>CAKJTW010000049.1:0-10000000 GCA_917880005.1 Nanger dama | reverse complement strand
TTTATTTTCTTTAGGGAATTCAAGAGGAGAGTTATAAGTGAGTTAGATATAACCTTACTGTGAACTGTGCAACTCACTATATTATACAAATTTTCCTGTACCTACTATGTGGAAAGCTTTATGCTAGGGAATGCTATGATATCTCTTAAAACATTTTTGGCTTTTTATCGCCAAAAGAATTTACTTAACATAAAATTTACCATTTTATTTCTTTTAAAATGTATAATTCTGTGGTATTTAATACATTCATAATGATGTATGATCATCACTATTATCTACATCCAGAATATTTTCATCACCAGAGACCCCCATACTTTTTAAGTACCCATTCCCATTTCCCCAGTACTTTGGCCACCTGATGTGAAAAACTACTCATTAGAAAAGACCCTGATGCTGGGGACAACAGGCAGGAGGAGAAGGGGACAACAGAGGATGAGATGGTTGGATGGCATCACCAACTTGATGGACATGAGTTTGAGCAAGCTCTGGGAGTTGGTGATGGACAGAGAAGCCTGGTATGCTGTAGTCCATGGGGTCGCAAAGAGTCAGATATGACTGGGTGACTGAACTGAACTGATTCTGCAAATATCAGGTAAATGTAATTAACACGTGGCTTTTTGTGTCTGACTTCTTTTGTTCAGCGTAATGTTTTTGAGACTCCTGAACTGCAGCATGTGTCAGTACTTCATCCATTCTTATGGCCAAATAATATTCTGTTATATAGATAAACCACACTATTTGTTTATCCATTCATTAGTTGATGCACATTCTGCTTTTTGACTATTACAAATAATATTATATTGAACATTCTTGTATAAGCTTTTGTATGGGGATAAGTTTTCAATTTTCTTGGTTGTATACCTATAAGGGGATTGCTGGGTCATGGAATCTCAATGTTTGGCACTATTTTTCACAGTGACTTCACCATTTTACATTCTCACCAGTAATGTGTTCCAGTTTCTCCATATCCTCACCAACACTTGTTATTTTCCTTTTTATTATCTCCATTCTAGTGGGGGTGGGGTGGTATCATGTGATTTCAATTTGCCTTCCCTAATGATTAATGATGATGAGTATCTTAACGTGTACTTGAAGGAACATACCTCCACATAATAAAAGCTATATATGACAAACCCAGAGCAAACACTATTCTCAATGATGAAACATTGAAAGCATTTCCCCCTAAAGTCAGGAACAAGACAAGGGTGCCCACTCTTACCATTACTATTGAACGTAGTTTTGGAAGTTTTGGCCACAGCAATCAGAGCAGAAAAAGAAATAAAAGGAATCCAGATTGGAAAACAAGAAGTAAAACTCTCACTGTTTGCAGATGGCATGATCCTCTACATAGAAAACCCTAAAGATTCCACGAGAAAATTACTAGAGCTAATCAATGAATATAATAAAGTTGCAGGATATAAAATTAACACACAGAAATCCCTTGCATTCCTATACACTAACAATGAGAAAACAGAAAGAGAAATTAAGGAAACAATTCCATTCAACATTGCAACGAAAAGAATAAAATACTTAGGAATATATCTACCTAAAGGAACAAAAGACCTATATATAGAAAACTATAAAACACTGGTGAAAGAAATCAAAGAGGACACTAACAGATGGAGAAATATACCATGTTCATGGATTGGAAGACTCAATATAGTGAAAATGAGTATATCACCCAAAGCAATCTATAGATTCAATGCAATCCCTATCAAGCTACCCATGGTATTTTTTAGAGAACTAGAACAAATATTTCCACAATTTGTATGGAAAAACAAAAAACCTTCAATAGCCAAAACAATGTTGAGAAAGAAGAATGGAACTGGAGGAATCAACCTGCCTGACTTCAAGCTCTACTACAAAGCCACAGTCATCAAGACAGTATGGTACTGGCACAAAGACAGAAATATAGATCAATGGAACAAAATAGAAACCCCCGAGATAAACCCACACACCTATGGACACCTTATCTTTGACAAAGGAGGCAAGAATATACAATGGAGTAAAGACAATCTCTTTAACAAGTGGTTCTGGGAAAACTTGTCAACCACTTGTAAAAGAATGAAACTAAATCACTTTCTAACACCATACACAAAAATAAAGTCAAAATGGATTAAAGATCTAAACATAAGACCAGAAATGACAAAACTCTTAGAGGAAAAACATAGGCAAAACACTCTCCGACATAAATCACAGCAGGATCCCCTATGACCCACCTCCCAGAATATTGGAAATAAAAGCTAAAATAAACAAATGGGACAAAATTAAAATTAAAAGTTTCTGCACAACAAAAGAAACTATAAGCAAGGTGAAAAGGCAGCCTTTGGAATGGGAGAAAATTATAGCAAACGAAGCAACAGACAAAGAATTAATCTCAAAAATATATAAGCAACTCCTGCAGCTCAATTCCAGAAAAATAAACGACCCAATCAAAATGTGGTCCAAAGAACCAAATAGACATTTCTCCAAAGAAGACATACAGATGGTTAACAAACACATGAAAAGATGCTCAATATCATTCATGATCAGAGAAATGCAAATCAAAACCATAATGAGGTACCAGTTCACACCAGTCAGAATGGCTTCTATCAAAAAGTCTACAAGCAATAAATGCTAGAGAGGGTGTGGACAAAAGGGAACCCTCTTACATTGTTGGTGGGAATGCAAACTAGTACAGCCACTATGGAGAACAGTGTAGAGATTCTTTAAAACACTGGAAATAGTACTACCATATGATCCAGCAATCCCACTGATGGGCATACACACCGAGGAAACCAGAATTGAAAGAGACACATGTATCCCAATGTTAATCACAGCACTGTTTATAACAGCCAGGACATGGAAGCAACCTAGATGTCCATCAGCAGAGGAATGGATAAGAAAGCTGTGGTACATATACACAATGGAGTATTACTCAGCCATTACAAAGAATACATTTGAATCAGTTCTAAAGAGGTGGATGAAACCGGAGCCTATTATACAGAGTGAAGTAAGCCAGAAAGAAAAAACACCAATACAGAATACTAACACATATATATGGAATTTAGAAGGTGGTAACGATAACCCTGTATGGGAGACAGCAAAGAGATAGTGATGTATAGAACAGTCTTTTGGACTCTGTGGGAGAGGGCATTGGAACATGTAAATTATCATATGTGAAATGAATCATCAGTCTAGGTTTGATGCATGATACAGGGTGCTTGGGGCTGGTGCACTGAGATGACCCAGAGGGATTGGATGGGGAGGAAAGTGGGAAGGGGGTTCAAGATGGGGAACACATGTACACCCATGGTGGATTCATGTAATGTATGGCAAAACCAGTACAATATTGTAAAGTAAAAAATAAATAAATAAAAATAATAATGTTGAAATCAAGTCATCTTTTTATTATTTTTAAAATTTTATTTTCTTTATTTTACTTTACAATACTGTATTGGTTTTGCCATATATTGACATGAATCTGTCATGGATGTATACGAGCTCCTAATCCTGAATCCCCTCCCACCTCCCACTCCATATCATCTCTCTGAATCATCCCCGTGCACCAGCCCCAAGCATCCTGTATCCTGTATTGAACATAGACTGGCGCTTTGTTTCTTACATGATAGTATACATGTTTCAATGCATTCTCCCAAATCATCCCACCCTCTCCCTCTCCCTTTCCCTCTCCCTCAGAGGCCAAAAGTCCATTCTATACATCTGTGTCTCTTTTGTTGTCTCACATACAGGGTCATCATTACTATCTTCCTAAATTCCATATATATGTGTCAGTATACTGTATTTGTGTTTTTCTTTCTGGCTTACTTCACTCTGTATAACTGGCTCCAGTTTCATTTATCTTTTGTAATATAAGAAACCATTAGAATAATGCAGAGGTTGGGACACCAGCCTTCCACATAGTTGAAAATCTGTGTACAATGCACAGATCATACAGAAATCCTCTGTATCTGTGATTTTACATCTACAGATTTGAACAACTACAGATTATGTGGTACTACAGCATGTATTTAGTGAAAAAGTCCACATATAAGTGGACCCACAAAGTTCAAACCCATGTTGTTCAAGTGTCAACTGTATTGGTAATAAAGAGATAAGAAGAAACTGTGTAAAATCTCTTTTGCCACAGATTCTATACACAGAGGAAATCAGAGGTCTAGTCAGATTCAAAGAAAATTCATAGGTATAAAAAGTAATAATTCAGGTAGAAGGTATATGGAACCATGTTCTAACATTTCAAAGGAAAAGGGAAAAATAAAGTAAGGAACAGGGTGAAATCAAACTGTGATGTAGACTTAAACATTTTTGGTCAATTTTACCAAGATTTCTGTAGTGTCTATGTCCCTCAGACTTATACCACAGTGGGTCAAAATGATTTGGCCTTTATATTTCACCTCAAGCAATCATTGGCTATGGGCTGCCCCTGGAAGGATGTGATCTCAAACAGGACAATTTTTTGCAGTTGAGTCACTACCTAGAGTTGCTGATACCCGAGGCAACTTGTCCTTCCTTGCAGGGTCTGAATGATACATCACTGAGTCAACAATAAGTAGAAATTCTACTCTAAATTAGGTACACATTAATGTAACTGGTGGTATTCTATCTTCATAGCATTTTGAAGAGAGGTATATAATACAAAGTTTAAATTGATGCCTAGATATCAGTAAAGATATATGTTATAAAAGGTAATGTCATTTCAAAGCCCTGCATTAGTTGTTCTTAAGATAGAAGATTTTAAGCCAATTTATGTTTCAAAGAAAAATAAAGACATTTGATGGTGCAGAGAAGGAACTGTGCGAAGACAGGAGATATCAATATATTATTGAACAACAATATTTAGTTGCCTGTTTTTTCCCAAAGGATGATATGGGGACAGAATATAGTCTTCTCGTTGAAAATCTCTTTAGGTACATCACTTTAGAAGTCTGTAGCACATCTTACTCTTATTGTTTTTGTTCATTATCCTTCCAATAATCAACGTATATATCAATGTGGTCCTCTATTAGTCAAAAAATGGCAATAAGGGCACATAATCCAGATTAATCCCTGAAAAACTAGTTATTCTAATTTTAATGACCATTCCAAATAAGATTCTATATCATATATATATAAATTTATACACAAATATATAATCCAGAAATATGACATTGCAGAGTAAGAAGTTAGAAAGATAACATATCATAAACATAATGCTTCTCCTTCCTGACCTATTAAGGAAAAGGAATAGAAATATTAAACACATTGAAGACTCATCAATATTAGTTAATAATGATATTATAGTATGTTATCAGTGAGCTCTGATTTCAAAATTAGTAATTTCTGCCTTCCATTTTAAATATTCTATTTGTCCTGCTATCCAGTGTTAGAACACTTTTGTATTCTTTGTTATTCAAAAAATGTTTACTCCTAGAAAAATCTGAAGAATGAGTAAATGCCTCCTTTCCAAAACAAAATGCATCTAGAAGGTTTTAAAGCACAAAGCAATTAATTTGGTCTCATATTTCTTTGTAGCTGAAATGAAAATGCCAAGACTTAGAATATTGTCTTGTGTATGTAAGAGTAGACTTGCCAATGAAATTGATACAACTCTTAACAGATTTTTCTTTCTCAATTCTCAGTTCTTTGCCAAATATCTTTATCGTCTCACAGCAATTCTCTAAAGGCTTATTACAACTGAGAAAAAGGGAACAATTTAAAATTTAATCTGAATCAATAAGCCACTATAGTTTATCAATTCAAACTTTAAAAGTTCTGGGCAAAGTAGTTTTTATCTGTAGTACATTATACATATTTAAACCTACATGAAGGATTATACATGAACTCACAGTGAGGAAAATATAAACAATGCTAATTATTGTAGTCTAACAGAAACATCAGAAGCAGCAAAGACTTCCCAAGTCAATAAACAAAGCTATTCTCACATTTAGGAGTATTACGGATGTTATCAGTAAATGTATGTGCATGCATGCTCAGTCATGTCCAACTCTGTGGGACCCTACGGGTTGCAGCTTGCCAGGCTCCTCTGTTCATATTATTTTCCAGGCAAGAATACTGAAATGGGTTGCCATTTCCTCCCCCAGGGGATCTTGCCAACCCAGGGATCGAACCTGTGTCTCCTGTGTCTCCTATATTGCAGACGGATTCTTTACTGTTGAATCAATGGTATAGAGAATAATAAAGCAAAGAAATAGAAAGTGATATTGTGGAGAAAGTAGAGGGTTGCCTCACAGGCCACATAGCCTCAGTGGGAATACCGTCAGGAATGGGATGATTTGGATTTTAGGAATTCTGGACTTCTTTCAAGGACTGAGACAAAAGAGAACATCAAGGGATTCATCCAGATAGTCTCAGAACACATAACAGAGGTGAAGTTGGGAAAATGAGAGGTCCAGAAGGGTGGTGAGCCAATCAAAGTTCTAAATCCTCACCTTCAATCTTGTGAATGATTTCTAGGAAAGATGGTAATCTTGCCCTAGGCTAATGGAACTCTTGGACTTCTTCTTGACTCTTCTTGAATGAGATAATCCACAAGATAAAATAGCATGTGTACCTGTGTGTGTTTTTAACACCTCAGAAATAGCCAACAACCTATTAAATACAAATCAAAGGAAACATTTTTACAATTGTAAATAAAGCCTCTCACACACACTATTGGAGAGACTGCAAAGGTTTGTGGCACACGGACAAATTGTTGGTGAATTCTTTTTTTTTTTTTTCCTTGAGAAACTGCAAGTTCACGGGGCTGAAACAGGTGATGGAATTTACTGCATGTCTTACAGATATGTTGTTGGATAGCACAATATAAAGCAAAGTACAGTAATCATTCTTGGTTCACATTTATTCTTGAGTTTCTACAATATTTTACTGTCCACCAACATAAAAGCAAGTAACCTGAGGCACTGGTAATGCTTTTATTGTGGCATTCTTCAATAACTTTTATATACTGTTTCCTTTCATAATTTGAGATGCAATAATGATTTTTGTTATAAATTTCTTCATAAATATTCTTACTGATAGATGATGCATTTATTTAAGCATCAATGGACAAATAAAGTTATCCACGGGTGACTAACAACCTTAAATAAATATCACTTCACTCAGTTGCTATCCATAGTACCTAAGAAATGCAATTACATGCTGGGACCTATTATCCCAATTAATGGACTGTTTTATATTCACTGTGCATTATACGTGAAACACTTTAGAGGCCTGGCCTTCACTTAGCTACAGGCAAAGTAAAATTTATAACAAATAACCAAGAAAAGTCTTTCATTTACTTACCAAGATATGTAGCGTGTAATTATACTTTAAGCGTAACTAGGCAGGGCTCAATAATGCCATTTGATTTAAACCATAATAAAAGGATATAATTTTTAAGACTTTAAAATCTTATTTAGTTCAAACCCCTCCCCCCAAAAGGATATTTTTGAAACCATAAGAAATATAACTTTGTAATGAACAAGTCATTGTAGGTTGCTGCAACACTGGAGGTTTCATTATCAACTATGTCTATTTTTCCCTTCTTGTAATGATGTGGCCAAAGGTTAAACTTGATTATTATTTGTTTTACTCAAAAGATTCTCATTATTCCAGGCATATGGACTAAAAGAGCAACAATACTCCGAGGTCTTCCAGTAGCTATATGGGTGAACAAACAAAATAGTCAGCTAAGGAGTATACAACCCCTTGTTGTGTTGCTCCTTTGTAAAATGTCAACCTGAGGCTATGTTTTACCGCAATGGAATTTGACCACTGAAGTTTAACTCTACTCCCTCTGGTGGTTTCTAAAGCTGTACCAAAGCTATAAAATAAAACACAGTTGTAATTCTTCGCCTTATTGTAAGAAGCATTGATCGCCTCTGATTGTATATTATAGCAAAGGGGCAGTCTATTACATGAATTTATTGCATTTTCTTCCTGATAATTACTGGAAGTTATTGAACAAGGCAGGGAGTTATAGCCAGTAAGTTCCTGTGCTAGCTGAGGAAGCAAATCTACAGATATTTAGTGGATCTAAACAGCTGTAAACAACACATCCTGTTTACAGTGTACTAGAAATTTATAATTTACAGTGCATTTGAGGTTATTTTAAGAATCATACTCTCAATTTCACAAATTTAGAATTGAAATATGAACTGTAGCAAAATGTCACACAAACTATATTATCTTTGAGCTTTTAAAACCGACTTGGCACTTAAAATGGCCAAAAAAAGTCAAACAGTTTAGATTTCCTAGCTCACTTTCTTAAGACAGATGAGTTCTTTTAATTTTTATTTAAATTTGTCATGTATAGTGAACATATCATCTTTGGTCATATTTATTTTTATGCTTGAAATTATAATTATTTATGTATCTAAACTCTTCTTGTTTAATAAAAATTTATCCAATAATTAAAAAACAGATCAAATTGCCAACATCCATTGGATCACAGAAAAAGCAAGAGAATTCCAGAAAAACATCTATTTCTGCTTTACTGACTATGCCAAAGTCTTTGATTGTGTGTAACAAAACAAACTGAAAAATTCTGAAAGAGATGGGAATACCAGACCACCTAACAGCCTCCTGAGAAACCTGTATGCAAGTTAAAAAGCAACAGTTAGAACTGGACATAGACCCAATTTGGAAGCCCAATTTGGACTATTTCCAAATTGGGAAAGGAGTACGTCAAGGCTGCATATTGTCATCTTGCTTATTTAACTTACACGCAGAGTATATCATGCAAAATGCTGGGCTGGCTGAAGTACAAGCTGGAAACAAGATTGCCAGGAGAAATATCAATAACCTCAGATATGCAGATGACACCACCTTTATGGAAGAAAGTGAAGAAGAACTAAGGAGCCTCTTGATAAAACTGAAAGAGGAGACTGAAAAAGTTGGCTTACAGCTCAACATCCAGAAAACTAAGATCTTGGCATCTGGTCCCATCACTTCATGGCAAATAAATGGGAAATATCCAGATGACATCACCCTTATGGCAGACATCAAAGAAGAACTAAAGAGCCTCTTGATGAAATTGAAAGAGGAGAGTGAAAAAGTTGGTTTAAAACTCAACATTCAAAAAACTAAGATCATGGCATACATTCCCATCACTTCATGGCAAAATGGAAAAAATAGAAACAGTGACAGGCTATTTTCTTGGACTCTAAAATCACTGCAGCCATGAAATTAAAAGATCCTTGCTCCTTAGAAGAAAAGCTATGATAAACCTAGACAGCATATAAAAAAGCAGAGACATCACTTTGCCTAAAAAGGTCCATATAGTCAAAGCTATGGTTTTTCCAGTAGTCATGTATGAACATGAGAGTTAGATCGTAAAGAAAAGTCTGATGCTTTCAAACTGTGGTGTTGGAGAAGACTCTTGAGAGTCCCTTGAACAGCAAGGAGATCAAATCAGTCAGTCCTAAAGGAAATCAACCCTTAATATCCATTGGAAGTACTGATGCTGAAGTTGAGATTCCAATACTTTGTACACCTGAAGTGAAGAGCCAACTCATTGGAAAAGACCTTGATGCTAGGAAAGACTGAAGGCAGGAGAAGGAAGAGACAGAGAATGAGATGGTTGGATGCAACCACTAACTAGTGGATATGAGTTTAAGCAAACTTGGGGAGACAGCAAAGGACAGGTGTCAGGGAATGTTTAACAGGAAGATTCCTATGTGCTGTTTCTCGCAAGTCCTTTATTTCTTTTTAAGCAGAACAGTCATTGTGTGAGACAGGCTTGAATCTCCTTTAGTAAACATTCTCTTTATGACAAAACTGCTTAGTCTCGATCCCCTTTCTTGAGATATGGATTGCCTCCTGACCTTGTGACCATCATCATCCCTTGTTCCCTTGGTAACGGTTAATGTACGTTTGGTTTTCTGATCTTTATCACTGACTAAAGAAACTTCTTGTACTACAGCCTATGTATACTCACACACACACAAAAAAAAAATCATTAAAGCACCTTTGCTCCACCAGAGCTTGGGTCCCTGTATCTTTCTTTCTGTCCCTCTATCTTCAGCTGATTCCTTGGAGCACAGAGACCCATCTTGCTCAATCTCCTGCCTGGGCTTCTAAGACTCTCTCTAGAAGATGCCCTATGCCTTCACCACCCCTCGAGAGGGCACCCAGTGTCTCTGTGAGAGATGCAAGTCCTTTGTCAAGGACTTTCTTGATCTTCTGTGTAAACCAGGGAGTATCAGCTTCTTTCTCTCTTTCAGTTTCTTATTGTTGCCTCTGGACCGTCAGGTCCCAGTTCATTAGAGGATCCCAACAGACAGGGAAGCTTGGCATGCTGCAGTTCATGGTGTAACACAGTCGGACACAACCTAGTGACTGAACAACAAATACCATTACACACTCTTTAATTACAATTAAAATATTGACAACATTAAATGCTGTCAGAACACTCATACATTGTTATTAGGAGTGTATGTGATATAACTACTTTGAAAAAAGAATCAGGCAGTTTCTTATAAAATCAGATATATGCTTACACCATCACCAAGCAATTCTACTTCTTCAGTTCAGTTCAGTTCAGTCGCTCAGTTGTGTCTGACTCTTTGCGATGCTATGAATCGCAGCATGCCAGGCCTCCCTGTCCATCACCAACTCACAGAGCTCACTCAGACTAACGTCCATCAAGTCAGTGATGCCATCCAGCCATCTCATCCTCGGTCGTTCCCTTCTTCTCCTGTCCCCAATCCCTCTCAGTATCAGAGTCTTTTCCAAGGAGTCAACTCTTCGCATGAGATGGCCAAAGTACTGGAGTTTCAGCTTTAGCATCATTCCTTCCAAAAATCCCAGGGCTGAGCTCCTTCAGAATGGACTGGTTGGATCTCCTTGCAGCCCAAGGGACTCTCATGAGTCTTCTCCAACACCACAGTTCAAAATCATCAGTTCTCTGGCACTCAGCTTTCATTACAGTCCAACTCTCACATCCATACATGACCACTGGAAAAACCATAGACTTGACTAGATGGACCTTTGTTGGCAAAATAATGTCTCTGCTTTTGAATATGCTATCTAAGTGGGTCATAACTTTTCTTCCAAGGAGAAAGCATCTTTTGATTTCATGGCTGCAGTCACCATCTGCAGTGATTTTGGAGCCCAAAAAATAAAGTCTGACACTGTTTCCACTGCTTCCCCATCTATTTCCCATGAAGTGATGGGACCAGATGCCATGATCTTCGTTTTCTGAATGTTGAGCTTTAAGCCAACTTTTTCACTCTCCTCTTTCACTTTCATCAAGAGGCTTTTTAGTTCCTCTTCACTTTCTGCCATAAGGGTGGTGTCATCTGCATATCTGAGGTTACTGATAGTTCTCCTGGCAGTCTTAACTCCAGCTTGTGCTTCTTCCAGCCCAGCGTTTCTCGTGATGTACTCTGCATAGAAGTTAAAGCAGGGTGACAATATACAGCCTTGATGTACTCCTTTTCCTATTTGGAACCAGTCTGCTATTCCATGTTCAGTTCTAACTGTTGCTTCCTGACCTGCATATAGGTTTCTCAAGAGGTAGGTCAGGTGGTCTGGTATTCCCATCTCTCTCAGAATCTTCCGCAGTTTATTGTGATCCGTATAGTCAAAGGCTTTGGCATAGTCAATAAAGCACAAACAGATGTTTTTCTGGAGCTCTCTTGCTTTTTCCATGATCCAGCGGATGTTGGCAATTTGATCTCTGGTTCCTTTGCCTTTTCTAAAACCAGCTTGAACATCAGGAAGTTCACTGTTCATGTATTGCTGAAGCCTGGTTCGGAGAATTTTGAGCATTACTTTACTAGTGTGTGAGATGAGTGCAATTGTGTGGTAGTTTGAGCATTCTTTGGCATTGCCTTTCTTTGGGACTGGAATGAAAACTGACCTTTTCCAGTCCTGTGGCCACTGCTGAGTTTTCCAAATTTGCTGGCATATTGAATGCAGCACTTTCACAGCATCATCTTTCAGGATTTGAAACAACTCAACTGGAATTCCTTCACCTCCACTAGTTTTGTTCACAGTGATGATTTCTAAGGCCCACTTGACTTCACATTCCAGGATGTCTGGATCTAGGTGAGTGATCACACCGTCATGATTACCTGGATCGTGAAGATCTTTTCTGTATAGTTCTTCTGTGTATTCTTGCCACCTCTTCTTAATATCTTCTGCTTCTGTTATGTCCAGACCATTTCTGTCCTTTATCAAGCCCATCTTTGCATGAAATGTTCCCTTGGTATCCCTAATTTTCTTGAAGAGATCTCTAGTCTTTCCCATTCTGTTCTTTTCCTCTATTTCTTTGCATCGATCGCTGAGGAAGGCTTTCTTATCTCTTCTTGCTATTCTCTGGAACTCTGCATTCAGATGCTTATATCTTTCCTTTTCTCCTTTACTTTTTGCCTCTCTTCTTTTCACAGCTATTTGTAAGGCCTCCCCAGACAGCCATTTTGCTTTTTTGCATTTCTTTTCCATGGGGATGGTCTTGATCCCTGTCTCCTGTACAATGTCATGAACCTCAATCCATAGTTCATCAGGCACTCTATCTATCAGATCTAGGCCCTTATATCTATTTCTCACTTCCACTCTATAGTCATAAGGAATTTGATTTAGATCATACCTGAATGGTCTAGTGGTTTTCCCTACTTTCTTCAATTTAAGTGTGAATTTGGCAATAAAGAGTTCATGATCTAGCCACAGTCAGCTCCTGGTCTTGCTTTTGTTGAATGTATAAGCTTCTCCATCGTTGGTTGCATAGAATATAATCAACCTGATTGTGGTGTTGACCATTTGGTGATGTCCATGTGTAGAGTCTTCTCTTGTGTTGTTGGAAGAGGGTGTTTGCTATGACCAGTGCATTTTCTTGGCAAAACTCTATTAGTCTTTGCCCTGCTTCATTTCACATTCCAAGGCCAAATTTGCCTCTTACTCCAGGTGTTTCTTGACTTCCTACTTTTGCATTCCAGTCCCCTATAATGAAAGGACATCTTTTTTGGGTGTTCATTCTAAAAGATCTTGTAGGTCTTCATAAAACCGTTCAACTTCAGGTTCTTCAGTGTTACTACTTCTTAGTATTTGGGCTTCCTTGGTGGCTCAGAGGTTAAAGTGTCCGCCTCTAATGCAGGAGACACGGGTTCGATCCCTGGGTTGGGAGCATCCTCTGGAGAAGGAAATGGTAACCCACTCCAGTATTCTTGCCTGGAGAATCCCACGGATGTAGAAGCCTGGTACTTAGTATTTATCAAAGAGAAATGAAAGTTTATGTTCACAAAAGTCCTTTAAGAAATGTTCAAAACTGTTTTATACATAATAACTGAAATCTAGGATTAATTTGGGTATGTGACTCAAAAAAATGAATAGACAAATTGGAATGCATTCATACAATGGAATTCCACTTAATAATAGAGTTGAAATAAATAAATACAATATGGATGACTCTCAAAATCATTTATCTGGATGAAATAAGCCTTAAATAAAGAGCAAAAACATCTATAGTAACTTTTATATTAAATTCCAGAAGATGCTAAGTCGACAGAAGAAAAAAATTAAGCAAATGTCTTCTTGAGCTACTAGCTAGAGACTGACTTAGAAGGGACATAAAGGAATTTTCTTCAGTAATGTTAACACCCTCTATCATCATGAAGGTTTGGGTTACACAAGTGTAAAACTTGTTGAAACCCAGCAAATTTCACTTAAGATCTCTGTGTTTCATTGTATATCAATTTTCTCTCCAAAGGAAAAAACTATATAATCATATATTTTGGGAGAATGACACTGAAACATGTATACTATCATATAAGAAATGAAGCGTCAGTCTATGTTCAGTACAGGATACAGGCTGCTTGGGGCTGGTGTACGGGATGATCTGGGGAGACTGTGTGGAGTGGGAGGTGGGAGGGGGCTTCGGCATTGGGAGATCGTGGACACATGTGGCTGATTCATGTCAATGTATGGAAAAACCAATACAGTATTGTAAAGTAGAATAAAGTATTAAAAAAAAAAAAAACTCTAGTTAACAACATCCAAACTAAAATGTTTATGGATGAAGTACATTGATGACAACTTATTTTGTTATGTCAATATAAAGTAAGATAGATAAACATATAATAAAGCAAATATACTAAGATTTTATTGGAAAATTTACATAGTGGTATGTGGGTGTTCAGTCTTTCCTAATGGTTCAGTGGTAAAGTCTGCCTGCCAACGCAGGAGATGCAGGTTTGATTCCTAGGTTGCAAAGATTCCCTGGAGAAGGAAATGGCAGCCCACTCCAGTATTCTTGCCTGGGAAATCCCATGGACAGAGGAGCCTGGTGGGCTACAGTTCATGGGGTTGCAAAGAGTTGGACATGCCTTAGAGGCTAAACAATAACAACAAATATGGGTGTTTACTGTATAATTCTGTCTACTTTTCTGTATGTTTTAAATTTTCCATATAAAATGTAAAAACTGGTATGGTAGAAGAGACTTGGGCTTTTAGTTATCTATTAATAATTAACAAGTAACCCAAACCTGGTAATTAAAAATTACAATAATTTTGCTTTACTGCATGACTTTGGGAGTTGGGAATATAGATAAGGCTTGACTTGACAATTTTGCTTCACTTGTTGTTGACTGGAATCACTCTGTAATATTCAGCAAGCAACTGGACTGATCTGGAGGACACAGAATGGTTTCACCACCCTAGTACCTTGGCAGGATTGGCATAGATAGGCCCTTTTCCCTTTCTATGTCTTTCCAGCCATGTAGTTAGATTCCTTACATGACAGTTCAGAGTCTGAGAGACCATTGTGGAAGCTCTTTTAAGGACTAGGTCATGATATTCTGTTAGTCAAAACAATCATAAACCAGCCCACATTTAAAAAGAGGAATGTCAAATACTTTGCTGCTATCTTTAATCTACCAAACTTAGCATAAGTGTTTTTAACTGAAACAATTTTGGTATTTAAGTGTTTGAACCATTGAACACTGATTATGTACTATAAGAGGATAGAACTCAGTGATACATGGTTTGAAAACATGATTCTTGCCCTCAGTGAGCTTACTGTTTATACTGATGAAAGGAAAGGTAAACATAAACTTAGAATATTATAATTACTTTAATGGAGGAATAAACAAGGCAGCCATGAACACAGAAGAGGGAGCAGGGAGGAGACAGAAATTTTCGTAGAACAGAGAAAAACTCTGCTGACTCTAAGAGCAGTGGTGGAAAACTGTCATATAGAGAATAATAAGATGATATTCCATAAAGAGGAGGAAAGCATATTACTTGGAAAGTATTTCTTATCTCTTTTATTCCCCACATAGATAATACTCTCCACTACCCTCTTTGTACCTTACTATACCTATACATGGGGCTTCCCAGGTGGCACTAGTGGTAAATAAATTGCCAGCCAATGCAGGAGACATAAGAGCCACAGGTTCTATCCCTGAGTCGGAAAGATCCCCTAGAAGAGGGCATGGCAACCCATTCCAGCATTCTTGCCTGGAGAATCCCATGGATGGAGGAGACTGGTGAGCTACAGTCCATGGGGTTGCACAGAGTCACACATGACTGAAACATTGTAGCACACAGGCATACCTATACGTATTTGTATCATAGCACATATATCACCGATTGCTCTGTGGAAGAAAAGCTATGACAAACCTACAGAGTGTATTAAAAAGCAGAGACATTACTTTGCTGACAAAGATCCATCTAGTCAAAGCTATGGGTTTTCTAGTAGTCATGTATGGAAGTAAGAGTTGGACTGTAAAGAAGGCTGAATGCCAAAGAATTGATGCTTTTGAGCTATGGTGTTGGAGAAGACTCTTGAGAGTCCCTTGGACTGCAAGGAGATCAAACCAGTCAATCTTAAAGGAAATCAACCCTGAATATTCATTAGAAAACTGATACTAAAGCTGAAGCTCCAATACGTTGACTACCTGATGCGAAGAGCTGACTCACTGGAAAAGACCCTGATGCTGGGAAAGATTGAAGGCAGGAGGAAAAGGGGACAACAAAGAGATGGTTGGATGGTATCACTGACTTAATTGACAAGAGTTTGGGCATCTCTGGGAGATGGTAAAGGACAGGGAAGTCTGGTGTGCTGCAATCCATGGGGTCAGACATGACTGAGTGACTGAACAACAACTTACATCACCCATTGCATTTATTTACATGTGCATCTCACCCACTGAAGCAAAAGCCTCTAGATGGCAGGGAAGAGGACATACTTTTCAATGTACCTCTAATAAGTGAATAAAGACTTCAATAAATTTTTATGAAAGAGGCAAAAATTTAATAATCCACTAGCAGTTCTCCTGAGTTATTTTGAAGTCCAACTTTGGGATATATTTTAGCCTGTAGATCCACAAAATTGCCAAAGGATGTGACTTTAGACATAGAGCTACAAACTTTCTCAAGGTTCACCTCAAAGTGGGAAAAGAGATACATCTTAATATTATAAAAGTGCCCCTGCAGATAGGGACAGCGGGAAAGGGGCCCCATTTTGAGCTCTACCCCTTGTGCTGATAGCTCCTTTTCTATATTCAAAAAAGCATGAAAATTAAGGAGTTGGAAATATTTCTGTAAATTAGTGAATAAACTTTAGATTATATAACAATAATGATAAAATGAGTGGCAGTATTAATTCTCGAATGATAACATTAATTCCACAATGATAAGAAGGGCTGCTAAGATATAAGCAAAGTCCTTTGTCATCATTAAGAAAAACTAAAGCAAATAAAAAGCTACCAAATGTCCTATCAACTGAGGTGAAAAATCTTGTCTCCCACTCTGATCCTCTGGTTTGAAGAAGAGAATCAGAGAATGAATAACCTCTTAAAAGTTCCCTAGTGAAATAGCCAACAGCAGAGAGTCCTTTTCCCAACAGAGCCTTGATTGGATGCTTTCAGACCAGATTCCCACAGGAGTAGGGATAGCCTCAATCATTTCTCTGTCTAGTCAGTGATGTCAAAACTTTTAAACAGATCCCGATTTCACTTCACAAAGATTCAGCTTTACCTGATACCAAAGCCGTAGTATTAAATTATTACTAAAGAGAGAAAACAATCACTCCTTAGCTCAGGAAGTCTCAAGACCATTCTGTTTACTGTGATCGTGAGAAGGGCCCAGGTTGAGAAAGCATGTATGTAATTTTCATATAGTTGTAACACTCTGAAACACTGTCAGTGATAACAGTTAATGTTATAATAAGGAGATCTGTGATGGGCAAGTAACAACTGTGGTGGACAAAAGAAAAATAAACACAATCAATGAGTTAATAACTGATCTCTGTTTCAGTTCAGTCGCTCAGTCATGTCCAACTGTTTGTGACCCCATGAACTGCAGCACGCCAGGCCTCCCTGTCCATCACCAACTCCCAGAGTTCACTCAGACTCACGTCCATCAAGTCAGTGATGCCATCCAGCCATTTCATCCTCTGTCGTCCCCTTCTCCTGCCCCCAATCCCTCCCAGCATCAGAGTCTTTTCCAATGAGTCAACTCTTCGCATGAGGTGGCCAAAGTACTGGAGTTTCAGCTTCAGCATCAGTCCTTCCAAAGAACACCCGGGACTGATCTCTTTAGAATGGACTGGTTGTATCTCCTTGCAGTCCAAGGGACTCTCAAGAGTCTTCTCCAACACCACAGTTCAAAAGCATCAATTCTTTAGTGCTCAGCTTTCTTCACAGTCCAACTCTCACATCCATACCTGACTACTAGAAAAACCATAACCTTGAGGAGATGGACCTTGTTGGCAAAGTAATGTCTCTGCTTTTCAATGTGCTATCTAGGTTGGTCATAATTTTCCTTCCAAGGAGTAAGCATCTTTTAATTTCATGGCTGCAATCTCTGTTTAATGAGTCCCAAATTCTTAATTAGCTATAGATCTTCCATTTCCATCTTTCTCTCCTGTGTATATATAATTTAAGTGTACATTTCTCCCAGTTCAGAATAATGTTTTTTTGATTGACACAACTATATTTTGATTTGATGATTTGATCAAAGAAATTTGATGTATTTTCTCAAACTTTTGTCTAAATGAAAATTATTAAAATTCTTTTCTTATTATACATGGCAAGTTTCCTTAAAGGTTATTGGCTAAACAAATATATGCATCATTTCATTTTACATTTATTGACACATCATATTACTTTTGAGAAGATAAAGGATTTATCTTTAATACAAAGTCATTATTGCCATAATATTTCACAACTGACTTGCTATTTCCTTTATTATCATAAAATCCAAATTATCCCCGATTCAGAAGTAAAGACAGAATAAAAGGCACCATATTAAAGGAAATTTTAAAACTATTCATCATTGTCCCAGATTTTTTTTTAATATAAAAACGTCTAGAGTAAACATTAGGACCATACCCTTTTAATCTTGTTTTTAAATAAAATGGATCTTTTTCCCCAAAAATATTTCCTTCCCAAATATTTACATTTATTTTCCACTTAATGCATATTTTATTTAATCCGATATAGGAAATTATTGTTACATCATAAGAGTTAATATCACTGAGTCCCTATAATGTTGCAGGCACTGTTTTGTTTTATATAATAATACTAAAAACAACATCCATAGTGACAGATAACACTTAATGAGTGTTTACTATGTGAAATATGATTCTAAGTACTTACATTCAATTCTAACAACCTTTCAAGATGGCATAATCATTACAGTTTTATAAATGAAGACACTAATGCATCAAGATGTAACTTACAATACCAAATCATGAGCAACAACAACAAACAGTTAAACTTGACCTCATCAAAATTTAAAACTTTTGTTCTTCAAAGGACACCATCAAGAAAGTGAAAAGATAACCCACAATATGGGAGAAACCATTTGTAAATCACATATCCAAGCAACTTGTATCTCAAATACATAAGAATACTTATAATTTAAAAGACAAATAACTCAACTAACAAATGGGGAAAGGTCTTAAATAGACATTTCTTCAAGGAAGATAAACAAATAGCCTCATTAGCCACCATGGAAATTCAAAACTATACCACAGTAAAATACTACAGACACACTAGTATGGGAAGAATCAAAAAGCCAGAAAATAAGAAGTGTCGCCACGGATGCACAGAAATTAAAACCCTTTCAGCTGTTTTGGTGTACCAGAACAGATTGGCACTAATGAAAACAGACTGGCAGCATTTCAAATGATACATATAGAGATATTACGGGACCCAGCAATTCCATTCCTAGACATATACCTAACAGAAATGGAAACATAAGCCCACACAAAAACTTATATACAAATGTTTCTAACAATATTATTCATAATAGCCAGGAGATGGAAACAATCAAAATGTTCATCAACTAACAAATGGATAAACAAAATCTGATTTTCCATACAGAGGAGTATTATTCTGCCATTAAAAGGAATGGAGTTCTGACTCAAGCATGTAGGTCTGAGAAACATGCTGAATGTTAAATCATATAATATGTGACCTGTGACTAAATTCACAAAATTCACAATTCATATTAAATGTCCAGATCAGGGAAATCTACAGAGACAGAAACTAGATTAGTGGTTGTTTAAGGCTGGGGGAGAAGGAAATGGAAGATGCTGGAATGGGAGCTAAAGGGTGTGGCAATATCTTTTTATGGCAATAATAATGTTCTAAAATTGACTATGGGTACATTCTTGGTGGTTTAGTGGTTAAGAATCTGCCCTCCAGTGCAGGAGATGCAGGTTCAATCCCTGGTCAGGGAACTATGATCCCACATGCCCTGGAGCATAGAGAGGCTGCATGCTGCAACTAGAGAAAGCCCATATGTAGCAACAAAGACTCAATGCAGCCAATACTAAAAATATGCAAAATTAAAGGAACAAAAAATCAAATTGACTGTGGTGATGGTGGCACATCTCTGAATGTACTAAAAACAATTGAACTGTAAAATTTAAAGGGACAAATTATATGTTATGAATTGTATTTCAATAAAGCTTTTTAAAACAAAGATTAAATAACCTATTCAAGATTTCACAGCTGGTAAGTGGCAGAACTGGGATGCAAACTCAGACAGCTGAATACTTGAGTTTAAACTTTTAACCAGCATATCCTTAGTCTGTCATGTGTTTCTTCTGTTTAATCTTTATAATAACGCAAAGAAGTGAGTACTGTTATTAAATACATATTATAATGACAAATAAATATATAAATGTGCTCTCTGCCTTCAGGGAAATTTTCATCTAGTATGGAGGAGATATCAATACATGTGCTAAAAAATAACTAAGTATAATACAAGGTAAACTAATAATGGATTAATGAATAAAATTAATACTATATAATATTACATGCATAATAATAATTATATATATGGAACATTGATATAAAGTGCAGAGAAGAGATCAGAGAAGCATTTGTTGTAGAAAATTTAAGAAACTTGGTCCATCTAGCACTATTCCTTTAAATGAACAAAGAGGACTTAGAAACATTTTTGGAAACTGCTCAAAAACCTTCAGCATTCTTTCCTTCCATCTCACATTGCCTACAGAATGAAATTCAAAATTTTTATCAATGGTATTTAGGGTCTGTCACCATCTGGCCTTAAATGTACCTCCTAGCTTCATCAATGACTGTATCCTATCACATATATTATGCATTAGCCATAGTAAACCATGTCTTTTCAGGTCCCATTACTTGTCATGATTCTGGTTTGGAATACTCATTTCTCCCTACTCTTTTAATCAAAAGGCAATAGTCATGGCTCAGATGAACCTTCTCCCCCTCTACAAAGGTTTCCCATCCACTTGATATTAATTATTCCTTCTTCTGCATTCTATATCAGGTTTTTTTGGTAATATTATTATCAATCTTATTTTAACTTTTTTTTTTTTTTTTAACTTTGGGCTTCCATGGTGGCTCAGACGGTAAAGAAACTGCCTGCAATGCAGGAGACCAGGGTTCGATCCCTGGATCAGGAAGATTCCCTGGAGAAGGAAATGGCCACCCACTCCAGTACTCTTGCCTGGGAAATGCTATGGACAGAGGAGCCCGGTGGGCTACAGTCCATAACGTCACAAAGACTTGGACATGACTGATCAACTAACACAACACTATTTCAACTTATTTTACTCCATCTTGCATTATACTTAGTTTGTCCCTCGTCCCCCACTACATTATACACTCTCTGAAGGCAGAGACTATGTCTCATATATTCATTCATTCTTTCCAGCACTTTGAACATCAAAAATGTTTGCTGAATAAAATCCTGCCAGTTCTAGGTGGCAATTATATAACTGTTTCGCCTATTTTACCTATGATTTTATTTAGATATTTGTGTCACAGGCTTGTTATATACTTCATTATCAACTGTGACTGGAGACAATTAGCTTATGCATGAACTGTAATGCCTCTAGACAGAGTGCCCTGACGATTCTGACTTTATATTTTGTATTTGTGTCTCTAATTCTGTGACTGGTACACATTTGGCCTATAGTGAAATGTTGCTGAATGAATAAAAAACATTCAAATGAGACTATTTCTCCTAGTAACATAAAATATGCACACACTGCTATTACAGGTATCATATCTGAGCAATATAAACAATGGACATAGCAGCATAAAAGTTGTGTAAGTGAAAATTAGTACCTAACAGTGCAGATACTGGTTTGCCACTCGTTTCCATTAAATTGCATTGTCAATCCTTAGTTTCAGGACAGTTGTTATCACAGTTGGTTCTTAAATACCTCAAAAGTCTGGTTTTAAAAAGGAATTAATGTAAAAGCACATTTAAATATGTGTCATGCCAGAAAATAACGTGTCACCACACATGCTACAATTAAGGCTAAAAACTCAACTAGATTATAAGCACACAATTTTAAGGCTTTTATTTCTCACAGAAGATTTGTGAAGGTAAACATTTCCATGGTTGTTCTTAGCTTAACTGACCATTTTATTTTAGAAAGTTTTAGCCAATGTGTCACCGTTTTGTAGTGAGTCTGGCCTAAAATACATATTCTAGTCACTACAAAATTATTTATATGCTTTTCTCACTGCTAAATGATTCAAAACAATTTTATTTTAAAATGTCAAGCTTGGTCATGTGTGTAATGCTGAATGATGATGTGTGACGTTACTGTAATCAAGTGAGTTTGATTTTTGAAATTGAAAAGATATATATGAAAATTTTAAATAGCATATTGAAAACAGTGTGCACTACAAACATTACTGTTTTTCTTCAAAAGAGAGAATTCTGATGTTTGTTCTACTCTCTGCAGTTGTAGAATTAAAGGTTCTGGTAGTCAGAGCAAAAACAGAGAAAGAGGAGGAGAAGGAAGAGGAGGAGAGAGAGAAAGAGAGAGGGAAAGAGAGAAAGAGAGAGGTTGATTCAGCTCTCCCTTCTTAAGAAAATGTGTTCTTTTTAAACTTTTCTCTTCAGTATTCCAAGAACATTTATATGACAAAAAACATTATTTTTCTATTGGAAGAGTCAGGAAGAAGAAATATCCATTCACGGTTCATTTTTTAAGTTATTATTATTAAATAATAATATTTACCTTCTTAAATTTTTAAGAGTATAATACAGTATTTTTAACTGCAAGCACAATGTTTTGCAACATAAGCATATATCTGAATTTTTCATTTTATGTCACTGAAAATTTGCATGCAATGAAAGAACCTCCCTCATTTCCTCCTCCCCACAATTACCAACAACCACGATTCTACTTTCTGCTTCTGTGAGTTTTACTACTTTAGATACCTCATATAACTGGAATCAAGCAGTATTTGTCCTTCTGTGCTGGTTTATTTCACTTAGAATAATTTATTCAAAGTTCATTGATACTGTAGCATACGAAAGAATTTCCTTTATTTTTAAGTATGAATAATGTTCCACTGTATTTATATACTACATTTTATTTGTTTATCTATCAATGGACACTTAGGTTGTTTCTACCTCTTGGCTATTGTGAATGCTGCTGCAATGAACATGGGAGTGCAAATATCTCTTGCAGATCCAGATTTCAATGTTTTTGAATACTCAAAAGTGGGATTGCCAGGTAACGTGGCATTTCTGTTTTTAACTTTTTCAGGAAATTCCATACGGTTTTGCATAGCATCTGCAACACTTTAAAACCCCAACAACAGCGCATAAGCATTCCAATTCACATTTTTACCAACATTCATTATTTCAGGGGTTTTAATAATGGCCATTCTAACAGATGTGAGCTCATTGAGTTTTTGATTCGCATTTTCCTGATGATTAGTGATGTGGAGCATCTTTTCACGTGTCTGTGGACCATCTGTGTCTCCACTTAGGATAAATGTCTACTGAAGTTGTTTGCCCATTCTTTAATCAGATTATATGATTTATGCTAAGTCATAGGAGTTCCCTATACATTTGACTATTAATCCTTTTTCAAGTAAATGGTTTGTAAATGATTTCTCCCATTCCATAGGTTTGTTTTTCACTCTGTTGATTGTTTCTTTTGACGTTCAGAAGTTTTTTTAGCTTGATATAGTCCCACTTGTTTATTTTTGCTTTTGGTGTTGTATCCAAGAAATCATCACCAAGACCAATGTCAGAAAGCTTTTCTCCTTTGCTTTCTTCTAGTGTTGGAGAAGACTCTTGAGAGCCCCTTGGACTGCAAGGAGATCCAACCAGTCCATTCTGAAGGAGATCAGCCCTGGGATTTCTTTGGAAGGAATGATGCTAAAGCTGAAACTCCAGTACTTCGGCCACCTCATGCGAAGAGTTGACTCATTGGAAAAGACTCTGATGCTGGGAGGCATTAGGGGCAGAAGAAGGGGACGACAGAGGATGAGATGGCTGGATGGCATCACTGACTCGATGGACGTGAGTCTGAGTGAACTCCGGGGAGTTGGTGATGGACAGGGAGGCCTGGCATGCTGCGATTCATGTGGTTGCAAAGAGTCGGACAGGACTGAGTGACTGAACTGAACTGAAGGAGTTTTAGTTTCAGGTCTTACATTTAAGTGTTTAATTTATATCAAGTTGATTTTTGTGAAGGTCCAATTTCATTCTTTTCCATGTGGATGCTAGTTTTCCCAGCACCATTTGTTAAAGAAACTATCCTTTCCCCACTGTGGATTATTAGCATGCTTGTCAAAGATAATTTGATCCTATGTACATAGTTTTATTTTGGGGCCTTATATGATGTTCCATTGGCTTATATATATCTCTGCCAGTGCCAAACTATTTGAATACTGTAGCTTTGCAATATTTTTTTAAATCAGAAAGTGTGAGGCCTCCTGCTTTGTCTTTCTTTCTCAGGACTGACTTGGCTATTCAGGGTCTTTTGTGGTTTCTTACATATTTTAGGATTATTTTTTCTATTCCTATAAAAACATCTTTGAGATTTGATAGGGACTGAACTGATGCTGTACATTAATTGGGTTGCATAGACATTTTGACAATATTAATTCTGTCTCACAAGCGTGGATTATCTTTCCACTTATTTTTGTCTAATTTATCAATGTTTTGTAGTTTTCAGTGTACAAGTCTTTTTCCACCTTAGTTAAGCTTATTCCAAAGTATTTTATTCTTCTTGATACTACTATAAATGAGATTATTTTCTTAACTTCCTTTTCTGATCATTTTTAGTGTATCAGTCAGTGTACACAATTGTGCATTGTTAGTGTATTGTTCATTGTTAAGAGTATCAGTGTACACAAAGGATTTTTATGCTGACTTTCTAGGATGCAACTTTATCATATTCGTTTATTAGTTATATTTGTAGAAACTTCAGGGATTTCTATACATATATGATCATATAACCTATGAACAGATACAAATATACTACTTTTATAATTTGGAAAATTGGAAATATTTCTTTCCTAAGTTCTCTGTCAAGAACTTTGAGTGTTATGTTGAAATCACAACAGCAGACATCCTTACCTTGATTCTCATCTTAGAGGAAGTTTTTCACCATTTTTCACCATTGAGTATGATGTTAGCTATGGACTTTTCATATATAGACTTTGCTATCTTAAGCAAATTATCTTCCACTCTTGTAAAGTTTGTTGAGTGTTTGTTGAGTGTTTTTATCATGAGAGTGTTTTGAAATCTGTCAATGCTCTTTCTGCATCTATGGAGATGACCATGTGATTTTTATGCTTTGTTCTGTTAATGTGGTATATCACCTTGATGGATGCTTTGTATTCTTTCATGAGATGGTCAGTCAGGTTCAGCCACTAGAGTGGGACACAAGAGGGGTACAGGAAAACAAAATGTATTATTTCAAAAGTCCTAGAGAGACAGAGTCACTGCATCCCATGAGGGAACTACACAGGGTGAGCACCAAGGGAGCAGGCTCCATCAAGCAGGTAGGAACTCAGAAAGAGCAAGAACCCATGGACAAGTGCCTTTATTGGGGCAGGGCAGAGGTGGGAGTTGGCGGGGAGCATGTCCTGAATGGAGTACGCAAGCAAAAGGCATGAGGTGCTTTCACTGGTGAGTTTGAATGTCACAGTAAGGGGAGGAAAAGGGGAGAAGTAGTGGCAGGGGTCAGCCTTATCACACTAGTGCACCTAGTCATCTAAACAGGGTGCAAACAGCCTGTTTGTGGGGATGTTGAAAAAGAAGGAAATAATGAACATTTAAAATTTACTCTAAAATTTATTTTTGTATGATTTTAGACCATCATTGCCATCACAGGGATAAATTCCAGTAGGTCAAGGTGCATGATCCTTTTAATATGCTATCAAATTCACTTTGAAGGCATTTTGTAGAGAATTTTTGCATCTATATTCATAAGGGATATTTTCCTGTGGAATTCTTTTCTTTTAGTTGCTTTTATTTTTAATTTCTGGCTTTGGTATCAACTTACCAATGACCTCATAAAACAAGTTTGGAAGTATTCCTTCTCCTTCAATTTTTGGATAAATTTGAGAACTGGCATGAATTCTTTAAATGTTTGGTAAAAGTCATGAGTGAAATCATCTGGTCCTGGGTTTTTCTTTGTTGGGAGATATTTGAATACTGATTCAATTGATTTACTACTTATAGGAATGTTCAATTTTTCTATTTAGTTACGATTCAATCTTGATAGATCATATCTTGCTAGGAAATTATTCATTTCCTCTAAACTGTCCAATTTGTTGGTGTATTTTAGTTTTTCTTCTGCTATTGATTTCTAGTTTTCATTTTAATGTAGTCAGAAAAGATACTTGGTGTGATTTCAATCTCCTTAAATTTATGTGATCTATCCTGGAGATATATTGTGCTTGAGAGTGTTTATTCTGCTGTTGGATAGATTGTTTTCTATGTTTTCTATGTACACTTGGTCTTAAGTATTATTCAAGTCCTCTGTTTCCTTATTGAACTTCTGTCTCGATATTCTGTTATTGAAAGTGGGATACTGAAATGCACTACTACTGTGTTGCTGTTTATTTCTCCCTTCAGTTCTTCTAATCTTTGTTTCAAATATTTAGGTACTCTGATGTTGAGTGCATTTAAATTTGTAATTGTTATATCTTCCTGGGGAATTGACCCTTTTATATATAAGGGTCTTTTTCTGCTTATTGTGAGAGTTAGTGACTTGGAGTCTATTTTGTCTGAAATAAATGTAGCCACCTCTGCTCTCTCCTGTTGCCATAATCAAGCAGCATCATATTCCATTCTTTCACTTTCAAGTACCAGTTCAGTTCAGTTGCTCAGTCATGGTTGATTCCTTGCAACCCCATGGACTGCAGCATGCCAAGCTTCCCTGTCCATCACCAACTCCTAGAGCTTGCTCAAACTCATGTCCATCAAGTCAGTGATGCCATCCAACCATCTCATTCTCTATCATCCCCTTCTCCTGCCTTCAATTTTCCCAGCATCAAGGTCTTTTCTAATGAGTCAGTTCTTTGTATCAGATGGCCAAAGTATTGGAGCTTCAGCTTCAGCATCAGTCCTTCTAATGAATATTCAGGACTGATTTCCTTTAGGATGGACTGGTTGGATCTCCCTGCAGTCCAAGAGACTCTCAAGTGTCTTCTCCAACACCACAGTTCAAAAAACATCAATTCTTTGGCACTCAGCTTTCTTTATGTTTCAACTCTCACATCCAAACACGACTACTGGAAAAAATATAGCTTTGACTAGATGAATCATTGTTGGCAAAATAATGTCTCTGCTTTTTTTTTTTAATTTATTTATTTTAATTGGAGGCTAATTATTTTACAATATTATATTGGTTTTGCCATACATCAACATGGATCTGCCACGGGTGTACACGTGTTCCCCATCCTGAATCCCCCTCCCACCTCCCTCCCAATACCATCCCTCTGGGTCATCCCAGTGCACCAGCCCCAAGCATCCTGTATCCTGCATCAAACCTGGACTGGCAATTCATTTCTTATATGATATTATACATGTCTCAATGCCATTTTCCCAAATCATCCCACCCTCTTCCTCTCCCAGAGTCCAAAAGACTGTTCTATACATCTGTGTCTCTTTTGCTGTCTCACATACAGGGTTATCATTACCATCTTTCTAAATTCCATATATATGTGTCAGTATACTGTATTGGTGTTTTTCTTTCTGGCTTACTTCACTCTGTATAATGTGCTCCAGTTTCATCCACTTCATTAGAACTGATTCAAATGTATTCTTTTTAAGGGCTGAGTAATACTCCATTGTGTACATGTATGACAGCTTTCTTATTTATTTATTTTTTTAATACTTTATTCTACATTACAATACTGTATTTGTTTTGCCATACATTGACATGAATCAGCCACAGGTGAACACGATCTCCCAGTGCCAAAGCCCCCTCGCACCTCCCACCCCACATCTTCTCCCTGAATCATCCCATGCACCAGCCCCATGCATCCTGCATCCTGTATTGAACATAGACAGTCGCTTCATTCTTACAAGATAGTATAAATGTTTCAATGCCGTTCTCCCAAATCATCCCACCCTCTCCCTCTCCCTCAGAGTCCAAAAGTCCGCTCCATACCTCTGAGTCTCTTTTGTTGTCTCACATAGAGGGTCATCATTACTATCCTTCAAAATTCCATATATATGTGTCAGTATACTGTATTGGTGTTTTTCTTTCTGGCTTACTTCACTCTGAATAATCGGCTCCAATTTCATCCATCTCATTAGAACTGAGTCAAATTTATTCTTTTTAAGGGCTGAGTAGTACTCCATTGTGTATATGTACCACAGCTTTCTTATCCATTCATCTGCTGATGGACATCTAGGTTGTTTCCATGTCCTGGCTATTATAAACAGTGCTGCAATGAACATTGGGGTACATGTGTCTCTTTCAATTCTGGTTTCCTCGGTGTGTATGCCCAGCAGTGGGATTGCTGGATCATAAGGCAGCTCTATTTGCAATTTTTTAGGAATCTCCACACTGTTTTCCACAGTGGCTGTACTAGTTTGCATTCCCACCAGCAGTGTAAGAGGGTTCCCTTTTCTCCACATCCTCTCCAGCATTTATTGCTTGTAGACTTTTGGATCGCAGCCATTCTGACTGGTGTGAAATGGTACCTCATTGTGGTCTTGATTTGCATTTCTCTGATAATAAGTGATGTTGAGCATCTTTTCATGTGTTTGTTAGCCATCCGAATGTCTTCTTTGGAGAAATGCCTATTTAGTTCTTTGGCCCATTTTTTTGATTGGTTCATTTATTTTTCTGGAGTTGAGCTGCATAAGTTGCTTGTATATCTTTGAGATTAGTTGTTTGTCAGTTGTTTCATTTGCTATTGTTTTCTCCCATTCAGAAGGCTGTCTTTTCACCTTGCTTATAGTTTCCTTTGTTGTGCAGAAGCTTTTAATTTTAATTAGATCCCATTTGTTTATTTTTGCTTTTATTTCCAGTATATTGGAAGGTGGATCATAGAGGATCCTGCTGTGATTTATGTCGGAGAGTGTTTTGCCTAAGTTTTCCTCTAGGAGTTTTATAGTTTCTGGTCTTACATTTAGATCTTTAATCCATTTTGAGTTTATTTTTGTGTATGGTGTTAGAAAGAGATCTAGTTTCATTCTTTTACAAGTGGTTGACCAGTTTTCCCAGCACCACCTGTTAAAGAGACTGTCTTTACTCCATTGTATATTCTTGCCTCCTTTGTCGAAGATAAGGTGTCCATAGGTGTGTGGGTTTATCTCAGGGCTTTCGATTTTGTTCCATTGATCTATATTTCTGTCTTTGTGCCAGTACCATACTGTCTTAATGACTGTGGCTTTGTAGTAGAGCCTGAAGTCAGGCAAGTTGATTCCTCCAGTTCTATTCTTCTTTCTCAAGATTGCTTTGGCTATTCGAGGTTTTTTGTATTTCCATACAAATCTTGAGATTACTTGATCTAGTTCTGTGAAAAATACTGCTGGTAGCTTGATAGGAATTGCATTGAATCTGTAGATTGCTTTGGGTAGTATACTCATTTTCACTATATTGACTCTTCCAACCCATGAGCATGGTATATTTCTCCATCTATTAGTGTCCTCTTTGATTTCTTTCATCAGTGTTTTATAGTTTTCAACATATAGGTCTTTAGTTTCTTTAGGTAGGTATATCCCTAAGTATTTTAATCGTTTCGTTGCAATGGTGAATGGGATTGTTTCCTTGACTTCTTTTTCTACTTTCTCATTATTAGTGTATAGGAATGCAAGGGATTTCTGAGTGTTGATTTTATATCCTGCAACTTTACTATATTCGTTGATTAGCTCTAGTAGTTTTCTGGTCGAGTCTTTAGGGTTTTCTATATAGAGGATCATGTCGTCTGCAAACAGTGAGAGTTTTACTTTTTCTTTTCTAATTTGGATTCCTTGTATTTCTTTTTCTGCTCTGATTGCTGTGGCCAAAACTTCCAGTACGATATTGAATAGTAGTGGTGAAAGTGGACACCCTTGTCTTGTTCCTGACTTTAGGGGAAATGGTTTCAATTTTTCACCATTGAGGATAATGTTAGCTGTGGGTTTGTCATATATAGCTTTTATTATGTTGAGGTACGTTCCTTCTATTCCTGCTTTCTGGAGAGTTTTTATCATAAATGGATGTTGAATTTTGTCAAAGGCTTTTTCTGCATCTATTGAGATAATCATATGATTTTTATTTTTCAGTTTGTTAATGTGATGAATTACATTGATTGATTTGCGGATATTGAAGAATCCTTGCATCCCTGGGATAAAGCCCACTTGGTCATGGTGTATGATCTTTTTAATGTGTTGCTGGATTCTGATTGCTAGGATTTTGTTGAGGATTTTTGCATCTATGTTCATCAGTGATATTGGCCTGTAGTTTTCTTTTTTTGTGGTGTCTTTGTCAGGTTTTGGTATTAGGGTGATGGTGGCCTCATAGAATGAGTTTGGAAGTTTACCTTCCTCTGCAATTTTCTGGAATAGCTTCAGTAAGATAGGTGTTAGCTCTTCTCGGAATTTTTGGTAGAATTCAGCTGTGAAGCCGTCTGGACCTGGGCTTTTGTTTGCTGGAAGATTTCTGATTACAGTTTCAATTTCCATGCTTGTGATGGGTCTGTTAAGATTTTCTATTTCTTCCTGGTTCAGTTTTGGAAAGTTGTACTTTTCTAAGAATTTGTCCATTTCTTCCAAGTTGTCCATTTTATTGGCATATAATTGCTGATAGTAGTCTCTTATGATTCTTTGTATTTCTGTGTTGTCTGTCATGATCTCTCCATTTTCATTTCTAATTTTATTGATTTGATTTTTTTTCTTTTTGTTTCTTGATGAGTCTGGCTAATGGTTTGTCAATTTTATTTATCCTTTCAAAGAACCAGCTTTTTGCTTTGTTGATTTTTGCTATGGTCTCTTTTGTTTCTTTTGCATTTATTTCTGCCCTAATTTTTAGGATTTCTTTCCTTCTACTAACTCTGGGGTTCTCTATTTCTTCCTTTTCTAGTTGCTTTAGGTGTAGAGTTAGGTTATTTATTTGACTTTTTCTTGTTTCTTGAGGTATTCCTGTATTGCTATGAACTTTCCTCTTAGGACTGCTTTTATAGTGTCCCACAGGTTCTGTGTAGTTGTGTTTTCATTTTCATTTGTTTCGATGCATAATTTGATTTCTTTTTTGATTTCTTCTGTGATTTGTTGATTATTCAGTAGGGTGTTGTTCAGCCTCCAAATGTTGGAATTTTTAATGGCTTTTCTCCTGTAATTGAGATCTAACCTTAGTGCATTATGGTCAGAGAAGATGCTTGGAATAATTTCAATTTTTTTGAATTTATCAAGATTAGATTTATGACCCAGGATGTGATCTATCCTGGAAAATGTTCCGTGTGCACTTGAGTAAAAGGTGAAATTCATTGTTTTGGGGTGAAATGTCCTATAGATATCAATTAGGTCTAACTGGTCTATTGTATCATTTAACGTTTGCGTTTCTTTGTTAATTTTCTGTTTAGTTGATCTGTCCATAGGTGTGAGTGGGGTATTAAAGTCTCCCACTATTATTGTGTTATTATTAATTTCCCCTTTCATGGTTGTTAGCATTTGTCTTACATATTGCGGTGCTCCTATGTTGGGTGCATATATATTTATAATTGTTATATCTTCTTCTTGGATTGATCCTTTAATCATTATGTAGTGGCCTTCTTTGTCCCTTTTCACAGCCTTTGTTTTAAAGTCTATTTTATCGGATATGAGTATTGCTACTCCTGCTTTCTTTTGGTCTTTATTTGCATGGAATATCTTTTTCCAGCCCTTCACTTTCAATCTGTATGTGTCCGTTGTTTTGAGGTGGGTCTCTTGTAGGCAGCATATATAGGGATCTTGTTTTTGTATCCATTCAGCCAGTCTTTGCCTTTTGGTTGGGGCACTCAACCCATTTACATTTAAGGTAATTATTGATAAGTATGCTCCTGTTGCCATTTACTTTATTGTTTTCAGTTCAGGTTTATACGTCCTTTTCGTGTTTCCTGTCTAAAGTCTATCCTTTAGTATTTGTTGGAGAGCTGGTTTGGTGGTGCTGAATTCTCTCAGCTTTTGCTTGTCTGTAAAGCTTTTGGTTTCTCCTTCATATTTGAATGAGATTCTTGCTGGGTACAGTAGTCTTGGCTGAAGGTTATTATCTTCCATCACTTTAAGTATGTCTTGCCATTCCCTCCTAGCCTGAAGAGTTTCTATTGAAAGATCTGCAGTTATTCTTATGGGGATCCCCTTGTGTGTTATTTGTTGTTTTTCCCTTGTTGCTTTTAATATTTGTTCTTTGTGTTTGGTCTTTGTTAGTTTGATTAGTATATGTCTTGGGGTATTCCGCCTTGGGTTTATCCTGTTTGGCACTCTCTGGGTTTCTTGGACTTGGATGATTATTTCCTTCCCTATTTTAGGGAAGTTTTCAACTATTATCTCCTCAAGTATTTTCTCATGGTCTTTCTTTTTGTCTTCTTCTTCTGGGACTCCTATAATTCGAATGTTGGAGCGTTTCATATTGTCTTGGAGGTCTCTGAGGTTGTCCTCATTTCTTTTAATTCGTCTTTCTTTTTCCCTCACTGATTCATTTATTTCTACCATTCTATCTTCTATTTCACTAATCCTATCTTCTGCCTCCGATATTCTACTATTTGTAGCCTCCAGAGTGTTTCTGATCTCATTTATTGCATTATTCATCATATGTTGACTCTTTTTTATTTCTTCTAGATCCTTGTTAACCCTTTCTTGCATCTTCTCAATCCTTGACCCCAGGCTGTTTATCTGTGATTCCATTTTGATTTCAAGATTTTGGATCATTTTCACTATCAGTATTCGGAATTCTTTCTCAGGTAGATTCCCTATCTCTTCCTCTTTTGTTTGGTTTGGTGGGCATGTCTACTGTTCCTTTACCTGCTGGGTATTCCTCTGTGTCTTCATCCTGGTTATATTGCTGTGTTTGTGGTGGTTTTTCTATATTCTGGGAATTTGTGGAATTCTGTTTATTATAGAGCTTCCTCTCTGTGTTTGGGGTTATATCAGTGGCTTGTCAAAGTTTCTTGATTAGAGAGGCTTGTGTTGAAGTTCTGGTGGGTGGAGTTGGATTTCCTCTCTCTGGAGTGTTGTGAAGTGTCAGGTAATGGTTTATGGGACCTCAATGGTTTTGGAGTATTTTGAGCTGCCTGTGTATTGAAGCTCAGGGGCTTGTTCTTGTGTTTGCTGGAGAATTTGCGTGGTATGTCTTGCTCTGGAACTTGTTTGTCCTTGGGCGGTGCTCAATTTCAGTATAGGTATGAAGGCATTTGATGAGCTCTTATTGGATAATGTTCCCTGTATTCAGGAATTCTTTGATGATCTCAGGATTTGGACTTACGCCTCCTGATTCTGGTTTTCAGATTTATTTTTACAATAGCCTCATGATTTCTCCATCTATTCAGCACTATTGTTAAAACGTCTGGGTTAATGATGATAGGTTTCTCCACCTTGAGGGTCATCCCTAGAGGATCACTGAGTTACTTGGAGGAGAGAAGAGGGAGGGGGTAGTTAGAGGTGAGTGGAATGGGATGAGGTGGATTCAAAAGAGGAAAAAGCAAACTAGCCCGTAACCACTTTCTTGTGTGTGCTCCAAAGTCAGGACCTCTCAGAGGTGGTCACAGAGTTATACATGGAAGAGGAGAGGGAGGAAGTAGATAGAGGTGGTCAGGAGGATGAAAGAGGGAGATGCAAAGGAGGGATACAGATCCGGCCAGTGACCAGTTCCCTGAGAATTCTCCACCTTCGGGAGCACACAGAGATTTATAGAGTTGGGTAGAGAATAGGAGGGGGAGGGATGAGAAAAGAAAGATTCCAAAGGGGAGAGAGTGGTCAAGCCAGTAGTCTCGCACTCATGTAAAATTGGGTACTGAAGATTAGGTTTTTAAAAGTACAAAATTGGCAACAAATACCAAAATTTTGAGATTAAAAATCTGAAGTAGAGATTGGATTTTCAAAGATTAAATATTAAAGATAAGAAGAAGAAGGAGACAAAAATTTTTTAAAAATTGAGAAAAAAATAATAATAAAAATAAAATAAAGTAAAAGACTCCAGAATTATTAAAAGACAACTTCCACTACCAATAGGACTATATACAGCGTTTGCTTTAAAGATAGGGTGTTTTTTTTTTTTTGAAAAGTAATGATAGGTTATAAAGATAATAAATATAAATATAGAAGATTTAAAAATTTAAGCAAGTTTAGAAAAAAAAACAAAAAAGAAAAGAAGAGAAAACAAATTTTAAAAGAAAAAACTTTTTTTTTTTTTAAAGAAAGGAAAAAAAAATTCTTAAAAAAAAAAGTCACGCTTTCACATCATAACGGTATATCTGGCGTTTTCTCTGTCATTGTAGACTGTGTGGGGTCACTATCAAGGCAGTTCCCTCTGTTTGACTTCCTCTGTTTGCTGGTCTCTTCCGTGTCTGGTTTCCGTCTTGACACAGGGAGGGTGATGGTGGACTCTGCACTGGGCTTGCCCCTTCTCGCTCTTTGGGATAACCTTGTGGGGCCTGCCCTATGCTTCATGCGTTTCCCCGGTCTTTGGCGCTCAGGATTGGCGGTCAGGAAGACTTGGATTTGGTTGAACAGGGGCTTTGTTCCCTCCCCAAGTCCGAGTGGCTAGGGAGTTTGGCACGCGCTATTGTGACTTCTGGGCTTCCGGGTTGCTCAATTTTCTGGGAGCTCCAGAGGGGCTCTTTCTCCGACAGATGATGACTGTTCAGAGCCCCCCAGCAGTTTCAATAACAAAGAAACTTGTTTGCAACTTGGTAGGTAATGTCACTCTTGAGCTGCGATTGCCCCCTTCCAGCGCTTAGGGCTCTGGCTGCCTGTCGCTGGGGGGGATGGTCTGCAGCCGGCTAGTGCCGATCCGTCCTTTGTTCTGTGCGCAGGCCTGTCGGTGGGTGTCTTATATTTGAGCGTTTCCCGTGTTAGCTATCCCACAGTCTGGTTTGCTAGACCAGGATAGCTCTTTCTAGCCACGCACGGACCCGGTTCTGGCCCCGTTGCGCCCCGATTCTCGAGAAAAGCCCTGCAGCCTAAGTCTCCCGAGGCCCAATTCTTAGAAAGCTCTGTCTCGGGCGCGCTCCTCCCTGCCCAACCCCCTCTGCTGTCGGACGCAGGCGTTTGCGCTGCTGATCCGCTGGGGGTTATACTGTTGAATTCGTAATCTGTCGGTTTTAATTATTTATTTATTCTTCCTTCCTGTTATGTTGCCCTCTGTGCTTCCAGGGCTCGCCCCATGCACAGCTGTGAGAATGCTCCCCAATTTTAGGGAACCTCTCTTTTAAGAGTCTCTTCCTGGGACGGGATTCCCTTCCCGTGCCGGGGTTCCTTCCTACCTCCCTTGTCTCTATCTTCGTATGTATTAATTCCTACCTGGTTTTGAACCTGATGATCTGCTTTGCTGGATGCCTGATGTCCTCTGCCAGCAGTCAGAAGTTGTTTTCTGGAGTTTACTCAGCGTTGAAATGTTCTTTTGATGAAGTAGTGAGGGAGAAAGTGCTCTCCCCATCCTATTCCTCCGCCATCTTTTTTCGTCCCCCTACGACAGCTTTCTTATCCATTCATCTGCTGATGGGCATCTAGATGCTTCCATGTCCTGGCTATTATAAACAATGCTGCGATGAACATTGGGGTACACGTGTCTCTTTCAATTCTGGTTTCTTTGGTGTGTATGCCCAGCAGTGGGATTGCTGGGTCATAAGGCAGTTCTATTTCCAGTTTTTTAAGGAATCTCCACACTGTTTTCCACAGTGGCTGTACTAGTTTGCATTCCCACCAGCAGTGTAAGAGGGTTCCCTTTTCTCCACATCCTCTCCAGCATTTATTGCTTGTAGACTTTTGGATCGCAGCCATTCTGACTGGTGTGAAATGGTACCTCATTGTGGTTTTTATTTGCATTTCTCTGATAATGAGTGATGTCGAGCATCTTTTCATGTGTTTGTTAGCCATCTGTATGTCTTCTTTGGAGAAATTTCTTTTTAGTTCTTTGGCCCATTTATTGATTGGGTCATTTATTTTTCTGAGATTGAGCTGCAGGAGTTGCTTATATATTTTTGAGATTAGTTGTTTGTCAGTTGCTTCATTTGTTATTATTTTCTCCCATTCAGAAGGCTGTCTTGTCACTTTGCTTATAGTTTCCTTTGTTGTGCAGAAGCTTTTAATTTTAATTAGGTCCCATTTGTTTACTTTTGCTTTTATTTCCAGTATTCTGAGAGGTGGGTCATAGAGGATCCCGCTGTAATTTATGTTGGAGAGTGTTTTGCCTATGTTCTCCACTAGGAGTTTTATAGTTTCTGGTCTTACATTTAGATCTTTAATCCATTTTGAGTTTATTTTTGTGTATGGTGTTAGAAAGTGTTCTAGTTTCATTCTTTTACAAGTGGTTGATCAATTTTCCCAGCACCACTTGTTAAAGAGATTGTCTTTAATCCATTGTATACTCTTGCTTCCTTTGTCAAAGATAAGGTGTCCATAGGTGCATGGATATGTCTCTGCTTTTTAATATGCTGTCTAGATTTGTCACAGCTTTTCTTTTAATTTCATGGCTGCAGTCACCATCTTCAGTGATTTTGGAGCCCAGGAAAATAAAATCTCTCACTTTAAAATATGGGTATCCTTAAATGTGAAGTGTCTCTTTGTAGACAGCATAGAACTAGATTCTCTTCTCTATTCATTCAGTCAATCCATGGCTTTTGATTAGGGAGATTAATCCATTTACATTTAACGTAATTATTAATAGGGAAGGATTTACTATAACTATTTACCATTATCATGTTGTTAACTGTTTTCTGTTAGTCTTGCAGTTCTTCTGTCTCTTTCTGTCTTCCATTCCTTTCTCTTTTCCTTTTACATATTTTCTATTGGTATTTACTTTGTGGCTATCCTGGAGATTATATAAAGCATCTTAAAGTTATAGCAATTTCAATTCATTTTAAGCTGATAATAATTTAAATTCAACTACATACAAAAACTCTACACTTTTGGCTCTCTTTCCCAACACTTTGTTCAGTTCAGTTCAGTCACTCAGTCGTGTCCGACTCTTTGAGACCCCATGAATTGCAGCACACCAGGCTTCCCTGTCCATCACCAACTCCCAGAGTTCACTCAAAGTCACGTCCATCAAGTTGGTAATGCCCTCCAGCCATCTCATCCTCTGTCGTCCCTTTTTCTTCCTGCCCCCAGTCCTCCCCAGCATCAGAGTCTTTTCTAATAAGTCAACTCTTAGCATGAGGTGGCCAAAGTACTGGAGTTTCAGCTTTAGCATCATTCCTTCCAAAGAACACGCAGGGCTGATCTCCTTCAGAATGGACTGGTTGGATCTCCTTGTAGTCCAAGGGACTCTCAAGAGTCTTCTCCAACACCACAGTTCAAAAGCAACAATTCTTCAGTGCTCAGCTTTCTTCACAGTCCAACTCTCACATCCATAAATGACTACTGGAAAAACCATAGCCTTGACAAGATGGACCTTTGTTGTAACTAACACTTTGTAATATAAAAGTAACTAACACTTTGTTAGTTACTTTTATATTGTATATTCACTAATGTTTGTATAGTTTCTTTACTCCTAATTTCTGTGCCAGAATTAAAAGTGATTTAAACACCACTGTTACTATATTATGGGCTTCCTGGGTGGTTCAGTGGTAAAGAATTCATTTGCCTATGCAGGAGACAATATCATAATATTTTGCATATGTGTCTATATATTTATCTTTACCAGTGAGCTTTATACTTTCACATGCTTTTATGTTGGTGCTCAGAATATTTTTGTTCCAATTTGAAGGACTCTTTAGAATTTTTGTAAAGCAAATCTATTAATGAATTCTCTCCACTTTTGTTTGTCTAAGAATGTCTTTATAGCTTCTTCACTTTCAAAATAAATTTTTGTCAGGTATAATATTCTTTGTTGGCATGTTTTCCCTTCCAGGACTTTGAAAGAGTATCATCCCACTCTCTTTTGTTCTGCAAGGTTTCTGCTGAAAAATTCACTAATAGTTCTATAAGGGTTCCCTTGTATATGCTGGGGCTTCCCAGGTGACTCAGTGGGTAAAGAATCTACCTGCAGCGCAAGAGACACAGAAGTGGGTTTGATCACTGGGTTGGGAAGATTTTCTGGAGGAAGGCATGACAACCCACTCCAGTATTAGTAAGAATCCCATGGACAGAGGAGCCTGGCAGGCTACAGTCCATACAGTCACAAAGAGTCAAACATGACTGAAGTGACTGAGCATGCATGCACTTGTATATGCTAAATCATTTCTCTTGCTATTTTCAAAAATCTTTCTCTGTCTTTGAATTTTAACAATTTAATTACATTGGTCTTAATGTGTTCTATTTTGGGGGTACAGGGGTATTCATGAGTCTGGATGTCCAGTTCCTTCCTTAGATTTGAGAGGTTTTCAACTAGTTTCTTGAAATAAGCTTTCTGCTCCTTTCTCTCTTTCTTCTCCTTCTGGGACTCATAAAATTTGATGTCTGTAAATCCCTTAGGCTTTCTTCACTCTTTCATTCTTCTTTTCTTTTTTTGCATTTTTGACTGAATAATTTTAAATGGCTTATCTTCAAATTTACTGTTTCTTTCTTCTGCTTGATCAAGTCTGCTCCTGAATCCCTATTGTGATTTTTTTTCTGTTAACTGCATTTTTTTACCTCTAAAATTTCTGTTTCATTCTTCTTGTGTATTTTCTGAAATTCTTATTTGGTTCACACAATGTTTTCCTGAGCTCACTGTCTTCCTCATGATGGTTACTTTTAATTCTTTGTCAGATAATTTAGATACCTTCATTTCTTTAGGGTCAGTTTCTGGAGACTTATATTGTTCCTTTGGACAATCATTCCCTATTTCTTTGTGTTCCTTGTACTTTTGTGTCAGTATTCATACACTTGAAAAAAAAAAAAGGTGAGAGCATTAACAGCCTCAGTAGGGAGGCCAGAGGTCCCCAAGCTGGAGGAGGAAATAAACTGCAAGTGGCAGACTTTTTTTTTCTTTGCTCTTCTGATTCTGTTTTGTCATGGTGCTATCTGGTTTCTGCCTGAAGTTAATCTCAAACCTTGAGCTATGGATCCTAGATAAAGTAAGCAAATTCCAGGACAAACATCTATTTCTTCTTTATTCATTATGCCAAAGCCTTTGACTGTGTAGATCAGAACAAACTGTGGAAAATTCAAGACATGGGAATACCAAACCACCTTACCTGCCTCCTGAGAAATCTGTATGCATGTCAAGAAGGGACAATTAGAACTGGACATGGAACAACAGACTGGTTCCAAATTGGAATAAGAGTACATCAAGGCTGTATATATTGTCACCTGCTTATTTAACTTATATGCAAAGTACATAATGTGAAATGCCAGGCTGGATGAAGCACAAGCTAGAATCAAGATGGTCAGGAGAAATATCAATAACCTCAGATATGCAGATGACATCAATCTTATGGCAGAAAGCAAAGAACTAAAAATTCTCCTGGTGAAAGTAAAAGGGAAGAGTTTAAAAGCTGGCTGAAAACTCAACATTCATAAAACGAAGGTCATGGCATCCAGTTCCATCACTTCATGGCAAATAGATGGGGAAACAATGGAAACAGTGACACACTTTATTTTCTTGGGTTCCAAAATCACTGCAGACGGTGACTGCAGCCATGAAATTAAAAGACATTTGCTCCTTGGAAGAAAAGCTATGACCAACCTAGACAGCATATTCAAAAGCAGAGACATTACTTTGTCAACAAAGGTCAGTCTAGTCAAAGCTATGGTTTTTCCAATAGTCATGTACTGATGTGAGAGTTGGACTATAAAGAAAGCTGAGTGCCAAAGAATTGATGCTTTTGAACTGTGGTGTTGGAGAAGACTCTTGAGAGTCCCTTGGACTACAAGGAGATCAAACCAGTCAATTCTAAAGGAAATCAGTCTTGAATATTCATCGGAAGGACTGATGCTGAAGCTGAAGCTCCAATATTTTGGCTACTTGATGTGAACATCTGACTCATTTGAAAAGACCCTGATGCTGGGAAAGATTGAAGGTAGGAGGAGAAGGGGATGACAGAGGAAGAGATGGTCAGATGGTGTCACCAACTCAATGGACCTGAGTTTGAGCAAGCTCCAGGAGTTGGTGATGGACAGGGAAGACTGGTGTGCTGCAGTTCCACTGGCAAAGAGTGGGATGGACTGAGTGACTGAACTGAACTGAAAGGAGGTAACCACTACGTTTTTCTTATGGAAATATGTTCTTAAGCTATGTTATAGAATGACGTATTTGCTTGGAAATCTGCCTTTCTTCAAGATTCATGTCAATTGTATTATGGTCAGGGATGACTCACCTTGTGTCAATACTACCTCAATATTCATGTTGCGGGTGAGGGGTCTGGTGCAACTGTCTTAGGTTTTGAGGCCTTTCCCTTCTCTAGTTAGCAGCTTGCTAATAGGTATGCTGCTGCTGCTAAGTTGCCTCAGTCGTCGGGCTCTGTGCAACTCCATAGACAGCAGCCCACCAGGCTCCCCCATCCCTGGGATTCTCCAGGCAAGAACACTGAAGTGAGTTGCCATTTCTTCTCCAATGCATGAAAGTGAAAAGTGAAAGTGAAGCTGCTCAGTCTTGTCCGACTCTTAGCGACCCCATGGACTGCAGCCTATCAGGCTCTGCCGTCCATGGGATTTTTCCAGGCAAGAGTACTGGAGTGGGTCGCCACTGCCTTCTCCAAATAGGTATATAACTCTTGATAAAAAGTAGCACGAGGACAAGGAGCCGGGCGTGACGGGAGCGGGGGCTGGCCAGGGAGAGGGAGTCCGGAAGGCGCTCACCGGGAGGGAAACCCGACCGACAGGCCGACCGACCGTCTCACCCCGCCTGCGGCGAGGATACTTGATCACGCGCACACCCCTCGGTGTGCCGCCGCCATCATGTGGAGGAACGAGGGGAGGAGGGCAGCGGGCCGCTCCTCCTCCCCACCCCACCTACGTCACCAGCCCGCCCGCCCCGGCGGCCCCGGGAGCCGGGCCGGGAACCCTGGGCCAGGCCACACCGGGGACGGCCGACGCGCCTTCAGCGCCCCAGAGGGGCGGGGGATGCCAGGCGGCAAGGACACGGCGATCGGCCCGCGGGGGACAGACCGGGGACCCGACCCGCGCTCGAGCGAGCGCACCGAAACGGGGGTCGTGGCGGGGGTCTGGTGGGGCGGCGGGGTCACGGGCGCTCCCCCTCGTCCAGCACGCGACGACGTCGGTGGACAGGAGGTGGCGAAACCGGCAACGGATCGGGGCCGCCGCGAGCCCGGGAAGCAAGACACACCAGGGCGCGGCCCAGAGGAGCAGCAGACGGGAAGTGGACTGAGGCGGACCGACAGACGGAGAGAGGCACAGACGAGGTGCGGCCACTTGAGGCCAAAGCCGCAGAACCGGCGGTGGAGCTGGGGTGGCCGCGCGCCACCACGAGGGGGATGGCTCGAAACGACCCCGGGGCAAGCGAGTCGGCCGCCAGGGTGCACCGCGGGATCTCACCGCCAAGGCCTCCCAGCACAGGGGCGGTCTCCCAGCACACCCGGGACGACGGACTGGCGCCCCCTCAAGGGGCTCGCGCCCACCGCCACCTACACACCCAGAGCCGCAGCCGGCCAGGGAGAACGCTCTCCCGCCGCGTACCTGCGTCCCCCATGGCCCTCACACGACACGCGCAACCCTGCTGTGCCAGGCTCCCCGCCACGCCCCCTTTCTCAGGGCTCCGAGGAGAGGGGCCGCCAAGTACGCACAGCAGGGGCCTTCCGGGTACCAGAAAACACCGGGACACGGCCGGGCCGCCAGGAAAACCAGCGCGGGATCCCACCTCCACTCACACAAGAGGCCGGTCCCGCGACGCCTGGGACGCCGGGCCGGTCCAGGCCATCCCCAGAGCGGGCCCCACGACCCGGCCCCACCGCCAGGGCTGGCGTGCCGTCCACCCGTCTTCCTCCGTCCGTCCTCGACAGATCCGTCTTTCCATCTAGTCTGAACCCAAGGCTCAACATCCTGGGGACACGCTCTGGAGCGAGGCGGCCCAGACCTTGCCCACACGCCGCCACCGGCTTCGTCATGGGGCTAAGTACATGCGCGACAGGCTCCTCGCGGGTCCTGTGGGGCTAGGGGAAGCGGGACGACAGGCGTCGCGCCCCCACCCCCCTTCCCCCCTGCGCTCACACACAGCACACACATGTCTCCACACTTGCAGGACGCCCGTCGGGGCCCAGCGGGACCCTCCCCCAACTCTGGAGTGGTCATGTATGGATGTGAGTTGGACTGTGAAGAAAGCTGAGTGCTGAAGAATTGATGCTTTTGAACTGTGGTGCTGGAGAAGACTCTTGAGAGTCTAGCCCCTTAAATCTATTTCTCACTTCCACTGTATAATCATAAGTGATTTGATTTAGTTCATACCTGAATGGTCTAGCGGTGTTCCCTACTTTATTCAATTTGAGTTCATGAACTGAGCCACAGTCAGCTCCTGGTCTTGTTTTTGTTAAATGTATAAGCTTCTCCATCTTTGGCTGCAAAGAATATAATCAATCTGATTTCGGTGTTGACCATCTTCTCTTGTGTTGTTGGAAGAGGGTGTTTGCTATGACCAGTGCATTTTCTTGGGAAGATTCTATTATTCTTTGCCCTGCTTCATTCTGCATTCTAAGGCCAAATTTATTTAGTATCTGGTCCTTTATATTAAAAAATTGCCTACTCTATGCTATAGTTCTCATTATTGTCTTGTGTAAACATTCTTCTTTATGTAAAATAGTGGCATTTATCTTTCTACTTAAATTATACTTTGTGAACTGATTAATGTTATGGAAACCTCACCTCTAAGTTCTGGCATCCACGAAGGAATCCTTCGGTAGTACTGCATATGTTCCAGTAGAACACATAGTAAACTGCATGTGTTCAACTGGACTTAAATTCAAAAGCATTTTTTATAGTAACACCCAGATAGAACAGCTTGGTGTACCAGTAAAAGTGACATCAAAGAGCATTTTGCTCTTAAAAATAAGAAATAGGTCTTTTACAATCCACTATCTAAATATTATATGTTTTGAAAGTGGGATATACACAGAAACACCATACACTAGAAGCTGAGATTGTTAATTATCACCCTGCACTTTTAGTAGAATATTAATGTTCATTTGAAACATAATTGTGATTATTTGTTAATTTCCTACTCTGTTTCTTTAAAACCTGTGTTTTTTAATAACAGCCTATTAGTGAGAAATAGATTTAAGGGCCTAGGTCTGATAGATAGAGTGCCTGATGAACTATGGAATGAAGTTCATGACACTGTACAGGAAACAGGGATCAAGACCATCCCCATGGAAAAGAAATGCAAAAAAAAACAAAATGGCTGTCTGAGGAGGACTTACAAATAGCTGTGAAAAGAAGAGAGGCAAAAAGCAAAGGAGAAAAGGAAAGATATAAGCATCTGAATGCAGAGTTCCAGAGAATAGCAAGAAGAGATAAAGCCTTCTTCAGCGATCAATGCAAAGAAATAGAGGAAAAGAACAGAATGGGAAAGACTAGAGATCTCTTCAAGAAAATTAGAGATACCAAGGGAACATTTCATGCAAAGATGGGCTTGATAAAGGACAGAAATTGTCTGGACATAACAGAAGCAGAAGATATTAAGAAGAGGTAGCAAGAAAACACAGAAGAACTGTACAAAAAGAGCTTCACGACCCAGGTAATCATGATGGTGTGATCACTCATCTAGAGCCAGACATCCTTGAATGTGAAGTCAAGTGGGCCTTAGAAATCATCACTGTGAACAAAACTAGTGGAGGTGAAGGAATTCCAGTTGAGCTGTTTCAAATCCTGAAAGATGATGCTGTGAAAGTGCTGCATTCAATATGCCAGCAAATTTGGAAAACTCAGCAGTGGCCCCTGGACTGGAAAAGATCAGTTTTCATTCCAATCCCAAAGAAAGGCAATGCCAAAGAATGCTCAAACTACCGCACAATTGCACTCATCTCACACGCTAGTAAATTCATGCTCAAAATTCTCCAAGCCAGATTTGAGCAATACGTGAACCATGAACTTCCTGATGTTCAAGCTGGTTTTAGAAAAGGCAGAGGAACCAGAGATCAAATTGCCAACATCCGCTGGATCATGGAAAAAGCAAGAGAGTTCCAGAAAAACATCTATTTCTGCTTTATTGACTATGCCAAAGCCTTTGACTGTGTGGATCACAATAAACTGTAGAAAATTCTTCAAGAGATGAGAATACCAGACCACCTGACCTGCCTCTTGAGAAATGTGTATGCAGGTCAGGAAGCAACAGTTAGAACTGGACATGGAACAACAGACTGGTTACAAATAAGAAAAGGAGTACGTCAAGGCTGTATATTGTCACCCTGCTTATTTAACTTCTATGCAGAGTACATCATGAGAAACCCTGGACTGGAAGAAACACAAGCTGGAATCAAGACTGCCGGGAAAAATATCAATAACTTCAGATATGTAGATGACACCACCCTTATGGCAGAAAGTGAAGAGGAACTAAAAAGCCTCTTGATGAAAGTGAAAGGGGAGAGTGAAAAAGTTGGCTTAAAGCTCAACATTCAGAAAACGAAGATCATGGCATCCAGTCCCATCACTTCATGGGAAATAGATGGGGAAACAGTGGAAACAGCGTCAGACTTTATTTTCTGGGGCTCCAAAATCACTGCAGATGGTGACTGTACCCATGAAATTAAAAGATGCTTACTCCTTGGAAGAAAAGTTATGACCAACCTAGATAATATATTCAAAAGCAGAGACATTAGTTTGGTAACAAAGGTCCGTCTAGTCAAGGCTATGGTTTTTCCAGTAGTCATGTATGGATATGAGAGTTGGACTGTGAAGAAAGCTGAGCACTGAAGAATTGATGCTTTTGAACTGTGGTATTGGAGAAGGCTCTTGAGAGTCCCTTGCACTGCAAGGAGATCCAACCAGTACATTCTAAAGAGATCAGTCTTGGGTGTTCTTTGGAAGGAATGATGCTAAAGCTGAAACTCCAGTACTTTGGCCACCTCATGCAAAGAGTTGACTCATTGGAAAAGACTCTGATGCTGGGAGGGATTAGGGGCAGGAGGAGAAGGGGACGACAGAGGATGAGATGTCTGGATGGCATCACTGACTCGATGGACGTGGGTTTGAGTGAACTCCGGGAGTTGGTGATGGACAGGGAGGCCTGGTGAGCTGGGATTCCTGGGGTCGCAAAAAGTTGGACACGACTGAGCGACTGAACTGAACTGAACTGACTGTTGTACAGCTGCTGCTGCTAAGTTGCTGCTGCTAAGTCGCTTCAGTCGTGTCCGACTCTGTGCGACCCCATAGATGGCAGCCCACCAGGCTCCCACATCCCTGGGATTCTCTAGGCAAGAATACTGGAGTGGGTTGCCATTTCCTTCCCCAATGCATGAAAGTGAAAAGTCAAAGTGAAGTCACTCAGTCGTCTGACTCTTCGCGACCCCATGGACTGCAGCCTATCAGGCTCCCCCCATGGGATTTTTCAGGCAAGAGTACTGGAGTTTGGTGCCATTGCCTTGTACAGCTACCATATCTAATCTCAGAATCTTTTTATCACCTTAAACTGAAGTCTCATATTTGTTAGTAGATATTCCCAATTCTCTCTCCCAACCATCTGGGAACAAATCTATTTTCTGTATCGATAGGTCTGCCTGTTCTGGACATAATATAAATGGAAACATAGAGGTATCCTTTTGCGGCTGGCTTTATTCACTTATGTTTTCCAAGGTTCATCCATGTTGTAGCATGCATCAGTACTTCATTCCTTTTTAATTGCTGAAGTCATTGTATGGATACACCAGTTACACTTATCTACTCATCAACTGCTGGACACTTGGGTTGCTGGCACATTTGCACCATTATGAATAATGTTGCTATGAATATTTGTGTACAATTTTTGTGTGAATATATGTCTTCATTTTTCTTGGGTATAAACTTAGGAGTGGAATTTCTGGAACATAGAGGGTAACTCTGTTTAACCATGTGAGGAACTGCCAAACTGTTTTCCAGAGCATCTGCACCACTTTACATTTCCACCAGCAATGTATAAGGGTTCAAGTTTGACAGCATCTTCACCAATATTCCTTACTGTCATTTTTTAAAAATCTGTATTCCCCTAACAACTAATGATGTTGCATACCTTTTTATGTATTTATTGGCCATCTGTATACCTTCTTTGGAGAAAAGTCTATTGGGATCCTTTGTCCATTTTATAATTGGGTTGTTTGTATTTTGGTAACTAAAATATGAGTTTGTTATATATTCTGGGTAGAAATCCCTTGTCACATAAATCATAAGCAAATATTTCCTTTCATTTTATAGGTTGTCTTCACTTTCTTGATAATGTCCTTTGAAGGATACAAATTTTCAATTTTGATAAAGCCCAGTTATCTATTTTTTCTTTCATTGATTATACTTTTAGTGTCATAACTTAAAAAAAAAAACTGTGAGCTAATCCAAGGTCATATTTATACCTGTTTTTTTCTAAGAATTTCATAGCTTTAACTCTTGCATTTAGATCCATTTTGAGTTAGTCTTTGTCTATGGTGTGAGGCAGGAATCAAAATTCATTCTTATGCAAGTGGATAAACAGTTATTCCAGCACCATTTGTTGAAAAGACTACTTTTTATCACATTGAATTGTCTTGGCACCCTTGTCAAAAATCAATTGACCATACTTGGCGAAGGAAACCATACACAAAATGAAAAGAAAACCTATGAACTGGGAGAAAATATCTGCAAACGTGTACCAACAAAGGCTTAATTTCCAAAATAAATTCAATACAAATAGCTGATATAGCTCAATTTCAAAACAAATAACCTAATCAAAAATTGGCAGAAGATCTAAATAGATATTTCTCCAAAGAAGACATACAGATGACCAACAGGCATATAAAAAGATGCTCAACATCATTCATTATTAGAGTTGTAGAAACCAAAACTATAATGAGGCATTACTTCACATTGTCCAGAATGGCCACCATCAAAGAGCCTACAAACAATATATGCTGGAGAGGGTGTAGAGAAAGACAACCAACCCTCCTACACTGCAGGTGGGAAACTGGTGCAGCTAGTATGGAAAACACTATAATTAGTTAATAAGTCGCTCAGTCATGTCCAACTTTTGCGACCCCGTGGACTGTAGCCCACCAGGCTCCTCCATCCGTGGGATTCTCCAGGCAAGAATACTGGAATGGGTTGCCATTTCCTTCTCCAGGGGATCTTCCTGACCCAGGGATCGAACCCAGGACTCCCACAATGCAGGCAGATGCTTTAACCTCTGAGCTATCAGGGAAGTCCCTGGAAAACACTATTGAGGTACCTTAAAAAACTAAAAAGAAGAGTTATCACATGGCCCAGCAATCCCACTCCTGAACATAGTTCCAGAAAAGACAAAAACTCTAATTCAAAAAGATATCTGTATCCCAGTGTTCATAGAGGCACTATTTACAAAACCCAAGAAATGGAAGCAACCTAAGTGTCCGTCAACATATGACTAGATGGAGAACATATATATAACCAATGGAATATTACTCAGTCATAAAAAGATGTTAATATTGCTATTTGCAGCAACATGGATGGGCCTAGAGATCATCATACTAAGTGAAATAAGACAGGTAAAGACAAAATATTATATGATATCACTTATATAGGAAAGCTAAAATAATAATAGAAATGAGCTTATTTACAAAATAAAAACAGATTCACTAACAGAAAACAAACTTATGCTTACCAAAAGGGAAAAGGGGTGGAGGGATATACTAGGAGCACAGAACTAACAGAAATGAACTTCTATACATAAAATAGATAAACAACAAGGATTTACTATATAGCACAGAGAATAATATTCAATATCTTATAATAATCTATAATGGAAAATAATCTGATTGAATCACTTTAAAGTGATTTAAATGAATGACTTTACTGTACACCTGAAACATCATATTTAAATCAACTATACTTCAATCTTTTTAAAAAGCATATAAGAGGAACTCTGAAAATCAAGATAGAAGAGAAGGACAATCAAGATGGGTTTTTAAAAAAATTGAGGTGAGAGTCACATAACACAATTGACCATTTTAAAGTGAACATTTCAGTAAATCAACTATACTTCAATAAAAAATAAATTGAGTTAAAGAAAGAAAGGGGGAAAGAAAGAGAGAAAAAGAAAGAAATGAAATTAAATCTATGGCTTAATGCTCTTCAGCAATTTTGGAAAATCCTTGGCTATTATCACTTCAAAGATCATTTCTGATTCATTTCTTTCTCTTTTCAACATGAGACTATACTACTATATGTTTCAGAACTTCTCTTATACCCCTTATGCCCTTACATTCTTTTTGTGTATGTCTTACAAATTAGTTTTTCTCTCTGCCTCAGTCTAGATATTTACTCTAAAATATTCCATTTCCCTACATAACTCTTCGTATGAGTCTAACCTCTTAAACCCACCCACTGAGTTCTTAATTTCATTATTTGCATTTTTTATTTTAAAAATTCATATGTGGGTTATAAATTTCTTTTATAGCTTTTAGGTTTCTGTTTCTGTTTTGTTTATAATCCTTGATCTTATGGGCAGTTACTTTAAAGTTTGGTTTTCAGAATTCTATGATCAGAATTTTCAGTGTTTCTCTCTTTGTTGTGTATTGTTTTCTTTTTGTTCATTTGTTTGGTTTTGGTCATCCTGTCTCATTATCTTCATGTACCTAGTTTGTTTTATATTGTGGACTGACTACTGCATATTAACATCATAAAAAATATATTGAGACTTAGGATAATGTTATCTTCCTCCATAAAGGATTTGCATTTGCTTCTGAGAAAGGAGCTAGGCAACTAATCATGTAGATCAACATAATCCAAGCAGAGTTTGAGATTATATGACGCATACCTTTAATTTCTTGATAGTGCCAGAGTATGACTAGCTTACCCTTAGTCTAAATTATAATCTTTTGGAGTCTCAATCTAAAGCATAAAGGGTTTACAAAGTTTCCCACTCCATGGTGAGCCCTAGATAGCCCTATCAACTGTGTTCAACTTCTCAGACTCTCAACAGTTTCTCCCAAAATCAACAAGCTAAGTTCAGTTCAATTCAATCACTCAGTCATGTCTGACTGTGTGACTCTGTGGACTGTAGCACGCCAGGCTTCCCTGTTCATCACTAGTTCCCAGAGCTTACTCAATCTCATGTCCATTGAGCTGGTAATGCCATCCAACCATCTCACCCTCTGTCCCCTTTTCCTCCCACCTTCAATCTTTTCCAGCATCAGGATCTTTTCTAATGAGTCTGTTTCTTGACATTAGATGGCCAAAATATTGGAGTTTCAGCTTCAGCATCAGTCCTTCCAATGAATATTCAGGACTGATTTCCTTTAGGATGGACTGGTTGGATCTCCTTGCAGTCCAAGAGACTCTCAGGAGTTTTCTCCAACACCACAGTACAAAAACATCAATTCTTCAGCACTCAGCTTTCTTGATAGTCCAACTCTCACATCCGTACAGTACTACTGGAAAACCATAGCTTTGACTAGATGGACCTTTGTTGGCAACAAATATCAGATATCTTCCAACAGATTCTGTAAAATATTTTATTCAGGTTTTCTCAGTAGGCAAGTTGGTCTGTATTAGCTAGTCTGCCACAAGAAATGGAAGTTTTCCTAAACAGAACTTCAATTAAAAATTTCAACCTTCTTCCAACCAGTATGTTGGAACTTGAGTGCTTTCTCCTTTCCTTGCTCTAAAGATCAATTGTTACCCCCAAAAATAGAGCAAGAGGAAAGGAGAAAGAAGGAAAATGAAAACTAATGCACAATTCTGATAAGTCCTCTGAACAATCAAGAAGTAGCTTTATGTTAATTAATAAAATTGGGATAATTACTAAAATGAACAAGGAAGACTAATTACTGCTAAAACTTTGTTTTATTCCCGAACTTTTTATTGATTAATCCCTCCTTTCCCACAATCTAAATGCCATTTCTGTCATATACCAATTTCTTAATCATGTGCATTTCTGCTTCATTGGTCCATTTCTCCCTCTCTCCCCTACCTCCTTCTCTCCTTCTCCCTCCCTATCTCCAATATCACACTTTTTTTTGGTATCTTTATAATATGCCTTAGAAACTAGTGGATAAAATAGACTGTTCTTTTTCCTCAAATTGTTTTGATAATTCTTCACCATTTTTCCATGGATCTGTGAAAACACTAGCTGTCATTGAGTGTAACTGCACTAAATTTGTAAGTAAATTTGATGAGAATCGATATCTTGACAGTATTGAATTTTGCCTTCCACCATTATGTATCTTTAATTTATACTATACTTTGGACACAATAAATTTATAAATATAATTTTCTCTAAATAGTTCTTATACATCAGTTAGATTTATGACTATTTACCTCATGAATTTTTTGAGAATATGATCTTTTTAATTTCAATTGCATTTTCAAGTTGCTGCAGCTGGTGTGTAGCATCACTATTGGCTTTTGTATATATTAATATTAGGTCTGACAATATTGCTGATTAGTTTCAATATTTGGTCTGATTTTTTTAGTTTTTTATATAGACATTTAATTCATCTTTGACTGAAGACAATTTTTATTCCCTCCTTCTCATTACTGTTTTTCTTTTTTTCCTTTTATTTTTATCCTGGATAGAATTTCTATTGCAATATTGAAAAAATGAAAATAGGCATTTATAGTTTGTTATGATTATATATTAATTTTATTAAAAGCTTTTTCTGTATCTATTAAGATGATATCATGTTCCTTTCTTCTGTCAATTTCATTAATAGATTCTCTAATATGAAACCATATTTGAGTTACTTTTTAAAAATATGTTGCCAGATTATATTTGCTAACATACCACTCAGTATTTTTGCATCTATGTTTCTGATATTTGCCTATTATTGTCCTTTATTTTATTATTCTTATCAATATTGTATATCCAGGTTATAAATTTCTCATAAAATAAGGAGACACACTCCTTTTTCTATTCTCTGGAGCTGTTGGAAAGGAATTACCTGTTCCTGAAGGGTTTACAAAAGATGCGTTTTTACACTCTCTGGACCCAGTACTTTGGAGAAATAGGTTAATAAAGTTAATTCAGCATATTTAATGTTTGCAGGACTATTCTGAGTAAATTGATCTAATTTTGTCAATACATATTTACCTAGAAGTTTTTCCATTTCATCTTTGTTTTCTTATCTAGTGAAATAGTTACTAATAATAATATTGTAACTTCAAAAGTTCCTGCCAAAACAATGCAATAGCCAGTTTTCCATACTAATGCTATTTAATTATGCCTTCTATTTGCTCAACAATATTGCCAGAAGTTCCTATATCTTAATAATTATTTCAAATATTTAGTATTTCATTTTTATCCCCTCTATTGCTTCTTTCTCTGTCTTTTCTTTGGATTAATCTGCTTTTCTACCTATTTGTTTCTTCTCTATTTTGGGGGCACTTTATACTGTACTTTGTCCAAATTTTCTAAGTGAATGCTTGCCTCAGTAATTTTTAATATCTCTTCTCAATATGTTCACTTTAGACTATATATGTCCTTCCAAATACTGCTTTTTCTGTGTTCTACAAGTTTTTATTTATAGTGGTTTTATTGTTATTTAGTTATAAGCATTTAATAATATTAATTATGGTTTCTTATTTGGATCTCTATTTATTTAGAAACTTCTTCCATCAAGTGTTTTTAATTTCCACATACGGCAGTTGCACATGAAAGCTTTATTTGGGTGACATAATGACAGGTTAGCATGAATGCTGGAAGTTCCTCACAACATGAGACTGCCCAAGGATTTGGTGCGTGGCTACCATCCAGGCAAAGTGGTTATCTGAGGAGGCCTTCCAAATAGCTGAGAAAAAGAGAAAAGAAAGGGAATGGAGAAAGGGAAATATATACCCAGCTGAATGAAGAGTTCCACAGAATAGCAAGGAGAGAGAAGAAAGCCTTCTTAAGTGAACAATGTAAAATATATATATATATATACACACACACACATATATATATATACATATATATATATACATATATATATATATATATATATATAGAGAGAGAGAGAGAGAGAGAGAGGAAAACAATTGAGCAGGAAAGACTAGAGATCTCTTCCCAAAAAAATGGAGATACCAATGGAACACTTTACGCAAAGATGGGCACAATAAAGGACAGAAACAGTAAGGACCTAACAGGAGCAGAGGAGATTAAGAAGAGGTGGGAAGAACACACAAAATAACTCTATAAATAAAGGTCTTAATGATCTGGATAACCACAATGGTATAATCACTCACCTAAAGCCAGGCATCCTGGAATGTGAAGTCAAGGGGGCCTTAGGAAGCATTACTATGAACAAAGCTAGTGGAAGTGATGGAATTGCAGCTGAGCTATTTCAAATCCAAAATGATGATGCTGTGAAAGTGCTGCACTCAATATGCCAGCAAATTTGGAAAACTCAGCAGTGGCCATAGGATTGGAAAGAGTTATATTTTATTTCAATCCCAAAGAAAGGCAATTCCAAAGAATATTCAAACTATCATCCAATTGCACTCATTTCACATGCTAGCGAGATTATGCTAAAAATCCTTCAATTAGGCTTCAACAGTATGTGAACTAAGAAATTCCAGATGTTCAAGCTGGATTTAGGAAAGGCAGAGGAACCAGAGATCAAATTGCCAACATCCATTGGATCATAGAAAAAGCAAGGTAATTCCAGAAAAACATTTACTTCTGCTTCATTGACTATGCTGAAGTCTTTGACTGTGTGGGTCACAATAAACTGCAGAAAATTCTTAAACAGATGGGAATACCAGACATCCTTACCTGCCTCCTGCTAAACCTGTATGCAAATCAATAAGCAACAGTTAGAATAGACATGGAACAATAGACTAGTTCCAAATTGGGAATTGCAGATCAATAAGCAACAGTTAGAATTGACATGGAACAATAGACTAGTTCCAAATTGGGAAAGGAGTACACTGTCACCCTGCTTATTTAACTTATATGCAGAGTACATCATGCAAAATCCTGGGCCAAATGAATCACAAGCTGGAATCAAGACTCTTGGGAGAAATATCAATAACCTCAGATATACAGATGAGACCACTCTAATGGCAGAAAGTGAGGAGGAATTAAAGAGCTTCTTGATGAAAGTAAAAGAGGAGAGTAAAAAGCTGACTCAAAACTAAACATTCAAGAAACGAAGATCATGCCATCAGTCCCATCACTTCATGGCAAATAGATGGGGAAAAAAGTGGAAACAGTGGGAGATTTTATTTTGGAAGGCTCCAAAATCACTGCAGATGGTGACTGCAGCCATGAAATTAAAAGATTCTTCCTCCTTGGAAGAAAAACTATGAAAAACCTAAACAGCATATTAAAAAGCAGAGATGTCACTTTGCAGGCAAAGTTCTGTATAGTCAAATCTCTGGTTTTTCCAGTAGTTATGTACAGATGTGAGAGTTGGACCATAAAGAAGGCTGAACATCAAAGAACTGATGTTTTCGAACTGTGGTGCTGAAGAAGACTCTTTTGGCCAGTTAATGCAAAGAGCCAACTCATTGAAAAAGACCCTGATGCTGGGAAAAATTGAGGGCAGGAGGAGAAGGGGGGTGATACAGAATGAGAAGGCTGGATGGCATCACTGATTGGATGGATATAAGTTTGAGCAATCTTCAGGAGCTAGAGAAGGGCAGGGAAGCCTGGCGTGCTGCAGTCCATGCATGCATGCTAAGTTGCTCCAGTTGTGCCTGACTCTTTGCAACCCCATGAACCATAATCCACCAGGTCCTTGGAATTCTCCAGGTAAGAATACTGGAGTAGGTTGCCTTGCCCTCTTCCATGTGGTTGCAAGGAGTCAGACATGACTTAGTGACTGAACAACAACACCATCCAGAAGGGAATGTGGGCAAGGGAGCTCCAGAAGGAGGGGGAATCAGAGATGAGGCCCACATATCTAGGCGATGCATCTCAGCAGCACTGCAAGGAGTCTCTAGGTCAGAGAACTCTGAAGGGCAGCAGTGGTTCAGAGTCTTTATAAACACAGTTTTCATCTTATCTGTGGCTTGTCTTGCAGTTTCACTGGGTATGCAAATCGGGCAGATACACTCTAAATGGCTAAAAATCTGCTTATTTGGATATGTTTAAAACAATCAGATGTGTAAAAATTTGAGTTGATGCCAGAGGGCATTTGGGCTAGGATCTCAGTCTGCTATGTAGGAATAAACCAACAGGCCAATATACAGAGGTCATCTTCATTTATATAACAAATTTTAAAAGGGCATGTGCACTAGCTTAATATATCACCTTGCCTGAACTGCTATGCTTAGCTTTTACCAATGAGCACCATGCTAAACACTTTAAATTTTAAATATACTGGGCTAATTTTTAAAGAACTCTTTTAAATTCTAGTAGAAATTTCATAATGAATGGTAATAAAGTAGTACTTAGCTGGCTGTGGCCAAGACCTGGTCTTCCTATATAAGCCAAAGTCAGTGAAATGTAAGATATTTGAGGGGAAGGAAACTTGGAGCTAAATCATCTGATCCAATGCTTCACTTTAAAGATAAAGAAACTGAGTCATAGAAAAACTAATTAAATTATGTATAATCACATGCTAGTTAGTGACAGAACCACAGGTAGAACCCAGGTTTCTTAGTTCTTAGTCTAGCAGTCTTCCTACTGTACTACAACAGACCAAACCTATTCTTGTATTAATAATTTTATAAATAGAAGCTATTGATTGTTTTGTTCCTACAATATTCCCTTTATTTATTTTCACTGCATTCCTCATTTTGTCTTTATCACACTTTATGTTACAAATAATAGAAGTGGAGTAAAAGTGTAAAGAGACATAAAGCCAAGGTTAGCATCTAGATATTACATCCCAAGCTCTTCACCTTTCTGCTATACAATGGTAATAGTGGGAATATGTTTATAGTTAGTAAAGATATGGTATAGTTAGCGCTACATTAGTATGCTGAATTTTATCATGACCAGCATTTTTTCTTACTACATCAGCTACATCAAAGTGTTATTTGAAAAGAGCAACAAGTGAACAGCTTTATCAACTTCAATTCATTCTTAGCAATGCGTACGTGTTTTTATGAGTACAAGCAAGTTTCTGCCTGCTAACAATTCTTGCTTCACGAGAAAGAGAGGGTATACAGGAGATAAGAGGGATACACATAGTGGGCTTTATTTTGTTGTGCTTCTTACTGTTTTATGTTTCAGGCAAAGTACAGTAATAAAGAGTATTTACCATGTACTCTTATGACTAACTTGTGACCAAGTCTTTCACCAGCCTTTGTGGACATGTGTTTGCAGAGCTACCATCTTAACTTACAAAACTAAAGTAAGCAATGCTTATAAGTTGCTTCAGTGTTCTTTTTAAATTCAGGCACATTTTCCTCTTCAAATGATATGAGTGACATCTTCAAAGCTAATTTTGGCTCCTCAAATTACAAAAAAAAAAAAAAAGGCAGAGTATACAGTAAGCACAAAATTTACAGTTATATGCAGACATGAGAAAAGCAAGAGAATATGCTGTGAAAGGTGAATATTTCAGAAATACTGGGAGCATGCATATTTCAAAGTAAGTTATGCTGATAACCTGTTAATCTTGGAACATAGATCATCTGCAACTAAAGCACTTCACCTGAGTCCTGTTAATTTTATAGAAAAAAGGATTCTTAGTTTACTAGTTCTGTTTTATTGCTTTTACTACAAAGTGTTCCACAAGAAAAATAACACTGATGGCCAGACAACACCATTTCATAAGTGTCTCTGGCATTAATCAATGTGTTTGAATCCAAGGAGCTATTATTTTAGCCACATTTAAATCCTGATTGCATTTTATTCTACTCTGAAATGCTCACAATGTGATCTTTATTAGGATGTATTTTAAGCTTTCACATGCTGGCATGGCTATTATTTGTATCCTGCACTGTGAGCAGTAAATCATGTGGAAGATGCCTAGATGCAGGGTTCCAGGCTCCAAAATTTGCCTTCTGTTTTCGTTTTGTTCTTAGTGTTTTTCAAGGACCGGAAGGGGATGTAGAATATAACTATCGCTGGGAACAAAGTGCACTTATTAGAGAATTTCAGATCCATACCATCTTCAAAGAAATTTAAAGACATCTGTCCAGTTCCTCTAGTACCTTCACTCTTGTGAGTGACATGAAATAGATTGTGTGTATCCAGTCATGTTGGTCCATATCAGAACCCTGCATACTTACTTCTAGTGCTCTGAGGCGCTGAAGCAAGTATTAAAGAGCCTGATTCCCTGATGCTTCTCTTCTACCACCTGCACATTTGTGTCTCTGCCCTGGAAGCTCTTCTAACTCACTTCAGAAAGGGCTTCAAGGCCTCACACATGTTACATTTCCCTTAGCAGTGGGAAGCCCTAACATAAGAAGCTGTTTATAATGAGTTTTGCAGTCATTGTGAGTTGGGCTAAGTTTGCCCCCACACACACACCTGACTTCTGATAACATGCACTCTTTTATTCGGCCTGGCCATTCAGGGCATATCTGTGTCACATTTTATAGGAACAGTTTCACATAATGTTGAAAATCATGGTATTCCAAAACAGTAGAGTCAAGTTTGACTCTCGGCTCCACATTACAAGCTTATGACCTAATGCAGTGATTCTTAACAGGAGATAATTTTATAACCTGTCCTTAAATGCCCAGAATGTTTGGCAATGGGTAGAGACATTTTAGGTTTCCACAGCTGGTAAGTGCAACTAGCACCTACTTTGTAAAGACTATGTATGATATTAAACACCCTATAGTGCACAAGATGGCCCCTTGAAAACAGAGAATTATCTGGGCCAAAATGTCAATAATGCCACACATAATAATGCCACACACCCTGATTTACTTAGCCTTTTAAGCTTCCTCACATTTAAGATGGGAATTTAAGATGGGAATTACTTAGCCTTTTTAAGCTTCCTCACATTTAAGATGGGAATAATACAGTCAACTCTCAGTTATTTGGTTCAAACTATTTAGGCATTAACTTTGATTAGGGCTCAGGATCTAGGATGCACACATAAGGGAGAGGGAGACTGCTAATTTTGCCTTGAGGAGTGGAGGAAGCAAACAGCCCTGTGGTTGAAGCAGGGCTGGAAGCAGTGCACCACACCTCCTCTTGCTAGGCCTCTCCATCCTTTACCAGTCCCCAGTTAAATCAGATATATTTAAGTCTGGTTTAATATTAGAGAACAAGAGAGTACACAGTTTCCTAGTAACTTGAGTTAGTTGCTGAGTCCTTCAGGAGATAGAGCCCCCTCCTTCTCTTTGTATTTCCCATTAGTAAATAACAGAATTTCAGACCACATAAGAAGGAACCCCTGGAGAAGGAACTGGAAACCCACTCCAGTACTCTTGCCTGGAGAATCCCATGAACAGAGCAGCCTAGATGGTTAGAGTCCATGGGGTCAAAAAGAGTCGGACATGACTGAGTGAATAGCACAGAAAGGCATACCATGAAAGTGCATCACAGAAGACAATTTTCTTCCAGTTGGTCCTTTCAGCATCTCACACAGCATAGCAGGCCGCTAGCTATTCTCCTGAAATGGAATGCACCCAATAAGTAAGCACACAGGACATTTACTGGAGAAGGAAATGGCAACCCACTCCAGTATTCTTGCCTGGAGAATCCCATGGAGAGAGGAGCCCGGTGGGTTGCCGTCTATGGGATCGCACAGAGTCGGACACCACTGAAGTGACTTAGCAGCAGCAGCAGCAAGACATTTATAATAACTAACACTTACAGAGTACTACGTGCAAGCCACTATACCATCTAAGTGCTTTACTTTCAGTTCAGGCACTCAGTCATATTCGACTCTTTGCGATCCCATGGACTGAAGTACACCAGGCTTCCTGTGCATCACCAACTCCCAGAACTTACTCAAACTCATTGATGCCATCCAACCACCTCATTCTCTGTCATCCCCTTCCCCTTCTGCCTTCAATCTTTCCCAGCATCAGGGTCTTTATAAATGAGTCAGCTTTTGCATCAAGTAGCCCAAATATTGGAGTTTCAGCTTTAGCTTCAGTCCTTCTGATGAATATTCAGGACTGATTTCCTTTAGGATGGACGGGTGGGTTCTCCTTGCTATCCCAGGGACTCTGAGGAGTCTTCCCCAACACCACAGTTCAAAAGCATCAGTTCTTCAGCACTCAGCTTTCTTCATGGTCCAACTCTCATATCCATACATGACTATTAGAAAACCATAGCTTCGACTAGATGGACTTTTGTTGGCAAAGTAATAATCTCTGCTTTGTAATATGCTGTCTAGGTTGGTCATAACTTTTCTTCCAAGTAGCAAGTGTCTTTTAATTTCATGGCTGCAGTCACCATCTGCAGTGATTTTGGAGCCTCCCAAATAAAGTCTGTTACTATTTCCATTGTTTCCCCATTTATTTTTTACTTTCCTTTACTCACTCATTTTAATCCTCACGTGAACCCTAGTGAGATAGCTACAAATATCTTATTTTTACAGATGAGAAAATTTGGGCGCTGAGAGGCTAGATAACTTATCCAAGTTGACACTGCTAGCAAAGTGGAAGGGCCAAGATTCAAATCCAGGATATTTGGCTTCAAAGTTTCTAGTCTATGCTATTAAACACCATACAAATCTGAGTCTCAAATAAGGAATACAGAAGGGACTTGGAGTACAGCAATTTGTATTGCAAAGAAATCTTGCTTGAAAGGCAACTGAAGTTTTGATAAATTGGGTGGAAAGGAAAAGGCAGTTCAAATACATAAAAGCAAATCAGATTTTAAAGTGGAAGTGAATGCAGCATAGTGGAGTGTATACAGGCTCTGAAGTCAGAAAGACTTTGGGGCCTAAATTCAAATTTCTAGATAAAGGAACTTAGTGACCTTAGGCAGATTACTATAGTCTCTGATCCTCACTTCTTTTTGAAGGCCAAATTAAGCAAATTTGTAAAATATCTTAAACAGTGGCTGGTACATAATTGTTTCTTAATAAATGTTCAGTTGCATCCTACCTCCAATATTCTGTTCACATCTCTCATTCTCCAAAGTAGGATGAACAGATAAATTTTCTCCTTGGAATAACCTAATCTATAAAGAGCCATATCCTAGATCACACAGAGGAGATGGTGGCCTAGACAATATGGAGGACTATACATCCTCACTGTGCTTAGACTAGGAATATATATATCTGCTACATTTGAGTATATATCTTCCTACTTCAAGACTAAGGATGATATAGTAAACCTACCATCATAAGAGAAATTTAGTGTTACTGAATTTTAAAAATTTAATAGATTAGACAAGTTTAGAAAACTCAGCAAAAACAAGCAAATACTATATTGTGAAATATTTCTTTGGCATTATATACACCTATATGCCAAAGAAGGCAATGGCACCACACTCCAGTACTCTTGCCTGGAAAATCCCATGGACAGAGGAGCCCGGAAGGCTGCAGTCCATGGGGTCGCTGAGAGTTGGACACAACTCAGTGACACTTCACTTTCAATTTTCACTTCCATGCATTGGAGAAGGAAATGGCAACCCACTCCAGTGTTCTTGCCTGGAGAATCCCAGGGACAGGGGAGCCTGGTGGGCTGCTGTCTATGGGGTCACACAGAGTCAGACACAACTGAAGTGACTTAGCAGCAGCAGCTGCAGCAGCACACATATATGCAGTATGATGATATATATGTATATATACTTATGTGCACACATTTTAACATATATTCATATACCCACACTCACACACACATATATATAATAGATATTGATGTAAAATGTATATCTTATGTGGTTAAAAAAATTGAAAAGGACTACATTAGAGTATGGGATTTGGTTTTGTTTGGGATGTGTTCACAATGTGCCATTCATAATCTCTCACAGAAAGTCTCCCTTGTGATCAGGGCAACAGGAATTGTAAGGTGTTCAGTTAACATTGAGGTATAGGACAATCTGTGACCATAAAAATACAAAGTGTTTCATTAAAAAGGTTCATAGAATTATTTCTTGGTATCCTACTTGTCTATCAGAGTACTCTGAATAGAGTAAGTAGTCAATAAATGATGTTTGACTTGATTTCATAAGGTAATACAATTAACAGGTAAAGTGCCACCTTGATGCTTTCAGAACCACATCCTAGAGCAGCCACAGAAAAACTTCTGTTTTACAAAAGAAAAAAAAATCCACTTCACTTTAATTTTAATTTTCTCTTCTGGAAGGGTAAATAATTGGTACTATCTCTAGATATCAGATTTTTGCCAGATTTTAACAGGATGGAGAAATGTGGAGCCAGAGGATGCTAAACTAAAGGGAATGTACAGTTAGTTGAATGCCTAAAACAAGGATGAAATTTAAAAAGAAACGTTGACCTAAAATGGAATAATGTTAACCTAAAAGGAGACCAATGATATGCCAAAGAAGTTCTCTGGTCTCTGGCCTGTTTAATAATTTGATTAGTGAATTCTCTGAATATGAATGGCATATCTAGCAAATTGGTAAATGTCACAAATCTGGGTGGAAGAGAAAATGCTTTTGTTGGTAAAAATCAGAATCACTTTGGATTATCACAGGTTTGGAAAATGACAGATGGAATCTAACAAGATGAAAATTATAGAAATAAGTATAAGGTCCTGGATTTGGATTCAAAAAAACAACTCTACAAATACAAAATGGAAATACATGAACCAGCAATAATATATATTAATAAAATATAGAAAAGATTTTGGTTAAAAAATAACACAAAATGAATTAGCCTTCAAAAATTGGGTTACAATTTAGGTTATATTAATACAGCACATTATTTTAAAGATGGAAGTCAATAATTTTCTTCAGATCACACCTAAGTATGATGTTCAAGTCTGTGAGCCATAATTTAAGAATCTGCTCATATGAAAGCAGTTAAACTGATGAAAGAATTCAAAGCCGTTTTATATGATGAACAGGTAAAGGAATTATGTTTAATCTGGAAAAGAGAAGTCAACAGAAAGATACTAGATTTACTTCTGTAAACTCCTCAAAAAAAGAAATTGGAACTGTTGAGAGGAAGTTGCCACATGTCAGCTTTCATCTTGGTATAAGGAAAAACCTTGCTTTCTCTAGAGATTATAAATTCCTGGGTAGGATGTGGGAGTAAACTATTCACTTGGACACCTGGAAGCCAAATGATCACTTTGAGGAAAGTTGCAAATAGGACTGGAAAGTTCTGATGTCCAATGACCTTTAACGTCCTTTCCAACTCCAAAGTAAATACTTTTAAAAATAAATATATGTGCTATATGTCCTTTTATGGACTTAGGGTCATCCTTAACAATAATTTTAAAAGACTATTAAAACTCTGTAAGTTTGCAAATCCTCATATTAAACCTTTTACATGGCATATATATGCTGACGATGGTTTGGCATAAAACAAATTTGAAACTTGTAGTAGAAATGTGTATCTTAAAGGAAAAAGAAAGATAAACTCCATGATAAACTTCAAGTATTTAAATGAAAATTCATATATCTCTCTGCTGACTAACAGATTAAGGGAAAGAAAATCTCACCCTGAATATTTTCAAAATATCTGTGTAGTTGTACTCACACATATGAAAATAAAACTAAGGGTATAGCAGATTTTTTTCACTTTTATTTTAGAATTGGATAAATGAAACCTGAATCCCCAGTTGCAGAATGATTTGCTGGGAGCAAATTTGAGTTTGCTACAAAAATTCAGACATTCTATTCCTTTGGTAACTGGTAAAAGCACGATCACTTTGAATACTGCCCATTTTGACAAACTATTTTCTTTTAATTGCAAAGAAAAAAGCCCCTTAGGAACATTCCCAATAAGATAATAGTCTTTAGGCTACTCAATCATTAAAATAACAAACAATATGTTAATCACCAAAAATTGGATCACCAAAGCATTGCTGAAATTCTATCATTTGTTTACAAATTCCCTTGAACAAGCTTTCTTATAAGTTGTTTTGGCAGGCCACTTCTCAAAACAAAGAGTTTTAAAAAGCACCTCAAGTCGATGTATGGCAAAAACCACCACAACACTGCAAAGTAATTAGCCTCCAATTAAAATAAATGAATTAAAAGGAAAAAAAAATGACTGGTTCCAATAATCATGTCATTGATGGTATTAATCACTGTTCCATTCCTAACCATGTTTATCACTGTTTCTGGGAAAGCAGCTATATGGCCACTAGGCAGTAAGGTATCCTGTAATATATCATAGCATAGTTTGGCATGCCTAAGCACGTCATTGGAGAAGGAAATGGCAACTCACTCCAGTATTCTTGCCTGGAAAAGTCCATGGATGGAGGAGCCTGGTAGGCTACAGTCCACGGGGTTGCAAAGAGTTGGACATGACTGAACGACTTCAATGTCAGTGTCAAGCATGTCATAATATGTGATCATCATGAAATTTGGGTACTTAAAGTATTAGGTGATCAAAACATAAACTGTAGTCACACGAGTGTATATATTTATACATAAATGATTTCCAGGAATGACGTGTGTTGTGCAGTTCAAAGCCACAGCTATAAATATCAAAAGTTAACAGAAAATGGTAACAATAAATGAACACAAATACTCTAATACATATAGTTCTCTTTACTGGGTACATCTCATGCACTTATTTTCTTAAAGGTAAAAACAAAAGTAGTCCTACAACATCATGTGTTGTCTCTCATTCCGTAGATGATAAACACATTTTCAAATATTCTTTCAGTCCCTTTCTCATCATTATTATTAGACACTATTAATTTTATCTTGTCCTTTTAACATTTCACAGAACATTACAAGTACAAACAATAGGGATCAAAAGAAAAATGAATGTTACGTGCATTTTTTAATGTCACAGCAGACAGTCATTTGTTTATTTGGTCACCTTCTCTCAGGCCAGGAGAAGCTATGACTTTCAGCTTCACAAAAATACTGGTCTCTCATATGAGATCACACACACACACACACACAATTATAAAGTATTTTAATCAAACATATTCAAAGTGTAAAATCAAATTGCAGGCAGAAGAAAAGGTGAGTTCCTCCACTCTAGTAACAGATAATATAACTTTCTTTTAAAAGTGAGAAATACTTCACTCTGTATAATCGGTTCCAATTTCATCCATCTCATTAGAACTGAGTCAAATTTATTCTTTTTAAGGGCTGAGTAGTATTCCATTGTGTATATGTACCACAGCTTTCTTATCCATTCATCTGCTGATGGACATCTAGGTTGCTTCCATGTCCTGGCTATTATAAACAGCACTGCAATGAACATTGGGGTACATGTGTCTCTTTCAATTCTGGTTTCCTCAGTGTGTATGCCCAGCAGTGGGATTGCTAGGTCATAAGGCAGTTCTATTTGCAATTTTTAAGGAATCTCCACACTGTTTTCCATAGTGGCTGTACTAGTTTGCATTCCCACCAGCAGTGTAAGAGGGTTCCCTTTCTCCACATCCTCTCAAGCATTTATTGCTGGTAGACTTTTGGATCGCAGCCATTCTGACTGGTGTGAAATGGTACCTCATTGTGGTCTTGATTTGCATTTCTCTGATAATGAGTGATGTTGAACATCTTTTCATGTGTTTGTTAGCCATCCATATGTCTTCTTTGGTGAAATGCCTATTTAGTTCTTTGGCCCATTTTTTGATTGGATAGTTTATTTTTCTGGAGTTGAGCTGCATAAGTTGCTTATATATCTTTGAGATTAGTTGTTTGTCAGTTGTTTCATTTGCTATTGTTTTCTCCCATTCAGAAGGCTGTCTTTTCACCTTGCTTATAGTTTCCTTTGTTGTGCAGAAGCTCTTAATTTTAATTAGATCCCATTTGTTTATCTTTGCTTTTATTTCCAGTATACTGGGAGTTGGATCATAGAGGATCCTGCTGTGATTTATGTCAGAGAGTGTTTTGCCTATGTTCTCCTCTAGGAGTTTTATAGTTTCTGGTCTTACATTTAGATCTTTAATCCATTTTGATTAAATTTGACTCAGTTCTAATGAGATGGATGAAATTGGAACCGATTATACAGAGTGAAGTAAGCCAGAAAGAAAAACACCAATACAGTATACTGACACATATATATGGAATTTAGAAGACAGTAATGATGACCCTATATGTGAGACAACAAAGAGACACAGAGGTATAGAGTGGACTTTTGGACTCTGAGGGAGAGGGAAAGGGTGGGATGGTTTGGGAGAATGGCAATGAAACATGTATATTTTCTTGTAAGAAATGAAGCGCCAATCTATGTTCAGTGTAGGATACAGGATGCATGGGGCTGATGCACAGGATGATTCAAGTAGAGGATGTGGAGTGGGAGGTGGGAGGGGGCTTCGGCATTGGGAGATTGTGTTCACCTATGGCTGATTCGTGTCAATGTATGGCAAAACAAATACAGTATTGTAATTTAAAAAAATAAATAAATTTAATAAAAAATAAAAATAAAAGTGAGAAATATAACAAAAACCACGTTGTGAATATGTTTTCCAGAAAACAATGTTTTTCTTTTCATATTATCTTAGCTTGAAAGCAGTTTTATAAGCACTCAATTTTTCCTAGAGACAGAATGTAATTATATATGAATTATTCTTTGCTAGCGTTTTAGCTGGTCATGTAACTCATTATTATGAGGAAATCAAATCAATATGTTCACTTTGCTTTTCTTATAAAAGCAAAAGTCTGTCCAATTTGAATCATTGCTGAATTTTCTTTTTTTTTTTTTTTTTCCAGAGAAACCTCAGAGCATATCCTTCACTTTCAGTATTATGACAAATCTTCTTACTTATAACAAATCAGGGAAAAAATGTCTTTTCTTCAGTTGAAACTTACTTCTATATGTCTAAATATGGAACTATCCAGGGGCATGACAAACTCCATAAAAATCAGTGAAGGCCTCAGACACATGTAAGACCTTTATGCATATGATTTTAAAAAATAATCTTATTATTTCAAAGTTCTGTTGCTCTGTATCTCTCATAAGAGATTAAGAGAGATTTCTATATTTTCACAATAAATTTTTAATTCATTCTAAGTCTTTTAATTATTTTCCAATGAAACCTATGACCCATTTATTCTGTAATAAGACAGTGCTGGGGTATATGGCTCCTCAGGGTATATAGCCTAGAGCACGAGGTGGCTTCTTCCAGCTGCCCCTGACCTCGGACATGGGGTGTTTCCTCCCAGCCGCCAGTGACCTTGGCCGCGAAGTACCTCCTCCCGGCTTCCACTGACCTCGGACGTGGGGTAGCTCCTCTCGGTCGCTGCCCCAACCTCAGACACAGGGTAGCTTCTCTCAGCCGTTCCTGCGCCCGTCGCAGCCTGGCACTCTAGGCTGCTGCCTCTGACCTCGGACGTGGGTTAGCTCCTTTCGCCCGCGCTTAGTGCACCAGCCCGGCTCTCGCAGCCGCCCGTGCTTAGTGCGCCGGCCCGGCTCTCAAAGATGGTTACTCCTTGGAAGAAAAGTTATGACCAACCTAGATAATATATTCAAAAGCAGAGACATTACTTTGCTGACTAAGGTCTGTCTAGTCAAGGCTATGGTTTTTCTTGTGGTCATGTATGGATGTGAGAGTTGGACTGTGAAGAAGGCTGAGCACCAAAGAATTGATGCTTTTGAAGTGTGGTGTTGGAGAAGACTCTTGACAGTCCCTTGGACTGCAAGGAGATCCAACCAGTCCATTCTGAAGGAGATCAACCCTAGGATTTCTTTGGAAGGAATGATGCTAAAGCTGAAACTCCAATACTTTGGCCACCTCATGCGAAGAGTTGACTCATTGGAAAAGACTCTGGTGCTGGGAGGGATTGGGGGCAGGAGAAAAAGGGGACGACAGAGGATGAGATGGGTGGATGGCATCACGGACTCGATGGACGTGAGTCTGAGTGAACTCCGAGAGATGGTGATGAACAGGGAGGCCTGGCGGGCTGCGATTCATGGGTTCCAAAGTGTCAGACACGACTGAGTGACTGAACTTGGGTATATGGTTCATGAATGCAGAATATAACTTGCTTTCAATGAAAATAAGCTTAAGAACCCAATGCACATATCAAAATTAGTATGAGGCGTTCATAAATGTGAAGAGTTTTATCTTTTAATTTTTCAAATAGTTTCATAAAATTTAATTTTGATTATATATAAAACATGCTCATTGTAAAACTCGAAAAGAACATTTCAAAGGTCTTGAAATCCTTTCACCAGAGATCACAACATTTAATATTTTATTCATATTCTCTTATTTCTGTATACCACATACATACATATTTTAATGAAAATATAGCAGATGAGAAAGAAAACTAAATAAAGAACAGTGAACTTGCCCGAAGTCCACATGGTTTTAAACATGAAAATGCTGTGAGTTTGTATCAGTACTTGTGGTAGGCAGCTTCTGACATAGTACCTTGATCCCTGTCTCTCTGAGTCCACAGTCTTATGTGATCCCCTCCCTCCATTGTGGGCTGGACCTTATGACTGGTTTCTAACAAATGGAATACACCATAAGTGATGAGATGTCCCTTCTGTAACTAAGTTACAAATCACTGTGACTTCCATCTTTTCATTTCTCTCACTCTCTCTTGTTTTTGCTCTTTTGAGAGGTTGCTCTGATGAATCAAGCTGAAGAGGTCCATATCACAAGGAACTGAGGATGGCCTCTGGCCAGCCACCAGCAAGGAACTGGGGCCCTCACTCCAATAATACTTGAAGAACTGAATTCTGCTGCATTAGTTTCTTACTGCTGCTATAACAAATTATCACCAACTTAGCAGTTTAAGATAACAAGAATTTATCATCTTACAGTTCTGGAAATCAGAAGTTTGAATTGAATCTCACTGAGCTAACCTCAAGGCATCAGTAGTGGTGCATTCCCTTCTGGAGGTTCTAGAGAAGAATCCGTTCCCTTGCCTATTTCAGTTTCTAGAAGCTAATTGAAATCAAGCAGAATCCTGTGGGACCCTTCCAAGTACAAAAGCCTTTCCTGTTTTTAGGAAAAAGGTTTCTGCCTCCCAGAGCTTTCTTGAGTTCCAAAGGACAGATTCAAACAGTTAACTAATTAGAGGAGTGAGGGAATGCAGAAATAAAAGAAAGGCAGTCAAAAAATGATGGTGCAGCAATGTAGCAAAGTCCTGGTTTCTCTTCAAGGGATATACATAACAATCTGGTACACATCTCTGAGTTCTTCTACAGGAATTAAGGCCCTCACCCAGGGCCTCATTAATTATTGAGAGAAATTAATTATTTCTTTCATCAATAAGAAAGTTTAAAATTACACATCTCCATATGCTTGTATTTTATTTGGTAACTATTCAGAGAGACTGCCTGTTTAATACTATTCAGTTAGGTTTCATTGTTACTTCTGAGTAAGGAAAAAAATCATACAAATTATTTTATAAACTGAAGCCAGTACCGTTCTAAGTGCATTTTCATATATTATTTCATTTAATCCTCATAACATTCTTATTCAATAGGTATTATTATTCCCATTTTATAGATGGGAAAACTGAGGCACAGATAAGGAGCTTGCTTAATATCACACAGCTAACAAGTGGCAAGGCTGAGATTCAAATCTAGTTTACACACTATACTAGAAAAGAGTTCCAAGAGCTTTAAGAATTTTAATTGGTCTTAAATTTACATATCTAGGTAGAAAAAACTATATTTAGGATTCTTATGGCTTAAATTGTGTCCCTTAAAATTTCACAGGATGAAGTACTAGACTCCAGTACCTCAAAATAGGTACTGACCTTGGAAATAGGATCACTGCATATGTTATTAAAGATGAGGTCATTAGGGTGGGCCCTAATGCGATATAATTGGTATCTTTATAAAAAGCAGAAATATGTGCACAGAAACAGAGATATATATATAGAAGAAAGATGATTTGAAGAGGAACTGGTAGAAAATGGCCATTCATAAGCTAAGGAGAGAGGTCTGGAACAGATGCTTCCTGCTCACCCTCATAGTCCAACTCTGCTGCTGCTGCTGCTAAGTCGCTTCAGTCGTGTCCAACTCTGTGCAACCCCATAGACGGCAGCCCACCAGGTTCCCCCATTCCTGGGATTCTCCAGGCAAGAAGAACTATAAAAACCAAGTTGCTTTTTGAAGACCACACCAAAACAACAGAGAGAAGGAAATGGCAACCCACTCCAGTATTCTTGCCTGGAAAATCCCGTGGACAGAGGATCCTGGTGGGCTGCTGTCCATAGGGTCACACAGAGTCAGACACGACTGAAGCGACTTAGCAAAGTCAGACACCACTGAAGCGACTTAGTATGCATGCATGCATTGGAGAAGGAAATGGCAGCCCACTCCAGTATTCTTGCCTGGAGAATCCCAGGGACAGAGGGAGCCTGGTGGGCTGCCGTCTACAGAGTTGCAGAGAGTCAGACACGACTGAAACAACTTAGCAGCAGCAGCAGCCAAAACAACAGAAGTGAGCTTTGAGATATTAGAAAAATTCTGCTGAGCCATGCCTCCTTCTACAAGTTCAGAAAAACTCATTTCATTTTAACATGAGTAACAGAAAATGAGAGAAGTTAAAATCCCAAACAAAGTTATTAAAAGAGAAAATACAGAGCAGAATGTCATCTCTCTTGTCCGTGTGTGTCTATCCTGGAAGGGAGTATGGGCTGTGAGTTCTGAGAATTCATGATATCTAGATGCTCCAACCCCATCAACCTTACCAAGTATCACTTGCACCCATTTTTAGTTCCACTTGCTTTTCTCAAATTGGTCCACTGTGTTTTCTAGTAAATACCTGTAGAGCATTTTGGTTCACAGAGTATTTTAGGGTCTTCCTATTTTCTGGCCTGTGCAATGAGCCATTGTTTCTCTATGCTCATTCCTTCACAGATTGTTCAGGTCTTGTAGCTGTCACTTGCCTCCAGCCTCTTCTATTTAGGGCTCATGGGAATACCTTATCACATAATTTTTTTTTTGCAGATGTTGTTCACAGATTAATATTAAAATATTAATATGAATATATCACATGCACAGCTCACTCACCCATTCTGGCATCGGTGATTCCCCTGCTCAACCTTCGGGCTCTTGGGAACAGGTGCCACACAGTCACTCTGACTGGGGGAGTGGAGGGAGTCAGGCATAGATGAGGATGGGGTTTGTTTGATAAATGGTGTAAGCCAAACTCTTTGCTGGACGAGTTCAGAACCGGAGGCTTCCAGCACCCACCACTGCCCAGTGTTTCTCATCCTAAGGCTCCCCTGCCAGTCCCAGTAGCACTCCCGAGATCCCGTGAGATCCCTCGAGACTTGGTTTTTTCTGGGGTGTGAGGTAGCGATGGTTGCGCTATTAGACTAATTCCGCTGTCTTCTGGGCCAGCTCCTCTCCCTACCCCTCCCTCTGTATTCACATTTACACCGCCACACTCACCTGAAGCCACAAAGTGTATCCTGCACGCTCCAACTGCACCCTGTCTTTGCCTTCCTGGGAAACCCCACACTCCACGCACCTGGACCAAGGTCTGGCCCTCGGCCCTGGCTGCAAGCGTCCCTTAAGCTGCTGAAAAAAGTGTTTCCGGATGGAGGGGCTCAGGTAAAGGGGCCAGCTTCCCCATCTCAGGATGCTCGCAGTTGGGCTGATTCCGAGAGAGCAGGACCCTGTTCTTTGGCAGAAAAACTCCAAGTACAAGGCAGCGATGGTCTCCTGGGATGATTTCTAGACATCTGGCTACTTCTGGGAAGAACAACTGGCCACAGCCACTTGCAGTGGAATGGGTGGGCTAGGGTTGTTTTGGTCTCGGACCTTGGGGCCCCACGTCACTGCCTCAGGAGAAGACTTAACACCCCTTGCATGTACCGTTCACTGCACCGTTCTGGCCTCGGGGCAGCCCCATCCCTGAATCCCTCTAAACCAGAGGTCTGTCTCAGACACCTGGCCACAGGTCCTGAGCCAAGGTGGAGCTGCACTGTGGCTCTGAATAGGAGGAAAGACATTGGAGAGGACTGGGGTTTGCTTAACGGGTGGCATGAACCAGACTCCTTCTTGAGGAGTCTGGAACAAGGGGCCTCAACACTGGGGCACACAGATGTAAAAGAAAAAAAAATTAATATATTAATTTAAAATAAGGCTATAAAGTTTCAATTATGCAAGATAGAAAAGTTCTGGAAACCTGCTTATAGTTAACAATCAGACCTCATGTTGTTTTTTTTAACCACAATAAAAAGACTATAAAAGATGTACAATTGCATGTAAAGAATGCTTTAAAAAATTTATCATGCCAATATAAGTGTGTATATATACAGATATGGAATTAAACACATAAAAATATAAACAGTGGTACCTCTAGTGGTGAAATTCTGGTTGATTTTTTTTTCTAATTTTTCTAAAGTGAAATTAAGCTACATTTATAGCTATAAATATCTGTTTATAATCAGACATGTACTCGGGAAATTGATTTCTTTTGTTTCCAGATCTCCTTGGTTCTCTCTTACATTTCTGAAATCAAAAAGAACAAGTAGCCCCATAAGAAGACAGAATGCCTATCCAGGATTAGACATCTCCTTTATTTGAAGCATGGTTGTGTCCCAGGAATCATTTCTTACCACTTTCATCATTCCAGTTCCTTGTCTTTACAAGGTAGAATTCTCTCATTTCTAAGGGTTCTTAAGAAATGCTGAGCCTTTGCTCCTGCCCATTCTGATACTGAAGCTGCTGCCACCTCTTATCTACCACAGGGACTTTTTTTGTAACCCACGCCTGCTGATAGGCTGTTCTAGTAGCAGATGCTCTCACAGGAAGTGCTTTTATTTAGGGCACTTATTCTGATTCTGCTTTTACTAGTGGGAATGAAAGGGGTTAAATGATAGATGGCATACTAATTGTGGAAATAGAAATAGGCATTTGAAGATGCTGCTCCTGTGTAGAATCCAGTAGCAGGTACAAGATGATAGAATGGTGAAGAGGTGGTGTGAAGAATACTGTTGTGATCCTTCACTTTCTCCACACAGACTGCATCTTCTCTTGCTCTGAAGCTTCCACAGGATCTAAAAAGCCTCTTTCCACCTCCTCTACATCCTCCTGCTCAGAGAAATACCCATATCCCTCCTCCAGCATCACCACCTTCATAAGTGCCTGTAAGGGGTACCAGGCCCACCCCTATTATCAATAATGGCAGTGGCTGCTGCCAGGCCTGATTCTTTCTTCTTTTCCCCCACCACCATTTGTACTCTTCCTCTATTGCACCAGCACTGAATTTATATCCAGCAGGAAAAATTCCAGCACATGCCCACCTTTCCAAGTATACAGGGGACATTAAGACGCACAAAATATCATACTATCTTCTCCCCTCCCTCTCAAATAATTTTGTTTATTCACCCTGATAACCCTCTTTTCCTACATTCCTATCCCTAGCCAAGGTTCTTACCATTAGTCATTTGTGAGAAAGGAGAGTTCTCATATGACAGGGTCATTTTTCTCTTCCACCCCCCTCATCTCACCATACTCATTCCAAGAAGATATTCAGATCTTGGCACCTCTTATCCCAGCCGGCCTGTATTTGGTTTTCTATAATCCTGTGCACTTGGACCAAATTATGCTATGAAAGGAATGACCTAGAGAAAGAATACTGCTTTATAATGCCTATGTACTCCTTACTCCATACCAGGACCCCAGGGAGAAAGCAGAGCCCCAGAAGGAAATGGTGATTGTAGAGAGACTTTGGTGCATGTAGAGACTAGGGCATCAAGGCTTCCAGCACTGGCAGACACCTTCAGCCCCCATTGGCTATAGAGAAGCAGACATGCCCACCCTCAAGAGACCATGTGGACTTGGACAGTGAGAGTACCAGGGACAGTAACAATGGACTGAAGGCCCCCATAGAAGGCCCTCCCCCTCCCGTTCTTGGGTAACTCACAGGAAGAAAAGGGGTCCTTCAATAGTAAATGACATTTAACTTTCAGTCTTCTCAGTGGGATGGAGGGAAGATTCAGATTTAAATGGTCACTTCTGGGAATTACCTGGAGGTCCAGTGGTTAGGACTCAGTGCTTTTACTGCCATGGGCCTGGCTTCATTCCCTGGTTGCAGAACTAAGTTCCTACAAGCCTCATGGCTCAACCAAAAATATTAATTAATTTAAAATAATTAAATCAACTGCCACTTCTGAGCAAACCTGCCCCCAAGGTACACACTACACAGAAGACACAGCAATAAGTGAACACTTTATTACTAGTTAGAAACAGAAAACTTCTGACAGAGCCTGAGCCTGGTGAGCTGGAATCTCTTGGGGAAACTCGAGGACACTTCTTGTTCAGACTGGAGGCTGATCTGACTTCCCAGCCCTTGGGCTCCACCCTGGCTTCCCCTGGTTTGCAGCAGGTGCCTCAGGGGAGCAGAGCACCTGCAGAGAACACACAATGTGGAAGAGAAAGGCCCAAGGGCATCCTCAAGAGTACTTGTCCCAGTCCAGTTCTACTTTTAATCCAATTAGTCCTCCCAAGAGAAGCACCATCCACAGCATGATGTCTGTCCTTGGAATCCATTTTGTTCTTCATCCAATCCACTGGCTGGAAAGGGACTTGGGATGGTGGCTGCCTAAAGCTGTATCGCTAACCCTTCCTCAAGCAATTCTTTAAGTCAGTCATCCAGTAGTCTTTCAGGCAACCAGGAAACTAGCTGTCCCTCTCAAGGGAGGAAATCAGGAGAGTATCAGAAAAGTCCTGCCTGAACTTTCCCGCTCTTTGCCACTACTCATTTGTGTCATCTGGGACCAACGAGATGAACAGTTGGGAGATCAAGTCCATCCACAAAAATCTCTTTGATCTTGCCCCCAGAACTACAGAAATATCTGGATGCTGTTTCAACTGGGTTTACCCAAAGGCCACACGACATGCAAAATAAAGTCACCTCTAATCTATAATGTATCTCAAATTATGCTGTCCCCTGTCATCTAACCAAACTCATCAAAAGATTTGTGTACACTGGATAATATAATATAATTCGACCTCCTATCATATACTACACAATCAGTAACTATTTGTTTTATTAAATGAAATCCATCAAATTTGCTATCATCTATAGAATTTAACACCGCAAACCCACCCCTCAGCACTTCTGAAATAATTCCATATCAACAGAGAAATTAAATCCTAACAAAATGATTTTGTATCCCTTTTCCCTCTAATAACTCCCCAAAGCATCTCTTCTTCCCTGACTTCTTCTTAGCTTCAGCCAGCCAGGGGGTCTCACTGAGGTGCAGGTCAGTCAGAAATGAAGTGTGATTTCTTTAGGATCTTGGAACATCTTCTAAATGGGATAGGTTCAGATTCTTCAGCAACAGGCAAATTCCATGGAACTCAGAGACAAAAATGAGCTCCTACATATAAAACTTAAATACAAGAAGCAAACATGAACATTGCAGTAGTTTACAAAAGAACAATAGCATTTTCAAGGAAAAACAGTACTCCTAAAATTCAATGTAGCATATAACTCTAAAAGCATATGGCTATTCTAAGGCAAAGACAGGAAGAGGTGGCATTTTCAGGAAAGGTGGTTAATAAGAAAACAGAAATTAGTGAAAAGAAAAAAAAATCTTCATGACTTCAGTGTCTCCAGAGTGTCAACCAATTAGCATCAGCCATCCAGAATCCAGCACGTGCAAACTTAAAAGGAATTAGAAGTCCTCTATTTTAAACATGTAATACTCAAAGTAGTCTATCTTTGTTAAAAATAAGTGTAAAAATAATATAATTGTATGTGTGTATATATTTGTATGTGTGCTCAGATGATAAAAGGTGCTTAATTTGGGTAATTAAATAATGGATTATTTTATTTAATTTATTATTTCATAATTTTGGTTTTCAAATTTTCTGTGAAGTAAATGTGTTACTTTTTGATCAAAGAGGAGAGGTTGTTAGGAAACCGGTTTTTCTTGGAGTGTTTCCATTCTTACTTACCTTCCTGAAATCAGTGAGCTTGTTCTGGATCCAGGCCTCCACTCTCAAATGCCCTGGAGACGTTCTGCATTTATAGTAGGCCTTGCGCCATGGAAAATTCACTGCTTTACAAGCAGGCACTCCCAACAATTTTGACTGGGATGTATAGCAGGCTTCTGCTGTTGCTGGGAATCTGAGGATTTTTTCTCTTTTGGTTGCTTGGTCTTTTGCTCCTGTTTCTTGGGGCTTTTTCTCACAATATAACATTTGCTGGACCCCCAGGGACATGTGCCCTGGAGCCTCTCTGGACCTTCTTGTTTGGGGAACTTGCTGCTGCCCATGGAGTACTTCCCCTGGGGTATCACTGGACATTCTTTCTGGCTGTGGCTCCTGCTGTCTCCCTGGGGCACTGTCCCCTGGGGGCACACAGCAGCTTCCTCTAGGCTCTGGCTTCTGCTGTCCCCCAGCGAGGACATCACCTGGGGACACACAGCACCTTCCTCTCGGCTCTGGCTCCTGCTGTCCCCCAGGGTGGACATCCCCTGGGGACACACAGCAGCTTCCTCTTGGTTGTGGCTTCTGCAGGCTTTCTGGGCATATTCCCCTGGAGGTTTTCAGAATATTCCTCCTGGGCATAGAAACTCGGGTCATATGGTGGGGCCATCTCTTCCTGGGCCCCCACTGCAGCCCACTGACCAGGTGGGTAGATCCCCAGAGGAGGTATCTGGGGTGCAAGTGCTACTGGCACTGCTCCTGCCGTGACGGCTCCCCCTTCTATAACTGCTAAGGGTGGTAAAGGTGTCACATATGGGTATCCCGATGGGAATGGCACATGGCATGAGAATGGATATGGCACCAGCATTGGTGGAAGTGGTTGCATTGCCTCAGCAAAGGAGCTCTGGGGCCCGGGGACATAAACCACAGCTACTGGGGCTGCCATCTGACTCTCTGAATGTGGCATGCCCTGTTCTCCCTGAGCCACCATCTTTCCATGTGCCGGTACATTCATGGGCCATGCTGTAGCCCCAAGCTGCTCAGCTCCAGGCCCAGGCAGCATTTCATGTGCCACAGGTGCTAGCTGGGCCGATCTCTCAAACTGGAGCAGTCGCCAACGCAACATATCTCGCTCATCCATCACCTGCTTCAGGGTGAAACTTGCGCTTCATAGATGCTCTGCCGCCTCCTCACGCTCCTCACGGAGGCGCTTCAGCTCATTGGCCAGGGCCCAGGAAGCTGCCTCACGCTCCCGACCTGCTCCTGGAGCTGCCTGATACAGCGCGCCTGCTGCTCCCACTGCCTTGCGCCAGCACTGCACGCTCAATGCCAGTGCGCTCCAGGCACAGGCCCTCTTGATGGTGTGCGGCACCCGCGGGTCAGCAACCACGATTTGTAACTGATCCTCTATCTCGTTCCAGGGTCACGAGCAGAAGGCCACGTAGAAATTGGGGCCACCTCCGTTCACAAGGACCTCATTGTTGATGAATCTGATTACATCGATGTGGCGAAAGCCACTCATGGTCCCCAAAGTCCACAGCCATGGCTGCTGAGGCCCTAGTCAACCAACCAACCACCTCACTGAGAAAGACGCTGCCTTCCGACAGTTGCAGCAGCTAAAAGCTGTGGCCGCTACCAAGTCCGCCCTTCACCTCCCGGCTCAGTCCTCCTTGAGTCCTAGCTCAGTCCTGGCCTCCTCGCCTGCCTCTTTTGTCCCTCACAGGGTCCTGCTTTCCTCACCGAGGGTAGAACACGTTCACTCACCACCATGCCAACCGCCAAAGTGCAGACGATGTGACTCGTCACAGGCGTGCTGAGTCACATGCGCACAAGGCTGCTAGACCTGCCACCCAGCCAGAGCCCCCTCTACAGGGTGAGCGGACCAGAAGCTGCACTGCGTGCTGCAATGAAACCAGACGTGGCAGAAGGGAGGGGGAGTTGGTGCAGGCAGCAGGACTCAAGCATGCTGTGGCAGCAGGCTCTGCAGACCCCTTCCAGATGCTAATAGTTGCCAATCATGCACCTAGGGGCTGCAATCGCATACATACACACACGCACACACACATACTCTCTCTCTCAATCCTGTTGTAAAGGAAGGGTGAATCAACGGAGATCAGAGAACTTGAGTGGGGGAGGTGATTTGGGGGGTAGGGAGTTGAGGTTAAGGAGACTGGGGCTTCAAGACCCCTAGTTTAGGGAGGTAAATAAGGAACAAACTTGGGGTCTATCAAACCCATAAAAGGGGTTGGACAGTGTTGGGAGAGACTTGAGATAGAAAGCTGTGCTGCTTGCACTACTGATGTGAGGAAAGTGATGAGGCTCCATGGTAGGGAAGCAGTAGGAACCAGGTAAATATGCCACTTTGCCATATTTATTAGTTTGAATTAAATTTACTTAAGAAACAGCCAGTGTAAGGACACCCTGACTCTCATCCCCCTAAAAGGAGGAAGTAAATATCCCATATGACAGGTACCCTCACTATACCAGATGGTGTAAGGCATCCCGATTACCAGTTTCAACTTTAAAAAAAAAAAAAAAGGTAAATAATTCAGTCAGCAAAATTGAGTTTATTTTGGAAAAGCAGAAGTATTAAATTCAGGACATATAAAGTGTGGCAAACTGTAAGCAACTCCAGTGAACAAAGAAGAGGAGTGATCTTCAAAGAGTAAAGGAGGAAGTTTGGAGGGACTGTTTTTAATTAAAATTTTTGAATGGGAGCAAGAGCTTAGGGTTGTGGCAGCTTCTCATTGGCAGAGTTATGGCAGTTTCCCATTGGCTGTGTGTTGCTGTGCAAAGAGAAAATCTTCCTTATAATTGCTGAAGTGTGTAAAGTAAAGTTCTTCCTGCTGGAATATGTAAAATAAGCTGTAAGAATGGTACATTTCCTTTTTGATTTTTACATTTCCCCCTTTTGATCAAAATCTTTCCTTGAAAGTATTGCTGATCAAGAGTCAGGTTTTCTATATTTGGTGCTTTTGTTCCTCAGAGCCAGGAAGGACCTTTCCTGATCCTTGTCATGTGCCATGTCAGAGGGAAAGTATACACATTAGAAACTGTTGAGGTCACATTTGAGTAACAAGGAAGGATAGGAGGAACTCTTAAGCATTTTCCACCTAAATTCTTTATCTTATCAAAGTCATAAGTGTTAGAGATTATCTTGAAGCATTAAGCTAGCATCACTTTATTGTACATCATTTCTAAAAGAATTTAACAAGCAATAGCTACAAAGCTTACAAATAATTATACAAAGTAGAATTGATAGTAATATGAAAAATTCAGTTTGTATGATGGTTCTAAACCACGACCTTAGACTTGAAGGTAGCCAGTTGAACAAATAAGAGGATCATGTCAGATAAATTTATTGCAACCAGTGTGCTTATTCTCTGATTTTGTGTAATCAAGTTGTGACATCTTTAGAGATACTTATCCATGTGCAACATCTCACAAATGCCTCATTGTTCAACAAGTAGACTATCAAGGGCTATGTAAACGTCTAGAACTACTTTAGCCACTAAGTCAAGTGATTGTTGTTTGGCTGCTACTACTTTGGCTGCAGAATTGGCTAGCTTTCCTAATGTTAGGGGAGATATTTCTGATAATGCAATCAGTGGCACTTACTCTGAAGTAAGGGAGAAAGTCTTACCCTATGGAGACAAACCTGAAGTCATGTATGTATCCTGGAAGCTCCTATTTAATATAGACAGGGACGCTTAATGGGGTATATGAGAGAGAAGTTTCTGGATTGTTATTGATATTAACAGGGAAAGTTAAATATAATGATAAGTATTAACCTCCAATTCATCAGCTATCTAAATATTCATATGTCCACGGGAAATGTCATCCACCACAGACAAAGATAAAGCCAGATGGAGCACAAGAGACTCCAGCTGAGGTCTGGAAATGGATAAATCCATTAGCTGAAAGTTTCTGATTTAAAAATCTGATCCCTTTTCAAACTAGGGATCAGACTAATTAAGATGACATTCTTTGAAATACCATCTCATGCCAAAAATATCTTTTCTAAAAGCCTTGAAAACAAGAGTAAGCTCATTTGTATTTCCCTTGAGTTCAGGAGACCATATTTGAATGAGGAAAATAACATGGAAAGTGAAGATCATATGATCAGCAAAAGTAGAGTGTTTAGTTACAGTGGTATGGTTATGACTGGGGAAAGATTGAGATAAGGTATGGGAAAATTCAGTCATAACAGCTTAACCTGATAGGTAACATCTGTAGGCTTGTGGGTAAAATCAGCCATGGCATTTGGGATTACAGAGAAAATGGTTACAGACAAGACCAACAGGTCTCCTAAATGGTTTCCAACATGGTTATCCAACATAGAGTTTCTGGTGACATACTCATCAGAAAAGTTTCCCCCTTTTTCAATAGAGTGGGAAATGTGGATAAGAGCATTGTCTTTCTAAGAAGGAAAGGGAAAATAAAGTGAGAAATGACAGCCATCTGGTCTAGTCATCTCAGGAAAACTGTCCTCTTCACCTGTTGTCTGCTTTAGTTTCTAGGAATCTTTGTTTTCAGGACACTAGGTAGTGTATAGGTCTAGTCAGGGTTTGGTGCTTTCTTTATATGACACATGAATCCAAGAGTCTATCTATAATTTGGGGTTTGGCAGCACAAGAGTTGGCTAATATTACCTTATTAGGATCTTTCCCATGGGATTGAAGAGAGTCTTTCTAGAGATGTCTTCTCCAAAAACAAAATCTCCAGGCTGCAAAGTATGGTGTTTGAGGTCTTCATCTCTCAGGAGCATGCTATGAAAATATTGCTGTACTAAAGCATGACTATTTTCAATGGATGTAATCAGAACTTTCCAATATTGAAGTATATCTCCTTTTATTAATTGTGGAGCTACATGCCTGAGGTGCCCAGCAATTATGAGTTCCAAAGGGATGGATCTGAGATTTAGAAGGACCAACAAGCAATGCTTTTGGCGAAGGTACTTGGAGGGTCTCCATAAATTTTGCCAAATGAGTTTTTTTCGTTTAGTTTTTATTATTTATTTTTGGCTGTACTGGGCCTTTGATGCTGCATGCAGGCTTTCTCTAGTTGCAGTAAGCTACTCTTTGTTGCTATGCACAGAGTTCTCACTGCTTCTCATTGTAGTGGCTTCTCTTACTACAGAGCACTGACTCTAGGCATGGGCTCAGTAGTTATAACACATGGGCTTAGTTGCCCCAAGGCACGTAGAATCTTCCCAAAGCAAAGATCAAATCTGTATCCCCTGCATTGGCAGGTGGGTTCTTAACCAGTGGACCACCAGGGAAGTCTGCCAATTGTGTTTTGATAGTGCTGTTAGTTCGTTCAACTAGTCCTAAAGACTGAGTGTGATAAGCATAATGAAAATGCTATAGATCTAGGCAAACAGCACAAATATAGTATTTGGCCAGCAAAATGGGTTCCCCAGTCATGATGGAGCTCAAGAAGTTACCCAAGTAGGGATAATCTTTTCTATTAATATTGTAGATACTGAAGAGGCAGTAGCTTATCTACATCAAAAAACTTTGACCCAGTCGGAAAACATACAAACCATGACTAAAACATATTTATATCCATGAGGTGGAGAAAGCTGAATATAATCCATTTGCCAAACCTTGAATAGTCCATTTGGCAAGTTAAAGGGCATGCCAACTATCAGTATAAAGTCTGCAAATTTACCCTTGGCTAGAGTACAACCCAAGTAAGAACATATAATTCGGCCTGGTGGACTGAGGTAACCAAAGGCAAAGGTGCGGTCTCAATGACTTCAAAAGGAGTTGCAGTTGTATACCTAGCACAGTATTTACATTTTCATTCTTTAAATAAGAACCATCAGTAAACTATGAAAATTCAGCATTGGTTAGGGATTTTTCTATAAATCCTTGCAAGGGGTCAAAAGATGATCTGTTAGAGTCAAACAATCATGAGGAGTACCATCCACAGATGAGGGAAAGAAGGGTGATACAGTTAAAGTTATTAGATGAAAAAGAGTTATATAAGGAGCAGTTAGCAAGAGGATTTTCTAGGAAGTGAGACAGTTGGCCTAAAGGTGTTGAATGTGATAAGAATTTAGGAAGTCTGCATGGACTACAAAGATAGTTTGAAAGGATTTGATGATTATTTCTTCAGTGGCCTTAACTAAAAAGACAGGAACAGGAATGGCTCTGAGGCAAGGAGGATATTCTTATGCCACAGGGTCTAGCTGCTGATTTTTAGTACCCAGCAAGACAAGGATGATCCCCATTTCCAAGAGTGTTTCCCTCCTCATATATGAAAATGAACAAGGAAAAATGATAATCATTTATCCAAGAGTAGGGGGATTTATCAGTTTTTCCTTTAACATTTTAAAAGCTAAGTCACTCTGATCTTCACAAGTAACAAGGTCAGGTTTCATGTTCCTCAGTAAGGCATATAGAGCTTGGGCCATGAGATAAAAGTTCAGAATCAAGTTCTGACAATTGCCAGCCAACCCGAGAAAACCTTGTAGCTGGTGTTTGATTTTGGGTTTGAGGAAATTCAGAATACATCAAACCCATCTGGATCTAGGCCCACCCTTTTTCTGAGATCAGATACCCCAAATAGTAAACTTTAGTTTGAATAAGTTGCAGTTTCTCCATAGAAACTTTATGTCCCTTTGAGTATAAAAGCTTTAATAGGTAGATGTTCTTAAATATCTTCCCATGAGGAGACCTGGGAAGTGAAAAGAGAAGCAAGTCATCTACATATTGTAATAAAGTAGAGCCTCCAGGAAATTTTCTATCATCTAAATCAGCTTTTAATTTTTGTAAGAAATAGGAAAAACTTTTGGTAAAACCATGGGGCTTTACTGTCCAGGTATACTGTTATACTTCCTAAATAAAGGCAAAGAGAAATTGACTGGCTTTATCTACTGGGATCCTAAAGAAAGCACTACATAAGTCAACTGCAATTAAAATTTTGCATTAAGTGGGGATGGAGGCTAGTAAAATGTGGAGATTGGGAACAATAGAGTAATGAGGGATAAAATATTATTTGTGGCTCAGAGGTCTTGGTCAAATCTCCATCCTCAGCCACTGAGTTTCTTTACAGGTAAAATAGGGGTGTTACAGGGACTAGTGCAGGAGATAAGGAGGCCTTGGGTCTAACAGTTTTCTATTATTGGCTTAATGCTCTGGAGGCCCTCTTTACTTATAGGATATTGATCAGTTCTTGGAGAGGCTTTAAGGGATCTACTTCAATCTTGATAGGAGGTGTACTATGGATTCTGGTGATACTGTTGAAGATTTCATCCATAAGGAGAGTGATAGTTGATCCAACAGGAACAAATGATTAGTATCCTTAGAATTAGCTCTAATGCTGTCAGAGACAGAACAAATAAAATACACTGAAGGGTCATTTGATTTATTTAGTTGGCTATTTTGGTTGCTGTTATCAAATTCTAGAACTATTTCCCCCTTTTGGAAGAGAGAAATTCCAGCATGTTATTTTATGAAGAAATATCAGCCCAATAAATGAATGGGGTGAAGGAACTAAGGAGGAAAGGAGGGTATCTCTTAGAGATCTTAAGCAAAAGGAGATAGGTTTAGAAATAGAAACCTGCTGAGTTCAATTTGTAGTCCGCATTATTTTATCCCAGTATTCCAAGGCAAGGACAATTTAATAACAGTGAGGTTGAATACCAAGAGTGTACCCCCAGTGTCAATAAGTACAGAGAGACATTTATTCCCAATCTGGAGAGTGGTTTTGCAAAGTTGGCTAAGGGGAAGGACTGGGGAAAACCCTGTAATTCCTCAGAGTCCCATCATTAGAGGTTAGAAGGGCATTGGAAAGGCTGGTTAGAGGGCTAAAGGCAGCTGGAGTGCTCAAGCTTGTAAGTCTTTATTTCAATTTCCTGGATTTTTGTAATAACAGCAGAGATAAGGAGGATTTTTATTTTGCTTAAGAGCTTCCACTTCTTGGAGTTGAAAATTGAGGAGTTTGGTAGTCTTCTTCTTCATTGGATCATCTAAGGTGCAGGTCAGCTAGTTTGCTAAATTGACTAAACCTGAGGTGGACATAGTTTCCCATTCCATTCTAGTCTTTTTAACCAGAAGAGAAAGATCCCAGTCCAGTTGATTAATGAACACAGAGTTAAAGGCTACCCAAGTGCTGTTGCCTCCTTAGCACAGTAGGCAGCACATCAGTCTCATAATGCCTACCCAAGTGTATTCAACATTCAAAAGAAAAGTTTTCTTTAAAGACAATTTGGAATCATCTACAGCAATCATGCATGGGTTCTTTAGACTTCTAGGTACAAGCTTGAATTTTATTCCCATCAACTGGCTTTGGAAAAACCCTAGAAATTGCCGACTGTCGTTGCTGGTGATTCCCCAATCCTTATGGTATAGCAAAACAGCAAGGGTTACTTTGTCCCCAGGGTATAACTCTAAAGACTTCCAAGGATTATCCCAATTAGGAGTTTTTATCCAGTGTTGGGTCTGAGCTTCATCGGCAAGCATATGAACTAGCTGATATAAGTCTGAGAAACTAGGGTGAAAAGTTTGAATGGCTATATTAAATTCCTCAGCAAATCTGTGAGGATTCTGTTATTTGGGCTTATAGTTCCAGAGGACATAACAAAGTAGGGGTTTAGAATTTATATCCCCAGAGGGTCTGATGTTAAGAGGGTCACAGGAAGAGGAAGCAGGGAGAGGTTGGGAGAAAAAAAGAAGTCCAATGGGAGGATTATAATGAAGAAACAGAGAGTATAGAGGTGGCAGAATTATACAGAAGGGTAAGAGGCAGATGGCAACAGAGACAAAGAAGAAAAGGAAGGGCAAGAGTGAACGCTGACATTTTAGGAATCAGTGAACTAAAATGGATGGTAATGGGCAAATTTAATTGTTTTCTTCAAATTGTTTGTTCACCTCAGTTTATTTAGAAATGGTATTTTATATAGAGGCAATTTTAGAGTCTTGAATGTGTTTGAAAGCTTCCAGGTACCTATTAAAATAACATTGCATTCAATCTGTTAAATTTTAGAGCCATAGTCTTCTAACAGTTCTGAGAAAAACAAGTTTGGGGAGGTCTAAAATTCCTCATAATGGCCATTGGAGTTTTAAATTATTTTTGCTTAAATTGATCCATTTAGCTTAAAATGTGCATGAGGAAGGACCATAGTTTTTAACGTAAAACTAGACAGACTCCCAGAAGGAGGACCCTCCTGAGAGATTTTTATAAGTTTAGGATCACATACTTTAAAACCAGAGATTAAGAAAACAAGTCAGTACTCACCAAAAGGGCAATGGCACCACACACACACACACACACACTAGCAGATCTCAACAAAAGTTACAGAGTTCAGTCAAAAGGAAGGAGATCAAATCTAAGAGACTTGCCAGACAAGAAAGAAGAAGACAACTCATAGAAGTTAAGAGCACAAGGGGCTCAAGTGGGTTCAGCATAGTGTTGCAGGTGTACCGCATACTGTTCCAGTTCCTCAAGGGTTCATCACCTTCTATTTTTCTGACACCAAGTAATACCAACCTTTAAAACAAAAAATTAAGTGGTTTAACTGGTGAAATCAAATTTATTTAAGAGTGGCAACAGAATTGCAATTCAGAACATGTAAGCTATGGCAAACAGCACGCCAGGCTTCCCTGTTCATCACCAATTCCCGTAGCTTGCTCAAACTCATGTCCACCAAGTCGGTGATGCCATCTAACAGTCTCATCCTCTGTCATTCCCTTCTCCTCCTGCCTTCAATCTTTCCCAGCATCAGGGTCTTTTCCAATAAGTCAGTTCTTCACATCAGGTGGCCAAAGTATTGGAGTTTCAGCTTCAGCATCAATCCTTCCAATGAATATTCAGGACTGATTTCCTTTAGGATGGGCTGGTTGAATCTCCTTACAGTCCAAAGGACTCTCAAGAGTCTCCTTCAACACCACAGTTCAAAAGTATCATGAGAGGCACTGGAATTATTAAGGAGGAATGGGAAGCCAGACCAAGATGTTCTGGGAAAATAGACCCAGACATAGAGAACGGACTTGTGGACAGAGTGGGGGACAGAGAGGGTGGGATGAATAGCGAGAGTAGCAGTGAAATGTATACATTAACATATGTAAAATAGATAGCCAGTGGGAATTTCCTGTATGATGCAGGAAGCTCAGCGCAGTACTCTGTGACAACCTGGAGGGATGGGATTGAGGTGAGAGGAAGGTTCAAGAGGGCAGGGACATATGTATGCCTGTGACTGATTCATGTTGATGTATAGCAGAAACCAACACAATATTGTAAAGCAATTATCCTCCAATTAGAAATAAATAAAATTAAAAAAAAAAAGAAATAAGAAGCCACACTGAGCTAAGTAACCTGATTCAATGAAGAAGAGGGAAGGCATTTCAAATTTTAGCATTAAGCACTCTAATGAATGATCAGACAGTGTTTGTGAGCAAGTATGGTAAAAGTGAATCATAGTGAATATGTTGCCTCTAAAATATTTCTAGGACTTCCCTGATGGCTCAGATGGTAAAGCATCTGTCTACAATGCAGGAGACCCAGGTTCGATCCCTGGGTTGGGAAGATCCCCTGGAGAAGGAAATGGCAATCCTGGAAAATCCCATTGACAGAGGAGCCTGGTAGGCTACAGCCCATGGAGTCGCAAAGAGTCAGACACGACTAAGCGACTTCACTTTCACTTTCACTTTCACAAAATATTTCTAAGGGCTTCTGGAGGCACCACAAGCTATGCAGAGGGGTTTTTCATTCTGGATTGTGTGGAAGGGAGTTATCTTTGCTTAGCTCCTTCTCTTATACTTTTTAGTTGCCATCCTCTCCTCAAGTCTTCTGCATTATTTCCCACCTTACTTGTTCTCACAGAAGAATTTTCTCTCCTCAATCTTACTTTTTTCAAGATTTATTTATTTATTTATGGCTGTGCTGGGTCTTCATCGCTGTGTGGCTTTTTTCTCTAATTGTAGCGAGTGAGGGCTACACTTCATTGCAGTGTACATGCTTCTCATTGCAGTGGCTTCTCTCTTTGCGGAGCACAGACTCAGTGGGCATGTGGGCTTGGTAGTTGTGGCTCCTGGCCTCAAGAACACAGGAACAGTAGTTATGGCACACAGGCTTAGTTGCTTAGTTGATCTTCCTGAATCAAGAATTGAACCCATGTCCCTTGCATTACAAGGTGGATCCTTAACTACTGGACCACCAAGGAAGCCTCTGTCCTCAGTTTTATACCTACATCCTTCCCCTGTGATTTGGATCTTGGCTTCTTCCATCTCCTCAGGAAGCTAAATCCACTCATAATCTCCCCCACTCTCTTCTATATTTCAGCCTCTTCTTCTCTATTAGCTCTTCCTCATCAAGGTATGAGCATGTCTAAGCTTCTTCTATCCTATAAAATGTTCTTATATACATTTCCAGTACTTTAATTTATACCCATGAAACTACAGAAAATATCCTAAGGGGAACACACATGGCCTCCTCCCCTCTGTTAATCAAGTTGCTTATAACTTTTCTGTAGCCTTTAAGTCTATTGACCACTTCCTTTTGATATTCAATCTTCCCTTGTTTTTGGTGACATCAAACTCTACTGATTTTTCTCCTGTTTTTCTGGCTACTCATTCTTAGTTTCCTTTTGCTGTCTGCTATGCTTCCATTCAGCCCTTAAATACTGATGTCTCTCCAAGTTTTGTTCTTAGTACCGTTATTTATTTTAGGCACCCTTCCTTCTTCTAAACAGTCTTTCTGTGTCATCATATCTACTCTCTTGTTCTTAACTGCCATCATTAATTGCTAAAGGTGCCAAAACTTTATATCAGTTCTGTTCTGTTTCCCAAACTTGAGATTTAACTAATCAACTAACTAGAAACCTTTTATTAGATCTTCGATGGGCACCTTATTTTCTGCAAGTTCTCAATTCATCAACACTATGTTGGACAAATGGCTTGCCAAATTCCTCAAAGAGTTGTTGCAAAGATGCAATAAGAACACACACACTGTTTTCCACAGTGGCTGTACTAGTTTGCATTCCCACCAACAGTGTAAGAGGGTTCTCTTTTCTCCACATCCTCTCCAGCATTTATTGCTTGTAGACTTTTGGATCACAGCCATTCTGACTGGTGTGAAATGGTACCTCATTGTACCATTGAGGTACCTTGATTTGCATTTTTCTGATAATGAGTGATGTTGAGCATCTTTTTATGTGTTTGTTAGCCATCCTTATGTCTTCTTTGGAGAAATGCCTATTTAGTTCTTTGGCCCATTTTTTGATTGGATCGTTCATTTTTCTGGAGTTGAGCTGCATAAGTTGCTTGTATATTTTTGAGATTAGGTGTTTGTCAGTTGCTTCATTTGCTATTGTTTTCTCCCATTCAGAAGGCTGTCTTTTCACCTTACTTATAGTTTCCTTTGTTGTGCAGAAGCTTTTAATTTTAATTAGATCTCATTTGTTTATTTTTGCTTTTATTTACAGTATTCTGGATGGTGGATCATAGAGGATCCTGCTGTGATTTATATCAGAGAGTGTTTTGCCTATGTTCTCTAGGAATTTTATAGTTTCTGGTCTTACATTTAGATCTTTAATCCATTTTGACTTTATTTTTGTGTGTGGTGTTAGAAAGTGATCTAGTTTCATTCTTCTACAAGTGGTTGATCAGTTTTCCCAGCACCACTTGTTAAAGAGATTGTCTTTACTCCAATGAATATTCTTGCCTCCTTTGTCGAAGATAAGGTGTCCATAGGTGTGTACAGCCACTATGGAAAACAGTGTGGAGATTCCTTAAAAATTGCAAATAGATCTGCCTTATGACCCAGCAATCCCACTGCTGGGCATACACACCGAGGAAACCAGAATTGAAAGAGACACATGTACCCCAATGTTCATTGCAGCATTGTTTATAATAGCCAGGACATGGAAACAACCTAGATGTCCATCAGCAGATGAATGGATAAGAAAGCTGTGGTACATATACACAGTGGAGTATTATTCAGCCCTTAAAAAGAATAAATTTGACTCAGTTCTAATGAGATGGATGAAACTGGAGCTGATTATACAGAGTGAAGTAAGCCAGAAAGAAAAACACCAATACAGTATACTGACACATATATATGGAATTTAGAAAGATAGTAATGATGACCCTGTATGTGAGACAACAAAGAGACACAGATGTATAGAACAGACTTTTGGCCTCTGAGGGAGAGGGTGGGATGATTTGGGAGAATAGCATTGAAACATGTATACTATTATGTAAGAAATGAAGCGCCAGTTTATGTTTGATACAGGATTCAGGATGCTTGGGGCTGGTGCACGGGGATGATCCAGAGAGATGATATGAGGTGAGAGGTGGGAGGGGGTTCAGGATTGGGAGATCATGTACATCTGTGGCTGATTCATGTCAATGTATGGCAAAATCAATACAGTATTGTAAAGTAGAATAAAGTAAAAATAAAATTTAATTAAAAAATAAATTTTAAATTAAAAAAAAAGAAAAAGAACACACACCCATATATAAGCTAATTTTCACTTTCATCATATCCTTATTAAATAAGTCTTCATGCAGAAGGTAGGACTTTATCTGGAATTTGAACAATGGGTAGACTTTAGATGAGAATAGTGGGGGAGAAAATGAAACTGAAATTGACAAAAGATGTCTGTTTGTTATTTACCAATCAGCTGCTTGGCCAAGATTTGCACTGGGTCATCCTGTTCTCACATATTCAGTTGAACTACTTTGCTCAATTCATACAACAACTGGCTCTTATATTTTTGTTCCACTATGTTTTTAGAAGCTGACATCTGGTCTCCCACCTACCTGCCTTCAACATTTCAGCTATTTCCATGGATGCTCTTTGCTATAGCTACACATCTGACACCACCAAAGAGGTACCATGTGTGTAATGGCATTTGTGGTGTTCCCAGGATCTATGTAGCCTTCTGGATGCTGAGGCATCATCTGCCTCTGATCAGAAAAAAGACATATTCTGTATATGAAAGTAGAAAGATAAAGTGGTTGGAGGGTAGAAATAAGACAATTGGAATATAGAGGAAAAGTGAAAACACATATTAAGAGGATATAATTATGAAGGTAAATGATTTTATATACAATAATAATCATATCTTCTCAGGTCAGTAATAGACAAATGAAAATAAAATGGAAAACTCAGATATGACCCTGAAATAATAAGAAGCTACATTAAGTGTGTATATCTACTTTTCTATACAGATAACCAGATAACAGTTTTCCCTGAAAATGAAAATATTTTCATGCTTGGACCTGTTCAAATTGCCAAGTATTGAATAAATATTATACGTAACAGCATTGTTTTACTAGATATATAAAAGCATTCAGGCATAATGAGCAATTATCAATATTACCAGATCTAATTTCCAAATTGACACTAATCATTGTTGCTATTATGTGAAGATAGAAATGATTCCATTTAAACTAAAGTTGTTTGCTGATAATCTTTTCAATAGTCTTTTGCATATTATATTATAAACAATAATGATGATGCTAATAAAAAGTTTCTCTGCTGGGCTTTTTATATAATAATAAATAATAGTTAGCTTTTTAGTACTTACTATGTGCTTGGTGTTGTGCATAGTTTGTAAGCTTTATTTTATGAAATCATCACAACTATGTGCGTCAAGTAACAGTATTACTTTCATTTTTTAAATAAGGAAATTGGGGCTTAAGAAAGCTAAATAATTTTTATAAGGACCCATAGCTAGTGTATGGTAAAGCTAGAACTAATATGGTGATTGATCTGAGTACAAAACCCATGTTCCTAAAATTACACTTTACTGCCTGCCAGGACACATTTCCCCAGAATGCTGAGACCCAAACTAATAAAGTCAATACGTTATAGATGTGATAATGCATGTGAAAAAGTCATACTAAAAGAAAATCTTTCAATTCAGAAGCAAAAACAAATCTTCCCTATAACCTATTAGGTAGCCTAAACACATTTTAAAAATGAATCAAATGAAGAGGAATGACAATTTGAAACAGGAAAGGAGGAGTCAGAGGGTGCAAATTGAAACTGACATTAAAACCCATACAGTGTAGAGGGTGTTCTAACCAATGGATAGTAACATTCTGGTCCTCTGCTCAGATCTGTCTCTATACTGGAGACAGAGGCATCAGGCTATATAATTCCATGACAAAATTCTATGAAAATCTTCTGACCTATTCCAGTTGTTCTCAGTACAGGTTCATCTACTGTTTCCTGATAATATTTGGACTTCAGTTTAACTTAAAGACATGGAGAGAACACCCTCATCATCAACTTAACTGTTGCAGTCTGCTTGAGAGTAATGCTTATAGTTGTAAACAAATAAATCAGCACTCAGTTTTGAACACTGATCCCTTTTGAATTAAGCTAATATAAGCTAGTCTGTGATAAATTGGAAATGTTTGGGCACCTGATCAAATTGAGCATCCATTCTACAGAGGTGAGAAGCATATCCTGGATACAGTATCCCCACAAAGATATATCCATCCCAGGTAACAACTTTATATCATGATTCATGCAGCCACAGGTTCACCTACTTGACTTAGACTAATCAAGATAATCATTATAATTTTAGAGAGAATCAGATATATAGTGCGATTTATAATGTTTCATTGTCTGAAAGGCCTCAGTTCAGTTCAGTAGCTCAGTCGTGTCCGACTCCTTGTGACCCCATGAATCGCAGCACGCCAGGCCTCCCTGTCCATCACCAACTCCCAGAGTTCACTCAGATTCACGTCCATCAAGTCAGTGATGCCATACAGCTATCTCATCCTCGGTCGTCCCCTTCTCCTCCTGCCCCCAATCCCTCCCAGCACCAGAGTCTTTTCCAGTGAGTCAACTCTTCGCATGAGGTGGCCAAAGTACTGGAGTTTCAGCTTTCATATCATTCCTTCCAAAGAAATCCCAGGTCTGATCTCCACTAGAAAGGACTTGTTGGATCTCCTTGCAGTCCAAGGGACTCTCAAGAGTCTTCTCCAACACCACAGTTCAAAAGCATCAATTCTTCAGCGCTCAGCCTTCTTCACAGTCCAACTCTCACATCCATACATGACTACTGGAAAACTATAGCCTTGACTAGACGGACCTTAGTCAGCAAAGTAATGTCTCTGGTTTTGAATATGCTATCTAGGCTGGTCATAACTTTTCTTCCAAAGAGTAAGCATCTTTTAATTTCATGGCTGCAATCACCATGTGCAGTGATTTTGGAGCCCCTCAAAAATAAAGTCTGACACTGTTTCCACTGTTTCCCCATCTATTTCCCATAAAGTGATGGGACCGGATGCCATGATCCTGGCTTTAATAGTTAAAATTACAAATCATAGCATTTATTAAAAAAAAAAAGTTTGGTTATATGCTAGAATAACTACCAGTATTCCATGAAAGCAATACTCCTTTCTGATGCTCTACTTTGAGTAGTGACCCTCTATAACTAATAAGAATTAGCAATTAACTTTAAATGTCTGTAATAGAATACTATTGCTTTTGATCCACCAATTTAGGATATCAATGTTAATATTTCTAGTGGCAAGCTTAGTGTGTTTTACTCCCCAGGTGAGTTATTTTCTGCTCTACCCCTGTGGTCTTGCTTGTGTTGTTTTCCTCTCAATAGTCTTTGTCAGAGAGCTAAAATATTACATTACCCTTCTGAGATTGCATTCTAAGTTGGCAGGAAAATTAGGATGCAGTCATGTGTTCCTATCCCTGCTCTTATAGTATGTCAATAGACTAAATAAACCCATGAGTTATCACCCATTTGGTATCAATTCAGACAACACTACAAATGGTCCTTTGGGTAAGTGTTATGATAAAAACATAAGAAATGACTTTTATGTTATGTATGTCACAGTTTAATGATGCTATTGTAAGCAACCTTTCTTTTATTAATAAATACCATGGATCTTCAAATTACAGAATTATCTAGAAAAAATTAAGTGTTTGTTTTTTTTTTTTCGATCTGTATCATATCTTGGAAGTTAGAAACTCCAGTGTTCTTCTACCTGGTCTATGTAAAAGAAATGAAGGTAACATCCTTCTATTAACTCTAAGTATTACCCTCTAAGTTTTCTACTCAATCCTGGATTTCCTGTGCTCTGGATTCTATACTCACTATCATAGGGGATGTTGCACAACTTCTTAATTGTAAGCTCCATGGGAGATATTTTAACCCTTACTTTTCCAGGCCTCTCTACCATATTTGGGTAACAATGAAAGTGAAAGTGAAGTTGCTCAGTCATGTCCGATTCTTTGCGACCCCATAGACTGTAGCCTACCAGGCTCCTCTGTCCATGGCTTTACTATTCCAGGCAATAGTACTGGAGTGGACTGCCATTTCCTTCTCCAGGGGATCTTCCCAACCCAGGGCTCAAACCTGGGTCTCCCACATTGTAGACAGACGCTTTACCGTCTGAGCCACCAGAATAATAATTCTCTATTTCCTGAAATCCTTGACTCTTGATGCCCAGGACCCCAAATGCCTTCAATTAACTTAGTATATCTTTAACCATTCTTTTCTTTTGTGGCTTTCTATTCTTGTGTTTTCTCAGTAAATACTGATGTTTCCCAGAGTCCCTATAATTCTTCTCATCTTCTCACTTTATTTTTTTTTATTTTTATTTTTTTTATTTTTTGTGTCCGATTGAATTCATCAAGTATTTCTTGAGTGCCTGTTACATGCAACATTTTGTTTCAGATACTTGGGACACATCAGAGGATGAAACAACAGTCCCTGCCCTCATGGAGCTTACAGTCTAGCATTTACGACCACTTAACCTGGATGCAGTGACCCTGGGCAAGTCACTGTGCCTCTGTCCTCAGCCACCCGATGCAGGAGTAAGGAGGCCTGGCTCAGACATGGGTAACTGGCTGGCTGTGCTGGAGATGCCAAACAGAGCACCTACCCTCAGCCCCCCACCCAGACAGTCGGGAGGGCTAGAAGCTGGCTTTTAATAATAAAGTACAGGAGGAGGGGGCACAGGGACTGGAGCCGGTAGTCTGCTAGGCTGCTGCCTCGGGGCCTGGGCTGGCTACACGAACTGCTGCTGCTGCTGCTGCTTCTGGGTGGCTGCCTTGCTGGCAAGGGCCTCGGCCTTCTCCGTAGCTGCCAGTGCCGTCTCCTTGGCCTTCTCCTTGGCTTCCTTGGCTGTTTCAACAAGGGTTTTGGGAGGGGCCTCACCTTGCAACTTGGCCAAGATGTATTCAAAACCCTTCATAGTCTTGGTCACGTTGCTTTTGAACCGCGCGAGACCAAATTCCTGGACAGCTCTGGAGACGCCAAATAAGCTAGAGGAGACCCAGGCTTCCCGGCGGATTTCGGTCCAGCTGCTGTTATCAGAGTTCACACGGTAAACACATCGTTCCTCCACCACCATCAGCCGGGCGTGGTTGATGTTCCAGGTGAAGGTGGTCATGGTCTGGTTTTGTGGGTCCACAATAGAATCCTCCAGGATGTACACTGAGTGAGCAACATTGGCAGGAAACAGTCGCTCAGCCCAGCGGGGCATCCTGTTCGTCTTGGTCAGGAGTCAGCGGGACAGGAGCTTCTGGTCAGAGGTCACCTCTCGGTGCACTATGTCTTCCGTCAAGACATGTTTACTATAGGGATTCGGGTACCGCTGCCAGAAGGCAGCGAACACTTGGTCCCAGGAACTCCGGAGCACGCTCTGGCCCAGGAAATACTTCACCATCGTCCCGGCCGGGGCGGGCTCAGCGCCCGAGCAGCATCAGGGGTGCGAAGCCGGAGGGGCACGCGGAGGCCGGGCTGGAGCTCGACGCTCAGCCGCCAGGCTAGCAGCAGATCAGTCGCTACAGCGCTGCACCCAACCAGCGCTGCCGCCGCCATGAGGAATTCTCCTCTCACTTTATACCTTTCTTCAGATGATCAAATTCAACACAAGTTCTTAAATATTACCTACATACACATAACTCCTACATCTATCTTTCTAGCCTATATCATTCATTCAGGCTTAAGACTTATACTAAATTGTTTGCTAAATGTCTTATAAAGACTGTAATACCACAACTGAGCTCATCTCTAAGTCCCATTTCACATTCTCCCCTCCCTCTGTATTTATTTGGTATGTATTATCGTTATCTACTCAGTCACCAAAACTAGACATTTTAAAGCCATCTATACTCCCCCCTCGCTTTCCTTCCTCCTTTATCCAGTTGGTGGTTATATCCTCCTTAATATTCCTTGAGTTTGTCATCACTTTAATATCCATACTATCATTTGTTGTTGTTGTTTAGTCACTAAGTCATGTCTGACTCTTTTGCAATCCCATGGAGTATAGCCCACCAGACTTTTCTGTCCATGAGATTTCCCAGACAAGAATACTGGAGTGAATTGCCATTTCCTTCTCCAGGGCATCTTCCTGACCAAAGGGTCGAACTTGCCTCTTTTGCTTGGCAGGCAGATTCTTTACCATTGAGACATTACCCAAAGCAACTGTCATCATTTGCCTAGACTAATACATCTTCCTAACTGTTCTCCAAACCTGTTACACATTTTCCTTTAAATTTATCTTCTAAAAATCTTCCAGGCCAATGAGGGTGAGATGGCTGGATGGCATCACTGACTCAATGGACATGAGTTTGGTTAAACTCTGGAGTTGATGGACAGGGAGGCCTGGTGTGCTGCAGTTCATGGGGTCACAAAGAGTCAGACATGACTGAATGACTGAACTGAACTGAACTGTGTTTAAAAGGGATTTTCCAGTGGCTCAGAAGGTAAAGAATCTTCATGCAATGCGGGAGACCTGGGTTTGATCTCTGGGTCAGGAAGATCCCCTGGAGAAGGGAATGGCAACTCACTTCAGTATTCTTGCCTGGAGAATTCCATAGACAGAGGAGACTGGTGGGCTACAAAGAGTTGGACACGAATGAGCGAGTAACATACATATACACATTATGCTTAAAAATAATTAAATGCTCATATTTCCTATACAATAATGCCCCAATTCCTTATATGTTGTTTAAGCTCTTCATGATTATCCCTATTGGCCTTGCCAGTTTCATTTTTCATCCATTCCCCTAATTCCTGTTTTTCTCTCTCGCTCTTTCTTTCTCTCTCTCTTTTTGGACCAAGTCCAAAAGGCATTTGCGAACCTGGTTCCTGACCAGGGATCAAACCCATGCCCCCTACAGTGAAAGTGCAGAGTCCTAACCACTGGACCACTGGGGAATTCCCCCTTGCTCTTTCTCTTATATTTCCCTTGTTTCTGCTATCTTCTCTGCCTAGTTCCAAATACTCTTCACCTGCTGCTGCTGCTGCTAAGTCGCCTCAGTCGTGTCTGATTCTGTGTGACCCCATAGACGGCAGCCCACCAGGCTCTGCTGTCCCTGGGATTCTCCAGGCAAGAACACTGGAGTGGGTTGCCATTTCCTTCTCCAGTGCATGAAAGTGAAAAGTGAAAGTGAATTCGCTCAGTCATGTCCGACTCTTAGTGACCCCATGGACTGCAGCCCACCAGGCTCCTCTGTCCATGGGATTTTTCTAGCTAACTTCTAATCATATTTTAATATTCAAAATAAGTATCACCTCATCCAGAAAGCATTTCCTAAAATCCCCACATCAGGCTTTTATGGACTATCCTATGAATTATTCTATTTTATTCATTTTCATGTCTCCAGCATCTATCACATGACTTGTTACACAGTGCATAACTATAGAATGAAGGAATTCCAAAGGGCAAGCCCTAGTTGTTAAATATGGAGATACAATGAACAATTCTAAACTCATCTTTTCCCTTACAGTGTCTAACCTTTGGCTTCTGTCTTATCAGACTAAAGCAGCTACTTTTCAACACTATTTAATACTCATAGTCTACTCTTAAAGCTTTGTTCCTCAATTATCCCAATTATTTATATTTATATTTCCCCAGTTCAAGCCCATCTTCTAGATATGGGGATACATTTTTAACTTTTTAAACAAAGTGTTGTATTTTTTATGTTTGATTTCCACCATGATTATACTTTTTATTTTCTTGACTTTTTGGCTACAGTAGCATGCTAAATTGGTGTCTTCAAGACATTCATGCATTCAGCAAATAGTTAATATGTCTTTTTTTTTTTTTTTTTTTGTCTAGGAGCTGATGATTCAGCACGACAGACAATAATAACTAAAACCAAAGTATGTATTCTCATGGAGCTTGCATCTTGTTTTGGGGTTGGGAGAAGTCGACATAGACAACAAACAAATAAGCAATAAATGAAATATGAATGGCAAGTGCTAAATAAAACAGGTGAATGTGACAAATTGTCCTTGGATGCATGAGTGGCTACATTAGACAGATTCTCAGCTCCATTCCATAGAGGTAACTAATAAACTGGGAATCCATTAGCTTATGAGTATATTTGGATTGGGCTTCCTTGATGGCTCAGATGGTAGTCTGCCTGTAGTGCACGAGCTACAGGAGACTCGGGTTTGATCCCTGGGTCAGAGAGATCTCCTGGAGGAGAGCATGTCAATCCATTCAAGCATTCATGCCTGGAGAATCCCATGGACAGAGGAGCCTGGTGGGCTACAGCCTATAGGGTTGCAAAGAGTCAGACACGTCTGAAATGACAGCACGGCACTGCACATAATTGAATTATTAGCCTCTTGCTGTGTACCATCTGAACTTTCTCATACCACTTTGCTGCCCACTCTCCTTTAAAAGTCATGTGTGACACATCTAATTCATTTCAGTCAGAGAAATGTTTAAAAGTGGTCTTTCAGAGTCCCTGGTTGAATTCTGTAATTTTCACATTACAGAAAGTTAGCATGATCTCACAGAGAATGACTTTTCCTTGCTTTACATCCTCCAACTTAGCATTTCACTAACCTAGAAGATTATGATGTTAACTGACAACTTGACAGATGTACTATGGACTCACTCTTCCACAGAGTTTTATTTAACACACATTTGGAACTAGCATATTATGAATCACGAAAGATAAGATTGAATCACAGCATGTATACCTGTGAGACATCGCAGTTGCCACTTGTCTATCTAGAGAAGTACACACCTAGCATCAATCTGTCTTTGTAGCTCTCTTCTGTTCACGTTCGCGGTAACTCCCTTTGAAGTGATAAAACTTTTGTTTCTTTGTGAAAAATACCCCCAAATATCCAATGGCTGGTGTTGATGATAGAAATGAAGAAAAAGAGAAAATGAGAAGCTCTAAAAGAGTGATGGATCTGAGTCAGCAAAGTAGAACTTTTATGTGGGAAATTACAATGATTATAGTGGTATTTGCAATATTGATGATTTCCAAAAGTCTCTTGATATGTCCTTTGTTAACACTGAGTCTGCAGAAGTGTTTCCTAAAATTGCCTTATTGTAAGAATCACCTGGGTTGCATTATATTAGGCCCCCTCTGCAAGGAATCTGTATTTTTAACAATTGTACCAGATAAATATAATGACCTGACAGGACTGGGAAACAATGATCTATATTACTTTCCTCATAGGATAAAGATTGCATGAAAACAGAAAAAGTTCTCACAAATATAGGTACTTGATAAATGTCTTTATCCCTTTCCCTTTCTTCCTTATTTTTATGGCCCCTTTACAAAATTGTGATATTCAAGAATGTTTGTATATCTCATTTCTGGAGCACTGTTTCTGATGTGAAAGGAGAATCAAGTTCTTGTGTATTATTGTGGTCATCTCCCAGAATTTTGCCATACTTAAAAGTATTTTTTTAAAGTATTAAATCTTAGCACTTTACTCACCCAAGTGCCATATTACCTATCATGACAAACATTCCTGTTAGCTGAATTCTAGTTAAGTGCTTTGTTTAGGCCTTTCAACAGTGTTATTTTATATTTATTATGTTTTCCATCTAAGTGGCCTTCAAGTCTCAATATTTTTCTTAGAGTAATGATAATTTTAGCCAATTTGTTATCCCTTAGAAAGAATAGCTTGGTATTACTATAACAATATTTTAATCAGAACAATCATAGAACTAATTAGGGGCAGAAGTAAAACTGGAAAAAAATGCGTTAATTATCAGTCCAATACTCTATCCACCACACTACACTATCTCTCAGCATACATTAATGTAAACAACTATAAATGCTTGTTTCAGAATAATAAATAAATTGCTAGCCATTATTTATTCTACAACATCTTTATTCTGCTGAATCTGTAGACCATTTGTACTCAAACTGAATAATATTTAGAGTAAATGTTAATTTAATTCTTAAATTATCAAATAGAATTAGCAGTGTTGTTATTCATTTCTAAACTTTTTACCCTTTTACATAGCAGAACTAGATATGTCAGGTTTACCTGTGAGAGGGAAAAACATTCTAAACTGCATTCATTTCTGTTGACCTGAGTTTCTCAGGAACATAATTAGGGAAACTTGCAGTAACACATAGATTTTTATATATGGTACATCACCAAGTTTATGGGCTATATGTAAGTTATCTTTGCACTTCCTGCATATCATTACTTTCCCACACATATGTCCTATTTTCTCAAACTAGATGACCAGCTCCTTAAGAGCAGAAATGGCATGGTAAACATTTGTTTTTAATCCAGAGCCTAGTAAATTGTCATTAAGTGCATGCTATTTCATTGATCACCTTCTCAGGATATTATAAGGCACAAATGGACATGCTATGAGCATCTAACTGGTCTAAACCCATCCCTAAAACTAGGTGAGTGACTAAACCATAATTCACACAAACTGGCAGCTCTCAAGTTGAGTCTAATTTGCATCTAATAATTGTCACTAAATTTTTTAAAGAAACAACTTCAATAGTCTCACATCCACACCTTTCTAACATTTGCTATCTGCCTATCATGTCAGTCACTAATGCCATCCTCTTCATGAAAATTTCTAGAGATAAAGAATTTAAATATATAAATCATCAGCCAGATGATCAAGAAAGTTTGCTCAATAACCAACTGAAACTTCCCCACTCTTATAATTTTTTTTCCATTTCATAGTAATCAGACACTAGACAAAAATCTTTCACACTGTAAATCTTATATGGGAAAACTGGTGACCAAATCATCCCTTAGCCATCCATTCTCCAGAAGTATGCCTAATTCACTTCACTAATCTCCATAAATCTATTTTCTGTATATTTCATTCTATCTCCCTGCCTCTAATCTTGCCCTTTTAATCCCTACCACCACCAATGATTTGAACTAAATGTAAACAGAATCATGTTAATTTCCTACCTTAAACCCTTGCCTGGCTCCCCATTGACACTGAGAATTCATCTTCTATCACATTCTTTTACATAAACTCTAGCTACTTCCTTTTTTACATTCTATTCTCCAGCAACTCTATTCTTGTGTTTTCCCACTGTTCAAGATATCCTCTCTACATATAATATCCTCCCAAGCTATTTCCACCACTTTCTTAAGTTTCCAGGTTTCCACTGTTATTCTCTGTTGATTTCCACAGTGAGGTGTGCATACTTGAGGGAGTACAAAAGATGATGCTTTGGAGCATGGAAAATATTAGAATGCTTAATATTAGGATACACATATATATTCTTAACTCATCTTTCTAATATTGACATTTTGGTGGTATCTGTAATAAATGTATTTATAAAATATACACATATACAGCTAAACTGATATACCCATATATTCCATGATACACATGCATAGAAGCCAAACTTTTATTGATGAAATACGTTGCCAATAAAATTTGGAATGTATTATTTTTCTCTTTTCACTTTTCATGATTTCTCAAAATGATAGTATTCACTTCTGCAGCATCAGTTAACATATAAATACAGATGACTCTAAATTTTGACCCCAAACTACCCTCCTGAACTTCCCATTGAAAGTTCCAACCAGTTTGTTCTGGAGTTATCTCAAAGGCTATCTAAGTTTTAACCAATTCTTTGTTCCTATTTATTTCTGATGCTGAAGCTGAGGCTCCAGTATTTTGGTCACCTAATTCGAAGAGCCAACTCATCGGAAAAGACCCTGATGCTGGGAAAGATTGAGGGCAGGAGGAGGAGAAGGGGGCAACAGAGGATGAAATGGTTGGATGGCATCCAACCATTTGGATGCCAAACTCCAAGAGATAATTGATGGACAGGGAAGCCTGGAGTGCTGCAGTCCACAGGGTTACAGTCAGACACGACTGAGCGACTGAATAGCAATTTCCTCAAACTGTTTTTCCACATAGGTTTCCTACTTTTGTTAAATACAATTTTCTAAAATAGAATGCCGCCTATTTCTTAGAAGACTTTTTCGTGCTTTATTTCTTCCAAATGCATTTCTTATTCTATACACCTATCAGATCTGTTCAGTTCAGTCACTCAGTCATGTCTGACTCCTTGCGACCCCATGAATCACAGAACGCCAGGCCTCCCTGTCCATCACCATCTCCCGGAGTTCACTCAGACTCGTGTTCATCGAGTCAGTGATGCCATCCAGCCATCTCATCCTCGGTCGTCCCCTTCTCCTCCTGCCCCCTATCACTCCCAGCATCAGTCTTTTCCAGTGAATCAACTCTTCGCATGAGGTGGCCAAAGTACTGGAGTTTCAGCTTTAGCAACATTCCTTCCAAAGAAATCCCAGGGTTGATCTTTAGAATGGACTGGTTGGATCGCCTTGCCGTCCAAGGGACTCTCAAGAGTCTTCTCCAACACCACAGTTCAAAAGCATCAACTCTTCGGCGCTCAGCCTTCTTCATAGTCCAACTCTCACATCCATACATGACCACAGGAAAAACCATAGCCTTGACTAGACGGACCTTAGTCAGCAAAGTAATGTCTCTGCTTTTGAATATGCTTTCTAGGTTGGTCATAACTTTTCTTCCAAGGAGTAAGCGTCTTTTAATTTCATGGCTGCAGTCACCATCTGCAGTGATTTTGGAGCCCCCAAAATAATGTCTGACACTGTTTCCACTGTTTCCCCATCTATTTCCCATGAAGTTATGGGACCAGATGCGATGATCTTCGTTTTCTGAATGTTGAGCTTTAAGCCAGTTTTTTCACTCTCCACTTTTACTTTCATCAAGAGGCTTTTTAGTTCCTCTTCACTTTCAGCCATGTCTTTATTTGAAGCCCTCAGATGATTACAACTGAAATGTTACAAATCTTCTAATAATAGTTTCCCTACCTCCTGTTTCATTTCCCTTCAATTCTTTCTTCAATCTACTATCTGTCAAAGGATTCATATAAATTGCAAATGAGACTACTATGTCACTTTTCTGAGCTTCCCAGGTGGTCTGGTGGTTAAGACTCTACACTTTCACTGCAGGGGGTATGGGTGCCCTCCCTGATCATGGAAGTAGGATCCCGCATGGTATATGGATGGTATTTAAAAAAAAGAGAGAGATTATGTCACTTTTCCTTTTTAAAACTTTGTCAGTCACCAGCAATGTCAAGATATAATGCATGATCTCTTAGCATAGCCTGGTAGACACAGAAGGGCCTCAATGTTGTCCAGAGTCATTCTCCAAACCTCCCACAAACTACACACAGTGACTTGCTGTTTTCCAAGTGCACCATGCTCTTATTGCTCAGTGCTCTGGCAAGACCCAATTCAAATAGTCAATTCAATTCAAATCCAAATTCCTCCTCTAGGCATCCTTTGCTGACAACAATTTGTTCCAAGATTGATTATGTCCATCTGTTGTTCACAAAAAAATAGTTATTTAATCGTTAATTAATGGTTAATCTTGTTGATCTCAAAGAGTAAATAATCTGCCTGTAATGTGGGAGACTCTGGTTCGATCCCTGGGTTGGGAAGATCCCCTGAAGGAGGAAATGGCAACCCACTCCAGTATTCTTGCCTGGAGAATCCCATGGACAGAAGAATTTGTCAGGCTACAATCCATGGGGTTGCAAAGAGTCGGACACAAGTGAACACTTAACACTTTCACTTTCTTGTTGATCTTCTTAGGTGCTTCCAAACTCCAAATGCACAGTTTTATTGTGTGTAGAGTGTGAGTTTTTCTTGTTGTTCAGTCACTAAGGTGTCTCTGACTCTTTGCAACTCCATGGACTGTATCATGCCAGGCTTCCCCATCCTTCACTATCTCCTGAAGTTTGCTCAAACTCATGTCCATTATGTGGGTAATGCCATCCAACCATCTCATCCTCTGTCATCCCCTTCTCCTCCTGCATTCAATCTCTCCCAGCATCAGGTTTTTTTCCAATGAGTTGGCTCTTTGCATCAGGTAGCCAAGGTATTGGAGTATCAGCTTTAGCATTAGTCTTTCCAATGAATATTCAGGGTTGATTTCTTTCGGGATCTACTGGTTTGATCTCCTTGCAGTCCAAGGGACTCTCTAGAGTCTTCTCCAGCACCACTCCAGTTGAAAAGCATCAGTTGTTTGGCGCTCACCCTTCTTTATGGACCAACTCTCACATCCATCCATGACTACTAGAAAAACATAGCTTTGACTAGGACCTTTGTCAGCAAAGTGATGTCTCCACTTTTAACCCACTATCTAGGTTTGTCATAGCCTTCCATCCAAAGAACAAATGTCTTTTAATTTCATGGCTGCAGTCACTGTCCACAGTGATTTTGGAGTCCAAGAAAATAAAATCTGTCACTGTTTCTACTTTCTCCCCACCTATTTGCCAGGAAGTGATATTTTTGAATGAGTGAATGGTCTCAAGCTATTTTCTGAAAAACCTCCAAGTTATCCACGTACCATTAGACATTCAAAGGAAAAATTTATAAGATCTGAACCAGTTCAGAAAAATGATGGAAAGATTATTTCCTTCCTTTGTGTAAATAGATTCTGTGAGATTTAGAGCTATAAGGAAACAAAAGCAATCTATTAGACTCATTTGAATTGTACTGGTTCGGGATGCTAAGGCTCTGTATTGTCTAAGGCAAAAGTCAGATAAGACTGAATGACTGAACTGAACTGAACTGAACTGAACTAAGGTATGTAGGTAATAAGCAGCAGAGCTGGAAATGAAAACAACCTCTTCTGTCTCTCTTCTCAGTGTGTTTTTTCTCCCAACAAGAGAAGTTCTTAATCCTTTTGTGCCATAGTCCTCTTTGACAATCTGGTGAAGTTTATGAGCTTCCTCTCAAAATAATAATTTTAAATAAATGAAATGCATAAGATCACAAAGAAACTAAATATACAGAAATAAAACTATCAAACTATTTAAAAATTTCAATATAGTAAAATAAATGTTCATTAAAGCGTTGTAAGTAACAAGATCTATTGGCAGGTTTAATAGCTTTCCTAACTGTGAAGTCATGATGAACATGAGTGATATTTTGAGATATCTACAGAAATCATATGTGATTTCTATTGATGAAAAAGTCACATGCACAGCTAATATGATTGTTTTTTTTAACCTACGTTGATAATTGAAGAAAATTTTAGATTTAAGTAACACAGTAGTGGAAATAAAGAAATAATAATTTCCCCATAAAAATTCATGAACACCAGATACTTTAACCTACACAGGTAATAAAACTGTATAAAAGTAGACACATACACACACACATGCATGCACATGCACGCACATGCACATGACTATAAGACTGAGGAAATCTGAATAAGGTCAGTAGATTGTATAAATGTTAATATCCTGGCTATGATATTGTCCTATAGCTTTGTAAGATATTATCATTGGGAGAAATTGGATAAAGGGATACACAGGACCTCCCTATATCTTAAAACTGCATGTGAATCTATACCTTAATAAAAATTCCAGTTAAAAATCCATACCCCAGGTTAAGAATCTGAGGGAGCAAAATTTGCCACCCCAGAATATTTGGCATATTAATTATTTTAAGCTGGTTATTCTCTATGAAACAGCAGACAAAGGAAAAGCTCTGAAAACCAAGTAGGAGTTACCTTTTTGTAAGAAATATTTACATTTATCGGAGAAGGCAATGGCATCCCACTCCAGTACTCTTGCCTGGAAACTCCCATGGACGGAGGAGCCTGGTAGGCTGCAGTCCATGGGGTCGCTGAGTCAGACACGACTAAGCAACTTCACTTTCACTTTTCACTTTCATGCATTGGAGAAGGAAATGGCAACCCACTCCAGTGTTCTTGCCTGGAGAATCCCAGGGATGGCGGAGCCCAGTGGGCTGCCATCTGTGGGGTCACACAGAGTCGGACATGACTGAAGCGACTTAGCAGCAGCAACAGCATTTACATTTATAAGGATAAGGGAAACCTCCATTTGTAAGAGTGTCTCCCTCCTTGTAACAGGAAGAGGAGGATAAATAAATCTCTAGAAACTCATTAATGAAGTGAAGGCAATGACTTAGATCTGTTAACAACTTTACCCTTATTTTCTGTGATGTTCCTAGTAACCTCTCATAATCGACTCTCACCATCCTCAATATCCTCTTTTTCTCTAGCTAAATATGGTATTTAAGTGAGGGCTTAAGTCATTTTGTACTCAGTTTTCCTGGGTCTCTCTCATGTATACATGTTATTAAACTTTTCTTTTGAAGATATATCTTTATTTTTTAATATAAATTTATTTATTTTAATTGGAGGTTAATTAACAAACACATGAAAAGATGCTCAACATCACTCATTATCAGAGAAATGTTATTAAACTTTTGTTTGATTTTCTCCTGTTAATCTATCTCATGTCAATTTAATTCTTAGACCAGTCATAAGAACCTAGAAGGGTAAAGGAAAATTTCTTCCTCCCCAACAAACATTCCTAATATCAAAATCTTGATGTAGTGTTTTCCAAAGTGTTCTTGAAGATGTGTTCCAAGGAATTTGAAAGGTACTGAGAATTCAGAAATATTTTTTTAAAAAGCTCTAACTCAGACTTGTCTAAGACTACTTGCCCCCCAAAGCCTTATTTTTGTGGACTACTTACTAGTATCTCAAACAGACTTGCATTCCGGACTTCACTTTGAAAGTACTGCCTTGTTCATCACAGGATCATGTCAGCTCTTATCACAAGAGCCCAAGAAAAGCATTCAAGAAAGCATCTGAATAAGGATATTGCATCAGACTGTTACCACTTTCCTTTCATCATTGTTTTTGAGCAACACGGTTTGCTTTGGGGTGGTATCTGTTTAGAATGATAAGGCAACCAGGTGGAAGGGCTATGTGGGTGTACTGTAATACTTTCACACTCATTATTTTCCTTTACAATTCAGTGAGCTGTTCTGAATTGAAAATAAATCTGTCAACAACCAAAGCAAAAGAAAAACTAAAAATGTTCTGAGGAAAAGAAGAATCAATTTAAGGGAACATAGTGATATATATATATATATATATATATATATATATATATATAAGAGAGAGAGAGAGAGAGAGAGAGATACACTCACAATGGTCACCATGAGATATGTACAGATACAAATTTATGCACATAAACTCACATTGAAAGAAATTTAGGCATTTACCTGCTCTTTTGAATATTCTTAGAGAAGGAACTTCTAGGTTGAGTTTTGTTCAGCATATCAGCCCTTTGAATCTTTCATTTTTAAGATTTCTGAGGCAATACTACTGATTGTAAGTTGCATTCAACTTACTGTACTACAGTGTGGTGAAAAGAGCTTGGAAACATGTAAGGAGGATTCCAGTCACAACTATGCTACTCATTATGTGACCATAAACAAGTCATTTTACCTCCCTTGGACTTCTATATGTGGTTTGCTGACTATATTTATACTGAAAGAGAGTAAAGTTTAGGCCAACTATTCTCAAAGGAATCTTAGTTATACAGAATTGTATAACTAAAGGAATTGTTATCCTTGAGCTGCTCAAATTGAATGTATAACTTCTAGCATTTAATAACTTTTTTTGTGTTTTACTTATGTTATTTATTTGGATCTTCACTGAAACCCTAAGGGTAACTATTACTATTACCCATGTTTTATAGATGAAAAAACTGAGGCACAGAGAGGCCAGGTAACTTGCCCAGTTATACAGCTAATGAATGGAAAAGCGGGGATTTGAACCTAGGCTGTCTGACCTCAGAAACTCTGAAATTAACCGAGGTGTTGAAGTGGGGCAGAATTTACCACCCTCAAAAATTCCTCTTTGGTATAACGGGTATTTGACACAAAGGGAAATCTCCATTTGTAAGTGTGTCTCCCTCTCTGTAACAGGATGAGGGAAGTGAAAGTGAAGTGAAGTCGCTCAGTTGTGTCTGACTCCTTGTGACCTGTAGACTGTAGCCCACCAACCTCCTCTGTCCATGGGATTCTCCAGGCAAGAATACTGGAGTGGGTTACCATTTCCTTCTCCATACAGGATAAGAGGGATGACTAAATCTCTAGAAACTATTATCAATGGAGAAGACAAAGACCTAAATCTACATAACAATGATACCCTTGTTACTGTGCTTTTCCTGATAGCCTCCCATAACTGGTTCCCCTACACTCAACATCTTCTTCTGTCTTTAGCTGGAATTGATAAAGTGACTTGGGTCATTTTGGAGTTACTGAGTCGGAAGCGACTTAGCAGCAGCAGTTTTGTTAGGTATTTCCCATGTGTACAGGAAGTTTACATGCTAATAAACTTAAGTTTATTTTTCTCCTGTTAATCTGTTTTTAACAGAGGTAAGGATGGGAGTATGAGCCAAGAACAAAGAAGAGTAGAAGAAAAAAAAATTTTTCTCTCCTACAGTATAAAAGAAACTGAATAAATAAATACTCCTTCAAAAAAGAAGATGGAAACCAAAAAAAAAAAAAAAGAAGAAGAAGAAGAAAGAAAACAGAACACTCTAACAGATCAATTTCAGTAGTTGCATATTCCATATGTATGTCAAGAACTTGAGTGGTAATTACACAGACAGAACAATGTGAAGCACTTAGGAAGCTGTTTTGCTGTTTGAAAGCTATCCAGTAAAAGAAAGACACTAGTAAAGAATAAAGCTTCAGTGGCCTTAAATACTTATTCCCTGGCCTGCACTTAAGAAAATAAATCAATATGTTGTTGCAACAGCTTATGGATAAAATGTTTTCTTTTTATGTATTCTGTTTGGAACATATAAAGCGTGTGTTCTCCATAGATAAACAATGCCACCTTGTATGTACATAAGAAATCTTCAGTTCAGTTCAGCCGCTCAGTCGTGTCCGACTCTGTGACCCCATGAATCGCAGCACACCAGGCCTCCCTGTGCATTACCAACTCCCCGAAGTTCACTCAGACTCGCGTCCATCGAGTCAGTGATGCCATCCAGCCATCTCATCCTCGGTCGTCCCCTTCTCCTCCTGCCCCCAATCCCTCCCAGCATCAGAGTCTTTTCCAATGAGTCAACTCTTCGCATGAGGTGGCCAAAGTACTGGAGTTTCAGCTTTAGCATCATTCCTTCCAAAGAAATCCCAGGGCTGATCTCCTTCAGAATGGACTGGTTGGATCTCCTTGCAGTCCAAGGGACTCTCAAGAGTCTTCTCCAACACCACAGTTCAAAAGCACCAATTCTTCAGCACTCAGCCTTCTTCATAGTCCAGCTCTCATATACATACATGACCACAGAAAAACCATAGCCTTGACTAGACGGACCTTAGTCGGCAAAGTAATGTCTCTGCTTTTGAATATGCTTTCTAGGCTGGTCATAACTTTTCTTCCAGAGTAAGCATCTTTTAATTTCATGGCTGCAGTCACCATCTGCAGTGATTTTGGAGCCCAGAAAAATAAAGTCCGACATGGTTTCCACTGTTTCCCCATCTATTTCCCATGGAGTGATGAGACCAGATTCCATGATCTTTGTTTTCTGAATGTTGCGCTTTAAGCCAACTTTTTCACTCTCCACTTTCACATTCATCATGAGGCTTTTAGTTCCTCTTCACTTTCTGCCATAAGGGTGGTGTCATCTGCATATCTGAGGTTATTGATATCTCTCCTGGCAATCTTGATTCCAACTTGTGTTTCTTCCAGTCCAGCGTTTCTCATGATATACTCTGCACAGAAGTTAAATAAACAGGGTGACAATATACAGCCTTGATGTACTCCTTTTCCTATTTGGAACCAGTCTGTTGTTCCATGTCCAGTTCTAACTGTTGCTTCCTGACCTGCATACAGATTTCTCAAGAGGCAGGTCAGGTGGTCTGGTATTCCCATTTCTTTCAGAAATTTCCAGAGTTTATTGTGATCCACACAGTCAAAGGCTTTGTTACAGTCAATAAAGCAGAAATAGATGTTTTTCTGGAACTCTCTTGCTTTTTCCATGATCCAGCGGATGCTGGCAATTTGATCTCTGGTTCTTCTGCCTTTAGTTTCCAATTTATCAATGAACAGTTGTATTAACAAAGAGTTTGGTTGGCCTTTGTCCTCAGTTCCTAGGAAATAACTTCTAAATTCTTAGGATTTCCTGAGTGATAAAAGTGTATTTGCTATTCGTGTTAGGTGCTGATAGTTTATGCTAATGAGAAGATACTTGGGTTTCTATATCAGCTAGCTAAATTGACTTAGGGTAGGAGAGCTGGCCATGCCAGAAAAGCCAACTATATGATTAGATATTTAAGGCTTTAAGCCATGTTACCTTCAAGGAGGAGAGAGGAGCTAGAGATTAAGTCCCATCACATGGCTAGAGAGTCAATCAATTACATCTATTTAATGAAACTCTTTTAAAATATCTAGACACTGAGGCTCAGGTGAATTTCCCCAGGTTAACAATGTTCTGTGCATATTGCTACACAATGATGTGCCAGGAAGATGACACATCCTGACTCAAAGGGAAAAGTCACTGGAAGTCTCCACTTGATAACCTCCTGGATCTTGCCACATAGATCTTTTCCTTTGACTGATCTTTTAAAGATTTGTTTGTTTGTTTGTTTTGTTTTTTGGTGTGGACCATTTTTAAAGTATTTATTAATTTGTTAACAAATATTGCTTGTGTTGTCCATGTTCTGGCTTTTTTGGCCACGAGGCACATGGGATTACAGCTCCATGACCAGGGATTGAACCCACATCCCCTGCATTGGAAGGCAAAGTCTTAACCACTGGACTTCAAGGGAAGTCCCCTGATTGATATTGATTTCTATTCTTTTACTATTATAAAGCTGTAATCCTAAGAATAGCACTTTTCTGAGTTTTATGAGTCATTCTAGTGAATTATTGAGCCTAATGGGGTAGTGGGAAATCTTGATTTTATAGCCAGTAGATCAGAAATGTGCATGGTTTGAGACCACTCTTCATCCAGTCTGGTGGCTGATGTCTGAAGTATGGACAGTCTAGGGAAGACTGTGCCTTTAACCTGTGAAGTTTGGTCTAGATCCACATGCCTTTCCAGTAATCCAGTAAGAGTGAGACAGAAAGGAAGGGAGCAGGGTAAAGTCTTTAAAAGAATAACATAGCCATAGAACATGTCATACACTGATTAGAAACAAGTAAGTCCAGGATGGCAGATAAGTTGACTTCCTCTAGAACCTGAGCTCATTGTAACACATCAGCAAGCTAAATGACACATCCAGAGGTGCCATGACAGTTTCAAAGCCTACCATAAAAGTCAAAGTGGGTAGTGGCCCAATTCCTGGAAATGCCCACCCCTTCCCCAAAATATTTATAATACTCTTCCCACTCATTAGCCTATGAAATTACCCACCCCTATAGAAACTGACAACGCCATACCCTGGTGTTGTCTTGCTTTTTGAGATGGCCCACACTCTATGGAGTGTGTTTCTCTCTAAATAAATCCACTTCTTACCTATCACTTTGTCCATCACTGAATTATTTCTGCAATGAAATATCAAGAACCTAAGCTTCATTAAGTCTTTAAATCAGATGTGATCTCAGTTAAAAGACTGTGAGTTCAAGTCTCAATCTGAGATAGACAGTGTCAAGAACTGGCTTAAAGTATAATAGAAATATTTAATAGAATTGACCACTGCAGATTTCCATAATATATTAGGCTTATACAAGCAACTCTTCAAATACATTTTGATAAATTTTTTCAACACCATAAATCATAATAGCGTTGCCAAAATTATTTTCCTAGTCAGTCATTAAACCAAACTAATCACGTATGGAATCATATATTTCAATGTACAAAACTGAATTTCCTGGTGTAAAACAAAACATTCAGTTTCCTTTTATTTTTCACTAAAAATAAAGCTTTTTTACCAAGATAGTCTACCTCACACTAAATAGACTGATTATATTCATTAGTTTTATGTCAGCACTAGAAAGGTAATTTTCAAACAAAACTTTTTTCCTCACTGAGTCCAAACTTTAATCTTATATCTGCGTTCTTCAAACTGAGCTTATAGTGACATCAACATGGTTGGGAAAAACTTAATATGTAATATGCAGATAATAGTGTTGACTTTTCAGTAACACGACAGTTCTACAACTATGTCCAGTGAGACTGAAACTTGTTTGCAGAACAAAAGAAAGCCATTTCCTTTGCCAACTGTATTAGATTTCTTATATCAAGTTTAAAGAAAACACAAGCCATTAAGTAGAGGAAGGCTAGGGTTAATTAAGGAACCTAGTAAATAAGGAATTAATTGAACTCACGCCCAACATTTAGAGGGTGGGTCGATTTGTTTAATGTTTCTGAAGGAAGCTGAGACTATCCAATATGATTTTTTAACCAAGTAAAGGACTATTGACCATTAGTGCTTATGATAAAGAGCAGTTGTAGATCCAGTGCTTCATTCATCTTTTCAATAAATTTTTACGGTTAGCCCCCACTTTTCAAAAGTTCATTTTATGCCACTTCTCTTTTCACTAACATTTGTTTTCACTATCAGAAAGAAATTCTTATAGGATTTTTACTTTTATGGGGGAAAAAGGCAAAAATAGGATGTTGGTGTTTGTTTTGCAGTGAGTCCTTACAGAAGCAGTGAGCACCCCAAACAGTGAGAATAGAAGCTCTTTTCCCATGAACTAAACTCAGCATCTCAGCATCAAGCCACCATAGCTTTGAAATGGATCTGTGGGTATCTGTGCTTGATCTCAATTTATTTTGTGCATCTGTTAGCAAGATGTGTCTTAAGGTAATTCCTTCTTCACTTTTTGCCATTTTGACTTATGAAAGATTTCACAGGAATGCTCTAGACATCACTTTGCTGACAAAGATCTGTATAGTCAATGCTATGGTTTTTCTAATAGTCATGTATGGATATGAGAGTTGGACAATAAAGAATCTAAGCACTGAAGAATTGATGCTTTTGAATTGAGATGCTAGAGAAGACTCTTAAGAATCCCTTGCACAGCAGGGAGATCAAACCAGGCAATCCTAAAGGAAATCAACTCTGAGAATTCACTGGAAGAAGCTAAACTCCAATACTTTGGCCACCTGCTATGAATAGCTAACTCATTGGAAAAGATCCTGATACTGGGAAAGACTGAGGGCAGGAAGAGAAGGGGGCAACACAGGATGAGATGGTTGGATGGTATCACCAACTCAATGGGCATGAGTTGACTCCAGGAGATAGCGAAGGACAGAGAAGTTTGGTGTGCTGCAGTTCATGGGATTGCAAAGAGTCAGACACAATTTAGTGACTAAACAACAGCAACTTTTGCATAGAGGGTAAAACCTGTATTGATTACTTGTTATGTTAGACACCAGCACTATGTTAAGCACAAAAAAAAAAAGAAAAAAAAACCCAAAGATGAGAAAAACTCACTTCCTGTCCTAAGGAACTCTTGTCTAATGGGAGAAACAACCAAGGAAGCAATGTGTTAAATTCTATAAAAGTGATATCCAGTGTTCTGTGAGAGAAGAGACAAAGAAGCACTTACCTCAACCAGGAAGTATCAGAAATTTCATGGAGGAGATGGACTCCTTAGGTCAAGCCTTCAAGCTCTTGTTTGAAAACAAGTCAAGGCAAAGACAGACAATTGTAGGTGTAGAATAAAGACGTGGAGACAGAATGACCACTCATCCTGTTTTTCCCAGGAGGGGAGGAGGTTCCTGAGACATAGGACTTATAATGCTAGAAGGAAAGTCCCAGGAAAACCAGGATAATTTTATCAAATTTCAAGGAAATTGTATGCGTTTAGTGAGTCAGGACCAGCTTTTTAAGAAGAGTGCTTCTCACGTAGTAAGATTCATTATATTTTTATAACATTTTTGTTTCAGAAATGAGGTGTGAGTGGGTGGATGTGCATGTGTATAAGCAAAATCTTAGAAGACAACTTTTTTCATGTCTTTTTTCAACACTTAAGTACTTTTGTGCAACTACCTATTCAGAGAATAAACAGGGCTCTTGTTTTCCCAAGTGAGCACATCTTGTAAGACAGGCTTTACGTGGAGAACTAGCCCTGATTTCATAATGAGTCACACTTGATTTAATGTTCTGCTATCACCATCATGAAATCCTTAATAGTTTTGCCTTTGAACTTGTGTTTTGCAAATCACTTCCAAAAGTACAAGGGCGTATGGGCATGGACAGAAGAAATATGCGTGGCACCAGCGTACATACCAAAAGCTAAGGCTCAGGAGAACAATGAGCACCGTACTTGGTTGTCTGAAACCTACTTGCTACCTTAGGTCAGTCTAGGGCTTTGTGAACCCTAAGGAATGATTGGGGTCAAGATTCAGACCCATATATGCAACTACAGTGATGGCAGCAGCAGTAGAATTAGCTGCTGTGGTAGCAGTGACTGTGGCTTGGGTAAAGGAAGGAATCCTCATGTGGGCAATGTTGAGAACTGCAGTGGAGGGTCAGCTTGCCTGTCCATCCTGGCTTCCCACACCAGCATCGCACAAATATTAACTGTCTGAGCAGGAGCTTCCACACCTCAGGAACAGGCAGCAAATGTTTTCCAATAACTTTTACAAAGTAAAAGCATATACATGGACATTGCGATAAAACAGATCAAAGAATTATTAGAATTCTTTTAAGAATTTAGAATTTCTGGATTTGAAAATTGTTGCAACATTATAAAGCGAATATCTATGGGCATAGAAATTAAATTACACTATTTTCCTTTTTCTTAGTTTAATTTATTTATTTTTGACTGTGCTGAGTCTTTGTTGCTGTGCGAGCTTTCTCTGGTCCTGACAAATAGGAGCTACTCTCTAGTCGTGGTGTGTGGACTTCTTACTGCAGTGTCTTTTCTTGTTGTGGAACACGGGCTCTAGGGCACACAGGCTTCAGTAGTTGTGGCTCCTGGGCTCTAGAGCACAGACTCAGTAGTTGTGGTACACAGGCTTAGTTGCTCTGAGGTATGTGAGACCTTCCTGGATCAGGGATGGAACTCATGTCTCTTGCATTGGCAGGTGGATTCTTTACCACTGAGCCACCTTAAGAACATTCATTTCATTTTTATTAGAGTTTCACATAAATCAATTACTAGAGAATAAAATTTTTAAATTGATTTTCCTTATAATTGAAAATAAAGTAATAGAATGTATAAGCAGGTATTTTGAGTTATGAACATTCTTTCAGTTTCTTCTACAAGTTTAACTTGCCTGGAAAATGCTATGGACAGAGGAGCCTGGCTGGCTACTCTCCATGGAGTCGAAAGAGTTGGACAAAACTTAGTAATTAAACCATCACCACTACAACCTTAAGAAGTTATGGAAGATGTCTGAAGACATATTAAAATGCCATTATATGAATTCACATTTAAAGTTAAATTCAGACTTACATGAAACTGATTTGTATGAAGAGTTAAGTCTTTTTAGAAACATTGTTCTGAAAAACACCAGCTTAAGATGTACTCAGTTTTTTAAACTTATTTATTTTAATTGGAGGTTAATTACTTTACACTATTATATTGGTTTTGCTGTACATCAACAAGAATCCGCCACTAATTTCTCAGAAATAGTGTCCATGTTGTCATGACCTCTAAAATACACTTAACAGGTGCATCACCAGAAAGATCTTTATCAAACAAAAATTATCAATAATTATTTACAATCTTGCATTTACCAAGAGCAACTGATGTTACTTTCAGTTCAAGCAATTGAAAATGAAATGGCTAAAAAACAGAGAATCAATTAGTCATCATCATAGGGGAGAGGAGTGGGAGGAAGGGCAAAATATGTGAAAAGTATTTGTACTAGGTATAAAATAAATAAGTTACAAACTGGTAATATACAATGCAGGGAACACAGTTAATATTTTATAACAACAAAGGTATGAGGCATATTATATAAAAATAGCAAATTACTATGTTATCACCTGAAACTAATAAGTTCATTGTACCTCAATTTTTTAAAAAAAGAAAAGAAAAGAAAGTGGCTAAAAGTACAAACTTTTTAAATTTTATTTTTAATTAGAGGATAGTTACTTTACAATATTGTAATGGTTTCTGCCATACACAGCATGAATCGACCATAGGTATACATATGTCCCCACCCTCTTGAACCCCCTTCCGCCTTCCTCCCCATCCCACCACTTTAGGTTGTCACAGAGCACCGGGTTTGTGTTCCCTGCGTTATACAGCAAACTCCCACAGATAGTACTGATGATCTTACTCGCAGGGAAACAAAGGAGATGCAGACATAGAAAACAGACATTTGGACACAGTGGGGGAAGGAGAGGGTAGGATGATTTGAGAGACTAGCATGAAACATATACATTACCATATGTAAAAAGTACACATTTTTATGGCCTAGTAAATGAATTTACAGAACATTGAGCCAGAAAAAGCCTTTGATGTATCAAGATATCACATTACTGAAGTATTATCATTTATTTGAAAAAGACTTCCTCAGCGATCAATGCAAAGAAATAGAGGAAAACAATAGAATGGGAAAGACTAGAGATCTCTTCAAGAAAATTAGAGCTACCAAGGGAACATTTCATGCAAAGATGGGCTCAATAAAGGACAGAAATGGTATGGACCTAACAGAAGCAGAAGATATTAAGAAGAGGTGGCAAGAATACACAGAAGAACTGTACAAAAAGAGCTTCATGGTCACGATGATGTGATCACTCACCTACAGCTGAACATCTTGGACTGCAAAGTCAACTGGGCCTTAGGAACCATTACTATGAACAAAGCTAGGGGAGGTGATGAAATTCCATTTGAGCTATTTCAAAACCTTAAAGCTGATGCTATTAAAGGGCTACACTCAATATGCCAGCACATTTGGAAAACTCAGCAGTGGCCACAGGACTGGAAAAGGTCAGTTTTCATTCCAATCCGAATAAAAGATGATGCTGAAGAATATTCAAACTACAGTACAATTGCATTCATTTCACATGTTAGCAAGGTTATACTCAAAATCCTTCAAACTTGGCTTCAGCAGGACATGAACTGAGAACTTTCAGATGTACACGCTGGGTTTAGAAAGGGCAGAGGAACCAGAGATTGAATTGCCAAAATTTGTTGGATAATGGAGAAAGCAAGGGAATTTCAGAAAAACATCTACTTCTGCTTCATTGACTATGCTAATTACTTCATTGAATAGCCTTTGACTGTGTGGATCACAACAAACTAGAAAATTCTTAAAGAGATGGGAATATCAGACCATTTTACCTGCCTCCTGAGAAACCTGTATGCAGGTCAGGAAGCAATCGTTAGAGCACTGTGTGGAACAACTGGCTGGTTCAAAATTGGGCAAGGAGTATGACAAGGTTGTATATTGTCACTCTGCTTATTTAACTTATATGCAGAGTACATCATGTGAAATGCCAAGCTGGATGAACTACAAGCTGGGATCAAGGTTGCTGGGAGAAATATCAACAACCTCAGATATGCAGATGATAGCACTCTAATGGCAAAAAGTGAAGAGGAACTAAAAAGCCTCTTGATGAGGGTCAAAGAAAAGAGTGAAAAAGCTGTCTTGAAAGTCAACATTCAAAAAGCTAAGATTGTGATATCTGGCCCCATCACTTCATGGAAAATAGAAGAGGAAAAAGTGTAAGTGGTGGCAGATTTTATTTTCTTGGGCTCCAAAATCACTATGGATGGTGACTATAGCCACAAAATTAAAAGGCACTTCTCCTTGGAAGAAAAATTATGACAAACCTACACAGTGTATTAAAGAGCAAAAACATCATTTTGCTGACAAAAGTCTGTATAGTCAAAGTTATGGTTTCTCCAGTAGTCATGTATGTATGTGACAGTTGAACCATAAAGAAGGCTGGGTGCAGACAAATTGATGCTATCAATTTATAATGCTGGAGAAGACTCTTGAAAGTCCCTTGGACTGCAAGGAGATCAAATCAGTCAATCCTGAATATTCATTAGAAGGACTGATGTGGAAACTAATGCTCCAATACTTTCACCACCTGATGTGAAAAGCCGACTCACTGGAAAAGCCCCTGATGCTGGGAAAGATTGAGGGCAGGAAGAGAAAGGGGTGACAGAGGATGAGATGGTTGGAGGGCATCACTAAGTCAATGGACATGAGCTTGAGCAAACTGTAGGAGATAGTGAAGGTCAGAGGAGCCGGGCGTGCTGCTCTCCATGGGGTTGCAAAGAGTCAGACAAGACTGAGAAACTGAACAACAACAGCCAGGGAAATAGAGAGAATCTAAGATATTCTTCACCCTTATGGCAGACAGTGAAGAGGAACTAAAAGCCTCTTGATGAAAGTGAAAGGGAAGGGTGAAAAAGTTGGCTTAAAGCTCAACATTCAGATAACAAAGATCATGGCATCTGGTCCCATCACTTCATGGGAAATAGATGGGGAAACAGTGGAAACAGTGTCAGATTTTATTTTGGGGGCTCTAAAATCACTGCAGAAGGTGACTGCAGCCATGAAATTAAAAGAAGCTTACTCCTTGGAAGGAAAGTTATGACCAACCTAGACAGCATATTGAAAAGCAAAGACATTACTTTGCCAACAAACATCCATCTAGTCAAGGCTATGGTTTTTCCACTGGCCATGTATTGATGTGAGAGTTGGACTGTGAAGAAAGCTGAGCACCAAAGAATTGATGCTTTTGAAGTGTGGTGTTGGAGAAGATTCTTGAGAGTCCCTTGGACTGCAAGGAGATCCAACCAGTCCATTCTGAAGGAGATCAGCCCTGGGATTTCTTTGGAAGGAATGTTGCTAAAGCTGAAACTCCAGTACTTTGGCCACCTCATGCGAAGGGTTGACTAATTGGAAAAGACTCTGATGCTGGGAAGGATTGGAGGCAGGAGAAGAAGGGGATGACAGAGGATGAGATGGCTGGATGGCATCACTGAATCGATCGATGTGAGTCCAAGTGAACTCCAGGAGTTGGTGATGGACAGGGAGGCCTGATGTGCTGCTATTCATGGGGTTGCAAAGATTTTGACAAGACTGAGCAATTGAACTGAACTGAAGACATTCTACATGGGTTTCTTGGTTGTTTTTGTTGTTGTTGTTTTTGGTTTTTTTGTAATCTCAGTTCTCCAACCAGGGGTCAAACCTGAGTTATGGCAGTGAAAGCCTGAATTCTAACCACTAGGTCACAAGGGAACTCCCTTGTATTTTTAGTAGATAAGGCATTAAGCAAATAAAACTATGATATTGTGGTAATTTTTATCTTTGCTCAGGATATTTTTCCTAGCTCCATTTTATTTTTAATAAAAATGAATGAACATGTGACCCAGGCTGAGACCATCATAGAAACCCAGTTGTATGATCTTGATGATTAGCAAAGGGAAGAGTATACCATCCTTGCATGCAATCAGAGTCCTTTGTCAGGATTTTCAGGATTTTTCAGAAGTGGGTATCCTAACACTTGTAAGGATATCAAAGAACTATAAAGATATGATTCTAGGATACAATTATAAGGATATAATTCTAGGGTAACATAAGCTATTTTTTCCATCAAGTGGAGAAGACTGAGAACAAGAAGCTAATACAGTGGTCCCCCCTCCCTTATCTGTGGTTATGCCTTCTGCAGTTTCAGTTACCCAAGGTCAGTTCAGTTCAGTTTAGTCACTCAGTCGTGTCTGACTCTGCAACCCCATGAATCACAGCACGCCAGGCCTCCTGTCCATAACCAACTCCTGGACCTTCACTCAGACTCACGTCCAGTGAGTCAGTGATGCCATTCAGCCATCTCATCCTCAGTCATCCCCTTCTCTTCCTGCCCCCAATCCCTCCTAGCATCAAAGTCTTTTCCAATGAGTCAGCTCTTCGCATGAGGTGGCCAAAGTACTGAAGTTTCAGCTTTAGCATTATTCCTTCCAAAGAAATCCCAGGGCTGATCTCCTTCAGAATGGACTGGTTGGATCTCCTTGTAGTCCAAGGGACTCTCAAGAGTCTTCTCCAACATCACAGTTCAAAAGCATCAATTCTTCGGCACTCAGTCTTCACAGTCCAACTCTCACATCCATACATGACCATAAGAAAAACCATAGCCGTAACTAAAGGACCTTACTTGGCAAAGTAATGCCTCTGCTTTTGAATATGCTATCTAGGTTGGTCATAACTTTTCTTCCAAGGAGTAAGCGTCTTTTAATTTCATGGCTGCAATCACCATCTGCAGTGATTTTGGAGCCCCAGAAAATAAAGTCTGACACTGTTTCCACTGTTTCCCATCTATTTCCCATGAAGTGATGGGACTGGATGCCATGATCTTCGTTTTCTGAATGTTGAGCTTTAAGCCAACTTTTTCACTCTCCCCTTTCACTTTCATCAAGAGGCTTTTTAGTTCCTCTTCACATTCTGCCATAAGGGTGGTATCATCTGCATTTCTGAGGTTATTGATATCTCTCCCAGCAATCTTGATTCCTGCTTGTGTTTCTTCCAGTCCAGCGTGTCTCATGATGTACTCTGCATATAAGTTAAATAAGCAGGGTGACAATATACAGCCTTGACGGACTCCTTTTCCTATTTGGAACCAGGCTGTTGTTCCATGTCCAATTCTAACTGTTGCTTACTGGACTGCATACAGATTTCTCAAGAGGCAGGTTAGGTGCCCTGGTATTCCCATCTCTTGAAGAAATTTCCACAGTTTATTGTGATCCACACAGTCTAAAGCTTTGGCATAGTCAGTAAAGCAGAAACAGACATTTTTCTGGAACTCTCTTGCTTTTTCCATGATCCAGCGGATGTTGGTAGGTTGATCTCTGGTTCCTCTGTCTTTTCTAAAACCAGCTTGAACATCAGGAATTTCACAGTTCATGTATTGCTGAAGCCTGGCTTGGAAAATTTTGAGCATTACTTTACTAGCATGTGAGATGAGTGCAATTGTGTGGTAGTTTGAGCATTCTTTGGCATTACCTTTCTTTGGGATTGGAATGAAAACTGACCTTTTCCAGTCCTGTGGCCACTGCTGAGTTTTCCAAATTTGCTGGCATATTGAGTGCAGCACTTTCACAGCATCATCTTTCAGGATTTGAAATAGCTCTACTGGAATTCCATCACCTCCACTAGCTTTGTTCATAGAGATGCTTTCTAAGGCCCACTTGACTTCACATTCCAAGATGTCTGGCTCTAGATGACTGATCACACCATCGTGATTACCCAGGTCATGAAGATCCTTTTCGTACAGTTTTTCTGTGTATTCTTGCCACCTCTTCTTAATATCTTCTGCTTCTATTAGGTCCATATCATTTCTATCCTTTATCGAGCCCATCTTTGCATGAAATGTTCCCTTGGTATCTCTAGTTTTCTTGAAGAGATCTCTAGTCTTTCCCATTCTGTTCTTTTCCTCTATTTCTTTGCATTGATTGCTGAAGAAGGCTTTCTTATCTCTTCTTGTTATTCTTTGGAACTCTGCATTCAGATGCTTGTATCTTTCCTTTTCTCCTTGGCTTTTTGCTTCTCTTCTTTTCAAAGCTACTTGTAAGGCCTCTCCATACAGTCATTTTGCTTTTTGCATTTCTTTTCCATGGGGATGGTCTTGATCCCTGTCTCCTGTACAATGTCACAAACCTCATTCCATAGTTCATCAGGCACTCTATCTATCAGATCTAGGCCCTTAAATCTATTTCTCACTTCCACTGTATAATCATAAGGGGATTTAATTTAGGTCATACCTGAATGGTCTAGTGGTTTTCCCTGCTTTCTTCAATTTGAGTCTGAATTTGGTAATAAGGAGTTCATGATCTGAACCACAGTCAGCTCCTGGTCTTTTTTGTTGTTGACTGTATAGAGCTTTTCCATCTTTGGCTGCAAAGAATATAATCAGTCTGATTTGGTGTTGACCATCTGGTGATGTCCATGTGTAGAGTCTTCTCTTCTGTGTTGGAAGAGGGTGTTTGCTATGACCAGTGCATTTTCTTGGCAAAACTCTATTAGCCTTTGCCTTGCTTCATTCTGCATTCCAAGGCCAAATTTGCCTGTTACTCCAGGTGTTTCTTGACTTCCTACTTTAGGATTCCAGTCCCCTATAATGAAAAGGACATCATTTTGGGGTGTTAGTTCTAAAAGGTCTTGTAGGTCTTCATAAAACCGTTCAACTTCAGCTTCTTCAGCATTACTGGTTGGGGCATAGCCTTGGATAACTGTGATATTGAATGGTTTGCCTTGGAAACGAATAGAGATTGGTTCACTGATTCCTAGAATGTTGACATTCTCTCTTGCCATCTCCTGTTTGACCACTTCCAATTTGCCTTGATTCATGGACCTGACATTCCAGGTTCCTATGCAATATTGGTCTTTACAGCATCAGACCTTGTTTCTATCACCAGTTACATCCACAACTGGGTATTGTTTTTGCTTTGGCTCCATCCCTTCATTCTTTCTGGAGTTATTTCTCCACTGATCTCCAGTAGCATGTTGCGCACCCACTGACCTGGGGAGTACCTCTTTTGGTATCCTATCATTTTGCCTTTTCATACTGTTCATGGGGTTCTCAAGGCAAGAATACTGAAGTGGCTTGCCATTCCCGTCTCCAGTGGACCTCGTTCTGTCAGACCTCTCCACCATGACCCGACCATCTTGGCTTGCCCAGCAGGCATGGCTTAGTTTCATTGAGTTAGACAAGGCTGTGGTCCTAGTGTGATTAGATTGACTAGATTTCTGTGAGTATAGTTTCAGTGTGTCTGCCCTCTGATGCCCTCTTGCAACACCTACCATCTTGCTTGGGTTTCTCTTACCTTGGGCCTGGGGTATCTCTTCACGGCTGATCCAGCAAAGCACAGCCGCTGCTCCTTACCTTGGATGAGGGGTATCTCATCCCCCACCCTTCCTGACCTTCAGTGTGGGATGGCTCCTCTAGGTCCTCCTGCACCCGCACAGCCACCACTCTTTGGGCAAGCATGGTCCAAAAATATTAAATAGAAAATTTCAGAAATAAACCATTCATAAGTTTTAAATTGTGCACAATTCTGAGTAGCATGTTCAAATCTCACACTATCCTGTTCCATTCCACTTGGGACATGAATCATCCCCTTGTCAAGCATATCACGCCCATATCACGCCCAGCTAAACTCAGTAGCTGTCTTAGTTATCAGATCAACTGTCCAGGTATCTCAGTGCTTATGTTCAAGTGATCCTTATTTTACTTAACAGTGGCCCCAATATATAAGAATAGTGATGCTGGCATTTGGGATATTCTCTGTGCTTAGTTTATAAATTAAACTTTATCAGATATGCATGTATAGAAAAAAAAAACAGTTTATGTAAGGTTTGGTACTTTTTGTGGTGGAGGCATCCACTGGGGAGTCTTAGAACCCTCATGGATAAAGGGGGACTACTCTACTCTCCAGTTGGAGAGAGAAGCAGGAGAAAAAGAAAAACTGATAGAAAAAGAAATTCATGGCACCGAGATCTTACTTGACATACCTGAGATTCCTAGAGTTACCCTGCCCTTGCAGTTTATTTTTTCTTTCTTCTTTCTTGATTCAGAGTTCCACGCTACCCTATGCACTTTCAATACATTCGTTTTCCCCCTTAGGTTACTTGGAGTTGAATTTCTATCTCTCACAACCAAAATAAATCAAACTATTAGATAGATGATAGCAACTTTATATGATCAAATTCAAATGCTAACTTTTGTATAGCTGACCCTTAAACAATGCTAGTTGGAATTGCACAGATCCACTTATACATGAATTTTTTTCAATAGTAACTCCTACAATACAATCAGAGCTTTAGTTGAATCTATAAATTATACACAGATTTTTCACTTCATGAAGGGTCAGTGCCCCTAAACTTGACATTGTTCAAGGGTCAACTGTATTTTATAATCTGTAAAATATATATAGTATCTCATTTGACCTTCACATCAATTCTGTGAACAAGGTATGAGTATGAGTGGTAGTTGCTCAGTTGTGTCCAGCTCTTTGTAACTCCATGGCCTATAGCCTGCCAGGCTCTTTTGGATATGTCAGATGTCCCAGGAAGGGGGGGAGGGTTATCCAGGAAATTATTTTATCATTTGATTAAAAATTAAAATATGATGAAATATATTAAAAATGTGTACTTTGAGACCCTTATATAAGGATAGTTAATAAAACCTACCACCAAACCAGTGATTTCAACAGGATGGAATGGGATATATCAGAATACAGGAGTGTATCTTTGTGAACCATTGCACTAGACTCTGAATTCTTTGAGAGCATCTTGTTTACCTTTGTATCTCCAATGCCGAACACAAAGCCTATCATAAAATACAAAACATAGAATATAAAGGGGAACCAGTTTCTGGAAGAAAAGCCTATAACACTTTCTATGAATTTACTACTAAATATCTCTACCTTTTCTTTGACATTACTTTTGATACCACAACCACATTATTTGCAAGCATCTACTTTAGGAAACTTGCATGGTTCATAGACTATCAAAGTTAAAATGTAAGTTGTTACAACTAACAAAGTAAGTTGTTAGTTGTATAGTTGAGCTTGACAAGACACACCCATTGCAATCTCCTTTTTCCCTCATTTACTTCCCTTTTGAGGAGAGTACTATTCAAACTTCTTTTGGATACTAATATTAAGTCTGAATGTGAATTTATATGTATTCAAGAGATTAATTTAACTATCTTGTTAATCTGTAGTAATTATCTTACTTTTTTCTAGTCTAATTTTCAAGAGATTTAAAAAGCAAAGTAGCATGCACCGATTAAAATTCTAAATTGACAAAGGCTATTAATTTGGGAAGCATGAATTTTATGCAAAATATGGTATCACACAAAGACTTATTTATTTCAGTGTAGGAAGACCCAGTATGGCTATCAAGACACATGCAGATCAGATACCAGCATCATCCATATGATAGTTTTCTTTGGGGAGAAATAAAGAGCTGCTTTCAGATGCTGCAATTTTAGGCTCTCTTAAAAAACACTTTGAATAGTTGCTCCATTCTAGTGAATCTATTTAATGTCAACAACTTCTATGTATACTTTAGCTTGCTAACAATTTCTTTTGTTCTATAACATTTCCTTAGTATAAATCAGGAGTCTACAAACTGCAGAGATGGGCCAAATGCAGCCTGCAATCCAATTTTGTAAATAAAGGTTTTTGGAACACATCCACCCAGGCCCATTTGGTTATGTTTTGGCTGCTTCTCTGGCTTTACCATGACAGAGCTGTCAAAGAGACAAGAGTGTCATTTGCAGAAAAGTTTTGCCACCCTCTCATCTAAATTATGGCTTCTCTGATGGCTCAGTGGGTAAAGGATGTGCCTGCAATGCAGGAAACACAGGAGACACAGGTTTGATCCCTGGATCAGGAAAAGCCCTTGCAGAAGGAAATGGCAACTCATTCCAGTATTCTTGCCTGGAGAATTCCATGGACAGAGGAGCCTGACAGGCTAGAGTCCATGGGGTAGCAAAGAGTTCAACATGGCTGAGGGACTAAGCAAGCAATTCTAAATTATTCAAACCTTTACATCATTTCTCTATTATCTTAAATGCCCCACTTCACCAGAAACTTCATCAAGTCAAATTTGTGAACAGTGATAATATATTTTCACTTTTTCTCAAATTTCTTCAGAGTTTGAGTAGATCTGTTGGTCACATCTAATAATCATATATCCACTCTGTGCCTAACTGCTGAGTGTTCTTAAACTTCCTATAAACAATTTTAGCAGTTTCCTTTTAATCCTTATTATTCTAAACCTTTGATACATGACACTTATTACTCTCCCCACCAAGATAGAAGCCCTCTCTCATTTCTTGGCTCTGATATATGATAAAATCCATTTCTCCTAACTTTTCTGTCGTTGTCTCTAGTTCATCTTCTTCTTATGCTGTCTGTGAATGTTGTCCTTGGGCATATTCTAGTTTTATGCTCTGTATATTTATTAAAAATTGATTTATTCTCATTACTTTAACTCTCACATCTATGACTGCTGACTTCAAAAAAGACCACCAATGAAAATTTATTGATCAAATGTTACTAAATAGAAGTTTGTGTGCCTAATGCAAATTGAGGCCAAACAAACTGAAATCTCAGAGTTTGGAGCAGAGAAAGGTGTACTGCAGAGCCAAGCAAGGAGAACAGATGGCTTATCCTCAAAAACTCAAAACCGAGCAAACCAGAATCGAAAGAGACACATGTACCCCAATGTTCATTGCAGCACTGTTTATAATAGCCAGGACTTGGAAACAACCTAGATGTCCATCAGCAGATGAATGGATAAGAAAGCTGTGGTACATATACACAATGGAGTACTACTCAGCCCTTAAAAGAATACATTTGACTCAGTTCTAATGAGATGGATGAAACTGGAGCCGATTATACAGAGTGAAGTAAGCCAGAAAGAAAAACACCAATACAGTATACTGACACATAAATATGGAATTTAGAAAGATAGTAATGATGACCCTCTATGTGAGACAACAAAAGAGACACAGAGGTATAGAACGGACTTTTGGACTCTGAGGGAGAGGGAGACGGTGGGATGATTCGGGAGAATGGCATTGAAACATGCATACTATCATGTAAGAAACAAAGCGCCAGTCTATGTTCAATACAGGATTCAGGATGCTTGGGGCTGGTGCACGGGGATGATCCAGGGAGATGATATGGGGTGGAAGGTGGGAGGGGGCTTTGGCATTGGGAGATCGTGTACACCTGTGGCTGATTCATGTCAATGTATGGCAAAACAAATGCAGTATTGTAATGTAGAATAAAAATAATAATAATAATAAAATAATTTTTTAAAAAAACTCAAAACACTCTGATAGTTTTCAGGGAGTAAAGGCTACAAAGTGTGTGATTTTTCTGCTGATTGGTTGGTAGTAAGGTAGCAGGGCTGTGCTCCAGGAATCTCTTACTCAGCCTGAAGTTACTATCCTCCATCTGGGTTGGGGGTGGGGGTCTTAGTTCCTGCAGAAGAACTCAAAAATATGGTTATGTATATCTCTGCTATTTCTTATTTGCAGGAAAAATGCTTCAGCCACCAAGACCTTCATGAATACCAAAGTGAAGATTCAAACAGTTGCTAATCAGGGAAGCTAGGCAATGCAGAAAACAAAGGAGTAGTCAAGAAACAATATTGCAGCAAGGGGAGGGTCATGGCATCCTGTACCATCACTTCAAGGCAAATAGATGGGGAAACAATGAAAACAGTAACACACTTTATTTTGCTGGGCTCCAAAATCACTGCAGATGGTGACCGCAGCCATGAAATTAAAAGATGCTTGCTCCTTGGAAGAAAAGCTATAACCAACCAGGAAGCATATTAAAAGCAGACACATTACTTTGCCAGCAAAGGTCCGTCTAGTCATAGCTATGGTTTTTCAGCAGTCATGTATGGATGTGAGAGTTGAACCATTAAGAAATGGCTGAGTGCCAAAGAATTGATGCTTTCGAACTGTGGTGTTGGAGAAAACTCTTGAGAGTCCCTTGGACTGCAAGGAGATCCAACCAGTCCATCCTGAAGGAAATCAGTCCTGAATGTTCATTGGAAGGACTGATGCTGAAGCTGAAGCTCCAATATTTTGGCCACCTGATACAAAGAAATGATTCAGTGGAAAAGACCCTGATGCTGGTAAAGATTGAAGGTGGGAAGAAAAGGGGACAACAGAGGATGAGATGGTTTGATGGCATCATAGACTGCCGGGGTCCAGCCCCGGTGGATCCAGGGTAATTCGAAGGGGAGACGGAATCGGCGTCCTAGGAAAAAGCTATTTAATTAGAAGTATAAAGAGAGATTAGAAAGGAATAGTGTAGTAGAAAAATTAGTGGAGAAAAAGAGGCTGAATAACTTGGTTTACATGGGATACCAATAAAGCTCCAAGACAAGAAGCTTGCACCACTTATACAGGCCACAGGCAAGTTTCCATTCTCCCAAAGGAGAAGAGACACTGAGGCCTCCCTCTCTCTGGTCAGATCTTAGAAGCCCAGGCAAAGTTAGCAGGCTTAGCGTGTACCCATGCTCCAGATGGGAATTCAGCCAGAAAAACGGAGAACAAGAAAGAAAGACACAGGGGAATCAGTCTTTTCAGAAACTGATCTGTTTTCTTTATTTTCAGGTTTGTTTATATACTTTTTGTTATACATAGGGATGAATACAGAGTCACGCGGTGTCAGCAGACCTGACCCTTGTCAAAATCAGGTGCTTCATATAAATGTATACAAAGGTCCTATGGGTTTTACATCATTTTCTGACCATGAGGCCTGCTGACATTTTATGGCCCTTTCTGATAATGGTCAGTCAACTAGAAAACTTATTTTTTTAGGGGTGATTTTTCTTAAATCAGGCACCACTCTCCAAAGGCACCAGATAAAGTTGCATTCCTATAGGGTGAGGGTGCAGGGGGTTATAATCAAGAAAGGAATTTACTTAGCCTAAGGTTTAACATGATTAATCTTAAAGGTTAATACTTATTTCTCCTATATGCTAGTTATATATTTGTATAAGGGCAAGGAATATGGAGACTTAGCAGCAAATATTGGCCCAACAAATGAAAAACCCTTCACTAGTGTAATTTCTAATCAACCCACTATACTATACTAATAATTTTCTAACTTCTCAAAAGTCTGTATATAGAAAGTTTAAAGCATCTCGTGCCTCTCATGGTAGGGAGGCTGTAAACAATCACATGTGGCCGGACAAACCTGCTCAGGCAGGCTAGAGAAACTTCAGAGGAGTTTGTAAGTTGAAACACTCTTGTCATGCCCAGGAATTTTTATTAACTGGAGCTGCAAGTTAACTCCTTCTGTGAGACAGGTGGGGGGTGAGCCCCCATAAAGTCAGAGGTATAAGTGAGAGCATAAAACAGTAAAGTAGGCAGACTCTGGTTTTGGGGGTAGATATTTGGGAACAGGGGGTCTCCTGAGGCTCGATTTCACCTTTGCATAATGCCAAGCCTCCTTCCTCATGACCTTTGCCACGGGTGGAGTTCCTCATGCTGGCTCCCAGCAATCGACCAACCACATGAGTTTAAGCAAGCTTCAGGAGTTGGTGATGGACACAGAAGCCTGGTGTGCAGCAGTCCATGGGATCGCAAAAAGTCAGACAAGACTGAGTGACTGGACTGAACTGTACTGAACTGATATCCCTTCCAGAAGAACCAGCATCCTGCCCCTTGCTGCACTATTGTTTCTTGATTGCTCCTCCTTTGTTTTCTGCATTCCCTAGCTTCCCAGTTTGAATCTGTACTTTGGTATTCAGGAAGCTCTTGGAGGCTGAAGCATTTTCCCTGCAAATAAGAAATGGAGGACACAGAAAGGCTTTTGTGCCCAGGAGGGCCCCATGGGGTCCTGCTTCGTTTCACAAACAAGGTTTAATGTATTACTTGTTTTAGTTAGGAAAGATATCAACTTAATAGTGTATTAGAAGGGGAAAGTCAAAGGCATATTATTTATAAAGTTTAGGTGTTTGGTTTAAGGAACCTCTTTCAATGTATGGGTCTGATTGGAATGGAACATTTTTGATACAAATTCTTAGATTGGGGAATATAGCAAGGCAAGAGTTTTGAAGCATGTCTTGTTGAGTAATCATTTGATGAGTGAGCAATTTGTCCATCTGAGAATGGCGATATTTATTCTGACTCGTAACCACTTGCAGCTAATTAAACCAGCTTATTATTCTAATAAATAACTTTTCAGAAAATTCCTGAAACAAACAATAAAGTTACTTACAACTTTATTTTCCTAGGCAAAAATTTGCTGGAATAGTAATGTTAATATTGACAACTTTAGTTCTTGATCCTATTAAGTAGTATGCTTATAGGAAGTTTGTTATCACTTCTTTTTAAATTTATTTATAAAAGTTATTTATATATTTCTAAATGAAATATCTACGACTTTATTAGATGACTTCAGATACTGTTCTAAGATTTCCACATGAGTTTTTTTTTTTTTACAATTCTACCGTTTTCATGATCTGCTGGAGAAGGAAATGGCAACCCACTCCAGTATTTCTGCCTGGAAAATTCCATGTACAGAGGGAGCCTGGTGGGCTACAGCCCATGGGGTTGCTAAGAGTTGCATATGATTGAGTGACTTCACTTCACAGTTTTCATGTATCTCCTGATATTCTCTTTTATTATTTTATTTTAAACTTTTTGTTTTGTATTGGGTTACAGCTGATTAACAATGTTGTGCTTCAGGTAAACAGTGAAAGGACTCAGACATACACATGTATTCATTCTTCCCCAAACTCCCCTCCCATCTAGGCTGCCACATAACTGAGCAGAGTTCCATGTGCTATACAGTAAGTCCTTATGGTTACCCATTTTAAAAAGCAGTATGTACATACCTATTCCAAACTCCCTAACTATCTCTGCCTCCCATTTTTCTCCACCACAAACCTTTGTAAAGAGCATTTATATTTATAAAGGAAATCTCCCTCTCTGCAATAGGAAGAGGAACATGACTAAATCTTTAGAAACTCCTGGAGAAGGGAATTACCTAAATTTGCATAACAACCATATCCTCCTTTACTATGCTTTTCCTGGTCACCTCCCATAACTGCAAACTAAAATGGACTGGAATGGGTGAATTTAACTCAGATAACCATTATATCTACTACTGTGGGCAAGAGTACCATAGAAGAAATGGATTAGCCGTCGTAGTCAACAAAAGAGTCCGAAATGCAGTACTTGGATGCAATCTCAAAAACAACAGAATGATCTCTGTTCATTTCCAAGGCAAACCATTCAGTATCGAAGTAATCCAAGTCTATGCCACAACCAGTAATGCTGAAGAAGCCCAAGTTGAACAGTTCTACGAAAACCTACAAGGCTTTCTGGAACTAACAACCCCAAAAGATGCCTTTTTCATTATAGGTGACTGGAATGCAAAAGTTGTAAGTCAAGAAATCTGGAGTAACAGGAAAACTTGGCCTGGAGCACAGAATGAAGCAGGTCAAAGGCTAATAGAGTTTGGTCCAGAGAACACACTAGTCATGGCAAACACCTTCTTCCAACAACATAAGAGAAGACTCTACACATGGACATCACTAGATGGTCAATACTAAAATCAGATTGATTATATTTTTTGTAGCGAAAGATGAAGAAACCTTATAAATTCAGTAAAACCAAGACCAGAAGCTGACTGTGGCTCAGATCATGAGTATCTTATTGCGAAATTTAGACTTACACTGAAGAAAGTAGGGGAAACCACTAGATCATTCAGGTATGACTTAAATCATATCACTTACAGTTATATAGTGGAAGTGACAAATAGATTCAAGGGATTAGATATCATAGACAGAGTGCCTGAAGAACCCAGGACAAAGGATCGTGAAATTGTACAGGAGGCAGTGATCGAAACCACCCTAGAGAATAAGAACTGCAAAAAGGCAAAATGGTTGTCTGAGGAGGCCTTACAAATAGCTGAGAAAAGAAGGGAAGTGAAATACAAAGGAGAAAAGGAAAGATATACCCATTTGAATGCAGAGTTCCAAAGAATAGCAAGGAGAGATAAGAAAGCCTTCCTCAGTAATCAGTGCAAAGAAATAGAGGAAAACAATAGAATGGGAAAGACTGGAAATCTCTTCAGGGAAATTAGAGATACCAAGGGAACATTTCATGCAAAGATGGGCTCGATAAAGGACAGAAATGGTATGCACCTAACAGAAGCAGAAGGTATTAAGAAGAGGTGCCAGGAATACACAGTGGAACTTCACAAAAAGATCTTCATGACCCGGATAATCACGATAGTATGATTGCTCAACTAGAGCCAGACATTTTGGACTGCGAAGTCAAGTGGGCCTTAGGAAGCATCACTACAAAACAAAGCTAGTGGAGGTGATGGAATTCCGGTTGAGCTGTTTCAAATCCTGAAAGATGATGCTTTGAAAATGCTGCACTCAATATGCTAGCAAATTAAGAAAATGCAGTAGTGGTCACAGGACTGGAAAAGGTCAGTTTCCATTCCAATCCCAAAGAAAGGCAATGCCAAAGAATGCGCCAACTCCCACACAACTGCACTCATCTCACACACTAGCAAACTAATGCTCAAAATTCTCCAAGCCAGGCTTCAACAATACGTGAACCATGAGCTTCCAGATGTTCAAGCTGGATTTAGAAAAGGCAGAGGAATGAGAGATCAAATTGCCAACATCTATTGGATCATTGAAAAAGCAAGAGCGTTCCAGAAAAACATCTACTTCTGCTTCATTGACTACACCAAATCCTTTGAGGGTTTCCCTAGTAGCTCAGATGGTAAAGCATCTGTCTGCAATGCAGCAGACCTGGGCTCAATCCCTGGATCAGGAAGATCCCCTGGAGAAGGAAATGGCAACCCACTCCAGTATTCTAGCCTGGAACATTTTATGGACAGAGGAGTCTGGCAGGCTATAGTCCATGGGGTTGCAGAAAGTTAGACACTATTAAGTGACCTACATACAAGCCTTTGACTGTGTGGATCACAACAAGCTGTGGAAAATACTTTAAAAGCTGGGAATATCAGACCACCTGACCTGCCTCTTGAGAAATCTGTACACAGGTCAAGAAGCAACAGTTATAATTGGACATGGAACAACATACTGGTTGCAAATTGGGAAAGGAGTATGTCAAGGCTGTATATTGCCACCCTGCTTACTTAACTTCTGTGCAGAGTACATCATGAGAAACGCTGGACTGGAAGAAACACAAGCTGGAATCAAGATTGCTGGGAGAAATATCAATAACCTCAGATATGCAGATGACACCACCTTTATGGAAGAAAGTGAAGAAGAACTAAGGAGCCTCTTGATAAAACTGAAAGAGGAGACTGAAAAAGTTGGCTTACAGCTCAACATCCAGAAAACTAAGATCTTGGCATCTGGTCCCATCACTTCATGGCAAATAAATGGGAAAACAATGGAAACAGTGACACACTTTATTTCTGGGGGCTCCAAAATCATAGCAGATGGTGACTGCAGCCATGAAATTAAAAGACGCTTACTCCTTGGAAGAAAAGTTATGACCAACTTAGACAGCATATTACAAAGCAGAGACGTTGCTCTGCCAACAAGGGTCCATCTAGTCAAAGCAATTGTTTTTCCAGTAGTCATAGATGGATGTGAGAGTTGGACTATAAAGAAAGCTGAGTACCAAAGAATTGATGTTTTTGAACTGTGGTGTTGGAGAAGACTCTTGAGAGTCCCTTGGACTGCAAGGAGATCAGCCCATCCTAAAGGAAATCATTCCTGAATATTCATTGGAGGAACTGATGTTGAAGCTGAAACTCCAATACTGTGGTCACCTGATGTGAAGAACCGACTCATTTGAAAAGACCCTGATGCTGTGAAATATTGAGGGAGGGAGGAGAAGGGGACTACAGAGGATGAAATGGTTGGATGCATCACCAACTCAATGGACATTAGTTTGAGTAAGCTCCGGGGGTTGGTGATGAATCGGGAAGCCTGGCATACTGCAGTCCATGGGGTTGCAAAGAGTCAAACAGGACAGAGCAACTGAACTGAACTGAACTCCCATAACTGACTCCCCACGTCCAACATCTTCTGTCTGTAGCTAGAGATGATATTAAGGATGATGAGTTAGGCCATTTCCAGGAGTTTCCTGGGCATCTCCTATGTATTCAGAAGGAATGCATGCTATTAAACTTTGGTTTTGGTGATGGACAAGGAGGCCTGGCATGCTGCAGTCCATGGGGTCGCAAAGAGATGGACGTGACTGAGTGACTGAACTGATCTGAACTGAAACGTTGGTTTGATTTTCTCCCCCTTTTAATCTATCTTTTATTATGGGTGGTGGGGAGGGAGTGTCTCAGCCAAGAACCTAGAAGTATAGAAGGAAATTTTCCTCCCCTATATCTCCCAGTATTCACCTGGTCACCATGTGCTACCTGTATTTTCTTTGATGAAATCTGCAAAAATTGATGAGACTGGCCTAATGAGGCAGTAGTTGAACAGTCACATGGTGTGAGACTAGAAGATGGCCAAGGAGAACACTCACAGAGAGTAAGAAGAAAAATGGGAGAAATATTACTGTCTCAGAGCCAACAAATGAGAGGGGACTTCTTTTTGAATCAGTTCAGTTCAATCACTCAGTCGTGTCCGGCTCTTTGTGACCACATGGACTGCAGCACATCAGGCCTCCCAGTCCATCACCAACTCCCGGAGTTTACTCAAACTTAATGTCCATTGAGTCGGTGATGTCATCCAACCATCTCATCCTCTGTCGTCCCCTTCTCCTCCCTCCTTCAATCTTTCAGAGCATCAGGGTCTTTTGCTCTGTGATGACCCTGTGATGTTCTTCACATCAGGTGGCCACAGTATTGGAGTTTCAGCTTCAGCATCAGTCTTTCCAATGAATATTCAGGAATGATTGCCTTTAGGATGGACTGGTTGGATCTCCTTGCAGTCCAAGGGACTCTCAAGAGTCTTCTCCAACTCCACAGTTCAAAAGCATCATTTCTTCTGTGCTCAGTTTTCTTTATAGTCCAACTTTTACATCCATACATGACTACAGGAAAAACCTTAGCCTTGACTTTGTTGGCAGAGCAACGTCTCTGCTTTGTAATATGCTGTCTAGGTTGGTCATAACTTTTCTTCCAAGGAGTAAGCGTCTTTTAATTTCATGGCTGCAGTCACCATCTGCTGTGATTTTGGAGCCCCCCAAAACAAAGTGTGTCACTGTTTCATTGTTTCCCCATCTATTTGCCATGAAGTGATGGGACCGGATGCCATGATCTTAGTTTTTTGAATGTTGAGGTGTAAGCCAACAATTTTACTCTCCTCTTTCACTTTTATTAAGAGGCGCTTTAGTTCTTCACTTTCTTCCATAAGAGTGGTATCATATGCAAATCTAGGGTTATTGATATTTCTCCTGCCAATCTTGATTCCAGCTTGTACTTCATCCAGCCTGGCATTTCACATGATGTACTCTGCATATAAGTTAAATAAGCAGGATGACAATATATAGCCTTGACATACTCCTTTTCCTATTGGGAACCAGTCTGTTGTTCCATGTCCAGTTCTATCTGTTGCTTCCTGACCTGCATACAGATTTCTCAAGAGGCAGGTCAGGTGGTCTGGTATTCCCATCTCTTTCAGAATTTTCCATAGTTTGTGGTGGTCCACACAGTCAAAGGCTTTGGCCTAATCAATAAAGCAGAACTAGAAGTTTTTTCTGGAACTGTATTGCTTTTTTGATAATCCAATGGATGTTGGCAATTTGATCTCTCCTTCTAAATCCTTTCTAAATGCCTTTTCTAAATCCAGCTTGAACATTTGGAATTTCACAGTTCAAGTACTGTTGAAGCCTGGCTTGGAGATTTTTGAGCATTACTTTACTAGCTTGTGAGATGAGTGCAACTGTGTGGTAGTTGGTGCGTTCTTTGGCATTGCTTTTCTTTGGGACTGGAATGGAAACTGACTTTTTCCAGTTCTGTGGCCACTGCTGAGTTTTCCAAATTTGATGGCATACTGAGTGCAGCACTTTCACAGCATCATCTTTTAGGATTTGAAATAGCTCAACTGGAATTCCATCACCTCCACTAACATTGTTTTGTAGTGATGCTTCCTAAGGCCCACTTGACTTCGCAGTCCAGAATATCTGGCTCGAGGATCTTTTTGTAAAGTTCTTCTGTGTATTCCTGGCACCTCTTCTTAATATCTTCTGCTTCTGTTAGGTGCATACCATTTCTATCCTTTATTGTGCCCATCTTTGCATGAAATGTTCCCTTGATATCTCTAATTTCCTTGAACAGATTTCATGTCTTTCCCATTCTATTGTTTTCCTCTATTTGCACTGATCACTGAAGAAGGCTTTCTTATCTCTCCTTGCTATTCTTTGGAACTGTGTATTCAAATGGATATATCTTTGTGAATGGAATGATCATAATTTTCATATGTGAGGTTAGGATAATAGGAATTAAAAGGAGAGTGCTAATGCCCTCTCTGTAAGGGCTATTTCTCCCATAGACCTAGAATACCTATGGCTGGAGGTAAACTGAAACTTTATAACAAAGTGTCTCTGGACAATGAGAGTGAGAGGAACAAAAGACACTATTCATCTGCAATTTGCTGTTTATAAGCCTAGCAGTAAAGAGACATTTTTAGTTGCTTTGACCTTACAGATCTATTCTGTAGTTTCCAGGTAGTTTCCTAGATGACCAAATAGATCTGTAGGTTAAACAATGTTAATAGTTAATCATCAGTTTGAGGTTTAAGATTATACAGCTTCCAGAATGACAATGACAATGTGGAAAGAAAAGTTAAATTGCAAGACAAATGATAGCAGAGAGAGATTCAGATACTATAGGTAAAAATAAAATTTATAATGCTATGAAATGTCTTAATTAACATCTACAACCAATTAGAAGTTAGGTGTCCATAAGAATTCAATATCAGTATGCAGTCAGGGTTGAAATAACATTTACCTTAGTGACCAAATACCCTTATCTGGAAAAAAAGCACAAATATTAATTGAATGGAAACGATGAACCCTCACTACCTTTGGAAAGCAGTGAGGAGTAATGCCAATGTATCACTGGTCTGTTCTAACCTACCCCAGGGAATAGAACATACAGAAATCAGCAAGCCAACTAAGCTTCCCTCAACAAAGCAATTCCTTCCTTTCATTGACCCTCAACATTCTGGTCATGGATAACTCTATGTTTGGGGAAATGTTGATTCTGGCTCCCCCTCTGGCAATCAATTCCTCACTGTGGCAAATGGATCCAAGCTATTTTAGCAATTCTGTGAATGTGAGGTTCTTCTGGTAAATATCAGCAGCCTCCAGTGATGAGAAAATAAATGGAGGCTACCTATCTTTAACCCTGAAGTTTACTACTAGGAGAAATAAATTCTCAAACTAAATTCCACCAAAGGTACTATCATTTCTTGGCAACTCATTGAGAAGTAAAAGAGGTCTTTTTCTCTGCTGTCAAGTCCACCTTGCATGAGAGGTTCACACCAAAACAAATATAATTATATTTTTCCACCCTAAATGGCAGAATGTGGAAGTCTTGTAGCCATACCAACTGGCAATATTTTCAATGAATAGGAGGTGCAGGGTTAATAAGCTTCAGACATAAGGCATTGTGCCTAGGACATAGACTTCTGGGCTTTCTGATTTCCAATATCTCACGTTGTTGGGGCCAGTGTGAGGAAAGAAGGAGAGACTCCATCTTGAAGCCTGTCATCCATCTTAAAGACAGGATATGAACAGGATCTGAACCGTGCCCAAGAATGAGGAAACTGTTGCTAGTGAAAACCATGTCTCCTGGAGACTTCCCTCCCTACAGATGGCAAATGGAGACTGTAGTTGAGATCAGGCCCTGTTAGATTAACCATGGAGACATCCCCCTTGATGTATAATTATTGTTCTCCCCCTTTAACCTTAATTGCTTGTTCTCCTAGCATCTACTTGTTGTAAAACACAATCATATACAACAAGGAGGTTGCTAACACGTAATCAATCACTTAGTGGGGAGTATAAAACTGGGCCTCTCAGAAATATCAGGGTCCTTGTTGGGAACTGATTCCCCTTGGACCCATTGGTGTAATAGATTGTACTCCACTGTCTTGAGTATCCTCCAAGGTGTGTTTTGCAACTCCGGATTCCACAACATTTCATATGAAGGAGTTTGGTCCTCTTGCACTGTTCCTAACCAATCACATGTCTTAACACTGCTGTTTATTTAAGATGGCTCATCAGCTAATTAGCTAGCCCCCAAATGTTGCTACATATAAAGATACATTATTTGGTAATTAGTCGGCTCTAGGATTTTAATTAGAATTAACTTCTTTTCTTTACTCATCACTACTAATACACTCCTGAAGTACTTTAAAGTAAATTCCCACCCACACAATGTAACTCAGTAACTCCTGCAGGCCCACATATGTGTTAATATCAGTAAAGCCTTCCCCACTCTAAAACCTGGCTACCAGGATGTGGGTGAGCTACCATTCACAGATAACTGGGATGAACCCAGCTTGACTCTCAGCTCTGCCCTTTAATATATAATTGAGTATTTATGTTCATTAACCCTCCTAGAATTTCAAATACACTATTATTATCTCTTTCTCTAAATTATCACAGCACTTCTGAATCTCTTATAAGATCCTTAAGGCAGGGTCCAGTCTCTCTTGATCACTGCTCTATTCATAGTTCCCAGAATGGTTTCTGATGAATAAATGTGTCAATGAATGGACACATTAATGAATAAACTGAGTGATATCAGGCTATTACTGAATCTCTCTAACCCTCTGAAATTTCCTTATGTTCAGAATAAGAATAGTAATAGGACCTACTTTATACTCCTAATTTGATATCCTTAGCTCAAGTGCACTTTACATAGTGCTACCACATTAATTTTCTTGGAGCAGTGTTTTATACAACCCTGCCACTGACTATACTTATATTGTTGCATAATTATCTCTTTACTCATCTGATTTCCCCACTGGATTGTGAATTTGTTGAAGGCTGAGACTTGACATTTTAAATTGTATCCCCAGATATAACACAGTGAAAAGCACACAGGAAGCCTCAGCGAACATTTGTTGAATGACTAAATCTTCCCAAGTCATTGAAATTATTAAAATGAACCTAATATAATTGCCCTCAGAAATCTGAGTACCAAATTTAATGTTACCCTTACTTTCAAAGTTTGCCCACTCTGAAGATTTCTAGTCTATTATTAAACTGTATAAAGTTAAAATTTAGCTTTTCATAGGAAATGAATTCCTCAGAGTAAGTTAATAGAGCCAGTTGATTTGTGGCTATGTGTACAAAGGCAAATGAAATAGAAGGCTGAGTAATTGTCCTGTCAATTTAGCCAATGTTGACATCCACTCTGGAGCACCTACACAGTTTACTTTTTACTTAAATAGTTCAGATAATTGTCTCACATCTAAAAAGAATGACCCTGAGTTTGTTCCCCACATGACATAAATGCTGTGAAATGGAAAATTAAAACTCATACAAAGATACTAATACAAAGGTACTAGTTCTGTAAGTATCAGAAATAGTTCTAAAGAATTTTTCTATATAAACCAGTACATGACATGAACCTTAAGGAGGATACCAGTGGGGACTATAGCTTTCAAGGAAGGGTGCCAAAGAGTTGAAATTGTTGTTTCCACCATAAACTCATTACAATTCCACGCCAGTAAAGAAGCTTAACCCTTCTTTAGAAACATCTGTCCTACCACCAGTGAACCAGTGAAGTTGCTCAGTCGTGTCTGACTCTTTGAGACCCCATGGAATGTAGCTTACCAGGCTCCTCTGCCCATGGAATTTTCCAGGCAAGAATATGGGAGTGGGTTGCCAGTTCCTTCTCTAGGAAGATTTTCCCAATCAAGGGACTGAACCCAGGTCTCCTGCATTGCAGGCAGATGCCTTACCGTCTGAGCCACCAGGGAAGCCAAGTCCTACAAGTTAGTTAAAAGATAAATTTACTAGTCACAACTTTCCCAATTGTTCTGGCATAACTCTAAAATAAACAGAAACTTTTAAATTCCTAGTTTTGAAATTTTTAAAATAAAAGCATTTGTAAAGAAAGGAGGCAAGAATATACAATGGAGTAAAGACAATCTCTTTAACAGGTGGTGCTGGGAAAACTGGTCAACCACTTGTAAAAGAATGAAACTAGACCTCTTTCTAACACCACACACAAAAATAAACTCAAAATGGATTAAAGATCTAAATGTAAGACCAGAAACTATAAAACTCCTAGAGGAAAACATAGGCAAAACACTCTCCAACATAAATTACAGCAGGATCCTCTATGATCCACCTCCCAATATACTGGAAATAAAAGCAAAAATAAACAAATGGGATCTAATTAAAATTAAAAGCTTCTGCACAACAAAGGAAACTATAAGCAAGGTGAAAAGACAGCCTTCTGAATGGGAGAAAACAATAGCAAATGAAACAACTGACAAACAACTAATCTCAAAGATATACAAGCAACTTATGCAGCTCAACTCCAGAAAAATAAATGAACCAATCAAAAAAATGGGCCAAAGAACTAAATAGGCATTTCACCAAAGAAGACTTACGGATGGCTAACAAACACATGAAAAGATGCTCAACATCACTCATTATCAGAGAAATGCAAATCAAGACCACAATGAGGTACCATTTCACACCAGTCAGAATGGCTGCGATCCAAAAGTCTACAAGCAATAAATGCTGGAGAGGATGTGGAGAAAAGGGAACCCTCTTACACTGCTGGTGGGAATGCAAACTAGTACAGCCACTATGGAAAACAGTGTGGAGATTCCTTAAAAAATTGCAAATAGAACTGCCTTATGACCCAGCAATCCCACTGCTGGGCATACACACCGAGGAAACCAGAATTGAAAGAGACACATGTACCCCAATGTTCATTGCAGCATTGTTTATAATAGCCAGGACATGGAAACAACCTAGATGTCCATCAGCAGATGAATGGATAAGAAAGCTGTGGTACGTATACACAATGGAGTACTACTCAGCCCTTAAAAAGAATAAATTTGACTCAGTTCTAATGAGATGGATGAAACTGGAGCCGATTATACAGAGTGAAGTAAGCCAGAAAGAAAAATACCAATACAGTATACTGACACATATATATGGAATTGAGAAGGATAGTAATGATGACCCTCTATGTGAGACAACAAAAGAGACACAGAGGTATAGAACGGACTTTTGGACTCTGAGGGAGAGGGAGAGAGTGGGATGATTTGGGAGAATGGCATTGAAACATGTATACTATCTTGTAAGAAATGAAGCGCCAGTCTATGTTCAATACAGGATACAGGATGCATGGACCTGGTGCACGGGGATGATTCAGGGAAATGATATGGGGTGGGAGGTGGGAGGGGGCTTCAGCATTGGGAGATCGTGTTCACCTGTGGCTGATTCATGTCAATGTATGGCAAAACAAATACAGTATTGTAATGTAGAATAAAGTATTTTTTTTTAAAGTGAAAAAAAAAGAAAAAAAAGGAAACATGTTTCTATTTCTGGTTCTTCCAAGTTTAAATCATTTTCTTTTCATTCTTATCTTCATATTGTTTTGCTTAAGATCTGAAAATTATTCCAATGGGTATAATATATTTTCTCTTATTTTAAATTGATTTCTAATGTTAATCAGTGCTATCATCCATTTAAATTACTGAATTGACTTAAATATTAATGTATAGGGAATTCCCTGGTTGTCCAGTGGTTTGGAGTGCACCCTTCCACAGCAGGGGGCATAGCTTCAATTCCTACTCAAGGAACTAAGATCCCACAAGCAACGCAGTACAGCAACAAGAAAAAGTTATATATGTGTATATATATATATATATATATATATATATATGACAATCAAATGCCATTTGTTAGTAAAAAATGAATTTTGCTGGGAGTTTAGGCTTGATCTAGCTGTAGTTAAGCCTTAAATCTAGTGTTAATTTTCCTGGACTCAAAAATAAAATGGGAAACATAATGAGGTTATATAGTTCTTATTTTCCGTAGAAGGAAACAAACGCATTTTTTTGCAGAGATAAACATTACTGGCATTAAATTGTTACATGAATGTTTAAGGAACATGACATGGATATGGAGAACATGGTAGGCATTGACCTCTATTTTGATTTGACAGAAGGAACAGAAATACTTTCCACGTGGCCATTTCTTGTACAGACTCAAAAATATAATGTAAGGTCATGATGGAAAGTTATGATCCCATAAAGATATTATTGCTAGAAAAGAAATAGAATTTAAATTCCACTGGGATAATCTCAAGTTCCTGCTGCAACATTTCTGTCCATCTCTCGGAGTCTCACAAATATAGTCCTTCCCCCTCTCTAGCCATTCCAGGACAGCCAAGAGGATAAGAAGGACAACTTCTTTAAAGTTCTCTTTATCAGATGATCTTTGAATTAAAACATTTGAAATAAATTTTATCTGGAGTGGCAGTAAACTATTAGAGTAGAATTTGCAAGAAGCACCCTTTGTGTTTTAGGCAATTTTGCTGAAGATATACACCTTGTCTCTAAAAAGCAAATGCCAGATAGACACGAAAATTATGTCTCAAGGACTTCTGATTTCCAGTCCTGCATGTAAAGAGCTTAGAAATCTTCACTCCATTATAACAACAAATAAAAAGCTGATCAAAAGGAAAATTGCCAACACTTTTCAGATCCATCAGAGAAGGAAAGCTACAGGGTGAACCGATGTCCCTAGAATTAGAGAGACAGACAGGTGGATACAGAGAAGCACAATTTACAGGGGCAGAAATCCATAAGCAAAAACGTCTATGGGAATCAGTTTTGGCGTAGGAAAACCTGAGCTGTAATTGATGAATTGCTAGAGGCTCAGTTAGACAAGTCTAACAAATCCACAAGGACCTCGTCTTGGGGATGTCTTCACACTTCTGTGGGTTTTACCTCCAGGAGCCCCTACCAAGTCCTCAGAGTGAATATCAGAGAAAAATCTTCTCATGCTTTGAGCAGGAGGAATGGAAAAGGAAACATTTTAAAATATGACAGAAAATTATTTGTGGGGGGAGGGGGCCACACTGTAGCATGTGAGATCTTAATAATAATTCCTGAGCAGGAATCTAACCTGTGGCCACTGCAATGGAAACATGAAATCCTAACCACTGGACCACCAGGGAAGTCCCAAAGGAATTCTATTTCTCTTAACAAGGCCTGCTGTAGGAAAAACAATTTTACTGGAGCCTAATCTGCTGGTTACATCAGAGCTTAACCTACCGAGAGTGGGGTAGCGGGTGGGGGTGGGGGGTTGGGATATACAACACCAGGCCCTTCTAACCTTCTGTGTGGGAGAAGGAAACACATACGCCTTTTCCAGCCATCCTGTCCCACCAAAGCAGGCACCAGGGATAAGGCACTGGGGAGAGGGCCACAGAGAAGCACTGCTGAGATTCACAGTCCAGCAACACAGGCTCACCAGAAGACTGAGACATAATCACAAGACTATGGAATGCTTCGCCTCTCCCACTAAAAAGCCTATTTACAGCAATTCCTTTTATCCTGTATATCATGTCTTCATTTTAGCAAAAAAAAATACAAGTCCTACTAAAAGGCCAAAAGCACAATTTGAAGAGACTGAACAAGCATCAGATATGGCAGGAGTGTTGGAATTACCAGACCAGGAATTTTAAAAGGATTAAGATCATTATGCTAAGGACTTTAAATGCAAAAAGTAGACAACATGAAACAACAGATGCATAATGTAAGCAGAGAGGTGGAAATTCTAAGAAAGAATTAGAGATAAATGCTAGACACCAAGAATACATAATAGAAACAAAGTATGCCTTTGATTGGCTTGTTAGTCAACTAGGCACAGCTCAGGAAAGAATTTGACTTTAAGAATATGACAATAGAAACTTCTAAAACTGAAAAGCAAACAGAAAAAAAGACTGGAAAAAATAGAGGAAAGGAAATCTAAGAACTGGAGGACAAGTACAAGAGATGTAACATATGTGTAAAGGGAATGCCAGGAGTATAAGGAAGAGGAACAGAAGCAATAATTGAAGCAATAATGAATGAGAATTTCCTTCAAGTAATGTCAGAGAAACACAGACCCAGGAAATTCAGAGAATACTAAGCAGGGTGAATGACAACAAATATATATCATACTGAAACTTCAGAAAATAAACATTAAAACAAAAATCTTGAGAGAAGCTAAAGGGGAAAATAAAATCTTACCTATAGAGGTGCAAATATAAGAATTACATCCAGGACTTTCCTGGCAGTCCAGTGGTCAGGACTCCACACTTCACTGCCAGGGGCGGGGGTTTGATCCTGGGTCAGGGAACTAATGACTTACATGCTGCACAACATGGCCAAGATATTAATTAATTAATTTTAAAAAGAATTACATCCAGACATGAAAGCAGTAGGAAATGGAATGAAATATTTAAAGTACTAAGAGAAATAATCACCAATCTACTATCCTGTTCCTATGAAATTATCCTTCAAAATTAAAAGAGAAATAAAAACAGTCTTGGGCACACAAAATTTGAGGGAATTTATTGCCAGTAAAGCCAACCTTGAAAAAAAAAAAAACATTAAAAGAAGCTCTTTGGAGAGAAGGAAAATTATATGAGTCAGAAACTTATATTGACATAAAGAAAGGTAGAACATTGAAAAATGGAAACAGGAAGTAAAATAAAAACGTTCATTTTTAAAATCCTGAATTGAACCAACAGATAAGTTTGTTCAAAATAATAAAAGAAACAACATATTTAATTGTATGTGTGTATATACATATATGTATATATGCTTATGTATGTTTATGTATGAGTGAAATAAATGACAGCAAAGGATGGAAGGCAGGAAATAGGAATATTTTATTATAAGGTACTTAACACTACTCATGGGGCTTCTAGGTGGCTCAGTGGTAAAGAACCCGCCTGCCAATGCAGGAGATGTAAGTTCGATCCCTGGGTCAGGAAGATCCCCTGGAGAAGGAAATGGCAACCCACTCCAGTATTGTTTCCTGGAGAATCCTATAGACAGAGGAGACTGGCAGGTTATGGTCCATGGGGTTGCAAAGAGTTAGACACAACCAAGTGACTGAGCATGCAAACACACTACCCATGAAATAGTATAGTGTCATTTGAAACTCATCTTAAATTAATTGTAAATATATATTGCAAACTCTAGGGCAAGAACTAAACAAAGAAGTAAAAGAGGTATAACTGACAGTCAAAGAAAGAGAGAAAATAAAGGCATATACAGTGTTCAATTAAAACCAAAAAGCAGAAAAAAGTGTGAAACAAAAAAGAGGAACAAAACACAAAGGCAGCAAATAGAGAACAGTAACAAATATGGTAGATATAAGTCCAACTATATGCATAATCACTTTTAATGTCAATCGTCTAAATACACCAATGAAAAGACAGACTGTCATACTGAATCAAAAACAAAACCCAGCTCGGAGTTCCTGGCAGTACAGTGGTTAAGACTTCATGCTTCCCCTGAAGGAGGCTCAGGTTTGATCCTTGGTCAGAGAACTAAGATCTCACATGCAATAAATAAATAAATGAACACAAGTTCTATATAAGATTAGAAACAAAGACCCAACTATATGTGGTCTATAAGAAACCAAGATTAACTGTAAAGACAAACATAGATTAAAAGTAAAAGGAGAAAGATAGACCATGTTAACACTATGAAAAGAAAGCATAAGTAGATACATTAATTTCAGAAAGAGCAGAATTAAGATCAAGGAAAGGTATCAGAGAGAAATAAGTACATAACATAATGATAAAGAGTTTAGAGAAGCCTGACTGAAGTTTTGTTAATGAATCTTTGTCAAGGGTTATTTCATATAAAAATATTTCAGTATGCTCTTGCATTAACCTGGGCTCTGGAAAAGGACTTAGATTCACATTTATGTTCTGACACTTGTTAGCTTTGAGAACTTAAAAGGGATAATAAACAGTGCCTCTCTTGTGGGTTTATTATGAGAATTAAGTGGGAATATATTATAGGCAGTAAATATGAGGGAATGAAACAATGAAATGCAATGTCTACCACATAGTAAGCATCTGAATGTTAACTGGTGTTAAAAAATAAAGTAATAATTATAATGTAAGACTGAAGACACTGTACGACCAAGGAAGAATTTACTCCACATAAAATCCAAATCCATATGATACTATTGAGCAATTCATAATGTTTCCTTATGACTAGAATTGTAATACCCTCTTTAAGAAATATTGATTAAAATGGAATTTTATGTTACACAGGTTTTGACAACATTGCTAGGGAAGTTTTTAACCTTTTTAGCACTGGGATAACTGTAAGAATTTAAAGGTTACATTTTTCCAGAAAGTATTACTTTATAGAAATCTGTTTATCCACATCAGATAATATTTCTTTGATATGCATGCTAGTTATCTACCATTGCCTAACAGATTACTACGAAACCTAAGAGTTTTAAAACAACAAATATTTATTATCTCATGATTTCTGTTCATCAGGGATCCAAGAGCAGGTTAGTTAGGTGGCCTTGACTCAGTTCTCTCATAAGATTATAGTCAAGCTGTCAGCTAGGGCTGTAGTATTTGAATATTACCTAACAGAAGGCTGAAAGATCAACTTCCAAGCTCAAACCTGTAGCTTTTAGCAAGAGATTTCAGTTCATCAGCACATGGACCCTTCCATTAGCCTTCTCTCACATGGCTTTCTCAAGAGAAAGTGATCAAAGAAAGAGAAAAAGTGAGCAAGTGAGAGTGAGCGTATCCAAGAAAGAAGCCACCGCCATTTACATTGCTTCTGCCCTACTCTGTGGGTCACACAGGCCAATTCAGGTATTATGTGATAGGGAACTACACAACATGAGAATACCAGAGGATGGGTATCACTGGGGGTCATATTGGAGACTGGTCACCACAGTCAGTGACTGTGGGACTTAGATGCATTTGTCCATAGAGTCTTTCATCATTTATTGTCATTTTCTCCTAATACTTTACTCACATTACAGTAGTGTCTAGATTAATATGTAGCTCATATATCTGCATTTTCATTTCTGTAAGATCTTAATTATATTGCAAACCACAGCATGCTCAGAGGTTGAAAATATGTACAAGTGTATGTAAATTTCTTTCTCAAATATGACAAATTGTGACAGCAGCCATGAAATTAAAAGACGCTTACTCCTTGGAAGGAAAGTTATGACCAACCTAGACAGCATGACAAAAAGCAGAGACATCACTTTGTCAGCAAAGGTCCATCTAGTCAAGGCTATGGTTTTTCCTGTGGTCATGTATGGATGTGAGAGTTGGACTGTGAAGAAGGCTGAGCGCCGAAGAATTGATGCTTTTGAACTGTGGTGTTGGAGAAGACTCTTGAGAGTCCCTTGGACTGCAAGGAGATCCAACCAGTTCATCCTAAAGGAGATCAGTCCTGGGTGTTCATTGGAAGGACTGATGCTGAAGCTGAAACTCCAATACTTTGGCCACCTGATGCGAAGAGCTGACTCATTTGAAAAGATCCTGATGCTGGGAAAGATTGAGGGCAGGAGAAGAAGGGGACGACAGAGGATGAGATGGTTGAAAGGCATCACCGACTCAATGGATATGGGTTTGGGTGGACTCCAGCAGTTGGTGATGGATAGGGAGGCCTAGTGTGCTGCGGTTCATGGGGTTGCAAAGAGCCGGACATGACTGAGCGACTGAACTGAACTGAAGACATAAACTCCTCATGGAGAGCTCACAGTTTATTGTAGTGCTCCTATTCTTGTATTGACCAAAAATTATGTAAAAGTTTCAAATGTTATTCTGATTAAATAGAAACTGATACCTAGCCTCTCATAATGAGATTCTGTGGAATCATAAATATCAACACAGTTTGCTTTGAAATGACAATTTTGCACATAATGTATCTGCCTGTGTCAGATATTTATGAATACTTGTATGTACCACAATAATTATCACATTTAAATATTCTTAGAAAATTTGCTTTGTAGGATATCTTTAGTGCCTAGCACAGTGCCTGGCACAAAGTAAGGGCACATTTTATACTGTTGCATTAAATCTGCTAGAAGTTGACAGTGATGCTGACAGTTATCAGAAATAAATTTGCATTTAATGCTTACTGGAGAACACATGACATAGTTCAGTGGTTCTTAAACTTCCATACACAGCAAAATCTGTTTAAGAACTTGTTTAAAATTCATATTCCTGGTCCCTAAGCCCAGGGATTTGTTTTGATGTGTCAGAAGGAACCATGTGATCTCTATTTTTATTAAGCATTTTTAGGTTATTCTGAAATAGGTAGTCAGTATTTAATATTGTACTCTGGACATGTACTGAAATATAGCTTAGATGTTACCAGGTCCCTTTTAATATCTAAACAAAAGGCTTCAAGCTCCTATTTTCTCTACTATGAAAATCTGTCACCATATCTCAGCCTGCAGTATTTCCAATAGTTCCCTAAATGTGATACCAAAAGCACAAACAACCAAAGAAATATCAGATAAATTTAACTTCACCAGATATTAAACTGGGCTTCCAAGAACACCATCAAAAATTGAAAAGATAATCCACAGAAGGGGACAAAATAATTGCAAATCATATACTCGATAAGGGTCTAGAATCCAGAATATATAAAAATTTCTAACAATTCAAGAAAAGGAAGACAATTATCTCAATTAAAAATGGGCAGAAGATCACAACACATTTCTGCAAAGAAGATATGTAAATGGCTAATAAGTACATGAAATAATGTGGGAAATGCAAGTCAAACCCACAAAGAAATACACTACTTCACATTCACTAGGGTGGTTGTAACAAAAAGACACACAGAAACAAGTGTTGATAAGGATGTGGAGAAATTGAAATTGCATATACTCCTAGTAGTACTGTAAAATGGGCACCCACTTTGGGAAAGTCTTGCAGTTCCCCAATATATTAAACACAGAATTACTATATGACTCAGAAATTCCACACCTAGTGGCACGCTTAAAATAATTGAAAACAGATGGTCAAAAAAAAAGCTTGTAAACCAGTGTTCATAGCAGCACTCACAATAGCCAAAAGATTGAAACAACCCAAATGTCCATCAAGAGATGAGTGGATAAACACAACGTGGTACATCTGTACAATGTATATTATTCAGCCATGACAAGAAATAAGGTATTAATTCATGATACAACATGGATGAACCTTGAGAAAATTATACTAAATGTAAAAAGCCAGACACAGAAGGCCACATATAGTGTGATTCCATGTATATGAAATGTCTGGATTGGATCAATCCATAGTGGCAGAAGATAGATAAGTGGCTGCCAGGGGCTGAGGGATGGGGGAATGGGGAATGACTACTAATAGATATTGTGTTCCTCTTAGGAGTGATGAAAATGTTCTAGAATTAGATATTGATGATCAATGCCCAAATTTATGAATATACTATACAGTCAATGGAATTCTCCAGACCAGAATACTAGAGTGGGTAGCCTTTCCTCTCTCCAGGGGATCTTCCCAACCCAGGGATTGAACCCTATGAATACACTAAAAACCACTAAATCATACATTTTAAATGGTATTTTTGTGGTATGTAAGCTATATTGCAATAAAGCTATTATTTAATTTTTTTCATTTAACAAGTTTCCATCTTAGTTTGGCATGCTACATGAAAATTAATAAAACATTTCAAATATTATAAGGCACATCTTCATAGTTATGTTTTGAAGGAAAACATTTGTTAATATGAGAACTAATACAAACCTTTTCCCTTCTTTATCCCATATTTTCATCATCATTTAATTGGAAATGTTTTCAGCTTTATCTAACAAAAAAATTTCTCAGCAACAGTGTTTAGATGGTATTTAATTATATTTCATAACTAGATGTCTGGAACCAGGCTGTCTTAGAGTTGGTTTTGGATTTCAATGACAGGAGATTAAGGAGATGTGGGTTCAATCTCTAGGTTGGGAAGATGCCCTGGAGGAGGAAATGGCAGCCCACTCCAGTATTCTTGCCTGGGAAATCCCATGGACAGAAGAGCCTGACAGACTATAATCCATGGGGTTTCAAAGAATCAGACACAACTGAGTGACTGAACATGCCCACATGATATCACAGTGCTACTGTTGAGTTGGTATCACTTTAATTCCCTTGATTCTGTTGTGATCAAAAAGATCGTTGCTACAGTTCCAAATATTAGACCCTTATACCAATATCTGAAAAAGTGGGAGGCAAAAAAAATTTCTTCTTACTCAGCTCATGCCACTTTTGTTAGAGAGAAAAATCTTCCCAAAAAGCCCCATCAGACTTTTATTTGCAAGAATTAGGTAACATGCCTAGACATAGACCACTTACTAACAAAGCAAAGGATAATCGTACAATCATGATTCATTCACTGGAGCTGGGAATGAAATTAGGAGGTCTGTGCTGTCAGTTAATTGGAAAATGCCTGCCACAAGGCAGCCAAAATGATTTGCCACAATGTGACTGGTCCCAGAAAGACTTAATAGTTCTTTTTATTTTTTATTTTTTTACTTTATTCTACGTTACAATACTGTATTGGTTTTGCCATACATTGACATGAATCAGCCACAGGTGTACACGAGCTCCCAATCCTGAAGCCCCCCTTCCACCTCTCACCCCATATCATCTCTCTGGATCATCCCCGTGCACCAGCCCCAAGCATCCTGTATCCTGTATCAAACATAGACTGGCGCTTCGTTTCTTACATGATAGTATACATGTTTCAATGCCATTCTCCCAAATCATCCCACTCTCTCCCTCTCCCTCAGAGGCCAAAAGCCCATTCTATACCTCTGTGTCTCTTTGTTGTCTCACATAGAGGGTCATCATTACTATCTTTCTAAATTCCATATATATGTGTCAGTATACTGTATTGGTATTTTTCTTTCTGGCTTACTTCACTCTGTATAATCAGCTCCAGTTTCACCCATCTCATTAGAACTGAGTCAAATTTATTCTTTTTAAGGGCTGAGTAGTACTCCATTGTGTATACGTACCACAGCTTTCTTATCCATTCATCTGCTGATGGACATCTAGGTTGGTTCCATGTCCTGGCTATTATAAACAATGCTGCAATGAACATTGGGGTACATGTGTCTCTTTCAATTCTGGTTTCCTCGGTGTGTATGCCCAGCAGTGGGATTGCTGGGTCATAAGGCAGTTCTATTTGCAATTTTTTAAGGAATCTCCACACTTTTTTCCATAATGGCTGTACTAGTTTGCATTCCCACCAGCAGTGTAAGAGGATTCCCTTTTCTCCACATCCTCTCCAGCATTTATTGCTTGTAGACTTTTGGATCGCAGCCATTCTGACTGGTGTGAAATGGTACCTCATTGTGGTCTTGATTTGCATTTCTCTGATAATAAGTGATGTTGAGCATCTTTTCATGTGTTTGTTAGCCATTCGTATGTCTTCTTTGGAGAAATGCCTATTTAGTTCTTTGGCCCATTTTTTGATTGGATCGTTTATTTTTCTGGAGTTGAACTGCATAAGTTGCTTGTATATTTTTGAGATTAGTTGTTTGTCAGTTGCTTCATTTGCTATTGTTTTCTCCCATTCAGAAGGCAGACTTAATAGTTCTTAACAATTCTGAATATAGTAGTGACTTCCTGCTCTGTTATAAGAAATTCCATGTTGTTTGAGGAAACAAAATTTCTCTACATAGAGGACCCAAATATTTGAAAAATAAAACTGATTTCTTTCCATTAAAATGACTGGTAATTTTCCCTGATTATTCCAATTTTTATTGGTCTCTCCTATGATATATTTTAACATGCATGCATGTGTGCTAAGTCGCTTCAGTTGTGTCTGGACCCTTTGAGACCCTATAGACTGTAGCCTGTAGCCCGCCAGGCTCCTCTGTCCATGGGATTCTCCAGGCAAGAATGTTGGAATAGGTTGCAATGCCCTCCTCCAGGAGATCTTGCCAACCCAGGGATCGAACCTGAGGTTCTTACATCTCCTCCATTGGCAGGAAGATTCTTTACCACTAGCACCATCTGGGAAGCCTATATCTGGGGACAGATCCAAAGTTTGCGGAGACTGAAATTATATACAATTTGGAAACACTGTTTAAGTAAAATAGTGTACAATTAGGTTCAAAAGTGAAAATTTGTTTAAAATTAGGAAATAAATCAAAAAAATTACACATTTCAATGGTGACAGATACCACAAACAACACAAAAATCAATAAAATATACCCTGCCTGCCACTCATTGACTTCCTTGAGTGCATACTCTTGATCACCTTTTAATATGACCATTATTTTGTAAATTTCATTGTCTATAGAGAGAATAGAAAGATAACTTAGCCTTCCACAAGATCAAAATTAGTGCATTTTCTGCTATTGCTAATAAATATGCATGTAACTTCATATAGACATATTCATTTTTTATAACACTGCTATAGATAAGTGACCTACAAACAGAAATTTTGATAAATTATATTTCATATAATTTCTATGAAAAGTGAAAAGAGAGCCATATGGTCCTTTTATAGTCACATTATCAAGAATATTGCTGATAGGAGACAATATTTGACTAGGGTCTGGTGAGAACCAATCTTTGCCTATAACTTTATACATTTGATATTTGGAAGACCTTTGCATAGACAGGCTTCTGACTTTATATATTTCAAATCTTGCTTATCTTTCATTGCCTTCATATTTCTGGTGCCAGCAGCTATAGATCATATTTGTATCACTACACAGCTTTAACTTTGCATATTCATGTTGTAGGCACAGAGGTAACAGGAGTATTCCTGGAAGCCACTCCTACCCTGGGGCAGCTAGTAATAACTATACAGAAAAATGACTATGAACCACACAGATAAATCCTACTAATGCCAAACTATATGATTTTCCCCTTAGCCAGATCTCTATTGTACCTATGGCTATATCAATCCCAATCTATACAAGGCAAAGGGGTGGGAAGAAAAAGTGAAATGTAGAAATGGAACTGGGTAATGGATAGAGACTGGACAAGTTTTGAGTTGCATATTAGAAAAAGCCTCAATTGCCTTACACAGAGTGTTGATAGAAACGTGGACATTAAAGACAACTCTGATGATAGCTTAGGAAGAAAAGAGGAGAGCTGTGAATAAAGCTTCTATAATCTGAGAGATACACATATATCATCATGAACTAAATGTTGGTAGAAATATGAATGTTAAAGGTACTTCTGTTGAGGTGTTAGATATGAGAAACATATTACTGGAAACTGGAGGAAATACAATCTGTTATATTGGCAAAAATTTGGCCAAACTGTGTTCTAGTGTTTTGTTGAAAGTAGAGGTTGCAAGTAATCAATGTGGATATTTAGCTGGGGTGATTGGTAAAACAAAGTGTTGAAAGCACAGCTTGGTTTCTCCTTGTTGCTTACGGTAAAATGCAAGAGGAGAGAGAGAAAAATTGAAGAAGAAATTGTTAAGCAAAGGGAACCTGAACTTAAAGATTTGGAAAAGTCTATCCTGTGCCTACTCAACTATTGTATTTTGGAAGCAGACAACTTGCTGTTTACATAGGTTCACAACTGGAGAGAAACTTGGCCTCAGGATGAATCAAACCTGAAATCTTATCCATATCTGATTTAGATGAGACTTTGAACTTAGAGTTCATGCTGGAATGAATTAAGACTTTTGTGGTTGTTGAGATGGAATGAATATAACATATATGTGGCAAAGACATGAATTTGAGGGGTCCAGGGCGTAGAGTATTATGGGCTGTATTTTCTCCCCTGCAAATTCATATGTTGAATTCCTAACCTCCAGTAACTGAGAATGTGACTGTATTTGAATATAAGCCTTTTAAAGATGTAATTAAGTAAAAATGAGGTTATATAGGCAGACCCTAATCCAATATGATTGATATACTTATTAAAATAGGATATTAGGACACAGATACAGACTATATGAAGACACAGGGAGAAGGTGGCCATATACAAGTCAAGGAGAGAGGACTCAGAAACAACCAAACCAGGGACTTCCATGGTGGTCTGCCTTGCTTTGATTATCATCATCATTATATAAAAGGGTAGATAACAAATGTTTTTTCTAATTCAAGTTCCATGATGTGAAGGGCTGAAATAATACATTATACTTTCATAGAGTCATGAAAAAAAATTGATAGGTGTTGTCACTGTTCTCTTCTAATCGTGGTTATTAACTAGGGTCCTGTTTGGGCTTCCCAGGTGGCACAGTAATAAAGAATCCACCTGCCAATGCAGGATACGCAAGAGACAAGGGTTCAATCCCTGTTATCAGGAAGATCGCCTGGAGTAGGAAATGACAACGCATTCCAGTATTCTTGACTGGAAAATTCCATGCACAGAGGAGTCTGGCAGGCTGCAGTCTATGAGGTCACAAAGAGTTGGACATGACTGAGAGACTGAGCATGCGCACACAGGCACCCATTAAACAAATGTGTTCCCTGGCTGTTAAAATAATATATGTTTATCATAGAAAATTGGGAAAACAAGAAAGTTTCAAGCTGATAACCCTATATACAATTGTATCCCACTTTCTTTTTCTTCTCATACCTTGCATGTCTTATGCATTTTTCCAAGTACTTTATAATTCTTTGTAAACATCATTTTCAGAGTTTCTTTTTAATAGTAACTTACAATAATGGGCTAAATAAAAGGTTACACTTCAAAGTATATTAGACATATATAAAATGATGCTACTATTTTGAGAAAAAATATATGTAACCAGAGACTATTATTTGTTGTTTGTTGGACACTAATACATTTTAAAACACTTATACTTTCTACTGTTGTTCATTTAATTGAATTTTCATTTATGGAAATGAATAACTTATATCTGTGAATAAATGTGTCTAAAGCATATAAACAGAAGCATGTCATTAATACTTCTTCAGAAATATTTTAGCTGTGGTGGAAGTGGGAGTAGACTTTTAATTTGGACTTCTTATAACTGATAATTATAGCTTCTAGCTAAATTGATGTAAACATACAATAACTCAAATATTCAGCCACATGACTTTTTAGCACTTAAATTATGTCTTCCCTAATTAAGGAACTCATTAAGCTAAAGTTTCAGATAACATATTCTCAGCACTTCACTGAACTTAGGTCACTTCTTAGGTTTTATTTTAGGCAGTGTCTATTCTGAGATTTTCCAGACCATTCTTTCAAATGTTATGGCAAGGACCATAACAAATTAGTGAACTGTCTGTCCATGAACATTTCCAAAGTCTTACTAATAATTAAGAAGACTATCTTGCTTTCTCTTGATGTGGTTTCCTTAGAATAGAGAATAATCAGAATCTTGAGATTTATATTTAACAAAACCATTCCTAAAAAGAGAGAGAACAGGTGGCTTAAAGAGAGAAAGAATTTTAACTTTTGAAAGTGACTAAATCTTTCTAAATCTATAAATAGTATTCCAGTCCTCCAGTTGTTCAATTCTTAAAATTTAAGTGCTTTTGGCTATAAAAATATTACATCTAATAATTTTGAAGTATGCTTTCAGTAATGCATTTTTATTTTAAAATGTCTTAACATTGAGAATGTCATTGTGAATTATGAAACTTTTCTATATTTAATTTTATTTAGTGCCATGGGCTATGAGGAAAAGATTTTAGAGAAATAGAGGCTAATAATAACTTAAATTTAACCTTAATTATTTTTATTTATTTATTTTTCTTTTTTTTTAGCTAATCATAATTGAGTTTCCTTTAAATCAGGACATCAATGATACTTTGTTTCCAATTAACAGTAAAAACCTTCTTTGATCCTTTGACTTTTTATGAGATGAATTTATATTTCCCAGACTAACATGCATGACAACATAATTCTCTAGACTTATTAATATTCAACTTTACTGCTTTAATGAGAGAAACCAGGAGAAATGTAATGTCACCTGCTTATCTAAGGCATTAGTATCTTTTGCTAATATGTGTGTGCTCAGTTGCTCAGTCGTGTCAGATTCTTTGTGACCCTATGGACTGACTGTAGCCTGCCAGGCTCTGTCCATGAGCTTCTCCAGGCAAGGATACTGAAGTGGGTTGCCATTTCCTTCTCAAGGGATCTTCCTGACCCAGTGATCAAACCCACATCTGTGTCTCATAAATGGACAGGAAGATTCTTTACCACTGAGCCACCTAGGAAAAGAGACCAAAAAAGGCTTTTGAATAATAGTGAAAGTGAAGTCTCTCAGTCCTGTCCGACTCTTTGCAACCCCATGAACTGTAGCCTACCAGGATCCTCCATCCAAGGGATTTTCCAGGCAAGAGTACTGGAGTAGGTTGCCATTTCCTTCTCCAGCGGATCTTCCTGACCCAGGGATCAAACCCTGGTCTCCTGCATTGTAGGCAGACGCTTCACCTTCTGAGCCTCAGGGGCACTTGCTATATGCTAGACACTCTTCTAAGTGCTTAATATGCATTAATACATTTAACATTCAAAACATCCTTATGAGGTAGAAACAACTGAAAAATGAGTATAAATAAACATGCCTAACCTACTTTTAAGTGTATTAACATTAAGATGAAACTCTGAAAATGATGTTTAAAATACATATTGAATGACATGAAAAAGTGCATATGATTTCATGCTTAAACTCTATATACAGTGTTATATTAGCTCTATTTTATACAGATACATATACAGGTGCACACACACACACACACACACACACACACACACACACACACACACATATATATATATATAGAGAGAGAGAGAGAGAGAGAGAGAGAGAAAGAGGGAGTTAACCCAATATTCATAGTGTTCTCTCCAGATAATGGAATTTTAGATGATTTTCTTTACACACTCTATGTTTTGAACCCAAGCAGCATCTACAAACTTAGCATGACAATGGACTATTAACAAAAATCACATGTACAATGTGCACTGGCTTGATAGAAAAATTGTTGTATGTTAGTTATTACTACTCCAAAATAGAAAGACTAGACTATAAAAATTGTTGATCCAATTTCAACTGATGATCTAGGAGCTGTATTTAATTCATAATAACATGTGTAGGAGACAATCAAAGCATTTTCCTTTAGTCATATATGTAATCCTTACTGATCCATTACTACTTTCTTAAAATTAGATTGAAGTAGCCAATGCTAAGGATACAAAAATAGAATTCAACAGCACTTTTCAAATTCAAAGAGGCCCATTTAGTTCTGATCCATATTTAACAGGAGGGATTTGAATAAACTGTAATGAATTTGAAAGAGGTTGTTTGTTGAGAATGAAACTGATATTCACTAAATTCACTAATATTCATTAAAAATATTAGTTTCAGAATAAGGTCTTCTACTCCAGTAAAGACAATAGATTTAAGTTGATATAGAAAGCTATCTAAACCATTGTTTCTCCAAGTGTGCTTCTCTAGCTCTCGTGTATTAGAATCAACTGTTACAGAATCTTGGGTCCCCTCCCAAACTCCCAAACTAACTGAATCAAAATATTTGGGAGTGCGGACCATGTTACATGAATTTTTAACAAGCTCCTTATATGATGTTAAATGCAGTAAAGTTTGATGATTGTGGCCTTAGAGGTAAGATTCCAGTCTCTGATCATGAGATATGGTTAATATAGATCTGTAAAGGAGGATTCAGTTGGACTAGAAAACTAAAATTAAGGACTCAATTGTGTTTCTCAGTTGTCACTGTCTTTAACACAGTGTTAAGGACAAACCCCTCCCATTATGCCTCTTGTGGTAATTTAGACTGCTGCTGCTGCTAAGTCCCTTCAGTCATGTCCGACTCTTAGCAACCCCATGGACTGCAGCCCACCAGGCTCCTCCATCCATGGGATTCTCCAGGCAAGAGTACTGGAGTGGGTTGCCATTGTGCATCTCAAATCTGGTTGAGTCTCAGAACTTCCTGGGAAGATTTTTAAAGCACAAAGTCTCAGATTCCACACCATACCTACTGAATCAGGATGTGGGCATTTGTCTGATTTTTTAACCGTTTTGGGGTTATTACTATTTGCCAGTTATGCTTGGAGACCTCTGGTCTAGATGACAGTAGACCAAGGGTTTCACCCTGAACTAGTTTTCCTTTCTGCCTAGAAGTTCAGTTTTCTAGCCCCCTGAGTTTGCTATAGAATGAACTTGATGTTTTTTGTTTTGTTTTGTGTTTTAGAAAATTGATCAAAATGCTGGTTGCTATGACATCTTATAGAAACTTGCTCATGGGTGCAACAACGCATCATTAGCTCCACTAACGTTGATTTCTGTTAACTGCATTGTGCAAATAAACTATGGCAGATTGGTTCATCTGAACACTAACAGCAAATATGAGTTATATACTGTGAGTAGGCTGTACGTATATAAAACCAAAAGGTTGAAATTATAAGACTGATTTGACTAAATTTATTTAACACTCCATTGAGAAGTAGAATTGAGGCTCATGAACCTTGATTATAATAAAATGTTCTATGATTCTTTTATTGGTAAATGCAATTATGTGGAAACTGGCAGTTCCCTCAAATTAGGCAAAACAAAAATAATTACACAAGAAATTTTAAAAATAAATATACCTAACCTCGTTCTGGTGCTTTGTGTGTACTTTGTCGCTCAGTCGACTCTTTGCAACCCCATGGACTGTAGCCTGCTAAGCTCCTCTGTCCATGGGGATTTGCCACGCAAGAATCCTGGAGTGAGTTGCCATGTCCTCCTCCAGGGGATCGTCCCAACCCAGGATTGAACCCAGATATCCTGCATTGCAGGTGAAGTCTTTCACATAAGTTTTCTTATTTTATTTGTCCCTCGGAAAAATGTGTGAGATAGAAATGTTTAATATAAATTTTTCCATTTTATAAATGTTCAAGTTAAGGTCTAGATACTGAGTAATTTGTGTGTAAGTTTGTCTAGAGCGTATACAATTATAGAACCTAGGCCAGAAACCAACACTTTTAAGTCCTAGTGTCCCCCAACCCCGCCCAACTGCATTATGCCACCTCTTTCACTGAAACCCACTCAAGGTGACAAACACTAGACAAACTGATTTTCTTTCTTCTTTAGAGCAAGGAAAAGGGGAAGAAAAACACCTTTAATTGAAGGTTTTTCTGAATTCTACCCTCACTGAATGCTGCCTTATTAAAATCTCATTTTCAGAAGAGTTTGTTTAGTTCAACCTTCTTACAGATAAGTCAGTCACCTAAGCTACAAATCCAAGTACACAGTAGATCCACACTGATGGATTCATTGTATAAAAAAAGACCATAATCTTTATTGATAAACAGAGTTTCAGACCATTAATGTGTTACTTCATAAAATCATGAAAATAAAGAACACTGTTTGAAACTGCTCCAGATATTTTTATTAATGAGCAGTTAATAAAAAGAAATCAAACTGTCATTACTGTATTAAGCACATGAATATAAGGAGAAAAAATATCAGCAGTCAGATAGAAACTTTAAGGATAAAAGAAGCTTCTAGGAAATGTTATTAAATAAGGAATTGAAAAGTTAGGTCATAACTGGCTTCATCAAGGTATACTAGGTTACTAACAAAAACAAAAAACAAAGCAAGACAAAATGAGGGCAGACAGGGAACCCTGGCATGCTGAGTTCCATAGGGTCTCAAAGAGTCGGACACGACTGAGCGACTGAACTGAACTAAACAACCTATGTCAGAACAGTGATGCAGAATGAAGGCAATTATTTATACTTTAGAGAATAACCCTTTAGATGCTGCCTACCTTGCTTTCAGTGACATGGAATGCTCAAATACAGACCAACCACCCCAACAGGAAACTTACTGATATCATGTGAAGTGCATTGGTAGAAACTAGAGAATTTTCTTCAGTTCAAATCAAGGATTTATACTGGACCTTAAAAAGCATTTCTGTTGCTGAAGAATAAGCCTTTATCTCGTTCTGTAACTGTCATCTCAGCTGACGATTGTGTGGCAGAGGTTTCAAAATAGAGAAGCCAGATTGAACAAAAAAGTATAAGCAGCTTTTTAAACCTTATCAGCAAAACTTTTCTTGATCAAAGCTGACTTTATCCAAACCAGATTTTTGTATAGTGTTTATGGGTGCCTAGAGGGTGATAAGCACAATAAACCCAATGAATAAAATAAATAGATTCGGCCATTTTCTCTCCTGTCCCAAGTCTCTCTCTGGGAAGTGAGGGAGGTGGTTAAGGAGGTGCATTAATATTTTTAGGCTACTTACTCCATAACAGCTAGAAGGGGTTAGTAACTTAGTGGGCTCCCTAAGCCTCTAACTTACTCCTGAAGAGAGACTTACTGGGAATATTAACCTCCAAATTACATAAAAAGCTTGATCAAGTGTTAAAGGTACAAGGGAAGTATTATTACAGTGCAGTCAGTCTTCCATATCTGCAGGTTCTGCATCCTCAGATTCAACCAATCACAGATCAGAAATATTAAAAGAAAAAAATTCTAGAAACTTCCCAAAAGCAAAACTTAAATTTGTTATGCTTTTGGCAACTATTTACATCACCTTTACATTGTATTTATACCTACTTAGATAGCATTTATATTATATTTAGTTATTATAAGTAATCTATAAATGGTTTAAAGTATAGGGGAGGGTGTGCATAGGCTATATGCAATTACTATGCCATTTTATATAAGGAATGCTGCAAATACCTAAGAGTTCTGGAACCAGTTTTTAGCATTTGGATATCGAGAAATAACTATATTCTAGATACACAAGGGAGATAGTCAGCATGACATAACTTTTGGCCTAGCTGAAAAAATGCTCCAGAAACTGTAGTGGGCCATGGTTCCAAATTGGGAAAGGAGTACGTCAAGGCTGTATATTGTCACCCTGGTTATTTAATGTATATAAAGAATACATTATGTGAAATGCTGGGCTGGATGACGCACAAGTGGGAATCAAGATTGCCAAGAGAAATATTAATAACCTCAGATATGCACCCTTATGGCAGAAAGTGAAGAGGAACTAAAGAGCCTCTTGATGAAAGTGAAAGAGGAGAATGAAAAAGCTGGCTTAAAATTCAGCATTCAAAAAACTAAGATCATGCATCTGGTCCCATCATTTCATGGCAAATAGATGGGTAAACAATGAAAACAGTGACAGACTTTATCTTCTTGGGCTCCAAAATCACTGCAGGTGGTGACTGCAGCCATGACATTAAAAGACGCTTGCTCCTTGAAAGAAAAGCCAGGATGATCAACCCATATAGCATCTTAAAAAGCAGAGACATTACTTTGTTAACAAAGGTCCATCTAGTCAAAGCTATGGTTTCTCCAGTAGTCATGCATGGATGTGAGAGTTGGACCATGAAGAAAGCTGAGTGCTGCAGAATTGATGCTTTGGAGCTGTGATGTTGGAGAATACTTGTGAGGGTCCCTTGGACTGCAAGGTGATCCAACCAGTCAATCCTAAAGGAAATCAGTCCTGAATATTCATTGGAAGGACTGATGCTAAACCTGAAGCTCCAATACTTTGCCCACCTAATGCAAAGAACTGACTCACTGGAAAAGACCCTGATGCTGGGAAAGATTGAAGTCAGGAGGAAAACGGGACAACAGAGGATGAGATAGTTGGATGGCATCACCGACTCAATGGACATGAGTTTAAGCAAGCTCTAGGACTTGGTGATGGACAGGGAAGCCTGGAGTGCTGCAGTCCAAAGGGTCGCGAAGAATTGGGTATGATTGAGCAACTGAACTGAACTGATGTTTCCCAAAGGAAGAAACAAGAGCTAATCTACCTGGAATTTTCTCTTACATGGAGAATTATTTAATAGCCCAGCAAGCGTGGTGTGTGTGTGGGGGGTTCTCCATTGCTTCGTCATATGATCATATGAAGAAAAATCAATTATTACAAGGATACTAAACGCTGATCTGGGAAGAAGATGGATATATATGTGATTATGACTAAGGAGAGCCACTTTTAGCAGGGAGATATATATATCTCCCAGATCAGTATTAGATAGTTTTGTTATATTTCTTTTTTTCTTACATTTTTAATATTTATAGCATTGTCATCTAATTGTTTTAAAATAGAAGTATTATGTTTTTAAGTAAATATTGTTGTTTTCTTGGCTTTTTAATTTTCTTATTGAAATAGCAACGTTTCTCCTCTTTAGAAAACTGGGCAAGGACAAAGAAAAATAATAACTCTTCAAATCCTGCCACCTAGTAGCAACTACCATTAACATTTAGTGTTCTTAACATTCACTTATCAGTATAGAAATATTTCATGTTAAAAATACAAGTTTTATTGATTGAATCACTTCCTTCTACCTTGGTAAATCAAATGGCTTTACATGTTATCCCTTACTTACAGACAAAAATCATATTCTTCTTTGACATACATGGAGACTTGTTCATATAAATGTTTAAGTAGATATTAAAGTACATTTATCATCCTGTTATTTTAAATCTGGAATATATATTGAATCTTGTGTTCAAAGATTTTTAAAATTCTATCAGTTAATAGGTGGGTGATTTCTAAGACAAATCCATCTTAAGAAGTATGATAATGATTATAACAGTTTCTTTCAGAAAAGTCATAATTTAGTGTTCATCCTGGATTAACCTTTGAATTAGAATTGTATCATGGATGTTTAAAGAATTGAGTCTTTTGATTAAAGAAGGATCAGTATTTTTACCTCTAACATGAGGAAATCCTTATTCTTTAGAATTTATAACACTATATCTTTGGCAAAATATAACATGACTGATTTACTGTTTAAAAAGATTGTGAGAACTAGGCATGACATATCAAAGCAGTGGGACATTTGACTAAAATTTGAAAAAGATACACTTGGGTGGAAATAACTGAATATTTTTAATTAAAAGTAGAAAAATAACTAAGGCACTGGTGCTCAGTGGAAAAAATACACCTAAAGCTTTGTGTTCTATAAAGTGAATTTTCAGTATGCACCAGAATACGTATATTAATATTTTTTATTTACTAGGTAAGAAATTAAACACTATGGAACCAATTCTTCTACTGAGGCATGAAGAAATTATATAAGAAAGTAATTCTCAAATGAATCAATGAAATAGTAAGCTATTTAGCATTTACAATTCTTTTTCATTCATTCCATTTCCCAGAGGAACATGCCCCAAACCTCAGAACCAGAATCTATAAAATTTTAACCTACAGTAACATAACACTTTCCAGGAAGGTGCTATGTGCTAGCACTTTGTGTATATAGATATGCTTATCTTTGATGTTTTAGAATATTTAAAATGCATTATGCTTATAAGTATCCTTTTGAGATACTTGTATTGAAATCATTTTTTAAAACAATACTTACACTGCACTCTACTTTCTTCAGTTATAGGCCACACTCTTCCCCAAAGTATTTTGCAGGGCTTTTACTGGCAAAGAATTTCTCACTGCTTTCATATTTCAGATATTGGTTTACAGGAAATGCATACACCCTTGGAAAGTTCTGGGAAAGGGTAGTACACATTTGTTCAAACCTTTTTCTTTTTTAATATGTGTGCATGATATAGAGGAAGTTAATCTTATTGCATACAAAACCCTGCTACAAGTCACAAGGTGTTTCAGGGATATGGGAATGCACCTAATAAAAACTTTTATAAAATTAAAAATGTCAGGTGAACTCTCAGGAGTTCTATTATAGATCCTTTGCAAAGCAGAGCAAATGGAAACATTTAGGTTACATATAGCTACTTCAATGATCAAATCTTCTAAAACTTTTCACTGTGTGTTGGTCGTAAAACATGAGATGCTTATAAATTCCTGATGGAGATAAAAATCAGCAACAACTAATCAGGGAATGGGAAGTGATCTGAAAAGATTAGGGAGCCTAGTCTCAGGGTCCTAAAAGAAACTGTATTGATCTGAGATAGAACTTATGCACCATCATCATTATCAGAAGCATTAAAACCTTATTTATCTTGAAATTCCAAATCAAAATTTCTGATGATAAAAACGGATTTGGGTTTGAAGCTTGTCTTTGTAATAACTGTGAAAGACAGATTTTCCATGTAATTAAGGGTTTGACACAGATAACTGGAGGAAATGTTCAATTTGATAGGAAGTTACACTTTTCAAGCCCTCTTTAAAAATCACTTTGATGGTTTTTATTTCCCTGATCATAAATCACTATGGAAAACTTGAGGAAAATATAAAAGCAGAAAGAGAAAAACAAAAACAAAAGTTCCAATTCTTAAAACCATTCTTAGCTCTAAAGTCACACAAAAGTAGATCTTAAACTGGACTTGGCCCATGTGCTATAACTTGCCAACCCTTTTTTGTGTATCCCTGACAGTAATTCTTTTAAGGATTATTGTCTTCAATATAACATATCTTAAACAGTTAAAACAATATTTAAAATATTAATACTTTATATTACCAATTTTAGGTATTAAATTTTGCTGAATTTTAACTCTTCCTTCTAAAAGAACTCCATATTACAGAGGTCCCTTAAGTCTCATGCCCCTTTCCAGGAACCAAATACTAGAGATTTCATTTTCCTAAACTTATGTATATATTATTCCTGCACATAATTTTTATACTTTTGCTATTTCAATATGTACCCATAATGATATTTTTCATGTGATTTTTAAATTTACATTGTTCAGTCGCCTACTCATGTCTGACTCTTTGTGATCCCATCGACTGCAGTACACCAGGCTTCCCTATTCTTCACCATTTTCCGGAGCGTGTTCAAACTGAGTTGGTGATGCCATCCAACCATCTCATCCTCTGTTGTCCCCTTCTCCTCCTGCTTTCAATCTTTGCCAGCATCAGAGTCTTTTCTAATGCATCAGCTCCTCCCAGCCAGTGGCCAAAGTATTGGAGCTTCAGCTTCAAAATCAGTCCTTCCAATGAATATTCAGGACTAATTTCCTTCAGGATTCACTGACTGGATCTCCTCACAGTCCAAGGGACTCTCGAGTCTTCTCCAACACCACAGTTCAAAAGAATCAATTCTTCACTGATCAGCCTATTTTATGGTCCAAATCTCACATCCATACACGGCTACTGGATAAACCATAGCATCGACAAGATGGGCCTTTGTCAGCAAAGCAATGTCTCTGCTTTTTAATATGCTGTCTAAATTTGGCATAGCTTTCTTTCTTCCAAGGAGCAAGTGTCTTTTAATTTCATGGTTGCAGTCACCATCTGCAGTGATTTTGGAGCCAAAGAAAATAAAGTCTGTCACTGTTTCCTTTGTTTCCCCAACTATTTGCCATGAAGTGACAGAACTGTATGCCATGATCTTTCTTTTTTGAATGTTGAATTTTAAGCCAGCTGTTTCACGCTCCTCTTTCACTTTCATCAAGAGGCTTTTAGTTCCTTTTTGCTTTCTGCCATAAGGGTAGTGTCATCTGCATATCTGAGGTTATTGATATTTCTCCTGACAATCTTGATTCCAATTGTGCTTCATCCAGCCTGGCATTTCACATGATGTACTCTGCTTAGAAGTTAAATAAGCAGGGTGACAATATACAACCTTGACGTATTCCTTTCCCAATTTTGAACCAGACCATTGTTCCATGTCTGGTTCTAACTGTTGCTTCTTGACATGCACACAGGTTTCTCAGGAGGCAAGTAAGATGGTCTGGTATTTCCATCTCTTTAAGAATTTTCCACAGCTTGTTGTGATCTACACAGTCAAAGGTTTTGGCATAATCAATGAAGCAGATGTTTTTCTGGAACTCTCTTGCTTTTTCCATGATCCAACAGATGATGGCAATTTGATCTCTGGTTCCTCTGCCTTTTCTAAGTCCAGCTTGAACATCTGGAAGTTCTCAGTTCATGCACTTCTGAAGCCTAGGTTGGAGGATTTTGAGCATTACTTTGACAGAATGTGAAATGAGTGCGATTTTGCGGAAGTTTGAACATTCTTTGGCATTGCCCTTTTTTAGATTGGAATGAAAACTGACTTTTTCCAGTTCTGTGGCCACAGCTGAGTTTTCCAAATTTGCTGGCATTTTTGAGTGCAGCACTTTCAAAGCATCATCTTTTAAGATTTGAAAGAGCTCAGCTGGAATTCCATCACCTCTACTAGCTTTGTTCATAGTAATGCTTTCTAAGATTCACTTGACTTCACACTCAAGGATGTTTGGCTCTAGGTGAATGACTGCACCATCATGGTTATCTGAGTCATTACGATCATTTTTGTATAGTTCTTCTGTGTATTCTTGCCACTTCTTCTTAATATCTTCTGCTTCTGTTAGATCCTTGCTGTTTCTGTCTTATATTGTGCCCATCTTTGTATGAAATGTTCTCTTGGTATCTCTAATTTTCTTGACAAGATCTCTAGTCTTTCCCATTCTATTGTTTTCCTCTATTCTTTTGCATTGTTCACTTAAGGCTTTCTATCTCTCTGCTATTCTCTGGAACTTGTATTAAGATGGGTATATCCTTCCATTTCTCCTTTGCCTTTAGCTTCTCTTCTTTTCTTAGCTATTTGTAAGGCCTCTTCAGACAACCATTTTGCCTTTCTTTTTCCTGGGGATGGTTTTGATCACGGCCTCCAATACAATGTTATGAACTTCCATCTATAGTTCTTCAGGTACTCTATCAGTTCTAATCCCTTGAATCTATGTGTCACTTCCACTGTATAATCCATTGTTTCCCCATCTGTTTGCCATGAAATGATGGGACTAAATGTCATGATCTTAGTTTTCTGAATGTTGAGTTTTAAGCCAACTTTTTCATTCTCCTTTTTCACTTTCATCAAGAGGCTCTTTAGTTCTTCACTTTCTGCCATAAGGGTGGTATCATTTGCGTACCTGAGGTTATTGAATTTCTCCCAGCAATCTTGATTCCAGCTTGTGTTTTATCCAGTCTGACATTCCACGTGATATACTCTGTATATAAGTTAAATAAGCAGGGTAACAATATACAACCTTGACATACTCCTTTCGCTATTTGGAACCAGTCTGTTCTTCCATGTCCAGTTCTAACTGCTGCTTCTTGACCTGCATACAGAGTTCTCAGGCATCAGGTCAGGTGGTCTGGTATTCTCGTCTCTTGAAGAATTTTCCACAAATTGTTGTGATCCACACAATTAAAGACTTTGGTGTAATCAATAAAGCCAAAGTAATTGTTTTTCTGGAACTCTCTTGCTTTTTTGATGATCCATAATATGTTGGCAAATTGATCTCTGGTTCCTCTGCCTTTTCTGAATCCAGCTTGAACATCTGGAAGTTCACCATTCACATAATTTTGAAGCCTGGCCTGGAGAACTTTGAGCATTACTTTGCTAGCATGTGAGATGAGTGCAATTGTGTGGTACTTTGAACATCCTTTGGCACTGCCTTTCTTTGGGATCGGAATGAAAACTGATCTTTCCAGTCCTGTGGCCATTGCTGAGTTTTCCAAATTTGCTGACATATTGAGTGCAGCACTTTCACAGCATAATCTTTTAGGATTTGAAATAGCTCAACTGGAATGAAATTGAAACATGCTTACTCCTTGGAAGAAAAGCTATGACCAACCTAGACAGCAAATAAAAAAGTAGAGATTTTATTTTGCCAGCAAAGGTCCATGTAGTCAAGGCTATGGTTTTTCTGGTAGTCATGTATGGATGTGAGAGTTGGACTACAAAGAAAGCTGAGTGCCAAAGAAGTGATGTTTTTGAACTGTGGTGTTGGAGAAGACTCTTGAGAGCCCCTTGGACAGCAAGGAGATCCAACCAGTCAATCCTAAAGGAAATGAGTCCTGAATATTCATTGGAAGGACTGATGCTGAAGCTGAAACTCCAATACTTTGGCCACTTGATGCAAAGAACTGACTTGTTGGAAAAGACCCTGATGCTGGGAAAGATTGAAGTCAGGAGGAAAACGGGACAACAGAGGATGAGATAGTTGGATGGCATCACCGACTCAATGGACATAAGTTCGAGCAAGCTTCAGGAATTGGTGATGGACAGGGAGGCCTGGTGTCCTGCAGTCCATGGGGTCACAAAGAGTCAGACACAACTGGCAACTGAACTGAACTGAACTGTATAATCATAAGGGATTTGATTTAGGTCATACGTGAATGGCCTAGTTGTTTTCTCTACTTTCTTCAATTTAAGTCTGAATTTGGCAATAAGGAGTTCAAGTTCATGATCTGAGCCATGGTCAACTCCCGGTCTTGTCTTTTCTGACTGTATAGAGCTTCTCCATCTTAGGCTGCAAAGTACATAATCAATCTGATTTCGGTATTGGCCATCTGTTTCTTGTATTGTTGAAAGAGGGTGTTTGCTATGACCTGTGCGTCCTCTTGACAAAACTCTGTTAGCCTTTACTCTGCTTCATTTTGTACTCCAAGGCCAAACTTGCCTGTTACTCCAGGTATCTCTTGACTTCCTACTTTTGCATTCCAGTCCCCTATGATGAAAAGGATATCTTTTTTTTTGGTGTTAGTTCTAGTAGGTCTTGTAGGTCTTCATAAACCATGAATTTGTATAAGTTTACAGAAAATAATCATTTACCTTGTGTTTTACATTTAATGGTTTCTTTTTAGATGTCTCCAAGTATTTCTGCCTATTTAACTCCCCTTGATAATGCTATATGCACATGTATAAACTGCTATAAGTCATTCTAACCTATTTTAGAGAGCTTGTATTTAGCAATACCCTGTTGATGATATGTCTGTGTTATTGAATACATTATCCTCTCATCTTGTACACCATAGTTTAGAGTTGAGTGTACTCAGAGACTATCTAATCCAAATCCCTCAGACGACAAATAAGTAAATAGGCCCAACAATATTAACTGGCATTGTCCAAGATCACATAGCAAGTTAGTATCATATTCAGAACTAGGATCTAGTTTTTATGTTTATACTAATAAAGCCTGTACAATCTTTGCACTCTTAACTGGGGACAATGGCAATGGACTTTGCAGGTGGCTCAGTAGGTAAAGAAGCTGCCTGCAATGCAGGGGACCTGGGTTTGATCCCTGGGTCAGGAAGATTCCCTGGAAAAAGGAATGACTATTCACTCCAGTATTCTTGCCTGGAGAATTCCATGGACAAAGGAGCCTGGCAGGCTACAGTCCATGGGGTCTCAAAGAGGTCAACACAACTTAGCAACTAATCAACAACAGCAAGGCAACTCACAAATAGTACCTTTGGCTCTTTCAAAACTGGCAGAGCTAGCTGGGGAATAAATTCTGCTCTTTTAGTAGACCTAGTTTCTTTCCATAGCTAGATTCCTTTCTTCTCCAAGGAATAGAATTTCTTTCTCCCTGTATACTTCTGAAAGTAGAAAATTCAGCGTAGTACAGGTATAACAGATTCTTAGTAGAGGGAAAAAAAGATGAATCAATACTAAAGAAACATTAACTACTTATAATTCATTGAGAAAATGCCTTTTAAGTCAGAAGAATCACAATATGACTTCATTTAGTCACATGACTCTCTCTTAAATCTTCCTGGTAAAATAGTGATAACAGATTGGCTTAACCAGAATTCAGAAAGATCTTGTGATCTTATTTCATGCATTACATCCCATCTGAAGACAAGGATCCTTTTTTAATTGAAGTGCAGTTGATTTATAATGTGTTAATTTGTGCTGCATAGCAAAGTGATTCAGTTATATATATATATATATATATATATATATATATATATATATACACACACACATTATTTTTTCAATGTTATCATAGGATACTGAACAGAGTTCTCTGTGCTATACAGTAGTACCTTGTTTTTTAGCCATTGCATTTATAATACTTACATCTACTAACTTTAACCTCCTACTCCAACACTCCCCCAACCCTCTCCCCCTTGGCAACCACAAATATGTTCTTTATGAAGACATACCTCCTTTTAAAACAGCAAGAGCTTAATACACAGTAGAGAGAAATGAAAGAGCAACAAAAAATTTTAAGAGTTGTTATTAATTTGTATAGTCGATGTCATGCCTTTATTTTGATTGTGGTATTTAATGGATGAAAATTCATTGTTTTTTATTGAATATATAAATCCTTATACTTCATGTATTTCAATATGGCAAATCATTAAGATAGTTAAATGCTGGAAATTGATAAATGAAAGTTAGGAATGTTGTTATATTTTAAAATATGGAGCAACATTTTCATACTTAGGGAGTTTCAATTCTCTCTGAGTAAAACAATACGTTCCATTGTTTAACATTCTAGAATCAGAAATATTGCATCAGCTGTGCAGATGGAGAAATCACTAGACTTTACAATGAAATTTTCAAAGAAACAATAGTTACCAAAAAGCCATGGGGATGAATACACACAGAACAGGCAGAATATGCCAATTTAGAATTGACAGAGTTCTAACAATAAAACTGAGTAATAGCAGTAAGACAGTATTGTTTTTCAATAGTTTTTTCAATCATATTTTTATGTATAGACTTTAACATGTTATGTATATTTCTAATCAAACAACATAAAAAACTAGAGTCATATTTATGGTGAAATGATTGCTACAAAGCAGGTTAAGTAAGTCCTTGGAATGGTGGGACACTTGGAAAAGCTTACAGGTACCCCAGGGACACTTGGAAAAGCTTACACAGTGCGTTTTTCAGAATAGGGGAAAAACATGTGGATTCTCTCTAGCCACCTAGCCAACAAAAAAGTTAACTTTCTTGGGATATCCTGCCTTGTTTCCTATCAGACAACTAACGTGCTCTTCTACTGTTTTTTGTTTGTTTTTTTTTGCCAATAGTCCTCAGTCCTGAGCTGGAGGACCCACCTCCTTTTTGTTTTCTTGGTTCATTAAGGAACAGTGAATGGGATTTGTGGATCCTATAGAGGCATATATATGGCTTCAGAGGTGTAATTCTTATACTCCTGAACCTGTCTGCAAATGTATAAGAATGTACATTTCTCTGGGAAAATGGTATATAGCTCTTATCAGATTCCTGAAGGAATATGTTACCCCCAAACTTTAAGCATCATTGTTTGAGTGTCCATATATGTCCAGTAACTCGAACTTGACTTTGGAGATACAAGGGCATAGAATTATGATGATCACAGTATTTACAATGCCTTACACATCACATATCTTACAGACTACTTGTACATGTCTGTCGATGAAGAGCTTATATCTCAGCTAGGACAAAAACCATACATTTCAATTTTTAAAATAAATATTTAATTTTCTACTAAGTGTCAGGCTCTATTCTAAGCACTCAAGAAACACTCATCTATAAAACAAATATCTTTGACCTAGAAGATCATTTTACATTCTGCATTTAACAAACAAAACATGAGAAGAGTTTGAAAGCAGTATATACTCTAAGACAAAGTGAATAGCAAAATGATTATAGGCTGCAGAGTAAAGAATTTACATTTAAGGCTCTACTCTTTAAAAAGAGCACTATCATATATCAGAAATAATTTGCCTTTCACAGTGCTTCCTATTTTCAAATAATGTTAAGGAGTTAAGTTTGAAACTTGCCTGGCCCTAGACTAGCCTTGTGTGGGGGGGCGGTGAGTGGGTGTGTGTGTGTGTGTTAGTCACTTAGTTGTGATCAACTCTGCAACCCCAAGGATACTTGTAGCGCATCAGGCTCTTCTGTCCATGGGATTCTCCAGGCAGCAATACTGAAGTGGGTAGCCACTCCCTTTTCCAGGGGATGTTCCTGACCCAGGGATCGAACCCAGGTCTTCTACATTTCAGGCAGGTTCTTTCTTTATGGTCTGAGCCACCAGGGAAGCCCAGACTAGTCTTAATAAGCTTCAATATATTTTATTTAGGCTAATTGTAGAAACAGCAAGTATATTTCAACACAAAAGCCTAGAGGTGAAAGTGACAATGATTATTATTTTTTGTCTCTTTACTAGAATAATGCATTATTTCATAGTGGTACAAACTTAGACCGTGTATATTACAAAGTATCTCTTCCTGTTTGGGTTTTACGCCTTGTTGGCACTGTGGCTGGTACAAGTGGTAAACAAAGCAATATGTTTTTTTCTTCCCAAGTAATGAGAAGGTAGCAATTTATTCATAGGAGCATGGAAAATAGAATATACGCATTTATTTAAGTTGTGAAGAACATCAAAAAAAAAGCATTTGCTGACAAAGCCTAAGAAATTTGGATGGTGATGTATACTAAACCATGCAAATGAAAGAAATTTTAGTCAAACATATTAATTATTCAATATGTAGTTTCTGTGTTCTTAAAAGAAACTCATGACTGAGAAGGAAAAGCTGATATGGTAAAATATTGTAATGTTCAATTATAAATATTGTATTACTAAATATTCTGACTAGCAGACTTCCTATCTCTTGGTCTGGACTAGTTAGTCTGCCTAATGTAAGCTAGAATACAGAATTGTCAGTTTGTTCCTTTTAGAGACTGTTTGGTAATCAAAGAGAAAATCTCTCTTCCCTTGTCACTGTTCCTCCCGCCCTCATCAGTCGCTGTGCAAATGCATGTACTTAGGGGAATACATGGAGAAGGCAAGGGCAGCCCACTCCAGTATTCTTGCCTGGAGAATCCCAGGGACAGAGGAGCCTGGCGGGCTACAGTCTGTGGGGGGTCACAAGAGTCGGACACAACTTAGCGACTAAACTACTACTACTAAAATTCACATTGGAGAAGGAAATGGCAACCCACTCCAGTATTCTTGCCTGGAGAATCCCATGGAGAGAGGAGCCTGACAGGCTGCACTCCATGGGGTCACAGAGAGTGGGACACGACTGAGTGACTAACACACACACAAGGGAATGCAGAGGGCTCAGAACCCTTGTCTAGGAGAGAAACAACACTTCTCCTACTAAATGAACCACAGATGTCACCTTAATGTACAAAAGACAGTATGTGTTCTTTTTGCATCTTGATCGTGACTCCAAGATTACCAGAACACTTATCATTTTTATTATTTACCCCTCCCACTCCCTTCTACATAGTGTATTCATTTAGCCTGAATTCTCGATTCCTAATATCACAGAAGGTGTTAATCTTTTCTCTAAGGGTCAGAATGGGTTCTGGTAAATCATAAAACTGATGTTCTGGGAAGAATTGCTGTAATTGCTATTCTAATAGAGTTCTTTGTGCCTTTGTATCTATAGAAGGAAGGGAAATTTTTCTCTTTACTAATTATTTTTCCTTCTCCTTAGAGTGCCAATTTCATTTAGTAGGACTATTTTAAAACTATTCTTTGGAAGATGATTTCTGTCATTCTTTATAATATCTAATTCTTGTGGGACTCATTATGCAGGTTCTCCAGTGCCGCTTTCTATCCGTGTGATGTACAAACAATATTTTCTCTTCTCCATTTTTACATCCTTAATACATCTATACTCTCTACTATGAAAACATGTCTACTTTTGCTTTAATCCTCATTTCTTTATCTGTCATTACCTTTAGGTCTATCATGGAATCACTTTAAACCCAATAAATAAAATCTTATTTTTAAAGTGCTCAGTTTTCAGAATTGGAAGAATGCTATTACTGAGAAAGTGGCTATCAGAACTCACCTAACCTGCCTTTCAGGCACTTCCCAGCCCTGAAAAAAAACAGAAGAGCCAGTAGTGAGAGCCCCCTGCTCAGTGTTTCAGATGAGCTTACCATCAGAATCAATTAGCTCTTTGGCTCTTCTCCAGCTGCTCAGGTGCATGGAAAAGTCTGCTTGGGCGCCACAACCAAATACCATCTACTGAGGTGGCTTAAACAAAAGAAATTTATTGTCTCACAGTCTGGAGGCTAAAAGTCCAAGGTCAAGGTGCTAGCAAGGTTGATTCCCACTGAGAGCTCTTCTCCTGACTTGTAGATGCCCGTCTTCTTGCTATGTCCTCTCATGGCCTTTGCTCTGCATGAAGAAAGATCTTGTGTTTTTTCCCCTTTTTAATTTTATGTATTAATTTATTTTTGGCAGCACTGGGTCTTTGCGGCTGTGTGGGCTTTTCTCTAGTTGCAGCCAGCAGGAGATACTCTTTGTTGGAATCTCTCTTCTGAGGATTTAGTTTTCACCTTCCCTGCTTCCACAGTATAACATACCTTGGCATGTCTCTTGGATGGCTTTAATTGTATCTAACTTTTCCCTCTGAAAACTGGAAGCATTAGTCACTCAGTCATGTCTGACTCTTTGAGAGTAGACTGTAACCCTCCATAGACTGTAACCCACCAGGCTCCTCTGTCCATGACATTCTCCAGGCAAGAATACTGAAATGGGTTGCCATTTCCTTCTCCAGGGGATCTTTCTGACCCAGGGATCGAACCCGCGTCTCATGTGTTGCAGGCAGATTCTTTACTGACTGAACCACCAGGGAAGCCCACTTTTCGCTCTAGTGTCTATTCCTGGTTCTTAGTTCCTTTGCCTCTATGTTTCAGGTACTACTTCTGTAGATCTATGTATTTAGCCTATTTGCCAGGTTGTCTCCTCAGCTCTTTCCTCAGGAGACAAATTTTTCTAAGAAATGATAGAATGATTTTCATTTGATAGTAACATTTTAGTTGAATTCCCTTAAAGATCGGTGAACCTTCCCCATTACCTACCTCCTCCACACCTGCCCACTCCCACACAAGCATACGGCCTGCTGCGCCTTCAGTCTGCTCCGCAGTCTCCACTGTCAGTCTGTCAGTTACTATAACACTAAACCCTAGTCAGGAAGCTCTGCCCTGTCCTGCCTGACTTCTTTCAATTCCATGTAAACATGAAACAAACCGCATACCCTATAGCTTTGTTCATTCATTTGTTTTCAATAAGAACAAAGTAGCACTGCCATTCAGTGGTAACCCATGATAGCTCAGATTTTTGAAAGATAAGTTATTTTTAACGTTGAACCTGAACCTGAAGAGCTGACGTCACTTACTGACAATGCTATCATGAGATTTGTTTAAATTAATTTTTTCATGCCTTTTATTAAATTTTAATGTCATTGTTCCCACCCCTCATTAATTACATTTTTCTAAATTGATCCATATATATTTAACAATACATCTCTACACTCTAAACTCAAATAAAACAAAATAAGTGTTTCCATGGTTTTATGATATAGTTTCTTCTATAACAGTTTTTGGACTCTTTTCACTATCAAGTTTTATGAAAATTCCAGGTAAATGGCTTAGATTTTTGAGGGATAAGAAGGTGGCATGGGTAAAGGAGAGACTGTATTTCTAGTGAGAAAAAGAATCCTCTGAAGAACTTTGTACACCAGTGAAGCCCAAAGAGAGAATTGAAATTGATGTCTCTGGGGCAAAACAGCTCTTATAGCCATAGGCAAAATTCTACCAATCCATCTGAACGTACTTAACTGATGAGAAACTATGTTGCTTGAGATTCTTCTGTTTTCCCAAATGTGCTTAGACTCCTATATCCTTTGTGCTTTCAGTGGAAATGCTCCAGGAAGAATTGCAGTGATTTAAAAATAGATACTTGCCATACTTTTCTTTTCATATTTCAGTGGCATCTGACTGCAGATTATTTGAGGAGCTCAAATTCCAAAATATCCTAAACCTATTTTGAAAGCAAACAAAAATCTATGAGTTCTGTGCATTCACTATTAATGTAGAGCTTGTGAAAACTAGAATTTCATATGTGCCTGTCACAAAAATCCAGAAAAAAGTTAGTACTTGATGCATCTGTGTCTAAAGGACTCCCTAATGCTGAAGGATGGATAAAATTTGTCTTCAGAATTACTGTTCCTTTAGAGCATATTATTTCTTTAATTGAAAAGATTTTAAAAATAATGTAGATGTTGCAAGAAGATTGCTGTGCCAAACCCTTTTTTAATGGATTTTTTTCTTTTTAATGTTTCCACATTGATTATAAAAATAATATATAGTCATTCTGTAAATTTTGTAAAAATGTATCAAGAAAAATAAATTACCTTTTCATTAACCTACCAACTTGAAATGATCTACTAACATTTCAGCAAACATCTTTCCAAATATTTCTATACATTTTATAGAGTTGAAATATATAACTTTTACAACATTTTGCCATAAGTATCTTCTTAGATTACTAAGTGGTTTCTAAATATAATATTAAATATCTATGTAATATTCCTTCATATGAACATTCCATATATTTTTAAACATTCTTTTAACATGAGAATTTAGTTTGTTTTTAATGTTTCATTATTATAACTAATACTGTATAAATCTTATGTGCAATTTCTTCATTATTTTTTCAGGGTCAATTCCTAGGTGAGGAATTGGATGAATAAAACTATTGGATGAATTAAAAAAATTTTGTGAAAATTAGAAAACTTAATTCTGGGATTTCTAACCTCTTTGAGTGTGCAGATACCTCTAAGACACTGATATAAGTTCTGCCCTACTTCCAGAAAATGCTAACAATTAGTTTCCTACACATAAAGATAATATGAAATATCTTTAAGTATGTCTCCCTTACTCAAAATGCTTTGAAATTCTAAAAATAACAAAAAGCAAATTTAAGTTTTATTCAAAAGTAAATTTCAACCAGAATGTCTTTGTTTCAAATGAGCTTAAATTTTGGATGACAGTACATGCAATTTGAGTCACTCGGTGACTTTTGGTGGCCACAAGTGCTGAAAACTCAGACTCACAAAACTTTGTAGAATCACAGATTGAATCACAGAGCTTTACCAGATGAGTAAATTGTGTCAACAAGCCTCAGGATGCTCCAGAATTCTTCCAATTGAAATCATGTCCAAACATGTCATTAGTTCACAAATGAATAAAGCTATCTTCTGTCAGAATTTGCTTTGCTGATGCTGTCCATTGTACTAAGGAGAGTTTAGAAATCAATATTTCAGTTTCAACATAATCTGAGCAGGAATTTTAAAAGAATTACATAATGTTTTTAAGTATGAGCAAATTTCTGCCTGTAGAAAAATTGACCCAGTTTTGGCAGTCTGGCTCCACCCAGCAGAGGAAGTTTGTCCAAGTTTGCAAAGTTTGTAGAGTTACCTGTTTCCAATCCCCCAATAGCAAGCGTGTCAAAACAAAAACAACAAAATTTTTATGTTTTATTCCAGGGCAACTATAGTTGTGATTGCAGGACTTTGAGTGAAAAGATTTTTCTTAACGCTATAGCCAAAATGCTTCAAATAAACCAAACCATCTTCTGGTAAGTAAGCTATATGTTAATCAATCAAACACTTTAGAAAGCTTTTTTGGAAAGCCTATGTGGTTAAAATTTTCAAATTCTGTCCACTTTTCTTTATAAAGCCTCTTGAAAAAGGGTGATTCCAGATTTAGGCTTTCAGAAAGTTGGCAAATTTTACAATAGCATAGATCTAGCAAAAAATGACAAGAGGCATAAGTCTCCTGGTGCCAATCTACAGGTGCAACACTAAGATGGACAATTTAGTCTTGGGTGTGACAGCATATGCAGCAGTCTCCCCTTATCTGCAGGGTGTATGTTCCAAGAACCCCAGTGGATGCTTGAAATTAAAGATAGTATGATTATGTGTGTATATATATATATATATATATATATATATATATATATATATATAGAGTGAGTGAGCAAGTGAAGTTGCTCAGTAGTGTCCGACTCTGCGACCCCATGGACTGTAACCTACCAGATTCCTTCCTCCATGGGATTCTACAGGCAAGAGTATTGAAGTGGGTTGCCATTTCCATCTGCAGCAGATCTTCCCAACCCAGGGATCGAACTCGGGTCTCCCATATTCCAGGCAGACGCTTTAACCTCTGAGCCACCAGGGAAAACCTATATATGTTCAGGTCAGTTCAATTCAGTCTGCTCAGTCGTGTCCGACTCTGCGACCCCATGAATCGCAGCACGCCAGGCCTCCCCTGTCCATCATCAACTCCAGGAGTTCACTCAAAGTCACGTCCATTGAGACGGTGATGCCATCCAGCCATCTCATTCTCTGTTGTCCCCTTCTCCTCCTGCCCCCAATCCCTCCTAGCATCAGAGTCTTTTCCAATGAGTCAACTCTTCGCATGAGGTGGCCAAAGTACTGGAGTTTCAGCTTTAGCATCATTCCTTCCAAAGAACACCCAGGGCTGATCTCCTTCAGAATGGACTGGTTGGATCTCCTTGCAGTCCAAGGGACTCTCAAGAGTCTTCTCCAAGACCACAGTTCAAAAGCATCAGTTCTTCGGCGCTCAGCACATCCATGTATGACCACTGGAAAAACCATAGCCTTGACTAGATGGACCTTTGTTGGCAAAGTAATGTCTCTGCTTTTGAATATGCTATCTAGGTTGGTCATAACTTTCCTTCCAAGGAGTAAGTATCTTTTAATTTCATGGCTGCATGTGTGTGTGTATACACACACACACACACACACACACACACACACACATATGTATGAATATATATATATACTTCTTGAGAAGGCAATGGCAACCCACTCTAGTACTCTTGCCAGACAAATCCCATGGATGGAGGAGCCTGGTAGGCTGCAGTCTATGGGGTCGCTTAGAGTCAGACACAACTTCACTTTGACTTTTTACTTTCATGCACTGGAGAAGGAAATGGCAAACCATTCCAGTGTTCTTGCCTGGAGGATCCCAGGGACGGGGAGTCTGGTGGGCCACCGACTATGGGGTCACACAGAGTCAGACACGACTGAAGCGACTTAGCAGCAGCATATATACTTTGCTTTTTCATGTACATACATACATATTATGGAGAAGAAAATGGCACCCCATTCCAGTATTCTTGCCTGGAAAATCCCATGGATGGTGGAACCTGGCCAACTACAGTCCGTGGATCACAAAGAGTCAGACATGACTGAGTAACTTCACTTTCACATACATATAATGAAACTTAATCTATAATTATGCAACTATTAATAAAATAGAACAATTATAAGAATATACTGTAATGAAAGTTATGTGAATGTGGCCTCTCTATCTCAAAATGTCTTTACAAATGAATGCCTTTTCCATCTTAACTAAGCACTTATCACATACTGTGGCTGCAACTTTTGCAGTTTGAAATGTGACAGCAAAACTAGCATGAATTTCTTTTTATTCTTCACAGTTTCATGGAGAGAAGATCTGTTCTTACCATGCTGCTGCTGCTGCTAAGTCGCTTCAGTCATGTCCGACTCTGTGCGACCCCATAGACGGCAGCCCACTAGGCTCCTCTGTCTCTGGGATTCTCCAGGCAAGAATATTGGGGTGGGTTGCCATTTCCTTCTCCAATGCATGAAAGTGAAAAGCGAAAGTAAAGTGGCTCAGTCATCCCAGCTCTTCGCGACCCCATGAACTGCAGCCCACCAGGCTCCTCCGCCCATGGGATTTTCCAGGCAGGAGTACTGGAGTGGGGTGCCATTGCCTTCTCCATAGATCTTAGCAATTTAAAACTTATGAATTGTTTATTTCTGGAATTTTCCACTTAATGTTTTCAGATTGCTGTTAACCTCAGGTAATAGAAACTGCAAATTAGGGGGACTAGAGTATACGAACTGGAGAAGGAAATGGCAATCACTCCAGTGTTCTTGCCTGGAGAATCCCAGGGACGAGGGAGCCTGGTGGGCTGCCGTCTATGGAGTCGCACAGAGTCGGACACGACTGAAGTGACTTAGCAGAATATAGGAGCCTGGTAGGCTGCGGTCCATGGGATCGCGAAGAGTCGGACACGACTCAGTGATTCACTTTGACTTTTACTTTCATACCTTGGAGAAAGAAACGGCAACTCACTCCAGTGTTCTTGCCTGGAGGATCCCAGGGACGGGGGAGCCTGGTGGGCTGCCATCTATGGGGTCACACAGAGTCGGACACGACTGAAGCGACTTAGTAGCAGCAGCAGCAGAGTATAGAGACTGAGCTTGCTATAGAGTGAATGTAGCTCTCTAAATTTGTAAATTAAAATCTAATCTCTAATGTGAATGGTATTAGGAGATGAAGCCTTTAGTGGGTGATTAGGTCAGAGAACAGAGCCCTCATGAATGGGATTCTTGCCCTTATAGAGCCTAGAAAACTTCTTTACCATTTCTGCCATGGGAGGATACAACAAGAAGTTAATCTACAAAACAGGAGACAGGCTCTCACCAGACATCAAACCTCATCAGACAGAGTCTGCTGGTGACTTGATCTTGGACTTCCAGCCTCTAGAATTATGAGAAATAAATTTTTATTATTTGTAAGCCACCCAGTCTATGGTATTTTGGAAAACCAGATGCATGATCAAGCATTTGCAGATATTGTATAAAAGACTACCAAGATTCTTGTCCCTATTGGAGTTTTGCTTGGCAGAAACCTTCCATTTTAAAGACATCAACATTTGAGTTTCTAAAAGGGGCTCACAAAAACATGAATTCTGTTACGACATTAGCATGCATATAACATAGAGATACTAGATGCAGTCTGCCCTGAGAGAAGTGAGTGATGCTATACAGCTCCAGTTCTTGCTGGAGGCAAATGTTTTAGCTGCCTATTTCTTCATGTTTCATTTCAAAATATTTGAACAAAAATCATCAATTATGAAGTTGATGGGTTTGACAGAAACACTGCCTATATTTTCTTTGGTTTCTCTAAGTCACAGTCCAGTTCAGCCTTTTCCAGAATACATGGCTTCACCAAATCCTTCAGAGTAGACATGGCTTCTTTTGACTGGCAATGTGACAAGCAGTCTTACAAAAATACTAGAAAGGTTTTTGTGCTGAGGCAAATTTAAACACTGGTTATTTCCTTGTCTTTTCAAACTGAGCTCTCTTTTTAAAAATCCACACTGTTTGTTTCATGTTTTCATTGGCAAAATCTTTGACACATAGGAAATACTAAGGTTTTATATCACATTATATTCAGTAATGTAAGTGAAACCAAAGTATACCTTAAGTATTTTAACAAATGATTTTAATTTTTGTGTGTTTTCTAGCTTAGATTTGGACAGATATGAACAGCAACAGTACATCCTTTATTGTGAAATATGTTTACTTTAATTTAAATTAACATAAATTATATGAAAAGTCAGAGCATTGTGATATTACCTGATGTGAGCTTTCGTTCTACCCCATGGACAATAACAGAGTTAGGATAAAATATTTCAACACAATTTTCAAAATGAAGGGGAAAGTAAATTCACAAACATCTATAGACACATCTGTAGATGTGCATATATATTGCATACCTCAGCACACTTAGCAACATTATTTGAATACATTTTTTTCATACAACTTCTAAAGTGATGGGAAAAACACTAAAGTTATATTTATAATCACATTTATCTCAATTGGAATTATATTCATAGACTATAAATTCAAAGGCTGAATAATCCTTTCTGTAAACACTTTCATCAAAAATAAGGGAATTTTCAAAATGTGCAGATGTCTTCTTTTACTTTCCATTGGCTAGAACTGTGTCACATTAGAAGGGTCACAGTCTTTATATTCTATCATGTACAACAATGAAAGGAAATCAATGCATGCTTAGACATTGTTGTACTTTCTTACTTTGGAAGTTTTCTAACTTAAGCTAGGTTCATTGTAAACGAAAGTGATTATCGATGATTATAATAGCTAGATACATTTTCTTTAATTCCGAAAAAGAGAAATAATTCTAGATATTATAATGTGGAGATAGTAAGGATCATATACTGATGATGCTCGTTTAGCATAACACGTCACCTATATTAATCAGAATAGGCTAGGTTGATGAAGCATTAACAATCAACCTTAACTTAATTGGAGGAGGGTGTGGCAACCCACTCTAGTATTCTTGCCTGGAGAATTTCCATGGACAGAGGAGCCTGGTGGGCTGCAGTCCATGGGGTCACAGAGTTGGACATGACTGAGTGACCAAGCACATATCTTAATGGCCTAACACAGAAAATACTTAGTTTTCATTCCCACAAAATCCCAAAAGATGATGCTGATAAAGTACTGCACTCATTTGTCAGCAAATTTGGAAAATTCAGCAGTGGTCACAGGACTGGAAAAGGTCAGTTTTCATTCAGATCCCAAAGAAAGGCAATGCCAAAGAATGTTCAAACTACTAGACAATTGTGCTCATTCCACATGCTAGTAAGCTTATGCTTAAAATCCTTCAAGCAGGCTTCAACAGTCCTTGAACTGAGAACTTTCAGATGTACAAGCTAGGTTTAGAAAAGGCAGAGGAACTAGAAATCAAATTGTCACCATTTGTTGGATCATGGAGAAAGCAAGGGAATTCCAGATAAACATCTACTTCTTCATCAACTATGCTAATGTCTTTGACTGTGTGGATCATGACAAACTGTGGAAAATTCTTAAAGAGATTGGGAGTACCTGACCACCTTACCTGTCTCCTGAGAAACCTGTATGAAGGTTAAGAAACAATAATTAGAAATGGACATGGAACAAATGACTGATTCAAAATTGGGAAAGGAATATGACAAGGCTGTATATTGTCACTCAACTTCTATGCAGAGTACATCATGTGAAATGCCCAGCTGGATGAATCACAAGCTGGAATCAAGATTGATGGGAGAAATATCAACAACTTCAGATATGCAAATGATACCACTCTAATTGCCAACATCTGCTGGATTATGGAAAAAGCAAGAGAGTTCCAGAAAAACATCTGTTTCTTCTTTATTGACTATGCCAAAGCCTTTGACTATGTGGATCACAATAAACTGTGGAAAATTCTGAAAGAGATGGGAATAACAGACCACCTAACCTGCCTCTTGAGAAATCTGTATGCAGGCCAGGAAGCAACAGTTAGAATTGGACATGGAAAAACAGACTGGTTCCAAATAGGAAAAGGAGTACATCAAGGCTGTATATTGCCACCCTGCTTACTTAACTTCTGTGCAGAGTACATCAGGAGAAATGCTGGACTGGAAGAAACACAAGCTGGAACCAAGATTGCCGGGAGAAATATCAATAACCTCAGATACACAGATGACACCACCCTTATGGCAGAAAGTGAAGAGGAACTAAAAAGCCTCTTGATGAGAGTAAAAGAGGAGAGTGAAAAAGTTGGCTTAAAGCTCAACATTCAGAAAATGAAGATCATGGCATCCCGTCCCATCACTTTGTGGGAAATAGATGGGGAAACAGTGGAAACAGTGTCAGACTTTATTTTGGGGGCTCCAAAATCACTGCAGATGGTGACTGCAGCCATGAAATTAAAAGATGCTTGCTCCTTGGAAGAAAAGCTATGACCAACCTAGATAGCATATTCAAAAGCAGAGACATTACTTTGCCGACTAAGGTCCGTCTAGTCAAGGCTATGGTTTTTCCAGTAGTCATGTATGGATGTGAGAGGTGGACTGTGAAGAAGGCTGAGCGCTGAAGAATTGATGCTTTTGAACTGTGGTGTTGGAGAAGACTCTTGAGAGTCCCTTGGACTGCAAGGAGTTCCAACCAGTCCATTCTGAAGGAGATCAACCCTGAGATTTCTTTGGAAGGAATGATACGAAAGCTGAAACTCCAGTACTTTGGCCACCTCATGTGAAGAGTTGACTCATTGGAAAAGACTTTGATGCTGGGAGAGATTGGGGGCAGGAGGAAAAGGGGGACGACCGAGGGTAGGATGGCTGGATGGCATCACGGACTCGATGGACGCGAGTCTGAGTGAACTCCGGGAGTTGGTGATGGACAGGGAGGCCTGGAGTGCTGCGATTCATGGGGTCAACAAAGAGTCGGACACAACTGAGCGACTGAACTGAACTGAGTGGCAGAAAGTGAAGAGGAACTAAACAGCCTTTTAAGGGTGAAAGATGAGAGTGAAGTTTTAAGCTGGCTTAAAACTCAACATTCAAAACAACTAAGATCACGGCATCTGGTTCCATCACTTCATGGCAAACAGAAGTGGAGAAAGTGGAAACAATGACAGATTTTATTTTCTTGGGCTCCAAAATCATTATGAATGGTGAGTGCAGCCATAAAATTAAAAGATGCTTGCTCCTTGGAAGAAAAGTTATAACAAACCTATACAGCATATTAAAAAGCAGAGTCATCACTTTGCCAACAAACTTCTATCTAATCAAGCTATGGTTTTTCCAGTAGCCATGTACAGATGTGAGGGTTTGACCATAAAGAAAACTGAGCATTGAAGAATTGATGCCTTTTAATTATGATGCTGGAGAAGACTCTTGAGAGTCCCTTGGACAGTAAGGAGATCAAACCAGTCAATCTTAAAGGAAAATAACTCTGAACATTCATTGGAAGGACTAAAGCTTCAATACTTTGGCCACCAGATGCAGAGAGCCAATTCACTGGAAAGGACTCTGATGCTGGATGTATCATTGATCCTGTTTCTGATGCCAGTTGTCTTGCTGTTCATGCTGTCTGCACTGTTTGCTGAATCTAGGGTAGGCAAGGTGCAGGCTAAGTGGCTGGATGGAAATGTGAGGAGCCGTAGGAATTACAGACTCTTTTATTCTCTCCTGGTTGGCATGGCAGCCATAACACAGCCTCTCTCCTGGCTGGCACAGCAGTCATTGCAGCAGCCACAGCATAAATAACGGAGCCATAAAATAACCTCATATAACATCACCATAATTTTGCTCCAATGTAGCTCCAATGCAGCAGCAGCCAGGGCTTTCACGGTGAAGCTCATCTAGGCATATTGCACAAAGTATCTCGTGATGAAGCAAGTACCTTGTGACGCTCATGTGCAATGCTATAAATGATCTCAGCTGTTACACAGTCATTATTTACAAAACATGGGTGAGAGAGCCTGAAGATGCCATCTTGGCTAATTTACTCTCTCCCTACCCTGGGAAAGATTGAAAGTAAAAGGAGAAGGAGAGGGCAGAGAATGAGATGGTTAGATAGCATCACTGACTCAATGGACTCAAATTTGAGCAAACTCTGGGAGATAGTGAGGGACAGAGGAGCCTGGTATGCTACAATCTGTGGGGTCACAAAGAATTGGACATGGCCTAGTGATTCAGTGACTAAGTCAACAACCCACAAAATCCAGTGTGGGTAGAGACATCCTTCTCGGCAGTTTCCCTCCATGTGGTGGTGATTCCTACAATAAGTAGACCAGACTCCTGCAATAATTTGACCCAACCATTTAAACAGAAGTTTCCACGATTGTCAAAGAAGAGAAGTAGGAGCTGAGGAATTGTGCACTACTTCATAAGTTTTTCAGCCCAGAAGTGACACATATTATGTCTGCATAACTCTTTGAACAGAAATACAAACATAATCCCACCTACATATGAGAGATCTGGGAAATAGTTTTATAATTACTCAGAGGAGTACAGAACTGGATATTGGTGAGTAGTGATAATATCTACTAAGCCATTCTAGATACCTTTAGTATGAGGGGAAATATTTTTCAAAGAAGTGAGAAGAAGGAAATCAAAGACACTGTAGTGATTTTGGGATCTTAGTTAAGGACTCTCGATTTATTTTCTAAAAGTTATAAATCTAACTTTCATTCAACTGGTTCCAATAATAAGCAGAATCATTTAGTGAATTTAACATGTATTTTACATTCAGTTCTCAAGATTACCATTTACCAACTCTGTGAGTGTGTGTTCTTGGACAAATTACTTAGTATCTCTTATTCTTGATTTTCTCATCCTAAGAAGGAAGATAATAATGCCAGACTTCCATGATATTATTACTTTTGGAGAGTAAATGAGATATTATGAAAAATTAACTAGCACTGTCTCTGCCACACACTTTGTGGCTACAAGACTGAACTGTGAAAAACAAAGCTTGCATCTTAGCTGTCACTCACCAGTGCTTAATCTTAGGAAAATTACTTAAATCTCCCGACCTTCAACATTCTTATCTGTAAAATAAGGGTCAATATAGTACCTACCTGAGAGTCGGACATGACAGAAGTGACTTAGCAGCAGCAGCAGCATAGGGTTTTAGGATTCAATTATATAATATCTATAGAATATTTGGCAATCCACTCCAGCACTCTTGCCTGGAAAATCCCATGGACAGAGGAGCTTGATAGGCTACAGTCCATGGGGTCGCAAAGAGTCGGACATGACTGAGCGACTTCACTTTCACTTTCATAGAATATTTAACAAATTTCTCAATAAATGTTGGCAATTATCATCATCATTATTATTAACACTGCAGCGTGTTTGAAGATTCATGTCAGAAATTTGGCCTGCTTAAGTCAAGCTTTGGATAATGCATTAATAACTAGTTATCAAAATATAATCCATGGACCAAGAGAATTGGCATATTTTAGGAGTTTTTAGAAATGCAAACTCTGCCCTGAACCTACAGAATCAGAATATATAGTTTAAAGAGTTGGACACGACTGAGCAACTGAAATGAACTGCTGCTGCTAAGTCACTTCAGTCGTGTCCGACTCTGTGCAAACCCATAAACGGCAGCCCACCAGGCTCCCCCATTCCTGGGATTCTCCAGGCAAGAACACTGGAGTGGGTTGCCATTTCCTTCTCCAATGCATGAGAGTGAAAAGTGAAAGTGAAGTCGCTCAGTAAGTTTCCAACTCTTCACGACCCCATGGACTGCAGCCCGCCAGGCTCCTCCATCCTTGGGGTTTTCTAGGCAAGAGTACTGGAGTGGGGTGCCATTGCCTTCTGAACCCTACTATATTAGAAAGGGAAATTACAACCCACTCCAGTATTCTTGCCTGGAGAATTCTATGGACAGAGGAGCCTGGCAGGCTACAATCCATAGGGTCACAAGAGTCAGACACGACTGAGCGCCTATCACTTTCACACTTTCACTCTACTATATGGGATGGTTGAGTGTTTTCATGCAGTGTATATATTATCAGAGTGGTGACAAATAGGATGTCCAAGAAGGTAACACAGTGTTTTGGAAAGGGCATTGGATTGAGAGTCAGAACATCAACATTTAAATTTGAACTCTTCCACTGAAAAGCTGATTGACCTTATACAAATAATTTATTTCAGCCCTTTCCCTCATTTACGAAATGAAAGACTTAAACTCTACCTATGGTTCTTAATCTGGAAGATACATCAGAATTAGTAGAGGGAGTCACTACAAAATATCTGACTAGCCTACAACACATGAAGATTCTAATTCATTAGATCTGGAGAAAGCTGCCCTTTAATGGCAATCTCCAGAGGTGGGAGGAGTAATAAACTGGAGAGGGGACACCTGTAAGATAACCTCAGAAAAGAGCAAAGGGTGGGAGCCTGGAAGCCAGCATGCACCATGCAATAGACATTAACAAGTGCTCCTGTGCAAGAGGACTTCCCAGGTGGTGCTAGTGGTAAAGAATCCACCTACCGATGTGGGAGACAAAGGAGATGCAGGTTCGATTCCTGGGTTGGCAAGATCCCTGGAGTAGGAAATGGCAACCCATTCCAATATTCTTACCTGGAGAATCCCATGGACAGGGAGCCTGGGCAGCTATAGTCCATAGGGTTGCAAAGAGTTGGACATGACTAAGCACACATGCATGCACTAATATCTAAAATAGATAACTAATAAGGACCTATTGTATAGCACAAGGAACTCTACTCAGTGCCCTTAATGTACTATATGGGAAAAGAATCTAAAAGGAGTGGACGTATTGTGTATAGACATATAACTGATTCCCTTCGTTGTACACTTGAAACTAACACAACATTGTAAATAAACTATACTCCAATAACATTTTTTTAAGTGTTAAGAATTTCAAGGCAGTGACAGCAGAGCATTAAAACCAAATGTAGGTACCTTCTACATGTTGGCTCTTAAAAAGGCACAGGTCACAGGCCCTACAAGACTAAACAAACTCTGGACAAGACTAAAGGAATTCTGGAGGCCTGGAAAATACACTAGGTAGGCAATTATTTTGGGCAGTTGATTTGAATCCCTTCACTTTGTTTCTCTGGGCCTTAATTACCACACCTATAAGAGCAGCTCTGATATTCTATGACTCTATGGAACACACTGGAGTTTCCTAGAAAATACATTGCTTAATTTTTCACTCCATTGAATAAATTTTTAAATGACATTGGGCTCGTGAAACAAATTAATTTGGATTTTCCTTTCCCGCTCTGACCTGTCTTTTGTTTAATGTGTGCTACTCACCATGAAGCAGAGTAATATAAAGGCTAATATAACTAATAAAAAGTATTTTTCCAATATCTGAATGCAAACAATTCATATTTTCAGATAATAAGGCTTATTGGGAGTAGCCATGCAAATAGTTGCAGGTCACAGCACTCCACTGGGAGAAGAGTACAGATTTACATGGAAAAACAGTGGAGATAAACACCAAAATCTGGTGCTAACATGCATGCATTATTTGGACTTATCTCAATTATTTTAAATATTTAGTTATACCAATAGCTTTGTTCCCATTATATTCAGTTTGCTATAGTCTAAAACAGTGACTGTTTCAAAAATACAAGGCTACATGAATGTTTATCCTACTGATTATTATTAAAGACCTTCACTACACAGACTACACTACACTCTCTTCTCTCAAAAAGAGAATTTGGCAAAGCACCAGTGAGATACAAGCTTAGTATGTGCAACCAAGATTAACTAAAAATTACTAGAAGGGAGACAGGAAAAAAATAAATTAATCCATACTCCCTGCAAGGGATAAAAAAAAAGGGCAGAAAGCTTGATTAAAAAAAATCTCCAAGTCGAAAAGACTATTTGAACAAAAGCAGCACGTGAAAAGATGAAACAGAATACCCCAGGCAGAACAGAAATGGTATCCACTGGAAAGCTAATGTTCCCTGAAGAAGGAAACTCCCCAGAAATTCAGAACAAAGATAAAGGCATAAAGAATCAAAGTGCACATTAAGAATATTAAATTCTACTAAGTGAACAAAGTGCTCGATTCATAAACAAGCACAGTAAGGAAGCTCTCTAAGGAGTATTATGTTCTGCTTGAAAATGCAGGCAATGAGTGCAAACAGGCACACAGGCCACGAAGAGACCAACACCTTACTATGATTTCTTGTTCAGGGTTCTTGGCATAGGACCACAGTGTTTATGAAATGGTGTCTTACTGGGTTGCTATGGACTGAGTGTTTGTGTCCCCCCATCTCCCAGTTCATATCTTAAAGCACTAATCCCCAATATGCTAGGTTTTGGAGGTCGAGCTTTTGGAGGTAATTAAGTTCAGAGGAGATCATGAGAGTGGAGCCCCCATGATGTGATCATAAGGCCAGACCTCTCTGTCTCTGCCTTGTGAGGACACAGCAAGCTGGAAGAGGGCTCTCGTCAGTCACCCATTACCACCAGTACCTTGAGGGTAGACTTCCTGGCCTCCAGAACTATGAGAAATAAATGTCTGTGGTTTAACCCAGACAGTCTGTGGTATTTATTATAGCAGCCCATGTTGATGAGGTCAAGGATTCTTTTTAGACTCTTAGAGATGATATCCACTCCCCACACCCTGAAATCAAAAGACATCAAGATAGAGTTAACTTAAGCTGCTTTGTATAGTTTTTAAGTTTTGTTGAACATCATCACTTTTTATGTTTGCTTTATCAGATATTATTGAGCACTTAGTATCTGCCAGGCTCTTCACTAGGCCGTCTAGTCAAGGCTATGGCTTTTCCAGTGGTCATGTATGGATGTGAGAGTTGGACTGTGAAGAAAGCTGAGTGCCGAAGAATTGATGCTTTTGAACTGTGGTGTTGGAGAAGACTCTTGAGAGTCCCTTGGACTGCAAGGAGATCCAACCAGTCTATTCTAAAGGAGATCAGTCCTGGGTGTTCATTGGAAGGACTGATGCTGAAGCTAAAACTCCAATACTTTGGCCACCTGATGAGAAGAGTTGACTCATTGGAAAAGACCCTGATACTGGGAGGGACTGGGGGCAGGAGAAGAAGGGGATGACAGGATGAGATGGTTGGATGGCATCACTGACTTGATGCGCATGAGTTTGGGTAAACTCCGGGAGTTGATGATGGACAGGGAGGCCTGGCATGCTGCAATTCATGGGATTGCAGAGTCGGACACACCTGAGTGACTGAACTGAACTAACTGAATATTCTACTATATATTTTTGCCAGATTGGACTAATAATCATCTTCCTATTATGAGACACTTAGGCTTTTCCCTGACTTTTAGCAAGTATAAGCAGTAATACATAAAACACAACTGAACATTTTATATTTTGCATATATGTCTGAATGCATGTTTAGGACAAATTATCATGCATAAATTGATTTATCAAAGCCTCTATACTTTTAAATGTTTCAAAATTTTCTCTCAAAGGGCTTGGCAACACATAGGCATAGAAATAGTACATACTTCTCAAACTCATAACAGATTTCAATCCTTTTTTTAATATAAATGTATTTATTTTAATTGGAAGTTACTTTACAATACTGTATTGGTTTTGCCATACATCAACATGAATCTGCCACAGTTATACACGTGTTCCCCACCCTGAACCCCCCTCCCTCCTCCCTCTCCGTACCATCCTTCTGGGTCTTATGATGAGTGAAATATATCAAAATGTGATTTTCATTTGTTTTTCACTAAAAATAAATTTCAATTATTAAAAAAATACATAGTACATATGGAAAACGTAGAGGGTAGAGGTATAATACAGTGACAGAAATATGAACCTTTTTATCAACTAAGTTTGTTAGAGGGAAGCTCATACTATTAGCAGTTTATGACCCTTTCAGCCTCTTTGACCAAAAACTCCTTTTTAACCCCAGTATCATCTTTACTAGGTAAAGATACTGCCTATGCGGACAGGATGTAAACAAAACAAACCTCTCCAAAACAACCCGGTGCCTTGGATGGGGAAACTAAAGCAATCCTATGACCCCCAGTTAATAGCCATCAGTGGACAAGATTGACTTTAAGGAACATTGTGAAGCTAGAGAGGTTTTCTTAGCTCCTTTTCCCCCTCCCTTTTTTCCTTTTTCCAGAATCCACTGCTCTGGACCCTCAAAACCAGCCTGTGGCTCTGGGACCCCTAAAGGCAACCTTTAATTCCTTTTCAAAACAGAAAGTTATTGGAGATCATTAAAGTAACAATTAGGGCTATGGTTTATTGAGCATTTCAGTTCAGTTCAGTTCAGTTCAGTTCAGTTCAGTTCAGTCGCTCAGTCGTGTCTGACTCTGCGACCCCATGAATTGCAGCATGCCAGGCCTCCCTGTCCATCACCATCTCCCGGAGTTCACTCAGACTCACGTTCATCGAGTCAGTGATGCCATCCAGCCATCTCATCCTCTAGTAACTGTCAAACCCCATGCTTAGCATTTCCATATGATATCTCATTTAATTTTCACAATCCTGAGAAAATATTTAATTCATTTTATGGTTAAGGAAACAGACTCAGTGAAGTTAATTCAGCTACTATTGCATAGCTTATAAGTGGAAGAACAGGGTTTCAACCCAGATCTATGTAACTAAGTCCTGTCCTTACAACTAATTAACACTAAATCTATAAACAAATTCTTGTCTCTGTGTTAATAATTAAGAGGAAAGGAAATTATCTTCTTCCCAAGGTGTCTGTATTTCAAAAGACAGCATTGGAGAATGCAAACTATTCATATCAAGGAATGATTGAATAACGTTGGGATCAGTTCAGTTCAGTCGCTCCCTATAGTGAGTAGTGAGCAGTGAGTAAAGTCACTCAGGCGTGTCCGACTCTTTGCGACCCCGTGGACTGAAGCCCACCAGGGCTCCTCAGTCCATGGGATTCTCCAGGCAAGAATACTGGAGTGGGTTGCCATTTCCTTCTCCAGGGGATCTTCCCGACCCAGGGATCGAACGTGGGTCTCCCGCATTGGAGGCAGACACTTTAACCTCTGAGCCACCAGGGAAGTTATACTCTGTGACCTGGTAACGAATGGATGGTGTTGCCTTGAAGACTTTTGCGTCCTGTAGTCACTCAGTCATGTCCAACTCTGTGTGACCCCACGGACTGCAGTACAACAAGCTTCCCTGTCTATGAACAGCTCCCGGAGTTCACTCAAACTCATGTCCATTGAGTCGTAATACCATCCAATCATCTCATCCTCTGTCGTCCCCTTCTCCTCCCACCTTCAATCTTTCACAACATCAGGGTCTTTTCAAATGAATCAGTTCTTCCCATCAGGTGGCCAAAGTATTGGAGTTTCAGCTTTAGCATCAGTCCTTCCAATGAATATTCAGGACTGATTTCCTTTAGGATGGACTGGTTCGATCTCCTTGCAGTTCAAGTGACTCTGAAGAGTTTTATCCAATACCACAGTTCAAAAGCATCAATTCTTCTGTGCTCAGCTTTCTTCACGGTCCAACTCTCACATCCATACATGACTACTGGAAAAACCATAGCCTGACTAGATGGACCTTTGTTGGCAAAGTAATGTCTCTGCTTTTTAATACACTGTCTATGTTGGTCATAACTTTTCTTCCAAGGAGTAAGAGTCTTTTAATTTCATGGCTGCAGTCACCATCTGCAGTGACTTTGGAGCCCCCCAAAAATAAAGTCTGCCACTGTTTCCCCATCTATTTCCCATGAAGTGCTGGGACCAGATGCCATGATCTTCATTTTCTGAATGTTGAGTTTTAAGCCAACTTTTTTGCTCTCCTCTTTCACTTTCATCAAGAGGCTCTTTAGTTCTTCTTCACTTTTTCCATAAGGATGGTGTCATCTGCATATCTGAGGTTATTGATATTTTTCCTGGCAATCTTGTTTCCAGCTTGTGCTTCATCCAGCCCAGTGTTTCTCATGATGTACTCTGCATATAAGTTAAATAAGCAGGGTGACAATATACAGCCTTGACGTACTCCTTTCCCTTTTTGGAACCAGTCTGTTGTTCCATGTCCGGTTCTAACTGTTGTTTCTGATCTGCATACAGGTTTCTCAAGAGGCAGGTCAGGTGGTCTGGTATTCTCATATCTTTCAGAATTTTTCACAGATTTTGGTGATCCACACAGTCAAAGGCTTTGGCATAGTCCATAGAGCAGAAATAGATGTTTTTCTGGAACTCTCTTGCTTTTTCTATGATCCAGCGGATGTTGGCAATTTGATCTCTGGTTCCTCTGCCTTTTCTAAAACCAGCTTGAACATCTGGAAGTTCACAATTCATGTATTGCTGAAGCCTGGCTTGGAGAATTTTGAGCATTACTTTACTAGCATGTGAGATGAGTGCAATTGTATGGTAGTTTGAACATTCTTTGGCATTGCCTTTCTTTGAGGTTGGAATGAAAACTGACCTTTTCCAGTCCTGCGGCCACTGCTGAGTTTTTCAAATTTGCTGGCATATTGAGTGCAGCACTTTCACAGCATCATCTTTTAGGATTTGAAATAGCTCAACAGGAATTCCATCACCTCCACTAGCTTTGTTCATAGTGATGCTTCCTAAGGCCCACTTGACTTGGCATTCCAGGATGTCTGGCTTCAGGTGAATTATCACACCATCATGATTATCTGGGTCATGAATATCTTTTTTGTATAGTTTTCCTGTATATTTTTGCCACCTCTTCTTAATATCATCTGCTTGTGTTAGGTCCATACTAATTCTGTCCTTTATTGAGCCTATCTTTTCATGAAATGTTCTCTTGGTATCTCTGATTTTCTTGAAGAGATATCTAGTCTTTTCCATTCTATTGTTTCCCTCTATTTCTTTGCACTGATCAATGAAGAAGGCTTTCTTGTCTCTCTTTGCTGTTCTTTGGAACTTGGGATGGTAAGCACTAAGAAAGAACAGGTAGGTAGGCACACATGAGACTTTTACTGTACTTCTCTGATGTGGGGTAGGTAGACACTTTCTCTATTTCTACAGAGGCTAACACCCAGTTCTTTAACCTGTCACATCTTTTAACCACAGCATGCATATTTTTAGGTGGTTGTTATTTCATTCATTCATTCACTTAGTCATCCATTTAAGAAATATTAAGAGTCATATACTGATCTTCCCTGTAGCTCAGATGGTAAAGAATCTGCCTGCAATGCAGGAGACCTGAGTTCAGTCCCTGGGTCAGGAAGATCCTCTGGAGAAGGGACTGGCAATCCACTCCAGTATCCTTGCCTGGAGAATCCCATGGATAGAGGGGCCTGACAGGCTACAGTTCATGGGGTCGCAAAGAGTCAGACACGACTAGTTGACTAATCCACCCACCCACTCTGCAAGGCAATGGAAATGCAATGGTGAATGAGATGGATATTATTACCTTTACCCTCAGGGTTATAGAATAATTAGACATGATGAGTTTCTAAGTATAGAACATACAACAATGGCTATTTCTGTCCACATATGTATTATACCAAGGATATTCTTATATGCTAGTTATAAAATAATTTAAATCACTCTGGAGAGATGCTTAGTTTTCATATGAAGAAGAGGAAATTAATTTTTTATATCTACAAGAAAGCATTGTGAATTAGAAAGCATTCTTCTGGATGAGTTACTTTTGAATAAGGAACTTAGGAGAGCTTTCAAATCAATATGGCTTATTGGATTCTGTGAATTTAGAAAGGAAATTGACTACATTTTGTTAGAAAAATAAGAGCACTAGCTCCTCACTTCTTGATAAACTCTGGAATACACACCCCTTTATTTAAAGATGAGCAAAGAGACAGGTGTTTTCCAAGTCATTCAGCATTTAAATGGATCAGTCTCACTGAATACCTTTGAGATTCGAAGGTATTAAATGTTAAAGCAAGGATATTGTTGAATACAAAGCTTACAGTAACAGATCTGTAGCAACACATTAAGACTACTTCTTTGACATATCACATTTTGTAGATGCCCTTTTCAGGAGACCACTTAACTGCCCATTTAACAATCCATTCCTTGCCTTTGCTTTTGAAAGTGCATTGACATTTGCCCTTCTTATTTCTGTAAGCAGTGTCATAAAGCTTAATTTCAATCACAAGGTTCAGCAGCTCAGAAAATTCATACCCTTCCATTCCTCTTGTGTTGAAAAGATACTTTTTCTTTTTTTTCCAGCAGGGAAAGGGGTAATGAGGTAAAGATTTAGTGTTCATGATTATGAGTGGTTTCTGTGGTTAATCAATTTGTCTTTTTAAAAGTGTTTTTGGCTGTGTTGTAAGTATAACTCATATTGATATAAAACATATTTTATTTAGTTTTTAGTTTCTGTTCATTTTAGATAAAATCTTATTGGTTAATTAGCGTTAACAAAATACAAGTGCTACTAACTCAACCATAATTGATTTTAGTTTCAAACATACTGACATTTTTGCTTTATTTAAATATTCTGAATGGATCATTCTTTCATCAATGTTCATTATTTTTCATATCAAGTATTTTTCAGTATAAATGGAAGAATATATTTAAGGAATAAATAAATTCGACTTAAAGTTGAGTATCTTCTGTATTAGTTTCCTATGGCTGCTACAACAAATGATCACTTCATAGTTATTTGTTAGAATAAATAACAGACATTTATTCTGTTTCAGTTTGGGAGGTTAGACTTGTGAAGACAGTTTTGCTGGGCCTAAATGAAAGTATTGGCAGATCCCTCCAAGCTCTGTCCAGAGGCTCTAGGGGAGAATCCATTCCTTGCTTCTTCCAGCTTCTGGTAGTTGTCCATATTCCTTGGCTTGTGACCCCATTACTGCAGTCTTTCTCTCCATGGTCATATTGTCTTTTCCTCTTCTGTGTGTCACATTTTCTCCTGCCTCCCTCTTATGAGGACATGTGATTACATTTAAGGTCTACCCAGATAAACCAAGATAGTCTTCTCATCTCAAGATTCTTAATCCAAGCACATGTGCAAAGTCCTTTTCCCCACACATAAGGCAACATTCACAGTTTCCAGGGATTAAGACATTGATATCTTTCTTGGGGCCACTATTCAACCTACCACTCCTTCCTGAAATACATGACTTCTGAGAGCTATAGACACTTTTGTTTTTGTGGGCCTTTCCTTCAAAAGTAAATTTAAAAATATATTTTGACTGCAATGATATAAAGATAAATATTCATATATTCATTGTTATCATTAATATATTTCCATTATTATTATGTTCATTTTTTCCCTCTGATGTTACAAGAAATGAAAATGAAAACATTTTTGTGGATCCCTAAAAAGTGTTATAGGCTCTAGGCACTCTGCCTAATGGAAAAATCATCCCTGCATATAGAAAGCATATAAGTTTTCTGGATCTCTGCAGCTGATAATATTTTAAAAGAACACAAGCTCAGGAAAGAATTCTAACATGTACACAGGTTCCATAATTGCACTTGAGTTTTCAAAATTCATGTGATTTCTGCTCCAGTTTAGATGTGTTCCATTTTCAAAACTCTATCATTCTTTTATCATACAATCATTAAAAGGAAAAGACAAAATAATGCCAATTTCTTCTATATCTCATTGATATGAAAATTAATAGAAAAATAAAGTATATGATTTTTAATGTGATAAAATGGTTTCATTCTATATCATCTCACTGCAGATTCTACATGTAACAATACATAGCCCATTGTGTATGTTTCCTTTTTAAATTTTAAAGATTGAATATAAGAGAGAAGTAGCACTAATAACATTGAACTAAATCATATAGCTTCAGTGTGGCCTGTTTGGACGTCACCCAATTTACACCTTGTCCAAATTAGGTTTCTCAACAATAATGTTGTTCAGCTATCAAACAGTTCATAATTGTTAACACATTTCACTTGTGGTGCAGAACTACATTTCCTTTGGCAATAAAAGGAGAGTGAGAAATCATACAAATTTTTATTTTCACTGTGTTATGAAAGATTATGCTAATCAAAGAAATCACAGCTTGGGTATATAACAGCAAATCAAAGTTTGTTTTTTCTCCTTTAGTAGGAAAATGCTATTATTATTGTATACAGCTTTTCAAATAGGAATTCAAAAATCATACATTTTTTAATATGTAAACTTTGTTTGAGTTTAATAAACTCTTCTGATTTATATAATGCAACAGATGATATTTTATATTATATTTTATTACCTCCAGGACAGTTTTAGGTACACCTACACTAAAATGTGCTATAGCACATTTTATATTTATTCATTGCTTTCTTTGGGAGAACAGAATGAGTTCTATATGAAAAGGATAGATGAATGTATCATACATACTTATTAAAGATTATTCTTATGTTTATTTTCAAATTGAATTAATTTTTATGCTATTGTATAGTTTGCAACATTCTAAGTCTCACATATTTATGAAATCGCAGTAATAATAACAATAGTTAAAGTTTTGGCTTCACATATGTTGTTTCATTCATTGCTCATAACAAAATCTGAAACAGTTTTTTTTTATTATTCCATTTTATTGGTGAGGATACTGAGGCACAGAGAAATTATATAAGTTATAAAGATCACAAAGCCAGCCCTAAGCCAGATCTGTCTGCCTACAGAGCCTATACATTTAATCACCATATTATACTGTTTCTACATAGACTATCTTCCCATGTTATTATAATATTTTAGTACTCTTTGTTGAAAATGCCAAAAATCATACAAAGTTTTTGATGACTGCAAAGTAATAGCCAAATTTAACTAGTAAGACCCATGAATCAAATGCAGAATATACTCAGAAAGTTAACTAAAATTTGCACTGGATAGTGTGTGTGCAGTTTAGTGGACTGAAGAATGGGATTAAAAATCAATATTTTGATAGCCTTATAGATAAAGCTGTTTGTTTTACTTTTTAACAAAGTAACAGACTAGACTGGTAACCACAGTCAGTTTTATAAATATATGGAAAACACAAAGAAGATTTGGGCAGAGAAGATGAATTGTTGTTGGTGGTCTATGACGACTGTTGTTGTTTAGTTGTTCAGTCATGTCTGAATCCTTGTAACACCATGGACTGCAGCACTCCAGGCCTCCCTGTCCTTCACCATCTCCCGGAGTTTGCTCAAATTCATGTCCATTCAGTGAGTGATGCCATCCAACCATCTCATCCTCTGTCATCCCCTTTTCTTCCTACCTTCTATCTTTCCCAGCATCAGGGTCTTTTCCAATGAGATAGCTTTTCACATCAGGTGGCCAAAGTACTAGAGCTTCAGCTTCAGCATCAGTCCTTCCAATGAATATTCAGGGTTTATTTCCTGTAGGATTGACTGGTTTGATCTTGCAATCCAAAAGAGTCTTCAACACCACAGTTTGAAAGCATCAGTTCTTCGGCACTCAGCCTTCTGTATGGTCCAACTCTCACATCCATACATGACTACTGAAAGAAATCATAGCTTTGACTATACGGACCTTGGTCAGCAAAGTAATGTCTTTGCTGTTTAATACACTGTCTAGGTTTGTCATAGCTTTTCTTCCAAGGAGCAAGCATTTTTAATTTCATGGCTGCAGTCATCATCCACAGTGATTTTGGAACCCCCAAAATAAGAAGATTAATAACTCATAAGATATGTTGTTTTGAATAAAAAAAAATCAAAGATAAGTCTCACTGAGGAGGTAACAGTAGTGCCACATTACAATCAGAGGACAACATTAAAATATAAAGGAGCCAAAGGCTTTAACTGAAAGCATTGTGTGCTATCCATTGCTGTTTTAAAAAAATGGGGGTATCGCTATTACAGCATGATATCAAAAGAAGTAAAATAATAATAATACATATATGAATGTTTGAAGAATACTAGAGCATCTTTGACTCATCCTGTCATGCTGCTCAAACCCACAAATCATTTAGATGCCACAGAATCTAAGAGCTGGAAGAGATTGTAAGAGTTCCTGAAAACAGCTTATGAGCTCTGCAGGGTTTCCCCTCTTCACTATGCCTAGTAGATAGATAACCAGTCTCAGCATAACACTGTCAGTGATGAAAAGCTGTCCATTCCATCATTGCACAGTGATAAATTTTAGATTTTGTTGTTTCAGCATACTGTATGTACTTCCATTTATTAGGCCTGGTTGGCTTTTTGTAAAGGGCAAGATTAGACTTAACCTGTTCTCCATATGACAGTATTTTAAGGTATTATAAAAACAAAAATTGTGTTTTTTTTCTTTTCCTTTGGCTAATCACTGAAGATTATGGTAACCACTCTTCATATGGAATGTTTTCATAGAAAGAACATGCAACTCTTAATTTCCTACCTCCTGTATTTTGGGCCAAAGATCACAAGATGAATCTTGAAAGTTTCAATAAGAAACAGTAACCTACTGTGTATCTGCAGCTTTTCCTCAATTCTGAAGTTATCTGTTTTTTTCCTGAAGCAAATCTCCAGAGAAAAACATATTCCTCTGATATTTCAGTATGCATGTTCTTAAGCAATCAGAAAAGAGAATGTCTTTGCCAAAATGGTTTCTTGATCCAGAGGCGTTTGAATTTGTTGTATCAGATCACGCATCCATGCAGTTAAAAGGTTTTTCACGTCATGGATCAGCCCAGCACACTTTATTTTGACTGCTGATTATATTGGCTTTGTGCCTGCTTTATAGTTTTATCCTCGTGTGGGCATCAGTTACAGTCAGTCCTTAGGATGCCATAAACATGAATTTGTGTTTTCATTGTGTGGACCTGAGTCAAGATGAGGTGAGAAGAAGGCTTGACTTTCAAGCCTTCTAAAATGAAGGATAGTTTATATTTTATACCCTGATACATTCTATTCAGAAACTTGAGGCCATTTAACCTTACTTGTCTCTAATCATTTTCTCACACATGCTTTCCCAAACTCTCAAGCCACTATTGCTTTGAACGTCTTTCTCCCATTCTTCTGATGGGAATACGATTCCCCTCTCTACCCTTCCAACATCTTCCTCGTTTATAATGCTTTCCACTATGTCACTCTTTTTCATGATAAACAACATACCTCTTCTTTGTTCTTGTCCTCTGTTCTCTCCCCAAGACAAGGAAGCTTGCTCTAAAAAGTCCTCTGGGGGAAAAGCTACTCATCCTTATTCTTTGAGTAAGAGGAGAGAAGGGGATATTCCTGGAAATAAGTATTAGCTAGCTCTCCTTTGGGCTTCCCTAGTGACTCAGACGGTAAAGAATCTGCCAGCAATGCAGGAGACCTGATTCAATCCCTGGGTTAGGAAGATCCCCTAGAGAAGGTAATGGCAACCCACTCCAGTGGTGTTGCCTGGAGAGTCCATGGACAGAGGAGCCTGATAGACTATAGGCCATGGGGTCACAACAGCATGACTGAGCAACTAACACTAGAGAGAAAGTGAAAGTGAAGTTGCTCAGTCGTGTCCGACTCTTTGCGACCCATGGACTGTAGCCCACCAAGCTCCTCCGTCCATGGGATTCTCCAGGCAAGAACACTGGAGTGGGTTGCCATTTTCTTCTCCAGGGGATCTTCTCGACCCAGGGATCGAACCCAGGTCTCCTGCATTGCAGGCAGACGTTTTAACCTCTGCGCCAAGTGCTCTCCTTTACTGCTTTTAAAACTTTATCTCACCTTCCAGCTAAAATATCTTGTTCTTGAAGATGACTTTATCATTGTCTAACTTACTCCATTACTATAATTTACAGATTTCCTGGTCAGTTTTCTACTGTTTAGTTTTTAGAAGCTCAATCAGCTTCAGTCAGTTCAGTTCAGTTGCTCAGTCATGTCCGACTCTTTGCAACCCCATGAACTGCAACACACCAGGCCTCCCTGTCCATCACCAACTCCTGGAGCTTGCTCAAACTCATGTCCATTGAGTCGGTGATGCCATCCAACCATCTCATCCTCTGTTGTCCCCTTCTCCTCCTGCCTTCAATCTTTCCCAGCATCAGGGTCTTTTCCAATGAGTCAGTTGTTCGCATCAGGTAGACAAAGTATTGGAGTCTCAGCTTCAATCTGCTTACAGATGTTTTTTCTGAGATAGAAGACAGTTATAGGGTTTCCCAGATGGTGCTAGTGGTAAAGAACACGCCTGCCAATGCAGGAGACATAAGAGATGCAGGTTCTATCCCTGGGTGGGGAAGATCCCTTGGAGGAGGAAATGGCAACCCACTCCAGTATTTTTGCCTGGAGAATCCCATGGACAAGGGAGTCTGGTGGGCTGCAGTCCATAGGGATGCAAAGAGTCGAACATGACTGAAGTGACTTAGCACATATATCTGGAAATTAGGATGAAACAAACAAAAATGTGTAGGACTGAGTCTGGAGTCTGTTGCCACATGCTACTGCCTCTCCTGATATCTAGAGCATATTCACTCATTATCTTAATTTATGCTTCCTGCCTCCTCTTGCTAAATCACCCTAGACAACAATAAGGGTTTGCTCTACCACTGCAAGTAAATTGTTCTTGTCAAGGTCTTCAACATGTATGGATGTGAGAGTTGGACTGTGAAGAAGGCTGAGCGCTGAAGAATTGATGCTTTTGAACTGTGGTGTTGGAGAAGACTCTTGAGAGTCCCTTGGACTGCAAGGAGATCCAACCAGTCCATTCTGAAGGAGATCAACCCTGGGATTTCTTTGGAAGGAATGATGCTAAAGCTGAAACTCCGGTACTTTGGCCACCTCATGCGAAGAGTTGACTCATTGGAAAAGACTCTGATGCTGGGAGGGATTTGGGGCAGGAGGAGAATGGGACGACCGAGGATGAGATGGCTGGATGGCCTCACGGACTCAATGGATATGAGTCTGAGTAAACTCCGAGAGATGGTAATAAACAGGGAGGCCTGGCATGCTGCGATTCATGGGGTGGCAAAGAGTCGGACATGACTGAGCGACTGAACTGAACTGAACTGAACTGAAGGTCTTCAATGTCTCCTTGTTGATAAATCTAGTTGATACAGTTTTTTTGACATACCAGTTAAAAGCTTTAGGCCACTCTTAATTGGTCTCTTACTTTGGCTCTTATGACACTACATAGTATTTTTCTCTAGGTTCTCCTCTTCTCTCTTTTATCTCTGACCATCCCTTACACGTTGATTTCCCTCCCACTCTATCCTAGGATCACTTCTGTTTTTACTTTATACTCTCTCCTGTGGAAACAGAATCCCTTGCTCATCTCACTCCATTCACCACCATTACCCTGACTCTGAGCAGTGAGCACAGCAGCAAAGTACAGATGTTAGGAAGCCAGATATGCTCACTCAGTCATGTCCAAATCTTTATGACGCCATGGACCCTGACTCTGGACCTGTCTAATTCTATCTGATCCTTCGAGATTCAGCTCAGAAATTCTTTCCTCTAAAGCCTCTTTCTTGATTCATTTTCCCTCCTACCTCTTAGAGCCTCCTACATTTCTTTGCTTTTAGAATATATATATATATATATATATATATTCTTACCTTTATTTTGTCTTAACTTTTTGAATGTTACTTTCTTTAAGGCCTATGGTATTTAATGGTCTACAGGGTTTTTTTTTCTTGTTTATTACAGTTTAAAAGAGGTCATTCTCTTTGAATGCTTCTATTGCTATCATTTCCTCAATTAGTTCTGCACTGTTAGTAAATATAAAGTGTTTCCCATTGTTTCTTTCACCTTCTTTCCTTCTGAGGAATTAAATTGTCAGCAACATTAAGACAGGAATATATAAGTGTTTCTAATTTTAGCATAAATAACTCTAAAGTATGTATATAGCTGAAGCTCTTATCCCTATGATGTCTTGCCTATGTAAGAATTGGGGCATTTTAAAACAGATATCTACCACAGTCTCTATCTATTTGGGTAGCACATATATGCTTTAAAAATTAATATAATTTGTCCCTCCTTCTCCTTTAACCTAATAAAATATCTGCACTGCCTTTCTATACTAAAATTCTTGGATTTTTCATAAGGGTGCCCATTTCAATAAATTGTGTCATAACACAATTCTTATTTTTATTTCCGTCATTGCCTCCTAAGTTTGAATCACATTTGTAGTAGGCAGCATTCTAAGATGGCCACAAAGATCCCCCCCTGCTCTGGTGTACAGGCCTTACATAATCTCCTCCTCATAACTATGATCAAATCTATGAATATCATGAGATATACTACTCCAGTGAAGTTACTAATCAGTTGACTCTGAGGTGATCAAAAGCAAACGGGCTTGGCATAATCAGGTGAGCCAAGAAAGAAGCCAGTCACCTTCTTTAAAAGAAGGTCATCAGGGAGATGCTTCTGCTGGTCCAGAAAATTCACTTTCTCCACTTTTCTGAACCTATCACTACTACAGTTTAACCATGTTTCCCAAATTTCCCTAATGATAAGAATTCACATTGTAAACTGCCATTAGCAATAGATCACATGGCAGGGAAATATGAACAGCTTGAAGAATCACCTGGGTGCTTGATTCCACACCCAGTGATAAGGATCTTCAGGAGGAGGGGCTTGGTTATCTGCTTTGTCAATAATTGCTTCTGGTGAATCTTATCCAGAAAACTGGGGAAATGCTGGTTTATGCCATGGTTCAGAAAACCAGCTTATCTTATTTGACATTAGTTATGGAATCACCTGATAAATCACTGTATTCCTTAATGCTTCCAAAATCATGATATTCAACTGAAAAAAAAAAAAACCCTCCACCGTGTCCCAACACGCTCCATTTCCTACCCCAAACTGAAAAATTACTGGAGATTTTATCATTATCTATTCTGGCAATAAAACATATGCTCCTGGGCCTCACTGTGTTTGGATTTCACCCTCTTCACCCAGCACAGGACAGATGAGATTAAAAACAATTTATTAACTACATATACTTAGTCTGGGGCAGGAGACACCACATGCCATGCAATATCATACAGAGTGGGGGTTGGGGTTGTATTCAGGAACCAAGTGAAGAACGAGGGTCTGCAGGAAGCAGGCTTTTACTGTCAGAAGGGAGGGGTGACCCATGGTACTCTTGGAGGATGTAATTGGTTTGTTTTAATAATTCCACAAATGGACAAAGAACTGAAACTTGCTAGTCAGGGATAAGCAGGAACTGTGTCTAGTCTCCTGGATGAGGATGGTTGTTAGACAAGGGGACCTTATCCACGGGGCCAGAGTGATGAGGAAAACTTACGGCTAGGCTATTTGAGGCTCTCCTGGTTTCACTGAATGCCAAAGCATCACATAATTTTGGGCCTTAATTTTAGGCCTTATACACACAATCTCGGATGAACAGAGGCAGGCAAGACCCTCAGTATATCCTTAATATGTGTACCTGGAAGGGTTGATGCCCTACTTAACCATGCTGGATGAGCAAATCGTTAATGTATATTTACATGTAACCATTTTTTGTTTGTAATATTTATAGCAATAAAAAAATTAGGTTCTTGAATTTTTAGCTGAGTGCATGTCATGGATTTATTTCCCATTAAAATAACAAATTTTCAAAATTATTAATGGAAGAGAGATATTAAACTATGTTCAGTTCAGTTGCTCAGTAGTGTCCGACTCTTGGCAACCCCATGGACTGCAGCACATCAGGCCTCCCTGTCCTTCACCAATTCCCGGAATTTACTCAAGCTCATGTCCATTGAATCGGTTACCATGAAGTTAAAGTCCTCTTTAAAAAATAATTCATTTCAAATGTACTTAAAATATCTCACAGAATAGAAACACTGAGAAGACCACAGTGCATTAAATCAAATAAATGTGTGTCTTTCTTAGTTCTAGGAAGTTGTTCAAAGGACATATTGGTCTAAATATACTTGCCACTGGTTCCAAGTTCAGAAACAAAGAGTAGAAAGTCATTAGGGCTGCTATTTCATTTTTTCTAATAAGGGAAACTAGACAATTATTCCCTATATGGTCAGACGGTAAAGAATCTGCCTGCAGTGCGGAAGACCTTGGTTCAATCCTTGGGGTAGGAAGATCCTTTAAGAAACACCAATACAGTATACTAACACATATATATGGAATTTAGAAAGATGGTAATGATAATCCTGTATGTGAGACAGCAAAAGAGACACAGATGTATAGAACAGTCTTTTGGACTCTGTGGAAGAGGGAGAGGGTGGGATGATTTGGGAGAATGGCACTGAAACATGTACAAGATCATATAAGAAATGAATCACCAGTCTAGGTTCGATGCAGGATACAGGATGCTTGGGGCTGGTGCACTGGGATGACCCAGAGAGATTGTATGGGTAGGGAGGTGGGAGGGAGTTCAGGATTGGGAACATGTGTACAACCGTGGCGGATTCATGTTGATGTATGGTAAAACCAATACAATATTGTGAAGTAAAATAAAATAATAATAATAATAAATAAAAATAAATAAATAAAATAAAAAACGAACAACAACAACAAAAAGAAATGGCAACCTTCTCCAGTGTTCTTGCCTAGGAAATCCCATGGACAGAGGAGCCTGGTGGGATACAGTCCATTGGGTCACAAAGAGTCGGACACGACTGAGCAACACTTTCACTTCACTTTCAGATAATTCTTCTATATGAAAAAAAATTTAGCCGTAGAACTTTTGTTTGTTGTTTTTTCACTTTAAAAGCAGAGACATTACTGTGCCAACAAAGGTGCATCTAGTCAAGGCTATGGTTTTTCCAGTGGTCATGTATGGATGTGAGAGTTGGACTATAAAGAAAGCTGAGCGCCGAAGAATTGATGCTTTTGAACTGTGATGTTGGTGAAGACTCTTGAGAGTCCCTTGGACTGCAAGGAGATCCAACCAGTCCATCCTATAGGAGATCAGTCCTGGGTGTTCATTGGAAGGACTGATGTTGAAGCTGAAATTCCAATACTTTGGCCACCTGATGCGAAGAGCTGACTCATCTGAAAAGATCCCGATGCTGGGAAAGATTGAGGGCAGGAGGAGAAGGGGAAGACAGAGGATGAGATGGTTGGATGGCATCACCAACTCAATGGACATGAGTTTGGGTGGACTCTGGGAGTTGGTGATGGACAGGGAGACCTGGCATGCTGTGGTTCATGGGGTCACAAAGAGTCGGACACGACTGAGCAACTGAGCTGAACTGAAAACTGAAAACTGAACTGAACTGAAAAAAATCTGAACTGAACCTAGAAAACTTTTCAAACCTGGGCACATAGGCCTCCTTCTTTTCCTCCCTTTCTATTCCACCACATGATATTATCCGCTAAGGGAGGATGTTTCATTGGTACAGAACCAATGCTGTATCCTCAGGATCACCATGAGTGTGATTAGAGGCAGAGCAGTTGATAAACACTGTGCAGTAGTACAGTATTTCCCCTCCTTTTCACTTCCTTCTCTTCCCCTTTCCTTCTCCTTTTTCTCTCCCCTCTTTTTGCCTTACTGCTGTTGCAAGTTAATTGAAACTTTAAAAAGAACTTCAGCTGTGTGTTATGAAAGAAGGCAATAACATAAATGAGTCTTGAAACCAAAGTTCTCACGGCCTATATTTGCAAGAGGCTTAAAGTCTGAAGTCTTAGAGCTGTACAACCTCTCTGGGGTGGACATAATTCTAAAACATAATTCAGGGTGTTCTAGTGAGTAGTATCATCAAAACAATCAAAGTGAGGATTAAGAAGAGGATTTAAGTGTTGCTTCTGTTGAGAATTTCTGGAATATCCAGGGAATTTTTTCCCCAAAAAGCTTACTCTGTAAGCATGATCTGTAAATACATATTTTATATTTTTAAAGTGTATCTATATATAGCTTATAAAGAAGAAAAATAAAGATAAATCTATTTGAGACTCAGGGAAACCATTATTGTTTGGACCCAGTATTCATATTCATAGTACCTTTGCCAACTGGGAGTAGTGATCATATTTGCAATAAAAGCAACTAAATGAAAAAATACCCCTAACTCTAGTTAGCTGAACTTACAAGCCTCAAGTTAGGCAATAATTGCAAACATCATGTATGTCAACGTAATAGCTGCAAATGTGAAACATGATCTAGTTTAAATCATAATTGATCACAGATGGGCAGAGGTTCAGGAATGTAATGTTTCCATTTAAAAGATGTTAAAATTCATTACTATATTAGCTTCATGTTTTTTAAACTTTTTGGACACTGGGTTTAGGCCCAGAGGAATTTCAAAAATCAAAATTGACAGTACATATTTAACTATCATAACCACTCAGCAATTATGCTTAGCTGCTATATTCTCATCCAACTAACTCCACAATCTAGGAACTTTTGTGCATATTGAGATTCCTATGGAAGTTATAGCATTAATGAAATTGAGTTTTAAATTTCCCTTGGCTCAACCTAGACATTAAGAATATAAATGTAAATTAACAGAGAAGAACTAGCAGCCATGAATACTAACACTCAAATCACATTCATTTTCATTTAAATTTTACGCAGACATCAGGGAAACAATTTCTCCTCCTTTCCTCCAAAGAAATTTTATTCATATTTTTGGCAGTCTTCCTGTGAAGGAACAATGTGTAACATCTCTACGTTACTTAGAAAATAGCATATTGTAAACTAACACTTGATAGATCACTTTGTTCTTGCTTCTGGGACAATTTTGGAGACTATACTTAAATAGGCTACTCCTGACTTTAAGGCGAATATACATTTTAAAAGTAGGAGTTGAATATGCTACTAACCAATAGTTTATTAATGGTATACAATACTACCAGGTATACCAAAAATAAGCAAGAATATAATGTGATCCAGTGTAGGTAAGTAAAATGCATTTGAATATATTTATATACATAAATGTCTAGAACCAGGACTAAAGAAATGCATATCAAATTGTTGACAGAGTGAAAGTAGGAGCAAGACTAATGTGAGTTATAGCAGAGTTAAGTGCATAGACTCTGGGGACACAGAACTCAGCGGTCTGCTACTTAACAAGCTATGTGAACTTGGCAAGTTAGACCTGTAAGTTAAGCTCTCTGTGCCTCAGTTTCTTTATCTATAACATGAAAGTGAAAGTGAAGTTGCTCAGTTGTGTCCGCCTCTTTGCGACCCTGTGGACTGTAGCCCACCAGGCTCCTCTGTCCATGGGATTTTCCAGGCAAGAATACTGGAGTGGGGTGCCATTTCCTTCACCAGGGTATCTTCCCGACCCAGGAATTGAACCCAGGTCTCCTGCATTGCAGGCAGCTGCTTTAACCTCTGAGCCATCAGGGAAAATGGTGGTGATAATATTGCTTACCTCAAAGACTTGCAAGGATTGACTGAGGCACTGTTAGATAAAGCACTTAAAATGAAGCCTGGTCATTGTATAAGCTTACTGTGTAGGAGTTCAGTATTATTTATCCCTTGAATATTTTGCAATAAGAATGCATTTATGGATTTCCTATGTAACAAAAAAAAAAAAAAAAACAAACAAAAGACAATGGGACAGAAATGCTTCTAAAAAAAAAGGGGAAAAAATGACATCACCTGCACTGGAATTTTAACTATACCACAATCCAATAGAACATTGAATTTATAATAATTCATATCTGAAATTGTGCCTATGATACAAAGAAAAACATGGCCACAGTATTTACACCTCCTCATATCAAAAGATGAACAGTCTTTCTCCCATCCTGTGATCTCTTTGAATAATAGAACCCAGCAGAAGTAACACTGTGTATGTTCTAGAGCCTAGCCTTTCCAGGCCTTGTAGCTTCTATATGTGCCATCGTGGGGTACTTGTCCTGACACCAGCATCTGAGGCAGCTGGTGTAGCCAACTCTAGAAAAAGAGACCATGTGGAGAAGAACTGACAAATAAAGCATACAGACAGGACCCGGTTCCTATTGAGGCCACCTTGCACCTTTGAGCCCAGCCAACCTTCTTCAACTGAATGTAGCCATGTGAATGTGTCAAGGAAAAAGCAGCAGAGCAAATGTGCAGCTAACCTACAGAACCATGAGAAATACAAATTGCTCTCGTTTTAAGTCACTGAGTTTCAGGGTCACTTGTTACGCAACAATAGTTAACTGATACAGAGGATATGGTATCTCATGGCCAGACTGCACAGAGAGAGATTAAGGCACCTCAATTGTTCCCACTGGCTCAGCTTAGTCACCAGACACATGAGGCCATGTGGGATGAAGACAGTCCCATGTGACCTGCTAACTGAGTACAGCTACTTCATGAGACCAGGCAAGGCCAGGAGAAAAAATTCCCCTCTAGTTCACAAAATTGTGAGAAATGGTAAAATGTTGTTTTTAAGCTAAGAAGTTTTGAGGTAATTTGTTATGCAGTAGAAGATAATTGATACCTTATCCAAAAAGCTTAATTTATTAGATACATAGAAAGAATCTCTTTCAAACACAATTTTACTTCTTAGACATTCCCATGGCATGAAGTAAGGATTGTGTTAAACCAAGGCACCAGATTTTAAAGAAAATTATTTGCATGAGGTAGGAAATTTGATTTACAATTACAATTTACAATTTAATTTAAATTGCAATTAAATTTGATCAAACAGGACATATTAGAAGTTTCTCAATTCTCGTTATTTTTATCCTTTGCTTTAGAAATAAAATTGCTAAATTAAAAATGTATCCCCAGTTATTTCTCAAGGACCTACTATGTATAACTAAGATATATAGAAGGACATGTCCATGCCCTCAAAGCAATAAAAGTACAATGGGAGAAACAAGCATCTAAATAGCCACTTCTAATACAAAGGAGAATGGAATAAGCACCAAGAAAGGAAAAGCAGTTTAGCAATTCCGAGAGAAAGCATTTCAGGATGGAAGTCCAGGGAAGGCTTCTTGGAAGAGGCAGTAATGGATATACGTTCAATAAATATGAATAGACAACTAAAGGTAGAGAAGGAGTGGGCATCCTTGACAGATGCAGGAGTGTTCTAAAGTATAGAATTTTTAGATTTTATTTATAATTGTATTTGAATAGAAGGATAGACTGCCCCACTGTAATCAAGTGTCCATCTGATGGTCTGTGGGATAAACTATACTTCATACAATTTCAAGACAGAGAGAGCTGCAGAAGCATGTAGCATCTAGAACTCCAACCAATGTATTGGGTATCCTAGAAAACTGATGAACTGTCTTTGTGGTGGTAGTGACTCCTGCCTATACCCATCCTGCAATTAGAGTTCCTTTGGTGATAAAATAAAGTGGTACTGGAGAAATTTGCATTATTAACATGATTATTACTGAAAAATGTGTTTAAAGCAAATCTTGAGATAAATAGAATCATACCTTTAAAATGAAAGGCAAGAAAACATGTAGGACGTGTAAGGAAGACTAGTGCTGTTTTCAATAGTCAGTTCAGTTGCTCAATCATGTCCGACTCTTTGCGATCCCATAAATCACAGCACACCAGGCCTCCCTGTCCATCACCAACTCCTAGAGCTCACTTAGACTCACGTCCATTGAGTCAGTGATGCCATCCAGCCATCTCATCCCCTGTCGTCCCCTTCTTCTCCCGCCCCCAGTCCCTCCCAGCATCAGAGTCTTTTCTAATGAGTCAACTCTTCGCATGAGGTGGCTAAAGTACTGGAGTTTCAGCTTTAGCATCATTCCTTCCAAAGAAATCCCAGGGCTGATCTCCAGAATGGACTGGTTAGATCTCCTTGCAGTCCAAGGGACTCTGAAGAGTCTTCTCCAACACCACAGTTCAAAAGCATCAATTCTTCGACACTCAGCTTTCTGATTATGAATTAGTACTTACTTATTATAGAAAAGTAAATATCAGAAAAACATACAAAAGAAAATGAAAACTAACGATTAAAATTAACAATCCCATTAATCACTGTGAAGGTGAAGGTAAAGTCGCTCAGTCGTGTCCGACTCTTTGCGACCCCATAGATTGTAGCCTACCAGGCTCCTCTGACCATGGGATTTTCCAGGCAAGAGTACTGGAGTGGGTTGCCATTTCCTTCTCCAGAGGATCATCCCAACCCAGGGATCAAACCCAAGTCTCCCACATTGTAGGCAGACATTTTACCGTCTGAGCCACCAGGGAAGCCTTCTATTGTGATTTTTTTCCTAGTCCTTTCTCCATGCACATACTTTAGTTTTAGTCAGTTCATATAAATCTCAGATTACACGCTTTTATAATCTCCTGTATTTCTTATTTAAGGATATTTGAGGGATGAGTTTAATTTTAAACAAGTTAAGTTTGAGGTAACTACTCTGTGGCAGAGGGAGAGGGTGGGATGATTTGGGAGAATGGCATTGAAACATATATAATATCATGTATAAAACGAATCGCCAGTCCAGGTTCGATGCATGATGCTGGATGCTTGGGGCTGGTGCACTCAGACAACCCAGAGGGATGGTACGGGGAGGGAGGAGGGAGGGGCGTTCAGGATGCGGAACACGTGTATACCTATGACGGATTCATGTTGATGTATGGAAAAACCAATACAATATTGTAAAGTAATAAACCTCCAATTAAAATAAATAAATTAATATTCAAAAAAAGAGAGAAATGTTCAGCCAGTTGTTAGAGGTGGCACCTGAGAGGAATGCTGAGACTGGAAATATGGTCTCAAAGGTATCAAACTAGAAGTAATTATTGAAACCTAGAAATGGAGTGAGGTCATTCATGCTTTTTCTAAGTGTGGGTTACTGGGTTAAGAAAGCAATTGATTTGGTTGGAATGGAATAGATAATTTCAAAATGCATCATATAGTAGTTGTAAGTAATCATTCTGGATTGCAATGTAAAAATCAATTTCTTATTGTGAATCTGAGGACTGAGCTTTTAGGAACAGAAAAAGACTCTGATAGGCGGGAAACCACAACCAGTTTTAAGAAAAGAAGATTGGTGGTTGGCATTCATTTCTGGATCTCTTTATGCTCTTAAAAATTTTTTGAAGAACCTCAAATTGCTGTTATCTTTGTGAGTTATCTCTATTGATATTTATGTATCATAAAATAAAATAATAAAAAAAAGGTTAAAGTAGGCAGAAATCAACTATTGTTGATTGTGTACTGATACCCTTAAAATAACAGTAATAAACAATATATTAATATAAATAAGAGTTTCATGAAAAAGTGCCATCTTTTCCCAAACAATTATTGAGGAGAGTTGTATTCTTATCTTTTAACACCTAGCTTAATCCCTGGTGGCTCAGATGATAAAGAATCTGCCTATAGTGCGGGGGTCAGGAATATCCCCTGGTGAAGGAAATGGCAACCCACTCCAGTATTCTTGCTTGGAGAATCCCATGGACAGAGGAACCTGTCAGGTTATATAACCTGGCAGGCTATAATCCATGTGGTCACAAAGAGCTGGACACGATTAAGCAACTAACACTAATAGAACACAGCTAAATTCTCATAGTTGCTTTTGCATTAAGGCAAATATTATCTTGATATTATTGTGAAAATAATCTGGACTACACAGACACCCTACAAGTCTCTAAGTATCTCCCCAGAAGTCTCTGGACCAGATAGGTCAGGAAGAATAAGGATAGAAAAAGTATTGTTATTTGACAGTTGGCAAGTATCAGAATTTGATTGATGCAGGTAAAGAGCCATTGAACTGTAAATCAGATCGTAGCACATCCTCTCATTATCCTGAGGACAAAATCTAAAATCCTTATCAAGGCCCCTAAACCCTTGTATGATCTGACTCCTTCCTGCCTCTCCTTCCTCTCTGCCACCCCCACTCCAATACACTACTCATGTTCATCACACTCCAGATGCACAGGCTGTCTTTCAGCACCTTGACATTGCACATTTCTCACGTCAAATACCATACATTCTTTACTCTGTGCCTGGAATGCTAACTACTACTCATTCATGCCTCAGATTAGTAGCTGCTGTCTCAGGGACGCCTACCTCACTGCTTCAACCTCAATCTAAATTGAGTCTCCTCTGTTCTCTTGCCAATACTGTGTTCTTTTCTTTCAGAGTGCTCCTCATGGGATTGGTTATATCCATCTCTTGCCAGTGGACTCTAATTTATGCAAAGGCTGGAACAGATATGTTTTCTTTACCATTCTCTTTCCAGTACTTAGCACTGAATAGGCACATAGTGGGTATTCTATAAATCTTTGCCTAATGAAAGCACGAATAAGAGAATGAAAATATGTATCGGGAGCCTGTTTCCTTAATCTGAGATGAAATTTTCGTGCTCATTGTGTTGCATGGAAAATGATACCATCTTAGTTCCTGATTTTCATACAAAATGCATTTAAATTCTGTTTATGATAGACTATCCTAATAATTGCTAGCATCTAATAGCAATTATTAATGTATGTAGCTATAAAAATCTTCTTATGGCCATTATTAAGTGTGCGTTTTTGAAGCACAAAATGCTGTAGTTATTTCAATACAAATTAATAGTTAACTGTAAGTCAATCGTGATAATTCACTTAAAGGGTTATGACAACGAGGTCAAAAGTTAGAAGTTCAAATGCACATAAATGCCAACAGAATAATCCTACTTGTTCTATAACCTTTTCAAATTCTTTTTCAGGAGTGTAATTTCATCTCTCAAACAGAAATCATGGTACATTTTGAAATCAATATCTCCCCTTTTCAACAACTGTGATAGTTAAAAAGTGCCAGAAAGTAATATTCTTAAAAGTATTTCCAATAAAAAGACAAACACTAGCATAAAGTCAGCTTTCAGATCTGCAAGGGGAAGGCACTATGTCATCTTTATGAGGGAACAAATTATTGTTATTGCCATATTTTTATGTGTATGCATATCAAGCATAAGTGAATTTCATATAAATTAAAGCCCAAGGTGTCATTCTTTACATGGTCCATAATTTTAAATTTAAGCAAATATTTGAATTCATTATAGCAATAATACAAATGAATTGTCACTACACCCTACTGAGAAGTCTTAGTTTCTGAAGGTTATGATTAATCTGTAATAAGGATACATTTTATTTTGAGAGTAAGGTGCAGCAACATTGATGGAACCCTTCCAGTGAGGGATATTCTCTATAAATGTACACTTCCATGAGCAGGGCTTGCTATATGGAATGCAAAGTGACTTGCTAAAGCCCAAAGTTAAAAAAAAATGTATTTTTTTTCTCCTTGGAACTCTAGCCAGAGAAGTGGATCCAAAGGATCCATCTGGATACTAAATAGGTATAGGTAGTGAAATTGTTAGTCACTCAGTCACGTCCAACTCTTTGTGACCCCATGGACTGTAACCCGCTAGGCTCCTCTCTGCATGGAAATCTCCAGGCAAGCATACTGGAGTGGGTTGTCATTCCCTTCTCCAGGGGATCTTCCTGACCCAGGGGTCAAATCCAGTCTCCTGCATTGCAGGCAAACTCTACTGACTGAGCCACCAGGGAAGACCTGGTGGGGTTAGGTAGACAGAAGACTTTAATTGAGGATAGGAATAGATAGAAGACTTTAACTGGCTTTTCTGTTGTTCTCCTGAGCCTTACTTGGGTGTGTGAAAAATGTGTCTGGCTATCTGTTCTGAACATATGGATGCAGAATCATGGCCACAACCTGTTCACATCAAGCTCAAGTGAACTTCCTCTAATGTTGCTGCCTTTCTCAGACGGGCCCCTGACTAACTGGAAATGGGCACTCCCTAGCAGCAAACTGGCGACTGTAATTTTATAGCTGTTTATGAAAACTGATTGGGTTCAAAATCATTAAGCTACCTTTCCCTGCTTCCAATCATAGTAGTCAAAAGCTGTGGTCCTGGCACCATTCATAATCTCTGGTAGTTGATCTCCAGACAGCATTGTTATCAGTTGCACTAGGAAATAATGGTTCACTACAACCAGTATGTATTGAAGCTGTGCCTTTGAAATCATCTTACCATTAGACAAGCACCCCAAAAACCTTCATTTCAGATGCTTCAACTTGATTTTCTTTATGTAATTGTTATTGACTTCAGTCTTCTAATATTATTGTACTTACACTTTTACTTATGAGGGTACTTAGAAACAAGATTGAAATAAGTGATATTTTCCATTATGCATTCTTTGCAAAGAATGCAAGCTATGGATTAAACAAATTAACAAAAATCAAATCTAACTATTGTTCTTTAGGACTGAATTGTTCTAGGAACATGGTAATAGCCATTCATTTTATGCTTGTTGATTAGTAAGTTGTTCACAAATCTTTGAACATATTTTAGCCTCTGCAATTTCTTTATATTCTAAGAGCTGGCACAGTCCCTGAAACAGGTAGATGCTCCATATGCAACAGCTGAATTGAACTTATGTGATTACATTAATTTTGGGTATAAATGTGTATATGCATGCATGTGTGTGGTCTTTGTTAACAAAAAGGTATCTCTTTTAAAATTCCTAGCAAATTATTTGAATATTAATAACATAACCCAGGCAACTGGGTAACTGTCTTATACAGATTGCATGCTCCATTACAACTGGTTATATTTTCCTTCACATTGACCATTCTAAAATGGGCAATTTAGCGTGGCTTCTTTCTGATACCCACATTCAAAATAGAAATTCCCTAGTCCCGTGAGCAAAACACTTAAAAATTCTTCAATTTTCTGTTACTTAAATGTGTCTAGGGAATCTCTGAAGTTGAATAAATACTTTACGAAATCCACCTACAGTATCAGGCTATGGACCTCCAGAAGCTGTAAATCAGTTCTGTAGAAATGGAGAAAGGTGAGAGACCCTGTACTTTGGAATTAGAAAGGGAAACAATGTTTTTGAAGGAACTAAAGGGAGACAGGTGCAGACCAAATGAATTAAGGACTCCAGGGAGCTGTGCAAGACTGGTAAGGAAAATGAGAGGGAAGAATATGAGAGAAAACATAAGGAGGAGGTGGTAGAGGAGAGTTTCTTTTTTAAAAAGATGATTAAACAGACTGCCAAATTGCCAGGAGAGAAACAAGCTGAGTTTCCTTTCATGAAATCCCTGGGTATCAACCTTCCCTTCCCCTCTGTGTCTTCAGAAATGACTAACAAAGAGGTAGCAAGTGTGAGAGTGAGATGATCATGGTTTTAAATCGTACATTTCATTTCCATGGCCGTTATGATTTGTCCAAGTCTCATTCTGCCAAAATTCCCTTTTCATTAATGAGGAACTCTCTTTAATCATTATTTACAGAATTCCTTGGACTCAGTGATTTGAATCACTGGAGAAGTAACTGACCAGATGTTTCGATTTCTTCCTTCCAGAACTCTTAGATGGGAATTGAGGAGGTATCCTGAAAGTCTTTTCCCTCCACAGTTCATTGGTCAGGTAGTTCTTAATGAGAAATCTTTTCTTTATTTAGGAGCTATCTCCGAAATATATATGTTTTCATATATACAGGTATTTGTTTTGTTTTTGGAGGAGGGTAGTGGGTTTTAGGAATGTTCGTTTACATATTGGTGGCTAGACACAGGTTTTATAGCCATCCCTTCCCCATTGCTTTTTCAACTGCCAACACAGAGATGGTTCTGGAAGCAGTTGCTATCCCCCTACAGAGTTGGGTTGTCATCTTTTGTTTCTTTGTTGGCAGAGCGAGGGGTGATAGTGAGCAGCAGTGATCCAAACGATTCCTGCCTGAAGCTGAAGGCAGTGTTTAAAAAGGGACGATGGGAATAAACGTTCTCTGGATTCTCTGATTCTTACCCTGAGAGTGTTCAGCTCGCTGTAGTCCCTCCCCTCGTTGGTGTGCTGGGCTTACAATGTTCCCTCTTTGCAAATACCTGTATCAAAACCTGCGAAGATGGGAACACACGGTTCCGAGATCTCCACTGGCGTCATCCTGTACTCTCTCTGTTTAGGAAACCGAATCCGGTCTCCCTGCTCGGGAGTGCAGGGACCGTCCAGCCCGGAAGCCATGCTCTGCAGCTGCCACCACCCAGGGAGAAGAACAGCTGGAAGCTTTGGTGCGCACCCGCCGAGCCGCGAGCAACTCTTCCTGTTAATTAGCGCCAGCCAAGGCTCCAAATGTGCCTTATTGCAACCCCTAGCGGACTCTCAACTCGCCAATAGTTTCTCGCTTTCCTGTCCCTGCTCTTGCGGGGAAAAATTACAAACGTGCGTGCACACATACACATTCACACACGCCCTTCCTTCTTCACTCAAGAAAACCATCGATAACGTCTGTCTCCTAAAGAAAATTCAACTCTTCGCGCTCTCTTTCTTTATCTAGAGGCTAGCAGTCCCGGCAAACACTCACTGGGCTCTCTCCGCTGCTTTGCGCGCCCCCTACCTGCCTACGGCGGGGGTGGCGCTGGGGGAAGGGGGTCTGGGAGTACGCTAGACTCGTTTCTCCAGTTGGTGCCGCTCCCCTGGCTCGGCACTTGGTATCTCCCACCGTCTTGCTCTCGCCGGGAAGCCGGGAAGGAGGAGGCGACTGTGGGCGTCGCCGCCGCCCTTCCCGGAACCGGAGCCAAACCCTGATCCGGGGTCGACATCTCCTACTTCAGACTCACATCTGGCCCAGCCGTGCAGATATTGGTGGCTGGAGAGTTACTCCATGCGAGGCGCCCCAAGTCCTGAGCATGCCCAGTAGGACTCCTTAGGCTCCCAAAGCGAGTTTCTGAGCGTACAGATTCCGCTTTTCCGCTTTTTCGCGGAAGCTCAAAAGGGTGGAAAAGGAGGGATCCAGGGCTTGGGGCACGGACCGAACCTGGGTGAGGGGCGGAGCCGGTTGGGGAGCCCAGGGATCTGGGCGACCAGGCCGGGCAGCGGCCGGAGCGCAGGGCCCGGCTCCGGGGGTGGGGGTGGGGGAAGAGTGTCAGCGCTGACCCGACGCGCCGCCAGGAGGCTGCGTGTGTCCGGCCTTCGCTCACTGAGGTCATGCTGTCAGCGGGAGGCAGTCAGCGGTTCTCTCACGTGGACCGACACTAAGAAAGCTTGCGGGTCTCTTTCGCACCGCACTCACGGGCTGGGCTTTTCTAGAAGGCGGGGTAGAAGGGAAAAGGAGGGAACCCAAACATTTCTCTCTCTCTCTCTCCCCGCCACCTCGCTTTTTCTTTTTTGCTAAAGTTATCCTGGCAAGAGTTTGCATTCTAAGTCAATCCTCAGGCTTTACACATCGCGGTCGCGATCACGCTTCTGTGTGTGTCTGTGTGGTGTGCGCAACAGCGCGTGCGTTTGTGTATGTACTCTCCCAGATTGATTTGGGGATGACAAACACTCCTCCGGACCCCAGCTCCCACCCCACCTAACCCTCTGGAGAAAATAGAAGCTGGTCATGAGAGTACTCTGGCCGGGAACTCATCGTGGTACGAAATCTAAATTTTGTTGATCCATATTTCCTTCCTCTGCTCCCCCACCCCCAGCTTTCTCCTTCCCTCCCTCCACCCTCTAACACCGTGATCTTTCTCATTTTGATTTCCCTTTCCTTTGCCCGCTACCTGCTCCCTCAGCCCTCCTCTTCTGCTCCTCCTCCGGAGCTCCCCCTTCCTCCCCACCCCATCTCAGCTGCGGCTAAAACCTGGAGTCTTGGTGGAAAAGGGAGGAAAAAAAAAAAAAAAAAAACCTTGGCTGTGGAACTGTGAAACCGGGCATGCTCAGTAGACAGGGCAGGTTTTTTGGTCTCGAGTAGCGGAGAAACATTTTTGCACCACCGCGACCAGCCTTAGAGCGCGGCGGCGGCGGCCACGGCAACATCAGCACAGCCATCAGCGGTGCAGACGCCGCACCCGGGAGCGCGGCGGGCTCCGGCTTAGCCCGGAGTTCACCTCCGAGTGCCCCGGGGTCTGAGCTCATCCGTTCTGCTCGCACACACACGCACACTCTCTTTCACGGACACACACGCGTATACACACTCTTGCACCCACAAACGACCCCGGGCGCTAGCACCCTCCAGGCAGCGATCGTCCGCTGACGCGGTAGTAGCCAGGTTCAGTACCTGCCCCCGGCGGCTGCCGGCTCAGAGCACCGTCGCGACGGACCGGAGGAGAGCGATGCTGGGGCCCGAGCGGCAGGTCGAACAGTAATGTGGATTTACAGTCGTTTCCCGCAGGAACCGGCTGAGACGCCTGAGGTCCCGGGCTCCGGCAGCGCCCGGCGGGGCTGAGCACCTGGCGAGGGGGCGGGGGACCGCACCTGGGGACGCCACTGAAACTTGCGCCTGGACTAGGTAGGTGCGTTGCTCCCGGCTCCCACCTCCTTCCCTTTGGTTCGCGGCCCCTACCCTCCCACCTCCCACCCCGAGGACTCCCGGCTAACTTCGCTCCGAGGCGGCGGATGGCGGCTCCCGGCCCTGAGTGGCGGGCAGCGTCCGCTCAGAGAGCCCTGCTCGAGGTGGCAGAACCTCGGTTCCTTCTTCTCTAGGTCTTCGCCTGGCTCGGGGCTCTGGACCACCCGGGGCATATGGGAGGTCGGCATTGTCCGCAGTTCAAGCTTTCAGCGGGCCCTGGGGGCGCTGCCCTGCGAGGGCTCACTAGGCTTCTTAGGAGACACTTTTGCCAACCAACTCGTCTGGTTCTGAAAGGCAGGGGCGGGGAGTGGGGCTCGCCTCAGCAGGCGCACAGAGCCCCGGCGCTCTAACAAGTGGACCTGGACGTTGGGGACGGGGCCGGGCTCGGTCCGAGAAGAGACAAGGGGGCGCCTCTCCTCCAGCATTTTTCCCACCTAGAGCGTCCGCCAGGGGCTCGGCCACTCGGTCCCGCTCCTGCCTCTCTGAGAGAAGATGCCTAGGGTCTAGGACGCACTTGAGTACCTGTTTGCTTTCGAATTTCTCTTTGAACCACACTCGGGGAGTCGAGGTTCCGGGGGAAACTCAAGACCTCCTTCTAACCCACACCGTCTGGGGCCCTACCCAATGCGTCCTTCCTACACTCCAACCTTTGTCAAGAGACAGTCATTACGCAGCAGTCGGTGCTCTGGGAGCCGTCGGTGTTGGCTTTCACCACGCGCTCAGCTGTGCGAGTTTGTGTGTTTTCGCATTTTATCCTGAGATGTGGTACGGGCAATATAGCAGCGGCCAGCACATTTGCAAAGTGCCAGGTACCCTCTAGGCATACCCGGGGAAATGTAACCTCACTTTCTACTCTACAACGGGCAGGGTGCCAGTTCAATTTTAGGAAGTGGAGAAGGGGAGACAGCGCGACTTGGTGAGTGGATGTCTTTGCAGTCAGGAGTATATTTAAACATTTCAGCAAACCGAGTGCGGTCGGTTGTTTACAGTTGCGGAGACGGACGATCTCACTCCACTCGTAGATGTTGGCTCGACATCTATTTCGCCACCGGGAGAGTAGGGGCGGGGGGCGGGGGCTGGTTTGCAGCTCGTGCTGGCCGTCGGCAGCTTTGGGGCTTAGCGGATCTGCATCACTGCTACTGGCGATATCATAATATGGGTAGGTCTCCAAAATGAAGCAGTTGGTCGGGAGATGTCCTGAACTTTCCCTTTTATTTTTATTTTTAATTTACCTGGAGTGTTAATTCGGAGGAGTATTTGAGGTGGCCGGAAAAATACAAAAGAAGTTCCTAGTGCCATAGTAGGGAAATTAGTAGCCACTCGGTTTTACAAACCAAAAGGAAACGAAATTCCCCAGTGTATCCTATTAGGTACTGTTAGATTAGCACTTAATTGATTGCGTTTGTGCTAAGGGTCACAGACAGCTTCCTTGAATTTCAGATAATTAACAAACCAGGTACACTATACTATGAGCATCAATCGCTACTCTCAACCTGTTTGGGGAAAACATTGCAAATGTATGCTTTATCTTTTGATTGAAATATCCTTGTCTGTCTTCTTAGTCCGAAGACTTCCGATTTGCAGCGTAGGGCACATCTGTACTGCTAAGAAAGAGCACAGTCTAAGGAGGAAAGGCTTTATTATTATTAAAAGGAGATCCACAGCCTTACATTCTGCTCCCTGGTTACCCAGCATTTACTTGCTTGCTTACCACCCCCCTGCTCTTAAATACCTGCAACGTGGGGGAAAAATGAATTTTCATAAGGCATTAGCATGACCCTTTAAGTAGATAACTGGAAAAGCAGAATCTTAATTGTGCCATTTTTTTGTCTAAGTTCATAAGACGTTTTATGTGTGTGTGATGTGTTAAATAATTTACTGTTGGAAAGTTTTTTTAAAAGGGTAGTGTGTAAGTATGTCAAAGTAATGTTGGAATCTTTTAATGATAATAAAAGAAAGTCCCAAGATGCATTTGGAAAGGGATTCAGGTAATTTCTAAAATGAATCCATGCTCTAAATGTTATTTAAAAGTTTTCAGATTGGCCCCCAGAATGTTTTTGAAAAACAGGTGTTTCTGGAAAACAGCTCAATGAACAAATTTGTATAATAAAACCAATAGAGTCTAGTCCCTAGAGCCATGCCAGGCACATAGTACAAACCAAGTATTTTTGAATATGTGAATTTGTATTTACCATTAGTTCTAGGTCCCCATTATGAATTAAGAATAGTCATGTCATTTGACAAAATATACAGTGGAACTGAAGGAAAGAATGCTTTGTAGAGCCATTGTGCTACAAGCTTAAGTGAGATTCCAAATATTGAAAAAAATAGCTGTGTTAAAAAGTAAAATCAGATTGTATATTAACTACCATCTCATTCAAAGGCCTAATTCAAAATCTAAATACTCTAAAGGTCTTGGTGTTTCACTTCACTGTCATCTGTGTAAATAATGCTGACATGATCGTAGTTTCCCTTATAGTCATTGTACTTTCTGATGCCTTTAATACTAAGATTCTTGCTGAAACAGAGCAGTCCAACATTCAAGATTATTCTGTACAATACGATTTTAAATTGTCAGACTGCAAGGTATTCTTTTGATATGTTGCCTCTGAAAACAGAAAGCTTATTTTCCATGACAGTCTTAAAACTTGGAAATGGTTAGAAGGTTGAGTACTAACATACAGTTTTTTTTCCATTTTATGTTAGAAATAGTAATTAGCATCCATGTAATTTTTACTTGAAGCTTGCTTTACCTGAAAGTCCATCAGTTTCAGTTTTCAGTATAGTTGTCAAGTACTTGTCTACTTGGTATAGATTATGGTTAATAAATTTCCTGAGGCTTCCCAAACAAGTGATTTATTTATCTATTTACTTACTTACTGACCCGAGGTCAAAAGAAGAGCAGTACTTTGAATACTTGATGCAAAGATTAATTAATGAAAGCAAATTTTCTTATAATATTCACACATTCTAACATTCTCACACACACACACACACACACACACACTTTCAGAAACAATCTCATGAGAATGCCGTGCATCAGATATGAAACATGTATGATAATTTTATTAATATTATATATGTTTCTTTAAGCTCCCGTATGTAGATTTCCCCTTGAAAGTAGTAATCTATGCAGCTTTTTTTTTTTTCATAAGAAGCATCCCTTCATTTACCACTTGGAAGAATGGTTTGAATTGGATTACTGGCACAATTATAGGCAGATTAAATGATAAAGAATATTGTGAAGGATAGTATTTATTAATCGCAATTGTGATCAATAGAATATATCAATGACTGGAAATAAAGCTGCTAATTATAAAAAATTAAAAGGAATCAGCTTTCAAAACTGTTTCCATGTACAAAAACTGCTTTAAATCATCTGCAGATTCTGAGTATTAGATTAAATTACTGTTTTGAATTGAAATTACTCCATTTCCTTTCCCTAGAAGGTAAAACATTCTGATTCCTGGCTTAATATATAATTTCTTTTCCTTTCTGTTTTCCATTGATTTTTTTTTAAGAACTGAGGAAAGTAAATATCATATAGAACCAGCTCGAACTGTGCTTAGTTTGAGCAGGTGAATGCTATAAAAGGTTTCACACAGCTTTTAATTATTCCAAACAACCTTGATGGTCCAACCATATGTGTGTCTACCGTATGTGGTACCCTGTAATGACAATTTATATAATGTATACAGATTTTATAGTTTGCTAGATGTACTGTGGTACAATTTAGCAAGACCAATGAAATTGCTTACATTTGGAACTCATGAAAAATAGGGCTGAGTGAATTGGAGTATGATGGCATAAACTGAAAGTTGTTTTGTAACAATATTTGTACTGAATTGTACTGTGAATATTTCTATATATAATCAAAGCAAACTAGTTTTAATTGGAGATAGTAAATATTTTTACCGTTGATGTTGAATCACTAACGCTTTAAAAATAATCATTTAGAGTCTAATAAATAAAGCCTGTTAAATTCTTATGTAACTTTGGGACTCATTTCTAGACCTGGAAGTATAATCTTGGATAATTTACAGCTTAAAAAAAATTCTGACTTTTACTTCCTGTCCAGGCCTCCACTTTAGGTAAACAATAGCATATGGTGAAACATGCATATATGCCAACTAACCACTATCTCTTGGATGATGTTTTCAATGTGATGTAATGATTCTGAAATATTGGGTTCTCCATTCCCACCTACTTAAAATGGAGTGGAGAAGGGAATTGGAAAATGGACACAGGAAAATGTGTTAAATCATCTCTTTTTATATTCACTGAATCATGCCCTGAGAAGCTCTTACTCAGAGCCTTCATATCTGTGTTTATGGTAGATATGTGCTGAGATTAATATTTTTTTCCTGGGTACTTATGACAGGTCTCTATGGCTGTATCTAGGTGACACCTAAATATGTGAGTGAAAAGTTCCGTCAACCATCCAGCTGTTTGAGGTGATGCAAACAAACATCTGGTTGGTTGAGAGAATTTTTCACTTGGTCTCTGGATATTTTGGAGTCATTTAACAACCTGATGAATCTTAATACCTATGTCAGAGAGACATAAAGTGAAACCCTTTAAAATACATGTAGAGTACCTTAAACACTCTTGGGTTGCTATAACACATATAATGAGCCAAATGCTACCGTGAATCTACAGCTTCTATGAAATGTTCAAGGAGATGCAGTGACAGAGCAGTGACAAAAACAGAAACACACTGGCCTTTTCAAAAAGCCAGGAAATAAAACACTTTAACTTCAATTCTGTCTCCCCCACCTCCACCCCCGGTACTGATTCATCAGTTTAAAGAATCAACTTAAAGAGTTTGCTATGTTGGCTTCTTACGATTTCCTGCACCTCACTTTTTACCGATTCTTCCACTGCCATGGAAACTAGACGGGACAGACAGCTGGGAGTCACTAATTCCAGGATGGGAACCTGCTTGTTAATTTAATTTCATGCCAGCCTGTTGGTCCCTGAGAGTAAATATAAAAGGCTAGGGGATTGAATTTGTAAGCAATAAACAATTAAGCAGAACAAAAATCAGTGCCATCACTGTCATTTTCCTGAAGATCTTACTGCATCCCCACTTGTCCCTAATCAAGCGGTTCTTTAAAACTAGTCACAAAAAAGAACTTTGATTTGTGCATTCCTATTGATATTTATGTGTATGCTACAGAGTTTTTTGTTCTATGAGGACTTCACAGCTGTAAAATAGTTTCATATTAGCTATTGCATTGAAAAAATATGTTCAGTCAAATTATGATTTTGTAGACTTTTAAGAAGCCTAGTTAGAGATCATAGTAAAGTTAAATATAAATGATGCTTGCATTTTCTGGTAAGATTGGTTATTTTCCTTTTCAAGTATAAAAACAATTTTATTAAAATATCTATGCCTCACTTTTTTTTTTTTTATTACGGAGACCAAATGGATTTGAATACATTTATTTGAAATCTGTAAAACACTCATTTTACCCATCACCATAAAGCATACTGATTGTTTTAACTTTAATTGACTAAGTTGTCAGTTGATAAGTAGTCAACAGTGAGGAAATTGCCTTTTAATGTTTCTCATATTCTTTTGTAACATTTTTTGTGGCTGATTATGACTAACAAAATTGAATTTGGGGATCACAAACTCTAATATGAGCTGAATTGCAATCCATGTTAAGCCTTTTGCAATATTATCAGCTATGGGTTCTGATAAACTAAAATTTTCCCCCTGAATTTATAGCTGTAAACAAATTTCTGTATTATGGCTAAGAAAGAGTGATTCTCAAAAGGATTTTGGTGAGGAAAAAAAGGAGATATAAATCTATATCTATATTTATATGTCATCAGGTAATTTTCTGTTTCAAAGTGACTAGAACTTCAAAATACAAATGTCTCAGATAGAATTATTAAAGATAGAATGAAGTAGTGATTTAAAAGTTTAGGAAAAATAATATTTTCATTTTTACATTTTAAGGAGTATTTTTGATATCACTATCCAGTTATTGGGTATTGAATTGCATATATTTTGTTAACTGATTTATTTTTGTTACTTGAGCCTTACTTGAGCCATGTCTGAGTAAAGTTACCAGAATATCTGAGTAAAACATGAAAACTTCAATCATCATTATTGATCATGTAGATTTCCTTGTATCTATCTGTGTCGTATCTTTGTCATGTTGATTTCCTCTAACTTTTCAGCAGATGCTTGACTTTTGGATGCATAGTGAAAAAAATAATTAACCATCTGAATATTTCCAAATATACAATCAGTTAATTTTAACTCTTCATCTAAATGATGTTATGAAGATACAACCTCAGTTTCCCTTTAGAAATTAATGCATGCATGCTAAGTTGCTTCAATCATGTCTGACTCTTTGTGACACCATGGACTGTAGTCCAGCGAGCTCCTCTGTCCATGGAATTCTCCAGGCAAGAATACTGGAGTGGGTTGCCATCTCCTTTTCCAGGGGAATCTTCCTGACCTAGGGCTCGAACCTGTATCTCTTGGGTCTCTTGCATTGGCAGGAGGGTTATTTACCATTAGCGCCACCTGGGAAGCCCAGAAATTAATGTTTTCCTATTTAGGTGAAAGATACTGTAAATATTCAGAATGCTGATTAAATATATGTATTAATATGTGTGTGCATGTATATGTGTGACTTTAAGTAGAACCTCTATATGGTTTTATCAAAGGAAATCCAGTTTCATTTTAATGTTTGAAATCACAGCTTAGTGTTTTTAACTGTGTGTGTGAGAGTTTTTAAAGCAGTCAAAATAAAAGTAGATTCCTCAGTTTGCGTACTTCAGGGAAAATCTGATCACAAGCTAAGGTCAAGGAGAAAATTTCCCAGTTTCAAGTTCTTGTATAATTGGTGGATTCTAAGTGTTTATATTAATTCTAATGCCTCTATCTGGTTGAGACACCTGTCCAAGAGAAAGTGCCAGATTAGCTGGGCAATTGGTATATTAGATATTGCAGTTGCTGTGTCCCAGCAGTGGATAGACATTTTAAGAAAATTCTTCAGTTGTTCAGAGAAATCAGAAAAAGATACCGCAGATGGCCTATCCCAATAATCCAGGTTTTTCAGGTACATTTAAAATTAAATGTCCTAAGAGATGATTAATTCAAGAAAGTTATTGATAATGAACTCATCTTATGTTACACATCCTTTGCACCTATGATGATGCCTTATTAAAGGTATCTCAATCTTGCTAATTACCACCTGTGTTTAAATATAGAATTGTATAAATACACTATAACCACACAGTGGCTGGAAGCTTTCTAAACCTGAAATGTTCTTAGCTAACTCAATTGCTATCAACAAAATGTTTCTGATCAACATTTTGAATTTATACGCTGTGCATTACCCCCTTTAACATTAATGATTTTCTTTTTTAAAAGCTGCTCTGCTTAATTGCAAGCATTTGAGTGATATTGATGTGTGTTCTCCAGCTCTATTAACTAGCCCCAAAATATATTTGTATTTATGTGTGTGGATGGAATTTTTCTAAAGTTATATTTATTAAAAATTAGGTGTACATTTTGATGTGGATTTAAGCATCATTTATAGAAACATATAAGTACATCACCTATTTGCTTGCTGCATGCTTGAAATGCATATCTTTTTGACTGTAACTCATATCTTTAGAGCTTTAAGGAATGTAGGGAAACATTGACAGAATTGCTGTGCAAATCAAGTAAGAAACTCCTTTTATTAATTTCACTAATGAGATCTAGTGACTTCTAAGGGAGAAGATTGTGCTGTTGATTGGCCAGTTGATACCTATTACTTTAACTTGAGAAGACTCTTGTACCTTTAAATACCAATAACATCACTCTCATTGCTTCCTCCCTCCTTTCCTTCCTTTCTTTTTCTTTCTTTCTTTTAGCTGTTTCCAAGAGTTGAGGTCGTAGATACAGATTTGTGAGAAAAGAAGCTCTGGGACATTCACTAAAGTTTTGGGAGTGATTAATCTTTTTATTCTACTTCTAAATCTGACCTATTCTTTAAGTATATACTAAGAATTATAAATATAACGTGAAATATTATTTGTATCTTGTTTTTGGCTCATACATTCTTTCAATTATCTTGGATAGGAGCTAAAATAGCACACTAATATTCTGGGTCGGTACCTTTTATTACAGATTTACTCTGTGCATGTTTCTATATGTTAGTGCACTTGTGATTGATTTTTCTTGTTTATTCTAATAAAATATCAACCTTTAGGTGTGACACCATTTATTTTTGGTTTCAATAAAGTGTGAACACAAGAGTGCTGCATTTTTCATTTGTTTTGTTCTTATCCTGTTTGAGATATTGCTTAATGAAACATTGGACAGCTTGTAAAAGTGAGGTAATCTTAATATAAACAATTAGAATTCAGTGCAAGGGAAATATTTTAAGGGGTAATTTAACATGGAATAGAGAAAAATTTAACGATATATTTCTGTTAAGCATGGAATAAAACATGTTTAAGAAAATATAAAATAGCAGTAGACTAAGTAAGAAGGGAACACTGGTCCTAGACATTTAACAAAATACCTTGGACTGCTTTGTTGTTAAGAAAGCAGAAGAATCCATGCTTACACAGAGCTCTGGGACAATAGGTCTTGAAATCGCAAGTGTTTTCCATAGACTCTCCAAGTCTCATGGACTGGCTTCTTTTACTGAAGATTTCAGTATTACACAGTTTTGGTTATACTTTATAAAACCATCTTCTTGAAGAAAAAACTTCATCTGTTCAGCCAGTCATTCATTCACCAAAACTTTGTAAATGCCTGTTTATCCAGTAATACAGAGATATTTAAGAAAAAAAAAAAAGAAAGAACAACCTTGCCATATAATGGGGGAGACAGACATTTGAATTGACTTTTAAATAATAGGGAAGGATTTCTTTAGAGAATACGGAGACCCACAGTCCACATGGCTAAAGGATTGTGAAAGGGTACAAGTCTAACTTAGCAATGGGGAATATCAACCCAGGAAAATAGAATATTGTTTTATTTCCTGTCTGGGTTTGGGGAACAGAAGTCAAGGATAATGTCTTATTTCCTTCTGTGTGCCTGACACACAGAGGAGGTTTAGTACATATTTGTTGAATGACTGAATGTGTTAGGATTTTCTTGCATGGAAAGAAAATCCTGGAGAATTGTGGTTTTTATGATTTTTATCCAGAATCACACAGTGTACTGCATTGTAGCAGAATCTACTGAATTAGATGAGGGGCTTTAAAGTGAGGGAGGCAGGTCACCAACTTTGAGTTTTAGAAAGTATGAAGGATGGATTGAAGTCCATGAAGAGTTCATTAAGGGACTGTGTTGCAATTATGAGGGTGTGAACCATGTCAGGGACAGCAAAGATGGGGAGGAGAGGGAAAATTTGAAAGCTACTCACAAGGTAACAGCATTTGGGACATGGAAATCGATTACCTTTAAAGGCTAAGGAAAAGGAAGGAATGACACCGAGGCTTTCGGCTTGGAAAATTGTGTAATGCTGTTAATCAATACAGGGAACATAGAAGAAAAAGCCAGTTTTGATAGGGATAATCAGGTTACGTTTGGATTTACTTAATAAGAGACACTATCTAGACTTCCTGATAGAGATGATTTGTCACATATGGAAATTGCAGATCTGAAGATCAGGTCTGGAAGAAGATTTGTGTGTAAAGGTAGTAGTTGAAATCATAGGAAGGTGAGTTCACCTAGAGAGTATATGTAGAATAAGAAGAGAAGTAAGGATGGAATCTCCAGACACACTGAACTGAAAACGTTGGTGAAATACGAGGAACATTCAAGAGAGAACAAGTCAAGAAAGAATAAAGTCAGAGAGGTAGAAGGCAAACCAGGAAATAATGAAATAAAAGCTCAGGGAGGAAAGGGTTTTATAAGTGCCATCTGAGTAAAGACTTGGGAAACTAATTCATTAAAGGAAATTCAAATGGCTAGTAAGCATGAAAAAAGCTCAGTCTCCAATAATCAAAATAAATGCAGACTAGAAAAAATAAATACAAGGAATTTTGTTTGTAAGATAACATTTGGTGTAATTGCTCAAGTCCCAAACTTGAGTTTTCTTGATTCTTCTTTTTTCACACCTGACATTTACTGTACCTTCAAGCCATATCCTTTAAATAATTTTCCTCTCATTCACCACTAGTGTTTTAGTCTAAGCCACTGTCTCTCACCTAGACTACTGAAATGGCCTTCTAATTTATGCACTTATATACATTTTTGACCCTACATAGTTTTCCACACAGCAACTAGGTTGATCCTTTAAAAAAATAAATAAGATCTTGTGATTTTCCCACTCTCTACCCTCTGATAGCTGGCTTGTTATCACATGTAAAATAAAATTTTACACATCTTTACCATGTCCTACACAGTCCTGCAGGATTTAGTCCTTATATATCTGATTTCATATCATTCTATTCTTCCTGCCAAATTTTGCTAATAACATTCTAGCCACCCTACCTTCCATTCTGTTCCTTAAACATGCCATGCACTTTTGTCTCCCAGGGCCTTTGCACTTGCTATTCCCTCTGCCCAAAGTGAATTTTCTTACTTTGAACAAGTTTTCCTTTATCATAGAGATATTCCATGGCCATCCTATGTAGTGAGTCCTCTCTATGCCTTTATCTGCTTCTGTTTTTCCCTCATATTGCTCATCACTATTTGGTATCACTCTGTATGTTTATTTGTATTTATCAAATCTACTATGAGATCCCTGACGGCATGGACTTGGTGTCTGTTTTGCTCACTGCATGGACTGGGTATCTGTTTTGGATTCATGTCACCTAGCACAGAGCCTGGTACATAGTAGATGTTTAATAGGAATTGGATGAATAAATGAATGAATAATAAGGACATTATGAAATGTTAGTTGGTATGGATTTGGCAGCTTGCAGCCAAAAGCCTTAAAAATGTTCATACCATTTGACCCAGTAATTCTGCCTCTGGGGATTTGTCCTAAAGAAATAGTGCAAAAAGCAGAAAAAGCTTTATTTGGCAAAGATTTTCACCAAGCATTATTTGTAAGAGTGAAAAAAATGAAGAAACTTAAATATTCAGCAAGGGAATTGCTAAGTGATTTATGGTAAGTTTAGACAATGTTATTTTATGATAAAGGAGAATGTTTAATGTTATACTATCAAATAATGAAGCAGAATACACAATTATATATACCCAATATGTAAGAAAGAAAGACTGGAAAAGATTAAATATCCAAAATAATTATCTCTGTTTAGAGGAGGTGGGTAATAGGTGATGTTTTTCCTTTTGTGTTTTTAAGATTTTCTAAAATAAGTCTATATAATTTTCATTACAGAAAAAATATGTTTATGAAACAAAGAGGAAGCAAAAACACAAGTATATTTCCAAATTAGAAGTGAAGTTTAGGTAATAAATAACAAGGAGAATAAACCTGTTGTCCTTGAAGAATATACCAATTGTAATTGGGGCCAACTTTTGTGTGGCTGCTTTATTTTGAAGAGTTCTACAGCCAGGGAAAATATTTGAGATCCACTGATCCAATCTAGTCTTCATTCACTGGAGAATCAAGGAGGGTTGAGTTTATCATGTTAGGATTTAAACTGGGTGTTCGAGGGAGATTAGGCAAGTTAAGTCTTCTTCATATTGCTATGGAAAGCACTAGCAATTTACTTAATGTAAAACAGAAGTGATTATTCACTATATTTCTTCATGTCATGTAGTAAAAACAATTAAGTGTAGTTAGACTATAGATTATTTGGCTATTCAGCCACAGTCACCTCTAATGGAAAAGAAGAAAAATAGCATTGACAAGTTTTGGCAGGCCTCATAATTAGAGATTCCCATATTGCCAGAAAAAAGAAGCTGAAGCCAATAATGGAAACCTAGAAGTTCTCCTGGCCCTGAGGAAAAAAGTGACAATACAGAGTGCTGCAGCATTAATTGTCTGACAACACTGATCATTGTAATGGGGAAACTGTCTCTGTTATTAACACTATTTTCTACAAGGTCTCTGAGTAAACGTCCCATTAGAAAAAAAGCATTAGGGTTTTCAAAGCATGTGTAGCAATATGTAAAAGATATTCTTATCAGTAAAATAAAGTGTGACTTATATGCATCCCAAAGTCCTTTGAAAGTATAGTGTTAATATAGGTGTTTTGGTGTTTTAGTTATAATTAGTTTGTAATTGAGTAATTATTGAAAAACAAGTTTTAAAAGCCCCATTTTGTAAATGAGTAGGAGTTATGCTTTTTAAATGCATCTGAGAAAGAGATCTAACCATACACACATATAAGCATGTTCAAATTAATACATATGAGTACAAGGGATCTTCCCAACCCAGGGATTGAACCCAGGTCTTCTCCCGCATTGCGGGTGGATTCTTTACCGGCTGAGCCACCAGGGAAGTCCTTTTTTTGAACCAGATTTTTAGACCTTTCTTCTGCTCACCTCCAATTTATGCATTTTATATCCTTAGTCAATCTCAGATGGTAGTTTCATTTTAGAAGCTGAGAACCGAAGGATGTAGAATATTATTCTCTAGGTGGGCCCAAACAAGAGAGCAGTGGCACTAATGAAAGCTTAGGTTAGATGATCTCTTAATGAGCTTTTCAGATTTGGATTTAGTACTCTTCTTATAGGCTCTAGCCTACCTCCAAAACCAATAGTTCGGTAAAGATGCATTTCTAACATTTGTGGCTCCTGCTGTTTTTGCCTCTGTTATGCATCATCTGGTTGTGGTCAGTGATGGCCCTGTCAAACATTATCCCTCCCCCCGCCAAGGGTAGCTTGCCTTCATGCAGTATTAAGACAGTCAGCAGGTTTTTTTTTGTGGTAATGAATTATTGAGTCGAACAAAGAGGTAAAAGGTAAGGGAAGTGGTACATGTTGGGAACAGGTAAGTGATGGCAAATGACTTGGGGTATCTTACATAGATTGTGTGAACTGGCTGTCTCTAATCATAAGGGGGAGATAGGCTCCTAAAGGCTCAGTCAGAAGGCAATTGATAAGTGAGCAGAGAAGAGCTATCTGATTTTAAAGCCCTCTTGCTTCCCAGTCCTCTGTGTATCTCACCCAGGCGAAATGCTGCATATAGGACAGTCCGATTTTAAAGCAATTTTGCTAGCTGCCTTGCAGAATCAGCCTGATGAGTATGAAGCCAATTTCTACAGACTGGCTCTGGTATATGTGGCAGAAGAGCCAGAAATACTTTTTGTAGTTTAGATCTGAGTACTTTCTGAAATGTCTTTCCTTAAAAGATTCTAACTTAGCACTATTATGGAATTACATGAACACTTGAGCAAAAGCATGTCTTTTTGAGCAACATGAACAATAATGAAAAATGCACATTGGGCAGTTAGACTGCAGCCAATCAAGAGCACCACTCTAGTCTATTACGAATGATTTATATATATATAGTGTATTGGATATGGAGATCATTACTAATAATATTATATTCTATTATCATTGCAAGGTCACCTTGGTGATCTTTGTCAAAGGTGACAATGATGTTATTGACCTACATTTTTAAAAAATTGCTTTTAGATATTGTCTTATGTCTTGATTTACTGTGTAGAAAATTTAAATTGTTTTCCTTTATTACTGAGACTTTTGCCTCAAATATTAAAAAAGATGGGTTTGAGAATTACTTAATTGATAAATTGGGGCCATCAGGTTAATGAAGTGCCAATCATAAAGTACTAAAATGTTAATATTTTCTTTTTCCTTTGCTTTAATTTACCACAATGCATTTTCTAAAATGAATTTTTGAAGGATTTAAAACATATAGCTTTTTTATTATATGGGTGATATAAGTTCATTTTAGAAAAATTAGAAAATGTTTTTTTTATTTATCAATATATTATTAATATGTCTATGTCAGTAAAGTATATTATATATGTATACACACAGAGATGAAGATACAGAGAGAGTCAGAGACACAGCTGAAAAAGCAATCAAAAATGTAAAAAAGTAATTCTCCTCTTGCTCAGTTCTTCCAGAGTATGATTTAAAAGCAGCAAATTAAAGCCATAGGTAGAGATGATATGGAATAATAATTAATATCCTAACAGCTCTCATATCATATATAATGGCTTCTTAGTAAAACATATAGTCGTTACGTGATATATTTCACCAAACTCTAATTATTGGGCATTAGGTAATTTCTCATATTTATATTAAAAAATCATGACAAAATTCCTAAATATACTTCTTTGTATATACATCTCTGATAATTGCCTTATAAATATATAAACATGGAGTAAATGGATTGAAGGGAGTGTGTATTTTTAGGCTTTGGTACCTATTGCCAAGTTGCCCTCCAAAAATACTGTACCAGTTTACATTACTACTGAAGGAGAAATATCATATGACATCCTTATATGTGAAATTTAAAAATAAATGATACAAATGAACTTACAGAACAGAAAGAAACTCACAGACTTAGAGAATGAACTTATGGTTGCTGAGGGGAGTTAAGGATTGGGGAAGATCTGGATAGTTAAGGAGTTTGAGATGGACATGTGCTATATTTAAAATGGATAACCAACAAGGACCTACTGTATAACACACAAACTCTGCTCACTGTTATATGGCAGCCTGGATGGGAGGGGAGTTTGGAGGAGAATGGATACCTATACACGTGTGGCTGAGTCCCTTCATTGTCCACCTGAAACTATCACAACATTGTTAATTGGCTATAACCCAACACAAAATAAAACGCTAAAAAAAGATACGGTTCTTATGTTAAACATCTATGTGACTTCATATAAGGCCCTATATCAATTAGAGGGAGAAATCTGTCAAGTGGAGAAAATTAATGGGCTTCATTATAGGGTACACTTCCTGCCCTATTCCCCAGTACCAAGTGTGCACATTTGTGGGCTTCCCAGATGGCGCTAGTCGTGAAGAATCTGCCTGCAGTGCAGGAGATGCAAGCGATGCAGGTTCAATCCCTGGGTGGGGAAGATCCCCTGAAAGAGGAAATGGCAACCCACTCCAGAATTTTTGCCTGGGAAATCCCATGGACAGAGGAGTCTGGCAGGCAACACAGTCCATGGGGTTGCAGAGTTAGACTTAGCACACATGCTCACAAGTGTGCGCATGGAGACATATACTCTATCTTATAACTTGAGTAAGGAAAGTTGTGTGGAACTTGGGAAACCAAAGTGAGGGGACACAGATTCTAGTCCTGGCTTTGCCACCTACCACATTATGTGACTTTACGCAGGCCATTTCACCTCTCTGGGCCTCACTTTCCTAATCTAATAACAAGCTTGTTGTGAGAATTAAATGAAATGTGTATATGAAAATTTTCTTTAAATTGTAAAGGACTATCTTAATTTAAGAAATTGCAATTGTTATAAATTGTCTACATTGGTGAAAAGGTCTTGAAATTGTGGGTATTTCATCTCAAAATGAGTGGTATATTGAGTGAAAATTAAATAGTATTAATTTGGGCGAGTCTTTGTGGGTGAGAATTCCATAGCCCTTCGTGTATACTCATTCATAATTAAGAAATTATTAGCAGCATAGTTAATATAATTGGCATTTCAAGCAGATCTTTTAAGAAACTGACCCCTTTATCCTTTGTAAATTACAAAACGAAGCCTTGTATTCACAACTCCCATGCCCACTCCCACCCTCACCCTACATGTCTCTCTCCTTTCCCTCATGTAAAGATTACTTTGGACCTGCTTGTACATATGTTTGAAGGATAATTTGGCCTAATTTGTTTACAGGAATTACAAGGGTGACCTTTATTCAGCTGTCTCCTTTTCGATTCTCATAACTTCTGGATCTATCAAGGTATGTACATTCTACACTGAAACTTACTTTGGAAATTGAACACACACATATATGAGGTGAAAATAACAGAATCTTCCACCTTAATAATATTATATTTATTGAGAACCATTTAAATGAAATGCATTGTTTTAAACTGAAAATTTGGCTGTTGTATAGATAAACTTGTGTCTGTACTCCATAATTGTTTGAGTCTTTGCAAATCCAAATGTACGGGCTGCCCTCTGTGTTTGAATGATTCTGTGACCTTTTCCACACAGAACTACTAAAACCAAAAGACTCCTTAACTAATGGGGGCATCTTCAGAGTACAAAGGGAATAACAGTGGCCATTGAGGGTGTATACTAAACCATTTAGTAGTTACCACTGACTGTAAATAAACATGGCCTTTCTCCATAATAATGGCAAAAATATTTCCATTCAGATAATACTGCTTTAATGACAAAATAAATAGTTGCCTCCTGAAATGAATGCTTTAATTTTTAAGGAAAGTTCAAAGTAAAATGTCTGTATTGTCATTTTATTGCATTAATTTATTTACTCTTCCATCTTTCCTTCCTTTCATCTATCCATCTATGAAACTATAGTGGTCAGAAGTCATTGTGTCTTTTCATTTGCTAAATAGGCCAACATAGATAGAATTCACCTGGAATATTGAGAAAGTGATTGCTTCTATATGCAGTCCTGTGTTAGAAGGAATATGTGAGAAAATGTGGCAAGATGAGAGAGATTTTCAGATTAATCAAAATCTTTGGTTACTTAAAAGATTTCCCTCATTGGGCTTCATTCTTATTAAAAATATTAATCAATGTTAAGTTTTTAGTAAGTACAGAATAGGAAGCAGTGACTTTTTGCTTCAGTACCTGTTTCTGGCAGTGCTATGCATCGTGATTCAAATATTAATTCTCACCCCACTTATAAAAAAATCAAAAGAATGATCTGTATTTGTGATATTTTGGAATCACTTCATACTTTCTTTAAAGAACATTCAATAATGAAATTACATAAAAATGAAATCTTTAAAATCTTAGAATTTGCATTGTCCTTCAAAAAACGTAGTACAAGTGCATTAAGAGTTTTTAAATTGGGTTTCAGTTAATTGAAATTAGTCTGTTATGGGAATTTAAAATAGATTTGTCAGTTTTAACTACGCATGTAGTTCTATTTGCCATTCTTCTAGAGGTACTGTCTTTAAGGGAATACCATTGCCGAAAAACTCATTTCACTATGGGAAAAAAAGTAAGATCAGAAAATAAAATGACATTACAAGAGAAACTTACTGGGAAGGAAGATGTGTCATTCAATCCAGAAAATAATTTTCTTAATTTGGGAATTGTGAGTCTGCTAGTTGTGTAATATTAACTGAAAAGTATTTTTTCATACTAAAAAGTTTAAATGTGTGAAAAATTATAGTCTTGCAAAGCTTATGTGAATGAATAGATCCAAATGGAGGAAAAATGCCTAGCAGGCCAAAAGAAAGCACACTTATGGAAATAATTGACACTAGATATTTGAAAGGTTCAGAGAGCAGCTGCTTTTCCTTCCTTAGAGAGACAACATGGTATAGTAGAAAAGCCCTTGCCCGTCAATCAGAAAACATAAGATCTATTCCCAGTCTTAAAAGAGTGATATGGTCCTCGTAGGTCACCTATCTGCTCTGAGCCTTGGTTTTATCACGTCTATAACAAAACGTTTTTCACGCTAAAGCAGTCGATGACTTTTATAAAATTAAGGGCTCTTCTCAAGTATGCAAAGTGGAGTCAAGATTAGCCATTAACTTGAAATACACACACCAGTTGTTAAAAAGATTGCTGCTTGTTTAAGTGCTTTAGTGCATTGGTAATAGGGCATTTATTTACTTTTTATCTAAAAGCTATTGTGTATGCTAACAGCACTAGCCACTTCCCCCTACCACTCACCATGCACACCAGTATTGGTGTTATACTAAATTGATTCGAGTAGAAGTTCAGTTAGTTAGTAGTCTCTTTTTCCTTTTGATAAAATGCTTAACTCTGGGATGTTGTTGTGCTTCTCCTCTATCTCTTGGAGTTCAGCAGAACTGTATGTTTTCTCCCTCTTGCAAGGTAGTCATTCAAAGTTAAGTATCTCTCTGAAACTTGGAACCAGTCAAGTGCATAACCTGATGACTTCAGACTCCATTGTTTTGATCAGGCACCCTTCATGAGCATTGAGTTCATATTAAAGCACTTAAAATATATGCTCCATCATGTACATATCACAGCAGTAACACCCTGGGCACAGGACAGTGCTTGGGAGTAAATAACCACTTGGAGTTAATGATCTGAGGGGCAGCTGAAGGACCATTGACTCTTCCTAGTCAGTCCTTCATCCCTGCTGCTGCTGCTAAGTCGCTTCAGTGGTGTCCGACTCTATGCGACCCCATAGAGAGCAGGCCACCAGGCTCTGCTGTCCCTGGGATTCTCAAGGCAAGAAAACTTCATCTCTATAAAATGCCTATTCCTGAGATGCCAATCCTTCAATAATTTTTCTGTCTCACATCAGATTAAGGAGTAGCCATAAATAATAGCATTTAATACATAATAATGAGATATGGTAACGCAATAAAATGTCAACAATTCTAATGCTATATAAAGATGTCTATTCTGATCAAACTAAGAGCAGTAGTGGTAGATGAAGTTCATGAATCATAGTATTTTAGAAGTGACTCCTCTTATTGATTTGAAATGAAATATAAGTAAGAATTCTTATGGTTTAGAGGAACAGTTCCCTTTCTTTTGCTCCTTATTCCACTGATGAATGATCCATTTTAGAAATAATTTTAAAATACCTCTGATATCTATTTTAAATAGATTTTTAAAAATTGTATATGTTCAGCTTCCTTCTTCCTTTTAGCGCTAGATTCAGTTTTTAAGATATGTACAGCTCTAAAATATAAAACAAATGCAACTCTATGATTTCTTTCCCAGAGGAAACATTTTTCATTTATTTATTACTGTGATAAGCTATAAGGTTTTACAATGTGCCAGGCATGGTGCTAGTTGCTGGGGAAACAAAAATCAATGAGGGACATGGTCTGCAATCACAAACTATTGGTAGAGACATGAGGACTGACTTATATAGAAAGAAGTAAAATAATCAAGTATTGTATATGTGTATTGCATATGAATTTATTTGCTCATGGCATTCATATTCTTTTTCTAAATTTAAAGAGCTTCATATATCAGAAACCTAATCAAATAGAGCAATGAGATATATAATCTCAAATAGCTCCTACTCAAAAAAATCTGTAAGAATCACTGGTCCTGGTAGGCAGAATACCCGCAAAGATGTCCATGTTCTAATCCCTGGAACTTGTGAATATGTTGCATCACATGGCAGAGGGAATGAAGATTGCAGCTGGATAAGGTTGTTATTCAGCTGAGCTTATAGTAAAGGAGATTATCCTGGTTAACTGGTAAACTCAGTGTAATAGCAAGGATCCTTAAAAGTGGAAGAGGGAGGAGGCAGAAGAGAGAGAACCAGAGAAATGGCAGCATGAGAAGACAGTAGCCATGAGCCAAAGAATGGAGCGAAACCTCTAGAAACTGAAAACGGTAAGGAAAAGGGTTATCTACGAGAGAGTCTAGAAAGGAATGTAGCTGTGCTGACACCTTGATTTTAGCCCATCAAAACCCATTTCAGACTTCTGACTTAGAGAGCTGTAAGATGAACCTGTGTTGTTTTATGCCACCAAGTCTGTGGTTGTTTATTACAATGGCAATAGAAAACTAGTGTATTGAGATTTTCCCAGTACAGAAAATTTGGGGAGTATTCTCTAGTTGTTAGCAATTGCTGTGGCTAAAAGGTATGGTTCATGCTGATCTTGGTACACAAAGATATTTGTCTAGTGATTATTTTTCCTAGATATCCATATCAGGCCCCTCTTTTGTTGAAGTACGATCACTTATGATATCCCTGATATACCTGACAATTCTCTGTTGCTCCCTCCATGAGTCTCAGGGAGAATGTAGCCCTCTTTCCCTCTCCTTCTATAGAACACTGATGGCTCTTCCTCCCATCCCCTTATCTGTCATCCTCCTGCCTTGAAGTCTAGGATGCAAGACTGTGGATAGGTGATGAGTAGAACAGCAGTGAGAAAGATATAGGCATTACTATCATAATAAATTATCCTGGTAGGGTCTTTATGACAAGCATAAAGTTGGAAATTGAATGTAGTATGGAATAGGAGTCTCAAGCTAGTGGCCTACTGCTCAGGATCAATCCTCAGCATATTTTGTTTGCAACTTGGGACTCTTCTCTCCTCTCACTTTGCTTTTTAAAATGTTTATAGCTTAAGTGCTCTGTTCACTTCCATAGTGTCTGCCATCCACTCTTGTCTTATTCCTTGCTTACTTGACTTGTATGATATGATCCTGGTCCCTGTGCTGTAGTAGTTAAGAGCAAATACTTTGGAGTTTAAATGGTGAGATGATCCAATTCTGCCATATATTGGCTGTACACCTTGGGTAAGTAGAATAAGCATACTCTTTCTAACTTCAGTCTTCCCTCCTCTAAAATGAAATAATAATTAGACTTAATACCTCATAGACTTGTGAAGTTTAAAATAGCCTGCACATGACACATAAAGCACTCTACATGGTGGCTGGTATACAAAATTGTACATCCTCTATAAATATTATCACTCCAACTACCACTCTTAGGGCACAAAGCAGGGGGGTTAATCAAGTCCATCTAGCACAAGGATAACAAGCAGGCATCTGAAAAGTTTTAATGAAGAAAGTAATTCTAGTACTAGAGATATTCTGTAAATATACACTAAGGTGGGTAGGGATTAGCAATTTGGTTTCATCTGATGAACAAATGGTGGGGATGGGCAGATGTTCTATGCTAAAGAAGCAGTGGCACAAAAACATGAAATAGCTGGTCTCTTAGAGGAACAGCAATCATCCTCTTCAGTGAATGGGTGATGTAGAAGGCAGACATGAGAGAAGATGAGGCTGCAGAGGTAGGCTAGGGACAGATGAAGAAGAGCTTACCTGGCCTAAGAACATCTCCTTTTCCAGGAAGCCAGTGGCTTTCTAACTCTACTACTTATGAACTTTGAAGTTTGTTGTACTACCCACTGAGCTTTTATCTTGTCTGATAGGCAACCCTGGAAACCAGTTTACCTAGGAACATGGCTGAAAAACTGCTTCTGTAGTCATAGAGGAACGAGGGAAGGACTTTAATAACCATACTTGTGATATAGAGGGTTCACCCAGGTGATAGTATGAAGAATGGATTGGAGGGGGCAGAACTTCTGATGGCCAGGAAATCATTTAGGAAACTGTTAAAATAGATCAGATGAGAGATGACAAGGGCCAGATAGCCACTACCAGTGGGAACAATGATAAAGGGATAGGTTGAAAACAGTGGTTCTCAAACTTGAGGGTGTGTTATAGGGCTTGTTAAATTGCAAATTGCTAGACCCTGCTCTTGAGTTTCTGCTTCAGTTAGTATGACTAGTATGACGTAGGGCCCAATAATTTGCATTTCTAGCAAGTTCTCAGAGGATGCTGATGCCATGGGTCCAGGGACTACAGTTTGAGGATCTTGAGATTTGAATATGCTAACTTTGTAGAGCTGATAGGCATGGATCACTCACTAGATATGGGGAGTAAGGGGAAGATTTCTGACTTGAGAGACTGAATGGAAGGTAATGCCATTCACTGTTAGTGAGATCAAGTTTAGGCTGAGTTGAAAATTTTTTTCATGACCCAAGGGAAGGTCTTTAAGTAGGATTTGTAGTCAGGTCCTGGGCCTGCTTTTAGATATCTTGACCTTGTACTTTTGCACTGTTTTTTCCCAACCATACCCCACCCACCCTAATCCCATTTATCTGCCTTGGTGATGGAAGTGAAAGTAGGAGTCTAGCTGAGGGAGGTTAAGGAGTTCCATCTTATACCTACTTGTTTTTGAAGGCTATAGAACATCCAAATGAGAGAATCTCAAAAACTTGAAAGCTTTAGGGGTTTTAGTGTTTTTTTTTTTTAATTTAAAATAAGTCTATCTCCTTATATCAGTTTGGTCATCATCTTTCTTTGTATAAAATCAAAATAGTCATGATACAGGTCCAGATGTAGTTACATTGAACTTTCATCTAGTTACTTCCTGTATATTCGCAGTCAATCCTGTAAGGATTTCTCAGTTTTAAATTTGCTCATAGATGACAGTCATCCTTTTTTATAGTATAGATCAGTGAATCCAAAACATGTTCATTTTTAAATTCCCCTTGAACACTCCTATGACCTAGCTTTCTCTACATTGCCGCTTCACCAAAAAGAAAAATCAAAGTATGGCAGAATATCCATGCTGTTAAGTAGGGAAGAGTAAGAGAGTATCATGTAGGTTGCTCTTTTTCTTCTTTTCTTTTTGTGTGGCCTATTTCAGTAATGGTCAGATTTTTCACCAAAGCTACAAGCTCTCTCTGTAAGTTTGAAACTAGGCAAAGAAAAGTCTTGCAATAGCATGAAGTACCTACATTCAATGGTGAGATGAGGAATAAAACAGAGCCCAGGAGACCTTAGAGAAGCAGAAGAAACAGATACTAAGCAAGAAGAAATAAACTGACATGATTTTGTTGCAAGGGGGCAGTTGTACAAGTAAGTTGATCTTTTCTGGCATAGAATATATCCTTACAGAGACAGACAAACAGATAAAGTAGATAGAGATATATAGATGTATAGATTCCCAATTCACTTGTTAGCTTAGAGTTCCGTGAAACTGTAGAATCACCTTAGTATGGAGGCAGAAATACTTGGTTTGTAGATTCAGTTCATTTTCTTGCAGCATTTAGTGCCAGCCTTTTAAGGAAAATGGAAGCATTGTGTGGTTGGTACTTATTCCTCTACTCCAGGAAACACACACACACAATCGCAAAGCTGAAAAGAAAGCCTTGGGCTTTCTCTAAGTGTTTATAGATAAGCCATAATCTGAAATGCATCCATTATTTCCCAACAAAAAGTCCAAAACTGGATGCTTAGGAAATGGAATCAGAGTTAATAGAAATTGCTCTTAGGGTTTCTGGAAAATCTCTCTGAGCAGATCTTCTTTAGGAGTGTTATTTCAGTCCCATAATATTGTTAAACTGACACCTGAATGCAGCAAAGTACCTTTTGGGTGAGACAAAATCCAGCACTCCATCTCACCTTAATAAATTTGAAATCACCATTTCTTCAACCTAACATACTTCCAAAGTATATGGAGAATCACTGTATATTATTTTTTAAGGTAAAGAAAATCAGTGACAAAAATTCTAAAGTACAAAGGGACCGTGTAATCCCTTGCTGTGTGGTGTACTAGCTGAAGTAGTCAGGGTCTTTTCTATAGGATAGACACTGAATTTGTGACCCTCAAGTAGTGTCCTACTTTTACTAGATGCCTGACATATGTCAGATGAAACTATTCGACTTATATGATTTTAAATGGCTGTTTTCTGAGAATACATCAGCTACCTATTTTCTCCCAAACTCATCTGTATGATGACCGCATGTGAACTTTAATTTTAAAAGATACACTTTCAGTGACATGGCTGACTATCACTGTGTGTAATAGATGACTTATTTGTTCTCTTCCTGTTTGCAAAATTCGCACCTGGTTAAATTGGATGGATATAATTCACAGTGTACGATGCAAACCTTCAATGATAAATTCATGTAAAGTATACAAGTTTTCAATGCCCTGCTTAATTTTATTTATTTTTATACACTGCTTTGTTCAAAAGCACTCTGATTGATGTTCGACTCTTTTGTATACTGTGTATGAACACAAAATAAAAGATGCATTTATTTACATGCCCTGGTGTAAGCTCGCATCTACATATTGTATGATGTGAATACCACCTAAGAGTACTAATTTGCATCAAGCTTATAGTTTTAATCACAGGAGAGCACCCGAAGTTACTACTCATTTTATTGTTGACAGTAGTTTGAGGAGGCGGAGAAAGGAGCGGAAAGAAGACTGTTTGGTAATTCTAAGAAAGGCTGATTTTCAGTTAAGTACATTTTTGTAAGTCATTTTGTCATTTGGTAAACACACAATGATTATTCCTTCAGACAGATGAAATATTCATTAGAACGAGAAGTGAGGAAATGGCAGTACTATTAAAGAATAGCAAGGGAGTGGGAGTCCTGTCGAGAATATTCTGACCCCAGGAAAAAGAAATCAGAATTGCCATAGAGAGGGACTACAGAATGCAAACTTTTAAAAAGTTATTTCCATAAAGTCTGAGGAAATCTTGGCCTCCATTAAGATTTTTGTCCCTGAGAGCCTAAACTGTAAGTAAGGTATCTGCTTTGTCTGCAGAATAAAAAAGGAGATCTTCGCTTAATCATTATCTTGGGAGCTGAACATCCTGCTACATTTGAATAAAAATGCCTACTTCATTACTGATGGGAACACAGAGTTCAGCGTACCAAATGATTTACAGTAGAACTTACTGACAGGGCTACCTTATAAATGAATGGGCTCTTTAAAGAATAGTAGCTGTTAATGTGTTTAGTATTAGATGAAGTACCTAAGGCCCACAAATTCTAGGAAATCTACCAAATGAGTGCTGTCTATAAACAAACAAGAAGAAATAGTTCTAGTATACCCTTAGGTAAAACGGAAACTGATGACATAGAAAATAGGATTCTGATGCATCAACAAATACCCTCAGTTAATTTCTCTGGTGAAACCTCTTAAAATTATGGGAAATATAGAGCTGTGAAATAATTGAGCTGCAGGAGATCTTGAAAAATCATTTGCTCTAGGCTTCTGCTTTCAAACATGTGAATGACTGTACAAAGGGTAAGGGAATCCTATTACCAGTGTTATGAGTATAGGATTCTTTATTTAGCAAATATATATATACACCACCTGACCTGCCTCTTGAGAAATCTGTATGCAGGTCAGGAAGCAACAGTTAGAACTGGACATGGAACAACAGACTGGTTCCAAATAGGAAAAGGAGTATGTCAAGGCTGTGTATTGTCACCCTGCTTATTTAACTTCTATGCAGAGTACATCATGAGAAACGCTGGGCTGGAAGAAACACAAGCTGGAATCAAGATTGCCAGGAGAAATATCAATAACCTCAGATATGCGGATGACACCATCCTTATGGCAGAAAGCAAAGAAGAACTAAAAAGCCTCTTGATGAAAGTGAAAGAGGAGAGTGAAAAAGTTGGCTTAAAGCTCAACATTCAGAAAACGAAGATCATGGCATCCAGTAGCATCACTTCATGGCAATTAGATGGGGAAACAGTGTCAGACTTTATTTTGGGGGCTCCAAAATCACTGCAGATGGTGATTGCAGCCATGAAACTAAAAATGCTTATTCCTTGAAGGAAAGTTATGACCAACCTAGAAAGCATCTTAAAAAGCAGAAACATTACTTTGCCAACAAAGGTCCATCTAGTCAAGGCTATGGTTTTTCCAGTGGTCATGTATGGATGTGAGAGTTAGACTACAAAGAAAGCTGAGCGTTAAGGAACTGATACTTTTGAACTGTGGTGTTGGAAAAGACTCTTACAAGTCCCTTGAACTGCAAAGAGATCCAGCCAGTCCATCCTAAGAGAGATCAGTCCTGAATATTCATTGAAAGGACTGATGTTGAAGCTGAAACTCCAATACTTTGGCCACCTGATACAAAGAACTGACTCATTGGAAAAGACCCTGATGCTGGGAAAGATTGAAGGCAGGAGGAGAAGCAGACAACAGAGGATGAGATGGTTGGATGGCATCACAGACTCAATGGACATGTGTTAGAGTAAAACTCCGAGAGTTGGTGATGGACAGGGAGGCCTGGCCTGCTGTGGTCTGTGGGGTTGCAAAGAACTGGACACGAGTGAGCAACTGAACTGATTGACTGATATATATATATATATATATATATATATATATATATATATATCTTTTGTGGGTCAGGCACTGTTCTGAGTACTTTACAAATATTAACTGGGTACCTTTGTCGTGGCATTGCTTTTCCTTCCTTCTATTCTTTCTTTTTTTCTCAATACATCTTTTTCTGTTTCCCTTTCCCACTACTCGTTTCTTAGTTTCGCCATAGGCCCTCCTTAACACTCCTCCAGGTTTGTTGGGGCCGTCCAGCGTAATGAGGTTACTGAACACTAGTGTAACCCTCTTTTTTTTTTTCGTTTTTAAGGATGCCATGTAATTTAGGTCAAATTTCTTATAGAAATAAAAATGGATTATTTTATCATTTTGCCTTCTGTGACTTTTCATTTTATCATTGAAATAAATAAAATTGCGCTAGAATAATTTGATATCTGTGTAGCATTGATAGTTACTTCCAGTGTCTTAAGATCATTTCTTCAATAATAATAACTTTTGGATAAGACTCAAATTGGAAAGGGGGCTGCATGTGGACTATTCCTTAAATAGTGATTTCCCATCTTAAAATTCCAGTTTGCCAAAACACATTGAATCTTTTTTTCTCATTCTTGGCATTTGGCAAAAGAGGATGAATGTACTTTCTTCATTTTATATTTTGTCTTCTCATTCTCAAATTTGTGTTTTTACTTTGTAAGTAAGTGGTATGGCCAGTATACGAATATGGTTTCAGCTACTCTTTTGTCTCTAAAAGTTAAAGTGTTAGTCGCTCAGTCGTGTCTGACCCTTTGCGACCCCGTTGACTGTAGCCCTCCAGGCTCCTCTGTCCATGGGATTCTCCAGGCAAGAATACTGGAGTGGGTTGCCATGCCCTCCTCCAGGGGATCTTCCTGGCTCAAGGATCAAACCTGGGTCTCCCACATTGCAGGCAGATTTTTTACCGTTCCACTCACCAGGGAAGCACCACTTATATCTCTATTTGTTACTAAATCAACTAAGAAAACAAATCAAGTTTTTAAAAAATCTGACTTGTTTTTCTTGTTTGAGTGCTCACATTTTGGAACTCCTGAGTTAAGGCATCTGAGTCTTGGACTGGACCTTTGCATGACAGATGAATTTCAGACACCTGCACAGAATGCTTTTATTGTGTATGTGGTAAGTCTCTTCAGTTGTGTCTGACTTTGCAAACCTATGGACTGTAGCCCACCAGGCTCCTCTGTCCATGGGATTCTCAAGGCAAGAATACTGGAGTGGGTTGCCATGCCCTTCTCCAGGGGACCTTCCTGACCCAGGGAATAAACCCATGTCTCTTAAGTCTCCTGCATTGGCAGGTAGATTCTTTACTACTGGTGCTACCTACTGAAGGAGCCCAATGTTGCCCCTCTAAAGGATGATTCTAGCAGGTATATTCTGAAATAAGTCTTTAAAATGTTTGTAGTAGCCTGAATAGAAAGAAAGAAAAAAATGAATCAGAGTAACTTGGTTTTCTTGTGTCCTCTAATTCTTTGCCTACTCGTTTCACCATTCTAGAACTTGTCTTCTCTTTGCCTGATGTCAGTATTGCTCATTTCCTGTGAAGTTTCCTTGAGTAAAGAAAATGGAGATTTTAGTATTTCTGTGGTGGCCCAGTGGTTGGGACTCCATGCTTACGCTGCAGGGGGTCAGGGAGTTTGCTGCCTGGTTGGAGAACTAAGACCCCACAAGCTGCATGGCTTGGCCAAAAAGAAAAAGAAAGAAAGAAAATGGATATTTCTTCCTGGATTATTTTCTGTTTCTTATCATCAAACTGTGGATATACCCAAGATCCATTATTATTTTTTCCCCTCTTCCTTTTCTTTCCTGGAGATTTTGTCTATCTTTATGAATCTAACTACCATTTCTTATATAAATGATTTTTAAATATCTATTTCTTGTACTATGGTCCCATATCTCCAACTTCCTGCCACACCTGTATACTTGAATAGTCTACAGATATCAGAAACACATTGTGTTTCTAATGATGAGGTCATAATCTTTCTGAGGTTGGATCCCCTATTCACCTTCTCACTTTCTGTCAGTAATTTATTTATTCTTCCAGCTGCCCAGGCTTAAAATCTTGAAGTTTTCTTTGCCCCTTTCTTGTATTGATACTTTGCTTTCTGTATATAATCAACCCGTGTGTCCCATTGGTGCTTCATAATGTCTTTCACTTCTCTCCTTTCTTTTTTGTATCACTGCCATGAGATTTACCTCTAGTTTAGACAGTTTAGCATCTTGCTCATTACTCCCTACTAAAGCTTAGTATGTAGCTCTGTCCATAGCAGGAACTCAGTGTATTTTGGTTTTGTGATTGACTGAGGCATGAGTTCTCTCCTACCTCTAGCAACAGTGAGCAAGTCACTTTTGGAACCAGATATTTGGAGTCCTTCTTTTCCCGTATGTGTGCACTGTTCCTTTTGTAGCCAAGTGTATATATTTTATCAGAGCGAGTATTATATATCTTTCGTGAGCTACTAGGGGGAAAGGGATTTAAATTGATCCTGAATTAATGAGTTCCAATGCTTTAGAAGGACAATCAGTACATTTTATCTAGTGATGGTGAGATAATAATCTTCATGATGGTGGAGACTATATAAACTTTATTCACTGCCGGACCCCAGCATTTAGCATCTAGTAAGTATTTACAAATGTATTTTGGATGACTTAATCAATAAATGACAATGATACTGATAACTATGCTGTCCCCAAATGGGAGAACAAAAATCTCCTGATGTCTTGCCTCATTCATTCTAATATATTAGACTGAGGGGATTGTACCAAACTCACTGAGCTTTTTCCACATAGTCATATATATAATGTAATAATTGAATCTTTAAGTCAAATTTATGTCCATTCTAAATTATGCTTCTTATGGGATATCATGGCATGATTTTACTTAGGCACTACAAATTACATTGATGGAGTGAAATATGTTTCCATGTCTGTTTGTGAAATGTGGAATGGTATTGAATTGCTTTAAGTGTCATGTTTGAGATGAGTTTAGGCTGGTTTCTTTGAGTTTGACACATTTTAGTCTGTCATCCTATCCTTAGAGATGCTGGAAATTAAATGGGGATACTTAAATAATTTAGTTTATAAACTTGCTTACAGCTATGTGGTTTATCAAGCCAGATGTCGGTAGCCTCAGTTTCTTGTGACTCAGATGCTGCCAGAACATAAATTAAAATTGTTTCTGTATGTCAGGGATTAGCATGTAAAAACAGAAGAAACTATCTTTCAGAGGACCAGTCTCAGTATAGTCTCTGGTGGGCAGTGCCATTTTTGTTAACCATTGGCTAATTTTGAAAAAAAGAAAAAAGATAATTCACTTATAAAACAAGTTCAATGATACTTCTGGGGAAATCTTGCTCCCTAGGTATAGGATGACGTAACTCATTTCTATAACACAAAGTCTATAACAGAAATGGTATTCTGGTTTTATGCCTCTCCCTCCCCAGAAGTCATTTTCTGTTGTCATCTAACGCAATAGATTTACCCAACTTTTTATGGCTATATTGTCAACATTTCCAGGTTTTCTTTTAGAAATTGGTCTGGACAGTGTTTTAACAGGGTGTTCTGTCCTGGGAAAGATGTATGCATCTGAGCACATCTTCCCCCATGCAAATAGAAACCTAGTAGTCTCTATATAATTTAAGTGAGGCTATAGGAGACAACTTGAAGTGAGAGGAGCAATGAAGATTCTCTCCCAGCACTGCATACATGCATGCACTGTGGGACCTTGGGTAGGTCAGTTTCTCTATTTGGCTTTATTTCTTATGCAAAATGAGTTTAGGTTGAATCATCTTTTAGTTTCCTTGAATGATCTAGAATTCTTTAAGATGTTTTAAAATCTTAGGCAGCCTTTATTTCAATTCTCTCTGTATTATTGAATTCTTCTCATCCTTTCAGGTCCATGAAATATTCTAAGGTGCATGACTCTAACCTGGCTTTCCCATTTGTTTATATTACTGCAACATTTATATAGTCAACATGCAGAATTTTACATGTTTGTATAGTCCTCTATTTTATCTAATTCTCTTTTGTGCATTAAAATGATCTCCCCACTATAGTGCAAGAGTGTTTAATGTAAGAATATGTCTTATCTTTCTGCAGCTTCATTCATTAAATGTTACATTATGAAGGACATAGAATTATTAATTGATTTGGATGAGATGTGAATCACTTATCACCTGTACTGAAAGAATTTAGAGTGTAAACAAAGATAGCCTCTTTTCATGGGTGGTTGATTCTTTGGTAGCTAAAAAGAGTATAGAGGTTGCCTCTGAAATGACTACTCTCTGCATGCTTGCATGTTCAGTGGTGTCTAACTCTTTGCAACCCCATGGACTGTAGCCTGCCAGACTTCTCTGTCCATGGGATTTCCCAGGCATGAATACTGGAGTGGGGTGCCATTTCCTCCTCCAGGGGATCATCTGGATCCAGAGATCAAACCCCCATCTCCTGTGTCTCCTGCATTGTAGGTGTATTCTTTACCACTTGAGCTATCAGGAAAGCCCCGAAACGACTACTCTCGAGCCCTTAAATTCAAGTCACATTCTAACCAAAAAGAGTGTTTCTGGTTCTTTAGATCTGGGAGATTCCATTTGTAAGAAACAAATCCTTATTTGGCAGGAAAGAGCTATTTTGGTTATTTTTCTTCTCTGGACCTCTAATATAAATCTTCTAATCCTGTCCAGCCAACATAAATTGAGCACACATTATGATCATGTTCTGTGATGAGTTTGGAGGAAGATTGGTGTGTATAAAGACTGAGGATCCTTTTTTGCCCTCACGGGGTTCCTAGTGTGGATGTTGAGGTATAATCGACATAAAAACAAGCAAACAAACAAACCCCTTCTACAATATCATGTAATATGAACAGTAATAGATGTATATATGAAATGATTTGGAATCACAGAGAAGGAAGCCTCTGTCAGTACCTCATGTTTTATATCTGGAATATACTATAGAAAAGTGACATTTATTTGGAGGTTAGAAAATGAATAGGAACTTGGCTGTTAGAAAAGGTAGGAAAGTGAATCTAAGTTGGATATATTATAATAAGTAAAGGCATAAAGGCATGCAATCTATAGTATGTCTGAGCGACCATCTGGTATGACTAAATTATAGGGTGTTTAGGGAAAACGTTTCAGAAGAATGGACTGGAGTAGTAGGCCTGCTTCCTAGTTTATCACAGATCTTCCAAGTACATTTCATTCCCTAGAGGATATATATCAATGAGCATTTTCTAAAAGTGATGAAGACCATGCGATGGGGGGAGATAGTACACAAGAAGTACTTGGTGTGGAAATATATTCCTTTCTGCTATGAATTTTTCAGAGTCAACTTCTTCAACTGTCTATATCAGTGCAGTAATATTTTTGTCCTTTTCCCTTGCATGTGTATTAGGAATGATGAGACTTAATTCATTTTCATGACTAACTAAAATGGAAAAACACCAAGTTTGCATCTGAAACTAAAATCTTACAACTTTTAGCAGTAGGCAACCACACAGACAGCTGACACTACATCACATTGAGGCTTGAATACAAGAAAATTCTTCTGCCAGTTTCTTGTGTATTTTTTCAAGTCTCACTGGTGGATGTCTCCTAGTCCCTCAGGCAACCAGAGAATTTAAGTTTACCCTCTTCCTTTGTGTCTTCTCCCTGAAAAACATAAAGCCTACTTTCAGAAAAGAAGATGATAAACTTAGTCATTTGGAACCCTAAAGTGACTTAAGGCTCTGAGGGATGGTCTCTCAGTGCTGTTTGCATTTTAACAAAGGGATAAAGGCCTTGCTTAAATTAAATAACAGACTTTAGAATTCCCTGGTAGCTGCTACCTCAGCATTAACAAGAAGTCACTGATAACATTTTATGTTCTTTCATCTTGTCCAATAATATTAAGCTACTTGAAGTCTGATATTTCTAGCAACTGAAATGAGAATATATATCTAGATTTAATAATAAAAACTGTATGAAGGATTTTTTTTTATACCATCTCTCATACTTACTGTTTCCCTTTATAGTAGTAAATAAACAATATTTTAGCTGGAGAGAAAATAGTGAGAACAAAAGAAGAAAAAGACAGAATGAAGAAAGGACTCTGTCAAAGAGTCAAAGAAAGTTGACTCTGAAAAATCCATAGCAGAAAGGAATATATTTCCATACCAGAAAGATTGTCTGGTCCTTGAGTTCTTTCCTCTGAGACCTGTACTTTGGCTTCTCCTACATGTTGCTGAGTTTAAGAAATTGATCTTTGACTGGCAAGGAGAGTGTTAAGGTTTTGATTAGAAACTTAGCTATTAAGAGAGCTGTATTTTATGTAAGGAAATTAGCACGGGCTTGGGCTGTTTAGTTTTAAGATAAAACTAAATCTATTAAAAATTATCTGAGGGTCAGATAGGAAACAGATACCTCCGTTACTTTAAAAGCAAAGCTGTAGCCTGACTGAGAAGCAAATTAAGAAAGAGGAAAATAAATTCTGATTTATACCAGCCATGTGTGGCCACCATAGCCAGTTTGTTAGTCAGTTCATTGTAATTGGATTTCTGAATTATTTTTTTTCATCTTACATTATTGCCATCTTTAAAAGGAATGTGGTCATTTTTCAGCTTCATGCATTGATAAGTAGGTACACAACTCTCACTCTTTCTCATGTGTGTCTAATTTTTGCCACTCTGCTGAAAAATATGTGACAAAACAGAAGTCAGTATATTGCATTTACTTCCTCAGTAGAAAGCAGTTTCAGCAGGAAGTACAGTATAATACCTACTGTTCACAAGTAGAAACAATTTATTCCAGCCTGCAAGTATGCCTGTGCTGTGTACTTAGCTGAGCCCTTGACACTGAGACAGAGGGAAAGCAGATGTGCTTTCTTCCCTCAAAGTGCTTAGCCTCTAGAATGAGAAATATGATCTGTACACACACAGAGTGTATTGGTTTTCTTTGGCCCTCCAGCAAATGATCACATCCTGAGTGGCTGAAAATGACATCAATTTATTAGCTCACAATTTCTGTAAGTCGCACATCTGGGCATGGCTTCCATGATTTCTCTGCTTTGGTCTCACAAGGCTGCAATCAGGGTGTTGACTGGGCTTGTTCTCATCTGGAGGCTAGACTGGAGAGAAAAATCCACCCCCAACTTCCTTATATTGTTGTCAGAATTCATTTCTTCCCAGCTATAAAATTCATGGTGGGTTGGTTCTTTAAAGCTAGCCAGAGAGAGAGAGAGAGAGAGAGAGAGAAAGAGAGAGAGAGAGAGAGAGAGGGAAGAATCTCTGCTACTTATAATCCCTAACTTCAGAGACAGCCTTAATAGTCTTTTAAAGGGCTCTTTTGTTCACGTTGTGTCTACCCTGGATAATCTATCTCTTGATTAAAGTAAACTCATCAGAGGATCCTAATTATACCTGAAAAATCCCTTTGCTTTTTCATATTCTGTTGATTAGAAACAAGCGACAGATTCTGTCCACAAACAAGGGGAGAGGATTACATAAGAGCGTGACTTGTTGAGTGTTATCCTAGGATATGTTTGCCATGTACAGGAAACACCAAATACAAGCAAAGACAATACATGTACCTTGATCCAGACAACAAATTTAAGTTTAAAGTGTGCATAGGAACTGAGGGAACACAAAAATACTGGGTAAACCCTGCATGAGAGTAGCTCATTTATTCAGCAAAAGTTTATTGTATACTTACCATAAAGATGCTTGCTCCTTGGAAGAAAAGCTATGACCAACCTAGATAGCGTATTAAAAAGCAGAGACATTACTTCGCCATCAAAGGTCCATGTAGTCAAAGCTATGGTTTCTCCAGTAGTCGTGTATGATGTGAGAGCTAGACTATAAAGAAAGCTGAGTGCTGAAGGATTGATGCATTTGAACTGTGGTACTGGTGAAGACTCTTGAGAGTCCCGTGGACTGCAAGGAGATCCAACCAGTCCATCCTAAAGGAAACCAGTCCTGAATATTCACTGGAAGGACAGATGCTGAAGGTGAAACTTCAATACTTTGGCTACCTGATACAAAGAACTGACTCACTGGAAAAGACCCTGATGCTGGGAAAGATCGAAGGCAGGAGGAGAAGGGGACGAAAGAGGATGAGATGGTTGGATGACATCACCGACTCAATGGACATGAGTTTGAGTAAGCTTCAGGAGTTGGTGATGGACAGGGAAACCTGGCATGCTGCAGTCCATGGTGTTGCAAAGAGTTAGACACGACTGAGTAACGGAACTGAACTACCATATACCAGGCCCTGTGTTAAGATTGGAGGCTGAAGTAAATGCTGAATGGCAAGTGCCTTAGGTTACTCTGGAAGACAAACAATGCTCAATTCCAGAATACTCTAGAACCCTATTAAAGTGTATTTGTCTGAAAAAGAGATGTTGAATAAATAGATTATAGAAATATGTTTACTTATAGCCATGAATGGGCTTTCCTAGTGGCTCAGTAGTATAGAATTCTCCTGCAGTACAGGAGATGTGGGTTTGATTCCTTGGTCAGGAAGATTCCCTGGAAAAGGAAATGGCAACCCACTCCAGCATTCTTGCCTAGAAAATCCCATGGACAGAGGAGCCTGACAAGCTTCAGTCCACAGGGTCACAAAAGAGTTAGACACGACTTAGTGACTAAACCACCACCCATGTAGTTATGAATTCTTTTTATCTTGCTGTGGACGTACAATGCAGACACACAGAGACACACAAGCATATTAAGAAAGCAACATCAGTGCGTTTGCCTGAATATAACAATCTGCAAATATATCCCCAGCCAGAAAATTGTGATTGCTTTATTCTGGCCTCTTTATTTACCTTGTGAGGAAGGTGGGGAATTGCAATGATCAAGGCCAGGGTTTGAAGATCTCACTGTTGAGGCTGTTCAGGTAAGGCTTGTTCATTTTAAAGCCCTGAAACTAGGAGTTTGGACTGTTTTTTTTTTTTTTTTTTTTTTTTTTCCCATGGAATCAAAATATTTACATTCAAGAGTTTATGAAAGTAAAAGTCATTGTTCCTAAAAAGTGCCCTCAGACACACCTGGAGTGACCACTTCCTGCCATTAGATTCTCCATGCTTCACAAGTTTCTTGATCTTTCTACTGAGAGTATAAACAAGCGTACCATTTTCACAGTGATTGTAGTGACGTGAATATATGCCCCGTTGGGAATGAGACTGAAATCACCAAAATATTTTGTATAGGCTAGTGCACAATTGACAGTGATGATAATAAATTTCAGGACACAGAGTCGGACATGACTGAAGCGACTTAGCAGCAGCAGCTGTCTGCTTTTTCAAATCCACTTTGAGATGTTTGCAGTTCATGCAATTTTGCCTCAAATTTTATTTTCTAAATATTATTCAGGCTACTTCAAGCCAAATGCTTAGTCGGTTTTAAATTTTGTATCCTTACTATCTGCATTCAGGCTCTGCATAGTATACTGGAGATACTGCTTAGTCACCTAGAATTGCCGCATCTTGTCAGTGGGAGAGTGTGTTGGGCACTAAATCCTGAGAAGAATGGGCTCTTGTTTCATATAGGTATCTCCAAACTTAATTGCAAAGGCCCTCTCAGGATTCTATTGCAGTGTTTGTTTTCTGCAGGTGAAACTCAAAGATTAAGGAATAGTGTCATATCTGGCTGAAGCTAACAGCCACAGACCAAACTAGTTATGGGGATTTGATTATGGGGAAATGGAATTTATGACTCCATAGTCATTGAGATGCCACCTAATATACAGTTTTATCTGTCTTCAATTATTTGTATCTCATTTCACAGACACATTAAAGTTATACCAACCCTTACATCCAACCATTTTTGATACTCTGTTTCTCTAAAAATCTCTTTAATAAGAATAAGTGTCAAGGTTTCTAGTATCAATATTTAATATTTTGTAGTGTAAACATAATAAGCCTTTCATTTTTGCATTGTAAGTATAAGATTAGTAATCTGGGTCCTTTCATTTTAATTGTTGACTTTATTACTAACTAGCTGTGTGTCACTGAATAAGTCACATAACCTGTCTAGGCATTGGTTTTCTAGTTTATATCCCAAGGCTACTCTGATAAAAAATCAAGGTAGTATATACAAAAATACTCTACAGAAAATGAAGTACAGTGGATAGAGTAGCTATTAATAATAATAGCAAATGTTGGTAACTTGGTTAGGGTTACTATTTAAATTCATATGGTAAATTTATATGGTAACACATTGTAAATGGTGTTTATGGGCATCCTTAATGTTGCTTCATTTGAACTTCAGGGTTATTTTCTGATGTGTTTATGAGTTTTTAAAGTTACCAAGTATTAATGAAATAGGTCAAGTTTCTCAAAGATTCCTAATAATGTGTTTTCTTTAAAAAGTAAGATATTATATGTTACCAGAGTCTACTCCTAACAAGTAGGGCACAGAATGAGAAACAGATAGAGGTTTGTTCTGCTTGCAATGCTGTTGTGCAACTATACGCATTCTCAAAACATGCTCTATGTCAATATGTATCACATGTGCAAAACTCGAATGTCATGAGCACCAAGTCATTTGATTCATTCTTTATTAAAAATTCTTTTTCTCTCTAATGGCAAGAATTGTGGATCTTGAAGTACCCAGAATGTAACTCAGGCCACCCACAATGGCTTAAAAATGTGACTACTTTGTTCATTATAGTAGTGATAAAATATATGGAGAACAAGAAGACAAAATTTTTTCTGCCCAAAAAGTTCATATAATTTTCACTACCTGTGTCCTCTGTGGAGACAAGGTTAAGGAGTTAGCATAATGCTCTCCTTGAATTGTGTACCTAGTGCCACTGGTCTCTCAAAAGTTGAACAGAAAAGTAGCTCAGCTTTGTCTTCCTACAGTCATTAAAAACATCCCTGCTTCTCTTCCCTCTACCTGTATCCATGGGAGTCTCAACACATCAAGGAACATTACCTGCCACTGTGATGCCTTTATGATGCAGGTGTCTAAATTCTCCTTTTTCCACTTTTTATTTCATGCAGCGTAGTAAAGTAAATTTAGGCTTCCTATGGAGAAGATGTCTTATAAATAAAATAATGTCTCAGATCTGCATGCACATTTCTCCATGTTAGTGCCTAATAATTTTGTTTTGAACCATGGGTGTATTGGCTATTAATAGAGCCAGATAATATGACAAAAATCTAACTTCTTCCACATTTCTGTTTAATATGCAAAACCAATCCTTCTCCATCCTGTTCTTTCCCGCCTTCTCCTCCTGTGTCCCTTCCAGCCTCATAATGGTGTTAAGAATTGGTATAATTTCATTAACTAGAGGTTATGCAAATTAACATAGAAGGTTTCTTTTGATGGTCCAGATAATGTGAATGAGAATCACTTTCTCACTGTAAACTAATCTGTAATGACAGATACTCAATGTCATTTGTGTCACTGACAGCTTTTTATGCCAGCTTTAGCAATCCTTGTCCTACTGAATCGAGTTTGTTTTCTAGGCATAAACAGTCTTGAATATTTCATTGGTAGTTGAATGGAGGAGGTGGTTGGTATTGGAAGTAAGCCCTAACTCCCTCTCCAGGAACTTACTGCCCATTGCAGGTTGACCCACTCTGTTATGTCTTTAGTGATAGAACATTGCCTACAACTATGGTATACTTATAAAATTAACATTGATTCAGTGGAGAATTAAAGGCACATGGGAAAAGAGCTTTTATCTTGTTATTTACTAAATGAAGTATAATTTAGAAGGTTGTTATCACACCTTAGGTGCATTTTTATTCCATTGGAAGAAGTCGATGAAGCAAGTTTACAAATGTCCATGGAGTGGCTACTATGTGCAAGGTAGTCTGTCAGGTACAAGGCAATAATTTTGACATTTCAAGTGTTAACTTTAAGTTCTTTAAATTTTAATTGCAATGCATATCAAGAGAAGAGAAACTTAGTGCAGACTGTAGTAGTTACCAATGCTTTGGAGAGGAGTTGAGATCCTGGAACTTGAGGAAAATCTACCATCTGGAGAGATGAGGAGTGAAAATATTCCATTTGGACAGAATGACATAATCAAAAGTTCAGACTTTATTTAATAGGCAAGAAAAAAATTATTTGAGGATTTTAAGCAGGCATGATAAATGATAGTACTGGAGGGATTGATAGTGCCTTGGGAGGATGGGGGTTTATCATTTAAAAGGTTACCACGTGATACTGGATGTTTGGGGCTGGTGCACTGAGACGACCCAGAGGGATGGTACAGGGAGGGAGGAGGGAGGGGGGGTTCAGGATGGGGAACATGTCTATACCTGTGGCGGATTCATGTTGATGTATGGCAAAACCAATACAATATTGTAAAGTAATTAACCTCCAATTAAAATAAATAAATTTATATTAAAAATAAATAAAATAAAAAATAGATTAAAGGTAAAAAAATAAAACTAGCAAGCTGAAGTAATGAATCTGATCATAAAAGAAATAGTAACAACCTTCTCTTAGAATATGCACAATATTTACACTAGATATTAATGCTTTGATGATATGTATGATTATTCATCTGTAACTGGTAATATTTTCAGCCTTTTCAATATTTTACTTCATTCTAAATGCATTTTATATCAAACATTATTCTTTGTTTAAGTAGAATAGACAGAGGAATGGCGAATATAGGATAATAAAGACCCATAGTCCAGCCTTAGAGTCTGGGCTTCTTACTCATCTCTTTAATATATCTAAGGGATTGGTTATTGTTGAGAACCCAAATCTGCCCCTGTGAATGCATGGCTCACTCCACCAAAATGCAGAGCCTCAAAAAATTGCTTGAACCAACACACAAAGATAGGTGGAATTTTTTGGTATATGTGTTCACCAAATTATGTTTAAGTTACTTTCTAATTTTTTTTCATATATTACTAAAGGTTTTTAAGATCCAATTGGATCCTTAAAATAGACAGATTGAATCAATTCTGCCTTATATAACAAAAATCTAATGTTTTGCTATAAATAAATTATTTTAATCAACAAAATAAATAAATAAATAAAAGGTTATCACAGTAAGCTATGTCTGTGCTACTCAGTTGCTTCAGTCATGTCTGACTCTTTGTGCCCCAAGTACTATAGCCCACCAGGCTCCTCTGTCCATGGGATTTTTCAGGCAAGAATATTGGAGTGTGTTTCCATGTCCTACTCCAGGGGATCTTCCCAACCCAGAGATTGAACCCACATCTTTGAACTGCAGGCAGATTCTTTACTACTGAGCCACTGGGGGAGCCCCAAACTATGTCTGTACATTACTTAAATAAATGGCCATTTCAGGTTTTGTGTACACACATGAGTGCAGTAAATCAAAGACCTAGTTGTTTTGAAATTAACTAACTTGGAACTGTTGTGAAAATAACCAGTTTGATTGAATTCACTTGTTTCTCTCCAAATCAGCTCATTATTATAGAAGCACTATATGTTAATTACACTCAGAAAAAAAAAATTACTTAAGCTTGTTGTTTCATGGTTTACAGACAAACCAGCTTGTAGATAACCTAAAAATTTGGCTTTTCAGCTAGAAGTTTCAGTGTTGTGTCAATACAGCCTTTTAAGAGTTGCATAAGATATTGGCAGGCAGTACTAAGATATGTTAGAATTACTAGGTGTTAGGAAACAGACTTAAGTTATCACCCATAGCAAAATAAATCCTTGAGCAAAGAAATGACAAAAACCTATATAGTATACTTTAAAAATTATTTTCAGTGTTTTAGAATTTGATAACTTAAAATTTATAGAATGGAGACTTGTTGAGAATAAAAAGTGACTAAAAGGTCCTTTATTTTATATATCATGTTGAAAATAATCCATATTGAAGAATATGATATTGCTAGGAAATAGTCTTTTCTGAAGAGAAATAGTTCATTTGTCAAAACCATATTCCAAAAGTTACCACCGTGCTAAACGTTAAGCAGAGATCATGAATAGTTTTAAGCACTTATTTTCTCATATATGAATGATGTTTCAAACTACTCTTCCTGAAGGAATACCAACCAACTGCTCTATCCTTAATAAAATCCTGGGGCATCTTTATTTTTGCTTCTCATAGCCAACCTATGTAGAATTGTTGTTGTTCAGTTGTTAAGTCATCTCTGATTCTTTGCAATCTTATGCAGCATTTGCAGCATGCTAGGCTTCCCTGCAATTCACTATCTCCCGGAGTTTGCTCAAACTCATATCCCTTGAGTCGATAATGCCATTCAACCATTTCATCCTCTGTCACCCCTTTTCCTCTTGCCCTCAATCTTTCCCAGCATCGGGGTCTTTTCCAATGAGTCAGCTCTTCGCATCAGGTGGCTAAAGTATTGGAGCATCAGCTTCAGCATCAGTCTTTCTAATGAATATTCAGGTCTGATTTCCTTTAAGATTGACTGGTTAGATCACCTTGCAGTCCAAGGGACTGTCAAGAGTCTTCTCCAGCACCATAGTTCAAAAGCATCAATTCTTCTGTGCTCAGCCTTCTGTATGGTCCAACTCTCACATCTGTATGTGACTACTGGAAAAACAGTAGCTTTGACTAGATGGACCTTTTTTGGTAATATCTCTGCTTTATAATATGCTATCTAGGTTTGTCATAGCTTTTTCTTCCAAGGAGCAACTGTCTTTTAATTTCGTGGCTGCAGTCACCATCTGCAGTGATATTGGAGCCCAAGAAAATAAGATGTCACTGTTTCCACTTTTTCCAATTCTATTTCCCATGAAGTTATAAGATCAGATGCCATGATCTTAGCTTTTTAATGTTGAGCTTTAAGCCAGCTTTTTCATTCTCATCTTTCACCCTCAAAAGGCTCTTTAGTTCCTCTTCACTTTCTGCCATTAGACTGGTGTTATCTGCATATCTGAGGTTGTTGATATTTCTCCCAGCAGTCTTGATTCCAGCTTGTGATTCATCCAGCTGGACATTTTGCATGATGTACTCTGCATATAAGTTAAATAAGTAGGATGACAATATGCAGCCTTAACGTACACCTTTCCCTATTTTGAACCAGTTCATTGTTTCATATCTGGTTCTAACTGTTGCTCCTTGACCTGCATATAGGTTTTGCAGGAAGCAGGTAAGGTGGCCTGATACTCCATCTCTTTAAGAATTTTCCACAGTTGTTGTGATCCACACAGTCAAAGGCTTTAGCATAATCAATGAAGCAGAAGTAGATGTTTTTCTGGAATTCTCTTGCTTTTACTCTGATCCAGTGGATGTTGACAATTTGATCTCTGGTTCCTCTGCCTTTTCTAAATCCAGTTTGTACATCTGGAAGTTTTTGGTTCATGTACTGTTGAAGCCTAGCTTGAAGAATTTTGAGCACTACCTTACTAGCATGTGAAATCAGTGCAATTGTGTGGTAGTTTGAACATTCTTTGGCATTGCCCTTCTTTGGGATTTGAATGAAAACGGACTTTTTCCAGTCCTGTGGCCATTGCTGAGTTTTCTAAATTTGCTGCCGTTTTTGAGTGCAGAACTTTCAAAGCATCATCTTTTGGGATGTGAAATAGCTCAACTGGAATTCCATCACATCCACTAGCTTTGTTCATAGTAATGCTTTCTAAGGTCCACTTGCCTTCACATTCCAGAATGTCTGGCTTTAGGTGAGTGATCACGTCATTGTGGCCATGCAGGTCATTAAGACCTTTTAGTACAGTTCTTCTGTGTATTTTTATCACCTCTTCTTAATCTCTTTGGCTTCTGTTAGGTCCTTACCATTTGTGTCCTTTATCATATTCATCTTTCCATGAAGTGTTCCCTTGGTATCTCTAATTTTCTTGAAGTCATCTCTAGTCTTTCCTATTCTATTGTTTTTGTCTATTTCTTTGCTTGTTCATTTAGGAAGGCTTTCTTCTCTCTCCTTGCTATTCTGTGGAACTCTGCATTCAGATGGGTATATCTTTCCCTTTTTCCTTTGCCTTTCACTTTTCTTATTTTCTCAGCTATTTGTAAGGCCTCCTCAGACAACTATTTTGCCTTCTTGCATTTCTTTTTCTTTGGGATGGTTTTGGTCACTGCCTCTGGTACAATGTTATGAACCTCTGTTCACAGTTCTTTAGGCACTCCGTCTATCAGATCTAAGCCCTTGAATCTATTCATCACCTCCACTGTATAATCACAAGGGATTTGATTTAAGTCATGAATAGTCTAGTGGTTTTCCCTACGTTTTTCAATTTAAGTCTGAATTTTGCAATAAGAAAGTCATGATGTAAACCAAAGTCAGCTCCAGGTCTCTTTATTGTTGACTGTATAGAGCTTCTCCATCTTTGGATTCAAAGAATGTAATCACTCTGATTTCAGTATTGACTATCTGGTGATGTCCATGTGTAGAGTCATCTCTTGTGTTGTTGGAAGAGAGTATTTGCTGTGACCAGAGTGTTCTCTTGGCAAAACTCTGTTAGCCTTTGTCCTGATTCATTTTGTACTCCAAGGCCAAACTTGCCTGTTACTCCAGGTATATCTCTTGACTTCCTGCTCTTACATTCCCGTCTCCTATAATGAAGAGGACATGTGTTTTTGGTATTAGTTCTAGAAGGTCTCGTAGGTCTTCATAGAAATGTTTGACTTTAGCTTCTTCAGTATTAGTGATTGGGGCATAGACTTGGATTACAGTAATGTTGAATGGGTTGCCTTGGAAATGAACAGAGATCATTCTGTCATTTTTGAGATTGCACCCAAAGTACTGCATTTTGGATGCTTTTGTTGACTATGGTGGCTACTGTATTTCTTCTAAGGGATTCTTTCCCACTGTAGTAGAAATAATGGTCATTTGGATTAAATTTGCCCATTCCGGTACATTTTAGTTCACTGATTCCTAAAATATCGATGTTCACTCTTGCCATCTCCTGTTTGATCATGTCCAATTTACCTTGATTCATGGATCTAACATTCCAGGTTCCTATGCAAGATTGTTCCTATGCAATATTGTTCTTTACAGCATCAGACTTGACTTTCACTGCCAGACACATCCACAGCTGAGCACCATTTCCGCTTTGGCACAGCCTCTTCATTCTTTCTGGAGCTACTTCTCCACTCTTCTGCAGTAGCATATTGGACACCTACCGACCTGGGGGTGGGGGTTTATCTTCTTTCATATCATTTTGACTTTTCATACTGTTCATGGGGTTCTTGAGGCATAGAATAGTTAAAAGAGTCTCTCTTGAAAATTAGCTGTTGATGCTTTCTAGATAGCTATTATGATGATATTGTCAATGTTGAGTAAGTTTTCTGGTTGTGACAACATATGGCAAAGGTTAGTCATTGGCTTATGGCATGTACCCTAGGGTACATGGGGCAATAAGAAGCAAGAGAGTCCCTTTGAGTAAAGAACCACTTCTCTGTTGGAGTTATTGACACATACTGCCACTACTAATTTATTTCCAGCTTCCTCTAGGGACTAGAGGCAGTCATACCATTTAAGAGGTCATTAGCACAGCCCAGGAAAGAGTTAATGGTTGTCTAAATTAAAGTATTGGCAATGGGTACAGTAAGCGATGGGTATATGGTTGAGATATTATGACAACTGAATTTTAAGACATTGAAAACTCATGCAAGATGCAGTGTTAAGACTGAAAGGGAAGGTAAAATGACTCCAAGGTTTCATCCTTTGGCAACTGGGAATTTGGATACTATTAAATGAAATTGCATATTTAGGAGGTGGAGTAGATTTGTGATGGGGAAAATGTTACATTCTAGACATGGCGTCCTTGAAGTACTTAATGTAGTAAAAGTCAACTGACTATTGTGATTGTGAGATTGGGATTTAGGTAAGAGATTAGGGTTGGAGTAGTAGAAATGTAAGTCACCAGTGTATTCAGAGTTTGAGTGTCAACTGAATATGCAGCAATGGGTAGAGTTGCCCATGGAGAGAATATGAAGAGCAAACAAAACACAGCATATAAAATGGACTGAGGAAGAGACCTGAGATGCTGGTGGAATAAGAGTAGCCAATCAAGAACTTAGTGAAGGGGCAGTCAAAGAGAGAGAATGAGAACCATGATAATGTAATATTTTGAAGTCTAAGGGAGAAGAAGGAATCAAGAGGTATGAGGGTGGTCAGCACTGTGACATGTTGGAGAAAAGTTGAAGAGACTGAAGATTGAAAGAGGCACTTGGCACTTTGACACTTTGGAGACCATTATTTAAGGAGCAATTTCAGTGGAGTAGAAACAACAGATATCAGATTGCAATGAGTTATTGAAGAAGTCGAAGCAGGAAATATATGCTAGGACACATATCATCAGTGATAGGAACTATGGTGATAAAGTAAAAAGAAATATGAGAATTACCTTAAGGTTATGGACTTTAATAGCATGGTGAAATTCTATCAATAGCCATTCTAAATTTTACAGCCAAAATAGAGAGCAAGAAAGATGAAGTCAAGGAATTCATTCTCTTACTGAAACCTTTTCTGAGTTCCTCTGAGTCTCCCAGCACCAGCACATAGAAGGCACTCAACAATTGTTAGCTGAATTGAAATTGAATCCCTTGAGAATCTCTAGAAAACGCTGATTGCCTGAGGCAAAAACAACCAGATAAAAGCTTTTCTGCTGGCAAGGGCCCACAGTTCAGTTCAGTCACTCAGCCTTATCCGACTCTTTGTGACCCCATGAATAGCAGCACGCCAGGACTCCCTGTCCATCACCAACTCCCGGAGTTCACCCAAACTCATGTCTATCGGGTCGGTGATGCCATCCAGCCATCTCATCCTCTGTCGACCCCTTCTTCTCCTGCCCCAAACTTTCCCAGCGTCAGAGTCTTTTCCAATGAGTCAACTCTTCGCATGAGGTGGCCAAAGTACTGGAGTTTCAGCTTTAGCAGCATTCCTTCCAAAGAACACCCAGGACGGATCTCCTTCAGAATGGACTGGTTGGATCTCCTTGCAGTCCAGGGGACTCTCAAGAGTCTTCTCTAACACCACAGTTCAAAAGCATCAATTCTTCGGTGCTCAGCTTTCTTCACAGTCCAATTCTCACTTCCATACATGACCACTGGAAAAAGCATAGCCTTGACTAGATGGACCTTAGTTGGCAAAGTAATGTCTCTGCTTTTGAATATGCTATCTAGGTTGGTCATAACTTTCTTTCCAAGGAGTAAGCGTCTTTTAATTTCATGGCTGCAGTCACCATCTGCAGTGATTTTGGAGCCCCCCGAATAAAGTCTGACACTGTTTCCACTGTGTCCCCATCTATTTCCCATGAAGTGATGGGACCGGATGCCATGATCTTCATTTTCTGAATGTTGAGCTTTAAGCCACCTTTTCATTCTTCTCTTTCACTTTCATCAAGAGGCTTTTTAGTTCCTCTTCACTTTCTGCCATAAGGGCAGTGCCATCTGCATATCTGAGGTTATTGGTATCTCTCCCGGCAATCTTGATTCCAGCTTGTGCTTCTTCCAGCCCACCATTTCTCATGATGTACTCTGCATATAAGTTAAATAAGCAGGGTGACAATATACAGTCTTGACGTACTCCTTTTCCTATTTCTGAACCAGTCTGTTGTTCCATGTCCAGTTCTAACTGTTGCTTTCTGATCTGCATATAGGTTTCTCAAGAGGCAGGTCAGGTGGTCTGGTATTCCCATCTCTTGAAGAATTTTCCACAGTTTATGTGATCCACACGGTCAAAGGCTTTGGCATAGTCAATAAAGCAGACATAAATGTTTTTCTGGAACTCTCTTGCTTTTTCCATGATCCAGCGGATGTTGGCAATTTGATCTCTGGTTCTTCTGCCTTTTCTAAAACCAGCTTGAACATCAGGGAGTTCACGGTTCACATGTTGCTGAAGCCTGGCTTGGAGAATTTTGAGCATGACTTTACTAGCATGTGAGATGAGTGCAATTGTGCGGTAGTTTGAGCATTCTTTGGCATTGCCTTTCTTTGGGATTGGAATGAAAACTGACCTTTTCCAGTCCTGTGGCCACTGCTGAGTTTTTCAAATTTGCTGGCATATTGAGTGCAGCACTTTCACAGTATCATCTTTCAGGATTTGAAATTGCTCAGCTGGAATTCCATCACCTCCACCATAGATGCTCCCATATCTTTTGAAAAAGAAGGGGCCGACATTTTTATTCTTCAGTGCCAGTATTTGGTGCTGGGCCTGTTTTGAAATTCTCTCAGTTTCTTTGCTTTTCAAAGCAAGTTTAATTAATAGTGAATTCATTTATATTAGCAAATGCTCTTAACAGAAACTCTAGAAATTCCCTCACCTAAATACACAGGCAGAAACACTGCCTTAAAATCTATTGTGAAATAGAGAATTTTCTGTCTGGAACTGAGAATGATTTAGAGGTTTGTTTCATTAAATATTTGTCATGATTTCTCAGGAAAAACATTGCTGACATCCTTTCATCTAATTGGTTTGTCATCTAGACTTAAGTATCTGCATCAAATCTACTTAATCTGGATATTATGATTAGAACTACTTGTTAACTTACAATTTTTAAACATTTATAGTGCCTAAAATTTGTGCTACTGATTGTTTTGCATGTTTCTATATCATGTTAAGATTTTTCATTCAGGTTATATACAAGGAAGAACTTTCTAGAAGATATGTTAAACACTGGAAAATAATGGAGAAGAATATGTTCATTCTGTAAAGTCTATTAATGATTTAAATAATTGTCCCTTTGATAATGAGGTGCAGAAGTTCATTGTCAGAGGGGACTGATAGCCATGGTAATATGACCTCATAAGGACTTTTTCTTAATTTTAAATAATTATTTAGCCACCTCAAGTCATTTTTGGTATAAGATGAAATGTAAGTAAATACATTTTATTATTTAGGATGTTCTTAACTACAAATTGAAAAAATAAAACTCAGAGTGGCTTTAACAATGGAGAGATTTATTATCTCACATAACAAGCACTCCAGAGGTAGTGTTTTCCACCTCTGTAGCATAAATAGAGTTTATTTTGCTGTTCTTTCATCCACAATGTATAATTTGTCCCTCATATTTTCAATATGGCTACAATAGCTCCAGGTATCACACCCTCACACAACAATGCAGAAAGCAGCAGAAAAAGAATTATTTTCTTCTTGTAAGTCTCTAAGTGCTAAGAAATCTTTCTCTTCCTTTTACCACCAAGAAACTGTTCCCTCACATACTATTGGCTAAGGTTGGAGCACATGAGTTTTCCTTAACCAATTGTTGACCAAAGAGAGTGGAATTACCATAATCCACATATATTAATCTAGAGTGACACTGTGACTGAGTCTGGGCTTACAGCTTTAGCTGGGACTGGGGATGCAGCTGTGCATGGAGCTTTTTTCAACAGCTTTATTAAGATATAACAAAATACAATTCATGCATTTAATGTGTACAGTTTAGTGTTTTTGGTCTATTCACAGAGTAGTGCAACCAATACCACAATCAACTGCAGAGCATTTATATCACCCCTAAAGGAAATCCTATACCCTTTAAGTAGTCACTCTCTAGTCCTCTTTCAACTTTATATTCTATGCATTTTTGAACTCTTAGAGTTTCTCAATTACTGACTCAAGAAAGATTCAGTATAATAAGCAAACATAATCATTCTTTTTTAAAACTGAAGTCTAGTTGATTTACAATGTTATATTAATTTCAGGTATATAACAGTGATTCAGTGTTTTTGTAGATTATATTCCATTTAAAGTTACTATAAAATATTGGTTATATTGCCTGTTTTATACATTATATCTTTGTATCTTATTTATTTTGTATCTAGTAGTTTGTACCTCTTAATCCTCTTCCCCAGTCTTGCCCCTCTCCTCATTCCCTACCCATAGGTAACCACTAGATTGTTCTCTGTATCTATGAGCCTACTTCTATTTTCTTATATTTATTCATTTGTTTTATTTTTTAGATTCCACATATAAGTGATAACACACAGTATTTGTTTTTCTCTGACTTACTTCACTAAGCATAGTGCCTTCTAGGCCCATTCATGTTGTTGCTGCTGCTGCTGCTAAGTCACTTCAGTCGTGTCCAACTATGTGTCACCCCATAGATGGCAGCCCACCAGGCTCCCCCATCCCTGGGATTCTCCAGGCAAGAACACTGGAGTGGGTTGCCATTTCCTTCTTGAATGCATGAAAGTGAAAAATGAAAGGGAAGTCGCTCAATCATGTCCAACCCTCAGCGACTCCATGGACTGCAGCCTACCAGGCTCCTCTGTCCATGGGATTTTCCAGGCAAGAGTACTGGAGTGGGGGTGCCATTGCCTTCTCTGATTCATATTGTTACAAATGGAAAAATTTCATGCTTTTCTATATAATAATAATGAACTACCAGGAAGTTAAAGGAAGAAGACAATATAATTGCATCAAAAGCATAATATACCTAAGGATAAACTTAACCAAGGAGTTGAAAGACCTACACTCTGAAAATTATAAGATGTTGATGAAGGAAATTGAAGATGATAAAAATAAATGGAAAGATATACCATGCTCATGGATTGAAAGGATTGATATTGTTAAAATGTCCATATTATCCAAGGCAATCTACAGATTTAGTGCAATCCCTATCAAAATACCCAAGACATTTTTCACAGAACCAGAACAAATAATCCTAAAATTTATGTATTATCACAAAAGATCCCAAATAGCTGAAGCACTCTTAAGAAAAAAAGAACAGAACTAGAGGTATCAAGTGCCCTGACGTCAGACTATATTACAAAGCTATAGAAATCAAAACAGCATGGTTCTGTTACAAAAACAGACACATAGGTCGATGGAACAGAATAGAGAGCCTTGACCACACACATATGGTCAACTAATCTACGACAAAGGAAGCAAAATATACAATGGAGAAAAGACAATCCTTTCAAAGAGTAGTGTTGATAAAACTGAATGGCTATATGTAGAAGAATGTGATTAGAACTTTTTCTTACATTTATAGCAATAAAGTCAAAATGGATTACAGACCTAAATGTAAGACCATAAATAATCAATTTTAAATTAAAATATGGCATGGATAATATAACTCTTAAAATTCATTTGGGCTGATGTGTTAATTACCCCCAACAGATGGTATGCAAGAGATGATTAATGTTATAACATCATTTCCTAGAAGACCACAATACTTGTCAGGTCCATATATCCCAAGATTTAGAGTTGGGTTTGGTGAAGAATGGCAAAGTAAAAGATTTTAGAAGCATGATCATGCACATAGGAAGACTTGTTTAGGAGATGGGTGTGTGGTAAATTCATAAGCCAAAGCTAAATTCAATTTGAGAAATTCAAAGGGGCTAATATGAGAAGTTAAGGAGTTAAAACCAAAAGAGTCTTAGCTTCTTTTTTTTTCCCCTTTGATTAGCAATTATATGCCCATAGTGATTTGTGTATACCTTTATACCTTCCTGATCATTTATGGGTCACTGTACCCGATTTCTTTTTGACTGAACTCAGTTTCCTACTGATGAGTTGTGTCCTTTTTGGATCTCAAAATTACACCTCTTTATGTGTTTATGAACTATTTCTTCCTTTGTTCTCCTACACAGTTTGGATCTCTAGAGCTGACTCTAACCCTCCTTGTTTAAATAAGCACATTTATTTGAGATTAGATACTGCTCCTTGCCTATCAAACAACCATTTGCTCTTCCTTCTTTGTTAACATATCAGATGTTTTTCAAGAATCCTAGAGTCATAATCATATTTGATATTTTCTGCTTTATTGACTGTGCCAAATCCTTTGACCATGTGGATCACAATAAACTGTGGAAAATTCTTCAAGAGATGGGAATACCAGACCACCTGACCTGTCTCTTGAGAAATCTGTATGCAGGCCAGGAAGCAACAGTTAGAACTGGACATGGAACCACAGAGTGGTTCCAAATAGAAAAAGGAGTACGTCAAGGCTGTATATTGTCACCCTGCTTATTTAACTTATATGCAGAGTACATCATGAGAAACGCTGGACTGGAAGAAACACAAGCTGGAATCAAGATTGCCGGGAGAAATATCAATAACCTCAGATATGCAGATGACACCACCCTTTATGGCAGAAAGTGAAAGAGGAAAGCAAAAAAGTTGGCTTAAATCTCAACACTCAGAAAATGAAGATCATGGCATCCGGTCCCATCACTTCATGGGAAATAGATGGAGAAACAGTGGAAACAGTGTCAGACTTTATTTTGGGGGCTCCAAAATCACTGCAGATGGTGATTGCAGTCATGAAATTAAAAGACGCTTACTCCTTGGAAAAAGGTTATGACCAACCTAGATAGTATATTCAAAAGCAGAGACATCACTTTGCCGACTAAGGCCCATCTAGTCAAGGCTATGGTTTTTCCTGTGGTCATGTATGGATGTGAGAGTTGGACTGTGAAGAAAGCTGAGTGCCAAAGAATTGATGCTTTTGAACTGTGGTGTTGGAGAAGACTCTTGAGAGTCCCCTGGACTGTGAGGAGATCTAACCAGTCCTTCTGAAGGAGATCAGCCCTGGGATTTCTTTGGAAGGAAGGATGCTAAAGCTGAAACTCCAGTACTCTGGCCACCTCATGCGAAGAGTTGACTCATTGGAGAAGACTCTGATGCTGGGAAGGATTAGGGGCAGGAGGAGAAGGGGATGACCGAGGATGAGATGGCTGGATGGCATCACGGACTCGAAGAACCTGAGTCTGAATGAACTCCGGGGAGTTGGTGATGGACAGGGAGGCCTGGCGTGCTGCGATTCATGGGGTCACAAGGAGTTGGACACAACTGAGCAACTGAAATGAACTGAACTGATAAATGAAAGGGAACTTAAAAGTAATTTAGTCCTCATTTTCTAACTGTATGAACTACATTGAAACCTATACCCTCCAGTTGGTCCTGTCATTTCAAATACTAACCTCTATTAGTAGTCATGTTCATAATTATACAGTGGTTTCTTGACACCAGTCTGAGCATCACATTTTGCTTACTAATACCACATGGGCCCTTGCTCTCTCTTGGGAACCTATTAAATCAGAATCTCTTGGAGTGGAACCCAAAATTGGAACTTTATGAGCTCCCAAGAGTGATAAAAATATGCATCTAGTGTTGAGATCTGCCAGTTAGTCTAACTTTCTAAAAAACTGCTTTGAGAAGTATGGATATTAATGCCATAAAGGGCTATGCTCGGATATAGTCCTAAATTTTTCTGGTGGATATCATGTAGACACTCATGACCCTTCATCCCTACTCCGAAATGCTCCTTGATACCATTGTAACTGGGAAGGACCATAATCGATTCAGTTTGGTATTTTCTGTGATTTTTAAAAAACAAATATTATCTATGTCAGGATGTAGGTAAGAACACATCCAAAAATATTTATCCCTTTCTATAAATTCACAATCTTTTGGTTTAGGGATGTATATCACAGAAAGTTCAGTTTCTTCCCATTGTGGGATATATGCTATATATATATATATATATTCAGTTTAAAACATGGGTTTTATGAATACTGAAACATATTGAGTATTCTGCTCTTTTACTTTTTATCAGCTAGTGAATTTGTTCAAATGATGACCCTTTTCTCCCAATTTAATGAGGTTATTACCCAAATATATGTTCTAGTGAAGCATTCTAGGAAACATATTTTGGCATTTCTAGGTTTTCTTTTATGAACTGTAATCGAATTAAGTTCTGAATAACATATGATTTTATTTTTGTACCTTGGTTTTGGACTCTTTTCACTTTAGAAATGCATTCCAAACACAGCTATCAGTGTTGAATCCATAATGCAAAGTTATTTGGAAATTGCAACATGTTAGTTTGTTCACACCAAATAGACTTATTGGGAGGTCAGCCATTCTTGGAAATTACTCCCAGAGAAACCAGTCATCATCAATTTTTATTATATGTGTATACTGTAAAGTGCTCCAAAATCCATAATAGCAACAAAAACTGTAATGATACAGAAGTATATGCTGAGTACTTGGATTGTGACCTGGTTCTGACATTTATATTTTCAAACTGCATTGCATATTGGAGTGATTGCTATAACAAGCTAGTTAAATGGAAGCAGAACATTCTCCTAGAGCTTCTAATATAAGGCAAACAGCCTATGCCTACATGTATGACTACCTTAACTCTGCCTGCATGTTAAGATCAGCTAGGGAAATTAAAAAAAAAAAAAGACACCCAATCTCCACTCTCGCCAATTCTGACTTAATTGGTCTGGAGTGGGGCCCAGGCATCAGTATTTTTTTTTAAGTCCCCAAGATGATTCTCATGTACAACCAAAGCTAAGAATTGCTGGACTTAATTATATGCCTTTTCCTTGTGAGAATAGGCCAGTATCTGACATAATAAATATTCGTTTCATGCGAAGTTATCAGCAGTTGATTTAGTAGAAAGCTGAACATCTAGATTCAATTTTTAGGCAATTCAAATAAGAATATTTGCTAAATGTTTAGAGGAATCAGAGAGCTGTATATGGTTACAAAAAATATAATCTCAGAAAAACCCCCATTAAGAAGGTTTCCTAACTAATGGTCCATTATGTTTGTGTCTTGCCTAAAATGCAGAAGTGTAAAAAACAAAAAAATATACAGGCTTTGACCTCAAGGTGTTGGTAATCAACATAGTTTTAGTAATTTTCTGTGTTCTCCATTTTGTGTGATCTCCTTCCTGGTCTTTAATCCCCTAAGAAATGGAAACAAATACTACTTCAGGTGAATGTGCTTTTTCTTTTCATAATAATATAAAGAGGAGGAAGGTGAAAATAAGTTGAGTAAACAGACTGAGAGACTTCTGTAGAATTTTCAGGTTAGTTTCCAAGTATGGTAGCACAGTAATGTCTTTGGTTTATATACTTTCTGTAACTTCCTACGTTGAGATCTGCTGCTGCTGCTGCTAAGTCACATCAGTCGTGTCTGACTCTGTGCGACCCCATAGACGGCAGCCCACCAGGCTCCTGGGATTCTCCAGGCAAGAACACTGGAGTGGGTTGCCATTTCCTTCTCCAATGCATGAAAGTGAAAAGTCAAAGTGAAGTCGCTCAGTCCTGTCTGACCTTCAGTGACCCATGGACTGCAGCCTACCAGGCTCCTCCATCCATGGGATTTTTCAGGCAAGAGTACTGGAGTGGGGTGCCATTGCCTTCTCTGACTTTGAGATCTAGGTTACTCTTAATTGCATCTCAGAAACTTTTCAAAAGAGAAAATTTTCAAGTTAGTTGCCATCTCTTACTTTTCGTCATAACTTCGATGACTTCAGAGTCTTATCGCATATCCCAGGGTTATGACTCCAATTAAAATATGTAAATTTAAGAAATGTAATGCCAGTACCCTTTCTTTTCAGTGTAGATTGGCTTCAAATGCTGGCATAGCTGGGATTTGATAATTACTTTGGCCTATAGTAAATCTAGTTGGGTAGTGAATCAGGTAACATTTAACTAATTGATTGTATTTTCTTTTTATTAATTCTGTGTTTGCAGTTGAGTTATTTGTGAAGCAGTAAAAACATGCCACTGTTCTTTGAAAATGGTGTTATATTTTATCACACAGTGTCTTAAGCATACTGTTTAAGGAGATGATGTGAGGATTAAAATGCAGCTTTAACCAACAGTATTTTTCACAGAGCTAGAACAAATAATTTTACAATGTGTATGGAAATACAAAAAACCTCGAATAGCCAAAGCAATCTTGGGACAGAAGAATGGAACTGGAGGAATCAACCTGCCTGACTTCAGGCTCTACTACAAAACCACAGTCATCAAGACAGTATAGTACTGGTGCAAAGACAGAAATATAGATCAGTGGAACAAAATAGAAAGCCCAGAGATAAATCCACACACCTATGGACACCTTATCTTTGACAAAGGAGGCAAAAATATACAGTGGATTAAAGACAATCTCTTTAACAAATGGTGCTGGGAAAACTGGTCAATCACTTGTAAAAGAATGAAACTAGAACACTTTCTAACACCATACACAAAAATAAACTCAAAATGGATTAAAGATCTAGACGTAAGACCAGCAACTATAAAACTCATAGAGGAGAACATAGGCAAAACACTCTCCGACATAAATCTCACCAGGATCCTCTATGACCCACCTCTCAGAATACTGGAAATAAAAGCAAAAATAAACAAATGGGACCTAATTAAAGTTAAAAGCTTCTGCACAACAAAGGAAACTATAAGCAAGGTGACAAGACAGCCTTCAGAATGAGAGAAAATAATAGCAAATGAAGCGACTGACAAAGAACTAATCTCAAAAATATACAAGCAGCTCCTGCAGCTTAATTCCAGAAAAATAAATGACCCAATCAGAAAATGGGCGAAAGAACTAAACAGACATTTCTCCAAAGAAGACATACAGATGGCTAACAAACACATGAAAAGATGCTGAATATCACTTATTATCAGAGAAATGAAAATCAAAACCACAATGAGGTACTATCTCATGCCAGTCAGAATGGCTGCTATTGAAAAGTCTCAATTCAGTTCAGTTCAGTCGCTCAGTTGTGTCCGACTCTTCGCAAACCCCGTAAATTGCAGCACGCCAGGCCTCCCTGTCCATCACCATCTCCTGGAGTTCACTCAGACTCATGTTCATCGAGTCTGTGATGCCATCCAGCCATCTCATCCTCTGTCGACCCCTTCTTCTCCTGCCTCCAATCCTTCCCAGCATCAGAGTCTTTTCCAATGAGTCAGCTCTTCGCATGAGGTGGCCAGAGTACTGGAGTTTCAGCTTTAGCATCCTTCCTTCCAAAGAAATCCCAGGGCTGATCTCCTTCAGAATGGACTGGTTGGATCTCCTTGCAGTCCAGGGGACTCTCAAGAGTCTTCTCCAACACCACACTTCAAAAGCATCAATTCTTCGGTGCTCAACCTTCTTCACAGTCCAACTCTCACATCCATACATGACCACAGGAAAAACCATAGCCTTGACTAAAGATGGGCCTTAGTCGGCAAAGTGATGTCTCTGCTTTTGAATATACTATCTAGGTTGGTCATAACTTTTTTCCAAGGAGTAAGCGTCTTTTAATTTCATGGCTACAGGCACCATCTGCAGTGATTTTGGAGCCCCCAAAATAAAATCTGACACTGTTTCCACTGTTTCCCCATCTATTTCCCATGAAGTTATGGGACTCAGCAGTGGCCACAGGACTGGAAAAGGTCACAGGACTGGAAAAGGTCAGTTTTCATTCCAATCCCAGAGAAAGGGAATGCCAAAGAATGCTCAAACTGCCACACAGTTGCACTTATCTCACATGCTAGTAAAGTAATGCTCAAAATTCCCCAAACTTATATTGAAAAGTCTACAACAATAAATGCTGGTAAGAGTGTGGACAAAAGGGAACCCTCTTACACTGTTGGTGGGAATGCAACTAGTACAGCCACTGTGGAGAACAGTGTGGAGATTCCTTAAAAAACTGGAAATAGAACTGCCATATGACCCAGCAATCCCACTGCTGGGCATACACACCGAGGAAACCAGAATTGAAAGAGACACATGTACCCCAATGTTCATCACAGCCCTGTTTATGATAGCTAGGACATGGAAGCAACCTAGATATCCATCAGCAGATGAATGGATAAGAAAGCTGTGGTACATATACACAATGGAGTATTACTCAGCCATTAAAAAGAATACATTTGAATCAGTTCTAATGAGGTGGATGAAACTGGAGCCTATTATACAGAGTGAAGTAAGCCAGAAAGAAAAGCACCAATACAGTATACTAACACATATATATGGAATTTAGAAAGATGATAATGATAGCCCTATATTTAAGACAGCAAAAGAGATACAGATGTATAGAACAGTCTTTTGGACTCTGTGGGAGAGGGAGAGGGTGGGATGATTTGGGAGAATGGCATTGAAACATGTATAATATTATATATGAAACGAATTGCCAGTCCAGGTTCGATATATGATACAGGATGCTTGGGGCTGGTGCACTGGGATGACCCAGAGGGACGGTATGTGGATGGAGGTGGGAGGGGGTTCAGGATGGGGGAACATGTGTACACTCATGGTGGATTCATGTTGATGTATGGCAAAACCACTACAATATTGTAAAGTAGTAGCCTCCAATTGAAATAAATTTCAATAAATAAATAAATAAAATGTGGCTTTAGTTTATGGAAGAAATACCATTCAGCAATAGTGAGTACAACTTACATGCAGTGAAAATGACAATCAACCAGTTTATTAAGTTTGGAGACAGATGTCTTATGTAAAAGATTTCTATGTCATTGCTGGAAGACGTGAGTGTACATTATTCATCTCTGCTCAGGCACTACATTCAAATCCTTTCCAAGTGTTCCGTTTTAAAGCGCTTTCATGCTGAATTGCTGTCTGTGAATTTGTGCCTTATATTTAACACCCAATTTGACTTGTAGCAGAATCACAGTAGCAAAGTAGGGTAGAAACTAAGGGTCAAAGAAGAGCTTAATCTGAAAATCCCAGCTTTATGTAGATACAGTGGGTATAAGAGGACTCCAGTACCGAAGTGTTTTGTGAAAATGAAAGCTTCAGGATGTTAGATGGGATTATTGTACTCAAGTATGCTTGGCATTAAAACATCCTCTTTTTTTCTGATTAGCAAACCTTCTCTAATTACCCATCAAGAAACAGGAGGAAAGAAATACCTTTCACTTCCGTTTTAGTAAACTCACCTGAGGAATTTAAGCCTCACGTGAGGCTTTATTATTGTTTTTACTCAGGAAATTCACTTTACATCTAAAATAGGAAAAGACTTTTTTTCTCTAAAGGGTTGAACTAGTTTTGAAAGGCTTATAATTAATGCAATAAGTGATTGTGGAAATTGTGTTTGAATAGAATCCCTGTCCCCCAATCAGATACCACAAGGGTGTTCTAACTGTTGAAACTCAGAGAACTCAGCTTGTTTTACCTTTCCTGTGTTAAAAAGAACACATGGTGGCAGTCCTTAAGCACCATATTTCCTTGATTTAATTCTTTCTTGGGGAAACAGGAGTCTCCCTCAAGCTTTTCTACGGCTCCTGACAGATTCTTTTCTCCTTTAAGTGGTAACTGAATTACTAAGACATTTCCTCTACTGAGGAAAGAGCAGTTGGAGGACTCTAGCCTTGTTATTTGCTTTTTCACTTGAGATTCAACCTGGTCAGGAAGGAATTGTTTCTTTGAGATTTTAAGACACACTTCCAGTTTTTGCATTATCACTGCCTTAATGGGTCTCTCCAGAGAAGGCAATGGCACCCCACTCCAGTGTTCTTGCCTGGAGAATCCCAGAGATGGGGGAGCCTGGTGGGCTGCTGTCTATAGGGTCGCACAGAGTCGGACATGACTGAAGCGACTTAGCAGCAGCAGCAGCAGCAGCAGCAATGGTTCTCTCTTCCTTCTCTTTTCTCTCTTTTCTGAAGCAGTTTTTCCAGTGAGTATACTTTGGATTAGCCTTGTCATAGAGTTGGACTGTGAAGAAAGCTGAGCGCGGAAGAATTGATGCTTTTGAACTGGTGTTGGAGAAGACTCTTGAGAGTCCCTTGGACTGCAAGGAGATCCAGCCAGTCCATTCTGAAGGAGATCAGCCCTGGGATTTCTTTGGAAGGAATGATGCTGAAGCTGAAACTCCAGTACTTTGTCCACCTCATGCGAAGAGTTGACTCATTGGAAAAGACTCTGATGTTTGGAGGGATTGGGGGCAGGAGGAGAAGGGGATGACAGAGGATGAGATGGCTGGATGGCATTACTGGCTTGATGGACGTGAGTCTGAGTGAACTCCGGGAGTTGGTGATGGACAGGGAGGCCTGGCGTGCTGCTGCGATTCACGGGGTCACAAAGAGTTGGACACGACTGAGCGACTGAACTGAATTGAGTCCTCTTTAATAGCATCTACCAGCATCTTGATCATGTAACACATCTTGAATCCAGAAGATATTTTTGGGTGGCAAATAATCTTGGACTTCACAAGCTTTCTTCTTCCCAATATCATAGTTTACACAAACTAGTCAAGCAAATCTGCTTCTGTGTATTCCTAGAACTAGCTCTCTTCTTAGAAATTTTTTATGGAATGATGGCTCCTAAGTCATACTGGAAAGCTTTCTTTGAATATCATGAACAGAAAATCAAAGTATATGTGTTGTTTTTGATCAAATGAAAATGATCATACCAAATGAATTTTTGGTAATTCATGTCCTCTCCTTTAATTACAATTAAATACTATTCCATACTTGTGACTTTTGTTTCCTCTTCAACCATATCTGCATTGCGTGGTGAGGAAAAAGAATTTTCCCTCTGCCTTTCTGAGTTCTTGGCTGTGATCTTAATCAAATACATGTTAACCAGAGAACAAACAGAAGTGTAATACCATGTATACCTATGTACACATGGAAGATACCCAGGAAAACTGAATAACATTGAAATGGCCCAAGCCAGAGAAGGCAATGGCACCTCACTCCAGTACACTTGCCTGGCAAATCCCAGGGACAGAGGAGCCTGCTAGGCTTCAGTCTATGGGGTCAGGAAGAGTCGGACACTTGCTGAGCGACTTCACTTTCACTTTCCACTTTCATGCATTGGAGAAGGAAATGGCAACCCACTCCAGTGTTCTTGCCTGGAGAATCCCAGGGCGCGGGGAGCCTGGTGGGCTGCCGTCTATGGGGTTGCACAGGGTCGGACATGACTGAAGTGACTTAGCAGCATCAGCATCTTAAATAGACAAAAGAAGATTTGTTTGGGAGGCAGTTATGCAAGATTACCAGGAAAAACACAATAAACAAGAATAAAGTTGTTATGCAGATTTAAGTCCTTGCTTTCTCCATTGAAAAGAGTTTCTGGAGATTTAGAGTCATCTTTCTCTTTCTTATACAAAGAGAGAGTGCAAGTCTGCTAAGTTGCTTCAGTCATGTCCTCTTTGTGACCCTGTGGACTGTAGCCCACCAGTCTCCTTTGTCCATGGGATTCTCCAAGCAAGAATACTGGAGTGGGTTGAGTGGGTTGCATGCCCTCCTCCAGGGGATCATCCTCACCCAGGGATGGATCCAACCTCAGTCTCTTGCATCTCCACTATTGCAGGTGGATTTTTTTTTTTTTTTTCTCTTACTTCTTGAGCCACCAGGGAAACCTACAGAGAGGGAGACATCCTTACAAATGGAGATTTCATGTATAAATATCTATTACAAAAGCTTTCCCTTCATATGCTATTTCATTCATTTAGTTATTTACTAAAAGTTCTATTAAAGTATAATTATCTTACAATATTATTTTAGTTTCAGATGTATAGCATAGTGATTTGATAGTTTTATACATTACAGAATGATTACAATAGTTACTCTCTGTTATCATAAAAATTATTACAATATTATAGATTATATTCACTGTGCTGACATTACATCCTTAAGACTTATTTATCTATATCTGAAAGTTTGTATCTCTTAATTTCCCTCACCTATTTCACTTATCACCTCCCCTCTGGCAACTACCTGTTTGTTCTCTATGAGTCTATTTCTGTTTTGTTTTTTAGATTCCACATATAAGTGAAATCATACACTATTTGTTTTTCTCTGTTCGACTTATTTCACTTAGCACAATATCTGTAGTTCCATCCATTTTATTACACAAGACAAGATTTTTTTTTATGGCTGAGTAATATTTCTCTGTGTGTGCACAGATATATATATATATATATATATATATATATATATATAATATGCTTCAATGGACATAAGGGTACATATTTCCTTTCAAATTTGTGTTTTTGTTTTTTTAGGGAAAATACCCAAAAGTGTTCCATTTTTCATTTTTGAGGAAACTGCGTATTGTTTTCCACAGTGGCCGCACCAGTAGCAATCCTACTAGCAATGCACAAGCGTTCTCTTTTCCCATATCCTCCCCAGCACTTGTTATTTGTTGTCTTTTTGATGATAGCCATTATGACAGGTGTGAGGTGATATCTCATTTTGATTTTGATTTGCATTTCCCTGATGATGAGTGCTGTTGAGCATCTTTTCATATTCCTGTTGGCCATCTGTATGTCTTCTTTGGAAAAATATCTATTCAGGTCCTCTGCCCATTTTTTAGTTGGGCTGTTTGTTTTTCTGATGTTCATTTGTATGTGTTCTTTGTATATTTTCACTATCACCCCCTTATCAGATGTATTGTTTTCAAATACCTTCTCCCATTTAGTCAGCTGCCTTGTGGTTCTGTTAATAGTTTCCTTTACTGTGCAAAAGCTTTTTAGTTTGATGTAGCCTCATTTGCTTGTTTCTGTTTCCCCTTGCCTAAAGTGCCTATATCTGCTGTTTCTTAAAAATAATCAGCCTAGATTAATTCTTATACCAAAGAGGTATATTTTGGTGTGGTATATTCCACTCCCCTTCAATTGATCAAGTCATCTCTTATTTTCTTAAACCCACTGACATTCACACTATTTCTAACTCTTCACTGTCTTCCATGGAGTATACTGCCCTACTAGATGAATACTCAGAGCAGTTTTATTATAATGCTTTCTAGGCAAACAGATAAATTGAAAGTAAAGTCAATTCCTAGGTAAAAATATCTTTTATTATGTTTGGTACAGTGCTTGGACCTGAGATACATGATGGTATTCTTGGGACCCCTTTGGTAGTCCAGTGGTTAGGGCTTTGTGCTTCTAATGCAGCGGGCATGGGTTCAATCCCTGGTTGGGGAACTAAGGTCCCACATGCTGCATTGTGTGACCAAAATAATAAATACAAATAAAAATAATTTTTAAAAATGATATTCTGTAAGACAAATCTCAGTTGACGTTAGCTAAGGTTTGTGAGCTAAGGCTTCCCAGGTGGCACTAGTGGTAAAGAACCTGTCTACCAATGCAGGAGACTTAAGAGATGTGAGTTCGATCCCTGGGTTGGGAAGATCCCCTGGAGGAGGGGCACAGCAATGCACTCAAGTATTCTTGCCTGGATAATCCCATGGACAGAAAAACCTGGAGGGCTACAGTCTATGGGGTCACAAAGAGTTGGACACAACTGAAGCCAATCAGCACGCAAGTTTTGTGAAGTCTCAATATAGTCACTAAAGCCAGGGTTTCTCCACAGAAGTACTATTGATATTTGGGGTTGGCAATTGTTTGTTGTTAGGAGGTTAGGGTTGTAGGATGTTTTGCAGTATCCCTGGCCTCTACTTGCTACATGCCAGTAGCAGACAATCAGAAATGTCTCCAGACACTGTCAGATGTCCCCAGGGTGGGGGTGGGGTGAGGACAGAATTACCCTCGGTTGATACATCCTGGATTAGAGTATCTTGGGCCTGGCCTTTCATTAAAAAGATAGTTACTTTTCAATAGAAACCATATATACAATTATCAATTAATGCCCATTATACTATTTGTTTGTACCACTCTCATGACTTTCAGTATGCTTCCTGTATTTGAAGAGTTAAAAATAGCTTCATCTCTTTTCTATGACTATGACATATGATTATGCAAGTAATTTATAATATCCTTACCCAAACCCCATTTTCAAGCATTTTCTCTTACAAAGCAATAATCTATAATATACCACAAACAGTTCATCTGTGTCGTTTTCTGCATTGGTCTCTGATCAGTGTATTATGCTGACTTGCCATTATTTTTAAAGCAGTGGTGCTAAACTATTTTGGATAAATACTTTCATTGCTTTGTAACTTTGCTGGAAAGATTAAAGACACTTTCTTTTAATATTTTGGGGGATTTCTTTTCTACCAAAGATTTTTAGCCAGCATTGCTTTTTAAGATATCATGCTCTGATGATTTATTTGTTAAGTTTACCCTTTCAGCATAACTGCTGCTATAAGCTGAGATGCATCATACATTTTCAAGACCAGTCAGCCCACTAGAATTTCGATTTTTTCCCCATCACATTTGCAGGAACTTTATACAGACAGATTTCCTATTTAAAGATAACTTTGATTTTGTATAAACCTCACCGTGCCATTTAAGTAATAAATATTGGTTCATGAACTGGTTTAACTTTCTGCTGAGAACTGCTAAAAGCCTTTTAATAGAAAACAATAGGGAATGTCAAACACTGAATCACGATCTCACTGAAGCAATTTTTCTTAGACTTTCATCACACAGAAGTTTTCTCTGCACTCAAATTTTGCTAGAAATTTTGTCTGGTTCAAATCTGCTGTGATGCTTTGTGCCACTTGTCTACCCATATTTTATGCATAAAAGCATAATTTTAATATGTTGCTCACTTTTAATTTATTTAATTTTTATCTATAGATACAGTTACAGACAAAGGGGGATCATGACTTTATTTTAGGTTAAATATTCACTAGGAGATGTGGCAGAATAGCCACACGTATGTTTAATAGTATATGACTTGTTACTTTGAAGCAAATAAGCTAGAATTCCCCCAAATGAGCCACTTATTTTCACTCTGTCTTCTTGCCAGTCTGTGCCCTCTAACCCAGGCCAGCTGTCTCACAACGTAGACCAGGTGAAAGGAATGTAGACTTGGCAGAGTTCACTCGTCATGTAGAAAATTTGCTAGAATAGTATAAGCTACTAGGTTTATTTATTTTAGTATTTTTCAACTACAATACGTTTTCTGTGGGTTTTGACTAGATCCTAATTTTTACAACTCATGTAGATCTATTGAGAACAGTTGAGAGGGGAAAATACAGAAATGAAAACCAAACAATAACTCAGATTATTCATTCTGGCTTCATGTAAACAGAGTCTGCATGTATACTGTGTGAAAAGTCCCTTTTCCAGCTAACCACCATTTTGGACTTTTCCTTATCTTTCTCCTCTTCCTTTCTTCCATTTCTTATAGAAATGTTTAGCAGTAATAATCCTTATAAAATGTTTCACGAACATGTGTTCGTTGCTGAAATAGTGGTTTGATTAGGCTAGAAAATAAGGATGTTGGACCCTAAAGGAGGTGGGTCTTCAGACACCTAAAAGATGTAAGTCATGATTGAAAGTGAAGTTGCTCGGTTGTGTTCGACTCTTTGTGACTCCATGGATTGTAGCCCATAGAATTTTCCAAGGAAGAGTACTGGAGTGGGTTGCCATTTCCTTCTCCAGGGGATCTTCCTAACCCAGGGATCAAACCCAGGTCCCCTACATTGCAGGCAGAGGCTTTACCTCTGAGCCACCAGGGAAGCCCTTAAGTCATGATTAGGTTGTATTTTATATTCCCTCATTGTGGACTTCCATCCAGTTTAATGCCTCGCATATGAAAGGTACTTTTTTATCCTTTGATCAGCGTATCCTTACATTAGAAATGAACAATGATCCTATTTTCTTTTCCATTTACTTTCCTCAGTGACCACAGTTAACTCCTCTTCCCAGATGGGGCTAGAAAAAAATTTTATACAGCTTACAATACAATATGTTAAATATGCTTGATTCCATGGCACTTGAGGTATATCGGAATTTATCTTTTGTTGCATGGAAGTACATGACTTGTTTAACTTGTGTGTCATATATTCCAGTGTGGTTGGAGCATAAGTTGCATTGGGACAGTTTAAAGGATACGATACTAGAAAGATAGGACCTTAAATGCCAGTTAATGAATTTGGACTTTATTCTGTATGCATAGTCATGGGAAGTGTTTTAAAGGATTGTAGCATAATCTGGTTTCCATTTTGCAGAGAGAATTTTGGTAGTAATATTAAAGATGAATTAAAGGGAAAGGATGTGGGATGTAAACAGTTCAGTTAAGAGTTCACTACAGGTATTCAGATGAGAGATAACGAGTGTATGAAATTAGTTCACAGGCAGTTTAAATGGAAAGGAACAAATATTTTGTAAATATGATAGACAGAAATTAGTGACTAATTACATATAGGGCATCAGGAGCAATAGAGAAGAATGACCCAAAAACTTCAGCTATGACCTAGGGGAATACAGGAGGAGGACAAGGAGGAGCAGGTTTGGTTTGGAAAGGTGAGTTTGCATGTATTTCTTATGAGATTACTGTAGAACACTAGGCATTCAGAACATTCAGAACAATGAAACTAGAGTTCAGGAGAGAATTCAGAGTAAGAGATATAGATCTGACAGCCATCAGTGTATATGGAGTAGTTTAAACTATGGCCTGAGCAACATTGTTCAGCAAGAGCATATAGAATTGAGAAGAGAACAGGGAAGAGGACATAATGCAGGGGAAAGATGGGTTTTAAGAAGCTGGTAAAGAAAAGAAGCAGATAAAGGGACCATGTATTGGGCTATGGATGTCCTGATCAGACTAAAGGAAAACTAGGATATAGTGCTGCTGAGGAACTGAAAGAAGAGAATGCGAAGAAACAAAAGGAATGAGAAGAGAGAAATTAAGAAAGATTGAGAGAGAAATTGAGAGACTTAAGAGTGACTGAGGGAGATCTTGCTAGGGAGATCAAGAGAATGAGCAAGAGAGAAATATATGTATGTGTAAATACAGAGTTAGAGACAGAACTTTGAGAGGAAATAAAACTGAGAGAGCAAATTTTCAGAAGAGACCATACAGGGGAGATGGAGTTAAAAGCATAGATGAGGGAAGATTCTTAGAAAATTAGGAGGACATTTCTTCCTCTGGTGCAGAAGAGAGTAAGAATAGAGAAAATACTTTTGAAGGATATATAGGTAAGGGAAGTTGAGAGTTCAGATCTGATGATCTTGATTTCTGTAAGAATAAGGGGAAAAGTCCCCCATGACCAAGAGACTATGCTGGCCTGAGTAAAGCAGGGCTGAGTAAAAGCATCAATGTTAGATTTTTAAAGACCGAGAGTTGTTAAAAAAAAAAAAATTAGAACTCTACAGTGGAACCAATTAGCAAGAATGTGGGGTTTTCTCTTGCTTTCAGCTGCCTGTGAGTTTGAAGAGTTAAATAAAAAATAAAGAAGAGATGGCTGTAGGGTTATGAATTGGCAGATCCAATGTGGTAACAGGTCGGAGGCCTTTTAGGCCTGTGATTACTGATGAGGGTCAGGTAGGCATGTCAGGGTAGTCAGGAAGTGGCTGATCAAGTAGGATGTAATTGGAGGTTTCATTGAGGTTGAAAAGCAGATTTAGTGGGAGTGAAAAAGTATATTTTAAAGCCTAATTATAAGGTTAGAGTCTTGCAGATTTAAAGAGAGAGTCTATTATGGCTTAACTAATTTTTATAACTAAAAAGTAATGTTGAGTAAAACATGAGAAGAATCCTTAAATGCCCATGAAGTGTGTGTGCCCATGAAGAGTTGGAAAATCTTTTAATAACTTTTAAGGAGTAAAATCAGAAAAACTGAAGCTGAAATGAAATGTTCTTTCTCTCTCATGTGTGTATGTATATGCGTGTGTATGTATGTTAGTCTCTCAATCATGTCCAACTCTTTGTGACCCATTGGACTGTAGCCTGCCAGGCTCCTCTGTCCATGGAATTCTCCAAGCAAGAATACTGGAATGGGTTGTCATTCCCTTCTCCAGTATGTATGTTTGTATATGTATATGTGTGTGTGTGTGTAGTGTTTATATATGTACAAACTTATATACATATTATTATATATATTAATGGACTTCCCAGGTGGTGCTAGTGGTAAGGAACCCATCTGCTAATGCAGCAGACATAAGGGATGTGGGTTTGATCCCTGAGTCAAGAAGATCCCCTGGAGGAGGGTGTGGCAACCCACTGCAGTATTCTTGCTTGGACAGTCCCATGGACAGAGGAGCCTGGTGAGCTACAGTCCATAGGGTTACAAAGAGTTGGACATGACTGAAATGACTTAGCATGCATGCATATATTAATATTTATTATATGTGGTATATATTATATATTTTTCTTTCAGCCTATTTGAAACAAGAAAAGCTTGAAAAATGGATGAAACCATGTTTAACTGCAAAGGAAAAGACTGAATGAGGAAGGTCTGGCTTGCTAATCATGAACCCTTTATCTTTTTTATACCTCACTAAATGCTGCATTCAGAAAAGGTGATGGCATCCCACTCCAGTGTTCTTGCCTGGAAAATCCCATGGACGGAGGAACCTGGTAGGCTGCAGTCCATGGGGTCACGAAGAGTCGGATATGACTGAGTGACTTCCCTTTTACTTTTATGCATTAGAGAAGGAAATGGCAGCCCACTCCAGTGTTCTTGCCTGGAGAATCCCAGGGATGGTGGAGCCTGGTGGGCTGCCGTCTATGGGGGTCACACAGATTCGGACACGACTAAAGTGACTTAGCAGCAGCAAATGCTGCATTAACTTAAAATGTGAAGAAATTTTCCTTATCAATATGAAATACCTGCCATTAACTCTACCCTTCATTCGACTTACTATTAACTCTCTATCTCTCAACTTCTATCCAGTCCCTAATTTTGACTGGTTCTGCATCAGAAATATCTTCTTGAATTGATCTTTATGCCTCTTTGTTGACATGTTGACTTCATGTCCACATAAAATTCACATATGTTGCCTTGTGAATTTTGCTGATCTTTTCTGCATATTAAAAGGTATAAAAGTTCTCTATAGTGCTATAGTTAGGATTGCTATCATAGTTTCCATAATTCAGAAAGTTAGAAAGCATGTTGTAAAGAGTTAACTTTGTCCTATGCCAGTGAACCCAACTTTGATCAAACTAGAGTCCTCAGCTCTGAGAGGGCATTTGTTCTCAGTGTTTTCTGCTTGATTTCCCTCAGTTGAAATGAAATGGATGAATAATTTTAATTTGTCTTTTTGCATTCAAATATAAAAAGTCATTGAGTGTTAGCTGAAAATTTATGAAGTGACAGTCTTGTTAATAAAGATAAATGAGATGGCTTGTTTTATTAATATTAATGTTGCACAAAATGTAACTTTGCTAAATAAATATAGGGTTACATTTTGCAAATTTTGCAAACTAAAAAAAATCTATAGCAATTGTAGAGCTTAAGGCCAAGTTGTAATCTTCAGGTTGTGGGTAAATTAAAAAAATTGGAGAATCACTTGAATTTATTTTAAACGTTTCTAAGAAAATCTGGTTACAGATTTACTGATTTCCAATATTTGTAGTGATGTCTCAGTCATCATACTTAAACAATGAGGACTAATGTAAAACATATAGATGTCTGGTAAATGAAAGGCAGAACCCTCCATGCTCTAATATAAGTCAGTCCCATCATTATGAACTCCATAGGGAGTCACATGTTCTGGCTACAGTGAAATGCTTATAGCCTCAAAGAAAAAATCAGGCCCAGATTTTCTGTGGAAGATGGGGACTGAATTAATAGTTAAGGGAAAATGGGAAAGGAGGAAGTCTTGAGCATGTCTTCATTTCACTCATTTATTCTTTAAATATTTGTGAGTGCCTATTATGAGATGGTTGGTCCATTACCAACTCAGTGGACATGAATTTGAGCAAACTCTGGGACACAGTGAAGGACAAGGAAGCCTGGTGTGCTACAGTCCATGGTGTTGCAAAGAGTTGGACACGACTTAATGACTGAGCAGCAACAACAACAAAAATTATGTACCAGGTCTATGATGGGTCCTGTGAATGAGACAGTTCTTACCCTCATGGCTGTTCATCCCTTTACTTCTCAGATGGGGTGTTCATGTGCTTCAGTGGTATTTTTGCTTGTCTTGGAATTTGGCTGAATCCTTCTGGTCAAATCCTTAATTTAGTAAAGATGATTAAGATGTTGAGGTAGAGCGAAGGGAGGCAAGTTATTGCTGAACAAAATTGATGTGAAGAGCTTAGGTATTCTCTCCTTAACCTCTTTCCTTTTCGACTGCATGCCTAAGCTTTCACAATGGATTAGCAGTGGAATGTGTGGAGTAGGCAGCACAGGACTCGATTTCAAGTTTTTCATGATTATTTTGGAAAGTGATAGAAACTAGAAGCCCAGTTTGGCTACATCAGAGGTAGTTCAGTTCAATTCAGTCGCTCAGTCATGTCTGACTCTTTGCGACCCCATGAATCACAGCACGCCAGGCCTCCCTGTCCATCACCAACTCCCGGAGTTTACCCAAACTCATGTCCATAGAGTCATTGATGCCATCCAGCCATCTCATCCTCTGTTGTCCCCTTCTCCTCCTGCCCCCAATCCCTTCTGGCATCAGAGTCTTTTCCAATGAGTCAACTCTTCGCATGAGGTGGCCAAAGTACTGGAGTTTCAGCTTTAGCATCATTCCTTCCAATGAACACCCAAGACTGATCTCTTTAGGATGGACTGGTTGGATCTCTTTGCAGTCCAAGGGACTCAGAGTCTTTTCCAACACCACAGTTCAAAAGCATCAATTCTTTGGCACTCAGCTTTCTTCACAGTCCAACTCTCATATCCATACATGACCACTGGAAAAACCATAGCCTTGACTAGATGGACCTTTGTTGGCAAAGTAATGTCACTACTTTTGAATATGCTATCTAGGTTGGTCACAACTTTTCTTCCAAGGAGAAAGCATCCATTAATTTCATGGCTGCAATCACCATCTGCAGTGATTTTGGAGCCCCCAAAAATAAAGTCTGACATTGTTTCCCCATCTATTTCCCATGAAGTGATGGGACCAGATGCCATGATCTTAGTTTTCTGAATGTTGAGCTTTAAGCCAACTTTTTTACTCTCCTCTTTCACTTTCATCAAGAGGCTTTTTAGTTTCTTTTCACTTTCTGCCATAAGGGTGGTGTCATCTACATGTCTGAGGTTATTGATATTTCTCCTGGCAATCTTGATTCCAGCTTGTGCTTCTTCCAGCCCAGCGTTTCTCATGATGTACTCTGCATATAAGCTAAATAAGCAGGGTGACAATATACAGCCTTGACGTACTCCTTTTCCTATTTGGAACCAGTCTGTTGTTCCATGTCCAGTTCTAACTGTTGCTTCCTGATCTGCATACAGGTTTCTCAAGAAGCAGGTCAGGTGGTCTGGTATTCCCATCTCTTTCAGAATTTTCCACAGTTTTTGTGATCCACACAGTCAAAGGCTTTGGCCTAGTCTATAAAGCAGAAATAGATGTTTTTCTGGAACTCTTGCTTTTTCGATGATCAAGCAAATGTTAGCAATTTGACCTCTGGTTCGTCTGCCTTTTCTAAAACCAGCTTGACACCAGAGGAAGAGGTGACATTTATTCCAGACTATTTTTTTTTCTCATTTTAGTTTTATGGTGTAAGCTGTGATTATGAATGTAACTGTATTATTCAGTGTTTACATTTTACATATCAAAACAAGTATTAATGTATTGAATATAAGAGGGGGAAATGTAAAGATTGAGCTACATCTTTAGGTTTATTGGAAGGTTCGTTTTTCTAACTTATGATTCAGGATCACTAACAATGCTAATGACTTTGACCAAAAGTTATCATCTCAAGGATCCTCAGACATCATGTACATTTGGATTTAGTATCATACCTTTCAATACTTCAATAAGGATCAAAAATATTTCAAAATCATTCTGTTTTGAGAAATTTAGTTACTTCTTGCTCTTTTAAATGAAAGGATTTGCATTGTGACTCAGAATTACTCGGTGTCAATAAAGCATCAGAAATGTCTCTGACGAACTTATGGTTCCTGGCAGGGAAGGTTGAGGGGGAAGGATAGATTGGGAGATGGGCTTGACATATACACGCTGCTGCTGCTGCTGCGTCACTTCAGTCATGTCCGACTCTGTGCAACCCCATAGACGGCAGCCCACCAGGCTCCCCTGTCCCTGGGATTCTCCAGGCAAGAACACTGGAGTGGGTTGCCATTTCCTTCTCCAATGCATAAAAGTGAAAAGTGAAAGTGAAGTCGCTCAGTCGTGTCCGACTCCTAGTGACCCCCTGGACTGAAGCCTACCAGGCTCCTCCATCCATGGGATTTTCCAGGAAAGAGTACTGGAGTGGGGTGCCATTGCCTTCTCCGCATTTACACGCTACTATATATAAAATAGATAACCAAAAGGACCTACTGGATAGCATGGGGAACTCTACTCATTATTCTGTAATAACCTAAATGTGAAAAGAATCTGAAAAAGAATAGATACATATATATGTATAACAAAATCACTTTGCTGAACACCAGAAACTAACACATTGTTAATCAGCTATACTTCAATATAAAATGAAAAAAAAAAATCAAAGATCTCTGAAAAATAAAAATATATAAGTTATCCATATGTTTTTTTGAGACATCTAGGTATTTAATTTCATGGTCTAGGAAAATTAATCTCTAGACTGACTATTTTTCCCAAATCTGCAATTGATATTTTAGATAATGTAAAGGAAAAGATGTAAATGGTATTTTAGTCTCTTTCCCAAGAAGATTTATGCCTTTGTTTCTGGATTTTTTTCTTCATGGAATTAATCATCACAGTATTAGAAGAATTCTTATTTCACAGTGTTACATGCCTTTGCTTTGTGTGGAGAATAGTTAATTTCTCTTTGACAGAATTTCAGATTTCTAATATGCCTATGTTAGCGTGTAGGTATTTTGGTGATAGGTACTTTAAAGAAAGTTACAAATGGTTGCACTACATTTACCTAGTAGCTAGCATTAGTTTCCATGGCAGAAGATATATAAGCTGTTTTCAGTCCTGACAATATAGAAATAAGATCAGCTTTGTTCAAGAAAGTTTTCATTTACATTAATAATATTAGAGTAACATCCCAGCTGAGTCTATATCAGGAAATCTTTCATGCTCTGATATCATTATACATTCAGAAATAACAACCTTTCCTTTAAATAAAATTAGAGAGAATCTGTTTGAGACTGAATAAAATAATATATTGGAATACTGTATACAGTGGAGATACATACTCTTACTCTGTTGGGAATCCATTTATCTCTGACTCTGAAACTAATCATATTATTAATAGTTATACACACTCTGGGAAACCTGAAAAACAATCAGTTTGTTCAGTTCCAGAAGGACCCTCTGAGATAGCTTCTCTTGCCTGAAAAACCCTGCTTGACTCTCTTTCTGAGATTATTATTTTCTACATTTTTTGCATGTGTATGTATCCCAGGATGATGCCTCATACTTGAACTATGTTTAGTATTCATATTCTTTTATCTAATTTTTTTCTCCTTTGGTGGACCCTGTCAAGTATTATTGATCCTTAACAGATATTTCCTTGGTGAGCCAGTTCGGGGTCCTATATATTATTTCCAAAGGGCTCTAGCATACCGTTGGTCTGGAGAATCCAAACTGCTTTTGCTATTTCCTTTATATAAGTTTGTTCATGACTGTGTTTGGGCACCATACACTTATACCAGTATACTTAAAAGAGGTTAGATTTTCAGATAGCACTTCTGACCCATGTTAGAGTGACCTGAAGCCTTATGCTTATAGCTATACCAAATGAGGTGGCTAGAAATGTGGAAAAGTCGCACTCAAGCAGAACTGCAGACCAGGCTTGACTGTCCATGCCAAGGGAAAGAAGCCATGTTGTATAGAAGTGGGGTTTTACAGTGGTTTTTTTTCCTTAAAGAAGTGTGACCATCTTTTAACTGAAATCCTATGTGGAATTCTAATATCTAAAATAAATAAGAAAATGCACTTGCCCAGATTAGAGTAGTCTTTCATCTACTCTGTCTTCTGCCTGGCTTCCTCATCATCCCATACCTCTCTGGACTCCTACGTGCTCTGAGGAATGAGACTGAAATCCACTGGAACAATAATAACTTAAAAAATATTTATTTTTATTTATTTGGTTGTGCCAGGCCCCAGTTGTAACATGCAGACCCTTAGTTGTGGCATATGAGATCTAGTTTCTTGACCAGGGACCAAACCTGGCACCCCTGCATTGGGAGCATGGAGTCTTAACCCCCGGACCACCAGAGAAGTCCCAATAAATTTTTTTTGAATGCATTGATCATTGACTTTTGAATATTTATTAATTCTTTTTTACATTTTAGAATTGGAGTGTTGACCATTTAGGGATGTCCTATTAAGTCACATAAGAATTATAGTCCTACTAATACAAATTGACCCCACAGGCCTGAAGGGGAACTAAAAGCCTCTTGATGAAAGTGAAAGAGGAGAGTGAAAAAGTTGGCTTAAAGCTCAACATTCAGAAAACGAAGATCATGTCATCCAGTCCCATCACTTCATGGGAAATAGATGGAGAAACAGTGGAAACAGTGTCAGACTTTATTTTGGGGGCTCCAAAATCATTGCAGATGGTGATTGCAGCCATGAAATTAAAAGGCGCTTACTCCTTGAAAGGAAAGTTATGACCAACCTAGATAGCATATTCAAAAGCAGAGACATTACTTTGCCAACAAAGGTCCATCTAGTGAAGGCTATGGTTTTTCCAGTGGTCATGTATGGATGTGAGAGTTGGACTGTGAAGAAAGCTGAGTGCCAAAGAACTGATGCTTTTGAACTGTGGTGTTGGAGAAGACTCTTGAGAGTCCCTTGGACTGCAAGGAGATCCAACCATTCCATTCTAAAGGAGATTGGTCCTCGGTGTTCATTGGAAGGAATGATGCTAAAGCTGAAACTCCAGTACTTTGGGCACCTCATGCGAAGAGTTGACTCATTGGAAAAGACTCTGATGCTGGGAGGGATTGGGGGCAGGAGGAGAAGGGGATGACAGAGGATGAGATGGCTGGATGGCATTACCAACTCAATGGATGTGAGTTTGAGTGAACTCCGGGAGATGGTGATGAACAGGGAGGCCTGGCGTGCTGCAATTCATGGGATTGCATAGTCGGACATAATGAGTGACTAAACTGAGCTAATACAAACTAATACAAATTGGAATCAGGAAGAATTGCAAATCTGTCCATCTTTACCATCTTAACAAAAAACTAAGTAAATATGTATAATGACGTTTCATGTAATTTGAAAGCTGAATTCTATACCTACCTCCATATCCACCCACTGGCAGGAGGGAAACTAATTTGTTGAGTATCTCCTGTCTGGCAGGTACCCTGCCATGTGTATGATATTCTCTAATTTAATTCTCAAAACAACCCTGGGAGATAGCAATTATTCCTATTTTACAAATAATGAAAATTTGGCTTGTAGAGATAAAGAAACTATCTAAAGTTGCCCAGCCAGCAAGAGAAGAATCTGGATTCTGAACCCTAAACTAGCTGGCTTACACCTTGCCCGTACCCTTTCCCCAGTGTTTTGTTACCTTCCCAATTAATATAATGAGGGGAGGCAGCGATATCATGAGAGGTAAATTCAAGAGAGTTAGGAAAATCTGCATAAAGATGCCTCTGACTACAAATGCAGTCTTTTTCATTTACTACTTGTATTTTACTATGTTAGTATCTCTTCCTTTCATTCGCAATATATTTAGTATCTTCTTCCACCTACACCCATCTTGTTCTCCCATGCCTCTCTCCTCTCTCTTTTACCTTCTCTCTGTAGAGAGAGAGTTGCACAGTCTTAAGAGGGCTGGGTCCTCCTTTCCTCTAATCAAGGTTCCTTTTGGTTACAAAAATGGAAATTCACTTAAGATAGTAAAATTGGGAAGTTATTGAGAAAACATACAGACAGCTCACAGAATGCAACAGCAAGACATGACTACTATTATCAGAAACTTAGGTGTCTATTTCTACCTCTCTGTGAGTGCATAGTTGTTCTTATGCCTGCTTCTTTCTCTTGGATTCCAACTAAATATCTGCTCTTTCCCCCTGCATACCTGTAGTCCCCTTAATTGGCTACCTCTTTTTAGTCATCTGAAGTGTTGGTAACTCTGGATGTCCAGACTCTAACTTGGACCTTTCATCAACATGTCTAAGTTTAACCTCCTGATGGCTTATGATTAGCTTGGCCCAGCTTAGGAAAAGTCTCTCTTTCTAGCATTAGGCGTTCATCAGTGGTCCAGTCAGCTATATTGGTGTAGCAGCCTACAGGTTCAGATATAGTCCCTTCAGTAGAGGTTCTAAGTAGGGCCTGAACCCCAAGACTTGTCAAGTATACTTTTCTCTATATTTTACTTTGCTCCCAGATGTACTCTCCTCCCTTGTAGCCTCTGGCCTAGCAAAGAGGGACCCTGGTAGCCAGCCGGACTTTGTCCTACAAAGGAGATCAGATTGTTCCATCCAGGACTTGTAGTGGGAGATGTGTTTAGTTCAGCTGGACTTGGGCATCCCAGAGTGTGGCAAAGGGCTCAGAAACCTTTGTAGGAAAATAAATGGAAAAATGTTCTTGGGTATTTGTTTTTGCATGGAGTCAATCCTTACAAAATGACTTTTTGAATTAGAATGAACAACATAAAAAAGCCTTTACCATGTGGAAGAGTTGGTATACACATGGGTAAGAAACATGAATGCAATCTACCTTTCCTGAGGTTTTCCTACCTGTGTAAATAGTAGGAAACATATTTCTATATATAAATTATACTGGATGCTTTGTTTCTCATAGGTTTATCCATACTTGAAAGAGAAGTATATATGATGTTGCTGCCATTTAAGGCCCAGGACGTCAAAGAGCATTGTCAAACTACACCTGTAGCCCTTTTATACTCGTGTGTGTGTGTGTGTGTGTGTGTGTGTGTGTGTGTGTGTGTGTTGAGAATGGAGAATTACAGTCTGAGGTGGGAGTAATGCTTGCAATATAGGCTAATAAGGTTATAGGAAAGTTTGGCCTTTAGGAGTTATGATTTGAGTAGATGATAATGGTTGTGATATATAAGGACTTGGTTAAGAGAATTCTAGGGCACATGAGTCTTGTCTTGATGTATCATATTGTGAGGTTGCAACTCTGATTTTCTAAAAAGACTAACAAAGGTTTCCTTGGTACTCCTCAGGCATCTTTCATTATGAATATTTAACTGAGGAGGTGAAGAAGAAGGTCATAATCAACGACTCCTCAAACTTGGCTGCATATCACTTTCAGATTTGAGAGTTTTTCCTGGAAGTGCTTTGCTTCTACTGCTTGCCTCTCCCCAGTGTCAGCAGGGTTAGCAGCAGCTTAGGGAGGGCTCCCCTGGTGGCTCAGACGGTAAAGCATCTGTGTACAATGCAGGAGACCTGGGTTCGATCCTTGGGTGGGGGAAGATTCCCTGGAAAAAGAAATGGCAACCCTCTCTAGTACTCTTGCCTGGAAAATCCCATGGACAGAGGAGCTTGGTGCAGGCTACTATCCATGGGGTCCCAAAGAGTTGGGCATGGCTGAGCGACTTCACTTTCAGGGAGGGCTCACCACTCTGTGGTTGCTCAAACTTTTCTTCCTCAGGGCCTTTGTATATGATGAGTCTCCTAAACTTCATGGATAATGATGACCTGTCACTTCAGGGAGGCCCTCCCCAACTATCCTGTCTAAAACATCCCTCCTATTATCTCACTTAACACTCTGTTCTATTTCCGCATTTTACTTATCACAATTTTGTGTAATCATTTTATGCTTTACTGAATGTTTCCCATCAGACTGTATCTGTGTCGGTCACCATTGGTATCCCCAGTGCTTTTCACAGCGTTTTGCACATAAAAGGTGTTCAGTAAGTATTTGATGGATGGATAAATGAAGACAGCAGTGGAACATTATCACCCAGGATTACAAAGGAGCCACATAAACCATTGTTTCACTTTAGAAAACATGTAAGAAATGTATTGCCACACTGGCTGTGTCTCTGATATTCACTGGATTAGCACTAGTGCCATCCATGCAGAAAAGGGATGAGGGATTTGAGCAAATTATATATATGGAAAGAACTCACATCTGCCTTTTAAAAATGGTATTTATCAAAGTTTATTATAAATATAGAAAAGCTTCCTTATTATAACCATGCAGGCCAATGATTTTTCATACATTGAACATACCCATACAGTCAATGCACAGATCAAGAAACTGAATACCCCAATACCCTGGAAGCTCCCTTCATGCCTTCTTCCAGTTACTTTCCCTTCAAGGTTAACCACCATCTTGTCTTCTAACATTAGTTTTATCATAGTTTGTACTCTTTCAATATTGTGTTTGTGAGATCCATCCATCAGCCATATTCTTGCATGTCCACAGTTAACCTTTTTAAATGAGTAGAGATGAATCCCAAGACACAATGAGAAGCCAAGGTAATGGGAGAAGGAGGTTACTCATATAGAGTGAAGATTGGAGATTTATGTGCTGAAGTGAGCCATGTTCCATTCAATTCATTTTGCCACCTTTGCTTCCTCTAGCCTTGCTTCCCAAATCTTAAACACGTAGCTTACAGATATCTTCCCTTGGGAAAACACTTACTGATCCACTGAAATCCATCTCTGCTACTGCAAAATAAAGAAAGAAAAAATCTTTTGAGCCCATGCTTTCTCCCTGAGGTGTGTTCATAGTGTCATTTCTTTATACCAGGGGCAGCATTTAATTATTGATTCTTAATGCATATGTCTTGAAGGTGTTTATTAAACTGAGTTTAGGAGCATTGTTCTTTCCATCTCAATGCAGGAGATTATGAGAAGATCTACTGGAGGAGGGGCAATGAAAAAAACTGATTGAGTTTCTGGACTTTAACACAGAGACAGATAAAAATAGGATACTATGTGTGATTTAAAATTGGCAAGGACAGGCTTTCAGCATGAAGAAATCTCTTTAAGCTATTAATCATGAGTTATATGTTTTTGTGACAGTGAAAGGTAGAAGAAGCTTTAATTAAACACACCTTAATAACCCTCTCTTAGAAAATATCTTTAAAAAAATAAATGTGGCATCAAATAATCTATAGAAGGTGGGGAGTAACTCTTCTAGAGTCCAATATAATGAGGAAGCACTCCCTGACAGAGAAGGTTGCCAAACACTTGCACAAATTACTAAAGAAAGCTGGGGAATCAGTGGCCATCTGTTCAGCGTGATTCTCAGGCAAATGTGCCTGGAGGCAGGGGGCTGGTTGACATGATCTTAGAAGGGAAAGGCCTTTTGCTTTACATTTGATGATTATCGAAGATTTTTCAAGCCTTAAAATGCCTTAAAACTTAAGGAATGAAATAAGATGTGCCTTTGGCTCATGGGGTATATGTGTCTCCCTCTCGAACATTTTGAGACTTTATGCCAGAGACTACTTGGAGGCAAAAGACACCATTTATTTTCCTTTTTCTACTCTTAGTACCACACATTAAAAAAAGTTATTGTGCTGTTTCTTGGGTAAAGAGCTATTATTTACTGGGCCTCATTTTGAAATGTTTTTATTGCTTTTAAAGTGGTCAAAATGACACTTTTAAAACCCACAATTTTGTGTGACCTGCATATTGAACCAGCCCAGACACCACTTGAAAGGTCTTTGCAGGCCACTATGGCTCCATACACAATAATAATCAATACCACTTAGACTACTTATTGGTTGTATACTAGGTGCCAGGAACTGGTAGGCACTTTCTGTATGTTATCTCATTTAATTCTCTCAATGATCTGGCAAGGCAGGTATCATTATTACTTCACTTATAATGAGGGAAATATGTCTTGGCCAAGTCAGATAACTAGCCCTCAGTCACATAGCTAGTTGTTCTAAACACTGAATTATGAACTCAGGTCTCTTTGACTCCAAAGCCCATAGTTCTTTTCTGTATTACACTTTCCTAATACTTTGAGAACCCTGGCGTATTTAAAATAAGGCTCTGAAACAAATACAACTTCTGATTTGGATATATTTCTAGGTTCAACTGATTTGTTTCCTAGTCGTTTTTGACATATTGGTAAGATTGAGTTTCAGAATTAGAGAGTCCTAGGTTTGATGTTTGAAGTCTTCCTCTTCTACTCATCACCTATGTGACCTGTAGCAAGTTAATTAACCTCTCTGAACTTCAAGTTCCTCTTCTGTGAAGTAAATCAAAACAACCAACCTCACAGAGCTATTTTAAGGATTAAATGAAATGATATAAGTGAAAGTATATATCAAAATAATAAAGAGCAGGTAGTGAATTTTCTAGAAATATTAATAACAATGATACAAGAATGGAGTTTGAACTTATGGGACCTTGACAGTCTCTCTTCCCCTGCTCAATAGTTAACTTGATTATCTGCCTTAGAAGGCTTTCCGGTTCCAACAGGGCAAGAAAATGTTGCCTACCACTGAGAATTTAGGTTTATCAATTGAATGGAGGCTGTCATAACAAAAGAATCTTGTTTCTCAAACTTAAACTTCGTAGCACCCTATCTTCCCATTCTTAAGGTCTGAAGAATAACTACAAAAATATAAACTAACCTCAATCAAATTAAACCATAGTGTTCTAGCACCATAAACTTTCAAAATGTTTTATGAGTGGAATTCATGCCTATTTACCTGGCCATTTCCTTGGTGGCTCAGCGGTAAAGAATCTGCCTGCCAATGCATGAGATGCAGGTTTGATCCCTGGGTCAGGAAAATGCCCTGGAGAAGGAAGTGGTAACCTATTCCAATATTCTTACAAGGAAATCCCATGGACATAGGAGCCTGGTGGGCTATAGTCCATGGGGTCACAAAAAGAGTTGGACATGACTGAGCGACTAAACAACAACAACATGAGTCTAATGTATTGCAAAATAAAGATTGGGACACATGGCTTAAGCAATATTTTTTTTTCTGATTTGTAGTCTTATTTATAGGCTAAGATTTATGGAGACATACAAATTAAACTGCATTTATGCATTTTATGCATTACTTTTATGGGGAAAAATATAGGAATTCCATAGAGTTGAACTCTCCCAAAAATCAGGTGCTGCTCCACCTCCCTCTTTGGGGTGAAAGCTCATCAATGATCTTTTGAATCTCCTTGAAAAGTAGAAGGTGATTAACATCTATTACAATATTAATAACTTCATTCTAGAGTTTCCTTGGGTTTCTCTTATATACCTTCACTTATAGAACTCTTATTAATGCAATGCTCAGTTTACAGAAACAAATGTTTTCCCTAATTTTGAGTGTTGGTAAAAGTAATGCATATTCAGGGAGGAAAAAAAGATAATTAGCCCAGGGTTAGGTAGACATTATTTAGTAGTTATCCAGGTAATCTAAAATCCTGCACATAATCAATTAATTAGCAGTATAATGAGAACTTTAATTTTTAAACTCCCTATCCAGTGTCTTTCAATCATTGCTGCAAAACATTTGAGAGCCAGCAACGCAGAAGTTGCTTTATAGGCCTGTGTTAGAAATGGTCAGATCCCCAGTAACCTAAAACAAATCACACACGTAGAATGATCTTTTTACTCTGAGCAGTATATAATTTAGGCTTTGGAAAATTGTATTAAGGAGTAAATCTAGCAACTTTCAGTGACTGAAAAAAAAACAATTATTTCAAAAACAATTTGCAATCCTGTTCATAGAATACTCAACCAATGCCGTGTTTTCTCCTGAGTTTTCCAAGGAAAATGTACTAACAAGTGACTCTAGATAAAGGATGTTGAAGGCCATGGGGGTTAGTCTTGTTTGTTTTCTGTAGGTCTATATGTGGCTTTTGCTATTTAGAGTCTTCTCTGCTTCTCCTCCCTCATCCTCTTTCCTCTTCTACCTTGTTCTTAAAGAGATTGCCCTATTAGTTGAGGGTGATTCATTTCTACTAGTGGTGAAAAGGCATTTTCTTCCACCACTCTGAGGTAGTATTAATCTGTTAGGCCTTCATAAATTTCATCATGAAGGGACTTAATTTGTTTCCATTATGAGAACTTTTGAGCACATTCAGTTATCATAATCAAAAAGCACTTAACTGCATGTGTGCTACGCCAAGAGAATTACAGAGACACATTTTCTGCCCTCTGAGTGTTCAAGTTTAAAAGTAAGTGCCAGGTTTTGTGGATCACTGTACAGAAGGACAAGATGATGCCTGATCTTGTTGAGCAAACTTGAGGTCAGAGTGTCTGTCCAGACCAGAGGACCTGTCTCACAATTGGGAATTTCAGGGTAGCTGGGAGGCAATAGAAGAAGTCCAGCCATGATAAGGACACAAATGGAAACATAGTTTGTGTAGATGGGAGAAAGAACTGCATCCAGAAAATCAAGCACAGCCAAAGGGCAGAGGCAGGAGTGGAATCCAAGCATATTCATGTCAGACAAGAAGAAACAGGTGATAGAGCTTTGGCTCAGATTTAGAACAGATAGGCCTGTCTACTTAATAACATAGCATAGTGGGAATCTATTTTCCTTCCTTTGCCTTAATTTTAAACAACTTTTCTGATATATTTGGTTTAGGAATACTGGTTTGGGCTACTTCCTCAGGTGAAGCAGTTAACTATTGATGCTAGAATTGCAACACAGACTGGAATCCTGGAGTGAGCTCTTATTATTTTCCCTTTGAGGCCATATAAATATGAATAATCATTCATTTGAAGATCAGATGATATCTAGTGTCTCTGAGCTTCAGTGTATCTGGACCTTTTCTTAGAATTCCTTCTTTCTTGGCAATGAAATACAGAATATAGACTGACTTACATCAAAACAGCTTTTAACATTTAAAACAGAGGAAAACAATTGGAGTCTGAATAGATTTTTCTCCATTTCTTAGTCCCTAAGGACAGTAGATTTCCCAGAAAGGAATCTTAGATTATGGTAAATTCCAGTGAATTTGGTAAATACGGTGTTTAGTACCAAATTAGTCCATGTTTGTAACTTAAAAAAATTTTTTTATTTATTTTAAAATATTTACCTTGTACCTCTAGTCGTCATTTAGTTTGATGCACATCGACTACTACACTGGTTTCAATTCAGGCAGTGGTATTCTTTCTTTATAGTGTCAACTGTGATTTGGTAAACAGATACTAGTGCCCTTTCTGGAATAAAGGCAAACATAAGCCCTTGGGCAGGTGAGAGAGGAAGGAGTCAAGTCGTTAAGGGATTCTTGACAAGCTGCTAATTACTTTTGTTCGCATTACGCCATTGTACTGAACGACTGAGCAACAAATGGCACTGTACATGCATTAAGGATTATCTTGATGTGGAAGCAGTGAACCAGAGAGTATCACTTGGAACCCTGACGGCAGGAGTAAGGGGTTGAAAAAACTGTCCTAAAGAATTCTGGAGCAGTAAGTCCAAGAAAGAGGAGGGCTCCATTTAAGTCTGACAAGAAGAAGTTCTCATAATTCTTGCTTATTTCTTTATTGTGTGTCTGCCTAGTCCCCTCTATAATGAAAGCTCCATGGGGACAAGGACTTTGTTTTTTCCACTATTGCATCCCCACCACCCAGAATAGTGACTGGTGCATATGGATGCTCAACAAATGTTTACTGAATGAATGGATCAATGACCATAAACAAATGAATATAGTCACTCTGAAACCTTGAATTTGAATGACCTTTTTAGAAAAATATTTCAAATAAGTATGATCAAGGTAAATATTTTGTAGTATACATGTTCTATTTTAATTTTCCAGAATAATAAAAATACATAATACTATCTCACCTAAGGAGAGTGATCTTCATGTTGACACTTGATGGTATCTAAAGTAATTAATTTTAAAGTAGTTATGCCAAATTTGTTAGCTTATTCTTGTATCATTAATGAAGATAATGAACCTTGTCATTGATGACACGACAATTTACTAGCATTTTGTTATTTGATTTCAGTTTTTATTTCTGTTTTGAGCAGTTGTGTAATATTTTCTGGTGTCTCTGCTTATAATGACATCAGTTGTATTGAATCAGGACCCATCCTTATGATCTTATTTAAGCTTAATTATTTCCTTATCTCTAAATATAACTAGGATTAGGGCTTCAACATAAGAATCTAGGGGGACACAAACATTGAGTCTATAACACACTCCAAGAGCATCACCACAATAATGCTTAGGATAACTAACATTTTTAAAATTTATTTTAATTGAAGGATAATTGCTTTTCAGTATTGTGTTGGTTTCTACCAAATATAAACATGAGTCAGCCATAGGTTTACCCATGTCCCCTTCTACTTGTATATCTCTCCCAGTCCCTCCCCATCTCATCCCTCTAGATTGTTACTGAGCCCTGGTTTGAGTTCCTTGAGTCATGGAGTCATGCAGCAAATTCCCATTGGCTATCTATTTTACGTATGGTAATATATGTTTCCGTGTTACTCTCTCCATACATCCCACCCTCTCGTTCCTCCCCACTAGCCGTGTCCATAAATCTGTTCTCTATGACTGTGTTCCCATTGGTATTCTGCAAATAAGTTGATCAGTAGCAACTAAGATTTATTAAGCACTTTTTGGCTATACCAGGCACTGTAATAGACACTTTAAATGAATTATCTCATCTTAGTCATCAAATATTTTGGTGTCTCCTCACAATATTTATTTGGCATTCACATCACAATTCCATGAGGGTCAGTGAAAGGAACTCTTTTTCCATGTAATAATTCAAAACACAGACTCTTCCCATCTTGTGGCTCTCATTTCCGCTGAGTCCTAGGAGTCTAGCCAGTAGATGATTAAAAAGAGTGAAGGTTGCAAAAGGGAGGTTTTTAGGGCCTATGCATGAAAGTGGTACTTCACCACATTTCAGTATCATGAACCTAATCACATGGCTATACCCAACAGTTGAGAAATAGAGTCTACCTGTGTTTTGAGGAAGAGGACAACAAAGAAATATAGATTTTGGTGAGCTTCAGCAGTCTCTAGCACACTCATGGTAACCCACTGAGGTCAGTTTCATCATTGTCCTTATTTTACCAATAAAGAAAGGAGACGTAATTTGCTCAGAGTAACACAACTAGTAATTTGGAGTTGAACTCAGTCCAGCTTCAGTGATTTGCTTTTAAACACTATGCTGTTCTTTCTGAACTAGAAATAAAAGTATTATTTCATTACTATAGTGAATGTTTAAAATGTTTAAACCATCTATCAAAAATGTTTTAGCAAATTGCTATATTTGCATAATAGATCAGTTTATTTAGTGTTAATTTGTTTTGCTAAGGAAGGAAAGATGAAAAAAAGGAAAGAAGGAAGGAAATGAAGGAGAGAGAGAAAGAACAAACAAGAATAACAAGTGTTTGATGAAGATCTTGGATGCTGTTTGTTGTATTCAATGTGTATTTATTAACAGAAGTTTATTCATTATCAGGGTCTTTTCTTTATTGGCATTAATTTTAGAGTTACTTTGAATGTGTTTAGGGTGTGATTGTGATAACAAAGTGTATGGAGTCTTTTGTCTGCTCTCCCCTCATAGCTACCTCTTCAACAAAGGAGGTTGTACTGTCCAAATAGACAATGCAAACTCATCTCAGAATTTAAATCCATTTGTCCACATTGACCACAAATTGAAATGTCAAGGACTAGGATCCTGCTTCCCATTGAACTAAGTGGTTCCTGAAGTGATCCAAGACAGGCAGGATAGAGATTCCCCCTTCCCTTTTATCTAAGTGAATACAGTACTGAATATAAATGACAATAGGCTGCCACTCATCTTCTGTATCTGGAGTGACTTGCAGCCACTTGGATTGGACTTCCTTTCCTTTGTACCACACTAAATGGTGCATTGGTTAATTTTTGCTGTGCTGTGTGCTGTGCTCAGTCAGGTCCGATTCTTTGTGACCCCACCAGGCTCCTCTGTCCATGGAATTTTCCATGCAAGAATACTGAAGTGGGTTGCCATTTCCTACCCCAGGGGATCTTCCCGTCCCAGGGTCAAACCCACATCTCCTGTGTCTCTTTCACTGGTAGGCAGATTCTTTACCACTGTGCGATAATTTGTAATATTCAACAAACATCCTTTTTTTTCTGTTCTTACAGTTGAGAGTTTTAAAATGTTTTATTGAAATATAGTTGATTTGCAGCATTATGTTAGTTTCAGTTGTCTATTTTAATTTCAGTTGTACAACAACTTTTATAAAGTATTATCCATTTAAAGTTATTATAAAATATTGTCTATATTCCCTGTGCTTTGCAATATATTCTTATGGCTTATTTACTTCATACATAATAATTTATACCTGTTAATCCCCTACTCTATCTTGCCTCTCCCCACTTCCTTCTTCTCACGTAGTAACAATTAATTTGTTCTCTATATCTGTGAGTCTATTTCTGTCTTTTAAATCATTCGTTTCCTTTTTTAGATTTCAAACATAAAGGAAAACACAGTATTTGTCTTTCTCCATTGTATTTCACTAAGCATAATACCCTCCAAGTCCATCCATGTTGTTGCAAATGGCAAAATTTCATTCTTTTTGAATAATGAATAGTATACCATTTTATATTTATTTGCTGCATGTACTTTATCAGTTCATCTGTTGATGGACACTTGGGTTGCTTCCGTATGTTGGCTATTGTAAATAATACTGCTGTGAACATTTGGGTGCATCTATCTTTTTGAATAAGTATTTTCCTTTTTTCCAGATATATACCCAGGAGTGGAATTGCTGGACTGTATAGTAGTTCTATTTTTAGTTTTTGAGGGACTTCCATACTGTTTTCCATAGTGGCTAGACAAATTTACATTTCTGTTTACAGTGTATGAGGGCTTCCTTTTCTCCACATCTTTCCCAGCATTTGTTATTTGTGGTCTTCTTAATGATAACCATTCTGACAGGTATGAGGTGATATCTTATTGTGTTTTTGATTTACATTTCCCTGATAATTATCAATTTTGAGCATCTTTTCATTGCCTGTTGGTCATCTGTATGTCTTCTTTTGAAAAATATCTATTCAGATATTCTGCCTATTTTTTAATCACATTGTTTATCTTTTTATATTGAGTTGCATGTGGTGTTAATAAATTTTGGATATCAATCCCTATCAGTCATATTATTTACAAATGTTTTCTACCATTCAGTTGGCTGTCTTTTCATTTTGTTGATGGTTTCCTTTTCTGTGCAAAAGCTTCTAAGTTTAATTAGATCTCATTCATTCTTGCTTTTATTTCTTTTGCCTTAGGAAACAGATTCAAAAATATATATTGCTGTAATTCATGTCAAAGAATGTTCTGACTATGTTCTCTTCTAGAAGTTTATGGTTTCATTTAGGTCTGTAATCCATTTTGAGTTTATTTTTGTACATGGTGTGAGAAAATGCTCCAATTTCATTCTTTTACATGTTGCTGTCCAGTTTTTCCAACACCACTTATTAAAGAGAGTGTCTTTTCCTCCACTGTATATTCTTGTCTCCTTTATTGTAGATTAAGTCACCATAAGTATGTGGGTTTATTCTGGGCTCTCTATGCTATTACATTGACATATGTGTCTGTTTTCGTGCCAGTACTAAAGTGATTTGATTACTGTAGTTTTGCAATATAGTCTGAGATCAGGAAGCATGATACCTACAGCTCTTTTCTTCTTTCTCAAGATTGCTGTTTTCATATGAGTTTTAGAATTATTGGTTCTAGTTCTGTGAAAAAATGCCATTGGTGTTTTGATAGGGATTGAACTGGATCCAAATAGGAAAAGGAGTACGTCAAAGCTGTATATTGTCACCCTGCTTATTTAACTTATATGCAGAGTACATCATGAGAAACGCTGGGCTGGAAGAAGCACAAGCTAGAATGAAGATTGCCGAGAGAAAAATAACCTCAGATATGCAGATGACACCACCCTTATGGCAGAAAGTGAAGAGGAACTAAAAACCTCTTCATGAAAGTGAAAGAGGAGAGTAAAAAGTTGGCTTAAAGCTCAACATTCAGAAAACTAAGATCATGGCATCTGGCCCCATTACTTTATGGGAAATAGATGGGGAAACAGTGGAAACAGTGTCAGACTTTATTTTTTGGGCTCCAAAATCACTGCAGATGGTGACTGCAGCCATGAAATTAAAAGACACTTACTCCTTGGAAGGAAAGTTATGACTAACCTAGATAGCATATTCAAAAGCTGAGACATTACTTTGCCAACAAGGGTCCATCTAGTCAAGTCTATGGTTTTTCCAGTGGTCATGTATGGATGTCAGAGTTGTACTGTGAAGAAAGCTGAGCGCCAAAGAATTGATGCTTTTGAACTGTGGTGTTGGAGAAGACTCTTGAGAGTCCCTTGGACTGCAAAGAGATCCAACTAGTCCATCCTACAGGAGATCAGTCCTGGGCATTCTTTGGAAGGACTGATGCTAAAGCTGAAATTCAAATACTTTGGCCACCTCATGCGAAGAGCTGACTCATTGGAAAAGACTCTGATGCTGGGAGGGATTGGGGGCAGGAGGAGAAGGGGATGACAAAGGATGAGATGGCCACATGACATCACCGACTCGACGTGCATGAGTTTGAGTGAACTCAGGGAGTTGGTGATGGACAGGGAGGCCTGGCATGCTGCGATTCATGAGGTCGCAAAGAGTCAGACACGACTGAGTGACTGAACTGAACTGAACTCAATTGGTTATGTAGATTGCCTTCGGAAGTATGGTCATTTTCACAATATTAATTCTTTCAATCTACATTGAGGGTTCATTTTCTTTTGATAGATGGTACAATACTATCCTAATTCTAGCTAAGTTGCACTAACAAAGTACAGAATATGAAATTCTAAGCTTCTAAAAATTATTTTCCTACCATTCAGATGGTATGTTTCTTAAAATGCCAACATATCTCAAACATCTTATTTCAGCCTTCTTGAAGCACAAGAAGGAAGTATTTCTCTAGCAAAGCTGTTCTCCTACCATATTAAGTGAAATTTCTCCAATACTATAATAGTTCTGGTAGCTTTTGAAGGTGGAGAGAGATAAACTGTTTAGACAGTGTGTGAAAGAGTTTAAATGTTTCCTTCCTATATTAAGGAGAGTAGCTCACTGGGATAGTTTCATCTTAAAATAAATTTATGTTCTGTGGTTGTTGGTAAAAAGATAAGGAAGTACACTGGACTGACCTGTTCTGTTATTAAAAGCTAAGTCCAGATTGTTGCCTGTGCATATATATGTGGTCAAATGAGAGTTCATAGACAATGACATTACAACATTAGGCTTTCATCTGGTGCTGTTGATAGTAACGATAATATGGATTAGGCCTGTCTTACCGATTCTGAAGCACTCTATAATCTGAGAAAACATTGAAGTCAGACTTGTAGAACTGAATTAGAGATGTGTGGGTATTAAAATAGTCCATCCAACCCATTTCCACATGTACCATCTGTTGTTTCCAGATGTACTGCTTCCTAGAGGCGGTATTCATGGGCATGGTATTATAACAACAACAAATCGGCATTCCTAGTTCTGAGAACTAATTCCCAGAAATACAAGTTTTCGTTGGCCGCACTTCAGGGAATTAGACTCCTCTGTGGCTAGGGACATGCCATTACAACCATGGTAATGGAAATAGACCAATTCAGAGCTTATAAGGCATTAGGGAGCCTTCAAGTGGGAGCAGTACAAAGTTTCTCTTATGTGTCTGTAACTCAAGGTAAGTTGAGCAACACTTATTAATGCTCCCCCCTTGGTGATTAGATATGCCTAGCTCATTGTAGATAATGTGTCAGAGTATCTCTTGTATGTTAATTTTGATAAGGAAAGTTATAAAACACTCCAAAGGTTCTAGAGTTTATGCTTAAAGCCTCGTATATTGTCCAGCACCTTAATCTGGTGCTGTCTGTAAAGCAATGGGCTGTCACCTCCCTCAAGACCACTGCTTGCCTCATTAATACCACTGGAACAAATTATCACTTCACAGCCCAGAAATCTTCTATAGCAGTTGTGGTGATTGATGTAACAAGGCTAAAAATAATGATGAAATGCATGTTCCAGAAGACAGATTCAAATGGCAGGAGCTTCAAAGGCAATTAAATGTGACACAGAAGGAGTCTTCCTGGAATAAAGTATTTTCAAATAAATGGTAAGATAAGTGTGATAATCTCCTAGACTCACATTACACATAAATTAGTTTTCAGTGAATAATTATTTCTGAAGGCTTAGTATGCAATAAAATAAAAGTTTAGAAACAGCCAGTTTGAACTATTTAAAAAACGTATTTGGGGGTTTAACATGGGAAAAAAGCAACGCTTTGGGACTAGCATATAGGCTCATAGTCTCATAAAGGGATTCATTTATTTGTAGCCATAGTATTTGAATGACACCTTTTGATATGCTTTAATGATTGCTGTTGGTTGGAAAGTAATCATGACTACAGATGTCAGGTTTAACTGCCTTCCTCCAAAGTGAGTCAAACGATCCTTATGATGTATTGATTCTATACCACTAAGTTACTAGCTTAGTACCACTAGACCATTCAGGTATGACCTAAATCAAATCCCTTAAGATTATACAGTGGAAGTGAGAAATAGATTTAAGGGCCTAGATCTGATAGATAGAATGCCTGATGAACTATGGAGTGAGGTTTGTGACATTGTACAGGAGACAGGGATCAAGACCATCCCCATGGAAAAGAAATGCAAAAAAGCAAAATGGCTGTCTGGGGAGGCCTTACAAATAGCTGTGAAAAGAAGAGAGGCAAAAAGCAAAGGAGAAAAGGAAAGATATAGGGATCTGAATGCAGAGTTCCAAAGAACAGCAAGAAGAGATAAGAAAGCCTTCTTCAGTGATCAATGCAAAGAAATAGAGGAAAACAACAGAATGGGAAAGACTAGAGATCTCTTCAAGAAAATTAGAGACACCAAGGGAACATTTCATGCAAAGATGGGCTCGATAAAGGACAGTAATGGTCTGGACCTAACTGAAGCAGAAGATATTAAGAGGTGGCAAGAATACATGGAAGAACTGTACAAAAAGATCTTCATGACCCAGATAATCATGATGATGTGATCACTAATCTAGAGTCAGACATCTTGGAATGTGAAGTCAAGTGGGCCTTAGAAAGCATCTCTACGAACAAAGCTAGTGGAGGTGATGGAATTCCAGTTGAGCTGTTTCAAATCCTGAAAGATGATGCTGTGAAAATGCTGCACTCATTATGCCAGCAAATTTGGAAAACTCAGCAGAGGCCACAGGACTGGAAAAGGTCAGTTTTCATTCCCATCCCAAAGAAAGGCAATGCCAAAGAATGCTCAAACTACTGCACAGTTGCACTCATCTCACATGCTAGTAAAGTAATGCTCAAAATTCTCCAAGCCAGGCTTCAGCAATATGTGAACCGTGAACTCCCTGATGTGCAAGCTGGTTTTAGCAAAGGCAGAAGAACCAGAGATCAAATTGCCAACATCCGCTGGATCATGGAAAAAGCAAGAGAGTTCCAGAAAAACATCTATTTCTGCTTTATTGACTGTGCCAAAGCCTTTGACCGTGTGGATCACAATAAACTGTGGAAAATTCTTCAAGAGATGGGAATACCAGACCACCTGACCTGCCTCTTGAGAAACCTACATGCAGATCAGGAAGCAACAGTTAGAACTGAACATGGAACAACAGACTGGTTCCAAATAGGAAAAGGAGTACGTCAAGGCTGTATATTGTCACCCTGCTTATTTAACTTATATGCAGAGTACATCATGAGAAATGGTGGGCTGGAAGAAGCACAAGCTGGAATCAAGATTGCTGGGAGAGATACCAATAACCTGAGACATGCAGATGACACCACCCTTATGGCAGAAATTGAAGAGGAACTAGAAAGCCTCTTGATGAAAGTGAAAGAGGAGAGTGAAAAAGTTGGCTTAAAGCTCAACATCCAGAAAATGAAGATCATGGCATCCCGTCCCGTCACTTCATGGGAAATAGATGCGGAAACACTGGAAACAGTGTCAGACTTTATTTTGGGGGCTCCAAAATCACTGCAGATGGTGACTGCAGCCATGAAATTAGAAGACGCTTACTCCTTGGAAGAAAAGTTATGACCAACCTAGATAGCATATTCAAAAGCAGAGACATTACTTTGCCGACTAATGTCCGTCTAGTCAAGGCTATGGTTTTTCCTATGGTCATGTATGGATGTGAGAGTTGGACTGTGAAGAAGGCTGAGCACTGAAGAATTGATGCTTTTGAACTGTGGTGTTGGAGAAGACTCTTGAGAGTCCCTTGGACTGCAAGGAGATCCAACCAGTCCATTCTGCAGGAGATCCGTCCTGGGTGTTCTTTGGAAGGAATGATGCTAAAGCTGAAACTCCAGTACTTTGGCCCCCTCATGCGAAGAGTTGACTTATTGGAAAAGACTCTGATGCTGGGAAGGATTGGCGGCAGGAAGAGAAGGGGATGCCAGAGGATGAGATGGCTGGATGGCATCACAGACTCGATGGACATGAGTCTGAGTGAACTCCGTGAGTTGGTGATGGACAGGGAAGCATGGCATGCTGCGATTCATGGGGTCGCAAAGAGTCGGACACGACTCAGCGACTGAACTGAACTGAGGTTACTAGCTATGAGAGGAACCTGCCTCCTCAAGAGAGTGTACCTGTGCATTAGACAGGCACATCAAGGTCACCATGAAGGGGAAATTTAAGACATGTGGAAGTAATTGAAACAGCTGGGCAATGTTAAAACACTCTGGCATCTAAAGTCTTGGAGAAGGTAAACGTCAAACTGCCTTTCTGGCCCTGTAAGTGCCCTTGTTTTCTTGAAATTTGGGCATATGATAAATAAGATGAGCACTGGCTCAGATGTAGCAAGAGAGGTTGTTTTTATAGGAATTCTCCACTAAAAAGTTAGTTAATCGGAGGACTATACTTCCAAAGAGACTTTTTAAATAACTTCTAAATAGTAATTTTAAAAAAATCATGTTTTTGAGTTTGGTGTAAAATTATCTGGGGTTTTATTGGATACTTGTTTAAAGTTATTTCTTCACTAGTCTATTATTAGCCAAACCTGATGAGGTCATTTTGTTGATTTCTTGGCATAATCAAAGGAACACATTTATTTAAGGTATATTGTGTGTCTCTTTTACTCAGAATTATTGAGATATAAGTCAATGCAAGTCAAAAAACATTCATTGCACTTCAATAATCAGTTTGACATTTTTTTAACAATATCTTGACCACCCTTTTTAATAGCACGATTGAATTATTCTGAAATGTTTTATAATTGTCCAGGTCATCATTAACAGTGTTATTTGCCCTAAGTGGGAGTTTGAAGTGTCTTTTTGAAAGAAAAATTAAAGATTATTTTGACCTAGTTCTTTAAAATAAGTAATATTTTATGTCAAGACACTGGTTAATATGTAGAACACAGACAGAAATATTCACCAACTGTCAAAAGAGGCTGAGGAATTATTTCCACTTTAAGATGTCTACAATTCACTAGGTTAGACTAAGAGACATAAACATGAATCAAGTGACTTTTTATTACTTAAATGAACTTTAAAAAATTGCATTAGCCTCTTAAACACTTTGAGTTTGGACTTAGAAAATTCTGTCTTTTACTTTCCTGGCCAGTAATTGGTTGGAAATACTGAAAATACATAGTTCTGTATCATGGATGGCAGAAAACACATATGACTAAAATGACAGCTGCTTAAAATAGAAAAAGCCATAAAATGACTGTACTTTTATGACACATTTATAGGCTGGTAATAAAGCTCCTTCCTAATCGCATTCTCTCATCACAGCACCCAAGTGATTTGTATAATAATTGTTTTATCTATCTTTTTAAACCATGGAAAAGCCAGGAGATGGACCTAATGACCCAGCATTCCTTTTTTATTGTTACCATCCTTCAACTGCATGCACATTCATAGTCATTTTGAAGAAAACCTGGGGTTTTTAGTCCAGTCCCCAAAGCATGTCACTAAATTCTTGTGACAATTGACAAAGAATAGCTAACATGTATTTTTTTTTTTTCACTAACTGCTTTTAACAGTGTTGAGAACTGGTTGTTTATATAGCATAGTTAAATTAACACACAGATGGTACGGGGAGGGAGGAGGGAGGGGGGTTCAAGATGGGGAACACGTGTATACCTGTGGCGAATACATGTTGATGTATGGCAAAACCAATACAATATTGTAAAGTAATTAACCTCCAATTAAAATAAATAAAATTTTTTTAAAAAGAAATAAGCCATTTTAACTGAATACTTGGAACCACCCCGCTCCCAATTAGTCATGTAATATTTTGAGAAAGAAAGTATACTTACATTCACTGAGTGCCTGCTCTGGGCCAAACACTGTCGTGTATGTAAACTTCTTTAACAGCAATTTCGCAACAACATTTTGCGGTAGTTATTTTTATCCCTATTTTTATAGAGGAAGAAACTCAACCTTAGAGATGTTAAGGAGCTTCTCCAGTGACATAACAGCTACTCCATGGCAGAGCCAATATTCAAATGTACATCTGCCTTGTTCTAACTGTTACATTGCATAGCTTTGAAATAAATGTGGAGAATATGTTTGATAATAATGGTTATATTGTAATACATTGGAGTAGATCTGTGTAACACTATTCATGAAGATAAAGTATGTGTTTAGTTTGTTAAATTGCTTGATTTAACATGCTGGAATAAATTAAATGCATGAGCAATATCAGAATGTACAGAATTGTGTTGATTATATTAATGCTATTTTATAAATTATAGTAATGATTTTCATATAGGAACAATCTATACAAGTATTTAATGGAAAAAATAAATTTGCACCCACACATTCATAAAATTATGGGTTTTAAAGCTACAATTTGTTTTCCATAACCTCATATATAAAATAATTCAACTACCAAAATTGAAAAATGATATGGCTTCACATTTGAACTATCTGTTGCTAGGTGTAGGGACTTGTAAAGATATTCAGGTACAAATTACACTTTAAAAGAGAACTTAAATATATTTAATTGTATAATATACTTTTAGCTTTAGGTTGTAATACAATCAATTACTTCACTGTGATTTAATATTGACATATTTCTGCTGAAAAAAAGGCCAGTACTATGGAAAGCAATTGTATCATTCTACATGTGTAGAAATCTTGCAATATAATTATATTCCTTTTATGTTCCTACTAATCATTTATGAATATTTAAGGCTTTTTATTTTTTTCACTTTCAATTTAAATGATACTTTTTTTTTTTTTGCAGTATTACAGAAAGAATAGGCTAAACCTAGAAATGTAGTTACAAGATATAGTGACTGTATGAGAAAGTACATCAAAATAAGTTCCTATTTTTTTTACGAGATGAATCAGTACTATGTACCTATGATAGCCCTTTAATTCCATATAACCTTATAGTTCAGGGCTTCCCAGGTGGTGCTGTGCACTGTGCTTAGTCACTCAGTTGTGTCCGACTCTTTCTGACCCCATGGACTTTAGCCCGCCAGTCTGCTTTGTCCATGGGGTTCTCCAAGCAAGAACACTGGAGTGGGTTGCCATGCCCTCCTCCAGGGGATCTTTCCAACCCATGGGTTGAACCAAGTCTTCCACATTGCAGGCAGATTGTTTACCGTCTGAGCCACCAGGGAAGCCTACCCCCACCCCCTCAGGTGGCATTAGTGGTAAAGAACCTGCTTGCCAATGCAGGAGACATAAGAGATGGGGTTCTATCCCTGGGTCAGGAAGATCCTCTGGAGGAGGGCATGGCAATCCATTCGCGTATTCTTGCCTGGAGAATCCCATGGACAGAGGAGCCTGGCAGTCCGTAGTGTCACAAAAAGTCAGGCACAACTAAAGTGACTTAGCATGCATGCATGACCTTGTAATTCTGTAACCTCTCTGAGCCCCTAGTTTTCCTTTATTAACTGTGAAATGGGATAGTAACTACTACTCTGGGCTCCTATGATAGTTGCCTGATATAATATACATAAAGAGTAATGAACAGTATCTAGCAATGAGTAGTTATCAATTTTTTATAAAATCAGTATTTTTGCATATAATTCAATATTTTGAAATATGTTTTATGAATGTTTTAAAATCTGATGCAGAATTTGATTTTTAGAATGAATGAAATCTCAGTTACATTGCAGCTGCTTATCATATCCTTTTGCTAGCCTCACCAACATTGATCAAAATGACATAGACCTCTCAAGAACATGCCTCCTTTACTATGTCTTGCCCAGACTTTCCCTTTCTTGTGCTTCACTAGTTTCCATCTCAAAACAGAATGTTTTGATATGACTGCCTGACATGACTATTTTGATGGAAGCATATTGATATAACCATATCCAAATAATCCTTTCAAATATAAAATCACTGTTTTTTCCTTCCATGGGTTGTATATCATATCAGATTTTTTAAACTATGGCTCTTTATTTTCATATGGACAGTTCAAAGGAAATATCAATAGCTTTTTAATGTAAAAAAAAAAGCACCACCCCTACACAAACACCTTCCTTGAGAACTTAACATCTGTTATTAAAAGCCTTCTAGTTTAGAAGGGAAATACAGTGCAGATTTCTCTAGAGAGCAGTTATTAAAGAAGTTTGGGGGTAAGAAATTTAAAGCTAGCTTGGTGGGCTTATTTCCCAGGCTCAACGTGATTTGGGAGAGGTGTCATAGGGCTAGGTATAGGGTATTGGGACAGTGGTCACTGCTCAGAGCCTTGGAGCGGATTTTGCTGTCACACAATGCAGGCAACAGAGACTGAGATAACTAAAAATAATCAAGTCACCAACCAACATTTTAGGATCGCGCATTCATCATAGGTCCAAAAGGTGTAGGCGTAGGCCAGGTTGGGATAGAGGTGCCGGAAACTGTCATTGAGTGGCACAGCCTGCAGCAGTTTCCCGAAGCCCCTTCGCTCTTGTGGAGTGAAGCCAGCATTCTTTTTATTTCCCTTTGGGCTGTGAAGGGCAATTTCTTTATGAGCCATGTTGAGGTCCCCACATAGCACAAGGGGCTTGCGGGATGCCAAACCCTTCAGGAATTTGCAAAGGCTTCATCCCGGTGCTGGCGGTACTTCAGGTATCCCAGACCTCCTCCTGCATTAGACACATAGGCTGTTACGAGCACAAACGCATCATATTCAGCCACAATCACTGGGCCTTCCTGATCATGTTCTTCCTCACCAATGCCATAGTAGACTTTGAGTGGGCACTGACGGGAGAGGAGGCCCACACCACTGTACCCTTCCTTGTCTGAAGGAGCTGACCAGTACTGATGGGATAACCCAGACAGCTCTTGAAGTTCAACTGGTAGTTTGTTCTCTGAACATTTGGTCTCTTGGAGGCACAGGATATCTGGAGCTTCTTCCTTTACGCAATTTAAAGATTTCTTCTTAATACAGATTTGAAGCCCATCCACATTCCACGAGCAGAACTTGAGTGTGGCTGATTTGCCACTGGGTGAGGTTTTCTGATCTGGGGGGTCTTCATACAGAACTGCGCCCTCTCCTGCTGCCTGTTTTTGCTCCTGCTTTACTCTTCTTGGCCTCTGGCTCGGTCTTGGGCTCTTCCCAGGTCTTCGACCACCACTCCCTTTGTCCTATATTTCAGGCATCACTGTAATGAACACCCTTCTGCACCAGTTCCACGTGGCCCACCGAAGCAGTATTTTGATTGCATTTCTTGCTTCAGTCCCTGTCTGGCTCCTCCTTAACACAGCACAAAGAATCCACATCAGATATTCTTGAACCTAGTTGTCTCTCTACCACCTAGACTGCATGGTTCTTTCTCTCCTAGTTTTACTCATATTTAAATTGTTTGATTTTTTTTTCATTGAAATGTATTGCTTTTATAGTCATAAAAAAAGAGAACTATTTTTAAAATGCATACAATTGAGTTAGCCTCCGAGGGGATGGGTGATTTTTGTCTTCCAAAATCATTATAAGAGAGCATAATGTATGTATATCACTGTGAAAACTGTTAGAAGAATTATTCTCATCCATCATCCCCAGTGTCTTATGGGGTTAGCAAAATCAAGAAACCTACCAAAAACAAATAGCCATTTAAAAACCATTTTCTACTGGAAAACAGGACAAATTCTATGATAACAAGGCTAAGTCTGTATATCACTAGAGATTAAGTATGACCATTGTAACTGTAAGAGATCATATAATTTGAAATGGTGGCCAGCAAACAAAATGAATTATGACTGATACTCCTTTGTGAGAAAAGCATGTGTGATAAGCATGTGGCTCCTAGTTTTATGTCATGTGGATGCCAGATGGTGCCTAAGGCCAACCTCATCTTTTACTCCATTTCCAAGCTTCTTGTCATCTCATACACCTGGGATATAGATCAGGGGTGAGGTGAGGCTCAAAGATAGGCTGAGGATGACTGCTTTACATAACCCGAATATTTAATAATTTTGTTGCTTAGACCTTGTCACATTATTAAAATATAATGTACTCTCTTCCTTTCTTTTTAGTATACTTGTCCCCTCTCTCTACCAAAATATTAAGTGTTAGATAGTTGTGCTACAGATTGGGATTTTGTGTCTGTATGTGTGTATGTTGGTGAGTAGGGATAGAGTAGAGAATGATGTATGCAGTTGGTATAAGATGCTGAGAATCATTTTCCTTGATTTTTAGAAATTTTGATTTCCTGTTTCTGTGAAATAATAAAGAATATTAAAATGTGCTTTCAAGCTAAAAATTAATCTCTATTCAAAGAGAATTTCTTGGAAAATGCAGTGGAAAGGCCAGAACATTGGGAAGAGATACAGCAATTCGGAGAGATATTTGTGTTTAAAAAAAAAAAAAAAAAGGCCCTTTTTTGCAAACAGCCTGCCTGACTTTAGTTATATAGTAAAAGACAAAGATTTGAGTGAGTAGAATGAAACTAACACAACATTGTAAATCAGTACTTAAATACTTTAATAGAAAAGAAAATACCAATATGGAACAGGCTCTACTTTATAAGGCCACATTGGTCTGGCATATCCCATACAACAGGCAGATGTTCAGATAGTGTCAATAATTAAGCATTTGATGAGGATCTATGAGCAGTGTGTTTTTATAATATAATGGATGCAGGCATTTTGATTCCTGTCCTTGATGGCTTTCAATCTAGAGGGAACCATATGATATGCTGACATATAACTTATTGTAAAGAAGAAAAAAATTTTAATATTGCTTAGACTAATATTTAAATAGTGTTAGTGCATAGAACTCATATAATCTGGACCAGTCCAAAAAAGTTCTCTGAACCGAATGATCCTTAAGATGAAATTTCTAGGAAAGAGTTTTGTTGCTCTTACTTTTGAATCAGACTTATTAAAGACTGCTCAAGGAACTCTGCAATCTGTATTATCTTCTAAGCCCAGAGAGGAAGATTGCTGTCATAAGAAAAAGTTCATGAAGAGAGACTGTTGGAGGCTTTGGTTGGGTTTAGTACATGCTGATTTTATGGCAGCAGTATTTCATCAACTGGTACTATACAGACTATTACACACTACTCACACGATTAGACGATAGCAACCATTCATTTCCATTTGGATCATCTTCATTTTTCCTAGGATATTTGTAACTTATAGGATAACCTGATTAAATTTAGTCCCTTGAATCAAAAGGAATTCTAGATTATTTCCTTTTTAATTCTGGGAGAATTTAAGCCATCTGTTGCCTTGAAGCAGAGAGATTTAGCAATCAGGCACAGCAGTAAGAAGATATTTGTCTAGGGATGCTATTAATTAACAAATTTAGAAAGCATTCTGCATTTCTTACCTTAAAGTCAAAGCACACTAACAAGTACATTGGACACTTAGATGATTAAACTTGTCTTGGATCAAATGCTCTTTATGTTCTGCTTTGGATATACAGAATAAAATGTGAATAGAATGTATTAGATCCATTACCATAAAAAGAAAAAGTTACTAAATGACAAAATTGTTGATTCTGAGATACCAAATAAGTGTGCATTTATAAAACCTGAATATTTCTAAATAAATATGATATTTTCACATAATCCTTTTTCACTTAAAAAGTAACTCTCCTGGCATTTCTTCTAATGAACCACTAAATTTAAATTTGAAAATTTGTGCAACAAATTTTGAGGGAACTGAAAGACATTTTTTGTTTCTTCTTAAATCAACTTTATTGAGGTATAATTACATTCAATAAAATTCACCCATTTTAAGTACATGCATTAGTGACTTTTCACAAATACATAACCCATGAAAATCACCACCACTATTCAAGACTGAGGATGTTTCTGAAGACTCGAGTGTCCCTTGGACTGAAAGGTTATCCAATAGACGATTAGATTTTTTTTTCCCCATTCCTGGTCAATTCTGCCCTATCCCCAATCTCATTGATCTGCTTTCTGTCACCATAGATTAAATTTGCCTTTTCTAGAATTTCATGTTAGTGAAATTGTATAGTAGTTCAGTTCAGTAGCCCAGTCATGTCTGACTCTTTGTGACGCCATGGACTGCAGCATACCAGGCTTCCCTGTCTATCACCAACTCCTGGAGCTTGCTCAAACTCATGTCCATCGAGTCGGTGATGTCATCCAACCATCTTATCTTCTGTCATCCCTTTCTCTTCCTGCCTTCAATCTTTCCCAGCATCAGGGTCTTTTCCAGTGAGTCAGTTCCTCGCATCAGGTGGCCCAAAGGATTGGAGTTTCAGCTTCAGCATCAGTCCTTTCAATGCATACTCAGTACTGATTTCCTTTAGGATCATCTGGTTGGATCACCTTTCAATCCAAGGGACTCTCGAGTCTTCTCCAATACCACAGTTCAAAAGCATCATTTACTCTTCTGTATATGACTTCTTCCACTTAGAATGAGGTTTTTGGAGAGTTTGCTTTGAGGGATAAGTGACAAATTAAAAATTCTATATATTTAAGGTGTACACGTTGATGTTTTGACATATGCCTGCACTGTGAAATAGCACAGTCAAGTTATTTAACATACTTACCACCTCACAAAGTTGCCATTTTCCCTGTCATTCCTTCCTTTCTTCCTTCCTCCCTCCCTCTCACTTTCCCTCCCTCCCTCCCTTTCCTTCATTCCTTTCTGTGAGAATACTTAAGATCTTCCCTTTAAGCAAATTTCAAGTATTCAGTAGAGTAGCTATGCGCTTCCCAGGTGGTTCAGATGGTAAAGAATCTGCCTGTAATGCAGGAGACCCAGGTTCGATCCCTGGGTTTGGAAGATTCCCTGGAGAATGGAATGGCAACCCACTTCACTATTCTTGCCTGGAGTATCCCCATGGACAGAGGTGCCTACAGTCCATGGGGTCACAGAGTCAGATACCTCTGAGTGACTTAAGCACAGCACAGAACAGGAGTGCTGTTGATGTTAAACAGATATCTCTCTGAGATCCAGATTTCTCTTCTTTGGATTTATACCCAGAAGTAGGATTGCCAGATCATAAAGTAGTTCTATTTTAATATTTTGAGGAACCTTCATACTATCTTCAAAAATGGTTGTGCCAGTTTACATTCCTAGCAACAGAGTACCAAGGTTCTGTTAGTTCTCTCTGTATCCTCGTCAGTACTTATCCCTTGCCGTTTTTGCTAATAGTCTTCCTAAGAAGTATGAGGTGGTATCTCAATGTGATTTTGCTTCAGATTTCCCTGATGATTAGTGACACTGAGCACTTTTTCATGTAACTGTCAGCCATTTGTATGTCTTCTTTGAAGAAGTGTTTATATTCAGATTTGTTTTTCAGTCAGACACTTTCTGCTATTCAATTGTATGAGTTATATATATATATATATATATAATTTTTATGTTAGATATAAATTTTATATGTTTACATATATAGGTATTCCCTGGTGGCTAAGTCAGTAAAGAGTCTGCCTGCAATGTGGGAGACCTGGGTTCAATCCCTGGGTTAGGAAGACCCCCTGGAGAAGGGAATGGCAACCAACTCCAATATTCTTGCCTGGAGAATTCTGTGGACAGAGGAGCCTGGTGGGCTATATTCCATGGGGTCGCAAAGAGTTAGACAAGACTTAGTGACTAATGCTTTCACTTTTCTATATATATAATTTATATGTTAAATATAAATTTTATATATTTATATATAAATATATGTAGGATACTAACCCCTTATCAAATAGATGGTTTGCAAATACCTTCTCCCATTCCATAGGTTGTTTTTTAATTTTGTTGAATTTCTGTCCTCAAGTGCTTCCAGGGTACATAAATAAATTAAGAATATCCAGTCTAGACTTTAACATCAAGCAGACTAGAATTGGAGTCCCAGCTCTTCTACTTATCACTTTTTACTTTTGCAAGTTCTTTTACCATCCTAAACCATTACTTCCTCAATTTAGAATTAGTGATAGTACTTTATGGTGTACTTATTACTGTTGCTAGGATTGAATAAGATTTTATACATATACATATATATATATGAAGTGCTTTTACAATAATGACTGCCACATAGATATTTCCCACAAATGTTGGTTTCTTTCTTCTCTTCTGTTCCTCTAAGAATTGACTTTATTCTTTAATATACTTCCGTACATCCCATCTGTGAAAGTGAAAGTGAAGTCGCTCAGTCATGTCTGACTCTTTGCGACCCCATGGACTGTAGCCTACCAGGCTTCTCCGTCCATGGGATTTTCCAGGCAAGAGTACTGGAGGGGGTTGCCATTTACTTCTCCAGGAAATCTTCCCGACTCAGGGATTGAACCCGGGTCTCCCACATTGTAGGCAGATGCTTTACCATCTAAGTGACCAGGGAAGTCCAGGGAAGATCCCATCCATGGGAATCTCCTAAAAATACCTTTTGGACCATGGTATACCCTGCCACACAGTGCCCAGTGGCGCCTTATTATCTACTGGGTGAAGTCCAAACTTCAAATTCAAAATTCAAGGTCCTCTGCAATCTGAACCCAGCTGTTTCCTTCCTACCACTACATGAATATTTCACTCAAGTTCAATTAGTGAACACCAGGGTTTCTTCAGTCTGTCAGAGGGCTTATTGTTTAAGAGTATGGAGGTTTGGTCTTGTCGGGTGGATGGTAGTGTGATGATGGAAGTTCTGATAGCATTTCAGAGAGGAGATGACAGGATTGAGAAAAAAATTGTCTTTTTCATTCTGCTCCCTTTTCTCATTAAAATATCCTTCAATGAAGTGTGCCCAGGTTATCTCAGCTAGGAAATGTTTCTTTAAAAGACCAGTTACTGCACATCAACTCTGTGTAAGATATTACCTTAGCAATGAGGACCAAAGTGACCTGAGAGTTCATCACAAATAGGAAACAGACGTGAAAACAGATAAGTTTAAAAAATTGTAATATGATATAGTACCAATCATGGCATCCAGTCCCATCACTTCATGGCAAATAGATAGGGAAACAGTGGAAACAGTGGCTGACTATTTTGGGGGACACCAAAATCACTGCAGATGGTGACTGCAGCCATGAAATTAAAAGACACTTACTCCTTGGAAGGAAAGTTATGACCAACCTAGATAGTATATTCAAAAGCAGAGACATTACTTTGCCAACAAAGGTCCATCTAGTCAAGGCTATGGTTTTTCCAGTGGTCATGTATGGATGTGAGAGTTGGACTGTGAAGAAAGCTGAGCACCGAAGAATTGATGCTTTTGAACTGTGGTGTTGGAGAAGACTCTTGAGAGTCCCTTGGACTGCAAGGAGATCCAACCAGTCCATCCTAAAGGAGATAAGTCCTGAATGTTCATTGGAAGGGCTGGTGTTGAATAAAGGTAAGACACGGAGAACATTTGAGACAGAGGGAACAGAAAATGCAGTCGGATAGAGGATGTGAAAGGGTTCCATGGGTTCAGGGAATCATATGAAATCTGATGAGGCTTCAGTATAGAATTGAGGCAAAGATGGAGTGGAAAATGAGAAATGAGGCTCTGAAGGTAGATCAGAGTCAGTCTGTGGTTCTGATATTACAAAAACAATTGCAATTATAATTTATTGAACACCTACTGTGTATTAGGTATTCTATAAAGTGCTATATATACATTGCTTTTTCCAAAGATTTCTATCAGCCATGTGACATGTAAGTAATATTATTATTCCCATTTTTTCATTGAGGAAACTGAGGCAGAAAATAAGTAGTTGCCCAAGGTCACCAACTGGAAAAGGCAAAGCTAAGACTGAAATCCAGATGTGAATAACCACCAAGTTCATGAACAAGAATGTATGAGGCAGTGATGGTAGAGCAGAGGGTGTTGCATCCTCTGAGGCATCCTATGAGGTAGAAAGATAGTGTTGTTGGGGTCTGATGTTGAACGATAAACCAGAGTGAGGCATAGAGGGTGATTCTAAGGTTTCTGGCTCGGGAGATGTGGTTTTGGGAACATGGTTAACCCATTTGCAGACATGGAGAATTTAGGAAGGAGAAGAGTTAATGAATTTGAATTTGGATGTTTCATAAACTTCAGGATCTTCCAGGGGATTGAAGCTGGTCACTAGAGATTTACAAATACAGATGGCGAGATCTGGACTGGATAGACAGATCTGGAATCAATCACCATGTTGACAATAATAGAAGTTGAGTCATGAATATAATTACCCAGGGAGAATGTATAAAAGTAAAAGAGCAGAGCATCAAGAAAATAGATGGCCCTTTCCTTGGAAAATTGTTAACATATTCCTTGCTAACTATCATAAACTTCCTAGTGTTATATAGAGACTTTATTTTTAATCTCTCTGATGTCTGTTGGATTATCAACTACTTGAAGACAGAGACTGTTCTGAGTAATTTCTACAAGCATTTAGCAGAAAGCCTTGTGCAGAGTGTGAATTCATTATAATGGATTGTCCTGGTATACTGGATGGTTTTAGAGACAGGACTGTGATAAACCATAAATAAGGGGCTTTGGGTGAGAGCTGTGTATTGGGAGCAGTGGAACTGAGGAGAAGGTGTCAATTTCTCCATCCATACCAAGGGTTGGGCTATTTCCCTCATTTAAAGTTGGATATATAGTCATTTCCCAAAGTACAAATTTTGTGCTTTGTTAAGCAAAGATTCTCAGGCTTGGTGTATGATAGAACTAATTAGGGCAGAGAGAAGTCTTCAATTTGAGCTTTCACATTCTGAAGAAAACTTCTGATTGTAATAAATGACAAACTGAGTTCTTGTTTTAATTGAAGGAGAGTTGATTTATAATATTGTGTAAGTTTCTGATGTACAGTAAATTGATTCAGCTATATACATACATTTTTTAAAATTATTTTTCATTATAGATTATTACAAGATATTGACCAAACTGAGTTTTTATTTGTTTTAAAATTTAGGAATAATATTTCAACTATGCCTCACACTGCAACTGCTTAAATGAACTATTCACTGATTATTCTGGGATTTGAGAAGACTCAGGGCACCGAATAAAAGCTGACTATTGTTATTTAATTGTTGGTAAAAGACACAGTCAATACTTGATTACTCTGAATTGGTACATCCAGCCATGCAAATCTTTAACCTCAGATTAATTAAATGTAGGACCATGACCCAACCTACAACAGTAATCTTTAGTAATAGAGAATTAACTGATGTAAAGTCCATTTGTAAAGCATGTAGTTGTGCTGATGCCCAAGCTAGTTTTCTACCTATCATTCTGTCTGAAGTATCAGCAGAGTTATAGCAAGCAGAGTGTTAACATTGGCATTTCGGAGCCCCTTCCCCTTCTCCCTATTCCTACTACCCGTTTTTACACAGTTCATAAATGAGATATTTCTACACCCAGTGGTATTTTGCATCTTAGTGAAGATTGTTTCCTCCCTTAAAATCCCAAATATTTTTACAAATTTCCATTTCTCATGTCCTGAAATATTCATTAAATCATTCAAAATGCAACACTTGTGTATTGGGTACCTGCTATGTGTCAGGTACTATATTACTACACTCGGCATTAGGGATGTTGTGGGGAACAAAACTGACAAGTAACCTGACTATACCTCCTGTAATGAGACAAATACATAATAGACAAACAAAGCACAGGTAAATGAGATAATTTTAGATTAGTGTCATGTAGACAATAGAAGTGAAAAGCAAAGGAGAAAAGGAAAGATATATCCATTTGAATGCAGAGTTCCAGAGAATAGCAAGGAGAGAGAAGAAAGCCTTCCTCAGTGATAAATGCAAAGGAACAGAGGAAAACAATAGAATGGGAAAAATTGGAGAGATGTTTAAGAAAATTAGAGATACTGAGGGATCTTCATGCAAAGATGGGCTCAATAAAGGACAGAAAAGGTAGGGACCTAAAAGAAGCAGAAGATATTAAGAAGAGGTGGCAAGAATACACAGAAGAACTGTACAAAAAGATCTTCACGACCCAGATAATCATGGCATGATCACTCACCTAGAGCCAGACATCTTGGAATGCGAAGTCAAGTGGGCCTTAGGAAGCATCACTATGAACAAAGCTAGTGGACGTGATGAAATTCTAGTTGAGCTATTTCAATCCTGAAGGATGATGCTGTGGAAGTGCTGCACTCAATATGCCAGCAAATTTTGAAAATTCAGCAATGGCCACAGGACTGGAAAAGGTCAGTTTTCATTCCAATCCCAAAGAAAGGCAATGCAAAAGAGTGCTCAGACTGCAGCACAGTTGCACTCATCTCACATGCTAGTAAAGTAATGCTCAAAATCCTCCAAGCCAGGCTTCAGCAATACATGAACTGTGAACTTGAAGATGTTCCAGCTGGTTTTCAAAAGGCAGAGGAACCAGAGATCAAATTGCCAACATCTGCTGGATTCATGGAAAAAGCAAGAGAGTTCCAGAAAAAACATCTATTTCTGCTTTATTGACGATGCCAATGTCTTTGACTGTGTGGATCACCACAAACTGTGGAAAATTCTGAAAGAGATGGGAATACCAAACCATCTGACCTGCCTCTTGAGAAATCTGTGTGCAGGTCAGGAAGCAACAGTTAGAACTGGACATGGAACAACAGACGGGTTCCAAATAGGAAAAGGAGTACGTCAAGGCTGTATATTGTCACCCTCCTTATTTAACTTTTATGCAGAGTACATCATGAGAAATGCCAGGCTGCATGAAGCACAAGCTGGAATCAAGTTGCTGGGAGAAATATCAATAACCTCAGATGTGCAGATGACACCACCCTTATGGCAAAAAGTGAAGAAGAACTAAGGCTCCTCTTGATGAAAGTGAAAGAGGAGAGTGAAAAAGTTGGCTTAAAATTCGACATTCAGAAAACTAAGATCATGGCATCTGGTCCCATCACTTCATGGCAAATAGAATGGGAAGCAATGGAAACAGTGTCAGACTTTATTTTTGGGGGCTCCAAAATCACTTCACATGGTGACTGCAACCATGAAATTCAAAGACGCTTGTTCCTTGGAAGGGTAAATTATGACCAATCTAAACAGCATATTCAAAAGCAGAGACATTACTTTGCCAACAAAGGGTTGTGTAGTCAAAGCTATGGTTTTTCCAGTAGTCATGTATGGATGTGAGAGTTGAACTATAAAGAAAGCTGAGCACCAAAGAATTAACACCACAGCTTTTGAACTGTGGTGTTGGAGAAGACTCTTGAGAGTCCCTTGTACTGCAAGGAGATCCAACCAGTCCATCCTAAAGGAAATCAGTCCTGAATATTCATTGGAAGGGCTGATGCTGAAGCTGAAGCTCCAGTCGTTTGGCTACCTCTTGGGAAGAACTGACTCATTTGAAAAGACTCTGATGTTGGGAAAGATTGAAGACAGGAGGAGAAGGGGACAACAGAGGATGAGATGGTTGGGTGGCATCACTGACTCAATGGACATGAGTTTGGGTAAACTCTGGAAGTTGTTGATAGACAGGGAGGCTTGGCATGCTGCGGTCATGGGTTTGCAGACTCCGACATGACTGAGTGACTGAACTGAACTGAACTGAAGACAGTAGAAGAAGATGATAGGATAGAGTGATTTGGTGGTGGTGGTATTGGAGAGTTGTGAAACATCAACTAAGGTTGTCACCTCCCTGAGTTGACATTTGGGCTGAAACCTGAGTGGTAGCCAAGCAAAGATATAGGAGAAGAGGGTCCCAGGTGGGAGGAAGAGTAGGTGCACAGACTCCAGGCCGGGAGCAAGTTAGTAAATCTAAAGAACGTAAAGAAGGTCACTGTGGGCCGAGCTAGTGATGGGTTGCGGATGGTGAGTGTATGAGGTGATGCTGGAGAAGCGGGTGGAGTCTGGGTCACTCGCGGCCTCATGGGCCAGGATTCGCAGCTTGGATTGTGTTCCAAGAACAGTGGCAAGTCCCTGCTGGCTTTGCCAGTTGGCTTCTGCCGTTTGCCTTTGGGGCCCCTGTGTCCCTCATCCTGCTTCTTTCTAGAGTGAATGACGCCCCTTTTTCCCTGTCCCAGGAGAGTGCTTGGATCTTGGGTGGTCTAGAACCATCCATTCTGTGCTGTCACTACCCCTCCCCAGTTTCGCCTCCCTCTGCCCCATCTGAGTGAGAAATCCTCATCATTCCTAACAGAGGGGCACAGCTGGAACTGGGGGATCAGATCAGAAAAAGACACCCCCTCCAAGATGGAAAACAACAAGAGTCTTCGTGGAGTGGATCAGTGCCATCTCTTGTAGCAGCATCTCAAGACAGAGGAGTGAAGGTACAACCATGGGTGCAGGTGTGTCCAACGCCAGGCAGGGCAGTGTCCCCAGGAAGGTGTCCACCTCGGAGGGAACTCACAGCACAGACTCTGCAGACAGCATCCATCATTTCAGCCTGTGCTTCATGAGGAGACAGCAGGATGATGGAAGCTTTGGGTGTCTAAGAAGGAGTTTTGAAAAAGGTGCTAGAGACTGAGACTTCTCCATGTGTCCCAGGCACGGAGGCTACGCGTGGGGCTCTGAGTCCTTAGAAAAGCTGTCTCTGTGGTGCAGTAAGGATTTGTCTTCCTTTCCACCAGAGTGGGGATCATATTGCCTACAGAACTCTCCAATTCCCCTTTCCTAGACACTATGGGCACCAAACTGCCTTCTTCTTGTTAAAAGTAACTCCTCCTATTTGTACTGTGCTCACAAATGTTGCCATCTATGCAATCTAGTTTAGTCATCAAACCAACCCTACAAGGTAGGGCTTATTCTATGTCAAAGATTATCAAATCAAAGCTCATAGAAAGTGCCCCCAGGAAAATATAACTCTACATAAACTGTAGGAAATGAACATTGAATGTGGTAAATATCTTGAAAATAGAGACAAGAGGATTTTTTTTTAAGGATTCGATGTGGAAGATGAATAATATAGTTTCTAAGTCATTGTTACAGACAGATGAATTCATTAAGGTTAGTCTGTAGTTCTTGCTAGAAAACAGCTATTAATTCTTCCAATACAGTGTTGTGTTTAGGTTTCTGACAACTAAAATAAAAACTTTTAGAAGGACTTTTCTCTTTTATTTTTTCTAGTTGTTTCATCCTTGGGATAGTTCTAGATTAGTCACCCAATTAAGTCATCCAATTGTGAATATACTGTTTGCTTACCTATTTACCAATGCAGAACCTCTTTTAATATGAAGAAATTGGATGTTTCCTTTAGTGGGTTGATGTGGTTGAGATGGAGGAAATTGGACCTTTGAGGTGGGTAAAGAAGTTCTTGTTGATGAAGTGTAGACTTCAGCTATACAGTGACAAATGGGGCAAAAGGAGGTCCGGGATTTTGTGAAGGACATTTGACAACATTTTAAATGAAGGATGGAATTAGAGATAGATCTTAGTTTCCCTAGACTTCTGTAATCAGTGATGTGCTACATGTAAATCACTCCCCTTTCAGAGTTGTTGGTCGTAAGGAAAAGTTTAGGAAGTAACTAAGAGCAATTGAACTCAGATTTATAGACCTCCTACAACGTGCCAGGAATTGCTGCAAGATTTTTCTAAATATCATCCTATTTCCTTTCCACAAAAGCACTGGGAGGAGGAAATATAAAGCCCTCTTTACAGATGAAAGGATGTCACTGACCCTTAAAGAGTATAAGTAACTTAGTCAAGAGGCAAAGCTGCCAAGTGGCAAATTCATGATTCAAATCTAGGTGACTCCACCGCTTACCTTCTCTTTACACTTCAGCCCTTGTAAATGAACATGAATGAGCTGGCTTAATTTAAATTGCTGATTTATTTGTATTTTTAAATGTACATCTTAGGCTTCTGGATGTAAGTGAGTTTTAATTTTATAGTAAGCAAGCAAGATGGACCTCCCTAACTCTGGAAATTCGATGGTTGAATTATGGAAGGATACTTTATGGAACCACTCTATATGATATTTCATTTTGCTCTCAAGTTTAGAAGAGCTATTTCTCTTAAAATCACAGTTTTTTGGTAATTTGATTAGCTTTTTCTTGGGATTGTCAAACGGACTCCTAAAAATGTGAACAATCAGGTCGTGGGCCAAAGAGAAGGTCAAACACTAGTCAGCATGGGAACCAAGATAATTGATTGTATACTGAGGTATCATTAAGACCTGAGATGTTAGCTTCAAATGAGAACAAAATGGGACTCGTAATGTTCACAGCTTTCATGATGAATTTATAATATTGAAACCAGATTTACTTGGGGTACCATTATATAATATTTCCATTAAAAAGAAAATTACCAGAGCTGGGAGAATCTAAGAAAAGCCCATAAGAACTAAAAAGGAAAATCCTTATGATTGGATTTTTAAAAAATGGGCTTCCCTGGTGGTTCAGCTGGTAAAGAATCTGCCTGCAATGTGGGAGAGCTGGGTTCAGTCCCTGGTTTGGGACGATCCCCTGGGGAAGGGAATGCCTACTCACTCCAGTATTCTGGCCTGGAGAATTCCATGGACTGTATAGTCCGTGGGCTCACAAAGAGTTGGACACAACTGAAAGACTTTCACTTTTTTCAAGTTCAACACACACACAACTTTTGCATTAGAGTTGTAAACTTTTTGATTACATAGGAAAATATGTGTGCAATGTCAAGTCTGCTGCCTCAAAGAGAATAATTTATTGAGGGTCCAAATATGGGATTTAAAAATCACTTCAGATTAGAATTATTTTCATTATAACATTTGTTAGTCTGTTTCCTATACTCCAGCAGAAATTTCCTCACTATTTTGGCTTCATTTTCCATCTCCAGGACATAATCTTGCAAGATCACCTCTCACCCTTATCTCTTGGTGACTGGGCACTGAGATGGGACATTATGAACTTGATCTGACAACTTAATAAGATGTAATAAGACCTGAAATAGGGGCAGTGCCCTCTCGACTGAGAAGATCTAGATAGGTATAGAATCTTTTCAAGGGTATGTCTAACCAAATTCCCTTTAAGCCTTCCCTTTAAAGCATTAAATGTCTTTTCCTGTTTCAAACTAAAATGTGATCAGTTGAAATACTGGCAAAGAAGAGGTCGTTAGTAAAAACTCCAATGAAGACAATTTGCTTTGGGTTTGATTTTCCTGTTTTTGTGGTTAGCTTAGCACCAGATGGTGCCCTAGTGAGTTCTGTATAAATAATACAATCATAGGGTTGAGTGATTCTCTACCAGTCACAGAATCAAGCAGAAAATAGCACTTGTCTTTCTGCACAAGCCCATGTAGATTATCTTATTGCAAATTTGTTCTTATGCAGCTCAAACTCTCAAATTCTTGTTATGGTTGGTGGTTTTTTTTTTTTTTTCTCTTCTATTTCTTTATTGAACAAGCCAGCAGCCAACTCCTCATTGTGACCCAGAGGGAAGGACTACTGACTTCAGGCTCTTTAGGTGATACATCCATCCATTGCAGAGGGGAGAAGAGGTGAAGAAGCAAAAATCTCTGCATTCCCTCTCTTGTTCCTGAAAAGGAAGAGTGGCCCCAACACTCCCTTGACAGTTGGTGCACATTAGGGGGTGAGGGAACTGGCTTTGCCCACAGAAGCCCTGTGTCAACCCCTTACAGGCTTTCAAGGTCCAGCTCAAGTGCCAACTCCAGCCCATGATGCTCAGTGATCTTTCCTCTTTCTCTGGGTTCAGATGACAGTTACAGTTTGTTCCTTAAGATCTAGCTCTTCACTAGGTTCTCTTTGATATTATAGTTTCCCCACACCTCTCCCTTTGGATGTAAGTCTTATCTCACCCATGGGATTCTAAGTTGCTCAAATCTATTTTCTTATAACCTAAATGACTTAGCACAGAATTGGGCATTCAATGACTGCTGTTGACTTGATAACACATATGTGGGTCACAGCTCCCACACACTGGAGCACAGATTTAATGGTCAGTACCCCATTCAATGAGCAGAGTTTATCTATGGTGACACAAAGGATTCTCATTTCTTAAGAGTGATGGAGAAAGCATGACAACTTCCCCTGCTTTTCCGCTTTCATTTTACTGTCCTGAAAATGACCCATATAGTAGCAAACCACAGAAAAGGTGATGTAGCTCATTGGAGGAAAATAGGTGGAATCACTGAGAACCTTTCTTCTTTTGAAAGCTGCCTGTATTTTTACTCTGGAAGCACAGATAACCATACGATGTGTCCAGCATTCACATAGACCTATAATAAAATTAAGCCACTCAAGTATTTTTCTGAGCTTGGGGCTCTGTTTACAAGTCTTTGCTTTAATAGTTTCTATGTATTAGGTGTTTTGGGGTGACCTCAAAAGGCACTTAGGAATTCAGATCAGACTATTTAAACCAGTAATTTATTAATTATAGAGAACTAATTTCTAAATAATTTATTTCACGTATTTCCCAAAACATCTTATGGTCTGCTACAGAGTTCTTAAAGTGTGTCCTATAGAATATTAGTATTTCATGACATATGAATAGATGCTTCCTGGAAAAGTAATTGGTTGCTTGGTTGTTGGGAGAAATGTTATGTATCCTGTTTGCTTCTTGGAACAACACATAGCATATTAAAGGCTCCAAAGTGTCTCGCAGCAAAAAGGTCTGTTTAACTTGTTTATCTTGGCATTTAGCAAACATATTTGATCTCAAGAAGAGAATAATATTTAGTGAGTATTCTGTGCCAGGTATATATTAGCTTGTCAAATTTTCACAATAAAATTCTAAAATTCCCTTGTGGCTCAGATGATAAAGAAGCTGCCTGCAATGCAGGAGACCCAAGTTCAATCCCTGGGTCAGGAAGATCCCCTGGAGAAGGGAATAGCAACCCACTCCAGTATTCTTGCCTGGAGAATTCCATGGACAGAGGAGCCTAACAGGCTATATAGTCCATGGCGTCAAAAAGCATCGGACATGACTGAGCGACTAACACTTTTCACTTTCACCCATATTTAAAGATAGGGAACTGAGCTTCTGCTGTATTAAATGATTTGTTCCAGGTCAAACAGTGGCAGAGTCTTATATAGTGAATTTTCATGTTGACTCTGCCACCAAGTAGCTATGTACAACTGTTTTGGACAAATAAGTCAATCTTAATTTCCTTATCTTTAAGTCACATGAAAATAATAATGGTTTAAAGATGAAAGGAGTTGAATTTATATTACCATATTTTGACAGAAAAGTGCCATACAGGTAGCATTTGTACTTTTCAAAAATAGGAGGAGGAAGCGGGGAGGAAGAGGGGCAACAACTAGTTCCAGGAAACATGTTCACTCAAAACATACAAGGTTAAGTGCTAAACTTGTAAGAAAGTGAAAGTGTTAGTCGCTCAGTGTCCAATTCTTTTCACCCCCATGGACTGGAACCCACCAGGCTCTTCTGTCCCTGGGATTTCCCAGGCAAGAATATTGGAGTAGGTTGCCATTTCCTCTTCCAGGGGATCTTCCCAACCTAGGGATCGAACCTGTGTCTCCTGCATTGCAGGCAGACTCTTTACTGCCTGAGCCACCAAGGTAGCACTGCTGCTAAGTCGCTTCAGTCGTGTCTGACTCTGTGCGCCCCCACAGACGGCAGCCCACCAGGCTCCCCCGTCCCTGGGATTCTCCAGGCAAGAACACTGGAGTGGGTTGCCGTTTCCTTCTCCAGTGCATGAAAGTGAAAAGTGAAAGTGAAGTCGTTCAGTCGTGTCTGACCCTCAGTGACTCCATGGACTGCAGCCTTCCAGGCTCCTCCATCCATGGGATTTTCCAGACAAGAGTACTGGAGTGGGGTGCCATTGCCTTCTCCGCCAGGGTAGCACATGTAAGAGCAAATCGGGGGGGGGAGGGTTACACCTACCCTGAATGTTCACCAGAACACATATTTTCATTTCATAACTGCTTTGTATTTTTGGTATACTTAGATTCTCAGATTCATGGATTGATCAAATTGGGCAGTACAGCATTAAAGCACTCAGTGGTACTGTTTTAAATGTTAAGACTAGAAATACATTATCACTACATATTGGAACTTTGACGCTTAACAGCAACTTTCTTTGCTTCTATGGCTTTAATTCAGAAGCTAAGCTTCTTTCTGTTTATTTTTGTATCATTCATTAAGTAGGCATTGCAAAGAGCTAATGGTCTTAGAGAGTAGCTCTGCCTCACTCTACCAATTCTAAGGTATGGTACTTGATTCTTAGGACTCAATCATCTTTCTCAATTTGTCAAGTTTACCATATGAGCTAACCCATTTTTACTTGGCCCCTTGTAAGCTTAAGTTTGAGTGAGTTGGATGTAGATACATTTTCCCCCTAAATTTTGAAAGTCTTTGTAAATTTGTTCTACCTATAAATTTAACAGATAAATAACACAGTGTATAATATAACACTCTGGAACTTATTCCACATACTGACCTGAACGTGGTGATGGGTGTATGACAAAGGGGAGAAGACTGCTAGTTAGACATCTACTTTGCCAAACTGGAAACTGATTTCCTCGTTACCTAAGTTGAACTGAATTCCATTTCCAGTCTCGAAGTCGTTGCAAAGGCAGTGCACAACTGAGCTGAGACAGACTGCATTTTGCATTCTGTATCCCTGAACTGTCATTAGCTGATATCATAAATACTGACAGATAGTATAATACTCCACCAAGTTTATTAAAAGAATAATTTAGAAGCCCATAGTGGTTTTATCATCTGGGGGCCTACCATTCTCTAAAGTGTGATGACTGTTTCTGTGGTTTTCCTAGATTTGGTATTTATGAGTTGTTTATGGCTCTGACATTATTTTATGCCAGAATTCATTAACCTTTAAAATGTTTCTGATATGGTTACTCACTATTGTCACCTCTGGTTTCTAGACACACAGAATGCATCCTAAAAAGAGGAGATGAAACTGATAGCATTCAGATTCACCAGAAGTTGCTTTCTTTGGCTACTTGGTTTCTGAGGTGTAGTGCCAGCTGTTCTGGAGAGAGCAGAACTGCCCTTAATGTGATGAGATTCCAGTTCCTTTGATAGAGCCTCAAATTACAAGCTTCACTGTCAGATAACTGTGATTTCTTAAAAGATGTGCATCTATATCTTTGTTGTAAAGAATAGAAGAGAAATAATGGCACTCTTTAAAGGATAGTTTCAATATATAAAAAAGGGTAATTGCTGTGAAATCTGTGCATAGCCTAAACGAGCTTATACTCTGATAAAAGCATTTCTCTAAAGGCAACTGCCTGGATAGATTAATGCTGCCGTCTGGGTTCTGCTCAATAGAGCTTACGGGACTGAATGGGATGGACAGTAAAAACAGACAGACATAAAACCCCAAACTTCTTTCACTCTTTTCTAAACCCTTTGGTCTTTATGTAGCTCAAAAAATGAAGCAAGTATCAGAAGTACTTCTTAACACGCATTAAATACTGAGCCTTCTGCTGCTAAGAAATGACTTAGGAAGGATTGAGGCTGAAGTAAAATATATTTTAATATTGATTCTGGCCTGAAATAATTGCTTATGTCCTTGAAATAATTTGCTGGTAGCTGTTTATTTATTATTTTTTTTATATATATTAAATAAAAAGTCCTTTGTTCTCCTTCAAGTTCTGGATGGGCTAATTAGCCATTTTGTAAACCAACATAGTACACTATTTCATCTGGATAAATTAATTTATAGTCTTGCATTGAAATGTAATTAAAATGTTGTTACAACTAGTTTTTAGTCCCTAACCAGCAATTGCTGTTACTCTTTACATGAATTCGATGATAAATTTTATTAGCTTGTTTTCCCGGACAAAAGATAGTGTCTAATTGCAGTCTCTGATCCACAGAGCTACAGAACAAACCCCCTTGGCTTCAGCTTGCTAAGCAAAAGTTTTCCATGCCCTGTAAAGATATAGAGATGAAGATGCTCCTTTCTGCTTTGATAACATGATTTTCATTTCCTTGAAGCTGTCTTTCAGGTTGCTAATCCCAATTTATGAACTTGAACTGAGGCTATTTTTGGCTACAATTTAAGCCAAAATTTGCTCATTTTGTTCTTCCTACATAAATGTCAAATATAGTTACAATCAATCCATCATTTTGTCTGCCAATGGTATTTAAAAGTAAATTTCAACACTGAATCGTATACATTCATTCATTTATTCTGTCACTCAACAAATATTTATGTCTGACTATGTTGTGCAAGGCATTGTGCTAAATATACCCTATGATGCTTTTTGTGAACATAGCAGGACAATTTCTTAAGTTTAAAATTTGAAGTTGAAAAAATTAAAAATTTTGAATATTAGATTTTTAGTAGAAGCAGGCCAAATTGGTGGCATTATCTATCAGTAAGCCTGGTGTATTTTCACAACTGAAAGGCAATTCCAAAGAATGCTCAAACTACCACACAGTTGCACTCATCTCACATGCTAGTAAAGTCATGCTCAAAATTCTCCAAGCCAGGCTTCAGCAACACGTGAACCGTGAACTCCCTGATGTTCAAGCTGGTTTTAGAAAAGGCAGAAGAACCAGAGATCAAATTGCCAAAATCCGCAGGATCATGGAAAAAGCAAGAGAGTTCCAGAAAAACATCTATTTCTACTTTATTGACTATGCCAAAGCCTTTGACTGTGTGGATCACAGTAAACTGTGGAAAATTCTTCAAGAGATGGGAATACCAGACCACCTGACCTGCCTCTTGAGAAACCTATATGCAGATCAGGAAGCAACAGTTAGAACTGGACATGGAACAACAGACTGGTTCCAGATAGGAAAAGGAGTGCGTCAAGGCTGTATATTGTCACCCCACTTATTTAACTTTGATGCAGAGTACATCATGATAAACGCTGGACTGGAAGAAACACAAGCTGGAATCAAGATTGCCAGGAGAAATATCAGTAATCTCAGATATGCAGATGACACCACCCTTATGGCAGAAAGTGAAGAGGAACTAAAAAGCCTCTTGATGAAAGTGAAAGAGGAGAGTGAAAAAGTTGGCTTAAAGCTCAACATTCAGAAAAAGAAGATCATGGCATCCCGTCCCATCACTCCATGGGAAATAGATGGGGAAACAGTGGAAACAGTGTCAGACTTTATTTTGGGGGCTCCAAAATCACTGCAGATGGTGATTGCAGCCATGAAATTAAAAGACGCTTACTCCTTGGAAGAAAAGTTATGACCAACCTAGATAGCATATTCAAAAGCAGAGACATTACTTTGCTGACTAAGGTCCGTCTAGTCAAGGCTATGGTTTTTCCTGTGGTCATGTATGGATGTGAGAGTTGGACCGTGAGGAAGGCTGAGCACTGAAGAATTGATGCTTTTGAGCTGTGGTGTTGGAGAAGACTCTTGAGAGTCCCTTGGACTGCAAGGAGATCCAACCAGTCCATTCTGAAGGAGATCAACCCTGGGTGTTTTTTGGAAGGAATGATGCTGAAGCTGAAACTCCAGTACTTTGGCCACCTCATGAGAAGAGGTGATTCATTGGAAAAGACTCTGATGCTGGGAGAGATTGGGGGCAGGAGAAGAAGGGGACGACCAAGGATGAGATGGCTGGATGGAATCACTAACTCAATGGACGTGAGTCTGAGTGAACTCCAGGAGATGGTGATGAAGAGGGAGGCCTGGCGTGCTGCAATTCATGGGGTTGAAAAGAGTCAGACACGACTCAGCGACTGAACTGAACTGAACTGAATCATTAGTAACTGTGTAAAGAGCAATATATTTGGTGAATTAGCGACTTTTTGGAAATTTTAATTGTTTGACTAGTAGTCTTTTAAGAAAACACTGACAGATTTTTCTGTAATGGTCTGTGTAATCATGTGATTTACATTGCTAAGCTTTTTTCCTGGGAAGGCACATTGCTGAAGGATTAAAATAAAAAATACTGTACTATGTTTGTGTCACAGACCTCAGTTTTTAACACATTTAATAATTAAATTGAGGAAATTGAAAATCAGTGAGGCTTTTGTGTTGTGAGAAGGTTATTTGGAATTTGGGGTAACAGCTCATTGCACCTTAGGTGAGATTTTTAAAAATGCTTAATGTTGCTTTACAATATTGCTTGAATTTGTAGAAATGGGGCTTTGTGATTGTTTCTTCACACACACACACACACACACACACACACAATTGTTTCTACACACACACACACACACCCACACACACCCACACCCACACACACACACACACACCACCCACCCCGTAGTTGAGAACCCAGTTGAGGAAAGAAGGTTGAATCTAGTAAAAACTAGTAGACACAGCATAGTTAATGAATTCACTTGTTTAATTCAAGGTATACTTCCTGATTGATTACAGTATAGGCCAGCAAAATATTCTGGTGTTTGAGCTAGTTTACATTATCCTTAAAGGGGTAACGAAAGAACAGGAAATACCTTCTCATCTCAGCTTGTCCTCAGGCATCAGGTCACAACTACCACTCAGTACCCGAAACCCAGTCTTCAGGAGGTAGGTCCAGATGGGAAGCCAGCTTTCTAACATGAAGGTTGCGTAGTAATGCTTGGTGAATGTGGAGATTGACACCCTGGAGCACAGAGCAACACTCTGATGGAGGCTAAGCACACCACACAAGGTGCCACTGTTTGACTAGCTTTTCTGTGTCCTACCAGGCTCTTATTTTCACACTGCTAGCTCATCTTTTCACCTATCTTTCTTTTAATGTTTTACCATTATGATAGTTGAAAAGAGAGCCTTTCTGAAGCAAGTGCTTGTTGAAGAAACTTTTTCCCATCACTCTGCTGCTGTGGTAGTTCTCCAGAGAAGTCTCCTCACTAGATATCTGATCCAGGTATCATAGGGAATTAGTGCTATTTGTCAAGTCTAGTTGGGCTTCCCAGGTAGCTCAATGGAATCCACCTGCCACTGCAGGAAATATAGGAGAGTTGAGTTTGATCCCTGGGTTGGGAAGATCCCCTGGAGGAGAAAATGACAGCCCATTCCAGTATTCTTGCCTAGGAAATCTCATGAACAGAGGAGACTGTAGTCCATGGGGTCCCAAAGAGTTGGACATGATCGGGCAACTGACCACTCACACACACACACCTTATGTCTGGTTAATCACGTATCACAGACTTCCAGGGTAGGGGGAAACCTTCTGTTCATTTAGGCCGACATTCAGCTGATGCTTGGGTCTTTTGCTTTTAAAAAGAATCTCACAAGAAACTCATTGCCTCCCGAGACAGCCCTTACTCAGTATTTTCCCAAGGGTATCCTCTTTAATGGCAGTCCCACAGGGTACTTTACAAAAAGAAGTATTCCATGGTCAAGTAAGTTTGAGAAGTAATAGTCAACATTTAGGCTCTGAGTATTCATACAGAAAGCAGACTTGTTTAAATTAACCTGCAGCTTCCCTTAATTAATTTGGTCATGAAAACTCTTTCTCCCATATAACACATTTTAATATTCATTCTACATAAAATGTTTCAGTATATGTTTTTTTCCAGATAGTACATGTTTGTTAAAGCAACTTAAAATTGCATTGACTTTTTGGATGCATATCAGGCTGACCTTTTGACTCCTTGAGTCTCAGTCTCTAGTACTACTTGCTGTTTAGTCACATCTTCCTGTTTTGCTGTGGTTGGCTTTTTGGATTCAAGTATTGGTCTTCTTTTTCACATTTCATCTTATTGGATCTAGTCCACCTCTTCAGTTTGCCTTTTTAGATCCTGACTGTGTCATCCTGAACATTCATTAGCAGTCTGAGATCTGTGCTACTCACTGATGTCGTGAGCATGCCATCTAATATCTTTATTCAATTTGTTGATTAGAAGTGATGAATAGGACTGGGCAAGGTTGGTATTGAAGAGGAAAAGTTAAAATTTTGCCTAACCTCCTGCTCATTCTGCTTCTGTAACTCAGCTTGCTTCTTGCAGTATCTGGATCACGTAGGTCACGTAGTCTCAGAAAGTGGGGACTTAAAATACTAGGAACTGGAGCTTATCTCATTCACCCTTGTCCTGTTCTTTGTAACTGCCCAGCCCTGCAATCCTGCTTAATCATGCCTGTCCATGTAGAGGTCAGACATCCCCCCTCCCAATCTTGACCACTATTCTCCCACGCACGAAACCCCTTAGTTTAAACCAGCCTATTAGCTGCTAGTGTTGCCCACTATAGTTTGTCTGTAAAAAACTCTGTAACCCCTTTGTTCTGGACTCAGAGCTTGGAGAGTTTACTCCTCTGGGCCCACTGGGGTAATAAACCTGAGTTCTCCAACTTTCCAAGTGTAGTGCTTGGTTTCTCGATTACTGGTTTCTGCAACAGTATCATTCCATAAGCCATCTCCCTTTGGTTCCAATTGCTAATCTCTCTAGTTAGTAACAAATTCTTCAGAAGAGAGTTTCCAGTTTCCCTGGCTTCTAGCCTCTAGTCTTTGTAATTTGCAAACCTATTGTATTTTTAAGAGGCAAATCATCTTTTCCTATTATTAGTTCTTCTAATTTTTCCAAGGCAAAACGTAATAATTTTGTTTCTAAATACAGTGGCTCATCAACTCTTCATAAATCTAATGCCACATCTTTTCAGGAAGTAATGCTAGTCAAAATCCTGCTACATTTTTGCAGAAAATATTTTGGGAGATGTCTTAAAACACCAGGGTGTCTTTCTGTGCCTAGATAAATTAGTTGGCGTGGTTTCAGTATATTTGTATTGTAATTTTCTATCTGGAGGGATAGTCTTTTGAAATTGTATACACTAATTAGTGTAGTTTGCAAAATAATAGATATTTTTGTATGTGTGGGAGGTAAGGCTTTCAAATGCAGCATTTAAACATAATTGCTCTTTAAACATCATTTCACTCAAAAGACATGTATTAATTTTTTTTATAACTGCAGGTTTGGGGTGGCCTATTAATTAATCTCTACATCAAGCAAAAAAAAATCCAATGATTTCCCAAATGTGTCACAAATATCCTATTTATCTGAAAGTCTGAAGGTGAAGTTGCTCAATCCTGTCTAATTTTGCGACACCATGGACTGTAGCCTACCGGGCTCCTCTGTCCATGGAATTTTCCAGGCAAGAGTGCTGGAATGGGTTGCCATTTCCTTCTCCAGGGTATCTTCCCCACCCAGGAATCGAACCTGGGTCTCTCGCATTTCGGGCAGACGCTTTACCATCTGAGCCACCAGGGAATAGTTTATTTATAATTGTGCCAGTATATTTGCCAAAGTTTAGCTCCAATTATTTATTTACACCAAAGTGAATCCTAGAGAAAGAAGAATTTTTGCTTTGTTTGCAAATCACTAGAGTAATTTTATTGAGATTTTGAATCTACTTTTCAGTATCAGAGCATCTTTACATTTTTATTTTTAAAGTTTACTTAGAAGTATGTCAGAAGTTATAGAAAGCTCAAGTTCTGAGACTGAAACACATGAGTTCATAATGGGCACCATGCGTTTTTTTAGCTGAGGTACCTGGGATAAGGGCTTCCTTCTTAGCTCAGCCAGTAAAGAATCTGCCTGCAATGCAGGAGACCTGGGTTTGATCCCTGGGTTGGGAAAATCCCCTGGAGGAGGGCATGGCAACCCACTGCAGTTTCTTGCCTGGAGAATCCCATGAACAGAGGAGCCTGACAGGCTACAGTCCATGGGGTCACAAGAGCTGGACAAGACTTAGTCACTATATCCCACTCCCACCTGGAATAAGGTTATTCAATGTGTTTAAACCTCAGTTTTTCATACTTATCCCTCAGAATTCCTTTAAAGATTACATGAGGAGTATTTAAATAAAGCATGTTCCACATTGCTTTATACACATTGAGAATTGGATAAGTGATAATCAGTCTGTTAAGTTTCAACTATAAGCAAAACCCTTAAAATGTCCAGAAAAATTTGGCATGTTATATCAAACTTTTATTTCTACAGTGTTCTCCTAATCAAAATGGTTACATTTCTCCAAAGTCTTCAGTTTTCATGACTGTGGATTTATATTATTTGACTCACACTCATAAAACATGGCAGCATAGTTAAAACTTCAGACTGTTCCAGAAAGTCTGTTTCACATAGCTACCATCCAGTAGTATCCAAAATGTTTCTCAATCACAGCACTTACCACAGTGCCTAATTCAGGGTGTTGGAAAAACAAAACAAAGCAAAACAATAGGCCCTTTCCATGGGGCATCTGACTATTCTGAATTTTTCAAAGTTTGGGCTTTTTAAGTTGAGTTTAGGACATAATTCTGGATATTTTGTGTCAGACGAGTGTAATCTCCTCTGTTCTGTCTTGTCTCAACAAAAATTTGAAGTGAGGGCCATTAGAGCCCCTCGGTGTGTCACAGCTCACAGACAGACCGTGTTATAGCTCTTGGGTCTTGGACAGACCATGTTGTAGCTCTTAGATCAGTGTTACAGCTCTGTGTCACAGCTCAATTTTATTTAGAAAATAGCAGGAAAATACATCCTCAAGGTATGAAGGTATGCTGACCCAAAGATATGCAGAGAAGAGAAGAGAGCCCCAGCTCTTTGTCTCTTTTATGTGTTTTTTCCTTCCCACTGGGCCTGCCCTATGTCAATTGGGCTAACAAGGAGTGCTCTTTGTTCTACCTGAGGTCCTCACTCCAGTCCTCGGACCTTCCTTTGACCTTCCTTTGTTCTATTTTTGTGGGCTTTTCCCTTCCTTGTCTTTTAGCCATTGTTGTTTGGATTCCTGTTTCCTTCTCTAACTACCTAACTTTTTGTTTCCCTATCAAAGTCAGATAGTTTGATTAATTTTTATTCTGGGTATTTTTCATTTTTTTTTGGAACAGCCTAAGTTACAAAAAGAAGGTTGTATCATGGGTAAGAGTAAAATGTCTTTGCGTAGGGTATATACCTACTTAATATTAAAGGACAATGAAATTTCTCGACTGAAACAAATGCACAACCTAAAAATTGAGAGTTATGTTTTATTTGGGGGATTACTGAGGACTGTGAGCCTGGGATATAGCCATGTAGATAGCTCTGAGAAACTGTTCAAAGAGGTAAAGGAGAACTAGGATTTGTAGTTTTTGCTGAGGGAAAACAAAGCAAAACGTGTATTCAGACATCAAGAGGTTGTTCCTAATCACAAAAAACAGAAATCTCAAGTTAATAATTTTAGTGCTTTTCTACAAGGTGAGAAGAGTCAGAAGTCTGAGTTCATTGAAATTATTCCTTTGAAATAACTATCTAGGGCCAGTATCCTGTTGTGTTTTCTTCATCCTGAATTCCCCTTAGGGGGCATGGAGAAGAGTGCAGTGGCTGATGGCTTGATGGCTACATCCTTTGTTTACTGAAATGGCTGGCAGTATTCTTTGTCTACACGTTTATTCATGACTAGTGCTGTGAGGACCTAGGTGAAGACATCAGCCAGCAGCCCAAGTCCTCTGGAGTGACAGCTCCAGAGAATAAACCCAATAGATGATTTTAGGCAGTCAGCCAGAGCACACAGATTCTGGTGCAGTTTGTTTTCTATACAAGGATGCCTTACAGTGAAAGTGAAAGTGAAGTCACTCAGTCGTGTCCGACTCTTTGCGACCCATGGACTGTAGCCCACCAAGCTCCTCCGTCCATGGGATTCTCCAGGCAAGAATACTGGAGTGGGTTGCCATTTCCTTCCCCAGGAGATCTTCCCAACCCAGGGATCAAACCCAGGTCTCCCATATTGCAGGCAGATGCTTTAACCTCTGCACCACTGGGGAAGCCCTTAAATACAAGAATACAGTCTCTCAGAAAACCTCCTATAGAGACACAGAACTTCAGACCCAACTACTAACATCAAAGAGTTCAAGGAGGAAAGGAAGCCAGGTTGAAAGAAGGCGGAGGAGGTGGGTTGGGGAGCCGAAAGGGGTGGCCTTACAGATGTCTTCTGCCACCTACAGATACCCAGGAGTTATGGGACTTTTCCCTGGGCCTCCAGAGAAGGGAGGACCGGAACTCGGCCCTACCAGAAATCAGACCGGACCAGAACCAGAATTCAAGTTCTCTGCCAAGAGGAGGTGATCAGTCTCCAATCCTCAGCTCAGGCTGAGGGCCCTTCGACCAGATTCCTGCATCCAGGACTGGGGGACAAGAAAAACAGGAAAGGATAGGAAGGGTTAAGGAGAGGAAAGAGAGAGGGAAGGGGTCAATACTCTTGTTCCTTACCTGTTGGGGCACTCTGGCCAGTTGTCCGTGTCAGGAGACCAGGGACAAAAGAGTCCCAGTTACGGCCGCTGGGTCTGGTCCATTGACAGGCAAGCTGGCCCCTGAGTACCCCGAGTGGTCAAGATGTCAGTCTCAGTGAAGAAGAGTCCCCGCCAGAGTCACCATTTGTTGCAGGAAGGCGGACCCCTTCCAGGGGACATGCCTTACAGAGGGAACATGAATTTGGGTTGAAATGTAGTCTGCATTATACTCACTGTAGGCTTCCCTGGTGGCTCAGCAGTAAAGAATACAGGAGATGCAGGTTCGATCCCTGGGTGGGGAAGGTACCCTCAGGAAGGAACTGGCAACCCACTCCAGTATTCTTGCTTGGAGAATCCCATGGACAGAGGAGCCTGGCAGTCTACAGGGTTGCAGAGTCTGACACCACTGAGCACACACAGGCAGGGGCTGAGAAGGCATAACCCAGCCCCTCTAGAACCATGCTCTTGGTTTCTGTGATATTGCGATTGATAAGAAAAATATATATTTGGTCATAGTTACTATTCAGTCGAGAGGTGGACTATAAAGAAAACTGGACACTGAAGAATTGATGCTTTTGAACTGTGGTGTTGCAGAAGACTCTTGAGAGTCCCTTGGACTGCAAGGTGATCCAACCAGTCCATTCTAAAGGAAATCAGTCCTGAATATGCATTGGAAGGACTGGTGCTGAAGCTGAAACTCCAATACTTTGGGCACCTGATGCGAAGAACTGACTCATTGGAAAAGACCCTGATGCTGGGAAAGATTGAAGGCAGGAGGAGAAGGGGACAACAGAGGATGAGATGGTTGGATAGTATCACTGACTCCATGGACATGAGTTTGAGCAAGCTCCGGGAGTTGGTGATGGACAGGGAGGCCTAGTGTGCTGCAGTCCATGGGGTCACAAAGAGTCAGTGACGACTGAGCAACTGAACTGAACTGAAGGGAGTCTGGTTCTCAAGCTCCCCAAGCCCTTGGAATTTCAAATATGTAGAGAGTTAAGGTATGTTTTGTTTTGTTAACGAATGTCCTTAGGAAAGAGCCTAAGGGTGGGGCCTGGTTGCTAGTAGAGCCAATCTAGCTACCACTAGAACTTTGAAACTTTGGGCTGCAACTTTCATTTCCACTCCACCCCCAAACTCCAGGGAGGGGAAGGGACCTTGAGTTTTAAATAATGGACAATAGCCAATGATTTAATTGAACATTACTATGTAATGAAACCTCCATAAAACTCCCAAAGAAAGGGTGATCTTCTGGTTTGTTGAACTTGTGGAGATTTGGGGAGAATAGCACTCCTGGAGGGCATGGGAGTGTTCTCGCCCTTTCCTCATACCTTCTCTTGCATCTGGCTATTCCTGAGTTATATCCTTTTATAATGAAGCAGTGATCTAGTAAGTAAAATATGTCTCTGAATTCTGTGAATGGTTCTAGCAAATTAAGCAAACCTAAGGAGGTGGTCATGGGAATCTCTGATGGATAACTGACCAATCAGGCAGAAGTACAATGATAACCTGAACTAGCAGCTGCCTTTTGAGTTGGGGGGGGGAGTGGAAGGGCAGACAGTCTTATGGGACTGAGGCTTTTATTTATATGTGGGGAATCTGATTCTATCTCCAGGTGGATAGTATCAAAATTGAGTTAAATTATAGGACACCCAGCTGGTGTTCTCCCTTCCCCATTGGAAATTGAGTTTCAGAATACCAAAAGAGTTCCATATTATTTCTAGAAATCATTCAAGGATCATATTAGTGATACAGTAGAAAGAACTGAGGATTTGTAGTCAGAAAGCCCAGGATTTTAATCCTAATTTCAACAGTTACTGCTTCGTGACCTTGGTCAAGTTAATGAAAAATTGTCTCTTATATAATGTCTGCCTCTAGGATTTAGAGGGAGTGACTCCCCATGCTGTTATCTGGCCCACTGAGGTTTGAACGTTTTAAATGATCATATATGCTGTGAGTTTTATTACATTTTGGTGAAATTTGGTACAGAAGTAGAAAGAAATTACTTTTGAGACAAAGAAATGACTGTGAAAGTATGAAACTGAAAGTCGCTCAGTTGTGTCCAACTCTTTTCGACCTCATGGACTATACAGCCCATGGAATTCTCCAGACCAAAATACTGGAGTGGGTAGCCTTTCCTTCTCCAGGGATTTTTCCAACCCAGGGATCGAACTCAGGTCTCCTGCATTACAGGCAGATTCTTTACCAGCTGAGCCACGAGGAAGCCCAAGAAATGACTAAGTTGCTATTTTAAAGCCAACTAGTCATCCCCTCTACAGTATTTACCATAGGTAAAAATCGCTTCTGGTTCACATTGACTGATAGAATATATGTATGATATTTACAATTGTGTGACTTCTAGAATTCAGAGAACCATCTCTTATATAATGTCTGCCTCTAGTATTTAGAGGGAGTGACTCCCTATGCTGTTATCTGGCCCACTGAGGTTTGAACTGCAGAGGGTGATACCCCATACCACTACATTTTGAATAGCTTGGATTTAAGAGCAGCAAGCCAGGTCACAGAACAGTCACCACAACATCCAGTGTGCCTTTCTTACAAGTATATTTCAGAAATTGATAGGTGGCCTACAAAAATCCTGTTCTCTTAAGAAAGTTTAAATTCTTTTTTCTTTAATTTCCCAACTAGAAATAGTTCTTTGGGAAGAGCCCATTGCATAGAGAATACACTTAGCAGCAACAAAGGCTTCCCTAGTGGCTCAGTGGTAAAGAATCCTCCTGCCAATGCAGAAGACTGCACATTTGATCCCTGAGTCAGGAAGATCCCCTGGAGAAGGGAATGGCTACCCACTCTAGTATTCTTGCCTGGAGAATCCCATGGATAGAGGAGCCTGGTGGGCTATGGTCCAAGGCGTCACAAAAGAGTTGGGCACAACTGAGTGACGTTAGTGATCTCCTGGACTGTAGCCCACCAGTCTCCTCTGTCTATGGGATTCTCCAGGCAAGAATACTGGAGTGGAGCAGCCATTCCTTTCTCCAGGGGATGTTTCCATCCAGGGATTGAACCTGGGTCTCCTGCATTGCAGGCAGATTCTTTACCATCTGAGCCACCAGAGAAGTCCCAGAAAACAACAAGCAACAAAAATATTCCAAGGTTCTTATTTATACAGGAATGGGAAAAACCAATAGAAGGTTCTAGGTAGCTTTCATCATTATAATATGCAGTATATATAGATTCTACATATGTTAGTCAGACACAAGATGTTCTGCAGGAATCCTGAGGTGTAACCTAATACACGGCTACAAAATCAAACTCCAGTAACATCCCTATAATTCTTACTAGCTCTAGGAAAATGGGAAGAAGCCCTCCAGAAAATTATTTCCTTTCATGTAAATTCTTTTAGTAAACAACACTGAATCATAAAGAATGTTCTGCCTTTTGTTTGCTAGTTGTTTTTATAATTTGATCTGTGATTCATATATTTAATTCTGTTCCATACCTGTAGTTCCTTATTATTTTCAGGTGGTACTTGGGTCAGAACCCATATTAACTTGTGGTTTCCTTGGTTCACAAATTACTACTTCTCTGGAGCACTTTACCCCCATATTACACCATAGAATTACACTTTACCCAAAAATTGGTTTTTGTAGCACCTACATTCTTTGAAATCACATCTGCTATTGGGTTTTACTTTCCTGAAGAATATTTTCTTTCTTATGACTAGTTTTGTTGCAGAAACCAGTAATCAAGAAACCAAGCACCACACTTGGAGAGTTGGAGAACTCAGGTTTATTATGCTGGCAGGCCCAGAGGAGTTAACACTCAGAGTTCTGAGTGCCAAACAAAAGGGTTACAGAGTTTTTATAGACAGACTATAGTGAGCAACTCTAGCTGTTAATAGGCTGGTTTAAACTAAGGGGTTTTGCATGCACAGGAATAGCAGTCAAGATGGGGAGGGGGGTACCTGACCTTTATAAGGACAGGCATGATTAAGCAGGTTTGCAGGGCTGGGCAGTTGCAAAGAGCAGGACAAGGGTGAGTGAGATAAGCTCCCGTTCCTAGTATTGTAAGTCCCCACTTTCTGAGACTACATGACCTGTGTGATCCAACTTTGCAAGGTATAAGCTGAGTTATAGAGGCAGAATAAGCAGGAGGTTAGGTAAAATTTTAACTTTTCCTCTTCATTTCCTGTCTTGACGCTTCTATCACTCATTGTGGAAAGCATCATCTCATGTTTTGGTAGGACCTTCATAGCTCCCCATTGTTTGCTGCTGCTGCCGCCAAGTCGCTTCAGTCGTGACTGACTCTGTGCGACCCCATAGACGGCAGCCCACCAGGCTCCTCCGTTCCTGGGATTCTCCAGGCAAGGACACTGGAGTGGGTTGCCATTTCCTTCTCCAATGTATGAAAGTGAAAAGTGAAAGTAAAGTCGCTCAGTTGTGCCAGACTCTTAGTGACCCCATGAACTGCAGCCCACCAGGCTCCTCCGTCCATGGGATTTTCCAGGCAAGAGTACTAGAGTGGGTTGCCATTGCCTAGGGGGCTATATTGAGCTATTACCATTTGTAACTTTATGGGTTCAATCTAAGAGGTTATGAACTGGGTAATTGCATTGAGTATACAAGGGCCAAACAAGAGCACTGCGAAGAGCATAAAGAGAGGACCCATTAAAGGGAAAAGCCATGATATTCAGCTCCAGATAATGTTCCAATTACCCCAGGAATTAGCTAGTTTCTCTCTCCTTTTTATGATTTGTTCCCTTAGCTGCTGGACCATGTCCCTGACTATTTCTGATTGGTTTACATAAAAGCAGCCTTCTTCATTCAAGAAAAGGCATAGCTCTTCAGCTGTCAGTAGGTTTGCTGCTGCTGCTAAGTCGCTTCAGTTGTGTCCAACTCTGTGCAACCTCAGAGAGGGCAGCCCACCAGGCTCCCCCGTCAGTAGGGCTAGCCCTCCCCTATTCTGTAAAACCATCTCCAGCCAGCGAGTCTATTTGGTCCTATAATGAACAGCACAGCAATAATATCGATTAGGAATAGAGACCAGGGTTGACAGTAAAAATCTATCAATATTTTGATAGCCGGATCCTCAAGCTCCTGCTGTGCATTGACCAGCCAGCTGCCAGAGCGTGGCTGGAGCAAGGCTGAAGAATCCTTAGGTTTCTGCTGACTAGTCAGCTTCCAGAGTGACCAGAGCAGGACCCAGCATCCTTTGTAGGTGAGGGCCTTGTCTTTGGAACAAGACCTTGAGGATATTTTTGGGTTCCTGAACTGCTTTCCAGGAAGTCACTGCCTTCTTGACTCTGGTGTGGTGGATCCAAGGGATGACACCTATAATTCTAAGAGCAGAAGGGGTTGCCAGGATGACCGTGTGAGGGCCTGTCCAAACTGGTTGAAGCGTTGTTTTTGTTTGTTTTTTTTTTTCCTAATCTTTAACCCATACCTCATCTTCTGGTTGATAGGGATGAACCCAATTGCCCAAAGGAATTGGTGTCCTTTCTAAGGCTATATGGCTGAAGACTTTCCCCAGGGCTTGGAGGTATTGGGACATCTCCAGGTCAACTAGTTGTTGATGGTTTCCCTTGAGCTTTTCTATCACTGGAGGTGGTCTCCGTGTAAGATCTCAAAGGGAGAATAGCCTGAGGACCTCAGGATGCATTTACAGAGGGAGGTGAGAGTCCACAGATTGATAAGGCAGCTTATACTAGCATTGTCTTGGTGTTGGCTGGGGGATATTCTTGTTGTGCTGCTGCTGCTGCTGCTAAGTCACTTCAGTCGTGTCCGACTCTATGCGACCCCATAGAGAGCTGTCCACCAGGCTTCCTCGTCCCTGGGATTCTCCAGGCAAGAACAGTGGAGTGGGTTGCCATTTCCTTCTCCAATGCATGAAAGTGAAAAGTGAAAGTGAAGTTGTTCAGTCATGTCCAACTTTTCATAAACCCCATGGACTGCAGCCTACCAGGCTCCTCCATCCATGGGATTTTCCAGGCAAGAGTACTGGGGTGGGGTGCCATTGCCTTCTCCGCTTGTTGTACTACTACTTGGATAAACAGACTTAACAAGAAAGTTAAAGATATATGGCCCAAAGATTAATAGAGGAAAGCTGCTGAGGGGCTAGCCAGGAGAACGAGGTCTAGACATTGATTTGTGACATTAGTGTTTCCCTAGGTATGAGAAGATGGAAGAATTTGGACTTATAAAAATATTTACGTGAAAACATCTGACTATCTGAAGGCCTGTTTTTTTTTGTTTTTGTTTTTCCCAGAGCACAGAGTGCCTTATTTCTTGTCTCCACCCTGAACTCCTTTCAAGGGGGTGCTGAAGGTCAGCATGTGCATCTTATAGTGCTCATGATTTAATCGTTGTAGAGGCAGCTGGCAAGGACCAACTTTCAGTCAGCAGGGCCCCTTCACAGCTGCATATTTGACCGTGTTTTGGTGGCATTTCATGGTCATTGTGTCCCACGGTACTGGGAAGGCTCATTCCCAGGTCTAACAAAGATTTCATTGACAGGCCACTCAGTGTGTTTTCACTAGACCAGGCCTTGTAAATAGCAAAAGTCTCTGGACCATACCTGTCTTACTAGCCCATTGGTCCAGGAAAATATTTCCTCTTGTTGCTTCTTCCCATATCTAGGTTTACATTATTACAATTATTGATCTCATATGGGACTTTATATCAGCATTTTATCACAGGCTCAGTCACACATTTGGTAATGTAAGAAATAATCATCTGAAACAAGCTACATAGAAAATTATATAGCTAGAAGTTATTAGTAAGGTCACAAGCAAGAATTTAAGTCAAGAACTTTCATTGGGTATAGTCTGGTATACCCCAGGTTATCTGACTCAGTTAAATGATTATAGCCAAGTGTTCATCTCCTGGTTGTACATCATGGAACATCTGAGCTTTATCTAAATGTTGGTTGCTGAAATAAGCTTTAGAAACAATCTTAGAGTATCCTTTTTATAACTTAATTAAGTTTTAACATAACAAGGAACTATCTCAGAAGTGAGTCTTAGTAAGCACAGACCTTAATTAACAAAACTAGAATTTAATATTTAGTGAAGCAGAATTTTTTTTTTTTTGTGGGGGTGGGTAGAATTCATTGTGAGGGCATTGACATTGTAGCCAGGGAAGCCTTTAACCCATCAAATGAAAATGAAGTCTGTCAGGGAGCCAGGAAAAGCCAAGCAGCCATCTTGGATTTCCCATAGCCTTGGCTCTTTGATTTTTAGCTGTTGTTTATCCATTTTTTAATTTCCTGATTTAGGAACAGACTATTGCCATGTTTTAAGGACACCAGGATAGCAAAAGTCTCACCGTGAGGGGTTATTTTGTGTAGAAGCAGAATGAGCTTTGTCTACATGTGCCACGTAACATAATCTTAAATAATGATTATTTACTTTACCAAAGTAACAGAAAGACTTTAAAAACAAATATAAATCACTTAAAGGCAAAGAAACTCATAATCTGTTATTGAAAGCTAGGTTGGTCATAACTTTCCTTCCAAGGAGTAATCGTGTTTTAATTTCATGGCTGTAATCACCATCTGCAGTGATTTTGGAGCCCAGGAAAATAAAATCAGCCACTGTTTCCACTGTTTCCCCATATATTTGCCATGAAGTGATGGGACCAGATGCCATGATCTTAGTTTTCTGAATGTTGAGTTTTAAGCCAACTTCTTCAGTCTCCTCTTTCACTTTAATCAAGAGGCTCTTTAGTTCTTCACTTTTTGCCATAAGGGTGGTGTCATCTACATATCTGAAGTTATTGATATTTCTCATGGCAATCTTGATTCCACCTCGTGCTTAATCCAGCCCAGTATTTCTCATAATGTACTCTGCATTTAAGTTAAATAAGCAGGATGACAATATACAGCCTTGACGTACTCCTTTTCCTATTTGGAACCAGTCTACTGTTCCAAGTCCAGTTTTAACTGTGGCTTCCTGACCTGCATACAGGTTTCTCAAGAGGCAGGTCAGGTGGTGTGGTATTCCCATCTCTTTCAGAATTTTCCACATTTATTGTGATCCACACAGTCAAAGGCTTTGGTGTAGTCAGTAAGGCAGAAATAGATGTTTTTATGGAAATCTGTTGCTTTTTTGATGATCCAAATGTTGGCAGTTTGATCTCTGGTTCCTCTGCCTTCTCTAAAACCAGCTGAAACATCTGGAAGTTCACAGTTCATGTATTGCTGAAGCCTGGCTTGGAGAATTTTAAGCATCACTTTACTAATGTGTGAGAGGAGTGCAATTGTGCAGTAGTTTGAGCATTCTTTGGCATTGCCTTTCTTTGGAACTGGAATGAAAACTGACATTTTCCAGTCCTGTGGCCACTGCTGAGTTTTTCAAATTTGCTGGCATATTGAGTGCAACACTTTCACCACATCATCTTTCAGGATTTGAAATAGCTCAACTGGAATTCCATCACCTCCACTAGCTTTGTTCATAGTGATGCTTTCTAAGGCCCACTTGACTTCACATTCCAGGATGTCGGGCTCTAGGTCAGTGGTTATCTCTCCTTGCTATTCTTTGGAACTCTGCAATCATGTGCTTATATGTTTCCTTTTCTCCTTTGCTTTTCACTTCTCTTCTTTCTACAGCTATTTGTAAGGCCTCCTCAGACAGCCATTTTACTCTCTTGCATTTCTTTTTCTTGGAGATGGTCTTTATCCCTGTCTCCTGTACAATGTCACGAACCTTCCTTAGTTCATCAGGCACACTGTCTATCAGATCTAGTCCTTTAAATCTATTTCTCACTTCCACTGTATAGTCATAAGGGATTAGATTTTAGATCATACCTGAATGGTCTAGAGGTTTTCTCCATTTCTTCAATTTCAGTCTGAATTTGGCAATAAGGAGCTCATGATCTAAGCCACAGTCAGCTCCTGGTCTTGTTTTTGGTGACTGTATAGAGCTTCTCCATCTTTATAATCAATCTGATTTTGGTGTTGACCATCTGGTGATGTCCATGTGTAGTCTTCTCTTGTGTTGTTGGAAGAAGGTGTTTGCTATGACCAGTGCATTCTCTTGGCAGAACTCTATTAGCCTTTCTCCAGCTTCATTCTGTACTCCAAGGCCAAATTTGCCTGTTACTCCAGGTGTTTCTTGACTTCCTACTTTTGCATTCCAGTCCCCTATAATGAAAAGGACCTTTTGGGGTGTTAGTTCTAAAAGGTCTTGTAGGTCTTCATAGAACCATTCAACTTCAGCTTCTTCAGCATTACTGGTTGGGGCATAGACTTGGATTACCATGATATGGAATGGTTTGCCTTGGAAATGAACAGAGATCATTCTGTCATTTTGAGGCTGCATCCAGGTACTGCATTTTGGACTCTTTTGTTGACTATAATGGCTACTCCATTTCTTCTGAGGGATTCCTTCCCACAATAGTAGGTATAGTGGTCATCTGAGTTAAATTCACCCATTCCAGTCCATCTTAGTTCGCTGATTCCTAGAATGTCAATGTTCACCCTTGCCATCTCCTGTTTGACCAATTCCAATTTGCCTTGATTCATAGACCTAACATTCCAGGTTCCTATGCAATATTGCTCTTTACAGCATTGGGCCTTGCTTCTATCACCAGTCCCATTTTCTGGAGTTATTTCTCCACTGGTCTCCACTAGCATATTAGGCACCTACTGACCTGGGGAGTTCCTCTTTCAGTGTCCTATCTTTTGCCTTTTCATACTGTTCATGGGGTTCTCAAGGCATGAATACTGAAGTGGTTTTCCATTCCCTTCTCCAGGGGACCACATTCTGTGAGACCTTTCCACCATGATCCATTGGTCTTGGGTGGCCCCACATGCATGGCTTATTTTCATTGAGACAAAACAGTAGGATCATATACGTTACTGTGAAATAATATTTATTTCCTTAGCCAAAGTTAACAAAAAATTTCAAAGGTAAATATAGAACAGATCAATTAAGAGGTAAAGAAACTTTATTATTAAAAGCAGTTCAACATCTGAGGAAAGTATGTCTTCTTAACAGAGAGAAAGGCTGAATTAAAGTTTTTACTACCTTACTTTAAAGTCATTTACGTAAACTTAATTAAATTTATTTTAAACTTAGTCAATCCTAACCATCCACAAAACTTTTTTCAGGGTTACTTTCCACAAACCTTCTAATCATTTTTTGTAACAGTCAACTGTAAGTCAGACCTACTTTCTTTTCCCTTTATAAAATTAATTTTATTTTTATATCTTTTTATTAAAAACATACATCCTACTTCCTTATTAGATTAGCAAACAAACATTAATACTAGATATTTAATATTGAATATTTCCCAGTTTATGTGAATCTGAAATTTATTCAGGTTAATTTTTCTTGTATTTATAAATGTTTGATTTGTAAGCACTTACTTTCTCCGGTTCCATCACTTCATGGCAAATAGATGGGGAACTAGTGGAAGCAGTGGCTGACTTTATTTATCTGGGCCCCAAAATCACTGCAGATGGTGATTGCAGCCATGAAATTAAAGACACTTACTCCTTGGAAGGAAAGTTATGACCAACCTAGACAGCATATTCACAGGCAGAGGTTACTTTGCCAATAAAGGTCCATCTAGTCAAGGCTATAGTTTTTCCAGTGGTCATGTATGGATGTGAGAGTTGGACTATAAAGAAAGCTGAGCACAGAAGAATTGATGCTTTTGAACTGTTGTGTTGGAGAAGACTCCTGAAAGTCCCCTGGACTGCAAGGAGATCCAACCAGTCCATTCTGAAGGAGATCAGTCCTGGGTGTTCACTGGAAGGACTGATGTTGAAGCTGAAACTCCAATACTTTGGCCACCTGATGCAAAGAGCTGACTCATTTGAAAAGACCCAGATGCTGGGAAAGATTGAGGGCAGGAGGAGAAGGGGATGACAGAGGATGAGATGGTTGGATGGCATCACTGACTCAATGGACATAGGTTTGGGTGGACTCCGGGAGTTGGTGATGGACAGGGAGGCCTGGCGTGCTGTGGTTCACGGGGTCGCAAAGAGTTGGACACGACTGAGTGACTGAATGGAACTGAACTTTCTTTAGGCCAATTAAATTAGAACTCATTTACAATTTTAATAATATTATCAGAAAAAAGCAAAAGACATATAAATACGGACAGACAGAGATCTTATAGTTTTCTGTCTGAGATTTAAAATCTCTTTGACCCCTTTTTTTTCTTTGCTTGGAGTTCTAATTTGCCCAAAGCTGAGGTCTCAGGCAAAGTTGGCTGTGTATTTCAAGGACATGGAAAGGGTTAACTTCAAGCTTTTTCCTAAACAGGTCTTTCAACAAGCCAGTTGTTATTAATTGGATATGCAAAAAGAATTGATTTTGCAGTTTCCAAAAAGAAAAAAATTTCTCTCATTCTGTTCAATCAGCAGTCATGCAATCACAGTCATTCAGAGGCTTATCACAATGCTTCCCTTCTCCCGAGAACCCAGATTTCCTTAACTGTTGCTCTTTTCCTGGGAGCTCCAAGGAGATTATCAGTCACAATGCTTCCCTTCTCCTGAGTCCCCAGTTCTCCCTATCTGATGCTCCCTTCCTGGGAGCTCCAAGTAGGTGATCAGTCTTCTCTTCTACCAGTTGGGGTAGGACCTGACTGGGGACTGGGCCCCAGGGCCTTACCTAATCCTGTGGTCATCCCTGGTCAGTTGGTCTGTCCCTCCAATGAGTCCAGCTGGGATTCAGCTGTCCGTAGAGTTGGAACACTGGTCTGAAAGAGAACCTGGAATACCGTCAGGTGGTTTGCCTCCTTGTTCGTCTTGGAGTTCCTTCGCTCCAGCCTGGCCGAGCCACCTGTCCAGTGACTCAAGGGGCTGGTGTGGTTGGAATCTCACTGAGGCCTCTAGAAATGTTGCAGAAACCAGTAATTGAGAAACCAAGCACCACACTCAGGGAGTTGGAGAACTCATGTTTATTATGCCTGCAGGCCCAGAGGAGTTAACACTCTAAGCTCTGAGCCCTGAACAAAGGGGTTACAGAGTTTTAATAGACTATGGTGGGCAACACTAGCTGTTAATAGGCTGGTTTAAACTAAGGGGTTTCATGTGCGTGGGAACAGTAGTCAAGATGGGGAGGGGAATGCCTGACCTTTACAGATAGGCATGATTAAGCAGGTTTTCAGGGGCCAGGCAGTTGCAAAGAGCAGGACAAGGGTGAGTGAGATAAGCTCTCGATGCTAGTATTGTAAGTTGCCACTTTCTGAGACTATATGAACTATGTGATCCAACTTTGCAAGGAGCAAGCTGAGGTATAGGGGCAGAATGAGCAGGAGATTATGTAAAATTTTAACTTTTCCTCTTCAGTTTTAATGTGCCTTTAGTTTTTTACTGTTGCATTTATTGACAACATTTTGGGGAGAAATGTTAAATTAGTTCTGCAACTTTTTTGGCTGCTCTAAAGTCTACAAAGCTTTACTTGCAAAGTAATATTGGCAAACATAATAATTTTATAATGCATAAAACACTTTAGTTTGACCTTTCTCCTTCCTTTTCTTGATTGAATAGCTTCCTTCTGTTGGGATCCTTAGATTGACAAGCTAGTTAAGCAAGGCATGTGTTTGTTTGGTAGATTGACTTGTCACATTCTAGTTTCATTTTGATGTGTGCTTTGATTAAAAGAATTTATATACAAGGGTGGGACATGCTTTCAGCAGTCGGTAGGGATTATTCAAACGTGTTTTCCTTTACTTTGATGTGGATATCTTTCTTTCCAGAACATCACTTTGGCAGATAATGGTGTAAGTATCTCAAGGTAAAGAAAAAAAAAAAGTAACTATCCTATGTCCCAATTACCACAAAATCATCATCCATTTGTCCCATTAAAAATACTACTCATGGTTTAAATTATCAGTCAGTCAGTTCAATCACTCAGTCAGTCATGTCCGACTCTACAACCTCATGGACTGCAGCACGGCAGGTTTCTCTGTCCTTCACCAACTCTCGGAGCTTGCTCAAAGTCATGTCCATCAAGTCAGTGATGCCATCCAACTGTCTCATCCCCTGTCATCCCCTTCTCCTCCTGCCTTCTGTTTTTCCCAGCATCAGGGTATTTTCCAATGAGTCTGTTCATTACATCAGGTTAAAATTATAGGTCTACCGCACAATTGCACTCATCTCACATGCTAGTAAAGTAATGCTCAAAATTCTCCAAGCCAGGCTTCAGCAACACGTGAACCGTGAACTCCCTGATGTTCAAGCTGGTCTTAGAAAAGGCAGAGGAAACAGAGATCAAATTGCCAACATCCGTTGGATCATGGAAAAAGCAAGAGAGTTCCAGAAAACATCTATTTCTACTTTATTGACTATGCCAAAGCCTTTGACTGTGTGGATCACAATAAACTGTGGAAAATTCTTCAAGAGATGGGAATACCAGACCACCTGACCTGCCTCTTGAGAAATCTGTATGCAGGTCAGGAAGCAACAGTTAGAACTGGACATGGAACAACAGACTGGTTCCAAATAGGAAGAGGAGTACGTCAAGGCTGTATATTGTCACCCTGTTTATTTAACTTATATGCAGAGTACATCATGAGAAACGCTGGACTGGAAGAAACACAAGCTGGAATCAAGATTGCTGGGAGAAATATCAATAATCTCAGATATGCAGATGACACCACCCTTATGGCAGAAAGTGAAGAGCAGCTAAAAAGCCTCCTGATGAAAGTGAAAGAGGAGAGTGAAAAAGTTGGCCTGAAGCTCAACATTCAGAAAACAAAGATCATGGCATCCGGTCCCATCACTTCATGGGAAATAGATGGGGAAACAGTGGAAACAGTGTCAGACTTTATTTTGGGGGGCTCCAGAATCACTGCAGATGGTAACTGAAGCCATAAAATTAAAAGACACTTACTCCTTGGAAGAAAAGTTATGACCAACCTAGATAGCATATTCAAATGCAGAGACATTACTTTGCTGACTAAGGTCTGTCTAGTCAAGGCTATGGTTTTTCCTGTGGTCGTGTATGGATGTGAGAGTTGGACTGTGAAGAAGGCTGAGTGCCGAAGATTTGATGCTTTTGAACTGTGGTGTTGGAGAAGACTCTTGAGAGTCCCTTGGACTGCGAGGGGATCCAACCAGTCCATTCTGAAGGAGATTAGCCCTCGGATTTCTTTGGAAGGAATGATGCTAAAGCTGAAACTCCAGTACTTTGGCCACCTCATGCGAAGAGTTGACTCATTGGAAAAACTGTGATGCTGGGAGGGATTGGGGACAGGAGGAGGGAGACAACCAAGGATGAGATGGCTGGATGACATCATGGACTCGATGGACATGAGTCTGAGTGAACTCCGAGAGATGGTGATGAACAGGGAGGCCTGGAATGTTGCGATGCATGGGGTCGCAAAGAGTCGGACACGACTGAGCCACTGTACTGAACTGAACATTAGATGCAAAGGAAACACTTTTTTCATCTAGCTCTCCTGACCCATAGATGACCTTCTTGGTATTCTGTTTACCTAGGGGCAGGTTTCTGGCCACCTGTCTTTATGCTCCCCCGTGGATCAATTCTCCTGACATCCTGGTGTCATTTGCTTAACACACTCCACTTACATGGTCTCCTATACTACAGTAGACTATACTACAATTAAACATTTGCAAACTTAGCTGATCTCTTAGCATTTCTTTTATAAGACAATCTCTTTATCCCTTCAAAGTAAGCTTCTTTTTCCATTCCTCTGAATAGCTGTCTCCAGCTGTGTCTTCCTCTCAGTAGATGATTAGGTCTTCTAATTTCACTAAAATGCAGGTTATCAAGCATGAATGCTCTCAACTTTACTCACCTCTGTCTTCAAAATATGCTTTAAAATAGGCTTAAAAGTACGGGGAGGGAGGAGGGAGGGGGTTCAGGATGGGGAACATGTGTGTACCTGTGGTGGATTCGTGTTGATGTATGGCAAAACCAATACAATATTGTAAAGTAATTAACCTCCAATTAAAATAAATAAATTTATTTAATAAAAAGTATGCTTAAACCATTTTTCCTCTTTCTCTTTTGTTTGTGAGCAATAGACCTGTGCCAGTGTTTTCTCTTCTGTCCTTTTGCTTTCTACTTTCTTCCTGGTTTCCTTGGTGCCTCAGATGGTAAAGAATCTGCCAGAATATTGTCATCTGTTATCTAACTATCATTGTCTCCAGTCTTGTCCCACAACCCACTGATACATTTTCTTCAGTATAGCCAGAGCAATTTACCAACTGAGCCATGTCACTTTTATGTTTCCAATTCTTTATTACCTTAAGATTAATATCTAAAATACTTGACACAGTGAACAAGATCCTTCCTAATCTGGCATGCTATAGTCTCATTTGCTACCATTCTATTTATTACAGTCATAGTCACTGTTTCTGAACTGTAAAACATAATTTTATATCTTTGTGTTTTGTTCATGAAGCTATCTTTTATTCCATTTATCTATGATATCTTACCCATCTTCAGGACATAGTAAGTTCTTACTGATTCTGCAAAACCAAGTTGAAATATTGCCTCTATGTGAAGTCTTTTCAAGTCTAACTCTAAGCAGCATTTAATTTCTATATATTAACAATGCCCTCTTTGTATATTTCTATACAGTGTCTCCACACTGCCTTCAATTATGTGTTTATGTGCCTTTATATCTTTTATAGACTGGTGAGCATCATTTCCTAATCATGTTTGTTTCTCAAGCTTCTAGCATAGTGCCTGGCATGCACTGGACACTGTATTGCCGTATGAGCAAGTAGAAGAATTGCAAGTGAGCAGAACAGGTTTCATTTTGGATAGTCTAGAATAACTTGATGCCTCAAACTCTAGACACTTGAAAAGATAGCATTACAACAAAATTGTCAAAGTTCGAGATGCCACGTATAGTGGCAGAGATAATTATGGAATTGCTAAAGATGTATAAATGCTGAGGCTTTCATGTTGGGGGGGTAGGGATGCAGGGATAGAAAGAGAAGTAGGGAGGCAGAATGAGTGGCCAACAATGATGGATCTCCCCTTCATCCCGTGGCTTCCATACACACTTCTAGATTTTCTCTTTGGCTTGTCCTGTAATCCTCTTAGATGAATATTGGAAGTCACTATCTTTCATTTCTCTCCAGGAATTCTTTCCCAAAGGGTCATGTTTACCACTTGACTGTGGTGTCCTTGAATGTTCTTCTTTGTGCTTCTCTATGATAGAAATACCAAAAGGAGGATGTTTCAACTTACTCCCTTCCTCACCTGCCATGGCTTTATCCCATAGAGCATGCCCAATATTTTTATTGAGTTCTGTCTCAAAAGACTCTAAATAGATCCGATAGCCCACTAAGAGACATAACATGAGATTAAACTATGAGCTTCTAAACAAATGTGTTGAAAGCCTGCCCTATTTATTCATTTATTCATTAATTCAACAGTCAGATTAAGAGTACCTACTGTGTGCCATATCACAGACTATTCAGAAAAACATTCATCATGCCCTATGTGGATGTCATATCCTCACATCCTTTAAGATGATGCATTCCTCTTGCTTTTTAATTTTTAAATAGTTTCTTAGAGTTTATTTACCAGTCATGTATAAGGGTAATTAAAGTTTCTGCTGCTGCTGTTTAGTCGCTAAGTTGTGTCTGACTCTTTGAGACCCCATTGGACTGTAGCCCCCAGGCTTCTCTGTCCATGGGATTTCCCAAGCAAGAATACTGGAATGGGTTGCTATTTCCTTCTCCCAGGAATCTTCCTGACCCTGGGATCAAACACACATCTCCTCCTTGGAAGGTGGATTCTTTACCTAAGTGGTACTAATTGTTAGACCCAACAATCTGAGTGCAGGTAACCTTAGGTAAAGTTTGACAAAAGTCTTACAAAGTAATTGATAAAATCCTAATAGGATCTTTGACTGTGCAGATGACCCTGATAATTTATGAACCTTCGCTGAAGATCTTTATAAAGATCAACACTCCTGTAAAATGTTACAGACAGTAATAAACTTGGATCGGTTGATCTTTTAGAGGTCCTTTGAGCCCTAAGATCATATGGTTAGAATCCATGTTTGATATTATAGATTCTAGGACAAACTTCTACTCAGCCCTCTGATCCCTTTTTGGCATCCCATTTAGGAAACCGGACAGCCTTTGGACTAATTTAAAGTACAGTGAACCCTCTTGTCATCACTGGTGATGGGGAAGGACTGTTTTATTTCAAGATTTTACTGTGTATAGGTATTTTTGAAGTTATGATTTTATTCATATTGTAATTGATCCTATTGTAATGAGCAATGTTATGACATTGACATTTATACAAAGTGGACTTGATGTTAGGAAAGGCCTCCTTGGTCTTGTCTTTATACCCTTTTTCCTGCAAGAGGTCTTGGAGTTGTTTTTTCCTCTTTCTTTACTATCGTCTGCGTGCGTGCTCAGTCATGTCTGACTCTTTGTGACCCCATGGACTGTAGCCTGCCAGGTTCCTCTGTCCATGGGATCTTCTAGGCAAGAGTACCAGAGTCAGTTTCCATTTCCTCCTCCAGGGAATCTTCCCTACCCAGGGATCAAGCCTGGGTCTCCTGTGCCTCTTGCATTGTAGGTGGATTCTTTACTGCTGAGCCATCTGGGATAATCTTCTAATTTTTCTTATGTCTGCTGTTTTATAAAATAAAGTTTATTTACAACAGTTTTAGATTTATAGAAAAATTAAGCAGATAGTTTAGAGATTTGCCATTATGCCTCCCTTCACACCTCCACACAGAATTTCCCCTCTTATTAGCATCTAGCATTATTACAGTACATTTGTTACAGTTAGTGAACTTATATTGATTCATTAACTGAGGGGAATAGTTTATTCAGATTTCTTTACTTTTTACCTGATGTCTTTTTTTCTGTTCCTGGATCCTATCCATGTTACCACACTGCAGTTACTTGTCATATCTCCCTAGACTCCTTTTGACTCTGGCAATTCCTCAGACGTTTTTTGATGATTTGAACAGTTTTAAGGCATATAGGTCATGTATTTGTAGGTTGGCTTTTTATTGGAATATGTAGTATGTTTTCCTCATGATTAGCCTGCGGTCATAGATGTTTGGGAGGAAGACCACAGAGACAAATACAATTTTCTTCACAAATTATCATAGGTACATATTATCAGCAGGACTTTTTGTTGATATTAGCCTTGCATCACCTGACTCTGATAGTGTTTGTTAGGGTTTTCACTGTAAACTCATGCTTTCCACCTTCCTATAGTATACTCTCAGAAAGGAAATCATTGTGTGCAGTCCACACTTAGTGAGTAGAGTTAGAATCTACTTCCTTGAAGGCAGAATATCACCACAAGTTATGTGGGGTACTGCACAGGATATCTGTCTCCTCTCTCTCATTCATTTATGTAATGTACTCTTTTTAGTTTTGATTTTTTTAACTTTCGGTTGTGCTGAGGCTTTGTCACCGCATGCAGGCTTTGTCTAGTTGTGGCGAGTGGGGGCTACTCTCTAGTAGTGGTGCATGGCTTCTCATAGTTGTGGCCTGGGGAGTTGGCGGGCAGCATGTGGGGTCTTCCTGGAGCAGGGAATCTTCCTGGAGCAGGGAATGAACCTGTTTCTCCTGCATTGGCAGGCAGATTCTCAACCACTGGACCACCAGGGAAGTTTATGCATTCATTTATGTATTCAGCCATTCATTTATATCAGTGTGGACTCAGGAATATTTAGTTTATACTTTAGGTCCAATACTATTTTGTTGTTGTTGTTCACATTGCTCCAACTTTGGAGATCTTTCACTTGGTTTCCGTGATGCTCTAACATACCCCCCATCAATGTAGGGTTTTTGTTTTTTTTTTTTTTGTATGTACTTACGTTTTGAAACAAAGGGATGGTCCTATTTTTATTTCCGTTTCATTTTGTACATTCATCTCTTTGCTTTTAATCTTAGTGAATTTTGTAGAAGTTGCTAGAGGATCACAGATGACCAGAACAAACTGATTAATGGTTTAGAAAAGTAGAATGACCTTACGCTTTTACTAGTCTCTCATCTGTGATTTCAGATGGCAGTTAATAAGAATTCTTTTCATGCCTCATATTGATCTCCCCTAAATTTAAACTGTTTTCTATACTAGTAACCTGGAATTTGTGCGTGAAATTGTTCATAAATTTACAAAGCCTTCTGTGAATTTTAAATTCACTGAATCAGCCTTAGTCTTTACAAAAAGTAGCTAATATGTTTATGCTCAGACATCATAGGCATTAGTTATAATTAATGAGTTAGAAGAAAACATTTTTCTGTATGAAATATTGAAATATGATATATTATCTAAATAATTGAAATGGCTATGTAGATTGATTATGCCCTAATAGTAATTTTAAGGGAGATAATGGACACTGAATATGATAAATAAGACAGTGATTCTCAGGGGAAAAAAAAACATAGTTTACATATACTGCCTATGTATACAGATATTGTGATTTACACATAAGTGACATTAGAGATGCTGAGTCTTCTCTCATAAGGACTGTCAGCATTTTCATTGTAAACTTGCTTTTCAAGGGCATATAACATCTCTTCTAAAATTTCATTTGGGATTTAAACTTGCCAAACACAATTGCAGGCTGTGAAAATTTCTTTTGATAATTTAATCAGAATTATTGTTTTTGTCCCAGTGCTTTGACTTGGGGAGAGCTACTTTCTTCCCGTGTCTTGATAAATGGTTGCTCTCTCATCTGAGAATGATGACTGTTGAATGAGAATGTGGCCTTAAATTCTCTGAGTTTGATGGGGGTGTGTAACATCATAACTCTTTGATTCTACAAAAGGCAACTTCAAGCAGAGAACATGTTTCCTAAATGACAGTGTTCTTTTTTTTTTTTAAATAGCCTATTAATGAAGTCCCTTTGGGCTGTGCTATACTCCTCTGTTGACTTCTCTGCAAAACCAGTTAGAAATTATAAACATGAAAAAAGAGTTTATTGGCAATACTTAAACTATCTTCAAATTCTAAGGATGACTTTAACAAGAAAAATATAAAACCTATATTTTCTTCAAAATTACTAAAATTTCTAGAGAAAGATAAAGTAAAAATTTGATTAAAGTGAGAGATGCATCATGTTCTTTGCTATGATATCTGAATTATAAAATATGCCAAGTTTTCCAGTTTAATTGATTTAAGTTCAGTTCATTCACTCAGTCATGTCCGACTCTTTGTGACCCCATGGACCGCAGCATGACAGGCCTCCTTTCCATCACCAACTGCCGGAGTCTACTCAAACCCATGTCCACTGAGTTGGTGATGCCATCTAGCCATCTCATCTGTCATCCCCTTCTCCTCCTGCCCTCAATCTTCCCCAGCATCTGGGTCTTTTCAAATGAGTCAGCTCTTTGCCTCAGGTGGCCAAAGTATTGGAGTTTCAGCTTCAACATCATTCCTTCCAATGAATACCCAGGACTAATCTCCTTTAGGATGGACTGGTTGATCTCCTTGCAGACCAAGAGACTCTCAAGAGTCTTCTCCAACACCACAGTTCAAAAACATCAATTCTTCTGTGCTCAGCTTTCTCTATAGTCCAACTCCCACGTCCATATATGACCATTGGAAAAAGCTTACCTTCACTAGAAAGATCTTTGTTGACAAAGTAATGTCTCAGCTTTTTAATATGCTGTCTAGGTTGGTCATAACTTTCCTTCCAAGGAGTAAGCATCTTTTAATTTCATGGCTGCAATCACCATCTGAAGTTATTTTGGGGCCCAGAAAAATAAAGTCTGACACTGCTTCCCTCAGCAGTCAAGTCTGCTTAATATTACATCTGTTGGCCCTGACTCCCCTCTGCCACTTCTGAAGCTTAGCATGTCCTGCCTGGGCTTTTTTACCTGGGTCATGACTCTGGAAAAATTTCCCAGTCTGAAACCCTGATAGGACTTCCTACAACAAAGAAATGTCTATGTGTGTGTGTGTGTGTGTGTGTGTGTGTGTGTGTGTGTGCGCGTATGTGTGTGCGTGGGCGCATGCATAATCTGTGAGAATACCAAATCTTTTGAAAGTCCTTCAGAATCCTCATATTTTAAAAGATCCTCGAAACCATGGCAACTATATGCTTCCAAGTTTTTAGGACAGCTATGATTTAAGAGAATTTTATTATTTCCAATAATGGTAATTTATTAAAGGACATATGACGTATGTATCTCTTTAGATTGTCGCCATGAATACATTCATGTATTAAAAGAAATCTTTGGTCAGACCATGTGTCCCAATTTAAAGTTCAGAAAATAGGTCACTCAGGCCATGTCCTTTTGCTCTGTTAGCCTAGATTCTCGATTCTGGATCTGTGCTTGGTGCTGGGAATAGGGAAATGGAAGAAATGGATGAAGTCTCTAAGAGTCACTTGCTTAGAACATTTCCTGAGAGCTACATCTTTCCTTTATATCTTAGGTACTTAGACTGGCAGCTCAGTTCATATTCTGTCCTTCTGGTAGCATTAGATATTAATAATAACAATAAAGTACCTTTCCTAAAAACTTCAATGATTTCTTTAGAAATTCATTGGTTTCCTGCAGTCCCTGATACACAATAGTAGTAACAATAGTGACCATTTTAATTGCCAGCTATATTCCAGGCAATAAACTGTTTTATACATATTTTATCTTTTCATCCATAACAAACTAAAGTTCAGAGAGATTAGGCCATTTGTCTAAAGTCACTACCTACCTGGTAGCAAAGCTAGGGTGTGCCTGACCCCAATCCTACACTCATCATTCTGTTTCATGCTATATTAAATGTCTTAACCCAAAGCTGAGTCATTTGCAACAACTGAGGGCTGTTTGAGGGACCAACATGGTATCTCCCCACTCAAACTAGAAAGACAGTAGAGGACAAATTTGAAATATGGGTGAACAACCAGAAAGAGGGGCAACCCAGCAGTAAGGAAAAGAGAGTTTTAGTCAAGTGAATGGTCAACCAATTGATAATCTTCAGGAATAAAAAATGGGACTAGAAGGTAAGGTTAAGCATTTATTGGGATTGGAGCATGATAATTATGTATACTTTGTAAAAAAACCAAGAAGTAGATACATTTGTTCAATGAGAAAGTTAATCTTCGTGGGAAGACCGCAAGAGATGTCAGGCTTTATGAAAGATGAAAAGGGGCACCTACTCATTTGGCTCAAAAGAGAATACTAGGATGAAAAGTGAAAGTGTTAGTCACTCAGTTGTGTCTGACTCTGTGACTCCATGGAATGTAGCCCGCCAGGCTCCTCTGTCCATGGGATTTCCCAGGCAAGACTACTGGAGTGAGTTGCCATGCCCTTCTCCAGGGGATCTTCCCAACCCAGGGATTGAACCTGGGTCTCCCATATTACAGGCAGACTCTTTACCAACTGAGCCACCAGGCAAGACCTACTAGGATGAGGAAGGTGTTAAAGACAAAGGTGATGTCCACCAGTCTTCATTCAGTTAGTGAATATTCTTGGTGTGCCTTCCGTGTGCCAGATAGTGTTCTAGGCATCAGGGATTCTGTGCAATAGTAAAGAAGATCTTCCAAGTTCCTGCTTTCTTGGAACTTGTATTCTAATGGGAAGACAAACAGTAAATGAATAAACACATGTAGGCATAATGTGTTAGGTATAAATGTTATAAAGAAAATAACCCAAGACAAAAGGATAAAGAATGGTATAAGGCAGTAGGAATAGGTTTTGGCTATGATCATCATCAGGGTCATCCTTATTCTTGAGGAGGTGACACTTGAACAGAAGCATGAATGAAGTACAGTCAGTAACCATGCAAAACCTAGGGAGAAGAGACTGGCATTGCACACAGATTGATTAAGTCAGTATGTCTTGAGGTGGGGTTAAGCTTGGAGTATTAGAAGAACCGAAAGCAAGCCAGTGAGGTTGGAGCTGAGTGATTTTGAGGGAGGCAGAAACGGGTTGTGTGGGAATCTGAATTCACTTTATGTTTGCCAGAAAGCCATTGAAGACCTTTGAGCAGAGGAGTTATAAGATCTGATTTATGTTTTAAAAGATTACCCTGGTTGCTGGCTAAAAGAGACTTGAGGAAGGCAAGAATTGAAACAGTGAGGCCAGTGTAAAGGTTATTGCCACAGCCTAGGTGCAGGCTGATAGTGGTGTGGATGAGAGAGTGGTGAGGACTGATGAGATTCAGAAGATGTTTTGAAGGTAAACTTGATTATAATTTGCTGATCGCTTGGCTATGGGATAGAAGGGAAAGAGGAACCAGGCAGGGCACCAGGTTTTTAGTCTGAGTAACTGGGTAAGTAGTGGTGCTATTTACAGAGGTGGGGTTATAAAGGTGGAAAATCAAGGGACAGATTTTGAAAAACTTGAAATCTCTCTTACCTAGTGGCCGATAGGAGTAAGCAGCTGGATACATGAGTGTGAAGTTCAAGGTGTGGTCAAGATTGAAGTTACAATTTGAGGGGTGGATACATAGTATTTAGCTGTGGGACTGGACAAGATAATCTAGGGGATGGGTACAGATAGAGAAGAGCTCCCACAGATATGCATTCCATGGAAACTGCTGTCACTGAGATTTATTTGTTCAGTGAACACATGTTTTTGAGTGCTTATTTTATGTCAGACACTGTGCTGAACTCTGGAAATATAGTGGAGAACCAAATACAGCTTCTGTCTTTACAGACCTTAGAATAAAAAGCTACATGGTTGATAAAAGGATCAGGACAAAAATGTCACCCAGAAAAATAGACTAAAACACTGAGCTTTACAAAGAATAAAACAAACATAACGATTGCTAAGTCAGTATGCTCCAGTTAAACCAGAAGACAGAGAAAATGAGTATTCAGGATATGTGTGGGAGTGGGAGATGGGGAAGCAGATCAGAGTCAGGGACACTTCCAGGAGTGAGGCTAAATATCTCTGGAGAACATATAGGCAAAGAAGCTTTGGATAGTAAATTTTGAGCCTATGGGAAAATATCTTTCTCACTCTGTGAAGGTATGGAATAGTAGTACGTTCACACTGTGCCAGAAAAGATATTCTAGAGTCACATTAGAGAAAAGATCAGAAAGGAAGTAAGTGGTTATGAGCTTAGGTTCCAAAGTCATGTGTGGATTAAAGTGAAAAGTATCTAGGAAGTTGCATGGCGTATAATACATGGTGAATAAATGTTATATAATAATACTTACTCTGATGATAATAAATTTGAAAATCTTCTAGAGCTGAGCTAGTATTGTTCTTCATTAGTGTGATGTTTCCTCCCAACAAACTGAGGGAAGAAACTGAGTTAATTGAGGCTCATAGGTAAGCAGGTCAATGCTTGGTAAATATATCTGGGTTTGTATTTTCATTTTTTTTTCTTAAGTTGATCCTTTCATTTTTCATTGTTTGTTGGTCAGGATCTTTTCATATGTCCCCTCTCAGTTACCTCAGAGAAATAGAAAATATTTTCTTTAACTGGACATCTTACCATCTCTAGAGCAGTGCTTCTCAGACTTGAAGGTGCTCAGGAATCACCATGAGATTTTGTTAGAATGCAGATCTCCATTCAGTAGGTCTGAGGTGGGGCTTGAGATTCTGTAGTTCTAACAAGCTTCTAGGTGATGCTAATATTGGTGCTACTTTCCATGAACCAAACTTTGAGTAGTGTTGAGCTAAGAAACCTCTCTGGAAAACACTAGAAAACACAGGGCTGGAGCAATCAGTGATCTGAGTCTCAAGTGAGGCATGCTTCACATGATTATCCCTGCTTCTTGTCTCAGCCTCAGGTGGTTCTTTTACATTACAACAGTGTAAGGAGAGCACTTCATGGTGGGAAACTGGGGTTACCAAAACAGAAAGCCTGCATGTGATCCCTTACTGCCTCCATGTTGTCCTGAAACAGATGTAAATGCACAGCTGTCAGCTACAGAGAAAGCTCCTGAGGAAAGTCTCCATGGAGCAATAAATCTTCCTTTTATCATTTTCCTCTTCATGATGTTTTCTTTTCTCAGTCCCGTGAAAAATCACATAATAGGATTTTTATTGTAACCTGTTTGAATGGATAGGACAATGGAGAAATATTGCAGCCAAGAAAGTGTTCTCACAACTAAAAGAAGTTTATCTGAGAAATGTTTGTGGCAGAACATAAGCCACTATTAGAAATAAAATTTGGGCAAGATGAAAAATCATTCAAAATAAATTGCATATTGTTTATCAGAAATACTTGAAGTATACAGAAAGATTTTCATTATGATTATTGAAATAAAAATTGTGGCTTTCAAGTATATTGTTCCAATATGACCAGCATATTTTATTGCAAAAGTAGTCCTTCCTCAAGAAAGGCCTCTGATAAGTGGAGATTGCAATGGTATACTCTGATGCCACTGATTATCATCAGATATCTTGGCTTTTTCTTTTTTTACTTTTTAAATATAAATTTATTTATTTTAATTGGAGGTTAATTACTTTATAATATTGTATTGGTTTTGCCATACATCAACATGAATCTGCCACTGGTATACACGTGTTCCCCATCCTGAACCCCCCTTCCTCCTCCCTCCCTGTACCATCCCTCTGGGTCATCTCAGTGCACCAGCTCCAAGCATCCAGTATCATGCATCAGATATCTTGGCCTTTTCAACATGACCCACCCTTTTAATGAATGAAACATGGAATTTTATTCCATTACTTTAGAGGCATTTATTATCTTTGTATATTGTCTGGTCTTTGTTGTTTGAAATCATTTAGTTTTCCATCCACACCCCTTTAGGAATTTTTTTCTATACATGATTGATAAATATGAGAGCAGTATAGTGAAGTGTTTAAGCTCATGGCCTTTAGAGATCGATTTGAATCCTCCTGTTGGCACTTATTACCTGTGTGACACTGGAGAACCAATGTAAGGTTCTGGCGTTGGTTTCTTCATCTGTGAAATGGGAATAATAATAGTCCTTAATTTATAGAGCTGTAAGTAATAGTTAATACTTGAAACCATCCTAACTATGGCCAGTGTGCTTGTGAACATTTTCTAAGCTTTTAAAATATTTTGGATAATCTTACTAATGATGTTAGGTGGTAAACCATTTCATATCAGTGCTTATGTTGTATCTCCCCAGCTAGACTACAAATACATTTTAATTATGAGAGCAATATCTTTTATGTTCTGTTTATTACCTTCAATGCATTGCTATTTCTGTATGTTTGCCATCGTCACAATGGATTTGGTTTGCAGATACAACTACCATGAAATAAATTATAAAAAAAAATAGAGACTGCAATTAGGAAACACTGCCATCAATAAGCAAGTAATGAGGTGGAGTAAATGGAAAACATATTTTCTCACTAATAATTAATACTAATTATAATAATCCTATTTATCAAGTACCTACTTTACTATGTTAGACACTATCTTTTATTGTTCACATTAATTATATGAATTAAAAAACTGAAACTCATAGAAATTTAGTAACAAGTTTCAGGCTACTCAAATAGGAGTCACACTTAGTACTAATTACATATACGCCTTTGGCTTATTCCTTTTAAAAAAATCTGAGATATGATTCTTGGTTAAAACAGCTGAATTGAGTTCACATAACAGTTCTGCTTCTCACTAAACATGTGACAAGTTTGAATTCAGAACCCACGTTTGTACAGAAAGACTCTCTCTCTAAATGTAACTCTGAAGCTTCTTTGTAAAAGACTTCATCCTCTGTCATTTTTTGGGAGCCCTTGCCTCCAGAACTACATAAGTTGATCATTTCCTACAAATCTTTAGTTATTGCCAACCCAAGATGACGCGTCCTCTGTTATCATGCCCTAAGATTTGTCCTCTTTTTCCTCATAGGTATAAGTTATGATAATGCATTTCTGATTTTCCACTCAATGAGAATAATCCAGATATGAAAACATTGTATTTCTCCATCTGTTTCAACACTTGGGCTAGTGATCACATTTTAATTAGTAAAGCAGTGGTCCTGAACAGAAAGAGAATGATCAATACTGTTGGTTCAAGTCCAACATCTTGGCTATAAACTGGATTCTTTTAGTTGACTTATAGTCTTGCATTGGCAGATTATTAAACCAGTAAAAATCTCCTAGTTCTACTTTACCTGGGACCAATAATTTCAAGAGTGTTTCCTTTCTCTCCTGATCACTTCAATTACTTCTTATGAAGTGAGTGTTGAGTGGAAAACTTGTGATAGATCAGAGAGTAGGAAAATCTGGATTGTACTTCATTTCCAAGTATCCTTGGTATAGGAATATATTTTGCCTTATGTTGATTCAGTCACCTGAATAATATGCATCTTTAAGGTTTCTGTTACAGTTCTTTCATCATTTGCTTTTCTTCCAATTTGAGTATCATTTGCAAACTAGGAAATGTTTTCAATATCCTCATCCAAATAATTACATTCATATAAAAAATCTGTTAATGAAACATTAGAGCTAAGGGCTTAATTGCTGAAAAATCAACTCTCAGAGCTAGAAAATTCATTTAAGGTTCCATGGCAACAAGATCTATTATTAACTGTATAAATGTTATCTAATAACATTTTGAAATTAACGTGCTAGTTTAGGTACTTTCAAGACTATATATAAAGGTAAGGTGCTGTTTAAAAATAAAAAGTCTGTTTAAATGGTTTCTCTGGATGAAATTTTGGAAAACTTCCAGTTTCTTCCAATTATTTTAATCCTTATCAAATTTTATGCTCATTTTTCTAACAGTTAATAAGAAAATGCTCCATTTCTTTTGAAATACAATAGCATTTGATATTCAAGTCTTATTTCTGTCTCAGTTTTTCTAAAGAAAAAAACTAGCAGAAGAGAAAAATGCAAATACAAATGTAATGAAGCAGGAGAGTTGCTATAGGATGTGTCTAAGAAGGGAATCCAGGAGAGCAGGTCATCCTTTGACGGAAAAAACTTTAGACATGAGAAAATATTTTTGCAATTTTAAAGTATGGTAAGTATACCAAAGTATCTGAAGTTGAATGAAAGATATTACATGCTTATTTGCCACAAAGAAGTGAAAACTGGCCCAGGTTAATAAAAATGAGTGTAGAAAGGTAGTAAGAGTTTTTAGTAACCATTTTATTCACATCAAAGCAAAAATGATTGACTACTGAAACTACTGAATGTATGACTGAGAACTTCTGTTAAGCACATTGAACAGATGGTTCAGAAGTGGGAAACACCACTGAGATTTTTCTCATTCCAAACAATGCCCATACTACAGATGGCAAAACAAAGGCCCAGGGCTGGGCAATAATTTTTCCAAAGGCACACAGTAATTATAGCCTAAGCATGTGGAAGAATGCCAGGTTCCATTATTCCAGAGCAGGGAGGGGATATCAACATGAAAGATGATGATAGTATTCAAACACTGGAAGAAGCATTTATTGGAAACATGTTGTTTATTCATCACTGTGCTGGTTATCAGAGGGGATCCCAAACAAAAAGACATAGTATTTGTCCATGATAAGCTTTTGATCAAATTGGGAAGACAAGGGTCTAAAATATTGGCAGCAGCACCTTCAGGACAAGTCCACATTCAGGTAAAACATGAAGATCTAAAAGACTACACAGTGCAGACTAGGTTCATGTTGCTGGAGCAGTTCTTCATAAAGGTAGTTATGGGGTGAAGTGACTAAAATATGGAGCTTCAGCTGCTGGTGCTAGATTGACACTAATGGAAAAGACTGGAAATTGACTTTAATATGAGTACAAATTTAGGTTAATATTAAAGAATAACTTTCACTGAGTATTTCTTGGGACTAAGGAGAAGGCAAAGGAAGTATAGTAAGTTGTTCCACCTTACCTATCATTTCAGTTACCTGCAGGCAATTGTGGTCTGAAAATAATACACAGAAAATTCCAGAAATAAACAATTCATGATTTAAATTACATGCTGTTCTGAGTAGCATTATGAAATCTCATATTGTCCACTCCATCCAGCCTGGAGGTGAGTCATGAGTTTGTCCAGAGCACTGGGCAGCCTTTTAGTAGCCACCTTGGGTATTGATTGAGAGGTAACCCTTATTTTACTTAATAATGGCCTCAAATCACAAGAGGAGTGATGCTGGCAATTCTGTTATGCCAAAGAGAATACTTAAAGTGCTTCCTTTAAGTGAAAAGGTGAAAGTTCTTGACTTCATAAGGAAGGAAAAAAAAATCAGTTACTGAGGTTGCTAAGATCTATTGTAAGAACAAACCTCTTTAGGAAACTGAAGAAGGGGAAAGAAATTAGTGCTAGTTTTGCTGTTGCACCTCAAACTGCTAATGTTATGGTCACAGTGCATATTTAGTGCTTAGTTAAGATGAAAAAGACATTAAATCTGTATAGTAACATATTTTGAGATATCAATTACCATAAATTTTATTAAAGTATGTTGTTATAATTTTTGTATTTGATTATTGTTTTAATCACTTACTGTACTAATTTATAATTTAAACTTTAGCATAGGTATGTATGTATAGGAACAAAGTATTGACTATGTATATGTATAGGGTAAAAGTATTGAATATATATGTAATCAGTATATATTCAATACTATCTAACTATCTGTCTATATATAGGGCTTGGTATTATTTGAGATTTCAGGCATCCACTTGGACTTTTGGAACATCTCTCTCCCTCAACCCCAAGGATGGTTGGGGGCTACTGTATGTGCCTCTTGCTCTTCACAAACTTAAGTTTAATTGTAGATACCAGGCATTATTTTTGAAGTGTAAGGCATAGATAAGAAAGTTGATAATTTATTACTAAATGAGAGACATAAACAGGAAATCAAATGAATATCCTAGAGTGATCCCAAAGAAGAGGATTAGTGACTATATGGTAATGTGGAAATATTGTGAGCTATTGAGTCATACAGATTGAATTTTCATGCAGGCTATGATACTTAGTGGGTCTGTGGCTTTGCTGATCTTCTGTTTCTTTATCTGTAAAACTAGGGGTATAATATCAATACTTGGAGCTTCCCTGGTGGCTCTGATGGTAAATAATTTGCCTGCAATTCAGGAGACCCGGATCCAGTCCCTGGGTTGGGAAGATCCCCTGAAGAAGGGTGTAGCAACCCACTCCAGTATTCTTGCCTGGAGAATTCCATGAACAGAGGAGCCTGAGAGTCTGACAGTCTGACCCCATGGCTACAGTCCATGGAGTCACAAAGAGTCAGACACGACTGAGCAACTTTCACTTTCGATATCAATACTTGCATGGGTCCTGTGAAGATTGTAAATAATGGATGCAATGGTATGGGACTTCTTTTTGGGGTAGTGAAAACATCCAGAAGTTGATTGTGGTGATGGCTGCACAACTCTGTGAATATATTAAAATGTATTGACTTGTACAGTACTTCAAATGGGCAGATTATAAGGTGTTATCTAAAAAAAAATTAAACATAAATTTACCGGAAAAATTTACCATATGACCTACTCCTAGGTATAGACATAAGAATAATAAAAACATATGCCCACAAAGCACACCTGAATGTTTGTAGCAGTGTTATTACTAATAGCCCCAAAGCAGGCACAACCCAAATATCTAACTGGTGAATGGATAAGTAAAATGTAAAATACCCATACAATGGAATCTTATTCAGCCATAAAACAGAATGAAATTCTGCTATATGCTATAACATGGATAAATCTCAAAAAATGTTATGCTAAGTGAAAGAAGCCAGATGCAAAGGACCACATATCATATGATTCCATTCATAAGTAATATTCTGAAAAGGCAAATCTTTAGAGATATATAATAGACTAGCTGTTGTCAGGGACTGAGGGTGAGAACAGAGAGTGACTGCTAATGGATATTTGGGGCATAATGTAAGTATTGTAAAATTGGTTTGTGGTGATGGTTGCACAATTCAGTAAGTTAACTAAAAATCATTAAATTGTACATTTTAAATGGGTGCATTCTATAGTATGTAAATTATACCTTAATTAAACAGATTCAAAGTGTCAAGTAATATATGTTAAACATAATATAATAGCTTTTATCATTGTTGAAGTGATCAGGGGAAGGCCTTCTGAAGGAAGGGACATTTGATGGTTGGTAATAGATAGGCTTTGGCTAGATAATGGGGAAGGGAAGAGGAAGGATGAGGAAGTAGGGTGAGTAGTGACGTGTGGTGAGAAATAGGCCTGATGTAATGACTGTTGCTCATGAGAGTAGGGAGTCTGTTGTTGTTTAATCACTAAGTCGTGTCTGACTCTTTGTGACCCCGTGCACTGTAGCCCACCAGGACCCTCTGTCCATGGGATTCTCCAAGCAAGAAAACTGGAGTGGGTTTCCATGCCCTTCTCCAGGGGATCTTCCTAACCTGGGGATCAAACCCACATCTGCATTACAGGCAGATTCTTTACCACTGAGCCACCAGGGAAGCCCCTTATAGTGTCTGTACTAGGGGCTTTGTCAGATAAGAAACTGCTGCAATCAGATGGAAGACTGGTTATGCCTGGCTGACACATGCTGGTGATGAGTAGTTAAGAATGAAGAAGTTTGAGTGATAGAGTCCCCGGGTGATAGAGACAGTTTGTTGGCTGGCTGGTACTGATCCAAACCATTTAGAGACTGAGTTTGGAAGAGCTTTGGTGATAGGATGACACAGGTGGGTTGGGGTGTGATGTGATGTGACAGCTGTCTAAAAAATAACTTACATAGTAAGATCAGTTTTATGTCTGAGCAAGTAGGCTAGAAGAGCCAGCCTTGAGGAGTCAGGCCGAGAGTGACTAGCTTCAGAACAGGTAAAGTAAAGATAGAGTTGAAGATGTGCAGGTGAAAAAAAAAAAAAAAAAAAAAAAAAAGGTGATCCAATTGGCTGTCTTTTCTCTGGCTGCTCTGGAATCATGGAAGAAGCACTGACTATGCTACCTTCCAGTCTTATGAGTTAATTACATAAGCAGCTCTGTCCACATTATGGCTTTCCAACAAATTCACTGAGGTTGCTGAGGGAGAAACGTCCACATGTCTTCTGGAAGTTGTCTAGAATTTTAAAGATTTCCTACTCAACCTGAAGCAAATCCTTACAGTGCTTAATCTAAGCAATGTGATAAGATCATGACCTTTTCAGAAATGCCTTTGATGTCAATCCTAATTCAGCTAAATTTTACCTGACAGAGTAAGAATGAAACATTATAAGCTAGTTTGTCAAGCATCTCAGTAATCTCTTGTGGCAATAATCTGCTATAACTCAGCTCTGCAATGACGGGGACTGGTGAGTGATGTTCTTTGACTTGGAAGGAACTTATTAAGTATTTGACCATTGATTAATGAGGTAAAAATGCACTAAGTAGACCTTGAAGTGAAGTAGACTGAATAGAAACCTTGCAGGCATTAGTCCCTCCTGCCCACTATCCATACTGTGGTTTATTTTGAAAATGATGACTGTTTATAGCTACAATGACTCAGAAAAACCAGTGTTGAAAATCAACAGATCTAGAGATGAAAAACATTGTGGGCAACTCCTATCTTGAATTTTAATCACCATTATAAAAGTGAAAAAAAGGGGGCCTATAAAAGATTAGAGTTGTGAAAGCCCATTTTTCCTCAAATGACCATTCTGATGTATAAATTTAAAAGATATGCTATTATTTTTAATAATATAAACATAAAAGATCAAGGAAATTGAAATTGCATTTTTATTTTTCAGGTACACTTTATGATTGGTCGTAACAGCAAAGTAAGTATATGATATTTTTGAGTTGATCATCCATTAAGTTTTAGAATGCTTTTAATCTCTTCTTCATCAATGTGTTCCATTTTTGCAAAGACAATAGATACTACAGTTCAGAAACTGAAGAAATGGGCTTATTTTGGTCATTATTACTTTTCTTAGTATTTTCATAAGTTATCAGGTTTCTTTCTGTTAAAATTTCCCTCTGTATACACAAAGATTATTGAGTGTTTAGAGGATTGACAACATATAGCATACTGGTTTTTCTGCCTCTTGTTTTGTGCCTCAAAGTGATACACAGGGTACAATCTGAAATATTTCATACTCTTGTAGACTATCATCTCATGAATTCTTATTGAGGCTTGTTTGCCATGAGAAACTCCTTTTTTATTATCCAGGTTAGATTTTAGCATGCCATTCCAGACTATATATAGTTTTTGAAGCTTCTTTCTAGAGCTAATCTCTCAATGTGATCATAAGGCAAATGACGCAAAACCTCCCCCTTTATCATAAAAGGCTTTACCTAACATTATGAACATAATGTAACATTCATAATTGTCAATACCAAGTTCCGTTCAGTCGCTCAGTCGTGTCCGACTCTTTGCGACCCCATGAATCGCAGCACGCCAGGCCTCCCTGTTCATCACCATCTCCTGGAGTTCACTCACACTCACGTCCATCGAGTCCGTGATGCCATCCAGCCATCTCATCCTCGGTCGTACCCTTCTCCTCCTGCCCCCAATCCCTCCCAGCTTCAGAGTCTTTTCCAATGAGTCAACTCTTCGCATGAGGTGGCCAAAGTACTGGAGTTTCAGCTTTAGCATCATTCTTTCCAAAGAAATCCCAGAGTTGATCTCCTTCAGAATGGACTGGTTCAATACCAAATGAGATATAAAATCAAGGTGGCATGGAAGCTTCCGCTAGAGATGGAGTGCTTGCCATGTGGCCTTGTAGTTTCTTCCCTAGACTTTGAACATATTTTGTTCATTACAGCCCCTCGGACTTTGAATACTGCAGCCCCAAATCTTGCTTCATGACAGTCCCTGTGTGGGCAACTAATTTACCAAGAATTACAATTTCTTTAAAAGGAAAGTGAGAAGATACTAGTGTGATAACACAAAACAACTCTTCATGTCTTGGTGCCCAACAGGTACTCTTATAAATTACTGCTGTATAATAGGAGATGGCAATTCCTGCATTACTGCCACTAAAAGATAAATCTATGATGCATTATTCTGGCTTTTATTGTCTCTTAAGACATCATCAGATTGAATTTAGAGTAGCAAGGATACAAAATAAATACACAGGACACCCTTCTCATAAAGTATAGAAAAGTCAGCCTTCTTTGTGTCCGAGTGTTCTAGTGTCAAAATGGAATGACAAGTCTGAGCAACTTCTTGTTTCAGCACACATAAAATGTAGACCTGTTTCATCCTTTACTTTAAAGAATGCAGGGCCAGTTTGTAATAGGGAAAGAAAGGCCAATGTTTCAGTCCTACTGCTATCACTAACAAGCTGTATGACCTTTAACAAGTCACTTATGTTCTCTGAACCATAGTTTCCACCTCTGTAAAGTTTTATGGTTAAATTAGATGACCTTCAGGTTCCCTTTTGGTTTTAATATCTTATAGCCTAATATGATTAATGCACATAATACCATATGTACGTTATTTATAACTGTATGTACCTTAGTTGTATGACATGACAGCAATATATGACTACAAAGCTAGCAATTTTTTTGAAGATGAAAAAGACAATGTGGCTGCTGAGGCAGGCTAATAGTAGTAGTAGTAGTAGTAGTAGTAGTAGTTGTAAATTATTAATTCACTTAAGAAACATTTGTTGAACACCTAGGCGTCATATCAGTAGTAGGTATAGAAGTGAAAATGAAATATTCCCTTTCCCTTCACATGCAATAGTGAAGGATATGGTTCTATAATATAGAAAAGTCCTGATTAACTAGATACTTAGGGAAAGGGATGTTAATTGAGGCTTTTAAAAAATTAAGTAGTGCAGCTATCTTTTATTTCAGTCTTTGTGATTAAACCATTTAATAAAACAGTAGTCCATTTTGCTACCTTAGTGAACATAATTGAGTTTTACTTTAGTATTTAGAGTATTTTTCAGGGTCTCAAGTTCATAATTATGAAATCAGTCTTTATTGTACAGAAAAAGTAAGAGCTTGTGATGAATAGGACCAGACCATTTCTTAGGAGATTAGTTTGTTTTTCTTAAAGTATTCACACATTCAAGATGCCCACTCACTCCATCACCATCTTCCTTTTTCCCATAAAAGTTAAGTATAGAACATGAAATAAAATGTTTCATTAGTTGGGCTTCAGTTAATTAAGGTTTTACTGTACATAAAATCCTGATTAGGAACATGGGAATCTGGTTGGTTCTGGGGGAATTAGTACACTCAGCTTTCAGTGCCAGATTTGGTTAGGAGTATAGGCTGACTACGTGATGTCATCTGGAAGAGATAGACCAAAAGGTAAAGGTGGAGTTGCTGTTCTTTTTACCCAGCTTTATTGAGATTATGTATTTATATAAGATTGTGTAAGTTTAAGACATAGTCTGCAAAATGGATAAAGGGATTTAAAATATTGAGGTTGAGGGAATTCTCTCCTGGTCCAGTGGTTAGGACTTACTGCTGTCACAGCTATGGCCTGGATTCAATCCCGAGGTTGGGGAAATAAGATCCTACAAACTGTGCAGGAGATAGATCTATCTTTCATCTATTTGAAGAGCTCTCTTGTGGAAAGGTGAGTAGAATCCCACTTGGAAGGAATCTGAAAAGTTTTCTATTCCAATACTTCCCCTTCTATATATCCATAATATATATGTATGTGTATATGTATATATGCACACACATATATGTATATATAATCAGTCAGTCAGTTCAGCCACTCAGTCATGTCCGACTCTTTGTGACCCAATGGACTGCAGCACACCAGGCTTCCCTGTCCATCACCAACTCCTGGAGCTTGCTCAAACTCGTGTCCATCAAGCTGGTGATACCATCCAACCATCTCTTCCTCTGTTTTCCCCTTCTCCTCCTGCCTTCAATCTTTCTCAGCATCAGGGTCTTTTCCAGTGAGTCAGTTCTTTGCATCAGGTGGCCGAAGTATTGGAGTTTCAGCTCAGCATCAGTCCTGCCAATGGATATTCCGGACTGAGGATATATATAATATCCTCATATATATTCTATGCTATCCCCTTATATATGTATCCATATAATACCCCCATATATGTATCCATATAATATTTGAATCCCTTCTGCAGCATTCCACTAAATGAGATCATCATTGTTAGTGCCTTCTCTAGCTGGGGCAAGTGAGGGCTACTCTTCATTGTGGCGCATGGGCTTCTCATTGCCTGGTAGCTTCTCTTGTTGTGGAGTAGCAGCTCTAGAGTGTGGACTCGATAGTTGTGGTGCATGGGCTTAGTTGCTTTGCGTCATATGGGGTCTTTCCATACCAAGGATAGAGCCTGTGTCCCCTGCACTGACAGGTGGATTCTTATCCACTGTACCACCAGAGAAGTCCCCACATCTTTTTTTAAATTTTATTTTTCAGCCATGCTGTATGTGTGATCTTAGTTTTCTGACTGCATATTGAACCCACACCTCCTGCATTGGAAACACAGAGTTTTAACCAGTGGATAGCCAGAGAAGTCCCCTAATATATCCTTATACTCATAACCCATAATTCTTAAATTATTTGTAATATTTTATCATGTTTAGGTTTAATGTATTTTCCCAGCTGAAACATGAACTTGAGGTTAAATAATGTCTTGTTCATATACCTTTCCTATAGATTTAACATATTTGAAACAAATAATATATATATGATATATAAAATAGTTATTTATTTCATTGGTCATAAACTTCATTCATCAGTTTCATTCTGGAAAAGGGATTCATTCAATCCGTAACTTCTTTTGTTAGATTCTATCATATCCTTTTCTTTTCAACCTTTCACTTTCTTGACTGAAGAATCTTTTTGTTGTTGTTGTCCCTTATTCTAATAATTAAGTTTTTTCTGGATCTTTTCCATATCTGTCATGGAGCAGAACAGTGAGCAGGAATAATTGGGGTTGATAGCACCATTCATCCTAGGTGAAAATTCTAAACATTGTTATCTATATTTCTTTTCATTCTTGCTTGCTTTCCCCAGGTCAACTTCTAATTCTCACTGTATCACATAGCAATTGTGATTGTTTCCAGGTCAGTGGCTTATTATTAGTTTGTCTTTCTTTGCTCAATAATGTAAATCCAGAGTGCATATTTTAGTGTGTGGTACTAAAATGTTAATTCTTACTCTTCCTTTGGACATATGTCTTCCTTAGCGCTGCATATCAATTCTGAATCAACTTTTTGCTGGAATTTATAGAAAATTAAAGGATCAAAGGCAACTTTTATTCTCTCAAAAAGGGAAGGCAGGATGAGAAGGAGAAGTATAAAGGTTGAATGGGAGCCTGAAGTCAGTTTCTTTGGTATACGTTTGAAAACAAAAACCATCTCTTTCTGAAGGTGAAAAACAAAACAAAAACAGGAAACAACCACCTAGAGAATCTATTTCAAACTTCGGCAGCATTAAGAAAGCTGTGGCCTGCTACCTAGATTAGACATGATAGAAGTTTGCCTGCCTCACCAGTCTTTGAATAGCAATTCCTTTTGATGACTGAACTTGAGTTACTGAAAGCACAGATAAGTGATACCAATAGATCAACTGGAACCCAAGAAGTGATGAGCAGAGATGAATGATTTTTAAAATACAGGGAAGCAATAGGAAAATCGTTCATTAAATAGACTATATATATTTCACCTTCCCTGTCAACAAATACCATTTCAAATTATTTACCCTAGAGTCTCTGGCAAAGTGTGCCTTACCCAGAAGGCTCCAAAATGATAAACTGAAATCTGTTTGAACAGCAATGTTATTTTGGGAATAAATGCTCTAAGATGCTTGGGGAATTGTTCATGTCATTGGATGTTTTTATGAGATTGGATTTTCCCCCAGACTTGTTGACTTGTATTCTAAGGAAAATGAACCCTTTCTTTGGGGGATGTTGAGGCAAGAATGAGTTTTAACATTTGATGTGTATCTCTGTAAACCAATGAACTCTTATGGTGAGAAGTGAACATTGGTCTCTGAGTTGTAATTTCTTTTCTTTTTTTTTTTAATTGCCTTACAATGTTGTGTTAGTTTCTACTGTACAGTAAAATGAATCAGCCACATATATACATGTGTATCCTCTCTTTTTTGGATTTCCTTCCCATTTAGGTCATAACAGAGCACTGAGTACAGTTCCCTGCGCTGTACAATAGGTTCTCATTAGTTATCTGTTTGCTACATAGTGGTGTACATATGCCAGTCCCAATCACCCAATCCATCCCACCCTCCCTGAGCTGCCATTTCTATTTCTGAGAAAATTACATTCAAAAGTCACTGAAAATGAAGCATTTATGCCTTAAATCCTACATCTATAAATACTGTTATGTTTGGGCCTTTTAGTTTTTCCTTATGTGAGATATTTCTGCCTTTAAGTAAATGACACATTTAGTTGAATCAAAAACTAGAAGGAGCTGTTCTAATTTGAAGAAACCCTACTTGGGGAAGGAAATTCATAGCAATAGCAGGTTTGCTCCTCTTCTGTGGTCTTTTAGGGCTTCTGACCTTCTCTCTCAAGCATAGAATTTTGGCTCCAAGTTCCTTTTTGCTTGTCCTGGTATTTCCTGTGCTAAGAGGCAGCTCTTTAAAGAAGGATAGTGTAAGTTTCTACCAAATTGAACTAATGTCGTAAAAAAATGGACCTGAGTTGAAACCAACCAACTAAACACCAAACAAGAGACCACTTAAAGTGATTAGAACCATAAATAAAACTGCTAAGTTGCTTCTGACTCTTTGTGACCCCATGGACTGTAGCCTGCCAGGCTCCTCTGTCCATGGGATACTCCAGGCAAGAATACTGGCGTGGGTTGCCACTTCCTTCTCCAGGGGATCTTCCCAACCCAAGGATCAAACATGCGTCTCTTATGTCCCCTGATTGGCAGGCAGGTTTAATCATTGAACTTAAAGTTCATAGCATTCTCTGAATTGAATATGAAACATGGAAATAGTTCATTCAGTTTAATTCACTGACTCAAACAATGGCTTATTTTCATACTTTGTTACTTCCTTAGAAAAAAATCATAAGGTATTCTTTAAAAATTAACACAACAGTAATAGAATTATAGTACATTTTCAGTCTAAAAATGACCTTAGAGGCTAATCTGACTGCCTCCTTTCTCAGATTACAAAATTCAGACCCACAGAAAATGGACTAAAGCAAGTCTTATGTAACCTTGGTGTTCTCTCAGTTCAGTCATCTTTCCAACACTGCAAGATGTTCCCTATGTAGTCAACTCTTTGGGGATTATAGCTTAAAGGGAACAATAATGAAGGATATTTTAAAAATCATCAGTGATTTTCTCTTCCTCTTCATTAGCGTAAATAGCTAGGTTCAGAATCTCGCAAATTGGAGGGAGGGGTTCTGCACTAGAAGCCAGTAATAGTTGGAACTGGGGAAGGCTGTCCCAGAGCCTCTGAGTTTCAGAGAAATGCTAACCCAATCAGAAATTTATCCATGGAATACCCTTCATTTAGTACCAATCTTGTGTTCTTTAGTTCCCAGTTTCCCACCAGTTTGCCCTCTTTAAGGCATTGACTTAGGTTTGGAAAAATCCTTGTAGGTATGTTAAGTCATCTGCTCCTGTTATCTGAGTCCATAGCTTTCTTGACAAGTGGCCATTAAGTACATTCAGAGATGACATATTTCATGCTGTTCAGCCATCCTCATCACTCTCTTCTGAACATGCCCTATTTGGTCCATGGGTTTTTAAAGACAGGAAACCCATAGTTGAATACAATACTCTAAGCACTAGTTTGGGCAGCCCAAATTAGATCAAGAGTATCATATTTCTTGTCCTAAGAGTCTACGTTTCCATTCACATAGCCTATGCTCATATCAACCACATCATCCTGCCAACTCATTGTGCTTGTAGTCAACTAGTATCTAGTCTCTATACACAGCACTGTTTTAAAGCCAATTTCTCCCACGATGTACTTACGTAGTATTGACAATTTTTAATGCAAATGCAAGATTTTATATATCTGTCTATGAAATTATAACATGTTATATTTGGCTCATAGTTCCATCCTGTCATGAATTTGGGGGATCACAATTGTGTTATTCAACATGTTAGCTATTCTGAATAACTCTGTGTCATCGAAAAACTACTTCCTCACCCAAGGCGTGGATTAAAAAAATGTTAAGTGGGATGCAGGTGAGGGGATTGCTAGACACAAATTCACCAAATTAAACCTTGATATGGTTGTTCATTCATTTAAGCATTAACTTAATTGGCACCATCATTTGTCTCATGTGTTGTTTAAACTCAGCCAATAGTACATCATGAAAGACTTTGCAAAATGCTGCTGAATATGAAACACTTACATCTGTCTATTTCCCTGTTCTGTCAATTAGTCAGACTGCTCAAAAGGAAAGTGAAGTTAGTCTGTTAAGACATATTCAGAGTTTATCTGCATTGACTACTGGTACTGGATGCATCCTAGCCTCAGAACTAAGTCAATAATCTCAGAAATCTTTTGTGAGAGCCAAGAAACATTAAGTGCTTTTATTAATAATACTTCTTTCTCATGAATCCTGGGCTTCATTTTATTCTTATTAATGATTCTGTTATTCTTTTTAGTTCAAAAATAAATCTCTTTGACAGAAAGACAGATACAAAATAGGGGTTATCTACTTATTGATTCCAGGATTGGTTTGACAACTATCATCATATTCATAGTCACTCATTTTTTTTTATCATGCCCTGGAGAGACCTTAAAAACCCTCCACCCCTGAATTTTTGGACTCCATGTCTTTCCTAAGTTATATTAGCTTAAGCTAGTCACACCCTGTTCTTTACTATATGCTATTATTTTCATCACCTTTAAAAATTCTGACTTTGTGAAACAGTTCCCAATGTCAGCCATATCTTAATCTGAAGGAAATTCCCCTTTTACCTCCTGTCAATAGTACTAAGATGATGATGATGAAGGTTATGAAAATGACAATGACAACAACAAAAATATTATAGGAGCTGACAGCTATTAAGCACTTACCAGGTGCCAAGAACTATTCTTAGTTCATTCAGACTGCTATAACAAAGTACCATAGACAGATGGCTTATAAGCAGCAGGAATGTATTTCTCACACGTCTGGAGGCTGGGAAGTCCAACATCAAGGTGCCAGCTGACTCAGGTCCTGGTGAGGGCCCACTTCTTGCTGTGCCGTCACATGGTGAAAAGGGCAAAAGAGGTCTCTGGGGTTTCTTTTATAAGGGTACTAATCCCATCTATGAGGATTCTACCCAAATGACCTAATCTCCTCCCAAAGACCTCACCTTCTAACATGGTCCCATTGGGATCAAGATTGCAACATGAGTTTTGTGAAGGTGTGAACTTTCAGTTCATAAAGTGTGTGTGTGTGTGTGTGTGCATGCACACTCAGTTGTTCAGTCATGTCTGACTTGTTGCAACCCCATGGACTGTAGCCTGCCAGGCTCCTCTGTTCGTGGGATTTCCCAGGCAAGAATATTGGAGTGGGTTGCTGTTTGGCTACTCCAAGGGATCTTCCTGACCCAAGAATTGAACTCACATTGCTTACATCTCCTGCATTGGCAGGAGAGTTTTTAACCACTAGTGCCAACTGGGAAGCCCCTCATAACATATTCCTGGATTAAGTCTTAATTTCTACAACCCTTCGAGATAAATTCTATCATCTTCATTTCACATATGAGCAATATGATGGCATAGAGAGGTTGAGTACCTTTCCCCATATCCTATAGTTAGTAAGTCTCAGAGCTGAAAGCCCGACATTTGGATTCCATAGCCTGGGATCTAAACCTTTACTGCTTGAGAACACAGGTCAGACAGACACTGAAAGGCTGAATTGTCAAAGGAATTATGGTGCAGTCTCAGAATATCTTATAGGCGAACTTGTGGGGTGTACAGAATTAGTTTTGGCATGCCTCATCTCCTCTTCTACACATTTAACTACCCTACAGCTTCTCGTTGCCAGCCTCTAGGTTTTCTCCACTTGTAAGCTATCCTTAGATCTTCAGCTAAATTATAAAATTCTAGAGAGTATGGTTTATGTTTCCCACATACTGTAGCCAAGAACAATGTTAAATATGAGTATTGTGTATGTGAAATCCTTGTGGAATTAAATAAGTGACAAACATTGGAACTCATTGTTTAAAAAAATATAATGGATTGTGTTCTAGAAGAGGTATGTGTGCACGTGCACATTCAGGAGCTTAAATGCATTCTCAAGTGAGCTCTGAGGAGTGAAGGGAAACAAAATATTTGGCATAGAGCACTGCTCAGTGACTGTCTGCTAAATGAATAAATGAATGAGTCAGAGAGGCAGAGAGTTTCCTTGAATTAGGATCGATATCAGCACACTCCCATCCCGGCCTTATTTCTGCAAATTATATACTCTTTTGAGCCATTAACTAGTGATGCAGTGTGCTAAAATCTTTTATTCAGGTCTGCGTCATAGTAATTATGCTAGCAGTTTACTATTTCATTACAAGTTCACTTAAAAATGTGAGTGTGTATCTGTATGAGATGTGTGTTTGTATATATAATCTCCAAAGACAGATAAGAATATTATGTGTTTTTTGTTTGAGTAAGCAGATCAACTTGTAGACTCTTTCAGCTAGGTGAATACAGTTTATTATCTTAGTATCTGGGTAAATCTTGAGGTGCAAATTGACTCAGACCTATTCAAATTTAATATCAGACTTTAGACAAATCCTTTCATAGCACAAAATAAATGGAGAACATATGATGGCTTAGGTCTTTTATATATAATTATATGGTTCCCAGAGGGAGTTATAATTGAATTATAAGCTGCCTCATGAGTATTCTAGCCAGTGTTTAGAGAACCGCGAAGCAAAGCTGAGCAATTTTTTTCACCAGCTAGAATGTGAACAAGACACCCTATAATTCAATTATAACTAGCCTCCAGGAACCATATAATCATATTATAAAGTATTTTGGGGAAACGGCATGTTTTTCCAAACGTTGTATATGTTTAAATAATAATTTGATAATTCTACTTTCCCTCTCACCTTTCCTAAGCACACAGCTATGGGGACACCTTCTGTGACCTTATTCTTATGTACTTCAAAAAATTTTTTGAAATAAATATCATCCTAGGAAGGACTTCCCTGGTGGCTCAGATGGTAAAGTGTCTGTCTACAATGCGGGAGACCCAAGTTTGATCCCTGGGTCGGGAAGATCCCCTGGAGAAGGAAATAGCAACTCACTCCAGTACTATTGCCTGGAAAATCCCATGGACAGAGGAGCTTGGTAGGCTAAAGTCCATGGGCTCACAAAGAATCAGACACGACTGAGCGACTTCACACCACACACCACACCACTTCACACGACACAGGAAGGCCTTAGCTTACTGTTCTTTGATTTTAGGAGATGCCACTTAAACTCTTTGGTCCTCAATTTTCTCAACCATGAAAATTAGGATTCAATTTAGATGATATTTAAAATACTTTCCAACATAAACATTTACTGGGTCTAACATTAGTCATAGTTCTTCAAAGTGGAAGACCAATAGGATGGATTGATTGATTTATGATATAAATATATGTTTTATATATATATATATAATATATATAAATACATATATATATAATATATATATAAATACATATATATATATAGTGCATTGGCCAAAATGTTCATTAGGATTTTTCTGTAAGACATTATGAGAAACCTGACTGAACTATTTGGCCAACCCAACATGCAGTGAGAGAGAGAGACAGAAAGCAACTACACGAGTGAGGGAGAAGGAGTTTAAGAATTGGCTCACATAATTGTGGGAGCAGACAAAGTCTGCAGGGTAGACGGGCCGGCTATAGAGACCCAGGGTGTTGCAGCAAGTCTGGGAGCAAAATTCCTTATTCCTCACAGTACGACAGTCTTTTCTCTTAGGTCTTCAACTGGTTGGATGAGACATTTATATTATGGAAGATAATCTGCTTTACTCAAAGTCTACTGATTTAGATGTTAACCACATCCACAAAATATACTGCTACAGCAACATCTAGACTGGTGTTTGACCAATAAGTGAGTACTATGGCCTAGCCAAGTTTACACATGAAATTAACCATCCTAAGTCTGTATAGCAAGATAGTTTTGCACTGTTTAGGCTCTGCTTCTTCAAATTGTAGATTATCTTTTAGGAACTTGAATGTAAATTGGGAAGGTAAAACTTTAGCTCTGAAGCTTTGTTATAATTCAACATTGTCATGAATAGAATATATGAAAGTAGATATTTTTATTTCAAACAAACTGACCCATATGCCTTCATAAAAGGAAAACCATGTGTTTAAATCTGTTTCCTATTGAAGACTTCCTCAAATTTTCTATTCTATAAGTAACTGACAGTACAATAACTCTCCATGGAAAACCCACCCTATCTACTTTCCCACTGTCTTATGGAGGTTTCCTCTGAGTGACTATAGTTCTGCTGGCTATATTATTTTTAGTATTTGAACTAGTTTTTATTTAATTCATACACATGTACATTAGTGCTAATAGCAGCACTATTCTTGATAGTTAAAAAATAGAAACAACATGGATGTCCATCAAGTGCTCAATAGATAAACAAAATGTGGAATATACATACCATGGTACACAACAAATTATGGAAAATTCTTACAGAGATGGGAATACTAGACCACTTTACCTGTCTCCTGAGAAACCTGTATGCAGACCAAGAAACAACACTTAGAACCAGATATGGAACCAAGGACTGGTGCAAAATTGGGAAAGGAGTATGACAAGGCTGTGTATTGTCACCCTGCTTGTTTAACTTATAAGCAGAGAACATCATGTGAAATGCCAGGCTGGCTGAAACACAAGTTGAATCAAGATTGCCAGGAGATATATCAGCAACCTCAGATATGCAGATGATACCACTCTAATGACAGAAAGTGAAAAGGAACTAAAAAGCCTCTTGATGAAGGTGAAAGAAGAGAGTGAAAAAGCTGGTTTAAAACTCAACATTCAGAAAACTAGATCATTGCATCTAGTCCCATCATCACTTCATGGCAAACAGATGGGGAAAAAGTGGAAATAGAGACAGATTTTATTTTCTTTGGCTCCAAAATCACTGTGGATGGTGACTGCAGCCATGAAATAAAAAGACACTTGCTCCTTGGAAGAAAAGCTATGACAAACCTAGACAGTGTATTAAAAAGCAGAGACATCACTTTGCCGACAAAGGTCTGTCTAGTCAAAGCTATGGTTTTTCCAGTAGTCAAGTATGGATGTGAAAGTTGGACCATAAGGAAGACTGAGTGCTGAAGAATTGATGCTTTTGAATTTTGGTGCTGAAGAAGACTATGGTATATTATTCAGCCATAAAGGAAAGTTCAATTCTGATTCATGAAAAATCAAGGGACTCACCTCCAGACTCATTTCCTATCATAACCACTGTTAATGTCTTGTCTTATCCCTCATTTTTCACTCAAACATGTTTTAAAACTTTCTGTATCAGCTCATGTACAGCTTTCACATTCTTTTAAACAGCTGTCTAGCACTCCATTATGTGGATACATCAGAATCTTTTAAATATATCTCTCCTGTGGAATTCTTAGTTCTTTCCAGTTTTGCAAAAATGCCACATAGACATTCCATCATATCTGTTCACAAAACAGTACAAAAATATATCTGTAGGATAAATTCTTAGACATGAAATTGTCTAGATAAAGGGAATGTGCATTTGAAATTTTGATAAGTATTGATTACTTCTTTGTCCTATACAATAGGTGAGCCAATTTAGACTCCCAATGACAGGACTTCAGAGCACTTATTTCTAAGTTAGCACTGGATATTATCAAACTTGTTAATCTTTGCCAATATGACAAGTAAAAAACAAACACTTTTTCTCATTTCAGTTTGTAATTATGAATAAAGTTGAACATCTTATATTTTGTTATATATATTTTTTCTTGTGAATTTTCTGTATGCTTTGTTCACATTTCTTTTGGGCTAATTGGTCTTTTTATTATTTATTTGTAAATGCTTTCAAACATTAAGGAAATTATCCCCTTGTCTGTCTTAAATACTGTCAAGATTGCCCACTTTTTCATTTGTCTTAATTGTCTGTTTATGATACTTTTTGTATATGTACTTCTTTAAAGTGTTTGCTTTGCTGCCTTCAAATAGATTGGAATGAACAATAGAAAATATAGTCCAAACTAAAATCACACCTTTTGTAACTTAGTTTTTTAAATGAGACTATGAAGTCCCCTCTGGAGGAAACCTTCAAATTGCAAGTGTTATCAATACTCCACTTCACAGACCCTTGTCCTTAGAGACATCAGATATTCCTTAATTCTCATCCTGAAGTTTGCATTTAGTTAAGGGTATTTTTTGGTTATTTTTTAATTGGGCACAGATTGATCAATAAAAGCATGATAACACTGAACAGATTTCAGATCTTTTTTTCCTTTGCCAGGGCATTCTCACTTCACTCAATATAACAGCTGCCGCAGTGCTTACATTATTTGCTAATTTAACTCTATCCCTCTTTTCTCATACCACAGAAGAGTCTTTACAACACATAATTTTATAATGGAGACAGAGAGACACATAAAATGGTTTAAAGTAGAAAAGTACAATTAAAAACCCAGAAGACCTGAGAATAGAGTATAAGCTAAGTGTTGAAAAGAGTCAGACACGACTGAATGACTTTCACTTTTCCCCTACTCTGGAACCTTCCCAACCCTTCAGGCTCATACCACTGAAAGCACAAGTTTTCCTTATATGTAATGCTTTTCTTGAGATTTGCTCTGGGAATACAAATGGGTGGATATGTGTGTGCAGTATATCATCTTGCAAGAATATCCGCATGCAAATGAATATGATTCTCTTAGAATAATCATCTCAGGCTACACACTAACTCTAGCGCCTTCGCTGCTAACAATTTTCTTAGGGTTTCTTTCTGACTACTGCATTTAGACCTTGGGAATTATCATGAAACGTACTCACTGGTGGCATTTGTTTTCTTTGAAGATGGAGTTGATTTTGGGGGAACAAGTGAATGCTATTCAGAGTCAAGTTTGTTGAATATAGGTGTTCAAAATATGTAGTATGACCTGTGATCAAAAACTCCAGAATACTAAAGCTGATTTTTTTTAGTTGATCATAAACAAACATTAAAGATACTAATCACTGAGGAATTTTGAAAGTGTTCTGAGTAATGACAACATTGTATGTTTACAGCATCACAAGGTGACAGAATCAATGAGGGAGCCAAGGCTCATTTGGACCATGCTGGTTTTGGATGTCATAGTTCTACTTTTAAAATTTGCCTTAGTTCCCCTGCTAAGGAGCCCAAGAAGCCTCATTCCAGGTCAGGGGTGCTGACAGTAGCCCTAAGGGGATAATGACAATTACAGAGGTGAGGCACAGCCCCTGAATTTTTGTGGCAGCCTTTAATAATCCATTGTATAATGACTATTTTTTAAGAAGAAATCTATTTTTAAAAGAATGCCTGATTATAGTCTGTTTCTGACACAGATATGTTGTTTTAGTTTAAATTCATCTCTTATCTCCTCAGAGACGTAAGATATACATCTTATGACATTCTCAATCATCATTCACATTGAGATACTTCAAAAAACTTTTCAAAAGCTGTCACTTAATGAAATCAGTATTATGGCCTAATGTTCAAGAGTTTTTTTGCTTAAGGACAACTTCTATTTTCATTGACTTTGATGGCCATTATAGAAGCTTAAGATTTAAACTGATAAAGGGCACAATAATAATTTATGGTCAATCTTTCCTAGTTTAAGTAAGTATTGGGGCACAATAACTGCTTTTGTTTTTCATTCTGCAACGTGTACAAATGCTAGATGCAATAGAACTAGGAAAAGCATTACACAGCAATTATAAAGAGAATTTTTGGTGCTATATGTGGGGCATGAAAGAAAGTAATTACAAAAACCGTTCATAAGAAGTAAATCCTGGTTTCTAAATATGGTATGGTAGATAGGAGGAATCCAGAGATTTGGATTCTTAATAAGAGCCCTGATTTTCAAAATGAAGAATAGTCCTCTACATTTTATGCACATTTCCTTCAATATATATATTTTTCAGATGAAATGTGATGAGACAATCTTATGTTGATTAACTATTTTAACTATGTAACTGTTCAAGTTTACATATAATGAAGTCCTTGTCAGGCAATCCCAGTTCTTATTAAATACAAACTTCATGTTCCTCCTCACTAGTTTTCTCCTTTTTGGAACACGGCCCTTCACTGCAACTAAATGGATAAAATGTGGGTAGAATTGTATTCCAAAGGCTTTATAGAATTTATGTTAACAAGATAGCATTCCTTCATTTAAAAAGCATGTGTTGAATATCTACTCTGCGCCTGTCACTGTGGTAGGTGCTAGAAATATGGGAATGGCATATGCCCTTGAGGAACTCCTAGTCTGAGGACAGATGTTGGAGTAAGGGGGAAATTTGATAATCAGGGCAGTAAAGTATAAAGGTGCTCAGAAAGAAGTATCTTTATGCCTTTATACCAAAGACTTTCTCAATCTCTTCTTCCATTAAATTAATAAAAGGCAAATCTGATTTCAAATCCCAGCCCTGCCACTTGGTATCTGCAAAACCTGGTGCAAGTGCTCCAAATTCCTTGATCCTCTGTTTTCTCTTTGTGAAACTAAGATAATAATGACCTCACAGAATTTCGGTTCCTTATAATTTATGCATATAGTGTGACTAGTCTTTTGTAAACAGTCAGTAAATGGCAGGTAGGATCATGATTATTTATATATACTTTGTTTATATAGATTACAGTTGTGTGGCTTATGTTTTATTTTTTTATTTTTGCAAGCATGATTGATATTTACAATTTGAAAAGATTTTTATTATTACAAATGATAAAAGATGCAAGAGATATGGGTTCAATCCTTGGATTGGGAAGATCCCCTGGAGGAGGAAATGGCAACCCACTCCAGTATTCTTGCCTGAAAAATCCTGTGGACAGAAGTGCCTGGCTGGCTATAACCACTCACATAGCATACTCACATAGCACATTTCCTCAAAGTCTTACAAGTGCTTGTAGATCACAGTAAATATGCTTTTATGGTAGCAGTAAACGTGCTTTTTAATCACAGTAAACACACAAAAGATGCATTTTGTATCTGTTCAGCATGGCATGCATATTATACTTGCCTTAAACACAATAATTTAATTTGCCACTTAATTCCTGTCTCACACATTTTGCCTTCAAACGTCCCTTTTAAGAGTCATGCTAAGAAGAACTGTGCCAAAAAACGTTACCCTCCCTTCATCCACATGTCTCCTTTCTATTCTCTGATATCTTCCCTGTCAAATTGAAAACTTAAAATTAGACTCAGTTTAGGACACGAAAATCCAACATGGAATAAAGAAACAAAAATACTTCAACCTGACTTAATGGCAAAAACTTACATAGGCTGTTTTCCTCTCTGTCCTTTATATTGCTAGTTTTAAGCTTTCTCTGCTTAATGTTGAAACATTCAGTCATTGGGAAAAAAATCTGCCAAATTAGTTGGCAATTTATAGATAGATTATTTTTAACTGACTGCACTTCTTGAGCTTTTTCACTTTATGATATGTTGGTACAGACTTAAATGTATCTTTCACATGAGAGATAATATTTGCATTGGAGTAGAAGTGTCAACTTAATCACATTTGTTTTGTTAACTGACGATTAAGGCTAAATTCATTTTTGGTTTATTGCTGATTAAAAGTCCAATAAGTAATTTTACTTCCTTTGTAAATTCAATAAAGGGGTGAATAACACATATGTGTGTATTAAGGAATATGTGTCATGTGCCAGCTGTTGGGAAACATACTGAGGAAGCAGATAAAATAATATCTCCTTCCCTTACCTTGGGGGCTTCCCTGGTGGCTCTGAGGTTAAGGCGTCTGCCTGCAATGTGGGAGACCTGGGTTCGATCCCTGGGTCAGGAAGATCCCCTGGAGAAGGAAATGGCAACCCACTCCAGTATTCTTGCCTGGAGAATCCCATGGACAGAGGAGCTTGGTGGGCTACAGTCCATGGGTCACGAAGAGTCTGACATGACTGAGCGACTTCACTTTCACTTTCCCTTTCCCTTATCTTGAAGAAGGGTCACAGTGTAAATAGAGACCTACTGTAGAAACTTGGTGAGTGCTATGATAGAAATATGAACAGATAAGAGAGGGCAGTTATCTTTTCAATAACTATCATTCATTCATTTAAGAATTATTTCTTGAGCACCTACTATATGCTAGTTGCTATGCAAAGCTTTAGGTATTTAGCAATGAAATACACACTCCTGGTTTTTGTTTTATGGAATTAATAATTGTAGCTATAAAATTAAAATTGTAACCAGTATGCTGAAGGACGATTACCAAATGGTATAAAAGCATATCAAGGGGGACTTCACTGGTAGTCTAGTCTATAGATGCACACTGTATATCAGGGACCTTAAACTCATTTGGTGGGCAAGGAAAGCTTCCCTCAGCAAGTGACATTTCAGCTGATAGGTGGAGAAAAAAGCAGGAATGATCAATGCAAAGAAAGGACAACAATTTGTCTCATTAGGACAGTGGTTCTCAACTGGGGATGACTTTGCCCTCCAGAGAACATTTGGATATTCATGGAGATGTATTTGATTGTCACAATTTGGAGGTTGGATGCTACTTAGCATCTGGTGCACAGAGGCCAAGCATGCTGCTAAACATGCAAGGTACAGGGCAACTCCCTCCCCCAACACAGAATTATTCAGTCAATAGTGATGAGATTGGGCTTCCTTGGTGGCTCAGTGAGAAAGAATCTGCATGCCAATGCAGGAAACTTGGGTTCAATCCCTGATCCAGGAAGATCCCACATGCCTTGGAGCACCTAGGCTCATAGGCCACAACTATTGAGCCCATGTGCTACAAACTCTGAAGCCCATGCACCCTAAAACCATGCTCTGCAACAAGAGAAGCCACCACAGGGAGAAGCCCGCACACCCACAACTAGAGAGGAGCTCCCACTCACACCAACTAGAGGAAAGCCCATGCAGCAATGAAGACCCTGCATGGACAAAAATAAATAAATAAAATTATTCATAAAAATAGTGATGAGGTTGAGAAACCCTGCCTTAGATCAAAAGAAGGGAAGGTCAGTGTACTGTGGAAAAGTACAGAAATAGTACAAAAGAAACATGAGTTCAGTTCAGCAAACTTTATTGAGCATTTATTGTGTACTAGGTATAAGAGTGAAAGATATCATGCCTCTTTAATGAGCTTAATCTACTAGGGAAAACACAGTAATAGTTTTCTATAATACTGATGATATAAATACTTATACAGTGCATAGGACTCAGTGAGAAGGGCTACCTAACACATTTTGAAGAGGTCAGGAAAAGCTTCCTGACAGATAAGATACTCCGATAGATTTTAAATTGTGAATAGGAATTTATCTTCTAGAAACCTTTGGAATCACTGATGTGGGAGAATTAGAAAGTGGACTACAAAAATAAACATGGACTAGGCAGCCAAAATTCAGGCTTAGGAACACAAGACAGGCATAGGGCATTCCCTACGCCTAGCAAGCAGGTTCATCCCAGTGGGTCCTGGAACAAATACAAATGGAGCCTCGGGCCTGTGACCTGACTGCCTTCTTTGCCATCCCCAGCTCTGTGCAGACAGTCTGAGAGAGGAATGGTGGAGCCTGCGAGGTCTGGATGGAGGGGAAGATAAGGCTTGGTGTGGGCATGGCTGCCTGGCTCTGCAACATCCTCATTCTCTGAGCAGAACAGCATCGAGGATCCTCTGAGGTTCAGGGCAGGGATGTCAGAAGCTAGAAAACCCAGAAAGTACAACTAGAGGCTTGGAGTCAGTTAAGTAGTTACAAGTCAGGGCACAGAAAACACAGATTACATTAGGTAATAGATATACTCTGGACTTAGGATAGCTTCAGGATAGTAAACATGAGACACTGTTAACAAGAACATCTTCATCCTGAGGCCCCAACCTCTCAAAGAACTGTCTCAACCAGAAGCTTTTTGTGTATCTCCTTCTAGTAAAGGAGCCAATACAAAAGTATTGCAGATAAGTGGATATTTCTTCAAAATAATTCAAAATTTGGAGTATATAATGTTCATTCTTCTGAAGTTCTTTTTTTTTTCCTGTTCAGAATTGCACCTAGACATGGTATAGACTGTTTAGTTGATTGTATCTTGACCCTTGTGCCCATATTGTAAATTCTGATGCTAATTTAATTAATTTAGCTACCTCATTGTTGAGCTATGGAATTTTATTTTTTTACAGCTAAAGAGGTCTTTAGAGCTCCTATAGTTTAATGGGGTTCAAATTTTTACCTTTTTTTTAAGCAACAGAAACTCCTGTTTTTGAAACAGCATAGCCTAGTGCTCAGGGGCTTCCCAGGTGGTTCAGCAGTAAAGAATCTGCCTGCCAGTGCAGGAGCCGCAGGAGACATGAGTTTGACCCCTGGGATGGCAAGATCCCTTGGAGGAGGAAATGGCAACCCACTCCAATATTCTTGCCTGGGGAATCCCATGGACAGAGGAGCCTGTCAGGCTACAGTCCATGGGGTCACAAAGAGTCGGACACAACTTAGCAACTAAAGAACAACAACAAGCATAGTGGTGAAGAGTGTGGATGGCGGAGCCAGACTGCCTAGGTTCAAATTTGCATCTTTTATTTACTGACTCCAAAAACGTGGGCAAGATCCTTAGTTTCTCTGTGTCTCAATTCTCTCATTTAAAAAAAAAAAAAAAAAAACGGAAATCATGTGAAAATTAAATCAGCTAGTGCATTAAAAGGCACTTAGAACACTTCTTGGTACCAAGAAAGTTCTATAAAATAATCTTTTATAGAACCTAAACTTATACAGCAGACAAAAGAAAACCATTCTGGTTCAGTGGAAGAGGGTAACAGTGCTGCTGCTTGGCCACACTCCATCCTAAGGCAGCTACCAATGTGGATCCATTCTTTTTCCTTCAAGTAGAAGCAGCCTAGAGAGACCTTGAAAACCTGGAAATAATTTGAAAACCACCAGTCAAAGCCAGTCGCCTGATTTTGCTAATGAGAAAATTGCTTTAGTATATTAACTCACTTAATCCTCACAGAAGTTCCCATTTGGAAAAGTTCAATAACTTGCTCAAGGTCATGCTAGTAGTAAACAGCAGAATGGAATTTGAACCTGTGAAGAAAGGCTAGTCATATGATAAAGATTTTTTTACAAGTTGGCTCCCACACCTACCGTCTTCCTTGAAGAAGACTTTGTCAGTCATAGATTAGATATTTGATTTTGGAGTCATCTCAAGCTTCCCAGCTGGCTCAGTGGTAAAGAATCTTCCTGCCACTGCAGGAGCCACAGGAGACACGGGTTCAGTTCCTGGGTGAGGAAGATTTACTGGAGGAGGAAATGACAAACCCAGTCCAGTATTCTTGCCTTGAAAATTCCATGGACAGGGAGCCTGGTGGCTATAGTCCACGGAGTCTCAGAGTCGAACATGACTAAGTGACTGAGCACGAACACAACTTTGTTTAATCTCAATCAAATTAGTGCATAGTAAATTTTCAATCACTATTATTTTTCTTCCCTCCATTTTCGGTCAATTTCTACTTTTTTTTTTTTTTAATAATAGCAAATATGTCAACAGACTACCTTCAGTTCAGTTTAGTTCAGTCGCTCAGTCACGTCTGACTCTTTGCGACCCCATGGACTGCAGCACACCAGGCTTCCCTGTCTATCACCAACTCCCAGAGCTTGTTCAAACTCATGTTCATTGAGTCGGTGATGCCATCCAACAGTCTTGTCATTTGTCATCCCCTTCTCCTGCCTTCAGTCTTTCCCAGCATCAGGGTCTCTTCTAAGGAGTCAGTACTTTGCATTAGGTGGCAAAGTATTGGAGCTTTTCTACTACCTTGCTGCTGCTGCTGCTAAGTCGCTTCAGTCATGTCTGACTCTCTGTGACCCCATAGACGGCAGCCCACCAGGCTCCGCACATCCCAGGAATTCTCCAGGCAAGAACACTGGAGTGGGTTGCCATTTCTTTCTCCAATGCATGAAAGTGAAAAGTGAAAGTGAAGTCGCTCAGTCATGTCCGACTCTTTGCGAACGCATGGACTGCAGCCTACCAGGCTCCTCCACCCATGGGATTTTCCAGGCAGGAGTACTGGAGTGGGTTGCCGTTGCCTTCTCCATTTCTACTACCTTAGAGTTTGTTTAATTAAATTTGTGCCACTTTAGGAAAATGGGCTTGGGTGAACAACCATTTCTATGCTTGTGTTTTCTGTTGGCAAAGCCTGAAACACCCATGTTCTACTCATAAGAGTACTTGGTACTGGTGAGCAGCAGAGTGGGAATTGTATTATCTGTTTTATCTGAGGGATCTGTCCTTTGGGTGGCAGGTTTTGTTTTTTTTTTTTTTACAATATTACTCTTCATGTGCAAAATGTCCTTTTCATATTATTGTTATGATGATGATGTCTCTCAAGGAGCAGAGAAATCTGGCTGTTTTCTGTGTGGCACTATGATAGGAACTGAGTTGCTCCTACAGGAGGGCAAGCAAAGTTTCAGGGACTGGCTGGGCCCTTTCCAATATAAAGTGTGTTTTGTTAAAACTGAAAGCTTTATCTCCACTGCGTCCAATTACTTCAGTAATTGAAAAGGATAGCATTCCACTTTAATTATATGTTCTCATTTCTGCATTTCTTTTAATTTATAGGACAATAAAAAGTAAAGCAATGCAAAAAACAACCATTTGAAGAGCCATTTGGTGCTGTTCCTATTTGACCCCATTCATTTGAGATTTCCAGATTTTCTGTGATTTTGGTCTGTCTCCCTAAGTATGATTGGTTAGCTTCACTGGTTATTTTCAATAGCACATTAAATGCCCCCTAAGGCCCTGCTTTCTGGCTGACATTTGACACTGTTTCTGCTGTCACTTTGAAGATTCTGTACTTCTCCAGCTGTCGGGTTCTGGAGTAATCTGCCTGTGTTGGTTACATCAGAATCATTTAGAAATTACAAGGAAACATGAATGGGAATGTCACTGCATAAGTATCTCTGATGAGCACGTTTTTACTAACTACAGATGAAGTAATAATCATCATAACAACAGCACCAGCAATAATAAAAGTGAAAGATGGAGGATGAAGGCGAAGGAGGGGGACGTGGAAGATATCATCAGGAAGGAATGGGGAAAATATTTGCAAACTATTTATGCAATAAAGAACTTATGTCCAGAATATATAGGGAACTCTTCAGTTCAGTTCAGTCGCTCAGTCTTGTCCGACTCTTTGCGACCCCATGAATCGCAGCACGCCAGGCCTCCCTGTCCATCACCATCTCCCGGAGTTCACTCAGACTCACATCCATCGAGTCCGTGATGCCATCCAGCCATCTCATCCTCGGTCGTCCCCTTCTCCTCCTGCCCCCAATCCCTCCCAGCATCAGAGTCTTTTCCAATGGGTCAACTCTTTGCATGAGGTGGCCAAAGTACTGGAGTTTCAGCTTTAGCACCATTCCTTCCAAAGAAATCCCAGGGCTGATCTCCTTCAGAATGGACTGGCTGGATCTCCTTGCAGTCCAAGGGACTCTCAAGAGTCTTCTCCAACACCACAGTTCAAAAGCATCAATTCTTCCATGCTCAGCCTTCCTCACGGTCCAACTCTCACATCCATACATGACCACAGGAAAAACCATAGCCTTGACTAGACGGACCTTAGTCGGCAAAGTAATGTCTTTGCTTTTGAATATGCTATCTAGGTTGGTCATAACTTTTTCCCAAGGAGTAAGCGTCTTTTAATTTCATGGCTGCAGTCACCATCTGCAGTGATTTTGTAACCCAAAAAAATAAAGTCTGATGCTGTTTCCACTGTTTCCCCATCTATTTCCCATGAAGTGATGGGACCGGATGCCATGATCTTCATTTTCTGAATGTTGAACTTTAAGCCACCTTTTTAACTCTCCTCCTTCACTTTCATCAAGAGGCTTTTTAGCTCCTTTTCACTTTCTGCCATAAGGGTGGTGTCATCTTCATATCTGAGGTGATTGATATTTCTCCTGGCAATCTTGATTCCAGCTTGTGTTTCTTCCAGTCCAGTGTTTCTCATGATGTACTCTGCATATAAGTTAAATAAGCAGGATGACAATATACAGCCTTGATGTACTCCTTTTCTTATTTGGAACCACAAGCCAATAATATAAAAGGTAATAATCCAATTAAAAATAGGCAGACACCAGCAAGATGGCAGTATAGAAGGTATCACACTCATATGCCTCGTCAGCAACAATAATTTGACAGCCATTCACAGACAAAAGCACCTTTGTGAAAGCTTTGAGCTTCAGGTAGGAGATTGTAAAACCCCAGTATAGTCTAACACTGAGGAGGGCATTTTGAGAAGTCAGGCCCCTACTAGGTGGCCAATTCCCCAAACATTGTCCCCAGAAACAGTTCTGTCCCTTGTGGACTCAGCTATAGACCCATTTGGCTTTAGTCCTGCTGCACCATCACCATTTGCTGAAGAACTTGGCAGAAGTCATATCTGACCATACCCCAGATAACAGGCCTGCTGAACTCAGTCTTGTCTGACTACGACTCAGCTCCAGTCCCTCACAGCATGCAGTCCTGTCTGCCTGGGGACATGGCAGGAGACATGCCTGACTGTGCCCTGAGACAGACCTTCATATCCTGAAATGGCCCTGTGACTCAGTTCCAGCCCCCTCTCAGTCATGAGTTGACAACACGTGGCAGCATTAGCCATGGCCTGCTCAGAGACCGGGTAGGACACATACCCATCCATGCCCCTGAAGCAGGCCCTTTGACATCAATCCAGCTGAAGATATTGAAATGGCCCTGTAACTCAGCTCAAGCCCCTCTAAGCCTTGGGCCAAGAATACTCTTGTGTACCTAGGAGCCAGCTGGGAGGCATGGCTCTGTCTGCCTTTGGAGGTAGACCTGCTGGCCTTGGTCCAACTGTGGACCTTGAAGCAGTCCCGTAACCTGGCTCCAGCTCCTTGCAGCATAGCCTGGGAATAGTCCTGTCTGCCCAGGGACCCAGAGGGAGATATGCCTGTCGGTGCCTCTGAGGTGGTCCTTTAATCTTTGGTCCCAATTGTGGACCCTGAAGCTGCCCTGTTACTTGGTTAAAGCCCTACTCAGCTGTTATCTGGGGCCAATCCTACCTGTCCAGTGACCTGTTGGGAGCCTTCCCAGAGACTCAGAAGGAGCCACAGCTGTTTGCACAGCTGGTGACAGGTTTGCTGTCTGCCAACACTGGAGAGCCCTTGTCACAGTGCCAGTGCTACTGACCAAGGTCCTAGAGGCAGTCTCGTCTACTCAGGGACCAGACCGAATCCACACTTACTGACACCCTGGGAACAGCCCCACCGATGAGCAACATCACCTAGCTCCAAATGACTTGACTGTGACTCTGAGGCCGTACCATCAGATGAGGGACCTGACAAGAAGACTTTACCAGCTAAAATTACTCTTTAAAGACTTGGAGAGAAACTTGCTTCTTCAAATGCACAAACACCAATTCAAGGTTGCACAGATTGTGGAGAACCAGGCAAATAAGACACCACCCAAAGAAATTAATAACATTTCAGTAACTGACCCCAAAGAAATGAGGATCTATGAAATGCCTAACAAAGAATTCATATAATCCTCCTAAAGAAGCTCAGTGAGATGCAAGAAAACAGCAATAGACAACTAAAATCAGGAAACAGTGCATTAGCAAAGTGAGACGCTTGATAAAAAATAGAAACTGTAAAAAGAGTGGAACAAAAGTCCTAGAGCTGAAGGTACAGTGATAGGACAGAAAAATTCAATAGAGAGCTTCAATAGCAGACTTGATCATGCAGAAGGAAGAATCATCTTCCTTTCAAATGACTCACAGACATCATTTGAAATTAGCCAGTTGGAAGAACACAAAGAAAGAAGAATGAAAACACACACAAAAGTCAACTAATATTTGACAAAGGAACCAAGGAATACAAGATAGGGAAAGCATAGTTTCTTCAGTAAGTGGTGTTGGGAAGACTGGTGTCTGCATGCAGAAGAATGAAATTGGACCCTTATCTTGCACCATACACAGAAATTAACTTGAAATAAATGAATGACTTAAGTGTGAGACCTACAACCATAAAACTTCTTGAAGAAGCATAAGATAAAGTTTTCTTGATATTTGTCTTGGCAGTGATTTTTTAAAAAAATGTATTAATGGTTTAGAATATGACACCAAAGCACAGACAACTAAAACAAAAATGAAAGTGTAGGAATTATATTGATTTGAGAACCTCTGTATAGCAATGGTAACAACTAGAAAAATTAAAAGGCCAGCTAGGGAAAGGGAAAAATCTGCAAATCATGTTTCCAATAAGGTACTAATATCCAAATATGAAAGGATCGCCTACAACTCAGTAGGTAAAAAGCAAATAACCTGATCTTAAAAATAGACGAAGGACCTGAATAGACTTGTTTTCAAATAAGACACACACATGGTCAATAGATTTATGAAAAGGTGCTCAATAACAGTAATCATCAGGGAAATGCAAATCAAACCACAGTGAGATATCACCTGTGATATCACCTAGTAGGATGGTTATTATTAAAAATGCAAGAGGTAGAAGTTATTGGTGAGGATATGGAGAAAAAGTGAACCCCTGTACATTGTTGGTGGGAGTATAAACTGGTACAGCCATTATGAAAACACTTTGGAGGTTTCTTAAAAAGTTAAAAATGAAACTATGATATGATCCAGGTATCTCTCAGCTGGGTAGGTATCCAAAGGAAATGTAAGCACTAATTAGAAAAGATTTATGTACCCCCTGTTCACTGTAGCATTATTTACAATAACCAAGACTTGGAAACAATCTAAGTGTCCGCTAATGGATGAATGGATAGAGAAAATGTTATTCTATGTATAAATATACATACACAAAATGGGACATCATTCAACCATAAAAAAGAATTAAATCTTGCCATGTACGAGGTGGATAGACCCTGAGGTATTATACTAAGTAAAATATGTCAAGCAGTGAAAGACAAATACTGCATGATCTCACTTTTATATGGAACTTAAAAAAAGAAAGAAAGAAAGAAAAAGCCACGCTCCTAGATAGAAAGAACAGATTGGTGATAGCCAGAGTTGGAGGGTGGGGGTTGGCACAATGGGAGGAGGGGTTCTAAAGGTTGAAACATCCAGTTATAAAACAAGTCATGGGGATATAATATAGACCTGGGTGAATATGATTTATAATGCTGTATTGCATCTTTGGAGGTTGCTAAGAAAGTGAATTGTTAAAAGTTCTCAGTGCAAGAAAGAAATTGAAACTGTGACAGATTGTTAATTAGACATATGATCATTTCACAATGAATAAAAATATCAAATCATTAATATACCTGAAATTAATATGATATTATATGCCAGTTTCAGTTCAGTCACTCAGTCGTGTCCAGCTTTTTGCAACCCCATGGACTGCAGCACGTGAAGCTTCCCTGTCCATCATAAAATCCTGGAGCTTGCTCAAACTCATGTCCATTGAGTCGTGATGGCATCCAACCACTTCATCCTCTGTCATCCCCTTCTTCTGCCTTCAATCTTTCCCAGCATCAGGGTCTTTTCAGATGAGTCAGTTCTTTGCATCAGGTGGCCAAAGTATTGGAGCTTCAGCTTCAGCTTCAGTCCTTCTGAATATTCAGTCTTGAATATTCAGGATTTATTTCCTTTAGGATGGACTGGTTTGATCACGTTGCAGTCCAAGGGACTCTCGAGCCTTGTCCAACACCACAGTTCAAAAGCATCAATTCTTCTGCACTCAACTTTCCTTATAAGTTCAACTCTCACATCCGTACATGACTACTGGAAAAAATATAGTTTTTTTCCCACTGTTTCCCCGTCTATTTGCCATGAAGTGGTGGGACCAGATTCCATGATCTTAGTTTTCTGAATGTTATGTTTTAAGCCAGCTTTTTCAGTCTCCCCTTTGAATTTCATCAAGAGCCTCTTTAGTTCTTCACTTTCTGCCATAGGAGTGGTTTCATCTGCATATCTGAGGTTATTGATACTTCTCCCAGCAAACTTGATTCCAGCTTGTGCTTACCAAGTCCAGCATTTCTCATGATGTACTCTGTATATAAGTTAAATAAGCAGGGTGACAATAAACAGCCTTGATGTACTCCTTTCTCAATGTGGAACCAGTCTGTTGTTCCATATCCAGTTCTAACTGTTGCTTCTTGACCTCATACAGATTTCTCAGGAGGCAGGTGAAGTGATCCAGTATTCTCATCTCAAAGAATTTTCCACAGTTTATTGTGATCCAACACAGTCAAAGGCTTTGGCATAGTCAATAAAGCAGAGTTGATGTTTTTCTGGAACTCTTGCTTTTTGATGATCCAATGGATGTTGGCAATTTGATCTCTGGTTTCTCTGCCTCTTCTAAATCCAGCTTGAACATCTGGAAGTTCACGGTTCATGTACTGTTGAAGCCTGGCTTGGAGAATTTTGAGCATGACTTTACTAGCGTGTGAGATGAGTGCAATTGTGCGGTAGTTTGAGCATTCTTTGGCATTGCCTTTCTTTGGGATTGGAATGAAAACTGACCTTTTCCAGTCCTGTGGCCACTGGTGAGTTTTCCAAATTTGCTGGCATATTGAGTGCAGCACTTTGACAGCATCATCTTTCAGGATTTGAAATAGCTCCACTGGAATTCCATCACCTCCACTAGCTTTGTTCATAGTGATGCTTCCTAAGGCCCACTTGACTTCACATTCCAGGATGTCTGGTTCTAGGTGAGTGATCACACCATCATGGTTATCTGGATCATGAAGATCTTTTTGTAGAGTCCTGTGTATTCTTGCCACCTCTTAATATCTTCTGCTTCTGTTAGGTCCATAACATTTCAGTCCTTTATTGAGCCCGTCTTTGCATGAAATGTTCTCTTGCTATCTCTAATTTTCTTAAAGAGGTGTCTAGTCTTTCCCATTCTGTTGTTTTCCTCTATTTCTTTGCATTAATTGCTGAGGAAGGCTTTCTTATCTCTCCTTGCTATTCTTTGGAACTCTGGATTCAAATGGGTATATCTTTCCTTTTCTCCTTTGCTTTTTGCTTCTCTTCTTTTCACAGCTATTTGTATATGTTACTTATACCATAATATAAAATATAAAAAATATAAGTAGGTGTTTTCCTTTTTCATCATTTAGAAAGATGTTTTACTTTTATAGTCTGTCATTTGTGAATATTTAAAATGATACTATTTTATCCTACACATATCTTGGCCATCAGGACCTTCTGTACTGATACAGGATGTTGGGTAGGAAGGTACACAGGACTTTTGATCCTCCTTCTTGATGAAAAACAGCAACAGCAACAACAAAAGTGTCAACTTACTTGAGTGTTCAAACCAGCATTATTCATAATAGCCAAAAAATAGAAATTTACAAAATGTCCATCATGTGATGAATGGATAAACAAAATGTGAAATATCCTTGCCAGGGAATATTATTCAGACATAAAACGGAATAAAGTTTTGATGCATGCTACAACATGGATAAGCCTCAAAAATATTATGCTAAGTGAAAAAGCCACACACAAAAGGCCACATATTATATGATTCCATTTATATGAAATGTCTCAAACAGTCAAATCCAAAGAAACAGTAAGTAGATTATTGGCAAAGTCAAGTGGGCCTTAGGAAGTGTCACTACAAACAAAGGTAGCAGAGGTGATGGAATTCCAGTTGAGCTATTCAAATCCTAAAAGATGATTTTGTGAAAATGCTGCACTCAATATGCCAGCAAATTTGGAAAACTTAGCAGTGACCACAGGACTGGAAAAGGTCAGTTTTCATTCTAATCCCAAAGAAAAGCAACGCCAAAGAATGCTCAGACTGCTGCACAGTTGCACTCATCTCACACGCTAACAAAGTAATGCTCAAAATTCTCCAAGCCAGGTTTCAACAGTACGTGAACCATGAACTTGCAGATGTTCAAGCTGGATTTTAAAAAGGCAAAGGAACCAGAGATCAAATTGCCAACATCTGCTGGATCATCAAAAAGCAAGAGTTCCAGAAAAACATCTGCTTCTGCTTTATTGACTATGTCAAAGCCTTTGACTGTGTGGATCACAACAAACTGTGGAAATTCTTAAAGAAATGGGAATACCAGACCACCTCATCTGCCTTCTGGGAAATCTGTATGCAGGTCAAGAAGCAACAGTTAGAACTGGACATGGAACAACAGACTGGTTCCAAATAGGCAAAGGAGTATGTCAAGGCTGTATACTGTCACCCTGCTTATTTAATTTATATGCAGAATACATTATGAGAAACACTGGGCTGGAGGAAGCACAAGCTGGAATCAAGATTGCCGGGAGAAATATCAATAACCTCAGATATGCAGATGACACCACTATTATGGCAGAAAGCAAAGAAGAATTAAAGAACTAACACTAACCCCTTCTTGGTTGATTGGAATATTCTGGATTTATATACTGGTGACGGTTGCACAATTATTTGGTTATATTAAAAATCACTGAATTGTATACTTTTTTAAGAGTGAATTTTATAATATGTGAATTAGATCTCAATAAAGCTGTTACTATTTTTTTAAAGGAAAGGGTAATAGCCAACATTGAGCACTTACTGAGTACTAGGTATTAAGCTAAGCATTCTGTCACACATCATAGTACTGAATGTTCACAACAACTGTATGTGCATAAGTACTATTTGTTTTCTCCATTTTTACAGATTCGAAAATTGCAGCTTCATAATGTTACTCAAGCTACTTCATAATTTACCCAAGGTCCCATAGGCTAAAAAGTCCAAGAACTGAAATTTAGCCTCTAGATAGCCATCTGGCACTCTTGATTGCTTCATTTTTCCTGCCAGTATTTTTTATAATAACTTTAAGATATAATTAACATACCATATAGTTTGCCCATTTAAACAAATCACCCATCAGTGTGTTTCTTTGAGTACATTCATGGATATATGCGTGTGACACTAGTCAGTTTTAGGACATTTTCACCTTAGAACACATAGAAACCTCATCCCCACCCCAAGGCCTAAGCAACCACCAGTCTGTCATTATGGTGGTTGATTGATACTGCTACCTGTAGCCACTTGCATCACTGTGTTAACTTACTGTAATTGTGTTAGTCGATATTGATACAACCAGGAATTAAGACGGTAGATTTCCTTTTAAAAATGGCTTTGAAGCCTCCATTACTAGAAAAGACAATAACTCTATATGATTTAAATGTACTAGAGGCAAGAGAGAGGCACTGCATGTGTCAATTCGCCCTGTTTCTGGACTTACATTATTTTACTGAGGAGCTGGGTCTACCTGCTCCCTCCAAAAATAAAAAAATAAAAATAGAAAGGAAAGAAAATCTTGATCGCAAAAAAATATTTTGCTTCTGAGCAAGGATACAGAAATTGTTAGGAGCTTTCGTTGTCTTTGAAATTGGCACAATGCCCTCCAGCTAAATGGTTTTGCTAAGTGGCTTTGCAAGAAAACCTTTCCTCCCCTCCTTGCCTGGAAGCTACTGCTTTTCCTCCTGACCCTCTTGACTTCAGTTGGAGTGCGTGTCTTTCAGTTAACAAGTAATTTGGGGAGTGTCAAAAGGTAACTAGTGTCCCCTGGGTCACAATTAACCTAAAAATTAAAAGGTGGAGTTTAAAATCCTCATTAAGTATAGCAAAACCATAAAAGGGAATTTCTGAATTGGAGTTGGATTTAGAAAGTCACCTTTGAATTAATGAAACTGACCATACTAAGTACCAGGCTCAGTATTTGAGAGAGGATATATGTTTGAGAGAGGATCTGCAGTATAGTTATAGTAGTGATTAATGGTTTAGGCAAAATGAGTAGAAAATAATTCTTTCTGAGAGCCTTTTTCTGTGATCCCACTCGCTCACAGTGCACATACTAATGCCCTTAAATTTTAATTACCACTAATTTCTGAAATATGCTTATGAGTATTACATTATTGGAATTAAGAATTAGTGTTTTCTCATTTAATCTGGCCAGATAACTGGCAATGTCATATTGCCCTGAGAAATTTTCTTTGATAATTTATTTTTAAAGGTAGCATAATAAATATAACTGGGGTCTCTAAAAATGATTTATGGTAAAGTCTTAAAGCTTAGTAGTAAATTCTAACTAATACGTGTTACTTATAATGGAGGCCTATAGCTTGTCAATTCTGAGCTAAAAGCAGCTAACAATATTGTTATTATGTAAACCTTAAGCACATGTTTTGTGCTTGATATAACTCAAACCATGGTGATGATTAAAATATTTCATAATTCAGATGCTAGTGTTTCTTTTAATAATTCTAAAAATTCATTCTAGATGGAACAAGTTTCTTACTCTAAAAGAGCACTTAGAATCCCATTTTATAGAAGTCAGTTTGTGACCTCTAGAAGCAGAAATGTATAAATATCATAATCATCTACTGAACAGGAAACATTGATGGAAGGATTGAGAAATACCACTGCTCTTTTGAAATATTCAAAACTGAATTGTTCCCACAGATGTGCATACCCTCTCTTCTGGTATTTCTATTAAATGGTGCTTGGGCAGTAATAAACTTCATTTACTTATTTAAATGTATTCCTCTCACCCCCATCCCCGAACACATGTCTGAATGAGCAAATAAGCTGTGGGTCCCATTGTCTTAACCTTCTCAGTTGCCAGGTTTTTAGGGATGTGGAACGGGGACATGGAAGGATTTAGAGGTGAAATGAAGGTGACCCCACTGACCCATAGTCAGCATGACATGTTCCTTGAGTTTAGAAATTCAGATGACCTTAGCAATTCCTTTGTACTCTGTGGTAAATATTTCTGTAGCAGCTGAAGTTGAAGTTAGACTTTGTTCTGTATCCATGGAGGAGAGAAAAGATAACTGGCCCATTTGAAGATCAAACCCCCACCTAGGCCTCATTAGTGCTGGGCTTTAACCAATGGATATGGGATTATATAGAAGAGAGTAAGTAGCAAAAGACAGCTAGCAAGTTCAGGGTTATGTGACAAAAATATAGTGCAGATATCTAGGACATTTTCTTCATTAGGAATGCCTTTGAAAGGCTCACACACTTGAGTTCTTTGGAGAGCCATTTAAGATATCTCATGTGTAAGGTTTCAAATAGACTCAAACTGAATTTAGACTGTAGGTTTTTGACTGAGGTCAAAGATTTTTAGTTGGTGTGAGTGTGTGAGCAAATCTGACTATTTAAGATGTGGGCATACAGATAAAAATAACACTTTATAAAAGGGTAGTGTTTTTGTACTTATTTCCTTCCTCTTTTAATAACCTCTATAAAAAGTGAACAGACTTGATTGCTTAGTGGACCTTCTCTCCAATTAAGTTTCTATCACCAGAAATGGGTTGGCAATATTTATAATTTGCATTTTTGTTTGTTTTTAGTATTACTCTTCCAGTATTTTTTTTTTCCCAAACTACCTCCAAATCAGGAGTGCAAATATAGGAAATGGTTGCTCTGCTTCTTCAAGAAAAAAAAATTTCTAGTATCTATAAATGAAAAATTGTATACTAATACAAGTGAAAAGTGTTTTCTTTTATAATTGAAGTATAGTTGATACAATGTTGTATTAGTTTCTGGTGTGCTGCTGCTGCTAAGTCGCTTCAGTCGTGTCCGACTCTGTGTGACCCCATAGATGGCAGCCCGCCAGGCTCCCCCGTCCCTGGGATTGTCCAGGCAAGAACACTGGAGTGGGGTTGCCATTTCCTTCTCCAATGCATGAAAGTGAGAGCAAAGCAATTCAGATATATATAGGCTTCCATGGTGGCTCAGGTGATAATCTGCCTGCAGTGTGGGAGACCTGGGTTCAATCCCTGGGTTGGGAAGATCCCCTGGCAGAGGGCATGGTGACCCACTCCAGTATTCTTGCCTGGAGAATCCCTATAGCCAGAGGAGCCAAAAGAATTGGACACGACTGAGCGACTAAGAACAGCACAGCATATATATATATATATATTCTTTTCCCTTACATTTTATTATAAGATATTGAATATAGTTCCTTGTGTAGGACCTTGTGTGTGTGTGTGTGTGTGTGCGTGTGTATAGTAGTTTCTCTCTGCTAACCCCAATTTATCTCTCTCCCACCCCCTTTCCCTTTTGGTAACCATAAGTTTGTTTTCTATGTCTGTGAGTCTATTTGTTTTGTAAGTAAGTTCATTTGTATCATTATTAAATATTCCAGATATAAGTGATATTATATGATATATATCTTTCTCTGTCTGACATTCTTCACTTAATATGATAACCTCTAGGTCCATACATGTTGTTGAAATGGCATTGCTTCATTCTTTTTTATGGCTGAGTAATAGTTCATTTTATATATATATATATACACACACACACACACCACATATGTACATATATATGTATATATACCACATCTTATTTATCTATTCATCTGTTGATGGACACTTATGTTGCTTCCATGTCTTGGCTCTGAAAATAGTGGTATTGTGAACACTGGGGTGCATGTATCTTTTCAGATTACAGTTTTCTCCAGATATATGCCCAGGAGTGGGATTGCTGGATCGTATGTTGACTCTATTTTTAGATTTTAAAGGAACCTTCAAGCTATTTTCCATAGTGACTGCATCAGTTTTCACTCCCACCCACAGTATAGGAAGGTTCCCTTTTCTCTACACCCTCTCCAACATTTATTCTGATTGGTGTGAGGTGTTACCTTACTGTAGTTTTTTTTTAAGCTTTATTTATTTATTTGGCTGCACCAGGTCTTAGTTGCAGCACGTGGAATCTTGTTTTTCAGCTATGGCATGTGGGATCTAGTTGCTGGAGCAGGGATCAAACCCGGGTCCTCTGAACTGAGTGTATGGACTGGACCATTTCTGAGAAATGGACAGTGCCATTTCTCAGCCACTGGACCACCAGAGAAGTCCCAACTCATTGTAGCTTTGATTTGCATTTCTCTAATAAATATCAGTGTTGAGTATCTTTTCATGTATGTAATGTCCATCTGTATAACTTCTTTGGATGAATGTCTATTTAGGTTTCCTGCCCAGTTGTTAACTGAGTTATTTGGATTTTGTTATAGAGTTGTTTGAACTGTTTGTATCAATATATATTGGAAATTAGGCCCTTGTTGGCTACATCATTTGCAAATATTTTCTCAATAGAGAGGTTTTTGTTAAATTGAAATCAATTGGTAAAACTGTTTTGGGGCTTAAGCTGAATGAGTCATTGATGTGCTTTAAACTCACACACACAAAATGAAGAGATCTGATAGAGAAAAGTATCTGGAGCAAACTGGTGACAATAATTCTCTAACTTGAATGTGGGGACTATTTTCTACTCTACTGAAGTCACAATGACAGAATTTCCATTGACAGAGGTTATTCTTAACTGGCATTAATTCACTTCAGTTGCTCAGTCATGTCCCAACTCTTTGAGACCCCATGAACTGCAGCGTGCCAGGCCTCCCTGTCCATCACCAACTGTTGAACTCTACCCAAACTCATGTCCATTGAGTCAGTGATGCCATCCAACCATCTCATCCTCTGTCGTCCTCTTCTCCTGCTGCCCTCAATCTTTCCCAGCATCAGGGTCTTTTCAAATGAGTCAGCTCTTTGCATCAGGTGGCCAAAGTATTGGAGTTTCACCTTCACCATCAGTCCTTCCAATGAATACTCAGGACTGATCTCCTTTAGGATGGACTGGTTGGATCTCCTTGCAGTCCAAGTGACTCTCAAGAGTCTTCTCCAACACCACAGTTCAAAAGCATCCATTCCTCAGTGCTCACCTTTATAGTCCAACTCTCACATCCATACATGACTACTGGAAAAACCATAGCCTTGACTGGATGGACTTTTGTGGGCAAAGTAATGTCTCTGCTTTTGAATATGCTATGTAGGTTGGTCATAACTTTTCTTCCAAGGAGTAAGCTACTCTAGTGATTATTAATACTTTTGTTTAACTCACCCAAATTTCTTCTATTCTATAGAAATAGTCATATTAACATGCTATATAAGAATGCTGCAGAAATAATAAATAGTGAAATGACAGCCATAGGGATAGTAATCCAAAGGGTTAGGAAGAAGGGTGATTCTGATATAGAACCCTTCCTTGCAGAGTCTACAGTTTTTAAGAGAATCTTTGAAATATGACTACAAAGATTGGAGAAGGGGTTATATTATTAGCAATTTTTATTGTTTTAACAATTCCTCAATTAACATTAAATTATATTCGACTAAAGTGGCCTTTAATAGAAAGGAGAGTGAATTGTAGGTCAGATACTCTGAACTACAGAAGATTACTTTCTGAAAACAAATAACAATATCTGGTGAAAACCAGTTTACTGAGGTCATGAGCCTGAATTTTATTGCAAAGCTCCAGATGATGAATAGTATCAATTTTTTTTTTTTCCTTCAGCTCAGATTTTTAAAATTAGATGAAAAGGATGTTATGTATGGCAAAATAGATGTAATCAGTGAATCCAATTAGAACAGTTATTATGTAATGAATCAGTGGATCCAAATGGAATCTTATTAATCAAAATATGTTATATTAATTAGAAGGACAGTTGATGTCATAACATATATCCAGATGCTTTAAAATATTGGTGAGTTCCCTGTATTAAGCCTCTGAATGGGTTTTTGCAATGGATGGACTTTTTCAATATCCCAGTATTTGAGAACTACAATCAGAGTGTTAGAGAGGTGTTCTCCATGAGGGAGAGAAATAGATATCATATTATGAGAATTTATGGCCCTAATTTCCATACAATTCTAATTATTCAATTTTTGTTTTCCTGAGTTTCTATAGCTTTTCCTTCAGAAACATTTCTGGAAGACACGCAGGCAGGTAAAGATCCAGGGTTTGTTGGGGCCTGAGTTTTATGCAATTTGGGGGCCCTCTGTTTAAAAAAGAATACAAGATCACAAATGCAAAATTAGATATGAAAGTGAATATTTAGAAGGGGCCTGTGCAAGTGAGGTGCCGTGAGGCTTGAGCTTCAAGGTAAATCCACTCTGGCATGCAGAACACACCACTAAATAATTCAGTAGTTGATCAGTGAAGGAAAGGGAAATTTTTCAAAAGCCACAACCCTTTGATATTGGCAGAGTTTTTGATATGTTAATGACATGTATAAATACAAGTGACAAGATTGCAATCATTTGGTCAAAGAAAGATGGAATTATAATTCACAGTAAGATGAGATCTAAATTAGATCAATTAAACTGTGATAGTACTGTGACAATCTAGTATATCTTTATGCAGTGCATCTGGAGGAGTTTAGTTACAATTATTTTAAATCACTGGTTGTACAATTTATACCAATGAAATGGGAATTACCAAGAAACACATTCAGTCTGATCAAGGTTAATAAGAAAAGGCTCAACATTTTCATAAATGCCCTCTTAAACAGATGGTATTGTATAACATGTAAAATGAAATCTAGGATTAAAGTAATGATTCATTTTTAAATTTGTGATATACAGTCTGAAGTTGAATCTAGAATCACTATAGTTTTAGGCATCTGAGTCTATTGTCAAGGCTGTTCACAACATAACAGCATCTAGTTGACTTCAGCTTCATTACAAACCTTTGTACACACTTTAATCTATCAGTTTTAGGTTTAATTATGGCTTTTTTTTTCCCCTATAATTCATTAGAAGCCTTTTTAAAACCCTACGTATACCATTACTAGCAGAAAAGTTAGAATATATGTTGATGGCTACTAATGGTGGATGAGCACAGTTGATTCATGCTTTGGGGACCAATGATATAGGGCAGGGAAGCATTTGGCACCCTGAGAAGTACCATTTGTGGGGCACCACAAAATCTACTGCAAAATGTCTCCCCTCTGTCATACACTGGTACCTGAAATTCTTCTCACCATCTTGGCTTTGGTTTGAGGTTAAAACACTGGTCTGAAAACACAGATCATCTGAAAAATTAAACCTGCTAAAGGAAAAAAAAAACCTTATCTGATATCAATCTATACCAAAAATAAAACTGATAAGAGCTTAGCTATAAATCCAGTTGAAGGTGTAGCTTCAAGAAGATACTGAGTGACACTGGAATGTATTCATAAACATTTAACTTGAATTTAGAGATATAGGTGTGTTAAATTGGCTCATTGACAAAGAGACCTTAGTTTTACTCTTTAACTTGATTATTGGGTAACTTCATAAAAGTCACTTGAATTCTGTAAGTCTTCCCTCTCTATAATATGTAGGAATTAGTCTCTTCCAGTGTCAAAGTCTGTTTATTTAAATACATGTTCAGCATCAATTTTTTTTGTAGCTTAGTCTTCTGGAATATTAATCTGGAGTACTTCAAACTTGGGTCTGTAAGCCACTTGCCACTGATGATCTTTGCAGTCACCATCTGTTGATGTACTACTAAACTCATATTGACTCTCCCTTTTTACTATTCACTTTTAGTATAGAGGTCTAGGTCAATTACACTGGTTTTGTGAGATGAAAACTAAATTGAAAAATGATGACTGTATAGGATGACTTAAAATTTTAACGTGAAAATTGTCTACTGTAGACATCCATGGCAGAATTCAAAACAGGTAAGAATGTCCTTTTGACCATGATACCTATTGCATGTAGTTAGGTGTAACCCTCAGAGAAAATTATAGTAGAGGTCTCAGTTTAAATAGCAGAGTATGCCATGTGCCTACAATAGTTGTTGTAAACAATAAGGTGCTTTTATACAGTAAATGTATGTTTATAGCACTTACTATGAGTCAAGCACTGTTCTGAGTGCTTTAATATGTTTAATGATTTACTTTCTATAATATATCAGTGAGGCTTGGCTCTATTATTATCTCCACTTTACATATGCTAGAATTGAGACAGAGAGGCTAAGTAACCTGCTGAAGCTCACAAAACTCAAAGTGGCAGATGATGGAAGGATTGAACTTTCTGACTCCAAGATCATACTGATTAAAGGAAAACAAAGGAAGGCTAAGCTATCAAAGGGCATAGAAAGTAAGTAGCCAAGCAAAGCAATTTCACATCTACAAAACTATATTCTAAAGAATATATAGTTATTAAGAGGGTGGCTCAGCTGGTAAAGAATCTTCCTGCAATGCAGGAGACCTGAGTTGAATCCCTGGGTTGGGAAGATCTCCAGAAAAGGGAATGGCTACCCACTCCAGTATTCTGGCTTGGAGAACGCTATGGACTGTATAGTCCATTCGGTTGCAAAGAGTCGGACAGGACTGAGCAACTTTCACTTTCAATAGCCATGATCTACAAGAGTTTTTAGTATGAGATAGAGAGGAAATGTGAGACAAGCATGGCTGGAGAAGTGGGGAAAATAGAGTGGTGAGGCTCTGTTGTTTTACTGAGTCTGTCCTTCTGCCTTGGAATAATGATTACAGTTCTGCAGATACACTTGTGAATGTGATGTTCCATATACCAATGTAAAACGGATAAAGTTCTTTCCCATTTGAGTCAGTCAGAATGGCATAAGGAAGAAAGGGAAGCTTGTAACAAAACCTAGGAGCAAGTAGTGCACAGAACTGAGAACATTCCAAGAGCCTAATTTATGGGGAAAGATTAAAATGATTATTATATACAGCATTGTCAAGTAATAACTATGAGAAACATGAGAACTGTCTGTAAATACTTGAAGAGTAAATATTACAAGGAGAGAAGGGATTTTCTTATAGATGAAACAGGAAACATCAGTTAAAATTACAGAATGGATCATTTTGGCCTAACAGTGTATAAAACTTCTTGACAGGTTATATCTACTATATTGTAAAATAGATTCAAAAAATAAAACATAAAAGGGTCCAATATGGCCTTTAAGAATATTAGTAGGGTTTACTGGAAGGTTCAGTGATGTATATCAAGAGATATAGTCTAGGTTAAGTACTCTGGTTCTAGAAGATGATATCCTTAGATTTGGGAAAGTCATTGCCCATCTCACTCATAGCAGCATTGCAGTGCAAGTTAAGGTTGTAATGTTTTTCTTTTTACTGCCCAGGGGCATGTCCAGTAGTTTTTGTGCCTGGTTCCCTGGATAGGTGTTGACTGATTGACTAACACACACGCAGCAAGAGGGGGTGCCAGTGAGAATCAAAACCTATTCTTCTGAGGGAGGAGGTGCTGTTTCAAGTAGAAAGGAGAGGCTAGAACTCAGGAGATTAGACATTGCAAATTGGGCATTTTACTTAACATAGTAAGTATTCACTAATTTATAGGATGAATACATAGATGAATGAACCAATCTCATTGAATCAAAATATCCTAATCTGTAAAGTAAAGTTAGTGAAAAAAAATGCATACCCATTAGCTAAATCAATGTATATGAAGCCTGACAAAGGGTATATATTCAATAAATGGTAAGTATTATTATCTGGTGCTCAGTGGCCTGGTACAATGTTTAAACTCTTCCACTGACTCCTTCCTGCTTTTGCACCCCTCTTTATGCCTGCCTTATCAGGAGGGTGTTGACAGGGGTCATAATAATTAAACTCCTTAGGAGAAGTTAGGAGGAGAAGGCAATGGCACCCCACTCCAGCACTGTTGCCTGGAAAATCCTATGGACGGAGGAGCCCGGAAGGCTGCAGTCCATGGGGTCACTAAGAGTAGGACAGGACTGAGCGACTTCACTTTCACTTTTCACTTTCATGCATTGGAGAAGGAAATGGCAACCCATCCCAGTGTTCTTGCCTGGAGAATCCCAGGGATGGGGGAGCCTGGTGGGCTGCCGTCTATGGGGTCACACAGAGTCAGACACGACTGAAGTGACTTAGCAGCAGTAGAAGTTAGGACTTCAGAAAGAGCCACTATTAAAGCATTCACTTTGGATTCAAATAAAGTCATTCTGCAGAGTGTAGAAGCCTGATGGTGCCATTGAAAAGAAAAAAATAAATCACCATGTTTCACAACATTGTTCTGTAGAAGAAATTAAGATTATTTTATACAGTAATTTGCCAAAGCATTTGCTTATCCATTTGATTCTCTGTCACCAGAAAGTAACCGTGTGTATTAGGCTGAAAGTCCCAGTTGGCCATTGGAATATTCTCATAGACACTGCAAGTTGTGATGAACATTGCTATACAAATATATTATATCCTAACCTCTCCTCAACACCCTGTATTATATTGAACTCTATGGAGTTTTTGTCTTTGTTTCCCCTTTACAATTCTTTCCACATTTTGGCACCTTAACTCACAAGCATTTCAAACTTAAATGTGTTTTTAATTCTTAGATGTTGAAAATCAACACAAATATGTTGCAAAACTGTGATGCTTTATTTAGGGTGAAAAATCATTCTTTTTAAAGATACACTGGTTGAGCTTTCAACAAATGCATCCTCAAAATGAGTATAACAAAAGAAATACCAAGCATAAATTACATTCAAAGATAAATCAGGTAGAAATAGAAAATTTTGACTAAGTGCCAACTGCTACATAATGTTGCTAAGACTTAAAGAATACATTTACATTTATTTAGTGAAGATTAAAGGCATCTCTGTTTGTGAAATGTCAATTAATAAGGACCAAGAGTTTTTGTTAGAGTGAGCATGCATTTTAATTGTTTCTGTGGAATTTTAATAATGGTTAGATTGTCCTTTTAACCCAGTTACTAGCCCTCTGTCTCCAGAATAGCCTGAGAAAGAATACACAAAATAGTTCCTGGTGTCTCTCTGTTTTTTTTTTTTTCTTTTCATATAAACTTGTCCACTGAGAGTGACATGCTATTGTTTCTAAGGGAGCATTGCAATGGGAGGCCAGCGCACCTTCTCACTCATGAGAGATAGGCCCTGAGACCTTTTTGACTCCCCACATCCTGAAATATCACTCTAGCATATAATTTCCCTCATAAAATGCAGTAAAGTATAACTGAAAAATTTAACAGACCCTTTTCAGATCATTAATGATTCTATAAATACAAGACTAAAGTCATTTACAAAGCCAGTTTCTGGCTAAGAACTAGCACTTTCTTCTCACTGCCAGTATTAGCACTGGCAGTTGTTTTCCTTTCAGGGCCATTTTTCACACAGAAATAAAGTTAACTTTTACCACTTTGGTAGACTTGCTACATACACCCCAACACATAGACAAGGGCACAGAGTTTTGGATGCTTGGCAGCTGGCCAGCTCACTCACTAGCTATACCAACCTGAGTAGACTCTGCTCTCAACACCAAAGATCCAAATTCATGTGTCAGCAACACTACCGGTTACTAAAGGTCATGGACCCATGGAGTCACTTCATGAGTAATCGAAGTTGCAAATGTTAAATCCATAAATTCTAAGGCTCTACTATATTTACTAGCTCAGTGAACTTAGAAGTTGCTCTTCACTGGTTGTTACAGCAGAGTATCATAAGCATCTGAATCTTATCAGACTCTTGTATATATAATTTTAAATGATTTATAGACTATTATAATGATTTATCGGGCTTCCCTGGTAGCTCAAATTGTAGAGAGTCTGCCTGCAATGCAAGAGACCTTGGTTTGATCCCTAGGTAGGGAAGATCCCCTGGGGAAACGGAGTAGCAACCCACTCCAGTATTCTTGCTTGGAGAAGTCCATGGACAGAGAAGGCTGGCAAGCTACAGTCTGACACGACTGAGTGACTAACACAAACACATACGTAATGATTTATCAAGAATATGATAACATTAGAGTAAATACTTAGTCTTCATTGGACCAATCTGCTTTTGTGCTTTCCATTTCATAATCTTACCAGTGATCTGAGATCAAAATTGCATTTTTTTTTCCCATGGGAGTTGCAGGCATGAGGCAGTCCCAGGCTTGCTTCTTTTGAGCAAGCTCAACTTACTGAGTTAGAATTCGTTGATCAGTGCATATTGATGCCAACTTCTGCAAATGATAATTTTTGGTCTCCCGCCTCCTCTGGTGTATAGTAACTGAGAGCAGTATAACATAGAAAATCCTGCAAAACCAAACAGATTGCAGAAGTCTAGCATCTCGGATGGTATGTAGATTTGTTGCTTTTCCTGGAGGACTCTTATCTGTAAAGCAATAAAGGCAGATAAATAAAGTCTCCTGAATTATATATTGTCTAGGGAGTCAAGAACTCTGGCTTTTAGTCCAGATCTTGACACAGACTATGTGACTTCTAGCAGGTTACTTTATCTCTGGGGGCCATGGTTCCTAAAGCTGTAAAATGGGATGATGATGTCTATCTCATAATGAGGCCTCGTATAAGGACAAAAAACACACATACACACAGAATGTGTTCCCTTCAGAAGAAAGGTACAATATACATCTAAAATAGTATTCTTAGATATGCATGTACATATGTTTTCATTGTTGACATGTATAATGAAAACTATTTGTCATTTTATTTAACTGTTGCAGCCCAATAAGAGGTTCAGATGAATAAAATATGGTCATATACAAAAGAAGAATATGGTGTAGATGAGCTGAATAAATTTTCTTCTGCAGTGTATGCAGTTTCTGATTGTTATAGTCAGGAAGAGGATATGAAAAAAGAAAGCAAATCTACAGTAATTCAGCACAAATCTCTATAAAGTAAAATGTTCTATAGCAAGCTCATGGTTCAAGAGAAGGAATTGTGGCTTCCAGTGTTTTACTCACCCTTTGTTGTTCCCTATCTCCTACTACTTATTACCAGAACCTGCTTTTTCCATTCCTCAAATCCCATTGCTGGCCCTCATGGGGTTTAGCAGGCTCTCCTGTTCCAGCTTTTACTTCTTCATTAATTTTAAAATGGAGTAAGGTCAAGTGGGCCTTAGTAAGCATCACTACAAACAAAGCTAGTGGAGGTGATGGAATGCCACTTGAGCTATTTCAAATCCTGAAAGATGATGCTGTGAAAGTGCTGCACTCAATATGCTAGCAAATTTTAAAAACTCAGCAGTGGCCACAGGATTGGAAAAGGTCAGTTTTCATTCCGATCCCAAAGAAGACGATGTCAAAGAATGTTCAAACTACCGCACAATTGCACTCATCTCACACGCTAGTAAAGTGATGCTCAAAATTCTCCAAGCCAGGCTTCAGCAATACATGAACCATGAACTTCCAGATGTCAAGCTGGTTTTAGAAAAGGCAGAGGAACCAGAGATCAAATTGCCAACATCTGCTGGATCATGGAAAAAGCAGAAGAGTTCCAGAAAAACATCTATTTCTGCTCTATAGACTATGCCGAAGCCTTTGACTGTGTGGATCACAATAAACTGTGGAAAATTCTTCAAGAGATGGGAATACCACACCACCTGACCTGCCTCTTAAGAAACCTATATGCAGGTCAGGAAGCAACAGTTAGAACTGTACATGGACCAACAAACTGGTTCCAAATAGGAAAAGGAGTACGTCAGGGCTGTATATTGTCACCCTGCTTATTTAACTTCTATTCAGAGGACATCATGAGAAATGCTAGGCTAGAAGAAGCACAAGCTGGAATCAAGATCGCCGGGAGAATGTGACCCCATGGACTGTAGCCCACCAGGCTCCTCCATCCATGGGAATCTCCAGGCAAGAATACTGGAGTGGGTTGCCATTTCCTTCTCCAGGGGATCTTCCCGACCTAGGGGATCGAACCCAGGTCTCCCACATTGCAGGCAGAGGCTTTAACCTCTGAGCCACCAGGGAAGCCCTATGGCAGAAAAATGAGGAGGAACTAAAGAGCCTCTTGATGAAAGTGAAAGAGGAGAGTGAAAAAGTTGGCTTAAAGCTCAACATTCAGAAAACAAAGATCATAGCATCTGGTCCCATCACTTCATGGAAAATAGGTGGGGAAACAGTGTCAGACTTTATTTTTGGGGGCTCCAAAATCACTGCAGATGGTGATTGCAGCCATGAAATTAAAGGACACTTTCTCCTTGGAAGGAAAGTAATGACCAACCTAGATAACATAATCAAAAGCAGAGATATTACTTTGCCAACAAAGGTCCATCTAGTCAAGGCTATGGTTTTTCCAGTGGTCATGTATGAATGTGAGAGTTGGACTGTGAAGAAAGCTGAGCACTGAAGAATTGATGCTTTTGAACTGTGGTGTTGGAGAAGACTCTTGAAAGTCCGTTGGACTGCAAGGAGATCCAACCAGTCCATCCTAAAGGAGATCAGTCCTGGGTGTTCTTTGGAAGGAATGATGCTGAAGCTGAAACTCCAGTACTTTGGCCACCTCATGCGAAGAGTTGATTCATTGGAAAAGACCCTAATGCTGGGAGGGATTGGGGGCAGGAGGAGAAGGGGATGACAGAGGATGAGATGGCTGGATGGTATCACCAACTCTATGGACATGAGTTTGGGTAAACTCTGGGAGTTGGTGATGAACAGGGAGGCCTGGCATGCTGTGGTTCATGGGGTCGCAAAAAGTTGGACATGCCTGAGTGACTGAACTGAACTGAATTGAAGGATGACATGATTATTTTTAAAATTATCCTTCCCCTTGATAATAATAAGCATTGAATTTGGGTGGTTTTGAAAAAAAGATTTCAAGTCAATGAAATCTTTACCTAGTATCCACCATATATCCAGACTAGTGTTAGATACCACAAGAGATTGATGGAAAATAACCAACACAGTCTTGATACCAAATGTTTACTTGTTGAGATATAACATTTTTGTGGATAACACTGATGCTGTCTTCCCTTTGAAACAATAAGCTCATGAGCCATGTCTTATTCATCTTGAGGTCTTCCATACTCACCTTTTGGGAAAAAGAGTTTTCCATGTACAGGAATGCCCCACACTATTGCATGATGATTATGGGCCCTGTGTACAAAATGCCAGTAACATCTCTCAGTCACTGTAACAACCAAAACCACCCTCACACATTTTCAGATTTGGAGTAACTGTCCCCTCAACTGAGAGTCTGGAGAAGGCAATGGCACCCCATTCCAGTACTCTCACCTGGAGAATCCCATGGACGGAGGAGCCTGGTGGGCTGCAGTCCATGGGGTCACTAAGAGTCAGACACGACTGAGCGACTTCACTTTCTCTTTTCACCTTCATGCATTGGAGAAGGAAATGGCAACCCACTCCAGTGTTCTTGCCTGGAGAATCCCAGGGACAGGGGAGCCTGGTGGGCTGCCATCTATGGGATCACACAGAGTCGGCCACAACTGAAGCAACTTAGCAGCAACAGCAGCAGCACCTGAGAGTCACTGTTCTATAGCCCCATAGATGTTACCTTGCACATGACAGGGAGCACTCTTAATATTTTCTGAAGGAATGAATTCGTCAACCATAACAATTGTAGAGTAATTGAAAGAGTATAAAATCACATGTAAGAATCTTTGAAACAGAATATGAGTACGTTAGAGCTATGGGGAACAATATTGAGTTATGTTGGGTTGTAGGAATTGTTATCTTGGGCTGGATGTTAAAAGCTAGGTAGACTCTCAAAGTTGAATGCGAGAGTAGCATCACTTGAAAGAGTAGCAAAATTAAATAAAAATAGTTTTTGGAAGATGCCACACTGACTGGGTTAGAAGACTGGGGAGTTGGTGTAAAAAAATGTTTGTTTATGTAGGAGTAGACCAGGCTGTAGACAGGTGAAGGGTCTGGACTTGAGCCTGTAATCAATAGTGTACTCCTGAAGGCTCGCGCACAAGGTTATAACAAGGTGGAAATGTTGTTTTATGAAGATGAATTTGATTATTTGGTATCAGTATCAGTTCAGTCCAACTCTTTGTGACCTGATAAACTGCAGCACGCCAGGCCTCCCTGTCCATCACCAACTCCCGGAGTCCACTCAAACCCATGTCCATTGAGTCAGTGATGCCATCCAACCATCTTATCCTCTGTCGTCCCCTTCTCCTCTTGCCCTCAATCTTTCCCAGCATCAGAGTCTTTTCAAATTGGCCAGCTCTGCACATCAGGTGGCCAAAGTATTAGAGTTTCAGCTTCAACATCAGTCCTTCCAATAAGTTGGATTCAAGAAAACACATGTTGATGACTAGTAAGAAAATTATTGACATAATCTAGTTGTAAAACATGTCATTCCCCATTTTTTGGTTTGTTTTCCCATCCATATTTTTCTTTTACTGTTTCTTCATCTGTCTTGGGTATTTTGATACCAGAACTCATTAATGTTTTCTTTTACTTCTTATCCTTCTAGTATCAGTCAAACATAGTCTATATCTTTTGTAGAAAATTTTAAAAATCTGGTTAATTGTATCTCCTGGCCTTTATTTCACAGTTTAAAAGCCTTAAAATTTAAGTACTGGAAGATGGAAATAAGAATCAATTTAGTGATCAATCTGCTCTGCTCCTAGGAGAAATGGGAGAATAAAAGGAAACATTTAATTCTAAATCTGAAGATTCTTAAATATGAATGGATGAAGCTCACAGAGGTGCAATGCCTTCTAATTTCTGAAAAACAAAAATCTTGATGATGAATTGGATTATATTAATTTACGTTTTTCTTAAATTTTTTTAAACTTTATTTTACTTTACAATACTGTATTGGTTTTGCCATACATCAACATGAATCCTCCACAGGTGTACATGAGTTCCCAATCCTGAACCCCCTTCCCACCTCCCTCCCCATACAGTCTCTCTGGGTCATCCCAGTGTACCAGCCCCAAGCATCCTGTATCCTGCTTTTATTCAATTGTTAATGTTTTAAAATTTCAGGTGGAAAGGGATTAGAAGAGGAAATAGTGTATATCCTTACTTCTCAGGTCAATTGTTACTTACTTAAGATAACCAAAAAAGGGGCAATATAATTATCAATATAACAATCTATGGCTTCCCGGTGATGCTAGTGTTAAAGAACCCACCTGCCAATTCAGGAGACGTAAAAGATGTGATCTCGATCCTTGAGTTGGAAAGTTCCCCTTGAGAAGGAAATGGCAACCCACTTCAGTATTCCTGCCTGGATAATCCCACTGACAGAGGAGCCTGGCGGGCTACAGTCCATTGGGTTGCAAAGAGTCAGACACAACTGAAGTGACTGAACACTATAGCAATATAATATGGTAACAACTCATTAATTTCTGTTAATTTAGAAAACAGTTCAAATTAATAACCAATGCAAGATTCATAGGCTTGTGATTTAAATGTTGGAAGGAATACATTTCCCAAACATTTTTTACTCAAAGTGAAATCGCTCAGTCATGTCCGACTCTTTGCAACCCCATGGACTGTAGCCTACCAGGCTTCTCCATCCATGGAATTTTCCAGGCAAGAGTAGTGGAGTGGGTTGCCATTTCCTTCTCCAGGGGACCTTCCTGACCCAGGGATTGAACCCAGGTCTCCCACATTTCAGGCAGATGCTTTACCATCTGAGCCACCAGGGAAGTCCAAAATGTTAGTTGCTTAGTCATGTCTGACTTTTGTGACCCCATGGACTGTAGGTTCCTCTGTCCATGGGATTCTCCAGGCAAGAATACTAGAGTGGGTAGCCATTCTGTTCTCCAGGGGATCTTTCCATCCAGGGTTTGAACCTGGGTCTCCTGCACTGCAGGCAGCTTCTTTCCATCTGAGCTACCAGGGAATGACTATTTATATACAATCAACATACTAATTTCAAATTGTTTTTATCTAGTCATTATATGTCCGTAAGGGACCATCAGTTAGCAGTTAGCAATCATTGTTTGCAAATTAATGAAACTATTGCATTAATTTAAATATTTGAAAATTTAGACCTTTGAAAAAATCAGTTTTCTTACACCAGAAAGATTTTACTCTCTGTGTACTATATATGTTAACATATAACATGTAGAACAACTGTTAAACTGTTTGAGTGGAGATTAGTGAACTTCTGGTATCTGTCATATATACTTTGAAAGAGAATTCTGGGGGAAAACATGAGATTGAACTTTTTGTGAACAAATAGTTAAGAAAATGTAGAACACAAAATGATAAATGATACAGGAAGCCATTTGGGTGGCTCAGAACTAAAATAGTGGCTTTTTACCTTGATAATTAAATTTCCTCTGACTTTTTTTTTAAACTAAAGTCTTTTGGGAAGCCAATAAAAATTGGTTAGAGTAGATACACTTAAGAAGCAAAGACAACAATGTAATTAAGGGTGAGAAGTGTATTTTTCCCTTAAGAGTCCATTTGAGCTTCATGGGTTCCTAAATGTCAACCTTTGAATCTTTCAGGATTTAATTTTGGAAATATTTAGCCAATTGTGATTCTGCAATTTGAAGGGGGCAGGAAACAATCTCCTATTGCCTGTGAACTCTTTTCAAACATTGATTAGATTAACCAAAAGATATGCCACATAAATATGTTTAAATGTCTTGAAATACATATTAGTTAAAAAGTAGTAGATATACTAAAGTCACTTATCAACTTCAATCACTTAGAAAATACAAATGACACAAATCAAACTCTGAGGCAAATTTCTTTTGTTTAGTTGTGCCAGTCAGTGGGCCAGGATCATGGTCTACAGTTACTCCAATTACACCCTTGCGTGGTAGCCTTAGTTCTCTGTTCTCATCAGTGGGAACCTTGAGAACTCAGTTGGTCCATGTGTGAAGCGCAGGTCCCTTTTTGCCTTGGCTGTGGGCAGACTATAGTGATATGCAGCACCCCTTGTTTCTTCTTGGTTTCTAAGAGGCTTGTGATGAACTTGAGCCTGTGTTCCCTACAGAAATCCTCAACTTTCGTACTGTACTGGTTGCATGAGTTCCAAAAATAAAATAGCAGAGCATTGTAATATTTACTTTTGAGGTTAATAAGTTATCTTAAACATAGGAGAAGAACATGGACTTTGTAATTGGACCAACCTGAATTCCAATCCCAGGTTTGACAAATACGAACTTTACCCTATAACCTCAGGCAAGTTGTTCTACCACCCTGAGTCTAGGGTCCCCATTTGTAAAATGCCCCAAAGTGTGTTTACTACCTGCTAGGATGCTTTTTCAGAGAAGGCAATGGCACCCCACTCCAGTACTCTTGCCTGGAAAATCCTATGGACAGAGGAGCCTGGAAGGCTGCAGTCCATGTGGTTGCTAAGAGTCGGATACAACTGAGCGACTTCATTTTCATGCATTGGAGAAGGAAATGGCAACCCACTCCAGTGTTCTTGCCTGAAGAATCCCAGGGATGTGAGCCTGGTGGGCTGCTGTCTATAGGGTCTCACAGGGTCAGACATGACTGAAATGACTTAGCAGAAGCTAGGGATGCTTTTTAAAGTGTGGCAAGACATGAGAAGAGATGGGGTATCTTCTTCTGAGTGCTGGAATGAGTTGATATAATATAGACTGGTTGGTTCCAAGAGTGATAATAACTGTTGAGATTTAGCCTGAAGATAAAAAGAAATAAGAACAATCCTTAACATCTGGCCTATGAATATATTTAAGGAAAATCGAGTAGAACATAGACCAGGAAAAAAAGCAAGACTTCCATTGACTGGAGCCAGAGAGCTCTCCAGAAGAAGAGTGAAAGAACTACCTTTAAGTTCAGGATCAGGCAGCCTGAAGACCTGCCTGAAGGCCAGTGACATCATTACTCTGAGTGCATCGGGGCAGGATCAGCTGTGCCCAAGGTATTTGCAGAGCAGAAAATCAGAATATTTTATGGCCAGTATCTATAAAATGGAAGAATATACCAGGAAACAAGAGTGAAATTTTTATCTAATGACAGTAGGATTCACATCCATAAAGCCAATTAATTTTCACCACAGATCTGTGGAATACGCATGATGGTTATTTTTATCTTTTTTTTTTTTTTAGTCTTTTTAAAAATAGACTGGAAACAGGTTTGAGGGAAGCCAGAAAATGATAAAAAGATCAAGATAGGGCCATCCCTAACATTTGCCAGGCCTCAGGGTAAAAATCTATATATTATCATATGACTAAAAATGTTAAAGCTGTATGTTAACCTGACATACTTTTAAATAAAATGTATAATACCTCTCTGCCTATGAAATTTATCTTCATCATGACCTAGAGGATCAGGTTCCATTTAGAACACTTCTATGTGTCCTCATGTGTACACAGTTGACATTCTAGCCAATGTATAAACTCTATTCACATCTCCTGCCAACAGCTTCTTCTTGACCCCAATGAACCTAGGAGTATGGACCCAGAAATCATTCTGCCATTAGGGGTAAGGACTTGGGGAAGAAACTCTTAAAAATCGAAAATGGCTTCTAGCTATTTGGGAAATTCCAGGGTTTTGGACACTAAGAGCATCATGTCTCCTTCCCTTCCTCTCTTCCCTTTCCTGTCTTCCTCACCCTGTCTCATCTTCTTTATGTGAAGCTTTGAGTAATTACTGTGTAAGATATTTGACTTCTCAAGTCAAATGTCATTAAAGGCATCTTTAACCTAGCAGCAGTTCATAAGAAATTTAAAAATTGCTGCTCAGCTCACAATTCTTAGGCTTCTTTGGTTTCTCTTTTAAGTGCTGTACTTTATTGGGGGGTGGCATTAAGATGCATTAATATTTTTAAATCATCTTCTCTGTTCATTTAAATCATTTGATGTTTTATAGAATTTGATATCTTTGGAGCTGATATTTGGAAATCTTTCATGGCATGTGAAGTCAGCATACAGCTGCTAAATGCCAACTTAACTAGTGCCTCAGTATAAAATTTTTAATTCTGGATGAATTTATCCTGAGTTTTTAATGCCAGACTGGTTCCTAATCTTGGGAGAAAGTTTTAGGAACATTAGATTAAATGGTTTTTATTTTCCTCTAAATATTTTTATTAATGAGGAAATATGTCAAATACATAGGAATTCCACATAGCATATACTCACATACCCATCACGCTTTCCTTAGGTCAAATCTAACATACACCATTTTTCTTTAGATTTATTTCAGGCAATAAAACATTAAGAACAAAATTGAAACATTTTTTGTATCATCTCATCTCATTTCCTCCCTCTCAAATACATTTCTCAGATATAATCAGTATCCTGAACTTGATATTTATCATTCTCATGTATATATTTTTTCAGCATCCATTTAAATACGTATCCTTCATCAGTGGTATTTTATCTCTTAACATTGTTTCTGTGCTGGTATGTGAGGTTCTGTTTCAATCTGTGAATTTATATAAATGGTCTATTAGATTCATATACTAATCCTCTCCTACTAATAGTTATTTAGACTGTTCTTCAAATTTAATTTTACAAACAGCTGTATTAGACAGGCTCCTGAATGTTTTTTTTGTGTGTTTTTGTGTGAGAGTCTTGTAGAGTGTATACCTAAAAGTTGAATTTCTGAGTCAAAGAGCATGAGTATGTTTAATTTTGCTAGATTTGCCAGATTGCTCTTCAAAATGCATGTGGTAAGACTTCCACCATCAGTGCCTGAAATTTCTAATTCTCTATATTCTTTTTCTTGAATTCCTTTATTTTCAGCCGGGCTGGGTCTTAGTTACTGCGCAGGAGCTTTTGTGGAGAGCAAGGGCGTCTCTGCAGTGGCAGTGCCAGGGCGTCTCTTTGCAGTGGGTTCTCTTGTTCTGGAGCATGGGCTCTGGGGCACACGGGCTTCAGTAGTTGCGGCTCCAGGCCTCTGGAGCACAGGCTCAACAGTTGTGGTGCAGTGGCTTAGTTGCTCCGTGGCATTTGGGATCTTCCCGGGCTAGGGATCAAACCCACGTCCCCTGCACTGGCAGGTGAATTCTTAACTACTGGACCACAAAAAGCCCCTAATTCTCTATATTCTTCTCAAAATTTTTTTTTAATTTTTGCCTATCTGCATTTATGTTATTTTACCTCACTGATTTAATTTATATGCCATTGATTGGTTGTAAAGAACTTTTTCATATGTCTCTCCTCTATTCAGAGTTCTTTGGGGATTGCCTTTTGGTATGCTTTGTTTATTTTTCTACTTTTTGTTTACTTGTGGTTTTTAAAGAGAGAAATTCTGGATGCCAACCTTTCTAATTAGGATCTTTGCAATTGTTGCCTCCAAGTTTGTGACTTATGTTTTCAGTTTGTTTCTTGTGTCTTTGGTTGATTGGCATTGCATCAGATTTATAGATTGAGTACAGTTCATATCTTTATGATATTGAGTCTTCCAATTCATGAACATGTTTCATCTCATCCATTCATAATAATCTTTCATATCCTTCAGAAACTTTTGCAGCTTATTCCATAAAGTTTTTGCAAAGTATTTACCAGATTTATCCTTAGGTTCTTCTTAGCTTTTGTTAATACTATAAATAGGATCTTACTTTTTTTTCTATTGAATTATCTAATTGGTTATTACTTGTATAGGAGTTTCTATTGATTTTGGTATATTGATTTTCTTTCCAGCAACCTTGCTAAACTTTCTTGTTAGTTCTAATAGTTTGCACTGACTCTTGGATGTTGTTTTTATGTGGATAGCAATACTATTTGCAAATGATAACAATTTTGTCCTCAAAATGTCCCTTTCCATTTTTATACCTGATTTATTTTCCTTATTTTATTGCATTGTCTAGTACATCCATTAAAACATTGAATAGAAGTAGTGAGAGTGTGTATCTTTGTCTTGACTTTAGTGGGAACACTTCTAAAATTAGATCATTGCTTATTATGTTTACTGCAAGATTTTAATAGATATGCTTCAGAAAATCAGAGGACTACTGCTATATTCCTAATTTGTTATATAAAATATATTTTTAAACATAAATAGATGGTGATTTTGTTGAGTGTTCTTTCTGTATCTATTCCAATGATATATATTTTTGTTTCCTTATTTTGTTAATTTGGTTAATTACATTGATTCATTTTTCTAATGAATGCCTTTCATTTCTTGGATAAACTCAGCTTAGCCATGATATTTTATCTTTTCTCACACATTCATGGATTGATTTGTTCTTTTTTAAAAAAGGATTTTTGCATAAGTAAGATTAGCCTGTAATTCTCCCTTTCTTAAACTGCCCATGTCAGGTTTTTCTATCATAGTTATACAAGCCTCAATGAATGAATTGGATAGCTTTCCCTCTTTTTAGTCTCTGGAACTGTTTATGTAGATAGAAGCTATCTATACCTTGAAAGTCTTATAAATTTTGCATTTAAATTGTGTGAGCCTGTTGTATTTTAGAATAGGAGACTTTTGGTTATACATTCCATTTATGTAATGATTATTGCTTAGTTTTAATTTTTTATTTAACATGTTTTGGTAATTTATATTTTTATCTTTTATCTCATTTTTCAAATGTATTTGCATAAAGATGTTTATAGTTATCTTTTATGGTTTTTGTAGTTTTTGTTATATCTGTATTACTTCTTTTGGTCTTACATTGCCTTTTATCCTTTTTTATTTATCAGATTTACCAAAAGATAGTTCATTTTATTTTTTTAAGTGAACCAGCTTTTAGTTTTGTTTCTTTCTCTGTTTTATTTTTTTCTATTATAATAATTTCTGTGCATGTTTTTATTTTCCCTTCTATTTATTTTCTGTAAGTTTAATTTGAGGTTATTTTAATAACTTTTTGAAATAAATATTTAACTCAATTTTCCTACCTTCCTTGTTAGTTAATAAAGGTATTTAATGCTCTTTCCTTCACTGTGTAACTTTAGGTATGTCCCACAGATGTTGATATGTGCATTTTTGCTGTCTCTAAATTCCAAATGTGGTTTTTAATTTCCATTTTGATTTCATGTTTAACTCATTAGACATTAGATATTTGGAAGTGTCTTTAAATTTTCTGTACATCTGGGGGTTGAGGACTGTCATGCTAGCGTTGATTTCTTAGTGCTTATCATTGTGTTCAGGGGCTCTCACTCATCCCGCCCCCTGAGCCAGTGGGTACTAAGTTCAGCGCTGTAGTCTGTGCCTTGTTCTCTTTTCTCTCTAGGTCAGCAGTTTCTTATAAATCTGTAACTCTGTTCAGGAGGCCTGCTGTCAGGACTTTTTACTATTCACCTAGGTTGCCTGCCTCAGAGCACTTTTATTGCTGACAATCCTCTGGAACTGAAGTCTTGGGTAGCACAACATGTTTTTGGACTCAGAACCCAGCACATCATTTGCTTCACAGCACTTTGCAGTTTCTTTTCCATTCCCAATCCAATGAGGTGTTAACCTTGTCTTTGAATGCAGCTGGGTTTTTTATTTTTCGCTTTTCCCTTTTTATGAATTATCTATCATTTCTATGCATTTAGAATAGAGGAGTGCGTCATTTTGATTTTCAGTAGCTTTCATATTGTTAAAGCATTTTATTTATCTGTAAAGATGAAGAATTGGTGTAACATCCTCACTTTCCACTTCCCCACCCTGCAAACAACAGTGTGTATACTTATGGCCTCAATTAATCTTTTATTTTGACTAAACACTCCTCTTCGTGAAATGTTGAAAATTCCTTTTGCTTTGTGGTCCTGTGGCACAATACTTACAGGAACTTTCCCTCTGATTTTTGGAGCCTCCAGAAGTGACTATTCCCAAATAAAATAATAGTATTGTGTCAAATATTCTCAACATAACTTTAAAAAAAAATTTTCAGCTTTTCAGTATAAAACTGAAGGTCATCCTGCCTGTTGATAACTAGCTGATTCAAGTAACAGTGAATCATAAGGCCAAACAGAATTGATTGGGAATTGGCAGGACTCTCTGCATTCTCAGGGCTTATCAGGAGATTTGGGGCTAAAAGCTAATCACTTCACTGCAAAAAGAGCTAAAAATGTAAAGATCCCTTTTGCATTAGGTAAAGCTTATTGATAGTAATTTGATGAGAATAATAAAGCTAAGTGCATCATTCTAAGTACATCTTAGTAGATAGTAAGGGTATAGGCTTTGGACTAAAGGAGGCATTGAAGAATGCAGCTCCTCTACCAGCATCCAAGACTGAAAAAAGTGGCTACATGCTTTATACTGAATTATCTGGGAGTGTTACTTATACCACTGACTCATCTAGTGAATTTTTTTAGGTTCCTTTGTCCTTATTTATGATGCCCAAGCTGCTCAGTAAAATTGTATGCCTGTTATCACCTATCATCATTTGATGTTACTCTTCTGGAGCATTATTCCTTTCCAGAAGTTCAGTCTTCAAAATATAATGTCACATGTTCCTGCTGAAAATTTAGCCAAATGGTGGATTCCACAATCTGATACTTGCGACTTTCAGAAATCATGTGGGCCAGAGCTTAGAGGACCACTTATTCCTTTAATCCTGTGTATTATTTCTATACACTCAATATGTAGAATATGTGATTTGTAATCTACATTTTAAAAGATCACTGAACACCCAAAAGATAAATGAAAAAGTCTTATAGAATTAAGTTTTATTTCTTGGGGATCCACAGAGAATATGTGCACATTTATTGCAGACCTAAGTTTCTTGAATATTATAAAATCGATTGTACTTCAACTCATACCTTGAGGGATAAATGGTCTATTTTAGTAGAAAGTGTCTTACTCTAAATTAATTGAGCCCCGTGATGCTTGGGATGCTAAACAGAAATTTCTAAAAGTAATTTTGTAGTAGGCATAGAAATGTTCTTTAAAGGGTTCATTATATATAATATTTGAGACTGGAGGTTTTAGAGCATTGGGCTCTACTGAAGTTGCTAAGACCAAGCATCAAACTCTATTTACTATAAGAATTTTGCTACTTGGCCCCCATATCATAATGTCACCTGAATTTCCAAGGAGTTAACTTAAAACAAGATCTTGTATTTTATACATTTTGATCTGAAAGCTTTCATCTTGTATTCAGTCTAATTTCACTGAACCCCAAACACCATTTCTGCTGGTTCTTTGGCTTCCTCTTTCTATAGGACATTAGATAAGATCAATATTAAGAAGACTGAAACCTGTAGGTTCTGGTTTTATTTTTCTATGATTTTATTTTCTTTGGATCTTTCAGCCACTGAGTGTAGAGTCACTAAGCTGTAAAGTGAGGCCTATTTCCTTGTGGAAAAACTTATTAACTTATTATTTGCCCCACAAGGGTGAGGTGCATATCAATATTTGAATACTGGGGTGGAGAGGCTCGATGTTACACATGAGGAGTTAGCCATCTAAATAGACACTCAACAAATAATTTGCTGAATGAATGAGTGACCATAAATTATACTAGAACTTGCTATAACTTCCTTAATTTTTAATTCTGTATCATCATCAGAGGAAAAGAGAATAATAATTTCTGGCATGTACAAGTGTCACAACTTAGAGTGGGGTTGGACAAACTACAGTCCTCAGCCATTTGCAGCCTGCCTCCTGTTTGTGTGTGTGTGTTGTATGTGTGTGGGTTTCTGAGCTAAGAATGATTTTTGAATGGTTGCTAAGCTGCTAAGTCGATTCAGTCATGTCCGACCCTGTGCAACCCCATAGATGGCGGGCCACCAGGCTCCCCCGTCCCTGGGATTCTCCAGGCAAGAACACTGGAGTGGGTTGCCATTGCCTTCTCCAATGCATGAAAGTGAAAAGTGAAAGTGAAGTCGTTCAGTCGTGTCCGACTCTTAGCGACCCCATGGACTGCAGCCCACCAGGCTCCTCCGCCCATGGGATTTTCCAGGCAAGAAAGAGCACTGAATGGTTGAAACAAACAAACAAAAATCAAAAGGAGGATAATATTTTGTGATATGTAAAATTATATGAAAATTCCAATTTCTGTACCCCTAAACAAAGCTTTATGTTCACTTACTTACACACTTTCATACTGCAAAGGAAAAGTTGTATATGACAGATTCTATATAAACTGAAAAACCTAAAATTTACTATCTAATTCTTTACAGAAAAAAAGGTGTATATATATATATACATACATACATACATACATACATACATACCAACCCCTGACTTAGTGGATTGATTAAATGGTCCTCATAAAGAAACCTGCTAGGGGAAAAACAGTGCAATATAAGCACAGAAATGTTAAAACTTTCATTTCTAAATCTGTTGCTATTATTTCTGAGCTATTTGCTTGCAGTTCTTATAATGGTAACAGGTGCTAATGCACAAGAATAGAACAATAATTCCTATCATAATTGTCCACATTCATAAAAAACTACAGGTATAGCTATAGCCAGATGTTTAAAGAATAGGAACTGAAATGCAAACGTAAATGTAAAAGTCTTTACTGGAAGAAAAAGGATAAATGATATAGGAATTGCACCTAAGACCTGGTAAGAAGCACAGGCAAAATAATTGTTTGTCTTTAATTCATGTGTATAATCCCTGGGGTGGATTTTTAATAGCCCAACAAAAGCTCAATAAATTTTCCAAGACCATAAAACAGTTTTCTAAGGCAAAAACCTTAATTTACTTAAAATTTATATAACATCAACCAGTTCAAATAAAAGTTACATTGTATTAACAATGAGTCATAGAGAAAATTTTGGTAATTTATTTACAATCACAACATGAAGCCTTGGTGAGATATTTATATCCCTGTGGGGTAAATGTGTAGTGAATTAATTTCGTGGTGGTGGGGAACAAAGAATGGAATATTAAATTTTGAATAATACACAGAAAATTAGGCAGATTTTAGGACCACAGCCGTTTTTAGGACTAAAAGCTTGTAAGGTAGGCTATCTTAAAAATGTACAAATGGAAGTGAAGTTTAACTAATGGAGTTCATTTAACTAATGTAGACACTAAAACCAGATACTTCACTCCCTGAATGGGATTACATTTTGGCAGTTATCTAGTTAATTTGATTCATGGGGATTTGTAAATTGGATCATTCTGAGTCCAAAGTGAAATGGTGATTTAAATGCAGCCCAATGGCCTCTGGAGAAATAATCAATTCTTTAGAATTCATGTGAAGAATTAAGTTTTATCCTAATTACTCACCTGGAGAATTAACTTGAATTTTGAAGCATTTGACTAGGAAAAAAAAAAAAAAAAAACCTCGACCTTCCATTTAGAAAAACCCTCTAGGGAACAAGTTTGGAAACTTTTGAGCCCAGAAACAACAGGCCCAAGGCCTTTCTTAAAAAATAAATAAATAAAAAGAAGAAGAAGTAGTAGTTATATTGCTTCATGGAGTTAGCAGATCTTTTCATTTGTTTATTTAGCAAATATTTATAAAATCCTTCTATATGCCAAGTATTTATGTAGCTACTGGGAATACAGAGGTAAAAATGTGGACAAGACAAATAGGTTTTCTGCCTCTCTGGAGCTCACATTCCTGTGGAGGGGAGATAGATAATAACTGTATTTAAAAAAGCTTATTTCAGGAAGCAATGTGTTTCATGTAATAAAGAAATAAAACAGATAAGTCCATAGAGACTGAGATAAGAGATACTACTATATGGTGAGTGAAGGTCTCCCTGAGGAGTGGCTTTTGAGCTGAGACCTGAGAGATGAGAAGGAGCTAGTAATGAGTTAATAAAGAAGATACATGGAAATATGTGAAATTAATGCCAGTATAGAGGCAGATTTCTTTCTAGAGACTATATGATTTTGCTCCATATTGAAATCCAACCTGTGTTTTCCAATCAATACTCAAAACACCTTTGAGGGGCAATTAGGGCATGGATTTTATTGCTATCATTATTTTTGTTAGATTATGATGAATATTTTATAACTCTTAAGAGTTATGGAATGTTTTCACATATATCATACCATTTGAACCTCATGTGGTGTGGGTCCTCATAATATCCCCATTTTGTAGAAAAGAAGACTTAGGATTCAGGGAGTTCGAGTAGCTTGCCCAAATCCAATGAGAGAACAGTTTAGTAATTGTGAAGATAGGTCCTTGCATTCAGACCTTTGTTTCAAATGTTCAAACTGCTCACTTTATTATACCATTTTATCTTAAGCCATACCTATAATTATAAATATCTCACTACTAATTAATATCCACAGTAGACAACGTATTTCTGTCTGATAAAGTAAGATGGTTTAATATGTGCTACTTAGGAAAAATAATCAGAACAAAATTTTCCATTTGAAGCGTCATGATGATTTATGATCAAAATAGAGGATATGATTGATTTTATGTAGTAGCACACATGAGTACCCATCCTTAATTTTTTGGCTTCCTCTTTTCAAAGTAATGCAACATGTGTAAATATCAGTATTGTTACTGGTTTATTTTTAAAAGGTGAATGGTTCTTTGAGTATAGAATTAGTCAGTGTAAATCTGCAATTCAGTGAGGTTTGTTTGGTTTATTTTTTGTCTTGCTTTCTGTTTTTATTTTTGAGCCTCCCTGGCACTAATGCTTAAAATGCCCACCTGAAGTGACCTGGGTTTGTGGGGTGTTCATTGACTTTATGTCCATAGTGAAGTAGTACACATTGTCTTATGGGCAAAACACATTTGGCTATGGTTGACAGGATTTTCATTTTCCATTCACAGATGTAAAGCGTTTTCGATATAACACAAGCCTCAGCATAATAAAGTCAGCAATTTATGAGAGTTATACAGCTCTGCTTACCTTTCATTTGTCAAAGGTTGATGGAAAACATCTATATTGCTTGTTCAATCTGTTAATTGTATGTTTTCATCCAAGCTGAACTGACAAGCTAAGATCTGTCCACTCATATTAGTTTGCAAGAATGTGCTTGTCAATAAGCCCTTTAAACTGCTTTACATGTGACCTATAATTCAAGTAATTCTTAATAAAACAATATTTAAAATTTTTCTACACTTTGACATTATAGTTGTGGCACACTCTAAAAAGGATGCAGACTTCAAAGACTGCAGTTTCATTATCTCTAAGGTTTGTAACTTAGTTAATTTTAGATGGCTTAATATTACCTTTGAGGAAGGAGTTAGGAAATTGACCATAGAGATGGTGTGGTTTTAATTTTTAAGTTACTCATACTTTTACAAGGAATTCAGAAAAGCTTGGATAAGTAACATTGTGAGTTTTAGAGATTTTTTTCCCGCTATAGATAAGACCTGAAAATTCATTTCAAAATTCAAATTGTAGAATATTCAAACTAGAAGCATAGTTGATTCTGGGCCCCATGAGAGGAGTGTCTCAACTGCCTGCTTGGGGTCTAGTATATAAAAGGTGCTCACTACAAAATTGATGAGTGAGTCACTAGTCTAACTCATTATTACTTACTATTTTTGAACCTGGGGTCCAAAAAGATAGAATGACTTTTACATAGTCACACAACAGGGAATGTTAGAAGAGGAAAGAACTCTGGTTTCTTGAATCCCCTTCTACTCATTGCCCTTTCCTCTACTGTGTGCGTGTTTGTAAGTCGCTCAGTCCTGTCCCACTCTTTGTGACCCCATGGACTGTAAGGCCTCCAGGCTCCTCTTTCCATGGCATTCTCCAGGCGAAAAATACTGGAGTGAGTTGCCATGCCCTCCTCTAGGGGATCTTGCTGACCCAGGGATTGAACCCGTCTAATGTCCTGCATCGGCAGGCGGGTTGTTTACCACTAGTGCCACCTGGGAAGCCCTTCCTCAACTGTACCATGTTTCTTTTAATTAATTTACCTTACTTCCTCAGTCCTAATTTCCAATGACTTAGGCTGAGTAGGTGATTGGCTGTTCAGACTCTATCCCAGTATAAGGCTGCACTCTCAAAACAAAGAAAGTATAAATAATATATCAAAGCATATATATGGATCTTTTAATGTTAATAATTTCTCCATAAAGGGGTCAGTTTTTTATTTGCTATGCCTAGCATAGGTTGGAGCTCAGCTGTGACAGCTGAAACTAATGTACAGCAGAGCTTTTCTCATTAAAGAGCTGTTGGGCAACATTGGAAGCAAGAACAGTTTCTGAATAAATGATCAAGTTGAATTGCTTGCTCTGATATATTACATATATGCTCTTATGATATATTGCATAATCCCTTGGGAAGTGTTATTTTACTGATGCACTGGAAAGATGGTTTTACTAAGTGTTGCCAGATAAAATGCCAGGTGCCCAGTAAATTGTAACATCAGAGAAACAATTAATATTTCTTTTTAGTATAAGTATATCCCAACTGGGGTTTATTTACTAAACCTGGCAATCTGAGATTATCTATCACGTAAAACACCCAAGTCTAACTTGATTTGCTTTTTGACAGCCTGCTCTTCATTTCTCGATTTTAATAGTGGTGGTGATTGCTTTGCTCAGTGTCCTCTTCAATGTGTGTTAACAAATCTTAAGAGCATCACTGTGGGCCAGTTGCTAATGCTAGCAATTTACAGGACCTGTTAACAGATTAGTGATCTAGGCATAACAGAAACCTTTTTCCAGAGGATTTGGGAGTTGTGGCTAAACCTTTGAACTATTTTTTAACCTATTCAAACACATATCTCCTCTTAAAAACATACAACTTATATCCCTGAACTCCACTGAGAGTATTATGGTCTGTAGATTCTCTTATGAAGATATTTTATCTTTTTTCATTTTACAACTATAAAATTATAATAGTAAATATCCTTTTTCAAGTTACATTCCATATAATATTGTTCTTGAAATTTTGAATTCCACACCTAGAGAATTAATTAGGCCCCTGATTGAGAATCAGTGGTCTATGAGATGCCAAAACCAACCAGTGAAAAGGCAAGTATTCAATCAAGCTACCTATTTAAATTTTTCTTTTTTTCTTTTTGGCTAAATCAATGTTTCTTCAATGTAACTTCAACAAAAGTTAAATAATAGTTATATAGTTATCTTAATGTGTATCACAAAATTATAGCTTTCCATTCTGCTGGACATATAGAAAGCTTCAGTTTGGGAACCACTGGTACACATGAAAACGAAGAAACAGTTTGCCTTTAAAAGAATTCCATTACCTTCTACCTTCCTCCCCTAATTTGACCAGCTCTTTGAGCCCTTTATAGGTAAGCAGAAGACTGCTGCCTTTAAAGATGGCCACATACACATCTGAAAAACCTTTTATTGTTAACAAATTCTTGCTTTTTTTTTCTCAATTTATCTCTTCAACACAGGGTTATAATTATATTATTCCCATTTCACAGATGAAAAAGCTAAAATTCAGAGTGGAGCGATGTCTGGTTAAACTATTGAGGATCAGATCATATTCTTTAGTATAAACTATAACTTGTTTTTTTTTATCTCTATTGAATTAATTTAAAAATTACAACATTGTACATTTCTGTGTTTCAAGTGTATATTGATATTTGATCTATTAGATTTAAAGGAGGAAATTTTTATGGGAAGATTGATATCTAGGCAATTAGAGCTCTAGGTAAGAAGTTTAGAGATATGTATTAATTCTCCTTATAGATATTTATTTTCACCCAAATGATAGGTTTAGCATCATGCAAAGAAATATTTAATAGCCATGTTTTGTATTGTATCATCCACTTGTGGATTAAGCTTACTGAAATGCTGTAGTAGCCCAGGATTCCTACACTTAATCTGGTTAGGCTGTTGCCTGCCAGTTAACTAAGACTTATTGATTTTTCTCAAGTTCGAGAGCACTGTGACTCAGAAATCTTTACCCTTTGATTTAAGCAACCTAAAATAAATACCAAACATAAACTGATTTCTGAGTTTATCACATAATATCACTCAAGTGCACACTATCATTTATCATTGTGGCATATCCTGGCCTCCTAAATAAAGGAAAATGCAAATTACCTAGTGAAATTTTTTGGTAGAAAGGTATGAAAACACCATTTTTACAAATTAATTAGATATCCAATATTAGTTCTTCATGTTAAACAAAGGCAGAAATGAAGAACAGGATCTTTAGTGGTTACTGTGATATGAATTATGTATTTTAAGGTTATTGCAGGTTAAAGTATTAAGCACCCCCTTATTATTAAAATTAAATACTAAGATATTTATCAAACTCACTTTAAAATTCATCGTCTGTCTTAAATTTTATACATCAATGAAATTTAGATAAAATGTCTAAAATTCGAACCTAAAGCAATTATTTTATAGTTACTTTTCACTTATGACTACCCACTTCCATTTGCCTTGACAGCTGGACTTTTGAGACAATCAGTTTTGTATTTTCTGTTTATCATCATAGAAACCTAACATTGAGGTGTAAGATTAAGTAACATCATAAAGGATATTTCTGAAGCTTTTTCCTCAGCCATCACTAAACAGAACTGTAGATTTTTAATATTTTGGTGCTCTTTCTGATTTAAAAAAAAAAAGCATTCATAGAAATAGTGAAATATTGCCTGTTAACTACACAATGCCCAGCTTTCAGATACTTGGATACTTAACAAGCTTATTGCCCAGGCCACCTTGAATATATTTAGATAAAGCTAAAATACCATGTCAATCAATGAAATAGATGCCAAAATGACCTCAGCTAATATCCATGAATTGCTTTGATTGCATGCGCACACATCTTTGGTCTTGTACTATATCAGTGTTTTCATGTTTCCTTCCTTTAGCTTTCATATAAATTGATTTAGGGATAACAAAGTATAATTCAGGTTAAATATAGTTCTCACTTGATTTACAGTATTTTTTTGCAAATATAATTATTATACTATTCTGTGAATATCTAAGTCACTTCCAATTTACTATAATGAGATTATCAAGATACATATCAAAAAGAACAGTTTAATTAAATTATTAAAATCTAAAAAACTGGCTCTGGGTATGATGGTGTGATTAAATTACTATAATTGCATGATGCTCTTATTTTAAAGTACAGTTATAAATATATTTAATTTGAAAATCTACTTTATTACTTTAAAGTTGTAAGGAGCCAATTCACTTCTACATGGATAGTCAAATATTAATTTTAATATTTGAAAGTGGACAAGAATCTTAGTTTCTATCATGGGAATATTATATCATTTTTCCTTGAAAGTTTTCTCGAGCATATAAAGTAAAGCAAATCCTAGATTCTCCCTACTGGAACATTTATCAAAATATTTTTAGAGATGCTCCCTAAACAACAAAAGCAACACACACAGAGCAACAACAACAATCAAAAGTTTATCATTTAAGAAAATGGAGAAATATTGCATAGTAACCATAATATTATCTTGGAGATTCCCAATGTATATTAGTTAATTAGAGGCTTTATAAATTTCTGCAATAAAGAAACCTGTTTATTTGACCACAGAAGTATTTTGTGGCTGTATGTTACATCTATTAACATCCTAGACAATGAGTATTATGTGGAACACACTTTGGCTAATGCTGACCCAGTCTAATTCCTTTCAGTATTCTTTTGGAATGAATCTTGACCAGCAGCTTAGTTTCCTGGAAAAGGCATAGAGCTAAGAGGAAGGCAAGTTGCTGTTACTATCCTAAGTGCCTAGCCCAATGTCTGACACAAAAAGGGATCCATCATTTCTGTTCAGTTACAAATTGGCCCTGGATCAGTCTTTTGAATATTTCTTAAATTTCTTTGTCTTTTGTCTCTTTTTTGTCTACTTCAGACCAAAAACATAAGATCTCTTGCCCTGGATGTTGGAAAAAATAGTAGAAATGTAAACATTTTGAAAGTAAAAGTACAGTATAAAATGTTACATTCTTTTATATACAGAAATATTTAGGGAAGAGATATCATTTTAAATACTCCAGCAAAAAGATAAATAAAGCAAATTTAGTAGATATTCAACCCAGGTAATAGGTATGTGGGTGAATTTTTCAGAATTAAAAGTTTTAAAAGTTAAAAAGGGTATACTTTGTATGTAAAGCTGCAATCACAGTTCAGACATGTTTGTATGATTGTGCAGAACAGGGCATAAGATTACAAAGAAGCATGCCTATTTTGCCATCTTGTCCTCCCTGTAACCTGGAGCAGACATATGTTGAACTGTCATATCTAGTTAGGGTGATCACATCAGAATTTTTCTCTGTGTAAAACCAACTGATTGAAATGAGATTTCAACTTAAAACCTCAGGCTCATTATGACCATACTCTAGCACAGTAATTCTCAAAGCATGTCCCTGGAACCAGCAGCATTGGCATCACCCGGGAACTTGCTTGAAATGCAAATCCACAGATCCTACCCCATACTCACTGAATTAGGAACTCTGGGGGCAGAGTCTAGAAATCTGTGTTGTTACAGGCCCCCTAGATGATTGCTGCTGCTCCATCTTTGGAGCATTGTTTACACAGGTTGAATAGACCAGGGTAGGAGCTGCAAAAGTGTCTGCTCTCTTAATGACCTTAGAGCCTTGCTGCATGCCACAGTGCTCCCATCCACACAAGGCAGACTTCCGCCATGCAGTAAGAACCTTTCATTGTGCATGTATTTTTAGACACATCTTCTGAATTGCTGTGAACAGCTTATTATCTTGGTTTTTGTGACAAGGATATTCTCTAGCAGGGTCTGCTTATCTATGGATGGTGGGTAACATCCCATCTCCATGCCCGCAGCATATATAAAAGCACTGAAATTACTGGATCACAGATTTGGGTTCAGTTACTATTTAACCAGAACTGGCTACTGAAGTAAAAACGTCCTTCTTAGTTTTGGTAAAAGCAAAAGAAACCTGTAGTCATCAGGCTGAGTCTTCCAAAATTATAAAGCAACCCAAACTCTCTCCCTTAAGGCTTTATGGTAGAGGTAGGTGTCTAATATCTTATAACTTGAAAATAAAATTCTAAATCAAGCTTCAGAGGAATTCACAAATCTCTACAATCCACTATTTTGAATTAGTGGCAAATTATTAATATTTCCATACAGGGGGAATTGATGAGGAAATGGAAATTTGGAAACTTTTCTCTAATTGTATACTTGGCATTATAGATGCATTCTAAATGCAAAGCAATATAACCCTCTGTTCTTAACATTTCTTAACGAGGAAGGCCATTTTGTTGCTCGTATTTCACTTTCTATGCTAACACTTGGCAGAAGATCTTCCCAAATGTTCATGGAAACACAGGATGAGACATAGCATCACAGGTAATTTCCTCAAAACTTCTCCTTCTTTCTGTTGCCCCATTGAAAATGGTAGAAGCTTCTGGCTTCATAGAGACCATGGCCATTTCTAATCATGACAAGTGTAGTATGAGTTTTACTCGTGCTGTCTTGTTGGCAAATCAAGGGCATGTTCTCACTTTGTATATTGAATCAGCATTGCAATATGTTTTATCATTTACAATGTTTCCTTTCCTGCCTACTTTTAATTTATTCCATTCTAGAGCAATTAGGACTGTGAGATTCCCAGTCCTATTTAAAAGCCTCTTGGGACAGTCAAGTTAAGTCATTTTTTTGAAGAGATGAATTGTAGAAACCAGAGGGCCCATTAATTAGTAGAATCACTTGGATTTTAAAGGAAGAATCCATTTTCTGGGATTTCTCAGGCAGTTGTTATAACAGAGTCTAGTAAAGAGGAAAAAAGGAAAAAGCAAGTCTTACGAATATGGTTCATTTTCTTCTTTTACTTGATTTAAATGAAACATTTTAACTGAAACTCACTTGGAAAGGGCTTACTTTTGTGAGTCAAATGTACAGCAATAAGTGTTGAGGCTATTTTTTTAGCTCTATTGAAATATAATTGACAGACAAATTGTATACTATTTTAAGGTATACAAAGTGTATACCTTAAATAGTATACAATTTTTGTCGACTGTCTGAGCCAACAGGGAAGCTGTAGAGCCCTCAGGTTTTGACTTGAATTGTGTTGTGTGTGTATTTAATCTCTTTGGACAAATAGAGGTAGAGATAAAGGTATATGTAGAAATATATATGAAGTTAGCGTAACTAATACTTACTGCTGTAACAAACCACCCTCAGATCCCAGTGGTTAAACACAGTGAAAGTTTGTTTGCTTACTTTTAGTCCAGTGTGGACTGATGGGAGTGGAGTTAAGGGATTCCACTCTATGCTCTCATGCCTCTTGTTTTGGTACATAGCCTTTTCCTACCCTGCATTGTTTTGTATCCGTGTATGGACATATCTTACTTATTTCTCTAACTAGATGTCTAGCCACCTTTGGAATTGTATATCTCTTTGTCTGCACAGTGCCTATCATGTTTGTTGATAATTTTCTACATGTGTGCAGATGATTAAATCAAATAATAGAGCAGATTTAAAGTGGGTTGAATCATAGATGGTTAAAGCAGGGGCAAGAATTTGGACATCATTTGGTCCCAGCTACCTCATTTTACACACAAGGAAACTGAGATCTAGAAAATAGTTCTAAGACATCATTTCTGTCAGTAAATCTCACCTTACACAGTTAGCCAACTGTGTCCTGTCTCATATGGAAAGGTTATTATGGGACCAGAGGAGATGATAAAAGGTACCTAACTATGGTGTGCCTTGCTTCCTATTACTTTGCAAGGAAGGCTGGAGGGGTGTTTTAGTTAATCCACATTATTCACTGTCTCTGATGCTTGGCTCCCTCTTCATCTCATAAATTTATATATACAAGGACACTTTCAGATATACAGCAGACTTAGAAAAGAATTGAAATTAGACAAAAATAAAAACAAGGTCACACATGTAAGTACCGGATGACGGGAATACACTCTTAGAACAGTGGGCAAGCTGTTGGCAGGCTTGTAAAAAGTCCAATCTGGAATTTAATCAAGGCACTAATTTGAATTGAAACGGGTGGGGGGGGAAGCAAGCTCATTCCAACTATAGTAAATTGAACTCTAGTCGAGTCAGTCTCTGGTTGTGATTAGAAGCCTTTGGAAGTCTCAAAACCTAGAAAGTCTCAAAAACTCATAGAGTTGGCAGCTCAAGGTGAGCTTGGGAAAGGCTTTATTTCAGAATATACTTCTCGGGTGGTTGGGCCTGCTGGCCAGCAAGAAACCATGTGGCTGCGACACATACCACATGTACAGGTCATTTCTAATTTTATGTGAAAAAGCAGACTCAAACAGATATTAGAAATTTCCATACAGCTTATCATTTGGTGCAAAATTTAAAAAAAAAGGCTTATTTTGATATTAAGGCAAATATCCTCTGTTCATACTGTTGCAGGAAGGGGGGACCCCTTCCAGGGCCCGGAAACTGGGCTCTTGTCTAACGCTTGGAAATGAATTGTCCGAGGAAATGCATGTGCTGACAAAGCAAGAGATTTTATTGGGAACGGGCACCCAGGTGGAGAGCAGTAGGGTAAGGGAACCCAGGAGAACTGCTCTGCTGCGTGGCTCGCAGTCTCGGGTTTTATGGTGATGGGATTAGTTTCCGGGTGGTCTTTGGCCAGTCGTTCTAATTCAGAGTCTTTCCTAGTGGACAGGCATAGCTCAGTCAAGGTGGATGCTAGCAAGAGGGATTCTGGGAAGTGGACGGACACCCAGTGTCTCATTTTGACCTTTCCAGAACTCTTCTGGTTGGTGGTGGCTTGTTAGTTTGTATTCCTTATCAGGATCTCCTGTCATAAAACAACTCATGCAAATGGTTACTGTGGTGCTTGGCCAGAGTGGGTGGTTTCAATCAGTGTGCTTCCCCTAATAATACCAGACTCTCTAACTTGATGTACATTAATGTGGCTCCTCTCATATTTGTAACATGTATTTTTAAAATATGATTTTAAAGGAATTCTGGAACTATAAATTCCACAAAACAATGCAATTTTCTTTATTTATTCTATATTTTTCTATTCTAACATAAATATAAAGATGGCCCCAGTGTTCAAAGACTTCTGTTATTCTCAACCATGAATTTCAGATAAACTTTCAAGTTTCAACATTTCCCTTGCTGTAGGTCAGATAGTATTTTCAATTATTAAAAACCATCATCTTGAAGATAAGCATAATTTTGTAGCTTACTTGTAAATTTGTAATTTTAATGACTTAGTTTATGCTGAACATGAATAATAAACTATCACCTATTAAACCTGGAGAGCACCAGAAGTTACTAATATGATTTACAATGCGCTGCAAAATGGGATTCATTATTATCTTGCATTTTAAAGATTTGCTGTAGACTAGTATAAACCAAGTATTTACTTTAATTAAGGAAATAGCAAGGTTTTTTAGGGCTGTGTTTCATATAGAAAATAATTATCCAATAACCAGCTAACTCATCCTTGGTAAAAAGAATTCTCTGCATTTACTGAATTCTACCTGAAAACCCATTCATCCTTTTGAAAGCCAATAAGGCATTTCTAAAAGCTTATCTAGGAGGTACTGATGGCCCCTTTTCGATCTTGCCAGCTCACCGTCTTTAAAGCAAGGTCAGTGGGAGGGCCTTTACTCAAAGGAGAAAGAATCTGAAGTATCCATGTTACTTTTCTCTCTTTTTTTTTTTTACTTAAATTGCCTTTGTAGAGCAAGACATTTATTAGTGGGCCTTGACAGATCCTTGAGACTTACAAAATCACAGGTGGAGGGATAATAGGCTAACTTTAGATCATGCTGCAACTCCCCAGCAAGCATTCATTTGGCAGTCCTCCTCCCGCTCTGATCTGGCTCTACCATACTGTCTATGTCTGTTTCTTACTCTTCTCTAATATTAACATCTGCTTTTGTTGATGTTTGATTTAAAAATGAGTTTCAGGAGGGCTTCTGTTTCATGGATTAGAATCTTTAAAGTCTACTTGTATTAATTCATCAAATCCGATTCCTCTACCCTACATGTAAGATCTTTTCACTTGCTTAGTGAAACTTACTCATTCTTTAAGCCCAGGTCATCCAGTACTTGTGCCTGGAAAATCCCATGGATAGAGGAGCCTGGTAGGCCGCAGTTCATGGGGTCACTGAGGGTCAGACATGACTGAGCGACTTCACTTTCTCTTTTCACCTTCATGCATTGGAGAAGAAAATGGCAACCCACTCCAGTGTTCTTGCCTTGAGAATCCCAGGGACGGGGGAGCCTGGTGGGCTGCCATCTATGTGATCACACAGAGTTGGACATGACTGAAGCGACTTAGCAGCAGCAGCAGCAGCATCCTTCCATAAAGCCCTTGTCAACTAATCTAGTCCATGCTGATCTTCTACATCATTTGAATTCACATAGTATTTATAATGTATTTGTGGTTGGATAGCTCATATGTAGGAATTATTATTCTCTAATGGTCTTTCATTGGAGAAGGCAATGGCACCCCACTCCAGTACTCTTGCCTGGAGAATCCCATGGACGGAGGAGCCTGGTAGGCTGCAGTTCATGGGGTCGCTACGAGTCAGACACAACTGAGTGACTTCACATTCACTTTTCTGTTTCATGAATTGGAGAAAGAAATGGCAACCCACTCCAGTGTTCTTGCCCAGAGAATCCCAGGGACGGAGGAGCCTGGTGGGCTGCTGTCTATGGGGTCGCACAGAGTCGGACACGACTGAAGCGACTTAGCAGCAGCAATGGTCTTTGATGTGATGTAAAGAGTATGACCTTTTAATTTTAATATAAGTATTAGCACTTTAATATGAATGCACATACTAGAACCAGCATTTATAGAGATGAGATAGATTTTCTTCTAGGAAGTTATTGCTGATTTTAGAGGGTGCTGCCACTGCTCCAGAATTTGGGGGAATACTTTCAGAGAAAAATTCCATCTCATTTCTTCATGTCACATTTTGTTCTTGATCCCAAATGAAATTATGTAGCTTGAAAGCATACTTCATTTGACAGGCTTTGTTCCAACTTATTTATTTTTAGACGTTTACAATATTTAAACTTCACCCCAAGGATAGAAGGTCTCCACTAGTGAATAGGATGTTTTGGATTTGAACACAGTCACTAAAAAAAGTTTTGGAAATGTTTGCAGCAGTCTAATACATGTATAGCTCCCTGAGATTTAACAAGACAATCCTCATTCATTTGTATAACTTCTACTGTTACAGAAGTTATAGAAAAGTTATAGAAGTTATAGAAGTTATAGAAAAATAATCCATGGTTGCTGTGCTCTCAGAAGACATGTGTGAAATTGTATATCCAAATTGTATATCTTATTGCCTCAACCTCATGACTCAACCCAACATTTAACCTCAGGAAACTTACTTGAGTTCTCTGTGCCTCTCTTTTCCTATAAGTCAAATGGTTATAATAAGGTCTGTCTTATAGGATGCTATGAATACTAAATGAGAATACATAGAAAGCAGTTATATATCGAACCTGCCATGCAGCAAATATTCAATAAATATTAGCGGCTCTTGTTATTATCAATACTGGTTCTTTATAAATCCTTGTTCATGTCTACCCTCTTTTCTCAAATCCTCTGGTCACATTTCATATTTTGGATCCCAGTCATCTTATGTTAAGTGGACCGTGCTCAACATTCCTGCTAAAATCATCTCTATTTGTTTCTAAGGTTTCTCTTGAAACCTCTCAGTACCTTTCAGTAGCTTATTTAATTCTGTTCCAGCTTCAAACCCCTTGATGCCAGTTTCAATGCTTATGTCTATTACACTTATTGAAGTTAGAGACTGTATGTCTTTATGGTATCTACCATCATGTAAATTACATTAATAAATAACAATAAACCATAATGAGCTACATTGAAGAACTGGCAGCAACCAGAAAAGCACTTGTGGGAAACGAAATTTTTTTTTTGCTGAAATGAAACTCTCCAATTTGAAGTCACATGGTGATTGGTCATAATATAGAATCACAGGTGAAGCAATTGAAAAACTCATCCCTTGTAAAATGAACATGGACAACTGATGCTGTTAATAAACAAGTCAGGGATCACTGCCTTGACCTTGTATTATATATAGATGAAAACAGAGTGGTTTAGGAGATGGAGGCTTTCCAGGGTGGTTGAATAAATGGTCAGAGGTTGTTCTACTTGAGCAACCATACAAGCCATGTTGAAAATGGGACAAGGGAGCAATCAGATCTAAAGCAGAAAATTACAGCCCAATTTGTGTTCAGGTCTCCTCTGTATCTGCTTGTGGTATCCAGAACCACTGCCTCACACCTGTTACTACATGTACCAGGAAATCTGAGACTCTGACATTTGACAGAGCACATTGTCAAAATTCTTATCATTCACTTGACCCAAATTAATGGAAGCATTCCTGACAAGAGCACACCAGTAAGGTTAAAACACATTAAACTGAGACCTTTTGTCTCTGCAGAATAATGTTCTGTTTTGAGATTTCTCATTACACAAAGTAATGAAACAGCCAAATCACTATGTACATCTGTGTTTGTTGATACTTGACATTTGGTTTTAAAGTGAGATTTAAGAGGACCTGTATTTAAACTGGGCTGGACTCTCCTATAATCCAATTTATTTGCTGCCATTTGGATTTCATTTCTATAGTTGAGCATCCAGTTGCCCCAATATAAAATTAAAAAGCTTTCTCCCTTTAATTAATTATACTTACCATATTCTGTATTATTTAGCTCATTCACCTTGAAGAGTTGGAATTAACTGTGTCTCAGGGCCATAGACAAATGGTACTCTCAGCTAAAGTTGTGTTTTCGAGAGGTTTTGAAATAGAGTTGTAATTGCTATTGGCTCAAATTCAAACTCCTTAATCTAATAGCATTTGAGGCCTTCCAAAATCTGATCCCAGTTTGCCTTTTCCTTTCATAAATTCCCATGCATGTTCCCTGCACAAGATAGTTGCTTAATAAACCAAGTATGTTCCTCTTTTTCCTAGCTTTCCTTATACTTTACTGTTGTCTTCATACTGCTGTGTTTTCAAACTGTCTGTCTTTTTTAAATGTAGACACTAAAGTGAAATCCCACCTTTTCTTCAAAGTTTTCCTTGTAGTATAGTCTCCACTATGCTTTCTCTCTTTCTTTAACTTCTTTGGGTCTACGTGCTAAGTACTGGTGGCTAGATGATAAATGTCTTACAAAGGTAGATCTTTTCAATAAAATTATAATGGCTAAGATGTGAAGACCGCATCTTATTCACTTATAAATCCTCCAGAGTACCTGGCACAGTGATAAGCTTACAAACAACATTTCCTGACCTATGATCAAGTAGTTGATTGGCCTGCTGTACCTTTGAAATTGTTATTTGATGAGTAGATATTGCCTGCCATAAGGAGGATTTTGAGAAGGTGAGAATTGCATGATGAATGAAATATAGTATTGAATTTCATTTGCAAATGCAATGTTATTCTTGAAAGATAAAAGTGGTTGTTTCTTATGGTGGTGTTTTTATTTGTTTGTTTGTTTTTGGTTATTTGATTATTTGCCTTTTAATTGTAATGGAATCAGTAAATCCCCTCCTGATTTAACATGGAATCTGTTTGTAAGCAGCTGTTAGGTTTCTAATCCTGAAATCCATAAAATAAAATTGGACTTTCGACTGGAATATCTATTTTTAGGAGTGCTGTATTAGACATGTTTTCCTATGGAGTACTCAGGACTAAACTACATATATATGATAGTTGCTAACATAGAGCAGCTTGAAAAATTAGGTTTTTGTGTCACTAAAATATTTTCAGGAAAATTGAGTGTTTTCAGAAAGCTAGGTCAAAAAGTTAATATGGAGAAGGATTAAGGAATTTGAAAGATCAGGCATCTATTAGATGATTATAGTACTTCAGGATTATAACTTGGATTTTCTAAAGAATATGCACAATTCTCAGATTTCACTCTTAAAAGTCTACCTATTAGTTTAAAATAAAAGCCTTCTATAAGTAGTTTTTCCAGAAAAGCATTTCATAAATTTTCTTTATTATGTAACTGAACTTTAAATGTCTAAAAATGTACGCACTTCCGCTTATTTTTTTTTTTAAAAGGAAGAACGGTGTTCTGTTTTATTTTTTCCTTCCAAATAAATAATGACTTAGTGTGTTAAAGGTTGTTTGTGATGTTTCTATAAAAACACTAGGCATTTTAGAGACAAATTCAGAAACCCAGTTCAGAAATCTAAAAGTATTCAGGAAAAAACTTCAAAAACTTAAATATGCTTGTACTAGCACTGCCTTCATTCTTTTATGGTTAATGCTCAAATGCTTACCTTTAAAATTCACGTATATACATACTACTTTAAAGATAATACAAATCCTTTTACTTTGTAAAAATACTTTCTTTTTTTCCCCCAAACTTTAAATTTTTATTTTGTGTTGGGGTATAGCCGATTAACAATGCTGTGATCGTTTCAGGTGAACAGGGAAGGGACCCAGCCACACATATACCTGTATCCGTTCTCCCCCACACTCCCCTCCCATCCAGCTGCCGCAGAACACTGAGCAGAGCTCCCTGTGCTAGACAGTAGGTCCTTTTGTTGGTCATCCATTTTAAATATACCAGTATTGTATTGACATTCTTTAAAGCATGTGATTCATTTTTCTACTAATGACACTGAGCTGCTGATGCATTCATATATTCCTCATGATGAAAGATGTCATACTTATATGTACCAGTTGGCAGAAGTTAAAGGGTTAATTTGAAGCCAAGAAATAGGAAAATGCTCCAATCCTGTCTTGTAGGCCTAAATAGAAGCAACATTGTGCCATGAAGGGTTCTGAACTAGGACTCAGGAAACTTGGATGCTAACTTTGTGAACTTTTGGAAATTCAAGCATTAATTTATTAAATTAGTATTTATTGAGTTAAGGCAGGCTTTCCAGGTAGCAGTTGCAGTAAAGAACCAGCCTGCCAATGCAGGAGACATAAAAGATATAGGTTCAGCCCCTGGGTTAGGAAGATCTCCTGGAGGAGGGCATGGCAACCCACTCCATGGACAGAGGAGCCTGGTTAGCTACAGTCCATAGGGGTCACAAAGAGTCACATGACTGAAGTGACTTAGCATGCATGGGCACATACGAGCTAAGGGCAGGCATTGGGCTGGATATTGGGGCTACAGTAAAATAAAATAGACAGGATCCCTGACCTGATGGAACTTACAGTCCAATGGTGACAGACATTCTTAAAATACTCACACATCTATACTATAATACTATACCCATGATAAGTACATGAAAGGAAAGTGAAAGTGAAGTTGCTCAGTTGTGTCCGACTCTTAGCAACCCCATGGACTGCAGCCTACCAAGCTCCTCCATCCATGGGATTCTCCTGGCAAGAGTACTGGAGTGGGTTGCCATTGCCTTCTCCAAAGGAGAAGGAAAGACAGTGCTAAATAAGAGCATATAACAAGGGAATTTGAACAAGTCAGGAAAGTCAGAATAGGCTTTCCTGAAGAAGTGATGACTAATGCCTGAAGATACAAATTAGGCAAAGGGAGAGAGGGAAGAGCAAGCCAGATATAGGAAAAGCATATGCAAAGGCCTGGTGGTATGAAGGAGCTTGACAAGTTTAAGGGACTGAAAACAATTAGAATGATTAGAGCAGAGGGAGTGAGAATGAAGGTGGGACAAGATGAGACTGCAGAAATCTGCAGAGGCTAGATTGTGTAAGGCTGTTTAGGTCATATTAAAGACTACTGTTCATCCTAAGATAACTTAGAAGAGTTTTTGGCAAAGGTAAGTTGTAATTTGCAGTGTGAACACATCACTCAGACTACAGCATGAAGAGCAAATCGGAGCAGTACCAAAGGAGAAGCAGGGAAACCACCTAGAGACTGTTGGCAGTGGTACCCGGAGTGATGTGGCAGGTTGCAGTAGGATGGTGGCAGTGGAGAGGTGGAAAGACTCAATAGGGAGAGCACCGAATTAGAAGTGCTTATACTGGATGTAGGGATGATATAGAGCGGTAGGTATATCAGATGACTTGTGAATTTCAGGCTTATCTAACTAGGTAGATGGTATGTCATTCCTTGACATGAAGAACACTAGAGGAATTGTGATTATTTGGGTAGGGGGCCAGGAGGGTGACAAAGACCATGCATTTCTAAGTCAGATCTATTGAATTTAAGTCATTTAACCTGTTTGGGCCTTAATTCCCTAATCTATAAAATAGTGGCGGTGGTTCATTGAGGTCTCAGTCTCCTCTAGAGCAGAGGCTGGCAAGTTTTTTTCTATAAAGACTTGCACAGTGTTTTTGACTTTGTGAAACATGCAGCCTCTTGTTGGAACTACTACACTTAGCTGTTGTAGTTGGATTAAAGCACTGTACTTCAGTTATCAGGTAAATCGTCCTTAGACCATGTCAACATGAACCTACCAACTGACTTGACCAATTGCAGAAACTAATCAGTCAATTCAATGAAGAACTGATTATGTATTCAGCTAATGAGTCAAATCAGTAAAATTAATTGATGCAGTAGACATGAATAGACATAGCTATATGAATTATTAATATAACAGACTCTGCTGCCAACTTAAGGGGTGATGATCAGGAAGGTATGGATTACCCAACAATGTATAATCAAAGCAAATCAGAACTATCATTGTGAAATGAGGGCTGTACTAGGCATTTACTTTCCTGATAAAAGCTAACTGTTTTTGCAGATGTGACTTCCTGTTCCAGTCATGGATGTTGCCACTGCTGTTTTATAGCCTCAGACTAGTGGGACAGTCTAGCTACTAAAATGATATGTGTATACATGCACATTTGGGGAAATAAAATTCTATGAAGAATATTTGATTGTAATCTGATTTTTCAACTTAATGTTTTGGACACATAAATTTTATTAACTTTGTGGAAAAATTCTTATTCTTAACTTTATGAATTATCTGTATTTGTTCTTTTTGGCTGTACTGTGTCTTAGTTGAGGCATGCAGGATCTAGTTCCCTGACCAGGGATCCAACTCCAGGCCCCCTCCATTAGGAGGGTGGAGTCCTAACTGCTGGACTACCAGAGAAGTCCCAAATTGTCTGTATTTACTTCTCATTTGACTTTATACTTGACACTCAAACGTTTCTGAAATAGCTTCCTCACATCCTTAACTGGTATATATTTTGTCTATAGCCACTGCTCAATAAATGTTTTGTGGGAGTGGAGTAGAAGCATCATATAATGTACTCCCCAGATCAGTAGAGTTAGATTTGAATCGGAGAAGGCAATGGCACCCCACTCCAGTACTCTTGCCTGGAAAATCCCATGAGCGGAGGAGCCTGGAAGGCTGCAGTCCATGGGGTCGCTGAGGGTCAGACACGACTGAGCGACTTCACTTTCACTTTTCACTTTCGTGCATTGGAGAAGGAAATGGCAACCCACTCCAGTGTTCTTGCCTGGAGAATCTCAGGGACGGGGAGCCTGGTGGGCTGCCATCTATGGGGTCACACAGAGTTGGACACAACGGAAGTGACTTAGCAGCAGATTTTGAATAATGTGCTATTGTTAATGAAATGTTTTTCTACTCCTCACTATTAACAGGGATGATCAAGAGTTATCCATGTTTGAACATAACTTGTGTAATAGATGTGCAAAATGAGGCTTCTGAGTATATGGACTATGGCAGTTGGATGAATAATTGAGTATGTCAGGGAAAAGCAAAAATTTTAGTCAAATCATACCCATTTTCATCCTTATGAAATACTAGTTAATTTCCATTCTTTATGACTTATCATGAATAAATGTGAGAAAGAAAAACCTAAAAGCAAAAATATTTTTTTCATAAAATTCTTTCAATTTGAGACAGGTAGGTCAATGATGATTTATTTATTTCCATGATTTATTAAATGAGATACTTTTACTTTATGCTATATTATTGTTATTTAATATTAATTGAACACTAAATTTTTCTCTAGCACTGAATCCAAGCCACTCACCCCAACCCTATGATGAGTGGAACATGACCAGCATGTGCGCAAACTAAAGAGGCCAGACAAAAGAGAGAAAGTAGAGCATTACAAAACACAAGAAAGTCTAGACTGTGGGGAATAAACAGAAGAAAAGTCTAGACATGTAGGGAATGGTCCTCTGGGAAACTGAGCAGTAAACAAAAATATTAATAAGCAAGTTTAACATGTAGCAAAGAATGCCAGTGATGGATATCTAGGTATGCTGTTAGTCACTAAATGTTAGGTTTAGCTGTACTATGAGATGATGGAGCCTGAGATTCAGCAATAGGTTCCCATTTCCCCAGAAGTACTAGGAGTGAAGATACTATCCATGCCCAGGGAAGTGTATACTAGAGAGTATAAGGAGAGAAGTCAAAGACTCGGCTCTAGAGCTAGGAACATGGATGGGGCTTAATTGTAAAGGAGCCATAGTGGAATACTGAATTTACAGAGTTAGAGCAAGTTCAGCACCAAAGCTGATTTGATGCCAGACACTTGAGTCACTCAGGGCTTTTAAAAATGATTCCACTTGTCTAATTGATCCCAGATTCAGGGATGGGAGGGGGAACATTGGACACAAATGTGGGGTCCTAGTGATACTGGCTGCTTATATAAAAGAACATGGAGTCAAGTATCTTATCATTGAGGCAGGATAAGAAGAAGTACAAATTTCCCTTTTTCCATCATTTGACTAAAAATGATAGAAACAGTCATTAGAACAGCTTTGCTACATGAATTTGAATGCTCTTTCTCTCTACCACAAACACACACACACCACTTACACTCTCACAAATAAATATGTATCCACCAGAAGAGAGCAGAGTCAGCCTTAAGTGTGCATAGCCTTCCTGTGGTGAGCAGTGCTATCTCATAGCTGCATCCCTTTCTCACTATGATTGGCCTAAAATTTCCTGCACTGAACAGTCCATTGGAAAGAAAGAGAGATGGTTGCTGAATGGTTGCCTTGAGGGGAAAATATTCCAGATATTTCAGGGAAGTCACAGAAGCGGCAGCAAGTATCCCTTTGTACAGGGCTAGTCCTGTAGATTCTTAAGTAGGGGTGAAATCCATTTTTACTTCTCTCCCATCTCCCCTCTTGTACCCTTCTTCCCAATAGGGCAAGTCTATCAAATTATGTTCAGACTCTTCTGCACAACAACGAAACTCCCAGTCATACATATTTCATGTCCCTTCCTAGCCTTATCACTCTATGCTCTCATCTATACTGTCCCTCTACTTGACAAACGGACCTCCTCAGCATTCTGTGAAAAGCATCAGCATATTTCCACCACACTGAGTTAACTCATACTGTTCCCTATACTGATATTTATATCATGGTTATTCCACTTACGATGTGACTGTGAGCAAGTTATTTCACCTTCTGTAAACCTCAATTTCCTTGTGTATAAAATGGGAATAATACTCCCTTTCTTGTAGAGGAATTGTGAGACTTAAATGAGTAATGAATAAAAGCTGCAGACCATAGTGCCTGACACATAGGATATGTTCAATATATAATAACTAATTAGTTTTATGAGCATATCTTAAATAACCTATCTCTTTCATGAAATCCCTTCTTGATATTATTTTATGTGCTTTGGACCTATTTCAACATTTCCTTTCACTTCCAGAAATTCTTAATTAACTGCCACTCAATGATAATAGATAATTGTGATGTTGTAATTTATAGTAAGAAATAGATATTTAGTCTTCATTCCACTTTTACTGGCACAGAGCTCCTAAAATCCTTGGCATTTCCTAAGCTATGATGAGAGCAATAAAGGTGTCTCTTGTTATGTTTATGAGGTGACTTTTGGACCTCACTTAAATACGGAGACTGGTTGCCAGGAAAACCAATCCTGTGACTACAGGGTTGTCACTTCAGTCCACTCCCTGACTTCTAGGGCTGGGAAGTCACCAAAGGCCAAAGATTTAATTAATCATGCATCATGCCTATATAATAAAACTTCCATTAAAAGCCAAAGCATGGGGTTCAGAGAGCTACCAGGTTGGTGAACACGCGGAGGAACTAGGAGAGGGCATGGAAGCTCTGCACTCTCCCCTTACTTTGTCCTGTGCATCTCTTCCATCTAGTTGCTTCTGAGTTATATCCTTTTATAATAAACGAGTAATCACTAAGTAAAATGTTTCTCAGAGTTCTGTAAGCCACTCTAGCAAATAAGTGAACCCAAGGAGGGAGTCTTAGGATCCTTTGATTTATAGCCAGTTGGTCACAGGTACAAGTAACAACCTGGACTTGCAGCTGCCCTCTAAAGTCTAAGAGGTAGGTCATGGGAACCTCCACTCTATAGCAGATCTGTCAGAAGCATAGGTAAACACTTTTTGAATGTTGAGTTTTAAGCCACATTTTTCACTCTCCTCTTTCACCCCCATCAAGAGGTTCTTTAGTTTCTCTTCACTTTCGGCCATTAGAGTGGTATCATCTTTATATCTGAGGTTGTTGATATTTCTCCCAGCGATCTAGATTCCAGCTTGGGAGTCATCCAGCCCAGCATTTCACAGGATGTACTCTGCATATAGGGCTTCCTGGGTAGCTCAGATGGTAAAGAAACTGCCTGCAATGCAGCAGACACAGGTTCAGTCCCTGGATCGGGAAGATACCCTGGAAAAGGGAATGGCAACCCACTTCAGTATTCTTGCCTGGAGAATTCCATGGACAGACCATGGGGTCAAAAAGAGTTGGATACAATTGAACTACTAACACTTTCACACTTTGACTCTGCATATAAGTTAAATATGTAGGATGACGATATAAAGCCTGTATGTACTCCTTTCCCAATTTTGAACCAGTCAGTTGTTCATTTAACGTTCTAACTGTTGCTTCTTGTCCTACATACAGGTTTCTCAGAAGACAGGTAAGGTGGTCTGGTATTCCCATCTCTAAGAATTTTCCACAGTTTGCTGTGATCCACACAAAGGCTTTAGCGTAGTCAGTGATGTTTTTCTGGAATTCCCTTGCTTCTTCTATGATCCAATAGATGTTGGCAATTTGATCTCTGGTTCCTCTGCCTTTTCTAAATCCAGTGTGTACATCTGGACATTTTCTGTTCACATATTGCTGAAGCCCTAGCTTGAAGGATTTTGAATATAATCTTGCTAGCATGTGAAATGAATGCAATTGTATGATAGTTTGAACATTCTTTGGCATTGCCTTTCTTTGGGATTGGAATAAAAACTGACTTTTTCCAGTCCTGTGACCACTGCCGAGTTTTCCAAATTTGCCAGCATATTTTATATCATGCCAAGCACTATATTAAGCCTTCAACATGCATTATCACATTCAGTCCTTTCTGCAGTTTTATGAGGGAGGTACATTCTCTGTTTTTCCAGGCACCAGTTCTTCTCCATGCCTGTGATGAAGGTGAAAAATAAATTTATTATTGTTTCTAGGCTCAGTGACTAACGTGATGGCTGTCTTGTTATAGGCACTCCATGGAAGATTACTGGTTGAGGAAATGAATGCTGTTCTTTTGCTGTTCAACAGCCCCCTCCCCACCATGATGTTCTACCTAGGTTTCTACACCTGGGCTCATCCTTAGCTCCACCCACATTCAGATGTGTCTTTCCTAAATTAGATACCCTCAGGCCTTTTATTTCTGCTGGACAGCTGATAAATTAATCCTGATAGGATGATAGCAGCAGATAATTACTGTATGTTAATGTGTCACTCCTCCTACATACTTTATTTGCATTTTAATGGAGCAATTCTGGAGATAATCCCTTAAGGCACAGGAATGAAACTTGAGGGTGAGAAAGCCAGAATCAGTGCCAAGCTGTAGTTGTAGGGGTGGGGAGGAAGGGTGTGATGTATATATCTCAAGAGTGACACCATATAGACAGCTGCCTACTCTATGTGTTGTGCCAGCTTTGATGAGTAATTTTTAAAAGCCAACAGTTATTATCCCTGGCTGTCATTGCTTAGTTTTTGTTTTGTTTTGTTTTAAATTATTATTAGATTTGTGAATCCTCTAGAGCAAAACCTCAAGCCCATTTGGGCAAAGATGAATGGCTAAGCCTAATAAGATGCATGGTGCTGTGAAATTAGATTAATTAACTAGGATTTGAATTGAAGTTAAATTTGTCCAAAATGTATTCCTATGAAATGTTTGTTTGCAGTACCTACAGTATGCCACACTGAATGTAATTTTTTTTTTTTTTTAATATATGGGGAAGGAGGGCATGTAGTGGAACATCTTAGAAGAGGAGAAAAATATCTCACTGTATACACTTCTGTTCTCCACGAAGCCGCAGATTAATTCACCATGGTGTATTCCATTTGGGGTCAATTATATCTTTAAGAGGTCATAAGAGTAACCTTTAAAAATTATATTTTTAAAAAAGAGGTCATAAGAAGTATATTACCACAGATTTTAAAAGGTTTGCTCATTTTACCTTGCCAAGATATATGCACATAATCTGCTTTTATACATAGATGATTAATTTTTAGGTTGATGGAGTTAGATTATTTCCAAATAATATGATGATGTCAGTTACCACATAGAATTAATTAAATGCTTCAGTTCAGTTCAGTTCAGTCGCCCAGTCGTGTCCGACTCTTCGCGACCCCATGAATCGCAGCACACCAGGCCTCCCTGTCCATCACCAACTCCCCGGAGTTTACTCAGACTCACATCCATCAAGTCAGTGATGCCATCCAGCCATCTCAACCTCTGTTGTCCCCTTCTCCTCCTGCCCCCAATCCCTCTCAGCATCAGAGTCTTTTCCAATGAGTCAACTCTTCACATGAGGTGGCCAAAGTACTGGAGTTTCAGCTTTAGCATCATTCCTTCCAAAGAAATCCCAGGGCTGATCTCCTTCAGAATGGACTGGTTGGATTTCCTTGCAGTCCAAGGGACTCTCAAGAGTCTTCTCCAACACCATAGTTCAAAAGCATCAATTCTTCGGTGCTCAGCCTTCTTCACAGTCCGACTCTCACATTCATACATGACCACTGGAAAAACCATAGCCTTGACTAAACAGGACTTAGTTAGCAAAGTGATGTCTCTACTTTTGAATATGCTATCTAGGTTGGTCATAACTTTTCTTCCAAAGAGTAAGCATCTTTTAATTTCATGGCTGCAGTCACCATCTGCAGTGATTTTGGAGCCCAAAAGATAAAGTCTGACACTGTTTCCACTGTTTCCCCATCTATTTCCCATGAAGTGATGGGACCGGATGCCATGATCTTTGTTTTCTGAATGATGAGCTTTGAGCCAACTTTTTCACTCTCCACTTTCACTTTCATCAAGAGGCTTTTAGTTCCTCTTCACTTACTGCCATAAGGATGGTGTCATCTACATATCTGAGGTTATTGATATTTCTCCTGGCAATCTTGATTCCTGCTTTTATACATAGATGATTAGTTTTTAGGTTGATGGAGTTAGATTATTTCCAAATAATATGATGATGTCAGTTACCACAGAGAATTAATTAAATTAAATGCTTAAGACAGATTTATTCAACAAATGTTTGATGAACACCAGCTATGTGCCAGAACAATGGAAAGTGCTATGGGTAATATAAAGATCATGAATAAATGAATACATTTTTATATATCCTCAAGCCAGATCTGGGGTCTCAGATTTTTTTTTTTTTCCTCACATAGGCTTTTTTAAGAAACTGCTTCCATTTTGTTCCATTGGTCTACTTGTCTTTTCTTGTATCAATGCTATACATTCTTGGTTATTGTCATCTTGTAATGCACTTTAAAATCAAGTAGCATAACTCCTTCAGCATTGTTCTTTTTCAAGATTGTTCTTACTATTCTGAGTTAAATGTTTTTCACCTAAATTTTAAAATTAGCTTGTCAGTTGCTAGGAAAAAAGGCTGTTATTTCAATTGAGGAAGCAATTTGGGAGAATTAACATCTTAATGATATATATCCATGAACATAGTATATTTCTATACTTATCTAAATATTGCTTAATTTCTCTCAGTAACATCTCATAATTTTAAGCATAGAGGTCTTGCACATTTCTGTTAAAGTTTTTCTTAAATATTTTCTATTTCAGTTTATGCTACAGTTACTGGCATTTTAGATTTAATTTTCCAGTTTTTTGTTGCTAGTATGCAGAAATGCCACTAATTTTCATATCAGTCCAGTTCAGTTCAGTTCAGTCACTCAGTTGTGTCCAATTCTTTGCGACCCCATGAATCACAGCGCGCCAGTCCTCCCTGTCCATTACCAATTCCCGGAGTTCACTCAAACTCATGTCCATCAAATCAGTGATGTCATCCAGCCATCTCATCCTCTGTCGTCCCCTTTTCCTCCTGCCCCCAATCCCTCCATTGTCACCCTGCTTATTTATAATTTTCATATATTGATCATAAATCATGTGATCCTTCTAAATTCACTGATTAGTTTCTAGTAATTTGTTCGCACCTTAGGATTCTCTATATGTGTGTGTTAGTCGCTCAGTCACATCTGACTCTTTGAGACCCCATGGACTGTAACCCACCAGGCTCCTTTGTACATGGAATTCTCCAGGCAAAAATACTGGAGCAGGTTGCCATGCACTCCACCAGGGATCTTCGCCACCCAGGAATCATACCAGGGTCTCCTGCATTGCAGGCAGACTGTTTACCATCTGAGCCCCCAGGGAAGCCCACAGGATTCTCTATATTGCAAATAAAAACAGTTTTACTTCCTTCTTCAAAAACCTGTATCTCCTTTATTTTATATTTTTGTGTACCTTCTTGCATAGTCTAGGACCTATAGTACATGATGACTAGAAGTTATGAGTCCATATATCCTTTTTTTTGTTCCTCATCTTAGGAGAAAAATTTTTAGTCTGTAATGATTAAGTATTATATTAACCATAAATGCTTTATAGATACCCTTTTCAGGTTGAGAAATTTCCCTTTTATATAAACTTGGCAAAAGTTTTTTAAAAACTTAAATGAGTGTTAAAAGCTTTGTCAAATATTTTCTGTACTTTTTGAGGTGATCAAATGATGTTATCTTTTATCCTCTCAATAGTGTGAATAACATTGATTAGTTTTTGAATGTTATACTCATCTTGCATCCCTGTGATAAACCCTATGTACTTATGATTTACTCTTTATATACTGCTTGATTACCTTTGATAATATCTATGTTTATGACAGATAATAATGCATAATTTTTTTCTTATAATGCCCTTGTCAAGTTCGGTTATTGGTATTATACTTGCCTTGAAAAATGAGTTGGGAATATTTTCTCCTCTATTTTCTGAAATAGTCTAAGATATTTATTATTTAGTTTTCAAATGTTTGATAGAATCCACAAATAAAATCATCTGGGTCAAAACTTACCTTTTGAAATTAGTTTGAAAACTACAAGTTCAATGTCTTTAATAGATATGAGGGTAATTAGATTTTCTATTGTATCTTGTATAAATTTGCCAATTCTATTGCTTCTAGTATGAATTTGCCAATTAAAATTTTTTTCCCCATTTTATCTGTATTTATATTGCTGTAAAGCTGTCATTATCCTACTGAATGTCTGTGGGATCTGTACTTATACCTTTAACTTTATTCCTAATATGTCTTCCACTTTATTTGGTGGTGGTGAAGAAATAGGTAAATTTCATATTCCATAGCCAGTGCTTTCTAAAGTCTAGGCACTTGTTTCTCCCTCTCTTCAATAATCCTCCACTCCATCCTTCCCAAAATTCTAAAATTACCCGGAGTAATCATTTTTAAAAAATATTGTATTGAGAAATAGTTGATTTAAAGCATTGTATTGATTTCTGCTGTACATCAAAGTGATTCAGTCATATATATATATGTGTGTGTGTATATATATGTGTGTATATATGTATATGTGTGTGTGTGTATATATATATATATATATATATTCCTTTTCATATTTTTTTCCATTATGGGTTATCACAGGATATTGAATACACTGTAGATCTTTGGGCTAGACATTAGAACCTCATTGTTTGTCCATCCTATATATGCTCAGTCGTGCCCTCAGTCGTGCCACCTGCATCTGATAATCATAAAATTCCAATCCTTCCCTCCCCTCCCCTCCCCCTTTGGCAACCACAAACCTGTTCCCTATTGTTGTTGTTCAGTTGCTTAGTTGTGGTCAACTCTTTGCGACCCCATGGACTACAGCACACCAGGCTTGCATGTCCTTCACCATCTCCTGGAGCTTGCTTGAACTCATGTTCATGGAGGTGGTGATGCCGTCCAACCATCTCATTTTCTGTCATCCCCTTCTCCTGCCTCCAGTCTTTTCCAGCATCAGGGTCTTTTCCAATGAGTCAGTTCTTTGCATCAGGTGGGCAAAGTATTGGAACTTCAGCTTCAGCATCAGTCCTTCCAATGAATATTCAGGACTTATTTCCCTTAGGACTGACTGGTTTGATCTCCTTGAAGTCCAAGGGACTCTCAAGAGTCTTCTCCAATACCACAGTTGAGAAACATCAGTTCTTCAGCATTCAGCCTTCTTTATGGTCCAACTCTCACATCCATACATGACTACTGGAAAAACCATAGCTTTGCCTGTACAGAACTTTGTCAACAAAGTAATGTCTGTGCTTTTTAATATGCTATCTAGGTTGGTCATAGTTTTTCTTCCAAGGAGCAAGCGTCTTTTAATTTCATGGCTGCAGTCACCATCTGCAGTGATTTTGGAACCCCCAAAATAAGTCTGTGACTGTTTCCATTGTTTCTCCATCTATTGGTCATGAAGTGATGGGACCAAATGCCATGATCTTAATTTTTTGAACACTGAGTTTTAAACCAGCTTTTTTACTCTCCTCTTTCACCTTCATCAAGAGGCTTTTAGTTCCCCTTCACTTTCAGCCATAAGGGTGGTATCATCTGCATATCTGAGGTTATTGATATTTCTCCCGGCAATCTTGATTCCAGCTTGTGCTTCATCCAGTCCAGCATTTTTCATGATGTACTCTAGTCACGAGTGAAGTCGCTCAGCTGTTTCCGACTCTTTGTGACCCCATGGACTGTAGCCTACCAAGCTCCTCTGTCCATGGGATTTTCCAGGCAATAGTACTGTAGTGGGTTGCCCTTTTCTTCTCCAGGGGATCTTCCTGACCGAGGGATTGAACCCGGGTCTCTCACATTGTAGACAAACACTTTACCATCTGAGCCAGCAGGGAAGCCCATGATGTACTCTGCATAGAAGTTAAATAAGCAGGGTAACAATAAACAGCCTTGACGTACTCCTTTCCCAGTTTTGATTCAGTCTGTTGATCCATGTCCAGTTCTCACTGTTGCTTCTTGACTTGCATATAGGTTTCACAGGAGGCAGGTAAGGTGGTCTGGCATTCCTATTTCTTTAAGAATTTTCCACAGTTTGCCAGCACCTCACTTTCAGTCTGTATGTATCCCTAGATTTGAGGTGTCGCTTGTAGACAGATGTTTAGGGGGTTTTTGTAGCCATTCGGCCAGTCTTTGTCTTTTGATTGGAGCATTTAACCCATTGCATTTAAGGTAATTGTTGATATGTATGATCCCATTACCATAAGCAAGGTGAAAAGGTAGCCTTCAGAATGGGAGAAAATAGTAGTAAACAAAACAACTGACAAAAAATTAATCTCCAAAATATACAAGTAGCTCATGTAGCTCAATACTAGAAAAATGAACAACCCAATCAAAAAGTGGGCCAAAGCACTAAACAGGCATTTCTCCAAAGAAGACATACAGATTGCTAATAACACATGAAAAGGTGCTCAGTCTCACTCATTATTAGAGAAATGCAAATCAAAACCCCAATGAGGTGTCATCTCACACAGTTCAGAATGGCCACCATCAAAAAGTCTGCAAACAGTAAATGCTGGAGAGTGTGGAGAAAAGAGAAACCTCTTACACTGTTGGTGGGAATGCAAACTGGTACAGCCACTATGGAGAACAGTGCAGATATTCCTTAAAAAAACTGGGAATAGAACTGCCATATGACCCAGCAGTCCCATTGCTGGGCATATACACTGAGGAAACCAGAACCGAAAGAGACATGTACCCCAATGTTCATTGCAGCACTGTTTACAATAGCCAGGACATGGAAGCAACCCAGATGTCCATCGGCAGATGAATGGATAAGGAAGTGGTGGTACATATACATAATGGATTATTACTCAGCTATAAAAAGGAACATGAATCAGTTCTAATGAGGTAGAATAAACTAGAGCCTATTATACAGAGTGAAGTAAGTCAGAAAGAAACAGCAATACTGTATATTAATGCATATATATTGAATTTAGAAAGATCTTATATGCAAGGCAGCAAAAGAGACACAGATGTAAAAACCAGATCTTTGGTCTCTGTGCGAGAAGGCAAGGGTGGGGTCATTTGAGAGACTAGCATTGAAACATGTATATTACTATATGTAAAATAGATGACCAGTGCAAGTTCAATGCGTGAAACAGAGCACTCAAAGCTGGTCCTCAGTGACAACCCAGAGGGATGGGGTGGGGAGGGATGTGGGAGCGGGTTTCAGGATAGGGGGACATGTGCACCCGTGGCTGACTCATGTCGATGTATGCAAAAACCATCACAATATTGTAAAGTAATTTTCCTCCAATTAAAATAAAGTAATTAATTAAAACAAAAGAAGAATTTTCCACAGTTTGTTGTGATCCACACAGTCAAAGGCTTTAGTGTAGTTAATGAAGCAGAAGTAGTTGTCTTTCTGGAATGCTCTTGGTTTTTCTGTTATCCAACAGATGTTGGCAATTTAATCTCTGGTTTCTCTGCCTTTTCTAAATCCAGCTTGAACATCTGGGAGTTCTTGGTTCACGTACTGTTATCTTTATCTGTGACAGGAAAACATTTTTTTTTCCTTGTGTAAACTACTGCTATTTTCTTTCAGTGAATTTTTAATCAGTAAGAAACAGTCCATTATGTTGAGTCAATCAAACCTGACTCCAAAAATAGCTACCACTTTGAACTTTAAGCGACAGTAAGTTTTCAGATTGTTTGAGGAACAACCAATAATCTCATGTTAATGTAAATGCTTGAATTAATCAGCCAGAGTTCATGGTTCTAGAGGTTGTCTTCTAAATTCCTAGGGAGAGAAACATAAAGGTAGTTAGGAAGTATGAAATCTTTAGCTGAAATCACATAAATATCTTTGAAGACAATCTTATGTGATCTTTTAAGATAAAAGATATATATAAAATGGAGAACATGTGGGCAATATGCTACAGGTAAGATTATCTGCTGTCATTTTCATGCATTTTCATTTGGTCCTTTTTAGGTGTTTCCATTTGGTCCTTTTATGCACAGATTTGTTTTGACTTAGTTATAAACAATAGGATGTATTTATTTTTCCTTCAGTTAAAATTGTATCATATACAAGTTTTCAAGTCTCTGCATAGTTTTCTTTATCTTCACTATTAATGATGACATTGTAGCAAATCAAGTGGTATACCAAAATATAGCTATTTCCCTACTTTGACCCATTGGATTTTCCCCCAAATATTTCAGTTCTCTAAACAATGCTGAGATGAATATCTTATATATATAACTTTCCTTAATATTTTTTTAATTAGCATAGGTTCATTGGGGTGAGATTTCAGTCAAGTGTTTAATAGGAAAGCCACCTGATTCTTTTTAAATTAGGCTAATTGCATAGACTGTGATCATGAACTTCTTAGTGCAATTCTTTACATGCTTAAAATGATGGTTAGTATGATTATCATGGGATCTCAATCTGGCATACTAAAAAACATTCTTGAGAGAGAAAGGTAAAGTATAGTGTAAGAGAAACACAGGAAAACCTTAAGGCCTTTAAAATTATGGATTTATAAGGAACCCAGGTCTAGGTGAAGGACGTGGTGAAGGAATGTCATGGGCAAGGTGTATAGTTAATTCCACTGAAGTGTAGGGAGACATATAGCAGCTTAAGGCCTGCTGGTGAGACAGCTGAGATATATCCACTGTGAAGGCCCTTATTTCATGGAAAAGCCATTTAAATATTCTCTGTAAGGATCCAAAGCTATAAGTGCTTCTAAGATTGTCGCATGTTATATTATCTTGTATTCAGAGGGAAGTGTGTATAAAAGATTGCCTAAAAGAGAGTGGTGTATGATCAAGTGAGCCCTATGACAGCAACACTTGAAAGAGTCCATGAAGCTTTCAAATTCTTCCTCAGCATAAAGTTTAAGTATTAGATGAAAGTGACAACTCCATTTCATTTCTTAATTAAAAGGAGAAATGTCACCCTGACCATCATGCTCAGAAAGGTTTAAAAAAAAATCAAAAGTATATTATGTGATACAATTTGGCTAGCCTTTCCCCCAAAATGTACACCTTAATATTTCATTTTCATTGATTGAAAGGTCTAGGACAAGGAAAAGGGAATATAAGAAATAAAACATGAAATAGCTCCTTCTTTAATATATATCTGATTATCTGATTTTTGAATAGAACTACTATTAGTATTATTATTGAACAAAATAATGTGACCACCCCCTCCTTATATTTCCCCCTGTGTCTGCTTTGTACAGCATTCTTCTCTAACCTATATCCTGAATATTGGCTAGAGACTGCAAACTTTTAACTACCAGATATCCTCCCATCACTGGCACTGCAACTCAGTATATTTGATGTGCCATATTTAATTTTTCATGCTTTTTAAAATGATGTTTGAGTTGTGATGTTGTATAGAGAGGCTACTGACTTGTCAACCTCATTATACTGTGCTTCCTTCAGTAACTACTTCCCAAACATTAATTACATTGCACAAAGACTATGCCCATTGTTTTTAGTTTTTTTCCCTTAAACTATGAACTTTTAATTGCTTTAAAAATTAAATGCAGCCAATTAGTGTTTATAATATTCTCTTAATTAAACACAGTTGGAGGTCCAGGCTATGTAGTATACGAAACACTGACAGCATTGCCAAAAGATAACCCACACCCAGTTCATTTTTTGTGACAAGGAGTTTGTAAATGATTACAGCTCATGCCACATTTGTCAACCTATGTGTATTCTGATGTCAAGATACCTTAGAGATATAAATGACTACTTATCTCTAAGTATAGTGGATGTCACCCATGTGTTAGTCACAGCTGCTTATGAGTAAATGCTTTAAAGTGACAGTGCATCAAAGAAAGTTATAGTGGGCCTAGAGGGCAGTTCAGGGGGCTTCCCAGGTGGCTCAGTGGTAAAGTATCCACCTACCAATGCAGAAGCCACAGAAGATTCAAGTTCGATCCCTGGGTTGGGAAGATCCCCTGGAGGAGAAAATGGAAACCCACTCCAGTTTCCTCCTGGAAAATCCGATGGACAGGAGAAGCCTGGTGGGCAACAGTCCATGGGGTCAAAAGAGTCTGACACGAATGAGCCACTGAACCTGCACCAGAGCTCTGTGTCTTGGTGATGGTGGTGTGTTTATAAATTCTCTATGATTGCATAACCAGATGCCCAGCTTAATGAAATATTATGCTTTGTACCACTTCCAAGGAATGAGAATTTGGTAAACTATATTTAGTGTAAAACTTCAAGGAGTATTGTCTTTCTTTGCATATTCAGCAGGTGCCTACCTCCAGTTGAGACTCTTCTTCAGGGTCACCATTAGAACTGTCTATTATAGTACTGGCTAAAGCCTCAATCAATAGCGATTTCTTGACAGAATGCCAGAACACAGAGAGTTGACTGTAATTCACATGCTTTCTTGAAGACAGAAGGGTCAGAGTCAGTTAGTGTGGGCCTTAAATATTTGAAACAGTCACCAAATGAGACTCAGTGAAAAAAAAAAATAGTAGAAATCCAAATTCCTTCTCAGTAACTTGAGGCCAGTATCTTCTTCAGGACTCTTACAGCTTTGGCAGAGGGGGAAAAGTGTTTATAATGTGTATATTTTAAGCAGTATGTTAGGCATTTTACTTGCTTCTGAGATACATGGAATTAAGTAAGCTACCAAATCTCTCTAGATCTCCATTTTCACAGCCGTATTAGGAAGAGTGAGATGATGATGATATTAATGTCAATGATGATGGCAGCCACCAATAAGGAATGAATCTTTACTGTGTTCCCTGCACTAGAATAGGAACGTCACATATATTATTGTAAAATTGTATGTGATATTCTTTTCTCATTATACTATTAGAATGTGTCCATTATAAGAAAAAAATAAGACAATAGAAAGAAAATAGTCAAAACTTGCCTTAGTGCTATCATCTAGTAATCAACATAAGTATTCTATCATCTATCCATTGTTGATACTTTGATGATGTGCATACTCAAATTTTTTTTTACTACCAAACACATCCAGCATATGTTTTTGTTAATTCTCACATCAAAATTGCAAGGTAGATATCATTATTCTAATTTTATAGATGAGCAAACATGAAGTTACGGGAATAGAAGAGTTGATAATAGAACCCAGATCTGTCTGACTTAAGACCTTTTTCCAATATACTTCTTTTCATTCTTTTATAATAGAGGTATTTGAGGATACATCCTCCTCCCTTTAGCCAATGTCTGCACTTACACTGAACTGCTGAATATGCCATTTCTTCCCCTATACAAAACAACTTGCCAGTAAGGTGTCATCTTCACGTTCAGACAAGATTTACCAAATAAAAATGATTGATTATACAGTTAGGGAACCAAGTCATCCAAAGTGATAGTGATATTTCTGGAAAAGTCCTCGCCTCACCCATGAACCCCTTTGCCTCTTCACTTAAACAGAAATTATTTTCCCTGAGAGTTTCTATTAAAATGATAGCAAAGGTTTTTGTAGCTGATGAAGTAAAATGTTCTTATTCTTAAAAATCTACAGAAATGTCTTCTTCAGATATTCCACAGTGCCTTGCTCTCTAGCATCTTCCTTCCCTGTTATAGAAGCAGTCTCCCTTGCAATGATTCTTTGTGTCAAACTAAGGTCTATTTAGAGGTTTGCAACTAATAATATTTTTGCAACCCCCAAGGGCAAAACTATTATTCTGCATAGGAGCCTTTAGCTACTTTTGCCCTATGCTTTTAGTATTCTTGGTTGTGTCCTGGTTTAAATTCTTATTTTCTTTTCTGGAAGTGACTTTCATTTTCTGAAATGATAAATCCCCATTCTCTAGCCAGAGATAAAGCTTAGGCTCAGTTATATCCCCACTTTACTTGAACTGATGGCGAATCCAGATGACAACCTAGAGCCCTTCTCCACAGTGGAGAATCTGGATAATTTGTACCCACAAATGGGTCAAGCATATTGCATTCAGTATTCCATCAAGTCATGCCAAGTCCATGCTCTCACAGGTTTAGTTTTCAAAAGAATGGGCTAGGAGGTTGTGTATTTCCTGGCATGGAGTATACCTCTTAGTGAAATGAAAGACACTTTGCAGACCAAAAACTGGCATGAAACATACCTTTGATTTCATCGGCAAGCATGCCATATGTCACAAAATTCTACTGCTTCCTGTTATTTCATCTGAGAGTGTCTTTCCTGCACATGGCTCTGAGTTGCAGTTAAGGAAAATGGATAGTGCAGTTAATTGATGTAAATAACTTGAATTCATTTGGGCCTAGGTAGTTATTTGCCAAATTAATAGTATGCTGAGTTTGATACTCTTTATGGGAGGTAGCATGTTACAGTGAAAAGAGCAGCAGACTAGAAATAATGAAACCTGGGTTCTCATCCAAAGTTTGCTACTACTGCCTTGCTGTGTTTTGCAAATATTTGAGGCTCTGTTTTCTCATGCAAAAGTGGGAGTAATAACATCCTGGCAATGGACTATGTCAGACGGGTGTCAGTGTATAAATTGTAATGCTGTATGTGAGATTTAGAAGTTGAAAATGTCTAAAGTACTTTGCAAAATGCAAAATACTCTTTATATATACCTTCTGATGAATGGCTGAGTAGCCATACATTTATATGAACATCGATTGGAAAAGCAGAAAGGACAGTAAATATTTCATGTTTTCTACACAAAACTTGTCATTGCTAATATTCTGATGAAAAGGTAATATATCCTCAATGTAGAGAACAGGGAAAATAGAAAGAAAATAAAAATCATGCAATACAATACAGAGATAATTGTCATTAGTATTTTGATGTATTTCCTTTCAGTTTTTATTTTTTAAAATAATTGGAAATAAACCTCTATGTATAAGGGGTACTGCTTTTCTGATTAAAAATTAATAGGACTTAATTATAAGAAATTAATAGAAAGTTCCCTGTAATCAAGTCCTTTTCCCATGAAACTAGATTTAATAATTTTTCACAATTAATTTCATTTTGTATCTTATTTTTTTCATGTAGCATTATATTCTAGGGTTTTTCCAAATCATTAAAAATTCTCTGAAGCTAGTTTAGCTTTTTAGTATCTAAAATTTTAAACTTATGTGTAAGTAGAGAGCATGATTGAACTCAGCATTTAGCCATCAGATAACTTCATTAATTTTCAGCTCATAGAAAGTCTTGCTTTATTTACACCTGACTCATGTGCCTCTCTTGCCTCACTAGATTTTTTTGAAGTAAGTCCAAGATATCATATCATTTCATCCATAAAACTTTAGCAGATGGCTATAAGATATGAAGACTCGTCCTTAACCTAATTATACCATGATGCTGCTAAGTCGCTTCAGTCATGTCTGACTCTGTGCGATCCCATAGACAGCAGCCTACTAGGTTCCTCTGTCTCTGGGATTCTCCAGGCAAGAATACTGGAGTGGGTTGCCATTTCCTTCTCCGTATTGCACCTTAAAAATAGACAAAAGTAAAGTGAAGTCACTCAGTTGTGTCCAACTCCTTGTGACCCCACAGACTGTAGCTTACAGGGCTCCTCCATCCATGGGATTTTCCAGGCAAGAGTACTGGAGTGGGTTGCCATTTTCTTCTCCAGAGGATCTTTCCGACCCAGGGATCAAGCCCAGGTCACCCGCGTTGTAGGCAGACGCTTTACCTTAAAAATAGACAGTGAAACAATAAATCTTGAATATAATCAGATACGCTGTACATTTTCAGATTTCTGGAACTATTTCATAAATATATGTGTGGTTTTTTTCATTTCTTTATTCTCATGAGAATCCAAATAAGATGTACACATGAGAATTTATAGCTTTGTCTCTTAAATCTTTTTCAATTCCTATATTTCCCTTCCCACTATTAATTTTTTCCTTGCAATTTATGTGTTGAGGAAAATTGATCGTTTCTCACTCTCTTGATTTTGCTGTTTACATTCCTGTTGCATTATGTGATAGGTTTCTCTGCCTCTAGTACTTTCTATAAACTGGATGTTAGATTTAGACTCCCACTGGTTAATAGAAATATAATGCAGAATACATATGTATTTTTAAGTTCTGGGAGCCATGCTGAAAAAGGGAAAAATAGGTGAAATTAATTTTAAAAATATATTTTATTTAACCCAGTATACCCAACTGTTTTCACATCCATGTACAATCCATGTAAAATTATTCAGGTCAGTTCAGTCACTCAGTTGTGTCCGACTCTTTGCAACCCCATGGACTGCAGTATGCCAGGTCTCCCTGTCCATCACCAACTCCTGGAATTTACCCAAACTCATGTCCATTGAGTCGGTGATGCCATCCAACCATCTCATCCTCTATTGTCCCCTTCTCCTCCCACCTTCAATCTTTCCCAGCATCAGGATCTTTTCAAATGAGTCAAATTATTAATGAGTTGTTTAAAATGGTTTTTCTTATAGTAAGCCTTTGAAATACTAAGCAAAAAGCTACAAACCCCTACTGTGTGTAGCATTTTTATAAAGTCCTGCCATTAAAATATCAGAATTTGGGCTAGATTTCTAGCTATGGCCTAGTAAGAATCTATAAAACCACTCCTTAAGAAACGACTATAAACTATGAAGCACTACAAGTTGACAGAAACAACCTTTGAAGCACCCTGGAAATTAACCAAAAGCCTGCAACATCCAGAAGGCACCTATACTTGAGTAAACTATTGGACTCTGAGTAATAATAATGGCACTCTGGTGTTTTGCCTTGGGCATGCTCATGTGCCACACGTACTCTTCCCCACTTCTGTACACATACACATGTGCACACATTTGCACACAAGCACACACACACAGATTGGTCAATGCCCATGTTGTGCAGGCTATACCATAGTTGGCTGGTTCACTTAATGTGGAGAGGTGTATAACGTCCAGGGACATTGTTGGTAGAAGTGATACTCTCAGTGGAGGTGAGCCAGTGGGGAGGGTCAGCAGTTCTCCTAATCTGAGCTTGTGATAAGCATATTTCAGTCTGAGATGACTGTGCACATGTGCAGCATGCAGTGGACACTTGAGAAAGCTTAGACCAGTTCTGTTCATTAAACCTGAAGCAGTGCGCAGAGGAAATACAAAGGCCCAATGGAAAATGAAAGCTTTGGCAAAGTTGAAAATGGCATGAGCTTTGATTGTGCTCTTTCCCACACATAGATCCATTGACAGAAGATAGAACCCTTATAGGTTTCAGGTGGTTGAGGACAACCTCTGTGCAGTTTCTGACTGACCACAAAGCTACAAGAACACAGAATTCACCCTTAGGAAACCAAACTTAAAAAAGAATATAGCAAAAGTACTAATCAGAGAAATCAACAGCCATACATCATCGGGGATGTATTTCTCAGATTTAGCCTGGGCAGATTACTAAATAAATTTTAAAAATCTGTAATAGTTAATTTCAGGGGAAAAAAATCAGAATCCAGAGTTGTTATATTTCCCAAAATGTCCAGATTTTAGCAAAAAGTATGAAATATCCAAAGAAAAAATCAATCAACATAAACTGTGTCTGAATATCTCCAGATGTTGTAATTAACAGACAAGACTTCAAAGACTTTTGAATATGTTCAAAGAAGAAAAGGAGACCATGAATAAAAACTTCATGGAAAGCATGACAAAAATGAACAAACTCGTGATTTTCAAGAAGGAAATAAAAATATAAGAAGAACTAAATAGAAATAATTAAAATGAAAAATCCACTAGAGGGACTCAACAGCAGATTTAAGATGGCAATGGAAACAATCAGTTAACTTGAAGACTGAGCTATAGAAATTGTCTAATCTGAAGAACAGAGGGAAAAAATATCAAAGAAAAATTAACAGAGCCTCAGGGACATGAAGGGTAACATCAAGAATACCAAAAAAAAAAAAAAAGAATACCAACATATACATAATATTAATACTAGAAGGAAGGTGCAAAAGAAAGTGGCAGCAGAACATGCTTAACAAAAATATTTGCAAATTTAACACAAGGACTATATTCAGAAATAAAAAGGCCATAAAAGACGTACATGCTCCAATATGGATGAGCAGGAGCACAGGGGCATTATGAAAGAAGTCAGATGCAAAAAGACCACATATTGTGCGATTACATTTATAGAAAATATCCAGAATAGGCAAATCTATAGACAGAAATTGTATTCGTAGTTGTCAAGTGCTGTGGGGAGGTTGAATTGGAAATGAATGCTTAATGGATTTAAGGATTATTTTTAGGATGAAAATGTTTAAAAGTGGATGGTAGTCATGGCTTCACAACTGTATAAATGTACCCCAAATCATTGAATTTCACATTTGAAGTGGTTCATTGTATATAATTTATATCTAAATAAAGCAGTTTAAAAAGAAATAGTAAACAAACAACAAAAAACAAACAAAAAGATCAGTAATATTGGCTTCCTGAATATTATGTTTTCAAAACAATAGATAACCTAGGATTGATACATTTACAGTTATGAATGTTATTAATTAATAACCATGACTATAAATGGTTTTGCAATTTACGTGGGGCTTTCACATGTTATATTTTATTGGAGTCATTTGCCAGCACTCTGGGGGAAGGTGTTTAGCCTTTATTATGCAAAAGGAGGGACTTTCCTGGTGGCTCAGAGGATAAAGCATCTGCCTGCAATGCAGAAGACCTGAGTTCAGTCCCTGCGTTAGGAAGATCCCCTGGAGAAGGAAATGGCAACCCACTCCAGTATTCTTGCCTGGAGAATCCCATGGGTGGAGGAGCCTGGCAAGCTACAGTCCACAGGGTTGCAAAGAGTCGGACACAACTGAGCGACTTCACTTTCTTTCTATGCAAAAGGAGAAGAGTTAGATGATTTCTCCAATGCCATATAGTAAGTGACAAACTCTGACTTTCTGATTCCAAGTTCACTACCATTCCTACTCTATCAACCCTACTCTCTGTGGTAGCAACCCAAGTGTAATTATTAATGCATTGTATTACTCCCTGTAGATAAATATGGAAACTTAAATATTAGAAGATGGGATCACAAGGGTGAAAATCACAGCTCAATCTGTGCTATGTTCTTACTGACATTTATTGGTAGGAAGGCTGAGGAAGTCTAATAAATTTGCAGCTTGTGACCTAGGATGGCGCAGAAATCTGTATCAAACTGATTACACATTGACCCAGCAACACCAGTCTTCTTCTAGCCCTCTTTCATGTGGGTGTCTAGTAAAGGCAAAATGTAGTAAGCAACAGAAATTGTGTTGATTTATACCCAATAACATGTTTGCAGAAAGAAAGTAAAGTCGCTCAGTCATGTCCGACTCTTGTGACCCCATGGATGGTAGCCTGCCAGGCTCCTCCACCCATGGGATTTTCTGGGCAAGAGTACTGGAGTGGGTTGCCATTTCCTTCTTGAGGGAATCTTCCCGACCCAGGGACTGAACCCTGGTCTCCTGCACTGCAGGCAGATTCTTTACCGCCTGAGCCACCAGGGAAGCCTCCGTGTTTGCAGAACAGCCATGTTTTTATAGTTTTACTGGTTTCACTCTTGGCATTGTAGGCTCCTTCCACTTAGATCTAAATTTCTCCTTTCCTGGACATCATCTTATACCATCCTGGTTCATGAAGTTTATTCCCTTTGTTTGTAGGTAATAGCTTACAGGTGCTCTATAGAGTCTAGAAGCCACTTTGTCTCCTTATAAGCTGCAAACTAAAATCTTGCCTAAGTTTCTCACTCATTTCTAGCACCTTCCTCTGAATCTTATTTCAAAGAATCTGTGACCCTCGTAACAAAGAGGTTAAGAGTACATTCTATAGAGCTGGACATTTTGGATTTGAATTCTAGCTCTATTAGCTGTGTGATTTTGGTGAAATTACTTAACCTTTCAGTGCTTCTGTTTTTAGTCTGTAAATGAGGAAAGCATATCTTACAAAATTTTTGAGGATTAAGTGCAATCATGGATGTAAATTGCTTAAAATAGTGCCTGGATCATCTTTTTGGTCCTTTTACTTCTGATGATAATAATAATGATAATGAGGAGAAGGAGAAGAAAGAGAAGAATGACTACTTAAGAAAGCTGACAACTTGAACTTACACTAGGGGCTTGCCTCTGGTACTTGTTTGTTTTGTTTTGTTTTGTTTTATTTTTAATTTGATGTGCTAACCATAACAGCCCTGTGAGGCTCATAGGATTAATGATATTAGGTATTTTCCACACTTTACAGAAGAGAAATGGTGGCATGCTACTTTGTCATAAAGCTGGGTCTGGAACATACATTTTAGGATGCTCTCATAGGGCTCTTTCTATTATAGCCTGCTGCCTTTGAAATGGTTAGCATTTGCCCAAAGGAGCAAAATACTTTGGTGCAAACCTCAGCAATTATTATTAACCCCTATATCCACCTCTACAATTAAGTCACTAAAGCATCTACATGTTTGTAGCATATGTTATGTTAATTGGAGTAGCTCTTTTCCACATAATACTTAACATAATTGAAAATGAAGTTCAAGTAGTGAGCAGTGAAAATGTTTCTGTTCCCAATTGTTTTACATGAAACTTGAGAAAGTTACTGATAAAGTGCAAATTTCAGTGAACTAATGGATAGCAATAGAAAGCTATGATTAGTATTTTCTATTGGTAAACTATGAAAGAAATTGATATCTCTGGTTGTTTAATATCATATTTAAAGCCTATTACTTTTCAAGATACTGTATTAAATGTGATGCTACATTTTGGATAAGTGTGTTAATGCTAAAATTACTATGAAATTTACAGAACCCCAGTGGATTTCATTGTAAGAAAAATGAATTGAATATGATTGTTTACTAGGGGAAATAGGCAGCTATTGTTCTTCTCCAAAGAGTAAAAGGCTTTTATACATTGTTACCTTCAATTTTTTTGAAGATTGTTCCCCGTATTAAGTGTTTAGCTGATTTACATAGTCTACCACAAAGGATATTGAGAAGTTATAAGAGAAAGACAATTTGAAATTACTTTAGGTAGTTGCTGGAGTTCAGAAGAGATGGTGTGCTGGAGATAGATGTCAGTACAACTCAGAGATGTATTATTATTTTCAAATTACCAGGGTATAGAAGTATGCTAAGTTCTGTTCAGTTCAGTCACTCAGTCATGTCTGACTTTTTGCGACTCCATGCACTGCAGCATGCCAGGCCTCCCTGTCCATCACCAACTCCCAGAGTCCACCCAAACCCATGTCCATTGAATCGGTGATGCCATCCAACCATATCTTCCTCTGTCGTCCCCTTCTCCTCCTGCCCTCAATCTTTCCTAGCATCAGAGTCTTTTCTAATGAGTCACCTCTTTGCATCAGGTGGCCAAAGTACTGGAGTTTCAGTTTCAACATCCATCCTTCTAATGAACACCCAGGACTGATCTCCTTTAGGATGGACTGGTTGGATCTCCTTGCAGTCCAAGGGACTCTCAAGAGTCTTCTCCAACACCACAGTTCAAAAGCATCAATTCTTCTGCATTCAGCTTTCTTTATAGTCCAACTCTCATACCCATACATGACCACTGGAAAAACCATAGCCTTGGCTTTACAGACCTTTGTTGACAAAGTAATGTCTCTGCTTTTGAATATGCTATCTAGGTTGGTCATAACTTTCCTTCTGAGTAAGCATCTGTTAATTTCATGGCTGCAATCACCATCTGCAGTGATTTTGGAGCCTCCCAAAATAAAGTCAGCCCCTGTTTCCACTGTTCTCCCATCTGTTTGCCATGAAGTGATGGGACCAGATGCCATGATCTTAGTTTTCTGAATGTTGATTTTTAAGCCAACTTTTTCACTCTCTTCTTTCACTTTCAAGAGGCTCTTTAGTTCCTCTTCACTTTCTGCCATAAGGGTGGTGTCATCTGCATATCTGAGGTTATTGATATTTCTCCTAGCAATCTTGATTCCAGCTTGTGCTTCTTCCAGCCCAGTTGTTTCTCATGAGGTACTCTGTATATAAGCAGGGTGACAATATACAGCCTTGACGTACCCCTTTTCCTATTTGGAACCCGTCTGTGGTTCCATGTCCAGTTCTAACTGTTGCTTCCTGACCTGCATACAGGTTTCTCAAGAGGCAGGTCAGGTGGTCTGGTATACCAATCTCTTTCAGAATTTTCCACAGTTTATTGTGATCCACACAGTCAAAGGCTTTGGCATAGTCAATAAAGCAGAAATAGATGTTTTTCTAGAACTCTTGCATTTTTGATGATCTAGCAGATGCTGGCAATTTTATCTCTGGTTCCTCTGCCTTTTCTGAAAATAGTTTAGAAGTAGTTATACACAATTAAAAAACATCCTGCTCATTGAATGTGCAATATGAACCAGAGTTTCTGTGCCCTCATTTGGGCATGAAGTAAGTTGTTGCCATTTATCTAATGGGATATTATGAAATACTCAATAAATCTTTAAAGTTATGATATATATTGTTCCAGTTCCCAAGAACTTTGACCGTATACCTGTATGTGTGAGTTTTGGAGTCCAAATTTCCTAAGTAGCAATGGAGAGTATAAAATGAGAAGTGTCCAAAATAATTGGTCTAAAATTCTTGATTTTTCTTTTTAAAATCATTTTCAGGGTTAAAGTGTTTTTGTAGAGCCTGGAAGCAACACCACCTTTTCCATTCTCTCTCTCTGCTTGCCTCATGTGATCTAGCATCCGTATCCATAAAAATGTTTAGACTTTTTATCCAAAAATAATGAGAACAGATAGATACAAGAAGCTGGGGAGGGGGCAGGAAACAGAGCCTATACAGGAAGAAATGTGAGATTAATTAATCATCACTATTTAGTTGTGGAATTAAATGACTTTCATTTTCTCTTTCAAAATGGCCTAAAGCGCCTGCTGGGGTGCTATGAGGAAATCCACTGCAGCTGTTCTTACAACTGAGTCAAATCAGTTGTTTTGGAGGGATATTTTTCCAGAAGGAACCTTTTATGCTCCCATTTTTAGATTCTGAAAACACTAATAAAACAGTTAGTTTAAACAAGCTCATGTAACCAGTACAAGTAGACAGAATTTCATTTCAGCTCTTGAGTGCTATCTCTGATATAACAGAATATCTATGTACCACAAAAGCAGTCTACTTCTACAGGTATCATTTCTGGGATAAGGAGACATATGCAGTATGTAAAATTCTCAGCCTGTCTCCTGAAAAATGATGATTTACTTCTCTTTTTATTTACTAGAATGTTATGACAGTATCCATGAAACCCCATAATAATTGACCAGTTCCGTTACAAAAGTCATATGATGTCATCATATACACACTGATAGGTATTTAAAAAAATAATATAATTCCATCAAACTAGAATTTATTTGGTATATAAGTAAGTGAAGTCAATCAAACAGTTGGAGTGTAATTAGATACTAACAAATTGTTTTCAGAAAGACTCTTACCTTTATCAAGTTTGTCATATTTTTCTAAAACATCTAAAGCAACTGATTTCTGTCCAGACACTGATCTGCTTTCTTCTTAGGATAATGTTCCTTCATCTAAAAAGGGGAAAAATAAAAAGGGCAAACAGCAAAGTCTGAAAGATAGTTTCAGCAAATATTATAAAGGCTTAATTTATTTGCTTTATTATACCAATATAGTTTAATTTTTAAAAAGGAAGGTTCCCAGTTGATAAAGACACAAAAACCATAAATAGTTCACACGAGAGAAAGCAGAACTAGAAAACACATGCAGAGGAAATGTCCAGCCTCACTAATAATCAAGGAAATGTAAATTAAAGGAAGAAGATCCTTTCATTTACTTATTTCAAATAAACATTAAAAAGAAATACTCAAAGTTGATCAGGGTATGGCTGAAGAAGAGTGTTCCCACGCATTGTGGACAGCAGCGTAAATCAATACAGTCCTCCAAAGCCACAAGGATGCTCAAACCTTTTGGCTCATTAATTCAACTTCTTGGAGTCTACCCTAAGTAAATAATAAAAAATATTGAAGATGTTCATATTATTTTTATATGCCTCCAGTTATAATACTTATAAATAGAAAGGGAAGAATATAAATACCCAATAATAGGGGAATGGGTGTGTAAATTATGATACATCCATACTATACTGCCATTAAAAATAATTGTTACACAAATTCTACAGAAACATGCAAAAAACATCTACAGAGACGTAAAGAACATGAAAAAAATGTCTGTGTACATTAGGACTGTAAGGAAATGGGCCAGGGTGACAGCAGTAACTCTGACTTGGCTGGTAAGTTTATAGGGGAGCTTTCTCCCTCAAGCAATTATGCTACTTTTAAAGCTATTCTCACCCACCATGACAGTTCAGTACATAAGTGTTTGCTTAAGAAAAACAAAGAAAGATGAGAAAAGAATCAGCCAAGAGTTCACATTCACTTCCTAAGTCCAGTGTTTTCCGAATCAGTCAATCTGCATTAAAATAAAAGGTCGTTATTAAAGACAAATTATTGTAATAATTCCAAAGAGTACTATCCCCCTTTGCTAGGTGTTCTCCAGGTACTTGGTACTCCCATTTCCTCTTGTCTGGTGTGCTAAGAAGGCCTGTTTTCCTTGGGTAATGTGCTTTGTTTTTTTTCTCTAGAGTGGAGTGAGCCTTTTTAGTGAAAGCCCAAACTTGTGAACAGTTTCTACGAGTAGGACAGGTCTGTTTTCCAATATGAGAGGGCAGCCATATGTTAAAAAACAAAATATGGAAAGAAAATAACAGAATAGATAAAAAGGAAGGGAGGTTATGCTCAATACGTAGATGTATACACAGACCCATGGATTCAAAAGCAATAGTTTACTTACACTACCCTATAGTAGACTGGAATGAGTGTGAAGGGTTGGGAAAAGGGACAGGAAAGGAAGAAAAGGGAGCTGAGGGGAGGGGAATGCAAAGTTGGCTTTGAATATACCCACCATTTTTTGGGTCAGTTGATCTAAACTTCCCTTCAATTTCATATACAGTCATGGGATTTTAGAGTTGGAGGAGCTCTTTGAGATGATCTAATCTCCTATGACCTTGAGATAAACTAGAGGCTCCAAGAGAGGGGAAGGTTGTATACCTTAGGCCACTCTTCCCGGTATTCTTCTGAAAGACAAAGTGGAACAGTGATGGAGTGTGGTCTTTGGAGACAGATTGTATGAATTGAAATCTTAGCTGTACTGCTAGTTACTAGCTGTGTGACCTTGGGCAAGTCACCTAACTGCTCTGTTCCTTGGTTTTCTTTATAGAATGGCTATAAAAATAATACCTACCTCATAGAGTGCTGTAAGAATGAAAAGATTTAATATGTGAAGAGCATTTAGGACAGTGACTGGTAGGCGTGATACATCCTGTGAGGTAGTTACTGCTGTGGCTGCTTCGTTGTGGTTGTGATAATCCTACCATTACAAGGCCAGTAATTTCCCTACACCAAGTTGTCTCTCCCTAGCCTTATGGTGACTAAAGAAATAAACATAGAACCTCCTTGGGTCTCCTCTGAAGTCACCTTGGAGTTTATCTTGTTAGCAAGTAGAAAGTGGAAAACACAAGGGTAAACCACAGGTGGTGACATTTGAATTTATACTATGTGATCTATCAGGATGAATCTTCTGCAGTAGGAAAGATAATTAGCTTCTTTTTTTTTTTAGTCTGTTACATAGGAGCATGTGTTTTACCTACACAATTTTTTTGTTTATGATTCATCAAAATAATTGAGAAATTAAAATTATTTTGGTGTGTATTGCATTATATGTACATTTGGTTTTTCTGTGAGTTGACAATATCATCATCATGTCTAAATGACATTGGCTTGTCAGTTGCCCTCCAGGATGCCATGTTGAGCACTGAATGAGAAAGTCAATTAAGCAAATATGAGCATTTTCTTTACCATGGCATATTTAGAACAGCATATTCTCAGACGTATTGTGTTTTCAAACTTTGTTACATTTAAAATAATATTTTTCTTAATGTTTTATCACTTTTTATTTTCAAAAGGTAAACTAGTTGTGAGTAATGTCAAGCTCTGTCTCTCAAGACCTGGGTAAATCTCTATTATATACTTTCACAGCTCTAGGCACACAGTTATATATGCCTCCATATCATGTGTCTAAAGAGAACTAGAATGTATTTTCTGCCATCTGGGTCCACTGACGTAAATTTTAAGATAAGAAATTGTGGTTGAGGGTTAGGGAGCAGGGAAGGATTATTTTCTCTTGTTGTTTTTTGGTTTTTTTGTTTTGTTTTGTTTTGTTTTTAACCAATTTGTGGTGTAAGATTGTTTCCAGGCTATACTCAATGATTATAGCTGTGAATAGCTGTGATGAGAACATTAAGAATGGTTCAAAATGGATATAGGCATCTCTCACTCTCTCTCCTCATCTCATTTTTGTGTTGCAAATACATATACTGAGGGAAAGAAGAATGTCTAAATTTCTGTATGTAAAAATAGAGGAGATTTTAACATGATAAATCATAGTAACCAAAATACAATGTTAGGCATTAGAAGTGAAATGGTTTTCATTTTTTAATTTAAATTGACAGGTTTGAGTGATGTAAGTTTATAACCAACTGAGACTTAACAGGGAGCATTATTTTGACATATCTCTGCTATGTTAATCCTAGGCAGAGTGAACCAAAGGCTTCACTGAAAGAGCAAGTAAGAGTTGGGAAGTGTGTTTAGAAAGTAGAACAATACCTATTTATCTCCATATTATGACATTTTATTAAACATTTTATTATTTTTTTAATTATAAGATTCTTATTTGATATTTTTCCATTATCAATGACCTTATATGGAAAATAGCTCTCTACCCCCTGCTCAGTAAATTTTCAGTCTTTAATAAACAAAGGACTGTATGTGTTAGTTAAAATGAAGTGAAATAAATGTTATTAATGTCTCCTTTTCTGGGTGAAAGTCCAATCTTCAGCTGCAATGATGCATCTCAGAAGTCTGTTATTGTTACATTTCTCACCGTGCGCTGTTTGTTGCTAAATCAAGGGGCTTCTCTGGTGGCTCAAACAGTAAGGAATCTGCCTATAAAGCAGAAGACCTAGGATTTGATCAGGAAGATCCCCTGGAGAAGGGAATGGCAACCCACTTCAGTATTCTTGCTTAGAAAATTCCATGGGCAGAGGAACCTGGCAGACTATAATCCGTGGAGCAGCAAAGAATCAGACATGACTGAGCAACTAACATTTTCACTTTCACTTTCAAGGCCTAAAATCCAGACAACTATCTACCTTCTGAAGAACATGCTATGGGAACTTGAAAAGAAAGAGATTAAAATTGCCCTTAGATGCTCATTGGAATTTCAGTGGTTGTAATGATGGTGGTGGTGGTGAACAAATAAGCAGTCCTTTCCCAATACCTTCATCTTTAATGCTTAGATAGTACTTTGGTTTGTTTTTTTGTGAGTTATTCTATTCTACTTTGCAGTAGAGTTGTTTGTTATCACTTATATTACAACTGTGAGTTCCTTGGGTGCAGAGACTATGGTCTATTCATTTCTAACTTTTCTCTAGCCCCTTCTGTAAGTCTTGACATTGGTTTATTTAATTCATTTAGCAGATATTGATCAAATGTGTACTATATGCAAGGCACTGTGCTCATTTTAGGAATATAGAAATGAATAGAACAGATAAAAATATCCACTTTCATGGAGCTTATATTTTCAATTGGAGAGACATGTGGCAGACAATAAACAAATAAAATATACAGTATGCCATTTAGTGACAAGTTCTATGAAAGACAGGAAGGACATGACATTTTTAGTGGTTTGCAATGAGAGGTTGCAAAGGCCCTGAGGTGGAATTGTGCCTGGTATTTTCGGAAACAGCAAGGAGGCTAATATTGGGTTGGCCAAAAACTTCATTTGGGTTTTCCATAACACCTTATGAAAACCCAAACAAGCTTTTGGCCAACCCAATACATCTGGAGTGGGTGACATAGGAAGAAATATCAGAGGATGAGTTTGGAGAGGTTAGGGTGGGGAGAGGTGGACATTGTAGGAGTCCACCTAGGTCATTGTAAGAATTTCAGCTTTTATTTTAAAGGACATGACTGAGTGACTGAACTGAACTGAAGGTGCCAATAATGCTTTTGAGCCAAAAAGAGATGATATGACTTAGATTTAAAAGCTTCATTCTGGCTGGAGTGTGAGGAATGTGCTATAAGGGAGCAATGGTGTAAACCAGGGGATCAATTAGGAGGCTTTGGCAATAATTCTGGTGTGGTATTGGGGAAGTAGAGGATGCCTTTGGATTCTGGATATATTTCAAAGGCAGTACCAACAGGATGAACTGATGGATTGTATGTGGGATGTGAAAGATGGGAATCAAGCATGACTTCAGAGTCTGTGGCTTGAGCAAACAAAATAATTAAGTTGCCTTTTACCAAGAAAGAGATAACTATGAAAGAACATGTGGGGAAGGGGTGGGAATCAGGAGCTCAGTTTTGAACTCAATACATTTGAGATACCTTTTAGATATCTAAGTAGATACATTGAGAAAGCTGTTGGATACTCAAGTTTGTGGCACAGGGGGAGGGACCTAGGCTGGAGCTGTGAATTGAGGATTTTAGATTCAGTATGTAAGAAGGCATGAACTTAGATTGTTGCTGAATTACCAGTATATATTCATTTATCTGCTTTCTCTCCAAGGATTCTCAGCTCTGATATCAATTCAGGCAAACAAGGTGCCTCCATAGACCACTTATGGAATTTGTAGGTTCAGGAGTTAAATAGTTTTTACTATGTTTGTGCCTAGAGTAGTGCTAAGTGGTTTGGGGTATATACAGATGCATAAGACTCAGAGTCTGCCTTCAAGGACCTTAATATGTGGTTAAGGCCTCAACTAGTGAAACTGTTCATGCTGTGAAACACTGTGTACCTTTGAATGCTCATCAGTCAATCTATCAGCTTTACAGAGTGATTTCAATGTTCTTTTTGCTATACATGTGATAGAAATTCCCAAAAGTGAGATACTGTACGTGACAAAGGAGCCACCATCCAGATGTCAGTAGATTTCTTTGAAAATGCATATGGTGAAGATCTGAAGAAAGATCAGGGAGTCATTTTCACTGCAAAATAAAATCATGGCCTTGTTTGGTTTCAGGCTAAGTTTCTTTAACATTGTATGAAAGGGCCAAGTTGCAAAGTTGCAACAGTGCAGGAAAATGATGATAAAATAATATATAGAATGAAAATAAGCACATGTTTACAGGACTTAAAACTTTTCAGAAGGCTTTGACATTTCAGATGGTGTTTGAGCTTCTCAAACCGCTCTGTGCTCTGTAAGGGGGATAATGGCTCTACTGGTCTTAAGAGCTTCATGACTCCTAGCTCAGCGTTCTGTGAGGAAGGGGATTTCTTTCAATGATTTATCATGAAGTTTTAAATTTCTATTTCTAAACCCGATTTAGATCCTGCTGTTTCTACACCAGTATACTCACTAGAAGTGCTGTTTATATCCTCTCGGTACTATGAAGAACAAAAATTTACCACCACCTAACTCATTAAAAATGCTCTGCAAGCCCGAGGCGCAGAAGCCACAATATGAACACAAAGAGCTCAGTCCCCCTTAAGGACACTTTATTTCATGAGCCTCTCTAACTCAGATTCATTCTCTTCCTCAGGCCCCTTTCTTAAATGCAATATTAAACCAGAGGCAAGAACGTGTTTTTTTCTGAATGTAGTTCTCTTACCAGTTTTCATTTCAAATGTAGGATGTGCTGGGTTAATATTTGTACTTCTGGCCACTTTAAAATCTTATAATTTTTTTTTTTTAAATCTGGCCACAGACTTTAACATTAAAAACATGCACACACCGTAGAACAACACAGTCCTTTATTTGCATTCTGTTACAAATATTTTTGAAGGCTGTCTCTTTTAACCTTAAGTTTTTTCTGATACTGCTGTCTCCAGCTTAATCCTAAATGCTTGATGAAGTATGCATGGAACATAGTGTTATTATTGCCCCAGGCTAGTTTCATGTCATACCGTTTGTCTTTGGCTCCCCTCCTTTGATAGTATTATCAGGAGCAATTGTGAATCTGCCAGATGCATTTTCTTGCAAAAGGACAAATCTAAGCAAGCTTGTGTTTTTCCATCCCTCTTTCAGGACTGCTTACACTAAAGGAGTTCGTCTTCCTTTTTCACGAAACTGAGCTTGCTTCATCAGAGATGGAGCAAACAGACTGCAAACCCTACCAGCCTCTGTCAAAAGTCAAGCATGAAATGGACCTAGCTTATACCAGTTCTTCCGATGAGAGTGAAGATGGAAGAAAACCAAGACAGTCATACAACTCCAGAGAAACTCTGCATGAATATAACCAAGAGCTGAGGATGAATTACAATAGTCAGAGTAGGACGAGGAAAGAAGTCGAGAAATCTACCCAAGGTATGTTTTTATTGGATTTTTATAGCTAATATGATTTCTCACTAGAAATGGGTTGTGTGCATAAACTTATGTTTTGGAAACAAATTTGCTGATGTTAATTGGTTAACAATTCGTACTTCTTACATATGCTTAGTGAATCTGTTTCATATGCCAATCCTAACTGTGGTTGTAGATTACATGTGCTTTTTACGGATTATGCATGAGTTTGCATGCAGCAATCCTCTTATCAGAGCATTCAAAATTTGCTTAATCCTACAAATAGCCATTTACAGACTGAAAGATAAATAATTTATATTAAGATGAAAAGTAAACAGCTAAGTGCTTTTCAAGCCATTGCCTATGTGGGACAAAAGTCTCAAATAAATCTTCAGCATCTAAAAGAGCTGTAAAAGGTTAGTGGAGACTACCAAGCAAAGGTTCAGGAAGTTTGTCGACAGAACGCTGAAACCTTGTGCAGCACAGTCCAAAGCGAAGGTAAGAATTGGCTGGAACCCTCTCTACCACAGCCATGATGTGGGGCATATCCTTTGGACAACCTTAATTTCTCAGTTGTGAATTGACAAGATAGTTTCTAATAAGTAGACAACAGGTAGATAGAAATATGATTTCCTTATTTCTTTTCAGATGATAGAGAAGTAGTGTTAGACCCCATTGTTACTTCATAGGAAAAAAAAAAGAGATACTGATGTTGGCACTGATTAATTTTTTTTAAAAGAAACAATAAGTCTGTATGGCGATTTTTAAAAAAATGATTTGATTATCTAGATCAATGGTTCTCAAAGCATGGACCTTGGTCCACCAGCAGCAGAATCACCTACTGACTTGTTAGAAATGCAAATTCTCAGGGACCACCACAGACCATGTAAAATTCTTACAAATGAAAATTGCTTTATTGGAATCTTACATTAGAAAAATTTTAAACTGAGCCAAAATTTGAGATATTCATACCAACATTTAGATATACACTAAATGTTTATATTAACTATGTTACTAATGTTTTCAGTTCAGTTCAGTCACTCAGTCGTGTCCAACTCTTTGCAACTCCATGGACTGCAGCACGCCAGGCCTCCCTGTCCATCATCAACTCCCGGAGTTTGCTCAAACTCATGTCCATTGAGTCGGTGACGGCATTCAACCATCTCATCCTCTGTCATCCCCTTCTCCTCCTGCCTCTAATCTTTCCCAGCATCAGGGTCTTTTCAAATGGGTCAGCTCTTCGCATCAGGTGGCCAAAGTATTGGAGTTTCAGCTTCAACATCAGTCCTTCCAATGAATATTCAGGACTGATTTCCTTTAGGATGGACTGGTTGGATCTCCTTGCAGTCCAAGGGACACTCTATGGACGGAGGTTTGTGACATTGTACAGGAGACAAGGAGCAAGACCATCCCCAAGAAAAAGAAATACAAAAAAGCACTAATGTTTTAGCTCCTAACATACTTGGTAAAAGTTTTATATCTGTGTTTTCAAAAACTTCATTTTAGTCTTCCCTATTTAGTCTGCTGAAGACTGCAACTTTGTTATGAGTAATTTTTTTCTTCTGCGTAACTGGACATTGGGAAATATTTTCATATGGGAATTTTTTGGCTCTATTATGCTTTAAGCAATGTATAATTACCATCAATGTTTCTCTATAAGATTGTCTTTACAGAATATGAACTTATAATTGTGAGTTGTGGCTTATAGAATCAGTGTATAGAGTGCTTGACCTAATAATGTTATGAATTTAAATAAGAATGCACTTCTGGTGACAGTTTGTTCTAAAAATATAAGTGATTTTATATTGAGTCAGTATAAAGACCTAGCCAGATTTTGCCTTCATGCATTGTGCTCAAAATAAATTTTGAGATGAGAGAAAGTTTGTCTTCTAAAATATCCTAATTTCTCTTTAATAGCCTATTATTATTGAATAAGCTTTTATTGAGCATTTGCTGTGTCAAGCTTCAAGTCAGCTGGTTGGGGTGTAGATGACCATGATAGTTTCTGCTTGTAGGAAACCCATAATGTTGTGGAGAAAATAGACATCTGACAAATCATTACACTTAAATGTAGCAGGTACATTTACAGATAACTAAAGTGCTATGGAAGTACATAGGTGAATCAAGATCCATAGAAAAGTGATATTTGATCATTTTTTTACATTTGAATAAGAGTTTACCAGGAAAAGGACGAGGGCTTCCCAGGTGGCATGATGGTAAGAATTAGCCTGCTAATACAGGAGATGCAGGTTCGATCCTTGGATGGGAAAGATCCCCTGGAGGAAGAAATGGCAACCTACTTCAGTATTCTTGCCTGGGAAATCTAATGGACAGAGGAACCTGGTGGGTTACAGTCCATGGGGTCACAAAGAGTTGGACATGACTGAGTGACTGTACACACACACACACACACACACACACACACACACTCAGGAAAAGGACATTCCAAGAGGGCAGATTCTTTTCCAGTGGATCTTCCCCACCCAGGAATCGAATTCAGGTTTCCTGCATTGCAGGCAGATTCTTTACCAACTGAGCTATCAGGGATGCCCAGAGGGTAGGTTAGCAGGTGCAAAAGCATAAAACTGTGAAAAGGCTTAGCATGACAAAAATTTCATTATGAAAATTGGTACATTGGCGTCAGATCACAAAAGTCTTCCATGCCCAAGTTAGGAGTTCCATTTTTTCCTTTACACATTTTTTAAAAAGCTTTTAAGTAATAGAGAATTTCCTGATGACTTATAATTTTTCGGATGAGAAGTGTAGAAGAGTATTGTAGATGTGTAAGCAGCAGTGTAGAAGATTGATTGCAATTGGGGGAAATTCGATGCAGGCAGACCATCTATGAAGCCACTGAATTAGCCCAGGCTAGGGATGGTGATGAATGTCTGAACTCTGGCTGTATCAGTAGAGGTGAAAAAACATATTCAAGAGGTATTAGTGTGGTAGAATTGATAAGCCTTAGTAATTGATTACTTGTCGAGGTTGAAAGAGATAACAGAGTCAAAGATTATTCTGAATTTCAAGTCAGAAAACTGGGAGGATGGTGATCCATTTACCAAGAGAAGAAAAATAGGAGGAGTGGGTTTGAAAGGGAATGAGTTTCTTTCTGAACATGTTAGGTTAAAGTTGCTTGGGTGACATCCAGGTGGATTTTCCTGCCAAGCAGTTGTTAATGTGTGTCTAGACTTCAGGAAAGATCTGGACTGTTGAAATAAATAGACTTGAGTTCAGTGATATCTTATATTGTAGGAGATGCCTGGAGATGGATGAGATTACCCAGGGAGAATGTGTAGTGTGAGACCTGAAAAAAATTAAGGACCAAAACCCAAATCTATCATCCATGAACTGAAATAAACATGTTTTCAACCTAATTTAACTAGCACCATCATTTGCTATTTGACTTATATCAAGTATAAAGATCTAGGAAGTGAGAGTTTAGAAAGTTAGGGTCTTCTTGTTACTGACTTCATGATCTTTAGAGAAACCCAGGAGGGAACATATGTGTCTCTTTAGGGGAGAAATGAATTAACCTACACCAGGCAAATTGTGGGCCCCTGATTGTCTTTTTTTTGTGAAATCTGGAATCCTCTGTGTTATTTTGGTCCATGTATACCTTTATGTATAAGAAAATGTTCTTGATTTTCGCAAATATATGGTAGCATCTTGCATCAAACTAGCTAGAGGTGACCTGACTCATTATTTTTAAGGAATAAAATTCTTAGAAAATCATTGAGTTTTAAGATAGGAAAGAAGAAAGTTAACATAAGTTTGACTGGGCACTTGCTATAGTATCAGACACTAGATGATAGAGGCTAGATAGATGCCTTTTAAGCTCACTAACTGTGCAGCCTTAAGCAAGTTACCTCAGCTCTCTGAGCCCATAAACTTGACCGCAGAGTTGACTTCATCATCATCAATACCATAATCACAATAGAAAAAATAAAAGTAGCAATAAGAATAAAAGAAAACTTGAATAGTACCTGCTGTGTTCCAGGGCTCTACTGGATACTTAAATTTATTCCTCATGAATGCCTTATGAGATGAGATGTTATCTCCAGTTTACCAATGAGGTAACAGGCTCGGAGAGAAATAACTTGCCGGTTTTTACAACCAAGAATTAGGAAGAGGTGGCATTGGAAATCAAGTCTATGACTCCAAAGTTTCCCCTGTTCACTGTGTTACGCTGCCTCCCATATGTACATCATGAGGTGGTTGTGAGGATTAATTGTGATCATAAATGTGAAAGTGTTTAGGAACTCAGTAATTGTTAGTTTCCTTTCATTTGCTTCCCTAAAATCCTTTTCAGCTTCTTTTGTGTTCGGTGACCAAGGTTTTACAAGGAGGTTTAAAAGCCTTTGTGTTCCTATTTTTCTTTAGTAAGGGGCAAATGACATGCTATATCATACTCAATATTTATAATGAAATATTTCTGAGTCTTGTTTTATTTTTCACTCTTTAGGGAACTTACTGTGTCATTCAATTCAGGACTTGCTTGGGGAAATATTAATAAGAGGAAATACTTGATCCTATTTTAAATCTTCATATTCTTATCTTTATTTGCCAAAAACGCAGAACCCATCCCCACCCCCACTATGTACACAGAGCACTGGATTTTAAAACCAGTTTTCTTATTTTCCAAAAGCTTTCTAATTAAGAGATGGACACTAATCTAATATTACACACAATTCTTTGCTAATAGGATGAATGAGCCTTAGGCAAGCTTATTTTATATGATTTTTGGCAGGTCTAATAGCTGGGGTACATTTCCTGGAGGCACACAGGCTAGCAGTTGTTCCCAAGCAGCCTCACTTCCAAGTGAGGCATCAATTAACTAAGAAATGATTATAAAATGAATGAAAATATGTGGATATATAAATCAAAGATAATAATTTTAGTTTTGAGAATTGCCCTATGATTTTTATAATAAGTAAGATTGGTTTTGAATATAGCTGCTTTACTGAAAAGTGATTATGAATGAAAGTCACCCATGCATAACAAATGGTATGAGGAAGAGCTGTTACAAATCCCACGGGGTCATAGAATCTTGAGAACTGCATCTGACACAAACATTTCATTTCTTCCTTCTTAACCTCTCTTTTGTGGCTTCTCTTTCTTCTAATATGGTTTTTATTTGTTTTTCTGCTTTCTGTATTGCAACCTAAACCTAAATCTCACATTATCGCCATCTGGTGGAGAGAAAGTAAAATTGCCAATCTGCATTTACCAAAATTACATGGAAACAAAGCTAATCTGTCAGCCTTCCATCAACCTATCCTCCCATCTATCCATCCATCCATCCCTCCATCCATCCCTCTAACCATCCATCCATCCCTCCATCCATTTTTTCATTTACTCATTTATGCATTAAACATTCATTTAATGTCAAGTGTTCCAGGTACTTTGCTAGGTGAATGAAGTTCATCTCGAAATAAATGGGCGCGGATGATTATTATTTTCCTCCTCATTGACCCTGACTAATAAGCTACTTCATCCTACAGCAGAAGCTGCTCAAACAGTATTGCCACTTGTAGGTTCAAGGCGTAGACAGAAGCCCAGATTTGAAAAGCACATCTTGACTCTAATTTCAAGCACTTATCAGTAGTATAAACTATTGTTGGCTTATATCTAAACAGTTTGGATAACAGTTCCCACAAAAATCTTGAAAGAATTCAGTCTCCAAATCTGTATTTATATGGGAAATATCACAGATGGCAGGTGTAATATAATGTAGCAAGGCCTGTAAATGAAAATTTCAACCACATTTGATCACCTATGATGAATTTCCTGCTGTAAGCATGTTATGCTTCTAGTTGTCACAAGTTTCTAGCATAAAAATCTATAGTGACTGCCCAAAATTTTGAACTACATTATTTAGCTAAGTTATTAGCTAAATAACTATTATTTAGCTAAAACTAAGTTATTTAGCAACAACTTCAACTGGTTCATGTCTTTCAGCTAGTATCATTTATTTATGAAAAGTTAATTGATTAATGGTTATTTATGTAGCATCTAAAACTGCTATGGAATATCCATGGCATTTATGCCCTGTACCCTCTACCTGTAGCACAGCAAACATCCCTAATCAAATTGTGGAACTCTTTCCTGCTGAGCCCAACTATGGCCTCACATCCTTATCTACACATTATTCTGTGCAAACATTGTCAATCAATTAGAGTTGGCAAGGGAGATGAAACCTATTTCCTATCTGTGGTCTGCTTATCTGTGCCAAGTTCTGCCAAGTTAAACTCTGAAGATACAGATGAACGAAAAGCAATCTTTCCCCTCAAAGAATTCAGAGGACATTTAGGAAGGCAGATATAAACTAGCGTAATGGCAACCCACTCCAGTACTCTTGCCTGGAAAATCTCATGGACGGAGGAGCCTGGAAGGCTACATTTCATGGGATCACAAAGAGTCGGACATGACTGAGCTACTTCACTTCACTTCACAGTACTGCTATATGATTAATGTTACAAAAGTGGTATATGTAAAGTACTATGAGAGTCTAGAACCATGAATTCTGCTTGTGGAATGATAATGATGATTATAAGTGAAACATCTAACATTTATTAAGCACCAGGCACTGAGTAAGGTACTTTCGATGGATTGTGTTATTTAATCTTCCTAATATGCTATGAGGTTTGGATCATTATTATCCCTATTTTACAGGTGAGTAAAGAGAGAATCAGAGATGCTAAATAACTTGCCCAGTATTGTAGAGCGATTAAGTAATAGGACTGGGATACTGGAACCCAGGAAGTCTGACATTAGGTCCCACTGCTGTCACTATATGCAGACATAGCTCCAAATTTAGATCTTGAGTTCAAGGAAATGGTATCCGGGTGTGTGTGTGTGTGTGTGTAATCATCTAGAGATAGGTGGTTCCTGAAGTAGCAAGAGTAGAAAAGATCATCCAGTGAGAAGATGTACAGTCAGAAATAAAGAATGCCAAATATACCCCGAGAGACCTATGACTTTAAAATAATGGGTAGAAGATAAAGGCTGGTTTTGATGTCCGAGAAGAATCAAAGGGAAGGGGAAAGGCTTTCCAGTGGGAAGAGGTGACTAAACAGTCAAAGACTTCAGAATCAACAAGTAGAATGAAGATCGAGAAAAAGCAAACAAACAAACAAAGAACGCCATTAAAAGGTCATTGCTGGCTTTGGACCAGAGATTCTCTACCTTAGTTGGACATTAAAATTACCTGGGGCTTTATAAATCCCAGTGCCAACACTGCTTCTCAGACCAATTAAATCTATATTTTTAGTGGTGGGACCCAGGCGTTAAAAAAATCTCTGAGAAGATTCCACTGTGCAATGTGCATTCAAGATGATAAACAGTTCCAATAATCTTAAAGAATGACACCAAATCCCAAGGACTTGAAGAGTGAGTACAAATGAATGTAGTGTTTGGAATAAGGCTCTATTGGGGAGTATTTCAGAATCTCAGATAGAAGGAAAGGCTTTGAAAGAGTTCAGTGCTTCCTCTCAGATAGGAGGTAAATTCCAAAATGGAGTGGCAAGCATTGAATTTCATGTCTTGGATAAAGGAGAGAGAAGGCTGTCTGCTGAAAGTGGGCATCAAGTCAAGAGCTTTATATGAGTAACAAGGGAGGTTTTCAACCTAGCCAAGATGGAGTGTACATACATATCTTCAGCTCAGGTGAGGCAGGACTGAAGATAGAGAGGTGGAAATATTAATGGCAATTAATATTATTGACCTTTATATGCCAAGTGGGCTTCCCTGGTGGTTCAGATAGTAAAGAATCCACCTGCCAATGTAGGAGACCCAGGTTCGATCCCTGAGTAGGGAAGACCCCCTGGAGAAGGGAATGGCAACCCACTCTAGTATTCTTGCCTGGGAAATGTCATGGATAGAGGAGCTTGGCGGGCTGCTCAAGAGGTCACACAATGGGGTTGTCAAAGAGTCAGACATGACTGAGCGACTAAACAACATGTCAAGTAATCTGCTGAGTGGGTTCACATATGGCTTTTCTTTAGTCTTTCTCATAACCCTGTGATGTGGAGATAAGCATCATGACCCCTATATTATAGAAGTACATAGCCTGAGTAAATAGCAGAGCTAAATATAAATTCATGACTGATTAAAGCCTATGTTCTTCCATCTACACTATTAGATGCAGCTCTGGTACATGGTATCCACACTGTACTCCATGCTTTAAATATTTGTTCTCATTTGCAAAAATGATTTCCAAGTAGTATTGAGTGCCAAACTGAAGTTGGAAATTCTTTATTTGGGTGGACACCACTCTGTAATATATCTGAGGGAGATAGGATATTTACTTTATATGTTATAATTTCTTCTTCTAATGAAAAGGGAACTCCATACACTCCTCCATATTGTTAGCAGTGATCTTTGCAAACAAAAATCAGATCATACCGTTCTTCTGAAAATCCATCAACATCTCCTAATGCCCGGAGTGATGGCTCTTCACAATAGAGGACAGAGGGGCAGAGGACTACTAAAGGCTTTGAGAATCTGATCAAAGCTCTGAATCTTTTTCAGAAAAAAAAAAATGCACATACATACTGTATCAGCCATGTATTTCAAAGGTTTCAGGAAGCTTGAAGTCCTTCTGTATCCATGGAACATGCTAAGGGAATTTCATGTCCCCCTAGCTAATGCAGCGTAGATCTTACACGATTTAGTACTAAAAGTAGAAGCTACAAGGAAAAGCTTTTGAAGGTGGAAGGCTCAGCCCCTGAATTTCACCTTCCCTTGGCACTGAGTCACCTTAATTTACTGTGTTCATCATTAATTGGGAAGTTTTCTACCTAGTATTAAATCCACAGATGGTCTGCATTTTGTTTCTGACAAGGGAGATGATATTTCCTTATATAGACATTTATATAACATACCTCTACATACAAATGATTTCAAGTTAGGCTGATGTGTACAAAAATACATATTGTACACGTAAGTTTGGAACCTGACTTCAGAGAAGGGAAGGGAGCCAAATAGTTGCAAAAATGGAGGAAGGCTATTTACAGCGATGCACTATAGAAATTGCACCTTCATGCATCCTTCAGAAGTCCTCATTTCTGTAAAACTCCCCTTTACTCTTCATCATTAAGCTATGAGTGTAGGTAGCCACATCTCTCCAGGTGGCTTGGTGGTAAAGAATCAGCCTGCCAATGCAGGAGATGAGGTCCTATCCCTGGGTTGGGAAGATCCCCTGGAAGAGGAAATGGCAACCCACTCCAGTATTCCTGACTGGAAAATCTCATGGACAGAGGAGCCTGCTGGGCTATAATCCAGGGAATCACAAAGTCAGACACAACTGAATGGCTAACCACACACACACACACACACACAGAGGTAACCACAATCAGTCACAATTCATCATCTCCTAGATACCAAGATATTATCAAATGGTAGGATTCACCTCAGTCAGTTCAGTTCAGTCGCTCAGTCATGTCCGACTCTTCGTGACCCCATGAATCGCAGCACGCCAGGCCTCCCTGTCCATCACCAACTCCCGGAGTTCACTCAGACTCACGTCCATCGAGTCGGTGATGTCATCCAGCCATCTCATCCTCTGTCGTCCCCTTCTCCTCCTGCCCCCAATCCCTCCCAGCATCGGAGTCTTTTCCAATGAGTCAACTCTTCTCATGAGGTGGCCAAAGTACTGGAGTTTCAGCTTTAGCATCATTCCTTCCAAAGAAATCCCAGGGCTGATCTCCTTCAGAATGGACTGGTTGGATCTCCTTGCAGTCCAAGGGACTCTCAAGAGTCTTCTCCAACACCACAGTTCAAAAGCATCAATTCTTCGGCACTCAGCTTTATTCACAGTCCAACTCTCAGATCCATACATGACCACTGGGAAAATCATAGCCTTGACTAGACAGACCTTTGCTGGCAAAGTAATGTCTCTGCTTTTGAATATGCTATCTAGGTTGGTCATAACTTTCCTTCCAAGGAGTAAGCTTCTTTTAATTTCATGGCTGCAGTCACCATCTGCAGTGATTTTAGAGCCCCTCAAAGTCTGACACTGTTTCCCCATCTGTTTCCCATGAAGGGTTATATTTCATAATAATCCTATATAATTCCCTATATAGACTTTAATCTATACAGCAAATTCTCTGTATAGATTCTCTATATAGATTCTTAAACTAACTTCATAAGACAATACATAGTTACACTAATTATAGACATATTACACAGTGTGGTTTTACCTTTGACCAATCTCTCTTATCTATGGACACTCTTTATCCAGGAATAGCTCGGTCAGTTTCCCACTTCAGCCTTGCAGCTTTTGAGGCTGCATGGCCTTTTGCTCTTAGTCTGAAAATCTCTCTTACCTCTGCACACTTATCCATTTCAACTATCTATCCCAGAGCTCACTTTGCTTAATACTATGTTTAACCCTTTAATGCTTCTTCTTCAATCTAGATCAAAACCTACACCACAGTATGAAGAATAATTCTGGAGTTTTCTTCATAAATAACTCTTCACACTGTGGAATTATGTGTTTCCCTTTGCGGATCTACATAATTTCAGAAGTGAAAGACTGGCTTCCTGGCTGAGTGTCACAGAGATGACTATGCCCTGGAAAACAAAGCAACTGTCCTCTTTTTAGGTACATAATTTGGTTCCTCTGTTTAAATTGCTTCAGCTACAGGGCAAACTCAAAGGGGATATATACCCCGGGGGGTGGTGAAAACGGGAAAAAGGCTTTGTTCTTTTCCTTTTTAACTCTTTAGAGCCCATTTATTATATGGCTAACTCAAAGGCCAGACATGGGTAAGTCAGACCATTTGAATGACAAACATGATAGATAACTTGGCTGAAGCAGAGAGACTACTGAAGATTGATGAAAAAGGAGCTTGTTGAAATATAGCAGAAAGCAGTTGCTAAACCTAAAAAGTGAAGTGAAGGGGCATGGATTTGGTTCAGTACCTAAAAGGAAGCTGGGGCATCTTGAAAAGTCCATAGAATTGATTGAGACAGTATCCATGTTACATGTTGATTCTCTTTTATTACAAAGATTTGAACAAGATTTCAGAATTGGCATTTCAAAATGTAGCTTTATCTTTATGTGAACAGCAAAAGTGGTTTTAAATATCTGCAAAGGAATGACTGTGAGGTAATGCCAACATGTCCTGTCAGGAAACCATCCTGTCAGAAAACGGTTTTTCTGCTTTTTGGTCATCTGTGATCCAGAACTAGCTCCATATACAAATACGTTCTATTTATTTTTGGCACTTTTCTTTCTCATTATAATTCTGAAAGGGTCTAGAGGTGACAGAAGATAAATCTTGAATCCCCTTGAACCTTGGAAATATTCTCATTTGAAGCCTTTTATACTGAAAGCTGAGAATTCTGCTGTCCTGTCAGTATAAACTGGACCATATGCGGTGCTATTTTGGTGCCAGTCATTCCTGTAACATATGAAGTATTTAATTTTATTACTCTTGAGTCTTTAACTGTTTGAGCAAATGACCCTTTGTGTCTTTTATATCATGGAAGAAGAAGTTAGAAATGAGCTCACAGGCAAAAAATAAAAAGAATTTAATAAGGACACACCCGAACCTTTCCTAGAACTTAAAGGTTTAAAGTAAGATTCATTTCTCTGCCCTCAACTAAGACATTTACAAGGTTTCACTACTAAAGTCCAATTATGTCTCCTTGGTAATGGTTCAAGTCCAGAGTTTTGAGAACACTTTAAAAATTATCACATTGACATGCAAGTAAGCTGAATGCTAAAATGTCTCAGATACTGTATTGATATCAACTCTATCAATAAATAGGGTACAAAATCACCTTCACTAATTGGAAAAAAGTTATCTGTAGTGTTGAAAAATAAGAGTCACAGGAAATATATAATGTTGTTATACAATTTCTATGTATAAATACACATGTTTATATTATTTTTGTGATCATTATTTATATGTATATAACATAATTTATAGTTTTATGTGTATATAATTTATATATGTAATTTAAAGAAATAATGAGGTAGATTAATTTTTAATGGAATGGCTCTCTAATTTTTTTCCTACTGATTGCATTTTCTTAAACAAGACATACTTATGTATAAAAATGGAGAGGCAAAAACAGAAGAGAAGCTATATGGAGTAGCATCTAAAATTCATACATGGACACTTATGCCTCCTATTTTTCCCATAATTTCCCACTCCAAATGTCCTAAGCTCCAAGTATGCTTGACAAGTGTTAGTGGCTGGCAAGCTGTATTCCTGAATCGTTTCCCTCACACACACCTCTTACATAGAGAACACTATAGCTGATTTCTACTGTATCCACCCCACTGCTGGGTCTGTCAGTCAGCATGTTCTTTCCAAACCACACTGTGATTGGTGGGGTCAGCATATCTGGTCAATGGGCTATGGAATCTATCAGAATATAGATATTTGACTTAACAACACAATTGGGCTGGCTATGCTATCTTTTCTGCCACCATGCTTTTGGAATTAACTTTAGAGCATAGAACAATATTTGACAAATTATAGGTGTTTGATGAATATTATTGAACAAATGAATTTATTAAATGTGTTGCACTTAGCATTTCTCTTCTGGTAAGGTAAATTTGTAAGAGGCTCAAATTTGAATTTTGGCCACCTTGATTGCTATGTATCTCTTTTTACTTTTCATAGAAGAGTATTTGATAGTTTTAGTATATGGTGTTTGTCTGAATGGTTTCTGCTGCTGCTTCTAAGTTGCTTCAGTCATGTCTGACCCTGTGCAACCCCATAAACGGCAGCCCACCAGGCTCCCCCATCCCTGGGATTCTCCAGGCAAGAACACTGGAGTGGGTTGCCATTTCCTTCTCCAGTGCATGAAAGTGAAAAGTGAAAGTGAAGTCGCTCAGTCGTGTCCGACTCTTAGCGACCCCATGGACTGCAGCCCACCAACCTTCTCTGTCCATGGGATTTTCCAGGCAAGAGTTCTGGAGTGGGGGTGCCATTGCCTTCTCCAGAATGGTTTCCATTCTTTGCCATACCATAAATAATAAGTTTAGATAAGACTGAAATGTAAGTTCAAAACCTTTTGCAGTTAACAGCCTAAAATTCATTGACAAAAAGCTGTTTGAAATATATGAGTTTTCTTTTTTTCCATGTCTTAGTTTGTAGAGTTGAATTTAGCTGGGAAATTGGTGTAAGTGACTTTCTGTGGATGAGGAGGGTGTTACTCTGATCAGTTACTTCCAGTTTTATTGTACTAGGACTATGGATGCAAAAGCCGATGAAGAATGGCCTCAGTGTAGAAATAAAGAAACAGAAAGCTCAGAGGTGACTTTGTGTTGTTTATCAATGCCAACTGCCAGTGGTGAATGGAGAGAGAGATAAATTAAATGAGACTCCCTAGTATTTAGAATTTTAATTGTGGTTCTACTGTACTAATAGGATGATCTATAAGGTTGATTTGCAATTCTTATATGCAAATTATTTGACAATGTTTAAATATTGTCAGATTTGAATGTACATTTCAGTGTAAAGTTTGGAGCCCATGCTGTTAGAATTCTGCCTTCCTAAGAATACTTTGGAGGGCTGTTGTCCTGAATTTGTAATTTTTTTTTACTTTATTTTACTTTATAATACTGTATTGGTTTTGCCATACATTAACATGAATATGCCACAGGTGTACATATGTCCCCAATCTTGAACCCCCTCCCTCCTCCCTCCCCATACCATCCTTCTGGGTCATCCCAGTGCACCAGCCCCAAGCATCCTGTATCCTGCATCGAACCCAGACTGGCAATTCATTTCTTATATGGTATTATACATGTTTCAATGTCATTCTCCCAAATCATCACACCCTCGCCTTCTCCCACAGAGTCCAAAAGACTGTTCTATACATCTGTGTCTCTTTTGCTGTCTCACATACAGGGTTATCGTTACCATCTTTCTAAATTCCATATATATGCGTTAGTATACTGTATTGGTGTTTTTCTTTCTGGCTTACTTCACTCTGTATAATTGGCTCCAGTTTATCCACCTCATTAGAACTGATTCAAATGTATTCTTTTTAATGGCTGAGTAATACTCCATTGTATATTTGTACCATGGATTTTTAATCTTATGTGATGTCGGAGTACCATCAAAAAGTTACCTTTTCAGCACATGAAACAAACTCTCATAAGTTGTTCTCTTGGTAGAACACTTGAACTTCTGCTAAAATAACGCTTAAAAAATAAAAGCGGTAAAAGGGACCCAGTTAATCAGTTTTTATTACTCAGGTTCTGAACCCAATTTCAAAGCACTTAAAATTGAACCACAAGGCTGCCAAGGACCTTCAGAGAACATGCCTTCAGGCAGGACCACACTAAGTCTAGCCCTCTATGAGTTTTGTAAAATTTGATTCCATTTCAGTTGCATCACCAAGCTTCTGTGGCAGTGCAGTGTGTTGATTTTTCTTCCTCCCTGTGTCAGCACAGCGATTCTAAGTATTCATCCTTTATACCCTAAGTCTCACCAGCGTTCAACGCAGTACTCATTGTTTTCCAGAGGAAGCATTCAATAAGTATTTATTGATTATTGAGTTTGAAGGCATCAAGGAATTTTTACCATTTTCTAGTGTTTGACAAAGTATACTACTAAGCGTTTTTACCAGAATTCCACGCAGAGAACTTTAAACCCTTTCCCCCTGTCCTGTCCTTGAAGATTATGGAGTAAAACCAGATGTCATTAGCCAGTAACTGGACATTTTTATATAGTACAATATTTGACACATAGTGAGCTAGTCATTGAACAAATATTTATAAATTGAATTAAAAAGTTGCATATCTTGATTTTGATGTATTTGATGATGAATTATTCAGGATGGTATAAGAGAAAAATCACTGAAGTAACAGTGATTTAAATTCAAATTGCTCTTTTACTTAATAGCTTAGCAGACCATCATTACAGAGTAAATGTTTAGTAACTGTTTCCTTAAAGAATGAATGCACTGAGTTGAGCTAATGAACCTCTGAACGCCCCCTTCCCCTGCAGCCCTCTCAGGCAGTTCTGCATACCTTCCATCCTGCCTCAGACATGACTATCCTCTGAGGCCACTGTTTCTCATTCAGCCACTTTCTTAGAGCTACTCGACTACTCTTTACTTTCTCACACTCCACAAACCTCAGTTCCCATTGCAGCACTAAAACCCTTATGTTAGAAACTAGCAAACCTCAATAAAACAAAAGTTCTGCTCCTTTGTGTTGTATACCACCCAGCTATACCACTTTACCAGCCCTACCGGCCTGGTCCCTAATTTCTTTATGGTTTTTGGAGCTGGTAAAATTCTTCCTCTTGATTCCAAATGCTGGTAGAGCCCTAGGCTCACTTGCACCAGCTTTCATCTAGTATTGTTATAAACCTGCTCTTCCCCTCTCCTCAGCTGGCGAGGACTTGCTCCACCCTCAGGCCTCTTTCTGGATATTGCCTGCTCTGGAAAGCTTTTCTTGGTCCTGTGCAGTCTCAGCTTGATGCCCCTCTGATCTACAGCACTCAGTACATATTCCTACCAAAGCACCAATCACTCTTAATTGTAGTTGACTATTAACTTATTTCACCAACTAAACTGTGAACTTCTTGAGGGCAGGGACTCTGTCTTTTTTTTTTTTTTTTAACTCTTGTAGACTTTGCTACATAGGTAAGTTCTGAAGACATAATTTTTCTTTTAATAAGATAACTTCTACAAGGGTTTGTTTCTCTTATGTAAAGTGAAGATAATATTTGCTTACTGTGGTACAGAGGATCAACTGAGATTGTATACATAAATCATTCTGAAAGCTGCTGGGACACAAATATTATTCCCAGTTGTCAAATCTTTTCACAGGTGCCTTCCACTCACAGAATGCCAATTACAATCATTTTCAGATAGTCATTTCCTTCCCATTCTTAGGATCTAGGAAATTGTGTCACTGGAAATAACATGAAAATGAATGAAGCAGAACTTTATGAATGGGAATAAGGGTGCATGCTGTGGCCACACCAGTCAGTCTGAGTTAATTGAAGATTGTAGAGTCTCATCCATTTGCTTTGTAACTTAACTATATGGATAAGCAACAACAATAGTGAAAACAGGTTTAACAAAAACTTCTTGGTTCTGTCACAGTGACTGTAAGATCTCCAATTAAACTGCTGTGGAATGCCAGAGAATGGTTTTCAGATCTTGAGAATATCTCTGCTAAAATCGACATGATTAACACCAGATAATAAAAATTTTAAAAACTGAAAGAGTACTGAAAGTTACTTAGTCATCTCTGACTCTTTGTGACCCCATGGACTATGGACTATACAGTCTGTGGAATTCTCCAGGGCCAGAATACTAGAGTGGGTAGCTGTTCCCTTCTCCAGGGGATCTTCCCAACTCAGAGATCAAACCCAGGTCTTCTGCACTGCAGGTGGATTCTTTACCAGCTGAGCTATTAGGAAAAAGTATTGCTGAAAATCTAATTTCTAACATCCATCTTTTTCAGTATTGTAGTCATGCAGATTAACCAATTAGATTAGAAGAGTCTTATTCTGCTATAATCTACCAGAAGCATCATGGCTTTTGTTACATTGTATATAGGTCTCTACACATTATCCAAAGTAGTTTAGCATGTACTACCTCTAATACTTGCTGATGGCATTGACCTCAAAGATGGGGATCTTAGTTACCTTTCAACAGAAGATGAGTCTCAGCCTATTGGATTCTTCATCACCTTTCAGTGCCTTCATGCCACAAACCCATTTGAAAAGTTGTATGATCCAATCTCATTCAGTTACTATCATTACACACTCATATATATATTCAAAACTCTGTACATATTAATGTGTCTGTTATGTTGGGAATTCCGAGGAACTGTTAAAAATTGAGTACATTTATCTGAACACTTCCCTTTGCTGGTAGAATATAGGAGGCACATTCTATTGATGTTGTAGTTTGAATAAATGGAAATATTGCTCTTTATTATCCTGATAGCCTTCCTAACTAAGCATCCACTGGATTAGTTTACCATTTAGTCTACTCAGAGTGAGAATGGGAGAGTTTCTAATCTTCTAGGGGATTTTTCTTTCTTCCTTGAAGGGTTATGATAACTAGAATTGGTAGCTCATAAAAGCCCAAATCAATATTGCCATTGACTTAATCCACATAAGAGGCTTAACTTCATAGGTGACTTCTGAAAAGCTGAAACAAAACAGAAATCAGTCTCTGGTGAGTTCTCAAGTTTAAAATAAAGTTGAAAGCTGCTGCAGAAAAATGCTTCTAGGCTAACAAAAACAGCAGGATGGGACTCAGTAGACAATTATATTTCAGCAAATAAATGCTCCTGTTTTCCCATTCTCAAGAATAATGAGAGCTAATGTTTATTATGTGTCAGACACTGTACTAAGCATGAATTTTAAGACAACCCTATGACATTTTGACATACTTATAATCCCAGTTTGCAGATGATGAAACTGAGACTTAAGAAAGTTCCCTTTCCCAGTATGAGACATCTTATAAGTGGCCCAGTTGAGACTTGAACATATGTTTGCTGGATACTAAAGGTCATGTTCTTAATTAGTATGCTATATACAAAATTCATTCATCAGATATAGTAGTTGATGTTCAAATAGGTCTGTAATACAAGATGATGCTCCTTACCTACCATTAGAAGTATTTGTATGACTTTGATGTAGGGAAACACTCTGTGCCTTCTGCTGTTTAATGTCAGGAATCCACTGTGATTAGCATCAGGCCAGTATGCCTATGCAAGACTGTAGCGTATGCTATGGCCATACGACAGTGTTCCTTTCTTTGTCAGAATAGCTATCTAGAATTAAGATCAAATTCTTGACTTTATTCTTTCTAGCATCATGCTCTTAAGTACTTGAATTAACTGAGCCACAGGTAATGTACTCATTGATAAACAATTTATTCCAGCCTTCAGTTTAACAGCCTTTCTTCTTTTGAAATTCATACCATCTGACTTCTTTTCTCCTTCCTTCCAACTCATTAAAGTAGTCTATTAATCTACAGGCTACCGACAGGCGTTTTTCAATGTCTGAACGTTGCATCATTTCATTCTCTACTAATAATCTACATGAAGCCCAACATTTAGGTTACCAATACTTCTGATGTCTAAGCCTTAAAATTCTTTGATGTCCTTAGCAAATGCAGTTGTCAAGATCACCAAGGCCTTAATGTTGCTAAATTCAGTGGTCAGTTCTTAGTTCTTATCTTGACTTTTCATCTGCATTTGACATCATCAATCACACCTCCTTCCTGTTCACTTGGTTTTCAGGATATCTATATTCTTCTGAGTCATCCTATGCTTTTCTGTTGGATCTTCCCCCATCTTCCCAACCATGAAATTTTGGGGAGCCTGAAGACTTTGTCTCTTTTCTTTGATACACTTATTCCCTTGGTCCTGTCATTTTGTCTCATGATATTAATATTGTTTATATGCTGGAAAAAAATTCACAGTTATGGTTTGGAACTTTCCCATCAAATTCAGATTAGTATATCCAGCTGGCTATTTTTCATCTCCACTTGGGTGGCTGATATCTCAAACTTAACATATCTGTACCAGACACCTCTTGTTCTCCACCACACATTCTCTCATCCAACCTTTTTATTCCAGCTGTTGCTGCAGCTACCAGCTGTGTGCATATGTACACTAACAGTACCTCACCTCCTGCCTCTTCTGCTGCCTCTGTGTGGAATGCCTGTGGCCACTCAGCCACTCTGCAGCATGTGTAAACCTGGAAGTATGAGAGATTTGACATAGAACAGGACAACCGCTGACCTAAGAGAGACAGGAAGTCAGTCATGAATACCTCTCTCTTCTAAGTTCAAGCAGATGGTTTTCCAGGCATTTTTCCTTGGAGGGTCTCCAGTAAGAGTAAGCATCAGTTACCCATAGCTGCGACCAGCTCAAAAACTCACCCTTCAATTGACTTTCCTTACTCCTCCATTTCACTATTACTGATCCTCCATTCCTGTTTGGGCATCACTTCCAAAAGTTCACTCCTGGCAACAGAATCTCTTGTCTCAGGTTCTGCTTTTTGGAGGAAACTGACTGAGATGTTCTTCAAAACCAACCCCCTAACCCTCCCTCCAAAAGCTGACTTCTCTATCTCAGATTATGACAGCTCTTTCCAGGGCCTCTTATCAAAATCCTTGGTGTGGTCACTAACCTCATCTATTTTATCAGGAGACCTTGTCATCTCTACCTTCAAAATATATTCAGAATCTTAATTTCTTTCACTTCCTCTGTGACTATCCAAGTCTAAGCCAGTCTCATTTTTCATATTGATTTTTGCATTAGTTTTCTAACCTATGTCCCTTCTTCTGCCCTTGTACCCCTACATTTATTCTCAATATAATTGTCAGAATGATCATTTTAAAACCTAAGGCATATCATGTGCACCCTCCCCACCCCATCACAAACTGCAACAGCTCCCCATCTCACTCAGAACACCAGTGTCTACATAACGTGGTCTTTCTTTACATTTGTGACCTCGCCTACTACTACCTTGTTTACTCCTCCTCCTAACAACACATTAGCCTTTGTGATGGTTCTCAATTCAGGCATTTTTCTGTCCTCGGGCCTTTGCAGTTGCTATTTCATCCATCTGGAATGTTTTCCCCCTTAATAACTCCCAGGTTTGCTCTCTCACCTGATGCAGGTCCATACTCAAATGTCACCTCAGTGGGCATTTCCTGATCATGCTACTGAAAATTAAAATCTTCCCCACATATGCTCCTTTTCTGATTTTTTTCATAGTACTTATCACTTAGGTGACTGTATAATTTATTGTCCAAACTGGGACATTTTTGAAAGTGAAAGAGTGCACTAGGCAAAAAAACCAAAAACACACTGGAACCACAAGTATAAACAAAGACTGTCCGAGACCAAGTGAGTCATTATGTTCATCTTTCTTATCACCATCTGACATACTATTTTGCTTTTTTAAAATTTATATTTTATATATTTATTCTTACTATGTGTCTATAAGATAAAATAATTAAATGCATATTTATTTATGTTTTTACTGCATTTTATTTTACTCATTTATTTTCTATCTCCTCCAACTAGAATTAAGTCCTATGAGAGCAGGAAATTTTTGTCTGGTTTGATTTCTTTTGAATCCTCAGAACATTGCCTGGAACATATTACGCATCCAATAAATATTTATTGAATTAAGGCAAACCTGCTGGATGAGCGTCTGGTACATAGTTAGCTCTCAATAATTATTAGTTATTGTTATCAATACTTAATTATTTATCATCACAGACAAGTAATTGCTTTTAGCTCTGACTGAGAATGGTGTTTCTTGGGTGGCATTTACTCTATTTTATTTACTCTTCAATAAAATTTTCATGGGCCACCTGTATAAAGATGCTTGCAACTGCCAAATAATTTTTATTGAAATGGTCTGTTCTTCTCCAGTTTTTTAATCAAGATGCCCTATAGTTAGGTAACTTATAATCCTTTGTGATTCATGACATACTGATGAATTGTTCTTTTATATGTCAAGGCAGATAAAAATTATAATCTGATATGAAGTTTGTGTTTTAAAACATTGGATTATTTTATTTATTTAAAGTCCAGGGGTGAACACTTAAAAAACAGTGCTTGAACTTCTAATTATAATAAAAAGTAACACATCTCTTGTGCATTTTATCCAGTTGGGGAATGTGGCTAAAAATATCTTAGAAGAATGATTTTGAGTTCTTTCAGTAGAATTCTAGAAATGCAAATTCAGATAATTATAATGATCAATCATTTACTGGTATGTTAATTTCTTAATGCAGTCAATTTATCAGCAGCAGGTTTTTCCTAATTCTAAAGAAGCAACACTTAATTCTCTTTTACTGATTAATTGTGGAGAATTATAGTTCTGACAGTTGACAAAGGGACTTACATGGCTTGCTTCAATACCATTCAAGACATAGGTAAATAATAAAAGTAAACAATTCATGAGAAGTGGAAACATAATTAACAGCAATCTTATAAATGTTTGTCTCCTCTTTTGAAAACCTTGGTAAATTATGGCATGAGCTTCCGGTTTTCTTTGGATGAGAAGTACTTGCTAGCTGATCAATGTATAATCCTAAATGCTCCTTAAACATTAAAAAATTGACATTAGCCAATTATATAATTCAATTGGACAAGCATTTATGGAACATTTGCTATTCACAGAATTTCCTTTTGGTCACAGTCACAAATTAAATTCAGCAGCATCCCTTTGTAATGCTGATGTTTGGAAGCATGACTGGTAACTTTTATTCTGGCTTTTGTCTTACTGAGCCTTTGTATTTCAAGGCACAGGATTTTCTCTACAGTACATCTGTAGCCTTGTAATCATGGGCTGTGTTGTAACAGGACTGTGCTTTATTGAGATGGAATGAATGCATTGAAAGTTCACTTGCTAAGTTCTTTTAATACAGAATTCCATGCTGAGCAGCCTTGTCTTATAACCTTTGTGCTGATAGTGTCCCTTATTCCCATTTGCCCCCTTTTGGATTGCCTTTACTATATTGTCTACCGGAAAGATCACATCACTGGGTCAAGACTCATGCTTTCAATTTTGCTTCATTCACTCACTGAATGACCTTAGGTCTTCTTTTAACTGCCTTGACTAGTATATTAATAGTCACCTGGGGTCTTGTGGCACAGTTAATCAAAGTCCTAAAAATAATTTGAAATGTACAGCCCTCCCTTCTGCCTCCAGAGAGAATCTTTGAACCAAAGAAGAAAAGTAAAATGGAAAGGGAGATTTGCTAGGATAATCAACAATGTCTCTGTGTGATGATTTTCTTTTGGCACTGCCCTGTCTGATCCTTCTTAGTCTCCCTAAAACTGAAATACTCATTTCTGAGATTCTTCTTTATAATTCCTCATTTGAATAACAGACCTTAGAAAATGACAAGACTCACATCTATTTGAAATAAAAATAATAAAGCTGGTGATATTTCTTGATGATGCCTGTGTTAAAATACAAGAGAACAGTAATGACTTCCAGTATATGCTAATCATATAATATTGGGCTAGGTCTACATGGAGATATGGTTCAGAAGAAGTGACTGAACTCTAACAATATCCAAATTGTAACAGGAAGTCAGGTGAGAACTTAATTCTTCTCTAAATTACATTTCCATAACTTTTTCTCTACTGTTTTACCTCTGTCTAATGCTGCTACCAGTATTCAGTGACTTCTTATTGCTACTAATAGACTCCTCCTTTACTTATTTAATTACAGCCTTATAAAAATAACTTTGAAACATTCAAAGGTACACTTTCAAATCATTTATAATGAGCCTGGTAGGGGAAAATGTATAGACTTAAGGGTGGACTTTGGTGTGCTGTAAGCGCACTCCCTTTACTTTGGGGAAAATTTCCTAACTTTTGTGGTTTCTGTTGGGAATGTAGTGGGCATATTGGAAAATAAATGACAGGTTAAAAGTTCCCAGTTAGGAAGACATTGCAGTAATCTAGAGGAAGAGATGATGAAGAGCTTAACATAAGCACTGACTTTCTGAGTAAAGAAAAAGGAGACATACATGAGAGAGAAATTAGAATTAGCAGGACCTGGTGACTGACTGGATGTGGGTGATGAAGAAGAGAGAAGAGCTAGCCATCAAGGTAGGGAAGTAAGAAAGGCATAGTTTTGGAGAAAAAGTGTTTTCATTTGAACACAACTTTGCAGGTTTTTCAGGTAGAAATATCTAGCATGAAGTTAGATATAAACTTGGAGAAATGGTGCTAGAAAAATGTATTTGGGAGTTGTTGATGCTTAAATGAAACATAAAATTAGATATGATCACAGAGGAAGAGCATATATAATGAGTAGAATGCAGAAAAAATAGCATGTGGACAAAACCATAGTGTATACAAACATTTAAAAGGCTGGTAGGAAGAGGTGAAAGTGAAAGTGTTAGTGGCTCAGTTGGGTCCGACTCTTTGTGACCCTATGAACTGCAGCTCACCAGGCTTCTCTGTCCGTGGGATTCTCCAGGCAAGACACTGGAGTGGGTAACCATTTCCTTCTCCAGGGGATCTTCCCAAGTCAGGGATGGAATCCAGGTCTTCTGCATTGCAGGCAGATTCTTTACCATCTGAGCCATCAGGGAAGACCAGTAGGAAAAGGCACTCAGGAAAAATGCAGAGTAGTTAGAGAACTAGATGGAGAATGAAGACAAAATGGTGTTACAGAAGTCAAGAAAGAACAGAGAATCCAGAAAGAGGGGATAACAGTATCATATACAAAGAAAGTTCGAGTAAAGATCCAGAATACTGATGGAAGAGTTAGTCTCTGAAACACGAAACAAGGAATTCATGATGTCTTGTAACATCTGTTTTCAATGTTAAGTAGGAGACAATGTCATTTACCAAGATTCAGTGAGAGAGGGTTGTGAATGGAGTAAGACATTAGCAGAGTGAATCATTAAGACATTGAACAGACTAGGAACAAATACGCTAAATGCTATTAGGATTGCAGGGAAGGTTAGCATATAAATTAGGATCTTGGTTGTAAGTGGCAATGTCAACTCAAAGTAACTGAAGTAAAAGGGGGAACTTATTGGTTCAGAAAATTTTAGACAAAAATTTTGAATATCAAACTTTGGAAGTGTAGTGTTGTAACTGACATCCAAAACAACTAGAGCTAGTGAACCATATATTCCCAGCATGGTCTTTTAATTTTTCTAGTGGTCTTTAAGCTTCATTTTCTTTTATGCACACAAAATTTCTCCACAGAGTGAGAAACATGGCCAGTAAGGGCACATGAGCTTCTCCGCTTAGAGTTCTAGCCATCCTGAGAGGAAAAGATTCTATTCTATGGGCTATAAGTCCAAAAACAGTAAGCAAGGACTGATTATTCCTGCTTGGTTCAGTTGTCCACTCGTGGATTCATCTGGTATAACCAGGAGTGGGATCTGTGAAATGTACTTTGATTGATAAAGTTTGGGTCAGGTGTTCACCCATGAACTGATCAACCGTGGCAATTCATTACATCAATTCATTAATTATTTGTTGGATGCTTAGAGTGTACCATGTCTCGTTCTAGACGTTGATCATACAGTGATGAAAAACATAGACACAGTCCCTATGATCCCTACTTCCAAGAGCTTACACTCTAGTAAAGGGAGATTGATAATAAACAAGATGTTTATGGCTGTTGATAGACTAGAGAAAGTAAAACAAAATGGGGCTGACAGGCTGGCAGAATAGAAAGATATCTTCAGTCTTGTGGTTTTTGAACCACCAAGTTGAAGAGCAGATTTTACAGTCATGATAAAATCTAATAGGTAAAAGGATAGGAGATCATTATCAGAGGGAGATTTCCTAGTTAAAGGTGTTGTAATGCCCTTTCTTGTTCAGATGAATATTAACTTCTATATTTTTAGTTATATCTAAACTACATCCATGAATACTTGGTTAATGTACCTAGTTTCTGGGAACTTGCTGATGTGGGTTCAAAATACCCTCTCTTTTCCTCCCTCGCTTTTAAAATTGTGATCTGTTCCATTATTAAACATTGGCTTTTTCCCAGGGATGGCACTGAAGAAGAAAATCAATGGCATATCTAGCCAGCCGCCTTGGACTGAATGGGCATTCAAATAGACTCCAAGGGCCAAGTACAGATGGTGATTTATTGTGCATACAACTTCTACAGAATGCCTTCATTTGAGCATTGATGTATGTACAATTACTTACCAGAATGCTGCAGTTTTATAATTTAGCCAGGAATCTGTGGAGAGATTATGTTCACTAAGAAATCCACAAATGCAGTTTTCACCTTTTCAGTAATTGTACAAACTCTCAGTTGTCTTCTACATGAAGCTACATGAAGAAAAGAGATTTCAAGAATAGTTCTTCCATTTTGCCATGGTTCTCACTTTCGTCATCCTTATGCAATTCTTCTTTCGGTACCAATTCAAATTTATTAACTGTGTTTCTCTCCTGACATGTAAGAAGATGGAGTTGCTAGAGGCAAATCATTTACTGTGGCTATTGTGAAAACCGAAATTGTGGTAGTCATCCACACATATTACAGGCCTGCTCATTGTAAAGATCATTTTTAGGCAATGTTTGTATGATACTGAAATAGTCAATTGAAAGTTCAACAGTTTAAATAAACCAGATACTTGACATCTCATAGGCAGAAAAATTATGAGGACACTCTTAAAAATCCTTTTTCTTACTGAAAACAGTTTGAATTACTCGTTTGTCCTTATAATTTGAAATTGAAATTGTAAGGATGTTACTATCTTTAAGAGGATATTTTCCAAATCTTACTTTCTCTCTATGGTCAAATATTACCTCATTGCTATGCTTTTTTGAGGATGGCACCCATGTCCAAGTATTTATGACTTTATATTGTTTTTGTGTTTTATTGTGTTATGGGCAGTGTGTTGTTTACAGCTGAAATTAAATTATGTTTTTCTTTGCACCAACATATTGGGTTGAACAACAATTTGAGGGGATTATATCACAATGTATTTTCTTTAGTATTTGGCTAAATCTCAGTGGAAAAAAGTTAATCATTTTAATAGAAACACTTCAGACCACTCCATAATGCAAACAATACACAGTCAAGATTAATAGAACCTATAAATAAAAAGAAGCTGTAATAGTATTGATAAAAATCAGCTCAGCAGATGAAAATGAGGAAATTCAATAACAAATAATATACTGCAATGACATAGCCCATCGAGTTTGCTATATGAGGCAGCATGAATAATAGCCCTTGATTTATTTATGTTCTTTACAGTATAATCAGCATCTTGGATGGTAAGCTACTAGAAGGGATAATCAAACTTAGTATATGTACAGTGTTGAACCTAGTAGCACCCCCAAATTCAAGTGACTGTGCATTCAGTGCCACATGATAGTGCTTCCCCTAGTGTGAATGTGCCCATCACCACTGACTTGCTAGTTCTCATTAGGTTTTTTCTTATCTGTGCTTTCTCAGGGAAATTCTCCATTTGAATCTTAGTCTGAATTTCATAATAGAAAAGTTCATGGTCTGTGTCTGTTAATACAGTGAGACACTCTGATCTGAGCATCATTTGTTTGCTGAGCATTGCAATAGGCACTCTTATAACAATAAAAATAAAGTAAAATCTACCAATGCTACTATCCACATGTAGAGTCTATTCTCTATTTATAGGAAGAATAAGCACATACCTGTGGAGAGGTTTACAGGCACTTAAATATAATTCACCAAAAGTAAATAAACAATTGTTTCATTTGATTTTTAACTGGATCCATTCATTTATGATAACAGCATTTCTATATATCAATTGTCATAGTCATCATTGATTGCATGTTACTATACCATTTGTTTAATAAATGAGTGAATAAGTAAATGGGTGAATGTTTTCAGTGGTTCTTGCCAATATTTATGTGTGAGGTGTAGTGGATAAGTGCTTAATAATTAAGTCATTTTAACACTTGTGACTAGCCACTAAAGACCTGTTTATTAAGAGTACCCCTCCCTCATAATTAACCATGTTTTGGTTTTGCAACAAAGATAGTCATTATTATTGTACTTTCAATCAAGTATTGATAATCAAGTATTGATTATGCATTTGCTTAGCATTACATTTCAACATACTGAAATATATGTGCTGAGTGTTGTGGTAAATGAAAGATTATATACTCTACCTTCATTGAACTTATGGTCTACTAGGGGATATAGGCAGAAAACACTACTATGAAGGTAACCAACAGATTATGTTGTTAGAAGATAGGATGATAACTCTAGAGATCTACTTAGGGTGCTCAGGGATGGCCTATCTAAAGTCCTCTTTAGGACTCCCTGATAGTGTGGTGGATGGAAAGCCACCTGCCAATGCAAGGGATACAGGATCAGTCCTTGATCCATGAAGGTTTCACATGCTGCAGACAACTAAAGCCCATGTGCCACAACTACTGAGCCTGCGCTCAGCAATGAAGAACCAGAGCAACCAAAACAAAACCAAAAACTAAATAAAGAAGTCATCTTTAAATTGAGATAAGATGATAAGGAAGAGTGAAGCAAGTGAAGAACCAGGAACATCACACTGCATAGGGGGAACAGCATATGCAAAGTCTCAAAGGTATGAAAATGTTTGGTATGTTTCAGTAACTTGAAAGAGACCACTGTGGCTGTAGTGCAAAGAGAGAGGGAAAAGGTGTTACTTGCTGAAGCTGGGAGGATAGGAAAAGGCCAGACCTAGGGCTCTATAGGGCAAGCTAAAGATTTTAGTCTTTCACTTAATGGTAATAGGAAGATATTGATGAATTTTAATTAGGGTTAGGAGGAGGGTTACACGTTTAAAAGAGTACTTTGGCTGTTGTTTGGATAATGACTGGAGAATACAAAAGATGGATGGCAGAAATCAATTATAAAGTTATTGCAGAGGTTCATGTAATAGGTGAACCTAGAGGGAGTGGACCAAATTGAAGTATATTCTGGAGATACAACCTTCAGGACTTTCTGTTCTGGGTTATATTTGAGCAGAGAGGGAGAGGAAAGAATCAAGAATGAGTCAGGTTTCTGGCTGGAGCACTGATATGAAGACTAAGAAATGAATGGATTTAGGCTATGAATCAAGAATTTTGTTTTAAGCATCTTCATTAGAGATATTAATTCAATATCTAAGAATGTAAATAAGCATTTTCATTTACTAGGCAATGTTGTAGAAGTTTCAGAGTTTCTACCATAAAATAATTGATAAGAGTGGTTTAACTGTCATGCTTTAATTCAGCAGACGTTTGTTTAGACTCTGCTGTGTGGCAGGTATTGTATTATGCACTAGGAATAATAACTCATAGTCACAGCTAATAAGGAGTTTATTATAGTCTAATGAGGAGACTGAAAAATATGAATAACTTAAAATCTAATGTGGTGACAGTAGTTACATTTAGAAGAAACATCTAACTAAATAGGGGGTTCAGAGGGTAAGGGAAGGACTCCTGGAAGATATAATAAATGAGTTAGGTTCAAAAGTCAAATCTTGCCAGGTATAGGGGAGCAGAAAGCATTCTAAACTGTATTTATTAGAGAAAATTGTGTCAGTAATGGACTTATGACAAATCTGCAAAGGAACATTTTGGTATTTTTCTGATCACAATATTTTACGGCTATATAATATGATTATTGAATATGTCCTCAGTATTAGAATCATAGAAGTGAAATAGCTGTTAGAAATCATCTAGCATAGCCACCTAGTTTTACAGATGGGGAATTAGACTGAAAAAAAGTGGCATATCTAAATAATTCCACTGTTACTTTTCATTTACAAATATTATAAGTATGCTGTGAATGTACAGTCCAAGTGGTGCCTTCAAAGCATTAATTTAATCCTCTGAATTGTCCACTTATTACAAAAAGAGTATTTTATTCCCAAAGAGATTGTGTTTGTACCCCAATTCTGCTCAGTTATTATCTCCCCCTTAATTCACAGGGAATCATATGAAACAATCCTCCAATAAGTACAATTAAATAGCCAGTTTAACATTATAGGGCAACATTAACATATAGTCTTTCAAAAGAATGGTTGTGGTCATATTCTCTTTACCTCCTAAACCATTTATATGTTCATTTTCTTCTACTGGACATACTAGTATTTTGGGGAAATATGAAAGAATTAACTCTTCATAATTAGTTACTTTGATAATCTCATAGACCTTTAATTCTATTGCTCCTGTCCTTTGCCAGACTGACTCTCTGTTCAGCTGCACTATTGATTTTCTACCTGTTCTGCCATCATTGTTTCTAGTTTTTGTACATACTAGGAAGAGCAGCTACTCACAAATTGTGTAGTCAAAAGTAAAACAAAAGCAGAGAACAACACACTTTTCTTCTTCTTCCTTTCCCTGCGATGCCAAAAATAGTATAAATGAGCTGAAAACCAGCAAAGAGGGCAAATTATGTTACAGTAACAGCAGTGTCTTCAAAATAAAAGGAAAATATTGTATAGTGATTCAGTTCAGTTCAGTTCAGTCACTCAGTCGTGTTCAACTCTTTGCGACCCCATGAATCACAGCACACCAGGCCTCCCTGTTCATTACCATCTCTTGGAGTTCATTCAGACTCTCATCCATCGAGTCCGTGATGCCATCCAGCCATCTCATCCTTGGTCGTCCCCTTCTCCTCCTGCCCCCAATCCCTCCCAGCATCAGAGTCTTTTCCAATGAGTCAGCTCTTCTCATGAGGTGGCCAAAGTACTGGAGCTTCAGCTTCAGCATCATTCCTTCCAAAGAAATCCCAGGGCTGATCTCCTTCAGAATGGACTGGTTGGATCACTTTGCAGTCCAAGGGACTCTCAAGAGTCTTCTCCAACACCACAGTTCAAAAGCATCAATTCTTCAGTGCTCAGCCTTCTTCACAGTCCAACTCTCACATCCATACACGACCACAGGAAAAACCATAGCCTTGACTAGATGGACCTTAGTCGGCAAAGTAATGTCTCTGCTTTTGAATATACTACCTAGGTTAGTCATAACTTTTCTTCCAAGAAGTAAGCGTCTTTTAATTTCATGGCTGCAGTCACCATCTGCAGTGATTTTGGAGCACTAAAAATAAAGTCTGACACTGTTTCCACTGTTTCCCCATCTATTTCCCATGAAGTGATGGGACCGGATGCCATGATTTTCGTTTTCTGAATGTTGAGCTTTAAGCCAACTTTTTAACTCTCCACTTTCACTTTCATCAAGAGGCTGAAAAAGCAAGAGAGTTCCAGAAAAACATGTATTTCTGCTTTATTGACTATGCCAAAGCCTTTGACTGTGTGGATCACAATAAACTGTGGAAAATTCTTCAAGAGATGGGAATACCAGACCACCTAACCTGCCTCTTGAGAAATCTGTATGCAGGTTAGGAAGCAACAGTTAGAACTGGACATGGAACAACAGACTGGTTCCAAATAGGAAAAGGAGTACGTCAAGGCTGTATATTGTCACCCTGCTTATTTAACTTATGTGCAGAGTACATCATGAGAAACGCTGGGCTGGAAGAAACACAAGCTGGAATCAAGATTGCTGGGAGAAATATCAATAACCTCATATATGCAGATGACGCCACCCTTATGGCAGAAAGTGATTGGTCCTCACTAATTTGGACCAGTTGAGAAGTTCATCAAACTGTTTGAATATATTAGTAAGAATTATAATTTTATTAACTTAAATACAGAGAATCAGCTATTTATTCTTCTGTAATGCAAGTCCACACAATCTCTTTGGGGGAAGATTGTGCTTATATATGACAAAAACAAAATGGAATAATCTTAAATCTATACCAATAGGGACTGCTTTTTTAAAAAATCAATTCTTACATATGATGGAATACTATGCAGCCCTTAAAAGGACATGGGTGGATATATCTCCAAGATATTATGTTGTTAAACAAAATTATCAAAGTATAGAATAGTATATGTGAAAAGCTCCCCACTTTTATTTGAAGAATACACATGAACTATACTTTGATCCACATATACAAAGTTGCACACACACAAATACAAACACATATAGGTGTATATATTCATAAAAGATAAACAAATACTCTTTTTTTTAAACAAATACTCTTAATTGTTACCTATGGGGAGTAATACTTAGAAACAGGGATAGAAAAAGTATCACTTTTCAGTCTATACTTTTAATTCTTTTGCAAATGTTTACCATGTGCAATTAAAACTCCTCTTGATGAAAGTAAAAGAGAAGAGTCAAAAGTTGGCTTAAACTCAAACATTCAGAAAACTAAGATCATGGCATCTGGTCCCATCACTTCATGGCGAATAAATGGGAAAACAGTGGGAACAGTGGCAGACTTTATTTTCTTCGGTTCCAAAATCACTTCAGATGGTGACTGCAGCCATGAAATTAAAAGATGCTTGTTCCTTGGAAGAAAAGTTATGACCAACGTAGACAGTATATTAAAAAGCAGAGACATTACTTTGCCAACAAAGGCCCGTCTAGTCAAAGCTGTGGTTTTTCCAGTAGTCATGTATGGAAGTGAGAGTTGGACTATAGAGAAAGCTGAGCACTGAAGAATTGATGCTTTTGAACTGTGGTCTTGGAGAAGACTCTTGAGAGTCCCTTGGACTGCAAGGAGATCCAACCAGTCCATCCTAAAGGAAATCAGTTTTGAATATTCATTGGAAGGACTGATGTTGAAGCTGAAACTCCAGTACTTTGGCCACTTGATGCAAAGAGCTGACTCATTAGAAAAGACCCTGATGCTGGGAAAGATTGAAGGCAGGAGGAGAAGGGCACGACAGAGGATGAGGTGGTTGAATGCCTTCACTGACTCAATGGACATAAATTTGAGTAAGCTCCAGGAGTTGGTGATTGACAGGGAGGCCTGGCGTGCTGTAATCCATAAGGTCTCAAAGAGTCAGACACTACAGAGACTGAACTGAACTGAACCATGTGCAAGTACTTTTTTTTTTTTTTTTTTTATCTAATGAAAAGGTATTAGGTAATGTGAAATTTGGAGAAGGAAATGGCAGCTCGCTCCAGTATTCTTGCCTGGAAAATCCCATGGGCAGAGGAGCCTGGGAGACTGCATGTATCTCAAAGAGTCAGACACGACCTAGGGACTAAACGTACAAATGTGAAATTATTTCTATTGAAAATATATCGTGCTAAATAGTATACATAGTATTATGTAGCCACATAAATATTATGGAACAAAATATGACAACATGATTTTTAATGTAGAGGAACTTAAACTGGATAAATAAAGTGTGGCCAAACAGATTCTTTGTTGTCTGCTTTAGTGAAAAGATAAGAATGATTATCAATTGTTGGAATGTAAATACGTGCTTTTAAAACACTTTTTATTTTAAATAGCTTAAGCTTTTCTCTCCAAATTTTAATTTTGCAATTAATTTATCTTACATGTATTTTTTTCACTAGTGGTAAATTTCTAACAAACCTGTTGGTATTTTAACAAATTCTGGATTTGTAGAACACTAAAGAGGATTTTACCCATCTTTTGAAAATGAACAATGGATAATATCTAATCCCTCTTTAAAGTACTCTTTGAAATACTGAATTGAATATTGTTTGTAAGTTGAGAAGTCAATCAAGATTGCTCTAATCACCCTTGATACATCTTTAGATTTATTTAGCCTCTTTGAAATCATAGGTATGTTCTGTCTAGTGAGTCAGAATCTCACAACTTTGGGTTGTTGATAAAGGGCTTTCCCAGTTGGTGGACTGTGGATGCCTTTCTTGTAGTGGCTGCAAGCCTTTGGCCTTCTGGCTACTCATTAACACCTTCTTAAGAGTTCTGGTGATTGAAAGGAAAGATGAAGAACAAACTGGTTAATATTGCTGCCCCAGCCCCTAAATAAAAATCTGGGAGGAGTCTGTGAAAACCAGGGGTTAATTTTCTCTAGTGCTACCACATGGATAATCAAGTCAGAATCGATAGAGTTGGAGGATTTGGTGTTATGGTTACTCCTGGGATTATTTTTAAATAGAATTTATGATTGATTTGAACATGAATTCACCCAGTATAGTGACTTTATTATGGAACACATTCAGAGACACCTCTTGGGACTTTTCTACTCTGGCACTGATTGTGATCTTGAACTGAAAAATGCAGAGATACCTGAAATTTAATTAAAGAAAAAAATTTTAATTAATGGTTTCTGTTTGCGTTCTCTGCAACTTCAGAAAAAACTCAAATGAATTGTGACAAATTTCGTTTTAATCTCTAGGGACTTTAATCTTCATATTAATAAGAATATCTCCACTGATTTGTATATTCAAGAGTAAACATAATAACTGACTTACGCTAAAGGTCACATTTGGAATCCTATATTTCCCCTGAGTTTTGGTTACAAACGTTCTTTCTGGGATTCTTTCTTGCATTTACAAACCCTACCCATCTCTCTCAAGACGTAACTCTAGTCTCCAGTCTTTGATAAAAACCTTTCTTCCCGCATGTATCGTGCACTGCTTTCTATGAACTCCTATGGTTTTTATTGTCTGACATTCAGTCTTGCTGTTGACTATTTACTAGCTTAAGCATTGGTTATAAAGCGTGTCTCCCCAAAGAAATGAGAGCTTCCTTAAGGGCAGGAACTGTAAATAGTTTTAATTGTATTGACATAGAGGTCTTTTGAATTCATTACAGTACCTACCAGAGGACCTAGTGGGTGCTCAGAAATATTAGATTTTTTTTTAATCCATCTTCAGGCTGTTACATAAGTTACATTAAAAATTCTTTCTATCTCACTATTGCCACTGCCTCAATTAGTTCCATCCCTTACTATATCATTTTTTTTACAAGGCAGGACAAAATATTGCCACTGATATTGAACTCTAGTTTGGCTTATTCTGCTGGCAGCAGGCTTTCCTGTAGGGCATTGTGAGTGTTTACAAAGCTAGTATAGCTAATCTGTTACAGAGCTATCTTGCCCTTTGGTCTGATTTATTTTCACGGTGCTGCAATATTCTCTGGGTGACTGTGCAAGCTCAGACTTCGACTTTTGCAGGCATCAGTGACAAAGTAGTAACTTTGTGGAACCAGAAATTATGGCGTGTTCACAAGTGACCATCTACACTTAAAGGCCAAGCACTTCCGTGATGATGAAGGGCCTTCTGGCCAGTATGTCTGGAAGGGAACAGGGTGACTGCCTGCTCTCCCCACTGCCTCTTCCTCCCCTGCCCATCTCTGTAGGCCTCATGCCATCTCAGCTCCAACACCTTCACATAATATTTTAATATGACACATGACGATTTATCTTCTTTCTCCAATGAAAGCCAGAGAAAAGGTTTGCCTCTCTTCTCTGCTCATATCTTTAAGGAGTTTCCCTCTGCCAGAAAAACAACTTGAGATACTATGAAATTTGCAAGACTGGCATGGAACTTTATGTGGCTACTTTGTAGCCATCCCTGCCTAGGAAATAACTCTGGGGGAATTAGGGACAATATTTCAGGGTCACAGGAGGCATCCTATCTTGGACTTGGGTATTTTCTGCTGTTTCAGCCTCATGGTTCCTCTCCCTGAAAAGAACAGGTGTGCCTGACAGCAGGCGTGTTTGCTCTACTTTGCCTATGGCAGCTGCCACTCCCCAGGTAACTCCCTTTTCCAGGTGGTGGATTCTTACAACCCATCATCTTCTTTCCTGGCTACCATTACTTAAAAAAAAGGTTTGGCTGTCAACCTCCCTCGTTGGACTTCATATTCTGTTGAAATGTTATTGTTGTTGTTGGCCTTTTTTTTTTTTTTTTTGGTCTTTGGTTTTGGGTTGAGTTTATAAAAGGGAAAATATATCTTCCAATGGATTGCATTTACAATTCAGACAAACTTAACATTTTCCTTTCAAAAGCCTCTATGACAGTCTGTACCCATCTTTGATTTGGATGGAGTTTTGAAGCCTTCTTCTGTGACAGCTTTGGGTATCTCCATTTTTGCATTTTCCAGTAGATCTTGGGGTCTGTCCTCCAGTCAAGACACCTGCTGCTGGGACTGCCAGTCACCACATGCTTGGCTTTTATCCTCCCTTGTTTCTATTCATAGCGTGTACTTCTCATAACTCTAAAAGACTATTTGATGCCCCCATGTTGTTTAATATCTACATGATTAAAGCAGCTGAGAGAATTAGCATGTGTCCTAAGCCTAAGGAAAAGTCCAGTCCAAAAGAAATTGTATCACAGGCCAAGATCATTTTTAATAAGCTCTGCTGCTCAATCTTACCTATTCCTCTGTTGGGCTCCCTTGGGCATTTTGTAGATATTTGAGAGTCAGCTTTAAAGGGAATTTTCAGGCGTGCACTTGACTCTCAGTATGACAATGTTTACTGAGCCCTCACAGTGCACGGGACCCTTACAGTGGCCCCCTGATAAGATAAAACAGAAGCGAGCATACTGTTCTAACACTCCAAGCAATCAAGGGACCTGGACTGAGTGAGATAGAATTCAGGCAAATAAAAGACTTACATGTATTTTGAAGACACTAGACAGATCAATGGAGAAGGCAATGGCACCCCACTCCAGTACTCTTGCCTGGAAACTCCCATGGATGGAGGAGCCTGGTGGGCTGCAGTCCATGGGGTCGCTGAGTCAGACACGACTGAGCGACTTCACTTTCCCCTTTTCACTTTCATGCACTGGAGAAGGAAATGGCAACCCACTCCAGTGTTCTTGCCTGGAGAATCCCAGGGATGGTAGAGCCCAATGGGCTGCCGTCTATGGGGTCACACAGAGTCGGACACGACTGAAGCGACTTAAGAGCAGCAGCAGACAGATAAGGGTGACATAGGTGGCCCTGGGGTACCTAAGGGAGGGTGCATAAAATGAATGTGTGATCACAGAAGACGGTAGGCATCTTTAGCGAGTGTCTCAGAGGAGTGAATGGTGTGAGTAGAAGAGCTTTTCTCATGAAGCTTTTCAGGGACTTCAGTAAATGTGATGAATGCACAGTACAGAAAACAGGTTTGTCTTCTGATAGAGTTATAGGATGATAATAACAATAACTCCCACTTTTATTGAAGTTTTACTCTGTGTCAATGTAAAATGAATGAAAGAATTAAGAGAACATGAAAATTTAAGCTTTAGAGAAATACATTAAAAAATTTTTTTTTTTGCTATACTGCACAGCTTGTGGGATCTTAGTTCCCCAACCAGGGACTCAACCCAGGCCCTGGCAGTGGAAACATGGAATCCTAACCACTAGACCTCTAGGGACCTCCCCAAGAAATACATTCATGAAATGTCAAGTGTATCACCATGATTGCAGTGTACCTGGGGAGGTGAGTGGAAGTGTGTGTGTGTTGGGCGGGGAAGAGGGCAGGGGGGCAGAGACAGATGGAAAGGGAGAGGGACAGAGAAAGACAAGGGAGAGACAGATACAGGAAGAGGAAGACAGAGAAACTTGGAGACTAGGGCAGGGTCTGGGAATTAGGGGGTTACAGTATAGATGAAGAGTAAATTAATTGAGGAAAAGAGTACAAGATAATAGAGTGTTCAAAGAGAAGAATTCATAGTTCTAGATCTTGGAGTTACATTCTTTACCTTCTAAATAGATATGTCAGTGAAACCTTGGACTTATTTTGCTCATGCAGAATGAAATAGAACATTTAAATTAAAAAGAGTTTTCACAGAAAATAAAGTGTTTCTTTATAATGCTAAATTCTTGACTTTTAGAGTATGTCTAATTTTTCCACGTATTTGTAATCCATGGCAAGTCTAGGGCATAGCTTATTGGAAATTAGAATGCCAAAGCCATGTCAGAAAACTAAGCAGGTAGAGATTTACAGTGAATTATTTAAGAAATTCACATCATCACATTAGCACATGGCTTAGCTCTATTATGACAGTGGAAAAGCTGGCATAAGAGCCTCCTAGAGCACCAAGTAATATGCCTGAGGTCCCTTTCCTGCAGGTGAATTCTCTAGTGGCAGTTATCGCAATTTATGCCAGAGGCTTATTTTTATGCAGACATAATCTCTGGCAGAAATTTCACAGCCTCTGTTGACAGAACTGACAGTGTCTATAGGCTCAGGCTACAGGACAACACCAACAATCAGTTAGCAGCCAAATGTTTATTATGCCTTGACCATGCACTGAACACCCAGCTATCAATGAGGCAGGCATAAAAGGAAGAGACCATACAGGATCTCCTCAAATACTTTATAGTCTAGTTTGGGCAAGAGGCTGACACACTTAAAGCAACTAAAATAGTGACAAGGTGATATTGAAGCAAATGCCATGTAGGGGGAGGGGCGAGAATTTTATGATATTAGCAAAGGGAGAAATCAATTAGTTCAATCAATTGGGGCCATCTTCATGAAGGAAATAACTTGTCCTATTAACTCAAAAGATGGTAAAGGTTAGAGAAACAGGGTGCAAAAAGGATATCTGTTTATGAGGAAAATAATTCAAAGGAAGGCAAAGAAGAAACTTGGTATTTTCATAGTATAACAAGGAAGCCAGTTTGATTGGCATGGAAGACAGGTTTGACATCAGTGGAAAATAAGGTTGGGCCAGATTATAAAAGGACCTTAACAAGCAGGTCAAATATTTTGAGTTAAATATATTGAGAAATGGAGGACCATTGATAGTTGCAAGATAGGAGTATACCAGGATCATTAAGGGAGTATTTTAAGAAGGTGAATATGATACTGATATACTGGACAGATGAGAGAGGGGAGGGAAAGTTATAAAAATATCATAGCTGTAAAGAAGCACGTATTTGACTTCCATCTCACCTTTCAAAGAAGTCATGCAGACCATTCCCAACAAAGTCCGAGATCTGTTGTTAGAGGGACCATGCATTTAGCTCAGTTGAGAAAATCTCCAGTTTTCAAGTGTAATTAGGTTTCTAGAGATTTTCTTTTAGGAATTATGATTCCTTTTTATTAGAGCTACCTCTCAAAATTTCTCCATCTAAAGCTGATGAAATATCATGGCGACTCTTGCAATAGAAAAGTGGAACATATAAAAAGATGGAGATTTCTGTCTGTTTTTGCTTTTTTGAGGGGGTTTCTTTTTAGAAGAAACGGGATGTTGCAAGAGGAAAATATAGGCAAATCAAAATAATTTAGGTTAATGACCCAAAACCCAGGATGTAGTTGAAAATTGAAAAGCAAACATGTGCCATCCCAAAGAAAGAAAAACTAGAATAAGAAGTTGGGCACTCTGGAGAACTCAGGACATAAACTAAATATTACTGGAAGTATGCCTAAACATTAAGATAATTAGTTATTTCACTTTTGATTCATGCACATGGTTATTTCCCTGTCAAACTTTGTGTCAACTTGGTTATATTTATATCATTATCAAAAGAAAACTGATTGCTCGATTTGAGGGAAATACTTTTCTTTAAAAATTTTGGAAATGAAGACTCATGAAAGCTAGTTCTTCAATGAAAACCTTTAAAGATAATTGATGTCACAAAGAGGTTAATTATAAATGACACTGTAAGGGTAAAAGAAGTCAAGTATATCTTGTTTGTCTTTTACCTTCCTCTGTTCTTCCCTGTGGTTCAGTGATAAGGAATCCACTTGCCAATGCAGGAGATGCAAGAGATGTGGGTTCAATCCTTGGGTCAAGGATATCTCCTGGAGGAGGGCATGGCAACTCATTCCAGTATTCTTGCCTGGAAATCTCATGGACAGGGAGCCTGGTGGGCTACAGTCCATAGAGTCGCAAAGAGTCGGACACGACTGAAGCAACTTAGCACACATGCACATTCTTTCCCTACAACATGATTTCTTTCCCTTAGATCACTGGTTCTCAGCTCTGCCTGCACATTAAGATGTCTATAAGAACTTTCCAAAAATTTCACTGCCCAGACTCCACCCTTGATTAATTCAAGCTTTGATATCTTCCAAAGCTCCCTGAATGCATGCTAAATCTCTTCGGTTATGTCCAACTCTGTGTGACCCCATGGACTGTGGCCCACCAGGCTCCTCTTTCCATGGATTCTCCAGGCAAGAATACTAGAGTGGGTTGCCACTTCCTTCTCCAGGGGATCTTCCTGACTCAGGGATCAAACCCATGTCTCTTATGTCTCCTGCATTGTATAGCAGCTTCTTTACCACTAGCACTACCTGGGAAGCCCCCTTCAAAGCTCCCTAGGGGATTTTAATAGGTAGCAATCATCTTTGCCTCTTCCCCTCCTTATATAATTTCTTAAGGCAAAACACTGTTGCAAGGAATGTATTTTACCTAGACTAAAAACTGATGTTACACTGATGACTGAAATCTCTTGAGGAAGATCCTTGTTTTGTTCCTTTTGTGTCCCTCACCTGGTTGTGGTCAGTAAAGTCTGTTAAATTAATATTAAGTAGAGGTATAAGTGGTAACTGGGATTGCAACTAGGACCTCAGATATGTGAGTTTTTACATAAGGGGGTGAGGGGGAGGGAAAATCTAGATTGTAGGATACACTAGTGATGGCTATAGCGAGAAAGTCCCTGGCTAGATCCTGTGGACTTTAGAACTGTAGTCTATTGCTAGATCTTTTAGTTATTCATGCTGTGACTTTAGGTAAGGTACTTGTCACTGGATGTCTCTGATCTTTGTAAAATGAAGAAAATAGTTTCAGCCCTACTTACTTCACAGGGTGGATGTGCAGTTCAGTTGAAATTTATAGTTATTAGTGTTCATTTAACAGTATTTTTAAGTATAATAAGCTAGATATATGTAGAGTTGTTATTATGATTCATAAAGCCAGTGAATAGACTTTTTGTCAGGATGAAAAGCCTGCAAGAATCAATAGAGTACTATAAGTGCCTTTAACCATCAAATTCAGTAGAAGTGAAAGAAATAGACTGTTTTTGAAAGGCTTCTTCCCTCAAAGGTTGTGTTCTTTATAAACTCAAAGAGAATTATGTCCATGTTGGACATCACATAATTTTTGCAGATTTCATTAATACTATGAAAATAATACTAAATAAGGAAGTAGATATGAATTTAAGTTCAAGGTGCAGTTATTAACTTGCATTATAAGCTTGAACAACATACACATGCATGGACTTGCATTTGTTTATCCATTAAAGGGAAGGCATCAAAGACATTATTGTTTGTTGAAAACATTAATCTATTCAGTCTATATTTATTCAACACCTATTATATGTCAGCCAATACTTTTTAGAGTCTGGAATAAAACAGTGAAAAAAATAGACAAATTTCCTACCCTAATGAAACTTTCTTGTAAGAGATGGGACATAATATAATTAAAGTGCAAAGAATTACTGTTGGATAAAAAACAAAGCAGGGTAGGGACATAGAATGATGAATAAGGCTAGAATAGTGCATGATTTTTATGTGTCTAGATTCACTATGGGCACCTCCCACATGTTATGTTTATATAATCTTTATAAGTATCTTATGTAATATATATTATTATCTTTATTTTAAAGAGAAGGAAACTAGACTCAGAGTTTAAGAAACTTACCTAAGTAGTTCTTTGGCCCATTTTTTGATTGGTTCGTTTATTTTTCTGGAGTTGAGCTGCATAAGTTGCTTGTATATCTTTGAGATTAGTTGTTTGTCAGTTGTTTCATTTGCTATTGTTTTCTCCCATTCAGAAGGCTGTCTTTTCACCTTGCTTATAGTTTCCTTTGTTGTGCAGAAGCTTTTAATTTTAATTAGATCCCATTTGTTTATTTTTGCTTTTATTTCCAGTATTCTGAGAAGTGGGTCATAGAGGATCCTGCTGTGATTTATGTCGGAGAGTGTTTTGCCTATGTTTTCCTCTAGGAGTTTTATAGTTTCTGGTCTTACATTTAGATCTTTAATCCATTTTGAGTTTATTTTTGTGTATGGTGTTAGACAGAGGTCTAGTTTCATTCTTTTACAAGTGGTTGACCAGTTTTCCCAGCACCACCTGTTAAAGAGACTGTCTTTACTCCATTGTATATTCTTGCCTTCTTTGTCAAAGATAAGGTGTCCATAGGTGTGTTGGTTAATCTCAGGGCTTTCTATTTTGTTCCATTGATCTATATTTCTGTCTTTGTGCCAGTACCATACTGTCTTAATGACTGTGGCTTTGTAGTAGAGCCTGAAGTCAGGCAAGTTGATTCCTCCAGTTCCATTTTTCTTTCTCAAGATTGCTTTGGCTATTTGAGGTTTTTTGTATTTCCATACAAATCTTGAGATTATTTGATCTAGTTCTGTGAAAAATACTGCTGGTAGCTTGATAGGAATTGCATTGAATCTGTAGATTGCTTTGGGTAGTATACTCATTTTCACTATATTGACTCTTCCAACCCATGAACATGGTATATTTCTCCATCTATTAGTGTCCTCTTTGATTTCTTTCATCACTGTTTTATAGTTTTCGATATATAGGTCTTTAGTTTCTTTAGGTAGGTAAAAAATGGGCCAAAGAACTAAATAGGCATTTCTCCAAAGAAGACGTACGGATGGCTAACAAACACATGAAAAGATGTTCAACATCACTCATTATCAGAGAAATGCAAATCAAGACCACAATGAGGTACCATTTCACACCAGTCAGAATGGCTGTGATCCAAAAGTCTACAAGCAATAAATGCTGGAGAGGATGTGGAGAAAAGGGAACCCTCTTACACTGCTGGTGGGAATGCAAACTAGTACAGCCACTATGGAAAACAGTGTGGAGATTCCTTAAAAAATTGCAAACAGAACTGCATTATGATCCAGCAATCCCACTGCTGGGCATACACACTGAGGAAACCAGAATTGAAAGAGACACATGTACTCCAGTGTTCATTGCAGCACTGTTTATAATAGCCAGGACATGGAAGCAACCTAGATGTCCATCAGCAAGCAGATGAATGGATAAGAAAGCTGTGGTACATATACACAATGGAGTACTACTCAGCCCTTAAAAAGAATAAATTCGACTCAATTCTAATGAGATGCATGAAATTGGAGCTGATTATACAGAGTGAAGTAAGCCAGAAAGAAAAACACCAATACAGTATACTGACACATATATATGGAATTTAGAAGGATAGTAATGATGACCCTCTATGTGAGACAACAAAAGAGACTCAGAGGTATAGAATGGACTTTTGGCCTCTGAGGGAGAGGGAGAGGGTGGGATGATTTGGGAGAATGGCATTGAAACATGTATACTATCTTGTAAGAAAAAAAAAAAACTACACTTCAATTTTAAAAGAATTTATTCAATGCTTAAAAAAAAAAAAAGAAACTTGCCTAAGGTTACATAGTGGCTGTATAATAAAATTAGAATTGAAACTCAGATCTACCTGAGTTCAAAACCCATTTTCTTTACCACATGTGCATAAGCACTTATGTAACTTCATCAATGTTTCCGTATTCCTTTCTGCAAAGAAAAAGGTTGGACTTGATCCGAAATTTAAATCTGGTATGTTATGCACCCTATCAGCCCTTAAAAGAATAAACTTGCAGATAATAACATTTTAAAAACTGAAGTAATTATCAGTATTGAAAGCTAAATGATTTCATATAAAATTATTGATTTCCAATTTTTCTTTAAGTATTACAAAGTCTGGCAACCCTCCACCCGGGCCTGTATTACCACTTTTCAACACCAGCTGCAGCTGAGCAGTAGCACCTCTTTCAGACAGAGTATATTTTATGATTATCCACCAATTCTTACAGCTGTAACCCACCCAGTTCCCTTACATTAACTTATGTACCTGATCCATGCCGGTATTTGAATGTGTGTCTTGATGGAACACATGGTCTGAAAAGCCCCTTCCAATTCCAAAATATGATCCAGTGTTGAAAATTCAGTTTTAAATGTTATTTTCCTTTTTAGCTTTTAACTATTTGATAGCCTTAGTTATGTTTCAGTAAGTTTTCTTCCTTCATATATTTCTCACTTTGTGTATTTTTTATGGTTTAGCAACCATGTAAATGATAATCAAGGCTGCACACTAACTCCTTTATTTTTCCACTTAAAAATATTATCCAGTGAGTCTTTATGAAGGAAAAGAAAACATGAAACATGCTAAACATAAGTCTCAAGCATGCATACAAAATAAAAGCAGCAAAATTAGCAAGTCATTCATAATGGTAGTTAAATTCTGCCAGTATGGAAGCATGAAAGCCAGTTTAAAAGTCCGTGTTTTAGTTAAGCCTGTTATTCACCCTAGCCTTTAAAATCCAAATAATTTATTAAGCTAATATTGGTGAGGAGAGAAATCCAATGATAATACAGAAAGGGGTGTAGTAAAAGAACTCTTTCATGAAAATCATTCAAAGTATAATTATTCTTAAGCAGAACATTATTAAAATGTATTTCTATAATATAAAAGTTTTTATTAGTATTTTGTGATATAAGGTACCCTATTGTATTATTGTATTCAATTATTTCTCTTAATATTTATGTTTTTATAGGTTTTATTTTATAGTGGTAAACAATGGAATCTCTGCTAGACGCAGAGTGAATTACAGTTGTGTTTAATGTTGTAGGTACAAGTTGTTTCGTCAGCTCACAGCCCCAATTATCTGTCCATATAGTTGTCCTAGAGCTGCCCTGAGGCACTATAGCCTCTAAGTCCTGTTTAGTGATTCATACTCTTGTTACTTGTTTGATTTCACACAAGTGTAGTAGGAGCTCACTTACATAGTGCATGGTGAAGTATGACATGGAGTCCCTTTCCCTCATTCCAGCCCCAAATGTTTCCCTTTGTAGCCTGCCTGGGATTCCCAGCCTTAGACAGTCATTTCTTTGAGTACAGTTACTGTTCCCTTTGGAAAACAAACCACTTAAGAAAAAAAAGTGAAGCCATTGTCCCATATATAAACAATATAGGCTTCATTCAGTTCAGTTCAGTTCAGTTGCTCAGTCATGTCCGACTCTTTGCAACCCCATGGACTGCAGCACACCAGGCTCCCCTATCCATCACCAACTCCCAGAGCTTACTCAAACTCATGTCCATTGAATCAGTGATGCCATTCAACCATCTCATCCTCTGTCATCCCCTTCTCCACCTGCCTTCAATCTTTCCAAGCATCAGGATCTTTTCAAATGAGTCAGTTCTTCACATCAGGTGGCCAAAGTATTGGAGTTTCAGCTTCAGCATCATTCTTTCCAATGAATATTCAGGACCAATTTCCTTTAGGATGGACTGGTTGGATCTCCTTGCAGTCCAAGCGACTCTCAAGAGTCTTCTCCAACACCACAGTCCAAAAGCATCAATTCTTCAGTGCTCAGCTTTCTATATAATCCATATCTCACATCCATACATGACTACTGGACAAACCACAGCTTTGACTAGACAGACCTTTGTTAGAAAAGTAATGTCTCTGTTTTTTAATATGCTGTCTAAGTTGGTCATAACTTTTCTTCCAAGGAACAAGCATCTTTTAATTTCATGGCTGCTGTCACCATCTGCAGTGATTTTGGAGCCCAAGAAAATAAAGTCTGTCACTGTTTCCACTGTTTTCCCAACTATTTGCCATGAAGTGATGGGACCAGATGCCATGATCTTAGTTTTCTGAATGTTGAGCTTTAAACCAACTTTTTCACTCTCTTCTTTCACTTTCAAGAGGCTCTTTAGTTCTTCTTCACTTTCTGCCATAAGAATGGTGTCATCTGTATATCTCAGGTTATTGATATTTCTCCCAGCAATCTTGATTCCAACTTGTGCTTCATCCAGTCCATCATTTCTTTTTTTCTTTCTTTCTTTTCTTTTTTTTTTTTAACAGCTCTTTACAGCTCAGAGTTTTATTTGGCAGCAAAGAAAAGTACACCCTCGAGGCATGAAGGTGGGCAGACCCCAAAAGAGAGGCCTCAATCCATCTTTGCTTCCTCCTTTTATAAGTTGTTCTCCTCCCAACCCTGAGCCTGCCCTATGCAAATTGGACTAGCCACGAAGAGGGCATATTTGTTTCACCTGAAGTTCTCACTCTGGTCTACAGATATTCTTTCATTCTCACTTTTGCAGGCTTTTCCTTTTTTTTTTTCTTTTTTGTCTTTTAGCCACTGCCATTTTGGACTCCTTTTTCCTATTCTAACTACCTAACATTCCCCCTCAAAGATGGGAAACACAGTTCTTTGGGAGTAGGGGTGTCAAGTTCTCTCTGGCTACTTCCTGCTGAGCTGGGATGGCTAGGGGGCGTTCCCTACTTCCCCCTACCACCCCACCCCTGCTCTTGCTAGTCTCAAGCCTCAGAGTCCTTACAGCAGTGTCCAGCTAAGGGTGAGTGATATTTTCTTGGTTGGGTGTAGTTTTATATATCCTTGTGGAACTAGCACTGCATATTATAGCTTGTTGACCTTAACTGGAGGTCTGGAATCTGAGGCTTTCTGACGAGCTGCCATGTGAGCTTTCTGCTGAGTTTGTTTTTGCTGTCCTGGTTTCTAGCATGCTGAGCTTCTTGTTACTTCTGCTGCACTGGGTTTTCTTCACATTCAGCTTCCACAGTGAGAGCTTTTGCCTTGTTAGACTTCTGCTGGGCTTAGCCTCCACTTTGTAAGGTCTGAGCCAAGGTTGTTTCAGCCAAGTTAAATCCAAGAAATAGCACCAGATATGTTGGAGGAGTGTGAAATTTTCTTGGTTCTGTCTTGCCACAGCAAAGATTTGAAACAGCAGACCAGTGTTACAGCTCTGTTACAGTTCAGAATTTTATTCAGCAAGCAAAGGAAAGTACCTCCTCGAGGCATGAAGGCAGGCCAACCCCAAAGGAGAGGCCCAGTCCCGCATTTCTCATGATGTACTCTGCATATAAGTTAAATAAGCAGGATGACAATGTACAGCCTTGACATACTCCTTTCCTGATTTGGAACCAGTCTTTTGTTCCATGTCCAGTTCTAACTGTTTGCGTCTTGACCTGCATACAGATTTCTCAGGAGGCAGGTCAGGTCCTGTATTCCCATCTCTTGAAGAATTTTCCACAGTTTGTTGTGATCCACACAGCCAAAGGCTTTGACATAGTCAATAAAGCAGAAATAGATGTTTTCTGGAACTCTCTTGCTTTTTTGATGATCCAGTGGATGTTGGGAATTTGATCTCTGGTTCCTCTGTCTTTTCTAAAGAGGTATAGAACGGACTTTTGGACTCTGAGGGAGAGGGAGAGGGTGGGATGATTTGGGAGAACGGCATTGAAACATGTATACTATCTTGTAAGAATGAAGCGCCAGTCTATGTTCAAGACAGGATGCAGGACGCATGGGGCGGGTGCACGGGATGATTCAGGGAGAGGATGTGGGGTGGGAGGTGGGAGGGGCTTAGGCATTGGGAGATCGTGGACACCTGTGGCTGATTCATGTCAATGTACGGCAAAACAAATACAGTATTGTGGAGTGGGAGGTGGGAGGGGGCTTCGGCATTGGGAGATTGTGTTCACCTATGGCTGATTCGTGTCAATGTATGGCAAAACAAATACAGTATTGTAATTTAAAAATAAATAAATTTAATTTTTAAAAAAATTAAAAAAAATAAATCCAGGCTTCATTAGCAGAATGAAATCTTTTATTGGTTTGCATGCTAAAATGTTATCGAGCATAGAGCAAATCCCTGGAGATGCAGGACACAGAACAGGTAACTCTTAATTGAAAGTGAAAGTGAAGTCACTCAGTTGTGTCCGACTCTTTGCGACCCGGTGGACTGTAGCCTACCAGGCTTCTCTGTCCATGGGATTCTCTAGGCAAGAATACTGGAGTGGGTTACTATTTCCTTCTCCAGGGGATCTTCCTGACCCAGGGATCGAACCCAGGTCTCCTGCATCAGAGGCAGATGCTTTAACCTCTAAGCCACCAGGGAAGCTTAAGGGAAGAGAGAATAATTGGGTCCAGATATAACAGAGTCACCAGGAAGGTCATGTCTGGGATGGCTTTGGTGGAGAGCCTTGGACAGTCTATCCTTGGTTGGGGATAAAGGAAAGGGACAGTAAAATGGGGATGTGAAAGTAAAATAAGGTTAAATTTCACCAGTTTCCTGTTACTCTGTCCTTGGGGCTAACCCTCATGTTGTGTGGCTGGTTAAACATTAAAAAGATAGTAAACCCCCATTAGTATTAGTGTTTGAGGAATGGGCCACTATGAAAGCTTCTGTTTATTTGGATTGAGATATACTGTAAAATAAAGATACCAGTAAAGTTACAAATTGCTGAGAAGCAGCAGATAAGGGAGGAAAAGCCATATTAAATTTGCTGTGTGACACAGAGAGCTCAACCCAGTGCTCTGTGACAACCTAGAGGGGTGGGACGGGGTGGGGGAAATAGGAGGGAGATTCAAGATGGTGAAGGCATATGTATACCTCTGGCTGATCATTTTGATGTATGGCATAAACCAGCACAATATTGTAAAGCAATTATCTTCCAGTAAATTTTTTAATTAAAAAAATAAGGAAATGGAAAGAATAAATAACAAAGATGAATGTTAATATCCTTATTTAATTCTTGAATTGACATTTTCTCATTATCCCCTCAGCCCCTCACCTCTGCCCCCAGTTATTTGGAAACATACTGTTATCTACATTTTACAATATTGTATTAGTTTTCTCTTGCTGCTGCAATAAATCACCACAAACTTACTGGGTTTAAACAACAAAAATCTGTTATCTTACAGGTCTGGAAGTGAGAAGTTTTAAATAAGTCTCACTGGGTATCAGCAATGCCATGTTTCTCTTTAAAGCTTCTAGAAGATAATCTGATTCCTTGCCTTTTCCAGCTTCTGGAGGCTGTCCACATTCCTTGGCTCATGGCCCCTTCCTCCACCTTCAAAAGCCGCAGAATTACGTCCCTTTGATCCTCTTTCCAATGTTCTATCTCCTTTTATCCTTTTCTGCCTCACTTCTATTTTTAAGGGCCTTGAGATTACATTAGATACACTTAAGTAATCCAGGATGGTCTCCCTATTTTAAGGTGAGTTGATTAGCAACCTTAATTCCACCTGCAATATTAATTCCCCTTTGCCATGAATCCAAATATATTTATAGGTTCTGGGGATTAGGACATAGATATCTTTGGAGGAGCCATTATTCTGCCAACCACAAATATAATGAATACTAATTATTATACTGATTAAAACATTGGGTTTTTCACAATAATAAAAGTGAGCTGACATCTCATATTCTCAGAATAAAACAAACAGATTTCTAACATTTTAACTAGGTGCACATATAAGAGAGAAACAATAAACAAAATGGTGACAATGTTTTAAAATAAAGGAATGCAAATAGATGCAAGAAGACTTTCAATAAATTGTGAGTAGAGAGATGCCAATATCAAATAAAGTGTAATTTAAGGCCAAAAGCTTGAAATAGAACCTACATGTATTCATTTATTGAATAAATGTTTTTATATTAACTGTTTGAATGATACATGAAGCATTTGGTACAACTACAAAGACAGTTGTGGAATACAGCTATCAGAATTTTAAAAATAGGTAGTAAAAATAATACAATGTATTTGAAAACATAATTAAGAAATTTGACCTAATATTTTGACAAATACATAGAATTGTATACTCCAATGGAAAAGAATGTACATTCATAACTTATGCCCTAGGCCCTTTACAAAAACTGACTGTGTACTTTGCCACAGGAAAAACCTTGATCAATTTCCAAGTAGCAAACTGACAGGTAACATTCTGATTAAATTTATGAAGTTTAGAAACGGACAATAAAAATATTAAAAAAATAGAATCTTGTAACAATAAAAAATTTTTAATAAATAATTTTTGTATCAAAAATGAAGTCTAAACATTTAAAATTATTCAAAAGAAACAAAACTGAGATTACTTCATAAAAACCTGAGGGTATGGTTAAAAACATCACAAAAGAAATATTAAGGCATTAAATGAATTTAAGGAAATATTGGAAGAAATATGCAACTCAGAGGAACAGAAACAGAAAAAATGCATATATCACATGAAAGTAGTCATACATAACTAGCTAAAATTATTCAGTGAATTTAAAAGCTAAAAGTTGGCTCCATAAAAGATGTATAGAAAAATATTCTTTGTTTTACACTTAAACATACATACATTGATAAATTTCCTGAACTCCAAGAATAACAAGAAATCTTGTGGGTTTCCTGGAAGAAACAGCAAAGAAAAAAGACAGGTATTGATTGTCTCTTATCTAGAGATATTGGTTTTTTTTTTTTTCCTTATCTACACAGGAAAAAAATAAGACAGTATTGGTTTTCTCATCTCTATCATAGAAGCTAGAATATAATGTAATAGCATCTAGAAATTTCCAAGGAAAAAGACTTCAATCCAAGCATCTTTTTATAACTCAATCAGGATATCATTCACCTGTTTGATTTCTAGAGAGAGATGTTTGAGGACATGCCCGAATTCATAAAGTATATTACTCTCATGGGCTCCCCAGGTGGCGCTAGTGGTAAAGAATCTGTCTGCAACGCAAGAGACATAGGAGACCTAGGTTCAATCCCTGGGTGGAGAAAATCCCCTGGAGGAGGGCATGGCAACCTACTCCCGTATTCTTGCCTGGAGAATCCCGTGGACAGAGGAGCTTAGCAGGCTGTGGTCCAGGGAGTCGCAAAGACTGAAGTAACTTAGCACACACACGCACACACACATCACTCTCATACATTCCCATCTTATATCATTAAGTAAAATAAACAAATGTAATGTAATTTATAAAATCTCATTTACATAAAAATAAGAGGAAAGTCTTTTCATATGTGTCTATATATGTTTATGGGCCTACAGAAAGGTAAGGAAAGATAGCCACTCACTCTATGATGAATTTGCTTTGTAATGGGATTGGAGGAGACAGAGAAGGACCTATTAATTCATTTTGTCTTTATGAACATCTGTATTGTTTGAATCACAATGAGAAATTTTTTGGTAATTAAAAAAATGTATAGTATAAGTGGACTGAGAAAGAGAAATAAGCAGCAGTGGCTCTTAGTGAGTAGATATCTCTTGATGGAGTCAGAGCCTCAGTTGCTAGCATAATTCAGTCATTAATGAAGGGAGGGTGGGGTTAAAGGGGAAAAATGTGTAAAAATAATCCTGTTAATGTAGAAACCTTCCTAAGTGAAGCATGAGACCCAGAACCTATAAAGGACAAAAATGGGCAGATTTGATGACATAAAAATTGAACACACATAAGCAACAAGCACCGGGGCTTCCCTGGTGGCTCAGACAGTAAAAAATCTGCCTGCAATGTGGGAGACCTGGGTTCAGTCCCTGGGTCGGGAAGATCCCCTGGAGAAGGGCATGGCAACCCACTCCAGTATCCTTGCCTGGAGAATCCCATGGACAGAGGAGCCTGTCTGGCTACAGTCTATGGGCTCCCAGAGAGTCAAACAGGATTGAGTGACCAACACACACAAGCAACAAGGAGAAGCAAGAGGTTGAGAGATAATATTTGGCACATCTAAAATGAAACAAGCTAGAGCATTCCATATACAAATGAAGGAATTACATATTACCAATAAATATATAAAAAGATACTCAAATAAAAGAATGCAAATGTAAATGCATATAAATAAAATGCAAATAAGAATGATATAGCATTTTTACCTTCATATTTGGCAAAAGGAACAAAAGATAGCTGATAAAATCTACTGCTTTTAAGGACATAAGGAAAGTGGCGCTTGGGCACGCTGTTGGGTAGGAATGTGAGTTAGAATAATCTTTCATAGCATAACTTGGCAGAATCTAACAAATCTTAAAAAGCATATGTGCTGTGACCAGCAATCAGGTTTTCAGGAGTTTAACTTACATAAAAATAGCAAGAGTGCAGAAAGATGTGTGTACAAGGATAGTGATTGAACCTTGATTGTAATAGTAAATACTTCAAAACAAGCTAAGCATGAAAGTCTGGTTAATAAATTATGATATCATCAGATAATGGAATTCCTTACAAGTATTGGTGCAGAGGATGAAATGGTTAGATAGCATCACTAACTCAATGCATATGAATTTGAGTAAACTCCAGGAGATAGTGAAGGACAGGGGAACCTGGTGCACTACAGTCCATGGGGTTGCAAAGAGTTGGACATGAGTTGGCCACTGAACAACAATAAAATTAAAAAGAATGAAGCAGATCCATATATTCTGACATGGAAAAAGTCCATGATATAGTATTGAGAGGCGAGAGATGCGTTGCAAAACTTGTCATTTATATCAGTTAACATGATGCTTAGAGAGTGAGGAATTCACGTAAAATCCATATTTTGGATTGATTCAGAGTTAACCATATTTTCTTATAAAAATTCAACCTTTAATTATTGAAAGTCTTTTAAAATGACTCCTTTTCTGTGTAATATCTGAGAAACATCCTTAAGCCTTCATTCTATGACTATCTGGTAATAGAAGAAAGAGACAACCAGAGAAATACTATAAGGCATTTAATAATGACTATTTAGTAATGAGTAAAATAAAACTCTAACTACCATACTAATTGGTTAGACCAAAACTTTGAAATGAGACAATTTGAAGTAAACCTTGAAAAATGATTTTAACTTTCAACAGACAAATATAGAGGGTTGGTCTTTCTATGCCAAAAAACACAAATATTTGAATTTAAGGACAATATTCAAATACTGAATAGCTGTTGAAGTGTAGGTACTTGAAGCTTTGGCTTATTCAGGCTAGGCAGGAACAGACTTCAGATTCAAATAGATATGTGATCAAATTGTAGCTCCATTTTTAAAAATTGACAATGCCAGAATACTTAGCTTGACCATGCGCTCTCATGTGTAAAATAAAGTTAATAATCGCTACCTCTCCGTGTCATTGTGATGATTATATCTTTAAATGTGAAATATATATATAACTCTCTCTTAGCACAAAATAGACCGTTACTGAATGTCAGTTCTGATCTCTTCCTTGACATTGAGTTGAGTAAGACCTCTTTCACTTGGCTGAATAGCTAATGGGCAGTATATTTTTCTTAGAATTTCTCTTCATGCTTAGAACCCCAACATGACACTTTTCCTTGTTAGAAAATTGGCTACTCCCTGACTCAAGTTCTCTATATCTTCATTGCAATGTCTTCCTCTTCCTAAATTCTTACATGTAAATATTAATTCATATACTTCAGAGACAGCCCAAGCCCGGATAAGAAACTCAGTCCAAAGAGTTTGGATAGAAAGAAGGAAAAATGTAGACAAGTTTTCTGTTTGGTTAACTTTAATTGAGAAACCAGCATCAGAAAGTGGGTTTGACATTTTGAGTCCAGATCTTATAAGCTTGATATTCCCTTTCTGTTTCCTTCCTAGGGGAGAGCTAATGTCAGAATATAGAGAGCTCTGAGCATATACATGACTTGGCTACGACAGAGTAGTGTTGAGCCAAGTGACTTAATTTTTCTTGATAAAGGTAAGAAAGTCAGATGAGCCAGGGAATGTACTAGAAGGAAGCAAAGGGTGAATAAGTTAGACAGGGGTGTCCAGAGTAAGATCATATCAGAAGGCAGCAGAATAGTGTGGCCAACTAGCAGAACAAGCTCATCAACCAGGCTTATTGGAGTTGACATAATAAGAAAATTAAAAATCTACGGGAGGAATCTATCATTGGAGTTCAATTCAGTAGATAGTTATAAGGCACTGATTATGGATCAGGCTCTCCCCTTGGTCCTGGAATGTACAGGTGATACACCCAAGGACAGTTAAAAATCCAAGTCAAAAAACAAGAGCCAGTAAATTTGTGTGGGGATAAGGGATGGGGTACAAACATCTATTAGCAGAGACTTGACCATGAAGACATTTCCCAAATTGAACTCTGTACCTATTTCCTCTGAATCTTTTTTTTAGTAGTCAGGACTCTGATTGCAATGATGGAAACCCAATGCCAACTAGCTTAAGGGAAGACAAATTTTTATTGGCTAGTATCCATTCAACAAGGTGGACATGGTCTTAAGGAAAGCTAGAACACAGGCTGAAAGCATTGACTTGAGCACTATCAAAACTCCTTCTTATGCCTAGCTCTATCTCTCTCCATATCACCTTCATTATGTACAAATTGGAAATCTGGCCAGTGCTAACTGTTCTGGGCTCTCAACCTATGTAGCAGACTAAGAGGAAAGGGTCTCTTCTACCTATTTGCAATAAATATTTTTAAAAAAGAAAAGAAAACCTGAGAACATATCTGGATTGGCCTGGCCTGAGGACATATCTGGATTGGCATGGCCTAAGTCCCAGACTAGATCAGGTGTACATCTCTTAAAGAGTCACTGTGGCTAAGACTGCAAAACAGATAGGAGCTGCTTCTTTTTTTCAATCAGAAGTCTAAAATAGTGGTAAAAGAAGGGTTTCCTTAAAGAAGTGAGACTACAGATAGATATGGTCACTGGGGAAATCACAGTGAGTCAGTCATTGAAACATGGGGCAGTTCCATTGGACAGGAATGTCTCCAAACACAGCTGGTCCATATATACTGAAGGTAAGGCCAGATATTTGGAAACTCTTGGCTAAAATGGAGAACACACAGCAATCGTGAGAGCAACAGATATCCAAGAGGCAGGTCTGAACCACCTCAAGCCTTCAGTTGTTCTCTATTATTGCCTATAAAATAAATTCTGAAATACTTACCTTATTAAGGTCCTTCACAATCTTCCTTCACAGTATCATCATTCTTTTCACCCTCTATTTTGCTTTGTTCACGGTCAGTTGTGTCGGATTCTTTGTGATCCCCATGGACTGTAGCCCGCCAGGCTCCTCTGTTCATGGGATTTTCCAGGCAGGAATTCTTGAGTGGGTTGACATTTCTTTCTCCAGGGGTTCTTCTTGACCCAAGGATTGAACCCTCATCTCCTGTGTCTCCTGCATTAGCAGGTGAACTTTTACCACTGCACCACCTGAGAAGCCCTTTTGCTGTTTATGTTGTTGTTGTTTAGCCACTAAGTCATGTCCATATCTTTTCAGCCACATGGACTGCAGCACACCAAGCTTCCCTGCCCTTCACTATCTCTCAGAGTTTGCTCAAACTCATGTCGAGTCAGTGATGTCATCCAACCATCTTATCCTCTGTGGCCCCCTTCTCCTCCTGCCCTCAATTTTTCCCAGCATCAGGGCCTTTCCCAATGAGTCGGCTCTGCATCACGTGGCCAAAGTATTAGAGATTCAGCATCAGTCTTTCTGATGATATTCAGGGTTTATTTCCTTTAGGGTTTATTAGTTTGATCTCCTTACTATCCAAGGGACTCTCAAAAGTCTTCTCCAGCACCACAGTTTGAAAGCATCAATTCTTTGGTGCTCAGCCTTCTTTATGGTCCATCTCTCACATCCTTACATGACTACTGGAAAAACCATAGCTTTGACTGGTTTGTTGGCAAAGTAATGTCTCTGCTTTTTAATATACTGTCTAGGTTTGTCATGGATTTCTTTCCAAGGAGGAAGCATCTTTTAATTTCATGGCTGCAGTCACTGTCTGCAGTGATTTTGAAGCCCTAAGAAATAAAGTCTGTCACCACTTCCACTTTTTCCCCTTCTATGTGCCTTGAAGTTATGAAATCAGATGCCATGATCTTAGTTTTCTGAATATTGAATTTTAAGCCAGCTTTTTTCACTCTCCTCTTTCACCCTCATCAAGTGGCTCTTTAGTTTCTCTTCACCCTCTGTATGAATTCTATAATCCAGAAAAGCTGGTTAATTTCCTGAGGAAAGAACCATGTCTTAAGGCTACTCTCAGGCTATCATCAATTGCCTAGGTCTGGCATTCTTATTCCCACTGTATGCTTATACTACTGTCTTAGCTTGGTAAGCATTCCCAATGCACTCCTTTATTCACCAAATATATATTGATGCTTCTTTGAATAAAAATTTATTTTGGACATGGCTATATACAATGATGATTAAGATAGTCATGGTCACTACTCTCAAGGAATTCACATTCTGGTCATTTTAGACAGTCATCACATAATTATGTAAATAATCCTGAAATTATAATTTTGATCAATGCTATGACGAAAGAAAGATCTAATGCAGACTGAAGGGCCAAAGAAGTGAGCTATCATCTGATAGAGAAGAAGGAATTAACCAGGTAAAGAGTAAAGCAATGAGAAGGAAAAGAGGGGAACAGTATACATAAATATCATGAGAAGAAGAGGAGGATGCGAAAGTGGAAGAAGTGCAGTATTGCTAGAGGGAGAGAGAAAGAGGCTAGAGAAACAGAAAGCCAGATCATATAGGGGCTTTGAACAGTTTATTAAGGACTTTGAGATTTACTCTGAACATTACACAAGGATATGTGGTTAGTTTTATCATATGTTTGTTGGCTATGCATAGAGTGTATTAGAAGGGGAACAAGATTAGAAGCAAGGGGGCCAGTTAGGTTATTGCAGTCATTTAAACCAGGGATTATTAAAAGTGGAAAGGAAAGAACTGGATAGGTTCAAGGTATAATTAAGAGATAAAAATGACCAGGTTTGATGTGTTGAATCTGGGGTTGGCAGGATGACTCCTAGGTTTCAGGTTTCTGCACAAGAAACTAAAATGCAATGGCAAGAGGAGGGTTGGATTTGGAGGCAATGATGGTCATATTAGTTTTGCACATTTTCTTTTTATTTGAGGTAGCTTTTACATAGGACTTACCTTGTGGTTCAGACGGTAAAGCATTCGCATACAATGCCGGAGACCCGGGTTTGATCCCTCGGTCAGGAAGAGCCTCTGGAGAAAGAAATGGTAACCTACTCCAGTATTCTTACCTGGAAAATCCCATGGATGGAGAAGTGTGGTAGGCACAGTCCATGGGGTCGCAAAGAGTCGGACACTACTGAGCGATTTCACTTTCACTTTCACTTTACATAGCTAACGTAGATGACTGATGAATAATTGAATATACAGATATGGAGCACAGTATTGAGTCTAAACTTCCCTCTAATCTCTCAAACCTGTCCATTCATTAAATCCTAGCTTGATGGCTGGATGGCATCACTGACTCGATGGATGTGAGTCTGAGTGAACTCCGGGAGTTGGTGATGGACAGGGAATCCTGGCGTGCTGCGAATCATGGGGTCGCAAAGAGTCGGACACGACAGACTGACTGAACTGAACTGAATCTACCACCACCATGAGATGTCACTAACCCATTTTTCTGACTATCCTCTCCTCCATGCTCTCCTAGTACTTATATCTGGACCATTCATTAGGCTCCAGTTGTATATTCTACCACATATATGTAGTTATATCTTGTTTCTCTAATTAGAAATTAAGTTTCTTGATATTAGAGACTATGTTAGTTTCAACTATCCTTTGCTACCACTACTAGCTTTACATATAGTAAGAGTTCATTTTACCTGTAACAAAGTGAATTCATAACCTTTTTGCTACTAGGTAGTATACAGTTACAAGTGCATGCGTGCATGTGTGTGTGTATGCTCAGGCACCTTAGTAGTGTCCAACTCTTTGCGAACCCATGGACCACAGCCTGCCAGGTTCCTCTGCCCATGAAATTCTCCAGGCAAGAATAGTGGAGTAAGTAGTTGTCCTCCTCTCTGGGTGATCTTTGCAACCCAGTGGTTGAACTCATATCTCCTGCATCTCCTGCATTGCTGGCAAATTCTTTACAGCTGAGCCACTGGGGACAGGTGTTAGAAGGAACAGGTGTTAAATACAGATGACTGGGATTTGAAATTTAACTTCACCTCTTTTACAAGAAGTGGTGACTATAGTCAAGTATTTTAACCTCTTCTATTTCCTCATTTGTTAATTCATGATAATACTAACACCTGTCTCAGAGAGTTATTATTAAGATTAAATGCATAATGTTTGCAAAGTATATAGCATAGTGTTTGTCACATGATAAGCTTAGAATAGGACTTCTCAGGTGGCTCAGTGGTAAAGAATCTGCCTGCCAATGCAGGAGATGCAGGAGACCTGGGTTCGATCCCTGGGTTAGGGAATGTCTACCATCTCTAGTATATTTGCCTAGAGAATTCCATGGACAGAGGAGCCTGGCAGGCTACAGTCCATGGGGTCACAAAGGGTTGGACACAACTGAGCAACTACCAATTTCATTTTCAAGCATTAGAATGGTGGTTTATTGTTGTTGTTATTATTGTTGTTGTTATTTTGGTAGGGATCAGAAGGTTCTGTAATATGACATTCAATGAAGATCAGTCATTAACTTGTCATCTTTATCCCTGGATGGAGCTTAGCTCCTGATTTTAGAGAACATTCTAGTGGAGGCAGTCTCTTGTGTTTCAGAAAGCATAAGTTAAGGTATGGCTGGAAATCACAATGTGTGAGTTGTGTGCACATGTGGATATATGTATATAAATATGACACGTGTACCCCAATGTTCATCACAGAACTGTTTATAATAGCCAGGACGTGGAAGCAACCTACATGTCCATCAGCAGATGAATGGATAAGAAAGCTGTGGTACATATACACAATGGAGTATTACTCAGCCATTAAAAAGAATACATTTGAATCAGTTCTAATGAGGTGGATGAAACTGGAACTGATTATACAGAGTGAAGTAAGCCAGAAAGAAAAACACCAATCCAGTATACTAGTGCATATATATGGAATTTAGAAAGATGGTAACAATAACCCTGTATGCGAGACAGCAAAAGAGACACAGATGTATAGAACAGTCTTTAGGACTCTGTGGGAGAGGGTGAGGGTAGGATGATTTGGAAGAATGGCATTGAAACATGTATAATATCATATGTGAAATGAATCGCCAGTCCAGGTTAGATGCATGATACTGGATGCTTGGGACTGGTGCACTGAGATGACCCAGAGGGATGGTACAGAGAGGGAGGAGGGAGGGGGTTCAGGATGGGGAACACGTGTATACCTGTGGCAGATTCATGTTGATGTATGGCAAAACCAATACAATATTGTAAAGAAATTAACCTCCAAGCAGCTCAACTCCAGAAAAATAAATGATCCAATAAAAAAATGGGCCAAAGAACTAAATAGGCATTTCTCCAAAAGAAGACATACGGATGGCTAACAAACACATGAAAAGATGTTCAACATCACTCATTATCAGAGAAATGCAAATCAAGACCACAATGAGGTACCATTTCACACCAGTCAGAATGGCTGCGATCCAAAAGTCTACAAGCAATAAATGCTGGAGAGGATGTGGAGAAAAGGGAACCCTCTTACACTGCTGGTGGGAATGCAAACTAGTACAGCCATTATAGAAAACGGTGTGGAGATTCCTTAAAAAATTGCAAATAGAACTGCCTTATGACCCATTGCAATCCCACTGCAATACACACTGAGGAAACCAGAACTGAAAGAGACACATGTACCCCAAAGTTCATTGCAGCACTGTTTATAATAGCCAGGACATGGAAGCAACCTAGATGTCCATCAGCAGATGAATGGATAAGAAAGCGGTGGTACATATACACAATGGAATACTACTCAGCCCTTAAAAAGAATAAATTTGACTCAGTTCTAATGAGATGGATGAAATTGGAACCAATTATACAGAGTGAAGTAAGCCAGAAAGAAAAACACCAATACAGTATACTGACACATATATATGGAATTTAGAGGACAGTAATGATGACCCTATATGTGAGACAACAAGAGACACAGAGGTATAGAGTGGACTTTTTGGACTCTGAGGGAGAGGGAAAGGGTGGGATGGTTTGGGAGAATGGCAATGAAACATGTATATTTTCTTGTAAGAAACGAAGCGCCAATCTATGTTCAATGTAGGATGCAGGATGCATGGGGCTGATGCACAGGATGATTCAAGTAGAGGATGTGGGGTGGGAGGTGGGAGGGGGCTTCGGCATTGGGAGATTGTGTTCACCTGTGGCTGATTCATGTCAATGTATGGCAAAACAAATACAGTATTGTAATTAAAAAAATAAATATAATAATAAAAAATAAATATATATTAAATTAATAAATAAATATGTACCTATTAATCATTTTTATTAAGAGGACCCATTGCTTACGATGCCTGGTATGTACTGGTTTTTATGTTGCTGCTGCTGCTAAGTTACTTCAGTCGTGTCCAACTCTGTGCGACCCCATAGATGGCAGCCCACCAGGCTCCACCATCCCTGGGATTCTCCAGGCAATAACGCTGAACTGGGTTGCCATTTCCTTCTCCAATGCATGAAAGTGAAAAGTGAAAGTGAAAAGCTCAGTAAATGTCTGACTCTTTGAGACCCCATAGACTGCAGCCTACCAGGCTCCTCCGTCCATGGGATTTTCCAGGCAAGAGTACTGGACTGGGGTGCCATTGCCTTCTCCGGGTTTTTATGTTGCTAACAACTAAAAAGAAATCATTCATTTCAGAGGAGAGAAACATATTAACTCTGCAAACTAGTAAGATGTGCTTTTTATAAATTATTTGTTCCAGTTGCTTTAATGGTGCCCTAGTCACCCCTTCCCCCATTGATGTATGTTCGAAGACTAAATAGTTTTCTGTCACCTTACCAACGGAGAAGGCAATGGCACCCCACTCCAGTACTCTTGCCTGGAAAATCCATGGACAGAGGAGCCTGGTGGGCTGCAGTCCATGGGGTCGCTAAGAGTCAGACACGACTGAGCGACTTCACATTCACTTTTCTCTTTCATTCATTGGAGAAGGAAATGGCAACCCACTCCAGTGTTCTTGCCTGGAGAATCCCAGGGACGAGGGAGCCTGGTGGGCTGCCGTCTATGGGGTCGCACAGAGTCGGACACGACTGAAGCAACTTAGCAGCAGCACCTTACCAAGAGAACTAGGATATTTCTTTTTAACATGAAGAGTCGTAGGGGGAATGTGGGCTTTTTTTCCTTATTTATATTAATGAAATATTTATGTATGAAATCATGTTGGGAAAGTATATAACTGTATAGTAGACATAAGTTGCTACCTCTGCTTATAAAAACCCAATATCTCTTTTACATGAATAGCAGTAGTAAAAAAATTATGATAAATGTTTTTCTAATTTTTACATACTGGCGAGTCCAAGTTTATACTTAAATTATTCTACTAATTCTTATTGTAAAGGGCTTCTTTATTGAAATGTGAATTTGAAATCCAGTGGCATTTTTAATATACCAGTAGATTATATATATATATATAATTCATATATGAATAATTAGAATTCCAAATGGCCTTTCCAGTTTTCTTTTCACACCTCTCCTAAGGCCCATTTGAATTTTATGTAGGCTAAGAAATAAAACTGATTTCCTAGATGGGTGAAAGTTATCTTTCTATAATTTTAACCTAATGCTAAAATTAAACTGTTCACAATTCAACTATTTTAAATAACCCTGCCCAGACTTGAAACTCTTAGAGCAAATAATGTTCTGTATTTATTTAGGACACCCTATCCAGAATGTGTGTGTGTGTGTTTTATTATTGATTATGTAGCATGAAGTAGAACAGTGATAGGCTTATCATTCTATAGATAAACTGTGGAATAATTCAATTTTTCTTTTCCTCCTCCCTACCAAGTCCCAGTCACTGAAGGCTGGCCAGCCCCCTTCATCCACTTCCCTCAAGATTATTTTAACCTCTCAAGTATTTAGCCAAAAAATCTCTCTGTAGGCAAACTGAACACACATAGCAGCGTCCAATGTAGCATATCTTCAGCCCTAGCTTCCCAAGGTCCTCAACCTCCCCGACAGAAGACATTGTTTTCACAGAGTAGATTCAGGTATTACAAAAGCTAAATTCCAGCACATCACTGTTTTCATATAGACAAGATTTAATGAAACCTCTAGAAGGACCTTGAATGAATACCCAGATGAAATAGCCAGAGAGTAATACACAGACTAATATACAGATGAAAATCTATGTAATTCTGATACTGAGTTTGGTCTGCACACCATTATTACAAATTTATTCCAAGTAGAACATGAGCTCCATAATGGCAGGGATCTTTCTCTGTATTGTCCATTGATTTTTCACTAGTACCTGTAAAAATACTTGCTGCATTATATGGTTAATACATAATTGCTTAAAAATGTATTTTCTTACATTCTGGAGGAAGATTCAGAACTCCAGAATTTCCATGATGAAAATGAAATTTCCAGGATGAAAATGAATGAAATTTTCAGAATTTCATAGACTTCTGAAAAATTCTTAAAATTCAAGTGTGTATAATGATTCTGGCACCCTTACATAAAAGGAACAGTAGGCAGAGTGGGATATAATTTGAGGCAAGAAAGGCCCTTTGCAAACTAGCCCCTCAACCCATACACCCATAGCATGTTGTTGTTCAGTTACTAAGTCCTGTCCAACTCTTTGTGACCCCATGGACTGTATCACACCAGTCTTTCCTGTCCTTCACTATTTCCTGGAGTTTGCTCAGAGTCATGTCCATTGAGTCAGTGATGCCATCCAACCATTTCATCCTCTGTTGCCCCCTTCTCCTACTGCCCTCAATCTTTCTCAACATCAAGGTCTTTTCTAACAAGTCATCTCTCTGCATCAGGTGGCCAAAGTATTGGAGTTTTAGCTTCAGTATCAGTACTTCCAGTGAATATTCAGGGTTCATCTATTTTAGGGTTGACTGGTTTTATCTCCTTGCCGTCCAAGGGACTCTCAAGAGTCTTCTCCAGCACCATAGTTCAAAAGCATCAGTTCTTCGTCCCTCAGTCTTCTTTATGGTCCAACTCTCACATCCAGATATGACTACTTTAAAACCATTGCTTTGACTATACAGACCTTTGTAGGCAAAATGATGTCTCTGCTTTTAATATGCTGTCTAGGTTTGTCATTGCTTTTCTTCCAAGGAGCATATTTCAATGTCATGGCTACAGTCACCGTTCACAGTGATTTTGGAGCCCAAGAAAATAAAATCTGCCACTGTTCCATTTTTCCCCATCTATTTGCAATGAAGTGATGGAACCAAATGCCATGACTTCGTTTTTGAATGCTAAGTTTTAAGCCAGCTTTCTCACTCTCCTTTTTCACCCTCATCAAGAGGCTCTTTAGTTCCTCTTTGCTTTCTGCCATTACGGTGGTGGCATCTGCATATCTGAGGTTATTGATATTTCTCCCAGCAATCTCAATTCCAGCTTGCAATTCATCCAGTCCAACAACTCACATGATGTGATTAATCCAGTCCAACATTTCACATGGTGTACTCTGCATGTAAGTTAAATAAGCAGGGTGACAATATACAGCCTTTACATACTCCTTTCCCAATTTTGAACTAGTCCATTGTTCCATGTCCAGTTCTAACTGTTGCTTCTTGACCCACATATGGGTTTCTCAAGAGACAGGTAAGGTGGTCTGGTATTCCCCTCTCTTTAATAATTTTCCCACAGTTTGTTGTGATTCACATAGTCAAAGGCTTTACTGTAGTCAATGAGCAGAAATAAATGTTTTCTGGAATTCTCTTGCTTTTTGTATGATCCAGTGGATGCTGGCAATTTGATCTGTGGTTCCTCTGCCTTTTCTAAATCCAGCTTGTACATCTGGAAGTTTTCATAATGCTGAAACCTAGCTTGAATAATTTCACTTATGACATAGGCACAGCAGATTTGCTATTCTTTGAATTTACCATTTCCTTGCATAGACCATTGCCTTTAAATATGTGATTCTCTCTGCTAGAAATGATCTTACCATGTTTTTAACTTTCCAGAGTCACATTCATCACTTTTTAAGATTTAACTCTTCTCTGAAGCCATTCTCAATCTTCCAAGCAGGAAGAATCCCTCACGTCTCTGGGACTCCACAGTCCTTTATGCATATATTTGTCATGGAACTTCCTTCTTGTCGTGTCATCATTTCCAGGCCAGCACTAGATTGTCAGCCATTCAAGGGGAGAGGTCATGTCTTTCCCGTTCTTTCTTATCTGACTGAATTCTATCATAGTGGGTATCATACAGTAGGTGCTTAATAGATGCTTATTTTATAACTTATGAGTTGAGTGTATGAAAACTAAAAGTGGGAGTGTTCTATTAAAAATGATAGTATATAGTTTGGCATGAGTTTGGAGAAAGTAAGTGTACTAAATAAACCTGGCTTCATTTATCAGATTTGCTAGCATAGTGCTCTGCTCTGAGGAATCTGTCTACAAAAAGGAACAGTTGAAAAAGAAAGAGAATAAACAGATGGAGTTAAAGTTCTAGTCAAGGAGGTGACACCATAAAAATAATGGATGCTGGGTATGAAGTAGAGGAGGCTCAGGGGCAAGTGGGTAGACCAGAAGGAAGAAACCTACCTTAGAATAGTGTCTAGGACAAACCTTGGAACCAGTGAAAGAGCCAGTAACTATGTAAAAAAATGAATATTCACCAAGCAGCTTTTATGGGATCTTTTTTTTCCCAAAAAATGATTTGGGGATTGGATGGAGTCAACTGTTCAGGCATTGTGTCCACTTGTGTTACATCTGTCCATATATCATTAATGTCCTTGGGCAATTCTCATAGACTGATTCACCCACACATCTTTCCCAAATCTGTAAAATGAACACAATTGAAATTGTTTATATAGATTGAGCATTGTTTTTTAAGTGCCTGAAATGTTCATTTGCTTGTTTGGGTTAAATGTTTAGGGCAGCGTTAATAAGGAATAGGGCCATAGAAGTTTCCAGTGCAAAAGCACTAATGTTATTGTTGCTGTCTGTATTTGCTTTCTAGCTTTAAGAGGTTTTGGAAAATGCATTTTGTAGAAATTGCCTGCAGTGTTAGCACTAAATGATCACTAAAGAGAAGCGTGCCTTTATCTAATTTCATACCTCCTTGATAAATTTAAAATAAAGAGAAACTTCCTCGGTATTTAATCAAAATTTTTAGAGTATTTTAAACTCAAAGCCATTCTCTGAATGCTGTGATACATGTTAAGATCTGAATGTATATCACAGATTTAGGCTCAGTCTATTTAGCCTGAAATGGTAATGTTACCTTGTAAACAGGAATTGCCCCAGTTTTGATCTGATTGTCTCCTCTGGCTGGGTGATAATGTGCTGAAGTAATACCCCAACACACATTTCCCAGTGAATAATATTCTTCTCATTTTTGTAAATGTTAAATAATTTCAAAACTCTCCTCAAGGCAGCTGCTATGAGCTAGTGATCTGAACACAGGAGAGGCCAACGTTTTCTTTTATTTTTCTGCCTGTAGACCCAGATATTATTTGTGTTGTCTGGAAGCATGGAATGTGCTCTAAAATATCACTGTTATTTTCAGTGAGTCAAAGTGACATGATGGTGATGAAGCGAATCCATAAGAATCAGTACAAAGTGAAATCATACTTCAAAAGTTGTAAAATACATTAACCTCTTATAAGAACAATGAATTAATACATGCATAATTTAGGGATCTCTTTTTCGTACTGTCAGCGACAAAGGAAATGCCCCTTTTCTCCCAGCTGCCATATCCCTCAAAGCGTTTTGGCGGCTGGCTGTGAAAATCCAGATGGAAACAGCAGCAAGCCGAATGAAACCTAGGAAGGCAAGAAGCAGAAAGTTCTAGCATGAGCCACATGCACATTGTACCAATGAGGAAAGGTAGGCTGTGTATTCGAATGTGCTACTTAGAACTTCGTGTGCTATATAAGGTGATTAGGACTCAGTTTTAAAACTGTTCGAAGTTGGCCTTGCCACTTGATATCTACGTAATTGTCTTGGACAATTTACATATACTCTCTTTGAGCTTCAGTTGCTTTGTTTGGAAGATAGGGATAATGATAACTTTTCTCACAGAACATATTGTGAGAAATAAAATAATGTGTCTTAGGGCCTGTTGTGTTGAAGATGCTAAATTCATATCTGGATGTGATCTCGGGTGGCCTCTGTCTGTGGCCCCTCAAAGCAGGATCTCAATTCCCTGACCAGCGATTGAAGCCAGGCTGTGGCAGTGAGAGGGCCGGATCCTAGCCACTAACCCATGATTGCCAGTGGCTGGTGACAAGGCCCTGGCACATCTACTTTGGGAAAAGGAATTTCAACAAAGAGATGGAAAGTGGTGAAACAAGTAAAGTGTTTACTCCTAGGGAAAAAGCACACATAGGTGGGCTCAGACAGAGTCGTGCCCTTTGTGGTAGATTGAATCACTTACATAGAGGCAATTCTTCTGGGTTCCCTCTGGCCAGTCATCTTGCTTTGCCTGCGTTGGGTCCATCATTAGGTCTTGCTCAGGGCCCTCCCCTGTGTGCACCAGCATCTTTTAGCCAAGATGAATGCTCCTGCAAGGGTCTTTAGGAAGTTGACCTAACATAGTATGGTCTGGCACCCCATCCCTTCTCTGACCCCTGAGGATCCTTTCTGCACATGTGTAGTTTGGGAAGTCTCCTTGACTTCAGGAATGAGAAATCTGATCTCTTTATCTTTTATCTCCTTGCTCCTATCATTATCTTTGTCTTGGGGTTTCTGTCCACAGGAGACAGATTCCAGCTACTCAGTCTGAGGCCCGTCTATCTCCTGCCTCAGATGTACTTTCTTCCCCAATATGTAAAACAAAAAAAAGAAAACAACAACAAAAAATTACTGCATGTCCCTATGTAGCTTGAGTTCCATCTGCTTGTGCCCTAGGACTGGAGAATGTGTGCTTTGAAATCAGAATTACTAGTCCAATGTTTAAGTCTGAAACCTTGTACTTTACAAGCTACAAATGAATTTCCTCATAAATCAGGTAGTTTCCCAATTTCCACAGCAAATAGAGAATGGCTTTTCTTTCTAAATAAGAGTTTTTACATGTACGATTGTAATGTAAACACAACTCTCAAAAATAATTTCATTAGTTCAGTTGAACTGTACTTCAGAATGAGGTCAAGACTGGCTCTGATTACTAGAGTATTTGACTACTGTGCAACTGTTTCTGTATAATAACCCATTCTACCATTGAATATATATACACGATGCTACTAAAGAGCCCTTGCAGAAATTAGTGGTAAACAAAGGGGACATTCTAACCTCCCATTAGTGAGAGGTAGCTTTTGAGTGTTGTTTAAAGAGTAGGGCTGCATCTGCACTGAATTAATCATATCTTCTCTTCTAGTCTTCTTTGCAACAAAGAACATGCATTTGGACAGAATAGTTAGTCAGGGTTATGTGAGAAATCTATAGCTATAGCATAAAACAAAGGCAACTAACCTGTTAAGGTGGGAATGGCAAATGTGTGTCACTAGTATTGAGCCCACCTGATTGGTCATAGTACTTTGCTGTTGAGCCCAGATTGGCCCATGAATCTTTCCTGCCACATTAGGATCAAACCTAATTTGTTGATCATTTTTACATGTCTATAACAATCAAAGCATTCAGGAATTTTAAAATCCAGATTTGAAACCCGTCTGATTTTCCCAGAGTGAAGGAAAAATGGAAGGCAAGTCAGGAGAAATTCACCTGCCATTTCCTTCACTCATGGCAGTTTGTGAACACAGATGGGTTTTTCAGTCTTATCAGTTGTTACTTTGTTTCGTTGTTCCCAGTATTCAACTGGGAAACTTAAATTGGGCAAACAAAATGTTCTTTTCTTCTCCATTTTAGAGCCTTGCTTACTAAGGTATAATTAATATTTAATAAATTGTACATATTTATAGTGTAAAATTTGGCAAATTTTGACTCATGAAAACATCACAGTCATCATAATGAATATATCAATAATCTCTCAGAGTTTTCTCTTGCCACTATGTAATGCTTTTCCCTCTACCACTCCCAGCCATCTCCACTCCAGGAAACCTGGGATTCACTTTCTGTCATTATAGATTAGTTTGCATTTTGTAGAGATTTGCATAAATGAAAGCATAGAGTATGTAGACTCTTTGACCCTTCAAAAACTCAGCATAGTTTGATATTTATCCATGTTTTTATATGTATCAATAGTTTATTCCTTTTTATGGCTCAATAGAAGTTCCAATACTTTGGCCAGTTGGTGTGAAGACCTGACTCATTGAAAAGACCCTGATGCTGGGAGAGATTGAAGGTAAAAGGAGAAGGGGGCAGCAGAGGATGAGATGGTTAAATAGCATCACCAACTCAGTGGACATGAATTTGAACAAACTCTGGGTAATAGCAGAGGACAGAGGAACCTGGCATGCTACAGTCCGTGGGATTGAAAAGATTTAAGACACTACTTAGCAACTGAAGAACAACAGTAGTGCACTGTATGAATGTAGGGGAGTATGCAGTTATGCATCTGTTGATGGCTAGTTGAACTATTTCTAACTTTTGACTATTATAAATAAAAATGCTGTGAACATTTGTGTATATGTCTTTGTATGAATACATGATTTCATTTCTATTGGATAAATAGTTATCTAAGAGTATGTATAACTTTATAAGACATGGGGGCTTCCCTGGTGGCTCAACTGGTCAAGAAACTGCGTGCAATGTGGAAGATCTGGATTTGATCCCTGGGTTGGGAAGATCCCCTGGAGAAGGGAACTGCTACCCACTCCAGTATTCTGGTCTGGAGAATTCCATGGACACTCCATGGGGTCACAAAGAGTCAGACATGATTGAGTGACTTTCACTTCACTTCACACCTACGAATACTTAATAGCAAGATGCAAAAGAAGAAAACTGTTGCCAGGCGTTGACTACACCCCCTTAACAAATTTCATTAATAGATATAGGACTATAGAACTCTTTTTGAGTACCCTACTCAGTGTTCATGAATACTGGAGTGTTTCAAATACTGGAGTATCCCTGTTTCAAAGTCGTTTCCTTTAATCATGTCAGATGGTTCTTTCTCCAGTTCAGGTGGTTTCCTTACATCCATGTGCTGTTCTGGACTCTGGGGACAACTGCATATCTCTAGAATTCTCTTTTCTCTGCAGTTCTCTCCTGTTTGGTACTCAGTACAGCCAACTCTAGTTGTTGGCTTTTCCAGACTATCAGGTTTGTCTCCTCAACTCATAGAAACTGCCAGGCTCCCCCTACACTCTCCCTCCCTGTGCTAAGATCTGGAAGCTCTGCAGGCAGTAAGCTGGAGCATTCATAGGGCTCATGCCATTTGTTTCCCTTATCTCAGGGATCACATTCCTTTGTTGCCCAATGTCTGAAAACCAGTGTTTCATATATTTTGTCTGCTTCGTGTTGCTGTTTCAGACATGAGAATACATTTGGTCCCTGTCACCCTATCTTGCCTGGAAGTAGAATTCTCCTCCAGAATTGTTCTCTAAACAGAATTCAAATTTGGAAGTTCCTAATGAGTGTTCTAAAAGTTCTTTCCACAATTTTTGCCCATTTGGAAAGCTACTTCTATCTCTGAAAAGAAAAAAAAAAAAACATTCTCTGAGTTCATGAGAACAGTCTCTCAGAGGAGCCGCCTGCACACTCCAGGATGCTCTATAAACTTGCCAAGGTGGTCATTTGTATATGGTATATAGGACTGAACTGATGGGTAAGAGCAGAAGTTTGGACTCAACTGAAAGGTCATCTTCTACCAGGGCTTTGTGGCTGGTTTGATCAAAGACTTCCCAGTTCTACACCCTAGGGTATATTTTGAAGAATTTTTAGGAATTCATTTTCCAATTCTTTACACTAAAAATAATAGGACAACTTTCTTTGTGAGAATATTTCAATCAGAAGACAATACAGAGAACTTGTTCCCCATTAGTTTAACATTGCTATAAATTGTTTTGTTTTGTTTTTCCTAAATCCATGGCCAGTGGGTTGCTGTCCTTCTCTTTTGCCAAATTTCTGGAGCACTGATTATTTGAAATTCATAGCTTGTATACCAAAATATCAATTTTAAATTTGCAGTGGTCAGCCTTGTTTTATGTTAAACAAAACCAATTCAGATGTGTCAGAATTTTATTCAACAATTTAACCTTTTCAAGAGTGCTTTTATAGTAACTACTGACTTTAAATAGTTATTTTTTGATCACTCCTTGTATAGAGTTATTCTAAGGCCTGAAGGGATTGCAATACTACCTTTTATTTATATGGCCCTTCATGGACCATGGGCTTCCCTTGTGGCTCAGCTGGTAAAGCATCCACCTGCAATGTGGGAGATCTGGGTTCAATCCCTGTGGTGGAAAAGTGCCCGGGAGAAGGAAAGGCTACCCATTCCAGTATTCTGGCCTGGAGAATTCCATGAACTGTATAGTCCATGGGGTTGCAAAGAGCTGGACATGACTGAGCAACTTTCACTCATAGATCATACAACACTTTGCAGAAGTTATCTCATTTGATGTTGGGAGATTCTAAAAATTTAGGAAACACTAGGGTCTGGAGGTCTAATTCAGCAGGTAATGCAGACAATATGCATACAGAGAAAAAATATAAAAGTCATGTAGTAAAGATTAGAAATGCTCTAAGGAAGGGTATAAGATTAAAGGCAGGAGGGAGAAAGTTGGAGAATACTTTGTGAAGGTACTGATCCAAGCCAGATATTAGAAATTAAACTGGTGAAAAATCAGAGGGACATATTCTAGGTGGTTGATACAAGATGTCCAAAGATACTGAGGCAAAAATAAATAGGTCGTCTTTGAAAGATGGCGATAAGAATCCCTTAATGGAGCAGAATGCCATTTACTGTTCTTTGTGGACAGTGACTCTAGTACACAGTTCTCTCTTTATATCTTCACTCAATCATCACAAAATAAATGCTTACAGATTAGAGTAGAATGTTACAGAGGTCCCATTGTTTGCCTTTAAGAGTGTAAGCAGCAAGAGAAAAACAACAAATAACACACAAGGGATTCTCATAAGGATAACAGCTGATCTTTCAATAGAAACTATTCAGGCCAGAAGGGAATGGCAGGACATACTTAAAGTGAAGAAGGAAAAAAACCTACAGCCAAGATTACTGTACCCAGCAAGGATCTCATTCAAATATGAAGGACAAATCAAAAGCTTTACAGAGAGCAAAAGCTGAGAGAATTCAGCACCACCAAACCAGCTCTCCAACAAATGTTAAAGGATCGTCTCAGGACAGGAAACACAGAAAGGGTGTATAAACTCAAACCCAAAACAACAAAGTAAATCCCAATGGGATCATACTTATCAATAATTACCTTAGATGTAAATGGGTTGAATGCCCCAACCAAAAGACAAAGACTGGCTGAATGGATACAAAACAAGACCCGTATATGTGTTGTCTACAAAAGACCCACCCTGAAACAAGGGACACATACAGACTGAAAGTGAAGGGCTGGAAAAAGATATTCCATGCAAATAGAGACCAAAGAAAGCAGGAGTACCAATACTCATATCAGATAAAACAGACTTTAAAACAAAGGCCGTGAAAAGAGACAAAGAAGGACACTACATAATGATCAAAGGTCAATCCAAGAAAAAGATATAACAATTATAAATATATATGCACCCAACATAGGAGCACTGCGATATGTAAGACAAATGCTAAAAAGTATGAAAGGGGAAATTAACAATAACAGAATAATAGTGGGAGATTTTAATACCCAACTCACACCTATGGATAGATCAACTAAACAGAAAATTAACAAGGAAACACAAACTTTAAATAATACTATAGACCAGCTAGATCTAATCGATATCTATAGGACATTTTACCCCAAAACAATGAATAGCACCTTTTTTTCAAGTGCACATGGAACCTTCTCCAGGATAGATCACATCCTGGGCCATAAATCTAGCCTTGTTAATTCAAAAAAATTGAAATCATTCCAAGCATCTTTTCTGACCACAATGCAGTAAGATTAGATGTCAATTACAGGAGAAAAACTATTAAAATTCCAACATATGGAGGCTGAACAACACGCTGCTAAATAACCAACAAATCACAGAAAAAATCAAAAAAGAAATAAAAATATGCATAGAAATGAATGAAAATGAAAACAGAACAACCTAAAGCCTATGCTGCTGCTGCTGCTAAGTCATGTCAGTCGTGTCCAACTCTGTGCGACCCCATAGACTGCAGCCCACCGGGCTCCCCCATCGCTGGGATTCTCCAGGCAAGAATACTGGAGTGGGTTGCCATTTCCTTCTCCAGTGAATGAAAGTGAAGAGTGAAAGTGAAGTTGCTCAGTCGTATCCTACTCTTTGTGACCCCATGGACTGTAGCCTACCACACTCCTCCATCCATAGGATTTCCCAGGCAAGAGTACTGGGACACTGTAAAAGCAGTGCTAAGGGGAAGGTTCATAGCAATACAGCCTTACCTCAAGAAACAAGAAAAAGTCAAATAAATAACCTAACTCTACACATAAAGCAACTTGGAAAGGAAGAAATGAAGAATCCCAGGGTTAGTAGAAGCAAAGAAATCTTAAAAATCAGGGCAGAAATAAATGCGGAAGAAACAAAAGAGATCATAGCAAAAATCAACAAAGCCAAAAGTAGGTTCTTTGAGAAGATAAATAAAATTGACAAACCATTAGCCAGAGTCATCAAGAAACAAAGGGAGAAAAATCATATCAATAAAATTAGAAATGAAAATGGAGAGATCACAACAGACAACACAGAAATACAAAGGATCATAAGAGACTACTATCAGCAATTATATGCCAATAAAATGGACAACTTGGAAGAAATGGACAAATTCTTAGAAAAGTACAACTTTCCAAAACTGAACCAGGAAGAAATAGAAAATCTTAACAGGCCCATCACAAGCACGGAAATTGAAAGTAATCTGAAATCTTCCAGCAAACAAAAGCCCAGGTCCACATGGCTTCACAGCTGAATTCTACCAAAAATTTAAAGAAGAGCTAACAACTATGCTACTCAAACTCTTCCAGAAAATTGCGGAGGAAGGTAAACTTCCAAACTCATTCTATGAGGCCACCATCACCCCTAATTCCAAAACCTGACAAAGATGCCACACACAAAAAAGAAAACTGCAGGTCGATATAGATGCAAAAATCCTTAACAAAATTCTAGCTAACAGAATCCAACGACACATTAAAAAGATCATACATCATGACCAAGTGGGCTATATCCCAGGGATGCAAGGATTCTTCAATATCTGCATATCAATCAACATAATACACCACATTAACAAATTGAAAGATAAAAACCATATGATTATCTCAATAGATGCAGAGAAAGCCTTTGACAAAATTCAACATCCATTTATGATTTAAAAAAAAAAAAACACCTCCAGAAAGCAGGAATAGAAGGAACATACCTCCACAAATTCCACTCCAGTACTCTTGCCTGGAAAATCCCATGGACGGAGGAGCCTGGTAGGCTGCAGTCCATGGGGTCAAAAAGTCAGATACAACTGAGCGACTTTACTTTCACTTTTGACTTTCATGCATTGGAAAGGAAATGGCAACCCCCTCCAGTGTTCTTGCCTGGAGAATCCCAGGGATGGGAGCCTGGTGGGCTGCTGTCTGTGGGGTTGCATAGACACAACTGAAGTGACTTAGCAGCAGCAGCAGCATGACAAACCCATAGCAAACATGATCCTCAATGGTGAAAAATTGAAAGCATTTCCCCTAAAGTCAGGAACAAGACAAGGGTGCCCACTCTTACCACTACTATTCAACATAGTTTTGGAAGTTTTGGCCACAGCAATCAGAGCAGAGAAAGAAATAAAAGGAATCCAGATTGGAAAAGAAGAAGTGAAACTTTCACTGTTTGCAGATGACTTGATCCTCTAACATAGAAAACCCTAAAGACTCCAGCATAAAATTACTAAAGCTAATTAATGAATATAGTAAAGTTGTAGGATATAAAATCAACACAGAGAAATCCCTTGCATTCTTATACACTAACAATGAGAAAACAGAGAAATTAAGGAAACAATTCCATTCACCATTGCAATGAAAAGAAAAAATACTTAGGACTATATCTACCTAAAGAAACTGAAGACCTATATATAGAAAACTATAAAACACTGGTGAGAGAAATCAAAGAGGACACTAATAGATGGAGAAATATACCATGTTCATGGATTAGAAGAATCAATATAGTGAAAATGAATATACTACCCAAAGCAAATAGATTCAGTGCAATCCCTATCAAGCTACCAATGGTATTTTTCACAGAGCTAGGACAAATAATTTCACAATTTGTATGAAAACACAAAAAACCTTGAATAGCCAAAGCAAACTTGAGAAAGAAGAATGGAACTGGAGGAATCAACTTGCCTGACTTCAGGCTCTACTACAAAACCACAGTCATCAAGACAATATGGTACTGGCACAAAGACAGAAATATAGATCAATGGAACAAAATAGAAAGCCCAGAGATAAATCCATGCACCTATGGACACCTTATCTTTGACAAAGGAGGCAAGAATATGCAATGGAGAAAAGACAATCTCTTTAACAAGTGGTGCTGGGAAAACTGGTCAACCACTTATAAAAGAATGAAGCTAGAACACTTTCTAACACCATACACAAAAATAAACTCAAAATGGACTAAATATCTAAACTTAAGACCAGAAACTATAAAACTCCTAGAGGAGAACATAGGCAAAGCACTCTCCGACATAAATCACAGCAGGATCCTCTATGACTCACCTCCCAGAATATTGGAAATAAACACAAAAATAAACAAATAGGACCCAATTAAAATTAAAAGCTTTTGCACAACAAAGGAAACGATAAGCAAGGTGAAAAGGCAGCCTTCAGAATGGGAGAAAATAATAGCAAATGAAGCAATGGACAAAGAATTAATCTCAAAAATATACAAGCAACACCTGCAGCTCAATTCCAGAAAAATAAAAGACCCAATCAAACAATGGGCCAAAGAACTAAACAGACATTTCTCCAAAAAGACATACAGATGGCTAACAAACACATGAAAAGATGCTCAACATCACTCATTATCAGAGAAATGCAAGTCAAAACCACAATGAGGTTTTGCCAGTCAGAATGATTGCTATCCAAAAGTCTATAAGCAATGAATGCTGGAGAGGGTGTGCAGAAAAGGGAACCCTCTTACACTGTTGGTGGGAATGCAAACTAGTACAGCCACTATGGAGAACAGTATGGAGATGCCTGAAAAAACTGGAAATAGAATTGACATATGACCCAGCAATCCCACTGCTGGGCATACACACTGAGGAAACCAGAATTGAAAGAGACACATGTACCCCAGTGTTCATCACAGCACTGTTTATAATAGCCAGGACATGGAAGCAACCTAGATGTCCATCAGCCGATGAATGGATAAGAAACCCGTGGTACATATACACAATGGAGTATTACTCAGCCATTATAAAGAATACATTTGAATCAGTTCTAATGAGGTGGATGAAACTGGAGCCAATTATACAGAGTGAAGTAAGCCAGAAAGGAAAACACCAATACAGTATACTAATGCATGTACATGGAATTTAGAAAGATGATAACAGTAACCCTGTATATAAGACAGCAAAAGAGATTCAGATGTGTAGAACAGTCTTTGGGACTCTCTGGGAGAGGACGAGGGTGGGATGATTTGGGGGAATGGCATTGAAACACGTATATTAACATATGCGAAACGAATCACAAGTCCAGGTTTGATACATGAGACAGGGTGCTCAGGGCCGGTGCCCTGGGATGACCCAGAAGGATGGGATGGGGAGGGGAGTGGGAGGGGGATTCAGGATGGGTAACACATGTACACCTGTGGTGGATCCATGTCGATGTATGGCAAAATCAATACAATATTGTAATTAGCCTCCATAAAAAATAAATTTTAAAAAGTGTATGTGTTTGAAGCATTTGCAAGTGTTTTAAGCAGTCATTTAACTTTTTAGCTCACTGTTCTCACTTCTCTACATGGTATTGTGCTGCAAATTAATGCAGTTTGATACACACACACACACACACATGCATACGTACAAAATATACACAATAAACAAACAGCTTCACATCCTTAGTGAACATAATGAAAATACAAAAGTATACATGGAAGACCACAATGGTCAATAAGGATTCAGGCTCCAAAGTGATATGAATAGCCAGAAAATTGGACCAGCATAGGTAAGAAATGAGAAATTTTTAGGGCCGTTGAGCACCATGCATTTTCAGTGTTCAGTAGCCCTGAAAATTTCTCATTTAGGCCAGGAAGTCTCTGTCTCATTTGAAATGTTGAAATAAAAGGAACCTGTGTAGGTTCTCATTGATCTAAACTTCTGTTGAAGTCCAGGACCTCCCACCATCATTTCTAATCCCTGAATCTTCTTCTAGACTCCTGTCACAAAGGCTGTAAAACAGGCCTTTTTGTTGTGGTAACTGAATTAGCTTCAGAGAAAATTCTCCCATTTTATGTGAGTACAGTCTAAGCTGGACCCTGCAGTAAGATGAATATTTGTTCAAGGAAGTAAACAGAAATTGTTTATTCCCACATCATATTTCCTTCCTTTTTAGGTTGCTGAAGGATATTTTCATGTCTATCTAAATAAGACTGAAGTCCCTTTTGATTTCTTCCAAGTTTCTACCTCACATCATCATCTTCCTACCTCATCTCCAAGAATTATGCTATAATTCTGTGTCCTTCTCTGGTTTGGACCATGTTTACAGATTCGCAATTCGCTATACTTTGGAGTCCATCCTTTCTAACATTAACATGGTCTTTTAACTGTGTTCTGGGATGGCTCCAGTGAGCCAATATCAGTCACAAAGCATGAATGTTTATATTTGAGGCTTTTAATTCTGCCCAGTTTTTTTGCCTTATTTTTTACTATATTGACAAGATGGAGAAATCTTGAAAATTAAATAAGGCAAAATTGGTAGGTCCTGAGTACTGAGATAATGAGTGCATTTGGAGCTGTGAGGTGGGGAGACTAGGCTTCAGGAAGCTTAGTTATTTAAGTCCACTGATATCCACAGGCTCCAGACTTGCATGTGGGAGCATTCCATCTATTACTCCTGTGCCCTAGAAAAGGCTGATGAGGCCTGAGCAGAAAAATAAAGGTCAGTTCTGGGTGGTGTACCTTTATTACTCTGTTGTCATTTGGACCTTTAAAAAGGCTCTCTGTGAAAATTGCCAAAGGACATGAAATGGTCCTGTTAACTCACTCTGTTCAGGGCCTAGTGTAGTACTGTGGATTTGATAAAGCTTTTTCACAATGTAAGAGAAGAAGACATTAAATTGGGCTAATTTTCGAAGACTAGGAGAAATCAGAGAAGTCTATTTTGTTTTGTTTTCAACTTGAAATTGAGTGGGTGTTCAGCAGAACTGTGTTTAAGTAAACTTACATGAACTGATTTGTTTGACAATTTGATATCATTTTCCTTTCAAAGTCCTGAAACTGAGAAATATAAAATGGTACCCAGTTGTGAAAATTATTTGCCTCCTGTCTGGTGTTGCTTCTTTCTACCTTCTTCTCTCCCTCCCCATCTTTCTCCCTCCCTTCCTTCTGCCTTCCTTCCTTCTTCTCTTTCTCCCTCTTTTTTTTCTATCCTTCCTTCCCCTCTCATATTTCTTTCTGAAGACTGTAATAACTCATTGAAAATTTCCCTAGAGCCAATAATGAATTATTAGTGGCTGTGTAGTATTTTTTTAATTGTGTGAATTTTTATTCACTGTGCCATAGAGTGGTGATGGTTTAGTTGCTAAATCATGTCCAACTCTTATGAGCCCCATGGACTGTAGCCTGCCAGGCTCCTTTGTCCATGGGATTTCCAATGCATTGCCATACAATAATTTTTGTAATAGCCACATTTATAAACTTATGATTTCATGTTTCATGAGGAACTATTTACTAAATTGATTTTTACATGGTATAGTTTATGTACTCTGTTTATCGATGATCTTACAATTCACAATGGATACCTAGGCTGTATCAATACTTTAACATAGTAAGACTTGTAATCATGACAAGATCTTATTTAGCTAATGTGACTGATTATCCTTCACAGTAGAAATAGGAATAGTACCTTGACCCATAAAACCACTAATACTTTTCCCATTTGAAAATATCAACCATTTCACATTTTGCACTAACAGCCTTAAGTTATAGTTAATAAAATTTTATTACAAGAGAGTTTACCTAGAGATTTATTTCTAGTTGGACCTGAACATTTTGCAAATGAGGAAACTGAGGCCCCAAGATATTAATTGACTTATCTAAAAATCACATGGCTAATTAATAACACCTGTCTTTGCATATAGTCCATAAGGCTTGTTATGAATTACAGTAATTAAGGATAATTTTATAACCTCTCTCTCTCTTTATTTTGGAAGTAGAGTAAATTCTTTGAAAGTTATATTCCAAATCACTCAGGTCATAGCTAAGATTTATCACACTCTCTGACTTCCAATGATTTATTTGGAATGTGATGTCCTTAAGCTCCATTTTAGAGGAAGGGTGGATAAGTAGAATTGAAAGAAAAATAAAGTCTTGAGCTTATCAGAAACTCAGAAGTGGCATTTCTAGAAAAAATGCTGATATAAATAACCATTACTTTCTCTTTCAAGTTTTGATAAATGATTTCTTCAGGCTGAACACCTGAAGATCAATCCCTAGATTCATAAAGAATATATAGTAGTTCATTTTATTCAGTACGTTGTAGGATTTAAAAAAAAAAAAGTTAACTCATTAGCATTAATAGAGGCCTATAGTGATTCTGCAAGGAGATCCAACCAGTCCATTCTAAAGGAGATCAGCCCTGGGATTTCTTTGGAAGGAATGATGCTAAAGCTGAAACTCCAGTACTTTGGCCACCTCATGCGAAGAGTTGACTCATTGGAAAAGACTCTGATGCTGAGGAGGATTGGGGACAGGAGGAGAAGGGGATGACAGAGAATGAGATGGCTGGATGGCATCACCGACTCAGTGGACATGAGTTTGAATGCACTGCTGTGGCATGCTGCAGTTCATGGGGTTGCAAAGAGTTGGACACGACTGAGCGACTAAACTGAACTGATAGTGATTCTTCCTGCCAGATCCACTCAACTTAATCTCATGATTCCCAGCTACAGAATGTTCCCTTAGCTGCTGAAAGCTCATCAGTGATCAGTTTCATCTTTAGTTTCCCCTAAAAGTGACTTTCAACTCTTACGTTCCTTACGAAAAAAATGTTGCCAACAGGATCAGTGACAAATCATGAGTCACTTGGCCTTGAGTACCTCTTAGCTTATAAGCAAAACAGCATTTTGAATACCTTTCTGTTCATTATTACATGTATTTTCTACCACTAGGAGGAAAAAAGCTGAGTCTCCTTCTGGCTCAGAGACCCTTGGCTCCACTGGTGAAAACTAAGGGGTTCTTCAGTCCCCTAACTCTCTTTCTATCTTATGGTCTTATCATTGTTGTTGTTTAGTCCCTAAGTCATGTCCAACTCTTTTGCAGCCCCATGGACTACAGCCTACTAGCCTCCTCTGTCCATTGGTTTTTCCAGGCAAGAGTACTGAAGTAGGTTACCATTTCCTCCTCCAGGGAATCTTTCCAACCCAGGGATTGAACCCATGTCTCCTGCTTGGCAGGTGGATTCTTTACCACTGAGCCACCTTGGAAGCCCATCTTATGGAGTACAATGCACTGAAAAAAGCAATAAGTATAGCGGTATAACTAAAGTAACAATAAACTACACAAACGTAAAGTGTACAATATGATCAACTTTGGTATGCATACACATGTGTAACTGTTGCCACAGTCAAGATGGCAGATGTTTAGATATCCCAAAGGTATCTTTGTGCCCCTTTGTTCTCTATTTCTCCCTTATTTTCTTTCCCTAGACATAACTATTGATTTGCTTTCTATCACTGCAGGTAGGTTTGCATTTATAGAATTTTATTTAAATGGAAACATGCAGTATATACACCTTCTGTTGGTCTTTTTTTTTTCACTCACCATAATTATTTTGAGGTCCATGCATCATATTATATATCAAATGTTCTTTTTTGACTGAGTAGTATTCCACAGTATGCACATACCACAAATGATTCATCCTATTAGCTATTCATGGACACTTGGGTTGTTTCTAATTTTTAGCTGTTACTGAGTAAAGTTTCTGAACAACCTCATACAGATATTTGTGTAGACAGTAATTTTTATTTCTTTGTGATAAATGTCCCAAAGTACCTTGTTCTCCTGTTAAATTTAGCTTTTCCTCTTTAGGGAAGCTGCCAGATTATTTTCCAAATTGAGTGTACCATTTGACTTTCTTACAGCAGTGTATGTAGTTTCTCCACAGCTGATGTGGTCAGAACTTTTTAACCATTCTGGTAGGTTTGTAGTGGTATCTCATTATAGTTTTAGTTTGCACTTTCCTAATAACTAATGATGTTGAGCATCTTTTCATTTGTTTGTTCCTTCCTGTATCTTTTTCTGTGAAGTATCTCTTTGAATCTTGCCCATTTTAAAAACTGATTTCAACTCTTTTTAATCTGTTCAGATTTGTCTCCTACAAGGCTACAAAATAGTTTTTCCTTTCAATCAGAATTAAATACATGTTCATGAGGCCTACATACATCATTCACTTGGAATCATCTTTGTCTGTTTACTCCTGAAATGTAGTTTCTCATGTTGCCAGTCTATCCATTTACATCTTAGATATTCTAAAATTGTACTTACATTTCTCTTGTGGCTAGCTTTTTGATAAGAATAGATCTATACTAAATCCAATTGAACTTTATCTTCTCTTGGGAAAAAGTAGTATTTTAGGTAACAAGGTTATATGTGCAAGGCTAAAAACATCCACTTATGGTACCTTGTAAGTGCTTTTATAGAAAGTACATCCTATGGGAATTTGAATACCACCAAGACATTTGTGTTTTTAAGGAAATAATTTACAGTGGTAACATTGATTTCAAGAAAGGGAAGTGAGGCTGTTCAATGAATATCAGTTTTGTAAATAAGTGAAACTTTTCCTTTTCTTTCTTTACTTATTTAAACTTTTTTCTTTATCATCAGAAAACAAACAACTGATAGCTTACTTGGATTGTTACTTTTGAAAGTTACATATTGGTAAGAAGTATGCTTTTATTTGACTCTGTTTAAGGGAATGTGGTGTTTAGTCTTTGCATTCAAATCATTGTTCCAATAGAAATCTTACATAATTTTTTATCATATTATACCACATTTCCTTAGACGGGAACAAATCCATGTTCAAGTTTCTCTTTGAATGGTTTGAAAATCACTTTAACAAAGAGGGATTCTGCTTACATCCATCAGTGGTTATTTTAAAAGAACTTTTCTATTATTTTATATTCTGAAGTGACAAATTAGCTGTCTATTTTTATTTGCTCATCCTTTTCCAATGAATGTCTTTAATATGACTCAGATGTATATATTAAAATCTTTGGAAAGTCACATCTCATACATCATTGTATGAGTGAAAGTAAATGCAGGTTTGTGCTTTTAAAAGTAAATTCCCTAATTAGTGCCCTTAATCCATGCAAATAGATAGGAGGAGCCCCTTCAGAGTAATTCAGTTCAATAACTTTCTTGCTGGTGTCTAAATAGAATTTGAATTGTTGCAAAAATCTTTGATAATGCCACAGTAGATTGTTCTCTGACTTCTTTCATTTTCCTAGCTCCCCTGATTTCTAAGAAAACTGTAGGGAAGAAGTTTTCAAAGTATGGTCCCTGGACAAATAGCATAAGCCTTAACCTATGAACTCGTGAGAAATGCAGATTCTTTAGCTCTACCACAGACCAGCTGAATAAGACATTGAAACAGGGTAGGGGAGGGCAGGCATAGCAACCTGTTTCTTGACAAACCTTCCAGGTGATTCTGAAGCATGCAGAAGTTTGGGAACCACTAGTCTAGGGGAAGGAAGGAAGTTGTGAATGCAGGCCTAGATAAACTTCCTTTTCTACATTTCCAAGCTGACAGGTTCATGACAAGGTTGCTGCAGCAACAACCACATAGGATTGGATAGTTTTGTGAAATTAAGAAGCATGAATACTAACTGATCACAATGTTCTAGATCACTAAGATTTATATTGGGAAAGATGGATTTTTACTTTTAGCCTTATGTCGAGGAAAAGCCCAGTTTCATAAGGTTTTGTGTGTGATGTGGAAACCATGCCTATTTTTTAAAACATTACCCCTTTGGAATTTAGAAAATTTTGGTAGAAAAACAGAATTACTCTTAAAGACATTCATCACAAAAATCGTAAGCAACATCCTCAACAGTGATGAATAACTCTGAAAAAAATTTATAATTGACTTTCCCTAATACAATATAGTAGCTTTATTTGCCTGCAACATGTTTCACAGAACACCGTGCTGGGCACCTAATGGCTACTGAATAAGCATTAAGATTTGATTTGTTAAACCCTCATTTGACAATTATATGTCACAGAAAAATATAGACATTTAAAAACCCTGTTTGTATTCTGTACTCATCTTTCTAGAAGAGTTAGTTTAAATTGGTCTAAATATGGTCAGTCTAAATTCTACCACTTTCTGTATTCAAAGAATTAAATTCATTTTAGGGTTTGCATTTTATTGATATGTGCTAAGGATTAGATGCACTCAGTTAAGCTTCTTCCTGGCCAAATGACATACCCTGTCTCTGATGTCAGTCTGAGAAAATCTTATATAGTGTACAACATCCCCGGATTACCTTATCTAAGTATTACATGGACATTTCAGATGATATGTCTTGGCATGTGGTCATTTTTCATTAACTTATTAAGGTCTGTTAAAGCATCTTTCCCCCTTTTTGACACTTTGCCATAATTGAATGCAAAATTGACTATAAAACTGAATGAATGCCTGATATCCATGCAGTAAGCTAATGACGCTTCCTTGGTGTCTAGCAGACATTAGTTGCAGATGTTCTAGGAAAAAGGGCTCTGTTGCTATCCAATATTGGCTATGGACAGTGCTGTCTGTCCTCTGGACTTTATTTTCCTCAACTGTAGACAGAGAGGATTCATTATATCATCTCTAAGATCCTAAATATTTTATAATTCTAAGGCTTAGGGGAAGTTTGGTGCTGGGGGGGTGGGGGCGGTGGAGGAGGTGGGATCCAAGCCTCAAAGCACTGCTGAGGTATAATATACAATTGAAAGATTTTATGTATTTCTTGAAAGAATGAATGAAACAGAATAACCAGCATAAAGTCAGCCTCAATATTCTGTGGAGACAATGGGAAATAGTGATATTAGGTACTCATAATTTTAGAGTTTAGACTAATGTGTTTGGGAAAAATACTTTTGAAAAGTATATTTAATCTTAATGCTTTTCCCTCACAGTTTTCACATTGAATTATGTATTCTTAACTCTAAGGTATATGAAATACTTAGAAAAGGCAATAATTTTAATATTTTAAGCATAGATGTGCTCTGACGATCATATATATTCTTCCTAGAAGAGAAATATCTTTTAAAGGACAGCTCTCTACACTTTATACTCCCCTGTACTCACTTATTTCATTACATTTGTGTAATCTAAAATTGTAGCTATAAAGCTATTTTAGGCATGCTTTTTCCAGAATCTTGTAAGAATCAACAGGAGCATAATTTTAAGCTACAGAAGTGCAAAATAAGCACAGAATCCTAGCTACCATCAATGGCCAGAATTCTAACTTTGCAAAGACATAAATACTAACAATGGAGGAGGGGAGCATAAGGACAAAAAAGTAGAATTTGACCAGGTATTTCTGTTTCCTTCTAAATTTTCCCTCTGAACTTTGTTTCTTCTCAGAGATGGAATTCTGTGAGACTCCTCACACTCTGTGCTCTGGCTACCAGACAGACGTGCACAGTGTTTCCCGGCACGGCTACCAACTAGAGATGGGATCTGATGTGGACACGGAGACAGAAGGTGCTGCCTCCCCTGACCATGCGCTGAGAATGTGGATCCGGGGATGAAATCAGAGCATAGTTCCTGTTTGTCCAGCCGGGCCAACTCCGCATTGTCCTTGACTGACACTGACCATGAAAGGAAGTCTGATGGAGAGAACGGTAATATAACCACCTATATTAATAGTTTATGGAAAACCCAGAGAGAATGCAGGTTTTAGCCTTTGATTTGTTTTTCCTTCCTTATATCTGATACCTTTCATTTCCTATACAAAATGAAAATGCAGGGTCCCATGGACAAGGGATGTGCCTAAGTATCAGGCAAATAGACACATTCATTTACAATAATAAATAAAGTACTTTTTATTTCTGGTCGTTCCCCCAAGGAAATCAATCTTATATCATCAGCAATATTGTGCATGTCTTATTCATTACTCACCTTTTATTTTCATCTTTATTTTCTAGTATAATACTAGTGATATTTATTTTAGAAGTACTCATTTCATGTATTTTGACTTTGTATCAATATATGAACAATGAGGCGAACAGCTGTATAACCAAGCCTATTTTGTATGTGTTTTCTATTTTGATTCGGATTAACCTGTCAAGTGTACAGACAAAGGCAAAGTAACCAAATTAGGCTGAAATGATTAAAAACAACAACAACAACAACAAACAAAGTGAATTACCATCAGCCATTTGCCAGATAATAAGTAATAAGGGCAGTATCATTAAGTTGTAATTATGTATTATTTTCTTACAACTTTTAGAAATGGAAAAGTTTTTGTCACTTTGATTTGTTGGGAAGAGGTTAATTTGTTTTGTTTCCTGCTTTTCTGTCCCTAAGAAAGAACAAAGTCCTTTCATAAAAATCACATCAATGCTTATTAAACACATTAATCTACTCTTCTCATCATTCTGTTTGTCTACATTTCATAGGTCCCATCACTGGGGACCTGGTCTGTCAGCAGTGGCTAATTAGTATTTTCTCAGGTACCAGAGGGGTAGCCAATAGCCCTGTACCTGCAGTTCTTTCTGTTCTATCCTCCTCTGCCTCCCTCAGTCCAAAGGGGACATTGGCCACAAAGATATAATCAGGAATGACATTTGTCCACTAGTTAAAATATCATTTCCTAAATGAGAAGCCATTACACTTTGTAATATCACCAAATATCCTTGAGGGCCTGGATTTTTAGGTTTATTTTCATGTATGTATATATGCAATGCTGAGTTTGACCATGAGTGAGTATGGAGGAGGTGAAATGTGGAAGTGAAAAGGGAACATACTTGATCTCTGTCATGCATATTCATGTAAGTGAAGGAGCAGTAGCATGGATGTTGGGAAACCCTGCACTGGTCCCTACAGTTTTCTGGGCTTTAACCATCAAACCAGAAAAATAACAACCAAATTTATGTGAAATCAGGTAATAGAGGAGCTCCTCTATTTCCAAGACTTCTTGTTCTCCCTTATCTCACTCCCCACGCACATGCATCAGTCCACAATCATGTCTGACTCTGTACAACCCCATGGACTGTAGCCCACCAGACTCCTCTGTCCATGGAATTTTCCAGACAAGAATACTGGAGTGGGTTGCCATTTCTTACTCCAGGGGATCTTCCCAACCCAGGGATAGAACCCACATCTCCTGCATTGGCAGGCAGATTCTTTACCACTGAGCCACCTAGGAAGCCTTCACACCTCACAAAAGGAATATATGCCAAGTTCACAGGGCTGAAACATTAAAAGAAAAGAGTTCCCTCTAGGCTCAACCATTCTTCTACTCCTGCAAGACCCTAGGTCTGGGGTTTCTTCTGGGGTGATGAAACTACTCTGGAATTAGATAGTGGTAATAATTCCACAACTCTGAAAATATGAAAAGCCACTTTAAGAGTGTGAACATTATGGTATGTGAATCGTATTTTGATTGAATCTGTTTTTTAAAAATACCACTGGACGAAGAGTAAAGATTGAAGAATCCCAGATGAGTTGAACAAGGATTAATTAGTAAAACATATTTGCTATTACAGGTTTTAAATTCTCTCCTGTTTGCTGTGACATGGAGGCTCAAGCTGGGTCTACTCAAGGCAAGCGTTTCCAAATATTTGATGACAAATTGTTTTTACCTCACCCCATCTCTGACAACCAGCCTGCACAGTTCAACCCTGCCCATCTGATAAACAACACACAGGCCTGGTTCATTAACCTGTCAAAGATTAGTTTATTGGTAGCTTGTTGGTTTGTTTTCCTCTGAAGATTTCATGGGTATGTGTTGATGGTAACAGTGAGGAGGTGAGGGAGGAGCTGAGGACAAAGACAAGATTTAAGGTTGAATAGAGAAACACTAATTTAGCATGAGAGTAGAGATTTAAATCAGGTATGGTTGGTTTTGGCCTCATGATTTCGACATCATCTATGGTTTTTGCATGACTCTAGCCATTGATTTAGTATAGTTCAGATACTGTCATAACTTTACAATGCCACCTAGCAAATGGCCTTGGCTTTTCCCTCCAATGCTCTGGCTTGGCTTAAGAATCACACTACACGCCTGTCCCTGTCGTCAATTATAAATAACACCTTCAAATGAAGGAAATGCCGTGCATTCTTTTCTGTAGATGTGTTGTCATTCTTCAGTGAGGGGACACTGGTGTCCTTTTACTTTGCCTTCATTGTGCTCACTGGCTTTGCCCTTTGCAGAGGGATACTTAAAACAATATTTATAAATGATTTTGATGAAAATCAAGTACTTTGCGAGATGGGGAACCCTCAATCTGACCACAGGGCAATGACCCAAAATTTGTTAGCAACTGGGGGAAATGTATCAGGGGGAGATGTATTAGAATCAGTTTTATCAAAATGCACATTATCCTCCCCCACCATGAGAACTGCTTACTGTGATGAGCCACTGTATGTACTGTATTCATGTGCCATATCCCTTGGAGGTTTGGGGAACTTTCGGGAATGTTTGGGGGCTGTTCGACTTCATTTCGCCTTCTGTCTAATCAGCCATTTACCTTGGTCATGTAACACTATTTACTGAGACTGAGTTGGAAGACTCAGGAGTAAAGGATATATGTCCTGTCTTTTTCTTTACAGGTTTATCTCCCTTATGGTTTATTTCAGGAATTGGATAGGGTACCACAAAATTGGGCAGGACTGCCAAGGTAAAAAGTAATCCAATCTGCTAAAAACTAGTTTAAATGCCAGCCTCTTTTGGCCCAATATATACCTCCAAAGAGGATTTCAGTAGAGCATAGTGATAAATAGTTTGTACTGTGAAGCCAGGCTTAGATTTAAATCCCAGTTTAGTTTTAAATCCCAGCTGTGTGATGTTGGGAAAGTTGTATAACGTTTCTGTGCCTGAAATTCATATCTGTAAAACTAGGAGGATATTACTATCTACCTCTAAGATTTTGTGATCATTGAATAAATGAATGTATATAAAGGATAGCACTTGTATCATATAAGTATAGTCAGAATGTTCATTATTCTTATTGATCAGTACTTCACAATTTCCAAATACACTTTTAATGTATTTATCTCATTTCATCCTGATGACCCATGTATAGAATGATTCTATTGTTTTAGCATTTTACACAGGAGGAAGACTTAAAACAGCAATTTAGAAACAAGTTAGATAAATACAATTGATTGTTTTCCAAATAGCCAGACTTTTTAGCTCCTTTGAATCATGTATGAGTATAAGACATGAACAACTTTACTCAGTTAGAAAGAGTTCTGTAAGTTTTACTCTACTCCTGCTAGCAATTTTAACTAAGGAGTATACAATTTGGAATCTTATTTATGACCTTGTGTAAGACTTTACCAATTTAGATTCCATAAATTTTCAACAAGTGATAACCAGACCAGGCCTGCCTTCAGCATTTCCATAGATTCTTACAGAGGAGGTTTGAGTTGAGATGAGAGTGTAAATGGTTTTTCTAAAAGCATGTTAATTTGAAAAACAAGTTATTTTCAATGAATTGAACTCAATGTTTGTGTGCAAATATTGCTATTTATTTCTCATTGATCTCATACATTCATGCAAGCAGGCCTGGCAGGGAATCTATTCCAGTAATTTGAGTTTGTATATACTATGTTTGAAAAGAGTAAAATAGCTTAAAATTTTTAGGATTTATATACTTCACAACCTAAGACTCCATGCCACTCCATCCATGTGTCAATGACATTTTATTTTGTTTCTGTCTTCTTATATATTCTAATTTTTAGATTATTGATGATGCAATGATATAATATCATGGGGTTGATTTAGGATGATTTAAGCTTCACTCCTGGAGAAGGCAATGGCACCCCACTCCAGTACTCTTGCCTGGAAAATCCCATGGATGGAGGAGCCTGGTGGGTTGCAGTCCATGAGGTTGTAGAGTCAGACACGACTGAGCGAGTTCACTTTCACTTTTCACTTTCATGCATTGGAGAAGGAAATGGCAACCCACTCCAGTGTTCTTGCCTGGAGAATCCCAGGGACGGGGGAGCCTAATGGGCTGCCGTCTCTGGGGTCGCACAGAGTTGGACACGACTGAAGCGACTTAGCAGCAGCAGCAATAGCAAGCTTCACTCCTATAAATTTGGGAGAGAAGTGAAAGTAGGGAAATTTGTTAATTTGAGTAGGTTTTTCAGCTGGGGAAGAGTTGAGATGTGATTTCAAAGACTCTTTGAATTCTATTCATCCTAGGCTATTATGACTTGCATTTTCTACTTATATTTCTGAGATTATGTCTGTAAGGACTTACTTCTTTCATTTAATTAATTGGTCAAGCCTTTTGAAATATTTATATTTTTTTTCTCACTTTTGTAAACTCTGTTTGGTTACCCTTAATTGAATTGAAGTTTCCATTATGCTTTAAGCCATGAAAAATTAAAATAAATAACCTTTACTTTCCGAATGAAACCAACTGAGAGGTCTGAAGTACAGGGATTGGAGAGCAGCAGGTAACAGAAGAGAATGTGAGTTTCTTGGCTTTCAGAGGACAGTCAGAACACTAATGCACTTTATTTCTATTCCCTCAAATATGTCCTAAGTAAACCCTTTGTTGTGTATTGATGCTTAATCATCTGTTAGGAAAACTGCAGATTTACTCAAATTAGCTTCATCCTGAGGCCCATAAGCAAGAAACTTTGATATCAGTCATAATGCTTTATTCATTTTACCCCTTTTCTACTCCCATTTCACATTACTACCAGTGTAACTATTCATTGTAGGCTAATACTTGAGTTTTTTATCTTCTGTCTTAAAAATGGTTTTTAATAAGTACTAGATAGGAAACTACTTGAAGACAGAGCCTGGTTTATTCACTGTTTTTTCTTCAGGACTTAGCCACTGAATCTGGAGAACAATATGTACTAAAAAATGAAGAATATACTTTACTCTTTGGGATTCCCAGGTAGATCAGTCATAAAGAATCCACTGGCAATGCAGGAGACTGGCTATAACATGTAGGAGATGAGAGTTTGATCCCTAAATCAGGAATTTCCCTAGGGGGAAGGACATGGCAACCCACTCCAGTTTTCTTGCCTGGGAAATCCCATGGACAGAGGAGCCTGGCAGGCTACAGTCCATGGGGGTTGCAAGAGTTGGATACTACAGCAACTAAACCACCACCGCCGCCATGCTTTACTCTAAGGGGAAAAGTTAAAACTGAGAGGTAATATATTCTGTAGTTCTTCTCAAAATAGAAATGTTGCGTTCAGTTGCTCAGTTGTGTCCAACTCTTTGTGACCCCACGAACTATAGCCCACCAGGCTCCTCTGTCCATGGGATTTTCCAGGCAAGAATACTGGAGTGGGTAGCCATTCCCTTCCCCAGGAGATCTTCCCAACTCAGAGATTAAACCCACATTTCTTGCATCTCCTACATTGGCAGGTAGATTCTTTACCAACCATGCCACCTGGGAAGCCCTTAATAGAAATACTACAGTGGGTCAAACCTCTTGTCATCTAACACATGACTCTACCTCTGATAGGTGATACAGTGGGCTTTTCTTAGATGAACTTGGCAGGCCTACTTGAGCATTAACATCAGTGATTAGAGTGTTCCTCAATAATGATATTTGACTCTACATTAGGTTGGAGAAAAAAACTATATTAGCAGCTAAATTTGAGTAATCAATTTCCAGGAATATGTTTTTCACATGTGGCCTAAATGAAACATTTGGATTAGAAAACATCAAAGTGCTTATCAAGGTGCTAAATAAAAGGAAATAGTTAAAGAAAGGCATTTTTAACCTTTAATAAAGTATGTCACAAAGAAATTAGTATGGCTATACTCTTGTTGTTAATGATATTTCTGTGTAAGCTGTATTTATTGAGCAACTACTCTTTGCCAGGCTCTGTACTGGAGACTGTGCTGTGCTGGGTCTAGTCACTCAGTCGTGTCTGACTCTTTGTGACCCCATGGACTGCAGCCCTCCAGGCTCCTGTGTCCATGGGGATTCTCCAGGCAAGAATACTGGAGAGGTTGCCATGCCCTCTTCCAAGGGATCTTCCCAACCCAGGGATCAAACCAGGCCTCCTGCATTGCAGGTGGATTCTTTACCAACTGAGTCACAAGGGAACCCTGTATTGGAGACTGGGGATATATAAAAGATGACACTACACAGTTTTCACTCTCTCAGAATTTACAGTCTAGAGGACAAGAAGGATGCCCTATGAATTACAATTGTTTATTATTCCTTATTGTTGTTATTGCAGGTAAAAGAAACCAACTTGAGCTAACTTAAACCTAAAAAGCAAATAAAAAGGGGCGTGTGAATGCTTCATGGGACCAGGACAAAAGAAGGAACTAGATTAGAAGAATTGCCTGTTCCTTTGCCTCTTGCTTCTGAATCCATTTCCTTCAATCCTGTCTCTGTAGATGTACTTTCTCTTAATCTCCATCCACAAGGCAAGCATAAAACCTGACAAAGATTTCCCCAGTTTATATTTCTTATGTTCAGGAAAGAAGTTGAGATTAACTGTATATTTTTCAATGCCATTTCTAAATTCCAGTGAGATAGAATACTTTTCCCAGCTTGAGTCAGATGTCTACCACTGGTCCCATCAGCTACAACCAGGGAGTAAATTTAGCAATACACATGTTGCTTTTGGGGAACCCACCCACTGGATTCTTGGAGCAGTTTGCAATGCAGGTGGTCAGAGTCAAGTGGGCATGTATACCCAAAGAAGTCTACTGGAGACAATAAAGGCTAACTGTAATACAATTTAGTACCATAATAAAAAAATATGTGCAGCTTGCTATGAGAACACAAGGGATGTGAAATCATTTATCAAAGTAAAAATTATTAGTACAATCTAAATAAACATTGTTCTGATGGTGAGTGATTAAGTAAATGGATTATGGTGTAAAATAGTCCTACGTTTGTGCCCTGGTTCTGCATCTTAACTCTTGTATGTCCTCGGACAAGTAACTAAAGCTTTCCAGGTCTCAGTTTGCTTGTCTGTCAAATGGAAACATTACCTGTTTCCATTTTTGTGTGTGAGGATTAAATGAGAAAATGAATATATAGCACCTTACAGTTTGCCTGTTATATACTAAATGCTCAGTACATCTTAGTTGTGGTTATTTGTTACAAAACAAGAATTTATTATGCATGTATTGTGGGGTAGATGCTCCAGGGTGAAGTCTCTTTTATCAAGAATTTACCAGACCTACAGTGTGGCTTCTGAAACATCTGGTATCCCAGGAAACTCTAGTCTAGCAGAACTCAGCCTACTTTCTCATTTCCTTGCACTTTTCTTACCTTAAATAATATATCATTTTGAAAGTGAAGGTGAAAGTGTTAGTCACTCAGTCCTGTCCGACTCTTTGTGACCCCACAGACTGTAGCCTACCAGGTTCCTCTGTCCATGGAATTCTCCAGGCAAAAATATTGGAATGGGTCGCCATTTCCTTCTCCAGGGGATCTTCCTGACCCAGGGATCAAATCCGGGTCTCTGGCATTGCAGGCAGATTCTTTACCATCTGAGCCACCAGGGAAGCCCATATATCATTTTAATAGACAACAATCTTGTTCTGCTAAGTAGAGGTGACTGAGACGAAGTTCAGTGAAGCACTTCAGATCTGGCTGAGGGTTAAATCCGTACTATTGTATTTCCTACTGTCATTGGAGTAGCCCCTTAAGATAGAGCTGGGATTTCAGCTACTCAGAGGCTTTGTTGATTTCCATGATTGTTGGGCAGCTGAGCTCCCCTATGCACTGCTTGGAACTTTACAGGTAGCAGATTATCTGATACAATCCCATGATAGCCAAAAATCCATTAATACTACTCCCCATTGCTTCTTAGTGCATACGGCAGAAACCTGGTAATATACCATGTGCTACCAATAAACACCATACCATCCTAGCCATGCATTTGTCATTCTCAGAACCTGAGTTGCTCCATCAGAACAGCAGGAGTGGTGAAAAAATAGCTAGCCTAACACCTGAGTTTCTTGAATGACATATAATAGTTTATGCCAAAATAAGGAGTTATTCCTTCTGATGTTTGACCATGTGGGGCCATTCATGTGCAGTTAATGGAAGGAATTTGTTTATTTTACATGTCTTCCTTTTGCTTTTTTGTTTTCCCCTGCTAGTGTAAGTTACACAGGACACTTCCACAGCAATGTAAACAGTTCCTCAGGAACCATCTGAATGTCGAAGGAAGTGTGTGAAACAATGCAATGACTTGGTAATAGCTTCAACAGAAGCCCTGCCATATAACTGACATCCTAATGGCTCTGTTGGACCCATTAGACATGTATAAGACAGTGCAGTTGACTTTGTAATGGCTCCTTTGAAAACATTACACGATCAGAGGAAGAATATAAGTCACTGGGATTACTTGATCTGTGGGTGAGACACTTCTGGGATGACTGTGATACTCTTACAATTGAGAACAGATTTGATGATACTGAAATTTCAAGTCGTAATAAAATTAGATATAACAAGCTCATATTTTCCTTTTCAGTAGGTAATTTTAACCACTATTTTTAGTATTAAAGTAATATCAACTGATGTTTTAAAAATTAAAACAGTAAAAACATGTTTAAAGTGAAAAATCCTTCTTCTTTATGCTTCTATATAAAATATAGAAGTCACAGGATTACAAGTATTCCATCCTCCACATGCAAGAATAAAAATTATCAACTGGCATATAAGTCTTTGAGGTAATATTATAACTTTGGGAAATACGCAGATAGAACTTCCAATTGTATTAGCAAGACAAGAAATCATCAAGACATTCTTGAAAGGTAACAATGTTAACAGTATATTATGTATAATTCCCCCAAATGTTCTGTACATATACAAATGGGATAACATAATATGAAAAAAACCTATAACTTTTTCTACTAAAAATTATATTGTGGATATTTTCCCATGTTTGTAGTATAGATCTGCCTTATTCTTTTTAATAGCTGTATAGTATTCTGCTTCTCTATGTATCATTTTTTATTTAGTTAGACTTATGTTTGTGGAAATCTGAGTTTCCAGTGCTTTAATATTAAAAACAATGCTGTACTTAACATCCTTGCACACATGTTTTTGCACACCTGTTAGATAATTTCTTAGAAGTGATGGGCCAAGGATATGTATATTTAGCAATTTCTATAGATAATACAGAATTCCCCTTTACAAAACCAATTTTTCTTTCTACTAGTGTTATATATAGCACTACCAATGGATGTGTTCTCCTGTATCATTATCAACGCTGGCAATGAGTGAAATATCCCAATCTGCTACATGAAATGTGGTATTTTGTGCTATTATTTTGCAATTTAACTATGAGTGAACTTGAGCATCATTTTGTATGTTAACAGACCATATACATTTTTTCTAAACTGTCTGTTGATATCCTTTACCCATTTTTTCTATTCATATTTTATTTCATTTTTAATTAATTTTAATTGAAGTACAGTTGATTTACAATGCTACACTAAAATGACCCAGTTATACACAGATGTGCTTAGTTGCTTAGTCGTGTCCAACTCTTTGTGACCTCATGTACTGGAGCCCACCAGGCTCTTTGTCCATGAGGATTCTCCAGATAACAATACTGGAGTGGGTTGCCATGCCTTTCTCCAGGGGATCTTCCCAAGCCAGGGATCAGACCCAGATCTCCTGCATTACAGGCAAATTCTGTACCATCTGAGCCACCACGTACATTCATACATTCTTTTTGTATTCTTTTCCATTATGGTTTGTCCCAAGATATTGAATAGTGTTCTCTGTGTTATACAGTAGAAACTTGTTGTTTATCCATTCTATATGTAACACAGATTTTCATACTAATTGATTTTTAAGAACTTTTTATATATAAAGGATAAAAAATACTTTGAAAACATATTATATATTGTTCCTAGTTTGTTATTTGGCTTTTGAAATAGGTTCATATGGTACATTTGTATTTGTAGATATAGAGCTTTCTATTTTTAAGTGATCAAATTCAACCATCTATATTTTATAGCTTATGGAAGTACATGGAGATGATAGATAGATACAAACAGAAAATCCAAAAGGTGTTAATGTGCTTACAGTACCTCATGTTCCTTTATAACAGCGATCCTTAACCTTTTGGCACCAGGAACTAGTTTCTTGGAAGATAATTTTTCCAAGGACAGGGTTAGGGAAAGGGAGTTGATTCAGGGATGATTCAAATGCATTACACTTATTTTGCACTTATTTCTATTGTGACTCAGCTGGTAAAAGATCCGTCTGCAATGCAAGAGACCTGGATTCGATCCCTGAGTTGGGAAAATCCCCTGGAGAAGGGAAAGGCTACCTACTCCAGTATTCTGGCCTGGAAAATTCCATGGACTGTATAGTCCATGGGGTTGCAAAAGTCAGACATGATTAAGTGACTTTCACTTTCACTTTATTTCTCTAATTATTACATCAACTCCACCTCAGGTCATCAGGGATTAGATCCCACAGATTGGGAACTCTTGCTTTATAACAATCCATGCAACTTGTTATTTCAGTTGAATTAAAATAGGCATGTTCCATGTTACCAAGTCTTAATTAAATAGTATTTTAAATATATTAGTAAAGATGTAACATGTCTTAACTATACCTTATTTTTTAATATTAGCATTTCCAATGTTTTACTAGTATAAAAATGCTGTTAATACAGTTGGCATCTTTGTGGTCAAAATGTTGGTCTTTTTCTGATTTCTTCCTTATAGTAGATTTTTACAAATAAAATTATAGGACTCAATAATGTTTATATTAAGACTCAAGAGAGATATTAACAAAGTATTTCTGAATTTATATTATCCCATTTAGCAAAGCATGAGTTACCATTTCCCTCACTAGCACTAGATGATTTACTTAAAAATATTTTTGCTAATTTTTCAATGAAATTTTAAAACAGTAATAACTATATGTTTAAAATTACATGTCATTTGTTGATTCTGAAATGAAACTATTTTCATCTTTTTAATGGCATTTACTCATTTGTTAATTAAGCTGACTTGAAAATATGTATCATAAAAAATGAAAATATGTATCATAAAAAAATCTAGAACTAACAAATAAATCTAAGAGCCAGTTCTGGGGTGGGGAGCAATAAAATAGATAAGAGAGTGCAGAAAATAAAAGAAGACAAGAAATAAGCATGTCCAAATAACTTTAGATAAAGAGGAAATTAAATGATTCATAAGAGACTACTTTGTGTACCTCTTTTAAGATATACTTGAAAACCTGAGTGGAATGAATGATCTTATAGAACAAATATAAATGGCAAAAATGACGTGAGAAAAGAGAAAACCTAACTTTTCTAACTTATAGAAATAAAATTTTCAAAGAACCACCCAAACCAAAGAAAGTAGCAGAAATAGACAAAATCTGCCAAAACTTTAAGAAACACATATATCATTCCAATGCTACTTAAATGTCTTCAGAGCATAGCAAAAGGGAACTCTTCCAAATTTTCTTTTAGTTTTTTGAAAGCAAGAAAAACAATGAGATCCAAAGCGGAAAAAGAAATCACAAAGTAAATCTACAAACCAATTGTAGTTATGAATTCTAATACAAAATTCTGAGGTGAAATACTGGCAAACAAGGTCCAACAATGTAGTAAAAGAATAATACACTACAACTAAGTGCAGTTCTTACTGGGGAATGCAAGGAGAGTTCAACATTAGGAATTTTGTTACTCTAGCTCATCATATGAACAGAGAAATACAGGCAAGTCATGACCATCGAGTCGGTGATGCCATCCAGCCATCTCATCCTCTGTCGTCCCCTTCTCCTCCTGCCCCCAATCCCTCCAAGCATCAGGGTCTTTTCCAGTGAGTCAACTCTTCTCATGAGGTGGCCAAAGTACTGGAGTTTCAGCTTTAGCATCATTCCTTCCCAAGAACAGCCAGGACTGTTCTCCTTTAGGATGGACTGGTTGATCTCCTTGCAGTCAAAGGAACTCTCAAGAGTCTTCTCCAACACCTCAGTTCAAAAGCATCAATTCTTCAGCATTCAGCCTTATTCACAGTCCAGCTCTTACATCTATACATGACTACTGGAAAAACTATAGCCTTGACTAGACGGAACTTTGTTGGTAAAGTAATGTCTCTGCTTTTTAATATACTATCTAGGTTGGTCATAATTTTTCTTCCAAGGAGTAAGCATCTTTTAATTTCATGGCTGCAGTCACCATCTGCAGTGATTTTGGAGCCCCCCAAAATAAAGTCTGACACTGTTTCCACTGTTTCCCCATCTATTTCCCATGAAGTGATGGGACCAGATACCATTACCTTAGTTTTCTGAATGTTGAACTTTAAGCCAACTTTTTCACTCTCCTCTTTCATTTTCATCAAGAGGCTTTTAATTCCTCTTCACTTTCTGCCGTAAGGATGGTGTTATCTGCATATCTAAGGTTATTGATATGTCTCCCAGCAATCTTGATTCCAGCTTGTGCTTCTTCCAGCCCAACGTTTCTCATGATGTACTCTGAATATAAGTTAAATAGGCAGGGTGACAATATACAGCCTTGACATACTCCTTTTCCTATTTGGAACCAGTCTGTTGTTCCATGTCCAGTTCTAACTGTTGCTTCCTGACCTGCGTATAGGTTTCTCAAGAGGCAGGTCAAGTGGTCTGGTATTCCCATCTCTTGAAGAATTTTCCGAAGTTTATTGTGATCCACACAGTCAAAGGCTTTGGCATAGTCAATAAAGCAGAAATAGATGTTTTTCTGGAACTCTCTTGCTTTTTTGATGATCCAACAGATGGTGGCAACTTGATCTTTGGTTCCTCTGCCTTTTCTAAAACCAGCTTGAACATCTGGAAGTTCACAGTTCACGTATTGCTGAAGCCTGGCTTGGAGAATTTTGAGCATTACTAGCATGTGAGATGAGTGCAATTGTGCGGTAGTTTGAGCATTCTTTGGCATTGCCTTTCTTTGGAATTGGAATGAAAACTGACCTTTTCAGGCCTGTGGCCACTACTGGGTTTTCCAAATTTGCTGGCATATTGAATGCAGCACTTTCACAACATAATCTTTCAGGATTTGAAACAGCTCAACTGGAATTCCATTACCTCCGCTAGCTTTGTTCATAGTGATGCTTTCTAAGGCCCTCGTGACTTCACATTCCAAGATGTCTGGCTCTAGATTAGTGATCACATCATCATGATTATCTGGGTCGTATGCAGTGATATATGTGCGGATATTCATAATAGCATTGTTTGAACTATCAAAAAATAGGGGCTGCCAGTCAAAATGTTCATCAATAGGAGACTACTGGCATAATTTATGGTGTGTGTGTTGTTAGTCACTCTGTCGTGTCCAGCTTTTAGTGACCCCATGGACTATAGCCCACCAGGTTTCTCTACCATGGAATTCTGCACTGGAGTCGGTTGCCATTTCCTTTTCCTGGTGATCTTCCCAACCCAGGGATCAAACACAGCTCTCCTGCATGGCAGACAGACTCTTTACCCACTGAGCCACCAGGGAAGCAACTATAATTTATGTTAGAGTCATGCAGCATGGAATATTCTGCAGTGTTACAAGGAATGAATATACACAGTAGAAGGAGAAGTGGACTGTCTTAGGGAGGATTGTACAGGGGACTCTCAGCTCTGTTGAGCCTATATTTATGTAGGGTCATATATTGATTGACCCTATATTTATGTAAATATATATAATAAATTTGCATATTTTCTATGTATAATATTTTATTTCTTAAACTATGTTGTAGGGGGTACATGAGTGTTTACAGCATTGCTCTTTATACACTTTAATGGATATCTGGGGCTTCCCTGATGGTTCAGAGGGTAAAGCGTCTGCCTGCAATGCAGACCTGGGTAGGATCCCTGGGTCAGGAGGATCCCCTGGAGAAGGAAATGGCAACCCATTCCAATACTCTTGCCTGGAAAATCCCATGGACAGAGAAGCCCGGTAGACTATATTCCATGGGATTGCAAAGAGTCGGACACGACTGAGTGACTTCACTTCACTTCATGGATGTCTGAAACTTTTAAAATAAATCTAACCAAACAATGACACAACTATATATTGAAGTAGAACAATCTTCAATATACATTTTTAAACAAAATCCACTGAGTTTGAATCATTGTGTATAGAAGTGACCTTTTTGTCTGTGACCCAGAGTAAGAAATACAGTTTACCTTGTGACCCAGTTCTCAGTGAATCTCTAAACAAACAAACAAAAAAACTAGAATTTCACAGGACAGTGAAAAGTAGAATTTCACAAGACAGTATCTACCCTTACTATAAAAAATGCACTCTGACATTTTCTATCTTATTTCTTGTGTTTCTAACATTAATTTGTAATCTAGTAAGTTTATTTCATAACCAGCTAATTGGTCAAAACCTGCAATTTAAAAGCAGTGATGTGTGGTACACTACACTTGGTGTGTGATTTTACACGGAACTACATGTATATATGCTTGTCTTGTCTAGTCTGCTGTTGCTAAGTTGTGTCCAACTCTTGTGATCCCATGAACAGTAGCCCGCCAGGCTCCTCTGTCCGTGGGATTCTCCAGGCAAGAATCCTGGAGTGGGTTGCCATTTCCTTCTCCAAGGGATCTTCCCAACCCAGGAATTGAACCCAGGTATCCTGCATTGCAGGCAAATTCTTTACCAACTGAGCTACAAGGGAAGCTTATATATGCTTGAAGATGCATAAAATTTCTCTGGAAATATTCAAATAAATAGATTATTCTGATTGCATTTGTGGAAGGCAACTAGGTGACTACGGATAGAGATTGGAGGGAGATTTGTTTTCCTCTGTGCATTTTTGTTCTTTTAGAACTTTGTACCATATGTTATTAAAATTTTTGTTTAACATATCTAAAAAGTAAATAAAATGACAGTGATATCGCAGAGGAATGAATCCAAGTCACCTGCTTTCTAGACTACTTTTTAAAATAACCAACAATTAATTACTGCTTACAGGGTTCTTTCCAATGTTTTTTAAAAATAGGAAAAAAAGCTTCCTTAAAAAATAAAAGCACAGAATTATTAAATATTTCCTTTATGGCAATATCCAGGTTTAGCTCTTAATTTCTTTCTTTAACACAGCTTTTGTGATGTGTGTTCCTTCTAAAAATAAGATGAGAAAAAATATACTAGACCAAGGGTAATGTCATATTTTGCTCTTTACATCATTATTAAGTCGCCGGCTCATTTTAAATTGTCATTATGAAATTAGAGCCCCATATGTGGATGAGACATGCTCTTCTATTTACTTAGGGAAAAGCTATGTTTGGAGATCAAGTTTATGTCTTACAGAGAAAGCAAGGAAGACATGGATGTATTGTTAACCAGCCAATCAGCAGTTTTATGTTTCAGAGGTGTCTGCCCAAATTAGCAGTTTTAAAACAAAGCTGCACATTTCAAATCTTTGATGTCATATATACTATACTATTTTCCTTTGAAACCAAAACAATGTATTTGTCCTATAACAGTTTCAGCAGTGTACACATAATTGTGTTTCCATGAGAAAATAACTATTATACTAAATGGTTGACTTTAAACAGCATTTCTTTATTCTCCAAAGTCTATATTTTTAATTTTTGGTTTTCAGTTGTATTCTATCATTGAAAATTTGTGCTTAAATAATTTTCACTTATTTTGATGTTTATAAGTGTAAATCTAGTTTTTTAAGATAACTTATCTTTTATTTTCATTGTTCCTTGGCGGGTTTAGATTTGCCAAAATAATCCTTCAGCTAGAATGATTGTGTGGCCTGTAGAAATCTTCTGTGCAGATTTAATAACTTTTTCTATGAGAAAATTGGCAGCCTTGTGAAATAATCCAAGAATTTCCCTTCTACCATATTTTTCATTAATATAAACCTTGGGTTACCTCTGCTAAACAAGGGCCAAGAGGAGGAAAAGATTAAGACTAATGGAATATGTCATTTTCTGATGAATTTATGAGTTCTCTGAGCTTTCTTTGCCTGGTTTCCAGGTTACCATGCTCTTAATTTTCCCCTTATCTCAGTAGTTACTTCTCTTACTTGCTGACTCTTCCTCTTCTCTGTGATATTTTAATATTGGAGTGTCCCAGTGCTCCTTGTCCTAGAATCTTCTCCATTTACGCTCACTCACTGTGTGATCTCATATGGTCTTGCTGCTTAAAATACCATCTACTATACAAATGAACCCCAAACTCATATTCCTCCAAGACCTCTCTGCCAACATCCATATTCAACTTTTTTGAAGATTTCACCTGGGTGTCTAGTGGGTATTTTAAATTTCACTTGTCCAAAACAGAATTCCTAATCTTCCCTCTTCTTCAAACTTGCTCCACTTGCAGACTTGCCCATTTCAATTGACAAAAACTCTAGCCTACCTCTTGCTCAAGCTAAAATCCTTGGCGCCGTCCTGAGAACTCTTTCACTCCCTCACCTTACATCCACTCAATCGGTAAGCACTGTTTGTTTCTTCACTACCAACTCCATTGCTATCACCCTTTTCCAAACAACCATCATCTCTCACCTGGTTAATACAGCAGCCCCCTAACAGGTCTTCCTCCTTCTTAGAATGATCCATTAAAAAAAAAAAAAATTTCTTATTTGGCTGTGCCAGGTGTTAGTTGTGGCATGCAGAATCTTCAGTCTTCGGTATGGCACTGGAGCTATAGTTCCCTGACCAGGGATTGAACACAGTCTTAGCCACTGGACCACCAAGGAAGGAGCTCGAATGATTCTTTTAAAATGTCAGTCTGCTCTGCTTAAAAATATGCCAATGTTTTCTCCTTTAACTGAGAGTGAAATATTTACTGTGGTCTAAAATTTGCTCCCCAATACCTTTCTGTGCTCACTTCCTCCTACAGAGATGGAATCTCAATGGCATCTTTGTCAATCTCCGGAAAAGCTGCAGCACACTTCTGCCTTAGGCACGTTACCTTAGCTGAGTCCTGTGCATGGGACTCTTTTTCCTCCAGGTCTTACATGTTTAATTCTGACAGCTCCTAACGTCTTTATTCAGATGTTTCCTGATCAATGAAGCTGACTCTGAGTGGTGCGATATAATACTGTAACTATCACCCAGCCCCAAACTCCCAATACGCTTTACCCTGTCCCTTTTTTCCCCATAGCATGTATTATCTTCTATGTAATTAACTTATGTTCTGTGATTGTTGTTTATTGTCTGGATTATAAACTCCACAAGGTCTGAGATCCTTGTCTGTTTGTTTTGCTTACTGAAGTATTTCAAGCTTCTATATTGTTTTGGACACTTACTACATATTCAACAAATATTTTTAACTAGTAAATAAATATAAAGATGTAATTCTTGTTCTATATGTTTTGACTGTGTCTTTGCACAGAACTGAATAACTGTATTTGATTGACTTGAGCTGTTATTTCTTGCACAATTGATTTTTAGTGCCTTGTCTATGTGTGTAAACCAGTTTGGTTTCTATAATTTGGCCAGTCAGCTCAATAAACTCAGTAGTTTTTAAAGCCCTATGTTAGTAGTTGAATCAGTCAGACCTGTTTTCTTGTTTCTTTGATTTGTTTAATTTTAGTTTGTGAAGACTGTACTAATTTTTATAGGTAAAATATTCAAGCTAATTTCTGCATGGAAAAACCACTGCAGTTGATATGCCAAATCAATGCATGTAGACATAACCATATTCAATTACAACTAGACTACAAGTCAAATGAGTATTGTTGAGAACTTTATAGTCAGCATAGTTTGTTTTAAGACTAAGAAATAGCAAATACCAATTGCTTGCATATCCATAAATAAATAAATAAGCAGATACAGCTATCTTTTTGAGTGATTTATGAAAATAAGGAAGTCAATCAAAATTATCAAAGAGGTTAATTGATTTAAGACGTTGCCTAAATTGATATGTTGTCTGAATTGCCTGGTCATTCTAGTGGAAGTTATTGAACCTTTTGCTTATGAAGGCCTAAACATAGTTTATCAAATAACCCATCAATTTTTTTTTCAAAGCATTCTGATTAGAATTGATCAGTCAGTTCAGTCAAAATTGAAATGTAAGTCTATAGGACAGTCAAGTCTAAATTAAAACTATGATAAGAAAGTATAAGATGTTAAAGTGAGATTTTACTAATCCTGAGTCATGTCAGAGTTTGAGGAAGTGTCTGTAAAAGTGGAAAAAGACTGGGAAATGAAATTTCAACATTTCAGCCTTGAAAGAGTCATGAACCCATCGACTCATGACATTTTCACCAGTCCTCCCATACTTACTGGTGTCAAAACAATGCCACAACAGATATTGAAGTACTTCCAGAAGAAAAACAAGACAAAACAGAACAAAACAAAGCAATCACTAAAAATGAAGGAAAGGAAACAAACAGGAGCTCTATGGGTATTAAGTATTTGATACATATATATGTTTACTTGCCTGCAACATATATGCATAAAATTACTTTAACTTTTGGGTGCTTTCATTTTAGTCCTGGATCTGTAGGATACCTTCTGTTAATTTGAGTAGCTTGCACAGGGAGCAGTAAGGATTTGGAAAGTAATTTTATCTTTTCGCTCAAGTATAGTTTTCTCCCTAAGCTCTGTCATTTGGACATCAAACTAACACTGCCATTTTTATCAGCTTCAGCCACAAGGAGGTTTATCAAGATGTTTCTGTTTTACTTCTTGTTTCTAAGCAGCTGCCTACAACTAGAGTCACGAGTCTGCTAAATTGAGCAGTCATTTGGAACTTGTTTTTTTTTTTTTATCACATTCTTCTAAGAACCATAATTGTATAAAAAGAAATTAGCCCAAGGTAAATCTCAGCAGATATGTGGTTTTCTCTGATAATGGTTTGCCTCCAATGAAGAGGTTAGTCTTTACCTACAAGAACTAGAAAGAATAATTTGGACATATTTTCTTGTACCTTATACCTTGGGCCTGTGAGACTTAAAGAAATATCTTGCTTTCCAACAAGTTAAGTTTCAGTTGTTCCAGATTGAATTAGTGTAAATAAAATAGAAAGAAGAGCCCTAGCAAATCAATACTGCATTGGTAGTAAACTGGAAAATACTGACAAATTATCCTTTTAGGCCTTAGCGAGGTTTAATCTAAACATCATTTTCTCCTGACAGTATGAGAGAGAAGAGGGTAATTTATTACAGAGTCCTGATATGGATGAGAAAAGACTGCTGCTTGTTCTTCACTGTTCTGACTGATGCCAGTTCAATTTTTGTTTTGGTCCAGAAAATCTTTCTCCAATAATATGTTTATAGGTCTTGTAACTTTAGTGCATAGAAACTGCTGCCTTATCATGGTATGTTTGAGTACTTGCTAGCTTGTTTAAGAATGTAGATTTTTAAGTGCTCTCTTGAAGCTCAGGTGTCTCTTAGCTCCTTCATGAAGTATGTTCTTAAAGGGCCATATGCAAATCTTTGCATAGTTTACCTGTTGTGTGGGATCAGTATATAAACTAATCTAGAAAATCTGGTCATATTATAATGCAAATAAATACCTGTTCCTAAATGATGATTTTCATGACTTGAGCTTTTTGCTTACTGGATGTATTTAAAGTGAAGAGTGAAAGTGTTAGTGGCTCAGTCATGTCCGACTCTTCATGACCCCATGGACAGTAGCCCACTAGGCTCCTCTGTCCATGGAATTCTCCAGGCAAGGATACTGGAGTTGGTTGTCATTTCCTCTTCCAGGGAATCTTCCCAGCTGAGGGAGAGAACCCAGGTCTCCTGCTTGGCAGGCGATTCTTTACCGTCTGAGCCACCAGGGAAGACTCAAGAATATTGGAATAGGTAGCCATTCCCTTCTCCAGGAGATCTTCCTGACCCAGGAATCAAACCTGGGTCTCTTGCTTTGCAGGCAAATTCTTTACTGTCTGAGCCACCTTCTAGGGCAGTTAAAGCTTATTAACTATTTACAGCAAAGGAGAACTTTGTGTCTTTTGATGGAAAAAATGTTTAGTGTTGTTTCTTTCAAGTTTCTTACATTGTTAATGGTTTAATCATGTAAGTTTTATTCTATGTGAAAGGTGTGAAGTTCAAATATGCAAAATGTGTGGTAGAAAAAATTAGGTCAGCAATTTGTTCATCATTTTCTGTTAAATAAGTTAGCTGTGTTAAATGTCACATTATCTAACATGAATATGATAAAATAACATTTTTAATTAACCCAAGAGGGATATGGACATAAGAAAACCAAACACTTGCTCCAGGCAGGATCATTTCTCAAGATACTGCATTATGAACAGTATTTAAATTACTGGTTATATTTATCCCATGTATTTTACAAAACTTAAAAGTCTTATATTAACAGTATACCTCAACAGTTATTATTAAAGTAATAAGGAAATGAACCTCAAACTCTTTACACATTTGGGAGATATTATATATATACTAAGTAGTAACAATGTTTTCTTACATGGTGTACTCCATACCAAATTGAAGCCTTAATGTGTTTAATTGCTCATCTAGACTCTAGAAATATATAAATTCCCAGGTAAATCTAACCTAAAGAGTAAAAGTTAAGATGGAAATGGTGAACATATTTACAAAAGGAGGAATTTTAGTAAGAAACTCAGTTAAATTTTGCTTTATTGATTCAAAAGGGAAATAAATATCTTTTAGAAAGCATTTTCTAAAAGAGAAAAATATAATATGGATATATGATTGGACTATTAAATATAAATGTTGCAATCTTAATCTTCTGTAGACCAAGCCATTGTGACAAGGTTTCCTTATATAATCAGCAGCTTGCAGCTTAAGCCAGCAAGTTCAGAAGAGAAAAGGATCAATTTGATTCCTACTATAATATATGAATTTGCTTTACTTCAGGTATTATATGAAATATTATTACCAGTTTGTGAGAGTCCTAAAGTTATTAAACACAAAAATTCCCTTTGGGGGAAAGGGGTTGTTATAGGAGAGATATGGGGAGGCGTGTGTTGAGAGGAGTAATATTAAAAACAAATGTGATCACAGGTCTTCTACTGAACAATTTGCTTACTTACAGTTTTGATAAAAGTAATTCTGGTGGCCATGAATACAACTAGGCCTATTGACCAGAATAAGATCAATATTTTTTCCCAACCATCAAGATAGCCAATCACTACGAATTTGATTGGATCACTGCACAGTTGATCCAATTCATTAGTTAAGATTACTGAAATAAATCACACTTGGAAGAACTCAAATGCAAGTTAGCAGCCTAGTGCCAAGTGGTGGAAGAGTTCCATAAGAGCAAGCTCATGAAATGATTTCTGCAAGTCATTATTTATAGCCAGAATTTATTCAGTGAGTAAAGTCATTTGAAGGATCTAGAAGATATAAGTAGAAAAAGATGTGTTTTTGTTTTTGTGTTTTTACAATTTAAAGTGAAAAACATTTGTTACTATTTGTTAAAGTCTGTTTCAACACTAGAATTTATTGATTCAACAAGCATTTGGCAAGCACTTTCTATGTGCAAAGGACTGGGTTCCCAGAAATGAAAAGTTAGACAATTTTCCTGACCTTGAGAAGTTCACAATCAGCTGGCAGAGTGGAGGAGTAGACAAATAATTATGGTGTGATATAGTAAGTTTTATAATAAAGATACAAGCAACATGCATGTGATGAAGGCATAGAGAATTAAATAACAAACAGGAAATCTAGGAAGCCGTCACATAGAAGGTGAGATTTGAAGTATGAATACAAATTTTTCAGGCAGAAAAGGCAAGGAAGGACATTTCCGGCAGAGTGAACAGAATGTGCATAAGCACAGAGGCATGAAAGGGCATGGCGTATTCTAGAAACTACAAGAATTTGAATCTGGCTAAGTGATAGCATACTAACAGAAGCAATAAAAGATGATACATCAAGATAATTTGGGGACAGCTTATAAGGGCCTCATATGCTTGGCGTATTTCTTCTGAAAATGAGGAGCCCCACCAATTTATTTGTTAAAGTGATCAGATTTTTCATGCAGAATATTGATTGGAATTCATTCACTCATTCAACAATATTTGTCGAATACTTACCATTTGTCAAGGAAGTGGAAGAGATAAAAAGACCAATAAATCACAGCCCTTTCCCTAGAAAACTCAGCCTGGTTGGAAAGGCAAATACACAAACAATTACAATTCAACACAATATGTCGTTTATTATAACTATGTCCCCAATACAGTGAAAAGAGAGAGCAAAGGGTGCCTAAGTTTTCTAGAGGAAGTAAGATAAAGTTTCAGAAATTAAGTTGACATTTGAGCTAAGACTTAATGGAAAAGTAGAAATTTGTCATACTGGCAAAGAAAAAGACATTGTGACATAAGGAGAATCTAGAGGTGACTTACATTTTTAGAATGGCAGAGTAAAGGGGACCCTGCCCTTTCTATTCTCTAAAATTACCCAAATACAAAAGGAGAATGAAAAGCAGAATAACTTTGTGCCTGAATCACAATGAATGGGTAAAGCCTGCCAAGTACCATAATGATCCAGGAGTGTGGGAAGATGCCTAGAGATGACTAATTTTCAGACAAAGCAGAGCATATCTTCTCAAAGTATTCATCTCATATGGTGAAATAAACCAATAAACCTTTATTTGGAAAAATGAGAATAGGGCTACAGACTGCTGGTGGAAGGTTCCATGGGCCAAGGGGAGTTCAAGTCTGAATAAGGAAGCATGTACATACATCATCTTTGCAGTAATTGTTTTGAGGAATGATAGAAGAGAGGGATTGAATTTTGAGTAGCAAGACAGCTTCCAATATTCATTCACTGGAGATAAAGAAAAGCTAAGACAATTCTCTATCTATCATGCGCGCGCGTGCGCACACACACACACACACATACACACACACACACATTATGTTGAAAGGATCTTTACTCTGAACCACATAAAATTTCTGTTAGAAACAGTGCAATAGCCTGTCCCCTGCATGAACCTATTAATAATAGTTGGTCCAGGAAGAACTAACCTTATTCAAAGATGAGTAATAATCTAAATGGAACCAGAACATAATCTACAAAGGAACCAGAAGGAATATTTTAAAAAATAGAAAAAAACAAATGGCAGATAAGCACTCACTAAGGATATATGGGATGTGAGAGTTGGACTGTGAAGAAAGCTGAGCGCCAAAGAATTGATGCTTTTGAACTGTGGTGTTGGAGAAGACTCCTGAGTGTCCCTTGGACTGCAAGGAGATCCAACCAGTCCATTTTGAAGGAGATCAGTCCTAGGTGTTCTTTGGAAGGAATGATATTAAAGCTGAAACTCCAGTACTTTGGCCACCTCATGTGAAGAGTTGACTCATTGGGAAAAACTCTGATGCTGGGAGGGATTAGGGGCAGAAGGAGAAGGGGACGACAGAGGGTGAGATGGCTGGATGGCATCACCGACTCGATGGACATGAGTTTGGGTGAACTCTGGGAGCTGGTGATAGACACGGAGGCCTGGCGTGCTGCAATTCATGGGGTCGCAAAGAGTCGTACATGACTGAGTGACTGAACTGTACTGAAGGACGTATGACCCAGAAGCAGAAAAAAGTTGGAACAGAACATATTGCCATGAAAGGACACAGTATATAAATCAGAGAGCTCGAAAGAGAGTGATAAAGTTATAATGAAACAACATAAACGGAAATAATGTGAGACAGTGAAGCTCATGAAAATAACAGAAGAGAAAAAACTCATCATGAAAACAGAAACAAACACTGGCAGTACTAAGGAGAACAGACACTGCCCAAAATACAGGTAAGACACATGAAGAACAAAACAGAAAAAAAGCAAAATAAATTAATAGGATAAACAGTTTTAAATAAAAATCTATGTAATGTAGACAAAGTAGATCCCACCTAGGTGAGCATATTATTCCCAGAGAACTAAACAAAAGTAACAAAAAATATACAAAGATCAAATTCAAGAAAACATTCTAGAAGTTAACTTGAATTTGTAGGTTGAAAAAAGCACAATATATCCCAAGATGATCATTGAGACACGCACTGTTAAAGTGGCAAGACTTTAAGAGTCTTTAGCACATCTAGGTAAAACAAGGTACCCTGAGACTACTTCACAATAATATTCAAAACTTAGCCTATAAAGTCATTTTGTGTGTGTGTGTGTGTGTGTTAAGTTGCCACTCAGTCGTGTCTGACTCTTTGCAACCCTATGGACTGTAGCTCACCAGGCTCCTCTGTCCATAGGAATCTCCAGGCAAGAATACTGGAGTGGGTTGCTATGCCTTCCTCCAGGGGATCTTCCCGACCCAGGGATCCAACCCGCATCGCTTACGTCTCCTGCATTGGCAGACGGGTTCTTTACCATTAGCCCACCTGGCTCCCCTATTAAGTCATTGGGGTGAAAAATAGAGCTCTTGAAATGTGAGGCAAGCAAAGTGTCTAGGACCGCTGAATTTAAGGTAGCACTCAGTCTCAGGTGCCAACACTGTCCTTCACAAAAGTGTTAGTGCCTCCTTAAATTCTGTGGCCTAGGAGCCTCACTTGGCTCTCCCTGATACCAGTTCCAGATACTGGCTACAAAATTATAGAATATTTTATAAATATGGATAAGTAATTTATAACCACAGAGGTAAACATTAGTAGGTAATAGTAGAACTGAAAACACTGTATGAAACTTCCATATTATCAGAAGAGACATGCAAACAGAATACACACAACAGAGAAAATATATAGCATGTCAATTAAGAGAAAAGTCACCACTCTTCACTCCTGGAGACCACTCTCAAGTCTGTCCCATAGCCTCTTCCATCTCAGCAACAGAGAACCTTCTTCACATTGAATGCCTTCTACTTCCTAATTTCTCTTAAATCTAAAGTTCCCTTCCTGGCATTTAAAATAACCTATAATCTGACTCCTTTTCAACTCCAACTTAATATCAGCAGTGTGAAAATTCTATTATAGTCAGCTCTGTCTCTTTGATTTTACCTCAGCTGTTTTACTGAAAGTAGGCTTTAGCCTTTTCTCTACTTCAGCATATCCTATCCCTTGTTCAAAGTGTATCTCATATATGGGGTTATCAGGAGTCTGTTTCTTATGTATTTTAGCACATACTGACCTTCTTTTCTTAACTTCTACAGTACTCATATTTTGTTCTATCTCTGTTTTCTTAACTCTATATAGTATCTTTCATTATTCTTTGTGTGTGTGTGTTTCTGCATAAATTTTCCTCTCTCCTCATATAGTCTATAGACTCCTAAACAAAAAGAAGAATACCTTGTACATTCCCACAGTACTTAGCACAATGCTTTGTCTAATGTAGACGTGCAGTATAAGTAGTTATTCATTGATTTCAGGCAGTGAGGCTAGCTGGTAATGGATTTGTTAGTCAAAAGGACCCTTACTCATGCCTCTTTAAATCAGATAATAGCTGCCTTACCTGCCTATTTTGTAAATACATATCTTTAATGGCCTGTTACTAACAGAAATACATTATGTAAGTTAAGGCTTTTAGGTCCCTGTTTTGTTTTTCTTCCCTATTCCATACTTGTTTCCATAAAGATCTGATTGGAGAGTAAGTGACACCTCTGATTTTGTAGAGTTAATTTTTAATACACTTTTGCTATAATCCTGTTTTGAAAATACTATTAATAGACGGTGGTGGTTTTACACTTGAACTGAACTGATAAAGTGATAGGCAGTTAGTTAAGGCTACTGTAGCAGGATGGATATACTTTTCAAGTAAATTGTATTTTTTTTTTTTTTTGGTTTCTAGCAAGTCTCATTCTCCTCACAACAACCATCTCTATTTTTCCTTATTTTCTTGAATAAGTGTGATTGTCTGTGCACACACAGGCATTAGTATCTATATCAGTTATTACTCTTCAGTATGAGAGTGATTACCTGATACAATCTGGCTGAAGGACAAGGTGAATGTTGGACTCCAGATTTATATCTGTCTTCAGGTATGGCTTGATTAGTGAAAGTGAAAGTTGCTCAGTTGTGCCTGACTCTTTGTGACCCTATGGACTGCACGGTCCATAGAATTCTCCAGGCCAGAAAAGTGAAGTGGGTAGCCTTACCCTCCTCCAGGGGATATTCCCAACCCAGGGATGGAACCCAGGTCTCCCCCACTGCAGGCGGATTCTTAACCTGCTGAGCCACCAGGGAAGCCCATGGCTTGATTAGGGTGCAGTTAATATCATCCAGGTCTAATTTATCTCTCTTTCTTGGTTTGGGTCTACTCTCTGGTTCTCAGCTACATTTTCAGGATATGTAGTGGTGGCAGAATGTCTCCTCATGGGGGAGGAAAGCCTTCTTCTTTCCCAGAAACTCTAGGACATGTCTAAGACATCTCATTCCCTTTGGTTAATCATTTGCCCAACTCAGTTAATCCCCATGGCCAGAGGAGTGAGTTTTGCTGATTGTTTAAGCCTGTTAAAGGTTTACATATGGATCTGGGGATGTGATCAGCCTCACCCAAAACAGGAGAGTTAGGGAGGGATAGTGTACAAAAAAATATTTACGGTACAGTTTTATAAAAAGAAGGTTGAAAAGTACTGACTAGGGAAAACAACAGCTCACCAACACATTTTGACCTAGTTTTTCTTTCCCCTGACCTGTGTGTAATATTGATATTCAGATTGCTACTGAGTTTCTTATTTTTGAAGAATATTTTAGGTATTTTTCAATAGCTTTTTGAGGTATAGTTCACATGCCATACACTTCACTGGTTTTCAGTATATCCACAGTTACTGATATATGCAATGATAAACACAATTTTAGAACATTTTCATCACTATAAAAAGAACCTCCTACCCTTTAGCTATCAGACCCCTAACCCTGTATCTTCCAACCCTATAAAACCACTAATCTACTTGCTGTCTCTATAGGTTTACCTATTCTGAACATTTCACAGAAATGGAATCATATACTATGTTGCATTTTGCATCTGGCTTCTTTCACTTTGTATGTATTCAAGGTTTGTCCATGGCATAATATGCACCAGCATTTCATTCCTTTTAGTTACCAAATAATTGTCCACTGTATGGGTACAGCACATTTATCTATTCAGCAGTTAATGGAAATTTGGGTTTCTACCTTTGCCCTTCTGTTTTCACAGGCAATTTTCTTTTTTTCTTTCTTTTTATATTTCTATTGTTCTATCTTGCTGATTTTTTTGTTGTCTTGGAGATTCATATGCATCTATATATCATTTTTCCCAGTTGAGAAGATTTGTTCTCCTGAGAATGTGATAAATGTGGTTTTCCCTGAGAGGAAAATAATCTTGTGGTCATATCTGTGGTCATGAGTAAAGTTTTTTCTACTCTCTGTAAGATTTAGAGGCAGCTCCTAAAACAGTAACTTTCAAACTTTTTTGGCAGTAATTAACAATAGGAAAGATATTTTCTATTGCAACCCAGTAAACACGTTGTTTAGTTACTAAGTCATGTCTGACTCTTCTGCTGTTCCATGGAATATAACCCATCAGGCTCCTCTGTCCATGTGGTTTCCCAGGCAAGAAAATACTGGAGTGGGTTGCCTTTTCCTTCTGCAGGGGATCCTCCTGACCCAGGGATCAAACCTGCATCTCCTGTGTCTCCTGCATTGCAGGTAGATTCTTTCTTTACCTCTGAGCTACCAGGGAAGCCCAGTAAACATATAATATGTGTGAATGTATTAAAGTTTCACAAAGCAGTTTCACCAAACACTACATAGCAATGCACTGTGATAACCTATCCTACTCTAGTCTACTCTGTTCTACCCTATCCTACAATAATCTTTTGTTTTAAAGTGCATTTTATGACCCCATATATTGATTTCACAACCCATTAATGGATCATGACCTGAAGATTCAAAACTCCTGTCCAGAAAGATCTTTTCTCATATTTCTGAGGTAATGGCTAAAGAAAGATTTTTCATTGTCTGATACCCATCAAATGTTTGTGGATAGCAGAAAACGCCTATGTTGACAACTCTATTCTCACCCTACTAACCTTAAGAAAAAGAGCAATTATTGACATAATTTGTCATGTTGGGAATACTTAGAGTAACTGTGCTATGTATATTACCCCTTCTCTTAGGAATTAACTTCCCTATTATAGCCCATAATATTTATTTTGTACCAAGAATCTAAGATTTATAATTTAAATGTTGTTACCATGACAAACTCTTTGTAGGACTTCCCATCTGTGCTTTTTTAAATTTCATTTTATTTTAATATTTTTATGTATAGTAATTTTTTCTTTCTCTTGATTTCAGTATAGTTGCTGTACAGTATTATATGTTACAGGTGTATAATATAGTGTCTCACAATCTTTAAAAGTTACACTCAATTTATCATTATAAAATATTGGCTATATCCCCATGTTGTACAATATATCCTTATAGTTTGTTTTATACATAATAGTTTGCCTCTCATAATCCCCTACCCCCATGTTTCTTTTCCCCTATTCTCTCTCCCCCAGTAACCTGTTCTCTATATTTGTGACTCTGTTTCTATTTTGTTATATTCACTGCTGCTGCTGCTGCTAAGTCACTTCAGTCGTGTCCGACTCTGTGTGACCCCATGGACGGCAGCCCACCAGGCTCCCCCATCCCTGGGATTCTCCAGGCAAGAAGTCTGTTGTAATATTTTAGATTCCACATATAGTTGATACCATACAGTATTTGTCTTTCTCTGATTTATTTCAGTTAGCATATCTTCCAAGTCCACCCATATTGCTGCAAATGCAAAATATTTTTATGGCTGAGTAGTATTCCATTGTGTGTATATGTATGAACAATACATCTTCTCTATCTATTCCTCTGTTGACGGTCACATAGGTTGCTGCAAATATTGCCTATTGTGCACAATGCTGCTATGAACTTTGGGGCGCATGTGATCTTTCAAATTAGTGTTTTTGGATATATACCCAGGAATGGAATTGACAGATCATATGATAGTTCTATTTTAAGTTTTTTGAGAAACTTCCATATTCTTTTCCATAGTGTCTGTACCAATCTATATACCCATCAACAGTATACAAGTGTTCCCTTTTCTCCATATCCTTGCCTACATTTGTTATTTGTGATCTTTTTTATTATAGCCATTCTGACAGATGTGAGGTGATAGGTTTTATCTCATTATGGTTTTGATTAGTCAAATTGAACATCTTTCCATGTGCCATGTGTATTTTAAAGGATGTCTTAAGGTGACAAGATTTCTCTGGAGTGAAAAGTACAAAGAAAACATTAATAAAATGTTCCCTATGGAAACTAGAATAAGCTGAAAGACCTTGAGACTCTTTCTCATATGAACTGCTTTACTAAATTTGGTTTTAACAGCTTACATTCTAGAAGGGAGGATAATTACCAGTTAGAATTGAAATAGCAGTGAATAAAGTGTGTATCTAAGACACAATATTATAATATATAGTAGCAACATGTTCTTTAGAAAAACTAGAAATCCTACAACCTTACTTAATATCCCTTCATAGATCCTAAAAAGAGGAGCACTCTTATTTTCTTTCTGCTGCTAAGTCACTTCAGTCATGTCCGACTCTGTGCGACCTCATAGATGGCAGCCCACCAGGCTCCCCTGTCCCTGGGATTCTCCAGGCAAGAACACTGGAGTGGGTTGCCATTTCCTTCTCCAAGGCATGAAAGTGAAAAGGGAAAGTGAAGTCACTCAGTCGTGTCCGACTCTTAGTGACCCCGTGGACTGCAGCCCACCAGGCTCCTCCATCCATGGGATTTTCCAGGCAAGAGTACTAGAATAGGGTGCCATTGCCTTCTCCGTATTTTCTTTCTATGTTGACATTATTGCCGAATTTACTCCTTTCCCCTTCCCACACTTCTCCCCAAACATACATAATCTGGGGAGACTCCTCCAAAGTACCTTCTCACCCTCTATACACAAATCTTCCTTTCCCCTTGGCTTTATTTCCCATCCCCACCCCCCCACCCCCCACCCCCACCTAGAGTCTACTTTTCTCTCTTGTAACCATCATTTCCAAAAGAATTCAAGATATAAAACTGAAAGGAAACAGAGTCTGGATTAGGGGAAGGACAGAAGTTTCAACTTTCCTTTTCCTTCTTCACCGTCACCCCAATCTTTCAGATAATTTAAGTTTTGCTTGTAAAATTACTTCAAAATCAAAACTGAGAAAAACTACACAGTGAAGGGCTTAAGAAATCTTACAAAGGAATAATAACCCTCCAGCCTGTTACATGTTCTTCATGTTACTTGTTCAAACTCTACACTTTTTAAAATCTCTATTTCCAGCATGAGTCATCATAACAACTCTATTGAGCTTCCAGCTTTTTTTTGTATTGAGTTATTTCTTTGAGTGGAGAATTTCACACAAAGTAATGCATTTAAGTAATGCTCAATAATGGCTGGGAAAGATGATTTTGTATATATATTTTCAAAGTGGCAGATAATGCCCAAATAAAATAAGACATAGATGAAAAGTTTAGTATATGCTTCTATAGTCAAGTTTTATCTTGATTTCAGTTAATAACTATAACTTATAAAGGTAAATATAAGAATGTAAAATATATGAAACCCATCAAATGTAAAATATATGGAAGTCTCACTTACCTGTGAAATATTCCTGGACACTAATGATTTTAATTAAACCAGAACATCTCAAAATAACACTAATGAAAATTATGTAGGTTAGATGACTATGAAGTGGACTTGAATTAATGAGTTTTTTTTTAATTTAGTGATGTTGGCTAATATTCAGTCTTTAAGTATTCTTTGTATGTCCATTTGCAAAAAACATCATTTTTAATCCAATTAAATTTTACTTTTTTCTATCACCCTACCAGGCAGAGTTTAGTGCAGTATAGCTGGACTTGTTTTATCTTTTATTGAATAAGTTTGTCCTAATTCTCCAGAGTTAATGCGTTTTATTACTTTGAAAGTCATTATTTTAACTTAAATGCATTTTCCACTATTTCGCCTAACAACAGTTGAGAGTATCTATTTAAAATATGTCTTTAGATTTTGAGATTCTTTCTCCAAATAGTATTTATAAAACATTTTCTGTTGTTGTATTGCAATGAGTTTTTATACAATAGGCATTTGAGGGGATATTTTCTCATTTGCTGAATCGCTTTTGACAATAGCAACCCACTCCAGTATTCTTGACTAGAGAATCCTGTGGACAAAGGAGCCTGGAGGGCTGCTGTCCATAGTGTCGCACAGAGTCAGACACGACTGATGTGACTTAACATGCATACTTGCATTGGAGAAGGAAATGGCAACCCACTCCAGTATTCCTGACTGGAGAATCCTGTGGACAGAGGAGCCTGGTGGGCTGCCGTCTATGGGGTCGCAAAGAGTTGGACACAACTGAAGCGACTTAGCAGCAGCAGCAGTTGACAATTTTAGATAGATTTATGATTCAGTTAATGTATTTACCTCTTTCGCCATACCAGGCTCTAGTGATGAAAAGATAAACAATATATTATACCTACTCTCCATAAGATTAAGATACTGGCAGAAAAGTTAAGTATCCTATTATAGCGATGTAATATATGCCATACTGGGCTTCCTGGTGGTGTTAGTGGTAAAGAACTTGCCTGCCAATGCAACAGATGGAAGAGACACAGGTTAGATCCCTGGGTCAGAAAGATCATCTGGAGAAGGGAATGGCAACCCACTATAGTATTCTTGCCTAGGGAATCCCATGGACAGAGAAGCCTGGCAGGCTATAGTCCATAGGATTGCAAAGAGTCGGATACAACTGAAGCAACTTAGCATGCATGCACACACACAAATGCCACCCTTGAGATATGAGGAAAGGAGTAATGGAATACAGAGGAGGGAGGAAGTCGTTTGGCCAGGAAAGAGAAGAAAGAGGGGTGCAAGAAGCCTTCACTTGAAGGGAAATTCTAGTTGAGTTTGTATAACTGGCATTTTATTTTATTTTTTACCTTGAATATAATACATGTCTAGATTTATACTCTGCCTAATTTTTGCTTGAGATTGACAAATCTACTTTTTTGACAGAAAAAAAATATTCACTTTAAATAATCTGTATGTTTTGACAGATAACTCACCTGAAACCCTAACTGAAATCATTGTTCCTTGACTTTCTTCAGGCCAATGATCATTGCCTCCACTCTTCAGAAAGTCACTTCTCCTTTCCTCTCACTAAATCACTTCTGGTACCAAGAACTCTAGGGCCTCACAACTCCTTAGCTACCTATTTACCTACCCTTCAGATATTTCTATGATCTCTTTCTTACTAATTCCAACACATTTTTACCATTAACTCTTTGAGACCCTTGTGCCATCTTGCCCATCTTCTTCATTGATTGTTTACAGTTGATATTTTCTTTCTTTCTTTTTCCACTGTGCTGACAATTGTCAGAGAAAATCACATGCCTGATTGGTGCCACTTCATATTCATAATATCAAACCTTAGCCAAGCCCTTAAGACTACCCCCTTGTCCTTATTTTTATCCCTAGCTCAACTCTTTTTCTAAGCACCCCATTCTTATTGCTATATTGCCTTCTTCTTTGAACTACTTGCTTTACTCACACTCTCACAGCCAGCAGAAAAGCTTGCTTCCTGTCTCAATATTCTATCCTGTGTTTATACTGAGTCTCACCAGAATTTTCAATCATAAGTAGCCATCCCCCTTTTCAATGTCAATTTTCATTCTGTGTTTTTAACTCCATACATTCCTCACTTCCTTTAGAACTTAAACCTTTATTTCTGTCTCACTTGCATCAATTTCTCTATTACCTTGTAAGTGCTTCTTCCTTTACCATTAAGTCCTCAGTCTTCATGAGTTATTCCTTAATATTTTGGGGTCCTAACCTAATTATAACCTACTCCATGAGTCTGTACCTGACCGTATCATCTAAAATGACAACTTCAGATTCCTTACTCATACATGTATACCCTATCTCCCTTCTGTGTTTTAATTTTGCCTTTAGCTCTTGTCACCATCTAATATACTTTAACTTATTTGTCTTATTATTTATCTGCTTTCCCCACTAGAACTTAAGTCCATACGCAAATGATTTTTATCGAATTCTTACCAGCTATAACAATGTTTGGCTCATAGTTGGAGAAAAATAAGTATTTATAGGACTTCCCTCATGGCTCAGATGGTAAAGCGTCTGTCTACAATGCGGGAGACCTGGGTTTGATCCCTGGGTCGGGAAGATCCACTGGAGAAGGAAATGGCAATCCACTCCAGTACTATTGCCTGGAAAATCCCATGGACAGAGGAGCCTGATAAGTTACAATCCATGGGGTCGCAGAGAGTCGGACACGACTGAGTGACTTCACTTTTCACTTCACTTTATTGACTCAAATGAATAAAATAAACTGTAATTTGACTTCTATTTCCACTATTCTATTACAGTCATAAAGATCATCACTAACATTTCGACCCAGTCCTCATTTACTTCTTATCCTACTTAAACTTTCAGTAGAAGTTGGTACTGTTATCCAATTGTTCCTTTGAGGAAAATGATTTCTCTAGGTTCTCCAGAATTTTTAGATGCCATTGATGTTGCTTCATCATCCTGCCCAAGGTCAAGTGGAAGAGTAGAGAGACGTATATTGGGACAGGCAGATCTGAAGTTGATTATGGGTTGCTTGAATATGAGGAATTTATGTTTGTATTGTGTATGTGTGTGCCTGGGCACATGTATGCCACTTCGATATAAGATATATTTTGATCTATTATATATCCTTTTCTATCCATTCTCATCCCCAAATAATCAGTTGTAAACCAGAAGTTTTCTGGAGTCCTCAGAAAACCTACCTGATTATTCTCTTGCATTACTCTGTAATATTCAGAGCTTTCCTCCTGGTGTCTCCTCCATTCATTTTGACCTCCATCTCTGATCTCAGGGTCCAAGTTATACATTGCATTGACTCTGAAGAGAAGGCAGAGAGAGGAGAGGTCATGAATGGGAGAAAATATGGATCACAGAGATCATTTTCTTGATGTGGCAACAAGTTGCAGCTGGTAAGGTGAAGAGGCAATAAAAGCAGCAGTGCATATGGTTCTGCAGTTTGAACAGCAGGTTTAGCCAAAGCATTGGCTGTCCCTTTTGCTCTCTGGTTGTCTGTTTATTCAGAAATCTAAGTTAATTAAACTTTGTTCTCCTAGTGTTTGAATGCCAATTCTCAATGCCTATGGTGAGAAAATCACAGCCTATAAAATCAGTAAAAATGCACATTCTAGAAGAGTCATCACAGTTGATAGTGATATTTCCTAATATTCTTTTGCCCTTAGTATTCTTGACTTTTATTTTGGTACTGTTTTTTTGTTTTTGTTTTTTTTTCTAATTATTATCTGTAGAGATTAGTGGTTTGCCCTTTCCTTTCTGGCATGGCATAGTATACAGATGCTTTGTGGTAGGACTTTAATTTGTTCACGATGACACTCTTTCTGCCTTTGCCCATGGGAAAAATAAAATTGAGTCATTCTTCCTCTGGCCTTCTTCAGCTACATATCCTGTCAGTATGATGTTTATCTCAACTTGCCTATTGATGATTACATTGATTGTGTCATATTCTGGTATGCAGCTCTATGCTTCAGGCTTTTTAGTTTTGTAGGGTTTATTTCCTTTAAAAGAAAGCTCATGTGAACTTAAAAAGTCACTGACCTCCTGATATTAAGGAACAGAACTACCCTTGACATGGGTTATCAGCCACTACTATGTTTCGTGTAACTCAGGGAGGAAATTATAAGAATGGCAGAATACATAAAGCTGTGTGATATTATAACCAAGTTCTACTGTTAATAACTCTTACTTTTTATTTTAAATCACTGGAAGCTGTAACATATTTTAGGGAAAAGAAGTAGTATTTGATCTACTAAGTTTGGATGAATAGCCAAACTACCATCTTGTTTTTTAATCACTGATTTTAAATATATTATCTGAAAGTGAAATGAGTTTTTGAACATTGGATAATTTGTTGATTTTTTTTTAAATGTCCTGTTAAACAGAGATTTGGGGTATGAATCCTGGCTTAGCTACATACTAGCTGTGCCACCTTGGGCAAATTTTGTAAACTTTTCAAGCCATAGCATCCTTATCTGTGCCCACTTCATAGGAGTAATGTGAGGATATTGTAAGATAAGTGATGTAAATGCATAGGCTAGTGTCTAACATACAGAAAGTGGTTTGTAAAGTTCATATAGATGGACTCATTAGTGATTCAGTGAGAGGGAGTTGGTAGACAAATTAGTTGATAGTGCATTCTCTTGGTTTCTATGGCATCAGACTGATTATAGAATGAGGTTATTGTGTAACAAATGAGCACACAACTTAAGGACTTAAAACAACAAATATTTATTATCTCATAACTGTTATGATTCAGGAGTCTAGGCACACCCAAATGAGTTATCTGCTCATGGTTTACCAGGCTGAAATCATGACGTTAGTTGACTGATGTCTCGTCTGAGGATCCTCTTCTGAATGCATGTGGTTGTTGGCAGAATTAAATTCCTGTGGTTGTAGGACTGACTTTCCTATTTTCTTGCTGATTGTAAGTCAGGGATTGCTCTCAAGCCACTAGAAGCTACTCTCTGGTCCTTGCCACATGGCCCCCTTGTGGGTTAACGAACTCAAGAGTTCCCCAGGTAAAATCTGAAGTGCCCCCATACATGGAGGGTAAGGACAGACCAAAGGAAGACTTGGACCACTCCAGACTTGTAATTAGCCATTTTAATAAACAAGGGAATTTACATACAAGGCTTCTCTTGGGTGGTTGTAAGATAAGTAAATCTCTGCACCTACTCACCAGAATCTTAAAAGTTTACATAGAGGTCTTAGCTAGGTTTGTCCACTTATACCATCCAAATGGTCTCCACATTTGTCTTTCTCAAAGCTGCTTCTTTGAAACAACTCCTACCCTGGGGGCAGAATGTACAATTCAAGGGTAGGGGAAAAGATGAGGAACCTCTGCCCAGGTTTCAGCTTAAGGGTCAACTAGCAGTATGTCTTTTTGATGACCCTCTCCAATACCTCCTTCATAAGCCCACTCACAGCATGGCAGCTTCTTCAAAGACATCATGAGGGAGAAAGAGAGACAGAAAGCTCTCTACTATATGCTGGTAAAATGAGTCTTATATGTATAAGTGGCAGTATAAAGAGGGGAGTGATATTCCATCACCTTTGCCATATTCTGTTGCTAGAAGCAAGTCATAGGCTGTGCCCACACTCAAAGGAGGGGATTATATAAGGACATGAACATGGGGGACATTCTAGGGTCGTGCACCACCAGTACTCAAAAAAGTAATAGATAGTTCACTGGCCTAAAACCTAAGAGAAGTAATGAGTATGTCCCTTAATAATACTTTAATCTGCCTGATGAAAACTATCATCAAATGCCTTTCATTTCTTTCCTCTGAGTGTATGACTTTTGAAACTAATATTTTGGAGATTATTACAATCTCATTTTACTGTAAAAATATTAGTTATGCAATTAAAACAGCATTACATGCTTACTGCAGAAATGAAACAAACTATACAAAATATAAAACTGAAAAGTCCTGTAGTTTTCACCCCACCTGTCTCAACCCATTCCCCTATGCAGATGTACTCAATAATAATAATGTATTAGCTGTCCTTCTATGATATTTTAAAAATGTAAATAAGATGGCGTTATATGTATTATTATGTCTGGCTTCTTCCTTTCTTAACAATGTACAGTGGAAATCCTTTTATGTCAGTATATATAGATCTACTTTGGCTGCTTTATATTCATTTGTATGTGTGGGCAATTAGGCCATTTCCAATTTTTATTTATATGAGCAACATTACAATGAATTCCATGTACACTATATTTATGCAACTGTGTAATTATCCTTTAGGAAGTGGAATTGAGTCAAAGGATATACACATTTAATATTTTGACAGGAAAATAAATGGAAGATATCCAATATGTATATACTGCTAAAATGTCCTCCCCAAATATTATATATGTTTACAATCCTAGCAACAGTGTATAAGTGAGAGTGCCCATTCTCTTTCTCAGGATAGTCCTCCAAAATCAGTAATGTGTTACATTTAGCAACTCCATAGGGAGAGCAGTAGAAATGGGTGAGCATAGGCATGAGTAGGAGTGGGAAAGCACTGGAAAGGAAGAGCAAGGTCAGTATCCTTTTGACTAACCACAGGAAATTTAAGTATACTAAGAGTGTTTGAAAATGACTTCCAGGCCTGTACTATATCAAGAGATGCTATGTCTCATGATATGTAAAATTAGAGTACTCATTCTAATTCAGCCCACATTATGTACACATACCCACACAGATGAGGAGAGAGGAGGAGGGAAAGAGAATAAGAATGGCTCATTTAGAGAGTGAACATTTTGGAATGTTGGTAATGCATGTTATTAACTCAACAGCTCTAAGAGTCCTTCAAAGCCGTTTCCAAATCACCTATGATTACATGATTAGAGACCTCTTAAAACAAGTAAAATAGTTCTATAAACTAGATTATCTATCAGTACTAAAAGGCCCGTTGAGAGCTATCATATAAAAATGTCACAATGCATAACCCCCAAAAAAGAACTACAATTGCCTTGATAATATATAATAATGCTAAAAGACTTACCGTAGGATGGAATTTCTGGGGCTTCATGGTGATTTTTCAATTTGCTGATTACAAAGCCTACTGAGAATATCAAGGCTTATTCTGAACTATTGTGGCTTATTACGACCCACATTCCTTGTTCAGTCTTAAAGTAATTATGAATGCTGCAGAAATACTCAACGTTATCCACTTTCTGACAACTCCATTCTGATAACTATCCAATTTTGTTCTTCTGTTTTGAGTGAGAATGTACAGGAGGAATACAACAAACAAATAAACCTTCTTTCTCCATACTTTCTGTTTTACACATACACATTTTTAATTAATTATGTCTACACTTTGTGACTCAATCATGTAAAGTGGTAATCTTGGCTCAGTCCAATTTGTTTAGTCACCCTGGATTACATGTCCAATATGGAAGTTACAGACACACTACACTGCCAATGCTGAAAGTTGCTGACTAGAGGACTGCATTGGTGAAATGTTTTAAGAGATTTGAAGATATCTTGAATACAGGTAATTTTAAAAGAAGTGATTAAACAAGATTTATACCATTTCTTAAGTTTAGAGATAATTATTTTTTTCAAATGATTCTAATTTCCAAAAATATAAAGGCAGAGTTTTTAAATTAATTTACTTTAATTGGAGAATAATTGCTTTATAATATTGTGATTTTTAAAGGCAGAGTTTTGAACTATTTACTGAAAAAAGGTAAACAGTCAATGTGCTTAGGAACTCCTGCTTACCATATACTTCTCTTAGTAATTGATATGCGTCAGCATATGGCAACCCACTCCAGTGTTCTTGCCTGGAGAATCCCAGGGATGGCAGAGCTCAATGGGCTGCCATCTGTGGGGGGTGCACAGAGTCGGACACGACTGAAGCGACTTAGCAGCAGCAGCAGCAGCAGCAGCAGCATATTAAAGACTCTGAGAAGTCCTATAATTAAGAAATCTGTACATATGTGGCTATCACAAGGTTTTCAGAATTTATTTGTGTTAATAATTTTTTCTCTTAAAACATTCACTAACCTTCCCATATACTGTGCTTCCCAGGTGTCACTAGTGGTAAAGAACCCATCTTCCAATGCAGGAGATGCAAGAGTCATGGGTTCAATCCTTGGATCAGGAAGATCCCCTGGAGGAGGGCATGGCAACCCATCCTACTATTCTGCCTGGAGAATCCCCCCATGGACAGAGAATCCTGGCAGGCTATGGTCCATAGGGTCGCAAAGAGTTGGACATGACTGAAGCGATTTTGCACAGATGCATGCAGCATTCTTCCATATTATGAAATGCTGATTTAAAACATATCATTACTAGTATTAGAATTATTTAGCTGTAAAATGTTTATTTCAACTTTTACCATGCTAGTTTCCTATCATTCCTTTTGATTTACTTGATGAAAGTTTTCATTCCTTTTTAAAAATACAAATATATCTCAAAATAATAAGGTAATATATTTGGCTGGCAAACAGATGGCAGCTATTGTTTATAAAACTCATCATAAAAGGCTTTCTTAATTAAGATTGTTGAATTAGCCATGCAAGGGGGAAGAAGATTCTGGATATCCACACCTCTCATTTCAAAAGATTATTTGATTAATGTTTAATAAAAAGCACAGCTCACAGAAGATGGCATCTGATAAACCCTCATCTTTCATTTAATTTATTTTTCCTGTTATCATTGTAGACTTTGTTTGTGAAAGATAATCTAAGGGCACCTCAGGAATTAGATAAAGAAGGACTGCTTGGGTCACCTTCATCTAAGTGATGAACTGATAACTGTGACTGAAAATTGTAGCCAACTTAAAACAAAACAAAATTTGAAAAAAGGAAATAACTGTCAAATGGAACTGTAGCTTTGGAAGCTGAACCAATATACATTGTATTGACAGAGAGCCTGTACCTGAGCCACAGTGAATCACTTTACTTGGATTATATTTAATATCAATTGGAAATATTCTTATTCCTTATGTTCTTTATTGTATGGCATTTTTTTCTTCTTCTTCTTCTTTTTTTTTTTTTTTTGGTTCAGCTCAGAAAGTCTAGTTTATTGGGAAATAAATTTTCAGTGTTTCATATATTGTCTTAAGAAACAGTGGTCGCCACCTGCTGCTTGACACCTACTAAAGTCATTTTTCTTCCCAATAAGAAGAAGCAGGTCAGCAATTTTCTAGCAGGACAGAAATACTAAAGATTGCTTTTTCCCCTGGAACTGTAGCATGGGCAAGGCTTACACCTAGTATGATGTGGGGCATATATCTTCCTAACCTGCCTCTAACTACCCAACTCCCCCAAGAATAAAGTATTTAAACACTTGTCACAAGGCCTGAAATTCCATGTTACCTTTTCCTTTGGATCTGAATATATTTTCTGTTGAAGGTAAATTTTGGCAAAGTGCTTATTCATGCAAAACTTTGATCATTTCTAAGATCATCAAAAAGCACGAGAGTTCCAGAAAAACATCTGTTTCGGCTTTATTGATTATGCCAAAGCCTTTGACTGTGTTATTCATAATAAACTGTGGAAAATTCTGAACGACATGGGAATACCAGACCACCTGACCTGCCTCTTGAGAAACCTATATGCAGGTCAGGAAGCAACAGTTAGAACTGGACATGGAACAACAGACTGGTTCCAAATAGGAAAAGGAGAACGTCAAGGCCTTATACTGTCACCATACTCATTTAACTTCTATGCAGAGTACATCATGAAAAACGCTTGGCTGGAAGAAGCACAAGCCGGAATAAAGATTCCCGGGAGAAATATCAATAACCTCAGATATGCAGGTGACACCACCCTTATGGCAGAAAGTGAAGAGGAATTAAAAGCTTCTTAATGAAAGTAAAAGTAGAGAGTGAAAAAAATTGGCTTAAAGCTCAACATTCAGAAAACGAAGATCATGGTATCTGGTCCCATCACTTCATGGGAAATAGATGGGGAAACAATGGAAACAGTGTCAGACTTTATTTTGGAGGGCTCCAAAATCACTGCAGATGGTGACTGCAGCCATGAAATTAGAAGACGCTTACTCCTTGGAAGAAAAGTTATGACCAGCCTAGATAGCATATTAAAAGGCAGAGACATTACTTTGCCAACAAAGGTCCATCTAGTCAGTTCAGTTAAGTTCAGTTCAGTCACTCAGTCATGTCCGACTCTTTGCGACCCCATGAATCGCAGCACGCCAGGCCTCCCTGTCTATTACCATCTCTTGGAGTTCACTCAGACTCACATCCATCAAGTCCATGATGCCATCGAGCCATCTCATCCTCAGTCGTCCCCTTCTCCTCCTGCCCCAAATCCCTCCCAGCATCAGAGTCTTTTCCAATGAGTCAACTCTTCTCATGAGGTGGCCAAAGTACTGGAGTTTCAGCTTTAGCATCATTCCTTCAGAAGAAATCCCAGGGCTGATCTCCTTCAGAATGGACTGGTTGGATCTCCTTGCAGTCCAAGGGACTCTCAAGAGTCTTCTCCAACACCACAGTTCAAAAGCATCAATTCTTCGGCACTCAGCGTTCTTCACAGTCCAACTCTCACATCCATACATGACCACAGGAAAAACCATAGCCTTGACTAGATGGACCTTAGTCGGCAAAGTAATGTCTCTGCTTTTGAATATACTATCTAGGTTGGTCATAACTTTTCTTCCAAGGAGTAAGCGTCTTTTAATTTCATGGCTGCAGTCACCATCTGCAGTGATTTTGGAGCCCCCCAAAATAAAGTCTGACACTGTTTCCACTGTTTCTCCATCTATTTCGCATGAAGTGATGCGACTGGATGCCATGATCTTTGTTTTCTGAATGTTGAGCTTGAAGCCAACTTTTTCACTCTCCTCTTTTACTTTCATCAAGAGGCTTTTTAGTTCCTCTTCACTTTCTGCCATAAGGGTGGTGTCATCTGCATATCTGAGGTTATTGATATGTTGCCCAGCAATCTTGATTCCAGCTTTTGTTTCTTCCAGTCCAGCGTTTCTCATGATGTACTCTGCATATAAGTTAAATAAGCAGGGTGACAATATACAGGCTTGACATACTCCTTTTCCTATTTGGAACCAGTCTGTTGTTCCATGTCCAGTTCTAACTGTTGCTTCCTGGCCTGCATACAGATTTCTCAAGAGGCAGGTTAGGTGGTCTGATATTCCCATCTCTTTCAGAATTTTTCAGTTTATTGTGATCCACACAGTCAAAGGCTTGGTATAGTCAATAAAGCAGAAATAGATGTTTTTCTGGCACTCTCTTGCTTTTTCCCTGAGCCAGCGGATGTTGGCAATTTGATCTCTGGTTCCTCTGCCTTTTCTAAAACCAGCTTGAACATCAGGAAGTTCATGGTTCATGTATTGCTGAAGCCTGGCTTGGAGAATTTTGAGCATTACTTTACTAGCGTGTGAAATGAGTGCAATTGTGCAGTAGTTTGAGCATTCTTTGGCATTGCCTTTCTTTGGGATTGGAATGAAAACTGACCTTTTCCAGTCCTGTGGCCACTGCTGAGTTTTCCAAATTTGCTGGCATATTGAGTGCAGCACTTTCACAGCATCATCTTTCAGGATTTGAAACAGCTCAACTGGAATTCCATCACCTCCACTAGCTTTGTTTGTAGTGATGCTTTCTAAGGCCCTCTTGACTTCACATTCCAGCATGTCTGGTTCTAATTGAGTGATCACACCATCGTGATTATCCGGGTCGTGAAGTTCCTTTTAGTACAGTTCTTCTGTGTATTCTTGCCATCTCTTCTTAATATCTTCTGCTTATGTTAGGTCAGACCATTTCTGTCTTTTATCGAGCCCATCTTTGCATGAAATGTTCCCTTGATATCTCTAATTTTCTTGAAGAGATTTCTTATCTTTCCCATTCTGTTCTTTTCCTCTGTTTCTTTGCATTGATCACTTAATTAGAGGCTAATTACTTTACAGTATTGTAGTGGGTTTTGCCATACTACAGCCACTATGCAAAACAGTGTGGAGATTCCTTAAAAAACTAGAAATAGAACTGCCATATGACCCAGCAATCCCAATGCTGGGCATACACACCGAGGAAACCAGAATTGAAAGAGACATGTGTACCCCAATGTTCATCGCAGCACTGTTTACAGTAGCCAGGACATGGAAGCAACCTATATATCCATTAGCAGATGAAGGGATAAGAAAGCTGTGGCACATATACACAGTGGGGTGCTTATTATACATGCAGATTTCTAGACCACAGTCCCAGAGATTCTGCATTATGTGGCCTCTGATGGGTTCATGAATCTCCTGTTTTAACAAGCTTCAGAGGTGAGTGTGAAGCATGTGGTCCATGGCCTCATTTTGAAAAACATTGGGAGGTTGGGAGTAATCAGTTCAGTTCAGTCATTCAGTTGTTTCTGACTCTTTGTGACCCCATGGACTGTAGCACACCAGACCTCCTTGTACCTCACAGCTCCCAGAGCTTGCTCAATCAAACTCATGTCCAAACTCACTCCATCATGATGGGAGTGATGCCATCCAACCATCTCATCCTCTGTCATCCCCTTCTCCTCCCACCTTCAATCTTTCCCAGCATCGGGGTCTTTTCTAATGAGTCAGGTCTTCACATCAGGTGGCCGAAGTATTGGAGTTTCAATTTTGGCATCTGTCCTGATGAATATTAGGACTGATTTCCTTTAGGATGGACTGATTGGATCTCCTTGCAGTCCAAGGGACTCTCAAGAGTCTTCTTCAACACCACATTTCAAAAGCATCAATTCTTCAGTGCTCAGCTTTCTTTGTAGTCCAACTCTCACATCCATACATGACTACTAGAAAAACCATAGCTTTGACTAGATGGTCCTTTATTGTTAAACTAATGTCTCTGCTTTTGAATATGCTGTCTAGGTTGGTCATAGCTTTTCTTTCAAGGAGCAAGTGTCTTTTAATTTCATGGCTGAAGTCAGCATCTGCAGTGATTTTGAAGCCTTGGGTGTGACAGAGAATGCAATATAAATATATTAATAATACTAATAATAAATATATTAAAATAAACACCACCTGCATCAAGCCAGCTATAGATGGTATGTGAGTGTGTGCTCTATTGTGTCTGACTCTTTCTGACCCTATGAACTGTAGCCTGCCAGGCTGTTCTGTCCATGGGTTTCTCTAGGCACGAATACTGGAGTGGGCTGCCATTTCTTCCTCCAGGGGATCTTCCCCACCCAGGAATCAAACCTGCATCTCGTGCGTCTCCTGCATTGGCAGGTGGATTCTTTACCACTGGGCCACCAGGGAAGCATCCTGGTTAGCCGCTGCTAATTGTATGTGGAGATCATTGAGGGGGTTAAGGTTAGGATCCTTCCCTAAAAATAAAACAGCAAATGGCAGAGAGTTTATTTTCAAGGGACCAGGTGAACAACATATTTTACCTCCAGCACAACTTTTATTCATGTTTGCCAAAGTTCCACAGTTAGTGACACATAATTTTTCAACATGAAATATTAGTTCTGTGGAAGGGCCTGTGGTTAAAAGCCTTAGCTATCATTATTAATAGCTATCAGAGTGTAGATAGTCTTTTACAGGAAGCACTCAAAACATAGTACGAAATGATCACCGCCACCACCACCCCCGACTGCTACCACACAGTCCATCAAGACTGAGAAATCCCTGTTGGGAGCACCAGAAGGAATGGTGTCGAAGGGAAACTTTCTCTTAAAAATCCAACGTTGACTGTAGCCCATGCATTTATAAGGACTCGAGAATAATTTAGATCAGGATGTGTCTGTCTGCCTGGCATAAGATTCTTGAACTGAGTAATTAGATACATTGGAAGCAATATTCTGGAAAACACCTTTACAATAGTTTGTGTGCTAAAAATAATAACATTTCTACAGTTGTATGCCTTTGAAATTCCTTTCTACTTGGCTAGAAGATCCACTGCTGTAAACCCTAAATGCAGCAATAAAGATTTGCCTGCACTAAGATTCCACAGAGCACTGCACTAGACAGCGGTCAGTCTGTTACATCAACTGTGCACCTAGAGAGGAAGGGGAGGCATAACGTGGCTCCACTGTGAACTGAACAAGGAGGCGGGGCAGTGGATGAAGTTCTTGATTCCGCTCTGGCTGCTCATGGAAATGAATCATTGAATGCATCTGTTCATTTCATTCCTCTGCCATCCCCAGAGGAAAGGAATGTAAAACATAAAACCTTCTAGAAAGTGAAACAAAAACACAAACTGGAACACTAAGAAAAGTAGGCATCTCAGTGAACGGATCTACAGGCACCAGCTGGTGCTGCTTGGGAGGTAGCAGAGCCCAGGGAGGTTGAGATCTGCATCATGACTTTGATGGATTTATAAAGAAGAAATGGAATCAAGGTTGGACCCCTCCCTTAAAAAAACTATTTGGGGAACTTCCCTAGTGGTCCAGTGATGAAGACCCTGTGTTCCCAAGGCAGGGGGCCTGGGTTTGATACCTTGTCGGGGACCTCGATCCCACATGCCACAATTAAAGATCTTGCATGCTGCAAGACCTGGCATAGCTGAATAATTACATAAATTTTTACTAAAATATATATTTAATAAAAGTTTTAAGAAAACTGTTGAAAGATAACTGCTAATGATATCTGAATTTCCTTCCAATAAGCTGCTGTGGTATTTTATAAATTATGTGAAAATTAAGTTGATTAGATTCCACTAGGCTTCAAACATTATTCAGATTAGCTGGTGAACAGCTGAGGAGCAGTGGTGAGGTGAGGATCAGATCTCCAAAATGGGGGAGGTTGTGATGGGAATAGGAAGAGTGGAGAGGCAGCAAGAATGAGCCATGGTTGATGCACTCCTAGGCTCTGAATTAAGTGGCAAATAGCCATGAAGAACAAGGGGCTCCAGATGAACAGAATACTGGATAAAGCAGCTCCAGGAGTTAATGGCATAGGTCTAGAAAAGTGGAACAGAGTGCAGCTTGGATTAAAAAATATAGTATCTCATTTTGAGAGTGAAACAGTGCTTAGTGAGAACAGGTTTTGTTTATTACAGATAATAGAAGCCCTGTTAACTATCTAATGTGGCTAGTGTGCCAATCGGAATCCTTAGTACATAATTACTTCTTCTTACTGCTTGCTTTTGAGCTCTGATAAAGCAAAATGAATTACAGCATTTGAGGCTTCCATTAATAACCGATATGTTCATGCTTAATCAGAGGATCCAGAGTTTGAAAGAAGAGGTGGGACTATGTAGCAGTGGCATCAACTGATACAAAGGAACTTATATAGAATGGCTGGTGGTAATGGTGTCAAGGAATTCTATGCAGTTTTTTTTTTTTTTTTTTTCCAAGAATACACTCCAACTGTATTCTGACCTTCAGACTAGAAATCCTTGGCAGGTAGCCTAAAAACAAAACCAGTATGCTATGGACTGAATTGTGTCCCTGAAAATCGAAAGGTTTAAGCCCTAACTTTCAATGTAATAATATATAGAGATGGAGCCTTTGGTAGGCTAGGTAATTAGGTTTAGATGAGGTCGCAAGGGTAGAACCTTCATAATGGCAGTATTGCTCTTCTAAAACAATACATGGAAAGTTTGCTGTCCCTCTCTCTGTCATGTGAGGACACAGCAAGAAAATGGCCATGTGCAAGCCCTCACCAGAATCCAACCATGCTGACAGCCATACCTCAGAATTCCAACCTCTAGAACTGTGAGAAAATAAATTGCTGGTGTTTAAGTCACCACCTCTATGGTATTTTCTTATGGCGCCCAAGCTGACTGAGGCACAGTGTAGTTGTCATTCCAGTTCCAACTTAGTTTCCTTTATGTAAACAGAGTATCAGCAAAGGAATCTGCTGCTTGTGAGTAAAGAACGGATATGTTTGCATATCAACCTTCATTATTTTAAACCCATGAGTTAATCTCATTTTTCCAGTCATTTCCCACATCTCTGAGAATTTCTGTCAGGCTTGGGTTTTTCACTGATTCATTTATTTATGTAACAAATAATTGTTAAGTGCATACTTTGCATCAGAGAGTACACAAGGCATTTGGTCATGGTAATATGGATTTCTAGGCAGTAGACTTAGAGCAAGAAAATCCCAAGGTGTAATGAAGAAATAACAGAAAAGACATAGGAAACTTTGAGACAAAGTAAACACCTGTGTCATGATTTTATCTACACCCAGCTCTGATCACACTTCAAGTAAGAGATTCAGTGCTGCAAACTTTGAAATATTTCTAGGAAACCACACTGACTTTCTAGAGGCCAACTGCTCAATGGCAAATATAGCTGCTATTGAAAAACATATCACAGAGATAAACACACTGCTGTATATAAAATAGATAATTGATAAGGACCTATTCTGTAGCACAGGGAACTCTACTCAGTACTCTGCAGTGGTCTATATAGGAAAAAAATCTAAAAAGAGTTATACATATATATGTATATAAGTAAGTGTTAGTAGCTCAGTCATGTTCTACTCTTTGTGATCTCATGGACTGTAGCTCACCAGACTCCTCTGTCCATGGAGTTTTCCAGGCAAAAATACTTGAGTGGTTGCCATTCCCTTCTCCAGGGAGATATATGTGTGTGTGTCTATATATATATATATATATATACATGTATATATACACACACACACACACACACATATATATACAGACATATGTGTATATATATATACACACACATATATACACATATACACACATACATATATATGTATATACATATATATACACACACATATATACACACATGTATATATACACACACATACATACATGTACATATATATCTATACATATGTGTGTGTGTGTATAACAGATTCACTTGGCTGTACACTTGCAACTGACACAACATTATAAAGCAACTATACTCCAATAAAAAATTTAAATTAACAGACCATAGAGAAGGCAACCTAGAGTGATTATGAATGAGAGACAAAGTTATTCAACATGTTCTCAATATCTCCTGGAGGTTTTGTTTACAGATCTTCAGGAGTTTATATAAGCCCCAGCAGGGACTCTAGTTTCCATCAAGGTGATGCTGGCATCACATATCTTCCCATTCAGTAAGCAGGTAGTGTGGTTTGAGAGCATCTGAGGTGATAAAGACATGGTAGGTCTTTCAGTTCAGTTCAGTTCAGTCGCTCAGTCTTGTCCAACTCTTTGTGACCCCATGAATCGCAGCATGCCAGGCCTCCCTGTTCATCACCATCTCTCGGAGTTCACTCAGACTCATGTCCACTGAGTCCGTGATACCATCCAGCCATTTCATCCTCGGTTGTCCCCTTCTCCTCCTGTCCCCAATCCCCACAGGTAAAAGGACCAATAGGTGGCATGTTGATTCTGTGTCTGTCAAACTCTCTCCAAATTCATTCCTTTTTTTCTTAGTTATTCGCAGAAAGAAGCAGCCAGACTGCTCACCTGCTAGCCAGGATGGGTCACAACCTATGCTCTGCATGCAGAGCTTTTGAGAAGCCCTTGTTATTGGGAATGATGCAAAAGCAATTGTACATGATTGGTGCTCCTCTGGGCTGAGTTTGTCCACTCTTTCCTAATAATGGGGAACACATGTTTTGTACCAAGGAAGTCTTTTTGCCTTTGCAGGAGTCCAGGAGCCCTTGCTTTCATTTACAGAATATAAGCTCCCTAAATATTATAGCTGGGTTTAGTTTTAGCTTAAATTCTATTGCTTATCTGGTTTCTCTCCTGTTTTCCCCCTTCTTTCTTTAGCCAAAAGGAAAAACAAAAAACAAAAAAAGTGTTTATCTAAATGTATGCTTTCCATTGATGTAGAAAGATAGGAAGAAAAATGCTTTCTCCACCCAGCTCAGGGTAATGTTCAGAAACAGCTAACTATTTTTTGACTATTTTTTGTTGCCTGTCATTTTACCAAAAGAATCTAGTTACATGGAAAGGTTTGACTTTTCTGAGCCCTTGAGTATAAACTCTAGAATTTTAGGCGTAGAAACATGTTATCCATGGTGAGTATGTCCCTATTTTCATCAACAAAAATCTGTAAATCACTATGAAATAAGCAAAGCAAATCAAATTCTAACTTCATTCCTTTTTGTTAGAGAAATTGAACTGAAATGTAAAAGTAAAATGGCATGTTAACTTTGCTATAACATATTAATGCTTAAATAAAATGATATGTGCATTTGTGTGTGTGTGTTTATCTGGAGATTAGTACACCCATCTCCAGGTATTTTTAGCTCTTTTCACTTGAGGTGGTCAAATAGGCACTCTGGTACTGATTATCACGTATTTTAAGCATGATCTGATTAACCTAAGGAGAATAGATCAGCTTTTTGGAATATAAGGCATTTCAGAGACGTGCTATATGCTTTGGGAGATTTGTATGATTTTAAGCTATAATCTAGACAGCATACTAAAAAGCAGAGACATTACCTTGCCACCTAAGGTCCATCTAGTCAAGGCTATGGTTTTTCCAGTGGTCATGTATGAATGTGAAGTTGGACTATAAAGAACTGAAGAATTGATGGACTGAAGAATTGATGCTTTTGAACTGTGGTGTTGGAGAAGACTCTTGAGAGTCCCTTGGACTGCAAGGAGATCCAACTAGTCCATCCTAAAGGAGATCAGTCCTGGGTGTTCATTAGAAGGACAGATGTTGAAGCTGAAACTCCAATACTTTGGCCACCTGATGCAAAGAGCTCACTCATTGGAAAAGACTCTGATGCTGGGAGCGATTGGGGGCAGGAAGAGAAGGGGATGACAGAGGATGAGATGGCTGGATGGCATTACCAACTCAATGGACATGGGTTTGGGTGGACTCCGGGAGTTGGTAATAGACAGGGAGGCCTGGAGTGCTGCAGTTCATGGGGTCACAAAGAGTCAAACACGACTGAGCGACTGAACTGAACTGAACTGAAGCTGTATTGAAGCCCCTCTCCTTTATCTTTTTCGTCTTTAACTACAAATGTGCATTCAAGAGGTTAGTCCTAAGCTGTTTCTAAAATTTACCATCTAACATAATTTATACACATAAAGATACCTTAATGGTCATTATGCAAGAAAAATAAATGCCTGAATTTTTTTCCCTATGTTTCTGCCATGTTTATTACTAAGTCTCAATGCAAAATGAATAGCTCATATTCATAGCTCAGTGATGTTTAATCTGGAAATTTCATACTTTATAATCATATAATCAGAGAAGGCAATGGCACCCACTCCAGTACTCTTGCCTGGGAAATCCCATGGATGGAGGAGCCTGGTGGGCTACAGTTTATGGGGTCACTAAGAGTCGGACACAACTGAGCAACTTCATTTTCACGTTTCACTTTCATGCACTGGAGGAGGAAATGGCAACCCATTCCAGTATTCTTGCCTGGAGAATCCCAGGAATGGCGGAGCCTGGTAGGCTGCTGTCTATGGGATCGCACAGAGTCAGACACAACTGACGTGACTTAGCAGCAGCAGCAGCAGCAATCATATAATAATCATTGTGTGGTAGATCAATCTCTAGGCCCTCCCAAGACAGATGAGGGAGGGGAACCAAAAGAACTCATCAAGGTGGCTGTAAGGGAATCTTAGACCATGTGTTCCAATGGCATCATTATCATGAGGTTGTTGTGTAGGATAGTGTGTTTATCTAAAGATGAATATCCAAGAAAAGAAGTCCATTTTAAAAGTACTGTCTGGTGGTCGATATTATTATCTTCATTTGAAAGACGGAATAACAGACATCTGGAGAGGTCAAGCCACTTGACCACCTTTTAAAAAGTCATTGCCAGAGACTGAATTCTCAAGCCTCCAGTCCTGTACTCTATCCACTCTCGTCACTAAGCTGGGAGGCCATCAAGGATTTACTATAAGCAGAACTCAAGACAGCAGGACTTCCTTCACTTATGATGTGCCACAGAGATAAGGTCCAATCACTTGACAGAATGGATTGAGGCTGATTACATCTGAAGGACAGAAACCAGATGATTTAAAAGGATTTCTTTTTTTTTTCTTTTTTGGTGCATGCCTTAAACGACCACTGATATACTTCATTTAGAAAAAAATTCTGTGAAGATGTTTCATTAATTTCCCTGTTCTGAATGTGGTACCCTTTGATGATTAGCTGATAAACATTTTCAATGGATGAACAGAGCTGATGTCGTCACTTCTGTTCAATCAGCAACTCTCTGTTGCTCTTTTGTACAGAGGCACTCCTTTTTGTGTCTCTAATCTTTTCTAAACACAAACAATAACTTTATTATTCTGTATGAAACCTTTTCAGCATATTTTAAAAGTGCAGAAAATATAAAATTTGTGTGCCTACAACCAATATTAAGCCTATATTAACATCTTGACATATTCGTTCCAGTGTTCTTTATTTTCAAAGAAACAAAATGTTAAGCACCTGTGTAAAGCTCTGCCCCCTCCTTTTCTTCCCACAGTTAACCAGTTACCACTGAAGTTTCCTCCTCTGTAAATTGTCTCATTTTGTCCTTTTCATGTTTCTTCTTTTGAGTAGTTAATGATCTTCTAATTGATTTGTAAAACTTCTTTATGTATTCTGAATATTGACCCTTTGTCAGCCATATACATTGAAAATATCTCCTCTCTGTCTATGGCTTTTCACTTTGTTTATGGTTTTCTAACCTTTTCCAATCTTTTTCTTTTCTTTTGATTTTCAGATATAAAACAAGCTATAGAAAACTTAGGTTCATACCCTATTAAGAGACAGATGCCTTGTGTAAATACCGTTGTTTTGATCTCCCTGTCTTCCATATAACTTCCAAACTTCTTTTTAAAAATCCAGCTCAAATTCTAAAATGATTACTGCAACTTTGTGATTACAGAGAAAAATAAGATTAATTTTGGATTGTACTGGTGTGAGGCATCTTTATTTCTTTTCCTCTTGTTCTTTCTTCTTCAGCACAAAAACTAATTGCTTATGCATTTACCAGGCCCATCTGCCCAGTTGAAGGAAGAATCTGTCTGTCTAGCTAGAGAACTGCTCTTCTTCACAAGTTTGACGAGCTGGTATGCCTGGGGGCTATGTCTGAAATCTCTCTGCTCATATTTTATCCTGTTTGATTTCATCTTCTTTAAGCGTGAACAATGTATTTTCTGTTTGTGCATAACATTAGGGAGCATACTTTTCCAATACACATATGTGAACTACAGAATTTTTGGCAATGCATTTTTGGTTTTTTACAGCTAACTATGCAGCAGTTAACATCCTTCTCTGCAGTGTTGTAAAATTCTTTCTATATCTTTTTTCCCCTATCTAACCTATAATTAAAATCATGTTATTTTAAAAATATTTTTCCATTGTCATTATCCTTGTGAGTTTCAGTAAATCTCTTTCATTATCTCTTAAGTCCATTTTATTTTTTTCAAGAAGACCTAATTTATTTGTTTTATTCTTTTTTTTTTTTTTTTACTTTATTCTACGTTACAGTACTGTATTGGTTTTGCCATACATTGACATGAATCAGCCACAGGTGTACACAATCTCCCAATGCCGAAGCCTCCTCCCACCTCCCACCCCATATCATCTCTCTGGATCATCCTGTGACATTTTAGATATGGAAGAGGCCATGTCACATACACTCAATTTTGATTGTTTAAGGTTCTTGATGGATGATAATATAATATGTTTAGAGGTAGCATTTATATGGTTTGAACATAACCGATTTTACAGTTCACTAATTTTTACCAAGCATGGACCATTTCCGCCTTTTTTTTCCTATGCCTATGGAGCCATATTCACCTCTTTAGACATAATTGCCTTCAAGGGAAAGAAGTAAGTTTCTTTTTCAGCTCTGTTTTACTGAAAGTATGTGTTGGTGAACCAAGTGATCAGGACATGATAGAATAAAAGAAACCTAAGGGTCAAACTACAATCTAGATTATACCAGGTTGAGGTAGATGAGCAGCCTAGGAACATAACCTGGTTAACATCACAAGCCATTGGATGAACAAACTGGAAGAGTAGAGTAAGAGTCCAAATCCAGATAGAGAGCAAGGATCCAAACAAAGACTTTGAGAGTGACAAAGATCCAAACTTAAAAGCCAGAGCAGTAGGGAATAAAGCAAAAATTAAGTAATCAAGAGATTACATGGAGATTGGTTTCTTAAGCATTTTAAGTCTGATTCTAGGATATGAGACACCATGGAGGTCTACACTAAGTGCAAATATCAGGAAACTATCTGCTTTTATGAGAGGCAATTCAACAGGTAAATAAGATGGTGGTGTGGCATATTTAAGTGGTTGTACTACATTTTTCATCTTTATATATTTTCTAGAGCTTGGATATACAAGAGATAAAAAAATTTCAAGAAAAATATCTCCCTCCTTAAAAGGATAAAAATTTTATATGCTTATGAAGAGATAAAGGGTAATGGTTGGACTGATGACATACACTCTAGTAAAGACTAGAAGAAGGAGGGGAAATTTTAAGAAGAGAAAGAGGAAGATACAAAGTTTCTGAAGTAAGAGTTGTCAGGGAGCTGAGAGAGACACTCAGACACTAATGATGAAAGAAGGTTGTAAAGGATTTGGAGACAAAAGATAAGTGGTACTTTGAACAGGGGGAAGGGCATATTTTCTTGCATAATCACAAATATATTTAGCATTTGTATATATACATACTATTCTGTATAAAGTACTGATATGGGCCTAGGAAATGATATATTTTAGACAACAGTTGTTAAAATCAAGTTGTATTGAACATACTTTACTGGTGTGACATGAAATTGTAATTTAAAATGTTCACCTGCTTATCCCTTAAACCAATATCACTAAGCCACCTGTGTCCATGGAAAATTGTTTTATTGGTAAAATCATCATGAGCCTTTCCGGAGCCCACGCTATATATTTTTAACTCAATTTCACCCCCTCCAAAAGCTTCCCTATTGTGCATGCAACAGCTGTGCCTTTTCCCTATGTCCTTGAAGCAACTTTTAATGAATGGCTAAGTGGGATGATTCCCCCGAGGAGTGATAGTCCAATGATCGTTTTTCACTCCTAGAGCCCCATTTTGCTGTTATTTCTTTAATTTTAATATTTCTCATTACCTTGAATCATTTATGAAGGTAACTCTCTGTGCCAAGTCCTAGTGACCAGCAAACTGAAAACAAATCCGTGACCTCTTAGAAGCTAATATGGGGAATGTGTCCTATTGCTCCCAATAGGATGGGAAATATTAACACTTAGAGTAAGATGTTAATAAAAACTAGAGTTGAATGTTGTAATGAATTCATTCATAGAGCAAAAATGTATTTTAACATTTTGTAATATATATAAAACATTTATAAATATCAACTAATGTATATTTAATGAACATAGCAAGGATTCTACTGCCTAATATCCAAACATTATATTTCATAACTATGATCTGCTCACTGGGCAACATTTTACAGATGAGAGGTGATGGCTGGGAAAACAATTTCTCGAAGCATAAGCCCCAAATGTACTTTTCATAGCATTTTAGCAAATCAGATTACTGTATTTACTCATGTTCATCTCTATCCCTTAATTTTGAAAACAAAATAGCCTTTATTATTGTTTTAGCCCCGAGATATTTACTGAACACTTCCTATGTTCTGAGGAGACTTCAAGGACAGACAGGAGTCTAGGTCATGAAATGGGGTTGACCTTTCCAGGCCTTGGGAATAACAAGTGCAAAAACCCAGAGGCATGGGAGCATGAGATTATTGGAGAAACTAAGGCCAGCTTCATTTACCCAAAACAAAAGGTACCTGTGGGGGAGTTAAGACGAGAGATGGTCAAGTACTACCTTACCAAGGTCCTTCCTTCTTTGTCCTCTGTGGAATTTGGACTTCATTCTAAAGTCAGTGGGGAGCATGCAAGTGACATGATTGCATTTACATTTCAGAAAGCTAAGTCCAACAGCAGACTGAAATAAAGACTGAGTGCCGGATGGTTAAATCTGGAGACAAGGAAGTGAATTAAGAGATTTTTCCATTGATCCAAATGAGAAGTAAAGGTTTGAACTAACACTGTGGAAGATGAAATAAGGTGATGGAACAGGCAGCATGGTGTGAGCATAGGCTTTGGAGCCCATCAGAAACAACTATTAATTCCAGCAATTATCATTTACTATCTCTGTGGCTTTGGGAAAGTTATTGACTTCTTTGAGCCTGCAGTGATGTGGCATGGTGCCTGGTGTGAGCTTTCAATTAATAGTTAATATTATTTTACTATTTGGATGGCATGGTCTACAGAACTTGGTAACCAGTCGTACACAGAGGATGAAACCAAGAGCATAATCTACAATGACTCCCAAATTTTCTCTTCAGATGAAATTGTCAATGGCAAGCAAAGTCCCTGAGAAGCTGAAGAGTGCTATAAATGGTCATTTGTCAATAAGGAAAGAAAAAGTACACAATCCTATTTGTACACTTATATTTGGGGATATGACTCAAAAATAGGAACAGTGGCTGGTGACTATATGGTAGAGAACTGGGGATAAAAAGAAAAGGTAAAGCGAGACAGATGGGACATCAAGGTCATGACTTATTCTTTGTAGGTTTTAACAGAAAGCTAATGGACAGTTTTAAGTGTACAAGTAATTTAATAAAAATAGGAGAAATAGTGTGTGTCATAGAATCATAGAATTCTAAAGTCAAAATGAACTGTGGAGTCCATCTAGTTCAATTGCAAAACTTACAACTCCTGGAACCCACTAAGCACATAACCATCTCTGCACAAAGGCTACCTGTGGTTCACCAAACTCAGCATCTCCTGGGCAGAGCCTTTTTGGAAACTAAGCTGGTGATTTTCCATGAAATACTTCTCCAGACTTAGATGGATCATTTTCTAACCACTCATAGATCTAGCATTGAAAGAGTTGGTAAAAATCTCTTGAGCCAATCAGCTTATGTTTAGAAGTTCATCTTTCTCTATAACCAATTTCACATATAATATGTACCTAATTTTAGCTTTTGGTTATTTGGTGATTTCCACCTCTCAGTACAGGATGTAATATTTCTATTGAATTTTCTTTCAGCTACTTTTATTTCTTGCTATTTCCATAAAAGATGTGCTTTGATGGTCAAAGGCATGTCACCAAAACCCTTTTTCTGTTACATTTAATGGTGCCAATAATAACACCTAACATGTTTATTGCATGCTTCAGTTCAGTTCAGTTCAGTCACTCAGTCGTGTTCAACTCTTTGCAGTATGGCCTCCCTGTCCATCACCAACTCCTGGAGTTCAATCAGACTCATGTCCACTGAGTCTGTGATGCCATCCACCCATCTCATCCTCAGTCGTCCCCTTCTCCTCCTGCCCCAAATCCCTCCCAGCATCAGAGTTTTTCCAATGAGTCAACTCTTCACATTGGGTGGCCAAAGTACTAGAGTTTCAGCTTTTGCATCATTCCTTCCAAAGAAATCTCAGGGTTGATCTCCTTCCAAATGGACTGGTTGGATCTTCTTGCAGTCCAAGGGACTCTCAAGAGTCTTCTCCAACACCACAGTTCAAAAGCATCAATTCTTCGGCACTCAGCCTTCTCCACAGTTCAACTGTCACATCCATACACGACCACAGGAAAAACCATAGCCTTGACTAGATGGACCTTAGTCGGCAAATTAATGTCTCTGCTTTTGAATATACTATCTAGGTTGGTCATAACTTTTCTCCCAAGGAGTAAGCGTCTTTTAATTTCATGGCTGCAGTCACCATCTGCAGTGATTTTGGAGCCCCCAAAATAAAGTCTGACACTGTTTCTACTGTTTCCCCATCTATTTCCCATGAAGTGATGGGACCGGATGCCATGATCTTCGTTTTCTGAATGTTGAGCTTTAAGCCAACTTTTTACTTTCCTCTTTCACTTTCATCAAGAGGCTTTTTATTTCCTCTTCACTTTCTGCCATAAGGGTAGTGTCAACTGCATATCTGAGGTTATTGATATTTCTCCCAGCAATCTTGATTCCAGCCTGCCAAACACCATTTTAAGGGTTTTTTTGTATATGAACTCCTCTAATCCTTACATGAGATAGATCCTATTATGATTCCCATTTTTCCAAAGAGGAAACCAAAGCCAGAGAACTTCAGTAGTTTGTCCAAGGACACACAGCTGGTAAATGGCAGAGTCTGTGTTCAAACACAGGCAGTGGCAATCTGACTTCCAAGCCAGGCTCTTACTCTCTCATCAGACTAACTAGAACGTTTTGCTGGCTAAGGACCAGACACTATTTTGAACATTATACGACACTGTTCTATTCAGGTATAATTTTAACTCCCTTAATAATATTTATTCCTCTCAAGTTGCCTGTGCTAAATTCTTCATCTAGGCATTCATTTCTGTTTTGACAATTGCCTTAAGATGTATATGTTTTCATTTGTTCTAATTTTGTTTAAGTTTTTTTATTATGACTATTTGCCCAGGGCAATAGCAAGGGTCCCATTTAAAAAAAAAAAAAAAGGAAGGGGGAGAGATAAGTAAGTATAGAAGTCCCCCACCAACTCCCCAAGGATCTCCAGGGGCTCTGCAATGTGATAAAGCAAAACACTGTTAAAAATTCATACTAGTAACTTGTGTTGTATATTATGCATGGCAACTAAACTTTTAGTGTCTTGGCAAAACCCTAGGGCAGCAAAGAGGTACCTCAGAGCACAGAAAGTGCATTTGAAATGGTAATGAGAAGTGAGCCGTGTGACAAAGTGCTAGTCAGTGAAATATTTCTCTGAGACAAACATATATTTGGGGAGGTTGGAAAGTTATTGACTGCTGCCATATCTTGACCTATTTTAATGTTTTCCTTTTCTTCCCCTATGCAATGCTTAGGTGACTTCACAGAGGGTACAATTTTCATAAGGCGATAAATGCCACTCCATTTGAAGCTTGATGCTAACATGTTGCATTATTAGTTCTCAGAATGGGAATTTGGGGTGTCATTGTTTTAAAAAGATCCTATATTAAAGTATTTCCAAGGTTTAGAATCCTTGAAATGCTACTCTGTTTTAAAGGACATTCCAGAGTTCTTCTTCATCATGCCTCAATAGACCATAAACTTGCTTTTTCTCTGACTGTTGGATAAACAGAAGTGAAGTTCCTTATAGAACACATTTTTGTTGGTAGAAAGTTTGTTAAAGTCTCAGACTTCTGGTCGCTGATAAATAAAATATGATAATGAGAAAGAAGCAGCTTCCAAATTTGCAAGAGTCATTGAGTACCATTTCTCATCACCCACATATACACTTCAGTATTCAGCACAGCCTGTGGGATACTAGTACAATGAGCTGCCTTAAATCAGCTGGAACTTCCAGATGCTCTAGGTTTTTGTTCAGAACTTTTGAGTGAGAGATTAAGAAAGAGAGACTGTCTAAAGAAGCTCTCAGTTCAGGCCCTAACAAGAAATTTAAGGGAAGAGAGGTGACTGCAAGGGATAATGAAAACTAAAGAAACAATCTCCAGAGACAGAGCACCTGGGGGACAGAGAATGAAGTTATGAAAATGTTATATTGGGAAGAGGGACATACAGATTTTCAAAAATTATCCTTCACTAAGAGAAAGACAACTAAGAATTTGCCCTTTGCTAAATGCTCACAGGCTATTATTCCCCGGAGCTCTAGACGAGAACAGCTGAAAACTTGGAACATGTTTGTTCAGTCGCTCAGTTGTGTCCGACTCTTTGCAACCCCATGGACAGTAGCCTGCCAGGCTCTTTTGTCCATGGGATTTCCCAGGCAAGAAAACTGGAGTTGGTAACTATTTCCTTGTCCAGGAGATCTTCCTGACCCAGAGATCAAACCCACATCTCCTGCAATGGCAGGTGGATTCTTTACCAGTAGCATGACCTGGGAAGCTGAAACAAAAACAAAATTGAAACACAAACAAAACCAGTATGGAATTCTAGTGTCTTTTGACTGGATGTGATGTTCTTTAGTCCTCTTGAGAGGGTTGTGGAGTTCAGTATCATAACGTAGTAGCCAGTCTTATGTGTATAAGAGGTGGGATTGGTTGTGGATAAGCTCAAGAGCCTGTTAGAAAATGCCTTCAATTTTTTTCATTATCCGAAGACCATAGGCCTTCATCTCTTCAGGAACAAATGAGGTCACATGAACATTAGTACTCAGATTTCTCAATAAACACTCACAGGTTTTCCCTGCAATTTTCTGGTTCAAAGCTTCTCGCTACCTTTGTCTCTCTAATTATTTCTGGGATCACCCAGTACCCCTCATGCTCAAGGCCAGTCATTTCATGGTTTTCTGCTCTGGCCTTTCTATTGCCTTTGCCACAATTAATGCTGCACTCCTTACATAAACTGTGTCCCCTTCAGGACTCCCAATACTACCCACCCATTCAATGGACCAAACTCTACCACTACTTCTTAGCCCTTGCTCTGTTGCCAGAGTTGTACTATATTCCATACAGAAATGAGCAGACTGTCTCTTTCCCCTATTTTATGTCCATTTTGGTCACCTGGTCCCTGAAGCAGCTACACTTACTTATTCTCAATCCTTCATGACTGCTGATCCTTCAGTTTTTGTCAGCAGCCCTTACTAACATATAGCCTCCTGGAGCCAGGCAGAGAAAGTGTGTTATGTCAGGCCAGCCTCAGTTGTCCATGTCAAAAGCCCAGATATCTCTCACTACAAATTTCCATTGAATAGGTATACTCAAAGATTTCCTCCCTACTTAACCTAGCTAATTCGTTAATGCAAATAGACTCCTCTGAGAGTTGTTATATTTCCCATGCTCACTCTCAGTTGATGCTAAGTCTGGACCACTTATCACCTAACTTGGAAATACCTGGTGCCATGGATGCTTACTGTGTTTGAGGTACTGGGGCCAAATGATTTTTTCCAAGTTTTATGTGTTATTTGAAGAAACATGAGGAATAAGAACTTTAGAAGACATGTTTTAGTTTTGTTTTTGTTTTATGGGGAGGTTAGGTAGAGGTAGTTTGTGGTGAATATTACTCACATGTCAAAACTAGTAAACTATGTTACCAGCTACCACCCAACTATGACCCCAGAAAGTCCCAAATTTTCATTACCCAGTGTGAACACTTACAGGAAATAGTAAAGATTTCCAAACTGAGAAATGTCCACCCTCCCTTTTGAATCTCTCACCCACCAGCTTCTGTTGCCTTGGACCTTTTAAAAGTAGAGGCCACAGGTCTTATATACAATGCCCGTGAGACTCGAGAGATGCTGGTTTGAAGACTATAATGTTTTAGAGGACACAGAGGGTGTCTCCCGTGTATCTTTCCATCATCTAGCACATGTATACTCTCAATGAATATTAAACAATAAGGTATGACCCTCTTAACCATAAGAGATGATTCTTTGTTTTGAGATAGTGTGCCCTGGGAATAAAGAATGCTTCCTTCATTTTCCATGGCTGTCAAACTGGCATCTTTCATCAACACTAAATTCCCTTTTAAGAAGTGGAATGTCTTACACAGTTTTAACAGAAAATCTCTCAGCAGTTCTAGCTATTTGTTGAAAAGAAAACAACTCTTGTTTTACAGATACATCTTGCAGAAAACCACTTCCCAAATAAAATAGAAAAAAAGTGGCATCATATTTAGAACGAAAGAAATAAGCCCCTGAATCATAGTGCCAGTTTCATGTTTTCCTTAATGTTGCAAAGGTGATTATTTTTGCCATAATCTTCTTCTGGCTGTTAGCCCAGGATGACAAGCTGCATAGTGCCTTGCTAAATAAAAGAGGGAGACTTTCTTGAAGCCATTTTTTCAGAGGATTTGTACATATGTGTGTGGGAAGAGTGTGGGTAGAATCTTCAGGACAAAAATTTCCCATCTACTACTTTCCTAATATTTCATGGAAAAATGGAGTTCTATCACTGGTTATTAATTCAAGCCCTGGGAATATACTCTAATCATCAATAGTGTTTCCAAAGAACATATACATATCATGTGTTTCATATCATCAAAGAGCTTATATTCTGTAGTTTCTTTTTCCTTTCTTTCTTTCTGTTAGTTGGGAGTCTTTTTGGTTCAATAAGAAGAGGGATGGGTACATGTAGAATGCGTTAGTTCCCTGCCCTCTATGATAGCCATTCTTTACATTTCTTTTGTCTAATCAGATGTGTGTGCTGTGCGCTCAGTCGCTCTGTTGTGTCCGACTTTTGCAGCTCCATGGACTGTAGCCTGCCAGGCTCCTCTGCTCATGTAATTTTATTGGCGAGAATATTTTATCGGTGAAATTTTACTGGAGTGGGTTGCCATTCCCTTCTCCAAGGGATCTTCCCAACCCAAGGATTGGACCTGTGTCTCTTGTGTCTCCTGCATTGGCAAGTGGAATCTTTACCACTAGCACCACTTCAGAAGCCCAATCAAATGTGCACAGTTGTCTAACCAAATGTGTACGTGTAGAATGGGTTTATTCTTCACCATGTATGATAATCACTCTTTACATTTATTTTGTCTAATCAAATATGTACTGTGCTAAAAAGAACAGTTTATTGGAAAAGGGTCAAATTGGCATGGCTGCCGTTGCTGTCATGCTGAAGTCCCACTGACAAGGCTGAGGTTGGCAGAAAAACAAATAAAAGCAACTGATAAATGTCAGAAGTGAGTTGTAGTAAAACAAACTGTTTGTTTAATGTTGATAAAAGGGCAGGTGGAAAGTACATCAAATTCTCTTCTGAGACAGTCCTTGACTCATACATTGCAAATGCTTGCCAGAAATTAAATTTATGTCTTATTTAGTTGTGGCTAAAACAATTCAATAGTGAGTGTACTAGGAGTACAGAATATAGCAGGCACCACTCATATTCCATGCTTGACTTTAACAAATCTGAGAATTATGAGCAATGTATTTCAAAAGAATGATATTCTAATGTATCCTTTAGCCATTATTAAATACTTAGATTTTAATATCAGAGCAGAAGGACCATAGTATTTCAGAAAAATAACCCAAGAGTAAGATAACTCACTGTTTGAAATGAAAATATCGTTGGAAAATGTGTGTCAATGGTTGTTAATCAAAGCCTGTTTTTAAACTGATTTGATTTACTTTCAAATTTCTGAGATCTGTCACCTTCCATTCTGATTGCTCTGAAACTGACCATGACTACTAATGTTTTGTCCTAAGTTTTTAGTTTCCTGCTTTCTTTATATCATCTGACTAGCACTGGGACCCCTTCTGTTTTAAGGGTCACCTTCTTCTGAAATATATACATATAAAGAAAAGGACTAAGTGGGTGAATAATAATTTACCTATTTTTGCCTATTCCTTTAAGTCTGTGTTCACTATATTAACTTTTCCTAAAGGGGAAAATCTGTGACTAGCTGAATCAGGCCAAAAATATTTTAAATTGCCCTTTTTTTTTAATGCTGTGAAGCTGTATAATAGCCTCTGACTTGGCATTATAACCAGGGTCTTGTCGGGATAATAAGGGCACACACATGCTGCTTATCTGATTGACACTTTTTTTCAGAAGCAGGAGATAGTTGTATTGACTTTGGTGTAAACCCCATAGTCAGGGTTTCCTTCATATAAAAAATAATAATGTGAACCTTGGCTGTTGGGAAGGTCACAGACTTTGGATCTGAGCCAAAGATCTAAGTTTTATCGGGGGCTCTCATGCAAAATTTTTACACGTGAATTCCTCAGATCCACTTCATTGCAACATAATCGTATTTTCATTCCCTCCCAGGCTTACTGTGAGAGGCCCCTTTGTTGCACGGGGCAGCTTTGGCAGTATGGGCAGTATTTATACTACCATAATGACTCCCTGCAAACCACTCAACTAGAAAAGTGAAAGTCATCCAGGTGGGCTTGATCAAAATCAGAAAACCCACCTAAAATTTTAGCAAATTTGCTCTTCTTGCCTTGCTTTGCTCTTGTAGAGAATCTGCAAATTTAGAGAAAAGTGACAGTTTTATTATTTGAAACATCGCTAGTGTAAAAAACAACCAAGGGATGTTTCAGGGCATGGAAGTGTGACCTTCCCACATACTGGTCTTGTCAATAAAACACAGTCCAAAGTTTTGATGTCAGATGACTTAAAAAATCTATCTTCTCTTCTGATTTTTGAGGAAATAGATGATCACTAGAAAATTTAGAAAGCACAGAGCAGTGAATTTCAAAAATACAGAAAATATTAAAAGTGGAAGGGGGAAATATTTTCCCACAACCCAGAAGGAACAACTGTCAACATTCTGACTTATTGTCTTACAGGTTTTTCATTTTTTATTTAACATATATCATATTATTTATATAATATCTTGTCTTTTGTTTAACACTAGTCACATGCAAGTTATACTACCAATAAATAACTTTTTGGTAATCATCTTAATGGCTCCATCATATTCTATAATTCACTTAAATATTCCCCTGATACTGGATATTTAGGGTACCTCCAAATTTTCAATGTTCTACACTGACTGCTTTGTTTTTGGATGAATCATTGCCTACATTTCAGATTATCTCCCTAGGAGAGCTTCCAGCAATAAAATAAAATGTTAAACAGAATGAACATTTTTAAGATTTCTATTATTCTGGCTTGAAATTAATTTTCAGAAAAATAGGACAAATTTATATTACAAACAACAGTGTGTGAGAAGACCTGACTCGTTACTGACTTTCCCTAGCATTGGGCTTTAATATCTGTTTAACCTTTGTTAATTTTGTTGGTACAGTGTGGTTTGTGTTTTAACAACCATTTTTGCCTTTGATTGATTTTTAAATTAATACAAGCTTGTTGACAGACCTGAAAGACAGATCCTGTACCACAGGCTCTTCTGCAAGAGGTGGCAGTTTGTTTATAGTAAAAGTGCCTATTAAGTATTGCTGCATATTTGAAAGGATATAAAATTCTATATAAAATATAGAATATGAAATATAGAATATAAATATAGAATATAAAATATAAAATATGCACACATATTTTATATCAGTTAAATGCAAAACAAAATGGGGGTTAGGAAGGTTCAAAAGGAAAATGCTTGCATAATGAATGCTTGATTCTTTTTTCTTTTAATATCTCAACCTACAGACTTAAGAGTAAAAACATGCAGAAGTAGTCATCTTGAATTGTTTGGATTTGCGGGGATTGATATTTTCTGCCTAGTTGTCCACCTAAAAGGGGATAAAGAAAGTTGACTCATGTGAAAGAGAAACTCGATGTTTTCTACTTGTTAGACTACCATTCAATTCAAAATTAGCCTATAATAGAGCAGTATTTTAGAAATCTTCTATTGTCACTTTTCTGGGAAGACCTTGAAAGAATAAAAAGAAATGTTAAGCATAGTCTTTCCTGTCATGAAGTGTTGTGCTTTGATTTGATGTGATTTTGTGGCAAAGCCTGAATATGTAATATTTTCATTCAGCAAGACCTGGAAGTATGAGTAGAAAGTTAAGAAATTAGCTGCATCCAGTAATAATAATAATTTCCTCACTTTCCTGTATTTCTCCCCTTCCCATTTCATTTTTTTTTATTTTAATGGAAGTAACGTGTGTTTATGCCCCAACCAGTAATGCTGAAGAAGCTGAACCTGAACAGTTTTATGAAGACCACAAGACCTTTTAGAACTAACACCCAAAAAGAGGTCCTTTTCATTATAGGGGACTGGAATGCTAAAGTAGGAAGTCAAGAAACACCTGGAGTAACAGGCAAATTTGGCCTTGGAACACGGAACAAAACAGGGCAAAGACTAATAGAGTTTTGCCAAGAAAATGCACTGGTCATAGCAAACACCCTCTTCCAACAACACAAGAGAAGACTCTACACATGGACATCACCAGATGGTCAACACCGAAATCAGACTGATTATATTCTATGCAACCAAAGATGGAGATGCTCTATATAGTCAACAAAAACAAGACCAGGAGCTAACTGTGGCTCAGATCATGAACCCCTTATTACCAAATTCATACTCAAATTGAAGAAAGTAGGGAAAACCGCTAGACCATTCAGGTATGACCTAAATCAAATCCCTTATGATGATACAGTGGAAGTGAGAAATAGATTTAAGGCACTAGATCTGACAGATAGAGTGCCTGATGGACATTGTACAGGAGACAGGGATCAAGACCATCCCCATGGAAAAGAAATGCAAAAAAGCAAAATGGCTGTCTGGAGAGGCCTTACAAATAGCTGTGAAAAGAAGAGAGGTGAAAAGCCAAGGAGAAAAGGAAAGATAAAAGCATCTGAATGCAGAGTTCCAAAGAATAGCAAGAAGAGATAAGAAAGCCTTCTTTAGCAATCAATGCAAAGAAATAGAGAAAAAGAACAGAATGGGAAAGATAAGAGATCTCTTCAAGAAAATCTGAGATACCAAGGGAAGATTTCATGCAAAGATGGGCTCAATAAAGGACAGAAATGGTAGGGACCTAACAGAAGCAGAAGATATTAAGAAGAGGTGGCAAGAATACACAGAAGAACTGTACAAAAAAGATCTTCACAACCCAGAAAATCATGATGATGTGATCACTAATCTAGAGCCAGACGTCTTGGAATGTGAAGTCAAGTGGGCCATAGGAAGCATCACTACAAACAAAGCTAGTGGACGTGATGGAATTCCAGTTGAGCTGTTTCAAATCCTGAAAGGTGATGCTGTGAAAGTGCTGCACTCAATATGCCAGCAAATTTGGAAAACTCAGCAGTGGCCACAGGACTGGAAAAGGTCAGTTTTCATTCCAATCCCAAAGAAAGGCAATGCCAAAGAATGCTCAAACTACTGCACAATTGCACTCATTTCACACGCTAGTAAAGTAATGCTCAAAATTCTCCAAGCCAGGCTTCAGCAATACGTGAACCGTGAACTCCCTGATGTTCAAGCTGGTTTTCGAAAAGGCAGAGGAACTAGAGATCAAATTGCCAACATCCGCTGGATCATGGAAAAAGCAAGAAAGTTCCAGAAAAACATGTATTTCTGCTTTATTGACTCTGCCAAAGCCTTTGACTGTGTGGATCACAATAAACTGTGGAAAATTCTGAAAGAGATGGGAATATCAGACCACCTAACCTACCTTTTGAGAAATCTATATGCAGGCCAGGAAGCAACAGTTAGAACTGGACATGGAACAACAGACTGGTTCCAAATAGGAAAAGGAGTATGTCAAGGCTGTATATTATCACCCTGCTTATTTAACTTGTATGCAGAGTACATCATGAGAAACACGGGACTGGAAGAAACACAAGCTGGAATCAAGATTGCCAGGAGAAATATCAATAACCTCAGATATGCAGATGACACCACTCTTATGGCAGAAAGAGAAGAGGAACTAAAGAGCCTCTTGATGAAAGTGTAAGAGGAGAGTGAAAAGTTGGCTTAAAGCTCAACTTTCAGAAAACGAAGATCATGGCATCCGGTCCCATCACTTCATGGGAAATAGATGGGGAAACAGTAGAAACAGTGTCAGACTTTATTTGGGGGCTCCAAAATCACTGCAGATGGTGACTGCAGCCATGAAATTAAAAGACTCTTACTCCTTGGAAGAAAAGTTATGACCAACCTAGATTGTATATTCAAAAGCAGAGACATTACTTTGCCACCTAAGGTCCATCTAGTCAAGGCTATGGTTTTTCCAGTGGTCATGTATGGATGTGAGAGTTGGACTGTGAAGAAGGCTGAGCACCGAATAATTGATGCTTTTGAACTGTGGTGTTGGAGAAGACTCTTGAGAGTCCCTTGGACTGCAAGGAGATCCAACCAGTCCATTCTGAAGGAGATCATCCCTGGGATTTCTTTGGAAGGAATGATGCTAACACTGAAAGTTCAGTACTTTGGCCACCTCATGCGAAGAGTTGACTCATTGGAAAAGACTCTGATGCTGGGAGGTATTGGGGCCAGGAGGAGAAGGTGATGACCGAGGATGAGATGGCTGGATGGCATCACGGACTCGATGGACATGAGTCTGAGTGAACTCTGGGAGATGGTGATGAACAGGGAGGCCTGGCGTGCTGTGATTCATGGGGTCGCAAAGAGTTGGACACGACTGAGCGGCTGAACTGAACTGAACGTGTGTTTAATGGGAGAAGAATCTCTGTCCTTTGTGCTTTTTACAATTTTATTTTTGATAAGGAAAAGCTTGGAGTGTAATTTAGTTCATTTCTAGAAATTGTCTAGTTGGAAAAATGCTATCCTTTAATAGTAACATTATTCTGGCTTTAAAGTATGGAAGGTAAGAAATAATCATGTGTATTCATAGTACTGCACATTAAATGGATTGTGTTTGCAATTTTCAAAGTTACATCCTGCTATTTTGGGGGAGGTAATGTCTCTGCTTTTTTTAAAATATAAATTCATTTATTTTAATTGGAGGCTAATTACTTTACAATATTGTATTGGTTTTGCCATACATCAACATAAATCCACCACGGGTGTACATGTGTTCCCCTTTCTGGAACAACCCCCAACACACACCTCCCTCCCCATCCCATCCCTCTGGGTCATCCCAGTGCACCAGCCCCGAGAATCCAGTATCATGCATGGAACCTGGACTGGTGATTTGTTTCACATATGATATTATACATGTTTCAATGCCATTCCCCCAAATCATTCCACCCTCGCCCTCTCCCACAGAGTCCAAAAGACTGTTCTATACATCTGTGTCTCTTTTTACTGTCTCGCATACAGGGTTATTGTTTCCATCTTTCTGAATTTTATATATATGCATTAGTATACTGTATTGGTGTTTTTCTTTCTGGCTTAATTCACTCTGTATAATTGGCTCCAGTTTCATCCACCTCATTAGAACTGATTCAAATGTATTCTTTTTAATGGCTGAGTAATACTCCATTGTGTGTATGTACCACAGGTTTCTTATCCATTCATCTGCTGATGGACATCTAGGTTGCTTCCATGTCCTGGCTATTATAAAGAGTGCTGCGATGAACATTGGGGTACACGGGTCTCTTTCAGTTCTGTAAGGTGAAAAGACAGCCTGCTATTGTTTTATTTGGACATGATAAGAAGAACTTGGCAGTGGTAAAGAGCCAGACAGATTTAAAGTTTCAAATTCTGATGCCACCCTTAACCAGCTTTGTCATCTTAGTTTGAGTACTTGGAAACTGATTTTCTAATCTGTAAAATGGAAATAATAGTAATTCTAAGACTGGAGGTGAAAATTATAAGATGATTGGGAATTAAGTACACACACATTTCATTGCAAACTGCCGAAGTCAAGGGCATGTATGTGCTTCTCCCTCTTATACTTACCTGTTTAGTCCTTCCTACCATCATGCGGCTACTAATCCTGCTTAATGTACTTCTTTTGTGGTCCTCCATGAAGTTCATGAAAAAATGTCTAAAGTGGCTATACTAGTTAAGAAAAGAGTTACTGGCAGGCACAAAGGGCCATAGTCCAGGGCATTTGCCTCATTTACCTTTTTTAAAAAAATTTTATTTTGAGGGCACACAGCATGCAGGATCTTAGATTCCCCAACAAGGGATCAAACCCACAACCCTTGCATTGGAAGCCCAGAGTCTTAACCACTGCACTTCCAGGAAGGTCCTTTTGCCTCATTTATGTTTTTTATTTTTAAAAAGATTTATTGATACATTTTGTTTTTTTGGCTGTGGTGGTTCTTCATTGCTGCATGTGGGCTTTCTCTAGTTGTGGCAAACAAGGGCTACTCTTCATTGTCATGTATGGGCTTCTCGCTGTGGCAGCTTCTCTTGTTGCAGAGGACAGGCTCAAGGTGCACAGGCTTCAGTAGTTGTGGCTTGCAGGCTTAGTTGCTCCTTGGCATGTGGAAAATTTTTGACAAAAGCAAACTCATTAATCATCTCACTAAATAATTGCTAAGTTTTTTACCCCATATTTTGTGCAATTAGGTATAAATGAAATAAATGTGAAGAAATAAGACATAGAGACAGGAGGGAAGTCCTAGACTGGAGGTCTAGTTACATAAATTATGGTATATCTGTATAGCAGAACATTATGCAGCATTAACTATAATGTTTTAGAAGACTAATGACATGAGACATTTTTCATGATGTGTTAAGTGGGAAAAAAGCTAATTATAAAACATTGTCTATGTAATTATCATGATTTCTTGGAAAACATAATTATATATGCTTTAAATCAGCCGGAAAAAATGTCCACAAACTTGTTTATGATGGTCATCTCTGCTGGGTAGTGAGTACATGAAACCTACATTACTTTTGTAAATTTAGAATGTTATTTTCAGAGAAAGGAAGAAAATGATAGTATTAATTTATTCCCATACTAAACTTTTGGATTCACAGATAAAAAAACTATTGTTAATATTTAGTGGTTTACAATTTGTCTTTTAATTTTCCCCTTTGCCTGACACAAAGAATTAAGAAATGTTACTGAATAATGATATTTCAAAGTATAAAGAAGAAAATAACTTTGTAAGACTGCTCAAATTTTTCTATTTTCTATTGATTTAGAATGGTAGGGAAAAAAATCTCAGCCCAACATCTCATGTGCAAATTGGTAAGCATATTTATTTGTTTCTGAATAATTTCTTTGAAAATTTCAAGTCAATATCCAATTTTACTAATACCTATTGCTCCTTAGTACCAAATATAACACATTGGTCTCTGTCATAAAAATGATGGTGGCACATGAAGACAAGTAAAAGAAAAGCAGGTCGATATATAACAGTGTAGGTTTTCAACTCAAAATGGGTCTTGGCCTGTTCAGTTCCTAACTCTACTGAGCTTTTGTAAATGAACAAAAGTTGTCACAAAGGAGCCCTTTGCCACAATCCAGTTAGGGTAAACTCTTTGACTTAATTACCACACATCCTTTATCTTCTTTGGTGCTATGAAATGCTGGAAACAGAAAGTGACGTAAGACATAAGATAGCAAGGTCATAGGTAAAATTTGTTTTGAGGTCAACTTGTTATCGATTTTGGGACCTAGATTCCTTTTTGCTCTGTTGCCCTTGACAAATATGTTCTTGCTTCAGGCTTATTCAGCTACAACAGTGGCTTATAGACAGACAGCATGAAACACATATGTTTCAGTCCTTCATTCAGACAATAAGCAATTCTCAAGAAAAGCACAGTGCTAGCACTGCAGAGGTTATACCGGAGAATAAGACATGAACTCACTCTCATGGAGTTTGTTCTGGTAAATGAGATAAGACATACATAAACAGAACTTACTTTATGAGGATAGAAAATGAGATATCCCACTAGAAAGGAACAAACAAGGTTATGTTCAGCTGGTGAAAGTGAGTGAAAGTCACTCAATTGTGTCTAGCTCTTTGCGACCCCATGGATGTACAGTCTATGGAATTCTCCATGCCAGAATACTGGAGTGGGTAGCCTTTCCCTTCTCCAGGGGAACTTCTCAACCCAGGGATCAAACTGGGACCTCCTGCATTGTGGGCAGATTCTTTCCCAGCTAAGCTATGAGGGAAGCCAGTGGAAATGGAGGTAAATAGGGAAAAGAGTTGTGAAGTTGCATTTCACTTATGACTGAAAGTATGGGGAGCATTTTGGCATAAGCAGATGAACGTAATGAGCACATGTAATAATAAGCACTTTAGTTAGCAATGTGTATATTTGTTTCTGGTGTATTTGTAAAGGCTTAGTCACTCTAACAAAATGACCCAACAGAGAAAATTTTGCATTCTCATGCGACAGTCCAAGGTGGGTGAGCAGACACCTCTGCTGCACACTGTCATGCCAAGACCCAGATTCTTCTCTTCATGTTATTCTGCCGTCCCTAGGACCACTGTTGTTATCCAGATAGTTGAAACTGCTCCTACCACATCTTAAGGCCAGCAGGTAAGAATGGAGACATACACTTGCAATGTGTTAATGCTTCCATTGGTAAGCACATGGTCCCCTGGCTGAAATGAGTCTGGAAAATGTGGTCTCTGGCTGGATAGTCATGTGATTTCTATAACTGTTGTTCAGTTGCTAAGTCATATCCGATGCTTTGCGACCCCATAGGCTGAAGCACGCCTTGCCTCCCTGCCCCTCACCATCTCCTGGAGTTTTCCCAAGTTCATCTTCATTGAATTGGTGATGCTATCCAACCATCTCATCCTCTGTCATACTTTTCTCCTGCCTTCAATCTTTCCCAGTATCAGGGTCTTTTCCAGTGAATCAGCTCTTTGCATCAAGGGGCCAAAGTATTGGAGCTTTTCTCCTTGCTATCCAAGGTACTCTCAAGAGTCTTCTCCAACACCACAGTTTGAATTCTTTGGCACTCAACCTTCTTTATAGTCCAACTCTTACATCCATATATGACTATTGGAAAGACCATAGCTTTGGCTATACAGACCTTTGTTGGCAAAGTGATGTCTTTGCTTTTAATACACTGTCTAGGTTTGTCATAGCTTTCCTGCCAAGAAGCAATCATCTTCTAATTTCTTGCCTGCACTCATCATCCTCAGTGATTTTAGAGCCCAAGAAGAGGAAATCTGTCACTGCTTCCACCTTTCCCCCTTCTATTTGCCATGAAGTGATGGGACCAGATGCCATCATCTTGAAGGAAGAAAGAGAAAACAGACTTTGGTGGGTAGAGCTAGTAGTCCTCGCCACAGCTATGATACTTATTGCACATTACACTATTACTACCAGGCTATAAATGGACCATAGTAATCTGAGATGGCTATTCCATCTCACTATGCAGTGAATTTTCTATTATTTAAGTGGCTCAAGTCCAAGATATTCTTGTCACTATTTCTATGGAATAAGATCTAAAACATTCCCATGCCTAGCTCAAGCTATCACTGAGTAAACTTCCTTACCTGCTTAAATCTCTTATCTTTGCTCCTAATTATCAGGCTGTGAAGTGCAGTGGGTTATAAAAGAGTGAATTACAAAACCAGTGCATCCACCTGCACTGAATGCTCTGCTCTTTTGATTAATTCATTTCACAATAGAGTGGCAAGGGAAGATTGGTTGAAATGTTTTATTCTACACTAAATTCTCCTCCTTTGCTTTTTAAAAATCACTTACAGTAAAAAGAAAGCTTTAGCAGTTCATTTTGAAGTTTTAAGTAATAGTTCTATTTTGTGAAATATTTTATAGTAACTTAAATGGATAATAATAAATGTCATGGGATGTTTATAGCTTTCACAATATGTACTTTTCTAGTTGTTCTAATTTTTCATGGTCATCTTAGATAAGAAATAGCACATCATCTTATCCAAGCCTGGGAATCATACCAATTGAGTGCTGTGCAGAAATGTCTGCAACTTTTCATTCTGTATCCTGTTGACATAATGATTTATTTGTAATTCAGAAATGGAAGGACAAGAAGCCACCTGTCTGTAGTGATCACTTCTCTCATGGAATTTTAATTGCTGTGCTAATCCAGTCTTGACATTAGACAGGCAACTAAATCATAAGTACAAGATATTGATAAATGACAAATAAGGAAAGTTTTAGTAGGTCTCCAGTAAGTCTGTTTTATCTTAATATATTGAGAAATTTGAAAATTAGAAGAAAATAAGAGCATATTTATGAAATTTGATAAATTAAATCTGCTGTGCCACAGATGTTATTCTAGATGTTGTAGAGGGTTATATAAAGGAGGAAGAGTAAATTGAGCCTCTGGTTAATCTTTGCTTTCATCAAACAGAAGACAACATACACGTAATCAAAAAGACAAGGCAATATAAATACAGGTCATATCAGGAGAAAAGAACTGAGCTGTAAGGCAGGCGATGTGGCCTTCAGGATATTCACCACCTGAGTATGTGACCCTGAGAAGGTTTCTGCTACTCTCTAGACCTTAGTTTCCCCACTTGCAATATGAGGGAGTTACATTGACTATGATCCCATAGAAATTATGTGGTTATTTGACTTATATAGCTATGTACTTAATGGAAACTACCTACTGATCATGAGAGAATAAAGAACATTGAAGGAAAGCAAGTGTGAGAAGTTCATATTCTCAGTAATAGGAGTTAATGGAGAAATATTATCTAAGATATTTCGAGTGACTGCTTTCAGTGACCTTCAAGAACCCTTCTAAAGCAAGGACTTTATGATTATTATTGGGCAAAAAGTGAGATTGTTCTTGTTCTCTCTGAAACCCCTGGAAGATATAAATTGGATGCCATTTTCACATCTGAATCTCTACTCATCAGACAAAGAGAACCCAAATGGAAAGAATAAAAATTGAAGATCTGTGTCAGTTCAGCACTGAACATGGAGGGCAAGCGTGGTTCTCTGACTTTAGATAAGATAATAAACTGTAATTTATGTAATCAGAATAAGATAAGACATAAAAATAATGTATGACTAACTGAAAAGTATAAGTAAAAGCCAAGCAGAAAGATAAATTAGTTATCTGATACAGGGAAGAATTGAAATGAAAATGATGGGCTGCATGTCAGAAAGTGAAATCAGGACAGAAACACTAGGACAAAAATACATTGACCGACATATGAAAAAGGAATCGGACTGGCATATTTTAAATTCATATGGCCCAGAATCATTCACATTAATTCAAAGCCTTGAAGCTTGAGAATTTTATGGTGCTTCTGCATGAGAGAGAGTTGAGGTTAGTAGTAATTAAAGAGGGGAAGAAGTTTCTTACACTTATATAGGCCAGAAACATTTAACATTTTCTCCGACTCTCAGGTATTATGTTCTCTTGCCTGTTTCCTAAAAAAGACTTAGTATTGGAAAAGTTTTAGGTATAACACTCTGTAATAAAGAAAGAATTACAGCTTAAGACTCTAGGTGTCAAACCATTGAGAGCCTACGATCTAGTGTCAGTTCTGAAATCAGGTCTACACTCTGCCAGTGACATCAATGACATGTCAAGCCTTTAGCCAAGTCACTAAACCTATCTATACAAGTTTTCTCATATAGTCAATAGGGATGGCTACGTCATGGAGTTGAATATCATAAGAATCAGTAGAGGGTATATCACTTTGAAATTTTTAAGGAGCTATAAAAATTTACCAGTTTCTTGTACCTTATTATTTGCTGTCCTTTTATAAATGTTTTAAATATAAATTTATTTATTTTAATTGGAGGTTAATTACTTTGCAATATTTTATTGGTTTTGCTATACATCAACATGAATCCGCTACAGGTATACACTTGTTCCCCATCCTGAACCCCCTCCCCTCCTCCCGCCCCATACCATCCCTCTGGGTTGTCCCAGTGCACCAGCCCCAAGCATCCAGTATCATGCATCGAACCTGGACTGGTGATTCGTTTCATATATGATATTATACATGTTTCAGTGCCATTCTCCCAAATTGTCCCACCCTCTCCCTCTCCCACAGAGTCCAAAAGACTGTACTATACATCTATGTCTCTTTTGCTGTCTCGCATACAGGTTTATTGTTACCATCTTTCTAATTTCCATATATATGCATTAGTATACTGTATTGGTGTTTTCCTTTCTGGCTTACTTCACTCTGTATAATTGGCTCCAGTTTCATCCACCTCATTAGAACTGATTCAAATGTATTCTTTTTAATGGCTGAATAATACTCCATTGTGTATATGTACCACAGCTTTCTTATCCATTCATCTGCTGATGGACATCTAGGTTGCTTCCATATCCTAGCTATTATAAACAGTGCTGTGACGAACACTGGGGTACACATGTCTCTTTCAATTCTGGTTTCTGCGGTGTGCATGCCCAACAGTGGGATTGCTGGGTCATAAGGCACTTCTATTTCCAGTTTTTTCAGGCATCTCCATAGTGGCTGTACTAGTTTCCATTCCCACCAACGTGTAAGAGGGTTCCCTTTTCTCCACACCCTCTCCAGCATTTATTGCTTGTAGACTTTTGGATCACAGCCATTCTGACTGGTGTGAAATGGTACCTCATTATGGTTCTGATTTGCATTTCGCTGATAATGAGTGATGGTGAGCATCTTTTCATGTGTTTGTTGGCCATCTGTATGTTTTCTTTGGAGAAATGTCTATTTCGTCCTTTGGCCCATTTTTTGATTGGGTCTTTTATTTTTCTGGAATTGAGCTGCAGGACTTGCTTGTATATTCCTGAGATTAGTTGTTTGTCAATTGCTTCATTTGCTATTATTTTCTCCCATTCCAAAGGCTGTCTTTTCACCTTGCTTATAGTTTCCTTTGTTTTGCAGAAGCTTTTAACTTTAATTAGGTCCCATTTGTTTATTTTTGCTTTTATTTCCAGTATTCTGGGAGGTGGATCATAGCGGATCCTGCTGTGATATATGTTGGAGAGTGTTTTACCTATGTTCTCCTCTAGGAGTTTTAGTTTCTGGTCTTATGTTTAGATCTTTAATCCATTTTGAGTTTATTTTTGTGTATGGTGTAAGAAAGTGATCTAGTTTCATTCTTTTACAAGTGGTTGACCAGTTTTCCCAGCACCACCTGTTAAAGAGACTGTCTTTACTCCATTGTGTATTCTTGCCTCCTTTGTCGAAGATAAGGTGTCCATAGGTGTGTGGATTTATCTCTGGGCTTTCTATTTTGTTCCATTGATCTGTATTTCTGTCTTTGTGCCAGTACCATACTGTCTTGATGACTGTGACTTTGTAGTAGAGCCTGAAGTCAGGCAGGTTGATTCCTCCAGTTGCATTCTTTTTCTCAAGATTGCTTTGGCTATTCGAGGTTTTTGTATTTCCATACAAATTATGAAATTATTTGTTCTAGCTCTGTGAAAATTACCATTGGTAGCTTGATAGGGATTGCATTGAATCTGTAGATTGCTTTGGGTAGTATATTCATTTTCACTATATTGATTCTTTCAATCCATGAACATGGTATTTCTCCATCTATTAATGTCCTCTTTGATTTCTTTCACCAGTGTTTTATAGTTTTCTATATATAGGTCTGTAGTTTCTTTAGGTAGATATATTCCTAAGTATTTTATTCTTTTCGTTGCAGTGGTGAATGGAATTTTTCCTTAATTTCTGTTTCTATTTTCACATTATTAGTGTATAGGAATGCAAGGGATTTCTGAGTGTTGATTTTATATCCTGCAACTTTACTATATTCATTGATGAGCTCAATAATTTTATTGTGGAGTAGTATTTCTTTTTCTGCTCTGATTGCTATGGCCAAAAACTTCCAAAACTATGTTGAATAGTAGTGGTGAAAGTGAGCACCCTTGTCTTGTTCCTGACTTTAGGGAAATGCTTTCAGTTTTTCACCACTGAGTGTAATGTTTGCTGTGAGTTTGTCGTATATAGCTTTTAAGTGACTTGATTCATAAGAAAATATTTTTAAATTTCAGATTGTTTGGACCACCTGGAAGTTTTGAAATTCAGATAAATTTCTCAAATTATATCATTCAAGTACTTCTTTATATGGCTGTTAAGAATAACCCATAGCTCTGATTAAGACCAGGAGACACTGAAATTTGTGGTTGGATTATTTTACATTTTTATCTTCCCAGAATCATATCATCATTATCCTATTTTATCCAAAATTGGCCTGAAGTGTATAGCCTTGCAATAACCTTCCTATGGGATTACTATTTCCTCTTTGGAAAAGTGTTTAGTTCTTTAATGTCTCAAGTATTGTTACACAACCTTACAACTTTCTGCTGTGGACTGACCTGAACATGAGGAACACTGAGTTTTTGTTTGTTTTGTTTTAACTAAATAATGATAGCCTCTGGAGGAGTCCTGAGATGACTGAGGGTTACTTTCTCCAAAACTTCATTATCAGATTAAAGTAAAAGCAAATCTCAAACCAGATCCTGCCATGTGCACATATATTATTTAGACATTTATTAGTAATTCAGCATATAAAACAATTTGTTCAACATGTGCCCTAAACTCAAGGAAATCCCTGTTCAGTGTCCTTTCAGGTACTTAAGAGATTCAGAGAAACAGCTTCCCTATGAGAAATCTAAAAGATATTATGGGCTTAAAAATAGGTAATAAGTGTTAGTCACTCAGTCATGTCTGACTCTTTGCAAGCCCATGAACCATAGCCCACCAGGTTCCTCTGTCCATGGAATTCTGCAGGCAAGAATACTGAAGTGGGTTGTCATTCTCTTCTCCAGGAGATCTTCCTGACCCAGGGATTGAATCTGGGACTCTTGCATTGCAGGCGGATTATTTACCATCTGAGTGAAGTCCATTATGGGCTTAATCCTATCTTACAAAAGGTTCCCCTTGTGGTAAGAAGACCATGTAATCATGGTATGAAGTTCAGAGATACTGTATCTTTGGCTGTTGGTTGCTTGAGAAATGATGATGATGAACACAATAAAAAGAAAATAGTAAATAGCATCAACCATATTATCATATCACAATTACATTACCAAAAGGTAAATTTCACAAGGGAAGGAACTTTATTTACCACTCTGTCTCCACTACCTAGAATTTTTCTTGGAACATTCAGTTCAGTTTAGTTCAGTCACTCACTCATGTCCGAATCTTTGCGACCCTATGAACTGCAGCATTCCAGGCCTCTCTGTCCATCAACAATACCCAGAGTTTACTCAAACTCATCTGCATTGAGTTTGTAATACCATCCAACCATCTCATCCTCTGTCATTCCCTTCTCCTCCCAACAACAATCTTTCCCAGCATCAGGGTCTTTTCTAAAGAGTCAGCTCTTCACATCATGTGGCCAAAGTATTGGAGTTTCAATTTCAGCATAAGTCCTTCTGATGAATATTCAGGACTGCTTTCCTTTGGGATGGACTGGTTGGATCTCCTTGCAGTCCAAGGGACTCTCAAGAGTCTTCTCTAACACCACAGTTCAAAAGCATCAATTCTTCAGTGCTCAGCTTTCTTCACAGTCCAACTCTCACATCCATACATGACTACTGGAAAAACCATAGCCTTGAATAGACAGACCTTTGTTGGCAAAGTAATGTCTCTGATTTTTAATATGCTATCTAGGTTGATCATAACTTTCCTTCCAAGTAGCAAGCATCTTTTAATTTCATGGCTGCAGTCAACATCTGCAGTGATTTTAGGACCCCAAAAATAAACTCTGCCACTGTTTCCCATCTATTTGCCATGAAGTGATGGGACTGGATGGAATGATCTTTGTTTTCTGAATGTTGAGCTTTAAGCCAACTTTTTCACTCTCCTCTTTCACTTTCATCAAGAGGCTTTTTAGCTCCTCTTCACTTTCTACCATAAGGGTGCTGTCATCTGCATATCTGAGGTTATTGATATTTCTCCCGGCAATCTTGATTCCAGCTTGTGTTTCTTCCAGTCCAGCGTTTCTCATGATGTACTCTGCATAGAAGTTAAATAAGCAGGGTGACAATATACAGCCTTGACATGCTCCTTTTCCTATTTGGAACCAGTCTGTTGTTCCATGTCCCAGAGAAGGCAATGGCAGTACTCTTGCCTGGAAAATCCCATGAATGAAGGAGCCTGGTAGGCTGCAGTCCATGAGGTCGCTAAGAGTTGGACACGACTGAGCGACTTCACTTTGACTTTTCACTTTTATGCACTGGAGAAGGAAATGGCAGCCCACTCCAGTGTTCTTGCCTGGAGAATCCTAGGGGCAGAGGAGCCTGGTAGGAGGCGTCTATGGGATTGCACAGAGTCGGACACGACTGAAGCGACTTAGCGGCAGCAGTAGCGGTTGTTCCATGTCCAGTTCTAACTGTTGCTTCCTGACTTGAATACAGGTTTCTCAAGAGGCAGGTCAGGTGGTCTGGTATTCTCATCACTTTCAGAATTTTCCAGTTTATTGTGATCCACACAGTCAAAGGCTTTGGCATAGCCAGTAAAGCAGAAGCAGATGTTTTTCTGGAACTCTCTTGCTTTTTGATAATCCAACGGATGTTGGCAATTTGATCTCTGGTTCTTCTGCCTTTTCTAAAACCAGCTTGAACATCTTGAATTTCACAGTTCATGTATAGTTGAAGCCTGGCTTGGAGAATTTTGAGCATTACTTTACTAGCGTGTGAGATGAGTGCAATTGTATGGTAGTTTGAACATTCTTTGGCTTTGCCTTTCTTAGGGATTGGAATAAACACTGACCTTTCCAGCCCTGTGGCCACTGCTGAGTTTTCCAAATTTTTGGCATATTGAGTGCAGCACTTTCACAGCATCATCTTTCAGGATTTAAAATAGCTCAACTGGAATTCCATCACCTCCACTAGCTTTGTTTGTGGTGAATCTTCCTAAGGCCCACTTCACTTCACATTCCAGGATATTTGGCTCTAAGTGAGTGATCATGCCTTCCTGGTTATCTGGGTCATGAAGATCTTTTTTGTACAGTTCTTCTGTGTATTCTTGCCACCTCTTCTTAATATCTTCTGCTTCTGTTGAGTCCATACTATTTCTGTCCTTTATTGAGCCCATCTTTGCATGAAATGTTCCCTTGGTATCTCTAATTTTCTTGAAGAGATCTCTAGTCTTTCCCATTCTATTGTTTTCCTCTATTTCTTTGCACTGATCACTGAGAAAGGCTTTCTTATCTCTCCTTGCTATTCTTTGGAACTCTGCATTCAAATGGGTGTATCTTTCCTTTTCTCCTTTACTTTTCCCTTCTTTTCTTATCACAGCTATTTGTAAGACCTCCTCAGACAGCCATTTTACTTTTTGCATTTCTTTTTCTTGGAGATGGTCTTGATCCCTGCCTCCTCTACAATGTCACGAACATAGTTCCATAGTTCTTCAGGCACTCTATCAGATCTAATCCCTTGAATCTATTTGTCACTTCCAATGTATAATTGTAATGGATTTGATTTAGATAATATCTAAATGGTCTAGTGGTTTTCCCTACTTTCTTCCATTTAAGTCTGAATTTGGCAATAAGGAGTTCACGATCTGAGCCACAATCAGCTCCTGGTCTTGTTTTTGCTGACTGTATAGAGCTTCTCCATCTTTGGCTGCAAAGAATATAATTAATCTGATTTTGGTGTTGACCATCTGGTGATGTCCATGTGTAGAGTGTTCTCTTGTGTTGTTTGAAGAGGGTGTTTTCTATGACCAGTGTGTTCTCTTGGCAAAACTCTATTAGCCTTTGCCCTGCTTCATTCTGTTCTCCAAGGCCAAGTTTGCCTGTTACGCCAGGTGTTTCTTGACTTCCTACTTTTGCATTCCAGTCCCCTATAATGAAAAGGACATCTTTTGGGGTGTTAGTTCTAAAAGGTCTTATAGGTCTTCATAGAACCATTCAACTTCATCTTCTTCAGCAGTACTGGTCAGGGCATAGACTTGGATTACCATGATATTGAATGATTTGCCTTGAAAATGAACAGAGATCATTCTGTCGATTTTGAGATTGCATCCAAGTTCTGCATTTCTGACTGTTGTTGACCGTGATGGCTTCTCTATTTCTTTTGAGGGATTCCTGCCCACAGTAGTAAATATAATGGTCATCTGAGTTAAATTCACCCATTCCAGTCCATTTTAGGTTGCTGATTCCTAAAATGTCAACATTCACTCTTGCCATCTCCTTTTTGACTACTTCCAATTTGCCTTGATTCATGGACCTAACATTCCAGGTTCCTATGCAATATTTCTCTTTGTAGCATTGGACCTTGCTCCCATCACCAGTCATATCCACAACTAGGTGTTGTTTTTGCTTTGGCAAAACAACATAGAAAGCATTTAGAAAAATTTTGTTATGTGAACAAATGAACAGCAACAACTAACTATTTTAGTAACTGGTGGGCAAGCCACTGTTCTAGGCATTATTCCATTTACTCACCATATAAACCTATGTGACAGACAAGTTAAATAAAGTTTTTATTCTATTTGAATATTCAGGAAATGAAGTCTATTAATTAAATGAAATTTATGGTTAACAGAGCATCACACTTCAATTTTTTTAATTTTAACCCTTTTAATTGCAAATTTTTAAAAAATCAGCAATTTCCCTGCCTCAGTAAATAGAATCTAGAGGACACTCTTGAGTTTTGATTAGCTGATTGAAGCTTTTCTTAGAGTTCCAGGAGAATTTTTAAGCATCAGTTGTTTCACATAGAATAAAAAATGGAGAAGGTGTAATACATTAGATTAAATGTATAAATAATCTCATAACATTCTCTAGAAGTTGCTTTTTCCTTTTTTTCCCTTCTTCTGGGTGTGGACAGGGCTATGTTATTAAAATTTTAATATCATGTTTTCTTCTGCCAGTTCTCTCATTTACTCATACATATTTCATGGAGAGCCAGTAGTGCACAGTGAAGAAAGCACAAGTTTTGGAGTATGAATCTAAGTTCTGTCATTTAACAATTGTGTAATTTAGGCCATTTTCTTAACATCTCAGAGTCTCAGTTTCCCCTTATATGAAACAAGTAGAATCCCCATTTAATCTCAGGTTTGTTGTGAAGATTGAATTAGTAGTATATGAAAATCTTTCACATCATTGCTGTTGCTGTGAGAATCTCATGCACTCTGAAAGGCAATTTAAAATATAGAATTCGCTTTAGAAACACATGAAGTATGACTCATAGACAAGAGATTATTCTTTGAATGTCAGCAAATCTTTGATAGGATGTATACAAAAATTAATTAGAAAAATACTTTGTTCCTTTTTTAACAAATGACAATGATAAAATACTAATCCAAAATAACTAAGGTAATTTTTAAAGTTTTACAGCAAATGGTCTATTTGATAAATTCTGTATAGTAAAATGTATTAATTCTGAAACTATTAATTATTTATGATTATGAATGCAGTGGCTAGGGTACATTCCATTGCTCTGTGTAAGGTGATAAGCAAAATCAGACTTAAGGTGGCAAAGAGCATAAAATACTTGAGGGAAACCAAAGTGTTTTCAAACACTTTATAAGCACTCATTTACATAGAAATAACTGATATGCAAATTGTAAATCATTCTTCTATATTTGCAAAAGCAAGTGCTTAGAAATATTTCTTTAGCTTATGTTGGACTACTGTATATATTTTAAACATGTTGCATGTACACATACACAAATGTACACACACAGGCACACTTATATACATACCTGTGTATATTAAGCATTTGTGTTTTAATGAGCTATAATTCTTATGAATCTTTTTGCAAATTAAGCCAAAAGAAAGGTTATTTTGTTATATTTCATCAACAGCTATTTTATCATCTCCTTTCTTTCCAGGATGCTGATGTAACTACCATTTTATACCAAGTGATTGATTCTGTCTTTATGACAGTTGTGTGATTCTTAATCTTTGTAATCATCTCTTGATATATTCACAGATAGGGTAAATTCCAAGATATTTAGAAAGAAGCAAACATGTTCTGTTTATTTTCAAATTTCATACCCAATGCATTGTCATTAGCACAAGATTTTAAAATACTTTTTACTTTTTTTCAAATGCATTAAACCCCTAAGTAAAACTAATTTCCTTTCAAATTGCTTAAAATTTGAAACAAATATGATTTTTTTGCATAGAGGGATCCTTCTCTCAGCTATTTTATGTGCTTTTGTTTCAAACAAGTGGTTCTTTTCTGTCTAATGTTCAAATAACTATTTGCCAAAACTTTTCAGTTTGTTTCATTGAATGATTCTGTTTCATTGAACAATTCACAATGTCTTAAATCAGTTTTATTTCCTTTAGTATGGTGTTTCGATAAAATTTGCTTTAGTCACCTAAACTACTTATTTTTTAATTAACAGAAGTTTTTATTATTGAAAATTATCTCTAAAGTATAAAATGCTATGTACATACTGATGGCACTTTAAAGAAAATTATGGAATCTATTTAGCTTCTGCCCATAATTTTCTTGGCAGCTATTTCAGAGGACAATAGTGTTTTAAAATTTAATGCTGTCTGGTATTTTGCAAAGTCCCAATTAGAACATTATAATTTATTGTATAATGAAATTGGTGTTAGAATAAAAATTCCTGGATTTAACAGAGTAAATCAATTGTATCTTGGTTTTAGGAAAGTTTCCTTAATGTGTTGTTTCATGCCATGACAATTGAAAATTGTCTTTATAAACAGTGTAAAGCACTGTAAGTGAAAATTTTTGTTTTACACATTTATTTGCAGTTGTGCTACAGCGTATGATTTGGTGGAGCATAAGTAGAAAGTAAACCTTTTATTTTATGCACATGAAAGTGAAAGTTAAGTTGCTCAGTCATGTCCGACTCTTTGCAACCCCGTGGACTGTAGCCTGCCAGTCTCCTTTGTCCATGGGATTCTCCAGGCAAGAATACTGGAGTGGGTTGCCATTTCCTTCTCTAGGGGATCTTCCCAACCCAGGGATCGAACCTAATTCTCCTGCACTGCAGGCAGACGCTTTATCCTCTGAGCCACCAGGGAAGCCCCTCTTATGCACATGGGCTCTTTGAATTATATAAATAAGCATTTCTAAAACCCTGAGTTGACTCTGACAGACCTGGGGTATTGATATGGAAGCCTGCCAGCCGTTTACAGTCATGCATAGCCTCTTGAACTCAATAGGAAATAATGAGGAAACAGTCATAAATACATTCAATTGATTATACATTACTACTGATGCTTGTATTGCCTTTCAGTACTGGCCAGGCCTAGAGTTTTAACAGTTTCTTGCACTTGCTGATGGAAACATTAGATATGTGCCATCAAGACAGAAATAACTTCTTTGTTTGATTTAGTGAAAATGTTAAATCCTGTTAAAACTTGGTTTCCACAGTACTACCAGGCTTCCCTGGTGGCTCAAATGGTAAATAGTCTGCCTGCAATGAGGGAGATCCAGGTTCAGTCCCTGGGTCGGGAAGATCCCCTGGAGAAGGAAATGGCAACCTACTCCAGTATTATTGCCTGGGAAATTCCATGGACAAAGGAGCCTTGCAGGCTGTATAGTCCATGAGGTCACATAGTGTCAGATACAACTGAGTGACTAATACTTTCTTCTTTCTTCTACCATAATACTGGTTGCAGAGTCAGACACAACTGAAGTAACTGAGCACTCAAGCACACACCACAGTACTAACACTGGACATTACTTTCAGTATCAGCTCATTCATATCCATAGGATTCAGTTAAATAAAACTGCTCATGAACTGGAATAATTCCTGGCCACCAATACCAGTCATATTCTGCCTACTCTCCATCCTTTATCACAACTCTTTCTGTTTGTCCTACTATATTAGTCAAGGTCTAATTAAGAAGACAGAAATAGAAATGAAAACAGAGAGATAACATTGGAACTTGGTTACACAAACCATGGAGGAATTGAGGAACTGAATGTGGGACATTTAGGACACCACAATAAGTAGTGGTAGAAACCACCACTGCCTCTTGGGTGAAGGGATAAGGGAAGAGTCAGCTAACATGGAAACCTAGGAATGGGGAGCAGGGATAAGGAGCAGAAGAAGGGAAACGTGAATACAGAGTCTGAGGGCAAAGAGACTCAAAAAAGCACAATTGTTGTGAGCTTTGGGAAGGAAAATGGGGAGAGAACAAACAGATGAAAGTGAGCTTGAAGCGCTGGGTAAGTGAATAAGCCATGTTAATAATAATAATAACAATCATAATGGTGGTAATGGTGATGATAATAGTAGCTAACATTGTGGAGCACTATTTCAGGCACTGTTCCAAGCACTTTAGATACTAGGTCTTTTTTATCCAACAATGTCCTGCTGAGTTAGGCATTATTACTATTTCCATTTTACAAATGAAGCAGGGGTACAGAAAGTCTGCTTAACTTGCCCAAAGTCTTACAGCCAAGATTCAAACCTAGGTAGTCTGATTCCATACATGGAATACATAACTTCTACCGAACACTACCTCCCAAAGGAAAACTGCCATTTCCCTCTTGGCCATTCCATTCCCTAGCCATCTGCACAAATGACCATGTCCTAAGCTAATTTGATGGAACTATTATAACTCTAATAAGAAATAAACTCCTTTGCCCCTGGAATTTTCTAGAAAAGAATACTGGAATGGGTTAAGAAATTAAAAAAAAAAAAAAAAAAGCTTTGGCAAGTATTGCAGCTTTTATTAAGACATTTTCTTTTTGGCCAAAGCAATCTTGAGAAAAAGAACATACCAAACTCACTGATTAGGAACTATACTACAAAGCTATAGTAATCAAAACACTGTGGTGTGTCACAAAAAGAAACACAGAAGGGTGGAACAGAATAGACAGCCCCAAAATAAATCCAAGCACTTAAGATCAGTTGATCCATAATAGAGGAAGCAAGAATATACAATGGGGAAAAAGACAATCTCTTCAATAAGTGGTGCTGGGAAAACTGGACAGCCCCATGTTAAAGAAAGAGATTAAGACATTTTCTCACATATATACAAAAACAAATTAAAAATGGATTGAAGACCTAAATGTAAGACTGGAAAACATAAAACCCTCTTGAGGAAAACATAAATCAGGAATATTTTTTGAATCTGTCTCCTCAGGCAAAGGAAATGAAAGCAAAAATAAACAAAGAGGGCATAATTAAACTTAAAAGCTTTTGCACAACAAATGAAACCATTAACAAAATGAAAAGACAGTCTACTGAATGGGATAGAATATATGCAAAAATATCACTGACAAGAAATTAATATCCAAAATAACAACTCATACAACTGAATATTAAACAAACACCCAGATTTAAAAAAAAAAAGTTATGCATAGACATTTTTCCAAAGAATACATACAGATGATCAACAGGCAAATGAAACGATGGTCAGACAGCACTAATCATCAGGGAAATGCAAATTAAAACCACAAAGAAATATCACCTCACACCTATCAGTATGACTATCATTAAAAAAAAAAAACACAAATAAAAAATTTTGGCAAGACTATGAAGAAGGGAACTCTTAAACACCATTGGTGGGAATGTAGACTGGTGCAGCCACTGTGGAAAACAGTATGGAGGTTTCTCAAAAAAAATAATAGAACTACCATCAGTTCAGTTCAGTTCAGTCGCTCAGTCGTGTCCGATTCTTTGTGACCCCATGAATCGCAGCATGTCAGGCCTCCCTGTCCATCACCAACTCCCAGAGTTCACTCAGACTCACGTCCATTGAGTCGATGATGCCATCCAGCCATCTCATCCTCTGTTGTCCCCTTCTCCTCCTGCCCCCAATCCCTCCCAGCATCAGAGTCTTTTCCAAGGAGTCAACTCTTTGCATGAGGTGGCCAAAGTACTGGAGTTTCAGCTTTAGCATCATATTATCCAGAAATTCTACTTCTGGGTCTATAGCCAAAGAAAATAAAAACACTAATGGGAAAACATACATATATATCAAGGTTCATGCTAGTATTTTTTGGAAGAGTCCAAGATATGGAAGCAACCTAAAGTGTTCATCAATAGATGAATAGATAAAGAAGATGTGGGGTGTGTGTGTGTGTGTGTGTGTGTGTGTGTGTGTGTGTGTGATGGAATTTTTCTCAGCAATAAAAGAAGAACAAAATAATACCATTTACATTGAAATGAGTGGAACTAGAGGTTATTATTCTTAGTGAAATAATCAGAGAAAGACAAATACTCTTATGTTAGCACTTATATGTAGAATCTAAAAGATAAAACCAGTGAACAAATATAACAAAACAGAAACAGACTCACAGATATAGAGAACAAACTAGTGGTTAGCAGAGGGGAGAAGGAAGAGGGGAGGGACATGATAGGATGTAGAAACTACCATGTATAAAATAAATAAGCTACAAGAACATATTGTATAGTGGAGGGAATATAGTAAATATTTTATAATAGTTTTAAACAAACACTGCAGATGGTGACTGCAGCCATGAAATTAAAAGACGCTTACTCCTTGGAAGAAAAATTATGACCAACCTAGATAGTATATTCAAAAGCAGAGACATTACTTTGCCGACTAAGGTCCGTCTAGTCACGGCTATGGTTTTTCCTGTGGTCATGTATGGATGTGAGAGTTGGACTGTGAAGAACGCTGAGTGCCGAAGAATTGATGCTTTTGAACTGTGGTGTTGGAGAAGACTCTTGAGAGTCCCTTGGACTGCAAGGAGATCCAACCAGTCCATTCTGAAGATCAGCCCTGGGATTTCTTTGGAAGGAATGATGCTAAAGCCGAAACTCCAGTACTTTGGCCACCTCATGCAAAGAGTTGACTCATTGGAAAAGACTGGTGCTGGGAGGGATTGTGGGCAGGAGGAGAAGGGGACGACCGAGGATGAGATGGCTGGATGGCATCACTGACTCAATGGATGTGAGTCTGAGTGAACTCGGGAATTGGTGATGGACAGAGAGGCTTGGCATGCTGTGATTCATGGGGTCTCAAAGAGTCAGACACGACTGAGTGACTGAACTGAACTGAACTGAAATGGACTGTAATCTATAAAAAATTTGAATCACTAGGTTGTACACCTGAAAATAATATAATATTTTAAATCAGCTATACTTCAATAAAAAGAAAAAATCTTTTTAAATAATAAGTAGCACATGCATGTAGTAAATATTATAATGTTATTTTGGAACAATATCAAATTGCTATTTTTGTATATCAGAAACAGTTCACTATTAGCAATTTCTTATAGTTCAGCCTTTATGCAGAGGTTATCCAGTAAAGATAGCTATCTCCCATTCCCCCAACCCAGTTTCTCTGAAATCAACCAGTCCTAGATACTAGGTATTTCTCCAGAGATAATATGTAAATATATTTACATATGCAGATACATTATCTCTTTTGACTCAAATAGGACACTTACTGTTCTGCATCTTGTGTTTTGCCATTTAAATGTATCTTAAAGATCCTTATTTTAAACAGGTGACAAGTTCCAGTTGCACAAATGTACTATAATGTGTTTACCAACACTGCTTTCAGTTAATTTCATTCATTTGCTATTATAAAAACATACTGTATTTTTATGCATGTCATTTTATATAAAAGTACTAGAAGTAGAATTTCTGTTCTGAAATATCTGTGCATTTTTAATATTAATAAAAATATTGACAATATTTGTCAAATATTGTTTTTTTAATTCAAATATTTTATTTTTTATTTTTTTAATTTTAATTTTATTTTACTTTACAATACTGTATTGGTTTTGCCATACATTGACATGAATACACCATGAGTGTATACGAGCTCCCAATCTTGAACCCCCCACCCACCTCCCACCCCATATCATCCCTCTGGATCATCCCCTTGCACCAGCCCCAAGCATCCTGTATCCTGCATTGAACATAGACTGGTGCTTTGTTTCTTACATGAAGATATACATGTTTTGATGATATACATGTTTTGATGCCATTCTCCCAAGTCATCCCACCCTCTCCCTCTCCCTCAGAGTCCAAAAGTCCATTCTATACATCTGTTTCTCTTTTTGCTGTCTCGCATACAGGGTTATCATTACCATCTTCCTAAATTCCATATATATGTGTCAGTATGCTGTATTGGTGTTTTTCTTTCTGGCTTACTTCACTCTGTATAATCGGCTTCAGTTTCATCCATCTCATTAGAACTGATTCAAATGTATTCTTTTTAATGGCTGAGTAATACTCCACTGTGTATATGTACCATAGTTTTCTTATCCATTCATCTGCTGATGGACATCTAGGTTGCTTCCATGTCCTGGCTATTATAAACAGTGTTGCAATGAACATTGGGGTACATGTGCCTCTTTCAATTCTGGTTTCCTCGGTGTGCATGCCCAACAGTGGGATTTCTGGGTCATAAGGCAGTTCTGTTTGCAATGTTTTAAGGAATCTCGACACTGTTTTCCATAGTGGCTGTACTAGTTTGCATTCCCACCAACAGTGTAAGAGGGTTCCCTTTTCTCCACATCCTCTCCAGCATTTGTGGCTTGTAGACTTTTGGATCACAGCCATTCTGACTGTGAGATGGTACCTCATTGTGGTCTTGATTTGCATTTCTCTGATAATGAGTGATGTTGAGCATCTTTTCATGTGTTTGTTAGCCATGTGTATGTATTCTTTGGAGAAATGTCTATTTCATTCTTTGGCCCATTTTTTAATTGGGTCGTTTATTTTTCTGGAGTTGAGCTACGTAAGTTGCTTGTATATTTTTGAGATTAGTTGTTTGTCAGTTGCTTCATTTGCTATTATTTTCTCCCATTCTGAAAGCTGCCTTTTCACCTTGCTTATAGTTTCCTTTGTTGTGCAGAAGCTTTTAATTTTAATTAGATCCCATTTGTTTATTTTTGCTTTTATTTCCAGTATTCTGAGAAGTGGGTCATAGAGGATCCTGCTGTGATTTATGTTGTCGGAGAGTGTTTTGCCTATGTTCTCCTCTAGGAGTTTTATAGTTTCTGGTCTTATGTTTAGATCTTTAATCCATTTTGAGTTTATTTTTGTGTATGGTGTAAGAAAGTGATCAAGTTTCGTTCTTTTACAAGTGGTTGACCAGTTTTCCCAGCACCATTTGTTAAAGAGATTGTCTTTACTCCATTGTATATTCTTGCCTCCTTTGTTGAAAATAAGGTGTCCATAGGTGTGTGGATTTATCTCTGGGCTTTCTATTTTGTTCCATTGATCTATATTTCTGTCTTTGTGCCAGTACCATACTGTCTTGATGACTGTGGCTTTGTAGTAGAGCCTGAAGTCAGGTAAGTTGATGCTTCCAGTTCCATTCTTCTTTCTCAAGATTGCTTTAGCTATCCGAGGTTTTTGTATTTCCATACAAATCTTGAAATTATTTGTTCTAGTTCTGTGAAAAACACCGCTGGTAGCTTGATAGGGATTGCATTGAATCTGTAGATTGCTTTGGGTAGTATATTCATTTTCACTATATTGATTCTTCCGATCCATGAACATGGTATATTTCTCCATCTATTAGTGTCCTCTTTGATTTTTTCATCAGTGTTTTATAGTTTTCTATATATAGGTCTTTAGTTTCTTTAGATAGATATATTCCTAAGTATTTTATTCTTTTCATTGCATTGGTAAATGGAATTGTTTCCTTAATTTGTCTTTCTATTTTCTCATTATTAGTGTATAGGAATGCAAGGGATTTCTGAGTGTTGATTTTATATCCTGCAACTTTACTATATTCATTGATTAGCTCTAGTAATTTTCTGGTGGAGTCTTTAGGGTTTTCTATGTAGAGGATCATGTCATCTGCAAACAGTGAGAGTGTTACTTCTTCTTTTCCAATTTGGATTCCTTTTATTTCCTTTTCTGCCCTGATTGCTGTGGCCAAAACTTCCAAACTATGTTGAATAGTAGCAGTGAAAGTGGGCACCCTTGTCTTGTTCCTGACTTTAAGGGAAATGCTTTCAATTTTTCACCATTGAGGATAATGTTTGCTATGGGTTTGTCATATTTAGCTTTTATTATGTTGAGGTATGTTCCCTCTATTACTGCTTTCTGGAGATTTTTTATCATAAAAGGATGTTGAATTTTGTCAAAGGCCTTCTCTGCATCTATTGAGATAATCATATGGCTTTTATTCTTCAATTTGTTAGTGTGGTGAATTACATTGATTTGTGGATACTGAAGAATCCTTACATCCCTGGGATAAAGCCCACCTGGTCATAGTGTATGATCTTTTTAATGTGTTGTTGGATTCTGATTGGTAGAATTATTTGAAGATTTTTGCATCTATGTTCATTAGTGATATTGACCTGTAGTTTTCTTTTTTTGTGTGTGGCATCTTTGTCAGGTTTTGGAATTAGGGTGATGGTGGCCTCATAGAATGAGTTTGGCAGTTTACCTTCCTCTGCAATTTTCTGGAAGAGTTTCAGTAGGATGGGTGTTAGTTCTTCTCGAAATTTTTGGTAGAATTCAGCTGTGAAGCCGTCTGGACCTGGGCTTCTGTTTGCTGGAAGATTTCTGATTACAGTTTCAATTTCCATGCTTGTGATGGGTCTGTTAAGATTTTCTATTTCTTCCTGGTTCAGTTTTTGGAAAGTTGTATTTTTCTAAGAATTTGTCCATTTCTTCCAAGTTGTCCATTTTATTGGCATATAATTGCTGATAGCAGTCTCTTATGATCCTTTGTATTTCTGTGTTGTCTGTTGTGATCTCTCCATTTTCATTTCTAATTTTATTGATTTGATTTTTCTCTTTGTTTCTTGATGAGTCTGGCTAATGGTTTGTCACTTTTATTTATCCTTTCAAAGAACCAGCTTTTGGCTTTGTTGATTTTTGCTATGGTCTCTTTGGTTTCATTTGCATTTATTTCTGCCCTAATTTTTAAGATTTCTTTCCTTCTACTAACTCTGGAGTTCTCCATTTCTTCCTTTTCTAGTTGCTTTAGGTGTAGAGTTAGGTTATTTATTTGACTTTTTCTTGTTTCTTGAGGTATGCCTGTATTGCTCTGAACTTTCCCTTTAGCACTGCTTTTATAGTGTCCCACAGGTTTTGGGTTGTTGTGTTTTCATTTTCATTCGTTTCTATGCATATTTTGATTTCTTTTTGATTTCTTCTGTGGTTTGTTGATTATTCAGAAGCATGTTGTTCAGCCTCCATATTTTAGAATTTTTAATAGTTTTTCTCCTGTAATTGAGATCTAAATGCATTATGGTCAGAAAAGATGCTTGGAATGATTTCGATTTTTTGAAATTATCAAAGTTAGATTTATGGCCCAGGATGTGATCTATCCTGGAGAAGTTTCCATGAGCACTTGAGAAAAAGGTGAAATTCATTGTTTTGGGGTGAAATGTCCTATAGATATCAATTAGGTCTAACTGGTCTATTGTATCATTTAAAGTTTGTGTTTCTTTGTTAATTTTCTGTTTAGTTGATCTGTCCATAGATGTGAGAGGGATATTAAAGTCTCTCACTATTATTTTGTTATTATTAATTTCCTCTTTCATACTTGTTAGCATTTTTCTTACAAATTGTGGTGCTCCTCTGTTGAGTGCATATATATTATAATTGTTATATTCTTGGATTGATCCTTTGATCATTATGTAGTGGCCTTCTTTGTCTCCTTTCACAGCCTTTGTTTTAAAGTCTATTTTATCTGATATGAGTATTGCTACTCCTGCTTTCTTTTAGTCTCTATTTGCGTGGAATATGCTTTTCCAGCCCCTTCACTTTCAGTCTGTATGTGTCCCTTGTTTTGAGGTGGGTCTCTTGTAGGCAGCATATATAGGGATCTTGTTTTTGTATCCATTCAGCCAGTCTTTGCCTTTTGGTTGGGGCATTCAACCCATTTACTTTTAAGGTAATTGTTGATAAGTATAATCCCATTGCCATTTACTTTATTGTTTTGGGTTCAGGTTTACACACCCTTTTGTGTTTCCTGTCTAAAGAATATCCTTTAGCAATTGTTGGAGAGCTGATTTGGTGGTGCTGAATTCTCTCAGCTTTTGCTTGTTTGTAAAGCTTTGATTTCTCCTTCATATTTGAATGAGATCCTTGCTGGGTACAGTAATCTGGGCTGTAGGTTATTTTCTTTCATCACTTTAAGTATGTCTTGCCATTTCCTCCTGGCCTGAAGAGTTTCTATTGAAAGATCTGCAGTTATCCTTATGGGAATCCCTTGTGTGTTATTTGTTGCTTTTCCCTTGCTGCTTTTAATATTTGTTCTTTGTGTTTGATCTTTGTTAATTTGATTAATATATGTCTTGGGGTGTTTTGCCTTTGGTTTCTCCTGTTTGGAACTCTCTGGGTTTCTTGGACTTGGGTGATTATTTCCTTCCCCATTTTAGGGAAGTTTTCAGCTGTTATCTCCTCAAGTATTTTCTCATGGTCTTTTTTTTTTGTCCTCTTCTTCTGGGACTCCTATAATTCAAAGGTTGGAGTGTTTCATATTGTCCTGGAGGTCTCTGAGGTTGTCCTCATGTCTTTTAATTCGTTTTTCTTTTTCCTCTCTGATTCATTTATTTCTACTATTCTATCTTCTATTTCACTAATCCTATCTTCTGCCTCCATTATTCTACTATTTGTTACCTCCAGAGTGTTTCTGATCTCATTTATTGCATTATTCATTATATATTGATTCTTTTTATTTCTTCTAAGTCCTTGTTAAACCTTTCTTGCATCTTCTCAATCTTGTCTCCAGGCTATTTATCTGTGATTCCATTTTGAGTTCAAGATTTTTAGATCAGTTTCACTATCAATATTCTTTCTCAGGGAGATAATCTCTTCCTCTTTTGTTTGGTTTGGTGGGCATTTCTGCTGTTCCTTTACCTGCTGGGTATTCCTCTGTCTCTTCTTCTTTGTTATATTGCTGTGTTTGGGGTAGCTTTTCTATATTCTGGGAATTTGTGGAGTTCTCTTTATTATGGAGTTTCCTCACTGTGGGTGGGGTTGTATCAGTGGCTTGTCAAGGTTTCTTGGTTAGGGAGGCTTGTGTTGGAGTTCTGGTGGGTGGAGCTGGATTTCTTCTCTCTGGCTTGCAGTGAAGTGTCCAGTAATGGGTTATGAGACGTCTATGGTTTTGGAGTAACTTTGAGCTGCCTGTATATTGAAGCTCAGGGGTATGTTCCTGTGTTGCTGGAGAATTTGCATGGTATGTCTTGCTCTGGAACTTGTTGGTCCTTGGGTGGTGCTTGGTTTCAGTGTAGGTAAGGAGGCATTTGATGTCCTCCTATCGATTAATGTTCCCCGGATTCAGGATTTCTCTGACGTTCTCGGGATTTGGACTTAAGCCTCCTGCTTCTGATTTTCAGTTTTATTTTTACAATAGCCTCAAGACTTCTCCATCTATACAGTACTGATGATAAAACATCTAGGTTAAAGATGAAAGGCTTCTCCACATTGAGGGACACCCAGAGAAGTTCACAGTTCAGGGGTCTCAGGAAATGCAGGTTCGATCCCTGGATCAGGAAGATCTCCTTTCCCAGCTTCTAGAGGCTGCCTGAATTTCTTGGCTCCTTGCTCCCTTCTTCCCACTCTGACACTGACTCTCAAATATTGTTAAATTTTCATCAGTAGAAATTAGATGAGTTTGGTTGTATCACCAATGTATGAGAGTGCCTCAAGCACTTGAAAACATAGGGTGTTATCAAACTTATTGAATTCTGCCAATCTGATAGACTCAAAATACAATAATACTGTATTTTCATTTTGCATTTTACTTATGATATATGAGAGAGGAAATTTTTCATATGTTCCAAGGTCTTATTGTCTATAAACCATATTATTTATCACCTTAGACTGTACATCTTTTATTATAGATTTTTAGGGTACTCTTTGTATAATTAAGGAAAAGTGAAAGTGAAGTTGCTCAGTTGTGTCCAACTCTGCAACCCATGGACTGTAGCCTACCAGGCTCCTTGGTCCATGGGATTCTCCAGGCAAGAGTGCTGGAGTGGGTTGCCATTCCTTCTCCAGGGTATCTTACCAACCCAGGGATCAAACCCAGGTCTTCTGCATTGTAGGCAGACACTTTTACTGTCTGAGCCACCAGGGAAGTCAGGAAACCAGTCATTTATTTGGAGTTTGATTTGCAAATACTCTATTTTGTTTTCATGTTTTTTAATACAAATTTATTTATTTTAATTGGAGGTTAATTTCTTTACAATATTGTATTGGTTTTGCCATACATCAACACGAATCTGCCACAGGTGTACACGTGTTCCCCATCCAGGAAACTACAATTTCTTTTTTAAAGCTGTTTTCAGGCTATGCATACTAATCAAGGAATCTTACTATAATCTTTCTAATCAAGAAAGTTTCAAAATTGGCTGGCTCATTTTCAGTGTAGTTGGGAAGTTTCTAGAGTTATGTTTTATTTTAAACAAAACTACTTTTTTAATTTTATTTTTACTTTATTCTACTTTACAATACTCTATTGGTCTTGCCATACATTGACATGAATTCGCCACAGGTTTACACGAGCTCTCAATCCTGAAACCTCCTCCTACCTCCCACCCCATATCATCTCTCTGGATCATCCCCATGCACCAGCCCCAAGCATCCTGTATCCTGTATCGAACATAGACTGGCACTTCATTTCTTCCATGATAGTATACATGTTTCAATGCCATTCTCCCAAATCATCCCACCCTCTCCCTCTCCCTCAGAGGCCAAAAGTCCGTTCTATCCATCTGTGTCTCTTTTGTTGCCTCACATACAGGGTCATCATTACTATCAAAACTACTTTTATCCTTTAATTCTAAAAATGATTTTATGTAAGCATTCATTGTATGCTTGGAAAAGTGTGTCATATAAAGTATGTAAAAATATTTTTTCTTGTTAATGTAGTATATTCACATAGAAGAAAAAACAGAATAAAAAGAAAGAAGAAAACCTTTCAGCATAATTTTTTTGTTCTGATGCTTGTTTCTGATTTGTAGAAACAAATTGGAAGCCTTTATCCAATATAGTGTATATGAAGTTATCAGATTTTTTTATTCTGATGCTATCATTAATCTTAATGATCAAGTCATGACATTTGTTAAGTAGCTATATGTATCTAAGCATGTGTGTTCAGTTGCATCCAACTCTTTTCAACCCTATGGACTGTAGCTTGCCAGGCTCCTCTGTCCATGAAATTCTCCAGGCAAGAATACAGAAGTGGGTTGCTATTCCGTTTTCCAGGGGATCATCCCAACCCAGGGATCGAACCTAGGTCTCCCGCATTGCAGGCAGATTCTTTACTGAGATACCTGGAAAGCTATATGTATCTATAGGAATGTAAAATCAGACCTTAATATTTAGCACTGATTGAGATCATCTGTGTCTTTCCATTCTGGCCAAACATTAATATTTTAAAAAGTCACTGATGTCACATTAAGTGCTTTCTTGTTATTAATATACCAAACCTATTTGATAACTGATAACAAATGATTTAAATGTTAATTATTAACACAAATAATTTCATTTGTGTTCCAAAGCATTTTCTTAGTGTCAAGTTAAATCTCTATCTGGTTTATGTCCATGATGTCACACATAGCTCTTGTAACCATTCATTCCTTTATTCACTCTGTATGATAATCTACATGATTTTGTTGAGCACTTATTATACAGGCACTGTTCTAAGGATTGGAGATGCACCTCCATTGAAGAGCATATATTCTGGCTTATTTAATGAAATTGCCTTTTTTTTTAATCATAATTACACTCGAGTTCCACTCTGTATATAATACTGACTGTATTCTTCTCTTACCTCTTATTATCCTATCAGCTTCTGAAAAACAAGTAAGATCCATTTTACCATGTAACTCATTTGATTTGAATTTCTACCTTATTTACATCCAAATTCTTCTTTGAGACTTTCAAGATTAGAAATATCAAATATCATCTGTTACTTCCCTTTGTATCTATTGAGATGATTCTCTTATGACTCCTCAACATATTTGCTCTTGCAATAATATCTTCAGCACAGCACACTTCAAAATCATTCCTCCATTACTCATGTTATTCTTCTCACCTCATCTGTTTTCTCCATCCTTTAAGGCTAGCATGGAGCTGAGTGAGAAATGCATATAATGACATATCTGGATTCTTGTCCCAGATCTTAGCAGCTCTGAATAACTATGTGACCTTGAGCAGGTTAATGAGATAAAGCATTTAGAATATTTCCTGGCACACAGAAGACACTATTTTTTTTTTCTCTCCAGTCTCATTCCACATAGTTTTCCTCAAAGACTTTACTGAATACACACTTGTCTGAACTAAGCTCTCTTTCCTCTTAACTGCAAATATTCCCTATGTCACACAAACCAAGGCTATTTTATGATGATGTTATTTGTAATTTTTTCTCCCTAGATTATAAACATCTTTTTTTTAAAGTATTTTTCTGATGTGGACCATTTTTAAAGTCTTTATTGAATTTGTTACAATATTGCTTCTGTTTTGTGTTTTGACTTTCTGGCTGCAAGGCATATGGGATCTTAGCTCCCCAACCAGGGATTGAACATGTACCCCCTGCATTGAAAGGCCAAGTTCTAACCATTAGATTGCCAGAGGTGTTCCTAAATTATAAACATCTCAAAGTGAAACTTTTCTCCTTGTGCGTCCACTACCCCCTTCCCCAAAGCACATGAGGTTATGAGGCATTCAGTGTTTTGGTGGTTAGTTTGTCTATAGGTGAAAATAGGCTAGAAGTATCAAACTTTCTTCTACTGGTATGATATAACCCGAGGAACATATATAATTTGAGGACCTTGTACATCTTTTTTCGTCCTGTTGTTCCTGATAATGTCTGTTGGTCTACAGATGACTGGATACACAAATTTATCAAGAACCATTTCATGACTCACGAAAATCTTTTTTATTCAAAATAATTTTTCAATACCTCTTAACTGGTTTTAGGATTATAGAGGGAAATGGAACAAAAACTGTAGTGATTTAAAATATCGTAGGATAGAGGGACCAGTGAATTAGCATATTTAATTATAGATTTCGAATGACTTCAAAGGAAGTTCAGTTTTTTTTCAAGGGATTAAGCCAGGAACTGGGCCCTTATTACAGGAGGCCACTTGGGCCTCCATTTAGCCAGTTTCTGACACATTCATTGACAGGAATAATTTAATGACTGTGAATAATCACCAAGTGTAGGAAATAAGGTCCTCTTTGAATCATAAAGCTTTTAAACATGAAAAATATTATGCATTTGTTTGAGAACGGTGAAATGTGTGAACTAATTTTGTATTGTCCTACCAATTATGAATGTGTTATTTCTGGCAAGCAGGTCTCTTTAAAATTGCATATGCTCAGTTCCTTGCCAAGGAGGTGAGAGAAAAACATTGTCAGCGTCTTTATACCCAGCTGGGGCCAGGTGTTGTTCATTAACATGTAAATAGTGCAATTACTGCCAATTAATATTTTTAAAACATTAAAGTTGATCAGAACAGTTATAGCACCTATAAAATTTTAAAAATGCATGCATCTTAGTGCATAGGTTCATAGAAGGCATATAATATATAATTTGTACTTTTATTTACACAGAGCATCAGGTTGCTATTCCTTTGCAGAATTTCATGTATGTGATTAGAATGGAAAGTAAAAAGTACATTGGCTGGTTACTGACCATAGCCAAATAGTGCGATTTTATTCTAGTTTACAATTGATTGTCAGGTTACAGTGGCTTATCCTTCAAAATATTTATTCAGTTCCTACCGTGTATAAGGAATTGCATCAAGTGCTAGGCATTCAGTGATAAACAAAACAGAAATGGTCTGTGCTCCATGGACTTTATAGTCTAGTTGGTCTCCACAAATAAACACAGAGTAAACATACAAATAAACAAACAAATCAATGCCACTATTAGCACTCATGTGAAACAAGAGGGTGCCATTTGAAAACATTATGGTGTGGGGTAGACACAATTTGCATAGAGTTAGGAAACTGTATGTGAATAAGTAACATTTTAGCTGAAATCCAAAATGTGAGCTGGTGATATCATAGTGAAAAGAGTGAAGAAGAGTATGTTAACAACAGAGAACAGTGCTTAGGAAGACCTTGAAGCAGGAAAGAGTTTGATGTTGTCAAAGAACTGACAAAAGGATGAATATCCACTTCAAGATAGTGGTTGCCTCTGGGGAACAAGGGAGCAGGATAAATTTAGCTTCAAGAGGAACTGTAATGTTTTAATTCTTTAATAAGAGATGTGAAGCAAAATGATGAAAAGGTAACATTTGTTAATTTCCCATGGTGGATTTATGCATGTTTGTTATATTACTGTTAGTACTTTTCTATGTTATTGAAATACTTGATCACCAAAGAGAAAAAAGCTAATGAGAAGAGATAAAGTTGAAAATTTCTTTCACTAGCATACACTGGGTTTAGTTTGGCATAAGGTAAAGTCAAACTTTTCATGTATTTTGCCTCAATCTAGTCTTTGAGAAAAATACTCTTTATATATGCTTGAGGTGTTCTTAGCTGCTACTGATACTTAAGCAAACTCTATTACTTGTAGATGACTTGTGATGTCAATAGATATAACATGGCAACAAGCACATCTTTCTGCTGCACCCCACCCTTAGGTCCAATAATTTGGTTTTTGTTTTATTTTTTGTCTGCATTGGGCCTTTGTTGCTGTGTGGTGACTTTTTCTAATCACACTAGTGGTGGCTACACTTCATTGTGGTGCTTGGGCTTCTCATTACGGTGGCTTCTCATGTTATGGGCTCTGGCCTGACGGGCTTCAGTATTGTGGCACATGGGAGCTTAGTTGCCTGGCCACATGTGGGATCTACCCAGATCCAGTATAGAATCCATGTCCTGTGCACTAAAAGGCAGATTCTTAACCACTGGACCACTAGGGGAGTCCTCAATAATTTGTTTTTATAGATATAAGACCACTTGGAGCTAACACACCAGGACTTAAACAGTGGGACTTTTTGCAGGTAACTAAATCCCTTTAATGAGAACAACCATTAATAAATAAGCCCATCCTACATCAATTGATATTATCATTTAGCTAACTGTTATAGTGTTAAGACTTTAATTATATTCCCAGGGAAAAATAAGTCATGCCACCCTCTCTGAAAACTACAATCAAGTAAATAAGTTGCCCTTGAAAGTAAGTTCTTAAATTGTGGTATTTTAAGACTTATCAAGGGTAGTTTTATACCTGGATTGATAAATCTCTAGGAATACCTAGTGAATGAAAAAAAAAGTTGGAGAGAAAAACTTTTTTTTTGTATTTTTGGCTACAAAAACCTTTATTACCGTATCTGTGGCCACTTGTTCTCTTTAAACATTTTGATGGGCCCCATGGGGCCAAGGCTGTTTCAGTACCTTTATGGGAGCCAAGCAGTCCCCAACCTTCAGAGGCACCACCCCATGTCATAGTATATACCAAAACTCCCCAATATTGCACTTCAGCTCAGTTCACTCGCTCAGTTGTGTCCAACTCCGAGACTCCATGAATCACAGCACGCCAAGCCTCCCTATCCATCACCAACTCCCGGAGTTCACTCAGACTCACGTCCATCAAGTCAGTGATGCCATCCAGCCATCTCAACCTCTGTTGTCCCCTTCTCCCCCTGCCCCCAATCTCTCGCAGCATCAAAAGTCTTTTCCAGTGAGTCAACTCTTCGCATGAGGTGGCCAAAGTACTGGAGTTTCAAAGCTTTAGCATCATTCCTTCCAAAGAAATCCCAGGGCTAATCTCCTTCAGAATGGACTGGTTGGATCTCCTTGCAGTCCAAGGGACTCTCAAGAGTCTTCTCCAACACCTCCAGTTCAAAAGCATCAATTCTTCGGTGCTCAGCCTTCTTCACAGTCCAACTCTCACATCCATATATGACTACTGGAAAAACCATAGCCTTGACTAGACAGAACTTAGTCGGCAAAGTAACGTCTCTGCTTTTGAATATACTATCTAGGTTGGTCATAACTTTTCTTCCAAGGACTAAGCGTCTTTTAATTTCATGGCTGCAGTCACCATCTGCAGTGATTTTGGAGCCTAAAAAATAAAGTCGGACACTGTTTCCACTGTTTCCCCATCTATTTCCTATGAAGTGATGGGACCAGATGCCATGATCTTCGTTTTCTAAATGTTGAGCTTTAAGCCAGCTTTTTCACTCTCCTTGTTTACTTTCATCAAGAGGTCCTTTAGCTCCTCTTCACTTTCTGCCATAAGGGTGGTGTCATCTGCATATCTGATGTTTGCAATTATTTTGCTTTAAAATAGTCTTGAGGGCATTTATTAAAATAGTCTTGAGGGCATTTTTAATTCTGTTTTCAAGATTATTTTGCCCATTTAATTTTCAGTGACTGTGATTTCTCAGAAATCATTAAGGCAGTTTTAGGGATTCCTCGAAGTGAAATAATCCACTAATTGTTTTCAAATACCATATAATAACATTTGAAATTTAACTACATGTCCATGAAATACAGTTATTATGTCAACTCCCTAAATTGTTCAACTTGGTATCTGTAGGAATGTTATTATACGGTATTTGAAAACAATTAGTGGAAAAACATTCTTATAAATTGTTTTGGGAAGCCCCCAAACTATATGAGATGGAAAACCAGCCAGAAAATAGTCATCCTGGAGATTGCTCTTATTAATCTATTCGTGTGACTGAGGACAGGAGCCAGACATTCCAGTTTAGTCACATTAGAACTAAATTTCAGTTCAACAAGTATTTGAGTCATTACCATATACAAGGAACTTTATAGGCTGAAACTGAGTTAAAAAACTGAGTGAGATACAGCTTGAATACACAAGGAGTTTATGGTCTACTTGTGGAGGTGAAATGCAAACTCTACCTTATTTAGGAATAGGAGTAAGAATGGGAGTGGGGGACATGCTAAGGTGGCCAGGGAATGGGAAATAACTCTATTTCTTTCAATTCCTAGATTAAATGGTTCCAGTTGGACTGATGCCCCTTATTCTTATCACATTTTCATGGAAGACAAGCTAGTAGAAATCTAGAAATATTCACTGTAGTTTAAATGGCTGCTTTAAATACCAAAGTAAAATTAATGATGTAGGATTATCTTTCACAACCCAGGAAACTGTATTTTTCTTCATAAAAGTCCATTTATAACAATGAATGTCAAGGTCCCATAAGCATTAATATAAATCTTACAGTTGTGGTTTAAATAACTGAGATTGTATTTGGTACTCCAGAATATAGAGCTTTATGCATTATATTTCATAAAGTTTCAAGCAGAAATTTTATTCTGTTTGACAAAGTGTATCTTCTGTATTTAGTATAACAGTGAGCTCTTCCCAACAGAGTACAGCATTCTTGACTAATGTTTGATGCTGGTCCCAAGACAGTGGTACTCAAGGTACTTGTCTTAGAAGAAAACAGAAAGATTAGCTTATGCTTTAAGGTTGGGAAGACCTGATTTTGTAAATTGACTTGGATGGAAAAGTGCATAAGGTATAATGCCAGTCATTGAGGTCTGTTGTCTGTTCCAAAATAGTGATCCCTGGTGGAAAGGCAGTGTAGTGCATATTGCTCTGTGCTGCAAAATGAGAATCTGTTATATCACCGTTCATAAGCAGGACCTGCTGAACTGAATAAGCACAGATGTACTTCAAATTAATATTTAATCTGATACCAGAAGCACTTAAAGGAGTTAGGGATATGAGTTCCTCATAAGAAATAACTTCTTTCTCACAGAGAGCAATTATGGTACCAGAAGATAACACAAATAAGATTCTCCTTAGGCTTAAAGAGTAAATCTAGAGGTGATAGTGTGTTGTTGTCTCTAGTTTGAATTTTCTACAAATTTCTTTAAAGAAGAAAAAGAATTATTTTTTAATGTCATGGCATGGATCAAAACTAAAGCTAATAAAGTGACTTTGATTAAGAGACGATCTCAGTCCTTGAAAGTAGATGAGAGTGACTTTTCACTGACATCATTAGAATATTATTAGAATAAAATTGAACCTAGTAACCCTTATTAATCTTTAAAAGGAAAGTGCCATAATCCAGGTTACAATTCTAATTTATTTTTGTTGCTTTTTGAGGCCAACTTTAGAAAATAAATCCCCCAAATAACTTTGAGTCCACAGCCATCTCATGCCTTTCATTTTAAACTCAATTTTCTTCCATGATTTTAGCATCTTATTACATATTAACTACTCAGAAACTACCATGTTATGTTAAAGTGACATTTCATATTTTTGATTGTAAAGGAACAACTGAACCTACTATTTCAAATAGGAGGTTTAAAACAAAAGACATTTTGCAAATAATATAGGTATTAACTGGAACACATTGTATGACACTGTAGGCAATATTACACTTTACTGACTGTCATGTTTACTTTTATTTTTGCCGAGCTTTATGGTTTTATTAACACAAAATGTGCCACAAACTGTCTATTCCTTTTCTTCCCTGCACAACCTGGCATTGGTATTGATAATTCTGATGCCCAAGTGGGCTGCTCTATCCATAAGGGTTTTGCGGTTCTTGGAGAGGACTTTGTGAGCAATCTCAGCACAGTAAGATTTGTTGCACATCAGCAGCACTTTAAGCTCCTCAACATTGTGAACCAGAAAGTTCCAGAAACCACTGGGCAGCATGTGCTTTGTTTCCTTGCTGCTCCTGTAACTGATGTTGGGCATCCAGATTTGACCTTTGAATCTGCTGTGCACCCTGTTGTCAGTGCCTCTGGTTTCCGCCAGTTCCACTTAATTTTGACATGTCATTCTGACTGGTGCTGGATGGACTTCTTGGTCCTCTAGAAGACCAGTGTGCCAAAAACGTACTGGATTAGGTGGAGAACAGCTCAACAGGAAATGAAAAGCTAAATACAGGTCAAGTCACAAGGCTTTGGAGGCTATGATGATGAGTTTAAACGTCTTCCTAACTGCAGTAGAAAGCCATTGAAGGCATTTAAGCAAGGAAAGGGAATATCCAGGGCTGTTTATTGTAAAAGAAATAGATTGAAAGGGATAAGATCAGAAGTGGGGGACTAGGAAGGAAATTATTGCAGTTATTCAGGTAAGAGATGATAGTAGCTTGCAATGGGAAACAAAGAGAGGTAGATAGGTTCAAGATATATTTCTGAAGGAAGTCACTAGAATTTGGTGATGAAGTGGGTGTCGGAGGTATGGGAAAAGTGAAATCTCTAATGACTCCATTTTCTTGTTTGAGCAACTGGGTACCTTGTGGTGTCACCTAGGTAAGAAAGGAAAAGAACGTGGTGAGATTAAGAGACTCAATAGTTATATTTTAGGGGGGACTTCCCTGGCAGTCCAGTGATGAAGGTTCCAAGCTACCACTGCAGGGGGCACAGGCTCAAAAATAAATAAATAAATAAATAAAACCAGAGTTATATTTTAGAGATGTTAAATGCATATTTATGAGATACCAAAATTATGTCTTGAATTTTAGCTGGATACCCAAACTTAGGCTCCAGGAGCTCTTGAGTTATCCTTCAACTAACTGAGAGGAGTCAGCAAACAGCCACATTTAAAGTCATTATGTCTTGATGATCATCTCTGAATACCCACGCCTTTGGATTCAGGCATTGAAGACTCTTATCAAAATATCAGCACCACCTGATTACATCAAGGCTGTATATTGTCACCATGCTTGTTTAACTTATATGCAGAGTACATCATGAGAAACGCTGGACTGGAAGAAACACAAGCTGGAATCAAGATTTTCGGGAGAAATATCAATAACCTCAGATATGCAGATGACACCACCCTTATGGCAGAAAATGAAGAGGAACTAAAAAGCCTCTTGATGAAAGTAAAAGAGGAGGAGTGAAAAAGTTGGCTTAAAGCTCAACATTCAGAAAACGAAGATCATGGCATCCGGTCCCATCACTTCATGGGAAATAGATGGGGAAACAGTGGAAACCGTGTCAGACTTTGTTTTTGGGTGCTCCAAAATCACTTCAGATGGTGACTGCAGCCATGAAATTAAAAGATGCTTACTCCTTGGAAGAAAAGTTATGACCAACCTAGATAGTATATTCAAAAGCAGAGACATTACTTTGCCGACTAAGGTCCAACTAGTCAAGGCTATGGTTTTTCCAGTAGTCATGTATGGATGTGAGAGTTGGACTGTGAAGAAGACTGAGCAACGAAGAATTGATGCTTTTGAACTGTGCTGTTGGAGAAGACTCTTGAGAGTCCCTTGGACTGCAAGGAGATCCAACCAGTCCATTCTGAAGGAGATCAATCCTGGGATTTCTTTGGAAGGAATGATGCTAAAGCTTTGAAACTCCAGTACTTTGGCCACCTCATGCGAAGAGTTGACTCATTGGAAAAGACTCTGATGCTGGGAGGGATTGAGGGAAGGAGGAGAAGGGGACAACAGAGGTTGAGATGGCTGGATGGCATCACTGACTCGATTGGATGCGAGTCTGAGTGAACTCCGGGAGTTGGTGATGGACAGGGAAGCCTGGCGTGCTGCGGTTCATGGGGTCGCAAAGAGTTGGACACAACTGAGCGACTGAACTGAACGGTGACTGAATAACAATAATACCTAGCTTCTAAATTTTATATGTAAATTATTCCAAATACCTCTGTATTAATAAGATTGCAAAATTTAGTGAGCAGTTACTCTTTGTCAGGCAGTTCTAAGTACATGAACTAACTCATTTAATTCTCTCCAGAAATCTATGGGTTATTTGTTAATTGACCACTTTTACAGATGAGGAAACTGGCCCAGAGAGGTTTAGCAATGCCTAAGTTAGAGATATTAAGTGGTGTGCTAGGATTAAAACCTTCATAGTTTCCAGAACTTCTGATCTTAACACTACACTGTCCATTTAAGTTTACATGTAATATCAGCATGAGTGCCACTGACATCTTAATACTGTTTTTTATTCTGTAAGCATCATAGATTTTGTGGCATGGAAAATAATTGTGATGATGGTTCTGTACATGATGTGTCTGCTTCCTGGTCTACATATATTGTGACTTTTATTTTACTTCACTTCATTTTTTGTTTTATTCTCATAGCTCTTAGCTCTTTGCCCTTTAAAAACAATGACAAGAGCAGTATTCACTGGTCATGATAGAAACCACCACCCAATTCTCCAATACTGTTACACTGACCATAATTTATTGATGAAGTCTGCCATCTCATACTCTTTACCCATATTTCCTCCCATGGGGAAGAAGATGATAAAATTACTTTCTTGCATGGCACATTTAATTCCAGAAACTTGTATCTAACTAGTATTGTGGTAAAAAACTTCAACAGCTGTGCCAGATTCCAAGCCATTTTACCCTGTAGAGAAAAATGAAGTTTGCTAATTGGCTAATCTATATATCATAATATTTGTCTATGTAATGGGATAGTTTCAAGTTACTTTAGCCATTAGTTAAACACTTGTTTAGAACCCAGTCTGTTTTCAAACTAACATTTAAGAAATGCCCAAGTGTAACAAAAAGCTTGATGGAGGTTTGTTTTGTTTGTTTGTTTCTTTTTATTTTTTGGCCGTGCTGCATGGCACCTGGGATCCTAGTTTCCACACCAAGGACACAACCCATACCCTCTACATTGGAAACAGGAGTGGAATCTTAATCACTGGACCACAAGGAAAGTCCTCTGAGATTTTTAAAATGCAAAAAAATGATCTTTTGTTGAGTTTGAAGTTATGTGTTAATGACTGGCTGTTTTTTAACCTCAGAATACTTAAAACTCATTGAAACTTTGTTGTAATCTGTTAATTTTCAACTTACTAATTTGAAAGTGTTTTGTGTTTTTTAAATGGTTTTTAAAAACTCTTAAATATTTTTCCCCCTTATGCCTGGTTCCCATCTGTCCCTGTGCATATGGTCTTGCCCTTTTCTTTTGCAATTAATTTCTCTTTTAACAAATATGTTCCCAATTTTTATAGAAAATATGAAACAATATTTGTTCTTATCCTGTGGCTGAGAAATGGCACAGACATATGACTCTAAAAAGTTTTATTACTGAGGTCTGTCTCTTTGAACCTACAGATGAATCTTTGTAAAAATTATGAGAAATTTTTCCTCTTTTGATCATCTTCAATAATACTTCAGTGGAAGGTCAGCTTAGAGGTAATTCCTCTGTCACCAACGTGTTTTTTTTTTTTTAATGCTCTGACCAAATAATAGACAAAATCTATAAAACAAAGTGGACTACAGTTACTAGAAGGTTGCAGGTTATCAAGACTCTTGAAGTCTGCTTACAGAATACTTAGCACACAATTTTTTATTCAGAATTGAATAGGAAAAGAAAATGCAAATTTTCTCAAAGAAAAAAATGTATAAGGAAAAGTGTTGAGGAAAGAAGGGAATATGGGATTTAGGGAGGTGGAAAATCAGATTACTTGAGTTATTGAATTGATTCATCCTGGCAAGTTTCTAGAAATACTCTGTTTCCCTCTTGAGACAATTCAGTCCTCCCAAAGATACGTCAGGTATTTACCATAGAGAGGAAATACTGTACTATCTGAAAGAAATAAAATCCTTGCCTGGATCTATCCTTCATAGCGAGGTTAACATTCCCCTGAAGGCTCACTATCACCTCTGGAGACACAGTGTGGTGTGTCTAGGGGCTTGAGTGGTGTATTTTACAAACACAGTACACACACACACATACAACACTAAAATAAGATGGAGAAATAATGATTCTACTTATTGCTAGCTTCTAACTGAAGTGTGCCAATCCCATTGCTCTCATAATAGAGAAAGTTAATATATCCTGCCAGGGCCACGTGACATGAATAGTAAAATGCTGTGAAGTGACTGCATATAGAAGAGTCAGGAAATCCACTTTGATCTACATTTTTGATGTTTGATAATTACACTTATTATCTGGTCCTTTATGCTCTTTTTCTTTGACACAAGATCCATTATCAGTGACAGCATGAGTGTGAGTATGGGTTTGATTTGAAAAACTACTTAAGATGAGGTAATGGAAAAAAGCTTTTTTTTTTTTTTGTTCCCACATAGTAAGAGAATGGAAGAAAATTAACTCTCATGATACAATGGCTCACTTGAATTAGTTCTCTTTTATGTGTGGTATTGTTTAGGCACCTTATGAAGTTAGTTTCTTAGGAATTTGTCTCCTAATGAAATATTGTGTACACACAGGCTATGATTTGCTTTGATATTTTCACTCTCTGACAAAGCATTGAGTGAATAGATAAAGAAATGATGGCCACAAAGAATAGGACAGATCATGTAGCTAACCTTTGTAAGCTTCAGAAATTATTCTAAGTAGAATTCAAAAGCAGATGTGGATCGGACTAAAAACACAAACTCATAGCTGGACAGATAATTGGCAAATTCATTAATTAAGATTCTTTCTGTATCTGTTAACTTACTTTAAATAACACAAATTACCTTCAGACAAGTCATTACTGGCAATTAATATGTGATAATGTATTTGAACTTTTCTGCTTGCCTATATTTCACAACAAGGGCCAAGGCTAATTTAGCATTTTAATGTGGAAACTTGAACATTAACATATTAGTATTCATCACAGTAGAAGCCTAGGTAAAATGCTGGTTCATTCATTTATTTCTTGTTTGTCTCTGTTAGTAGCATCACCTACTGTTTTATCTTTGGTTGTAGGTATTATATGTATAAATAAAAATGAGATAAATAATATTAATACATATGGCATCATTGTCTCAATGGACATGAGTTTGAACAAACTCTGGGAGATAGTGAAGGACAGGGAAGACTGGCGTGCTGCAGTCCATGCGGTCACAAAGAGCTGGACCCGTCTTAGCAACTGAACGACAACAACAATAATAGTAATACATAGTTGAAGAACAAAATTATAAAACTCTTTCAGCCAAACCAAATGCTATTCCTATAGTTTTGCATTTGAGTTGTTCTTTGCTGCATAGAAGAGAAAATAAACTTGTCTTTAATCAAGTTAAGTTATATTTAATTGGGGGCCACTGATAGTGATAGTCTTTAACGTTCCTCTTTTCCATTAACTATTCTTTTTTCAGATATGTTCTCAATAAAAAGTTCCTGGAAAAGTAGTATTCCTCACAGCTCTTGGAGAAAATGACATTGTATTTGGAAATGGTTTATGAAGTAGCTTTTTGTAGTCCTTGGCTTTCTCTGAGTGACTATCCGATGATCTGATGAAAGCATTTTATAAAGTGTAAAACACCCTGCAGTTGTCATCAGATGTTAGGAAAAGTAGAATATGAGAAGGTATGACAAAGTACAACCACAGACTTTCCAAATGAAAGCCTTAGCCAAATTTGCACTACATTTCTGCTACCTTAAAATTGCCACTCTACTTGTTCCTATTCAAGTACATGTATGTTTAGATTCCAGGTTCTTATTTCATTGTTTTCTGGATTTGTGTAAATCATTTAGTATATCTCTAGGGGACTGGGAGGAGTTTTGATTGGAAATTTGTAAAATCATATTAAAAACTTGTGGGGAATGAAAAATAATTTTCCCACTACCCTTCTAGTTTCATGGCTGAGACCCCCATAATACAAGACAGATTAACAGGAGAAAAACGAATAGAAGTTAAATAATATCCATCAGTCACTCAGTTGTGTCTGACTCTGAGATCCCATGGACTGCAGCACACCAGGCCTTCCTGTCCATCACCAAATCCTGGAGCCTGCCCAAACTCATGTCCATTGAGTCAGTAATGCCATCCAACCATCTCATCCTCTGTCATCCCCTTCTCCTCCTGCCTTCAATCTTTCCCAGCATCAGGGAAATAATATGAATGCCTTGGGAGATACCCTAGAAAACTGAGTAACCCCCACCCTGCCCACCCCACAAATGACCCAAACTATCAGCTTAAATAAATACCTTCTCCAACTAAAGACTAGAAGATTTGGTGGGGATGGGGGAGGGTGGCAGTTATGACAGGTGACCAGGAAAAGCACAGTAATCCAGGGTAAGGCTGTTATGCAGATTTAAACCATTACCTTCACCATTGGTAAAAAGAATTTCTAGAAATTTACAGTCATTGTTCCTCCCTCATCCAGAGTGGGAGATACCCTTACAAGCGGAGATTTTTCCGCATAAATGTAAATATCTCTTACGAAAGGATAACTTCTATCTGGTTTAAACTTCTCTACTGTGGGTGGATGCTGTTATTTGAATATGATCTCCAGGGAAAAGAGAGAGCCTATTGGGAAGTGCTGAGCCTCCAATACCATTTTGATAGAGGCTGACCCTGGTACTGAACTATGAATATCCAGCTATATCAAGAGGATTACTAAAGGCAGGGCCTGAAGTCAAAGGATTAAAAGAAATTGGAAAGAAGCCCCAAACAAACAATCTGATCTCAAATCTGCTTATAGTCCATAACATCAAGATTTACAAGAGGATAAGTTTTCCCAAAGTTTGTAGAATCCTTTAAGTGAATTAATTCCATATGGTGAAAGTATACACGAAAATGTTTGTAGAGACATTAATTGTTAGTAAGATTATACTTCCCAGACAGTTTCAAAGAATAATAATTTCAATGCCTGATCAATACCATTAGCTGATGACCTCAGATATTTCCGAGGTTGCAATTAATATGCATCTGCTTTTGTATAGAAGTGTTAACAATTAGCACTGTAATGAAATGCTGTGTAACATTTTAAAATTGAAAGTTGTGTTGGGTGAGCAATAACATGTTTGTTTAAATGATAGAGTAGGATATTGAATAAAATTACCAACATTTTCAATGGACACTAAGAAGTAAGTATAGAATTTCTGTGATTATAGAGCTATTGTTATTTAGTTGCTAAGTCGTGGTTTGACTCTCTTGCCCGCCAGGCTCCTCTCTCCATGGGATTCTCCAGGCAAAAATACTGGAGTGAGTTGCCATGTCCTCCTACAGGGGATTTTTGAGACCCAGGGATTGAACTCATGTCTCCTTCACTGGCAGGTGGATTCTTTACTGTCACGCTATCAGGGAAGCCTCTATAGAACCATTAACCGCTTTCAACTTGAGATTTGTTTGTCACATTTTCATAGTGAGTTACATTAGTTTTTAAGAATAGAAAATCGTTTCTCCATCCATATTTGCTTTGAGTTGTTGTTACACCATGTTCATTCCTTTGCTTTGTCTTTCTGACTTGATTTTTACATTATTATGGATAAGAAGAGGAAGAGCTAGCATTGTATAATAACTTGCTTTGTCCATACAAATAGTGTTTAGCCATGAAAAACTAGCAAGTTGTTTAACCATGGTAATATTGTGTTTCATATTAAAAGTCAGCTATAGGAGCACCAGGCTTCCACCAGTTTTTCATTTCTGTTTTGTAACATTTATATATATATTTCTTTTAAGCTCTTTCATTTGGAAACAGTTGCTTTCCAGAATGTTCAATTTGTGGGTAGTGTTCACTTAAGAATTTCCTGAGTGTTTGAGAAAATAATTGAATGTTGACTGATGGTCCACTAAATTCTTTGAAGTTGACCCCATAGTCCTCCTGCATACCATAAACTTAAATTGATGTGTGTGAGGTTTTAGGGGAGTCATCTGTGCAAAAAATACTTTATTTTGCAGTATGATTTATTACAAGTTCATTTTCAATCATGCGGTTAAAATATAATTTAACAGAGCACTGATTATGTATATACACTCACCAGAGCATATATGTTGCATACGGAAGAGATATGTCTGAAAACTCATTGGCAAAAGCAAATACCTTTTTATTAATTTGTTTTCCTGTATAATATCAGCTGCTTCTGACTTCAGAAATTCAGAGTTAAGGTAGAAAATATAGAGCAGTTTTCTTTCCCTGCTTCTAAGTAAGATAATAACATAATGAATATCGATTGTGCTTTATAGTAAGCATTCTTGCAATGTACATTTTCCAGCTTTACCTGGAAATGCCTAGCACATTTAAATATATGTATATTATTTTTATATTCAAGAGTAACATTGGTCTATTACACTAATAATACATGAGCTATATATAGTTTCTACTTGAGATAAATATATTTTAGTATGAAGCTCCTATAAGATGTCTCAACTATTTCTACTTGAGCTAAATATATTTTTAGTATGAAGCTCCTATAAGATGTCCCAAATATTCCTTGACTAGAGTAGACATAGTTGAGCAGAATACAATATCTGTGAATAATATGCACTTTAACATACTTGGATTTTTTTTTTTTATAATGACAAGATAGAGTCATTATATAGAAAGACTGGGTTGCAGACCTGGTCCTCGTGGGGGAGGTACTATCCCGTAACGCTGTTGTCATTGTTCAGTTACTCAGTTGTGTCTGACTCTTTGCAACACTACTGGACCACAGTACGGCAGGCTTCCCTGTCCTTCACCGTCTCGCAGAGTTTGCTCACTATCTGGTACCACTATGAGATACAGTTTACCACAATCTGGTACCTGAAGTCTATTTTAGTTTTTTACAGGATCTAGAGTTATTTGGCCAGCAGGAGTCTGCCTTTCCTTAACCAAACTCATAAGATACTGATGTATAAAACTGGTAGGTACATTGATCTTTTTAAAACATGAAATATAGCTATTAAGTAGGTTAAAATATTCTTGTCAGTCATCCAAGCATTAATTTCCTTTGGGAAGCTACATGGGAAATAAAATGATAACCTGAAGGCTTCTTATGTAGGGGGTAGAAAAATTTTTCCTTCTTCCCTTTTAGGTTCTTTGGCTGGTCTAATAATTAAATTGACCCAAAATAGATTACCAGGAGAAAAACAAATTTCATATATAGAGGAGCCCATTAAAATACTCAGATACCATCTTGAGCTATGGAGAAGGGGTAAAGATCTAGGACCTCAGAGGGAAGGAAAACAGTTCACAGGAAGATGAGAAGAGCAAATGTTTGGCAAACAAGTGTTTGCCTTGCCATACAGATAAGTCTTGTGATGTAAAATGTTCTCTGTGGTAGTAGTTCTTTTTCCAGACCAGGTCTCTTATATCAATTCTCCTAGGCAATTAGTTGTTTTGTAGTTGTTTGGCCCCTGAGTCATGTCTGACTCTTTGCGACCCCCAGCCTGCCAGAGTCCTCTGTCCATGGGATTCTCCAGGCAGGGATACTGGAATTGTTTGCCATTTCCTTCTCCGGGGGATCTTCCTGACCAAGGGATAGAACCTGCATCTCCTACATTGTTAGGGCACCAGGGAATCCTCTAGACAGTTAAGGGGGAGGTAAAAGGCTTTTCTCGAGTCTGCTGATTTTAATTGCCTTTATCTCAAAACAGTGCACATGTGAAAGTATTACATTTTGGGGGTGCTGTATTCTGCTCCCTGTCACTTGACAACAATGGATATAAGAGAAAAAAAAGGAGTTAGTTTAGAAGATCAAACTCTCAATATGCCAGTATTGAGGCAGGACTTACAGTTGCCTCTCTGAAATTGGTATGGGATAGACCTAGTTTAATGCCAGATGCTTAGGTTCTTGAATCAGGGAACCTCTTTAACTAGACAACATGGTTAAGGGGGACAATGATGAATTTTTTTCTCTGATAATGTCCTCAGAATATTAGAAGAATCACAGGAGCCCTATCTCTGTGGGTGCTGGGCAGTTTTCAAACAAAAGGTAAGATGAACTAAGCAAATAACCCCAAACTAACTGTTACCTATGAAGGGACTAATGAGAATGAGTCATGTTCTTTACTTGCACATCCTCACTTTTTATTTCAATGATTGTGATTTTCACATTAGCATTTCCATTAGTCTTTTAAAATAGTTTCTGTTTCTCTGCTGAGATTTCCTTCCTTTCCATTTATAATAAGCATATCTTCCTTCATCTTCATGACCATAGTTACAATAGCTACTTTGAAATCCTGTATACTAATTCCAACATCTGGATTATCTTGGAATGAGTTTCTATAAGGTAATCTTTTCTTTTGAGAATGGGTCACTTTTTCCTGTTTTATCATATTATTAATATTGGACTGTATCTTGGACATTGTGATTGTTATATTGTGGGGACTTTGGTTTCTGTAATGTTCCCCTAAAGAATTTTGATTTTCTCATTCCATTTTATCTCTAGTAAACAATTCATTTTTTTAACTCAGTCAACAAACTCTGCCTCTTGGGTTGCAACTCAAATCTCAGTTCAGTTCCTTTATTCTTAGCTGGAGTCTGCCCTACACATGCATATTTCCAGCATCAGCCAGAGATTGGGGCAAAGTTTATATGAAGAATGTGGATTGCAGCCTCTCCTTTTGGAAGTTCCTTCTTTACTTTTCAGTGTCATTGCCTGAACTCTGTCTTCTGGTCCTTTGTCCTTTAACTCATACTGAGAGTTATACGTCAAGGCTTTTACTGTTTCATGCAGCTCTGACCATTCCCTACACTCAATTAAAAAAAATTTAGAAATGGAAACTCACTCACACCTTCTCTTCTTCCAAGTTTTTATTCCCCATCAGAATCTGCTTGCTTTTTTACTCTCCAGTGCCTAAGGTCATTGTTTTGTTTTGTTTTGTTTTTTTAATTGAACTTTGTCCAGTGAATATCATCTGCAGGAGGGCAAGGTACAGTAGAAGTTTACTCAGCTATAAGGTTCTCTTTGGGCTTCCCTGGTGGCTCAGATGGTAAAGAATCTGCCTGCAATGCAGGACTCTCATAAGATACTTTGAAAAGTTTAATTTGCTAAATAAACCTAGTAATAGCAATTCCACCTTTGTTTCTTCAGTGACTACTGTGTATAAAAGTATGTGCTGATTGCTGGGGTTTATACAAATGAATCAGATTCAATTGTGTCTTCAAGGTGATAGCAATCTAGTTTTGAAAATAGACATATGAACAGCCAAAATGTATTTCAATTTAGAGGTAAAGTTAATGCTACAGAATTGTTTGATGTGTTATCGGAATGCCATTGGGAAGGCAACTGATTATGACAAAGAGGAAAAGAGAAAGATATCTTAGAGATGATGACATATGAACTGGATCATGAATGATAAAAAATAATTTCAACTATTAGACAGAAGAAAGAGAATGGATTCTAAAGTGAAGGGACAGCATGGATATTGTCATGAATGTACTCTTTTCCTTCTGAGAATGCCAAGTAGTTCATTGTGGTTTAACAGAAAGTATGGTATATGACCATGGGAGGGTAAGAGTTAAGGAATTAAGATAGAATGAGACTGATAGAGTGATTCACATTTAGATTATGAAGGGCCTGAAAAAAGTGAAAGTTAGTTGCTCAGTGGTGTCTGACTCTTTGTGACCCCATGGACTGCAGCCTACCAGGCTCCTCTCTCCATAGGATTTTCCAGGCAAGAATACTGGAGTGGGCTGCCATTCCCTTCACCAGGGGGTCTTCCCAACCCAGGGATCGAAGGTGGGTCTCCTGCATTGCAGGCAAATTCTTTACCACTGAGCCTGCAGGGAAACCCCAGGAAGGACCTAGTACATGTCATTCTAAGGATTTTACAGAGAGTATGATAGCCAATGGGTGAAAGATTTTGACCAGAACAACATGGTGTGTTAGCTACGATAATACCAGCTTCTGTTACAAACTAATCTAAAAATGTACAGTGGCTCAAAAATAGTAATTTATTTCTTGTTCATCTAAATGCAACCTGTTAATTCCTCATTTGTAGGCAATTTTCCCTGGTTTGACTCAGGTCCCAGGCTCTTTCCACTCTTTGGCTCCACATTCTTCTCCAGGTGGCTTGAAAAGTTACCATGTTTGTCTGTGTTAAACTAGAGGAAGGGAGAGGAGCAGATAAGATCATGAATGGGAGCTTCTTATGGATCAGACCTGGAAATGGTACTCAACACTTGTGTTCTAGACTCAGTCATATATCTGTGTATGTTAGTCATTTGGTCGTGTCTGACTCTGTGGTCCCATGGACTGTAGCCCGCCAGGCTCCTCTGGCCATGGAATTCTCCAGGCAAGAATACTGGAGTGGGTTGCTGTTTCCTCCTCAAGGGTCATATGGACCTATTTGTAAGAAAGGCTGAAAAATGTGATCTAACTGTGTTTCTTAGAAGACTGAAAAGATGGAGAACAGCCAGGTAGCCTATGTCCTGCACAGTCAGATTCAGTTTTTAGAAAGGTATTCTCCTGGCATTGTTACTGCTCGATTGGGGAGGGGGCAGATACTAAGGGCAGGCTGTTGTAATAGTTCAGAGGAGACATAATGAGGCCCCTCAGGCAATGCCTAAGGCATTTGCTGCAGGGGTAAAACAGGGATAGATTGCAGAGGCAGGATTGGGTGACTGAGATTTGGGGGCTAGGAAGGTTGGTGACATGATCAACTAGATGAACGATGAATTCTCTATTTCATGTCAATAATGCCCATCCAAAAGTAAAAGGTTGCTTTCTTTGACTCATAACTATTTACTGCTTAATTGATTGGTGCCCTTTACTAAGAAGTATAGACACATAGGGATTTCACCAGTGGCTCAGTGGTAAAGAATCCGCTCACAATGCAGGAGAAGCAAGTTCAATGCCTGGGTCGGGAAGATCCCCTGGAGGAAGGCCTGGCAACTCACCAGTATTCTTGCCTAGAAATTCCCATGGACAAAGTAGCCTGGCAGACTATAGTCCATGGGGTTACAAGAGTCAGAAACAACTGAAGCAACTGAGTGTGCACACACACACACGAGAAGTAGGCAAATAGAGTAGAAATACTTGATAGAGCCCTTTCCCTCAAGGAGTTTTTCATTTATCTGGGGAGGGAGAAGATACCAAAAGAAGAATTTAAGAATTTTTGTGTATCTGTAACATAAATGAATTCATAGTAAACTGAATCCAAAGTGCTAGAGATATGCAAGGGAGAGTTATGATCAGGGATGCTTGGGATTATTTGAACTAAGTTTGGGGTTTAGATTTCATTCTTTCATTTAACAAGCATGTATTAAATGTATGGTGTGCTTGATAACCATAGTATCTGGCTCAATTCAAAGCGTTCAATTAATATTTTTATTGAAGTAAATATTAGCTGATTAATGAGACAAATAAAACACAATTCTTGCTTTTGCATGACTATCTGAAATACGTAATATGTTTAACATATAGGTAAATCAACTTGTACAATAAAGTGTAACATGTGCTAGGATAGAATGGTCCCATCAGGGCACAAAGGAAGGAGTGTTCAGGAAAGTGTTTGGAAAGGAGGAACCCTTGAGTTTGTCTTGAAATAAGAGTGCAGGTGAGCACACAAACCAAATATAAAAGATGAGAGAAGAAATGTCTTTTTCAGTTCAGAGGCAAAGAAGGAAAAATAAGTAGACACAAGGTGTAGTGTTACTGGAGGGTGAGGACTGGGTTGTGTTAATATCTGTACCCCCTCGCCTACCACAGCCCTTAGCCCTTCACAGATGCTCAGAAATGCTGCACTCTATCCCTGTATGCATTTCCATAGTCCTTGCTTGAATGTTTAGTTTACTCCTCTCCAACTTCAGACATGAAAGAAAGTAATTAACAGAGGTGGTAAAATAATGATTTTTCCATCAGTAGTTGAAGGCGCTGCTTGTCCCTACTGGTGACCTCACTTTGCATTCCCCTAAGGCTACAAAGTCATTTGCAGGTATATGTAGTTGCTTTAAATCACAGTTGCAAACCATCACTGATATAAGCCATCTGGGTCCCAATTTCTGTTCAAGGGAGATGCCCAACTGAAATAATAGTGTCACCAAATACCATCTTGAATTCAAAATCAGATTGAGGCAACAAATAAATTTTTATGTGATGTGAATTACCAACAGTTTGAGTTTCTCTTACCATAGCAGAACTATATTTCTTAAAATCTAACAACCATATTTTCTGAGTGAAATGTACTGTTTGAAATATGTAAGTATACTTTGCTCCTTGAAGGACAATAATTTTAACCAGAAATATTTCAGAATAGGATAATAAGTTAAGAAATGAGCACTTGGGCAAGGAGTCTGGAAATGTAATTTTATTCCATTGGAATTTTGGTATCTATCCTCGTTTGTGTGTTTATGCATAAAATAAATATCATAACTTAGACCTTATAGTTTAATTTTCCATGAGCTCATTTCCTACTCTACATGGGCAGAATTGATGCTGTTTTAAAATGAAGCATGCCTAAAGCTTCACTGGTGTTTTCCTACTATTAAATAACTTACATTAGTAAAAATCGAATAAGGTGAATATTTGATGTCAGACAGACTCAAGTTCAGTTTCCAAGTTTGCCACTTAACAAACAAGGTAGCCTTTCTGAGCCCTGGTTTCTTCATCTGTGTTCATTTGGGCTGCTATATCAGAATTCCATGGACCGGGTGGCTTATAAACAATAGAAATTGATTTCTCACAGTTTCAGAGGCTGGGAAGTCCAAGATCAAGAAAGCAGCAGGACCAATGTCTGGTGAGAACCCCTTTCCGGATTCATAGATGGCCGTCTTTGTACTGTGTCCTCTCATCGTGGAGGAGACCAGAGGCTGTGTGGGTTCTTTTTTAAGGGCACTAATCCCACTCATGAGGGCTCCACTCATAACCTAAGCACCCCCAAAACCCTACCTGCTAATACCATCACATTGGAGATTAGGTCTCAACATATGAATTCTGAGGGGACAGAACATTCTTTCTATAAAGCTTTTGTAAGTAACAGCTACCCTCTTGCAGGGTTTTTGAGGCTTAGAGATTATGCTGTGGAAATGACCAAGATTGCAAACTTCTGTTGTCACCAATGTTGTTGTCTGCATCTTTCAATCAAATACATTCTTTCTGGGAGAGGAAGAAAGTGTGTTTGGAACTGTCCTCTGCATATAACACTTTTAAAACTTTTCCTCCTTCGCAGCAAGCTACTATGTGCAATGCCAGCATATACAACCCCAGTATATACCATAAGAGTGAAAATGAAGCCTTCAGAGCTCCAGCTTCTATCCAGGTCCCTCAGACATGTTCCTGAAACACAATTAGAAAATCATTCCTTCAGTGGTACACATTCAAAGGACTGGGGACACTTAAGGCACATAGCATTAAGAACAATATCTTTCCCTGGCACAGTGTGAAAGAATCTGCCTGCCAATGCAGGAGACTCAAGAGATGCAGGTTCAATCTCTGGGTTGAGAAGATTCTCTGGAGGAGGAAATGGGCCACCCGCTCCAATATTCTTGCCTGGGAAATCCCATGGACACAAGAGCCCGATGGGCTCCATGTGGCCGCTAAGAGTCAGACGCAACTGAGCATGCGCGCACGCCGAAACGATAGCAAGATGATTAGGAAAACGCTGTATAGTTTCTGGTAGTTCCCTGTGTAAAACATTTATTCTATGATTGGTTTGGTATGATAAAAATCACCGCAGTGGGGACCTACAACAAAACTGTGCACTTTGCTTTTTAAAAAGAAACAAATGGAAATGGGTATCCTTTGAAGAGAGGAGTATAAACTTTTCATAGTTTTCTTTCTTACAGTCTTGCCAAGGAGGTTCGCTACAACCTGTGCCCACAGTTACTAGAGGAAGGGACTAATTCCCTCAGTAATATAAGGCTACTACTGAACCAAATGTTTTTTTGTTTTTATTTTTAATGTGAATATAAGTAACAGCCGTTTCTCGAGATACTTCATTACAATCCATTAGAAAATGACTGTAAAATATGGGTTGTTAAGAATAACATTCTCTACAGTCATTTTCCACAAAACTTTTAATAAACCTGTAGATATTCAGTACACTCAATGATCTGTAGTGTCCCCAGTGTGGGTTGTTACTCCCTGGGGTGGCGCACTTGTGTGTAGCATGCGGTCTCCAGACCATTATACAGAGACCCTGCCAAAATCCACATTTTTTGATGAGGATGAACTGTTTGGGTAATTTTCAATGATAGCTAATAAAAAGTAGAATTTTCACTTTAAAATTTTTACAAAATCTTTAGGAATTGCATTCAAATAAAGCTATCGCTACATAGATTGTATTACAACTACATAGATTCTTGAATTTCAAGGGCTTCTCTGTAGGTAGATAGAAGAGCAGAAATGCAGCTGTCAATAAAATTCTAAGCAGATAAGGTACTATCTATGAATTTAAATGTAAAATTTGTAATAATCTTCCTAGAGGTGATTGAGCTGAACATAATTTACTGACAATGACAAATGAAACTCCTTCTTTTACTTTTTATGATTTAAAATATATTGGAAATATAAATGCATCCCCTTGACTTATAAGCTGAAGTACCTTTAGAATATTGAAAAACCAGGGCAACATTTCTTTCAGTCCTTAAAAGCAAATTTTCACGAAAGTTCCACTCATTGGAACAAAAGTAGTTTGCAGTTTAAGAAAACAATTAAATAATCCTGGGAGCAAACTCCACTTTGTGACATGGATTCACTGAGTATTGAAAACCGAACCCGTTTAACAGGGGTCAGCAAACTATAGCCAGTGGGCCAAATCTGGCCTACTGCCTGTTTTTGTAAATGAAGTTTAATTGGATCACAGCCATGTTCATTCATTATGTATGGGTTGCTTTGGACAGAGACCATAAGACCTGCAAAGCCCAAAATATTTATGATCTGGTCCGTCACAGAAAAGTTCTGCTGACATATACAATATTAAGTTATTTCAGGTAAATATTAAGTTCTAATTTAATATTTCAATATTTTAGTATTAAATTATATGACTATGTAAGCAAATTCATAAATATAGTGAAGAATATTCTACACCACTTTTCAAAAAGGTATTAGAAAGTAAATAGAACATTTTAACCTCCCTGTTGTACAACCTTAATCTACCCAGACATAAACATTGTGGCGGTGGTTTAGGCACTCAGTCATGTCTGACTCTTTGCAACCCCATGGACTGTAGCCCTCCAGGCTTCTCTGTCCATGTCATTTCCCAAACAAGAATACTGGAATAGGTTGCCATTTCCTTCTCCAGGGGATCTTCCCAACCCAGGGAGGGGACCCTCACCTCCTACATCTCCTACACTGCAGGTAGATTATAAGGGGCTACCAGGGAAGCCCATAAGATCACTGCTGCTGCTAAGTCACTTCAGTCGTGTCCGACTCTGTGCCCCCCATAGACAGCAGCCCACCAGGCTCCCCTGTCCCTGGGATTCTCCAGGCAAGAACACTGGAAAGAGTTGCCATTTCCTTCTCCAATGCATGAAAGTGAAAAGTGAAAGTGAAGTCGCTCAGTCGTGTCTGACTCTTAGTGACCCCATGGACTGCAGCCCACCAGGCTCCTCCGTGCATGGGATTTTCCAGGCAAGAGTACTGGAGTGGGATGCCATTAAATGACATCAAACAAATGCCAGTACTGATATGGAGCCATCCTACAGAGGGAGCTATTGTGACAGTCACAATCTGAGAGAGAAGCAAAAAGTCAGTTTTGGAATACAGGAGTTCAGCATCAAGAAGACAGGGATATGCTTAGGAGAAGTGGTGCTCAGGCTTTATTTGCAGAACCCTTTCTTCAAACAAGATTTCCAGTGAAAGACCAAGGTATGAAAAACAAAAGTGAAGGTGATGATAAAGCTGGGCAGGGATGAATGTTACAGTTCTGCTTACTTGGATCCTTCTCTTCTGTCTGTCTCTTCCATAGAGAGGAACTAAGTATTTTTAATTAGCAGTATCTTACTGAAAGCAAATAAGAAAGCTTACTCAAAGAAATGGAATATATGTGTCCAGCCCATCTAATTTCCAGCATGTCCTGATAGGTGTCTCATGCTCAGTTGCTATCTCCCACTTATTTTGTCCTTTGTTTTCCTGTTATGAAATACTTGAGACATATTGGGGAAAGTTGTGTTTAATTTTACTAATCAAATTTTGTAAAACTTTAAGCCTAATAAATTTATCCATAAACAGAGATACAGTTTAGAATGCTTTTCAGCCACTGTTCATGGGGAAAAAATATATATTACTTCTTTGAAAGAAACAGCTTTTTTTGACATTCTGTTCATCATAGTAATCTTCCCTGGTCTGTCTGCAATGTATGAGACTGGTTCAATCCATGGATTGGGAAGATCCCCTGGAGAAGGAAACAGCAACCCACTCCAGTGTTCTTGCCTGGAGAATTCCATGGACAGAGGAGCCTGGCAGGCTGTAGTCCATAGGGTTACAGAGAGTCAGACATGACTGAAGCAGCTTAGCACACATGCATGCACAGTAGCAACATTCATGCAGTACATATGAAAGTAAACACCACATACTTATATTTTAAATATGATTTGAATTTAGCAATGAAACTTGACTCTCTGAATTAGGCTGAATTAATAGAGGCGGAAAATATTTCTGCCTATTTTCTTAAATATAAATATTTTAAATATAAATTTATTTTAATTGGAGGTTAATTACAATATTGTATTGGTTTTGCCATACATCAACATGAATCTGCCACAGGTATACACGTGTTCCTTATCCAGGGAAACTACAATTTCTTTTTTAAAGCTGTTTTCTTAAGGAATTGTTACATTTTCATGGCTCACATCTTTGGATTCTGTTTTTACTTACAATTCTACATCGAGCTGTTTAGGCTCTTCTCTATTTCAAGCCATGTTTTGTCCCATTCATTTTGAAGATGTGGTCAGAGACCAGGGCGGGGAGTGGATAATGTTCAATCCAAACAACATGACTACACATAATTTAAAGCTTTCACTGCATTTTAAACTGACATTTAAGGATTGCTCTGGACTAATTTGTCCTGCACTCTTCAGCCTACATATTTCTTCTGTGCATAATTCCTTCTTGAAGTTAATGGGAATTTGGCATGTGGCAGGAGTACATGTTTCATGAAATGGGAATCTGCATCCTGTCATTTAATAAGAATTCTACTTCTACCTTAATTGGTCTGTCTGCCTAATGTCTTTCACTATACTATAGGAGTGTAGGCAGACCTTCCATTCCAATGTGAAATGAAACTATTTTAAAATGCAAGGTATCTGTGGGTTACCATGTGCAGAAGACAAGTAATATGATCTATTGGACTAATGACAGAAGGATTTTGAAATGCTATGCTTACTGGACATAACATAAAAGTAAAATTTTCTATATGCTACATTGTAAACATTTTCATTGTAACACATGTTTTCACTTATCCATATCGGTAAAACTTAGGAAAACCTCTCAGTTATGCAGTGAGCTTCAAGACTAGGACTTTAAATCAAAGGGGAAATAATGGCTTTTCTAGTTTTTCTTCAGTGCTGTGCACTCTGCCCTGAGTTTAGCTTTTATCTTGATATATATTTTTCTCTATAAATACATTTTCCATTATACAGATAAATATTTCTTATAGGTACAGTGAAATAACTTTTATCATCTAAAACATTTTCAATTAGTTATTAGTAATTTGCCAACACATTGAATAAACTATATAAGGGAATACTATGCAGCTTAAAACAAGAAAAAAACAACAAGGAAGATTTCTGTGTTCTGATGTGGAATGATCTCAAGATGGATATTTCAGTGAATAAAGCAAGATGTAAATACGTATGTAGGGTATACTATATTTACATACAGTAAGGGAGAAAATAGTAATGTATATTCGTACACTGTGCAGTGGCATGAAAAAACACTGGGGAGATGAATGATAAACTAGTAAAAATATACTTGCAGGGGTTGGAGGAAGAATGGGGTTGATTGGGAAACAAGAGAAAATGAAACCTCTCAGTGTATATCTTTGTATACAGGTTTGGTTTGTTACTTTGTTTTTAGTTTTGAAATATGTTGCTTTCATGGAATAATGAGAAAAGGAATTTACCAGTAACAGTACATGAAATTCTTTGTACCAGTTGATTCTCCAGGAATACACAAGTTTACATGTTGGACCTAGATTTTTTTTCCCTGACTGCCACTAATTAGCTATATGACCTTAAGCAACTCAATTCACTCATCTGGATTTAAATATTATAAAATTAGGAACTTAGAAGAGGTGATTTCCAAGATTCACTTCAGCTCCAACACTCTATGAAATGCAAATAGGTGACAGCATTATATGAGTATATATAACTCAACTTCTTAAGGATTGAAGTGTGTGTGATTGATAAGAATATTTATTGCTGCTCTAGGGCATTGTTTTGGCTAATTTTTCTCCAGAAAAAGGAACAGTTAAGGCAAGTTTTCTTTCTCTGGTAGATAGATGCCTGTATATAAATTACCTTTTGAAAACCCAAATTTACTGCTCTACTAAAGAGAATTTTCTTTTAACTTTGGGTAAGAACTGTATACAAATACTTTTCAGGATACCGTAAAACAGATGAACTCAAAACATTGACTTTAATTGCTAATCAGTATTTTGATAAGCTTCTGAGTCTTTATTAAATATGTGTTCGTGTTTGATATCCATTCTGTTTAAGCTTCAATTATTTAATTACAGGTCTTGATATGAAACTAATCATGCATATATCCATATGAAGCTCGCATACTGATGGGATAAAATCATTAAACAGTCATTACTGTAAACTGACGATGGCCTGAAATTTTTGCAGTTAACGGGGGAGTTGATGCTTGATGAACAATCCAATTAAAACTGGCAACAAAAGACCTAAAATGTCAGCCAAATTGCTTTTTAATAGTCAATGCAGCCGTCACAAAACATAAACATTAAAGTCCCCATAGAAGCATAAAGCTTCATGGTGAAACAATTCTAGAAAATGAATAATAATTACAGCATCTTGAGGATTCTTTTAATAGATGTGTGCTCATTAAAAAATATTTTGTTGGTTAGAATCACATGATAAAGTATATTTCACTGAATACTTCCTTATATTTGTTATAGTAATCCTTTTATTTAATATTAGATAGGTATGATTTGTATTATTTAAAAAGCATGTCACTAACCTGGAAAACAAAGCTCTGAAAAATACACAATATGACCTGCTAACATATTTACATCTCAAAATATAAAAAAGTAATGAATCCTCAGTTACACTGAAGTTCTGATGAAAAGGCAAGGAAGCCAGTTTAATTTCCACAAGTAACCTGAAAGCAGTAGCCAACATTTAGACTTTGCAGGCTCTGCGTCAATACTGCATATGTGAATGGTTTAATCACCTAGATGTTTCCTCCTATACAGAAATTTGATTTTTAGCTGAAGATACAAATCCAAATATTTTGCTGAATTTTTCGTCTCTCATTCAGTTATTTCACACATGAAGGCCAAAGTCTTAGATTGCTAGGAAAGATTGTTTTGTGTGTTATGAGTCATTCAATTTCTCCCTCTGTTATTACTGCCATGTTTTTCAATAAGCCAAGAAAGAAATTGTGAGGATTTTATCTTTGTGGTATTATAACACAGGAGAAAATATCAAATGGCTCCTAGGGGAAATGTTTAAAACATCAGGGCTTTAATAATATATGCATTTATTTTTTTCAATAAACATTTGCTGAACACTTATTATGTGTCAACACAGTGTTAGCCATGCTGGGAATCTGGAGCTGAGTAAGATTTGGATACATCCTAAGCTTTCTATTGAGTTGAAGGTTAAATATGTAAACAATCAGCTGTAATACAAGGGAGAAATGTATGAAGAATTCAAATCAGGAAAATAAAAAGCATCATCTCTCAGATTCATATGTGAGTTAGAGATTCTTAGGTTACCATATATTTTTGAAAATATTTTGTAGCATATATGTACACAGTAGAGCCATCAAACAGATGGCACCCTAATACATTTATGTATTAGAATATCTGTCAATTAAATATGGCCTTCCTCTACAATCATGAAGTGTAATTTTACATGCTATGAAGGGTAAATTGGCATTCACACTTCTCCAGCTGTGGTTTCTCTGGTTTATTCTTTGAGGAAGTTAGTGCTGCGTTTTCAGAGCAAGATTTTTTTTGTAAAAATCCCTCAAAGGAGTGATAGACACATTGGGACTTCAAACTCTATTAGCTGAAACAGTGAGGAGAAAATCCTATGAGAATATAAATGAAACTTTAATGGTACCATCTAACAAAATACTAAATGACCCAACTATCCATAAAAAATTGCTTATCTTTTAACTTTTTTCTTGATGTAATGATGACTAAAAGATGGAGGGAGAATTCTAATATGTAGGCTATGTCTCTAAACCACCATCTCAGCCTGTGGAAAAATGAAAATGCCTTGGCCTGTATCTTACACATAATCAGATTAAATGATGTCAGCAATATGATTAAATGTTGGCTTGAATAGACCAAATCAGCCAGCTCTTTTGCCACTATATGGACCACAGAATAATATATATGGATATAATTTTCTGCTCCTAAATTAATATTTTATTTTTAATTAATATTTTAACATTCAGACATTTAAAAGAGAACAATGAAGTTTTCAGTGTAAGAAAGAATAGATAATAGGTGATAGATTAAATTCTTACAATCTCATGTCAAATGCTTTGTGTCTTGTATTTGCCAATGTCCATTAAAACTAAATAATATCTCTTACATATTTAGCAAAGAATCAAGTGTCTGTTATGTCCTAGGCACTGTTATGGGCACCAAAGATTCAAGAATGTGTAGGACATAGACTTCACCTTCAATTAACTCATTGCCTAGCTGAAGAAACTCACAGAAGGTAATAATTATAATAATGTGAGATCTCTGATAAATGACTGTAATAGATTATGTGAGAACAACATGAAAAGAAATTGATGAAGGCACCATGGAAGAGGTAACATTGCCTAAAATACTTGTATTCATCCTTTAAGACCCAGCTTCATTAAGAAAGGTGAAAGTCAATGACTTCAAAGCAAAGAAAGCATGAACAAAATTGTAAAGACATGGAAGAGCATGGCCTATGTGAAGTGGTGGAGTAGGAGATAAAGCTCCCAACACTCACACACTCTACTAAGGATTTTGCACTATGGCTTATAGGCAATGATACTGTATTAATTGTAACTAAGAAAACAATTGTGAAATCATTCATTTTGATTATTCATTGTTATAATTAAGGAGGCTTCCCCAGTCACTCCAATATCGTGGCCTGGAGAATTCCATGGACAGTATAGTCCATGGGGTTGCAAAGAGTCAGACACAACTGAGCAATGTTCATGTTCACATTCAACTGGCTCAGCAGTAAAAGAATTCACCTGTAATGCAGGAGATGCAGGTTCAGTCCCTGGATTGGGATGGTCCCCTGGAGGAGGGCATGGTTACCCACTCCAGAATCCTTGCCTGGAGAATCCCCATGGGCAGGGGAATCTAGCAGGCTACAGTCCATGGGGCCACAAAGAGTGGAACATGATTGAGCGACTGAGCATGCACTCAGGCATATGTAATTCCAGAGATACCAGATATTTTTATTTTGATAAGAATCTAATATCTGAATTCCCTGGCGTTATCTATATTCAATGTGTCCTGCATTACCCGGAATATATTTAGTCAGGTAAAGATTTGCTAAGATGATTTCTTAATAAAGTATGATTAACATTTTTCCCATAAAAGCTTCAATAAAACCAGAATAATGTCTATATAAAACCCTGAAATTTTAAATATAATATTCAAGTAGAACTCCTAAAAGAGGTCAATGAAATTGCCCCCATATAATTAATACCTAACTGAAGAATTGCCAGAAAATACATTTTTATTATCCACAATTATTTTAATGTTAAAACCAATAACATGGAGACTTTTGGCATCATAAATTATTTTGAGCAACTTAATGATTTAATGGGCAATGTAGTATGTAGATCAGTGACTTTCAATTTAATTTTCTCAAAATTTCTCATGATAATATCTTTTGTATTATAATAGACAAAAGTTTCAGGAAAATCTTCCTTCCTTCACTAAACAAATTCTTACTTTCAGTAAAAATGAAATCATGAAGCTAGTGCTCTATGATGTATTCTGTTCTATTTCATTCTTTAAATGCTGGTCAAACTCAATCTCACAACTGAAGTTTGAAAAACACTGTCATATACAAACTAGCTGCAGGAAAACTGGATCTGAAGTCAAAAGATTAAAAGTTAAAAGTTAATTTTAGTTATTTTCCTAGTTTTCTTCACTATTTCCTACCTCTGTGACCTTGGCAAAGTCAGTTAGCCTCTCTGTTTTAATGTACCAGGTGGGGATGATACCTTCCATGTTTCTCACAGACTCCTGTTTTAAGGAACAAATAAGATAATATATTTCAAAGTGCTTTGCCAACCATAAAACACTGTGTAGGTATAAGGGGGTGATATCTGTGAAATGAGACTATACTTCATTGTTATATATTTCATGTGACTTTGGTGAACCTTTTAATACTTCAAATTCATTCTTGAAAAATAATTTCCTTGAGATTATCTAGTCAAACCAGATATATATGAAAATAAGATTGACAAAGTATTTCCCATTCTGAATAAGAGACAACGGTGATATTAGTTCAATACAGTTTACATTTTCTGGCATTTCAGAAGAGAACCTGATACAGATCACCACCCTTTAAACAAGGATACTTGTTAAAATAATGGGAGGAATGCATGGCTTCATACTATATAATCTGCTTATATGACACATCTTTTATGATACATGGTGCTACTGCCAAAGTTAGCCTTTGGCAAAGATATGTCATAAACACATTCACAGAACTCTAATAGGAAGAAATCTATAACATTGAAGAGAGACACAGGCAAGCCATTCATTTAAAAAGCAATGTTTTGTAAAATATTATTATGAGCTACCTGTGTTCAGTTCTTGCCTTGCTAACAGTGACCTGAAATGCAGTATTATTTGATGAGCAGTTGCGCAGCTTTCTACATCCCTCCAACAAGCATTCATTGAGCACTGAATGTGTGCCACACTATAGGTGCTGCTAATGAGAAAAAAAGAACGTGTGGTCACTGTCTTTCAAAGAATGTATGGCCTATGAGGGCAGGTAAAAGCAGTTTGTAAACACAAGACACAATATTAGGCTGTTTTGGTTGTTTGAAACATAGACTTGCTGAGAGCAGCTCAAGTGAGAAACGTTTATTGTCAGTGTACATATCCAAAGATTGAAAAGGAATCGAATTCTAGAAACCTCAGCAGGACGAATTTGTGACTCTTCACCTAGGCTTCTGCTAGTTGTACGACACAGTGGTTGGCCTCAGGTCTGCTTTTTTCTGTGGCCATCTGCTTCTCTTCCCGCCGCCACTGCCTAGCTTCACATGTCTTAGGAGGTGCTGAGAGCGGAAAAGGAATACAATGCTGGAGGTCAGAAGAGAAAACCAGTGCTGCTTTATTTAGATTTCAAGGCATGCTTAGTGAAAGAATAACATTGGTGATGGGCCTTGGAGGAGTAGGATGTAAACAAAATATTGGAGGAAAGGACACAACATGGAAAGTCAAATATGAAACTAACGGTTCAGAAATGGAAAGCACTAACTGTTAAATGACAAACATTACAATTTGGTTGGAGAACGGAAAGTACAGAAAGGTCGACTGCAGATAAATGATTCCCTTTTAACCTCCCAAATATGTTTTTTTTTAATTTATTTTTAATTGGAAGATAATCGCTTTACAATGTTGTGTTTGTTTCTGGCCTACAGCAATGTGAATTGGCCATAAGTATACATATATCCCCTCCAAATTTTTTTAAAGTTTTGAATTGAATTGTAATGTAATCATTCTCTATATACAAATTAAATTATAATAATAGCTTATGTGTGCTCAGTCATGTCTGACTCTTTGCAACCCCCGGACTGTAGCCCACCAGGCTCCCCTGTCCATGGAATTTTCTAGGCAAAAATATTGGAGTGAGGACTTGACGTTCCCTTCTGCAGGGACTCTTCCCTAGCCCAGGAATTGAACCCACATCTCTTGAGTCTCCTACATTGTAAGGCATATTGTTCATCACTGTGCCACCTGGAAAGCCCCCAAACTTTACATTTTATAAAATGATTATCTATATATAATTAGTTTTACAATTTAAAAATCAGTTTGTATAAAGCATACTTCAAAAAATGTCTTCAACTGGCCTCTTCTGTTTATTTTGCAGAAAGGGACACATTTGTCACTCCACTGACAAGCTTATCTAGTGAGACCTTGCACTAGGTGGTGTTTGGATTGATAAAATAAGAAATTCTCTGTCTTTAAAATACACCATTTACTTGAGGGACAAGATAAACAAGCACAGACACAGACATAATGGTACCAGAGGCAGTTACTTGTAAACAGTTGTCACCAAGTGTTTGCATAATCCCTAACCACTGTATACAGATACTACCACCTAGACACCGTATTAGCTTTCTTGTTGCCTTACTTTTTTTTAGATCCCTTCCCCCACTTTCTATCCTTTAGCAGCACAGAGACACCTAATTGGTTCTCAGGTGGAAATATCTAGTCCTGGGTTTGGAAAAGTGAAAGTGAAAATCTATCAGTCATGTCCGATTCTTTGTGACCCCGTGGGCTATAGTTCATGGTATTCTCCAGGCCAGAATACTGGAGTGGGTAGCCTTTCCCTTATTCCAGGCTATCTTCCCAACCTAGGGATCGAAACCAGGTCTCCTGCATTGCTAGCGGATTCTATACCAGATGAGCCATCAAGAAAGCTCAAAAATACTGGAGTGGGTAGCCTATCCCTTCTCCAGTGGATCTTCCCAACCCAGAAATCAAACCCAGGTCTCTCACATTGCAGGCAGATTCTTTATCAACTGAGCTGTCAAAGGCCAACAATCAGTTGCTGCCTACTCCCATACTCATCTAATTGTAATCTGTTCCCATTTGTACTTAGCCATGCTCTCCTCTCCAGAGTCTCCAACTTATTCCTCATTAGAAAAGACAGTCTTTTGAAGATTTCAGAGTCTTTCTTAATAGAAGACAGAAGAGCAAACAGTGAATCACTGATAAAATAAAATCTGGTGGCCTTTGATAAAGTAACATGAATAAGGACTTAAAATATAATTTCCTTGATAAGTGTTGGGTCAAAGCTTAACCAAACCCTGCAAATAACAGTTATATGTTAAATAATTGAGATGTTTCAGCAAGTCTTTTATTTTTCTTACTAATTCTCCAGGAAATAGAGGCTAACTGATCCAAGGTGACCTGATTACAATAGGCTTCAACAAAGCCCCGGTCTGTTCCAGGATAGACAGGTATATTCTTGCTTCTTGCAAACGCTCTCCAGAAAGAGAAGACCACATCCACATCCACACCTATTCCAAATTAATTTCAAACCCAAGAGATATCTCTATGCCTATTACCTACTTCAGCGACTGCCATAGCATGATCATCTTGTAAAGCACACACATAAATGGCTCTGGAAAGAAAGAGACATGTTCTCACATGAAACTTCGACTATCTGTGGAATAATTATATAGAGAGTAATAATGTGGCCTTTAGTAGTGGCAGCTCTACTCAGACTAGCAGACAGGCTCCTAAAGAGACAAGGAACTTCGTGTCTCGGCATCTTTGCAAGTGGACTCTAAACTTTTGAAGATGGGCGTGTATGTGCGTGTCTGTTTGCATGATAGTAATAGAAATAAGCTTTCTTATGCAATATGAACATTTAACATGCAATTTGGTTTTCTTGAACTTTTTCTAGTATCTGGGATTAATACTATTTATAAGGTATTAAAACAAGATACCATGAATTTACTATAAAACTTTATAATAGATTCATGGAAAATAATTTACAATATGAAAATATTTCTAAAATGAATGGGCTTGGCACTTGAGAAACTAGGGTCTCATAATTGTATATACATCTGTCCCCCATGCTCCAGTCCCCAACCCATCACACTTTTTGCTTTTGAGCTGTGACAGTCACCTTCACCTTCATATCTTATGTATCAGTTCAATTCAGTTCAGTTCAGTCACTCAGTTGTGTCTGACTCTTTGTGACCCCATGAATCGCAGCACGCCAGGCCTCCCTGTCTATCACCAGCTCCTGGAGTTCACCCAGACTCATGTCCATCGAGTCAGTGATGCCATCCAGCCATCTCAACCTCTGTCGTCCCCTTCTCCTCCTGCCCTCAATCCTTCCCAGCATCACAGTCTTTTCCAATGAGTCAACTCTTTGCATGAGGTGTCCAAAGTACTGGAGTTTCAGCTTCAGCATCATTCCCTCCAAAGAAACCCCAGGGCTGATCTCCTTCAGAATGGACTGGTTGGATCTCCTTGCAGTCCAAGGGACTCTCAAGAGTCTTCTCTAACACCAAAGTTCAAAAGCATCAATTCTTCGGTGCTCAGCTTTCTTCACAGTCCAACTCTCACATCCATACATGACCACTGGAAAAACCATAGGCTTGACTAGATAGACCTTTGTTGGCAAAGTAATGTCTCTGCTTTTGTATAAAACATGCCTAACCCTTAACAGGGGCTTGCCCAATGGATCAGCAGGTAAAGAATCTGCTTGAGATGCAGGAGATGAAGGTTCAATCCCTGGATTGGGAAGATCCCCTGAAGAAGGGCATGGCAACCCATTCCAGTATTCCTGACTGGAAAATCTCATGGACAGAGGAGCCTGGTGGGCTCCATGGGGTCCTAAAGAGTTGCACATGACTGAAGTGACTGAGCACGCATGCATGACCCTTAATATGTAAGTATATGAAAGTGAAAGTGAAGTCGCTCAGTCATGTCTTACTCTTTGTGACTCCATGGACTGCAGCCTACCAGGCTTCTCCATCCATGGGATTTTCCAGGCAAGAATACTGGAGTCGGTTGCCATTTCCTTCTCCAGGAGATCTTCCTGACCCAGGGATTGAACCCTGGTCTCCCGCATTGTAGGCATATACTTTACTGTCTGAGCAACCAGGGATGTCCTAATAAGTATTAAAGAAGTCTATTAATGCTTCCTTAGAGAATTAAATAACTATTTAGGGTAGGAAAAATATTAAATCAGCATTAGCATGTGTATAATTTTTTGTCCCATCTTTTGTTTCATTATTTGCTTCTGCCATCTTGCCATTCCCACATGTCATTCACTAACCCACCAACAAACCAATCCCTTTCTCTCAGGACATTTCCCTTCCTTATCACTTTTCTGTGACTAGTAGACTAGTCTGTTCTCTCGCTCTCTTTTTAACCATATCCCTCTTTGCTCTTCCCTGCTGGTTAAGGCAATTCTGTTTGTATGTATGTGCTTCCTCTCCCTCCGTGTCAGCTGTATTACCTTCTCTGATGACCACCCATTGTTTACTGCAGTGATTTTCAGGCCTGTGTTAGGGGAAGGGTGAAAGTGTTGAATGACAGATCCATGTCCCTAAACTCTAGAGTGAGGTTTGTCAGTAAAGAGTACACGTTTTGCTCTTCCTTAGTTCAGCCTATAGTGTGTTTTCAGAAAGATATAGGATACTGATCATTTGGTATAAAGGTGGAAACTGATTATGATATGGATTCAAGCTGTCTTCATCAGAAATGCCAGCCTTGGTTGACCGTGTGATCTTTGGCAAATAACATACATTTTCTGTGCCTCATTTTCCTCATCTTATATTTAAATATATTTATGTATTGCACCAGCAACTGTTAATCATAATAATTTACCATGTTTTTAAATGGGAATGATATATAAATGGAATGATATTTGCACCTCTCCATGTGTGAGAGAACTGAGAGTAATTAAATACAGTAGAAAACCATTTATTCAGAATGCCTGAGACCTGATCTGTTCTACATTAATTATATCAGTGTTATATATCCTAATTCCAAATGAGCATAACAATTTTTAAAGGGATGTTAGCTCATAAATTATGCCATACATTGTCGGATGATAAAGTATAATGAGAAATAACTTTTAAATCAACTGTTTTACAAACTACGAAACATAATATGGAATGTAAGATATGTTGGAAAATAAATAAGAAAATGTTTGTTTAGTGTTTATATAGTATTATCTAGATCAATTAAAGAATATGTTGACACCAGGGGTTGATTTGTGTCTCACTCCACTCCCTAATTCCTATATTGATGCCTTAACCCCTGATGTATTTTGGTAGACCTTTGGGAGACAATTAGGTTTAGAGGAGGCCCTGAGGGCAGGGCCCTAATGATGGGATTTTATGTGTCTGTGTGCTAGTCGCTCAGTCCTGTCTGACTCTTTGTGACCCCATTCACAGTAACCCTCCAGGCTCCTCTGTCCATGGGGTTTCTCTAGGCAAGAATAATGGAATGGGTTGCCATTTCCTCCTCCAGGGAATCTTCCCACTCAGGAATCAAACTTGGGTCTCTTGCATTCCAGGAGGATTTTTTACCATCTGAGCCACCAGAGAAGCCCAATGATAGGATCAGTGCTCTTAAGAGCCACCAGAGAGCTAGCACTCCTCTCTCTTTTCTTTCTTTAATTCTTGATTTCTTGCCTCTGGAAGAATGATACTTCTAGTCTCACCCAAATCTGATTTAGATGATATTTAACTAAAAATTTGGACTTTGGACTTTAGACTTTAGTGTTGATGCTGAAATGTGTTAAGACTTTGGGGCTGTTTGAGTGGAATGAAATATTTTGCATATGAGAACATGAATTTGCAGGGACCAGGAGCAGAATGCTCTGGAATGAATTGCATCCCTTCACAACTCATATGTGTAACCCTAACACCCAATGTGATATAGTCAGAGATGGAGCCTTTGGGAGATAATTAGTTTTAGATGAGATCAAGAGGGTGTGGGGCCTTCATGATGGGATGATTGCCCTTATAAGCACAGATATCAGAGAGGTTTCTCTCTCCCTCTCTTGCCATGTGAAGATATAGTGAGAAGATGGCCATCTATAAGTAAGGCCCTAAACTGACCATACTGGCACCTTGACTGGGCTTCTATCCTCCTGGACTGTGAGAAAATCAAGTTTTGTTGTTTAAGCCACCCAGTCTGTGGCATTGTGTTATGTCACTCTGATCTGATGAAGAGAGTTGGCTATTTATCATTTTATTTATGTAAATATTTTTCCCAGATTTTCCAATAGGATCACTTGTTTTCTCTTTCCATTGTATAAATTAAGGAATAGGCTGTACATATTTACACAATTCAGTGCATTAAAACTATTCTTGCCCATTAAAGCATAAATGACCAAGAACCCCACAGCTCTTGTATTACCAGCAAGATCTATATGCTGACTGTGTCATTATCTATTACAATTTGTCTACCTTGTCCTGAATGCTTGGATTTGGCCACTGTGATATCACCAACTCACATTATCACACTATCACTATATGACTAAGATAAAATAAAGATTCAGTTAATGAAGGAATGGCATGACTTTTCTTATTGAGGTAAAAGAACATGTAAATTCATCATCCTAAACATTTTTAAGTGCACAGTGGGACTATATGCACGTGGTTTTGCAAAGGGTCTCTTTTTCATCTTGCAAAATTGGAACTCTTTACCCATTGAATAGCTCTCCAGCTGCCCTCCACTCTTGGAAGTCACCATTCATTTTCTGATAGTTTGACTACTTTAGATATCATATATAAATAGAATCATACAGTCTTATTTCATGTATAATATCCTCAAGGTTCCTTCCTGTGGTAGCATACAACATGATTTTCTTCTTAATGGAAGCTGAATAGTATTCTATCCTATGTATATACCACATTTTCCTTTTCAGTTCATCCTCCAGTGGACATTGATGTTGCTACTACATTTTGGCTATTGTGACTAATGCTTCGGTAAATATGGGTGTGTAAATACTCTTCAAGATCGTGTTTTTAATTATTTTAGATGTGACTCACCCAGAAATGGGGTTGCCAGATCATATGGTAATTCTATTTTTAAATTTTGAAGAACCTCCATACATCATTTTACATTCCAAAATAAGTTAACAGATTTCTAATTTCTCCATATATTCACCAACACTAATGATATTCTGTTTTGTGATAGTGGCCATCCTAATGAGCTCAATCAGTAAAGAATCTGCCTGCCGTGCAGGAGAGCTAAATTCAATGCCTGGGTCAGGAGGGTGCCCTGGAGAAGGAAATGGCAACCCACTCCAGTATTCTTGCCTGGGAAATCCCATAAACAGAAGAGCCTGCTGGGCTACAGTCCATGGTGTTGCAAGACTCAGGCATGACTTAGCAACTAAACCACCATCATCCTAATGAGTATGAGGCGATACTTCATTGTGGTTTTGATTTACATTTTCATGATGATTTGTGAGGATGAACATCTTTTGTATGATTCTTGGACATTTGCATATATCCTTTGGATAAATGTCTTTTCAACTCCTTTGCCTATTTTAAAATAAGATTGATTTTTGTTGTTGTTGAATCTTAGGAGTTCTTTGCATATTCTGTATATTAACTCCTAATCAGATATATGACTTGAAAATATTTTCTCCCATTTCCAAGATTGCCTTTTCTTTCTGTTGGTTATTTTCTTTGTTTCACAGAATGAACAATCATTTCATTTTTAGAATAAGTATCTTGTTCTGATATGTCTACTCAACGGACTCATGGATAAACAAACTTGTATGTTTAGGGCATTATGGGCTTGGTTTTTGTTTTACTTTTGTTTTTTACTTTCCTTAAAATTGAAGTATGGTTGCTGTACAATATTTCTTAAGTTATATAATATAGCAATTCACAATTTGTAAAGGTCATACTTCATTTATGATTATAATAAAAATTGGCTATATTCCCCATATTGTACAATATATCCTTCCAGCTTACTTTATAACTGATAGTATGCACCTCTTAATCCCCTATCCCTATATTGCCCCTCCCCTCTTACCTCTCTTAACTGGTAACCACTAGTTTCTTCTTTGTATGTATGAGTCTGTTTCTTTTATGTATTATTCACTAGCTTGTTGTATTTTTGAGATTGGACAAATAAGTGATACATTATCTGTCTTTCTCTATGTGACTTACTGCACTTAGCATAATACTCTCCAAGCCCATCCATGTTGCTGTAAATAACAAAAATATCCTTTTTAATGGCTGAGTAGTATTCCAGTGTGTGTGTGTGTGTGTGTGTGTGTGTGTGTGTGTGTGTGTACGTACACATCTTTATCCATTCATCTGTTGTTGAACACTTAGGTTGCTTCTATATTTTGGTAATTGTAAATAATGTTACTATGAACATTGGGGTACATACATCATTTTGGATTAGTGTTTTTCTTTTTTTCTATATATACCCAGGAGTGAAGTTGCTGGGTCAGTGGTAGCTCTACTTTTAGTTTTTTGAGAAACCTCCAAACTTTCCCACAATGGTTGCATGAATTTACATTCTCACTAACAGTGTACACCTTTTCCTCTACACCCTCACCACTGTTGGCTGTTTGTGTTCTTTTTGATGATAGACATTATGGCATGCACAAGGTGATACCTCTTTGAGGTTTTAATTTGCATTTGCCTGATGATTAGCAAAGTTTAGCTTCTTTTCATATGCTTGTTGGACACTTGCATTTCCTTTTGGAAAAATGTCTGTTCAGTTCTTCTGTCCATTTTCAAATCAGGTGGTCTGTTTGTTTGTTTTTGATGTTGAGTTGTATGAGATGCTTGTATATGTTGGATATTAACACCTTATTGATCATATAATGTGCTCATTTTTTTTTCCCCATTCAGTAGATTGTCTGAATCAGTAGGCTGTTTTGTTGATGCCTTCCTTTGCTATGCAAAAGCTTTTAAGTTTAATTAGGTCCCATTTGTTTATTTTTGCTTTTATTTCCTTTGCTTTAGAAGACAGATATAAAACAATATTGCTGTGATTTATGTCAAAGAGTGTTCTGCCTAAGATTTCCTTTAGGAGTTTTATGGTTTCCGGTCTTACATTTAGATCTGTAATCCATTTTGAGTTTATTTTTGTATATAGTATTAAAGAATGCTGTGTTTGGGTTTCTTGGTTTTGTTTTTAACATTTCCAGCTCTTTCAAATGAAAGTGCTACACAAATTCTGTTAGAATGGTTGTATTATAAACAGTACAGTAACTGATGCATAACAAGTTACTAAAATCCTTAAAATATAAAATAATGTTTAATTACTTTTTAAAAAGCAAAAGGCAGCTCTAATATCCCTAACATTTTTATACTTTAGATTTTGTCATATCCATTAAGCATTACACTATAGATTTGTATAATACAGCCAAGCATTAGAGCTATTTTACTGAGTGACACATAGTCATACTATTTCTAGAACTGCTACTTGAACTACCCTAACTGAAGACACCCTCATGATTATCCATCGTTGTAACTCTAAATCATACTTACTAAAGGGTAACCCCTACCTGTGATTTGTAATTGAAGGAAATCTAGTTTATTTTTAATAGCATGTATTTGAAAACTAATTTTGTACTCACCACAAGTAGAAAGATGGTCATGATGAGTAGCAGGTGTAAGAAGAATTTATTTTAGTGCCATAATATTTCATTAATAAATATGATTCGGTTTTACTGTACAGAAAGAAAAATACCATAAATAAATTGGTCAGTTGTCTTTTAAAGCAAGCCCATTAAACAATCTCTTCTGATATTTTCAGGATCCACATGGGATAAAATGATATAAGCTAAAGACTGATGATAAGGATCACATAAATTATATAGATACTTCTGAAATGAGGCTGTTTGCTCCTGACAAGTAAAAGGAAGCACGTAATGATTTGTGCACAACCATACTGAACTGAGTTTACAAATAAAGTAACCTATTACATAGAATGAGTTTTTACATAGCTGATTCAGTCACAGCATTTTATCTTCATTGGTTGCAATGAATATGAATGTCAAGTGTGATAGAAGTGCCATTGGTGTGACTTGCTTGGAATCTCAGGAGAGATGGCTGAGTGGCAGCTAATAGAGTTAGGTCAACGCTATAGAATCAAGGCCTTGGACCAGGTTCTTTACTTCAATAGGCCTCATATTAGCCAACTCTAAAGTGGGAGCAATATATGAATATAAAGCAATGTATTTTCTTCAAATAAGTTGAAATTTTTCATTTCCTCTAGACTTTCATGATCCCACATTCTTAACAACAATTTTTTTTTCAAATAATTGAATTTTACAACATATTCAGTTCAGTCGCTCAGTATGTCCGACTCTTTGCGACCCCATGAATCGCAGAATGCCAGGCTTCCCTGTCCATCACCAACTCCCAGAGTTTACTCAAACTCATGTCCATTGATTCAGTGATGCCATCCAGCCATCTCATCCTCTGTTGTCCCCTTCTCCTCATGCTGCCAATCCCTCCCAGCATCAGAGTCATTTCCAGTGAGTCAACTCTTCACATGAGGTGGCCAAAGTATTGGAATTTCAGCTTTAGCATCATTCCTTCCAGTGAACACCCAGGACTGATCTCCTTTAGGATGGACTGGTTGGATCTCCTTGCAGTCCAAGGGACTCTCAAGAGTCTTCTCCAACACCACAATTCAAAAGCATTAATTCTTTGGCATTCAGCTTTCTTCAAGTCCAACTCTCACATCCATACATGACTACTGGAAAAACCATAGCCTTGACTAGGTGGACCTTTGTTGGCAAAGTAATGTCTCTGCTTTTTAATATGCTATCTAGGTTGGTCATAGCTTTCCTTCCAACGAGTAAGCATCTTTTAATTTCATGGCTGCAATCACCATCTGCAGTGATTTTGGAGCCCCAAAAATAAATCTGACACTGTTTCCACTGTTTCCCCATCTATTTCCCATGAAATGATGGGATCAGATGCCATGATCTTTGTTTTCTGAATGTTGAGCTTTAGGCCAGCTTTTTCACTCTCCTCTTTCACTTTCATCAAGAGGCTTTTTAATTCCTCTTCACTTTCTTCCATAAGGGTGGTGTCATCTGCATATCTGAGGTTATTGCTATTTCTCCTGGCAATCTCGATAACAGCTTGCGTTTCTTCCAGCCCAGCATTTCTCGTGATGTGCTCTGCATATAAGTTAAATAAGCAGGGTGACACTATACAGCCTTGACGTACTCCTTTCCTGATTTGGAACCAGTCTGTGGTTCCATGTCCAGTTCTAACTGTTGCTTCCTGAACTGCACATAGGTTTCTCAAGAGGCAGATCAGGTGGTCTGGTATTCCCATCTCTTTCAGAATTTTCCACATTTTATTGTGATCCACACAGTCAAAGACTTTGGCATAATCAATAATCAGAAATAGATGTTAAAAAAAAAAAGAAAGAAATAGATGTTTTTCTGGAACTCTCTTCCTTTTTCCATGATCCAGCAAATGTTGCCAGTTTGATCTCTGGTTCCTCTGCCTTTTCTAAAACCAGCTTGAACAACTGGAAGTTTGTGGTTCATGTGTTGCTGAAGCCTGGCTTGGAGAATTTTGAGCATTACTTTACTAGCATGTGAGATGAGTGCAATTGTGCGGTAGTCTGGGCATTCATTGGCATTGCCTTTCTTTGGAATTGGAATGAACACTGACCTTTTCCAGTCCTGTGGCCACTGCTGAGTTTTCCAAATTTGCTGGCATATTGAGTGTAGCACTTTCACAGCATCGTCTTTCAGGATTTGAAATAGCTCAACTGGAATTCCATCACCTCCACTAGCTTTGTTCATAGTGATGCTTCCTAAGGCCCACTTGATTTTGCATTCCAGGATATCTGGCTCCAGGTGAGTGATCACACCATCATGATTATCTTGGTCGTGAAGATCTTTTTTGTACAGTTCTTCCATGTATTCTTGCTACCTCTTCTTAATATCTTCTGCTTCTGTTAGATCCCTACCATTTCTGTCCTTTATCGAGCCCATCTTTGTATGAAATGTTGCCTTCTAATCTCTAATTTTCTTGAAGAGATCTCTAGTCTTTCCCATTCTGTTTTTTTTCCTCTATTTCTTTGCATTAATTGCTGAGGAAGGCTTTCTTATCTCTCCTTGCTATTCTTTGAAACTCTGCATTCAGATGTTTATATCTTTCCTTTTCTCCTTTACTTTTCACTTCTCTTCCTTTCACAGCTATTTGTAAGGCCTCCTCAGACAGCCTTTTTTTTTTTTTTGTTTTTTCTTTTTTTTTGCATTTCTTTTTCTTCAGGATGGTCTTGATCCCTGTCTCCTGTACAATGTCAGGAACCTCCATCCATAGTTCATCAGGCACTCTGTCTATCAGATCTAGTGCCTTAAATCTATTTCTCACTTCCACTGTATGATCATAAGGGATTTGATTTAGGTCATACCTGAATGGTCTAGTGTTTTTCCCTACTTCTTTCAATTTAAGTCTTAATTTGGCAATAAGGAGTTCATGATCTAAGCCACAGTCAGCTCCCAGTCTTGTTTTTGCTGACTGTATAGACCTTCTCCATCTTTGGCCGCAAAGAATAGAATCAATCTGATTTCGATGTTGACCATCTGGTCATGTCTATGTGTAGAGTCTTCTCCTGTGTTGTTGTAAGAGGGTGTTTGCAATGATGAGTGTATTCCTTTGGCAAAACTCTACTAGCCTTTGCCCTGCTTCATTCCATACTCCAAGGTCAAATTTGCCTGTTACTCCAGGTGTTTCTCAGGTGTGAATAATAAGATACAATAATTGAGTATCTAGGACCAAAAGTAAAAACCCTAAGAAGCAGTACATGAAGCTAAGGGTAACTCTACACTGAATGTGTATACATTAATGTGTTTTCATGGTATCAATACAATTGATTTAAGTTCTCTAAGTAAGTTATTTCCTTTGGATTATATAAAGTCCCTCACTTGCTATAGTCTCCCCTCCTCCACACCCACCCCCAAATTATCCACATGTTTTCATGGCATATCCACAGCCATAGGGGCTTCTCTTGTGGCTCAGACTGTAAAGAACTTGCCTGCAATGCAGGAGATCTTAGTTCCATCCCTGGGTTGGGAAGATCCTCTGGAGGAGAGCATGGCAACCCACTCAGTATTCTTGCCTGGAGAATCACCATGGACAGAGGAGCCTGGCAGGCTACAGGCCATGGGATGCTGCTGCTGCTGCTGCTAAGTCGCTTCAGTCCTGTCCAACTCTGTGCGATCCCTGAGATGGCAGCCCGCCAGGCTCCCGCATCCCTGGGATTCTCCAGGCAAGAACACTGGAGCGGGTTGCCATTTCCTTCTCCAATGCAAGAAAGTGAAAGTAAAGTTGCTCAGTCGTGTCCAACTCTTTGCAGCCCCATGGACTGCAGCCTACCAGGCTCCTCCATCCATGGGATTTTCCAGGCAAGAGTACTAGGCTGAGTTGCCACTGCCTTCTCCAAGTCCATAGGGTGACAATGAATCAAACACTACTGAGCAGCTAAGCACGCACACACACCACAGCCATAGTCTGTGACAACCAGACACTGATAAATCATTACAGTCAGAAGCCTGTAAAAGGTCTCAATGTGCAAGTGGTCATGCTTCTCCCCATCTTAAGAAAGGGAGTGAATTTTTCTTTCCCTCTTAGTTCATAGGTGCATATTTTAGGAACAATAGCAACTAATGTGAATACAGGTAGGCTCTGTTAAAGAAAATAATTTTCTTAATCTAACTTCATAATGATAATATTTACAATAATTATTTTGGTAACTAACATTAACTGGGACCCAGTACTTGGTATACAATCCTTGTCTGACATCCATGCTTCTTACATATACTAGGGACTGTCATTAATATCATTAATATTGGGGCTTCTCCAGTGGCTCAGTGGTAAAGAATCTGCCTGCAATGCAGGAGCCATGGGTTTGATCCCTGGGTCGAGAAGATCCTCTGGAGGAGAGCATAGCAACCCACTCCAGTATTCTTGCCTGGAGAATCCCAGACAGAGGAGCCTGGCAGGCTACAGTCCATGGCGTTGCAAAGATTCAGACACAACCAAAGCGACTTAGCACATACAAATCATTAATATGCAATGCTTTAATAAATATATATGTGTATATAAAGTAAGTCATCTACACCAAGTTAGGTTAGAAAATTGATCAACTATCATTAACTTATATTGTGAATGTTGGTCTTAGTGCCCATACAACAAAGTTCCTGTGTATGTATTTACTCTGAAAGCTATACCTATGGGGACCTCATATTTCTAAGAAGCAGTCGCACTTTGTTGGTATTTTCATATATACTATTTTTATATGTCTCTGAATATTCCTGACACTTTAACCAACTATCTACAGTTCCTTCCCTCATGAGGTTTTATGTACTTTGAGGGACTTCGCTGAAAGGCAATATTCTTTGCAGCATGGCCCAGTGAATAAAGCATCAGATAATATTTGTGAAGGACTTTGAGAGATGCAGATGAAAGGTGCTTCCTAAATACAAAGCACTAATGTGGTATTCATGAAAATGGTTTTTCTTCACATCCTTTGCTCTAAAGTCCCGAGGTATTATTGCAATAGGTACTTTAGAAAGCATGTATTTCCCAAATCATTTAGAAATAGAGTTTGTTATCTGAAGTAAAAAAGGACTGAGAGCATAATAAGAAAGCTAATCAATACAGAGCGTTTGGTGTGGCTTAGAGGAAGAGGAAAGGATAGGAGTCAACTATTCTCGTATTGACTCATGATTTCAATAATAGCTTCTCAGAACTATTGGGAAGAAAATAAGAAACCTGTGAAGATTATAAAATGTTTTTCGTTATAATAGAGAAATTTTAAATAATCAAAAAGTTTAGAATCAGATTTTTTTCTTAGGTTACGTACTAGCTGGTGCTTGAATTTTATAGACTTTGTTGGATTCGATAATTGATCATTTGTTTAATAATATTATTTAGTGGTTACTATGTGCCAGGTACTCTGTGTTTCACACCTGTGACCTCATTTAATTTTCACAAAAACAGTAAGAGATTTTCATTAAGATCCCTATTTTACAGATAAAGAAATAGAGGCTTGAAACAGTTTGATTGTTCAACATCAAACTGTGAGTAAACAGCAGAACTATGATTTAAACTCAGATTGATCTGATCCTAATATTGTAACTTAACCACCATGTCATTGGAAATGTCAGGATGTACTTATGAATTTAAACAAGTTATGTGCAGATTCAGTTATCTAAATAACTAGACAAGTAATAGAGCAAGTACTCTATGCTTGTTTCTCCTTACTAAAAATAAAGGAAACCAAGACAAACCCTCCCCTTTGTCTCCTGCTTCTGAATGAAAGGTATTCCATAGCTAATTAGGTTTAATTCCTTCCCTATCATTTATTTTGAACATTATAAGCAGTAATAACATATTAGTAAGATATGAGCCCTCTTTAAAGAAATATATTTCAGTAGTGGTTCACACTTAACTTTTTATTTCTGTACCCTGACTTACAACTTACTTTTTTATGATTACTACTAGAAGTCCCCGTGGTATCCTGTGGCCAGATTTTTCCATGGAAACCCCTAAAGGGAAATAAATGGAAATCACCTAGGACTTGTATCGTGCAGAGAGACAAGGGAGATTTCCCTAGTGCTGCCATGCCAAGAATTTAAAGATCAGGAGCTGGCTGGACATTCACCCTGCATGAGATGACTTCCTGAGTAGCAGGATTATGCTTTACATAAGCTGTTTCCAAATGCTAATGAATCGGGGAGTACAAAAGACAACAGTCCTGTAATACTGCGTAGACATCTCACTCTGGGCAGGCTACCAACCACCAAATCAAGACTTGCTTTCATGAAGTACAAGGGAGGCAAATGGAGCCATATACACATGCCTTGTTTTCAAATTTTATTTAATATCTTTTGTAGTGCTTATTTACTGATAGGGAGTAAACCAAAGGAAAAGCAAACTTGAATCAAATCCAGGTTGTCATCACACCCTGCCATAAACCCAGATCACACTCTGCAGTTTGGTCTGGTACAGACCCCCGTACCCCTCTGTATTAATACACAGGAAGGAGCTTTGGTGCACCCATTCACTGATTTCAAACACTAACAAGAGGTTTCTTTGAGAACTGCTTCACATAAACAATGTGTGTTTAATCCTCTGTCCCTCTCAGCATCTCATCTATCATACATAAATATTTCCCTTGTGTAGTGTACCATCTGAAGAAATTTATTTAAATGACCTTAACTAAGAATTAAGTTAATTAAGATACTTTCTTTATAGAAACATTGATCAATCACTACCTAGGAAATATTTTCTTAACTTCTCAGATTACCATTTATATTTCTTTGTTACTGCAGTTTCAGATATTCATAGTTTCCTTAACACATGTTCTCATTTTTCCTTCTGTTTATGTACACTGACACTCTTCCTCTTGAGACAAGTTAATTTTTTAGTTTTCCTAAGGCACCTATTGGAGAAGGCAATGGCACCCCATTCCAGTACTCTTGCCTGGAGAATCCCATGGATGGAGGAGCCTGGTGGGCTGCAGTCCATGGGATTGCGAAGGGTCGGACTCGACTGAGCGACTTCACTTTGATTTTTCACTTTCATGCATTGGAGAAGGAAATGGCAACCTACTCCAGTGTTTTTGCCTGGAGAATCCCAGGGACGGGGGAGCCTGGTGGGCTGCCGTCTATGGGGTCGCACAGAGTTGGACACAACTGAGACAACTTAGCAGCAGCAGCAAGGCACCTATACATTAAATCTCAGTGGGTGAGAGTTGGGAGAAACCTGTCTGAATTCACTGGATGTTCCTTTGACTTTAACATTGTATTAGTAGATTCCACTAACTTGCATATTTTGATGGACATTTTGCTTGATCCACTAGTAGACACGTCTGTATCAATATATCACTGTATTTCCTAATTGAGCTGCCTTCTCATGACTTCATTAGCCATCTTCCAGTTAATGAAGTCTCAAGTGCATTCTATATGTAATTTGAGGATGCATGTGAAAAGACATCATTACAAAAGAATTTTTAGATAACTTTCTTGTTTTCTGGGTGATGTTCATCTAGAATGTTGCATTTTGTTTGGGAAACCATAAAGGACTAGTTAAATTGGAGGGAGTCCAGAGAGATAAGCTGTAATGTAACTGATGGAATAAATCAGAGTTTGAAGGAAAAAATGAAATGAGTTAAGTATGCATAACTTAGCATAAGCAAAGTTTATAAGGCAGGCTTAGAAATAGGTCTTCATGTCGGCACCTCTCCAAGAAATAACTCTATTTAACATCTTAGTAAAACAACATGTTGAAAAACATGGAAATGAAAATTTGTAATAATGAGTGAGTTAATCAATGGACATTTCAGAACACTTCAGGCAGAAACTTTCAGAGACAGGCTGTGCCCACAATGCCAGAACAGCTGGTAAGAATGTGAAGAATTCAATCAAATAAGGTATTCGTCATCATCAAACAGTCTCCCACCAGAGTGACTATAATTGGTTTTTAAAAAATACACTTAATTGAATTTAAAATTTTTATTTTGTTCAAATTAATTAAATTTTCAAACAAACAAAATTATAAAGTTGCACTGAATAAAATTTTGAGCTAAGTGTGTGGGAGCTATAAAGATGATTCAGACCCAGCTCTTGATATATGACAAGTAGATGCATCACTTGAATACAAGAGAGAAGTAAAAGTTACTTTCTCCTTCCTCACACAACTATCTCTTCTTAGCTCATACCTCTTGGGAGATTCCCTCAGTAACCCAAAAGATATCAGGCAGAAAGGTTGATGGAAGACACTGGCGTTCTGCCATCCTTCTTCAAGATCACAATAATTCTTTTTTTTTTTTTCGCTGCAGCATATCTGAATAACATGTATATGTGTCAGACATTCCTATGAGAATGTGAAGATTTTCCTGCAATTTCCCTCCCTTATTTTTTTTGGGGGGTGTGTTAATAACCAAATTTCTTCATCTCCATAGTATGCATAGAATCATTCAGCAAGCATGAGAATGTGGAAATTGTTTATGGGATCAGCTACTGCTGCCACTGCTAAATCACTTCAGTCGTGTCCGACTCTGTGCAACCCCATAGACGGCAGCCCACCAGGCTCCGCCATCCCTGCGACTCTCCAGGCAAAAACACTGGAGTGGGTTGCCATTTCCTTCTCCAGTGCATAAAAGTGAAAAGTGAAAGTGAACTCGCTCAGTCGTGTCCAACTCTTAGCGACCCCATGGACTGCAGCCCACCAGGCTCCTCCATCCATGGGATTTTCCAGGCAAGAGTACTGGAGTGGGCTGCCATTGCCTTCTCCAGAGTTGTACCCAATTCCTAGCACTAGCTATAGCCCTACCCCTTTTACTCCTATCCAGGAAAGCACATCCAAAGGTAACTCAGAGTGGCACTGCTAGAGATATCAGCTTTTCATCTACCATTTTTAATATAAATTGTCTGTGAACTTTAGTCCTCTATTGTAGTAACAAGTGATAGCAAAACATTGGTTTGTTTGGATCCTCTAGCTGAGAACTGCTGAGTTAGAGCAAAGATGAAAACGAGGGAGAATCATCTGGATCATGTGAATTCTGCCCTAACAGTGCTCTCTTCCCACTGTCCCTGGTGGACACTACATGTTTTCAGTCTCCAAGTATAAATGTTGGAACCCGTTTTCACCACTTCACTTGGTATCCATGGGTTTCTCTTATTCCTGGGAGGGTACCTACAGGGTATGGAGAAGGTTTCTCACCAAATAGCCAGACAATAATGGTTATATAATGGTTAATGTAATATTGTTGTTCAGTTGCTGAGTCATGTCCAACTCTTTGCGACCCCATGGACTGCAGCACACCAGACTTCCCTGTCCTTTACTATCTCCTCAAGGTATTAATTTTTAATAACAAGTACTTTTTCTTCATTCTTTTTGTTGAAAAGTTTGAGATGGAGGTGCTAAAACCTTCCCCAGTCTTCCCTAGTTCTCCATGTTTTCTTTTTATCCTCTAGGAATTTTTCTTTTGTTTTTTACTACTCAATATAGTTTGCCCTCATTATTTAACATATGGTGGTTTGAAAAATATTTTTCTTAGAGCTGTTAGACACAGTCATAATGTTTTCTTGATTTGTGCTTCAAACATTCAGAATTCCATTTTCATAAATAACATTAAAAGATTTTTATCTGTTGCTTTTTGAACAAATATAGGGTGACCATTTCTAACAGTCTAATAAAAAAGTGAAGCTTTGAAAATGAAAACTTTGTAAAATTCCAGAATATCTGTTATTAGCCAATTTATTAAAGGATTCACTGTCAATTAATTCATAACCCTCCATTACCTACTTGCAAATAAATAATGAACTTGGGGAGTGAAAATAATTGAAATACCTACATAGGACTTTAGTTTGAGTATAAAGTAAATGTGAACTTTTAAGGATCATTACTTTTATATTTTCTTTTTGATATACTTCACTGCCTAATAATGGAAGCCACAGCATCACTGTCAGCATAAGATAAAACAGGGCAATTATCTATTTCATGTTTTATGGTACATAATGGATAACAGAGTTTCCTTCAAGACCATAGTGAAAAAGGCTTTGGCCAACCACTAATTTTAATTTGAATTGTTAATATCATATATTAATATTTAGAATCTGACATTTAAAATTCCAAATTTTGTCACAAAGTAGAGCTCTTTACCATTCTGCATAGAAAAACAAATAGGTAATAAATGTATTGGCTTCATTTTTCTTTCATTCTTTTTAACATCATCAAGCTATTCTGAAAATATAAGCGAAGATGTATCCTCCTTGTATTCTCATAACCAAGAAAATTAGTTTATACATTTACGTGAGTAATTTAACCAGAATAGCATTAGCCACAGTCCTCTCTTTCTGTCTCTTATTTTCTTGGTTGTAAAGTCCTAGTTTGTCTTAATCTTTGTCAGAGAGTTGATTGAGTTAACAAACCAGGTACTGGTGGTAGGAATATTGACTGCTGTGCCCCAGATTGGCTAATTGCACTATGTAAAGCCAATACAGTGTATGGCACAGTTGGATTCCCCAATAATAGAGACAGGGCGAAACGGATTGGGGAGAGGGCTGCCTTGTGTATATTTGACTCTTTGTTTCGCTTGTACAACTGATTGGAGAGCAGGAAAGGAAGTTAATGAGACCTAGATTTTCTGGAGGTAGACCAGCACAGCCTTTAAAGATAAGCATCAGCTTATGGAGAGACTGAAGTATAAATATGAGTTTCAGCACAAACATGTCAAAGGATTGTAGGTGCTTCAGTGTTCACCTTTATTTCTAGTGGTTGTAACAAAGATCAATCTAACTGACAAAAATTAATGGAGCATACTCTCTTACTTGCTGGCTTACTGAGAGGACCGTTTAAAGTCCTCAAAGGGATGGACTTTACAATCTCATACATAGCATTGCAGGGCTCAGGAGCCATGCAGAGGGCAGTAATCCCACACCAGGTTGAAACCATGTCAACTTGATGATATTATAATTTATTATTGTTAGCTTTCCCCAGGACTCTGTGACTCTTCTCCCACAGTCATCTGCTGTCATTGTGAATTCTCCTCTCTGTTTCTCTCTCCTTCTGCCTCTTTCTGTTGTTCTCTGTGTCTCACTCATTCACATGCTCATGTGTGTGCTCAGTTGCTCAGTCATGTCCAACTCTTTGTGACCCATGGACAATAGCCTGCCAGGTCCTCTGCCATGGGATTCTCTCGGCAAGAATACTGGAGTGGGTTGCCATGCCCTCCTCCAGGGGATCTTCCTGACCCAAGGATTGAACTCTCATCTCTCTTATGTCTCCTGCAATGGCGGGCAAGTTCTTTACCACTAGCACCACCTGGGAAGCCCTCACATGCCCATACACACACACACACACACACACACACACACACACACACACATCTATTAAACATTAGCTTTGTAATAGACTTTATTTCTGTTCTCAATCTAATGGTTTATTTAACTAATGAATCTGCTTTTATTAAAGACTGTTAGTATATCAATATTAAAGCAGTATTATTTGAGCCAGAAGAGTGATACAGTATACCTGTTTATTCCATTTTCTTCAGAAAACAAATTTTATTACCTCCATATTCTTTGAGCCTATAATAATAATTATAAGGTTAAGAACAGAAAGGTCTACAGCCAGATACACTTAAGACTAATTTGATGATCACTGAACACTATCAAGTTAATGGATATTAGCCATAACATGCAAATGTATAACTGCCTCCTCACTGGTTGTGAAGGCTCCTTGTGACAAGTACTATCCATTTAGAATTAGTGTGCTAAGTTGCTTCAGTCATGTCTAATTCTGTGCAACCGTATGGACTGTAGCCTGTAAGGGTCCATGGGATTCTCCAGGCAAGAGTACTGGAGTCGATTGCCATGCCTTTCTTCAGGGGGTCTTCCAAACCCAGGGATTGAACCTGTGTCTCTTACATCTCCTGCACTGGCAGGCAAAATTAGTAGGAATAGTTCATATTACTAATAAACCTCTCTTCTTTTTTGTTTTAAATCTGTTTCTTTATATTCCCTCTCCTTCCTAGGGCAGAGAACAGCTCAGAAAACCAATCCCAGAAACCAAAGCCTTATAATTGGCCTCAAGAGACTTGACATAAGTAGTTATGGCAATAACCCTTGGTGCCCTGATGTTCTTTGCTCATGTAGATTACTAAGGCCGTCAGAAGCATTAATTAATTTTGCCTCATAAGAGTTCAGAGAGGTGCTTAAATAATAATACAGACTCAGTCCTTTATCTAGAATCTTTGGGGTACACTTATTTTACAATTTAGAATTTTTAAGATTTTATAAAGGCAGTAGCATAAAGATATACTGTCCATTGTGCAACCCCTGAATTGGGATGTGGGCCAGCACCACTTAATAAAACGCATCCGTATTTCCGCAGCTAAAAGTAGGGGAATTCACTAATTGAAATGCAGAGAGACTGCAAATATCATCATATCAGTTCTGGTTAGGTTTTCCCACCAAATGAGTTAGGGAAAAAAACTCACATTTTTAGACATTTTTGGATTCAGAATTGGAGCCAAAGCATCATGATGCTGTCCCCACTTTAGCCAAAGGGGTAATGAAACAGACTAAAATGAGGAAGTACATACATGTTCTCTGACCTCCTGTGACCTTTCCCTTGAGTTATAGGAAATATGTGCCCCCTTTGCAACATATACTGTATAGTAACTTTGGGGCAAAACATATTTGGGGCTGTATTGTCATAGTGTCATTATAGAAAACTGATCAATTAATTAAATACATAGACTTTGCAAAATGAGGCTTGTGTCTATTTTGGTCAAATTGTTCAAGAAAAAAATCTATTTGACTTTACCATATTAATGACAATATTTTTAACACCTACTGAATGCTATTTTATCTGTACAGTCAGTTCTGCTACAATGCTTGTTTTGAAAACATTGATTTGTCCCCATGTTATTAGTACATTTGAGAACAGTTTGAATGTAAGAGAGATTTCACGTTTGCACATATGCGATTCCATCTGTTAAAAATGCTAGGTGCATGCAGGAGATCACATACAGCAGATAGAGCCATGGAGGAATATTCCAAGCATGCACATGCTTACATCTGAGACATCTACCAGCTATCTTAGTTCACCTTGTGTGTTAGAAGCCTTGCCCACCCACATCTGGTGTTAGAACTTCCTGTCTGATTCAGATAGCCCTCCTTCCACCACTTCACAATAACTCATAAGTTGCGATCCTTCTGACACCCACTTTCACAAGCACCCTTCAGATATTGTAGCCAAACACCATTTTCCCCATAAGACCCTTACTTATGCATGATTCTGTCATAGTGCAGTTAATTTTCAAAATGCAGTCTTCACCTTATAACTGAATGGACTGGATGTGTTAATGAAATGAAAGGGGTAAAACACCCTGATGGATATCTTGAGCAGTCCTCGCACAGTGTTTCTGGGAAGATATATTCTAATTTCTGTTGCAAACTTTCTCTAACACATGATCCAGAAGGTTTATTTGCAGAAAAAGAGGGGGAAAAAGTCTATGCATGACAACTTCCTTCTCCCACTTATCTTTTGGTGACAGACAGCATTGTTTCTGAAGTCTTATACCTCTGTTAATAGCTCTGCCATGCCAAAAATGCCTTGGATACAGAGTTTGGAGGAATCCCACCCCTACCCCTACCCACCCCTGAGAGATTTTCTTTCCAAGTTATTTTAGGACAGTAAACCTGAAACTGGCTCCTATCCAAGAATATTATGTGAATTAGACCTTTCTATCTGAAAACTTAATTTACTCTCAGAAAGCTTTGTTATGTCTGTATATCCACATTTGCATAATTGCTACTCCCCCTCTCCCTTGCATTTCTCTTTTAGGCACAGAAACGTATGGTTGCCAGATACATTTGGAAGTGAGCGCACGTGACCCCTTGGAATTGGTGTTCTAGAGCTCCTGACATTGAACCCTAATGTATTTTTTATTAGTGTTTAATGTTGAGAAATCCCATTTCATGGAGCCCAAGGATTAAATTACTTCATTTGGGAGGGAATGAGTATATTCCCCACATCTTTTTCCCTGAGGTGATAAAAAGAATGAAGCTGAGATGATTTGTATTTCTTAAAGGCTTAAGGTCTGGATATATTCTACTCAGTCCAATATCATGAAATACTTTAAAGATGGTATGAACAACTAGGGAAACCTCAGCATATACAAAATGTAGGAACAACAGTACACAATAAAATAGATATAAATAAGAACATATGTATATATAGTCAAAATATTTGTTTTCAATACATATAAGCATATATAATAAAAATGACTATACAAAGCAGTTCTACCTGAGGCAGAAATGACAGAATATGTTACAATAATAGCAGGATTGTACTTTTCAGTGAAATAAAATTTTTTTTTATCATTTTTCATGGTGAAAAACGAATCAAAAAGATCTTGGGGAAATCCAGCACACAGTAAATCCAGATGATAATGAGCGATCCTTTCTTTCAAGCAATTGTACTGAATAGAAACTTTCTTTCTTTGACCAACTGTATTGACAGAAACACCTACTAATTAGGCTAGCAGATCTCACACGTGTTGCTTGGAAGTTGTTCTGAACACATGACCCAAAATTGATTCCTTTTCTTCTTCTAACTGTGGACTCCCACCTTTGGCTTCTCTTCGTTGCATCATTAAGTTAATGTATTCAGATGACAGATCTGCACGGTGCATCACTGCTGCCCTTTTTACTTCCTGGAGGACATGATTTTAAGCTCCCTCTTCCAGGTATCATTGTCCTTCCCCGTGGTTTTGGGAGAGATTTCACTGAGTCTTCCAAGGAGGAAGCCTACTGCTCTGTGAACTAAGTAGATATCCAGTGGCTACATCAGAATGAAAGAGCCAAGGGCACATTTGGGGTGGTTCTGTAGGTCCCACAGACCAGTGAAACGCTCTTCTATCAATAAAAGTTTTCAGGGATCTTACTCTATACTCACTGTACTCAATGTTACCATGGCATTCAAGAAAGGTAGAAGGTGATTTGCTCTAAGAAACGTGTGGCCTAATTGGGGATGTAGGACAAAAACATGGAGTATTAAGAGACTGCTATAACATTGCAAACTCAGAGGCCAAATTTATGATAAAAATATGAAGTGCTGAAGTTAGAGAAGAGACTCATTTATTTTATAGAATAGTACAATGGAAAGAGTTCTAGGCTAGGAATCAACAGACACAGGCAGGCAAATTCATACAAGTTGAATGACTGAACAAATCACTTCACCTCTAAGACTTGGGTTCCTTGGCTATAAAATGGAGAAGGAATGAGGGAGGGCTGAACTATATGATTCCTATGGTCAATTCCAGCTCATCTTGTTGTCTTTTTTGCGGGGGAGGGAGGGTGCACATGGTGCATGGTTTGCAAAATCTTAGTTCCTCAACCGGGAATTGAACCCAGGTATTTAACAGTGAAAGGGCTGAGTCCTAATGAGTGGAATGCAAAGGAATTCTCCAATCTTAAAGTTTTATATTCCCGTTACATTCAATAAAGTCACTGACATATTATGTCCAAGCACATGTTATATGAATTAAATGTAATTACTAGGTAAAAGGATTATTGTCTGCATTTGACAAATGAGGGAGTAAAGTTCCCAAGTGCTCGAAGAACTCAAACCCCAGTATACTGTGCTACACTTCATTATGCCATTCTGTCTTCCTGTGTACACAAAGGAGATATCATCTACAATAGGAACAGTGCGTGCTAAGTCGTTTCAGTCATGTGCAACTCTTAGCGACCCTAGGGACTGTGGCCTGCCAGGCTCCTCTGTCCATGGGATTCTGCAGGCAAGAATGCTGGGGTGGGTTGCCATGCCCTCCTCCATGGAATCTTACCAACCCAGAGATGGAATTCGCATCTCTTATGTATCCTGCATTCTTCACCACTAGTGCCACCTGGGAAGCCCAGAAGAAGGGAGCTGACATAGACGCAAATAACTGCAGTGCAGGTGGTATATCATAAGTGAAGAATTCAGAAAATGTAGAGGAATTGTCTCTACATCTTAAGAAAATGAAGAGAACGTGTATTACAGAGAGCTGCAGGAGAGTGAATGGAGCTTTGGCCAGAGTCAGATGATGTGGGTTCTAATCTTAGCCATGCCACTAACTTGCCAAGTGTCCCTGGACAAACAATTCTCTAGGCATCAGTTTTCTCATCTACGAAATTAGAGAATCCCCAGGTGTTTTGGATCCCAGCATTCAATCCTTCATTGAGCCCCAAGGATGGAAAGCAGGCTTCTTGTTAAGGTCATGAGTATGAATCCAGAGGTTTAAAAAAAATTAAAGGGATGTTAAGTACTTTGGATTATTTTTTTTTTTTTAGTGGGTATGGGATTTGCACTGGATCTAGAGTAATGGCAGTGATTTAGAAAATTCATGAAGCATTTTAGTTCCTTTTAAATATACAAGGGTAGCTGACTTTCTAAAAGAATGCTCCATATAAAATGAATGATCACCACTCCCTATCCAGTATACAATTGGATACAATTCCCTATATACAATTTTGTTTTTCATATAGCAAGTTTATTTAAAGGGAGAGCCACCTGTAGTAGAAAACACTGCTGAAAATCTGTCATGCTCTTAAGGCACTAGTATTGTTTTAAAGTATGAAAATGATGCCTGTGTCTTCACAGTTCAAGTCTGAGGTGGAAGGATTGCAGAAAGTGATTTTTTCTCCCTCTGATCAACCACTGCAAAGTGAGTCTCGGCACAAACCAGCTGAGCCCTTTGCTAGACATGGAAAGCCTCTGGCATTTTTCTGCTTTTCAAGTCTCAGTCATTTGGGAGGTGGGACAAAGCCATGCTGTCTACAAAGTTTATTGGCAACATGCTGGTGTTACAAGAAATCGCTTGACATCTGTTATGTTTCTCTCGTGAAAGAGATGTGGCTATCAACTACAACAGTGATTTCTTTTCAAAGGGTTTAATTGGGGTATTTCACATGGGCCAAATTCTAACTTACTGTCTATATGTCTGCCTGCCAGGAAAATGGCAGAAAAATACCAAACAATAACAGTAAAGAAAGCTTGAGGACCGCTGTCCCAGAATGCCTCCTCTGCAAACAGGCATAAAAATAGTTTCCTTGCTGTCTCAGCTGCAACTAATATCGTTGAGCTTCTAGAAAGGTTTGGCAAAGAGGGGAGAGGTATGGACTGTGTTTTGCATGGCCGTAGAAATATGTCTAACAACCTGAACAAACTCCTTCTAGCCTCCCTTTTATAGGAAGCACTGAGTTGGGGAGAAGGGGAACTGGCCAAGATATTACTCTCCTGCAGTTGAGTTACACACTTGTGAGCTGTTTTTCTGAAGTTTGGGTTTTGCTCCCATGCAGGCAGGCTAGCATCCTTTCCTGTGGTAAGCCAGAAGGTAGCCTTATACTTTTAAGTGTCGAGTGATTTTCCTTGCAACAAATTTATGCCTTTCACTGGTATTTTCCAAAGTGAGACTTTGCAAGTGATGGAAATTGGCTCACTTCTGTTCTGTAACTCAGTGTCTCGTTGATAATTTATTTGTTCAGTAGCAAAAACTCTGACAAATTGTGTGAGGCGGCCTGGTTTACTTTAGAGCTGTTATAGCCCTGATAAATTTACATGTAAATGCGACTGTGAATGTCTTACATTTCAGAAGCTCACTGCACGTGTTTTTGTACTTTAAGTGTTAAGTGACATTTTTACAGAGAGACTGAACTTCCAACTCTCCCGCCCACCCCCACCCCATCCCACGGGTTATGTTATTGCGAAATCCTCAGAAGTCTGACATGCTGTTTTCCTGACTGCCCAGTGAGAGAGTCAGTCTCTATTTTGTGTTTTTCTTCTCTCCTCTTTAGACATGCAGAGCAGCCCACACAACCAGTTCACCTTCAGACCCCTCCCGCCACCACCACCGCCTCCGCATGCCTGTACCTGTGCCAGGAAGCCACCCCCAGCGGCTGACTCTCTTCAGAGAAGATCAATGACTACCCGCAGCCAGCCCAGCCCAGCCGCTCCAGCTCCCCAACCAGTACCCAGGATTCGGTTCATCTGCATAACAGCTGGGTCTTGAATAGCAACATACCATTGGAGACCAGGTACTTGAGCTATGATTGATCCCACTAAACTTAAACATTGGCACAGGATGATTCCACTGAGGGCAGAAACACATCGTAGACAGCTGCAGAGATGCACAAATATGTAAATATGCACCCAGATGCCTGAGCAAAAGGCAGACACCCTCCACAAGCCTGGAGACACACACAGGCACACCCATCTAGATCCAGGCACACCCATAGACACAGACCAAACAAAGCAGATGCCCCTGTGAAGAGGAAACCATATATGCATAAACACCCCATAGGCAGACACCCACAAAAGCATATGAAACCAAGCAATTACCTAAATTGTCATTGTATCCTCAAGGATTGTCCCTTGTTTTTAAGTTCCTGCAATATTACAAGGAAATGCAAGCAAAATTGGAGGAAAAGCAATAGTTTACATTTTATTTAAGATCTTTTTGACTAAGTTGCCTTCGAACATTTTGAAAATGGATTTGCTCCATCAGAAGTCCATATGTGTAATTTTCAAAACTTGATTCTGCCATTAGGATGGAGTTTGATCTTTTGATCAAAAATTTGCCTCTATGTTTCTGATGCTTGTTATGTTTAAGTTTCCAGATTCCTCCTCAAATTTTGTCAGGTGATTAAAGTTCTACTCCTCCATAGTTCTAGATGCCTTGACCATAATAGATTTCAGCACTCGATGCGATTCACTGAGAAATTATTCATTATTTCTAGATATTATGTCTTAAGCCAAAAATACAACTTTCTATTCTTGTAGAAAACATTGCCTAATAATGCACAGTATTCTGTTGTCTGTTAAACTCAAGGACTTCCCTTTGTCTTATATGTCTTCTTTAGGTCTACCACCAAAGCTTTTTAAACACACTTGCATGTAAACACTGGGTATGAGGTGTTACTTGATAAGCAATGTCTGGTGTCAACTCTGATCAATTTCTATCCCAATAATCTGAGAATTGGAATGGAAAGGAGAGGACTAATAAATTCACATTTTAAAATTATTGTTTCTCCTTAGCAGCATATTAATTTAAATGCCAGCCAGAGCATCACAAATATGCCACCAACAACAACCTGAAAACACTATGTATGGCCCACATCCAGGAAACTCTATATCATCCATCACTAACTAGATTAAATATCTTCAAAAAATGATATTACCGATCTCTTCCAAGAGATAATATAGCAATCAGCACCTGTGGGTACTAGTGAGAGGGTTTGTATAACATAGCATTTCTTTTTCATTTTTTTTTTAATTCAAAGGGAGGAAGTGAATTAAGTGAGAAAAGCAGAGAACAGTGTTTATCTTCAAGGAGTTTTCACTAATGGTGGTGATTTACTCACTCTTTTAATTCCTTTGCAGGGCTTAGTGATAGCTAAGAAAGCAGTGGGCCCATTTGGTTAACTAGCAGTCTTGATAAGCAAACACACTTCTTTCATCTAAGAAGCCAAATAACAGGAAATCTGGAAGGAGGGTGGGGAATGGGCTCAGGCAAATGGAGAGAGAAACCTATTCTTGTTTGAAATGTACATCTAGGCATGTTTGTACAAACTGCACCCACGGACCTTCTGTATCTGTGCAAGGAATGTATTAATTGGTCTCAGTTTCATAAGACGCAGAGAAGAACATAAGTTTTCATGCAAGACTGAGCAGAGAGAGTACCTTTTTGTGCATTTGAAAATATATTCAGCATCACAAAGATGAATTTTTAAAAATCTAGAAACCCTATCAGCTTGATCAGCTAGGATTTTCCAAATATATCCTTTATAATGTTCATTTCACATGCAGTCAATAGAGGGTAACTCTGCGAGTGCCCTGGTACTTAATTAAGAGCTGTATGACAGCTCTCTGAGCCTCAGCTTCCACATCTGTAAACATGAATATAAAAATGCCCATCTCAACAGATTGTTAGGAAGATCAAGCCAGTGTAACAGAATGTGCATTGTGAAGCATTATAGAATTCAAAGGTAATATTGCCATCCCTATTATGTGTTTACCTGCCTCTCCCTAAATATCTCCAGAATAAGACATTAGCTCATTCCTCAGGCATTCCATTTCATGTCAGACAACTACTGGAAGATTCTTAATGAATACAAATCTCCCACCTCTTAACTCTACCCATTCTTTCCAGACCTAGTTCTGGGGATCTCACAAAATAAATAAAACCCTCTCACATCTAACAGCCCTTCACTGATTGTGAATCTTCTCTACTTAGAGCCAAATGTTTCCCCATCCCTCCACCTGCTCCTCACATTAACTGATTTCAAATCCTCCATCCTGGCTCTTCCCTTAGAGCACACTTCAGTCTGTCCAGTCTTGAAGTGTCACAGCCAAGGCTGAATGCACGTGTGAATTATTAGGCTCTTTGATTGAAAGGAGCAGTGGTTATTCAAACTGCCTCAAACAATTGAGAATATCTTTTTAAGACTATTGCCAGGAAATACTGGTCAATACACAAGGAAGGGTAAGGCCTATAGATCTCTGGCACAAATATGACTCAGCAATTCACTGCAGTGTTGCCACTCTTTGTCTTTTTCTTTGTCCAATAGCTTATTGTCAGCTCAGTATTTCTTTGGTCTACCACATAGTTTCTACTTTCTCATAGCAAAGTCAGGTTTTCATTGCACCACGTGACTCCAAGTGTACCTCTCAGCACCTTGCACTTTCTCCCTTCAGTGCCTGTTCCATTGCTACCTGCCGAATTCTCCTGCTAGCCCTAGGTTTAAAAACCTAAGAGAGGGACTTTCCTGGTGGTCCAGTGGCTAAGACTCCAAGCTCTCAATGCAAGGGGCCTGGGGTTCCATCCCTGGTCTGAGAGCTAGATTCTGATATGCTGCAACTGAGATCAAAGATCCCATGTGTCCCAACTAAGACCTGGCACAGCCAAATACATAAATACTTTTAAAAATATATTTAGGAAAACCAAAAAGAGTGCATTTGATTAGCCCGATTCATCCCTTTTGTACCAGGCAGTGTTTATGTTTCTTGGCAAGCCCTGTCAGTTGTTCTTTCAGTCAGCAGAGGCTAAGGGGAGGGGAAGGTCATGTGATTAAAAAAGCAATAGCCTGGACACCTATGGATGTCACTGAGCACAGGCTGGGAGCAGATCTGATGTATGGTAGATGGAATGCTCAGGAGACAATCAACTTGATTGACTCATTCAGGAATTTACATTATGACGAATAATCAGTTGTCTCCCCTGTTCTAAGTAAATATTGGGTTCCATAACATCTTATGGAAAAACCCAGATTAACATTTTGGTCAATGCAATATTTCTCTTAATGTTCTTTAAACCGATATCATCATTTTGGGTGAACACATAACACTACTGATACACACCAAAAACATTATTTAACTCAACTCAGACCTTTTAAACAAGTTCTAAGGCTAAGCCACATTTCATTTATTTTATAATTATTACATAGTTGGTAGGTTTCTTAAATTGTGTGTTTGGGATGGAAAGGACGTAGGTGGAAAATAGGTTTAGAGCTTCGATTTAGCCTAATTGGATTTCATCTTGTTAACCCGTGGAGATGTAGCTGAATTCTAATTCTGCAATAGAAAGTATTTGCACTGTACTGCACTCATTACGTGTCATTTGTAGGTTTGTTAGATATGCCTTGCTCTTTTTTTTAAAAAAAAAAAATTTGTATAAGGGCTTTCCAGGTGTCACTAGTTGTAAAGAATCAGACTGCCAGTGCCAGAGATGTGGGTTGGTTCCATCCCTGGGTTGCGAACATGCCCTGGAGGAGGGCATGGCAACCCACTCCAGTATTCTTGCCTGGAGAATCCCAGGGTCAGAGGAGCGTGGTGGGCTACAGTCCATGGGGTCACATAGAGTCAGACACGACTAAAGTGACTTAGCACGCACCCATAGCCAATGAACAATGTTGTGATAGTTTCAAGTGAACAGTGAAGGGACCCAGCCATACATATACCTGTATCCATTCTCCCCCAAACTCCCCTCCCATCCAGGCTGCCACATAACATTGAGCAGAGTTCCATGTGCTAAGACAGTAGGTCTTTGTTGTCTATCCATTTCAAATATAGTAGTGTGTCCATGTCCATCCCAAACTCCCTTACTATCCATTCCCTCCATCCTTCTCTGGCAACCATAAGTTTGTTCTCTAAGTCTGTGAGTCTCTTTCTGTATTGTAAGTTCATTTGTTTCGTTTCTTCTAAACTTTCACAAATAATTGTGATGTCATACAATATTTTGCCTTCTCTTTCTGACTTACTTCACTCACATGACTATGTAAATCATTAATAAAAGTGTTATATGGGACAAGATCAAGGTTAGAGCTCAGTTGCATGCCACTGGAAATCTCCCTGCAGGTTAACATTTATCCATCAGACAGCATTCTACATTTCTCTATCTTGTTCACAGGCATATCATTAAAGACCTTGTCAAATGCCTTGCTGATACCCAGATACAGAATGCTTACATTTTTACTGATCTGCCAAGCCAGTAATCATAATCAAAAATAGAAATGAAATGAGGTTTGTCTAACATGACTTGTTCTTAAAGAATTTATGCTGCCTTCTGATGGTTACTACTTTTTTGAAGTGCTTACAAATCCTCTTTTTAATAACCTGTTTCAGGATTTTGCACTCAATCAGCATGATGTCCCTTGTCTAACCTAAGGAGCCCCATGTGCTTTGTGTCCCTTTTCCAAACCAAAGCTCATATTCTGACACATGTCATCCATACCACAATTCCAAAATGTTAACAACTATGACTAGGCCATCTAACCACAGGACCTCTCACCACTCTGAAATGAAATTTCAATTCATTTAGAACAGTTGAGTGCCTTCTTATGGGCACCTTGCCTATATTAGGCTTCAATTTATGACTATGATATTGATTACCCTTTTAGGTTGAGTGAAAATGAAAGTTGCTTAGTTGTGTCCAACTCTCTGCCACCCCATAGCCTATACAGTCCATGGAATTCTCCAGGCCAGAATACTGGAATGGGTAGCCTTTCCCTTCTCCAGGGGATCTTACCAACCCAAGGGTCGAACCCAGGTCTCTCGCATTGTAGGTGGATTCTTTACCAGCTGAGCCACCAGGGAAACCCAAGAATACTGGAGTGTATAGCCTATCCCTTCTCCAGTGGATCTTCCCTACTCAGGAATCAAACTGGGATTTCCTGCATTGCAGACGGATTCTTTACCAGCTGAGCTATGAGGGAAGCCCCCTTTTAGGTTAGAATTATTCTTTTCACACACAAAAAGATACAATCACTCATTTGATACCATTCCATGAGTTGCATGTCGAGCCTATCATTGCTCTTCTTGTTCTAAACATATATTTTTTTAAGACTGTTCTGTTATCTTTAGCAGGTTTTTTCAATCTTTAGGGTCATTTCAGGTGTGATTCTTTTGGGCATTTTTTAACCACACCTTCTTATATTTATTTATCCTTGATTTTTATCCCTTCTTTTCAGTACATGTTCTTTAGAAATACTGGTTGGCGAGCACCCAGTAGAAGCACACTGATTTCAATAGCCAGCAGATCTCCCCAGCTCTTTATTCATCTCCTTTTTTTCACTGTCTCCAGGCATGGACTCATACCGACTTCACTGTAGAAAACCACTTTCCTAAAGTCTAGGATTTTGCTTTATAGAGTACTTACGAACTTTCAGCTAAAATGGTTGCTTTCTCTAAAAGTTTCTGTCACCTTCAGTTCACCAATTTTTCTTTTCTAGTCAGTGAGAGAAGCAAGTCTCAATGCTATGTCTAGCTGGTTGCTGTGGAGCTGAAATCACTCGTGTTTACTACATTTGCTCTTAGAATAATTTTGGAGTTGTGTTGGAGCATCTATTTCCTCCATCTGGCCAAGTGGCTTATTGTAGACTCCTAAACTAGTCACCAAAATGAATCTTGCTGAAAGATTTTGCCATGATATTCAATATTAGGGAGAACTTGGATTTGATATTAATATAACCACTCCAACTCACAATGACAAATCAGGATTGTGTGGAGGAGTCAGGCCTAGCCAGAAGAATGGATACCAACTATCCTCATTGATTTTTAGCATATTCTGACAGATGGCTGTAGCTTGTTATGTGGCTAACCGCCCTTGCTGGCTTTAGGCCAGTGTGACAACTCAGGGGAGCCAAAGGGTTATTTTTACAAAAAAGAGCCAGTGCCATTGGTGGAGGAAATGTTGACAAGGAATGGAAAGAGAAAAGAAATCTACATGAGCAATGCTTGTTAGCAGACTTACAGAGCTAGTGTCTATCTTGGAGAAATAAGAATCATTTGGAAGAAACATTCATTAATGGTGATGTCCATGATTTAAATATCTATGGGATAGCACTCTTTAAATATTAACCCATAAATGTAAGGTTTCTAGTGGTAGTTAACTTTCTTTATTTTATAGTACTATTAAAATCTACCTAACATTTAGAAGTAGTTTTTTTTCCCCCGTTAGGACATTCGCTGTGGAAAAATAGATTCAGAGACCTTTTTTTCCCTTTAATAATGACTAGAGGAAAAAAAATAGCTCAGAATGTACATATTCAGTGCTTAGATCCAACAATATTGTGTGCTTTAATCCTTTAACAGCACTGGGGTTAGCAAAATCTATCTTCAGCCACAGATTTAAAGATTCTTTTAAGACAGGAAAAGACTTCGTGGAACTAATCTATGACCTATAAATCCTGTTTATTACAGATGAACAGGAGTCAACCAAGCTTTTCAGCCTACACCAAATGATGGATGTGGAAGATGCTAAATTTACATGAAGGAAAACTCTGTAGCCATTAAAATATATTTTACATATTGAGAATAAAAATATATCTATAGCAGTCCATTGTGCTTGGGCAGTGAAGAGCAGTATTTTGGAGATTATTGTGATACAGTCTGTAGTCACTTTGGTGGTGGTATTACTTTTAAAAATGCTTTTGAATTGACTATTTATGGTTTCAATTCAAAATTAAAACCACAGGCAAACATGTGCTTCATTTTATAAAGGAAATTTCACCATAGGTGAGATGAAACCTGGTTTTAATATGGAGAAGATTTATTTAGTAATCCAAATGTGAACATAAACAGATGTTTTTAGGGAATTTTGACATAATGAACTGATTGGAGAAATATATAACTATAGCAAACAAAAAATACATTTTAGAGGCATCTCTGTACTAACCTTTCTGCCCTCTCTTATCATTCATATATACTTCCCTATCCTGGGTTATATATTTAAAACAGAAATATCTGGTTTTGATCCAGAAAGGAGCTAGTTCTTAAGTTACTTATCCAGTTAATCATAATAATCATTTTCATTACCATGTCAAGTTAATAGACACTTGTCCCTTATATTTTACTAAAACTATGAACTATATTTGAGGTAGCAAAAAATTATTTTCCTGTCAATTATTCTCCTTATTTTCTACAGAGAGGTGCGTGTGTGTGTGTGTGTGTGTGTATCAAAGACATTCTACTAAACATCTCCCTTTGGGAAAATCCAGCTGCTTCTTTATTAAGTCCACAAGACAAAAAGTTTGTAGCTTTAAAAGAAAAAGATAAGATCAGGTTAAGTCCTGAAGTCTTTGAAATATCTCAGCAAGAATGGTGAAAATGTAGTACTGAGGATTCCATTTAAAGAGGAAAGCTCAAAAAGAATTGCCCCCTTTGGCAAACAAATAAGCAAATCAACAATAACATCTGCTTTGCCATTCTGTTAATTTTTTGGTGTGATATCTGAGGGTATAAGAATGTGTACTATGTGAATATTTTAAATGAAAATCAGTTCATTGTAAACACTATGATGAATTAATTCTAACATAGATAAGTTTTAAGATGTTTTGACAAATATTTATTGAGTGTCTACCATGTACCATCCACTATTCTAGTTGCTGGGGCTACATCAAATAAAAATTCAGACAAAATCTCTGTCTTCATGAAGCTGACATTCTAGTAAGGGAGAGAGCCTTTACCCTAAAATGTTAATTATATTGAAGCTACTAATATTGTAGAAATTGTGGCCTGGCTAGATGTAATATGGGGGACGGGGGACAGGGGACCAAGTACCTCTTAAAAGTCTTCTTTTACTTGCCTTCACTTCCCTATAACAACTTTCATAGAATTTCCTCTTATCTGTGGTCTCAAACCACCCTGTTCGTTTGTCTGTGGAGATCTTACTCCATTGTACATTTGCACTGGAGATACTTTATTTACTTGCCTTTATTCCCTGTTGCATCTCGAGTAAAGGACTGTGCCTTTTTTTTTCACCTTGACTCCTTTGTTCTTGGTTTATATAGTTCAACAAAAATTTTGTATGGTATATGGACAGACTGATAGAGCAACTGAGCAAGAAACTCCAGATGGAGTAGGTTTCTGAAATCAGAAACAGTAGTTTGTAGAAGCCAGCAGTGAGTTTTATTTTGGAAACGTGTATGCAGGACATCCAGTTTGAGATGTCCAGTATCTAATAAGTAGTTGCAAATATGGATCTGTGTTCCAGAAAAGGAAGAAAAATGGAAAGTGTTTTTCTCCTACCACTTACCGAATGCTTATACTATATGCCAATTATTGTGCCAAGCCATCATCACATTAATTCCAACTTAAGGTTTTTAAAACTGAGGTTTGTAGAAGTTGAACAATGTACCACAAGGTCACCAGTTAGTAATGAATGTAATGAATCCAGCTCATGATAGACATGGATAATTAAGAATTTCATCAGTCAATGTATTAATAATAATTGAATTTCCATGAATGATGGAGGAAATACTATAAAACCTATAGGAGTATTTAGTATAAGAAGACAACAGTAAACCAAACCCATGGAAACACATTTTAAGAGTTCACAAAGGAGAGAAAGCCAGCACTGATGTTTGAGGGGTAATCATAGAATGGAACAGAACAGAGAGAAGAAATTTTCAAGGAGATAGTGATCATGATTTCCAAGTACCTGAGAGGAATTAAATAGGATGTGGATGAGAAAACACCATTGATTCTGTCCATTACAGGCTTCTTGATTTTTAAGTAGCTAATTTCAGTACAGTGACAAGATTGAAGCAAGACTGCAGTAGGTTTTAAGAACTGGGAAGAGGTAACAAAAGAGAAATAGAAGGTAAAATACTGTTTTGAAATGGAATAGTAAATTGAGAAGAAGCTGAATCTGGGCAAAGCATTCATATAAATTGGAAGGAGGAAAAAGAAAATGGGAGGAACTACATTTAATAAGTAGGTACACAATAGTCACCAAGATGGTGATGTGACTGACAGAAAGAAACGTACAGATCAAGTTAGAGATTAAGTTTCCTTAATGGTAAAGAATATGGAAACTTGCAGAGATACTCACATAATGCTGAAGAAAACTGCATGATCCTACAATGGTACAGGCTTCCAGGGTTACCAAGTCTCATACAACTGGGAATGACACTGCCCTTGGGGAACAATTCATCCTTTAGGTCCGAGAAGTTTGTCTTTGCTAATCTCATACTGGAAGGAGGTATTATATCAATACCACATTTATTTAAAGTTGACTCTTGAATATAAGTCATATTTCCAAGGGCAATCAGATGTTATTGGCCATCCCAAGATTATAATTTAAACTCTGGTCTCCATCTGGCACACACAAAACACTAGGCAGCCCCTGTTGTTGATGAAGATATTCAGTAGTGACATGCGTGCATAGGGCTTCGCTGATAACATAAATACTAACTTATGACTATTTCCTACTGAACTAGCAAAATATCAAGTACAATATAAAAACACAGATATCATTGATTCATTCCTTTTGTGGCATTATATAAGCCTCCTAAGTAAATTGCTTTTCTTTACAAATAAAATCTTTGCCATCTGCTATTTCCCCACCATTCAACCTTTCAACTAAATACTTGGGTTGGTTTTGGTCTATGAAGTCAGATCCTTCAAATTTGTCAGTTACCATACTGAATAGTGTTATTAACTTAGATACTTTTATAGCAGTATGGCTGGTTGCTTTTTATTAGATATGCTTGTAGCTAAATACTTTTCCTTATTTGTAATATTCAAAAGATTCAGATTTTAGATAATATATTATATATATGTGCATGTGTGTGCACATGTAGGCATATGTATATATATAAAATTATGTTTGATTTTCTATTATCCAAAGTACTTTCATTCATTATCTCATTTTAAACTCTAAACAACCCTAGGAATTGTACAATAGAAATAATGTCCAGTTTAAAGATAATGAAACTGGGTCTTGGGAAATTTTACTAATATTTCCTTTTGGCAGTTTATTATAAGATTTGGAGTTAGAATGCAAGTCTCCATGCAACCAATCCAATACTCTTTGCACTATAACAACTTGTCTCTGGAATATAAAGAACCTCAAGTCATTTTGTCTTTTGGTGAATATTTATAGTTCAGTTAAATTTCCCCTGCCTGGAGACATAATCTCGGCTTTATTCTATTTATATTAAAATCTTGATGAGTCTAAAACCCCAGAAAACTGAAGGTTCTGGTTAATTGGATTTAGTAGTTAGCTAAAGGTTAAATAGAACTTTTGAAAAATTACCAGTCTTATTCAAAATTATTCTTAAATGTGCATCTACTTTCCATTTTAATCCAAATGATCATAATTTAATCTCTTATAACTGAAAATCTTATAGTAAGTGAGGGTTATCATTGTAAACATAATTTTTTTATTGTACAATACTCTAGATGTAAAAGATATTGTAGACAGAGCCAAATATCTTCGGATATACTTTGAAAATTTTGGATGGCCTTTTGTGACTAGTTGAAAAAGCACTGAATTTAGAGTTAGAAATCATGAGTACAAGTCCAGTTCTGCAACAAAATGAATGTATGACCCTGTTAATGTCTCTTTCTTCTCCCAAGCTCATTTTACTCAACAATCCGTTGAGAGAATAAAGTTAAATAATATTTGAAGTTGTTTCTGGCTTTATTAACTCTGTTGTTCTATGGTTTGCCTTCTTGTCATTTGCTCCTTTACTGAAAGAATGCTATTCTATTAAGATTTCCAGTTAGTTAGATTCTAATTAATTGCATTGTAGATGAAGTCCCCCAAAAGTCCAATAAATTTAAATTGAGAAATCATGATTCCTTCCAGAGTTTCCATTAGCCAAGAGGAAATGAGTAAAACACTATATATCCCCTGTGTGTCAGAGGGTAGCAGTAATGGCAGGCAAGTATAGTCAGGAAGGCATTCTTGGCCAGTGCAAGACTAGTATATGTTTCTGTTTTGTCTGATGTACAGTAGGTGTTCAGTAAAAGTTGGTTGAGTAAATGAATTTAAGAACAAATTCCTTCCTAGAGACAGATTCAACATTTAACACCTATGCAGAACTTTATCTTGCCTTGGGTCATGTTGTAAAGCTGCAGTAGTTGCAATATTTTCTTTCATATTGTCATTTTCTAATTGGGAAATAAACATAACTTCATTTTGAGTTTCTTGTTCAAAGGTAAAAACACACATCTGCTTTGGGTTTAAGTTCCACCCAGCACTTCTGTATCGCATCCTGTAAATTCATGATGATTTTTTTCTCTGAGTATTGACAACAATGTAGAGAAAGTAGGCTCAGGTTTAATAATATATTTGCCAAATGGAGATGTATATTTAGAGGTCGAAGAAGTACATGAAATCATTATACTCTTGAAGTTAGTTTCACCTTGTTTATCTTTCTCTGTTGTCCCTGAATAATTAAAGTGAACCAATGAGTTTCTCGTTTGCATTCTTTAATCCACTCAGCAAGGAACCAAGGAGAGAGTATTTCTGTGGAAGGAAGACCTGATTTCCAAAGTCTCTTATGCTCAGATGGGAATATAATCACTGAGTTTAGAGCATGGCACAAAGCTGAGTTTGACTATTTCTTAGGCAGTATAACCTGAGGGGAGTTAATGTTTCAGTGGCTGTGATTATTATATATTGTGCATGTTTTATTTATTTTTTTTTTTGTATTGTGCATGTTTTAATCAGTAGTTCAGGTTTTGATTTATGCCTCATGACAGGTTCATGAGGGGTACAATTTGAAAAGCAATTTTAAAAATGGAAAGTGGAAAATGCTTTCTATTCTCCAGCTTTTATAAAGATTTTCTTGTTTGGTCAGCAGGGTAAATGTTGGAGGTAATTTTGAGTGAGTCCTGTATGTTCTCTGGCCCTACAGTTCAGGATATTTGTTTGGATACTAGAACAATCCCAGGTGCAAACAGTCTCAAGGGAGGAACAGCTGTGAGCTTGGGGAGGAAGATAAGATCATGAGTTCCTGGCAAGAAAATCTTTCTCTGCAATTCTTTAAAGGATGACAGATTCCCTCCCATAGGGACACTGAATACTTCAAAACTGCATGTTCCAATTGGAGAAATAGTTTTTACCAACATTTCTCAACCTTGGCCCTGTTGATATTTCAGCCTGAATGATTCATTACTGTGGGGGCTGTCCTGTGCATTAGAGGCTGTATAGGAGCATCCCAGACCTCTACCCCCGCCAGATGCCAGGAGTGCCCTCTCCTCAGTCGTGACAACCAAAATGTCCCCAGACATTACCGAATGTCCACTTTGGCTCCGTTTGTCCCCAGCTGAGAAACACTCTTTTTGATTAACAGTGAGACAAAATCCATTTTTTCCTTACCTGCTCCCTTTACCCACCCCTCTTCAGACTCTTGCAATTTCTTTTTCCCTCCTACCTTCCCCCTTTCCTATTCCTTTCTTCTTAAGCTTTCATTGGAGGGTTTAATTTACATAATTCTCCACTCGATAACATAGTTGGGGTTGGAAACCACTGTTACAGATTGAATGTTTGTATCACCCCCAAATTCCCATGTAAAACATAATGCCCAAGGGGTGAAGGTATTTATTAATGGGATTAGTGCTCTTATAAAAGAGAAATCAGAATGCTTCCTACCCACTTCTGCCATGTGAGGACATAGTAAGAAGTTGTCAGTCTGCAACCCAGAAGAGAGCCTTCACAGAATCCTACCATGCTGATACCCTGATCATGGATGTCCAGCTTCTACAACTGTGAGAAACATATTTCTGTTGTTTATAAGCTACCCAGTCTGTGGTATTTTGTTATAGTACCCCAGATGGACTAAAAGAACCACTAAACTAAATCTATTTAGTGTTATCAATGCTGACTAATAGCTAGACAGCCTATAGCAATGGAGGCCAGAGTGACCCCGAAACAAACAAATTATCTCATACTTTTGCATAGATAGCTACCCATCATCTACTTTTCTATAAAATTTCCTTCCTTATTTTGTTCCTTTCTATTCCCCTGCACTCTTCATCCTTCCTACATTCACTCTATTCTGTCTTTCCTTTCTTTGTATCTACACTATTCTTGGGCATTTCTCAGCTCTTCTGATATTGTTCTTTCTAAAAGACTTACATAAGGGCACAGGAGCCTGAAAACAAAATGGCACATTTGGGAAACTGTATATGACATAGGAGGGCCAGAGCTTAGGGAGCATGGGAGACAATAGCAGTGGTGAGACAGAGGGTCTACAGAGGCCAAATCATGAAGGATCTTATACAAGTAATAGAAATAATAGAGCTTCATTTCAAAAACAGGAAAAAACACAGGAAATCAGAAACAAAAGTGTATCTACAAATTCTCTCACCCAAAGATAGTAACTATTAAGATTTCCTTACATTTTCTTTGGCACTAGATCTCTGCACAATAGGGATTTGAATTTGGAATTGTTGCTTTTTTGTGTGTGGTGGGGAACAGCACACAGTTCTGGTTGTACTGTATATATGTATATGTATGTATACATGAATTCTGTGTTTTATTTCCGAACATGGAAAATCACTTATTGCCTTAGAAATTATCTGGTTAATGTGAACAGAACTGCTTTAAAAACCAAATTCAGTAAAAAAGGAGTTTTTGAAAAATTGTACAGGATCGTCAAATAGGGAAAGGACAGTGAGTGCAACAAGGCCTAATAAGAGATGGACCTATTCTCATTGTTCTGCTTTTTTTTTCCCCCCTTTGGTCTCTGTTTCTCCCTGTACACATGCTCTATTCTCAGATTTCATTCTTGATGGGATGTTTTTGTATCTGTTTCCTTATTCAGTTCAATTCAGTTCAGTTGCTCAGTCATGTCTGACTGTTTGCGACCCCATGAACCACAGCAGGCCAGGCCTCGCTGTCCATTACCAACTCCCGGAGTCTACCCAAACCCATGTTCATTGAATCGGTGATGCCATCAAACAATCTCATCCTCTGTCCTCCCCTTCTCCTCCTGCCCTCAGTCTTTGCCAGCATCAGGGTCTTTTCCAGTGAGTTAGCTCTTTGCATCAGGTGGCCAAAGTATTGGAGTTTCAGCTTCAACATCAGCCCTTCTGATGAACACCCAGGACTGATCTCCTTTAGGATGGACTGGTTGGATCTCCTTGCAGTCCAAAGGACTCTCAAGAGTCTTCTCCAACTCTGCACTTCAAAAGCATCAATTCTTTGGCACTCAGCTTTCTTTATAGTCCAACTCTCACATCCGTACATGACTACTGGACAAACTATAGCCTTGACTAGATGGATCTTTGTTGACAAAGTAATGTCTCTGCTTTTTAATATGCTATCTAGGTTGGTCATAACTTTCCTTCCAAGGAGTAAGCGTCTTTTAATTTCATGGCTGCTATCACCATCTGCAGTGATTTTGGAGCCTAGTAAATAAAGTCAGCCACTGTTCCCACTGTTTCCCCATCTATTTCCCATGAAGTGATGGGACCAGGTGCCATGATCTTAGTTTTCTGAATGTTGAGCTTTAAGCCAACTTTTTACTCTCCTCTTTCACTTTCGTCAAGAGGCTCTTTAGTTCTTCTTCCCTTTCTTCCATAAGGGTGGTGTCATCTGCATATCTGAGGTTATTGATATTTCTCCCAGCAGTCTTGATTCCAGCTTGTGCTTCTTCCAGCCCAGCATTTCTCATGATGTACTCTGCATAGAAGTTAAATAAGCAGCGTGACAATATACAGCCTTGACATACTCCTTTTCCTGTTTGGAACCAGTCTGTTTTTCCATGTCCAGTTCTAACTGTTGCTTCCTGACCTGCATACAGATTTCTCAAGAGGCAGCTCAAGTGATCTGGTATTCCCATCTTTTTCAGCATTTTCCACAGTTTATTGTGATCCACACAGTCAAAGACTTTGGCATAGTGAGTAAATCAGAAGTAGATGTTTGTCTGTAATTCTCTTGCTTTTTCAATGATCCAGCAGATGTTGACAATTTGATTTCTGGTTTCTCTGCCTTTTCTAAAACCAGCTTGAACATCTGGAAGTTCAGGGTTCATGTATTGTTGAAGCCTGGCTTGGAGAATTTTAAGCATCACTTTACTAGGGTGTGAGATGAGTGCAATTGTGTGGTAGTTTGAGCATTCTTTGGCATTTCCTTTCTTTGCGACTGGAATGAAAACGGACCTTTTCCAGTCCTGTGGCCACTGCTGAGTTTTCCAAATTTGCTGGCATATTGAGTGCAGCACTTTCACAGCATCATCTTTCAGGATTTAAAATCCTCTTTCCCTATTTTTATGCTGTAATTCCAACTCTGACTCAAAATGAACTTGCATCTTGGCTTTCCTAGCTTACAGGTTTCTCGGTCTAGATTTCTCAAAGAGAAGTCAACACAGAGAGAGAGAGAGAAAGATGCATGAGGGAGAGAGCATACGATTATCTCTGGGATTGGATGTCCAATTCTGGTCCAGTGAACTGTGACTGCGAGAAGAGGGAAGTGGGTTTAAGAAGGTCATGGACAGAGATGCTCTGGCCAAGGCTGTGCAGAGAGACAAAGGTCACATATCTAATATGCTTATGTGGTTAAAAATTCTTAATATTTTTATGACTTCATAATATTCCATGAAACGAATGGATGAGAATCCTCACATATTTGCATCTTCTCTCTTTTAGTCAGTGCATGAATGAGATTGAGAATCATGGGTTGGAAGTTTTCTGGCTGAAGACTGGAAGTGTCAAACACCACTTTTTGTCACCCCTCACATTTCATTATCTAGAACTCAGTCACATGACCACATCTAATGGAAACTGTGACTGGGAAATGTAGTCTGTCTGTGTGCCCTGGAGAAAAGGAGAATATGGATGTTTATCAGGAGAAGAAAGTTTGTGCCTCAGGCCACATCTTTGATTTTGAGGCTAATATTTCAGAGGACAGCTGTGCCCTTTGCCAGCTGGTCTCTTAGAGAAATGTTATGCTGAATAGGCTCGAGTGCTGATTTGAGTGGCATTCCATTTGTTATCTTATGGCATTAGAAAAACATTCTTGCCTTCATTATGCATGTATGAGTAAGACTTTCAGAGAAATGAAAGCTAATGAAAGCAAATGTTTATCAACATCCTTCAAAAGTTGCATTAGAATGATCATCTAGATTTTTAACCTGAAGAGCTTAGTGGTAAACTCTCAGGCTCTGTCCTTATTGTACTCCTTTGTATTTAGATTGAAACACTTTTTCTTTAAAATAAAATGTTCTTGCTAATACAGATTACAATTTAATAAAAAGAAATGATACAGAAAAGTATACCATGACAACTGGCTCATAAAATAAAAGAGTATAATACATATCTGAGGAAAATGAAGATTAATAAAAAGGTAATTAAGGTATATAATACTCTGCCCACTACCTACTCCCCTAAAAGAAAAATAAATAAGTAAGCCAACTAACTAGTGAAGACCAATTCTATAAAATCAGCAGGTTGCTCTGGTGAGTAAAATTGGGAATGGACTTTCAGCACTTGCAAAGGGAAATATAATTGAACTTCTTTACAAAATGAATGAATTTCTCTTAACTCCTAGTAAATTTGAGATCTGGTTTAATTTTAAATGTGTGCTCATAAATTTTGCCTAGTTCCCATGTTTGTTCCCATTTTAAATGGTCCCTGGTGGGAAACGAAGTCTTGAAAACTGTGGGATAGTATTTTGTTATGCCTTCATGGAGAAGATGTATAAAATCATAAGAGGATTGAAAGTCTTACCTATCAGTAGCTTTCCAAATTGTTTCTAATTTGAAAGGATTACAGCTGCCACATCTTGGAACCTAAATTACCTTTAAAGATAAGAGAATGAAAAATGGTAATTTTACTAATCTAAGTAAATAATTTTTGTATCTTGGCCATAGCCTTTTAATACAGGAACATTTATATTAATAAAAAATTCTAATTTGATATTTACCCTTCAAGAGGTATAGGATTTCTTAATATCAATTTTTAATTACCATCTTTCTAAATTCCATATATATGCGTTAGTATACTGTATTGGTGTTTTTCTTTCTGGCTTACTTCACTCTTAATTTTTAAATTAAAATTACATCTACAGAGCATGAATTTAACTTAGAGGAAGAGAATGATAGGATGACTTGGAAGGACATTATTATAAAGTAGAGCATAATTGTTTATTTTCATTTATTTTGGAGACTACTAAAGCATCTTGGTCAAAAGTAGAGAATATGTAGTATTTTCTTTCTCTACCACTATATATATATGTCTGTGTGTGTGTGTGTGTGTGTGTGTGTGTGTGTGTGTGTACACATATATATACATGTACGCCAGCCCTACTAACTCTAGCATATCTCTAGATGTCCTTTTATAGACATGTTTAGTTTCTATACAGAAGTCTGATACACTGTTGAATTAAAAATATTCTGATGTATTCTAAACAGGGAGACATGACAGTTAGTTCACTTTCATAAGTATGTATCATCCTAACATTATTATGTCAATTCTGTAATTAAAAGAGTCAAAATAAATATCCCTATAAAAACACATTCAGTGGAATAACAAGCTCATATATATTCATTTTGAAAAGAGAAATGACACATGATCATGTGATTAGGAAGATTTTGTTACCTTAATGCTTAGCATATCCTAAAGGAGATCAGTCCTGGGTGGTCATTGGAAGGACTGATGTTGAAGCTGAAACTCCAATACTTTGGCCACCTGATGCAAAGAGCTGAGTTATTTGAAAAGACTCTGATGCTGGGAAAGATTGGAGGCAGGAGGAGAAGGGGATGACAGAGGATGAGATGGTTGGATGGCATCACCGGCTCGATGGACATGGGTTTGGGTGGACTCCAGGAGTTGGTGATGGACAGGGAGGCCTGGCATGCTGTGGTTCATGGGGTCGCAAAGAGTCGGACGTGACTGGGCGTCTGAACTGAACTGAATGATTAGCATTAGGAATGGCATCAGGGATGTCATGAGTTAGTATGTGCATAGTGGTTAAGTAGATGGGTTTCATTGTTCATGCATAGATTTAAAAGTATCTATTGATGTAATTCCCTGGTAGTCCAGTGGTTAGGCCTCCATTCTTCTACTGCCCCAGGTGCCCAGGTTGGATCCCTGGTCAGAAAACTAAGATCTCGCATGTGGCCAAAAAGAAATGTATTTGTTGAGCACCACTTGTTAGGCATGATTCTATATACTGGGGACTCGGCAGTAAAAAAGACAAACAGACATACCTATTCTCATGTAGATTGTATTCCAGTAATCAAAAAAACTGAAGTAGATCCCCAATTCTATCATTTACCAGTTGCATGACTTTTGAAATTTACTTAAACTTAGCAGCTGAAACTCAGCTTCCTCAACTATGACATGTGGATAATATAGATGGGGGAAAAGTGGAAACAGCAACAGACTTTATTTTCTTGGGCTCCAAAATCACTATGGACAGTGACTGCAGCCATAAAATTAAAAGATACTTGCTCCTTGAAAGGAAAGATATGACAAACCTAGATAGTGTATTAAAAAGCAGAGACATCACTTTGCTGACAAAGGTCTGTATAATAAAAGCTATAGTTTTTCCAGTGATAAGCTTTCATTTTATTTTCACAATCTAAAAGAAACAAGTCAAAGAAATAGTTGAGTCACATCTCATCTCGGTTTGAGACATTTGAGTAAGGAAAGACTTGTTAATAAAAGTATGAATAATTAGAAATAATTGCTGGGAATGATAATTGTCCTTTCATATTCAGAAATGCAAAAGATTATTTTCTCACAAGTGAAACAGTTGCTTTAGAGTCCCCAAGCCTCATTCATTCTGTACAGGGAATCAAGAGCCTTTTAGAAGAAGCAAGAATATCTTTCAAATCAATATGTATTCATTGAGTACCTTTGAAGAATGAGACAGGAATGTAAAAATTAAGACTTGGTCTCTGTCCTTAGCAAATATACAGTCCAGAGGCAATTGAAGAGGTAGGGCAGTATTACTTCTGATTAAGAGACGAGGAAATAATAGCCACACACACACACAAAAAAGATTTATAAAAATCTCTCCCATTAGCAACAAGCTACTTCACCTGGAAAATCACAAGAATACTGATCTAGATCATAGAATATCACCATTTAAGAATAGGTAATATTCTTATAGGACTTCCCTGGTGGTATGGTAGGTAAGAATCCACCTGCCAATACAGGGGAAATGGTTCAGTTCCTGGTCCAGGAGGATTCCACATGCCATGGGGCAGCAAAGCCCAGGTGCTACAACTGTTGAGCTTGTGTTCTGCAACTACTGAAGCCCATGGGTCTGGAGTCCATGCTCTACAGTAAGAGAAGCCATTGCAATCAGAAGCTCTTGCATCACAATGAAGATCAATAAATAAATAAGTAAAATAATAAACAAGTCATCTCAAATTAAAAAAAATAGATTATAGAACTAAGGCTTAAACTTAGAAAAATTAAGGTTTAGATATTAGGTTGGCCAAAAGTTTGTTAAAATGCAAACAAACTTTTTGGCCAACCCAACAGATGCGTGCATGCATGCTAAGTCACTTCAGTCATGTCCTACTCTTTGCAACCCTATGGACTGTAGCCTGCCAGGCTCCTCTGTCCATGGGATTCTCCAGGCTAGAATACTGGAGTGGGTTGCCATGCCCACCTCCAGGGGATCTTCCTGACCTAGGGATTGAACCTGCCTTTCCTGTGATTCCTGCTGTGTAGGTGGATTCTTTACTGCTGAGCCACCAGGAAAGCCCAATCCATAGATATCCTGACACTATTTAAAAAAAAAAAAAAAAAAAAAAACCTCTTAAAAACTATGAACAACATGGAGAGACTATAGACTTCTTTATGAACACTTACATGTAAAATTTGAATGGGACATATGGACAGGGTAGCCTAAAATTTGAAAGAAAGGACCCTAGAACAAATAAATTGAAATCCACTTTTATATAGCTGTTAATAAAAAAATTATTACCCTAAAAGGTTGTCCAAGCTAATAATACCATTTAGGCTCAAACAGAGTTTGGATCTATTTATTGTAAAAAGGAGTATCAAGAATAGGCTATCATGTAAAAACTAGAGATGTTGAGGTTGGTAACTTGCCAGTAATCACACTTTGCCACAAAACAACATGAAATATTCTTGTCAGAAAAGAAAATGAGGCTGACCCAGCATGCCATTTTATTTTATTTTCTCTTGTTTTTGGAGGCATAAGAATAAGTACCTGTGAATACACATTACTCCAAATAGGATATGAAAAACAGCCAACAAGCACATGAAAAGACACTCAACATCACCAATCATCAAAGAAATACAAATCAATACCATGATGAAGTGTCACCTCATACCCATTAGGATGCTTATCATCAAAAAGACAAGAAATAACAAGTGTTAGCAGGGATGTGGAGAAATGGAACTCTGCACTGTTGGTGGGAATGTAAAATGATACAACTACTATGGAGAACAGTATGGAGATTTCCTGTAAAAATAAAAATAGAGCTGGCACATGGTCCAGCAATCTCAATTTGGGATATATATTCAAAAGCAGGATCTCAGAGATATTTGCATACCCATGTTCATAGCAGCATTATTCACAATAACCAACAGGTGGAAGCAACCCAAGTGTTCATCGATGGATGAATGGCCAAATAAATAGTGGTATATACATGCAATTAGTCAGCCTTGAAAGGGAAGGAGATCCAGTCACATGGTTAAAGCTTGAGAACATCATGTTAAGTGAAATGTCTCAAAAAGACAAATATTTTATGATTCTACTTACATGAGTTATATAAAATAGTCACATTTGAGGAAAAGGATTAGAATGGTGGTTACCAGAGGCTGAGGAGATTAAGGAAAGAGGAGTTGTTTAATGGATTTAGAGTTTCACATGTACAAGATGAAGTAGTTTTGGAGATCTGTTTCACCATAATGGGAATATACTTAATACTACTAAACTACACACTCTAAAATGGTATAGGGTAGTAAATTTTGTATTTTGTGTTTTTGTATCACAGTAAAAAGCATTTTATAATTTTTAAAAAGAGTAAATATCTAAATTCCACTACCATATCTGAATGTGAAGTGTTCGTGTCAGACTCTTTGCAACCCCATGGACTGTAGCCCACCAGGCTCCTCCCTCCATGGGATTCTCCAGGCAAGAGTACTAGAGTGGGTGCCATTTCCTTCTCCAGGGGATCTTCCTGACCCAGGGATTGAACCCAGGTCTCCTGCATTGCAGGCAGACGCTTTAACCTCTGAGCCATCTGAATGTGATTTGGCCCTAATAACTTGACTCAAGACCTTTTCATTGCAGTCTTCCTCTTTATTATTATTATTTTTAAATCAACCTCAGCTTTTAACTGGAAGTTAAATTCCTTCTTCTGGGTAAAAAAATGAATCTAATGCTTGTAGCTAAGTGAATGCAGGTTTGGAAACTCATCTCATAAGTATGTTTACAAGATGTAAAAGAAGAAATTCACTGGTTATTTATGCATCTGTTGTTAGAAAGCTGTAGATTTCTGTTTATTTCCTATAGAATTTCAAGTGCCACATTAAATCACATCATTTAGTGATAACAGATACCCTCAGAATTATGTTGTATGTAGGGTTTAAAAAGAGACAGTACATTTTCCCCCTTTAAAATCCTTACAGGAGCATTTATTATATTCCCATTTACCACCACTGAGTCTCATCAGTCTTAAAGGTATTTTTTTTTTCAGTTTCCTTATATGCCCATTTCCTTTTGGCAATATCTTGCTTTTCCTTTTTAAATTTGAAGTTGAATATTAAAACAGATGCAAAGGAGAGTACTACTTACACATAAACTCTTGAACTGCATTTTTATCATTTCCTCTGTTGAAAAAACCAATTGTATGAAATTGATAGCAACATTTTAGTATATCCTCAGGTCCCCTGGGAAAAGCAATGTGCTTAGACAGATGATCTGATTTTATGAGCACACAGCTGAAGTTTAGCACTGTGCATTTGTCTTTATGCTCCTACTTTTTTCAGGGGCTATGAAAACACATTTAGGCAGTAGTTTTGCTTTCCAACAGTGGACTGCAAAGCCTTTGACAATACATAGCATTTGCATTGCTGTTTTTCATGATGCACATCAAAGTATAGATCACTTTCAGCAGAGACTCTTAATCTCAGCTTGTTAATAAGAAAACAGGAACCTTAGTACCAGAACTCATTTTATTATCTACCCTCACCAAAGACTGTGATTTGGACTCCACTCAAATATGAATTAGTTTAAATGTTGCTCTGCTGTGACTGTTGAATTTATTCATTATGCTGTAATATTTTACTTATGAAACTGCATTTGGAAATCCTTTAGTATATATCAAGATGAAATTACAGTGCTCAGGAATATTGATTATTGCTTGTAACTGCTATCATAATAGCCAACAATTCTCTGTCTTTCTTTGTCTTTCTTCTACCTCTTAATGATATACCAAACCAAATCAATATCCAACATATGGGGCCACTTATGTTGTCTCAAAATTCAATTGTTCTTCATAAATATGCAGAGGATCGAAGATTTTATCTCCAAACATTGAATAAAAAGTCCCATACTGCTAGATTTCTCTTCTATTCCATAGGAGCTTATTAGAGTGTTGCTGTATATGATCAGTTATATGCAAGTGACGTTTTATCACCTCCCGGAGTAACTACTAAGTTGTGATAGGGAGATGGGGAGGCTTCTCCACTCTGCTGTTTACAAAGTGCTATACTTCTCCCTCACTAGTATATTAGATGGTCACAGAAAACATAGGCTGGGAGAGATAAGACATTAAAGAAGAAATCTACCTTCTTATGACATGAAGGTGATTATTTCAGGGACTAATGAGGAAGTACAATCAAATGAAAGAAACCTAATGCTATGAGTCACTTTTTCAATAAAATATATTTAATCTTATTTCTGCTATGTACTGTTTTTCCATTCTAGGGATACATTCAGTGCTTTTAAAAGCAGCAATAATTCCTTTACAGTCCTGATGACCAAACACTAGCTTCTCTCTAATGGTCCCCCATTCATTCAAAACAATTAAGATGGTCTTTAAAACTTACTGTGAGAACATGTAACATACAGAAAAAAATAGATATGTATTATGTAGTATTGTTGAAACAGATTGTGTTTGGTTAGCTTGGGTCAGTTAACCCAGATTAGAACTCTGTGGTGATTCCGTGAAGACTGGTTGGCAGGTAGCACAGGGCAATGGAAATATACTATTTTACATGTCCCCAGTTCTAAGTACATTCATGCCATTAGCTGCTGATGTTTCTTTTAAGTAATCCACTTTTATTCTCTGGGCCTCCATTTATATCTGCAGATGAGCACATTGAGCTGCTAGATGATTTCTGAGATCCTTTCTAACTGATTCTATAGCCATCAGTCTCATGTTTTTCCCTCAGGTACCAAAGGCAACAGGGTAAAAGTGTGGCTCAATTCAATATCATCCACATGACCAAATGAACACAAAGCATGCTTCTTCTGTGATGTACAGGCCTGGGTTCAAATTTTCTTGTGTCCACTAACTGCAGAACCCTGGTGTGGTGTGCCATAATGTCGTAGTTAGGATCAATGGCTCTGGAGCCAGACTGCTTGGGCTTGAAAGTCAGCTTTACCAGTTACTAGGTGTTGGACTGTGGACAAATTACTTAACCTCTCTGTGTGTTGGTTTTCTCATCTGTAAATGTAAATACTTACTGTAATGGGGTTTTTGTGAAGCTTAAATTATATAATGCTTTATGAATTAATTTAGAATAATGTGTGGCACAAATAAGCACTTAATGAGTGTTACCTCTTATTATGATAAGACCCTTATCATCATATCATTTTGCTATTATCATACCACTTTGCTCCTATTAAACCTCTTTTGGTCTCTGTTTTATCATCTGTAAGATTACAATAATAATATCAACCCCACAGACATATTAGATCAAAATATTGCATATAAAGTACCTAATTTGGTACCTGACATTTCTAGGCACTCAATAAATCATGCACATAAATAGAACCAACTATGCATGTGGTTGGAGTTAGTCACTGCATTTTTTCCACCCATCCCACTCCCAATCTTTTCGATACTAGTTACAAGAAAACATATAAGCTCAAGGCAGAAAATTTTAAAGAAATAAGCCTACTATCCAAAGGTTATTATTATTAAACAAATTATTATTATAAAAACAAATTATTTTTCCATGAGCATATCTTTTATTTTAAAAATTGTATTGCCCACATTGTTTTGAAACCTACATGATTTTACTTGATGATCTGTAAACACTTTTTCTAGTGAATATTCTTTTGCAATTAAATTTGTAATGGTTGTATAGTATTCTACTCGGTATTTATAAAATAATATTAATGAACATCTGAGTGTTTATCTTGTGCTGTTATAAATAACACTGCAATATACATTGTCATACACATCATTTCCTAATGAGAAATTCCTATAGGCATAATTTTTGGACAAAGAATATGCATCTTTTAAGCCTTTTGTTATAGAAAGCCAATTATCTTCCAGAAAGTCTTGTGAATCTCCACTCCCCTCAGCAGTCCTGCCCTTTAAATACCATTTATCCTCATAAACTAAAGCAAAACTCTAATGTGGACAGTTTCATTAACTGACATGTGGACAGTTATTTTTTCATTTAAACGTACATGCTTTCATTCTTTAAAAATGGAAGCTAGATATCAGTCTTAAAATATTCCTAATGATGAGCGTATGTGACATGTACAAGGTGATGTTGTCTCTTTGTTCAGTGGAAGGGTCTTGTGATGTATTACATTAACACGTGGCAACAGAATGTTTTCTATTTAGCAGTGTGTTTTACTGCCCTAGGCTGAACAGTAGAGTAGATTGAGGACTTTGGAGCTGGAATGGCCAGGGATCCTAGTATGGCTTTGTTATTCTTTTACAGGTGGATTTAAGCAAGTTACTTAACCTCTTTAGGCCTCCATTTCTTTAAATACACCATGAAGATAATAATATAGCCTATTCCATAAGAGTGAATATTAACTGAGAGAATGAGTGTTTAACACAATGCATGGTACTTAGCACTTGATAAGGGTAAAGTATTACATAAAATCATTTTCATGCCAACTCCTTCCACATGAATGTATCACTACTGTTTACGAAATATCCATATTACAATAGTCATGAGCTATCAATAAACATCCTTTAGTAAATCAAACATGACAGCAGTATGAAGTTCTGGGACGGGTAAAATTAATGCAGGGTAGGAAAAAAAATGCAAACTAGCAGTTGCCTCTGGGGATTAGAGGTAGAGATTTACTTAAAAAGGCAGGGCACTTCCTGGGGTGATGGAAATGTTCTGTATCTTCACAGAGCTTTGGGTTGCACAGGTGATAGCATTTGTTAAGTCACAGCAAAGGTACACTGCAAATTTGTGCATTTCATTGTGTATAGTTTTCACATTGAAATATATTTACTTATAACAGTGTATAAGCTTGTGTACACCATATTGAATTGATACGTTTTTATATTGCAATACCATTGTCATTTGTAGTATTAGCTAACATCTCTATAACATAATTATTCTTACTTTTTGTATTGGGAATAATTAAGATCTACCACCTTAGCATCTTTGGGTTTTTTACATTATTATTGTCTATAACAATACTGTGCATTAGATCTCCAAGACTTATTTCTCTGCTAGTTGCAAGTTTGCAGCCTTAAACATCTCCCTATCCCCACTTATCAGCCCTTGGTAACCAATACTCTGCTCTTTGTTTTTACCAGTTCATGTACGGACCTCAAGGATTTTATGTTGTAAGATAAATCAGAGAAAGAAATACTGTAGGATATCACTCATATGTGGAATCTAAAAAACTCAAACTCATTGTGCATAAATTTTACATTAAAAATCTGTAAGAACTTATTGAACTCTAGAAAATAATATAAAATTTAAAATATGGCAAGAGAAGTGTACTGATGTATGCAGCTTATTTTGAAATGCTTATAAATGAAATAAAAAATGAGATGTTTTAAAAAATATGGATTAAGACAGGAATGGTGAGATGGATAAAAATGTGATGAAGTGAATATAATCATATGTTAAGTATAGAATCTAGTTCACAAGTATATGTGTGGTTTTGTTTTTATTTTTTATTTTTTTTTAGCTTTTATTTATTTTTTTTTATTTAATTAAATTTATTTATTTTTTTTAATTACAATACTGTATTTGTTTTGCCATACATTGACAGGAATCAGCCATAGGTGAACACAATCTCCCAATGCCGAATCCCCTCCCACCTCCCACCCCCCCACCCTCTACTTGAATCATCCTGTGCATCAGCCCCATGCCTCCTGCATCCTACATTGAACATAGATTAGCGTTTCGTTTCTTACAGGAAAATATACATGTTTCATTGCCATTCTCCCATACCATCCCACCCTTTCCCTCTCCCTCAGAGTCCAAAAGTCCACTCTATACCTCTGTGTCTCTTGTTGTCTCACATATAGGGTCATCATTACTGTCTTCTAAATTCCATATATATGTGTCAGTATACTGTATTGGTGTTTTTTCTTTCTGGCTTACTTCACTCTGTATAATCGGTTCCAATTCCATCCATCTCATTAGAACTGAGTCAAATTTATTCTTTTTAAGGGCTGAGTAGTATTCCATAGTGTATATGAACCACAGCTTTCTTATCCATTCATCTGCTGATGGACATCTAGGTTGCTTCCATGACCTGGCTATTATAAACAGCGCTGCAATGAACATTGGGGTACATGTGTCTCTTTCACTTCTGGTTTCCTCAGTGTGTATGCCCAGCAGTGGGATTGCTGGGTCATAAGGCAGTTCTATTTGCAATTTTTAAGGAATCTCCACACTGTTTTCCATAATGGCTGTACTAGTTTGCATTCCCACCAGCAGTGTAAGAGGGTTCCCTTTTCTCCACACCCTCTCCAGCATTTATTGCTTGTAGACTTTTGGATCGCAGCCATTCTGACTGGTGTGAAATGGTACCTCATTGTGGTCTTGATTTGCATTTCTCTGATAATGAGTGATGTTGAACATCTTTTCATGTGTTTAAAATGTTTATTTGGTAATTGTCTTTTAAAATTTAAATATAGTATTTTTAAGACCAGTGCTGCTCAACTGGAGATACACATTAAACTTTACTTAGGATGTTTTATTAAAATATACTTGCTTAGGACCTAGTCCAGATTTACTAAATTTCTTCACTTGATATTTTCTGGAGTAGATGTATGTTTGTTATAAAAATTCTTTGCTTTAGCTGTATGTTTGGTAATTTTTATAATAAAATATTAGGTGAAAATGTGTCTGTGAAAGCTAGTCTCTAAATACTGGCCCCTGGGCCATTCATATTATCAAAATGCCTGATGATGCTTCTCTTCCTGTTCTTGTGTATTATATTCAATGAAAGGGAGCAGTATAGTGAATGCCACCAAATGTGGAAGGGTAATGCTCAGAGATTGAGAACCTCATTAGTCAAAAATTCAGGAACAGAGGATCTCTTTCTTCCTCTTAAAAATCTAAAATAGGAAGACAAAAAAAGACCACCATGGGCATTGTGGAGTTAAGTGTTAGGGATATGAAAATTTTGTTGAGTTATTCCTAGTTCCCTTTTGCTTTATTGTAGCATGGTTGTTTAATGGGGTTTATGTTTCTGTAGCAAGTGGCTTTGGTTTTGATAGCCCACATTTTTGTTTCTTTTCTGCAGGCATTTCCTGTTCAAGCACGGATCTGGTTCCTCAGCCATCTTTAGTGCAGCCAGTCAGAACTACCCACTGACATCCAATACTGTGTACTCACCTCCTCCCAGGCCACTTCCTCAGAAGCACCTTTTCCAGACCTGCCTTTACCTTCAACAAGCCCTACAGGTGCTGCAATTGGAAGTGCACGGCCTTGAGCGCCACTGCGATCACAGTGACTCTGGCCTTGTTACTAGCCTATGTGATTGGTAAGCCCTTTTTGCCATGCTTCACTTTTCTTCTTCATCAAAATCTGGTTTTGCTTGTGCTGGAGTTGGGACTGAAGGGTTTCTTTCTATACTCTCTGACCTACAAATTTGAACTTAAAGCTTAGTATTACAAATAACAAATAGATTTCTAATTAGGTTTTTTTTTGGTACTTCCTAATCTTAAATACTGCTGAGGAGGGTAAGAACTGCTCTTTGAGAAGAAATATTTATACTACTAACACAGTCTTATTGATTGCAATTACTGTAGTTAACCATTTTCCCTTCAATTAGAAGGTTGTTATGGTTTTCTCATTAGAAGTCATAAGTACCAATCTACAGTAGCTTCTTAAATTATAGTTAAAAAATAATACTGCTACTGAATTTTCAGGTAGCAATTTCATTAAAATAGTAGTTATTTGGAAACTATCGGAAAATCTAGGGCATAATTTCTTTCCAAGAATGTGGAATTTTACACTGGGACTAAAAAAAAAAGTCTTCTTATTTTCACTCGGTAAATGGCGGCAAAATTGTGTGGTTACTATGTTTGCAATGATAAAGGAGAAAATAGTAGTGAAGCACACTTTCTACTTTTAAGAAAAATATGATTCTTCTTGAGGCATCTTGATTAAAGTCACCCTTCGTGTGTGTGTGTGTGTGTGTGTGTGTGTGTGTGTGTGTGCGTGCACGCTTCCATGCTCAGTGACTAAGTCATGTCTGACTCTTTGCAACTCCATGGAATGAAGCCTGTCAGGCTTCTCTGTCCCTGGGATTTCCCCAGGCAAGAATACTAGAGTGGGTTACCATTTTCTTCTCCAGGGGTCTTCCCAAATTAGGGATCGAACCCATGTCTCCTGCATTGCAGGCATATTCTTTATCACTGAGCCACCTGGAAAGCCCCAAGTTACCCTTTCTCAATAGCAAGTCATATTGATTTTTCTGGATGACATTTTAATTTGACTGAACATTAATTTCCTTGAGTGGTTCTGTGGTCTAAAATGTAAATTAACTTAAGAAATATGTATTTTGTGGAAGCAGTATTCCTAGAAGACTAACATGATGGTAGAAAAAATTCTTTCTAAGTATGTCACTCATATCTTCTTTTCAAGTTTAGCCTGATTTCCTAATTGAATGGGGAATTATCCACAAAGATATATTGAATATGGTTCTGAGAGGTAGATATAAAAGGAATTTAGAGTTTCTTCTAATTATAAAACAGTAAGTTTTGTTGAGTCTGATTTATTAAAAATGTGAACAATAAGAAAGTTCTCATGACCAGTTTTTATGAGTCATAGAACAAAGGATAGTAAGTAAGCAAATATATTTTGTAGTGGAGTCACTGATAATGTCAGCAATATAAGATCACAGCCTATATTGATGTTCATGATTATTTCTTTTCTGTTTTCATTGTACAATCTGAATATATTGAACAATGCTTCTATTAAATGTGGATAATATTAACTTATAAGATCAAAAATACATTCTTTACCTCAGACAACTTAGGACAACTAACTATGAACATTTATTTAGATTGTAATAACGTTTAATGAAGAATGATGCTGAAGGAATGAAGGTCTGAGATGAGAAAGTACTGTAATATACACAGGATTTTAATATGGTATCATTCAAATCAAGGAGTAATTTGAAAAGTTTAAATACATTAGAGGCCCTTTAAAATGTCCTTGTTCAATTATGAGACCAATTATTATCTTATAGGTTATCTTCTTTTAGCTTTTACTGTACAAAGAGATGATATTTTAGACATAAGACTTTACATTTGGAATAAAGAAATCCAAGTTCTTTATTAATAGATTTATACTCTGTCCAAACCTATGTTTCTATTTAAATTTTTACATGCCCACTTATATAAAAGTTGTATTATACACTCTGAGCCTTGTTTAATAGATTATATATTTATTTCAAATGTGAAAATGTTTCAGTTATTTCAAGGACTGCCATTTTAATAAGGAAAACAGTGGCATATATTAATATATTTAATATGACAACAAGGCAATACAGTACAATGGTCATGAACAAGGATTTTCAGACCTCTGCCACTTCTTACGCACATTATCTTTGGCAAATTATTTACCCTTTTAAGGCCTCCATTTTCTCATCTGTAAAATTGTCCTAAAACACTACCTGTAACATAGGGTTATCATCTAATTAAATTTCTTTGGAAGGAATGATGCTAAAGCTGAAACTCCAGTACTTTGGCCACCTCATGCAAAGAGTTGGCTCATTGGAAAAGACTCTGATGCTGGGAGGGATTGGGGGCAGGAGAAGAAGGGGACGACCGAGGATGAGGTGGCTGGATGGCATCACGGACTCGATGGACGTGAATCTGAGTGAACTCCGGGAGTTGGTGATGGACAGGGAGGCCTGGTGTGCTGTGGTTCATGGGGTCGTGAAGAGTTGCACACGACTGGGCAACTGAACTGAACTGAACTGAATATATCTAAAGAACTTGGAAGACTGCCTAAAACATATAGTGAAGTGAAAGTTGCTCAGTCATGTCCAACTCTGCAACCCCATGGACTATACAGTCCATGGAATTCTATAGGACAGAATATTGGAGGGAGTAGCCTTTCCTCTCTTGAGGGGATCTTTCCAACCCAGAGATCAAACCCAAGTCTCCTGCATTGCAGGCAGACTCTTTACCAGCTGAGCCATATAAGTATATCATAAATGTTAAATATTATTATCGCTGTTGTTACCATTCAGTTCAGTTCAGTTCAGTCACTCAGTCATGTCTGACTCTTTGCGACCCCATGAATCATAGCACACCAGGCCTCCCTGTCCATCACCAACTCCCAGAGTTCACCCAAACTTATGTGCATCAAGTCGGTGATGCCATCCAACCATTTCATCCTCTGTCGTCCCCTTCTCCTCCTGCCCTCAATCTTTCCCAGCATCAGGGTCTTTTCCAATGAATCAACTCTTCGCATGAGGTGGCCAAAGTATTGGAATTTCAGCCTCAGCATCTGATCTCCTTTAGGATGTACTGGCTGGATCTCCTTGCAATCCAAAGGACTCTCAAGAGTCTTTTCCAACTCCACAGTTCAAAATCATCATTTTTATACTTACTATTCACTGTTAACATTCACTGTTTCTCAGAGTTAACTGTTTTATTCATGGCTATATCCCAGATCCACAAACACTGCCTGGCACATAGCAATCCTGTCCATAAAAGTTTACTGAAAAAAAAAAAAAATTACACTAAGCACTCTACTTGTATTAGCTCATTGCATCCTCAAAAGCCATTAAGGATAGTCATAAGATTAAGTCTATTTTATAAATGAGACAACTGAGGCATAGACAATGTAAGAGATCACATATAGGTCACACGGAAATTAAGAGGTCACATCACTAAGAAGGGAATATCCTGAGCTTTAAGCCAGAGCAGACTGACTCCAGAGGACAAGCTTTTGAGTGCCAGGCCTTGCTGCTCTCCTAGCGCTGCAATAAACTTTGAAGCTCACTTAATTCTTGGGCTTCTCTGGTGGCTCAGACAGTAAAAAATCAGCCTGCAATACAGGAGACCCAGGTTCGATCCCTAGATCAGGAAGATCCCCTGGAGAAGGAAATGGCAATCAGCTCCAGTATTCTTGCCTGGAGAATTCCACGGACAGAGGAGTTTGGCAGGCTATAGTCCATGGGATCACACACAGTTGGACACAAGTGGGCTAACACCCAAAAAGATGTCATTTTCCTTATAGGGGACTGGAATGCTAAAGTAGGAAGTAAAGAAACCCCTGGAGTAACAGGCAAATTTGGCCTTGGAGTACAGAATGAAATAGGGCAAAGGCTAATAGAGTTCTGCCAAGAGAACACACTGGTCATAGCAAAACACCCTCTTCCAACAACACAAGAGAAGACTCTACACATGGACATCACCAGATGGTCAACACCGAAAAGAGACTGATTATATTTTTGCAGCCAAAGATGGAGAAGCTCTATAATTGACAAAAACAAGACTGGGAGCTGACTGTGGCTCATATCATGAACTACTTATTGCCAAATTCAGACTGAAATTAAAGAAAGTAGAGAAAACCACTAGACCATTCAGGTATAACCTAAATCAAATCTCTTATGACTATACAGTGGAAGTGAGAAATAGATTTAAGGGACTAGATCTGATAGAGTGACTGATGAAGGTTCATGACATTGGACAGGAGATAGAAGTCAAGACCACCCCCAAAAAAAAGAAATTCAAAAAGCAAAATGGCTCTCTGAGGAGGCCTTACAAATAGCTATGAAAAGAAGGAAGCGAAAAGCAAAGTAGAAAAGGAAAGACATACCCATTTGAATGCAGAACTCCAAAGAATAGCAAGGAGTGATAAGAAGGCCTTCCTCAGCGATCAATGCAAAGAAACAGAGGAAGACAATACAGTGGGAAAGACTAGAGATCTCTGCAAGAAAATTAGAGATAACAAGCAAAATTTCATGCAAAGATGGGCTCAATAAAGGACAGAAATGGTATGGACCTAACAGAAACAGAAGATATTAAGAGCTGGCAAGAATATACAGAAGAACTGTACAAAAAGATCTTCACGACCCAGATAATCATGATGGTGTGATCACTCACCTAGAGCGAGACATCCTGGAATGTGAAGTCAAGCGGGCCTTAGAAAGCATCACTACAAACAAAGCTAGTAGAGGTGATGGAATTCCAGTTGAGCTATTTCAAATCCAGAAAAATGATGCTGTGAAAGTGCTGCACTCAATATGCCAGCAAATTTGGAAAACTCAGCAGTGGCCACAGGACTGGCAAAGGTCCGTTTTCATTCCAGTCGCAAAGAAAGGAAATGCCAAAGAATGCTCAAACTACCACACAATTGCACTCATCTCACACCCTAGTAAAGTGATGCTTAAAATTCTCCAAGCCAGGCTTCAACAATACATGAACCCTGAACTTCCAGATGTTCAAACTGGTTTTAGAAAAGGCAGAGAAACCAGAGATCAAATTGCCACATCTGCTGGATCATGGAAAAAGCAAGAGAGTTCCAGAAAAACATCTATTTCTGCTTTATCGACTATGCCAAAGCCTTTGACTGTGTGGATCACAATAAACTGTGGAAAATTCTTCGAGATGGGAATACCAGACCACCTGACCTGCCTCTTGAGAAACCTGCATGCAGGTCAGGAAGCAACAATTAGAACTGGATATGGAACAACAGACTGGTTCCAAATAGGAAAAGGAGTACATCAAGGCTATATATTGTCACCCTGCTTATTTAACTTATATGCACAGTGCATCATGAGAAACACTGGGCTGGAGGAAACACAAGCTGGAATCAAGATTGTTGAGAGAAATATCAATAACCTCAGATATGCAGATGATACCACTGTTATGGCAGAAAGTGAAGAAGAACTAAAGAGCCTCTTGATGAAAGTGAAAGAGGAGAGTGAAAAAGTTGGCTTAAAGCTCAACATTCAGAAAACTAAGATCATGGCATCCGGTCCCATCACTTAATTGCAAATAGATGAGGAAACAGTGGGAACAGTGGCGACTTTATTTTTCTGGGCTCCAGAACACTGCAGTTGGTTATTGCAGCCAGGAATTTAAAAGACGCTTACTCCTTGGAAGGAAAGTTATGACCAACCTAGATAGCATATTAAAAAGCAGAGACATTACTTTTCAACAAAGGTCCATCTAGTCAGGGCTATAGTTTTTCCTGTGGTCATGTATGGATGTGAGAGTTGAGCTATAAAGAAAACTGAGTGCTATAAAGAACTGTGGTGTTGGAGAAGACTCTTGAGAGTCCCTTGGACTGCAAGGAGATCCAACCAGCCCATCCTAAAGGAGATGAGTCCTGGGTTTTCATTGGATGGACTGGTGCTGAAGCTGAAACTCTAATACTTTGGCCACCTCATGCGAAGAGTTGACTCATTGGAAAAGACCCTGATGCTGGGAAAGATTGAGTGTGGGAGGAGAAGGGGATGACAGAGGATGAGATGGTTGGATGGCATCACCAACTCGAAGGACATGAGTTTGAGTAAACTCTGGGAGTTGGTGATGGACAGGGAGGCCTGGTGTGCTGCAGTTCGTGGCATCACAAAGAGTTGGACACAACTGAGCGACTCACTGAACTGAACTGAGCAACTTTCACTACTAAGTAAACCCACCATGTTTTTTTCTTATTAAATCACAAATTAAATTAGATTTACCAGTTATCCATTGCAATGGTTACTTCAACTAAGATGTGTGGATTGGTGAGAGTATCTATTGAAATGATTTACCATGAGACTTTGAAAAGACAGAAATACCAGTTTAAATGCTAGTACAGTAGGTTGAGGGCTTCTCTGGTGGCTCAGATGGTAAAGAATCCACCTGCAGTGTAGGAGACCTGGGTTTGATTCCCTGGATTGGAAAGATCCCCTGGAGGAGGGCATGGCAACCCATTCCAGTATTCTTGCCTGGAGAATCCCATGGACAGAGGAGCCTGACAGGCTACAGTCCATGCATTGGGTTACAAAGAGTTGGACACGACTGAGTGACTAAGCACAGCACAGTAGGTTGAGTGGGTTCAAGATGAGGAGATATTAATGGCAAACACTAACTTTGTTTGTTCTGACTTCTGTCATGAGCCGAACATTATGTGACTTTGGATAAATTGGTTAAAATCTCTTCCTCCACTTACTCCACCTGTGCTGTATCATAGACTACCTCAGGAGGGTAGAGTAGGAATTCATAAATAGTTATTCAGGTGAAAGATGTCACATAACAACGGTAACACACAAGATGATTTTTAAATGGCTTTCTGTGGTTGGAAATAAAAAGTATTATATTTCAAAATAGGAAACCATTTCACTCTCAGCTCTTGCTGTGTCTGTAAGAGTTATCAGGCTTTTTTTTTCAATACCCCCCCACAGTTGCTGTGTAACCCAACTAAGATCTTTCACTGAAAATATTTACTGCTTCTGTTTGCTGTGCAGATTCCTTTCTGCTATTTCATTTTCCTCTATTATCCATTATACATAACCTTTAGATACTAATGCCTGTAGGCTGTGCTGCCCCCAATCCAGGAGGGGAAATCACATCAATGTCAACGGGACATCACTAGTCATTCTGTGAATTACGGCTCTGTAAGTGGTCATTGAAAAGCAGTGGAAATCCAGCAAGTGAACAGTCAGAGCTGGGTTCAGGCAACCAGCCCCATCCCCACTTCTCCCCATTATACCTTTTGGGTCAGCAAAAAGAATTTCTTTGAATAAGTTTTGAGGTCATAAAATTCAATGAAGGGAAGCATGGGAACATACTGATTATATGAAGATACTATGGAATGACTATTGTCATCACTTAGCCATAAATCTGTAATATTTTCCATCTGAATCCAAAAAAAAAAGGTCCTTATGCTTCATCCTCTCTGGTATTTTGGCATCAGTGATGTATCAGTGCCAGTCAGAAGCACATTTGCTTGAATTTACAAATAAGCCTTATGAAGTCGTAGTCAGGAAGACAGATGCAAGGCATCAAGAGTAGGCGAGGTTAAGGTACTTCATCAATGGTTGTGAAGGGCACAGACTCGGCTTCTCTGGTAATATTTGATGTTTTGATCAAGTTTCTCCACAGTCAGCAGTTTGTATATCAGAGGCAATAGAAACTCACAAGAATACATTGTGCTTGGGGTCAAACAGGCTGTTGCATTGAAAGAGTTGGGGAGTAGAGATTTCTGGCTCTCATACTAAATATGATCAGTTAATGATATCGATGTTGCTTTCTTTTGCCATGAAATTAGTAGTAATTCCTCCCACCTTCACAGGATGCAGGAAGTATCCAAACTCTACGGATGAAATAAGTTAAGTCTGTAAATCTCTTTGCCATGACATACTATATAGCCCACATGTAGAAAGTTGACTAGAATGGTTATTAGTACAGAATTAGGAGAGAGAGAATACTGAACCCGATTCTGTAATCAAAAGTTTAAGAATGGAACTATTCAAGAGGGCAAAGTGCCAACTTCACTTGCTCTCTGCACAAAATTGAATAATAGTGAATTCAGGGGTTTCTTCTGCCTCCTTTATGCTAATCCAAATTACCCACCTTTCTAGGGCTACGATTATGGTGGGAGGAATAACATGCTGAAAGCTGTAGAATGAGTGTGCTTGTTTTGCCTGCATGACCAAAAAAAAAAAAAAAAAGTGCAAATACTTTAAAATATAGGGAAAAAACAGTAAGACAAATTTTTATTTTGGAAAATTCAGAAATTTAGTTGTTTTTTTAAATAGAATTGAAATGGAGTTTTTCCCCAATTATCTAGCTAGACAGTGCCCTTTGCCACAAGTTTTATGAGGTATAGATAAATATGCTCACCAAAAAGGATCTCTTTCAATTACTAGTAACTTCATTAATGCCTCTATGCCTCAATTTCCTCATCTGCAAAATGGAATGTTGATAACAACTTCCTCATATATTTTCTTTTTAAATTAAATGAAACAGAGCATGTAAAACACCCAAGACATTGCTTAATAGATCTAAGTAACATACATAATATTGTTTTTTTCTTAAAATACAATTGAAATCAAGTTTTGTTGCCCCAACAAGCTAGATGGAAAATGTCTTTTCCCACAAAGCTTACTAATTATAGATAAATATGCTCACCAAAGAGAATCTTATAAACTTATTAGTAATGTCATTAATTCCACTTTGCCTCAGTTTCCTCATCTAATAAATGGGAATGTTGATAACAACTTCCTTGTAGAATTTCTTTTTAATTAAATGAAGCAGAACATGTAAAACCCAGGACATTTCTTAGTAGATCTAAGTAAGATACTTAATTTTATCTTTTTAAATAGGGAGAATGAAATTACAGTTTCCCGCCCCCAACAATCTAGGTAGACAATGCCTTTCCCACAATGTTTACAGGTATACATAGATATTCTCACCAAAACACATCTCTTTCACTTACTAGTAACTTCATTAATGCCTCTGTGCCTCAGTTTCCTCATCTATAAATGGGAATGTTGATAACACCTTACTTGTAGATTTTTTTTTCAGTTAAATGAAGCAGAGATGTAAAATACCCAGAGCATTGCTTAGTAGAGTTAAGTAACATATTTAAGTTTCTGTTTTTTTTTAACAGAAATGAAATCTAGTTTTTCTCCCATCAACCTAGATAGACAGTGCCCTTTCACACAATCTTTGCTAAGTGTAGATGCATACTATCGTGAAAAATCTTCTCTTTCACTTATTAGTAACTTCACTAATGCCTCTATGTCTCAGCTTCCTCATCTGTAAAATGGGAATCTTGACAACTCATTCCTCGTATATTTTCTTTTTAATTAAATAAAGTAGAGCATGTAAACACCCAGGACATTGCTTAATAGATCTAAGTAACATACTTTTTTTTTTTTAATAGAGAGAATTAAAATCTAGATAGTCAATGCCCTTTCTCACAAAGTTTGCAAAGTTTCAATGCATATGCTCTCAAAAAGCATCTCATTCACTTTGGTAACATCATTAATGCCTCTGTGCCTCAGTTTCCTAATTTATAAAATGGGAATATTGATAACACTTTCCTGGTAGATTTTTTTCAACTAATTGAAGCAGTGTATGTAAAACCCACATGATATTGCTTAGTAGATCTAGTAATATAGTTAATTTTGTCTTTTTAATATGGAATTGAAATCAAGTATTTTTCCCCAACAATCTGGATAGAGAGGCCCTTTCCCACAAAGTTTACTAAGTATAGATAAACACTCACCAAAAAGCATCTCAGTATCTAATGACATCTTTAATGACTCTGTACCTTAGTTTCCTCATATTTAATATGGGAATCTTGAAAACAGCTTTCTCATAGATTTTCTTTTAGATTAAATGAAGCACAGAATGTAAAACACTAAGGACTTTGCTTAGTAGAACTAAGTAACATATTTAATCTTGTGTGTTTTTTTTAATAGAATTGAAGTCAACTTTTTTGCCCAACAATCTAGATAGACGCCCTTTCCCACAATGTTTACCTTTATTGGTAAATAGGCTCACCAAAACTCACCTCTTTCACTTACTATTAACTTCATTTATGCCTCAGTGCCTCAGTTTCCTCATCTATAAAATGTGAATGTTGATAACACCTTCCTCGTTGATTTTCTTTTTAATAAAATTAGGCAAAGCATTTAAAACTCCTGGGACATTGCTTCATAGATCTAAGTTAACGTACTTAATTGTGTTTTTCTTTAATAGAGACAATTGAAATCCGAGATTTATTTTGCTAACAATCTAGGTCGTAAATGAACTGTCTCTCAGATTTTACTAAATGTTGATAAAAATGCTCACCGAAAGGATCTCTTTTACTTATGGAATTCTCTAGGCCAGAATACTGGGTGGGTAGCCTTTCCCTTCTCCAGGGAGTCTTCCCAACCCAGGATCAAGCCCAGGTCTCCTGCACTGCAGGCAGATTCTTTACCAACTGAGCCATCAGGAAGCCTTTTACTTATTAGTAACATATTAATGCCTCTAGCCTCAGTTTCCTCATCTATCAAATGGGAATGTTGATAACACCTTACTTGTAGGTTTGTTTTTTTAATTAAATGAAGCAGAGCATGTAAAATGCCTGGGATATTACTTAGTAAGAGTGGTATATTTACATTTTTTAATAGGTTGAATTGAAATCAACTGCTTCCCCATCAATCTAGATAGCCAGTGCCCTTTCCCACAAAGTTTACTAAGTACACATGAATGTGCTCACCTAAAAGCATCTCTTTCACTTACTAGTATCTTCATTAATGCCTCTATGCCTCATCTATAGATGAGTTTCCTCATCTGTAAGATTGGAAATGTTGATAACACCTTCATCATAGTTTTTCTTAATTAAATGAAATAGAGCATGCAAAACACCCAGGACATTGCTTGCTCCATTTATGTGACGTATTTAATTTTCTTTGATAGATAGAATTTTTTTAATACTTTATTCTACGTTACAATACTGTATTTGTTTTGCCATACATTGACATGAATCAGCCACAGGTGTCCACGGTCTCCCAGTGCCAAAGCCCCCCCCCACCTCCCACCCCACAAGTCAGTTTTTTCCCAAGAATCTTCACAGACAGTGCTCTTTCTCACAAAGTTTACTCTCAGTGCGCTCACCAAAAAGCATCTTGTTCACTTTGGTCACTTCATTACTGCCTTCATTCCTCAGCTTCCTCATGTATAAAATGGGAATCTTGATAACGTCCTTGTAGATTTTCTTTTTTTTTAATTTTTGTTTTTACTTATTCTACTTTACAATACTGTATTGGTTTGCAATACATTGACATGAATCAGCCACATTAAGCAAACCATGTAAAACACCCAGGATATTACTTTGTAGAGCTAAATAACATACTTAATTTTGTGGGGTTTTTTTAAAGGAGATAATTCAAATCAAGATTTCTTTTGCTCACAATCTAGATAGTCAGTGCTCATTTCCACAAATTTTACTGTCGATAAATACGCTCACCAGAAAGCATCTCTTTCACTTAATAGTAACTTCAGTAATGGCTCTTACTTGACTCAGTTTCCTCATCTGTAAGATGGGAATGTTGATAAGACCTTCCTCATAGATTTTCTTTTTAATTAAATGAAGCAGAGATTGTAAAACACCCAATTCATTGCTTAGTACATCTTAAGTAATGTACTTAAATTTGTCCTTTTTAAATAGAATTGAAATCGAGTTTTTCCCCAACAATCTAGATAGACAATGCCCTTTCCCACAAAGTTTACTAAGTATAGTGAATACGCTCAGCGAAAAGGATCTCTTTCACTTACTAATAAAGTGAGTAATACCTCTGTGCCGTAATACCTCTGTGCCTCACTTTCCTCGTGTATAAAATGGGAATGTTAATAACACACTTCCTCTTAGTTTGTTTGTTTTTGTTTTTTTTTTTTTTAGTTGAATGAAGCAGAGCATGTAAAACACCCAGGACATTGCTTAGTAGATCAAAGTAACATAATTGAATTTGGTGGGGTTTTTTTAAGAAGAGAGAGTTTAAATCCAGTGTTTTCCACAATAATCTAGATAAACAATGCCTTTACCCACAATGTTTACTAAGTACAAGTAAATAGGCTCACCAAAAATTATATCTTTCTCTTACCAGTAACTTCATTAATGCCCCAGTGCCTCAGTTTCCACAGCTATAAAATGGGAATGCTGTTGAAGCTTTCCTTGTTGATTTTCTCTTCAATTAAATTGTGCAAAGCATGTAAAACTCCCAGACCATTGCTTCCTAAATCTAACATACTTAATTTTGTTTTAATAGTAAAAATTGAAATCGAGATTTTACTCACAATCTAGATAGTCAGTGACCTTTTCCAGACAATTTTATTAAGTGTCAATAAATACGCTCACCAAAAAGCATCTCTTTAACTTACTGCTGCTGCTGCTGTTGCTGCTAAGTCACTTCAGTCATGTCCAACTCTGTGCGACCCCATAGACGGCAGCCCACCAGGCTCCCCCATCCCTGGGATTCTCAAGGCAAGAACACTGGAGTGTGTTGCCATTTCCTTCTCCAGTGCATGAAAGTGAAGAGTGAAAGTGAAGTCGCTCAGTCGTGTGTGACTCTTTGTGACCCCCATGGCTGCAGCCTACCAGGCTCCTGCATCCATGGCCATGGGATTTTCCAGGCAAGAGTACTACTAACTTAATTAATGCCTCTATGCCTCAGTTTCCTCATCTATAAAATGGGAATGTTGGTAATACCATCTTCAGCATTTTTGTTTAGTTCAATGAAGTAGACCATGTAAAACACATAGGACATTGCTTAGTAGGTCTCATTACATATTTAATATTGATTTATTTTTAATATAAAGTTGAAATCAAGTATTTTTGCCCAACACTGTAGATCCACAATTCCCTTTCCCAGAAAGTTTACTAATTATAGAGAAATAAGAAAGTTTACTAATTATAGAGAAATACACTCATCAAAAGCATCTCTTTCACTAAAAAGTAACTTCATTAATGACTCTGCACCTTAGTTTCCTCATGTATAAAATGGGAATCTTGATAACACCTTCCTCATACATTTTCATTTTAATTAAATGAAGCAGAACATGAAAAACACCCAGGACATTGCTTAGTAGAAACTAAATAACATACTTAATTTTGTTCTTTTTAATAGGGAGATTTGAAGTAGATTTTCCCCCAGCAATCTAGACAGACAATTCCCTTTCCAACAACGTTTACCTTTATAGATAAATTAGCTCACCAAGACACATCTTTTTCACATACTAGTAACTTCATTAATGCCTCTAGCCTCAGTTTCTTCATCTATAAAATGGGAATGTTGATAAACACTTTACCCGTAGGTTAGTTTTTGTTTTTTTATTTTTAGTTACATGAAGCACAGCATGTGAAAACCCCCAGGACATTGCTTAGTAGATCTAAGTAACATCCTTTGTTTGTTTTTTTTTATAGGTAGAATTGAAATCAAGTTTTATTCCCCGATCAATCTAGACAATGCCCTTTCCCACAAAGTTTACTAAGTATACATGAATATGCTCACCAAAAAGCATCTCTGACTTATAGTTAAGTAATGCCTCTATGCCTCAGTTTCCTCATCTATAAAGTGGGAATGTTGATAACACCTTGCTCATTGATTTTTTTTTTTAATTAAATGAAAAGTGAATGAAGTCGCTCAGTCATGTCTGACTCTTTGCAACCCCATGGACTGTAGCCTACCAAGTTCCTCCATCCATGGGATTTTCCAGGCAAGAATACTGGAGTGGGTTGCCATTTCCTTCCCCAGGAGATCTTCTCACCCCAGGGATTGAACTCCGGTCTCCCACTACAATGCAACAGACGCTTTGCCATCTGAGCCACCAGGGAAGTCCAATTAAATGAAGGAGAGAATGTAAAACACCCAGGGCATTGCCTTGATCTAAGTAACATAATTTTTTTTTTAATACATAGATTTGAGAACAAGTTTTCCCCAATAATCTCGATAGATAATGCCGTTACCCCAAAGTTTATTCAGTTCAGTTCAGTCAGTCGTGTCTGACTCTTTGCTACCCCATGGACTGCAGCATGCCAGGCCTCCCTGTCCATCACCAACTCCCAGATCCTACTCAAACTCATGTCCATCATGTCAGTGATGCCATCCAACCATCTCATCCTCTGTTGTCTCCTTTTCCTCCCACCTTCAGTTTTTCCCAGCATCAGAGTCTTTTCCAATGAGTCATTTCTTTGCATCAGGTAGCCAAAGTGTTGGAGTTTCAGCTTCAGCATTGCAGGCAGATTCTTTACCAACTGAGATATCAGGAAACCCCACAAAGTTTACTAAGTGTAGATAAATACGCTCACCAAAATGCATGTCATTCCTTTTGGTAACTTCATTAATGCCTCTGTGCCTCAGTTTCCTCACTGGTAAAGTGGATATTTTGATAACACCTTCCTCACTGATTTTTTAATTAAATAAAACAGAGCATATTAAAACACCCAGGACATGGCTTATATCAAGTAACATACTTAATTTTAATTTTTTTTAAGAAGAGAGGGTTGAAATCTAGTTTTCTGCACAATAATCCAGACAGACAATGCCCTTTCCCACAAAGTTTACTAATTACAGATAAATAGGCTCACAAAAACATCTCTTTCACTTATTTTATTTTTATTCATCCACTTTACTTTGCTCACTATCTACCTTGTCATGCCCTTTCCTACAAATTTTATTGTGTCGATAAATACACTCACCATAAATCATCTTTCCCTTTCATTAATGCCTTTAGCCTCAGTTTTCTCAGATATAAAATAGGAATATTGATAACACCTTACTAGTAGATTTTTTTCAATTAATTGAAGCAGAGAATGTAAAACACCCAGGACATTACTTAGTAGGTCTAAGTAAGATACCTTATTTTTTTTTTAATTTACACAATTGAAATCGAGTTTTATTCCCCATCAATCTAGATAGAGAATGCCCTTTCTCACAAAGTTTACTAAGTATAATGTAATACACTCACCAAAAGCATCTCTTTCACTTATTGGTAACTTAATACCTCTATGTGGAGGAGGAAATGGCAACCCACTCCAGTGTTCTTGCCTGGTAGAATTCCAAGGATGAGGGAGCCTGGTGGGCTGCCGTCTATGGGTCGCACAGAATCGGACACGACTGAAGCGACTTAGCAGCAGCAGCAGCAGCAATGCTTCTATGTCTCAGTTTCCTAATCTATAAAATGGGAATATTGATAAGACCTTCATCATCATTTTTTGTTGAACTAAATGAACTAGAGCATGTAAAACACCCAGGACATTGCTCACCAGATCTAAGTGACATACTTAATTTTGTTGTTGTTGTTGTTTTTTAAATAGAATTAAAAGTGAGTTTTCTTCCCCAACAACATAGATAAACAATGCCCTTTCCCACAATGTTTACTAAGTATAGGTGAATACTCTCACCAAAAGCATCTCTTTCACTAACTAATAACTTTATTAATGTCCCTGTGACAGTTTCCTCATCTATAAAATGGAAATATTGATAACACCTTCTTTGTAGATTTTCTTTTCTTTTGAGATAAAATTATTCATTTTAATATTTTAAAATAGACAATTTATTTTGTAGTAATTTTAGAATTACAGAATTATCTTAAGTAGTACAGAGACTTCCCATTTACACTGTACCCTGCTCTTTTGGTTACTTACATCTTACAGTAGCATGGTACTTTTGCCACTCTTAATGAATCAATATAGCAGAGCATGTAAACACCCAGGAAATTGCTTAGTAGAACTAAGTAACATACATAATTTTGTTTTCTGTTTTGTTTTTTTTTACAGAATAGAAAGATTGTTTTCCCCCAACAGTCTACGTAGACTATGCCCTTTCCCACAGTGGTTACTTGTATAGATAAATACCCTCACCAAAACACATCTCTTTCACTTATTAGTAAATTCAGTAATGCCTCTGTGCCTCAGTTTCCTCATCTATAAAATGGGAATATTGATAATACCTTCCTGGTAGATTTTCATTTTAATTCAATTAAGCAAAGAATGTAAAACACCAAGGACATTGCTTAGTAGAACTAAGTAACATAATTTTCCTTTTTTTCAAATAGAATTGAAATTGAATTTTGCTCATGATCTAAATTGTCAAGGTCCATTCCCACAAATTTTACTAAGTGTCAGTAAATACACTCACCAAAAAGCATCTCTTTGACTTACTAGTTACTTCATTAATGCCGCCAGCCTCAGTATCCTCATCTATAAAATGGGAATGTTGATAAACACCTTCTTATTGATTTTATATATATATAAATGAAGGGGAGCATATAAAACACCCAGGACATTTCTTAGATCTAAATAACATACTTAATTCTGTTTTTTTTCCCAGTACACAAAAATTGAAAATGAGTTTGTGTCCCTAATAATCTAGATAGACAATGCTCTTTCCCACAGTTTCCTAGTACAGGTAAACACACTCACCAGAATGTATCTCTTTTCACTTACTAGTAACTTCATTCATGACACTGTGCCTCAGTTACCCCATCTATAAAATGAGATTCTTGATAACACCTTCCAAGTAGATTTCTTTTTAATTTAATGAAGCAAAATATTTTAAAAACCCAGGACATTGCTTATTAGAACTAAGTAAGTTATTTATTTTTGTGTTTTTAAAATAGACAGTTAATTTTGAAATAGTTTTAGATATACAGAATTATTTTAGGTAGTGCAAAGACTTCCCTTTTATCCTATACCTTGTGTTTTCCATTGCATACATCTTACATTGACATGGTACTTTTGCTGCTATTAATTTAGAATTAAAATTGTAGAGCATGTAAAGCACCCACAACATTGTTTAGTAGAACTAAGTAACATACATAATTTTGGTTTTTTCTTAAACAGAATTGAAATCAATTATTTTTCCAGAACAGTCTACATCCACAATGCCCTTTCCCTCAAAGTTTACTAATTATAGATGACTATGCTCAACGGAAAGCATCTCTTTCACTAACTAGTAACTTCATTAGTAACTCTACCCTCAGTTTCCTCACCTATAAAATGCAAATCTTTTTAACTAAATTAATTTTTCTTTTAAATTGAAAGAAGCAGAGCATGACATTGCTTAAAGGAACTAAGTAACATAATTATTTTTTAATAGAAAGAATTGAAGTATTTTTTTCCTAACAATCTAGATATACAATGACCTTTCCCACAACATTTACCTGTATAGATAAATACACTCACTAAAATGCATCTCTTTCACTTACTAATAACTTTATTAAGGACTCTGTGCCTCATATTCAGTTGAGTTCAGTCGCTCAGTCATATCCATCTCTTTTTGACCCCATGGACTGCAGCATGCCAGACCACCCTGCCCATCACCAGCTCCCGGAGTTTACTCAAACTCATCTCCAATGAGTCGGTGGTGCCATCCAACCATCTCATGATCTCTCATCCTCTTCTCCTCCTGATGTCAGTCTTTCCCAGCATCAGGGTCTTTTCCAATAAGTCAGTTCTTCACATCAGGTAGCCAAAGTATTGGAGTTTCAGCTTTAGAATCAGTCCTTCTAGTGAATATCAGGACTGATTTCCTTTAGGATGGACTGGTTGGATCTCCTTGCAGTCCAAGGGACTCTCAAGAGTCTTCTCAAACACTGCACTTCAAAAGCATCAATTCTTTGGCATTCAGCTTTCTTAAAAGCATCAGTTCTTTGGCACTCAGCTTTCTTTATAGTCCAACTCTCATGTCCATACATGACTACTGGAAAAACCATAGCTTTGACTAGATGGACCTTTGTTGGAAAAGTAATGTCTCTGCTTTTAATATGCTGTCTAGGTTGGTCATAACTTTTTCTTCAAGGAGCAAGTGTCTTTTAATTTCATGGCTGCAGTCAACATCTGCAGTGATTTTGGAGCCCCCAAAATAAAGTATGTCACTGTTTCCCACTGTTTCCCCCATCTATTTCCCATGAAGTGATGGGACCAGATGCCATGGTCTTAGTTTTCTGACTGTTGAGCTTTTAAGCCAACTTTTCCACTCTCCTCTTTCACTTTCGTCAAGAGGTTCTTTAGTTCTCCTTCCCTTTCTGCCATAAGGGTGGTGTCATCTGCATATCTGAGGTTATTGATATTTCTCCTGGCAATCTTGATTCCAGCTCATGCTTCGTCCAGCCCAGCGTTTCTCGTGATGTTCTCTGCATATAAGTTAAATAAGCAGGGGTGACAATATACATCCTTGACATACTCCTTTTCCTATTTGGAACCAGTCTGTTGTTCCATGTCCAGTTCTGTTGCTTCCTGACCTGCATACAGATTTCTCAAAAGGCAGGTCAGGTGGTCTGGGATTCCCATCTCATTCAGAATTTTCCAGTTTGTTGTGGTTACACAGTCAAAGGCTTTGACATAGTCAATAAAGCAGAAGTAGATGTTTTTCTTGGAGAGGTCAATGGCACCCCATTCCAGTACTCTTGCCTGGAAAATCCTATGGATGGAGGGAGGAGCCTGGTGGGCTGCTGTCTATGTGGTCACACAGAGTTGGACACGACTGAAGTGACTTAGCAGCATCAGCAGATGTTTTTCTGGAACTCTCTTGCTTTTTGATGATCCAGCAGATGTCGGCAATTTAATCTCTGGCTCCTCTGCCTTTTCTAAAAACCAGCTTGAACATCTGGAATTTCACGGTTCATGTATTGCTGAAGCCTGGCTTGGCAAATTTTGAGCATCACCTTACTAGTGTGTGAGATGAGTGCAATTGTCCAGTAGTTTGAGCATTCTTTGGCATTGCCTATCTTTGGGAATGGAATGAAAACGGACCTTTTCCAGTCCTGTGGCCACTGTTGAGTTTTCCAAATTTGCTGGCATACTGAGTGCAGCCCTTTCACAGCATCATCTTTCAGGATTTGAAACAGCTCAACTGGAATTCCATCACCTCCACTAGCTTTGTTCGTAGTGATGCTTCCTAAGGCCCACTTGACTACACATTCCAGGATGTCTGGCTCTAGGCTGATGATCACACCATCGTGAAGATCTTTTTGTACAGTTCTTCTGTGTATTCTTGCCACCTCTTCTTAATATCTTCTGCTTCTGTTAGTTCTGTACCATTTCTGTCCTTTATTGTGCCCATCTTTGGATGAAATTTTCTCTTGGTGTCTCTAATTTTCCTGAAGAGATCTCTAGTCTTTCCCATTCTGTTCTCTTCCTGTGTTTCTTTGCATTGATCACTAATGACAGCTTTCTTATCTCTCCTTGCTATTCTTTGGAACTCTGCATTCAAATGAGAATATCTTTCCTTTTCTCCTTTGCCTTTCACTTCTCTTCTATTCACAGCTATTTGTAAGGCCTCCTCAGACAACCATTTTGCCTTTTTGCATTTCTTTTCTTGGGGATGGTCTTCATCCCTGCCTCCTGTACAATGTCAGGAACCTCCATCCATAGTTTTTCAGGCACTCTGTCTATCAGATCTAATCCTTTGAATGTATTTCTTCCACTGTATAGTCATAAGGGATTTGATTTAGGTCATACCTGAATGGTCTAGTGATTTTCCCCACTTTCTTCAATTTAAGTCTGAATTTCACAATAAAGAATTCATGATCTGTGCCACAGTCAGCTCCCAGTCTTGTTTTTGCTGACTGTATAGAGTTCTCCATCTTTGGCTGCAAAGAATATAATCAATCTGATATCTGTATTGACCATCTGGTGATGTCCGTGTATAGAGTCTTCTCTTGTGTTGTTGGAAGAGGGTGTTTGCTATGACCAGTGTGTTCTCTTGGCAGAACTCTATTAGCCTTTGCCCTGCTTCATTCTGCACTCCAAAGCCAAGTTTGCCTGTTATTCCCAGTATTTCTTGACCTCCTACTTTTGCATTCCAGTCCCCTATAATGAAAAGGACATCTTTTTGAGGTGTTAGTTCTAGAAGGTCTTGTAGTTTCTTCGTCTTTAAATGGAAATCTTGATAACATCTTCCTGGCAGATTTTCCTTTTAATTAAGTTAAGCAAACCATGTAAAACACAGAGGACATTGCTTAGTAGATCGAACTAACATAATTATTTTTTTAATAGAGAGAATCAAAAGTGAAATTTATTTTGCTCACAATCTAGATATTCAATGCCCTTTTGCCACGAAATTTACTGTAGATAAAAATGCTCACCAGAAAGCTTCTCTCCCTTACTAGTAACTATTTTAATGCCTCTAGCCTCAGTTTCCTCAGCTATAAAATGGGAATGTTGATAACATCTTACTCATAGACTTTTTTTTTCAGTCACTTGAAGCAGAGCATGTAAAACACCCAGGACATTGCTTAGTAGATCTAAGTAACATACTTTATTTTATTTTTGTTAATAGATGAAATTGAGTTTCATTCCTAATCAATCTAGATACATAATGCTCTTTCCCACAAAGTTTACTAAGTATACATGAATACGCTCCCCAAAAGCATCTCTTTCACATATTTGTAACTTAATGCCTCTGTGCCTCAATTACCTCATCTACAAAATGAGAATGTTGATAACCCATTTCTCATAGATTTATCTTTAATTAAATAAAACAGAGCATGTAAAACACACAGCACAGTGCTTACTTGATCGGAGTGAAATACTTAATATGTTTTTTAATAGAATTGAAATTGAGTTTTCCCCAAAAAATCTAAATAGACAAGTTTTCCCACAAAGTTTACTAAGTATAGATAAATAGGCTCGCCAAAAACATTTCTTTCAGTTGCTTGTAAATAACACTAATGCCTCCATGCCTCAGTTTCCTCATCTATAAAATGGGAATGTTGATAACACCTCCTTGCAGATTTTCTTTCTAATTAAATGAAGCTGAGCATATAAAACAACCAATATATTACTTAGTAGATCTAAGTAACATACTTATTTTTGCTTTTTTTTTTTTAATAGAATTGAAAGCGAGTTTTTCCCCCAACAATCTGGATAGACAATGCCCTTTCCCACAAAGTTTCATTAGTATAGATAAATAGGCTCACCGAAAAGCATCTCTTCACATTCTAGTAACTTCATTAATACCTCTGTGCCTCAGTTTCTTCACCTATAAAATGAGAATGTTTATAACACCTTCCTCATTGATTTATTTTTAATTAAATGAAGCAGAGCATATAAAACACCTGGACATTGCTTAGATCTAAGTAACATAGTTTATATTTTTTTAATACATCGAATTGAAAATGAGTTTTTTCCCCTAATAATCTATATACATAATGCCCTTTCCCACAAAGTTTGCTAAGTATAGATAAATACACTCACCAGAAAGCATCTCTTTCACTAAATAGCAACTTCATTAATGACTCTATGCTTTAGTTTTCTCATCTATAAAATAGATTCTTTATAACACCTTCCTCATATGTAATCCTTTTATTAAATGAAGCAGAGCACCTTTTATTGAATGAAGCAGAGCATGTTAAACACCCAGGACATTGCTTGGTAGAACTAAGTAACATGGTTAATTTTTTTTTAATAGAGAGAAGTGAATTCGAGATTTATTTTCTCAATATCTAGACTGCCAATGCCCATTCCCACAAATTTTATGAAATATTGATAAATACACTCACCAAAAAGCATCTCTTCCACTTTTCACTAATGCCTCTAGCCTCACTTCCCTCATCTATAAAATGGGAATGTTGATAACAGTTTTAGTTGTTTTTTTTTTTTAATTAAATTAAGGAGAGCATATAAAACACCCAGGACATTTCTTGAAAATGAAAATGAAAGTCGCTCTGTTGTGTCCAACTGTTTGCAACCCCATGGACTGTATAGTCCGTGGACTTCTCTAGGCCAGAATACTGGAGTGGGTAGGGTTTCCCTTCTGCAAGGAGTCTTCCCAACCCAGGGATAGAACCCCAGGTCTGCCATATTGCAGGCAGATTCTTTACAAGCTGAGCCATACCTAAGTAACATAATGTTTTTGAAATAATACACAGAATTGAAAACTTTTTCCCCAGTAATCTAGATATATAATGCCCTTATGCACAAAATTTACCAAATATAGATAAATATGCTCACCAGAAAGCATCTCTTTCACTATTAAGTTCATTAAAGACTCTGCCTCAGTTTCTTCATCTATAAAATGGGGTTCTTGATAACACCTTCCTCATATTATTTCTTTTAATTATATGAAGCAGAGCATGTAAAACAACCAGGACACTGCCTAGTAGAAATAAGTAACATACTTCATTGTTTTGTAATAAAGAGAATTGTAATCAAAATTTCTTTTGCTCATCATCTAAATAGTCAATGCCCAATCCCAAAAATATTACTGTGTTGATAAACACACTCACTAAAAAGAATCTTTTTCACTTAATAGTAACTTTACTAATGCCTTTAGCCTCAGATTCCTCATCTATAAAATGAGAATATTGATAACACCTTATTTGTAGATTTTGTTTCTCAATTGAATAAAGCAGAGTATGTAATACACCCAGGACACTGCTTAGATCTAAGTAACATACTAATTTTGTTGTGTGTTTTTTTTTTTTTAGAAGAGAGTTTTGAAATCAAATTTTCTCCTCCACAATCTAGATAGACCATGTCCTTACCCAGAAATTTGGTTAAGTACCGATAATAGAAAGTGAAAGTGAAGTGAAGTAACTTCATTAATGCCTCAGTGCCTCAGTTTCCTCATCTATAAAATGGGAATGTTGATAACACATTCAGTGTTAATTTTTCTTTAATTAAATGAAGGATAGTATGTAAAACACCCAGGATATTGCTTAGATCCAAGTAATAAACTTAATTGTTTTTTAATACGCAAAACTGGAAACAAGTTTTCCCCCAGTAATCTGGATAGAGAATGCTCTTTCCCACAAAGTTTACTAAGTACAGATAAATGTGCTCATCAAAAAGATCTCATTCACTTTGGCAAGTTCATTAATGCTTCTGCCTCAGTTTCTTTATCTATAAAATGGGAATGTTGGTAACACTTTCTCATCATTTTCTGTTTAAATAAATGAAGCAGAGCTTGTAAAAACACAGAATATTTCTTAGTAGATCTAAGTACATATTAAATTTTTAAATATAGAATTGAAACCAAGTATTTTTCCTCAACAATCTAGATCCATAATGCACTTTCCCACAGTTTACTAATTATAGATAAATTCACTCACAAAAGCATCTCTTTCACTAAATAGTAATTTCATTAATGACTCTGTGCCTCAAGTTTACTCATCTATAAAATGGGAATGTTGATAACACCTTCAGTCAGTCTGTTCACTCAGTTGTGTCCAACTCTTTGCAACCCCATGAACCGCAGCACCCCAGGCCTCCCTGTCCATCACCAACTCCCGGAGTTCACCCAAACTCATGTTCATTAAGTCTGTGATGCCATCCAGCCATCTCATCCTCTGTCATCCCCTTCTCCTCCTGCCCCCAATCCCTCCCAGCATTAGGGTCTTTTCCAGTGAATCAACTCTTCGCATGAGGTGGCCAAAATATTGGAGTTTCAACTTCAGCATCATTCCTTCCAACACCCAGGACTGATCTCCTTTAGAATGGACTGGTTGGATCTCCTTGCAGTCCAAGGGACTCTCAAGAGTCTTCTCCAATACCACAGTTCAAAAGCATCAATTCTTCAGTGCTCAGCTTTCTTCACAGTCCAACTCTCACATCCATACATGACTACTGGAAAAACCATAGCCTTGACTAGACGGACCTTTGTTGAAAAGTAATGTCTCTGCTTTTGAATATGCTATCTAGGTTGCTCATAACTTTCCTTCCAAGGAGTAAGCGTCTTTTAATTTCATAGCTGCAATCACCATCTCAGGCTACTTGTGTGTGTGTGTGTGTATATATATATATGTGTGTGTGTGTGTGTGTGTGTGTGTGTTTTTCAGTTAAATGAAGCAGAGCATGTAAAACACCCAGGACATTGCATACTAGATCTAAGTAACACTTTCTTTTGTTTTGTTTTTAATAGATAGAATTGAAATCGAGTTTTATTCCCCATCAGTCTAGATAGAAAATGCCCTCCTCACCTAGTTTAGTAAGTATACATGAATACATTCACAAAAAAATCATCTCTTTCACTTATTAGTAATTTAATCGATGCCCTATGACTCAGTTTACTCATCTATAAAATAGGAATGTTGAGGACACCTTCTCATTGATTTTTAAAAAATTAAATGAAGAAGATCATATAAAACAGCCAGGACATTACTTAGATCTAAGTAACGTACTAATTTGTTTTTTTTTAGTACACATTACTGTAAATAAAATTTTTTCCTCATAAATCTAAATAGATAATACCCTTTCCCACAGAGTTTACTACGTATAGATAAATACACTCATCAAAAAGAATCTCTTTACTCACAAGTAAACTTTATTAATGACCGTATGCCTCAGTTTCCTTATCTATAAAATGGGATTCTTGATAATGCTTACCTCGCACATTTTCTTTTCAGTTAAATGAAGCAGAGCCTGTAAAACACCCAGGACATTGCTTAGTAGAGCTAAGTTACATACTTCATTTTTTTAATACAGAGAATTGAAATAGAGATTTATTATGCTGACCATCTAGATAGTCAGTGTCCATTCCCATAAACTTTACTAAGTTTCGATAAATACACTCTCCAAAAGAATTTCTTTCACTTAATAGTACCTTCATTAGTGCCTCCAGCCTCAGTTTCCTCATCTATAAAATGGGAATATTGATAACAACTTACTCATAATTGTTTTCAATTAATTGAAGCAAGTATGTAAAAAACCCAGGACATTGCTTAGTAAATGTAGGTAATGTATTTCAATTTGTTTTTCTAAATAGAGTTGAAATTGAGTTTTTTGCCCACAGTCTAGATATTCAATGCCCTTTCCTACAAAGTTTATAAACTTTCAAAAATACACTCACCAAAAACTGTCTCTTCCACTTATTAATAACTTCATTAATGCCTCTAGCCTCAGTTTCCTCATCTGTAAAATGGGAATGTTGATAATACCTTACTCATAGATTGTTTTTAAAATTAGAAGAGGCAGAGTATGTAATACACCCAGGACATTATTTAGAAGAACTAAGTGATGTATTTAAATTGTTTTTTTAATAGAATTGAAATCGAGTTTTTCCCCCATCAATCTAGATAGATATTGCCATTTCCACAAAGTTTACTAAGCATGTGTGAATATGCTCATGAGAAAGCATTTCTTCCACTTACTAGTTGGAGAAGGCAATGGCACCCCCACTCCAGTACTCTTGCCTGGAAAATTCCATGGACGGAGGAGCCTAGTAGGCTGCAGTCCATTTGTTACTACCTGTAAACCACAGTTTCCTTGTGTATAAAATGGGAATGTTGATAACACATCCTTCATAGATTTTCAATTTATACCTATGGACACCTTATCTTCCACAAAGGAGGCAAGAATATACAATGGATTAAAGACAATCTCTTTAACAAGTGGTGCTGGGAAAACTGGTTAACCACTTGTAAAAGAATGAAACTAGAACACTTTCTAACACCATACACAAAAATAAACTCAAAATGGATTAAAGATCTAAACGTAAGACCAGAAACTATAAAACTCCTAGAGGAGAACATAAGCAAAACACTCTCTGACATAAATCACAGCAGGATCCTCTATGACTCACCTCCCAGAATATTGGAAATAAAAGCAAAAATAAACAAATGGGACCTAATTAAACTTAAAAGCTTCTGCACAACAAAGGAAACTATAAGCAAGGTGAAAAGACAGCCTTCGGAATGGGAGAAAATGATAGCAAATGAAGCAACTGACAAACAACTAATCTCAAAGATATACAAGCAACTCCTGCAGCTCAATTCCAGAAAAATAAATGACCCAATCAAAAAATGGGCCAAAGAACGAAATAGACATTTCTCCAAAGAAGACATACGGATGGCCAACAAACACATGAAAAGATGCTCAACATCACTCATTATCAGAGAAATGCAAATCAAAACCACAGTGATGTATCATTTCACACCAGTCAGAATGGCTGTGATCCAAAAGTCTACAAGCAATAAGTGCTGGAGAGGATGTGGAGAAAAGGAACCCTCTTACACTGTTGGTGGAAATGCAAACTAGTACAGCCACTATGGAGAACAGTGTGGAGATTCCTTGGAAAATTGCAAACAGAACTGCCTTATGACCCAGCAATCCCACTGCTGGGCATACACACTGAGGAAACCAGAATTGAAAGAGACCCTTGTACCCCAATGTTCATCACAGCACTGTTTATAATAGCCGGGACATAGAAGCAACCTAGATGTCCATCAGCAGATGAATGTATAAGAAAGCAGTGGTACATATATACAATGGAGTATTATTCAGCCATTAAAAATAATACATTTGAATCAGTTCTAATGAGATGGATGAAACTGGAGCCGATTATACAGAGTGAAGTAAGCCAGAAAGAAAAACACCAATACAGTATACTAACACATATATATGGAATTTAGAAAGATGGTAACAATAACCCTGTATACAAGACAGCGAAAAGAGACACAGATGTATAGAACAGTCTTTTGGACTCTGTGGGAGAGGGAGAGGGTGGGATGATTTAAGAGAATGGCATTGAAACATGTATAATATCATATAAGAAATGAATTGCCAGTCTAGGTTCAGTGCAGGATACAGGATGCTTGGAGCTGGTGCACTGGGATGACCCAGAGAGATGGTATGGGGAGAGAGGAGGGAGGGGGGTTCAGGATTGGGAAAATGTGTACACCCGTGGCAGATTCATGTTGATGTATGGCAAAACCAATACAGTATTGTAAAGTAAAATTAAAATAAATAAATAAATAAAATAGAGCATGTAAAACACCCAGGAATTGCTTACTAGATCTCTAAGTCATATACATAATTTTGGTGTTTTTTCAATAGAATTGAAATCTAGTTTCTTTCCCCAATAATCTAGACAGACAATGCCCTTTCCCACAGTTTACTAATTATAAACACATTGACCAGAAGCATCTCTTTCACTAACTAGTAACTTTTATTAATGACTGTGCATCAGTTTACTCATCTATGAAATTGAAATGTTGATAACACCTTCCTCATTGATTTTTTCCAATTAAATTAAGGGGATAATGAAAAACACCCAGGACATAGATATTTCCTCAGTTTCCTCAGCTATAAAATGGGAATGTTGATAACACCTTACTAGTATTTTTTTTTCCTGTTAAACGAAGCAGAGCATGTAAAACACCCAGGACATTGCTTACTAGATCTAAGTAACATACTTTTCTTTTTAATAGATAGAATTGAAATAAAGTTTTATTCCCAATCAATCTAGATAGAAAATGCCCTCCTCCCTAGTTTAGTATGTATACATGAATACACTCACAAAAAGCATCTCTTTCAATTAATAACTTAATTAATGACTCTATGACTCAGTTTCCTCATCTATAAAATGGGAATGTTGACACCTCCTTGTTGATTTATTTCTTTTAATTAAATGAAGAAGATCATATAAAACAGCCAAGACATTACTTAGATCTAAGTAACGTATTTAATTTTGGTTTTCTTTTAGTACAAATTTTTGAAAATGAGTTTTTTCTGTCAGTAATCTAGGTAGACAATACCCTTTCCCACAGAGTTTACTAAATATAGATAAATATGCTCACCAGAAAGCATCTCTTTACTAACAAGTAGTTTCATTAATGACTGTGTGTCTCAGTTTCCTCATGTTTAAAATGGGATTCTTGATAAGACTTTCCTCATACATTTTCTTTTTAATTAAATGAATCAAAGCCTGGAAAACACCCTAGTTCTACTAAGCAATATATTGCTTAGTGCTAAGTAACATACTTCATTTCATTTTTTTTTAGTAGAGAGAATTGAAATTGAGATTTATTATGCTAACCATCTAGATAGTCAGAGCTCATTCTCACAAGTTGTACTGTGTCAATAAATACACTCTCCAAAAAGAATCTCTTTCACTTACTAGTAACTTCATTAATGCCTCCAGCCACAGTTTCCTCATCTGTAAAATGGGAATATTGATAATACCTTACTTGTAGATTTTTTTTTCAATTAAATGAAGCCCAGTATCTAATACACCCAGGACATGCTTAGTAGATCTAAGTAACATATTTAAATTTGCTTTTTAAAATAGAATTGAAATTGAGTTTTTGTCTAGATAGACATTGCCCTTTCCACAAAGTTTACTAAGTATACATGAATATGCTCATGAAAAAGCATCTCATTCTCTTACTAGTAACCTCATGAATGCCTCTAAGCCTCAGTTTCCTCATCTATAAAATGGGAATGTTGATACATCTTTTTTTTTTTTAAGTAAATGAAATAGAGCATGTAAAACACCCAGGACATTGCTTACTAGATCTACGTGATATACATAATCTTGTCATTTTTTTAAATAGAATTGAAATAGAATTTTTTCCAAATAATATAGATAGACAGTGCCCTTTCCCACAAAGTTTACTGATTATAAAAAAAAATATGCTCACCAAAAAGCATGTCTTTCACTAATGACTCTGTGCCTCAGTTTCCTCATCTATAAAATGAGAATCTTGATAACACCTTTCTCTTAGATTTTCTTTTTAAATTAAATGAAGCAGAGCTTATAAAACGCCCAGAACATCACTTAGATGTTAGTGACATACTTTGTGGGTTTTTAGAAAAGAGAGTTGAAATCAAGTATTCTCCCCAATAATCTAGATAGACAATACCCTTTCCCACAAAGCTTACCAAGTACAGATAAATAGACTCACCAAAAAACATCTCTTTCACTTACTAGTAACTTCATTAATGCCTCAGTGCCTCAGTTTCCTCATGTATAAAATGGAAATGTTTATCATACTCTCTCATTGAATTTTTTAATTAAATGAAGGATAGTATATAAAACACCCAGGACAATGCTTAGATCTAAGTAACATACTTGTTTTTTTTTTTTTAATACACAGAATTGAAAATAAGATTTTTTGCTCAATATTCTAGATAAAGAATGCCCTTTCCCAGAAAGTTTACTAGTAGAGATAAATATGCTCATCAAAAATCATCACATTCACTTTGCTAATTTCATTAATGCTTCTGTGCCTAAGTTTCCTCATCTATAAAATAGGAATGTTGATAACATCTTCCTCATTTTTTGTTTAATTAAATGAAGCAGAGCATATAAAAAACTCAGGACATTGTTTAGTAGATCTAAGTAAGCCACTAGTTTTGATTTTTGTTTAATATACAATTGAAATCAAGTGTTTTCCCCCAGCAATCTTGATCCCCAATGCCCACTCCTACAAATTTTACTCATTATAGATAACTACATTCACCAAAACATCTCTATCACTAACTAGTAACTTCATTAATGTCTCTGTGCCTCAGTTTACTCATCTACAAAATGAGTATCTTGATAACACCATCCTTGTAGATTTTGTTTTTAATTAAATGAAGGAGAGCATGTAAAACACCCAGGACATTGCTTTGTCAAACTAAGTAACATATTTTTTAATAGAGAGGATTGAAATCGATTTTTTTCCCCCAACAGTCTAGATAATACCCTTTCCCACAACATTTACCTTTTTAGATACACTCACCAAAATGCATCTCTTTCACTTACTGTTAACTTTATTAATGCCTCTAGGCTCAGTTTCCTCCTCTATAAAATGGGAATGTTGATAACATCTTACTTCTAGATTTTTTTCAATTAAATGCAGCAGAGCATGTACAATACCCAGGACATTCTTTACTAGATCCATGTAACATACTTTCTTTTTTTTTTTTTAATAGATAGAATTGAAATCGAGTTTTCTTCCCCATCAGTCTAGATAGACAATGCCCTTTCCCACAAAGTTCACTAATTATACATGAATACACTCACCAAAAGCATCTCTTTCACTTATTAATAGCTTAATTAATGCCTTCATGCCTCTGTTTGCTCATCTATAAAATGGGTGAGTTGATAACACACTTCTCGAAGATTTTTTTAATTAAATTAAGCAGCTCATGTAAAACATCCAGGACATTGCTTAGTAGATCTAAGTAACTTATTTCCATTTTTTAATAGATAGAATTAAAATTGCTTTATTTCTCCCACAATCTAGATAGCCATTGCCCTGTCCCTCAAAGTTTTCAAACTTTCAAAAATACACTCACCAAAAAGCATCTCTTTCACTTATTAATAACTTTATTAATGAGTCTAGCCTCTGTTTCCTCATCTATAATATGGCAAAGTTGATAACACCTTACTCATAGATTATTTTTTTCGATTAAATGAAGCAAAGTATGTAATATACCTACGACATTGCTTAGTAGAACTAAGTAACATTTAAATTTGTTTTATTTTTTGATAGATAGAATTTAAATTGAGGGGTTTTCTCCATCAATCTAGATAGATATTCCCCTTTCCACAAAGTTTACTAAGTATATATGAATAGGTTCACAAAGATGCATCTCTTTCACTTACTACTAACTTCATTAATACCTCCAGCCTTAGTTTCCTCATCTATAAAATGGGAATGTTGACAACTTCTCGTTGATTTTTTTTTAATTAAATGAAGGAGAGCATTTAAAACACCCAGGACATTTCTTAGATATAAGTAACATGATATGTTTTTAATACATAGAATTGAAAATGAGTTTTATTCTCCAGTAATCTAGATAGATAATGCCCTTTCCTAAAATGTTTACTAAATGTAGATCAATACGCTCACCAAAAAGCATACCTTTCACTAACTAGTAACTTCATTAATAATTCTCTGCCTCAGTTTCCTCATCTATAAAATGGAATTATTGATAACACCTTCCTCATAGTTTTTCTTTTAAGTAAATGAAGGAGCATGTAAATCAACCAGGACATTGCGAGGTAGAACTAAGTAACATACTTAATTTTTTTTAAGTAGAGAGAATTGTAATCAAAATTTCTTTTGCTCATCATCTATATAGATAATGCCCATTCCCATGAATTTTACTGTCGATAACTACACTCACCAAAAAGCATCTCTTTCACTTACTAGTAACTTCATTAATTCCTCTAGCTTCAGTTTCCTCATCTATAAAATGGCAATGTTGATAGCACATTCCTCATAGATTTTCTTTTTAATTAAATGAAGCAGAGCGTGTAAAACACATAGAACATTGCTTAGTAGATCTAAGTAACATTCTTAAATAACATAAGATATAAGTAACATACTTAAGTAACATAAGATTGAATTAACATCCTTAGACTTACTAAGCAATGTCCTAGGTGTTTCACATGCTCTGCTTCATTTAATTAAAAGAAAAACTACAAGGAAGGTGTTATCAACATATCATTTTATAGGTGAGGAAACTGAGGCACAGAATCAATAATAAAGTTACTAGTAAGTGAAAGAGCTGCTTTGGTGAGCATATTTATCTTTACTTAGTAAACTCTGTCAGAAAGGGCATTGTCTATCTAGATTGTTGGGGGAAAAACAACTCTTTTCCAGTTCTCTCTATTGAAAAAGTTGGTGGAAAAATAAAACTCTTGTTAGTGGAACAGGATTATTACTAGGATTATTAGTTTGATCTGTGCAGAGTCAGTCAGTCAGTCTGTCTGACTCTGCAACTCCGTGGACTGTAGCCTGCCAGGCTTCTCTGTCCACAGGGATTCCCCAGGCAAGAATACTGGAGTGGATATCTTCCCTATCGAAGGATCAAACCTAGGTCTCCTACATTGCAGGCAGATTCTTCACCATCTGAGCCACCAGGGAAGCCCAAGAATACTGGAGTGGGTAGTGTATCCCTTTTCCAGTGGAGCTTGCTGCTAAGTTGCTTCAGTCGTGTCTGACTCTGTGCGACCCCATAGAGGGCAGCCTACCAGGCTCGCCGGTCCCTGGGATTCTCCAGGCAAGAACACTGGAGTGGGTTGCCATTTCTTTCTCCAGTGCATGAAAGAGAAAAGTGAAAGTGAAGTTGCTCAGTTGTGTCCAACTCTTAGCGACCTCATGGACTGCAGCCCACCAGGCTCCTCCATCCATGGGATTTTCCAAGCAAGAGTACTGGACTGGGGTGCCATTGCCTTTGAAACAGCATTTCCTGCATTGCAGGCAGAATTTGAGCTGAGGTAAGTTCCAGAAAAACAACTATTTCTGCTTTACTGACTATGCCAAAGACTTTGTATGGATCACAATAAACTGTGGAAAATTCTGAAAGTGATGGGAATACCAGACCACCTGACCTGCCTCTTGAGAAACTTATATGCAGGTCAGGAAGCAACAGTTAGAACTGGACATGGAACAACAAACTGGTTCCAAATAGGAAAAGGAGTACATCAAGACTGTATATTGTCACTCTGCTTATTTAACTTCTAGGCAGAGTACATCATGAGAAACACTGGGCTGGAAGAAGCACAAGATGGAATAAATTGCCGGGAGAAATATCAGTAACCTCAGATATGCAGATGACACCACCCTTATGGCAGAAAGTGAAGAGGAACTAAAAAGCCTCTTGATGAAAGTAAAAGAGGAGGAGTGAAAAGTTGGCTTAAAGCTCAACATTCAGAAAATGAAGATCATGGCATCTGGTCCCATCACTTCATGGGAAATAGAGATGGTCAAACAGTGAAAACAGTGTCATACTTTATTTTGGGGGCTCCCAAATCACTGCAGATGGTGATTGCAGCCAGGGAAATTAAAAGACGCTTACTCCTTGGAAGGAAAGTTATGACCAACCTAGATAGCATATTCAAAAGCAGAGACATTACTTTGCCAAAAAAGGTCCATCTAGTCAAGGCTATGGTTTTTCCAGTAGTCATTTATGAATGTGAAAGTAGGACTATAAAGAAAGCTGAGCACAGAAGAACTGATGCTTGTGAACTGTGGTGTTGGAGAAGACTCTTGAGAGTCCCTTGGACTGCAAGGAGATCCAACCAGTCCATCCTAAAGGAAATCATTCCTGAATATTCACTGGAGGGACCGATGCTGAAGCTGAAACTCCAATACTTTGGCCACCTCCTGCAAAGAGTTTACTCATTGGAAAAGACCCTGATGCTGGGAGGGATTGGGAGCAGAAGGAGAAGGGGACAACAGGATGAGATGGCTGGATGGCATCACCGACTTGATGGACAATGAGTTTGGGTAAACTCAGGGAGTTGGTGATGGACAGGGAGGCCAGGCATGCTGCGACTCATGGGCTTGCAAAGAGTCGGACACAACTGAGCAACTGAATTGAACTCAACTGAAGAATAATGAGCATACAGTTTATCCTAAACATAACCTACTTTTGTTTCGGTTCATCCCAAAGTCAGCTAGAAGAGTGTTTTTCAGAGCTTAAATGTCTGTTTCACAAGAATCCTCGAATAGATGCACTGTTTCTGTAACTTTGCCTTTATTTTACTAATTTCCCTTTTCCTTGGTAAATTGACCCTTCAAATGGTTTTGCATTTCTATCTGGAGGCCATATCTAGTTTGAAACACATTTTCTTTTAAATGCATTATAGCATTCAAGAAATGACTTAGCACAAAATGCTAAAAGCATTTTACTTTATCCTATAGACCATTGTCAATCCTTTTGGTGTCATGTTTAATACTTATTACTACTTTCAGCTGACTCTTATAAACCTATTAATGATAATCATGGCAGTTTCAGCGTTAGCATTGACTTTGCCTCCCAACCACGAATCTACCAACTTTCTAGCAATCTCTCTAAGCAGGGATCTAGAAAATGGTGGTATAACTTCAGTCTAATTATAAATCTGCCATCCATCCATTTATCAGAACTCCTTTTAAAAAAAGATTTATAATTTCATCTGATGTCACCTTTTTGGTGTAATATGTCCCATAAGTTTTATCCCCACCATGTTAAATGGCATTTTTACCTGTCATAAATAAAAGTATAAATTCGAGTTAAACATACTAAAATGACAGGAAGAACCTATGCCACATAGAACTAATTTCAGAACCATAATTAGCACCTATCACTGAAGATGAAGGCACTTTAATTGGGAAGGCAAATGCTACACTTTTTTTGGTAACTGTAGCATGGTGTGGATTTATGACAGAGTAAAGAGATAATTTCTTGCGTGATTGAGTAATGGATACTAAACCTATGTCTTACATCAAGTGATTTTTTTTTGGTCTCAAGGAGAAGTAGTCACCCTACTAAGTACTTCGCATACACCACTGTCTAAGCCTGCTGCTACTGCTGCTAAGTCGCTTCAGTCATGTCCGACTCTGTGCGACCCTGTAGACGGCAGCCCACCAGGCTCCCCATCCCTGGGATTCTCCAGGCAAGAACACTCGAGTGGGTTGCCATTTCCTTCTCCAATGAATGAACGTGAAAAGTGAAAGTGAAGTTGTGTCTGACCCTCAGCGACCCCATGGACTGCAGCCTACCAGGCTCCTCCGTCCATGGGATTTTCCCAGGCAAGAGTACTAGAGTGGAGCCTAGGTGGGGAAATTAAAATGGAACTTCGTGGAATAGATAAAGATCCACTGGAAGGCATAGTAAAAGAAGACTGGACAACATGTTAGTAATTTTGGAGCTTTATACGCTTAAGTTATTTTAGAACCATAGGACTCAATCTTACAAATTCAGGGAAAAACTCTCTCAAAAAATCTCTTTCAGAGTAAATAATTTGAATTCTTTTGCATAAAGGAAATTTCACTCCTGTTTAACTTAGTTTCTGCTCATCCAAATTATATATATAATATATATATAGATATGTTATGTGAATATTTTTAGACCCACATTGCATAAGTCGTTAAGCTATACTTACTCTGAAGTGAATAAGAATAAACTAAATTAGAGCAATGATTCTGAAACAGATGGCGGGTTAACCCATTTTAAACTTCAGAGACGTGACTGAATTTTCATATAGATCAACCAGAATGGGGAGGACTAGGATCACCAACAGAATAACTGATTTATCAGTTAAAACTGAGAGATGGCATCGTACGTGGTGTAGACACATTCATTTAAAGCTTAACAACATTCCCTTTACAGAGAGGTGGAATAGCATAATATGTTTTATTAAATACAAATACATTGGAAAACCTGAGGCAGCACAAATGGAGGATGTGGGAGGGTAGCAGGAACTGAAAATAATGAAATGATAATCAGCAGGAGTAGACCATGAAAAGCATTTTAAGTCATGGTAAGGAGCTTCTAATTTATCCCAAGAGCAAAAGGGAAGTGTTTTTGTTTTGTTTTTTATGGTTTTTCATTATGAGAAGAAAATTATTTGCTCAGATTTACATTGAGAAAAATCACCCTAATGGCAATATGGAACTTAGAACTGGCAGACAGGACTATGTTACACCAAAATGGAGGCTTGCAGGGCAAGTACAACAAGAAGACAAAAGGGATAAGGAAATCATAGTTGTGACTGATGCAGTTTTATAAGTGATCAACCAAAGGATCAAACTTAATAGGAAAGGAAAATAGGAAGAAGAAACTAATGGTATTCTAAGCAAAAGATTGGTCCAAGTGTCTAGAGCTATCAATGATATTGTAGGGGGAGTTATGACTATGAGTAAAGTGAATAGTTAAAATGAGATGGTCATGTGTTCCATTGTTCACTGCAGCACTATTTATGATAGCTAGAACATGGAAGCAATCTAGATCATCGATAGATGAACGGATAAAGAAGTTGTGGTACATATACACAATAGAATATCACTCAACCATAAAAAGGAACACATTTGAGTCAGTCCTGATGAGGTGGATGAACCTAAGACCTATTATACAAAGTGAAGTGAGTCAGACAGAGAAAGATAAATATATTCTAACGCACATATCCCCTCCCAGCTGCCGCCCAAAGAAGCCAAAGTTGAACGGTTTTATGAAGACTTACAAGACCTTTAGAACTAACACCGAAAAAAAGATGTCCTTTTCATTATAGGGGACTGGAATGCTAAAGTAGGAAGTCAAGAAACACCTGGAGCAACAGGCAAATTTGGCCTTGGAATGCAGAAAGAAGCAGGGCAAAGACTAATAGAGTTTTTGCCAAGAAAATGCACTGGTCATAGCAAACAACCTCTTCCAACAATGCAAGAGAAGACTCTACACATGGACATCACCAGATGGTCAACACCGAAATCAGATTGGTTATATTCTATGCAGCCAAAGATGGAGACTCTCTATACAATCAACAGAAACAAGACCAGGAGCTGACTGTGGTTCAGATCATGAACTCCTCATTGCCAAATTCAGACTGAAATTGAAGAAAGTAGGGAAAACCGCTAGACCATTCAGGTATGACCTAAATCAAATCCCTTGTGATTATACAGTGGAAGTGAGAAATAGATCTAAGGGCCTAGATCTGATAGACAGAGTGCCTGAGGAACTATGGAATGAGGTTCATGACATTGTACAGGAGACAGGGATCAAGACCATAACCATGGAAAAGAAATATAAGAAAGCAAAATGGCTGTCTGAGGAGGCCTTACAAATAGCTGTGAAAAGAAGAGAGGTGAAAAGCAAAGGAGAAAAGGAAAGATATAAGCATCTGAATGGAGAGTTCCAAAGAATAGCAAGAAGAGATAAGAAAGCCTTCTTCAGCGATCAATGCAAAGAAATAGAGGAAAAGAACACAATGGGAAAGACTAGAGATCTCTTCAAGAAAATTAGAGATACCAAGGAACATTTCATGCAAAGATGGGCTTGATAAAGGATAGAAATGGTCTGGACTTAACAGAAGCTGATGATATTAAGAAGAGGTGGCAAGAATACACGGAAGAACTGTACAAAAAGATCTTCATGACCCAGATAATGATGATGATGTGATCACTCATCTAGAGCCAGACATCTTGGAATGTGAAGTCAAGTGGGCCTTAGAAAGCATCACTATGAACAAAGCTAGTGGAGGTGATGGAATTCCAGTGGAGCTATTTCAAATCCTGAAAGATGATGCTGTGAAAGTGCTGCACTCAATATGCCAGCAAATTTGGAAAACTCAGCAGTGGCCACAGGACTGGAAAAGGTCAGTTTTCATTCCAATCACAAAGAAAGGCAATGGCAAAGAATGCTCAAACTACCACACAATTGCACTCATCTCACATGCTAGTAAAGTAAAGCTCCAAATTCTCCAAGCCAGGTTTGAGCAATACATGAACCGTGAACTTCCTGATGTTCAAGCTGGTTTTAGAAAAGGCAGAGGAACCAAAGATCAAATTGCCAACATCTGCTGGATCATGGAAAAAGCAAGAGAGTTCCAGAAAAACATCTATTTCTGCTTTATTGACTATGCCAAAGCCTTTGACTGTGTGGATCACAATAAACTATGGAAGATTCTGAAAGAGATGGGAATACCAGACCACCTAACCTGCCTCTTGAGAAATCTGTATACAGGTCAGGAAGCAACAGTTAGAACTGGACATGGAACAACAGACTGGTTCCATATAGGAAAAGGAGTACGTCAAGGCTATATATAATCACTCTGCTTATTTAACTTACAGGCAGAGTACATCATGAGAAACGCTGGGCTGGAAGAAACACAGGCTGGAATCAAGATTGCTGGGAGAAATATCAATAACCTCAGATATGCAGATGACACCACCCTTATGGCAGAAAGTGAAGAGGAGCTACAGGGCCTCTTGATGAAGGTGAAAGAGTAGAGTGAAAAAGTTGGCTTAAAGTTCAACATTCAGAAAATGAAGATCATGGCATGTGGTCCCATCACTTCATGGGAAATATATGGGGAAACAGTGGAAAAAGTGTCAGACTTTATTTTTGGGGGCTCCAAAATCACTGCAGATGGTGACTGCAGCCATGAAATTAAAAGACGCTTACTCCTTGGAAGAAAAGTTATGACCAACCTAGATAGCATATTCAAAAGCAGAGACATTACTTTGCCGACTAAGGTCCGTCTAGTCAAGGCTATGGTTTTTCCTGTGGTCATGTATGGATTTGAGAGTTGGACTGTGAAGAAGGCTGAGCACCGAAGAATTGAACTGTGGTGTTGGAGAAGACTCTTGAGAGTCCCTTGGACTGCAAGGAGATCCAACCAGTCCATTCTGGAAGGAAATCAACCCTGGGATTTCTTTGGAAGGAATGATGCTAAAGCTGAAACTTTAGTACTTTGGCCACCTCATGCGAACAGTTGACTCATTGGAAAAGACTGTGATGCTGGGAGGGGTTGGAGGCAGGAGGAGAAGGGGATGACCGAGGATGAGATGGCTGGATGGCATCACAGACTCGATGGACGTGAGTCTGAGTGAGCTCCGAGAGATGGTGATGAACAGGGAGACCTGGCGTGCTGCGATTCATGGGGTCGCAAAGAGTCGGACACGACTGAGCGACTGAACTGAACTGAAGACACATATACAGAATCTAGAAAGATGGTTCTAAAGAATTTATTTACAGGGCAGCAGTGGAGAAACAGACATAGAAAATAGACTTATGACATGAGGAGAGGGGGAGGAGAGGCTGAGATGTATGGAAAGAGTAACACAGAAACTTACATTACCATATGTAAAATAGATAGCCAACTGGAATTTGCTATATGGCTCAGGAAACTAAGCAGAGGTTCTGTATCAACCTAGAGGGGTGGGATGGGGAGGGAGATGTGAGGGAAATTCAAAAGGGAAGGGATATATATATATATATATATATATATATATATATATATATATATACCTATGGCTGATTCATGTTGAGGTTTGACAAAAACCCACAAAATTCTATAAAGCATTTATCCTTCAATAAAAGTTTTTTAATAAAAATTTTTAAAAATGAGATGGTCAGAAGCTAGTATATCAGAATATTAAATTTAAGACTTGGAGCATAAAAATGCTGCTCTTCTGTATATTTTAGACCTAGTTATGGAACATATATGAGGACCTCCTTCCAGATGAATCATTTGCTCAGGGAAGGCTGAATATTTGGTTAAGTTTGATCTCACCAGGCTGTCCTCCCTCATAAGCTCACCAAAGTGTGGATACTATTTAAACAAGAGCACTACATTATATTGGATCCTCCAGTAGAGACAAGACCCATGTAGAATTTCAGATCACAATATGGCTCCTCAAGAGCTCCTTCTTGGGGACCCTGTTGATGTTTATGAGATGATAATGAACAAATTAAGAGGGTCCAAAATGACCCACTGCAGTTTTCTTCCGATTAAAACCTCATTATAGCTTTGCCAATCTAATTAATGTAGACCTGATATAACAAATTGTAGTTAACATCTAGAGTAATTGCTTACCCTGAGAGTTTCTAAGGAAGGGTCTCACAAATGTCTCATTATCAGGTTGAACTGGCAACAGGAAAATTTTAACTAAAGACTTATGAAATATGCTCTGTAAAAAAACAACAAAAAAATAAAACTTGAGTCCACTTCATTTCTTTTATATGAAATGAGCTTCATGTCTGAATCAAATGATCATGTAACTGAAGGCCAGCATATGTACATAGAACATCAGAGGTGGTTGTGAGTTCTCAGATAAACTAGTTGTGGCTGTGGCCAAAAATGAATACAAATGTGATTTTGATAGTAAGCAATCTGTGCTGTTCTACCACCTAGTACAGAAGAGGCAGATTTTGATTTTTGATATTTGTAGGTTTTACCAAGTCACCTAGCCCCATTTTTTATGTTGTAGATAACCTTGCTTCAACCTTAATTCAGTTTTGTCTTTTGTTTCCTGAAGGAAGAACTTAAATTCCCTTTGATTTTAAAATTTATCTTAATTAAACATAGATGTTAAATATGACAAATAACAATAGTACATAGTGTCTTTTCTGTATTTAATATGTCCAAATACTTTGCAGAATTAATTAGTAAAATTATGGAGTTAAATGAAAATAATATCAAATTGAGAGTGTACATATTAGCTTTTGGATTTTACTCATCACAGCAAACAAGCTATTATTAGGCACACAATGCTTAAGAGAGAGAAAGAGAAAGATGCCCACTGTCAAGAAATTAAGAACAATAGGGCTTCCCCTAGTTGTCCAGTGGTTAAGACTCTGCACTTCCAGTGCAGGAGGCATGAGTTCAATCCCTGACTGGGGAACTAAGATCCCACATGCCACAAGGTGCAACCAAGAATTGTTTTTAAATAATTTTTAAAAGAAATTAGGAAAGCATATACTGGGCTGTGAAAGAAAGTGGAAGTTTTTGAAATGGAACAGTTTTTGTTTAAAAGATAATGTGCTGCCTCCAAACAGAATCCTGGTGAATCCAAACCCTCTGAAGTTATCACATAGTTCACTGGTTTCCCTGCCAAATCACTGAGGGCCAATAACTTTTATATGTATGGTACGTATGTGTGTGTGTGTATGTGTGTGTGTGTGTATCACTGAGCTTGGTAGTAAAGCTTGCCTCAGTTGGTCCATAAGTAGTTGAAAGGCCAGATGGCTTTTGAAACTAGTTGCACTACTTGGTTTTGGGGAGACGAAAGTTTTTTTTCTTCCAGTTGGAAAATGTGGTAAAGCATCGCCCGTGCTCCGTGCTACTCTAGGCTATAATAGTACATGCTCAAGATTATCATATAGGATGTTGCAGATACAGCGCTAGTTAAGATTTACCAACATGGAAGGCTGTTGGAGCATTTGAAAGCCAGATGGTACAAATAGATCTTTCTTTGTCATACCTAAAACACAGCCTGTTCCAAGACTGAACAAAACCCAAACAAACTATTAGTATCTTTGGTTTCTGTTCCTGTCTGCTGTATGTTCTTAGTTTGGTTTCCCTAACCAAATCCTGCCCTTGGATTAGCTGGCATAAATCTCCTTGCTGACAGGCACTAAGCTAGTCTTTTGAATCAGTGAAATATCAAATGTCGAGATAAGAATCCATCAAAAGAACAAGAAGAAAAGCTAAATTTTAAAAATAAGAGATTCAGTGGGCAATCAGGATCAAATATATGAATACACATTTAAGAAAATGAGTTTATGGAGTCCAGTGATGAATATGTCTTTCAGCCTAAAATAAACAGAATGAATTATTAGCATATACAGCAAACTGATGAATATAGTTCTATTTTTATTGGAAATTACAGCATGTGTCTTTTGTGATTTGAGTAGGTAGGAAGGAAATATATTTAGATTACTTACTATCAAAGCAGCATTCCTGCTGCTGCTGCTGCTGTTGCTAAGTCGCTTCAGTCGTGTCCAACTCTGTGTGACCCCATAGACGGCAGCCCACCAGGCTCCCCCGTCCCTGGGATTCACTAGGCAAGAATACTGGAGTGGGTTGCCATTTCCTTCTCCAATGCATGAAAGTGAAAAGTGAAAGTGAAGTCGCTCAGTCGTGTCCGACTCTTCGCAACCCCATGGACTGCAGCCTACCAGGCTCCTCCATCCATAGGATTTTCCAGGCAAGAGTACTGGAGCGGGTTAGCATTCCTGCTAATTAGGCCAAAGTCATGTGTTCAGTTACTGTTTCAACTTTTTAGCTGTTTTCTATTTCATTACTAAAGTCCACAGTCTCAGTCTTCCTTTTTGTTTCATCCCCCAAATCAGAAACTTAGCCCTGCCTTCTATACCTAGCAAAACCTGAACTCATAAGTAAATCTAATGAATTAGGCAGGTTTTGCTTGGCACACATAGAATTTGTTAAATGCTATCAACTAATTTAAACACTTAAATCTAGAGATGTTACATAAAATCTCTGGTTTACACAAAATTTTTAACCTCTCTTAAAAATAGAAAGATCTGACATTCTCATACATGCATTCATGCATTCGTACACATATTTGTTGAGTAACTATATGCTAGGCACTATTCTGGTCTTTGGTTTTGCAAAAATAATATAAACACCATTGACTGAAGCTAAGTAGGGGCTGCTCCCCAAAGGACCATGAACTCTCCAGTCCATCAGAGTAGCTATACATCCCTCTTCACTCTTTTATGCTACCTGCCTTCCTCTGGGGTGGCATTTACACTTGCAATCTATGTAATAAAATAGTTCACACTGGAGTAAAAATTGCTGTGACAAAGAAAATATATTATGTCTCCCTAAGATTATTTGCGTTTTAACAGAAGACAGAGACATACACCAGGAGTGGCAAATCTCTGACATTAATGTCATCACTTCCCTGTTCCAGATTCATGGAAGATATAAGGAATCAAAGCAGCAAGCATTCTTTCCTGCTGAGTCTAAATTCCACAGTTTGAGTTTACTTAGAAGTTGAAATATATATTGCAATCACTAGTTTCAGCCAAAGAAATGAAAAACTCATTATGAATTTCCTATCATTAGAAGTTTAGGAGAAGAGACTATATAATGGGAAGAAAAATGTAACATAATCACCCTTTTAGTAAATCTGGCCTGTTCAGGGTTACTAATGGTAGCCCTAACCCCATCCAACCATCTCATAGATAAATACAACTGAACATAAAGAACAGTGACAGGTAAATTTATAACACATCTTCATTATTAGAGACTCATTTCAAAGGAATGTCCTGTAGATCTGGTACACAACATTCAAGTAAATATTTCTGCATATGTATTATATAGCTGTAAAAATAGATATTAATAGTGAGTTCTCAGTTCCCATAGAAAACACTGGCCACTTAAATTCAAACCTCTCCACACCATCCTCTAGAAAGAAATTCAGATCAATAAGGAGAGCAAATAAAAGCACACATAACCCACTTCAGTAGCATAACTAGCAAACGGAATTCTACACACTACAAATTACACATAAGGAAAGAAAAAACACTCAAACAAAGTAGAGCTAGCTCTGTAGCCCATGCCAGAGCCAAGACTCAAGTGAAGACTAAGTAGAAAAGAAGATATGAGAGCTGTGGCCTAGAGATGGCAAAAGTCATCAAATAAAACGCCCTTGGTAGATAGCTACTGAGAACAGAGCTCATACGTAGCATTTGAGAACACTGGCTACTGAATATTTAAAAGAACATACCTTAAAGCACACAGAGCCAGCAAGGGCTGCCTTGGAAAGGCACAGCTTCTGAAAGTATATGGGCATTGACTTGTAAGGAATGTCTCTCGGGGGCTTGATGGTAAAAGGGAAGAAGGAAGCAAGAGGTTAGAATTTTAAGATCCTGCAGAAATAAATGTGAATCAAGAAATTAGAAGATACACCTGATTCATGTTGAGGTTTGACAGAAAACAACAAAATTCTGTAAAGCAGTTATCCTTCAATTAAAAAATAAATAAATTTAAAAGAAAGGAAATTAGGAGATATACCAAACCCCCTACCCAAAAGGCATCATTGATTTTTAAAAATGCTTATTAATGAGAACCAAGAAACCTAGTAAGCTGGTAAGTCACCCAAATGCTTGACGCCTATCTGCCTACAAATCTTCTGGCTGATCCAGGAAAATAAAATATTTCAGAATGAACATAAAATGGCAGACAACATCCACACAAAGTTTTGACTATAATAAAACAGAAAATAAGACTCAATCATTTGAGCTGATGAAAAAACTCTAAACAACCAGCCCTAGAGCACAAGAAAACTGCAATAAAACATCTCAATTAAATATCCTTAAGCATTTGAAGATATTAAAAAAAAACACAAAGGATAAATTTTAAAACTCAAGAACAGAAATATACAAAAAGAACTTGCAAAATGAGAGTTTATGGAACTCAGGAAATAAATTTTTAAAAATGAAATTCAACCATATTGAAAATGAATTCTACACTGAATAATAACTGAGAGAGAAAAGCTGAAACTATGAGTTGCAATGATGAAAGACACTAGAATAGCGATGATGGTGAAGTTGAAATAAATAGTTAGGAGGGATCCGAGAAAATAATTGCTATAGACAATAGCCAAAGAAATACAGACTACATATATTTGTTGTTTCTGAAAAAGAAAAACTAAACCATGAAATGTAACTAATATTTAAAACTGTAATCAAAGAAAACTTTCCAGGAATAAAAGGCCTGACTGCAAATATTGAAGGGAAAAACCAAAAGTACGTTAGAAAACTGATTCAAAACAGCCAACTTCAGGTCATATTATAGCAAAAAACAGTAGACTTTAATGATTAAAAAAAATAATAATAATTCCCTGAGCTTTGACATGGAAGAAGTCAGTTACAAAGGAAAGAAAATCAGGTTGACATCAGACATCTTGACAACAGACAAAACGAGGTAAGAATAAAGCAACATTTTCAGATAACACCAGAAAAGAAGTGTGAGTCAAGGCTTTTACTTTTTCTTAAAAGTCATCTTTCAATTATTAAAGGAGTAGAAAAACAGTTTTAAACATGCAAGAATTCAGGGAATACCATACTCACAAGTCCTTCTAGACTTGGTGTCAGCAAACTTTTTCTGTAAAGGAATAGAGAGTAGTAATATTTCAAGCATTGCAGGCCATACAGTCTCTGTCACAACTATTAACCAAACTTATAACCAAAAGTAGCCATGCATGTGTGCATGCTAAGTCGCTTAGTCTTGTCTCTTTGTGACTCCATGGACTGTAGCCCACCAAGCTCTTCTGAGCATGGGATTCTCCAGGCAAGAATAGTGGAGTGGGGGTGCCATTTCCTATTCCAAAAGTAGCCACAGACAATATGTAAATGCATCAGTGTGGCTATATTCCAATAAAATTTCATGATTGGACACTGGAATTTGAATTTCATAAAATTCTCATGTGTCCTAAAATACTGTTATTCTTTTGATTTTTCCAAATTGCCAACATCTGCTGGATCATGGAAAAAGCAAGAGAGTTCCAGAAAAACATCTATTTCTGCTTTATTGACTATGCCAAAGCCTTTGACTGTGTGGATCACAATAAACTGTGGAAAATTCTGAGAGAGATGGGAATACCAGACCACCTGACTTGCCTCTTGAGAAACCTATATTCAGGTCAGGAAGCAACAGTTAGAACTGGACATGGAACAACATACTGGTTCCAAATAGGAAAAGGAGTATGTCAAGGCTGTATATTGTCACCCTGCTTATTTAACTTCTAGGCAGAGTACATCATGAGGAACACTGAGCTGGAAGAATCACTAGCTGAATTCAAGATTGCTCGGAGAAATATCAATAACCTCAGACATGCAGATGACACGACCATTATGGCAGAAAGTGAAGAGGAACTAAAAAGCCTCTTGATGAAAGTGAAAGAGGAGAGTGAAAAAGTTGGCTTAAAGCTCGGCATTCAGAAAACGAAGATCATGGCATCCGGTCCCATCACTTCACGGGAAATAGATGGGGAAACAGTGGAAACAGTGTCAGACTTTATTTTGGGGGGCTTCAAAATCACTGCAGATGATGACTGCAGTCATTAGATGCTGGGGTCCAGCCCCGGTGGATCCAGGGTGATTCGAAGGGGAGACGGCATAGGTGAGGAAAACATTTATTTAGAAATACAAAGAGAGATTAAGAAATAATCGTATAGTAGGAAAATTAGTGGAGAAAAGATGCTCAATAACTTGGTTTACGGGGAAAGCCAATAAAATCTCAGAACAAGAGATTTGCACCATCTACACTGGACCACTGGCGCCCGTTTGAATATCGGAGAATGCCCCGCCTTGGGCTCTCTCTCTCTCTCACAGAACTTAAAATCCAGGGAAAGTAAGTAGACATGGCGAGCCTCCACGCCCCAGATGGGAATTCAGCCTGAAATTAGAGTAAAGAGGAGACACGGGGAAACCAGTTCAGCAACTGACATCCTCTATTGTCCAGAAAGGCCTTTTATACCTTTTTGATTATACATAGAGATCAATGGGTAATACAAGATTATGCAGTGTCAGCAGCCCTGACTCGTATCAAAACCAGGCTTTCTCTCTGCATACAAAGTTGTATACACAAGTCTTAGGTGATTTACATCATTTTTGGCCAGAGGGCCAATTAACATTTTACGGCCCTTTTCTGATAAGGGTTTGTCAATCAGAAGACTTATTTGTATTGTTCTTCCCAAAGTCTGGTGCCACTCTCAGAAAGCACTAAATGAAGTTACATTCTTACATAGCAAGGACACAAGAGGAGTGCAGTGATATATAACAAAGAAAAGTAATTAACTCAAAAGTCTAGTGTTGCTAACATCAAAACTACTATATTCCTACCTCTATATCCCAATTACATTGATTAATGTCCTTCCGGTGCCTAAAAGATAAAGAATATGGAGGCCTGGCAGCATTGAGTCAACAGTGAAAACCCGCCACCAATATAATTTTTAGCTCTTAGAAAAGGCTCTTTATCTTTTAGATGCTTTAAGCTGTGTGCCTCTCCCAGTTGAGGGGCTGTAAACAACCACAAGGTGTAAAAGTCTCTAACTGTCAGGCAAGGTAGGGAGCCATCAAGAGGGGTTTTAAGCCAAGACGTTCTTTTGCAGGAGACTGTTAACTGAAGCCCTGAGTTAACTCTTTACAGAGAAAGTCAGAAGAGTGGAAAGCACAGTCAATAAAATCAGGCTGACTCTGGTTTTTGCAGGTCAGGAAGCAACAGTTAAAACTGGGCATGGAACAACAGACTGGTTCCAAATCAGGAAAGGAGTACGTCAAGGCTGTATATTGTCACCCTGTTTATTTAACTTATATGCAGAGTACATCATGAGAAACGCTGGACTGGAAGAAACACAAGCTGGAATCAAGATTGCTGGGAGAAATATCAATAACCTCAGATATGCAGATAACACCACCCTTATGGCAGAAAGTGAAGAGGAGCTAAAAAGCTTCTTGATGAAAGTGAAAGCGAAAAAGTTGGCTTAAAGCTCAACATTCAGAAAATGAAGATCATGACATCTGGTCTCATCACTTAATGGGAAATAGATGGGGAAACAGTGGAAATAGTGTCAGGCTTTATTTTGGGGGGCTCCCAGATCACTGCAGATGGTGACTGCAGCCATGACATTAAAAGATGCTTACTCCTTGGAAAAAAGTTATGACCAACCTAGATAGTATATTCAAAAGCAGAGACATTACTTTGCCGACTAAGGTCCATCTAGTCAAGGCTATGGTTTTTCCGTGGTCATGCATGGATGTGAGAGTTGGACTGTGAAGAAGGCTGAGCACTGAAGAATTGATGCTTTGAACTATGGTTTTGCAGAAGACTCTTGAGAGTCCCTTGGACTGCAAGGAGATCCAACCAGTCTATTCTAAAGAGATAAGCCCTGGGATTTCTTTGGAAGGAATGATGCTAAAGCTGAAACTTTAGTACTTCGGCCACCTCATGCGAAGAGTTGACTCATTGGAAAAGACTCTGATGCTGGGAGGGATTGGGGGCAGGAGGAGAAGGGGACAACCAAGGATGAGATGGCTGGATGGCATCACGGACTCGATGGACGTGAGTCTGAGTGAACTCCGGGGAGTTGGTGATGAACAGGGAGGCCTGGCGTTCTGCGATTCATGGGGTCACAAAGAGTCGGACACAACTGAGTGACTGAACTGAACTGAACTGTTCAGGAAATCTCTGGAGGAACCCCTGAAGCTAGATCACGCCTTTGCATTTTGTCTGGCGTCCTTCCTCATGACCATTGCCAAGGGTGGCATTCCTCACTCTGGCTCCCGGCAATGAAATTAAAAGACGCTTACTCCTTGGAAGAAAAGTTATGACCAACCTAGATAGCATATTCAAAAGCAGAGACATTACTTTTCATCAAAGGTCCGTCTAGTCAAGGCTATTATTTTTCCTGTGGTCACGTATGGATGTGAGAGTAGGACAGTGAAGAAGGCTGAGCGCTGAAAACTTGATGCATTTGAACTGTGGTGTTGGAGAAGACTCTTGAGAGTCCCTTGGACTGCAAGGAGATCCAACCAGTCCATTCTGAAGGAGATCAACGCTGGGATTTCTTTGGAAGGAATGATGCTAACACTGAAACTACAGTACTTTGGCCACCTCATGCGAAGAGTTGACTCATTGGAAAAGACTGTGATGCTGGGAGGGGTTGGAGGCAGGAGGAGAAGGGGATGACCGAGGATGAGATGGCTGGATGGCATCACAGACTCGATGGACGTGAGTCTGAGTGAACTCTGAGAGATGGTGATGAACAGGGAGGCCTGGCGTGCTGCAATTCATGAGGTCGCAAAGAGTCGGACACGACTGAGCGACTGAACTGAACTGAAACCATTTTAAAATGTTAAAGCTGGAATTCCCTGGTAATCCAGTTTTAGGGCTCTCTGCACTCTCACATCTGAGGGCCCAGCTTCGATCCCTGGTTGCAGAACTAAGATCCCACAAGCAGTGCTGTGGGGCCAAAATAAATTTAAAGAAAACTTTTTTTTTTTTTTTTACTTTATTTTACTTTACAGTATTGTATTGGTTTTGCCATACATCAACATGAATCTGCCACGGGTGCACATGAGTTCCCAATCCTGAACCGGCTCCCACCTCCCTCCCCATACCATCTCTCTGGGTCATCCCAGTGCACCAGCCCCAAGCATCTTGTATCCTGCATTGAACCTAGACTGGTGATTTGTTTCTTACATGATATTATACATGTTTCAATGCCATTTTCCAAATCATCCCACCCTTTCCCTCTCCCACAGAGTCCCACAATCTGTTCTGTACATCTGTGTCTCTTTTGCTGTCTCACCTACAGGGTTATTGTTACCATCTTTCTAAATTCCATATATATGTGTTAGTATACTGTATTGGTGTTTTTCTTTCTGGCTTACTTCACTCTATATAATCGGCTCCAGTTTCATCCACCTCATTAGAACTGATTCAAATGTATTTAAAGAAAACTTTTTAAATGAAAAAGAAAACTTAAAAAAAAGTAAGTTATTCTTAACTCTTAGACCATACAAAAACAGACAGCAGGCCCGATTTGGTCAAGCTTTGTAGTTTTTTGACTAATGATTTAGAGAACAAACTTAATCCAATTAGTAGTTAATGAAGGAAACTTGGGCCAAAGGGCTGTTGGTGAATGACAGTATGCTTAATTGTTGATTTAAGGTTAAAACAAAGGTGGAGACATGGATGAAAAAAATTGTAGTAAAATGTTATATATTTTTATAAAGTTGATAAAGCAGTTACTATGCAGCTAAAACTTGGGAGATGACAAGAAAAATGTAAAAAAGCTCATTGATTGTCACATAGAGAGTCAAAGAGTATAATTTAAAGCTGACAAACCAAATAGAAAGCCAAGCAAGCAGAAAGGGGACCAAGGTCTTTATAAAAAGTAATAGAATAAAGGTATTTAACAGAACAGCAATACAAACCTTCTTAAATATCCAAAGACATTTTTAAAAATTTATTGTAGTATAGTTGATTTACAATGTTGTGTTAGTTTGTGGTATACAGCAAACTGAATCTGTTATACATATAGCCAGTCTATTTTAGATTATTTTCCCATATAGACCATTATAGAGTATTGAATAGAGTTCCCTGTGCTATACAATAGGTCCTTATTAGTTATCAGTTTTATATATAGTAGTATATATATGTCAATCCCAGTCTTCCAGTTTATCAAAAGAAATTTTTAAAAAACAAAGAAACAAACTACATGAATGATGGTACGGGGAGGGAGGAGGGAGGGGGGATCAGAATGGAGAACACATGTATACCTGTGGTGGATTCATGCTGATGTATGGCAAAACCAATATTGTAAAAAACAAACAAACAAACAAACAAGTCATCAAGCCAAAAAGAAAAAGAAAGAAATAAAGATTAACATAATACTGTAAACATAACAAAATAATATGTTGACTATACATATCTGTCACATCAATAAATGTAAATGGGCTTAATCATCTATTAGTCAAAGGAAAAGATTTTCAAAAGAGCTCACAAAGTAAAACCTAATTCTATGCTATTCACAAGACACATCTGAAATAAAAGGAGTCAGAAATGGCTAACAATTAAAGAATAAGCAAAATATTTATCAGGCAAATGAAAAAGCAGTAAGAAAACAAATCTTATAATCTTCATATCAGACAAAGTAGAATTCAGGTCAAAAGCCATTAAACCCAATAAAGAGGATACTCTTAAAAAAAAAAAAAAAAAAAAGAGCTATGACCATCTATGGCCTTTACAAAGCAGAAACTGTATGAGATGTAAGAAGAAATAAAATACAGCAGGATACTCTATGACCCACCTCCAAGAATATTGGAAATAAAAGCAAAAATAAACAAATGGGATATAATTAAAGTTAAAAGCTTGTGCACAACAAAGGAAACTACAAGGAAGGTGAAAAGACAGCCTTCAGAATGGGAGAAAATAATAGCAAATGAAGCAACTGACAGACAACTAATCACAAAAATATACAAGCAACTCCTGCAGCTCAATTCCAGAAAAATAAACGACCCAATCAAAAAATGGGCCAAAGGACAAAATAGACATTTCTCCGAAGAAGACATACAGATGGCCAACAAACACATAAAAAGATGCTCACCATCACTCATTATCAGAAAAATGCAAATCAAGACCACAATGATGTACCATTTCACGCCAGTCAGAATGGCTGTGATCCAAAAGTCTACAAGCAATAAATGCTGGAGAGGGTGTGGAGAAAAGGGAACCCTCTTACACTGTTGGTGGGAATGCAAACTAGTACAGCCACTATGGAGAACAGTGTGGAGATTCCTTAAAAAAACTGGAAATAGAACTGCCTTATGACCCAGCAATCCCACTGCTGGACATACAAACCGAGGAAACCAGAATTGAAAGAGACCCGTGTACCCCAATGTTCATTGCAGCGCTGTTTATAATAGCCAGGACATGGAAGCAACCTAGATGTCCATCAGCAGACGAATGTATAAGAAAGCAGTGGTACATATACACAATGGAGTATTACTCAGCCATTAAAAATAATACATTTGAATCAGTTCTAATGAGATGGATGAAACTGGAGCTGATTATACAGAGTGAAGTAAGCCAGAAAGAAAAACACCAATACAGTATACTAATGCATATATATGGAATTTAGAAAGATGGTAACAATAACCCTGTATGCGAGACAGCAAAAGAGACACAGATGTATAGAACAGACTTTTGTACTCTGTGGGAGAGGAAGAGGGTGAGATGATTTAGGAGAATGGCATTGAAACATGTATAATATCATGTAAGAAACAAATCACCAGTCTAGGTTCGATGCAGGATACGGGATGCTTGGAGCTGGTGCACTGGGATGACCCAGAGAGATGGTATGGGGAGGGAGGTTGGGGGGGTGTTCAGGATTGGGAACTCATGTACACCCGTGGCAGATTCATGTTAATGTATGGCAAAACCAATGCAGTATTGTAAAGTAAAATGAAGTAAAATTTTTTAAAAAGAAGAAATAAACTAGTAATAGGATATCTTAACCCACCATTCAATTCAAGACAGGTCACATGGATAGACAGTTATTAAGAATATAGGAGACCTTAAAAAGCAAATCAGTAAGATAGATCTATGGCTATGTATTGAATTTAATACTCTAATAATAGAAAATATACTCTCTCAAGAACTCACAGAACCTTCACAGAATTTGAACATATATTATGTCATAACAGGAACCTCAAAGAGGAGTTTCATGTAGATGAAAACACTGATTTCAAAGAGGAGGAATTTGATAAAATAGAAATTACAGAAACATCATTCCCAGATCACAGTGAAATAAAACTAAAATTTAGGAAGAAAATTTTAAAAACAGAAAAGTCCTTCCACCTGGAAACTGTAAACATCTTAAGTCTTACAGGTGACAGGGGAAATAAAACTTTAAAATTATAAAAATTTGAAGAAATAATGATAATGAACACCCACATGTCAAAATGTATGGGATACAATTAAACCAGTTATAAAAGAAAAAAAATTGTATCAGTAAAAATAAAAGAATAAAAAATAAAGTTTAAAAAGCCATCAAATAAGTTAGGAAAAAATATAGGAAAGGAAATAATAAAGCAGAAACTAATGGGGTGAAAGTGAAAGTGGCATCCAACTCTTTGCAAAGTCCATAGAATTCTCCAGGCCAGAATACTGGAGTGGGTAACCTTTCCCTTCTCCAGAGATCTTCCCAACCCAGGAATCAAATCCAGGTCTCTCGCATTGCAGGTGGATTCTTTACCAGCTGAGCCACAAGGGAAGCCCAAGAATACTGGAGTGGGTAGCCTATCCCTTTGCCAGTGGATCTTCCCAACCCAGGAATCAAACCGGCGTCTCCTGCATTGCAGGCGGATTCTTTACCAACTGAGCTATTAGGGAAGCCCCAGTTAATGGGGTGGAAAACAGAAAAAGAAAAGTAAAGTGGTGTTAAAAATCAACAAACAGGGAGACCACAAGCTATGTTAAATCATGAGGAAAGGAGGAAATGTATACAACCCAAGAAATGACAGGAAATATCTGTTGGAACAGGAAAGTTTAAAAACATGGTAAGTGGCTACTTTGCATAAACCTCTTTCACAGGGAGTGTAGCATTCTGTACACCCACCAGCAGTGTGACAGTGCCATGTCCTGATGGACTTCCCATCAGTGTGTCATAAGGTTTTGAATCTTTGTCAATCAGATAGGTAAGAAAGGGTATTTCTCTTATTATATTATATTTCTCTTATTGTAAGTGACATTGAATATCTTTGCATATGTTTAGGGATCTCTTGTTTGTGAACTATAGGTTCATATCTTCTGTCCATTTTTCTACTTTTTCTTTGTCAGATTTGTCTTAAATTTTTAGAGTTCTTTATGTATTAGGAAGATTCACTGTTTTTTTAATTAATTTATTGAAGGATAATAGCTTTACAGAATTTTGCTATTTTCTGTCAAACCTGGAGAATCAGACATAGAGAATAGACTTATGGACATGGGGAGAAAAGGAGGAGAGGGTGAGATATATGGAAAGAGTAACATGAAAACTTACATTGCCATATGTAAAATAGATAGCCAACAGGAATTTGCTATATGGCTCAGGAAACTCAAGCAGGAGCTCTGTATCAACCTAGAGGGGTGGCATGGGGAGGGAGATGGAAGGAAGATTCACTATTTTTAACACATAACTCTCGACACCCTCAGGTTATATTCTATGGACCAAAAGACACAAACTTTGAACTTGGCAGGATTAGTTCTGGCAGTGGTATTGGTATCATAATTCTAATACTTATTTTATGACTCTTGTACAACAAGCAAATGAGTAAATATATTGATGTTATTGAGAACATGGTTCACTTAGAAAAAAGAGATAAAAATATGGGATGAGGGAGAGGAAGAACTCTCTGGTACTGGGTTAGAATTAGGGATAGTAATACAAACTCTTTTAAAAATATGCACCACTGAGAAGCCCTTGAAAATATACAAGTTTTGTTCCATGTTTCCCCTGAAAGGACTTAATGACACCTCAGTAGTCATGAATATATCTTATACATAGACTTTGGTTTCTAAATACATTTCCTACTGAGAGCTCCTTGGAGAAAAGGCTGATTAATAAATGAGGTCTGTCAGAAAAAGTCTGTGCAAGGTAAGCCTGGAATATCTTTTGCTAGAAAATAGAAAGCAAGGAAGAGTTGAGACATGTCAAAGTGACACAGAAACCAATTTGGAGGAACTCCCACTGCCTAAATTTGAGCATCTAATGATGGTAATGGATTATGCGTTGAACAGCATCAACAAAAAAGAATCTGTGAGTCTATTGCAATACTTTTTTTTAAAAGGCACTTAATTTCTAGAAACAGATCTGAATTGTAACTTGTGTAGTTTCTTTTATGCATACTCATGGTATCTTTCAGATTAGATATTATTATTTCTAGTTTCTATGTGAAAATTGACACCCAGAGAGGTTAAGCAGCTTGCTCTGAACCACACAGCTAGTTAGAGGAAGGGCAATCACTCTTCAGATCTGTCTGACATTTCAAAAATAGCCTGTGGTGCCCTCATTTATTAACAGTAACTGGCCTATAAAAATGAACTCATATAATGAATACTGTTTTATACCCTGCTTTGTGAACATCATTGTTTATTTTGTAACATTTTCCTACAGCATTATTTTTTTCTTTTGAAGTTTGAGGAGGGGTGCTGTAGTGGGTCTCTGTTGTTGTAGGCAGGCTTTCTCTAGCTGAGGCAAGCGGGGGCTGCTCTCCACTTGCAGTATGCAGGCTTCTCATTGCAGTGGCATCTCTTGTTGCGCAGCACAGCTCTAGGGCCCACAGGCTTCAGCAGTTGTGATGCACAGGCTCAGTTGCTCCTTGACATATGAGATCTTTCCAGACCAGGAACTGAACCAGTGTTCCTTGCATTGGAAGCCAGGCTCTTAACCACTGCGCCACCAGGGAAGTCCTACAACATTATTTTTAATTGCAGCATCATCCTCTGTTGTATACAGTCACTAATATAATCAATCCCTATTTGCTGGATATTCAAGTACTTTTCCTTATCTTGCTATTACATACAGCATCATGTTGAATAGAGTTGTAAAATTTATTCAGATCATTTTCTTAGTATAAATTTCTAAAAATGGAATTACTGGATCAAAATGTTCAAAACCATCTCCAACACTTTGGGTACAGTTTGCCAATTTGCCCAAATGTTTTGCAACAGTTTATACTCCTACCAGCAGTACAGGAGAGTGCTCATTTCTCTGAACTCTTGAAAACTTTTGATATCATCATTTATTTTTTTAAAGCCATTTTTATAGGCAAAATGATATTTCAGGGTTTTAGCTTGCATTTTATAATTACCACGTTGTTGAGCATTTTAAAATGTCACTGCTAGCTTGCATTTCTTCTTTTACAAGCTGCCTGTTGATATCTTTTGCCCATGTTTCTACTAGAGGGCCAACTTATATTCATTGCTTTATACAATGTTTTATATCATAAATATTTTGATATAAACTGCATATTTTAACACTGACTAAAAAGGAATCAAAATTGTAATTTTAAGTCATCAGAAAAAATGAAAACTGAGAGACAGCCATATTATTTTCCAACATTTCCTAATATCCTGGCAAGACATTTCAGGTAATAGTAAAAAAAGAAAGAAAAAGAAATTTAGATTCATTTTCAATAATTATGTGAATTTGAGTAAACTTCCCACCGCCTACCTTTTCTTTAAAACAAAACTTGACTCTTTCAAAAATAGAAAACAAGGCCTTGGACAGCAAAGTGATTAGTTCTAACAAAAATACTAAGAATGTTGAGATAAAAAGAAAAGAGATTGTAAAACCAATAGAAAATACATGGTGTTTACTTCACCTGTATGTAACCCAGTAATCCAATAAAATAAACAAAGTGTCCATATAAAAAGATTCTATGCATGTTCATGTATTTTGAATGGATGGAAGATTGTTAGTGGGCTTTCGGTTCTCCCTTAGGCACTTACCTGAGATGGATGGATGAAATTAGTTGGAGTAATCATTCTGTGGGCAAAGAGCAGAGTTTTCCTCTATGCAGAAGCAACTGGTTGGCATAAAACTTTAACCTATAACATTGGCCTCATTAGCACAATATTCCAGCCAAATGACTTCAGTACAAAATGTCAATGACTAGCAGAAATGGATCATATCCTCCCTTGGTCCCGAATAAGAGAGAAGCTGGTTTTCTGTGTGTCCTAGGGCAAAGAACGTCCTCTCTAGCTTTCAGTTGCCTCTTCTGTAAAATGAGATTGAACCAAATGGTTGGTCTCTGGTCTTGCATATAAGTTTTTGCTTGTATTTTTTTTTCCAAAATAAGCTTTTCATTTTAGAACAACTGGAGATTTACAGAACAGTTGCAAACATACTACAGAGAATTCCCATACACTTCTCCTCTGGTTTCTCTTATTATTGACATCTTATGTCACCGTGGTACACTTCTCACAGCTAAAAAACCAACATTGAGTATTACTGGGTTTTTTTTAATATTACTGTTAACTGAACTTGAAACTTGATTCAGATTTTACCAATTTTTCCTCAATGTCATTTTTCTGTTCCAGGATCCCATCCAGGATAGAGTATTATATTATGTGCCATGTCTCCCTAGTCTCCTAGTCTCCTAGTCTGTGACAGTTTCTTAAATGATCTTGACAGTTTTGAGTAGCACTGGTCAGGTTTTTACAGAAGGTCTCTCAATTTTAATTTCTCCAGTGTTGTTCTTATGTTTAGACTTGGGGTAATGGGCTTCCCTGGTGGCTCAAATGGTAAAGAATCTGCCTGCCATGTAGGAAACCCAGGTTCGATCCCTGGGTCAGAAAAATCCCCTGGAAAAGGAAATTGCAACCCACTCCGGTATTCTTACCTGGAGAATTCCGTGGACAGAGAACCCTGGTGGGCTACAATCCATGGGGTTGCAAAGAGTTGGTCATGACTGAGCAGCTAACACTTTCGCTTCACTTTCTAAGGGTTTGGGAGGGGGAGACTAAAGAGTTCCCATCATCACATCCTATCAAGGACATATGCTATTAATGTACATGCTATCACTGATGATGTTAACCTTGGCTGACATAATGTTTCTGGGTTTCTTTACTGTAAGGTTACTCCCTCCCTCTTTTATAAACTATTAGTCTGTGGTCTTTCGAGCTCTGATGTACCATAATTTTATTATGTTACATACATAAGATTCCCTTACCTGCACAGATTAATTTGCTAGACTTGCTTCCATCACCCAGCAATGCATACTTGTGCTGGGTAACTCAGCTGAAAATTTTCTTGGAACCCATTGCATACTATATGGCTATGTGAAAATTATCAGTTATGGTCATAAAATGAGACTCTAACCACTTTCTACTAACCTTTGTAGAAAGTACACTCTACATTTCTTAGTAAAGAAATCATGACAAATTTTAAGGATGCTCTGATTTCCGGAAACCTTTTGAACCCCAAATCTACAGCTTCCAAATTGCAATGACCAATATGATGGAGAGGACTTCCCTGGTGGTGCAGTGATAGAAGTCCACTTTCCAATGCAGGGGATTTGGATTAGATCCCTGATCTGGGTAGATTCTGCATGCTACTGAGCAACTAAGCCTGCACACCACAACTACTAAAGCTCATGCACCTAGAGCCTGTGCTCCACAACAAGAGAAGCCACCACAATGAGAAGCCCGCACACCACAACTAGAGAAAGCCCATGCACAGCAATAAAGACCCAGTGCTGCAAAAAATAAATAATTAATTTTTAAAACTCCCTTTGGCATCTTGAAAAAAAATATGATGAAGAAAAGGAAATGAGCAGGTTTGCGGGGTGTTGATGGGGGTGAGGGAGAGAAATGAATGTCTGTTCTGAAGTCAGGGATTTGGAATTCGGAAGTCAGGTAAAGTTTGTGTTTAATTCTGCCGTACAGCATGTGAAGATGGCAGCTGCAGTTCTCTCAGAGACTTAAGCTCTATTTAAGTAGTGCTACTGAAAACCTCTACGCTGCTCTTCCCTTACAAATGCGAATACATAAACCTCTTTTAGGACAGGCAAGGAAAGGATGCAATGGGTAAATGATCTTCTACTTTTCTCCTCTTCCAAGGTAGTTCTGGAAAGGCTAACCTAAGGGGCCGATTAACCAGAGCTAGTAAAAATGGTTAGCATTTATGGAGAATTTACCAAGCATTTTTCTGGATACTTTACATGTACTGACTCACAGGGTCCTCATAAGAACCCTATGGGGTAGGTGCTATTATTATGCACATTTTATAGTGAGGATACTGAGACACAACAGTTGAGTAACTTGCCCAAGGTCACTGTGATACTAACTGTAGCAGAGTTGTGATTTGAAACAAGACACCTCCACTCCAGACACTTGACAACTGCCTCCTTTTAGACAGAGTGTAAGCTCCAGGAGGGCAAACATTTTGGCAACCAAGCAGTTACTGTTGTATCTTCGACACTTCGGCCGGAGTCTAATACATAGTAGCCGGGCAACAAATAATTATTGCATGAAAGGAGGAAAGGCTTGAAGACTCTGATCATGAGTTAAGCCCAAATACTGACGACTCCTCCAGAAGAACACTGTCATGATGCCGCCTCAGAAAACTCAGAACAAACTGGATCTTTATAATGTCCACCAGGGCTTCCCTGGTGGCTCAGATGGTAAAGAATCTGCCTGCAATGCAGGAGACCTGGGTTCAGTCCCTGGGTTGGGAAGATCCCTTAGAGAAGGGAACAGCTACCCACTCCAATATTCTGGCCTGGAGAATTCTATGGACAGAGGAGACTGGTGGGCTACAGTCAATGCGGTCGCAAAGAGGAGCAACTTTCATTTCACACTATAATCTCTACCAATTCATCCTACCGCCCCCTCTGATCAAATCTTACAAGGCAGAAATCTCAAGATTCAAGCAAATCTCAAGTTTGCAGAAGAACACATGCCATATATCTATGGCTGTGACAATATGATGCCAGATCATAAAAATAAGTTTCAAAGCACCAGCTTCAGGGGTTGAGGTCATATATCAATGAATATGTTCCCATTTTTAAAATTTAAATACATACACAGCAAATGGGTAAGAGGAGGAGAGAGCTTCTGTGTAGGTCTATTTCTCACTGTCTATAGTCACCAGTTTTATTTGGATTTTTTTAAAGAACATGCCCATTATTACCAATAAGCATTCAACCAGGAAAGAGAATGAGAGACTGTTTAGGAATCTAAGCGACTTCCATCATCAATAATGATGAAGTAATAGACAGTGATTTGTACCATAGCAAAAGGGAAAATTCACTGAGCAGAAAACAAAGTAAAATGAGAAAGAAAAAGAAAATTTTAAGGAAGAATCAAAAGTGCTGGCTCCAGGCTAAATTGATATTTTTGCTGCATTATTCATTAAGATAGGGATTTTTTTTTCAGGGGAGGGAGCCCCATCATTATGCTGCCTATTTCACCTGACTCCACAAAGCAAATAATAATACAAAAATAAATAAGTTTTGAGTTATTGAGAGCACTTATTGTTACTATGACTTGAGATGAAAACACTATATAATTGTGTCTGTCTGATAAGGAATACACAGATGGGCCCGTTATGCAACTGCAAATGGAGATCATATATTAAACCTGTGATAAGGTACCCAAATAGACATGTTATTTATAAATATTGCTGCCTCCTTGGAATGGAAAATATAAAATACATAATAAATGAAAGTTTTAAGATAATATAATATAGAACCGGGATATTAAAATGATTTATTACCTTGATAGAATCTTTTCTAGCCTCAATATTGGGTAAAACTAGGACCGTACTAAGGCAAAAAAAAAAAAAAAAAGTATGCAGCAATAGAGAATTTTTCATTTCATTTAGGAGAGGAAATATAGGGATTCAAACATGTGGCACAACAAGAAAGGTGTCCTTATTACCTCTGTTGTACTGTCTCAATCTGTCCTTTAATTGGCATTTAATTTTACTGTTTCACCATGGCAAGCCAGCAAAATGTGTTATGTAAAACTGTTCCGATTGTAAAATGCTGTTCTTGCTTATTTTTTTTTAAATTAGTGAGGTCCTTCTTTCAAAGGAAATTCTACCCATACCCAACATGACAGCTTTTCAGGCTTTTAAAAATGTTTGAAAGGAATCTCACAGCCATATTGACTCCATTCAAACTGCTTTGAAAAGGAACATTTAAGTATGTTTTATTTATGTTTACGATGTCGTGCAAGCACAGATAATATTTTTAGTAGAAAATGTATATGTATAACCCTAGGAAAAAAAAGAGGAAATTTGCATGAAACTGCTGAAGCAAAAGTAAGGCACCATAAATAAACATGTATTACTTCCTTTATTTAGTTCTTGAAAAATGCCTCTCTGAAAACTAATGGTTTTCAATCCTGCATGTAATCTGGTTATTACCAGGATAAAAACCAAGATCTGAAGGTAATTTATCAAACGGCTGTAGTTCACTCATATACCAATTTGATGTTATGAAAATGGGATTTATTTTATGATGGAAAGATAACCTGGTTTCTGTAATGTTAGCAGTCACTGCATTTAATTCAAGTAGCATTTGTTTTTGCAGTGATGTTCCCTCTTATTGAAGCCTCTCACTTCATATGATGTCCACTGAAGTATCAGTCTGGTGAGATTGCATCTCACAGGAGTTAACTTGAAAACCTGAAGTCACCAGGGGTCACCATCTGGGTAATATACCAGGTATATTTTTCAGGAAGGGAACTGTTTAACATACAAGTAGATATGTAGCTTTGACAAGCTTTGGAAGTAAAGTACAAAAGCAGTAGCAGTCCTTAGCCTGAAAGAACATGAAGCAAGATATATAAGGGAACTAGTGGGGAATTTTTAATTTTTTTTTTTTACAAAAAGGAAAAACAAATTATATTGAAAAATATCACATCCTTTTGCCTTGGCATGATTTGAAACATGACAGCGTTTACAATGGGCAGGACTATCTATAAGATATATTTTGTGTTTTCTAAATAAATTTATTTGGCCACATTTGAAGATAACACCAAAAAATTCTTGCAATAAAATAATTATAGCTTGCTTATCTGAATATGTGTGCAGTTTGAGATACAAGATGAATTTCTTGAAAGCAGATTTTTATTTGCCTTGCAAACCTTGCAATTTAAAGGTTTACTTGTGTATTCATTACCAAAGCTCTATTTCCCTTGTTATTAAGTGGATTGGAATATTATCTGTAAGAGTGTGTGTTGTGCTCATTGTTCAGTCATGTCTCTTTGCTACCCCAAGGACTGTAGCCCACCAGGCTCCTCTGTCCAGTATTCTCCAGGCAAGAATACTGGAGTGGTTGTCAAGCCCTTCTCCAGGGGATCGTCCAGACCCAGATATCAAACCTGGGTCTTCTGCATTGCAGGTGGATTCTTTACCACTGAGATACTGGGGAAGCCCTGTAAGAGAGAGTGGACACAAAACACCAAGAGATACAGAAAAACATGAAAGTTTTCATATCTTCTGACCCCGGTATTGTGAAGATATGCCAATAAATTTAATTGCCTAAAAGATTCTTAACAGCATCCAGATTTTCCTGATTCAGTTATTTTGAGGCTTTTTAGGCCAGTACATTTCAAACTATATCTGTGGAGCTTTTGGACAAAGCTTTTGTACTCCCAGTTCCTTTCAATCAAAACAGTTCTATTTTATCTTTTGATGCATTTGGGGTAATTCATATTTAATTGCTGAATTGTTCTGATGCTTTTAAATGTTGTGAAAAGCTCTACTTTAGACAGAAAGCAAAAATAAAGAGATGGAATAAAACAATGCGTCTATCCATTCAGCTTAAAAAACATTTGTTGAGCATCTATTTTTTATTGTATAACAGTATGTGAATACATACAGTATCATTGTAAAAGATTCTAACAATACTATGAAAATGTTGACTTCCCCCAGCTCGCCACTCTATAGATCAAAAATTTGGTATTAATCCTTCCAGATCTGTTTCTATGTATTTACATATACATATAGCGAGATACCTTTTCTTTTATTTATATAGAATCATTCATTGGATGTGCCTTGTTCTACATTATTTTTATATAAATCTTAGAGCTCTTTCCATGTCAGTACATATTGGTCATATAGTGGTGTGCTGATAAATGTTTAACAACCAGCTCTCTGGGTTAAAAAAAATACTTTATTTGCAACATTTGCTGATTCCTGCAGTCTTAATACCATGGAAGTATTAATGGCACCCCACTCCAGTGCTCTTGCCTGGAGAATCCCAGGGACGGGGGGAGCCTGGTGGGCTGCCGTCTATGGGGTCACACAGAGTTGGACACGACTGAAGCGACTTAGCAGCAGCAGCAGCAGCAGTGTTAATACCAGAGAAGGCAATGGCACCCACTCCAGTACTCTTGCCTGGAAACTCCCATGGATGGAGGAGCCTGGTGGGCTGCAGTCCCTGGGGTCACAAAGAGTCACACATGACTGAGCGACTTCACTTTCACTTTTCACTTTCATGCATTGGAAAAGGAAATGGCAACCCACTCCAGTGTTCTTGCCTGGAGAATCCCACGGACGGGGGAGCCTGGTGAGCTGCCATCTATGGGGTCGCACAGAGATGGACACGACTGAAGCGACTTAGCAGCAGCAGCAGCAGCAGTGTTAATACACCCAATACTGGTGTGAAGTCATTGAAAGAGGAATTGGGAAAGGATGTACACTGTTGGTTCTTGTAAACCATTAGAAAACACACCACTGAGTCAGTCCTTTTTCTGTCTCTGTCTTTTTTGGGGGCAGGGGGATCTTATCTTGAAACGAATTGAGAAGAAAAGTTGCAAATACAGCACAGAATTCCGTAAACCTATCACTTTTTCGACCAATATTAACATCTTGCATAACCATAGTGCCGTTGTTAAATCTAAGAAATTAGCATTAGTATGATGCTATTAACTCATTTATTTTGGATTTCTTCAGTTTTCCACTATGTGTTGTTTTTGTTCCAGGATCCTATCTAGTATACCACAGTGCATTTAATTGTCACGTCTCCTCTCATCTCATAGTTTCTTAGTATCAATCTTTTTCATTCTTACATAGGGTTTCATATTATGAGTATATCAGTCTTTCATAGATGGATATGTTGGCAGATTTTTAACCATATTAATAGAGTCATTATATTAACAATACTACTCTGCACTTCCTTGTACATGCCCCTATAGACACATATAGGCATGCTTCCCAGGTGGTCCTATTAGTAAAGGATCAGCCTGCCAGTGCAGGAGACATTAAAGACACGGTTTCATTTCTGGGTCAGAAACATCCCCCAGAGAAGGGCATGGGAACCCACTCCACTATTCTTGCCTGGAGAATCCCATGGACAGAGGAGCCTGTCAGGCTATAGTCCATGGAGTCACAAAGAGTCAGAATGACTGAAGTCAGACATAGACTATTAAGTATGGATTTCATGAGATTATATTTTTGATGAGATTTAATTGGTTTGATTTGACTGGATAAAAAGAACTGTTGCAAATAGGCCTTTACTGATGTGGTGGTCTATGCTCTGACCAGTAACACTGAAGAAGCTGAAGTTCAACGGTTCTATGAAGACCTATAAGACCTTTTAGAACAATACCCAATGCAAAAGCAGAAAGTCAAGAAACACCTGGAGTAACAGGCAAATTTGGCCTTGGAGTACAGAATGAAGCACAGCAAAGGCTAATAAAGTTTTGCCAAGAAAACACACTGATCGTAGCAAACACCATCTTTCAACAACACAAGAGAAGACTTTCTCATGGACATTACCAGATGGTCAATACTGAAATCAGATTGATTATATTCTTTGCAGACAAAGGTGGAGAAGCTCTATAAAGTCAGCAAAAACAAGACCAGGAGCTGACTGTGGCTCAGATCATGAACTCCTTATTGCCAAATTCAGACTTAAATAGAAGAAAATAGGGGAATCCATGAGACTATTTAGGTATGACCTAAATCAAATCCCTTACAATTATACAGTGGAAGTGAGAGACAGATTTAAGGGCCTAGATCTGATAGACAGACTGCCTGATGAACTATGGATGGAGGTTCGTGAAATTGTACGGGAGACAGGGATCAAGACCAGCCCCAAGAAAAGAAATGCAAAAAAGCAAGGCTGTCTGGGAGGCCTTACAAATAGCTGTGAAAAGAAGAAAAGTGCAAAGCAAAGGAGAAAAGGAAAGATAAACCCGTTTGAATGCAGAGTACCAAAGAATAGCAAGGAGAGATAAGAAAGCCTTCCTCAGTGATCAATGCAAAGAAATAGAGGAAAACAATAGAATGGGAAAGACTAGAGATCTCTTCAGCAAAATTAGAGGTACCAAGGGAACATTTCATGCAAAGATGGGCTCAATAAAGGACAGAAATGAAATGGACCTAACAGAAGCAGAAAATACTAAGAAGAGGTGGTAAGAATACACAGAAGAACTGTACAAAAAGGATCTTTATGACCCTGATAATCACAATGGTATGATCACTCACCTAGACCAGACATCTGGAATGCAAAGTCAAGTGAGCCTTAGGAAACATCACTAAAAACAAAGCTAGTGAAGGTGATGGAATTCCAGTTGAGCTTTTTCAAATCCTGAAAGATGATGCTGTGAAAGTGCTGCACTCAATATGCCAGCAAATTTGGAAAACTCAGCAGTGGCCACAGGACTGGAAGAGGTCAGTGTTCATTCCAATCCCAAAGAAAAGCAATGCCAACGAATGCCCAGACTACCGCACAATTGCACTCATCTCACACACTAGTAAGTTGGTGCTCAAAGTTCTCCAAGCCAGGCTTCAACAATACATGAACTGTGAACTTCCAGATGTTCAAGCTGGCTTTAGAAAAGGCAGAGGAACCAGAGATCAAATTGCCAACATCTGCTGGCTCATTGGAAAAGCAAGAGAGTTCCAGAAAAACATATATTTCTGCTTTATTGACTATGCCAAAGCCTAGTCCTATTATGTGGATCACAATAAACTGTGGAAAATTCTTAAAGAGATGGGAATCCAAGACCACCTGATCTGCATCCTAAGAAATCTGTATACAGATCAGGAAGCAACAGTTAGAACTGGACATGGAACAAGAGACTGGTTCCAAATAGGGAAAGGATTACGTCGAGGCTATATATTGTCACCCTGCTTATTTAACTTATATGCAGAGTACATCAGAAGACGCGCTGGACTGGATGAAGTACAAGCTGAAATCAAGATTGCCGGGAGAAATATCAATAACCTCAGATATGCAGATGACACCACCCTTATGGCAGAAAGTGAAGAAGAACTAAAGAGCCTCTTGATGAAAGTGAAAGAGGAGAGTGAAAAAGTTGGCTTAAAGCTCAACATTCAGAAAACTAAGGTCATGTCATCTAGTCCCGTTGCTTCACGGCAAATAGATGGGGAAACAGTGAAAACAGTGACATACTTTATTTCAGGGGGCTCCAAAATCACTGCAGATGGTGATTGCAGCCATGAAATTAAAAGATACTTGCTCCTTGGAAGGGAAATTATGACCAACATAGACAGCATATTAAAAAGCAGAGACATTACTTTGCCAACCAAGGTCCATCTAGTCAAGGCTGTGGTTTTTCCAGTAGTCATGTATAAATGTGAGAGTTGAACTATAAAGAAAGCTGAGTGCCAAAGAATTGATGCTTTTGAACTGTGGTGTTGGAGAAGACTCTTGAGAGTCCCTTGGACTGCAAGGAGATCCAACCTAAAGGAGATCAGTCCTGGATGTTCATCTGAAGGACTGATGTTGAAGCTGAAACTTCAGTACTTTGGCCAGCTGATGCAAAGAGCGGATTCATTTGAAAAGACTGTGATGCTGGAAAAGATTGAAGGCAGGAGAAGGGAACGACAGAGGATGAGATGGTTGGATGGCATCACCAACTCAATGGACATGAGTTTGGGTAAACTCTGGGAGTTGGTGATGGACAGGAAGGCCTGGCGTGCTGCAATCCATGGGGTCACAAAGAGTTGGAAATGACTGAGTGACTGAACTGAACTGATATGGTAGTGAGCTGTGGGGGAGGGGATGCATTCTGTGGTCCTCTATTTAGGTCTCAGTCTTTAGTGAGATTTTCCTCTGGACTCTGAACTTTACACTAATTTTTGAGTTGGTTTTTTTTTCCCTCCCCCATCAGGTGAACAGAATGACTAGATTAGATTGGAGTTGGGAATAGGCACATCTCAAAGACATAGTGAGTTTTGTTCCAGACCACTGCAATAGACTGAATATTTTAATTAAGAAGTCATGTGAATTTTTTGGCTTCTCAGTGCATATAAAAGTTATGTTGATAACATTATGTTTTATATTATACAATAGCATTATGTCTAAAAGAAACAATGTACATACCTTAATTGAGAAATACTTCATTGCTAGAACCATCATCTGAGCCTTCAGCAAGTCATATACTTTTGACTGATGCATGGTTTTGCCTCTGTGTTGACAGCTACTGACTGATCAAGGTGGTGTCAACTAGGGGTAGGGGTGGCTGTGGCAATTTCTTAAAATAAGTCAACAATGAAGTTTGCTTCAGAAAGTGACTCTTCCTTTCACAAATGATTTCTCTGCAGCATGCAATGCTGTTTGATAGCATTTTACCCGCAGTAGAACTCCTTTCAAAATTGGAGTCAGTTCTCTCAAAACCTTTCCCTGCCTTATCAACTAAGTTTATGTAATATTCTAAGTTCTTTGTTGTCATTTCAACAGTCTTTACAGCATCTTCCCCAGAAGTATACTCCATCTCAAGAAACCACTTTCTTTGCTCATCCATAAGAAGCAATTCCTCTTCTTTTAAAATATTATCTTAAAATTGCAGCAATTCACTCACATCTTCAGGCTCCACTTCTAATTCTAGTTCTCTTTATATTTCTACCTTTATATTTCTGCAGTTACTTCCTCCACTGAAGTCTTGAACCCTTCAAAATCACCCAAGAGGGTTGGAATCAACTTTTTCCAAACTCCTGTTTATGTTGATATTTTGACCTCCTCCCACGAACCACAAATGCTCTTAATGGCATCTAGAATCCTTTCCAGAAGGTTTTAAATTTAATTTGCCTAGATTCATCAGAGGAACCTCTATCTATAGCAGCTGTAGCTTTATGAAGTGTATTTCTTAAATAATGAGATTTGAAAGCTGAAATGACTCTTTGATCCATGGGTTCCAGAATGGATGTTGTGTTAGGAGGCACACAAACAACATTAATCTCATTGTACATCTCCATCAGAGCTCTTGGGTGACCACATGCATTGTCAATGAGCAGTAATAATTTGAAAGGAATCTTTTTGTTTTGAGCAGTAGGTCTCAACAGTGGGCTTAAGATATTCAAGAAAACATGTCATAAACAGACTTGCTGTCATCCAGGCTTTGTTGTTCCATTTACAGAGCATAGCCTGGGTGAATTTAGCATAATTCTTAAGTGCCATAGGATTTGCAGAGTGCCACTCCAGTACTCTTGCCTGGAAAATCCCATGGACAGAGGAGCCTGGCAGACTGCAGTCCATGGGGTCACAAAGAGTCGGACACGACTGAGCAACTTCACTTTCACTTTTCACTTTCATGCATTGGAGAAGGAAATGGCAACCCACTCCAGCGTTCTTGCCTAGAGAACCCCAGGAAGGGGGCGCCTGGTGGGCTGCCGTCTATGGGGTCTCACAGAGTCGAACACGACTAAAGTGACTTAGCAGCAAATGAGCACTGGCTTCAACTGAAAGTCATCAGCTGCATTAATCCCTAACAAGAGAGTCAGCCTGTCCTTTGAAGCTTTGAAACCAGGCATTGACCTTCTTCCAATAGAAAACCACTTCATCTATTTCGAAAGTCTGTTGTTTAATATGTAGGCAGCTCAATAATTATCTTAACTAAGTTCTCTGGATAACTTGCTGTAGCTTGTACATCAGCACTTGCTGCTTCACCTTGCTCTTTTATATGATGGAGACGACTTCTTTCCTTAAACTTCATGAACCAACGTCTGCTGGCTTCAGACTTTTCTTCTGCAGGTTTCTCACTTCTCTCAGCCATCACAGAATAAAAGGGGAGTCCTTTCTCTGAATGAGGCTTTGGTTTAAGGGAATGTTGTTGCTGGCTTGATCCTCCAGACCACTAAAAACTTTCTCCAAATCAGCAATAAGGCAGTTCTACTTTCTTATCATTCATGTGTACACTGGAATAGCACTTTTGATTTCCTTCAAGAACTTTTCCTTTCCATTCACAACTTGTTTAACTGGCATAAGAGGCCTGTCTCAGCTTTCAACATGCCTTCCTTGCTAACCTTAATCATTTCTAGCTTTTGATTTAAAGTGTGACTCTTCCTTTCACTTGAACACCCAGAGGCCACTGTACGGTTAACTGATCCAGTTTCAACATTGCTGTGTCTAAAGGAATAGGAAGGCTGGAGGAGAGCAAGAGAGATGGGGGAATGGCCAGTAGAGCAGTCAGAACACACACAGCATTTGTCAATTAAGTTTGCCATCTTATATGGGCATGGTTCATGGCATTCCAAAGCAGTTAAGATAGTAACATCAAAGATCACTGATCACAGATCACCACAACAAATATATTGATAATAATAATGAAAAAGTTTGAAATATTTTGAGAATGACAAACATGTGACACAGAGACACAAAGTGAGGAAATGCTGTTGGAAAAATGGTGTTAATAGACTTGCTGGACATAGGGTGGCCACAAACCTTCAATTCTTAAAAATCATAATATCTGTGAAGCACAATAAAGCAAAATGCAGTTAAGAAATGTAGGCCTGTATGTGATTATTTCTTTAGGGCAGATTCCTAGAAGTAGAATTCCTTGGTCAAGGAACATTCCCAGTATAAATTTTGATAGGCAATCAATAGCAATTGCAAAAGTGCTTTCCAAAAGCAATTTACCACTTTATAGACCTATCAGCAGTGTATAAGCAAGAGTACTTCTTGACTCCCAGGTGCCAAGTTAGGTACCAGGACAAAATGATGAAGAAGACACAGTACCTGTCTTTCAGTGCTTAAAATTATGAGGCATTCATATAAGTAGGTATCTTCAATATAGCATGGTAAGTTCTGCGATACAGTTCAGAAAGAGAAAGACCATACCACTTTGTGAAATGCTCTAGATAGTCAAGATCAGCACTGTCCAACAGAAATGTAACCCAAACCACATATAGAGTTTTAAATTTTATAAATGCCACATTAAAAAAGTGATAAGGAACTGGTGGAGTTAATTTAAATAAATTTTGATATAATCAAATATATATCTAAAATATTAACATTTCAGCATGTAATCAATATAAAAATTATTAATTGGATATTTACATCATCTCCTTTATATTAAGTCTTTGACTCTGACTAATCACATTTCAAATGCTTGGTAGACACGTGTTGCCACGTTGTGGCTGCCATATTAGACAGTACAGACCTAGGTCATTCAGCATGCATTTCCTATATCTACTTCTGAAGCATTTCTCCCTGAAGTCTCTCCCTTATAAGTGTATATTTGCCTATTGAAGGGGATTGGAATGGGGAGGTATTATCGATTATAAATATTACTAGACACTATCAGTCTTAATTATGAGAAACAAAGGCCAACATCCTAACACAGAGTGCAGAGAAATAACTGCAGAGAGACTTGGAGGTTTCAGCCTATAGCAATATGCAAAAAGTGCTTCTTGTGAAGTCAGCCTGCCTGGAGAGCCAAGATGCTTGACTGAGTTTGACAACTGGGGACAGCAAGATACTCCATTTGTTACCTTAACTTTGTAATAAATTTATAATTTCAGAGCATAGCTTTTTGCAGTTGGATAAAACAAGAAGGCTAAGAATTATAAAATCTATAGGACTCAGCACTAAGGAACATTTGTGAGGAGAGCAGTAGGAACTGCCATTCTTAATCAACTGAAAAGACTAGAATATCTGAATAGGCAGACACATTCTGTCCAGACATTGAATTTCAGGGTAGTGCAAATATTGGATTGGTACTTCTTGAGAGATCTGGGTAGTGTCCAACTCTACTCATTGAGTTTGTAAATTTTCATATAGTTTATGCGTGTCTTTAGGAAAAAGAATTTTGACTTTGAGGTCTGGAGTCATTGTATTAGATCTACTGTAACCAGTAGTGCTCATTTGTAGGTAAATGTTCTGGCATTGTGCGATTTAGTTTTATTACTTTCTATACCACTCTAATGACAGAAAGTGAAGAGGAACTAAAGAGCCTCTTGATGAGGGTAAAGGAGGAGAGTGAAAAAGCTGGCTTAAAACTAAATATTAAAAAAAAAAAAAAAAACACCTAAGATCATGGCATATGGTCCCATCACTTCATGGCAAATAGAAGGGGAAAAGGTGGAAGCAGTGACAAATTTCCTCTTCTTGGGCTCTAAACTCACAGCAGAACAGCAGATGGTGACTACAGCCACAAAATTAGAAGACGATTGCTTCTTGGAAGGAATGCTAAGACAAACCTAGATGGTGTGTTTAAAAGGCAAAGACATCACTTTGCCAACAAAGGTCTGTATAGTCAAGGCTATGGTCTTTCCAGTAGTCACATGCAGTTGTGAGAGCTGGACCATAAAGAAGGCAAGTGCTGAAGAATTGATGCTTTTGAACCGTGGTGCTGGAGAAGACTCATGATAGTCTCTTGGACAGCAAGGATATCAAACAAGTCAATCTTAAATCAAAGCTGAATACTCATTGAAAGGACTGGTGCTGAAGCTGAAGCTCCAATACTTTGGCCATCTGATGAGAACAGCCAACTTACTGGAAAAGACCCTGATGCTGGGAAAGATTGAGGGAAAGAGAAGGGCGTGACAGAGGATGAGGTGGTTGGATGAAATCACCAATTCAATGGATGTGAGCAAACTCCAGGAGATAGTAATGGACAGGGAAGCCTGGCGTGCTGCAGTCCATAGGGTTGTGAAGAGTTAGACATGACTTGGAAACTAAACAACAATAATTTGTAGTTTATTGGTGATCAGAATGTGAAGTTGATTAGAGCACAGAGGTAACAGGATTATGGTTCCAATCCTGTTTTTGAGTTTTCCTACAACTCTTCTCTTTCCTGACTGAGCTCTGGTCACACTGAGCTCCTTAGTGTTCTTCACATAGTTCATATAAGACTTCAGGGCTTTCTGTAATTCCTTTTCCCTTCTTCCTTGGAGATTTTTAAACTAGATATTCATATGGATTCACTTCATTCAAATCTTGGTTCAAATATTACATACTCCAAGAAGTTTTCCCTGACTACTCTAATTTTTTTCCCCTTTATAGCACTTGTTACTGATGGGTATTACTTTACTCACATGAGTTATGGGAGGGTAGAGCTTTTGTTTTTTATTCACTGCTATAAATAGAAAAACAGTGCCTGGCACAAACTAGGCATTCAAGAAGTACTTGTTGAATCAATATGTGAATATAACTTAACACTACCCTGTTTGTTCATTACCAGCTGTACTCTTACTTCTAACCAGTGGGCTCATAATGTTTACACTTGGGTTTGGGGGACTTGCTTAAAGTGTGGCTATAAATATGTAACATAGATCTGGATGGTGATCCACTAGAAGCTAAATACTATGTCTCTTCCTCATTGGGTATCCAAGGCTGATATGCAACCAATGTGTTCAACAGGCTATGTTGGTTGTTTATATCGAACATCCATATTTGTCAGCCAATATCTTTGCATTCATGGCTGTTTATTACCTTTTCCTGTATTCCCTACATTCTCCATATACCCAGCATATGCTTTGAAAATACTTGTTGAAAGAATCAATAAATACAACCCCATAATAGAAATACTGCCATATCTTTCCCATGGGTGTGTTGGTATATCCTGAAGTTCAATATAGTTTTATACATTGGTCTTACTGTTAAAAAAATATTATTTCTAACAGAACTCAAATACAGAGTTGCTTATTTACCCCAATCTACCCTGCACATAAATGCTCTCTTTGATTTCTTTTCACATTTCAGTATGTGGAAGTTCAGTTTGGAGGAGAGAAAAGACCCATAGCCTTGCCATGGTACCCATAGTCTGTAGCAAGTCACTTTCACTAGGTATTCATGCAAATGTACATTAAAAACAACTTGTTACCTAGAAAGGATACAACTAAACTAAAAAAAATTATAAAGTTTTACCACCCTCAAAGGGTATTTGAATAATTGTGCATACCTCTATATCTGTCTTGATTAGCTGGAAGCAATCCATTCCATTTATGATGAAAAATGAAACTTTATTTTATTATTTTGAAATGATTCTCAGCACATGTATTTTCTCTCTCATTAAGTACCCTCGTGTCTGACTCTTTGTGACCCCATAGACTATACAGTCCATGGAATTCTCCAGGCCAGAATACTGGAGTGGGTAGCCTTTCCCTTCTCCAGGGGATCTTCCCAACCCAGGGATCAAACCCAGGTCTCCTGCATTGCAGGCAGATTCTTTACCAGCTGAGCCACAAGGGAAGCCCCGCCTCAAGAAATCAGCTTACCTTAAATAACGTATATAGAATAGCCCTTGATCTTCAAACTGAGAACTACTATGCCTTTTGTTCTTTATGGCCCATCTAATTTCAAAAAGTATCTGAACCAAGAAAGTCAAACACATTTTCTATGTAACTTCTAATATCCATCATATTCAAGTTATTTGGGGACTGAGTAGACTGAATTTTCTATAAAGCTGATGAATACCTTTAATTGGAGAGAGTATGTTAAACCAGCTGTACTTTGAGCAAGGAAATCTCAGGGATGTCCTTATAGAGCTCTATTAGCTTGCCATCCTGTACCTTATTCAGAACCAGTATCATCTGAGTTTCAGTTGTTTCCAATAATTGCAAGAGAAATTCATCAGACAGTACTGGCCTTAATCCAAATAAAAGGGTAGAAACCAATTAAATGCTTAAAAGTTTTAAGGATAAATTAGAAGGTAGGTGTTAGAAATCTCTTTGGCTCAACTCAAAGTGGATGAATGATTTTTAAATAGGCTATCTGGCTAGCTTTCCTATTCTTGGTTGCTAATTCATATGCTATATATTTGTGTTAGACATATAAATTAGCCCCTATCAGTCCACCTAGGAACAAAAAGGAAAATATGAGATGGCTTATGAACAGATAAATTTTTTTTTCCCTTTTGGTTGATGTTGAAAATTGCAGTGAGAAAACAAAGGATTACCCCACATTCTGTCCTAGGCACTATTTTCTCCTAACATTCTCTTCACTCAGTAATCTCAATCATTCTCACTTCAACTTTTGCTTATGTGCATATTTGATTCTGCAGTCTTTCCCTAGTCTTTATGTTTCTCCAGAATTTCAAACCCTTGTGTCTGACATGACTTTCTAGATAACCCTTCAGTCCCTGGAACCTGGCATCTCCAAATGTGAATTCACTATATTCCTCCTGGGGTTTCCCAGGTGGCACTAGTAGTAAAGAACCTGCCTGCCAATGCGGGAGACATAAGAGATGTGGGTTTGATCCCTGGGTCAGGAAGATCCCCTGGAGGAGGGCATGGCAACCCACTCCACTATTCTTGCCCTAAGAATCTCATGGACGGAGGAACCTGGCAGACTGCAGTCCATAGGGTTGCAAGGAGTCAGACATGACTGAAGTGACTTAGCATGCATGCACACATATTCCTCCCATCACTCCCCGCTTCCCCAGACCACCTAGTAAGCATTTAATAAACACATACTGGTACCAACTATTTGTAGCTAGTACTAAGCTAAGTGTGAAATCCCTAACTCTGTTAATGGTTCCACCATGCTTTCAGTTATCAGGCTCAAAATCTTAGTCATTTTGGTTTCTGTCACTCTTTCCTATGCTCATCCCCAGCACACCTACACACATGCACATTAGTGCAAGCACACACCCACCCACTCATACACAGAGCTTGTTGCCAGATCCTGAGATGATGTTTATGCAATTTCTCCTTAAAGAATCACCTTCTTTGCATTCACACAGCCACCACCCTAAATGAGGCACTCATCATTTTTCACCTACATTATTACAATGCCATGCCAGTTTGTGTTCTTGCCAGAACTTTAGCTTCCAATCCATCCTTCTTCACATTACTACTGGATTTATCTTTTTACAAAGGGTGCTCTGATGATATCATTTATTTGCCTAGAAACCATCAGTGCTCCTCATTGCTATCAAATTAATCTTCCTAGAGAAAACTGATCCTATTACTCATCTATTCAGAAAATGGCAGTGTCTCCCAGTTGCCCAGTAAATTGAATCCAAATAGCTAAGGGTGGCATTCAATGTCCTCTACAATATGGCCCTTATCTACTCTTCTGGCCTTAATTTCCACTAACTTCTATACATAGTTAAACTTCAGTCAACCCCAGCAACTTCCTTTGGCTCAAATACATCCTGTGCTTTACAAAGCCATATTTTGTTCAGCCTGCCCCCTTACCCCACCCATTCCTGACACCTGTCCCATGTATCCTTCAAAGTCTATGTCAAATCCTATTTCCTTCATAAAACCATCCCTGATCAACCAAGTCGATTTTACTCTATTGTTCCTTTAAAACATTTCTTTTAAAACAAAAATTTCTTTTTTTTCCCCCAGATGGCAAACATCACACATGTTCATTGTAAAAAATATAGACATGCAGAACTCATAAAGATGAAAATTAAACTCCTCCATAATCCCCCATACTGTTAATATGTTGTAGTATATCCTCTCAGCCCTTTGTCCAGACAGCAACATATGTACACACACACACACGATATAGATCATGCTATTCATACTGTTTAGTAGCCTGATGTTTTTCATTTGATGCATCATAAATATTTCCCATGCCATTACATAGTCTTCTGCAACATGATTTAATAACCACTTAATCTTGTACTATTTATAATATCATCAGTTATTTAATTAATCTTCTATGGCTTGTTTTCTTGCAGCAGTACATTTGTTCGGCCTGACTTGGCAGTTGCAACCCGCTGAAGGACAGCTCTATGAAAATGGAGTTAGCAAGGAAACAGAGGAACTGAATCCATGGATACTACTTATTCTCCAATTGGAGGAAAAGTTTCCGATAAATCAGAGAAAAAGGTACAGATCAAAATGATTGATTGATTATTGATTACTTTTTTTCTATTTTGGTCATTAGTGCCAAATCTGGGATGGTTTCATTTCACATTAAATTTCATGGTCACTCAAAAGAAATACTCTACGTGGACAGAATAAATACATGTAAATGTCTTGTGAAAAGAGATTCTCTATTGCCTTGAGTATAAACCAATTAAACTTTTCAAATATATTGGCAATTTTCAAAATAGATAAATATTTACAGGATGGAGGTTTCAATACAATGGAAATTGCATTTTACGTATAGCTACCCTGAAGCAACGTGGGATTTTGATTAAGTTCTCTGTGTTCAAGCTGAGCATATATATATATATATATATATATATATATATATATATATATATAACATTTTACAAAGGGTATATGGAAATTTCTTCTGTTTATAATAAGAAAATGCCTTCTATGTGTGATACGAGGGTGAATGTTTATGTCAATGTAGAGGAATATGAATTGTTTCCTCTTTGGGAAACATGAATTCTTCCTAGTTGGGGGAAAAAAAAAGCACTTTGAGCTTGAATTGTTAAATTTAACCAACCTAAGCTTGAACTACCTGACTTATTTACAATAAATATCACAGTATCAGCAGTCTGAACATCTTATTTCATGCTAAATTATCTTAGTCTTAAAATTCAAATGTTCAAAATTTGTATTGTGATTTCTCTTGATTTGTTCTGATATAAGATACAGTATAGAAGAGCCATGTAAAATATCAGTATATCAGTTCCAAAAGTGAAAGTTGCAAACAAAATGGATGACCACCACTATCCTAAACATATTTTAGATCAAATATAAGCAAATGAATAAATGAGTGACTCAAACCCTACCCTTAAGAAGCTTATGATTTTACAGGGGTGGAAAATCAGTTTTGGCTCACTAGTTGAAAATAGATTTTTATAGTTATTCTGATTACTGTGCTTGTGCTTTTAGTTCCTTTCGTGGAGTTATTTTGGGGTATTGTTTGGTTTTATTTTTCTCTGCTTTTGAAAAAGGAACTTTGCTTTGGTCTATGCTTTAGTAAAATATTAATGGTTAGGGTTCAGGAAAACAGTATGGTTCATTCTAGTTTTCAATTCACAGTGCAGTTTGCTTTATGTCCTTCCTTAGAATTACTGTCTCTAGCCTGAGCTGACCTTTCCCAGCAGTTTCACTGTTGCTGCTGAGAGGGGTTGAGGGTAGTACAGGGGTCACAGATGGCAGAGAAAAGGGTCTGAATACACTTGGGCTTGGATATTTTCTCCCTTACCTTCTTTCCTACTATTTAGTTAATTTCTTTATATCTGCAAATACAAGAGCCACCATTTGGCATCATATGCCTAGGTTTTGCCAGGCACACTGAAAATCATGAATTATCTATTTGGTAAAAAAAAATAACAGGTTATCGCATAGCTGTCATCAGAACATATTCATTTTTTATTCTAATTCAGGTTTCTATAGTTCTTTCCAAAAAAATAGTTTGATGATGATGATGACTAAATTGTATTAAACAATTACCATGTGCCAAAAATTACTCCAGACACTTAATATGTAGAGCTTCCCTGGTAGCTCAGTTGATAAAGAATCTGTCTACAATGCAGAAGACCCTGGTTCGATTTCTGGGTCGGGAAGATCCACTAGAGAAGGGATAGGCTACCCACTCCAGTATTCTTGGGCTTCCCTTGTGGCTCCGCTGGTAAAGAATCCGCCTGCAATGCAGGAAAGCTGGGTTCAGTCCCTGGGTTGGGAAGATCCCCTAGAGAAGGGAATAGCTACCTACTTCAGTATTCTGGCCTGGAGAATTCCATGAACTGTATAGTCCATGGGGTCACAAAGAGTCAGACATGACTGAGTGATTTTCACTTTCATTTAACATGTATTATATCATGAAAGTAACACTGTGGTCCACATTTTCCAAATGAGAAATTTAAGCACAGAGAGTTTAAGTAATTTTCCCCAGGTAACAAAGCTAGAAACTCGTAGTCTGATTGCAGCAATCTGTCTCTTAACTTTTGCATTCTACTGAAATTCACACATGAAATGTAAATAAAAATCACACAAAAAATTTCACACACTGAAAGCATAACCTCAGTGTCTATTCATGATATATTTTAGATGAATTCTATATGCGTGTCTAACTCTTTGCGACCCTATGGACAAACTCTGTATACCTCTATTTTAATGTATTGTGACAAGTTTCATAAATGAAAAATGTTTTTAAGTTTATGCTCAGTTACAACAAGAAACAGGCCAAAGCAATTTCAATTTAATACTTATTAAGAAGAATCATTAAAGGTTGATGCCGTATATCCCAAGTTATAATCTTAAACTGACTTTTTATGGAAGTCTAAACAAAACCTTAACAAGAACTGCACATCATAGTCCTGCTCTATTAGGTCTTTACTGTGTATTACTTATCAAGTAAAAACATAGTGCCTCTTTTATAATGTCATGTGTATACTAAACCAATCCTTACAGAAGATGTAATATACCGTAAGGATATTTCCAAATGGTCAGTGTATCCTTTTACAATTTTCTAGACATCACATAAGCCCATAAATACAGTTCTAAAAGCATGTCTTAATATAAACTTGAAAACCAGATTATTCCTTTTACATTGTTTTCTTTACTCTCTAGAGAATTGGACAATAAAGCATTGTAGTTAAGAGCCTGGACTCTGGAGTCAGATTTGGCTTTGAATACTGACTGATTTTGTCATTTACTGGCTCTCTAACCTCAGGCAATTAACACAGTCTTGCTGAACCAGGGTTTCCCATGTGGCACTAGTGATAAAGAATCTGCCTGCTAACGCAGGATACATAAGAGACTCGGGTTCAATACCTGGGTCGGGAAGATCCCCTGGAGAAGAGCATGGCAACCCACTCCAGCATTGTTGCCTGGAGAAGCCCATGGACAGAGAAGCCTGGCGGGCTACAGTCTATAGGGTCACAAAGAGTCGGACACGACTGAGCACTTTGGACTCATGCATGCCTTGCTGAACCAGTGTCCTCATCTGCAACATAGGGGTGATAATAATAGTAACTGTCTCATATAATGGTTTTAATGAATAAGTGAGACAATGGATAGAAAGCATATAGCACAGTGTTAAGCATATTTTTTAATTTAGAGAAATAATTATTAAAGGGTCAAATGATTGGAAAATTACCTTGAGTTTATTGGCATCCCACTAGCTACTGTGTAATTCCCTGGTGTTAGATGATAAAGCGTCTGCCTACAATGCGGAAGACCCTGATTCAATCCCTGGGTCGGGAAGGTTTCCTGGAGAAGGAAATGGCAACCCAATCCAGTATTCTTGCCTGGAAAATTCCATGGATGGCGAAGCCTGGTATGCTACAGTCCATGGCATCACAAAGAGTTGGACACGACTGAGCGACTTTACTTACTTTACTTACTAGCTACTATAGATGCTACTTTCAAACTGACATCAACTTTTTCATTTTAGATGATGTCCTCCCTAGCATTTAGATGTTTTCTCTCTTTAAAGTTTGATCTCTCTTTACTTATCAATTTAGCATCTATTATTTTTAAATTATCATCGTCTTCATCATCAAAGGCATGGATAAGTAGAATGGCACTTTAAAAATAATGAAATTCTACTAGAATTGGTCCCCCATTAACAGTAGCTATGTGTATCTGCTTCTCATTAGGAGATGAAAGAATTTTCTTACCTCTTAGTTTTCAAAATGGAAGAAAAAAAGAATATTTGATTATAGACATTTAGTGTGCTAGAATTTTATTTTTGAAATTTATTTGAATAATTTAAATTTAATTTCAAAAAGAAGACATAAGTCACACATGTTGGAATCTACCAGAAAAATCAGTTATCCATTGTTCAGTAATGTAGTATTGAAAGTATTGTTCTAAAACAGGCCCTACTATCTTAGAAGCTAACAAACTAGCCATAACTCTCTCTTTAGCTCATAAATATTATGTAACAACTGGTTTAAACAAAGAAGGGGATATAAACAAATGAGACACTTGTTCCCAGACCTGAGTCATATAATGTCCATAAACTGAACTACAAAATAACTGCAGTGTAATTTATCAACAGATTCAGAATGTTAAAATCTTAAAGATTATCAAATCCAACATCTTTATTTAAAGATGAAGAAACTGCGGTCCAGAAGGGTCAAGAACACACAGAGAGAACTGGGGCTAGAACCAAGGACACCTGGTTCTACCTCTTGTTTTTTCATCTGTTATTGTAATAATGTAACACAAACTAAACATATAAATTGCTAAAGAGGTTTTCTAAGGGGGTATCAAAGACAAAAACTGAGCCAGCAAGAAAAGCTGTTTTATTCAGGCCATAGCAATAGACAGAGCACCCCAGATTCAAAGATCAGAGTGTGTGGGCCAGGTGGTTCTGCCCAAGACTTTAGGAGGAGTACATGATTTACAGTCGGAATTGTTTTGTACTCAGGGGAAATCTCCGTCACTCAGATGAACAGGAAATATTTTCTGTCTATCTAGTTGAAGGGAAACAAATAGTTCTAATCTCAGCTAATTATTTATGAGAGAGAATGGGAAATTGGAGAATATGTATCTGATCTTTCAGCAGGTTCCAGCCAGAAGGAAAAGATCTGTGTAAACAAGGGAGTCGTATACAATTCTATGGGAGACCTGAGAAAGAAAGGACAGAGAGCTTTAATCTAATAAATCATAGGCAAAAAGGTTTTCAACTTGGTTATTTCTGTTTATTTGTTTTGTGGTAAGCCACTTCCTAAAGCATAAAAGGGTTGGAAGGATGTCTGAAAGCAAAAGCTTGGGGGAATCTCTTAACCAGCTCTGTTCTCCAGGAGCATAAGGCTGAGGTAAAATACAGCACTGTCAGCAGCACTTTGAATGTGGAAAAAGTTTATTGGGTAGATGAGGGGACTGAATTCCTGTGGATTGGGTGCCCAAATAGAGCACCAGGAATGACAAGGGTGGGTGGAGAGACCAAAAACTAAAGGACATTAAGCAAAGTTCGCTCAGTCATGTCCGATTCTTTGCAACTCCATGGAATTCTCCAGGCCAGAATACTGGAGTGGGTAGCTGTTCCCTTCTCCAGGGACCTTCCCAACCCAGGGATCGAACCCAGGTCTCCTGCATTGCAAGCAGATTCTTTACCAGCTGAGCAACCAGGAAAGTCCAAAGGATAATAAAGATAGCCTTTATCTCCTTTACAATTTTTGCAAAAGGCTGGCCTTGGGGAGAAGTGACATTTCGTTTATGTTCATCCTACAAAACCTACCTCTGCAAAGTTGAAGAAAAAGAACTAAGATATTTTCTAGTCAACATCTGTTGACTGTACAACCATGTAAACAATGTATAGTTGATTAATATGACACAATTTACAGCCTGTCTTAAAGATGCTTCAGCCATGACTAAACTGTGACTGTAGCTTCACCTCTCTAGGCTCCAGTTTCTCCTCTGGAAAAAAAAAAGGAGTTGGCTTTGCAGGGGAGAAAAATAATTTTCCCTCTACCCTTCTAGGTTCTTGGATGAGACCCCTTTGTAATAAAAAGAAAGATAAACAGGAGAAAAACAAGCAAGTTAAATAACATGTATTCCTCCTGTATTCATGGGAGATACCCAGGAAAACTGAGCAACTCTCCAAAATGACCTAAGTCATGTGAAGACAAAAGATGTGAGGGGAGTCAGTCAAGGGAGGGTATTAGGAAAAGCACAGTAAATAGTATGGTTTATGCAGATTTAAGTCATTTCCTTCTCTGATCAGAGCTTCTAAAGATTTAGAATTACCCTTCTCTTCCTTGTGGAATGAGTGCTAAGTTGCTCAGTCTTGTCCAACTCTTTGTGACCCCGTGGACTGTAGCATGCCAGGCTCCCCTGTCCATAGGATTCTCCAGGCAAGAATACTGGAGTGGGTTGCCATGACCTCCTCCAGGGGACCTTCCCAACCTGGGATTGAACCCCAGTCTCTGTCGTCTCCTGCATTGGTAGGCAGGTTCTTTGCCACTGAGCCATCTGGGAAGCCCAGAGTAGGGGAGATACCCATACAAATGGAGATTTCCCTTATAAGTCTTGCAAAGGATAACTTTTAACTTGTAATTTTTAACTTGCTAAAGGGTCTCTTGTAAAAGGGTAAGTCCTACTCACTTGTCAGATCTTTCCCTATGTCTGCTGTTTCTCAAGAGTAATCAACTCATGATGATCCTTATGCCAAAGAAGGATATTTTGGGGTGGCAAATTCTGCTCCCCTTCAGCTTGTAAACCTTTTGGTGGGGGAGGGGTCATGGGAAGTGAAATACTGTTTGCAAATAAAATCTTACCTGGCAATTAAAAACAGATAAGGCTTTTATCTGTTATATATTTCCAATTGCCAGTTAAGACTTCATTTGTCAGTTGGACAAGCTTGTCTCTGGAGAAGGCAATGGCGCCCCACTCCAGTACTCTTGCCTGGAAAATCCCATGGACGGAGGAGCCTGGTGGGCTGCAGTCCATGGAGTCGCGAACTATCGGACACTGAGCGACTTCACTTTCACTTTTCACTTTCATGCATTGGAGAAGGAAATGGCAACCCACTCCAGTGTTCTTGCCTGGAGAATCCCGGGGACAGAGGAGCCTGGTGGGCTGCCGTCTATGGGGTCGCACAGAGTCGGACACGACTGAAGTGACTTAGCAGCAGCAGCAGCAAGCTTGTCTCTAAGGTCTGTTCTAGCTGTTTACAAGTCAGTGAATTCAAATTATGCAATAAATGAAGAACAATTAGCCATCTCAAGTAAAACTTGACCTATTTTTGCAAAAGAGCATCTACTCCAGGAAAGTGGTTGAAATGTGTGTCTGTAAAATTTGTCAACCATGTTTTTCTTTTTAAAGTACTTGCAAAGAATTCTGTTGTAATTCAAATAGTTAATTCCCAGTTTTCTGCATTATAAGTTTCAGTTTTTGACATGTATGTTAACAATAATCATCTGCACTTATAAAGCATTTACAATTTCAAAATACTTTAATGTCTTTTATCCACATAACAGTTTTATGAGGTAGCAGCTATTGTTACCCTTGTTTTATAGTTGAAAAGGAAAGTGCAAGAAGGTTAAGTGACTTGCGTTGCTTAGTAGATGTAGCCACAGGCAGAACTCAGATTAGAATCCAATGCCTTTATACTGTTATCTCAGCACCCTTCTTTGGGTCTTTTCTGTTGCTGTTGTTTTTTTAAATTATTTTCCCTGTTATCTCAGCACCCTTCTTTGAGTCTTTTCTTTTATAAAACATTCTTTTTTCAAAGCCAATTGTTTAAGTAACAGCTGTCCTGATTAAAGATCTCAATGCCAAGAGTGATATCCTTTCCCTAAGAGCACTTTTTTTTTTTGCCTTTTCTGCACTGTATTTTTTTTCCTTATTTTATTGTTCTTGTAATTCCTTTTAAGCCTTTTATTCTCCCACTACATGTATTACCATATCTTCCCCATGTGAATAGTCATTGGTAGTTATCCATTTTCTAGTCCCATGACCAATATAAAAAGTCACCATACCCACCATGTTTTATCAGTTTTCTCTTGCTTTATCCTTAATATCTATATTCCAAAGCATTCTAGCTCGCATCATTACTTAATTTCAGACTTAATCTTCTTACCTGTGTCTATAGTGTTCTGCATTTAAAAAACTTTTTATTGAAGTATAGTAGATTTGCAGCATTAAATAGTTGTGTGCAGCATGGTGGTGGTTTATCGTTAAGTCATGTCTGACTCTTGCAACCCCATAGACTGTAGCCCACCAGGACCCTCTGTCCGTGGGATTTCCCAGGCAAGAATACTGGATTGCCATTTACAGCATAGTGATTCAGTATTTGTACAGACTATATTTCAGTGTAACTTATTATAATGGCTATAATTCTCTGCTATACAATATATCTTTGTTGCTTATCTATTTAATCTTTTAACCCCATATTTCTAATTTGTCACTTCCCTTTCCACACTGGTAACCATTAGTTTGTTTTTATATCTGTGAGTCTGCTTCTGTTTTCCATATATATTCATTTGTATTGTTTTTTAGATTCTATATATAAATTATATCATACAAGTATTTGTTTCTCTTTGTCTGACTTGTTTCACTAAGCATAATATTCTCTAGGTTCATCCATGTTGCTGCAAACAGTGATATTTTATTCTTTTTATGGCTGAGTAATATGCCACTGTGACATACATGCAATGGAATATATGTGTATATACCACATCTGCAGCCAGTCATCTGTTGATGGGCAGTAGGGCTCCTTCCATTTCTTGATCATTGTAAATAAAGATGCTGTGAACATTGGGGTGCATGTAACTTTTCATTTTTTCCATTTATATACTCATGAGTTGGATAGCTGGATCATATGATAGTTTAATTTTTATATTTTTTGAGACAAGTCCATACTATTTTCCACAGTGTGTGCACCAATTTACATTCCCACCAACAGTGTACAAGGATCCTTTCACTCCACATTCATTCTAGCATTGGTTATTTGTAGACTTTTTGATGATAATCATTCTAATAGTTGTGAGGTGATATCTCATTTTTGTTTTGATTTGCATTTCTCTAATAATTAGCAGTGTTGAGCATCTTTTCATGTGCCTGTTAGCCATCTGTATATCTTCTTTGGTAAAACCTCTGTTTAAGTCTCCTGTCCATTTTTTGATTGGGTTGTTAATTTTTTTCTATTGATTGTAAGAGCTGTTTGTATATTTTAGGTATTAACCCCTTCTTGGTCATATTGTTTGCAAATATTTTCTTCCTTTCAGCAGGCAGTTTTTTCATTTAGTTTACTGGTTTCCCTTACTATGAAAAAGCTTTTAAATTTGATTAGTCCAATTTGTTTATTTTGCTTTTATTTCTTTTCCCTTAGGAGACAAATCCCCCAAAAATGTTGCTGTGATTTATGTCAGAGTGTTCTACCTATGTTTTCTTCTAGGAGTTCTGTGGTTTCAGGTCTTACATTTAGGTTTTTAATCCATTTTGAGTTTATTTTTGTATATAGTGTGAGGAAATGTTTTGACCTCATTGATTTACATGTATCAGTTCAGTTTTCCCAATAGCACTTGTTGAAGAGTCTGTCTTTTCTCCATTGTATATTTTTGCCTGCTTTGTCATAGATTAGGTGACCATAGGTGCATGGTTTAATCTCTGAGTTTTCTATCTTGTTCCATTGATCTATGTGTTTGTTTTAGTGCCAGTACCATGCTTTTTCATTACCGTAGCTTTATATTATAGTATGAACTCTGGGAACATGATACCTCCAGCTTTGTTCTTTATTCTCAAGATTGCTTTGGCAATTCATGGTCTTTTTGTGGTTCCATATGATTTTTAGTGTTATTGTTCTAGGTTCTGTGAAAAATGTCATGGGTATTTTAATAGGAATTGCATTAAATCTGTATATTGCTTTCAATAGTATGGCCATTTTAACAATACTAATTCTTCCAGTGCAAGAGCATGGGATATCTTTCCATTTCTTTGTATCATCTTCAGTTTCCTTCATCAGTGTTTTATAGTTTTCAGAGTATAGGTCTTTCACCTCCTTGATTAAGTTTTTCTTAGATATTTTATTCTTTCTCTTTCTAATAGTTAATTATTAATGTATAGAAAAGCAACCAATTTCAGTACATTAGTTTTGTTTCCCACAACTTTGTGGAGTTCATTTGTTAGTTCTAATAGTTTGAGGATGAAGACTATAGGGCTTTCTATATGAAGTATCATGTCATCTTCAAAGAGTGACAGTTTTAATTCTTCCTTTCCAATTTGGATGCCTTTTATTTCTTTACATTGTCTGATTGCTGTGGCTTGAAATTCCAATACTACATTAAATAGAAGTGGTCATCCTTGTCTTATTCCTGAATTTAGAGGAAAAGCTTTCTTTTTAAACACCATTGAGTATGATGTTAGCTGTGTGTTTATCATAAATTGTCTTTATTATATTGAGATATGTTCCCTCTACCCACTTTAATGAGAGTTTGCATCACTAATGGATGTTAAATTTTTGTCAAATGCTTTTTCTATGTCTATTGAGATGATCATGTGATTTCTATTTCCAGTCCTCCTTTTGTTTATGTTGTGTATCACATTGATTGATATGTGAATTCTGAAGCATCCTTGTATCCTTGGAATAATTCCAGCTTGGTCATGGTATCTCATTCTTTCTGCGTATTGTTGGATTCAGTTTGCTAATATTTTGTGGAGGAATTTTGCATGTATATTTCATCAAATACATTTTCTTTTTTTTTTAGTTGTGCCTTTGTCTGATTTTGGTATCAGGGTAATGGTGGCCTTGAATGAATCTGGGGATGTTCCATCCTCCAACTTTTTAGGATAGTTGGAGGACAGATATTAGTTCTTCTTTATAGGTTTTATAGAATTCTCCCATGAAGCTGTCTGGTCCTGGACTTTTCTTTGATGGGAGTTTTGTAATTACACCTTCATTTTTACTACTAGTGGTCACTCTGGTCATATTGTCTGTTTCTTCTTGATTTGGTCTTGGAAGATTGTATCTTTTAAGAAATGTGTCTATTTCTTATAGGTTGTCCAATTTGTTGGCATACAGAAGGGTCTTGTTTATTTTTTTAATCTAATCAGCCATCCTGTCTTTTGATTGGAGCATTTAGTCCAATGTTTGAAGTAATTTTGATAGATATGTACTTATTGCCATGTTATTACTTGTTTTCCATCGATTCTAAATGATAATCTTGCTGGGTAAAGTATACTAGGTTGCAGGTTTTTCCCTTTTAGGACTTTGAATATATTATGCTACTCTATATGGCCTGCAGTTTCTATGGAGAGATCCGCTGATAGCATTATGGCAATCCTCTTGTATATGACTCTGTTTTTTCTTTTCTGCTTTAGAATTCTCTCTCTATCTTTAACTTCTGCCATTTTAATTCTGAAATTTCTTGATATGAGTCTGTTTGGGCTTATCTTGTTTGGGATCATCTATGCTTTCTGTACCTGGATATCTCCTTCCTTCTTCAAGTTTGGGACATTTTTAGTCATAATTTCCTCAAATACATTTTTGATACCCTTCTGTCTATTTTCTGCTTTTTGGAGTCTGAATAGTGCATGTGTTGGAAAGTTTCATGTTATCTTAGAGATCTCTTAAGTTGTATTCGTTTTTTAAAATGTATTCTCCTTTCTACTGTTCTGATTCAGTGGTTGGTATTATTCTGTCTTCCAGACCACTATGTGTCCTCTGTATCATTCAGTCTCCTCTTCATTCCCTCTAGTGGGTCTTTTTGTTTCAGCTTTTGAATTATTCGTTTCTGATTGGGCTACTTCCTTGTTAAAGTGTTCACTGTTTAGATCAATTCTTTTCCATAATTTAGTTAACATTTTTATACCAATGTTTTGAATTCTTTTCTGATAAATTATTATCTGATCATTTGTTTATTTCTGTTTCAGTATTCATTTTTTCAGGGCTTTTCTCTTGTTCTTTCAATTGTGAGTAGCTCCTCTGTGTTTGAATTTTGCTCAACTTTTTCCATCTGTGTGTGCGTGCTCAGTTGCTTCAGTCATGTTGGACTCTGTGCAACCCTATGTAGCAGTTACCTATTATGGTCTTGAAATAGTTTTCTTATGTGGGAGCATCTCTATACAGACTGATTGTGTCCAGTGCCTTTGATGGGACAACTGGATTTGATGTGGATGCAGATCAGAATTTTTCCTCAGGGTCTGCTGGCAGTGATTGCCTTGGTAGGGTGTGGGGCTGGGAATGAAGGAGCTAGAGCTGGTCAGGGTATGAGGTGGGGCTTCCTCTCTGCTCAGTGGTTATCAGTGCGCTGTCAGGAGCAGGGTCTGATATCAAGTTGCTGGAGCAGAAGCCCCAAGGGTGGGGCTCAAACTGGCTGTGTTTCCTTTTAAGTGTGTGATTTTCCCTCACCCCACACTGGGACATTTGCCTCAGAAGAGGGAAGTGGCGCAATCAGCGGGGCCCATGTGCAGACAGAGGTCTCATGCGCTGCCTGTAGAGGGGTCTGCAGCTCTACTCAGATGCAGCCCCGGGTGGGAGCCCCTTCATCACTCACAGGTGATCACTGCACTGCCTCCACCACCTCTGCTCCCTTGTGGAACTGCTCCGCAGGTCTGGTAGGACCTGCTTGGACTCTCTGCGTCTATCAAGTAGTCAATTGTGGTAGAGTAGCTGCCCTCAGAGATCTGGGCTGCTTTTGAGGTGCTGCCTGAGGAAGTGTCAACCACAGCTACCACGATTCCACTGGGGCTCTGCCCCGGAACACTGAGTTGATTCTGCATCCCATGATCCAATCTTTTCTCTCGATCCTCTGTTCCCCAGGTCCAGTGCCATGCTGTGGCCTGGAGTGTGCAGGGCCAGAGCGTTCACTCAGCTCAGGCTGCGGTGCATGGCTAGGTGGTCTCGGGAAACCCAGCATCTGCTAGGGCAGATGTCTTCTGCCCTGCCTGAGGGCAAGTCAGTGAGTCCAGTCTTCTCACAGGCAGAGTCCAGGCTTTACCAGACTTTCTATCTGATTCAGTGGTCCTCCAGACAGCTAAATAGGGCTTGTCTTCTTTGCACAATACTCACAGACTGGGCTGTCCAGTCCTTGGCTCATGTTGCTCCCTCCCCAGGGCCGGTATCTGCCCATGTGGTCTTCTTTTCCTCCAAGCCCACTCCCAGGAACACAGGTCCCAACCAGAGACTTTTCTCTCTCTCCTACCCATTATGTGGGTACCTTTCTTACAGCCTCGGTCATACAGGAGTCCTTCTACCAATTTACATTTAGTTTTCAGTGAAGATTATTCCACACGTAGATGTACTTTTAATTTTTTTTTAAAAATTATTTATTTATTTATTTATTTTTTTACTTTACAATATTGTATTGGTTTTGCCATACATCAACACGAATCTGCCATGGGTGTACACGTGTTAAAATAATTATTTATTTATTTTGGCTGTGCCAGTTCTTGGTTGCGGTACAGGGAATCTTCAGTTTTCGTTACAATGTGTGGGATCTTTAGCTGTGGCATGCGAACTCTTAGTTGCAGCATGTGGGACCTAGTTCACTGACCAGGGATCAAATCCAGATGCTCCGCATTGGGAGTGTGGAGTCTTAGCCATGGGAATACCAGGAAAGTCTTGTACACGTATTTTTGATATGTTCCTAGAGGGATGTGACCACCACATCCTCTTACTCTGCTGTCTGGATCTCCCTCCTGTCCCTAAGAGTACTTTGCAAATCTTTTATTTCACAACAAAGTTCTAGGTTCTCCAGACAGTCCCTCCTCCTCAAAGCAGTACACATGCACTTGCACTCAAACAAGTACCCTTTGGGAATTGAAAGTTAAACAGCAAACAAAATGCACCTTTCTAACGTCCTTTCCTTGTAGACTTAGCTGTAGAGGGGTGTGTGTGTCTGTGTGTTTTGGTTTTTGGCTTTGTTTTGTTTTCTTTTGACCTACAGTATAGTTACATTTGGCGGCCATTTATGCAATAACAATTCTGGAACCTAAACAACAGGTTGAATTCTAAATTTACTTGCAGTTTCACTATATTTATTTCATAGACCCAGTCAGTAAAGATTCATTTTGTACCAAAGTAAAAACTGCTCCAACTCCATCCAGGTAATCATTGTGCATTCAGATGGAACATAATCCTGCATTATAATTCTGTGGTTCTTCAATATTCTTTCATAGGACATGTGGATATTAAAATGCACTCAGCTGCCCTTTGAGTCAACCATAGTTTCAGTATCTTTTACTTAAAGGATATGAAAGCCTAGGACATTGTTGTAGAATTGGGAATAATTCATATAAGCACAACAAACCACATGAATAAAATAGTACTCATGTACTAACAAAGACAATAATGTTGGGACCATAACATTATTATTTTTAAAGATTGATGGCAAATTACAGTAAATGTTTCCTATAAAGCCATATAGGTGTTTCTCTAACACAGGTTTCAGGGGGCTCAGCTAGAGTGCTGCAGCTTGTTTTCAACTACATTAAATCACTCTATCAATATACTTCAGTTTTAACAAAAGCTTTTCTAAAGCTTACTGGAGACCTGATTTCTCAAATAGATTTATAGAAAGAGTTCACTATACTCACAGGTAAATTTATTTACAGTATAAAAAATTTATGCTAAATGTTCTTGGCCATATATGTTTTATGTTTTACTCTTGTTTGATTTTCATCCTCTTCCTTGTTTTAATCATCTTCCTTTTTAAAAACTTTTCTTAAAAAACAGACCTGTGATGCCATGTAAAATGTGTCTGCCTTTTGGTCCCTCTGGCCCAGTAGTCTACATCTGACAGAGGCACCAGTAGTTTGCTATAGAATGACTTATTTATCCTCCTGAACTAGTCCTTGAAAGGCTAGAGAATCTTCCCACAATGTGCTAATAATATCTTATATTTTTTTGGAAGAAATAATCCATTGTAGAAATTTATCAGCACATGTATATCTAATCCTACAGAGTGCCCAGTTATATCTTCCAGCTTGTATTATTTTTGGAGAAAGTTCAAACATTTACTAGCTTTTTCATGAAGTCAAGGGTAACTTTAGTGTGTAAAATTTCCTTTTGAAAATAAAGTGCTAGAGTTCCAGGATCTAATGCACAAGTTTGCGTGTTTTCCTGTGCATATCTTTGGCAGTCCTATAGATAATATTCACCAATCTTTTCTTAGTCTTTGCTTTTCTAATGCTAAGAGCCTTTGGTTTTACTTTTTACTCTACTTATAGCTCCTATGCTCCCTTAGTCATTTTAGTTGCCCTTTCCTATTTCCATTTTATATTCTACCAAAGGTGTCTTCACCGGAACTGTACACAGATACCATCTTGCCATTGCCAGGGGTTCAATGAGAGGGAAGAATATATGTGAAAAGTTGAATTGTACAAGATTCTTGACCACCTCAAACCCTCCATTCAAATAATATCAGGGGAGAGAGGATGAAATCTTAGTATTTGGGAACATAGAATAGAAGCTCATGATTTTTAATGCTGTTTTGAGTCAAGGTACTATTTTAACTGTGGTTTAAGTACTGTGGAAAATTAACCAATAAAGCAGAAGACATAGCTTTTGCCCTTGAAAAAGTTCCTATTAAATAGGAGAGCTGTGAGAAACATGCATATATACACAGGGTAAAATAACATGCAACCAACTGTTGTACAGAAATAGAAATAAAATGGTTAGGTGACGAAGAGGCCTAAAAGAAAGAAGATGAAAAGATGATTGTTATTATAGAAGTAACTGGAGCTGAGCCTTGAGAAACGAGAAAAATCAATCCTAGATGACCTTAAAGAGTGCCTGTTTAGGAGGCTGGAATAATAGAGCGGTAAGGGGGAAATGCAGATGGCAATAGCCTATGTGCTAAATGGATAATGAAGCAATAGAGGCAGCAGATGGAGACAGTTTGGCAAGGAAAAGAAGGAGATAAATAGTTTGATAACTAGATAAAGGGGCAGTTGGGTCATTTTATTCCTTTCTTTTTATTAAAGAGAGACGTGTGGTTGTTTGAATAAGACACCAGTAGAGAAGGAGACATTGAGGACACTAGGAAGAAAGGAGATGGTAAAGGGACCACAGTCTCTTGGGAGAAGAGAAGGGGAGGTAAACTGACATCAATTGTATTGCACACTGAGTACGAGAGAGACATATTGATACTATGGAAATAAGAGATAGGGGTTCAAAAGAGAGCACAATATGTTCAATAAATGTTATCATCTATTATGATTATTGTTATTACTATTATTATGCTCTGTAATGTATTTTGTTTGTGAAGAAAAGTTTTAATTTGATATATATTTTCTGGATTCCTAAAAGGTTTCAAAATATGTAGCAATATGACAACCCATGAGAACTAGTGCCTAAGCTGGCCACTTCTCTTTCCCAAGACCTGGCAAAAGATATGTGTTCAGGTATAAATGCTCAGACTCTTTGCAACCCCATGAACTGTAGCCCGCCAGGCTCCTCTGTCCATGGGATTATCTAGGCAAGAATACTAGAGGGGGTTGCTATTCTCTCCTCCAGGGCATCTTCCCAACCCAGGGATCGAATCCAGGTTTCCCATATTGCAGGTGGATTCTTTACCAGCTGAGCCACAAGGGAAGCCCACAAAAGGGGAAGCTAGAGAAAATGAGCTATGACCTGCCCTGCTGCCACCTTTCCAAAGTCCAGAAGGATGTGATCAGAGTAACCTACATGTAACAAATATATAACATTGTATAAAATTTATAAAATAGGCATCCCAGCTGTGAACTACCAATTACATGTCCTAAACATTCTGGCCAGGAGACAGTTCACCCTCTAGATAGCAAGTGACCTTCTAATACCACTTGGAAACACATCAAAACTCTTATGACACTGTATGATAGTTTGTGTAAATGCATGTGTAGGTTATGCATGGCAATTTATACCTTCCAACCATATTTTTTGTAACAGCTTTGTTGAGATATACAGTTGCATGATTCGAACTTTTAAAAAGTGACAGGAATATGTACATCCATATACAGTTGTCTCTTGGTATCCATGGGGATTGGTTCTAGGACCCTCAAAAATACCAAAATCTGTGGATGCTCATTTCAGTTCAGATCAGTTCATTTCAGTCACTCAATTGTGTCCAACTCTTTGCAACCCCGTGAATCGCAGTAAGCCAGGCCTCCCTGTTCATCACCAACTCCCGGAGTTCACTCAGATTCGCATCCATTGAGTCCGTGATGCCATCCAGCCATCTCATCCTCTGTTGTCCCCTTCTCCTCCTGCCCCCAATCCCTCCCAGCATCAGAGTCTTTTCCAATGAGTCAGTTCTTCGCATGAGGTGGCCAAAGTACTGGAGTTTCAGCTTTAGCATCATCCCCTCCAAAGAAATCCCAGGGCTGGTCTCCTTCAGAATGGACTGGTTGGATCTCCTTGCAGTCCAAGGGACACTCAAGAGTCTTTTCCAACACCACAGTTCAAAAGCCCTTATAAAAAATGGTGTAGAATTTATATATGCAGTCCTCCCATATACCTTAAATCATCTCTATATAACTTATAATATCTGATACAATGTAAATGCTGTGTAAATAGTTGTAAACTTGTGTGCAGCAAATTCAATTTTTGCTTTCTCGAACTTTCTGGGATTTTTTTTTCTGAATATTTTTGATCTACCCTTAGTTGACTCCACAGATATGGAAGCCATGGATATGGAGGGCCAACTGTTATTTACATTCTATGTAATTCATTGATTTAATGTCTACAGCTCAGTGATTCTTAGTATATTTAGAGTTGAGTAGCCATCACTACAATTTAATTCTAGAATATTTTCATCATGCCAAAAATATACTTCATAGGTACTGGCAGCCACTTCCTATTTCCCCAGCCCCTAACTACCACTAATGTACTTTCTGTCTCTATAGATTTGCCTGTTTGTACATTTCATATAAATGCAGTCAAAATGTGTAGACTTTTCTTTCTGGCTTCTTTCACTTAACATAAGGTTTTCAAGGTTGTCCATGTTGTAGCATATACCAATACTTAGCTCCTTTTCATGGCTGAATAATATTTCATTGTATGAACATAACATATTTGTTTATCCATTCATTAGTTGATGAATCTTTATGGATTTTCACCTTTTTTGGATGTTATGAATAATACTGATATATGTTCAAAAATAGATCATAGAGTCTAAATCCAATTCAAAATTCATCCCTTAATTAATGGTACAATTTTAATAATGCCATTTTATTGCTGTCTGAGAAGATGTATGTAATAGTCAATAAGCTACTGTCGTCGAATCTGAAGTCTGTCAGTGTATGGGCATAACTGTTAACACTTATACTGTAGTGTATTTCTCAAGTGTAAGAATAGGCTTCCCCAGTGGCTCAGTGGTAAGGAATCTACCTGCCAAGGCAAGAGACCCAGAGAGAAGGAGTCGATCCCTGGGTCAGGAAGATCCCCTGGAGGAAGAAATGGCAACACACTCTAGTATTCTTTCGTTGAAAATCCCATAGACTGAGGAGCTGGGTCGGCTACAGTCCATGGGGTTGCAAAGAGTTTGACACAACTGAGCAACTGAACCTGCATTCAAGATTAGTTAATGGACTTTTCTACACAATCAGCTATGTATTATCAGTGTCAGCAAAACAGAGATATTTCATTTCTGAGGATATTTTATTCACAGTTAATTCCCAATGATCTATGTGTGTAGATTATTTCAATTCTTCCTCCCACCAAACCTTGTACTGAAATGTCAAAGTAAATGATCAACAGTACTAAATAAATTATCAAGATTACTATTTTATTTTATTAATTTATTGAAATAGCAAATTACCAAGCACCTACTACATCCAAAGTTCATTCTTCCTTTTCTTTCTCTTGCCTACTACTGGGTGTAACAATGTGAAAGGCATGTGTAATACACTATCTGGAAAGTGAGAGTTGAATACATGTTTTTCTTGAATGTTTCACAAAAGGAAAATTATACAAAGCCACATAGATGGACAGAATAGGTTTTTCACTGTCTCCCTTTCATCTCTGAACACCTTTTGATCACTGGAAATAAAACTATTTTGCTCCAAGCACAAATATTCTAAATTTCACAATGATTTGTTACTGTGAAACACTTATTATATTTGAAAGAACACAGAGAAGATGGTACTTAAATCATGAGACACACACTAGGACTAATTCAGGTGAAAGACCGTACCAAAGCCATTTGACTGTGTCTTTTAATGGTTTGGAACATGCTATAGGATGAAATGAAGGGGAACCAGGACCTCAAGGCTTATTTCTTTTTATATCATTGGACAACATCCCCTGTGGCACTTTTTTAGCTTAGATACTTTTTATGGAATTTGCAAATATCTTTAAAAGACTGTAAGATTGTTGTTATGGGCACAACCATAGCTTTTAACCTAGTGATTTTTACACAAGGACCTGGTAGTGGAATCTTGTAAATAGCCATGCATCAATCTCTTCTAGGAATGTCCCACTGAGTTTTGCACAGAATCATTGAATGCAGTCTAGTTATATTTAAAAATAAACACATCTAAGCATCTGCCTGGAATGCAGGAGATCCGGGTTTGATCACTGGGTCGGGAAGATCCCCTGGAGAAGGAAATGGCAACCCACTCCTTGGGTACTTCCCTGGGTCAGGAAGATCCCCTGGAGTACCCAGTACTCTTGCTTGGACAATCTCATGGAGTGAGGAGCCTGATAGGCTACAGTACATGGGGTTGCAAAGAGTCGGACACGACTGAGTGACTTCACTTTCACTTTCACATATGTCTAGAATATAGTTTTTTCAGTTTAGTCTCAGTCGTGTCTGACTCTTTTGCAACCCCATGGCCTGCAGCATGCCAGGCTTCCCTGTGCATCACCAACTCCCAGAGCTTACTCAAACTCATGTCCATCAAGTCGGTGATACCATCCAACCATCTCATCCTCTGTCATCCCCTTCTCCTGCTTCCATCTTTCTCAGCATCAGGGTCTTTTCCAATGAGTCAGTTCTTCACATCAGATGGCCAAAGTGTTGGAGCCTCACTCCTTCTGATGAATATATGACTCATTTCGTTTAGGATTGACTAGTTTGATCACCTTCCTGTCCAAGGGACTCTCAAGAGTCTTCTCCAACACTGCAGTTCAAAAGCATAGATTCTTCAGCACTCAGTTTTCTTTACGGTCCAACTCTCACATCTATATATGACCACTGGAAAAACCATAGCTTTGACTAGATGGACCTTTGCTGACAAAGTAATATCTCTGCTTTTTAATATGCTGTCTAGGTTTGTCATAGTTTTTCTTCCAAGGAACAACCTATCTTATAAGAACAACACTATTATAATCACATTATTAGTATTCAGGCATGTGTCTCAATGAAACTTTGGTTTAGTCAATAGAACCACTACACCTGATGTCTGTCACCAGTTCCTCCATCTGTATTTAATCTTACAGGTAGATTGACCTTTTCCTTTGCATCACCAGTTGGCCATCCTTCAACCTGGCCTGTCTGCCATTGTTTGTTTTTTTTTTTCCTACTCAGCAGTTGATGCCTGTGTTGCAACCTATGAAGAGAGTGTTAGCTCAAACTAAATTGGTGGATATTGGTGGGACTGTGATAACTACAGTACTTCACAGTTTGATATAATCTGTGGCTCTCTGCCCTTCTTGGATTTGTGCAGGAGGCATTTGTTATTAGAGAATATGTTCTTTAGAGCCTTCTGACATACTTCATTAAAATAACTGATTAAATGATCATTAAAACATGAATATTACAAAATCTGTACCCTAGTGCTATATTTTAACTCTGCCACTGACGATTTGTAAATGAAGAATCAGAGTCAACGTTAAGTTTCTCCAAGAGTATTCCACTTACCTGTATTGATACAGAATTTCATCATGAAATCACACTACATATTGTTTTTTTTGCATGTAATTTCCTTCTCCTTGGTTTTCCCCTTTGAACTACATTAAGAAAACTAATGAAATAATAAATTAACCAATAATCACTATATTGTAATCCATATCTAGTTTTGAGAGAAGTGAAAATGGAGCAGTCTATTTAGTGAAGTAAATTGCTAACAGGGAGATAATTTCCTTTCTGATGCACTAAGCTCTAAAAGGTTAGGGGTTGAAATTTTCGTATCTGCAAGCTGTGAGAATTGTTCTAATACTAAATCACTGCAAAAAAAACTTGCTTTGCTATTTTTATTTAAATTATAGTCCACATGTTTATTCATGTTACCCTGTCTCTTTAACTACCTTGTCTTAACTATGATACCAGTTCTCAAAGGGTAGTACCATCTTCTTTTAAAATCATTTTATAGATGACATGTATATATGCTTTGTATATTTAGTAATTCTAAAAACCAGGAAACTCCAACAACACAACTTCACAAGTTTCTTTTGATTTATTGAATAACATTAAAGTGGCCTTATGCAATATATGATGCTATAAAATGCAGAAGAGAGAGATACTGTAGCATTTGGTAAGGCTCATATATAAAGGTTAATGTCAATTAAAAAAAAGGTTAATGTCCATCAGCCAGTTTTGTCCTGGGGTTTTAAAAATGACAACATCTGCATTCATTGGAGACCATTTTCAGCTCCTTTAAAATACTATTTGCTGAACCTAAAACATTTTAAATTGTCTTATATTTATAATATTGTTTGCATGGCCAAATGATGCATTTTAATGAGTGATAAAAGCCCCTAATGAGGCTAGCAGTTGGATAAACTGAACATTAAGTTGAGAATAGAAGTGTCCACATAAATATAGTCTGTTAAGTACTGCTTATTGAAGAGATCTGTCTGCTCCAGGACCTTAAGAGTTAAATGTATAATCAACCCTTTATGGACCAAACTTCTGTCTCATGTGGAAAAATAACTTCCACTGAAAAATAAGGTTCTCAGTTGGTCATTTATGATCTCAAAGGGTGTATTTTATTATAAATGTCAATTTCACAAAATTATGTGTCCTGTAATACATAATTATGTTCAAAATTGCATTTGAAATCTATTATTAACAGTTAACAGTGAACATTCTTAAAATAGTTATTACTCTTGGCCTTAACAGAAAAAGCAATAATGGAGGTATTTTAGGGAGTTAAAAGCTGCAAGGCATTGGCCTCTGAATAAAGCCACTGCAGGTGTGTTTCTTAATGGGCTGTTAATTTTATAGCTGGTGAACACAAAGGACAGAGACCATGTGTGTTTTTAAACTGTGTTTGGTGTGGAAAAGGAGTTGATGGCTGAAAAATATAAAGGCAGTGTGAAATAAGGCCAAATTGAGCTTTCCCTCCTGAGATGTAATCCTCCTTGCTCAAAACCAAGGCCAACTCAATTCTTGCCACTCTGCTTCTGTTCCCACCACCACATAACAAAGAATCCCAGAGAAACTAATATTAAGCCAGCACATTAGAAATAATTAGAAAATATGACCACAAACAATAAAGACCTGATAACACTAACATTCTCTCACACTAACCAGCTCTTTATAGGTTTCCTGTTTTTGCCACTAAGTCACTCAAACTTAAAGAGTTTTGACTCCCTCCTCCTGCATCCCTCACACCTAGGTTCCCAGGGTTCTTAGAACCTTGCATCTCAGTGTGTGCGCTGAGGACCAAGAAGTGTTACTTAGGAACTCACAAAATCTAAGTTCTCCAACCAGGGATTGAACCTGGGCCACCACAGTGAAAGCGTCTTTTCTTCCTGGGGAAATAATTTGTTTTATTGTTATCAGTTCAGTTCAAGTTCAGTTCAATCACTCAGTCATGTCTGACTCTTTGTGACCCCACTGAACTGCAGCATGCCAGGCCTCCCTGTCCATCACCAACTCCCAAAGTCTACCCAAACTCAGGACTGAAGTGACTTAGCAGCAACAACAGCAGCAGCAGCAGCAGCAGCATGTCCATTGAGTCGGTGATGCCATCCAACCATCTCATCCTCTGTCGTCCCCTTTTTCTCCTGCCCTCCATCTTTCCCAGCATCAGGGTCTTTTCCAGTGAGTCCGCTCTTCGCATCAGGTGGCCAAAGTATTGGAGTTTCAGCTTCAACATCAGTCGTTCGAATGAATATTCAGGACAGATTTCCTCTAGGATGGACTGGTTGGATCTCCTTGCTGTCCAAGGGACTCTCAAGAGTCTTCTCCAACACCACAGTTCAAAAGCATCAATTCTTCAGCTTTCTTTATAGTCCAACACTCACATCCATACATGACTACTGGAAGCACCTTTGACTAGCTTTGACTAGACAGATCTTTGTTGGCAAAGTAATGTCTCTGCTTTTGAATATGCTGTCTAAGTTGGTCATAATTTTTCTTCCAAGGAGCAAGCGTCTTTTAATTTCATGGCTGCAGTCACCATCTGCAGTGATTTTAGAGCCCCCAAAATAAAGTATGTCACTGTTTCCCCACCTATTTCCCATGAAGTGATGGGACCAGATGCCATGATCTTAGTTGTCTTAATGTTGAGCTTTAAGCCAACTATTTCACTCTCCTCTTTCACTTTCGTCAAGAGGCTCTTTAGTTCCTCTTCACTTTCTGCCATAAGGGTGGTGTCATCTGCATATCTGAGGTTAATATTTTTCCGTGCAATCTTGATTCTAGCTTGTGCTTCATGCAGCCTGGCATTTTGCATGATGTACTTTGCATATAAGTTAAATAAGCAGGGTGATGATATACAGCCTTGACATATTCCTTTCCCAATTTGGAATCAGTCCATTGTTCCAAGTACGTTTCTAACTGCTGCTTCTCAACCTGCATACAGATTTCTTAAGAGGCAGGTAGGGTGGTCTGGTATTCTCATCTCTTTCAAAGGCTTTGGCATAGTCAATAAAGCAGAAGTAGATGTTTTCCTGGAACTCTCTTGCTTTTTCGATGTTCCAACGGATGTCTGTAATTTGATCTCTGGATCCTCTGCCTTTTCTAAATCCAACTTGAACATCTGGAGGTTCACGGTTCACGTACTGTTGAAGCTTGGCTTGGAGAATTTTGAGCATTACTTTGCTGGCATGTGAGATGGGTGCAGTTGTGCGATAGTTTGAGCACTCTTTGGCATTTTTATAAATAATAAATAATTGTTATAGTAATTATATAATAATTTGTTTATATAATATATATTATAATTTGTATATATCAGTTCAGTTCAGTTCAGTCACTCAGTCATGTCTGACTCTTTGCGACCCCATGAATTGCGTCACGCCAGGCCTCCCTGTCCACCACCATCTCCCAGAGTTCCCTCAGACTCACATCCATCAAGTCTGTGATGCCATCTAGCCATCTCATCCTCGATCGTCCCCTTCTCCTCCTGCCCCCAATCCCTCCCAGCATCAGAGTCTTTTCCAGTGAGTCAACTCTTCTCATGAGGTGGCCAAAGTATTGGAGTTTCAGCTTTAGCATCATTCCTTCCGAAGAAATCCCAGGGTTGATCTCCTTCAGAATATAATTTGCTTTATTGTTATAAATAGTTATTATAAATAATAATATCTTTATAGTTTAGATATATTTTTTATAAGAAACATATAATTAGATTTTTCTTCTTCATTCAGATTGGTGGTTCTTACTGTTCAATGTATGGCAAAACCAATACAGTATTGTAAAGTAAAAAAATAAAAAATAAATAAAAATAAACACAAATGTATAGTTCATGACTCCTTATTTTTAATGATAGATATAGATATATGAGGAGAAGGCAATGGCACCCCACTCCAGTATTCTTGCCTGGAAAATCCTATGGATGGAGGAGCCTGGTAGGCTGCAGTCCATGGGGTCGCTAAGAGTCGGACACGACTGAGTGACTTCACTTTCACCTTTCACTTTCATGTACTGGAGAAGGAAATGGCAAACCACTCCAGTGTTCTTTCCTAGAGAATCCCAGGGACGGGGGGAGCCTGGTGGGCAGCTGTCTCTGGAGTCGCACATAGTTGGACACGACTGAAGTGACTTAGCAGCAGCATAGATATATGGGAGAAGGAAATGGCAACCCACTCCAGTTTTCTTGCCTGGAAAATCCTATGGACAGAGAGCTACAGTCCATGAGGTTGCAAAGAATCAGACGTGACTGAGAGCAACTAACATAGACACACACACACAGATATATGGGGCTTCCCTGGTGGCTCAGATGGTAAAGATATAGATATATGAAATTTATCTTCTGTCTTCCTCATGCTTTCTAATTGACCCATCTAGTCTGTCTTCCCTTTCTTGTCTTCATTTAGAATAAATTATTTTTATCTCAGTACTATTTTCTCTATGCTAGTTCAAAAATAAATTTTTATCTTTTAGTATTTATGCTTAAAATTACAATAAGATTTTTGGATTTACAGTAATCTGAAGTTAATTGATATTTGTACCATTCCTTAGGATAATCCAGCTTTACACTTCCCAGATAATATGTGATTTTTTAACCTAATTGTGGCATAATTGACAAATATGGTCATATATATTTAAAGTATACATCATGATGACTTGATAGATATATATATTGTAAAATGGTTACCAAGATCAAGATAATGAAAACATTTATCACCTCATATCGTTAACACGTGTCAGCTTGTGTGTATGTGTGCCTGTGGTTGAAAATGCTTAATATTTACTCATAGCAATTTTCAAGTATATATTACCATATCATTAACTATATTCACTATGCTGTATATTAGAGCCTCAAAAATTTTTATAAGTGAAAATTTGTTTCCTTTGACCCATATCACCCTGTTCCCCACTCCCTCCAGCCCTGGCAATCAGCATTCTATTCTTGTTTGCATGAAATCAACTTTTGTCTGTCTGCCTTATTTCACTAAGCACAATGCCCTTCAGATTCATCTTTTTATCCATTTATCCACTGAAGGACATTCAGGTTGTTTCCATATCTTGGCTATTGTGAATAATGTTGCAGTGAATGTGGGATCCTGATTTCAATTTCTTTGGATATATACCCAGGAGTAGCAATGCTGTATCATATGGTAGTTCTATTTTTGGCTTCCTTTTGGCTTAGCTGGTAAAGAATCTGCCTGCAATGAGGGAGACCTGGGTTCAAAATCTGGGTTGGAAAGATCCCCTGGAGAAGGAAAAGGCTACCTGCTTGAGTATTCTGGCCTGGAGAATTCCATGGACTGTATAGTCCATGGGGTCACAAAGAGGTGGACAAGACTCAGCAATTTGCACTTTCACTTTCATTTTGCATTCCCACCAACAGTGCACAAGGGTTTTCTTTTCTCCACATCCTCATCATTTATCTCTTGTCTTTTTGATATATCCAGCTTAACAGGAGTAAGGTGATATCTCACTGATTTTGATTTGCATTTCTCCAGTGATTAGTGATGTTAAACATCTTTCATATACCTATTGGTCATTAATATGTCTTCTTTGGAAAATATATATACTCAAGTCCTTTGTCCATTTTTAAAAATTGGATTATTTGCATTTTTGTTATTGAGTTGTACGAGTTCTTTATATATTTTGGATATTAATGCCTTATCAGATACACTTTGCCTTCCATCCTTTCCCTCTACCCTATTTCCAGCTGCTTCTATCTACATACACATACCCTGCACTTTAGCTTTATAGAGTCTCTCTTTGTTTTGGTTCAAGCTGTTCCTTTCACGTGGAAAATTCTTTCCCACAGAAAATTCTTCAACTCTGTTGAAATCCTTTCTATCCTTTAAGGCTCATCTTGAGTACCACTTCCCATAAATATGCTTTTCTGATTCACTCATTTGTTTATTCATTGAATAAATATGTACTGATCACAAAACTACATTCTTCTGGTTACTGGAGATAAAGCAATAAACAAAACAGCCACAGCCTCATGGACATTATATTCTATCAGGTGAAAACAGGTGATAAACAAGAAATAATTAAAACACATGTTATATTAAGTGGTGATAAGTGCTAAGAAGAAAATAAAAGAATATAAAGGGGCTTCAGACAGCCAGGAACGATGAGTATCCTCTGATCACATACCTTTCCTTACTTTGTATACCCAATGCAAGTATTTTCCTTTACAATGTGGCTATTTGCATATTTGCCCTATTTTTCTCTCTTATATTCAAAGTTCCTTGAGAGCAAGAACTTTATTTTACTCATCTTTGTATCCCCTTTACCATCTGAGCCACCAGGGAAGCCCATAGTAAAGGAGATATCTCCTAGGGTTTCCCTGGTACCTCAGCTGGTAAAGAATCCACCTGCAATGCAGGAGACCCCAGTTCAATTCCAGGGTTGGGAAGATCCCCTGGAGAAGGGAACAGCTACCCACTCCAGTACTCTAGGCTGCAGAATTTCATGGACTGTATAGTCAATGGGGTCACAAAGAGTCGGACATGACTAACTTTCACTTATAGCTGTATCTCCTATACAGCTGTATGTATCTCCTACAGCTACCAAGACAAAGTTCAGTAAATAATGGTTAAAATGACTCAAATGGTGGAAATAAGTGCAATAGTACTTAAGAGGAAGGAGAGGCTGATACAGTGGTTGGTTGGGAAAGATTCCTTGGAGATCGTTAATTTGGATAATGTTTTACAAGATGGGTGGGGTGAAAAGGAAGGAAGAGCTGAGTAAGTCTGATTTGATATATATGTTCTTGAAAATCTAAAAACCATTGTTTTATCAACTGACTAATATTATGAATAATTTTCTTTATTTTTTAAAACCAGTGTTTCAGAAGGGACGGGCAATAGACACTGGAGAAGTTGACATTGGTGCACAGGTCATGCAGACCATTCCACCTGGATTATTCTGGCGTTTTCAGATTACTATCCACCATCCTGTATATCTGAAATTCAATATTTCTTTAGCCAAGGACTCACTGCTGGGAATTTATGGCAGAAGAAACATTCCACCTACACACACTCAGGTATTTGATATTGTAGATATTTCTTGACCCTTTCAGAGAGTGGCGGGATGAATAGTTCAGGGTTTGTGACTTGCAAAGTATGTGGGAGTCAAAGGTGATGGCAGACAATTTTGTAATGAGCAAATATCCAGAATAATCACAGTCAAGCGAATAAAAAAGAAAAAGATGCTATTGAGCAATAACAACTAGAATTTAGCAAAACAGATTCAAAAAGAGAAGTTTAAGAAAATATTCTTGCAACTGAAGTTCCGCTTCCTGGAACAGAATGGTCATGAGCCTTCCCAGCCCCCTCCTCTTTTTTAGTCTTGGTGCCCACACCTCCACTGGATCCATACATTTCTGACCTGTTGTCCCAATAAAGGAATACAAATCAAGAGGAAAATGAGTCAAAAAGGCATGTTTTGTCTTGTAGGTAAAACATGTTCCTTATTATTGTTAAGAAAAACTTAAATAGTTAAAACCTCTATGGTTTATAAGACCCTTCTAGAAACCTTTGCCACTTCATTTCCCTAAATTTCTTTCCTTTATCTCTTCCTACACGAACCCATTTGAGGCCCTGCTCCATCTAAGTAGCATAGGGAATGGTAACCATCCTGGGCTTGGGATACATGTGCCATGTTCTTGTCCGATTAGGGTTAAAAGAAAAGAGGACAAGGTCTTTGAATATTTCACTGTGTTATCACAAAAGTAGTACATTATGGTGAGTGTTTCGACTATTTGTTTGTTAGTTTTCAAAACTAGAAAACTTTTAATTTGTAATGATGATCATGGTAACATTTCAAGGGAAATGTCTATTTTCAAGTATCTTTTATCAGATACTTTTTGTAAAATATCAAGATTCTCTTGCATAATACCAAATAATTCTTCTATATCTTGCTTTATTATTTTTAATACTCTAAAACTGAAGGGTTGGTAACATTTATAAATATTGTGGAGGGTTATTTTGTTTTCAGAATTAATAATATGCTTTGGGGTTTAGATGTACTTAAGAATGAATTGCCTCTTTTCCCACTCTGCCCACTTCCAGAGCAAAGAAGTATGAAGTATCATAATTGATGTGAGAGATGTTTATCTGTCTAGAGGTAAAAGTCGTGGCTCATATCTATGTTTGCATTTGTTCCAGTTTGATTTTGTAAAGCTAATGGATGGAAAACAACTGGTCAAACAGGACTCCAAGAGCTCTGATGATACCCAGCATTCTCCTCGGAACCTAATCTTAACCTCACTGCAGGAAACAGGATTCATAGAATATATGGACCAAGGGCCTTGGTATCTGGCATTTTACAATGATGGAAAAAAGATGGAACAAGTATTTGTGTTAACTACAGCAATTGGTAAGCTGCCTTGGCTATGATTTTGAATCAACAGCATAACTCCAGAAAGACACAATGATGAAAGCAATACAGATGTTATTGAAGCTTATTGCTCATTCTGTCTTAAAGTCATTACTCAGGATACGTCACAATGAGACAGGTTTACATTGCTGTTGTCAGTAATGTTGTTTAAATGCAGATTAAGATTTTTAAAATGCTCCATTATTTGCAGCTATTTTAGGATACCTGCCATGCTCCTTTTTATATGTTTTCAACAGGAATAATACCCTGGATAACACTATCACTGAGACTACATAGATGAAAACCTTCATGAAGGGAAATAAGCAAGAGATGCCCTGTTAATTCAAGTTCTATTAAAAAATAAAAAGCAAATAAATACCTTTTTGAAATGGAAAAACCTAGCATCAATCCAGTTCTTCTTTAGAACAACTGATTCTGGAAACATTAAGATTGCAAAATACAACCTAAGCATAGAGAAGAGTCTTAAGGATAATAACTTGGGTCATTCGAGTTCTTTCTTTAAAACTGTTTAGTTTAAAAATCATCACGATGACTTGTTCACTGCACTCAGAGCCTATTAAAGAATGTTCTTTTCAGTACAATGTCTACACACACTCTTACTCATTTTTACCGTAGTTAATCAGAGACAGCTCACTCTTGTCATTTTGGGAGGTGAAGTCATTCGCCTTTATATAACCCTTTGTATGAATAAAGCTGAGCTCTTTAGCAAATTTAGAGCCCTAAGAGTATACAACTCATAGACACAGTATTTTACTGTGTGAATTTTCCTGAAACACGTCTTTTAAAAGAAGGGAAAATATTTTACAGCTGTCAGTTTTCTATACAACTCTCACCACTTTATCCTTTAGTTAACCTGTTCTACCGTATGTTTAGGATATTGTGTTGATTGTTAATAGATATACCATCTGCTCTTTATAACAATTATATTCTATTTTTACTTGATGCTGAAGACCTTTTGTCAGTATAAAATGGTATTCCAGCCACAGATTATCAAAAACTTACCTCTAAAGTAATCAGAAAGGCACTAAAAATGCACCAGTGATTTTTTCCCTTAGAGAAAAGCTCCACTGATCTTACATCTTCAAAAGACAAAGTGTTTGTTAAATTAGAAATACATATATATATATATACATCATGACACTGTTTTGCTTCTCAGAGATTCAGTAGGGGCAAATTCATCAATTACATCTTTCATGATATTTGTCCACCAAGACTCAATTTTGATAATGCAGAATAATCAGATATGAGAGATTGAGTTTCTCCTAAGAAATCAGAGTGATTAGAAGACTTAAAACATTTGTGAAGAGGATTTTCTCTCTTCCTGTTATCCTTACCCCTAAGTTCAAGTTAAAACACTAACCAAGCTATTAACCTTTCAAAATCAATAGACCCAGAAACACACTTGGAGTTTTTTTCATGTCCCTTAATTCCTTTCCCAAAGAACCTAACCTTTGAGATATAATTTCCTGTATCCAGAGATTAAGCTCTTAGTTTCATGTGCAACAACATATTTGCTTCTTCCTTACACAAGTCTGTTTCTTATTTCTCCTACAATTTCACTTAAAGAGAATTCAAATAAATTTGCCAAAATGTCAAAGGTATACAAATTATTTACTCTAAATTCTCCCCATTATTTTTATGTTTTTGTAATTGTTAAAAGAGGATAATATATTTGTTCCTTTGTCTATTAAGTGGTAATATTATAATCAGTTTGATTAATCTTAACTATATTTGGTCTGCTCATAGGGATCAAAACAGCATAATAACTATTTATTGAGTGACTAATATAGGTGAGCAACTAGCCTGTATTACTATATGTTATTTTCTAGTTTCATATACAAAGTTATGAATAAGCCAAAGTCTTCACCAACCAGCTCAATAACATGATAATATATACCATTAATGGAGTGTCATTCTGCCCCAAGCACTCTACATTCAGTTATCTTGTTTGATTCTCATCACAAGCCTAGCATAGGTATAGTGGTACTTATATTACAAATAAGAAATCAGAGACTTAGGATGAGTAAAGAAGTCTCACAGCCAGCAAGTGGAAAAATTGATATTGGAGACACTCAATATCTCTGATTCCAAGCCCCTGCTCTTTAGGACATGCTCATTCCATAGGATTATTCATTAGGTTTGGTTTCTCCCATGAGAAAATTTGCCGGAAGCAAAACCCATCATCAGCGCAGATGCAGATCCAAAAGCTCTAGCATAGGAACAGGGTTTTAATCATAGAACTTTAAAATAATTCTCAACTCTAATGAACTGGTATCTAGGAAGTGATTCTGGAGTAGGAAATAAAAGATAGAAGACAAACTTCCTGGAGGCCATTATAAATAGAAAAGCACATTCTTTTTCATCACTAGTTATTTGTGTGTTTCTGCTGTAGCCATCCTCTTCTGGAGTCCCAAGGCTATCCCAATGTCTCTTTGATACCCAGTGGAGGTGGCAGCTTCCAAAACCTCCTCCATTGCTTTCTCTTCTCATTTGCATTTCAGGTGTTAAGCTCTGTGCAGCATTACGGGCCTCAGGACAATTCTTAGATAGTCAATAAGCCAGAGAGATTTTTATTTATTTTGATAGAAAATTTTATTAAACATTTTCTCTCTCCGGTAGCTACATTCCCACAAGGCTGCTTCCATGAAGCTGTCAATACGACCTGGTATGAAATTAAATTCAAGTATATTTACCTTTGAAATTTTCCTCTATAGCCTCCTATTAACCATGCAGGGCAGAGAAAATCCAAATGTAGATTTAAGAATGGCCACTTCTTTTTGGTACAAGAAAGCAAAATAAGAAAAGAGATAATAATTGTTCCATCTCTGAATGAAAAGAAATAAGACTCTTTGTGCCTTTTTGTAATGATCTTTTAAATAAAGGTATGATTTTCTGAAAATAACTAATGTTTTAATGAGTTAAAAAATTGTTAGCTCATTGTCAAATGTTATATTCCTGCCAGCCCAGTTTTCAGCAAATGCCATGTGTCAGGTCTTATCCAGTTCAGTTTTCTAGCACAGGGATCAGAGAGCAGACCATTGTAAACTTGCAAAAAAGAATCTGATGTGTTCATATGGATGTCAGAAGAATAATCTCCTCTGTAGATAGGCTAGCCATCCACACGGCCACTGGATTCATTCTCAGCTTCCTAAGGATCCCCTAAATGGACTAGATGCCACGTTTTTCCTCTTGCTTTTCTTCTGCCCAAGGCAGAATTCCAAGTTTAGATTAGAATTCCTCTAACCGTGGAAGTTTGCTCTTTGAAGCACTAGTTTTCAATGCTTTAATTCAGTTTTCACCTGCAGGGTCACTTGAGGTATTTGTTAGAATGTGAATTACTGGGCTGCATCCTCAGAGATTGGGCTTCCCAAGTGGTGCTAGAGGTAAATAATGTTCCTGCCAATGCAGAAGACACAAGAGATGCAGGTTCAATCCCTGGGTCAGGAAGATCCCCTGAGTAGAAAATGGCAGCCCACTCCAGTGTTCTTGCCTGGAAAATTTCATGAGCAGAGGAGCCTGGCAGGCTGCAGTCGTTGGACACCACTGAGCAACCGAGCATGACTAATATCCTCAGAGATAGATTGAATAAATCTGGTGTGAAGCTCGAGTATCTGCATTTTAAGTACTTCAGGTGATCCTCCTGATGTAGGTGGTCCAAAGGCCACAATTGAAGAAATGCTGTTTCTCAACTCTCATTATAAATTCTCAGAGTTCAGTGGAAGACACCAAGACTACTTACTAGAATATTTCCTTCTGATTGGAAATAGCTTATCCAAGTAAAACTAGATGAAGTAGATGATTTGGATTGAAAACAAAAAAATGGTGCCTATGAGAGTATGAGTGTAATGGGCCAGAACATAAAAGTCAGAATCCAGGAGTGCTAAGTTATAGAAAACGTATGGAAAAAAAGTCATGAAAAGGTGGGGTTTTTTTAAACTGCAGGAGTAAAGTATACATATCATAATAGGTCATGGACTTGGAATTTGATGCTGTTACACTCAAATAAAATTTTAAACTAAAAACAGTTTTCAATATCATTGTCAGAGACTGATTTTTATAAAATTTTATAACTCTTCAATTAAGTTACTTAGCACAAGATTGGTCAAAGTTCTGTTGTATTGAAGATACTATGTCACCAAAACTATGTACGGGCACCTTCAAAGCCTTCTCAATTCCCCCTGAAACCTATTCTTCTCTAAGAATGGATTGAAGGGAAATTAGTGGCAAAGAACTGATAGGCATTTACAGCCAAGAAAGCATTTCTCAACAAAATGCTTAGGTTCTAATGCTTTTCATGGTGGTGAGTTTAATATGAACACTTACTTTAAAAGCTTTCCATTGTCACTTATTAGTGAAAATGAAATACTGATTATCATATTTAAGCTGTCAAGATAGTAGATTAAACATTTTAAGGTGCTAGAGAAGACATTTTTCTTTGCTACCACCTAAATTTAAAAAATAAACAATAGACTTCATTTTCTGGGTTATATTTTAAAGCCCTTTTTGCTTTTGAGAAATGACCTATAATCCTAGTGCACTTTTAGTTTTATCATGAATGCCTTTTAAGAATACAGCTCATGTAGACCCTTGATGCATTTTAGAGGTGAGGTTGGTTTTTAGTCCCACTCTTGAATAGCCAATTCAGTAAATCCAGGGTGCTTTAAATAATTTGGTACTATGACCTCTTACAGAAATCTTTGGCATCTGACTTTAGACAGTAAGTGCTTTGTAGACAGCAGAGGGCAAAAATTGTTATAGGCCCAGGGTTTTTGCAATTTAGAAAAAAATAAAGACTCTATAGCCTATAGGTTTGTTCTTTTTCTTCTTCTTTTTCTCTTAATAGAAATAATGGATGACTGTTCGACAAATTGCAATGGAAATGGAGAATGTATCTCTGGCCATTGTCACTGCTTCCCAGGATTCCTTGGGCCTGACTGTGCTAGAGGTAAGGTTGCCCTGTTATACTGATTGATTAGGGAACTTGATGTCATTTGAGAACTTAGAATTAGTAACAGTAGGAAGAGGAGGAGGGATAGGAGTGATAGTAGCAGTAGCAACACCCCTGATGGTCTCTACCAAAAATTGAGCACTTGCTCTGCCAGGCACCATTCTAAACACTTTGTGGTATGTTTAATTCATATATTGTATAATAATCCTATGATATAGATCTATTATCCCAGTTTAATGGGCAAAGAAATAGCATCACTGAGATACCTGGATCCTCTGAAACCAACCACTCCATGATATTGGATTGGCCAAAAGTTAATTCAGGTTTTTCCATAGCATCTTATGGAAAAGCCCAAGCAAACCTTTTGTCCAACTCAGTACTTCTATTCCCTTCATAAACTCATTTATAATGGAGGAACTTTGAGTAACCACTTATAAATTAGGGTAAACTGGAAGAGGTGGACAGTCACCAGCTGGCTGAGTAGCTTATAAAGGAAAGACTGGGAAGGCAGAAGTTAAAGTTTCAAACTTTACTAAACCAGACTTGCCCATAGTTTAATTCTTGAAAAGCTGTGGGTAAATCATGCTGGGTTTTCCCCATAGGCTTACAGTTATTATCAATACTTTAGAGATGCTTTCTGCTTGTTCACAATGTGTTCTTAAAGTTCTCAGTCTGCTAATACTTTCATCTCAGGTTTCTCAGCCACTCAGTTTCTTTAGATTAAATTCTATTCAGCAGAGAATTCAATGGCACTTGCTAGATTCCCACTTCTCCAATAGATCTTAAGGAGGTGGGGAGTAGAAGCAGAGGTTATGGCTGGTATGGAAAAAAATGAATAAGATGAGATATAGGCCTTGCCCTCAGGGAGGTCCATATTTTTTTAATAAGAAGACAAAGAATGGCAGAGCAAAGTGAATGTTCCAATGAAGGTATGCACAGCTGGAATAGGCACAGACATCTGTCCAGTACCAATCTCTAAATGCCCAACTTTTGAAAGATAACACTCTATAATAGGAATACCTCCCTCCTAGTTTTATGAATTTTATCTGCTTGAGGAAGAAACACCAAAAGAGAGAAAAATCCTAACTTATAATAATGATGATGGTGATGATGACAGTTGTTTAAGAGTATCAAAAGCAAGTGCTTGAAATAATTTCTTCACTCAGGGTGTTTTTATAATTTATCTTTCTCCCAATCCCATAAGAGGAAAATTCTGTTTGTAATCATGAACATGTGCCGATTTAATAAAGGCTAAGCCAGAAACAGTACAATTTTTTTGCCAGAAATATTATATGAGAATCGATAGAGAATTGCTCTTTGGAGAATTTACAAACATTATGAGAACATTACAAGTTCATTTGCCAACCTTCAGATTCGTGTCCTGTGCTGTGTGGTGGGAATGGAGAATATGAAAAAGGACACTGTGTCTGCCGAAATGGCTGGAAGGGGCCAGAGTGCGACGTTCCAGAAGAGCAATGCATTGATCCAACGTGCTTTGGCCACGGCACCTGCATCATGGGAGTTTGCATCTGTGTGCCAGGATACAAAGGAGAAATATGCGAGGAAGGTCAGAGCCCTGTGTTAATATATTGCTTCAGGCTTTTCTCTCACTGAATGGTCCAAGGTGTCATTCTGTGTTTCTAGAAGAGACACAAGTGGTCTTTGCAAACCATAAATGCACAACATGTCTACTTAGCACATGGAGCAATGGGAGTCCATGTCTCTTCTGACAGCCTCTAATAATAACATGAGGCCATACCTCTGACCCTTACAGAGCAGTAGTGGAAAATGCCATACGCCCCCTCATTTTAACACTGTTTTTTTTAATGATGAAAATTTCCATCATGATTATTTTAGGTGTTAATTTATAAGATTTCGTTATTACAGAGTACACTAGGCTACATCTTTCTCTAAAGCACATAATAAAAATAATATTATTGTGCACATTTGGAACCATTTCATAAATGTTTTCTTTGGGAGTGATTTGTAATTACTATTATTATTATTGCTTTATATTATTTATTTTTATATACCTCATGCTGAAACTTGACCTCCCTGCCTAAGGAAGTAGACTTACCACTAATGAGTTTCAAGACAATGCCTTTATATTAAAATTCACCCCAAAGGAGCATTTACACATACATGCACAATAATTTTATCATTTAAAAAACATATTTCGAAACAGCAATAGTTTTATCATTTAAAGAAGACACATTGGAAAATAAGTTTGCTAGTAATCAGACCTTTTTCATGCCACATTCCTCAAATAAGACTGATTTCAGAAATAATATTAAGCCATTACCATGGGAGATAGTCTCATCACAACTGTTGTTCAGGAAATAGATTGCTGAAAATGCACTATAATTGCTTTTTAAAGATGGCTCATTAAGACTATTACACAGCATTTTAAAGGGTTTAATCTCATTCTGCTCCATGAGCAAACAAGAGTTTAGCTTTCCACCTTCCATTAGCCATAGTAGAATTTTGGTGTAAAGATTGTATCTGTTCCAATATGAATGTCATTGGGCCTTGACAAGGCAGTAAAGTTCCTGACTTACTTTTAGAAGCTGTTTTTATGGGGATCTATCAGCAATCATGATATTTAAGCTATAACAGATGCACACGTGTTTTCACCCCCAAAAAAAACGTTGTCTATTACAACATCTACAATCTGCCCTGAAAAACATTTAACCTAAGTTAGACCATTCTAATTTAAATTTTCTAAATAGTTGAAAAAGGACTTAGCTACAGTTTGCCTTCTAAGCCACAAAGAAAATTTATGGACTAAACAAGATAGCAAGGAGTACCACGTTTAAAGGTAGAAACTTTCCAAATACAATTTTTTTAATAAAAATGTTTTAAGTCAGATTTCACAAACAGGAACTCACAGGCTGAATGGGTGCATGGGTAGATTTTGTTTGTTTCACTAAGTGGTGGTGGTGGTGTTTTCATTGCTTTTTAATGTGATGTATTTTGCGAAATTTAAAATAGAGAAGTATCGTATCAAAATCTCTATTTCTGGCCTCTCTGGAGCAACAAAAATATCTGGTGACCCTGAGCCCACATTCCTACATGGTAGCAATGATTGGAGCCAGTTAACAGCAACTTGGGCTTCCCTAGTAGCTCAGGCAATAAAGAATCCACCTGCAATGCAGGAGACCTGGGTTCGATCCCTTGGTCGGAAAAATCCTCTGTGGAGGAGGAAATGGCAAACCACTCCAGTATTCTTGCCTAGAGAATCCCATGGACAGATGAGACAGGCAGGCTATACAGTCCATGGGGTAGCAAAGAGTCAGATATGACTCAGCAACCAACACACAGACACATACACATAGCAGCGGCAGCTTCCTTTAAACTGCACACTTACTCCCAGCACACCCTGCTTTCTTATATCCAGCCCACCTCATTGATGTATGCAACCCACCTGGTCCCTGCACCCCAATGACTTTGTGCCTCTGACTTAAGTATGACTTACCTAGTAATTGAAGGTGGTCTTCTAAAAAAAATAGAACTATATTAAGTTAAATACTATTTTATTTATTAAAATTGTTATATTCTGATGCAACAAAATTACCTCCTTCTGAAATAATATCGTACACTAAAGAACCTGCATGCCAATGCAGGAGACATAAGAGACTTGGGTTTGATCCCTGGGTTGGGAAGATTCCCTGGAGGAGGGCATGGCAACCCACTCCAGTATTCTTGTCTGGAGAATCCCTATGGACAGGGGAGCCTAGTGGGCTACAGTCTATAGGGTCACAAAGAGTCGGACACAACTGAAGTGACTGAGCGTGCGTGTGCACACACACGCACACACACATACACACACACAAACACATAGACGTTTCCGCTCCCTGCAAATAATGAATAGATCAAATTAGATGTACCTTCTGGTGTTTATTTGCTGATTAGCTTAGGTATTAAAGCATTGTGCTAATGACCCTGAGATCATGGGCTAATTATAATGGCAATAACACTAATTATAAAATGCTTAGTTAGATTCAACTCTTCCATGGCACATTTGTTGTTGCTGTTTAGTCACTAAGTTGTGTCCAGCTCTTTGCAACCTTATGGACTGCAGCCCTTGAGGCCCCTCTGTCCATGGGATTTTCCAGGCAAGAATATTGGAGTGGGTTGCCATTTTCTCCTCCAGGGGATCTTCCGTGACCCAGGGATGGAACCCACATCTCCTGCATTGCAGGCAAATTCTTTATCACTGAGCCACCTGGGAATCCCATTCCATGGCACATGCTACACACTAAAACTAGGCCAGTCTTGCAAATGATGGCAGATCGTATCAGTCTGTTTCCATTGCTAGAAAAGTAATTCAAAGTGTACATCCTCATAATGGTTAGGTTATTTTGGTCCCATCTTATTTGTATGAGAAGATCAGAAATGTGGACATCAACTTTCCCATTACCTGTGGGGTGGTCACTCAGTTAAAAGCACAAAATAATTTTCCCCAAGGCAAGCATAGAAATCTACTTGTGAAATAGTTTAGAGTATTTGTTAGAATGTGTCCAAAATTTCCAGACTTCACAGAATCAGAGTCAAATATAATTGAGTCTGTGATATTCTAAAGCATTGAAAACTATGTCACAGTGTCCTGGTAGAAGGAGAATCCACGAGGCAAAGAATTTTTAAATTGTGTTTAAAATGTTATATTTTCAGTGCTTCTTAGGAATAAATGAGAGATTATAAGAAATTAGTTATATGATTCCATGAAACAGCAGTCACCTCAACCAATACCTTAAATAATCCAAACTTAAATATATATGTAAAAATTCCTCTAGATACATCAAATAAAAGCCATTTCTGGGAGCTATGATTCCAATTTCAGAAGACAGGGAATGACTTGCCAAAACTTTTTTTTTTTTTTTTTTGCAAAGCTGAGGAATCCCTACTGAAGGCTCATTCTGGTCCACCCACCCACTTGTGTGGGAGTGCTACACACTGCTCTTAATTTCATAGAATGTATCTGATTTCCTTCCTCTACATTTAGATCGCAACCTTTATGGTAGCCTACCATGTTTTTAAGTGTTGATAATATTCTGGTTCAAACACAGCATTTATGTAAGTCATTTTATTGCCTAATGAAAATAGCATAAATAATGTAATATTGGAAAAGCAATGTATCTCAGTGTCCTGGCCACACCTGTTCACTTTCAACCTTCTCCCCTACTCCCGCCATTTTTTTTTCTGGCCTTCAGAGGACTGCTTAGACCCCATGTGTTCTGGCCATGGCATCTGTGTAAAAGGAGAATGTCACTGTTCTACTGGTTGGGGAGGAGTCAACTGTGAAACTCCGCTTCCAATATGTCAGGAGCAGTGCTCAGGACACGGGACTTTTCTTCTGGACGCTGGCATGTGCAGCTGCGATCCCAAGTGGACAGGGGCTGACTGCTCAACAGGTACATCAGAGTCTAATTCTTCACCCCCTTCCCTCACTCCTGAGTTCTTACTGGTCTTTACCTTAAGGTAATATTTCTTAAAGTCAGATCTGTATGACTTCATGTATGCCTTCATAAGGGGCTTCCACATGTTCCCTAGGCTTGTATTTTATTGAGTTTTCATATACAACACACCACTGGGCTTTTCATCACATTTTTCATTGTCATAGTTCTGTAATTGAACCTCTGTCTTCATTTTGCACTCTCCTGTAGTTATTCCATCCATTTTGAAGTCTGTTATGATCAGTTCTCTATAGATTATTTCAAATCTATGTCTTACTTCACTCAGGATGACAATCCCTAGGTCTATCCATGTTGCTACAAATGGTATCATTTTATTCTTTTTGATGGCTGAGTAGCATCCCACTGTATATATGTACTACATCTTCTTTACCCATCCTTCTGTTGATGAATATCTAGGTTGCCTCCATATCTTGACTACTGTAAACAGTGCTGCAATGAACATTGGGGTTCATGTATCTTTTCAAGTTAGAGTTTTCTCTGGATATATGCCTAGGAGTGGGATTGCTGGATCATATGGCAACTCTATTTTTAGTGTTTTAAAGAATCTTCATACTGTATTCCATAATGGCTGCGCCAATTTACATTCCCCCAACAGTGTAGGAGGGTTCCCTTTTCTGACTTTAGAAACATCTTAACACTCGAATGAACACTAAAAAGATGATTATATATTTATCAGGTGGATTTAAGAGCCAAGAACATTCCAGGCAGAAGGAATAATTTAAACTAAGAAATGTGAATCCAAATATTCCATTTGGTGACCTGCTAGTCATTGGGTGTGGCTGCACCTAGGAATCCAGAAGATATAAGTGGAGAGATGGGCAGGGATGAGAACACAGGGAGTTTTGTTTACACGCCATGCTAAGGAACTTGGATTTCTTCTTGACACAATAAGAAGCTACTGTGTGGTTTATAACAGATTGTGTTTTAGGTCGAGGTTAGGAAACAGGACATGGTTACTATATAAGTGCTGCTGGAGGCAGGAATTATCACTATGCTTTCTACATTGGGAGACTGGGTGACTGATAACAAGTCTTAGTTGCAGCCTGTGAAATCTAGTTCCCTGACCAGGAATCAAACTCGAGCCTCCTGCATTGGGAACACAAAGTCTTATCCACTGGACCACCAGAGAAATCCGCCTAAAATATTCTATAAACAGATTTTTCCTTGAGCACTTACTGTGGGCCATGTGCTAACTCTCGGGATACATCAGTGAGGAATACATGATTCTTGCATTACTGGAACTTGCAGTCTGGCTGGAGGAGATAGACTCAACAATGAATAAGAGCTATACAAATCTTTGAAACAAGAGGAAAGTGAGAGCTAGTGAGGTTAAATTATTTTTCCAAGGTCATAGAGCTGGCTAATTGCAAACCTGAAAGTTGTTTGCAGGACTGTTGATTTCATCCCACGTCTAGCACTTCTTTTTCAGCCTCCACCCTCACCCCCACCAAAGGAAGAGTTAGACAAGGAGCAGGGACTCAGGTGAATAGATTAGCTTATGGAAAAGGGAACATTCAAGGAAATGAAGGGCATCAAATATCAACTGCATTCTTGTCCATAGATAACATGGATTCAAGGTGGACTAAATTAGAATGGGGGCTTCCCTGATAGCTCAATTGGTAAAGCATCCGCTTGCAATGCGGAAGACCCTGGTTCGATTCCTGGGATGGGAAGATGTGCTGGAGAAGGGATAGGCTACCCACTCCAGTATTCTTGGGCTTCCTTTGTGGCTCAGCTGATAAAGAATCCACCTGCAATGCAGGAGACCTGGGTTCAATCCCGGGGTTGGGAAGATCCCCTGGAGAAGGAAAAGGTTACCTACCCCAGTATTCTGGACTGGAGAATTCCATGGACTATATAGTCCATGGAGTTGTAAAAGTCAGACATGACTAAGCGATTTCTACTTTCACTTTCAAATTAGAAAGTGGACTAAAGCCATATCCATCCATTCTGGATGCAATAGAGAGGGAACACTAGAAGCACCTCTTGGTCAGAGAAGCAAAAAGGTAAATAGGTATGACCCCAAACTCTGCAGTCTCTCAGGCAAAAGCCTTCCTAATAAAACTACCAACTTGAAAAATAGGGAAAGGAAATGCCTTCTGAATCTCCGGTGTCATGGTAGGAATAGTCCTTCCGTGATTTTTAAGCTCCATAAAGGTTGTTCCCACAGAGCATATTTAACCATCGAGATGATCTCACTGTGCAGACTTTTAATTGAGTATGCTCAGTACAGGAAGCAATTTAACATCTGATTCTTATAATGGATCATGTCATTTCAAAGGTGGATATGCTCTTTGCCATTGATCATTCTCTTCCTCTAAGCGCATGAAGCTTAGCTGTTAGCATGTTAACTGTGTTGCTCTGATACCAAGGGGACTGCAGTGAATGGTTTACTGATTATTTTCAGTCTGTTTTCTAGGTACACTGAGTATTGTTAGCGGCACTGAGTGGATACTTGATATAGGGTTCTTTCACCTGGAGGTCTCATGGTACTTCACAAAGGTTAACTCATTAGTCTTTAAAAAACACCTCAAGGGGAATACAACAGAAGCTTGTTATAACATAGTTCAGATTTGGATATACTGTAGGTCAAAGCATGCTCCCTTAATATAGAGCTCCTTGCCATGAAATCTCAGTAGTACATTTAGCCCTATACTGGAGACACCGGCTGCAGCTTCGAAGATCGGCATTGTAAAACACATCTTCTACATGTCTTTCATAAAATCTGGCTTCTCCTGGTCTCATAGTCTCTGAGGGGGAGCATAAAAGCAGAATTTAGAGCTTTGTACTCCTTTCTTCTTGATGAAACTTCCTGTGAGCCACTCTGTCTATTGTTATTCTCAGATAACAGACTGTGAAATTTATGGAAGTTAAGCATCCACAAAGAGAGGACAGTTTCTGTCCTTTCTACCGTAATCCCCTCTCATTATCCTGGATCTTAGAACTGGATTAATCAGCTAGAGAGATGGAACATTAGGTCCTGAAGTATTCCTGAACTATGGACCATAGCCTGCCAGGCTTCTTTGTCCAGGAAATTTTTCAGGCAAGAATACTGGAGTGGGTTGCCATGCCCTCCTCCAGGGCATCTTCCCAACTCAAGGATCAAACCCCTGAGTCTCCTGCATTTTCTGCATTGGTGGGCAGATTCTTTACCACTGAGCCACCTGGGAAGCTGTGTGTGTGTGTGTATACACAGTTGCTATATAACAGGAATCATCTGTAGTTCTGGGTGAAGATTCCATAAGGCTTTGTTGTAAGGATATTTATTTTCAGGCTAACCTATGACATGTGGCCATTTTGTCCATTGGAGAGATGACACTGTGTGTGTGCTTGTGCTCACATGTGCTTGTGTGTGTATTCACAGCATAGTGATTTTGAGTAACTCATTTAACTTTTTTGAGTCTCAGCTGCTTCATTTTTGAAATGGTAGAAAATTAGCCAAGTGGCTCTTGAGACCCTTTTCAACACTGAGATCTATGGTTCTTTAGCCTGTATATTGAGCTGTTGACACTGATTATCAATGGTTTGTGGATATAGTTCATAAACTCTCAACTCCATATTGTTTATGGTAAGAAAATATTAATTGCAAATAACTTTGTTTATGTTATAATGAAATCCACACTTTGATATATAGACCATTTTGTTGAAGAATCTACCTCTATTTGTAGAGATACACATGTACACACACACATAAACGTGTGTATATAACAATGTCTTGTTATGTTTTTAAGTGTTCCCTAATGGATCATGATATGCATATACTAATAAAACAGATAATTGAAGGAGGAAGTTGTAAAAGGCTCATATAATTATAATTTCTAGAAAAACTTTCCTTGATTATACAAGTATCATATGCTTTTAGAACATTATTCATTTTCCCCTTTATTGAAAGCACCAATAATCAAAAAGTTTTCATCTGATTCTACATATCTATCACATATAATGCATTACTTTCCTGCAATTTCCAGGTATTGAGTAGGTCATTTGAAATGATTAGTGTACACTGTATTTTTCCTATAGATATTACAGTAACAGCAGGGTTGTACATGCCATTTGATAAAGAAGCTTTGTTCAAAACAGAATGTACATGCTACGGGCACAGCTATATAGTCATTCATCATGCCATTGAAGGGAAAAACCCACTCATATATAAAGTAACTGAAATTAAGTGTCTTCAATAGAAAAGAGATAATCAGCATGCCCAGATTAGGAACCTAGGGTTGCAAATAATCTTGTCTATTCAAGATGCACACCTGAATTTCTTAACAGCTGTAGCTGAGTTCACAAAAGAAAAGTCTCTACTAGTTATCAAACAATGTTAATATGTTATAATGAACAAATTTCATGGACTGAAAAACTCAAATATAGGCAATCAGTCACTGAAACATAACGGGAAGTTTTATATTGCTTTTTAGCATATAGGGACAAAAAGGCTTATGACTAATTCCTATGTAGGCTTAATTATTTTTAACTTGCATTCAAAGTATGACAACCTCTGATCAAGTTTGTTGTAAAGTCATTTTTTTCTATTCTGGAAGAAATAAAGGGTAAACCTTAAGGTGACTCTGATTTGATTGATTTAATAAAATAAACCCCTGCTTGAAACATAGTGGCTACACCATTAACACCACAGTGAGGTGCAAACATTAACTGTGGATTTGTGGAATCTGTCAGTGCAGCTCATTGGTGGCACTAGAAATACAACCCCCAAAGCATCCTTAATAGAATTCAAGTCAGATTAAAAGTGTAAGAATCCACAAAAATATTTTTGGGAGGCAGATATGAAATGGAAAAAAAAATCATACTATTATCATGATTTCCTAGCAATACATCCTACTCAGAGATGGTTTGGCACCCCCTAAGTCTTTTTTGTCTTGAGTGAAAATAGAAATCAAACCCCCAAATTCTCAGATTCAAAAATACCTTATCTTTATCAAAAAGAGTCCATTTAATAGCCGTCAAATCTTATGATGTGATTTAAAGCATATCAAATATCAAATGTTTTCAAAATACACCTTTTACATTTTGTTCTGAGGCAATAAAAACCATACCTTTTCTGCCATCATTAGCAGACTGCAATGCAAAAATCCAGTGAAACTTTTGACAATTTGACAAGTTTGAACAGTGAGGTAAATTTGCAGCTCCCTCTCTGTAAATCTGAGCTAACTCTGCTGACTGTCTGTTCCAAGACATTAAAGCTTTAAAATTGTTTTTCAAACCAGGGACATATATTTAAGGTGGCAACTGTGAGGTAAGAAAATGTAATTAAATAAACCTGAGTGTGAGGAGGCATGCTTATTTACATGTCTCAAGTACAGTTAATAATAAGGAGTGCATTTGGAAAGACCAATAGGAGCATCAAAAGAAATAGGAAAATTTTGTACTGCACCATTAAATGCATTCTTCCCATTCGCCCAAACTTTTCTGAATTCCAAGTTCATTTTCTGTTTGGCATTTTTCTCAATTCATGTTCATCTGCATGAAATGAAATAGACCCTGAAAAAGGTGTAATCTAAAAGATGTGTTTGGCCCTGTAGGTGAGATCTTGCAGGAAAGGTGGCCACCTGGGTGCTCCCCTCCAATCTGACCTGCTGCCTGCTTCTCTGACATGGGGGATGGGGGTTGGTCTGAGCAGGCACAGGGCAGGAAGGTAGAAAGGGTCTCTAGTAGAGATGGTTGAGAGAGACTTTGAAGGAAGCCAGAATTCAGTTGTGCAAAATCAGTGGCCAAGATATGGAAAAGGATCAAAATAAGTTTTTCCAATCCTGTACAAAATCAAATTTTTAGAGATATTAAAGAGCACTGTATACATTCCCCCTCCGTCATAAACTGAAAGATACTTTCATTCCTGTAATAAAAACATCCTGCATTTATCCATTGGTTTTAATTGTTTCTCCAAATACTGACCTAGCCATTTTCTTCATTTCATTATTTTTTTTTAAATAAAGCCTTATTTTTCAATCATGTACTTACTTTTATTTTTGGCTGCTTGGGTTGGTACTTGGGATCTTCCGTTGCAGTGCACAGACTCTCTAGTTAGGGTGTGCTGGGCTCAGTAGTTGTGGCGTGTGGACCCAGCCACCCCCACAGCATGTGGAATCTCAGTTCCCCCACCAAGGATCAAACCCACATCCCCAGCATTGGAAAGGGGATTCTTAACTAATGGACCACCAGTGAAGTCCCCCATTCATTATTATGACCATAATCCGGGGTCATTATTAGAGTGTGGATTGCATATTGAGCTTTGATAATAAAAACTGCCTCTAGAACCTTTCCAGAGATTTGCTTTACATGTATTATTCTGAGTCATTGGAAAGGGCTAGGCTACCCACTCCAGTATTCTCGGGCTTCCCTTATGGCTCAGCTGGTAAAGAATCCACCTGCAATGTGGGAGAGCTAGGTTCGATCCCTGGGTTGGAGAAGAGCCCCTGGAGAAGGGAAAGGCTACCCACTCCAGTATTCTGGCCTGGAGAATTCCATGGGCTGTATAGTCCATGGGATTGCAAAGAGTTGGACACGACTGAGTGACTTTCACTTTCATTCTTCTGAGTCATTGGAAAGTAGAAGAGGCATAGGAAGGACAGAGATTTGTCCTTCATTACAGAAGGACTGTACATTTTCACCTGGTAAGAACTTGACTTATACTTCCACATTCCCAGTAACCTAGCAAGCAGGTTTCTCTTATTCTCATAACATTGTTAAGGTGTAAGCAGGGTTAATAATGTTTCCTCATTTTATAGCTGAAAGAACTAATCTGCTGTGAGACATGGGGAAATCTCTGTCCTTCCTAGGCCTCTTCTTCTTTCCAATGACTCAGAAGAATGAAAGTGAAAGTCACTCAGTCGTGTCCAACTCTTTGCAATCCCATGGACTATACAGCCCATGGAATTCTCCAGGCCAGAATACTGGAGTGGGTAGCCTTTCCCTTCTCCAGGGGCTCTTCTCAACCTAGGGATCGAACCTAGCTCTCCCACATTGCAGGTGGATTCTTTACCAGCTGAGCCCCAAGGGAAGCCCGAGAACACTGGAGTGGGTAGCCTAGTGTGTGCTTCAGCGTTGAGGTTGGCAATAGAATTCACAACTCAGTGTCTTATCCTAAAGATCAGTGTGGATTAATCTTGTTTTTATCCTGCTTGTGACTTGCTGAGCCTCTTGAATATAAGAACCCATGTCTTCCATAAATCATAGAAAATATTTAGTCACTGTCTCATTGAATTTTGATTTCACACTTTCCCTGCTACTTCCTTTTGGAATTTCCATTAGACTCTCCCACTCTGGCCTCTATGTCTTTTATGCTTTTTCCAATTTTCCATTTCTTTGTTTCTCTGTTATTCTATTGGCAATTTCTTCAAATTTGTCATCTGGCTCATGAAATATCTCTTCAGCTGTATTTATTATGATGTTCAACCCTTCCATTAAATTGTAAATTTCAGTGATTTCATTTCTAAAATTATTTAGTTTGTTTTTCAAATATCTCTCATTAATTTTTGGCAATTTCTTGCTGCTTAATCCTGTCTTTATCTATTATTTTCTTTATGCATATTAAACATAGTTATTTTACATGCTATATCTGATAAATAGATCATGTTAAGGCTTTGTGGGCCTGGATCTATGGTTTCTTGTTTCTGTCAACTCTTGCATATGATTGGCTGGCTTTCTTCTGTTCACTTTTTATAGTTGGTTAAAATATGTTGAAATTTTAAGTCTGGGGAAGATTTATGTTTGTTTCTCATAGGAAGTTGTCTGCACTACAGACCAGGGTAAACTTTATTTTTTTACTGTAGTGTAGTTGATTTACAATATTTATTAGTTTCAGGTGTACAACATGATGACCATTTGTACTAATTTAAAGTTTAAATTAAAAATCTCAAGTTACAGTTTTGGGACCATACATTTGGTACAGACTCAGGCTCCAAACCCACATGAAACTCAGCTAGTTGCCATGAAGTCTCAGAGGAAGCTTGTTATTTAACATCTTCAGACCCAAGCCTGAGACAGATCATTTTCTTCTCACCTATTTTTGCAAGGCACATTTGCTTCTAGATTGGTTTGAATATGGATCCCTGATCGTGTTCAGGCCCAAGGTTCAGCTAACAAACTGGTTCCTACTCTGGACCCTCATCAAAACTCTAGGTTACCGAGATCAGCTGATGCCTCTGATGTCCTGGCAGAACACTAACTCTCCATGTAAACTTGGACTAATCAGCCACTATGGATCTCAATTTATACATCTGTAAAATGTGTTTTTCAGCTAAATTCACATTTCAATTTATTTTTAATAATTCACATTTTTACTTTAAGTGGAGAAAAATATTTAAGTTGCAATTAAATCAAGAATTTTTTTTCTACTGGGTTATGTGTAAACACATTAGAGTTCAACAAACCTAGAAGAGTTTATTCCAGCTAGAAAAATGGTTCAGCTATTGTGAGCTTTAAAAGAGTGTTCTGAGAAGTTTTGTTCAAAAGATGTTTCTGGGACTTCCCTGGTGATACAGTGGATTAGAATCCACCCGTGAGTGCAGGGGGCCTGGATTCGATCCCTGGTTTGGGAAGATTCCACATGTCACACAGCAACTAAGCCTGAGTACCACAACTACTGAGCTCACACTGTAGAGGCTGCGAGTCACAACTACTGAAGCCTGCATGCTCTAAAGCCCAGTGCTCTGCAACAAGAGTAAGCCCAAGCACCAAAATTAAAGAGAGCAGCCCCCTCGCTCACCACAACTAGAGAAAGGCCGTGTGCAGCAGCAAAGACCCAGTGCAGCCAAAAATAAAATGAGTAAATTTTATTTAAATTTACATAAATAAATTTTTGTTATTTAAATAAATGAAAAAAAAGATATTTCTGAAGCCATAGGAGCGAAAATTAACAGTGGAATCAAGAGTAAACAATTTAAACAATCAGAGACAGCTTGCCACACATTTCTGGTAGGTCCATTCATTTTAAAATTGAATTGTGCATGTCAAACAAAGAAAGTTAAAGCATTCTAAATAATACTGCTTTCATTTCCAGCTGTCTTTGTTTATTTCTTCTTTGACAGACTTTTGACATAATCATGGAATATTCACACTAGATTAGATCTTAGAGATCACCTAGTTTTGTCCTTCCTTTTATAGATGAAAACTGAGGCCCAGAAAGGTTGAATGATTTGTGTAACGACCAACCTAGATAGCATATTCAAAAGCAGAGACATTACTTTGCCAACAAAGGTCTGTCTAGTCCAGGCTATGTATGGTTTTTCCAGTGGTCATGTATGGATATAAGAGTTGGACTGTGAAGAAAGCTGATCGCCAAAGAACTGATGCTTTTAAACTGTGGTGTTGGAGAAAACTCTTGAGAGTCCCTTGGACTGCAAGGAGATCCAGCCAGTCCATCCTAAAGGAAATCAGTCCTGGGTGTTCTTTGGAAGGAATGATGCTAAAGCTGAAACTCCAGTACTTTAGCCACCTCATGTGAAGAGTTGACTCACTGGAAAAGACTCTGATGCTGGGAGGGATTAGGGGCAGGAGGAGAAGGGGATGACAGAGGATGAGATGGCTGGATGGCATCACTGACTCAATGGACATGAGTTTGGGTGAACTAAGGGAGTTGGTGATGGACAGGGAGGCCTGGCATGCTGCAATTCATGCGGTCGCAAAGAGTCAGACACGACTGAGCAACTAAACTGAACTGAACTGAATTGAATGTAGCTGATTAGATACATAGTTAATATGAGGAACAAGTCTCAATTTCTGGTTTAGACCTTTTGTCTACTATACCATTAAGAGAGCCTTGTTCAAATTCAAGAGACGTTACCTTTCCATTGTCATCACTTCCACTGAATCTTTAGGAAAATTAGCAGTGAATATATACACAGGGCAGGATCCCAGAGTCTATCTCTTCCTTGATTATCACAATGTTATGATTAAGGGGAAAAGTAGTTTGATGACAGTGATCTGAGCCAGTGTTGGGGAGGGGGGAAACAGTGTTATGAAAATTGTCAGAGTTTCAGCATAGAAAAGTCAGACAGAACTGACCTCAAATCCCAGCTCTTCCTCTAAGTTACTACGTGACCTTGAATAAGTTACTTGGTTTCTCTGAGCCTCTCCTATAAAATGGGGAAATAATTCCTACTTTGTTAGGGTAGTTGTAAGAGTTAAATGAGATAATATATGTGAAACACCTAACATAGTGCTTCTCCCATAGTAGACATTAGATTATAATAATAAATGGTAGCCATTATTGTCATTATATTTCAATTCTCATTGTAAAGACACATTTCAAAGACAAATCTTTTGTAAGTAGAAGATAAATTCGTAGCTGTCTCACAGAATTCATTTTCAGACATGGTAAAGCTGAATTAATTTAAAGGAGTATGAAAGTTCTTTCTATTCCAAAGTCATTACATTTTTTTTTTTTATCCCCACCTGAGTAGTGTTATTTTTTTGTTTGTAGAACAGATGTTTCACTGAAAAGTTAGGTGCAAAGTATTTATTCTATCTTTTCACTGCCTTTAAGCCCTGCTCTTCATCATAAAATCACATTCAAAGAAAATTTATATTCCTGGTCTGTCAGCTAAGATTAGGTTTAGTGACAGGAAATACCTCTCTCAGGGGAGGCAAATAAAAGAGTAGCTTAAACAAGATATAACTGTGACCTTACTTTCACACAAAAGAAATCTAGAAGTAGGTGCTGACATACCAAGGCTTAGGTGATGACTCCAAAAGATTCTTCTGGCTCACACCTCTAGTATCCCTCAAGATGGGACTTTTATCCTCATTGTACACAATGGCAGCCAATGCTCCAGTCACCACATCTTCATTCCAGACAAGATGAAAGTGTGGAGGGGGAAATGGTCTGTTTGTTCTCTTTAAGGAGACTTCATTTATGATACTTCTGGAAACATTCACTTATATCTCACTGACCAGTAACTAAGTCATGTGACCACACCTAGATGCAAAGGAAGCCAAGAAATATAATCTTTGTTTAAGGAAGCCATGTGGACAGCTAAACAACATCAAATTTCACTGTAGAATGCTACACACAGGGCAACATGATCAGTTGTGTGACTCACGACATCTTCAACATAAAGCCAAGCCCATAGCTCAATGGAAATAAAACTTTCTTTGTATTGAGACCAGTGAGACACTTTCCCTACAGATTATCTTTAAGATTTTATATGGAAAAATGAATTAAAGCATCTCCTTATTAGTTATAATTTTGATTACATATTGAAATGATAATACTTTGGACATACTGGGTCAGATACTATATATTTATTAACATTAATTTCACCTGCAGTTTTAATTTGGCTACTAGAAAATTTAAAGTTGCATCTGTGACTTGCATTTGAGGCTCACTTTCTATTTTACTGGACAGTACTGCTGTGGCATATGGCAGTATTAAGTTTAGCCTGGAAAATATAATTAAATGTATTTTCCAAATTAAACTGAATATATTCAGATACCAAGGTAACTTGGCTAAGTACTTTGTAGTATAGGATTGTTGACAAAGTCAGCTATATGTGGAAAAGGTTTAACAAAAATGATTATTTGGTTTTTAGCATAACTGACCAAAAGTCACTTTTGGCAATATTAAGACACCAAGGGTAACCATAAATCTGGTTCTGGTTTATGACAATAAAAGCATAAGAAAGAAATATAAATGAATGCATATATTTCCTAATACAGGAGAAGCATCAAATCATTATACTCAGATTTCTGCAAAATATGATAAAGAATGCAAATGTGGGACAGTAGTAGCATACTTAAATGCCGAGTGATAATCTATTCGTGTACAGTACACAGGCCTCAGGCCCAGACTTTCCACCTCTCAAGAGGGAAACCAACGTATGTTTTTAAAAAAATGTCTAATAAAGCAATAGGTTTATAACTTTGTTGGATAAGTTTTTATGTCATAAAATGAATTAGAACACTCGAGTCCAGCTGTAAAACTTATAGATAATAAGCAAACTGGCACAGATTAGAGCTTGTCATTCAGAATGTCTCTAGGGTGATTCTTCAACCATGAAATCTTCCTCAGATGCTTTATTTAGCTTGATTGTTTAAAAAATCATGTGTGCTCTGTAAGGGGGAATTACTAAAACATAGACAGAGGTGGCTCGGATCACCAAGTTGTCAGTTGACATCCGAGCCGCCATGACCTCACTCTCCAAGTTTATACCTTGTGTAAACCTCTGTGTATACCACAGAGCCTGGCCTCTTTACAGGATGGGACAATCAGATTCAGATCTTTCCACAAGGTCATATTAAATCTGACGTTTTAACTTAGCAATAAGCTTTTCATAAACACAACTTGACTTTTATAAAAATCCAACGGCCTCTTTTTATTTATGAAGGTTACCACATTAACCTGGCCAGAATTGTTTGTTTTTCTCTATCCACGATTCTTGGCAAGCCAGATATTAGGACACTTAGAGACAAAGAGTGTGTCCATTTTAATTATCATCAGCTCATTCATAATGGAAGATGTCCTTCACTTGAAGCCCATGAGGGAAGGATTGAAAATGGTCCTTGGGAATCAATGGATTACCGATACAACATGAAAGCACTCAGTCCATCTCAAACCTCTCAGCCTCCAGACATTGTTAGTCCAAACATAAATGCAAAAAAGCTCCAGAACACTATATCGAGGGTTACAACAATGACAAAATTATTCATTTCTGCCTTTGTTATAATATCCATCTAAGCAAAATAGTGAAAAAGGAGGAGCTAATCTTAGTCAATAATCCTATGTAGCAAATACTCTTGCCTGGAAAACCCCATGGATGGAGGAGCCTGGTAGGCTGCAATCCATGGGGTCACTAGGAGTCGGACACGACTGAGCGACTTCCCTTTCACTTTTCACTTTCATGCATTGGAGAAGGAAATGGCAACCTACTCCAGTGTTCTTGCCTGGAGAATCCCAGGGATGGGAGCCTGGTGGGCTGCCGTCTCTGAGGTCACACAGAGTCGGACACAACTGAAGCGACTTAGCAGCAGCAGCAGCAGCTAGGCTAGATACAGATAAAGTTTCTTGTAGATTTATCCCACAACCTCCTCTTCAGTACCAGCAAGTTAGGTACATAAATACATTTTTATGTGTGAAGAAATTTCCTTTTGGGTTAATATATCCCCCTCTAAAAATATATCTCTCTAAAAGATTGGTTCATGGGGAAGCAACCCACACAGTCCCTGAAGACTTCTGGTAGAAAGCAATAGTATCTACCACCATCCTAGAATTCCACTCTGAAAGTATGATTAATTCTACCATAAGGGGCATAGAAAGGATAAAAGTTTAAAGGTGATTTTAAAAGGGCCATATATCTCAGCAAACTGTGTGCACATTGAAAACAGGAGATATACAAAGGTAAAGGCAAATCATTTCCAGATTGTCAAGGAACTGAATCAGGATGGAAAGTTAAGACAGTCCAGTATATACATCAGATATTCAATAACAGCTCACCGTACTTCTGCCAAGTTTTATAGTTATTGTTTTTTACAGGGAAAGAGGCAAAACTCTCATGTATGGGAAGTTACTTGTGTTAAGTACAAGATCTCATGAACATGTTAAAACCAATCAAAAAGACAGTGCAACAGCAAGGTTTTGGAATGCCGACCTGGCATTCTTTGGAATGCCTGAGAAATTCTGGCTCTCAAAGAACACTTTGGTGACTCGGAGAATTCTACTTTATATAGATAGATATGCCCAGTGTAATTTTTATGTAGTATATTGTCTGCTAAAGTGTCTACCAACACTGGATCAGTTCACCCTAATCTGACAGACAAAAAAGTTTTGTCTGCAAAGTTGCCAGACTCTTACTTCTAGAAGTGTATGAGACATAACTTTCCTGGCCTGGGTTATCTGTACCATGGTGGGGCTCATTAATGACTATAATGATGATTATGGTAATAATAATAATAATAACAGTATATTTATTAAACTCTCACTATATACGTGTTTTACAAATATTATCCATTTAATCATCATGACAAGTCAGTATTTCTAAAGTATTTTCTATACAACTCTTTCTTGCAAGATGTTACAGACAAACAAAAAAACATTCTATAGTGAAAAACTAAAAGGAGAAATCTATGGGTTAGCTCCCACTTGAAAATTCACCAAGCATATTCTCATGTTATAGATTCAAAAATTCCCTGCAATAAGGAAAGCTGTCTACCAGAGCTTCCCACAAAACTTTGATCAGTAAATGCTTAACACTTCTTTATATCCTACAGAGATAGAAGTGTTCTTTAGAACCACTTTGGGAAACGGTGCTGTAGAACATTATCATCATTTTATAGAGAAAGAAATGAAAACCTAGAGAAATTCAGCAGTGTTCCTTAGATCATGTAGCCAGCTGAAGCCAGAACCTTTGAAGCTAGGTCTATTTATTGCCAAAGTCCATACTCATCATTAACTGTAATGACTCAGATAATTGTTATCTTGTATTAACTATTACGTTCAGTATAGTGTGTATATATGTATATATATATGAGATATATATATCCTTTCATCCTTGTAACAGGATATATATGTATATATAGTATATGTATATATATATATATATATACATATACTGTGTATACTGTATATACACAGTATACTGTATATACACAGTATATATATTGTATATACTGTGTATACTGTATATATATATATACACACACTATATATATAGTATATGTGTATGTGTATATATATATAGAGAGAGAGATCTCCTTTCATCCTTGTAACAGTCCTTCAGTGAGAATACTGTTATTCCCATTTTATAAATGAAGAAAATGAGCTTGATTAGAGCCAGTGGCTTACTAGGACTATCAACGGGACTGTAGAGTCAGCAGGTTCTACTTATCTAGCCTTAAGCAAATTACCTAACCTCGTGAATGCTCAATGTCTGTATCTGTAAAATGGGTATAATATCCCTGGCATACAATGGTTAGTCAGTAAAGTTTCTAAAACAAGTTTAATCGAGCCAGTATACTTTGAAATAACCACGTACTGAGGTTTAACATCATTAGAAGTATGGTCCATGAATTTATTCATTGCCTCTAAGGTAGATATGAACTTGATATCAATCAAATTTTTAGGCATCATTAGAGAAAGCAGTTGAGGGCCAAAGAGTAGCAGGCAATCAAATAAACCCCAGGCCCAGGGAGTGAAGATATAAATTCTGTAAAGGTCATACTTTCAGATTCAATCATAAAGGTTCAGCATAGTGTAGTACAAAGAACACAATTTAGAGTCAGACCGAGTATAATGCCAGCCTCACCCCTAATTAGCCACATGACCTTAAGCAACTCATTTAACCTCTCTAAGCAACAACACTTCATCTCAAACATGGAATTAACATTACCTTGCAAGGTTGCCATGAAGATGAAATGTGGTAATGTCTGCAGAGATTCTAGCACTGCACCTGGCACTCATGACATGGTAGCTTTGGCCCCTAAGACCTTGGTTCTACCTTCTAGAGCAGCAAGCTTTAACCAACAAAACGGAAATTATCCATGAATGGGCATCTGTCTGATCCCAGAAATGTGTCTGGCACTCTCTGCATCTTTCAGGGTGATCTGAAGTGGAAACGGATGTTAATTACAATCTTTTAAATATCAATCTCAAAGTATTCTCAATCGCTGTGAAAGTGACATGTGTCACTGTGAATAAGGAATCTTGAGAGAATAAAGTAATCAAAAATAATTTTTTTAAGCAACAGGGAAGGAAGATTTCCCAGCGTTGGCAGCTGATTTACATCTATTACACTGATATAACCAGGTGCAAAATCCTGGGGCAAAAGTTAAATATCGCTATTTTTCCCCTGCAGATTTCAAGCAAGGTATAAGTTGTGTGCATGTTTATTCAAGTATCTTATAGATGTGGTATAGATACAGTTGGGGGCATCTCCCCCATTCTATGCTGAGGCTAGAGCACACTCTAATGACCACCTCAAGAAAAGTGAACATAGCATTTTATCTCTCAGTACATATTTAAGTCAGAACATCACACGCACACAAACATGCATACACTTCAACACTCATGCACACATTCTTAAACACACTTGTATCCATGCACATACTATTTAACACACTGCACAGTCACACATATACTGAAATATACCATAGTGTACGCCTGCATGCACTCAAACACACATGCTGGCCCACTTATACACACCCATGCCCACTTGCACACATTCACACACTCTGTTCACAGGCACACAATGTATTGTCCATTTATAAAGAATATTGTCATTAGTTTGAATGAAAAGAAAATTATTTTGTAATATCCTCAGCCTAATGCTTCTTTTATGTGCCCATTGAACACTTCAGAATTTATTTACTTAGGTTGCGTTCTACATGAGAAAGGGTAGAGAATTTTAAAGGCTGTAAATTGTATTCTGCCCTTTTAAAAGTTAACTCTCTCTCATTCTATCTGCAAATACAGAGCATCTTTAAAACTGAAGTGCTTTGGGAAAAAAACTTAAAATTTTGTAATAGTCATAAATTGGTATGTGCACTGTAGAGTAATCTAAAATCATTAGAATGATGTATTTTTTTAAGTAAGTGCCTCGCAAGAAAATGAGTGATGCAGTATCACAATATATTAATGGAGCTTGAGACATCTTAAATTGATTTTGAAATTAAACATCAAAAATTGCAACTTGAAAAAATAATTAGGTAAACCATTATATTGCAATCAAAATTTTTTTAAAAAACCTCTTGAAATTTAGGAAATTGCAAATTAAGGGTGTCAATCATCCTGATTTGGCAAGGGCACAGATTGTCAATGAAAAGAAAACATATGCCTACTTAAAATATTCTTGAAAACTGAACTGTGCCCAGGGTTTGCTGGTTTGTTTCCGTTTCTGGTGGGACATCTTTTGCTTATATTACATATCAGTGTAAGAGCTTCCTTCTGGCTTCTTGACCCTGTGATTCTTTTGCAAAGGCAGCTGGTGACGCTAGCCTGGAGAAAATGGTCAAGTTACTCATCTCCTCTTTCCCACCCCTAATATTAGATTGAACTGTATGAAATTGCTGATATTTGATCTATAAATGTGACATTGTCATATGATTCAACCTAATATTTTCAGTAGAACTAGATTTGGAAGAAAAGAGAGTGCTAATTATCTAGGAAGCACTAGTGATAAAGAACCCACCTGCCAGTGTAGGAGATGTAAGAGACCCTGGGTTGGGAAGATCTCCTGGAGGAGGGCATGGCAACCCACTCCAGTATTCTTGTCGGGAGAATCCCATGGACAAAGAAGCCTGGCAGGCTACAGTCCACAGGGTCACAAAGAGTTGGACACAGCTGGAGCAACTTAGCACACACAGCACACCCCTGCCTAAGAAGGATTTAAGAAATATTCAACTTTATCTGGATTTCCCTATTATATGGATTAAACCCAGTCTCTGTCAATACAGGTGCCTGTAGTTTTCTCCTATTCTATTCTTTTCCTATTTTCCTGGGTTCTCTAGCAACTCCTGTCAAGTACCCTCCTTCTAGGTAATTCCTCCTGTTATTTATTCTTCAGGGACACACTGGTGATATTTTGTACCTTGCTTGTGACCTTGATCATTTATAGTAATTATCTCCATAAGATGAATGATCTCAGCCTTGGCAAGAACTTACTCAGGCTCTGTGTAAGGCAGCAGGCTTATATTATGCACCTACTGTGTGCTGACTCCTATGTGCTGTAGGAATGGGACATACAAACATAATGGTAATTCAAACAGTATACCTGTCATTCAAAATAGAAATCAGCCACAACTGAAATGTGCCACAGCATCAGAATGGTTAGATAAACTAGGGTGCAGTTTGGAATTTCACCTTGCAATTACAGTACCTACTAAGAATTTTTAACTTATATTAGAATGTTCTGAAGATACAAGAAGTCCAAAAGTAAACTAAAAATTGTATCCCATATGTCAATAAAGTACATTATGTACAGAATAGAAAAAAAGGTGGCAAAATATTGACAGCATTTTTCTCTAGATTGTGGCTCTTTTTCTTCTTTACTCTTTTCTGTATTAAGGACTCACAGGATTTAGGAATATAGAGAGCAACATAACTTAGTACCCTAGACAAAAGGATCCTTGAGGACACAGTAAGGCCCTTATTCATTCAGAGAAAAGAGAGTTCATAAGAGACTTCGTATAGTCTTCAAGTACTTGCAAAGCTTTCAGATGGGGTATAGTGACCAGGTGTTCCCAATCCCATAAAAATAGAGAGTAAAAAGATATAAGTAAAATACAGCAAAAAAAAAAAAAAATCAAGTTTGGCCATATGGGCAAATGTCCTGGGGAAGGAGATCATTTAAAAATCAAAAATTCCTTATGATGGCAAATCATGGCATTTCCCTTTTAGGTGATTTGAACAGCAGTTTGTTCACCTGCCTATGAAGATTCAGGGACAATCCGGGCAACCTCCTGAAGGCAGAAGGCTTAACTGATTATACTCTTGAAATTACTTAAAGTCTTTGATTGCATCGTTTGTTTTGTGCCCTCAGAGCACATGGCGTAACTCTGGCCTTTGAACATCATACCCTTTATTTACTATGAACCATTCTGAAATCTGTTCAAATCCATCATGGTTGTCTTTAGGGAAAGCAGCTGGAGAAGATGCTCAGTTCACTAGTGATCAGGGAAATACAAATCAAAGAGAGACTTCTTTTTCATTCCTCACATTGACATATTGTTCAAGAGTATCTAGAAACAAGTGTTCTTTCACTCTCCTTGTAGGTTATTAAATGATACAGTCTTTTGTCAGTATCTATCAAAATTTAAAATATACATAGCCATCATCCTAGTAATTCCATTTCTAAGAAATATCCTAGTGAAATGCCAGCATGTATGCACAAAGAGGCATTGTTTACAATAGAAGAAAGTATAGAAACTATCTAAATGTCCATTTGTAGAGATTAAACTATGCAACATCCAGACTAGGGTATATGCTAAGTCACTTCAGCCATGTCCAACTCTTTGCAACCCCATGGACTATAGCCCACCAGGCTTCTCTGTCCATGGGATTTTCCTGGTGAGAATACTGAAATGGGTTGCCATTTTCCTCTCCAGGGGATCTTCCTGACCCAGGGATTGAAACCCACATCTCTTAAGTCTCCTGTGATGGCAAGCAGGTTCTTTACCACTAGCGCCACCTGGGAATGCTATGGACCAAAAGAATGAGTTAGTTTTAAATGGACAATAGTATGTCTTAGGAATATTTCCCAGTCCTGGAAAAATATTCATTGATTTGAGAGATAGGATATGTCAGAGGTATTAGAATTACAACATTATACCATTTAGGATGAAATACTACTTAGTCATATATCTCTATGCACAAATCTTAATTTCATACATAGAAAGATGTCCAGAGAAAATTTTTATCAAAGAGTCATTGGTGGTTACCCTCTTGAGAAGTAACTATGACTGGTGGCTCAAGATGTATTATTGTTTTATCTGTATTCAAAAGTCTTACAGTGAAAATGTATTTTAATTACTTGTAATAGCATGTAATTAAAGACAAAGAAAAATTAGGAAACAGGTATGCAATATAGAAATGGAGGCAAATGTCTAAAATAGATGGTTGTGGCACTGACAAGGTAAAAGACTAGGAAAACTAAGGTAAAGCTAAAAAGGGTGGTGGCAGCAGGGTTTTCAGGGAGGGATGAAATATAATAGAAAGAATCATGCTTACAAAAACAAAAATAAAAATTCTTAAGATTAAATAATACAAAAGGTGCAGCACTATGAATAAAAGTAAAAACTACTGCCCCATCAGATGTCAAAATGTGTTATAAAATATAAGTAAACGAAAGAAGTTGGTACTGATGCTGAAGAGACACATCATGGGATGGGACAGGGTAGAAAGTCTAGAAAGCAACCGAGTATACAGAAGGCAATGGCACCCCACTCCAGTCCTCTTGCCTGGAAAATCCCATGGATGGAGGAGCCTGATAGGCTGCAGTCCATGGGGTCGCTGAGAGTAGGACACGACTGGGTGACTTCACTTTGACGCACTAGAGAAGGAAATGGCTACCCACTCCAGTGTTCCTGCCTGGAGAATTCCAGGAATGGGGGAGCCTGGTGGGCTGCCGTCTATGGGGTTGCACAGAATCGGACACGACTGAAGAGACTTAGCAGCAGCAGCATACAGAAGAGTTTGGAATATGATAAATCAGCAAGGAGAGGATGGGTAAACCAACATATTCTAAAAAGTTTCATCCCAACCCAAGCAGAATGAAAATCTCACCGCATCTCTCTGAATAAGTAGAAAAATGATAGGTGGCATAAAATTCCCCAGAGTAGGAGTACAAAGGAGTTTTTAGATACTACAACATAAAGGAGTTTGAATGCTCCTGCTTTAAATATACGATATTTCATGGTCCTTGGGGTGTATATTTTTAAACTTTTTACTTTGTATTGGAATATAGCTGATTAACAATGCTGTGATAGTTTCAGTCGAACAGCAAAGGGACTCAGCCATACATATACATGTATCCATTCTCCCCCAAACAGCCTGCCACATAACATTGAGCAGAGTTCCCTGTGTTATACAGTAGCTCCGTGGTGGTTACCCATTTTAAATATAGCAGCGCATACCTGTCCATCCCAAACTCCCTAAGTATCCCTTCCTCTCTTCCTCCTCCAGCCAACCCTGGCTTTAGTTTCTATATGTTTACTCAAAGATTTTACTTTTCTGTGATGACACAGAAAATGATAGGGGAAGTTCTTAAGGATGTTTGTGAATGGAAGCCAGGTATTATTTTCCCTTAATATATAACCATCACTTTCATTTTATCAACAGCCTCTTGCCTCTTCTGGTGAATTTATAAATAAGGTCTCATTGTCCAGGAATCTCAGTATTTCTCAGAGACTCTAAATGATCTCAGGGGAAACTAACTGGTGAACTAGTTTCCTTTCTGGGAAAAAAAGTATATATCATCATCATAACAGGAAGAAAAGTTTAATTCAAGTCCCTGAGGAATTTAAAGTAAAAATCATAGGGCAGCAAGATGGAAACCCCTAGGTTTCTGGAACCAATCCAAGTTGAACCAGAAGGCCTAATGCAGTCATTCATTGATTTGAGAGATAGGATATGTCAAAGGTATTAGAGTTACAATGAACACAGAAGCTACCTACAACACAGAAGCTAGCCTGCCAACCTTTACTTGATCATTTGCTGCTTGGTATTACTGGCAGGAGGGTCAGAAATATTGCCTCTTCCCTGCCCCCTTTCCTCTTTCGTTATATCTAGTCAATTCTCAATTCCCCTCTGCTTCAGCTCCAGTTACCTCAAAAATAAACCTTCTCCGGAAAGCCTACCTTTATTATACATTTATCATTTTCCTTGTACTTGGCACTGTTGAATCTAGTCAGCTGTGAAAATTAGGGAGGAATGATTAGAAATCCCTTAGTATCCTTTTGTCTCAAGTCACCCTTGTCATTCCTATTTAGTGACACCGGTTCAGTGACACCTCTTAGGACATATGGCAAGATACTAAGCACCTTCATTTTTGCATATAAGAAGAAAACCTAATTAACAGTATGCGTAGTAATGATGCTCAAAACTTTGGCATGATCCAAAAGAAGTCTAAAAATTATACAAACATCCTAATGACTGAACTTCATATACTGAGGAGTCTCAGGATTCTTCTTAAGACCACTTTCCCTGGTAGATGCTTTTTTTTTTTTTTTCTTAGCACCATGGCCAAAAGTGGGAAAGACACTCAATAAAATAGTCTCCCTTCTTCAGACAGAAATATCTTAGGAAGATAAGTTTTTGTTTGTTTTCTCTGAATTCCTATGTAAGTTCTTCCACTGGCTCATCTAGATATTTAGCAAATACTCCCTCTGTGCCAGGCACTGTGCTTACATGATGAAAAAAATCCAAACTCATCCCATCGCTTCATAGAACTCACACTCGAGGTGGTCTGATACCATTTGGTACCACCTCCAGGTGATCATGCATTCTCTTTCTGCCATAGCACCGTCACCAAGAACAAGGACTCATTCACTTGTTGGCTATGTGTCTTAAAGCTCACTTGAACGTACCTCAGAAGTAACTGTGGTGCTTGCTTATTGAACTTACAGATATTTGTAACAGAACCCACTCCCCCACTGCCACACACACACACACACACACACTCTCTCTCTCTCTTTCTCTCTCTCTCTCTCTCTCTCTCTCTCTCTCTCTCTCTCTCTCTCTCTCTCTCTCTCTCTCTATTACAGGAAGCCTGGGATGGGAATCAGGTATCAGCACGTTTAACAAGCTTCCCAGATGATCACCATGTGGATGGCAGAAGGACAGCACATTGAGAACACTGCCTCCATTTTTGCTCACAGCTGATTAGTATTTCATACTTCCCCGGTAGTCAGCTGCCTGCCAACGCAGGAGTCACAGGTTCAGTCCCTGGGTTGAGAAGATTCCCTGGAGGAGGAAATGGCAATCCACTCCAGTATTCTTGCCTGGGAAATCCCATGGACAGAAGAGCCTGGTGGACTACAGTCATTGGGGTCACAAAGAATCAGACACGACTCAGCTACTAAACAACAAGGATAATTAGTATTTCATATATTTTAATTTAAGGCAGTTAACTTTTGTTCAGTCTTTTCTAGACCCAAAAAGCAGATGCTCAGCATTTTCTTCATATACGTCTAAACACAAACCAGAGTTGACCATTCTTTGGTTAATTTGGATCTTTCGGCCATATTAATAGCCAGTTGCTGGGCAATCGAGCAGAAGAGATATGTGGTCAATTCAACCGGTAAGATGCCCAGCAAAATAACTGAGCTGATGGTGCCATGCTGGCACATAGACATGTCCAAAATCTGGCAGGTCACAACAAGGACAGTTTCTCATTCTTTCCTAATCATGGTGACAAAGCTTAAAGAAGAACACACTAGTCAGGGGTCTCCAACCCCTGGGCTATCTGTAGTTATAGATGCTCCCCATTGCTCCCATGATCTCCTGAGTTGTACCTCCTGTCAGATCAGCAGGGCATAATAAATATAATGTGCTTGAATAATCCTGAATCATTCCAAAACCATTCCCTCCCCTGCTGCCCTATCTGCAGAAAAACTGTCTTCCATGAAACTAGTCCCTGGTGCCAACAAGGTTGGAGACCCCTGCTCTAAGTAATTTCCATTGAAAAGGTTTAATTTTTTGATCCACCAAAGGCTGATTCAAATCTGAGTGTTGGCAACTAACAATGACAAGGAATATTTATGTCCTCGTCCTTAAAGGACCATGATATCAACTTATTTGAGGATTGAATGACATAATATGTAAAAATACTGATAACATCACTCCAGTAGGTGCTCAATAAATCTTTTCTCTACAGAATTACCTAGAATTCGTAGAAGTTAATCTGTATTATAAATCATTAAGTAGCTGTGATAATAGTATAGATGACACCACCAAAAACCAAAACAAAAAGAGAAACTAAGAGAAAACACTTAGGTTTTATGAACTATCATTATGTATACCTTATTTCTTGGAAGTTGTTCATTTTTGTAAGAGGTTTTGGCTTCTAAAAAGTTCTCCCTTATCTTTGTGTGACATTGAACTTTTCAAAGCTCTTTCCCTATCATTATTACATTTGATACACCAACACTATAAGGAAATATTACTACCATTAGACAGATGAGGAAACCAATGCCCTGAGAATATAGATATATGATTCACTCAAATTCACCCAGTTCATGAAGTAAGTGCCTTAAGTAGATACTAAGTTCCTTGAGCAAGTCCAGTTCACCCTGCATATAGGTTGTTTAATAATTGAGGTCATGCTTGAGTATCAATAACGTGTGTTTGAATTTCAGCAGCCTTTCAGTTCAGGCCTTGAAGCCAAGACACTTTCATGCAGAAACACCTCTGATCTTCACATGAAGTGCTACTTCAACCAACATTTATTCAACTGTTTTGATTGTTCTGTTATACACAGTGCCACACAGTTTTTAAAAAAATAAATATAAATCTTTGTATTATCTTCAGTACACATTGCTTTCTTCCTTTTGTGGAAGAAACAGGAATTAAGAATGCTATAGAAAAGTCTTCTAGTCATAAAATCACATAGTTTAAAGTTACTGGCCTTATATTAAATCTTAGAACTGTTCCTAGCAAAGAGACCCTATTTTGCTCTTGAAAATACCTTTATCATAACTTCCCAGATAGGTACACTTGCCTCAGTGCACTTAGCAAACCAGAACACACACCAAAGAAATTATTCACTCTGTGCCCAGATTTTATAGATTTAGATCAAAAACCATTTGGCTTTGACCATCTCATAACTCAATTCTTGTTTTTCTTTCTCTTCAAACTTTGTTCATTTAAATCTCTTCTGTATTTACACCTTCAACCAAATTCCCTCCAGTTTGAGGCACATTCAGTTCCTCCTACTTTCTGTCTTGATTCTGCCTTCTTCTAGTTACTGTTCAGTATATCTAAAATGCTATCCTGGTAACCTCCCTTCTGACTTGAATAAACCCTGGCTCCTTCCCTCCTGTATGTCATCCCATGGTCAGCCACCTCATTTCAGAGTAGTCTTTTATATGTTTGACCTAGAAGAAGAAGAATTGGAGATTATTTTCATGGACCAGCAAGCATAGCATGGAGCTTCTTGAGAGGCAGATTTATTAACTTCTTAGGTGCAAGATCTATACTGTGGCTAATTTTCTAGGTTGCCTTGAGATTCCACACATTGGGCTGTCAAAAGAGAATCTTATGTGAGGGCTGCATTCTTTGCAAGTATGCTGCTGCTGCTGCTGCTGCTGCTGCTAAGTCGCTTCAGTCGTGTCCGACTCTGTGCAACCCCATAGATGGCAGACCACCAGGCTCCGCCGTCCCTGGGATTCTCCAAGCAAGAACACTGGAGTGGGTTGCCATTTCCTTCTCCAATGCATGAAAGGGAAAAGTCAAAGTGAAGTCACTCAGTCGTGTCCAACTCTTAGCGACCCCATGGACTGCAGCCTACCAGGCTCCTCCGTCCATGGGATTTTCCAGGCAAGAGGACTAGAGTGGGGTGCCATTGCCTCCTCCAATCTTTGCAAGTATAATAGGTGCAAACAAGGCTACCCCTAAAATTTGTGCCAACATTTATGGAGCCTTGAGCAAGGATTCAAATGGAGACCTGCCTGTTTCCAGACCCCCTTCTCCTCCCCGTGCTGTCAATGAAGGGCTTCATATGAATGTTCCTAGATACACCAGCCAAGCCCGATCCATATACCATGCCCTCTCACTCCTAGAGAACAACTGTCCTTTGGCCATTCCTCAAGCCTAGTGATGCATATGTTAGCAACATATTTTCTATGAGGCAGAGTCCTACATAGCCTGGAATTAGGCTCAAGCCCTATAGACAGGGAATTACAGGCTCCCTGGATGCTGGTCTAGTGGGAATTGGACATGCAAATTCAGGTAGGCCTATACCACTGGCCCAGTGGACATCTTGCCCCAAGGAAAGAGTGCGACTGTGGGAGGGCCAGGTGGGGCCATTCAAAATGAGCTCAAAGGAGACTTTCGTTGCCCAGATGTAAAGGTGATAATAGTGTCTTGGAGTTTTTAGTATTGTTAAGGCCTAACCATCTAGTGCTATAGAAAGTAAATTGGAGATAAGAGTCTTGTGATTTCAGGTGAGATATTATCAGACAGTGAAATGAAATAGAGGATGAGATGGACAGATTTAAAGGTTACAAAAATAATATGAAGAATGAAATACTTTATGACCACCTGACCTATATTATTCTGTGCCTGAGTTCTATCTGAATTTTCAAGGACACTTAGTTTTTTCAATGGTTTGTTAAAACTAGGATACTACTGTGTTCTTCCTTTGTTTTATTTTCATAATGAGTTTAGTGTACATGTACATTAAAATCACATACACTGGGATCAGGAGGTGGCCCTTTCCTTGATTTTTTTCAACTTCATTCCTTGCCCTGGTCATTTCTATGTTTTCCTCATAATGCCTCAGGCCTGGGAAAGTTTAAGGTGATGTACATGACTTGAGACATTATGATAATGGATCCAAAAGTGCTTGGTAACAGGTAAAGTTCCATACAAATGTCAGTTGTTGATCATCTTAGCAGGCAGCATCTTTCTGTAGCAGACTTGCTCCAAATAGTACATCTCACTCAATACCAAAAGGGAATTTTGAGCTAGGGCCTTGACTCAGCTTTACAGACTGTAGAAAGGGTAGAAAGGAAAGAAAGGTAACATCTAGTCAATAGAATAGAATGTAGATTTTCTTTTCTTTCCTGCTCTAGGGGAAAAAAAGTGGATTGAGGAACTAGTAAATTGATTTGCTAATCTCTTGTATAATCAACTGCATATGTATTCTATGTGAAAAGTCTTTGCATTCATATGTGAACACAAAATTGATGTGAGGATTGCTTTAGATAAATAGATAGATAGACAGACAGATGGGAGTTAGAAGCAGAAAGGGAGAAATTCAAATTAATAAGTCCTCCTCTTCCCTATACCTCCCCAACTTGGAAAATATAGGCCTTGAACAAAAATATATTTATTCTGTATATAGTTATGTAATCAGTTGTCATTTCAAATGCACAGCACAAAAAGAAATCTCTTCTCCCTTGGAGATTTGCTATTGGCATCCTTTTTATCACCACAGTTGGGATGGATGGATGACACTGTTGGAAGCAGAATTCTGGGTTTAAAACCTAGGAAAAACATTGTCACATATGTTTGCAGTATATAATATTGTTTCAACCTACTAGATTTCAACCTTTTTATTCTATGTGATCTATCTGAAGGCTATGACAGGCTCCTCCTCTCAGTAAAGATAACTTATTGCAATATAGATTCTTAATTAGGAATAGTTATCAGAATGGATGTGGTAGAGTGGATACAGTTTGGAAAAGCTCCCCTCCAGGTGGTATTGATATGCCTCCCAACACACATATATACACACACATACACATGTCTTAACATCACTGTTCTAACCATTTTTATTCTATGCCTAAACAAATGCTCCTGAAATATACATACTCTGAATTTTTTTCTGTCTTGATTGAAACTGTTCTTTGTAAAAGCAAGTGACACTGAATGACCTTTCTCATATTTAAAATGATCACTTTTCTTCCAGCCATAATCCAATAAAAGAATTTGTGTTTTCTGAACAAATCATATTTTAAAATTCAGCAAGGATAAAAACTTACAGGCATATTTTATTAAAACATTCACTCTTGCATACAAAGCAAGTTGCTTAGTGGTAAGAGGTAACTGTGCAGTTCAGATGAATCTACAAATGTGCACCCCTTTTAGAAATTAGTTTCTAAACCATGCTATGTACTTGAGACTCAGCATTCATTATGGGCAACATTATGTGCACCTAATACATTGTGACCGGAGAAGGCGATGGCACCCCACTCCAGTACTCTTGCCTGGAAAATCCCGTGGACAGAGGAGCCTGGTAGGCTGCAGTCCATGGGGTCGCAAAGAGTCAGACGGGACTGAGCGACTTCCCTTTCACTTTTCCCTTTCATGCATTGGAGAAGGAAATGGCAACCCACTCCAGTGTTCTTGCCTGAAGAATCCCAGGGACGGGGGAGCCTGGTTGGCTGCCGTCTATGGGGTCACACAGAGTCGGACACGACTGAAGTGACTTAGCAGCAATACATTGTGACATGAAAAGCCACAATATTCTTAAGGATTTTCTGCATCATCGTGGGAGAACCAAAGTCTAGTGACTAAAACAAGAGACAAAGAATGGATCATTCTGTGATTTACTCCCATTCTAGCTTCTATTTTATCTCATGACTCTGAAAGAGATTATTGCTCTTCTTGTCTGTAATCTGGGCTTCCCTGCTGCTTCAGACGGTAAAGAATCTGTCTGCAATGCAAGAGACCCAAGTTCAGTCCCTGGGTCAGGAAGATCCCCTGCAGAAGGGAATGGCTACCCACTCCAGGATTCTTGCCTGGTGAATTCCATGAAGAGAGGATCCTGATGGGCTACAGTCCATAGGGTTGCAAAGAGTCAGTCATGAATGAGCAACTAACATTATCTGTAATATGAAGATATGAAGATATTCCATATATTTGCTTTGTATGTGTATAGGAGCAGCGATTTTGAATTGTGTTCACTAAATCATGAGGTTCCTTAAAGGTATCTTAATGTCTTCCAAAGAAGCAAGGGGATGTTAAATAGGCTTGGGTGTCTTCACCATTTGTATCTGTTTTATATAAATAGAGGGTCTAAGTAAAATTTCATTTGAACAAAACTTGTTGTGGTAGACATATTAGTGTTCACTAAGATTCCAGTTTTCTCCTGTGAGGCAGAGGGCTACTTTGTAATTAGGTGTGAGCACATGACTTGCTTTGGCCTATGATATGTGAGCATATGTTAGATGTAACATTTCTAAGGGGAAGCATTTAAGAACCACGACATAATTCTCCATGTTCTTTTATCCTGTCGTGGAAGACCCTGAAAGAAAAGCTTCATATCATGTCAGTGTTCTATTTGGTGAACAAAGCATTGCCTCCTGAATTACACTGGATTTGTTACTTGAATGAGAAATAAGATTCTGTTGTTTCAAGCCACTGAGAGCTGAGGGCTCATTTGTTACCCGATCTAACCTATACTGACTAGTAAAAGTGTCCCTTCAGAGCTACTGTTATAATGGAAAAAGCTGATGTCTGGAGAACTAGGTCTATTCTCAGCTCTGCTCCTGACCGATGCTGTGACTTCAGTCAAGTCACTCATTTCTTTGAGCTTCAATTTCCTCTTATTTAAAAAAGGAGAAATAAGTAAGCTGCATGCTTCATAGAATGTTTAGGATATAAAATGTTTATATTACATATAAAAGAGTAATTATTTGCTTATTTTATAAACTCTAAGCCAATATAAATGTTTGCAAATGGGAATGTCTCAAAAGGGAAGGACAAAAGACCAAATTCCTAAATGTTTTCTCCCAAGTCCCAAGTGCTTAGTGGGAGTTCCACCATACTTCCCCTGGTGGAACTATTCTATGTAAAGGAGGCATTGGGCTTCCCTGGTAGCTCAGTGATAAAGAATCTGCCTACCAATGCGGGAGATGTGGGTTTGTTCCCTGGGTCGGGAAGATCCCTTGGAGGAGGAATGACAATCGACTCCAGTACTCTTCCCTGGGAAATTGCATAGACAGAGAAACCTGAGGTGCTATAGTCCAAAGGATTGCAAAAGAGTCAGACATGACTTAGTAACTAAAAAGCAACAACAAAAGGAGGCATCATCCCTTTTCCAAGCCACTAGTATACCTAAATCTGGCTCACTTATTTTACTAAGGATCCACCAAGAAATAATACTTCCTATTGAGATTTGACTACACACACTTACTAGAAAGAAATGTAAGACATGTCATGATCAAAGAATTTAGAAGGCAGTAAACTTTACAAAGAAAGAAGAGAAGTGAAAAGCAAAGGAGGAAGGGAAAGGTATATCCAACTAAATGCAGAGTTCCAAAGAAGAGCAAGGAGAGACAAGAAGACCTTCTTCAGTGAACAGCACATAAAACTTGAAGAAAACAACAGAAGGGGAAAGACTAGAGAACTCTTCAGGAAAATTGGAAATATCAAGGGAACATTTCACCCAAAGATAGGCACAATGAAGGACAGAAATTGTAGAGACCTAGTAGATGCTGAAGAGCTCAAGAAAGAATGGCAGGAATACATGAAAGAACTGAATAAAAAAGATCTCAATGAACCAGATTACTCTGATGGTGTCGTCAGCCACTCAGAGCCAGACATTCCGAAGTGCGAAGTCAAGCACTGCTGTTAATAAAGCTAGTGGATACAATGGAATTCTAGTAGAACTATTCAAAACCCTAAAGGATGATGCCTTCAAGGTGTTGCCTTCAATATGTCAGCAAATCTGGAAGACCCAGCAGTGGCCACAGGACTGGAAAAGGTCAATCCTCATATCAGTTCTCAAGAAGGTGAGTAGTAAAGAATGTGCTAACCATCGGATAGTTGCACTCATCTCCCATGCTACTAAGGTCATACTTAAAATCATGCATGCTAGGCGTCAGCACTATGCAAACCAAGAATTTCCAGATGTCCAAGCTGGGTTTAGAAAAGGAAGAGGAACCAGAGATCAAATTGCCAACATTTGCTGGATCATAGAGAAAGCAAGGGAATTCCAGAAAAATATCTACATCTGTTTCATCACCTATGCTAAAGCCTTTGTCTTTGTGGATCATAATAAACTGTGGAAAGCTCTTAAAGAGATGGGAATACCAGACCATATTACCTGTCTCCTGAGAAACCTGTATGCAGGTCAAGAAGCAACAATTAGAACCCTGTATGGAACAACTGATTGGTTCAATATGAGAAAGGAGTACAACAGAGCTGTCTGTGGTCACCCTGTTTGTTTAACCTATATGCTGAGCACATCATGAGAAATGCCAGGCTGGATGAGTTACAAGCTGGAATCAAGATACATGGGAGAAACATCAACAACCTCAGATGTGCAGATGATAATACTCTAATGGCAGCAAGTGAAGAGGTACTAAAGAGCCTCTTGATGAGGGTGAAGGAGGAGAGTGAAAGAGCCGGTTTAAAACTAAATATTACTAAAACCAAGATCATGGCATCTGGCCACATGACTTCATGGCAAATAGAAGGGGAAAAGGTGAAAGTATTGACAGATCTCTTCTTGGGCTCTAAAATCACTATGGATGGTGACTGCAGCCATGAAATCATAAGACGCTTGCTTCTTGGCAGGAAAGCTGTGACAAACCTAGACAGTGTTGAAAAGCAGAGACTTACTCTGTTGACAAGTTTGTATTGTCAATGCTATGGTTTTCCCAGTGGTCACGTATAGTTGTAAGAGCTGGACCATAAAGAAGGCAGAGTGCCAAAAAATTGATGCCTTTAAACTGTGGTGCTGAGAAGACTCCTGAAAGTCCCTTGGGCAGCAAGATCAAGCCAGTCAATCTTAAGATAAATCAACCTGAATATTCACTGGAAGGACTGAAGCTGAAGCTCCAGTATTTTAGTCATCTAATGTGAACAGATGACTCATTGGAAAAGTCCCTGATGTTGGGAAAGATTGAGGGCAGAAGGAGAACAGCGCATCAGAGGATGAGATGGCTGGATGGCATCACCAATGCAATGGACATGAACTTGGGTGAACTTTGGGAGATGGTGAGGGACAGAGAAAAGCCTGACACACTGCACTCCATGGGGTCACAAAGAGACATGACTGGGTGACTGAACAACAAAACTTTACAAAGCTTCTAAAAGACCAAAAGACAAAGGTAGAATTCATAGCTTTTCTGTATTATGACAAAATTACTACAAAGTGGATTCCAAGGACACTGAAATTTAGATATTTCAGATTAATGTTTCCTTATAGTGACTTCATATGTTCAAAGGTAAAGAGGAAATACCTACTTCCTGAACTGTGTGAATTTGTATGCCGTGGAAGATACACAGAGGGGGAAGACAATCTCTCTCCCTATTCATTTCTGAATTATTAGCTCCTATTTTGCCCACTATGAGTGTTAGTCACTCAGTCGTGCCCAACTCTTTGCAACCCCATGGACTACAGCCCACCAGGCTCCTCTGTCCATGAGATTTTCCAGGCAAGGATGCTGGAGTGGGTTGCCATTTCCTTCTCAGGGGATCTTCCCAACCCAGGGATCGAACCCAGGTCTCCTGCACTGCAGGCAGATTCTTTACTGACTGAGCTACAAGGGAATAGGCAGCATCAGGTATCTTGAGCATATACATTGTCAGCTTCCTGAAGAGGTCTAAAGCAATACAATGAAACTGCTATAGGATTTTCAAAAAAATTATTCTGGGCCTCATTTTCTCAGTTATCAAAACAAAAAGAGCTATCCATCTCTTCTCTAATGGGGAGATTATGCCTGTGTTAACTTGGGATAGAGAATTGAAAGTATTGTGAGCTATTGTGAGCAAGTTCCCACTCACACATTGATTATAGGAAATATTGATTATTATCTTTGGATCACCCAGAATAATCACAAGCTAGTACTTACCAGCATTATCTTTATTGCCTAGCCTGCCCTTGGGTGATTCTAGGATAAAATTTATACCTGAATTTTTAATATCCACCTCCTATGGTTACTGTATATTTATAGCCATAGCCATACATTTTCCTTACTTTCATGCTTACTTGGCTTTGAGCATCAAGAGCCAGACATCCTGGAATGTGAAGTCAAGTGGGCCTTAGAAAGCATCACTACAAACAAAGCTAGTGGAGGTGATAGAATTCCAGTTGAGTTATTTCAAATCCTGAAAATGATGCTGTGAAAGTGCTACACTCAATATGCCAGCAAATTTGGTAAACTCAGCAGTGGCCACAGGACTGGAAAAGGTCAGTTTTCATTCTAATCCCAAAGAAAGGCAATGCCAAAGAATGCTCAAACTACCACACAAATGCACTCATCTCACACACTAGTAAAGTAATGCTTAAAATTCTCCAAGCCAGGCTTCAGCAATACATGAACCATGAACTTCCAGATGTTCAAGCTGATTTTAGAAAAGGCAGAGGAACCAGAGATCAAATTGTCAACATCTGCTGAATCATCAAAAATGCAAGAGAGTTCCAGAAAAACATCTATTTCTGCTTTAGTGACAATGCCAAAACCTTTGACTGTGTGAATCACAATCAACTGTGGAAAATTCTGAAGGAGATGGAAATACCAGACCACCTGACCTGCCTCTTGAGAAACCTATATGAAGGTCAGGAAGCAACAGTTAGGACTGGACATGGAACAACAGACTGGTTCCAAATAGGAAAAGGAGTCTGCCAAGGCTGTATATTGTCACCCTACTTAATTAACTTATATGCAGAGTACATCATAAGAAATGCTGGGCTGGATGAAGCACAAGCTGGAATCAAAATTGCCAGGAGAAATATGAATAACCTCAGATATACAGATGATGCCACCCATATGGCAGAAAGTGAAGAATTAAAGAAACTCTTCATGAAAGAAAGAGGAGAGTGAAAATTTGGCTTAAATGTCAACATTCAGAAAACTAAGATCATGGCATCCGGTCCCATCACTTCATGGGAAATAGATGGGGAAACAGTGTCAGACTTCATTTTGGGGGCTCCAAAATCACTGCAGATGGTGACTGCAGCCATGAAATTAAAAGACGCTTACTCCTTGGAAGAAAAGTTATGACCAACCTAGATAGCATATTCAAAAGCAGAGACATTACTTTGCCAACAAAGGTGCTTCTAGTCAAGGCTATGGTTTTTCCTGTGGTCATGTATGGATGTGAGACTTGGACTGTGAAGAAGGCTGAGCACCGAAGAATTGATGCTTTTGAACTGTGGTGTTAGAGAAGACTCTTGAGAGTCCCTTGGACTGCAAGGAGATCCATCCAGTCCATCCTAAAGGAGATGAGTCCTGGGTGTTCATTGAAAGGACTGATGTTGAAGCTGAACCTCCAATACTTTGGCCACCTGATGTGAAGAGCTGACTCATTGGAAAAGACTCTGATGCTGGGAAAGATTGAGGGCAGGAGGAGAGGGGGACGACAGAGGATGAGAGGGTTGGATGGCATCACTGACTCAATGGACATGGATTTGGGTGCACTCCAGCAGTTGGTGATGGACAGGGAGGCCTGGCGTGCTGCAGTTCATGGGGTTGCAAAGAGTCGGACACGACTGAGCGACTGAACTGAACTGAACTTATGTATTCAAGGGTCATAGTCCTTAGGCACGTTGTTGCCTTTTCCTATGCTCCAGCTGAATTATTTCTCCCAGTCTCAACTCTGTGTGTGCTTCTGCACTCTAGGTTTCCACCACACTGAACTCCCAGTGAGGGCAACCAAGGGTTATGTGAGCATGAGACAGAGGCAATCTGAGTGACAGCTTTTGCTGAATTTCATTTCCCCACTCCAGGCCCACTAGAAATGATGAAACACAGTTCCTTTGGTATTGCCACACTTTTGATTAAGCATGTTAAAAGACTTACTAGCTGCAATTGAAACCCCTGGCAACAGTTGTCTTATAATTTCACCTGTTACCTGTCTTGCTCAAAATCGAATGTTTGAGATACATGTGAGAGAAGAAAGAACAGCACTGGTTCAAGGATCTGCAAAGCTATCTCCTTTGAAAGCTTAATTTTTAAAAAGTTGATCTTGGCTTGGGAGACTCTTATTTCTTCAACAACTATGTCAGTCTAATTTTCCACCCTATCAGATTAAGCTTTTTTTCCCCTTTTATTGTAAACGATTTCCCACCATACTCTTATTTGATCTGCCAACTTGTACGATCTATGGGTCCTAGGGGGACTGGGGAAGGCAAGTTCTACTATTCAGAAACCTCTTGTGTGTTGGCCACAGCATAATTGTATTTCTGCTTTACACCTATATCATGGTTGGGTAAACAAAGTTATACCCAATGGTGAATGAGTAATCCTTTTCAGTAGTATCAATTTCCAGAGCTTTGGCCCCATGAAATGAAATATCTGTTAGTATGTTTACCATTACCAGGCCAACTCATATGATGGTATTGATTAGATTTTTTTGCACTGCAAAAATACCATTTTAAACCAGAGTGAAATCAATATGGGTGAGTATTTTTTATATACAAATTGGATTTAGCTCAAAAAGAATATTCTTCGTTGGAGCAGAAATGAACCTGCAAAGAAAATCTGATAAAGCATCCTAAGATGAAAAAAAAAAAAAAAGTTTATCCTTCCTGGTGCTTCAGTCCTTTCCCCTGACTATTAATCTGAGCTCAGTCTTTGCTGTCTGAGTGGAGATCTCTTTTCTGCTCAAAGCAGATCAATGTTTGCACAAATTAGGACTTGAGATAACATCATCGGCGTGCAAATACCTTCTTTAGATTTAAATGACACAATAGCGTTCCATTCAGCTCTTTGGGAAGCTGCACAAACCGAAGTACAAAACAGTCAGCAAAGCTCCCGATAGCAGTGCGCTTACTGTAAAGCATAGAAGCTCTTTTTCTTGGAGCACTTAATGCTTCAGAAACATCCCACCAGATGGGGTAGGATTATTTCCAGAAAGCAATTAAGGCAGTTACTGGAGCGATGGTAAGGCATCACTGTGAGTAAGCAAATAGCAAAGTTGCAGCCCCTCAACTTGTACTAGTTTTCATTTTATTTGGTTAAAGCTGAAGTTCAGAGATAATGAATATGGCTTTGGAAAGCTGAAAAGTGAGGTAGATTAACTCTGAATGTGAACTTCCCTTGCATGAGGAGGACTGCAGCTTATTCCCAAAATAATTTTATAAGCACTGGACTAAAGCTAAAGACAGTATTCCCTAGTTCCCTTATAAAACTAACAAGAGCACTTTACTAATAAAATTCCAGAGTTCCTGTGCCTGGTTCCTCACATAAGAAGTGCTCACTCAGATGACTGACTCCTCTCAGATATCAACTGATTCACATATATGTTCTTTCTCATACTTGCTACTCCCATAGTAGCAAGATGGCTCCCATAGATGCTTCCCCATCTCAGGAAATGCAATTTCAAGTCTTTCAGTTGTTCACACCAAAACTTGTGAAGACATCATTCTCTCTCATATCCACATCCAGCTTATCAGCACATCCTACTGTCTCCATCTTCAGAATATATCCAGAATCTGACTACTTCTCACCACCTACTCAGTTACAGTCCTGGTCCCAGCCCACCCTCATCTCTTACCTGGATTATTGTGGTACTCTCTAACTGCTTCCTCTAGAGTCTATTCTTAACACAACGATCCTTTGTAAATCACATCATGTCACTCTTCTGCTCAGAACCTTCCATTGTCTTCCCATTTCAGAGTCAAAACTGACTTCCTTACCACGATTTATAAGGCTCTACACAATCTGTTCTGCCCTGTTCCCATGACCTCTCTCCCACCATCTCCTGCTGCCCTCCTGACCCCCTCATTCATTCTTCTCTACCTACACAGTTTGGACTCTGTCCTTGTTATTCCTCAACATTCTGGGCCTTTCTGTTTGCTATTCCTTCTACCTTTCCCCCAAAATGGCTTCAACACTTTCTGACTTCAAGTATCTGTTCAGTGGAAACATTATTAATAATTGATACATTATTAATAATTGATACATTACTGATCCTCTGTAAAATGGCAGCTCCTCACCCCTCTGCCATTCTGTCTCCTTACCTTGCTTTAAGTTTTATCACAGCAGTTATTGCCCCCTGAAATATTCTATATTCATTTATTTGTTTTCTCCCATACCCATACCCCCTCTGCTCATGTGTATACATTTCAGATCATAAGCTCCACAAGGTAGAAACTATTTGTTTTGGTCTTTGCTGTATCTCCAGTGCCTGGAGGAGTACTTGGCACATCATAAGTTCCCAACCAATGTTTGTTATCAAATGAATCTACCAGATCATGAAAAGGACTACGATCTTATCTCACTCCCTTCCTCTCCTTTCTCCTTGTTTCCTTTGTCCTACACCTCATCTTTCCCTTCCCTCTCTTCTTTATCACATCTGTTACATATTGAGAACCTGTTGCCAGGTGCTGTTACAAATACTACTCTAACTTTTTTCATCATGATGAGCTCTGTAAGGTATAGTGTCCTCGTGTTAATGAACAAGCAAGTTGAAGCCCAGAGAATAAAGTAATTTGCTCAAGATGACTCAAATAGTATATTCGAGCTATGACCTAAACCATAGTCTGATTCCATAGCTCATGGTCCTCCCTCTCCTGCAAGCCTACTGACTTTGTCAGCTTATCCTCCTGGCGACCTTTTCCCTCTGCTATTCTGCCTCTAGCAGCTGCAACATTTATAAAATCCAGGAATGTTCGATCCAGACAAAATCTTTGTCATTAACTCATCTAATAATCTTGCTTCCTCTCCTTCCTTCCCTACTTTCCACCATTTTGCAGTTGGTGAAACCAAAGCTCAGAAATATTGACACCTGGGGCTTCCCTGTTGGCTCAATGGTAAAGACTCTGCCTGACAATGCAGGCTACATGGGTTCCATCCCTGGTCCAGGAAGAGCCCTCATGCCACAGAGCAACTAAGGCCATGTGCACAACTACTAAGTCTGTGCTCTAGAGCCTGGGAGCCGCAACTACTGAAGCCCGCATGTCCTAGAGCCCGTGCTCAAGCCACTGCAATGAGGAGCCCATGCTTTGCAACAGGAGGGTAGTCCCCACTCTCCGCAGCTAGAGAAAAGCCCACACAGCACCAAAAACCCAGCACAGCCAAAAATTAATATTAATTTTTAAAAAAATATTAAAACCTCTCCAATTGTCTCATGAATAATCAGAGGCAAAGTAAGGGCTAGAACATTATGTCCAATCTTGTATTCTCAGTGAAACACCTACACATCTCTTAATAGCCAGTAGGGCAGCATGAGGTTACTGAGAAGGGATTCAGATGAAGAGGGTAAAGGTTCTTAAGGAAAGAAAAGACAGATTGAAGAGTGCTTGCTCTCCTCACACTGAACCAGTGGCTCTAAAATATTAGAATGCACGAAAATTACTTAGGATATCATTAAAAGGCAAGTTCCCAGGTCCTGCCCCCGCATTTGACTCAGTAGATCTGGAATAGGGACCAAGAATTTACATACTTGGCTGGATCTTCAGCAGGTGGTCTGGAGACCATACTTAGTTAAACTCAATAATCCAAACTAAGTTTAGGGTGACAGCATATGGTCTTGTTGCAAAGGTGCCATAGAAATTATTTTTAAGAAGAAAAACTTCACATTGCTCCATTTAAGAAAGCTTGAAGAAAATCAAGTTGTCATTTCCATACTGAAAATAGCTTGGAGTGGTTTATAAATTCTGGATGTTAATACACACTGCCACAATAAGAATTCAGCTTTTCAAGTCAGCAAAAGTAACACAAGATGAGAAAAAGTCTGCTTGGTTTGATATATGATGACAAAAGTATGTATGCTAATTAAGAGCCTCTCACTTAATGGGAACTGTGCATTTATTAATGATACATGACATTGGCATTCCAGTGGAACAGTAGATCATGTTCCATATTATCCAATGCATTGTATTACAGTAAACACCCCAAGGATTAATAATGTTTCATTATCAGAAAATGGAGTTTAAAATCACTGTTAGGTTACTGGACAAGTGACATCAGTCCTCAGAGGCTGAAAAATACAGACGACACTGAGAAAAGCAAACATTACCAAAGATGAAATTAGCAAAGCCAAGCCAGTACTATATTTACAAATGTTAGGTAGCTGTGCTTTCAAAATTGGAAAAAGATACCAAAGATTAGAAAATGGAATTTTCTCCCAAAGCTTACCAACAATTCTCTTACCCCTTGACTCCATATATAGCAGATGGTCCCATAGGTCACACCTGGAGGGAGAAAGGAGAAAAGAAGTTATTTTTATGTGTGATTTTTTTAAGGTAAAACTCTCTGTTGGACCTAAGAAAAGACAAAGCTCTTCTTATACACATGAAGTCACCTAGTCAAAAGTAGTAAAATTCACTCCTTTTATTATCTGTACTGAAAGAAAACCCCATCTACTATGGTGAAAATGGTATCGAATTTAGAGAACACTTTGAAAACTCATACTCTAGATATTAAAGGCCAATTTTCCAAAATGCAGCCTTTTTTTTTTTTTTTTTTTTTTTTGGTTAGACTCAAATTGATTTTTCCAAGAAAATTCAGAGCCTGACACTTTGACTTCACAGTAGTTCCTGGGGCTCTGTCCTCAGAGTTTTGTTTTTTTGTTTGTTTTTTTTTTTTTTTCACAGGCTGGAGTTTTTATTTTTTATTTGAGTTAGCCAACTAGGGTATCAAAGAAAACAATTTAAGTTGTTAATAAAGTCTCCAGAAAGCCTTGAGAGTTCTACTAATTCTCAAGTTATACACATGACTGGTTTCTCTCTTCACACTCTTGGGGCTTTTTAATGAGCTTCATGTAGGGGAAATGTAACACTGGCCCTAAATGGGTTATCATATCTGTCCTGGGTCTAGAGGTGTTCTTCAGAAATAGAAAGGGCATAAAGGGGAGAGATAGGAAGGAAATGATACGTGACAGTCAGTGTGCTAAATACTTTCATACATACCACCTGTGGAAAACATCCCTTTTAAGCAGCTATTTTTATCTCATTTGCCAGATTAGGAAACTAAGATTAATATCTGCAAGTCTGCACACCTAGAAGATGGCAGATCCAGGGTTCAAATCTAAGTCTGTCCATCATGAAAGCCCATACTCTTCCTGTATATTAAGATTATTTTAGTAGTTTATTGTTTAAGCTTTCAAAGTGTCTTCACATATTTACACCATATTTTTGATATTCCTATAAAGTAGGTTAGGTGATAGCATAAGCATACTTCTTTTGCAAATGAAGACAGAAACTCAGAAAGACTAAATTCCATGTCCAAGTTCACGAGGTTGATAATTAGACCTGGGACGCCCAGCTGGGTCTCTTGATTCTACCTCACACATCAGAGACTTTGTACCTAAAGATGATTTTCTGTCCCAGCATTGTAAGAATCATTTGGGGCATTTTAATTCAGAAAAGTAAAGAATTTAATCCCTTGACAGAATAAAATTTGGAGGGAAAAGCAATGTGATTCTGTTTGAGGAAGCCAACATTTGAAGATGTCTCATACACAGAGAGATATTAAAAATATGGCATTAAGCCTACTCCACATTCGTACTCTCTTATGTCATTGTTAGCTTCTGAAATAAAAATATAATCAAGAGAATATGCCAAGAGAATGGAAGGTGTCTAAGTAGAAGAATTTCCTAAACAATCTAAATGTCAAGGCAGAGCAGAGGCCCCTTCATTTTTGAGGAGAAACTGTTGATTTTGAGATGGTACCATATTACTATGTGTTTTTTCCATTATGCTGAATAACTTATGTAGATTAAGTAAATTTACAACAGAAGTTAGTGCAAAGGTGTGAGAATGAAAGAGGAATATAGTCAAATTAAAGGGTGAAAATGTTATTGTGATAATGTAGTGATTTTATTAAGTGTCATTTGCATATATTACAGAGCAAATAGCTTAAATGAAAAAGAAAAACTGGACACTATTAGTAAAATAACATCGCAATTTAATGTTGGCTGTAATAAGTATGGCACTGCAAGAGTCACTACTTTTTTGCTTTTGTCAACGCTGGTCACTTGAATGAAGTGACAAGAAGTCTTATAAAGCTTCCATTTCATTGTGGTGTACACTTGTACTTATTATATAGCAATGACTGTCTGAATTTAGATTGTACTTAAAAATAAAATTCCCTTTCTTGTCCAGCCAATCAGAATATAAGCGTCTACCAGCTGCCATAGGGCATCCAAACTACTCTTGAAAGCACTCCAGTGTAGGGGTTAAAAGTCTGGGCTCTAGAGTCAGACTGTATGGGTTCAAATCCCTGCTCTGATGCCTGGTAGTTATATGACCTTAGGCAAATTGCTATGTCTTGAACCCTTCATCTGTAGAATAGGCTTAATAACAGTGCCTCGATCATAGAGCCACTGTGAAAACTGAGGAAAAGAATTCACTTAAATCATTTAGTACAGTGTCTAGTATCTAAAATTCCCAGTACTAGCAATGGATACTACTATTATTATTCTTACTTAGTGCCAAGAGAGGTACAGGTTGAGAATATGTGGTCTTGATAGCTGCAGTAGAACTGCTGTTTCTTTAATGATAGAAATGTATTCTCTCACAGTATCAACAGGTAAGCACTTCCTTTCGAGGCTCTAGAGGAAAAACCTTGCTTCCTCCAGCTTCTGGTATCTGTCAGCATTCTTTGGCTTATCACATAACTCAAGGCTATGCTGCAGTCTTTGCCTGGCCTCCTCTTCTCTTCTCCCTTTCTGTCTCTTATATTGACACTTATCATTGGATTTAGGTGAGGTGAAGTTGCTCAGTCGTGTCCAACTCTTTGCGACCCCATGGACTGTAACCTACTAGGTAAGCTTCTCTGTCCATGGGATTTTCCAGGCAAGAATACTGGAGTGGATTGCCATTTCCTTCTCCAGGGGATCTTCCCGACCCAGGGATCGAACCCGGGTCTCCTACATCGAAGGTAGGCGCTTTAACCTCTGAGCCACCAGGGAAGGCCTTCTCTCCTCTTTCTCCCTTTCTGTCTCTTATATGGACACTTATCATTGGGTTTAGGGCCACCAAGTTAAACCAGAATGATATTATCTCCAACTCTTTAACTTAATTACATCTGCAAAGACTCTTTTTCAAAATAAGGTCTAAGTCCCAGGTTCTAGGGGTTATGATAAGGACATCATATTCTACTCATCACATGAGGTGAAACATCAGAAGTCTCATTGCCTTTGCCTTCATCAGCTCTTGGAGTGATACCTGCAGGGAGAGGACTTGTCCACTGAGGCTGCTATAAAGAAATGCAACAGACTGGGTAACCTACAAACAAAAGAAATTTATTTCTTAAATTTCTGGAGGCTGGAAAGTCCAAGATGAAGACACTGGCAGATTCAGTGTCTGATGGGAGTCTGCTTTCTGGTTCGTAGCTGATTCCTTCTTGCCTCCTCTTCACATGGCAGCAGGGATGACCTAGCTCTCTGTGGCCTCTTTCCTAAGGGCACTAGTCCCTTTCACGATAGCTCCATGTTCATGACCGAATTACCTCCCAAAGGTCTCACCTCCAGATACCATCACACTAAGAATTAGGGCTTCAACCTATGAATTGGAGGTGGGGTATGGGGCCACAATCTATAGAAGAGTTGCATCATTTTTTCAAAGACATAATCTCATCAAAATTGTGAAAATAGCAAGGTTTCTCTTCAGTGGCCTATAACCTCTTCCTAGGCTCTTGCCTTCCCTGTATGGTTCTTCTATCCTTGTTCCTCTGCTCTACATATAACACCCTCATTCTGCATAGGACACCCTCCTGCCATCCTCCCCCAAGTCTTCCTTACCCTGAGTAGTGCCTCATATTCAAGACATTTTTCTCCTTGCAAATTCTCAATAATCTTATTATCATTTATTTTTAACAATGCTTTGTTAGTGTCGTCACCAAAAAATCTGGTAAGGGAAATAATGTTGGCCTTATAATTACAATTTGTGAGAAAATTGACACATTGTCGTTAAGGATTCTTTTCACTAGTCAGTGGCTTTTGAACTCCATTTTTGGAAAAAGAAACTTCCAGTTAAATCTTCTTTAGTGCCCCAGTAAGTAAAACTGATAAGAGTGGAGCTGCTCATATGAACATGGAGGTGTCTGAACTGTAACAGGATCATATCTTAGTTTTTGAGATTTCAGGCACTAGCTGCAAAGGACTAGCTGTCCTTTGACTCTAGAATCAATATATTTAACCCATTTCTAATGACCCTGAACAGATAGGATCTTCTCAACCTAAAGTCTATAATTATGTGGTACTACTTTAAAGTTCTGTAGTGATTTCAAATGATGAGCAAACTAGAGAACATTATTATAATTTATTGAGAAGAGTAATATTTTCAGCTTGGAGCGTATTCAACTTTGCGTTTATTCTGACACCTCAGAAGTTTATTTGCTGGGGTCCAGCCCCAGTGGATCCAGGGTGATTCGAAGCAGGGAGAGCATTGGCGAGGAAAAAACTTATTTATTTATTAATATAAGATAAGATTAGGAAGAAATGGTATAGTAGGAAAATGAGTGGAGAAAAGAGGCTGATTAACTTGGTTTATGTGGAAAACCAATAAAGTTCCAGACAAGGAATTTGCACCATCTACATTAGGCCGCTGGCGCCCGTTTGAATATCGGAGAGTGCCCTGCCTTGGGCTCTCTCTCTTATGGATCTTAGAAGCCAGGACAAGTAAGTAGATATGGTGAGCCTCCACATTCCAAGGGATCAGCCTGAAAGGAGAGGGAGGGAGCAAGAGAAAGAATCAACACAGGGAGAGGCCAGGCTTGTGCAAAACCCCCTCTAACTTTATTATTCAAAAGGTGTTTATATACCCTAAATTTTACATAATGGAAGATACAGAGTCATGCAGGGGCAGCAGTCCTGACCCTTTCTGTATATCTTTTTGTATACAAAAGGTCTCAGGTGATTTACATTATCTTCTGGCCAAGAGGCTTGCTAACACTTTTGGCTCTCTTCCTTAATGAATGTTAATCTCGTTTCCCCTGAAGTGTTTTTCTTTAATCTGCATCTCCTTAAATCACTAAAGTTACATCTCTATAGAACAAAGGTGCAGTGGGTTATAACAAAGAAGGTACTTAACTCAAAGATCTAATTTTGCTACTTGTTTTTTCTGTATACCAACTATATCAACAAATAAAAGATATGAAAATCTGGCAGCAAGTATTGGCTCAACAATGAAATGCTTAATCAGTTTTATTCTAATGATCTTGACACCTCAGGAAGCCCCTGCTTTCCTAGGATGTTTTAAGCTTTCAATGCCTCTTGTGGTTGGGAGATTGTAAACAATTCACAAGCTGTAAAAAGTCCAGGGGAACCTGTTAGGCAAGCTAGAGAGTTATCAGAGGGGGTTTTAAGCCAAGACATCCTTTGCAGGAGACTGAAGCCCTGAATTAACTTTTTTCCAGAGAGTGTCAAAAGAGTGGAAAAGTAGACAGATTCTGGGTTTTGGGGTACATGCTCAGGAAATACCAGGGGGAAACCCTGAGGCTTGATTCGCCTTGCCCATCAGGCCTCTGACACGTGACCTTGTCATGGGTGGGATTCCTCACGCTGGCTCCCAGCATCTACTAAATTATACTTTCAGTGGATTTTTTTTCCATCAGTAAAGGTTACAGAATTTCTATGTAAATGGTCCATTTAAAGGTGAAAGCACAAAAACTTATTTCCCCCTGGTTCCAATGCAAATGGTCTATCTTTTCAACCCCTCCTGCAAATACCCTAATGTCCCCTGCTCCATTGCAACTTCCTGGCAAAACTTGAACAATGATGTCATCTGTTAGCCTTGTCCCTGTCTGTACACCACAGCCAAACTCTGTTGGAGAAAAATCACCACTTGGGTTGTTGTTGTTCAGTCGCTTAGTCATGTCCAACTCTGCAACCCCATGGACTACAGCATGCCAGGTTTCCCCATCCTTCACTATTTCCCAGAGTTTGTTTGCTCAAACTCATATCCATTGAGTCTGTGATGCCATCCAACCATCTCATCCTCTGTCATCCCCTTCTCTTCCTGGCCTCAATCTTTCCCAGCAACAGGGTCTTTTCCAATGAGTCAGTTCTTCACATCAGGTAGCCGAAGTATTGGAGCTTCAGCTTCAGCGTCAGTCCTTCCAATGAATATTTGGGGTTGATTTCCTTTAGGATTGACTGGTTTTATCCCCTTGCTGTCCAAGGGACTCTCAAGAGCCTTCTCCAGCACACAGTTTGAAAGCATCACTTTTTCAGCACTCAACATTTTTTATGATCCAACTCACATCCATACATATCTACTGGAAAAGCCATAGCTTTGGTTATATGGACCTTTGTCAGCAAAGTGATGTCTCTGCTTTGTAATATGTTATCTAGATTGGTACCATTTGGGTAGATTGGTACCAAGAAAATTCATGATCATCAATCTCACCTGCCCCCTCCACAGTAACACAGCCCAGCAATACTTTTATCAAACTTAATCAACTTTCCCACTGTGCATTCATTCTCAATGGATAACCTTGCCTCCTGCTTCATAGAGAAATAACCATCATATGAGAGCTCTCTCAATTTCCTGCCATCAAATCTTAAATAAGATTGTGTCTGCTCCAATGTCCTCTTTCTTCCTCCTGTAAAAGGTCAGTCCTTCCACCTGTACTCAAAACCCTGCCCCTTTTCCATTTTCTCACAAAGACGAGTTTAACCCCAAAGTTTCTACTAAATCTTTTTCAAGAGCTTTTAAACCTGATCTTGTCTCTTTCATTTGAAAAAGAAAATTTTAGCTGGCATCCCACATTCTCTGCTACCTAGCCAAACATCTATTTCCTCCTTTTCATGATTCAACTTCACTTCCCCACTTCCTTTCATTCATTCTTTTGTTTTCATTTTGAAAGTTACAAGACTACAGAAAACTTTAAGAATTTCCCCCTAGAACATGAATGATTAAATTGTCAACCCATTTCCCTCAATTCCTTTATTATATATTTCCTAAAATCAGGATACTTTTCTATATAACCACAATAAAATTATCAAAATAATGAAATTAACATTCAGACATCACTATCATCTAATTCTTAGGCCCCATTCATGTCTTGCCATTTGTCCCAGTAATGTCTCTTATAGCAAAAGGGTCTGGTTCAAAATCAAGCATTGCATTTTAGTTGTCATATCTCTTTATTTTCCTTCATCTTGGGAAGCACTTCATTCTTTCCTTGACATTCATGACTCACATTTGTGAAGATTGTACCAGTTATTTTGTAGAATGATTCTCAATGTTAGGTTTTTCTGATATTTCCTTATAATGAAATTTGGGTTATGCAACTTTGGCAAGAATATCACAAAATGAATACTGTGTTGTTCTCATGGTATCCCATCAGGTGGTGTCTGTCATTGATTTGTCCCACTACCAGTGAAGTTAACTTTGAATACTTAATTAAGATGATATCTGCAAGGCTTCTCCACTGTACTCTCCCCCTTTCCACTTGTAATTAATAAGCATTTGGTTGGGAGGTGCTTTAAAGCCATATAAATCTTCCATTATTCATCAAACTTTCAATTTATACAGTCATTTGTGTATATCTGTTTGAACTCATGGCTTCACCTATAATTCAATGGATTATATTTGTTGGTATTTGTATTTATTTTGATAGTCAAATTGTTTTGTTTCAGCCTGTGATAACCGCTTCAAGCTGGCTGGCTTTTGTATCCTTTGGACATATCCTCATCATTCTTTGAGCCCTTCATTACTTTCTGACACAGCGCAATGTCCCAGTCTCATTTAGTACTTTCTCTGTTCTAACCCTTGAATCAGGATTTCTCCAGGGAGCCTGGTACTTTTTGGTGTAATGGCACTTAGAAGTCCAGTTCTGGGCACTAGGTTTGTTCATTGCTATTAGGATGTTTCTATTCCTAGACCCTCGCAGTGAACAGGACTAGGAAATATACACATATGTTTACAATAATAATGTACTTATTTATATCTATAGTTATTTATCAAAAGAAAGTTACAAATTTCCATTAAAAACTCTAAGTCCAATCCAACAACAGGATTTATTCTAGTTTTCTCCTTTTTCATCTTTGTACCTCTCTTCTCTGACAGACCTTAGCTTTAATTCTTTTATCCTTAATATATGTACTCTTAATATATCTTAATCTATAATACAGGTACTTAATATTTGTCATTTATCAACCATTTGACTCGAGCTTCTACCCATCCCCCATCACTCTACCAAAACAGCTTTCACTTAAGTTACCAGTGACCATCATTTTACTAAATACAGTGGACACTTTTAAATCTTCATCATATTTGACTTTTAGCAGCATTTGGCACAGCCACAGCTCCATATTTATGGAAAACTCTTCCATTGGTTTCTGTAATACTGTTGGATTGGCCAAAAGTCATTTGAAATTTTCCATAACATCATATGGAAAATCCCAAATGAACTTTTGGGCAACTCAACTCGTTTTTCTGATTTTCTTCTTATATCTATGGCTAATTCCTCTCACTCTCCTTTGCTGGCTCTTCCTCTTATACTTGACCTTTAAATGTTACAGTTTCTCAGGCTTAGGCTCTATTCATTTCTCATCTTGGTCTACATTCACTCCCTTGGCTTCAATTACTGTTTCTACTTGTGACTCACAAATTTAACCTCTACTCCTAACCTCTATTAATTCCAAACACATAGATCCATCTGCTTACTTGACTTTTTCACTTGGATTCCTCACAGGCACCTCAGGTCAACATGCCTAACACTGAACTCGTGATCTTCCCCAAAATACTTGCTCTTCCTTCTCTATTCCCTATATTGATAAAAATAACATAACTACCCACATAGTTGCCCATGCCAAATCTAGATATCATTCATGCTACCTCCATATCCTTTACCACTGTTTTATCTAATCACTCCAAGTCTTGTTGCCTCTACCTCCTAAAAGTATTTTGAATATATCTTTTTCTGTTTGTCTCTATTGCATCTACCCTCACCCTAGTGACAATTGTCTCACCTGGACTCCTATAATGGTCACCTAAATGATCTACTTGAATCTATTCTTCTTCCTTCCACCCCATTCTCTATCTTGTATTCAAAGAGACCTTTCTTATACAAATCTGATTTTTGTCACTCTCTTACTACCTTTCAATACTTTTCCACTGCTGCTACCATAAAGTCCAAAATTTTTAGCAAAGCTTACAAGGTCCTGAATTCTCTGACCACCATTTTTTCTCCAGTCTTATCTCACACTATTCTACTCACCTCTCTTATTCTGCTTCAAACACACATTATCTGTTTTGTCTACCCATGCAGCTTATAGGTTTCAACTTAAATACCAGTACCTGAATTAGGTCAAAATTCGGGCATCCTCAGATTAAATTAGGGCACCCTGTTATAGGCATTGCACTTTGTCTTGTCCCTCCATAGTACTTATCACAGTGCGTGGCTATACAGTCCTTTGGATATTTATGCAGTAGATTTTATGCTCATGAAGACAGAATACATATTTATCTTTGTTGTATTTCCACCAGCTAACACAATGCTTAACCCATGATGCACATTTAACAAATATTTATGAGATGGATAAATGGGTGGAAAGTTAAAAGGAAGTAAAAAGAAAGGAGTGCTGATCTTCACAATGACAAATATTTGGGTAAAAGATTTTAGTCAAACATTTAGTCACATATTTTAGGTTTACATAAATATAGGCAAACTATTTTTCTCTTCTAAGTCAGAGATAAGATCCAGTCTGATTGGCTGGCTTCTAATCATTTCACTTTTGTCATTCAGAAATCACTTTGTGATTTTGAAACCTTTTCTTAACTCGGTTGCTCAAAAATGAAATTGGATTGTATCCTGGACACAGCAGGAAGGTAGTTTAAAGAACCCATGAACATTGTTAAAATTATCATGCAAGCTTATTAAATGCAATGTATATTTAAATTGAAAAAACTTTCTTTATTAAAACTAGATAGGTGAATTTTTACAGCTTCCAGCACTAAAATATATTAGATTTGAGAGTCAAGTTAGATTAATTTCTAATCTTTATGGAAATCATTTTTATTAAAAAGTGGGAAGTTAAGAATTTGACAATTACAGGGTTTGGATAACTTTAAAAGGGTCATCATTTAAATATGCAGGAAAGTAAAATCAGAGTGCTTTCATGATAAAGATGATTTGTTTATTTTATGTGCTCATATTTAAAAGCTGTTTTAATATTTAGACTTGTTAAAGAAAATATGAAATGTGGTTGAATATATTAGGACCTAAATAAGAGTTTTGACTTTCATTTCCTTTTATAAGAGCCAACCAAGTAAAGCTGAGCCTGGCCTTACATGCTGAAATGAAAAGATTAAGGGGTTATTTTCACTTATCATGGAAGTAATCAAAATATTTGTTTTTATTTGCAAATACATTCTATAATTTCAAAGTTAGCTGATACTTTCTACTTTGATAAAAAAAAACTCACATAATTGTAACTTATTGGCTGGTCATTTATATTTCATATTATTCCAATTTAAAGGACACTTTGGTTTCTGGGGATGGTTCACTCAGAGGTAGATCAAAACATGGTTTTCCCCAGGAGGTAGATGACAACAGAGTGACTTGAAGCTACCTCTCTCTCCCCTTTGATTTTGGTTTGCTCTTGGTGTTCTTAAAAATTGGAAACCAAACCTCAAATTAATACAAAATTTTCCTCCTCCAAAAGAGCAGGGGCATTTGTCTAGTGTGTTTATTGCTGGTTTGCAAATGACTTGCAAAGGAGGTTGTAACTTGTGAGGACACTTTTGAAGTATAGGTAAAACTTAACTATCCTCACATTCTAGTCCTTTCAAACCAATGATTCTGTAGAAAGAAGTCCACACTAAATGGAGATAAGAATGAAAATAGAGATTCTGGTGTTTACTGTTGAGTATCTAGCAGAGAAATTTAGTGGCTCATTGCCACTGGTTTTCTCTCATTACTTTGACTTATTGTTAACCTTAGCCAAGTGTGTAAGAATTAACAGTTCCCTTTCCTGCTGCTTTAAAAAAAAATTCTTTTAATTGAAGTAGAGTTGATTTACAATGTTGTGTTAGTTTCAGGTATACAGCAAAGTGATTCAGTTATACATATACATATATTCATTTTCAGATTCATTACCAGTGTAGGTTATTTAAAGATATTGAATATAGTACCCTATACCATACAGTGCATCCTTGTTATCTGTTTTATATATAGTAATGTGTATCTGTTTATCCCAAACTCTTAACTTATCTCTCCCCTCCCCTTCCCTTTGGTAGCCTTAAGTTTGTTTTCTATGTCAGTGAGTCTGTTTCTGTTTTGTAAATAAGTTCTTTTGTATCATTTTTTTAGAGTCCATATATAAGTGATGCCAGATGATATTTATCTTTGCCTGACTTAGTATGACAGTTTTTGAGTCCATCCATGTCGTTGCTGCAAATGGCATTATTTCATCCTTTTAATGGCTGAGTAGTATTCCATTGTGTATATGTGTGCTGCATGCATGCTAAGTTGTTTCAGTCATGTCCAACTCTTTGCACTCCTATGGACTGTAGCCCATCAGACTCCTCTGTCCATGTCATTCTCTAGGCAAAACACTGGAATGGGTTGCCATTCTCTTCTCCAGGGAATGTTCCTGACCCAGGGATTGAATCCATGTCTTTTGTGGCTTCTGCATTGGCGGGCAGGTTCTTTACAACTAGTGCCACCTGGATGTGTGTGTGTGTGTATGCGTGTGTGTGTGTGTGTGTGTACACCACATCTTATTTGTCCATTCATGTGTCAATGGACATTTAGGTTGTTTCCTTGTCTTGGCTGTTGTAAATAGTGCTGCTATGAACGCACTTTGGCCGCCTGATGTGAAGAGCTGACTCATTTGAAAAGACCCTGATGCTGGGAAAGATTGAAGGCAGGAGGAGAAGGGGACGACAGAGGATGAGATGCTTGGATGGCATCACCAGTTCAATGGACATGAGTTTGAGCAAACTCTGGGATATACTGAAGGACAGGGAAGCCTGGCATGATGCAGTCCATGGGATTTCAAAGAGTTGGGCACAACTGAGTGACTGAACAACAATATGAACATTGGGGTGCATGTATGTTTTAGAATTAGAGTTTTCATCTTTTCCAGATATATGCCCAGGACGGCCTGCCTTCTGTTTGTATCCACAATAGCGCTTAGCATGGAGCTTTCAAAATGCCAGCTCTGTGTCTACCATTCTACATCTTGTGCCAGCACTTTAAATTTAAGACGTCTAAAACCAAACACAGTGCTAATCCCAGTCAATCACTGCCCTTTCTAGATGCCCTGGTTTCTCTCAATGGTGCCAACCCTTTTCTAGTCACCCAGACCGAGAACTGCAGTCATACACTTTTATATTTATCAGTAACTGATGTATAAAATATATCTTAAGGTCTTGTTATTCCCTGAGCTACATAGGGTACTCAATATATGTTTACTCAATAAATTAATGAAATAATTCCACATGTATTTATTGAGTGATTATCATGTGTTAGGAAATTTAAGAGAGAAAAGAAAGATTGAGACTCAGCTACTGCCTTCACCACCTTATAATATAGTAAGGAGAATATGTATACCAAACTACAGTAATAGATTCTATGCAGTAACAGCCATAGTAAAGTGAAAAGTCGCTCAGTCGTGTCTGACTCTTTGCAACCCCATGGACTATATAGTCCATGGAATTCTCTAGGCCAGAATACTGGAGTGGGTAGCTTTTCCCTTCTCCATGGGATCTTCTCAACCCAGGGATCAAACCCAGGTCTCGCACATTGCAGGTGGATTCTTTACCAGCTGAGCCACAAGGTAAGCCCAAGAATACTGGAGTGGCTAGCCTATCCCTTCTCCAGCAGATCTTCCTGACCCAGGAATTGAACCAGGGTCTCCTGCATTGCAAGCGGATTCTTTACCAACTGAGCTATCAGGGAAGCCCCTACTAACAGCCATAAGAGATGTGTAAACAAAGCACTGTGTGAGTACAGAGAGGGTGATATCTTCCTTGCCTTGAAGCATCATGAACCATGGACTCCTTCAGACAGCGTCACTCCAGCTGAAAGATCATTTGAGAAGATGGAAATAGGTTGTGGGAAGAGCACTGAAGGAAGAGAAAAGATGATGTAGCTCTGGATGCATGAAAAGGAAGGTGATTTGAGATCAGGGCTGGTAGTCAAATTCGTCTGTAGCCAAGGATGCAAAAAGGAGAATGATGAACACTAAAGTCAGAAAGGTAATGATTATGGTTTGGTTAGGAGGAGTTTCAATTTCTAGGCTAAGGATGTTGGGCAATCATTTGTGCTTTGGAAAACTATGAAATATTTTTACACATAATGTATGACGAGAGTTGTGCCTTGTCCAAAGAGAAACCCAAATGTTAAGTGAGACAAACCATGCAATAATGAGGAACACCTAAACTCAGGAATGGTTAGAAGAAAAACCTTGAGATCAAATAGCTATTTTCAATTATCCAAGAGGCTGACCAGTGGAAGAGAGACTATGTCAATTTTTGGTAGATCAAAAGGACAGAAATAAAACCAATTGGTGAAAGGAAGAGAATAACCAATATCAGCTCAAATCAACAAATTACCTTCTAATTTGGCTCCATAAAAATAGAATTGAGGGAACTTCCTGGGTGGTCCAGTGGTTAAGACTTCACTTCCAATGCAGGGACTGTGGGTTTGATCCCTGGTCAAGGAGCTAAGATCCCACTTGCCTTAGGGCCAAAAAAATCAAAACCTATAACAGAAGCAATACTGTAACAAATTCAATAAAGCCTTTTAAAATGGCCCACATTTTTTAAAAAGTCTTTTAAAAAATAAAAAGCTCATATTCAAAAAAGTAGAACTGGAATTGACTGGTTTTACAAAGCAATAGTTGAACTTCAGGGAAAATATTGGAAAGGTAGGAGGTTTGGATATCAAAGTAAGGGGTTGAACTTGATGAATTTTCTAGCTCTCCCAGGTCCTAACACCCTATTATTCTAGCTTATAGTTTGTTGTGGCATGTTTAAAGAGACAACAGAGCATTTGAGAAACCAATAAGGAGGTTTTTGTAAGACTCAAGATGAAAAAGATAATGGAGGTCCTGATAATCAGAGATCATCATAATAGCTAGCACCTACACAGCGTTTATTGTCCACCCAGCCCTACTATAAGCACTTTACATATTTTTACTCATTTGATCCTTACAACAACCCATATTATAGGTGGGAAACGAAAGCACAGAAAGATTTAGTGACTTGCCCAAGGTCACATAGTTAATCTATAGCTGAGCTAGTATTCCAGCCCACGAATTCAGGCTTCAGAGCCCTGACTGTTAACTACCATGCTATGCTAGCTCTCAGAGAGAGAACTAGAAGTGGAAATGAAAACAAAAAATTGCAAGACCTGGCTAAATATGAGCAGAAGGGGAGAATAATATGAAAACATGATGCCAAGATTCCTAGTTTTAGAAACTAGGAACATTATCATGATACTAACAAAAATAATGAAATCAGGGTGAAAAAACTGTGTTATGAGTAGAAATTAAAGGTAAGTTAGAAATATTTTGAGTTTAAGGTGATGATGGACTAGTCAGGGAGAAATATGTAACATATCTGTGGAACTGAAAGTCAGTCAAGGACTTTAACTTTGTGTAAATATAACCAGGTTAATATACTTCCTACCCATAGCTTTCCCACAGTACAGTACCAACCTCTCTGGAATGCTGATATTATGGGACAAGGATAGATACGAAGTCAAATTCTTTATATAATAAATCCATTATTAATTATTAGAACAGTGAATATGGCAGCTTTAAGGAAACATAAAATATGTCTCTTAGAGTTCAGATGACACTAATAACCAGACAGCCTTTTAACCACTTTAGTGATTTCCATAGAGTAAAATTTTAAAGACGAAATGTATTAAACGGCACTAAGTTGTGCATTCAAATGATATATAAGGACATTTATATGCCTTTGTCTTCATCGTGCAGAGGATTTTGTTGACTCTGGATTCTTTACATTTTGTCTCTCCTTCTTATATTTATTTACAGGGGTAAAAATAAACCGTAGGTGCATGGTCTGCTGGGCAATGATGGCAGCTTTGTAAATATGTATGCAGCCCTTCCCTAGGTCTTTGACAGAAAGCAGTGCCTCTGTAATGCCTTGAACACACCTTCCGCATTAAGGATGCAGGGAGAGCCTATCAGTTTCAGAGATTGCCTGACGACCGCTAGCAGTGTCTCTCTGGTGAACTCCAATTAGACTTCATTTTCTAAATCCCAAGAGCCCTTAGCAACAGTGTTGAATGAGGTAAAAATGACTGTATAAGCTCTTGTTCATTCCGAGTAAATTTTCCCATCTGCATGAAATACCCTTTCAGCCAACTGCTTTTGCTTTACCACTGAAGTATGCTACCAGGTATGTTTGAGGGTTTGGATGTGTCTGAAGATCTCTCAGTGCATCATCTATAGAGCTTCAGGGGACATAGACCTTTCCGTGCTCACTTGGGATGCTTATTGCCTCAGAAGAACCCCCAAGCAAGAGTTTTAGGTGTCCATCAAGGAGACTAATGCATTTCATTTGGGGGAGAAGAGAGGTAATGTCAATATTTTTTCAAGAAGGAAGAAGAGGTGTAATATCAGTCAGAAGGAAGAGAAAGTTCTCCTTAGCACAATTTTAACAGTATGTCCAATCATGCCAAAAGGAATGCTAAGCTTTATATATAAGGAACGGGGCTTCTCACGTGGCACTACTGGTAAAGAACCTGCTTCCCACTGCAGGAGATGTAAGAGATGAGGGTTTGATCCCTGGGTTAGGACAATCCCCTGGAAGAGGACATGGTAACCCACTCCAGTATATTTGCCTGGGAAATCCTATGGACAGAAGAGCCTGGCAGGCTATGGTCCATCAGGTTGCAAAGAGTCAGACACAACTGAAGCGACTTAGCACTCATACATAAAGAGCAGCTTTCTAACTTACAAATAAATGTCTCAAGTAGCCACTCTGAGCCAGGATGTAATAATAATTGCTCCAGTAGTAGTTATTTATAGTTTAATAAGTGAAAGCACTGTTTTATTGAGGCCAATAACATAAATTTGATACCTTGATACTTTTGATATTGGGATGTCTTTGGCTTGCCCTTTTGGGAGATCACAGACTGCAAATAGGTGGAAATGATGATAAGAGAATCTAGGCACAGAGCTGTGGATAGACCAATATAAACTTTTCCATAGCTGAACAATCAGTTCAGAGCACAGAGCCTGCTACAAATCATGAATCATACGTTGGGAGTTTCCAGCATTAATATTTTCTTCTTAAGGGTTTTACCTTGTTGAGTTAAGTGAAAAGCATTTGTGCGACAAGTGCCTAGATTTCAGCATTCTTTGCTAACTGAGGATATTATTGGATAGACAAGTGTGTTGGGTTTGTAATCAAAATAATGAGATAGTTTTGCATCTGTAGCCAAGAAGGAGTAGATTCACCTCAACCTCAGTGTTTCCAGCCACTGATCACTGATCACAATATACAATCTCAAGTTATGAGAGAATATTTCATTTGGCCAAAAAGCAAACAGGATTTATTCCAAAGGAAATATTCTAGATATTGAAAAAAAAGCCAGTTGAGTATTTTATTGAATTCAAAACTTGTAAGCAAGGCATGATGTTTCTGTCTTGTCAGGTTTTTCAGATTTGCCAAAGAACTTTTCACCAATTTATAAAGGAACTCCAAAGCCACATGATAAACATAATCCAGGAAGCATTAAGCTGAAAGTCAATTCCACTCTTGATCTTCAACACTAGATTCTTTCACATTTAGTTTTTATCCAAGAATTTGAGACTCATCTCAAGAGTTGGAGTGTGGTGTTGTTGTTGCTGCTGTTGTTACTGCTGCTTCTGTGTACAGAAAGAGCTAGCTGACATGTTGTATCATCTTGTGGTCTCTTCAATCAAATTGATCAAATGTAAGATAGTGTTAAGTTACTAAAATATATTGAAACCCATTGTGATTCTGGGGCTAAAAGACAAGTGTTATGCTTATGTCATAGGTTTTCTATGTAAAACGAGAGATATACTGTTACACCTCAAACACAGAAATGTGATATATAGCCCACAGTAAAACCAAATCTTCTTTAAATTTAATTTTATTTTTAATTATAGGATAATTACAATATTGTGATGGTTTCCGCCATACATCAGCATGAATCAGCCACATTATACACATGTCCCCTTCCTCTGAAACCTCTCTCCCACCCCCTTAGGTAATCACAGAGTACTGGATTTGGGTTCTCTGCATCATACAGCAAATTCCCATTGGCTATCTATTTTACATATGGTACTGTGTATGTTTCAGTCTCTCTCAGGTCATCCCACCCTCTCCCTCCTGAGCTCTGACCAAAAGTCTGTTCTTTATGTCTGCGTCTCCTTTGCTGTCCTGCAAATAGAATTATCAGGACCATCTTTCTAGAGTCCATATATATGCGTTAGTATACAATATTTGTCTTTCTCTTTCTGACTTATTTCACTCTGTATAATAGGCTCTAGCTTCATCCAGTTGATTAGGACTGACACAAATGTGTTCCTTTTTATAGCTGTGCAGTATTCCATGTGTATATATGGAGCAACTTTTTATCCATTCATCTATCAATGGATGTCTAGGTTGCTTCCATACCTAGCCATTGTACATAGTGCTGCAGTGAACATTGGGTACATGCGTCTTTTTAATTATGGTTTCCCAGGGGTATATGCTGGGTCATATGGTAGTTTTACTCCTAGTTTTTAAAGGAATCTCCATACTGTTCTCCATAGTGGCTGTATCAATTTGCTTTCCCACCAACAGTACGAGAGGATTCCCTTTTTTCCCTCTCCAAGTTTTATTAAAACCAAATCTTTGTCATAGCAAAGTACTATAAAGATCGCATGGAGGTGGTATTGAATTTAGCTCTGTGCAATAAATGTGTTATCAACTAACAGATATGTTATCAACTAATATTTTCCCAACTGCTTTTCAGAGAAACAAGGACTCAAAGTGTATGTGTATATGCATGTGTATGTGTATACCTGCATGCGTCCTGAGCATGTGGCTACAAAATTAACAGTTATTCCACTCTCAAGTAGAATGTCTACCACTGAAGAATTCAAGGAGCTGAAAGACAGTACCAAGTACACCCTTTATTCTTGTTGTTGTTTAGTCTCTAAGTCGTGTCTGACTCTTTACAACTGCATGGACTACAGTGCACCAGACTTCCTCGTCCTTCATTATCTTCTGGAGTTTGCTCAAAGTCATGTCCATTGAGTTGGTGATGCTACTGTTTTTGCTTGATTCATTGCTTGATTTTAGTGAACAATCGGGTATACACTCTAATAACTTTTCCAGTCCTCAACCTGCTTGATTTGGACAATACTCACACTTACCAAATCAACTTACTTTTTCCCTTACTCTTATTTCCCCTATTCATTCACACACACAAAAAAAAAAAAAAATGAGAAAATCTTCATAGTTTCCTCAATAAAATTTGTATTATAGTCTATCAAAGAGAAGGTCTCTATCTATTCAGGTTCTTTCATCCCGAATTCTTTATTTTCCTTATGCTCCCAGTCTGCTTTCCTTTAATCTTGAACTGATTCTACTGGATGCTGAACAAGTGGACATGTAATACTTCCTTATTTTTCATGAATTTTTACATGAAAGGTGTCCTTTGCTTGTTAGAATGCCATGTGACATTATTGAAAATATTACTTACAAGTATATTTTGGAACCTGATAGCCAGGGCTTCCGAGGTGGTGCTAGTGGTAGAGAATCCATCGGCCAGTGCAGGAGACAAAAGAGAGGCAGGTTCAATCCCTGGTGGGGAAGACCCCCTGGCAACCCACTCCAGTATTCTTGACTGGAGAAGCCCATGGACAGAGGAGCCTGGCAGGCTTCAGTCCGTGGGGTTGCAAAGAGTTGGACACGACCTTAGCTACTTAGCACACATGCAACTCTTTAATATTTCAGAGTATCCAATATTATTATTGTTTAACATTGAGCACAGCCAAAGTGCCAAGAATAACAGAATTTAGTAAGAATTTTTGTCTACAAAGTAAATCTGAGAGAAACGGTTCTGAGGTAGGCTGTGAAGGATTTACTATTTAATCAAATAGTTCTTTGTCAGCATGCTACAAAGAGGTGTTCCAGCTGTATCCTAGTTCAATTTATACAAGTTTTGTTCATTGTTGACATGCATAAAGAAACTTATTAAAAATGAAATGTCTCAATAGAACTTTAAAAGTGTCTGCCTATATTTTTCATGTTCTTTTCCAATACATTGGCACAGAAGACTGTTTATGTTTTAGCATTCTTTTGTCATATTTTATAGTCTGTAATGTTAATGTATTTTCAACCAAATAGAAAATATTGCACAAAGAACTATTCATAAAACATATTAGAACAAATATCATTTCTATCATGTTTATTAATTATACAATCACCAGAATCTGTTTTCTGTTAGTCCTTCCCCCACACCCACAGCACTGCTGATCATAAAAGATTGGGATTGAAAACATCTTAGAATCAGTCCAGAAACTCCATTTGGAAATGGATGTAATTGCAAGAGTGTGGATGCAGTTCAAAGTGAGGAATGCTTCATGTTGGAAACCTGCTTCTCCGTGTGTAGTGATTTATTTCTTAGAGGATTTCCTTCATCAAGCGAATATTACTTCTCACCTGGATCCTTGTGGGGCTGAAGCTGTCAATCAGATTAAGAGTTGTGGCTTGTGTCTCTGGAGACAAGGATTAAGTGCTGAGGTTAAGCCACATCTCCATTTATTTACATGGACTTCCCTGGTGGCTGGGTGGTAGAAGAATCTGCCTGCCAATGCAGGAAACACAGGTTCAATCCCTGTGTTGGAAATATCTCCTGGATAAGGAAATGGCAACTCATGCCAGTATTCTTGCCTGGGAAATCCCACAGACAGAGGAGTCTGGTGGGCTGCAGTCCATGGGGTTGCAAAAGAGTCGGACATGACAGAGTGCTTAAATGACAACAAGAAAAACGACTTATTTATTCAACAGTAAGTAAGTAGTGAAAGTGAAGTTGCTCAGTCGTGTCCGACTCTTTGCGACCCCATGGACTATAGTCTACCAAGCTTCTCTGTCCATGGGGTTTTCCAGGCAAGAATACTGCAGTGGGTTGCCATTTCCTTCTCCAGGGGATCTTCCCCACCCAGGGATCGACCCCCAGGTCTCCAGCATTGCAGGCAGATGCTTTACCCTCTGAGCCACCGTCCCTAAAGACAGTCATTTCTTTTTTTATTGTTGATAACATTTTCAGTTCAGTTCAGTCACTCAGTTGTGTCCGCCTCTTTACGACCCCATGGACTGCAGTATACCAGGCCTCCTTGTTCATTGTGAACTCCCGGAGTTTACTCAAACTCATGTCCATTGAGTCGGTAATGCCATCCAACCATCTCATCCTCCCTTGTCCCCTTCTCCTCCTGCCTTCAATCTTTCCCATGATCAGGGTCTTTCCAAATGAGTCAGTTCTTCGCATCAGGTGGCCAAAGTATTAGAGTTTCAGCTTTAGCATCAGTCCTTCCAGTGAATATTCAGGACTGATTTCCCTAGGATGGACTGGTTGGATCTCGTTGCAGTCCAAGGGACTGTCAAGAGTCTTCTCCAGCACCACAGTTTAAAAGCATCAATTCTTCAGTGCTCAGCCTTCTTTATGGTCCAATTCTCACATCCATACATGACTACTGGAAAAACCATAGCTTTGACTGGATGCATTTTTGTTGGCAAAGTGATGTCTCTGCTTGTTAACATGCTGTCTAGGTTGGTCATAGCTTTTCTTCCAAGGAACAAACATCTTTTAATATCATGACTGCAGTCACCATCTGCAGTGATTTTAGAGCCCAAGAAAATAAAGTCTGTCACTGTTTCCATTGTTTCCCCATCTATTTGCCATGCAGTGATGGGACCAGATGCCATGTTCTTAGTTTTCTGAATGTTGTGTTTTAAGCCAGCTTTTTCACTCTCTTCTTTCACTTTCATTAAGAGGCTCTTTAGTTCTTCTTCACCATCAGCCATAAGGGTGGTGTCATCTGCATATCTGAGGTTATTGATATTTCTCCCAGCAATCTTGTTTCCAACTTGTGCTTCATCCAGCCTGGCATTTCGCCTAATGTACTCTGCATATAAGTTAAATAAGCAGGGTGACAATATACAGCCTTGGCATATTCCTTTCCCAATTTGGAACCAGTTCATTGTTCCATGTCCAGTTCTAACTGTTGCTTCCTGACCTGCACACAGATTTCTCAAGAGATAGGTCACGTGGTCTGGTATTCCCATCTCGAAGAATTTTCCACAGTTTGTTGTGATCCACACAGTCAAAGGCTTTGGTGTAGTCAATAAAGCAGAAGTAGATGTTTTTCTGGAACTCTCTTGCTTTTCCTAGGATACAACAGATGTTGGCAATTTGATTTCTGATTCCTCTGCCTTTTCTAAATCCAGTTTGAACATCTGGAAGTTCTTTGCCAATAAGTATATATCTGTAAAAATATCTTGGTCAGCACATATTTAAATTTCATATGTATAACTTGCTTTCTTCCATTATCATTATGTTTATAAGGTTTATCAATTTTGTACCTCTACTGTGTTCAACTTCTGTATTTTTTTTTTTTTTGCATCGTATGAACACACCAAAATTATATATCTACTTTCCTATTGATGTACATTTAGGTTGAACACACACACACACATACACGTATCAGTGAATATATTTTGAAATGTTCTTAGTCTTTTCTGTTTCATATGGATTTTAAGGTCAGGTTTTCAAGCTCTATGAAAAAGGTTATTGGAATATTGACTGTAATTACATTGAATTTACACAACTAGTAGAGGAAAACTAACATCTTAATGATGTTGAAGTTTGTGAGCCATGAGCATAGTATGTCTCTCCATTGATTGAGTCTTTGTATGTGTCCTTCAATTCAAAAGGTTTTAAATTCTTGCATGAAAGGACATTGGGTTTTTTTTTGAAAGATGTAATTATTTTGAATGGGATCTTTTTAAAAAGAATTGTACGTTCTATTTATAGTTGGCTGTGCCTGATATATAGCCATGCTGCTGATTTTTTTCTGTTAATCCTGTTTACAGTAACTTTGCTATCCTCTCTTCCTGTTTTCATAGTTTACCTGTATATTCAGCTTTGTATCTTCCTCTACAGGCATTGGAGAAGGAAATAGCAACCCACTCCAGTATCCTTGCCTAGAAAATCCCATGGACAGAGAAGCCTTGTGGACTGCAGTCCACGGGGTCACAAAGATTTGGGCACAACTGAGCGACTAACACTTTACTACAGGCATTAAACATTTTATATTTTGATTGCTTTATTGTGCTAGCTGAGTTATCCAATACCTACTGAATTAGAAGCAGTAGTTAATTGTGGTACTTCTGACTTTAAGGGAACTATGTTATTGTAAATTACCATCTAGTCCTATTGTGCTATTTATATTATAAATAAGAAATATATTATAAATATATAATATTATATAATACTATTTCTGTATATAAGATGATAGTTTTTCTTTAATCCATTATGAAATGAGATTAAAGTGAAATGGATTAATTCAATGATGAATTATTTTAATAGATTTTCAAAGGTTAAACCATCCTAGCATTCATGCCTACTTTTTGTAATTTCTTATATTTGTATGTATCTGGTTTGATTTCTAGATCTTTTATTGAAGATTTTTGCATCCATGTTTATAAGTGAGATGAGGCTACAAAAAGTCCTTTCTTCTTTTCTCACCTTACTTTGGCACCAGATTATAGTAGCCTCATAAAATAGTTCAGGAAGTCTTCTCTCTCTTTATGTTCTCTGGTGTGACTTAAAAATAGAGATTACCTGTCTCCTAGAAGTTTCACTAAATATACCTGTAAAATCATCTGGGCTGTTTTCATTGTCTTTAAGATCTATCCAGGCTTTCAGTTTCTTCTCAAATCCATTTTTTTCTCGAAAAATCATCTATTTCATCTAAGATCTCAAACTTACTGTCATAAAATTGTTTATAGTACTTTTTCATTTACTTTTATATTTTAAACTTTAATATTTATTTTTATCATTTCCTTTCTTTTTTCTTATTCTATTTTGTCGAAGCTTTCTCTACTTTATTATTCATGTCAAAAACACAAATTTTGGTTTTGTTCATCTTCTCTATTGTTTCTTTGTTTCCCCCTTCATTAACTTTTAGATCTTACTATTATTGTTTCCTCCCTTCTACTTATATGTAATCTTTTTCTTAGTCCTTGAGTTGGATGCTTTGTTCATTAATTTTCAATTGTTCTTTTCTACTAAATGCATGAAAAGATATAAGTTTCCTCTAAGTTACTGTCTAAGCTGCATCCCACAAGTTTTTATAAATGGTATTTTCATTGTTACCCAATTCCTAATTTCCAATATAATTTTTATGTGGTTCCTGAATTATTTTAAAGTATATTTTTAAGGAGCACTTTTCTGCATTTTTGCTTTTGCTTTTTGTTCACTGATTTCCAATTTCAGTGTATTTTGCTGAAGCAGCATGATTTGTATGGTATAGAATATTTGCCATTTGTTGAGCTTTCCTTTGTAAACTAATAATTGTCTGTTTTCTGGGTATTCTGCATATTCTTGAAAAGAATGTGTATTTATAGTCATAGCTTTGGGGTTCTATACATGTTCATTATATTAAAGTTGTTAATTGTACTATTCAACTTTTCTACATCCTCATTAATTTTTAACTTTTTATTCCTCATGGTGAAATTTTCAATTTGTCTTATTACAAGTATGTCAAGGTTTGCTTTATATATATTGAAGCTATACTTTCTTACAGGATCACAATTGTTACCTCTTCCTGGGGAAGTAATCCTTTTATCATTATATAATGACTCTACCATAATGATCTTTACACCTTGAAATCTATTTCGCCTGATAATATTGTAGCTACCGCACATTTCTTGGTACTTTACTACCATTTTTTTTTCTCTTATTGATAACTTTTCTCTATTAGTATGTTTTAGCACACCTCTCATTAACAGAAAGAACAAAACTAGATTTTCTGTTTCACTCAGTTCCAGTCTCAGTCTTTTAAACTACAAGTTCAATTTGTTTTTATTTACTGGGATTACTGACATGTTTGGATTTATATCCTATAATCTTCTTCTGTGTCTCCTATTTACATCATTTATTTTTTTCATTGACTTTTACCCTTTTTCTGCCTTTTCTCTGATTACCTAGGTTATCTTCATTCTTATTCCTCTATTTCTGGTTAGGAAATCATATATTCTGTTTATGTTCTTTTGCATATTATCTTTAGCTTCTTAACATTTCATTAAAATGTAATACACATACAGAAAAGGACAAAAGTCCTAGGTGTACAACTCAGTGAATTATCCAGATAGGAAACACCTGTGGTAGAATTCTACCACTGACAGCATGTGTTTACTCTATCTTTTGATTAAAAGAAGTTCTTAATTTTGATATCATCCAATTTTATCTTTTATATTTATGGTTAGCATTTTGTGTACAGTTTTTTAAAAAATTTTGTGCCCTAAAGATCATGAAATTGTTTTTTAATGTTGCGTTCTAGAAGCTTTGTCAGTTTATTTTTCATACATTTTATCTGGAATTGATTTTGTATATAGGATTCAGTAGAGATGAAATTTCTCTTAAAGGATATTCAGTTTCCCAGAACCATTTAAAACAGTAGTCATTTCTCATTTGCCTAAGTACCACCTTTACCATAAATCAAGTATCCTTATATATATGGATCTGTTTTAGGACTCTGTTTACTCTGATTGGCCTATTTGCCATTGTACCAATGCCCACTGTCTAAATTAACATAGCTTTATAATGTCTTCCTATCAGCTAAAGTACGTCTTTTCACCTTATTCTGCTCCTTTCTTTGACTGATCAATATACACATAAACATACAAACACACACATACAATTGCTGAGATGTTGATTGGGGGTGTATTGAATCTGCAGGAGAATTTGGGGGAGATTGGCATCTTTAGGGAAAGGCAATGGCACCCCACTCCAGTACTCTTGCCTGGAAAATCCCATGGATGGAGGAGCCTAGTGGGCTGCAGTCCATGGGGACACTAAGAGTCAGACACGACTGAGCAACTTCACTTTCACTTTTCCCTTTCATGCATTGGAGAAGGAAATGGCAACCTACTCCAGTTGCTCCAGTCAGACATGACTGAGCAACTTCACTTTCACTTTTCCCTTTCATGCATTGGAGAAGGAAATGGCAACCTACTCCAGTGTTCTTGCCTGGAGAATCCCAGGAACGCAGGAGCCTGCTGGGGTCGCCAGGAGTCTGACACGACTGAAGCAACTTAGCAGCAGCAGCAGCAGGCATCTTTAGTTTTGAGTTTTTTTGTTCATGAACGTGTTATAGCTTTCCATTTATCCAGTTTTTCCTCTAGTTTATCTCACAAATTTTAATAATTTTCCAGTATAGGTCTTACAAATGTTGTGTTTAAATTATTATTAAGCATATTAATTCTAATAATTTATCTATACAGATTCTTTTTGTAGTTTGTATATACACAATCATACTATCCTTGAATAATGATTGTTTGTTCCTTTTCAATTTTTATACTTTTTTTTCCCTTCTCTTACATTATTGGACTGGCTAGGACCTCAAGAATTATGTTGTATAGAAATGATGATCATAGGCATCTTTGCTCAGTGTCAGTAATAGAAGAAAAGATTTCAACATCTCACAATTAAATAATGTTTTTGTTGTGGGGTTTTTGTAGCTTATCTTTATTGGTTAAAGTTGCTTTTAGTCTTAGTTTGCTATTTTTATCATGAATGAATATTTAGTGTTTTATGAAATACTTATTATGTATCTGTGAAGATGATCATATAAGTTTCATCTTTTACTCTCTATATATGATGAATTACAATTATTGATTTTCAAAGTTTAAAACAATCTTGCTTTTCTAGAATAAATACACATGGGTGTTTATATGATTTCCTGTTATGTAATACTAGTTTTGCTGTGTTGATGTTTTGTTTAGAGTTTTTACATCCATATTTATGAGTGAATTAGCCTGTATTTTTTCTTATAATATCATTGTCAGAATTTTACATCAAGGTTATGTTGACCTCATAAACACACTATGAAGTGTTTTCTTTTTCCTATTCTTTGGAAAAGTTTATTCCAGATTGGCAATTTTTCTTCCTTAAAATTTTGGTATATTTACAAATGAAGTTATCTGAGATTGCAATTTTTGTGGGGGGGATATTTTTCATTGTTTATTAAGGTTTTTATAGAAAATACTAAGTTTCCTTTTTTTTTCCTTGTGTGCATTATTGTAAGCTTGATTTTTCTGAGAATTTGTCCATTCCGCTGACAGTTTTAAATGTATTGACAAAAAGTTATTTGTGCTATCTTCTTATGATGTTTTATGTCTGAACAATCTGCAACAATGTCATCTTTTCCATTCCCAATATTAGTTATTTGGGCCTTCTCTATTTTCTTCTTCCTGAGCCCCATCAGGAGCTTATCAATTTTATTGGTTTATGCAAATCATCACATATTGGCTTTGTTATTCTATCACATATTTATTACTATTTACTTAATTTTAGCTTATAAAATTATTATCTTCTTCCTTATACCCTCTTGGAGTTTCCTTTGCTCTTCTTTATCTCATTTCTTTGAACTGGATGCTTGGGTCATTGTTTTTTCAGCTGGCTCCCCTTTCTATCTTATAAATTTTCCTATACATATGGACTGAGTTATGTTACACAAATTTTTATGTATTTGTTGTTGTTGTTCCGTTGCTAAATCATTTCCGATTCTTTGTGACCTCATGGGCTGCAGCACACCAGATTCCTCTGTCCTCCACTGAGGACATTTTCATTCATTTCAAAATATTTCCTTATTTCCATGATGATTTCTTTTCTGTTCTATAGTTCATTCAGAAGACTATTTCTTAATTTCTAAATTATGTGGATTTTATAATTATCTTTTGTTACTGATTTCAAGTTTAATTCCATAGTAGGGAGAAAACATGTTTTATATAATTTCAGTACTTAGAAATACATTGAGACTTGCTTTACAACCCAGCCTATGGTCAATATTTGTAAATGCTTTCTGTGTGATTGAAATTTCTGTGTATGTTGTAGCTATTTAATGTAGTATTCTATATTATCAACTAGATCAAATTTGTTAGTCATATTCTCAAATATTACATGTTCTTTCTGAGTTATCTGTTTGTCTGTCAGTTAATGAGAAAAGGAATCATAAAAATTTCTGACTATAATTGTGAATCTGTCTTTTATCTTTTTTGTTCCTTCACTTTTGCTTCAATATTTGGCTTCAGTATTGGAAATTTTTTAGCCATTATCTAATCAAGTATTTTTTTCTGTACCCATAAGATTGACAAAAGCTCTGTTCAACCTTTGAGCCTTCCAGCTGCATCCACCAGAAATGACAGACATTTCTAGAAAAGAAACATCTATCAATGTCAGACACCTCTCTGGGTTATCATTTTCTCCTGGAAGTTGGCCCAGTAACTCTTTACTCTTTTGTGAATTCTAGTAATATTCAACAAAATTTTAAATATATTTTGTCTAGAGTTTCTAGTTCTTATCAGAAGAGAATAGTAAAAATTACTTAGGCCACAATCACTAGAAACAGAGCTTCACTTTTCCACTTTTATATGCATATTTGACAAAGTATCTCTTACCTAACTCCTGAAGAATATAAATCTTTAGAAATATTGCACACAGGGGATTCCATTGCACCTAATATGATAGGTAATATTTTATTTCACTATTGTTTTCTAATCCCCCAGTTTTATAATTATTATTATTATATAGTCAATGCTTCCTTGCCATCTCTCTAGGTGGATAGTTTATTAATCCCCATCTATTGAGGTTGCAGTTTTTCAAGGGTTGTCCTTGCTTTCTGCAGAAGTTTCCACTCCAACTCCCTATCTTAAATGGGCCAAAGACCTCATCTCTTTTCCTTTTGTGGACACAGATACCCAAGCCCCTAGTCATTACTGGATATAATAACCCCTCTAGGCTGCCAGAGGGTTGACTTACATGCTTACATGTTTGTATGTTAGCATCTTCTTTGCATTGGCATTTGAGAATTTCTCTTTCTTGTGAGCTAAGACAGGCAATTTTAAAAATTGTTATGTTATATTCAACATTTCTAAAGGTTTATGTTGAGGTGATTTAAGGATAGCTTAGTCTGCCATTTTGCTGATGCTATTCATCCAGTCCTACTACTTTTCAGGAAATCATCAGAATAATGATACTCCTCTGTGTCTGAAATTTATAGTAGTATAAAGTGATGTATGCAAAATGTTTGCCTTTAATTGCTTCAGTCAGCTCTGGTTTGATTGCCTTTGACCTATTTAGTTTCCTAATCTTAGAAAGGCCCTTTCATTTCAGCTTTTAGTGTCTTGAGGGAAGCCATTAAGGGGAATATAATTACAATATCAAGTTCACTACAAGAACTAAATTTTAAAATTCAGATTATCAATCAGTGATTCAGAATCAAGATATACAATGTTGGCACTAATTCAACATTAGCCTACTTGAGCTACCATTTTTTTAGGATTAGTCCCCCTTTTTTTGGTATTTTCTTGGTCCTGGAATTTTCTCTCAATCTGGTGATCCCACATACAATTTTCTATTCACTCTTCCAACCTGGCTTTACAACTACTACTTTATCAATACAGCTCTTCCTAAAGTTGTCACCAATTTCCATATTGGTAAATCTAATGGGTACTTCTCTGCCCATTGACCTCTCAGCAATATTTTACATGTAACTGAAATCTCTAAGTGGCATTTTGGGCACTCCAAGGAGCTCAGTTCTTTATGTCTCAGCTCAGAAAGAATTCAGTGAGAGGCAAAGTGATATCTAAGGAGTAATTTATTAGTCTAGGACCCTTGTGAGGCTTGCAAGTAGGTGAACAAGAGGGTGCCTCACCCTGAAAACTTAGTGGGCCACAGTTTTATAATAAGAAAAATGGAGGGGGGGAAGACTAACTTCTTCCTCATTCTTGAATAGACATCACACTTCCATCATCAGTTTCTCCTCCATGTTTGGTGAGGGGAGTATTCTTGTCCCTACCTAGTCAAGCCAAGACTATCATGGTGCTATGGAAATGAGCAAAAGAGGGGTAACTTAAGCTAAAAATGGTAAGTCATCTCAGGTTTTAGTAAATGTCACCTTTTCCTTATATTTTTGTTTTTATTTTTTTTTAATACTTTATTCTACATTACAATACTGTATTTGTTTTGCCAAACATTGACATGAATCAGCCACAGGTGCCCACGATCTCCCAATGCCAAATCCCCTCCCACCTCCCACCCCATATCATCTCCCTGAATCATCCTGTGCACCAGCCCCATGCATCCTGTATGCTGTATTGAACATAGACTGGCGCTTCGTTTCTTACAAGATAGTATACACGTTTCAATGCCATTCTCCCAAATTATCGCACCCTCTCCCTCTCCCCCCAGAGTCCAAAAGTCAAATTGCAAATAGAACTGCCTTATGATCTAGCAATCCCACTGCTGGGCATACACACCGAGGAAACCAGAATTGAAAGAGACACATGTACCCCAATGTTCATTGCAGCACTGTTTATAATAGCCAGGACATGGAAGCAACCTAGATGTCCATCAGCAGATGAATGGATTAGAAAGCTGTGGTACATATACACAATGGAGTACTACTCAGCCCTTAAAAAGAGTAAATTTGACTCAGTTCTAATGAGATGGATGAAATTGGAGCCGATTATACAGAGTGAAGTAAGCCAGAAAGAAAAACACCAATACAGTGTACTGACACATATATATGGAATTTAGAAAGATGGTAATGATGACCTTCTATGTGAGACAACAAAAGAGACACAGAGGTATAGAACGGACTTTATTTTTGTTTTTAGTGCATGCAGAAGAACATGTCATCTAGAAATCATTGACTTACTGAGCTCACTAGGCAGGATGTGGGTCTCACGCCACCATTATTTTATTGTTTGGGGGCATGTCACATGCTTCTGTGCATAGTTTTATTGTTAAACAAGCCTGGTTTTGTGGTTTAGCAAACCGACTTTCTTGAGTGATCATTACGTTTATGGAGTTAAATTAATAGGGTCTCCCATACTTTTTCTTTACTTACAATCCCATAGTGGGGTTAACTACTTAATTACCTGCTTTATCCCCTTACTCTATCCCCATCATAACTACCCCGTTTTTCTTAAAATATTGTCCTCTTTTGGCTTTAGCTGCTTCTCTGGTGGCTTAGCAGTAAAGAACTCGGCTGCAATGCAGGGGATGTGAGTTCAATCTCTGGGTCGGGAAGATCCACTGAAGAAGGAACTGGCCACCCACTCCAGTATTCTTGCCTGGGAAATCCCATGGACAGAGAAGCCTGGTGGGCTATAGTCCACGGAGTTGCAAGAGCTGGACATGAGTTAGTGACTACATCACCACTACCACACCACAATCTGCTGAATTTCCTCCTATCACTCACTATCCTCTCCTTCCCAGTCTGCTTTGATGGTTCCTCTTTTTCTCTTTTATCTTTAAATAATGGAACTCCAAAGAACTCATTCCTTAGAGGATATCATGATGTCTCAAGCCTAAATGCTAAATACCACCTATTTGCTAATGGTTGCCAGTTTCACATCTCTTGCTTGGTCCTATCAAATTCATGTATCTTACTGCTTAATTGATATTTTCATTTGGCTATCTCTATGTCATCTCAAAGTTAATTTGTTTGATCTTTCATCTTTTCCCATTTTGTTAGTGGCAGCATTATCCACCCCCTTTGTTTATGCCAAGACTTGTATGTTTTCCTTTTCCTTCATTTCCTAAATCCACTCTTAAGGAATTCATATTGGTTCTACCTCCAAGATATATCTCAAATTGCCCAATGGCCCTGTCATGTATAAATATTATTACTTCCATTGTATAGTTACACAAGCAGAGATTGAGAAAACATGTTACTGTTTGCCTAACTGTACACAGATTTTATGCAGAAGAATTCTTTTTCCAAGCCCATTGCTCTTTCTATCATACCTTGACCCTCAAAGAATACTTGTGAATGAATTAGTGAATATATGGATCCAGATAGTAATAAAACTCACTTGGATTCCAGAATATTCTCTTTTCATTCACCCCAAACCTATGGCATCCTTTTGACAGGCCTTTATCTCCTTTCTGCCCCTCCAGCAAGGGAGTTTCATCAAGAAATCGTCAAAACTTTTATTTTGGCTTTCTACTGTCATGGTTTTATTACTATTCAGTGTGCCTCAAAAAATAAGTCAATGAGACAGAAGAGAGAAACTGGACAGAACTGGTAATACATATTGATTACATTGGCTAAATATTGAATGACATTTTGAGATAAAAAGATGTATAATAATCAATCAAGAGTCATTCTAAATACTTAAAATAAATGCAAATATTGTTAGTATGATCAGGGAAACCAATTGATTACCATCATTTGCATCTTACCTCTTGTGTATTATGAATTATATTAGAAAATTATCATCTTTCTGATTGTAAAACCTGTCTTCCCAAATGAAGTTAGGATACTATTTTACTATGTGTGTTTTCACCAGTGATTTCTTTTTTGTTATTGTTTTTGTTTTTTGTTTTTCTATTTTTTATTTAAATTTATTTATTTTAATTGGAGGCTAATTTCTTTACAATATTGTGTTGGTTTTGCCATACATCAACATGAATCTGCCACAGGTGTACACGTGTTCCCCATCCTGTACCCCCTCCCACCTCCCTCCCCATACCATAACTCTGGGTCATCCCAGTGATTCCTTATAGCGTCACAAAAATCTCTGTAACAAAATTTCTGTGGTCCTAATGAACTTTTAGTGAAAACCACTTGACATTTGTTTGCCACTGACTTCATTTCTGAGCCTTGAATGCTATTTTCATTTTTTGGACTCCTCAAAAACAATATGATTTAGAGTTTATTTTATACATAGAGACATAATTACCTTTTTAAATAGAATTCTTTGTACATTCACTCACATGCTAGAAGTCTTTGTGACCTTTTGAATATAGGTATAGACTGAGATTTTGGTCATTGTAATGTGTTTTTGAAAGAGTAGACTTGGTTGTAATAAAATATGTAAATATATCTTCTTTAAATTCCCCTCAGAGCTGTGTACCATGGAGTGTGGTAGCCATGGAGTCTGTTCAAGGGAATTTGCCAATGTGAAGAAGGTTGGGTTGGACCAACGTGTGAAGAACGCTCCTGTCATTCTCACTGTGCTGAGCATGGCCAGTGCAAAGATGGAAAATGTGAGTGCAGCCCTGGATGGGAGGGCGACCACTGCACAATTGGTAAGTACTTGGAAACAAAGTACATTGGATTAACTGAGAAAGTAAAGCAGTCTAACAAATCAATCTCCAGGGTTTTTGTAGACTTTGAAATGGGAGGAGAGAAGTAGGATGGTTGGCCATAAGTTTGAAAGTTTCCTTAACTAGGAGGTTTCCTGTTTTGAGGATAACATTTTATTTACTTCTGTGCCATTTTCTTTTTCATTACTTTGGTATTCTTTGTATTTTCTGCTTTCAAGTGTTTTGAGTTACTCAAATGAAAGATGATACATTAGAGTAGTGTCATTAGTTAATAAGAGAAGTGCTTTTGTTGTAAAGGTAGCATTCACTGGCCATTTTTCCTTTAGAAAAGTATGAATTGTTTTAGTTGAAAGTACTTAGATTGCCTGTAAGTCCCATTTCATTAAATGGGACTACTTTATCAGTGGCCATTCAATAGCATTAAGGACTATCTTTAATGCATAAGGCAGATACTCCTGACCTACCATCAAAAGAACATTTGTGTTTAATTGTGTATTGGGTAGTATAGATACTTTGTAACAAAGCCTCCAGGCTGTCTCATCCCTCATCACCAATTTCACAAATTTTTAGGATACTGCCTGGGAGAACAGTCTGGGTATGAAAAATTCTCTGTCATAGTTAATGTATCACGTGGTCTTCACACCATAAAAAACACTAATTAATGTTTCAATTATAAAATACTTAATTTAAAAAAATATATAGCCCTTGACACAACAGGTATCTTCCACAAAGGTTTCCTGTGTATAGAGAGGGACAAGTACGATTCCCATTGTTCAGCTAAGGAAAGTGGATCACACAATGTTCCAGTGTCATTCTATGAACACAGAGAAAATTCACACAGTGCAAAAGCAGGCATAAGCCTCTAGATACCCAGTTCATTGTTTGTGAGTTCTTTTTCCCCACTAGACTATGCTACAGCTTTCATTTCTAGATGAAAGTATTTTGTTTTAATGGTTGGAACATTCCAAAATAATGTATAATATATATAACAATTTTAATAAACTGTATTATTACTCTACTAAAGTTACAGTAAGTCTTGTTCTATGACAGTGGAAAATATTTAAAATTCATTAAAAAGGTGGTGAGGGGTGAGATTCAGATGCAGCTTAAGTAATTACATTCCTGCACTAGAGTAAATGTATTGCCTTCACATAGGAGGATCCAAATATTGCGATGATTACCAAAGTGGCTACTCCAGAACCCCCTTTTAAAGATACTAGTAATAAGAAGTTCAAGCTAGTGCTCTCTCATGAAAGTTACTACTGAAATATAAAAATGCAGTTCTTATACTTTTAATGAAATGTGACACTTTTTAGGAAGCCTAATAGAGTTCCTTGCAGAAAAGCCATTAATATCTTTCCCAGAGAAAATATTATTCACAAACTACAGAGGCCAGTGTACCAACTTTTGAGCTGCAGGCATTTCACTGTTCACAGTTTTCTCTTCTCCTCCCAGGCAACAGATGGTAAACCATTAGTACTTGTTGTATAGCTTTGGTCTCCCAGAAATTCATTCCATCACTCTTTTCCCCCTTTTAGCTCACTACTTAGATGCTGTCCGAGGTAAGCTTGTTCTCTCTAGTTTTATAAGAGAAAATTATTTTAAACAGAGAATATGCACGTGGGAAAGAAATTGTTGGTGGGTTTTGGTGGTGGTGGTGGTGTTATTGTTTTTAATTTTGGCAATCTTAAGTGTAATATTGCCAGGTTCATGCTATAATAGACTTAAAAGTAATTTGCTTTCCCAATATCAATGCGTTTTTTTGCCATAGAGTTTAATAGATCATTAAGCAGATTTAAGAATTATTTTTCTTTGTCTTTATGTTGAGTTGTGTGTGTGTGTATGTCTGTTTATATTGACAGAGAAGTAATTATTAAAGAAACTAAGTTTAGGTAGACAGCTGAACTTTTTATTTAACATAACAATATAGCTTTATGGCCATGTATCCTTTCAAGGGCAGAATTATTCCCCTGTTAGTACCTCATCATCCATCCCCCAGGGATCTGCATTTGATAGAGACTACAAGAGTTTTTCTGTCAGATACCCTGGTGCCTTTCATTACTTCAGCCTCAGAAGGTTGAAAATGTCCCATTCAAATTATTCCTAGTTTCTCTTTTTCCTTTGTATGTGCCTGAGACTGGAACTAGATAAATTTCTTTCTTGATCTTATAGATGTTCATCCTATACTATGAATATATACATATATATAATCTTTTCATATTTTTTAACAGCCATCTGTCATTTTTTTTTCTTCCTCTGTTGTTGATAGTTGCTAAAAAAAACCATTTGTAAGAAATACTGGGTTGCTTCTACAGATTAAAAACAGCATTCTTTTGCTTTTTATACTTCTGGAATTTTCTTTCAAACAGAGAAAATGAAAAGAGCATTCATTGGACTATTTAGATCTTGTCCTGCATTGCTACTGGGGAAATTTCCAGAAGCAATATGCCTTTATTTCGCTCTCTGTTCATCTGCCCAGTGAGCACTTGGGACATGCAGAGTTGTCCTTGGGATAGCCTATCTCTGAACCACTGGTACAGAGAGTAGGTCATCCCTGAGAAACTAAATGTCTTAAACAGAGAGCGTCATCAACGTTTGTGGTTAGGCTTACCAATGGATAGAAGTCATTTAAGCATAACAATTTCCTCTTGACTATATTTGTTCAGTTATCCCTAGAATTCTGAAAGTCTAAATTTGGCATGCATGAATTCCACCAACATTTGTTGAGTACTGACAACAGGTATACTATTATGTTAGTTTCTGAGAGAAATACCAGATAAGTTAAAAAAAAAAATCAATTCTTAGCTCTCAGATCAATAATAATCTCGATGAGAAAAGCTGAAATGATGTAAAGCAAGTGCAGCATATTTCTAAGGCACCATATGGGCAATTAATGGTATGACCTGAATTGTATATCAACATACCTAAGTCCTGAAGCAACATATCACTAGGGAAAAATCAGCGCAGAGTGGCAGTAGTAAGTGTCTCTTCCTAGAGATGGCTGTCTTATCCCAGCTTTTTCACATAACTGGATACAATATCATCCATCCAGTTTTGATTGAAATGAGGCAATACCTTTTTTGAAAAGAAACAAAATGCATTTCTTGTCCCCATCATAATTTTTATCCTATCCGAATCAGAGGTTGGGAATTGGGGTTAGCATTAATAATGTTTAATTGGCTCTCTAAGGAAAAGCACAGCAGAGTAAGGGATAACAAGTTCCCTGGGAAAGTGGTATAAGCAAGCAAGCCCCTCTTCCATTTATTTAACACCTCACCTCAACATCTCACCAGATGATTCAGTTTTTCCCTATGGGCAGATACATCATCGTTGGCCAGTCCCATTCTGATGTCTCTGAATCTGTTACTCACTACTGTCTTTTCAGATGGCTGCCCGGGGCTCTGCTTTGGAAATGGGCGATGTACCCTGGATCAAAATGGTTGGCACTGTGTGTGTCAAGTGGGTTGGAGTGGGACAGGCTGCAATATTGTCATGGAAATGCTTTGTGGAGATAACTTGGACAATGATGGAGGTGAGTCATTTATTAAATGTTCATATAAGAAAGGGATATCGCAACCTCTAGCACAGTGATGACCAATCTGGCCAAAAGGGGAAGTTAGGAATCCTTGGTTTAAACAATATAAGGTCATACTATGTTTTGAATCTCAGTTCACTTCAGTTCAGTCGCTCAGTCATGTCCGACTCTTTGCGACCCCATGAATCACAGCACACCAGGCCTCCCTGTCCATCACCAACTCCCGGAGTTCACTCAGACTCGCGTTCATCGAGTCCGTGATGCCATTCAGCCATCTCATCCTCGGTTGTCCCCTTCTCCTTCTGCCCCCAATCCTTCCCAGCATCAGAGTCTTTTCCAGTGAGTCTTTTCCAACTCTTCACATGAGGTGGCCAAAGTACTAAAGTTTCAGCTTTAGCATCAGTCCTTCCAAAGAAATCCCAGGGTTGCTCTCCTTCAGAATGGACTGGTTGGATCTCCTTGCAGTCCAAGGGACTCTCAAGAGTCTTCTCCAACACCACAGTTCAAATGCATCAATTCTTCAGTGCTCAGCCTTCTTCACAGTCCAACTCTCACATCCATACATGACCACAGGAAAAACTATAGCCTTGACTAGATGGACCTTAGTCAGCAAAATAATGTCTCCTTTTGAATATACTATCTAGGTTGGTCATAACTTTTCTTCCAAGGAGTAAGCATCTTTTAATTTCATGGCTGCAGTCATCATCTGCAGTGATTTTGGAGCCCAGAAAAATAAGTCTGACACTGTTTCCACTGTTTCCCTGTCTATTTCCCATGAAGTGATGGGACCGGATGCCATGATCTTCGTTTTCTGAATGTTAAGCTTTAAGCCAACTTTTTCGCTTTCCTCTTTCACTTTCATCAAGAGGCTTTTTAACTCCTCTTCACTTTCTGCCATAAAGGTGGTGTCATCTGCATATCTGAGGTTATTGATGTGTCGCCCAGCAATCTTGATTCCAGCTTGTGTTTCTTCTAGTCCAGCGTTTCTCATGATGTACTCTGCATAGAAGTTAAATAAGGAGGGTGATTATATACAGCCTTGACATATCCCTTTTCCTATTTGGAACCAGTCTGTTGTTCCATGTCCAGTTCTAACTGTTGCTTCCTGACCTGAATACAGATTTCTCAAGAGGCAGGTTAGGTGGTCTGGTATTCCTATCTCTTTCAGAGTTTTTCAGTTTATTGTGATCCACACAGTCAAAGGCTTTGGCATAGTCAATAAAGCAGAAATAGATGTTTTTCTGGCACTCTCTTGCTTTTTCCATGATCTAGCGGATGTTGACAATTTGATCTCTGGTTCCTCTGCCTTTTCTAAAACCAGCTGAACATCAGGAAGTTCATGGTTCACGTATTGCTGAAGCCTGGCTTGGAAAATTTTGAGCATTACTTTACTAGCATGTGAGATGACTGCAATTGTGCAGTAGTTTGAGCATTCTTTGGCATTGCCTTTCTTTGGGATTGGAATGAATGACTGACCTTTTCCAGTCCTGTGGCCACTGCTGAGTTTTCCAAATTTGCTGGCATATTGAGTGCAGCACTTTCACAGCATCATCTTTCAGGATTTGAAACAGCTCAACTGGAATTCCATCACCTCCACTAGCTTTGTTCATAGTGATAATTCATTGAATATTTACTGTAATCAGGCAATACTCCAAATTTTTTGTATGTATTATATGCCCTTTCATGTTCACAATAATGCTATAAGGTATAGGTAATATTTTCCCTATTATTACATGGAAAGACTAATGCTTGGAGTGAAAATGGTAAGTGACTTTTCCAAGATCACACAGCTCAAAAGTGCCAGAACCAAGGTTTCAATTCAAGGCTCTATGACTTCAGTTTCTCCTTTCTTAATTGTTATAACCATGCCAGCTCCCATACCTATGGCATTATATTATGCTATATAAAATCCATGTGCCAACATCTAAACTGTCAGATGCTGATGTAGCTTGCACTACAACACACTATGAGGTAGTTGTCTTTATTCTTAGTTATTTAGGGCTCCCTCTTGTGTCTTTACCTTTTAGCAGCACTTTATATCTTTCAAAGGACATGGCATCAAGACAATTCACAGTAGAAATTTTATATTTAATTCAAGAGCTGCACATGTTTTAAAAAGCCATATGTGGCTCTGAGGCCTCAGGGTAACCACTTCTATTTTAGTCTAGCAAACAAAGTCATCTAATACATTGTACAATCAGCCTCAAAACAACCTAGATCACTTCTGAATGAGCCTAAAACAATAAATCCTCTTACTTTCTAATCAAGAAAACATGAAATTGACAGGAAAAATTTATTTCTAATTTCTGTATATTAAGTTAAAATGAAGTAGGTTATTAAATTTAACTCCTCAGTGTTTCTACTTGTGCCTAGACAATTACATCCCTTGTCATTTGAGCATGTAGGGCTTAAAACAATAAGGTTACAATCATCATTTAAGCACAAAATTGGGCATAAAAGTGTCCTCTTTTATTGTTCTAGCTAACAGTTTGCCTTGAAAAGTTATAAGACCTTATGAATTTTAAATAGAAGCAACTTTCTCATTAAGAGCACAGGGCTTTGAAGTCAGAATTTCTGGATTCAAATATGAGCTCTGCTATGTACTTCTAGCTGTTGGGTTTGGGAATGGTTTCTTGCTATCTCTGTGCTTCAGTTTCCTTATCTTCAAAATGGGGCTGATAATAACTGTCTAATAGGGTTGTTAAAAGTATTAAACAAGATAATTCATGTGAACTACTTGAGAGATGATAAACTATGCCAATCACCACTCTGTTAACAGACATTTGCACACACACACACCAAGGATAACAGACCATTTTCTGAAGAGACTGTTCCTATCTAAATTAAAATTTTTTAATATAAATTTATTTATTTTAATTGGAGGTTACTTTACAATATTGTATTGATTTTGCCATACAACAACATGAATCCGCCACAGGTATACACAAGTTCCCCATCCTGAACCCCCTTCCCCACCTCCCTGCCCGTATTGTTTGGGAGGCTAGAGTGAGATTTTCAATTAAATGGTACACTGATCAACTATTAACTTGCCTTTTATGGTTCACCAAGATTCATTTCTTTTCAGGACTCATCCTCTACACCTATCATTCTCAGTCCATCATTTAAGTTCCAACTCAAGCTGTATCTCCCATGATGCCTGACATCCACCACCCTAGTCGACCATGGTGTTTGTCATATACACCATACAATCCAGTGCTTAACTATATGCTGTCTGTATTGTTTTCTTGTTACATATTAAGTGTGACCCAGAGTCTGTTTTTTTTTAGTTTGTTTTTGGCCACGCCGCGCAGCATGTGGGATCCTAGTTCCCCAACCAGGGATCAGGCCCACAGCTGCTGCACTGGAAGTGCAGAGTCTTAACCACTGGGCCACCCAGGAAGTCCCAGAGTCCATCGTTTGGTGCCAAATATAATTGCTAATAAAATTAGCTCACTTGCATTGTGCTTACAATGTACAAGGCACAGTGCTGAGTCCTTTATGTGAATTATTTCACCTAATCTCCAAGAGGTAGAAGCTATTATTAACTCTACTGTACAAATTAGGAAACTGAGGCACCGAGAAGTTAAATAAAATGCTCAAGATCTTATGGAAAGTAAATGATAGAGCCAGAGTGTAAACGCAGGTGGTCTGCTTATTTGCAAAAAGGGTTGAAGGTGTAGTAATAGAAATTTCTCAGTTGATATATTGATTCAAATGGTATGCTCAGAAAATACTTTAACAGCTTATGGAAGTACAATTTCTGACTCAGTGTTGAGCCACAGTGTTTCCCCCCTTAATAATATACAGCTTTATTTTTAAAAAATAATTGAATGTTTAATTATCAAGCATTTGTTGTGGCCTCAAGTTTACCTCAGGGAGTCAAAATGTTTAATGAATGGATTGATTAAATAGTAATGCAATAATGGGTTATCAAATTTCAATATCTGTGGTATATATAGATACGAAAGGTATAGAAGATGTTGCTGAATCTGTTTTGACCTGTGAACATTTCTTTAAAAATGTGCATCTATGTGAGAATCAAAATAAAAGACCCAGTGTGACTTTAGTATATTTTTATGATTGTCTCTTTAGGGAGTAGGAGGGGGAGGCTCCTTGGTATGATTAAGATGATACTGATGACAAATAAATATTTAGCTCTTCCTTGAGGTGGAAAGATTAAGTAGCTGGATTAAATAGCCTCTGAAAGTCCCATGACTAAAATTTTGGACAATAAATGTGTTTTTATACTGTTTAAGTAACACCCCTAAGAATACATTAAATGCCGTTTATTTGTTGGTCTCAGTTTTCCAACTATCCAGAATGGCAGGGTTCATTTCCAACCATCAGAATGGTTGGATATGCCTTATGATTAATATTTGCATACTTGTTTGTATATGTAGGTGTGTGAGTTTTAATTAAGTCAGAAAGTACCAATTGAACCTTTGGGGGAGAAAAATATGGTCCTTATTTTTTTAATGTTAATTCTTAAGAAATCTTCCGTATCCAAAAAAAAAAGAAATTACAGTAACTTTCAAGCAGTTGCTTCAAGTAGCTGCTATCTCATTACTCCATATCATTGCTGATACATAAAGAATGGCAGGACTGTTGTTTGTTTTTTTTTTTTTTTGCATTGCAATCAGCTTTGAATACTCATTAGTATTACTGCTACTTCCTGCAGCTTTGACTTTAGTTACACTCTGATTCAGTGCATTGTGACTCTTGGTAACTAATTGGGCTGCATTGAATATGTGGGTGTCACAGGTCTCAGAGCTACCTTAGAACTCCTTGAACAGTAAAAACAGAGCCAAAAACACTTGGATTTTTTTAATATGCGAAAAAAAGAGAAAACTCTCTTTTGCATTGTATATATATGAACTAATTACCACAGAAATCACAAATCTATCAAATGTCTTAACCTCATGTACCCCTTTAGTCAACAAGCACACAGCATGTGCACAATCCTGTGCTTGAAAGAGGAGAGTTAACCTTATAGTAACCACATTTTCCTGTGTTAATCATGTGTCTTGCTTTGTTGTTGTTGTTCAGTCACCCAGTCATGTCCAACTCTTTGCAACCCCATGGACTACAGCATACCAGGCCTTCCTATCCCTCACCATCTCCCAAAGTTTGCCCAAGTTCATGCCCATTGCATCGGTGACGCCATCCAGCCATCTCATTCTCTGATGCCCTCTTCTCCTCCTACCCTCAATCTTTCCCAGCATCAGGGACTTTTAAAATGAGTCAGCTATTTTCATTAGGTGACCAAAATACTTCACCTTCAGCATCAGTCCTTCCAATGAATAATCAGGGTTGATTTCCTTTAAGATTGACTGCTTTGATCTCCTTGCAGTCCAAGAGACTTTCAGGAGTCTTCTCCAGCACCATAGTTTGAAGGCATCAATTCTTTGGCATTCTGCCTTCTTTATAGTCAAGCTCTCACTACCGTATATGACCACTTGACTGTACCGACCTTTGTCAACAGAGTAATGTCCTGCTTTTCAACACACTGTCTAGGTTTGTCATAGCTTTCCTGCCAAAAAGCAATCATCTCCTTATTTCACGGCTGTAGTCACTATCCACAGTGATTTTGGAGCCCAAGAAGAGGAAATCTGTCACTGTTTCCACCTTTTCCCCTTCTATTTGCTGTGAAGTAATGGGGCTAGATGCCACGATCTTAGTATTTTTAATATTTAGTTTTAAGCTGGTTCTTTCACTTTCCTCCTTCACCCTCATCAAGAGGCTCTTTAGTTCCTCTTTGCTTTCTGCCATTTGACTGGTATCATCTTCATATCTGAGATTGTAAATGTTTCTCCCACATATCTTGATTCCAACTTGTAATTTATCCAGCCCGGCATTTCTCATGATGTAGTCAGCATACAGGTTAAACCAACAGGGTGACCTCAAACAGCACTGTCATACTCCTTTCTCAATCTTGAACTAATCAGTTGTTCCATATAGGGTTCTAACTGTTGCTTCCTGACCAGCATATAGGTTTCTCGGGAGACAGGTAAGATGGTCTGGTATTCTCATCTCTTTAAGAGCTTTCCACAGTTTGTTATGACCCACACAGTCAAAGGTTTTAGCAAAGTTGATGAAACAGAGGTAGATGTTTTTCTAGAATTCCCTTGCTTTCTCTATGATCCTGCGAATGTTGGCAATTTGATCTTTGGCTCCTCTGCCTTTTCTTTTTTTTTTTTCTTTCTTCTGAGTTCTAAGATGGAGAAGAGAAGCTGAGCAAGGCTGGTGGGGTCTGGAGAGTTAATCGCTATTTTATCAGAAAGTGTGTAATCTCCCACCTGTCCATCTATACAATGTATTAAATTTTTTGGCCAATTAATAAATAATGTAACACTAAAAAATAAGAATAAAAATTTTTTAAAAATCCTCTGCATTTTCTAAGCCCAGCTTAGACATCTGGAAGTTCTTGGTTTGCACAGTGCTGAAACCTAGCATGCAGGATTTTAAGCATGACCTTACTAGCATGGGTGCTTAGTCGCTCAGTCGTGTCCAACTCTTTGTGACCCCATGGACTGTAGCCAGCCAGGCTCTTCCATCCATGGGTTTTCTCCAGGCAAGAGTACTGGAGTGGGTTGCCAGGCCCTCCTCTACTAACATGGGAGATTAGTGCAGTTGTTCGATAGTTTGACCATCCTTTAGTACTTACCCTTCTTGGGAATTGGGATGAGGATTGACCTTTTCCAGTCCTGTGGCCACTGCTGGGTCTTCCAGATTTACTGACCTATTGAGTGTAACACCTTGATGGCATCATCCTTTATGGTTTTGAATACCTCTACCAGAATTCCATTTGAAGAACTATGTGTGCCTGAAGAACTATGGATGGAGGTCCGTGATATGGTACAGGAGGCAGTGAACAAAACTATCCCAAAGAAAAAGAAAAGCAAAAGGCAAAGTGGTTATCCAAGGCGGCTTTACAAACAGATGAGGGAAGAAGAGAAGCAAAAAACAAGGGAGAAGGGGAAAGATACATCCAACTAAACACAGAGTTCCAAAGAATATCAAGGAGAGGCAAGATGGCCTTCTTCAATGAAAAGTGCATAAAACTAGAGGAAAACAACAGAAGTGGAAAGACCAGAGGTCTCCTTGGGAAAATTGACGATATCAAGGGAATATTTTGGCCAAAAGTGGGCACAATAAAGGACAGAAATGGTAGAGACCTAGTAAATGCTGAAGAGATCAGGAAGAGATGGAAAGAACACACTGAAGAACTGTACAAAACAGATCTGAATGAACCGGACCACTGCGATGGTGTGGCCAATCACACAGAGCCAGACATTCTGGAGTGTGAAGTCAGGTGGGCCTTAGGAAGCACTACTGTTAAGAAAGCTAGAGTTCTGATTTAGGATTTAGAAAATGTAATCACCATATATTACAGGCTGATACAAATTGACATGAGAAAAGTTTAGACATTGTATTAACTGAATCAGAATAGCTAAAACAAAGAATAATGAGAACAAGCTAGAACTATCATATGTTAAAGAATAATTTTAAACTAATTAAAACAAAGTGGTACTAATGTAAGAGTAGACAGACCAATGCAACCCAATAAAAGCTCAGAAACACACCCCAGTACAAGTATTTACTATATGATAAAACCAAGCCTCAGAAGTCAGTGGGAAAAAGAAGCATTATGAAATAAGTGATGCTGAGTCAAATATGCAGATAACACCACCCTTATGGCAGAAAGTGAAGAGGAACTAAAGAGCCTCTTGATGAAAGTGAAAGAGGAGAGTGAAAAAGTTGGCTTAAAGGTCAACATTCAGAAAACTAAGATCATGGCATCCGTCCCATCACTTCATGACAAATAGATGGGGAAACAGTGGAAACAGTGGCTGACTTTATTTTGGGGGGCCCCAAAATCACTGCAGATGGTGACTGCAGCCATGAAATTAAAAGATGCTTATTCCTTGGAAAGTTATGACCAACCTAGACAGCATATTGAAAGCAGAGACATTACTTTGCCAACAAAGATCTGTCTAGTCAAAGCTATGGTTTTTCTAGTATGGATGTGAGAATTGAATAAAGAAAGCTGAATGCTGAAGAATTAATGCTTTTGAACTATGGTGTTGGTGAAGACTCTTGAGAGTCCCTTGGACCGCATGGAGATCCAACCAGTCCATGCTAAAGGAAATAAGTCCTGAATATTCATTGGAAGGACTGATGTTGAAGCTGAAACTCCAATACATTGGCCCCCTGACACGAAGAGCTGACTCATTTGAAAAGACCTGGATGCTGGGAAAGATCGAGGGCAGGAGAAGGAGATGACAAAGGATGAGATGGTTGGATGGCATCACTGACTCCATAGACATGAGTTTGAGTAAACTCCAGGAGTTGGTGATGGACAGGGAGGCCTGGCGAGTTACAGTTCATGGGGTCTCAAAGAGTCGGACATGACTGAGCGACTGAACTGAATTGAGACAACTATTAAGAAAAAAAAACTTAGATTTTCAATTTATGCCATATTGCAGAAGAATAAAATATATAGAAATACTCAAGCTGATTAATGAATTGAAAGTAAAAGAAAACTCAAACACAATTAGAAGAAAGTTTAGGTGATAGATCTCAAGATTGGAAAGGACTTCTTACACATAAAAGCTAGGAAAGAAACCACAATAGGAAAAGAATGATAAATTGGACTTCATAAAAATTTCAAACTTCTTTGTATTCTTTGGCTGAGTTTATAGATCGTTCAACATCTATTTGGAGTTCTCAAAACCTGCATTGTCTGATATGGTAGCCACTAGCCACATGTAACTATTTAAATATAATTTAAATAACCTTAAAAATCTCATTTCTCAATTGCACTAGCCACATCTCAATTACTCAGTAGTCCCATGAGGCTAGTGACTACTGTGTTAAGGCATATCTAGAGCGTTCCTATCAGTGACAAAAGTTCTATTGGATAGTGCTGATCCAAATGTTTGATTCAAATAGTTACCTTTCAGCCTAACATTTCAAATTGGGTACCCAATTTTCCATTCATTCATCACTGCATTGTGCCAAGTATTGTGCTTGACACTAAGGAGAAAAAGACAAATGACTTTCTGCTTTCACGAGTTTATGGTTTCCATATTAAACAAGAAACCACACAAATAAGTATATATTTACACTTGTGAAGAGTGCCATAAAATTTGTAGAGTACTATAAATATGTATAGCAGAACCTAACCAGGTCTATGTGGCAAGGGAGGCCTGACATGAGTCAGAAGAAGAATGTTCCAGGCCAAGGAAACAGCATGTACAAATGCCCTGAGGTGAAACTGTACTAGACTTTTCTAGAAAGTGAAAGATAAGTTATTATGGCTGGAATACAGTGAGTTAGGGAGAGATTGGTAGGAGGTGAGAATATAAAGGTAAGCACTGGCCAGATAGTTATAAAGGAAGGAAGATGATTGTCACAGATTTAAAAGATGCATAATGAGTGTTTAATCAAAACAGCCTTTTTCCCCTCTTATCTTTTAAGTATTTGTCACCTGTTTGTCAAAGTTTTTCTTATATAAACTCTTCCAGTGGGCTATATTCATGTTCACTGGTATAATCAATAAGTTGACGATGGACAGAGAGGCCTGGCGTGCTGCCGTCCATTGGGTCGCAAAGATTCAGACACGACTGAGCGAATGAACTGAACTGAACCTGAGACAACAATACCTAGTGGTTGCTAATTCCATAATAAGCCTGAATTGTGTATTGCGAATCACTTATTAATATTTTCATTGATTTAACTCTGAAAACCCTTGTCTCCATATTTTATTTTCTAATCCAGTTATGCTTAATGTTTATTTTTTCTTCTCATATATGCTTTTGTAATGTTTCTATGAACTATACTTTTTAATGTTATACATTAGACATAATCATAAAAGTGTCTACTAAGAAAAAAAATTTTAATAAAATCAATAAGTTAATTGCCTAAAAGAGAATGATCTTGCAGGAATCATTCTTCATAACAGAGTCACCATTCATTAAGGACAATAGCTATTTGCAAGCCAGTTTAATGATGTAGTGTTTCTAGATCTAGAAATCAGCACCATGGGTGAATTATGAACACATATAAACTCATGAATCAATAAGCCTCATGTTTTGAATGTCACCAGCATGCTGCAGTGTTTAATAAATAGGAAAATGAAATAGAAGGAGCAGTGAATTGATAACATTTGCTCTGTTTAAGGGCCCTTCCATTTACTTTTAAGCTTTGGCTGAGAAAAGAGGCTTGGCATTGGAAGCATATTCCTTATTTTTCTTCTGACCATACCCCCCTCATTTCCAAGGAACTCATTTATTAGAAGGTCATCTTAGTTATGAGAACCTAAACTGCCAACTGACTCCAGATATAAGTGGAAGTTGGAACATCTAAACTCTATAACTCAGTTAACCATTCTATAACTGGATTTGTCACATCATCTATCAACTAAGGCTAATAATACTTGGCATCTTCCTGCTTGTGGTGAGAATGAATGAGAAAGTCTGAAGTAGAGCTTTCCTGGTGGCTCAGACAGCAAAGAATCTGCCTGCAGTGCAGGAGACTTGGATTCAATCCCTGAATTGAGATCCCTGGAGAAGAAAATAGCTACCCACTCCAGTATTCTTATCTGGAGAATTCCATGGGCAGAGGAGCCTGAAGGGCTATAGTCCATGGGGTTGCAAAGAGTCGGACATGATGAGCAACTGACACTTTCACCTTTTTCGCTTCCAATATAAAGTAGGTAATAAAGGTGTGGTGTCAACGAAGAATCCATCTGTAACTTCCATATTTTGATGCATTAATTGAACATTTATTAATTTCTAGGTACATTTATAAGTGTCCTATAAATAAGACTTTAAGGACGTCCATTTATTCATCCAACAAATATTTATTGAATGCTTACTTGGCTTCCCTGGTGGCTCAGACGGAATGCGTCTGCCTGCAATGCAGGAGACCCGGGTTCGATTCCTGGGTCAGGAAGATCCCCTGGAGAAGGAAATGGCAACCCACTCCAGCACTCTTGCCTGGAAAATCCCATGGATGGAGGAGCCTGATAGGCTGTTAAAATCCACGGGGTCGCAAAGAGTCGGACATGACTGAGCAACTTCACTTTACTTGGACTCAGGCACTGTTCTAGTCATTGAGGAAATAGCAATGAATAAAGAAGACTAAATCCTTGTTTCATGGATCTTATATTCTAGTTATAAGGGGCAAACAATAAACCCCCAATTTTTAAACAGTATGATAGAAGCTGGTAAGTGTTATGGAGAAATTTTTAAACAGGTTAAAACAAGATAGGAATGTGCAACAGCAGTGAACTTTTAAATATTATGGTCAGAGGAAGCCTCACTGAGAAGGTGGCACTGAGTAAAGAATTAAATGAAGTAAGGAGTGGGCCATATTAACATTGGAGAGAAGTTTCCAGGCATAGAAATAGTGGTGAAGGGAGTTGTGGGATACGGTAATGGGAGGGAGGTAAGGTAAGAGAGAGATGGTGGAGAACCGGACTATGAGAAAGTAGGTCTTTGTCAGAACGCTGGATTCTATTCTGAGCAATGTGGAAGCCATTGATGGCAGGTGGGGAGCACGTGAACACTAGTGGAATAGAAACAATTTACTTTCCTGATGCAGAAAGAGTAAATGTATAAGTTATAGCAATAACAATGATTTAGGCAGTTACAATGCAAATGCCCTTGAACCTCTCCCACTTTCTTTTTACTAATGCAGCAAAATACTAGGATAAAAGTCAGCCTGAGTAAATGAAAAAGATGAATTATAGACTATTTCCAAAGGAAATACAATCATATTACCTTTGATGCTTATAAGAGCAACAATGAAGCTACCAGGATTGCCTAGTAGAGGGCTTGCTTTAGTAAATATTATGAATGATTCAAAATTAGTCCATTGTTTGTAGGTTCCTAAATGTCTGAGAAGATTTTGTTCAACTGAATCATTGGAATGATCAGCCCTTCAATTTCCTTTTCATTATTAATTTGCTTGGCAGATCCTCTCTTCTATACACACTGAAAAGGTTAAGCTTCAGTCCAGCCCCTGTCCAAATGATAAAAAATTCTGAACTTGTGAAATTCAATGAAGAAAGATTTACTGTAGCATTAGTGTCCATTTAGAGCCACATAGATTCCTACCTATCTGACAACCTAACGAAGCAGAGTTCACGAAATGAACAAGTTCTAATGAACTGAATATGCTACAGAGAAGTTAATTGCCCTCTGGTCAGTGATAAGGCAACTTGAAAAGAAGTGAGTCTGAACATTTTAAGCTGCCACTGCAGACCGTTGACATCTACCCCTAGGACTCTGTCCCTGGACTCTTTGTTGTCTGTCCAGTGTAAAAATTGGTTAATGACCATAGCTGAGTGCTAGCTACTAAACTCTAAGCACTGTGCTAATATGATCATGATAGCATGTGGTGATCCTCACAGCTCTCTACTCATCCCATCTAACAGATGAGGAAACTGAGAATCCAGGAGTTGCACTGATTTGTAAATGGCAAAGTCAAGGTTAGACCAAAGTTGTCTGATTCTTTCACCTTAACCACTTCATGTGTTCTAAATACTACATTAAGGGACTTCCCTGGTGGTCTAGCATCTATGACTCTGTGCTCCCAATGCAGGGGCCTGGGTTCTATCCCTGGTCAGGGAACTAGATCCCACAGGCCCCAACTTAAAGATCCTGCGTGTCTCAGTGAAGACTGGAGATCCCATGTACTACAACCAGGACCTGGCACAGTCGGCTAAATAAATATTTTTAAATAGCTAAATATTATATTAATCGGGCACTTGGAGGTCTTACACCTAGGACAGTAGTACTAGCAATACTGCTTGGATGATGGTGTCAGGCGTGTTCTTTGTAGTCAGAACACTGGGTATTAATATGACTTCCAAATTTCTTCCAACCACATTTTGGCCTCCCCTCATTTATTTGTGAAATGGAGATGAGAATGTCTGCTGAACAGGGTTGTCACAAGGATTTAGTTAAAATAATAGACATGGGAGTACCTAGTGCCACAGCTGACACATGCTGCTGCTGTTTAGCCACTAAGTTGTGTCCAATTCTTTGTGACCCGGTGGACTGCAAACCTCCAGGTTCCTCTGTCCACGGGATTTCCCAGGGAAGAGTACTGGAATGGGTTGCCATTCCTTCTCCAGGGGATCTTCCTGACCCAGGGATCTAACCCACATTTCCTGCATTATAGGCAGATTCTTTACCACTGAGCTACCTGGAAGGCCGTTAACTAATCTATGCATGCTTGCATGCGTGCATGCGTACTAAAATCACTTCAGTCATGTCCAACTCTTTGCAACCCTATGGACTGTAGCCCACTAGGCTCCTCTGTCCATGGGATTCTCCAGGCAAGAATACTAGAGTGGGTTGCCATGCCCTCCTCCAGGGAGCCTTCCCCACCCAGGGATCGAACCCCCATCTCTAGTGTCTCCTGCATTGGCAAGCAGGTTCTTTACCACTAGTGACACCTGGGAAGCCCCTAACTAATCTATACATGTTGCCAAATCCTTTTGGATAGCCTGCTATGGACTAGCTGTCCCTTTTCATCAAAGTGATGATATGGGTGCTGTCCCTAAGAGGATATATATTTTTAAATTCATTTTAAGGATTAGGAAAATATGGGTCTTCCCTGTATCATTCATATTCCCTTATTCAATCCGGCTTTCAACCAAGCGCATGCATCTAATAGGTAAAAGTTAAATAGTGAAGAAATGTTCTGAAGAAATCAGTGTCCTTGATCTTCATGGTCACCAACTGAGCCAGCTGGAATGGCCCTTACCTGGCTGGCAAAGCTAGGATCAGTGAATGCTGTGTTTAGTCCTTTAAGACAATTTAACATCCCTTTTTTGCTAGCTTTTATTTTTATTCCTTTAAAGGGAATAGGCCCCCAAAGTAAAATAAGTTAACATTTCATGTGTCTATATATGACACCTTGAGCCTGGCTGTCAGGAAGGTGCCACAGCTTCCAGTTCAGAAAAATAAAAGATCCATTAATAGCCAAAGGAAGAAAAAAAGCAACCCCCACACAAGCAGTGTGACTGTCATTTACACTTCTTTGTAACAGTCTAGACATACTGTATGGAGTGTTATCCAATGTGATAATTGGTAAGTAGATCTTTGTCCATGTACTGGGCTTACCTATGAATTATAATTCAAGGGTTGCATACCGTTATTGGTTGGCTTGCTTATAGCCTTTCTCGATTCAAGAGAAGTACTATTCTCTCAAAAAACAGAGGTCTTAGAGAGTCAACCCCATATAATAGATAATTATGGCATATGAAACATTAGCTTGGAATTTATAGCACATAATTCTATGAGAATGTGAGTCCAAATTTTCAGTTGGCTCTGTGTTTAGTTTTAGACTCCAGTTTTGAAGATCATTTGGGCATTACTATTTATTTAAAATCCATTTCTTTTCAAAAATGAGTTAGAATCGTGCGGTGGACAGATTGAAACCTCTGAAAGCCCAATCTTATGACTAATGCATTCGCTGCCAATTGAAAGATAAAGGTGACTGCCCATCTGAAAAAGCAGTTTTTCATTGTTTAGTATTTTATGCACAATTCCAGACATCAGAAAACTGTTTTTATCAGACTGATATTTTTTGCCAGCTTTTCAGCACATCGGATGTTTCATTAGCAGAGTCAAGAGGGAAGGTGCTAAGAGGAGGCTATGAGCAATGTCCTGGAGGGAGAGGTGGTTGCAACATCTACAATCTAGAGAAAATCTGTTCATAAAATTTGCTGAATGCGGGGAGAAAGGGGACCAGAAGGAAACCTTTTAGTGAAGCTAATCCACACTTAACAATTATTCATCAGTGAAAAAGAAACATGTATACAGAAAAGCAAAAATCGGGGGCAAAAATACACTGAACTAACAGCAGAGGCCAGAAAGCAGCAAACTGCATTTTAAATCAAAGAAGTGTCTATGGTACAGGGAATTTGAAAGGACCTCAAGCGGGGAAAAATATTTCCTGGGTGCCCTGGGGCTACTGTTCCAAATGCCTACTCCCTTGGTGTTCTGGCTTCCATTGCCTCCAGCTGTGGTTCATCCCCCTCCAGCTCAACGGGAGCAGTCTTGTAAGCACCTGAGAGCTAGCAAAAGAGCCACAGGAAACCCGTGCCAGTGACTTTCATCATCAGCCTAAGGAGCCGTGATCCATCCACACCTCCCTATTCCACGGCAAGCAAGAAGTTGAGCATCTTTATATTTATCCTTGTTAAGCATCGACACTAGAGCTACTTGTCTGCTTTAAGGACCTTGGAAGGACTTTATTTATTTTTTTTTTCTGTATTGGATGTGGAATGAAGTGTCTGTATGCTCCGTTAATCACTCCAGCCCCTTCTCTTTGCAGTTTACTCTCTTGTAACACCTATTGCAGGTTTAACAAGTGTAAGAGTCAGCTGTTTTGTGTGTATATTCCTCCTACTAAGCTCTGAGCTCCTAAAAACAGGAAAAGAGTTGGTTTTAGCTTTTACTTCCCAGGCACCTAACACAGTGCTGTGTACCTACAGTCAGCCCTTTGTATCCTAACATTTTGTACCTGTGGATCCAACCAACCGCACATCAAAAATATTTGGAAAAAAAGAATTCCAGAAAGTTCCTAAGAGCAAAACTTTAATTTGGTGCACCCCCATAACTATTTACATAGCATTTACATCATACTTATAACTGTGTACTTGGTATTTACATTGTATTAGTTCCCTGGTCAGTAGTAAAGAATGCTTCTGCCAATGCAGTTCGATCCCTAGGTGGGAAGATCCCCTGGAGGAGGGCATGGCAACCCACTCCAGTATTCTTGCCTGGGAAATCCCATGGACAGAGAAGCCTGACAGGCTACAGTCAACAGGGTTACAAAAAGTTAGACAGGACTTAGTCACTAAACAACAAAGGCATTATAAGTAATCTAGAGATGACAAAGTATACAGGAGGATATGCATAGGTTATGTGCAAATACTATACCATTTTATATAAAGGCATGAGTCCCCTTGTGGCTCACATGAGTCTGCCTGCAATGCAAGAGACCAGGTTCGATCCCTGGGTCAGGAAGATCCCCTGGAGAAGGTAGTGGCAAGCTACTCCAGTATTCTTGCCTGGAGAATCCCGTAGACAGAGGGAGCCTGGCAGGCTAGAGTCCATGGGGTCACAGAGTCGGACACAACTTAGCGGACTCACACTTTCACTTTTGAGTGTCTTCGGATTTGGGTATCCATGAGGGTCCTGAGACCAATCACCCTCAGATACCAAGGAATGACTGTCATCTCAAGTCTCCCTTCCTCCTAGAACCCCTGTGTACCACATCATTTCTCTACCAAAGAATGAAGCTTTTATGTGATATATTTATTGGAACAACCCTGGATTCTGGAGTCTGGAATAAATGGTGAAGGCCTGGGAATGAAAGAGAGTCACTTATCACTAAATACAGGAAGTTACCTTAGTATATGCCTCAATTAATGCTGTTCGGGACAAGTAAATTCTAGTCACTTCTACAGATTCTCAAAAAAAGTGATTCTGAAATTTTAGTATGCTTCAAAATCACCCAGATTAAGTATGGCATAATCCTGGGCTCTGAGGAAATTCTGCTTTAATAGGTGGGACTGTAGAATATACAGGTTTAATAAACTCTCCAGTAATTGATTCAAACTCTCCAGGTAGTTTTCAGAAGTGAAAATCATTTTGTCACCATAAGGATACCAACTTCTATTGTGACAGTTAGGACTAGACAAGTATGTCGGGAGAATTTTTAAAGTACAAACAAATTCAGGTTGGTAAGCCTTTGTTGGCTTCCCTGGTGGCTCAGAGGTTAAAGCGTCTGCCTCCAATGCAGGAGACCCGGGTTCGATCCCTGGGTTGGGAAGATCCCCTGGAGAAGGAAATGGCAATCCACTCCAGTATTCTTGCCTGGAGAATCCCATGGACAGAGAAGCCTAGTAGGTTACAGCCCACGGATCGCAAAGAGTTCGACACGACTGAGTGACTTCACTTCACCTCACCCTCAAGCCTTTGTTAATTGTGTGTTCAGAAATGTACATGAGATGATAAATTCAAAAAAAATATAAGAAATAGTTATTTTCTTGGAGGAAGAAGGAAACTTCAAAAGAGTGATATCTATTTTATCATTTTAGTCCAGTCACTCAGTCGTGTACAACTCTTTGTGACCCCATGGACTGCAGCATGCCAGGCTTCCCTGTCCATCACCAACTCCCGGAGCTTGCTCAAACTCATGCCCATTGAGTCAGTGATGCCATCCAACCATCTCATCCTCTGTCATCCCCTTCTCCTCCTGCCTTCAATCTTTTCCAGCATCAGGGTCTTTTCCAATGAGGCAGTTCTTCGCATCAGGTGGCCAAAGTATTAGAGCTTCAGCTTCAACATCAATCCTTCCAAGGAATATTCAGGACTGATTTCTTTAAGGATTGACAGGTTTGATGTCCTTGCAGTCCAAGGGAGTCTCAAGATTCTTCTTCATGTGTGTACACATGTTCCCCATCCTGCACCCCTCTCCCACCTCCCTCCCTGTGGCGGATTCATGTTGATGTATGGCAAAACCAACACAATATTGTAATTAGCTTCCAATTAAAATAAATAAATTTATATTTATAAAAAGAGTCTTCTTCAACACCACAGTTCAAAAGCAACAGTTCTTTGGTGCTCAGCTTTCCTTATGGTCCAACTCGTACATCCATACATGACTACTGGAAAAAACCTAGCTTTGACTAGACGGACATTTGTTGGCAAAGTAATGTCTCTGTTTGTTAATATGCTGTCTAGGTTGGTCATAGCTTTTCTTCCTAGGAGCAAACAGCTTTTAATTTCATGACTACAGTCATCATCTGCAGTGATTTTGGAGTCCAAGAAAATAAAATCTGTCAATGAATACTGGAATGGGTAGCCAGTTCCCTTCTCCAGGGGATCTTCCCAACCCAGGGATTGAATCCAGGTCTCCTGCATTGCAGGTGTATTTTTACCATCTGAGCCATCAGGGAAACCCTATCTATTTTATACATCATATCAGTTGTGTATATGTATCAATTTCCCAAAACCTTCCACCCCCTTCCCCTTTGATATCCATGTATGTTTTTCCCCTACATCTGTATCTCTGTTCCTGCCCTGCAAATAGGATCATCTATATCATTTTTCTAGATTCTACATATATGCATTTGTATATGACATTTATTTTTCTCTTTCTGACTTTCTTCACTCTGTGTGATACTCTCTAAGTCCATCCATGTCTCTGCAAATGACCCAATTTCATTCCTTTTTATTGGTAATATTCCGTTGTGTATATATACACCACATCTCCTTTGTCTATTCCTGTTGATGGACAGTAGAAACTAAGCCAACATTGTAAAGCAAGCATACTCCAATAAAAATTAATTTTTAAAAAAGTGGTAACTAATAGAATTCTCTCTTCAAATGCTAACCAATGTAGTACTGCAGCAGGACTCAGGAATGAAAGATTTATGAACAAAATAGTTTGAATTTCACTGATGTGCCATGTAAACTCAGACAGAGTGATAGATAAATCATGAGAAATATGTGAATTTAATAGATTCTAAACTCAAAACATGGTCAGTTACCTTTGGCTATATTCTAGATTTTTCTCCAGTTGTGCATATTTTAAATTTGCAGGATACAGGATGCTTGGGGCTGGTGCACTGGGATGACCCAGAGGGAAGGTACAGGGAGGGAGGTGGGAGGGGGGGTTCAGGATGGGGAACACGTGTACACCCGTGGTGGATTCATGTTGATGTATGGCAAAACCAATGCAATATTGTAAAGTAAAATAAAGTTTAAAAAAAAAGTTTTCTTTAAATATATTTTGGCCCCACAGCACTGCTTGTGGGATCTTAGTTCTGCAACCAGGGATTGAGGCTGGGCCCTCAGATGTGAGAGTGCAGAGAGCCCTAAAACTGGATCACCAGGGAATTCCAGCTTTAACATTTTAAAATGGTTTCAGTTCAGTTCAGTCGCTCAGTCGTGTCTGACTCTTTGCGACCCCATGAATCACAGCACGCCAGGCCTCCCTGTCCATCACCAACTCCCGGAGTTCACTCAGACTCACGTCCATCGAGTCCGTGATGCCATCCAGCCATCTCATCCTCTGTTGTCCCCTTCTCCTCCAGCCCCCAATCCCTTCCAGCATCAGAGTCTTTTCCAGTAAGTCAACTCTTTGCATAAGGTGGCCAAAGTACTGGAGTTTCAGCTTTAGCATCAGTCCTTCCAAAGAAATCCCAGCGTTGATCTCCTTCAGAATGGACTGGTTGGATCTCCTTGCAGTCCAAGGGACTCTCAAGAGTCTTCTCTAACACCACAGTTCAAATGCATCAATTGTTCGGCGCTCAGCCTTCTTCATAGTACAACTCTCACATCCATACATGACCACAGGAAAAACCATAGCCTAGACTAGACGAACCTTTGTTGGCAAAGTAATGTCTCTGCTTTTGAATATGCTATCTAGGTTGGTCATAACTTTTCTTCCAAGGAGTAAGCGTCTTTTAATTTCATGACTGCAATCACCATCTGCAGTGATTTTGGAGCCCAAAAATAAAGTCTGACACTGTTTCCACTGTTTCCCCATATGTTAACTAATAATAATAATAAATAAATGATAAATAGTTTAAAAAATTATGTTGTTTCTCCTGAAGCTGCATTGAAACGTGTATAATATCATATATGAAACGAATCACCAGTCCAGGTTCAATGCATGATACTGGATGCTTGGGGCTGGTGCACTGGGCCGACCCAGAGGGATGGTATGGGGAGGGAGGAGGGAGGGGGGTTCAGGATGGGGAACATGTGTATACCTGTGGTGGATTCATGTTAATGTATGGCAAAACCAATACAATATTGTAAAGTAGTTAGCCTCCAATTAAAATAAATAAATTTATATTAAAAAATTTTTCAAAAATTTCTTTTTCAGATGGTTTGACTGACTGTGTGGACCCGGATTGTTGTCAGCAAAGCAACTGTTATGTCAGTCCTCTCTGCCAGGGCTCACCAGATCCTCTAGACCTCATTCAGCAAAGCCAGTCTCTCTTGTCTCAGCACACTTCAAGACTCTTCTATGATCGAATCAAATTCCTTATTGGCAAGGACAGTACTCATGTCATTCCTCCAGAGATCTCATTTGACAGCAGGTACATATGTATTTATTGTATTCCTTAATGAACAGTGGTCATGTTTTTCTTTAACTGTGAAAGGAACACACATACACACACAGAACTCACATGATGTATATTATTCATGGTGAAGGATAAGCAAGGCTTGTCATGACAAAATCAAAAGTATAATTTACAAATTTATTGTTTAGCTTCTGGATTGATCCCTTGAAAAATTCTTGAAATTCAGAAACTAAATTTTAAGTTTCATTCTATGGGTGTAAAACGTTTCCATATGAGAGAATTGGGTGTGTTTGATATTCTAAAGTGAAATGCAAGACTTACGAAAATCTGTCTTCTAGTGAAGCTCAAATGTGTGAATTGTCACTAAAGACCTGAGACCAAAATCCAACCCATTAGATGAAATTTTTTTAAAACTAATTTATTTATTTGAAATATAATAACATGAATTTACTCATTGTCCTTCTCTGCTTCATCTTCAGCAATGATACGTTTTAGTCATTAGCACTAGATATAAGTCACTGAAGTCAATATTTCTGATTGCTTAAAAATGTCCTCTTTTGTTCATGCCACAATTAAACATGTTTAAATATTGTTGTTAAACAGTAAGGATGTTTATCTCTCAAAATAGAAATTCCAGCAGTTGTGGGGTTCAGGGGTTGGCTGAGCTAAGGCTTCAGTACCATCATCAAGGCCCCAGGTCCTTTACATTTCTCTAGTCTACCACCTTCAGCAGAAACTTCATTCTCAGGTTTGATAAAAAGATGGTTGTGGCAGCTGCAAGTTCAATTCAGATGCAATAAAGACCAGAGGATAAAAAAGAAATAACCCCCAAGCATGGAATATAGAGTCTTCCCTTCATTCTGTTTCTGATATTTCAGCAGATTCTAGACTATTACAAACAGAAAGTTAAAAAAAAAAAAAAAAAACATGGAAAGTATTTGTACGGGAGCACTTGTCTACATCCCACCCACACAGTCACATCCTAGTGGGTATTATCAGTCCCTGAGAAAAGTTCAGTCAAGAGTTTATATTGATCTGAGTGACAATCTAAGAAAATTACAATTCAGTCTTGACCCCTGTGCACAGTAGGAAAGGGGTAAAAAAAAAAAAGTGCATGGAAATGGAAATTTAAAACAGTCAACATCCTTCTCCCAAATTGTATACCAGAACTGTTATTGAAACTTAAAATTTTCTCATGTTTATTTTTCTCTCTTCTTGAGCTGTTATTTTTTGTTTTGTTTTTTTAAATTTTTATTATTTATTTCTTTATCTGGCCGCACTGGGTCTTTGTTGCTATGCACCAGCTTTCTCTAGCTGTGGTGAGCAGGGGCTACTCTCTGTTGCCATGCACAGGCTTCCCATTGCAGGCATTTCTTTTGTTGTGGATACAGGCTCTAGGTGCATAGGTTTCAGTAGCTGTGGTGCATGGGCTCAGCAGTTGTGGCTCACGGGCCCTGGAGCACGTGGACTTTGATAGTTGTGGTGCACAGGCTTAGTTGCTTCTCATTATGTTTATTATGTGCAGTTCTAACCTTTTAAATCTTTAAACAGAACCCCAAACTCAAATGCTGATGCAGCACAAGAAAGACCTTCTCTGCCAGGGGATCTAGTCAAAGTTTGCTTTCTTCCAAGAGACTCAGTCATCCCCATTTTGAAGTATCTCCCCCAGTTCAATAGCAAGTCTGGGGTAATTTCAAATGGCTGCAGTCAAAGTATTTATTTAGATAGTAGATGCTTATTTATTGCACTCCAGAGGAACAAAGGAAACAAAAAACCTTCATGCTTAAGGAAATTTAGTCAAAACGAAGAAAAGAAGGTAAATGAAATAACAACTTCCATGACATGGAGATGCATATTTAAGTGACTCACTGAACTCAAGTACAGGGAGAAAGTCAGGACCTGAGAGAGACAAGAGCCAAGTTATTGTGACCCAGAGGAGGGCATTTGAGCAATAAGCTTAGAAAAGTGAAGAGAAATTCCAGCCTGTGGCTGGCTTCATGCTTCAGCAGTACTTGCCAGCCAGTCACAGAGTGAGCAAGCCTATTACTTGTGGCGCTTAATGCCCTTCTCCTCCTCCTGGCTTGATTGAGTTTTCCTTATTCTTTTATAAAAGGCTCCGAGTTATCAAGTAGCTCTGAAAGTCGCATTTGAATTCAGAACTACGGTCTCCTTCACTGAGTGGTCTCAGCTCTGACACACATCTCTAATCTGTCAGAAAAGGGAAATAGTTGAGGACAAGCAATCTAACTATATTTCCTCTAAAAAATCAACACGTAATACAGTGTTATTCAGAGTATCTCTGGATAAAATAAATCCAACTCTGATCATGTAGAGTCTAAGTAATAATAGTTATAAGCTCTTACATCTCTATTATACTTTTTAGTCTGTGCACCTTTCAAACAAACATTATTTCATTGTATCCTCACAGTATCCCTGTGAAGTAGATATTGTCTTGGTGCATTTTATATATGAGGAAACTGAGGTTCAGAGAGATTAAATAATTGTCCAACATCACAAAGCGAATAGCCTTGTTTTGTAGCAACTCTTTATTTTTTAAATTAGAGGATAATTGCTTTACAATGTTGTATTGATTTCTGCCATATGACAACACAAATCAGCTGTAAGTATATATATATATATATATATATATATATATATATATATCTCACCTCCCTCTTGAGCTTCTCTCCTACCCACCCCCATCCCACCCCTACCCCACCCCTCTAGGCTATCATGGAGCACTGGGCTGAGCTACCTGTATTTTATAGTGGCTTCCCACTAGCTGTCTATTTCACACATGGTAATATATGTGTGTGTATGTATATGTATATGTGTGTATATATATATATGTATATGTCAATGCTACTCTCTCAGTTCATCCCACATTCTCCTTCCCCTTGTATCCACGAGTCCGTTCTCTACATCTGTGTCCATTCCTGCTCTGCAAATATGTTCATCAGTACCATTTTTCTAGATCCCATATATATGCAGTAATATACAGTGTTTGTTTTTCTCTTCTGACTTACTTCACTCTATCTAACAGGCTCTAGGTTCATCCCCCTCACTAGAACTGACTGAAATTCACTCCTTTTATGGCTGAGTAATATTCCATTGTATAAATGTACCACATCTTCTTTATCTATTTATCTGTCAGTGGACATCTAGGTTGCTTCCATGTCCTGACTATTGCAAATAGTGCTGCAATGAACATTGGGATACATGTGTCTTCTCCAGTTATGATTTTCTCCTGGCATATGCCCAGTAGTGGGTCACATGGTAGTTTTATTCCTCTGTAGTAACTCTTATAATCTTTCTGTTACACCACTGCTGCCCCATTTCAACTTGTTTTTAAATAAGCCAAGTGACTGAGATCTAATTTATACAGGATGAATGACATCTGGAAACCAGGCAATATTGTAAAATCCACCTCATTTGAACACATTTCAATGATATCTTGATGATATTATTTACAAAGTTCAAGCCAGTGGTAATGAACTTCTTGGTAGAACAACTGGTAAAATGGGCCTTTTGCTACATGTAAATTGTTATTAAGCACTTCTTTTGTGTCAAGTCTCATACTAAGCTTTTACATGTGTTATTTAATCCTTACAAAAACCTGATATTGCAGGTACCATTGTGATCCCCACTTTGGGGGTAAGAAAACAATAACTGAGATGTCAAGTTGCTTGCCCAAGGTCACAATCAGTGACTGTCAGAGCCAGGATCTAAATGCAAGCAGATTCATACTGAGAGCCAAACTTCCAAGCCACTATGTTGAGCCACTTTGGCTCCTTAGAGAGCCAGGCTAAAGACTTTTGGTCCTTATACATATCTGACTATGGGGTTGCTCTCCTCAGATCTAGAACACAGGTACTGTAATCAGGAAATCCAGTTTGCTCTTAGGCTTTTGCCACATAATTGAGTGATAGCTGGGGAGGCAGATGAAGAAATCATTGCCGAGGGGCTCATTTGCCTACTGGCAAACTGTGAGCCACACGGAGGACTTGCTGCTGAGTGTTGACACCATCGGAGGCCTGTGAGTTAAAGATGGTGGCATATAGGTGACTAACTGTTGCAAGGATGCATAAAGGTTAAATAGCTGTTCATCCTTGTGCATCCAAGTGAGACTAGCTTTCTTGTTGTGAGTTCTCTGCACTGGTATGTGAGAGCACATGGAATATGGACCTCGTGTGCCCCCTGATGGTGTGATGTCACTGGCAACATGCCATTTGCCCACAATAGAATCTCCCAGCAATCCTGTCAGTTACTGTTTTTTCCTTAAATACATTTTACCCTGTAGCCTGAGTTTCTTTATTTTTTTAACCAACTCCAAACATGACTACAAAGTAAACGACATATTCTGCACACCCTGTATGACTTATTACTTTTTAATAATGTAAATAGGTGAACAGAAGCATTATTGATCTTCAGTGTCTAAGCATTTAATCACTATTAATAATGTAAAAGGTTTTTATAAATATGTAAAAACAAGAGTACATTAAACTAAACGACAGCAGTAATTTGCAAAGCCAGACATTTCACTCACCATCACTAATGGAGAAGTGCATTTAAAAAACAAAATCCTACCAGGGTTAGTGCAACCGCTGACAGTAAGGTCTGGCCAAACTCATTTGTCTGTTTTGTAGCCACAAGAGGCTGATCCACACATCAATCCACGTCTAGTGTCTACATTAGGCCTTACTTACTATCAGCCCGCAGCTGTATTTTTGTTTGGCCCAATATTTAAAAACTAAGAGATCTAACATAAAAATTGGAATGTCTTCATTCTCTAGAAAATTGACAAAATTTGACATCTCTGGTATAGGTGTTCTAGAGTTGAGGGTCAGCCACCGCTCTGGAATGTCAATAGCATGCCTCTCTAGCTCACCAGTCACTGGTTCCCTTGCTTCTGGCCCAACTCTCGCACTTTTAATGTCCTGCCTGACCCTGTTGGCATTTGAGTTTGTAACATCTGGACTAAACAGCTTCTCTAGCTTTCCACGGAAAGACCTCAAGTGTTTTTTTTTTTTTTTTTCTTTCTGATCTGTTTTCCTGAGAGTCTGTAAAAATCCTATCTTAACTAAGAGGGAAAAAAAGTGACTGAGCATGAACTAGAAATCAGATTAATGGAAGGATATTTTCACTAAGGGGCCTGCATGCACCTCATGAGTAAGTTGATAGACACTCTGCCTCACACCTTAGGCTAATAGACTCCCAGTTCCCACCATAGTGGAAACAAAATGTCCACATTCTGTGAGAAAGATGTGGATGTTAAGAGGCGTTTTACTATTATGTTTGTCACTTAAAAATTTCAGAACAATTTAAAGATCTTAAAATTTGCAGCACTGCTGCTGGGTGTGGTTGTGACAGTCTCATGCACCTGCTTCTACTGGAATCCTTAGCCTAGTTGAAAAGCGCTAAGCACCCGAGGGCTTCCCTGGTGGCTCAGGGGTAAAGAATCTGTCTGCAGTGCAGGAGACATGGGTTCAATGCCTGGGTCAGGAAACTCCCCTGGAGGAGGCAGTGGCAACCCACTCTACTATTCTTGCCTGGAGAATCCCATGGACAGAAGAACCTGGTGGGCTACAGTCCATGGGTCACAAAGGGTCAGACACAACTGAGCAACTAAACAAAAACAAAGCCCATGCCAGTGTTGTTAACAGGCTACAAAATGAAGAGGTTGAGCAGGGTGATAGGTTTCCTCTAGTTCTAACTTGCTGTGAAGTTGCTGTATTTCAAATTCTTGTGCCACTCTGGGATGTGCAGTACAGAAGCTCTGAACCATCCTCACTGCTAAATCTGACTTCTGTGAGGACAAGGATCAAGTCTGATATGTTCTCTTGTTTTGATTATCTATCACTGTATAGCAAACTCCTCCAAAATATAGTGGATTAAAATAATTGGTTATGATTAGATTTCTTGATTCTGTGGGTTAGAAAATAAGGCAGGGGGAAAAAAGGAAAGGAAGGAAGGATAAGAAATTCCGACAGGGTGTGGCCAGGATGACTTGTCTTTTCTCCGTGATATTTGGGCTTTCAGCTAATCTAACTCAGCTGGGAGCTAGAAGAGCTGGCTAGCCTCCAGGAATCCCTCTTCCTGCTTAAATCCTCTCCATTCAGGCTTCCTATGGGCATGGAAGCCAACCTTGAGTTTGTCTGAGCTCAGAACTCCAAGTTGGAATATTCCAAGAGACAGGAACCAGAAGGTGCTAGTCTCTTAAGATCTGGATCCAAAATTATACCGGTGTCACTTGTGGTATATACTATGTATTAAAGTAGTCACAGAGGTTGCTCAGATTCAAAGGGAGGGTCATAAATCCTACCTTTTACTGAGAGAAGTACCAAAGAGTGTATGACCATCTTTAATCTACCACACCACCATATCCCCAGATTCTAACACAGAATTTGGCAGAAAAGAGGTTAAAAAAAATGAGTAGATGAGTGAGTGACATAGATGCAGTGATATTGAAGTGCTCTTCTCATATTTACTAATGAAAAACTCATTTTGGTTGCCTAGAACACACAGATGATATTAGGACCTCAAATTAGTTAATTCCCAAATGTCAGAGCAGCCTAAAGGTAAGGTTACTGTTCTCCAAATAGCACAGGAACAAATTCATAAAAGATGAAGTGATTATATAACAGTAGCAAAGTAATTACTCTTGTTTTTTTTTTAACTTATGAGACATTCCACCACTGGCAGAGCCTGTCCATAATTGACATAGTTTATAACTTCAGTGGGCTTGATAATCAAAACTTAGAACCAAGAAAAAAATTAGAAAATAATGAGCAGTATCAGGGAGTCAGTAGGAAGACCGCTGTGAACTGGCTCACTTTAGTGTTCCAGCTCATGAGAAAACTCAAGACAAGTGCCCCAAATCAAACTGAGGTGCTGCAAATGCCTTGAGCATGGCCTTCTTGGCAAACTCTTTACTTACCCAAGTCCTTCCCTTCCTTTATGACACTCCCTCCATAATGAAATCTTGATGCACACACCTGATTATTCATGATACCAGGTAACAGCTATAATTACTTATCATAACTTACTTAACAAAATATGCTTTTCTGCACTTAGTTGATTTGGGGAACATATACCACATAAAATCCTGTGAATGGCAAAATGAGTTATTAAATCAAGACTGAGGTTAAGGGAAAGCTGTAGGAAGATGATCCTTGCTGCATAAGCTGCTGATCTTGGATTAGACTAAAGACTTAAGAAAAACCATACTTGAAAGATACAAATTATTGTTTTGAAATGTACATTTTACTGATACATTAATATTTCCAGAGTTACTAAGGATTTTAAATTTCTCTACAACATTTACCAAAGTCCTCTGCTCTCCCTAATGTAATCTAATATCCTGCTATCAACTCATTTTTACAGAATGATGAAGATATGTGTTCACTCCTTTATTCAACAGATATTTCTTGAGTCACCCACTCTGTGCCAGGAACTGTGGAGATGGGGGATAAACAAAAGAAGCAGGGTCCCCTTACTCACAGAATTCCCTTTACATTCCAGTGGGGGAGCAGTCAAAATTTCATGCAGATACATAAAAATTAAATTAATTATAAATTTTAATACATTCTGTGGATTATGGAACATCAAGTAGCTTGGGGTTCATCAACTCAGAGTCCCAAATTCTGCTGCTTTGCCGGAGTAGACAGGTAACCTAAATGGATGTAAGAGAAGACATATTCTACCAAATGAGGCAAAGTCATTAAACAATTTCAGAAGCGAGACTGACCTGGAAGTTTTCAGCAGTCATTCAGAGATGTGACTAATTAACTCAGATGAGCATGAGGAGCTGCTAAAATGAACACTCACAGGAGTCTGTTGGTGACTTGCAAGAAAAAAATTCAAAGCTTATTTGGACAGTGAGCAGCTTAACTATTTGCAAGATGTTTCATCGTATGACATCTGGAGCTATAAATAATTTTTAATACAATTTGAAATGTTTGTGTTAGATGAATTCAAGGAGAAAAACAATCACCCCAAAATTCCCATTCACCACAGTGAAAAAATGTCCCCATTAACCATACTTTGGCATCATTTGTGATCATAGATCCTACAATTTCTTTCAAGATAATCCATATTTGGGGAAGATTAATCATTTCATCTTGAGATTGATGAAAATGACAGTGTTTACTTGGTTTGTGTATTGGCACTGGCACCCCACTCCAGTCCTCTTGCCTGGAGAATCCCATGGATGGAGGAGCCTGGTGGGCTGCAGTTCATGGGGTTCCTAAGAGGTGGACACAACTGAGCGACTTCACTTTGACTTCACTTTCATACATTGGAGAAGGAAATGGCAACCCACTCCAGTATTCTTGCCTGGAGAATCCCAGGGACAGGGGAGCCTGTTGGGCTGCCGTCTATGGGGTTGCACAGAGTTGGATACGACTGAGGCGACTTACCAACAGCAGCAGGCTCTGGCCTACAGCAGACAAATTGGCTTCCCTGGTGGCTCAGATGGTAGAGAATCCACCTATAATGCGGAAGACCCTGGTTCAATCCCTGTGTCAGGAAGATCCCCTGGAGGAGGGCATAGCAACCCACTCCAGCATTCTTATCTGGAAAGTTCCATGGACAGGAACCTCGCAGGCTGCAGTCGATGGGGTTGCAAAGAGTTGGACATGGCTGAACGACTAAGCACAGCACATATAGTCCAGTGAAGAAAACTGACAATATTGAAAAAGGTAAATGTCAGGTAGGAATAGGTACTGTCAACTGAGGTAAAGAAAGGTTAGGGACAAAGAGTGACCATTTTAGACAGAGTGGTCTGGGAAATCCTTCTGGGGAGATGACACTAGAGCTGAGACCTCATAGTATTCATCTATATATTAGTTGATTGTGACATGAACATTTCCTGCCACCTGACCCTTATGCAGTAGCCTATCACACAATCCAGAGCCTGGCTGTCACTTGTAGGGGCCCACTGAATCAGGATCCTGTGGCCTTGTGTGAAACAGAAAGGTAGAACAAACCTTTCTCAAGGAATTACTATACTCTGGTTACTGTACCAGGTTTTCCTGATAAGTGGATGGGGTGCCTGTTGTCTAGGAGTACTGAGAAAAGCTGACTACTTCAGACAAACTGAATAGCCTCCAGAAGGAGAAATCAGCAACAGCCATTGACCATTTAGTTATGAAAAGAAAAAAAAAAAATAGCAGATCTTCATCCATTAGTGTTTGACCCTAAAAGAAATCAATTATATAGAAACTGTGCCCTGGTTTGGAATTATGAAAAAGAAGAGATAAGAAAACCTTATATTTGATAATATTTATAAGAAATGCAATGTTATTGTAATATTAAAGCATTCACTGAGGACTTCCTTGGTGGGCCTCCCTGATGACTCAGATGGTAAAGAATTTGCCTGCAATACAGGATACCCAGGTTTGGTCCCTGGGTTGGGAAGATCCCCAGAGAAGGGAATGACAACCCACTCCAGTATTCTTGCCTGGAGAATCCTATGGACAGAGGAGCCTGGCAGGCTACAGTCCATGAGGTCGCAAAGAGTTAGACACGACTGAGTGACTAACACTTTCAGTTTCACTTGCTGGTCCAATGATAAGGAATCTGCCTTGCCAGTGCAGGGACGTGGGGCTGATCCCTGCTCTGGGAAGACCCCACATGCCTAGGAGCAACTAATCCCATGCACTACAACTACTGAACCCCGTGTACCCTAAAGCCCGTGCTCTGCAACGAGAGAAGCCACTGCAATGAGAAGCCCGTGCACCTCAACTAGTAGCTCCCACTCCACTCATTGCAACTAGAGAAAGCCTGGGTGCAGTAACAAAGACCCAGCACAGCCAAAAATTAATTAACTGAAATTTTAAAAGCATTCACTGAATTAACATTCACAGTCTATGTACAGGTCTTCCCCAGAAGGTTTGTGACATAATCATTCGTAATTTTGCTGAGGAACAAATTTGAATCCATATGTTTTGTGTTTAACTTTTTCATGAATCTAGTAGTTATGGACCTCCAAGTCTATTTATGTATGGCAAATCTGTGTGTATTTTTAATTTTAAGAGTATGAAAGACATTATACCAGGTATACAACCAGGGGTTGGTAAACACACAATGCAACAGTTGCTGAATAAATTGAATAAACTAAGGACCAAGGAAATCTCTTTCTAAAGCATCAGCACCTGCCAATGTCTGTGTTCACCTTTCTTTCTAAAGGGAGACACTGCACATAACCTGCCCACATTTGGAAAAAGAACCCAAGAGTGGTTTGACTCTGCCATGATCCCTTATGATTCTGTCTTCCCACATTACTTTTCCTAAGCAACCTCCTTTGCTTATCATTTGTGCAGTTGTTGTCCCAAGTGAGAAGTTAGATTGTTGCTACTTGCTAATAAAACACTTCGATCTCGTTTATGTGAAAGGTGTTACACCTGTGAAGATGGGAACTCCTGATTGTTCAGTGAACTATTTTATCTAATGCTAAAGTTCAGGAAACACATGTTCAAGACACATTTAAAAACTTACAAAGTGCTGAAGGCTCCAAGATTTATAGTGCTGACTAGCTCTTGAAATCAGCATTCAATACCTAAAGGTACCAAAAAGAAAGGATGTGCGACTTTCACTTCTTTGCAAGTTCTTGAGCAAATAAATCCAAGCACAAATCTTTAAAAAGCCATTCAGTTGGTTCCTTGTGATATTTTGAAACTCAGATGTCCTGAGGTACTTAATAACAGTCATTAGTAATGCATAGTAGCTGTCTATAGCTTATCTCAGTGTGAATAGGTGTTTTCTAATATTTTATCTTACTGCAAAATTAAGATTGAAAGGCTCAAATCCTTAGTACCTACTTCTCAGCCATATTATCTACGTGAAGTGACTTTAGCTGGTTCTGTCATCTAAACTTGCTCCTAGAGAAAGCAGAGTAAATGCTAGTTTATGGAGAAAGAACAAATGACACCGTGTGGCATATCCACTATACACCCTGCGCGTAGAAAGTGCTCAGCAGTTGGTAAAGGTCTACAAAGTGATAGCCTATAGATAGCACCATATTTGTGGGTGAGCACTTTCTTTTCCTTTGTAGCCACATCATTCACATCTTCTCTTAAAAATGCTACAGTTTAGGCCCTTGAGAGTCCAGGTCAAAAGACCTCCACCAATTCTGCCACTTAATATCTGTATTATCTTAAGCAACATTTTTTTGACCTCTTTGAATCCGTTTCCTCATTTTTTAAAACAGGCTATTAGTCACACCTACTCAGGGCTATATTGATGGTAAGTGAAATAAAATAAGGAAAGTGCCTGGCATGGTACCTGACTCATAGTAAATGCTTAATGAATGTTTATTTATATAAATACATATATTCATATTGTATATTTGTATATATAATATGCATTTATATACATAAATATAGATATCAGGGTACATAATGTAATTTGAAAGATCAAGTTCAAAAGGCAGTCACTTTACTGGGTTATATTATTGTTCCAGTATCTTCATGAGCTGATTAGGAATAAGGCAGGGAAGAACTATTAGTCTCACTTTCCATAAGGAACAAATGAGGCTGAGAGTAATTCCATTTCTTAGGAAAAGTCACATCGATGATTATTAACAAGCCAGAGTTAGCACTGGGGTGGACAAAGTTAGACCATACTTTTTTCCTCCTGGAGGGAAGAGTAATCCATGGCCAAGCTATAGCCAACAAGACAGACTTGCCCTGTATTTAATGACTATCCATTATTTGAAGGGCAGATTCACAGAGAAGTGACAGGAAAGGTTAATGAGGTTAATAAAACCCCATCAGGCTGATTACAAAGATAAAACCATTTGAGTAATGTATAAAACAAGCCAAAAACAAACAAACCAAAAAGTAAAATAAAACTTGAGATTATTCAGGGGTTGCAAGGGCTTCCAGGACACATATTTCAGGATTCAAATTCTGGACAAAATAATCATGTGTCTAAATGAGGCAAACTGGTACTTTCACAGCCCTGAAAAATGTGACTGTGTCGTCAGTTTTCTTATTGCTTCAAAACACTTGATCTTTTCCCATTACTTTCGGGATCTCAGGCATCCAAAGCAAGCCTACTTTTGACAAGCAATTACCAGGGCAGATGGGAAAATAGCCACCCCTACCTCAGGGGAGTGCCCCCATTTTATTTTACTTGAAACATCACTAGCCATGAGGAAAATAATTCTACTTAAAAACTATCTGCATTTTCAATAGCACCACCTTTCCCAAAGTCCTAGAATATTGATGGGTAATGCTCCTACCTAGCTGCTTTTAATGTTATCCAGTTAGTAGGTATTATTTATTTGGGCTAGTGACCAAGTGAGTCAATCAGCCAGTTCTATTTAAGTAAAAACTAATGAGATTTTACTGGTTTGCATATGAACATTCACTGCATTCACATTTTCAGAACATGAAAACAGGTTTATGCTGTAACATTACATGTTTTCATGGTGCTGTACCAGCTTAGGTAACTTATATCAAAAAACCAGTATGTGATACTTGGAAACCCCAGATACCCGATATTAGAGCCTTCAAATGTATGTGAGTTATGAAATACTAAATTGTAATTACATGGTTGTAGATAAAGGAAAAATGGGGTTAGTGTTCATAAATTAACTATTTGAGGAGGACTATTCATTCATCCTTCCCAATCACAGGAGTGCTATTTAATTCCCTGAAGTAGTCAATTATCAAACACAACTCTCATGATGAAGTCATAATTCACAATTGAGAATGCTGGCTTCCAATAAATGAACTGTAAGACATCTATCTGTCACACAGGAACCTCAAAGTGGTCTCTGAAACACTTGAAGTAGTGCTATGGGATAGGTTGGAAATATTTTGCACCTTCACATAAAGATATTTGAGCTGAAATTCAATGGAGCTTTCTTCAGCACATGCTATAAGGCACTAGGAAGGACACAGAAGAAAATCACACTGTCCTTGCCCTGGAGTGACTATATAATAAGAAAGACAGACCTATAACTCCTATCCAAGATAGGCTATGACACGTGCAGTAGCACGGATTCGGCACTGAGAAAAAATGAAAGTAAAAATTCGCTCAGTCGTGTCCTACTCTTTGCAACCCCATGTAGCCCATGGGATTCTCCAGGCCAGAATACTGGAGTGGGTAGCCTTTCCCTTCTCCAGGGGATCTTCCCAACCCAGGGATCAGACCCAGTCTCCCACATTGCGGGCAGATTCTTTACCAACTGAGCTCTCAGGAAGCCCAAATATGAAATCCTTTATTCATTGTGTGCCCCCATGGATACAAGGGTATCATTAGCCCTTTGTCCCAACTGCTCAGAGGTATTTGTATTCTAGGAGGGCCCCCCAGAAGCAGCAGTCATTTAGCCCAAATGACACAATCTACAGCTGTGGAACCTTACGATGTAATAAGCTTGTGGAGAAGATGTCAGGAGAACCATTAAACCACGCCTCACAGGCAGCAGCTTTCTGTCCCTTGGAGACTTGAGCCAACTGACAACTCATAGAAGAATTTACAAGGCAGGATTCCAATGCCAGTGAGCAGAGGATCCACGTGGCCTCTCCCAGCCCAGCCCTTCTCAATGCTGTCTCTTGACCAGAGCTGTCAGCTGTGGAAAGGATTTCATCTGTTCCTGTGGAAAAACAACCTCACCTGCCCACCTGCTGCCAGACCCCCCACTGGCCAGGCCTTGACTGGGGACATTACCCTTCAAAGGTTGCTTATGCTCCTGTTGGCAGCGAAAGCAAATAGCTCTAACTTCCTGAGCCCTTCAGCCTCATTTTCCTTATGAAAGATTTTAAACAGAAATACAATGCAGTAAATTACATCTTCTTTCAGCAGTTTAGTTTTCAGTGTTGTTTTTCAAACCAACTTCTGTGCTTGAGGTTAATGTTTTCGCCTGAGGTGTTGAATGAATATTGGAAATTTGACATCGAAGACAAAAGGCAACAAATAAGGGAAAAGGAAAATGGAACCCAGAGTTTATTGAAGGCTAGGAATAATTTGACTATGCCATGAAAATAGCAAATACAGAATGAATTAGACCTTTTGCATCAGAACTGTCTAACAAGCAGCTTGTTAGTTCAATAAGGCTCTCAGTAAAGTGTACTTGGACCTACATTTCCCAAGATGCCCTGTTCTTCAAAACCAAACTCCCAATATCTAGAGGATTCAGCATTTAGTTAAAGGGAGAAGCAGTTCCTTTGAGGTTGCTGCTTTAGCATAGTGACAGCAGGTAGACAGCTTGGCAGCAGTCTGTATTCTCCAGAGAGCACGAAAAGACATACTTGTGAGGGGTGATCTTCCCCATACGTGTTTTAAAGTCACTTTGGACATGTTTATCCAAGTTCAAATTATCTTGCTGTAACCCACGACAGCAGGGAGAGGTCCTTGTTTTCTAAAGGTTGAAGGAAGCAGAGTCTTCCTTCAAGTCTGAATCAAAGAACAAGAGCCCCGGGGAAAGATGGAAAGCATGCAGCACACGCCTGTAAGAGTACACACACACACACACACACACACACAAAAGACAGTCACACTGGGCACATACATGCTATACACATTTGCAATGACAGCTTCATGACAGTTCAGACAGTAATTTCTGGTGTCTCATTTCAAAGGTTCAGAAGAGTTCTGAGTATTATTTAATTGAAAATGTTTCAGAAAAAGGTGCTTGAAAGATCAGGACTCACGTAGAGGGTTGTTTTCATGTGGCAAACATTTAAGAGTTCAAAATGTTTCCTTAGAACAGACCAAGGACAGGCCAAGGATGACTGCCTCATTTAAAGGGTGATTTGAAGAAGCTAGGGGTTTCCTGGTGGCTCAGACAGTAAAGAATCTGCCTGTAATGCAGGAGACGCAGATTTGACCCCTGGGTCGGGAAGATCCCCTCATGGAGGAAATGGCAACCCCTCTCCAGTATTCTTGCTTGGAGGATCCCATGAACAAAGGAGCCTGGCAGGCTACAGTCCATGAGGTCGCAAAGACTTAACTGAGCAACTAACAGTTCCACTTCCACTTTTTGAAGAAACTGGAGAGGAAACACAGAGGCAGCACAATGCATAGGACAGAAAACACAGAAAGTAGGATTCTGGGGTTACCAAAGTCAGACCCCAGGCATACCCACCTCACTGCTTCAGCAAGGATCTAATCTAGGAAAAACATGAATTATTCAGGCCGCCTTGGATATGAGAAGCATACACAAACAGATTATACTCATGAGGGAGAAACTACATTTTGGTGGCTGTGTAAATCAGGAAAAATAAAGCAGATACAAGGCTTTCCACAATTATGAAGAAAATTGAGTTTAGAAGCTGGGAGCACACAAATGGCAGTTGAGCTGTACGAACTGGCACAACACACCATATTTGCCAAGAATATATCTGGAGTTCCCTAAGGGCCATCTGGAGCTGTAGCAACCTAGGAAAGTGAGCAGACTCGAGAGCATTCATTCTGAAATGGAGAGTTTGCCTGAAAAGATTTTTTTTTCCTAGGTTTCTGCCTGCAGTGCCAGTCCAAATTACTGCCAATTAAAAAAGAACGCTTTAATACTGTCCTGAAATTTAGACAATTAATACTGACACAGGATGACTGATTTGGTCAAAGACTATAGTAGGTACTAGTAATCCAGGAATAAAAAGAGCTAAGAGTTATTCTTGTGAAAAACGGATGACATGGAGTGTGTAAATAATGGGAGCAAATGCAGCAAGATACAGGGAATCTTAGAACATTTAAAGTCTAATACATTACAAAGAGAGTTCAGCGCTGATAAATGTAGAATAATAAGTTTTATGGGGCTTTATCATATGCTGTAAGTTCATGTGGGTCATAAAATATGAGGAATAAAAAAAGTAGGGGAGTTGAAAGACAAGCTGCACATTATTTATGAATGATGAAGAGTGAAATGAATGAGAAGAACAGGTAGACAATGTCTGGAATAATGATGACTTTGATGAGTCATTATCACACAAATCTGTGTGCTTCATAAAATATGAGGAATATTAAAGAGCAGAGGAGTCAAAAGACAAGTCTACTCAGAATGAGATACAGAATGAAGGAAGAGAGGAATACAAGAGAAATGCACAGTATAATGATAACTTTTATGAGACTTTCACTCACCAGCCTGGATCCTTCATAAATATAAGCTGTATAGAAAATAAAAGAACAGCAAAGAGAAGAGACAGGCCTGTGTCTGTCATAAAAATATGGGCAAATAATGTCAACTAGACTTGACAAAATAAAAACAAAAATAATTGAGCCTAGTACAGATGTGGGAAGACACACTACATAGATTAATGTGAACAAATAAAATAAGCGAGTGTAGAATTGTCTTGCCAATAGGGAATCAGCAACCACCTAGGAAAGCATCATTGCTGAAAAGCCCACCTTGCTAACTGGTAAAGCCTTGGCAAGTTCACAAATACCCCATCACACTCTCCAAAAAGCTATCAGCATGTAGGCTCAGGAGGCAATGCAGTACTGATTTTCAAATGGAAGTGCCCTCACAAACGTACCTCTATTCTCAGCCCCTCTGGCTCCAAACCGTATGTAGTTTGCAGGAGATTTTCTCAGCTGGTTTCTACTTAATCTATACCTAGTTTGTCAAATTTTGGTTTGTAAAGATTTTCAAAGGGTTACTGTATAAAACTAAAGACATCCTTCTCTTTTGATTTCTTGTTACATTGGATTTAAAACCAGGGACCAGATCTGTCAGAATTAATTCAAAATCCAGAATTTAGTGTCTTTCAAATGTCTTCTCTATTAGAAAAAAATAGGATTTCAAGATCTCAAAATTTCACAATCTCCCCAAAAGGAACTAGAGGAATCAGATAAGGCAAAGCAAGTACCAGTGTGCCATTTGCATGCCATTCAGAATCATTATTTACAGAATTCATAAGATGGGCAGCTCACTAGAAATAGCAAAGCCACTGATTCATGTCAGAACGAGGAATGTTGGCCTGAAGAGCTCAATAAAAGCACTAATTGCATCAATTATACTAGCTTAACTTTGTTGTTGTTGTTTAGTTGCTAAGTCATGTCTGACTCCTTTGCAACCCCATGAACTGTAGCCCACCAGGCTCCTCTGTCCATGGTATGTCCCAGGCAAGAATACTGGAGTGGGTTTCCATGCCCTCCTCCAGGAGATCTTTGTGACCCAGCCATCAAACCTGCATCTCCTGCATTGATAGGCAGATTTTTTTACCCCTGAGCCACCTGCGAAGCCCAGCTTAGCTTTGTGCTATATTTAGTGGCTTATAGTCTGTGTTGCAGGAAGGCTTTAGATGATGCAGGAAACATCCTATTAGTATAACTTCTATCCCAGTTCCTCTGACTGCAATATTTTAGTAGTGATGTTTATTGGCTCTAACATATAACCCAAGCTTTGGCTGGTAACTGTCTTCTGCTTTCTCGGGGTATTTTTTCTCTCTCTTGAATGAGCTTTTGTGGCCAAGAGCTTTTCTTTTTTTAATATAAATTTATTTAATTGGAGGCTAATTACTTTACAATACTGTATTGGTTTTGCCATACATCAACATGAATCTGCCACGGGTATACACGTGTTCCCCATCCTGAACCCCCCTCCCACCTCCCTCCCCATGACTTGCTGATTCAAAGGCTATATAATGCCAAAGTGAAATTACTATGATTACTTTGGAAAAGTCATGTTTGCCCAAATAACATGGCCCCTTTTAATCCAAGATTGAGCTTGCCTGGATACCCTGAATTTCACTTTGTGGAAAAAAATTACATTGATGCCCTAGGAAAACCACTGCTCTTGCCCACCTTCTTCAACCCTACTGGCTCCAGCTATAAAATGCACATTCTAGAGACTTCTTCCTCCCCATTGCCGTGGTAATGCCAGAGAAGTGAATACTCCATGCTTGTGGGTTGCCCATGAGCCCTCTTCTTAACTGCCAAGCTCCTAAACTTTTTGGCCAGGCTAGACCTGAAAGTCTACTTGTTTTAGTGGACTGGGTCCCTGGGGGCCAGCACTATTAAGGGCTAGTCTAATGGAGTCCCCCATTTGGCAAGGATGAAACTCATTTGTTTAAAGGGAAAATCTCCTGAAATATTTCATTTCACTCAGGTCAGAGAAACAGGGTCCATATTTCACCAGGGACCATGTGTCTTTTGCCAACTTTAACTGTTAAAATTCATCCAACTAAGTCTGCTTCATTAAAATTCTTTTTCCAATAAAAGCAATTTGGCAATATGTATTTAGAGCCTAAAAGTGTTCACACCTATGTACATAAATACGTAGAAAATGCACTCAACACAATGTTACTGATGATTGCCTCTGGGGAAAAGACTAGGAACAACAGGAAGGGGGTGGTCAGCAGGGACTTTAATCATATCTACAGTGTATTTAGGTATTAACTAATTTTAGCTTTTATTAATTTTAATAAAAGAAAAGTATCTGTCCACAACTAGGACTACCTCCCAAGGAAATAATAAGAAATTCAATGTAGAAAAATAAGAAACAACTAAATATCCTAAAACAGGTGCTGTATTAAACAAGAAATACTGTTTTAGAGCTATGTTATATAATAACAAAATGATATATTAACGAATTTCTAATTATATTGGGCAACATTAATAACATACCATATGCTGTATTTAGTCACTGAGTTGTGTCCAACTCATTGCAACTCTATGGACTGTAGCCCACCAGGCTCCTCTATCCAAGGGGATTCTCCAGGTAAGAGTAATGGAGTGGATTACCATGCCCCTCCTCCAGGAGATTTTCCCAACCCAGAGATCAAGCCCAAGTCTCCTGCACTGCAGGCAATTCTTTACCATCTGAGCCACCAGGGAAGCCCAAGAATATTGGGTTGGGTTGCCTATCCTTTCTCCAGAGGATCTTTCCAACCCAGGAATCAAACTGGGGTCTCCTGCATTGTAAAGGTGGATCTCCTGGTAAAGGCAGATTCTTTACCAGCTGAGCTACTCGGGAAGCCCTAATAATATACTACCAACATTAAAATATCAGGATTCAGAACTATGCCGAGTATAATCCCAATTTATATTGGTAAAAAGATATGCACACCCTCACCAAAATGCTATTAGAAGTGACTACCCAGTAATACGTGAAGTCACTGTTTTCTTTGTTATGCTTAACTGTGTTTTCTGTAGTTCCTCTAACTTGGCTTCTAGAATCTAGTTTCAGGATGCGTTTATATGTCTTTCATCTTGTGTTGCAGGCGTGCTTGCGTGATTCGGAGGCCAAGTGGTGGCTGTAGATGGAACCCCTCTAGTAGGGGTGAATGTTAGTTTCTTGCACCACAGTGATTATGGATTTACCATCAGCCGGCAAGATGGAAGGTAGGTCAGTGTTGTTTCTGATCACTGTGAGGGGCCAATACTGACTTCTAGCCATCAGTCAAACCAGCGCTCAAATGATGCAGGCTTCATAAGCCTATCTTCCTTCAAGCTGTATCTAAAAAGTCATTGGTGTTATTTCCTCTATTCCCCATTGAAATCAAACCAAATTTCTCTTCTAAACCTGCACTATTACTCTCAAGTCTTCTTGAAACCCTAGCCATTTGGAAAGTTTTCTAGCCTTCATCTAGTTCCATTTATAAATCCAGCTTCAAAGTCCAGTGAAATGATGCAGATAATAAAGTATTGTACATGTAGGTTGTTCTTCCATGGTAGTCTCAATATAATTCTGAAATAAAGCTTTCCAAAAGGTTTCTGCCAAAGATATACAATTCAACCGCATTAAGACATTAAAAAAAAAAAAAATGTGTCCTGTCTAGTTTACTAGTGGCTGTACTGGATCAATGAGCACGGGCAGCTTAATCAATTCCCCCTTGATGTCCGTGTAACCATAGTGATTAACCTTAAGCACCAATCAGCAAGCTGCTTCTCTAAGGGCTTCCCCAGGTTCTCTGAGGCCTGGGAAGCAAGACCACTAGTTAAATCTTCTCCTCCTGGAAAAGGATTTGCTCACAAAATCATTTTTGTTGCCATCATTTAGGTAGACATTTACTCAGAATATCTGTCGATAGGCCCATGTGTCCAGCTTAAAGGTGCCTATTTATGATTCTCAGTAACACTGCAATGATGGTTTTGAGGTACCCTAGTCTCCAGGTGGCTACCTTTAAAATGCCCTACTCATAACAAGTCTCTTCAGTACTCATATAAAGAGACCTGTTGCCTTGAAGCTTTATCACAGTGTAAGAGAGTATCTCATTTCAAGAACCTAAAATCAAACCTTATTTTTAGTCCTAACCACTTCAGAACTGTTAATGGTTCAATGTGGGGCTATGCTGAATTTATTTTTTCAACTGCCTCTCAAGAAAAGGCTTATAGAAATAGAGAAATAGTAAGGAAGAGTTTTAACCTACTTAAGAAAAATTGTTTTTAGGACTTTAGGAAATTGTATGAATTATTTGGATGTAAATTGTATTGCTAATTATTAATGAGCCATCTATTCATTATAACAAGCTCAGCAGAACTACTCTGGGAGCAGCTAGTCTGAATATATATATATATATATATATATACACACACACACACACACACACACACATACATACATACATATGCAATATAAAACTATATTTCCATTCAAATATATTATAATCAGAGCTCTCAACTAATTCAAATGGACTTTTCTCTCAGTTAGATTGAATGATGGCATTTTGGTAGTTCATGTACCAGTAGCTGGTACACAAAGCTGGTTTCTCCCTCACCAGCATTTCAACCATGTGCCAGAAATTTAGAAATGAAGATTATTTCTTTAAATAGAATATGCCTTCAGGGACATTTGGCTTCCCATGGAAAAATGATGGGGCCTCAGTTTTTTAGCTAGTATATAAAGGTTTCAGTGAATTATTTGATATTCAGAAAAGAACCTAAAAGAAATGTGATGTCTAAAAGCCTATACATTTGTTTCCAGTTTACAGAAAGCATTAAAGAGGGACCATTTGTGTTGTTATGTTTGTGGTTTTAGTCTTAAGTAAAATTCCAAGACCGTCCTCCTCGGATCTCACTGTGAGAACTAGGTTTATATAGATGGCAGATTCTGGTCAGAGTCCCCTCTGGCAGTAACTCTTCCCTCAGGCTCCACTAAGGGTGTAAACACTCAAAATATGTGCTCCAAATGCCAACCAGACTATCCCACTGTCGTCTCTTGGACATAAAGTGACAGAGTGATGAGGGTTTCACTTAGGTGTCTCTGCTGGTTGCTACCTCAGATTGAGTTATATACATTTCAAAAGTAGAATATCATAGGGAAACTATAGCTCTTCCTCAATTTGTGATGGGCTTGCATCCCAATAAACCCATCATAAGTTGAAAGTATTTTAAGTTGAAAATGCATTTAATACACTTAACTTACTGAGCATCACAGCTTAGCCTAGCCTTCCTTAAATGTGCTCAGAACATTTTGATTAGCTTACAGTTGGGCAATATTTATGCAACATGAAGCCTGTTAGAATAAAGTGCTGAATATTTCATGTAATTGATTGAATATGTCAGTGAAAGTGAAAAACAGACTGGTTGTGTGGGTACAGAAGAGTTGTAAGCAAATGGTTATTTACCCTGAAAATCATGTGACCAACAGAGCTGCAGCTCACAGCACTGCCCAGCCTCACAAGAGAGTTTCTATCCCATATCGCTAGCCCAGGAAAAGATCAAAGTATGGTTTCTGCTGAATGCATCTTGCTTTTGCACCATCATCAAGTTGAAAAAGTCAAACCCTTGTAACTCAAGAACCATCTGTATACCTGAGGGCAAAAGGATTATAGAAAGGTTGAGGTTAGCATTTAGTTACCTAGTAGACAGTCTGTGATATGCAAGGTGCTGAAAAGTTCCAGCTTTCTGCCTCCACATGTCAATGTTACCTGTTCACTGTGCCTGTTGTTCCCACCAATGGTATCACTGCTTTGGGTTAACATCCTGACTCTTTCAAAGTCCCTGTTTCAGGTGAATATGTTATGGGGACTGTAGAACTAATTGACAACTTTCCCTAGGAAATAAGAAAAGTTCAGGTCATAGGAACAAAGTGACGCAGAAGGAAGGATAGGAGTGGAAGATGGGTGTCTCTAAAAGTAAGAACTCTCCTATGCGGATTAGGAAAGGTCAGAGTAGCAGAAAATAAAAAAGCAGCAATTCTAAAGGAAAGATGAATATATACCAGTATCTACTGTATTCTTTGTCATACATGTTATTCTATTACACCTTCACAGCAGCTTTATGAGACAGGAATCATTATTATCATCCTCCTCATTTTGCAGAGGAGGACACTTATCCAAATTAACACAGCTCATAAGGACAGAGCCAAAAGTTGAACCCAAGGAATCTGGCTCTTATCTTCTGTGATTGGCCACACTCAACTTAGATACATAACAGGTGCTCATATAAATAGTTCAACCAGTGATAAACAAAATAGGTGAAGAGGTGACATTCTTATAAGATTCTTAGGATCATTAAAGGTCTTGAGAACTTTGTTTGGAAGACTTTGGAAGATGAAGAAAGGATTTCCTCTGATTCCCCTCAAGGTAAGAGTTTGTTCATTTTGGATACCGTAAGGCAGACATAAGCATCTTACACAGGCTACAATAGTCTTCTACCTATGGAGAGGACTAGTCTTACTGTAGATTGACAACAGTCTCCAAACAAATATGTCCTTTCCCTTAGGTGTTTTATGCTCACTGTCATGTGACTTTATAACTTGTTCTTAATGATCCGTGGCAATGGAGACCATTTGTGATGGGGGAACCCCAAAGGAAGTAATTATTCACAGAGCATTCTATTGGGTCTTGCAATAGTGTTAGCTATAGACAGTGATCATTATATGTAATGTCTAGATGGGAAGAGGGGAAACAGGACCTCTCTGTGTGTGCATATACACGTGTACATAAACATGCATATATGCACATATATATGTAGATATATATATTTGTTGTCATTCAGTCACTAAGTTGTGTCCAACTCTGCAACTCCATAAACTGCAGCACTCCAGGCTCCTCTGTCCTCCACTATCTCCTAGAGTTTGCTCAAATTCACATCCATTGCATCAGTGATGCTATCTAACCGTCTCATCCTCTGCCACCCACTTCTCCTTTTTGCCTTCAATCTTTCGCAGCATCAGGGTCTTTTCCAACAAGTTGGCTCTTCACATCAGGTGGCCAAAGTGTTGGAGCTTCAGCATCAGTCTTTCCAATAAATATTCAGGGTTGATTTTCTTTAGGATGGACTGGTTTGATTTCCTTGCATTCCAAAGAATTCTAAAACTCTTCTCCAGCCCCACAGTATATATATATACATATACATATATACATACACAGTATATATACATATACACACACACACACACACACACACACACATATACACAATTCAGTTGGCCCTTGAACAACACGGGTTTGAACTGCATGGGTCCATATACAGATTTTTTTCAATACATATGTATTATCATACTACATGATTTGCAGTTGGTTGAATCCATGAATGTGAAACTTCAGATATGGAGGGCCAACTGTAAATTTATAAGTGAATTTTCAGCTGCACTTGGGGAGAGCCTAACTCCCACATTTTTCAAGGGTTAGCTGCATATAGGGAGAGGAAGAGAAAGAGTTTCAAGAAATTGCAATGTGATTGTGGGGATTGGCAAGTCCAAAATTGTAGGATACGCTGCTGCTGCTGCTGCTGCTAAGTTGCTTCAGTCGTGTCCGACTCTGTGCAACCTCATAGATGGCACCCCACCAGGATCCCCTGTCCCTGGGATTCTCCAGGCAAGAACACTGGAGTGGGCTGCCATTTCCTTCTCCAATGCATGCATGCATGCTAAGTCGCTTCAGTTGTGTCCAACTCTGTGTGACCCTATGGACAGCAGCCCACCAGGCTCCTCTGTCCACAGGATTCTCTAGGCAAGAATACTGAGTGGGCTGCTATTTCCTTCTCCATAGGATACACTAGCAAACTGGAATCTCTTGGCAAGGAGAAGATGCTGCTCTACAGTCTTGAGGCAGAATTCCTTCTTCCTCAGAGAAACTTTAGTTTTGCTCTTTCAACTAATTGGATGAGGCCCTTCCACATTATCAAGGGTAATCCTCTTTACTTAAAGTCAGCTTATTGTAGATATTAACCACATCTACAATATACCTTCATAGCAACGCCTAGATTAGTGTTTGATTAAATAACTGGGTACTAGAGCCCAACAAAATTGACACATCAAACTAACCCAACACAGGACACCTAGGGAAGTTACCAGGAAAGCTTAAAAATCAGTATCTGCTTATAAAGATTAAAAAAAAAAAAACTAACCTTGAGTTCATTTGAACTACAAGAGAAGACATCTGTAAATTTAATAGGGCAATGGATCTGATTTGAGAAAAAGTTAATATTTGTTAAGTCCCTACTATATGCTTGGCCCTTAAGTCTTTATCTCATTTGCTCATTTGCAGTAGTAGCTGAGTGATAGACCATATTAACCCCATTTTACTCAGGAGGAAACTGAAGCTCATGAAGGTTAAGTAATTAGCCCAAAGACACAAAGTTAACATGGCAGAGCCAGGATACAACCCCAGGTGTGTATGAAGCCGAAACCACATTCTTTCTACAAAATAAGAAGCCTGCCCTCTCCACTTTGTCTTTCTAGAAGTAGAGGAATAATTCTCAGGTATATATGTTCTTGTTTGGATAGCTTATTTTGTTTTTGAGTTTGCATTTGTTTTTGTTTTCAAATAAATCAGCAGTTCAATTTTAAGGAGTCAAGAGCTGAGGTTTTGGTGAAGCAAATAAACTTGCCCAAGGACACACTTAAATCAATGTAGAATGTGAACCAGAGAAAAGGTCTCTTGCCAAGTAATGTAGGATTTTCCCCTACTATGCTTGCCTTAAACTGCTCTTGTATTATCATGAATTCAGCCTGTCTTAAACCATAAGCCATTTGGGGTTTTCTTTTTAGCTCAAACCTAGATTATTTTCTATAGCAAATGCAGTTCTTCAAATCCTCTTTTGGAAACTGCCTTAATATTACAGCAACTTGACTGAAAAAGCAACAATAAAAAATACAGTATTAGCTATCCTTTTTACTGTCCACTTATCTTTATCTGAAAGACTTCTGCAATAGGACACAATTGGTAATACTATAATAAATACAATAAATGTCATATGAAGGGAGTAGTGAGATATGCATAATTAAGTCTGATTCCCTATCAAGGCATTTTACCATTGAAAAGTGTTTTAAGAAAGTTTTTTTTTTTTTTTAAACACAAAGAATTGCTTATATCTCTCTCCTGTGGATGTAAGTTGCTTTGAATATTAAGGAGAATCCCATTGCCCTTTATTCATTTTAAAAATATGTTGTTGTTCACTCCATAAATTGTGTCCTACTCTTTGCAACCCAATGGACTGCAGCTGGCTAGGCTTCCCTGTCTTTCACTATCTCCTGGAGCTTGCTCAAACTCATGTCCATGGAGTCAGTGGTGGCATCCAACCATCTCATCCTCTGTTGCCCCCTTCTCCTCCTGCCCTCAACCTTTCCAAGCATCAGGATATTTTCCAGTGAGTCTGCTGTTTGCATCAGGTGGCCAAAGTATTGGAACTTCAGCTTTAGCATCATTCCTTTCAATAAATGTTCAGGATTGATTTCCTTTAGGATTGACTGGTTTGATCTTGCTGTCCAAGGGACTCTCAAGAGTCTGCTCCAGCACCACAGTTTGAAACCATCAGTTCTTTGGTGCTCAGCCTTCTTTATGGTTCAACTCTCACATCTGTACATGACTACTGGAGAGACCATAGCTTTGACTATGGAGACCTTTGTCAGCAAAGTGATGTCTCTGCTTTTTAACACAGTCTAGGTTTGTCATAGCTTTTCTTCCAAGGAGCAAGTGTCTTTTAATTTCATGGCTGCAGCCACCATCTGCAGTGATTTTGGAACCCAAGAAAAGAAAATCTTCTACTGTTTCCATTTTTTCCCCATTTGCCATGAAGTGATGGGACCAGAGGCCATGATCTTTGTTTTCTGAATGTTGAGTTTTAAGCCAGCTTTTTCACTCTCCTCTTTAACCCTTTTCAAGAGGCTCTTTAGTTCCTCTTCGCTTTCTACCATTAGAGTGGTATCATCTGCATATCTGAGGTTACTGGTATTTCTCTTGGCAGTCTTGTGATTCATCCAACTCAGCATTTCATATGACATACTCTGCATAGAAGATAAATAAGCAAAGTAACAATATACAGCCTTGACGCACTCCTTTCCCAATTTTGAACCAGTCCGTTGTTCCATTTCCAGTTCTAACTGTTGCTTTTTAACCTATATACAGGTCTCTCAGAAGATCAGTCAAGTGGTTTGATGTTCCCACCTCTCTAAGAATTTTCCACAGTTTATTATGATCCACACAGTCAAAGGCTTAATGTAGTTGATAAAGCAGAAGTAGATGTATTTCTGGAATACCCTTGCTTTCTCTATGATCCAGTGAATGTTGACAATTTGATCTTTGCTTCCTCTACCTTTTCTAAACACAGCTTGAACATCTGAAAATTCATATAGTGCTGAAGCACAGCTTGAAGGATTTTGAGGATTACCTTGCTAGCATGTGAAATGAGCGAAATTGTGTGATAGTTTGTATGTTTTTTGGCACTGTCCCTCTTTGGGATTGGAATGAAAACTGACCTTTTCCAGTCCTGTGGCCACTGCTGAGTTTTCCAAATTTGTTTGCATATTGAGTGCAGCACTTTCACAGCATCATCTTTTAGGATTCAAAATAGCTCAACTGGAATTCCATCACCTCCACTAGCCTTGTTCATAGTAATGCTTCCTAAGGCCCACTTGACTTCACATTCCAGGATGTCTGGCTCACACCATGGTGGTTATGCGGGTCATTAAGTCCTTTTTATATAGTTCTTCTGTGTATTCTTTTTTAATTTAAATTTATTTATTTTAATTGGAGGCTAATTACTTTACAATATTGTACTGGTTCTGCCACACATCTTGCCACCTCTTCTTAATATCTTCTGCTTCTGTTAGGTCCATACCATTTCTGTCCTTTATTGTGCCTATCCTTCCATGAAATATTCCCTTGGTATCTCCAATTTCCTGAAGCAATTTCTAGTTTTTCCCATTTCTGTTGTTTTCCTCTATTTCATTGTTCACTTAAGAAGGTTTTCTTATCTCTCCTTGCTGTACTTTGGAACTCTGCATTCAGTTAGGTATATCTTTCCCTTTCTCCTTTGCCTCTCACTTCTTTTCTCAGCTATTTGTAAGACCTCCTCAGACAACCATTTTACCTTTCTGCATTTCTTTTTCTTTGGAGTGGTTTTGGTTACTGCCTCCTATACAGTGTTATAAACCTCTGTCCATAGATCTTCAGGCACTCTGTCTACCAGATCTAATCCCTTGAATCTATTCATCACCTCCACAGAATTATAAGGAATTTTATTTAGGTCATACCTGAATGTTCTAGTAGTTTTCCCTACTTTGTTCAATTTAAGCAAGAATTTTGCAATAAGGAATTGATAATCTCAGCCACAATTATCTCCAGGTCTTGTTTTTGCTGACTGTATAGACCTCCTCCATCTTCAGCTGCAAAAAATATAATTAATCTGATTTTAGTATTGACCATCTGGTGACGTCCATGTGTAGAGTTGTCTCTTGTGTTGTTGGAAGAAGGTGTTTGCTATGACCAGTGCTTTCTCTGGGCAAAACTCTGTTAGCCTTTGTCGTGCTTCATTTTTGTACTACAAGGCCAAATTTGCCTGCTACTCCTGGTATCTCTTGACTTCCAGCTCTTGCATTCTAATCCCCTATGATGAAAAAGACATTTTTTGGTGTTAGTTCTAGAATGTCTTGTAGGTCTTCACAGAACCATTCAACTTTAGCTTTTTCAACATTAGTGGTTGCTACATAGACTTGGATTACTGTGGCATTGAATGGTTTGCCTTGGAAATGAACCAAGTTCATTCTGTCATTTTGAGACTGCACCCAAGTACTGCATTTCAGACTCTTTTGTTGACTATGAGGGCTACTCCAATTCCTCTCTAATAGCTTCTTGCCCACAGTAGTAGATATAATGATCGTCTGAATTAAATTCACCCATTCCTGTGCATTTTAGTTCACTGATTCCTAAAATGTCGATGTTCACATCCCCTGCTCAACCACATCCAACTGACCTTGATTCCTATGCAGTGTTGTTCTTTACAACATCAGACTTTACTTTCACCACCAGACACATCCACAACTGGAGCATCATTTCCATTTTGACCCTGCCTCTTCATTCTTTCTGGAGCTATTTCTCTGCTCTTCCCCACTAGCATATTGGACACCTACTGACCTGGTGGGCTCATCTCCTGGAGTCATATCCTCTTCCTTTTCATACTGTTCATACTGTTTCATACTGTTCTTGAGGCAAGAATGCTGGAGTGGTTCACCACTCCCTTTTCTAGTGGACCACATTTTGTCAGAACTCTCCACCGTGGCCTGTCTGCCTTGAGTGGCCCTGCATGGCATGGCTCATAGCTTCATTGAGTTACACAAGGCTCTGATTCATGTGATCATTTTGGATAAACTTTCTATGATTGTAGTTTTCATTCTGTTGGCCGTGGGATTGTAGTTCTTGCTTCTTCTGTCTGCCCTCTGATGGATGAGGATAAGAGGCTTACACAAGCTTTGTGATGGGAGGGATTGGCTGTGGCTGTGGGAAAAACTGGGTCTTGCTCTGGTGGGCAGGGCCATGCTCAGTAAACCTTTAATCCAATTTTCTGCTATTGGGTAGAGCTGTGTGCCCTCCTTGTTAGTTGTTTGGCCTGAGGTGACCTCCAAAAGGACTTGTGCCAACACGCGCCTCCCAGGGCTGCTGCTGCCAGTGCCTCTGTCCCCACATCAGGCCACTGCTGGCCCATGCCTCCGCAGGAGACCCCCAGACACTCACAGGCAGGTCTGGCTCAGTCTCCTGTGGGGTCACTGCTCCTTCCCTGGGTCTTGCTGCACACAGGGTTTGTTTGTGCCCTCCAAGAGTCTCTGTTTCCCTAGTCCTCTGGAAGTCTTACAGTCAAATCCCACTGTCCTTCAAAGTCAGATTCCCAGGGGATTTCCAGTCCCTTTGCCAAATCCACAGGTTGGGAAGTCTGATGTGGGGCCCAGAACCTTCACAACAGTGGGAGACCTTCTTTGGTATTATCGTTCTCCAGTTTATGGGTCGCCCATCTGGCAGGTATGGGATTTGATTTTAATGTGATCACACCCCTACTGTCTCATTGCAGTTTCTCCTTTGTCCCTGGACATGGCATATCTTTTTTTGGTGGGTTCCAACATCCTCCTGTCAAAGGTTTGTTCAGCAGCTACTTGCAATTTAGGTGTTCTTGCAGGAGAAGATGAGCGCACCTTTTAAAGATATAATGATATAATGATAAATACATGATCTCAAAGATACCATTACACATAAAAGGGCAGGAAGGTAGAGCCATCTAGTACATAATGAACTGAAATCTGAGTCTTTTATGCTCCAACTCAAGAGTCATTTCAGAGACCACATTAAGAGGTGGACTTACAAAAGAGGTAGTCTCGTTTTGTCAAGTAATATGGAAGGAGTTGTCAGTGGAGATGGACAGTGTCCATTACAGACTTTGTTACAACAAGAAATTAAGAGGCATTCTAGAGAAAACTAGAAATCCTATATCTAGAGTTCAAGTAGAATCAAGCCAGGGGGTTACCCAGATGTGGAGGGTTCCACCAGATGGTCTTGTTCAAGCCAATTTCACTGAACAAATTTCCTCAGCTGGTGTCTCAAAGACACCATCAGGTTTCTGACACTGTGACCACGAACAAGGTATTTAACCTTTGGCTCCTTACTTCTATTGAGTTATATTACAGGAATTTTGAGAAAGAATAATGCAGCATATTAAGATGTTGATGCTGTTCAGTGGTCATCTTTCCATTCTCTCTAGCACAGGGAGGAACAAAGATGTTTGATTTGACTCAACAGAAATACATGCAGTGATTTTGTTTAAGACAGCATTAAAATTGGTTTAAAAATCCTGGGTGAATAGCAACGGGTGATTTGGAATTTTTCTCAGAAATCTACTGGATAGTGAAAAGAAGCCTCCATGGAATGAATATGTAGTTAGATAGAATAGAAGGAATAAAACAGAGAAGACAAATGGATATACTTGCATCCCCAAAGAAAGAAAGGGCACTCAAACTGCCTATTTTTTTAAACCTTTATTTTAGTTGAAACTTTCTGCTTTTCCTTCTCAGCTTTGACCTCGTAGCCATCGGTGGTATCTCAGTTGTCTTAATCTTTGACCGGTCACCTTTTCTACCTGAGAAGAGGACACTGTGGTTGCCTTGGAACCAGTTCATTGTCGTGGAGAAAGTAACCATGCAGAGAGTTATGTCAGACCCACCATCCTGCGATATCTCCAACTTTATCAGCCCAAACCCTATTGTGCTTCCCTCACCACTCACATCGTTTGGAGGATCCTGTCCAGAGAGGGGAACTATTGTTCCTGAGCTGCAGGTGGGTACATGGACCTTGAAATTACAAAAGTCATAGTAGAGTAAGTCTCCAACATATGAATCTTCAACTTGCAACCTTCCAAAGAGACGAACGTGTTCACATAAGTTAGTTCACATGTCTGGCATATATTGTCACATCCTTTACAAGTTGTTGTGCTTTTGTGTAGTGTACTGTAAGATTTACAACTTTTTTAACTGTTAAACTGCAAAATTTATTTTTAATTGGCGTATCATTGCTTTACAATGTTGTGTTGATTTCTGCCATACATCAAAATGAATCAGTCATAGGTATATATATGCCCCCTCCCTCTTGAACCTCCCATAAAATGTTTTATTTTTTGTGTTTTTATATATTATTTGTGTGAAAAATATAAACCTATTACATTACAGTACTATATAGTCGATTAAGTTAGTTGGGTACCTACACTAACTTTGCTGGACTTAGGATCAAATTGGACTTACGAATACACTCTCGGAATAGAACTCATTTGTATGTAGGGGACTTGCTGTATCCATGGGGTGGTCAACAGTCGATAATGACTAGCTTCCTTTTCCTGGTACTCCTGCCAGCCCTGTAATGTGCTGCCCTTCATTTTTCAAGAGAAGCTTTCAAATGTAATCTCTCTGGCACACATTTGCAAGGTGATTGCCCAGGGCTATAATGCTCCATCTCTGGCCATGGAACAAAGCAAGATGAACTAGCTATCATGAGGATTAGAACCCAAACCTTGACCTGATGAGCACTGTGCTTCAAAGAACAAAGCTCACTGGCTCCATAGTGATAACAGTGTAATAATCAATGAGGTGGGACCATTTATGGTTCTGAAATTAAACTCCTTAAATCTAGTTTTCTTCCACTGTCTAGTGTATGTCTGTTGTCATTGTTCTTAGACGTCATGACAACTCCTCTTGTTTAGCTATGTTTTAGTAAAGGTAGTTGTCAAGTCTACACATTTTATCTGAAACTTTTGCTTTTTATGTGTTCAAGCTTTATAGTCAGAGAGGACATATTTTTGAAGCCTCATATTTTAGGACTCCTAAGCATTTTTTTATTGAGCAGTCAGTATTTTCATTTCAATTCTAAGTCATTCAAACAAATACAGTACAATTTTCTCACTGTATTATAGAAATAGTTTAATGATAGTTTCATGTTAATATTATAATGATAGCTTAATGTCCACCAAAATGAACTCATAAATCAGATCCAGAATTCAAGTATACTCAAGAAGAGGTAAATGGACAGTCAAAGAATGAATTGGTTTTTCTTCCTTACAACATCCCCAACAGCTGTTAACAAAGCCCTCAGGAAAGACTGACAAAAAATAATATTCTACACAGAAGAGTCTGAAGAGTTGGCACTCTTGTCTTTTCCACTGTTTTCCTGTGGAAAGGAAGAAAAAACTATATAGTATTTAATGAGTACACTGGACTTCTACACCAATCCTTTCATGATGTCGTTAGGAAGCATGGGTCTTCCTCAAAAGAAAAGCTTTCCAGCTGCTCTAGGATTGCATGATTCCTTATGGAAATGAAATACCAAGGTGGTGAGTGTCATGCTATCCTGTTGTGCTCCTGCTGCCATCTAAGAAGACAGAGCCAGTGGACAGCTTTGATATCAAATACCTAATGTAGAGGAAGAAAAATTGGACAAAGAGTAGACAAAAGAGATTTGTGCCCTCAGAAATAAAGGAATGATCAGAAATCCCCAACAATATGAGATAGAATATGTTCAACAATCAGTTCTACTCTGCACCAGCCTGGGAAAGGAAGCAGGTACAAGGTCCTGAGCTATAAACAAATAAGGGCACAAAAATATCCACACTATTCATCCATCCATGCTAAGTCGCTTCACTTGTGTCCAACTCGGCAACTCCATGGACTGTAGCCTGCCAGGCTCCACTGTCCATCGGATTCTCCAGGCAAGAATACTGGAGCAGGTTGCCATTTCTTTCTCCAGGGGATCTTCCCAACCCAGGGATCAAACCTGTGTCTCCTACATCTCCTACACTGGCAGCTGGCTTCTCCACCACTAGTGCCACCTGGAAGCCCATATCCCCTTCAATGTGTTAAATAGGATGAGCCCTTTGTTCAACTGTATTTGCAAAGTTGAAAGTCACAGAATACAAGATGCAGTTTCAGTGATCACTTTTGGTTGTTTAACGCCATCTGTGCTAATAAACAATAAATAATAGTAATTAATGAAAGAAGCCAAGTGTTATTTTCACTCTGGGACCTATGTTTGTAAAAGATTTGCAGAGGAGTTAATGGGAGTTATTTGCTTCTCAGTCACAGGTGCCAGCTTGGAAAAGCTTGTTCCCAGTTCTTGGTACACCAAAGACACAGAGAAATGTGTAAGCAAAATTAGATTAAAAGTTGGCCCTCGGGGTCATTGCAAAGCTCCAGAGAAGACAAGTTTGATGGCATTAGGAAAGATTAGTTCTAGGGACACCATAGTCTCTGTCATAAAAATATCACTTGCTGGGCCTACTTCCAGAGTCCTTCCTTGTAGAGAGCCTAACCTGAATACAGGCTCCACTAATGGTTTGTGATAGATGACTTCACACACCAAACAAGCTTTTGTGTCTGAATAGATGGAGCCCATGCCACTGAAATCCTTGACATTCACAGGGTGATCTCCCAACTCCTACCAAGAAATTTTTGAAACACTGTTGGAAAACCAAATTGTTATTTTCCCAGTCTTTCCTGGCAGGGGTAAAAAACAAAGGAGAACTGTCTTCAGGATAGGCTGGATGTCTTGTCCTCATGCAGATTTGGTGCAAAATGTAAAACCTGTGTTCATGTAGCCTCACAAAGATTCTAGAATAAATACCTTGATATCCATAATCCGTTTAATCCTTTGGCATGCTTCTAGGACAAAAGCGTGCAGTGTCCTTGTCTCCCTGTGCACTGATAAGGGCCAATTTGACTTTCTTTCTTTCAGGTTGTACAGGAGGAGATCCTCATTCCTTCCAGTTTTGTGAGGCTGAGTTACCTGAGCAGCCGCACCCCGGATACAAAACCCTATTACGGATCCTTCTAACACATTCAACCATTCCTGTGGGGATGATAAAAGTACACCTCACAGTGGCTGTGGAAGGGCGACTCACACAGAAGTGGTTTCCTGCTGCAGTTAATCTTGTCTACACATTTGCCTGGAACAAGACCGACATCTATGGACAGAAGGTTTGGGGCCTGGCAGAGGCTTTGGGTATGTTGGAAATCATTCTATGTAAATAGCAGTGTTGTGTTCACAAAACAGAAAGTTATCTGCCTGTTAATTTGTATTTAGAATAATTATGGGTTTTCTTCTGTTTGAAGGATCTAAGGCACTTTTTTCATTTAAACACTCCCTTTGGGCCTGTTGAGAGTTTCCTTTGACACATTTTTGCTTCAAAATGATTTTAGTTCTCCTTTCATGATGGCTGCATACCAATGGAAGCACACAATATCTGACATGTAACTGTCTCCAAAGCTGAATATTGCTTTCTAACTATGACCTTTGAGGGTGCGTTCTTTGGGTCATGTTTCTGTATTTGACATTTAGACTACCATTTCCACTTAGAAAATACAAAATTTTAACTTATTCTCCATTTACTGTCTTTTATGTCTAGGATGGTTAGAGTCCATTAACTTGTTACTGTGGTTGGTTAAATAAAAAATCATCCTGCCTTCCTAGTCCTTTTGACTTTAAAACCTAGCATCTTACAGGTTGCAGAGACCTTAAACAGTCCTTTGGATCTGTGGTTTTCAGATATTTAATGCCTTCAGACACATGGCATTTTTTAAAAATGAGACTCAGATTTGTCAACCTTTTATTTTGCCAAGTAGGAGTATTTTTAGAAGGAAAAAAAAAAACTCTGCCATCTACTATTGCCTACCACTACAATAATTTCATAAAGAAGGAGAACTTCCTTAACATAAAAAAAAGGAATAGTCTGTCTTAAGAAATGATACTCAGAGAGACAGACAGATAGGCAGACAGACACCAATGTCTGTTTCTCTTAGTCTGTAAAAGACAGTGAAAACTTCCTAAGAGACCTGGCAGGTCTTGGGAACCACAGTTGGGATCCACTGATTCTTGTGCCTTCAGGCAGTAGCTCATGGTAACTACCCTTTGACAGATGAGAAGGCTATTTTTAAAGTCCAGAGGAGATGTTTTCATATTCTCCCTTGGAAGTGTCTGTCATGGTATGAGTCCCATATGAGTGACCTATATTTCTTAGACTACTGTGTGTCAATTTCCTCTTTCTTTCCAGAGGGAACCAGAGAGAGGAGGAAAAAGACTGGTGAGTCTTCTTTGCCCAAGAGATCCTCACATATTTAAATAATTAACTCATCTCTGTTGGGCTTTTTTAGAATGCAGGGACCATGGAATGCTTCAGATTTCCTCAGTTAGTGGAGAATTAGTGTAAAGGCATAGGGAATGTAAAGAAAGAACCAGAAAAGGCATCAGCAGCCTCAAAGGCAAACTTCATCAAGTTGCAGGCACGCTCTGGATGCACTGCAGCCCTAGAAGGCCAGCATCTGCTCAATCAACTGAGCAACGGCTCTTGTCTCCCTGCAGCATGAGTCCACTGGCCCCCACCATGGTGGCCCAGCCATGCTGATGACGGAGCTCATCGCTTCTCCTGTGGTACTAACTACCCTCGTTTTCTCTGGGCTCTTGCCAACTCCACAATCTGGTTTCTTGCTCTGTATTTTCCATTCAGATCCCTCTTAGGATTTCAGGTTTCATCAGCCAGTCTCTACCATTAGGCTAACTACCTACGAGGTCATTGGCCCCCCTGTGGAGTCCTGCTCAGTCTCTAGTCCAGTGAATGTGGTGGTGAAGAAAATTCTGGAGCCAGACTCCCTCCCTGGATTCAAATCATCCTTCTCTACTTACTAGCTATGCAACATTGGGTAAATTAATCTCCAAGTGCAGTTTCTCCATATATTATATGGATATTATGAAGAGAATGTTACTCCCAAGTTATTATGATGTGAGGATTAAATGAGGTGAGTGAGTGCTGGTTGCTGGTATGGCTTTGTCAGTTTTGCTATGGTCAGCATATTGGAATCACAAAGTCTAAAGCATGGCACCTATGCTGGTGTCTGTTGCCTAAGCTTCTCTAATAAGGGGTTTTTATTATGGGTTTAATAGGTAGGTGCAGGTGGCACTTGTAGTAAAGAACCTGCCTGCCATTGCAGGAGATGTAAGAGACATGGGTTTGATCCCTGGGTCAGGAAGATCCCCTGGAGGGTGGGCATGGCAACCCACTCCAGTATTCTCGCCTGGGACCATGGCCAGAGGACCCTGGTAGGCTACAGTCCATGGAGTCACAAAGAGTTGGACAACTGAAACAACTTTACATGCACACACTGTGTTAATTATTCTCCTTTTGCCTTCCCTCACACACACACACACACACACGCACACACACACACACACAGAGTCTCTTCTCTGCCCTTTTCTGTGCTTTGAAAGACGGCCTTCTACAGATCACATTGTTTGGATTCCTTTACTCTTCGGCTTCCCTTTTGCTTTGGTCAGTGGACGGCACCATCAGGAGCCAGCAGAGTGGAAGGAGGAAGGCGGTCGGGGTGCCCTTGTCCCTGCCCCACTGCACTGCTGGCAGTGGCCGCACTGGAAGGGCAGCTCCTGCTGAGGAGCCCCTCCTCCAAATCCCCACGCTCTCTCCAGGCCGCTCCCTCCCTTAACCCCTCTCTGCAAGCCCAGACAGCTTCCCACTGTTGCCTGTCCCTGGCTAGGTCACAATCCTTGTTAATTCCCTTCACCCTGCTCATGCCTCTGTAAACAGCCCCATCATTCAACTCTTTGAACACTTCTGAGTGTGATATCTGTCTCCAGCTGGGACCCTGGCTGATGCATACTCAAAGCCTCATATTCCCCTCTCCAGGATGTGATCCTAAAGCCTTTTATTCACCTCCTGCATGCATGCTAAGTCGCTTCAGTCATGTCTAACTCTTTGTGACCCTACGGACTGTAGCCCACCAGGCTCCTTGTCTGTGAGATTCCCGAGGCGAGAATACTGGAGTGGGCTGCCTTGCCCTCCTCCAGGGGATCTTTCTGACCCTGGGACTGAACCCGGATCTCCCCACATTGGCAGGCAGATTCTTTACCACTAGTGCCACCTGGGAAGCCCCTTTGCTTCACTAGAATAATCTTAAATTCCTCTAACTTTTCTCCATAGGGCTTTGTTTTCCAATTCTTTATGACTTTCCTCAAAACTCTTGCCAGGTTGTTAGATTTGAAGATTTTTGTTTTGTTTTGTTTTACTTTTTTCTTAAGTTATAATGCAGCAATTTATCCAGTACTCTGATGAAGAGCTGAACAAGACAGCACCTAGCAGAAATTCCTTGCTAGGGTTCACATAAATGCAGCTCAGCCTGACTTTTTAAAAAAGTAACAGCTTTATCAACATATAATTCACATACAATAAAGTTTACTCATTTAAAGCGTGTAATTCAGTGGGTTTTAGTATTATCACAAGTTTGTACAACATCACCAACATCTAATTCCAGAACATTTTCAATAGCACATCACAAAGTAGCCCTAAACACATTAGCAGTCACTCTCCACTTCTCCATCCCCTCCAGACCCTGGCATCCACCAGTCTCCTTTCTGTCTCTATGAATTTACCTATTCTGAATATTTTAAACAAACACAGTCATACAATATATTGTCTTTTGTATCTGGCTTCTTTCAGTTGACGTGTTTTCAAAGTTCATCCATGTCATAACAGGTGTTAGTCTTTCGTTCCTTTTCATGACTGAATACTATTCCATTGCATGGATATGCCACATTTTGTTTGTCCAGTCATCGACTGGTTGACGTGTGGGTTGTTTCCACCTTTTGACTATTGTGAATAATGCTGCTATTAACATTTTTATGCAAATATTGGTGTGAATACCTATTTTCAATTCTTTTGGGAATATACCTAGGAGTAGAATTGTTAGGTCATATGGTAATTCTTTTGACTTGTTGAGGAGCCATCAAATTGTTTTCCACAGTGACTGCACTGTTTTATCAACCTCACTTTATGTATAAAAATGTATTGTACCCCTTCCTTTTAAATACTCCCAGTGTTGAAGTTTCTAAAATTATCCTCCTTGTTAAAGTTAAGCACTCTTAATGGCTTAGTTTCTCATATATCCATGGAGATATATGGCTTCTCTGGTGGGTCTAACTATAAAGAATCTGCCTGCAATCCAGAAGACCCAGGTTCAGTCCCTGGGTGAGGAAGATACCCTGGAGAAGGGAATAACTACCCACTCCAATATTCTTGTCTGGGAAATCCTATGGACAGAGGGGCCTGGCAGGCTACAATTCACGTGGTCGCAGAGTTGGACACAACTGAGCATTGAATGAACAACTAAATCACAAAGAAGCAACAGTGTTCTAGTATACACACCAGTGCTGAAGGATTCATCCCTATTGTTTGCCTATGGATGTTGATTTACTTCCTATTTCTACAATTATGTTTCTGGTCAAAATTTGCTCCAGCATTCTGACTACAAAAATGGCCTTAATTAATATGCTGAAATATATATTGTCGGTTCCTTTTAAAAGCTAATAACAGTAATAAAAGCAAGAGACAATTGACCCACTCAGAAATATCCAAGGGAGAGGGAAAAATGTTCCTCATGGTGTTTTGGTTTTTTAAATATAAATTTATTTATTTTAATTGGAGGTTAATTACTTTACAATATTGTATTGATTTTTCCATACATTTATTGCACTTAAGTGACATATTTTTTTGTAGAGTAGAGAAAGAAAATTGGCAAGGATCCCAAAAGAAACGGCCAAAATAATTTCAAGTGTGGTACCTAAGATGGAATATGGATTGTTTGCCTTGTAGGAAATGTTCCTGATAACTTAATCATGGTTAAAAGGATTTTATTTACTACCTCGCCTCCATTTCCATCTCCACGGAGACTAAGGGCATTTTCCTGACAGTAGTAAAGCATTAGGACGAGTGGTAGAATGAAGCTAATCAACTTCTCTGAAATGGATTGTGAACACCTTAAGAATATAACAGACAGTAAATAGTTCAGGTGATAAATGGATAGAGCAAAGGGATCAAGTATGTTCCCATTGTGTCCATACCTTAATAGATACGATTGAATCTAAGCAAAGAAGAAAACACTTAGCTGTATTGCTGGCCATATCTTATCATTACTTAACTGATGTGAGAAGAAACAGAGTAAATTTTGTACCAGATATTAATAATGGTGCTATATATGACACTTCTCAGATTTGCTTCAATTTCCGGAGTCTTAGTATAGCCTTGGTCGGTGGAATGATAGCCATCACCTCTCAAAGATGCAAATAAATTATGTTACATGGCAAAGGATAATTAAGGTTACAGATGGCATTAGAGTTGCCAAGCAGCTGACCTTGAGATGGAATAACTATCCTGAATTGTCCAGGTTGATCCATTGTTATCACAGAGATCCTTAAAAGTGGAAGAAGGAGGCAGAAGGGGAGGTCATAGTTAGAGGGAAATACAACTATAGAAGGAACGCACAGCAAGATGAGTCTTGCTGGCTTGGAGGATGAAAGAGGGGAGCCAAGGACCAAGGAATGTAGGTGGCCTCTAGAAGCTAGAAAAGGCAAGGAAATAGATTCTCCCCTAGAGACTTCAGAAGGAATTCATCCCACTGAACCCTTGAATTTAGCTCAATGAGACCCTTTTCAGACTTCTGACCTCCTTATCTGTAAGATGACAAATCTGTCCTGTTTGAAGCCTTTCAGTTTGTCTGGATATCTTACAATAGCACTAGGAAACAAACCTTGACCACTATTCTTACAGTCCCAGTTTCAGCTGGAATTTTGATTAAAACTATGGCTTGAAAGGTCTCCTGCTCTTCTTCCTTCCCATGCCTGTTAAATGTGAACCTGTTCCCCTAACCCCCGTTTCTGGGTGATGGAGAAAGAAGTCAGATGTAAACAAGCTGAGTCTGAAATGATGGTGAATATCTAAGTTGAAATGCCCACTAAGTGTGAAATGTAGGACTCTTTCCCATATGGTTCAGCTGTGGGAAATTGATGTGATCTCTAAGGGCTCAAGTGTCACAAAAGAAGAATAGATTGTTCAGAGACAGGCAAAAGGAGAAAAGGAGAACCTGAGATCCTAAGGTATCCCACCAGTTTTTATAATGAAACAGATTTTGCAATGAGAGGGATAATACCAGAGTGAATAAATTACCAACGGAGGCTGTGTGAACTAATTCCTTGGAGAAGTATCAATGGCAGCTGATAAGATTGATTAATCCAAGCACAATATTGATCAAGTGGAAGAAGAGGAAAATCACCCCCAGGGTTGCAGTACAAAAACCACAATCCAGCTTAAAGATTTTGTTGTCTGACACACAGACAAGACTCCCTGCTAAAAACTCCATGTGAGCATTTGAAATAATTTGGCCTTAGTACTTTATTCTCTGGCTCTAAAAAGGTATGATGTCTGAAAATCATCGTATATTATTTTGTTTCTTTCCCAACTCTGCTCCTTGCAAAACAGTGTTAAAAAGAATCATTATTTTTAAGTTCATAGTGCTGTTAAAATTCTAGAGACAGCTTATTTAATGTGACAAACTGGCTTATTCAGGGGCTCTGATCTGCATCCATTATATAAATTTTGTCAAAATAATTCCCTGTGTCCGCATACATTACCAATATATAATAATGCATTCTGCCTGGTCTTCATTTTAATTAAATTAAATTGCAGTGGTTAGGAGTCCTGGAAGTACAGGAAATCAGCCATCCACCTTTAGTAGCACTGCTATAAACAATTCTACTTTTCTTCAAGGTTATTGGCAGCAACAATTGCATAATTATTTAGTACAGTAGTTTGGCAAGAAAGAGTGGTGTTTCAGGAAGAACTAGACTTCCTAAAGGTTCATGACACAAAAGAGTCTGTCTAAATTGTGTTAGAAGAAACAAGGGAACATTAATGGTAATAGGTGCTAAGCTACGGTTGCTTTGTGCACACAAAACATCCCTGAGAACGATGCTTTAGTGTTCATAAATCTCCCTTCAGTAAAGCCTAAGCAGGCTGGGCAGCCACAAAAATAGCATCCACTGAATATTTTAATGGTAAATGGGTAGTGCTTTACAATTTGCAAAGTACTTTCACATACATTTTCTCATTTTAATCCTTAGAACATTCCTGCCTGGTAGGCATGGCACGATGAATGTGATCTTCATTTTACAGAGTGGAAAAGCGAGGTTCAGAAAGAGCAAGTGACTTGCCAAAAGACCTTTCCCAAGAAGGGATTCAAACTTGGATCTCACCATCCTGAGTTCTATATGCCTTTCACTGCTGCCTGTCTTCACTAAAGGAACCAATCCACCTTACCCAATTCAACGCCCCAGTGGCTTTCTGTCCAAGAAGCTAGCAGAGATGATAATCTTTCATCATTTCTCTCCACTTATAAATTTGTAATCATAACTGAGAGCATGGCTGTTTTATCCATTCAGCTTTTCAGTCGCAGCACCAAGGATATGAGTTTTTCAAGGACCTACAAAAATCTTTGCAACCTGAAAAATAAACTTATTGGCACCAAAATATGCAAAGAATACCAGAAAGTCAACATTAACAAATTGTTTAAATAAATGTCTGCTAAATGGAGCATTATGTCAGCTTGTCAACTCCAAGTCAATTTTCACATTTAAATATGAAATGTGTTTAATGTTCGATATGAGTTGTAGGTTATATACATTTTAATATCTCTGATAAAATGTGAGATATGCCCTCCAAAAGTACCTAGAGCTTACTAGGGTCTTTAATTGATGCTCCAGTAAGCACGTTGTCTGCTCCAGTAAGCACGTTGTCTGTGTCCATTTCAAACTGCTGGTCACATTCAGTAGTAAATTACAAAATCTGTTTGGTGAGTCAGCCAGTATTTTTTAGTGGAATAAAATGGAATGGAATGGAATAGAACATAAGTGAATAGAATAGAGTAGAAAATATCAATGTAAAACTATTAAGAGAGTACTGTTTCAGAAAACTTTGTTTCCTTTATACCTGCCCATATATGCATGTATCTTTCCATGTGTGTGTTGGGTCACAATAAAATGACTTTCAACCGTAAGAATTTGAAAGCCATTAGTAAGGTAATATAGTCAAGAGATAGAGAAGTGAAAATGATTTGCCAAACCATATGATTTATTTTTTAAGTCAGCATTCATGACTATTCAGGCCTCCCAGCCCCCTCTTCCAACCCATCTCAGGGCATTACAACCATATCTCTTTAAGATTAGGTGACCATATATATAATTTATCATTCAATCCAAGATACTCTTGAGAGTGAAAAGGGATGCTGTTAACAATAGCATAACTGGACACTGTTTTTGGCCAACCAGGATATATGATACTTCTACTTCAAGGTTATCTCTAGTTTCCAATCCTTATATCTTAAATTCAGGACAAATAAAAGCTTATCTATTTAAAGGACTTCTGAATCATGGGTCTTTCCCTTAATCGCATAGCATGATCCAGTGTAGAGGTAAAAGCACTTGCTAAGTGAATAACTGTGTCTGAGCTCTGGCTCTGCCATCTGCTGCTTAGACAGATGACCTTAGACTAGTCACTTCACCTTTCTGGGTCTATTGTCTCATCTATCAAACTAGAGTAAATATATTTTCCCCGTGAGTTTTTGTGAGTCTTCAAATTAGGTCACATACACAAAAATGTGTTTAACTGTTCAGTGTTATGCAAATGTGAGATGATATTATTTTAGGAGGCCACGAATGAAAGTTCCAAAAGGTAGGTAACCCTTCAGGGTATGGCTCTCTGATGTGATGAATGATCACTGTATCTGCAGCGCTTAGCAAATCACCTGCCTGGCACATAGAGCTGCTCTGTGTAGGTCTGCTGACTCATTAAATAACTAGCCCCTTTAGAATAACCAATCCATTTTCAAGGCGAATTTATTTCCTAAAACCCCCTCCCAAAGAAAAATGCCTAAATACTGCTAGAAGATAGGAATCTTTTTTTTTCTCTTGTCCTGGGCAAGGGGTGAGGTAGTGGGGAAGGGGAAAGGTTGCTCTTCATTTGGTTTTAATGCACTAGCCAGATCACAGCTACCCTGACCTTCTTTCAGTCTTGCAGAAATACAAAGCCTCGCCATCTTGCCCGTATGCCACTCTCTGCCTAGAATGTTCTTCCCTGTACTTCATGAGATAAAGTCTTTCTATATGAAGAGGCTTTCCCTTGCCTTCCCTTTCCAAAACTTAAACTTCTGTTGCACCAGCTCATAGTACCCTGCACTTACATACAAGTTATCACAATTTGTGTATGTGTATGTGTGTTATCTTATTTCATATTTGTTCCTCTCACTGGACTGTAAGCACTGTGAGCTCTGCTGGGGGTGTGTTATCTTGTTTTGTCTTGTTGATTCTCACATCCCCAGGGCCTGATAACAGGAAAGTGAAAGTGTTAGTTGCTCAGTTGTATCCAACTCTTTTGCAACCCCATGGACTGTAGTGCACCAGACTCCTCTGTCCATGGGATTTTCCCCATGCAAGAATACTGGAGTGGGTTGCCATTCTCTTCTTCAGTGGATCTTCCTGACCCAGGGCTCAAGCCCATGTGTCCCACATTATAGGGAGATTCTTTACCCTCTGAGCCACTAGGGAAGCCCTGATGACAGGAGGTACTCATCAAATATTGCATATTTGTTGAATGACTGAACAAATAAACGCATAAGGACAGAGGCTAAGGAGGGGCCCTTAGCCTGACCTATTTAATGGAATGGTGGGCCCACCAAGGGAGAGGAGGGCAGTACCCAGGTCTACAAAGGCACTCGAAAATGTGCCTGTGAGCTAGTACATCACGATGCCTCCTGTGGCACACATGTCAGCCAGGTTCCAGGTTCGCTTTTTGCAGCTAGGCTTGGAAAAGGCAGTGAGAAAAAAATCATAAGATAAGGTGGCAATGTACATGACCTCTTGGCCTAAGTGTTGTGTGGCTATGTCACTCCTGGATTCTTTTACCTTTTCTACCTGTTCTTTCTCTTCATTCAACTACTATGTCACTTTTAGCACTAGCATGTTTAAACTGGTAAGATATAGATCCTAAGTAAAATATTACCAAATCAAATCCAATGACTCATTAAAAAGATAGTACATCATAACCAAGTACTGTAGAGTGTGTTTTAGGACCTCAAAGATGGTTCAATGTTAGGAAATATATTGCTCTAATTTATTACCTCAATAGATTAAGAGAGAAAACTATGTGAATATCTCCGTAAGTGCTGAAAAGGCACTTGGTAAAAATTCATCACCTGATTCTGACACTCTTAGTAAGCCAGGAATAATAGATAAACAAAGCATTTCAGGCCACTGGGCAGTGTGTCAAATCAGGGAGCCCCTGGGGTCATCCTAGCCTATGAGAAATCACTGCTGCTGCTGCTGCTAAATCGCTTCAGTCGTGTCCAACTCTGTGCGACCCCCATAGACGGCAGCCCACCAGGCTCCGCCCCTGGGATTCTCCAGGCAAGAACAATGGAGTGGGTTGCCATTTCCTTCTCCAATGCATGAAAGTGAAAAGTGAAAGTGAAGTCGCTCAGTCGTGTCCGACTAGAGAATGGGAAAAAGTAGAAGTCATGCCGGGAGCAGGTACCCGATCCCGGTAGATAGCATTTTATCTGCACAGTCCCTCTTTGTAGCTATGGCCTTCCCTTGGTTTGTTAGGTCTCTTATCTTTCATTGTTGTGGTTTTACATGAATCTACTGTTTTAAAAGAATGAGATATATTTCTGGTTCTATTTAATGATTTCTTTCAGATAAGAAGGTTTTGATCTCATTGTTAGTTACCTTTTAAATGTGATCACATTATTTTTATATATTCCTTGAGTTCATGAAGGAAACATAAATTTCTCACACCATCAGACTACCTTTAATTATATATTGCCCTCATAAATGCAACCATTATGAATTCTGGAGCCTTAGCCCGAAGCTGTTGAAAATCATCTGCTTAATCTTGTCATATTTTGCACATCAGCTTCATCGCATGGCATCTTTACCCTGGCTATTTAATGTCAATCTCCCATCCCAGCCCTTATAGGTGAAGGTCACCATCACTAAATTGGGTGTCAGGGCACTGTGGCCCTCCACCTTCTTGTAGTCCCCACATTATACTAATGCTGCTGCTCTGATAAATAGAATGAGATTCAGTGACTATTTTTCTAATGTCAAATGGCTTTGGGGAGCCAGCTGCAGTCTTTCTTTATAAGCCAGTAAAATAAAGTCTTCTTTAGAAGCCACTGTAATATTTGCAAGATGACTAACAGTGAAGTCAGAGCTACAAATCCTATGACCAGAGGACAGAGTCCTCTACAAAAGTAGCAAGTCCTGTCTTGACAATCAGTGACTCTTGGTGGAGGAAAATCCCATTTTATATCCCATTTATATAAATCCCCAAAATTTATATCTCTGTGTCGAGGTGAAGGAGAGAATACAGGAAGACAGAAATCCAGACGGAATTAAGGGTATCACAAGAGAGGCGGTCACTTGGTTCAGAGAAAGTATTCAGCCATATGAATGGCTCTTTCTCAACTGCCTTCCCAGTAAGTCCACTCCAGCATGGAACAACTATACCAGCCCCAGGGAAGTATAGTCCACCCTCCATCCCCACATATCTCCACTCACAGCCAGACTAGTCTATCCTCTAGAGGTAGGTCCTCTGAGATGTTGATGGATAATTATTCTTTCCTTCCTATTATACACTATTCTTCCTGACCCCCAGTCCGGAATGCCAGAGGCTGAATTCATGGCCTCCACCCAGCTGTGTTGATGATCAGATGTGATAGGCACCAGGCCGCCGGGGAGACGGTAGTGGGTCCAGTCTGCTTATTTAACTAAGACTCAGCTGTCACAGCACCAGGAGGAGTGTAGTGTCAGGGCTCAGCATTTTTGGTGCCAGCCCTGAGTAGCCCTTTTCCCCCACATTTCATTATATGAAAAAGAAAAGGCGTTCAGTGCATTACAGTCTGCTTTCATGAGAGGAAGTCTACAACTGGTTGCTACTGCCTTTGCCAGTTCCTTGTGCATTTAGCCAGCAGCTCAACTCCATGGGGTGATTTCGTCTGCCTTCTCATACACGGATTGCAAGTTCCAGGATTCTGTTCAAGTGGGCTGCTGTCAGAAAGAAACCTTGCCTTGTTGCTCTGAGCAAGGAGCCACATACAAAAATATCCCGACACACAGCCATTCTCATTAAAGTCAGTTGGAATTTTGGACAAGTCTTCAGTATAAATTATAACTTTATTAGCTTATAGAGCTTTCTTGAGAGAAAGTAAATCTAATAAAAATTAGAAGGAACTTATTAAGTGGCTGCCTTGTTGCTATTTGCTATGACAAGGGAGAAAAGTAATATAATTGTGGAGTGTGCAGCCAGTGCACTTTTTTGTTGTGGGCTAGAGAGCAATTTAGATAGGAGGAGGTGAAAAGGATGTCTCATTACCATTGTGCTGAGGATACTTAATAGAAGCATTTCCTGCCACAGAGTTGGGAGGATCTTTAACTGTTACGGAGATGGGAAAATCAGACTCCAAACCACCATCAGAGGTCACCAGGGCACACTACTTATTTGCAAAATTTGCACAATCACCTTCCGGAGAAGAGATTTTAGGGGCACACACCAGGCTTAAAATATACAAAAGGCAGATCCTGACAGTGGTAGGGAAGGAGATGATAGCCTGGAGCTTGTAATTATTATTATGATTATTTATTAATCAAGACTTTTCAGTGTTGGCAAGAGAAGCACAAACCATGTTATTCTTCATACCAACATGGCCTGATTTTTCCAATGTGAGATATAGGGTTTGATTCCCCAACTTGAACTGATGAAATACAATCTTGAAAGAATGCACTTTAGAATCATAGAGTGAAATGCTAAAGGGGGACTTTAAGAACTTTAAGAACTGTCTAGTATAGGGACTTCCTTCTTGGTCCAATAGTTAAGACTCCACACTCCCACTGCAGCAGGTACGGGTTCAATCCCCAGTCGAGAATTAAGATACCACATGACATGTGGTGCGGCCCCGAAAAAGGAAAAGAATTGTCTAGTACAGCAGTCTTTGATCTGATATCTTTATTTAGATTTCAGGAGGTCAGTGAACCCCCTAGAATTATATACAAAATTGTGTGTCTATATGCATTTTTCTAGGAGAATGATGCATAACTTTTATCACATTCATAACAAAAGGTTCCCTGATTCAAAAGAGTCTAAGAACCACCAATTCTAGTCCATCCTCTCCCCCTGTCCTTTGTTACAAATGAAGAACAGAGTTGGAGAATCATATGCCCGCGACCATACAGCTCGTTAATCGCAGACCCAGGAACTGAAGTGTTTTCTGACTCTTAGGTTTTTTCTGACTCTCCTAACATCAACTCTTTCCACTAGAGTTGTTTTAGCAAAGCACTGGGGCCATGATAAGATATTAAGGAGATTGCAGACAGCAATGATTTGTGCCACATGTGTAACCTGAACTAGATTACCTGTGAGATCCTTTGCATCGCTGAAATTCTGTTTCTGTCCATCTTCATACAGAACATCATTGACACAGATGATCCCAAACTAATTTCCTCTTAGAAATCATTTCCATTTTGTCATTAGTCTTTCCTGCTTCCCATTGATCTCCCTTGCTAATAGAGCTTGGTTAGGGCTAATACTGAAATGAGTTTGCATTCCAAGAATCCTCACCAGCTGATGGCAGGGTAGAAGGGCATCCCCATCAGGACTACCTACATAATTTGCAGGGCCCAGTGTTAAAGAAAAATACCCAGCCCTTTGTTTAAAATAAATTAACGATTTCAAGACAGTGATAGCAGAGCATTAAGCCAAGGGTGGCGCCCTTCTGAGCAGAGGCCCCTGTGTGACTGCACAAGTCACACACCCATGAAGATGGTCCTGATCCCTATTAAAGCTTCAATGGAGCAGAGACAAAGAGAAGTCAGTCTCTGGTTTACAATGGCCACACATGACCCGAAAAGTTAGTGAGTGTGTATTCACAGTCATAAGGAGTTGGCTTATCTATGTCTGTGCTTGCACACACACATGCCTGCCTGCTGTTGCTCAGTCAGATCCAACTATTTTGTGACCACCAGCTCCTCTGTCCATGGGATTTTCCAGGCAAGAATACTGGAGTGGATTGCCATTTCCTTCTTCAGGGGATCTTCCCGGCCCATATATCGTCTCCTGCATTGTCAGGCAGATTCTTTACCACTGAGCCACCTAGGAAGCCCTTGCACACGTGCACACATGCACACGTATATCAGTTGGACTAAAATTACCTCTTTCCACCTAATGTCAAAATTTAAAACTCGTCTGCTTGAATTTTTCCACCTAGAACCTATTGTGCTGGCATTGTTTTAGCACATATTTTCATTACCAGTTTTCATAGCCAGACGACCAAAGAATAAGTGTGTTCTTCAGGGGCATCTGAAGAGTCAGATAGAGTCAGGTACTCAAAAGCAATGGCAGACAACCAGCTAGGAATATTTTAAGCTGCCAGAAAGGGGGAAAAGGAGCTTCGAAGCATGCAGTGTAATGAGCTGATAGTCTCAGGTTTAGAACATTATGAGGACACAAAGCATTGTAAACTCAAGAATCAGAACTCTGGGGTTCCAAAAGGTAAGCAGATTTGCCAACTGAGAAGATTGTTGGGTCTTGGTCTACTCGAGTTCTGCATGTTTCAGTAGAGCAAAGACACCACGCTGGGCCATTCTGCACTTACCATTTTAGCTGCATACTGGGGTTCCCAGCTTAATGTACAACATCTGTGTTTCAGAAGGGTTGAAGCCAAATGGTGGGTGATGTCCCGTTGGTTAAAAACTAAAATCTAACATGCACAAAGTGGAATTTACACTCGAATGGCTTATAACACTCTAAGCAAACTCAGACTTCTCAGCAAACTAAAGGCCAGTTAGCATGGAAGAAAATATAAATGGGCAAATTGATTTTTATTAGTCTCATGTGTAGTGAAGTGTTGTATAAGTGACCCAGTACTCCAATGCCCACTTCCTAAGTGTATTTTACACTCCAGAGAGATCAGAAAAAACTTTTCCTGCCCTTCTCCTACAAAGGTAAAGAAGGAAATGGTATCACCACAGCTTAAGACTCCAGAGGGCTTATTTCTTCAGTTTTACAACACAGCCTTTTACCCAAAAGCCCATACTGAAGCTCGATGTCCAAAACATACCTAATGACAACCTCAGTGAGTTACTCATTCATGTATGTATCCAATATGTACTGACTGGTCATTTTTGGATGCCCAGGGCTTCCAAAAGGTAAAAGGTAGTTGTTGTTGTTTAGTCACTAAGTGGTGTGTGTTTGGCTCTTTGTGACCCCATGGACTGTAGCCCGCCAGGCTCCTCTATCCATGGGATTTCCCCAGGCAAGAATACTGGAATAGCTGGCCATTTTCTTTTATTAGTGGTCAAATTTCAACCCAAATCAGAATTCAATAGCAATTGTGGTATCCAGAGAATTATCAACTAGTGCCAAAAAAGAAGCAAGTCTTTTTAAACATTCTAAAGCATTATTAACTCTTTGTTTGCAGTGTCTGTGGGATATGAATACGAAATGTGCCCAGACTTTATTCTCTGGGAGAAAAGAACAGTTATCTTACAAGGTTTCGAGATGGATGCTTCTAACCTAGGGGGCTGGTCGCTGAATAAGCATCATATTTTGAATCCTCAAAGTGGTAAGCACATTTTAAAATATTCACTAATATTGTTTTCCTTATGCTATATACATATATATATAATATTTACTGCAGAAAATTTGGAAAAGTACAAGGAAAAAATTATTTATAACTCCACCACCTAGAGAAGACCACATTATATTTCTTTTCAAATGCAATCATCTGATTTCAAATTAGTGCTAGTCAAGTGAGACCTCTTCACAAAGTTAAATGAAACTGGGTTTTCAGAATCATCTATCATTACTGCTCTGGCCTAAATGATTAACCAGTTTATCCAACCTTGTAGCCAACTTTTAACAGTTGGAATAATAATTGCCGTATTTCGTGTGATCTTAGACATCATTGATTATAAGTATGTGTGTGCTTAGTTGCTCAGTCATATCTGATTCTTGCAACCCCATAGACTGTAGCCTGCCAGGCTCCTCTATCTGTGGGATTCTCCAGGCAAGGATACTGGAGTGGGTTGCCATTTCCTTCTCCAGGGGATCTTCCCCACGGGATCTTCCCCACCCAGGGATTGAACCCGGGTCTCCTGCATTGCAGACAGACTCTTTACTGACTGAGCTACAAGGAAAGCCCACGATTATAAGTATAACATTATTTTATGGAAAATACTGCCAGTTAAACAATGACACACATTGTTTGCAAGATACATGCTTACTTCAGAGATGTTAAAATGGGAAGCATCTTAGAATTAATGAATCATATGTGTCATACAGTTTTCAATGGGCTTTAGTGAACTCTGTCCCATTTTAAACACAACAACCCTGCAGTGTGGCCTTAACCTCATTTAAAAGGTCAGGAATCCAAGGCTGAGTCACATGACTTTCCCCCAGGGCTCACAGTAAGTAGCCAGAGCTGTGTATTCTCTTTACACCAGTTTTTTTTTTTTTTTTAATCCATATAAATGTCAGTAGATGCAGTAAGAAGCAAGGTAAAGAGTAAAGGGATAGCAATGGATAGTGGTGAAAAGAGGTAGGATGAACACAGGGAAGAAGAGAAAGAATCTGGGGAAAGAGTACAGCTCTGGGCTTCACTTAGTTTTAAGCCTCCTGAGCCCTGGACTTAGGAAAAGCAGGTCAAGCAGTGAAAATCCATACATGCTCATCTTCAGTCTTTGCCTTCTTTGGACCACACTTCCTGCTGTCACTGTCACCTCGTTTGTAATTTCTATGTCAAATCAGAAGAAACCATAGGTGGCCCTTAGCCCATGCTTCTTTCAGACAAACTGATTTTGCTCCCCTGGTTATAAAGGCTTCATCCAAGTTCCTTCACCTCCTTTTGCTGGGAAACCTATCATTGGTGTTTCCACCCAGCATCATTTGAACATCTGCTGGTAAGTTTTCATTGTGAAATCATATTCCTTTTTATCTAAAGAGGCAGATTCTGAGCAGCCTTTAGTAGGATGTTGTCTTGTTGGGGACGTGAACGGACTGGAGACAACTATACCCTTCCATCCTTGTATCCATCTGACCTTTGGGAAACAGCTGGCTAAGGCAGGGTTCTCTTGTAAGGCCATGAACTGACCAAGGCTAAGAGATCCATTTTATAAGCACACCTCTGGTCTTATTCATGTGCACTGTAGTTGAATCAGCCAAGCCAACCAGCCCCACAGGCTGGGAACTTTTGATCACCTCAGCTAACCAGGTTTGCTTCAACCATAGCCTGAGACCACTTACCAGAGTTCCAGTGTAGGAGCCCGGAAGGTGAAAGAATCCACTGCCATATACCTCCCATTACATGTCCTTCCCCTCTTTCAAGGAAGACTGTGAATTCCCCTTCCAACTATTTGTTTGTTAAAGAGCAAAGATTCAGACACAGATATAAAATGTCAACCCTTTTTCTGTTGTCAAAAGGAGAATCACAGTTTCAAAAGTATAAAAATAAAAGGGCAGATGCCAGTTATTAAATTATTAGGTTTTTTGTTTTGATTTGAAAGAGTTTGACATTTTAAGCAGCCGTTTCTTTTCCACTCACTTTTATTGGCTGGTATGGATTGTCTCTTTCAAATGCCTGTCATTGACATTAAACACAAGGTGGGAATGACCTCAGTCGAGCCAGTCCCCAGCTGTGTGCTCCCAGTCCTATATTCTTTTACCATTTGAGGCTGAAAAATCCAGAACAGATGGAAGCCATTCAGAAAGTTGGCTTTGGGGGACCCCTGATTTCCACAAATGTGTTCTTTCCACCTCTAATCCACCAGTAATTCATGTTTAAGGTAATAGGTATCAAGTTACTTCTGAGAATCTTTTTCACAGCTTTATTGAAGTATAATTTATACACCATAAAATTCACCCATTTTAAGTGTACACTTCAATAATTTTTAGTAAAGTGTGGAGATCTGCAACTGTCACCACCACAGAGTTTTAGAATATTTTTATCACTCCAAAAGATCCCTGGTACTCACCCCAGCCTCATAAAAATCTACTTTGGCTGTTTCTGAGAATTTTATCCTGAGAAAGAAACCTTACTTAAGACAGACTTATTTATGGAAGATTTGTTCATTTTATCCAGGGCTCCCCAACCTCCAGGATCTAATGCCTGATAATCTGAGGTGGAGCTGGTGTCATAATAATAGAGATAAAGCTGCACAATAAATATAATGTGCTTGAATCATCCTGAAACCATTCTCCCTCTCCCCCTAGTCCCTGGAAAAATTGTCCTTCATGAAACGGTCCCTGGTGCCAAAAAGGGTGAGTTGATATTATCTTAATTTGTAGGCACATAATACGGTGTGCCTACACACACACAGGACAGGTCGTGCCTGCCACTGCTTTTCAGCCTGCCCTTGGACACCAGCACCTCTCTTGGGACATTTTTGGAGTCTAAATCCTGCCCACAAAGGCAGTTTTAGAAGCAGGAATGATGAGTGTGAAGGAGCAGCTTTGAGAGGACCACTTAGAAAGCAACACACTCTCCCTGGGCAGGCCAGACAGTCTTTTCTGACTGATTAAGGCCAGAGCCTAACTCTTTAGGCACCGTGCTTTTTTGATCTGAGACAGATAGCAGATTAGAAACAAGAATCTATCTTCCCCCAATTTCTTCTCACTGGTTAAAAAGACACCTGTAATTAAATTGGATGTCTGCTGCCATTCAATTCTGCAGTTTTTCTTTGCCTCCAAAATCATTATGCAGCGGGTAGTTTCTAACAGGCAGTGTTTTCAGACCATTTGTCATTTCAGTTGCAGCAACTGTATTTACCTGACAATTAGCCATTGGTTGTGGAGCATTGTTTCCAAATATTATGTCTGATATATCAAGATGGTTCTTACTTTCACTGAGATTAACAAAGGAAACCAACTGGGAACTTGCGTTTTTCAATATTATTCCTTCAAAATACATCTTATTAGTGATTGCATGGAGTACATATTTATTTCTTTTAAGATAAATCAGTTCTTTAAAATTATGCCAGTTGAGTATTTAAAATTATTAGAAAAAAAACATCCAAGGCTCTAATTGTGTAATTGGGTGTAGTCATCTGTCTGAAATAGATCAAGAATTTCCTTTAACTTACCCTCCAAGATAAGCCAGTAGTTTTTTGGCAAATGGTTTTACTGGGAGGGAAAGTAAATTTCCATTGATCACATTGGCATGTCTCCCAGTTTGTGTTTATATCCTCTCAATCAAGTCCTAAGAGAAATATTTATTGTGTCCCTTGTTGTTCATAAGCCTGAAAAATGGTTTCTTCTTTGAAATCAGTATAAAGCACCACCCGCTGGCTTCCAAGGGGAATTTTATTTCAAACTTATTTATAAGCTTCAAAAGAAGTTCTGAGCAAGGTAACAGGAGGATATGAGTCGTGTGTTTAGAAGTATGCTTAAATTATTATACAACAGACTTGACTTTTTGGCAGAGAAAAGGAAAACTTGAGGGAGAAAATATGCCATAGGCCCCCAGCCAGTGGGGTTTCTTTGTTAACTGTAAACAAAACACCCAATTCTTAGCAGGAAGTTGGCCTTCCTATAAATAATGTGTGTAGTCTCTGGATCGTTTGATTCTGTTTTCAAAATGAGCATGTGTGGCAGAATAAACTGGAAAGGAGGCAGCAGTAATTGATCAAGATTTCCAGGAACATAAACAAAATATTTTCAAAGCAACCTTTTGCAGAAGAATTGGTGTTAAATCATTGTTGCTAGATGGTATGCCCTGGTTCTATGTAATGGAAGGTTAAACAGATTCTTGAAACAACAAAAACACCCTTCAAAATGATCTATTTTTCCAGGGCAATACAAAAGGGGTTTGCCCATTTTTGTTTTGATTGCTTCAGCTTTAAACAGGAATGGTAATTTCAGTACACGGGCACTTTAGTACCTTGCATGAAAGCAAGACATCAATTGTTGAGATGTAATCAGAAAGTACATTGCCTTATGTTTTATTTCCTTTAATCATTCTTCTTCTTTGATGGAGTACTGGGCTTTCTAATAGAAAAGAGGAGTTTTAGAATTGCAGGCTTAGAAGAATGGTTTAGAATAGCCATCTTCAGTTTTTAAATTGCCAGGAGCCTGGTAATAACATGTCATTTTGAAGGTAATTGTTAACTATATCATTATATTGATATAAAAAAATGGATATCTATCTGTGAAAATAGATGTTAATAGCAAATCTGGTATTTCCAAGCCAATAATTGGAAATATTTTTGAATGATATACCCTGTAGTGCATTGCTGGAATACTGACATGCTAAACAGTTGGTTTCTTCATTTATTGAAGAACATATCATAGTCTCATTGGTAGGATATTCAGTGAGCGATCATCAGGAGATTTCTTTTCAATGATGTTGTGCAACTATCATGCCAGTTCTCATTCAATTTCTCCCAATTCATTTAAATTGTGATATTGATCACACTGCAATTAAGTGTTTTGGGAGAAATGAAATTCTATCCTATTAATCTAACTTAATTAACTATTCTAAATCTTGAGAAATTTCTTCACTGCCTAATAAAGTTATTAATAAAATTAATAAGAAAGTAGTGAGCCTCAAGATATCTATCTCATGTTTCTGCAATAAAAGAGTAATTTGTTGGGGCATAAGCTCATAGCTGCTCCTGCAGATATGTTGAAAAAAAAATAGCCAGAAATCACCTTGGGAGAGAAAGTAAAATTACTTGAGATTTGAAATCCAAAGCCTATATAAGTATGGCATTTCTGTTTCCAGGTTCATATTTGGTGCCATGGCTTTGTGCATGTTTTACCCTCTTAATTTTTGCCAGTGACATTCCTATTTCAGAGTGATCAATGGTTTCTATTGTAGAACTGTGGGACCAAAAGTTGGAAGAAAACCAAGGGAGACATTTCAGGAAATGTTTAGGGAGAATAACAGGCAGTCCAAGGAGATAGATAGCAGGAGTCATAGGAGAAAAAATAAGACTGGACAGGATAGCTGCATTCATTCATTTGCTGTCAGCTGCTACAGCCTGACACACTGGCATATCTTCTCACCACATGGATTTTTTTTTTTACCTGCCCTGGCTCATTCTGGGCAGACTTGAGCTGTTTAGCACAGCAGTACTTGTTCCTTGGGTTTTCTGCCCAGGCTCAGCAGGTTCTCAAAATCACTGGGATTTGGACAAGGAAACTACAAGAGACTCAAAGCCTGTTTCCAACATTTACTGAGCACTTCTAATGACTTGGCCACAGGGATTGGCACTGAAATGCAGAAAATAGTAAGACAGAGGAAGGAGTTCATGTTGTGATGGGGAAGATAGAGAAGTCATGAAAACTGTATCTTACATGTGGCAAGTGTCATAGTAGAGCTATGGAAAAGAAACTGTGCACACTCACAGAGGAGGGAATAATAAATTCTGCCTGGACAGAGCATCCAAGGAGAACTGGGCTGAGCTTCGGAGGATAGATTAGAGTTTCCCAAGCAAACAAAATGAGGAGGGCATTCAGGATGGAGGGACCAGCAAAGCACAAAAGCAGAGAAGAACAGAAGCATGTGAAAATACTTGTACATAGTTTGCTGTAGCTGAAACTCGGGATAAAAATGAGAGGGTAATGAGAGGGGAGACTGAAGGAGACAAGAGTCAAATCATGAAGGACTTAATCATAAAAAATAAGCCATACATATCAAGTATGGCTTAATCATGAGAAATGAGCCCCTTATCCCATAAAGCAAGGGTCCCGAAGCCCTGGGCCATAGATCAGTACGGTGTGTGGCCTGTTAGGAACTGAGCCGCACGGCAGGAGGGTGAGCAGCAGGCAAGTGAATAAAGCTTCTCCTGTATGGAGTGAAGCTCCCCATCTCTCACATTACGTCTGAACTCCGCCTCCTGCTCAACAAACTCAGTAAATGTAATGCGCTTGAATCATCCCGAAACCACCCCGCATCCTTGCCCCCATCCATGCAAAAATTGTCTTCCATGAAACTGGTCCCTGGTGCCAAAAGGTTGGAGACTGCTGCCATAGAGCATATGGAACTACTGAAAGGTTTTAATCCCCATATTGAAATAATCTTTATTTATTTTTAATTGGAGGATAATTGCTTTACAATATTGTATTGGTTTCTGCCATATATCAACATGAAATAACCTTTACAACAGAAATGTGGACAATAGTTTGGAGATGGATATACACAGAAACCAAGAAACTAAGAAGTTAAGAAAAACTGAACTAAAGCAGCAGTAGTAAGAACAGAGACCAAGGAACTGGTTCAATATATTTGAGGAGATAGTAGGGGTTTAGTAATTAATTAGGGCTAAAGAATGGGGAAAAGAAGAGCCACAGTGGTGCCCACATTCCCAACTTGAGTAAATACATGTCTGGTGATACCACTCAGAAGATCAGCAGAGAACATAGGAGAAAGAACACAGTTTGGGGGTGGAGCAGTACAGAAAAATGATGAGTTCAGTCTTTTTTCTTTCTCTTCTTTTTTTAAAATTCATTTATTTAATTGGAGGCTAATTACTTTACAATATTGTGGTGGTTTTTTGCCAATACATTGACATGAATCAGCCACAGGTATACATATGTCCCAAACATGTCCCAAACCCCCCTTCGCACCTCCCTCCCCATCCCATCCCTCTGGGCTGTCCCAGTGCACTGGCTGTTTCATGCATTGAACTTGGACTGGTCATCTATTTCACATATGGTAATATACATGTTTCAATGCTATTCTCTCAAATCATCCCATCCTTGCCTTCTCCCACAAAGTCCAAAAGTCTGTTCTTTATATCTGTGTCTCTTTTGTTATCTTGCATATGTGGTCATCATTACCATCTTTCTAAATTCCGTATATATGCATTAATATACTGTATTGGTGTTCTTCCTTCTGACTGACTTCACTCTGTATAATAGGCTCCAGTTTCATCCACCTCATTAGAACTGATTCAAATGTGTTCTTCTTAATAGTTGAGTAATATTCCATTGTGTATATGTACCACAGCTTTCTTATTGATTCATCTGCCAATGGACATCTAGGTTGCTTCCATGTCCTGGGTATTGTAAACAGTGATATCGATGAACATTGAGGTACACATGTCTCTTTCAATTCTGGTTTCTTCAGTGTGTATGCCCAGCAGTGGGATTGCTGGGTCGTATGGCAGATCTATTTCCAGTTTTTTAAGGAATCGCCACACTATTCTCCATAGTGGCTGTACTAGCTTGCATTCCCACCAACAGGGTAAGAGGGTTCCCTTTTCTCCACACTCTCTCCAGCATTTATTGCTTGTAGACTTTTGATAGCAGCCATTCTGATTGGTGTGAGATGGAACCTCGTTGTGGTTTTGATTTGCATTTCTCTGATAATGAGTGATGTTGAACATTTTTTCATGTGTTTGTTAGCCATCTGTTTGTCTTTGGAGAAATGTCTGTTTAGTTCTTTGGCTCGTTTTTTGATTGGGTCATTTATTTTTCTGGTATTGAGCTGCAGGAGCTGCTTGTATATTTTTGAGATTAATTATTTGTCCATTGCTTCCTTTACAATTATTTTCTCCCATTCTGAAGGCTGTCTTTTCACCTTGCTTATAGTTTCCTTCATTGTGCAAGAGTTTTTAAGTTTAATTTGGTCCCATTTGTTTATTTTTGCTTTCATTTCCATTACTCCAGGAGGTGGGTCATAGAGGATCTTGCTGTGATTTATGTCAGAGACTGTTTTGCCTACTGTGTTCAATCTTAAACTTGTTGAGTTTGGGGTACCAATGGGACCTCCAAGTAAAGAGATGTAGTAGGAAATTGCATGTCAGGTGAGAATTCTGGATAGGAGAAAAGTTTCAACATAGAACTATGGGAGTTAAGTCATGAGAATCGATGAGATTTCCCAGAGAAAATGACTGCAGAGTAGTTTCCAGCATTTTCATAAGTCGGTATCTTTATTTCCTGCACTGATGATAGTGAGATATGGTCCAAAAGAGTGGAACATTCAAGTGCTTTTCTCTTATCTTTGAAGTGCATTCTAGTAGTATGATTTCTTTTTACCAAAGTAGATTACCTTTCTGATTGTGTTTTGCTAGGTTAATATTAAAATTGACTGATCCTCCCTTTTCATAGTTGTATAGAGCAGGTGATTTGAAGTCAGACAGATATGCACCAGGCATCAGAAGAAAGTCAGTCAGAGATGAAAAACCAGCCACGGATGATTCACAGAGCCCAAAGTGAACAGGAAATCATTAAAAGTTAGTCATTAAATGCTTTATTGAAGCATTTAGAATCAACATTAAAGGGACCGGGTATATTACCCCATTTCATAGATGGACAAACTGAGGCAAATTGTTATGCTGCCATTTGTTGTAGCTGTGCAGTTAAATAAAAGCTGGGGTGATGTGCTTCACTCTCAGGTTCTTTTATAGCAAGCCAACGCTCCTTCCTGCTTTGAACAATGAGAGAGAATTTAAAATATTGCTGAGAATATGGTGTGGTTATTTTTTAATTCTTTTTTTCCACCTTGGATCTAGGAATCATACATAAAGGGAATGGAGAAAATATGTTCATTTCCCAGCAGCCTCCAGTCATAGCAACCATAATGGGTAATGGACACCAACGGAGCGTAGCCTGCACCAACTGCAACGGCCCCGCCCACAACAACAAACTCTTCGCTCCCGTTGCCTTAGCTTCTGGCCCTGATGGTAGTGTGTATGTTGGTGACTTCAATTTTGTAAGGCGAATATTTCCCTCGGGAAACTCCGTTAGTATTTTGGAATTAAGGTAAGTGTCCTCTAATCTCTGTGTTTGCTTAGCGGATGAAGTGAAAGCAAGAATGAGATAACAGGAACAGACAAGGCATTGCACGAAGGAACAGAAAATGCAGTTGCCATATTGTAGTACTGAGCTGAGATGCAGGAATAGGGCCAAAGACATAGGTCACCATGCCTACTCCCACTTGAAGAAACCTTTGAGCACTGCTTTGGAGAACCAGGAAGTGTTGACATGCCTGTATGTGTGGCCTTCCCTGAGTGCATTCCTGACACTGATGTGGAGCTCCATTCTGTCATGTGCTCAGGTAAGTCACCCTGCTCTGCCCATTACAAAGACTGATCAAAAATACATAGTATTGATTCTAGCAGGTAGAGGTGTTGTCAGAGCCAAAACTATATTTTCTAAGTTCTCCAGGTCCAGTCTTTAGAAGTGGTCCGTTCATCAAAAGGAAAATGGCTGCCTGTGTTTACCCGACAGTTGAAAAAAGATTAGTTTTTGCATCCTTAAAAGCTCTGATCCATTGGAAATGATTAAAGCATCCATCTTTAGACTTTCTCACTCTGTTTTAGGAATTTTCTTGAGAGGACGAAGTATTTTGACACCATTTGAAAGGAATTCATACCTTTTGGCACTGTCGTTCATACTTTGGAGTTACACAGAAATAACAACTAAAGAGACCTCGACTTAATCATCTTTATTTCTCCCTTTCTAAAGATTATTGTTGTTGTTCAGTTGCTCAGTTGTGTCTGACTCTTTGCGACCCCGTAGACTGCAGCATGGCAAGCTTTCCATGGCAAGATTTTCACCATCTCCCGGAGTTTGCTTAACTCATGTCCACTGAGTCCGTGATGCCATCTAACCATTTCATCCTCTGTCTTCCCTTTCTCCTTCTGCCTTCAATCTTTCCCAGCATCAGAGTCTTTTCAAATGAGTCGGCTCTTCACATCAGGTGGCCAAAGTATTGGAACATCAGCTTTAGCATCAGTCCTTCCAATGCATATTCAGGTTTCTAAGGATATAAGGCACAAATATATATCCCCTGGAGTCCTAGAAAAGGAAGACATCCTCTCCCATCCCAAGAGGGAGAGACAGATCTGTTTCCCTCCCCTGGGTAAACTAATAGAGCCTTCTCCTAATTGGTTGTGACAGTTTTATCCTTGACACATGCCTTCAGGACATGAGGCTGAAAATTTCCCTCTGTTCCAGAAAACTTTGATGCCACCATATAAACTCTTCCGTAAAACAGTTCTTGCCTTGGGCATCACTTCAGTGACCTGGAAAGTAATGACCAAGAACAGTGACTGGGAGAATAGAGACAATGATGGAGCAACGTGTCTGCACGGAGCACAGTCAGGACCAGTCAAATCACATGAAAAGTCTTGGGTCATTTTCATTTAACACTTATGATCACATAAATGTGGAAATTTGAATACATAAGGACATTCCTCAAAAGTTTTCAAATTCTCGTGCTTTCCCTGGGAAATCTACCTCCCTTTTCTCAGACTGAGTCTTTCATACCTACTTAGAGAACTCTTCTAGTCCCAAACCCCCCGTCCATTTTTCACATTAATTCACTCCAGTTTTAATACATTTCTTAATTATAATTGCAAACGCTGTCATAGAGAAAAAAGCTGTTAAATCCCTTGACTGATAAAAAAAATAGACTGTAAAATTAAGATTTTATAAAGATAAAGCACATCTACAGAGTCTAAAGAGGTACTAATTCATAGCACCCTGTCCTAATCAAATGTTCATGTACTTTGGGATGTCATACCTCACCGGGATTTGTCATTACAAGCAGTGTATCCCTTTGGGCACCTACTTACTGGAAAATCAATGAAGAAGGCCATGATGGTTGTAGCCTGGATTTGGAAATGTTTTATACAACATTCTACATTGTCTTCAAAATCCTAGGGATGCTCTGTCTACATGATGCCAAACATAGGTGGTGCACTGAACAATTTATTCACCATCTGAATGTTTCCAGGCATGCAGATTTGGCCCTTGCATACAGACCTTGTCTGGCTCTCCCCATATAGTCAACCCTATAAAACCTATGTAACTAGCTCCTATATATTAATAGCTGCCTTCTCAGAGGAAAAAAAACATAGGATTATCTATAAAAACCAAAACTATTACTATAAAGAAAACCCAGCTAAATAGACTCCTTTCCAAGGTGGAGCAATTGTCATTCATTGAGAAGATTCTCTCTTGGTCAACGGTCCTTAACAGTTCACAAATTTGCATTTTAGTCCAAAGTACCTTATGACCTTCCTTTAACACAAAGTCATTTGAAGAATAAAATAGAATAACTTGGACCCTAATTGCAAAGTGATTTTCTCAGTATAAGGAAAAATTTGTTTTGGACAGAGTGAAGTAATTTCCAATCCCTATTCCTTCTTGACTTCCCTGGTGGCTCAGACACACCATTTTCTCTCACTGCCACAGCTCTTCAAAGGCACAGGCGAGCGCACACCATGAGCTCACACACCCAGGCTTTCACTTAGTGTGAGTCTGCCTAGCTGGTTCTTCTGAGCTGACATCCTATACAGCAGTTCTTCCTAACATTTTTTCTTTAAGTTCTCAGACCTTTTTGAGAATCTATTGAATGTTATGGGCCTTCTCCCCCAGAAATAAACACATTCACACAGAACTCAGCTGTTACATATTTTCATTCTCTCCCCATATCTATACCCCCCCACCTCCCACCCTAAGAACTTATCCCTGTGGATGAAGCCCTTTCATAGACTCATGGTTAAGATTCTCTGAATTTCTTTCAAGGAGAAAAAAATTATTCTTCCTTCTCTACTCCCAACACTCTTGTGAATGGCCATCAGAGAAATAACCTGATGGAATATAAATATATAGATATGATCATTTAGATGTAAATAACAGGAAACTCCCTATTTGATGATAGTCAAAACCATCAACCCAGTCTATGACAGCAAACGTTATCTGTCATGTTTAATCAGAAACTAGTATAGTCCTTATTATATTCACTTTAAAAAAAAGTATCCTGATCAGTAGTCTATTCTGTACACTTTGCATCTTTCACATATGATTGGTAAATTTATATATTTGCTTTATAACATTTCCAAGTTTAAACTTTCTTGGGAGAAATAAGTTGACATAAGGTGGTTTTGCTAGCTTAATAATCATAATGTTCGTTGAATTCTACTTTATATATAGAGAGAGTTCATTTTGTACCAATTTTTGGTTGATGTTAAAATCAGTTAATTTAATCGCTCCCCCAGCGCATATTAGTCATTTTATTTGGTTGAGTCATCTGTTTCCTTGGAAACACAGACTATACATAGTCACTATGTTAATTGGTTGCATTTAAAACTGAGTGGAAGAGCAATATTGTCAATAAGTTATTACAGAAAAAAATAGAGAACATTCTAAGATCTTCATTCTCTGTCAGGTTATTCATTATATAACTTAACTACTCTGTTTTCTACTTTTGTATCTATAAAATTGTCAATTTAGTATTTGAGCATGTAAGAGGATGCTCATCCTCTTCCATGTCTTATACAGTTTAACCTGTTTTAAGATCCACAAATGTGTAGTTATCCGCCCAGTGTTTGATGACATCTTGAGAGGACATAAAGCTTGCCCCTACTGGGTGCCCTTCTATATTTCCTTCTTTTTCATCTTCTTGTTCCATTTTTGGCCACATTGAACAATTCTAGATGCCCCTTGACATTTCAAAGACTGGCAGACTATAGATTTTTCCTCTCAGCTCCACTGATCCAAACTGTCCCCAATTGAGTTTCTTTCATCTGACCTCAAAAATAATTTCATTTTCATTGGTGGATGATCATTTCTTTCCTCTAGCTGATCCCCCATTGGCTGAATGGGGAGGATACAAAAAAAGTCAGTTACGTCATTATTATTTGCAACATGCCAAGATCAACAAGATTATTTTTTGTTATTTAAGCATATAGTATCCCTTTGCCTGTTCACTGCAGATTTCACCTGCACATATACATCTTAGTGCTTCCTTCCAGTGGGAAATTAAGATACAGTAATAAAGAAGGGAAGCTTATAAGATCATGCAATTAAACCTGAGGGAGTCTCAAGAATACGTTCTGTGAAGTTGTTTTTTTTTTTTAAAGATAGATCTATGAGGTAGCTTAGGTTTAGATATCCCTAGTGCTTTGCTTCTCATGTTAAAATTTTAAACACACATACACACATATTTCAGTAACTAAAAAGCGATATCACAGATTTATGAGCTTAGTGATAGAAGAGTCCATAGAGGTGTCTGGTAAAACGTAGTGTGCTCTGCATCCCTGACAGTTGGTCATCTTTACTTTGTTTATCCCTCTCAATAACAGAAAACTTACTTATCTCACCCAACAACCCAATGCATCTTTGGAATGCTCTGTTGAAAATTCTTCCTTATATTGAACAAAAATCTGCCTTCATGAAACATCCACTCAGTAGTGGCAAATGTTTACATCTAAAGCACAGAAGCCACTTCCCTCATTTACCTGAGAAGCTTTCACAGGTGTTAAGATACGTACCTGAACTTTCTCTTCTTCATTCTCAGCATCCCCAAGTCCATCAACTGTTTCTTATCAATTATGGCTGTTTCATCTTCCTTTGACTGTGACCTCAGAGTCATTTTTCAGTTTTCTAAAACTCACATGGGTAATTATATAAATAAAAACAGGAGATACCATATGAAGTGCTTTGTAAGAATTTAAATATGAGTATCCTCTTGCTCCCCTCTCATCTTCTAATTTCACAAATCTGTTAATCATAACTGGAAATGATTTATTCTTTGTAAAAACCTCATGCTATTATTGTTCAAGATGCTGTGATTCTCCAGATATTTGTTTTGTCCTTCCCTTAAAAAGGGAAAAAAAGGAAGAAAAGAAAAGAGCCTACCAAATGCTTCTTGGTGCCTTGAGTAATTTGGACTTGACAAATGTCAATGTGACATGAAAATTTTCTCTTGAGATTTTACTGTTTCTTTCACAGTGACTGGTTAATATTTCCTACAATGTTCTTAAGACTCAACTCCTGTCTTTGCCTGGAGATTGGGTAGAACTGGAATATCACCCATTTAGGGGCAGTTAGCATGATGAGGAGACCAGTTACCACGTCTGGCTCTGACGGTAAAGCGTCTGCCTGCAGTGAGGGAGACCTGGGTTCGATTCCTGGGTTGGGAAGATCCCCTGGAGAAGGAAATGGCAATCCACTCCAGCACTCTTGCCTGGAAAATCCCATGGACGGAGGAACCTGGAAGGCTGCAATCCATGGGGTCGCTGAGGGTCGGACACGACTGAGCAACTTCACTTCACTTCACTTAGCGTGATGAGAGACAGTAGAAGTTGTAGAGAGCTCTGCTGAAGGAACAAATGGAACACAGACTTTAAGGGCTCTGAAAATATCTGAAAAACGACCAAGAACCTTCCTCTCATCAGCAACACTGGAGTTCTAAACAGAAAGAGACTACATATAGATGCAGTAGGTGGTTAGCTTTCCAGTTTAGTCACGTATTAGCGTTGTCACCCAAAAGCTCCATTTACCTCACACCCGAAACATCTTTGCTGACCTTCCAAGGGGCCCAAATTGCCACCCTAAGAAATGTATTCCTCTGAGTTGAGACATTGGCTTTCCAAGAGTTCCCAACACGAGAACCTGTGTTGGAAAAATCCATCAAGCTAAAATCATCATTAATCACTGAGCATGGATTCATTTGTCAGATTGACTTTCATGAGAATGGCTAGCTGAAAGCAGGGCCCTAAACACAACACAGGAAAGTTATGGTAAGGCCAAGGGACAGAGAATGAGAAGGATAGTCTTAACTGAGGGTTTCCTGAAGTTGGAAGCGCTAAAAAGTGGCAGGAGTGGGAACTCAGTCTTCAAAGGAAGACTCCCATGAGAAGATGAACACACAGGGAAGTCCATTCTTTGATATCAGACATTTTCTGACTAAGGATAAGGGAAGAAGCTAAGAACAGCATGAAGAACAAGCAAAGTGCTGCAACCAGCACAGAGCAGGCCAGGTAAACTCTCGTGACATCTGGTCATGAGCCAGAAACTCCAAAGTTGGCTTACCCCTTTTTCTCCATCCGTGAAATGTACTAAAGAATGGGTCATACATCCTTACCAAAATGTACAAAGAATGGGTCATACATGATGCTAAATGAAAGAAGCCAGGCACAAAATACCACATATTATCTAATGCCATGTATATGAAATGTCAAGAATAAACAAATTCAGAGACAGAAGGCAGATGAATAGTTGCCTGGGGCTGGAGAAATGGGGGAAATGGGAACTGACTGCTAATGGGTATGGGGTTTCTTCATAAGATGATGCACATGTTCTGGGATCAGATGATGGCCATGGTTGTACAACTCTATGAGTCTACTGGAAACTGCTGAATTGCACTTTTTGAAGGGTAAAATTTGTGGTATGTGAATTATATCTCAGTAAAAAGTTTTTAATTAAAAAAGAATAGACAGCCCTTTTAATCTTGCAGGTCCTGAACAAAATCAAAGATCGACTTAAAGATCCTACCATCAGGAGCATGTCTTGCTCTGAAAAGATTTGCCCTTCCATACCTTTCTCCTCCAGACTCACAGCAAATTTCAAGTCAGTCAGTTGCCAGGTGGTGATGCCCACTGATGGGCCCAGGTGCCTGTGAGGCGCTCACACGCTGACACCTCAGCGTGCAGTCCATTGCCAGCGAGACAGCAAACCGACTTTGGTGGTGGCTCAATCTTTAACTAAAAGTAATTCTGAGACAGAACAAGGTCACACACTGGAAATAAATTCCGTCATTTTGTCTTCCCCCTCTGAGATGTTAATGAGAGAAGCTGCTCTGCATAATATGGGACATCTTCCCAAATTCACGGTGACATTATTGGCATGATCAGAAGCCGCCACAAGAAAATCGAACCACCCCCTCTCCCCACTCCTTGCCATCACCTAAGAATTTCAAAACCTTTTGGATCCACACACATGGTTCTGTACTGTGAGAGTCTGTGGCAGATGAAACCATGCTTTAATGAGATCCCTCTAGTATGTTCACAACTCGACTTCCTTCAAGAAGATCAACCATGTAATGGTGATTAGAGCCAGCCTCAAGCACTTTCACCCTGTAGTTCAGAGGCCACAAAAATAAGCAAGTGTCTAGAGACAAAGAAACTGAAAGAGGTTCAAACGCCTGAGGCCAGATTTCTAATCACATCACCTCACCCTTACCTTTTGATCTTTTGTGTCAACTCTGGGGATACCCACGCTTTAGAGGTGGCCCCATGAAATAGAAGGGGCTTCCCTGGTGGCTCAGTTGGTAAAGAGTCCGCCTACAGTGCAGGAGAGCCAGGTTCAATCCCTGGGTCGGGAAGATCCCCTGGAGGAGGGCATGGCAACTCACTCCAGTATTCTTGCCTGGAGAATTCCATGGACAAAGGAGCCTAGTGGGCTACAGTCCATGGGGTCACAAAGAGTTGGACACGACTGGAGTGTCTGATACATAAAACAGAAAGTCAGTGGATTATCTCTGTAGCCCACCTGGTGAAATCCCAAAAGGATTCTCTTCAACAAGAGTTAAATCAGTAGTTGCAGATGGCTTCAAAGGAAATCATTTTGTATCTCCTCTTCTTTCCTGATGTTCCAAATAATAAGAACATTTTCTAGTTTAGATAAAAAGATTTGTTATCTTCATGATTTTCAAATGACCTAAGGGCCAGGTTTAAAAGGATTTTAAAACTGCAATGACTATATTTCATAGATGATTATAACCTTTTAATTCTGGGCAGATTTGACCCAAGGTCAGGCCTATACACAGACTGTATTCCCTGGGCAAGAAGACCCATACCCCATCCCAGAGTAAGATACCATAGGTAGTGCCCTATGCCAAGCTGCTTACAGATCAGGGACCCCGAAGCGTTCTGCTGTTTTTGACATGACAGTTCTGTTTTACCCACCCCGGTTGCTCCCTCAGAGCATGAGTAGATGGCCAATACAAGGCCCTCGTAGTTTGATGTAAATGATGTTTTATTGAAACTTTCTTGATGCAGCAGTTTTGATGCCAGGTACATTCTATCATGGTTGAAGAAAAAAGTTTTATACTTTCAATTTGTTAAATTGTTTAATATTGCTAAATACTTATGCTAATGTGCACAAGCGATGTCCCTATCTCACCTCTACAATCATATAAGTAGCTTAAGCTTGGGCTGGGGATGTCTGTTGTACATACACTTGATAATGAAAGAGTTTGCATTTTGATAAAGTGGCTTTCAAGTTAGAGACTTGCATGATTAGACCCTTTGCAGTGGATACTTCTTCAAAACTTAGCCCAGAGGTTCTTAAGCCTTATTCTGCCTCAGAATCACCAACTGAGTTTGTTGAAAATGGAATTCTTGGGCCCCATTCCCACTTCCAGATTCTGATTTGGCATGACTGGGGAGAGCCCCCAGGAAACTGCCCATGTGGCAAGAGCTCAGCTGCTTCCAATGAAAACAGTCCAGAGAGAAGTTTTTGGAAAAAAAAAAATTCCTTAGAGCTTTAGCCCAGGCCCCACTGGATATTCAGGCATCTTGGCGCCATCTTAGGATAAGCAGCCAGGGGATTGGGTCCACTTTGGCTTACCCATCTGACTGAGTGATCCCTATGGAGTCCTTCTACTGACCACAAGCTGAGTTAGGAATAGGTGAGTCTGGTTCAATTTGGCTTGTTGGATGATACTGATGACTCTCTGTTTGCTTTTACTTGCTATTCGTGGATACCTTGTGCACCCTAGAAACAGAGATACCAGACATAGGTAAGCAAATCACATGGGTGGGTGCCTAATGCCCCTTCCTGCCTAAGACATAACCTCCTAATAATATGCTAATAAGGAAACTTTACTTCTTAAATAAGGTTAAAGAAATAATGTAAATGTTAACTTAGGAGTTATAACTCAGGTAAGTGTTTTCCAAAAGGAGAGCCCCACTAACTGGAATTTGCTGGAGGATCAGAATGTACCAAAAGAAAACACGATAAGAGAAAGTTGGCAGTTCAGTACTTCCCGGGAAAGCAAAGCCTCCAGTCTCATGGTGTTGTCTCAGGTGATATCACAGATAAGTCTGTAAGTTCAAATAGATTTGATGTTGTGAACTCCTCCAGTGGCTCAGATGGTAAAGAATCCTCTTGCCAATGCAAGAGACAAGAGATGTGGGTTTGATCCCTGGATCAGGAAGACCCCCCTGGAGGAGGGCATGGCAACCTACTCCAGTATTATTGCCTGGAGAGTCCCATGGATAGAGGAGTCCTGCGGGCTACAGTCCATGGAATCACAAAGAGTCAGACACGACTGAGCGACTAACACTTTCACTTCACTTTCACTTTCAAGTTGCAAGTAGAGAAAGAGATGGCGCAGCAGTCTTCCTACTTCCAGGAATTTAGTTGGCGAGTATATTAAGAGAATACCCATGATGACCTTCTTGAATAAGATTTCTCCATGTTCCTCTTATGCAACCTCATGGTTTCTATTTTACCCCATCAAAAAAAAAAAAGATAATAAACTTTAAACTGACCATTTACTGACAATGGCATATAACTCTGAAATTAGTCATAATAAGTATATCTATTCAACTTGTTAACACGTTATACTTGTCAAAACTGTTCTAAGTTATCTGAAATTGCAAAGGAGAAAATTGAATTTGTTCACTTTCGAATGCCAATTGTCATCAAAATGGTAGTGATGGGGTTTGTCATTTGGATTCCATTTGGGAGAGGCACTTCCCAAATGCCAGTGCACAAGATCAGCCTTGCTATTTTGGCATAACTAATTCCTTAAGCAAATTAAGTTGGTTATCAAATTGCTTGCTGGTAAAATGTTGCACAGTATTAATTATGAGCATTAATCGCCCATTTAACAATCTGTGTGGTTTTAACTGGCATGAATGAAGTGATATTTGCTAAGTGATCTTTGCTAAGTCTTCAAGCAGGCATTGCTTGCATGGAAAACTAACCAGAAGATGACAATAAGTCTAACACTAAAGTTATAATCTTCACATATTTCAAATCGCAATATGTGTTTAGACACAAGGGATTAGAACAAATTGGAGTGTATTCCAGTGGTTTTTCTTTCTCAGGTTTGGCATGTTTTCACAAAGTAGAAAGAAACCAATCTCAAAAGAGCTGAAGTGCACTTGGGAAATGGCATGAAATGGCAAGAAATTGCATCTCAGTATAAGAGACCTTCCTGACTGCTGGCTGTCAAGAAAATAGCAATCAGATTTGAATTTGGTGCATATGGGCTATTCCATTTTCTAAAGGCCAGTACACAGAGTTTGAGAACAGCCTCATAAAGCAACATAGTTAGAAGATTGTAACACTGAATTTTTTTGTCACTTTCAGAACAAGAGTATTCTAAAGGTATTTATTTTGCACACTCAGTCACATACAATCTAATCTAATATTGGTCCAAGCACAGACTTGTTAGTGACCCTGAGTGAGCTTTCTATGTGCCTGGGTTTCCTCAGTTGAGATTTGAGAAGAATGATAATTTCAAGTTCCCTCACAGGCACTTTGAGGATATTCAATAATAAATGAATGTAATGCATTCCAAAGTGTTTTTGTGCGAATAACATTTCTCTTGGAAAAATAGCCTATGGACTTTTCCTAAACAAAACATGATTAATCTGGTTCAGTTGAAACTTCCACAAGCTGGCTAGCAAAGTATTGAAGGTTGTTTTGGGGAGGGGTGTGACCCCTTCTTTATTCTAGAAAGATCTAAGGGCACTGGAAATTTTTTATTCTCAAGGCAAAAGTACAACTAAATATGTGAAAACTTTTACTCAAACCCATATTTAAGCAGTCTTTGCTGCAGAGATGCTTTGTCTCGTATGACTGCCAAAGCAATACTGGAATCTGTCGGGCCCTTCACAGTTTATTTACAGCAGCTGGCATGGTAATTCCAGGGTTGAAGATGTCCCTGGAATCTACCGGATTCTCTTATTTGATGAAGGTAAGTAGAAAAAAATCAAGTATTCCAATTGGATTTGATTTTTTTCCAATTAAAACTATAAACTGGATCTCAAGTCAGTATTTGCCAGCCTTACTATCATTAACATAAATATGCTTAGAGGGCAAATGGCAATTACAAATACAATCAGGAACATGCCAGTCTTTAAGAGCATCTTAATTAGTCTAATGACCCTCTCCCCTCCATTTTGCTTGGCTAAATAGCCAAGGCCTGAACTCTTCTATGTCTTAGTTAGATTCATGTCCTACAGTTTAGTTCAGCACTTACTGAACATCAGCCGTGTCAGACCCTCTGTTGGCACTGAGGTAGAAAGGTAAGGTTCCTGCCTGCAAAGAGTTCACAGAGTAGTTGGAGAGAGAGGTGTGGAGGGGAAAAAAATAGTGCTTACACCCAGTATTCAGATCTCAGTTTCTAATACCATTTTTCAATAAAAGGACTAGGGATACTTGGAGAAATGATTCGTTCTAGTGCCAGGGCAGGTATCATATAAGATGAGCCTGGAGCATCGTGTACTTCCAGAAAGTAAGGACGTGCTCAAAAAAAAAACAAAGCACACCCACATTGATGGTGGTTGATGAGTGGCACACAAGCCAACAGAAAGAGCTCCCAGGGGCTAAAGCTGCAACAATTTGAGCGACAAAATAAAGTAGTATTGGATTTAATGCAAAATATAAAGCAAATATCCATGAGTCCACACTGATAGGAAAAAATGGTTGAGTTCATAAATAAATGGAGAAGAAAACATACAGTTGTCATGTAGAAGAACTCCAAATAATGTATATAGATACTTGACCCTCAAGGAGGTGCACTCCTTACTCTTTTAAGTGTTGCCTTGGCGGAGTAACTTCCTCGAAAGAATGCAGTGTGGAAAATAAGAGAGAAAGAGTTAACTTGCAAAGGACAAACCTGACAAACACTACCTCAGTCAGGTGATTAAGGTCGACATTAACAGTGATAAGCCATGTTGATATTATGTACCCTTGATTTGATTTGATGAGAATGGCACTTTACCCCTGTGGTCTTCCTTCCCTGTGTAACTGTGAGAAAAAAAAAAAAAAAATCAGCCACATTCCAGTAGGAGCATCCTCCAAAATATCTGACCAGTACTCCTTAAAACTGTTAAGGTCATCAAAACCCAGCAAACTCTGAGAAACTGTCACAGCCCTTCGGAGCCTAAGGAGCCTAAATATAATTTGGTGTCCTAGATGGAATCCTGAAACAGAAAAAAGGATATTAAGTAAAAACTAAGGAAATCTGAATAAAATATGAACTTCAGTTAATAATTTTAAAAAGAATACTAATACAGTGTCGTTGGTGCTGCTAGGTAGTGTGTTCCTCCTATCTGCTCATTTCTCTCCTTTCTGCTTCTGTTGTAACACTCCTGTTTACAAGTCATAGCCCATTTACTGATCTGACCCCCCAACTAGACTGTAAGTTTCATGAAGAAAAGGGCTTTGCTGTGCACACGAGTAGGTCTCCCGACCATAGCACAATTCCTTGGCACATTGTTTGCAGTTAGTAAATATTTTTTAATGACTCCATGAACAAATACAAACATAGAAATAGTACCAAGGAAGGAATGCAGGTGAGAGATGGCAGGACCTTGGACTGCGGACAGTGGAGATAAAGACAAGTGGGCAGATCGGAGAAGAGTTTAGGGGTAGAATTTTTTTTTTTTAATGTTGTTTTACTGGATATGGGGAATGGCAGAAAGAAGGAGTAGTAAAGAATGGCTTCCGGTTTCCAGTTTAGGCTACCAGATGTGAGGCTGAGTGCTGTGCAGTGAGCACACTAGAGATAAGACAGGGTAGCTCTTGTCCAACTTCTCATGGTTTATTAGGGGATACAAATACATTTTTTTAAAAAAGTTAATATGACATGTGATCACCCAGAATAGAGGTAAGTATAGGCAAATAACTGAGCCTAGAAATTTAGGGAAAGATTTCTTCAGAAGATAATGCCTGTATAAAACCTTAAAAGGCATACAAGAATTAATTACTTAGTAAAGAAAGGAATGTGCCCCATACCAAGGAATATTTAAAAGTCTGGAGAGTTTTTAAAGATGGGAAACAAATGATCAGATTAACTCTGGAGGCAAGATGAGGAAAAATAGATTTAAGGTTTCAAAACACGTCCTATGGGCAGGGCTATGGAAAATATTGCAGGCCAGAGATGATGCAGGTTAAAACTAATACAATAGCAGGAGGGATAGAAGAAAAGTTCTGAAAGTTCATTTGCAGGCACAATTACATCTGGAGAGAAAGGGGAGAGTAAGGGTTAGACCTCAAGGTTTGGAGCTTAGATGATGTCAACAGTACATGACCCTTAAGTTCAAGCAAAATGTCCCCCAAACCAAAACTCCTACAGTGATAGGAAAAATGAAATTAGAAGGATCAAAACTAGTGAATGAGCTCAGCCACATATGCAGATAAAAATAATGTAAGATCCCATGTAAATATATAGTTGAAGAATTTCAGGAATACCAAAATCCAGTCAAGGTAACTTGTCACCTTTAGGAGGTATGGATGATTGTGATTACAACCAAAAGAAAGGTCAAATGTAATTAATCACTTGTATTATGTCCTGAAAGAAGAAAATGTGGATTCAAGAAATATGGTAGTCAGCTAAAAAACAAACAAAGTAAAAACAAGGAAGCTTGGAAAGAAGAAGTTTGGTACAATATATCTGCAGCACAGCCCTCCTTAAGCCACACTCACCACATTTTATGGGCGCCTTTCAATTTCCAGCAGGACCCCAGGAGGACGGTAGTGACCCCAAGTGAGGCAGGAAGCCCAGAAGACAAGAAGTAGGTTTGTGAAGGATGGGGAATTCAGGAAGAGAATAATTAACTTCTGTTTTGGATTTTGAGGTGGCTGTCTCAGGAGTTTCTGTTTGGGGTGACCGAGATATCCAGGCAGTAATCTAGTAGGTAATTGGAGAACTGGGTGGGGGATAGAAAAGGTATGTATGAGAAAACAGATCTCCTGGGATTTTCTCTCCTCTGCGTCTTTCTCTACCCTCAAACGGATGGTACTGGGATATCAAGATCATTACAGGTTAGCAGTACACATTGAATTTTTTTTAATCCCAGACCCATTACCAGAAAAACAAAGAGGTGTCCATCTCCTCAGTAAATAAGAAGGAAGATAACATTAATACTTTCACCTCTGAAGATAATTTTCCACTTATGACAAAAGGCAGAGCCCAGGGAGTGTAGGCTGAACAAGTTACTTTAAATAACTTTCTTTTTCTCTTCTCTTAGCACAAGCCCTGCTCACAAATACTATCTGGCTATGGACCCAATGTCTGAATCACTTTATCTATCAGACACCAATACCCGAAAAGTCTACAAGCTGAAATCTCTTCTGGAAACAAAAGATTTGTCCAAAAATTTTGAAGTGGTGGCAGGGACTGGTGATCAGTGCCTGCCCTTTGACCAGAGCCACTGTGGAGACGGCGGAAGAGCCTCAGAAGCTTCACTGAATAGCCCACGAGGTAAGAAAAATTCCTTGGTCATCTAAAGGTTTCATTTGATTTCACAGATCCCTAAGACTGTGTCCCAGTATGTTCCATCCATCCCAATATACTGTACATCTGACAGACGTCATCTCTGAAGTCTATATGGGAAGATAGGCGCACCCAGGACTAATGTTTTAGCCAATATGCATTGAGATAGTCATAACTATTAGTAACATATTAGAATGTCTCTTTTCTTGTTGATAAATAATTATTGCCCAGAACCCTCTGCTTCCTGGACATCCCAGCCCATGATCTCCTTCTTGGAATCTCCCAACAGTCCAACAATTAAAGGGTTAACTCCTGGCCCAGCAAAGGGCCTCCAGGAGGATGGCTTTAGCACTGTGGCCTGCACTGGTTAGGGGTCAAGTCTGTGCTACCTTCTGCCACTTTTAAATATAATGAGTATCTCATAGACTTGAGACATTCCTGCCTTTTGCTTAACAATCACCAACCTTTAATGAACCTTTCTTCCATTAATTTATCTAAATCATTCTTGACGTGAAAGTGAAAGCGTTAGTCACTCAGTTGTGTCTTAATTCCTCTGTTCATGGAATTCTCCAGGCAAGAATACTGGAGTAGGTTGCCATTCCCTTCTCCAGGGAATCTTCCCAACCCAGGAGCTGAACCCAGGTCTGCCACATTGCAGGCAGATTCTTTACCACCTGAGCCACTGGGGAAATCATCCTTAAAGCTATATACTTACATTTTAAATTTATATCACCCATAGTATGCATGTGTGCAGGCTAAGTTGTTTCAGTTGTGTCCAACTCTTTGCAACCCTATGGACTGTAGCCTGCCAGGCCCTTCTGTCCATGGGATTCTCCAGGCAAGAATACTGGAGTGAGTTGCCACGCCCTCCTCCTGGGGATCTTCCAACCCAGGGATCGAATCCACGTCTCTTATGTCTCCTGCATTAGTAGGCAGATTCTTTACCACTAGCGTCACCTGGGAGGCCCCATCCCTAGTATCCTAGTATAACAAATTCCTTTTTTTTTTCTTTTGCCTTCTGTGAGAGCTCAGACTTACTTTTATTTGTCCTAAATTTAACTTCCCAATATTCAAGAGTCAACCCTCAATTCTGTTGCCTGAAATTTTTAAATAAATCTATGTTCTCCTAGTCAGCTTCATGATTTTATAGACTGGGATCATATTCCCATCTTAGGCCACTACGCTGAAGGATCGTCAGCTTTTAACTCTGTCACCATATATAATCCACCCTATCTCCTTCATTATTTAATCATTCTCTCTTCCTTCTCCAAGATACTTTAATGAAGTATTCTTTTTAGTGAGTTTTAAGAACCTAACGTGGGTTTTTTTTTTTAAACACAAATAATATACAATTGTTGCAGAAAAATCAGAAAATAGAGAACATGAAAAAGTGTTTTTAACTAAGGTTACCCATAGTCCTACCACATCTACAAAACCACTGTCAACATTTTTATCCTTCTAGACTTTTTTCTGTGCATATCATATATTTTATTCTCTAATAATAGAATCATAGAATGCTGTTCTATAATCTGCTTTTCATACTTAACGTATTATGAACACCTTTCCATGCCAAAAAATATAGTGAGGTCAATGTGTTTAATTCATTAGATGGTCAGTTACTGTTTCAAATATTAAGAGGTTACTCTTTAGCTATTTGACATTTGCCATATGGGGATTAAATTTCAACTACAATCAGAGTTTAAAGGCTTCCCTTTCTTCAAGGCCATATTCAAGGCCTGTGTCTTTCTTAAAGCCCCTCTGGCTAACCCAACCCATTAAATCTGAATTTCTTTAACAGTGTCTACACTACCCAATTAGCACCTAGTTATATTTTGCCTTCTTTTACTTTCCAATTCTTTCATGAATGGGAGGCTTGAGGTGAGAAACTATATTTCTTTTGACTCTTCTCCACCTCCCCCAGCAAAATCTTGCACAGTGTGAAATCTACTACACAGGTTTCTTGTGTGATTGATGAATTAGTTAAGTCTTATCCATGCCCAAGTATTCTTAAAAGGAATTTCAGTAGCACTGAAAAGAAATGATGTTTTCTCCCTAAGGGAACATAAGCAGCCCCATCCATAAGTATCATGGTAAAGTGTTTGAGAATGTTTCTTTTCTCTTGTACCTGTGCTTATTTCTTACATATAGTAGGTCTGCAATAAACGTTTGATGAGTGAATGCTTAACTCAGGTGCAACTATAATTAGCTCATCTTTCAAGGAAAGACATCAGGTTGGAGTCCGACCTTATGCACAGGTTTAAAACTCTTGCAGGTATTTTAAGGATTTCTGCATAAGAAATAGGGAGGAATCAACCTTGTATTGTGCCTGAAATTGACATCCTCCTGAGTTGCTGCTAGTATGAAAACCACTCATCTCACCTACCACATTCAACCTGCCACCCAGAGAATGAATATCAGCTTTTCCAAATAAAGCAAATAATTGGTTCCTGCAGCTTTTTTTTTTCTTTTTGCTCAAAAAGCAGCAATAATAGAGTCCTGATGAGCAGGATTTACATGAACTCTGGAAGCATCGGTAATGAGAGTGTCAAAATTTATGTGTCTATTAAAGTTAACATTTAAATTTTTCTTCTGGTCATAGCTAGTAGCACATTTTCCTTTGGCTTGATTTACTCAACCTTCTATCCAAGCGTGGCCTTTACAATAATCTGGTACACTTTATTTATCCCAAAGCAGTAAGGGGCCCTAAGAACAGCTGGCCCAGGTTTCAGACAGCTGAATGTCTAATCCATCCAACACAGCTTTCACATAATGTACTGAAGCTGCTGTTGGCAACATCTGCTCTAATCCAGTGAGTGAAGGAGGATGTTTTAAGGAGGGGTACAAGTAGCTCACACTAAGTGTCCATCACATCTCCTTCCATCATGTTCACAGTGGATGAGGACCCTGTTAGTGATCTTCAAAATCACTTTGATGACAAAACCTATGTCCAAGAGTCAGTTGCTCTGAAAATGCTGGTCAGAACACTTCAGTGCCTAGTTAGGGCACCTATCTCCACGCTGAATCTAGACAGCACTTACCCTTGGCAGTGAGTCAGAAGTGAGAGTCTCATTATATGGAATGCTGCAGGGCAATTTCATAGACTTCCACAGAAGGAAAAATCATGCAAGAAGTCATTAAGGCACCATGTGCAAACTGAGAGGAGAGTATTGCTAATTGCTAATTATGTCTTTGAGGTTCTCCTGCAGGTCCTTTCTCTCTCAAAAAAGCCCAATTTGTTTGTTTTTTTGGCTTTACAGCTACCATGCCCATCAGCTCCTTCTGTCCTTCCCCCTTAGAAGACAGCAAATGTTTAATGGATTTCTTTAAGGAGAGGTTTGATTTTTCTCTCAGCCTAGAAGCTAATAAAGAAAAGCTGTAGATCAGTAGAAAATGGAAATGTACATCTAGGGAGTACCATTTCTAGGTTAGGAAAGAGAGCTCCCTCTAAGACTTTAACAAGCAACATATTGCAATTACAGGCAGGCTCTCCAACATGTCCTTAATTATGCAAGGTAAGTCAAATAAATGTTAATCTGCAAGACAGCTAATTTATTTGCTGAATCTATTCTAAATATAGGATGAAATAAAATTTTCTTTTGAGATCATTTGTCCTAACGTTGGAATAGATCATCCAATGGGATTAAAACCAGTCAGCAAAAGGCGAAAGAAAAGTCAGAAGCCATGGTTTTCGGTTTTTGTGTGTGAGTGTTTTTTTTTTTTTTTTTTAGAGTTGGGTGGCTTTTTGTTGTTGTTTTGAGAAATGAAAGCAAACTGTGATGAATACAGGGTTAGGAAGCCTAGGTTTTCACATCCCCTCCATGTAATGATTCTTGGAATGACCCTGTGTAAGTCACTATACCTCCCTGAACCCTGAAATTGACTTAATGATGCCACTGACTTGTTTTGTTACACTGGGCTAGGCATATGCACACTGAGTCCTGAGATTGTTCAGTTGTGTAAACTGAAGGATTTAGGATGCTCTCCTTCCCAGCTCTAAGGTATTAAAAGAACCATAAGTATAACTTACTATCTGCTGTGTGCTGTACACTGTTTTAGATATTTTATGCATGGTATCTCTAATGTTCACAATTCACAAGGTGTATAGTATTATTCCCATTGTATAGATGAAAGGATAGAGGCACAGATACCTTAAGAAATTTGTGTGTGTTGTTTCAGTTGTGTATGACTCTTTGGGAATTTACCTAGGGTCAAACGGTTTACAGATAACACTGGAATTCAAACCAGGTCTGCCTGACTTCAAAACCCATGAGCCACAGGGATGGGATGGTAGGGTGAGGAGCTGATGCCTCCACTATACCACACTGATAAAATCCATGATCTCTCTTGGAGGTTGGTTTCTCTGGGAGGGTAGGAAATAGTTGGAAATGCTTTTCAGTGTAATGACATATATTCAATGAAAACAAAATATTTTTATTTGGAAGATGAATGACTTTTAGTCCACTTTCATTTTCCTATTAAAACTATTTCTCAGATTTTACTGACCCAGAAGTATACCGTAGTGCACTCTTTAGCATTTGCATCATCTGTCAATAGAATTGTTCAAATAAATCTCCAAAAACGTTTGTCACATCTCTTTGGAAGATTCTGCAATTAGAAACTTCACCAACTTTTTCTTAATAGATGGAGTTTTATGTAAGATATTCCCTGGGTACTTCTCCTAGGAAGAAGTCTTTATCTAATCCAGTTTTCTGCAGTTTGATTTGAATCCCAATAAAGAAAACACTTGCCATTTTACTCATCAATACTTCAATGTAATGGGGCAAGGAAAAAAGTTTACCAAAGAGGTTGATGATGTGCTAATCCCTGGCATTGTATATGAGTTTGAATTGACTTTGAAAGATGCTTTTAAAACATGCATGGATGATGTAGTTGAAACTTAGGTTCCATTTATTATTTTTACTGCAACTTTCTTTAATTCTACAGAGAACTCAAACTAATGAGTCATGTAATAGATGACCAAGTACTTAAACAAAATGCAAAATGGTACTACGTGGAGATATAAAATAAAATTTGTGACAAGCTGAATACATTTATTTTTTTTTAAGTAGAGAAAGAGGGTGAAGGAGTGACTGGACAGGATGAAATTAATCAATGACTTAATATGGTTTTCTTGGACCTCACCAAGGAGTATATCTCTATTTTCATGTGCATCTTTAGCATATTGGCCTCAGAACTCGGCAAGGATTAGGCAATATCTACACACATGCAAATAGCCCCGGAGCTGTTCCCCAGAAGGGAAATGACCCTTAAATATTGATGGCTTCAAAAGTGTTTTTAGGTTATTCATGACACTAACCATACCAGAGTTTCTTTAACTTTATTGGCAATTAAGAAAGCTGGGAATGATAAAGTCTAGACAAAAATAATCTGTTTTGTCCCTATCCAGATATATCCAAGGTGCATCCTAAAGTTCTACTGATGCCCCCTGTTATTTACATGCTGTTCTGAAGGGCTGATTTTGGGGTTAATGGAAAGATGGTAAAACTCTCATCAGTGATGTCACTAATATCTTGCTGATACATCTGGTATCTATGAATGAAAGAGTATAGTGCACAAGCACGTGAGAATGTTCTTTTGGTTCTACTATGCATTGGGGCACAGTAAGACTTTTCCTAAATTCCTTTAGTACATGATCCATTATGGTGACATAACTGTGTTGACACTAAGGCCAACCCTCATCAAAATTACAGGCAAGCTGCAGCATGAGTAAAATGAATGGTATATTTGGGCAACTATAAATAATTCAGAATTGTTAAAGTAAACATATTTGAGGGTGATAGGAGCAAGGCAAGAAAAATAAGTTTGCATTTTGTCCTGTAGGCAAAAGTTTTTTAGCAGGGAAATGACTTGATCATCTGATGGATGTATTTGTTTACTTCTTTTATTTTTAATTGGAGGATAATTGCTTTACAATGTTGTATTGGTTTCTGCCATACATCAACAAGTCCGTGTCTCTATTCCTGCCCTGCAAATAGGTTCATCAGTACCATTTTTCTTGATGGATGCATTTTGGACAGATTATTTTGGTGACAGGGTAGATGTGCTAGAGCAAAGCGGGGGTAAAAAAAATCATTGGGAATACCAATATGTATACAGTAGGCAATGGAAGAGAATCTCATGAAATAGAGAAGAAATCTTCACAAGAAGAGGAAGTGAACAGAGAGAGCTTCCTTCCAGGAAGCCAAGGAAATAGTTTGTTTCAAAAAGGGGTGAAAAACAATATCGGGTGTCACACATTTGTAGCCATTAGATTAGGCAGTGAGGAGCTCATTGGTGATTTGAATGGTGGTAGAGGTGGAAGCCAGATTTCAGGCATTTGATGAGCCAGTGAGAGGTGAGGAAGTAAATATAACTAATGAAGATCACTCTTTTGAAGAGACGCTTGGGTGCAAAAGATAGAGGGATAGCTAGTGAGAGGACAAGGCACTCAGGAGAAGCTTTTTCTGAGATACATGCAATGATTACAGGTCAATGGTAAGATACAAGAGGCAGAGAATAAATGATGAAACCAGACTGGGAGGAAACGAGTAGGCCTGGAATCAGAGGGGAGATTGAAAGACCTCCCTAAGATAGTGTATCGGTATAGGAATGTGGAAGTTCATAGAGAGAAGGGCTAGAAAATTGACTAGTACTCCATTTTGATGGCCTCATTGTTCTAGAGAAGTAGCCCTATTCTGCTAAAAATGACAAAGTACAATCAGACCTGGAGGTATGTAGGAATGGTTTGGACACCCCACCTAGTGAAGTCAGCTTTCTGGGTAAGATCAGCTTTCTGCTGCACGTGACCAAATTCCTGCCTCAACTTCAAGGTATTTCCTGTGAGAACTTTCCTCCCACATCCTTGTCCTAGAATCAGAGGCATCTTGAAAAAAATGTTTGACAAAGCCTTAAAATTCAGGTAAAATATTTGTTCTTTATTGCTCAGTAATCCCGTGTTGTTTCCACTCCTGGATATTTCTTTCCTAAACTGTGTTGTTCCCTCAGTTTACGGTAGCTACACCTGATGACTTAGTACCTATGATGTAACCAGAATGAGAGTTTAACTTTTATTAATGTTTATTTATGTTTTGGCTCCAATGAGTCTTAGCTGTGGCATGCCAGGTCTTCACTGTGGGCCCTGTGTGATCAAACCCAGGGCCCCTGAATTGAGAGCACAGAGTTTTCACCACTGCATCACCAGGGACGTCCCAGAGCTTAACTGATTATTTGCACAGTGGGTCTAATGCATCTGCTTATGAATGGTCAAAAGATTTAGAGCGTATATTACATCAGCAGCTGGAACTTGAGAACCTTTCTGCCTTTTCTATCACAATCCTAAAATCATAACCTGTTGGTAGAGAAGTCCGACAAAAGGAAGGCACTTATATCTAGCCTTGGCTAATTGGTCCAGGACACATCCATGATTAACACATGGGACTTGGATTAAGTTCATTCAAGTTTTATAAAGCTCAGTTCAGTTCAGTTCAGTCACTCAGTCGTGTCCGACTCTGCAGCCCCATGAATTGCAGCACACCAGGCCTCCCTGTCCATCACCAACTCCCAGAGTTCACTCAGACTTACATCCATCGAGTAGGTGATGCCTTCCAGCCATCTCATCCTCTGTCATCCCCTCTTCCTCCTGCCCCCAATGACTGCCAGCATCAGAGTCTTTTCCAATGAGTCAACTCTTTGCGTGAGGTGGCCAAAGTACTGGAGTTTCGGCTTTAGCATCATTCCTTCCAAAGAACACCCAGGGCTGATCTCCTTTAGAATGGACTGGTTGGATCTCCTTGCAGTCCAAGGGACTCTCAAGAGTCTTCTCCAACACCACAGTTCAAAAGCATCAATTCTTCAGCGCTCAGCTTTCTTCACAGTCCAACTCTCACATCCAATACATGACCATTGGAAAAACCATAGCCTTGACTAGACAGACCTACAAAGACATTATTAAATGACTTTTCTTCTGCATTTATTTTCATTTTCATGTATAGCGTTCTAGCAAACAGATAATACTTTAGAGGACAAATACCATGAGAGATAAGTTCCCAGGTTCTGGAGTCAAATCACTGCACACAGATCCCAGATCAGCCACTCATTAAATGTGTGGTCTTGGGTAAGTCACCAGATTTCCCTGAGCTTCAACTTCCTCATCTATGAAGTTAGAATAGGAGTAATCATGCCACCATGGGAATGTTTGATAATGCATGTGAAAGAAAGTGAAAGTCACTCAGTCATGTCTGACTCTTTTCAACCATGTGGACCATACAGTCCATGGAATCCTCCAAGCCAGAATACTGGAGTGGGTAGCCTTTCCCTTCTCCAGGGGATCTTCCCAATCCAGGAACTGAACCCAAGTCTCCCACATTGCAGGCGGATTCTTTACCATCTGAGCCTCCAGGGAAGCCCAAGAATACTGGAGTGGGTAGCCTATCCCTTCTCCAGGGGATCTTCCTGACCCAGGAATCAAACCGGGGCCTCCTGCATTGTGTGAAGTGTGTTGTAAAGCACAGTGCCCAGTATGTAGTGTGTACATGTTAAAAGTTACCTGCCATTCTGATCAGGCTTGCTGTTTCATTCTAATAATAAGGCTGCTTATAATAATGACCCAAATATGGAACAAGTTACTTCGAAAGGAGGCAAGTTCCAAATTATCCTTGTAAGTCAGTCTGAGACTTGATCATTTCTAGGGTAGAAAGGTACCGTAACAAAAGCAGGATTCAAGGTAGAGTGGGATTTGGAGATAGGACTGGCTGATCCCTCCAGACCTTGAGATGCAGTACTTCTATTGCTGGTTCTTTCTACAGGTTATATTTAGGGAAACCCCCACCATGACCCACGTAACCAAAATTATGCCCTTTAGCAGCCTACACTTTCACCATTAAATTCATTCCATAATGGTTTTCTTCAGAGGTGAATTTCAGTGTTGAGTGCAGGTACTGTCTAGGAGAGCAACAGATTAATCCCTCATTAAAACACGAAAGGGGGCATTGAAGACATGGAGCACAGGATGGTGGGTTGGGATAGATGAGATCACCAGAGAGGGACCAGCCGAGGTGGCAGCCACTCCAGGTAGCACGAGGAAGGGCAGTGCTAGTTATCTAGCAGAACAGCAGCGAAGTGGGGAGAGATGGGAGGATAACAATGGTGTACTTCTCTGCAGTATTGTCTGCAGTGACACTTCCACCTCTACATAGCAAGACACACTGTATGGAACTATGATTCTTCCTCTTTTTACTTGAGATCACTAGCCCCCCAAACTTTCCTTCTCACAGCTCCTCAGTGTCACATCTTTCTTATCTGTCCACTTAAGGATCACCTTAGCTGATATGAAGACCCCCCATCAAACAAAAATGACAGAGATCACACACTAACAGACTGAAAATCAGTTAAATCATATTTTGAGTGGGGTATTATGGTAACCTATAAATAACTAATTGCATAAAATTGCCTTAGTAGTTTCTAGATGGCAGCTTTAATTAAAAGCACCAGAGACATTTAGAAGTTTAGAAATGGATGGCATGTAATTTGCCCTTTTACCAACCGTAAAATGGTAATTAAGGAATTTGATTCACTTCTTCCTATTAAAAGTTTTATGAGAATAGCAAGTTCCTTCTAAATACAATTTCTCTTCAACAGAAGGTAGTACATTTGCTTTATCAGTCTTCTCCAGCAGGGTAAGATGTTTAAATGTACAAATTTTTCAGAAGTTAATTAGGAAATTTCTTTCAATGCAAAATGTTTGTTTTTAAGGTTCTAAAACATGAAACTATATTAGAGCTAAAGCTTTGATCGTGGCCCCATATTGCTCCACCATCAATACAAGATAGCCTAGTAATTTCAAGTTTACCAAATGAATGGTGCTGACTATAAAATCAAAGAAATGAGGAAGTCATTTCCTGGTGAGTCTAACATGCTTTGCTGATTCTTGAAGGAATCTGAAATCTGCCATGCATTGACTTCCCAGGGAACCAAGAATTTTCACTCCACAACAGAGGAGTCATCAGAAGATGTCTTTAGCTTTATTGATCCTCCAGCCATACTGGATGAATTAGCAGGTGTAGAATGTAAAACTCAAACAACATGCAAAAGCCCAGATATCTTTGGAAATCTATTATTTTAACATCATCAGGGGCTAAAACACAGCTGGAATGGAGCCAGAAACCCACTTTTATTTTATAATTGATCAATTAATTGCATTTTGGCCACTTCAGACCAAAAATTACAGATGGCACCACAGGGCATTTCAACCAGCATTTTGGAGGTACTAATGACTTCAGTTACATGCACATAAGAAAGACAACTGCTAAGTTTTTTTGTTTTTCTTTTAAGTCAAGCAGTTTCTCAAGTGAACTGAATCTAAGCAGGAAACTTGTAAAGGAGGGGCTCTTTGAAATGTCTCCTCTTTTTTCCTCTTTCGGGGACTCCCTTGGCTAACTCTGAGCTCCCTGCCAAGATAGAAATCCAGGCTGTCTCCTCTCTCACCCTTAGTGAGAGCAGGGTTAGCATACAGTGGTGTATGTTAAAGGCAGATGACTCCGTGGGAGGAATATTTTTCCTGACATTGTTTACAATTTCCAGGGAATGGTGATAGTAAACACAGATCTGTCATCAATTTTATTATTATTTTCAATATTCCTACCAAAAGTGCATTTCCCCTACTGTCAGTGCCAGGACAGGCCATTCCCACAGCCCCCAAACCTTCAAGTATAAGGAAAATACTCACAAAATAATACCCAGTGGAAATATAAGGCTACAAAACTATGTACTGTATACTGCTGTATCTATAAGGGTACAGGGTTGGTTTATATATACAGAGAAAAAAGATTGAGAGGAAGTTAATCTAGATGTTAGCAGTGAGAATTGCTGCATAAGGAATTTTTTAAATTAATTAATTTATTTATGTATTTATTTTAAATTACAATACTGTGTTTGTTTTGCCATACATTGACACGAATCAGCCATAGGTGAACACAATCTCCCAATGCCGAAGCCCCCTCCCACCTCCCACCCCACATCCTCTACTTGAATCATCCTGTGCATCAGCCCCATGCATCCTGCATTTTACATTGAACATAGATTGGCGCTTCGTTTCTTACAGGAAAATATACATGTTTCATTGCCATTCTCCCAAACCATCCCACCCTTTCCCTCTCCCTCAGAGTCCAAAGTCCACCCTATACCTCTGTGTCTCTTGGTTGTCTCACCTACAGGGTCATCATTACTGTCTTCTAAATTCCATATATATGTGTCAGTATACTGTATTGGTGTTTTTCTTTCTGGCTTACTTCACTCTGTATAATCGGTTCCAATTTCATCCATCTCATTAGAACTGAGTCAAATTTATTCTTTTTAAGGGCTGAGTAGTATTCCATAGTGTATATGTACCACCGCTTTCTTATCCATTCATCTGCTGATGGACATCTAGGTTGCTTCCATGTCCTGGCTATTATAAACAGCGCTGCATTGAACATTGGGGTACATGTGTCTCTTTCAATTCTGGTTTCCTCCGTGTGTATGCCCAGCAGTGGGATTGCTGGGTCATAAGGCAGTTCTATTTGCAATTTTTTAAGGAATCTCCACACTGTTTTCCAAAATGGCTGTACTAGTTTGCATTCCCACCAGCAGTGTAAGAGGGTTCCCTTTTCTCCACATCCTCTCCAGCATTTATTGCTTATAGACTTTTGGATCGCAGCTATTCTGACTGGTGTGAAATGGTACCTCATTGTGGTCTTGATTTGCATTTCTCTGATAATGAGTGATGTTGAGCATCTTTTCATGTGTTTGTTAGCCATCCGTATGTCTTCTTTGGAGAAATGCCTATTTAGTTCTTTGGCCCATTTTTTTATTGGATCATTTATTTTTCTGGAGTTGAGCTGTATAAGTTGCTTATATATCTTTGAGATTAGAAACACACACACACAATGTCCTGTCCTATGACTAGTCTCTGAGAATTCAGGTCTCTTTGCTTCCATAAGTGACAGCTCTCCAGAAAGCGTCTCATAGTACTGATGGTTGTCACTGGGTTGCTCTTAAACAGAGGGGCTATAGTATAAGTCAAGGAAAAAGGCTCAGGGGAAGACTTTGAAGGCCATCCTGGCAGGCCCATAGTAAAAAAAAATCATTATATTTATTATTTTTTAAGGAAGAGAAATATAAAAATACAAATTAAAACAGCCTATAATCTCGCCATCTAGATAAGCCTCATTGATATTGAAACATAAACATATAAAAGTAATATATGTCTGTGATTTTAAAATCCAAACTCTATAGAAAAGTTCAGCAAATTCTAGGCTTCTTCAACAAAACATACACACCCCAGTCCCTCTCTTTAAAGTGTTCATAGTTTCTTGAGATTTCTTTGAGATCTTCATATGTATTTTTCCTTTACATAAAAGGAATCATATATGCATTAATTTCCACCCTGCTTCTATTGTTTGATTATATTTTTAAGCTCTTAGAAGCATTTTTGAAGCATATACATCTACCTCTGTTTTTAAGAGATATTACATATTATATTACAATATATGGACATACCATTTATTAAGTAATTTATTTCTTGAACATGTTTTTTTAAAATCCTTTATTACTATAGCAATGCATTGAACAACCTCATTCATGTGTTTTGGGGCACTTTTGTGAGTATCTACACCAGATTAATTTTCAACAGTAGTAGATATTACCAAATTGCCCTCTCAAAAGATTGAACACCACTCGTGTGCAAAGATGCCCATTTTGCCATGCCCTCAGTAAACACTAAGTATTATTAAACCTTTTAATATATGCCCATCTGATCGGTAGAAAATGGTAGCTTGTAGCTTAAATTTTAATTTCTTTAATTATAAATGAGGCTGAGTGTCATTTCATATCTGTTGTGACCATTTGTATTTCTTTTTCAGTAAACTCACTTTCATGTCCTCTGCCAGTTTATCTACTGAGCTTTTGATCTTTCTCTTTTGTAAATTAAGAAAAACATCCCTTTGTCTCTCCTACATGTTGCAAATATTTTCCAAGTTTGTCATTTCTTGTCTTGTAGAAGTTTTCTCATTTTATTTGGTCAGATTTAGCAATATATGTCCTTAAGGTCTCCAAATTCTGTGTTCTTCTAGAAATCTTCCTGTAGAAAAGGTATTTTTAAGACAAGTGGGCAAGCCTTTCAATGACCCTTAAATCATATTCTTTGTATATCCCATTTGGGCCCTGTGAAATCTGGAAAACTTAAGAAGTGTTTAGAGTAGTTAAAACCAGAGACTTTGGGATCAGGCAGGTAAGACTGAGCTCAAATTTATTGCTAACCTCTCTGAGCCACTGCTTTCTCATGTTGGAGTAGAGACAGTGCTCTTACCTTCCTTATAGGATTATAGCAGATAAAATGACACAGTATAAGTTAAACCAGTACCTGGCACAGATTAAGTGCTAAATAAAGTATGATGATGTGAAGGAAGATAAGAAATATTTTTTAAACTAATATAACTTGATTGTCTTCAAGACTAGTAGTAAACATGTTTTTAAAATTGCTTTGCTGTATTCAACTTTTCTGTCAAACTTCATTGATTGGATATACACAGTCCTACTTTAATTCTCTTTGCCTGCAAAATACACTGTCCAGCTAAAGGGAGAACTTGCAGCTATGTTTTTAAAATATTTAGAGAGAGATGCTGAAGGGAGCTTGATGAAGAAAAGTGTATAGGAAGTCACAAGTACACATGTGCATAAGGAGACAGGCTAGGCTGACAGTACAGTATACAAAATGGGAACAACCTCTCCTGGTGGCTCCGACAGTAAAGAATCTGCCTGCAATGCAGGAGACACAGGTTCAATCCCTAGGTCAGGAAGATCCCCTGGAAAAGGGAATGGCTACCCACTCTAGGATTCTTGCCTGGGAAATCCCATGGACAGAGGAGCCTGGTGGGCTACAGTCCATGGGGTTGCAAGAATCAGACACCACTGAGTGACTAACACTTTCACAGTATAAAAAGGGGGAACAACCTAACAATCCATCAATCAGGTCTAATCAAATGATGGAATAGATACAACAGCAAAAATGAATTAACTAGAAGCCCATGTAAAAGCATTAATAGTCACAAAACATAAGGTTGCATGAATGAAAGAGAAAATTGCAAAAGAATATATATGATGTGATATCATTAGCATATTTTTGTGGTTAAAATATACAAAACAAAAATTTACCATTTTTTGGGGGGGAAGCACTGTGTGATTTTCAGGATCTTAGTTCTCCAACAAGGGATTGAACACCAGCCCAGTGAGTCCTAACCACTGAAGCAGAGAATTCCCCCATTTTGACCATTTTTAAGTTACAATTTTGAGGCATTAAGTAGATTCACATTGTTGTGCAATCATCACCACGATCCATCTCCTACATAAATTTTTGAAGCATAGAAACAAACAACACTATATATTATTTTTTGACATATACATATAGAGAGAATGGATAAAAACATGCAAAGGAATGACACACACTAACTGCAGACTAGTACTTACCTCCAGGGAGGGAAGAGAAAAGGGAACAGAGATAAAAGACATGGGGTTTTTTGACTGTTTTCACAACATTTTCTTTTTTTTTTTTTTAAGAGATACAGGAAGCAAATATTAACACCTCTTAAATTGGAGTGGTAGGTGCATGGCAGTTTGTAATGATTTTCTGAGTTGTCTTCCATTTGAAATCTTTCATAAATTAAAACAATGTTAAGTCAGAAGTCGGGCTTAGAAAACAACTTTCAAATTTATACCTGATAATTCCATTTTTAAAAGTGTTTGTTTGATGGATTTAAATAAGGCTTTCACTCACAGAGACAGTGTTCAAAATATTTAACAACCTCTAAGGCAGAGGAACCAACATATCAGAATATGCACCAGCACTGGCCCTGAAGTAATCTCTCAGGACTCCTGCAGTGGCCAGTATTAACTCCTTATTTTCTGAACTGATTGCATTTGAGGCTCTTCCATTAGCTACAGAGCTCACCAACACATCTAGTGTGTGTCCGTAGCTGGGGCTCCCTAAATGGCTGATACTGAACTTCCTCAGTATTAAAGACCCTTTGATGTAATGAGTCAGCTTTATTGTTGACCAAAGAAAGTCACTGTTTCCTTGGGAGTGAATCCTAGCCCATTTAAAGTTTCCCTCTGAGGAATCAAAGGCTTAATAACTCAAATGGGAGGTTATCTTCAAGCCCCAAATATCAAAGCCTAGCCAGAAAGCCCCAGTGTTATTTGCTCTATTTTTCTTCCAGTTTCATTTGCTAGCTATTCCATTTGGTTTTTCAAAAGGCTTGTTAGACTGTGTAATAGGTTTGGGGGAAAGGAAGGTGAGTGGGTGCCCCATTTTACCAGTGTTTACTCAGGAAAGAAAGCTGATCACAGCAGTAATTTCCCTTAGTGGGCAGGAATCATTCCTCATTCTGGAAGGCATCTCTAACCCAAGGGAATTAAAGCCATGGTAATGGATTGATAGATATCTGCTCCGCCTACTTCCCCCCACCCCCCCCCACCCCCACCCCCACCCCCGTCCCAAGTCAAAGAGCCATCAGAATATCTTCTACCAAGGCTGCCTACTTTGGTTTCTATAATCTTTTCTATGTACTCTTGAACAAAGTAAAATCAGAACTGTAGGCAGGCAACTGTCCCAGCCCTACCTTAGGACCTCAAAGTGCCTCCCACCTTTCCCAGAGTGGGAAAACTGGTAGCATTTCTGGGGAGAGAGGTCTGAATAACGGCTGCTTCTAAATCTTCTTATTTTAGCCTGTTAGGCTTAAATTTTTGAGAAACCAGAGATCAACATCTAGCAGCCTCAGAATCTTTATGTTGTCGGGGCTGGGGTGGTTCACTTTTGTTTTTTGTTTGTTAGGTGGTTATTGTTTACTAATACTGGGCACTATTTTATTTCCCAAACATATCTGGTCTAGTTTTAACAGTAGGACTTTATTCAAATAATTTATTTGAATTTTTTAAATTATTCAATTAACACATTACCAAAACCACTGCCTTCTGAATTGGCCCAAAAGTGATATATTCTTAGTTCTAGGAAATGCTAGCTATATTTTGAACAGTGGAATTAAGGAACCTTTGCAGTTGCAAAATGTTGTCTGGAAGTATTTGTAAATGCCTCCATTTCCTTTTATTTTACCTTCTTTATTAGACTCACTGACTGTTATGAATTTGTTTTTTTCCTGATTGCTCAAATAGTTCTTTTTAATATAGACCTTCAGTTCAGTTCAGTTCAGTTGCTCAGTCGTGTCCGACTCTTTGCGACCTCATGAATTGCAGCACACCAGGCCTCCCTGTCCATCATTTATTATTCTATAAACACACATGAACTATGTAAATGCTTTCATCAAATATGGCAACCATCTCTTGTTACAACAAAGATCTGGCCATCAAGCAGGTGTTCAGAGGTGCCATCATCTTAATATTTTCAACACGTGTGTGTGTGTGTGTGTGTGTGTGTGTGTGTGTGTGTGTGTGTGCATGCTCAGTTATTTAGCCAGGCTCCTCTGCCCATGGAATTTTCCAGGCAGTGGGTTGCCATTTCATACTCCAGGGAATAATTCCCAACCCAGGGGGTTGAGCCGGCCTCTTTTGCATCTCCTGCATTGGCAGGCATATTCTTTACTGCTAGCACCAGCTAACTAGTGTCAATGAGACACTAGTATCAGTAACCCTCTATGCACTCCCACTGGTTTTACCTACTCTGTCAGACCCATGTCATGCTCCTGGTATCTTATCAGGAAAAGAACCATGCTCACTGACCTTCACTCTATTGTTAAGCTTTTCAACAGCAGACTGGTCTGCATTGGGAAATTTGAAAATTATAAGTGGAGTAAAAAGGCTTGATCCCTGCCTGTGAGTGAAATATGATCTGGTTGGGGAGACAAGAGAGGAATCACTCAAAGAGACAGTAATCAATTTTAGGTTGTGTGATGCAAACTGTAAGCACTGGAGTGGCTCAGATAATGGAGAGCTGGGTGGGATTTGGAGAAAAGAGGAGAGGAAAATGAGCAGAAGGGGGAAGATCTGTAAGAAAGAAAAGGAATCTGGAAAAGGACAGGACACATGGGTAAAGAAACACTGGGAACGGATTCTAACCTGTCTTCCTGATAGGTTAGGTAAATTTAAAAATGAATGACATCAATGCACAAGGCAAAGAAGTAAGGAAGGGTAGGGTTGTGGAGAACAAAGAGGCATCGTAAGTGGGAAATGAATGACTCAGCTCTTCCTACAAAGGTTGGGATGATCTTGAAATGGATTTGTTAAAATGGCCCCTATCTCAGTATGTAAAATGCATTCTTAAGTGTAGTGAAAAAGCTTCACATTCACAGGCCAGACTTGAGATTTGCAACCTAATGGCATATACCTGTTGTAATCTTCATTCATACTCACTTGTGTTGGTGGAATAACATCTCTTCTGAGAGGCTCAGATTTCCACCATCAGACAAGACCAATGAAATTGACATCACTGACAAGGAAGTATCTCCGTCAAGGTATTTGCAAGTCTTACATATCGTAATTATTGAGGCTAGACTTGGCACTGTGTCTTTAAAAGATGAGTAGGGAAGCCACTGGCTTCCCCAGTAGCTCAGGTGGTAAAGAACCTTCCTGCCAATGCAGGAGATGCAAAGAGATGCAGGTTCAAACCCTGGGTTGGGAAGATCCCCTGAAGTAGGAAATAGCAATCCGCTCCAGTATCCTTGCCTGGGAAATCCCATGGACAGAACAGCCTGGTGGGCTACAGTCCATGGGGTCGCAAAGAGTCAGACAGGACTGAGGCACACATACACACAGGGGATCTGGATATTAGAGAAGGAAAGGGTATTTCCAGGCACAGGAATAGTGCACGCAAATATGTGGTGATGGGAAAGTGAAAGATGCATTTCAGAACAGACCAGTCTAACTGGAAAAATAGCACAGGACCCTGTACAGACTGATGGTCACCACCAGCGTGGAGGAGACGCTGAGAGGACTACACAGAGGGTTCCCGCCATCTAAGTGCTGAAGGAGCTCATCATGTAACAGATAAACCGAAGCAAGATGCCAGAAAACTCACGATTAACCAAAACAGAAGTATTAACAGCACTTGTGGCAACCTTTCAAAAAGAGTTCACAGACTATTCTGTTCTGATGTTATTTTCTTTGGTCTTTACAGTAATCCAGTGACATGTGCAGCTCGGCTTTTCTCCTCACCATTAGACAAAAACAAAACCCCAAAGACTGGGAGATTATGTAAATGTTTGAAAGTCAGAGGCAGTCTCACAACAGGAGCTCCTAGCTTCTACCCCCAGACTCATTCTTCCTCCTCTCACAGCTCTCCTGAACATGGCTGGGTGATTGAACTTGGAGGAAAAAAGGTGTAGAAATGGCCTCAGAAACCCCAGTCTCAATCAAGATAAGGCCAGAGATGTCACCAGCCTCCTTTGAACAACAAATCCCGAATTTTTCAGTCCCTTTCATTGTAACCTTCTTCTGCACACAGATTGTCAAACTTGTAGGCCAGAGCATGGAAAAAAAAAAAAACAAGTCCAAAAGTTGTCTCATCAGACTACTGCTTTGCTTCATTTTTTTCTTTTACTCACCTATCATATTTGTGTTTGTTGATGTTCTAATCATGTATTTTTGGTGGAGTCTAAGTAGATGGGCCTTCTGAGTACCTCTTTAAACTTTGTTTCAAAGGTTTGAAAATTGTATTCACACAGTGTTCATCATCCTGCTTTACCTTTGATGAATGATTGTCTACCACTTCTGACTTCATGAACTCCTCTTGTAGCATTAGCTTCATTAGTCAAGATATATAGGTGTTGGAAGAATTTTAAATGGGCCTTCCATGTTGTCTTTGAATAGGTACTCCATGCAAATAATTATCCTACAGAAATTTTCATTCTTCTTGAGTTAGTCCACTTTTGTGAATAGTAAGCACTGTCAGACTTAATTCCTCATATCCTCCTTTAATTGAGTATTCAGGCCAAGGTATTCTACTTACTTTGCTTTCTTTATCAGAACCTCTTGGTCGTTTACATATCTTGAAAGAGACTCATTTTCCCCCAGAGTGCAACAACTACAATTAGTGTTTTGCTGGTCCATGGGCAATAAGTGAACTTTCCTCCTCGGGCTAACTGTTTACATAAAGTTCTTGTACAGTGGTTTGTTTCCTTAGGATGACCGAGGCATTTCCTCAAATTGTATCTAAGAAGTGTCCCAGATATACTTGCTTGATATTTGAAGAATTTTTTAAGCAGGAGGTATAAAATATTCAGCTCATGTCCCATCAACCTCATTTATCCCATATGTACTGATTCCCCCAAAATCTCAACTTGCAGGCATTTTTGAGCAAGAAGTCTAGCACAAAAATAAAACATGAGGTACTCATTTCAGCTTGAACTAGAACCATGTACTTAACCAGTCTCTTACACACACAGACACATACACCTATAAAGCAAGGAAAAAATAACTCACACCATCCTTAGTGTCTGACGTCACTGTGAAGTGTTGAGACACCAGCACCACCCCCAGCCCAGGGTCTCCCTGAGCCAGTTGCAGAGCTTGGGGCTTCATTTATTTGACCCTCTGGATGAAAGCTTTAGTCATCTTGTAAAAGCTTGAAGGCTTTAACACCGATAGTTCAGTACTGCTGTATTTCCCCTCAGCTAACAAAATTATTTTCAACCAGTGCCTTCTGTCTGTGGTGAATCTAACATAAGGCCTTCTGCCCCGGCAAGCTTTATAGAATGCTTTGTGGACTTAAAGCTTCTATATCTGTCTGACCTAGAAGAGCCTAAAATGTTGAAGCGGAACCATGTGGAAATCTTTGTTTATGGTTCTAAGGCTGAGAAAAGTCACTTTCAGAAAGAATTAGAGCAACAACTGAGCAATTAGGACACCACTTAGCACAACCATATTTCATATTTTCATATTTTAGTTGCTCAGTCATATTCAACTCTTTGTGACCCCATGGACTGTAGCCCACTAGGCTCCTCTGTCCAGGGGATTATCCAGACAAGAGTACTGGAATGGGTAGCTATTCCCTTCTCCAGGGGGTCTTCCCAAACCAAGAATCAAACCCAGGTCTCCTGCCTTGCAGACAGATTCTTTACCAGCTGAGCCAGCAGGGAAGCCTCTTCAAAGGGCTCTCATTTCATTGGCTCTTGTGAGCTTCACACCATTTAACAATGTGAATGGGTAGTGGGTAGGCTGTGGGTTGGGAAGTCAAGTCCTACAACTAATCTGTCACAGGTCAGCCTGAAGCCCAGATCCCCTGATGTGACCCTGCAGGCCAGTGTTCTCGCTGCTTTCCCTTATGTGGTCCAGAGTGAAGCAAATTAAGGTGAAATCTTGAAACACTGCTGTTTTCTTAGAACTCCTGAGATTAATTAGAGCAAGGTTGGCAGAGATCATAAGGTCATAACCCAAAGTTGTGTTGATACCGTAGAGTAGCTTTGCAGGGAACCTGAGCTATTCAGTGTAGCTGTCTACATGGACCAAATTCATTTTCAGTTAATTTTTTAAGATATTTATTTATTTGATGCTGGAGACAGTGTGAAGGAAAGGGAACCATCTTACACTGTTGGTGGAAATGCAAACTAGTACAGCCACTATGGAGAACAGGGTGGAGAGTCCTTAAAAACTGGAAATAGAACTGCCATATGACCCAGCAATCCCCCTGCTGAGCATACACACCGAGGAAACCAGAATTGAAAGAGACATGTATATCCCAATGTTCCTTGCAGCACTGTTTACAATATCTAGGACATGGAAGCAGTCTAGATGTCCATTGACAGATGAATGGATAAGAAAATTGTGGTACATATACACAGTAGAATATTACTCAGCTACAAAAAATACATTTGAGTCAGTTCTAATGAGGTGAATGAAACTGGAGCCTATTATACAGAGTGAAGTAAGTCAGAAAGAAAAACACTGATACAATATATCAATGCATATATATGGAATTTAGAAAGATGGTAATGACAATCCTATATGCAAGACAGCAAAAAGACACAGATGTAAAGAACAGACTTTTGGACTCTGTGGGAGAAGGCGAGGGTGGAATGACTTGAGAGAGTAGCATTGAAACATGTATATTACCATATGTGAAATAGATCACCAGTCCAAGTTCGATGCATGAAGCAGGGCACTCAAAACCAGTGCACTGGGACAACCCACAGGGATGAGACGGGGAGGGAGGTGGAAGGGGGGTTAGGACAGGGGAGACACATGTACACCCATGGCTGACTCATGTCAATGTATGTCAAAAACCACCACAATATTGTAATTAGCTTCCAATTAAAATAAATAAATTAAATATATATAGACTTATTTATTTGGCTGTGCCGGGTCTTAGCTACGGCATGCAAACTCTGAGTTGTAGCATGTGGGATCTAGTTCCCTGACCAGGGATTGAACCTGGGCCCACTGCATTGGGAATGTGGAGTCTTAGCCACTAGACCACCAGAGAAGTCCCACATCTCCATTGATTTGATCCATGCTCCTTATTGATGTCATGGCATGTTTTATTTGGTTCAAAATAGATGTGCTTCATTATCAATGTGTGATAATTAAGTCTATAATTCACCAAGATTTATTGAACAATTGTGCCCAGGTCTACTGGATTTGTTGAGATATAAAACTAAAGCAGAAATAGATGTTTTTCTGGAACTCTCTTGCTTTTTCCATGATCCAGCGGATGTTGGCAATTTGATCTCTGGTTCCTGTGCCTTTTCTAAAACCAGCTTGAACATCAGGAAGTTCATGGTTCACGTATGGCTGAAGCCTGGCTTGGAGAATTTTGAGCATTACTTTACTAATATGTGGGATGAGTGCAATTGTGTGGTAGTTTGAGCATTCTTTGGCATTGCCTTTCTTTGGGATTGGAATGAAAACTGACCTTTTCCAGTCCTGTAGCCACTGCTGAGTTTTCCAAATTTGCTGGCATATTGAGTGCAGCACTTTCACAGCTGAAAACTAAGCATAAAATCTATCTAGTTCTTGCCCTCAAGGAGCTTATTGCCTACACAGAGTGTGATTGAAGAATTCACACATTAAAAAAAGAAAAAAGCTTCCATAGGTTAGAAAACAGAGACCAGAAAGAAGTGGAGTTTGCAGAGAAGGCTTCCTGGAAGAGAAGGTGAGGTGAAGGTGAAGTCACTCAGTCGTGTCCGACTCTTTGCAACCCTGTGGACTGTAACCTACTAGGCTTCTCCGTCCATGGGATTCTCCAGGCAGGAATACTGGAGTGGATTGCCATTTCCTTCTCCAGGGGATCTTCCCCAACCCAGGTATCGAACCCAGGTCTCCCACATTGGAGGCAGATGCTTTAACCTCTGAGCCACCAGGGAAGCCCTCCTGGAAGAGAAACATCTCACAAAAACCTTGTAAGATGAACAGGGTTTGAGCTGGTGGTTGTTGAATGTAATAGTGAGGCCAAGCAAACTATAGATTCCACACACACAAAATCTCAGTAGCTTAACAACATCGTAGTTTATTTCTTGCTCACATCACAGTCCAACAAACGTTTCCTGTAGGACTGGAGAAATCCCCGCTCCTAGCAGTGACTCTGGAACCAAGCTCCTCCCATTCAGAAGCTCATCAATCCCTTAGGCTCGGAGTCCTCCACTGGGCACTCTGTATCCAGCCAACCAGCCTAGGAGGAATGGTGCTCTATAGAGGAGCTCAACAGAAGTTTTTATCACCTAAAAACCACGGGGGCCAGGATTAGAAGTAGCATATATTCTTTTCTTCCTACACCTAACTGCAGAGGAGCCTGGGAAACATAATCTAGTTCTATTCTCAGAAAAATAAATAGGATGACCCAAATACGTAGCGCTGTCTCTGTGATACTAAAGAGAGAGTTTTCTGAAGGAAGAATGAAGAAGACAAGGGTGGCAGAGCAAGAGAAAGTCAAATTCAGCTTGGACAATTTTCTGGTTTGATTTGACTAAATTTGATGAACTTGTCACAAATTCTGAGCTTTGATCTTGGTGGGAACAAAAGAAGGTTCATTCTTAGCAAGTATTATATCACTAGCCATCCACTCATCATTTTTCCGTGATGACAGTCGTAGCTAGATTTGATTATCTTTGTTTTCTCAGCACTTATAAACCAAGACATAACTTTTTAAAAATAGAATTCACTTTTTTAGAGCAGTTTCAGGTTCACAGAAAAATTAAGCAGAATCCTTATACCCTGAAACCAATCTGTCTGATACTCTAATAGTGGAAACATGCTATTATACTTTTGTCTAAACTCAGACTATGTCCAACAGTGAGAGTGAGCCCTAATGTAAACTGTGTTTTCTAGGTGATAATGATTTGTCAGCGTGGGTTCATTAATTGTAACAGATTTACCAGTCTGGTGCAGGACCTTGATAGTGGGAGAGGTTGGGGATTGGGTAGAGGAGGCTGGAGGTAAATGGGAAATCTGTATCACTACCTAACTTTTCATGGCTGTGCTGTACTGGTTATTAGATTTATTCTAGGCTCATGGATCTTGTCTGCTCACAGCCTCTTCACTGACGATATATTCCTCCTGATTGTCCTCTAGCAAGCAGCATAAATTGGCAACTCAGGGAATAAATCCAGTTCAAAGTCATTTGGCCCACACTGTGTCTTTATTTAAAAATAAATAAATATTGAGTGCGTTTAGGTAGGACATGCTGTCTTTAGTTAACCTTTGTTTCCCTAGAACCTGTATAATCTAACACCTGACCTAACTTACCAACTTATGTCACCCACTTGTTCCCTGATGATATATGAGTTTTTGACCCTTGTTTTTGAGGTCTCCTTTTTATTTAATAGATCATAAATAATAGTCAAGTTACCAAAGTCCCCATCACACAGAAACTCTAATTTCATGAAACTCAAAAGCTCTACAGGAATGAAGCCACAGAATATCTTTGAAGAATAATCCTAAAGAGGTCCAAGAGATCTACAGAAATAACAGAATTCTTACCATTTGAAAGAAGGGTCATGGTTCACTCTGACAATCTAACAAAAGCAATGGACCATCTTCTCATGATGATGCTCATACACAAAACATTTTGCAGATAATTTCATGGAGTTCTTTGATCCTCTGAAACAAGTCTGTACACTGCCCCTGTGGTAAAGGGATTGATAGCTCCATTTAGGCTTCTTGGGATAGTGATGAAAAGAATGGGCATTGAAGTCAGACAAACAAGAACTAAATCTAGCATTTTCTAGGTAGGTAACCTGGAGTTAGTCATTTGACCTCTGAACGTCTATTTCCTGACATGTATTAAGTAAGTGAAAGTTGCTCATTAGTCATGTCTGACTCTTTGTGGCCCCATGGACTATACAGTCCATGGAATTCTCCAGGCCAGAATACTGGAGTGGGTAGCCTTTCCCTTCTCCAGGGGATCTTCCTAACCCAGGGATCAAACCCAGGTCTCCCACATTGCAGGCAAATTCTTTACCAGCTGAGCCACAAGGAAAGCCCAAGAATACTGGAGTGGGTAGCCTATCCCTTCTCCAGTGGATCTTCCGGCCCAAGAATCGAACCGGGGTCTCCCACATTGCAGGTGGTTTCTTTACCAACTGAGCTATCAGGGAAGCCCTGACATGTAATAGGTGCAAAATAAATCCTGAATAAATTAATAAGTTAGGAGGAAAACAGCTTTCTCAGTAAACATTTAGGAAAATAGTGGTGATGGAGGTGGGAGAGCTCTTCATTCACTCTGCCTTGCCCTGAAGGCTCAAGCTTTGAGAGGATCAGAAGGCGCAAAAGAGAAGACAAATGACCTTACCTGTCTTTCCCTCAATCACAATTCTTGGTCAACTGGCCCATCTATCTTATGATGTCTCTGAGTGCCTTCTGAGTCTTGGAAAGAAAGGACATATCAGTCTGAATGCTTATCGTTTTAAATTTGCATTTAAATTCCTTGGAAATTGACCTTTATTGTTTAGAATATACTGTAACTTTTTTTATTAAATAGTCATGTGATTAAATACCTCACACTGTTCTCTAATCATGTAATGTTACAGTAAATTTATTAGAATCTCTTCTTGAGGAACTCCAATTCTCATTGTTAACCACACAGTGAAATCATCTCAGCTGGTCATTAAGCTCTGCTTCCTTCCAACCCTAGTAACATCCAGATGTGTGTAATCTCTCCAAGTTCTAGAAGCTCCATTTAGTGTCTACCTAGCAAGATAAGTTAATAGACTTATTGTGCAGAAGTAACTTGGCCCTTTCTGATCCCAATAGGTAATTATAAGTGGACCGTTGTTAGATCAGTTGGGAAATGGACTTTTCTGCTTAGTTGAGAATTGCCTTATAGACCACACATATGATGCCAATTTTCAGATAATTGAAATGCACATAAACAAAACAAAATATTTTAATCTCTTTGATTTAAAGGGCACTTTACAACCTACTGGTTAATGTCAGCTACACAGTTCTGTCCTCTCAGTATTGGAGATTAAGCTGATGCCATATTTGCACTTAAGACATTTGCTGAAAGTTTATTTTGATCATTTACCTCTGTCTCATAAAATTAAAGAGCAGATTGTGGCAGGGGAAAGAAAGCAGTATTTCAGTTTTCTGGTTGCTAGGGCTATAGATGGAGAGGATTTTATGACTACTTTCCAAAGCTTATATCCCACAAGAAGGTTCATTTTTGATACAGAAATAATAAAAATGTAGGTGGCCTCAACAGCTGTAATTTTTATAAATTAAATACAGAGATGCCTTCTGCCAACATTTGAAATTGGCATTCTGCACAGCCAAAAACTCTGATCTTCGCTGTTATCTAATTCGGGATTTTAGCTACTATTTCCAGGCTATTAACCTCCACATCTGAACTCCTAGTGATACCACATCAGGCTGCCCCTACTGCTCTAGTATCGATCAGCAGCAGCCTCTTCCCCAACAGGTGATAAATTTATTAGTAACTATCCAGGCTGCCCCAGCTTTAGGCAATTGCCTTCTTAAGAATTATAGTATTTATTCATTGGAGGATAATAAGACAAGAGAAGTCAAATACTTTCGCCCGTTAATTTGCAGCTGTTTCATATAGAGCTATGCTTCACAGAGAAAAGAGTCTGCAGTTCAGATATAATGTCCCTACTTTGCATAAGACACTGTGAATAACTTTTTTTACAAGATGCACTTTATTTATGAGCAGTTTCCTCCATAGAAAGAGCTGGTTAGGGCTTAATGCTGATGAATGGAGACAGCCCCATTCACACTTCCAGGTTATGGTCTGTCAGTGCTTTCATTATATGCACTAATTTACAAGGATTTATTTATTTTCTTACAAATGTAAAAATGTGCTCCAAGCTAAACATGCTGTCTGGGCGCCTGAGTGCAGTGCTTTCCTTGGTGGGGATGGGGTGGGGTGGGGACTCAGCTGTCTTGAGTTGTTTGTTCTTTCCACCTCCACCCCCACCCATCCCGCATCACTGCCTAACCTTGTGGTAATAGCACAGATCTCTATGTTTTTGCTTGCTCTAAAAATGAATGCTGGTTAACATTTTAAACCCTGAAAGCGATTTGCTCAGTGCCCGTTTAAATCCATTCTCATTCAAAGACTGTGCTTTCCATTGTGTTTTAAGTGCTAATGAAAACCCTGTCTAAGCACAGCAAGGGACATGACCCTTGGAACAAATTATGCCCACAACATTGGGTAACAAATTTTGGAAAGCTGGGTATAACTATATCAAAATCTGAAAGTCATATTGAATCTGCAAGATCTTGCTGGCCCCAGATGGCTTTATGTGATCTGAAATCACTCACATCCCCATCTCCAAAGAATAAAACTTAAGATATACTGGGCATGAGCCACTGCCTCCCACTCAGTCTAACAAACAGTAGTAGATCATACTACATCTTCAGCATCCCTGGGCTATGAGAATACTCATTATGTGAGATGACCCCTCCCCCCACCCTCCCATCAATGGCAAAAATAATTCTCTTTTTTTTTCCTGTGATTTCATTTGGTTTTTAACCTCAGTGAAAATTAAAAACCCCTTAAACTTCAGCAGTGAAGAGTTTGTAAAACTAATTGTTTGGGGAATTTGTGTGTGGGGGTTGGTTGGTGTAGGAAAATGAGAGTAAATGAAAATATGCACATATAAAATATGCCTAGATGCATAAAAAAAACTATCACACAGTCCCTCAAAACCCTTTCTACTATTTCTTTTTCAACGCCAAATGTCAGTATAACCCAATTAAATTTCATTAAAGAACCTCCAAAAAAGGAGTATTTTGGAATTTGGACAGTGATAAAAGAAATTGCTACACAAATATATGAAAGGAGAATATCCTACAAACTGTCAGCCAAATAAGCCCCGGAGGCCAACAGTGAATATTTAATAAGCCTCATCCGTAGAGTTCAGCTGAGATGTACAGAGAGAGAGAGCAGTTCAGTGTTTAGAAGCTCACAAAAATTAAAAGCGGGAAAACAATATAAGTCCAAGATTATCCTCCCCAGAGCAGAACAAACTCCACCCTCTGATGGGGATGAAGAGTGTAGTAATCAGGAAACAGAATTGTCCTCCCTGATGTCAGCATAAAGACGTATGTTCCTATATTGCTAGTTTCTGTAGGAATACATTTATTTCTCTATACCTTTGGGGAATCTGTTTCAATTTTCAGGGATTTGATTCTCCAAGTTTATCACCTCTCAGTTAGAGCGACACTGAGTCTTACTGTCCATGTACATGGGTTCTTTGTCCTTTGATTCTTATAGAACTTGCACAGTGTTTGATGTGATTTCATAGACTTCAAGCATATCTACTCTTAGCCTTTCTCTCTCCAGACTTGATTCTTGATCTCTCAGTCCATCCTTTTATGACAGCCAAATTTCCAAGTTCACATTCAGTGATACTGAATACAGAAGCCATAAAAGGTGATCCCAAATCATAGTCCTGCCACACACCAGAGCTAGCATTCAAGAAATTGATTTTGACAAAACACAAAAATAAAAAGCAAAGATACTCCTTGGTTCATCTTCAGTCCAAGTATTCTGGAGATGAAAGAAATGTTCATGTACCATCATCCTTTGATCTGCCCCAGTCTTAAAAGTATTTTGTTAAAAAAAAAAAAAAAAACTCCTTAAAAGTCTTTGTTGAAAGTGAAAATGTGAGTCACTCAGTTGTGTCCAACTCTTTGTGACCCCTTGGACTGCAGCCCACCAGGCTCTTCTGTCCATGGGATTCTCCAGGCAAGAATACTGGAGTGGGTTGCCATTCCCTTCTCCAGGGGATCTTCCTGACCCAGGGATGGAACCCGGGTCTCCTGCATTGCAGGCAGATTCTTTACCATCTGAGCCCCCCAGGGAAGCCCATAAGGGAACTATGGTTTGTCAAGGTCTTTATGCCTCTAAAAATAATAAAGGGACTTATTGACATGGAATTCCCCTTGTCTGGATGTGCTGGTTTCCTTGGTGAACTCACCAAAACATAGATGACTTTAGAGGCATTCAGGGAGAGTTAAAATGAATCTGTAACTTCTATAGACCTTAAGGATTAATACTTCATGAGGAACATCAGGAATAATCAAAGTACATCATAAGGTCAAGCCTTAATATTAACCTCCTGCCAAAGAATTAGCTCATCTAAAAGCAGTTTATTAAGCTGAGTTTATAACTGTCTTCAGATGAGTTCACTCTTTGCCAGGAAAATTATTGTGAGTGTATGTGTGTGTGTGTGTGTGTGTGTGTGTGTGTGTGTGTGTGTGTGTGCATACGCACACATGAGCACTGAAGGGATATGCTTGTTATCACAGATCTTCCTAACTTTAACATACAGTCTGAGTTTCACGGGGTCTAAATAAAGGAGAGATAGGAAAAGACAGACAAAGACTAAATTGTAGACTGGTTTTAAAGTAATATCATGTGGTTATTTTCAAAGTAGCAAGGGAAACAGGAGTTGAACGATATGTTGTTTATCAGTGTCTGACTCCCTTTAAATGCATTACTTTATCAGATATTTATAACACAGCCTAGGTGTAGAATAACCAACTCATGCCAGTTTGTCCAGGATTGTCCCACTTTTAAAACTAAACCCTGCCTCGTGTGTGCATGCCTGCTCAATCGCTTCAGTCACATCCAACTCTTTGTGATGCCATGGACTGTAGCCTGCCAGTCTTCTCTACCCATGGGTATTCTCCAGGCAAGAATACTCAAGTGGGTTGCCGTGTCCTCCTCCAGGGCATCTTCCCAACCTAGATCTCGAACTGGCATCTCTTATTTCTCCTGCATTTGCAGGTGAGTTCTTTACCACTAACTCCACCTGGGAAGCCTGAACCCTGCCTCAGTCCCAAGCAAACCAGGACAGCTGATCACTTTAGCCAGGGAAGGCAGTAAAGGATGTTTTGAAACCAATTTCAGCATGGTGAGAACTGCCACCACCACCACCAAGCAATTCTACACCAGTTGGGTGTACAACAATTTCACTCAATTCTGACGCGATCTACCAGTAAATAGCATCAGATCCCAAAGGTTAAGGTGTCGGTCCTGCAAAGCTACCGCCCCACCACTTCAGAGTCCAGTCACAAGTCCAGGTTGTCACCTGTGTTTCTGACAGAATTGCTATGGATAGGAGGGTCCAACACCTCCCTTCTTGGGTTCCATTAATTTGTTAGAACAGATAACAGAACTCAGAGAAACATTTTATTCATTAGATCACTTGTTCATTATAAAAAGATGTAACTCAGGAACAGCCAGAGATGCATAATGCAAGGTATAGGGAAAGAGTGAGGAGGCTTCCATGCCCTCACTAGGTGTGCCATTCTCCCCAAATCTCCATGTTCACCAAGCTGGAAACTCTCCAAACCATGTCCTTTGGGTTTTTATGGAGGCTTCATAATCAGTTCAGTTCAGTTCAGTCACTCAGTCGTGTCCGACTCTTTGTGACCCCATGGACTGCAGCACACCAGGCCTCCCTGTCCATCACCAACTCCCAGAGTTTACTCAAACTCATGTCCATTGAGTCAGTGATGCCATCCAGCCGTCTCATCCTCTGTCGTCCCCTTCTCCTCCTGCCCTCATTCCTTCCCAGCATCAGGGTCTTTTCCATTGAGTCAGCTGGTGGCCAAAGTGTTGGAGTTTCAGCTTCAGCATCAGTCCTTCCAATGAACATTCAGGACTGGTCTCGTTTAGGATGGACTGGTTGGATCTCCTTGCAGTCCAAGGGAATTTAAGAGTCTTCTCCTACACCATAGTTCAAAAGCATCAGTGCTTCGGTGCTCAGCTTTCTTTATAGTCCAACTTTCACATCCATACATGACTACTGGAAAAACCATAGCCTTGACTAGATGGACCTTTGTTGGCAAAGTAATATCTCTGCTTTTTAATATGCTATCTAGGTTGGCCATAACTTTCCTTCCAAGGGGTAAGCATCTTTTTATTTCATGGCTGAAGCCACCATCTGCAGTGATTTTGGAGCCCAAAAAAATAAAGTCAGCCACTGTTGCCACTGTTTTCCCATCTTTCTGCCATGAAGTGATGGGACAAGATGCCATGATCTTCATTTTCTGAATGTTGAGCTTTAAGCCGACTTTTTCACTCTCCTCTTTCACTTTCATCAAGAGGCTTTTTAGTTCTTCATCTTCTGCCATAAGGGTGATGCCATCTGCATATCTGAGGTTATTGATATTTCTCCCAGCAATCTTGATTCCAGCTTGTGCATCATCCAGCCCAGCGTTTCTCATGATGTACTCTGCATAGAAGTCAAATAAGCAGGGTGACAATATACAGCCTTCACATACTCCTTTTCCTATTTGGAACCAGTCTGTTGTTCCATGTCCAGTTCTAACTGTTGCTTCCTGACCTGCATACGGATTTCTCAAGAGGCAGGTCAGGTGGTCTGGTATTCTCATCTCTCGAAAAATTTTCCACAGTTTATTGTGATCCACACAGTCAAAGGCTTTGGCATAGTCAATAAAGCAGAAATAGATGTTTTTCTGGAACTCTCTTGCTTTTTTGATGATCCAGCAGATCTTGGCAATTTGATCTCTGGTTCCTCTACCTTTTCTAAAACCAGCTTGAACATTTGGAAGTTCATGGTTCACATATTGTTGAAGCCTGGCTTGGAGAATTTTGAGCATCACCTTACTAGTGTGTGAGATGAGTGCAATTGTGCAGTACTTTGAACATTCTTGGCATTGCCTTTCTTTGAGATTGGAATTAAAACTGACCTTTTCCAGTCCTGTGGCCACTGCTGAGTTTTCCAAATTTGCTGGCATATTGAGTGCAGCACTTGCACAGCATCATCTTTTAGGATTTGAAATAGCTCAACTGGAATTCTATCACCTCCACTAGCTTTGTTCATAGTCATGCTTCCTAAAGCCCACTTGACTTTGGACTCCAGGATTTTTGGCTCTAGGTGAGTGACCACACCATCCTGATTATCTGGGTTGTGAAGATCTTTGTGTATAGTTCTTCTGTGTATTCTTGCCATCTCTTCTTAATACTTTCTGCTTCTGTCAGGTCCATACCATTTCTGTCCTTTATTGAGCCCATCTTTGCATGAAAAGTTCCCTTGATATCTCTAATTTTCTTGAAGAGATATCTAGTCTTTCCCGTTCTATTGTTTTCCTCTATTTCTTTCCACTGATCCCAAGGAAGGCTTTCTTATCTCTCCTTGTTATTCTTTGGAACTCTGCATTCAGATGGGTATATCTTCCCTTTTCTCCTTTGCTTTTGGATTCTCTTCTTTGCACAGCTATGTTTAAGCTGTTTGGCTTTTTATGGAGGCATCATAATCATAGTTGATTAAATTATTGACCATTGGCATGTGAACTCAATCTCCAGCCCCTAGGTCAGGAGGTGGTCTTCAAAGTCTTCCACTGAGCTTTCTTCCTTGACTCATAGTATAGCCCCTCCAGTAGGTCTCCAGTAATATGCTCAGATAAGAGCGACCCAGTGGCAACCATGAATGCTGGGGGCGCACTCCGCAGAAAGAGTGGAGGCAGTGGAACTTCCCTCAGCAAAGCCAAGGGGTTCCCGAGGAGAGGTGAGCCTGCTGTCCGCCAACCCAGCCCCTCGGTGAGCGAGAGACAATCAGATGCGACAGGGGTTCCATCGAAGCGGTTCCACTTTATTGCTGCAAACACCCAGCTTATATAGGCAAGCAGGGGGTGGTTTAGGAGGGACTTTCCATAGTTGCACCAATCACATTAAAGGTCAAGTCATTATGTGCCTTCAGTCACACCAATCCTCATTTGCATGGAAATCAAGAGAGCCAATCAAAAGCTTTGACAAACATAGACCCCGCCCCTATCACTTCTGCCAGGCAACATCTTAGTTTCCAATGGCTTCCAACTGTCAAACTGGCCCTCCTTTTTTTTTCCTCCCGAGGTTTCCCATTTAGGGCCCCACACATGAGTACTATGAAACGCTTTCTGGAGAACTGTCATTTATGGAAGCAGAGACCTGAGTCCTCGGAGACTCGTCACATTTCTCTCTCTCACTACGGGAAATTCTAAGAGTTTTAGGAGCTCTGTGCTAGGAAAGGGAACAGAGACCAAAATTTCCTTATTATATAAATCACAGTCTCACAGGCAGATAATCTTTTCCATATTTTACCAAAGAGGAGGCTGAAATTTTCCAAGACAAATGACTCAAAGTCACACAACAGTTGTAAGTGGTGCATTCAGTATTAGAACCCAAGCCTTCTAACTGCCTTTATATAGTTTCCAAGAAACCAGACTTTAATTAAACAGTGTGTAAAACTACTGTGAGAATTTTATTGACTTTTATGTTTTCTAGAAGCTTAACCATTCCTTTTGTGACACCATAATTTTGCTCTCCAGCCCCCTCTTAACAGATAATACAGAAAGAAAGAAAAAAAAAAACTCAGCCCAGTTTATCAGAATTATTACAGACTCCGTTAACTGACTGTGAATTGATGAAAATAATTTTAATGCTTTCCAAGTCAGTTATTTCTAACGCAACTATGAAAATAAGCAGTGGCCTATGCATCTGCACTCTGAAAGCAATGTAACCTACACTGCCTCCCCTGTTTTTCCCATCTGTCTTAAAGAGGAATTTCTTTTTTCTGTTTGTGGAGCAGAGCAAGTATCAGGAGAGTGAGTGGCAGTGTAAAACTGGACAATGAAATGATGAGACCTGGCTTGATCTCCACGTGTTACACTTTGTCCTTTCTTCTCGATATACGAAGAAGTGAATGTGTGTGCGCACAAACCTCTCCCATTACTGTCCTGTCTGTGCTGAGCAAAATTGAACCCATACGTCTTTAAAATGCCTTTTCATTTTGATGGCTTCTTTGAACATACTGATCTTGGTGCAAATGTGGCCCTTTGGACTACTAATGCCCATTTGCTCTTCCCCAACAGGCATCACAGTTGATAGGCACGGATTCATTTACTTTGTGGATGGGACCATGATTCGGAGAATTGATGAGAATGCTGTGATCACAACCGTCATTGGCTCAAATGGTCTGACTTCCACACAGCCACTGAGCTGTGACTCAGGAATGGACATCACTCAGGTAGGCACCACTGGTTTTCAAGCGCTATCACCATTTGGCATCATGGAAATGGATAACAATTTTCTCATACAGAAATTAGATAGAAAGGAAATCTGGCATATCCGTTATAACACCAGATAGCAGAAGTTTCTCCTGATGTAAGTGACTTTCTTCCTCCTCTGAAAAACTCCAGTTGAGAGAAAAGGGAAAACTAGGATGGGAGTAATGCTAGCCGGAATGCTGGCATGAAAACTAAAGTCCAAGTTTGAATCAATTAAAGGGTAAGACCAATTTCACTTGTTGAATTATTTTCCAAGATAACTAATTTTATTCTTTTTGAATAATACAGTAACTCCCATTTGGAAAAGCACTGATTACTAAAGTCTTTAGAAATCTTTTTTAATGAATATATGAGCATAGGACTTCTTATTCATGTGTATGTAAATAGCTATTTCTAGGGCGTTACTTTTCTTTTTAAGTAAAAGCAACATTCCCTCTGAGATCTATTTTACATTTATTTAGGAAAGCTTTTTTGCCAATGAGAATGAAAGGGAAATTTAGTGTAGTTCCCATCTGAGTCCAAAATTCTGATTTTATGAGAATTCTAGAAAATCAGGATTCAATTCAGTTCAGTTCAGTCGCTCAGTCGTGTCTGACTCTTTGCGACCCCATGAATCGCAGCACGCCAGGCCTCCCTGTCCATCACCAACTCCCGGAGTTCACTCAGACTCACGTCCATCGAGTCAGTGATGCCATCCAGCCATCTCATCCTCTGTCATTCCCTTCTCCTCCTGCCCCCAATCCCTCCCAGCATCAGAGTCTTTTCCAATGAGTCAACTCTTCACATAAGGTGGCCAAAGTACTGGAGTTTCAGCTTTAGCATCATTCCTTCCAAAGAAATCCCAGGGCCAATCTCCTTCCGAATGGGCTGGTTTAGATAGGTGGAGATTACAGAGCAGATAGCACAGTTCCTGCGCCTTGTGAATGACTGTCTTAGTTTGCAGACGCAAGAGGTTGTTGTGTTAAACGAGGGAAATAGACTAGACAGTCATCAAAGGAACTGTCAAACTAACTTCCATGAATCTATGACTCTGATGAAGTAGATTACTTATCTTCTCAAATGGATTAAAATAGAAGTTGAGAGGTTTAGAACTGGTGCATCAGAGAGGATGGTTTTGACTATAAGTGATCAGACAAAGTGATTTCAACAAGAAGGTTTCATTAACTCACATGGTGAGATGAGCAGAAGTAGGCAAAGATGCCAGCAGATCACATTGTGTCACACTGACCAGAATTAAATCACTGGCAGAGGGGAAATAGGTTTCCAAAATGGATTCAGACACTCTGGCACTGGGGCAGCCTCCTGAGCATATTGCTACCTAATTCTAGAACCCAAATCAGGGTTCTGTTAGCAAGGAATGAAGGACTGCTGTTTGGTATGCAACCAGCCATAGTCTCCATAACTAGAGTACCCCTGCCTCACCCAAGTAACTCAGAAAATAGTCAGAGTCAACTACAAAAAATAAAATAAGAATCGGAAGGCCTGGAAAAGTGACAAAAGGAATGAACTATCTTTAAGAGAGATACAAGTAGATCAGGCTATCCTGGAGCAGTCTAACTTTCCATGATGCAAAATCCTACAGGAGGCAAGCAAAGGGAGCAGTATTTATGGCCATGAGGAAGGGGGTGAATGTATTTATATGGAGGAGGGGGATGAAAGAAAGAAGGTGCATGTATATGATTCACTTGTGGGATATTTTTTACTTAAAATAAAACACTTAGTATTGCAATCAGTCAGCTGTAGACAATCTCTATTTCTGTGTTGCAAAGTTATGCTGGAAAGAGAGTTCTTTGTCTACACAGAGCAAGCACAGGATCGTCATCTCCACAAGAAAGGTTCTTTTCCACATAACGGTTCACAAGCCATAATTGCCACTGTAAAAGCTACCTCACCCTTTTCAGACTGGAGTGAAGAGTCTAGCCTGCTGAACAGGAACCTGGTAACCAGGAGACAGACTTATAGTTTATCTATGACATTTCACCCCAAGTCTTGATTTCCCTGAAAGGAGCCCCCGACTCCCCCCTTCCCTTTTCCTTACACAACCTCAGTATGAGAAAAACAGTCGGGTGGTTTTTTTTTGGGGGAGGGGGTGAATGGGAGATGGAGAGTTGAGTGGGGTAGGAGGGGGTAGATGCTAGAAACCAACAGGATAGCCTAGGAGAGAAATCAGGCTTCATGGGACTTCCCTGGTAGTCCAGTGGTTATGACATCATGTTTCCAATGCAGAGGACATGGGTTTGATCCCTGCTCAGAAAAAGAAATCAGGCTTCATGTCCAAATTATTTAGCTGCTACCTCCACTGCTGTCCACCACTTCCTGTTGTGTCCTTCAAACACCCTCAAGAGTAACTAGCATCTTTCTTCTTAGGCTGGCACAAGACAGTGAGGCCAGACTGGTTTCTCCTTAAGTGTCCACAGTATAACCTTCCATTTTTATTAGGGGCCTGCTTTTCAGGGTCCCAGACCCTCTCTCTAGAATTTCCACTGCTGGTCCCCTTTCCCACTCTCCTTACACCTTACCTCTTCATGGGACCCTTCCCTAACAGTCCTAATCCTCACTGTGGTCTCATTCCCTTCCTGAAATTTAACATCACTACATTTACTGTATAATCTGCTCTCTGTTGCCAAGCTATGTATCCAACTAATTTCCCACAATAGACTGTATGTTCTTTAGACAAGCATGGTATGTTCTCAGCAGGCACAGTTAACATACATACCAATACCAAAGAGACACTATGATGCAAAAAGCTTGAAGGAGTAGTGAGAGATGAAGCTGTAGGGTAAGTGGGGGATAATGTGGTAAATGACCATATAAGCATGATTGTGTTCCAGTTTTATCCAGTGGACAATGGGGAGCCAATGAGAGCATTAAGCAAGAAAATGTATTTTTAAGATAGTCTTAAACATGAAAATTCTTTTTTAAACTTTTATTAAACATGAAAATTCTTTTTATTGGAATATAGTTGAATTACAATGTTGTGCTAATTTCAGGTGTACAGCAGAATGAATCAGTTATACATATGTCCATTCTTTAAAATTCTTTTCCCATTAGAGGTCATTACTGGGTTTTGAGTAGAGTTCCCTTTGCTATACAGTAAGGCCTTATTTTATATATATATATATATATTATATATATATATATATATATATACACACACACACACACACCAGAGAAGGCAATGGCACCCCACTCCAGTACTCTTGCCTGGAAAATCCCATGGAGGGAGGAACCTGGTAGGCTGCAGTCCACGGGGTCGCTAAGAGTCGGACACGACTGAGTGACTTCAGTTTCATGCATTGGAGAAGGAAATGACAACCCACTCCAGTGTTCTTGCCTGGAGAATCCCAGGGACGGGGTAGCCTGATGGGCTGCCGTCTATGGGGTGACACAGAGTCGGACACAACTGAAGCAACTTAGCAGCAGCAGCATACACACACACACACACAATATTTTATATATATATATATATATATATATTGTGTGTGTGTGTGAATGTGCACACTAAGTCACTTGAGTCACGTCCGACTCTGCGATCCCATGGACCACAGCCTGCCAGGCTCCTCTGTTCATGGGATTCTCCAGGCAAGAATACTGGAGTGGGTTGCCGTTTCCTCTTCCAGGGGATCGTCCCAGACCAGGGATGGAACCCGTGTCTCTTATGTCTCCTGCACTGGCAGGTGGGTTGTTTACCACTAGCGCCACCTGGGGGACTATCAGCTTAATCACATAGTAATAGCAAATAAAGGATTGAGTGAGATCTTCCAGGGAGAGGATGTAAGGATAAAAAAGAGAGACAGAGAGAAGGCTTCAGACCAAATTCCAGCCATACCAATATTCAGGAAAAGGCTAAGGAATAGGAACCCACAAAAGGAAACTGAGATAAAGAGACCTGACAAGTAGGAGAAAAACAAGGAATGTGTGTGGTCAAAAACCCAGGGAAGTGAGCTTTTCAAAAGAGGGGAACGTGTGTATACCTGTGGCAGATTCATGTTGATGTATGGCAAAACCAATACAATACTGTAAAGTAATTAACCTCCAATTAAAATAAATAAATTTATATTTAAATAAAATTAAAAGAAGAGAACAATTAATATCAAATTCTGCTTATAGGTCACTAAAATGAGGTAGGTTTTTTTTTTAAGAAGCCATTTGGTTTGACAGCATTTGTGACTCTGATAAGAGTACCTTTGGTAGAGTGCTAATTAATTGGAGTTGGATGGCAGTGTTAGAGTGGGAGGTGAGGAAATGAAGAAAGTGAAAATAGATCACTCTTTTGAGATGTTGGGCTGGTAAGAGGAAGATTTGGCATCAAAACAAATCAGCTCCCAGGTGTGTGCGAGTAAGAACCCAGGTGTGGTACAGATAGACAACAGCTGCAAGACACTGAAGGAAATCCTCTGGGTCAGAGTGTCGACCAGGAGGAAGCCAGCATGTGGCACAGCTCATCCTCTGTGACCAGGGTCTCCCCTGTCTATTTTGACAGTGGTGGCAGATCGGGGGCTTAGGTTTAGCGTGACTTTACTTAAGCACATGGGCTGTGTTGAGCTAGAGGGAAGAAAGCTGAGTAGGGAGCTTCATAACACCTTCCAGGAGGAAAGCCCCAGTTGTTTATAGTAGTACTTACAGTGATCCAGCTGAGCTTACACAGTACTCAGTTTTATATTTCAGTAAATCAAAATATATTGATGGGTGAGGGTGGAGACAGATGTCTAAGTGAGAGCACACAGATTCTGCTGACAGGCACAGGCAGGAGAGAAAAGAGAGGCCTGACTGCATGAAGATTTGAATCAGACTTCATGAAGAGCTTACTGATTCTAAGGCTATGTGGCAGCATCATACATTATCGAAAGAGTTTATAGAATCACCACCTTTTGAAACTTTTAAGGCAAATGTTGGATAGCAATCATCTATGAATACTTGGAATGGAGACCTCTCTGGATTCAGGAAGATGGATCAGCTGTTTTCTCAAGATCCTTTACAACATCTTGAATGTTTCTCTACAGAAATATAACCCAAATGCCAAAGTTCCTTGTTACTTTTCCTATATTTCAAAATCAAAAGGTCCTGGGACTTAACCCTGGCAGTCCAGTGGTTAAGATCTGTGCTTTCACTGCCTGGAGCCCAGTCTCAATCCCTTGGAGAACTAAGATCCCACAAAAAGAAAAAGGTCCCCAACAAGGGAAGTCCCATTCATGCTAGCAGAGTACTTCTGGACTCTTAAGAAGTGATGCGTTGGTCTCCTATACTTTTCTGAGACAAACCTGAGCCCCTAGAAAGAATCAATCATCAGAAGATAATGAATGTCCTCCCTCTAATAATTCTAATAATACCTGCTACCACTTACTGAGAACTTACTATGTGCCAGGAACTATCCTAAGCATCTTATTCACACTGTTCCATTTTGTCTCCACCAGCTTTAGGAGGTAGGTGTAATTATCCCCCATCTACAGAGAAGAAAACTAGTAGTCAGAAGGATGACGTATTGTGTATGAGCACAGAGTTATTAAGTGATACAGCCAAGATCTGAGCACAAGCTTTCTGACTCCCATGTGCAGTTTCCCCACTTCTACACTTTCAGTGACAACTGGAGATGACCAGATATCATTGTATTTAGTGGGTGACAAACGTCATTTGGTTGAAGAAGATGCTGTTTATTTAGTGGCACTTTAGGCAATAGTTTAATAAAATCTAATCATCTCAAGAAATGAAATTTGCTTTGACAATAAAATCAGCCATTTGTTCAAAATCAATATCCTTTTTCTGATTTACTGAAATGCGAAACTGAACTCTTGGTATAAACTCTGAGGCATAACTGCCCATTGTAAGCACTGCTATAAACAACCAGGCCTTTCACTTTAGGAGATGAGTTGATTATGAAGAGATCGGGCTCTTTATTTCCGTTGCTGCTGCTGAATCATTTAGCTCTGGTAACTCACTTCCATCTTGTGCCTGACTAGAATGGAATTGGGAGTTAGATCAAGTCTCTTGGTGTGATAGCAAACTTGAGAGTTGATTTGCTCCTTGGATCCAGCCTAATGCTCTCCCCTAAACCAACCCAAGAGAAGATACACAGGCAACATAGGCCTCTTGTAGGCAGATAATCCTGCTTTACCCACTGTCCATAACGTGCACACTTTGAGGTGTTTGAGTATCTGGGACGTAACCAGTCCTCTCTATATGCTTGTTGGATCATCTTCATACTACAGAGCGGTTCCCCAAAGCACTTACTTGTCCAGTGGGCCTAACAAGTGTAAGGAGGTTCATGGTTCATGGTTATGAAAGAAGAACAATATCTGATTCTTTGGAGGAACCAACCTTGACCCCACACATTCAATCTATTGAGCTAATATACTGGGAATTCTCCTCCTCTCCCCAGTCATTCCCTCCAGAATATACTCACAATTCAGTAATAGTGAGATTATTATTAATAGACTATTAAGCCAGTCTCTCCTCAAATGCCTCTTGGGATAGGAAACTCACTCCCTTTCTCCATCAAATGTCTCTGACTGATGGAAACCTCTTCTGGGATCCTTTTAACATTAACTTTTTAATCTTCCTTTAATTTTCACCATCTAGCCTTTACTGCAACTCTTTAGGCCTTGTGGTATGAATTTAATCTGTCTTCTAGGAAATAAATATATTTTTGAACCAAGTACTATGCTTAGTGCTTTCATATATATTATCTTCTTTAATCCTCATGGCAATTTTTCACGAGAAGTATTATGTTCCTCTATTTTTAATCAATGTGCAAAGCAAGGTTCAGAGAAGCTGAGAAACTTAGTGAAGGTCATACAACCGATCAGTAACAGAGTTAAAATTTGAACCTGGTTGACCTGATTCCAAAGTTCACGTTCTTTTCACCAAACTACTATATCAAACCACTTTTTCTACCTGACAACCTTCTCAATGCATGTGAACAACTCTCTCAGACCTGCTAGGTCACATCCCTGGTTCATTGAACAACACTTCACTTGCCATGGTATTGAGTTTTCTTCACCATTCTCCTTACTCTTCTCTGAATGTGTTCTCATTTATCTATATCTCTTTGAAAGTGAGGCTTCCAGAAATGAATAATCCAGATGTGCTCTGACTCAGTCCGTGGTAAAATGGTGACTGTCACAACCCTTTTTCTCTATTCTCTGTTTCTGTTCATTTTGCCTGGGGGTTTTGAAAGGTTTTGCCAAAGAACATTTACTTCAAACAAAAGAAGTCCCCATTTATAAAACTGATGCCAACAGCAGATTCAAACAAGTAGTATCCTAGAACCTTCTCTATTCAAATTCACTCCCACACAGTGGGACTTTGTATGGCAACCCTCAAGGCACTTTTGAAAAATGTTAGGGAAATAAAGAGCACAGGTTAAGAAACCACAGTCAAAGTTGGATTTTTGGTCACTTTTGACACACGTTGTGATTATAGAGGGTCTTCTCAGATGGCACAATGGTAAAGAATCTGCCTGCCAATGCAGAAGACTTAGGAGACGTGGGTTTGATCCCTGAGTTGGGAAAGTACCCTGGAGAAAGAAATGGCAACCCACTTCACTATTCTTGCCTGGAAAATTCCATGGACAGAGGAGCCTGGTGGGTAGGCTACAGTCCTTGGGGTTGCAAAGAGTTGGGCATGACTGAGCATGCATGCAAACATGTGATTACAGAGAACTAAAAATGCACATGTCTCTCATCCCCATCTCTTCACCCTGTACTTACAAACTTGATTATTTGCTTGTTTTGACTGTAACCCTCACTAATAATTATATTTTACACTATTGTTCAGGATATAAATTGGAATTAAAATTTCATGAAATAATACTTACTTTTACTACACATGCATCATAATACGGGATCTTATGTTAGTTTGTATTCAATTCCAGCTCATTAGACTCAGTCCTCATCTTTGTTTTCTGCTACCATCCAATATCTTCACTACCCCTCCTAGCCTTGTGTCACCTATAGATTTGAATGCTTTCTATGTCTTCATCCATGGTGAAATTTTTGGATAGATAGACCAGGGAAATTGTAGCACCACTTGACTAGTTATCTCTTAGATTGTGAACCCATCTGTTTGAACTATCACCTATAGGGTATGATTCATAGTAGATCAGGAAATCAATATGATGGCATATTATTAGTTCTCAAGAAAAACAAAATATAACAAAAAAAATTCAGAGTGCATCATGTATGGTAAGTGTAAGTAAATATTATTTCATAAAACTTATTTCAATTGTATATCCTGAACAATAGTGTAAAATATAATTCTTACTGAGGTCATAGTCAAAACAAGCTTGAAAGCCACTACCCTCACCCATATTTCCCATAACTTGTCCACAAAGGTATCATGAGAAACCTTACCAAGTTGGTAACTCTGTTTAAAAGGAAATAAGAGGACTTCCCTGGTCATCCAGTGGTTGAGAATCCACCTGCCAATGCAGGGGACACAGGTTCAGTTCCTGACCCAGAAAGATTCCACATGCTGCAGGGCTACTAAGCCCATGAGCCACAACTACTGAGCCCATGTGCTCTAGAGCCCAAGCTCCACAATAGGAGAGGCTACCACAATGAGAAGCCTGAGCACCGCAACTGGAGTACAGCTATGGAAAGCCTGCATGCAGCAACAAAGACCCAGCGCAGCCAAAAATGAATTTGTTTGTTTTTTTAAAAAAAGCAACTTTAAAAAGGGAGAGAGAGAGAAAGGAAATTAGAATCCTTTGACATAATTTGTTTTGAGTCATAGTATCCAAAAATACTACTTCCTCATCTAAGAACTAAGAAAAAAACTGTTTAATGATGCTTTATGGCAAAACCAATACAGTATTGTAAAGTAAAAATAAAATAAAATTAGAAAAAAATAATGCTTTCCTAAAGCAACATCCTTGGAAGGAAAGTTATAACCAACCTAGATAGCATATTAAAAAGCAGAGATATTACTTTGCCGACAAAGGTCCATCTAGTCAAGGCTATGGTTTTTCCTGTGGTCATGTATGGATGTGAGAGTTGGACTGTGAAGAAAGCTGAGCGCCGAAGAATTGATGCTTTAGAACTATGGTGTTGGAGAAGACTCTTGAGAGTCCCTTGGACTACAAGGAGATCCAACCAGTCCATCCTAAATCAGACCAGTCCTGGGTGTTCATTGGAAGGACCCATGCTGAAGTTGAAACTCCAAAACTTTGGCCACTTCATGCGAAGAGTTGATTCATTGGAAAAGGTCCTGACACTGAGAGGGATTGGGGGGCAGGAGAAGGGGACGACAGAGAATGAGATTGCTGGATGTCATCACCAACTCAATGCACATGAGTTTGGGTGAACTCCGGGAGTTGGTGATGGACAGGGAGGCCTGGCGTGCTGCGGTTCATGGGGTCGCAAAGAGTCAGACACGACTGAGCAAGTGAACTAAACTGAACTGAAAGCAACATCAGGTCCCCTCCTTGCAGTTTGTGGAGCCCATCTTTGGATTCTTCTTGAAGTCAGACCTATGTGTAATGACCTGTAGTCTTCCAGAACACCTTCTACTGCCCAGTATACTCAATAATCATAAAAACTTGTTGTAAAAATTCATTTGCAAGTTCTAGGAGGTAACTCTTTTGTCCAGAAAAACTTGAACTCAATTTAAAGAATTGAAAGAATTTGATGCCTTTCTACAGTCCCTGCACCCATCTTGGACTTTAGGAACTTAGAATCAGTGTTCTTTGTGGCCATTCTCTTTAAAAAAGAAAGCAAAACTTACCTCTCTCTCATCCGTTGGCATTATACCACCTGCCACAAGCCTCAAAACTTTGCCTCCCTGGTAGTCTTCAGCTCTCTATGTGCCTGAATAAAAGCTATTTTCTATTTTTCTTTCAATTTTTTTGCAAGTTTCAGATAAACTAACCACAACTGGATAGAAGGGAATCATAAAGCCTCCTCTTCAAAATCTACATGTCAATTCAATTTTGTACAAGTGGATTCAGCATTTTCTGTTGTTTTGAAAAACTACATATAAGAACATGGAGGCATGAAAAGTTACAGCAATCCAGGGAGAACAAAGAAAAGAAACAGTCGCTTTAGTATAGAAAAGGCACCTTCTTTTTCCCCTTTTTAAACTCTTGCCTAATATCTCTCATTGTCTCTTCTTCAGTCCCCTGCCAACCCTTTCATGTCTACAGAATAGCCTCCATCACCCTGAGTGATACAGATGATATTGAAACTCAAGTTCTTCAGGGGTTACTTGGCTTTCTTTCTTTGTGCGCTTCCATCACTCTCCATGTGCACACTGAAAGAGAACAGAATTAGATCTTTGGAATGAAGGCCATTATAAGTGAAATTCCCTGCAGGGACAGACTTCTGAATTTTGTGAAGCTCCGTAGGGAATCAAGAAAAATCTGAATTATAATAAGTTTGCTTGAATAAAGGGATTTCCCAGGGGAGGAAAAAAAGAAAGTTTATTTTTAAAGTTCTTGCCACCAGAGATGAAAATCTCACCACCTCCACCCCCAACACACCTTCCCAATGCTTCAGTGGCTATGGAACCTGTCTTAGAGCCAAGTAAAAGTCTGTGGCCATGCTGCAGAGAGTTCAGAACGGGGACATGTAGTACAGGAAGGAGTAGCGCTTTAGATAACAGCAACACAGGGAGGATGTAAGCAAGTTTTCTGAAACATACATAAGCACCTCTCTCCAGAGCCAGCAAGACCAGTGGGCAGCAGGGACTGCTGGGTGGGGATAAAAGAGAGGTGACCAAAGAGATAAAAGAAGTTTAGCCCATGAGCCACAACTACTGAGCGTGTGCTCTAGAGCCCAGGAGCCACAACTACTGTGCCCACGTGCCTCAGCTACTGAAGCCCTCACGCATTAGAGCCTGTGCTCCACAACAAGAGAAGCCACTCCAATGAAAAACCTGCACATCGCAACTAGAGAGTAGCCGTGGGCAACAACAAAGACCAGCACAGCCAAAAATAAATACACAAAATTATTTTTAAAAAACACATTTATGACCTCGGAACAATGATTCACATCTTCAAGAGTACTAGGGGACATTTTACTAAAGTTCTCTGGATGATTCCCCTAACCACTGACTTCCCTTTGCCTATGGGAACGTGTCTAGTAGAAAGAACATAGACAGTCCCAGGTGTGAGTCCAGATTCTGCCATTTATTAGCAGTGCAACCTCAAGCAAGTTACTTAAGGTCTCTATGTCTGCACTTCCTCAACATTAGGAAGTGAGATAAAACCCTGCCTTGTCTTCTAAGGCTATTGGAATAGTTAAACAAGAAAACAAATATGAAAGAACTTGGTTTTTGGAAAGGCACTTGCAACTGTAAAATGCTGGTCTTGATCAGAAGTGAAGAGAGAGGTCGTATGGCATTACATGTAACCTTGGGTTTTATATTTTCTTTTGCACCATCAGTTAGGTGAGTGGAAAGGTTTCACAACCCTCCATCTACACAGCAATCAAATTATGGTATCACAGAGCATGAGATGGCAGTTAATGTTAATATTGTTCATATTCTGATTTGACAGAACCAAACAGCACCAAGAACCATTTTTTTTTTAAGTTGACTGTAGGAGTCCCTAGAGGCTCTTCATATTACTCACCTATAAAGGAATGATCCATTAGCGTTTATGGCTGAAAATTACATAATAGTACAAAATAAAAAACATTTTTAGTTGCCATCTCTATATTTGAAGAAGAGAACATTTTTGAATCATTTATTCTGTTGTCCTCTGAAATATGGCAATATATTTTTAAAAATTAAATTGTCTTTGTCTACTTCTTGACCCCAAAGAAGTTGCTGTCATTTCAGATTCTGTCATTTCAGATTCAGCACTACACTTGGAAAACAGACAGTAGAATTTTAAAGCCAGTTAATTATTCCTCCTTATGAAGGCTAATTCAATAAATGACCCAATTGTTGATTAAGTGACATCGCTTTTTTTATATATATGAAAGCACTTGGAAAGTATGAACTGCTTTACAAATATAAGAGATGATGTAAGGTGTTAATTGGCATCTTCAGGAAATATTTTCTGTTGATTCATCATGCACTTGTTAAAATGGGAGGACACAAGAACAAAATAAGTCTGCAAGGTCATTCTTCTGATTTTGTAGTATCTGTGGTTTTCAGTCGCTAATTTAAATGCGTTCCTGGATAATGTTATTTATTGCTCACTCAGTCCAAAGCTACTCTCCTTGCTCTGTCCAATGCAGGAAAACACCTTCTGAAACTGCAAAAAGAGAGCTAAACTTTCCTTTAATCCTTTAATAGAGGGTGCAAGAGACAAAATCAGGCCTCGAGGGTAGACTCTCCTTCATAATAAAAGTTCATATTAGAGATCAGTAAAGTAGACCGTGTGGGAACACAGACCACATGGATTTGAGTCGCAGCTCCACTACTTGCTGGATGTGTCCCTCTGTGGGAAATTCTGTACCTGTCAGTGGAGATGATAATGATGCTTTTCTCTATAAGAAAGTTGTGAGGACTAAATGAGATAATATATTTTTAAAAGATCACTTACTTAGCAGGACTTCTCCAGTAATACAGTGATTACAACTCTGCCTTCCAGTGCAGGGGATATGGATTTTACCCCTGGTCTGGAAACTATCTATCCCACATGCCTCAGAACACAGCCAAAAAAAAAAAAAAATCACTTAGCAAAGTACGTGACTCATAAGTGCTTAGTGAATTAGCAGGAGGAGAAATAGCAGCAGCACTAGTTGTAGTATTTGACTTTCCATTCACAGAATAGAAAATTGAACAGATAATTTACAGAACCAAGATTTTTTTCAAAGGGCCAAGAAGTTTGGAACTGCTATAGAAATTGTGTAATCTTCCCTTCTGTCCTTTGTACAAAGATGTACCTTCTCAGAGAGCCATGCAAATACTTGTAGATGAGTTTGGTGGCCTGTAGCAAGCATATGCTCAAGAGATGGCTCTTAATCTGCTGTGACCTTCACAGAATGTTTTATCTGCCTAATGCTGATATGAAAAGCTCTATCTAGATCACTTAAAACATGTTTATGCTAGTCATTGAATGGTGCCCCAAATCCTTCATTTTCTTTCTACTTTCAAGAAGGGTCTCACTGACTGGGGAGCTAAGGTTGGGATATAGTGTGAGTTTCATACATCTGTGAATTTGAGATGTAGGGATTTTAGATCATCTTCCAACTTTGAAATCAAGAGGTAAAAGAGCAGCACATTCAGTGGATGGCCATTCTACGTGGGTCAATTTCACACAAAAATTTAATATGAAAATATATAAGTAGGAATACATAGTTTATCTAGGTCAACACGAAAGATATGACTCTCCCAAGACAAAATAAAGGCCCCCAGGTAAGTGGAAAATCAAAAGGAAAGAAGTTATGAGGCTGATAAGAAAGATAGCAGTGTCCTAGGATTTTGAAGCAAGCTTAGTCTGTGAGTTGCTTTGTCTTTTTCTTTTTAATCAAGATATTCAGGTTCCAAAGCATGTCAATCAATTTGAAAAATTTGAATGTGTAAAAACCCAAATTTAACAAAATTATAAACTGAGAGAAGCTTTACAGTAAAATTCTCCACAGAGTTCCTTTAAATATCAATCATTTCCCTTCTCCAAATTCATTCAAAGTCTTTTTTTTAACTGCACTTTACATCTCTTAAGTAAAATCACAATTGGGGTAGAATAAGCTATTACCCGAGATATTTGCATTATTGCTCCCTCCAAAGTGAACACGTGGTTGTTTACATAAGAAGTAAAGAACAGCAGGCCAACATCTTCAACTCCAGCACAGCCAAATTCTGCTGAAATGTCTGCACACAAGCAAATAGCCAGAGTTGTCAGAGCCCTTAAAATAAAAGTCAAGTACCGTGCTCAATGCTATATCGAAAACATAATTTATCCCATAAATAAAACTCCCTCAGCAGTGTCCTCTTTCCACACAAAGGACAATGGCATGTTAGCTCTTATTAAAACTATTAAGCACCAGAGGGAAAGCATCTTCAAAATTCAGAGAGAGTCACAAGATGCAAAGCTTGCAAACTACTTTTGAACCACTCAGTCTTACACACATTTTGCCTGGCAGGCACCATGACCTGAAATAAACCTCAAACTCTCTAAGATGCAGAATATTTGGTTGGCAAATTCAGTGGTGAGCATGTAGGGCTTATATGGCCAACACCTTGGGCTGAGTCCCAATGTGAGCCTATTGGCCTATCTTTCAGACTTTATCTTTAAAAGTAGACTTACTCTTTATTAACTGTGGGAGGGTGAAGTGCCTGAATCAGTGCCAACCCATCTTTATTAAATGGAAGCACAATTCAAAGAGAAAGTTCTATTGGTTGTCATCAGTAGTATCATCCTTTCATGCAAAAGTGAAAAAAGGGTCCCCAACATCCGAGATCTAATGCCTGATGATCTGAGGTGGAGCTGATGTAATAATAATAGAAATAAATGCACAATAAATGTAATGTGTTTGAATCATCCAGAAACCATCCCCCTCCCTGCAGTCCATGGAAAAATTGTTTTCCATGAAACCAGTCCCTGGTGCCAAAATGACTGGGAACGACTGGTATAATACACTTACAAAGAGGCTGCACCTGCTGAGAGATGTTTTTCTTGAGATGCATAAGCCAACTAGGTGTTCATTTGGTCCACCTCAGAATACATTCCCATTCCAAATCAAGGGGGAAAGGATTCTGAAGGAACAATCCCAATTTCTGACAAGGATACAGCAAGAGAGAATATTAAAGATATTTAGTAGTAAATGCCCAATGTATTATTATTTATAAGTAAATTCTAAGCACACAGGAAATATTGTCATGGGCCCACTTTATGAACCACTCAGTATGAACTGTGTCTTCAAAAGACGTATGGGAGAGTAGAATGATCCATCATGAACTCATTCTCTAAAATCACAAGAGTGAGCTTTTCAACAACAAGGGCATCAACGTAGCAGTTCCAGAGAGTCAGAGAAGCCCTGGTTAAAGTCAGTCACAGCCAACTTCATTAAAGTCCACACACACTGGGTTTATTTTATGTAGATATTGTCTGGAAATGGCAGTTTCACAGGTCAGTAGATAAACCAAGGATGCTAGTGACTAATAAATTCTCTCAGTACCAGAGTCTTTGCTGGTTCTGGTTCAATTTTACTATTTTTCTATGACCAGTGTCCTGCAGTGGGTATTGTTCTTCCTCTGTCCTTGTATATGGGTTGATGCTGTGAATATCACTAAAGATCCAGTCAGAAAAACAGAAAGCACATTAGTCGTTTTAACAGAAAGAAACTGAATAGAGGGAATAGGCTGCACAGGCATTAGGGGTTGCAAAACAAGAGAGAGAATACCTGTAGCCACCACCTCTAGGGCTGTGGAAACAGAGGAGGGGGGTTGAAATTGCCAGAACCAAGAGCGCTACGTGTATGCATGCTGTCATTTCAGTCGTGTCTGACTCTGCGACCCCATGGACTGTAGCCCACCAGGCTCCTCTCTCCATGGGCTTCTCCAGGCAAGAGCACTGAGAGAGGGGCAGGAATGGCTCCACTGAAGTGGCACCTACTCCTCTGAGAGGAGGATGCCATGCTTTGGGCTGCTTCAGGCCCCTCTGAGGGAGTGTGACGAGGCTGACGTGAGTATGGAGAGGAGCTGGAAAGTGCAGCCAGTTACTGCCGCTCAGGAGGAAGGGCTACAATTACAGCAACACTGAAAGGAAGAGAAAACAAGCCGGAAGGAAGGAGTCCCTTCTCCCTCCTCTAGCCTCCCAGAATCCCTTTAGCTCCCACATTGGCAGGATCTATCGGATTCATGTCAATGTATGGCAAAACCAATACAGTATTGTAAAGTAGAATAAAGTAAAAATAAAATTTTTAAAAATAATAATTGATAAAAAAAATACAAAAAAAAAAAAAAAAGCCAGCTGGCGGGGGGGAAGAAATGTAGTTTGCAGAGTCCCAACCCCAGTATCACAGAGCAGTGCCTTTAAAGGGGTGAGTCTGGAGCTGCAAACTGGTAGCTCACTAACTAGCACACTGTGCAATGAGGTGTTAGATTTCCATGTCGTTGTTCCTGCTGGAGTCACTCAGATGTGGCTACGATTTGGAGGAAACATTAATTAGAGTGGACTGTTTGCCACAGAGGATTTCATCATTGCTGTGAATCCATAAGAAGCCGTTTATGGGGAGACCTCAACCAAAGCTGCTCAATGTGTTTGTGAGTGACTGACTCCCCTCTTGTTGAAGCTCGGGTCATCACTATTTTTTGCTTTTGTTCAGGCTCAAGTCTGTAGCCTGTCTGCTTCCTTAAATGATTCTGTACACATGGTAAGTGGTCAGGTGGCCAGTCTCCAGAGTTCTGGAAGCATGAGCCTGAGCTTGGCCATCTGTTGAGGACGTGCTGTTTTGTATTACACACAGGGAAGTGGTGGGCAAAACCCGGAAGCGCACTGGAGGCCTAATGAAAATAAGACCAGTTAAATCTTCCCTCTGAATGTTCATTAGGCCATCTGTTCTTATTAGTGTCCTTATCATTTGGAAACATTACCAAGTTAAGATGAGACACAATCTGTGGAATTCTAATCTAACTTGAAATGAACTTTTAAGTAGAGCAATCATGACTTGTGATATTTCTCTTCCCCTTTAGAATCCTGCCCACTTCTAAACATTGCCATGGTGAAATTTTTTAATAGTTCCTTCCTGAAATATTATACCGGAAAGCAGGGTTAGCAGTAGCTACAGAAATGAAAACATAATCTCCGAGTGGCTGATCAATGAAATCAGGCCATTTCATAAAAGCCATGCAGTCATACTTCTGGCCTGTAAATTGCTTTAGGTGCCAAAGGGAATTGGAAGCTTGGTCTATCCTGTCGAGCCAATGCTATAATATTAACAACCTGCAACAGACACGTTTCTGCAAGTGCTCAACAGGAAGAAATGCAGCAGAATGATTCCAGGGGCTTCTTCAAAGTTCCTGGCTCCTGCTGCTGCTAAGTCACTTCAGTCGTGTCCTACTCTGTGTGACTCCAGAGATGGCAGCCTACCAGGCTCCCCCGTCCCTGGGATTCTCCAGGCAAGAACACTGGAGTGGGTTTCCATTTCCTTCTCCAATGCATGAAAGTGAAAAATGAAAGTGAAGTCGCTCAGTTGTGTCCGACTCTTACAGACCCCATGGACTGCAGCCTACAAGGCTCTTCCATCCATGGGAATTTCCAGGCAAGAGTACTTGAGTGGGGTGCCATTGCCTTCTCCATCCCTGGCTCCTACAGGTAGGCAAAGCCTTGGCTTTCAGGAGGACGTAAGCTGTACCTCCACTGTATGAAGACACACGGTGGTCTTTTCCTTACTCTAAATTCTGTCCAAATGCATGGTCTTATCACCTGGTCTCATGGGGGATTTCATGTTACCTTGGACTGTTCTCTGATTGTCTCCCCTTCAATATGTGTATCTCCCACAGTGCTGAAAATAAAGTGGGAATTTAAGATGAAAAAGTGAAAGCATTAGTCACTCAGTCGTGTCCAATTCTTTGTAACCCCATGGACGGTAGCCCGCCAGGCTCCTCTACCCATGGGATTTCCCAGGCAAGAATACTGGAGTGGATAGCCATTTCCTTCTCCAGGGAATCTTCCCAACCCACGGATTTGAACCCAGGTCTTCTACACTGCAGGCAGATTCTTTACCATCTGAGCCACCAGGGAATTTCAGATACATATAGGGAATTCCCTGACAGTCCAATGGTTAAGACTTCGCCTTCCAATGTGAACTGACTTCCAGTGTCAGTTTGATCCCTGGTGGAGGAGCTAAGATCCCACATGCCTCACAGTCAAGAAACCAAAGCATAAAACAGAAGCCATATTGTGACAGATTCAATAAAGCCTTTAAAAGTGGTCCATATCCCCCAAAGTTATTTTTTGATAACAACAACAACAACAAAAGAAATGCATATAAAATTGAATTGAAATAGAAACTCACACACACACACACCAAAAAAAAAAAAAAAGAAAACACAGTAAAGCTTTCACGTTCCTCTCCCCACTCACAGAAGTGCCGAAGGGGTTAAGTTCTTTGACTCTAATGATAAAACCCAAGAAACAGAGAGATACAAATAGGAAATTGGCAAGTAGCATCATGTACAATATGTTCTTGTTACAATAACAATCAAATTTACAAACAAATTAGCTGTGGAGTCTGAAGGACATTCTGTAGTTTTCACACTGGGCCTTCATCTCCTGCTGATAGATGACTTTGACTGTAAATTGAAAACTGGAAGTGGTTAAACATTTTGTGTGTTCACAAGTGCCATTTCTAAAATTGAGGCTTCAGAGAGGAGATGCAAGAAAGGGTGACGGAAACTCGGAGCAATTATGCCTGTTATTAAGATGAGGTAGAGGCAATTACACAGCAGACTCATACGGAGTATGTATGTGCAGATTGCTCTGAGGGAGCCTCTAAGGACAAACTTTCATAGCACCCAGCAGGCCTTGGGTCTCCAGAGGAAGGAGAGATTTTTTTCAGCTACTCTGTCAGCGTGCTTTTGGACTGAGCTCATGGCCACAGGAACCATCTTGGAAGGGATTGTACTTTTTTTCTTAATAAGTGTGAACGTAACTCTCATATAACAGAGTGGTTTCATTCACTCTTTCCTATTCTCAAGCTCTTTGGTGTCAAGACCCCTTGACCCTTCTAAAAATTGGTGGAGACTTCAGAGAGCTTTTCTCTGTGTGGGTTTTATCTATTAATATTTACCTTATTAGAAATTAAAGCTGTGAATTTTTTAAACATAAAGCTATAGTAGCCTCAGGCACCATCCAGAAAACTCCACTGTATACTCATAAGAAAGTACAAAAAGCAAATAGTATTAAGAACAGTTTTGACCTCACAGACCTCCTTGGAAGACTCTCAGGGATCCTCGAAGTCTGTGGACCAAAATAGAATATTTCCTCAATCCTAAGACGCCATGAATTCTAAAACATGGCATCAATTTGATAACTTTAGGTAGTGAGGAGAGATACTCCATTAAATGTATGTATTGATTATAAGACACAACCTCTTTTCAAAAACTTAAAATTTAAGATTGAGGAAATACGGCCATTCCCATTAACCTCAGTGGGTCTCTGGAAATCCAGATTCACTGACTCAAACATGTTGATGAAAGTTGGTTTTTCTTAGAGCTTATTTGTGTTTTACAATTTCTAAAATGCTTTCATGGACTTAAAATGTTACAGCCAATGAGGCACTAATGTTTTCCTCCAACAAGCATTTGCCAACTGTAATACCAAATACTGGAAATACAAATATGAATGAGCCCTCATTCCTGTGCTTGACGATTCACAGACCTAATAGAAAACAAAGGAAGGCAAACAAGTATTTATGGTATAATGGAGAAGCACTGGATCTGAATGAGTCATAGAACTGGAGGAACAGCTTGAAATACCCAAAGATGGAACTCAGGGTACGCAGGAAGTCTTGAGGTTAATCACTTAGTTAGTCATCCTCATAACAAAGGGCTGCCCTAGTGGACTTTGGCACCGGTGTCAGCCATTTTCAGGCATTAATTTATGTCCATTTAATTTAATTTTGCAAACACTGGTGATCTATCACAGAGATGTAAACCTAGAAATTTGCTAGATTGGTTTGACCAGTAGAGCCAGACACAAACAAAGCCTAACAGAGCCTTTTCTTGGTTGTGATTGGATTCAGCTGAGAAGAACAGAATGTTGCACCCCCCACCCCCCCACCACACACACACACACACACACACCCAGTGACATAAGCAAGATAGCAGCCAGACTTGATCCACAGTCCAGGACTGGGTGGTAGTTCCATGAGGTCATCTGGGACCCAGGCTCCTATAATTCTGCCTCGCCATCCTGGTGCATGCCTTTCATTTTCATGGCCACCTCATGGTCTAAGACATCTGCTAAAATTACCACTTATATCCATATTGCATGCTGGAAGAAAGGGCAAAAGGGGCTCATTCCGATTGGGTCAGCTCTCCTTAGGCAGCATCAACTTAAAAGTGTGGCTACTTTCACACCTTGTCTTACATCTTATTGCCTTGAACTTAATCACATGGCTATAGATAACTGCAAATAAGGCTAAGATGTCTTCTCTTCTAGACAGCAGTGTGCCCAAATTTTATGATTAGATATATACTACTAAGAAGGAAGGGCTTCCCTGGTGGCTCAGTGGTAAAGAATCCACCATCAATCCAGGAGCCGCAGGAGACTCAGGTTCAATCCCTGGATCAGAAAGATCCATTGGAGGAGGAAAATGGCAACCCACTCCAGTATTCTTGCCTGGAGAATCCCATTGACAGAGGAGCCTGGTGGGCTACAATCCACGGGGTCGCAAAGAGTCGGACATGACTGAAGAGACTTAGCATGCATGCATGCACTAAGGAGGAAAGAGTGGAATACTGGCAGGGTAGCCCTAGAACTGGTAGTCTTTGCCACAGCATCTTAGTAACCACAAATTCAGTGCTTTGTTTTGACTCTGCTACTGTCTAAGCTTCTTCAAATTTATAAAAGTCATCTAGAGAAAGTTTGGTTTGGGGGAGTAGGAAAGCACATGCTGTTTCAGAGTGATGGCTCTTGTTGATCTTCCTTTTAAAAAGTGGAAATTGGAACTTCCCTTGTGGTCCAGTGTTTAAGACACAGTCCTCCCAATGCAGGGGGCCCAGGTTCCATCTCTGATCAGGGAACTAGATCCCACATGCCACAACTAAGATCAAAGATCCCATGTGCTACAGCTAAGACCTGGCACAGTCAGATAAGTAAATTTTAAAAATAATTAATTAAAAGTGGAAATTATTACAATATGAAATATACCAGGTCTGCTTTGGAATTTTTTTTTTTTTTGCTTTGCTTTGTTTCCTCAACATCCAAAGTGTTCTTGAAACATTGGGGTAGATGTGATTTAATCTATAGGTTCTGCAGCAAAGTGATTCTAAAGATCAGTCCAGCTGTAACTCTTGATTAGATTAATCCTGGCTATGTATCTGCCATGAATAATGTGACTTAAGTGTCAGTTTTTCTGATTAGGCAGCCATGGACACAGACCAAGCTGAGACATCTGACCAAAGGCTGAGGGGTTCCTCAAACTCTCCAGCCATTATTCAGAGAAACACAAGAATGTGAATATGAGATAATGGAAAATAATTTGCCAGTTGACAAGTCCATGTAGACTTGGTGTATTTCATCTTCTAATAATTTCCACTTTTTAAAAGCAAGATCAATAAGGGCCATCACTCTCAAAGGTGTCATTGTGCCTTCCAATTGCAAAAAGCCAAACTTTCTCCACAGGGTTTTTTTCCTCTTTTATAAATTTGAAGAAGCTCAGACAGTATCAGTGTCAAGAAATGAGAAAGCCATTTGAAAACTGACAAAAAGTGATGCTAACAATCTGGAGTTGTCAGCTTTTAGAAGCATGGGGAAATCTGACACGGAGCTGCAGCACACCTGGCAGAGAGCATCACGCCCCATCACAGCATCTTCCCCAGGGCTAGCACACTACAGAAATGATAATCGTATGCTTCCTGGAAATTCCTGTTGAGGAGGCCTTGGAGATCAGAAGCAAACAGTCATTTTTTAAATGAGCCATAAGGCTGGAAATGTACAAAAGGAAGGAGATGAGAAGTGTCCTGTTTAGGACAGGGAGACAGGGCCATTTGGGATACAGCTGGTTTCTTCAGCACAGTTGAACTTGGGGAAAAGAAGTTATTAGCATTGGGTAGCAATGGCAAAATATAGTAACAGTCATGATATGTTTCTTAGGCTCTTCCATGAAAGTTAATTTCGTAAAATAATGGAATGTAACAGAAGTCGTCTACTGCTCTATGTCACTAACACCCTGTACCTATTGGAGAATGAAGAAAATGAAGTCAGCCAAAAATTGTCAACTTCATGAGGGCAGGGCCTAGTCTGTCTTGGTTAGAACTGGCTCCCTAGTGCCTGGCATAATGCCTAAAATGGGATAGAGAACTATTTGGTGCAAAAGAAAAGAAAATATATAAGTAGCATGTTCTAACACTTGGAACTGTACCAAGAGTACTGTTACAAATAACAGTAGGGATTCCAAGGAATAAGCTAAAATATTAGCCATGAAACTGGCTGACAAATATGTGCGAAATAATATATCCCAATATAAGCCAAATGTTTCTTGGAGAATGCATGGCTTAAAAGGATTCCCAAGCAATGGAATAAATGAATAAGGAAGAAATGGTTGGTGACAGAAAAGCAAGGGAAACCTTGAAAGAGCATGATGAAGTGACTGCACTTAAGAGTTTTTGAGAGAGACTTCCCTGATGGTCCAGTAGTTAAGACTCCATGCTTTCAGTGCAGAGGGTGCAGGTTTGATCCCTAGTCAGGGAACTAAGATATCCCACATGCCCCATGGTGAAGCTAAAAAGAAGACAAAGAGAGAAACTTCATGAGATAGCCAAGGAGGACAACTTTGTGATAGTCTTAACAGGAATGTGAAGAAATACAGGCATGTTCCATAATAAAAAATAGCCTTTTACAGAGCTCTTTCTGTGTATCAGGCAGTGTGCCTAGTGCTTTATGTAGATTTTTTAGTATAGTTTCTATAAGTTTTTGAGAAGATATTACTATCCCCAATTTCTAGATGACGAAACTGAGGCTCAGACAGGTTACCTGATTTGCTCCAGGGTCACAGAGCCAGCAAATAACAGAATTTTGAACCCAGGAAATCTTAACTCCAAAACCTGAGCTCCTAACCACTTCCTTCTACCACATCTGAGCCTTTTTCTAGGGAGAGAGTATATAACTTCTGTTAGATTCTCAAAGGGCTTTGTAAATACAAAAAGTATAAGATACAGTAAAGCCAACTCTAAGCACCATGAGGACAGGGACTGTGCCTGAATCAGCACTCAAGATATTTGTGAGGGGGTTGGGTGGCATATTAAAAAGCAGAGACATTACTTTGCCAACAAAGGTCCATCTAGTCAAGGCTATGGTTTTTCCAGTAGTCATGTATGGATGTGAGAGTTGGACTGTGAAGAAAGCTGAGCGCCAAAGAATTGATGCTTTTGAACTGTGGTGTTGGAAAAGACTCTTGAGAGTCCCTTGGACTGCAAGGAGATCCAACCAGTCCATTCTAAAGGAGACCAGTCCTGGGTGTTTTTTGGAAGGAATGATGCTGAAGCTGAAACTCCAGTACTTTGGCCACCTCATGCAAAGAGTTGGCTCATTGGAAAAGACTCTGATGCTGGGAGGGATTAGGGGCAGGAGAAGGGGCCAACAGAGGATGAGATGGCTGGATGGCATCACCAACTCGATAGACGTGAGTTTGAGTGAACTCCAGGAGTTGGTGATGAACAGGGAGGCCTGGCATGCTGCAATTCATGGGGTCGCAAAGAGTTGGACACAACTGAGAGACTGAACTGAACTGAACTGGATGGATGGATGACTACATTAACGTGTGAGTGTACGATCTGGCCTCCAAATTGGTTCTCGTTCATCAGTCTGGTCTCCCTCCAGCCTGCCGCCTGAACTGCAGCCTAAGTGATCTCTCTAAAGCCCTAGTCTGACCATGTGAACCCTCGACTTAAAAGATCGTCGCTGATACCTCAACACCCACAGTTCAAGTCTAAAGTCCTTAGCATACACAGTCCTTCATGCTTAGTGCAGAGGTTCTCAACAGGGACAGTTTCCCCCTTGGGGGACATTTGTTAATATCTGGAGACATTTTGGTTATCACAAGTCAGAGGAAGATGCTAGTTGCATTTAGTGAATAAAGACCAGAGACGCTGCTAAATATCTTATACAGTACAGGACAGCTCCCACAACAAAAAATTATCTGGCCACAAAAGATAACAGTGCCCCAGTGGAGAGACTTAAAATTAGTCCTTGGAAACGTGAACTTCATTTGCCGCTACTACCTACCCTATTTTATGTCCCAGCAATCCCAGGCTGCGGTGAACACCCCACTCCCATAGGGTTTCATGCTTTTTCTCAGTACCTTTGCTTCATCCTTCAAGATGTTTACAAAATATTTATTTGGCTGCACCAGATATTAATTGTGGCACATGGGATCTTCAATCTTTATTGCAGCATGTGGCATCTTTAGCATGAGGGATCTAGTTCCCTAACCAGAGATCAAACCCAGGCCCCCTGTCTTGGGAGCTCAGAGTCTTAGCCACTGGACCATCAGGGAGGTCCCATCCTTTAAGACTATGTTTACATTCTCTTCTAATAAAAGCAGTATTGCCCTAAATTTCCTCCTGTGTGTCCGCATGTCACCCTAGGCATGTGTTTTTTGTGGCAATTAACCACGTTATATTGACATGACCTATTTCTGTATCTACCTTCCGTCACTTGAACTGTGAACTAATCAAGGGCAGGGACCTTTTGATTTACCTTTATAATAGTGCTTGACACAGAGCAGGCACCCACAAAGCCCTGAACTGAAAGAAAACAAGAGAAAGAGGAAGATAAATCACTCAATTCCTAGTGAGCTTTGACCTTCTCAGCAAAAAAAAAAAAAAAAGTTGAAATCAACCTTTAGAGTAAAGGAAAGGCCAGACTTGGTGAGAAGAACATGAAGAAACATGTCCATTCTTCTAGGTGAGAAAGCAGAAAGCAGAAAGGCTAAGAGCTGACATCTGAAAATGGAGATATTGATAGTTTCTTTCTCAAGTGATTACTCTAAGCATATAAAGTAATAATCCATGTAAAGAGCCTGACACATAGGAAGCACTCAATAAACAGTAGTTACTTTTATTAAAGGCTCAGATGAGTGGGCCTGTAATTTTATAGATGTTATTGATTAGGACCAGTTCACAGGAAGGGGCAGCACCTATTTATATTTTAAAAGTAGGTCAATTTAAAGAAAAATATTAAGTCAATAGTAGTGCAAGTAGTGGACGGCTAAGGCAAAATTCATGAACCTGTGATGTGCACAAGTGAAGTCTGGGAAGCAGAGCTGAAAGGGAACTATATTGTATGGCAACTGGACTAGATCCCTAAAGGTTTGTGACTTCGAAACCACTTTTCATGTTAACACCATTTCCTGTCCCTTACTTTGTCTAGACCCTGGGCTGAGTAACTTACATCTCCATCTCAATCAATCCACACAATCTCTCTAAAAGGTAGATAGACTATCATTAGCTTTTTTTTCTTGTGGCAGATGAAGAAACCAGAGACTCATAGGAGGTACCTCATTTGTCAGGATTACACACTAATATGCCTGGAGAATCCTCAGGACAGAGAAGCCTGGTGGGCTACAATCCATAGGGTCACAGAAAGTCAGACACGACTGAGCAACTGAGCATGCACACTAATATGGGCAAGAATCAGCCTTGAAACTGTTAAGGAGAGCCCCAGTTAACTAATTACGGTCTGTGTCTACAGACACAGAAGTTTATAACTGAGAAATTTTCTAGTTTGGTCTAATCACAGGCTCATATTCAGATATTGCTATTACACATAGATTTTCCACTATAGGAGCCTGCTGCTTTATAAACTACGACTTGGGTCAAACTTAGCTTGTTCTTTAAGCCAACCACGGGGCTGACTGACCTGAGAGCCAAGTGCCTCCAGGGCAGATTTTCAGTTAGCAGAGGAAGACGTGGTGTTGTCAAGGCTTGACATCCACACCGAGGGCCCTTTCTGCTCAGGGTTATTTCTCAGGGAAGGTTGTTGGGAGATGGGCATATTCCACCAGCTGGCGGCTACAGCAGTGACCTTTACTGCTAGTTTAGCTTAAATACATTTTGACATTTCAAACAAATTAATGTATTTTTACAAGGTGGGGCAATGACCACAAATTAGGCCAAATGGTTTGCCTGCAAGCTGGGTCACAATGCAAAGATCCTAGAACCTCACAACTGTCCCTTCAGCACTTTCTGCTGCTAATACCCCCAAAGAAATGTTTCTTTCTGTCCACTTGGACAAATGCTAACAGCCCTCGGGGTGAACCTTAGCCCCACCTCAGTAGTGTGTAATTCTGGGGTTTCTCTGCAACTAACAGATGCTAATTCTGACTGCCGGAGTCAGTGCAAAGACTCCATCCTCTACGTTAGGTTTGTATGTTGTGGAAATGCCTTGGTACAAACCACCAGTTCCTTGAAAAAATTCCCTGGAAATGGGAGTATTTAACATGAGAAAGATATAAAAGGAACTAACAACCTAAGAGAGGTGAAAAGGTCCAGTTTCTGAAAACACAGGCCCCAGACTACTAAGTCGCCACGCATCTTTCATCTGAGGAGATTTCAGAGACTAGCTGCCCAGCCAAATCAAATGGGAATTAAAGGGATTCTGTGTAGCTGGTACAGAAAGTGTCTCAGAAGCACAGACGCCACTTTAGTCACAGGAAACTGCCAGAGGGAGACTTATTTGATGGAGCAAAAGACAAACAGAGTAGCTGGTGTATTTTTGAGGTGATATTAAGCCTAATAAACATGACACCAGTAGTGTGACTTAAATCAGATGGGGCGAGTTGGAGAATTCAACAGCTCATCTTCCAACTACCAGCCTTTATTTCAGAGGCAGCCTTGACAGCAGAGAACAGAGTCCAAAACATGTCCTTCTCTGCCTTCTGCCAGGTGTGCGCTGTCCCTGGCCTCTGCCCTGGCCTCGGCTCTTGGAGTGGGGATAATTAGAACGTCATTTCTGCCAGCTTTGTTTTTCTGGGTCGCTGACTTCAGACTTGATCCAAATAGGAGTGTTGGACTGAAATAAATTCATTTCCTCTTCCTCAGCCAACACCGGCTTATTTCCTGGGGGACCATGCTCCATAGGCCCAGCGCAAACAGCTTCTGTACCAGCCCGATGGTGTATATGGAGGTCGAGAGTGGGGGCCCATGGGGGAAGGGCACCATCTCCCTCTTCTCCCTCTTAGTTGACACGGCACTGACATGCAAGGGCCTCAGACAGACGTGCGGAGGAACACATCACAGCAAACTGCTCTGGGAGCTGTTAAGGCTGATGTTTAATGTTCATCCAATGGCCTCAGCCTGAAAGGCTCTGTAGAACATGCATAACACAAGCTCAGCTTTATACTCCATTAGCATTCAAGTTCCTAGCTGCCTAGAGGCATATGGTACTGACCAGAGAAGGCCAGCCCATGTCGAGACTGAGGGCACGTAGAGACAGGAGCACAGGTTGAGGCTTCTGGGTGTCTAGGGAGACGCTCAGACACAGGGGCCAGAGAGCCCCAGGTGGTGCAAGAGGGGAGGTCAGAGACAACCTTTGTCTTTACAATGTCACCAGTTGCCCTCCAATAAGATAAGAATTAGAGGGAGATTTAGCTCAGACTGGCCTTTGTCCACTTCATTACTGAGTGGAAGCCCTCTTCAACTGGGAAATAGCGGGCCTCAGAATGTAATGACAGCCCGTATCTTGTTTTCAGACTTTCAGAGTCAATGAGAAAAACATAGCTTTCCTTGGACTTTCATTCAAGGCAGAAAGAAGAGCAGCTACATCACTGCTACTATCTTGGCCAGGAATGGGGCCCACTCTTCTGCCTTGTGTAGCCATAAGACAAGAGAAATAAAGTACAGAATAAGTGAGTGGTGGAGTTGAGAGTGCACAGAACGTAACGTTGTTCTCTGAGAAGTGCCCAGTGGTGAACAACAGCTGGTGGAGAAACGTCAGGGTAGGCACTGGGCTGACTCCTATGTGGAAACAGGAACTAGGGTAGATCTGTGTTTGCTTGCCTGTGTGTCCCCAGTGCCCAGCACACCAGACCTCTCTGCCCACACACACACACACACCAGTCCTTTTGCTTCTAACTCCAGTGCCCAGCACACCAGACCCCCCACACATACACTCACACACACACACACACACACACACACACACACTCACATGCACACACCAGTCCTTTCGCTTCTAACTCCAGTGCCCAGCACATCAGACCAACCCCCCCCACACACACACACACTCACACACACACTCACACACACACATCCCAGTCCTTTTGCTTCTAACTCCAGTGCCCAGCACACCAGACCCCCCTCCTACATACACACACTCACACACACACACACACACACACTCACACACACACACCAGTCCTTTTGCTTCTAATTCCTTGATATGTCTCAGGCTCCTGCAGTGGCCCAGGTGAGGGATGACAATGGCCTGAATTAGGTTGGCAACAGTGGGGATAGGGAGAATTTGAGATGTAGTAAGGAGAGCATTCTCTGAAAAGGGTCTTTCTGGAATTATAGGGAGAAAATAATTCACAGTATGTTGGAAATCCATAAATGGTAAATGTGTTTACCAGAACATTTAATCAATTGTCCTTCTCAGCTTTGCCAGATAACACCAGCATTGCTGGAATTCAAGAGATTGGGCTGTTACAAGGGGTGAGAGACCAATAAGCCAAATTTTCTTTCAAGATAAAACTGCCCCAGAAAGATACTGTAACCTAATGGTGTGTGTTCTGTTCTTTTTGCAGGTGCGATTAGAGTGGCCAACAGACCTTGCGGTCAATCCCATGGACAATTCATTGTATGTCTTGGATAACAACATTGTGCTGCAAATTTCTGAGAACCGGCGAGTGCGGATCATTGCAGGGCGCCCCATTCACTGCCAGGTGCCAGGCATCGATCATTTCTTGGTCAGCAAGGTAGCAATTCACTCCACTCTAGAGTCGGCAAGGGCCATCAGCGTCTCCCACAGCGGGCTGCTCTTCATAGCTGAAACAGATGAGAGGAAAGTAAACCGCATTCAGCAAGTTACCACCAATGGGGAGATCTCCATCATAGCTGGGGCCCCCACTGACTGTGACTGCAAAATTGATCCCAACTGTGACTGTTTTTCAGGTATGACCTTTTTAGCAATTCACCGCCTCCCCTTCTCTGTTTTCAAAAGAAAAATGGGCATCAGAAAAGTCAAAAAAGAACAAAAGTAGTCCTTGTAAACATTGGTATGAGGCAGTGGAGAAAGCAATGGATTGGCGGTCAGACAGCTTAGTATCTGGTCCTGGCTCTGCAGTTGAGTCACTGAGTGACCCTAGGAAAGCCATAAAACCTCTTCATGACTCATTCCACCTACTGAGTAGAGTGATCACATGTCTCAGTTACATCACCTCACTGTTTTGAAGATAAACTAGTATAATAAAAGTTTGGATGCTCAAGAAGTTAGGACCACTATCCAAATGTGACATCCCCATATTTTTTGTACCTTAGAGAAAGGATAGCTAGGTAAAACCTACACTTGCTGATTTGGGTAAGGAAAAAATTACTTCTACTAAGTGACTGGTTTCCAGATTAATAATATGAGCTACTTGAAGCCCAAAGGGACTAGGAGCAGACTGCTTTGGGGGTCCATGGACAAAATTAAATCTCACAATGGAGGGTTCTCAAGACATCAGTCTTCTACTTACATTTTTTTAATCCAAAATTTTTTCATAACCAATAGTGCCCTTTACTTCCAATTGATAAGGAGGTGGGGAGCAGAAAGAGCCTTTGCCCCAAAACACAGAGTGGATATTTCAGATAGTAAACAGTCCTGTAAATGTCAATAGATGCATTTATTGCTGGAATGTGGAAATCCCTCCGTGCAACATGCAGCCCTATTAAACTGCTCATCTGGGCCCAAATGGTTCTTTTAACCTTTGTCTTTCCTTGGGACAGAGGAGTCAAGAGTGAGCAACTTGGTCGATAGGACTTTTAATCAATATTTCCAGTGTTTTCCTGGACAATTAGTTTTATAGTTACTTTGCTAATTGGTATCTTTCTTTCAAGGCGAAACTGGAATATTTATTCTGGTTATCAAATTTGATGTTCTGAGTCATTGTTGCACTTACAGACTTAGTGTACTTTGACAAAGTGACAGTGAGAATTAACAAAAGAAAGGTTCTCTGGGCAGAGAAAGAATGGAAAGCCCTGACATAGATCCTATGAGCATGGATGGGCATAAGTCTCATGGATTTCCAGCCAGATTTGGCGTGGCTGTTATTATTTACTGTTTTTGTATCCAGCAATACAATAGATATGGAACAGCAAGATTGAAGATTTCACAAAATTGGTGTTCACTGAGATCATTGCATCTTCTGTTCATCTTCAGTGGTGCTGACTCAAAAATTGTGAATAATGGACTTCAAATATCCAATTGGGGCACATGGAGAATGTTGGTTCACTGATTGTTCCCTTTAAAATGATTCTTGGGAGGGGGGTAAATTCTTTTTTCTTCTTTTTTTAAGTTTAATTTTTAATTGGAGGAAAATTGCTTTACAATGTTGTATAAAATGATTCTTGATATACAGATATTTTTTGTATTTGGTATGTTTCTAAAATGCTGTGACAACAGCTATTAAAATCAGGGTCTTCCTTCCACAGGCGATGGTGGCTATGCCAAAGATGCCAAAATGAAAGCCCCTTCCTCCTTAGCAGTGTCACCTGATGGTACTCTTTATGTGGCAGACCTTGGGAATGTTCGAATTCGTACCATTAGAAGGAACCAAGCCCACTTAAATGATATGAATCTTTATGAGATTGCCTCACCTGCTGATCAGGAACTCTATCAGTTCACCGTCAATGGAACCCACCTGCACACCTTGAACTTGATAACGAGAGACTATGTGTATAATTTCACCTACAACGCTGAAGGCGACTTGGGTGCGATTACCAGCAGCAATGGCAACTCCGTGCACATTCGCCGAGACGCAAGTGGAATGCCTCTTTGGCTTGTGGTGCCCGGCGGGCAGGTATACTGGCTGACCATAAGCAGCAACGGAGTCCTGAAAAGAGTGTCAGCTCAAGGCTACAATCTGGCCTTGATGACCTATCCAGGGAACACAGGGCTCCTGGCTACCAAAAGTAACGAAAATGGATGGACAACCGTTTATGAGTAAGTTTCTAATTCTCAACATGGGCTCTTTAGGTTTGTATTTGAAATTGTATTACAGTGGGAAAATGACTTAGTAATTGCTGGATGTGGCATGCTATTTTCTCCTAACAACCACAATGAAAAAAAAAAGTCAAGGAGAAAATTTTAACCCAACTCCAAGGGTTCAAAATTTTAACCCATTTCTCCAGGGCACTTTTGCAGAGCATAATAATAAAAACATAGGCTGAATGAAGAATCAAGTGTGGCACTGCAGGAGACAGGAATGAGGTGGAAGTCCATGTACTCAGAAAAATTTACAGCATTGCTGGGAAAACAAGAGAAATTTTCGTTTAAATAACAAAACTAGAAAGTAGTTCTAAAGTAGCAAAGAAACAGTTTAACTAGTTTTTGTTGATCCCTGTGGGGTTTAATGAATGAATGAATGAATGTGTGCCCAGCCCAGTCCAGCCCAACTCAGTGTAAAATTGCTGTGGGAACTAGGAACAGTGGGCCATGACAGCTTGTGTGAAGTGATGTGGGACAAATGCTCAAACTGGAGAGGCTGCTTCTGGGAAAAGTGAAGTCAAAACTCCAGTACAGGCTTGCACCACCCCCTCCCCAAGTTTCCCCACATAAGGCAGACTCCAGCACATTTGGGTATTCACAGACCAGGTCTATGATAACTTTGTTTAATGGGGAATTTACACAAGGTGTGTCTGAGGGCAGGCTACTAGAAGGTGTCCTGATGGAAACAGAGACCATTCTCCTTGACTGTTAAGGCGGGGCAAACTTATTTGAATGTCAGCCTGTTTAGGAATCTAGTTAGTGAACAGTCAGCAAGCATCGTCCCCACGAAGGGAATTGCTGAAGTTTTAACCAATTTACCAAGTGAAAAGAATCGGTGGAGCTGAACCCAGAGCCTGAAATGACATTCAAGTTGAGGAATGTGAGAAGTGAAGATATTCAGTATGAGGAATTTATGTGTATTCTTCCATGAGGACATTTGTGCGTGCATGTTAAGTGGCTCCCCTGTCCATGGGGATTCTCCAGGCAAGAATACTGAGTGGGTTGCCATGCCCTCCTCCAGGGGATCTTCCCAACCCAGGGACTGAACCCAGGTCTTTTATGTCTCCTGCACTGGCAGGCTGGTTCTTTACCTCTAGTGCAATATATCCTTCACCTGGGAAGGATATAGAAATGGGGAAAGAATTGGTCCAGTCCCATGAAAGCCTCCAGAGGAAAGGGACAAAACAATTGGTCTTCAAATTTTGGATCATATCCCAAAGAAATGCCACTTGTACAAAAGAGCTGGACAGCTATTTTACTTTCACTTAGAAAAATATATTCACTTGTTTCTGTTGCAAGTGTTCCTCTATTTCTTGAAAAATTTCTCTTACATCTTAATAAGAGTAATTAAAGCTACTATTCACTGAGGCATTACTATGTGCCAGCTCCTAGGCTAGGTGATTACATAAAGTATTTTCTTTGATCCCCAAAATAACAATGTGGGATCCATGCTCCTATGATGCCTATTTTATGGGTGAAGAAACTGAGACCCAGAATGGTGAACTTGTCCTTGTTCACACAGGTGTTCAGGATTCAAACTCCAACTGTATGACTCAAGAGCCCACATTCTAAAATATACTACCCTTAAGAAAGATAAAAGTTCTAATGAGGGATCTTTTTTAAAAAAAATCACACAAGATCACACTGCAGCTGAAATTAAACAAGTATCTTAAAAGCTACTGGTTAAAATCAGTTAGCAACTAGAAATGGCAGAATTAGTAACTAGTTTTCAAAATAACCAGTTCAACCATTCACTTATTTATCAAATCACTTTGTATGTTTGAACTGTATGCAATTTTATTTGTTATTTATACCTCAGTAAAACTAGAGGAAAAAAAAGAACACAAATTAGCCAGTGTAACTGTTCATTTCTTTATGCAACAAATATTTGCTGAGCACCTGGTATGTATACCTGGGGCTGGGGATAGAGCCATGAGCAAGACAGACACCAATCCCTACCTCCACAGCACTTGCATTATACAGAACTTCAGATGATGGTAAGTTCTGTGAAGGAAATAAAGCAGGGTAAGGGGGAATCAAGATGTGGGGGCAGAAGGGGGTTTTATTTTAGGTTGGGTGGTCAGAAAAAGTGAAACTGTTAGTAGCTCAGTCGTGTCTGATTCTTTGTGATCCCATGGACAGAGGAGCCTGGCGGGCTACAGTCAGATGTTCTTAATACAAAACATTAAAATATTTTACATATCCACTTTAACTATTTATAGCACCAGATGTTTAAAAGTGGAGGGAAAAGTGAAAGTGTTAGTCACTCAGTCGTGTCTAACTTCTTGTGATCCCATGAACTGTAGCCAGCCAGGCTCTTCTGTCCATGGAATTCTCCAGGCAAGAATGTTGGAGTGGGTTGCCATGCCCTCCTCCAGGGGATCTTCCTGATCCAGGGTCTCCTGCACTGCAGGTGGATTCTTTACCATCTGAGCCACCAGGGAAGCCCCTGGGTGATCAGGGAAGGACTCATTAAGAAGGTGACATTTGAGTAAATGCCTGTAGGAGGTGAGGGGGTGAGTATAGGGGTGTATGGTGGGGGAAAAGGGGAAAACCTTCCCAGCAGGGTGAACAGCAAGGGCAAATACCCTGCAGCAGGAGCAAATCTGACTTATTCAAGTAAGGCAGCCACTGAGTAAAAGGTAGAACCATTGGAGAGCTTCGAGGAAATGAGTGACATGATCAGCCTTACATGTTTAAAGAGTTGCTCTGTACAGAAAACAGACTGTGTGTGGAAGCAAAGGAATGTGGTGGAGGGAGGACGATACTTCAGTGATCCAGGCAGTGCGGTGACTTAGACCAGGGAGTGAGGGCAGTAAGTGGTAATAATCGAAATATATTTTGACAGTAGAGCTATCAGGATAGACAAATGGGATGTGGGGTATGGGAGGAAAAAAAAGGGTCAGAAATAGCTCCAAAGTGTTTGACCACAGCAAATGGGTGTTGAACTTTCCATTTACCAGGACAGGGAAGACCAGGCAAGGAGTAAATGATAGAGGGTGGGAGTTCAGGGTCGGCTACAATCAGTTTAGACATCCAAGGGAATAGAGCAAGTTGGCAAGTGGACATACGAGTCTGGAATTGAGGGGAGAGGGTGGAGATTTGAAATTTGGAGATCCAAATTTGGTATCCAGTAGTGTTTAGATTGTATTTAAAGCCATGATATCTTCATGGCAAAGTGAGTGTAGTCAAGGAAGGAAAGAGATCTGATGACGGATCCTGGAACCTGCCAATGTTTAGAGTTGAGTATATGAAGAGGAACCAATAAAAAGAGACTGAGTCTAGTGAAGTAGGATGAAGACCAGAAGAGTGGGATGTCCTGGAAGTGAAGTCAAACAAGTGAAACAAGGAAGGAGAAGTGATCAGCTGTGCCAAATACTCCTGATAAGTCAAGTAAGTAAGTGCTGAGAGTTGACCACTCCATCCAGCACACTGTGAAGATCATTGTTTACCTTGACAAGAGCAGGTGCTGTGGGCAATGGGGGATGAAAGCTTTAGCAGAGCAAGTTTAAGAGGGAATGGACACACATGTCTTCATAGCAGTGTTATTCAGAATAGTCAAGAAGTGTAAAATACCATGTCCATCAAGTCACGAATAGCCAAACAAAATGTGGTACATCCATACCATGGGCTATCATTAATCCATGAAATGCAATGAAGTTTTGGTACATGCTACAATGTGGATGAACCCCAAAGACATTATGCTAACTGAAAGAAGCCAGACACAAAAGGACAAATATTATATAATTCTGTATATATGAGATGTCCACAAAAGGCAAAGTCATACAAAGTAGGTGAGTGGTTGCCAAGAACTAGGGAGAGGAGTGAATGGGGAGTGACTGCTCTTGAGTATGGGGTTTATTTTGAGGGTGATGGAAATGTTCTAGAAATGGTGCGGATGGTTGCACACATTGTCAATGTATTGAAAACCGCTGAATTGCATACTGAGTACTTTTAAAAGTATTCACTTATTTTGGCTGTGCCAGGTCTTCTTTGCTGTGTGGGGCTTTTCTCTAGTTGCAGCAAGTGGAGGGTACTCTGCAGTTGCGGTGCACAGGGCTTCTCTTTGCAGTGCCTTCTCTTGTTGCAGAGCATGGGCTGTAGACTCTCAGGTTCAGGAGTTGCAGCTCCCGGGCTCTAGAGCACAGGCTCCATAGTTGCGGCACACTGTCCTAGTTGCTTTGTGGCATGTGGGATCTTCCCGGACCAGGGATTGCACCCATGTCTCCTGCAGTGGCAGGTAGATTCTTTACCATTAAGCCACCAGGGAAGCCCTACTGTGTACTTTTAAATGATGACTTTTGTAAGATGCTGATTATATTTCAATAATAATAGTAATGAGAGCAACTGGGGAGAGAAAATTTGGAGACCATGAGTAAAGAACTCTTCTGAGGACATTGCTGTAATGAGGAGCAGAGAAATTGGAGCAGAGGGGGTGGAGTAAAGAGGAGAGCAATATCAGTTTATTTGGATGCTGATGAAAATGATCCAATGCAGAGGAGGAAGTTGATGATGTGGGATAGAGAAGACAGTCTGTGGGTCCATGGTGGCACGGTGATGCAGGCAAACAGGATGCTTAACAGTGAGTGGAGCTCAGACCCATCATCAGGACTTGGTCGGCAGTGAGTAAAAAGGTAACCTAATGTCACTGTTGTTGGGTAAGCTTGAGGCATTAAGAGATAAGAAACATGGGCATTCACGTGGTGTTATCATGGGATTTTTATGGCCACAAAGAGACATTAGAGGTCATTTGACAAATAAGGAAATGGAAGCCCAGAGTAGAGGAATAACTTGGCCATTCTCTTTGCTAGTTGGCCAGGTCTAGAGTCAGTCTTTGAGCTTCTAGCCCAGTGCTCTTTCCACCACCATGCCACTGCCTTCCAGAAAAACAAAGAGGACTTGGAATAACAAGAGTGACCATCGGAAGTCTGGGGAGCTAGAAGATTGTGCTGCAGGAGCAGGACAAGAGGAATGGGAGAGCTCCAGGAAAGAGAAAGGGAGGTTGAATATCCATTTCTTCCTTCTCCCACTTTCTAAATTCCAGCCAGCACTATGCTGAAACCCTCTTGACCAGGTAGCATCTGTGGAAGGTTCCTCTTCATCCTGAATCAGTGTATTCTGTCCCCAATGGAACACTGCTCCCATCCCTTCTTGCCTGCACATATCAGAATGAGCAACGTTCCAGCCTTCAAATGGAACTCATTCTTCCCACAGGCTACGCTGTACAAGCCCTGACTTCTTTCACGTTTATCCTCCAACACTTTAGCCAGTCCTGAGCACTGACTTGAGTTTTCTTTGTCCTTCTGAAGCTGGGGGACACAGAATCGGACATACTCTTCCGGTCAGGGATAGAGCCATGCTGGGGTTTGGAGAAAGTGGTCTGGGGAATGATGCTCTGAGATGAAAGACAGGCTGCCTTCTGTGGCCAAAAGGGACAAATCCTTTGCCAAGGTGAACATCAAATTTCTTTTCTGAGATGACAAACAGAAAAAGAGAAACAGAAGCAAAGTTGGCAGGATGAATGACTGCCACAGAGAAGTAGCGAAGCCAGTCAACCATTCAACGTTCGATGATCTGCAGTGACGCTTAGGAAGAATGATGCGAGTGACCCTGAACAGCGTGGACAGTCCAAATGGGATTTTAAAATGTATCTTGTGCCATGGTAATGGGTGGGCTTGTCCTGTGTAGTGTGATGTTGTTTAAATAGTTCATTGCTTTTCCTAATTCCGTTTGCCTTGGACTGGGATCAAAAGTTGCACACCCCACGTATTAGTACTTGATGCTCCACTGCCCCTAAGTGTCCTGAGTGTCAGGGGAAAGCTGACCACAGAGAAATAGCTGACAGGGAAGTGATTGTCAAGGCAGGAAGAGGAATGAGGCAGGGCTCATGGTCCCAGGGGCTCGGGGACTCCCGATTGCGATGACCCTGCCCCAGCGGAGGTCTGGGGGGAGGGACCCGGCGTCTCCACTGTAGGGCAGCCTCCTTGTTTCGCAAGGCTCTCCCTGGCAAAGGCTTCTGCTACACTCATCTGCAGAGGCCCCAGACTGAGGCCAAGGTGTCGGTTTTGTCACTGCTGCTGGTGCAGACTGAACTGACAGCTCCTCGGGCCCTTGACCTTTGTGGGAGCCCTCTGCTCGAAGGGGACTATGCAGTTCCATGATCTCTTGATCCTTGGTTTTCTGTATTCTCTCCATCTCAGGACTTGATTCGCACATTCCCCACCCCCATCTGCCAAACTGCCATTCGCTGACAACTTGGAAATGCCCTCACGATGGCTCTAGGTGCCTTCTAGGCTGCTTTACAAATGCTCAGTCTTATGGAAGATGGCTAAGGGAAGGCTCTTCCTCCTACCTGATAAGATTCATGGAACGAGGGCAGGGGAGGGGAGGGGAGCAAAGTAAACCCACCACGTCTGTGGGTGAGATATTTGCCTAAGGAGGGTGTGATTCCCATGGTTATGTAAGTGAACAGTCAGTCTGAGAACATCGAACTGTTTTCCAGAATCTCAGAGTAGGGAGAGAACAAAGGTGCCACATAGCCTGGCCCCCTGCCTCTGGGCAGGTGGAGGGCTTCATTTAAACAGAAAGAATGTAGCATTGCCAACAGTTCCTTCAGGACTCCACAGACAGACTGGACACTTTCGCTCAGTCCCCTACCCTTAGGCTTTATGCCCTTGAGAAGTCTCAGGAATGGGCAGTGAGAGCTGTGGAAGGTCATGCTGGGGAGAAAGAACTAGCAAAGGGACAGGGGCTGAAGCGAAGGAAGAGAAGTTGCAGAACAAACTTTCCGAGCCTGGCTGGGAGGATGAGTTGCACCACACAGGACGTCTCTGTAAACTGAGCTTCCACATCCCCAGGGATGGCTGGCTGTCCTCTCACCATGCTCACTCTTATCTTCACCCTGTCCTTCCCATCTGCACGGGCAGATCCTGCTTCCCACATTCAACAAGTGTAAGCAGTGAGAGTCTGCTCTGGGCCACACACTGAAAATACAGAGGTGAATGAGGCACTGTGCCCTCTCTCTAAAGATGCGAGAGTTTACCACCTAGGAGGGCTATCCCCATGAGTTTCATAAAGGCAAGGGGCCACCATCTTCTCTTACACAAACTGGGGCAGTAAGCCTCCCAAACAGTTTTCCCTGCTCCATAGCTCCCGTTCCAAGATTCACTGCCACCACAGCACCTAAGAAGTCATACTGCTCTCCCCCTGAGAGCTTCCTATGCCTCTCCACTGCCCATCGACTGCATGCTTTCCTCCAGAGCCTGGCACCCCAGTTTCCCCATGCTCTGCTTCCAGCAAGCCTCTCCAGCCTCATCTCCCATGCCCCTCAGAGGGACCCTTGTGTTCCCACATCCCACTCCCCTCAATGGTCTTCCCAACCACCAGAGTGCCTGCCTTCACAATGCCTTCCTCCCCTCCTCCGTCTCTACCTATCAAGGGACTGATCTCCCACTACCTTCCAGGATTCAAATACCACCTCTCATTCTCCTCCTTTCCTTGTGCTCAGCCTGGAGGGAAATGACTCTGGCAGCTCCTTGTTTACAGAAGTATATGGCAGTATTCTGGCATCAGAGCGACTCATGTGCCTATCTTCTCTACCCTACTAGACTTCGAATTTCATTCAGCACAGTATCCCCAGGACCCAGCCTAAGACTGATGATATTTATTGAATGAAGGACAAGTGAAGAGAGAAGGTCATGATGGACCTGGGCTGAATCATAGGAAGCCAAATGAAGTTGTTGGCAAGGAAAGGGGAATCTAGTGTTTCCTAAAGAATGCTTATTCAATTGCTTAGGTTTCTGAAAGGGTAAAGAGGGTCTATTTCCTTTTATAAAATAATTAATGAATTTTTCTTTTATAATCTTCGATGTTTTCTTTTTTTTTTTTAATATCTTACCAGGATTTTTATTAACTTTTAGTTTGAGGACTAGCATTTAGCAATGCAAAAGTGGCAGAGATTTTCACAGGCTTTATTCCAAAATAAACCCCTTAATATGTTATAGCACAAGTTAAAAGCAAAGATGGAAGAGCTTCTGGCTTTTACTCAGCATGGTTTAACCGTGACTTAGACTGTCCTCAAGGGAAAGGACAGGCCAGCCCTTATGAGAAAATATCAGACCAAATATATTTTAATAATGTGTAAATATCATCTGCCCTACTGTAAATGATATGGTCCTCAAGGACAAGAATGAATCCTGAATTTCCTTTCCGCATGTTTCCTTTGCTCCACGGAAACACGTGTGTGTGCACGCTTGCAGTGGAACTCTAAAAATCAAGACAGAAAGGGATAGTGTGATGGCAAACTCACTCCTGAAAACCGTGAAGGCAACAGTCAATGCCCGATCACACAGTTCACCAAACCAGAATTTATGGGCCTGGTTAAGTGGATGCTACTCACAGGCCAGGATGCAGAGGATGAGTGGAGGCTTGAAGAAGGGAGTTAGTACCCTGTTATGGCCTGAGGTAATAAGGAGTTCATGATCTGAGCCATAGTCAGCTCCTGGTCTTGGTTTTTTTGACTGTATAGAGCTTCTCCATCTTTGGCTACATAGAATATAATCAATCTGATTTTGGTGTTGACCATCTGGTGATGTCCATTGTTGGAAGACGGTCTTTGCTATGACCAGTGCATTTTCTTGGCAAAACTCTATTAGTCTTTGCCCTGCTTCATTCCGCATTCCAAGGCCAAATTTGCCTGTTACTCCAGGTGTTTCTTGACTTCCTACTTTAGCATTCCAGTCCCCTATAATGAAAAGGACATCTTTTTGGGGTGTTAGTTCTAAAAGGTCTTGTAGGTCTTCATAAAACCGTTCAACTTCAGCTTCTTCAGCATTACTGGTTGGGGCATAGACTTGGATAACTGTGATACTGAATGGTTTGCCTTGGAGACGAACAGAGATCATTCTGTCATTTTTCAGATTGCATCCAAGTACTGCTTGTTGGACTCTTTTGTTGACCATGATGGCTACTCCATTTCTTCTGAGGGATTCTTGTCCGCAGTAGTAGATATAATGGTCCTGAGTTAAATTCACCCATTCCAGTCCATTTTAGTTTGCTGATTCCTAGAAAGTCGACATTCACCCTTGCCATCTCTTGTTTGACCACTTCCAATTTGCTTTGATTCATGGACCCGACATTCCAGGTTCCTATGCAATATTGCTCTTTACAGCATCGGACCTTGCTTCTATCACCAGTCACATGCACAACTGGGTATTGTTTTTGCTTTGGCTCCATCCCTTCATTCTTTCTGGAGTTATTTCTCCACTGATCTCCAGTAGTATATTGGGCACCTGCTGACCTGGGGAATTCGTCTTTTGGTATCCTATCATTTTGCCTTTTCATACTGTTCATGGGGTTCTCAAGGCAAGAATACTGAAGTGGCTTGCCATTCCCTTCTCCAGTGGACCACGTTCTGTCAGCCCTCTCCACCATGACCCGCCCATCTTGGGTTGCCCTGCAGGCATGGCTTGGTTTCATTGAGTTAGACAAGGCTGTGGTCCTAGTGTGATTAGATTGACTAGTTTTCTGTGAGTATGGTTTCAGTATGTCTGCCCTCTGATGCCCTCTTGCAACACCTACCATCTTACTTGGGTTTCTCTTACCTTGGGTGTGGGGTATCTCCTCACGGCTGCTCCAGCAAAGCACAGCTGCTGCTACTTACCTTAAACGAGGGTATCTCCTTGCTGTCTCCGTTCCTGACCTTCAATGTGGGATAGCTCCTCTAGGCCTTCCCTGCGCCTGCGCAGCCACTGCCTCCTCGGGTTGCTCCTCCCGGCTGCTGGCCTTGGCCTCAGGCGAGGGTGGCTCCTCCGAGATGCTGCCCATGTCCTCGGGCTCAGGCTCTGGGTGGCTCCTCAGGTTCACTGCCCCTGGCCTGCAGCGTGAGGTGGATTCTTCTGGCTGCCCCTGACCTCACATGCGGGGTTGGATAACTGTGATATTGAAAGGTTTAATTCAGACTCAAATTGAAGAAAGTAGGGAAAACCGCTAGACCATTCAGGTATGACCTAAATCGAATCCCTTATGATTATACAGTGGAAGTGAGAAATAGATTTAAGGGCCTAGATGTGGTAGATAGAGTGCCTGATGAACTATGGAATGAGGTTCATGACATTGTACAGGAGACAGGGATCAAGACCATCCCCATGGAAAAGAAATGCAAAAAAGCAAAATGGCTGTCTGGGGAGGCCTTGCAAATAGCTGTGAAAAGAAGAGAGGCGTAAAGCAAAGGAGAAAAGGAAAGATATAAGCATCTGAATGCAGAGTTCCAAAGAACAGCAAGAAGAGATAAGAAAGCCTTCTTCAGCGATCAATGCAAAGAAATAGAGGAAAAGAACAGAATGGGAAAGACTAGAGATCTCTTCAAGAAAATTAGAGATACCAAGGGAACAATTCATGCAAAGATGGGCTCGATAAAGGAAAGAAATGGTATGGACCTAACAGAAGCAGAAGATATTAAGAAGAGGTGGCAAGAAAACATGGAATAACTGTACAGAAAAATATCTTCACGACCCAGATAATCATGATGATGTGATCACTAATCTAGAGCCAGATATCTTGGAATGTGAAGTCAAGTGGGCCTTAAAAGCATCACTATGAACAAAGCTAGTGGAGGTGATGGAATTCCAGCTGAACTGTTTCAAAAGATGATGCTGTGAAAGTGCTGCACTCAATATGCCAGCAAATTTGGAAAACTCAGCAGTGGCCAAAGGACTGGAAATGGTCAGTTTTCATTCCAATCCCAAAGAAAGGCAATGCCAAAGAATGCTCAAACTACCACACAGTTGCACTCATCTCACATGCTAGTAAAGTAATGCTCAAAATTCTCCAGGCCAGGCTTCAGCAATACATGAACCGTGAACTCCCTGATGTTCAAGCTGGTTTTAGAAAAGGCAGAGGAACCAGAGATCAAATTGCCAATATCCGCTGGATCATGGAAAAAGCAAGAGAGTTCCAGAAAAACATCTATTTCTGCTTTATTGACTATGCCAAAGCCTTTGACTGTGTGGATCACAATAAACTGTGGAAAATTCTGAAAGAGATGGAAATACCAGACCACCTGACCTGCCCATTGAGAAACCTATAAGCAGGTCAGGAAGCAACAGTTAGAACTGGACATGGAACAACAGACTGGTTCCAAATAGGAAAAGGGGGTATGTCAAGGCTGTGTATTGTCACCCTGCTTATTTAACTTACAGGCAGAGTACATCATGAGAAACGCTGGACTGGAAGAAACACAAGCTGGAGTCAAGATTGCCGGGAGAAATATCAATAACCTCAGATATGCAGATGACACCACTCTTATGGCAGAAAGTGAAGAGAAGCTAAAGGGCCTCTTGATGAAAGTGAAAGAGGAGAGTAAAAAAGTTGGCTTAAAGTTCAACATTCAGAAAACGAAGATCATGGAATCTGGTCCCATCACTTCACAGGAAATAGATGTGGAAACAGTGGAAACAGTGTCAGACTTTATTTTGGGGGCTCCAAAATCACTGCAGATGGTGACTGCAGCCATGAAATTAAAAGACGCTTACTCCTTGGAAGAAAAATTATGACCAACCTAGATAGTATATTCAAAAGCAGAGACATTACATTGCCAACTAAGGTCCGCCTAGTCAAGGCTACGGTGTTTCCTGTGGTCATGTATGGATGTGAGAGTTGGACTGTGAAGAAGGCTGAGCGCCAAAGAATTGATGCTTTTGAACTGTGGTATTGGAGAAGACTCTTGAGAGTCCCTTGGACTGCAAGGAGATCCAACCAGTCCATTCTGAACGAGATCAACCCTGGGATTTCTTTGGAGGGAATGATGCTAAAGCTGTAGCTCCAGTACTTTGGCCACCTCATGTGAAGAGTTGACTCATTGGAAAAGACTCTAATGCTGGGAGGGATTGGGGGCAGGAAGAGAAGGGGACGACTGAGGATGAGATGGCTGGATGGTATCGCGGACTCGATGGATGTGAGTCTGAGTGAACTCTGGGAGTTGGTGATGGACAGGGAGGCCTGGTGTGCTGCGATTCGTGGGGTTGCACAATCGGACACGACTGAGCAACTGAACTGAACTGAACTGAACTGAACTGAAACTATGGCCTGAGGGGATCAGTTGCAGCATATTGGGCTTGTGTTCTCTGCACCAAAGAATGCAGGCACCAAAGGGAAAGCCACAGCATAAGAGATTTTGATTAAACTTGTTTCTTTGACATTCAGTTGGGGGAAATGCAGTCCCCTGTGAGGGGCGGGGGGCGGGTATCCCTCAAGCAAGCCACAAGAAATCAAAGATTTCCTTTATTTCTTATCCACTTCAGAGCAATCTTTCCAAAGTTGTGGGATCCAGCTGTTGGTTTTTTGGAAATGACCCCACAGAAGAGATATGTTGTTTTTACAGAGGGCCATGTGCATGGCTGAGCTCAGGAGAGGCACCACTCTGCATATACCACCAATGCCATTGCTTTGACTGTGCCTAGCAGAATAGGGGTGGGTGAGTGTGTTGGCAGTAGAGTGCTTTGGTTTTTTTTTTTTTTTTTTTTGCTTTTTCCCCTTCATTTTTATTGAGATATAATCAGCATACAGCACTCTCTAAGTTTAAGGCATACAGCCTAGTGACTTCTATATATCACAAAGTGATGACAACAGTAAGTTTGGTGAACATCCATCATCCCACATAGACACACACACACAAAAAAAAGAAAAATATTGTTTTCTTTATGATGTTCACTACCACCTTGTTGTACATGGCATCTCCAGTACTTTTAAAAATATATTTATTGATTTATTTAATTTGGCTGCATTGGGTCTTAGCTGCAGCGCGTATACTTCTCTCTAGTTGTAGCTCGAGGGCTCTAGAGCACACGGGCTCAGTAGTTGTAGTGCACAGGCTTAGCTGCCCTGTGGCATGTGGGATCTTAGTTCCCCTAACCTGGGATCGAACCCACATCCCCTGCACTGCAAGATGGATTTTTAACCATTGGACCACCAGGAAGTCTCCCCAGTACTTATTTATCTTATAACTGGAAGTTTCTATGTTTTGACCACTTCTATACTATTCCTTCACCCACCCCCAACTCTGAAAACCACAAATCTGATCTCTTCCTACCAGCTTGGTATGTTCAGGTTTTTTGAGTTTGAATTTTTGTTTTAGAGTCCACATATAACTGAGATCATACAGTATTTACTGTCTGACTTATTTCACTTAGCAAAACACCCTCCAGGTACTTTGTTTATGATAAAGTCAACTGTACATTTACAAATAAAGAAGCTTATCCAGCCACAGAAAGGAAATCAGACAATATAACTTTTTAGCTGTCTAGCGCCTGGGCAGGACTGTGAGAAAGTCTAGTTTATCCCTACCCCATTACCTCCCTCACCATAAAAGGACCAGGTGGCAGCCTCCCAGCTACATCTATCCACGAATTACACCACAGGCCAGTGCTAACATTCGTTCAGATTTTTGGCCCTTGTACCTCTGCTCGTGGATGGCTCAGTTGGCATCTGATCTTCTCATCTAGCCCTGAGAAGTGGGCACCACCACTGCTGTCACCTTTAGAGGAAATCTTGCTTTAAAACAAGGGGCTGTGTAACTGAGAGAGGAGGAAACTGCATCTTAGGTCAGATCTCCTGGGGGAATAATGAGGAGTGACCTTGCCAAGTGCTGAGGAAACCCTTTAAAAATCAGGAAAGAGAAACTGATGTGGCCGGGTGACTGGTGAAGGATGTGAAAGAGAGCAACTGCCTGCGTAATCCAGGCTGTGGGGCCAGTCTCCAGCGGGAGAGGGCCTGCAGCAGCTTCCTTCTGTCTGCTGCCTGGAGACTCCTCCCTACAGGCCAAAGCAGATTGCTACCTTGTGAGAACCAAAGTTCGGTACTGTTTTCCTCCCCTGAAAGAAAGACCAGGCAGACAAAGTCAGGCTGTGTTAGGCACTCAGGCCCTTCCATGCCCTGTTCTCATCAAGGGTCTTCTCACAGCCCCAGAGCCCCAGAGCAGGCCATGGGCAAACAGGCCGAGCAGCAGGGAAGATCTTGCCATTAACCCCAGGCGCAAACAGCACCCTTGGGCCTTTCTTTGAAAATAAGGCCTTAGCATCACAGCAGCAACATGCCAATAGCCATTTTGACTGAAATCCATTTAAACAAAGGGTGCATCCAATTAAATAACTGGGGCTTGCCATATCTGTGATGTCAAATGACCTATTTGATTATTTTTATTTGCATGCCTGATTGTTTTTAACTGATCGAGTGTGCCTGTGAGCATGCTCATGTACACACAGAACTGAACTTGACACGCCATTGTGTATAGCCTCAAGTCCAGTTTCGTCCTGTAAAATAATGTCTAGCCCCTTTTCCCAAGGCTACCAAAGACTGGTCTAAGTTTTAAAATTTCAGCAACTCTCCAGACTGAATTCTTTAAAGCGTAGTGGATTCACACTGAGTCACTAGGCCATTTTGCATCATTTCGGGGGTCAAGGGGCTTCCCTGATGGCTCAGTGGTAAAGAATCCATCTGCAGTGCAGGAGACATGTGTTCAATCCCTGGGTTGGGAAGATCCCCTGGAGAAGGAAATAGCAACCCACTCCAGTATTCCTGCCTGGACAATCCCCATGGACAGAGGGAGCCTGGTGAGCTACAGTCCATGGGTTCACAACAAATCGGACCTGACTGAAGTGGCTGAACAACAACAACAGGCAGTAGGGCCAGGCTTCACCACTGTGTCCAGGCTCTATCCTGCTCACTTTAGGTTAAAAGAATTTAATTGTTTAACATTTTAAAAGCAAATAAAAGTACTTAAATATTTTTAAATTTGCAACTTAAAAAGAAAACAGTAATGGGCTTTCAAGTGCATGTCTTTACTTTTAATGAAGGGTTTATTTTTCTTGATTCTATTGGCAATAAAAGAACACTTCCACATCAAAAGCCTTCAGGGAAGCTCTCTCCATTTGGAGGCCAGTCAGATTGCCAATAGTTCTGATTTAAAAAACAAAAAAATTCAACTTACCAGACTCTATTTCTAGATATAGGTTGTTGCCTATTATCCCAGGTAATTATTTGGGGGCGGGGGGGAGCTCTTACTCATACAGGCAAATTACAATACATTATGTACTATATTATAAAAAGAAAAAAAAATTAAGTGACACTGAGATCAGGGGTTCCAGAATGTTTTAATGAGTATATTTCCATTATCTTCTGTGCTTGTTCATTTTGTTGGAAGAATGATTCATTCATTTCAAATTTGGCAACTTAAACAGCAGCAAATATAATTTTCCTATCACAATGCAAAATCACTTTATTGGCCTTATCTGCCTGTTTTGGGCGGGGGGGTGAACATTTGTGTGTCCTTTTTCTTTGCCAACAGCACCCTCTGCTGGTTTTTGTGATCCATCACATCTGATGGGATCGACCCAAATTGCAAATGGAGGGCTCCCTGCAACATTGCACACAGCGGGACATGATTCATAAATCAGTTTTCCACCCTGGTGATTCATTATCAGATATATTTTTCTGTAAAACAGCACAGCTCAAGGAAGTCATCAAGAATTCAAGAGCTGCAAAAATACCTTCGTTTGATTAATCATCTCTCTGACCTTTTTCTTCTTATTGAACAAGGTTAATAATACTTATTATCACTCAAAAGTTAAACTGTATTAGCTGCCAAGTGAGTTTTATTTTGCAAAGGCCTGTTATCACTGCCAAGAGGCTTCAAAGTTGGGTTTGGTTATATTCCACAGGTATGACCCCGAGGGGCATCTGACCAATGCAACGTTTCCCACTGGAGATGTCAGCAGCTTCCACAGTGACCTGGAGAAGCTTACCAAAGTGGAGTTAGATACTTCCAACCGCGAAAATGTCCTCATGTCAACTAATCTCACAGCCACAAGTACCATATATATTTTGAAACAAGGTAAGAATATTTCCAACTTTGCCCGCCTCTAATAGCATCTCTCTTACTTCTACCATCAAACCTCCACACACTGTTAATTAACAGAAGAGTTCTCATCCCCATATTCCAGCTGTGGAGGCTGAATCCCAAGTCACACCTTTCATAAAGTTCCTACAGCAACATTGGGCCACATCCTTGTGGGAGTTAGGAGGTTCAATTCCTGCCAAATATACTCTTCCATCAAGCCATTTCCCAACACCCAGCTGTTTGTAAAGCTCTTTAATCTCTGATTCGGGTATACTAAAGGCACGAAGTCTGTGTCCCATCTGAAATTAACATTCTAGAGCAGTGATGACATGGGTGAATAAAAGAAGTGAGGATGCACCAAGCTGGAATATAAGGGAAATGTAAGAGAGAATGGAAGGAAAAAAAGAAGGAAAGGCGAGAGGGAAGGGAAGAGAGAGAGGGGGAGAGCAAGAGGGAAGTAAACAGGAAGGAAGGACAAAGGAAGGTGGATTTGGAAAGAATGTCTTAGAAGCTGAGAGAAATGGACACAGAGAAATCATTTTCTCTCTGTCCAGTCATTAAGGACCCGTTCTGTTGTTAGGCTGTGAGGCCAAACAGAACTGTCCAACATCAGATCCACTGTAAAAGGATCGGCGGCAGCCTTTGTCGGCATATCCTTTCCTGGAGACCAGCCACTGTGCCGGTGTCCCCAGCACTGAGGGTACTGAATTACACTGCATACTCCACTCACTCTAGCCCAGCATAACAAACAGAGAAGGCCAATCCACCAAGTCAGAGAAGAAGTTTGTAAGGAAATCCTTTAAAAATGAGAACGTTTTCAAAAACAGAAACAGCCTGCAGTATTACACGGGAGTCTTTTATCCAAGAAACAAGACAGCCCAGCTGTGAAACTAACAAGACTCAAATGGACAGAGAGCATGTGGGCTTGTCAGAATGGTTGTCTACAGCCCCGAGGGCAGTGGAGTCCACGGCGCCACACCTGTTCATCCTTTCCCAAACTTGCCTCCTGAAGCTCAAGTTGTCTCTCCTCTGTGCTTCCCTCTTCTTCCCCCTCTTCCTCCTTTGCTCCTCTCTCTGCAGAAAATACCCAGAGCACCTATCGGGTGAGTCCAGACGGCTCCCTGCGTGTCACTTTTGCCAGCGGGATGGAGATCAGCCTCAGTTCAGAGCCCCACATCCTGGCCGGGGCGGTCAACCCCACCCTGGGCAAATGCAACATCTCTCTGCCCGGGGAACACAACGCCAACCTCATCGAGTGGCGGCAGCGCAAGGAGCAGAACAAAGGCAACATTTCAGCTTTCGAAAGGAGGCTGAGGGTGAGTCTCGACCTGACAGTACCTAGGCAACTGGTGTTATATTTTTGAATACTGCAGCACCTCCCTAATCAGAAGTCCCATTTCTCTAAAGCTTTTCTAGGTGACTAATTTATATAATATAGTAATTCAAGAGAGGGTGCTAATGGCTGATAATGGTTCAGTATCCTTAAATGATCATTCTAATAAGAGCTTTCTTTGTCATTAGCCAGCTAAAGTGCTCTGAAAGTAGCAATTTCAGGCACCGAGAATGTCTGGATCTAGAAATGCAGGTAGTCAGGAGGCCCTCTGGAATCCCTCACATGGCCTGGAGATGCCTCAGACTCCTGCTTCATGGTAAAAAGTGAAAGTCGCTCAGTCATGTCAGACTCTTTACTACCCAGTGGACTATACAGTCCATGGAATTCTCCAGGCCAGAATACTGGAGTGGGTAACCTTTCCCTTCTCCAGGGGATCTTCCCAACCCAGGGATCGAACCTAGGTCTCCTGCATTGCAGGTGGATTCTTTACCAGCTGAGCCACAAGGGAAGCCCCATGTGGTGGTAGATACTTTATTCGAAAAGGCCAGGCAGGTACACACAGGATATGCAACGTCAGGCAACATTTGGACAAAGGCAATTAAGGGAGAAACCAGTGAATGATATCATTGCCTTGAATATACATATTAAGGGCCAGAGAGGTCAAGGACTAGTGCTCCTGTTGGCCTAATGGCACTCAGAGAGAGCGTGCATGCGTGCTTCAGTTGTGTCCGACCCTTTGTGACTTCATGGACTGCAGCCCACCAGGCTCCTCTGTCCATGGGATTCTCCAGGCAAGAATACTGGAGTGGGTTGCCATGCCCTCCTCCAGGGGATCTTTCCAACCCAGGGTTGAACCTGGGTCTCTTCCATCTCCTGCATTGGCAGGCGGATTCTTTACCACTAGCATCACCTGGGAAGCCCAAAAGAGAGCTGCCTGGGGAAATGCAAGATTTGGGAGTTTTCAAGTTTTTACCAAGCACAGTTCACCACAGTTAACCTGGGATCTCTCAGTCAGAATTGCCTTTCTGCTGCACACGAAACCCACAAGGACCACTGCACTCTTTCTACCTGTCCCTTCTTGAACATGAAGCAATGTTAGGATGACATGACCAACTTTCCAAATCTAGCAACATTCAATATGAGCCCAAGAGCAACTACCAACCTGAGGCAGTTACTCACTATTGAGGCCAGGCCTGCTTTGAGCACCTGTGTCTCGCCTGGGATCCCCTGGAACACTCGCATTTCTTCACTCACAGTAAAAATGCAGTAACCTCTAGGCTGTGACAGGGCAACACCAAACAACCACCCAGTTCCTGCGACAAGCAGTCAGACCAGTGCCACGGCTTGATGGTCTGCCTCAGTGCTCACCTCCCGGTCAGTTCTGCTGGCGACCCAGAGATAGACTTTTATGGTTGTTTTTGTAACAGCCACTACACAAATTGTCCACGTGCACAAGTCAGTTTGTATGCTTTGATTCAACTGGCCAGAATATTTACCAGAAATGCCACTGAAATGAGAGGTGAAACCAGCCCAAATAGTCCAAACCTCTCTCTATAAGTGGGCAGTAAGGGTTTCTACTTACTGGGAAATGGGATCTCCTGCATAGAACCCTAAATGGGGGAGTCTTACAACTGGCTTAAGAAATGCCTTTATTTTCTTCACCTGTGAAATGAAGATGTCATACTAAAGAAAAGTCAGAATTATATACACATAGTTTATCAACCTCATGGACTCACCCTAGGAAAATTACATCAAATAAATGGTATTTGGGTGCCTTCCCAGCTTAGAGTCTGAATAAAATATTATGAGTCATATCATACACTATGTGACTTTGGGATTTTCCATTTTTAGAACACATTCTTTTTTTTTTTAATTTTTATTTTTACTTTATTTTACTTTACAATACTGTATTGGTTTTGCCATACATTGACATGAATCCGCCACGGGTATACATGAGTTCCCAATCCTGAACCCCCCCCACCTCCCACCCCATATCATCTCTCTGGATCATCCCTGTGCACCAGCCCCAAGCATCCTGTATCCTGTATCAAAAATAGACTGGTGATTCATTTCTTACATGATAGTATACATGTTTCAATGCCATTCTCCCAAATCATCCCACCCTCTCCCTCTCCCTCAGAGTCCAAAAGTCCGTTCTATACATCTGTGTCTCTTTTTTGTGACTTTATTATTTTCTGCTTTCTATGATGACCCATCCTATTTTCTCCCCTCCATATGTACAGATAATGGAGAGAGAGTATGAAGTGTAATTTTCACCTCATATTCCAAATTGTTCTTAATACTGAGGTTAGTGGGCATAAAATACATGGGCACTCTTCCGTGTGAGTAGAGTGAAGTGTTATTTGTTGTTGTTCAGTCACTAAGTCATGTCCATCTCTTTGCCACCCCATGGATTGCAGCACACCAGGCTTCCCAGTCCTTCACTATCTCCTGGAGCTTGCTCAAACTCATGTCCATTGAGTTGATGCTGCTATCCAACCGTCTCATCCTCTATCATCCCCTTCTCCTCCTGCCCTCAATCTTCCCAGCATCAGGGTCTTTTCCAGTGAGTCAGCTCTTCACATCAGATAGCCAAAATATTAGAGCTTCAGTTTTGGCATCAGTCCTTTCAGTTAATATTCAGGGTTGATTTCCTTTAGGACTGACTGGTTTGATCTCCTTGATGTCCAGGGGACTCTCAAGATTCTTCTCCAGCACCACAGTTTAAAAGCATCAATTCTTTTGTGCTCAGCCTTCTTTATGGTCCAACTCAAATCTGTACATGACTACTAGAAAAACCATAGCTTTGACTATATGGACCTTTGTTGGTAAAGTGATGTCTCTGCTTTTTAATATGCTGTCTAGGTTTGTCATAGCTTTTCCTCCAAGGAGCAAGCGTCTTTTACTTTTCATGGCTGCAATCACCATCAGCAGTGATTTTGGAACCCAAGAAAATAAAATCTGCCACTGTTTCCTTTTTTCCCCCATCTATTTGCCATGAAGTGAGGGGACTGAATGCCATGATCTTAGTTTAGTTTTGTTTTTTTTTTTTTAATGAGTTTTAAGCTAGCTTTTTCACTCTCCTCTTTCATCCTCATCAAGAGGCTTTTTAATTCCTCTTTGCTTTCTGCCGTTATTGTGGTATCATCTACATATCTGAGCTTGTTGATATTTCTCCTGGAAATCTTGATTTCAGCTTGTGATTCATCTAACATTTCATATTATGTACTCTGCATGTAAGTTAAGTAAACAGGGCAACTATATACAGCCTTTCCCAATTTTGAACCAGTCCACTGTTCCATGTCTGGTTCTGTTGTTCCTTGACCGTGTACAGGTTTCTCAGTAGACAGGTAAGGTGGTCTGACACTCCCATCTCTTTAAGAGTTTTCCACAGTTTGTTGTAATCCACACAGTCAAAGGCTTTCTCATAGTCGATGAAGCAGAAGTAGATGCTTTTCTGGAATTCCCTTGCTTTCTCTATGGTCGAGTGAATGTTGGCAATTTGATCTCTGGCTCCTCTGCCTTTTCTAAACCCAGCTTGTACATCTGGAAGTTCAGGTTCACATGCTACTGAAGCCTGCCTTGAAGGATTTTTAGCATTACCTTGCTGGCATGTGCATGCATGCATGCATGCTAAGTCGTTTCAGTCAGGTCTGACTCTTTGCAACCTTATGGATTGTAGCCCGCCAAGCTATTCTGTCCATTGGATTCTCCAGGCAAGAAAACTGGAGTGGGTTACCGTGCCCTCCTCCAGGCTCTTCCCAACCCAGGGATTAAACACGCATCCCTTACATCTCCTGCGTTGGCATTACCACTAGCCCCACCTGGGAATCCCTGCTAGCATGTGAAACGAGTGCAATTGTGTGGTAGTTTGAACATTCTTTGGCATTGCCTTTCTTTGGGATTGGAATGAAATCTGACCTTTTCCAGTCCTGTGGCCACTGCTGAGTTTTCCAAATTTGCTGGCATGTTGAGTGCAGCACTTTCACAGCATCATCATTTAAGATTTTAAATAGCTCAGCTTGAATTCCACCACCTCCACTAGCGTTGTTTGTAGTAACGCTTCCTAAGGCCCACTTGACTTTGCACTCTAGGATGTCTGGCTCTAGGTGAATGATCATACCATCATGGTTATCTGGGTCATTAAGAAATTTTTTGTAAGTTCTTTTGCGTATTCTTGCCACCTGTTCCTAATCTCTTCTGCTTCTGTTAGATCTTTGCCATTTCTGAAGTGTTATTTAGTTAATACTATTTATAATTGACCAGTTTCCCATCCGGTGGTAGAGTTGAGCAGATTTGTGGAATGGCTTATAACGGCAGCAAATTCAGGGCCCTCTCATCAGTGACTTCAAGGGTTCTTCCTGAGGTTCTGGGACTAGAGACTGGCTAGGTGGTGTTACTGTACATGTCCCTAGAAAACTCTAACACCAATAATGATCCTTTACATATGTTTAAAGTGAAGTAAATTTGCTCAGTCATGTCCGACTCTTTTTGACCCCATGGATGGTAGCCCACAGAATTTTGCAGGCAAGAGTACTGAAGTGTGTTGCCATTTCCTACAATTAACAGAATGTTTTCATAGTCAGGGTTTGTTTGATCACCACAACCAGCAATGATTGGCTATTCCCAATTTACAGATAAGGAGACTAAGGCCCAGAGAGGTTAAGTGATTTGCTCAAAGTCAAATAGCTGTTGTGGATGACAGCCAGCACTGAAATGCAAGTCTTTACCTAGTACAGCACTCTTTCCACTCCATCATGTTGTACTGCCTTGTTCCTTAAAATAATTAATCTATAAATCATTGCCCCACTCAGTGGAGCCATCTTGGCAGGGCCTGACTCTTCATTTCAATGCTGACAAAAAGACAAATAATCGACTCTACTGGCAAGTGTGAGTGGGCAAGAAAAGTATGAAGGAGGCAAGAGGAAGGAGGCTGTTTAACTCAACAGTCCTTACCTACTCTCCCCATCCTTAGGCACTCTTGCCTATATCACTGCCTCAGTTTCCCCAGATAAGGCATAGCCAATTTAATGGAATGAATATGTTCCCCAAAGGCCAGTGTGGATCCAGCCCAGACCTTCTGGTGGAAAGGAAAAAAATCAGAAAATGATAGATTTTCCTTGAAGATAAAGCAAAAGAGTCACTTTTCTCCAGTGATTGGTGACATTTTTTTTTTTTTTTCACACACAAACTCAGGGTCCTCTTCAAGGTGAGGAAACAAACTGCTGGGGAACATGAGATCCTCCTTTGGCACCAGCTGCATTAAGTGAAATAAATCACATTAACATCCTAAAATTTCACTTATTTAAAAAATCCATTTCCTCCCCCACCCACACCAGACCTGAGTTGTGTTTGAATCATCTTCCTTGCAATGTACTTTCCCCTCCAGTCTATGTATATATCCTCATCTTCTGCATTCATCTGTCCCCATAAATACCTTTCCCTGGACCATCAAGAAATTCAACATTCACCAAAAGCAAACTGGTTTAGAAACTACATCCAGATTGCACCTTGCTGTGTCCATGAATTGTAATGCTGTTTAGATGAGACTTATCCCAGCACTGGACCTCGAGCTCTTTATAAGATTTCTCAGGCTGAGATGTGAGGTGACAGCAAAGCTCCAAAACTGCAGCATCCTTTATTAAAAAGAAAAAAAAAAAAATCCAAGAAGCTTAGCACTTCAAACTGAAGTCATCAAATCAAGTAAGATGATTATGTGTTTACAAGCAAAATGAAGCAAAGACTCGTCTAAAAACTCTCACAATTGATTGTTTTTCTCTCCATTCAAAGATAACTAAGAACAGGGTAGAGCGGTTTTAAAATGCAACATGTGACTAGTCCTACGTGAGCTGAGCTCTGAAAGGCAGAACAAGCCTGGGTGAAACACAAGGTCCCAGGCTGACAAATGATGGGGAACGTGGGAGGCCTGTTCCCTCTAGCATCTCCCTCCTTTCTCAGAAAACATGTTTACTTCATGCTGTTTTGACTTCCTTCTCCCCAGGTTTGCTGGAGGGATTCATTTGTGAAAATTTAGGTAAGAAGCCTGCTTACAGATAGATTTGTCTGTTTTTAAAATGTATCTGTGGTTCTCTATCCCAGGTAACAGTGTATTTACCCATAAGGAGTCACCTGGAGATTTCAGGCATCAAGGCTACTGAGCAGTGTTGGTGTTCAGGGTCAGGAGGATCCTTGGGGCCTTCAAATCATAGAAACAACTATGTTTGTTAATCCTGGGACAACTCTGCTAAGATAACTAGGCAGAAAGTCTTATTTCACACACTATTTCATTTGTATATAAGTATTAGTTAATTAATATTAAAAATTTTAAATGCCTATTATATGGTCACCCAGATGAATTCACCAACAGGAAAGTATTTAAACAAGAGCAAATTAATTTAGTGCAAAAAGTATCCAGGTTAAATGGTATGGCAGAAATCAGGTGAGAGGAATTAATAAGGTTTTAAAGAACTGGTATGCCCATAATTTTCACCACTTTTCCCATCTATAAAATGAGGGATATGGTCTATACAGTTTCTATTATTAGTAGTATTGTTACCACTAATCATAACAGCTAACATTCATTGAAATCTTATATGTATATTGCCATATAGTAACTTATTTACTATTCATAACATCTCATCAGAAGTGTTCTTTTATTAGCATTCTCACTTTACAGATAAAGAAACTGAGACACACAGAGGTCACACAGCTAGTAAAGGGTGACACAGGATTTGAACCTAGGCAGTCCAGCTCAGTAGCCCATGTTGTAAGATTTCTTCTGGCACTAAGATTCTGTTGGCTGCCCAAGTAAAGAGAGTGTCTTGGGAGGAAAAAGGAAAAATACAGGTTAGAAAAAGTTCCCAGTGGAGTAATGGAGGCTGATGTTAATGCTGCCTACGTGCCCTGTTCCTTTGTAGGCCACTCTGAAATAAAAGTAAGCCCTAAGTGGGTTTTGATTGTCAGCATAGCAATATCAGTCAAAAATAAAGTCTTTAGAATTGTATTGATCAATATCTAAAAATCAAGTACTAATTACCTTTAAACCAGTGAGAATAAAGGAGCATGTCCCAATTTAAAAGCAGCTCTGAGTCCTGCGTCCATTCTCACAGCTTCATGAAACTTCAGTGCAGTATGTCTTCCAAACCACAAAGTGAATATTTGGCCCATCTGACTTACTCACCTTCAAACTTCTTCAGCAAAAAATCTAACAGGTACCTCAGTTGTATTGTGAGTTGAAATGCTAGATAGCACCCTTGAAAATTCAGCCTTCTCCTCCTTTCTTGTGAAAGAAAATCAGCTGCTCTGATTGTAGCTTAGAGTTTAGCACTGCGTGTGTATGTGCAAATGGGCATACCAGTTCTTCAAAACCTTATTCATTCCTCTCACCTGATTTCTGCCATACCATTTAACTTGTACAGTTTTACATAAATTAATTTGCTCTTGATTAAATACTTTCCTGTTGGTGTGTGTGTGTGTTGGGTTAAACCATAGCAAGCTGCCCTTTTCATAGACCAAAAACACGCAAATACCAGCAGTTGCCTTATAGATCAACCTAATAGAATCTTTTAGGCTACTAATTGAATGAGTCTCAAATTGAAGGAGGTTGAAAGGACTGTCTCTTAAGCAATTAAAACACAAACTCCTCAGAAAGAGCAAGGAAGGGCTCTGGGGGCAGGCAGAGGACACCTTTCTTTGGCTCTTTGGATCTTTGGCCTGGGCCCACGCTTTGCAGGTACATTGATTCCTGCTGGCAACACAACCCACGGCTCTGTCCTCACTGGTCCAAGTGTGAACAAAAAGCAAGCCTTTCTCCTCTTCAGCAGAGCTGAAAAAAAGCCTAAGGAAAACCAAAGAATAAATTAAAACACAAATGCATCCTTTCTTATGAAAAATTTTACCAAGGCCAGCTTCCTTGCCCCAGTGTACAACTCATCAGTTGCCAAACTCAGATCTCTTATTCAATGTGCAGCTTGTCCAAAGGGACTCTTTTTAACTTGGGGCTATTCTCAAATGTCAGCCTTTGCTTTGCCCCTCTCTTTTCCAGGTCAGGGATTGCTATAGATTGTTTGGGGGAAGAGCTGAAATAAGGATTGATGGCCCACACTTGGGTCAAGGGCTATTACTGTCTTTCAGGCAAACAATAGCTTGTAGGAACACGTTGCTTTTCCAACCTTGCTCATGACCCCAGCAGTCAGAGGCAGTCAGCCTAGTTCTGCTTCCTGCCATAGAGGCTGGAGTCACATAAGCAGTCAAGAAGGAAGGTCAAGGAGCTTACCTAAAAAACCATTCTTTACCACAGTCTTCTCACAAGAGACTCGCCAGATGGAGGGCTGTGGCATCTTCAATTCTTTCATCCCCTTGCAGCTCTGAGCCAAATTTCACATTACCTTCCAAACCTGACTTTGAAACTAGTGTTTCAGCAACATCTGAATATCAGAGTGCATTATCCAGAAACAGAGAAGTGTGGTAGCACAAGTCTTGACAGGCAGAGAAAGAACATTGGGCAGACTTTTCCTCTGTTCACTTTATAGTGGATTTTTAACAGTGGTCCCTTGCTTGTGTTGCTGTAATGACTTTATTAAGAAATGTGTTCTTGAGTAGTAAACTTAATCTATCAGACAAATAAAACCACAAATTTAGTTGAACTGGAAATCACTTGTTACTTTGGCTCTTTAACTACCATTATAACATAAATTGTAACAGTTACAACAGTCTCTGGGAGTACATGGATATTTTACAGCTATTGTAAATGAACAGTGTTACAGTTAGAGATATGTGGCTATAAAACCACAGGAAAGGTAGTTGAAGAAAGAACACCTGGTTTTGTGTAGGTTTCCAACCCTGTGTATCAAAAGACAGGAAATATGTGCTTCTCTATCTATCGCCTTTTAGGTTATAACAGCAAGTTAGTTTGTATTTATGCTACAACATTGCACACACAGGCTACAGGTGGTTAAAGAGTCATGCTTCCCAATCTGTGGCTCTATTCCATGAATGAAATTTACCACTGCAGCTAACAGGACTTCCTCCCAAATAATTGGAGTATCTAATCACTAGTCTTCTGGAATTCATGGCATGGAACACTTGCTGTCCTTTTTTTTCTGCAGCTCAAAACTAAGGGCAGATATCATTAGCCCCAGCTGGCTGATGAAGAAACTGAAAGCAAAAAACGTTGAAAATAGCAGACAATTCATAGAAGACATAGGTGTGGCTAATAGCCATTTAAAACAGTTCAATCTCATTGGTAATCAAATACATGCAAATTTAAACCACAATAACATACCGTTTTCTCCACTCTCATATTAGAAAAAGCTTATTAACGATGATAATACTCAGTGCTGGTTGCAATGCAGACATGAACTCCTCCACTGCTAGTTAATAAGAGCATACATTTGTAAACCTTTGTGCACTATAAAGTAATATCTCAAGTTGTATCAGGAGTATTTTACATGTTATCATTTGACCCAGTAATTTCCCTTATAGGGTTTTGTATTAAGGAAATAATTATTTACAAAAATTCTCAACAAATCAAGAACATTGAAAGAAAAATGGACAACAAAAGCTAATTTCCAACAATAGGAGAAAGGATAGATAAATGTTTATCATGTTGATATAACCATTAAAATCCACATATTCAGAATATCTAATACCATGAGGAATGATGGAGATAAAACATTAGCTGAAAAGTAGGATATAAAATAATTCTTGTTGTATTCTTTAAGTGTAAGATTATATTTTTAAAAAGTGGGTATGAAATGCTGGAAATGATTAGCAGTGATTAGCAGTGATTCACGTTAGAGGATAGGATTATAGATAATTACTTTCTTTGTATATTTCTATACTTTCCAGTTTTTCTGCAATGGAAAAATATCACTTTTATAATTGGAGGGAGGTACTTAAAGAGGTTATTTTAAAAGCAAAGTGCAAAAAAGGAACAAAGGAAGACTAGAGTCTGAAATGAGAATGTTGGCTTTGCACTCATCCAGGCCACTAAGATAAAAATTCTACCTCTCATTTAGATGATGAATCCCCCCCGCCCCGTGGCGCCCCACAAAAAAAAGAGCTAATAGATACAGAGAGAGAACAGATTGGTGGTGGCCAGAGGCAGGGGGTGAAGGGGGGTGAAATGGGTGAAGGAGGTCAAAAGGGACAAAGTTTCAGTTAAAAGATATGAGCATATAATGTACAGCATGGTGACTATAGTTAATAATACTGTATTGTATATTTGACAGTTGCTAAGAGAATAGATCTTAAAAGTTCTCATCTCTGGAAAAAATTGTAACTACATGTGGTGATGGATGTCAGCTAGATTTATCGTGGTGATTATTTTGAAATATATACCAATACTGAATCATACCATACACCTAAAACTAATATAATGTTTTATGTCAGTTTTATCTCAGTTTTATAAATAGCAAAAAAAAAATTTAACATTTTTAAAAACCTCTTTCTGCATCAGGATTTTGAGAATTGGACTCAAGACCCCTGAAAGTTTCATACTTGGATTTCAGGAGCCCACTTGAGATTTTGTTAAAAATGTTCATTGATGTGTTTATATGCATTTTTCTGGGGAAACAGTTTATAGCTTTCAGATAATTAAAGGAATCCTTGACCACAAAAATTTTAAGTGAATTATCATAAATTTTAGTTGAATAGCTAGTGAATTGGTTTAGTACGACTATGATTAATGTGGTCAAACCCTAATGTTGATTTTTTTTTCCCCTACCTCATTAACCAGATATTTAACACCCTGTCCTGGATCATGTTCCTACAGTCACTTTGGAATCTGACACATGGGCCCATTTAGAAGCCTAACTGAGATGAGAAGAGCAATCATATCTAAAAATAACAATTCCTGAGACCTCCCTAGTGGTTGAGAAAGTTAAGACTTTGTGCTTCCACTGCAGGGGGTACACGTTTGATCCCTGGTTGAGGAACTAAGATCCCACATGCCCTGTGGTATGGCAGAAAACAAATAAATATTTTTAAAGTAATAAAGATAACAATTACTAATATTATTTTTATATACCACCAGGTACCTGTAATATGTAATCTCATTTAATTTTAGCACAGGTGTGTGATGTTAAGTGATAAACATTACTCCCATTTCACAGATCAAAACTAAGGCCCAAGTAGAAAAAAATGACTGGTGCACAGACAAGCAGCTAATTCAGTCTCCTGACTCCTGGGTCACTGTTGTTTACGGTTCTCAAGGTTTCTCCTTGTTTATTTGTAGGGGAGATGAATTTGCCACCCCAAAATATGCCTCTTTGCCATGAAGATTATTTTAGGCCAGTGGAGGAAGCAACGGCTTAAAGCTGCACAAGCTCATTGAATGGTGCCACCCTTGCAAGTACTGGGGGCCTACCAGCACCTCCCACAGTTACCTCCATGCAAACACTGCTGAGAGGGCTTTCATGTCTAGGAGACAGTCTGAGTTGCTCTGTGTTCCCCTGTGATAGATGCAAAGTATTATAATAAAATTCCATGCCCAGAGGAACGAGGAAGCCAGACAAGGGAATCTCTGTATAAATTAGAGGGGACTCTCTATTCCTTTTTCTGCTTGCTAATTATGTAAATAATTCACCAGTCTATGTTCTAGCCACTTCACTGGTAAAAGCAGGGGAGGAAGTCCCATTCCTCTGTAGGTGTCTGACTTACATAAAGTAAGATTACATAATCACTGAAAACTGGATCAGCACAGTTGAGACTTGAGTTGGGAAAAAAACAGTCAACAACCGTACGCTGAGAATCTAGCACATCCCAGTAGTTAAGACATGGCCCCAGCCTTCCAAGGTTGTAGAGTCTCCCAGGAGAATAAAGACAGGTTACCATCCAAGGAGAAACCATGCAGATTCAAAGGCAAGAGAGACCCCATTGCCGGAGAAATGGAAAAAGCTTTGGGACTGTGAGTGCCCTTGATGAGGGCAACTAAGGCAGTGCTTCAAATGTACTTCCTATCTCTTTTTTGTAGGCCCATAACAGAAACCTACTCTCCATCGATTTTGATCATATGACTCGCACAGGCAAGATCTATGATGACCATCGGAAATTCACCCTTCGAATTCTTTATGACCAGACTGGACGACCTGTTCTGTGGTCTCCTGTAAGCAGATATAATGAAGTGAACATCACATATTCACCTTCGGGATTGGTGACATTTATTCAAAGAGGGACATGGAATGAAAAAATGGAATATGACCAGAGTGGAAAAATAATTTCCAGAACTTGGGCTGATGGGAAAATTTGGAGCTATACCTACTTAGAAAAGGTAAGTGTGTAGGGAAAATAAACTAGTTCTGAGTTTCTGAATGAGAACATTGAAAGCGGCACTGATTACCTGCCTTGCTGAGGACCTGTGGGAGTGAAGTCTATTCTGGCTGTTCTGTTCCATAAAAGTAGCAACAACAACAAATTATACCTACAAGGATAAGCTGTTTTTCAGCCGAAAACTTTCCCCAGCCCCCACTCTGCCAGGTACTCTTTCAAACTGAAGTCAGGATAATGGCTTAGCTTTCTCCTCATTTGAGCATATTTGTTCATGCTCCTGAAAATGTATCTTTATTACTGTGAAAGCTCACACCAAAGTAAAATAGGTAGAAAATTATAAAATTGTGTGTTAATGTATCTCAGCTCTGGAAAACAGGCTCTTACACAGAGGATAAGGAATTCTAATTTTGTTAGGATAGTCAGTGACGGTTTAATGGTATACATTGGAGGACATATTTTCCCAAGTAATGGGTCTGAGGAAATGGTAGCAGTGGGGCTCCCTTGTTGTTAATAGTCCTTTGTATACAATGAGTCTCCAGTAGGATCTGTAATGGGAGCCCCTGGCCTCTGTCTGCTGGGAATGGGCAAGGATTTTAATCCCGCCCCCTGGATCCATTTGTCAAACATCAGCCTCACACAGCAAAATGGTTTCTAGCCAGACCAGTAGCAGAAGACAATAAGAGAAATTGATCTCTGTCTGCCATCTCAATTTCTGACATCCTAAGATGCTGTCTCTTCTCCCCTAAATCTATCCTTTCAACTCAGTTCATTAGTCCTGAATTAATTTCTAGGAAAACTGAAAAACTTTTTCCCCTGAGGTTTCAAGGGGAGTCAGTACGGATTAATGCCTAGAAGCTCTTAGAAAAGTCTTATAACTCACGTGGTGAAATTTCACTATTTGTACCAAATAATGCTAAGCCTTTCTGATATACCCCTGAAAGCTTTTTTAAAGTTTGCCAGGGGTCATGTGTTATTACAAAACCATTGTACTATTTCCCAGAGCCAGTCACTAGGAAACTTGCCAAATTAGAAATGTCTAGGAGATAAAGCAGAACTCCACTTGGGGGCCAGGGTAAAAGACAGTCCTTTGCTGTCTGTACCCCTGTCCTTTCTGCTGAAGAAATCGATGAAATCTCTAATCCACACTCTACACTGGGAACATCTGAATCTTATAGAGTGGATGTTTTCTCTTTTGAATTTTGGTAACAAGAATGATTGGCAAAATCATACGACTAATGTCCACAAAGTGCTAAACTTGTTACAAAATTAACTGAATCCAAATATTTGTTGTATGTTCACAGAGGCAAGGCATGTAAGATGACCTTATATGAAAAAAAAAAAGAAAGAAAGAAAAAGGTGCAACTGATCACTAGCACAATATAGGCTGATTAGTTTTTTTCAAGAATGAGGATTTGTTTGCTCTGATCCTCCTACAGGTCTACATGTGACTAGTGAAGGAGCTGACATGCCTTAGGAGTATATACAGCTTTGAGGGACTTCCCTCACAGTTTGGTGGTTAGGATGCCATGCTTTCACTGCCAAGGACCCAGGTTCAATCCCTGGTTGGGGAACTAAGATCCCACAGGAATATTTATAGGTTTGAACTCAGAGCCTTAACCTCATTAGCGCCACAGTCTGGCTGCTGAGCTAACTGCCTATAGACAGTTGCTTCTAGGTCTCATAAATCTTTCTCTTTAAACTGTCTATACAGTGACAGAACAGCTTGTTGAAACTTAAACTTCAGTTGTTTAGCCTCTTCTCTGACATTAATGAAGAATTTTATTGTTTCCCTTTTCTGAATTAACTGATTACTTCATCACAGTTATTTCAGCAAAGAGTCATGTGAAGCAAATTTCACATGAATTCTTTTTTTCACATAAATTCTTTTGGCTGTAGAAAGTTACTTGGAAATAATTCTTTAAAAACAAAACAAAGAAACTCTCTGAGACTGTCAGTGTCTGCAGTGGACAGAAATAAGACCTTATTGACACAGGGTAATGTATGGAGAAAAGCCCCAGCGACTCCCCAAAACTCGTTTATTGACCAGTGAGATGAGCCAAATCACTTGTGCCTTTCAGTTGACTTTTCTCTCTTTCTGAATCTTACATTTAATTTGTTCTCTAATTACCAGGTAGCCCCTGACTTAAGCAATGCTATTATGCAAAACTCAGAACCTACAAAACCCATAATTATGGAATGGTTCTTTACTTTCCAAAATCATTTATCACGAGATTGATTTTATTAACATTATTACCAGTGATAATAATTAATTCACTGAATAGAAGCAGCAATTAAATGAAATAACTTAATATAAAACACCTGGCATATCTAGTCATTCAATAAAAGTTTCTTTCCATTTAAATTATGCATTCTAATATTTATTCTAGTATTTATTAAGTTGGAAAACTTAGTGCTAGCACCTACTGCTACTTGAAGGTGAATTAAAACAGGAAAGAACAGAAGGGTGGAAGGAAATTAAAGTATTTTTGAAATTGTGATTCTAGAAAGAAAAGGGAAAGGATATTCAATTTACCAAAATCCAATTCACATGTACTCTTCCAGGGAGGTGATGAAGTTCTGTGCCTCCTGTGCTCTTTTCTAGTCCTCTCTTTATCGTGGCCTTTGCTAGAACATTCTTTCACTATGTCTGGGATAGAGCAAGACTAAGGGGCTGGCTCTAGAACTATATTTTGAAGTAACAGTTCTCCAACTTTAAAAATATAAATCTCTTTTTATACCTCAATATACTTCTCTTTGTACCTTTATACATTTGCTTGGCATCCCTATACCATGATGTATTGAAAAAAGCAAACAGCAAATATTTTACCTCAGTGTGCAGAAATTTTTTAAAAATTATTTGACTTCCTCTAGAGTAAGTAAAAATTATGGGTATCATTTTCATGCACAATGGTTTGTAGCCATTAGGAGAAAAATAATTATTTGGGTAATAGCTGTGGTTGCTTAAATGATCTCTTCTCTAATAAAAAAATCAATTATTGTTTCTTAAATTTTCTCTATGTGGTCATTAATTCTCTGTCTTGATTCATGAGCCTTCCCTGAGTTAATTATATTTTGAAGACTTGTGGGGCTAAAATTTTGTATTTCAGGAAATGTAAATCTTTCTGTTTCCTAAAAACATTCTTAAGAACTTCATTTTAAATGCATTTAAATATATTTTATAATCATTTAATAAGATGCTTTAGTCTGATACATTTACACAAAATTGCCTCTTTGGGGCTGAAATTTTCAAAGGCTGCCTAGAGGGAGAGAATGCAGCCTTCGACTGTGCTTCCAGGTGGCCCCACACTGCCATCTGGTGGTCACTCAAATGCCTTACTTTTTCAAATTTCTGCCATCTCTCATTTCTGAAAGTGTTGGTCACTCAGTCGTGTTCGACTCTTTGCAACCCCATGGACTGTAGCCCGCCAGGCTCCTCTGTCCATGGAATTCTCCAGTCAAGAATACTGGAGTGAGTTGCCATGCCCTTCTCCAGGGGATCTTCCAGACCCAGGGAATCAAACCCCAGTCTCCCATATTACAGGCAGATTCTCTACTGTTTGAGCTAGCTGGGAAGCCCATCTCTCATTTCTACTCCTGTTCAAATGAATATGCAGCCATGGTTTTAGTTTTCTTCTTTACAATGATCGCACAGTCATTTCGGTTCTCACAATCAACTTTTTGGAAAATACAAAGTCTCCCACTCTAGTGTTTGGACTAATAAGAAATGACCTTTTATTCTATAGCAGCTGGGGGCATTGGATGGACTTATAAGTATTGTTTTTGAACAAACTGATAACAATGCCCATCCAAAGTGACAAAGTAGCCAAGTGAGAGCTAAATGCTATTCTGGCAACACAACAGTTACAGTCTCGAGATTTCTAATCACATCATCCACATTCTTGGTCAGCACAGCATCAGCACCACCTAGGAACAGGGTCAGCCCATGGCTTAGTACAGCACGGAAGATGAGAGCAGGTGGAGAATGCAGTGGCGGTGTGCTGTAAATGTTGGGCAACGCTGGCGCGGCAACTGGAAAAGGCAGGCTGGTACTGGATAATGTGTGCGAACCGTATGGTGACTGGCCCTGGCCCACCTCGCAGGTGATAAATGTCATTTATTATGGCAAATTGACAGAAGAGAGTGGAAAGGAGCTGAGAAATCTGGCTTTCAGCAAAGAGGTAATGCAGAGGCATTGCCTAGCAGTTTCCCCCAGGTTCTGCTGAGTTCTGCCTTGGTTAAGGACGAGGTGGCCCCTTCATGTCCTCGTGCCCAGGCAGGACTTCCGCGCCTCCCACCTTCTGTTCAGCAGGGTTTCTGGAGTTGCAGAGCATCCACAGGTGATGAGGTGACAGGGTTTCCACACACAGCTCTGTATCCCCAGGCAGAGTATCTAGTGGAAGAGCGAGAAAGGATAAGCCAATGAGCAAAACTGTGACTTTGACTTCACAGTATTGACATGTGATTTGAAATCAATTCTCAAAAGAGCAGGGAGGACATGCAGTTTCAAGAAGCATGTTCAATATTAGAATATAATTTCATATTTAGAAGATTTAAATATACATTATATATGCTTCTGTAATTCATAAATATTTATGTAGTTTATATTTAGAAGATGAAATGATACCTATTGTTTTCATAACGAAACTTCAGAAAATAAAGCTCAACTAAATCTTTTTGCTTGATAAGCCAATTCTCTAGAAAGTAAGGGTAAAATCTCCCTTGAGGAGATACATCAGAATTTCTGGGGGTGAGCAATTTTTATTGAAAGATGAGATTTAAATGCTTTTCAATTAAAAATAGGGTTTGAGTTCTCCTTCAAACAGTGTTCCTTTTATGACTATATTTAAAATTAGAATAAGATAAACCAATATCAGTGAAACACCTGTTACATGCATGGCATTATACCTCAACAAATAACTTTCTGAAATACAGATCAGTTCGGGGAGAGGGCTTGCATAACCAGAGAATTTTCCACTTTTAATGGCATGTTTCCCTAATATCATTTAAAACATGAATTGTAAATCTATGCAGTAGTCCCTCCTCGCCCAAAGGGGATACATTCCAAGACCCCTCCATGGGTGCCTGAAAGTGGGAATAGTAGTCATTTCCTATACTATCGGGCAGGTAGCATATATAGCATGGATACACTGAACGAAGAGATGATTCACATCCTGGGAAGGACAGCATGAGACTTCATCATACTACTCAGAACAGCATGCATTTTAAAGCTTAGGAACTGTTTATTTCTGGAATTTTCCATTGAATATTTTCAGACAGCAGTTGACTGTGGGTGACTCAGAAAGCAAAACCCCCGATAAGGGGGGATTACTGTAATGATAATATTTTATATACTACTTTTCAGAAAGACATCTGCTATATGAACTCAATAAGTACATTTTGGTGACTCATACTTAATATATGGCATGCCCTGCCCTCCGTGTCCCTCCCTCCAATTCATCTCCACATTGAAGCGATAGTAACCTTTCTCAGATACCAACTGGACTGTTTTTCCAGTGGCACAAGTGTCCTCTCCTTCCACTGAAACCACTGCTTTCAGTGGTTCCCTTGTTGTCAACAGGTAAAGTCCAAACTTTTAGCATGGCTTGGAAAGCTCAGTGTGATCTAAATCCAGCCTACCTGACTGGCTTCATCACTTGCCATTTACCCATCCCTTCCAACATCCCCATGCTCTGGCCACACCAAATGCCCTGTGTTCTTTGAAAAAACCATGTTCTCTTTCTTATCTAGCCACTCACAATGTTCTGCTCTGTGTCAGGAGTATTCTCCCCATCCAGCCCACCCACCTCCCTGCCTTCATCTGGCCACGCCTAGTCACCCTTTAGGTCTCAACTGTAAATGTCACAGTCTTCAGGAAGCCTTTCTTGGCCTCTTAAGTCTAGGTTGCTGCTCTTCCTCCACCTCCCATAAGCACCCTTGAATTTCCTCTGTCATAACACATTTCACACTATATTGTAGTTGTTTGGTTATTTGTCTTTCTCCTCCGTTAATCTGTAAATTCCATGAGGACAGACACATTATTGCCACTACTGTATACTCTAGGGTCCACCACAGTGCCCAGCACACAGTAAGTGCTTGATAGCTTTGTACTGAAAGGATGAATGGTATTTCCTTTAATCTCGTCAACTTTAGTGGTACTATTATGCTGTCGTACCTTTGTCTCGTTTCAGTCTGTGATGCTTCTCTTACATAGCCAGCGGCGTTATATCTTTGAGTACGACCAATCCGATTGTCTGCTCTCAGTCACCATGCCTAGTATGGTGCGCCACAGCTTACAAACCATGCTTTCAGTGGGCTACTACCGGAACATCTACACCCCACCAGACAGTAGCACTTCTTTTATCCAAGACTACAGTCGAGATGGCCGACTACTGCAAACCCTGCATCTGGGGACAGGGCGCAGAGTTTTGTACAAGTACACCAAGCAAGCAAGGCTGTCCGAGATTCTCTACGATACCACCCAGGTCACATTAACATATGAAGAGTCTTCTGGAGTGATTAAGACAATACATCTGATGCACGATGGCTTCATTTGCACAATCAGATACAGGCAAACAGGTTTGTGGTAAAAGGCTGGTGATGTATACAAGCACATTGGACTTAGGAAATGTTTACTGGCCACAGTCTGAGATAGAAGCATTAACTTACAGACGTGCAATTCAACCAAATTTGAGTTATCAAATTATCTTCCACTGAAAATGAAAAGTATATGATAGATGGTGTGAAAGCCAATTCCTTAAAAATATAGTGCATTTCTCTTTCTCTCAGCCCTCAAGAAAGTTGAACTCTAAGTACCTAGTCTAACTGGGTACCCGTCCCTACTCACCACCAAATTGTCCCAAAGATGCAAAGTCTCACTCAAAGTCCCAGAGATATGAGTCTCACTGAAACTAGTTCAAGCCTTGTGTAACCTCTATAAGCCTCAGTTGATGGCAACATGTCTTCAAAAGTCACCGTTTTTTATTATATTTCATCCTGTGGGTTTATAAAATACCAAAATCCAGTTACTTGAATACTGGATTTGGTGCTTCTGACCTTGTAGCACCAGTTAAATGAACTGAAAGTATTTTTGTCAGTAATTATAAAAAGAGAGCATGTTTATAATATTTGTTTCATCACTTCAACTACTGGTTGGGTAGTTGAGAATGGGTTATTACTTCTGAAGTTCCTATAATTAAATTATCCTATGATTATAATATGCAGCATTTTATATTTTTTTTTCATATTTGGTGATCACAGTGATGAAAATATATATCTATGAGATGAGATGTCCAGGCATTAGATATCGAACATCAATCTCTAATATTTCATTTTGCATGTAAAAACATCAGTACTAAAGAAAAGAACACTAGAACTTTGATTGTTCAATATTGAGCCTCTTGCATTGTTCTCATGATTTTTATTTTGACCCCTTCAGGACCTCTTATTGGGCGCCAGATTTTCAGATTCAGCGAAGAAGGCCTGGTGAATGCTCGCTTTGACTACAGCTACAACAACTTCCGTGTCACCAGCATGCAAGCTGTGATCAATGAAACCCCTTTGCCCATAGATCTGTACCGATACGTCGATGTCTCTGGTCGAACAGAGCAGTTTGGAAAATTCAGTGTAATTAATTACGATTTAAATCAAGTCATAACTACTACCGTGATGAAGCACACCAAGATCTTCAGCGCCAATGGACAAGTCATTGAAGTCCAGTATGAAATCCTAAAGGCAATTGCCTACTGGATGACTATTCAATATGATAATATGGGCCGAATGGTAATATGTGATATCAGAGTAGGAGTAGATGCAAATATAACAAGATACTTCTATGAATATGATGCTGATGGGCAACTTCAAACTGTTTCTGTAAACGATAAAACCCAGTGGCGTTATAGTTATGATCTGAATGGGAACATCAACCTCTTAAGCCATGGGAATAGTGCCCGTCTTACTCCTCTCCGATATGACCTCCGAGATCGCATCACCAGACTTGGAGAAATTCAGTACAAGATGGATGAAGATGGCTTTCTGAGACAGAGGGGAAATGACGTATTTGAATATAATTCTAATGGTCTGCTGCAAAGAGCCTACAATAAGGCTTCTGGCTGGACTGTGCAGTATTACTATGATGGGCTTGGGCGACGTGTGGCCAGTAAGTCCAGCCCTGGACAGCACCTCCAGTTCTTTTATGCAGACCTTGCCAACCCCATAAGAGTTACTCATTTGTACAACCACACCAGCTCAGAGATTACATCCCTGTATTATGATCTCCAAGGTCACCTTATTGCCATGGAGCTAAGCAGTGGTGAAGAATATTACGTAGCCTGTGATAATACAGGCACCCCACTAGCCGTGTTCAGCAGTCGGGGTCAGGTGATCAAAGAGATACTGTACACGCCTTATGGAGATATCTATCATGACACTTATCCTGACTTTCAGGTCATCATTGGTTTTCATGGAGGACTCTATGATTTCCTTACTAAACTAGTGCACCTGGGGCAAAGGGATTATGATGTTATCGCTGGTCGATGGACGACGCCTAATCATCACATATGGGAACAGTTGAACCTCCTTCCTAAACCATTCAACCTCTACTCCTTTGAAAATAACTACCCTGTTGGCAAAATTCAAGATGTTGCCAAGTATACCACAGGTATTTAAATGGCGTAATGCTTTATGCCAAAGTAAAGAGAAAACGCTCCATGGTGTTTATCACATAATCTCAATGCCTTTGTAAAGATGCTTCCTTTTCCTGCCAGCTAGCCCACAAGTTATTGTGCAGTCAATCTCTTCCTTAATCTTCTAGAGTGAGCAGAACTGTACACACTGGTGTAAAACATGATACTTTTTCATCCTAGTACATTTCCTTCTTTCCTTTTAAGCTTTCTGTTCAGAGTTTTCACTCCTGAAAGCTTCTACAAATAATTTCACAGAAGAAAAATCAGGATTGTGTTGCATCAAATAAATCTAATACCAGAGTCTGTGTGGCCTTAATACCACTACCACACTAAGAATTTCCACACAGTAAACGGAGGCAATCTCTATGATTATCCATGAATCAAAAGGTTTCCCCAGAGAAAGGATCAGATGTTTTAGAGTGAGTGATATAAAGGAGAGCTTATCCCTAACTTACCATTGGCTGAAGATATCAAAGGCAGGAAAGGTATCTTTCGAGCTTTCCACAAAAGTTGTAAAGTATGGGCTTTAATTTTTTTTTTTCTTTTAAACTTTGTGTCTCACAGATATTGGAAGTTGGTTGGAGCTATTTGGTTTCCAGTTACACAATGTACTACCTGGATTTCCCAAACCAGAATTAGAAAATTTGGAATTAACTTACGAGCTTCTACAGCTTCAGACAAAAACTCAAGAGTGGGATCCTGGAAAGGTTAGTAAATGTTTTACCATCCCTATTTAGCTAAAAAAAAAAAAAAAAAAACAGAAGGGCATCCAACACCACGAAATAGTATTAACATATATGTGCTTACTTCTGTTTGAGTCTTCTTGACTATCCACTTAAATGTCCATGATTAACGAGGAGGTAGGATAAAAGCTTCCATGAGGAAAAGATCAGAGAACTGGACCTTTGGGAAAAGAAAAGACCAACGTGTGACTTGCTGACTGCTGCAGTAGACTGACAAGAGCAAAGTGGAACTGAACTTCCATGATCCTAAAATGGGTAGTTATGAATTCTAGATAGAGAAAATTATTCTCTGAGAGACATAAAACATCAGATCTCCAACTGAAAAATAAATCAGAGCATAGTGCATTAGAAGCATGGGAATAACAAATTATTCTGATAAATGGGACTTACTTGGTGATCCAGTGGTTAAGATTCAGAGCTTGCATTTCAGGAGGCACAGGTTCATTTCCTGGTCAGAGAACTAGGATCCCGCATGCCACACAGTGCAGTCAAAAAACTTATTCTAATAAAGAAAAAGTATGTAAGAGCAATGAAGCAAAATAATATTAGAAACTCTCTGGAAAAATAGGAATACCAAAACATTCAAAGTTCAGCAGGAAATTCCATCACTTAATGAGATACAAAGTGAAAGCAAGAAGGAACTTTTTCTTTCAGATGAAAGAAAGAGGAATATCTGTGTCTGCAAATATAAATATATATATATACATATATATGGCTTTAACAAAATAAAACTGAAATTTGGGTGGGAGGGCTTGAAATTCAAGTATTAAAAATTATGAGTTAAAGGCAATTCTAAGTATGTACTAGAGGCTTATCCCTTTTTGTAAATACATATAACATGTAAATGCTCTTTGTAATTAAAAGTCCTGCAAAAGTTCAGCAAAATTTTGGAAATTTCTGATGCTTTTAAATGGATACCTGGAGGTTCATTATTCTCTTGTTTATTTCTTAATATGTTTGAAATCTGCCATAGTAAAAAGAGGTTTTTAGTTGTTTATGTTTATTTTTGGCCACTCTGGGCCTTTGTTGTTGCTCAAAGTCTTTCTCTAGCTGCAGCGAACAGAGGCTACTCTTCATTTGAGTTACGCAGGCTTCTCATTGCAGTGTCTTCTCTTGCTGGGGAGCATAGACACTAGAGCGCATGGGACCAGGGATCAAACCTCTGTCCCCTGCATTGGCAGGTGTATTCTTAAGGACTGGACCACCGGGAAAGTCCCAAAATGTTTTTTTTTTTTTTAATCCATATAAAAAGACCCATGAACTTGCTGATTTTCCCTTGTTATTTATAAGATCATGAGCTACTTGAAAGTAAGACTGATGCCTTATACCATCTCTTTATACCTCACTGTGGCTAATACATTACTCTACATCCAGTAATAAACAGCTAGATAGTGTCTGTTGAATTGGAAAAAATAAAGTGTCTTTGTGGAGAGCTTCCCAGGCACTTTTTTTCAGCTAAATAGGCACTTGTGGTAAAGAGCCCACCTGCAAATACAGGAGATATAAGAGACATGGGTTTGATCCCTAGGTTGGGAAGATCCCCTGGAGGGGGGCATGGCAACCCACTCCAGTATTCTTGCCTGAAGAATCCCATGGACAGAGGAGCTATGGGCTATGGTCCATAGGATCACAAAGGGTCAGATATGACTGAAACGACTCAGCAGGCACACAGACCCACTGAAGTGCCTTCTAGCTCTCGGATTCTATGGTATCAAATCTGAACATATTTGCTTATGCTTAACCCTTAACTCACCAAGATATCAAGAAATATATGCCAAGTAATCAAACTACCTGTTAGTCTTTTCCTTTCCAAAACTCGGGTGAAGATTCCAAATTAGGCTTGTTTTTAAATCACAAATCAGCAAATTAAGGAGAAGGGGAAGCAACCTGGCAAACCTTTGCTTTCTGCAATCACCAAGCATATGACACGTGTCTAATCCTCTGCTACACTTGCTCTGTGCCTTTCTTCTTTCCTAGACCATCCTGGGTATTCAATGTGAGCTCCAGAAACAGCTCAGGAATTTCATTTCCTTGGACCAACTTCCTATGACTCCCCATATGGTGATGGACGGTGCCTTGAAGGAGGGAAGCAACCAAGGTTTGCCGCTGTCCCTTCTGTTTTTGGCAAAGGTATAAAATTTGCCATCAAGGATGGCATCGTAACAGCCGATATTATAGGAGTAGCCAATGAAGATAGCAGGCGGCTAGCTGCCATTCTCAACAATGCTCATTACCTGGAAAACCTACATTTTACCATAGAGGGGAGGGACACACACTACTTCATTAAGCTCGGGTCTCTGGAGGAAGACCTGGTGCTCATTGGTAACACTGGGGGAGGCGCATTCTGGAGAACGGTGTCAATGTCACCGTGTCCCAGATGACTTCCGTGTTGAATGGGAGGACTAGACGGTTTGCAGATATTCAGCTCCAGCATGGGGCTCTGTGCTTCAACATCCGGTATGGGACGACTGTGGAAGAGGAGAAGAACCACGTGTTGGAGATCGCCAGACAGCGCGCCGTGGCCCAGGCCTGGACTAAGGAACAAAGAAGGCTGCAAGAAGGGGAAGAGGGGATCCGGGCGTGGACAGAGGGGGGAGAAACAGCAGCTGCTGAGTACCGGGAGAGTGCAAGGTTATGATGGGTATTTTGTTTTGTCTGTTGAGCAGTATTTAGAACTTTCTGACAGTGCCAATAATATTCACTTTATGAGACAGAGCGAAATAGGCAGGAGGTAACAAAAAAACTCTGCCTTTGCGTCACCAAAGACTGCCTGTTTTTAAAACATACAATGGTTTATTGTATCGGTTTTCTAGATCAGAACTCTGTATATGTAAATATGGAGGAAAAACATATCCAACTGCCTTTCAAAGTGACAGAAGATGGTATTTTAATATTGTTTGTTTAAACTCTTTAAGAAATGACAGATTTTTAGTTCTTGTGTGGCAGTATTCAAAATAACGCAAGTAGAACTCAAACAACTAAAAACAAAGTTTTCAGCAAGCACCACTTTTAATTTGTTAAGCCATGCATATGTTCAAATATAAAGCAAGAACCCGAGGTTCTCTGTTGTGACACAAGGTTACATACTCAGCTGTTGGCAGAACTTGCAGGCTGTTTGAAAGGTGGTGCAATAGGATCTGAGCCGTGTGTTTCAAAAGACTACCCGCTCTTTCACATGTTCCAGATCTGTTACAGGAAACTTCGAAAGAAGTGTAAAATGCCACCATCTCCTAGAATCAGAACCCATTTACCCTTCCTCCCTGATGATTCCTCCTTGCTTGTAGAAATAAATGCCATGTTGTTGTGCTGTGTTTTGGCGTGTGGTGGCTGGGTTCCGTCTACCACACTTCCCTGTGGGTGTGGTCACCAAACCCAATTGCCACTATCTGCTCGTGTATACATGATACCAAGGCAGCTGGCCAATGAAACTCCTCCCACCCAACCTGTTTTGACTACGTTTTGTACTCAGTTGTCCAGCTGTATTGGTGTCATGTAAACATAGCTTTTATTAACCTGAGTAGGAATTTCTCATTTATATATAGGGTGTGTTTTGGTCATAGTTTCACATTTGTGATTCAGTATTTATACACTAATCCAATGGTTTTGTGCACATGAAAGGTAATTTATTACCAAGTGTGATTCTGATACAAAAAGGCTTTCACAGACATACATGCCTGTGATGTTGATACATTACACTCACTACTACTGCAGAAATTCATAAGAGCCAAAACCTTAAAAAAAAAAAAAAAGTAATACTAAGGTGAAAGGAAAGTACCAATGGGAAGACCAAACTAAATATCACGAAAGTTGCTACCACGTTGTTTACCCCACTTAGATTTATCTTTCAAATGTACAATTCTGTATTGAACATCTCCCAGCCATAGTCAGGAAATTTAATTGAGCCCTTTCCAACCTAACACATTTCAACTAATTATAGAAAGGCAGACTATTTTTTACTAAGATAATTTATATGGATAGTTATTTTAGTTCTCTGTCTTTGCCCATTTATTTTTTATTTAATCATCTCTCCTGCCTAGGAAAATAGCTATTTTCCAGGAAGGGTTATTTTGTTCTGTGATCATTTAAAATTTAGAAAAAAAGATCAGGATTAGTGTTAATATCAGCTGCAGTTTCTCAATCTGTATGAATCCTGTCATCCAAGAAGCCCCTTGGTGAACTGGGAGATTTGTGCCCAGTGACAAAGAGTTTGTAAGCTGCTGTGCAATTGTGAGTTACCACAAATGAAAATACAGGACAGTACAATGTGGCCTGTGGAGAATTCCCCTGAACCAGCTTCAGCACTTCTCATCACCAAGTCTGGACAGTTGCTGTGTCTGAAGGAGAATTTGTGATGGAATGTCGCAGTTTGGATTCTTGCCAGCTACTACCTAAATGCAGTGGGGGTCAGTGCCTTGCTTTGTGATGACAGTCTTTTGGAAAATATGCAAAGTCAGAATCCAGGCTCACATTAAGGCTTTTAAAGAGTCTGACTCCTAACTACACAAAGTAGAGTGAGAGAAAGGCAAGAACCCACAGACAGCAGGGGAGGGTGTATCCAAACATTTCATTTTCAAAACCTTCAAGTTGGGATAACCACATTCTTACATATTCTGAGAGAGAGAGAGAATTCATGATGAACCCATCTCTCTTTTAATTGGAAGTACACCAGCTCAAGAAATTACTAATCCAGACTACAACCATATTATTGGGGTTTTTTCCCCTGAATCAGGCCTGTGTTAATGGTATAGTATTTATCAGGACAGGATTCTAAAATTACTCACAAACTTGTTGAAAATTTGAATACCTCCACACCAGCCTAAAAATGGACCTTAAGTCCCTAGAACCTCTGATGTTCTTTTAAATCAGTGGAAAAATGATTTATGAACTGTATATAGAGAGTACATTCATAAATGTGATGATGTATTTTATCACTAATCCAAGATGTCAATATTAGAGTCTATTTTGCTTATATTTAAGCAATTATACTTTTTGCAATTCACTGATGATGTATCATTTTCAAACTGCTTTAAATATCCATTAGAAACAAGTATTTGAAGCTTTTACTTAATAGCAATTTCCTTGAACTGTGCATTTCTAGTTTGTAATACATATTTATTTAGTTTGTGCCTTTGGTTCTTAAAGTTATATTTGTATTATATTCAGGAAATGCACTTTCTATCACTTACAGCTGTGGTTCTAATACTGCCTTGAACCATTACTATTCTCTTTACCACTTCCAAAGTTTTTTGGAGGAAAGAGGAAAAAAACCCAAAAGGTTAATGAGTAGTAAATCTAAGAGAAACATTTGTCATTTCTTAGTAAGAACGTGGAGATATTGAATACATCACTTCCTATTCATCTGAATACAAAGAATGCCTTTACTGACTTGTAGTTCTGAAGTTTAATGAAAGAACAATTCGTTTGCATTTCCTGATGAAAGTAAAAGCACTTGAAAGAGAAACACATGAATTTCTCATACCCAGAAGACATGCAGCTGACACTACTACACAGCCACAGAGCATTCAAGTCAGCTTGAGAGCACAGCAGTTGGGCTCTCCTATGAAGGCTATTCTGGGCTGGAGGCAGGGAATACTCCGTGATTGTTTATTTTTCCTAGTTAGGCCCATTTTACTTGTTTGTTTTGTTTTGTTTTGACTCTTGCACTACAGTCTAGAGATCCAAAAGAGCTGAAAAGTTCATAGTTGAACAGACATTTAAATATATTTATTTTTAGTTGTCATTCTAATCATTACTGATTAGAAGCATGACTCCTGAAGGAAAGGGAAACAAAGCCCAATTCATACTAATTTTTAGTAAAACACTCACAATATAAATAGGCTTTATTGGGTTTAATTTTTAACCCAACAAAATAATGTATAAGTGTTCCTTTACTGTCAATTTATCTAGAAGATCTATAATATATAGACTATATATATAATATATACAACATAGTCAAATATATGAAAACTTAACAATGTATAATTTGGAATTCACATGCTATGTAGAGCGGTATACAATTAAATTCTGATTTTCGTAAGGTTTTTTTTTACATTACTGTTGACACAGTTTCAAGCAACCTATCATGTTGTTTCTACTACTTTTTTCTTTTTCATTTTTTTGAAAAAAATTTTTAACCAGACCAGGCCCCACTGTAGTATCACCTAAGAGAGTCAGGACAGTTTTTGCATTTATAAAAATACATTCCTGTAAGGGCAAGTGTAATGGAGTTCAGTGGTAATGGAAGCAAAAGTACAGTAATCAAGTGTGGAAAGGAACTTTTGGAGAGACTGAAATGTATTATAGCTTCTGGAAAAAACTGAAGGCTACAGATTAGATGCAACATTCTTGTGTTCTTGGAGGAACTCACATACACGTAGCTGACCTGAGTAGTACTTCAGATCTCAGACTGCTCTTCCACAGCCTTCTGTAAGGTTCTTTATTCTGCAAAAAAAAAAACAAAAACCACACACATACACACACACACAAACAAAAAACAAACAAACAAAAAAGCAAAACAAAACAAAACAAAAAAACAGAAAACAACAAACAACAAAAAATAATTCAACCACCAAATAGTGACTGTTTCAGTGTGTCCTTCATGTGAAAGCTATTAAGGACCAAATATACTACTGTGTATAAGAAGAAATTCCTTCCTAAACAGTAACTGAAAATAGTTAGAGTTGAACTTGCTGTGGATTTTGTCTTGGCAGTTGTCATCTTACATTATTTGTCAAAGGAAATGTGTTTGGCAGTTAAAAAAATCTTTCCTTAGATTTAGTGGTGGACTTTAACCTCTTAAATAAATGTTAGTATATCAGATTGTGTCCTTGAAAAATATTTTACTTGTATGATTCATGACAATGTCTAAATCTTTACTATTCTTCTGGCAAAAGCATCAGTAAGAGAGAAGGTGAAAAAGAGAAGTATAGCCTTTACGTCAGAAAAATATTCTTTTTTAGCTGCTTACTTTCTCATGAGAAGTAAAGATGTTTACAGTGTATGCCAAGATTTTCAGTTTCTATATAACAACAGTTAGAGGTTCTAATCATACTGGAAATTGTGTTATAATGGCCTGAGCCATGTTGCTAGGAAACAATAGGTTCCAGTTTTGTATTCCTGCTCTCACTCCTGTGCTGAAAAGTGACTGGATACTGTACAGGTTCATGTTCTCTGGCTGCAGTTAAATGGTCTTTTGCATTTTGCTCTGGCTTTCAGGTCAGAAGCATGCGTTTTTCTACAGAGCATCACAACAACATGCTGTAAATATTTAAAGTTAAACATTATGTGTTGATATTTGAAACAAAAAGTACTTTGAATATTTCATTTTTAAAAATAAAATGACAAATGAACACTGTGTCTCATTTTATTCATGCGCCAAACTGCATTCTCAACTCAGTCTGGTCACCTGAGATTTGAAAAGTGGCTCCCTAACACAGAACAATAAAACTGCATAATCTTGAAAATATAAGTGTAGAAATCAAAAAGGCACTAATCATAAGAGGACATCTTTTCACTTTTATTTTTCATACATATAGGATTGCTGACACCAATGACCATTTAATAAAAAAAGAAGAGTAGCTATTTCAAGTTTAAAAGCCTCTAGGCTAGGACTTATAAAGGTTCTCCCTCCTGTTGGTGCCTTTCTTGGCAATAGAAAGAAAATTAAGGATTGAAAAACAGGGGTGGAAGGGAGCTAGGAGAGCAAGGCAACCCAATGTACTGGCAAAGAATTGGATGGACCAGGGAGGTGATCAGGAGAGACTAAAAAATAACAACTCTTCTGAAGCCCAAAGTCCTGAGCAGTTACAATGGCCCTTTGGCACTTACTTTTCACAAAAAGAAATTTACAAGTGACACTGGGAAAGCTGGCCAACAGATTTTCCAAAATTCACCTTTATAATAATGGAGTACATATAATCCAAACAGGCTGTTATTGCACTTTGCTTGAAATCCTGGAATTTACACCACTCTCAAATGCCCTGTGCTTTTTATTCACCAATATATAGAGATACCTTGAAAAGATTCACAGAGCAGAAGACAATCTTGATTGTTTCAACCCAACCAATCAACAAAAAAAGCTATGGGGGTGGGGAGTATAGCTGGGATATATTAATATCACCTGGAGATTGTTTTTTCAACCTACACATCTCACCCTCAGTTCAAAAGAAAGAAGAGCTCGAACATTGAGAGAATTATAAAGGAAATAAAGGATTTCTCCATGTTTCTTCCCTAGTCACCCTCACATTCAGAGATCTTTGAACATCAATGCTATTTAAACATTTAGTAATATTATATTGTGAATTTACTTAAGTCTAGTATCTCAGTAGTCCTATAGGGTGAGCAAGACTTAATTGTTCCTATTTGGCAAATGTGATAGTAGCCACAGACTGACTTACTGTACATCACTGGCATAATCCGTGACAAAGCCAAAAAGCTAATTCAAGTCTAATTTGTTACTTTGATGGGCTCTCTCCAGTCGATCAGGTTTGTTATATTCTTTCCACATAAAAATATTCATTTAAAAGCAAATGACCTAATGATGAAATTCCAGCCTTTTACTACAGGTTGGGCCAATGAGCCCAAATTATGAAATTGTCCAAATTGGGCAGTTTAACTTCACCCCAAGTGCAAACTGCAAAATTATGGTGCCCCATTTACTGCAAGGGCAAACATAGGCAACAAAGTTGAATTTATAGCCCACTAACAGGAAGACTAGGCATCTTACAACCTTGAAATGCTCAAGAGCAAATCTGAGTTTTATTATTAATAGACTTTGGATTCTGAACTCAATAAAGTGAATCAAATAAAACATAAGCTGACATCTAAACATTCTTAACATATTTTAAAGCTGGTTCTCACATTTTAAATTACCCTTTCTACCACAAATAATATCTTAAACCCAGCCCTCGATTTATACCAGAAGAGTTAATCAGAGTTAATATCCCCTGTAGGCATATTCTCCCTATGTACTACCACAAAGGTTCCCTGCCTGCAACAGCCAAATGGACAATTATCTAAGCTTGTCTTCCTACTGACCTTAAGAACAAATTTCAGAGGAAATGAGCAAGTATTTGATAAACTGTCATGTTCCTCGTTGGCTTGCTGACACACTTTTTTTCCCCTGAAGAAAAGTGTACATGTAGAAATATATGTGCATTTTTCTGCCTGTACTCAGCATCTTACAGGTATATGTTAGCATGGCAATATTTTAGATATGGCAAGGATATGACCTTTCTGTAAAGGTGCAAGTTATTATATACTGGGAAATAGCAAGGATGCTCATGCCAGGAAAGAAAAAGTGGAAAAAAAAAAAAGAATAAAAGGCCAGCAAAAGAAGACAGTGGGTAGGGACATCAATTGTAAAATATGACAGTAGCAAAATCAGAAAAGCACTTACCTTTTTCAGTGAATTAGTCCGATAAGAAAGTAAGATGAACTTCATCAATGCTTTATTTAGTATATCAATAGCACCTATCTTTGAATATTTTTGAAAGGAATATTTTAAGACAAATTAGGAAAATAAAGCTTTCAAATACTTTATTATAATAGGATAAACCGCAGATGATTCAAAAAAGTTTTTTCAAAGAAGACTCTGGTAAAGGAACATGCAAACAATTCATACTTTTAGGATTATTCCAGAATGAACAAGTTAGGGTAAAAATTAATTACACTTGTTAAAATTTAAAGCCAAGCTACAAATATTTAAAAAGTACTTAAACATATGCATTTTATATTGAAAGTCAGCTTTCTTAATTCCTTTACAAATTAAAGTGATGCTTTTACTTCTAGAAATGGTAACTGGCACACAAATACATCATTGTGGCCATATTCCACCTTTGCAATCCCATAGCATCCAGGTTAAATGCTCAGAAATCAGATCTTGACAACAGAGAGAGTAGCTTTGTGTCTCAGCAGGTCACTAATTATTAACCAAGCTCACCACCTCACATGAAGAACACAGAACAGAATTCCAAGTCACTAGTTTACATAGAAACTTTGCTTTTTCATATGGACTGTAGGCTGAAATATTTGGATTAATGCATTCTGCCTTTAAAGACAGCTCTACCTAGGGAACCCTCATACACTGTTGGTGAGAATGCAAATTGGTGGAGCGCCTGGGTGTTCTTTGGAAGGAATGATGCTAAAGCTGAAACCAGTACTTTGGCCACCTCATGCGAAGAGTTGACTCATTGGAAAAGACTCTGATGCTGGGAGGGATTGGGGGCAGGAGGAAAAGGGGACGACAGAAGATGAGATGGCTGGATGGCATCACCGACTCGATGGACATGATTTTGAGTGAACTCCAGGCATTGGTGATGGACAGGGAGGCCTGGCGTGCTGCAATTCATGGGGTCGCAAAGAGTCGGACACAAGTGAGCGACTGAACTGAACTGTGGAAAAACAATATGGAGGTTTCTCAAAAAAACTAAAAATAGAGCTACCATATGATCCAGCAATTCCACTTTGGAGTATATATCCAAATAAAAACAAAAACACTAATTCGAGGGATATGTGCACCCCAATGTTCAGAGCAGCATTATTTATAATTGCCAAGCTATGGAAGCAACCTGTCCATCGACAGATTAATGGATAAAGAAAATGTAGTATATATACAATGGAATACTACTCAGGCATATAAGAGAAGGAAATGTTGTTATTTGCAGCAACATGGGTAGACTTAAAGGGTATTATGCTAAGTGCAACAAGTCAGAGAAAGACAAATACTATATGGGATCACATATGTAGAATCTAAAAATACAACAAATTAGTGAATTTAAAAATAAAAAAGCAAACAGATATAGAAAACAAACTAGTCATTACCAATGACAAGAGGGAGGGGGAGAGGAAATGAAGGCATAGGGAATTGAGGTTCAAACTATTCTGTATAAAATACGCTACAAGGATATATTGTAAAAACAAGGAATATCCAATATTTTATAACTATAAATGGAGTAGAACATTTAGAAAAAAGACAGATCCACCTACACATTGGGACCCTCACTTACCATGTACTTATCAACTTTTATTGTTACTTTCTTGTGTTTTATTGTTACTTTCTTTATTATCTTTTATTGACTGTTTTCTTGTCCAACTAGGCAAGGAGCTGCCTGACCATGGAGGCCAGGTGTTCTCGCTTCTCCAGGCGGGTACCTATTGTGTTTGCTGAGTGAATGAATTCTCTGAGCCCTGAAGCAACTTGACATGTAATCGAATTGCAAGAGTCGTGAAAATATAAATGTGAGAAGAAAATACCGGTACCCACCACTGTGTAAAATCTTGGCTCTCACTTAGGTTGCAATCACTTGGAATTGTTAAAAATTAATGTCACCTGTAAACTTCTGATGGTCTTGTCTGGCCGCCTCATAGAAAACGGCTTGGAACTCAGCTGTTCACGAGCCACAGCCAATGAGTCACAACTGCTAAAGTTCCCTTTCAAAATAAGGTTTTACATGGAGTGGCAGCTACTGCGGTAGAGGTAAATGAAAAAAGTAAAGCCCACTTCATCAGATTTGTAATATAATTTCAACCCTATAGCATCAAATATAATAAACATTTAGAGCATATTTTAAATTGTAAGATTTTTAAACTCCAGACTGGTCTGTGGATTTTACTGTCCAACATCAGAACACTAGGTAAGACTAGGCAAGAAGGTTGCTTTCAGAATTAAAGAGAAATTCTTCACTGTTTATCTAGCTCTTGTTTTCAACACACAGGGCACAGCTTCAAAAATCCCCAAAGAGCCTACAACATCATAGCTAGTGGAGAGCATAATACCTAATGTAGAACCACATGTGAGAAAGATGAAGGACACGAACCAGCTTCCTGCCATAGAATCAAGCAAGACATTTTCAAATCAGTAGCTATCAAATAATATTTCACTAAAAATGGTGCTTTTGAGAAAAACTGAGGATTATTTTTATTTATATTTGGCAAGACATGACATTAATCTTTTATAAAGTATCATTATTTTTTAAATCGTTTCCCATTTGTAAATATAATAACTGAAAATAATCTGTGGAATTATTTTTCCCCAATCCTCATTTCAAAGCTCCTCATTATTCGAAAAGTCCATTTCAGCTTTAACATCATGCTAGATGCTTCCATTACAGGGCTATGATGGTTTTAGAAATACATTTGTAGCTCACTGAACTGTATTATCTATTATATATAAGACTTAGCATATATTTAAATTATTGAAAATAAAGTACAAGGTGTGTTTTCCTTTTCTTCATGGTGCTTTCAGGAGTACATCAGGATCGTCTCTTCTTCCTAAAGAAAAACAATAACAAAAATCAAGGAAAGATAAATTTATAAGCTATTAAAATTACAAGTTAACTCAAACTTATAAAATTTCCCACTGCATAAAGTTCACAAAGATAAAATCCCACGATCTAGCTCAAGCAACTAGTATTTAAAACTGTTACAGAGGCTAGAATACTGAGCCAATTTGTAAATTGGAGTTCTAGTTACATTTCTTTTCAAAAAGCTAACTACTCAATTTAATTCACCACTTGAGTCTAATTGTCAGTTTATGCCTGAGCTTGGGTCCTGTCAAAAATGGAAATAACAACTCATTTCATTTTATCATAAATATTTATTGTTTCAATCAACACATATCCTCTTACTTCAGGCAAATGATTAACCCCTTTCAATAGATGTCAGCTATCACAAATCTGACAGCTGAGGACATTGGCTAGTGTTTGGTCATTAGCTTGACATATCCATTAAAACGGCTTTGCTCAAGAGATTTAACAATGTGCACTAGAGGAATAATAAAGTCGACTAACTTTCTTTCCTTTGCTACAATAAAATTTTATTAATTCAAGTGTCACAAATCCAGAAATCAGGATCGCGTGAAACAACCTAACATTAGCCTTTCCACCCTTGAAGGGAGAACACTATCTGCTAAACAAAGGTAAAGAACAAACCCATATGTTCTCAGATTTGTCCTATATTTCAAATGATTTGTGTCTGAATTTGTGAAGTGAAATGGTACTTATGGAGCCACAAAACAGGCTTGGGAAAGCAAGACGGGAAAAGAGAGATGAAATGTTGTGGGCTCATAGTATTTTTTCTATTTCTGCAGAGTTTTATTGAAAGTTTATAGTATAGCATGTGGAAATCCAATAGCATAGGAACAGCCTCCCCTCAGTTGGGCTGTCGGCTCCATCTACTTTCTCATTGCATTTTTCTTTGTTGTTGTTCAGTCTCTCAGTCTCATCCGACTCTTTGTGACCCAATGGACTGCAGCACGCCAGGCTTTCCTGTCCTTCACTATCTCTCGGAGTTTGCTCAAACTCATTTTGAGTCAGTGATGCCATCCAACCATCGCATCCTCTGTTGCCCTCTTCTCTTGCTGCCCTCAATCTTTCCCAGCATCAGGGTCTTTTCCAATGAGTCAACTCTTTGCAACAGGTGGACAAAGTACTGGAGCTTCAGCATCAGTACTTCCAATGAATATTCAGGGTTGGTTTCCTTTAGGATTTACTGGTTTGATCTCCTTGTTCGTAGTTTTCTTACGGAACTGTATGTTTATGACTAGGGTCGACTCATAGTCCTGAGCTTCCAAAGCCTATCAAAGAAGGACAGTAAACCATACCTGTAGCACCTTGTGTACTTCTAGCTGAAGGCTTCTTCTCAACTGGATACTGCAAAGGTATTACAATACCTTGATCTGGCTTCTGAAATGCTGAAATGAGATTTTTTATTTTCCGGAAAAATCTTTTATGTACCCCCGGTGCTGTCTGGAAAATAAAAAGTCAAGCAGATTATTCATCTACCTCATAATTATACAAAAGAGGCCTACAAAATGTGTAAGGGATGCTGAGAGAGGTAACATTTGTGTAACTTATTCAAATATTTGAAAACAGAAGGGAACAGGAAAAACAACATTCTAGAAGAGCTCACTTTGGTTGGCTGAATTGCCCTGCAAGAGGAGCTAATGAGCTGTCATTTCAGTTCTCCCGAGGGTGGTATTAGTTTGTACAAGTCCCTGCTCATCACCCTGCCCTTCCCACCTGCTACCCTTCATACATCCCAAACCTCTAAGGGTATACAGGCCATTACCCACAATGAATTCACCAACGGAGAGGATGAAATTAAACAGGGGAAAAAACCACAGATCCTACAGGTCATGAATAAAAAGCCTAAAGAACCAAGAAAAATTTTAAAAGCAAACAAAACAAACACCCATTTTCCCTGTCGTCATTCCACAATGTAAAATGCTACACAGGAAATTTAAAATTGCATTTTAAATGCAGGGCTAGTTAGTCCTCAGACTCTGACTCCACAGTCTGTCCTGCCTCATCCTTCACATTCAATTTTTTCCTGCTTGGGAAACTTCCCTATCCTCCCCCAAATTGTTCTCTCCATCACCACTTCACTTGACAAGGTTTTCTATGACATGAAAATGAAAGATTCTCTGAGGTCACCTTTATTTATTTATCTGGTTGGTTTTGAAGGGATCATTATTTGCAGATGACTATTAAAATGTACTCCTTTCCTGACATCAATTATCTTGTAAAGACACTACTTGAAATCAACAACAATTTCCTGCAATAGCTTATGAGTCAAGCTTTAGGCATCAGCTCAAAACTGTCATTTTACATAAAATAAAATAGTGTTGCTATAAGTGATTGAACAATGACCAGTTTGGTTGTTTTTTTTTTTTTTTTTTTAGAAAGCTGTTTTTCAGCTCTTCCATCTGGAAAATTTTTGAGGTGGGAGCTGTTCATTTGTTAGCATTTAATGAGAAAACAGGAAGGCTGGCAGACAGACCAAATGCTGAAGATAACACACTATCCACTGTAACTCTTGGTCATTTCCTACATCGAGGTAAATAGTTTTTCGTTTAAGACACTGAAAAACTTCTTTTTATTGATAGTTTTAAATAAGTGTCCACTCAGAGGCCCTCACAGCTACTCAGCAGATGTAGAATACTCTCTCACTCAGCTCCACCCTTATGGTCAAAACACCTTTCCAGAATTCTGTTGAACCCTCATCCAAAAGAACATGGCCATTCTTATAGGAGTCCAAAATTCTCTGGACTCTTACAGAAGTCCTAGAGTTCTTTGGCTTCAGGATAGAATCTCCAAATGGCAAAGGCAAGCTGTAGGCACAAAATAACCTTCTTGTATCTTCCTTAGAGTACTTTTTCATTTTCAAAGCCCTTTCCCATCTCTTGCCCCCACTATTTGACAGACTGGCTGTTCTTGGGTGATTTGGTTACTCCCATTTGACAGATAAGAAAATGAAAATACAAAGAGATAATTCAGCTTGCCCAAGTCACACAGATGACCAGAGACAGAATTGGCCCTAGATCCCAGGACCCAGTGCCTTTCCTCTCAGATTAGGACTAGACCAAACACGTTCTAGTGAGGTTAGAGTCACAGACCAGAAGAGAAACTACACACTCCCCCAGTATGGAAAGATTTCAAACCACACATTTTTTCACCTGTTCTTGTGGCTTGTAAAACCATTTATCAACAGAAGCATCTTTTTTATGGGAATTTATATGCAGTTAACCTTGATTATCCACGCTAACAGAGAGGAATAATAGCATGGGATGTAAAAGCAATTGAAATTTGGCATGTAATGCTGCACCGGCAGATAAGTGACCAAATTTACAATGTTTTGCTTAGGTCAATAAGTGAAATTATTTAACGTCTGCTGATCTACTGATGATCAAACATCCAGAAAAGCCCAAAAGCACCGAAGTCAGCAGAGGGGTGTTAGTACATTTCTTATAATGTACCACAGACAATGTACATATTAATAAACGATGGGTGACTGTAGAATTCTCTGAATTAACAATTTGACTAAATTTTAGCCTGAGTCACATGAGATAAATTAATAAACTTGGCAATGATAAAACCTAAGATTCTATCTAAAATGAGAAATTCACATCATATTTGTCTTTCATAATTGAGTGGATCCAGGGTTCAATTTTACTCCACTCTTTGAAACAAATCGCAGACATACCTCAATTTCTAGCACAGTTCTTGCACAGAAGATGAAGTGCTACCGTCAAGACTTTTCCTGCACGGTAGCAAACTAAAGCATTGTTCCAAAAAGCAATATAAATATCTGTTATTTACCTAATTTTGAAAATACATCTGCCACAAGAATTGTACCACTGACATCTCCCATCCTGTCACTGAACTCAGCTATTGTTCAAATTTGCACATTTGCCATACTGTCATCTCTTAGTTATCCATGGAAACATGTTTTGGATCACAGCTGGTCTTCAATATGCTCTAGAGAAATTTCTTCCAGTCAGGTGATATGAGTTCTGAGAATACATACTAGTTTAATCTTCACCTTAAGAAAAATGTAACTAAGAAGGCAAATTTAGTAGATAGGGAAAAATGCAGTGCATTTCAAAAATAAATCTAGAGTTTTCTTTTAAACTGTTTTCCTTTTGGAGAAAACATGCCAATCTTCTGCTCTCTTGGTGCAGATAATTACAATATTATTAGATAAACGGGTCAGACCAGACAACAGAATGAGAGAGCATTTGATTTCAATAAGCCTTTTCTTTCCTAACATGATCACAAACATGTAACACTCTGCGTGTGATGTTGTACTTGAAATGGAAGAAAATGAATTAAAACAAAAGATTAACTAAACCCTACTAATTTAAGATCCTTTTCATACAGAATATTCCTCAGAAGCAGAAGGCTACTTCTCTAGGGAGAAGGGCTATTTCTGGTCAAATTATATGCACATATATATATGTATGTATCAAATGCTACTATTCCTCATAATAATGAAATTTCATTTCCTATTCAATTATCTCTGCAGTGATGCAAAGAATTTTTTTTAAAATAAACAGGTATAAACAGTTTTGATTAGAGATAGTACTGCTTTTCCTCTAATTAGTATCATGGCATTAATTATCCTGATATAAAGCAACAACGTGTTTGAAAACTTGCCCTAATTTATCTCAGTAGTTCAAAACATTTGTAGTGTGCAATTTGTGCTTTCTAGTTTACTGATGCATCTTTAAAAGTTTAGAGCTATTTTAATTTTTTTAAGTCTAGTCTTTAGAGTTTCTTAAATGCATAGAATGTGTTATTAATAGAGGTTGATATTAGCAATTACATTTTCTAACAGCTCATGGTAAAGTGCTTTCATTATAAAGACAGACTGTTTTTATATAAGAGTCAGAAATCATTTGAAGTCAAAAGTTTCCATTGCAGAGCCCTCTATTTTGGCAATAGGGTAATATACTATCCTGGTAGGCAGAAAGAGATCCACTCTATCGGCATTTCTTGCAATGGCACAGTGACTTTCAAATTTTTCAAAGCCATCAGAATCCATTTTTCTAATGAAATCTTTCTCAGAGCCCCACTTGCTAAGCAAAATAAAGGCTGCTCAGATTAAAGACAAATTGGGGACCCAAAGCATACCCACACATCCTCCTCTCCTCCTATAACCCCCTGGGCAACTCCAAGGCACCTAGATCGAAGGACCTTAGGATTCTGAAGAGCATAGCTCGAAAGCTACTATAATATTCCCTCTCTCTCCTTCTCACCTATCTTTGTCCTTTCATATGGTTCAGCGGGGAGTCCTGTCACCAAAGTAGAGCAGCCTTGATTACCCTAATACTTGGAAAATCCTCTATTCTTCAAACTTTTATGATAGATGATGTGTAACACTTAACTGTACATAATCACACTGTTCAGCAACTTGGGTGAATTCCCATTGTTGAGGGCTTTGCTAGTTAGGCCTGTGGCTAAGAGCATTCTTTACATGCATTATCTCATTTAATCTTCAAAATGAATACTATAAGTAAGCGACTATTTTTAGCCTTATTTTATAGATGAAGAAACTCGTTCAAAGAAAAATTAAGTAACCTACCCAAGGTCAAAGACCTCTCAGAAAGGGGGTGAGGGTGGACAAGACGTGCAACCCAGATCCACCTGACAGCAAACGCCAGGCTCGCATTGCTGTTGAATTCATTTGGTATCACCTCAAGGGTCTTATAAGCTCTTAGAAAACAGGAGTCATGTTGTTTGATCTCCCAAAGAACCACTTGTGTTAGTATTATTTAGTAAATAATTGTAGATTTGATTCTTTTATATATTTTTGATAGACTTTCTAAAATTTCACTTAGGTACTAAAACTTTACCACAATCCTTTAGCTTTGTTATCTTTCCTCCAAAGTCAGACACTCCATACAATGGTGGCTGAACAGAACTGGGACCAAAATTTTTTTTAATGATCCATGAACAATTTTGGATTAGAGCATTAGTGATGTGAATTGGAGGAGTATTTGGGGAATGTAGGATTTGACAGCTCTTTTATGAAAGCAAAGCAAAAGTCAAACAGCTCCCCCAATACCCCCAGAAGCAAAAATAAATAAAAGAGCTATACCTCAGCACTCCAAGAACCTGTTTCTGTCTGGGATACTCGGTATGTATAAATGTAACCTTGATACCTGTGAAAGAATAAACTTTCATTACTGAAAAATTCCAAAAGAACAATGGGTGTTCTAAATTTGAGCTTTAACTATTACATATAAATATACATATACTGGAACACACGTATATGGCACCAAGTCATTCATAGAAATAAAAGCCTGGGGAATCTAACTTGCTCACACATTATATCTAGCTAGTCACAGTTTCCAGTAAGCCTTCTTTATCTTTACTTTTTTTTTTTTTAAATGAGGGCATTCACACCCCTAAGGATTTGTCAAGTTGAGAGACTGCTGGGACAGAAAGAAACTAGAGACCTATTGTAATTGGTAAAAATTACAAATTATTAAGCCAGCCTAGGTGTCACAGTTGGTAAAGAATCCACCTCCCAATGCAGGAGATGTAAGAGATGTGGGTTCCACCCTGGGTCAGGATGATGAAGTACGAAATGGCAATCCACTCTGATATTCTTGATTGGAAAATTTCATGGACAGAGGAGCCTGGTGGGCTGCAGTCCCTGGGGTCACAAAGAGTCAGGCATGATGGAGCACACACATGATGACAAATTATTACATTGATTCAACAAAGTCTAGCTATATTACTTTTAAGTACATACTGCACCTTAAGGTGAAAACATTTTACTGAGCTAAAGTACTATGAGGTCTACGTAATAGCAATAATATTAATTATAAATATAATAATATCCCTATGATGTTACTATTATTATGTAACTTTATAATATAGTACTAATAATAATTTGAATTAAAAAGGAGTCCTGCCAAAGTACTTGAAATCAGCTTGTCCTTTTAGATGGCGTATTTTCCCCAATTATTCAGTATGTATGCATATTATATATCTGTATAGTTGATTTCTACTACATGCCAAGAGTTTTACATGCTGTATTAGTTTGCTCAGACAGATATAGCAAAATACCATAGTCTGTGTGGCTTAAACAAAAGAAATGTATTTTTGCACAGTCCTGGAGGCTAGAAATCCAAGATCAAGGTGCCAGCTACATAGGTTTTATTCTGAGGCCTCTTATCTTGCCTTGTAGGCAGCCACCTTCTTGCTGTGTGCTCACATGACCTTTTTTCTTGTGTGTGTGTGTGTGTGTGTGTGTGTGTGTGTGTGTGTGTAGAAAGAGATCTCTCTTTTTAAAAGGCCACCAATCCTATTGGGTTGGGGCCTCACCCTTACAACCTCATTTATCCTTAATTACATCCTAAAGGCCTGTCTTCAAACATAGCCACTTTGGGGATTAAGCTTCAGCATATGAATTTGAGGGGAGGGGGACATAATTCAGTTCACAGTATTCCAACACTGGCACCCCCAGATTCACACCTTCTCTTATGTAAAATACATTCATTCCATCCCAACCGCCTCAAAAGTCTTCAGTACATTCCAGCATAAACTCTACAGTTTAAATAAAGCCCAAAGTCTCATCTAAATATCATCTAATGAGGTATGACTGCTCCTGAGTCAAAATTCTTCTCCAGCTGTGAACCTGTGAAACCAGACAAGTCACGGGCTTCCAAAATACAGCAAGGCAAGCATAGGACAGATATTCTCATTCCAAAAAGGAGATATCAGGGAGAAAAGGGTGACAAGTCCCCCAAATGTACAAAATTTCATAAGGTAAATTCCATTAGATCTTAACGCTTGAGAATAACCCTTTTGAACTGATGCTCTACTCTCCAGCCCCACTGGGTGGCACTGTCACCCCCCGTGGCTCTGCAGCAGCAGCCCTGCCCACCTGGCTCTGCTGGGCACTGATCCTGCCTCTGAAATTTAGGGTGAAAGTGACCTTGCCCTCCTAGGCTTATGCACTCTGGTGCTGTGGTGGGAGTGGCAGCCCTGATGATCTCTGAAACGCTTTCAAGATCATCTTTCCATTTTCTTGAAAGCTAAAGCATTTTTGCAACCAAATTGCTCTGCTGCCCTATCATGTTCCTTTGGTCCAAACTGACAGTGTCGCTGATGCTTTGGTCGAAATTCTATTCCCAGCTTCAGCTGAGATGACTAGTTAACATTGTGGGTAATCTACTTAAGAAGCAATTGTCCAGCCACTCCCTTAGTGTTCTCTCCAGACCAAGCTTCCTCATTTTTGGCCATATGAGTGGGCTGAGAATTTTCCAAATCTTTCAATTCTGATTTCTTTTGTTTAACAACTCCTTCTTTGCTTCATCTTTCTCCTTTTGCATTTTATCATAAGTAGTCACGAGGAACCAAGGTACTCTTTCAACACCTTGCTTAAAGATCTCCACAGCTAAATATCCAATTTTCAGGTTCTACCTTCCACAAAATATTAGAACACAGTTCAGCCAAGATCTTTGCCATTTATAATCAAGATGGCTTTTCCTTTAGCTTCTAACAACACATTTCTCATTTTCACCTGAGACCTCATCAGAATGACCTTTAACATCCATCATTCTACCAACACTGTATTCATAGCAATGTAGCTTTTTCTAGCATGCATCTCCAAACTTCTCTAGTCTCTACCCATGATCCAGCTCCAAAGCCACTTCCACATTTTTAGGTTTTTGTTACAACACCACTAGATTTCTCAGTACCAAAATCTATACTAGTCTTCTTGGGCTGTCATGACAAAATGCCATAGACTGAGTGGCTTAAACAAAAGAAATTTACTTTTTCATAGTTTTGGAGGCTGGAAGCACAAGATCGAGGTGCCAGCAACATAGATTTCATTCCAAGGCCTTTTTTTCTGGCCTGGTGGACAACCACCTTCTTGCTGTGCTCTCACACGACCTTTTCTTTGTGTGCATTCATTGAGAGGGGGTGCTGTCTCTCTTCTCATAAGGCCAAGACACTATTGGATTAGAGCCACACCCTTACGATCTCATTTAACCTAAATTGCCTCCTAAAGGCCCTATCTCTAAGTATATCCACACTGGGAGTTAGAACTTCATCATAGGAGTTTGACAAGGACACAATTCAGCCCACAGCACATGCATTATCTCTTTTGGGCCCAACAGTAATCCCAGGAGCTTTATATTGTGAAATTGATTTTATAGATGAGGAAACTGAAACTTTGAAAAGTTAAGTAACCAAAGCCACACTACAAATCAAGCACCAAAGCTGGGCTTTAAATCAGACCTCTTTGACTCTAGAGCCCTGGCTTTTGATTCCCACCCTGTAATGGATATAGATTATTATATTTTAGCATATATGGTACATGCGTGCATGCTTAGTCACTCAGTCATGACTAACTCCTGGGACCCATGAACTGTAGCCTGCCAGGCCCCTCTGTCCATGGGATTCTCCAGGCAAGAATACTGCAGTTGGTAGTCATTCCCTTCTCCAGGGGATCTTCCCAACCCAGGGATCAAACCTGGGTCTTCCGCATTGCAGGCAGATTCTTTATCATCTGAGCTATCAGGGAAGCCTCAGTATGTATGGTACTGCTAGTTAGTTTGCCTCACAAACCTTTGCTTCCTAGAAAAGTACAGTAAACTTTATGCTGAATCATTTCAAATTATGAATCTGAATATTCACAGTTTTATTTCAGACATTTTCTGATTGCTATTCTTTAGCACAAGTTTGGGTCAAAATATATCTTTGACTACAATATATGTTAAACGCTGGTAAAAATAAATGTGTTTAAATCTAAAAGAACCTAAAGAATCTAAAGTATCTCAAACAGGGTCACCCTTGAGTAATTGACCTCACTTACCATTAACCCCTTATAGAACTAAAAGTCTTTAAATATGTGTATTAAATTACTGTATTTTTAATCAATATCCAAGAGTACTATTACCTAAGGGATTAAAAAAAATTAGGTCTAAAACACTTTAGTTAGGTTTATTCGATTTGTGAAATCCAAAAAAGGGTCAATCTAATTTGCTGCTGTGATTACAGGAAATGTTTCATTTTTGTTATGAAGATTTGCCAGAATATTTATATCATATATAAAATAGCTTGATATATGCATATAATATACTATTTAGCACATATAATATGCTAAGTAAATATAAAATATTACATTGTAAAGCCTTTTGCATTTTTAATCAATTGAAATGTACCTCAAAATCCACTGATTTCAGTAAGTACTCTACAGGGAACAAGTCAAGCATTTCGATTTCCATTTTCACTATGAGAACTCCAAACATAAAGCTTTAAGTGGTTTTCTTAAAGTTACACAGCAGGAAATTCCCTGGCAGTCCAGTGACTAGGACTTAGTGCTTTCACTGCAGGGGCCTGGATTCAATCCCTGGTTGGGGAACTAAGACCCCACATGCCACCCAAAAAGAAAAAAAAAAAGGGAAAATGGAGGTAGGAGCAGGGAAATAGCATAGGCCTTTATTTAGTTCCATTTTCCCTATGGAAAGCGATTAATGGCAATAATTCAGTATCATTAAAGGTGTTCTGGAAATTAATTATTTAAAATCTCAGCAACGATGCAAGCAAAATCATAGGCAACTGGTTTTCTACTTTCTCAAACAATGGGTTTCTAAAAGATACAATGAATCTACCTCTCTACTATCATTCAGCCTCATTTAGTCAAAATAAATGAGTCTGTTTTGAAAATTGTTTCCTAACGAATCTGATCTTATCGCACTTTCAGTTAAGAAGCAGGAACCTGAGTACCACTTCAAAAGTCCTTACCTCTTCAGTCTTGAACAACCTGATGTTAGTGGCACATAAAACTCCTTGTGATCAACCCATCCAACTTTAACAGTCTCCTACGCCCCAGCTCCTTCGATTTCTGAATGAGCAAAATTGTCTCCCCGTCAAACAAGCCAGCATTTCATCTCTTCCACTTCCAAGTTGCTGGAGTAATTGACCAAAGATCTCCTGTAGCCAACTCTCGTGGATATACTCTCATATATCACTGATGGAAGAGATACAAAACAGTGCAATTCAAATTATATTCCCAGGGTATTAGTAGAGCATCACCTGGGACCTTGCTGGAAATGTAGAATCTCGTGCCCACTCCGGAATTGCTGAGTCAGAATCTGAAATTTTAACAAGATTTCCAGATGATTTGTAGGCACATTAAAGTTACAGAAGGATTGATTAGAAATGCATGGAAAATGCTCACACCTCATTGGCTTCTTTAACTCAACCTGGGTGCATCTGCGCCACCACCCCTATAGTCGCTCAGTCTATGTTTTCAGAATGAAATTTTATTTAAGTATAAGCTGAAGCTTTTCCAAGGGTTTCAGTCTTCATAGAACAGTGTTTCTAAATTTCTTACTCTTTCTTCCCCAACAAAATTTCAGTTTTGTTTTCTGTAGCTACTATTAAGAAATAGTAATCTTATAATATAAAAGTAAACTAAAATATGGATTCTCTCTTTTCCAAACTACACATGCTCTCTCACCATTCACTGAAAAATCACTGTTTTAGGGAATAAATTGGCAGAGTTATAACAAGGGCTATAAAGCTGCGTATTTTTGACCTAATGACCTTCCTTATTTTCATCTGCTCTAAGGAATGAAATAGAAAAACCAATTTGACCAAGATTTTCATAGGAGTTCTATTTTAATAGTGAAAAAATGGAATTAACCTAAGGAATGTAACTCAAAATAAAGAAATGGCAGCAGAAAGAATGGTTCAAAACTAAACCAAAGTTCAAAGATATTAAGGTGCTATATTTTTCAAAAAATTTTAAGCACATGGACCATGTCAATATAAAATGATGGTATGTGAAAAAATGGACACAAGGAGAGAGAGATGCTACTGTGATTACTGTTCAAAACTATCCCTGTATGTATATAAATGTAAATTTAAATTAACATAAATACATCTTTGGATATTAATTTTCTTTTTTTTTCCCCCTTTTTGGCCATGCCATGGCATTCAGGCTCTTAGTTCCCTGACCAGGGATCAAACCTGTACTCCCTGCAATGGGAGTCTTCACTAGTGGACCACCAGGGAGATCTGTTAATTTTCCTTATAATGTTATACAACTGACTATAACATTTTTTTAAATAAACAAAAATGAAATTGCAATTTGAAGCATTAAAAATCTAACCTAAGCAAATCACAAATTAGAAAAATATTGTTCATTTTTAAAAACTGAGACTCCAATACTTTGGCCACCTGATGCAAACAACTAACTCATTGGAAAAGACCCTGATGATGGGAAAGATTGAAGGCAGGAGGAGAAAGGGACGACAGAGAATGAGATGGTTGGATGGCATCACTGATTCGATGGACATGAGTTTGCGCAAGCTCCGGAAGTTGGTGATGGACAGGGAAGCCTGGTGTGCTACAGTTCATGGGGTCGCAAAGATTTAGACATGACTGAGTGACTGAACTGAACTGACTGACATCCCTTTAGGATTATTTTTCCTCTGACTCCCTATTAATATAGACAAACCAAGAATGTAGTAGTGTAACCTTTGGTGGGGGCAAGCTGTGATACATGTGGGATCTTAGCTCCCCGACCAGGGATCAAACCTGTGCCCCCTTCATTGGGAGCACAGAGTCTTAACCAATGGACAGCCAGGGAAGTCCCGAATATACTGTAATTTTAACTTCCTTCCTCCATTAAACTGTTAGTCACACTTGTTGATAAGCCTGGAATTTTAAATTTATCATGAGAAAAAAATCTAGAAAATTAATAATTGGTAGAAAGCAATTTTGTTGCTGTTGCCATTAACTAATGTTCTTGAAAATTAATTTCTTAAAAAAACAAATATTTTGCATTTCAATGACTACAAAGCATGTGTTGATTCTAATATTAAAATGTGCCTTTATCTTTTCAAAAGCCGTCGCCAGTTCTTAAAAAATGTTCTGATTAGAAACAGACAAGAAGAAAGCAACTCGACTTATTTCTTATTCTCTCAAAAGGTCAGCATAGGGGACAAATCTTGCTTTAAAATTGACGAAACCACATCAATTCCTTCTTTATACCACTTCAAGGGCTACACAAAAGAAAAAGTTTAGCTACACCTGACTTCATGACACCACAAATAAAGCAAGCTAGTGCCCAGGCTGCCTATGTCTATACAAACAAATGTTATGTGCAAAATTCAAGGCACAATAATAATGTGACTTATTTTTTAACAACTATTTCAGAGCTTTTATACCCGGAGGAATGGTATCCTCTACAAAGCCATCATTACTGAGAGTGTTCTCTGATTCAAGAGATTTTCCAGTTTCCTATACCCCAATCTTCTTTCTTTCAGAGTGAATTTGAATTTTCAGAACCATCAAAAGTCATTCAGCTTCAAGTTTGATGGTAAAACTCTGTAAAACCAACTTCAATGAGTCATGACAATGAATATCATCTCTTCTTCCCTTGAAGTGCCACAGAACATTTTATTTATGTACTCATACAACGGTCTAACTTTGTCTCACAATTATTTATAGATTTTTTAATTTATATTAACGAACACCTACTACATATTAACTTTGTAAATATTAACTCATGCAAGAAGTCTCATAACAACTCCATGAGGTGACTAGTATTATTATCACCGTTCCCCTCTCCACAGATAGGAAACCTGAGCCATGGATAATTTCAGTAACTTGCTCAAGGTAAAATAGCCAGGTAAAGGCCGCAGTTGGGATGCACACCCAGAGGGTTTGGCTTTAAGTCATGGGCTCTTAACCATTTTTCTATGCTGCCTCTCTCTTACATCAGAGGGACTGAACAAACGGATCTTTAGGTAAATCCTAAAGCCAGGACTTGCCTGGGGGTCCAGGGGTTAAGACTTCTTCTTCCAGTGCAGCGAGTGAGGGCTCAGTCCCTGGTAGAGGAGCTAAGATCCCACATGCCTCATGGCCAAAAACACAAAACATAAAATAGAAACCATATTGTAATAAATTCAATGAAGACTTTTAAATGGTCCACATTTAAAAAAAATCTTTAAAAAGCATAGTTCTCAAAAAAGGAAGGAGTCTGCTTGGCCTTATGACTGGAAAGAAAGAGCAAAGGAAAGGGCTAAAGCACAGAGACCAGATGGGGAGAGCCCCAAAGAGCCAACCTAGGCTTTCCTTTTGCTTTAAGCTAATGACATCTTTAGACTAATCTTACACCTTAATTTTACATTGTCAACCAGAGTCAGCACTTGATTTATTGGCTTGTGAATTGTCCTTTTGGTGGTTTGTTTATTGCAAATTTAATCCTATGCTGTTAATGGATTGTACTCAGATAATCCAAAATAATTCTAGTGACCTAAATTATCATGAAGATAAATGTGGCACCAACACACACAGCCAATTGTATTCAAAAACTAACTCGTTAAGTTTTATAATATCTTATTCTTCTGTTCCCCTTAAATACAACTGATTAGCTGGAGTTTTCTTTTGTCACTGTTACTTCTCCCATTTCTCCAGTTCAGTTGTTTGGCAGGCACTTTACTCCCAGTCATCCTTTAAATCTTAAAGGACAAAAAGATAATTATCCTTTTATCTAAAGACACATATGTCAAATGACTTCATTATGTGTCCCTTTATATATATATTTATTATATATAAAGAATATAATAGCATTTCTTCTTCCCAATTTTTCATCAGATAAAAGTAGCAAATTCAGATATGTACAGAAAGATGTACAGAAATAAACTATTCAAACTAATTATTTTAAATACTTTAAATCAGTTTTTCTTTTATTACCATCAAACTATCCCAGTGGGCATTTAGGACTTTCCTAATGGTTGTCGACATTGAGGGTGAAAAAGAAAGAAATGTGAGGGCTCACATGTACCTTAGTGAAAAGAAACTTGATATACCTTGAAAACCAAAAAGTATAAAATTAAATTGAATTTAAACTATTTGCATGGATATGAACATTTAGTATACTGGATAAATACAAAAATACATAAAGTCAGCAGATTTTCTGTTGCAAAAGAAAATATGGTAGGAAAATTTTCCATTTATGATAGAAATAAAAAATAGACACATACATGCATGCTCACAGTATCTAGAAATAAACTTAACAAAAATATGCAAGACCAATGGGAAGAAAACTATAAAACTCTATTGATGTATAGAATGGACTTTTGGCCTCTGAGGGAGAGGGAGAGGGTGGGATGATTTGGGAGAATGGCATTGAAACATGTATACTATCATGTAAGAAACGAAGCACCAGTCTATGTTCGATACAGGATACAGGATGCTTGGGGCTGGTGCATGGGGATGATCCAGAGAGATGATATGGAGTGGGAGGTGGGAGGGGGATTCAGGATTGGGAGCTTGTATACACCCGTGGCGGATTCATGTCATTGTATGGCAAAACCAATACAGTATTGTAAAGTAAAATAAAGTAAAAATAAAATAAAAAAACTATCAATGAATGTAAATGAAAAAATTAATAAATGGAGAGACAGATCAGGTTTTGGATGGAAAAACTAAATTCTTTAAAGATGACAATCCCTCCTTAACTTATGAATGAGTTTAACATAACCTCAATGGGATTTTTTTAATTTAACAAAATTATTCTAGATTTCATCTTGAAGAACCAACAGATAAGAATACCAAATAATTTTTTAAATATATTCAAATATTATCATATTACAGAGCTAGTATTACAAGAATAAACCAATTGATCCAAATAGATAACTGCAAAACAGTAACTGTTATATGTAAGAATTTAACATATGATAAACTAGGTTAATAAATCAATCAGGAATGGAAGTTCTATTTATAAATCATTAGCTATTTTGAAACAAAATCATTTAGATCCTTTCTCCACATCAAAATAAAACTCCAAATGGAATTAAAGAGTTAAACATAAACTAACCAAATCATAAATTTAAAGCAAAAATTGAAGTGAAGTTATAGGATATCTCTGCAAGTCATAGAACTTTCTATGTTGGGAAGCAAAGGGAGAAATCAAACACAAGGAAAATGAATGGTGGACTTTATTAAAAATGTTAATTTTTGTGTGTCAAAGAAAAGTGATGGCAAACACCAAACTGAGAAAAGATACATCAGATCAAGGATTAGTATATAAAAACTCATACTGTATTCAGAAAAATAGTAAGATCCAAATGGTTAAATGGGCAAAGTACACACCAAAGAGTCAATTCATGAGCAAGGAAATACAACAGTTTACCAACCATATAGATACTTGATCACTAGTTAAAGAAATACAAAATAAAGAATGAGACATCAAATTTCAATAATTTTTTTAACAAGAATACTCATTTCTAGGGAGCATGCAGTGAGACAGACACTTTCATGCAGTACTGGTAAGCATATATATAAACTGGAATAACCACTTGGGAAAAAATATTTGGTGATCATGTATATATCAAGAATCTTAAACTATTCATATTTTCTGATCTAAAAATAACACATCTTGAAATTTGTTATAAGGAAGTAAGCATAAATACAAGGAAATCTCTAGGGATTGAAATATGAATCATGACAAACTCCATAACAGCAAAAAAGAATGGAATGATTCATATGTATAAAATTAGATGACTGGTTAAGGAAAACATAGTTGAGTTGGTTGGACTACCATGAAACTATTAAAAATAATGTTTTAAAATCACTTGTAAGAACATTATACACAAACGTGCCTTTTTCAAGTTAAGTAGAAAATGCAGCAGAATACAGTATTAGAAGAGCACATGCGTTTATAAAGCAATTTGTTTTATTAAAATATAGAAGAAAAACCACTTACTCTTCAACAATAATTGTCTTTACGTTATAAAACTATAGATGGTTTTCTCTCATTTCTATTATCTACATCTTAAAATTTTTCTATAATGTGAATAGGTGTTTAGGAATTATTTTTAATAGACTTATTATACCAAAATCTGAATTTATTTATTGAAAACAATTGGAAGAAAATCTTCTTGCTTTAAATGAAGATAAGCAATCCTATCAATGGAAGATCTCTTTAATACTTTTGACATTATTCAGTTTTCCAAAATGAACAGAGGAAAAGGCCATGATCAGGGGTTCAGAACTGGGGAAAGGAGCAAATATAGTGAGAAAGTATAGTATAAAGTACAGCTCAGCTTCCCTGGTGGCTCCGACAATAAAGAATCTGCCTGTAGTGCAGAAGACCCAGGTTCGATCCCTGAGTCAGGAAGATCCCCTGGAGAAGGGAATGGCTACCCACTCCAATATCCTTGCCTGGAAAACTCCATGGACAGACAAGCCTGGCGGGCTACAGAGGGTGGCCACAAAGACTCAGACACGACTGAGCAACTAAGCCACCTTACCACAGCTCAAAAGGCACATGCAATGTGTTATTTCTGCAATAAAAATACAGAAACTAAAGCTCAACCAAACCTTCTTGAACAATGAAAACAAACAAAAGACAGAATGAGAAACTATTTTGAGTGAACACTACAGTCAGTGCATGTTTGTTAGCTGTACTTTGTTGTTCATTTATATATGTCACCATTGACATTGTTATTTCTTCTGTATATCATAACTATACATGTTTTAGTTTAAAATGAGTACATGGTTTATTTCAAAATAAAATTTGATTTTGTTACTACAGTGTAGTACTAAAAAGAGGAAATGAAATGTTTACGTTTATCAGAAGGGATCCTTGGCTCACAAAAAAGCTGAGAAACTGTCACAAAAGGCACTGTATCATTGTGTCTTCCCTCTGCACTAGTCTGGCCATCAGCCTCTAGGACTTGGAGGCCCAGTGTGCCCACTGAAAGATATGTTAGGGGACTCCCAATTTGCCGACTATTTTCTGCTACTTCATAAAAAGGTTTGCATGGAGAACCTAGAGTCATAAAAACTGCATTTAGGCAAGATTCACTTTGGGCAAAAAACTTAATCTGAGAATTTCCCATCTGCCTAAGTTAATTCCTTATGTGGCCCTGGCCAATTTGAGTAATAGGCTAAGATTATCCTTCTCTCTTGCATCTTTTACCAACTACAATCTTCTGCAGAAGATAGAGCATACATTACTATTCTTGTTTTACAAATATGGAAACCAAGACCTACAGAAGTTGAGTGATGTCCCAGAGGCCATAGCCTGGCCTCCTAATATCAGCCCAAAAGCCTACTGCCATAAAGAATTTGCCTTGACAGTTCATTCATTAATTCAAAAACATTTATTGAGTGCCTATTGCATGCCTCATGATACCTGCTGCATGCCAGGCTGTGTTCCTGGTGCAGGAGATGGTGTCTCTGCCCCAGAGAGATTACATCCTAGCAGGAGAGCCCAGCAAGACAAAAGTAGACAAGCAAACATCAGACAGCTGAAAGCTCCCAGAAGAAAAGTAAAGTGACGGATTATAACTGGGACAGGGAGAAGGTACTTATTTTAGAGGCTATTCAAGGAAGTCCTCTCTGAGAGAAGAAGGAGAAGGAACAGTTAAGTGTGAAGATCCTAAGCAGGGAGAAGCTTGGCAAGCTCGAGAAACAACAAAGAGGCCAGTGCGTCTGAAGTCTTAGGAACATCCTGCCACACACTGTCCCCGGCTCTTCCTTCCCTTCCCTGGCCTTTTGTACTTTAATTTTTCCCTCTAGGTTGAGGGTCCCATTATCTCTTTTGGTGAGCTTTCCTAATAGAAGCTCCCCTCACCAGTCGGTCACTCCTCCACCTTCTATTGATAAGAAAAGAGCCTAGGAATACGAGTTGGCTTTCACTGACCTACCCCAGTTTTCACTTTGGAAAAACAATAATATAAGGAAAACCTAAAATCTGAGCCCAAGGGATTCACTAGCTTGCACATATTTCCCTTGTAGCTTTTATAACAAACGTGTTTAGCATGGCCTGAGCGTTGCCACAAATACGCCTTGCCCATTTAAAAATAATACAGTAAACAATGAAAATCCTCTAACACCAGGCTCAATACGATCTCTCATCAATGACCCAGAAGGAACTTCAAAATCTTGCCATGTATCATCAGACACCAAAATTACAACCAAGCATTTTCCCTCATTTTGTTTCTGTCTAGAAGCTACTGTACAGGGCTGCTGCTTTCATGAGTGTTTTTACCCTGCTAACAAAGAGTGATTGAACTAGGGACTTTCTTAGAAATGCCCCGTGAGTACTTAAAGATATTGACTGAAATATATATATACATGATATATATATAATATAATAAAAAGTACTGAAAGAGAGTGAAAAATAATAACAACAGCTTACTTTTACTGAACACTTAGTATGCATCAGGTCCAGTGCTAAATTTTCTATGTGCATTACAGCATTTAATGCTCAGTCCTATGAGGTAGGTAGTAATATTACACTTTTGGACAAGAAAACTGAGGGACTGCGAGGTTAGCTTGCCAAAGCCAGCATCAGACTAGCACAAGATTAGGTCTTAGCTCTGCCTGACCCTGGAGCCCTGGAGCAAAGATGAAGGTGCATCTGATTCAAAATGGGGCTTTAGACCAAGAGATGCTTAGGTAAAGGGCAAAGCTGAATCATACCAGGGTGCTTTCCCTCCATGTCCTATACGACTATTGTCTCTCCCAGCATTTATCACGGAAAGGCCCTATTTCTGAAACCCCACCCCAGCCCCCTCCAACTCCTGTAAAGAAAGCTAATTAAGCAAATCCAGAGAGGTGGTTTTATTCAGAAATGTCCCTGTCTCCCACATCATGACCTAACTGGTATTGCTGTCTTAAAGGATTCCGTTTCTTAGTCTTCTTCCTCTCCTTGAATTTGAAATCTTCCTTTGGGAAGATACCTTCAAAGCCATTGCCAGAGGGCTGGCTAGAAAGGCCTCTCCTCTGAGGAGCTGGCGGCCCTAAATCTGGCAATTCCCTCATCCCAGGCCTCCACCTTGCTGGCCTCTACCAGAGGTCCAACCTGAAGCCAGGAGCCTGAGTCCTTTTGGCAGCAAAGGTAAATTCTAGGCTCCTTTTCTTCCAATGCAAAGAGCATTCCTACAGCCGCCCCCAAAGGAGCTGGAGAAGCCCTTCTGAAGAGCAGGAAGCCCAGGCGAGACATCCCCTGTGAGCCGCATGGTGGGCAGTGGGGGCTCCGGGGCCCGTCATGTACTCACAGTACACACAGACAGTACACGCCCGGAACACTCTCGCTGTCCCTCAGCAGATAGCTGCCGTCCAGGCCCGTGGCGAGCAGGAGCTTCTCCCCGTCTCCCGGCTGATCTTGCCGTGATACACAGCCACCGCGTCCATGGCCAGGGGGCAGTAGCAGGGAAAGGCCGCTGTTGCCGCTGCCGCCGCAACCAGACACAAACGACTCAGCCACCTGCCTCCCTGTTCAGCCAGATGTTCAAAAAAGAGAAAGGAGAGCCCCAACAACAGGATGTTGTCTACCTGCCTCACAGCCTCCTTCTCGCACTTCAGTGAAAACCAGGTCAGCAGTTTAGCAGCTTGGCTACTGCCCTAGGGTTCAACTCCCCCCTCCCATCTCTGCTCCGCCTCTGCCACAAAAGGGTTGGGGTGCATGGATGGACAGAGAGGGGAGGGCCATCGGAAGAAAGTCCTTGCACGATGCGGCCTGTGCTCCTAATGCACACAGACACGAATGCCTGGTAATGTTTCTGTCCCTGTCATTTTCCCAGGAAGGCCACCCTGACTTAGCTCAAATAGTCCCCAAAGGAGTTAATGAGACAGGCAAGCTGTGTTGATCTTCATGTGGGGCAGAAACATACTGACAGAGAATGAAAGGCCCAAAAGCTCTGAGACCAAAACACAGAGGTCATCAGTATTGTCAGTGGGTGAGCTCCACTGAGCACAGGCAGGAGGCTCCTAGGGAATCAGAGGCAAGAAGTGAACAGCGGACTTAGGATCTGCTGCCTCCCCTCCCCAAGCCCTCCCCCTTCTCTTTGACTCCTCATAGTCCTCCCCAGCAATCTTGATCCTGAACAAATCAAACATTTCCAGCCTTCTTGTCCAAGATCCCAAAGTGCTAGTTGAGGTACAAAAATCAGTCTGTGTCCAAAGATATTCCAGATGTATCTATTTGATGGGCCTTAGATGAGAGAATAAATCATTTCATTGGTGCTTTGCCTTTATGTGGACTTGTCTATGCCTTATGACCTTTTAGCATTTGGGACATCAAACTTGTTTTAAGTCCATTGTGAGTATTGATAATTGTGTTGTATCTTTTATCATCTGTAGTGAATAGAGAATATGGTTTTTGTTCAATTGATGCTAAGCTATCAAAGTTTTTAGAACCTTTCAACCTTTATTTCCTTCTCTCTTGTATTTCAAGATGTGCTATTAAGTAATATTTCCCCCAAACTTCCTCATTTTTCACTAGAACGAGACCTTGTTTAATGTTTGAAGCTGAACACTCTTCTACATTTTTTTCTTTTGAGTGTGTAAAATACTTTTCTTTTTCTTTTTAGATTGTTTTTGATGTAGACCATTTTTAGTCTTTATGGAATTTTTTTATAATATTACTTCTGTTTTATGCTTTGGTTTTTTGGCTGCAAGGCATTTGGGATCTTAGCTCCCCATGCATGTGTACTAAGTCGCTTCAGTTGTGTTCAATTCTTTGCAACCCTGTGGACTGTAGCCCACCAGGCTCCTCTGTCCATGGGATTCTCCAGGCACAAACAGTGGAGGAGGTTGCCATGCCCTCCTCCAGGGGGTCTTCATCAAACTCACACCCACTATATCGGAAGGTGAAATCTTAAACCACCTGACCACCAGGGAAATCCCTGTAAAATACTTTTTAAAATTGAAATTTAAGTAGCTGAAATTATGTTGTCTGTTGTGTCTCTTCAACAATGTCACACCTAGTTCCTTGAGAGCCTGGCCCATCTGGGACCCCAACAGGGAGAACAATTTTTAAATCCTTTCTAGTCCTACTGATGGATCAGATGTTGCAAAGCTGCCTTACACCAAAAGCCAGATATTTGCCACCCACTAGGGTTGAAAACAACTCTCTACCATTTAAATGGCAGCTCATAGTAACTCTCCTTGATTGACGCATGCTCAGCCTTAGAATCTAACAACTTTGGAAGATAAACTGTAAACATAAGCCTCCTACATTCACTCGCCACACCAAGAATAACAAAAATAAAATAAAACAGCAGACAGGGGGATGGCTCTGGGGAACTGAACCAAGATTGTCTCATTATCTTCCTACTTCACTTGCTATGGCCGACTCCATCTGTCACCCTTTTTCATGCTTTGGGTCAGGGAAGAAATTGATCTGATAAGTGAATGCATATACCAGTGTTAAGGATTTGAGAAGTTAGTCCACCCTGAACTCTTTATATTTTGAGTGAACAAATCCATCACAATGGTGGAATTTCAAAGATGAAAGCAGAAGATAGGGAAGGGATCCCCTCATTCACTCTCTATGGACAACAGCCCACCTACGAGATGAACTATGAGAACATGCAGTGTCGCATAGGCAAAAAACAAAACCTAAGCTTTTTTGTCTCTGAGCAACCCTGAACAAATCATCCACAAATTTAGGAATGTCGCAACCTCGAGCTGTCAGCAAAAGTGTAGCATGCATTCTTCTTTTCATTCTGTTTTATCCTATGTTGCTAAAATAGCACACCTGTCAAAGCAGCCAGGTACGATGGGGTTCAGCACAACTAAAACTGTATTAAAAAGGAACAGATAAATTATAAGGTAATAGTACAACTCTCATATCCAGTCCCTCATTGTCATCTCACAAGCAAGCTGACAGCCGAGCCAGCCCACTACTGCAGTGTTGATGAAAAATACTGACATCTTCACTCTAGTGCTACATGGGTACTAAACCTGATTTTAGCAAATTCAAAATTTCACACTGAGCTTGAAGTGTAAAGAAAGAGGAATTGTAATGGCTCTCTTCTCTCTCACCAGACCCACAAGAGAGGAAAGGGTGAAAAATACAAGGGGGAAGCAAGAGAACTTGTAGGGCACAAGTAGAGAAAGACGAAGAAAGACTGGGCCCTCTAATACAAACAGAATCCCCTTAGAAGCAGAATTATCTGATTGTTCATTGTCTGTCACCTGCACTAGAACACAGGGTCCGTGATGGCAGGATTCTATGTGCCTTGGTCACCGCTGTATCTTCAGCGTCTAAAACATATTAGATGCTAAATATATTTGTTTTAGAGAGTGAAATTAGTGCTCTCAAGAAAATAAGAGGAAAAAATACACACACACAAATTTGATCCTACATGCCTCTGGTCCACTTTTTTTTTTTTTTTTTTGCCCACTTTTAAAATAGGAAGATGAATTGGAAGGACTAATCCAGCAATTATGAGAGTCTGATTACACTCCATATTTTGCTACTAAATCACTTCCTCTCTCTGAGCCTCATTTTCTCCATCTGTTAAATGGTGTTGAACCAGATGACCCCTAAGGCTACTTCCAACTTTAACATTCTGGGCTTTAAACAAAAGCCAAGCATTCTTTAGAGAGAGCCAGAGGAGGGATGGACTGGACTCATTTAAGTGCAAGAAACAAGAGTTGTTTCCTCAGATCTCACTCAACAAAGAAAACATTTTCATTCTTGTTGTTTTTAAATAAACTAAGAAATAAAAATCGTGAGGAAAAGGAAGAGAACTTCACAGTTTAAGCAAACTACAGCCTTTTAGAATATAAATGCCATTTAAATCAAATATAAAAGCATTGACAAACTGTCAGCCAAGGTCAAAAGTATCTTCTTATCTAAACATGCCACCTCCTGAGGTCTCTGAGAGGTGACAGTATTTTTTGTGTGGATGCCCTGTCTGAGGTGTTAATTGTCTTCATTTCAAATGCCCTAGGCTATTCTCAAACCCAGTTAGATTAAAAGGATGGTGGCAAGGGTGGTTAGTTTTATAGAGTGGATCTCACATTTCAAAATCTTTTTCTCTAACCTTTCAAAACTAACTTTGTTCTTCAACTAGCTCATCTCTAGGTGTGAATTCTCCTGTGACAGTGTTATAATATTGTCACCTGTGGTGAGTTTACACATTCTCTCTTACTGAAATTGACTTCCTTTACAAAAATGAGACAAGAAAAAAATAAAAGTGTTGTTTTTTTTTTTAAAAAGATCACCTTCGTATGATAATATATCGGTTTATCTATGAGGTTAATTTTCCTAATACCCTTTTGTAAGTCAAGAGTCAGAAACAGTGTTGTGTGTGCTCATTTAAGCCTCTAAAAATGTTTATTCTTTCAACCAACATTTATGAGCATCTACTGTATGACGGGGGCTTCCCAGGTCATACTGCATGATGGGGGCTTCCCAGTGGTAAGAATCCACCTGCCAAGGCAGGAGACACAGGAGATTCGAGTTCGATCCCTGGGTTGGGAAGATGCCCTGGAGGAAGAAACGGCAACCCCTTCAGTATTCTTGCCTGGAGAATTCCATTGACAGAGGAACCTGGCAGGCTACAGTCCATGAGGTCAGAAAGAGTCGGACACAACTGGGCAGCTGAGCGTGAGCACTGTTTGATGGTCACTGTGATAGGTACTTAGGTCAGAGAAAGGAAAAGCATAAACCTGAATTCACATAGCTCATAGTCCAGTGAAGACAGACAAGTAAACAACTGAAATTCACTCAATAAGAGCTGTCATAGAGGGAGGGATGGGGCTCTAGGGGCACACTGGTGGGATATCTAACTTGGTTTATATTCTAAATTTGCACAACCTTATCTTTCTGTCTGCTACATGTAGTTCCTTTTACTTATCCAAATCTTACCTCCTTCATGACTTAGAAGGTACTCCCTAATTCTAGCTGAAACTCTGCCTGCTTCTGAGGTTTTAAATATTTGTTAACCAAATACTACATTCCAGGGACTCCTGCTAAGCACTTTGCATAAATTATCTCATTTATTTACAACAGCCTTCTGAAGCAAATATTATTATTACCCCTGTTTTACCAATGAGGAAGCCAAAACTCAAGAGACCTGGGTAGCCTGCTTAAGGTTTCACAACTGGTCAGTGTCAGGCCCTGGATTTGAACACAAGTTGCTGACTACAGAGCCTGTGCATCTCCCCATATCCTCTGCCTCCCAATATTAATTCTGAGGTCACTGCACCAGATTAGTCAGGCTTCAGTTTCCTATCTAGCAACTGTATTTTGACTTTTAGAATATTCTTCTCACACTTCTCAACTGTCAAATGTTCCCATGCCCTGACTCGTAGCATGTCTATGTCTATCTATATATGTCTTATGAGGTCAGATACACTGTTCTATCCTGAGCCTCGTTGGGCAGTAGGCCATAGAAGGTTCCTACAGAGTCAAGGTCTATTCGCCCAGGCTTCAAGGTCTGGAATCTGGATCACCAGCTTATCCATGCAAAATAATAGATTCCTGAGTCATTTGTTTTTAAGCGGTCCAGGCATCTTATACACTGGACAGACCTGGATATACTGGTAAAGTCTTATTGCCCAAGTCTTTTCTAGATCAAATGAAGGCCATGCCTAGCCAGTTTTTACTTATCTTTCCCTGTGAAGATAAAGTGAAATGACATATGTGATCTGCCTGGAAATTAAGAAACACTCAAAGTTTCTTTTTCCTACTAGTCTTTGCACTCCTAGAAAATAAGAATGATGTCTTATTCCTTTTTACACACCCAGATCCTAACATGGCATTTGCACGTAGTTAGCTCCCTTGCTTTCCCCTTCTTCTTTCCCTTTGTTGAAAGAACCCTCTGCAAAGTGTAGCTTCTTATTTGTCTCAAGGAGTATATCATTTCTGACACTGACTTCTTTCACATTCATTGTTTACCAACGACAATCCTGTGGTCTGCCTCATTTGGGTTTTTGGAAACAATTCTTCACATCCCACAACTCAGCACCTGACAGGCATATAAATCATCGTGGAGCTCTTTGATGTTCTCATCAAACCCACTGTCTCTGGACCGTGACTGAATCTTCTTTCTACTTCCCTTCATCCTCGGTGGGGGCACTCAGAATATGATATAAATACAAAAAAAATAGCACTTCTTTGTAGGGGAGGCTCCAGCTTTCCTTATAAAAATCTATTCTCTTTCTTGGAAGCTCAAAAATGAAGTTCCACAACTAACACTTAAATTAAAAGATTAAAGTCCAAGAGACTATTATTTAAAAAACCATTTGTCTTTTATTTATTTGTGGCTGTGCTGGCTCTTTGCTGTGGCCCTAGGGCTTTCTCTAATTGTGGAGCAAGCACTCCAGAGTGCACGGACTCAGTAGTTGTGGCGCGTGGGCCTCTCTAGTTGCAGTGCACAGGCTTAGCTGCCCCACGGCATGTGGGATCTTAGTTCCCTGACCAGGAATGGAACCCATGTCCTCTGCACTGGAAAGTGGATTCTCAACCACTGGACTACAAGTGGGGACAGGCAAGTCCCTACAGAGACTATTTTGCCCATACATTTTTTTTTTTTTAGCCTGAGCATTTTTTACAAGATCTCTGATGCTTTGAAAAACATAGATGACCGCTTTGATCTATACACTACAAACACCAAATTTGGCAATGAAATGGACTATATAAATGTTTCCCTAAGCAGCTCAGTAAATACAAGTGAAATATATCCCAGCAAGCAACATAGCTAATGGTGGATTTCTAAATGCATTTTGTAGTTACAGATGCAATATTGGCATTATTTTTCTTTTCCTTCTCAGTAATAAATATTTCATGAAAAAATGTTAGAAACATCGATCAGCAGGGAGTCCAATAGTATGAGTCTTTTACAAAGCAGGTCATATGTGTTCTGCAGTTTCAAAACTGTCTAGACAATATCAGGGACTGTAGTGGTAAAGGCATGAAATTTTCAATATTTGCTCATTCTTTTCTTTCCTGGAAACATTATGGCTTATTGAAGTGATCAAAGTAAATATATATCAAACAAAAAAAATCTTTAAATGAGATTAAATATCCTAAAATTTTTACTTACAGACAAAACCATCAGAGAGCTCTTTGTCATCATTTTCTAAACACTGGAGTATGGTTTAGCGCTGCCTACCGAAAAAGTAATCACAAGTTTCTGCCTTGTGTGCAATTATTTTTGTAATGTAGTGCAGAATGAAGAATAAAACATGAAATAGTAGGTATAAACATAAAAACAAAAAGCTGCAAAATGTCACAAGTGAAACTGTAATGTTGCATATTATTTTGAAGTAAAACAAAGTCAACTTTTCTAGCAACTGTTTAGTCAAATGTGAAACTATCTGACTATCGTGGAAGCTTTGCAAACTAAAATGGTCCATACTGAACTTAGACTGCTCTAAAATCTTTTAGCACTCACTGGTATTTAACATGTATTAAAACTACCAGCTTCCTATACAACTTTCTCCTAACTTGTGCTCCCAAAGTTCATAGAAGTTTAAGTAATGATAGATTTTGGTTTATTGTCAGTATTACAAAGAGCCTAGAAAAATGGTCCATTTGCCTGTGATTAGGCTGCATGTCATAATAATAATAATAATAATACTCATTGAATCCTCTCAGAAATCCTAAACTTAAATGGCAAGTAACTGCTCTTAGCTGGAATTATATCAACCTTGTGTGTTATACAGACTTCTTAAATTTTAACTGAGAAAATAATTATTTGTTAAATAACACTGTTTGATACAGAATCCTTTGAAAACCAACATCTACAGGCCAGAAAATATGTTTCAACAATTGGAAAAAAAAGGCTGATAACTGGTGTTTGGTGTATATTTGTTTTCTTTCTTTAAACAGAGGAGGAGACCGCTGAGGGCAATGATGATTGCCTCTACAGGCATGCTGTAGGGTTACCATGCTCAGTGCATAGGTAGACTTCTTTCCATGAATGCTATTTGCTTTATCTATAAAGTGGTAAAGAGCTAGAGATTCCTGTTGGCATTTTTTATTATCTAAAATTGATGTAAGGGACTTCCTTGGTGATCCAGTGGCTAAGAATCCACCTTCCAATGGAGGGTCTCAGGTTCAATTCCTAGTCAAGGAACTAAGATCCCACATGCTGTGGGGCAACTAAGCCCATGAGCCACTAGAGAAGTCCCCGCATGGTGTAACAGAAAGCCTGTGCACCGCAACAAAGACCAAGTACAGCCAAAATTTTTAAAAATAGCAATAAAGTAAACTTGACCCTAGGGAGGCTATGATGCTTTTCTACAATTGCTTTAAGTCCCAGAGAAGTTGGGCTAGATGGGCTGGGATCTGACCTACAGGGAGGATTCTGAGGTCCATTGGATAGAGTGCTTCCAGCAGCAAACCAAACAGGGTTTACCAAATAGATCCCCTTGGGATATTGCTACCAGCGCAGCAGCACTTCCTACACCTGTTTCATCATGGTCTTGAACATTTGTCTGAAATATTGAAGAACAAACATAGCCAATGAGAACATCTGTTCTACAGCAACCTCGGAAGGTCGCAGGCCAGGGTGGTTCAGTATGCTAAAGTTTATGTGAAGCTTAGCGCCCTCACTCTGTCACATACTAGAAGTGATGTAACCACTCAGGAGTGCTGCACACAATGCCTGCACCACATAATTAAAGTCTGCTACTATTTAGTGCTGAGACTTTACAAAGCTTGTGGTAAGGAAATTATGTCTTTCTCTCCCATTCCATCATAGATTTGGTACCCCAATTTTAAAAACATTGATTCCATTACCCGGTTTACAACATGTCTAGAGATTTGAAGTCTCCTTTCCCCTACTTACTCACTGAAAAGTACATAGACATAACTTATTGGACTGTTAGAGCTGGCACCTTACCCATTTAAAACAAAAACTGAGTAATTCAGACCAACTTTAGATAAGCTGTTGGCTTCCCTGATAGCTCAGTTGGTAAAGAATTCACCTGCAATGCAGGAGACCCTGGTTCGATTCCTGGGTGGGAAAGATCCCCTAGAGAAGAGATAGGCTACCCACTCCAGTGCTCTCGGGCTTGCCTGGTGGCTCAGCTGGTAAAGAAGCCACCTGCAATGTGGGAGAACTGAGTTCGATCCCTGGGTTGGGAAGATCCTCTGGAGAAGGGAAAGGCTACCCACTCCAGTATTCTGGCCTGGAGAATTCCATGGTGGCTCAGACGGTAAAGCATCTGCCTACAATGCGGGAGACCCGGGTTCGATTCATGGGTCGGGAAGATCCCCTGGAGAAGGAAATGGCAATCCACTCCAGCACTCTTACCTGGAAAATCCCATGGACAGAGGAGCCTGATAGGCTACAGTCCATGGGGTCGCAAAGAGTCAGACACGACTGAGGGACTTTCACTTTCACTTTAGATAAGCAAGATGGGCTCTGTCTTAATAGTATTTATTTTCTTGGCCACGCCACGTGGCATGTGGGATCTTAGTTCCCCGAGCAGAGATCAAACCCACACTCCATACAGTGAAAGCTGGGAGTCTTAACCATTGGCCCACCAGGGAAGTCCCTATCTTAATATTGAACTAGGCTTAATGACCTTTTCATAAGGCCAATCTTTTGAATCAAATACAAGTCATTCCCACTGCCTGAATTACTGCCTCTCTCTTTTTTTTTTTTTTTTGCTGTCCTGAAATAATAGTGTTCCTACTTACTGGCAGCCTAGATGGTTATATATCCCAAAGCCTAAGAGATTCTAAAAGAGCAGCTCCTGACCACCAGATTGCCACTATGCCTCAAAGTCTCTCCATTAGTCATTTCACTGGGCTTAGGCATTGATAATCCATGTTAACTTACAAATATATTACTTATTAAGGGTAAAAAAAAAAAGGTTATGGCAGTGTGTTACAATGGCAAGAGCACAGATGTTACAATCAGTAAAATATCATTTTGAAACCAGGCTTCACCAATTCTGAAATTTCAGTATTGAGTTATCACATCTGTAAAATGGGGATGATAATATTCACTTGGAAGAACTAATATACAGTCACCAAAAGGGTAACATGCTTAGAGTGCCTAGCACATAGTAAGCACTCAATGTTAACTGTTAAGATCATTAATAATCCCATATATTCATTACTGCAGCATCCAGGACAGAACCTAAAGGGCAGGGGAAAGGAACAGCCACTCACTGGGGCTCAGAGAAGTTCAGTAACTTGTTTAAGTTCACAAAGCCAGTGAATAGCAGAGCAAGTATCTAAAATCATGTCTTTCTAATTCCAAACCCCAGGTTCTTGCCTCAAAAACCTCCTGCCTTTTCCTGTGTGTACCCAACCCAGAAGAAAGTAGTGATTTGACAGCCTCAATAATTCTGGTTGCTTTGGGAAAATTCAGCCCTGAAAGACAGTTATATTAACTACATAAAAGCTATGCACAAGGTGAGTGCTTTTATGCAGACCTAAAGGTATACCAATGAATAGCAGAGTTCACTTGAAACCATAAATGCAGCAAATGTAGTGAGATCTAAAATGATCTGTTGGTACACCAAAATGGATTATGCTAGAAAATTCCAAAATCTCCTCTTCCCAGAATTCCAGGGAGTTATCAGCATACACAAGTGTATCACAAAACCAGCCTCCAACTCAGAAAGCTTAGCTTTGTATTGATGTTCTGGATGGTCCCCTTCCTCCCCAGCACCTTCCCAAATAACCAAGGCCTCCCAGTAATCATGACCCTGGGAGCAAGGATGCTGGTGGGGCAGTTTCATTCTTTTCTCTGCCCCATGTGTCTCTACACCAAGCAGGGAGCCAGACTCTACCCCTTTTGCCTCTGGAAACATTTGCCACATTAGCCAGCTGGCTAAGCCTGGCTCTTCTCCAGAATCCTGAGCATCTTGATGAGACTGTGCATAGGAAGGAGGGGAGAGTGGCCTGCAGGGCAGAAATTTCTGCTCAAGGCACTTCTGGGAGACAGGGCCTCAGGGAAATGGCTTCTTGGTGCAGGTAGGGAAGCTGGACACATCCCAGCCTAGGCAGAAGCCCCCTCCTCACCTCACCTCATCTCCTCCTCTCGTGCCCCATGGGCCCAGGGGTAGCAGAGAAGCCCACCTTCAAGGACACGGACAGTGAGGGGAGCAGGGACAATCACAGTGGACTGAAGACCCCTCGGAAGTCCCTCCCCCAGTTCTTGAGTAACTCACATGAAGAGGAAGGGCCCTTCAATAGCGAATGAGATGGAATTCTCTAGTCATCTCAGTGGGATGGAGGGAAGAGGCAGATTTAAACCACTTCTGAGCAAACCTGCCCCTCGGTACACATAACACAGAAGACACAGCAGGTAAGTGAACACTATTACGAGTTAGAAGCAGAAAACCTCAGACAAAGGCGGATCCTAGTGAGCTGGAATCTCCTGGAGAAACTTGAGGACACCTCTTGTTCAGACTGGAAGCTGATCTGACTTCCAGCCCCTGGGCTCCACCCTGGCTTCCCCTGGCTTGCAGCAGCTGCCTCAAGGGAGCAGAGCACCTGCAGAGAACACACAAAGTGGAAGAGAAGGGCCCAAGGACATTGTCAAGAGTACTTGTCCCAGTCCAGTTCTACTTTTAATCCAATTAGTCCTCCCAAGAGAAGCACCATCCACAGCACGATGTCTGTCCTTAGAACACATTTTCTTCTTCATCCACTGGCTGGAAAGGGGCTTGGTATGGTGGCTGCCTGAAGCTGTGCTGCCAACACTCCTCTAAGCCCTTCTTTAAGACAGTCAGTCAGTGGTCTTTCAGGCAACCAGGAAACTAGCTGTCCCTCTCGAGGGAGGAAATCAGGAGTACCAGAAAAGTCTTGCCTGCACTTTTGTGAGGCCACTTTCCTGCTCTTTGCCACTACTCATTTGTGTCAACTGGGACCAACGAGATGAGCTGTTGGCAAATCAAGTCCATCCACATAAATCTCTTTGATCTTGCCCCCGGAACTACAGAAATATCTGGATGCTATTTCAACTGGGTTTATGCAAAGGCCACATGACATAAGAGACAAAGAAATCACTGCAGATATAATTTGCATCACAAAGTTGGCTCTCTTCTGTTATCTAACCAAACTCACCAAATCAGGTTATAAGGTATGCACCAGATATTAACATATAGCTCTAGCTTCTAACACATATCAGAAAATAACTATTTGTTTAATGAATTAAATGAAATTCAACAAATTTGCTATCATCTCTACAACTTAACACTGTTTCCACTGTTTCCCCATCTATTTGCCATGAAGTGATGGGACCAGATGCCATGATCTTCATTTTCTGAATGTTGAGCTTTAAGCCAACTTTTTCACTCTCTTCTTTCACCTTCATCAGGAGGCCCTTTAGCTCCCTCTTCACTTTCTGCCATAAAGGTGGTGTCATCTGCATATCTGAGGTTATTGATATTTCTCCCGGCAATCTTGATTCCAGCCTGTGTTTCTTCCAGCCCAGTGTTTCTCATGATGTACTCTGCATTTAAGTTAAATAAGCAGGGTGACAATATACAGCCTTGATGTACTCCTTTTCCTGTTTGGAACCAGTCTGTTGTTCCATGTCCAGTTCTAACTGTTGCTTCCTGACCTGCATACAGATTTCTCAAGAGGCAGGCCAGGTGGTCTGGTATTCCCATCTCTTTCAAAATTTTCCATAGTTGATTGTGATCCACACAGTCAAAGGCTTTGGCATAGTCAATAAAGCAGAAATAGATGTTTTTCTGGAACTCTCTTGCTTTTTCCATGATCCAGTGGATGTTGGCAATTTGATCTCTGGTTCCTCTGCCTTTTCTAAAAACCAGCTTGAACATCAGGAAGTTCACGGTTCACGTATTGCTGAAGCCTGGCTTGGAGAATTTTGAGCATTACTTTACTAGCATGTGACATGAGTACAATTGTGCGGTAGTTTGAGCATTCTTTGGCATTGCCTTTCTTTGGGATTGGAATGAAAACTGACCATTTCCAGTCCTTTGGCCACTGCTGAGTTTTCCAAATTTGCTGGCATATTGAGTGCAGCACTTTCACAGCATCATCTTTCAGGATTTGAAACAGCTCAACTGGAATTCCATCACCTCCACTAGCTTTGTTCGTAGTGATGCTTTCTAAGGCCCACTTGACTTCACATTCCAAGATGTCTGGCTCTAGATGAGTGACCACATCATCATGATTATCTGGGTCTTGAAGATCTTTTTGTACAGTTCTTCCGTGTATTCTTGCCACCTCTTCTTAATATCTTCTGCTTCTGTTAGGTCCAGACCATTTCTGTCCTTTATCGAGCCCATCTTTGCATGAAATGTTCCCTTGGTATCTCTAATTTTCTTGAAGAGATCTCTAGTCTTTCCCATTCTGTTCTTTTCCTCTGTTTCTTTGCATTGATCGCTGAAGAAGACTTTCTTATCTCTTCTTGCTATTCTTTGGAACTCTGCATTCAGATGCTTATATCTTTCCTTTTCTACTTTGCTTTACGCCTCTCTTCTTTTCATAGCTATTTGTAAGGCCTCCCCAGACAGCCATTTTGCTTTTTTGCATTTCTTTTCCATGGGGATGGTCTTGATCCCTGTCTCCAGTACAGTGTTATGAACCTCATTCCATAGTTCATCAGGCACTCTATCAGACCTAGACCCTTAAATCTATTTCTCACTTCCACTGTATAATCATAAGGGATTTGATTTAGGTCATACATGAATGGTCTAGCGGTTTTCCCTACTTTCTTCAATTTCAGTCTGAATTTGGCAATAAGGAGTTCATGATCTGAACCACAGTCAACTCCTGGGAAACAGTGGAAACAGTGTCAGAGTTTATTTTGGGGGCTCCAAAATCACTGCAGATGGTGACTGCAGCCATGAAATTGAAAGACACTTACTCCTTGGAAGAAAAGTTATTACCAACCTAGATAGCATATTCAAAAGCAGAAACATTACTTTCCGACTAAGGTCCATCTAGTCAAGGCTATGGTGTTTCCTCTGGTCATGTATGGATGTGAGAGTTGGACTGTGAAGAAGGCTGAGCACCAAAGAATTGATGCTTTTGAACTGTGGTGTTGGAAGACTCTTGAGAGTCCCTTGGACTGCAAGGAGATCCAACCAGTCCATTCTGAAGGAGATCAACCCTGGGATTTCTTTGGAAGGAATGATACTAAAGCTGAAACTTCAGTACTTTGGCCACCTCATGGGTAGAGTTGACTCATTGGAAAAGACTCTGATGCTGGGAGGGATTGGGGGCAGGAGGAGAAGAGGACGACCGAGGATGAGATGGCTGGATGGCATCACAGACTCGATGGACGTGAATCTGAGTGAACTCCGAGAGATGGTGATGGACTGGGAGGCCTGGCGTGCTGCGATTCATGGGTTCGCAAAGAATCGGACACGACTGAGCAACTGAACTGAACTGATACAACTTAATACTTCATCCTTCAACTCTTTGAATTCCTTGCCCCAACAGAGAAATTAAATCCTAACAAAATTATTTTGCCCTCCTTCTCTCTAAAGTGCCAAAGCATCTTCTTCTCTGACTTTTCTCTCTTCTCACTCAGATCCAGTCAGTGTGGGGTCTCACCGTGGTATGGGTCAGATAGAAATGAGGATTATGTCTTAGGCTATTGGAAGATCTAACGGGATAGGTTCAGATTCTTCAGAAGAAGCAAATTCTGTAGGGCTCAGAGACATAAAAACAGACTCTCACCTGTAAAATTTAAAAAACAAAAACAAGAAGCAGACATGAGCTTTGCAGTAGTTAACAAATGAACAATAGCATTTTCAAGGAACAGCAGGGTTCCTAAAATTCAACATAGCTTATAACTAAAACCGCATGGTTGTTTCCAGCCAAAGACATGGCATTTTCTGGAAAACAAGATTACTAAGAAAACAGAGGGACTTCCCTTGTGGTCCAGTACTTATGAATCCACCTTCCATTGCAGGGGACACGGGTTCCAGCCCTGGTCTGGGAAGATCCTCATTATGCAACTAAGCCCATGCACTACAACTACTGAACCTGAGAGCTCTAGAGCCTGGGCTCTGAAACAAGAGGAGCCAGCATAATGAGAAGCCCGCACAACGCAAAGAAGAATAGATCCCACTGACTGCAACAAGATAGCCTGTGAGCAGCAATGAAGACCCAGCATGGCCAGCCATAAATAAATATATTTTTTTTTTTTAAGAAAGAAAGACAACAGAAAAGAGTGAAAAAGGAAAAATAAAAGTCTTGACTTCAGCTTCTCTGGGATGTCAACCAATCATTATCAACCATGTAGAATTCAGCATCTGGGAATATAAATTCAATTAGGAGAAATTCCTTAGAGTATGATACTCAAAAGCCATCCATCTTTCTTCAAGTAATGAAAAACATATACATATATATTATATATATAATATATATGTATATATTTATGCGTGGGCTTCCCAGGTGGCACTAATGATAAAGAATCCATCTGCCAGTGCAGGAGACATAAGAAACTTGGGTTCAATCCCTGGATCAGGAAGATCCCCTGGAGGAGGGCATGATAGCCCACTCCATTATTCTTGCCCAGAGAATCCCATGGACAGAGGAGCCTGGCAGGCTACAGTCCATAGGGTCACAAAGATTCGGACATGATTGAAGACACTGAGCATACACATTATTTACGTGTATATGTATACCCACAATGATAAAAAGTTGTTATTTAGGTAATGGGATAATGAATTACTTTTTTATATCATAATTTTGGTTTCACATTTTCTGTAAGGTAAATGAGTACTTTCTTATCAAAAGAGTATGGGTTCTTAGGAAATTGGTTTTTCTTTGGAGTGTTTCCATTCTCACTTACCTTCCTGAAATCAGTGAGTTTGTCCTGAGTCCGGGCCTCCACTCTCAACTGCCCTGAAGACTTTCCTGAATTTATAGCAGGACTTGCATCATGGAAATTTTATCACTTTACGCCATGAGCACTTCCAATTCACTGAACTGCAACCTGAGGCAGACTTCTCCTTGTGGTACAATTCTGAGGCTTTTTTCCCTTTTGGTTTATTGGTCTTCTGCCCCTGAGGGCTGTTGTTTCTTTGGGTTTTCTCCCATCATGGCTCCAGCTGTCCCCATGGGCAGTAGCCTGAGGCCTCTCTGGACCTTCTTTCTGGCTCTGGCTTCTACTGACTCCCCAGGTGGTCAGTCTCCTGGGGTCTCTCTGGATCTTCTTGCTTGTGACTTCTATTGTACTCCAGGGGGAGAATCCTCTGGAATCTCTCTAGATCTCTCTCCTGATTCTGGTTTCTATTGTCCCCTAGGGGAACAGTCCCCTGGGGTCTTCTGGGAACTTCTTCCCGGCTGTGGCTCCCACTAGGCCCCAGAAGGATCATCTCCTGAGGTCTCTCTGGGCCTTCTTTTTGGCTGTGGCTCCAGCTATCTCCAAAGGGGACCATCTCTTGTGACCTTTCTTGACCTTCTTCCTGGTTGTGGCTCCCATTTCCCCAGAGAGATCATCCCCTGAAGTCTCTCTGGACCTTCTTCTTGGCTGTGGCTCCAGCTGCCCCTAAGGGAGACCATCTCCTGTGATCTCTCTTAACCTTCTTCCTGGCTGTGGCTCCCACTGGTCCCCAGAGGGATCATCTGCTGGGATCCCTCTGGACCTTCTTCTTGGCTGTGGCTCCAGCTACCCCCAAGGGGAACCATTTCCTGTGATCTCTCTTGACTTTCTTCCTGGCTGTGGTTCCCACTGATCTCCAGTGGGATCATCCTCTGGGGTCTCTCTGGACCTTCTTCTTGGCTGTGGCTTCAGCTATCCCCAAGGGGAACCATCTCTTGTGACCTCTCTTGACCTTCATCTTGGCTGTGGCTCCCATTGGTCCCCTGAGGGATCATCCCCTGGAGTCTCTCTGGATCTTCTTCTTGGCTGTGGCTCCAGCTATCCCCAAGGGAGACCATCTCCTGTGATCTCTCTTGACCTTCTTCCTGGCTATGGCTCCCACTGGTCCCCAGAGGGATCATCCCCTGGGGTCTCTCTGGACCTTCTTCTTGGCTGTGGCTCCAACTATCCCCAAGGGGGACCATCTCCTGTGACCTCTCCTGATCTTCTTCTTGGTTAAGACTTCTGATATCCCTTAAAGGGACTGTACCCTGCAGGATCTCATGACCTTCTCCCTGGCTGTAGCTCTTCTCGTTGCCTGGGGGGGTGGGGACCATCTTCTCTTGAAAGCCCACTTCAACCAGTGGGCCAGGTAGATTTATTCCCTGGAGAAGGCATCTGAAATGGGACCACTGCAGCTCCTGCTTCTGCTGGTGGTACAGGTGGCAAGAATACTGATCCCATGGGTAATGGTGCATGGTATGGAAATGGATACAGCCTCGGCATTGGCATAGGGGTTGCATGGCCTGAAACAGGGACTCCAGTGGTCCTGGCACATAAACAGCAGCTTTTGGGACAGGCATCTGCCTCGGCATATGGGCAGCTGCCTCAAAATAAGGCCTGCCATGCACCCCCATAGCCACTGGCTGCTCCATGCTCATGGCTCGAGGCCCAGGCCCCATCTCTTGGGCCAATGGGGGACCTGGAGCAGCCACCCATGAAGCACATCACACTCCTTCAGCATCTGCTGCAGTGAGGCCCGGGTGAAGTGCAACTGTGCAACCATCTCCTCCCACTCCTCACCACACACTGCAGCTCGGAGACCAGGGCCCAGGAAGTCTCCTCTCGCTTCTCTACCTGCTCCTGCAGCCACCGGATCTGACACTCCTGCTGCTACTGCTGTCTCATGCCCAAATGCAAGCTCAAGGCCAGCACACTCCAGGCACAGGCCCTCTTGATGGCGTGCGGCACCTGTGGGTTAGCTATGACAACTCGCAGCCGATCCTCTACCTCATTCCAAGGTCGCGAATGGAAGGCCATGTAGAAATCAAGGTCGCCTCCGTTCATGAGGACCTCACTGTTGATGAAACTGATTACATCGTTGTGACGAAAGCCACTGGCATAGTCCCCAAAGTTCACCGCCATGGCTGCCGAGGCCTAGTCAACCAACCACCTCACTGAGGAAGACGCTACTTCCCGGCAGCCGCGGCAGCCAAAGCTGCGGCTGCTACCAAGTTCACCCCTTCCCCTGCCGGGTCAATCCTCCTTCCCCTGCCGGGTCAATCCTCCTTCAGTCTTAGCCCAGCCTTGGCCTTCCTCCCTCAGAGGCTCTTGTTTTCCTCACAGAGAGTAAAGCGGGTTTCCTCACGACGCCAACCTTAGTTTGGCAGTTGACGGCGAGACACGTCACAGGCGAGACACGTCACAGTCGTGCTGAGCCACCAGCAAAGCCTGCTGTGATCTGCCTCCCAGCAAGCACCCCCTCTACAGGGTGAGCGGACCAGAAGCTGCACTGGGCACCACAGTGAGCCTCTAGAAGGCTTTATTGTTAGAACTTCGGAAGGACAATACCCAACATGGTGGAATGAATCTCTAACTGGTTGGAGCTGCATCAGTTCAGTTCAGTTCAGTCTCTCAGTCGTGTCCGACTCTGCGACCCCATGAATCGCAGCACGCCAGGCTTCCCTGTCCATCACCAACTCCTGGAGTTCACTCAGACTCACGTCCATCGAGTCCGTGATGCCATCCAGCCACCTCATCCTCTGTCGTCCCCTTCTCCTCCTGCCACCAATCACTCCCAGCATCAGAGTCTTTTCCAAGGTGGGTGCAGTTCTACTTTTGTCTCACCTTCCTCTCCCATAGTTCTTAGATACACTTCACACCTTTAATGCAGCCAGTCCCACTGTCAGCACATTTCCCTCAGCATCCTGAATAGACGAAACTTAAAATCCCTGTCTGGAGAAGGAAATGGCAACCCACTCCAGTATCCTTGCCTAGAGAATCCTGTGGACAGAGAATCCTGCTGTCCATAGGGTAGCACAGTGTCAGACACGACTGAAGTGACTTAGCACGCATGCATGCATTGGAGAAGGAAATGACAACCCACTCCAGTATTCTTGTCTGGAGAATCTCAGGGACAGAGGAACCTGGTGGGGTGCCATCTATGGGGTTGCACAGAGTCAGACATGACTGAAGCAACTTAGCAGCAGCAGCAGAATCTCTATCATCAAGAAAATCTTGTGATTGAGCAATGAATTTTTCTGAACTCACGCTGTAAGTTCACTGTCATGTTTAAGTGATCAACCCTTAAGGGTGTCTGTCCAATCTAAATGCTCTCACGACCTGTGTTTTCCCTACAGAAAATGCTAAGGAGTACTGCAGGCAACCCAAAAGGTAACTGGAATCCACCAAAAAAAAAAAAAAAAGCACACACTAAAGGTAACTATGGGCTTCCCTGGTGGCTCAGACAATAAAAAATCAGCCTGCAATGCTGGAGACCCAGGTTCAATCCCTGGGTCAGGAAGATCCCCTGGAAAAGAGAATGGCAACCCACTCCAGTATTCCTGCCTGGAGAATTCCATGGACAGAGGAGCCTGGCAACCTACAGCCCATAGGGTTGCAGAGTCGGGGAGGACTGAGCAACTAACACTTTCACTTTCACTTTCAAAGGTAACTACATGCATGCTAAGTCGCTTTAGTTGTGTCTGACTCTTTGCGACCCTATGGAGTGTAGCTCACTAGGCTCCTCTGTCTATGGGATTCTCCAGGGCAGAATACTGGAGTGGATTGCCATGCCCTCCTCCAGGGGATCTTCCCCGACCCAGTGATTGAACCTGCGTATCCTGGGGCTCCAGCACTACAGGCTGATTTTTTACAGGAAGCCCAACTACATACTAAATAAATACAAAAGACAGTGTTACTGTATTTTGTGATTCTTCTTCTTTAATATAGGATTTAAAAGATGACTATGTAAAACAACATAAATCTGTCTTCATGGTACACACTGTAGGAAGGTGTAATTTGTGTCAGTAACAACATACCACTTCAGTATTCTTGCCTTGAGAACCTCATGAACAGTATGAAAAGGCAAAATAATAGGATACTGAAAGAGGTACTTCCCAGGTCAGTAGGTGCCCAATATGCTACTAGAGGTCAGTGGAGAAATAACTCCAGAAAGAATGAAGGGATGGAGCCAAAGCAAAAACAATACCCAGCTGTGGATGTGACTGGTGATAGAAGCAAGGTCCGATGCTGTAAAGAGCAATATTGCATAGGAACCTGGAATGTCAGGTCCATGAATCAAGGCAAATTGGAAGTGGTCAAACAGGAGATGGGAAGAGTGAACATCGACATTCTAGGAATCAGCAAACTAAAATGGACTGGAATGGGTGAATTTAACTCAGATGACCATTATATCTACTACTGTAGGCAGGAATCCCTCAGAAGAAATGGAGTAGCCATCATGGTCAACAAAAGAGTCCGAAATGCAGTAGCCATCATGGTCAACAAAAAGAGTCCGAAATGCAGTACTTGGATGCAATCTCAAAAATGACAGAATGCTCTCTGTTCATTTCCAAAGCAAACCATTCAATATCACAGTAATCCAAGTCTATGCCCCAACCAGTAACACTGAAGAAGCTGAAGTTGAATGGTTCTATGAAGACCTACAAGACCTTTTAGAACTGCTGCTGCTGCTGCTGCTGCTAAGTCGCCTCAGTTGTGTCCGACTCTATGCGACCCCATAGACAGCAGCCCACCAGGCTCTGCCGTCCCTGGGATTCTCCAGGCAGGCAAGAACACTGGAGTGGGTTGCCATTTCCTTCTCCAATGCATGAAAGTGAAAGTGAAGTTGCTCAGTCGTGCCTGACTCCTAGCGACCCGATGGACTGTAGCCTACCAGGCTTTTCCGCCCATGGGATTTTCCAGGCAAGAGAACTGGAGTGGGATGCCATCGCCTTCTCCCTTTTAGAAATAACACCACAAAAAGATGTCGTTTTCATTATAGGGGATTGGAATGCAAAAGTAGAAGTCAAGAAACACCTGGAGTAAAAGGCAAATTTGGCCTTGGAATACGGAATGAGGCAGAGCAAAGGCTAATAGACTTTTGCCAAGAAAATGCACTGGTCATAGCAAACACCCTCTTCCAACAACACAAGAGAAGACTCTACACATGGACATCACCAGATGGTCAACACTGAAATCAGATTGATTATATTCTCTGCAGCCAAAGATGGAGAAGCTCTATACAGTCAACAAAAACAAGACCAGGAGCTGACTGTGGCTCAGATCATGAACTCCTTATTACCTAATTCAGACTTAAATGGAAGAAAGTAGGGAAAACACTAGACCATTCAGGTATGACCTAAGTCAAATCCCTTATGATTATACAGTGGAAGTGAGAAATAGATTTAAGGGACTAGATCTGATAGATAGAGTGCCTGATGAACTATGGATTGAGGTTCGTGACATTGTACGGGAGACAGGGATCAAGACCATCCCCATGGAAAAGAAATGCAAAAAAAGCAAAATGGCTCTCTGGGGAGGCCTTACAAATAGCTGTGAAAAGAAGAGAGGCGTAAAGCAAAGTAGAAAAGGAAAGATATAAGCATCTGAATGCAGTTCCAAAGAATAGCAAGAAGAGATAAGAAAGCCTTCTTCAGCAATCAATGCAAAGAAATAGAGGAAAAGAACAGAATGGGAAAGACTAGAGATCTCTTTAAGAAAATTAGAGATACCAAGGGAACATTTTATGCAAAGATGGGCTCGATAAAGGACAGAAATGGTCTGGACCTAACAGAAGCAGAAGATAATAAGAAGAGATGGCAAGAATACAAAGAACTGTACAAAAGGATCTTCACAACCTGGATAATCACAATGGTGTGATCACTCATCTAGAGCCAGACATCCTGGAATGTGAAGTCAAGTGGGCCTTGGAAAGCATTGCTACGAACAAAGCTAGTGGAGGTGATGGAATTCCAGTGGAGCTGTTTCAATTCCTGAAAGATGATGCTGTGAAAGTGCTGCACTCAATATGCCAGCAAATTTGGAAAACTCAGCAGTGGCCACAGGACTGGAAAGGTCGGTTTTCATTCCAATCCCAAAGAAAGGGAATGCAAAGAATGCTCAAACTACCGCACAATTGCACTCATCTCACATGCTAGTAAAGTAATGCTCCAAATTCTCCAAGCCAGGCTTCAGCAATATGTGAACCATGAAATTCCTGATGTTCAAGCTGGTTTTAGAAAAGGCAGAGGAACCAGAGATCAAATTGCCAACATCCACTGGACCACTGAAAAAGCAAGAGAGTTCCAGAAAAACATCTATTTCTGCTATATTGACTATGCCAAAGTCTTTGACTGTGTGGATCACAATAAACTGTGGAAATTTCTGAGAGAGATGGGAATACCAGACCACCTAACCTGCCTCTTGAGAAATCTGTATGCAGGTCAGGAAGCAACAGTTAGAACAAAGGTTTTAATCCCAAATTTCCATAGAAAGAAGTGGCACCTCTAGAGATGTCTGCTGTCCTCCTATGCATTGACTTGTGAAGAATCGAACAGACTGGAGTGTGGAACTCAGACACTGGCAGAGCTGGTGAAGAAGTCATCATTTTCTCTTCTCAGCCTGAGGCAAGTCTGGAAGAATAATTGATTTCTTCTGCCAATGGCTTTATGTCTTTTTCAGGTTAGGGAAATCTGGATAGAGTCCTGTCAGTGCTGCTTGTTACCCATTCCTTTCTAATAGCAAAATGGAGTCCACTGAGCAAGGCCCAAAAAGGTCATGAAAAAAAATTGCAGAGGTACCTTTAGTTCAGTTCAGTCGCTCAATCATGTCCGACTCTTTGTGACCCCACAGACTGCAGTATGCCAGGCTTCCCTGTCCATCACCAATTCCCAGAGCTTGCTCTGACTCATGTTCACTGAGTTGATGATGCTGTCCAACCATCTCATCCTCTGTTGTCCCCTTCTCCTGCCTTCAATCATTCCCAGCATCAGGGTCTTTTCAAATGAGTCAGTTCTTCGCATCAAGTGGCCAAAGTATTGGAGTTTCAGCTTCAACATCAGTCCTTCAATGAACCCGGACTGATCTCTTTTAGGATGGACTGGTTGGATCTCCTTGCAGTCCAAGGGACCCTCAAGAGTCTTCTCCAACACCACAATTCAAAAGCATCAATTCTTTGGTGCTAAGCCTTTTATAGTCCAACTCTCACATCCATACATGACTACTGGAAAACCATAGCTTTTTTTTTTTCTTGGCATAGTTCACCATGTGAAAGTGAAGTGAAAGTGAAAGTCACTAGATGGACCTTTGTTGGCAAAGTAATGTCTCTGCTTTTTAATATGCTGTCTAGGTTGGTCATAACTTTTCTTCCAAGAAGCAAGCATCTTTTAATTTCATGGTTGCAGTCACCATCTGCAGTGATTTTTGAGCCCCCAAAGTAGTCTGTCACTGTTTCCACTGTTTCCCCATCTATTTGCCATGAAGTGAAGGGACCAGATGTCATGATCTTAGTTTTGTGAATGTTGAGTTGTAAGCCAACTTTTTCACTCTCCTCTTTCCCTTTCATCAAAAGGCTCTTTATTTCTGCTTTCTGCCATAGCGGTGGTGTCATATGCATATCTGAGGTTATTGATATTTCTCCCAGCAATCTTGATTCCAGCTTGTGCTTCATCCAGTCCAGCATTTGGATCTGTTCTCGGTGTTAATACTAAGTTTTAAGCCTGGAACTCATGGCTAGAGCCAACCCACCATCCATTTGCCCTGTGGAAAGTACTGAAAAATTGCATTCTGTGGCATTAAAAAAAAAAAAAAAAGGCTGTGAGGTAGTGTGGGGTTAAGTTTGTTGGTACTACCCTCACCAGATAAAAATATTATAGAAGTTGACTTCACCTCTTCCAGTTTATTCAATCATCAGGTTTAGTCTATTGCCCTTTAGGTATCCAGCACCCTCAAAAGTCTCCTTCTTGCTGCCATTAGATCGAAACCAGAGCAGTAGTCATTCTTTTTTTTTTTTTTTTTTTAGATACAGGTGGAATCAATAAATTCTTTTTATTTTTTAAAATATCAGTTCAGTTCAGTCACTCAGTCATGTCCAACTCTTTGCGACCCCATGAATCACAGCATACCAGGCCTCCCTGTTCATTACCATCTCTCGGAGTTCACGCAGACTCACGTCCATTGAGTGGGTGATGCCATCCAGACATCTCATCCTCGGTCGTCCCCTTCTCCCATGCACCCAATCCCTCCCAGCATCAGAGTCTTTTCCAGTGAGTCAATTCTACACATGAGGTGGCCAAAATACTGGAGTTTCAGCTTCAGCATCATTCCTTCCAAAGAAATCCCAGGGTTGATCTCCTTCAGCATGGACTGCTTGATCTCCTTGCAGTCCAAGGGACTCTCAAGAGTCTTCTCCAGCACCACAGTTCAAAAGCATCAATTCTTCGGTGCTCAGCCATCTTCACAGTCCAACTCTCACATCCATACATGACCACAGGAAAAACCATAGCCTTAACTAGACAGACCTTAGTTGGCAAAGTAATGTCTCTGCTTTTGAATATACTATATAGGGTGGTCATAACTTTTCTTCCAAGAAGTAAGTGTCTTCTAATTTCATGGCTGCAGTCACCATCTGCGGTGATTTTGGAGCCCAAAAACAAAGTCTGACACTGTTTCCACTGTTTCCCCATCTATTTCCCATGAAGTGATGGGACCAGATGCCATGATCTTAGCTTTTTGAATGTTGAGCTTTAAGCCAACTTTTTCACTCTCCTCTTTCACTTTCATCAAGAGGCTTTTTAGCTCCTCTTCACTTTCTGCCAGAAGGGTGGTGTCATCTGCATATCTGAGGTTATTGATATTTCTCCCAGCAATCTTGATTCCAGCTTGTGTTTCTTCCAGCCCAGCGTTTCTCATGATGTACTCTGCATTTAAGTTAAATAAGTAGGGTGACAATATACAGCCTTGACGTACTCCTTTTCCTATTTAGAACCAGTCTGTGGTTCCATGTCCAATTCTAACTGTCACTTCTTGACCCGCATATAGGTTTCTCAAGAGGCAGGTCAGGTGTTCTGGTATTCCCATCTCTTGAAGAATTTTCCACAGTTTATTGTGATCCACACAGTCAAAGGCTTTGGCATAGTCAATAAAGCAGAAATAGATGTTTTTCTGGAACTCTCTTGCTTTTTCCATGATCCAGTGGATGTTGGCAATTTGATCTCTGGTTCCTCTGCCTTTTCTAAAACCAGCTTGAACATCAGGGAGTTGACGGTTCACGTGTTGCTGAAGCCTGGCCTGGAGAATTTTGAGCATTACTTTACTAGCATGTGAGATGAGTGCAATTGTGCGGTAGTTTGAGCATTCTTTGGCATTGCCTTTCTTTGAGATTGGAAAGAAAACTGACCTCTTCCAGTCCTTTGGCCACTGCTGAGTTTTCCAAATTTGCTGGCATATTGCGTGCAGCACTTTCACAGCATCATCTTTCAGGACTTGAAATAGCTCAACTGGAATTCCATCAACTCCACTGGCTTTGTTCATAGTGATGCTTTCTAAGGCCCACTCGACTTCACATTCCAAGATGTCTGGCTCTAGATTAGTGATCACATCATCATGATTATCTGGGTCGTGAAGCTCTTTTTGTACAGTTCTTCCGTGTATTCTTGCCACCTCTCCTTAATGTCTTCTGCTTCTGTTAGGTCCAGACCATTTCTGTCCTTTATCGATCCCATCTTTGCATGAAATGTTCCCTTGATATCTCTAATTTTCTTAAAGAGATCTCTAGTCTTTCCCATTCTGTTCTTTTCCTCTATTTCTTTGCATTGATCGCTGAAGAAGACTTTCTTATCTCTTCTTGCTATTCTTTGGAACTCTGCATTCAGATGCTTATATCTTTGCTTTTCTCCTTTGCTTTTGCCTCTCTTCTTTTCACAGCTATTTGTAAGGCCTCTCCAGACAGCCATTTTGCTTTTTTGCATTTCTTTTCCATGGGGATGGTCTTGATCCCTGTCTCCCGTACAATGTCACGAACCTCATTCCGTAGTTCATCAGGCACTCTATCTATCAGATCTAGTCCCTTAAATCTATTTCTCACTTCCACTGTATAATCATAAGGGATTTGACTTAGGTCATACCTGAATGGTCTAGCAGTTTTCCCTACTTTCTTCCATTTAAGTCTGAATTTGGTAATAAGGAGTTCATGATCTGAGCCACAGTCAGCTCCTGGTCTTGTTTTTGTTGACTGTATAGAGCTTCTCCATCTTTGGCTGCAGAGAATATAATCAATCTGATTTCAGTGTTGACCATCTGGTGATGTCCATGTGTAGAGTCTTCTCTTGTGTTGTTGGAAGAGGGTGTTTGCTATGACCAGTGCATTTTCTTGGCAAAACTCTATTAGTCTTTGCCCTGCTTCATTCTGCATTCCAAGGCCAAATTTGCCTGTTACTCCAGGTGTTTCTTGACTTCCTACTTTAGCATTCCAGTCCCCTATAATGAAAAGGACATCTTTTTTGGGTGTTAGTTCTAAAAGGTCTTGTAGGTCTTCATAAGACCGTTCAACTTCAGCTTCTTCAGCATTACTGATTGGGGCATAGATTTGGTTAACCATGATATTGAGTGGTTTGCCTTGGAAATGAACAGAATCATTCTGTCATTTTTGAGATTGCATCCAAGTACTGCATTTCAGACTCTTTTGTTGACCATGATGGCTACTCCATTTCTTCTGAGGGATTCCTGCCCGCAGTAGTAGATATAATGGTCATCTGAGTTAAATTCACCCATTCCAGTCCATTTTAGTTCACTGATTCCTAGAATGTCGACGTTCACCCTTGCCATCTCTTGTTTGACCACTTCCAATTTGCCTTGATTCATGGACCTGACATTCCAGGTTCCTATGCAATATTGCTCTTTACATCATCAGATCTTGCTTCTATCACCAGTCACATGCACAACTGGGTATTGTTTTTGCTTTAGCTTCATCCCTTCATTTTTCTGGATTTATTTCTCCAGTGATCTTTATTTATTTTAATTGGAGGTTAATAACTTACCAATATTGTATTGGTTTTGCCATACATCAACAGGAATCCGCCACAGGTATACAAGTGTTCCCCATCCTGAACCCCCCTCCCTCTTCCCTCGTGGTACCATCCCTCTGGGTCTTCTCAGTGCTCCAGCCCCAAGCACCCAGTATCATGCATCAAACCTGGACTGCAGATTTGCTTCATTTATGATATTATACATATTTCAATGCCATTCTCCCAAATCATCCCATCCTCTTTCTCTCCCACAGAGTCTAAAAGACTGTTCTATATATCTGTGTCTTTTTGCTGTCTCGCATACAGGGATATCATTACTGTCTTTCTAAATTCCATATATGCATTAGTATACTGTCTTAGTGTTTTTCTTTCTGGCTAACTTAACTCTGTATAATAGGCTCCAGTTTCATCCACCTCATTAGAACTGATTCAAATGTATTCTTTTTAATGGCTGAGTAATACTCCATTGTATATATGTACCACAGCTTTCTAATCCATTCATCTGCTGATGGGCATCTAGGTTGCTTCCATGTCCTGGCTATTATAAACAGTGCTGCAATGAACATTGGGGTACACGTGTCACTTTCAATAAAACCAGAGCAATAGTCATTTTATACTCTTCTATAAATGAATTTATATTAATAACATAAATGTATTTTAAAGATGGCAAAACTGGTAAGCTATTTCTAAGAACTGTTAGGGTAAAAAAAGGCCTGTCAATTTCCTTCAGTTCTAGTCCAGTGATTTTTCTCAAAGGCTGTGCCCCAAGTTTTCTGTCCCCTTCGGTCTATGCATGTCCTGAGACAATTACTGATCACACATCTGCCATTAGTTGCTTCCTCCCCGTCTTCCTCAGTCCCCTTCCTTCTGTCCCAACCTTAAAACTCTCAGGTTCTTGGGGATTGAGAGTTCATTCCTCTTTGTTTCACACTGCAGCTCTGGGTTGTTGGCTCATCTGTACCCACCCTCCCCCTCACAGTGTGATGATCCAAGCATGACTTGTCAGTCAGTTAGTCAGCTGGAGCTTAATGTCCAAGAGTTCCTGCTTCCTTAAGTTCTCCAGAGCACCTTGGAATGTGAGCAGATGTAAGAAGTTGTGTATATGAGTTGTTTGTGGTGAGAGGGGGGTAGGAAGACATAAAACTGTGAGTGACTTCAGCGAACATGTTCAACAGTGTTACAACTTACAGATACTTGAGAATTAAACATGGAGAAAGGAAATACAAAAGTCCAGTTTATCTATATAAAATGAATTTACAGAATCTGTTTACTCTTTGTAGCTAGTTTTACCATATGGACAATAATAACTATGCAAGTTGTCAATATGAGTCAGAAGAAATTGATTGTAAGCGATATTTACTTACGATGTGACACTGTATTCAACTACGCTCACGCTTGTGTTGATTATCTACAATGGTTTTCTGCCCATATATTCTGCTCCCATGGGGAAAAGAATTCATGGAACGGGGCTCTAGTGTTTCTAAGATTAACTGCCCAGGTGCCACCTCTCTTTTCTTTTGGCATCTTCTGGACAGCCATATCACAGAGGTCACTGTGGGTTGCAAAGTACAAGAAAATAAAGTATATGTAATAAAAGGTGTAAATTTTCCTAAAGCAGTATAAAATTGTTCCTCAGTACTCAGCATATATAGCTTATATTTACTGTATATGCTTTTCTCTATTCTATTTACCACCTTTGATTCCTAGGAGATTAAATCTGCACAAGCGTAGATACATACTAATATGATGAACTTTAAAATGTTATTTTCCTTCCTTTATCATCAATGATTATCATTTAAAGTTGTTATGAAGGCTTTGTGACAGAGGTTACACTAAAATTGAAAGTATATGTACTTACTGAAAATCATGTAAAAATTAGCTATGTTTTTAATGTGGTTTCTCAGATTGATTAATTTATGCAATTGAATTGTTCTACTCTCTTGTAAACATATATTCACACTTTGCAAACTTGCACACCTGCAAAGTAAAGTGTGGTGGTATTTGTGATGTTATCATTGTTTCATCAAGAATGATAACTCAGTCAGGTTACTTTTAAAAATCTCACTTTATAGGCCATTATCTATTACTTTCTTGTTCCAATACAGTGGAAATTGATTCCATAAAGGTCTTAAAGGTCAAATGTATCTTAAATTTGATAATAATTTTTAAAAAACTTGGCATTTATGAAGCAATATTGCATTCATTTAGAAATAGTTTGAAACTGTTATAAAGTTTGACATTGTATGAAAGCACTTCCCCACAAGATAGATGCCTCAGTTTGGCACTGGTGAATTTTTTTCTTTAGGGATGTGTATGTCTTTTTGCGGGCATGGGGGCAGGAGGGGGATCACACTGTGGAGTCCTAACCACTGGACCACCAGATAATTCCCCAAATTACTTTTTAAAAAAATTGAAACCATTACAGGGACATCTTCTTACAGGGTTCAGTTTGAATTTTAAACAGCATTATAGAAGTCATGGAATAGTTTGCTTTTCCCTCTTTCTTCCCCATATCTTCCATTATTCTGTTGTTCCTTCCCTTTGGCATTTACAAGCACCACTAAGTAACTAGAACTATATTAGGCACTAGGGATCCAGAAATGAAGGGATACAGTCTGTACTCCAGAAAGACTCGCTGGTGAAAAAGAAAACTAAAAACTCATTACAGTATGGGATGTAGAGTGGTCTTCCTAGAGGAGGTGATAGCTGAGCTGGAAGGATGAGTGAGAGATGACAAGGAGATGAAATTAATCTTACTTGGATTATTAATGGTTTGGGGCTATGATAGCTTTCTTTATACCCAAAATGACAGAGTAGAGAACCCTGGAGCTCTGTTCCTCCATTAAAGCAACTAATGAGTTGGCAAAAAACTGTCAGAATCAACTTTTACAGAACTCTGGAATCTAGTTGAAAACTTATAACAACCGGGGGAAAACTTAATGAAGAAAGACGCTGCTGCATTGCAATGAGAGAGTTCTCTGGTGTTTTAAATTGTCTACCAGCTCTTCCCCACATACCAGATGGGAGGCAGTCATGAGGAGAGCAGCCTGTACTCTTGGTGCAGGTTGTCAGGCACCTCAGGGAGCAATTATAGACCTTATTGTAAAAGAAGTATGGTTGTTGTTGTTTTTTTTTTTTCAATCTGTCTAGTGGCTCCTGGAAAGACTGGTACACAAGGGCTTGCCTTTGTTTTGCCCAGTTCAGAGCATTCCCAGATCTGGGGCGGCTTCCCAAGTGGCATTTGCCAAAAGCACTTAAGAGCAAAAGTATTGGCCAGAGCAGCTTGGGTCAAGGGATAACCATCCAGGAAAAACAAGAGACAGATCAAAAAGCCTTGATACAGAGTTTGGGAAAGGGGATCTATGGGGGAATGAGAGTTTTTGAAATCTCTTGCTTAAGTCAGGGAATTGAGAAGGCCATGCATATGCCCAGGACTGGATACATATTTAGAAAAGGCCTAATGCTCACAAAAGATCCTAAATTTTCACCTCTGGCTGACCTTCAGGCTCTGCACAAGCAGGAAGTAAAGGTGAGGGCAGAGTTGTAAATACCTTGGCTAAGCATTGAAGCCATGTCCCAAAACAATCTTCCAAGAGTGGGGAAGAGTTTTAAAAATTCTTTTAAAAAATATTATTGGGCTTTAGATGTTTAGAGATACTCTGTTAATACATTAGCTGACCACTGAACTAATGGAACAGAGGTTTCAATGGCCACATATGATAAAGAATAGAAATTTTATAAAAATCATTTAGAAAAGTAGCTAAAATGACAATAACTCAAAACAACAGACAAAACAAACAAAAAAACTGAGTTAATTTTTGTATATGGACTGAGGTAATAGTCTACCTATTACCAGATATGCAGTCTCAGATATGTAGATGACACCACATTTATGGCAGAAAGTGAAGAAGAACTGAAGAGCCTCTTGATGAAAGGGAAAGAGGAGAGTGAAAAAGTTGGCTTAAAACTCAACATTCACAAAACTAAGATCATGGCATCTGGTCCCATCACTAAATAGATGGGGAAACAGTAGAAACAGTGACAGACTATTTTTGGGGGCTCCAAAATCACTGAAGATGGTGACTGCAACCATGAAATTAAAAGATGCTTGCTTCTTGGAAGAAAAGTTATGACCAACCTAGATGGCATATTAAAAAGCAGAGACATTACTTTGTCAACAAAAGTCTGTCTAGTCAAGGCTATGGTTTTCCAGTGGTCATGTAGGATGTGAGAGTTGGACTGTGAAGAAAGCTGAGCGCCGAAGCATTGATGCTTTTGAACTGTGGTGTTGGAGAAGACTCTTGAGGGTCCCTTGGACAGCAAGGAGATCCAACCAGTCTGTCCTAAAGGAAATCAGTCCTGAGTGTTCATTGGAAGGACTGATGCTGAAGCTGAAACTCCAGTACTTTGGCCACCTAATGTGAAGAACTGACTCATTTGAAAAGACCTTGAAGCTTAGAAAGATTGAAGGCAGGAGGAGAAGGGTATGACAGAGCATGAGATGGTTGGATGGCATCATCGACTCAGTGGACATGAGTCTGAGTAAGCTCTGGGAGTTGGTGATGGACAGGGAGGCCTGGTGTGCTGCAGTCCATGGGGTCGCAGTCAGACACAACTGAATGACTAAACTGAACTGAATAGTCTACCTTCATCTTTTTACATGCGGATATCTAGTTACCTCCAAATCATTTTTTGAAAACATGATTCCTTTCCCACTGATTGATCTTGCTGCCCTTAAAAATCAATTGACCACAGATGATAAATTTATTTCTGGACTCTCTATCCCGTTGAACTGCAGGTCTATCTTTAGGCCAGTATCACTCTGTGTTGATACCCTAACCTTGTAAGTTTTGAAATCAGGGAGCATGACTCCTAGAATTTTATTCTCCTTTTTTGGTTATTAGTCAGTTAGTCAGTTCAGTCTCTCAGTCGTGTCCGGCGCTTTGCAACCCCAGGAATCGCAACACACCAGGCCTCCCTGTCCATCACCATCTCTCGGAGTTCACTCAGACTCACGTCCATCAAGTCCGTGATGCCATCGAGCCATCTCATCCTCCGTCGTCGCCTTCTCCTCCTGCCCCCAATCCCTCCCAGAATCAGAGTCTTTTCCAATGAGTCAACTCTTCACATGAGGTGGCCAAAGTACTGGAGTTTCAGCTTTAGCATCATTCCCTCCAAAGAAATCCCAGGGCTGATCTCCTTCAGAATGGACTGGTTGGATCTCCTTGCAGTCCAAGGGACTCTCAAGAGTCTTCTCCAACACCACAGTTCAAAAGCATCAATTCTTTGGCGCTCAGCCTTCTTCACAGTCCAACTCTCACATCCATACATGACCACAGGAAAAACCATAGCCTTGACTAGACGGACCTTAGTCGGCAAAGTAATATCTCTGCTTTTGAATGTGCTATCTAGGTTGGTCATAACTTGTCTTCCAAGGAGTAAGTGTCTTTCAATTTCATGGCTGCAGTCACCATCTGCAGTGATTTGGGAACCCCAAAACTAAAGTCTGACACTGTTTCCACTGTTTCCCCATCTATTTCCCATGAAGTGATGGGACCGGGTGCCATGATCTTCATTTTCTGAATGTTGAGCTTTAAGCCAACTTTTTCACTCTCCTCTTTCACTTTCATCAAGAGGCTTTTTAGTTCCTCTTCACTTTCTGCCATAAGGGTGGAGTCATCTGCATATCTGAGGTTATTGATATTTCTCCTGGCAATCTTGATTCCAGCTTGTGTTTCTTCCAGTCCAGCATTTCTCATAATGTACTCTGCATTTAATTTAAATAAGTAGGGTGACAATATACAGCCTTGATGTACTCCTTTTCCTATTTGGAACCAGTCTGTTGTTCCATGTCCAGTTCTAACTGTTGCTTCCTGACCTGCATACAGATTTCTCAAGAGGCAGGTCAGGTGGTCTGGTATTCCCATCTCTTGAAGAATTTTCCACAGTTTATTGTGATCCACACAGTCAAAGGCTTTGGCATAGTCAATAAAGCAGAAATAGATGTTTTTCTGGAACTCTCTTGCTTTTTCCATGATCCAGCAGATGTTGGCAATTTGATCTCTGGTTCCTCTGCCTTTTCTAAAACCAGCTTGAACATCAGGGAGTTGACGGTTCACGTATTGCTGAAGCCTGGCCTGGAGAATTTTGAGCATTACTTTACTAGCATGTGAGATGAGTGCAACTGTGTGGTAGTTTGAGCATTCTTTGGCATTGCCTTTCTTTGGGATTGGAATGAAAACCAACCTTTCCAGTCCCGTGGCCACTGCTGAGTTTTCCAAATCTGCTGGCATATTGAGTGCAGCACTTTCACAGCATCATCTTTCAGGATTTGAAATAGCTCCACTGGAATTACATCACCTCCACTAGCTTTGTTCGTAGTGATGCTTTCTAAGGCCCACTCGACTTCACATTCCAAGATGTCTGGCTCTAGATTAGTGATCACACCATCATGATTATCTGAGTCTTGAAGATCTTTTTGTACAGTTCTTCCATGTATTCTTGCCACCTCTTCTGCTTCTGTTAGGTCCAGACCATTTCTGTCCTTTATCAAGCCCATCTTTGCATGAAATGTTCCCTTGATATCTCTAATTTTCTTGAAGAGATCTCTAGTCTTTCCCATTCTGTTTTTTTCCTCTATTTCTTTGCATTGATCACTAAGGAAGGCTTTCTTATCTCTCCTCGCTATTCTTTGGAACTCTGCATTCAGATGCTTATATCTTTCCTTTTCTCCTTTGCTTTTCGCCTCTCTTCTTTTCACAGCTATTTGTAAGGCCTCCCCAGACAGCCATTTTGCTTTTTGCATTTCTTTTCCATGGGGATGGTCGTGATCCCTGTCTCCTGTACAATGTCACAAACCTCATTCCATAGTTCATCAGACACTCTATCTATCAGATCTAGGCCCTTGAATCTATTTCTCACTTCCACTGTCTAATCATAAGGGATTTGATTTAGGTCATACCTGAATGGTCTAGCAGGTTTCCCTACTTTCTTCCATTTAAATCTGAATTTGGCAATAAGGAGTTCATGATCTGAGCCACAGTCAGCTTCTGGTCTTGTTTTTGTTGACAATATAGAGCTTCTCCCTCTTTTGCTGCAGAGAATATAATCAATCTGATTTCGGTGTTGACCATCTGGTGATGTCCATGTGTAGAGTCTTCTCTTGTGTTGTTGGAAGAGGGTGTTTGCTATGACCAGTGCATTTTCTTGGCAAAACTCTATTAGTCTTTGCCCTGCTTCATTCCGTATTCCAAGGCCAAATTTGCCTGTTACTCCAGGTGTTTCTTGACTTCTACTTTAGCATTCCAGTCCCCTGTAATGAAAAGAACATCTTTTGGGGGTTTTAGTTCTAAAAGATCTTGTAGGTCTTCATAAAACCGTTCAACTTCAGCTTCTTCAGCATTACTGGTTGGGGCATAGACTTGGATAACCGTGATATTAAATGGCTGTACCAGATAAGGGCACTCATTCCCCACCACCCTAAGAAAGACAAACTTACACAGCCACTTCAGAGGAGACAGATGCTGTACCCAATGGAGCAGCACAATGAGAAGGCAACATTCCAGCCCTGCTCCCTCTGCCCAAGGGCACCCTCAGCACTGTGCACTCACCAGAGGAGTTTTGGCTCTGAAGTGCCACTCATCTCCCTCTGCAATGCACTTTTTCCCATATGCCCTTACTGACCCATAGCTGAGTAAATGCTTTGGACCCTTTCTTGCTGGTAATAATAACAGCTATGATTTAGGGAGTGCTCACATCATGACTAGGGCTTCCCTCATAGCTCAGTTGGTAAAGAATTCACCTGCAATGCAGGAGACCCTGGTTCGATTCCTGGATTGGGAAGATCTGCTGGAGACTGCATAGGCTACCCACTCCAGCATTCTTGGGCTCCCCCTTGTGGTTCAGCTGGTAAAGAATACACTTGCAATATGGAAGACCTGGGTTTGATCCCTGAGTTGGGAAGATCCCCTAGAGAAGGGAAAGGCTACCCATTCCAGTATTCTCGCCTGGAGAATTCAATGAACTATATAGTCCATGGGATCGCAAAGAGTCGGACATGACTGAACGACTTTCACTTTCACTTCACTTCACTTTCTCGTGGTGACTATGCAAAAAAAACACAAAAAAACCCACTGTATATATTATCTCATTTAATCCTCAAAACAACTTTATGAATTACAGGTACAATTATTATGCCTTTTTATATACAGGAAACTGGGGTTCATAAAGATTAATTAATCTGCCCAAGATCACAGAGCTAGCAAGTTGTGGATTATAACACTTTGGTGAAGATAGCATACTTACTTTCAATCTTTTTCTTTAGAGAAATTTAATGTTCGTGATACAGCTAAAGTTCTCCTCCATCATATTTTCTCCCTGTCTCCCTCTCTCTTTCTTTCTCCAAAAGTAACCTAAGGTTGGTGTATATCTTCCTGGGTATGCTTTTATAAATGTATGTTTATCCATAAACAATATATAGTATTACCTCTGTGGTAAATGGTATCAACTTTTCTCAGACTTTTTCACTTTATATGCTGTTTTCTAAATCTTCACATGTTGATAACTGTAAATTGATGGTGGTTTAGTCACTAAGCAGTGTCTGACTCTTGAGGTCCCATGGACTGTAACCTGCCCGGCTTCTCTGTTCTTGGGATTCTCCAAGCAAGAATACTGGAGTGAGTTGCCATTTCCTTCTCCAGGGGATCTTCCCAACCCAAGAATTGAACCCAGGTCTCCTGCACTGCAGGCACATTCTTTACTGACTGAGCTATGAGGGAAGATTAGTTCATTCATTCTAACTGCTATTTGGGAATTCCCTGGCAGTCCAGAGGTTAGGACTTCGTACTTTCATTGCAGGGGGCATGAGTTCCATTCCTGGTTAAGGAACTAAGATCCTGCAAGCCATGTGTCATGGCCAAAAATAAAATTTTTTACCTGCTGTTTAATAGTTCACTCTATGAATGTGCACTTTCCATTTTTTTCAACATTAGTAACAGCTGCAAACAACATTGTACATGTTTACTGGGATATACATGTGAGTATATGCCTAGAAATGGAATTTTCTCTATACATATACCTCTATGAGACATTCTTAAGGAATATTCACCTGATTGCAACAGCCTGTGTAAAATTAGCTCCTTAAATGTCCAGTGATTGTCTTTCACATCATCTTTATTGTTTTCATCCTTCCGCAATCTTTGAACTAATTTTTTTAACTATGAGCTTAGCTCTTTAAATTTCAACCTTTCTTCTTTTTAATATATACATTTAAGGCTGTAATTTTCCCTCCAGGTACTACTTTAATTGCATCCCACAAATTTTTATATGTAATATATTCATTGTGAAATTCAAAATATCTCTTAATTTTCAATATCTTACTTGATCCAAGTGTTATTTCAAAATCTATTTTTTATTTCTCAAATATGAGGATTTTCTAGATATATTTTTGAAATTCATACCTAATTTAATTGCATCAAAGTTGGCATATTCTCTTATTTTAATTATTTGAAATGTTAGGCATATTATTATAGCCCAGTTCATAATCATATTTGAAAAATGTTCCACATGTATGTGAAAAAATTATATTCTGCAGATGTTGATAAAGTATTCAATATCTTTTTATTAGCTGAAATTTGTTCATTGTACAATTCAAGCAATAAAACAGATAACAATAATATTGGATTATATAGAGAATAAAGTAAATATCCATGAGTATCTACAGGTATAAATAGATTGAATAAATATATAAATGGGGGAGAAGGGAAAAACTCCCACACAAAAGTATTTGAAATAAATTATGTAGCTATCCTACCCAAAAGGAGGGAGAGCTTAACACCCCATTCCTTCAGGGTATGCTGGATTTAATGGCTCAATTCCAAAGAATAGACTACTGGAAAGGGAAAACAATAACTTCACAGAGGAAAAACCTGGAAGACACCACCTTAACCAAGTGATCAGAGTTAATATCATCAGTATTAAGTAATATTGAAGTCACATACCTCCATTTGATGCAAAGAAATGGGTACTTTACTTCTATGATGTTCTTTCCAAAAACCCATAACCCAACAGAAATCATGAGAAAAATTTCAATCATGAGAAAATATCGCATTAAACAAACCCAGATTGATAGACATTCTACAAAATACTTGATCATGTAAATTTAGCCAAGGTCATAAAAGACAAAGACTGACAAATTGTGACATACTGGTGGAGACTAAAGAGACATGATAACTAATGCAATGTGGTATCTTGGATTGGATACTGGAAAAGAAAAGGGATGTTAGTGGAAAAATTGGTGAAATCTGAATAAAGTATCCACTTCTACCAATGTTAATTTCTCAATTTTTATAAATGTACTGTGGTCACTTAAGATGTTCACATGAAGGAATTCCTTGAAGGTCCAATGGTTAAGACTCCATGTTCCCATGCAGGGGTGTGTGTTCCATCCCTGGTCAGGGAACTAAAATCCCACAAGCAGCATAGCACAGCCAAAAAATAAGAATGTTCACATTAGGAGAATTCTAGTGAAGAAAGTATGAGAACTCTGTACTATCTCTGTAAGTTTTCTATAAAGTTATTCTAAAATTATAATTTTATTAAAAACACATTTATTCATTGTATTCAAATTATATATATGTGTATGTATATATATATACACACATATATGTATGTATGTATATATACACAGAGAGAGAAGGAGAGAGAGGATTTTTTTTTCTGTTTGTACTATCATCTTTTTCCAATAGTCACGTATAGATGTGAGAGTTGGACTATAAAGAAATCTGAGCGCCAAAGAATTGATGCTTTTGAACTGTGGTGTTGGATAAGACTCTTGAGAGTCCCTTGGACTGTAAGGAGATCCAACTAATCCATCCTAAAGGAAATCAGTCCTGGGTGTTCATTGGAAGGACTGGTGTTGAAGCTGAAACTCCAATACTTTGGCCACCTCATGCGAAGAACTGACTCATTTGAAAAGACCCTGATGTTGGAAAAGATTGAAGGGAGGAGGAGATGGGGACAACAGAGGATGAGATGGTTAGATGGCATCACCAACTCAATGGACATGAGTTTGGGTAAACTCCAGGAGTTGGTGATGGACAGGAAGGCCTGGAGTACTGTGGTTCATGGGGTCGCAAAGAGTCGGATATGACTGAATGACTGAACTGAACTGAACTGTACTATCATCTATTGAGAGAAGTATGTTGAAATCTACCATTATAATTGTGGATTTGTTTAATTCTCCTTATGGTATTCTCAATGCTTTGCCTTTATATTTTGAGGCTATGTTATTAACATAAACATTTTATATTTTTATCTCTTGATGAATTGAACCATTTATTTGTATGACAATTCCCTTTTCATCTCTAGTAATGATTTTTACCTTAAATTTTGTATTGTCTGTTATATTGTTGAACTTCCATGCTCTTTACCATTTTCCCTTCATTTTTGACATGGTATTCCTTACTGTGTTGTTAGTATTCAGTGCTTCTGAGAAGCTGTCATTAATAAGCCAAGACAATTCAATGGGGGAAAGAATGTTCTTTTCAACAAATAGCACTGGAAAAGCTAAACACATGTCAATGAATAAATTTGGACCCCTATCTCATAGTGTATACAAAACTAAACTTATAATGGATCAAAGACTTAAATGTAATAGTTAAAGCTATAAAACTCATTCAAGATCCAATGGGGTGGGTAAAGATTTCACAATAGAACAGAAACTTTCATCATAAAAGAAAATACTGATTATTTGGACTTTGTTAAAATTGAGAACTTCTGCCTATCAAAGAGACCATTAAGAAAAGAAAAAGACAAGCCATTTGTAATACATGTATACAATAACAAACTCATGACATACTAAAGAACTTCTACAAAACAAGAAAAAGACAAACAACCCAATTTTTTAAATGTCACATCACAAAAATACTGAACAAGCACTTCATGAAAAGGATAGCCAAATGACCATTAAACACATGAAAATATGCTTAGCAACATTAGTCATCAAGGAGATACAAAATCAAAACAATGAGACACCACTAAATTCCTGTCAGAATGGCTGAAATTTAAACAGCTGATGGTACCAAGTATTTACAGGGATATGGAACAACCAAAACTCTCATACATTGTTTATGGGTGTGTAAATTAATGCAATTACTTCAGAAAACTATTTGGCAATATTTTCTAAAGCTCAATCCTAGTCTGCTTTCTGACCCAATAATTCTATTCCTGGGTACATACCCAAGATAGTTGAGTACATACACCCTTTGAAAGACATGCAAAAGAATATCAATAATAACTTTATGATGGCCACAAACTAGAAACAAGTCGAATGTTCATCACTAGTAGAATGGATAAATAAATTGTGGTATATCCATATAGTGGAATATGGGCGGCAGCAATAGAAAAGAGCAGTCTACTGCCGCACAGAAAAATATGGCTGGATTTCACATACATAATGTTAAACAAAAGAAGCCAGAAAGAAGAATACTGTCAGTATGACTCCATTTATATGAAGGTTAAGAACAGGCAAAATTAACAAATTGTAATGTGATTTTAAAAAATGGCCACAAGCTTTTTGCAGCTCCTGCCCTCAGGAAGTAGAGTTTATTTCTCCACTCCTGGAACCTGAGATGGCCTTGTGTCTTGCTTTGACTAAAAGAATGCACTAAGGGTGACACAGTAAAACTTCTCGGCAGTTTGTTGTTGCCTTTTTGATGCCCTGATATCTCCATGTAAAGCAGACCAGTCTAACCTCTTTGAGGATTAAATATCCATTTGGAGAGTGGGGCCCACCTGACAGCCAGCACCAACCAGCAGATACACATATGATAATATCTTGGGCCATCCAGCTAAAAAATCTGCCTGCAGTACAGGAGACCTGGGTTCAATCCCTGGGTCAGGAAGATCCCCTGGAGAATGGAATGGCTACCCACTCCAGTATTCTTGCCTGGAGAATTCCATGGACAGAAGAGCCTGGTGGGCTACAATCCATGGGGTTTCAAAGAGTCAGACACAACTAAGTGACTAACATTTTCACTTTCTTTCCTCAGGTAGTAAGGCGGCTCTGAGAGAGCCAGGGCAAGAACAGTTCTCTTGTACACAGCCTCAGAAAACCAAGCCCATCACCCAGGGCTGGCTTCATGGGTGTACAATCCATGCAGTCACACAATGCCTTTTGCAGAAGGGCCTTGCCCTTGGCTTAACGCTTTGCTCTTGCTGTCTTGAAATTCATACTACTTTGTGAACTAAGGGCCTGCCTTTTCATTTTGCACTAGGTGCCAAATTATATTGTCTGCCGCCACTGGCTGCACTCCTCTTTACTTAGTGTCAGAGCCAGCCCACCAGACCAGCCTCTCTTTAAATTGCTGGTAATTTTATTTCATGAGTCCTATTATCCTTCCCTGGCATTAGGCCTTAAAAACAGACATTCTCTCTACCTTGATAGATTCTCCTAACTTCAAATCCCAGGACAGAGGGGCTGGACGTATAATTCTCTTCCCTCCCTGGACTTCTCATGGTGGCTGGCCCCCTTGCCCCCAGACTGCTGTACATCTGCCTGGTGAACATCTGCATGTATGAAACGGCCTCTCAAAGACCTGCCCTTCTAACTGCCTATATGGAGAGTAACTGGCATCTTCTTTCTCTAAAGAGGAGAATTTATACAGCCAGTCCTCGATATCCTCAGGGATTGGTTCCCAACACCAGAATCTGTGAATGCACAAGTCCCTTATGTAAATGGCATAGTATTTGCACATAACCTACATATATCCCCTCATATACTTCAAATCATCTCTGGATTACCTGTAGTACCTAATTATATTGTCAGTGTAATTCTCAAAGTAATGTAAATAGTTGTACATACAATGTAAATAGTTGCTGGCATGGCAAATTTAAGTTTTGTTTTTGGAATTTTCTAGGATTTTTTCTAATATTTTTGATCAGCAGTTGGTTGGATCCACAAATTCAGAACTTGTGGATACAGAAGACTGATTTTATCTTGGATAGGACACCTACTACATACAGAATAGTAATGCCTGGAGATATTAATAAGTGTTACCCAAAAGGAGTTATGTGGCCAAGGAACTTTGTCAGACTAAGTTTAAAAATTAAATAGGTTTTTTTCCTGAAGGACTTATCTCTCTTAATGTGCTAAAGGACATTATGATTTGCCAAGGTGGGGACTGAGGGAAAACTGAAGTATTAACATGTAGTGCTTCACAAACTTATTTGACAGGCACCTCTTTTCTCCTAGGAAATTATGCAGGACTAATTTTCCACAGAAAAAGTTTAGGGAAATTGTCTCCTAAACAAAGTAAGCTGTTACCAGTGAACCTTCAGTTTATCTCCTTTTCCACTCAATATAAGCATGCAAACAAACATATATCTAAGTGAAAAGACTCTCTTTGTCTCTAATTCCTTCCTTCCACTTCCTTGCTGCTCACATACATATATGCTATACTAGGGGTTCCCAACCTCCAGGATCCAACGCCTGATGATCTGAAGTGAAGTTGATGTAATAATATTAAAAACGAAAGTGAAAGAAAGTGAAGTCACTCAGTAGTGCCTGACTCTTTGTGACCCCATGGACTGTAAACTACCAGGCTCCTCTGTCCATGGGACTTTCCAGGCAAGAATACCGGAGTGGGGGTGCCATTACCTTCTCCAGGGGATCTTCCCCACCCAGGGACTGAAGCCGGGTCTCCCACATTGTAGGCAGATGCTTTACTGTCTGAGCCACCAGGAAGTCCTATAGAAACAAAGCACACAATAAATGTAATGTGCTTAAATCATCCCGAAACCATCCCCCACCCCAATCTATAGAAAAATTGTCTTCCAAGGAATCAGGACCTGGTGCCAAAAGGTTGGGAACCACTGCTCTATACAGAAGGACAGCAGTCAAGAGAGTAGAATTCAAATTCATGCTTCTTGAGTAGAGTGATGATGGTGATAGTGATGGTGATGATGACGGTGATAGCTAACATTTTTAAAAGACTCATTCCATACCAATAAGCTCTGTTCTAAGCACTTGCCAGACGTGGTTTTACTTACTACCATGGCTTAGTTTTAATTAATACCTTGCAGAAAAAGAGAATACCCTGCCCTTATAATGCAGGAACCTCAATTTATTTAATACAATTGATAAATCTCAATGGACACCACTAATGGTAAACCCAGCATTATTTTTGTCACAGGGTAGCAGCATTTCCAGTGACACATCTCCACCCAAAGGATTAGAAAATTCCTTTTCTGTACATAAGTCAAACAAACCAAACCAACCAAACAAACCTTTTAAGACCAACAGCAGACTACTGACAGCTTAATTGCAAATCTTAAGGGGATGAAGTTGAAACACCTGGCATTTTTCCATTCAAATATACATCAATGAATGACTGATGATACTGCTGTTTAAGAAAACTAAGATTTGTTCTGGAAGCTGGGAGCTGATTACCGGAGTGAGCTCTAAAGCAACTGCTGGGGAAATGTGCTCTCAGCCTCTGAAGTTACTCAGGTCATAAAACATTTCTGTAATCACATGTGGAGGATGTTCAGCTAATGGAATATTGAACACAAAAAGAAGAACTCACTTGGTTTTTTATTTTATATTAAAAAGTAACAATAAAAGCCAACATGATGGCTATCACTCTCATAACAAATGGCTTTAGAACACAAATTTCTTCAGGCCGCTCTAGCCTGTGGGCACTACAGAACTAAATGTAATCACCAAATTTTATTGTTTCTTCCATTCAATGTACCCCAAGCCCCAAGTTCTTCAATTAAGGGTCCTCTGGAACAGTGGTTCCCAACATTTTTGGCACCAGGAACTGATTCTGTTGAAGACAATTTGTCCATGGACCCAGGGTTGGGGTGGGGGTGATGGTTTTGAGATGATTCAAGCACATTACATTTACTGTGCACTTTATTTCTATTATTACATCAGCTCCACCTCAGATCATCAGGCACTAGATCCTGGAGACTGGGGACTCCTGCTCTAGAGTGTTTCTAGGTTTTCCTGGGGAGTGGTTATCACCTGTGAGCACAAACAATTCTAACTACTGTCTCATCAACTGCCACTTGGTTTCTGCCATTTCTTCTGCTTCCACCTTCCCCGCCCCCTCTCTGCACTGGGCATTATGACATCAGCTAGGCATGATTGTTCCCCTCTAGGCATCTTCTGCCATCTCCTACCAGGATTCTTGATGTCTCACTAAAGCCAAGGCACTGGACTCTAGAGCTGTCAGATCTGCATGGTACTGTGCTAAGTGAAGAAGCATGGCACCCATTATCTTATGCCCCATTATCTTTTTTAGTGAATGGAGGAGAAATGGATACTATAAGTGAACTGAAAGCCTTGTCATTCTTATTGGGAGCATGTAGACATAGTTTTCATCATAAGTTACTAAAGGGAAGCAAAATTTGCCACATGAAACTATATCTCTTTGGCATAAGATTTTAGCTTGATTATTTATTTTAAAGGATTTTATTATGTGGACCATTTTAAAGTTTTTATTGAATTTGTTACATTATTGTTCCTGTTTTACACATGAGGCATGTGTAGCTCCCTGACCAGGATTGAGCTGGCACCCCCTGCATTGGAAGACAAAGTGTTAACCACTGGACTGCCAGGTTGGTTATTTTTAAGAAACAGTAGACACAGGAGAAGTTCCGACAACCAAGTAGAAGTTACCCTTTTATGAGAGAAATTTCCATTTATTAGAATTTATTAGGGAAATATCCTAAAATTACTCCTTGGAAGAAAACCTATAACAAACCTAGACAACATATTAAAAAGCAGAGATATCACTTCACTGACAAAGGTCTGTGTAGGCAAAGGTATGGTTTTTCTGGTAGTCATGTATGAATGTGAGAGTTGGACCATAAAGAGGGCCGAGCACTGAAGAACTGATGCTTTCAATCTATGGTGCTGAAGAAGACTCTTGAGAATCCCTTGGACAGCAAAGAGATCAAACCAGTCAATCCTAAAGGAAATCAACCCTGAATATTCATTGGAAGGACTAATGCTGAAGCTGAAGCTCCAATACTTTGGCCACCTGATGCAAAGAGCCAACTCATTGGAAAAGACCCTGATGCTTAGAAAGATTGAGGGCAAGAGAAGAAGGGGGCACCAGAGGATGAGATGGTTGGATGGCATCACCAACTCAATGGACATGAGTTTGAGCAAACTCTGGGAGACAGTGATGGACAGGGAAGCCTGGCATGCTACTGTTTATGAGATGGCAAAGAGTCAAACATGACTTAGTAACTGAACAACAGGGAAATATCCATTTGTAAGGCACTCTTTCTTTTTCTCTGTCTTTCCCCCAAGAAAAAGAGGGGAGACTGACTAAATCTCTAGAAACGTATCAATGGAGAAGGCGATGACTTAAAATTGCATAACAGCATTACCCTTGTTTATTGTGCTTTTCCTGGTTACCTCCCAAAACTGCCCCTCTCCCACCATCTTCTTTTGTCTTTAGCTGGAGATAGTATTTAAGGTGTTGACCTTGGGCCATTTCAAAATTACTTAGCTTTCCTGGGTCTCTCCCGTGTATGCAAGAGGAATATATGCTACTAAATTTCTGTTTATTTTTCTCCTTTAATCTGTATTTCATTTCAGGGAGGAGTCTCAGCTGAGACTGTAGGGGTGGAGGAGAAATAATTTTTCCTCCCCGACAGTACACACTCTCACATTTCAATGGACAGGGAGACAAATGTAAGTGATTCTTTTTTTCCTTAAATAGGAGTTCTTGACCCTTTCTTTGTGTGCCATGCAACCCTTTGGCAGGCTGGTGAACTCTATGGACTCTTTCTTAGAATAATGTTCTTAAAGGTATAAAATAAAATACATCAGATGACAAAGGAAGTCAATTATGTTGAAAGATAGTTATCAAACAACTTTCACCACAAATTTTATATGGTAATATGTATGCTTTTTATTAGCATGTTAAAGAAATGATCTCGCAGCAAGCCTATTACCACAATAATTCAAAGTAGTGCATGAGTAAATAATATTTTGAGACATCTGAAAAAAACTGCAGTATGGTGTAAAAATATCTATGATTTGTTTCCATGACAGAGTCACAGATACTGTTACTACCATTGTGGTCTGTTGCCTGTGTTCATAATTGAAAGGAAGTGCTAAATTTAAAAAATGTTAATTGCTTTCCCTTCGTTCACAGACTCCATGAGTTCTATTCTTGAAGCCCAGGTTAAGAATCACTGCCTTAGAACGAGTTCTCTTTAAAGAGCACCCCTAGGGCCTCATGCTAAAAAGACATAGCTGCCCACCTTGCAGTTCATTGCACAAGCCCAGACAAATCCAAATCCCAGATAGGACTCAAGCTGGGAACCCTACTATATTTAGATGAAACATTTTTACAAATAGATAGGAAATATTAGCATATTTCTAGATAATCAAGAGATCTTCTCGACTGGGTCAGTTTTAACCTGGCATTGCTTCAGGGTATCCACAATCCCCACCAATCTACCTACCACATTGTGACATGAGTGATCATTTAAAATGCAAATGTTATCGTTTCACTCCCCTACTTAAAATACTTGGCCCTTCTGGCCCTCTATCACTTTCAGAAAAAAAAGGCATTTCATAAGCAGGTTTCCACATGTTAGCCCATCTCCTTCCCCTACCGAAGCATACTTTAGACTGTCATAATTCAAAATCACTAAAACACATGCAGTTGCCTCCTACTTTTGTACATACCATTTCCTTTTCCTGGAATGTACTCCCACCCCATCCTCACCTAGAAATTTCTTCTTATTCTTTAAAATCCAGCTCAAGCACTAACTCCTCTGAGAGAAGGTGTCCAGGCCTTCCCTGGCCTCCCTGGGAAAAGTTTATTACTTTCTCCTATGTGCTACCAACTCACTGAACCTTGACTATACATATCGTGTGGCACTTATATAAACTAGTTTATTGAATGAGCTAGACACAGTAGGGTGTAAGCAGAAAGCAATATAATTCTTTCACACCACAAGCTCTGTGGAATCATTTTTCCCCACCCCTGCATGAAATTTCAGACAGAGCTCATACCTTTTTCAGTCACTCTCAGATATTAAAAAATAGTTTTGTTTTTTAGGCATTAAAAATTCTAGTCTAGTCTAATATATCACAGCTTCAATCTGTCACCCATTTCCAACCTTCTTCCCTCCCCCAGCTCAGGTCTAACTCAGCCAGGAAATTTGCAGTGGGGGAAGGGGAGGGGAGTGTGGTTGGCTTCCTCCCTCATCCATTTCCTCCTTCATCCCTCCTCCTCCAATTACTGTACTGCCTCAGACCAGTGCCTCCAACTTTGAAGCACAGGGAAGGACTAGAAAGAGTAGCCAAAACAAGCTTTTCTTCACTGGTTCAATTTTAACCTGGCATTGGAGAGTGTCACAGATGTCCAAAGCTGATACTTTCTCCAGAGGGTTCCTTGGAACGCCCCTGTCACTGGAAATCTCTCACCTGCAGTTTCCTTGACCTGGGCAACACCTCCTCTGGCTGGCCTTGAAACCGAGTAGGACCCTGTGGGACCCTCCTGGGTACAAAAGCCTCTCCATGTCCCGTTTCTTGTTTGCAGGAAAAAGATTTCAGGCTCCCTCTCAGAGTACCAAAGTGCAAATTCAGTTGTTAATGAAGGAAGAGAAGGAATGCAGAAACAAAGGAGGAACGGTCAAGAAACAATAGTACAGCGAGAAACCAGAGTCCTAGTTTCTCCTCAAGGACTATATATAACAATATCTTTGAGGGAGTTCCCTGGCGGTCCAGTGGTTAAGACTCAGTGCTTCCATGGCCCTTGCCAGGGTTCAAACCCTGGTCTGGGAACTAAGAACTACATATATATATATCTATCTCTATCTATCTATCTATATATATATCTTTGAGTTCTTCTTTGAGAACTAAAGTACCTATCCAAGTGGAGGATGGCACCTTCAAACTGAGCACAGGATTCCTGGAACTCCACCCTGTTACATTACCACCAACCAACCAGAAAAAGTCAATCATCCTGTAGCCTTCACCCTAAATTTTGCCTATAAAAACCATTACCCCCAAACCATCCGAGAGGAGATCTTTTGAACAGGAGCCACCTATTCTCCTTGCTTGGTCCTGCAATAAACTTTCTGTGCTTTTCTTGGTTTGTCTGACCTCACTGTGTGTTGGGCACACAGACTTGCATTTGGCAATAGCCTCTTTCAACTCCTCTGCCCCTAGTTTATATCAGTCCATTCCTCTATTGGGGTTACTTCATACTTCTGAGTGTTGTTCTTAGGGGACATCCCTTATAATATGACCCAACTGTAAATTCCTACTATGGGGACTATTTCTGGCCCCTGGAAAACAGACAGCTTTGCCCATATGTTGGTGGAAATACAGCTCTCTGCAAGTGTTGCCCTTTTGTCTGTTGTCACAGGCTGATTTAACCATAGCTTCTCTCACCTTAAGATTTTGTTTTCAAATTTAAATCAGTTGCTGGTCCTTGCAAAATGTCAGTCTCCAGAGAAACCATGTCAAGCCATTGGATTGTTTCTCTTATAGCCTCATCCCTCTTGAGTGAGCCTCGAGTACCTCCTCCACACTCCAGGAGCAGGAAAGACTCCAAGGCATTCTTAAAACTCTCTTCAAAAAAATCATCCTCTCTACTACTTTTCTTTCAATCAGTCCTCTGGCTAAGGGGCCACAGATCATGTTTTGGAAGTCATCCATTAGCAAATTTCATAAAGATGGTGTGTCACCTTTTTTTTTTTTTTTTAAATATGTGATCTCTTTGTTTTAGGCTTTGGATTCTCATATATAACCAAAACAAGAAAGTTTCATCATATTTTTGCATAAGACTGCATCATATTTTTACATAAGACTGCATTTATTACTATACTCTGAGCTACTTGACACCAGGAAATAAGTTTAACTCATTTTTATACCCCCAGAATCTAGCATAGTACATGGTACAGGGAAGGTGCTCAAAATTGTTTGTTGCATCCAGTTCAAGATATTGGACTAGGTACATGCATTGTTCACAATCCCTCCTATAGTCCACTAAAATAAAAGTACAGCAGTACATAAAGGAATAAACCTCTAACAGGAAAAAATGAGATGAAGTTTAGAGGACTGCCAACAAGAGATTCCAACAAATTTCTGGGACTAGGAAAGTGGGTATGAGCAAGCTGGCAGGTGAAACAGATGGATGAAACCACAGTCTGGAATATATTATGAGGAAGCTACAGAGGAGATGGGAGCCAGCCTGCCTGGCAGAACCCTGGAGATACTCTGGGCTCTGAGTCAGCAAGTACAGAGGAAGCAGGAAGAGAAGTGAGGATTTAAACTGGGGAATTAATTGAAGATCTGTAAAAGAGAACAGCTGCATCAGTCTCCACCACCAAAATCCTTCCCAAATTCTTTGCCCAGAGTACCAGTTACTGGCATTTGCCAACAAGCAAAAAACAAAATCAAAAACAAAGCAAACAAAAACTAAAAGGCTTTTAGCTAAAAAATACTGAATGCCATGGAGAAAGTTAAGACTTCTAGTTTGAATATCAGCTTCCCACTGGGCATTTAGAGGGCTAATAGCCAGATAATCAATTCCCAGCTTACTGACCCTGAAATAAAGCTTGCCAAGCCTACCTTACATCATAAAGTTTTCCCTGTCAAAATTCCCAGTCAGCCATTAGAAAAGAGAGCTACCTGGAAAACAGACCTGCTTTACCTGGGAAGAGCAGGTTAAAAAGTCTTGGTTTCCAAAACAGCAAAGACAGAAATCCACATTGACTACCTAGTAATTTTTCTTTTAAAACAAATGGACAGGGTAGTGACATCACCAAAAAGTGTGAAGTGGGGAACTTCACTGCTCCATCCCTTCACAAAAGCAACTAATTAGCTTGTTTAAAAAAAAAAAAAACTGTCAGAAACAACTTTTGCAGAACTCTGGATTCTACTCAAAAGCTTAAAACATTCATAGAAGGCTTGGTGAAAAAAAGTGGTTGCTACATGGTAAAAGAAAGAGATGTATCATTTTAAATTGCCTCTCTATCATCTCCCAATCTCCAGATTGGTAGTGGCTCCAAAGATGATAGCCAACACTCCTGGAGTACCAGAGGGAGCAACACAACTTATTCTCAAACACTTGTGGTTGTCCATTTCTACCTATCTGGCAGCCCTTTGAAAAACAGGCGCAAAAATTTTCCTTTGTTTCACACAACTCAGAGTATTCTCAAGACTGGGACAAATTCTTAGGTAGCATTTACCAAAAACAATATAAGGCACAGAAATTGGCTTCAGAAGATTGTGGCAAGGGTCTGCAATGGGGACAAGTAATAGACAGACCAAAACACATGGGAAGGAAGAGGTTATGAAAAGGGCTATGTGTGGATATAATGGATTTTGAAAGCTCACAGGGCTGAATGCCTTCACAGAGAAGGCCAGAGAGGACTGTAACTTTCATTTATGGCTGATCTTCAGGCTCTACATAAGCATGAAGTGAAAGCTGAGGCAGAGTTGTAAACAATGTGGCTAATGTTTCAAGGAGTGCAAGACAAAACTAAGGTATCAAGAACAGCAGCAGGTTTTTATTTCCTTCTCTGGCCACAGGCACTTAAGAAAACTGTCAACACACTAGCTTACCACCAAGTTCATAGATCATAGACGTTATTGCCCAAACCAAACAAAGAATAAAGTTCATACAAAAATAGTTCTGAAAAGTCACTAAACAAACAACTATAATTCAAAGCAAGCAGCAACAAAAGGCCATGAGAAGGGAGAGAATCTGATTTCCGGATGTACCAAATTAATAGTTAAAATGTCCAGTTTTCAACAAAAGTTTCAAGACATGCAAAGAAATGAGAGTCTGATTCATTCCCAGTAAGAGATGAAATCAATAGAAATTGTCCCTGAGAAAGCCCAGGCATTGGACTTACTAAACAATGACTTTAAACCAAGTGTTATACATATTTGTGTTTCTTTCCCCTTTCTGACTTACTTCGTTCTGTATGATGGTCTCTAGGTTCATCCATGTCCATCCACATGTAACACTTACATGTAGAATTACCTGTAGAATCTAGAAAAATTACAGAAGAACTTATTTGCAAAGCAGAAACAGAGACACAGATATAGAGAACAAACCTATGGATGTCAAGGGAGGAGGGTGTGGGATAAACTGGGAGATTAGGACTGACTTATAGACACTACTATGTATAAAATAGATAACTAATGAGAACCTACTGTATAGCACAGGGAACTCTATTCAGTGCCCTGTGGTGACCTAAATGGGAAGGAAATTCACAAAAGAAAGGATATGTGTATACATATAGCTGATTCACTTTGCTGTACAGTACAAACTAACACAACATTGTAAAGCAACTATATGTCAATAAAAAATTTTTAATAAAATAAATCAAGTGTCTTAAATATGCTCAAAGAGCAAAGGAAAATCATGGATCAAGAACTGAAGGAAACTAAAAGAATACAGTGTTAAACAGAGAATATCCAATAAAGCAAAATAAATTATTTTAAAGAGAGAAAATAGACATTCTGGAATATAATAACTAAAAAAATTCACTAGAACAGTTCAACAGATTTCAACAGGGAAAAACAGTTGTGAGAAGTTGAAGACTGATCAGTTGAAATGATTTTATCTAAGGAGCAGAAAAAGAAGAATCAAAATAAATGAACAGAGCTTAAGGAATACGTAGACTACCACCAAGCACGCCAACATAGGCATAGTGGACGTCCCAGAAAGAAAGAGAGAGAAATGAACAGAAAGAATATTTGAAGAAATAATGGCTGTCAAATTCCAAAACTGGATGAAATATATGGATCTAAATATCCATGAAGCTCAACGAACACTAAATAGGATAAATTCAAAGACTTACACCAAAACATACTATAATCAAATTGTTGAAAGATAGAGAATGTTCAAATAAAAAAAGAGAAGTGACTCATTATATATAAAGGATTTTTATAAGATCAACAGCCAATTTCTCTTTAGAAACCAAGGAGGCCAGAAGACAATACTATAAAATGTTTAAAGTGCTGAAAGAGAAGAACTTGTCAACCAGGAACTCTATATATTTGGTGAAACTATCCTTCAACAATGAAGAAGAAATAAATAAATAAAACCTAAAGGAGTTCCTTGCTGTTATATCTGCTCTACAGGAAATACTCAAAGGAGTCTTGTGAGCAGAAATTAAAGCACACTACATAGACAATAAAAGCCCTACAAAGAAATAAAGAACATCAGCAAATGTTTTTTACATACAGAGGTAAATAGAAAATCTAGTATTTTGCATTTGTAACTCCTTTTTCTTTCCTATATGATTTAAAAGACAGATGCATAAAACAATAGTTATAAATCTGTATTAATGTGCATGCAATGTAGATGTAATTTGTGACAATATCAATATAAAGGGAAAGGACAGAGCTGTATAAATGATCAGAGTTTTATATGCAATTTTTACATACTGTTGAAGATAAATTAGCATTAATTCAACTTCTTTTGTTATGCATTTAGCAGGTCAATTATAATTCTCAGGATAACCACTAAGAAAATAACTAAAAACATAGGGCAAATAAATGAGAAAAGAATTGAAATGATACACTGAAAAGAAATTAATGAAATATGAAAGAAAGCAGTAATAGAGGAATTGAGGAGGAAAAAGATATATGACATATGGAAAACAAAGAGCAAAATGGCAGAAGTCCTTCCTTATCAATAATTACATTAAATGCAAAGAAATTTAAGTCTATAATTTAAAAACAGAGATTGGCAGAATGGATGGAAACACATGACCAAACTACATACAATCTATAAGAGACTTACTTACTTTAGATCCAAAGATGCAATTTGTAAGTGAAAGGATGGAAAAAAAATATTTCATGCAAATAGTAATCAAAAGAGAACTGGGTTGGCTATACAAATGTCAGACAAAATAGTCTCTAAGTCAAAAATTTTTAGAAAAGATAAGAAAAGACTTTATGTGTTGGTAAAATAGTCAACCCATGTAAAAGATACAGCAATTGTAACTATATCATACCAAACAACAGAGCTCCAAAATATATAAAGCAAAAATTGGCAGGAATGAAGTGAGAAATAGTAGTTCAATAATAGTTGAAATCTTTAGTACTTTTAATCATGAATAGACAAAAGATCAATGAAGAAATGAGGATAAAATAACCCTAACAAATGTATACAGAACATTTTTTGCACAAAGAGCAGAATATATATTCTTCTACGAGCACATGGAATGTTCTACCAGATAAGCCATATAGTAGGCCACAAAATGGGCTTCCTAGGTAGTTCAAATGGTAAAGAATCTGCCTGAAATGCAGGAGACCTGGGTTGGAAAGATCCCCTGGAGAAGGGCTTGGTAACCCCCTACAGTATTCTTGCCTGGAGAATTCCATAGACAGAACAGCCTGGCAGGCTACAGTCCATGGGGTTGCAAAGAGTCAGACATGACTGAGCAACTAATACTTTCACTTTCAGGCCACAAAATAAGTCTCAATATATTTGAAAATTTTAAAATCATACAAAGTATCTTCTCTGACCATAATGAAGTGGACCTGGAAATCTGTAACAGATGGAAATTGGGAGAATTATACACATGTGAATATTCTCAAATACCCAACGGATCAGAGAAGAAATCAGAAGAAAAATTAGAAAATACAATGAATGAAAATGATAAAACAACACAATAACTTATAAGATATAGTGACAGCAGTGCTCAGAGGGAAATTTATATATGTAAACACCTACAATTAAAAAAAGAAGGAAGATCTCAAATTAATAACCTAGCTTTCTACCATAAGGAATAATAAGAAAAACAGAGAAAAGCTAGCAGAAGGAAGGAAATTAAGTTTATAGCAGATATAAATGAAATGGATAATATAAAAACAATGAAGTAAATCAATGAAATCAAAAGTTAGTTTTGTGAACCTTGAAAAAAAGTTCTACAAAACTGTTAAACCTTTAACTAGACTAAGAAAATAGAAGATGGAAATTACTCAAATCAAAAGTGAAAGTAGGGAAATTACTACCAACCATATAGAAAAAGATGCTCAACATCAGTAGTCATTAAGGAAATGGACATCAAACCATGAGATACCACCTCACACCCACTAGGATGGCTACAATCAAAAAAGAGAAAATAACAAATGCTAATGAGGATACAACCCATTCCAGTATTCTTGTCTGGAGAATCCCCATAGACAGAGAAGCCTGGTGGACTACACTTCATGGGGTTGCAAAGAGTAGGACATGACTGAGCAACTAAGCACGCAATGAGGACGTAGAGAAATTAGCACCCTCATACATTCCTGGTAAGAATGAAAATGGTACAGCCACTGTGAGAAATAGTTATGGTTATTCTTCAATAGTGTTAAACATAGAATTACTATATGACCCAGGAATTCCCTCTCCTAGAAATATACCCTAGATAACTGAAAACATATGTTCACACAGAAACTTACTTAAAACAAACCTTCATAGCAGCATTATTCATAGAAGCCAAAATCAGAAATAACCCAAATGTCCATCAACTGACGAATGGATAAACAAGATGTGGAATAACCATACAATGGGATTTTATTCAACCATAAACAATAATAAAGTCCCTGATATATGCTACAACATGGATGAACTTTGGAATCAAATGCTGAGAGAAAGAAGCCAGATACAAAGACTACATATTATATAATTCCATTTATATGAAATATCTAGAATAGGCAAACTCGTGGAGACAGAAAAGAGATTAGTGTTTCCCTGAGGCTTGGGAAAGGAGGGACTAGGTGATGACTGCTCAGTGGTATGAGGTTTCTTTTTGTGATGATAAAAATGTTCTAGGACTAGATGGGGTGATAGTGACACAGCATTGTAAAAGTACTAAGTATCTTTTCAAATGGTACATTTTATGTCACGTGTATTCCTACCACAATTAAAAAAAAAAAAGAATGGGCAATTCAACCAACTGAACAAAACTAACATTACTATGGATACAACCTAGAAATGAAAATGAACAAATGACAGCTATTCACAATCGTTTGATGACTCTCACAAATATAAGCCAAACATAAAAGAATATATTCCGTATGATTTCACTTATATAAAGTCCCAAAACAAGCAAAATAGGTTTTTTTCAGTTTGACCATACTCATTTAGAATTTTTCAAATATACAAAACATTAATTTCTTTTAAAAAATGCTGGTGGTTGAGGGTTTTGTGAGCAGTATTTTTTTCTGTTTTAACTGATGTGTTAGTAGCTCAGTCATGTCCAACTGAACCCATGGACTGTAGCCTGCCAGGCTTCTCTGTCCATGAAATTCTCCAGGTAAGAATACTAGAGTGGGTTGCAATCTCCTTCTCCAGGGGATCTTCCCAACCCAGGGATCAAACCCAGGTCACCTGCATTGCAGGCATATTCTTTACCATCTGAGCCACCAGGGAAGCCCCAAAGTGTCTGTAGCTCAAGACAATATTCTGGTTTCCTTTACATCTAAATTCTTTACCTGGGGTTGGTTTTAACTGAACTAATCATTTTATTTATGTATTTATTTTAAATTGAGGCATAGTTTATTTATAATGTTGTATAAGGTTCAAGTGTACAACATAGTGATTAAAATTTTTAAAGGTTATACTCTGTTAATAGTTATTATGAATTATTGGCTATATTCCCTGTGTTATACAGTATGTCCTTAAAACTTATTTATTTTGTACATAATAGCTTGTACCTCTTAATCCCCAACCCTATATTGCTCCTCCCCACTGGTAAACACTAGTTTGTGCTCTATATTTATGAATCCGTTTCTGTTTTGTGCATACATTCATTTGTATTATTTTTTAGATTCCACACATAAATGATATCATACAGTGCTTCTCTTTCTCTGACTTACTTCGTTAAGCCTAATACCCTCCAAGTTCATTTGTATTGTTGCAAATGGCAAAATTTCATTTTTTTTATGACTCAGTATTTTCATTGTGTGTGTATGTGTGGTATGTGTGTGTATGTATGTATATATACACATATATATATGTATGTATATATATATACATATATGTATCTCAGTTCAGTTCAGTTCAGTCACTCAGTGGTGTCTGACCCCATGAATGGCAGCACGCCAGGCCTCCCTGTCCATCACCAACTCCCAGAGTTCACTCAGACTCACGTCCATCGAGTCAGTGATGCCATCCAGCCATCTCATCCTCTGTCGTCCCCTTCTCCTACTGCCCCCAATCCTTCCCAGCATCACAGTCTTTTCCAATGAGTCAAATCTTCGCGTGAGGTGGCCAAAGTACTGAAGTTTCAGCTTTAGCATCATTCCTTCCAAAGAAATCCCAAGGTTGATCTCCTTCGGAATGAACTGGTTGGATCTCCAAGGGAATCTCAAGAGTCTTCTCCAACACCACAGTTCAAAAGCATCAATTCTTTGGTGCTCAGCCTTCTTCACAGTCCAACTCTCACATCCATACATGACCACAGGAAAAACCATAGCCTTGACTAGACGGACCTTAGTTGACAAAGTAATGTCTCTGCTTTTGAATATACTGTCTAGGTTGGTCATAACTTTTCTTCCAAGGAGTAAGCGTCTTTTAATTTCATGGCTGCAGTCACCATCTGCAGTGATTTTGGAGCCCAAAATAATAACGTCCGACACTGTTTCTCCATCTATTTCCCATGAAGTGATGGGACCAGATGCCATGATCTTCATTTTCTGAATGCTGAGCTTTAGGCCAGCTTTTTCACTCTCCACTTTCAGTTTCATCAAGAGAATTTTTAGCTCCTCTTCACTTTCTGCCATAAGGGTGGTGTCATCTGCATATCTGAGGTTCTTGATATTTCTCCCAGCAATCTTGATTCCAGCTTGTGTTTCTTCCAGTCCAGCGTTTCTCATGTTGTCCTCTGCATTTAAGTTAAATAAGCAGGGTGACAATATACAGCCTTGACATACTCCTTCTCCTATTTGGAAACAGTCTGTGTTCCATGTCCAGTTCTAACTGTTGCTTCCTGACCTGCATACAGATTTCTCAAGAGGCAGGTCAGGTGGTCTGGTATTCCCATCTCATTCAGAATTTTCCACAGTTTATTGTGATCCACACAGTCAAAGGCTTTGGCATAGTCAATAAAGCAGAAATAGATGTTTTTCTGGAACTCTCTTGCTTCTTCCATGATCCAGCGGATGTTGGCAATTTAATCTCTGGTTCCTCTGCCTTTTCTAAAACCAGCTTGAACATCAGGAAGTTCACGTTTCAAGTATTGCTGAAGCCTGGCTTGGAGAATTTGGAGCATTACTTTACTAGCATGTGAGATGAATGCAATTGTGCGGTAGTTTGAGCATTCTTTGGCATTGCCTTTCTTCGGAATTGGAATGAAAACTGACCTTTTCCAGTCCTGTGGCCACTGCTGAGTTTTCCAAATTTTCACAGCATCATCTTTCAGGATTTGAAATAGCTCCACTGGAATTCCATCACCTCCACTAGCTTTGTTTGTAGTGATGCTTTCCAAAGCCCACTTGACTTCACATTCCAGGATGTCTGGCTCTAGATGAGTGATCACACCATCATGATTATCTGGGTCATGAAGATCTTTTTTGTACAGTTCTTCCGTGTATTCTTGCCACCTCTTCTTAATATCTTCTGCTTCTGTTAGGTCCATACCATTCTGTCCTTTATCGAGCCCATCTTTGCATGAAATGTTCCTTGGTATCTCTAATTTTCTTGAAGCAATCTCTAGTCTTTCCCATTCTGTTCTTTTCCTCTATTTCTTTGCATTGATCGCTGAAGAAGGCTTTCTTATCTCTTCTTGCTATTCTTTGGAACTCTGCATTCAGATGCTTATATCTTTCCTTTTCTCCTTTGCTTTTCACCTCTCTTCTTTTCACAGCTATTTGTAAGACCTCCCCAGACAGCCATTTTGCTTTTTTGCATTTCTTTTCCATGGGGTGTGTATGTACATATATATACATATGTATATATACACACCACATCTCTTTCATCCATTCATCTACTGAGGGTACACTTAGGCTCCTTCCATATCTTGGCTATTATAAATAAAGCTGTTATGAAAATTGGGGTGCATGTATCCTTTTGAATTAGTGCTTTAGTTTTCTTCAGATATATGCCCCTAAGTGGAATTGTTGGATCATACATATGATCCTATTTTTAGTTTTTGAGGAGCCTCCCTATTGTTTTCCACAGGGCTTATATCAATTTACATTCCCACTAGCAGCATACAAGGGTTCACTTTTCTCCACATCCTAACCAACGTTGGTCATCTGTAGTCTTTTTGGTGATAGTAATTCTGACACGTGTGAGGTGATATCTCTTTGTGGCTCTGATTTTCATTTCTCTGATGATTAACAATGTTGAGTATCTTTTCACATGTCTCTTGGCCATTTGTATGTCTTCTTTGGAAAATGTCTCTTCAGGTCTTTTGCCCATTTTTTTTAATCAAGTTTTTTTTTTTTTTTTGATGTTGAGTTGTAGGAGCTGCTTATATATTTTAGGTATTAACTTTTAATCAGTAATATAATTTGTAAATATTTTCTCCCATTCAGTAGGTTGCCTTTCATTTTGTAGATGGTTTCCTTTACTGTGCAAAAGCTCTTACGTTTAATTAGGTCCCATATGTTTATTTTTGTTTTTGTTCCTTTGCTTTAGGAGACAGATCCAAAACTATGTTGCTACAGTTTATGTCAAAGAGTGTTTTGCCTGCTTTTTCTTTCAGGAGTTTTATGATTTCCAGTCTTACATTTGGGTTTAATTCATTTTGAGCTTATTTTTGTTTATGGTGTTAGAAAATGTTCTTATTTCATTCTTTTACATGTAGCCGTCCAGTGTTCCCAGTACCATCCCTGTACTGTTTTGGTTACTGTAAGTAAGTGTTAGTCGCTCAGTCACGCCCGACTCTGCGACTCCATGGAATGCAGCCACCAGGCTCCTCTGTCCATAAGATTTTGGTTACTGTAGCCACAAGCAAAATAATATTAATTCTAAAAGTCAGGACAGTATTATTTTCAGGAAGATGGGAGTGGTAACGGAGACAATATATTATAGAAATATTTGAGATGTCAGTAAATATTTTTTGACCTAGTGGGTTTGTTAACTTTGTGATAAATTTATGATAAATTTGTGACAAATTTACAATCATTTTACTTTTCTCTATATGTGCTATATTTTAACTAAAAGTTATTAATTAATTTATTTATTTTTCAGTACAGCTTGTGGGATCTTAGTTTCCTGACCAGGGATTGAACCCAGGCCCTTGTCAGTAAGTGTAGAGTCCTATCCACTGGACTACTAGGGAATTCCCATAAAATTTCTTTTAATTGTTTTTAAATTAATATTGCCAATAATGGGAAGGAAGAAAAGGGAGGAGGAAAGAAGGAAAGAAAGAAAGAGGGAAGAAAGGAGGGAAGGAGGGAAAGAAGGAAATAAAATAAGTATAAAATAACAGAGAATTTTTTTAAATGTACAAGAAGCCATATTCCAAACATCAAGCAAACTAAATTAGTATAGGTTTTATTCAACTAGTGAATTGCAAGAAAATAGTATAAAATACACACATACAGAAAATTCATTTCACCTTGATTTTAGGATCCATAGAGAATGTTATATGCTTTTAGCACACTGATTAGCTTGGCATTTCTTAGCCCAACATTACATGACTTAGTATTGAATAACAATTATATGAACGTATCTAATTTTTTACTCGGCTTTCTAATTTTAGAGTTGGCCTATGGACAAAGCAAGAGAACTTAGCTGTATTTACAGAAAAGATTTAGTCAAGAAAGTGAAGTCATTATGTGTAATATGGAATAAGAGATTTGTTATAAGACTATAACTTTACATAATTGTAAAAAGGATGGGAGAGGAAGGATCAGAAAGAGAGCTAGAAGATCAGGAGAAAGAAACAAAACATCCAGACATGTCCTGCTGTCAGAGTGGGAACTCACAGGACTGATGATGGAGAAGTCTATGGTATAAAGACACATACGTATATACATATGTATATTTTAAATATGTTTATAAAACATATACATGTATATATATGTATATATGATTATATACATCTTTTAAATATATTTTACATAGAAATACATTTTATATTTTAAAAGTATATATGTGTGTGTGTGTGTGTGTGTGTGTAGTGTATGTGTGCTTTCCTGGTAGCTCAGCTGGTAAAGCATCTGCCTGCAATGCAGGAAACTCCGGTTCAATTCCTGGGTCGGGAAGATCCTCTGGAGAAGAGATAGGCTACTCACTCCAGTATTCATGGGCTTCCTGGTAGCTCAGACAGTAAATAATCCACCTGCAATGTGGGAGACCTGGGTTTGATCCCTGGGTTGGGAAGATCCCCTGGAGGAGGGCATGGTAACCTGCTCCAGTGTCCTTGCCTAGAGAATCCCCATGCAAAGAGGAGCCTGGTGAGCCACTGGACATGACTAAGCAACTAAGCACAGCACAGTGTGTTTGTAAATCATACGTATTCTAAAAAATTATCCATTGTTTTTCTGAATTCAATTTAACTGGTGTCCTGATTTACCTGGCAACTCACAGCCCTAGCCTGGGATAGCCCTTAGTTAGCAAGGCTGGCAGTTGGGAAGAAGAGCAGGACTCCAAGTCGGGGGGAAAGCAAGGACAAGCTGGAACTGGCAGGCACCTCTGCATCTGGCTCTCCCTGCATAGAACAGCCTTCAGAGTGAAATAGCTGCTTCATTTCTCCCTTCCAAATCTCAAATTTCTCTTTAGACCAACTCTAGCTTGGTACCATAAAAGGAGGGACATTCTGAAAAATGTAGTTCCAGCTTAGCTAAGCTGATAAAAATTACAGAGGATTGAAACCCATCTAATAAATATGTAAACTGTAGGAAGTATACCACTGGATAACCCCATAGCAGATGAGGGCAATTGCTCTTCATAAAGCTATTCCAGCTAATGAATGAAAAAGAAACTATAACAAAATGTCACTACTTTGCAACCTCTATGGCTTAGTAGATATAAGCATTAAGCATCAATAGTTACTAACATTACAAAAAGAGAGACTGCCACACACTATAGTCCTCCTCCCATATTCTTGCCAAATACCACCTATAGTTTTGCCAAAAGGATCAAATCTGAGTTTGATCCAGTCTCTACATTCACCTGCCAATGTGCCAGAAAACATAGAGAACAGAGAAACATGTTGGATTCCACCACGACTGTAAAACCAGCAAAACTCCAGCTATGGAAAACTACAGATTTTATTATCGGAGTTCATTAAGTGTTAAATTGTAAAGAAAAGAGAGGGATAAATGGTGAACCTAAAGATTAAACACACTGAAAAGACGTATCAGAATGTGCATATTTTAATGATAAAATAATTTTTTAACACAAAAAGCAATTACTCTCAAAGTCAGCAGAGTGGTTTCTTAGGACAGAAATGAGGTGTTTGTGACTGGGATTGGGCTATGAAAGGGCTCCTGGAGTAGCCAGCAAAGTTCTATTACCTGATCTGGGTGATAGTTATAAGAATGTTCATTGTACAGTAGTTTATTGAGCGATAGGTTGTTTTCTTTATTTTCTGCATCTTTCGATTTATGATAAAACAATTTTCAAAAAGAAATTTGGAGGAAAGATTATTTGAAGGAAACTTTTAAAAATATTAGTAATATTTTAATATAGATAAGAAAGGAGTATAATACCCAAAGCAATCTACAGATTCAATGTAATCCCTATCAAGCTACCAGCAGTATTTTTCACAGAACTAGAACAAATAATTTCAAGATTTGTATGGAAATACAAAAATCCTCGAATAGCAAAAGCAATCTTGAGAAAGAAGAATGGAACTGGAGGAATCAACCTGCCTGACTTCAGGCTCTACTACAAAGCCACAGTCATTAAGACAGTATGGTACTGGCACAAAGACAGAAATATAGATCAATGGAACAAAATAGAAAGCCCAGAGATAAATCCACACACCTATGGACACCTTATCTTCGACAAAGGAGGCAAGAATATCCAGTGGAGTAAAGACAATCTCTTTAACAAGTGCTGGGAAAACTGGTCAACCACTTGTAGAAGAATGAAACTAGATCACTTTCTAACACCATACACAAAAATAAACTTAAAATGGATTAAAGATCTAAACGTAAGACCAGAAACTATAAAACTCCTAGAGGAAAACATGGGCAAAACACTCTCCGACATAAATCACAGCAGGATCCTCTATGATCCACCTCCCAGTATACTGGAAATAAAAGCAAAAATAAACAAATGGGACCTAATTAAAATTAAAAGCTTCTGCACAACAAAGGAAACTATAAGTAAGGTGAAAAGACAGCCTTCTGAATGGGAGAAAACAATAGCAAATGAAGCAACTGACAAACAACTAATCTCAAAAATATACAAGCAACTTATGCAGCTCAACTCCAGAAAAATAAATGATCCAATCAAAAAATGGGCCAAAGAACTAAACAGGCATTTCTCCAAAGAAGACATACAGATGGCTAACAAACACATGAAAAGATGCTCAACATCACTCATTATCAGAGAAATGCAAATCAAGACCAAAGTGAGGTACCATTTCACACCAGTCAGAATGGCTGTGATCCAAAAGTCTACAAGCAATAAATGCTGGAGAGGCTGTGGAGAAAAGGGAACCCTCTTACACTGTTGGTGGGAATGCAAACTAGTACAGCCACTATAGAAAACAGTGTGGAGATTCCTTAAAAATTGCAAATAGAATTGCCTTATGACCCAGCAATCCCACTGCTGGGCATACACACTGAGGAAACCAGAATTGAAAGAGACACATGTACCCCAATGTTCATTGCAGCATTGTTTATAATAGCCAGGACATGGAAACAACCTAGATGTCCATCAGCAGATGAATGGATAAGAAAGCCATGGTACATATACACAATGGAGTATTACTCAGCCTGTAAAAAGAATAAATTTGAATCAGTTCTAATGAGATGGATGAAACTGGAGCCGATTATACAGAGTGAAGTAAGCCAGAAAGAAAAACACCAATACAGTATACTGACACATATATATGGAATTTAGAAAGATAGTAATGATGACCCTGTATGTGAGACAACAAAAGAGACACAGAGGTATAGAACAGACTTTTGGCCTCTGAGGGAGAGGGAGAGGGTGGGATGATTTGGGGAGAATGGCATTGAAACATGTATACTATCATGTAAGAAACGAAGTGCCAGTTTATGTTCAATACAGGATACAGGATGCTTGGGGCTGGTGCACGGGGATGATCCAGAGAGATGATATGGGGTGAGAAGTGGGGGGTTTCAGGATTGGGAGCTCGTGTACACCTGTGATTGATTCGTGTCAATGTATAGCAAAACCAATACAGTATTGTAAAGTAGAATAAAGTAAAAATAAAATTTTTAAAAAAGAGAGGATATTGCATTGACCAAAAATAGCAAAATTCCAAAGCAACTATCCTTCAATAAAAAATTAATTAATTAATTTTTTTTTAAACTTAGCACAGGAAAAAAGAAAGGAGATTGCAGGATTTCCCTGGTGGTCCAGTGGCTAAGACTCTGGGCTCCCAATGCAGGGGGCCTGGATTCAATCCCTGGTCTGGGAACTAGATCCTGTATGCTGAAATAAAAGATCTGCAGTCTGCAACTAAGACCAGGGGCAGCCAAATAAATAAACAAAAATAAATATTAAAAAAATTTTTTTAAATAAAGGAGATTGTACTCACAATACAAAACAAGGCTCTATATAAAAAGAAAATTTGGACACCAGAAAGAAAGGCTGATAGAAATTTAAAACTGCATAACAGAAATGAAAAAAAATATAATTAGACTGAAAATAAAGCTCAAAAGTAAAGTTGAAGAAATTAGAGCAAAGCGATAACTAAGTTCTGGCCAGTGAGATATCAGTGAACTATATATTTTGAAAAGGAAACTGGCTTATCCCCACCCCCTCATTCCTTCTCTCCATGGCTAAGGTGAAGAAGTCATGGTCATTATCCTGTTTGAAACATGTAGACATGGACAACACCATAGGGTAAGGACCAGCAAGCTCTCTCTTATAAAAGGCCAGATAATAAATATTTTAGTCTTTGTGGACAATGTAGCCTCTGTCCCAATTACTCAGCTCTGTCACGGTAGCTCAAAAGCAGCCTTGGACAATATGGAAACAAATGGATATGGCTGTGTTCCAATAAAAATTTATTTATGGACACTGAAACTTTAATTTCATCTAATTTTCATATGTCACTAGTCTTTTTTTCCCACTCATTAAAAAATATAAAAACCACTCATAGTTTATGGCCCTAAAAACAAATAAAAAACAAGTGGTGGAGAGGATTTGGCCTAGGACTATAGTTTACACTCCCTGGCCTAGGAATGTCAGAGCATTATGACAGAGGAGCCTGAGGTTCTGGAACAGCTCATAGAACAGAGCCACCTATCTGAACTGACCTCTAGACCACTACATGAGAGAAATATGCTTCTATTTTGTTTGGCCAGGGTATTTTATATCTCTGTTATATTGACATATTCTAAACTCTAATCCAAGCACTCTTTAAAAGTCTCAGAGACACTGAAGTTAAATAATTGTTAATAAGCTACTAAAGCATTTGATGAAGAGGAGGGGAAAGGAGTACAGCCTACAACCTAGCAATTCCACTTCTAGGTAAAAACTTTAGAGAATCTCTTATATATGAACATAAGGAAACTAGTATAAGAAAGTTCATTGCTGTATTTCTTACAACAAACTTAGGAGCCACCTAACTGATTACCAACAGGAGAATGGATAAATAAATTGTGATGTATTCATTGAATTGAATGCTATAGAGAAGTCAACATGCGTGAACTAGAGCTACATATATCAACATGGAAAATTTGACAAACATGACTGAGCAAAAAGCAAGTTGCAAGATAATAAATACACAATGATGCCACTTATGTAGTTTTAAAAAAGAAAAATAATATTAAATATCATTTATGGATATATATATCAGAGAAGGCAATGGCACCCCACTCCAGTACTCTTGCCTGAAAAATCCCATGGATGGAGGAGCCTGGTGGGCTGCAGTCCATGGGGTCACTAAGAGTCAGACACGACTGAGCGACTTCACTTTGAATTTTCACTTTCATGCATTGGAGAAAGAAATGGCAACCCTCTCCAGGGTTCTTGCCTGGAGAATCCCAGGGACGGGGGAGCCTGGTGGGCTGCCGTCGATGGGGTTGCACAGAGTCGGACACGACTGAGTGACTTCACTTTCATGGATATATATACATTGAAAAACCTGGCTTAAAACTCAACATTCAAAAAACTAAGATCATGGCATCTGGTCGTATCATTTCATGGCAAATAGATGGGGAAAAAGTGGAAACAGTGACAGATTTTATTTTCTTGGTTTCCAAAATCACTGCAGACAGTGACTGCAGCCACAAAATTAAAAGATATTTGCTCCTTGGAAGAAAAGCTATGACAAACCTAGACCATGTGTTAAAAAGCAGAGACATCACTCTGCCAACAATGGTCCATATAATCAAAGCTATGATTTTCCAATAGTCATGTATGTCTGTGAGAGTTGAACCATAAAGAAGGCTGAGTGCCGAAGAATTGATGCTTTCAAACTGTGGTGCTAGAGAAGACTTTTGAGAGTTCTGTGGACAGCAAGGAGATCAAACCAGTCAATTCTAAAGGCAATCAACCCTGAATATTCATTGGAATGACTGATGCTGAAGCTGAAGCTCCAATACTTTGGCCACCTGATGTGAAGAGCTGACTCATTGGAAAAGACCCTGATGCTGGGAAAGATTGAAGGCGAGAGGAGAAGGGAACGGCAGAGGATGAGATGGTTGGATGGTATCATCGACTCAATGGACATGAGTTTTAGCAAACTCTGGAAGAGTGAAGGACAGGGAAGTCTGGCGTTCTGCAGTCCATGGGGTCGCAAAGAGCTGGACACAACTTAGCAACTGAATAACAACAAAACATCGTTGTCCTATTGAACAGCAACAGTACGTGTATACTGTGCATGGAAATGTTAACTATGAAGTTCAGGGTAGTACTCATTACAGAGGAGGGAAGGATAGAGGAAAATGGGACCCAGGAAGGGTACAAGAAATGCTTCAATCACATCTTTCAAAATGATCACTGTGAAAAATTTAGTTGCCATCTGTCACCATACAGAGATATTAGATAATTTTTTTACTATATTCTCCACACATTTCATACCTGTGACGTCTATTTTGCAACTAGAAGTTTGTACTTCTTAATCTCCCTCACCTATTTCTCTCATGCCCGATCTCCTCCCCTCTGGAAACCATGTTTTTCTCTATATCTATGACCCTCTTTCTGTTTAGTTAAATTTGTTCTCATTTTGTTTTTTAGGTTCCACATATAAGTGATATCATGCAGTATTTGTCTTTCTTTGTCTGACTTATTTTACTTCTCTAGGTCCATCATGTTATTCCAAATTGCAAGATTTCATTTTGTATGGCTGAGTAATATTCTGTTTTGTGGTATGTGTGTGGTGGTGGTGGTGGTTTAGTTGCTAAGTCATGTCTGACTTTTGTGACCCTGTGAACTGTAGCCCGCCAGGCTCCTCTGTCCATGGGATTTTCCAGGCAAGAATACTGGAGTATACATATACTTTTTAATAACTTTCTTGTCCATTTGTCTATTGACAGACACTTAGGTTGCTTCTATACCATGGCTGTTATGAATAATGCTGCTATGAACACCCAGAGTACATGTATCTTTTATAACTAGTGTTTTCATTTTATTTAAATAAATACCCAGGAGTGGAACTGCTGTATTGTATGGTAGTTCTATTTTAATCTTTTGAATCATTTAATTTACTGTGTTAATTTTTTAAATCAAAACAAACCAAATTAAATGTTCATTGACTGAATAGTGAATTTATGAATGTATACATCAAATACCCTGATATTTTGTATATTTGCAATTTCATCTTGAGCTTTAGATTTACAAAGATTTCATGGCTAATTATTCAAGGCTAGCTAACATAAAAGTGTTAGTCACTCAGTCATGTCCAACTCTTTGTGACCCCATGGACTGTAGCCCACTAGGTGCCCCTGTCCATGGGAATCTCCAGGCAAGAATACTGGAACGGTTTGCCGTTTCCTTCTCCAAGCTAACATAAGAGCAGTAATAAATTCACTCAGTGTCCTTTTGTTTATACATCAAACAAGGTTTCTAGCCCAAATATCCAGGAATGGCAAAAGGCATTTCTTCTATCAAGATTTCTAAAAACAATTGGGATATATATTATATGCATTATACAGACCTTCAAAGGTTAAAACTAGACAGTGAGCACAGCCATCAAGAGCAAGTACATCAAATGCAAAGGTATTTTTCTGTTTGCCATGTACTCTGGTGGATTGTTTATGGTAACAGTGTATGATGAATGATAAAGGTGATGAGGATATGGAAGAAATCCAAGCTACAGACTACAGCAGTGAGTGGAATAGAAAGGCAACTTACTTTTGAACAAAAGCTAACTGTAGTCAAAAGCTGGATTTGCTCTATGATGCCTAGGTTATAACTAAACATTTATAGCCATATTTTTAACCCTGCTTTTACTTAAGATTCTTATAGGAAACAACCCCAAAATATCCATCAACAGTAAACTAGATAAATTGCAGTGTATTTATAAATGAAATACTACATGTCAGCTTAAAAAAGAGACTACCAATAAGCTCAAGAACATGAATGAATTTCAGAAATATTATTCTGAGTGAAAGAAGCCACTCAGAAGAGTACATACTGTTTGATTCCATTAAATCAAGTTCTACAACAGGCAAAACTAAATTATGATAATATCAATCGTAACAGCAGCTGTGGATCAAGAAAGATTTACTTTAAAGTTTCAAGGAAATGTTATTCATCTTGATTTAGGGTAGTGGTTAAACAACTGCATACATTTGTTTAAAATAGCAACAAAACCACCTCATTGACCTATATATTTAATCTGTATGCATTGTATTTTATGCAAATCATACCTCAAAAAAGCTCATTATTTACAATCCCTATAGAAACATAGCATCCTAATTATGAGTTTGAAAGCTCTCTGGCCCAGAGATCACAAACTGGCAGCCCACAGATATACTTTATTTGGATTTCATTTTTAAAATTGAATTAGTAGTCAACATTTGAAAATGGACATTAGTTTTTTTTTTTTGTTTAAAAAAAAAGTCCAGTTTTTCCTGAAAAATCTTCAGATCTTACAATATTAGGTCCACATTGTTACATGACAGTAATTTGTTGATATGCGTGCCCTGTTATACAAAGCATGTACTATCCATTCTCCACACCTCCAACCACTGAACATTATGTTATAGCAGACCAATTTCATTCAATCTCTATTTTCTGTCATTAGACTAGAGAGGCCAGACATGAAACAGCAAGAAAGAAAGTGTACATTGCCAGAAGCCAAGAAAAGAGAGAACTTAAAGGTATCAACTGTGAAGTTTTACAGAGAGAGCAACTGGAAATGAGAATTGAGAAATCTGGCTAATTAAAAAGGTCATTAGTGGTTTCAGTAGATACTGGGAATGGAGGCAAGATTACAAGTGGTTAAGGGGTAAAGGGATGGTTAATAAATAGGAGAAACAAGTGATAGAAGGATGATGGAACATAAATAACTAATCCCAATATCCAAAGTCTATCACCAAAGTTTCTTGGGTTATAGAATACATCATTTCCACACCCATCTTCTTATATCTCTGCTTTAAGAAGTGGGGATAAAATGCAGAGCAAATATAGACCCTGTCCCCACTCTCTTAGAGCTCACAGTTGAATGAAATGATACCAGGTAACAGTCACTTTGAAGGTGGGATAAAACAGAAATGCAAAGTAAAAGATTATCAAGAAAAGAAAAAGAAGAAATCAAAATGACAGCTACAGAAGAGAAAAACAAGGATAAACATGGAAATCTTCCAATTTACTTTTCAAAGTAATCATAATTCTTATTCCACGCTGATAGTGTGTGCGTGCACACACAAACATAAAATCAATATTAGCTATGAGTACACATGCAAAAATTCCATATAAAGTACCAGCAGAATGAATCCAATAGCATGTAAAAGAATAATATGTTGCTAAATAAGGTTTATTTCAAGGATACGATGAATACAATGAAGCCTATCCATACTATTCATCAAGTCATTGGAGCAAAGGAAGAAAATATTGTGTTTATAAACACAAATGGCAATAGTACATTTGATTAAATTCAGTTTTAAAAACAGATGGAAGTCTCTTGATAAACTTATAAATAAAAGGATGTTTCTTTGTTAAGATAAAAATGTTTCTTAATCCAAATGTCAAAAATCTTATTTAAGGGTAGAACACAAGAAGCATTTTCTTTAAAATCAGGGACAAAGCAAGGATTTCCCCTACAATCGGCATTATGTACATTTTCTAAAATTGTACTTAGTAAAGCATGAAATGATTTAGAACATAATTATTAAATAAGATACACAATCATAATTTTTCCAAATTATATGTTGTCTTCCTAGAATTGCCAAGGGAATCAATCAACTGAAAATCTAACAGAATAAGTGGCAGTATACCAAATAAATATACAATATCAGTACCCTTCTCATTTAACAGTAATAACCAATGAGAAAATATAATGGGAGGAAGACATTCCATTCACCTTATACTATATGAAATAACTAGAAATAATCTCACTTACAAGTATGCAAGCAAGATCTCCTTGAAGAAAACTACATGAATAAACTAAAAGATAAAAAGAAAAAGAGCTGAATAAATGGAGAGACCTACAAAAGGCCTAGATAATAAACATAAGGCTGATAATCATAAAGATGTCAATTCTTCACTAAGTTATGGCTATAAGGCAATTTCAATCAAGTTGATAAAGGAAAAATTATTTAACTATTAGAAAAACAAAATAAAGTGAGAACATTTCTTCAAACTTTATACCAAAATGAATTCCAAATGTATTTAAGAGTTCATTTCTTTAAAAAAAAAAAAAAAAACTTTAGGGAATTCCCTGGTCGTCCAGTGGTTAGGACCTGGTGCTTTCACTGCCAGCGCCTGAGTTCAATCCCTGGTTTGGGGACTAAGATTCCACAAGGTAAAAATAAATAAAGCTTTAAGAATATTTTTTAATATTTATTCAAGTGTAGTTGATGTACAACATTATGTTAGTTTCAGGTATACAGCAAAATAATTCAGTTGTGTGTATATATATACCTATATATTCTTTTCCATTATAGGTCATTATAAGATATTGAATATACTTCCCTCTGCTATACAGTAGGACCTTATTATTTATCTATTTTATATATAGTAGTTTGTATCTGTTAATCCCAGACTTCTAATTTATCCCTCCATCCCCTCTCTCCCCTTTGGTAACCATAAGTTTGTTTTCTACGTATGTCTATGAGGCTGTTTCTGTTTTATAAATAAGTTCATTTGTATCATATTCCACATACAAGTGATATCACAAGATATTTTTTAATCTTTCTGACTTCACTTAGTACTATATTCTCTAGGTCCATTCATATTGTTGCAAATAGCATAATTTCATTCTTTTTGTGGCTGAGTAATATTCCATTATATGTATATACCACATCTTTTCTATCTATTGAGCTATCTATCTATCTAATGGATATTTAGTTTGCTTCCATGTCTTGGCTGTTGTAAATACTGCTGCTATGAACATCAGGATACATGAATGTTTTTGCATTAGAGTTTTCTCAGGGAGAAATGCCCAGGAGTGGAACTGCTGGATCATATAGTAGTTCTATTTTTAGTTTTTAGGGAACCTCCGTACTGTTTTCCATGGTGGGTTGCACCAATTTACATTCCCACGAATAGTGTGGGAGGGTTCTCTTTACTCCACACCCTCACCAGCATTTATTACTTGTAGACTTAAATGATGGCCATTCTGACTAATGTGAAGTGATACCACAGTGGAGTTTTGATTTGCATTTTCTAATAATTAGTGATAATGAGCATCTTTTCATATGCCTTTTGACCACCTGTATGCCTTCTTTGGAGAAAGGTCTATTTAGGTCTTCTGTCCATTTTTGCCTGTTCTGTGTTTTGTTTTGTTGCTATGCTGTGCACCTTGTGGAATCTTAGCTCCCCAACGAGGAATCAAACCTGGGCCCCTAACCAATGAACCACCAGGGAATTCCCAGGTTATTTGGTGTGGGTTTTTTTTTTTTATTGCTGTTATTGAGTTGTGTGAGGTGCTTGTGTATTTTTAGAAGTAAGCCCTTGTCAGTCACATCATTTGCAAATATTTTCTCCCAATCCATAGGTTGTCTTTTCACTTCGCTTATGGTTTCCTTGCTGTGCAAAAGCTTATACATTTGATTAGGTCCCATGTGTTTATTTTTGCTTATATTTCTATTGCCTTGGGAAAATGATCTAAAAAAGCATTGTTATAATTTATGTCAGAGAATGTTTAGCCTATGTTCTCTTCTAGGAGTTTTATAGTATCCTGTCTTACATTTAGTCTTTAAGCAATTTCACATTTATTTTTGTGTACAGTGTGAGGGTGTGTTTTGGCTTCATTTATTTTAGATGTATTAATAGCTGTCCAGTTTTCCCAAAACCATTTGCTGAAGAGACTTCTTTCTCCATTGTATATTCTTGCCTCCTTTGTCAAAGATTGTAGATGTATGAGTTTATTTCTGGACTCTCTATTCTGTTCCATTGATCCATATGTCTGGTTTTTGGTTTTCAGTTTTGTTTGTTTGTGTTTTTTGCCAATACCATGCTGTGGTGATTACTGTAGCTTTGTAGTATTGTCTGACATCTGGGAGGGTTATGCCTCCTGCTTTGTTCTTTTCCCTCAGGACTGCTTTGGCAATTCTGGGTCTTTAATATTTCCATATTAATTTTAAGATTATTTATTCTAGCTCTGTGAAAAATGTCATGGGTAATTTGACAGGGATCTCATTAACTCTGTAGATTTCTTTGGGTAATATGGCCATTTTAACAATATAAATTCTTTCAATCCAAGAGCATGGTATGTCTTTCCAAGAAATAAAGTATTTTTAATAAAAAAATCACATGGAAAATAAGTGGTACAGTCCAAAATAATGTGTTAGAAACAATTCCCACTGCCCTATCCAACTTGAAGATTAGGAAGCTGCACTAAAGATGAGAAAATTCAACTTCTTCAATGACATGTGCTAAGCAAGGACTGAACTCCCAGTCCATCAGGAATGTGAGTAAATCTTTGCTTATAGTGAACCTGGATCTATTGAAGGATCATCTGTCTAAAAAGCATGTATAAGCTAAAAATGGTCAAGAACATACAACCTATGTGCGGGGCCTCCATGAGTAGATTTTACTTACAGTGTTTGATTTTACACAATATTTAATGCTACAGAACTTTTTATTATATGCAGTTATAGCAAGTAACAATTCTCTTTATATATAATTCTAAAGCACAAATGTCCTTTATTAATATTTATTTTATTATGTTATGTGTAAATTACAAATTTATTTAGAAATATAGAAACTTCATATATATTATAAATTATTGATAAAATATACTTTATAAATCCATATTTATTCCTAAATTATTTTCTAAATTAATTTGTGATTTTTAATAGATTTGATTTTTAATATTATAAGCAGAATTTGTGAAGTAGTAATTTTATAAGTATAAATCTATTTGATAATGTAGATATCATATAACTTATAGAAGTAATTCCTGAATATAATTTCTAAAATGGATTATTTTATAAATGGTTGGTAAAAGAGGGAGAAAGCAGGCATTCTGAGGCATTTCTTTCTGGATTCCTGGTTTCCCATTTTGATCTCCAGAAATCAAAGGCAAGATTCAATTACTAAGGAAAGAATAGCTTCCTCATTGCGTATGCTTCAGTGGAGTGCATGCCTGATTAACTCACAACTGCTTTAAAGCCATAGGAAATGGATTCATTCCAGGTACTCACTAGAAAGCAGGCAAATGGGGAACCAAGGCACTGTTATTGATTACATTTAACTGCTCTGTTCCTTCCACACTAATAGTTGAGCCTCTTCAGTTGTGGTAACAGAAAGCCATCATAGCATATATATATAGTAGGATAATATATCATCATTTCTCTAAGATTTTGAAGCTCATTAAAAAGTATATTGTCCAAATAATCTATCAATTGTTTTTATGGTGCATCCATGGAATGAGACATATTCTGACAGCATGTCAACAAACTGTCAGGCCCTGTAAAGACATTTGGGAATTAGTTATACCATTTTATTCAGTTTGCTGGGGGAAGGGGGTTCTTACAAATTTCTTTTATAAATTTGATTCTAAAGTTTGCTATATCTGAATGCTCCTTCTGGTTCATAAAACTATGTCACCAGAGAGAAAAAGATGCTTGACTTACTATGTGTTTATTCAGTATATTCAATTATCAAGTTACTTAAATGGAAGATGTTGAGAAGGGCATCTAGGACAAAGCCCTGCTTCATTCTACTTCCAGTTATAATTTAAACTGTCATGTATTTCTATCTATATTCTTAAAGGATTGTTTTTTTAAGAAATTTAAAATGTACTTAAAACTTCAGAGGATAACATAAAATACATATGTTTTCATTATACAAAACTGAGGATTGTTAATATTGTCATCAATGGTTCAAGTTTTCACACACACACACATAGAATGTTGCACCACAGCCAATTCATAATGTTTTCTCAAGAGCTGTTTGTTAAATTTTGGGGAGTTTTGAGAGCTGATTGCTAAATCTTTGGTGGGAGTATTATACCACAGAAATCTACAAACACTATAAATCATGTTTGTTTGGTTTTTATTCCTGGAGAGCCAGCTGTTAAACATTTATCAGAATACTACTGCTTATATATAAAAGAAAGAAAACCTTTACAGATAAATTCAGCTTGTCTTGGATTCCCACTCCCAATCCTATTATCTATCCCCCTCTTCAGAGGCAATGGCCATCATAAATTTGGTGTATGTTATTCCAAAACATCTTCTCTATTTTAAATACATCTACATACATCCACATACATCCATAAACAACAGAATAAACTTTGGGTATGTTTTAAAATACATAGATACCACAACTTGCTTTTCTCATACAACATTTTGTTGTAAATGGATCTAAATCATTCCTTTCTTCTTCTATTTGGTCTATATATGAATATACCTTATTTTATCTATCCATATTTCTATTAATGGACATCTGGACATCTAGGTTGTTTCCAATTTTATATCATTAGAAACAATGCAAAAATGAATTGTTTTTGTCCATGTGTACATGAATTATCTAGATACTTGCCTAGAAGTATAATTAATTGCTAGGTTATGTGCACAGTGTCAAGTTTACATATATATTCGACTCTTTGCGACCCTATGGACTGTAGCCTGGCTCCTCTGTCCATGGGATTTCCCAGGCTCCTCTGTCCATGGGATTTCCAAGGCAAGAACACTGGAGTGGGTTGCCATTTCCTACTCAGGGGATTTTCGCAACCCAGGGATCAAAGCCATGTCTCTTGCATCTCCTGTATTGGCAGGTGGAATCTTTATTACTGAGGCACCTGTCAAGTTTACTATATATTGTCAAAGTCAACCAATTTATGCTTTTACTCAACAGGAGTGAATACAAATACTCTTTGTTCCACATTTCAGCCATAATAAGTACTATCAGACTTTCAATTTTTGTCAGTCTGATGGGTACACAATGACATCTCATTGCGTTTAATTTTCATTTCCTTGATCGCTAGTGACGTTGAGCATTTTTTCTCATATTTATGGGCCATTTGTGTTTTCTACTCCTGAATTCCCTTTCATTTGCCTATTTTTCTGTTGGGTTGCTTGCCTTTTTGTTCTTGATTTATAGTTCTCGATATACTTTGGAAACTAATACTTGTCTTTTTACTTTGTTTATGGTGAGGTGATTTGTTTTGGTGTCTTGGATGGGGTGAAAGGCAGGTACATTTCATCTCTGTGAGATCTTTGAGGATGTGGTCTGTGGGCCTAGTGGTCAGAGGACTTGTCTCACACACCCAAGAGATACAGTTTCCAAGGCCACAATTTCTGGCTGGTGGCAGATCTAGAAACAATAGACTTACTGTCTACTCCAGCCAAACAGTTTTTTTTTTTTTTTTCCATTGTTCCACACTATCTTTCCTCTAGGCCTTTGCACATGCCATTTCATCTACCTGGAATGCTTTTTAGTCCCCTGTCTGTGCCCCCAGAGTACCTCTTACTTTCCGTCTCTTAGCACTCACCACACTGCACTGTGATAAGCTGTTAGCTTGTCTGTCTCCTCCATATCTGCCTCTGTACCCCAGTGCCTAGGAGAAGTCTTGATAGAATCTTTGCTTAAAAAAAGAAAAAAAGTTTGTTGTAGGAATAATTGACGGAGAAGGCAATGGCACCCCACTCCAGTACCCTCGCCTGGAAAATCCCATGGATGGAGGAGCCTGGTAGGCTGTAGTCCATGGGGTCACTAAGAGTCAGACACATCTGAGCAACTTCCCTTTCACTTTTCACTTTCATGCATTGGAGAAGGAAATGGCAACCCACTCCAGTGATCTTGCCTGGAGAATTCCAGGGACGGGGAGCCTGGTGGGCTGCCGTCTCTGAGGTTGCACAGGGTCGAACATGACTGAAGCAACTTAGCAACAGCAGCAGGAATAATTGAGCAACTGGGTGAATATAGTTGAGTGTGTACACATATGTGCATGCACACACACACACACACACACACACTATAGGGGCAACTATATTGAAGGTCAGAAAATGTTTCATTCATTCCTCCAACAACAAATCCATAACACTTGCCAGGCACCTGCTAGTGATATGGACTCTCCCCTCACCAAGCTCATAGCCAGATGGGGAAGACAGACTCATACTTGCCAAGCACCATACACTGACATCAACGTCTTGATGGAAAGAAGCACAGAGTGCTGTGAGTATGCAGAGGAAGGACACTTATTCCAGCCATGACTGGGAAAGAGTTTGGAAAAAGATCTCTCAAAGATGGAGATCAGCCGAGAAGAGCTGACAATTCAATAATCAGGCCCTTAATTAAAAACGTAAATGAAATTCTCTCTAGCAATCCCAGGGGCTACTGTTAGGCTTTCTTGAAGTTAAGTGAAGTGAAAGTCACTCAGTCATGTCCGACTCTTTGCAACCCCATGGACTGTATAGTCCATGGAACTCTCCAGGCCAGAATACTGGAGTGGGTAGCCTTTCCCCTTCTCCAGGGGATCTTCCCAACCCAGGGATCGAACCCAGGTCTCCTGCACTGCAGGCAGATTCTTTACTTAGATTATGTCAATGAGTGAATCTGACCATGTGTTTTTCTCCTTGGTCCAGGTTACAGCGGCACCTATCAGTGAATTCCCAGTACTAGAGCTCCACCCTTGGATGACAGGTTAAACCCAAGGACCACCCATTGCCCTTCCTTCCCTTGCTCACTTTACTTCCCATTTTTCCTTCTAGCTACAAACTGCCTCACATCCCCATCTTTGTCTTCATCCACACCCTCAATCCTGGCCCCTCCACCCACTCTCTGCAGCCCCTTCCTATCAGCAGGCCAAAAGAAACACAGTTGTCCCACTACAAACTGCTCCCAATCAGTGTTTCCTTGGTGCCAAGTATGTATGAGGCTCTGGCAAGGCCCTGCAAACGAAGAATGAGTAGGAGCCAGCCATAAAGCATCTGAGGGAAGAGCTTTCTAAGCAGAGAAAAAGCTAGTAGCAAATCCTGCTACTGAGAGAAGGCCTAGAGTGTTCTAGAAACGGATAAAAAGCCAGGGAGATAAGAGCATAATAAGTGCAGGGAGAGTGGTATGAGTCTGTAGAGATGGGCAAGAGAACAAAAATGATAGGTTTTGTACTTGGTCGTTTCTCTTTTTCTTTCATGGCATCTGCCAGTTCTGGCCATATACTAGTTGGCGTAAAATAGAGTGTAGTCCAGGCCTTAGGGATAATCTGTGGACCGTCGCGGGATTTCTAGGAGAAATCCACAGATAAGAAAAGTTCGGATTCTTTTTATCAAAAGGGGGCTTCAGTTTAAGGAAAGCAGGGTAAGAAAACCTAAGACTGGAAGAGCTAGAAAACTCTCTGGCCCTGGTTCACTGGCTCTTCCTGAATCACATTGCAAAGCTTTTTTCATCTCTATCCCCAGAGTAATCTTCATTCAGGCATTAAGACCCAAACTGGGCCAAAATGACATGCACAGGTTGGAGCACGCACAAGTTTATTTGTGACTTGCTGTCTGGGACTTAGGAACACGCACCTGCATGGGAACAGTCTTTACTCCCAGGGCAAGGGACAGCTCGCACATCTCTAGTTAGGAGTCATTTCAATTGAGCATTACATCATTGACACAGCATAATGGCCTCCTGGGTCCCTTTGCTATTATTCAAACATCTGCTTCCTCTCACCTCCCCATGCCTTCTTCTGGGGTCCAGGAGCCCTCTTTTGCACATGGCTCCCTTCCTGAAAAATCAATCATTATTATTTTCCTGGAACTGAGGAAGAGTTGGAAGGTCTGGCCCTCTCCCTTCTAGGCTCTGCTTCTCTGTCAACTGTTAAAACCTCTGACACCCCAAAGGTGCTGGAAACAGAGGGGGCTTATCTTCTCTCAGGGACAAGAAACCCTGTCAGAACTTTACTTAGGCTTCTACTATGCCCTCACACGGAGAAGGAAATGGCAGCCCACTCCAGTGTTCTTGCCTGGAGAATCCCAGGGACTGGGGAGCCTGGTGGGCTGCCGTCTATGGGGTCGCACAGAGTCAGACACGACTGAAGTGACTTAGCAGCATGCCCTTACAATGCCTACTTTTGGCTTGGATGCAAGGTTCCTTGCCCAGGGCCTAATTCCTTGATCTCTGGTCTAGTGCAAGAGGGTCCATCACTGGTGGCCACATTTTACAGCCAAGTGAAGTCTCTAGAGCAGGGCAGGCAGTCTTCAGCAATGTGGAGTGTCCCAGATGGTCAGCCCAAAAACCAACCTTCTTCTCAAAAGAAGCCAGTGCTTTGCTCTAGGAAATTTGCCAGAAATCTTTGAGACCTCCTTCTCAGAATTAAAAAGGCAAAACCATGAAAATGGCGTTGAAACAAGTATAATATCATATGAAATGAATCAGCAGTCCATGTTCGATGCATGATACTGGAAGCTTGGGGCTGGTGCACTGGGATGACACAGAGGGATGGGATGGGGAGGGAGGTGGGAGGGGGTTCAGGACTGGTACACCCCGTGGAAGATTCATGTTGATGTATGGTAAAACCAATACAATATTGTAAAGTAATTATACTCCAATTAAAATAAATAAATTTAAATTAAAAAAACAAAGGCAAAACCAGTCACTGGGTCTTTATTCCTAATAGACATCCATCACTAGAATAACTAAAGTGAAAGTGAAGTCGCTCAGTCCTCTTTGCGACTCCATGGACTGTAGACTACCAGGCTCCTCCGACCATGAATAACAAAGCTCACACAATTTACCAGCGAAATGGGATGATTAATTCAAACAATAAATGATGTTTATCTATATTCAACTTTGGATCTCCTTACATAGAAGGAATTATATTTTCATCAGGTGATTTTTTTTTTTCCAGTCAGTGCACCCCTCCCTCCAACTTTTTCTAGATCTGATATGAAGTCAATACTTTTTAATACTACTGGGAAAAAACAAAGAGGAAGTCTGAGAAGCAGCAATGGATCAAATATACATGTTTGTGATTCTGTATAGGTAAAATTCTACCTCACCTCTCTCTCTAACTCCTGAATCTGCTGGGAAGACAGATGGCATCTGAAAGAGAAAAATATAATAGCATGCCCAAAGCATAAAGCCCCCATTTGCCTTTCCTTTTCTTATTTATATAAAATAACTTGATCTAATACTAATGGAAAAGATGTGCTCCAAAGCTTTTTTTTTCTCCAAAAGAGCTGAAAGAGCCACCTAGACTCCCAGCATGGAATTAGAGATCACTCAAAATACATTTCATTTCAAAGTCCCTCCAACCAGTGTTTTTCTCTTCATAGGCATATTTCTTCCTGTCCCTTTACACCCACACATTCTCATAGTTCCCTTTAAGAAATGTGTCATGAAAGAGAAAAGTTATCAAGGTTGTATTTTACTTTTTCAGCTTTATTGAAGTGTAATTGACAAATACAATTGTAAGATATTTAAAGTGTTCATCTTGATGGCTTGATACACATGTACATTGTGAAAGGATTCCTCTGGGCGGAGGAGCCTGGTGGGCTGCAGTCCATGGGGTCGCTAGGAGCCGGACTCGACTGAGTGACTTCACTTTCACTTTTCACTTTCATGCATTGGAGAAGGAAATGGCAACCCACTCCAGTGTTCTTGCCTGGAGAATCCCAGGGACGGGGGAGCCTGATGGGCTGCCGTCTATGGGGTCGCACAGAGTCGGACACGACTGAAGCGACTTAGCAGCAGCAGCAGCAGCAGTTAAACATCCATCACTATATATGTGTGATAGATATACACACACATATATAAAGTTCTACTCTTTTAGCAAATTCCAATTATACAATACAATGTTGTCAACTATAGGCACCATGTTTTACATTAGATCCTCAGACCTTATTCATTTTATGACTGAAAGTTTGTACTCTTTTACCAATCTCTGCTATTTCCCCACCTCACAGCCCCTGGCAACCACTTTCTCACTCTCTGTGAAACAGTTTTTAAACCTGGGCAGTTCTGCTTCCCCTAGCCTGCTCCCTTCTCCCTTGGTGGGGCCTCTGTTGGGTCTGTTTGACCTTTTTTTTTTCCCTTTTAACTTACTGAATTGAAATTCATATAATATAAAACTGGCCATTTCAAAGTGAACAATTCAGTGATATACAGTATATTCACAGTGTTGTCAGCTACCTTCTTTATGTAGTTCTAAAACATTTCCCTGAGTCCAGGAAGAAACTCTGTACCCATTAGGCAGTTTTCCCCATCTCCCCTCCCCCAGCCTCTGGCAACCACCAAGCTGCTTTCTGTCACTATGGATCTGTCTATTTTGGATATTTTATATAAATGGAATCACACAGTATGTGACTTTGTGTCTGGCTTCTTTCACTTACCATCATGTTTTCCAGATTCAGCCACAGTGTTGTAAAGCAATTATCCTTCAATAAAACAATAAATTATAAAAAGATTCATCCCCAGGGTAGCAGGTATCAGTACTTCATTCTTCATAAGGATGAATACTATTTCATCGTATGGATGTATCACATTTTGTTTATCCATTTATCCATTTCATGGATTTTTGGGCTGGCCTCTCATCTTGAGCCTCCTCCTCTTGCAATCATGAAAGTCTTTGGATCCTGTCTGTCAAAGTGAGTACAGCAGAACCATGTGATCTGTAGGGAACTAGAGTCAACTTATGGAAACCTGAAACTTTACCATCTTCTAAGCCAGGAGTTTTCAAGTTGGGGCAATTTCAAACCATCCCTTTAGCCCCCTGAGGACCTCTGATAGCATCTGCAGTTATTTCTGGTTGTCACAACTAGGAGTGCACTAGTAGCATCTAGTGGGTAGTGGCCAGAAACGTTGTTACACATTCTACAATTCAAAGGACAGGACCCAAAATAGAGAATTATCTGACCCAGAATATCAACAATGCCAAGGATGAGAAACCCTGTCAACTTACTCTAAGAGATCAGCAGCATTGCCAGAGGTTCCAGAGAGATTTAGTAGGATAGACAACTGTTCATAGAGCTGATCACTTTGACTGTCTTGAAGCTGCAGTTATGTATAAGACATTCATGGGCAACATACATGTACTGAACACCCGTATATGAGCCCGACTCTGGCCTGCTTCAAAGTATTCACAACTTGAACTTCATATAACCATTCATTTATGTAATATCTATTGATATTATATATAAGATGTTGTAAAGCTAATAGATTCTTAAGGGTCTGAGGTTTTTGATTCTAGCTTTTTAAATTGTGGAAACATTGAGAAACTAGTTACTACATCTACAACATATTGTATTAGTATTATTTCAACACAACAAACCAACTTCTTTAATTTGGCATCCCTCAGTTTACCCATTCCCATGCCTTAGTCACTGTGTAAGAGATTTCATGCTGCTACTAAGTCACTTCAGTCGTGTCTGACTCTATGCAACCCCATGGACTGCAGACACCCAGGTTTTTCCGTCCATGGGATTTTCCAGGCAAGACTACTGGAGTGGGTTAATGGACTCTATAAACCTTAAATCCCATCCTTTAAGACTGAGTGATTCTTTCATTTCTTTTAAACAGAAAAGCCATGTTTTTCTTGCCTTCTTGTTGTGGTGGTTGTTTTTCATGTTTTGAGTTTTTTGGTATTTGTTTATTTAATGGCAAGAAAGAGAAGTTCAGTGGCAAGAAAGAACAAGACATTATTTGAAAACCCAAACTGTTAACACAGGACATGTCAAAACCTCCTCTCCGCTCTCCACCCACTGTGAAAGACAATTATATATAAGGCCCCCAGGAAATGCACAATGTTAACATCTACCAACCCCCTTTTCCTAGCCCATGCCGCATTCATTTATGATTAAGAGAAAATCTTGACTGTCTAGGCCATACACGAAGTGTTATTGCAAGGCAGGCAGTTGGTCCTGTTGAGATTTATATCATTTGTTTTACTGCTGCCATGGGAGATTAAAAATTAAATCATAATTTTAAATATTTTCATAAAGGTTAGGTAGCATGTTTGATTTCTTTATTGCTCTATTGAATGTCAGAGGCTAGAGCATTTACAGAGGACTGACAGTGAGGAATGATGGTATTTATAAAACAAATGTCATCAAGTTTACCTTTGAAGAAGATGCATTCTTGACTTTACCTAGAAAATTATGCACAAATTAATTCCAATGATAAACTAGTTTTTTCCACATGAAGACTGTTATACTCTATTTTAAAAACCATGACAACAAAATATGTCTAAAGTGGTGAATGATTCCCATTCCAGGGTTTCATCTAAGCTGGGCACATACACAGGCAGGACCACACAACCTCAGAAGCCTCCAGAACGGCCTTGGCTTATTCACGCAACTGAGGATAGTAGCGAGAACCTAAGCCAGACTAAAATTTTTCTTCAGGGCCCAGGTCTCAGGTTTCAGTGTTCTTTGTATCCATAAGGAAAGATAAAGTCAGCAAGTATAAAACCTGGCCCAGTGACAGAGCCAGAACTCTCTGCAAAGCTGGTCACATGACATAAGGATGGGACTCTCATGGAGAGAGAATTCCACTAGAGAGCCTGGAACCTTAAAATAGAAGCAGATTCCGTGCATGTTTTTCCTGTAAGACTTCTCAGCACCTTTAATATCCTAATATGCACAATGACTCTCTAAGAAAGAACATAGTTTATTCTGCAAACATATTTGACAGTTTATCAAGGTATATTCACATCTTGTGAGACTCTATGGTTTTGTGGAATGTGTTTGGGGAAATGTTGCCACAGGAACATTATATCCAAAGGTCAGCAAGGCATCTAATAAAGTTCTTATAATCTTTTTGTGAAAATGATAGAGTAATGAGAACTGGATGAAATCACTCTTGTAGGGTTGCCACATAAAATAGAGGACACCAAATATTGCATGGCACATACTTATATTTAAAATGTAATCATTGTTTATCTGAAATTCAAATTTAACTAGCCATCCTAGGTTTCTTGTATGTCTGATTTTGTTAAACCTGACAATGCTACACTGTTAAGGTTTGTGAATCTCTGAAACAAATTTTTTTTTCTGTCTTCAAAAGACACATTTCCTCCTTAACCAGAAACTCATTGTTCTGCCATGAGGCACAGTCCAGAAAATTATATCCTGCTCAACATTATGAATGTGGTCAACTGTTCATTTTCTATATTATCTATTCTCTACCAAGGTCATCCCTTCCACCCTAGGAAAGAAATAAAAATGTTACCTGTAACGCCCAAGCCATTCATGTTTCACATCTGACTTCAGAATAAGTAAAAAGCTAGTTCAGTTTCTTGATTATATCATTTGTGCCCACATGAATCAGCAAATGTGGATAGAGGTCACTGAGCTTGACAAATCTTAGCAGAATTTGTTCTGTGGCTGTACACTCCAGGCAGAAAGAGTGTGCCTTCTGTCCTTCTCATTCATTCACTGAACAAAAAATAGCTCCTGATCACCTAGAATGCACCAGGCACTATGCTAAGCATTGGTTATCTACAACAGCTCAACATGACAGACATGGTCTCTGTCTGCATAGAGCTTATAGTCTAGTGAGGAGCGAAGAGGGGAAAAACAAGTCATAAACTAGATTATTTCAGATTGCGATAAATTGCTTTGAAAGAAATTAGAGGAATACGATACAGAGACTGAATAGGCTGGGGAGAGATCAGCTCCAGTAGATGGGCTGGTCAGGGTCTGGTCTTTTTGAAGAAGTAACATACATATAACCTGGCAAGAGCCAAGGGAAGAGCAATCCAAGCAGAACAAAGGCCTCAATGCTTGGTCCCAGAGTTAGTCACAGGAACAAGACTGACACAACCTGATAAGTGCATCCTCTCACCCGCAAGATGTCATTCCGCACCCCATGCTGGCTTTCACACTCTTTCCACTAAAGGACAGCAACTTAAAAGACTGAAGTGAAGGAAATAATACAAAAAATAGGTCAAGAAAGAACAGAGAAGCAAATGGTATTTGGCCTCTGTTGCCGTTTAATATGAGAGAGAAAACACAGAGGCAATGGCTGGAAAACAGTATTTTTATCACATGTAGCCTTTATTTTCAAAGAAGTTCTGGACGTTCTCCCCTAAAACCCACTGTGCTCTTTCAGATTCTCTCTCCCTGTCTTGTTCCTTGGGGAACGTATGCAGCAGTGTTTTTTTTTTGATCTCAGATTTGGCTCTGAGCAGTGGAATGAAAATGATCAAACCCTTTGGGGAACTTTCCCTCCCATGACTGAGCAGCAAGAACAGCAAAAGTAATTTGTCCTCAAGCTCATCTTGAGCTCAAGTTTTTACATGTATTTTAAAATGACTCCTAAATTACATGTCTTCTGAGGTGAAAGAATGATCAACTGTTTTCTCATATTTTGGTGTGGTTTACTATGAGGTTGCTAAAAGTGAAGAAGGTGGCCAACTGAAAATTCGAGTGTCAAATACCACAAGTAAGAGATACAGACTGACTAATGTAGGTTGTTTCAGGGTGGTACTTACAAAACGTAACACAGTGAATGTAGGCCAGATATGGAAAAGAAGATGAACTAAGATCCAGTGTTTTAATTAAGTATGAAAAATACATCAAGTTATTAGCTTGCAGGTGAGAGGAAAAGGTGTTATGGCTGCCAAAAGGTGCTTTTAAGGAAGTTTCAAATAGAAAAGGATGGGACTTCCCTGTGGCCCAGTGGTTAAATATCTGCCTTCCAATGCAGGGAACATGAGTTCGATCCCTGGTTGAGGGGCTAGATCCCATATGCCATGGGGTCAACTAGGCCTGCATGCTACAACTAAGTCCATGAACCACAACAAAGATCTTGGCACTCAGCAACAAAGATGCAGGGCAGCCAAAAAGTTAAAAAATATTTAAAAAAAAAATTTTAGTAGAAAAGGACCATTTGGGGGCTTTTCAGCAACGTGTCTGGGTGTCTTTCAGGGCAATAGCAACTTCGTGAACTTACCGTTGTCTAACCTTCAGGCTTATTATCCCAAGAGGCTTATTTTCTCAGTAAATGCAGGGTAACCTTTAGTCATTCAACAATGTTCATTAAGAGCCTTCTGTGTGCCAGACTCCATGTTCTAGGCACTAAGATGTAATAGTGAGTAACAGATACTAACAAATCCCTTCTGATGGAGGCATTCTTTTTTCAACTGGGTTAGTACATTTACAACCTAATTATGTCTGATTTCACTGATCTGTGACATCACACAACCTTTTAATGACCAAATCTGAGCATTATCCCACCTCACTACAGAAAATCTATTCTTTTACCAAATTTCCGTCCCCAGGAATCTTTAAGCGTTCGTAAGCAATATTTACATGGTCCTTAGATCTAGCCTAGTTATCCAGCACAGCAGGTGTTCAGTAAACAATTATTATATGTGTAAATGAATTTTTATAATACCATATATTTAGGTTTACAAAGCACTTTTGTGGTTTTTTCATTTTAATCACTTACTGTGTGCTCTGCAGAATATATGGCCCTGTGGGTGATAACTCTCCTTGCCTTCTGGAGCAGAGGGTCAAATCTCACTTGTGGGAAACAAAAATATAACATATAACACTTAGATAGCTAAGACTCTGAGAAGTATACTAGTGAGCATTCTAGAAGAACTCAGTGGGTATTGAGCAGTCAGAATGTCACATTTGGGAATGGGAGATTGCGGCAAAAGGAAAATATAAGAATTGGGACTCTGCCCAATTAGAGCCCAATGGTAAGACCATCTGGCTGGAGCACAACGCATGGTAGGAAATAGATTTGAGCAGGTCAGATGGGGCCAAGGTAAATGTCAGGCCTTCAGTGCCAGATTCAGGAGTTTGGGCTTCACTGGCAAACAAGGAAGAGTCATTTTTGAGTGGTGTTTATGCAGAGAGAAGCATCATGATATTGCTAGCACTGGCCTATTAGGTCGAAGGAGAGGAAAGACCCAAGTATTTCAAACTTTACAAATAAAAAGTAATACCACTGATGAAAAAGGGAAGATTTTGGTTTTTCCTAGACAATGAAACTTGTATAAATATATGAAAAGAAATGCTGCATCAAGATCCGAGATTAGAAAGCTTCAGAATGCTATTCCAAAAGGTCATTTTAGCAGGTAGAAGGAGGTAAATTGATCAAAAGTGTCTAACCTCAGCTTGCACTAGATTCCTAATCAACCTTGTTGCTGATACAGCTTTCCCACTAACTCTGTTCAGTTCCACAAGTACTAACTGAGCACCTAGTATACACTGATCTCTGTGTTAGGCACTGTGGGCATAGGAAAGAAGCATAGAGCATCTACATGGTTCCAACAACTATCAGGAGGTAACAACCTGGAGGATAATGCTGTTGCTCTTGAGTACCTGCTCTGTACCAGGTTCGTTACTAAATGCTTTCTATTAATTTACATGAATGTAATCCTCTCAACCACCATGTAAGGCAGGTTTAGTACAGTTGGCCCTCTGAATCTGCAGTTTTCATATCTACAGATTCAACCAACTACGGATCAAAGTATTCACAGGAAAAAAAGTTCCAGAAAGCTCCAAAAGCCAAACTTGAATTTGCTGTGCATCAGCAACTATTTACATAGCATTTAAATTGTATTCACAACTATTTACATAGCATTTACATTGTATTAGGTATTAGAAGTAATCTAGAGCTGATTTAAAGTACAGGGGAGAATGCGCATAGCTTTCATGCAAATACTACACCATTTTATACAAGGGATTTGAACATCTGCCCATTTTGGTATCCACAGAGGTCCTGGCACCAATCCCCCATGGATAACAAGGGACAATTGTATCTTCATTTGGTGGATGAAGGAACTAAGATTAAAAAAAAAATTAACCAAAAGATTGGTTAAATTATTTGCCCTAAGTCACAGAGTCAGCAAGCAAACCATGGAATCAAGATTCAAATTAAGGCCTGTCTGATGTTCTTGCTTTTAACTACTACTCCATTATCCAAGGCTTACATGCATTAAGCAATTAAGGAACAATACCAGATAACAGCACTCAGCACTTCTCACTCCTCTTTATGGTCTTGTATGTTTTATGTTAACTGGAGGCAGGTTTACAAGGAGAATGAGAAGTGCTATAGAATATTATCTTGGGATGACCTTTCTAAGGACTAAAGGCGGGTCAAGCTGGAAATGGAGAATGTCAGAAGATTTCAATTTCACCATACCTTGGTACATTTCTCCCTCTCTGATTGTCTCTGTGTGTGTGTGTGTGTCTGTGTGTGTGTCTGTGTGTGTGTGTGTATGTGTATTCAGTTGCTGAGTTGTAGCTGACTTTTTGCCTATGGACTGTAGCCTGCTAGGCTCCTCTGTCCATGGGATTCTCCCAACAAGAACACTGGAGAGGGTTGCCATGCCCTCCTCCAGGCAATCTCCCTGACCCAGAGATCAAACCCACATCTCCAGCATTGCAGACAGCTTCTTTACTGCTGAGCTACTGGGAAAACCCTCTCTGATTAGTGACCCACATTCATTCTCTAATACCTTTCAGCTTCTAGTCTTTCATCTTAACCTACCTTAGACCTAGATTGGAGAAGGAAATGGCAACCCACTCCAGTATTCTTGCCTAGAGAATCCCGTGGACAGAGGAGCTTGGTGGGCTGCTGCCCATAAGGTCACACAGAGTCGGACATAACTGAAGTGACTTCACACGCATGCATGCATTGGAGAAGGAAATGGCAACCCACTCCAGTGTTCTTGCCAGGAGAATCCCAGGAACGGAGGAGCCTGTTGGGCTGCTGTCTATAGGGTTGCACAGAGTCGGACATGAGTGAAGCAACTTAGCAGCAGCAGCAGCAGCAGGCCTCCCTAGATATGTAGTCTTTCAGTGGTCTACCCTGAGCCAACAGACAACACATAATATCTATTAGGAGTACAGGAGATGAGAGTGGGTAACATATCTCTTACCTAACATCAGTTATTTCAACCAGGCTCTTGATAGAGCTAGACAATTCAGTTATATTCACTATCAAGTATCTGGTGCAAATAGGTAGTCTAGTTCAGCAGCCTCCCAGTTTTTAACACAATCAAGTTTAAAAAGATGCATAGTCCCCAAAAAAGTAAATATAAATTTATCTTCAAATTATATATACATACTACAAAAACTCCAATACTTTGGCCACCTCATGCAAAAAGTTGACTCATTGGAAAAGACCCTGATGCTGGCAGGGATTGGGGGCAGGAGCAGAAGGAGACGACAGAGGATGAAGTGGCTAGATGGCATCACCTACTCAATGGACATGAGTTTGAGTGAACTCCAGGAGTTGGTGATGGACAGGGAGGCCTGGCGTGCTGCGATTCGTGGGGTCGCAAAGAGTCGGACACGACTGAGCAACTGAACTGAACTGAACTGAACTGACAACTATTATATATACATACAACTATACTCAATATTCGGAGAAGGCAACGGCGCCCCCACTCCAGTACTCTTGCCTGGAAAATCCCAGGGATGGAGGAGCCTGGTGGGCTGCAGTCCATGGGGTCGCTAAGAGTCAGACAGGACTGAGTGACTTCACTTTCGCTTTTCACTTTCATGCGTTGGAGAAGGAAATGGCAACCCACTCCAGTGTTCTTGCCTGGAGAATCCCAGGGACGGGGGAGCCTGGTGGGCTGCCGTCTATGGGGTCGCACAGAGTCGGACACGACTGAAGTGACTTAGCAGCAGCAGCATACTCAATATTGCATACGTCATGATATAAACGTACACAAAAATATTAATTTTAAAAAGATAAGAAACGATAAAATTAGTCATATTTAAAATGAAACTTTAGGGACTTCCTTGGTAGTCCAGTGGCTAAGACTCTGTACTCCCAGTGCCAGAGGCTCAGGTTCAAGCCCTGGTCAGGGACTGAATCTCACATGCCGCAACTAGGAGTTCGCATGCCACAGGGAGACCTGGTACAGCCAAATAAATAAATAAATATTTTAAAAATACAATAAAACTTTAGGAGGGAGGGGCAAAATAGGGGCAGGGGATTAAGAGGTATAAACTACTGTGTTTAAAATGAATAATCTACATGGATATACTGTATAGCACAGGGAATATAGCCAATATTTTATAAAAATCTTAATTAGAATATAATCTATAAAAATTTGAATCACTATGTTATATACCTAAAACTAATATAACATTGCAATCAACTATGCCACAATAAAAAACAGACTTTTTATTAATGGCACAAAAATAATTTTGATCTCCTTTAAAAGTATTATTCAGCTAAATTTATTAAATGAGAGCAGTATGACAACAGTTTCTTAATCTTTAAAATCTTATAATATATCCATTTGAAGGACTACTTCTAAATTTAGATTATCTCAATACTAGGTTTTACTGGATATCTTGGTTAAAAAGAGAGAACACAAAGATACGTAGATCCAAACAGAAAAAGGACATCATTGTCTGTGCTTAATGTATCATCACAATAGCATTTTTTAAAATTTCATACTCCAATTATTCAAGAGTTTTTGTGAGTTGCCTAGCAAATTTCTATATTCCTTCATGTTCATCAGTTATGCCTACATACTAATTAGCAAATGTGGTACCTTAGTGTTTTGAATAAATAGGGTCAAATTTTACAAAAATTCTTCATTTGGAAAAGTTTTAATGAGGATAGAAATATTTTTTGAGTTTTAAAAATTATGCAGATACCAGAGATTTTTCTTAGGTGACAAAAGTAACAGAACCATATAAAAGAAACATTTTCCAGTATCCATTTTTAAAATATACTTTTTTAAAAAAAGCAGTTACTTTTCACTCATTAAAATTCACCTTGAAGGAATAGATTAAGTCTTCTTCTTTTTAAATAATATATTCTGGGTTTCAAGCTGTTGCCAACTACTTAGCAAGTAAAAGTCAGCAAATTTGGAATACTCATTTTTGCTTAAAAGAAAAGAATATAAAATCTCTAAGTTCAACAACTTTTAAAATCTTTTTCTCAGGATAACTCGTGAACCCTCTGGGTGCTACAAAAAATTTCCATGGTCGTTCTCCCTACAAATTATTCAAAAGATTCTATTATTTAAGATTATATGAGCCATAACCTTCTCCCTGAACAGGTAGACCACAGTGTGTTACAAGAGACTGAAAGCAAAAACAAGTGAGGCCACTGCTGAGAACCACTTTGAACTGTGAAAAACTTCATCCTTCATGGTGCTGATGGAGGCATATGATATGTCTAACCCAGAGATCCAAGTGAGGAGGGCAATGTCAACCCAAAGATGAAACTTTAGTCTGGCTTAACCTTTTCCTTTTGAGATTAAAAGGCAATATAAATTTTAATGTTTTCCCCATCCTCAGATCATCATGCATACCCCCTGGGGTCCATACATCTTCCACTTTGGAGACCACAGGCCTAGGCTACTGATTAAGGGCAAGCCATAAACTTGGAAACCAAATGAGTAAGTGGGTGGTAGGGAGAGTAGTTAAGAGAGCTGAGAAACTCACACAGTGTCCTTAACCAGGGGAAGGCCATCCTAGGTCTGCTCACAAGTGGGCTGAAGGAGTAGCTAAGATAAAATAGCATCAGTGGCTAAACTTGCTACTATCAGCTGTTAAAGCATATTTTCAATTCCGTACTGTGAAACATTCTTGGGGAAGTAATAAACATTTCTGAGAAAGAAAAGCTAATAAATTCCCAAGGCTTCCCTGATGGCTCAGTGGTAAAGAATCCACCTGCAATGTGGGAGACCTGAGTTCAATCCCTGGGTTGGGAAGATCCTCTGGAGAAGGGAAAGGCTACACTCCAGTATTCTGGCCTGGAGAATTCCATGAACTGTATAGTCCATGGGGTCGCAAAGAGCTGGACACGACTGAGTGAGTTTCACTTTCACCGCAACTAGAGAAAGCCCACACAGCAACCAAGAAATACCACAGTCAAAAATAAATAAATAATATTTTTTTAAAGGAAAAAATATTTGTATAGAATGTGTGCTAAGTTGCTTCAGTTACATCCAACTTTTGCGACCCCATGGACTATAGTCCCTCAGGCTCTATAGTCCATGGGATTCTCCAGGCAAGAATAGTGGAGTGGGTTGCCATGTCCTCCTCCAGGGGATCTTCCCAACCCAGGGATTGAGTCCATGTCTGTTACATCTCCTGCATTTGTAAATGGGTTATTTACCTTTAGCACTACCTGGGAAGCCCTCATATAGACTACAACACACCCAAAACATAATTATTCATAATTACTAATATTTCTAATGCTTTCTATAGATGTAAAGCAGTCTAGTTATTAACTTGCTTAATCATCTCAACAATGAGGTATATATAGTCTCATACCCACTTTGTAAGTGAGGAAACTGAGGCCCAGAGGGAAGAGTTTACTTGTTCAAGGTTGTACACCTACAAAATGGCAGAGACAAGCTTAGGATTCAAGTGTATCTGCTCTTCCCCCTGCCCTCAGCCTAACGTGGCACACAGCAGGGCCAATCTGAGACCAGCAGCTCAATTCCAATACAAAACTGATGAATTCCGCATTAGGAACTCCTCTAATCCTCCCTGGACCCTTGCCTTCAGTCCTAACCCAAATGCCTTATCCTGGATCCCTGACTTCCCAGACATTATTGACGCCCCTGAAAATCTCCACGTTGCTATCTGTATTCCTCAGTTCTCCAAAGCCCAGGAGCAACTCTGGAAATACACTTAGTGCACAAAAGCCACATGCAGCATGGGACATTTTCACCTACAATGTATGTTTAAGTTTATTCTTCCTACCAGACTAAAAAGCATTGCAAAGTGGCCTGTGGTCCATTCACTGGGGATATGCAATGGTTCCTCTTAGTTAATACATGACATTCCCTAGGACTGGGAGGCAAGGCATGGAGTAGGAGCTACTGTAAAATTTTATCAACTATGACATATGTGGATAGAATAAAGGTAAAAATATTAAAATTCCCTTGGATTTAGCACTTTGAAGCTTAATGTAGCATCCTTCATAGAACTAATTTGTTCTTCAAGGCAGCTTATTAATGGAAAAAGAAATGGAATATTCCTAAGGGAATAATTTCAGTATAGATGAAGGTCAGCTAGTCTTTCCTTTAAAAAGTTTTAATACCTCAGCATGGCACAAAGTAACATGGCATTCATTTAGTAAATTTGCATACATACATATATATAATACATATCTACACAAATATATATATTTGAAAAATAAACATACAAGAAAATCAGAGTACTCTTAACAATTAGAGGAGCTATAGAGCATCACAGAAAGATATGGGTTAAACTGAGAGTGTGAACCTGGGAAAATTAACCCTTGGTCTCAGTTTCCTGATCTTTGAAACAACAAAATAATAATTTCTGCCCCCACCAGATTATCAGAAAGATAAAATGAACTAATAAATGTAAAATCCTTAGCATGCCACCTGGCAATTAGCACCCAATAAATGTTAGCTTTTTAATAAATGATAAGTATTAGCTATTATTATTATCATTGTTATTATAAAAGCAAGATACCTAAAGATTCATTTCTTCTGGAGTGAATTGAGAAAAGCCTATATTGTCACTACGGAAAGTTATTTAGCCTAGAGAAGACTTTCAGAGCATGCTCCAATAGTCTGTGAAGGGGTTGGACGAGGACAATGCTGAGAAGCTATTCTCAGTATAAATTAAACATTGATCAAAGAGAAATGGGAGAAATTCAAGTAAGAGGGACATGGTTGAAAAGAAAGTTTCTTGACTTCCCTCAAAATGGAGCAGGCTGCTGAGAAAACCAGTGGGGCCCCAACCCTAGATACCACCCCAAAGTTACAAATACCCATTCATCTGGCAGAAAGTAGGTCTCAGGTCCCAAGAATTGTATTTATGAATCTTTTATATATCACATGCCCACCAGCTGTAACTGGAAATTTCCATCATCAATCTACTGGGAAACTATACCAGAACCCTGGCTTCTGCCTTTGACAAAACCAGTTCACACGACTACAACAGTAGTTCTCTGCTCCAGCACCATAAAGATCACGATCCCCAAGCAGCTTCCCAGCATCATTATCACTTTCACCTTTAAAGGTCATCATCTGAAGAAATTAATGGGCACATTACATTTTCCACCTGCAAATGAGCAAATCCAATTTTTTCAGATGACTCAAACTGAGATGTAATCTGAATTTTCCATCCAACATTGAACTCAGAAAATCCAACACCACACCCACATGGGGTTTTGTTGATTTCTCTGTACCCCAAACCAATCCGAAAAGCACATTTCTTTCTGATTACAAAAAAGGCTCAGTTGTAGAATTAAACTGAGATGGGATTATGAATGTCAAATTAACCATTTTAAGTCAAAGAGATGTCACTGAACATGGCACTCCTTTTGGCCTTAGAGTTTAAGTTTCATAAAGTGCCCTCTTTGTAGGTCCAATGCACCTTCTATATTCTGAGGATTAGATGAGATTCCAGACTGATTTGACTTGTACATTTGAAATAGTCAAGTCCAACCTTTATTGAGATCCTGCTCATCTTCCTAGCTTCTTAGAGTACATTTTCCTTTGCTTTCAAAAGAAAAGGGGGTTTTTGTTTTCCCAGCTTAGTGAGGTTGGACTGATTGCTAAAAATAGCTGGGAATGAAGACCCAAGAGGCAATTTTGTTTTTAAGAAGATTAGTTTTCAGGATGCCAGGCTTCAGGGTATAGAAGACACAATCAGAAAGCTTTGCTTTCCATATCACTTCATTTGCTTAGAAAGGATGGGGCTTCTGGCCCTCATCTCACACACCAGAGAGTCCTGCTTCTAATCTAAAGTATCAGGTTATTTGTAGAGAAGTGACAACTTCTGTAACGGCTAATCTCTCCATTCACGTCATGGGCTTCACACTTCCTAACCTGGCCCCCACTTTCTGTGGGGGCTGGCAGAGACGTTTTTAAGAAAGCCCTTTGAGATGTTCAGCCTGGGGATGCTTCAGTGGGCCATCTTCCTGATCAATTCTTAGCAAGTCTCTGCAATCAACCTGATATCTCAGAGAGTAAATCACTGCAGACACCAAACATATGGTCAATGAACCAAGTTTAAGTGCATTAAATACTACCATTCTAATCTGTATGGGGTCAGCTTTTGCAAACACACTGACACCCAGCATGCACACACGTGCACACAGATACAGATACATGCACACACTCCTACCCTATCGCATGGGTCCTATTCTTCCCTCTAGTTCTGCGAGGCTAATTGAATAAACCTCTCCAACAAGTTTCTGGTAACTGTTTCCACCTTATTGTATTGGAGTCCCTCCCCATCCAGTTGCTTATATTTTTAAGAGGAGGCTCCAGAAGAAACAATATTTTGTGTTTTTTTTTTTTTTCTATAATGGAAAGTTTGGGCCTTGGGGTTTGCCTGTAAGGGAAGAATTTGGCAAAGGAAGACCCATTCCCCACACCCTACAAATCACAAGACTTGGGTGGCTGCCTACTCCCTCGACATAAAGCCCCAAGTCCAAACATGCACATATGGTGTCCAGCTGCCTCTCACTTCAGAGACCTGGCCTTTCTCTTGTCTTCCCCAACCTTCATTCCATCACCTCCTCATAGATCACTGATGGGAGCCATATGTTCAGAATTTACATGTACTGTATTCATAATGGAAAACTCTAGTCAGACTTCTGCAATAGATATCTGGGTGTCAGCTTTGTTAAATTTCTCTGGACACAGCAAAGCCATTTGGCAGTCATATGTCTCTCCACGTCTTATAAAAGTAAAACAATAATTTTTTGTACTGAGGTAGATTTCCTCGACGGTAGAGTCTGAAGACTTTTGTAAATATTCTCACAAGCATGTGATTCCCTCTCATCTGTTTAGACTATTATATCACTTTCAGAGGCAAAACTTAACTCTTTACATTTCTGAATATATTCCAACTTGTCCTCATAGAGAAAGATGCACACAAGTAGTATGTCATTCATTTGCAGAAGCCTTTCGTCCAGCCTAAACAGATGTTTCCCCATGTGCTGATAGATGCCAATTTTGCACTTGCTTGTACAGTGTCTTATATGGCCCTCTAATTACTTCCAGTGTGTTAAGCAGATCTTGCCAACCACAATGAAACATCACTGAAGCCCTGGTCTGCATGTGATACTTCTTACCTAGCCTGCAGAAATGGCCATGGTGGAGAGCATCCCGAAGGAACTCTCGAGTAAATGAATGGTTGAATCAAATTCATCTTCTTAATGTATTCTCTTAAAATACTGGGTAGAACGTTTGAAAATAAAATCAAGGCATATGAGTGGGAGGAGAGTGTGAGTATAAAACTATAGCACAAGGAAGGTTTCAGGGAAGATGGTTTACATGAATCTATACACGTACTAAAATTCATGGAACTGTGTGCTTCTCCCCAAATTCAATTTTACTGTGTGATCATTTTAAAAATTAAAAGGATTTTAAATCAAATAAGTGAATATATTTGACTTTAAGTACTGTTCTCCCACTAATTTTAAAACTTACTCTAATCCTTTTTCCTATCCAGAATTGAGTACAATGTTTCTTTCAAAGCACATGCACCTTTTATAAAGCAGGAAAAATCATCACATAGGCTGTAGCTACCTCTCCTCATTCATAATCATCTGAATCATGCCAGAGTTTACACTATTCAAGGAAAGTGAGGTTCTAAGAAGTCTATTAAAGTGATAGAGCTTCCTTAGTGGTCCAGTGATTAAGAATCCACCTTTCAATGCCAGGGACTTGGGTTTGATCCCTGGTCACTGAACGAAGAACCTACATGCCACAGAGCAACTGAATCCTTGTACCACAACTAGAGAGTTGTGTGCTGCAACAAAAGATTCCACAGGATGCAATGAAGATCTCATGAACTGCAACTAAGACCCAACATAGCCAAATAAATAAATAACATGACAGAGCTTAGACTAGATGCTATTTTAAATCCAATGCTTTTTAATGTGCCACAGAGGTAAAATAATATGGGATTCTTCTGTTTATATGTTAATGTCCTTCCTCATACCACAGAGGATCTGAGGCAATTTATACATACTTACACATAAAAACTTTTACATGTAAAAATTATACTAACTAAAAATCAAGATCAGGAGAGAAAAAAGCAACAAAGTTAGAAGGTAGAGTAGGACATGGATATTAAGCCATAGAGTCCTACGTGGTTAATACAGTTGGAACTTCCAGTTTGGCTCGGAACATCCTGGCAGCCAAAGCAAAATGATCATGTTTTCACATGATCATTTATCAGATTTTTATTGTCCACAAGGAATAAAAGCATACCAGTTCCTCAGGATAAACAAAGATTTTCCTGGCACTTAGTTCTAGAATTTCTCACATGGTGGTCATATAAAGGACACTGAATAAGAATGGATGGAGTCTTCAACTACACTCTTAAAATGTATTTAACTGTCTCTGCAGGATTCAAAAAAATCCTATAAAAAGACTATTCCTGGGTCAAACCAATTACAGTGTGAAAGTTAAAGTGATAGTCGCTCAGTCATGTCCAACTCTTTGTAACCCCATGGACTGGAGCCCACCAGGCTCCTCTGTCCGTGGAATTCTCCAGGCAAGAATACTGGAGTGGGTTACCATTCTCTTCTCCAGGGGATCTTCCTGACCCAGGGATCAAACCCGCGTCTCTTGCACCTCCTGCATTGCAGGTGGATTCTTTACCATCTGACCCACCAGGGAAGTCCCAAACAAGCTATGCCTTTAGCAAATCAGCTACCCTGCTCTGAGCTTCACTTTCCCTATCTGTGAAAATTCGGGGTTAGACTAGTTGACCTCTTAATTTTCTACCAGCTCTAACATTTCTAGGTTGTGACTTAATGAATTCAGTTTTGGCTTTCCACCACCTTATGCGATCCTTTCCAATCTATCTTCATTGCACGTATGTATGTATGTATGCTGGATATATCTTCAATGGCCTAGGTCATTCAGTTTCTCTTTCACGTCTTCAAGCAGGGCCAACCTCAAATACAGACATAACAGCTAGCTTGTAATCTGAAAACCCCCAAAACAATAAAACCTTCTCCATAGGCCCTGGTGTCAGAAATCATGCTATCCCTTAGGCAAAGGGTAGGAGAAAGGAAGAAAATTGATGACCCTCTAGGCACAAAACACTTTTACATGGCTTTTATCTCGTGTATTCTTTACAAGAATCCTGAGTTAGGTATTATTATCCCTATTAAGAAATAGGCTTGTGGATTTGTATGCTGTCCACCTAGCTAAGCTGGAACTAGAGTCTCTAGCATTTCCTTCCCTATTTCAAATAATTTGGATTTAGCCAGGGCCATGAGAGGTATTTTGCATGAAATTTGAAAGGTGGAAGTGAAGTGGCAGCCATCATTTTATTATGCCCAGATGGTGGGGGCAGGGCACAAGGTGCTACGGCAGGCTACGTATGCTGTCCCTTCTCTCCTGGCTCTTGTTTTTGGAATGGGATGGTGTCCGAGCCCCCAGCAGTAGCTAAGCTTCCTCTTTCAGCTCCTCTGACTCAGGGGCCAGGTGTGAATTCAGTTCCATAATGCAGCAACCATCTTCTCCTGCAGGACATCCCCATCTTTGAATCTGGACACTTAAGGGCTATGAGAAATTAATGTGGATTCCAGTTTGTTTCTTGGGTTCCAGCTGTCCCTCATAAGGTCTAGTTTGATATTGCTGTCTTCTACTTCACATTCATCTTTCCTATCTGTCTTGCTGACTTCAGTTCCAACACCAGATATAGAAGTAACAGCCTCATGTGAACTGGTTATTCTGCTCCCACTATTGTATAAGTTCAAATCCCCATCATAAATCCTTTGCTTTATATTGAGAGGAAGGGTGGATAACAATAAAGGTTAAAGTTTCACTAGAGCCTTAAGAAAACAGGCTCCTTGTTAATCTTAAGACAGACCTTTATCTCAAGAATGTGTAAGGGGCTCATATCTCAGGAATACAGCCTCCGGAAGGCTTTCCGGGGGATGTTTACCCCCCAAAGAGAAAAAGAAAACCATCCCAGGAAATTAGTTTCCAGAAGATCAAGTTAGCAGTAAAATTGCAGCTCAGACAGATGTGTCGACCTGATAACAAATGAACCTATCCCTAAAAAATGCCGAGACTTGAGCACCAATCAGATCATTCCACCCTAGCTGTACCTGTTTGTGGTTTTTGTGCTTAAAAACTGCTTTGTAACGAATGTTCGGGGTTCGTTCTTCCCTGGTGGTGATCGAACCCCGGCGCGCCGGCCTAATAAATCCTCTTGCTGTTTGCATCGAGTCTGAGCCTTGGAGATTCTTTGGGCGACGGACCCCTGCAAGGAGGCCAAGAGGCCTAACAATATCACTCCTAATGGTTCTGCATCTCTAATTCAACACTGAGTGATCCAAGGCTCAATGAAGTAAAATTATTTGACCAGTATCATAAAGCTGGCAGCAGAGTTATAAATTCAAGGTTTATCTGACTCCAAAGTCCACACTTAATTGCCTAGGTACAGAATTTCCTGTTACCTAAACCCTGATGAGAACCAGCACTGATTTTCCCAGAGAGATAGTAAGCAACTGTACTCAAAACTTCAAATACCCTGTACGTGTGCACTAAGTCACTTCAGCCATGTCCATCTCTCTGCGACCCTATGGACTGTAGCCCACCAGGCTCCTCTGTCCAAGGGATTCTCCAGGCAAGAATACTGGAGTAAATTGCCATTTCCTTTGCAGGGAATCTAAACCCCCTATTCTGCTTTATTTTCTGCAATAGAGCTTACTGCTAATAAGCTCCATGAGGGTAGACAGGTGTATTTTTTTTGTTCATTGATATATCTTCAATACCTAGAAAAATATTTTGCACCGAGCAGATGCTCAGTTAATATTTGTGGCTGGGGACTTCCCTGATGGTACAATGAATGGGATTGCACCTGTCAATGCAGGGGACACAGGTTCGATCCTTGGTCCAGGAAGATTCCATATGCCATGAAGCAACTAAGCCTGTATACCACAATGACCGAGCCCACCTGCTACAACTGCTGAAGCCTGTGCTCCGCAACAAGAGAAGCCACTGCAATGAGAAGTCCACACACCACAGCAAAGAGGAGCCCCCGCTTGCTGCAACTAGAGAAAGCCTGTGCACAGCAACGAAGACCCAGGGCAACCAGAAATAATAATAATAATTAGTTAATATGTGTGGCCAAATGGGTAAATCTATGTCATACCAATCAATGAGGACAGCACTTTAGGGTAACAAGAAGCACTAAAAGAATCAGACTTTAGTCAAGAAAAATGTTACAAATGATCCAAGTGTTGATCTGTTGATCTCTCTTAAAACAAAAGCTGATGGTGATAACAAAGCATTTTAATAGAGTTGAGAACTCATTTCAACATAATGAAAAACCGCCACTAATAACACAAAAACCTAAACAAATACATTGTCCATGGTAACCTACCATGTCTGACACTACCTCAGTTGTACAGTAAGACTACATTTTGAAACATTGCTAGTTGCAATTCAGTCATTTTTTCCACTTCTGCCCTTTATCTCCTTAGGAAACAACACCTAGATAACAGTAGGAAGAAGCGCAGGCACAAAATCATAAGCAAAAAGTACTTAAAAGATAATCTTTCATTTTACAGGTGAGAGAACTGAAGCCTGGAGAAGTGACTCACGTAAGCTCACACAACTAGATTTGAGTATGGGTCTCTTGCTGCTGCTGCTGCTGCTGCTGCTAAGTCGCTTCAGTCGTGTCTGACCCTGTGCAACCCCACAGACGGCAGCCCACCAGGCTCCCCCGTCCCTGGAATTCTCCCGGCAAGAGCATTGGAGTGGGTTGCCATTTCCTTCTCCAGTGCATGAAAGTGTAAAGTCAAAGTGAAGTCACTCAGTCATGTCCAACTCTTCACAACCCCATGGACTGCAGCCCACCAGGCTCCTCTGTCCATGGGATTTTCCAGGCAAGAGAGGTCTCTTGCTACCTAGAATCAAATCTCTAGTGGGCTGTGACTAAGTAGCAAAAGGAGACTAGTAGTATCTACCTTAGAGTTGACATGAGAATAAAGTGAAATAAACATGAAAAACACTCAGCATGCTGCCTCACACATAATAAACATGTTAGTTACCTCTCCTTGCCAGACAGACACACACACTTCATAGCCTATCAGAATAAATCTTTCCTCTTCTCTCCTGGGTCCCCTACAACTGATACCATCTAAGTAAGCTTTTCTACTTATTTTAACTCTTCTGTGGTAACAATTCTGGAACCACTTTAAGAATCTAAAGAACCCAAATAAAATGCAAATTTCAGAAACAAGGACACTTATTTGCTGAATAAACAGATTCAGAGCTGGGTTTCTTTAGCTAGCATATTCCACTGGCACATTTAAAATTGGAATTGTTCACCAAAAGTGCATTTACTGACTACCATTTCAGGATGAGGCACAAGGGCAGAGTTCCAGGCACACCTGCATTCATTTCAAGCCATCTGGAAAACTCCTGACATCTTCACTTCCCCCAGTGTAAGTTCGACAGTCCCCATCCTGTTGTCTGCCCTCCAAAAATTGATGAAAAGAGAAAGAAGTAACTTTTTTTGGAGGAGGGGGTCTTTTTCTTGGCATTTTGCTAGGCGCAAATTAAGACATAGTGGGATGACTGGCAGCAACATTGGAGGCAGTAATGCATTGCCAACTGTTTCCTCACACTTCATCCTGTAGAGGACCACGTCTTCCACCACTTCTTAAAGTTAACTCTGCTGGGGTTAACGTGAAGATGTCACTGTAAAGCTGTATATGCTCTCCACAGTCAGTGGAAAGTCTGTCCTGAAAACCATGGTGACAAGACATACCCATCTGATACTTCAAGGGCAAAACTGAATTCATGTTCCTAAAGATTTCCAGTCAACAATCACTAACAGTCTGTCCTAAAAGACTGTCCTTCTCCATGGCTATCAAACATAAATGCATCTTATCCTGTATGTGCTCCTAGGAACCTGTGACAGGCTAGAGGAACTAAGATTCTCAGCAGGCACTGCAGTACTCTAGTGGAAGGCTGTTGGGGGTAAGGGCAAGAATGCTAGGCTCAAGTTCGATTCCTCGTCCACCCCAGAACCATACAAGCACTAAAGCCATCACTAGGTCCTCCCAGACAGATACCACTGCTGCCATTTTCCATAATCATTTATTTTAGACTTGAGATTTGCTAAGTGGCAAGCATCTAAGAGGGCCAAAGGCAGGTAATGAAGCCAGGCAACCACATTCTACCTGGGGGCTAGCTTCCAACTGTTAAGAACATTCGGTATTTAAAAGTTTTTAAAAGCATTCTTCACATTACCACAAAAAGACAAACAAACATAAAATGATGCTTTTGGCCATAAAATAATACTTAAGATATGTGGCGCCTCAAAGTGCTAGGTTAAAATACGAGTTCTATCACTTATTATCTGGGGATCCCTAAACAAATAACTGAATCTCCCTGCATTTCAGTTTCCTCATCCATAACACAGAGATGGTAATTCTACTTCTACAGTCGCGGGACTGTTGTAAGTATTAAACAGAATATGTGATGCAGTATCTGCCATGAACTTTTTAACACTTCAGCCTACACAGTGTGCTTTTATATACTGTGACAGTGGGTTTTGGCTTTACATCTAGGGTCAGCCATATGCCCTCATCCGGATCGAGATGGGGTAAGGGAACCAGAGTAATACCAGAAAGGCCTTTTGGTGTTACATCCAGAGGTGTTGACCATAAGTGTTTCTATTAGCTGTATCTCAGACACAGAACCTACACTTTGCTAATTAGCATAAGAAATATCAAAAGTTGGTTTCATTGATGCCTATTAACTTGAATGATAAATATTAAAAATAGATTCTAACTAGAAATATACATATGTATATATATATTATACACACATACATATATATATCTTAGAGACACTACCACCTTTTCATGAACAGGATATAAGTTCTACTGACACCATGCACCCAGCCCCTCACCTGGAGCAGGGCCTGGTACCCATTTTGCACCCAGTAAATGCTTAATGGAGGATGCATTCCACCCCAGGGACCAGGGTGGTGGGTAAACCAAGAATTCTTATGTTCCTTGTAAGTTTTTAGTCCTAGAGGAACCTAAGTTTTTACCAATCAGCTGTTCTTCAAAACCTTTCTTTTAGCAGCTGACTTAGAACCAGAAGAAAGTTCTAGAAAGGCCAAGAGGACACCACCTGGATCGGCTCTGAGCTCCCCACTCAAGATGGTACAGTGGCCTCAGCCTGCGGGACACAGATGTCAGGTCGAAGAGGGGTGAAGGAGGAAAGCTAAAGAGGAAGAGGATGGCAGGGTGGAGTATGAGGAAGAGTAAGCGAGAAAGAGAGAAACTGGTCCATCTCCAGCCATCTGCTTTCCTCAAATGCTAAGGTCAACTGGCCCACAGCTCCACAGGTCCCGAGTGGACTACAGTGGTTGTGATGAGACTGGTATAGCAGTGGGAGTCTGGCTGCTTAGGTCTGAATTCGAATCCTAACAGAGAATGGGCTTCCCATGCCTGATCACCGTTGGCAACACTTTGGGACCTGGTGGCTTGCCCCTGACTACCCACAGCACAGACAGGCGAGGTGGCGGGGAGCACACCTCCCCGGGGACTCCAGGCGGTCCAGCCTCTGCTGGAAAACCTCAAGACTTGGAGTCCGCATCCTCTTCAGCTGCACCTTCACTTAGGCTCAGGGTTCCACCGTCCTAAGAATTGTGCCTGCTGCTCCAAGAACAACCTTCTCTTCTGTGTAGCTGGGGCATCTGGCTGGGTTGATCGGAATCCACCCCTTTCTGGCGTCACGGGTCCAGGTAACTCATAGGTAGCACGCCGGCCCTGCAGGGCCTCGAGGGGTCGTCACGTTCCTGCGGATTGGAGCTTGGCTTGCAAAGAAGGGCTTCCACTGATTTCGATTTCCCTGACCTAGGCTGTGCAAGCTGAACCAAGACTCAGGGATGGCGGCGACCCAAAACAGGGAACCTCTCCTGTCTATTTTCTTTGTAGATGGTGTGCTCCTATATAGAGAAAAATCCCCAGTAACCGCACACAAGAAAACTCCAAGTCAACAAGTGAATTCTGCATGGCCTTCCCAGGTGGCGCTAGTGGTAAAAAAAAACCTGCCTGCCAATGCAGGAGATGTAAGAGACACTGGTTTGATCCCTGGGTTGGGAAGATCCCCTGGAGGAGGACATGGCAACCCATTCCAGTATTCTTGCTTGGAGATCCCATAGACAGAGGAGCCTAACAGGCAGGTTACGGTTCATGAGGTGGCACAGAGTCGGACACGACTGAGTGACTTAGCATGCACACTAGCAGTGAACAATTTGAAAAAGAAATTAAGAAAGCAAATCAATTTAGATAGTACCCAAAACAAATAAAATATCTACCAAAAAAAAAAAGAATCTAGCAAATCTTATAACCTCTCTGTCCCATTAGTGAAATAATTGAACATTAATATCTAAAGAATCTTATTGTAGCCACTGGTTTAATTTTTTTTTCTTGGTTGTCTGATGGCTACCATAAGGCACAAAAATCCTGCTTCTGGGAGGAATGTCACTGAATATAGAAGGATAGAGAATACAGGAATCATCCCTAAAAGCAACTAATGACCTAGCAAAAACTGCCAAAGTCAACCTTTGAAGAATTTCTGAATACCAAATCGAAAACTGACAGTAACCAAAGAGAGATTTGAAGAAATAGGAGGCTGCTTTGTGGTGATAGAGTGCAGAGTTATTTTCAATCATCCACCCCACCCCCCCAACACACACATATCAGACTGGCAGAAGCTGTGCAAACCACAGGGTGCATCTCTTAGGCAGACTGCTAGTGCCAGAGGGAGCAATATCGACCTTTTTCTCAAAAACTTGGGTCTTGACCTCTATGGCATTTCTCAAAAATCAGAACTTATACGCTTTGTTTTGCCCAACTCTGAGTTGCCAGTGCTGGGACAGTTTTTACTGGGCAAAAGCATTAAAAAGGCACAGGTATTAGCTGAAGCAGTTTGCGGAAAGGGATGACGCCTAAAACAAGAAACAGACCAAGAAGTCTTGAAAGGAAGAAGTTGGGAAAGGAGCTGCATGTGAGAATAAAGGCTTTAACAAGCTCCCATAAATACCAAGGAATCGAGGAATGCGCAGACATGCCCTGTGTAGGATGCATACTCACAAAAGGCCAGAGAAGACCCTGAATTTTAACATCTGGCTAGCCTTCAAGCTTTGTACAAGAAGTAATGACTTAGAGTTGTAAACAGCCTGGTTAAGCATTAAAGGAGTACCCCAACACAGAATCAGTCTGCAAATACTAGGAGAGTAGTTCTTTTTATTTCTTCATTATCTTTTCTTCCTTTTATCTTTTTGGCTATAAGCATTTAAGGTAACTCTGTCAAAACATCAGCTGACCACTAGACTAATAGAATACAGGCTTCAGGGCCACAAATAACAAAGAATACAGATTTTACAAAAGTAGTTTAGAAAAACCCACAAAAGGCGACAAATTCTTGGCAGGGTGGAATATCTGGTTTCCAGAATTGCCACACTATAATATTCAAACTGCTGTTTTCAAAGACAACAACAAATTTCTGAGGGATGCAAAAATACAGGAAACTACATCCCATAAACAGGGGAAAAAAATGAAACCATTCCTTAGGAAGCCTAGGTATTGGACTTAATAGACAAAGACTTTCAGTGAATTGTCAAATATGGACAAAGAACTAAAGCAAACCAGTAGAAGAATGTTCAACAAATAGAGAATATCAATGAAGAGATAGAAATCATAAAAAACCAAATAGAAATAAATGAAAAATTCACTAGAGGATTTAGCAGTTGATTGAGGAAGTGGAAGAAATAAATAGCAAACTTAAAGACAGGTCAGTTGAGATTATTGTCAGAGAAGCAGAAAGAGAAAAGAATAAAGAAAAATCAATAGAGCCTAAGAGGCCTGTGGGATACCATCTAGTATATACCAACATATGCATAATCAGATTCCCAGAAGGAAAGGAGAAACAGAAAGGAGCACAAAGAATGTTGGAGATATAGCCAAAAACTTCCCAAATTGAATGAAAACCATGAATGTGCAAATGCAAGCTTAACTAAATCCAGCCATGATAAATTCAAGGAGCTTCACAGCAAGAAACAAAATAGTCAAATTGTCAAAAGACAAAGAGAGAATCTTGAGAGAAGCAGCCCATCACACATGAGAGAGCCTCAAAAGATTAGCAGTCAATGTCTCTTCAGAACCCATGGAGGAAGTAGGATGACATACTTAAAGTTTTGAAAGAAAAATAATGTACACCAATCTTCCTACATCTAGCAAAACTATCCTCCAGAAATGAAGGAAAAATTAAGGCAGTCCCAGATAAACAAAGCTGAGGACGTTCTTCACCAGTAAGATGAACATCATCTGCCATGTAAGAAACATTAAGGTGAATCCTACAGAATAAAACAAAAGAGCATTCAGTAATAATCCAAAAATACATAATGAAATAAAGATCACTAGTAAAGGAAGATATATAGGTAAGCAGAAAAGCTGATTATATTGCATATATGATTTCTAACTCCTTTTATCATTTTTTGTTCCCATTGATTTAAAAGATAAATGTATAAAATAATAATTACAAAGCCACATTAATGGGCACACAATATATAAAAATATAATTCGTGAAAATAATGACACAATGCAGGGGCACAGATGTAAAGGAACAGTTTCTGTATACTATTCATTTTATTAATACTAAATTAGTATTAATTCAAATTTTATTAGTATAAAATTAACATATTAATTGTAATCTCTAGGGTAACCTCTAAGGAAAAATCTTTAAAATATATAGGGGATTCATTCCCTGGTCAGGGAACTGGATCCCACATGCTGCAACTAAGGGTTTGCATGCTGCAACTCAGAGATCGTTACCTCATCTAAGACTCCGTGCAGTTAAATAATAAATAATTTTAAAAATATATATACAGGGAAAAAAGACAAGAAGGGAATCAAAATTGTACTCTAGAAATAAATCGGCTAACCATAGAAGATGGTAGTGATGGAAGAATTGAAGAACAGAAAATGTCTAACCCAACAACCCAATGAAAAAAATGGACAAAGGATCTGAATAGACATTTCTCCAAGGAAGATATACAAATGACTAACAAACACATGAGGAGATGTTCAACATCATTAATCATAGAGGAATGCAAATTAAAACCACAATGAGATACCACTTTATACCCACTAGGATAGTTATAATTAAAACAAACAAAAACAGAAAATGTCAAGAGTTGGTGAAGATGTGGAGAAACAGGAACCCATATATATTGCTGGTGAAAATGCAAAATATTGCAGTCCAGTAGAAAGCAGTTTGGCAATTTCTCAAGAAGTTAAATGTAAAATTACCATATGATCCAGCAGTTCCACTCCTAGGAATACACCTCAAAGAATTAAAAACAGATACTCAAATCAAATGCTTTCACATGAATGTTAGTAGCAGCACCAATCACAATAACTAAAATGTAGAAACAACTCAAATGGGCAAATCAATAGATTAAAAACTGTGGAATATACACAGGAAACTATAGTCAACATCCTATGACAAACCATAATGGAAAAGAATATAAAAAGAGAATGTATGTATATGTACAACTTAATTCCTTTGCTATACAGCTGAAAGTAACACAATATGGTAAATTAACTATACTTCAATAAAAATTAATTAACTAAAAGGGAGGAGGAAGAAGGTGAGTAGGGAATGACTTCCTAATATATACGAGATTTTCTTTGAGGATGATTAAATATTCTGGAATTAGCGGTGATGCTTAGACAACATTATGAAGGCACCATGTCATCAACTGTACACTTTACAATGATTAATGGTTAATTTTTTGATGGGTGAATTTTACCTTAACAAAAAGAATAAATTTTTTAAATCTAGCTTCTGAAATGTGGTTCTATCTTCTTCCTGTGACCTTTCTTAGGCATGTTGTGGTTAAAGTCTTTTAAATGACAGGACATTAATTGCTGGGACATTATCAAGCTTACAGAACAAGTTGCATATATTTTGTCACTGCTATTAATGAATATTCATTTAATGAATGTTAATGTATATGACAAAATTTCATCCAAGACTTGCTTCCATTATAGCCTCATAAGGAGATTATGAAAAGTAAGCCCCTCACCCATCTCAAACTCAGACTTGTTTGCCAGCTACCATTATCTCCAAACAAATAAACACAGATATAATTAAATTGACTAAAGTCAGTTTATAATACGTGGTAAGTGTTCAAATAATGCTAAATATTGTTATTATACTTCAAAATGAATTCAGTTGTGACATTTAAACATGCAAAAGCAGTGGCAAGGGAGGGGTATAATTTATTATAATGCAAAAAGAGAATTTCTAAATGAATTACATGTGTCTGACCAAGTAAAATCATATGGAGTACAGCCCACCACCACCACCACACATGCCGAACCATAAACACTGTAAGAAGTTTTAGAAGCCATCAAATACCTTTAGACAATAATATAAATCTTACGCTTAATCACACAAGCAAATTTACCAATCCCCAGTAGTTCAAGAATGTGCCCCTGAAGCCAAAATGTGTTTAAACTCCATTTAAAATAATACGTCCTAAATTTGTTAAGGCTTTTCACATTCCTAAGCATGCTCACACATGCTAATCATCTTATTCTCTCCACATCAGTGTGAGATAGGTAAAGCAGGCATTATTCCTATTTCAGTGATAAGGAAACTAAGGCACAATGAAAGGAAGTTACTTGGCTAAAGGTAGACACAGATTCAGATCTTCTAATTCTCTTCCCAAGCTTTTTTCAACTCAACTTCCAATTTCATAGATTCACATTCAAATGGGTTTCATCTGAAACAAAGAGAATATCACAATCGAGATAAACAAGCAAACAACTAAACAAAAGAAACCAAACAGTGTAAAGCCACAGAACAAAACACATGACACATTTTTCTCCAAAGAGTCACACTTTTTTTTGAGGGGGAGAGGGCCACTCCATAAAGCTTGTGAGATCTCACCAACCAGGACTTGAACCTGGGCCTTCCACAGTAAGAACATGGAGTCCTAATCACTGAACCGCCAGGAAATTCCCGGAGTCACACTTTCTTAATCTCCATTTGCAATATCATCTTGCAACAACTTTGGTAACACTCAGAGGCAACCACCAAATAGAGATTCAAAGGAAAAACCATACCACCACCACTATACAAACACCCCACCCTACCGGAAGCCAAAGCCATTGGTCTTTACTGATGTGATGAACTGGCCGCTGAATGCAGGCTCAGTGCCACAGTAATTCAAGCCTCCAACTTGACCCAAGGGTGGAAGCAGTACAAACTGGGATGGAGAGATTCTTCCATCCAAATAAGATCCTGGCATTGAAACTTAGTGGTGGGAAGCAAACATGAAAGCTACAGACCAGAAGGGAGGTAGCAAAAAGGAAGTACTCTGCATGAAAGATCCATCCCCTTAGGCTGCAGACAATTCTTTCTTCTCAGCTTCTATAGTACTTTTAGGTTGTGCTTCTTAATACTTCTGGGCTTCCCTGGTGGCTCAGTGGTAAAGACTGCCTGTGATGCAGGAGACCCAGGTTCGATCCCTGGGTCAGGAAGATCCCCTGGAGAAGGAGATGGCTACCCACTCCAGTATTCTTGCCTGGAGAATTCCATGGACAGAGGAGCCTGGCAGGCTACAGTCCATGGAGCTGCAAAGAGTCAGACATGACTGAGCGACTAACACTTAATACTTAGAAAATTGGCAAGCACACATGGAATACCTTCTGTATTGGCTCAGTGTACAATAAGAGAATTCAGAGGGCATCAGAGAAAAGGGGCAAGTACAGTGCCTTAAAAGAGCTTTAATATCAAGTTGGGGAAGATACTTGTATCCATGAAACAATGAGGCCAGGGTAGAGGGCATTAGATAAATAAAAATCAAAGTTATGTAGTAAAGAGTAGGCAACATGAAAGGTCAGAAAAGAGGGAGGGAGAAAAAGAACTCATTTAATCTTCTTATAACCCTATGAAGTAGAAACTAGTGTTAGTCCCACTGTACAGATGAGGAAACTGTAACCAAGTTTATGCAAATTGCCCAGGAAACATAGGTAGTAAGTAGCAGAGTCAGGAGTTCAACCAAGAGCTGTCTGAATGCAGGAAGATTGGAATAAAAGAAGATGCTTCCTGGAGGAGCTAGGGCTTGAACCAGGGACCTTAAAAGATGTGGTGGGCATGGAATTTGAAGGGACTTTAAAATAGATAAGAATTTAACCATCAAAAGTCTTTGTGAAGAATCATATGATGAAGATGGTGCCTTAAGAATATGAACCTATAGAAATATGCAGAATGACCAGAAAGAGTGAAATCAGGAAACCAGCTAGGTAGCTGTTACAGAACGGAAACATGCAGTGCTGTAGGACAGCCTGAACCAGGATATAAGATGACATGACGGAGTAGAATTAAAATGTTTCGGGGGGGGCAAGGCGACTTTAAAAATAGGGGTAAAGGGATAGATAAGAAAAGATTCCAAGAATTTAAGCCTGATGTACTCTGAGAAAGCTGGTACCACATGATATTATAGAAATAATGTGATCAGGATGGAAAGCAGGCTGGAACACTTGGTTTGGAGCAAATCGAGATTGAGGTGCAGACAAAAGTCCAAGTAGAAATGCCAGGAGACAGTTGAAGAAGTAGGTCAAGAGCTCAGTGAGGTCAGAGCCAGAAGTGTCAGTCTCCACACAGAAGTGCTAGTTGAAATCACGAATGCTGATTAGTTACTATGTAAGATATTGTGATTTGCCTGTGACAAATCTATTCTTCATTTCTTCCTTCCTTACAGAATCCCAGTTTTGTCCTAGAGCTGCTGCAGCTGCTAAGTCATGTCAGTCGTATCCGACTCTGTGCAACCCCATAGATGGTAGCCCACCAGGCTCCGCCGTCCCTGGGATTCTCCAGGCAAGAACACTGGAGTGGGTTGCCATTTCCTTCTCCAGTGCATGAAAATGAAAAGTGAAAGTGAAGTTGCTCAGTCGTGTCTGACTCTTCACAACCTCATGGACTGTAGCCTATCAGGCTCCTCTGTCCATGGGATTTCCCAGGCAAGAGTGCTAGAGTGGGTGGCCATTGCCTTCTCCTGTCCTAGAGCAGACACTTGTGTTTTTAAGGGAAGCTAGGTGTACCTCTGCTCCAGAGGAAAAAAAATCAGAGGGAGTTGTCTAGGTGAATGGTTCTCAACCTTGGCAGCACAGGGGAGTCACCTGGGGAACTTTAAAACCATTGATGCCCAGATCCTATAGTCAGGGATTCTGATTTAATTGCTCTAAGAGGTGCTGGGGCATAGGCTTCTAAAAAGCCCTACAAGGTGATTCTTATGTGCTGCCAAAGTTGAGACCCACTCATCTAAACCAGTCATGGTAGTTTTCATTCCCTTTGTCAGTAACTGACTTAGGTCATTGTAGTTGATGGGTCCCAAGGGGAAGTTAGGTGGCGGCATGGAAGACAGGTTTTTCTTATTCATTAAATTAAACACACTACAGGAAACACCTTTTTTTAGATGAACATCCTCATTTCTACATGTAATATGTGGAACTGCTACAACCATCTTGCAGTTCTGAAAGGGATATACTAAAGATAACAGATGAAAAGATGGAAAATTCCTAGGTTCTTAATGAGGTCCTTGAACTAGTGAAGAGAACAATTCTGGGACCTCTCTACCTTTAGATATCTTTTTATAAGAAATAATATTTTTCCTTATGGTTTACATCATCTTGAGCTTTCTGTTACTTGCAGCTGAAAGCATCCTACTTGGAAACACATATATAGGTGCCTCTGCCACAGATTTCCATTAAAAGTTTTCATATATATTTCATAGTAAATGTAATAGTATATTGTGTTCACTGACTTCCTGTCTGTCTCTTTCCTGAGTTTGAATCCTTAGAAAATAAGAATTGTATCTAATAGATTTCTGTATCCCCAGAGTACAATTTAAAACTCCAAACATAAATAAATAAATACTTTTAAAAGCTTGATAGGTGGATGAAAGAGCTCATAATAGAGTGCCAATGACTGTATCTTCAGAATTCATAGTTAGAATAAAGAAAGGAGAGAACTAGTACTAGAGGTGCGGTGAAAGGGATAGAAGGGAAACTAGCACGGGACTTGGTCAGTGGAGCCAAAATATTTTCAAAATCAAATAAGTTAGTGGTGTCTCTGGGCACAAGAAGGAAAACATGGGAGTGAAGAAAAGGTTATTGAGATTTGGGGATAAAGAAATGCTTGGAAACTTTTGGTATGCATTTTCCCAAGCAGATCCAAAGGCTCACATAGAATTATTTCTCAACAATCTGTCACTCATCTTCCACAGTGGAATCTTTGGCACAATCAGGTGCTTAAGGAGTCAAAGTAGTGTTTAACAGAATCTTAATAACTTCATCTTCAGTTTGGTTTCTGGTGACATCATCAGCAGTGGGGACCCCATACCCAACAGAAACTAGATCAAAGTCAAGAATTAACACCATCATTAAGTGTTAAAATATCTTTAGAGGAAGAAAAAAAAGATCAAGTTTTCTCTTCAGGAAAGTGAAGAACTTTGGGTGTCAATTTCTGCAAACACAGAACAGCACCTGTCCGGGCGGCACGAAAAGGTCACCTGCTCACAGCCTTAGTTTCTTGCTCACAAGTCAACAGGGGTTTCCCAGCATGGTAACACTCTCATATAAGACATTCTGGAGCCCTCATTTCCATTTCAAATAATAAGTTATCTGTACTTTCGATTAAACAAGTTAACCTTAACCCATTGCCATGGAATTCCTCTGCATGACTTTGGTCTCTGAGAACAGCATGTTTCTGGGAAGGAGTCCTGGGGAAAGTCCCCTTCTGCAGTGCACAAGCCCTTTCTCTTTTTCCATCCAGGAGCTTTTGCCACTGCCCCACAAGAAGAGAGCGTTAGATCTTATAGGTAGGAAGTTGTTGTTTAGTCACTAAGTCATGTCTGACCCTTTGCGACCCCATGGACTGTAGCCCACCAGGCTCCTCTGTCCATGGGATTCTCCAGGCAAGAATACTGGAGTGGGTTGCCATTTCCTTCTCCAGGAGATCTTCCAGACCCAGGGATCAAATCCGCATCTCCTGCATTGCAGGCAGATTCTTTACCGCTGAGCCACCAGGGAAGTGCAAGGTGCGAAGTGCCCTTTGAGAATTCTGCGGGGTCTATCGGAGCCTATTCTAACCTCTAAACAGTCATCTGAGAAATGCCAGGAACTCCTCAAATCCAATGACGTGTGACCTCAGCACAGTCTTCAAAGGCAATTATTATAGCAATATTACCATGTTTAATACCATAGTCCAGTTTCCCTTTGTTCCCTGTGGTAGGTAAAATAATGACCCCACCACCCAGCAAAGATATCTAATTCCCAAAACTTATGAACATGTTAAGTCACATGGTAAAAGTATTTTGCAAGTGCGATTCAGTTAAATATCTTGAGAAGATTACCCTGAATCATAAGAGTCCTTATAAGAGTGAGGCAGGAGTATCAGAATCAGAAGATGTCATGACAGAGTAGAGAGGGGGAAAGGGAGGGACTTGAAGATGGTGTGCTATGGCTTTTAAGATGGAGAAGGAATGGGGATGGTCTCTAGAAGCTGGAAAAGCTAGCAGATTCTCCCCTTTGAGTCTCCCAAAGGAAGACAGCCCAGCTGACACCTGGATTTCAGGACTTCTGAACTATAGAACTGTAAGATAATAGATTTGTGTCATTTCAAGCCCCTAAGTTTATGCTGACTTGTGGTGGCACAGAGGTTAAAATGTCTGCCTGCAGTGTGGGAGACCTGGGTTCGATCCCTGGTTTGGGAAAATCCCCTGGAGAAGGAAATGACAATCCAATCCAGTATTCCTGCCTGGAGAATCCCATGGACGGAGGAGTTTGGTGGGCTATAGTCCACGGATCGCAAAGAGTCGGACACAACTGAGTGACTTCACTTTCACTTTTCAGCAACAGTAGGAAACCAATATACTTGCTGTCCTGATTTCTTTGGAAAAATACAACTACGTGGTCAAATAAATCTGTGGCCTCCAGGCTTCTTTTGAAATTCACAATGCACATTAGTTCACTAAAGGCTCTGAGAAATTCTATGAAAAAGAAACCTATTTAAGTTTAATGCATGTTGACTTGGTAAAAATTTTGAGCTGCAGCCATCAGTTATCATCCTGTAGAACTAGGTTCCTTTCTCAGAACACGTTTGAGGTGACTACTGCATAATTTGACTGAAGCTGAAGATAAATGTGTTAACCAAAGAAGAGGCTAGTGTGGAGATCTAGAAGGTGGTGAGTCAAAGCAGCAAAAACTCTCAATTGTTGCTCAACTGGTCCTGGAAAACTCATTCTCATAAACGAATATGAGTGTTTAGTTTTTGTTCTCTGATCTATTCCTAGGGTGGGGCTAGCACAGGTGGATGGCAGATGCCATCGAGATAATTCAAGGACTTCCCCTACTTCTCATTCCATGCGCCCCAAAGAACCTTCACCTATTGTTAAGCTTCCCTTTCAAATCTGGCTTGACAGCTGACATGCCAACTCCAATCTAATTACCAGTTATCTGTACCCCTGAAAATGAATAAGTTGGAATTCTGGCTGTGGATCTCTATTGCTTGTGATTTAGATTTGGTTAGAGTCGGACACAACTTAGCAACTTCCCTTTCACTTTTCACTTTCATGCATTGGACAGGAAATGGCATCCCACTCCAGTATTCTTGCCTGGAGAATCCCAGGGATGGGGGAGCCTGGTGGGCTGCCATCTATGGGGTCGCACAGAGTCGGACACGACTCAAGCGACTTAGCAGCAGCAGCAGCATGAAGCCATCCCGGGAGATTACTGATCTCTAAGCATCTTTGACAAAATTCAGCTTCTGGGCCAAACTAATACCCTCTGAGGTCCTGCCTAAATTTCCAGACAGGCCAAGGTTCTTGACACATCCACCGTGCCACACTCCTCTAATTGCCATATTGCTGTCTGGGGTGATTTCCTTTTCCATAACAGCTCTATCACCATGTCTAAGAAAAGCTCACTGGAAGTGCATTCACTCGACTGAGTTCACTTGCAGGGTGACATGAAGCAGTATTGGACATGGACAGAAAAGGGCAACAGGGGCAGAGAGCAGGGGCAACCTGGGACAGACATGAGGATCCTCCCTTTAGTTAGTTTGTTAGGTCAGTCACTCAGTCATTTTCGACTTTTTGTGACCCCATGAACCGCAGCACGCCAGGCCTCTCTGTCCATCACCAACTCCTGGAGTCCACCCAAACTCATGTCCATTGAGTTGGTGATGCCATCTAGCCATCTCATCCTCTGTCGTCCCCTTCTCCTCCTGCTCTCAATCTTTCCCAGCATCAGGGTCTTTTCAAATGAGTCAGCTCTTCACATCAGGTGGCCAAAATATTGGAGTTTCAGCTTCAGTCCTTCAAATGAACATTCAGGATTGATTTCCCTCAGGATAGACTGGTTTGATCTCCTTGCAGTCCAGGGGACTCTCAAGAGTCTTCTCCAACATCACAGTTTAAAAGCATCAGTTCTTCGGCACTTAGCTTTCTTCACAGTCCAACTCTCACATCCATACATGACTAGTGGAAAAACCATAGCCTTGACTAGACAGACCTTTCTTTGCAAAGTAATGTCTCTGCTTTTCAATATGCTATCTAGGTTGGTTATAACTTTCCTTCCAAGGAGTACGGGGCTTTTAATTTCATAGCTGCATTCACCATTTGCAGTGATTTTGGAGCCCCCAAAATAAAGTCTGACACTGTTTCCACTGTTTCCCCATCTATTTGCCATGAAGTGATGGGACCAGATGCCATGATCTTAGTTTTCTGAATGTTGAGCTTTAAACCAACTTTTCACTCTCCTCTTTCACTTTCATCAAGAGGCTTTTTAGCTCCTCTTCACTTTCTGCCTTAAAGGTGGTGTCATCTGCATAGCTGAGGTTATTGCTATTTCTCCTGGAAATCTTGATTCCAACTTGTGCTTCTTCCAGCCCAGCATTTCTCATGATGTGCTCTGCATAAAAGTTAAATAAGCAGGGTGACAATATACAGCCTTGAGGTACTCCTTTTCCTATTTGGAATCAGTCTGTTGTTCTATGTCCTGTTCTAACTGTTGCTTCCTGACCTGCATACAGGTTTCTCAAGAGGCAGGTCAGGTGGTCTGGTATTCCCATCTTTTTCAGAATTTTCCACAGTTGATTGTGATCCACGCAGTCAAAGGCTAAAAGTAGGAAGTCAAGAAACACCTGGAGTAACAGGCAAATTTGGCCTTGGAGTATGGAATGAAGCAGGGCAAAGGCTAATAGAGTTTTACCAAAAGAACACACTGGTCATAGCAAACACCCTCTTCCAACAACACAAGAGAAGACTCTACACATGGACATCACCAGATGGTCAACACCGAAATCAGACTGATTATATTCTTTGTGGCCAAAGATGGAGAAGCTCTATACAGTCAGCAAAAACAAGACCAGGAGCTGACTGTGGCTCAGATCATGAACTTCTTAGTGCCAAATTCAGACTTAAATTGAAGAAAGTAGGGAAAACCCCTAGACCATTAGGTATGACCTAAATCAAATCCCTTATGATTATACAGTGGAAGTGAGAAATAGATTTAAGGGACTAGATCTGATAGAGTGCCTGATGAACTATGGATGGAGGTTCGTGGCATTGTACAGGAGACAGGGATCAAGATCATCCCCATGGAAAAGAAATGCAAAAAGCAAAATGGCTGTCTGGAGAGGCCTTACAAATAGCTGTGAAAAGAAGAGAAGTGAAAAGCAACGGACTAAAGGAAAGATATAAGCATCTGAATGCAGAGTTCCAAAGAAAAGCAAGGAGAGATAAGAAAGCCTTCTTCAGAGATCATTGCAAAAAATAGAGGAAAACAACAGAATGGGAAACACTAGAGACATCTTCAAGAAAATTAGAGATACCAAGGGAACATTTCATGCAAAGATGGGCTTGATAAAGGACAGAAATGGTATGGACCTCCCTTTTTATCAATGCAATGAGTATAAATGAGGCTATCACTGCATTACCTGTGCCAGATGGAGGAGGTCAGAGCAGAGATGACAAAGAATACCATGTATCACTTCTGATCACTTGGTAGACGACAAACGGAATGGTGGGTTAAGGTTTTGTGGATAGCTGTTGTCTTCCCAATATTCAATAACGTTTTCATTCCCTCCCTCTGTTTATATGGTATCAGTAGAAACTACCTCTGCCTACAATAGGACTTGCAGCCCTTTCTCTATGGTTTTGTATATCCCTCTTTCATGAGTTACATTTGCCTAGCAAAATGTATCCCCAGGAGACTGGATCCCTGGCTGGACACCTAATCAAACTGAGCTAATCAATTCCCCTCAAGGACGTTATTGAACTGAGAGATCAGTTTCTCTCTCTGGATGGTCAGATCCAAAACATGTAAAACTTGGGTGGTATTAGCCACCATATTTTCCTCCATACGGACTAGAAAGAGAAAGCCGATCTAATGTAAGAGGGGAAAATGAGCGCAGCACAAAGAGGTACAGAAACAAGTGGTAGAAAGATGGGTTTTATCCCATAGCCCTAGTACATCTCTGAAGTTCACTTACATTCACTTGGATTTTGTGAGACAGTCCTGAATCCATACCAAAAAAAAAAAAAAATCCCCTTTTGCTTAATCTGTAAAATTAGAATAATAACTCTACTTTCTATGGTTCATTTTAAAGAGTCTATGCATTTGAAAATTTATAAAGCCTTTAGAATCCTGCTTGGCACATCATAAGTGCTAGATAAGGATTTAAATTTTTCTGTCACTTGCAAACAAGAATGCCCTGACTAATGACAGAAGAATACAAAATGTATGCCCATGCTCAATGGGAAAGAGGGCGGTGATCAAGTAACAGTGTCTTCCATGAGAACAAAGGAGAGAGGAGACAACATATATATTATATGCATAAGAAGTACCTGCTGCTTCACCAACTCAAAATACTAATTTTAACATTTCCTTCAATGTCCAAATTATTATGACTGAGTTTTTCTATCCCCATGCTGACAGGAAAGTCAGGTTTTATCTTGGGGTCCCTTAGAACACAAGGTATCAGACACCCTCCCAGAAACCACAACAGTTGGCCCTCTGTATCATTGAATTGCACATCTGCACATTCAACCAACCACGTATTGAACATATTTGAAAAAAAAATCTCCATAAAGTACCAAAGACTAAACCTTGAATTTGCTATGCTTCAACAACTATTTACATAGCATTTACATTGTATTTACTACTATTTACATATCATTCACATTGTATTAGGTATCCTAAGTAATCAAGAGATGATTTAAAGTATAGGGGAGGATGTGCATAGGATATATGCAAATACTACGATATTTTATATAAGGAACTTGAGCATCTGAGATTTTTATATCCATGGGAGTCCCGGAATCAATCCCCCACAGATATGGAGGGATGACTGTATACGATCTTGACTGCTAGGCCAGTTATGTCCCATAAGGACGATGGGATGTGGTTGACCCAGGCCTGTTTCTGGATAAAGTAGGCTGCGGCTCTCTAGCTCTTTCATACACATGGATCTTTGCTTGTGGCTTAACCTTGTCCCCAGGAGGGGCTTCATTGAGGCAGCTTTTGGTATCACTGTCTTCAAAGACTTGTCAGGAATGTCTCCCAACCCCTCAGTCCCATGGGCCCCCCCAGTGCAGAGGCAAGCCACCTGGATCTGTCTCCTTCTATCCTCATGGTGCTTTTTGTCTCGGGGGCTTTCTTGCCCTTTACTAACCCCTAGAATGGGCCAAGGCTGCATCCTGACTATGTTACAACAACTCTGGGTCTCAAATAGAAAGGGTCAGGATCTCAGTATCAACTAGAAGTCCCGCTACTCCTTATACAAATCTCCCCCATTCCGTCCTAACAAGTATCCGTATCCTATGATGATGGGCATGCAGTAAGCTCTATTTTTGTAACTAAAGGGTCATTCTGGTGACTTGCTCCAAAGAAAGGAAGAAAGCCTAAAAATGAATCAACGTCTTTGCATCCCTGGTTTAGAGAATGGAAAAACACTGGCACCAAGAGGAAGGGATGGAGGGACAGATTTTTAAAGTCGACCTAGGTACGAACAAGACCGGAAGCAACAAATCAATCCAAACCACAATTTTGCTTATCATCAACCTAACATAGTCCTGAGGGATTATGCATGGAGGTAGCTGAGAGCAGCATGGGGACTACATTCTCCTTGAAGGAGCACTGCCAGGGAGCCTCCAACCCTTGCTGCAGGCAGTCTGCAAAGCTTTCTGCTTCCTTATTATCAACTTGGCAACAAGAGCTTTATCCCCATTGGATGTACTTACTGAGGTTGTGTTCGAGCAGTGGTTCCTGAAATGAAGGTCCCAGAGCAGCAGTACCCAGTCACCTAGGAATTTGTTAGAAATTGTAATTGGGGGCACCTCTCCAGACTTGCTAAATCAGAAACTCCAGGGGCGGGAACCAGAAATCTGTGTCTTAATCACCTCCAGATGATTCTGGGCACATTCAAATGTGATAACCACTGGCCTATATCTATTTTCATCCACAAGCTCTGTACTAGGGTGGCATTGCCAGATAAAACCCAGAACACCGAGTTAAAGTTGAATATCAGGTAAACAACACTAATTTTAGTATAAATATGTCCAAAATATTGCATGAGATATGTTTATTATGTGTTTATAAAAGCATTTGTTGTATATCTTGAATTCAAACTAACTGAGCACCGTATGTTTTTATTTGCTAAATTTGGTAACTCTAGGTGGGGAGACTTCAGACAGGATGATGATGGCACAGCCTAGCCCTTGAAGAAGAGAACAATTTGCCACCCTAAAATATGCCTTTTGGCACAAGGATTATTTTAGGCTGATTATTAAACAGCAGAGACTGAGAAAGCTCTGGAAACTGAGCAGAAAAGTGTTAGTGGTTCAGCTGTGTCCAACTCTTTGCAACCCCATGGACTAGCCCACCAGACTCCTCTCTCCATGGAATTTCCTAGGAAAGAATACTGGAATGGATTGCCATTTCCTTCTCCAGGGAATCTTCCCTACCCAGGGATCAAACCCAGATCTCTGGCATTGCTGGCAGATTCTTTACTGTCTGAGGCACCAGGGAAGCCCCAACTGAGCAGAAGGTACCATTTGTAAGAGCTGTTTAGATTTATAAGGAAATCTCCATTTGTAAAGACGTCTCCTTCTCTGTACCTGGAAGGAAAGGATGATAAAATCTCTAGAAACTCTTATCAGTGGAGAAGTGAAGTGAAAGTCATGTCCGACTCTTTTCAACCCCATGGACTGTATGCTGCTGCTGCTGCTAAGTCACTTCAGTCATGTCCGACTCTGTGCGACCCCAGAGACGACAGCCCACCAAGCTCTGCTGTCCCTGGGATTCTCCAGGCAAGAACACTGGAGTGGGTTGCCATTTCCTTTTCCAGCGCATGAAAGAGAAAAGTGAAAGTGTCCAACTCCTAGAGACCCCATGGACTGTAGCCTACCAGGCTTCTCTGTCCCTGAGATTTGCCAGGCGAGAGTACCGGAGTGTGTTGCCATTGCCTTCTCTGCATGGACTATATAGTCCATGGAATTCTCTAGGCCAGAATACTAGAGTGGGTTGTCTTTCCCTTCTCCAGGGGATCTTCCCAACCCAGGGATCGAACCCAGGTCTCCTGCATTGCAGGCGGATTCATTACCTGTTGAGCCACAAGGGAAAAGACAAAGACCTAAATCTGCATAACAACCATGCCGGCTCTTGTTTCTGTGCTTTTTCTGATATACTCCCATAACTGGCCACCTGCCCACACCATGTTTTGTCTTTGGTTGGAGATGGTATTTAAGGTGGTGGCTTGGGCCGTTTCGAGGAGTAACTCGGTTTTCCTGGTCTCGCCCATGTATACAAGAGGCACACATGTTATTAAACTTGTTTTTCTCCTGTTAGTCTATTTTTATTACAGGGAAGCGGGGGTTCTCAGCTAAGAACCCAGAAAAAGAGAGGGAAAATGATTCCCTCTACACACACCCTTCAAGGGTCCCCCAGTTCACGGGGATGTGCAAAAATTTGACATGAATCAGGTAGCAATCACAAAGACAAGTACTCCAGAGTGTAAAACTCAGATCCTGGGGAATTTTAAATGGTGGCAGGGGGACTGTAGGATAAACCAGAAAAATTAGATATTATATTCAAGTTCAGCTCAGACTCCAGAGATCTCAGCTTCTGTAGTTTCTGGCAATGAGAATTGTACTTTCCCGGCCTCTCTTTGCCCAGACTTCTGCTTTGTATCCATAAGGCAGCTTTGTGTGAATTAGAAAAAGGAATACTTTCCTTGGATCACCTGGCTGTGCAGCTTGGTGTATGGATTCTGGACTGGACTCCAGCCCCCACGGTCCCCTTAGCTAGGCACAAGCTGCAGAACCCTTTGTGGCAGCTGTGAGCCTACTGCCCTTGTGACAGGTCCGCCTTTTTGCTGGCTAATTCGATTCATTCCAACTGCTTACTTTTTGTCTGCTTTGTTCCAGGGTCCCGGCTATCAGGAGGGGGCCCTGCCCCCACCACCCAAGTCTTGCTTTTGTAAAGCCATGTTCGTCAAAAGCATCCGTGTGCAAATTCCTTTGTTCATAATGGTGGCATTCAAGTTGAATTGTGCATGAAATTGTCTTGCTAAAGAAGCAGCTTTCTCTGTATAAAAGGGGGCAAGAGAAATTGAAGGATCTGATTAGTTAATAAGAATTCTGAGTAGTGAAATTTCAAATTAGCATAAAACAATTTCTCGTTCAGAGCACGTGCAGCACGAGAGTAAAAGAATTCTTCCTCTTTTTTGTTAAAGCATTTTGTTCTAAAATAGTATAATCACAATACGACATTCCAATGTGTGAATTATAGTATATTAAGTCATGACTAATTGCTTTGCTTTGCATTCAGCGTTTTTTAACATCTGTGTGGTAATTATCCTAATCCAATTTGTTATGCAGAATGCAATCAGTGTTATGGATGTTAGTGTTTAGGGCCCCAGCACAATTTCCTGTAATAAAACGGAATGAAATACAAAGGCAGCTCAGGTGGAAAGACAGGCACATCTTTTATAGATATCAAACTTCCTTTCTTGATCTCCAAAATTAGCTGGGGGTAGGGGGTGGGGCAGCAGAGATCAAACAAATTTAATTAGCATTTTAAAAGAAGGCCCAAGAAAACAGAGAAAGAGAGCGCGTGCGCTCTAGAGAAGAGCCGAGCTAGAGCAAGCGGTATTCAACCGTCAGGAAGAAGACTTTTTTCTAACAGGCTGTGGCTTTCAGAAGCTGTCAGAAATAATGTCCTGACCCCGCTTAATAATGAACCAATGAGAGCGTGTTCTGCTGACATAGTGCTATTTCAGTAAGGGTTGCATCTTACCTGAGAATCAGGATACAGCTTTAAACCTTTCATTTTTCTGTTCTTTTAGGTAAAAGGTAGACATGTGTCTGATAGCTCCCCTAAAGTCCTAGGAATCTAGGGCACAAAGTGTCTGTCCTGATGTGAGGGACAGGCAAAGCAAGCAGCTACCTCTCTGTCAGTGGTTGGGGTCCTAGAGACTCTTTCCCTCTACCTTTGCACACACACGAACACACACACACAGACAGAAAACCTTGCCACTGATGTGACTTTCCTACTTTGGTACATCCAGTTCTTTAACTTTTGGATCTGTCCCCTTTCAAAAATTGCCAATTTGCCTCATGAAAAGTACACACCTTAGAGAGCAGCCTCTTTCAAAAGAAGAGGAGTGAGAAGTAGGGAGACTCAAGAGGGAGGGGATATATTTATATAGAGAGCTGATTCACTACTGTTGTACAGCAGAAACTAACACAACATTGTAAAGCAATTATCCTCCAAAAAAGAAGAGAGAAGGTAAAGGTCGCAGATGTCAGAGAGGGAACAGAGGCTCTAGAGAGGCTAAAAACAAACCAAAAAAGACCTGAGAAACAAAAGCGGCAGACCTTTCAAACACTATTTATTCACTTACTTTGCTATTTAGCTGAGTACCCAAGTTCTGGCACCCCGCAAATGTGGAGAGAACCCATGTCTATGGGGAAAGAGAGCAAAGTAGACATCGGGTCCCCTCCAGCACCCATCTTGTCCACGTCTCCTCCCCTTTTCCACCAGTCAGTCCCCGTTCCCTTTCTATCACTCTCTTGGTCAATCCATAGTGTAAAACCCCTGGGTCCCCAGCCTGACTAATAATGAGAGTTACCAGGAAAACTTCTTAAATAGCCGCCTCATCTCCACATCAATTCAGATTTAGTACGTAGGCGGCCCAGCACAGGTATGGTTAAAGCTGCGCTCCGGGTGATTCTAATGGACGGCTCCACCCAACGACCATTGGCTTCAGCTTTGGTTTCACCAAGTATGCCTGTCTGTGCAAAATTTGCCTGGGCAAATGAAGGTCACAGTGGTGTGCCAGATGCCAGACATAGTGAACAAAACTATGCCTCAGCAGACTAGGCCTGAAAGAGACTCCTTCCTTGACCAAAATTGAGTCCTATTTTCAACTAGTCTTCCTTTTCAGCCCTGTCCTTGGCCTGCAGAGAATCCTTCTAAGTCAGTTTAGGGGAATATCCCCCTCACCTGAGATATATGATCACCCTGATATCTAATCAAGTTCTTTATCCCTCATCTTTAATTTCTGTGCCTTTGGCTTCCCTTAATAATAATCCTGTTATTAAGCCAGTTTAGCAAGAATTCCCTCACCTATAGTCTGTCTTAGCTTCCCTGGTGGCTCAGACGGTAAAGAATCTGCCTGCAATGCAGGAAACTCAGATTCAATCCTTGGGTCAGGAAGATCCCTGGAGAGGGAAATGGCCACCCAACTCCAGTATTCTTGCCTGGGAAATCCCATAGACAGAGGAGCCTAGTGGGTATTGGTCCATGGGGTCCCAAAGAGTCGACATGACTGAGCGACTTTCACTTTAAATATTTTGTCTTTGTCAGCTAGGGCTGCTGTAACAAGCTACCAACTGGGTAGATTAAACAACATTTATTTCTTATGGTTTTGGAGGCTTGAAAGCCCAAGGTCAAGAGGTTGACAGATTCAGATTCTGATGAAAACCCTCTTCCTGGCTTGCAGACATTCTTCTCACTGTATGTGCGAGAGGGGTGGAAGGTGCTCTGGCCTCTCTTCCTCTTCTTATAAGGACACTAATCCCATCATGAAAGCCTCATCCTCATGACCTCATCTAAACCTACTCATCTCCCAAAGGCCCTACCTCCAGATACCATTACGGTGGAGATTAGGGTTTCAACATTTGAATGGGAGACACACATTCAGACCATAGCAACATCTAATCAAATTCCTCCTAATAATTTTGCATCCACTTACCCCCTCACCCTGCTCACTGGCTTGTTATTCTTGTTATATTAAGAATTGAGTTCAGTCTCTCTCCCTTGTTGCAGTAGTCTTGAAGAAAGTCTTCTTTACTATTTTAACAAGCCTCAGAATAACTGCTAACAGGTCCTTAAGGGAAAAAACTACCTCTGCCAGGCACCAGGACTCCACATAGTCAACTATTCTCTAGCTAATCAAAGCCTGCTTCACTCCATTAAACGGGACCCAGTGGCTCCACCCAGGTGCCTAATATATAATCAGGAAAGACTCTGCTAAGGATTGGCAGTCCTTGGTGGGCATTTGTTTGCTGTATCTGTGAGCAAAGTTATGAAATTCCCATCATTCAAACAAGCATTTACTCCAGCTCTTGCCATATGCTAGGAGATTGGGGAATAAAACTAGGCCCCTTTGCTCTCAAAATTCATAGAAAAGCATGGAAGGCAGACAAGTAAACAGATAAGTACAACACACTTGAGAGCTGTGACCAGCTCTTCATAACCATTTGCTGGAAGGTGGGGAGCCAGCTATTGTGATGAATTGGCACAGTCTCCCTTGGATCACACCTCTGAGGTGATGCCTTCACATTGTTTACACTGCAAAACTGCTCCTACTTCCTACTTTTCTTTCTACAACATCATCCCAGGGTACAACTTTTCCCCAGGGTTTCCTTCTAACTCCCAGCACATTTACCATTTCATGGCTAACCTCTGCCTACAAGATAAAGCTCAAATTTGTTAACCCTCCATTTCAGGCACCCCATGGTCCAGAAAGGATGGTTTAATCCCCATAAGCATCAGCAATCAGCAAGGCATGCCGGACACCTAGCTCAGGAAGTTAGAAGACAAGGCAGTGTGCTTTTTCCTGGGACACAGGGTGCAGCTGGAAAGATGGCCATCCCCTGGCCCATCATGCACTGCACTGCATGAAAAACCTGGTGCTAAACCATTCATAGAATACTTGTTTCTGGGTCAAGATTTCATACGTAGCAGGGCAGCTCCCTCACTGTGATCTATTGAAAGTCAGCCCTTTCAGTAAGGGTTTGTAAAAAAGGGTTTGTAAAAAAAAAAAAAAAAGATGAAAGAATGAAGGAAGGAATAATTTAAAAACAAAGAGGAAAGAAAATAATAAGTAATTTTTTAAACTATATTAGAAGACAAGGCACTGCAGGACATTCCCTGATTTCTGTGTCTATGCTATCTTTGCTGGACCTTGGCCAGTTTGGCACAGGAGTTGGGTGGGGGATGTCACTGTAGGGACTCTCTAACTCCAGGGGAAAGAGAAGGACTGGGCTAGAAAGGAGAAGCTAAAGAAAAAAAAAGTGAGGCATAAGATAACCCACAGAAGCTACTAATGCTGTCAACACCTACAACCACTGCAACTCCATGACAACACATCATGGCAGCTGTGGTGCCTCCCTTCCTAGCAACCAAACTTCTCTCCCTTCTCCCAAAAGCAAGGGAGACAGCAGGATGGGCTACTACCAACTTTGAGAAGTGGAAAGATAGCCTGACATCTGAGATTGCAGTCAGGCACCACTCAAACACTACCTTGCAAAGAAACCTTGAGGCCTCTCTCAGTCTCCATCTTCTCACCATTAAAATGGAGATGGGGATTTCCCTGGTAGTCCAGTGGTTAAGACTCTATGCTTCCACTGCAGAGAGCCCAGGTTTGAGCCCTGGTCGGGGAACTAAGATCCCACAAGCCATGAATCGTGGGGAAAAAAAAAAAAATGGAGATGATACTGTCATTCTCCCTACTTCCTAGACAGCCATGCCATGCCCTTGTCCAGGGGATCTTCCCAACCCAGGGATCAAACTGGGGTCTCTTATGTCTCCTGCATTAGCAGGCAGGTTCTTTACCACTAGTGCCACCTAAGAATAAAGACAGACCAAGAGCTCAAAAATGCTCTATCAACTTCAGCGGGTCAACTGAGCATGAGAGCCTGTTATGACTATTCAGATGGGCTTTCCAGGCATTTTGAACAGGTTTGTTTTTTTTTAGATTTACTTTTTATTGAAGTAACATTATATAAGTTTCATGTGTACAACATTATTTTTCTACTTCTGTATGCCCTACAGGATGCTCACCACCAAAAATTTAGTTTCTGTCACCTTACCGTTGATCCCCTTTACTCATTTTGCCCTCCCCCTCACCCCTTCCCCTGTCTTGTAACCACTATTCTGTTCTCTGTAGCTATGCCTTTGTTTTTCTTGTTTGATTTTTTTATGTTCCACATACACGTGAAATCATACAGTATTTGTCTTTCTCTGTTTGACTTATTTCACTTAACATAATACCCTGTAGGTCCATTCATGTTGTTGCAAATGGCAAGATTTCATTCTTTTTATGGTTGAGTAATATTCCACTATATATATCACATCTTCTTTATTCATTCATCTGCCAATGAGCACTTAGGTTGTTTCCATATCTTGGCTATTATAAATTATGCTGAGATGAACATAGGGGTGCATATATCTTTTTAACTTGTGTTTTTGCATTATTCAGATAAATACCCAGGAGTGGAATTGCTGGATTGTGTGGTAGTTCTATTTTTAGTTTTCTGAGGAACCTCCATACTGCTCTCCATAGCGGCTGCACCAATTTACATTCCCAGCAATAACGCCTGATGGCTCCCTTTTCTCCACATCCTTGACAACACTTGTTGATGTTTGCCTTGCAAGGTTTGTAACAACACACATGAGGGCAGCAGGGGCAAGGAGAGGGGCCAGCAGTGACTCAGACACAGGCTCTCCGAGTCCCTTCCCCGTAGGCACTGGGTACTTGGTGGGATAAATTGTTTCAGCCACCACCCTCCCTCACCTCCTGTTGACATGACAGCAAAGCACCTGCTGTGTCAGTCATAGAAACCAAGACTTACCCACAAATAACCATTCCGTACCCCCATTCTTTTTGAAAACTGGTCATTATCATTCTCGAAGTCCTGGTGCTGGCATGCCCTGAGAAATATCCACTTATGAAAGGCACTGTGCCACAGAAGAGCTTTTGCGAGCCTTCTTTCCAACTGAATTTGAACCAGCAGACAGGTTCCCAGGCTAAAGAGAGAAGTAACTGGAGTGTGTCTGGCATATTTGCAACTTTTCAGCAACTACTCCCGACTCATCGAAACAACTCCACTCTTGACTCAGGGCCCTGGGGTTGGGGGAGAGAATGGGCAACACTCTGCCCCATTGACATTGACTTGGCATGTTGGCCAACAAGAAAACATCACACTCTCACTTTGCTTGTTTGGCTGCACTGGGTCTTAGTCGCAGCATGCAGGATCTAGTTCCCCTAACCGGGGATTGAACCCAGGTCCCCTGCATTGTGAGCACAGAGTACAGAGTCTTAACCACTAGACCACCAGGGACATCCACATACTCTCACTTTGAAGGGGAGAAAGTATCACAGACTTCCTGCAAGGTCCAGAGGGAGATTTATTCTAGGGGTGGAAGGACATAGAGTTTTGTCCATTGTCCTACAGATAGCCACCTGCTAATAAGGAGGATCCTACTTTGTTAGGCCTCTGAAAACTCACAAAAATCTCCTTTGGTTATCACTGTCCATCACTCGGCAGCTGGCCCCAGTCCTGAGGAATTTTGTGGTATTGCCTATAAATCAGTGTAGCAAAGGAGAGCTGCTCTTGTTTGGAAGCTCTTTTGTTTCTTCTCTTCCTATAGGCAGCACATGGGACTGATTTGATAAGAGCCAAGGTGCAGAGACAGAAGTAGCAAGGGGCTTACCAACCAACACCCCCTTGGCATCTTTCTTTTCCCTGCCATGACTTGAGGCTTCCAGAGGGGTCTGCAGGCTTTCACACAAAGTTCTGAGCTTTGTGACTTTTCAAACATCAAGGCACCAGTAGGGGTCTGAGGTCAGGTGAGATTGGTTGGGGCAGTGGGGTGAATTAGCAGATGAGGCTTAGGTCACAGCTTTTAAAAGGGCTGAAAATGCTCTCCTTTCATCAGTCAAGCTTAAAAAAGAGAGAGAGAGAGAGATGGGACAGAAAATTGGAAAGTTAAGTGGAGACCAAGCCAGAACACAGGGGGCTGTATTCATATAGTTCTTTGAGAGGCCCTTACCATTTAAATGCCTTTTAGCCATTTAAAATCACAGAATCTAGCTGAGTGCTACACAGTGTAACCTTGTGTAATGATGGAAATGTGTTATAAATACACTGTCCTATAGTGGTAGCCACTGGCCACATGTGGCTGTTAAGCACTTGAAATGTGGTTGGTATGACTGAAAAACTGAATTTTAAATTTTATTTTTTGATAATTAAATGAATTAAAATTTTTAAATTCATTTAAATTTCAACTTAAATAGCTACATGTGGCTAGTGGCTATCATGGACCAGTACTGGTCTAGAGTTACCAAACTCTGGGTTCAAATCCAAGATCTGCCTCTTATTAGCTAGGAAACTTTAGCAAGTTATTTAACATCTATGCCTCAATTTATTCATCTGTGAAATGGGAATAATAAGGATTCTCACAGGACTGTTGTGAGGATTAGAGGAATTAATATGTATAAAGTGATTAAAGAAGTGGCTAACACATAATAAGTGCTATATATAATTTGTTTTTCCAATTAGAGACACAGAGTGACATTCCCATAGCCACTGAGAGGCCTCTGTAGAGAGAGAAAAAGGCCCTTCTCTGCTATACAGAGATAGCAGGTGGAATTCATTCATACTTCTTATGCCAGACTTCAGAAGAGATGCAATTCAAATCACGGTCCTTCTCCTGAAGGGCTGGGAGCAGTGTGTGTGTGTGGTAGGGTGTAGAAGGAAGTGCTCAACCCTAGTCACCATCTGCAACTAGCTCCTCATCACAGATCACAGAATGCTCCATGTCCTTCCAAGCTCATCCCCTTCCAGGTACATGAGAGAATTCAGACAGGTGTCAACATCCTCAGTAGTGGGAGACAGTGAATTGTAGCCATGGAAATCTGCATTTGAGTCCCAACCTAACTGTTAACTTACCAAGGTGAAGTTAGGTGAAGGACTTACCCTCCCTGAACCTCAGTTTCCCCATCTGTAAAGTAGGGGTATATTAAGTTCTCTCTTCCAAGATCGGTGTGATGACTGAAGGGAATAATGTAAGCAAAGTGCTTAGCGCAGCGCCTGGTAGCTGCTATTTCCTTATCCACTTCTGTATATTGGAACGAGAACCAATCCGAAGTCAGTAAGTGAGTGAGGTTCTTTCACAATCCATCATCAACAATTCTCTGAGCTCAGTTGGGGATAAGTAAGTCTACTTCCTATTGCCCAGAAAAGTGGAAATTAACTGTAAAGCCATGGCTAAAATCCTGCTGCCTCCTAGCCCCAGGCCAGGCAAATGCAACAAAGGGCCTGCTGGCTGCTAATTTCTGATGGGGTTACAGAGTGTTGTTTTTTTTTTTTTCATCAATCACTCTCACTGTAAGGAACACAAGTGCAAGTTACTTCATTAAAAGCACTCACACATAACTGGATATATTTACATATTAAGCAGGCAACTGAGACTCTAATCTTTCTATTCTAAGTACAGCTGTAATCATTCCTCAGCATCAGAACACTTGTTAAATACTCAGGATACTACAGAGAACTCTCAAACCTTTGCTAAGGACAGGTGATGATTTGAAAAGCACTCCCATTCACAAGCTGGAGGCAAGCTCCCCTCAACATTCCTTGTACCCTGGTGGCCACGTGTGCAGGCACCCCTGGAGCTCAGACTGACACAAAGCATAAACAGAGGGGTGACTATGGGTCTCTTGGGCCCCTGAAGTTTGATGTATCTGAATAGGTAACTATTACATACAGGGAGCAGGTCTCTGTTAATCTGTGCACCTTGTTGTTGGTTTGGAAATGGAGCAGAAAAGGGAGACAGAAAATTCCAGTGCTCTGAGCAGCAGTTGTGGGAAGAAAGGTCAGTAGTGTGGCTCCGCAGAGTAAAGGAAGGCAAACTGAGGGCCTCTGAGAAACTTGGCCTTCTTACAACACTGTTGCCTCAGATCAGCTCTAAATTCAGCCCCTTCACTCGAAAAATAACTCCAGTTCAAAACCCAATCCAGACAAATACCAAACCAAACAAAGGCTTTATAAGAAAACTAGAGACCAGTATCTTTCGTAAACACAGACCAAGAACTGCTCAACAAATTATCAGCAAATTGAATTCAGTAATACATTAAAAGGATAATATCCCAGAAATACAAGGCTGGTTAAATATTTGAATATCAATCAGTGTAATTTACCATATCAAGAGAATGAAAAATAAAAACTGCATGGACATCTCAATTCATGCAGAAAAGGCATTTGACAAAATGCAGATCCATTCATGATAGAAACTTTCAGGAAACCAGGTATAGACCAGAACATCCCAAACCTGATAAAAGGAATCTACCAAAACCCCACATGTGGGTCTTCTGTTTTGCAAGCAGATTCTGTACCATCTGAGTCACCAGAGAAGCCCACGTAGTATTAACACTAAATGGTAAAAGCCCAAAAGCATTCCCTCTAAGATTAGAAACAAGACAAGAATGTCTGCTCTTGCCACTTCCATTCAGCGGTGTACTAGAGGTTCTAGCCAGGGCAATTATAAGGAAAAATAAATAAAAGACACAGTAATTGAAAAGGAAGAAATAAAGCTGCTTTTATTTACAGACATCATGATCATGTACGTACAGAATCCCAAAGGGTGCACCAAAACTACTAGAACAAAGTCATGTGTTTAGCAAAGTCATAGGACACAAGATCAGTATACAAAACTCAGGTGTATATCAACTGGAAATTGAAATTTAACAAGCAGCACAATTTATAATAGCATAACAAAAATACTCAAGGATAAATCTAACAAAATATGTTTAAGATCTGTATGCTAAAAACTATAAAATATTGATGACATACATTAAAGAAGACTTAAATAAATGGAGAGGCATACTGTGGAATATTACTTGACAAAAGGAATGAACTAAAGCACAGATAAATCTCAAAAGCATTATGCTAAAAAAGTCTAACTCAAAAGCATATATACTATATGATTCCGTTTATACAACATTCTGGAAAAGGAAAACTACAGAAATAGATCAGTTGTTGCCAAAAGTTGGGTATGGGGCAAGGGACTGACTGCAAATGAACTCAGACAACTTTTGGTGGATAATGAAAATCTATATCTTCATAGTGTTGGTGTTGGTAAAGACATTTGTCAAACTCATTGAACAGTACTTTAAAAAAACAGAACTTTATGGTATGAAAATTATAACTCAATAGGGACTACTCTGGCAGTCCAGTGATTAGGACTCCACACTTTCACTGCAGGGGATACATGTTGGGTGCCTGGTCAAGGAACGAAGATTCCACATGCCACATGACGCAGCCAAAAAAAAAAAAAGAAAGCAAATGATACCTTGATAAACCTGACTTAGAAAACAGGAATCGTATTATGAGCCTATGATAGAGAAAGGGCCTACCAAGCTTGTCTTCCATCCTGAAGGCACATGTGTTTGGGAGGGAATGTCACATTCAGGAAGGACTTTCGTACTTGCCCTGTTTGTCAGAATGCTAACCTTGGGAGGTTTGCCTTTTGATTAACAGTTGATTAACTATTTAGGGAAGAATGGTGCAAATGGAAAACAGTCACCAATGCACAGTAGTTTAGGGCACAAGTTTTGACATCAGGCTGATACGGCCCCAAGGTTCAAATCCTAGCTTTGCTATTTCCAACTTCTGTGATCTGGGTAACCCATTTAATCTCTCTAAACCACAGTTTGCTCATTTCTAAGACAAGCAATAATATCCAATTATCTCCCTGGGGTAGGTGAGAAGCTCAAATAAGCAACAGAAGTAAAAGTGCCTGGCACCCAGGTGGAACATAGTGATGGGAGATAACATAGGAAGTAATGTATATGAAAGTGTTTGGTAAATGGTAACCAATCTTATTCCTAAATCAAAAGCCGCTGTGGGGTAGAAGGAGGGCAGTCTGGCTGGTAGGAAAGTAATGTGGGAGGGGTTGGTGCCTCCCACCTGCAACCACACTTAACCCTGCTCCCCACTTGTGACAATACCTATTCAGTGGGCGACCTACATTCTGGAATTTCCAGGACAGCCACAACACAAGTCCATCCTCCCAGGGGACCACATGTCAGAGTTGGGGGAAACAGAAGGACTGTAGTTAGGGTTAGGGTTACTAGCCTCTCCTTCCTGCGCCTTCTTCCTATCTCTTCTTTCCTCTCCACCCCAACAGTGGCGAAATGCCCAGACTTCTTTTGTATGAAATCAAACAGAACTAGGAAGGTAGATCTCCTGAGGCGGGGCTGGGAGGTAGGTAGGTAGGGGAGGCAACCAAAAATCCACCCACCTCAGTACAATACATTTGAAGTCCAACTAGAAGTGTTTGAGAGCTCACCGCTCCTGTAGTTATCTGTGACACCCCTCCTCTCCCCCCACCCCATACCTTCTCCGGCCCTCTCAGCTCCTCTGTAGCCCCTCCCTTCCCCAGAGGTGGCTACAGTTGAAAAACAACATTTGTCTCCCAGCTGATCAACTGGGACTGAGAGGAAGGCAAATGAATTATTTCGGTTCAGCAGCAAGTGCGAGCGTGGGTTTTTCAGCACCCGCCCCCCTTTTTAATTAATGAACAACCTCGTCCACGGCCGCTCCCCGTATGTATGCAAAACAGCTTCTTCATTTGAAATCCCTGTTGTTGAATGTGTGCGTGGGGCACAATCACATTGCCGCCCCCTGTTTTGCATAAGAAACCGCTGTTTCCAAGATAAGAATCTTTTCATTTAGCCGTCATGAGCTCATCTTTTTTCCTGTGCATTGTGGCTCCAGCTCCTTTGAGTCAATACCCAAACAAAGACTGCCTGCACTCGCTCCGGGCACCCTCCGGCCCCCAGCCCCCAACCCCTGAAGACAGAAGGCTGTAGCCTCCGGAAGCCTGCTTAGGCAGGCAACGCAAGATCTTTTCAGATCTCAGATGTCAAGAGGGCAAGAAATAAGAAGATTCGAAACCTCTGCAAATCTTCCTCTGGCTTCAAAGCCGAGCCTGGGAAAGAAGCCGTGAATGGCGGTGGTGTGTATGGCAGGGGGCGGACAGGCAGTGCCCTGGGATCATGAACAGTCTGGGAAATCGAAGGTCAGGGAGTGAGGCACCCACAAGTGTGCAAAGCTGCTCAGCCACTCCTCCTGTGTCCCTGATCATCAGACTGCATCCTGTCCCTGCCCTTTGGTTTGGAACAACCACGCCCACAGCAAAAACCACACAATGCACTGCACTCAAATTAGAAACTGGAAGGGGCCTCTAGAGCCTCTGGAATCGAAACCCTTTCCTCCTTCAGTCTGTAGGTAAATTGAGGCCCAGGGAGGGGAGGCAACTTGCCTAATAACACTGGCAGATAATTAGCTGAAGAGGTAGGTGCTAAAACTCCAGTTTGAATGCGGTTTCTTGCACCACACATGACTGCCTCTGGAGGGAATCAATAACACTTGTGTAGAAAGCATTGAGGAAAAAGATAAGATAGAAGATTAACTGAGATCCCAGTATAGGATAAAGCCTGTATAAACAGTAGGGGTTTTACTGTTAGCCTCATTTGTAGCAGAAATTTTCAAAAGAGTCAGGAGAACAGCCAAAGTTTAAGCTTTAGCAGTGAGAGAGAATTCTGCAGAAGCCAGTTGAGTTTCCAGGCAAAACGTATGTAGTCACTGTACTCGGCAGAATGGGGCTACGGCTGCGGCTGCTGCTAAGTCGCTTCAGTCGTGTCCGACTCTGTGCTACGGGGTTGCCGTCAACTCAGCAGTCATCGTTTCCTCTTTAGGGAGAGGAAATCGTGCAACAAAAAAGCTTTAATCGAACCATAGTTAACGAACACGTATCCTGAAGGAGGCCAGGTGCACTGAGGCCCTTAAGAGCGGGGGGAAGACAAAGGCCGCGCCTTCAGAGAGCGTGAGAGGATAGCCGTTTTGTCTCTGCAGCTTGAACTTACATCCCTTCGAGGCAGAGCCTGCGTATCCTTGGTAACTTCTAGCATCCAAGCGCTCGCAGTAGGAGTCGAATCTATCCCTGCTGATTGGTTGGTAGGTTAGGATCGACAAGACCTCCCGCGCTGACTCTAAAGTGTTCACAGCCTTGCTTTTCTCCATGTTTGGTGGAGAGGAACCTTTATTACATTTCAAACGAACAGTTCCACCCCACCCCCCCACCCCCACCTCAGGACTCTGAGAAAAGCTCCAGTGACTTCCAGTGTGTTTACCCCTCTGTGGCCCCTCAGATTGCAGGGGGTGGCGGGCGGCGCTCAGATTGCGGGGGCGGAGGTGGGGTGGGGTGTTTTCCTACTAGGCACCAGAAGTAATGTTTCAACGTCCCCGAATGATATTGCTGAGAAAAACCACTGTGTGCAATCAGAAGGAAAGATTTCCTTCACCTGCCTATCAGTTTGTTGTTGTTAATTCGCTCAGTTGTGTCCAGCTCTTTTTGTGACCCCATGGACTATAGCCCGCCAGGCTCCTCTGTCTATGAGATTCTCTGGGCAAGAATACTGAAGTGGGTTGCCATTTCCTTCAGGGGAGCTTCTCAACCCAGGGATCAAACCTGCTTCTGCATTGGCAGGCGGATTCTTTATCGCTGAGCCACCCACCAGGAAAACGACTTATCAGTTTGGGAGAACATAAATGAACCTTATTTCGCAGATCAAAAGGAGCACTAGAGCCAAAGGCGGGAGACCTGGGTTCACATCCTAAATAGGGAGGGAGAAATTTCCCTCTTCCGCTCTTGGTTCTTTAAGTTTGTCAAATAAGTAAAATGACATGGAAATTAACAGGAGGAGAAAATCCAATTTAATTTTGTGTGTATGGGGCCTCCATAGGACTATGAGGCTCATAGGACAGGCAGGTAAAATAGGTATAAGTCATCCTGGACTAAAGAGAAAAGGATAAGGTCTGGGACATCAAAGGGAAGGAAAGCAATTCACAGGAAGATGAAAAGGAGCAAATGTTTGTACACAAATGTTTCCTGGGCCATACAGAAACAATGGGACACAGAGGGCAATTTTAACAAACAGACTTTGCTAGGTTCCTCCCTGTCCACCACACCTGGTTCATATTATGCTGTAGTTATCTACGGTGATATCTCCCTTCCTAGTCCCATGTGGGGCTGGTGGTAAAGAACCTGCCTGCCAATGCAGTAGACATAAGAGATGGAGGTTCAATCGCTAGGTTAGGAAGATCCCCTGGAGGAGGGCATGACACTCCACTCCAGTACTCTTGCCTGGAGAATCCTATGGACAGAGGAGCCTGGCGGGCAGGAAACGACTGAAGCAACTTAGCACGCATGTACCCTTCCTAGAACAGGTCTTTTGTGTAAATTCTTTTAGGCAGTTAGGGGGAAGTCGAAAGTTCTTTCTGGGCTTCCCTGGTGGTCCAGTGCTTAAGAGTCCACTTGCCAATGCAGGGACACAAGTTCAATTCCTAGTCTGGAAAGATCCCACAGACTCATCCACCACAACTCGTGAGCCCATGCTGTGGAACCCATGCGCTGCTACTGCTGAAGCCCACACATCCTAGAGCTCGTGCTTTGCAACAAGAGAAGTCACTGCAATGAGAAGCCTGCGCACCACAACTAGAGACTAGCCCCTGCTTGTCACAACTAGAGAAAACCCACGTCCAACAACAAAAACCCGGTACAGCCAAAAATAAAATTAATTCCATTTAATTAATTTTAAAAGTTCTTCCCGAGTCTTTTGGGCCTTGATAGTTTTCAGCTCAAAATAATCTGCATACCAAAGTGACACAGCTTGGGGCAGCCTGCCCTAAAGCCCGTCAATTTCCTCCCCAGAGACTTCCCTTGAAGTTTTCCAGTCCAGAAGTTGAGTTGATAAACTGTTCCATCTCAATGAACCAGTGCCCTAATCCTAACAATAGGTCGGTTCAGTTCAGTTCATTTCTGGAATCAGTGATGCAGATGGGCCCTCAAAGTTAGGTCTCTAGTGCAAGCAATCAGGTGTTTAAGAGGCATTTCTATGGAAACAAAAGAAAAACAATGGTTAATGATTGGAGCAGACCATAATCTCTTTCTGAGTTCTGAAGGCAGCCAGTTGAGAAGATTTTTATTATCAAAGCATTTTCAAATGGAGTGAGGGCAGGCAGTGACGATGCTGTAAGCTCCGACACAGAGTTTTGGGTGAAGTAGAAAAGAATAGCTCTATTGCTTTTCCAGACAAAGAGGGACACAGCAGGCTCCTGCCCTGGAAAACTAAGTGTCCCAACCCAGGGGAATTTGGTGAGGAGTTTTATTGCGAAAGGCTAAAGGCTGGGGCTGCTGATAAAATTAGGGTGTGTGCAGGGCTTGCACTTGATGAGCTTCTCTGGTTCCTGTAGTTTGGCCTCAGGTGGTCTTCTCTGATATGAAAAAAAACACTGACATCTTTCATTTGCTGGGTTTTAATTCTATGTTGGTGGTGGTTTAGTCACTAAGTCATGTCTGACTCTTGCAATCCCACGGACTGTAACCTGGCAGGCTCCTCTGTCCATGGGATTCTCCAAGCAAGAATACTGGAGTGGGTTGCCATTTCCTTCTCCAGGGGATCTTCCCGACCAGGAATCCTGACTGGGCTGTGAGGGAAGATTTCATTCTATAAAGGGCTTAAAGACATTTTGTGTATCCCTTGAGGTGGAGCCTACCCCAAAGCAGCAGTATTGTTTCTTGGCTGTCTCCACCTTGTCTTTGCATCCTCCCTCTTCCCTGATTAGCAATTGTTTGAATCTGCCCTTTGGAACTCAGGGAAGGTCTTGGAGGCTGGAGGGGACAGAAAGGCTTCCATGTCCAGGAGCCCCACAAGGTCCTGCTCAGTTTCAGTGACAATTGGCTGGATGTTTCTGGTTTGCAGTTTGAATGTCTCCGGTGATCTTTCTGAGTGGCCCACAGAGCTATAGGCATGAAGATTGTCTATACATGAACTGTTGTGATTTCTCTGATGTTTATATCAAGATGTCCAAGTTTAGTTTAAATAGCTTTGCACAAAGAGAAATTTAAGTTCTTAATGATTCTTGGTCAGGAAAATTGGAGGAAAAAAAGTTGAAAACGTTGGAGAATTGTAATGAACTACTGGAGGAAACCGGAAGAGTTTAAGGACCCAGTTCAGTTTACAGGTAGAAAACAAAACCTTAAAAAAGAGATAAATTTGCCATACCGAAAAAAAAAGTGAACAGCAGTAGAATCTAATATCCAAAAATTTATTGCTGAAACAATTTTGCTCTCTAAAATTACTCCCATTTTTTACCAAAGTTAGCCAAATTAAGACTAATTTCTTTGCAAAATAAGTCTAGTTTCAATCACCTTGCCCTGATTATTCACATAAGTATGGCAAGAATAGTGATTACCCATATAGGCTCTTTTAAATCTTTTTGCTAGGACTTTTCATAAGGAGTCTCAGGTTGACCTTTAAATGCCCCTTGAGGCCAGGAAGCCCAGCCAGAAACTTGCTATCAAACTTGCCTGCAATACCTATAGATTTGGCTGAAATCCTCTCTTCTCAAGAGTCCCCAAATATTCTGAGGTTCCTGTACCTGCAACGAAGTGACCTTCCTTTCTCACCTGGTAAGGCTGCTGAAAACCCTATAGTCAAGGTACCATACTATTTTTCCAAGGGGCTTTATTGGCACCATAAAGTCAATTTTTGTTCCTTAAAGCTGTCTGCTCATATCTGAGTCTATGCATGTCTCCCTCAAATATGACTTTCCAGTCAAAGCCTTGGTGATAAAACATTTCTAATTAACACATCTAATTGTGTTCTGTGACAAGGAGAATAGATTCTTATTAAAATTATGCAAATAACTATATTTCTATGAAAATACAAATACTTACTACAAGTTTCAAAATTCTGGAGGGATCAGGTAGGGATAAAAAGTAGATGTCTCATCTTTATTGACAAAGGTATAGTTTACCAAATTGTTGACAGCTTAAGAAGAATGATAAAAATTTTCCTTAATCTGGAAAAACAAAACATTTTTTAAAAAAAATAATGTTTCTAACAAAAAGTCATAAAAAATTATAATTACCCATCATTCAGTCTCTTGTAATTAATACTTGTTCTGCTTGAATCCAGTTTATTTTTGTTAATTTTGAAAATGTTTACCCATTTAAGTTTTGTGATCTTAAACTTATGAGAAACCTGCATATGTCAAAAGTCCTTTTCATGAATCTCCTTGAAGATGAAGCATTTTTAAAATTGAAGTATAGTTGACTTGCAATGTTGTGTTAATTTCTGCTGTACACCAAAGTGATTTAGTTATACATATATGTACATTCTTTTTCATCTTGTTTATTCTTATTTTTATTTATGTTTGGGGCATGCTGCATAGCTTGTGGGATCCTAGTTCCCTGACCAGGGATCAAACCCAGGCCCTTGGCAGTGAAAGTGTGGAATCCTAACCACTGGACCACCAGGGAATTCCCTTAAATGCACTTTAAAAATTATCTTAGCTAATTTGAGCCTTCCTTTTAAGGGCCATTAGAATTTCAGGTTGTAATTTCCCTGAGGGCTGGCAGCAGATTGGTAAAACACTAGCCACAAATGGAGTTTAGCCCACATTTTCTTAGCTGCACATGGGATATAACCCACATTTTTGTCCAGCCATATTGTGGATCACCTAACCTGATAGTTGCCAAATCAAGTTCCCGGGATATAAAACAAATTTAGTGAGATTTGGCTTGTTGTTGTTGTTATTGTTGTTAGACGTCTACAACTTCTGGGATCATAGTTCTTAGACATAAAATAAACAGGTGGGCTGGAAGGTGGTGTGCTTAACTCTTTGGATTTTAAGAAGAGGTAATTTACATTGACTGTGGAGTTTTGTGTTTTGTTCTGATTTTAAGAAGAGGGAATTTACAATGACTGTGCAGTTTTGGGTTTTTTTGTTCTAATTTCTTGTTCTTTCATCTTGTTATAAGAGTCTCTAAGGCTAGCCATTATACTAGTAAGACAATTGTTTAGGATGAGAGTTCTACCAAAATTCTTTTACTTTTTAAAATGTAGCCAATTTTGTTAGCCACTCAAATCAATAAGCCTTTTTATGGCTTAAACAAGGATGCAAAAGTCACTTCACAAGAGAGAAAGATGCAACCTTTATAATATCCAGAAAGTGTACTCCCAAAGATAGTCTAAGAAAGTAAAGACCTTTGTTGCACAGGCCGTAAGGATGATGTAGAACACTCAATGTCTCAAGTCTCTCAAAGGAACATGAGATGCCTCCAGGTACAAACCCACTGATCTGTGACACTGAGCAGGCACTACTGGAATGGGATTTTTCTAGAGCTAACAAAGCAGTAAAGGCCCCTTAGGAACTAGGATCCTTTTTGACAAACACCTCTGACAACCAGCATGGCTAGAAAAGAGAGAGAGCTGCTTGTGACTCCATGTCTCAGAACCCCAGTCTATTCAACTGGCCACCAGGGCGCACCTAGGAAGGTGTACCGTCCCGATGGGGGAGGCCAGAGAGACTAGTCTCACTGGTCACAAAGCCAAGCTCTTCAGACATAAAACAAGATGCAAGGAAAAAACCTCATCTGGTTTTTACATAGGGGACCCACAGCCAAGTTTGTCTAAATAGTCACCGGTCTGGTGAGAATCATAAACTCAGCAGTCTGTCAGGCCGTTTCACACAGCAGGGTCATAGGGCCTATGCCTGCGTTCTTGCCCTACGGTATTTCCTCTTTATGACAAACACAGCAGACAGAAGCAAAAAGAGTCATCATCTTTGGCAGGAAATAGATGAATACAAATCAAGAGTTCTCACTACCAAATTTATCAGAGTTGTTATGACCAAGACCCTAGTTCAACAAATATTTTCCCCTGCTAATCTAAGTTTAGAGAGAAAAGACTCTCACCACTTTTGCTTCCACCAGAGCCCACAGACGGAGATCCAGGAGACTGACATGATATGAAGTCTTACCTTTTGTCAGATGTCCCAGGATCTCTCAGTGGCAGCAGCCTCGAGAAAGTAGTGTCCAGCCAGCAAAGTTGACCCTGCCTACTACACCAAAATTGTTGGAGAGGGGAACATCTCCCCTTGCCCCTCTTGGTTCTTTTGGCCAGTTGAATAATTTAAATGACATAAGACAGATTAACAGGAGAAAATAAAATTTAGTTTTGTGCATATGGGGGCTTCATAGGACTATCAGCTTCATATGACAATCAGGTAAAAGAGAATGTATGTCATCTTGGACTAAGGAGACAGGGGTAAGGGTCTGGGACTTCAAAGGGAAGGAAGGCAATTCACAGGAAGATGAAAAAGAGCGAGTGCCTGTACACAAATGTTTGCTGGGCCATACAGAAACAAGGGGACACAGAATTTTAACAGATCTTGCTGTTCCTCCTTGTCCACCACACCTAGTTCATACTGTGCTGTGCTGTGCTCAGTCACTCAGTCGTGTCCAACTCTTTGCAATCCCATGGACTATAGTCCACCAGGCTCCTCTGTCCATGGAATTTTCCAGGCAAGAATACTGGAGCTGGTTGCCACGTATTCTCTATTTATCTATGATGATATCTCCCTTCCTAGAACAGGTCCTCAATGAAAATTATTTTAGGCAGTTAGAAGGGAGGTCAAAAGTTCTTGACTGTTTTCAGCTCAAAATAATCTGCATGCCAAAGTGACACATCGCCCTAACCCCCATCAGTTGTTTGTTTTGAGATTTTGATGAATCATCTCTCCTCTCTGGGCCTCAGTCTCCTCATCTATAACATGACCAGACCAAAGTTCCTCAAACTGAGTTTTGGAAATCTTAACTCTTTTCAAACATGGGGATTTGGTGAGGGAAGGTGAATAGATTATAAAAGAGATACCTGGTGGTAAAAAGACATGGAGTTGTGCATCCAGACGATGGAATATTTATTGCTCAACACTAAAAATAAATGAGCTGTCTAGCCATGAAGAGATATGGAGGAAACTTAAATACATATTACTGAGTGAAAGAAGTCAATAGAAAACGCTACATACTGTATATTCCAACTATGTGACATTCTGGAAAAGGTAAAACTATGGAGATGGTAAAATCTTCAGAGGTAGGGGTGGAGACAGAGCACAGAGGACTTTTAAGGTAGTGAAAATATTCTGATTGATATTATAACAATAGATCTATGTCACCATGCATGCATGCCTAATAAGTAGCCTCAGTCATGTCCAACTATTTGCAACCCTATGGACTGTAGCCCGCCAGGCTCCTCTGTCCATGGGATTCTCCAGGCAAGAATACTGGAGTGGGTTGCCATGCCCTCCTCCAGGGGATCTTACTGACCCAGGGATAGAACCTGCATCTCTTTTGTTTCCTGCACTGGGAGGTGGATTCTTTACCACTAGTGCCACCTGGGAACCCTATATGTCATCATGCATTTGACCAAACCCACAAAATATAAGGTCAGCTCTAGACTCTGGGTAATGATGTGTCAACATACATTCATCAACTGTACCCCTCTGGTGGTGGATGTTGGTAACAGAGGAGGCCATGCATATCTGGGGCTTGGGAATATACAGGAAAATTTTGTATCTTCCTCTCAATTTTGTTGTAAACCTAAAACTACTCTCAAAAATCAAATCTATTAAAAAAAAAAAAAAAGAACCACTGGACTGAATAAGTGTTTCTAATTGTATTTCATGATTCTATGAAATCCAATTTTTGTTCATGGAATGTGCTTTAAAAGGAACCAGGGTGTTTACTGTTTAAGACAACTCCACTTTCAGTTAAATCTGGCAAATTGAATACACGAATTAACCTCCTTCCTGAGACCCCCACCAAAAAAAAAAAAAAGGACGGTAAAGGAATTAAAAGCCCAAACACCATGAGGACAAAGGAAATAGGAAGAGAAGCTACAACAGACAAGACAACACACCTCCTACTTACCTCCAAACAAAATGTGGAAACTAGAAAATGGATAAAAGCAGACTAGAGAAAGCTGAAACCTAAGGCAGCAGTTTATATGGCAAACCCCAAAGGCTCAGGAATTAAACGTACCAGGTATCTCTGAAAGTGGAAGTATGGAGTTGGTATCAGGATGATTGATTAAACATGTTTATAAGGACCAGATAGTTCCCAGATCCCTTCCTCCATCTGTGGAAATGATGAGACACTTAAATCAAGCCAAGCATAGTTGAGGGCCCACTGAGATGCCATTCCGAAAATGGGGATTAAGTTGAAGTCTGCTTTCTGGCCATTGAGACCTCTAGTCCCTTTCCTTGGCTCAGTTCCCAAAATACTGACAGCCGAGGTTTACACACTCCAAGCTGGAGATTGGAAAATTCCGCTCAGTTTCCCAACTGAATGAACACAGAGAAACAAAACAGAGATTATACTGGAAAAGTAGGCAGGTTGTCAATTACGTTGGGTCTTGTAGGTCATATTAGCATTTTTGGATTTTAGCCTTAGGGCCAGAAAATCATCCAAAGGTTTTTAGGGAACAATAAGATCAAGCTTGCATTTTTAAATGATTAAAAAGGAGCTAGCATGGCTATTCAAAGACAGAGGACTCTGGACCTCATATTGGCCAGTTTCAATCAGGTTAAAATACAATTGCTTACTTTCCATTTCCATCTTCCCTTCCAAGGTTGGAGGGGTCAGTGGCAGTGAAGAGAGCTGCTATGTGGAGTACATCAGTGGTATGCCTGCTGGTACCTAAGGAGATAGAACTCGAGAGGGAGACAAGAGGTGCTATGAAGGAATGTCAGTATTGTGCCCAGTGGCACCCAAGGACATCGGATGGTAAGGGCAAGAAGACGGAGCTGCACGGAGATACACTAGAGGTGTGCCTGTTGGTGCTCAGAGATATGAGCGATTGAAGCAGTATAGGATGCCACATGGAAACTCATTGGCAAATGTGCCTGCTGATATCTGAGAATGCAGAATGCTGGTGGCAGGGTGTAGGGATGGCAGGTGGAAGAGAAAGCTAATGTGGTTGGGTAACTGGTTATATTAGCCAAGTAAATAAGTGAGGATTGTATTGAAGGGCTTCTTTGTAGCTCAGACAGTAAAGAATTTGCCTGCAATGCAGGAGACCTGGGTTCAATCCCCAGGCTGGGAAGATCCCTAGGAGTAGGGAATGGCAATCCACTCCAACATTCTTATCTGCAGAATCCCATGGACAGAGGAGCCTGGTGGGCTACAGTCCATGGGGTCACAAAGAGTCTTAACACGGCTGAGCGACTAATACTATACAACTACATATTGAAGATAATAAACACCAGGTTTCTTACTGTTGGAGGAGAGAGAAAAATCATAGAAAGGAGCAAGACCAGAATGAACCCCAAGATTCTGAGTTGAAATTGGAGGTCTTGATATGAGCCCATTTTTTTTTAACGCCTATATTCAGAGAGATGGAGAAATAGTTATAGATGTATTTATGTGTACATGTGCGTGTATATATTCTAGGCCCTCTTACAGACTAGCTCTGTCTATAAAAGGGCCTAAAGGCAACGGCAGCCCATTAGCAATGAGCACACCATGTACCAGACCATGATTTATGATATACCATCCTCCACCAAAGAAAATGCTCAAAAAATAATGGAAACATGTCAGAAGAATACAGCTACCACCTTGGAAGGGGCTCCCAGTAGTCAAATCCAGGATAGTTTGAACATCAAAATAAATATGACAATAATGGTTTATAAGCTGAAACTCCAATCCTTTGGCCACCTAATGCGAAGAACTGACTCCTGATGCTGGAAAAGATTGATGGAAGGGGGAGAAGGGGAGGACAGGGGATGAGACGGTGGGGTGGCATCACTAACTCAATGGACATGAGTTTGAAAAAGCTCCAAGAGTTGGACAGGGTAGCCAGGCATGCTGCAGTCCATGGGGTCACAAAGAGTCAAACATGACTGAGTGACTGAACTGACTGAATGGATTATAATCAATAATATAAGTGATTATATAACATTGGAATCCATGTTTCCCTATTGATATAAACGAATGGATAAATGGGAATGGGGTAGACTGTATTTTACAAAGATGCCATCACAATATATTGTATGCTACCTGCTATTCTTAAAATGTGATATTAATAATTTTCCCACTGAGAGGTAAATGCTGTGTCCCCTCCTCTCGAACCTGGGTGGATACTTGTAACTTCTTTAACTGAGAGAGTACAATGAAAGTGAAGCTCTGTGACTTCTGAGGTTATATCAGAAAAAAAGCCATGCACTTTCACCTTACTCTGTTGGGATGCTTGCTGTTGAATCTCAGTCACAATGCTGCAAGCAGCCACAGAGAAAGGCTTTGTGTAGTGGTTCAGGCTGACCAACTGAGGTCATGGCCAAAAGTCAGTACCAACTTGTTAGCCACGTGAGTGAGCCATCTTGAAAGTGGATCCTCCAGATCCAGTTGACTGCACTGATACATCACCTTGCCCGGATGCAGATTCATGAACTAGATCAATAATTATTGTTTTAAGCTACTAAGCTTGAGGATATTTTGATACACAGCAATAGATAGCTGGAACAGGGAAGAATCCCTTTTCTTCTTTATTGTGGAATGCCAACTAATAAATGTAGAAAGATTGATGGAAACATAAAATCACTGGGGTGGGAGGTGGAGGAAGATTAAAGAGGGAGGGGACATATGTATGCCTATGACTAATTCATGTTGATGTATGATAGAAACCAACACAATACTGTAAAAATTATCCTTCAATTAAAAATAAATAATTTTTTAAAGAGAAAAAGAAAATCACTATTTGGTCACCATGACAAGTAGGGGTTGATTCAAGAGGCTAAGGGTGTCTGGTGGGGAATCAATGGGGAATAGGATATTGGCGTAATCTAGGAATATCTTCCCACAAAATACTAGTTACCAAGAGAAAAAATAGTGTCTTTATGGTGGAGAAACCTGCAGGCACCAACATGACCAGGTGATGAAGGTTGATGGTACCAGTGACACAACAGGTTGGCATTGTGTGCCCTGTGACGTGATGCACTGAGAAGGGCAGAGCATCAGTTCTGTGCCAAGAAAACATGGCCTGTGTCTAGTCCTAAGGAAACATGTGGGTCATCATTCAACATGTAAAACCAGAAGTTTCTAAAACTTCTAAGGACATAAAAGATAAGAAAAGACTATGGAGCTATTTCAAAATGGAGAAGCCTGAACGATATGACCGCTCAATGCAACACATGTTCCTGGAGGGAATCCTGGACTGGAAGGGAAAAAGAAACATTATTGGGTCAGTTTGGGGATGGGAGAGGGAGAAAGAGAGCAAGTGAGCACAAATACAGTGAAGTGCTAACATTAGGAAACTAGATGAAAGGGATCTGGAAGTTCTTTGTACTGCACTTGTAACTTTTCTGTAGGTTTGAAAACATTTCAAAATATATTATTTTTTAAAACCACGCAATTGCTTATTTTACCAAACCATTTTAGATCAAAGGCTCATTGCTTAATTTCAACCAATTCTGTTCTTCAGGGCAAAGAGGTAAAGATATGGTATGCCTAACCCCAAACCACAGGTATGCAAATCATGTTGCTAACCGGGCCCCAATTCATACTAATTCATCAACATTTCCATGCCCAGTGCTGCATCAGCTCTCTCAGGTCCAACTGAGACACCAAGGTTTGCAGACTTCACTTCCAATGTCGCAGGTGCTCATTGCTCAAAACAGCCCCACCCCTGCTATGATGCAACAAAGAGGTACTCCTTTGTGGTAACAGTCTTTATCTGTCATCTGTTAGTCTTTGGCAAACATGTATCTCTTCAATGTCCCTCTGGGTTTTTTCTACGTTGCTCTTCCTCTGTCACCTCATTCTCTGCTTCTGCTGCCTTGAGGGCTTAGGAGGTAGTTTTGAGGCTCAACAGTCCATGGGCACACAACTTAGCAACTAAACAACAACAACCTCCTCAGTTAGCATCCTACATGCAGGGTCCTGCCCCTCAAGCACAAAAGTTCTACACCAGGGATAACCAAATATTGGGTTGGCCAAAAATGTCTTTCAAGTTCTTCCATAAGCGGGCCCAGAAAACCTGAATGAACTCTTTGGCAACAGTACATAACTATATGAAAGAAATTAGATAATATGAATAATTAAAGAATACAAATTAAACCACAATGTGGTTGTCATGAATTGTAAATTAGTAGTCTTCATGGCAGCATGATGGTAATGTATATTGAGAATCATGAAAATATTCATGCCTTATGTCATACATTTTGAGACGATAACCTGACTTTTAGAACTTTTCCCGGAAAGATTATGCAAAAGATAAAGAGTATTTTTGCAATAATGAAAAGATGCAAATAATATAAACGTGTGATAGTCATGTATTCTTTCATAAATATTTCCTGAGAACCTACAACAAACCAAATGTACACTAGAACAGTCATGTTTAAGTATTATGAGAAATTGACACGATGAAATGTTACATAACTCTTAAAATTCTGAGTAGAAAAAAAATACTCATAGGAGAACATTCATGAAAATGTAAAGTAGAACACAGTTTTATAAACACTGTGTAAAACTGTGTACAAACTGTAAATTATAATAAATCTAGAAACTTCATCAGATGTGTAAGTATCTCATTTAAATACCCACAGAAACTGTAGTATCATTGCCCCCATGGTATAGATTAGGAAACTGAGGCTCACAGGGGTTATGAAAATACAATACTAGAATGTTAGTTCAGAAGTTAATGTTTTTGTCTGTCTTGTATCACCAGTGCCTAGAACAGCACATACAGCAGACACTCAATAGTTCTTGACTTTCTGAAGTGACTGACCCACGATTTGGACCCAGTGCCCCTATCTGAAATAAGAGCTTCATTCAAATAAGCTAGACCCACCAGGACCATGAGGGAAGAGTACACAAATGGAAAAGTTTAGGTAGCTTGAGTCCTTCTTTGATTCTGCAGGGTCTCACAGCAGGGCCTCTCCTTTCCTTTCTTGTTTACTGCTTGCCCCCTGGTGGAGGTACGAATGAGTAGCAGGAGTTGAGGAAGAAAGGTCCAGGGTCATCGCTGATTGGACAGATTATACCTATGTCTTATCTATATGTAATTAACATCCACTTTTGTCTGGTTTGTGTGTGTGTGTGTGTGTGTGTGTGTGGTATGGAAACAGGTACACAGATTTTTCACAAAATTTGGAAGTTATGTTTGAGTTGATATAATTTAGAACGTATTATATTGACAAAACTAACTTTGGGGACCTGGAGTTATTTTTTCCTTTCTTAGGGTGTTGTGTGGCCCATCAATTGAAAGATTTGTATGAGTTAAGAAATGGGAAACTTTTGAATTTTTCTAAAATGTCATGGATAAAGAGGACATTCCAAAATTGCAAACTTACTTTAATTTTGTTTTTTTTTTTTTCTCTGAACACAAAGAAATTACATGCCAAAAATTCACACCAAAGATTTGGAATACTATTAGTTTCACATCACCAAGAGCACTTTTAAATGAAAATTTTAAGAGAGATGGAAACCCAATTTGAAAGGCATACCCATGTGAGAGCCACTTGGAAAGAGAGATTCTTTCAAGGGTACATGAAAGTGCAATGAGAAGAATGCTTGGTGGACGATCAGGAGAATCATGTTCTTTCACAGGCAGTTGAAATCAAAGTCCAGTTCAAAGAGACACTTGGCTGCTGATCAGGAGACATGTGAGCTGTGAATTCAGATGCTTCTGCTAGAGAAAATAGTGCTCTTAAATTTGAGCTCCAAATCAATTATACCAAGGAATCTAGACCAATTCTATGTTGGAATCTGAAAGGAGAGCCTGAATGTTCCAATGAAAAGGTCATGTTGAAGCCAATTAATAAGCCCCCAAAGTTACTGAAATCTTTATTAATGAAGCAGCATCTAGAATTCCAAGATCTTTAAAATAATATCAGAGCTTAAACTGTCTATTTCAAGGGGTGCAGTAGAGAGGAATCAGTATTAAAGTCCCCCAAACCACTCGTTCCCTCAAACTACCCCTTCATCTTTTAGATGCCAGAAATACCAAGTGAGTATCTTTACCCTCATGGCTATTAATAAATCACAAGCACAGATGCTTCAAATAACTGACGTTGTTTTGTGATAGAGCTGCTTCTCATATAGGCAATACTATGTAAGTGGTTAGCAACAGAGATTGATTCAAATCGCACCAGAATACAACCATACATATGACCTTTAAAGAAATGCATTACAAAGTTCAAAATTATTACATAGTAATAGTTAAAAAAACATATATGTAATAGTTAAAAAGCATAGACTCTGAGCTAAATATTTAAATTAGAGAAAAGTATTACAATCCCAACATTCATGTTTTTATTGTTTCTATTAAAACTTATTTAATGATAGTTATTAATTCCCAGTACTTCACTGGGAGTTTCCTAGCGTCTCTTTCTTTCCTGACACTTATAATGAAGGCTTATAGCATTAACCCCCAGTTTTCTCTCTTACTGACAAAAAGAGATCATTAGCCTACTAAGCGCTTGGAAAGCCCTGCCTGCCACCCCACCACCACCCCCGCCCCTGACTGGAACATTGCTTGACAAATAGTAGATACTTAATAAGTGTCTGCTGAATGAATGAATGAATCACCTCGACTATATAAGTTGGGGTTTTTTGGTTGTGAGTAAAAAAAAAATCCAACTCTGGTAAACTCAGGGGGAAAGAGGGGATTTAATTGAAGGATATAGGGGCACAAGCAGGTTTAAGAAAAGGCTGGTGAACTCAGGTCTTCACAAACCAAGGCAAAAACCAGGCAACTTCAGAAGGCATCAAGCAAGATCTACCTACCATTTTGTTTAGTCTCTATACTACTCTTCCCAGGTGGCTCAGATGGTAAAGTGTCTGCCTACAATGCCTACCATGTGGGAGACCCAGGTTCAATCCCTGGGTCCGGAAGATCTCCTGGAGAAGGAAATGGCAACCCACTCCAGTATCCTTGCCTGGAAAACCCCATGGATGGTGGAACCTGGTAGGCTACAGTCCATGGGGGTCGCAAAGAGTTAGACACGACTGAGTGACTTCACATCACTACTCACTAATCAAATCCAAGTGGAAGACCCGGCTTGGGTCCACATCACTGCTCCTGAGTTAGAAGAAGACAAGATATCTTTAATATTCCTGCCAGACTTTATCCAGTACATATAAATAGAATTTCCCAAAAAGTAGTTGAGGTCCTCTGGCCCAAAGTAGGTAGAATGGATGCAGGAAAGGAAGGAGAAAGGAATAAAGTATCTTCCTAAGGGCCAAGTAATAAGGTACCTGGGTTTCCCAGGTGGCCCAGTGGTAAAGAATCCATTGGCCAATGCAAGAGACGCAAAAGACACAGGTTCAATCCCTGGGTGGGGAAGATCCCCTGGAAAAGGAAATGGCAACCCACTCCAGTAATCTTGCCTGGGAAATTCCATGGACAGAGGAGCCTGGCAGGCTACCATAGAGTCAGCAAGAGTCAGACTCGACCAAGCAACTGAGCGTGTGCACACACACACACACACACACACAAGAAAATACTTTTAGGAAGAAAATACTTTAATAGTAAGTTCTTAGTAAGAAAAATTACTTAGTAAGTAATATTAAAAAATTTGGTTGTTGTTGTGCTGGGTCTTTGTTGCTGCATACAGACTCCATCTAGTTGTGATGAGCAGGGGCTACTCTTTGCTGCAGTGCACGGGCTTCTCATTGTGGTGGCTTCTCTCAGCGCAGAGCACAGGCTGTAGGTGCTTGTGCTTCGGCAGTCGCAGCCCATGTGGGCTCAGTCGTTGTGGCATATGGGCTTAGGTGCCCTGAAGCATATGGGATCTTCCCAGACAGGGATTGAACCCATGTCCCCTGCATTGGCAGGAAGAGTCTTAGCCACTGTACCCCCAGAGAAGTTCCATAGTAATATTTTAAAGTATTGCCCTAGAGGGCAGTACTGTCCCATGGAGGAGTCTGACTCTCCACAGAGGATGTCATAGACCCCAGAAACAGGGAAATTACTTTCAAAGGGATATTAAAATGAGGGGGGCTTTTGCTATCTAGAATCAATATAGTGCTAGGACCTGAGAGGAGTTTTCATTGCTTCAGGAAAGTTGATAGAGCATAAAATGTAGGCAGGTAACAATGGCCTTCATCATGTACATTCTCAGTAGAGGTGCAGGGTACACAAGAGGCTGTGATTTGAAAGACCTAGTCATAATTTGTATCTCTTCCAATTATCTTTATTTAGTAAGACTTAACCACTCTTGGGCTTCAACTTACTCAAAAGCAAAATGGGGTTAATAATATTAGGTTGGCCAAAATGTTCATTCAGGTTTTTCTGTAACAGCTCACTGAAAAACCTGAACAAACATTTTTGCCAACCCAATACTTGCTTTATCCACTGTATTAGGCAGGGTTTGAGAGAGAAACCAATAGGACGTGTGGTATGTATGTGTGTGTATTTGCCTGTCGGTGTGTGCATGCACACAGGAAGGGGAGGAAGAGAGAGAGAGAGAGAGAGAAAATGACAGAGACTGATTGATTATAAGGAACTGGCTCACACAATTAATGGAGGCTGAGAAGTCCTACCACCTGCAGTTGGTCAGCTGGAGACCCAGGACACCTGAAGGTGTAGTTCCAATCTGAAAGTCAGCAGGCTTAAAACACAGGAAGAGCCAGTGTTTCACTTTGACTCCAGTTCAGTTCAGTTCAGTTCAGTCGCTCAGTCGTGTCCGACTCCTTGCGACCTCATGAATCGCAGCACGCCAGGCCTCCCTGTCCATCACCATCTCTCGGAGTTCACTCAGACTCACGTCCATCGAGTCAGTGATGCCATCCAGCCATCTCATCCTCTGTCGTCCCCTTCTCCTCCTGCCCGCAATCCCTCCCAGCATCAGAGTCTTTTCCAATGAGTCAACTCTTCGCATGAGGTGGCCAAAGTATTGGAGTTTCAGCTTTAGCATCAGTCCTTCCAAAGAACACCCAAGGCTGATCGCCTTCAGAATAGGCTGGTTGGATCTCCTTGCAGTCCAAGGGACTCTCAAGAGTCTTCTCCAACACCACAGTTCAAAAGCATCAATTCTTTGGCGCTCAGCTTTCTTCACAGTCCAACTCTCACATCCATACTTGACTCCAAAGGCAGTGAAAAAACAGATGCCGCAGCTTGAAGGTGCAGGCCGGAGGAGTTCCACCTTGCTCACAGAAAGGTCAGCCTTTTGTTCTGTTTTGGCCTACAAGTTATTGAGTAAGGCCCACTCACATAAGGGAGGGAAATTTGTCTCCATTTCTCTGGAGAATGCAGACTAATACAGAGTTTGGCACCAAGAAGTATAGTGCCTCTGTAACAACTACCTACAATGTGAAAGTGGCTCAGGAACTGGATAGTGACTGGAGGCGTTTTGAGGCACAGGCTAGAAAAGGCCTAGCTTGCTTTAAAGGGACAGATGGCAAAAATGTCAGTGTAAAAGGCAATTCTGGGGCCAGCTCAGAAAACAAAGAGGAGAGCTGGAAAGAAAGCCTCTGTCTACTTAGAGACTATATAAATATTCATGAACAGAATGTTAGAAATATTATTAAAGTTCATTGTGTTGAGGTCTCAGAAGGAAAATGAAAAACAGGTTATTGGAAACTAGAGGAAAGGTGATGCCTGTTATAAAGTGGCAAAGAAATTGGCTGAATTGCATTCTAGTGTTTTATGTAAGATAGACCTTAGGAACAATGAAATTGGCCATTTAACTGATGACATTTCTAAGCAAAATGTTGGAGATGTAGCCTAGGTCCTCCTAACTGCTTATAGTAAAAGGTGAGAGGAGAGAGAAATTGAAGAAGCTGTTAAGAAAAATGGAATCAGAACTTAAAGATTTGAAAAACTCTCACCCTGAACGTATTGCAAAAAGTGAAAAAGTGTGTTCTGAGGAGAACATATAGGGTGTGGCTAGACTATCACTCAATAAAGATGTGTTGGGATCAAACAAGCAGAAATACTGCCAGTTCTGGGGACCTCCCTGGTGGTCCAGTGGTTAAGACTCCACTTTCCAATGCAGAGGGCATGAGTTTGACCCCTAGTTGGGGAACAAAGTTCCTATAAGATCCCACATGGCATATGGTGTGGCAAAAAAAAAAAAAAAAGGAAAGAAAAGAAATGCTACCAGGTCCCACTGAAGTGGGAGTGAGGCTACCAAAGAAGGAAGGCTATGGAAATTCTTGGGTTCTATAGAATGGGACCATACAGCTATCTGGCTGTGAATATATGCTATCCTTCTACAAAACATAAAAATGATTCTGAAGGTGATTCAGAGATCATCAGTGCCACCACTCCCATTACAGACCCAGAGGACACAGTTAATTCTGCCTCAGTTTTTGAGGGTGGGCCCAGCTCTAAAGTTTCAACAGACCAGGTTGCCACATCCTGGAGCAGGGACACAGGGACCAGAACACCACCCAGCAGAGCTTGGGAGCTGAGAGAGCTGGTTAGGGCCATGGGGGCAACACGGCAGGCCTCAGTTAGTCAGGATGGCAGGACATCAAGTCAAAAGACTTATTTTCAAACCTCAAGGTCTAATGGAGTTTGCCTTGCTAGCTTTCAGGCTCACTTGCGACCAGTCAGCCCTTGCTTCTTTCCTATTTCTTCCTCTTGGAAAGGAAATGTCTGTCCTGTGCCTGTTCCACTGTATTTTGGAAGCACACAACCTGTCTGGTTTCACAAGTTCATAGCTGGAAAGGAATTTTGCCTCAGGATGACTTATACCTGAGCCTCGCCTGTATCTGATTTAAATGTTATTTAGATGATACTTTGGAATTTAGACTTGATGCTGGAATGAATTGAGACTTTGGGCACTGTTGAGGTGGAATGAATAGATTTTAAGTGTTAGAAGAACATGAATTTGAGGGGGACCAGAAAGGGAATATCATGGATTGAATGCTTGTGTCCCTCAAATTCTTGTATTGAAACCCTAACCTTCAGGGTGGCGGTACTTGGAGATAATGGCCTCTAAGGAAATAACTGAAGTTAAATAAAGTCATAAAGATAGGACCTTGATCTGATAGGATTAGTGTCCTCATAAGAAGAGACACCAGAGTTCTCTCTTTCTCTCTCCCTCAGGCACATACCAAATAAATACTGTGTGAGCACAGCGGAAGAAGGCAGCCATCTGCAACCCAAAGGGAGAGCCCACATCACGCACCAGCCCTGCTAACACCTTGATCTTAGATTTCCAGTCTCCATAGCTATGATAAAACAAACCTTTGTTGTTTAAACCACCAAGTCTATGGTATTCTGGTTTGGCAGATCTAGCAGACAAATAACACTCACCATAAAAATTGTTGAGACAATGAAATAGTTTAAGAAATACAAAAGCGCCTTGTGGGGGAAAATAGTTAAAATAACTGATAGGTATAAATATCATTATTTTACATGGCTATAATTCAAAAAAATAGGCTACACTGACCATCAGTTGGTAGGGAGGAATCTCTGAAAGAGCTAAGTGTGAAAGACTACTACATTTTCAATGTTCTTATCAAAATATATACAGGCAACATTTCAAATCAGTGAGGAAAGCATGAATTATTCAATGAATTCTGTAGGACCATTTAGAAAAAAATAAAGCTAAACTCCCACTTTATGCTAAACATATAAAAAATCTATATGCTTTTAAAATATACACTTTTAAAAACAGCTCAACAAGATTCAAGAGAAATGTTGAAAGCATTTTAATATTCTTGAGATAGAACATATCTTAAGTTTCAAATCCAGAAGCCACAATGAAAAAGATTAACAGATCACACCATGTAAAAATTTTCAACTTTTGTGCACCAAAAAATAACACAAATAGACAATCAACAGACTCTTTTGAGAGAGAATATTTGAAGCATATAAAAAAAGGATTAATATACACCAAATATAAAGAGTTTCCACAAATTAATAAAATACCAACTATACAATAGAAATATCACCAAAAGAGGTAAACAGGCAATTCTTTTCATTAGAGAGTCTTTAATACAGTCACAGTGTTGCCTAACCATCACCACTATCTAAATTCCAGAATATTTTATCATCCCAATAAGTAACTCTTTCCTCTCTACCCCAGTTCAGTTCAGTTCAGTTCAGTCACCCAGTCATGTCTGACTCTTTGCGACTCCATGAATCGCAGCACGCCAGGCCTCCCTGTTCATCACCATCTCCCGGAGTTCACTCAGACTCAACGTCCATCGAGTCCATGATGCCATCCAGCCATCTCATCCTCTGTCAGCCCCATCTCCTCCTGCCCCAATCCCTCCCAGCATCAGAGTTTTTTCCAATGAGTCAGCTCTTCTCATGAGGTTGCCAAAGTACTGGAGTTTCAGCTTTAGCATCATTCCTTCCAAAAGGGTTAATCTCCTTCAGAATGGACTGGTTGGATCTCCTTGCAGTCCAAGGGACTCTCAAGAGTCTTCTCCAACACCACAGTTCAAAAGCATCAGTTCTTCGGCCCTCAGCCTTCTTCACAGTCCAACTCTCACATCCATACATGACCACAGGAAAAACCACAGCCTTGACTAGACGGACCTTACTTGGCGAAGTAATGTCTCTGCTTTTGAATATACTATCTAGGTTGGTCATAACTTTTCTTCCAAGAAGTAAGCATCTTTTAATTTCATGACTGCAGTCACCATCTGCAGTGATTCTGGAGCCCAAGTCCCTGGCAATCATTAATCTGCATTCTACATAAACCTACAATCTATATAAATGTATGGATTTACCTATTCTGGACATTTCATGAAAATTAAACCATATAATGTATGACCTCTTGTGTCTAGCTACTTCAACTTATCATAATGTTTTTAAGGTTTATCTGAATTGTATCATGTATCAGTACATACATTATTTCTACAGCTGAATAATGTTCCATCATATGGATATGCCACATTTTTAAACCATTTATAAGTTGATGGACATTCGGGTTTTCCAAAAACACAAGCTTTTGTGTGAATATATATTTCTAAGTCTCTCAAATATATACCTAGGCATGGAATTGCTGGCTCATTTGGTAATTCTATGTTTAATTTACTGAGGAACTGCAAAACTGTTTTCAACAGCAGCTGAACTATTTTCTATTCCCAACAACAAGATATGAACATTCCCATTTATCCATATCCTTGCTATAGCTTGTTACTTTCTAGAGTTGTTTCTTTTTATATAGCTATCCTAGTGGGTATAAAATAGTATCCCATTGTGGCTTTGATTTTCATTTTTCTAAAAACTAATGATATCAAGCATCTGTTCATGTGCTTATTGGCTGTTTGCATACATTCTTTGGAAAAATGTCTATTTCTTTGCACATATTAATTAGGTTGTTTTCCTTTTTGTTGTTGAGTTGTTAGAGTTTTTATATATCCTGGATGCTCATCAGATACATGTATGAAAATACAAATATTTTCTCTCATTCTATGGGTTGTCTTTCTACTTTCTTGGTAGTACCCATTGAAGCATAAAAGCTTTTAATATTTATGAAATCTAACTTATCTGTTTTTTCTTTTGTTGCTTGTGCTCTTAGTATCATATTCCAATAACCATTGCCTAATCCAAAGTTACAAAGATTTACACTTGTGTTTCTTTCTACACAAGTTTTACAGCTCTTTACAGTTAGGTCTTTTGATCCATTTTGAGTTAGCTTTTGCATTTGTTTTTAAGGTAGGGGTCCAGCTTCATTCTTTTGTGCAGGGATATCCAATTTGTCCCAGCACCATTTATTGAAGACTATTCCTCACTGAACAGCTTTGGCACACTTGTCAAAAACAGTTGACCATAATGTATGGGTCTATTTCTGGATTCTCACATCTATCCCTTTGGTCTCCATGTGTATACTTATGCCAACACCACTTTGTTAAAATTACTGTAGCTTTCTAGTAAGTTTTTAAATGGGAAAGTTTAAGACCTCCAAAATTATTCTTCTTTATCAAGATTTTTTTGGCAATTAGGGGTCCTTTGTAATTCCATATAAATTTTTATTTTAAATTTTTACTTTTGAAAAAAAAAAGTCTTTGGGATTTTGATAGAGAATGCACTCAATCTGTAGATCACTTCAGGTAGTATTGCCATCCTAAAAATAGTAAATCTTCAAATCCACAAACACAGGCTATCTTTCCATTCAGTTCAATCAGTTGCTCAGTCATGTCTGACTCTTCGGAACCCCATAGACTGCAGCACGCCAGGCCTCCCAGTCCTCCACCAACTCCTGGAGTTTACCCAAACTCATGTCCATTGCGTCAGTGATGCCATCCAACCATCTCATCCTCTGTCATCCTCTTCTCCTCCTGCCTTCAATCTTCCCCAGCATCAGAGTCTTTTCAAATGAGTCAGCTCTTCGCATCAGGTGGCCAAAGTATTGGAGTTTCAGTTTCAACATCAGTCCTTCCAATGAACACTCAGGACTGATCTCCCTTAGGATGGACTGGTTGGATCTCCTTGCAGTCCAAGGGACTCTCAAGAGTCTTCTCCAATACCACAGTTCAAAAGCATCAATTCTTCAGCATTCAGCTTTCTTTATAGTCCAACTCTCTCATCCATACATGACCACTGGAAAAACCATAGCCTTGACTAGATGGACCTTTGTTAACAAAGTGATGTCTCTGCTTTTAATATGTTGTCTAGGTTGGTCATAGCTTTCCTTCTAAGGAGTACGCAGCTTTTAATTTCATGGCTGCAATCATCATCTACAGTGATTTTGGAGCCCCCCAAAATAAAGTCAGCCACTGTTTCCACTGTTCCCCTGTCCATTTGCCATGAAGTGATGGGACCAGATGCCATGATCTTAGTTTTCTGAATGTTGAGCTTTAAGCCAACTATTTCACTCTCCTCTTTCACTTTCATCAAGAGGCTCTTTAGTTCTTCTTCACTTTCTGCCATAAGGGTGGTGTCATCTGCATAGCTGAGGTTACTGATATTTCTCCTGGCAATCTTGATTCCAGCTTGTGCTTCCTCCAGCCCAGCATTTCTCATGATGTACTCTGCATAGAAGTTAAATAAGCAGGGTGACAATATACAGCCTTGACGTGCTCATTTTCCTATTTGGAAACAGTCTGTTGTTCCATGTCCAGTTCTAATTGTTGCTTCTTGATCTGCATATACGTTTCTTAAGTCAGGTGGTCTGATATTTCCATCTCTTTCAGAATTTTCCACAGTTTATTGTGATCCACACAGTCAAAGGCTTTGGCAGAGTCAATAAAGCAGAAGTAGATGTTTTTTCTGGAACTCTCTTGCTTTTTCAGTGATCCAGTGGATGTTTGCAATTTGATCTCTGGTTCCTCTGCCTTTCCTAAAACCAGCTTGAACATCTGGAAGTTCACAGGTCACGTATTGCTGAAGCCTGGCTTGGAGAATTTTGAGCATTACTTTACTAGCGTGTGATATGAGTGCAATTGTGCATTAGTTTGAGCATTCTTTGGTATTGCCTTTCTTTGTGATTGGAATGAAAACTGACCTTTTCCAGTCTTGTGGCCCCTGTTGAGTTTTCCAAATTTGCTGGCATATTAAGTGCAGCACTTTCACAGAATCATCTTTCAGGATTTGAAATAGCTCAATTGGAATTTCATCACCTCCACTAGCTTTGTTCGTAGTGATGCTTCCTAAGGCCCACTTGACTTCACATTCCAAGATGTCTGGCTCTAGGTGAGTGATCATATCATTGTGATTATCGGGGTCATGAAGATCCTTTTTGTACAGTTCTTCTGTGTATTCTTGCCACCTCTTCTTAATATCTTCTGCTTTTGTTTGGTCCATACCTGGAGCAGCGAGCAGCCAAGAGGAGATATCCCACTTCCAAGGTAAGGAGCAGTGGCTGTGCTTTGCTGGAGCAGCCATGAAGATACCCCACATCCAAGGTAAAAGAACCCCAGTAAGATGGTAGGTTTTACTACGCTGAGAGGGGCCATCAGAGGGCAGACCGAAACCACAATCAAAGAAAACTAACCAATCTAATCACATGGACCACAGCCTTTTCTAACTCACTGAAACTAAGCCATGCCATGTAGAGCCACCCAAGACAGACGGGTCATGGTGGAGAGTTCTGACAAAATGTGGTCCACTGGAGAAGGGAATGGCAAACCACTTCAGTATTCTTGCCTTCAGCATCCCATGAATAGTTGAAAAAACAAAAAGATAGGATACTGAAAGATGAACTCCCTAGGTCAGTTGGTGCCCAATATGCTACTGGAGATCAGTGGAGAAATAACTCCAGAAAGAATGAAGGGATGGAGCCAAAGCAAAAACAACACCCAGTTGTAGATATGACTGGTGATAGAAGCAAGGTCCGATGGTCTAAAGAGCAATATTGCATAGGAACTTGGAATGTTAGGTTGATGAATCAAGGCAAATTGGAAGTGCTCAAACAGGAAATGACAAGAGTGAACATCAACATTTTAGGAATCAGTGAACTAAAATGAACTGGAATGGGTGAATTTAACTCAGATGACCATTATATCTACTACTGTGGGCAAGAATCCCTTAGAAGAAATGGAGTAGCCATCATAGTCAACAAGAGTCTTTCCATTAGGTCGTCTTTAATTTCTTTCAGCAGTGTTTTTAGTTTTCAGTATATGTTGAACCTCCTTGGCTAAATGTATTCCTAAGTATTTTTTTTTGATGCTATTATAGATAGAATTATTTTCTTTTTATTTATTTATTTACATTTTATTTAAAAAGTTTCAATATAGTCAATTTACAATGTTGTGCTACTTTAGGTATACAGCAAAGTTATTCAGTCATGTATGTAAAGAATATATATTCTTTTCCATTATAAGTTATTATAAGAAACTGATTGACGTTCCCTGTGTTATTCAGTAGATCCTTTTGGGTTTATCTATTTTACATATAGTAGTGTGTATCTGCAAATTCTCTTTTTAATTATTTTTTAATTTTTTTAAATTTTATTTTTACTTTATTCTACGTTACAATACTGTATTGGTTTTGCCATACATTGACATGAATCAGCCACAGGTGTACACGATCTCCCAATCCTGAAGCCCCCTCCCATCTCCCACCCCATATCATCTCTCTGGATCATCCCTGTGCACCAGCCCCAAGCATCCTGTATCCTGTATCGAACATAGACTGGTGCTTCGTTTCTTATATGATAGTATACATGTTTCAATGCCATTCTCCCAAATCATCCCACCCTCTCCCTCTCCCTCAGAGGCCAAAAGTCCATTCTATACCTCTGTGTCTCTTTTGTTGTCTCACATACAGGGTCATCATTACTATCTTTCTAAATTCCATATATATGTGTCAGTACACTGTATTGGTATCTTTCTTTCTGGCTTACTTCACTCTATATAATTGGCTCCAGTTTCATCCATCTCATTAGAACTAATGTCTAATAAACACATAAAAAGATGCTCATCACCACTCATTATCAGAAAAATGCAAATCAAGACCACAGTGAGGTACCATTTCACACCAGTCAGAATGGGCTGCAATCCAAAAGTCTACAAGCAATAAATGCTGGAGAGGACGTGGAGAAAAGGGAACCCTCTTACACTGTTGGTGGGAATGAAAACTAGTACAGCCACTATGGAAAACAGTGTGGAGATTCCTTAAAAAATTGCAAATAGAACTGCCTTATGACCCAGCAATCCCACTGCTGGGCATACACACTGAGGAAACCAGAATTGAAAGAGACACATGTACCCTAATGTTCACTGCAGCATTGTTTATAATAGCCAGGACATGGAAACAACCTAGATGTCCATCAGCAGATGAATGGATAAGAAAGCCATGGTACATATACACAATGGAGTATTACTCAGCCCTTAAAAAGAATAAATTGGAATTATTTTCTTAATTTCATTTTCAGATTGTTCATTGATAGTATACAGAAATAAAACTGATTTTTATATGTTGATTTTGTAACACTACAGATCTTCTGAAATTTATTAGTGCTAATGGTTGTCTTGTAGATTCTTTAGGGTTACTACATATAAGATCATGTCATCTACAACTAAAGATCATTTTACTTTTTCTTTTCCAACTTGGATAAAATTTCTTCTTGCCTAATTGCCCTGGCTAGAACTTCTGGTACAATGTTGAATAGCAGCAGAGACAGAGACATCCTTGTCTTCTTCCTGATCTCAGGGGGCAAGTTCTCAGCCTTTCACCACTGAGTATGATGTTGCTATAAGGTTGTTCATTGATGTCCTTTAGCATATTGAGAAGGTTCCTTTTTAGTCCTAGTTTTCTGTTTTTCTCATGAAAAAGTATTAGATTTTTGTCAAATGCTTTTACTGTATCAATTTAGATGAGTTGGTGGGATTTTATCTTTCGTTCTTTTCATATGAGAATATCAATTAGAGAATATTAACATTCTCTAATATGGCATATTACAGTGTTTAGTTTTCACATGTTGAAACTATTCTTGCATACCTTGGACAAATTCTTCTTGATCATGGAGTATAATCCTTTTAACATGCTGCAGGATTCAGTTTGCTAATAATTTATTGATGATTTTTATATCTATATTCATGAGGGATGTTAGTCTGTATTCTTTTCAGTGGGCTCTTTGGCTTTGATATCAAAGTAATACTGGCTTCATAAAAGGAGTTAGGAAGTGTTCTCTACTGCTCTATACTTTGGAAGAGTTTGATAAGAGTTGTTGTTTCTTTCTTTAGTGACTTTTCTGAAATAATTTTGTAAGATCTGTATTCTTCGCCTAATGTGGCCAAGGAATTACTTCTTCCATTCTGTTAGCAATCAGCTAGTGATTTAACAGAATTTCTTAAATGCCTGGAACTACAACTATCTCTTAGTCTTTGCCAAGGGACTCTGTGTGTCGTGCTGGGCCATCAACTTGCAATCAGGCAATTTACAGCTCTGCTGACCTTCCTGCCCTGTTTCCAGAGCCTCAGGGTGAGCCATAGGCACGAGCTTACAGCGTTTTCAGATCTTTCCTGAGCATCTGCACAGCCTTCGGCATACATGTGGCCTTCTAGATTCCCAGGAATACACAGAAGCTTTTCAAAGCTCTTTCCCCCACGGCATCTCATTTCCCAGCCTCTCCTCACAAGCGCTTCAGTCTTCTGTTGTCACTACTGTTATCCCTTACTCCAGGGAGTAGCTGCTAAAAACACTTGCCTTTAAATATCTTCCACAAACATTCCCTGGGTAGACACCTAAGCCCTGGGAAAGTTGCGAGTTTGGTAAAATTAAGGCAAGCCTTTTCAGATAACCTCCAGGGATATACCAGATAGGTCAAAATATTAATCACAATTCTTTGAGAATAAGGTCTGTTCTACTTCTTCCAATACTAGGTGCTTGTAGCAGGAATATGCGTTCTTGTCTTCAAGGTCACTGCCAAACTTGGGGGTAAGGAGTGGTACGAGGGTAAGTTTAAATGCCACATATCTCTGTTATGTGGGTTTCTCTGGTGGCTCAGATGATAAAGAAGCTGCCTGCAATGCAGGAGACCCGGGTTCAATCCCTGGATTGGGAAGATCCTCTGGAGAAGGGAATGGCAACCCACTCCAGCATTCTTGTCTGGGAAATCCTATGGGCATGAGTTTCTTCATTGTTTTCATGGAGAGATGGATTTCTTCCCTCCACTGAGCACCAGTTTCTTAATTCATGCTTTTCTTCATTCTTTTGACCTTTCCATTTTTATTAAGGTAAAAATATATACAATAAAACAATTAACTGCTTTAACAATTCTTAACACTATAATTCAGGGACATCAACTACATTTCCGTTGTTGTACAACGAGGAGCTCCTCCACTTCCGAGGTCAGGGGCAGCAGCCTAGAGGAGCAACCCCATGTCCAAGGAGCAGTGGGTATAGGAGGGCCAAGAGGAGCTACTCCACGTTCAAGGTCAGGAAGAGTGACCTCATCTAAGGTACAGAGCAGCGGCTGCACTTTGCTGGAGCAGCCATGAAGAGCTATCCCACATCCAAGGTAAGAGAAACCCAAGTGAGACAGTAGATATTGCGAGAGGGCATCAGGGGGCAGACACACTAAAACCATAATCACAGAAAACTAGCCAATCTGATCACATGGCCCACAGCCTTGTCTAACTCAATGAAACTAAGCCATGCCATGTAGGGCCACCCAAGACGGACGGGTTATGGTGGAGAGGTCTAACAGAATGTGGTACACTGGAGAAGGGAATGGCAAATCACGTCAGTATTCTTGCCTTGAGAACCCCATGAACAGTATGAAAAGGCAAAATGATAGGATACTGAAAGAAGAACTCTCCAAGTCAGTAGGTGCCCAATATGCTACTGGAGACCAGTGGAGAAATAACTCCAGAAAGAATGAAGAGATAGAGCCAAAGCAAAAACAATACCCAGCTGTGGATGTGACTGGTGATAGAAGCAAGGTCTGATGCTATAAGGAGCAATATTGCATAGGAACCTGGAATGTCAGGTCCATGAATCAAGGCAAATTGGAAGTGGTCAAACAGGAGATGGCAAGAGTGAATGTCGACATTCTAGGAATCAGTGAACTAAAATGGACTGGAATGGGTGAATTTCACTCAGATGACCATTATATCTACTACTGTGGGCAGGAATCCCTTAGAAGAAATGGAGTAGCCATCATGGTCAACAAGAGTCCAAAATGCAGTACTTGGATGCAATCTCAAAAACGACAGAATGATCTCTATTCGTTTCCAAGGCAAACCATTCAATATCATGGTGATCCTAGTCTATACCCCAACCAGTAACACTGAAGAAGCTGAAGTTGAATGGTTCTATGAAGACCTACAAGACCTTTTAGAACTAACACCCAAAAAGATGTCCTTTTCATTATAAGGGACTGGAATGCAAAAGTAGGAAGTCAGGAAACACCTGGAGTAACAGGCAAATTTGGCCTTGGAATGCAGAATGAAGCAGGGCAAAGGCTAATAGAATTTTGCCAAGAGAACACACTAGTCATAGCAAACACCCTCTTCCAACAACACAAGAGAAGACTCTACACATGGACATCACCAGATGGTCAACACTGAAATCAGATTGATTATATTCTTTGCAGCCAAAATGGAGAAGCTATATACAGTCAGCAAAAACAAGACCAGGAGCTGACTGCACCTCAGATCATGAACTCCTTATTGCCAAATTCAGACTTAAATTGAAAAAGTGGGGAAAACCACTAGACCATTCAGGTAAAGTGAAAGTGAAAGTGAAGTTGCTCAGTCGTGTCCAACTCTTTGCGACCCCGCACACTGTAGCCTACCAGGCTCCTCTCTCCATGGGACTCTCCAGGCAAGAATACTGGAGTGGGTTACCATTTCCTTCTCCAGGGGATCTTCCCAACCCAGGGATCAAACCCGAGTCTCCTGCATTGCAGGCAGACGCTTTAACCTCTGAGCCACCACGGAACATTCAGGTATGACCTAAATCAAATCCCTTATGATTATATAGAGGAAGTGAGAAACAGATTAAGGGCCTAGATCTGATAGATACAGTGCCTGATGAACTATGGACAGAGGTTTGTTACATTGTACAGGAAACAGGGATCAAGACCATTCCATGGAAAAGAAATGCAAAAAGCCAAATGACTATCTGAGGAGGCCTTACAAATAGCTGTGAAAAGAAGAGAAGCCAAAAGCAAAGGAGAAAAGGAAAGATATAAGCATATGAATGCAGAGTCCCAAAGAATAACAAGGAGAGATAAGAAAGCCTTCTTCAGCAATTAATGCAAAGAAATAGAGGAAAACAACAGAATGGGAAAGACTAGTGATCTTTTCAAGAAAATTAGAGATACCAAGGGAACATTTCATGCAAAGATGGGCTCAATAAAGGACAGAAATGGCATGGACCTAACAGAAGCAGAAGATATGAAGAAGAGATGGCAAGAATACACAGAAGAACAGTACAAAAAAGATCTTCACGACCCTGATAATCATGATGGTGTGATCACTCACACTCATCTAGAGCCAGACATCTTGGAATGTGAAGTCAAGTGGGCCTTAGGAAGCATCACTACAAACAAAGCTAGTGGAGGTGATGGAATTCCAGTTGAGCTGTTTCAAATCCTGAAAGATGATTCTGTGAAAGTGCTGCACTTAATATGCCAGCAAATTTGGAAAACTCAGCAGTGGCCACAGGACTGGAAAAGGTCAGTTTTCATTCCAATCCCAAAGAAAGGCAATGCAAAAGAATGCTCAAACTACTGCACAACTGCACTCTTCTCACACGCTAGCAAAGTAATGCTCAAAATTCTCCAAGCCAGGCTTCAGCAATACGTGACCTGTGAACTTCCAAATGTTCAAGCTGGCTTTAGGAAAGGCTTTGGGAAGAACCAAAGATCAAATTGCCAACATCCACTGGATCATGGAAAAAGCAAGAGAGTTCCAGAAAAACATCTATTTCTGCTTTATTGGCTCTGCCAAAGCCTTTGACTATGTGGACCAATGCAAACTGTGGAAAATTCTGAAGGAGATGAATACCAGACCACCTGACCTGCCTCTTGAGAAACCTATATGCAGGTCAAGAAGCAACAGTTAGAACTGGACATGGAACAACAGACTGGTTCCAAATAGGAAAAGGAGTACGTCAAGGCTGTATATTGTCACCCTGCTTATTTAACTTCTATGCAGAGTACATCATGAGAAACGCTGGGCTGGAAGAAGCACAAGCTGGAATCAAGATTGCCAGGAGACATATCAATAACCTCAGCTATGCAGATGACACCAACCTTATGGCAAAAACTGGAGAAGAACTAAAGAGCCTCTTGATGAAAGTGAAAGAGGAGAGTGAAATAGTTGGCTTAAAGCTCAACATTCAGAAAACTAAGATCATGGTATCTGGTCCCATCACTTCATGGGAAATAGATAGGAAACAGTGCAAACAGTGTCAGACTTTATTTTTGGGGACTGCAAAATCACTGCAGATGGTGACTGCAGCCATGAAATTAAAAGACACTTACTCCTTGGAAGGAAAGTTATGACCACCCTAGATGGCATATTGAAAAGCAGAGACATTACTTTGCCAACAAAGGTCCATCTAGTCAAGGCTATGGTTTTTCCAGTGGTCATGTATGGATGTGAGAGTTGGACTGTGAAGAAAGCTGAGCACTGAAGAATTGATGCTTTTGAACTGTGGTGTTGGAGAAGACTCTTGAGAGTCCCTTGGACTGCATGGAGATCCAACCAGTCCATTCTAAAGGAGATCAGTCCTGAGTGTTCATTGGAAGGACTGATGCTGAGGCTGAACCTCCAGTACTTTGGCCACCTCATGTGAAGGGTTGACTCATTGGAAAAGACCCTAATGATGGGAGTGATTGGGGGCAGGAGGAGGAGGGGCCGACAGAGGATGAGATGGCTGGATGGCATCACCAACTCGATGCACATGAGTTTGGGTGAACTCCGGGAGTTGGTGATGAACAGGGAGGCCTGGCATGCTGCGACTCATAGGGTCGCAAAGAGTTGGCCATGACTAAGCGACTGAACTGAACTGAACTGAACTCAACAAACTTCTCCACTTTCCACCTGCTGGATTCCTCATAAGTAATTTCATCTCTGTTGTCATTAAACAGTTACTCCCAGTTACTCTTCCCCCAGGTTTCTTGGAAACATCAGTCAACTTTCTTTGTCTAAGGACATCATATAAGTAAAATCCATCATTCTAAGGATATCATATAAGTAAAATCATTCAGAATGTGTTTTTGGAGTCTGGCTTGTTTCACATAGCATAATACTTTCAAGATTACCACACATTGTAGCATGTGTCAGATAATTTCATTCCTTTTTAAGGCATAATAATATTGTGTAATCATGTATAACATTTTGTTTATCCATTTATTTGTTAATGGATATTTGGATTGTTTCCATTTCTTGATTATTGTAAGTAATGCTGGTAAGACATTATTCAAGTCACTGCCTTCAATTATGGGGAGGGTATACATCTAGGTGGGGATTGCTTACTTATAAAGGAATTCTATTTTTAATTATTTGAAAGACTCCTAGACTGTTTCCCACCACAGCTACACCATTTTATTTTGTTTTATTGCACCATTCTGCATGCCTAGCAAGAACATAGAAAAGTCCCAATTTTAACATCCTCATGAACACTTTGTAGTTTGATGCATCTGAATATTACATCAGAGGGGATCCATATGCACAATGCACACGTGCACAATGATGAAAATATATTTTTACCACATATTAAAACGTGGTAAAAATGAAGACATTGTGAAAATGAAATGCTGAGTGTGCTTTCTCCCCAGATATAAAGCAGTGTGTCCAGTGTCCAGCTCAAGAGCATCCAAACAGGGAGAAAAATCACTGCCTCCCCAAAGTTGTGAAGTTCCTGGTCTTGATGATTTTCTGGGGATGTCACTGGCCAGCATGACTCTGTTCTTCTGTGTCATCACAGGTGTGGTTTTTGGGTCTTCATGAAGCACCGAGACACCCCTATCGTCAAGGCCAATATCCAGGCTTTCAGCTATGTCCTGTTTATCTCCCTCCTCCTGTGCTTCCTCTGCTCCTTACTCTTCATTGGTCATCCCCAAACAGCCATCTGCATCCTCCAACAGATCACATTTGGAGCTTCCCTGATAGCTCAGTTGGTAAAGAACCCACCTGCAATGCAGGAGACCCCGGTTCAATTCCTGGGTTGGGAAGATCCACTGGAGAAGGGAAAGGCTACCCACTCCAGTATTCTTGGGCTTCCCTTGTGGCTCAGCTAGTAATGAATCCACCTGCAATGTGGGAGATCTGGGTTTGATACCTGGCTTGGGAAGATCCCCTGGAGAAGGGAAAGACTACCCACTCCAGTATTTTGGCCTGGAGAATTCCATGGAGTGTATAGTCCATGAGGTCACAAAGAGTCAGACACGACTGAGTGACTTTCACTTCACTTCACTCACTGTGACTGTTGCCACTGTTTTGGCAAAAACCCTGACTGTGATCCTGGCATTCAAGACCAGGAAGCCAGGAACAACCATGAGATGATTGCTGGTAACAGGAGCTGCTAACTATGTCATTCCCATGTACTCCCTGATCTGGGTGATTACCTGTGGAGTCTGCTGGAAACCTCTTTCCCTTTCCTTGAGATGGACACTCATTCTGAGCACAAGGAGCTCCTCATTGTGTGCAACAAGGGCTCAATCACTGCCTTCTACTGTGTCCTGGGATTCCTGAGCTCCATAACTCTGGGGACCTTCTCCTTGGCTTTCCTGGCCATGAACCTGCCTGACACCTTTAGTGAAGCCAAATTCCTGACCTTCAGCACGCTGGTGTTCTGCAGTGTCTGGGTCACTTTTCTCCTCATCTAGCATAGCACCAAGGGCAAGGTCATGGTGGCCATGGAGATCTTCTCCATCTTGGCCTCCAGTGCTGGCTCCTAGGCTGCACCTTTGCCCCAAAGTGTTATTCTGTGCTTCCCAGGTAGTGCTGGTGGTAAAGAACTGCCTGCCAATGGAGGAGACCCTGGTTTGACCCCTGGGTCAGGAAGATCCCCTGGAGGAGGGCAGGCAAACCACTGCAGTATTCTTGTCTGCAGAATTCCGTGGACAGAGGAGCCTGATGGGCTACAGTCCATGGGGTCACAAAGAGTCGGACACGACTGAAATGACTGAGCATGCATGCACTCTGTTATTCTCCTAAAACCTGAGAACTCTATGAAAGGTTTGAGGATTAAAATAAATTCTCAGGAAATAAGCTTTCAGGTTTTATCTCATAAGTCTCTATCACAATTTTGGCCTTCAACAATAAACCACTCATAAAAATAATATGTTTATTCATTCAAATGTTAGAAACCATCAAACCTCCTTTACCTTTATTTATCAAGGGATTCTTCCCTCTCTTTTAAGAGTCTTTGTGTACAACTACCCTTAATCATCAAGACTCACAGAAAGGCATTCTACCTCAGATTAATGACTTTCCTCAAAACTTTTGCTATTGATCTATTTCTTCCATCATTAAGTATACAGTAAGCACATCCTTATTGTTCGACCCACTCCCCTATCCCACAAAAGTTAGTTTACAACTAAATACTATTCAGAATACCCTTTACTGTACCTTTCCTATTTTGTTTCTTAAACTGACAGTGTAAAAGTCATATTTTTAAATTAATTTTTATTGGAATATAGTTGAACTTCTGGATGGAGCAGAAGGTCCAGGGATAAAGTAAGCTGGCAGACATGTGATGAACAGCTGACTTCTGTCCACCCAGCATCTGCATTCCTGACACTTTTAGGATGATGTTTTACTATCCATCACTGGCCCCCACCTCCTTAAACACAGCGATGAGCATGTGACCCAAGGTAGACCAATTCAACTCTCTCTTCTAGGAATCTTACTCAAGTGGAGACACAAAAGTGCTGAAGGAAATGGGAGCTGTGCAAATCAATGACACAGTCTGCAAATGTGGTTAATGAGTCCCCATTCAGAAGCTCCTCTGGTTTCTCTCCTCCTAGTCCCTCGTATGTGGGCTGCACTGTGAACGTGGTAAGAGCAAAGGGTACCTCGCTCAGGCCCCAGTCATCAGAACTGGAGCTTGAAGGAGACTGGGTCACAAGAAGAAGGAGTTGCCCAGTTATCAGAAGTGGGACCTGAGGTCAAGGCTGGCCTGGCAATGTGAACGACCTGAGGAAAAGTGTCATAGTGCTGGCCTATGGTCAGGGAGGGTCCACGAGCCTGGGACAGAGCTGAGCCTGTAGCTCAGTGAGTGGATGGTCCCCTAGTAAATGGTCCCAGCAGGGAGAGCACATCAGTCATGGCTGAATTCCAGAAACAGAGCCGCCAGGAGTGGCCTTAGCCACTAGGAGCCACTGTATGTACATATATATTCTATTCTATATGTGTGTAGGCTATATGGGTTTGCTGGGCTTCCCTGATAGCTCAGTTGGTAAAAAAATCTGCCTGCAATGCAGGAGACCCCAGTTTGATCCTTGGGTCAGGAAGATCCCCTGGAAAAGGAAAGGCTACCCACTCCAGTATTCTTGGGCTTCCCTTGTGGCTCAGCTGGTAAAGAATCTGCCTGCAATGTGAGAGACCTGGGTTCGATCCCTGGGTTGGGATAATCCCTTGGAGAAGGGAAAGGCTACCCACTCCAGTATTTTGACCTAGAGAATTTTATGGACGGTATAGTCCATGGGGTCGCAAAGAGTCAGACACAACTGAGCAACTTGCACTCCACTTTTCATATGGGTTTGCTACAGGGCTGTGACAGTATGTAATTGTGACAGCTGGTTAAGCATCCTCCGGATGTCTATAAGGCTGTTGTCTTTGCTTTGGATATCCCAGCTTGAAGTCCACAGGGCAGCCAATTGGCAAGGGAAGATGGATGTAACATTGGGAAGAACGAGGGCACGCTGAAACCCATCAGCACATGCTGGAGCCTGCGGGGACAGACCAAAACCCTCGTCAGTTCTGTTCACCTCTGACGTTGATAGTGTTACTGCTGTCACGAACTACCACTAACGCAGTGGCTGCAAACAACAGAAATGTATTCTCTTACAGTCCAGGAGGCTAGAAGTCCAAAAGGAGTCTTAACGGGTCTAAAATCAAGGCTTAGACAGGGCTGGTTCTTTCTGAATTTTCCCAGGGAGAATCCGTGTCCTGCCTCTTTCAGCTTCTGGTGGGTGTCAGCATTCCTTGCCTGGTGACTCTGTCACTCCACTCTGCCTCCACAGTCACATGGCCTTCTCTTTTTTTCTAATTTCCCTCAGCCTCTCTCTTTTAAGGATGCGTGAGTGAGTGAAGTCGCTCAGTCGTGTCCGACTCTTTGTGACGCCATGATCTGTAGCCTATCAGGCTCCTCCGTCCACGGGATTTTCCAGGCAAGAGTGCTGGAGTGGGTTGCTATTTCCTTCTCCAGGGGATCTTCCCAACCCAGGAATCGGAACCCAGGTCTCCCGCATTGTAGGCAGACGCTTTACCGTCTGAGCCACCAGGGAAGCCTTATGATTATATCAGGCTGCTCCCCCTCACTCCAGATTATTTTCCCATTTCATGATTTTGGGGAATGGCAAGCCATTCAGTATTCTTGCCTTGAGAACCCCATGAACAGTATGAAAAGCCAAAATGATAGGGTACCAAAAGAGGAACTCCCCAGGTAATTAGGTGCCCAATATGCTACTGGAGATCAGTGGAGAAATAACTCCAGAAAGAATGAAGGGATGGAGCCAAACCAAAAACAATACCCACTTGTGCATGTGACTGGTAATAAAAGCAAGGTCCGATGCTATAAAGAGCAATATTGCATAGGAACCTGGAATGTAAGGTCCATGAATCAAGGTAAATTGGAAGTGGTCAAACAGGAGATGGCAAGGGTGAACGTCAACATTCTAGCAATCAGCAAGCTAAAATGGACTGGACGTTATATCTACTACTGTGGGCAGGAATACCTCAGAAGAAATGGAGTAGTCATCATGGTCAACAAAAGAGTCCAAAATGCAGTACTTGGATGCAATCTCAAAAACAACAGAATGATCTCTGTTCATTTCCAAGGCAAACAATTCAATATCAAAGTCATCCAAGTCTATGCCCCAACCAGTAATGCTGAAGAAGCTGAAGTTGAACGGTTTTATGAAGACCTACAAGACCTTTTAGAACACACACCCAAAAAAGATGTCCTTTTCATTATAGGGGACTGGAATGCTAAACTAGGAAGTCAAAAAACACCTGGAGTAACAGGCAAATTTGGCCTTGGAATGTGGAATGAAGCAGGGCAAAGACTAACAGAGTTTTGCCAAGAAAAATGCACTGGTCATAGCAAACACCCTCTTCCAACAACACAAGAGAAGACTCTACACATGGACATCACCAGATGGTCAACATCAAAATCACACTGATTATATTCTATGCAGCCAAAGATGGAGAAGCTCTATACAGTCAACAAAAACAAGACCAGGAGCTGACTGTGGCTCAGATCATGAACTCCTTATTACCAAATTCAGACTTAACCTGAAGAAAGTAAGGAAAACTGCTAGACCATTCAGGTATGACCTAAGTCAAATCCCTTATGATTATACAGTGGAAGTGAGAAATAGATTTAAGGGCCTAGATCTGATAGAGTATGAACTATAGAATGAGGTGAACTATAGAATGAGGTTCATGATGAACTATAGATGAACTATAGAATGAGGTTCATGACATTGTATGGGAGACAGGGATCAAGACCATCCCCATGGAAAAGAAATACAAAAAAGCAAAATGGCTGTCTGGGGAGGCCTTACAAATAGCTGGGAAAAGAAGAGAGGCGAAAAGCAAAGTAGAAAAGGAAAGATGTAAGCATCTGAATGCAGAGTTCCAAATAATAGCAAGAAGAGATAAGAAAGCCTTCTTCAGTGATCAATGGAAAGAAATGGAGGAAAAGAACAGAATGGGAAAAACTAGAGATCTCTTCAAGAAAATTAGAGATACCAAGGGAACATTTCATGCAAAGATGGGCTCGATAAAGGACAGAAATGGTCTGGACCTAACAGAAGCAGAAGATATTAAGAAGAGGTGGCAAGAATACACAGAAGAACTGTACAAAAAAGATTATCACAACCCAGATAATCATGATGATGTGATCACTCATCTAGAGCCAGACATCTTGGAATGTGAAGTCAAGTAGGCCTTAGAAAGCATCACTACAAACAAAGCTAGTGGAGGTGATGGAATTCCAGTGGAGCTGTTTCAAATCCTGAAAGATGATGCTATGAAAGTGCTGCACTCAATATGCCAGCAAACTTGGAAAACTCAGCAGTGGCCACAGGACTGGAAAAGTTCAGTTTTCATTCCAATCCCAAAGAAAGGCAATGCCAAAGAATGCTCAAACTACCACACAATTGCACTCATCTCACATGCTAGTAAAGTAATGCTCAAAATTCTCCAAGCCAGGCTTCAGCAGTACGTGAACCGTGAACTTCCTAATGTTCAAGCTGGTTTTAGAAAAGGCAGAGGAACTAAAGATCAAATTGCCAACATCTGCTGGATCATGGAAAAGCAAGAGAGTTCCAGAAAAACATCTATTTCTGCTTTATTGACTCTGCCAAAGCCTTTGACTGTGTGGATCACAATAAACTGTGGAAAATTCTGAAAGAGATGGGAATACCAGACCACCTGACCTGCCTCTTGAGAAATCTGTATGCAGGTCAGGAAGCAACAGTTAGAACTGGACATAGAACAACAGACTGGTTCCAAATCGGGAAAGGAGTACGTCAAGGCTGTATATTGTCACCCTGCTTATTTAACTTCTATGCAGAGTACATCATGAGAAATGCTGGGCTGGAAGAAACACAGGCTGGAATCAAGATTGCTGGGAGAAATATCAATAACCTCAGATATGCAGATGATACCACCCTTATGGCAGAAAGTGAAGAGGAGCTAAAGGGCCTCAGATGAAGGTGAAAGAGGAGAGTGAAAAAGTTGGCTTAAAGCTCAACATTCAGAAAACAAAGATCATGGCATCCGGTCCCATCACTTCATGGCAAATAGATGGGGAAACAGTGGAAACAGTGTCAGACTTTAGTTTTGGGGGCTTCAAAAGACGCTTGGTCATGGGAAGAAAAGTTATGACCAACCTAGATAGTATATTCAAAAGCAGAGACATTACTTTGCCGACTAAGGTCCATCTAGTCAAGGCTATGGTTTTTCCAGTGGTCATGTATGGATGTGAGAGTTGGACTATGAAGAAAGCTGAGCGCCAAAGAACTGATGCTTTTGAACTGTGGTGTTGGAGAAGACTCTTGAGAGTCCCTTGGACTGCAAGGAGATCCAACCAGTCCATTCTGAAGGAGATCAGCCCTGGGATTTCTTTGGAAGGAATGTTGCTATAGCTGAAACTCCAGTACTTTGGCCACCTCATGCGAAGAGTTGACTCATTGGAAAAGACTCTGATGCTGGGAGGGATTGGGGGCAGGAGGAGAAGGGGACGACTGAGGATGAGATGGCTGGATGGCATCACGGACTCAATGGACGTGAGTCTGAGTGAACTCCGAGAGATGGTAATGAACAGGGAGGCCTGGCGTGCTGCGATTCATGGGGTCTCAAAGAGTTGGACACGACTGAGCGACCGAACTGAACTGAACTGAATTAATTAATTGGCTGCACCAGGTCTTAGTTGTGGCATATGGGATCTAGTTCCCTTACCAGGGATGGAACCTGGGCCCCCGGCATTGGGAGCTCAGAGTCTTAGCCTCTGAATCACCAGGGAAGTCCCATCAAGATCATTAATCACATCTGGAAATCCCTTTGCTTTACAAAGGTAACATTCACAGGGATTGGGAGGTGGCTAGGGCTTCCCAGGTAATGCAGTGGTAAAGAACCCACCTGACAATGCAAGAGATCTAAGAGATGTAGGTTCAATCCCTGGCTTGGGAAGACCCCCTGGAGAAGGGAATGGCAACCCACTCCATTATTCTTGCCTGGAGAATTCCATGGATAGAGGAGCCTGTCAGGCTATAATTCATGGGATTGCAAAGAGTCAGACACGATTGAAGCAACTTAGCACACATCATGTAAGAAGCAATTATTCACCTATCACACATAGTAAAAAGAAGAAAGGCAACTATAACTCTGGGGCCTCAAATTTGCATGATGCAAATAATGATAGAATTATTAACACAGAAATGTCAATAAGAAGTGGAAACAGCCTGGGGGAGAAGAGTTTAACTTGGAATATGTCACAGACAATATGAGGGACTGATGGGACATCCATATGGACATGCCTGGGTCTGGGGAGTGGTAACTAGAAATTTTGGAAAAGCATCTAACCTGAAGACCAAGATTTGAGAGAGGAAGAGTATTTAGACACTTACAGTACTATCCTCAGTGTCTAGCATGGCATCTGGCCTGTGGCCTGTAGAAGATAGTCAACAAATGTTCATGGAACGAACAGATGAAAGGAAGAACCCAGAGGAGAATGGCAGGGACCAGTAGAGGGTACAGATGAAGGAGTGAACTTTGGCTGGAAGGAGAAAGCTTTCTTCTTTGAAACAAGAGGTAATAAAAGGGAGAGGAGATAGCCTATGCAAACTAATTTTCAAACATGATATATTGCATGATCTCACTTTGAACAGTTCAGGGATTATCAACATGGAAGGTGAAGTCATCAGCGAGAAATGTGACTGGGATTGGATGGAGGTTTGAGGAAAGCAAACCTAAAATGTCAGAACTTGAAAGGACCTTGGAGGGTATCTACCCCACAACCTTCATTTACAGATAGGGCTTAGACAAAGGAATAAATCTGCTTAGGTCACCAAGCCAAATAGAGCTTGGTTCAATTCATGCAATAAATATATATTGGATGCTGACTCTATGCCAGGCAGAGCCCACACCAGGTATGGGGAGTACAGTGGAGAACAAGGCAGACAGAAGCCCAGCCTCACTGAGCTTTTAGGATAGTGGGGAAGACAAAGAAGTCAGTGGGGTGCAAAACACTACGGTAGGAAAAGCTTAGCTTGCTTAGGGGAGCATGAGGTTCAACCAGAAATGAAGAATGCAGTTGGTTGTTAACCCGGTAACCTGGCTGTTAACCTGGGTAAGTTTATACATTTATAAATATAATTTATATTTATTGTATATAAATATCCAGTCTCCTTGGATATTTGTAATTCCAAGGAGAAGAAAAGAAGGCAACTCCCAGAACCTTGACTCTGGTTCCAACATTCCTTTGTACTTGGCTCTTTTCTTCCCATTTCCCCAGGCAGATCACAGCACAGAACAGGGAACTCCTCAGTACATCAAGTGGTCAACGGACGGACTAAATCCTGTCCCTCTGAGCAGACGAGCAAATAGGAAAAGAACTCAAACATTTTGCTCTATTTGTCCAAGGGCACCCAGGATTAAAGAAGCTGACAGAGCAGGGATTAGCTTCTTGAAGAAGATGAGGTCTGCAATGAGATTTGATGTCCACAACAGGCAAGATGAATGGAGAGGGAAGCTCATTTTGTTCTACTCCTTTAATACGTCATCACATCTCTCTTAAGGCCAGTTGTGTTAGAAGCCAATAATAACTTAAGGCAATTACATTTTGGAAAGAACAAATTTAAAAAGCGTGAAAAAGCATAGACCACTTATCTAGCTTGAAGTTAAACAATTCAATTGCTATGACTTCTCTCATGAAATTCGCCCTAGTCCCTCATTTTACCTATCCTTAGAACACACCTCTGCCTTCTCTAGGGTGCACCCTCTCATAAGAGTTTGACAAATCTCCAGGGTACATATTCATTTCAAAGGGGGCATCTCTGGCTTCTGTTGCTTTGAGGAAAGAAAGCTGGAAGCCTGCTCAGTCCACCTAGGAAAATGTTTTCTTCAGCTGTTGTCACTGTTGCTACAACATGGCATTGCTAGGAGTCCAGCAGTCCACGCCCATCCCTGAACTGGCACAGAAACTTATCTGGGTATCAGAGGGCATAACAGAAGTGTTATGTTCAGCTGTGGGCAGGTCCTACCACCCGTAGGCCTCAGCCTCAGAGCCTGGCAAGCCGGAGTAGGAGCAAGCCTCCATCTGCATGCAGATGAAGAAACCTGAACTCTTTGCAACTCTTTCTCTTGAGGAGATGAGTTTAGTTTTCCAAGGAAGAGGTTTAGAATACTGGAAGGACTTCAGAACAGGTGCTGGGGGACTTGAGAGAGAGGGTTGAGAGAGAGTGACAGTGCAAGGGGATCCCCCTCTTCAAAAGGCCTAAAATAGTGAGACTTCCTCACATCCTCTTGCTAGTCCTAGTGAAAGATATAAGAGAGCTTCCCAAACAATAGGCCTTGACATACTGAGTGCTGCCAGTGGATGAGAAGTGGGCAAGAGTTTTTGATCTTAGGATTTGGAGCAATCAAACAGGGCTTGGGGGAGCAAGAGCCCCCAGGCCAGTCACCACTAGCAGACTAGATAGGGTTTGTTGTTGTTGTTGTTTTGTTTTCTTCAGAAGACAGAGCCTGTAGAACAGAATCTGGGATTTTGCCCTTCATGGGCAGCCAGCACTCAGGGTACTTCCAGCCTTACTGCTCCACTTCTTCCTGATGAGTGCTCCCAAGGAAGTGGCCCACCACTAAGATGGGGATTTGAAGAAGTAACCCATTCCAGTGTTCTTGCCTGGAGAATCCCAGGGATGAGGTAGCCTGGTGGGCTGCCATCTGTGGGGGTCGCACAGAGTCGGACACAACTGAAGTGACTTAGCAGCAGCGGCAGCAGCAGGGGAGAGAGTGAGGGGAGAACTGCTGGGGGCACAGTGCCAGGTACCAGACTCAACTCTGTATCTTCACATGTCACATACTTCACATCTGATACACCCTTTTCAGATGCACAGAAGTTAGCCACATATGACTACATGTGTGTCCTGCAAATTGTTGCATTATCATGATTTCAAAATACTGCCTGTGACATGAAAAGGTTCAGTTGGTATTGAAATTCATTTGTGTCATTGCAAGATGTTTCATCATAGTATTTATCAATGAGAGAAAATGAAAAAGTGTTAGATTCTAAATATATTTTCAACTGTTGTAAATTTGGGGATGACTGTACAACACAACCTGTCTTTATCACTTACTCATGGGAACAAAGTTGCCTGTCAGTGGTGACCTGGAAGAATTCCAAGAGTCATCACTAAAATCTTGATAAGGGAATCACATGTAATCCTTTCAAGCACAATAGCAGATATAAAATGTTACATTGAAGGAAGCAACTTCAAGATTTTATGAAACATTTTGAAAACATTCAACTGGTAAGTTTGACATGAATATTTAATGTTTTTGAATTTTTCTATTTATTTTTCTTATTATATGATATAAAAACTAATAAATGTTGTCAATGAGTCCCATATAGACACCCACAAATTCCTTCCAGTGCCATACAAATGTTATCACTTTCCATCTGTGTCATGAGGTATAAGAGTTGGAAAACACTGAGATAAAGTCACGTTAAGATAAGAAAAAGAGGGACTTCTATGGTGGTCCAGTGGCTAAGACTCCGCACTCCCAGTGCAGAAGGCCAGGGGTTTGATCCTTGGTCAGGGAACTAGATCCTTCATGTCGCAACTAAGAATTAATATACTGCAACAACAACAACAAAAAGATCTCACATGCCACAACTAAGACCTGGTACAGCCAAATAAATAAATAAGGACTTCCTTGGTGGTCCAGCAGCTAAGACTCTGTGCTCCCAATTCAGGGGACCTGGGCTTGATATCTGGTCAGGGAACTTGATCCCACATGCTGCAACTGAGACCTGGTAAAGCCAAATAAATATAAATTTTTTTTAAACAGAAAAGAATAAAGAGAGTTGCTTAAACCACTTTGTTCATTAGGAATCATGTAGTTGTAAGTGGTGGAAGTTCAACTCAAAGTAGCCTGAGCCAAATAAGCAATTGGGATGGGGGAGTACCTTTATTGACTCAAGAACCAAAAATGCGTAAATGACAGGGATGGAGTTGGCCTTAGTGATGACTGGACAAAGGGACACAAATACCATTAGCTGTCCATTGCTCACTACCTCTATTTCTCATTGCTGCTTCTCTTGGAATGTTTACTTTTCTATCTCCTGCTGTCAGCTAGATAAGCTAGATCTACTGGGGGTAATAACCCTCAAATCTCAGTGGCTTAAAATAACAGATACTCATTTCTCACTCTTGTTTCATATCTGTCATGAGTTGGCAGACTCTCTGCTCGTGATTATCACTCATGGACCCAGTGTGATAGAAAGAGAAAGCTCCAGAGTCCTACCAACTAGCTCAATAACTAAGTGCTCTGGTCTAGAAGTGACATGTCATGACCACCGTCTTAGTCAGCTTGGGCAGCTCTAACACAATACCATTGACTGGGTAGCTTAACAGAAATCTATTTCTCACAGTTCTAGAGGCTGGGAAGTCCAAGATCAAGGTGCCACCTAATTTAGTTCCTGATGAGAATTCTCTTCTTGCCTTGCAGATGGCCTCCTTCTCACTGTGTCCTTACCTGGGGCGGAGAGAGAGTCTCTCTCTCTGTCTTTTTATTAAGCCGCTCCCGCATGTACAGCGTTGGTGGTGTCTTTGTTGTTTAGTTGCTCAGTCATCTGACTCTTTGTGACCCCATGGACTGTAGCCCGCCAGGCTCCTCTATTCATGGGATTCTCCAGGCAGGAATACTGGAGTAGGTTGCCATGTCCTCCTCCAGAGGATCTTCCTGACTCAGAGATGGAACCTGGGTCTCCTGTGTCTCCTGCACTGGCAGGTGGATTCTCTACCACTAGCACCACATGGAAAGCCCCATGTGTGGCATGTGGGATGTTAGTTCCCAAAACAGGGATGGAAGCCCCCTGCAGTGGAAGCATGGGGTCTTAACCTGGACCACCAGGGAAGTCCTGAGAGCATCTCTCTTGTGCTTCTTATTTTCTTCTTTGTTTTTGTCATTCCTTACCTGGCCCTTAATTTTATTTTTTCATGTCTCCTCTTATAAAGGCACTAATCCCATTCATAAGAGCTCTGCTCTCATGACCTAATGACCTCCCAAAGGGCCTGCCATCTAATACCATCACACTGGGGACTAAGGCTTCAATATATGAATTTTGAGGTGACACAAGCATTCAGTACATAGTCAGTCAGTTCAGTCACTAAGTCGTGTCCAACTCTTTGCAACCCCATGAACCGCAGCACGCCAGGCCTCCCTGTCCATCACCAACTCCCGGAGTTCACTCAAAGTCACGTCCATCAAGTTGGTAATGCCATCCAACCATCTTATCCTATGTCGTCCCCTTCTCCTCTTGCCATCAATCTTTCCCAGCATCAGGCTCTTTTCAAATGAGTCAGCTCTTCGCATCAGGTGGCCAAAGTATTGGAGTTTCAGTTTCAACATCAGTCCTTCCAATGAACACCCAGGACTGATCTCCCTTAGGATGGACTGGTTGGATCTCCTAGCAGTCCAAGGGACTCTCAAGAGTCTTCTCCAACACCACAGTTCAAAAGCATCAATTCTTTGGTGCTCAGCTTTCTTTATAGTCCAACTCTCACATCCATACATGATTACTGGAAAAACCATAGCCTTGATTAGATGGACCTTTGTTAACAACATCACTCATTATCAGAGAAATGCAAATCAAGACCACAATGAGGTACCATTTCACACCAGTCAGAATGGCTGCGATCCAAAAGTCTACAAGCAATAAATGCTGGAGAGGATGTGGAGAAAAGGGAACCCTCTTACACTGCTGGTGGGAATGCAAACTAGTACAGCCATTATGGAGAAACAGTGTGGAGATTCCTTAAAAAATTGCAAATAGAACTGCCTTATGACCCAGCAATCCCACTGCTGGGCATACACACCGAGGAAATCAGAATTGAAAGAGACACATGTACCCCAATGTTCATTGCAGCACTGTTTATAATAGCCAGGACTTGGAAGCAACCTAGATGTCCATCAGCAGATGATTGGATAAGAAAGCTGTGGTACATATACACAATGGAATACTACTCAGCCCTTAAAAAGAATAAATTTGACTCAGTTCTAATGAGATGGATGAAATTGGAACCGATTATACAGAGTGAAGTAAGCCAGAAAGAAAAACACCAATACAGTATACTGACACATATATATGGAATTTAGAAGACAGTAATGATGACCCTATATGTGAGACAACAAAGAGACACAGAGGTATAGAGTGGACTTTTGGACTCTGAGGGAGAGGGAAAGGGTGGGATGGTTTGGGAGAATGGCAATGAAACGTGTATATTTTCTTGTAAGAAACGAAGCGCCAATCTATGTTCAATGTAGGATGCAGGATGCATGGGGCTGATGCACAGGATGATTCAAGTAGAGGATGTGGGGTGGGAGGTGGGAGGGGCTTCGGCATTGGGAGATTGTGTTCACCTATGGCTGATTCGTGTCAATGTATGGCAAAACAAATACAGTATTGTAATTAAAAAAATAAATCAATCTAATAATAATAAAAAAATAAAAAATGATGTCTCTGCTTCTTAATATGCTGTCTAGGTTGGTCATAACTTTCCTTCCAAGGAGTAAGTATCTTTTAATTTCATGGCTGCAGTCACCATCTGCAGTGATTTTGGAGCCCCTCAAAATAAAGTCAGCCACTGTTTCCACTGTTTCCTCACCTATTTCCCATGAAGTGATAGGACTGGATGCCATGATCTTGGTTTTTTGAATGTTGAGCTTTAAGCCAACTTTTGACTCTCCTCTCCTCTTTCACTTTCATCAAGAAGCTCTTTAGCTCCTCTTCACTTTCTGCCATAAGGGTGGTGCCATCTGTGTATTGATATTTCTCCAAGCAGTCTTGATTCCAGCTTGTGCTTCCTCCAGCCCAGTGTTTCTCATGATGTACTCTGCATAGAAGTTAAATAAGCAGGGTGACAATATACAGCTTTGACGTACTCCTTTTCCTATTTGGAACCAGTCTGTTGTTCATGTCCAGTTCTAACTGTTGCTTCCTGGCCTGCATATAGGTTTCTGAAGAGGCAGGTCAGGTGGTCTGATATTCCCATCTCTTTCAGAATTTTCTACAGTTTGTAACTACTCACAACTCACATGGCCCCACCTAACCCCAAAGAGGCCAAGAAGTAAAATCCTACCACGTGCCAAAGAGAACCAGAAAAACTCAGTCAATAGCACTTATGTCTACAACATTGGTTTACATGGTACATGTTAAAGAGTGAGTAGTTAGAGCTTACAAAGAATAATGACATGAGTAAGTAATTTCTCAGGATTATTGTACCTGACCTTAGAAAAATCCAGTATCAAAAATGTTAATTGTTAAACCAGATCAAGTCTGGGTTAGTTATTCACAGTGCATGAATTCTTTAATTTACAAAAGGATTCAGCTTAGAATCTCCTTTAAACTTTGATTTCTTTTACACAGCTAAATGTTTATTTAGAGATCATTTACTGAAGAATTCTGCAACCCTTGTGTTGAAACTTAGGTTAACTCTTATTACAAACCTTTGAATTCTTACTATACATTGCCTATCTCAGTGTTTCTAGCACATAACATATAAATGAAACCATAGGTTCTCTGGGGTGAGTTGTAAAGAGTTTGTGGTTAGTTACACCCGAGAAGACTTAAAGGCACAGTACAATCAAAACTGTGACATTAATTATACAGGGTAAGAACTCCACAAGACTGCGACAAGAGGAATCTCTTCCTCCAGATATAAGTTCAGTTCAGTTCAGTCACTCAGTCATGTCCGACTCTTGGCGACCCCATGAATCGCAGCACGCCAGGCCTCCCTGTCCATCACCATCTCCCGGAGTTCACTCAGACTCACGTCCATAGAGTCAGTGATGCCATCCAGCCACCTCATCCTCTGTCGTCCCCTTCTCCTCCTGCCCCCAATCCCTCCCAGCATCAAAGTCTTTTTCAAAAGTGCCCCCTTTTCTCTTCAGAAGTGGCTGATGGGATTTTCCAAGGAGACTCACTAGTTGACATGTTTACACATTAAAGTGAATAACAAAGACCTGGAAGAAACTTTATTCCCACAGCAAAGTTGTTATAACAGTAACCCAGTATTTGCATACGGCCATGCCTGTCCTCAAGGAGACACCCCACACTGCTATGGAACAAGGGCAAAGAGCATGCTTTGAGTCCAATTATCTTTGCCAATGAGCCTCAAAATCATCAACAACCAAGCCACAGCCAAGTTTTGCTACTTCTGGCAAAGCGAGGCTGAACGAAGCATTCAGTCTCCCTGCGCACAAACTTTCAATCAGGCCTTGGGGATGCTGCTCATCTAGTGTTAAGCACTGGGCCAGCAAAGTTAGAGGCCTCCAAAAATAGTAGAAAACTTGGCACCAGTCCTGATGGACTTGGCATTCCACTTGAGACAGATGTGGTATTAAGGAAAACTGTACAAATCATTACATTGTGCACCTGGAACTAACATAGTACAGTTGTCTTTTTAAACAGAGATGAGGCAAGAGGCAATGGCCATGACACTTGACCCCAAAATGAAGAGGAAACGCTGGAGGTAGGATAAGTGAACAACTATACTAGAAAGTGATTCTTGCACATAACCTTATGATGATATATATTACATGGTGTTGAAACTGTCTGAAAGATTTTCATTACAAGTATGAAAAAACATAGACTTCATCCACATGGGCAACACTACTGACCCACTGGAAATACAAGCACCACGCCCTGTTGCCTCATCCTCCACCAGGTGAACTTGACTGCTTTGACCTGCATGTATCTGGAAGATAGTGCTGCATGTATGGGTCAATAAACAAGAAAATCAATGGAAGTTCCTTCCCAGGGAAAAAATAGCAATTTTGGGGGTGCTAGGTAGAAGGAGAATCCTGATATCAGAAGATACAAGATGTCTGATGTTCATTCATCCCTTTACTTAGTAATTCATTCATAAACATTTATGAACACCCGTTAATTGCTAAGTCATGTGCTGGATGATAAGACAGACGTGGTCTCTGCCCTTATAGCTCACATCCTAGTGAGGAAGACAAGTACACTGTCTTTTCTCTGGGGGATGGAGACAGCCCACATGGCAGATGACCTTATCAGTGCTGACCAGAAAATTCCAGGCTGGGTGATGAAGATTACATTTCTGCTGAAGGTCAAAACTGCAATATGTTAGGTATTAAATCTAGGTTTGGTATCATGGGCTTCAGTCCAGTGACACCATTTTGGGCCTGGAGCTTTCCTTTGTTTTAACAAGGTAGTGAAGAGCCTTGCAGGCCCTAGAATTAGAACTTGGACTTACTTGATCCTAATGGCAGTAGGAATGGGAATGAGGTTTTTGTTTGTTTTAATTTTTCGTGGTATAGTTTCTTTACAATGTTGTGTTAGCTTCTGCTGTACAGCAAATTATGACCTTAGTCATGTCCCACTCTTTGAGACCCTATGGACTGTAGCCTGCCAGGCTCCTCTGTCCGTGGGATTTCCCAGGCAAGAATATTGGAGCGTGTTGCCATTTCCTTCTCCAGGGGCTCTTCCCAATCCAGGGATCGAACCTGTGCCTCCCATGTCTCCTTCACTGCAGGCAGATTCTTTTCCTACTGAGCCATCAGGGAAGCCCATGTGTACATATATGCCCTCTTTATTTTTTGGATTTCCTTCCCATTAAGGTCACCACAGAGCATTGAATAAAGTTCCCTGTGCTATATAGTAGGTTCTCATTAATTATTTATTTTATACATAGTAGTACATATATGTTAATCCCAATTTCCCAGTTCATCCCACCCCATCTTCCTTCCTTGGTTTCCATATGTTTGTTCTCTATGTCTATGTTTCTATTTCTGATTTGCAAATAGGTTCGTTTGTACCATATTTCTAGATTCCACATATATGCGTTAATCTATATTTCTTTTTCTCTCTCTGACTTACTTCAGTCTGTATGACAGTCTTCAGAGCCATCCATGTCTTTACAAATAACCCAATTTCATTCCTTTTTATGGCTGAGTAGTATTCCATTGTTTATAGGTACCACATCTTCTTTAATCCACTCCTCTGTTGATGGACATTTGGGTTGCTTCCATGTCCTGGCTATTGTAAACAGTGCTACAGTGAACACTGGGGTACATATACCTTTGTGAATTATGGAGTGAGTTTTTCTAAAGACAAATGGCTCCTTCTTCTACACCATGTGCCACAACCATGCATCTGACAGGCTTGTATTCTGTGGCTAAGAATCATATATTTCCACCTAAGTTTTATGACACAATAACTTACAAGACAGAGAAAGAGTCTCTGCTGTGCACCTCTGTAGTACAGACTTCCCACACTCAATGATATCTGACTCTCCTCGCCTTCCCAGGCACATAGCAAATTATACTTATCCATCCATCAAGAACTTGGTCAGGGCCACTTGACAAGTTTGGCCAGTGGTTTGCAGGCTGAAGTGGTATGTATCACTTCTGGAAGAGAGTATTTAATTGCTTGTGCAAGATCCTTAAACTCTCTCTCTTCTCATGTTATATCAGCTAAGTTTAAAACAACCAGATGTTTAAGGAGGTACAATCATCAGATGGCAAAGTCACCATCAGTCTGGATGGAATAGTTACACAGAGGTACAATTGTGCTAGGAAGTCCCTCAGACCTACCTTGGACATGAGGGACAAATAATCTCTGTTGAATTAAGGCAGTAACATTGGGAGTTATTTACCATATCATAACCTAGAATACCCTCAACTAATTGTCCCTACAAACTTGGAGGGACAGGAGGAGGCAGGTGGCCAGCTTTAACTAAACTGTCCGTTCTCCTCTGCCTAAGAAACAGCTAACACCCTTCTCTGCTCCCTGCATCTTTTTTTTCTGATAGATTATCTGTCACACACAGACACTATCCCTCTATTTCCCATCTATACCCACTATACAAACTTCCTCATGTTAAAACAAATTGTTTTAAAACTTGATATTTTAAGATGCTTCTTTGAAACATCCTGTACTTATATCAAATAATAAGTGAAAACTTGATGGACAGTGATCACTAATTTTCTAATTTAAAAATCAATAGAGAGCCTCTTCAAGTACCATGCTCTTCCTTACTCATATTCTTCCTTATTATTCTTCCTATTCAGTGTCTCTTTGATGTGTTAAAATACCTCAGCTTGGGCTTCTTAGCCAAAACACAAGACCAAAAAATGTAAAGCTAAACAATTGACTCCATTGTACTAAGGGCAATGGACCAGAATGATTGCATTTCTGGCATATAATGGTAGAATGGAAAAAGCATCATTGGAATAAGATATTGTCACAGAGGTGCCTGTTTTTATAAGCAAATGTGTTGGAAAGACCTATGCAGCAATAGGCAGCTTTTATGAAAGGCATCATTGTAGGTTATCAACTTTTGTTCCATTTAAACTATCCAAGGGAACATGGAAGATGAAGGAGAGAGTCAGTTGGAATCTACCTCTTATGATGGAAAGTTAATAAGGTACCTAGAATGAATTGTGAGGCCTAGGAATTTTGGGGAAATATTGGTGGCTAAAAGTTGAGAAGGTTGTTATTTACAAAATACAAGCACCGAGCTCAGGAAGCGGAAATATGAACTCATCTTTAGTTCACATTGCTCCTTTTGGGGAGAGGTTGGGGAGAACCCTTACTTTGTATGTTTGGACCCCTTCAGTCCCATACATGCAAGGTAAATAATGATGCTTTGTTCTTGAAGGAAACAATGAAGCAACTTGAATGAAGATGTTTTAGACCAATGAACCAACTTCTGTTTGGTAATATGTGTGCTCAGTTACTGAGTCATGTCCAACTCTTCATGACCCCATGGACTATAGCTTGCCAGGTTCCTCTCTCCATGGGATTATCCAGGAAGAAATACTGGAGTGGATTGCCATGCCCTCCTCCAGGGGCTCTTCCCAACCCAGGGATCAAATGCACGTCTCCTCAGTCTCCTGCATCTTTACCAATGCGCCACCTGGGAAGCCCATTTGGTAATATGAATTGTTCCAAAACTTGTTGGGTGTAGTTGAACTAGAGTTACCTTATGTTTCTGTAGATTATTTTCTTTTGCCCTGGGGGACTGTCCTTTGCCTTATAACTACTGTTTATTCTTGTGGAAATATGTGTTTGAGTGATCGTGTACAAGAGATGAGAAATTGAGCCTGAAAGAACAGACAGGAATGGCTTTCATCTTGCAGAAGAGATTAAAAATAAAGTGGGATGGAACTAAATGCTAGCTTCTTAATTTTGGTCATTGAGGGCTAGATTATTTGAGCAATCTTCCTACTGAAAACAACTGAAAACCCTGCATAAAAATATAAAAATGACCATCTTAAAAACATAAAAGACCCAATGGGGACCATGGGGAACTACCAGGCCAATAGTGACGGGAAAATATTCACCGGAGAGTTGAACAGAACAAAAGGAACTTTTTTCCTGGGGTTTTTGACCGTTTCAAAAGTTTCAAATTTTCACTTTGGAAACTCACAGAACAAGTGGCAGCAGGCCAGAAGTTAAAGCCCACAGCTCTCACAGACAGGTGACTCTCCCCATGGCAAGCTTGGACCCCAAAGTGCTATACCCTCAGGAAAATGGTGAACCTGAACTGGGACAGTACTTACATGGGGTTACAGCCCAAGTCTGACTCTCTGGGTCATGCAGAGAACTTCAGTCCTTTAACTAGACTTAAAACAGCTCTGTATTGCTGGTATCCCCAGTGCCTAACAGAAACAAATCCATATCCTCTTTTGGAGGAAGACACCTTTAGTCTTTTTTTTTTAATTGAAGTATAGTTAATTCACAACGTTGTGTTAGGTTTTGGTGTACACCAAAAACATGGGTTTGATCCCTGGTCTGGGAAGATTCCACATGCCACCGAGCGATTAAGCCATGCACCACAACTGCCACTGCTCACTGCACTATTTCCCAATGCTTGCAACAGAGCCTAGCATGTGGCAAGTACATAATGAATATTTCCTAAAGGAATGGACAAAAAGAGTTTTGCTGTTTTCTCATAGGGGCTTTTGCCTGGGTGGGTTCACGATAGCCTATTATCTGATCCTCACTTCTGGAGGTCTAGAAACTTGGTTCAGTCAGGGTACAATGAGTTGCTCAGTCTCTGCAGAACTATTGCACACTAAAACTGGCAGGAAGCCCTTTTTATAGTAGGGTGCCTGGTGAAAAGAGTAACTTGAAAAAATCACTATTTGCTTAAATAAAAAACTGCCATCTTCTTCCCCATAGAGAAGATAGAGAAACTTCTGTTGGGTCACATTCATTCAGGCAGAATCTCTTGAAGAGTACCTCTCTCTCAGAGGAGAGATGTGGAGATGGTTATTACTCTGAGTAAAGAGATGATAGGATCTTTTATGTCCTCACAACACCTGCCCCTCAGGTACACAGAGCTGGGAAAAGGGCACAGAGCCTTCTGGGATGGAAGGCTTGGGAAGGGAACTGCTCACTTTCAGATTCTAAGTTCAGGAAACTGTCAAGTTAGACCCAACCACAAAGGCCCTGTTTTTCTACCCACAAGTCAATATGATTATCAGTCTTCTCAATTTTTATCAATCTAAGATGATGTCCATCTAAGTGATCACAGTGTTGTATTAATTTTTATCTCTTTGATTGCTAGTGAGGCTGAGCATTTTTATGTGTCTATTGGTCATTTGGGGTTGTTTTAACAAATTATTCTTTCATATAAGTTGTGGAAATAAAACCACCATCTTGGAAATTTTGCAGTATGCCTTTTGTCATGGATTAGCAGGCAAGAAGAAATGAGAGGGATTGAGTGAAACCAGCCAGAATTCAGCAACTGTCACACTCTCAGATCTTGGCACATCAGTTCTACATTTCTTTTGAAGTGGGTACAAAGATCTATCCTCATATCTTTTCAGGTGTTCTTTTGAGATTCATAGGAAAGGGAGGCCATTGTGCTCATATGTAGACATATTTCAAAAGGTTAATGTACATTTTTAAAGTAGTTCAAATATACATTCTGAAAGCAAGTGCAGCAAAATAAAGATGGTAAAATATTCGTCTGAACAGAGATTCAGGTATACATATTTGAGAAGAGTCAATCTCTGTCCAGAAAAACAAAGGAGATTAAAGAAGTAAAGTATTAGAGGATTTTTAGTTGAGTTTTTAACATTTATAATACATGACAAAGTTATCTGATTATAGAGAATCTAATTAGATTATCAAATCCATTGGCCATTTTCTAATTCTTGTGTTGGGCTTTTTCTTATTGGATTTAAAAGAACTCTTTATATATTAAATAAAATTTTCCTTTATCATAAATGTTATAAATATTTTCCACAGATAATTGTTTTTATTTTAGCTTTCATGGGCTATTAGGAAGCTATACATTTTTATGTAGCCATATTTCTCAATCTTTTTGTTTTTTTCTGAGTTTAGAATACTACTTTACAATATCTTCCCCATCTCAAGATTATCAAAATGCTTACTTATATTTTCTTCTAATATTTTCATTTTAATTTTAAATATTTGCTCCATCTGGAATGGAATTTATTCAGTATAAAGAATGAAGTGGGGCTCAGCTTCCCCCCTCCAAAGGTTAACTAATTGTTCCAACATCATTTCCTGAAGAGTCCATTCTTTCTATATTGATTTGAAATGCTACTTGTACCATATAATTAATCTCCAAAGAGATTTGGATCTTTTCCTGAACACTTTATTCTAATTTGTGAATTTTAAATGAAGTTCTATTTTTCCAGTTATTTCCACTCACCACTCTGAATATTCCTTTCTGATATCATGGTATCTCTAAGACCAAGCAAAGAAATACATGGTTCAGGGATATTTAATCCAAGCTATGTGTACCATGCTTGACCAACAAGAGAAAACACTTCTCTAGTAATCAGTGGCATACAAAGCCCTTTAGTGATTTACCTCCTCTTCCTTTCCAACGTCATCTCTGGCCACTTTTCATCCTCTCCTCCCATCACCATTAGCCTATAAGTTCTCCAAACATCTTGTCATTTCACATCCTCTTGTCTTGTACTTGCTATTCATTCTGCCTGGAAGCTCTTCTCTTCTTTGTCCATCTGGCAAAGTCCTGGTCAATCCTTTTCCACCCAGTCATACATATAAATTGCCTGTCACTCTTTCCATCTCATGATGCTCGTCCCTTAAAGAGTGAACTCTTTGACTCAGGACTATCATATCCATATTTGTATTTTCAATGCCTGAAACAATGAGCACACAGATGATCAACTAATGTTTGCTGAATGAAAGAGTTAATTCAAATCATGCAGTGTTTCCATTGTTATCGGTGTTTTTACACTGCCTTGAGGTGGTTTGCATTCAGCAATTTTTCAAAAAAAAGTTTATTCCAACCAATATATCCACTCCTTCCCACCCCATCCCATTGATCTAGTACACTTTACTGAACTGGACAGGGGTGAGGATGGGACAAAAGAGGGAAGGGGGAAGGAGAAAATGAGTAGTCTCCTTAAAGCAGCATAACCATATCAGACAGCATCAGTGGAGGGGTGCGTGCAGAGCGTGTTCAGTTGCCTCAGTCATATCTGATTCTTTGAGACCCTATGGACTGTAGCCCACCAGGCTCCTCTATCCATGGGATTCTCCAGGCAAGAATATTGGGTGGGGTGCCATGCCCTCCTCCAGGAGATCTTCCCTGACCCAGGGATGGAACCCGCGTCTCCTCTGTCTCCTGCATTGCAGTGGGATTCTTTACCATCAAGCCACTGCAGAAACCTTCAGTGGAGGGTAATAGGATTCTATTTCCATATATATTTTTTCTAAATTCATTGCTAAAAGCAGCAGAGTATCAATACCGTAATAGTAGGATTATTGAAATTGTCATAATGGAATTTACTCAGATATGGTGCTGCTTTGACTGGACAGATATTAAAAAATAATTAAGGTACTTCCCTGGTCCAGCAGTTAAGACTCTGTGTTTCAATGCAGGGGACATGGCTTCAGTCTCTAGTTGGGCAACTAAGACTCCCCCATGACATGTGGTGCAGCCAAAAAAAAATATTGTGAGCTGTTTTCTTATACTGATAGACACTTTATGGTATAATTTTGAAACTAGAGACAGTTTCTCTCATAAAATAATGCTCATTAGGGCCCAAAGAGATCTTTATTTGCATGAACTATCAATACATTTCTAAAAAATAAAAATTTTAATAGCAAGTGTGAGCTTTAAAGTCTTCTCAAAATTTTACCAAAAATATGGCTGACATAGAAAAGTGCTTATGCATTCAAATCCCCTCTCTCTAGGGACCAGTCATTTAATCTGCTTTAGACACACAGTTCTTGGAGTCAATTGTATTATAAAATGACTTGAATTCTGTCAAGTTGTTCTCCACATAATTTTTAATCTCAATATTTCACTTTAAAAATTTTCCTCTTGATTTATCAGCATACGTTCTACCATATCCAACCATTATCTAATTTTACAGAAACAAAAGATGAGGTTGCTACTAGGTGATGAAGACAGGGTTGGTTTGTGTCAAAACCAGCAGTGAAAACTCCATAATTCATTTTGTTTCTCTTAAACATATTTCTTAGAAGTGGAATATATAGAGACTTCCTTAAAACTTGGTGTATTTACTTTTCATGACCTTTTCTGGTGGTATTTTTCCCAGAATGATGGAGGAAATAGGAAGGTTTATCTGGATAAATTGTTTTGAACCAAGTCAATGCAGGAAATCTAGCCACTGAGTTATTTCCATGTTCTGATGATTTGTTTGGAACAACTGAGGAAGGACGAGCAGTAGCTTTGTATATTTCACTTTGGCGGAGCTGTTCAGCCTCCACCACTGGTCTTATCAGCAGACATCAATCAGCAGGTGGCTAGGATGTCACTGGAGAGAAGGGAAGAAACATGACGTGGTAGTGGTAAGCCTCTCTCTGACATGGTACTCATAGTCTGTTTCTACCATCTATCTTGGTCTTTTAAAATGTCCTGTGTTTACATGTCACCAGAATAAATAGAGTCATGATTTATATTTTACCAGCCTTCTCCCACACAACATCTTTTATATGGGTAGTCTGATCTCACTAAACTGAGAGACATTCATGCTGATCATTAATGTCATCACCATTAAGAAAAAGTGAAAGTGTTAGTTGCTCAGTTGTGTCCAACTCTTTGTGACCCCATGGAATGTAGCTCGCCAGGCTCCTCTGCCCATGGAATTCTCCAGGGAATCTGTGACCCAGGGATCAAACTTGGGTCTCCCCACACTGGCAGGCAGATTCTTCACCATCTGAACCACCATATCTTACAACAAATACTATTGAACATCATCTTGGCCAGGCTCAGTTAATAATACTCAATGGAATGAATCTAATAAGAAATTTCCTGGCATCACACCAGCCAGAGAGGTATTTTGGGGTAGGAGGAAAGGCTACAAAGATGACTGGCTCTTCTGATGCAGTTACAATGTCTTTTCCTCAGTATATTCCCTAATCTTGATCCTTCAGTCAGCTGAAGATTTATTTACAGGATTCCACAAGGAATGAGGAAAGTTGGTATGAGTATAAGCTTTTATAGGACATTGAAAAAGAAAACAGAGGATCATATAAAATAAAAATTAGGAAAAAGAAAACAGGATTTAATCTTTGCCATTAAGATTTTTGCTGAAGCTTTCTGGGAACTGAAGTTAGGGGAGCCTTCAACTCGTGGCAACAACCTGAACTAAGTGAGGTAACTTCCCGGACCTCTCACCACCTCATTCCATACCTCATCATTCATCTCCATAGACCTCCAAAAGAAGGCTCTTGCCCATACTCTGTACTCAAGATCTTTTCTGATTTCTCATCCAACTTTACCAGTCTCAGGATAAGATAAACCAATCTATGCTAAGGTATTAATGCTTGATCATACAGCATTTCAAAGAGAGTTACGCTCAAATAGGGTACTCCAAATAGCATACGCTTTTACAAAAGGAATTTGTTGGGGCAATGTTCATTTTTATGAACATTGGAAATGAGATTCTTTTGGTCCATCTGTGATGGGGCAGGACTTGGAGGCGCTGGGCTTAATTAGATCCCTGCTGCACACATTTCTTCAAACAACTTCGTTGTTGAGACACAGTAGTTGGACTTGTAACTATATGCCCTTCCATAGACTCTACAGTCTTCATACTACATGACATATCTTTGTAACTCAAGTGAGGGCTGAGACTATATTTAATACTCCTTTTCCGCCCATGGTACTTAGTCAAACCTGTGTAGAGGAAATGTTCAGTGTTCTTTTAGGAACTGAAGCAACATTTGATGCTTAACTCTGAATGCTTAACTCTTGATGAAGAGTTAAGTTAAGAGACCTCTTGATGAAAATGAAAGAGGAGAGTGAAAAGTTAGCTTAACGCTCAATATTCAGAAAACTAAGATTATGGCATCCGGTCTTATCACTTCATGGAAAGTAGATGGGGAAACAGTGGCTGACTTTATTTTGGGGGCTCCAAAATCACTGCAGATGGTGATTGCAGCCATGAAATTACAAGACGCTTACTCCTTGGAAGGAAAGTTATGACCAACCTAGACAGCATATTAAGAAGAAGAGACATTACTTTGCCAACAAGGTCCATCTAGTCAAGGCTCTGGTTTTTCCAGTGGTCATGTATGGATGTGAGTTGGACTATAAAGAGCTGAGTGCCAAAGGATTGATGCTTTTGAACTGAACTGTGGTGTTGGAGAAGATTCTTGAGTCTCTTGGACTGCAAGGAGATCCAAGCAGTCCATCCTAAAGAATATCAGTCCTGGGTGTTCATTGGAAGGACTGATGTTGAAGCTGAAGCTCAATACTTTGGCCACCTGATGCAAAATACTGACTCATTTGAAAAGACCCTGATGCTAGGAAAGATTGAGGGCAGGAGGAGAAGGGGATGACAGAGGATGAGATGGTTGGATGGCATCACCGACTCGATGGACTTGGGTTTGGGTGAACTCTGGGAGTTGGTGATGGACAGAGAAGCCTGGAATGCTGGAGTTCATGGGGTCGCAAAGAGTCAGATATGACTGAGCGACTGAACTGAACTGTACTGAACTGGTTCCTGGTTCTAGTTTCTGCCTGAAATCCAGCTACATTCTTGCCTGTAGATACCAAGAGGCCTCCACCAGTTCCTTTTTATAAATGACAATTTATAGGTTTGGGGCTTAAGCTGGCTTAAAACACTATTTGCAGTGTAAAACCAAAATCTTACCCAATTCACCTCCCAGTATCCAAGTCTACCAAAAGGAGTGGGGCAACTAAACTGGTTGGCTGGCACATTACACACCTAGCATTAGAGAGCTGGACAGGTGGTGGCATGGCTTGTTATTTATTACATGCATAGTAACCATTCAGAAATCCAAGAAGCTGTGATCTAAGATCCAGTCATCATTTACAGACTCAGGGAACATGAAGAAAGTCTAGTCTCATTACCAAAGCATGCTTCTTGTATTATGTGGTGTGTTTTTTTAAGTGGATGTAATTTATAATCATGTTTGAAGCTGTCTCATTTTTTTAATGCAGAATTGGACAGTACAGGATCTTCTCTGGTGGCCCCGTGGCTAAGATTCTGTGCTCCCAATGCAGGGTAGATTTGATCCCTGGTCAGGGAACTAGGTCCCACATGCTGCAGCTAAAGATCCTGTGTGACACAACGAAGGCGTGGTATAGCCAGATAAATAAATGAATAAATATTTTTTCAAAAAGAGGGTTTGACACTAGGAAACAGCATGCTAAGAAGAAAAAAAAATTTTAGCATCTCACTGAAAATCTAGAGATTAACTGCAGCTCACATTTACAGGGAAGAATGGAAGAACTCTATCTATAACTCTCACCAAAGATGGCAAATATCAGTTCGTGTGAAATTGGACATTGGTAATGACTAAAGGATAACCTGTGTTAGAGAATGTGTTTTTGTATTAGGCCAACCATTACTGTTTCATTAAAATAAACATATTCTTATTGGGATATTTTCCGTATTTTCTGTAAAATTTATACTAAGCACCCAGATGCGAGTCTGCCTACTTCTTTTCCTTAACTGTGGTTTCTAGTTCATATCTGGAGCAGTCCTTTCATTTTTCTAATTTGACCTTCTCTGTTAGGTTTGTCTTGCCCCTGAGCAACAGTTCTCCACCAAAACCCAGCATCCTTCTTCCAAATTGAATCCTTCTGTTCTTTTTGTTTGTTTGTTTTGTTTTTGACCCCTGGCATTAGTTATTTTTACATGTTTTTACTAAGTTTAGGGGCTTCCCGGTGGCTCAACAGTAAAGAATCTGCCTGCAATGCAGGAGCCACAGGAGCCGTGGGTTCGATCCCCTGAGTGGGGAAGATCCCCTGGAGGTGGAAATGGCAACCCACTCCAGTATTCTTGCTGGAGATTCCCAAGGAGAGAGGAGCCTGGTGAGCTGCAGTCCATGGGGTTGCAAAGAGTCAGACATGACTGAAGTGAATTAGCTTCACTCATTCCTCCAAGATTAACATTTTATATAACCATGGTGTATTCATCAAAACCAAGACCAATATTGGTATATTATTATTAACTAAACTCTAGACTTAGATTTCACCAGTTTTTCCACGAATGTCCTTTCTCTGTTCCAGGATCCAATCCAAGATACAGCACTGAATTCAACAGGCCATCCTTTTAATCCACCATCGACATCCAGGAACTTGAGGGAAACCCATCTTGTATTCAGGACACCCTTTATTATGGGCTTCCTTGGTAGCTCAGATGGTAAAGAGCCTGCCTACAATGTGGGAGACCCCAGTTCAATCCCTGGGATGGGAGAAGGACATGGCAACCCACTCCAGTATTCTTGCCTGGAAAATTCCATGGACAGAGGAGCCTGGTGGGCTAGAGTTCATGGGTCACAAAGAGTGAGTGATGTCATCCAATCATCTCATCCTCTGTCATCCCCTTCTCCTCCTGCCCTCAATCTTTCCCAGCATCAGGGTCTTTTCAAATGAGTCAGCTCTTCACATCAGGTGGCCAAAGTATTGGAGTTTCAGCTTCAACATCAGTCCTTCCAATGAACACTCAGGACTGATCTCCCTTAGGATGGACTGGTTGGATCTCCTTGCAGTCCAAGGGACTCTCAAGAGTCTTCTCCAGCACCACAGTTCAAAAGCATTAATTCTTCAGTGCTCAGCTTTCTTTATAGTCCAACTCTCACATCCATACATGACTACTGGAAAAACCATAGCCTTGACTAGATGGACCTTTGTTGGCAAAGAAATGTCTCTGCTTCTTAATATGCTGTCTAGGTTGGTCATAACTTTCCTTCCAAGGAGTAAGCATCTTTTAATTTCATGGCTGCAGTCACCATCTGCAGTGATTTTGGAGCCCCCAAAATAACGTCTGACACTGTTTCCCCATCTATTTCCCATGAAGTGATGGGACCGGGTGCCACGATCTTCATTTTCTGAATGTTGAGCTTTAAGCAAACTTTTTCATTCTCCTCTTTCACTTTCATCATGAGGCTCTTTAGTTCTTCTTCACTTTCTTCCATAAGGGTGGTGTCATCTGCATATCTGAGGTTATTGATATTTCTCCCGGCAATCTTCATTCCAGCTTGTGCTTCCTCCAGCCCAGCGTTTCTCATGATGTACTCTGCATAGAAGTTAAATAAGCAGGGTGACAATATACAGCCTTGACGTACTCCTTTCCCGATTTGGAACCAGTCTGTTGTTCTATGTCCAGTTCTAACTGTTGCTTCCTGATCTGCATACAGATATCTCAAGAGGCAGGTCAGGTGGTCTGGTATTCCCATCTCTTTCAGAATTTTCCACAGTTTATTGTGATCCACACAGTCAAAGGCTTTGGCATAGTCAATAAAGCAGAAATAGATGTTTTTCTGGAACTCTCTTGCTTCTTCCATGATCCAGCAGATGTTGGCAATTTGATCTTTTCTAAAACCAGCTTGAACAACTGGAAGTTCATGGTTCATGTATTGCTGAAGCCTGGCTTGGAGAATTTTGAGCATTACTTTACTAGCATGTGAGATGAGTACAATTGTGCGGTAGTTTGACCATTCTTTGGCATTGCCTTTTTTTGCAATTGGAATGAAAACTGACGTTTTCCAGTCTTGTGACCACTGCTGAGTTTTCCAAATTTGCTGGCATATTGAGTGCAGCACTTTCACAGCATCATCTTTCAGGATTTGAAATAGGTCAACTGGAATTCCATCACCTCCACTAGCTTTGTTGATAACTAGCTTTGTTCATAGTGATGCTTCCTAAGGCCCACTTGACTTCACATTCCAGAATATCTGGCTCTAGGTGAGTGAGCACACCATCAGGATTATCTGGGTCATGAAGATCTTTATTGTACAGTTCTTCTGTGTATTCTTGCCACCTCTTTTTAATATTTCTGCTTCTGCTAGGTCCATATCATTTCTGTCCTTTATTGAGCCCATCTTTGCATGAAATGTTCTTCTGGTATCTCTTATCATCTTGAAGAGATCCTTAGTCTTTCCCATTCTATTATTTTCTTCTATTTCTTTGCACTGATCACTGAGGAAGGCTTTCTTATCTCTCCTTGCTATTCTATGGAACTCTGCATTCAAATGGGTATATCTTTCCTTTCTCCTTTTCTTTTTGCTTCTCTTCTTTTCACAGCTATTTGTAAGACCTCCTCAGGCAGCCATTTTGCTTTTTGCATTTCTTTTTCTTGGGGATGGTCTTGATCCCTGTCTCCTGTACAATGTCACAAACCTCCATCCATAGTTCATCAGGCACTGTGTCTATCAGATCTAGTCCCTTAAATCTATTTCTCACTTCCACTGTATAATTGTAAGGGATTTGATTTAGGTCATACCTGAATGGTCTAGTGGTTTTCCGCACTTTCTTCAGTTTAAGTCTAAATTGGCAATAAGGAGTTCATGATCTAAATTAAATTAGTGGAAAACATTTTTTTTCTGAATTATATTCTACTGTACACAAAATGATTAATGATACTATTATATGTGCTATTTTTTTAAAATTTGTGCATCATACACTTGGACATGCAGAAAACACTTGGAATTTTAAAAAAATTAGATAGTACAATGGATTTATGCTTTTGTTTTACTTATTTACAGAATCAGTTTTCTATTTCTATGTTAGGGAAAAAAACAGCCCCCAAACTTACTGGCTTAATAATACAAACTTCATTTATTTGGTTCACAATTCTTTGGGTCGGCAATTTAGTCTGGGCCCAGTGGGGCAGAGAACTAGTGCTGGGCAGGGAAACCTGACCTGTAACTGACCAATGACTGAAGGTTCAATGTGGACAATCTGAGGGTTTTAAACTGCAGGGAGACCCAGCCATCAGGAGTCCCCCAGACTTTTGTGAGACTGGATCTCTATCACGTTCTTACAGTGAATGTCAGAGAACAATCCCCTCCCGCTTCCAGCAAGGGGAGGGGAAAAGGAGATACATGGGAGCATTCTGTTCATAACAAGCTCACCCTCAGGAAAAACTATTTAACCAAAGCCCTAACTTGCTGGGGTTTTATCAGAGCCTAACTGACTTGGGGAAAGGAAATATTCAAATACAGCCAACTCTAGCCTTCCACCTAGGCAAAAGGAAATACCCAACTCCAGTCCACTCAAGCCATCTTGTACCACCAAGGGGGTAGGAAAAAACTGAGAAGGACATGCGAAGTTCACAGTCCACAGGGACAGGCTTGCTTAGAGTCTGAGATCTGTCAACTTAAAAAAAAAAAAAAAAGTACAACCTAGAAGTTGAGAATTATGTGTTATTTGAAGGAATTTCTGAGGACTTAAACCTGGAAGACAGCCTCTCAGATAGCTCTGAGGTACTGCTCTGAAGAGGTAAGGGAGGAGCCAGGATCAATAGGAGTTTTGCAACAAAAACCCCATAGTTGGAACGTCAAAAATTACCGTTAATTAAAGGAAACCAGACAGGACTTCCCTGGTGGTACAATGGATAAGAATCCACCTGCTGGTCAAGAAGCAATGGCTAGAACTGGACATGGAACAACAGACTGGTTCCAAATTAGGAAAGGAGTACGTCAAGGCTGTATATTGTCATTCTGCTTATTTAACTTCTATCCAGAGTACATCATGTTAAATGCTGGGCTGACTGAAGCACAAGCTGGAATCAAGATTGCTGGGAGAAATATCAATAACCTCAGATATGCAGATGACACTACCCTTATGACAGAGAGTGAAGAGGAGCTAAAAAGCCTCTTGATGAAAGTGAAAGAGGAGAGTGAAAAAGCTTAAAACTCAGCATTCAAAAAATGAAGATAATGTCATCCAGTCCCATCACTCCATGGCAAATAGATGGGGAAACAATGGAAACAGTGAGAGACCTTATTGTCTCACTATACAAACATGCTATTTCTAGCATGGAGTTTCTTTGTCTTATGCATTATAACCATTACTGACAATGCATTAAACTGATCAGGTGCAAGATTAAATACAGGGGAAAAAAGACAGGAAAGACTCTTAAGATAAACTACTCCAAGCTTTGCATCAGAAATGGCTGAGCAGAAGTATAAATTAAAGAAAAAAAGTCAACAACAGCAGCAGAAAAACAGCATTTGTGATTTACAGTTAGAATCAAAACTAGATTTCTTATTGTATTAGTAGATGATCAACAGCATAAGAATGGAAAATGTACTGAGAATAAAGACATATGTTAAACTTGGTGAATCTTATGGAGACTCACCAAAAATACAAAATGTACTCTGTACTATGTTGAATGTATTTAAACCTGAGTACAAGCTTGGTTCCTGAGGAACTGGGAAGTAAATTCACTGCTTAAATGTAAACATAAAACATCTTTATGAATTATCAAATGGAAGGTTGACTGTATGTAAGAAGAAATATATCAAATATAAAAAATTATTAGATTAAAAAAAAAGAGAGAGTCCACCTGCTAATGCAGGGGCACAGGTTAGATCCCTGGTCTGGGAAGGTTCTACATGCCGTGGAGCAACTAAGCTGGAGCACCACATCTGCTGAGCCCATGAGCCACAACTACTGATGCCCATGCTGCAGCTATTAAAGCCTGAATGCCCTAGAGCCTGTGCTCCACAATCAGAGAAGCCACTGCAGTGAGAAGCCTGTGCACCACAACGAAGAGTAACCCTCGCTCGCTGCAACTAGAGAAAGCCTGTGTGCAGCAATGAAGACCCAGTGAAACCAAAAATAAAATAAATAAACATATTTTTTTAATAAAGAAAACCAAACATCTCTGCTGCTGCTGCTGCTAAGTCCTTTAGTCGTGTCCAATTCTGTGCGACCCCATAGACAGCTGCCCACCAGGCCCCTTTATCCCTGGGATTCTCCAGGCAAGAGTGGTTTGCCATTTCCTTCTCCACAAACATCTCAAGTTTATGAATTTAGTGCTTTTATAAGTATGGGGAAATGCAAGAGTCTGGGCTCACTGATATCATTCCTTTGATGTGTACCTTAAGGGCCAGTGTCTTGCTTTTCTCCATCCTGAATCCTCTCAGGGTACACAGTTGGGGGTGGCTGCAGTGGCTGATGGCTTGGTGGCATCTTCTGTTTACTGATATGGCAGGCAGCATTCTTCTTTCACAGATCTAATACAGGACTACAGAATGCTTCCTCTTCCCCCACACCCTATTACCACACCACTAAAGGCCTATTTACAGCAGTTCCTTTTACTCAGTACATCACACCTACCTATCAAGAAAAAAATTTACAAGACACTAAGAGCAAATACAGCTTGAAAAGTTAGAACAAGAATCATAATTAAACTCAGATATGGCAGGGAAGTAGGAATTATCAGACCAGCAATTTAAAACAACTGTGATTAATATACTAGGGCTCTAATGGATAAAGTAGACAGGATGCAAGAACAGATGGGCAATGTAAACAAAGAAAGAAACAAAAAAAAAATGCTAGAGATCAAAAACACTAACAAAAATGAAGAATGCTTTTGATGGTCTTCTTAGTAGAGTAGACTTGGCTGAGAAAAGAATCTCTAAGCTTGAGGATGTCTCAGTAGAAATCTCCAAAACTGAAAAGCAGCAGAAAAAAGATCAAACTCCTTCAATATCCAAGAACTGTGGAACAACTACAAAAGATGTAATATTTGCATAATGGGAATACCACAAGGAGAAGAAAGGAGCAAAAAAAATATCTAAAACAATAACTACTGAGACTTTACATGAATCTGTATTAGACACAAAACCACAGATCCAGGAATCTTAGAAAACATCAAACAGGATAAATGCTCAAAAACTATACCTAAACGTATTATTTCCAAATCACACAAAATTAAAGGAAAAAAACTCTTGAAAGAAATTAATGGGAAAAAATACTTTACCTATAGGGAAGTAAAGATAAGATTTACACCCAACTTCTCAGAAACCTTGCAAGCAAGAAGAGGGTGAATAAAGTGTTGAGTGGAAAAAAAAATAAACCACCAATCTAGAATTCTGTACTCTGCAAAAGTAATCCTTCAAAAATTAAAGAGATTATCTTTCCCTGGTTGTCCAGTGGTTAAGACTCCATGCTTCTGCTGCAAAGGGCATGGGTTCAATCCCTGGTTGGAGAACTAAGACTTCACATGCCACATGGTGCAACCAAAAAAAAAAGGTGAAAGAGAAATTGAGCTTTCTCAAACAAACAAAAATTGAGGGAATTTATTGCCAGTATACCTGCCTTGCAAGAAATGTTAAAAGAAGTTCTTTAAAGAAAAGGAAAATTATATAGGTTAAAAACTCAGATGAATATGAAGAAAGAAAGAACACCAGAAAATGAATAATTGAAGGTAAAATTAAAACTTTAATTTTTATTATTCTTAATAATAGCAACACTGTATTCAACTATTATGCCTGTGTGTGTGTGTGTGTGTGTGTGTGTGTGTATACAGGCACACCTCAGATATACTGTGGATTCAATTCTAGACTACCAAAATAAAGCAGATATTGCAATAAAGCTAGTCACACAAATTTTTTGTTTTCCCAGTACATATAAAATTTATGTTAAAAAAAAAAAAGCTTGGGATTTCCCTAGTGGTCCGGTAGCTAAGACTCTATACTCCCAGTGCAGGGGGCCTGGGTTCAATCTCTGGTCAGGGAACTACACCCCACATGCCACAACTAAGAGGTCACAAGCCACAGCTAAAGATCTTGCATGCCACAATTAAGACCTGGTGAAGCCAAATAAATATTAAAAAAATAAAAGTTATGTTTACACTATACTGCACTATTAAGTGTATAACAGCATAATGTCTTAGAAAGAGTATACATACTTTAAAAATATTTCATTACTAAAAATGCTAATGATCATCTGAGTCATTAGGAACTCATAGTAGTTACATCAAAGATCGCTGATTACAGATCATTTTAACAAGTATAATAATAATGGAAAAACTTGAAATATTGTGATACCAAAATGTGACACAGAGACACAAGACAAATAAATGCTATTGAGAAAATGGTGCCATAGACTTGCTCAGTGAAAAGTTGCCACAAATCTTCAATTTGTAAAATATACAATATCTATGAAGTGTAATGAAGCAAGGAGCAATAAAATGAGATACATATATGTTTATGTATAAGTGAGATAAATGACACCAATAATATGGAAGACAGGAGGAGTGTATTAGTATTGCTTTGTTATTGTAAGATATTTGTACTACCTATGAAGTGGTATAATCTTATTTTAAAGTGAAGTGGACATGGATTCATCATAAATGTATATTGCAAACTCTAGGGAAACCACTGAAAAGTTTTTTAAAAAAAAGTATAACTGGGGCTTCCCTGGTGGCTTAGTGGTAAAGAATCCACCTGCCAATGCAGCAGACTCGGGTTTGATCCCTTCCTGGTCTGGGGACATCCCACATGCCATGGAGCAACTAAGCCTGTGTGCCACAACTACTGAGCCTGTGCTCTAGAGCCCATGAGCCACAAATACTGAGCCCATGCAACACAACTATTGTGTGCCCAAGAGCCTGTGCTCCACAACGGTAGAAGCCATTGCTATGAGAAACCTGCACACCACAACTAGAAAGTAGACCCTGCAACTAGAGAAAGCCCATGCAGCAACATAGATCCAGCACAGCCAAAAATAAACAAATAAATTGTAAAAGTTAAAAAAAAGCATAACTGATATGCTAAGAAAGGAGAGAAAATGGAATTATACAAAATGTTCAAAGAAAACCACAAAAGGCCAAAAAATTAGAAGACAAAAATAGAAACAAAAACAATGACAACAAATAAAAAGCAATAACAGATATGGTGGCTATTAATCTAACTATAGTAGCTCAGATGGTAAAGAATCTGCCTGCAATGCAGGAGACCTGGGTTCGATCCCTGGGTTGGGAAGATCCCCTGGAGAAGGGCATGACAACCCAGTCCAGTTTTCTTGCCTGGACAGAAGAGCCTAGCAGGCTACAGTCAATAGGATCACACAGAGTCAGACATGATTGAAGTGACTTAGTACACAAGCAATCTAACTATATCAATAATCACTTTGAATATTGAGTCTAAATGCAACAATTAAAAGACAGAGATTGTCAGAGTAAATAAAAAACAAGACCCAACACTATATGTTGTCTACAAGAAGCCCACTTTAAATATGAAGACACATATTAATTAAAAGTAAATGGAATATTGTAAAGTAATTAGCCTCCAATTAAATTAAATTAATTTTTAAAAAGTAAATGGAAAGAGAAAGATATACCTTGATAACACTAATCAAATAAAGTAGGAGTAGCTATATTAATTTCAGACAGAGCAGATATTAGACCAAGGAAGGTTATCAGGGATAAAGAAGGGCATTACATAATGATAAAGGGGTCAGTTCTCTAAAAAGATATCACAATACTTAATGTGTATGTTCTCAACAACAGAGCATCAAACCAGTGAGGCAAAAACAGATAAAACTGCACAGAGAAAGAGATGAACCCATTATCCTAAATGGAGTCGTCAACACCCTTATATCAGACATAGATCCTGCAGGCAAAAAATCAGTAAGAACAAAGTTAGATTCAAGAACACCATCTATCAGCTAAATATAAGGGACATCTATGGACTACTTCATCAAACAATAGCAGAATACACCTTATTCTCAAGCTCACAAGGAACATTCACCAAGATAGATCACATTCTGGGCCAAAAACCACACCTTAATATTAAAAGAATAGAAATCATACAATGTATGCTTTCAAACTACAGTGGAATTAAGGTAAAAATCAATAACAACAACAACAAAAGGTAAATGGAAAATTCCAAAATACAACCCATTTCCAAATAACACATGGGTCAAAAAAGAAATCTCAGTAGAAATTTGAAGATAGTTTGAACTTAATTAAAAGAAAATTTAACTTATCAAAGTTTGTAAGAGGCAGTAAAGGCAGTGCTTAGACTACAGTACTAAACTACAGTATTGAATGAATATATTAGAAAAGAAGAGGTAAAATCAATAATCTAAGCTTCCACTTTAGCATACTAGAAAAACAAAAGCAAATTAAATCCAAAGTTAACAGAAGAGAAAAAAAATAAGAATTAGAGCAGAAATCAATGAGATTGAAAACAGGAAATCAATAAAGAAAATTACTGAAACCAAAAGCTGGTTCCTTGAAAAGATCAATGAAAGTGATAAGCCTCTAGCCAGGCTAATTAAGAAAAAAAGAGAGAGGATACAAATTACTAATATCTAGAATAAAAGAAGGGACCATAGATCTGATAGCCATTAAAAGGGTAATAAAGAAAGGCATACTACCAACAACTCTATGTTGACAAATGTGATAACCTAGATGAACTGGACCAATTCCGTGAAAGATACAATCTACGAAAACTTACATTAAGAAGAAATAGACAATCGGAATAGGCCTATATCTGTTAATGAAATTGAACCAATAATTAATAACCTTTCTGTTATTAACTAGGCCCAGATGAATTCTACCAAATATTTAATACCAGTTCTCTGCAATCTCTTTCAGAAGATAGAAACAAAGGAAATAACCTCCTAATTCATTCTGCGAGACCAAAGAAAAGAAAGTGAAAGTGAAGTCACTCAATCGTGTCTGACTGTTTGCGACCCCATGGACTGTAGCCTACCAGGCTCTTCCGCCCATGGGATTTTCAAGGCAAGAGTAGTGGAGTCCATTGCCATTTCCTACACTCCAGGGGATCTTCCCAATCCAGGGATCGGACCCTGGTCTCCCACATTGTAGGGAGACACTTTTACCGTCTGAGCCACCAGGGAAGTCCCAGCATTACCAGCATTAGGAGCATTACCCTAATACTGAAACCAGACAAAGATATTAAAAGAAAAGTATAAATCAGCAGCTCTCATGAGCATAGATGCAAAAATCCTCAACAAAAAATTAGCAAATCAAATGCAACAATGTATAAAATAAATTATACACCACAGCCTAGTGGGATTTATTCCAGGTATGCAAAGCTGGTTCAACATTCAAAAATCAGTTATTTAACCCATCACATCAACAGGCTAAAGAAGAAAAATCACGTGATCATATCAATAGATGAAGAAAAGTATTTGACAAAATCCAGTTGGACTATAAAGAAGGATGAGTGTTGAAGAATTGATGTTTTTGAACTGTGGTGTTGGAGAAGACTCTTGAAAATCCCTTGGGCAGCAAGATCAAACCAGTCAATTCTAAAGGAAATCAATCCTGAATATTCATTGGAAGGACTGATGCTGAAGCTGAAGCTCCAGTACTTTGGCCACCTGATGTGAATAGCTGACTCATTAGAAAAGACCCTGATGCTGGGAAAGATTGAAGGCAGGAGGAGAAGGGGACGACAGAGGATGAGATGGTTGGATGACATCACCAACTCAATGGACGTTACTTTGAGCAAGCTCTGGGAGATGGTGAAGGACAGAGAAGCCTGGCATGCTGTAGTCCATGCGGTCACAAAGGGTCGGATATGACTGAGTGACTGAACAACAACATCCATGCATGATAAAAAAATCTCAGTAGACTAACAACAGAGGAAACTTTCTTCAACTTTTGTAGAAAGAACATCTACAAAAAACATATAGCAAATAACACACTTAATGGTGAGCAGCTTAGAGCTTTCCCACTAAGAACAGGAACAAGGCAAGATGTCTCCCTTGCCTCTGTTTTTAACATCATAAGTCCTAGCAAATGTAGTAAGACAAGGAAAGGAAATAATAGGTATATAGAATGGAAAGGAAGAAATAAAACTGTCTGTCTCAGATGACATGATTGTTTATGCAGAAAATCTGAATGTATAGATCAAAAAGAGAGAGAGAGAGAACTCCTAGAATTAATAAGCAATTATAGCAAGGTTGCTGGATACAAGGTTAGTATACAAAAGAAGTCAATTGCTTTCCTATATACCAGCAATGAATAAGTGGAATTTGAAATTTTAAATGCAATGTCATTTACATTACCACACCAGAAATGTAAAACTTAGTTATAAGTCTAACAAAATATACACAAGATCTATATGAGGAAAACTATAAAACTCTGATGATAGAAATCAAAGAACTAAATAAATGGAAAGATATTCCATATTAATGTATAGAAAGACTCAATATTGTCATCAGTTCTTCACAACTTGATCTGCAGATTCAATGTAACCAATTAAAACCTCAGCAAGTTATTTTGTGGATATCAACAAACTGATTCTAAAGTTTATGGAAAGGAAACAAACTCAGAATATTCAACACTATTGAAGGAGAAAAAAAATGTTGAGAACTAACAGTACCCAACTTCAAGACTTACTATAATCAGGATAGTGTGGTATTGGTGAAAGAATAGACAAATGGATCAATGGAGCAGAATAGAGACCCCAGGAATAGATCTACACAAAATAGACAGCTGATTTTTGATAAAGAAGCAAAGGGAAATCAGTGGAGCAAAACAGTCTCTTCAATAAATAGTGCTGAAACAACTGGACATCCACATGCAAAGAAAGAATCTAGACACAGACCTTAACACTCTTCAAGAAACTAGCTCAAAACGAATCACAGATCTAAATGTAGAATGTAAAACTATAAAACTCCTAGAATATAACATAGGAGAAAATCTAGATGATCTTGGATTTGATAGTGACTCTTTAGATAAAACACCAAAGGCTCAATTCATAAAAGGAAGGATTAGTAGGTTGGACTTCATTGAAATTAATACTTTGCTGCTCTGCAAAAGACACTGTCAAGAGAATGAATAGTTGATCTTCAGACTGGGAAAAAATACTTGTAAAACACCTATTTGATAAAGGATTGTTATCCAACATAAAGTCTTAAAATGAAGCTATAAGAAAACAAAAGGCCTGATTTTAAAAAATGAGCCAAAGACCTTAACAGTCACCTCACCAAAGAAGATATACAGATGGCAAATAAGCATATGAAAAGATGTTACACATCATATGTCATCAGGGAAATGCAAATTAAAATAATAATGAGATACTAGTACACACCAATTAGAATGGCCAAAATTCAGAACACAGACATCACCAGTTGCTGGCAAGGATGTGGAGCAACAGGCATTCTCAATCATTGCTGGTGGGAATGCAAAATGGTATAGCCACTTTGGGAGACAGTTTGGTGGTTCCTTTAAAAACTAAAAATACATATAATTCAGCAATCATGCTCCTTGGTATTTACCAAAAGAAGCTAAAAACCTAGGTCCACACAAAGACATACACACAGATATTTATAGAAGTTTTATTCACAATTTCCAAAACTTGGAAGGAAGCACAATGTCTTATAGCAGGTGAATAGATAAACTGGTACATTTAGACAATGGAATACTACTTAGTGATAAAAAGAACTAAGCTATCAAGCCATAAGAAGACATGGGAGAAATCTTAAAATGCATATTAGTAAGTGAAAGAAGTCAATCTGAAAAGGCTATGAGTTGTAGGATTCTAACTATGTAACATTCTGGAAAAAGCAAAACTATGGAGACAGTAAAAAGATCACTGGTTGCCTGGGGTTGGGGGTGGGAGTGAGGGATGAATAGAATGAATAAGGAGGAATGAATGAGGAGCTCAGAGAATTTTTAGAGCAGTGAAAATACTCTCTTTGATATTCTAATGATGGATATGTGTCATTATGCATTTGTCCAAACCTATGGAATGTACAAGACTAAGAGTGAACTCTAATGTAAACTATGGACTTCGGATGACAATCATGTATCAATATAGGTTGACTGATTTTTTTTTTCATTAAATTTATTTATTTTTTTAATTACAATACTGTATTTGTTTTGCCATACATTGACATGAATCAGCCACAGGTGAACACAATCTCCCAATGCCAAAGCCCCCTCCCACCTCCCACCCCACATCTTCTCCCTGAATCATCCCGTGCACCCGCCCCATGCGTCCTGCATCCTGTATTGAACATAGACTGGCACTTCATTCTTACAAGATGGTATACATGTTTCAATGCCGTTCTCCCAAATCATCCCACCCTCTCCCTCTCCCTCAGAGTCCAAAAGTCCGTTCTATACCTGTGAGTCTCTTTTGTTGTCTCCCATAGAGGGTCTTCGTTACTATCTTTCTAAATTCCATATATATGTGTCAGTATACTGTATTGGTGTTTTTCTTTCTGGCTTACTTCACTCTGTCTAATCGGCTCCAATTTCATCCATCTCATTAGAACTGAGTCAAATTTATTCTTTTTAAGGGCTGAGTAGTACTCCATTGTGTATATATACCACAGCTTTCTTATCCATTCATTTGCTGATGGACATCTAGGTTGTTTCCATGTCCTGGCTATTATAAACAGTGCTGCAATGAACATTGGGGTACATGTGTCTCTTTCAATTCTGATTTCCTCGGTGTGTATGCCCAGCAGGGTGCAGAGTGTGGATAATGCGGGAGGCTATCCATGCGAGGAGGTGGGAGGGATATTAAAAAATCTCTGTATCTTCCACTGTTTTGCTGTGAACCTGCAACTGCTCTAAAAATAAAGTCTATCAAAAACTATTCTGAAAACATTTTCTTCAAGCAGTGCACAGAACTGACAGTGCTCATAAAGTCAAAATTTTATAATGTGAAAACCTCATTTGTAAACAAATATTTTAAATCATTTTTCAATAATGTTTTTAATTTACTCTTCTATTCCAGATGTTTTTTCCATTAATATTATAGTGTTATTTATCTTTGGCCTTAGCTTCAGGAAGGTGAAGCTTGACTTTAAGACGTGGCCATTTGGCATTTTGCCTAAATGTATATTCAGTGCACCTCTAGTCAAATAAACAAGAACCTCAGAGTCACTAGGAGTATTTCACTTAATCTGCTATCAATTTTCTGATTCATCCAATGGGTGTGTGTTCTAGTTGCTCCTCAGTTTAGGTGTACCTTCATAACTTAATATCACTTTGAAAAAGAAGATAGATGTCTTATCCTTTCCTACATGCAGAAGTTTTATTGTCAAAAACTAGGAGTGATGATAATAAAAGGCTTCAAACCAGCCCTTAGAAGATCACAGTCACCTCTTTTCATGCCTAGTGCAGCCGTGGCTTGGGGTTCCAAGAAGTACCTGAAATGCGTAGCAGCTCCAAAACATTGGATGCTGGATAAACTGACTGGTGTGTTTGCCCCTCGTCTATCTAATGGCTCCCACAAGCTAAGGGAATGTTTCCCCTAATCATCTTCCGAAGGAATAGACTTAAGTATGCCGTAACAGGAGATGAAGTAAAGAAGATTTGCATGCAGCATTTCATTAAGATTGATGGCAAGGTCCGCACAGATATAACCTACCCTGCTGGTTTTATTGGAGAAGGCAATGGCACCCCACTCCAGTACTCTTGCCTGGAGAATCCCGTAGACGGAGGAGCCTGGTAGGCTGCAGTCCATGGGGTCACGAAGAGTCGGACATAACTGAGTGACTTCACTTTCACTTTACACTTTCATGCATTGGAGAAGGAAATGACAACCCACTCCAGTATTCTTGCCTGGAGAATCCCAGGGACGGGGAGCCTGGCTGCTGTCTATGGAGTCGCACACAACTGAAGCGACTTAGCAACAGCAGCAGCAGCTGGTTTTATGGATGTCATCAGCACTGATAAGACTGCAGAGAATTTTCATTTGATCTATGACACCAAGGGTCGCTTTGCTGTTCATTTTATTACACCTGAGGAGGCCAAGTATAAATTGTGCAAAGTAAAAAAGATATCTATGGGGACAAAAGGAATCCCTCATCTGGTAACCCATGATGATCATACCATCCGTTACGCTGATCCCCTCATCAAGGTGAATGACACCATTCAGACTGACTTGGAGACTGGCAAGATTACTGATTTCATCAAATTTGACACTGGTAACCTGTACATGGTGACTGGAGGTGCTAACCTGGGAAGAATTGGTGTGATTACAAACCAGGAGAGACATCCAGGTTCTTTTGATTTAGTTCATATGAAAGATGTGAAGTGCAACAGCTTTGCCACACAGCTCTCAAACATTTTCATTATTGGCAAAGGCAACAAACCATGGATCTCTCTTCCCTGTGGAAAGGGTATTCGCCTTACCATTGCTGAGGAGAGAGATAAGAGATTGGCAGCCAAACAGAGCAGTGGATAAAATGATCTCTACGTGATGTGATTGGAAAAGTCTTTGTACTTAATTAAAGATAATACCAAGTGAAAAAAAAAAAAAAAGAAAGAAAGAAAATCACAGTCACCATTTTGGGTAAACATTCCCCAACATTTATCAAGCTCAGCACCAACAATTTTTTTCTAATTAGCGTATAGTTGCTTTCCAGGTGGCGCTAGTGGTAAAGAACTGGCCTGCCAATGCAGGAGACATAAGAGATGCACGTTCCATCCCTAGGTCAGGGAGATCCCCTGGAAGAGGGCATGGTACCCACTCCAATATTCTTGCCTGGAGAATCCCATGGACAGAGAGGAGACTTGTGGGCTACATTCCATAGGGTCACAAAGAATTGGACACGACTGAAGTCACTTAGCACACACACGCATAGTTGCTTTACAGTGTTGTGTTAGTTTCTGCTGTACAACAATGTGAGTCAGCTATACAGGACTAACAATCTTATTCAGTAAGTCAGTTCATTTGGTTACCTGGGCATGCCTTTTACAAATAGTTCCTCTTCGGTGGCTGGCCCATCAGGAAATAGCATTGTCCAAATCGAAATCTTTCCTGCTATTCTTTTTCATGACAGATTTGGTTATTGCTTTAAGTTTTTCCAGCATAAAATTGCTATAGTGTTGCTCTCTAGTTTAGAATTTGGTGGTTTGATTCATCTGTGTGCTAAAGCAAATCCCAACTTACTTCTCAAGAGTTATATTGGCTCTGACAGTGTGTATTCCCTTGGCCTGCCTTCACATGGAAGGGCCTTGGCTTTCTACTCCAGGATGGGTTTTTGTTTGGCTCATCTTCTACTCAGATTGACTTTTAAAACACATGGCTCTGTACTTTAGCAAACACAGAATCGTTGTGCTGTAAGGATTTGTCAGACAGCATACCCTCAAACCCACAGTTGCTCAACCTATCAAAAACTCTACTGAGAGAAATCGAATTTTATGGAGGACTGCCTGAAGGCTGTGAAGTCCATCCACTTCTCTGTTCTAAAATTTATCCCTGGATAAAAGTGTATCCCTGAATACAATAAAACTATCCCTGGACAAAATTGTCCCTGACATAACTGCTTTTTCAAGCATTGAGATATAATTTATATACCATAAAATTCTATTTAAAGTGTACAATTCAATGTTTTTTTAATATATTCAGAGAGTTGTGTAACCATCACCACAGTAATACTCTGGAACATTTTCATCACCCCCCCCTCCCAAAATCCCATACTCATTAGCTGTCATACCCTCTTTCCCCTCACCAACTACCATCATCATCCACTGCAAACTATTTATCCCTTTTCTCTTATGTGAAAGTTTATTTGTGTCAGACTTTTTGCAACCCGTATGGACTATAGTCCACCAGTCTCCTCTGTCCATGAGATTTCCCAGACAAGAATACTGGAGTGGGTTCCCATTTCCTTCTCTAGGAGATCTTCCCGACCCAAGGATCAAACCTGTCTCTTACGTCTCCTGCATTGGCAGGTGGGTTCTTTACCATCTGAGCCTCAGGGAAGCCCTTTTTTATAGATTTGTCTTTTTAAACAGTTCATAAATGGAATCATTCAATATGTGGCCTTTTTTGACTAGAGTCTTTCACTGAGAATAATATTTTCAAGATTCATCCATGTTGTAACATGTATCATTACTTCATTCCTTTTTATGGATGAATAATACTCCATTTGTGAACATACCTCATTTTAGTCATTCATTCATCAGTTGGTTGCTATTTGGCTTCTTTCCACTTTCTGGCTATTGTGAATAATGCTGCTGTGGAACTACATTTTTTTTTTAGCTCTGCCATATGGCTTATGGGATCTTACTTCCCTGATCAGGGATCGAACCCAAACCCCCAGAGGTGTTAGCATCAGAGTCAGAATCACTGGACATCAGGGGATTTCCTGAAACAACTTTTAGCATTACACTAATAGCATACACTGAGGGAAGTCATAAGAAATATACTAGAAATGTGAGATTTTTGACAGTAAGTAAATTTATTGCCCAGGATTCTATCAATAAGAATCCATGAGTTAGGCTTCATCTGAAAAAGTTAGATGCTTAGAGACACTGGGAATCCTATAGTAATCTTTTCACTTTTTTAAAAATTTAAATTTATTTATTTTAATTCGAGGCTAATTACTTTACAATATTGTATTGGTTCTGCCACACATCAACATGAATCCGCCACAGGTATACACATGTTCCCCACTCTAAACCCCCCTCCCTCCTCCCTCCGCATACCATCCCTCTGGGTCATCCCAGTGCACCAGCCCCAAGGATCCTGTATCGAACCTGGACTGGCAATTCATTTCTTATATGACATTATACATGACATTCCCTAAATCATCCCACCCTCTCCCTCTCCCACAGAGTCCAAAAGACCGTTCTATACATCTGTGTCTTTTTGCTGTCTCGCATACAGGGTTATCGTTACCATCTTTCTAAATTCCATACATATGTGTTAGTATGCTATATTGGTGTTTTTCTTTCTGGCTTACTTCACTCTGTATAATAGGCTCCAGTTTCATCCACCTCATTAGAACTGATTTAAATGTATTCATTTTAATGGCTGAGTAATACTCCATTGTGTATATGTACCATGGCTTTCTTATCCATTCATCTGCTGATGGACATCTAGGTTGCTTCCATGTCTTGGCTATTATAAACAGTGCTGCAATGAACATTGGGGTACATGTGTCTCTTTCAATTCTGGTTTCCTCGGTGTGTATGCCCAGCAGTGGGATTGCTGGGTCATAAGGCAGTTCTATTTCCAGTTTTTTAAGGAATCCCCACAATGTTCTCCATAGTGGCTGTACTAGTTTGCATTCCCACCAACGGTGTAAGAGGGTTCTCTTTTTTCCACACCCTCTCCAGCATTTATTGCTTGTAGACTTTTGGATAGCAGCCATTCTGACTGGAGTGAAATGGTACCTCATTGTGGTTTTGATTTGCATTTCTCTGATAATGAATGATGTTGAGCATCTTTTCATGTGTTTGTTAGCCATCTGTATGTCTTCTTTGGAGAAATGTCTTTTTAGTTCTTTGGCCCATTTTTTGATTGGGTCGTTTATTTTTCTGGACTTGAGCTACAGGAGTTGCTTGTATATTGTTGAGATTAGTCTTTGTCAGTTGCTTCATTTGCTATTATTTTCTCCCATTCTGAAGACTGTCTTTTCACCTTGCTTATAGTTTCCTTTGTTGTGCAGAAGCTTTTAATTTTAATTAGGTCCCATTTGTTTATTTTTCCTTTTATTTCCAATATTCTGAGAGGTGGGTCATAGAGGATCCTGCTGTGATTTATGTTGGAGAGGGTTTTGCCTATGTTCTCCTCTAGGAGTTTTAAAGTTTCTGATCTTACATTTAGATCTTTAATCCATTTTGACTTTATTTTTGTGTATGATGTTAGTACATATCCTAGTTTCATTCTTTTACAAGTGGTTGACCAGTTTTCCCAGCACCACTTGTTAAAGAGATAGTCTTTTCCCCATTGTATTTTCTTGCTTCCTTTGTCAAAGATAAGGTGTCCATAGGTGTGTGGATTTATCTCTGGGCTTTCTATTTTGTTCCATTGATCTATATTTCTGTCTTTGTGCTAGTACCATGCTGTCTTGATGTCTATGGCTTTGTAGTAGAGCCTAAAGTCAGGCAGGTTGATTCCTCCAGTTCCATTCTTCTTTCTCAAGATTGCTTTGGCTATTCAAGGTTTTTTGTATTTCCATACAAATTGTGAAATTATTTGTTCTAGCTCTGTGAAAAATACTGTTGGTAGCTTGATAGGGATTGCATTGAATCTATAGATTGCTTTGGGTAGTATACTCATTTTCACTATATTGATTCTTCCGATCCATGAACATGGTATATTTCTCCATCTGTTAGTGTCCTCTTTGATTTCTTTCACCAGTGTTTTAGTTTTCTATATATAGTTCTTTAGTTTCTTTAGGTAGATATATACCTACATATTTTATTCTTTTCATTGCAATGGTGAATGGAATTGTTTCCTTAATTTCTCTTTCTATTTTCTCATCATTAGTGTATAGGAATGCAAGGGATTTCTGTGTGTTGATTTTATATCCTACGACTTTACTATATTCATTGATTAGCTCTAGTAATTTTCTGGTGGAGTCTTTAGGGTTTTCTATGTAGTGGATGATGTCATCTGCAAACAATGAGTTTTACTTCTTCTTTTCGAATTTGGATTCCTTCTATTTCTTTTTCTTCTCTGATTGTTGTGGCCAAAACTTCCAAAACTATGTTGGATAGTAGTGGTGAAAGTGGGCACCCTTGTCTTGTTCCTGACTTTAGGGAAATGCTTTCAGTTTTTCAGCATTGAGGATAATGTTTGCTGTGGGTTTGTCATATATATCTTTTATTATGTTGATGTAGAAGGCAATGGCACCCTACTCCAGTACTCTTGCCTGGAAAAATCCCATGGATGGAGGTGCCTGGTGGGCTAGAGTCCATGGGGTTGCTAAGAGTCGGACATGACTGAGCAACTTCACTTTCACTTTTCACTTTCATGCATTGGAGAAGGAAATGGCAACCCACTCCAATGTTCTTGCCTGTAGAATCCCAGGGATGGGGAGCTTGGTGGGCTGCCGTCTATGGGGTTGCACAGAGTCAGACACAACTGAAGCGACTTAGCAGAAGCAGCAGTATGTTCCTTCTATTCCTGCTTTCTGGAGAGTTTTTATCATAAATGGATGTTGAATTTTGTCAAAGGCTTCCTCTGCATCTATTGAGATAGTCATATGGCTTTTATTTTTCAGTTTGTTAATGTGCTATATCACATTGCTTGATTTGTGGATATTGAAGAATCCCTGCATCCCTGGGATAAAGCATACTTGGTCATGGTATATGATCTTTTTAGTGTGTTGTTGGATTCTGATTGCTAGAATTTTGTTAAGGATTTTTGCATCTACGTTCATCAGTGATATTGGCCTGTAGTTTTCTTTTTTTTGTGGCATCTTTGTCTGGTTTTGGTATTAGGGTGATTGTGGCCACATAGAATCAGTTTGGAAGTTTACCTTCCTCTGCAATTTTTCTGGAAGAGTTCGAGTAGGATAGGTGTTTTCCCTATCTTTTCCTCTTTTGTTTGGTTTGGTGGGCATTTATCCTGTTCCTTTATCTGCTGGGTACTCCTCTGTCTCTTCCTCTTGTTTATATTGCTGTGTTTGGGGTGGCCTTTTTGTATTCTGGCAGTTTGTGGAGTTCTCTTTATTGTGGAGTTTCCTCACTGTGTGTGGGTGCGGTTGTACAGGTGGCTTGTCAAGGTTTCCTGGTTAGGGAAGCTTGTGTCGGTGTTTAGTGGGTGGAGCTGGATTTCTTCTCTCTGGAGTGCAATGAAGTGTCCAGTAATGAGTTATGAGATGTCAATGAGTTTGGAGTGACTTTGGGCAGCCTGTATATTGAAGCTCAGGGCTATGTTCCTGTGTTGCTGGAGAATTTGTGTAGTATGTCTTGCTCTGGAACTTGTTGGCCTTGGGTGATGCTTGGTTTCAGTGTAGGTATGGAGGCTTTTGATGAGCTCCTATTGATTAATGTTCCCTGGAGTCAGGAGTTCTCTGGTGTTCTCAGGATTTGGACTTAAGCCACCTGCTTCTGGTTTTCAGTCTTATTTTTACAGTAGTCTCAAGACTTCTTCATCTATACAGCATCATTGATAAAACATCTAGGTTAAAGATCAAAAGTTTCTCCACAGTGAGGGACACCCAGAGAGGTTCACAGATTTACATGGAGAAGAGAAGAGGAAGGAGGGAGTTAGAGGTGACCCGAATGAGATGAGGTGTAATCAAAAGAGGAGAGAGCAAGCTAGCCAGTAATCACTTCCTTATGTGCGCTCCACAGTCTAGACCACTCAGAGATGTTCACGGAGTTGTACAGAGAAGAGAGGAGGGAGGAAGGAGATAGAGGTGGCCAGGAGGATAAAGGGGGGGAATCAAAAGGAGCGAGACATCTAGCCAGTAATCAATTCCTTAAGTGTTCTCCACTGTCTGGAACACACAGAGATTCACAGAGTTGGGTAGAGAAGAGAAGGGGAAGGGAGGAGATAGAGGCGACCTGGTGGAGAGAAAGGAGAGTTCAAAGGGGGAGAGAGCAATCAGGCCAGTGATCTCGCTCCCAAGTAAAAATTGGTAATGACGGTTTGGTTCTTAAAAGTACAAAATTGATAACAAATACCAAAAGCAAAGATTAAAAATCTAGAGTAGAGGTTGGATTTTCAAAAATACAATATTAAAGAAAAGGAAAAAAAAGTCAGAAAAGTTATTTTATATATATATATATATATATGAAGTTTTCTTTAAAAATAGGGTCTCTTTTTTTGCAAAGTAATAGTAGGTTATAAAAATGAAAATTGAAGGAGTAATAGAGGACTTAAAATTAAAAAAAATTTTTAAGGAATGATAGTAAAAATATATTGAGGACTTTCTTTGGTGTTTTTGTGGGCACTGTGGGATCAGTTCATTTTCAGATAGTTCCTTGGTCCGGCTTATATTTCTCAAGGTCTATAGGCTCCTTCCTATGTAGTCAGTACTAACTACAGGGTTTTAATCTATTGCATCTGTCACTTCCAAGGTGGTTCTCTCTGTTTTAGCTTCTTCTCCTTTGCTGGTCTATTCAGTGTCTGATTTCTGCCCTGACACAAGGGGGAGGTGGTGGACACTTCTTTAGGCTTACTTTTTCAGTTGCGCTGTGGGGAGGGAGGGATGCTGCAAACAAATAACACTGGTGTATGCTCACAGTGTCTCAGCCACACTGGGCCTGCCCCCGCTCACGGCGCGTGCCCTCCCTGCCCACACTGCTCAGGCTCTAGGTTGCTCTGCCAGGAAGGATCCAAGGCTGGCCCTGGGCTGTATGCACCTCCCAGGTCTAAGTCGCTCAGGTTCAGGCACTCGGGTAGTCCTCAGAGGTGCAGACTCGGTTGGGTCTGTGTTTTGTGCCCTTCCCGGGTCCGCACAGCTCCGGTGATGAGGTGTTTGGAGAGCATGGTCGCTTTAACTTATCACCTCCCTGTCCCTGCCGCTCGGTTTTCTGGGTGTGCAACCAGTGCACCTTCTCAGGCAGATGTTGACTGTCCAGAACCCCAAGAAGTCTTAGTTGGCAAAGAAGCCTGCTTGCAGTTTGGTAGATAATGCCTCTCTGGGGCTACGATTGCCCCCCTTCCAGCTCTGGCTGCCTGTCACCACAGGGGGATGGTCTGCAGTGGGCTAGCTCTGTTCAGTCCTTTGTTCTGTGAGCAGGCCTGGTGGTGTCTTAGGTTAGGGCTTTTCATATGGTAGCTATCCCACAGTCTGGTTTGCTTAGACCAAGTTAGTTCCCTCAGATTGCCTTCAGGGCATTCAGGCCTGGTCCTTACTCTAAGCAATGCAGCCCATGCCTCCCTGCCCAGCCCCCGCTTGCTAGTGGCGGATGCAGGTGTCTGCACTGCTTCTCCGCTGGGGGAGTTACCATTGGGCTTGTAATCTGTGGGTTTAATTTATTTATTTTCCCCCAGTTATGTTGCCCTCTGTGCTTCCAAGGCTCGCCAGAGACTTAGCAGTGAGAGTGTTTCCTGGTGTTTGGAAATGTCTCTCTTTTTAAGACTCCCTTCCTGGGACAGAGCTCCGTCCCTACCTCTTTTGTCTCTTTTTTGTCTTTTATATTTTTCCTACCTCCTTTCGAAGACACTGGGCTGCTTTTCTGGGTGCTGATGTCCTGTGCCGGCATTCAGAAGTTGTTTTGTGGAATTTGCTCAGCATTTAAATGTTCTTTTGATGAATTTGTGGGGGAGAAAGTGGTCTCCCCATCCTATCCCTCTGCCATCTTAGGATTGCCCCCCTTTTAACTTTTGGTGTTCACCTTTAGAAAGCTCAGAAACAAATTTATGGCCCACATCTAGCAGGTATACAGGATCTTGATTTTTACTTTTAATTTTCTTTTGTTCTGGTTACTTACTTATATTTATATTGTTGTATTATACTTGTTTGAACAACATAGAGTATAAACATTAGTGGCCATTTAGCCTCCTTTACAAGTCATGACTGAACGGAAGCAGGGCCTTGAGTATTGACAGAAAGCAAACTAGAAGTCAGTTGGACAAGAGGACCATACACATAGCCTTTTAAATTTTAATAACTGCCTTCAGACAAAGATGTAAAATTGTAAGTTCAGTTCAGTTCAGTTCAGTCACTCAGTCATGTCTGACTCTTTGTAACCCCATGAATCACAGCACGCCAGGCCTCCCTGTCCATCACCAACTCCAGGAGTTCACTCAAACTCATGTCCATCAAGTCGGTGATGCCATCCAGCCAATTCATTCTCTGTCGTCCCCTTCTCCTCCTGCCCCCATTACCTCCCAGCATCAGTGTTTTTCCAGTGAGTCAACACTTCGCATGAGGTGGTCAAAGTATTGGAGTTTCAGCTTCAACATCAGTCCTTCCAATGAAAACCCAGGACTGATCTCCTTTAGAATGGACTGGTTGGATCTCCTTGCAGTCTAAGGGACTCTCAAGAGTCTTCTCCAACACCACAGTTCAAAAGCATTGATTCTTTGGTGCTCAGCTTTCCTCACAGTCCAACTCTCACATCCATACATGACTACTGGAAAAACCATAGCCTTGACTAGATGGACCTTTGTTGGCAAAGAAATGTCTCTGCTTTTCAATATGCTGTCTAGGTGGGTCATAAATTTCCTTTCAAGGAGTAAGTGTCTTTTAATTTCATAGCTGCAGTCACCATCTGCAGTGATTTCGGAGCCCTCCCAAAAAAGTCTGACACTGTTTCCATTGTTTCCTCATTTTTTCCACATGAAATGATGGAACCAGATGCCACAATCTTCGTTATCTGAAAGTTGAGCTTTAAGCCAACTTTTTCACTCACTTTTTCATCAACAAGCATTTTAGTTCCTCTTCACTTTCTGCCATAAGGGTGGTGTCATCTGCATCTGTGAGGTTATTGATATTTCTCCCGGCAATCTTGATTCCAGCTTGTGTTTCTTCCAGTCCAGTGTTTCTCATGATATACTCTGCATAGAAGTTAAATAAGCAGGGTGACAATATACAGCCTTGACGTACTCCTTTTCCTATTTTGAACCAGTCTGTTGTTCCATGTCCAGTTCTAACTGTTGCTTCCTGACCTGCATATAGGTTTCTCAAGAGGCAGGTCAGGTGGTCTGGTATTCCCATCTCTCTCAGAATTTTCCACAGTTTATTGTGATCCACACAGTCAAAGGCTTTGGCATAGTCAACAAAGCAGAAATAGATGTTTTTCTGGAACTCTCTTGCTTTTCCATGATCTAGCGGATGTTGGCAATTTGATCTTTGGTTCCTCTGCCTTTTCTAAAACCAGCTTGAACATCTGGAAGTTCACGGTTCATGTATTGCTGAAGCTTGGCTTGGAGAATTTTGAGCATAACTTTACCAGCGTGTGAGATGAGTGCAATTGTGTGGTAGTTTGAGCATTTTTGGCCTAGCCTTTCTTTGGGATTGGAATGAAAACTGACCTTTTCCAGTCCTGTGGCCACTGCTGAGTTTTCCAAATTTGCTGGCATATTGAGTGCAGCACTTTCACAGCATCACCTTTCAGGATTTGAAATAGCTCAATTGGAATCCCATCACCTCCATTAGCTTTGTTTGTAGTGATGCTTTCTAAGGCCCACTTGACTTCACATTCCAGGATGTCTGGCTCTAGGTGAGTCTGAGTGATCACACCATCATGATTATCTGGGTCGTGAAGATCTTTTTTGTACTGTTCTTCTGTGTATTCTTGCTACATCTTCCTAATATCTTCTGCTTCTGTTAGGTCCATAGCATTTCTGTCCTTTATCGATCCCATCTTTGCATGAAATGTTCCCTTGGTATTTCTAATTTTCTTGAAGAGATCTCTAGTCTTTCCCATTCTGTTCTTTTCCTCTATTTCTTTGCATTGATTGTTGAGGAAGGCTTTCTTATCTCTCCTTACTATTCTTTGGAACTCTGCATTCAGATGGGAATATCTTTCCTTTTCTCCTTTGGTTTTTCCTTCTCTTCTTTTCACAGTTATTTGTAAGGCCTCCTCAGACAGTCATTTTGCTTTTTTTTTCCATTTCTTTTCCATGGGGATGGTCTTGATCCCTATCTCCTATACAATGTCACGAACCTCTGTCCATATTTCATCAGGTACTGTGTCTATCAGATCTAAGCCGTTAAATCTATTTCTCACTTCCACTGTATAATCATAAGGGATTTGATTTAGGTCATACCTGAATGGTCTAATGGTTTTCCCCACTTTTTTCAATTTAAGTCTGAATTTCGCAATAAGGAGTTCATGATCTGAGCCACAGTCAGCTCCTGGTCTTGTTTTTGCTGATTGTATAGAGCTTCTCCATCTTTGGCTGCTAAGAATATAATCAGTCTGATTTCGGTGTTGACCATCTGGTGATATCCATGTGTAGAGTCTTCTCTTGTGTTGTTGGAAGAGGGTGTTTGCTATGACCAGTGCGTTCGCTTGGCAAAACTCTATTAGCCTTTGCCCTGCTTCATTCTGCATTCCAAGGTCAAATTTGCCTGTTACTCCAGGTGTTTCTTGACTTCCTACTTTTGCATTCCAGTCCTCTATAATGAAAAGGACAACTCTTTGGGGTGTTATTTCTAAAAGGTCTTGTAGGTCTTCATAGAACCATTCAACTTCAGCTTCTTCAGTGTTACTGGTTGGGGCATAGGCTTGGATTACTGTGATATTGAATGGTTTGCCTTGGAAACGAATAGAGATCATTTTGTCGTTTTTGAGATTGCATCCAAGTACTGCATTTCGGACTCTTGTTAACCATGATGGCTACTCCATTTCTTCTAGGGGTTCCTGCCCACAGTGGTAGATATAATGGTCATCTGAGTTAAATTTACCCATTCCAGTCCATTTTAGTTTGCTGATTCCTAGAATGTCAACATTCACTCTTGCTATCTCCTGTTTGGCCACTTCCAATTTGCCTTGATCCATGGACCCGACATTCCAGATTCCTATGCAATATTGCTCTTTATACAGCATCTGACCTTGCTTCTATCACCAGTCACATCCACAAGTGTGTGTTGTTTTTGCTTTGGCTCCATCCCTTCATTCTTTCTGGAGTTATTTCTCCACTGATAGTTCTAAAATGCTTGAAAATTCCTGGGAGTGCAAAAAACAAGAGACAGGTAGTTGGGGGACAAAGGGATTCCCAAGTGACGCAGTGGTAAAAACCTGCCTGCTGATGTAGGAGATCCCTAGGTGGGGAAGATCCCCTGGAGAAGGAAATGGCAACACATTCCAGTATTCTTGCCTGGGAAATCCCATGGACAGAGGAGCCTGTCAGGCTACAGCCCATAAGGTTGCTAAGAGTTAGGCATGACTGAGGATGCACATGCATGTATCTGGAAAACGTTGGTTTGCCCTTAACCTGCTTTGTTCTTCCCTGGGCATGCTTTCTCCTTTGTAGAAAAGGTGTGTTGGATGAGAACTTTCTGAGGTTCTTTCCAGCTCTGCCACTCTATAAGTCACATAAATTAAATAGCTATCTGAATGCAGCCCCACTACCAATTATTTAACAAGGCACAATCTTATTTAAACAGATTGCATTGATTTAGGTTCGAGGAGTTCTGTCATATAGGAAGTGACTAAGCCATCAGTGGTGTTCTTGTTCCTTTTGTTACTTAAACTTTTGAATTAAAACTGTACATAGTTTTAAACCTTTTTATTTTATATTGGAGTATAGTGATTAACAATGTTGTGATTGTTTCAGGTGGATGGCAAAGTGACTCAGCCATACATATACCTGTATCCAGTCTCCCCAAACTCCTCTCCCATCCAGGCTGCCACATAACATTCTGCAGGGTTCCATGTAAAGTACATCCTTGTTGCTTATCCATTTTATTTTTTTTTTTTTTTTGAGCTCAGATCAAGTGTAGAAACCTTCATAGTTATATAAAGTTCCGCAGTAAAATCTTTTCATCATTGCTCAGAACTGATCAGCCTTTCATACAAGCACACCCACAAGCAACTCTCACTTACCCACAAGTATCTCACTTACCCACCAGCCCCTTAATTATCCAGTCACCTATACACACACACACACACACACACACATACCCCTTCACACCCCTTCAATTATTCTTTTGCTTCTCAGAACTACAGAGATCATGCATCAGATACACTGGGTGCTCTTCTGATGCTCAGATTTGGCTACTTTCATCACTGATCCACTTCAGTAAGAGCAGATCTCAGAGAATATCCATTTTAAATATAGCAGTGTGTATCTGTCAATCCCAAACTCCCTAACTAGCCCTTCTCCCCACCCTTCCCACCTGGCAACCATAAGTTCATTCTCTAAGCCTATGAGTCTGTTTCTGTAAAACTGTACATATTTTTTAAAACAGCTGCATCACTTGGGAATCCCTTTGTCCCCCAACTACCTGTCTCTTGTTTTTTGCACTCCCAGGAATTTGCAAGCATTTTAGAACTATCCTGTAAAATGAAATTTTACATGGAACCCCCTATATACAAATGGGTTATTATAACAAATGAGTTCCATAGGTAGTTTAGATTTGTTTGATAGAAAATATAACTGAAGAACCTCTAGTGTTTCTAGGATCCCATTTTAGAAAATGTGGATAAAGATAACATGATTTTTTATTTATGTCTTATGATTTTTATTTTATTTATTTATGACAGAATGTGGTCCACTGGAGAAGGGAATGGCAAACCACTTCAGTTTTCTTGCCTTGAGAACCCCATGAACAGTATGAAAAGGCAAAATGATAGGATACTGAAAGGGGAACTCCCCAGGTTGGTGGGTGCCCAATATGCTACAGGAGATCAGTGGAGAAATAACTCCAGAAAGAATGAAGGGATGGAGCTAGACATCTTGGAATCTGAAGTCAAGTGGGCCTTAGAAAGCATCACTATGAACAAAGCTAGTGGAGGTGATGGAATTCCAGTTGAGCTGTTTCAAATCCTGAAAGATGATGCTGTGAAAGTGCTGCACTCAATATGCCAGCAAATTTGGAAAACTCAGCAGTGGCCACAGGGCTGGAAAAGGTCAGTTTTCATTCCAATCCCAAAGAAAGGCCAGGCCAAAGAATGCTAAAACTACCACACAATTGCACTCATCTCACATGCTAGTAAAGTAATGCTCAAAATTCTCCAAGCCAGGCTTCAGCAATACGTGAACCATGAACTTTCTGATGTTCAAACTGGTTTTAGAAAAGGCAGAGGAACTGGAGATCAAATTGCCAACATCCGCTAGATCATGGAAAAAGCAAGAGAGTTCCAGAAAAACATCTATTTCTGCTTTGTTGACTATGCCAAAGCCTTTGACTGTGTGGATCACAATAAACTGTGGAAAATTCTGAGAGAGATGGGAATACCAGACCACCTAACCTGCCTCTTGAGAAACCTATATGCAGGTCAGGAAGCAACAGTTAGAACTGGACATGGAACAACAGACTGGTTCAAAATAGGAAAAGGAGTACGTCAAGGCTGTATATTGTCACCCTGCTTATTTAACTTCTATGCAGAGTATATCATGAGAAACGCTGGACTGGAAGAAACACAAGCTGGAATCAAGATTGCTGGGAGAAATATCAATAACCTCAGATATGCAGATAACACCACCCTTATGGTAGAAAGTGAAGATGAGCTAAAAGCCTCTTGATGAAAGTGAAAGAGGAGAGCGAAAAGTTGGCCTAAAGCTCAACGTTCAGAAAACAAAGATCATGGCATCCAGTCCCATCACTTCAGGGGAAATAGATGGGGAAACAGTAGAAACAGTGTTAGACTTTATTTTCTTGGGCTCCAAAATCACTGCAGATGGTGACTGCAGCCATGAAATTAAAAGACGCTTACTCCTTGGAAGAAAAGTTATGACCAACCTAGATAGCATATTCAAAAGCAGAGACATGACTTTGCCGACTAAGGTCCGTCTAGTCAAGGGTATGGTTTTTCCTGTGGTCATGTATGGATGTGAGAGTTGGACTGTGAAGAAGGCTGAGCGCCGAAGAATTGATGCTTTTGAACTGTGGTGTTGGAGAAGACTCTTGAGAGTCCCTTGGACTGCAAGGAGATCCAACCAGTCCATTCTGAAGGAGATCAACCCTGGGATTTCTTTTGAAGGAATGATGCTGAAGCTGAACCTCCAGTACTTTGGCCACCTCATGCAAAGAGCTGACTCATTGGAAAAGACTCTGATGCTAGGAGGGATTGGGGGCAGGAGGAGAAGGGGACAATCGAGGATGAGATGGCTCGATGGCATCACTGACTCAATGGACATGAGTCTGAGTGAACTCCGGGAGATGGTGATGAACAGGGGAGGCCTGGCGTGCTGCGATTCATGGAGTCATGAAGAGTCAGACACGACTGAGCGACTAAACTGAACTGAACTGAACTGAACTGAAATAAGAGAGCAGTTCATTTCACACTTAAACACTTCAATATAAATATTAACTAGAGTTAAATGCTTATGGTTTTGTGATTAGGCAAAATGTAAATAACACATTTACATTTTATATGTAGTGCACAAATCTTAAGTCTAAGGGTTTGAGTCACATGGGACAAAGCTTATCTCTCACCACATACAGTTAGGCTGTATCACTGTCCAATCTTGGCCTCTGCACACCACCATTCCTTTTTATTGCTGAGTCTCGTTTATCATATAAATATATCTCAGTTTACTTATCCAGTTTCCTGTTGATGGAACTGGGGCTATTTCCACTTTGGGGTTATAATAACTAAGCCACTATGAACATTCTTGTACAAGTCTTTTTATAGATACATGCTTTCACTTCTCTCGAGCGAACACCTAAGAGTAAAATTGCTGGATCATAGGGTACGTATGTGTATGTTCAGTTTCCTAAGAAACTGCCAGACTTTTTCTAAAACAAAATAGCAGTTTCACTTTCTCCACATCCTTGCCAATGTTTTATGTAATCAGTCATATTGGTTTTGACCATTCTGGTGGGTGTGTAATGATATCTCTGTCTAATTTACATTTTTCTCATGACTAACACTATATAGAACATGTTTTGCATGGGTTTATTTCCCATTCATCTATCTTTCATTTTGAAGTGTATGTTCAAATGTTTGCCCATTTTTATTGGGTATTTATTTCGTTTGAATGGTCAGGAGATTTTTTAATATATATCCTAGATACCAGTCCTTTTTCAGATATATTTTGCATTTTCTCCCACTCTACGGCTTGTCTATATATTTTCTTAATGGTGTTTTTTTTCATTAGCACAATTTTAAATTTTGATGCAGTCTATTTTATTGATTCTTGGAGGTAAATATTGTTATCTATGTCCTAAGAAACCTTTGCCTATGACCAAATAACAAAGATATTCCCCTCTGTTTTTTTTTTAGAAACTTTAGATCTATAATCAATCTCAGGTTGATTTTGTGCATAGTGTGAGAGAAGAGTTGAGGTTAATATTTTAAAATATGGTCAACCAGTTGTTACAACACCATTTTATGCAGTAATGTAGCAGAATATAAAATTAAGATACAGAAATCAATAGCCAATAATAGGGGAGATAATTGCAGAGAAACTCCATTCAAGTCACAATAATGAAGATAAAATACATAGAAATAAACTTAACAATAAATGTACAAAATCTATGTGAGGAAAACTTTAAAACACTCCTAAAAGAGTGTTAGACTTGAACAAATGAAAAGATCCCGCCTGTTCTTGAATGAAACAGCTTAGCATCATAAAGAAGTCAGTTCTCCTCATATTAATTTTTAAATTTAACCCAATAAAATACTAAAAATTTTTTTAATGGAGGTAGACAAGTTGATACTATCTATATGGAAAAACAAACATGTACCAACAACTAGAAAAATACTGAAAAGGAAATGACATACAGGGTATTAAAGCACACTGCTGCTGCTAAGTTGCTTCAGTTGTGTCCAACTCTGTGCGACCCCATAGACGGCAGCGCAACAGGCTCTGCCATCCCTGGGATTCTCCAGGCAAGAACTCTGGAGTGGGTTGCCATTTCCTTGTTCAATGCATGAAAGTGAAAAAAAAGTGAAGTCGCTCAGTCACAACCCCATGGACTGCAACCTTCCAGGCTCCTCTATCCATGGGATTTTCCAGGCAAGAGTACTGGAGTAGGGGTGCCATTGCCTTCTCCTTAAAGCACACTACAAAGCCTTTATACATAGAATAGGGTGGTACTGCTCACCTGAATAGACAATAAGTGAGTCACTAAGTTGAAGTCACTCAGTCATGTCCAACTCTTTGCGACTCCATGGGAAATAGCCTACCAGGCTCCTCTGTCCATGGAATTTTCCAGGCAAATAGTCCTGGAGTGGATTGCCATTTCCTTCTCCAGGGGATCTTCCCAACCCAGGGATCGAACCCAGGTCTCCCGCATTGTAGACAGATGTTTTACCATCTGAGCCACCAGGGAAGTCACTAGACCAGTGAAATAGAAGTTCAGAAATATAAATCAAGTACATAGAGAAATTTAATGTATGATAAAGGTGATATCAAAAATCAGTGGGGGAGCAAAACTGAACTTTTAATAAACAATGCAGGAAAACTATTTGGAAAAATGTAAAATTAGATTCATATGTCACATCACACACAAGAATAAATTTCACATGGATTGGAGATCTGAAGAAATACATTAAACTATGTAAGTACTAGAAGAAAATTTTGGTGAATGCCTGTATGTCCTGAGTGTAGGGAAGAGTTTTCTAACAATGACTCCAAATCCAGATGCAATAAAAGACTGATACATTTGACCAAATAAAATATCACATAAGCAAAGTCAAAGATGATTAACAAACTGGAGGAAACTATTTGCAACAATATCACTTATAAAGGGCAAGTATCTCTACTACCTAAAGAACTCTTTTAAATAGGGAAGAAAACACCAAAAACTTGATTTAAAAAATTAGCAGGACTTCCCTGGGGACCCCAGTGCAGGGGACATGGGTTCAGTCATTGGTCTGCGAAGATTCCACTGCTGTGGAGTAACTAAACCCATGCTCTAGGGCCTGTGAGCAGCAACTACTAACTCTAAGCGCGGCAACTACTGAAGCCCACTTTCCCTAGAGCTGCACACAGCAACTACTGAGCCCATGAGCCACAACTACTGAAGTCTAAGTACCTAGAGCCTGTGCTCTGCAACAAGAAAAGCCACCACAATGAGAAGCCTACACACCGCAACTAGAGAGTAGTCCCCACTTGCCACAAATAGAGAAAGCCTACGTGCAGCAATGAACACTCAGTGCAACCAAAAATAAATAAAAATTGGCCCTTAAAGAATAAAATGTTCTGTTGTGCTGCTAAGTCACTCCTCACACTCCTCACTTAACATTAGAAATCCAAATTGAAACTGCACTGAGATACTATTTCTCAGCTATCAGATTGGCAAAAATTTTAAAGTAAGGGAACACAGTCTGTTGGTGAAGTTGTGGAGAAATAGGCACTCACACATTCAGTACTATGTGCTGGTGGGAACGCAAATTGGTACAACCCTCATGGAGAGGGAATTTGGCAATAACTAACAAAAAAATACACAGGCATTTACCCCTTGAACCAGCGTTCCCAGTCCTAGGAATTTACTTTGAAGATACACTTTCAACAATACAAAAATATATATACATGCAGTTATTCACTGCACCACTTTTTGTGTGTGAATGCAAAACAATGAAAACAACCTGAATGCCCACACATAGGAGAGCAGTTAAACTATAATATACCTACACAATGGAGTATTATGTAACTGTAAGAAAGAATGGTATGGAGTGATTTAGGAAAATCACACTAGGAAAAAATTAAATGAAAAAGAGTACAAAAGAATAAGGAAGACAGGAAAATAAAATACCCATTTGTCTGCTTATGTTACAAAACGTAACACAGGAAATATAAGCCAGAAACTTAAAAAGACTGCTTACCTACATGAGGTGAGTGGAAACAGGATGGAAAAAATGGTGAATGTGAGTAGGATAGAAGGAATCAGGACTGAGAGTGAGACTTCTCTAAGTACACACTTCAATATCATTTTGGCTTTTGGAATCATATTAATAATGCTTCACATGTTCAAAAGTAAATAAAATTGGTAAGGATTGAGAATGCCCCCAAGTGCAATATGCAAGCTCAGTTGCTCAGTTGTGCCCGACTCTTTGTAACCCTATGGGCTGTAGCCTGCCAGGCTCCTCTCTCCATGGAATTTTCCAGGCAAGAACACTGGAGTGGGTTGCCATTTCCTCCTCCAGGGGATCCTCCTGACCCAGGGATAGAACCCACGGCTTCTGCAGCTCCTGCATTGGCAGGTGGATTCTTTACCACTGTGCCACCGGGAAGTCCACAAATGCAATATAAACAGAAGCAAATGAATGTAACTGTATGTCAAATGTCTAACATAATCACATTATGGTGGCAATGGCACGGGAGGAGAATGGCATAGAACGTACATACAGATATAGAAGTATGCAAATGTACGTGTATACATACCTATATTTCCAAGCCCTGCTCTTCAAGAAGACCTCTAGAAGCAATCACCACCTACTATTAATGAATACAAGTAGATCCCATATCCTGGTTTCTAAATATCATTCTTTGGACTTCCCTGGTGGTCCAGTGTTTAAGAATCTGTGTGCTGATGCAGGGGATGGATTCAATCCCTGGTTGGGGGAAGATTCCACATGCTGTGGGGCAACTAAGGCTGTGAGCTGCAACTACTGAAGCCAGTGCACTCTAGAGCCTGTGGTCTGCAGCAAGGGAAGCCACTGCAACAAGTCCACACATAATGAAGAGTAGTCCCCTCTTGCCACAACTAGAGAAAGCCCACGTGCAGCAATGAAGACTCAGTGCAGCCAAAAATAAAGAAATTTTAAAATAAATATCATTCATCAATAAAAGGAACTGGCATTTCTTGGAGAAATGGCTAATTCCAAGGCTGGACATGATCCATACAAAATGAGCCTGGAATATCACATGATACCAAAAAGTAATGAAATGATCAAAGAATGAAGGGAACATATCAAAAGACATAGGAGCCAGCTTGAAAGGACTATCAGTGGACAAATCTGTGACACTTTGGTCAACAAAATAACCATATTAATGACTTATGACCATAGGTTACAACAAATATTCCTGAGTCCATACTGATATAAATACTAATAGTCAATTCAGGCATGAAAAAGCTGATGAGTTACAGGATACTTACATAGACTGGAAGTACCTCCCCACAAAATACTTATTAATTACAAAAAAAAAAGTAACTTCATAGTGGAGAAACCCAGCATCACTTCAACCAAATAAAGTTAAAATTACCAATAACAGGAGAAATCAACAGCACAATACAATGCACTAGGGACACAACACTACTTCTATAGTATTCCTGGCCAAGGGCTTCCCTAGTGGCTGCAGTTTAAGAGACCTGGGTTTGATCTCTGGGTAGGGAAGATCCCTAGAGAAGGAAATGGTTGCCCACTCCAGTATTCTTGCCTGGAGAATCCCAAGAACAAAGGAGTCTGGCAGGCTACAGCCCACATGGGATTGCAAAGAGTCAGACACTACTGAGTGACTAAGCATGTGTGTGCGTGCACACGTGCACACACACACACACACACACACACACACACACACACATCCTGCCCAAAATGCATTGCCTGAACCTAATCATGAGAAAATATTAGACAAAGGCAAATTGAGAACATTCCATAACATGGGTGACCTGTACTCTTCAAAAATGTCCATGTCATTAAAGACAAAGACTAGGGATGTTTCTGGATTAGAAGAGACTAAAGAGACATGACAGTTAACTTCACTACATCATCATGAATTAGTTTTGGACCAGATATTTTTGTTCTCTTGATATAATGAATATTAGTTGGACAGTAAGAAAAATTTGAACAAGATCTATAGATTAATGACAGAACTTCTGTCAGCCTGGATAAACACATACGAGGGACATCCTGACCTAGAACAGCTACCCTGGATTATAGAAGAGCAGGAAAAAAGCCTCTTACATAAGCCACTGTATGTGAGCCATCGTTGGATCTTAACAGCAGCATATTCTACATCAACTAATACAGATCAGGTACATTAAAGTGGGATGCTGCCAAACAAAATCAACTATTTAGCATTGCCTGGTTCAGACGTGGCCATGGAAGATAAAGAACAAGGGAAAACTTCCAGAAGGAGGATAAGAAAAACAAAGGATAAGGAAATTCCATCCAGAGAGCAGAGTGAGAATCTGACCAAAGGACTTTCTCCACTGCCATCCTTTTCTGAATGTGGGTCATTATGGTTATTCTGTCCATATTGCACTATTGTATATTGGGTATTTGAGGTGTCCATCTGTATCTGGACCTGATGGAGAAGACAGCATAATGCATTATTTTGAGTTAGTAACTGGATAGGACTTTGGATTGTTCCTTTGGGGGACAGGGCAAGTGTGTCCTAAAAATGGCAAGAGGGCTAAACATGAATGCCCAGAGGGGGAAGACTGAGGCAGAGACTGCCAGTGGTCAGTCAAAATCCATTCCTCCCTTCTTCCTGGACAAAGGGCCAAGCTACATTTTCCAGCCCCCTTGCAAGTTAGGTGTGGCCATATAACTACGTTCTCTCCAATGAAATGTGAACAGAAGAAATGTGTGTGATTTTCAGGCCTGGTCCTTGAAAATCTCCCACATGCACTCAACCACGGTCTTTCCCTGCCTCCTGTGGGCTACAATGGCGATGACCAAACAACCTTGGAAGCCATGTGTCTTTCAACAACCTTATAGGGAAAAAGCAGCTGCCAATTTGGAAAACCTGTCCTGAATTGCTACCAGCCAGAGAAAATTTATGTATTAAATCACTGAATTTCTGTTGAGTCTCTTCTTACAACAGCTTAGCCTTCTGAAGTTAATATAGAGGCCACTGCAGCTCTCAAAGCAGACAGTTCTTAAGAAAAGGCTTTTGAAGGTGCTAAACTAAGAAATGCCAGATAAACCGTTAACTGCTATGGAAGGGCCCATTAAATATGTCTACACTTATACTGAAACTTGGTACAAAGGACACTGGTCCCGAGATTTACAATCGGAAAAATGAATCTGACCCTGCCAAACAGGCTTTGGCAGGCATGAAATTGAGTGCCACACTCTGCTCCAAGCTTAATCTTAATAACCCATCCAAACTTCTCTCAACTCACTACCATAGCTGTTTGCAAAGGATAAGATGATGAAGTTGATTGCTTTACTAACAAGGAAAGCCAGGAAACCACAGGGAACTTTCCATGTGGCCTAAGCCAGACCATGATGGCTCTGGAGGTTGCAAACTCCATATAACAGTTACAAATCAATTATTATTGCATAGGCTTTGGGAAAGCCACATGGGAACACCCTTCTGTCTGTTTCCTGAGAGATGGGTTGCTGAAGTCTCCTCCCCAGAACTCCACCAAAGGGCACAATTCTCAACCTGCCATCAATGAGTTAGGCTGCAGCACAGAGCAAGAAACTGATTTGGAGAAGGAAATTAAGCTCTGTAGACAGGTGAGAGGATACTGGTAAGGGAACTTGGCAAATGAAGGCCACTAGGACGCTAAGAGTCGGACACAACTGAGCGACTTCACTTTCACTTTTCACTTTCATGATTTGGAGAAGGAAATGGCAACCCATTCCAATGTTCTTGCCTGGAGACTCCCAGGGACAGGAGAGCCTGGTGGGCTGCTGTCTCTGGGGTCGCACAGAGTCAGACATGACTGAAGCGACTTAGCAGCAGCAGCAGCAGGACAGGGAAAGAGTTTCATTGGAGTGGAAGGAATGAAGGCCTGATTGGAGGGATTTCAAGCAAATGGAAGGGGACTTCCCTGGTGGTCTAATAGCTAAGACTCCACGCTCCCCATGCAGGGGGCCCAGGTTCCATTCCTGGTCAGGGAACCAGATTCCACATGTTGCAACTAAAAATCCTGTGTGCTGCAACTAAGACCCAGCACAGCCAAATAAATTAAATAAATGGTAGAAAAAAGTGTTGGGGGTGAGTGTGCGGGGAGGGAGGCAAGGGAGAGAGAGAATGGGAAAAGTCCAGACAGCCAAAGGAGACAAATAGGACAGTGGCTAAAGGGAAATGTTTAATCAAGGGAATGCTTTTCCCCTAGTTCTGAAGATGGGAGATGTTTGCACGTTGTTAGGAATGATCGAGTTGAGCAGAAAACTGATAATGCAGGGGAGAGAGAGAGGGAAATCCAATGTCTTAGATACAAGAACAGCTTATCCACTGTAACAAAAGGAAATGCAGTGGATACAAATACAGAGGGGCAAGTAGGTGGTCCATTTAGTAGCACAACAATGAAGAGAGGTAATTAAGAACATGCACTGTGGAGTCACAATCCAAACTCCATCACTTTTGAGTTATATGCTCTTAGGCAAGTTTATCTAACCTGTGCATCATTTCCTTATCTGTAAAATGTGGATATCAACTAGAAATTTTCTGCAAGAACCAACTATCAGTGAAGTGCTTTGAATAGTTTGGCACACAGTGAACATCAAACTCTACCTATCAGATCTAGTCCTTTAAATCTATTTCTCACTTCCACTGTATAATCATAGGGGATTTGATTTAGGTCATACCAGTATGGTCTAGTGGTTTTCCCCACTTTCTTCAATTTAAGTCTGAATTTCGCAATAAGGAGTTCATGATCTGAGCCACAGTCAGCTCCCGGTCTTGTTTTTGCTGACTGTATAGAGCTTCTCCATCTTTGGCTGCTAAGAATATAATCAGTCTGATTTCGGTGTTGACCATCTGGTGATGACCATGTGTAGTCTTCTCTTGTGTTGTTGGAAGAGGGTGTTTGCTATGACCAGTTCGTTCTCTTGGCAAAACTCTATTAGCCTTTGCTCTGCTTCGTTTTGTATTCCAAGGCCAAATTTGCCTGTTACTCCAGGTGTTTCTTGACTTCCTACTTTTGCATTCCAGTCCCCTATAATGAAAAGGACATCTTTTGGGGGTGTTATTTCTAAAAGGTCTTGTAGGTCTTCATAGAACCATTCAACTTCAGCTTCTTCAGTGTTACTGGTTGGGGCATAGACTTGGATTACTGTGATATTGAATGAACTACGCCTGATGATGGAGAAGGCAATGGCAACCCACTCAGTACTCTTGCCTGGAAAATCCCATGGACAGAGGAGCCTGGTAGGCTGCAGTCCATGGGGTCGCGAAGAGTTGGACACAACTGAGCGACTTCACTCTCACTTTTCACTTTCATGCACTGGAGAAGGACATGGCAACCCACTCCAGTGTTCTTGCCTTGAAAATCCCAGGGACAGGGGAGCCTGGTGGGCTGCAGTCTATGGGGTCGCACAGAGTCAGACATGACTGAAGTGACTTGGCAGCAGCAGGAGCATGCCTGATGAACTATGAATGGAGGTTTGTCACATTGTATAGAAGACAGGGATCAAGACCATCCCCATGGAAAAGAAATGCAAAAAGCAAAGTGACTGTCTGAGGAGGCCTTACAAATAGCTGTGAAAAGAGAAAAAGCAAAGGATCAAAGGAAAGATATTCCCATCTGAATGCAGAGTTCCAAAGAATAGCAAGGAGATAAGAAAGCCTTCCTCAACAATCAATGCAAAGAAATAGAGGAAAAAAACAGAATGGGAAAGACTAGAGATCTCTTCAAGAAAATTAGAAATACCAAGGGAACATTTCATGCAAAGATGGGATCGATAAAGGACAGAACTGGTCTGGACCTAACAGAAGCATAAGATATTAAGAAGAGGTGGCAAGAATACACAGAAGAACTGTACAAAGAAGATCTTCATGACCCAGATAATGATGATGGTGTGATCACTCACCTAGAGCCAGACATCCTGGAATGTGAAGTCAAGTGGGCCTTAGAAAGCATCACTACGAACAAAGCTAGTGGAGGTGATGGAATTCCAGTTGAGCTATTTCAAATCCTGAAAGATGATGCTGTGAAAGTGCTGCACTCAATATGCCAGCAAATTTGGAAAACTCAGCAGTGGCCACAGGGCTGGAAAAGGTCAGTTTTCATCTCAATCCCAAAGAAAGGCAATGCCAACGAATGCTCAAACTACCACACAATTGCACTCATCTCACATGCTAGTAAAGTAATGCTCAAAATTCTCCAAGCCAGGCTTCAGCAATACATGAACCATGAACTTCCAGATGTTCAAGCTGGTTTTAGGAAAGGCAGAAGAACCAGAGATCAAATTGCAAACATCTGCTGGATCATGGAAAAAGCAGAAGAGTTCCAGAAAAACATCTATTTCTGCTTTATTGACTATGCCAAAGCCTTTGACTGTGTGGATCACAATAAACTGTGGAAAATTCTGAAAGAGATGGGAATACCAGACCACCTGATCTGCCTCTTGAGAAACCTATATGCAGGTCAGGAAGCAACAGTTAGAACTGGACATGGAACAACAGACTGGTTCCAAATAGGAAAAGGAGTACATCAAGGCTGTTTATTGTCACCCGGCTTATTTAACGTCTATGCCGAGTACATCATGAGATACCCTGAGCTGGAGGAAGCACAAACTGGAATCAAGATTGCCAGGAGAAATCAATAACCTGATATGCAGATGGCACCACCCTTATGGTAGAAAGTGAAGAGAACTAAAATGCTTGTTGATGAAAAAGAGAGTGAAAAAGTTGGCTTAAAGCTCAACATTCAGAAAATGAAGATCATGGCATCTGGTCCCATCACTTCATGGGAAATAGATAGGGAAACAGTGGAAAGTGTCAGACTTTATTTTTGGGGGCTCCAAAATCACTGCAGATGGTGATTGCAGCCATGAAATTAAAAGACGTTTATTCCTTGGAAGGAAAGTTATGACCAACCTAGATAGCATATTCAAAAGTAGAGACATTACTTTCCCAACAAAGGTCCATCTAGTCAAGGCTATGGTTTTTCCAGTGGTCATGTATGGATGTGAGAGTTAGCCTGTGAAGAAAGCTGAGCACCAAAAAATTGATGCTTTTGAACTGTGGTGTTGGAGAAGACTCTTGAGAGTCCCTTGGACTGCATGGAAATCCATCCAGTCCATTCTAAAGGACATTGATCCTCGGTGTTCTTTGAAAGGAATGATGCTAAAGCTGAAACTCCAGTACTTTGGCCACCTCATGCAAAGAGTTGACCCATTGGAAAAGACTCTGGTGCTGGGAGGGATTGGGGTCAGGAGGAGAAGGGGACAACCAAGGATGAGATGGCTGGATGGCATCACCGACTTGATGGACATGAGTCTGAGTGAACTCCGAGAGTTGGTGATTTAACAGGGAGGCCTGGTGTGCTGCAATTCATGGGGTCGCAAAGAGTTGGACACGACTGAGCGACTGAACTGAACTGAAACATACAACAAATATTGGCTGCTACTTCTTCATAATTGGTTATAATTTTGCTATAAGTACTACAAAATTATTTAAAAGCTAACTTGCCAAAGATTCACTAAACTCCTCCCGCCTATCCTGAACTTGAGATGGAAGAAGCAAATTAAAAAGTGAGTAAACATAGCTGATTTCATTTTACGTTTGCACTATCAGCCCCAAACTGACTTCTACTGAGGAACCTACTTCTTGGCAATTTAATACAACTACACAACAGAAGCTGTAGGAAATATACTATGTTTCTCAATGATTAAGGCTTAATGTGTCTAACATGCATAATAGAGTACAAATCAATTTATTACAACTCATTTAAAGGTATCCTACTATTTATTATCTTGGATATTTGCCAATTCTGAGAACACTGCATTTAACACTGAAGTGACTAAAGGTATAGCTGTGAATACCCTTTTTTTAAAAAAGCTAATGTGACGTAGTGGGTAGCCAACTATCTTACAGTTTGCCCTACCCACCCCTAAGTGGTTACTAAACAGTTCTTATATCCATGGTGGTAATTTTTAACAATCTGAAGTATAGGTGACTTACAAAGTTGTCCGTAACGGTCATTTATGCTGTCTCCTTGGCCTGGAATTCTTGGCCTTGGTCACTCTGCCTCCATTTCACCTTTCAGCTTTTAAAATTCAACTCAAGTAGCAGCTCTATTCGTAACAGTCAGAAAGTGGAAACAACCCAGACGTCCATTAACTACTGAACAAATAAGCTCTGTTGATACACACAATATGGATGGGCTTCCCTGGTGGCTCCGACAGTAAAGAATCTGCCTGCAATGCGGGAGACCTGTGATCGATCCCTGGATTGGGAAGATTGCCTGGAGGAAGGCATGGCAACCCACTCCAATATTCTTGCCTGGAGAATTCCATGGACAGAGGAGCCTGTTGGGCAACAGTCCATCGGGTCGCAGAGTGGGACATGACTAGCTTTTGGGTTTTCTTTTGCTGAATCATTAAAGCTTCCAGAAAAATCTGACCTGGACTCATCTCTGTGAATCCTTACAAACTCCCTTTTTGGAAAGATTTTGAAGCTATCCATTCTAGTTAATCCTATTCCTCCTCCTCAGTCTCTCAACTTCAAAAACTATTAATTAGTAACTGATTCATTCAATTCATACTCTTTACAGAAGTCAGCTGAGTAGCATATTAAGGACTATGTTGAGTCATACTACTCAGTTCTATAGCCAGCCAGACTCCTTAAAGAAGTTTCATTTCCTCACCATGGAACAATGAGTAATGTGCCATTTTATATTTATGCAATTATCTGTGTTATCTTTATGTATCAAATAGTTTCAATGCTGCCAGGACTTAATGCAGCCAGACTACTTGAGTGGCAACCCTATCATTTACTAGCCATATAACCTTGCCCAAGGTGTTTTTTGTGCCTTCTTTTCCTGCCTCTTGATTAAAAAAATAAATAAAAAGATGGGGGAAGGAGAGGGGTCATAATAATGTGTCACCCATTGTTGTTATCCTTCATAAGATATTGCATGTAAACCACTTAAAGCGGTGCCCAGCTATTAACTAACATTTATTATGTTCAGCTCTGCATCACCAATGGCAGAAGACTGGGCCTATAATATGATCTACAAATTAGCCTAAATGACCAGTGTGCTAGTGCTACATTAGTATGAATCATTTTTGAGAGTACAATGCAGGGAAGTGACTACAGTTAATAATACTGTTTTGTATATGTGAATGTTGTTAACAGAATAGATACTAAATGTTCTCACCATATACACACAAAAAATGGCAATTATTATGAGGTGACACATGTTAACTAGTCTTACTGTAACTTTCACAATTTATGCATATGTACCAAATATTCATGCTGTACACTTTACACTTAAATAGTATTGTATGTTCATTACAATTCAATAAAGCTGGAAAAAAGAATACAATGCTGGGAATTCCCTGGTGGTCCAATGGTTAGGACTTGGCACTTTCACTGCCATGGTGTGGATTTACTCCTGGTCAGGGAATGAAGATCCCCCACGCTGTGCAGCATGGTCAAAAGATTTTTAAAAAGAAAGAGAACAATGCAAATCTTATCATGCTGAACATTAAGAGTTTTCAATAAGAATTCAATTATTATATTCTTTCTCAAATATGGGCTTTCACTTACCTCCAGACAACAATCCCATTATCTAAGGGAGGTTTTACACACACACACATTTTTCTCTCTCAGTCTCTCTCTAGCTCAGCACACTCTGCTGGTTTCCTTCTAGCACTAATTATGTAATAAGCTTAATTATTTTATTTGATTTTTCCTTATTTGTTTGCCCCACTAGATCTATGGTGAAGGGGCCTTGTCTATTTTGTTTGCTGTTAGATCTCTAACACATGCCTCAGCACACAGTGGGCACTCAAATGTATCCTGGATGAACAATGCAGATATTTTAGTGAGCATTTAACTCATACCAGACAATAAAATAATAATGGTCATAGGTTTCTACTTTAAAGTAATAACCCAATTAGGGATTTAGTCTCATTTTAAAATACATATGATTTATTAAAAATATAAAATGGCAATATTTTCTATAAATTATTCCCACCCAAACATGTTAAAAGATGTGATAATAGGTACACTTTCTAACCACTTATAGCCACCCTCCTCTTTCAAGTACAAAAGATAAAACATACAACATACTGTAGGTTTATTTTTATTCAAAAAGTTACTGTCTCAAGACATAAATACAAATCAGAAAACAGTACAATTAGGACAATAGAATGTGGAGGACAACAGGTTAGAGTAATATATAAAACATTTTTAGCTGGTTGAAAACAAAGCTGTAAGAACTGCTTTCACAAAGAAGTACTCCTTTCAAGAGTGAGAAAAAAAAAATCAACTTAGGTTTAAAATCATATATACAGTCCTCTCAGCAGTTCTAGTAAATGCAGTGGTGTGAAAAACAACATAGGCAATACTTTTGCACGTAACAATATTTGTTGGAAAATCTGTTAGACATGTCTTGATTTCATTTGTTATTAACCATGATTTAATAAAATAATTGTATTTTATCATGATCTTTTAGCTAACCTATGGTTTTTGGCTACCACAGCCCAATGCTTGTTGGTTTCTGACTCTTAAGAACTGGAAGCCTTTTGGTATTCACCCATCTGAAGATATTCTTGTATTGCAAGCATATTAAGGCATGGAATGATTAAAATAATATACCTCAAGAACTGAGAGACGACTGACAAAAGATAGATACACATGTAATATAAGTTAATATTTTGTTTTAAACGATGTCTAGCTGCCTAAGCCTCGCAAAATGAGTTGATGTCAAAATGGCAAGTAGCCACTTTCTGTTTTAAACTAATTCATTTGTGAAAGGACATAAAATGAAGTTTAAAGCTTAGCTTTCAAAGAATATTATGGGTTATGAATTCTATTATCCCATCTAATTTACATACAGAGGAAATGTACTGTAACCTGTTAGAAGTATCTTTAACCTGAAGACTGCTTGCAAAGACAGATAGATAAAACAATATAAAATACAAATTTAAAAATCATTTTAAAGCATGAACACTCATGCTTTTCTATTTTTAAACATTGTTAAACTTTCAATATATTTCTGAAACCTCATAATTTTAAGTTGGAATTTAAAAGTAAGAAAAAACTAAACAAACTGCGCAATTATAAAATCAGCACCAATTTATATATATATATAATTTTATTTAAAATTTAGATCCCTATTCCCACACTCTAATAAGCTGTATAATTTTTGTTTAGAGTTTTTCTGCAAACATACTACAATAAGCTTCTTTTATTTGGAGACAAAATACAGTGGCACTACTGGAAGGAATATCACAACATTACATTTTTATCTTAAAGGACAAGCAAACTTTCAGGGTTGATAATGGGATAAGCATGTTTGAGACTGGTTACCTTCTGGCAGTTCACTGCATCTGGGTATTTCTGAAAAGTATAGAGAAGCTCTTGGATTTTAAAAATATCTTAAAATACATTTTAGATGAAAAAAATTGTAAAAGTTCTGCTTATAAGTTTACTTTTCTCCACAATTACAATATTTAAAAAGAAAGCCTCATTGATTGATGTTTCAAGCATTTAAATTTAGAATGCTAAAAACAATTCTATCCTATAATTTCAGGGCGGGAAATACTCATCCTTAACTTTGTTTCTTGGATGTAAACAGAAATCCAGCAGAGGTCATCATTACTTAGTACACCCAGTAAATAAATGTAAGAGGATTCACGTCTGTACCAAATGCCTCTTCAGATTGTTATAGTTTCTTTTAAAAAAGCATGAAATAATTGATTCAAAAGCCAACTAACAGCGCATAAATAAAATATTTACTTTCTAAGAAAAACTGTAGCTTATCATCAAATTGTTTACTTGTCCTTTACTTTTTTCAGGCAAACAAAACTGCCCCTCAAATGCACTTGATCTTGGTAAGTATAAGCACGTCATATTCTCCTTAGAGAAAAATCTGTACAGAATTTCACTGTATCTACCACACTTTATTTTAAAATTTCCTCTTCCACTTAGAAAATGACTTCACCACAGACTTAATTGCGTACTGGTATTAAAACATTGACACCCCAAGAACCTAATGAGAGAGAAGGAAAAAAAAAAAACTGTTAAAATTGTCATTCATTTCTTTGTAAAATATATTACATTAATACTTGGAAATATTAAGTTTAATAACATGCTAAAAGTCACTTTGAAAAATTCCCCTCTTCAGATATATATTTCTAAAATTATAATTACCATTAACATAAAATGAAATAACATCAGGCCTAATCACAATCCTACCTACCTCATAAATATAACTAAAAGCATAAATCATGTCTCATTTACATGTTTATACACACCCCTAATGCCTAGATAATGCCCTGAACACAGGCACCCAACATATGTTACATGAACAAGTAAATGTGCTTCTTGACATACACTTCTGGCACAAGCATGTCTGGCAAACTCAGTCATTTGCACTGTGAAATGGGTATCATTTTTAAAGTCTTTTGAACACGCAGACCAAAACCATCCAAGAACAATATAAATATGTAGAAAATAGGAAGCATTCTTTAGAAAAGCTGGACTGAATGAACAGGTCTACTAATTTAAAAAAAATCAAGTAAGTAAAGGTAAAATCCGAGCAAAAAGTTGTACTGATGCTTTTCATTACATTTTGGGGCTTCCCTCGTAGCTCAGCTGGTAAAGAATCTGCCTGCAATTCAGGAGACCAGGGTTTGGTTCCTGGGTTGGGAACTCTGGAGAAGGAAATGGCAACCCACTCCAGTTATATTTCACTCCATTACATTTCAGCTGGGGAAACAATGCTAGGTAAAAGCTAATCATTACTTGTCACTAACTTGAAAAAGTAAAAGCAGGTAATGAATGGAGCAACTCCCTCTTGTTTGTTAAGCAAGAATAAGTTACAACTTTCAGTTGTATATACTAAAAGTTGGGCTCTTCAATTAAATTTCCAACACTTACTATGACAATTGAGTAATATTTTTAAAATACTATAATGAGCTAGTGAAAAACTGATAATTAAAGCCAGAGGTAATGATCTAAGACTGAGATTACAAAAGGCACTTACTTGTAAATTAAATCTCACTTTAACAAAGGTCATAGAACTCACAAATTGTTTTGATCTGAATTGAAGGAGCTATGTATTTTCTGCTGCTGCTGCTAAGTCGCTTCAGTCGTGTCCGACTCTGTGCGACCCCATAGACGGCAGCCCACCAGGCTCTCCCGTCCCTGGGGTTCTCCAGGCAAGAACACTGGAGTGGGTTGCCATGTCCTTCTCCAATGCATGAAAGTGAAAAGTGAAAGGGAAGTCGCTCAGTCGTGTCCGACTCGTAGCAACCCCATGGACTACAGCCCACCAGGCTCCTCCGTCCATGGGATTCTCCAGGCAAGAGTACTGGAGTGGGGTGCCATCGCCTTCTCCGATGTATTTTCAGACCAGGAAACAAATATCTATCTGATTGCAGCCTCCATGTAGCAAATGATCAAATAAAGTGTTTAGAATCCCCAGTAATGAGAACAACAGATGATTAATGTACTCCATTCTTACCAGTCATCCATCAAAACAACCACCACTCCTCGCCCCTTGCCCACCCCACCACTAAAGGTTAATTGTTCTCCTTTTTAGTTTTAAGAGTCAGAGTTTGGGTGGTCAGAATGTTTCCAAAGAGGCCTAGGTGATAGGTGATGTTTAAAAATCCCTTCTAGCCATAACACTCTGACTCTGGGTAATGGAAGATCTAATGATGAATAAAAGGATAAAATCTTAATTGACAGTTTTAGTGTAGAATGTGGCATGAAGATGAACTCAAGTTCTTTCCAAACCAAGTTCTACCTAGAAATAGCCTGAACAGATCTTTTTACCCCTCCTCCTGGATTTGTACAGACAAGGTTATAAAGGTGATTCTTCTACTAGAACATTAAATTAGCTCCATTATACCAAACCCTTCCTTTACCAATTTTATACTACAGATAATTCTAATAAAAGAATCTCAACACAGAAGAAGGACATTAGTGATATTCTCTTTTTCTGTTAACATAAGCTACCTGTTTCTGGTGTGAACATTAATAACCACTTAAGCACATACTTTAAAAGTACCAACAGCCAGCTTTGGTGTGTTGAGGCAATACTGGCCCACTAATAGCAGAAAGCAAGCATATACCAATGTTGACACTGTTACCAAATATGAAACTAAATAAATCGTAAATCTAGAATATTAATATGCAACCCCAAACTGATCTGCTCAGAGAGTTTTCATATTACCACTTCTGAATCACACAGATAACATGTTACAGAAAATATATCTAGGATTTATTTAGTAATAATCTAAAGTATCTACACTAGGATGCTTTGGGTTACTTCACATAAAATTAGAGAATCTTAGAATTGGGTATAAAAGGATCTACAGTCCTAATTTTATTATTGTCTTGTTGACTATTATCACAGGGTTGAATAAAAAGAGATGTAATCTAATGTAGATTTTTACACTGAAAATTGTTATTCCATTTAAGTTATTGTTGAGATAATAAGATAAAGTTTAATGTAATTTTAAAACAAAATAGTATTAATAGTATTACAATACATACGTGGTCGAAGACTTCTAAAGATACCTGAACTGTTAAAAGATATTGAGCACTCAGTTATGTGACTGGTGCCATCATGTGGTACTAGTATAGAACTACAGGTATAGATGCATGTGCTCCTTTTCCTAATTTTAGGAAAAGCAGCAAACTATCCTCTAAGTTGTTACATATGCAATAAACACAATGCCATCATTTTTCTATAAATAATAATTATTAGGTCCCTATCTTTGGCTTCACTCAGATTATAGCTTTCCTTAAATGTTAAATGTCAAAAATGTATACACATAAACAATGCTGTTCCACTACTATAGAGAAAAAAAAAAAAGGGGTGAAGGGAGAGCACCATTTGGCGAATCTATTCAATAGTAATTGACTAAGGTAACAAATGCCTAAAGGTTTCCTGACTTTAAATGAACAAATGAAAAAATAAGGTGATCTCTAACTGCCCATATCAATTTTGACTAGCTAATCTTTACAATTTCTAAAAAAAAAAAAATTTCCTGGTATTTCTTTGAGGTAAGGTCTGATTTTAGCTGGGAAGTACACAGCAGAGGCAGCACAAGATTTTTACATCAAAAGGAACTCAGATCAAATTACTACTCTGACACTAAAGCTGTATAACTCTCAGGAAGTCACTGAAACCACCTCTATAGCCCAAGTTTGCCTGAGTGTAAAAGTGGGATCCCACTAAATTGTGCCTGGCACAATGTCAGGCACATGAGTTTTCAAATACTAGCTTCCATTCCTTTTCATCTCAAAGTGATAGTACAGGTGGACTAGAATACAAATCCCTTGAGAGCAGAGAAAGCATCTTATTCATTTTAGCACCAATTTCCAACTCACTAAACTGCTGAATTAATGCATTTCATCATATATGCTTGGAAAGAGTCTCTTTTATTCCTCATCACAATCACTACCTAAATGTTTTATTTAACAAACTAGAAGATACATACTCCTAGATTATCAGGGAAACCACATACTTCAATATGTACTTAAACAATAGACTTATGGGTAGGCAGAAGTCACCTACACTACTCAAATTATGGTCTTATTAGAAATGCACAATGTTAGACCATACTTAAGACCTATTGAAGCACAACCTATATTTTAATAAGATCTCTATATGATTTATATGTCCCTTAGAGATGGACAAACACTGATTTCAAGGATCCCAAGGTGCTTTGTACAAAGATTTCTATACCTGCTGATTTATGAAATGTTATCTTTTAGCTCAAATAGCTAGCTCTATTAATTTAAGTATGTTGGCATGAGTTCGTTTGTTAAAATTCTTCCAAGAGCTATCTGACAGCAGATTATGAGTCAAGAGAGGGCCAGGAGAGAACGGTAGAAATACGGGCATAGAAGGCAGGCCTTGGAGGATGATACAACAGTCACCTGAGACAGCAGGTGTTAGGAAGAAGTAACATAAATGGGTAGATGTTAAAAAGTGAGCTAGACAGGCATTTAACCGATTTAGCAAGCTGACAAATAAAGCTAAACATCTCTATGCTGGGCAAAACTCTCAAAATGAATAAAATCATCACTGCCTGGAGTTCAATCATTGAGCAAAATGTAATATCCTATTTCACTACATCAATCTGGTAGTTATCAAAACAGAAGTGTGTACAAGTGTTATGGGAGCTGAGAATAAAGTATCTATCTAAAAAGTTAGGAAAAACTCCACAGGTAATATCAGAACTGACTACGGAAAGAAAGAGTTCAATACTTGGAACAGGAAATGGGCAATTCTGACAGAGAGAAAAGCTTTTACAAGGTCATGGAGTTGTGAAAGAGCACAGTGTGTCTGAGAGGAACTACAGATTTGAACCATGGCATTCTCAGGGAGAAAATGGCAACAGGGACTGATAGAAGAAACAGAACCGACGACAACAACCAACAATAGCCAATTATCTCAACTCCCTTCTCTTTATTACCAAAGCCTTTGTTCAAGTTTATTTTTCACCATGTCTTCAAACTAAGATTATGACTATCATGGTTATTTTTCTTCTAATTCATCCTATTCAAGGAAATATTTCTGAAACACAATTCTGATCATGCTTGCCCCCCATTCGAAATCCTTCATCAGGTATAACTCAAGCCTACAGGAAAAGTCCAAATTCCTTAACAAACACTTAAGCCCCAGCTGACCAGGGATTCAAAGGTACTTTGAATCTGTTACCACCACTGCATGACCCCTTCTCAAGTCTACTCTGAAATCCCTCCTGCCTGTCTCTTTTCCTCCTGTTCAGTTGTTTTTATACATTCTTAATGTATTGTCCAAGCTCTTCAACCTCAAACTCAGAGACTGCCTATTACTTTTGATTTTACAATGTTGAGGCATATTTAAATTAAACCTACTGATTCATCCATAATTGAAGCTGGATCAAAGAAATCAGGCTTCAGTTCTGTTCTCTCTCGTCTGTTCTTTGATGGTGGCTACAGGGAAAAAAAGGAAGGAAGTTGACAATTGTCATATCTGTAATAAGCCAAATAGTAACTGAAAATCTTGAAGTTAATTAAGTGTTCACAAGACCTATGTAATTGCAATTGCACCCTATAATACTTCAAGTACTATCTATTCAAACTAGAGAATGTTTAAAAATGCAAAAGCAGTTCATTCATGGGAAATCATTCTTATGGATGAAAACTAGAAAAAGGATTTTTTGTTTTATTTGAGAAATGTCTCTCTCAACTCACTTTCCTTTCAAGGCACTGAATTACACTATTCTGAATAGAAACCATATTTAATTATTTCTTCCCTTTAAGGAGAATACACCAAGGTATACTGAGAAATAGAAGACCTGGCTTTATGAGTCTCAGCTTTATTGCTTACTAGTTTTGTCTCTCTGGATAGGGTGTCTAAGCTTTAATATCCTCAATCCTTTCAACCTACCTCACAAAGCTGAATGAGCTGTGTAGCAAAATGATATACGTGGAATCATTTTGTATATAATAAAACCCTAATTGTATATATGATGTTATTATCAGAGAATATACCATCACATATATTCAACTTCCAAGTCTTTTATCAGTACTTTACTGTGTGATATGGAAACTGACCTCAGTAAAAAAGTAGATCATGTTTCTAATATATTGGTTTGATAATGGTAACTAGATGGTAAATTATAAGGCAATATTATACTATTAGGCAAATTATATTCTTTACATATTCCTAAACTAGTCTGAAAGTTTACCATCTTAAATTAGGATCTAACACCCTCACCAAACTCACCCTCTTCCTCAATTCCTTCTCATATAACTAAACTCCTGGCAACTATTTTATTTAGTAATTTTGCAAAACTTACTTTTATGGCAAATATTTCTCTCCTCTAATAATAACCAATTTAATTTCCAAAAAAAAAAAATCTAAATTCAAAATCTTACAGAATCATTGTATCTTACCAAGTCTATATCCATGGTGTCAAAATCCATCCCCTCATTAAGATCTTCAATCCTCCCTTCTGAGGACATCATAACATCTTCAACAATTGGCTCTTCATCATCTTCCATTAGGCTTGTACCACGCCGACTAGAGAAATATAAAAAAGGTCAAGATCTCAACCAAAGTCACAACTTAGTAATATATTGGCAGCAACTATGTGACTCTATTCAAATGTAATGGAAAATGATGGAATTAAGGTCAGGGAAAATGACTAGGCATTGATCATGTCATCAATGATGTCAAAAGCCCAATGTTCACTTGTCTGAAAATGCTAAGGAGTTATGTTTATTCTACATTACTTCAAAACATTTAGCTTGATAGTTCTGATATCCCTTTTTACCACATGAGAGCAGACAATATACCTCAAATCCTTTTTGAAAGTAGGCAGGGTACAAATTAATAAACGAGTATAAAACAAGAGATCAAAGAAATGACATTTTCAGAATACATGTATTTTCATGAACATATAAGGTTAATTTTACCCATCACTCACATTCACTCAATACCTAAAATGTACCAGGCACTCACTCACATAGTGCCTACTATGTGCCAGGCTTTGACTGTGTCCTATTGATGCAAAATAAAAGATGAATAAGACATGATTCCTGCCCTCAAGGAGCTCACAGTCTACTATGGGAAACACAATTAATTGTGACATATGCATTAAAGCGCTATAAAGATATACTGAAAGAAGAGATTAATTCTGCTTCAAGGAAATGAGCAACATTTATGGTGAAACTTGCACTCTGTATCCTATGAAACTCAAAACTGAGACATATATAGAAAAGTTAAATAAAAATTAAGACCAAAAATTCCATTATCACATAATTATAAGGAAAAAACTCAAATTTCAAATTCACAAATTAGACCATATCAGCATAAAGGAATCAACATTAAGTGAAATTGAGGGTAATTTGTTGTTCCCCAGTTTGGATAATATTTCTTTCTTTGCTCACTCATGTAAAGATCCTCCCCAAATCAATTATTGAACGCCTGCTTACAATTTACACAAAACTATGTTGTCTTAAAAGACAAAGATAACAAGACATGATGTCTAGTCCAGGCTATGTGGACAAATATGTTAACAATGGTCCCTATTTCTCAAGAGTTCTGGACAGTAAATGATAAATGACAATTTTACTGTGCTTGGTGGAAGCAACTGTGAAGGGGATATGTGTGCTTTGGGGACCATGTGTTATAGAAAACCAGAAACTCATTCTGCTTTTGAAAGATATATGTGATATAAACTAGGTGACAGAGACAATTTGAAGGTATTTTCAGTTATAGGCCAGACACCATTACAGAACAATTATTGTAAAACAAAAGTATTTTAAAGTCTCAGGTGATGACTACTTATGATACAACCAGAAGACTCTTCTGATAATACTTAAACTGGAATAATTTCTTTGTCGCCTAGGGAAGTTTATCTCTAAGAAGAATAAAAACTATCTACAGCTATATGAGATGATGGATGTTTACTAAGCTTATTGTGGTAATCACTTCATGATGTATGTAACTTGCATCATCATGCTGGGCACCTTAATACAGTGTTGTAAGTCAATTATATCCCTATAAAACTTGAAGAAAAATTTAATCAATTAATCTACAAACAAAAGAATAATGATAAATGGTACTGATAATGAGAGGCTGTGGAAGATTGTGGGCACTGGCGGAAAGTTTTAAGGGGAGACATATGGACCAAATGATTGCCTGCCAGAATTCTGCAGTATTTGTACTAGTAACTAGTGAGAAGCTAAGAAATCACTTTTTGAATTCAGCATGAAATAAGAACATATGTTAAAGGGAACGTGGCTATAGAAACAGAATAGGGGACAGAATCAAGGGATAGCATAGAGGATGAACATCGTAGACATAACAGGATCCGAATCTATAGATGTGTTAAAGTATACCTTTTTGTTTGAGGTTTTTAAGACCACTACAGACAACTAAAGTGAATTTATAATAGACTACTACTTGTGAGGTAAATGACCTGTTCTTAAGAAAAATAGGTCAAATTCTCATCATTCAAAACCAAGAAAACAGAAACAAAATATAAATTTAAGAAATAAGGTAACAATCACTACGTCCAGCATTAAAACATGTACCGCATTATGTTAGAAATACAAAGCTTTCAAGCTAAAAACTTAATTAAAATCATCAGATCTTCCCCCTTTGTACCAGTCATCTAAATACTGCTTATATGCCATTTCTTTTGGAGCCAAAGCTAATAAGGACTTAAAAACTCATACAGATTCCAGTAAAAACAAAGTATTTGAAAATTAAAATGCAGGGTTTTTTTAGCATTGGACATTTATTCATTCAATGAACATTTAACTTAGTACTTTTTAATGTGCCAAGCACTAACAGAAAATGAAAACAGTCCCTATTAAGAGATACAAACTATTAAGTATAAAATAAGATACAAGGATATATTGTATAACACAGGGAAATGCCAATATTTTATAAATGGAATAAAACCTTAAAAACTGTGAATCACTAAACTGTATACCTGAAACATAATATTGTACATCAACTATACTTTCCAACTTAAAAAAGAGAAAGAAAGAGGTCCCTGCCCTTAAGGAGCTCACAGTCTAGAGAAAGGGACAAATTCATAAACAAATTACAATACAATGTGGTAAGTGCTATAAGAAATAGGAATATACATAGTGTTATGGGAGCATAGATGACACCACAGCTTCATATAAGGTGACACCTGAGCTTGTCCTTTTATGATGATTTTACCAGTTGCCAGGGAATAAGATATGATACTAAAATGTAGGCAGGGGCCATATTTAGAAAGATCTTGCATGCCATGAGCTAAGGAGTTTGAACTGTATCTTGCAGGCAATGGGGATCCATAGAATGGTTTTAAGGAAGAGCTACATGATCAGATTTTTATTCTAGAATAGCAATTCTTGATGGCAATGTGAATGATGGAGTGGTGGTGAGGGGAGTGAGGAAAGGGGTTTGGTGAGAGGATAAATAGATCTGAGGGAAGAACATGAATTAGAAAGCTAATGCAATAGTTCAGGTGAGAGATGAGGGCCTGAACTAAGGTGGGGATCAATTAAGATGTAACAAAACTGAATTTTTAGCTATAGTTCTGTGTACCAAAATAAACAAGGATTCAGAGTTAAATTTTTCCAACAGATCAACCTAATATCAGTCCTTTACCTAACTAGTTAATATTTAACTTTAGAAGTTTTTTTTTTTCTGTTGGAAAGACCAATTTTTAGCTCCTTGATTATTTCAGCTTACTCTAGAGAGTTTGCTGAAATTTTTAGATAAGGCACACAATAAAATATGTCAAAATGAATTAGTGAACTTCCTAGACTCAGACAATAAGGCACTCTCACTTACATGGCATGCTGAAGATTAGTTCGCAGTTTAACATAGCTCATTGCTGCTCTCTCCTGCTGTTGCCTTGCTTCCTCTTGTTGTCTTTGAGCTAACATCCATGTTACCTGCGTGCTTCAAGGAGAATTTTATTCTTCTTTTAACTTAACTTTTTTCTATGTAATTAATAAAGTTATAGTACAGAAAATGATCAAGTGTACTTACTTATAATCAAGAGGAGTTTGATGATGTTCAGTCTGCATTGGATAGACACTCATGAAACTATCCTCAGGTCGTAATCTTTCGGCTCTCTCATAATCGTTGAGGTGAGTTGTGGTGTCTGCATCATAACTGGGGTGTGCAGGGTTTGCTCTCTGCTTAGCCACATACTGTCACTACTACTGCTTTCTTCAGCTGAGAAAGAAAAGTAATAGCAGTGAAGTTCAGTCACTAATTTTGACTAAGTGTTAGTCACTGAGTCATGTCCAACTCTGTGGGACCTCATGGACTATAGCCATAGCCCACTTGCCTCCTCTGTCCATGAGATTTCCCAGGCAAGAATACTGGAGTAGGTAGCCATTCCCTTCTCCAGGTGATCTTCCTGATCCAGGGATCGAACCCAGGGCTCCTGCATTGCAGGCAGATTCCTTACCATCTGAACCACCAGGGAAATGTCTAATACAACCTGTGCAGGTCAACAAACATCTGCTTCTTTACACATGCTAGAGCTTGGAACAGAGGGATACAAAGGTATGTAAGATGCAGTCCCTGCCATGCCCTGACAGTCCAGTTGTAGAAAAAGAAAGTGAAAGAAAGTAAAGTTGCTCAATCGTGTCTAACTCTTTGCGACCCCATGGACTGTAGTCTGCTAGGCCCCTCTGTCCATGGAATTTTCCAGGCAAGAATACTGGAGTGGGTAGCCATTCCCTTCTCCAGGGGACTTCCCCAACCCAGGGATTAAACCCAGGTCTCCCACATTACAGGAGGATTCTTGAACCATCTGAGTCACCAGGGTAGCCCAAGGATACCGGAGTAGGTAGCCTATCCCTCTCAAGGGGATATTCCCAACTCGGGAATCGAACTGGGGTCTCCTGCATTGCAGGCAGATTATTTACCAGCTGAGCTACCAGGGAAGCCCTGGTAAAGAAAATACAGGCAATTACAACACAGTGTGCATGCACGCTCAGTCGCTTCAGTCATGTCCAACTTTTTGCAACCCCATGGACTATAGTCTGCCAGGCTCCTCTGTCCATGGGATTCCCCAGGCAAGAATACTGGAGTGGGTTGCCATGCTCTCCCTCCAGGGCATCTTCCTGACCCAGGGATTAAACCTGTGTCTCCTAAATTGCAGGCAGATTCTTTACTGCTGAGCCACTGGGGAAACACAGTGTGGTAAGTGCTAAAAGAGGGAAGCACAGGGAGAATGGGAACAATGAAAAGATCAGAGCCCAGCTATCCAGAAGTTACTTCTGACTAGAGTGGATATTATGTGAACTGTGACATCAAGAAATGGAGAGAACCTAAGCAAAAGCACTGGGGCATGAAACAACAATAACTGAATCATACTAATTTGCTGATTACTTTAAGAGTTTATGGAGTAGATGGCAAAAGGTAAGGCTGAATAAAGAGGCAGGAATCAACTTATGCAAAGTTTTATAAGCTATGCTAAGGTGACAGGAACTACTACTAAAGGTTCTATGGAAGCAATGTGGTGAGTTAACATGTTTTAGACAAAGTATATGGTGGTGATGTAGAGGACAGACTTAAGAATATGAAGACTAGCGAGCGAGCTGGCCACTGAGGAGGCTAACTGTGTTAGACCAGGTGAGTTAAGAGGTTTAGACAAGAAAAACTTTTTAAAATTTAGTGGTATTCAGTGGACACATCTTTTAATTTGATAACTTTTCTATCTAAAAAAAGGAAAATTTAACTTCTTATTAAGCTCAAGTATTTTAACTGGTCAGGGATACTGTGTAAGAGAGATTTCTCCACAGACTGGGATGTTGAAACTATATGACCAATCAAGTCTAAATCTAAGGCTGTGTAAGTTACAAGTTTATGCTTTGTGTTACTGGACAAAAAATACTAAAACCATTAATCCATGTGGCGATTTAAAACCATGGCTCCTAGGAAAATAAGTTAAAAAAAAAAAATAAAGCCCCCAAATCTCTGACACTTGTCACATTAATAGGTAGGTGGGGGATGATGTCCCATTCCCTTGAATCTGTGCCCTGTGATTGCTTGGTCCACAGAACATGATGGAAACTATGCTATGCCAGTTTGCTGGCTTTAGAAAATGGCAGTGTCCAGAGTTGTCTCTTGAGACACTTGCTCTTGAAGCCGAGCCACACACTGTGAGGAAGCCAAATAGTCACATGGAAAGGTCACATGTAAGGTGTTCTGGCAGACAATCTAGCTGAGGTCCCAGCTGACAGCCAGCATCAGATACATCTGCAAGTGAAGATATCTCCATATGATTCCAGTCCCAGGCTTGGAGTATTTATTCCTAGTGAAAGCACTAGACATTATGTCCAGGTTATATCATTAAGTTTTGGGGCTAGTTTGTTACTCAGGAATAATAGCTGAAACAAATTTTGACAACTATACTTATTTGTTTAAAATATCTTAAAGAAAGGAAATGAAGAACCAATCCTGGAGTACTAAGAGTCTAAGAGATTCAAGCATCATAATATATTCTTAACTCTAAGATTATAGACAGCAACTTGTATTTCTATCAAGTTCTTTATGATTAATGATCTCTTCATAGAAATTCCAAAGTTGGAACCTCTCTGAATCTGCTGCACCACTTAAACTAGATGCTCTGATCTCTTAGGTAATAATTAGTTCTAAAATACTGAGTCCATATCCATGAAGTATAGGGCAGTGATTTAAAAGTAGATGCTCTATGGGGTAGGAGGGAGATTTAAGAGGGAGGGGACATGTGTGTATCTTAAATAAATTTAATACAGAAAAAAAAAAAAAGCAGATGCTCTAGAGATTGCCTGGCTCTGCTACTTAGTATCAGTGTGACCTAAGTTAATCAACTTCTCTGTACTAGTTTCCTACATGTGAAAAATAAGAATGTACCTAAAGAATTTTAAGAATCAAATTCATATATGCAAAATGCTTAAAACAGTACATTTTACACATAACTGGAACAAACAGTGTGCATTTAACAACACATACCTTGAATTTAAAAAGGAGATGACCTATGGGAAACATAAAGGACAAACATAAAGAAAATAAACTGTATGCTTACTGAGTGCGAGCTGCATGCCTTCAACTACTTTCCGTTTCCCTGTAGATGGTTTGGATTTTTACTCCGCACAGTTGACCCCCGACTACTAATTCCACTAATGACTGACATGGTGTCATCATCACCACCAGCTAGCAAAGAATTTCGGTATGACATTAGGGGAAGCCACACGTCTTCTCTTCGGAGTGACATCTGAAAGGTCATGAACTTTTCCAAGTAAACATACCTTAAAAAGGAGTAGAAACAATTAGCTTTGATACATTAAATTGCCATACCTTTTTTTTTTTCTTTTTGCTTATTCCTAATCATTTTAATGCTTACACATTATATGGAACACACAATGATTAACTACAGTTAAATAAAAAGTAAATGAGAATGAAAATAATGGTCGGTGGATCTACATTTCCTGAAAGCATCCCACTAACAACTGCAGGATATTAGTGTTCTCTTTCTCAAAATGTCTCTGTTCTATCCTAACTTTACAGGTCCCCTCTGTTAGAAGAACAAATCTGAGTCATATTTTTGAAAAGAGAATTGGATTTAAAGACTACACAACTTGAGTTCTACTCCCAGTTCTACCAACCCCTAGCTATGTGAGTGTGGGTATATTACTTCACTACTTATTCTAAGCCTCATCAGTACAGTGATGAACAATTCTGTCTCTATGAAGATTCTCACAATAAAGGAAAAAATTCACAGCATTTTGGTTTATTATTTGTTGAGCACCTATGTCTCAGGCAATGGGGACAGATGCAAAGGTAAATCTGATATGGCCCCTACCTGCAAAATATTTTCAGCGTAATGAAAGTCATACATCTACCCTTGGATCCAAGTATCACAAGGATTCTATGACTTACATATAATATAGCAACTAAAAATCAACTAACATTTATGTGACTACTGTGTGTTAGGCGTTTTCCTCTTGGGCTCTTTAACTTTATTCTTATAATCTGGTGAGGGAGATATTCTCCCTATATCATAGATAAGGAGATAAAGGATAGGAGATCTTCCTGATCCAAGGATCGAACCTGTGTCTCCCACACTGCAGGAGGATTCTTTACCGCTGAGCCACTGGGGAAGCCCTACATATGGTAGTACAGTATTCATCAAAATGTGGTCTGTAAGCTGGCTATCAGTCAGAGGACTATGAACCATCTGACAAGATGTGCAGCTTGAGCCAAAATCTACTTACTAGCAGTAGAGATTTACAACTATGTATCCACCACATAGCCTAACAGAACATTCCAGATAAGTAGCCCTCTCTGATGCTATTGCCTTTTTTCCTCTTTCTAGCCACAGAGGTTGCCATTAACCTGAACTTGTTTTTGTCCCTATTTATAATGTTTTAATACTTATTTGTCTGAAAACACAGCACCATTTTGTACTTAGCTTTCTGCACACAACATTTTAATTTAAAATCTAACCATTTTGGAAGACTGGTATCAGCTAACACTATGGTGGTGATAATTTTCCAATATGTATATCAAATCAATATGTTGCACACCTCAAACTTACCAAGTGTTATATGTCAATTATACCTCAATGAAGTCAGAAAAACAATTCTGAAAAGATGAATGAGCTCTCAGGGTCTAATATGTAACATGGTGGTTATGGTTGATGATACTATGTAAATATATAATACTATATAACTGAAATATGCTGAAGGAGTAGAGCTTGAGTGTTCTGATCAAAAAAAGAGTGAACAATGTGAGCTGATAAATACGTTAATTAACTTTATTATGGGAATCCTTAGTATATGAAATCATGCTGTATACTTTCAATACATTACAAATTTATCTGCCAATTACAGCTCAATAAACTTGAAAAAAATTTTTAAAGTACATCAATTGGATTGTGTGAATCTTTTCAATCCCAATTCAATCAAATGAACTAAGAATAAAAGTCATTTATGACATCTGGAGAAGGGAAAGGCTACCCACTCCAGTATTCTGGCCTGGAGAATTCCATGAACTGTATAGTCCATGGGGTCGCAAAGAGTCAGACATGACTGAATTACTTTCATATATGACATCTAAGACTACTAGATGTTTGAACAATTAGATGGACTTTTAATAAAATTAAGGATTTATATTTACTTAATATCTAACAATTTTGACCACTGTATAGTATTCCATTGTATATTAATCTATTGATCTCATTTTCTAGTTGATAGATACTTAGTTTTGTGCTTTCCCCTATTCAAACAATGCAACAGTCAATTCTTTTCTTTTTGGCCATAAATATGGGAGACGTAGGTTTGATCCCTGGGTTAGGAAAATCCCTGAAGGAGGGGATGGCAACCCACTCTAGTATCATGCCTAGAAAATCTCAGGGACAGAGGAGCCTGGTGGGCTGCAGACCATGAGGTCACAAAGAGTTGGACACAACTGAGTGACTAAGCATATTAGCACATGTGGGATCTTAGTTCCCTGACAAGGGACAGAACCTGTGACCCCTGCATTGGAAGCAAGATTCTTAACCACTGGACCGCCAGGGAAGTCCCCAACAGTCAAATCATTTATAGTTCTCCTTACATTTATGTGTAAGAGTTCCTCTCACCTATCTACCTTTGAATAGCATTACTGGATCATGAGGTAGGGAGAATCTTAAACTTTACTACATACTACCAGATATCTCCAAAGTGGTCTTGCACCAGCAATGTTTAAGTCTCTATCGCTCCACATCCTTGGCGCTATCAGACATCTTAAAGTTGTGCTAATCTACTAGGTGAGAAATCATTTTTTTGTTTTTAATTTTTATTTCTCTAATTAATAGTATCAATGCATTTTTTTTTTCTGGCCTACCATCACACAGCTGGTGGGACCTTAGTTTTCCAGGTAGGGATTGAATCCAGGCCCTCAGCAGTGACTGCACAGAGTCTAACCACTGGACTACCAATTCCTCAATGCAATTCTAAATTGGGATCAATTTATATATAATAAAGTGCACAGAAAATAAAAGTTGGATCACCTCTGTAAATGAATGCAGTCATGTAACCCATACACCTATCAAGATATAGGATATTCCCATGACCCCAGAAAGTACCTTGTATCCCCTTTCCCATTCAGTCTTTCAAACTTCAACAAGTACCACTATGGTGAGTTCTATCAATATAGTTTTTGTCTGCTTTAGAATTTCATATAAGATCTATATAATCCTTAAATGCAAAATGCTGGTGGGCTTTAAGAAGACATTACTTATACTATGAGTTATTCATATTCTTCTGTCTTTTATACCTCAAAGCCCAGGGTTGGGAGGTCTGGGAGGGAGGGATGAAAGAAGATTTTGAGACTTTAATTCCACTTGTTGGGCTCTCTTAGAATATAAGCCATCATTTTAGAAGACCAAAACATGAAAGTATTCTGTTTAAATGGCCTGTTGAGAACAGGACTTGTAGTTAAAGTACGAAGATAAAAGAGGGAGACTTCTACTTTCCAGTGTAGTCATAGCTCAGGACACAAAGACACAGATGGATCAGCAATATTATTGTCTGCTAAATGTTTCTTCCTTAGGCTGAGCAAAGAACTCAAATAGGAATACAAAAAGCATTCCAGTTATACCTTTAAAGATACAGCTACAGTGTAAAAAGAACTCATAGAATTAAAATACAATATTATGCATAAAACATAGTTGTAATCTTTAAATTATAAAATTTCCGAAGCATAAAGTTTTTGTGCATTAATGAAATCCCACAAATCTGAAAGAGAAACCAATTATAACAAATATTCAAGAATTCCAAAGCAAAATTAAATAGAGTATTTCTAGTAAATACATACACTGTTCTTTTGTCTTGTCGGAGTAGTTTAGAAGAAAATTCACTAAGAATATCAAGAAATGCCAAATTTAAAGGTGGATGGCTCTCTCCTTGTGGATTAGGTTCTTTAAAAGCAAATTCTATGCCATCTCTGCAACACAAACAAAAAAGACAAATATTTAGATAACTACAATAGAAAATTTAATAACCTAGAAAATTTCTCTATGTACTTTCACTCCACTACAAAAGATACTTCCTTTCTCATGTGCTTAATCTGAGGAAGAGGGACAATAATGAGTCTACAGAGAATGATCAAATATATTTACATTTTATGACACTGTTATTTTGTTTTGGATTTTTTTAATTTGTTTTTTATTGGGGGTGGGGTGGGCATGCTATGCTAATTGGAGATCTTAGTTGCTCTCACCCTAGCAGTGAAAGTGCTAAACACTGGACTTCCCAGGAACTCTGAACTGTTACTTTCTCTGAAACAAAACAGACACACACAGACAGACACACACCCTAGCTGGTTCTTTAAAACAAAACAGACACAGACACAGACACTTCCCCTCCCACACACTGGTCTTTATTACAAATGTGATCTGGCATAGCTACATTCTTTCCTCAGTTTTCTTTTCCATAAAAAACAATCCAAATCCTTTCACATAATGATCAGGACATTTTCTGTATATTTCAAGACATAAAGGAGATCAACTATAAAATCAACTTAAAATAATGATTACAGACTATTTGTAATGACTCACTAAAGGGTAAAGTTCAAAAATTATACTCAATTCGGGGCCAATTTTACCTATATTTATTTAACAATAAATACCTCTATTAAGACAACTACCCAACATTACACATATATAAAGTAAATAATATACTACTTCTCAGAATAATTACTGTATGTGTGGTCCTTAAGTATTACCTAAAATTCACAATCAAAGTATTAAAAGGCATAAAAAGAAATCTGAGACTTTCGGAGCCAAGTGAAAAAGTGGGAGTAAATTAAAGTTGAGGAAAGCATAGGACTAACTTAAAGAACAGAATAATTTCTGAAAGGAGACATTTAACACTTTCATAACTAAGTAAGCAATACAAAGTTTAAAAAGATTCAAAACAGAGAGCTTTCAATGAAACAGAGCCCAAGCCTCTAGATTTTTCCAAAGGCAAGGCTCTTTATCCACAATAAAGACATAAAGAGTATTAATATCCACATACTGGTTATGTTAGAGATCTAAAATAAAAGTATAATTGCTCACTAAATTACATGCCTAAAATAAAATCAGACTTTTTCCAATTTTGATAAGGCAAAGAAAACATGCAGATAAAATAAAGACTGTGGCTCAAAATAAGAGAAAAGGTAATAAAAGAGAACAGAAACTTGAAACAAAGGAATCAAATTCTTCTACCCAGCCATGAGATCATGACAAAACTGCTAGAAGAGATTTTATAATACCTAACAAATATATATTTTCTTCACATAATTCATAAAGATTTTGTATAGCTTTAATTAAAGCAAAGACTTCTACAACAGGTGTTTTAGTCCCAATTCATGTTTTAACAGAGACAGCACTGTAACTGGTTCTTAAGAAAGGAAACATATTACAGATTTGCAAACAATTAATAAGGCAGCAACTGAATTTGGTTATTCTAAACAAAAAGCAATATACAAAAACCCTGCATGATTAAAACACAGAGAAGCTGAATAAAATTTGGAAATTACTTGTGTAGCATAGCAATGGCCTCTCTAGTTTTCAACTGATCGAGTCCAAAAGTTAAAGCAAAACGTCGAGCAAGTTCTTTAATGCCGCTAAAAGTTGAGGATGACCTATCAAAATTATAGCCATTTTCCTGTATCATTTCATTAAAAAGCTGTTTGGAAAGAAAGAAAGAAAGCATGTTAAAGTTTTTAATAATTATGGATTATTACTGATTTTGAAGTATCATATTTTATATTTAACATATACTTGATGTTCTATAAATAAGGCATTATACTTCATTATAAAGCATGGATTTTTTAAAACATGATACAAATGACCAAAATTGCAGCACTTCACAAATTCAAACTAGAGGTAATTACTGACATTAGAAACTTCTTAGATTAGTTATGACAGTTTTTTCCTGTCACTATTACTTAGATAATAGCATATAAAAATATAAATAAAAAGGAAACCAACTAAATTATTTGACATTTAAATGATGGATCAAAAAGTAAGCAAAACAAAATATAATTTTTTCAACTATCAAACTGCCAAGATTTTTAACAGATAATGGCTACTACTCAAGAATACAGTGTGTTCCTATAGTAGTTATGGCTGCTACTGGAGACAGCCAGGAGGAGTTTGCAGTATGTCTCAGGAACTCAAACCAGGCTCTGTGACAACCTAGAGGGGTGGGAATGGGGTGGGAGGTGAGAGGGAGGTTCAAGAGGAAGGGCTGGCTGATGCATGTTGATGTATGGCAGAAACCAATACAACATTGCAATTATCCTTCATTAAAAATAAATAAATTAAAAAAAAGAATACAGTGCAATGGGCACTGATCTGGGAACATAAACTGAGATAACCTTTCTTTCTACACAGCAATCTGGCAATGTGTAGCAAAAGCTTTAGAATTTTCATGCTCTTTGACGAAGCAATTGTTATTATCAGACTCTATCCAAAAAGAATAATAGTAATATTTGTGTGCAATACATAGGTACAAAAATGTTTGTTTTAGTGCTATTTATAATGGAAAGAATTGTACACTCCCAATACAGGGGGCACAGATTCCATCCCTGCTAGGGGAACTAAGATCCCACATGCCACACAGAGCAGCCAAAAAAGAGCAGAGGGAAATATTTAATGGCATGGAAAAGTTTAGGATTTATTAACATGAAAAATTAAGGATATTAAGACAAAATGCACATTTTTTATTTTGTAAAATAAGATTTAACGCAGGCATTAAAAAGATTTTACAAAGATGATTAAAAATGAAAACGCTGTCAAGTGAAAAAATTAAAGATAAGGTATATTTTTTCTAGTTTTCTTAAAATACTTTCTAAACTTTCTACAGCTATTATTTTATAACAAAAGTTATTTAAATGCAGCCTTTAAAATCTTTTCATAAAGAATATCAAATATGCAAATGAAGCTAAGAACTTTCACACCTATGTTTCTAAAAAGCAAGAAACTTTATCAAAGTGAAATAGGTTTGGTTATGATTTACATGCATTTGGTGTCAACAGACCAAAGGATACTAAGCAAATTATTTTTGCCTATTTAAACTTGCCATGCCACTGCCAAAATGAAAATGACTGGTGTATTTTCACTATGATTGATTAAGTGCTCATTAAAAATTACATGTGCGAATGGGTAAAGAATAAAGGAAAATTCACCTGAAACTTACCAAAGCAAGTTAACCATGGCTAACATTTCGGTGATTATTCTTTCCAAATAGACACAGTGAAAGTGAAAGTCACTCAGTCATGTCCTACTCTTTGTGATCCCATGGACTATACAGTCCATGGAATTCTCCAGGCCAGAATACTGGAGTGGGTAGCCTTTCCCTTCTCCAGGGACACAGAGATAGGCACAATTTTATAGTGATGCTATACTGCAATCTTTTATTTTTTTCTCAAATATGGTAGAGATCTTAAATTAATACCAACTTATGCTAATTTTAAGTGCTACCCAATAGCCACTGTGGAGATGTACTACACAATATATTCATCTAACATCCTATTGATGGACATTTGGGTTATTTCTAATTCTTGGTATTACAAATAACTTTGCAATGTAAAATCTTGTATATTCATTTTTGCAAACTTATTCTATTACCACTGTAGACAAAATTATAAAAGTAGAATTGCTGCCTCAATGACATACACATTATAAATTTTGACATGTATTGGCAAACTGCCTACCACGAAGGTTGAGCCAATATATACTGCTGACAGAACCTGTTTCTCCCATGTTTTAGGCAGCTATAGGTTTTGCCAATCTTGCCAGTCTAGAGGCAAAAAATGATCTCACTTGCTCAATGTTTACTAGTGAGATTGTGTATTTTCCATTTCCAGTTTTACGAACTATCTACTGTGTCCTTTTGTCCAGTTTTTCTGTTACCTTGAAAACCAGTAAGTGCTTATTGTGTTAGCCTAATCATGGTACTCATGTCTTACCTGTTGCAAACTGAGAATAAGGGTCTTTGCACACTGAATTTTGTCTATTTGTCTTGTTTTACTCATTGTTTCTTTGATGATATCACCATAGTCGTTATAATACTAGAAAAGAAATTTGAATAAATTAGGGCTTTGTCTCTTAAAACTATTGGACATTAAGACTAATTTTAGGTTAGGCACATAAACGTAGTACAAGAATATATTTGGCTAAAATTATGACTTCAAAGACACATATGAATGTTACTGAAACTTTATTATGATCTTATGCACAATCTCTAACATCAGTAATTTCAGGAATATCAGACAGTTAAGATCTAATTCACATTAAGTTCTAGAGTTGATTTTAAGGAGGTATAGTATATAAAAATAATTAAGTATTCAGATTTTCAGAACTATTAGGTTGGTGCAAAAGTAACTGCAATTTTGCACTTTTGAACTTTGCTGTTTGATATTAGAGTACACTCTTAAATAAATGTGGTTGCTATATATCATTTTAATGCACATTTCTCAGTTTGTGTTTTTTTTGCCAATGAGTTATTAGTTACCATTTATTTTACATTTATTTTAGAGTAGAGAAATGATGTTAAGACTAAAAGCAAAGTCAAGAGATTCTCTTATTGAGTTCAAAATGAGTCATGAAGTAGCAGAGACAACTCACAACATCAACAATGCATTTGGCCCAGGACTGCAAACGAACATACAGCGCAATGGTAGTTCAAGAAGTTTTGCAAAGACAAGAGCCTAGAAGATGAGGAGCGCAGTGGCCGGCCTTCAGAAGTTGACAACAACCAATTGAGAGCCATCAAAGCTGATCCTGCTACAACTACCCAAGAAGTGGCCCAACAACTCAACGTCGACCATTCTATGGTCATTTGGCATTTAAAGCAAACTGGAAAGGTGAAACAGCTCAACAAGTGGGTGCCTCATGAGCTAACTGAAAATCAAAAAAATCATCATTTTGAAGTGTCAAGTATCTATTGTCTTCTCTTATTCTACACAACAACAACAAACCAATTCTTGATCAGATTGTGACATACAATTTAAAGTGTGACACAAACAGCGACAACCAGCTCAGTGGCTGGACTGAGACACTCCAAAGCACTTGTGAAAGCCAAACTTGCACCAAAAAAAAAGGTCTGGTCACTGTTTGGTGGTGTGTGGCCAGTCTGATCCACTACAGCTTTCTGAATCTTGGCAAAACCATTACATCTGAGAAGTATGCTCAGCAATTGATGAGATGCACTGAAAACTGCACTGCCTGTAACCGGCATTGATAACAGAAAGGGCCCAATTCTTCTCCATGACAATGCCTTGACCCCACGTCACACAACCAACACTCCAAAAATTGAACACATAAAAACAAATTTGAATGAATTGGGCTATGAAGTTTTGCCTCATCTACCATATTTGCCTGAGCTCTTGCCAACTGACTACCAAGCATCTCAATTTTTGGCAGGGAAAACGCTTCCACAACCAGCAGGAGGCAGAAAATGCTTTCCAAGAGTTCGCAAATCCCAAAGCATGGACTTTTATACTACAGGAATAAACAAACATATTTCTCATTGGCAAAAATGTGTTGACTCTAATGGCTCCTATTTTGATTAATATACGTTTGAGCCTAGTTATAATGATTTAAAATTCACAGTCCAAATCCGCAATTACTTTTTCACCAACCTAATATTAAGTCAATGAATATTATCATAGTTACTTTCATAATTTATTCATTGCAATTGGCATGTATTTCATGAGCAGTTTCTGAATTTATTAATTTCCATATAGAAACAGTCTGTTAACAACATTTAAAAGAAAAGTTACTGTGAAGTGAAGTTGCTCAGTCGTGTCCAACTCTTTGTGACCCCATGGACTGTAGCCTGCCAGGCTCCTCCATCCATGGGATTTTCCAGGCAAGAATACCAGAGTGGGTTGCCATTTCCTTCTCTCAGGGATCTTCCCGATCCAGGGATTGAATCCCGGTCTCCTGCATTACAGGCAGACCAGACTCTATTGTCTAAGCCACCAGGGAATTCCCAAAGTTACTGTATGTGGCATTTAAATCACACACTGCACATGATTTTTCTTCTAATTTAGGATTTTACATAACTACCAGAGATAACAGGATAACTACGACCCTATATGACTAACAAAATTGACTTTAATCTAAGAATACCTATGTCTTAAACTTTAAAACTTGCAAAGTGACTTCAAAAACCACCAGTTTAAAAAAAAATCTAACAAGTATCATGCCAAATAAGTTTCAAAGTACTTTATTAATGCTTCTATCACATAGGAAACTATTCCAAAGAAGAATTAACTAGGTTTTGATAAACATAATACATATTTTATTCTGTAAAATCAAAAGCTTAAAAATTTTACATTTATAATTAGATTTTACTTGAAAAAGGATTACAGGAAAATTATCATGTCGTATTTAGTCACATTTTGTTAGTACAATCAGTAATAGCCTTTCTACTACTACTTAAAAGTTAAAGAATCTCACATATATTTATGATGCTTGTGAATAACCTACTGTGAATCTAAGCAGATTTTCAGAGCTTAAGAAACTTTAACTATCACAGTGCAACAGATAAAAAGGCAGGATACAAAAGGTAGTGAGTTACTCAAGGTCACAAGCTGCATAGTAACCAAGTTGAAACTATATTATCTAATTCTCTGACTCCTAAAACATTTTTTTGTTACATCAAGGAGGGGAGTGACACCATTCTGTTGTTTTAAATTAAATCACAAATGCAATTTCTATTAGCGACAGTTAATCTAAGACTAGCTGTTTGCAATATTCCAAACACAAATGAACTCAATAAACCCAAAATGTCCATTGATAGAGGAGTGGAAGTATGAGAAAATGTTACTGAAAATGTTAAATATTTTAAGAGATTTCTTTTACACTACAAAAGTAACTTAACTATTAAAAAATTCAATGGTAACCAAACAAAAGCAATATAAAAATATCTTATTATCCACTTTTCAATTTTACCTTCATATACTGCTTGAAGATATCTGCAGCTGTATTCATCTCCACCACAGTATATACAATTAGCTTACAAAATGCTGCAAGTAAATTTCTCCTTTTATGCAGAGCTTCAATTTTACTGGCTTCATCCTCCTGCTGACCATCTGGGGGAAAAGTTTCAAACATTAAGCCATCTGCATTTTACTTCAGCCATATATATATATATATATAACTATTTTTATTTTGGAGAATGTGAAAAATAAAGAAAAAAATTAAATAAAATAAAAATTATAACCACTCAATAGCTTCCTGAATGACCAGCCCATTTATTCCAATAGAAAAAATTTTTGTGATGTCAAATCAGAAAAGGCTGTTTGATGAACATGGAACAGGAACAAGTAGGCTGAGTCAAAGGAACTGATGCTTAATGAAGTCAGGCTAAGCTTGCCTAACATAAGCATGTCTAACCCATTGATCTACTTCCCTAATAGCAAAGTTTGACAATGAGACCTGCATATTCACTATCTGTTGGTTAAGGCTTTTCTTCCTTAGGCGCAGACAACCTTAGAAATTGTCCTATCCCTTCTAAAGATGATCCCACCTCACCTAGAGCCCAATTTCCATTGACAGATATTTCCTTTATATATATTACAGATATTCAGTTAGACTGGCTGAGAAATCATTCTTTTTAAGGGAACTTCACATATTTCTCCTCTGATTAATTATGTGAGACCTTGATATTTGATATTTATCAAAGGGACAAAATTATTTCCAAATTCATAGTTGAGAAAGCCAGATTACAGCCGCCAAGTACTGCCAAAGGATTTTCAATTTTATCCTGTAAATAAAATTGTGATGCCTTTACATAAAAAGCTATGCAAAGAATTTTCCTCTTGACAAATTTTATAAATGAAATTACTTATATCAAAAATATTATGTATAAAATAAGAACTCTTTCTAAGAAAGTATTTACTTCACCCTGTTTCTGATAATCCTTGATAACTGCTCATAAATAAAAACCAAATGTTGAGACTAGGAATTTAAGACAGACCATCCAAAAAGTTTCTGTTGTCAAAACTGCCTATTCCAGAATGCCAAAGTCATTTTCTTAGAAACCTAAAATGTACTGTTTATTCTCTTTAAAGAGTACATTGAACATAAAAGCTAACTTTTTCTTAATGACTCTGTGATTATAAATGGATTTCTATACAATATTGTTCCAATCATTGTTTGGTACTGCTCTCAGGAACTGGAGGGATATAAGACTTACTCCCTCTACAGACCAAGTTACTTAGATATTAAGAGGTTTTTTTGAGTCCTTTTGAAAGTTTTCTTCACTTATCGAAAATTAGCTACTTTTTTTCTCCTGTAGGGATTAAAGAATGTTAAAGAAATATCTAATGCACTGGGCCTTTGATAGATGTCAGTTGCCATTACTATTATATGTTGTCAGCGCCTCTAGAAACATTTCTAGAGGAAATTTTACCCTCCCCTTCTAATCTGATGTGGGCTAACAAATCAAATAACCATGGGTTATGGTTATCAAATAACCATAGAAGTTATGCTTATACTAATTGATGCTTTTGAACTGTGGTGTTGGAGAAGACTATTGAGAGTCCCTTGGACTGCAAGGAGACCCAACCAGTCCATTCTGAAGATCAACTCTGGGATTTCTTTGGAAGGAATGATACTAAACCTGAAACTCCAGTACTTTGGCCACCTCATGCGAAGAGTTGACTCACTGGAAAAGACTCTGATGCTGGGAGGGATTGGGGACAGGAGGAGAAGGGGGCGACCGAGGATGAGATGACTGGATGGCATCATGGACTCGATGGACTCGAGTCTGAATGAACTCCGGGAGATGGTGATGGACAGGGATGCCTGGTGTGCTGCCATTCATGGGGTCACAAAGAGTCGGACACGACTGAGAGACTGAACTGAACTGAAGTCTTACTAAGTATGTAATAGCATTATGTCTAAAACATGTATGTACCTTAATTTAAAAACACTTCAATGCTAATCATCATATAAGCTTTCATGTAAATTGCAATAGTAACAACAAAGATCACTGATCACAAATCACCATGATAAATAATGGAAAAATTTGAAATGTGCAAAAATTGCCAAAATATGACATAGAAACATGAAGTGAACAAATGTTGTTGGAAAAATGGCATCCATAGACTTACCTGATGCAAAGTTGTCACAAGCCTTCAATTTGTAAAACTATACATTATCTATGAAAGTGCAATAAAAGGAAGCATGCCTGTACACTAGAAAAGCATCTGCACATGTGCTTAGGAGATAATTATAAGAACATTTTTGCAATATTATTTATAATAGAAGGAAAAAATGGAAAAAAACTAGATGTTCATCAATATGAAAATGGATAACATGTGGTTAATTCATATCACAATATTCAGCAATCAGGATGAATAAACTATAACCACACTGATAAATTTCAAAAATAATGTTAATTCAAAAAACCAAGATGTAAATTAAATGTTCAACACGATACCATTTATGTGGAAGCTAGCAACAGAAAATAAACTATATATTCTTAAAAGATACATAAACTCTTGGTAAAATAGAATTAAAATGCAAAGGTACAATAAACACCAAATTCAAGATAGCAGTTATTTCTAGGGAAAAACAATAATGGGATTGGGGAAGGATACAAACAAGTGCTTCTTTTTATCTGTGCTTTATTCCTTTAAAAACAAATCTGAAACAAGGCAAAATTTAACAAATGCTGGTGGTTGGTCTACATAAATGTGTTATATTTTATTCTTTTCCATAGAACTAGAATACATCTCATTTTTAAAGGTAAATAGAAAAACACAGTCCAAGAGGGCAAAGCAGAGTGTAATTCCAGGAATCTCCCAGAAAATTCAGGAGTACTGGCAAGCTTATTCTCATTCCTGTTTCCTATGGTCTAAATGAATTTGAGGTAGTCTGCAACTAACAAAAGGGTCATACACAAAAACTGATTTTATATCAGTGTTTGGAATATATGTTTATTAATAGAAGTTTTAAAAACTCCAACTCATCTTTTAGGATCCATTTCAGATGTTAGCCTGTTTCAACCGTGTTTTGACTCTTGACAGAATAGTAAGAACTTTCTCTAAATGTCCATAACAGTTTGTACATGTCTCTACTACTTATCAAGTTACATAATAATTATTTGCTTTTAGAAATGTCTTTTCTACTTGAATTCTTAAAAGACTATATCTCATTTTTAAAAATATTCACAGCATCTTAGTATACTACCTGCTGACTAATAAATATCAAATGTCAAAAATAAAGTATAACTAAACCAAGAGCTGAAAGTGAACAGTGGAAAATTCTAGGTATATAAACTTTAGTACATGGATTTTTGATTATCTGTTTTGCCTATTTTGATTTCTCAATCCTATTTGAGTTAACTTTGTGATACTTGGGAACAAAATATTGATGTTATATATCCTTCGGGCTTAACTTCAAATTAAAAACAAACCCAGAAAGAAGTCACTAAATGTTATCGGTTTTTCCATGGCTTCTTCTTCAAGTAAGGCATGGTGTTGGTGGTGGTGGTGGTTTAGTCGCCAAGTTGTGTCCGACTCTTACGACCCCATGGACTATATAGCCCGCTAGGCTCCTCTGTCCAAGGGATTCTTCAGGCAAGAATACTGGAGTGGGTTGCCATTTCCTTCTCCAGGGGATATTCCCCACCCAGGAAACAAACCCGGGTCTCCTGCACTGCAGACAGATTCTTTACCAACTGAGCTATGAAGGAAGCCCAAGTAAGGCATCGGTGTATGCAATCAGAGTACAAAGAGTAACAATACCGAGGTTCTTCTGACTGTTTACTTGTAACATTCTGTATTGCCCCACACTTTAACAGAAAAACAATGTTATGAAAGTATACAACAAAAATGTCACTTTAACATTTTTTTCTGCTCTAGTTACTTGAATATTGGTATTACCAATAATTAAGGGGAAAGCGAAGTAAATTTTATTGATTACCTACCTACATGTCCAGGCACTACACTAGTCACTTTGCATAATGTAATTAACTCATACAGTTCTGTAGGTAGCTACAAATTAAAACAAACTCACAACTAGTGAGAAATTTCATTGTCTTTGTTACAAGGAATGAATACAAAATGCAGTGGAAAATGTACCTGCCTTTCATGTTTAAGAATAAAATATGAAATAGTAGTATAACAATTTACACTGTTGCTAAATTTTATTTATGGTAAATACACAAATTTAACAAAAAGATGGCAATAAAATTACCTGCACTGTTATTGTCATCATCCTGTTCAATGAAGACATGATCCAGAATAAAGCTGAGCAACTCAGACTGCAATGAAGAATCAGGGGTGTAAACTAATGGCTCTAACATGTCTCGGCCTCCTGACATAATCTGATGGCTGAAGATCATCAAAATATCACATAGAATAGTGAAGGCCTATTAAAAAAAAAAAAAGAGAGAGAGAGAGGGGATAGCATGCCATAAACCAAAGTTTTTCACAAACTGCCAGAAATAACTTACATATTTAACATGGAAATAAAATCCAACTCTCTGCATTTGAAACTCAGTAAAACAACAGCTATTAAGACTTTCCTAAGACTTTAAGAGTAAAAATTTTGTAACAATAAATACTGATATTTGCACTGTGATCTACTAAATGCAAGGTAATTTCACAAATAATCTTTTTAATTTTCAGTAACTTTTAAGTGATTTGTACAATATGTTAATATCACCAAAACATGTAGTCAGAACTCAATCGCATGTCTTCTGACTCCAAATCCCACACGAAACTACAATGTCTCATAATATACATTCTCAAATATGAATTAATGTATAAACTTGATACCATTCTTCTCTTCTATGGAAGAAAAACACTTAAACCAAGAAGATGGTTATCTCCTAGAAGATCTCTTAGAAGAGAGATCACAAAATCTTACTGTCAGTATGTGTGGTGATTAAGTAGAAAAAAACATAATAACCAAGTATGGGCCTGCAAACTAATCACCAGGCAAAGCAGATCTTAAAAACAGCTTTGCCTTTTGGAACTAACCACATTTATTTTTTTCTCTTATGCTTTTATCTCTTTTGGTCTCTTCCTCTCATTTTACTACTATAATAATTTATACTGATCAGAATATTTGAGTTTACAAATTTTTGCAACATACACAGTAAGTATACAAAGTCATAAGCATGGTGACATTTACTAATTAGGTGAACTGGTAGGTCTTGTGAGCTAACCAGGACATATCCCTGGAGGCTGTTAGGAAGACTAATAATACAGAGGTTATTTAATAACCAAATAGGTAATCTCCAAGTCTTAAAAAACTGATTATACATAAAGGAGATTACACACAATAACCCATAAAGAATTATGTGAAATAAGGAATATTAAGCTGAATATCTTGGTAGCCTATGAAAATATATCAAGTAATATTTCACGTATTAAGTTTGGATCAGTGTATACTTCATTAAAAGGGCTTCCCAGGTGATGCAGTGGTAAAGAATCCACCTGACAATGCAGGAGACATAGGTTCGATCCCTGGGTTGGGAAGATCCCCTGGAGGATGAAATGGCAATCCCCTCTAGTACTCTGTCCATGGAAAATCCCATGGACAGAGGACCCTGGTGGACTACAGTCCATGGCGTTGCAGAGAGTCAGATACGACTGAGCAACTGAGTGCGCCTGTGTGCACACACACACACACACACACACACACACACACACGTACTTCATTAAAATCCTATTATAAGATTTTAACTATAAAATAATTTTACTATTGATATCTTCTGAAATTCTGTACCTCTTATCAGAATTGTAGAGAAGAAAATTAAAGTCCCAAGTCCTTTATTGTTACAGTTCAAAACTAAATAGGCTCTTGGTCCCAGGATCATAATTTATTTTACAGATGGGAAAACTACCCATGGCACCAGGTAACTGCATTTTCAGAAACAGAAAGTTGGCAGGAATGGAATTAAGAGGGCATATGAGGGTGGGAAGGTAACACTTTGAAGACAGGAAAGTGATTAAAATTTTTATTTCAGAAAAAGTTCACATAAGAAAAAAACTTCACACAATCAGGACAGGCAGGAATGCCAAGATCTGATAATATTCACAGAGATAACAAAACCGGATGGACCTTTCCTCCCTGAGGCAGACTTGCTATACCTGTTGCTTTCAGGAATAACTTACATAACTCCATACACCTACTTTGTATATATGGGTTTGTTTACGAAGTGTGGCATAAAGAAACAGTAACACAGAATGACTGCAGTATGAGAGTAATAGATAATGCTCCAAATGGACTTAATATTACTTAATCTATTTTTTGAGCATGGTATATACACAGACAAATACAAGATACTTCTAGTTTGCCCAATTTTAGTATTAAATTTTCTGTATTAGTTCAAATACTTGTTCAGGATTGCTTACAAAAGATTGCTATCTACAGTAGCTACTAACCTGTTCTTTAACAGTAGTATTCACATTGGTCAGGTAATGCTGACATATTTGACAGAATACCCTCATCTGTTTCTTTAAGCGCAGCAAGTCCTCCTTGAAAAAAATTTAACAATAACATCTTAAATATTGCATTAAAAACTCATCCGGTATTTAAGATATTTTAAATTATATAAAGATCATCATATACTAAACTGTGCTAACTTTTTACATTAGATTTAAATTCTTCCTTAGCATTTATCAAAAGAAAAACAAAAACCACTTTTAAAATCTCAACAAATTGCACCTTAAAAATACCAAGTACATTAATGGATAAAATCCTAAATGATCTTTAGAATGAGAAAACCGTATATGACTATATATGGCAATTCACATAAATCCACTGCTTCAGAATGTTTAATAGGATTTACACTCCATCCTTGCTTTATAATTTGGTTAGCCAAGTGATGAATGGAATAAATTAAATGATTTTAAAAAAAGGGACAATATCTTTCATTTGTAGGATACTGATTGTGCTTTTAAAAACAGAGAGAGGCCTAACAAAAGTTAGTTTCATGGTAGTACTCCACATAAGGAAAACAAAAACAACTTAAGTCTCTAGTAAACCTAAGGATGAAGCTTTTTCTAGATTTTTGTTAAAGAAGTTTTTCTTTTTTATAGATATTTACCAGTTAATTTAAAATAGAAAAATACTCTATAAAGATCATCCACATTAATTTATTTGAGGCATTACCTTTGCCCATCTCCTGATACTGAATGCCAAACCACAGAATATCAGTACACATTCAGTGTATATAAGATAAGTTAAAATAAAAGATTTAACTTGGAGATCGCTTTGGTAAAGAAAACCAAGTTCAGCATAATAATTTTGCATACAATAACCTTCATTTTTACCCTTTTTTTCCCCCTCTACTAAACGTATTACCTTTTTCCCATATTAATTTTTAACTCAATGCTTTTGATTTAGGTGAGCAATCATATCTGCAATCATATCTGCACAGTCACTGGACCTACTACAAGTTTGATATTGAATTAAATAAATTTTTTGAGTGTCTGACAAAAAGTACACTATTTTAACAGTACTATATCGTTTTTTATGAGAGGCAACTATCCATTTGTAGATATAACAGCATCATGTACTTAAAAACCTCAAAAAATTCTAAAGTTATTCTGTGATTTTATGAGAAAACAAACTTTATCGAGAGGATTCCTTCTTGAGGAAAATAACCACGAACAACTAATTGTACATCTTACAGAAATCACTTAATGTTTATAAAAATGTGCTCAAGTAATATTTAAGGCAACATCTACTGCAACAAATATGATGTTTAAGTTTCTAATTTACAAATTAAAAAGTACTGTTCAGTTCAATTACTAAACACTTCAATGATTACAATTATGGATAAAATGTTGAAAGTTCTATGACCTAGTAGCTGCACTCAACCACAAAGTGATATTTTATGAATTTGGAACATCAGTAGACAGATCTGAGTATGAATAAGATGATCTCCAAACAATATCAAGGTATAAGATCTAGGGATAGGTAGCTTGTAATAATTAACTTATGCAACCCAATAGCTGTATCTGTATGTTTTAAGGTTCTTGGTCATGATTTACAAAATCTATAGTTCTTCATGCATCCAGAACTTTTGAGAATGATGTGGAAATCCATAAATTATGCCACCTACAAATGTGACTTTTTATTTTAAAACCATTCTCTAAACAAATGTTAAATATTCTTCTACAGAATATATATCAAACTACAAATAACTATTTTTAAAAATATACATGCCTAAATAGAAGATAAGCAAGACTTTATTGAAATAATCGGTCTTATGTTTAAGTCTGCTGAAAACTTAGTAATATTTAATAAAGACGCCACTGAACCACCACAAACCTTCGTAGAGCTGCTTTCAGTTATCTTTGCAAGCTGCCAAAGGATTACATAGTGAGTACACTGCAGTGCGTGAATAACAATCTATAAAGGAACAGAAAGAACACAATTAAATTTTAAAAGTCACGTATCTTCATTCTCAAAGTGAAATACATAACTTGTAAATAAATAAAAACCTGTTCAGGCATGTCTCCGTTTTCAATTCCGGTTTTCAATAATTTGTAATTACAAGCAAACAAATCCCACTTTGAAAGATCATGGGCACTGTAAAAAAAGAATTAAGTTATATTAAAAATTTAAGCTGAATCACATCTATTCTGGACTTGACTGCTAACAGAATACTGTTAAAGTAAAATACAGTAAACTTCCTAACATGTACCCACAAGAACAAAAAAATGTGTACTTTAAAAAGCATATTAGTTGAAATTTTTTTGTTTCTCAAAGTATGACTCCAAACACCTTTTTCCAAAAAGCACAAGAAATCCAGCAAAAATTCTGACATTATAATCCCAAAACATGTAAGTGGGTTCTGATTTTGATAGTTTTAAAAATCAGAAACTTTAAGATTCAACTTACTTATGAAAAGCAGTGATTCGCTTCAATGTTGACAATACCTGATATGCATCATCTTCATCAGGTTCTTCGCCCTATAAATGTTAATTATACCATATTAAACATTAATAATTACAAAAGCTATTACATTTATGATACCATCCTAAAAAGAAAGAATAACATAAAGATCACAGTAATATCTTTTTCGACCCATCTCCCAGAATAATGAAAATAAAAACAAAAATAAACAAAGGAGACCTAAAAACAAAGGAGACTCAAAAGCTTTTGCATAGCAAAGGAAACAATAAACAAAACACCATCCACAGACTGGAGAAAATATTTGCAAATAATGTGATCAACAAGGTGTTAGTCTCCAAAATTACAAACAATTCATGATGTTTAACATCATCAAAACAAACAACTGAATCAAAAAACAGGCAGAAGAACTAAATAGACATTTCTCCAAAGAAGACATACAGATGGCCAAGGGCACATGAAAAGATTCTCAACACTGTTAATTTAAGAGGAACGTAAATCAAAACTATAATGAGGTATCACTTCACCTCAGTCAAAATGGTTACATTCAAAAAATCTATAAAACAATAAATGCTGGAGAGGGTGTAGAAAAGGGAATCTTTGTGGGAACTCTTTGGGGGACAAAACCTGGTATAGCCACTATGGAGAACAGTAAGAAGGTTCCTTAAAAAACTAAAAGTAGAGCTACCATATGATCCAGCAATCCCACTCCTGGGAAGGTACCCAGAGAAAACCACGGTCTGAAAGGATATATGCAGCACTGTTAACAGTAGCCAAGACACAGAAGCAACCTAAATGTCCATCAGACAGAGAGGAATGGATAAAGATGTGGTACATATATACAATGGAATATTACTCAGCCATTAAAAAATGAAGTAATGTCATTTACAGCAACACGGATGGGCCTAGAGATTGTCATGCTGAGTAAAGTAAATCAGAGGAGAAATACATGATATCCCTTATGTGCAGAATCTTAAAAGAAATGATACAGATGAACTTACTTACAAAACAGAAACAGACTTAAAGAACAAACTTTTGATTGCCAGGTGGGAGAATGATGGAGGGAAAGGACAGGTAGGGAGTTTGGGATGGACAGGTACACACTGCTATATTTTAAATGGCTAACTGTATAGGTTCTACTGGATAGCACACGGAACTCTGCTCAATGTTATGCGGCAGCATGGATGGGAGAGGAGTTTGGAGGGAGAATGAATACATATATATATATATATGCCTAAGTCTCTTTGTTGTCCACCTAAAACTAACACATCAGTGTTAATCAGCTACATTCCAATATAAACCTTTTGTTTAAAAAAAGAATCATATCCAGCCAAGGGTAGTCATTAAAATTTTTAACTAAAAATGTAATCATCATACATCAACATATTTACACAAACTTTCAATTGAGCAAAACTTAGTAAGTATGAAATGTTACACAGAGAAATAAGAAAGTTTAAGAACTAATTGTTAAACAAAATACTGGAAATTACAAAAATCCATATCATTTTTGCAGCATTTATGACAAAAGTGATGTGGAAAACCTAAATGCAATAATCTGAGAATCATGAGTTTTTACTTTATGCAAATCAACTAAACTGTTGAGTATATCTTTCCAGAAAAGATAAAAACCACAATAAAAATACAAGTGTATTTGAATATCATGCTCAAGCCTCTTTGGAAATAGAACTGAACAATGAAACACCAAAATGAACAGTTGCTGTAATTTATCAAGGCTTTATAATATCAATGATCATAAATAAATCAACTTTCAAACCATTAAGAAATAACCCAATTTTTGAGGTTACATGGAAACAATCTATCTCAATTTTTCTGTTCCCTGTTCCCTAACAGCCTCCTGTTCACCTAAACCCTGGAAAACTTTCCAGATCGTTTCTTTAAATTAAAAAAAGGGAAAGGTGTTAATTTTGCTTTCACCATGGATTCTTGCCACTTCCCTCTCTTGGTGGAGGAAAAACAGAATCATAGAACAGAAAGTCTGAATGTCTTTTCAACATACTACTAAGGACTATCACCAAGACTGTGACTGACCTTGTTATGGAGAGGGTAGGGGTGGGTGGGGCCATAGTGGGGGACAACTGACTACATACTTGTAATACATACCTCTTGCAGAAAATCTTCAAGAAGCCGGTTAAATTTATCTGCCAACTCATCTATCAGTTGACTTCTTGAAATATCTACTCTGTTGAAAATTGTGAACTCTTCATTACAGAGTGCATGGTAAGTTTTAGAACATGCTTCCAAAACATCTGTATCTGTGTGCTTCTCTACAATATTCCGGATCTGTCGTAATAAGGCATCCAAATGCTGCAAAATCAAAGTTCTTCATTAAAACTAAGGCATGTATGATGACAGGCATAAAATGACTGCACAACTGGGGTGAAAAGCTTCAAATTCAGTAACTTTACAACAGTAGCACACATATTAAGTTTTTCTAGTCAAAGTAAAAAAAAATGCACTAACCCACCCAAACTTATTTCCCCTACTTCAACGGGAAAAATATCATCTATCTCACAGGGCTTTGGTAAGATGTTAATACATATATATATTCCTGGAACACAGTAAATGCATTCAATGAATGTTAGCGGTCTCATTTTGCAATTGTTCTTATCCAGTTACTCCAATCTCCATAAATGGTCAGTAACATAGTAACATAACGTCTAGGAAGAAGGGTATTGCTATCAACATGAATCAAAGGGAAACCTCATTAGTGCCATTCTCTAAATCCAACTTATCTAAAATATGTAAGGCATACAATATATAGGCTTCCTTTATATTAAAAACATATTTCAAAAAATATAAATAAGCAATATGATGGGATGAACTATATTAACAATTTTTCTTCATGGTTTATTATACACAGAAACACTCTACCTTTTCTAATCGTCCAGTGGTATATATTTCCAGATCAAAGTACTGTGGCAACTGCAACAAGTTAGTCACCTTTTCAGCATCTATAGAGTACTTTGAAATAAAAAAAATGTCAAAAACATCATAATAATGGTAAGGAACTATTATGATAAGTAGAAAATTATGTATGGCATTTCCAAACAAAACCTGTAATTTCTTAACAACACTCTTGATACCAACACAAACTTACCTTAGCTAATAACTGAGGAAGGGCCACAGCAAAAGTTCAGTGATTTTTGTCCTGTCATCCAACTGGGTCTTCTTCTCCTTTGCTGTAAGCACCTAAGGAAACACAACAAAGTTTCCAAGTATTTATTAATAAGCCCACTGACACTGTCAGGTGCTCAAGTTTAAATATTCAAAATAAGTAATAAAATGACATTTTAAATGATGGATACAAAAATTTCTACCTAAAACTTGAAACCCAGAAGTAACAAAGAGAATAGCCTGCACATTATTTTTTTAAAAACCTTGAATAGTTCTAGAGACAAAATCAATACCAAATTAGACTAACCTACCCCTAACTTTGGATGAAAAGAAAAGCAGCTAGGAAATACAGTTTATTAGTTTATATAGTCATGGAAGTGAGTAGGATTTCAATCAACTGTAAGTTGTGCCATGATCCATGGGTTATGAATTCAATATAATTAACTACTAGTAATTAAAAAAGAATAACAACAACAACAACAAAAAAAAAAAAAAAAAGAGAATTGAATGCGTGACATAAGTTGCAATATTGTTACTTATATAATTGCTTCATTTATATACAAAAACACATATATAGATGTGTACTAAGTCACAATATAAAAATTATTTTGTGTTTCACAAAGTTTGAAAGCCTGTGCACTGTTGGTCTACAACACATGTGAACTTTGAAATAAAGCATTAAAATTTAGTCCCAGGAAACAGAAATTTCCCCCATTTTAATGAATGATGCTCTTACTTTTATTAAAAGAAAGTAAATCTGTAAATAAATCAAAACAGACAAATACACCATTCTAAAATGATGCACAGCAAGCTATCTTTACAGGGACTGACAATCACTGTAGTAAACTAACAAAGTATCTTATAGAAGGAATGCAGACTTCTCAAACTGCTAATGCTTTAAAATTTACTTCTAACATATTTATAAGCAAAGATCACCTAAAAATAAAATTTAAGATTCAAAAATTTGATTATATAGCTACAAATAAGAACTTAAAAAAGATATTAAAAAAGAGACATATAATTTAGAACACTGAAAATATGTTGGCATACCCTTTTTCCTGTCCCTCTCCCCACAGGAGGATGACATTCAGCAGCTTGTCTAATGGTACAAAGCATTATTTCAATCAGAGCACTCTCTTGTCTGTCTGTTAGTGCTGGGAAAAAAAATAATCAGGAAGAGTTAACCTATTTTTTTCTCTATATGCCATTTATAATCATTACATAACAGTTCTTGTGCCTGTGACAGAATCTGACCTAATGTACTAAAGAAAATCCTATATCACAAAAAGGATCAGAACAAGTTAAAACTTATTAAACATTATAAATCTGTAAACCACCTATCCACAATTTGAGAAATGAAAATATGAACAGATGCAAAAAAATAAAATACAATAAAACATCATAAATATGGACAGGAACTATATCTTTCTAATATTCATGTGTATGAAAACAAAATTACCCAAAGACTTTGAATCAACTATTTTAATTCTAAACTGGAATAAGTAAAATCTGTTTTCAAAATTACCTAGACAATAAAAATACCATAATTAAACATCCTTACCTTCCTCTCCACTAAGTGGCTCCTCCAGCAACAAGCTATTCATACATTCCCAGTCTTTAAGCAGCTCAGTAGCACAGTCCCACATGCTATCCACAAGATATGCTGCATGCTCATGTAACTAAAATTTAAAAAGAACAATGTGCTCTTAGACAAATACCATACTGCTAAGTCGCTTCAGTCGTGTCCGACTCTGTGAGACCCCATAGATGGCAGCCCATCAGGCTCCCCCGTCCCTGGGATTCTCCAGGCAAGTATACTGGAGTGGGTTGCCATTTCCTTCTCCAATGCAAATACCATACTAGCCTTAATCAAAAGAATGGAAGCTTTGTTGGCACCATACACAAACTCAAACAACAATGTTTTTTAATGTCAACTGGAAGAAAGGAAAGAGAAGAATTGCCTTAGCTTGCTAAGTGTAAGTAAACACTGTTAGGTATTACCATTTCTCATGATAATCATTAATATGAAAATTGTTTTTGAAGAGACTATATGCATGCATTTAGTTATTACCTGACTCAAAACAGTCATCCTGTGTGAAGTCTCACCCACGGAGTGGACGCACTCCTGGGACCCTTTCCCAATTGGGCCTCCAGATGTGCTGTGACACGGGACTTTCAAGTGCTATTTAATTCTGAATGTTGGTCAAAACCCAATTTGGTGATGTACTTTCTGCTCTATTTCTCTCTTCTTTTAATGACAGTATATTGAAAGTAAGCTAGGTAATTCTTTCATAAATATCTGTATTATTTATTTGTATATAACGAGTGACTTATTTTGTTAACAAATCCTTTGAACCTGAAATCAAAGTGTAAACTTTCTCCAAAACATTAATTGGCACTGTGAGCAGGATTTGTGAGACAAAATGCCACTCTTTAAGGGAAAAAAGAGATTAAGGTTGATTAAGTTTTTATTCCCAGATTGGAAGATTCACCTTATTGCTCGTTAGCTAGTGAATGGGATTCACTGAACTGTGTGAGAATTGGAACCTTAAATTTTGCGGCTTGTGCTGATTGAGAAAGGTTAAGAATGTGCCGCGCTAGGTGAAAGGCTGGATGGTCCTCTCCCCTACCGTAAGGTACATGAATTTAACTTAAAATTGTCTAACGAAAAGTTAGACATAATTGGAAAAAGAATTATGTGATTTTTGAGGAGTGTCCATGTTATAATGCCAAAATTATATTTTAGTTGATCAAATAAATCAAAGTCGGCTCTCCCAGTGTCCCCCACCCCCACTTTCTCCTTTCTTTGCCCTGTTGCTGCCTTACACCCCTCCATCTGCCTGTCTCCCTCTCCATCAGCTAATCCCCTTCTAACTTTTCCTATCTATCAGTGGGGGAGGGGAAGCCCAAATTCTTCCACTCCTTCTGCACTTTAGCAATTTTTTTTTTTCCTGCCCTGTTCAGAGTCAACTTGAGCACTACTTGGTCAATATTTTAGCTAAAAACTATGGCTACAGAAACAAAAGATTGCCGGGAGAAATATCAATAACCTCAGATATGCAGATGACACCAACCTTATGGCAGAAAGCGAAAAACTAAAGAGCCTCTTGATAAAAGTGAAACAGGAGAGTGAAAAAGTTGGCTTAAAGCTCAACATTCAGAAAATTAAGATCAGGGCATCTGGTCCCATCACTTCATGGGAAATAGATGGGGAAACAGTAGAAACAGTGTCAGACTTTATTTTTTATTTTTGGGGGCTCCAAAATCACTGCAGATGGTGAATGCAGCCATGAAATTAAAAGATGCTTACTCCTTGAAAGGAAAGTTATGACCAACCTAGATAGCATATTCAAAAGCAGAGACATTACTTTGCCAACAAAGGTCCCTCTAGTCAAGGCTATGGTTTTTCCAGTGGTCATGTGTGGATATGAGAGTTGGACTATAAAGAAAGCTGAGTGCCAAAGTATTGATGCTTTTGAACTGTGGTGATGGAGAAGACTCTTGAGAATTCCTTGCACTTCAAGGAGATCCAACCAGTTCATCCTGAAGGAAATAAGTCCTGAATATTCATTGGAAGGACTGATACTGAAGCTGAAACTCCAATACTTCGGCCACCTGATGTGAAGAACTGACTCACTGGAAAATACCCTGATGCTGGGAAAGATTGAGGGCAGGAGGAGAAGCAAACAACAGAGGATGAGATGGTTGGATGGCATCACCGACTCAATGGACATGAATTTGAGTAAACTCGGGGAGTTGGTGATGGACAGGGAGGCCTGGAGTGCTGCAGTCCATGGGGTCGCAAAGAGTTGGACTCAACTGAACTGAACAGAAAGGCAAGATGACTTTTGGCACAGGATGGCCATGGTATTCTTTAGATTCTGGAGAAAACTGGTTAAAATTATTTTTTTTCTTTGGAAACTGCAAAACCAGTTCTTTTTACATATACTATTAAAAACAGCTAGCTTTTTACAAAGGCCTGCCTAGAAAAAAGCTTAGTTAACCTTTGCCTGGGCTTTCCAGATGGTACTAGTGGTAAAGAATCTGTCTGCTAATGCAGGAGATGCAAGAGACATGGGTTCAATCCCTGGGTTTGGAAGATCCCCTCAAGGATTCCCCTGGGCAGAGGAACTTAACTTACAACTGGAGCCACAGTAGGCTACAGTCCACGGGGTCACAAAGAGTTTGAGAGAACTGAAGCAATTTAGGACAGCACACAACCTTTCGCCATGTCCTTGAAATACAGAGCCCAATTTGACTGAGACCTCAGCTTTGGGCAAATGAAAATTTCAAGCCAAGATAATAAATAAATAAATAAATAAAGGGAAAGAGAGAAAAGAGTCAAAGAGACATTTTAAATCTCAAGTGGCAAACTATGAGATCTTCTGTCTGTCTGTCTGTCTGTCTGGATTTATCTATGTCTCAGTGTGTGTCTTTGTTTTTGGATAATATGAGGTTAGTTTGTAAATGAGCTCTAATTCAACTGGCTTAAAGAAAAGTAAGCACTTACAAATCAAACAATTACAAGATAAATTAACCTAAATGAATTTCAGCTTCGCGTGAACTGCGACATATTCAATATTAAATACTAGTATTAATACTTGTTTGCAAATCTAATTAAGACATGTCTAAGTCATCAACATTGTATAATACTTTTATTGTGCCTAGGTTTAATGCAAGCTAAATTTGTCAACAAGGAAGATAACTCGAGTGAAGAAACTTTTTAAAAAAAAAAAAAAGAAAAACAAATGGAACAAGAGCTTTTAGATAAACTCTATTAAGAATAATTATACTTAAGGAAAGGCTGTCTAAAATAGTCTCTCCAGATAGGGGTAACTTGAATTTCTATGCTTGAGCTAAACTAAGTGATAAACATTTATTGAAATTTTTCCAAAATTCATTTCATTTCCAAATAAAATAAAATTTTGAAACATTAATTACTGAACACTAACTTTCTCTTACAGAGAAACTAGAGATTTTGGACTGTTAATGAATATGTTTGGTGCCATCCTGAGATGTTGTCTATAAGAAAGCAAATGCTTTTAGAAATTAAAACTGGTACTTATATTCACCAATCTACAGAATGCTAATATTAAGGGCAGTTCATGGTCACTTAGGGAAAATCAGTTAGGTTAAAAAAAAAAAAAAGGAAAGAAAAAGGGTATGAAAAATGAAATGACATTTTATTAAGAAAAAGAAAGTAGGTCTGACTTACAGGTGGCTGTTTCTAAAAAAAAGTGATTACGAAAAAGAGAGAGAGAGAAGCTTTATGGAAAGTGGACCCCAAGAAAAGAGTTTTGCACATAATACAAGTTTTCTTGAGATGTTGAACTGCCTTTGATAATGGATTTTAAATTTCTTTACCTCTGGAGTAATCTGTTCTGTTTACTTTTGTTAACTTTTGGCTAATCTTGTGCTAACTTTGGTTGTTTACCAATGACCTATATACTATCTAATGGTTATAAATCTTGTTGATATTTTTGCAAAACTTACTAAAATTAAGTTCCTTTGACCTCTAGCTGGCTTTAGGATGCTTCAGAGGGCCCAAGACATCCCAAAGAGAGGTATTAAAATACCTGGGTTCATTTGACATGTTAAATTACATGGGAAATACTGTTGCAGGGGTGATAAATCTTCTCAGGTTATACTGTATGGTTGATATTACTACTATAGATATTCTGAAATTATGTGGAATTCATAAAGATATGATATGTCCTGATAAAATGTTGTCAATTACAATTTTAGTTATCATATTCAAGTGTTACACAGCACACCAAAGACCAGATTGCTTTGTCAACTGTAAAATCTGATTGTGATTTTAAACATGCCTTCGATGGTTTCACTCCAATGCCTTTGAAAGAATACTGCTACTTCTTCAAAATTTATGGAAAAGACTTTTCTAATATTAACCAGATAAACAAATTTTGTTATTAACAGTAAGCTGGTACCATTCTGAAGGAGATCAACCCTGGGATTTCTTTGGAAGGAATGATGCTAAAGCTGAAACTCCAGTACTTTGGCCACCTCATGCAAAGAGCTGACTCACTGGAAAAGACTCTGAAGCTGGGAGGGATTGGGAGCAGGAGGAGAAGGGGACGACAGAGGATGAGATGGCTGGATGGCATCACTGACTCAATGGACATGAGTCTGAATGAACTCCGGGGAGTTGATGATGGACAAGGAGGCCTGGCGTGCTGCGATTCATGGAGTCGCAAAGAGTCGGACACAACTGAGAGACTGAACTGAACTGAAGCTGGTACCAAACTGGTATTTGGTTTTCTCTCTTTGTTAAGAGAACAAAGTTTTCTTAGAATATGGCTTTTAAGAAGAGATTGTGAATTTCTTTAAGTGATTTATATTTGTTTTTAAAATCTTTTGTTATTTTGGTAAAGTAAGTAAGTATTCTCTATGAAGATTATGATACATGTAGATAAAGCTTCTTCTGCTTCTACAAAATTAACCCCTCCCTGTCAAACTACTGCTATCCTGATGCCCTTAAAACATGGCAAATAGTCTACTCCTAAATTGGGGAATTTAAAACAGGTAAGCAAAAGCTGTAAATCAAACAGTCAGGGCTATGGGAAATCCAAGACTGCCACTTGGCTTTTCCTGGCTCCCTGACAAACCTCATTTTTATCTGATGGGATAAAGCATTCCCTGGCTGCAGGGTCAATGCCCTCTCAATGAAAAATGTTTATGTTTCACTGAACATTAAATCCTAGTTTTGTTCCTCACTTCTGAGATAGTTCCTTGTTGTTATATTACTAAAAATTTAATTAAGTTGTTAAAAGGACACTCTAATTTTGTTTCTAATGCTTGTATCAGCAGTCAAGGTTTAGATAAAGATTAAATGCTCCATGATGTACAACCAGGGGATTAACACCTGGATATAACCATTTAACTAAGTTAGATGACCTCGGGTACACTAAGCTATATCGAATGAAAGTTCTTGACTTAAATTCTTGCTTGTGACCTTACTAATAACTGCTAGTTGTATTATTTTCTATGTTGCCTGTTTCACAAAATTGTTGTCTTTTACATTTCTAAGTATGTGACTGAGCCAATGATAAAATAATGATATATACAGTTCCACAAAACTTGGTATTTGAGGGGGACTAGTTCCAAGACCACTCATAGATTTTCCAAGGATGCTCTAGTTAATGGTATAAAGTGAAGTGAAAGTGAAAGTCACTCAGTCGTATCCGCCTCTTTGCAGACAGGCCAGAATACTGGAGTGGGTAACCTTTCCCTTCTCCAGGGGATCTTCCCAACCCAAGGATCGAACCCAGGTCTCCCACATTGCAGGTGCATTCTTTACCAGCTGAGCCACAAAGGAAACCCAATGATATAAAATGGTATAGTATTTACACATAACCTATTCTCATCTTTTCATATACTTTAAATCAACTCTAGATAACTTATAATACATAATACAATGCAAATACTATGTGAATAGTGGACAGTACATGGCAAATTCAAGTTTGGCTTTTTCAAACTTCTGGAATTAAAAAAAAAATTTTCAATCCACTACTGGTTGAATCCCCTGTTGGCTGAATCTGCCCAGAGACGGGGGGGTGGCAACTGTATTACATAAGTGAACTACTCTGAGTTATAAAATACACTATAAATATACTGTAACATAATGGGAGTGGTAATGACTATGTAAAACATAAAATACATGATTATTTATCAATTCACTGACTTCCCTGGTGGCTCAGATGGTAAAAGCATCTGCCTACAATGCCGGAGACCTGGGTTTGATCCCTGGGTCAGGAAGATCCCCGGGAGAAGGAAATGGCAATCCACTCCAGTACTCTTGCCTGGAAAATCCCATGGACGAAGGAGTCTGATAGGCTACATTCCATGGGGTCGCAAAGTCGGACACAACTGAGTGACTACACTTTACCTTTATCAATTCACTATATAAGTAAATCATTTCTCTTCAGTGTGTAAAGCTTTAAAGGGCCCTACAGCTATCCAACACATTTTAGGAGACAAACATTACCATGATACCAAAACCCATACACACACATACCAACACACTGCATGAACATGGAGAAAACATTCTCAAAAAAAAATCAGTAAACTGAAACCAACAATATGTAAAAAGGATAAGAGATTACAACTAAGTAGAGGTTAGGTTATCCTAGGAATGCAAGGTTGAGTCAACATTCAAAAACCAATCAATATAATTCACCACATTAATGTAATGAAAGATACAATAAAGGATAAAGAAAAAGCACTGGACAGAAGTCAACATCTACTCATGATAAAACTTCTCAGTACCCACACACTTACGGACAATCAATCTTTGACAAATGAGAATAGAATATACAATGGAAAAAAGACAGCCTCTTCACCAAGTGGTATTGGGAAAGCTGGACAGCCTCAAGTAAACCAAGGAAGCTAGAACATACCCTCTCAACACACACAGAAATAAACTCAAAATGGCTTAAAGACTTAAATATAAGACAGGACAACATAAAACTCCCAGAAGAAAACATTCTCTGACATAAATCATAGCAATGTGTTCTTAGGCCAACCTCTCAAGGCAAAAGAAATAAAAACAAAAATAAACAAATGCAACCTATTCAAACTTAAAAGCTTTTGCAGAGCAAAGGAAAGCATAAACAAAATGAAAAAATAACCTAATGACTGGGAGAAAACATTTGCAAACAATGTGATGGACAAGGGCTTAATTGACAGAATATACAAACAACTCATACAACTCAATATCAATAAAACAAACAATCTAATCAAAAAATGGACAGAAGACCTAAACAGACATTTCTCCAAAAACATACAGATGGCCAATAGGCACATGAAAAGAAGCTTATCATTGCTAATTATTTGAGAAATGCAAATCAAAACTACAATGAGGTACCACCTCACACTGGTCAGAATGGCCATGTCTACAAATAATAGAAGGTTGAAAAGGATGTGGAGAAAGGGAACCCTCCTACACTGTTGCTGAAAATGTAAATTGGTACAGTCAATATGAAAAACAGTATGGAGGTTCCTCAAAAACTAAAAATAGAGTTGCCATATAATTCAGCAATCCCACTCCTGGGCATATATCCAGAGAAAACTATAATTTGAAAAGATGTATGCACCCCTATGTTCATAGCAGCACTATTTTCAATTGGCAAGATATGGAAACAAATTAAATGCCCATCATCACATGAATGGAAGGGTATAGGGACTTCCCTAGCAGTTCAGTTGTTAAGATAATAAAATAATGCCATTTGCAACAACATGGATGGACCTAGAGATTAGCATACTAAGCAAAGTCAGAAAGAAAAAGACAAATACCACTCGGTATCACTTATATGTAGAATCTAAAATATGATACAAACTTATCTACAAAACAAAAACAGACTTACAGACATAGAGAATAGACTTGTGGTTGCCAAGGCAGAGAAGAGGTGGGGAAGAAAAGAACTTGGTGCTTGGGATTAGCAGATGTAAGCCATTTTATATATAAGAGGGGTAAAAAGAAGGTTTTAGTACAGCACAGGGAAGTATATTTAATAACCTTTGATAAACCATAACAAAAAAAATGTGAAAAGTATGTATGTGTGTTAGTGTATATAAATTGATTCACTTTGCTGAATCAATTATGTTTCAATAAAATTTTGAAAAAACTCAGCAAAAGAAGGGATAGGAGGAAACATCCTCAATATACTAAGCAGCTACACAACACCTGTAACTAACGACATAATTTATGCTGAAATACTGGATGCTTTTCCCTTAAGATCAGGAACAGTCCAAATCTATCCTCTCTCACCACTTCTACTCAACATTCTACTGAATGTCCTAGCCAGTACAATAAGGCTGGGGAAACAAATGGCAAGAATGTAGGAAAGGAAAAGTAAAATTATCACTACTTGAAAATGACTTGATTGCATATTACAGAAAATCCTAAGAATTTTAATAAAAACTTACTTTAAAAGTGAATTTAGCAAAACTGCAGTAAGAGGTCAATATGCAAAACCAACTATTTCTCTATACTAGAAAACAACAATCATCATCATCACAGGTACCAAATATTGAAAACTAACAAAATGCTAGATGTGTGCTAACAGTTTTATATGGGTTATCTCAGTGTTATCTAAGAAATTGTTATCCACACATTTAGAAGGAAAATGGGCTTAAGAAAGGTTAAGTAAGTGAATCAAGGTTATATAAATATGAAGCAGAGAAGTCAAATTGGTAATCAAGTCTTTCTAGCTCCAAAATTTATGCTTAGCATTACATATAAATCATATTATTTGAGTATTTTACTAACATAAATTGGTAGAACTCTATATGTTATCCAACACTTACTGTGATATTTGGAAGATTTTAAGATTTATATCATTTTAACCCCATCTCTGAACTGTTTTGAATGAAGTATAAAATGAACATCAACTAACCTCACTTTCCAGAAAGAAAAAAACCAATGTCTTAACAAGGTTGGCATTTGGACCCTGTCGTCCCCTTCTTTTCATCATTCCATCCTCCTCTGGATCTCGACGACTGAAGAGCCTAAGATCAATGCAAAATACATTTAAAATAAAACAAAAATATTTCTTAATTAAGAAACTTAAAAAATCTGTCTGGATTCCATCTTTAAGCAACTAAAAGAGGAATAAATTGGAGCTGGGTAGGTACAGTATCGTCCAACACTATACCCAAGTAAACCTTTTCCATTTCACACTTGATGGTACTTCTAAATATTTCTGAATGATTTCTTTTTGAAAATCTTACTGCATGTTATGTAATCATTTCTTTTTACAAAAGTATCACAATAACTAACCTATACCATTTATGCACATAAATATATTAAAAATATTCTTCTCCTTAAAAATGACATATTTTTTCTTCCTATCCCTCCTGTACAATTATCCCAAGTCTGAACTTAGTGGCCTTTTTCTATGGATATCATGGTCATTCTTATAAACAACAAAAAAAGTTTTCACTGGCTAACAATGAATAAAAAATTGTAGCATAAATACTTTGTATCATGTACTCTATTATAGAGTGTCAACGAGTCACCTCAAATGAGAATTTTAATAAAATCTTACAAAAATATAGTTTAGTCTATATGTTTCCGTTTTCTTTAAAACTACTACATGATATCTGCTGAATATTTTCAGTGATCAGATATTCACACTGCTACTGCCTAATCTGAAGTGTTAAATAGCAATATAAATGTGAAGAGACTAAAGGATTCTTATGGTTCTAATATCAAACTGTTATCAAAGTACTTTTATTATATTCAAAAATACTTTAAAACACATAAAAATAGGCTTAAGATCTATACTGAATAAATTATTAGTAAGTCATATTTATATATATTTTATAACACAATAACTTACTGCCATTAAAGTGACTTTAGAAAATGAACAATAGAAATACAGATTTACTTTTTGTACAGAAATTCTCCAGCTGCTACTGCTACTGGCCGATGAGCTGAATAAACCAGATGATAGACATTTTCACAATCTTCTGCAGTAAGAACTTCTTCACTACTCCTGAAAACAAATAAGCATTAGCAGTTTTCAAAACAATGCTGTAATTTTAAGTTTACTGGTACAAACATTCATACTCATACATTAAAAACTGTATTTTCACTTTTAAATTTGTTTTTTAAAAAAGGTCATTAAGAAGTTGTTTCAAGAAGAAATCAACCTTACTTGATTATCATCTATTAGTAAAAGCACTTGATTATTATCTATTAGTAAAAGCATCCTCTGACAAAAAAGCCGAGTATTTTGTGAACACCCAAGATCAGACCAAAAACTAGAGTGAATATCGGGCATAAAGAAATATATACTAAGAGAAATAACCATGTGACAAGTGTGCTAAAGGGAAATGAAGACAAAATAATATAAACTAATATAGAAAATAAAGTAGTAGCACACTCAGTGTGTGCGTGTGTCCTCAGCCGTGTCCAACTCTGAAATCTCATGGACTGTAGCCCACCAGGCTCCTCTGTCCATGGGATTCTCTAGGCAAGAATACTAGAGTGGGTTGCCAAGCCCTTCTCCAGGGGATCTTCCCCACCCAGGGATCGAACTGGCATGTTTTGCCTCTGTCTCCTACATTGGCAGGCAGATTCTTTACCATTTGAACCACTTGCAGCTTAGTTAATAATCAAAGAAAACACTTCACATGTATTTCATGGTAATATTAAGGATACAATTTTGCAACGTTAAAATATACTAACACTCCAGTTATCTCACAATGATGAAGAATAATATTTCATTCACCATGTACTAAACATCATATAAAACAATGCAAAAGAAGTTTTCCAAATAATAAAATTTAAGTGCCAAAGATGTTTAATTATAATTTATCATGAAAAAAAACCTCACTAAAATATAGTGCTTGTTTTATTGATCTTACTTTAAGAGAAGAAAGTAAACATAACAAATCTTGGTAAATTAAAGTCATTATTGGGCCCATAAACCACAGAACCAGGGTAAACCTTGCTGGGTTTTCCAAACCAAGACCCTGTGTTTGAAGTTCTGGCCTCTGGCAACCTCTTTCCCCCTAATATGCTTTTTGCCACTTTATAACTACACACAAATAAATACACACACATATTGAATCAAATCAAACTACAGCAAATTTGAGGTAGTTCACTAATTTTAAGCCATAAGGAATGTTCCTGAAAGTTTCAGTTATTAGGTATATACATGGCTGAATCAACAAAAAAAGGTGTCCACATGGTATTACAGAGGGAGAGGGGGAAAAGCTATATAAATTAAGTAGAGTACTACTATTTTCTTATTTAATTCAGGACAGTTCTATAACATATACATATATAATAATTCATAATTTTTAAACCCAAAGAAAAATGCAATGGTTAAGACTGCTCAAAATCCCCCGTTAGTGAATTCTCAGAAAACGTCAGTGCATATATAGAGCTACCTTCGTTTTTTTCTGACTTCTAATTTTTATTTCATATTGGAATATAGTTGATTTACTATGTATGTTATATTAGTTTCAAGTGTGCAGCAACATGATTTAGTTATACATACACACATATTTATTCTTTTTCAGATTCTTTTTCCCATAAAGGTTATTACCGGGTACTGAGCAAAGTTCCCTGTGCTATACAGTAGGTCCTTATGGATTATCTATTTTATATATAACAGGATTAATCTCAACCTACAAATTTAAATTAGGAGGTAGAGCTACCTTCTTTTAATAACTACAATGTAGTCCATTTCATATAAATGGGGTTGACAACCACACTCTTCACACAGGACTGCTGCATTAAATGAGATAACCCCTATAAGGAGCTTGTATTAGCTGTTATATATTAACTTAATTCTTCCTCTATTGATAATCACCTAGAATATTTCCAATATTCTATTACAAACAGTACTATGTTAGAGAATGAGAACATTTTAAATTTTGGATACCACCAAGCTTTTTTCACCAGGGCTTCCCAGGTGGCTCAGATGGCAAAGTGTCTGCCTGCGATGAGGGAGACCAGGGTTCAATCCCTGTGTCAGGAAAATGGAAACCCACTCCAGTACTCTTGCCTGGAAAATTCCATGGACGGAGGAGCCTGGTAGGCTACAGTCCATGGGGTCGCAAAGAGTCGACACAACTGAGCGACTTCACTTTCACACTTTTCTCCAAAAAGGCTATCCTAGTTTAATAATCCCATCAATAAAGTTTATGGGTTTGTTTCTGTAGAGCCTTATGCAACTAGTATATTACCAAACACAGTACACTTTGTAAAAAAAAAATAGGTTTAAAAAGTCTCATTTTAATATACATGTCTCTAAGTATGACCAAACATCTTTTTGCATGTTTAATTTTTTATTTTCTTTCCTGTCAGTGACATGGCTCCTAACTTTTGACTCTTTTACTACTAGGTTTCTGTTCTTTTACTGATTTATTGAAAGTGACTCCTACAGTGCATATCTTCTGCCCAGTCTGTCATCTGTTTTCTGAGTTTACATTATGGCATATACATATTTATAGTTTTTTATGTAGTTAAAATTCAGTAATTTTTTTAATGTCTAGGTTTTATGCCATTCTCAGAAAGACACTGCCAGTTTACATATAAAATTAAAATGTTTAATCTTCTCCTCAGTTTTCATCTAACACTTTTAATGATTTCATTTATTTACATTTAGACATTTCCTCCATCCTCAAATTATTTCTGTATAAGGAATGAAATACGAATCCAATTTCCCCCAAATAGAACCTAAGTGTCATAACATCATTTATTTTGATATAGAACCACCCTTACCCTACACTAGGTTCCTAGATACACTTAAGTTTGTCTCTATTCTTTATCCTGTGTCACTCATTTCTGTCTGTTTACACACCAGTACCAAAACTTAAAAGAAACTAGGGTGAGGAGAGGGAGATATAAAATAGGATTTTGGGATTAACACATACACACTGATATGTATAAAGCAGATAACCAGCAAGGACCTACTACATAAATGTATAACTGAATCACTTTGCTGTACACCTGAAACACAATATAATAAATTAATTATACTTCAATTTTTAAAAATTAGTAGTAGTAATAATAAAGTCAATGTTGTATAATTTTGACTTAAAATCATAGCGGGCAGTCATCTCTCATTAGTTTTTATCAGAATTTTGCTGGCTACTCTTATACGATGACTTTCTCATATGAGTATCAGAATTAGAATGTTGTTAAAAGGGCCTTTGTGATAGGCAATTCGGGATAAACATGTACACACTTCTGTATTTAAAATGGATAACCAACAAAGACCTACTATATAGCAGAGGGAACTCTGCTCAGTGTTATGTGGCAGCCTGGATGGGAGGGGAGTTTGGGGGAGAAAGGATACATGTATATGTATGGCTGAATCCCTTCCCTGTTCACCTGAAACTATCACAGTATCATTCGTTAAACGGCTATACCCCAATATAAAATAAAATAAAAAAATAAAAAGCCCTTAGCAACTATCTGGATCATGTTAACAACCTAAATGTCCACTGATGGATGAATATATAAAATGTGGTATACTGAGAGTCAAAAGGAATGAAATTCTGATACATAACAACATGGATGAACCCTGAAGACATTATGCTAAGTAAAACATGCCTGATATAAAAGGCCAAATATTACATACTTTCACATATATGAGGTACCTAAAACAGTCAAATTGAGAGATGAAAAGTAGACAATATGATGCAAAATCATCCTGTGCAGTCCTTTACAGAGTATCAGTATGAAATGATAAAAAGACTCTGGAGATGGATAATGGTGATGATGGCTGCACAATAATATGAATGACTTAACTCCACTGATCTGTACACTGAAATATGTTTAAATGGTAAATCTTACATTACATATATCACCACAATCTTTTTAAAAGGGGAAAAGTGAATTGCATCAATCCTACATTTTAACATAATATGTTTTAAATTCAGATCGTTTACAGAGAAGTTTCAGTAAATACTAATTTCTAAAAGTGTGACAAAATAAAATACACATATTTAACACACTTGAGTGTTTGAGTTAATTTCAAGAGCATCTAAAGACAGTAAAATTGAAAGAAAACTAGTCAAGAATGCAAACACATGAATTCCCAGCTCAGTTAGTATGTCCTAGTTCAATGGTCCTCTCTTCCTATCTTCTCAACTTTACATGAGAAAACTAAACTTCTTGCTGTAAAACTCCAAGTTATTGAAATTTAGACATAGATAAATTTAAACCAAGTATGCTAATGTATTTTTAAGATATGTAGACATTAGCAATATGCAGTAAATACATACTTACTGTAAAACAAGAGTGAGTAATTTTATTGCTTGTACTGCAACATCATATTCTTTGTCAAGGGTCATAGAAACAATTCTATCCTAAGGGCGAAAAAAAAAATATTCTTAAAGGGAAACCAAGAGAAAATACTTGAAAATAACAGGTAAATGTTAAATACTTAGAGTAATACTAACCTTGAACCGACTGGTAAATAGCTCCAGCTTGGAATTAAGTTCCTTGTTATAATAAAGCCCTTGTAGAGCAGTGAGACATTTGAGTCTTACCTCACCTTGCTGAATTAAATGAGAGGAGAAAATGCATTAAAACTTTGCATATTTTCAACCTGAGTACACAAGATATATACCACACCTTCTACTTTAAATATGTTCTATACTATGGTATTTCTTCAGAAACTCTCATCCTTGACAATGCAAAAATAGGAATCAATACATACGTTTGACTAAATACCTCTGGGGTTACTATTACTGTAGGTCAAATGAAAATATTTTGAAAATTTGTTCAGAGCAATGTTATTGTGAAAGATGACAGTAGCATATTTCACAGTAAGTTTTCCTTTATAGAAAATAATGTTTGTAAGGGATATATACAAAGATCAAGGCTAGGTGAAGAGACAGCCTAAGGGAAAGGTAGATTAATTAAAAAATAATTAAAAAGGTCAGAGGCCAAGTGGTAATTTATAATCTGGATAAGATACATGTTTATCAAGACAATAAAAATTAAAGAAATTTAAGTATATATATGTAGCATTTATATATTAACAGAGTAAGAATTCTTCTCACTATTCTTAAGAAATGTCTTACCACTACCACCATCATCTACATGATCCTGTTGTTTCAGTACAAAAATTGTTTCATGATCGAAGGCTAAATCAGTGCCCAAGATTCAAAAATCTAGGGTACTTTATGTGACAGAGACCATATTTTCATGAACAGATAGAAAAGAATAAAGGAGAGAAGCCTACAGGAATGTGCTCCCAGTTACACGTATATGCAGATAATTCACTATGAATGAGAGTAGCACATAGCTATGCTTATGTGTAGAAAGAAAAGCACTATATATATCTTACCTTATCATGCATAGTCCAACCAACATATTTTAAATAACTGTCATTAAGAAAGGCATCACTATACATTTTCATCCAAATGCCAATTTCTTCAATGCAAATAGCTCGGATTTCAGCTATTGCATCACTGCATGGAAGAAAGAAAATCATGCATATTAGTGTCAGTATACCACAGGACTTGTGGATTCTTTATGCAATGCCAATACTTGATACCTACTATGAACATACCACTACCTTAAGTATTACTGGGTGTTTACAAGAAGAATTGAAGCATGGCCCATAAATGCCAAAAGCTTACAGTCTAGTTGTCGAAGTACAATTATCACCAAATAAATATTTAAAGTTAAATAAATCTACAGACAAAATCCAACTCCCACCTTCTCTATCATGTCATACCCCAGCCTTTATTCATACCTGCTGGGCATGGTGTATTCAGAAGACAGTCGGAACTTTAGTCTGGTTACAGTGTATATCCCAGGTGAGAATTAGTTACACCTAATATTGAGGCCAAGCTCAATTTGGATTTGAACATCATACTAAATTATTTTGAATTCATCATGTAGGTACTGGTAAGTCATTCAATGGTTTTGAGTAGAGGAATGACTCAACAAAAGAACATTTTAAGACAACTGCAATAATCTCTAGAATGATGAAGGAATAGACTAAGGTAATGGTGACAGTAGAAATAAAAAGGTAATAATGGACAAAAGGGTATTACAAAGGAAGTATTAACCTGATCTAGTAACTGCCAAATTAAGAAATGACAAAGTTAAAGAAAAATGCCACCAATATTTAAAGAACAGGTTACTGCAGAAATGGTGGTAAGATTACCTATTTCTTTCCTCTGCTCATTCAAAATAAGGGCAACAACTCACTTAAATCTACTCAAATTTTCCCACTGATATTCAAACTGAAGAGGAAAGAATCAGGAATCAAAATGTACAGTCTCTGCTAACACAGTACATACAAAAGCAATTAAGTGTTCTGTACCCTCACTCCTAGTAACAGTAGCAGCTTCCATTTTCTGGGCACCTACAAGTCGAGCACAACAATCCCCCATTTTTCAGATAGAAAATAAAGTTCAGAGCAGTTAAGTAACTTGCCTAGAGTGTCCCAATCAGTGGAAGACCTTAGATTCTAACACTGATCTTACTCTTAACACTGTTACCACTAAATTTATATTGCTTAAACCACTAAATAACCAAACTTGAAGAGAATAAGAATTACAGAGAAAAAACTCCTGACTTACCGGTATCTATGTACAAACACTCCCTTAAATATTGCATTCATCATATTTTCTATTTCATCTTGATTTTCTTGAAGCTGAAAAGAACACATCATCGCTTTGCAATTGTAATAGAAAACAACCAAAAGAACATGTAAAAGTTGGTACAAACACAAATGTAGGTTTCTCCAGAGTTTTGATATTTTCATGCAATTTTTATTTCACTAAATGAAAAGTGTCCACATTGAAAAACTAAAAGCTGTTGCATAAAAGATAGCTAAACTCCCTTGATACCTGGAATATTTGTACATTGTTGTTAACGTCACTGCTAATGTTTAGCTGGTTGACTTAATTTTTTCAGATGGTCACATATTTCTATTGTATAAATGTATGTAAAGAAATCTTTTAAGTAGTTTATTACATTAGTGAGTATAGTTGCTCAATCGTGTCTGACTCTTTTGCGACCCCGTGGACTGTAGCCTACTAGGCTTCTCCATCCATGGGATTCTCCAGGCAAGAATACTGGAGTGGGTTACCATTTCCTTTTCCAGGAGATCTTCCTGACCCAGGGATCGAACCCGGGTCCCCCACATTGGAGGCAGACGCTTTATCCTCTGAGCCACCAGAGAAGCTCATTTTACTATATTACTTATCTATTAAGTAACATATATATTCATATCAAAAAGAACAATGCTTCATTATCTTGGTCTTTAGCATCTGAAATTAACTCATATTATCTACTGCCTGATCAAAAAACACAAAAATTTGAGTAAAATAACTTGGCAATAAATTTGTCTTCTTGCTAAATATTTTTGAGGGTAACAAGGCTCACTTGAAATAATCAACTAAGCATTTCAAATCTTGGATGACTTATTTACTTCCATATATTTTCAACTCAGAGCTTTAGAGTTAAGAGAAAATTGATTCAGAGCTTCAAAATTACAAGAAAAATCTTTCACACTCTTAAGTATCAATTAGCTTTCAGAATTATGTTCTGTGTTTTTCCAGTTCCGTAAAACACTTTTTTTTCTTTTCATGAGTATAATCTCACATTTCCAAATAATGCTAACAGGGCATGCACTTGTATTCATTAGCACAATCAAAGGAAAAGGAGGGCTTTCAACATGTTTAAAAACTTAACCTAACCTAGAAGTATTAATATCTTATATGATAGAATAATTTTAAACTCAAAACCCTTTTATATCCATTCATGCTATGTTCAGAATAAGGCCATAATTTTGTGCATTATGTTCAGCTAATAAAGCATCCAATGCAATTTATTAACTAAATTAAAGGGCATAAAGGTCAATTCTTCATTTCAACTACAGTTAATTCTTGAACAATGCAGGGGTTAGTGTTGCTGACCCTCTACACAGTTAAAAATCTAAGTAAAACTTATAGGTGGCCCTCTGTTTCACTATATCCACGGTTTCTGCACATACAAGGTTTCACAACCAAAGATTCAACCAACCATGGATCATGTAAGAACTGTAATATTTACTACTGAAAAAAATTCCATGTGTAAATGGATCTGCACAGTTCAAACATATGCTGTTCATGGTTCAAATGTTTATGAAAAAGAGGAGGAATTTAGTCATGGGGGAAATGTGGGAAAGATTTTTCTGGCTTTACTTGGGCAAGGGGCATTTTTTAAAGTTATTGGCTATCTCAGAAAAAACCAACTTTTAAATTATAGTTACTACAATCACCCCACAAAATGTCAGAATCAAGTAATTTATGGAATACCATGGCAAATATCCCATGGCAAATATTTTAGCTCAACTACATTAGCAATGTTTTTGAAACATCAGACTTTGCCTATTCAAAATAAAAATAAACATTCCCAATATCAGATAGCAAAATATTATATTACCAATGAAGAAGGAATTTAAATAAAAAACACAACATCGAGAGAATCCCCTAGTGGTACAGTGGTTAGTACTCAGCACTTTTAATGGTGGGGCCTGGGTTCAATCCTTGTCAGAAGATTCCACAAGCTGCATGGCATGGCCAAAAAAATCCCAAAACAACCCAATACCGAACGATTTTATTAGCATAGAACTGAAAAAACATTTTTCTCATTCAAAGTTGAATTTGGTGGTCAGTCATTAATGTTATTCAAGGGTCTTACACTACACACACAAAACACACACACACACACATATACCAAAAACACAGATTATGACACCATAAATAGCTATCCCTATTTTTCAAAGGGATTTTATGTAAGTGAAACCTCATTTGATCCCGACAATAAATTGAGGGTAGAGTTAGGAGATAGGTTTTCACAGTAGACATGAATAACAATAATGCATAAGACAACTTGTCAGACTGGCCCAGGACTCCTTACTTGAAGCGTTCAACTCTTAATCCTAGTCCACACAGAAAGGAAATATATACAGAAGGTACTCTTGGCATGGACAGTCAATAAAAATAAGTTAGATGTATAAATAACTTTAAACATATTGTTTAAATTTTTCAAAAAATTTTATCTGATGAACTAGCAAAGTTATAATTAATGGTGACTAAATTGGTCACAGATTAACAGCTTAAATATGCAATACAAGGGTGTACCTCTTTCCGCTTCTGTAGCAGGAGTTCTAGCCTCTCATTGGCTCGTTTTCCAATCATTTTATTCCGTTCTGCCTCATACTGTCTTTGTGTGTTATCCATATTAATGCTAAGATTTAGTGCCACATTCACCAAAGCTGTCATCAACTTCATAGCTATTTTTAATGGAAAATGTTTTAATTAGTCTCACAGAAAAATTTACAAGTTATGATCTACTTAAGAAAAATTAAAAACAAGATGGGCTGTTCCACTTCTAATAGAAAAATACAGCTGCTACAAACGACAACAATAGTACAACAACAGCTGATGTGTATCGAATACTTACTATATGTCAGTCAGTTACCTATGTTAAGTATTGCTCAGATTAACTCCTAATCCTTACAACAGCCCTCAAAGTTAAGTATTATCCTCATTTCATAAATGAAGAATCTGAAGTTCAAGGAGCTTAAGAAATCTGCCTCAAACTATACACAGTTCATATACATAGTTAAAACAAGATTCAAAACTAGATAATATTACTCTAGACTATGCTCACTATTCAGTGATAGGTCTCCTACAATGACCTTTTCAAGAGATCATGATTTACCTTCTAAATAAATTTTGACTAATACAGCAGTCATTTAGCTATCCAGTAACCAAAGGGGGAGGGAATGTAAGTGCCTTTTATCAAAGTACAATGTGTAGAAATGTTGGACAGTTTTATCAGTATTTGATTTCCTTTAAGTTTACTCTTATTATATATCATCATAAAGATAATGATGCAATTATGAAAGACAGATCAAGATAAAAGTCAAAAGTACAGAGTAAAATGTCACTCAATAAAGTGCTTTGTATCAGAGTTTCTTCAGAGCTCCACCTTCTGTTATTGAACTCTTGCTACAGAGACAAGACTCACTGCCTGTGATTTCAAACTTATTAATTGAAATATCTGAACATAGTATTTTTTTTTTTAAGCTTAGGTCACACTATTTCTCAAGCCTGATTCACTGCATGACAGAACACCACAAAACTAAAGCTTAATTTGTGGCTACTAGCTCTCTTTAAACGGAGAAGGCAATGGCACCCCACTCCAGTACTCTTGCCTGGAAAATCCCATGGACACACTGGTAAGCTGCAGCCCATGTGGTCGCTAAGAGTCGGACACGACGGAGCGACTTTACTTTCATTTTTCACTTTCATGTATTGGAGAAGGAAATGGCAACCCACTCCAGTGTTCTTACTTGGAGAATCCCAGGGACGGGGGAGCCTGGTGGGCTGCCGTCTGACACAACGGAAGTGACTTAGCAGCAGCAGTAGCAGCATTCTTTAAAAGAGATTCCCAGCCTTCTGCTCTGAGCTATTGCTATTGCTACCCTCAACAAACCATTTTCTCATTCTGGTCTAAAATTACTCACCTTGCCCATTATATGTGTTTTTATTTACTTTAACCATTCAAGTTCTTAACGTCCAAGCTACCTAAGTACACAGATCAATCACATTCATAATATGTGACCTCAAATCTAAAAACCTACAGGGAGATTGTCTGCATTTTTTTAATGGAGGGCTGAGCAAAAGAAAATCTTTAATCACAGCTTTAATTCTTTAGGGAAATACTCTAATAAAGGAAAAATATCCCTACATTTAGAGAATGAAAAACTTTTGTAGAAATCAAAATATTCTATCATTAATGCATAGAATACTTAACAATTAGTGCCTGTTCAATTTACTCATACTCAAATCAAAAGGCACATTTTCAGTAATAGTATGTCAACAATTTTACCTTTAGCACAAAAGAGAAACTGGGACATTTTATCAACATCAACAGCAAAAATCACTGTTCTAGAATTAATCATGTGAGCCTTAAAAATATAACTTATTTCATATAAAAATCAGAGAAATTGACTCAACCTCAAGTTTCTCAGAAGCATCAGAAAAACCAACTTTTTGATGTGGTTAAGTAAGCATCATCCTATAGGAACAATCTTACTGGGAGGGAGTATGCTAGTAGTGACTAAGCACACAGGTCATTTAGAACTACATATCCAAAATCACTGCTCCCCAAATTTGATGTCGATACCTTCCCTCATAAAACATATTTCAAGACCCAACAGATTACTATGCCACAGAAAGGGAGAAGAGGTGGATAGGAATCAAGTTTAACACAAGAACAGTTAGTATGTCTTCAGAGAACCAAACTATCATTCCATTCTCCATAATTCATGGGAGTTGGAGGAAAGGGGAAAATGTCCTCTTAGGGGCTATTTAATAAATAAAATTAATTTGTCACCATTATGTCATTTCTTTTAATGAAAACCATTTTCATCTCTAACCTAAGAAAATGCACAAAAAGATTTCTAAATACTGACCTGCCAGGGTGCTTGTATGTCGAAATGCTCTGACTTGTGAGTCAGACAATCCTGTAAGAAGTGAAATGACTGTATCCATCATGTACTCATCGTATATGATACTATATTGACACTGCCGTACTAATACGCCAATGAATTCACAGAAACTGGATTTGAACTTCTTCCACTGAGGACCAGCCATGGTAAGTGGATAATCTCCACTATCCTAAAACAGAAATTTTAAACAGTAATTTCACTTAAAACCCACAATTTAATAAACTTTTACTTGTTTTTGAAATATTCTAGGCAGAAGCTGAAACGACTCCTTTATCTCATCTTCTATAATAAATCCTCAAAGTAGGCAGAAGAACAACATGCAAAGGTAGAGATACCTTTGAAAAATCTAGTCTTTTATTTAAGATAAAAATGAATAGTCTGAATTCACTCTAACCAATGAAAATATATACTAATTACATACCAAAATAAAAAGCCTCTCCCATCAAATAAAACTTTATTCTGGTAAGCAAAGATATAGTCACTAAATTTCTTTAAAACTGAGCAAAAAATCAAACCAAAGTTTCTTGTTTTAATGATTCAACATGATGAAATCATATTCTCAGCCAGTCTAATAGATTCATGTATGACTTATAAATAATCAAGAATTACAATGTATGTTTTTATTAGCTTCAGGACATCAAATACTCAGCAGATGTAAACAATAATTATTTTTAAGTGAAAACAAGCTAGAATGACCTGTAAAGACAGGTACTCAAGTATTCCTACATATAAGATGGGGCAATCACCAACAAACATACATTGAGGTCCTCCATAAATCATTAAAAACAAACAAGTCTTAAGAATAAACACAGAGATCAATACTACATATAAGTTTCTGACAAGAATGTCCTAAGGTCATTATGGCATAGTAAATTTTTTAGCAATTAACTTTTGTCATTAGAGCCATATATTTAAAAAAATTTTTAAGTAATGCCATACACAAGTTGAACTATGTCTCATCTGAGAATAAGATCCCAATACTCCACAAAAAGGTTTTCTTGCATTTTCTGATTGGCTCATTTAGCACTATATTGAAAGATAACATCTTGATTGTTGTTAGCAACTTGGTTTGCTGGTATTTTAAATCTTATTTCAGGAATTTTATTTCAAATAGCTATTGAGAAATCAGAAGGTTAAAATAACACCATTCCTCATAATTACATCTCAGTGACTTAGAGACTGATTAATAGCACTTAGTGATCATCAAAACCATTTTAACAACTCTTATCTTTCAGAAAGATAGTTGAAAGCTCCTTCATCTTAATAAGGTAAAAAAAATATATATATAAAAACACAAATGAGAAAGGCTTTCTACTTAAAAATTCACAGTGAGAAGTTTTGAAGAGTAAAAACTACTGGGGCTTGAATACAGCTGTGAACGAAACAAACAAAAATCCCTGCCTTGAAGGAGTTTATATTATAGTAAATCTAAGTATGTCTTTATTGGCAATAATAATACTTCAAAGACATCACTATGATAATCAACTAAAGTCTAAGCTACTGTTTATTATTGTATTGTTCTTGTTATTCACATGTGAAACATAATAAGACTTTAAACAATAAAATATACCTGCATGCATTTATCTTTGCCTGAGCTTACACATGTTCATGGGCACTTAATTTTACTCTCTGTTGAAATTTTAGTTTTCTAACAAAAGAGCTACCATTTAGTTCTTGCTATGTCCAGACATTGTAAAATGCTAAGGAAGTTTTCAAACATTATTGCATTCAATCTTAAGAGCCCTTTAAGTATTTGTGGCTCCATTTTACAGATGATGAAACTTATGCTAAGACAACAATTTGCCTAAGGTCACATGGCCATCATTTAACTGGATTTATACCAAAGCTCTTATCTACAACACTAATATTCAAAATTTAATATTCTGAAGATCAAGGTACGTAAAATTATCACAATATTTAGAGTATCAACTTACCTCATCAAACTCTTCAGTCATTTTTCGAATTATTTCAGAGTTTTGCATATGTCTAAACATTTCTGCTGTGACAACACCTGAAATTTCCAAGTGTAGGAAGTTAATACATGGTAAATAAAAAAATAAAGAACTTCTCAGTCCATCTCTAATATTAATATGTCTACAGTCACACAATAAGGTATACTTCTGTGTGATCTTCACCATGATACTCAATTCTATAAAGCACAAATACCACTCTCAACATATACAAGAAAACAAACCCACACTTCTGACAGGTATCTTTTCTTTCTTTTCATGAACAATGAGCCTTAGCCATTTCTACCTAACTCACTTTACTCACTCCTAGAATATGTATACTGGCTAAATTCTTTAATATAAAGCATATGTCATCAATAATGAGGCAGCCATCTAGGATAACATTTAAAGCCCTGAGGATGAACCTGAAGAAATAAGGGCAAGAGTAATAGGAAGAATTCTCTTTAGGCAGGTTTCTTTATTAAGCACAACTGTAGTAAGGCAACTGTAACACACCATCCACCTCAAAGGACTTCAAATAAACAAAAGTAATAAGTTGTAGTTCCAGCTCATCCAGAAGTCTGTAACCTAGTTGTAAGTTTAAACAAAGAATAATGGGGTGGGGGGTGGGGGTGGGCAGGGATAAAGTATTAAAGGTAGTACATAATAAATGCCCTAACGAGTGGAAATACCGAGATAGGCTAAAAAAGAAAGAAAGAATTAAGATTTGAGTAAGTAGGTGTTTCACAGGGAAGGAATCTGATAGTGGACATTTCCTTTTAATGGAGGATGGGAAAGGAGAAAGGATACACATTACAAGAAGTAGTATAACTGTATCTCTTTGTTGTATACCTGAAATTAACACAACACTGTTAATCAAATATTAATATACTTCAAAAATAAAAGACAAGTGTAAAAGTTAGCCAGGTATACATCAAATATCAGAAAAGGAATTTCTAGGAAAAAATTATGAGTTGGAGACAATGCAAGAAGTCATACATCAATTTTCATTGATAGGGTGTCACCAAAAAAAAAAAAGAATAACTGTAAAAAGTGAATTTCTTAAACTACATTTCTATATTATTTATACTTTGCCAGTCTAATCACTATACTATAAATATACTAATATCTAAAAGAATGTCTTGGGACTCCCCTGGCAGTCCAGTAATTAAGTCTATGTGCTCCCAATACAGGGGGCCCAGGTTTGATCTCTGGACAGGGAAGTAAGATCCAGCATGGTGCAAGGTGTGGCCAAAAAATAAAAGAATGTCTTGGTACAGCAAGACGAGATTTATTATAAAAATTAGAAATAATTAATAGATCTATTTCAATTGACCAAGCTCTATTTTGTATATGTGTGCATGTGTGTGTATATAAAACTAAAAACAGCAACAAAACATCATACTGTTTTTTCAACTCCTAATCTGAAAAAGCAACAGCTATGTGAGCTCCTTCTCTATAGGCATGCAATTTAAGACCTTCCAGGAGTCCAACAAAGCCAGCAGAATTAGAACATGAACTAACATCCACTGAGCCTCCTATGTACTGGCCACTTAAGCCCTGAAAACAAGCCTGTATAGCAGGCACTATAATCCTGGCTTTACAAATGAGAAAACTGATGCTAAGGCAAAGAGAAGTTATAAATAATTTCTATGAGATTATTAGTCAACATCATGTTGCCAGCCCCAGGTAATATCAATTTCTACTGGTACTGTAAAAGAACCCTTACTTACCACCTTAAAAAAAACAAATGGTTGTTTACAAATAATAACAAATTTAGAAGAAAGCATGATTTCTCCAGCTAAAGAAGCACGTTCTCAAAAACGTTTTCAAAGGGTTTTAAATTTTTATTTAGAGCCATGAATTTATCTCAAAAACTTTCCATACTTTATACCCAAATACTGTAAATTTGGCAATGCTAGAGAACAAGTAACTCAATCCCTGAAATAATTTATATGAAATAAACATTTATATATGTCAAAGTAAACACATTGCATACAGCATGACAAACTTCTAAAGCTCCTTCTCACATCTAATAAACCATGTTAACAGTCATAAACTCAAATAGAAAGCAAAAAGAAAGTGGCTGTCACAAACTTCATGCATATAATTCTTCTGAGGCAGGTATGAAGGAGCCATCAGGACACCAGGCCAGATCCCACTGCCTTAAAAGTGTGGGGGGACACATGAAGTGAGTTATTTAAAAACTGGTAAACTGAAAAGTGACAGCCGACCAGAAAAGAAAAAGGAAACAACATTGGCTGCAGAATCACCAACCACAGAGCAGTCTGGGGCCACTCAGTGTGGGGCCAAACATCTCTCCATCTACCTCAATAGCTACAAAAAGCGTTAACCACAGTAAAAATAACTGACACTCATAATAACAATCCTAGATCCACAGGACTAGGTTAAAGTACACTGTATATACTTAAATATGTGTCTAATTCATTTAAAAAGGAATTCCATCAAAATATTTTTTGAGTATGTTTAAGTACGTAATGACCCTAACATGGTAAAATCCACTTTATGACTCTTCCATGATTCTAAAATAAGTATTATGATAGTAGTGTTTAAGTTTTCAGCACCTTCAATTTTTAAAAATCTTCACAACCTGATTTATGATAAGGTATACCCAACTGTTGAATGGTTAAGTCCCTTATTTATAACTACAATGAGGCCAGAAAAGGAATGTATTCGATAAAGGGAAAATGCTCTGACTATGGCTTTGTTTTAAAACTGCTTATTTAGAAACTTAATCAGGAAACTATAATGGATCAACTAAGACTGAATTTCAACTCATCAAATTATTTCTGGAACCTGTTCAGTTGTTTTGTCATCAACCTTCCATTTCAAAAAATCTAAAGGGAAAAGACATGGCCCTTAATTACATAACACAACAAACAGGTACTTGTATCCTTCTATTCCAGAAAGATGGAATGGACATGGGCAAAATAAAAATAGCATCAACCTATCTCATTTTTAAAGAGTTTATCTGGTTTATCATACTGTCATCATACTGTCACATTTCCTCTGAGCAGATTCAGTAGAATTTTCTAATACTGATATACAGATATCTTTAGCTAAGAAGTTGAGTAAACCAGACAATTCTCTGTACTCTACTCTAAAGTTCAGACATTTTTAAGAAGTTCTCAAAACTGACCACATTAATGGCATTATGAAGACCATAGATTCAAGAAGTTAATAAATTTGTCTATCAGGGCTCACATATAACATGTTATATGAAGACTGCACTGAAAGTTGTGATCAACCCTATAAAATGCATCAGTTCTTATAATGTTACTTGTTTTCCAACTCCAATGACAGGATTTTCAAAGAAGTTTTATGGAATTAAATGAGTAGATTGCTTCTTAGGATCTTTTCTTCAGATCTGTTTAAATCATTCTTTAACATCTTTATTTTTTACATCTATTTTTAAGCAATCTTCCCTCCTCCTGACTTCTAATGCCCCCGTTTTTGTGCCATTTTCATTTTTAAAAAGAATAGCCTTGGAAAACTCTGTAACATTTATTTGCCTGTGCATTTTTCTTGTAGAATTTCAAGGATGGGCCAAGTTTAGGGAGACAGAATAGGTCAGAACCTGCCCATGATCTTGACTACTTCATTTACTGATTCAGACCAGGGTATATGACTCCCCAACTCACACAGTTTTGTCCCTCTGGCCAAATGTGTGCACTGTAAGTTTTTGTCTCAGGAAAGACATTTCTACATTTTATATTTTCCATAATCTTAATTCAAAATCTTTTAAAATAAAGTATAAACACTTTAAACAAGACCCCACTCCAGAGTTTCTCTTTAAGGGAAAAATTCTGGAAATTTCACCAATACCTTACTTAACTTACTTAGTTACTTACTTACCTACTTACTTACTTTCTTACTGTTATTCATGGCACTTTTAATTCCCTACACTTTACAATTCCCTGCCACTTGAACCTGTATCTCTTCATTATCTTCTTCCTCCCTTCTTAATCCATTTCTTTGTTCCTAAAACCAGATGCTGAAAGTGGGAAATATATCTAATAAAAGTAACATAACATTATAAATTGCCAAGTTCTTCATTAACTTTCACATAGAATACAACACTGTCAACAGACTTCCTCTCTTCATTCTTTACTCTTTTTTCTTTACATATTTGGTATAGTTATAATGCAAATAACTCAATATCTTGGCATTACTTTCCAAACAAAGTGTTAATAATCTTTAGGTGAAACAAAAGAAGATAACATTTGAGAACATTCTGATTCCAAAATAAATATATCTTACCTTTACAGCCTGAACACTGAATAAAAAAGTTGATGAGGTCAAGAAGTGCTATATCTCGGTCATGCTTGTATGACTCTATCCAATCATCTACCACCGACTACAGCAAGAAGGGGAGAAAAAACATTAGCTTTTTCTAACATTCTAAGATTTAATTCAGATCAAAGTCATTAAGATCCAACAATAAGTGGCATCACATTACTTCAATAAATACATATTTGTATACCAAAATTTACATTTTAACAATAAAATGAAATCAAATTCAGTAAATCCATCACATGATTATACATAATGATGATCCATCTCCCTTAACTTTTGAATTGAAAGGAATCTGAAAACTATAGGACCCAACTTTATAAACTGAAATTTCTTAGTGATATTATAGACATCTTAGAAAATATTAAAATAGTTGACAAAAATATTGTACTAAGTAAGCAGTATCTAAATATTTACAATGCTGGTGGAATGAAAACTTTACAAAATTTTTAAAAAGAAGTAAATGCCTGGGTCAATGAGGAAATGCAAATAAAATAACACTTTTTCTCGAGTGAGTGCTAATAATCCCATATTAAAAACAAAAAGAGAAACTGAAGGCTAAATAAACACCAAAAGAAAGATAGTTCATGAATATGGAGACCTAATGTTGTTAGATGACAGTACCCTCCAAACTGATCTACAGACTCAATGCCACCCCTATTAAAATGCCAGCTGAATAACTTCTTGGCAGAAATTGGAAAGTTGATCATAAAATCCTTAGGGTAATGCAAGGTATACAGAATAGTCAAAATAGTCTTGAAAAGAGAACAATGTCAAAGGACTCACACTTCATGACTTTAAAACCTACTACAAAGCTACTGGCATAAGGACAGTTATGAAGATTACTGAATAAAATTTAAACTCCAGAAATAAATCCTTAGACTGACAGTCATTTGATTTTTGACAAGGATGTTAACCCAATTCAACACAAAAAACCTAGTTTTTTCAACAAATGGTGCTGGGACAACTGGACATCTGTAAACAAAACGATGAAGTTGGACCCTATATTACATCATACACAATACTTTACTGAAAATGGATCAAAGACCTAAATTAAGAGCTAAAACTATAAAGCACAGAAGAAAAATTTCATAATCATGTTAGCCGAACCCTTCTTAAATATTAGACGAAAGGCACAAGATGAAAGAAAGAATAAGTTTGACTTAACCAAAATTAAAACTTTGTTCTTGAAAGGAATCCATTAAGAAAGTGAAAAGATAACCCGCAGAATGGGGGAAAATATTTGCAAATTATGCATCTGATACGGAATTTATGCCCAGAAAGACAAAGAACTGTAATTCTGTAATTTAAAAAATCCAAATAACCCAATTAAAAATATATGTAAAGGATTGGAATAAGTGCTATAGAGAAGATATACAAATGGCCTATATATAGCACATGCAAAGATGATCAATGTAATTGACTACAAAGGAAACAGAAATCAAAACCACAAGAAGATACCACTTCATTCCCACTAAGATGGGTATAATTTAAAAAGTATAGACAATAACAAAAGCTAGCAAGAATTTGGAGAAATGGAATGCTAAACCACTGCTAGGAAAAATGTAAAATGGTGCTGTCACATTGAAAATAACAGTTTGGTAGCTCCTCAAAAGGTTAAAGAGTTAAATGACCTTGCAACTCAACTCTTAGGTATATTACCCAAGAGAAATAAAAACAAACATCCAAACAAAACCTTATTCAGTAATAATCATATAACAGCATTATTCACAAAAGTCAAAAGGTAAAAACAAACTACAAGTACCTCAAGGGATGAACAGATAAACAAAATATGGTCTATCCATACAATGGAATATAATATTATTTGGCAATAAAAAATAATGAAGTTGTAAGACATGCCACACCATGGATGAACCTTAAAAACATTATGCTAAACCAAATAAGCCACTCAAAAACAATCATATATTTGTATGACTTCATTTATATGAAATATCCAGAATAGGCAAATTTATAGAAGTAGATTCATGGTTGCCTAGACTTTTAGTCAGGTGAGGACAAAGTAACTGCTAATGGCATGAGGTTTTTTTTCTGGGGATGGAAAAAATTCTAAAATTTGACTGTGGTGATGGCTGCACAACTCTTGTGAATGTACTAAAAACCATTAAATGTACACTTTATAACAGTGAATTTCATGGTTTGTGAAGTATAACTCTGGAGAAGGAAATGGCAATACAGTAATTTAAAAAAAAAAAAAAAAGAGAACTAAAAATAACAGTAGTACTGAGACCTCCCTGGCAGTCCAGTGGTTAAGACTCTGCACTTCAACTGCAATGGGAGCAGATTCAACTTTTGCTTGGGGAACTAAGACCCCGCATGCTGCACAGCTCAGCAAATAAATAAAAGCAGTACTATATTCCTTTGTGGACAGAAGAGGAAACCACAAGACAGATAAAAGCAATTTTAAAATAAAAATTTTAAATTAGGGTGATAAAAAACAGCTAATATAAAAATAAAAACTCAGGAAGGAAAATATTTTAAGTTAAATACATATGGAATCTGAGTATGAAGTGAATTAATAAAATATATACAACTTGATGTACAGAAAAAGAAAAAGTAAATATTATTTAAGAATTATCTGGCTCATGGAGATTGACTAGACATTTTCTTTAAAAATGCCTAATTTCTAGATTTTTGTTTTTTTCTATACAGCAGCTTATGTATGTCAACCAACTCAATTTATGAAAGAAATATTTTTAGGATGATTCTCAAATATGATACAAGCAATAAATATCAAGAGAATATATTATGTGACTATGGGAAGTTTAAAAATATGGCCCTGAGTTGTTTGACATTGCTCCTCAAAAAGAAGTGAAGTCTATGTCCCCTTCTCTAGAACAGAGTGCAGTAAAAATGATGCTTCTAAGATTAGGTCATAGAAGGCTTTTCAACTTCTGCACTGGGTTCTCGCAGCCCTATGGAACTAGACACTTCCTTTCAGTACAGTCTCTCTACTCTGGAAGCTACTTCTTACAGTAAAGTAAGAAGCCAAGTCACATGGAAGGACCATTTGTAGGCACTTAATGACACCACCCTTATGGAAGAAAGTGAAGAGGAACTAAAAAGCCTCTTGATAAAAGTGAAAGAGGAGAGTGAAAAAGCTGGCTTAAAGTTCAACATTCAGAAAATGAAGATCATGGCATCTGGTCCCATCACTTCATGGCAGATAGATGGGGAAACAGTGGAAACAGTGTCAGACTTTATTTTTTGGGGCTCCAAAATCATTGCAGATGGTGGTTGCAGCCATGAAATTAAAAGACACTTACTCCTTGGAAGCAAAGCTATGACCAACCTAGATAGCATATTAAAAAGCAGAGACATTACTTTGCCAACAAAGGTCCGTCTAGTCAAGGCTATGGTTTTTCCAGTGGTCATGTATGGATGTGAGAGTTGGACTGTGAAGAAAGCTGAGTGCCAAAGAATTCATGCTTTTGAACTGTGGTGTTGGAGAAGACTCTTGAGAGTCCCTTGGACTGTAAAGAGACCTAACCAGTCTATTCTAAAGGAGATCAGTCGTGGGTGTTCACTGGAGGGACTGATGCTGGAACTCCAGTACTTTGGCCACCTCATGCGAAGAGTTGACTCATTGGAAAAGACTCTGATGCTGGGAGGGATTGGGGGCAGGAGGAGAAGGGGAGACAGAGGATGAAATGGCTGGATGGCATCACCGACTCAATGGATCTGAGTTTGAGTGAACTCAGGGAGTTGGTGATGGACAGGGAGGCCTGGCATGCTGTGATTATGGGGTCACAAAGAGTTGGACATGACTGAGCGACTGAACTGAACTGAAGGTAATAGTTCTAGGTGAGCCCAGCCTTCAAGTCACTCCTGACTAGGCGCCAAACATGAATAAAGAAGTCACCAGATGATCACAGTCCCTGCTTTTGTCACCTCCAGGCATTAAAGCTATCTCACCTAAGACCTCAGGCATCATGGATGGAAGCATAGTAGAGACAACCCTATTTACCTCTGCATGAATTCTAGATCCACAGAATCACTAAGCATAATATAAAAAAAAAAAATGGTTGTTCTTTTACATCACTTAGTTTGGGGTATTTGTTATGCAGCAATTGATAAGTAGAACAAGGGTTATTCTCATCAATAAGGATACAAAAATATTTAATGAAATCTTATAAAATATCACGTCATATCAAAAAGTTATTCATGAAGCTCAAAACAGAATTTATACTAGAATTTATATAAGGCCACTGTAATAAATACAAATAAAATATAAACAGTAAATAATACAAGCTATCATGATGAAATATATTTAAAAATTTAACCATTAAATTGTATAGTAAAACCTCATTCAATAAAATTCAACATCTATTACCTAATAGAACTAGGGGCACATGCATGATTTCTTCTTTTTAAAAAATTATTTTAAAACTGACAGTGAGTCCTGTACTCATACACTCTCACGTAATTACCGGAATAGGGATATCCTAGGGTTACAAAAATGAATAATACACAGTCCCTGATCTAGGCATTAACAATCTAGAAGCAAATTCGGACATGTGCATAACTGTAATATACTGAAAAGAGAAAAGTAAGAAATACATTCAAGGAGAGAAGATAGAATCCAAGAATGTTCCCCACTAAAAGAGTGACATTTGAATTAGTCAATCCTGTGTGATATGGAAGAGAGAAAAATAAGACTACTTCAGGCAGTAAGAAAAACAAAAAGCAAGGTCTAGGGGCAGAGAACATATGGTGGCTAGAGAACAGCAAGCATGCCGTAAGGAAGCCAGGGCTGGGCTGTTAGATAAGGAAGGACTCAAGAGAAGACTCTCTTGATCAAATCTGGTGTTAGAAAGATAACACAAGTGGGAGTACACAAAACAAACTAGAGGTGGAGAGGTGATTCAGGGAAATCAATGGATACTGTGGATATACTGCTTTTAAGGGGGAAAGCACATTTAGAAGACAAATGGCATAAAAGTACAATCTCAACACATGACAAACCATAAGCAACACAAAAATAAGGAAAATGTTCACTGATATACCATTAACAAAAAGAAATATAAAGCTAGGCCCTCACATTTCCTATTAAAAATTTCTGATGTGCCAAAAGTTAATTTAAAAAAAAACCCTACAAACTAGACAAAAATAGAATAGCCTAATTAGGTGTAGATATAAGTTGAGATTTCTGATGGTAACAAAAATGACAAAATATCAGAAAAAAAGATTAATGCATTAACCACTTAGAACAAAATATTACAGACAAAAAGTACAATATAAATATAAAAAGGAAAGTAACGAAATGGTATACAATATGACAGAGATAATTTATCTCTTCAATAAAATTAATCCAAAATGGGAACTAGAGAGGGCAGGATAATTTTTGAAATTAGGGAATGACTAAATAAACCATAGCACAGTAATATAAGATGACATTATTTTTTTAATGTGTACACAAAACAGTAATTTAAAATATTAAACAAGAAATAAAATCCACATCCTAATTACAACTATATGAAAACTAACCATATATGAATAAATGAGTTAATTCAAATTCAAGAAACTACACTGCACTATACAATCAGTGATGGTTCAAAAGCTAACAATCCCTTACATGTAAAAAATTTTTATTTATTAGTTTCTATTATTATTTTACAATAATTTCATTAAACATGTATACTGAGTATAGTGTTAATTCAATTTTTAAAAACCACATGAGTATAAAGCCAAAAAGTTTCTGTTGTCATAAAAATATGAAGAAACAAAATTAGGATAATTTGACATGGGTGACTCTAACTTTGTATTTCTGTGCTAAGAAAAAGCACAAGTAATAAAATCTGGAATAGACAACAGTTATCAAAATAATTCACTCAAGTGGATAGTGATTACATTAGGTCACTCAACCAAGAATTCTGTATGTGTAAAGAATTTCATTTTAACAGCCACTATATAAATTCAGAGGAAACTGAAACATCACAGTCAGGGTTTATAGCAGCATATTTTTTGACCAAATAATTTTTTGTGAGATGCCATTAAAAAAATAATACAGAAGAAAATGACTCAAGACACAGCTTAAAGGTCTTATGTCTGAACTGACAGATTCCTAGTTTCCTGACTAGTTTGTTGCTTTTTATAGTAAGTAGTGTGAAAAATTTTTTTACATATTAGAAAAATCAGGAATATATTTTATATAACTCACTAAAGTTCACAATGTACAAATGAACTGGGAAGAACACAATAAACATTACCTGCATAGCACTCTTGCCCATTTTAACAACTTCAAACAACATCATGTTTTCCACTCCATTCTGTTGATGATGACCATTCATTCGGTTTGGACCAGAAGGAGGTTTTCCTCCTCCATTTCCACCTTTGCCCTTCTCTCCTGGACCTTTTTGCCTTTTTACAAGTCTGCATAAAGATACAAATTGACTTAAGTTATATCCTTATCCTTAAGAGTTCAAAATAAAGCTACAGAAGCAGCTGATAGGGTGCATAATTATAAAATACTCAAACCTGACCTAAAGCAGAGTGCCATACATATGTCATAGTAAAATTATACGATTATAACAGCTTCTTTGTGGTACCGATTTTTTTTCACTTATACTGCCATATACCTCATGTAACACTGCAGTTTGGAGCACAGTCTCTGTAGATTTGACAGACTACTGGGTCCCAAATTTCTACTCCTGTTAGCTGAGGAATCTTCGGCACATTACTTAACCACACTGTGCTTCAGAGAGATTTTCTAATTTGCAAAGTGAGGATAAAAGTAAAAAAAAGAAAAAGTGTCTGCTTCATAGAATTGTTGCTTTAGGATACAGACTGTAGTGGGCAGCAGCAATAACAAAACTCTGTGAAATAATTAACTTGTAATTAGTTCAACATTTTAACTTGATGTCTATCGTTAGTCTTATAAATCACCGCACTGAATTGACAATTCTAAGAAGTATGAATGGGTATATCAATCTCATTTTTGTTCTGGGCCCTCCCATCAACACTTATTTATCATGAAAATTCAATTAACAAATACTATGGAAATGAAGCCCCATTATAAGAAAGTTGTCAATGTTGGGTGTGGAGACTTCATAATCAGTGAAACAGTTGCCCACATGCCCCAGGTATAAAACACCTCCAATTTATACATTATTTTTAAAAAGTCACTCCTCATTTCAGAGATCTCTTTTCTAAAATGCCAGAGTTGTATTAAAATCTTTAAAGATTAGAACAGATGATTGAGGGTCTCTTCTAGATCTACACATTTCTATGATCTAGAGCAAACTTTCTGTAAAGCATCAGACAGTAAATACTTTCAAGGCTCTGCAGGCCACATACTGTCTCTGTCACATATTCTTTACCTTTACTATCCTTAAAAATGTAAAAACCATTCTTAACTCATGGGTAGTATAAAAATAGGCCATAGTTACCTTATTTTGTTAATGATATTCAGTCTTTGTGAACCTAAGTCACTAATTCCTAATTGAAGAAAGAAAGGTTTTTGTCTCCAGCAAAAAAAGAGAAACTTTCAGAGATAAGGGTAAAAGAAAAGCTCAACTACAAAGTATACACTAGAAAAGTATGAAACGTTAATGTTAATTAACATGGAGCTATATAGTTGCAATTTATCTATCATATGCCTCAATATTCCCTGTTGGTATGAAAAACTAATTAGTACAATTAAAATGGCTCAATGGATATGCTGTGCTACAAAAAACAATGTGCAAAGGCAGACAATATTGGGAAGGACAAGAAGTAAAAAGCTCTTGTAGGGGGAAAAACCTATTATTAAGAAGAGACTATGAAGTAGTATACACTATAATGGATTAAGAGTACCATCTTTTAACAAATGTGGGTTCAATTCCTCAACCATTAAGCTTCAATAGATCTCAGTTTACGGTCTATAAAAATAATGAAGTTTTCTAATCTATGGTGTTGTTCAAATGTTAGGTAACAGGTAAAATTTTATTAGCACAGTGCATCAAACGTACATGGTATAGGGTCAAAATATGATTACTGTTATAATAAATCTTTGATCTGACCCCCTAATAACCAAGGGCAGTGACTACTCTATTCAGATGCCACTATAAGTCTTATCCCAACTTGCAAATTAAATCAAAGCCAAAAGCAGAATTTCAGTTTTAAAAGATGGCTGCAGAACCAACAAAAAATGATTTTCTAATGAATAACTGTTAACTACTCACTAGAATTATGGCTGTATTTGGATAGTCAGGAGTTAACATGTGTATTCATTCACATGTTCTCTCTCATACTACTACTTTTTAAGAGACTAAGAGTGGATAGGAAATATGAAACACATGGATTATGTGCACTCTAAAAAGATATTCCAAGGACTAGCTAAATAAATTATGTTTGATATATAAAATGTGATACTATGGGACTTCCCTGGTGGTCCAGTGGTTGGGACTCCGTGCTCCCAATGCAGGGGAACCAGGTTTGATCCCTGGTCAGGGAGCTAGATCCCACATGCCACAACTGAGACCCAGTGCAGTCAAATAAATAAATAAATAAATTTTTTAAAATGTGATACTATGACACCATCAAAAATTACAGAGAAGAAAAAATTCACTGATAGGAAAGCTTCTGACAACATACCATTAAGTTTTAGAAGCAAATGAAACAGTTTGTGCAGTTTATTCCATTTAAGTAAAAGTCTATGTGCATGTTTACATATGTGTATATGTTCACCAAACATATTTAAAATGAGAAATTTTTACTTTGTTCATCATACATTTCAACATTATCTAGACATTTTTAAGTAAACGTGTCATGAGAAAATGTGAATCCAAAATTCCTTTTGGCGAAGAAAATGCCGAACAAAAAGAGTCATCTTTTGCACAACGTATTTACACATGCACAGAGTCAAAGGTACTTTACAAAATAATTTAACCATTCACTAAGTTATCCACATCTCTCAGGCTATCCACTCAAATCTAAACTTACATTCTATTGACTCAGAACTTCACTTTGTTCGTTTTTATCCTTGACATTATTCATAAAGAGTCATTGTCAACAGTAAACCTCATAGGTTACGTTTTTAGGGTGCTTTAGAGAAATGTACCAATTTGCTTTATATTGGACTACTCGTGTCAATAAAAATAAAACCAACAGAATATCTTATTTTGCTTTAGTATACAATGCTTTATAAAATAAACTACTGGAAATAATGACTTATTAATTCCAACTTTATAGTAGTAGAAGTAGAGAATCAAAAGGTAATTTGGTCTAAAAGTCAAAGAAACCACATGTGTTCAAAGGCTTACCATACTTATCAGTGGAAAAAGCATTTTTTAAAGAAAACAACATCTGAGATGTAACTAAAAATTCTATATATATATATACATATATATATATATTCATGTGTAATTATGATCTTAAGAACCAAAATAAAGACACATATTCTGTACATACTTTTCCTTTGCCTTGCTTTTGGTTTTTTCCTTCAATGTCTTCAAAATCTGTGTCAGAAGAAAAGTGTGTTTCTGACTCCCTATGACAAAAAGATAAGCAATTATTTAAAAGCTGTCTTAGAAATGTAAATTGAGTTTCTAAATTTTGCCATATTTTCTAAAAAGAAAGGCCAGGTTAACTCATTACAAAACTACATTAGTATTTAATGTAATTAAGATGCTTTTCCAAAGTATCATATCATAGCATATTACCAAACATATAAAATTATATAACACAAAAACATGGTCTCAAGAGACACAGATGTACAGAACAGACTTTTGGACTCTGTGGGAGAGGGAGAGGGTGGGATGATTTGGGAGAATGGCATTGATAATATACATGTATAATATCATGTAAGAAACAAATTGCCAGTCCAGGTTTGATGCTGCTGCTGCTCCTGCAAAGTCGCTTCAGTCGTGTCCGACTCTGTGCAAGCCCATGGACCGCAGCCTACCAGGCTCCTCCATCCATGGGATTTTCCAGGCAAGAGTACTAGAGTGGGTTGCCATTCAGGATGTTTGGGGCTGGTGTACTGGGATGACCCAGAGAGATGGTATGGGGAGGGAGGTGGGAGGGGGGTTCAGGATTGGGAACTCATGTACACCTGTGGCAGATTCATGTTGGTGTATGGCAAAACCAATACAGTATTGTAAAGTAAAATAAAGTAAAATTTAAAAAAAAGAAAAAAAGATTATATAACACAAAAACATTAATCGAAAACACAAATGTCTAAACATTTCTCTTGTTAACTTTTAACCAGAGTATAAAAATGAAAACAGGGGCTCTCAAAGTTCTAACTTTAGGAACTGTGCTGTTCTATTAGAATGGCTGATTTCATTTTTTGATTCAGAGATCACGGTGCTCAGGTAAAACTATATTTTACCACTAGGTATGAGATAACCTTTAATTAGGTAATTTTAGCAATATTAAGGTTCTTATGACCTTTCCTACATCATCCCAAAATATTTATAAATCTAAGTGTAACATGTATTTCTGGAAGACTATACATAAACATTTTCACAAACTAAATCATTTGAAACGGAGTGCGGAAGTATGCTAACTGATCAAAATCTTTATAAAGTAAAAAGGTAGTGAGCTAGTCAAGAGAACTGTTTCTAGTTAATACAGTACTAGGAAACTGTGTGACCCTGAAACTACTGACAACCTCTCAATCTTCACATTTACAAATAACATTTATGCAGGAAAGAAGGAACTCTCTGAAGTCTCTTTAATCTCTAAGACACCAATTTATAGTTCTCATTTTGCCCTCATTTTGGAGTAGAAGGGGTGCTGTGTATAATCCATATTTTCTAGGGCATAATGGAAGTGTGCGTATGTGCTTAGTTCAGTCGTGTTCGACTCTTGCGACCCGATAGACTACTGTAGTCTGCCAGGCTCCTCCGTCCATGGGAGTTTCCAGGCAAGAATACTGGAGTGGGTTGCCACTTCCTTCTCCAGGGGATCTTCCTGACCCAGGAATGGGACCCAGGTCTTCTGCATTGCAGGTAGACTCTTTACCGACTTAACTACGAGGGAAGCCCAAGGGATAATGGAAGTAAATCCATTTAAATATACATGGGTGATGCTTCCTATATATGTAAAACCGAGTCCATCTATCTAAATAGCAGTAACATACCCACCCTTAAATGCTTAAATCAAGGCATACTTGGTATTTGGGTCACTCACAAAGGCTTTTAGAATTGAAAAACACATAAAAGATAAAAGTTGTACTATTTTCAATGTGTGAAACTATTACCAGTTTTGTTTTTTAAATAAATAGAAACCAAGTCAAAGGCTATATTTTTAAAGCTGCTGCTGCTGCTAAGTCGCTTCAGTCGTGTCCGACTCTGTGAGACCCCATAGACGGCAGCCCACTAGGCTCTGCTAGTGTTCTCTAATTAAACTTCTTCTATTTCCATTTTTATTGCTATAATAACCAGTTGTCCAGAGGCTGTGAGTTAGGAATACTTTTAATAAATGTAAAATAATGGCTAAGATGCTAGCAGGGTAAAAAATGACTTTATAGCACTTACCTACAAAGTTATGTAAGCAATGTATTGAAGATACTGGCAATCCTAACTATGTCCTACAATGCTGCAAGGAAAATAGCCTGTAATAAACACCATTTCCCATAGTTAATGCACCAAAACCTGAATGACTACTTAATATTAACCCTGAAACTCATACATCTTACATCTTAAGACTGCTGTCATCAATAATCTTCCCACATGCCTAAATGGCTTTGCAAACAAAAAAAAATTGAAAATGTTTTTAAACATCCTGGCATGTAAGTAATACTTTTTTCTTCCCCAAGATATCTGTGGGACACTAGCTCCTTAGAAAGCTCAGCAAATGCTCCAAGTCAGCAATCTCTAGTCTTTGCCAATATTCCAATGACCAAAGAGTAATCAATGGCTCGATTACGTTCTTAATTCTCATCTCCAGGCTATCTCAACTAAAAGAATGAGAAACTATAGGTTTATTACTAACTGGAAAGCCTTCTGAAGAAAACTGGAGTAACCAGGGTGACAGTCTAAAAGATCTCAAACCAGAGAAAAAATATTCTTCTGAGTCTTTCTCTATCGCTTCCCTTTGTTTTTAAGATCAAAACAACAAAAATCTATCCTAGGTGAAATTACAATATGCTAATATGTTCACAGAGTATAGTGGGTTAACCTTTTAGTGACCTGAAACTTCAGTCATCTGTCACAGGAATGAATCTTTCTACTCCTTTCTCTTTACCCTGCCCCAACCTCACATACCCAATCAAATGCTGCCCAGTTTACCTCCACAACAGCAATTTCCTCTTATCTATTATCCAGTTTCCACCTGATGCAAAAACTGATTCATTGGAAAAGACCCTGATGCTGGGCAAGATTGAAGGCAGGAGGAGAAGGGGACGACAGAGGATGAGATGGTTGGATGGCATCACCAAATCAATGGACATGAGTTTGAGCAAGCCCCGGGAGTTGGTAAAGGACAGGGAAGCCTGGTGTGCTGCAGTCTATGGGGATGCAGAGTCCGATACAACTGAGCAACTGAACTGAACGGATTATCCTATTTCAGGTACTAATTACTCGAGATATTCTAATAGTCAGTACTCAATAACAAAAACTTTTAAAATTATCTCTACTGTATTAATGCATTCAAGAAACTTCATAATATTATAATAGTCAAACCAAAAATTAATTTTTTAAAGAGTATCCCATATCCTCCCTCAAAGAAACTAAAAGAAAAACAAGAAGCTTTCCTCAAGAAACTAAGAAGAGTCAATATAAACTGGGACTAAAATCATATTAAAAAACATGCTCTGAAATACTGGCAATAAATAACCTAGTAGACTCAATAGTCTGAAAATGATAAAACTACTTTTTAAACGAAAATCTATAAAATATCCAAAGCAGACACCAGAACCAATATGTACAAGGATATCTGTTGTTTTCAAAATTTTTAGCAACCAGGATCTGTTTTAAAATCAAGTCTTTTAAAGATTCTAATAACTAACACACTGTGGTATATACAAGTGTGTGTAAAGATAATAGGGTCCATGAGCAGTTTAAAGGTTCACTCTTCACTTAGACATCTCATGAAACTGGAGCTTAGAATGAAAATCACTACTGCCAATAATTCTTTCCTACATGAAACACTAAGGAGTAATGAGAATAAAAGTTGAGGAAGGCATATAGGTAGCTTTTAAGACAAGGGTAAAGAAAATACCTATGTTGAAATCACTTTATGAACCAATGAGCATGTAATTTGTTTCTGGGGGAAAAAGGAGAGCATGTCTTAACCTCCTACATCTGTTTCACTCTGTCACTTGATTTTAAACAGAAATCTGACAATCTGACATTACATCCTAAATACTACTGCATGGTATATATTCTTTACTAATGAGAACATGTAACATTTTAAGAATTTCATGCCACTCCCTTCAAAACAGTTGTTATTGTAAAACCAAGTATGGACTCGAAGAACTGAACAGCAAAAATAATAAATTCTCCAGTATCTAAATTACAAAATAAGCACACTACAAAAAAAGGCATGGAATTACTACTACAGAATCCAGTAAGCATTGGTATAAACTATTCCAAAGTATGCATGCTATCTTATACTGAAACACTTTATCTTCTCAAGCAGAAGTAACTTTAACTGAAGTTAATACAGTTACCATTTTGTGGAAAAACAAGTATTTAGAAATTATCATAATATACTTACTGAAGTAGATTAAAATCAGTTGGTATTTCTGGAGCTGCTATCATTTCTTTATCATCTTCTGTAACGCCCCAATGTCAGAAATGCAGTCATATATTTATGTGGGTAAAATGATGGTTTGTTTCTTTCTTCTAAGGCAGACAATTCCTTTAAAAGGATGGAGGGCAGGGGAGAAGAAATGCCATGTTTATTGTAAACACACCAAAAATGTTGGGACGGGTATCTACCCAAAACTAAATTTCCAAGTGTTTTAATTAATAAGTGTTTTAGTTAATAAGGATTTCTATCCTTTGCATTTGACTGCTTTTTCGAGATATGAATTTGCTGCAACTGTTGTAGCCCCACAGTAGTAAAAACAAAGAAAGAAGCTTCTATTACAATCATTTTTTAGAATTTGTTATAATTCTCTAGTATGGCTTAAAAAGACAGATGCCCTAACTAGAAACACAATGTGACTATGTGACTTTTACTCATTGTAAAATCTTTATGACAAGTTTAAACCGTAATACAAAATGCCTAAAAATTCTCTAGCTTTTGCTTATGATGTATAGTTAAAAGGAGTTAGTTTTTAAAATCTAAGATATAATTTTGAGACATTTTAAAAGCAGATTCTTCTACCACAGAAAAAAATAATAGAGATCTAAAGCCTGTTTTTTAATAACTAACTACTTCATGATAATACCACCTGCATTTAACAGGAAAACAGAAAAAAAATGTTAGCCCAGATTGATCTATTCCTTCAAGGAACTTATAATCAATTTAAATACCAGTAATGTCATACAAACAACAGATGAATGCATTTGTGACCAAACTAAGCCTGGCCATAGGAAGATGCAATTTCTCAGTAAGAGGGTGATCTAAAAAGCAAATGAAAAGCCTATAAAAAAGAAAATAGGCTGGGTCTGAAGCTCTTAATCTTATGTATAACTTTGTTTTAAAACTTTATGCTTTTATTTCCAAGTGAATCTTACACTTGGTGGCCACCTAAAGACTAAACATATCAAATTAATTAATAAATCTTCAAATACCACATAGTGATGAGAAGTTCTTCTCATGAATGATCTTCCAAATTGAAATGATTAATTTTTCCATTAATTTTAAATCTCTAAAACACATCATAAGTGGCGGCTGCTGCTGCTGCTGCTGCTGCTGCTGCGTCACTTCAGTCGTGTCCGACTCTGTGCGACCCCACAGACGGCAGCCCACCAGGCTCCCTATCCCTGGGATTCTCCAGGCAAGAACACTGGAGCAGGTTGCCATTTCCTTCTCCAATGCTTGACAGTGAATGGCTACTAATATGTAATTGATACACCAACATTCAAAACACTGCATTTCCTTGCTTACTCTAATTAAGCTACTATGTACAGCAGAATAATGAAGAGGAGAAACAAGGATCAATAATACACAAAACAGGCACTAATCAAGAGTTGTCTATACCACCACTTTTGACTTTTCTTTTTCTCTGAGGAATACTCATATTGTAAAATCTTTATTAGGTATAACTGGTAGAATGGTCTTCTCACACTAAATCATGCTGCAAATACTGATTCCAGGATTGTTACCCTTTAAGACTACTAATTTCTGGTTTTATTTTTATTGTAATCTAAGGAACTATACAAGTAGTATATCAGAGTTGAGACTTGTCATCACATGTAGGATACACTTCAGCCTCCTAAAAATCCCAACTTATTTCATTTTATTTATTTTGAGCTGTGCTGGGTCTTCATTGATGCATGGCTTTCTTCTCTAGTTGCAGCAAGCAGGAGCTACTCTCTAGTTGCAGTGCACGAGCTTCTCATTGCAGTAGCGTCTGTTGTTATAGAGTACGGGCTCTAGGTACGTGGATTTCAGTATTTGCAGCATGTGGGCTCTAGAGAGCAGGCTCAGTAATTGTGGCAGATGGGCTTAGTGGCTCTGTGTCATATGGGATTGTCCCAGACCAAGGATGGAACCCATGTCTCCTGCATTGGTAGGTGGATTCTTTACCACTGACTGAGCCACCAGGGAAGCCCCCAACTTATTTTAGAAAGAAAACTATTTTAAAAAAAAAAACTATTTTGACTTTTATTTAGTGAGTTGGAGAGGTATAGAGTTAATCGGTTCTAATCAACACATCATCTAGATGGCAAAATGGAAATAAAGACTTGCTGTGTCTGTTTCCCTACCTGCCCCCACCTCTTCATTTGAATGCTTAATAAAACCAAACTCCGTGCATTCCCTAAATATTAATACACAGTTTTTAAGCAGACTTTAAAGACAGTTCATAAATATATGCTCTCAAAGGACATAAAGAATGAATCAGCTCTGAAAAGCAGACAGCACTAAATAACACGGGCTTCCTTGGTGGCTCAGATGGCAAAGAATCTGCCTGCAATGCAGAAGACCCAGGTTCAATCCCTGGGTCAGGAAGATCCCCTCAAGAAGGGAATGGCTACCCACTCCAGTATTCTGTCCTGGGAAATCCCATGAACAGAGCCGCCTTGGCAGGCTACAGAACATGGGATCGCAAAGAGTCAGACCATGACTTAGCGACTAATACTTCCACTTCACTAAATAAAACAGGTATTGTATGATATACTATATTCCTCTAAATAACACAAAATTAATTTCTAATGTATAAGAAGTCTTGCCAGGTCAAATTATTTTGCTCAAAGTAGGGCGATACTAACACATATTTGGTAATTAAAAAGCAAAGCAAACACAAAAGAAAAACGGAATTTATAAAGATGTAAATCTCCCAGACAAGGTATCTGTATTTTAAAAAGAAGCATTTTCCCATGGTCTAATAGGTTTAGAAAAACTATTATACTAGCCAACTCTCTATCCCAGTAAAACACCTGCTTTTTAAAGTTTCTAAATATTAAAAAAATCAATCCATCCAAGTAAAAGTATCTACCATGTGTCAAATGTACTGGTGATCACTTAGGTGTACAGTGATGAACAGGGGATCAATGATCCTTGCCCTTATGGAACTACCTGTAACAATAAGAGAAAGCACCTACTGCCACTTACTATTCAACATAATATTAAATTCCATGTATCCTGAGCTTTTACTTTTCTTTTAAGAATATAAACTTTATCTGCATGAAGAACTTAGAACTTATTTTAAACATGTATAGCTATATATAAGTACAATTTGCCTCCCTCAAAGATTTTCATTAAAAAATTCACAAAGTCTTTAAATGTACTTAATGTCACTTGACCTAAATTGGGAATCCAGAAATTTTAAGAATACATAAAGCTCAAATAAAAGTGTAAGTTTAATAGTCAAACTCACCACAACATTTCAGGCCTATTGTATGTAGGTTATTAATTTTTAAGAAATATGCTCAAAGATCACAAGGTGGAGCTCTCACCTAATGTCAATGAAAAACTCTTTTGAAATTTTTATATTTGTACCAATTCTCTGTAACTACTATAAGAGAGTTAACATTTTAACAGTTTTGGAGGATAAAGCATAGAAATGAAATTTGCTTTAACTCTCAATCACTATTTTCCCTTTGGGAAAAAAATACAACCACAACCAATAACAACTAGATTTTGCTGCTTCTTACTGAAACCTAAGCAAACACATTTGTTGATAGGTTAAATAATATACTTAAAAGTAAAACCACTTCCTTAGCCTCAAGTGCATAATACACTACCATTAAAGATTTATTGAGTATATTCATATATAATTACTAGGTGAAAAAATAATGGGTGATTATATATATATTTTTTATTCTATACGTTAAATTCAAGTAAATGCTCTCAGCAGTACTGCTTTTGATATAAACCGAGATCTAAAAGCTGAAATTTGATCACTATACTTTGCAAGTAATCAATATTAAATATGTGTTTAGGTTAATTAGTTCAATAACAAAAACTTTCTTCTTCTTCCACTTCTGGAAATCTGTTGGATAACTACTACTGTAGCTCATAGACACAAATATATATTAAATACATAAGTATACTTGCATCCTTAACTCCAAATAATGACTTAAATGATTAAAACTACCCACCTATTGCTGAAAAAGTAAAAAATACACAGAAAAAGTCTGCTTTTCTTTGATGTTGTTTAAAAACCTTAAAGTAATTCTGATTTCTTTATATAAAAGAATGACTTTTTCAAAGTTCCTTTAATTCAATCCCAAGGGGTCTCAAGACAGAAAATAAAAGCTACAAAACAAAGTCTTCATTAACAAGGTCCCTCAGAATCCACATGTTACTGGGGAGTGGAGGGAGCACTGAAAGTAGCTGGTGTGTTCTCTCCCTGAAAATGCAGAAATAACTGCTAAAAGCTAGCAAATTCAGCACATATAGCACACATTACCCCCTTAGCTAACACTCTCCCAAAAGGGTTACTACATTCTTCTATCTATAAGGATCACATCTTGGAAATGTATATACCCTTATGAAATGCCACCATCATATAATACAAACACTTAAAAATAAGGTAAACGTCCAACCATGAACTAACTCATAGTACAAAAATGTAATTAATATTTATATACTGAAACTACTTAAGACTGTGCAGCAACTTTGACAACTTAAAAGTCTTGTATTAGGATACAATATTAACCAAAAAATAACACGAAGGAAAACAGTTGATGTATCAGAGTGGTGAATTTAAAATTTTTAATTATGATGTTATTGTAGTAAGAAAAAAAGTAAACTATGAGGGTAGAAATTTATTTCTCAATGTCTTCTCTTCATATCTGAACTATCTAAGGAACTATAAAACTATCTCTGTTGCTAAAACCTGATTTATTCATGTTTCAGGTACATAATGTTATGGAGTTAAGCATCTATAAGAAATCCTGACTTCTATAATAAAATTATCCTTATTATGTTCACCTATTCAAGATTAGCAGAGAACAGAAACTTTATATGAATTCCAGACAAAACCCAAAGGTATGTTCCTTTTATTGGCTTATCTACTTTTCTTGGGAGATAGCAGAAAGAAGTCTCTTTTAGAATGAGATTATGAAGGGCTGGAGACTAGTTCCTGGAGTAGTATATTTAATCAAAACAGGAAAACCACTATCATTCCTCATGTCAAATGATACATGGCAACACTGAATACGTAGGGCAAGAAATGAAAAGCTCACCAAAAAATTAAATTAGACATAAATACCTACCTTCAAAGACAAAATCTACTATTGTCCCTTTGATGATTAGTAACCTTTAAAAAGATTTCTCCTTGCTCAAAAAGATGTTTTTCTTCCCTCTGTTTATCTCCCTGCATATAAATGTGTGCATGCTTAGCCGTATCCGACTCTTTGTGACCCCGTGGACTGTAACCCGCCAGGCTCCTCTGTCCAAGGAATTTCCACGCAAGAATATTTCAGTAGGTAGCCATTCCCTTCTCCAGAGGATCTTCCCGACTCAGCAATTGAACCTTCATCTCCTGCACTGTAGGGGGATTCTTTACCATCAGGGCCACAATTTATACTAACAGCTTTCTGAGTAAACGTCAGAGTGAAAAGAATGACAATCAAGCAATGATCAAGTATACTCAGACCAGCAACACAATTTTAACCTAAACGTTTCTTGATAGCATACTCATATTACACCTACCACATATTATCATTTGCAAATATATTTAGGAGTCCTAAAGAATTTCTAATGATAGCATCTGTTCCAGAGCAGGAATAGGTAATCTGGAAAAGGTATGACTAAAAGAAATCAAAATACATAAGAGAATTAATAATCCTGTCTACATTTCCTAACTATAGGAAAGGTCACATATCTCCCCTTACGAACTTACAAAGTAACATATAGAAGGAAAGGAAGACCAAAAGTGAAAAACAAAACAAAAACAGAAGCTTTCTAAAATAACTAAGTGGACAAAGTGAACACATCTAACGCCACAAAACTTCAAGAACAACTTTTACTTTCAGGAAGACGGGAAGGAGCAAGCTGGGGCACAGTCTACACAGATCTGGCATCACTATACACTGACAGAAACTAAGCCAGACAGAACTGGAAACATCCACCTGTTCCCCTCCTATTTTTAAATGTATGATAGTAGATGCTCAGCAATCTTATTTCCTTGTCTACCCACATTCCCCAATACTTTGCAAATGTGACTCAAATCCTAACCACAATTAGGATCACCTGGCCCAATCTACTCAGCTTGCCCCAGTTCTTGACCATCAGTTCTGATTTCTGTAGAAATTTAGCACACCATGGTTAACTTCACAATAAATGAGTGCTACCATGGTAGGGGGGAGGGGAGGGGGATGAAAAAGGCTTCTACCTTATTCCTGAAGACCCACTACTCTATCACTCTGTACTCAGTCGTACCCTGAGACTGAGTCGTCCAAGGATCAATACTCTGCCTTGTTCTTCCTGTATCTACCAGCTTCATCCCAGGAACTGGAATCCTGCCCTGAACCAACCTAAAAAGTCTGTGTGTCTCTCTCTGCTTGCCCTAATCTAAATGCCACAATACTGTCCTCCTCTCATCTGTCTCCATACTTGCAATGACTGCTGCTAGACACCGGATACCATATCATACCTGATATAGTTGACACATATCAGCTTTCTAACTCCAAGACTGCTAATTCCCCAATTTGCCTAACCAGCTGCAGTTGACTAGACAGTATCCGGCCCTATCACAAAGTAGATATCAAAACAGGAAAATATTTGTTTTATCAAATACTGTCACCTTAAAAATCATACCTGAGTCTCTAACGTCAACTGCTAGACCATGAATTACTATTTAAAGTACTGTCAATGTTCACTCTTCATCACACTTATACTTTTATCCCTTTCTGCACTAATTTAAAATATGTGCCCCACTGACGTAACTTTCTGTATGTTAAGTCATCATGAGTAAACAGCAGCAATCACTAAAGGGTGGAGTGGCTTTCAACATTTCAGAGGTGAGATAAAATTAGCTGGTATAAATGAGTGTCTAGATCTGAAAATCAAATTTACAACAACCAGCTAATTTTATGTGTTAACACTTGTAAATGGCATACAGCATGATATAAATACCATGTAGTATTACCATCAAACCCACTTCATGGTGGGCACTACTGGCTCACTGACATATTTCAAGCAATACCAGATGTCAAAACAAAGTAGATTAAGACAAGATAATCCCACCCAGACTTTGAGGGAAATTCACATTTTTATTTCATATGCTCTCTAGATACATCAAGAACTTTCACATTTATTCAGGGCACTAAAACATATCTAAATGAAATCTTGAGTATTTATTAATAATCCACATGAAATGGAGATACAACTGTAATTAGAGTTCAGTTAATAAAAGATACAGTGTAAAATAAATCAATTTATAGAGAACAGTGGGAAATTTAATCTTAAAATTTAGAATTACAGTTACTACTACCAAGCTAGCTTCCCTTGTAGCTCAGTCGGTAAAGCGTCTGCCTGCAATGCAGGAGACCTCGGTTCAATTCCTGGGTCGGGAAGATCCCCTGGAGAAGGAAATGGCAACCAACTCCAGTATTCTTGCCTGGAGAATCCCATGGATGGAGCCTAGAGTGCTGAAGTCCATGGGGTCACAAGAGTTGGACACGACTTAGCAACTAAACCACCACCACCACTACCAAGCACAGTTATTTTTGGTTCATTTAATTATGATCACAAACATTATATATATACTACATATTTAATATTTCTTGTCCCTTACACTTCTCATTTTTGAAATCTGCAAGCCAGGATTCAGCAGTACGTGAACCATGAACTTCCAGATGTTCAAGCTGGTTTTAGAAAAGGCAGAGGAACCAGAAATCAAATGGCCAACATCCGCTGGATCCTGGAAAAAGCAAGAGAGTTCCAGAAAAACATCTATTTCTGCTTTAGTGACTATGCCATAGCCTTTGACTGTGTGGATCACAATAAACCGTGGAGGATTCAGATGGGAGAGATGGGAATACCAGACCACCTGACCTGCCTCTTGAGAAATCTGTATACAGGTCAGGAAGCAACAGTTAGAACTGGACATGGAACAACAGACTGGTTCCAAATAGGAAAAGGAGTACGTCAAGGCTGTATACTGTCACCCTGCTTATTGAACTTCTACGCAGAGTACATCATGAGAAACGCTGGGCTGGAAGAAGCACAAGCTGGAATCAAGATTGCTGGGAGAAATATCAATAACCTCAGATATGCAGATGATACCACCCTTATGGCAGAAAGCGAAGAGAAACTAAAGAGCCTCTTGGTGAAATTAAAGAGGAGAGTGAAAAAGTTGGCTTAAAGCTCAACATTCAGAAAACTAAGATCATGGCATCTGGTCCCATCACTTCATGGCAGATAGATGGGGAAAAACAGTGGAAACAGTGTCAGACTTTATTTTCTTGGGCTCCAAATTCACTGCAGATGGTGACTGCAGCCATGAAATTAAAAGACGCTTACTCCTTGGAAGGAAAGTTATGACCAACCTAGATAGCATATTCAAAAGCAGAGACATTACTTTGCCAACAAAGGTCCGTCTAGTCAAGGCTATGGAAAGAATGATGCTAAAGCTGAAACTCCAGTACTTTGGCCACCTCATGCGAAAAGTTGACTCACTGGAAAAGACTCTGATGCTGGGAGGGATTGGGGGCAGGAGGAGAAGGGGACGACAGAGGATGAAATGGCTGGATGGCATCACCGACTCGATGGACATGAGTTTGAGTGAACTCAGGGAGTTGGTGATGGACAGGGAGGCCTGGCATGCTGCAATTCATACGGTCACGAAGAGTTGAACCCGACTGAGTGACTGAACTGAACACTTCTCATTAGGTAACATCTTATTAAAATATCTAACATTAGCATCCACTTGATATAAACCACTAACCTTCCCTACTAATATCCACAGCATATAATTCATAGGCTTGAATTATATTCATATTAAAGTTCAGAAATCACATGTTTTCACACTAAAGCTTATAAACATAGTATTGGTACTTCCCATTTCAAATCTAAAAAGTTGCCAATTCTACACAATGACAATGATGTGAGAGTCACACATATATTGTACTCCAAAATTATTTTAATTACTTCTAAACTTAAGCTTTCCTAAATGAAGATTAAAACACGTAAACTACTTTTTAAAAATTAAATCTAAGCCAAATAAAGATGCTACAAAAAATGACAGACCAATACCCCTGATGAACACCAACACAAAAATCATCAACAAAATATTAGCAAGCCAAAAGTAATAGACACCATGACCACAGTAGGATTTATTCCCAGAATGCAAGCCTGGTTCAGCACATGAGTGTACTATATTAACAGAATGAAGAGTAAAAACTCCTCATGATCATCTCAACTGATACAGAGAAAGTATTTGATAAGATTCAACATCTTTTCATGATAAAAACATGCTACAAACTAGACAATGAAGAAAGGTACCTCAACATAATCCCATGGACAGAGGAGCTCAGTGGGCTACAGTTCATTGCATCACAAGAGTCAGAGACAACTTAGCAACTAAACAACAATACAATAACCTCAAAATAATATAATCAAGAATACTTATGAAAAGCCTGCACCTAATAGCATACCTAATGGTAAAAGACTGAAAGCTTTCCCTGTAAGATCAGGAACAAGGCAATGATGGCGTCTCTCTCCACTTCTATTCAATATGGTACCAGAAGTCCAATCCAAACCAATTAGGCAAGAAAAAGAAATATAACCCATCCATATTAGAAAGAAAGAAGAAAAATTATCTGTTCATGGATGAAATAGTCTCACATGTAGAAAATTCTAAAGATTTCATCCCATCATCAAAAAAACTGTTAGAATAAACAAATTCAGCAAAATTTCAGGACATAAAGCCAACACACACAAGTCAGTTGTCCTTCTATACACCAAAATGAACAATCCAAAAAGGACAACTATTCCAATAGCACCAAAATGAAGACTTAGAACAAACCTACCAATGACATGGGGGACTTAAACACTGAAATTTATAAAACATTGCTGAATGAAACTAAAGCTTTAAGTCACAGAAGAAAATGGAAAGACACTCTATGTTTAGTGATTAGAAGACTTAATATTAAGATACCCATATTACCCAAAACAATATACAGATTCAAACAATCACTATCAAAATCTCAAGTCTTTTTGGGTAGAAATAGAAAAATTCAAGGCACTCCAAAAACGAAAAGAGTTTAGGGAAAAAGAAAACAACCCTGGAGGAAACACACTTCCTGACTTCAAACCATATCACAAAGGTAGAAATATTGGCATAAAGACAGAAATACAGACGAATGAAATAGATGCAAGAGGCCAGAAATAAACCCTTGAATACACACTCAAATGATTTTTGACAAGGGTGCCACAACCATTCCTTGGGGTTTCACTTCATAAAATGGTGCTGTGAAAACTGGATATCCACACGCAAAAGGATGAAGTTGGATCATTCATATCTCACACCATATACAAAAATTAATTCAAAATGGATTAAAGATCTAAATATAAGACCTGAAACTATCAAACTCCTAGAATAAACCAGGGGAAAAGCTTCGGTAACACTAGACTTGGCAATGATTTCTTAAGTGTGACACCAAAAGCACAGACAAATGAGACTACATCAAAACATTTACACATAAAAGGACACAATCAACAAAGTAAAATGGTAACCTACAGAATGAGAGAAAATATTTGCAAATCATATCTGATAAGAGGTCAATACCCAGAATATACAAAGAATTTCTGGAAGTCAACAAAAAAAAATCAAGTAACACAAATTTTAAAAACGGACAAAGAATCTGAATTGAAACCAAATCAAAACTACAATGAAATACCACTTCATATGTTCTGGGATGGCTGGAATAAAAAAAAAAGACATAATAAGTGCCTGCAACAATGTGGAAAAAAAATGAACACGTGTGCACTGTTGGCAGGATTATAAAATTGTGCAACTACTACGGAAAATACAGAGGTACCTCAAAATTTTTTAAATAGAATGGCCGTATACTTCAGCAAATCTCTTACTTCCAAGCATGTATATACCAAATATTTAAAAGTTGGGTCATCAAAAGATATTTGCACATCCATATTCACAGCAGGAAATTCACAACAGCCAAGAAGTGGAAGCATCCCACAGGTCCATCAACAAGTGAATAAACAAATATGGCATACACATACAATGGAATATTATTCATCCTTAACAAAAAAGGAAGTCCTGTCACATGCTACAATGTAGATGAACCTTCAAGGCATTATTGTAAATAAAAAAAGCCAGTTAGTCACAAAAAGACAAATATGTACGATCCTACTTACATGAGGTACCTAAACTATCAAATTCAGAGAAACAGAAAGTAGAATGGTGGTTACTAAGTTTTTCTTTGGGGAGGGGCAGGGAAGAGGGAGGTTTTGTTTAATGAGTATGCTGCTGCTGCTGCTGCTGCTAAGTCACTTCAGTTGTGTCCGACTCTGTGCGACCCCACAGACAGGCAGCCCACCAGGTTCCCCCGTCCCTGGGATTCTCCAGGCAAGAACACTGGAGTGGGTTGCCATTTCCTTCTCCAATGCGTGAAAGTGAAAAGTGAAAGGGAAGTCATTCAGTCGTGTCCAACTCTTCAGGACCCCATGGACTGCAGCCTAGAGTTTCAGAATTACAAGATGAAAAAGGTCTGGAGACTAGTTTCACAGTAATGTCAATTTACTTTACACTAATAAACTGTACACCTAAAAATGGTTAAGATGGTAAATTTTATGTTTTTTAAATCACAATAAAAAATTTATTTAAGTCCTTTTATCAAGCAAGTTTCTCTTATATCAAATATTCATAAGATTTTACCAATCACTTGAGAACTCCTTTCTACTGAACAGGCATATTATACAACCTAACTAATGATAGCTTTCAAAATGTAGTTTTATAAATTAAGACAGAACTGAAAAAACCAAACAAAAAACAGAAAACACTGACAACTGATACTTAGAATACTGTATTTTGACAATTTTTGTACAGTAAAAAGGAACTAAAGCTTGTATCTTTATGGCAAAACAAAGAAATATTAGCTTAAAAAAAATTTGAAGTACTCAGTTGAACAATGCAAGCTAGTCTCAGCTACCTCTTTACTCTGGTAAGGAGTTTGGCAATTTCTTCTAAAAACCAAATAGTTTGCCACAAAAAGAAATGATAATTATGTGACAGAATTGAAGTGTTAGCTAAAGCTACTACTGTGGTAATCATATTTGAAATATAAATGTATCAAATTGGCACACTATATACCTTAAACTTACTCAATGTTATATGTAAATTGTATCGATAAAAAATTAATTAAAACCATACACACATTTCCCATAAATATCAGCAAACTTGTGAGCATTTATCCCAAGAAATGAAAACCTACATCCACACAAAAACATGTACACAAATGTACATGAATAAACAAGTACAGCTTTATTTTTAATAGCTAAAAATACCATTTTACACCAGTCAGAATGGCTGCGACCCAAAAGTCTACAAGCAATAAATGCTGGAGAGGCTGTGGAGAAAAGGGAACCCTCTTACACTGTTGGTGGGAATGCAAACTAGTACAGCCACTATGGAGAACAGTGTAGAGATTCTTTTAAAAAACTGGAAATAGAACTACCATATGACCCAGCAATCCCCCTGCTGGGCATACACACCGAGGAAACCAGAATTGAAAGAGACACATGTACCCCAATGTTCACTGCAGCATTGTTTATAATAGCCAGGACATGGAAACAACCTAGATGTCCATCAGCAGATGAATGGATAAGAAAGCCGTGGTACATATACACAATGGAGTATTACTCAGCCCTTAAAATGAATAAATTTGAATCAGTTCTAATGATATGAATGAAACTGGAGCCAATTATACAGAGTGAAGTAAGCCAGAAAGAAAAACACCAATACAGTATACTGACACATATATATGGAATTTAGAAAGATAGTAATGATGACCCTGTATGTGAGACAACAAAAGAGACACAGAGGTATAGAACGGACTTTTGGCCTCTGAGGGAGAGGGAGAGGGTGGGATGATTTGGGAGAATGGCATTGAAACATGTATACTATCATGTAAGAAACGAAGCGCCAGTCTATGTTCGATACAGGATACAGGATGCTTGGGGCTGGTGCACGGGGATGATCCAGAGAGATGATATGGGGTGGGAGGTGGGAGGGGGCTTCGGCATTGGGAGATCATGTACACCTGTGGCTGATTCATGTCAATGTATGGCAAAACCAATACAGTATTGTAACATAGATTAAAGTATTAAAAAGAATTTTAAAAGCTAAAAATTAAAAATAACTCTGTTATAGGTTGCATTGTGTCATCTCCAAACTCCTATTTTCAAGTCCTAACCCCCAGTGCCTTGAAATATGACCTTACTTAGTCTCTACAAAAGTTATCAATTTAAAATGAGGTCCTCAGGATGAGCTCTAATCCAGTATGACTGGTATTCTTATAAAAGGGGAAACTTGAAGACAAACATACAAAGTGAAAACCTCATAGAAAGATGAAGGTGGAGATCCGAGTGACGCTTCTATAAACCAAGAAAACCTAAAGATTTCCAGCAAAGCACCAGAAGCTAGGGAAGAGGTATGAAAATGTATTCTCTCTCAATGCCTCCAGGAGGAACCAATTTGACTGATACTTTGATCTTGGATTTCTAACCTCCAGAACTGTGAAACAATAAATTTGTTTAAACCACGCAATTTGTGGTGCTTTGTAATGGCAGCCCAAGCAAACTAATACAAACCCAAATATCCTTAATCCATTCACTAATGGTTATTAAAAAAAAAACACTGTGGTATATTCAAACCATGAAATATGGCTCAGCAATAGAAAGGAATTAACTGTTGGGATGTAACAACTTGGATGAATCTCAAGGGTATTTTGAGTGGGGGATGGGGTGGGGGAGAGTCAATTTCAACAGTATATATTGCATGATTTCCATTTACGGAACAGTCTCCAAAAATGACAAAGTTATGGAGAACAGATTAGTGCTGACAGGGATTAGGAGGTGAGGGAGCAGGAAAGTAAGTAGTATGAGGGATCTCTGTGATGATGGAACAGATCTGTATCTCGATGGTGGTGGTCACAAACCAGTCAATCCTAAAGGAAATCAACCCTGATTATTCACCGGAAGGACTCATGCTGAAGCTGAAGTTCCAATACTTTGGCCACCTGATGTGAAGAGCCAACTCATTGGAAAAGACCCTGATGCTCGGAAAGGTTGAAGGCAGGAGAAGGGGATGATAAGAGGATGAGATGGTTGGATGGCATCACCAACTCAATGGATATGAGTTTGAGCAAGGTCTGGCAGATGGTGAAGGACAGGGAAGCCTGGCGTGCTGCAGTCCATGGGGTTGCACCAAGAGTCGGACACAGCTGAGTGACTGAACGACTGAACAACAAATACGTGTGTTAAATTGCATAGAATTATAAACACAAAAAAAAATCTTACAAAAAGCACACATATAACTTGTAAAATCTGAATAAACTGTGGATTGTACCAATGTCCATTTCTTAGTCTTGCTATTGTACTGGAGTTATGCAAGATGTTTCACCAGTGGAAAATGAAGGAAGGATACATGGGATCCCTCTCCTATTTTTGCAACTTCCAATGAATCTAGTATTAATTATACCAAAATAACACTTTAAAATGTCTCATCAAAATCCTAGCAAAGCTTGCCCTGCCTCCAAAATCAACAAACTGATTCTTAGGTGAAAAAGTAAAAGAATGAGAACAGCCAAAGCAATTTTTGAAAAAGAACAAATTTGGAAGACTCACACTACACATTATATCAAGGCCTACCATAAAGCTACAGTAATCAAGACATTGTAAATGGTGATTATGATAGATCAACAGAATAGTGACCTGCAATAGAACCACACACTAGGGTCACACAGTTTTTTGACAGAGGTACCAAGGCATTTCAACAAAGAAAGACTGTCTGAACGACTGCATATCCATATGCCAAAAAAAATTTCTTAATCCATACTTGCACATATACAAAAATTGACTCAAAATGAATCCTAGACTCAAATGTAAAAACCTTAAACTATAAAATTAGGTAGCTTTATTTGTAATCCCCCAAAGGTAGAAAGCAACCCAAATGTCTTCAATTGGTGAATGGATACTTAGCTTATATCCACAAAATGAAATACTACTCAGTAGTAAAAAGGAACAAACTTCTGATATAACTGAGTCAGCTGAAACGCAAATGCATTCTGCTAAGTGAAAGTAGCCAAACTCAACAGGCTACTTAGATATGATTCCATTTATAAGACCATCTGGAAAAGGCAAAAAAAAAATCTATGAATGGAAAATAGATCAGTGGAGGGGTTAGACTGGGGAGAAAGACCAATATCCACCAAGGAGTACAGGAGGGATTTGGGGGTAGAAATAGTGGAACTGTAATATTTGTTGCTTCCCAGGTGGCACAGTGGTAAAGAATCTGCCTGCCAAGGTAGGAAATGCAAGAGGGAAGTTCGATCCCTGGGTCGGGAAGATTCCCTGGAGAAGGAATGGCAACCCAGTCCAGTATTCTTGCCTGGAAAATTTTATGTACAGAAAAGCCTGGTAGGCTACAGACAGACCATGGGGTTGCAAAGAGTTGGACACAACTGAACATGCACGCATGCAATGTATGTTGCTGTAATCATGGTTATACAAACTATATACATTTGCTAAAACTCACAGAACTATACACTAAAAAAGAGTGACTTGGATTTTATGTAAACGACTATCTTAATAAAAAAATTTTTAATCTGCGTCCATCAGTGTTGTCTTGTCCCCCCCCACCACCCAAATGCTTTCTTCCAATTAATTTCTTCAACATCTACACTAGAACACCAAAACTATTCTTTAACAACTTAAACAATATTTAATTCCATGTTGCTCTGGTCATTTTAGTCAACTAAAACACAAGCTGTCCTTCGTACCAACTGGCACATGATTGGCGATTTTGCCCAAAAGCCATATGCATTTGTAATATTAACAAATAACATCAAAATTGTTCTCCATACACAAAGGTTATACCAATTTGTACTTCCACCAGTAACCAACCTATGCCTGGGTATGTTTCTGTACATCTAACAGCACTGTCAAGACTTTCAAATTTTTGTCAGTCTGCTAAAATGAAAAATCATTATTCAAATGAATCTCCCTACACAAACTCAGAAATCCAACATACATTTTCAATAAATCCATTACTATTCAAAACTTGTAAACCAAAAGACTTGGATAATGTAGTATTTGTCATTATCCAGGCATTTATCATTATCTCAACTCTTGCTGTTAATATTAAAAATCAGGAACCAAATAGGTCTGGCTAAGAAACAATACTTGTAGTTCTTTTTAATTGTATTTAATTTTTTTACTTGGCTGTGCCAAGTTTTACTTGTGGCACGTGGGATCTTCAATCTTCATTGTGGCATCTTTAGTTGTGGCATGTGGGATCCAGTTCACTGACCAGGGGATTGAACCCAGGCCCATTGGGAGTATGGAGTCTTAGCCAGTGGACCACCAGGGAAGTCCCTGATACTTCTAGTTTTAATTTGTACTTCTCTTATTTCCTTATGGTTAAGAGCCATTCTTACTGTCTTTTCCATACTCTCTCTGCTCATGTCATTTGCCCACATTCCTAACAGGCTGATGATGATCTCTTTCTTGCTGACTTCAAAAAGCAAAACATTCTCTCCCCTACTTTCAAGGAGACAGATCACTTCCTACTATAATGGCGTCTTTGCGCAATAGTTACTACATACAGCCCTACAATCTCTCTTAATCTGACCTTGTCCAAGAGGGCTTTTATCTTCCAGCCTGCTCACCTCCTTATCTACTGCCATTGCCACACACAAAGGATGTTATTACCTTTTGCACTTGAGACTTCTCAGATCATCCAACCTCCTCAGGCTAAATAGCTCACTATTCTCCAGGCTTGTTTCATGCACTACCTACCCACTCTTACACATTTTTTGTGATTTGTACATTTTATCTGTCTCCAAGTATGTTTAGTGCATTAGTCGCTCAGCTGTGTTTGACTCTTTGCGACTCCCCTGTAGTCCATCAGGCTCCTCTGTCCATGGGATTCACCAGGCAAGAATACTGGAGTAAGTAGCCATTCCCTTCTCGAGGGGATAATCCCCATCCAGGAATCAAACCCAGGTCTCCTTCATTTCAGGCAGATTCTTAGCATCTCAGCCACCAAGGAATCCAATGGACAGAGAAGCCTGTTGGGCTACAGTCCACAGGGTCGCAAAGAGTTGCGACACAAATGAGCGACTAACACCTCTTAAGTATGTTTTTTAAAGAAGAGGAATTCAGTTTACAGAGGGCTTTTTCTATCCTCCTTGCTGTCTCTATATTAATATGCAATGAAAAAAAAGTCCTGGATTTCCCTGGTGGTCCAGTGGTTAAGAATCCACCTGACAATGCAGGGGACATGGGTTCAATCCCCAGTCTGGGAAGATCCCACATGCCACGGAGCAACTAATCCCATGTACCACAACTACTGAGCCTGAGCAAGCAACTGCTGAAACCCATGTGCCCTAGAGCCCATGCACTGAAACTAGAGAGTAGCCCCTACTCACGGTCAACTACAGAAAGCTGGAACACAACCACAAATAAATACATGTTTTCAAAGAGGAAGGAAAACGTCCTCACACTATCATGCTAAGACTTACTGAAATACTTAAGTAATAAAATGGTTTCCATAATACACTATCGACTTCCCCTAAACATTATTTTCTAAAAGGTCATGAAAACTTGCACAATGTCACACAGCTAGTAAAACTCCTAGCTGCCTTCTGCATATTTGCTTCACAAGTAGATGGGTATCCTGTTAGGATCATCCACATATTAGCTGTTCAATACTCTTGGAAGACTTGTTGCTGTTTAGTCTCTAAGTAGTGTCTGACTCTTCTGCAACCCCAAGGATTGCAGCCCGCCAGGCTTCTCTGTCCATGAAATTCTCTAGGCAAGAATACTGGAGTGGGTTGTCATTTCCTTCTCCAGGGGATCTTCCTGACCTAGGGATCGAACCACATCTCCTACATTGCAGGTGAGTTCTTTACCACTGAGCCACTGGGGAAGCCCTTAAGGATTTGAGAATCAATTTCAACTATAAAAGAGGTATCAGTTAAATATCTGAAACTTCCACACAGAAAACCCCTGAAATATCTTACACATGTTGTTCAATACATGCAATAAAAACAGCAATTTTTCCTTACTATGTATATAAAATGTTCTCCAGCTAAATCTTGAGCAGCAGAAAATCCCCCAAAGCTGCACTTTACCATCAATCCTATAAAGCAAATGAGCACATGTTGCTTGTAATTGTATGTCCCTGAGGGGGAACAATACATATATTACAATACATCTATAGATGTTTACAATACATCTATCATTATACATATAGGCGATCATGTAATAAATAATGGAAAACTCTATAAAAAAGTGGTTCTCTTAAATTCCAGTAGGCATAAGAATCATATAAACACTTGTTTAAATGCAGGGTCACAGAACTCACAACTAGGGACTCGTTCAGTAGATTTGCATACACAAGTATCAGGCATCTTGTATTATTCACAAATCCCATATGTAGGTGGGTCCATATCCCACTTTAAGAAAACCTGCTCTAAGTCACGGAATCAGCAACTTCTGATACACAGACTGACCCAGTTTTACAGACAGAGAAGGCATAAATAGTTAGGGAAGAAAAGCAAACACACTTCCTTCTTCCTTCTTAGGCCACTTAATCATCTGAACCTTTGGTTCACTCAAATGCCAGAAACCCACAGCCTAATGATGCATTTCCCCCAGAATGTCCTTAAGATGTTGCCCAAAGTCTAAGAAACCAGTGGTTACCATATCACTCTTCCTTCCACAAGAGAGAAAAACGTGACTTTCCTAAATAAGATACTGCCCAAGTTTAAGCTAATCATGAATGAAACTCTTCACAAAGCTCATTCCATATAGACGTCAACTTGTTACTGGGATGTTCTTTCCAATTTTTATCTTCAACAAAAACTCCAGGAGCTGCCAGGTTCAAGAAATTCTGAATAACCCAAGACAAAAGTGTGTTCAATTGGAAAAAAAAGGCATTTTTAAAAAGAGTATTTTTAAACTGTGAGTTTAAGAAAAATACAAAATAGCCTCTTTGGACATGTCATATTTTCATACTATCAAGACCCTTCCCAATCCTGACCAGATCCTCCAAGACCACAAACCAATGCTTTTTTTATTCATGAAATTGAACCTACAGCTGCAATCACAATGTTTGTTTCAGTATTCCATAAAAGGTACTCATTCTCACCTCTGCTTCCCCAACCTAACCATAACTGCCCCCTGCTACTCAACCCCAGAACCAGTAAGGCTCAATTAAAATCCTAGTTAAGGTCAGTTCTTGGTATCCTCCCAATCGAACTATCCCTTCCAACCTTCTCTTTTTACCTAGCATTTAGTTCAGCCTTTAAACAATAAATTATTCTAATAACCATGATAGTTATTCTATTCCAGCTCTTAATGAATTGCTTCTTTCAAATGCAATACACTTATAGCCAATGTACAAAACTAAGGATTTTAATTATAATATTATCAAGAACCTCAGTACTTGCACTGAGATAGCCCTGATGATAAAAATAATAGGCACAATTTTCAAAATGTAAATAAAAGGATAATAATGAGTAAAACATGAACTCCATTTAATGACCTTAAGCTTAAGTCTATAGAGGTGAAAAGCACTAACGTCTGCAGGTTGAAAATCATCTAAAATAAAAAGGATAATCAATAGATAGAAAGGAGCAATGGTTGGGTGGATATTTGACAAAGCAAATATATCAAAATGTTAAAAGTGGAATGTAGGTGATGGCTATGTAGGCAGGTGCATGCATACTCAGTCACTTCAGTCATGTCTAGCTGTTTGCAATCCCAAGGACTCTGGCCTGCCAGGCTCCTCTGTCCATGAGATTTCCCAGTTAAGAATACTAGAGTGGATTGCCATTTCTTCCTCCAGGGGATCTTTCCAACCCAGGGATTGAACCAGCATCTCCTGCACTGTAGGCAGATTCCTAACTGACTGAGCCACCAGGGAAGCCCTGGTTATATAGGTGATTGCTATTACAATTACATATGCTGGAAATTTTTCATAATAAAATGTTGGAAATGAATACAACATAGCTGACTCCCCATGAGTTTACAATACAGTGAAGGTGTCACAAAAGCAACTGTAATTGAGTACACTGAAAGTACACAAGCAATGGGAATTCCTTGGCAGTCCAATGGTTAGGACTCCTCACTTTCACTGCTGAGGGCCTGGGTTCAATATCTGGTTAGGGGAACAAAGATTCCACAAGCCACATGACACAGTGAAAAAATAAAATTAAATTTTTAAAAAGTAAGAAAATACACTGACATAAACATGCACAGGAAGCTCCGAGGTATAGAGAAGTAGTTCTCAACTGGGAAAGGGGGATCAGATATGTTTTTCAGGTAATCCACCTCTAAATCTAGAATGACATGCACAGTATGCTGGCAATTGGGTGCAGGAGCATTCTAGGCATTAGAAACGGCTCAAGCAAAGAAACATGTAGGCATCAAACACTGTGGCATACATGTGTGCTCACTTGTTTCAGTCCTGTCCAACTTTTTGCAACCCTATGAACTGTAGCCTGCCAGGTTCTTCTGACCATGGGATTCTCCAGGCAAGGATACTGCAGTGGGGTGCCATGCATTCCACCAAGGGATCTCTCTTCCCGACCCAGGGATCAAACCTGCGTCTCTTATGTCTCCTGCATTGTCAGGCCAGTTCTTCACCACTAGCGCCACCTGCTGCTGCTGCTGCTGCTAAGTCGCTTCAGTCGTGTCCAACTCTGTGCGACCCCACAGACAGCAGCCCACCAGGCTCCCCTGTCCTCGGGATTCTCCAGGCAAGAACACTGGAGTGGGTTGCCATTTCCTTCTCCAATGCATGAAAGTGAAAAGTGAAAGTGAAGTCACTCAGTCGTGTCTGACTCTTCGCGACCTCATGGATGCAGCCCACCAGGCTCCTCCGTCCATGGGATTTTCCAGGCAAGAGTACTGGAGTGGGGTGCCATTGCCTTCTTCAGCGCCACCTGGGAAGCCCCAAACATAGTGGTATGTTAAGGAAACTAACATATGTTAAGGGAAGGACTGATGCTGAAGCTGAAACTCCAATACTTTGGCCACCTGATGCGAAGAACTGACTCATCGGGAAAGACCCTGATGCTGGGAAAGACTGAAGGCAGGAGGAGAAGGGGACAACAGAGGATGAGATGGTTGGATGGCATCACCGACTGGATGGACATGAGTTTGAGTGAGCTCCAGGAGTTGGTGACAGACAGGGAAGCCTGGTGTGTTGCATGCAGTCCATGGGGTCACAAAGAGCTGGACACGACTGAGCAGCTGAACTGAACTGAAGGGAACCAAGAGCAGTTGAATACTACTGCACTGTATGGGGTGGGGGCTGGTTTTGAATGGCCTAGTCAACTCCTTCTGAACCTCAGTCACTACCCTCCCCCTCTGTAAGGCACATTCCTTTGAAGTCTTCCAGATAATCACTACCTCTTTCTGTTCCTATACACAAGCCTCCATCATTACAATAATGACCCTGTATTTTTAATGTTTTTGTTTGCTTAACCACCTTCTGTACTGACTGCTGACTCTGAGGACAAAAACTGCATCTTATATACAATTCACTCTGAAAAGATACAGTTGATCCATGAACAATACAGGTCTGGATTACCCGGGCCCACTTCTATGCAGATTTTTTTCAGTATATACTACATTACTACATGATCCACAGTTGGCAGACTGCAGAAGCGGAACCAGAGATACAGAAGGCTAACCATGGTATACATGCTGTCTCAGATTTTGGTATGCACAGCAGATCCTGGAACCAACTCCCCATGAAAACCAAGGAACAACTGCAAAGTCTATTTTTTTGACATAAATATGCCCTCAATCACATCCCCATGAACTTCCCACACACTCACACAACAAGAAAAGTCTAAGCTAACTTATTAGAGAAATAATTACAATACCACTTTTTCTAGAAGAAAAAACACTAAATTTTATCCATGCCCTATGCCCAGAAAAAATTCTACATTTTTAAAAGGCAGAATTAGATTCATAAATACAAAGTACACACTTCTAAAAAATGTGCTGATATTATAAACTGTAAGATAGTATCAAGTGAAAACAAGTTACAAACCAACACATTTAAGTATGATCCAACGTGTTTACGCTTAGAAAATCTCTGACGAATCCAAAGAAACTCTCAGCAGTGGTTACCTCTGAAAACTGGAAATGGAGGGACTGTAAATTTTCACTTTACACCCCTTTTATACTGAATTTTTACCAGGAGTAGGGATCATTATTTTTATATAAATAATAATAAAGTTTTTTTCTTCTTTTGAAGTAGTTTGCTCTAAACATTTTTAAAACATCCTTTGCAGACATGAGGAGCATGCTACATAGCCCATAAGTTTTCTGGATATTACTTCTATAAAACAACAACCCAAGAAAGGCAAGCATTCCAAAGAATTCAGTACAAAGAATTCTCATGGTTTCACTTGCAGACATACTCTTCCGAAGATTAATTTAAAATAAATGAGAGACAAGCACACACAGAGAGACACACAGAATCAATTTAACAATACTCTTAACTGGAACATGACTTAACGGAAAAAGCAACATTCTAGTAACTTTTCAAACACCAAGACCATCATACTGTTTACCCAGGCAAATTCTTTCTAACAAGCTTGTTTGAAAATCAGAATATAAATGAGAAATGCAAGAATCAATGGTACACTGTGCCTTACGGTACTCAAAGACAAATGGAAAAGAGAAGGAATTAAACTAACACCTAAGCCAGTCTTTTTATGGAAGCAATGAAACAGAAAAGAACACACATACCATAAAATATATCAACCATAAAATACATGAAGTAATTCAGAAGGCAGAGAGTAGTAAAGTATTTGCTCTGCTGATTGAGAAGATAAACTACACAAAAAGTAATGGGCATAACAGAAGATTACAATAGAGGGTTTCCCTCATAATACTGCAATAGGACATCGATCTTGGGGCCTAAAGCAAAAGAACTTGAAGATTCTCAAATAAATCCATTAAGGTAAAAAAGCAGTTATATCTATCTACTTGTGGTAGCCATCCTGTTTCAGAGCAAAAAGGAAAAAAACACTAAAATTCCATAGCAAAATGCATTGGATTGATGATAATGTGTGCTGAGTTTACTAAAAGAATAAAAAGCTAATAACTGAGATTAAAGTGTCCCCAAAGTATAAGAAACATTATACTGGACTATGTCACCTAGCTCAACCCCCTGAATGTTTTAAGGGCAATATCTTTCAGTGCACACTACACAGAAAATAGATAACCTTGGTTCCCACAAAATTACACACGAAATTACCTTTAACACAATAATCATATAGCATCCATTATCTTAGTAAATCATTTTTTCATTTTTCTTCCCAGGTTTTTTCTGTAGGTGCATGCATAAATGTCTATGTGTAAAATTTTCAAAATTATAACCACGGAATGGATGTAACTGTGCCTAATTTTAATCTCTGCATGTATTTCTACCATTTCTGTAATATTTGTAATATATACTACTTTCATGAAATCCCACCATATGTCATGTACTATAACCTCCTTATTTATTGCTGGACATTAAGATTGACCCCAGTATTTCATTACAATAAACAACACTGCTTCCTGTGTATATACTTGATGTTGAATTATTCCCTATTTTAATCATTATTAGATCTAAGTAGATCAACATTTATTTTAGGGCTCTTGGTTAGAGATAAGACACATGCCTACAATTTTCTGCTATTTATACAGTGAGGAGATTTGTACCAATGCTTTGCATGGTTCCCGCTTAAGGATTTAAAATGACAGATTTATCAAGCACTTAGATTACTGTCTGGCACTCAATAAGAATCAACAGGTAGTAGTAATGATATTGAAAACTTCAAATACACTAACATTTAAGATCATAATAGTTTTTCTTATCAATTTGCATCAACGTTAAATAAAGCAAGGTTAACATAATCGAGCATGTTCCATGTGTCAGAAACAACATACTACACTATCCTTGATTATTTCAAGGTAGGTGATATTCTGCCCATTTTATAAATGAGAAAATGAAGTTAGGTAATTTCCACAAGGTCACACAGTTAGTGAGGAAAGAAGCCACAAGATTCCAACTTAAATGGGCTAAGATCTAAGGCTTATTATGTTCTTTTCCACTATCTCAAGCTGCCTCAAAATACATTTAAATGTTTGGGGAAGGGGCTTCCCTGATGGCTGAATGGTAAAGAATCTGCCTGCCAATGCAGGAGATTCAGGTTCAATCCCTGGTCCAGGAAGATCCCATGTGCCCCAGAGCAACTGAGCCCGTGCACCACAACTACTGAGCCTATGCTCTAGAGCCCAGGAACCGCAACGACTGAAGACCCTGTGCCCTCGAGCCCACACTTCACAACAAGAGAAGCCACTGCGATGAGAAGCCTGCACACTGCAACTAGAGAGTAGACTCCACTTGCCGCAACTAGTGTTAAGCCCAAGAGGCAACGAAGAGCCAGCACAGACAAAAATAAAGAAAGAAAATTATTTTTTTTAATGTTTTGGGAAGCTATTCATCATTACAAATATAGATGTGAATCAGAAAACTATTAAGAAACCCAAATAGCTTTGTTTATCAGCCAGCCAGTTCATCCAGTAGCATACACATCTCCAAAATCAAAGACAGGGAAGACTAGAAACAATACAGATCTGATCTGAGAAGATCTAGGTTAGAATCCTAGCACATCAGTTTTATAATGTTAAATCATTATATACATATATCCATTAACACTGTAATGTTAAATCATATATATATATATCCACTAACATTATATATATTTATATATATATATATATATATATAAAAAACATATAACACACACATGTATGTAGAGCCTTTAAGACTTCCTCCTGATCTAAAATTCTAGGTTCTAAAGCACACAGACCTAAGAAACACAATATGTATGTTCTAGTGTTTATTTTACTAATTCTAGTTGTGTGACCTTGAGCTATGTTGTTCGGCTTCTCTAAAAGGCTAACTCCTCATTTTTAAAATAGCATGAATACCATAAGACCTCCCTCCCTGCTTTATTGACTATGCCAAAGCCTTTGACTGTGTGGATCACAATAAACTGTGGAAAATTCTGAAAGAGATGGGAATACCAGACCACTTGACCTGCCTCTTGAGAAACCTGTATGCAGGTCAGGAAGCAATAGTTAGAACTGGACATAGAACAGACTGGTTCCAAATAGGCGAAGGCGTACGTCAAGGCTGTATATTGTCACCCTGCTTATTTAACTTCTATGCAGAGTACATCATAAGAAACGCTGGGCTGGAAGAATCACAAGCTGGAACCAAGATCGCCAGGAGAAATATCAATAACCTCAGATATGCAGATGACACCACCCTTATGGCAGAAAGTGAAGAGGAGCTAAAAAGTCTCTTGATGAAAGTGAAAGAGGAGAATGAAAAGTTGGCTTAAAGCTCAACATTCAGAAAACGAAGATTATGGCATCCAGTCCCATCACTTCACGGCAAATAGATGTAGAACCAGTGGCTGACTTTATCTTTTGGGCTACAAAAATCACTGCAGATGGTGATTGCAGCCATGAAATTAAAAGATGCTTACTCCTTGGAAGAAAAATTATGACCAACCTAGACAGCATATTGAAAAGCAGAGACATTACTTTGTCAACAAAGGTCCATCCAGTCAAGGCTAGGGCTTTTCCAGTAGTCACGTATGGATGTGAGAGTTGAACCATAAAAAAGCTGAGTGCCAAAGAATTGATGCTTTTGAACTGTGGTGTTGGAGAAGACTCTTGAGAGTCCCTTGGACTGCAAGGAGATTCAACTAGTCCATCCTAAAGGAGATCAGTCCTGAGTGTTCATTGGAAGGAATGATGCTGAAGCTGAAATTCCAGTATTTTGGCCACCTCATGCGAAGAGTTGACTCACTGGAAAAGACCCTGATGCTGGGAGGGATTGGGGGCAGGAGGAGAAGGGGACAACAGAGGATGAGATGGCTGGATGGCATCACTGACTCAATGGACATGGGTCTGGGTGGACTCCGGGAGTTGGTGATGGACAGGGAGGCCTGGCGCGCTGCAGTTCATGGGGTCACAAAGGGTCAGATACGACTGAGCCACTGAACTCAACAGGTTCAACACCAGAGAACACAGTAAAAACAAACATTACCTCCAATCCTTCTACAAGATGGTGGCAAAAAAAGCAATGTAGTGGCTAACTACTCTTCTCACTCACTTCAGATTTCTTAATTTTAGTAAATTGTAAAAAGAAAAGTCTAAGTTTGGGGAGATACACCAATCAGATACTTAAGAGTAAAAGCTTATCTTAACTTGTGAAGATAAAACTGATAAGAACGTATGCTAATAGTCATAGGTCAGATAGTAAGTTCAGACATTGTTGTGTGTGTGTGTGCGCGCGCCTCAGTCATGTCCGACTCTTTGCAACCCCATGGACTGTAGTCCAACAGGCTCCTCTGTCCATGGGATGGATTCTGCAGGCAAGAAAACTGGAGTGGGGTGCCATGCCCTCCTCCAGGGGATCTTCCTGACCCAGGGATCAAACTCATATCTCTGGCATTTCCTGCATTGTCAGATAGATTCTTTACCACTGAGCCCACCTGGGAAAGCCACAGATATAGTTACACAAAGCAAAAGATTTACTTAATGAACTTTGGAGACTGATGTCTTTTAACTTTACTTCTAATTTCTTATATTCTATAGTAACACTGACAAGTCTCTGAGATATTTCTCCCATTTCTCAAACTGATTTTAAAACTGAAAAACGTGAGATATTTCTTAAGTTCACAAGTTTAGTTACATTCATAACTAGGACTGAATTTATTTCTAAACATTTCAATCATACTCAGTTAAATAAGTGAGTTTATCCATTCATTCAACAAGTATTTCCTAAGGATCTACTATGTATCATGTATGGCTCGAAACACTGAAGTTATAGCATTAAACAGTAAAGTCCCTTCTTCCATGGTGCTTAAAGTCTATTGGAAGAAAGAGACCAAAAGAAATTCGAAAATAACAAGCAGTGGTAAAATTACCACAAAAGTAAAACAAGGTGATTGTGTTGACAGGAGAGCAGAGATCCATTCACTACATTTAAACACAATGTAACATCCATGATCATTTTAACTAAACTACAAATAATACATTTTATGTTCCTAAAACTAAAATAAATCCTAATCTCAAAAAATAAAGGTTGAAAATTAACTATTCTGTATTTCCACTTACCCTGAACTTCTCTCCTAGACCTGAACATTTTTTCATTATGAAGCTGTTAATGTGAGACTTCCCTGGTGGTACAGTGGTTAAGACCCAGAGCTTCCAACACAGGAGGCACAGGTTCTATCCCTGGTCTGGGTACTAAGATCGCTGCTCCCAAAATGTATCTTTAATCACTCTAAGTTAGATAGTCTAGAACATTACCAGATATCTAAAGAAGGGTATCTCTTAACATTGGTTTCCTAATGCCACAGCCTGACAAATTCTCAGTAGAAGACTATGAACTTCCTACCTAAAAGTAGTCTATGAACTAACCACTAGTGTCACAACCATTAATACAATCATGTAATTTTTTTTTGAAAGAATGATGCTGAACAGCCAATTCCACTTTATCTACCCTGCTCATGACTAAAAATAATCATTACTATCAAGAAACTGGCTGAACTACTAATAAAAATTTAATTTTACTGTAGGCTTCATTGCTAAAAAGATTACACTGCAGTGAGAAAAAAAAATCTGGGCTTTTACCAGCGGTTCTCTCATACTCTATTTACAAAACACTTGAGCGCAGCTCATCCACAAAGTGTCCAATGAATGCAACTTAAGCTACAGGGCTAGACAAGTGGATGAATAGATTATTGCAGGTTTCCTAAGCAACTGCTGTTTGTACATTGAAATGAACTAACACCACTGAATAAGGTGAACAGACGTCATGAAATAATACACAAATCCAATTTAAAATAATTAGATAGATCTACTTAATACTAAAAACATCACTACCAGTAATTAACCAGAAACTACTGTATACTCATAATTAAAAAGGCCCTCAAGTTAAACTTAAGTGTTGTTTGTCACATTACAAAATACCTTGCTCAAAAATAAGAGGAAATGTTCATTCTAGGTAGTAATCAAAGAAACGCAAATTAAAAGAATCTAAAATACCACTGGTATAACTGCTTAAAATAACATCTCCAAAGCAGGAATAATGTGATAACCACATATGACAGCAACAGTGGGCCTGTAAAGTGGGTCCAACTCTACTGGAAAACAACACACCTTCAGTTACAAGGATGTTCCAAAAGTTCATACTGATTGACAGCATGATCCCATTCCTGGACATAACCAGATAGGGAAAAAAAAACAAAGTTACTCATAGAAGCTGTACCTTCTAAAACAGGTGGAAAGAGACAAATGTACAGCAAGGACAATAATTAGGTAATTCACAGTATGGCAAATGTGTATAGCTAAATTGGTTCTGGGACCCAATCCCAATGTTGTGTTTCAGGGAAGGGAGGGGATACCTCCTACAGCACCAAGGATTCTCTAGACACCAGCTGGGGGCTCTACAATTCAACTCAATTCTGACATTATCTACCCTGAGACAGCATCAGACTTAACAGATTTAAGTATTCAATCCTACAGGACTACCCTCGCCCAACTCCACTTCAGAGAGCAGTTCCAAGTCCAGGTTGTTCCCTTACTTCCAACCCACTGGCTATAAAATAGAGGTTCCTGCTTCCCTCATAGCTCAGTTTGTAAAGAATCCACCTGCAATGCAGGAGACTCCGGTTTGATTCCTTGGTCGGAAAGATTCGCTGGAGAAGGGACAGGCTACCCACTCCAGTGTTCTTGGGCTTCCCTGGTGGCTCAGCTGGTAAAGAATCCACCTGCAATGCAGGAGACCTAGGTTCGATCCCTGGGTTGGGAAGATCCCCTGGAGAAGGGAAAGGCTACCCACTCCAGTATTCTGGCCTGGAGAATTCAATGGACTGTATAGTCCATGGGGTAACAAAGAGTGGACAAAACTGACCGACTTCACTTTCAATGTAAATGAAAAATGCCACCTGCCTCATCAGCAAAGGATGCTATGGCCATCTTGTCATCAGCCACTAGTCTGCCCCATGGTGAGCCCTGAGGAACTCAGGAGGGAGACAAACAGGCTGCCAAGCCCTCAGCCACTGCAGCCACCACACAATGGTAGACTCTGAGGGGACTGAGCATGGGAAAGAACACAATAGTATCCCCGGTACATATCAAAGGAATGATTTCAGTCAGCCCAGACTCTTGCATCTTCCTATACAAGAAAAGCACTAAATTCATTAATTTAGATGTCTAGTTTTCTTTGACAGTCATCTTTTTGATATTCTAACAACCTGTTTTTTGTGGCAAAACTTCTATTTACCCTAGCTCCTCACCTCTTTGGAGCACTCCTCGGAGCTTTCCCGGATGATGCCTTCTGGGTTTAAGGCCTCAGAAATTTTTTCAAACAAAACATAATTCTCAGTTTTGAGACTGTGTGTTTTTTACACTAAGAACTCCTCCTTGGGTTCAATTAATTTGCCATGAAGGTTCACAAAACTCAGAAACATTTTACTTAAGCTTCTTATTGTTGCTGTTTAGTCACTAAGTCATGTCCAACTCTTTTGTGAACCTACATATTCTTTACTGTAAAAGGATTTAACTCAGGAACAGCCAGATGAGACACACAGCATGCGTAAAGGGCGAGGAAGCTTCCAAGCTCTCTTAAGAGCTTGCCATTCTCTCCAAATCTTCACAGGTTCAGCAAACCAGAAGCTGTCTGAACCCTTTCATTTTGGGGTTCTGGGGAGAGTTCAGGATTGATTAAATGACTGGCCAATCGTGACTGCATTCCAAGTCCAGCTCCTTTTTCCTCTTTAGAGTTGAGGTGCATTTGGGGATTGAAAGTTCTAACCCTTTAATCACAGTAGGTTTCACTAGTAACCATTACAGGCAAATTCTTTACTCTCTGAGGCACCAGGGCTGGCCCTATCCTAGGGGCTTTCTAAAAGTGACCTTATTAACATAACAAAAGATACCTCTACCACTCTAAACACTGAGAAAATTCCAAAGGCTTGGGGAGCTCTGGGCCAGAAATGGGGAAGAAGACCAAATATATATATGTCACTTATAAATCACAACATCACAAAAGCTCTACCTCACTTGAGAGTCAAAAATATATACCAGATGCATTAAATTTTTAAATGAGGAGAGAGACAAAAATGATTTCCATGTGGTGGTAGGTGGGGAGTGAGGTATTATAGAAGATATCAATATGAAAAAAGCATTTAATGTTTTGTACCCTTTTACTTTAACAGTTTATGCACGATTACAACCATATAAAATATCCACATGTCAGTCTGTACTTGCTCTTGTCTGAGTCTTTAGGACCCCATGGACCATAGCACACCAAGCTCCTCCATCCTCCGCTATCTTGTGACATACTTTTGTAACATTTATCATATTTAATTGTGTTTATTTAATATCTTTTTTCCCTACTAGACCATAAATTCTGAGGGCAGGGACCAGGCTTTTCTTTTCATTGATATCTACAGTGCTGAGGATGATGCATACCACATATAGACACTCAAATATTTGTGGAGCAATTCCAATTCTCAGTATATACACAAAAGAATTTAAAGTAGAGACTCAAACAGGTTTTTGTACACCATGTCCATGGCAGCATTATTCACAACAGCCAAAATGTGGAAGGACTTATGCTGAAGCTCCAATACTTCAACAACCTCATGCAAAGAGCTGAATCATTGGAAAAAAATGATGCTGGGAAGCACCACTGATGCTGGAATGGGTGAATTTAACTCAGATGACCATTATATCTACTACTGTGGGCAGGAATCCCTTAGAAGAAATGGAGTAGCCATCGTAGTCAATACAAGAGTCCGAAATGCAGTACTTGGATGCAATTCCAAAATAACAGAATGATCTCTGTTCATTTCCAAGGCAAACCATTCAATATCACGGTAACCCAAGTCTATGCCCCAACCAGTAACGATGAAGAAGCTGAAGTTGAACAGTTCTATGAAGACCTACAAGACCTTTTAGAACTAATACCCAAAAAGATGTCCTTTTACTATAGGTGACTGGAATGCAAAAGTAGGAAGTCAAGAAACACCTGGAGTAACAGGCAAATTGGCCTTGGAGTACAGAATGAAGCAGGGCAAAGGCTAATAATAGAGTTCTGCCAACAGAACGCACCGGTTACAGTAAAAAACCCTATTCAAACAACACAAGAGAAGACTCTACACACGGACATCACCAGATGGTAAACACCGAAATCAGATTGATTATATTCTTTGCAGTCAAAGATGGAGAAGCTCTATACAGTCAGCAAAAACAAGACCGGGAGCTGACTGTGGCTCAGATCATGAACTCCTTATTGCCAAATTCAGAATTAAATTGAAGGAAGTGGGGAAAACCACTAGACCATTCAGGTATGACCTAAATCAAATCTCTTATGATTATACAGTGGAAGTGAGAAATAGATTTAAGGGACTAGATCTGATAGACATAGTGCCTGATGAACTATGGACGGAGGTTCATGACACTGTACAGGAGACAGGGATCAAGACCACCTCCAAGAAAAAGAAATGCAAAAAAGCAAGATGGCTGTCTGGGGAGGCCTTACAAATAGCTGTGAAAAGAAGAGAAGCCAAAAGCAAAGGAGAAAAGGAAAGATATAAGCATCTGAATGCAGAGTTCCAGAGAATAGCAAGGAGAGATAAGAAAGCCTTTCTCAGGGATCAATGCAAAGAAATAGAGGAAAACAACACAATGGGAAAGACCAGAGATCTCTTCAAGAAAATTAGAGATACCAAGGGAACATTTCATGCAAAGATAAGGTCAATAAAGGACAGAAATGGTATGGACCTAACAGAAGCAGAAGATATTAAGTGGCAAAAATACACAGAAGAACTGTACAAAAAAGAGCTTCACAACCCAGATAATCACGATGGTGTGATCACTCACCTAGAGCCAGACATCCTGGAATGTGAAGTCAAGTCGGCCTTAGGAAGCATCACTACAAACAAAGCTAGTGGAAGTGATGGAATTTCAGTTGAGCTATTTCAAATCCTGAAAGATGATGCTGTGAAAGTGCTGCACTCAACATGCCAGCAAATTTGGAAAACTCAGCACTGGCCACAGGACTGGAAAAGGTCAGTTTTCATTCCAATCCCAAAGAAAGGCAATGCCAAAGAATGTTCAAACTACCACACAATTGCACTCATCTCACATGCTAGTAAAGTAATGCTCAAAATTCTCCAAGCCAGGCTTCAGCAACACATGAACCGTGAACTTCCAGATGTTCAAGCTGGTTTTAGAAAAGGCAGAGGAACCAGAGATCAAATTGCCAACATCCACTGGATCATCGAAAAAGCAATGGAGTTTCAGGAAAACATCTACTTCTGCTTTATTGACTATGCCAAAGCCTTTGACTGTGTGGATCACAATAAACTGTGGAAAATTCTTCAAGAGATGGGAATACCAGACCACCTGACCTGCCTCTTGAGAAATCTGTATGCAGGTCAGGAAGCAACAGTTAGAACTGGACATGGAACAACAGACTGGTTCCAAATAGGAAAAGGAGTACGCCAAGGCTGTATATTGTCACCCTTCTTATTTAACTTACATGCAGAGTACATCATGAGAAACGCTGGATGCTTTTGAGCTGTGGTGTTGGAGAAGACTCTTGAGAGTCCCTTGGACTCCAAGGAGATCCAACCAATCCATTCTAAAGGAGATGAGTCCTGAGTGTTCATTGGAAGGACTGATATTGAAGCTGAAACTCCAATACTTTGGCCACCTGATGCGAAGGACTGACTCATTTGAAAAGACCCTGATGCTGTGAAAGATTGAGGGCAGGAGCAGAAGGGGGCGACAGAGGATGAGATCCTTGGAGATGGCATCATCAACTCAGTGGACACAAGTTTGAACAAACTCCGGGAGATAGTGAAGGACAAGGAAGCTTGGTATGCTGAAGTCCATAGGGTCACAAATAGTTCGACATGACTTAGTGACTGAACAAGAACAATTATCAGCTTTAAAGATAATTTCAACTTTACATAATTGAAACAACAGTTTTAATATTGTATACAATTTTAAAGCATTTCCCAGATGGGAGAACACACCATTTGGATTCTTTTCAAATTTGATATGCTTATGGATTTTATGGCACATTTTCCTAGATTTTCTCCTATGTCGGTGGTCCTCCTGCCCACTCTTGGTCTTCTGCTCCTCTTTATTTGTAACTTTCCCCTGCTAAAGACCAATGTACACTATGCATAGGGATCCCTAAGGTCTACCTCTTACTCATATCTCCTGACCTCCAGTTGCACTAATATCAGCTTAAGGTGGAAGTATCTAAAAATACAATTTTGTTTCTCTCAAAAATTAACTACCATTCAAATGCAAGAGCATATTACAGCATTACTACTACCATGTTCTAAGTACATAATTATTACAATAAAATTTATAAGTAGAAAGAAAGAAGTATGAGTTCCAAGATACTACAAAATAATGACGTTAACTTGCTATGAAAATAGTAACTAAAACAATAACTTAAAAGTTTCAATACATGGCAAGTTTTGTTTTCTTAACCCTACACAGATATGTATGTACATGCATATTACAGCAAAGCGAGGAATTCTCCTGTACGAAGCCAACTTATCTAGCTCCATACTGTGCACATCACAAAAACACTATAAATGGTCAATGAACAAATCATTAGGCAAAATGAGGGGTTGAAAGTTAAGATAGTCAGAAGAAGCTGGAAAGCAGACCTCTATTAAGAGATAAAAAGCCTTCAGAGAACCTAGAAGCTGACCCGAGGGCATATACTCCTCCAGGAATTTAAGGCAATTCATGAGAACAGACTTCTAAAAATTACAACATGAGACACAGCTGCCTTCCCATTCCCACCCAGAAACAGGTCCAAGCACAATCCTTATCACTTCTCTGTTCCAGGAAATGCCTATCTTGTCTATTAAGATTAAATCAGCTAATTCTGGGTCAGCTTGCAAGTAAGTCTAGTGAGTCTCAGGATACCAAACAGTGCATGCACTCAACAAATATTATACAACCTATTATGTTCCAAGCACTATTCTAGGTGCTGGAGTTAAGTTAACGCACAAGACAAATATCCTTGCCTTCACTTAATTTACATGGTAAGGTGGAGAGACAATCCACATAAAACTATGTTTGATAATGAAGAAATACAACAGAGTAATACAACAAAGAAATTGTAATACAGCAGAGAAATACAACAGAGTAAGGAGAAAGAGAGTACTGGGGGCAAAAGATATTTCACACGCTACAGCCAAGAAATATTTTACTGAAAGACCAATTACTTGAGCAAAATGTCCTGAAGAAATGAGCAACCACTCAAGAGAGAGGAACCATCAAGCAAATACAAAGGCCCTAAGGTATAGTTGGGGAAATTATTCAATTTCTTTAGGCCTCAGTTTTCTGTAAAATGAGTACAATATCCCCTATACAAGATTAAAATGCATAAGTAATATACTACATTAAGTATATAACATATAGAGTGTACTCAGTAACTGAAAACATTACAATTATCTGGGGGCCTATCATGGCAGTGAAACCCTTAGCCTATTGTCTGGCATACAGAAAGCACTCAGAAAAGTATTGTTATCTAATCCCCATAATAGAATATGGCAGAGAGGATTACTCATTTTATAGCCAGGAAACCTGAGGATCAGAAATTTGTCCAATCCTCTGCTGACTTCTAAAATTCCTATTAGGATGAACAAACATACTTCACAATTAAAGAGAGGAATTAAAATATATACACTGCCAAGATGAGGAAACCATTCACATTAGTGTCAAGAGTCAGCAGTATGGTACTGTAAAGCTAAAACACGGGACTCTAATCAGTTTGCTGGGTGTCACATCAAGTCTCCACCACTTTCCTAGGTATGTGTCCTTGGGCAATTTTACTTTTTGTTCTGCACCTGTTTTCTCACCTGCCAACAGGATACAGTAATAGTACCTACCTCATAGAGTTGTTGGGAGAATAAAATGAGTCTATTTTTTAAATCACTTTTATTTCAGTGCCTAGCATATAGAGTTACATTGTATTAGTAATAGCATGAAAGCAAAAAGAAATCATCAAAACAGTTTTATTTTCAATGGAGAATTTTAGAAACTATAAAGATATTGGAGATAGAATAATAACAAAAACGAAGTACTGGAGAAAAATGAAAAATAGAAGAAAAAGAACACAAAAAGATGTTACCTGGATTTAGACCAATTTACCACTGTCCTTTACTAGGAACACCACCAGTGAGGCAAATGCCAATGATGCTTTGGATAACATTTTGTTTCATAGTTTATTTTACAAGAAGTTTAATTTCTTAATCAGATGTCACTTTACTGAGGATTACAACAAATTAAATATAACAAAATTTATCATCCTCCCCCACTCAACACTTTTTCAGGTGTTATTTGATGCTTATTATAAAATATGAAACACATCACATATAATTTCAAATTGAAAGTAACTTATTCCCTATCAGCTGTTAGAAAACAAGGCTTCTCCTACCTAATTTCAGGACATTTTCCGACTACTTCGAGTTTAACTTCCTCAGTCTCATCAATTTAAGATTCCTGCCCCTCATCTCCCCACCCAAAAGTTATCACTACACAAGTCCATAAATCATCCCACTGGGAGGCAGTGTATCATCACATAAAGAAGTGTGCTAGAAATAGGCAAAACTGGATTCAAAAGCAGGCACTGCCACTCACAAATGAGCTGAGTGAACTTGGGCAGGTCTCTTAGCCATTTTGAACCTCAATAAATTAAAATACCACCAACTACCTCACACATGTCTTTTTAAGAAATAAAAATGAAATGTTAGGGAGCCTTGCCATGTAGTAGATCCTATAAATGATATCCTGTAGATATATAAAGTTTATCATTAATGCAAAGCCAACTAGATGAGACTGACTGACTCCCACTCTTTCAACATGAGAACTTTTAAAATGAGGTATTAATAATGTGATTTCAATGCAGGGTTACATTTCTAGAAAACCCTAGGTTTTAATTACCATTTGAGAATCTGTTTACATATTACACAATGGGACAATTCAAAATCACATAAAAACATAATTCCTTGTCTGGAAAAAGGTAAACTACTTATAAGAAATAAACTGGGGGACATCCCTGGTGGTCCAATGGCTAGGACTGTGCACTCCCAATGCAGAGGGCTCAAGTTCAATCTCTGGTCAAGGAACTAGACCCCATATGCTGCAACCTAAAGTTCACATGCCACAACTAAAAAGATCCCACATGCCACAGTGAAGACCCAGTATAGCTAAATAAACGGAAATAAACTTGGATATCATCAATATTGTACATATAAGCATTACACATTTATACACACAATAATCATCTCTCATGTGACGTTTGCTACTTTTCTGCAGCAACCTAGATAACTGTTCCAGTCTAACTTTGAAGATTTACGAACTATTTCCCTACTAAACAATCTTTTTTAATACAATCCTGTATTGTCCACATAAGCCCTCTGAAATTTAGGTATATTTAGAACATCCAAATATGAATGCAACTACTGAATATTTCTCAATGAATAGTAGCACTTTATCCACTGACACATGTAATCAAAACTCCAGAATGTACATATATTCAAGCTGGAAAAATCCATTTGTCATTGACAAATTTGCTTTTGAAAAACATACCTTCAAGTTTCTGCTTCCCTGCCAGCCATAGCTACCACCACTTCCTCAATTCTCCTGCCAGGAATAAGGTCTAAGGAATGTCTTTTGGCCTGAATGAGTGGTGCAAACAGGGAGGAACATATCCCAAAGGAAAAATATTATGGCTTTGCTAATATTTCCTACATTTTCTCTACTTCTTTAACATAGAAGGGAAATTCTCCAAGGTTCATATTCCTATCTTTAATACTACTTCTATAAGCCACAAAAAAAAAGGCCTTTCTCAGTAAGAGGATATTAACTGTGTTCTTTGTAGTAACATTCTAATTATTGTACAGTTTGCAAATTAGGTACCAGGCGAGAGATACGTTGGTAGAGTGTGGGAAAATTCTTCCTTTTGAAGACAAAAGGTTAGAAACCCAAGAAGAGAGTGTATCATACATCACAATCCTGAAATGGAAATTCTACCTTAAATATACCAAACCTGCATCATCATATATATGTAGAGAATGAATTTAATGAGCATCATATACTGTGACAAAGACATTTCAAGTTAACACTCCAAAGTCAAAAAGCAAAATAAGCATAGATAAATTTAAATTCCTATTTAAAAGCAAGCATTTCGAACTTGAAATAGACACACAAGAGTCCCATATAACAGAGTGATTGCCTCTTTTTCTTTTACACAGAAGCACACTATAATCAGAAGGCCTCAACCTTTAGATAACAGTGACTGGTTATAGGGGATGGTCATGGACTCTTTTAACTTAGTTTATTCACAACCACTAAAGACACTAAAGACTGAAGCATTCCAGTGCTCTAACAACAGTTTTCAATTGTTTTTTTCCCCCAAAGTTTTTCAGAGTAGTCCTTATTTTTAAATACTTGTCCCTAATCTTAACTTAAGGACACTATCAAAACTGCATTGATAGCTAGTGGTTTTAACATAGTATTCCTTAATATATAGTAACTCCAGTACACAATATTTTCAAAAAGGGTTATTTTTGAGCCTTTTGGGGTGACAAAACCCAAATGACAATGTTGAGAGCAGACTATGCAGCTTGGGATATACAGTTGTCTGTATATCCCATCCCTGAAGGCACTTTATCTACCAGTTGATTTGTTGGGCTTCCCTGTGGCTCAGCTGGTAAAGAATCTGCCTGCAACGCAGGAGACCTGGGTTCAATCCCTGGGTTGGGAAGATCCCCTGGAGAAGGGAAAGGGTAGCCACTCCAGTATTCTGGCCTGGAGAAGTCCATGGGGTTGCGAAGAGTCACACACGACTGAGTGACTTTCACTTCACATATATTTTGTACATTAATTTCATAGGGGTCTCACACCTCTACCTTATCCATGGGCCCCAGATTATAAAACCCAACAATAACTTTTGGAAACACCATCTGTATTAATTTTATGTAATAAATCACATCCACAAAATAACCTTTTGTCTACCAGTCACTATGAGGTCCATGAATTCCTTCCCCTTGTCAGAAATGCAGTCCCACTCCTTCCAACTTCATGACGGCTTTTAGTGAACTAAACAAATGACTTTAAAAACTGAATCCATGCATGCTCAGTTGCTTCACTCATGTCTGACTCTTTGCAATCCCATGGACTGCAACCCCATGAGCCTGCCAGACTCCTCTGTCCAGGGAATTCTCCAGGCAAGAATACTGGAGTGGGTTGCCATTCCCTTCTCTAGGGGATCTTCCCAACCCAGGGATCGAATCCAAATCTCCTGTTTTTCCTGCATTGGCAGGCGGATTCTTTACCACTGTGCCACCTGGGAAGCCCTTAAAAATTGAATGAAAGTTAAAGTGAAGTCACTCAGTCGACTCTTTGTAACCCCATGGACTGGAGATTACCAGGCTCCTCTGTCCATGGGATTTTCCAGGCAAGGGTACTGGAGTGGGTTGCCATTTCCTTCTCCAGGGGATCTTCCCAACCCAGGTATCAAACTTGGGTCTCTCACATTGCAGGCAGACACTTTACCCTCTGAGCCACCAGGGAAGCAAAAACTGAATAGACCTACTTAATAACTTCTCAGTTGTTTATACAGTGACACCAACAAAACTTTCAAAAGTGAACTAGCTCGGGGGAAAAAAACACAAATTCCTCAATGAAATATTAAAATAACAACTAAGTATGAATATAAAACCCAAAGTCCTCTTAAGATCAGCTGTCTAGTACTCTCACTAGAAGAAAAAGAGGGAAAAGAAATCTTAGTTTACAAAATAGTAAAATCTGCCATTATGCTGAAATCATTTCTCCAAAGGTTTGAATTCACCTATAGTATTCATTTTTGGAGGGGATGTACCATAAACATAAACAGACTGGGAATACAAAACAACTGCAAAAGTTATCAAAAATAAAAGAGAACTATTAATTTTATGAAGTGACACATTAATCTAGAAGACTTAATTTTCAAAATATGGTACAGAATCAGTTTAACTTCAAACAAGTCTCTAAACTAGACCCTTTTTTTTTTCTTTTCTAATACTATTTCTGTTTAAAAGTCACAAAACTGTATCTCTTTCAGCTATCTTCTAAGAAATTTTCCATCTAAGAACCTCCGTGAATTTTCATACAATTCACATTTCCTCCTAAGAAACCCGTAAATGGAGTCTAAACAACTTAAGAAGAACAAACAGATGTAAACAGTACAAGTAGTTATCTTGGAGTTTTCTGTTTCTATTTAGGAGGACCTCACTCAGAGAAGTTGCTCTTCAACATTAACACATAGTCATTTAAGTCTTCATCGTCATTTGAAAAGAGCCAACTGGAAATTGTACTGGGTTTTTAAAAACACTATCTCCTGTCTTTTACTGTGGACCCCATACTGATTAAAAACTCCTCCGAAAGAATAAAAATAAACTTTAAAATAAAGCAGTTTAAATGCCTACATTCACATTCCTGCCCAAAGAAATCTCTGAGAAGTTCCGAATCTCTTCTGACCACTCAATAATTGGGCAAGTTATTTGGCCTCCTACCTTTTTGGTTTCCTCTTCTGAAGTGGGGGTGGGGAGGGCAGGGGTGTTAATCAGGGTCATCATACATCCTAGTTACTCTGGGACAGTCCTACTTTATACTATTATCCTAGCATGCCATCCATTTATTGCCCCTTTCACTCTTCACTCTCAACAGTATGCTGGTTTGAACAATAAATCATATGGTCATCCTACCTCAGAGGGTTATGAAGACTAAATAAGCTAATATACGTAAAGCATTTGTAACAGTGCCTGGCACATAGTAAGAGTACAGTTAGTGTCAGCTACTGTTAATGTCAGTCACTGTCAAAGACTTCTTATAAAAGGTTTTGAATAATATAATGAACAGAGCTCCTACAATATTCCTTTTTACAAATGAAACTATGCATTTAACTTCCCACATTCAATATTCAATTCTTTAAAACCAAGTAGCACTAACTGCTTAAAATCAACACTAACCAATTTATCCCACAGAGATGGCAATAGTATCAACTGCACTCATATTTTATCAAATATACTTCATCATATTTTATTTTGTAAAGGCTATATTAGGGTTACTGATAGGAAAGAAACCGTGAAAAGTAAAACCTTGTTTAGCACTAAACCAAGTCCCTTAATATTCTAGGAGCCTTTCTCAATAAGGGTTCCTCATGTTATTAACCACAGAAATCAGAAAATGATCTGAGTGACAATTTCCTGAATTCTCCCAAGAATAGTACAGAGCTAGTATCTTTCTAGATGCAAAGGAAGAAACTAATTCATTATACACAATGGACATCTTGGGGCATAATTCTGTGGTAGAACAGCAGTGGTACTTGGGACTACAAAGGGGAAAATATGGATGAAAAGACTCAATATTGAGTCTGGGTAGAAGACTATCACCTGGAAATAATACTTCCTACAATCATTAAGAAAATAATTAACATAAAATATATAAATCTGACTTATGGCTGTGAAAACACTAATATATTCAGTTTTACCGCATCTCCACTAACTTACCTTAGGCCAGATAAACAATAGCATTCCTTCAGATTAGAAAAGTTCCAGTTATAGTTTATGAAAAAGCAGGAAAGAGAAAGAGGAAAAGCAAAGAAAACTGAGACCAAATTCTGATCACTACTCAACGAAGTAATTCAGGGCAGTAATTATTAACTATTACCTGATTAAAAAAATAAGAACAAGAAATTTTAATTAAGTGGAAAGATTTGAATAAAAAGAAACAGAAAAGTTATTAATACTTAGAAGAAAATATTTTAAGATAATGTTAAATAACAACAACATACCCCTACATAACCAATCAGAGCAGTAAATTATGAGTCACCTAAATTCTCATTTTAAAGCACATGATAAACATGCTGAATGACTGGGGAACTATTCTCAGACACATTTAGCCTCCTTTCTATATAGAGACTAAATGACAGAAGAAAAAAATATTAGTGAAACTATTCTATCTACCAGAGTATGACACCCGCCCAAAATCAAGAATAAAATCCAACACATTATCTCATCTAAAATAATAATAAAAAAAATTATCCCACAAACTTCTGCATAATGAGCATACTCAAATCTAAAGCTCAGATTTAACTATTTAACCTTTCAGTATAAAACACAATGTAGACCCTTCATCAGGCAGCAACTTATCAAATCCTGTATATAAAAAAACCTGCATTTACCCTGTATGATACATTTAAAAAATTCATTTCATAACATTGAAAAGAAACATGCTTTCCGGTCATAGATATCCTAAGACATAACCAAGTTAAGAGAACTACTGAGTTTAACAAAAAGTACAAAGGTTTTGAGGCCAGACTACTTTGGGTATGAATTCAGACTGTCAATTTTTATTTTGTGACAAGTCATTTATTCTCCCAGAGCCTCAATTTCTCCATCTGTAAAATGACAACCATCTATCTTGCAAGGTAGCTGAGAAGTTTTAAACAATACATGTTAAAACACATAGTACAGTTATTGGCATTTAAGTCATTCAAGTGGCAACTAAATGAAGAGTTTCTTAGAATAGCTCAGGATTCAACAAGTTATAGATCAAATCCCATTACAACAAATCACAGGTTATCCATGCAAAAGTGTAAACAGGACTTCCTTTTTTCCTTTCCAACAATGTTCAACAGTATTTTAAGAATATATATTTTATTTATATACACTTATATTCTTGGAGTTGTACATTAGATTATCCAGAGTTTATAGAAATCTCTCTAGTTTGTCTCATCAAGCCTAGTCCTGTATTTTCCAACTAAAATTACAAAAAGAACAGACCATCAACATTATTCACCATCCCCTCGTTTCAGGGGGAGAGTGGGGCTTAAGGGGAGAGGCTGGGGCTTAAATCAATTTCAGTAATCTCCAGACTAGACTAACCATAGGTAAAGACTTGTTTTCTTCTGGTTATTACCAAAGATAGAACTATAGCAGGCAGACATTAAAAATACAGTTCAGGCAGCAGATTACCATAGCTGGTAAAGAGATGTAGTTTTTTAAAATCTACGTACACAAAAAGGGCTTCCCTAGTAGCTCAGTAGGTAAAGAGCCTGCAATGCGGGAGAGTGGTGTTCAATCCCTGGGTCGGTAAGATCCCCTGCAGACATGGCAACCCACTCCAGTATTCTTCCCTGGAGAATCCCATGAACAGAGTCACCTAATGGGCTATACAGTCCATGGGGTCACAAAGAGTTGGACACGACTGAGTGACTAACACACAGAAAAATTAAGACTCCACCAAGCAACACCACTCATACTGACAAAACATAAAATTTGGTTAAATTAAATGCAAAGCAGGCAACTCAGGAGACTGAAAAAAAAAATCAAGCTGACAATTTTGCTTTCTCACATATCTTTGCCAAAGAGAACATGCACTAACCACCACTCATGATAGCCAGAGATACAGAAAATTATTATACAGGAAGAGTACTGAACCACAAATTACAAGTCCTAAATATGTACCAAATGTAGAAATTACAAAACTAAAATACATGTAAAGAACTCTTAAAATAATCTGAATCTTTAAAGTTTCTTCTTTACTCTCTAATAATTGGTAATGTTTCAATATATACTGACACCCATAGATAACCTGGACTATCCCCTTGTCTTTGCTATGCTCCCCAGCTCCCAAAATAGTTACAGGATAGTGCTCCGCTACACAATAAACTGTTGTGTTCAGGTCTTTGAATAATCTAACAGTAATGTCAAAGTACTAACACAAGAGCAGGTTTTTTTTTAATATGTGAGACACAAAAGGTCACAACATTAAAGAGATATGAACCTTATTCCAGTGATATGTAATAGATCACTGTGCCCATCTAATGTAAATTTTAAGCTCAAAACTTGCAGCATCAAAAACTGAAGGCCTCCATCTACTATAAAGAACCCAAAGCAGAAATATGCTATTCACTGTTTACTCCTTCGCAGACATGACTTTGGATGGCATCAGTTAAACATACAGAATATTAAGCATTACTAAACTGTCCAAGGCATATTTTCACACTGAACCCTATATTCCCAAAGGATCATTTGAACTTAAGTCTGTCTCCTACCCTAACCCACCCATTTTTATTCACAGATTCTCATTAAGGTCGAAAAAGAAAACAATGAAAAAATAATGTATAATTTAATTTCATTAAAATCTTGAGTGCTGGGGCTTTAAAAAAAAAAAAACTAAATAGATTTCAAAGTTGCCAAACTCATAATTTGTTGCTTTAGTAGTTTAGCTCTTGCCTCACCACAATAAAATAAATCTTAAGTCACAATCCTCATCAATTTAAATTTGCATACAAATAAAGAGTTCAAAATATATACTGTCTGCTCTTAACATCTTTCTAAGGCTAAAATGATGAATATATAATATACAGACTAATAATAACAATTATGAAATGTCTGTCTGTCACCACCCTAGGGTGAAATTTTTGCTTTAATAATGATTTAGGGAACACACGTCACCAAATAGGAAAACTAAATATCTGTTATTTTGGGTTCCCTTTAAAGCTTTGACATACATTCAAAAATACATCTTATAGGGTGAAAAAAACCTGCCACTAAACACAAAATTGCAGAAAATAAGGTGCTTTATTTCAAATAATTTACAATTTTTTTTGTAGGAGCAATTTACAAATACACTAAGGAGACTGAGGGTTTTAATGTCGGTCAGTTTTTACTGTTGATGGGCAGTGGTCAGATGTTCTTAACATAAAACATTAAAATAATTTACACATCAACTTTTATTTATAGTACCAAATGGTTAAAAGTGGCGGGAAAAGTTAAAGTATCAGTCCTGTCGGACTCTCTGCAACCCCACGGACTGTAGCCTGCCAGGTTCTTCTGTCCATGGAATACTCCAGGCAAGAACACTGGAGTGGGTAGCCATTCCCTTCTCAGGAGGATCTTCCCAACTCAGGATGAACCCGAGTCTTGCACTGCAGGCAGATTCTTTACCATCTAAGCCACCAGGAAAAGTGGGGGAAGGGAGCTTTAACTCATTTTATATGTAAACATTCATTTTCAGATCAATTTTTTTAAAACCCACCCCACCCCGAACTGCTGATCCCTTAAAATGCTATAGCTATAGTTATTTCACAGTGGGAACGAATAGCTAATAAGTAAATTTATTTTTCAATCCTCTTCTCTACCCATTCATTAAACACCAAATACTGAAACAGAATTCAACTCCTACCTCGATCTTACCAAGAATGCTCCCTAGGGCACCCGAATCTCTTCCACTGTCACTTATTCCAACTGCCAAAGCCCCTCCTATTAATAGTAAATCCCTTTCATACTGACTCACTGGAACTCCAACTTAATGAAATAGACACCAAGCAGAATTTACAAAATTTGCTCATGGAATTTTCCTATTTTCAAAGGATTAAAAAAGAAACTAAAAGTAGAGCAAATTCAGACTAAGTTACAAATATTTAAAGTTCAATCGATTTATAAGCATTTATCTTGTTTATTCTATACTGGTTCAATTTAAATATTTTTTGAGTTTGTAAGTCAGACATTGTGTAATTACTTTTACGCAAAGTCAGGTTTCTCATGCAAATAATATGTAAATATAAACTTAAGTCATTACACCGAAATTGCAAGATAATTTGAATTTTTTCTTCAAAATTTTCTAATTATGGAAACGTTCAAGTACACGTGAAAGTAGGGAGAATAGTACAATGAGCTCTCTCGTACTCATCACCCAGCTACAACCACCAGCTCAAGGCCACTTTTGCTTCATCTCTACCTCCCACCTCTCCCCCAATTATCTTCAGAAAAGAATTGAAGAAGATATTGTACTAAGTACAGAGAAAAATCGAAAGATAATAGAAGTATCAAAAACTAGCAAGAAGTCAGAATTTAACAATGTATCTGTACAGCTACCCCATACAACTCCTTGTTAGGTTGGAAGATTTTTTTTTTTAAAGGAAATAACCATCTTTAAGAATCTAATGAAGTCAGTAAGATCCAAAGGACACATTTAAAATTACATCTAAAAGGGCAAATAGGAATATGTGATGAGAATGAACTTAAACATGAACAATTAGCTTGCATTCATGTAGCACCTTAGCCCAAAACAAGAAAAAGCACACTATTTAACATAATGTGTCATAAAACTACAATTCAATCACTCGAAAAACCGCTGAACAGTTATGCCTTAACTGGCCCTTCTGATTCCTAATTATAGATTGATATCAGCGTAAGAAGAAAAAAAAAGGCATTTTAACGTAACAGGTTTAAAATGCTCAAAATTAACCCCACCTTTCGTTGGAAAATATATAAAAGCAAATCTAAACTATCTGAATTGTATCTCATTAAAGAGAAATGTATGCACTTTACAGGGCCCTTTTTTTTTTTTTAATAAGTTCACATATACCCTTAAATGCAACGCGCTAGGCTCCGGATAGAAATAGGAGCCCGCCTCCCTGCCTTTGCTCCCAACCAATACGCAGAGAGAGAAGGTTGGCAGGAAAGTGCTGCGAGGACAGTAACAAACACCAGCAGCTCCAGAGCAGGCCCTGCTAGAGCCAGCAATGACGCACTTCGGTAACCCGACTCTTTCTCCCCTCCACCCCCGCCCCCAGCAGCGGTGCTGACACCGCCAACAGCCCGGAGTAGGAAAAAAGACAACAGAAAAAGGCAGAGGTTGGACCGCACCAGGTTTCATCAAGAAACCTCGATTATTCCTCTTTCGACACTAACCACTAGGACTAAACAGGAAAAGAAGCTTCGTGCTTAAGCAAGTCCCATCATGGTGGTTTAAGAGTCACTAAATTAAGCTGATAATGAGCCCAATCCACAGAGACAAATACAGGGTGTGGCTGCCGTGGAATACGGCGGTCCGTGGGAGAAAGGGGTATGGAATTTACACTCCCGTGCGAGGGGAAGAAGAGGCTTTACAGGGAGGGGGGGGTGGGGGGACGGCCCGCGCATTTTAAGGAACCATCTCAAACCAACACGAGCTTTTCGTTTACTTAAATCTAACCCTACAGATCAAAAGTTTTTAATAGATACATCACGTAAACTGTAAATAACCATTTAATCAAATACCATGACCCTCAATTAAAAAACTACATCCAAGAGAAAGGAGGAGGGAGAGGGAAGCGGGGGGCGGCAGGCAACAACATATAAAACATTTCTAGGCCACGGCGGAGAAAGTCTCACAAACCAGATGAAACTACTAATGCAATTCTAAAAATTAAAGCTGGACACTGCAGCATGAAAAACCATACGATAAAACCCATTACAGCTCAGGATTAAAAATAAAATGACATATACACCAAGGAGGAGCGGAAACTAAATGTCGAAAGTACAGTGGTTTATTAAAAAAAAAAAACTAAAGGGAAAACAAGACATTCTCGCAACGAGGGGGAAAAAGGGGCAGAAATCAACAATACGTTTCGAATGTAGGCCAGAAGAAAATGGGAACGGGGCTCAAAGTTTTACGGAACTACTTGATGCTGTTTCCCACACCTTCTCTCTCCCATGGCCCATCCGACCCTTTCCGTCCTAAAATCGCCGTCCACTGATCGCCGGGTACGCGAGAGGAGAAAAAAGAAAGTCAACCCCAAGCAAGAATAAAAGTGTGGAGGGAAAAAGCAGAAGCTGCCTACCTGGGGCAAGGATCAGTTCAGTTCGTGCCTTGAGAAAGACAGTGCGGGTGGGGGTGGGAACGAAAAGCAGCAGTAAAACTAAAACAAAAGTGGCGCCAAAACCCCCAACAAACAGCCTTCCACTCCCGCCCTTCCCCCTCCTCCCATGCCAGGCAGGCAGGGCCCCCCTTCGGGGCAAGGTCTGCACGCGGGGGCCAACACCGCCAGACCCCAACCTATTTAGAAAATTGTTGCCTGAAGAAAACTGACCGAAGTCGGGCCTCGGAAGGGATGGAGAGATCGATGCCAATCGCTTTCCCCGGCAGTTCCCCCACCACGCGCTGGAGATGACGGGGCGGGGGAGAGGCAGAGGGGCCCGTCACATGAATGTTGTTCCCTCTCTAGGAAGGGAGGAAGAGAGGGAGGGAGGGGAGGGAGGGAGGAAAGGAAGGAGGGGAAGGGAGAAGGGAGGGGGCACGAGGGAAGGGTGTGATCAGAGTAGATTTTCCCTCGCCTCCCTCGGTCCGAGGCCCAAATATACACAAGCGAGCCTCCTCGCCTCCCCTCCCCCCTAGGTTCCCAGCACCACCATTTTGCTCTCTTCCTTCCCCTCGCCGCGATGCCGCGCTCTTCCCCCATCCTGACCGCGGCCGCCCGGCCTGCCTCCCCCACTACGGCTCGCACCCCACCCCACCTCCAGTTCGGGCTCTCCCAGGCTTAAGAGCCTGCCGGAGAAAAAGGCACCTAAATCTAACGCTACACCGAGAAGCAGAGCCTCCATCTTGCGCTGCTCCGCGTTCTCCATTTTGGGCCACCCATCGGGGGGTCTCCGTAGAGGCCCCGAGGGAGAGCGGGGCGAGGGAAGGAAGAGAAAGCCTTCAGCGAGGGTAGTCGAAAAGAAGAGTCCTGCGGTAGAAAGCCACTCTAGGAGTAGGAGGTAGGGAGGAAAGGGAGGGGGTTGGAAGTTCCTTGGTAGTGTTGAGGGAGCGACTTGGGGAAAGAGGGGAGAAAGAAGGGCCGGGGGTTACGCGGGGACGAGGAGGCTTCTCCCCGGCTTCACTTGGCCGCCCGCTCCACAGCGGGCCCCGCTGGGGGTAAAGGAATAAGAGAAGAAATTAAACGGCAAGAGTGCCCAGTGGCTTTCCCTCCCAACTCCTCTCTCGCGCCCTATTTCAACCACACGCGCTTCACGGTGGGCCCCGCGCCCTCCGGGTGCCCCTCCAAACTTCTAGAAGCTTCGCCTCCGCCATTTTATAACTTACCTCCCCCCTCAGCGTACACAGAGGCAGCAACGAGACTGTTCGCCTGCCCCACTCCTCCTTCCTGCTTTCTCAGGCCGGGGGCTTCTTCACCCCTGGGCTGGTACAAGATATTTTTCCCTTCCTCTTCTTTTACACCCTTGAATTCTACTCAGGGACGGAAGCTCCCGCGGTTCTAGAGCGGTGGGGGTTTTGAAAGTGGCGGTCGGATCCGGCGGGTTTTTTTTTTTTCGCTCTCTCTCTCTCTTTTTTTTTTTTTTTTTTGGCGCTTCGGGATTGTTTGGGGTGTTCGCTCTTCGGCGACTTGGAGGCGAATGGAACGCGCAGGCGCCATCTGTCGGCCACGAACCCGCGCCCGGCTCCCGTTGGGAGGGGAGCGTCATCTAGCGGCAGAGAGTCGCCACTGCAACGCCTGGCCCCCTGCCCTCCCACCCAGCGCCCTCCTCCCAATCACCAGCCAATCGGGGTCGACTGCCTCCCGGGTTCAGCGTCTCCGACGCCGCCTTTCAACGAGGCGCCCGTAGGGGCGCGCCGCCGAGTGGGGTAAACAAGGTGCCGTGCCCGCGCCTGACTTACTCATTCGTTGAGCAGCGCTTCCGCCGCGCAGCCGGTCGCGCCGCGTTTCCTCTTTCTTTCTTGGGGGTCGAGGGGAGGGCGGTAGGGATGTCCGCAGGAGCCTCGCGCTGTGGGAAATCGGAAACTGGCCTCGCTGGGAACTGGTGCCCCGGCCCCCTCCTCCCAACGCCGTGCCGCCCGAGGTGGCAGCCTAGTCGGGCATCACCCTTCGAGGTCCCTTGCTGTGACACGCCCCGGCGAGGGAGCCTTTGGCCTTAGATCCCGGCCCCTCGCTTCCCCGCGCCCCCTATTCCTTCCCACCGAAAGAAGTCAACTCGGGCACCTGATCCTAAGTGATTTAAGGGGGTTGTTTTATGAGTTTTTGTTTTGTTTTGCTCGCTTTGGGCTTCGGATGTGGAGAGAAAACGAGCTGATTCTCCACCGGGAAGACCTAGCACTGGAGGGGAAAAGAACACTATTATTTTTCTTAAGACCGCTAGTGCCGTCTCGCAGAAAACGTGCTCGGTCTCACTCCAGGGTTTGAGAGACTTAGGGAACTGGGCTACTAGGTTAGGCCCCGCGCTCCACCAATTTATTCTGTACTCTTGGGCGGAGGGGAGGCCCGGGACGAGGCGGAGTGGAGGGAAATCGAAATTCGGGCAGAAGGAGTCGGGGAGCACCTCGCTGGTCTTCCCCGCCTCCCCCGCTTATCCACCGTCTTCCTGGAAGCGTGGGCGGAGGCGGCCTCGCGACTTAGTTAAGAATTTTTGGTTCCTTCTTATCATTCCTCCTCGCCCTCCCCTCAAGATGTTTGAAATGCGAAAAGATCCCCTTATCGCTCCTCCAACCCAGTTAGCTCTAAGTCTCTATCACCCTTTCTGTTTGTTTTTTGTTTCGCATCCAGCGTCCCGGACCTCGGACCGCTGCGAGCTCTCAGGGTCGGGGGGTGGGGGCGGAGTCAACTCCGGGAGGGCCTGTCCCCGTGGTAGCGCCGCTTCTCCCAGGACGGGGAGAAGTGACCTATTACAATGTTTCTCTGGCTATTACAGAGTCACACAATACTGTTAAGAAGAGCTCTTTGTTTCTGTTTCTTTTTTTTTATGTTTCCTTAAGCTATTCCTATAATATTAAATTAGATTTCAATCAGAAGGAAAAAAGTATTTAATAACAAGACACATTTTCCAAAGGAGAAATAAAGCAAGCCCCACGTAAATGGTGAGGAATTCACCGGATAGAGCTTCTAAAGCATTTCCTAGTGCAAAATAATGGTTATCTTCAATCCTTCAATTACATCCCTGTCATGCCTGTCTTAGTTTCTCTCATATCCTGTGTGGTCATTGGGTTTTGTTCGGTTTCTTTTTCCCGTGCAACTTCAAAAAAAAGAGTTATGATATATTTAATCAACTGGACAGTAAAAGTTAAACATCTAAAACCTGAAACATTTTTACTTACCTCTAGAACTTTGTGGAGTGGAATACTATTCGAAATAAATTTCCATTTCTTTTATAGACCATCTTTGGTGGAATGTTATACAGTTTTTAATAGATTCAAGTTAAGGATGCAGCAACAACATTAAATAGGGAGTAGTGGAAAATTTACAGTTATATAAGTTAATGCAAAATTACACTTAAAGTAATAGAAAAAAATGGGCTCTGTACCAAATCATTTTACATTAATTTAGTTCACTTGTGCCAATTTAGTATCAATTGATATTAAATGATTTCCTCTTTCAGTATTAGCTGTAAATTACTGATTTTCTGCTCCAAACATCACATTTATAGTACACGGTACAAATAGTTTTTCATTTATTTTATAAATTTACATCCTCAGCTGATTGTCTATGTAGCAACTGAGACTTCTTTAAACAATTTTATACTTTGAACAAAATTGAAAAGTTCCTCTGTTTAGTAAACTTACTTTCATTTTGTAAAAATAAATACTACTGAGGAAGATTAATAACTAACTGGTGTAACATCAGAAATAAATTTTATAGCAGATATACACCAATAGTCAAGAATGTTTCACTGTGGCCCCTCTTTTTCTAGAGTTTGTTCAGAAAATATATTTATTAAACCTTCAATATATGCAAATCACAGTGCTGCTGGCCCCAGTCCTGTCCTGAGAAGTAGAATTTATTTCCTAGGGTACTGAAAGATGGAGAGTACACCCTTAGAATTTGAAGACAAAGTGAGAAAATGTCATCATATGAAATATGTAACTGATGTAAAATAAGCTTTTAATCTTCATTATTTGTAACATGTCCTTCATGAGATAATATTGTAATGGCAGAAGCATTTGGTGCCTGATAAATACTGAAAAAGTAAATTTTAATAGTTAGAGTATTTGATACTGTGTGAGGAGAACACTATGTGATGCAAAAATATTTTGGTCTTTAATAATGCTTACACCACAGTGTATCGGAGATGATCCTCCAGTTTGATCACGGGTGTGAATAAAGCACACCACAATTCTTTTGTTCTGACTCCATGTAAATGGAGCAAGCTTCTGATTATAATTAGGTTTTCCAGATAGTCTCCTACTTTCACAGCATACATATATGTGACCTAAAATCCAAAAGTTTAAAGATGAATAAGCTGTGTTCACAAGAATTTTAAATTATGTATTAATATACCATAAAGGCAAAAGACAAACTATAAGTTGTGAGGAAATATTCGCTACATGAATGAAAAAGGCTAATTTCCTTAATATACAAAGAACTCTCACAAATCAATAAGATAAACATACTCAGTAGAAAACTGAACAAAGGATGTAAACAGTCAACTTATTGAACAATAAATGCAGAAATGGCTAATAAGTATATAAAACAGATAATACAGTGCTCAACTTCATTTACCACTAAAGACATACAAATTCAATACCACTTGTACAAGATTGGCATAGATTTTAAATTCTGATAATACTCAATGTTGGTAAACAAGAATTCTCATATACCATTGGTGGGAGTGTAAATTTAAAAAAAAAAATCTCGTGTAAAATTGACCTAGCATTTCCATTCCTAAGAATCTATCATACAGATATGCTCATGCAAGTTACACAAAGATACATGTAGATTTTTATTATAGTTTTGTAATAAAAAGAAACTGACCATGATAAAAATGGTGTCATTAGGGAACTGATTGAGTAAATTATCATACATCCATACAATGGGGTTCTATGCCCACCTTAAAGCAATTAAGTATGTATTTATCTACTGATACACAAATATGCCTAGAATAGGTTAAATGAAAAAAAATCAGGTTGCAAATAGCTTTTATAGTGTGGTCCCATTTGTGAATGTGTATTTACAAGTAAATATATGTGCTTGTATAGCCATAAAACATTCTCAAAGAACATGCAGGAAACCTAACAATAGTTACCTCTCAGAAATAGGTGGTATAGGATTCCAGGGCTTGTAATTTAACTTTTCACTTTATACATAGTTATCTTACATTAACTTTTTTTTAATTGAACATATATTACTTATGTAATTTTTAAGGTCTTATACTGGTTACTCCTGAAAACAGTTTGGCACTTTCTTATAAAATTAAACACACACTTACCCTATGACCCAGCAATCTTACTCCTGACCACTTATCCCAGAGAAATGAGAACTTGATTTACACAAAAATGTATACATAAATGTTTATGGAAATTTTACATTTAATAGCAAAACCAGGAATTAACCCAAATGTCCATAAACTGGTAAATGGTAAACAAACTATGGTACATTTATACCATAGAATACTATTCAGGAATGAAAAGGAGCTATTGATACACACAACAACTTGGATGGACCTCAAGGGTATTATGCTTAGAGGAAAAAGCCAATCTCAGAGAGTCACACACTATTACTCCACTATATAAAATCTCAAAATGATAAAATTATAGTGATGGAGAACAGATTAGTGGTTTCCAAGGGTTAGGGTCGGAGAAGGCAATGGCACCCCACTCCAGTGTTCTTGCCTGGAGAATCCCAGGGACAGGAGAGCCTGGTGGGCTGCCGTCTATGGGATCACACAGAGTCGGACACGACTGAAGTGACTTAGCAGCAGCAGCAGCAGCAGCAAGGGTTAGGGTTAGGGAAAAGGGTAAGGAGTAACTTAAGAAGTAATGGGAGAGAGTTTCTTTGTAGTGATTGAACAGTTGTGTATCCTGAGTGCAGTAATGTTAACTTAAATCTACACGTGGTAAAATTTTATAAAACTGCACACAGACACACACACACTGTATAAAGAACTGGTGAATTTTGAATAACATCTGTACTTGAGTTAATAGTGTTGTGTCAATGTGGATTTCCTGGTTTTGACAACAAACTGGTTATGTAAGCTGTAATCACTGGGAAAAGCTGTGTGAAGGGTACATGAAATTCTCTATTATTTTTGCCACTTCTTGTAAGTTCTACATTATTTCAAAATAAAACCTTGTACTAAAAAATTTAATGCTGATAATAAAAAAAAATCTCTGGTTAGTAGGTAATTACTCCGTTATAAGTTAATAGATTGAATTTCTCATTTACCGATCAACTTTTGTGAACTGGGGAATAGCTATTTAATTTCTAAAATCCTTACCTTCAATATTGTATGAACTTGTATGATTAAGGGCCTGATACTTTGATACTCAGAGAAGACCATGGACTGTGGCATCAATAGGAACTAGACATATTTAAAATATACTAAGATATCTCAAATATCACATTAATGAATTTGCTGATTTTTTTCTTACTTTGAATAACATACAATATTTCCAGTATCAGTTAATGGAACTAAAGCTATATAACTGTATGCAAAAGATTCAATCTTTCACATGCAACCTCTCCTGCTTCTCCTCTGAGCTGTGATAATCCTATGTCCAATCTGTTTTGCATCCAACTCAGTCCTGATTAGAACACTACCTTACTTCCTTGGGCTTCCCTTGTGGCTCAGCTGGTAAAGAATTCACCTGCAAGAGGGAGACCTGGGTTCGATCCCTGGGTTGGGAAGATCCCCTGGAGAAAGGAAAGGCTATCCACTCCAGTATTCTGGCCTAGAGAATTCTAGGGTGGCAGAGTCGAACATGTCTGAGCGACATTCACTTACTTCCTTACTTTTATGCTTACTTTCTTGCTCCATTGTACTCTCATTCACTTATATACTTTCTTATTGGAGGTCTTCCCAGTGTATCAGTTGATAAAAAGTCTGCCTGCAGTGCAGGAGACCCAGGTTCAATCCCTGGGTCAGGAAGTTTCCCTGAAGAAGGAAATGGCACCCCACTCCAGTATTCTTGCCTGGACAATTCCATGGACAGAGGAACCTGGTGGACTACAGTCCATGGATTCTACATTTCTCAGTTCAGTTCAGTCGCTCAGTTGTGTGCGACTCTTTGCAACCCCATGAATCGCAGCACGCCAGGCCTCCCTGTCCATCACCATCTCCTGGAGTTCACTCAGACTCACGTCCATCGAGTCCGTGATGCCATCTAGCCATCTCATCCTCGGTCGTCCCCTTCTCCTCCTGCCCCCAATCCCTCCCAGCATCAGAGTCTTTTCCAATGAGTCAACTCTTTACATGAGGTGGCCAAAGTACTGGAGTTTCAGCTTCAGCATCATTCCTTCCAAAGAAATCCCAGGGTTGATCTCCTTCAGAATGGACTGGTTGGATCTCCTTGCAGTCCAAGGGACTCTCAAGAGTCTTCTCCAACACCACAATTCAAAAGCATCAGTTCTTCGGTGCTCAGCCTTCTTCACAGTCCAACTCTCCCATCCATACATGACCACAGGAAAAACCATAGCCTTGACTAGATGGACCTTAGTCAGCAAAGTAATGTCTCTGCTTTTGAATATACTATCTTGGTTGGTCATAACTTTTCTTCCAAGGAGTAAGCATCTTTAATTCCATGGCTGCAGTCACCATCTGCAGTGATTTTAGAGCCCCCAAAAATAAAGTCTGACACTATTTCCACTGTTTCTCCATCTATTTCCCATGAAGTGATGGGACCGAATGCCATGATCTTTGTTTTCTGAATGTTGAGCTTTAAGCCAACTTTTTCACTCTCCTCTTTAACTTTCATCAAGAGGCTTTTTAGCTCCTCTTCATTTTCTGCCATAAGGGTGGTGTCATCTGCATATCTGAGGTTATTGATATTTCTCCCAGCAATCTTGATTCCCACTTGTGCCTCTTCCAGCCCAGCATTTCTCATGATGTACTCTGCATAGAAGTTAAATAAGCAGGGTGACAATATACAGCCTTGACATACTCCTTTTCCTATTTGGAACCAGTCTGTTGTTCCATGTCCAGTTCTAACTGTTGCTTCCTAACCTGCATACAGATTTCTCAAGAGGCAGGTTAGGTGGTCTGGTATTCCCCTCTCTTTCAGAATTTTCCACAGTTTATTGTGATCCACACAGTCAAAGGCTTTGGCATAGTCAATAAAGCAGAAATAGATGTTTTTCTGGAACTCTCTTGCTTTTCCATGATCCAGCAGATGTTGGCCATTTGATCTCTGGTTCCTCTGCCTTTTCTAAAACCAGCTTGAACATCAGGAGTTCACAGTTCACGTATTGCTGAAGCCTGGCTTGGAGAATTTTGAGCATTACTTTACTAGCACGTGAGATGAGTGCAATTGTGTGGTAGTTTGAGCATTCTTGGCATTGCCTTTCTTTGGGATTGGAATGAAAACTGACCTTTTCCAGTCCTGTGCCTACTGCTGCGTTTTCCATATTTGCTGGCATATTGAGTGCAGCACTTTCACAGCATCATCTTTCAGGATTTGAAACAGCTCAACTGGAATTCCATCTCCTCCGCTAGCTTTGTTTGTAGTAATGCTTTCTAAGGCCCACTTTACTTCAGATTCCAAGATGTCTGGCCCTAGATGAGTGATCACATCATCATGATTATCTGGGTCATGAAGATCTTTTTGTACAGTTCTTCCATGTATTCTTGCCACCTCTTCTTAATATCTTCTGCTTCTGTTAGGTCCATACCATTTCTGTCCTTTATCAAGCCCATCTTTGCATGAAATATTCTCCTGGTATCTCTAATTTTCTTGAAGAGATCTCTAGTCTTTCCCATTTTGTTCTTTTCCTATTTCTCACAAACTCCCAATTCAAGCCTAGCCCACAGGTGTCTAAAGTCCACACTTTGCATGTAAGAGCCTGAGGAACAAAGTACAGGCTCTTTAGGGTAATTTAGTGCCTTCCAGGAGAGAGAAGAATGCCTTCTTAAGTGAACAATGCAAAGAAATAGAAGAAAACAATAGAATGGGAAAAACTAAAGATCTCTTCAAGAAAATTAGAGATACCAAGGAACATTTCATGCAAAGATGGGCACAGTAAAGGACGGAAACAGGAAGGACCTGACAGATTAAGAAAATCTGGCGAGAATACATAAAGTGAAGTCGCTCGGTCATATCCGACTCTTTGCGACCCCATAGACTGTAGCCTACCAGGCTCCTCCGTCCACGGAATTTTCCAGGCAAGAAAATGGATTGCCATTTCCTTCTCCAGGGGATCTTCCCGACTCAGGGATTGAACCCAGTTCTCCTGCATTGCAAGCAGATGCTTTACCATCTGAGCCACCAGGGAAGCAGAATCCATAAAAGAACAGTACAAAAAGATATTAATGACCCACATAACTATGATGATGTGATCACTCCCCTAAAGCCAGACATCCTGGAGTGCGAAGTCAAGTGGGCCTTACGAAGCCTCACTATGAAGGAAGCTAGTGGAGGTGGTGGAATTCCAAGTGAGCTATTTCAAATCCTAAAAGATGATGTTGTTCAGGTGCTTCACTCAGTATGCCAGCAAATTTGGAAAACACAGCAGTGGCCACAGCACTGGAAAACATCAGTTTTCATTCCAATTTGAAAGAAGGGCAATGCCAAAGAATGTTAAGCTACTGTACAATTGCTCTCATTTCACATGGTAGCAAGATAATGCTCAAAATCCTTCAAGCTAGGCTTCAACAGTACATGAACTGAGAACTTCCAGATGTACAACCTAGATTTAGAAGCGGCAGAGGAACCAGAGATAAAATTGCCAACATCCATTAGATCATAGAAAAAGCAAGAGAATTTCAGGAAAACATCTACTTCTGTTTCATTGACTATGCTAAAGCCTTTGATTGTGTGAATCACAACAAACAGTGAAAAATTCTTAAAGAGGTGAGCATACCAGACCACCTAACCTGCCACCTGAACAACCTGTATGTAGATCAAGAAGCAACAGTTAGAACCGGACATGGAACACAGGACTGATTCCAAATTGGGAAAGGAGTACATCAAGGCTGTATATTGTCACCCTGCTTACTTAACTAATATGCAGAATACAGCATGTGAAATGCTAGACTTGATGAAGCACAAGCTGGAATCAGTATTGCCAGGAGAAATATCAATAACCTCAGATATGCAGATGAAATCACCCTAATGACAGAAAGCAAAGAGGAACTAAAGAGCCTCTTGATGATGGCGAAAGAGGAGAGTGAAAAGTCTGGCTTAAAACTCAACATTCAGAAAACTAAGATCATGGCATCTGGTCCCATCACTTCATGGCAAGTAGGTGGGGGAAAAAATGGAAATGGTGACAGACTTTATTTTCTTGGGCTTTACAGTCACTGTGGATGGTGACTTCAGCCATGAAATTAAAAGATGCTTGCTCCTTGGAAGAAAAGCTATGACAAACCTCAATGGTATATTAAAAAGCAAAGACATCACTTTGCCGACAAAGGTCCATATAGTTAAAGAAAGTTAAAGAAACTGAAGTTGCTCTGTCATGTCCGGACTCTTGGCAACCCCATGGACTATAGCCTGCCAGGTTCCTCCATCCATGGGGTTTTCCAGGCAAGAATACTCAGTGGGTTACCATTTCCTTCTCCAAGGGATCTTCCTGACCCAGGAATCAAACCTGGGTCTCCCGCTCTACAGGCAGGTTCTATACCATCTGAGTATAGTCAAAGGTAATGGCTTTTGTCAGTACTCGTGTATGGATGTGAGAGTTGGACCATAAAGAAGGTTGAGCATGAAAGAATTGATTCTTTCGAACTGTGGTGCTGGAGAAGACTCTTGAGAGTCCCTTGGACAACAAGGAGATAAAACCAGTCAACCCTAAAGGAAATCAACCCTGACTATTCATTGGAAGGACTGATGCTGAAGCTGAAGCTCCAGTATGTTGGCCACCTGATGCAAAGGCCCAACTCTTTGGAGAAGACTCTGATGCTGGGAAAGTTTGAGGGCAGGAGGAGAAGAGGACAACAGAGGATGAGGTGGTTGGATGGCATCATCGATTCAATGGACATGAGTTTGAGCAAACTCTGGGAGACAGTGAAGGATAGGGAAGCCCGGTGTGCTGCAGTCCATGAGATTGCAAAGAGTCGGACATGACTGAGCAATTGAACAACAAAGTGCTTTCCACAGTCTTATCCAAATCTCATCATGCATAACTATGAACTTTGCTGGGGCAGTGTCTATATAGGTCACTGTTGTAACCCCAGCACTTAGTAGGAGCCTGAAACGAGATAGAGTGAAAGTGAAGTCACTCAGTTGTGTCTGACTCTTTGCAACCCTATGGACTATAGCCCCCACCACCATCCCCAACCCCACGTTCCTCTGTGCATGGGATTTTCCAAGCAAGAGTGCTGGAGTGGGTTGCCATTTCCTACTCCAGGGGATCTTCCCAACCAAGGGATCAAACTCAAGTCTCCTGCACTGCAGGCAGACTCTTTACCATCTGAGCCACCAGGGAATCCCCTGAAAGTGCTCAAAAAAAAATTGTTGAATGATTAAAGGAATGAATGTATGGCCTAAACAAAATGTATGACCTAAATAACCATTCCCTGCTCATATACTATACATTTTTTTTTTCTCATCCCCAGGACTTATTTGTTTTATAACTAGAAGTTTGTACCTTATGACCTCCTTCACTCATTTCACCTACCCCTCAATTGGCAGGGTTTCCTTCTTTTTATAGCTGAATAGTATTCCACTGTGTTTGTGTGTGTATATACACACCATAATTTCTCTATCCATTCATCCACTGATGGACAGTAAGGTTGTTTTCATGTTTTAGATATTGTAATTGATGCAGCAGTGAACATTGGGGGTGCAGATAACTTTTCTAGTTAGTGTTTTCATTTCCACTTCCCAGAAATGGAACTACTAGATCATGCTGTGCTATGTGCTTAGTTGATCAGTCATGCCCAACTCTTTGCAACCCCATGGACTGTAGCCCGCCAGGCTTCTCTGTCCATGGGATTCTCTAGGCAAGAATACTGGAGTGGGTAGCCATGCCCTCCTCTGGGGATCTTCCCAACCCAGGGATTGAACCCAGGTTTCCCACATTGCAGGCGAATTCTTTACTTACTGAGCCACCAGGGAAGCCAAGATCATACAGTAGTTCTATTTTTAAGTTTTTAAGGAACCTCCATATCATATACCATAGATTCTAAGCAAACGATATTACTTCCCATTTTCCTAGTACTTTCCCACCTATACCTTTTCTCACACTATTTTCTCTCCTTTCTCAAGATTTGCCTCACTCAATTCTCTTCATGTTTTTCTTCTCTTTCTTTTGCGGTGTTCACGATGTTAGTTTCCTGAGCAGGGATTGAAACCAGGCCCACAGCAGTGAAATTGCCAAGTCCCAACTGCTGTACCACTAGGAAATTCCCTCTCTTCATCTTTAAATGCCCAGTTTAAATGAGAAAAATCTCCATAAAACCTTCTCTGATGTCCCAACGTGGAAATGATCTCTCTCATTTTGTAAGACTCCTCCCTACCAGATTTTGAATGCCTTCTAAATAATAACGATAGTATTCATGTTTTGTTCACATTAAATGTTAGCATATAGTAGAAGGTCAATGTTTATTGAACTGAAATGGGAGAATAAAGAATTATCTAGATGAACACTATGTATTAGAACTTTTGTGATGATAGAAGTTTCAAAATCTGTGCGGTCCAGTATGACAGCCACAAATAGCTACTGGAACTGAATTTTTATTTTAGTTAATTAAAATGTCATTGCCCACTTGTGGCTAGTGGCTTCCTACTGGACCATGAGCTATCTAGGTAATTCTAGTTGCAATTGTTCTTCATTCAACAGTGTTTACTGAGTACCTCCTATGTGCCAAACACAAAATAGGCTAGGAGCTGATGATATAAACATGAATAATTCATGGTCCTTGACCTCAAAGAGCTTGCAACCTATTAAGAAAAGATAGGATCAAATCAATCAGTCAAGTGTTATAGGTGCTATTATATAAGACTGACAAAATAGAATGTGTGTACAAAGGTGAATGTGGGCAGGAGTCAGAAGAGGGTTTGTAAACAAGGTAAGATTAGTATTCATCAGGCAAACAAAAGATTAAGAGCTTTGCCCACAGAGGAGGGTGAACAAAGGCATGAAAGTCAAACCAGAGACCCTCTCCTCCTGGAAGTAGTAGTTACTTTGATTTACACCTAGGAATTGGAAGCTCAAGAGCTCTAGTAAGGACTTCCCAGGTGGCTCAATTGGTAAAGAATCCACCTGCCAATGTAGGAGATGCCAGATAGGTGGGTTTGATCCCTGAGTGAGGAAGATCCCCTGAAGTAGGGAAATCACAACCCACTCCAGTATGCTTGCCTGGAGAATCCCATGGACAGAGGAGCCTGCAGGCTACAGTCCATGGGCTCTCAAAGTTGGACATGAGTGAGCAGGCATGCAACCCGACAAACTCTATTAAAAGGAGAAGGTGAAGTTTGTGCTGGAGTCCTAGGCAGGAGCCCAATCCCAGAGGGTCCTTGGAATGCCTTGCTAAGGAAGGAGCCTGGCATCCTACAGGCACCGGGAAGTCATGGAAGCCATGTGCTCATTTTATATTAGAGAAAGTTGTCTCTGGGAGACAGATTGGAAAGGGTTAGACAATCTGAGAGATGATGGGTTATGTGGGATCTTAGTGACACTGGAAACATAGTCCAGGTTTAGACAGGCTGTGTGAGCTTTTTATTAATAGCTTGAAATAAGATGATGATTACAGTGAACATCTTTGTTTTGTCTCTATTTGATAATCCATTCAATTTTCTTCTATTTCTTTTCTTTCTTTCTTTTTGCATACAGAGACATAGCCTTTACTGAATGGCCAGATCTCCATGGAAGCAAAATTGAAACTTGGTATGACTATTTGGACATTTCAAGGAAAGAAAGTACCTTCTGCTTAAATCATTTGAGAAATAGTAGCCAAAATAACTCACTCCTATCAGTAGCTAATTCTTCCATTCACTTAATGCTGGCACTGATCCTAGTTATTTGTATTAAGTAGCTCACCATGTCATAGGATTTGTTTACATAGACAGATGACAGGTTTGCCATAGTTTTAAGTGCCAACATTTAATAAACAACAAAAAAGACTTCCTGTCACAGGAAGTCAAACTTCTGGATTACTTTAAAGGTCCTTTTGTGATGCAGGAGTTTTCAATACCTTCAGGAGACATTTATCATTTCAAACCCAAACACATTTAATGGTTTCATTAGTCTTCATTTTGTTTGTTGCCATTGTGGAACTGTTGCTGGATACTCATTCTGATAGAAATAGCAATCGTTTTTGAAAGCAGAAGCATTGTTAGCAGAACAACACATGCATATACACACAAATAAACATTTTTAGCTATTTCCAGATATTGCTTAATGTTATTTGGTTAAATTTAGCATTGCCCAGAACCTCCAATAAGATTGTCTGTGATTGGCATGCATACAAATTTATAAAGCCCAGGTTATATTAATAACTAAATGAAAAGACCCTGATGCTGGGAAAGATTGAAGGCGGGAGGAGAAGGGGACGACAGAGGATAAGATGGTTGGATGGCATCACCTACACAATGGACATGGGTTTGGGTAAACTCTGGGAGTTGGTAATGGACAGGGAGGCCTGGTGTGCTGCAGTCCATGGGGTTGCAAAGAGTCAGACATGACTGAGCTACTGAACTGAACTAAAAAGGACATTAACATTAATAACAACAAAGATGATGGTAAACCATAATGGAAAATAATATTAAAAATATATATATATATGTATAACTGAATCACTGCTGTACAGCAGTAATTAATACAACATTGCAAATCAACTGTACTTCAATAAAAAATTAAGAACAGTACTAAAAAAACCAACAAAGATGACTCTTTGAATTTAAGTACACTATTTCTTATTAGTAACTACCAACGTTAAGTACAATTTAAACTCTAGAACCACTGTCAGCATTTGACGTCTATCACTGGTAGCAAGTTTACTGTTATATGCTGATAAGATGTCTAATGTTAGACTCTAGAAATTAGTGCTAGAACTGCTTGTGGAAAGATTAAGAGGTGTGAAGAAAGAATGAAGGCAGATTTGAAAAGTGGAAAAGGGCTACAGATAGAAACTTCTGAGAAAATACATTTTATCCTCCAAATATAGACAATACTGCATTAGATTCTAGACCAAACTTTTTTTCAAAAGCTATAAAGGGCATTTTTGAGACAATTGGCAACATTTGAATACAGTGTATATAATAATTTTGTATCAGTGTTTATTTCTGATTTTAATCATTGTATTGTTACTCAAGTGAATGTCTTTATTCTTAACAGATACCCTGGAGTATTTAAGGATAAAGGGGGCATTACATCAGCAATTTACACTCAAATGGTTCAGAAAGAAAGGTAAATGTATTCTTTATATACACGTTATATATTGTGATAGTGTGCTGAAACCTGCTAGCACCAGCTCACAGGAGCTGATTGTATACTCCAGTTAGTGACCTCACATTGGGGGCTTGAAATCAGCCATGGTGAGAGCATTTACACCATGAAAACCAGCAAATGCTATGCTATGCTTAGTCACTCAGTTGTGTTCGACTCTTTGTGACCCATGGACTGTAGCCTGCCAGGCTCTTCTGTTCTTGGGGCTTCTCCAGGCAAGAATACTGGAATGGGGTGCCATGCCATCCTCCAGGGGATCTTCCTAACCCTAGGGGTCAAACCCAGTTCTCCACATTGCAGGCAGATTCTTTACTATCTGAGCCACCAGGGAAGCCTCAAATGCTATAGATCAGTGCTGTTTTTTCCCTGGAGAGCCAGTTGTCAAAACATATTAGCCATGGATCAAAGTCAAAAATAATGTCTAGATTCATGCAGTTTTTTGTTATTATAATTGATGGGTTGTCGTATTTTGCCTTTGACCTGAACTGATATATTCAAAAAGATCTAGTGCTGCTAAATACTCAGTAATAAATAATATTCTCAATATGTCATCCTCTAATCACCTGAAAATATCTTTCAAACTTACCTTGCCATATATATTATCTTAGTTTTGTAGTTACTTTTTGTACACTGTAAACTAAAAGCAATCATGTATCTAACAGTAGGAATCAATTTGTTGCTGTTTAGTTGCTAAGTCATGTCCAGCTCTTTTGTGACCTCATGAACTATAACCCGCCAGGCTCCTCTGTCCATGGGGTTTCCCAGCAAGAATACTGGAGCGGGTTGTCACTTCCTTTTCCAGGGGATCTTCCCCACCCAGGGATCGAACCTGTGTCTCTTGTGTCTCCTGCATTGACAGGCAGATTCTTTACCACTGAGCCACCTGAGAAGCCCAGGAATCAAGTTAGTTATGCCCAGAGATCCAACCGGTCCATCCTAAAGGAGATCGGTCTTGGGTGTTCACTGAAGGGACTGATGTTGAAGCTGAAACTCCAATACTTTGGCCACCTGATGTGAAGAGCCGACTCATTGGAAAAGACCCTGATGCTGGGAAAGATTGAGGGCAGGAGGAAAAGGGGACAACAGAGGATGAGATGTTTGGATGGCATCACCGACACAATGGACATGGGTTTGGGTGGACTCCGGGAGTTAGTGATGGACAGGGAGGCCTGGTGTGCTGCGGTCCATGGGGTTGCAAAGAGTTGGACACGACTGAGTGACTGAACTGAACTGAACTGAAACACTGCTTGCCTCCCAAGCATCTGTCATATTCCTGGGACTTTGTGAAGCTTCATGTTCTCCATAAGGTCTCTCTTGAATACCACAGTCCTCATTGGTCCCTTCTTTGCATACATAGAAGAGCATCCAGACTAATGCCCTCATTTTTCAAAGGAGAAACTGAAGACCAAGAGATTAGCATTCCCAGTATAACAGAATATCCGGTGACAGAGTGAGGAGCAGCAGCCTCCTCCTCTCATGCCAAAACCCTGAGCTATTTCTCTACACCATTAGAGCACACACTCGCCAGACCAAAATTAAATATTAGATCATAATTTTCTGCTTCCTGACCAAATGTAGTATGCTTACTGCCTCACAGAGTAGGAACATCTATCTAGCACGGTAGATCCTTGATAAATAAAGTTTGGTACTCAATAAACACTCGATATATCCATTAGTTTGGAATGCCTTTCATATACTCTTTTTTATTTCAAAGATGCCTTTTGATTTATTTACAAAGCCATAAAACCTGACATGTGTTTTCTTAGTGCTATTAATGAAGAGCTGGCTACCAACAATGAAAGTAGATGACTTGTTTCCCAGTGGGTGGGACATCCAAATGTCTAGGTGCCAAATTATAAAATGAGATCAGCCTTGGAGTCTTTACTGAGGTTTTATTCTTTCAGATTTAAATATGGTTTATAGAACACTTTGAGAATCAATTTAAAGTCACTTTGCAGGGCAAAACTGTATAGCTATTTAGATATTCTTGAAGGAGAAGTGTATTAATTAGTAGCACAAGAAAATGCAAAAACTAATGGCGAAGTTGTTTGTCCCTATTTTTAAAAAAATAATACTTTTTTGCAATTTTCAGAAAGACAAAATGATAAAATTTGAATATTTTTTCAAAAGGACTACCAGATGAAACTTAATGAGGTTAGTAGTCTAAGATCCCAATCATCAGAGACTTTTAACTGGAGTATTTATCCCTTTATGAGTTGTTGAAACATTTTTAAGGTTTACAGCCTACCATTCAGTAAGTTAAGACCAATAAAACACCCACTTGACCAATTCAGCCATATCCCAAGAAGAAATAAGAAGTCAGAGTTTGAAAAGATATTCATTAGTTGCAACTGTTGTGATATAGACCTCAAGACCTTGATCAGATTTTTTTTATACATAGTAAAAAAATGACATGCTGTTTGATCTGAAGTCAGGTTTTAGCCTTCAGTTTGTAGATAGAACTATGTTAAAAATAAAAGGCAATAAAAATTAATGCGACCAGTATTTGCTGTTGTGATTTCATTATTTCAACCAAATTGTGATTCAATGCTAAGGAGGATGGCTGCAAATGTTTAGAAAGTCACAAGCACTATTGATTTTGAAGACACTGGAATAGATAAGACACATAGTTCCTTTGCCTGTGAAAAAGAAATCAGAGCAATGTATCTTTCTAAATATAGTTAATTAAAAATGGAGGAATCTAGAATTCTCTCATATATTCACACAAGAAGACATGTACAAGAATGTTCTTTGCAGTGCTTTTTATAATGAAACAACCTAAATGTCCATCACAGAAGAGTATACATATTGCAGTATATTCATTATGATGAAATACTATGCAGTGGTGAAAAATGAACTAATGCTACATATATCAACATGGGTAAATCTCAAAATGTTATAGTAAAAAAAAGCAAGGTACAGAATAATAACTAACACATCATGCTTAGTTTATTATGTTCTAAGTGCTTTGTATATATCAACTCTTTAATCTTTAAAAGCAACCTTATTATGAATAGATATTATTATGAATATCCATTTTATAGATACAAAAATGAGGCACAGAAAGCTTAAGTAATTTTTTGAAGGTCACACAGCTGGCACCATATACATCAGATATTCTAGTCCACCATTGGCTCCAAAGTTTGTGCTTTTATTCACTGCACTACCGTTGATTATATGATACCATTTTATAAAACTTAAAATATGCAAAGTAATGTTCTATGCAGTTTATGGATAGACACATATGTGATAAAAATGTGAAAACATGCATGGAAATGAAAGGCATCAAATACATGAATTTGGCTCCTTCTGAGAAAGGGAGACAGGGGAAATGAATGGACACAGAAAACTTTAGCTATATCCATAAAGTCTTATTTCTAGGAAAAAAAAAGATATTTAGTAATACAAGAAACATATAAGATTTGACAGTGCTGGGCTGTGAGTACAATGGAGCTTATCATATTATTCTCTATGAGGTTTATAATTTTATTCTCTATATATACCTTTATTTGTAAAACATTTCACAATTTTTAAAACAGAGATTTTTAAAAAGAAATGAAAAAGTATATTATGAAGCTGGATTATGTGTCTTGGATCTCCAGTGTAATAAACAATCCTGATTGTAATTTTAAATATTTACACAAATAATGTGAAATAAAGATTTTGTGAAATTCAGAAGCCCTTTTTCATTTCAGCTGAGATGCACATGGATATTTAATAAAAGCTCAGCAATGCAATCTTTAAAAGATTAGTTTTTACAAATAAAAGTGAAAACTTCACAACAAAATACTTTTTGCATAGATTCATTTAAGTACAACATACACAACCTCTTGAGAGACCATGTCCAAATTCAAACCAGAAGTCCACATAACCATTTTGGAATGCAGTACCATTGTTTATACATTTAAATTATGTTGTTTAAAGAAAGTTATACTTAATGAAGGAAAAGGAAGAATGCTGAAAACAGCTTTCAGAAGTATCCTGATAGAAGATCAGGTTTGAAAAAGTGCATAATTCTATTTGAATAATAGGACATTTTATTTGTGTAACAACTAATCCCACAGTTTAATTTAAAGGTCAAGTCATTGATTTGGCTTGAGGCAGAGGAGAGAGACAGTTCTGTCTCCCTGTTTATACACATTCAAGTAGTTCCACGAGACCTAAGATCTAAGATGAGGTAACTTTTTCTTAATTTGGTGGAAAGAAGATTTCTGTGTTTGTTGATAATAGAAAGAAACACCTTTATTCCTATTTTCCCCTTTTAGTAAAACAGAAAATCCCACAGATTTCACGTCAATATATTGTCCCCTAGAAACAAGAAGGTCAAGAGAGCAGATATTTTATAAATATTCGTGTAGTCTTTTCCCCTTTGTAGTTTTTTTCTGCCTTCCTCTTATTTACATATTTCAAAGCACTTTTCCTGTCCAGAGAAGTCATCCCCATCCTTTAACCTGGGAGTGAGAGGAATTTTCCACCGCAATTGCTGTTGTCTACCTACTGTGCCCATGAATTATGTTTCTGAAGCACTATGAAACAATGATTTCCAAAGCAATATTCGCTCTACACCCTGGGGGTAAGACAACTTTGATACTTCCTCAAAACTTAAAAGTAACATGAGTTTAATTATCATGTGTATGAGACATTTGTTGCCTCCTCTCTCTTCCTTTATGTGTGTGGAGCTCACCCCTTTGGTGTGGAAGATCTGAGAAAAAAAAAAGTGAGAAGGAAAAATCAAGAAATGATAATACCTTCAGTTTCTAACAAAGAGCTCCAGTGTTGCATCTGTCTTTGCAAGTGCGAACTGTGGGGAGGGGGTTGGGGAGCTAAAGGGAATGACTGCCCATCATTTAACCTTTCAGTTTCATTATCTGTTAACTAGGAATAATAATACAGGCTTGACATGCTTTGGTTCTTTGAAGATAAAGTTAATAATAAACGTAATACATGAATCTATTCTCCTTTTAAAAAATCAGAAAATTAAAAGATAAAGGTAAGGACTTCCCTAGTGGCTTAATGGTAAAGAAGCCACCTGCCAATGGAGGAAACATGGGTTCCTGGCCTGTGAAGATCCCACCTGCCTTGGAGCAGCTAAGCCCGTGCTCCGCAACTACTGAGCCTGAACTCTACAGCCCGGAAGCTGCAACTACAGAGCCCACTCACAACTACTGAAGCCCACGCTTCCTAGAGCCCGTGCCCCACAAAAGAGGCCACTGCAGTGAGCAGCCCTCACGCCACAGCTAGAGAGCAGGCCCTGCTCCCTGCAACCAGAGAAAGCCACGGAGCAATGAAGACCCAACACTGCCAAAAAGAAAATAAATTTATAAAGACAATTAGCTTTTTTAAAAGATAAAGGTAAGATGCTTGCATTAGTCAGCGTTCTCCAGAGAAACAGAATCTACAGAATCCATATCTGTATCCATCTCTATATGTATTTGCATGTGTGGAGAAAGAAAGATCGATTATAAGTAATTAACTCAAACACAGTTAAAGAGGCTGAGAAACCCAAGATCTGCCCTGGGAAAGCTGGCCAACCATCTGGTTCCAATCCTAGAGCAAATGAGCTTGGAGACCCAAGAAGAGCTGATGTTTCAGTTTGAGTAGCTCAAACAATGAGGCAGGAGGGAGGATCTGCCTTTTTATTCTATTCAGGACTTCAAGTGATTTGGTGAAGACCACCCACGTTAGAGAAGACAATCTGCTTGGCTCAGTTTAACTGATTCAAATGTTAATCTCATATCAAAACATCCTAACAGACATACCCAGAATAATCTTAGACAAGTTACTGGGAACCCCATGGCCTTGTTAAGTTGACACATAAAATTGATTGTCTCAGCCCCCTTGGCCACCTCCCCCAACTTGTTCTCTTCCCTTCTTCTCATAGATAACCATTTTTGAGTTTGAAGCTCATTCTTCCAGATAAATCTTTTAAAAACTTTTTTACCTTAATAAGTAGAAAAAATATGTAGTATTGTACTAGTATATGACATAAATGGTATCAGATAGTACATATCCTTTTGTGACTTGTGGTTTTCATTCACATATGTTTTTGAGATTTGTCCTTGTTGATACATGCTGGTTCATGATTTTAACACCTGGATACTGTTCAATTGAACAAATAAACTATGTTTCATTGAGTCATTCTTCTATTGATGTACATTGAGGTTGTTCCTGATTTGTCACTATTAACAGTTATATAGTAAACGTCTTTGTGTACCTGTGGGTGTATTTCTCTGCCTAGAAGAGTAATGCATGTAATTCGCTTGATGGGAGAAAACTTGACTAGTGTAATGAAAACTGATTGTAAAGTTTTAAGCTAGTCTTTTTGGTTTGTGTGTAATCTTATGAATTGTTGCTTTTTGATAAAGATTCTTGAGATATACTATGGCAGAAGGCCAGCTCTCCAGCAAAACAGGGTTTTTCAGAGTAGCTGTACTTTAGAGAGAATCACCTTAATTCAGGATCCAGAACTTACTTCTGCAAGTCTAGGACCTAATTTTTTCAGTGAACTCATCAAGAGACCATGTTTTCAGTATCCAGACACTGTTGAAGTCACCCTAGGAAGAAGTAGGTAGATTCTTATTTTACATTTTCCAGATTATTTCATATTCTTTTACAAAAATTTCTTCTTAAAGTCTTGGATCACACCAGACTATTTGAGCCTTTTGATGCCTGTGACTCCTAAGTTGGGTTGTCACTCATCAGTATGAGCTTTGTTTTCTCAGAGTTCATGAACTGAAATATTAATTTTTAAATTGGTTTTTAGTCCTGGGTATAGAGGAACCAGGGCTTCCCCGGTGGCTCAGCAGTAAAGAGTCTGCCTCCAATGCAGGAGACCAGGCTTCAATCCCTGAGTTGGGAAGATTCCTTGGAGAAGGGAATGGCAACCCACTCTAGTATTGTTGCCTGGAGAATCCTTGTGAACAGAGAAGCCTGGCAGGCTACAGTTCATGGGGTTGCAAAGAGTGAGACACAACTGAAGTGACTTAGCACACACGCGTAAGTGAACCAAATCCCTTATTCTATAAGTAGGTACTATTATCCCTATTTTACAGCTAGGGAAACTGAGGCTTAGAGAGGTTTAAGGGAATTTGCCCCATGTCACAAAAACTCTGAAATGGACAAGCCAGGATTCAACCCCAAGTCTGTGACTTCAAGACCAGTGCTTTTTCCATCGTATACTGCAGGCTGTCAGGACACATTTTCTTTCTCTGTCCCTAACTCACTTTGCAACAGTATGTATGTATTTGAGGAGTATAAAAGACCACATAAATAATAAGAAAAACTACCGTTTATTGACCACCCATTCTATGTTGGGCTTCCCTGGTGGCTCAGCTGGTAAAGAATCCACCTGCAATGCAAGAGATCTGGCTGCGACCCCTGGGTTGGGAAGATCCCCTGGAGAAGGGACAGGCTACCCACTCCAGTATTCTGGGCTCAAGAATTCCATGGACTGTATAGTCCATGGGGTCACAAAGAGTCGGACATGACTGAGACGCTTTCACTTTCATTCTATGTCAAGCACTGGGCTAGGCATGATACCTTTCTGTAAAACCTCATAACATCCCTCTAAGGTAAAAATTATCATCTCCATATTACAGATGAGAAAACTGAGGTTCAGAGAGTTTAAGTGACTTTCACAGAGAGTGCCAGGGCAAGATTCAAGCTCATATCTATAGGATGCAAAATATATGTACTTTCCACTACAACCAAGACCTTTCAGTATATTATTTTATTATATGTCTATGTATTATTAATACCTTCATTCTGGTCAAGCTTATATCATTTTAGGCAGACTTTGTGTCCCTCTCTAGTTAACATTAATAGTAGGTTTCATTTCATGTTTTACCTTAATGGGAAGGAGTTGAAGGAAGAATTAAAATCTTATTGTTATCTAGCACCTTTTTTTATTCAACTATATATTTTCTCTTAATAAAATGATTTTGCTTGCATTTTTTTAAACTGCTGACAGAACATTAGTACACAGAAAATTTGTCACCTATGAGCAGTTCTCTGATCTTTTCTTAATATAACTTGGGTTTTTATTGAAGTATTTTTCTAGTTCTATAAGCAATGTTTTAATCTTTCAAAAAATGGCTAAAACAACAGAGCAAGAGGAAGCACTCATAAATCTCAGGAGTCATTCATTTGTTCATTTGTCTATCCATCCATCCAACACATATTTTTGGGTGCCTATTGTGCAGCAGGCACTATGTTAGTTTCTGAAGATAAAAAGATAAATGTGACATAACTTTTGTTCTCGAGAAACTCACAATTGGTGGGGGAGACCTACAGGTAAATTGACAGTTACAGGACAGAGGAATGAGTATTGTGCCTGAACAAGAAAATAGTACAGTGGTTTCAACAGTAGGTCCTTGGGCCATCAGGGTTCATATCTCAGGTCTGTCATTTACTATCACTACTTCATGCAGTTGGTATAAGAACTGAGTTTTTCATATGCTTGCTTTGCTTTGCTAAGTAGCTTCAGTCATGTCCAACTCTTGCGACTCCATGGACTGTAACCTGCCAGGCACCTCTGTCCATGGGATTCTCCAGGCAAGAATACTGGAATGGGTTGCGATGTCCTCCTCCAGGGGATCTTACTGACCCAGGGATCAAACCCACAATTCATTATGTCTCCTGCATTGTCAGGCGGATTCTTTACTACTAACGCCACATGAACGATCAATAAATAGTGTTATTCTGATAGCCATAAGCACTGGGTATTATTGCAACATAGAAAAGTGGCACCTAACCCAGATTGGGGAGGGGTTTGGGCAGTAGTCCTAGAGATTGAGTCTTGAAAGAAAACTGGGAGTTACCCAAGCAGAGAAGGGGACAATGGTTTTTGACAGAGTATAGCATGGACAAAGGCACCAAGACATAAGAGAATCTGGCCTAAGTCAAGAAGTTTGGCATTGCTGAATATAAAGGGCAAGGGCATGGGGTAGTAGAGTGAAATTAGACAGGAACCGAATTGGGGGTTTGTAATCAGTGCCCAAGACTTTGAACTTCATCTTGAGAGCTAAAGAAATCCATGAAGGCTTGTAATGAGGGGGTAAAATGAGCAGATGATTTTGGTAGAATCATGGAGGATGGACAAAGGGGCAAGACTAGTATCAGGGAAACTTGTTAATAGGCTGTGACAGTATTTCAAAGGATAAATGGTGAGGGAAGCCCTGGACTAAGCTATGGCAATGTAAATGAGAGCATGGGACAGAGTCAAGAGATGTTTAGGAATCGTAAGAAGTAGCAGCACTTGGATGCCACATGGATAAGACAGGTAGAAAATGTGAGTCCTTCTTTCTACCATTCACTCAGCTAGGAAATACAGGAGAAGCAGTTTGAGGAGAGATTTTCTTGACTGCAGTTCTGAGTGCTTGCAAAATAAAATCTAAATTCCTTAGTACCGCATTCAAGGTCCCTTATGATCTGGCTCCAAATTACATTTCCAACTGTATCTCTCAAGTATAACTTTTCCTAGTGAGATTACAGAAAGTGGTCCACTCCAACCACTGTTTTCCTAAACCCCTGCCTCTTTCAAACAGACATAGACACAAATAATGAGATACTGTAGAGAAGTCACGATATCTCATTATTTTTGTCTATCTATATAGATAGATGTAGAGAAATATATATATTTCAAAATGATGGATGAAGAGGTGACATTTCAGCTGTATGATAGTTTAAAATGGCTTCCAATGAATTATACCTCCCTGTGCTCTCGTCCCTTCACAATGTGATGCTATAATACCTCCTATCAAGAGGTGAAGTCTGTTTCCTTTCCTCATTGCATCTGGGCTGACCATGTAACTTGCTTTGACCAATGAAATACAGCAGAAGTGACATTCTGGGATTTCTGAGCCTAGGCAGGCCTTACGAGAACTAGCAGTTTCTGCTTTTGCTGTTGGAACCCAGTTGCCATGGAAAAAAAGCCCAGGCTATTCTGCTGGAAAGAGGCTATGTGGAGAGAGAGGCAGTGGGGGATGACATACCAGATGGAGATAGAGGACCAGGTGTGAGCATGTCCCAGCTGAGCCCAGTCCCCAGATGACCCACCAGCTGACTGTGGCCAGACAAGTGAGCCTGAAAGGGGCCAACAGAACTGCCCAGCCAAACCAAAGAATTTCAAGAAATAATAAATCAAGTTGTTTTAAGCCACACAATTTAGTGTTATACAGCAATAGGTAAATGTGACACACGGGCAATGGAAACGTGAACAGGAATCCTCCAGGAAGATAACGGAGGAAAGAGTAGCTTTCTGGGCAGAGGGAATATAATGAGCAAAGGCACAGAGGAGTCAAAGTGCACAGCCTGTCTCAGGAAGGGCAAGTGCTATTGTGTGGTTAAAGGAAGACAGGCAGTGCATGGCAGGGACTAGCTCATGAAAGGGGAAAGCTGGATATGTCTGGAAGGGAAAAGTCTTGTTATCAGTTGCAGTTTAATGTTACCGTATCTTCGAACATCACTCAGGAATTGGGCTTCTCTTGTATTGTTCCCTTCTTTTGTGAACTCTTTTCTTCCAAACCTCCTCCAAGAAATTGTTAGGTTGTTATCTAGTTTCTTCAATGTCATCATGGAGAGATTATTAAGAAGCACTTTCAAAATTTAGCTGCCTACCCAGTGGTTAGCTTAACATTACCTTTCATTTTTGCTAAATTCGCTTTTCTGTTCATTTATTAAAGAGGCAAACATTTATTGAGCTTCTGAAATATGCCAGGCACTTGTGATTCAGAAAAAAATAAGCCACAGTTCTTACATCAAGAAGCCTATAGTCTATTGGGTGAAATTGATGGGCAGTAGGAAATTACAATATAGCATGCTTAGCTCAGACAAGCAGAAGTTTTCATATAATTATTATTATCTAAGACAATACTGAATTTACAGAAACAGTTGCCATCAAGATCCTTTATTTGTTTCTGAAATAATAGACTCTAGATTTTTAAGTAGCCATGAAACTGTGATTGGCTTTATGCCATCAGATTTGGTAAGATACCACCTGGAATACTTGAATGTCAAAGTAAACTTTGCTCCAGAAAAAGCCAAATTGCATATGTCCAGATTCCCTTAGAGTTAATATGTAATAGTTTTCTGAAATCCTCATTTTTAAGCCCTTATTATTTTTCTTTCACTTTCTTCTTATGGCTGAGGACCAGTTCGTTCCTGTATGATTTCTCAGCCATTTGGAGGTCTTGGAATCACTTCTGTGGTAATATTTGCAGCCTCTGGATCTGGAACTCTTCAAAATACTTTTTTGTTTTCAATTCTTTCCACCTAGTTTTTCTTCTGGTCTCATTAAAATTCACTGGATAGCCCTTTAATTTTTTGATCATATACCTCGCTCACAGTTCCATTTGTTCATGTGTCTTTGCAAATCTCTGGGAGAGCAGCCCTTTCCTTTCTCCCATGTTTTCCCCAACGTGGTAATCTTGATCTTGTGTCTGCTAAGTTATGAGCTCTCTCCTATTCCACGCTGGCACTGAGATCCCTAGCTCAGCCTCCAGGAAATTATTTTCCTTTTTGCTTGGATGATATCCTTCAAGTCTTTGTGGGGATGGAAAATATCATCCCATTGAGCTTTCAGGACGTTGTTTGAAAGAATGCTGTTATTTGCCAGAAATATCTGCACAGTAGCTGAACTTTCAGCATATACATTATTCATTATTGTTCAGCCACACCTAGTCTTATATATTTGTACCAGTAGGATACTGGGTAGAGACTTGACCTTGACCCAGAATTCTTTTCAGTTCTATATCAAGGTGTTTATTAGTTTGATTCTATCTGAATTACCTCATTATTGACTCACACAGGATCATTTAATTGGAGAAGCCTTTAATACTTAAACAGATGGGCTAAGCCAGTTTTTCCTCTTTTATTCCCTCAGGATAATAATTATCTAACAGAGAATATCCATGGCTACAACTAGTCTTTTTCATCTCACTTTATTGTTGTCTACTGCCACCTTTTTGGTTCAAATATACATTCAAAACCTAGACTTAATATTTTTCTTCATTTCCCCCAAAAATCTGTGTCTACAACATTTACTGACACTTTATATGCTTAGTGTGAAGATTTAACGATTATAAAGTTTATTCATTTCTCCAAGCAAATCTGAAGCAGTCATTTCACAGTGATAGCACCTGGATTAAGACAAATTTCTGCCTAAACATCAGCATGATTTCCTCACCCTTTTTCATAAAAATACAATTAGAAAATAAAATAATTAAATAGGCTTAGGAAGTATGGTCATTTGTTTTTTTAATTGAAATATATTTGATTTATAATGTTTCAGGTATATAGCAAAGTGATTCAGTTATACATATGTATGTATGAAATGAAGAAGTGAAGTCACTCAGTCATGTCCGACTCTTTGCAACCCCATGGACTGTAGCCTACCAGGCTCCTCGGTCCATGGGATTTTCCAGCAAGAGTACTGGAGTGGGTTGCTATTTCCTTCTCCAGGGGATCTTCCCAACCCAGGGATCAAACCCAGGTCTCCCACATTGTAGGCAAACGCTTTTGCCATCTGAGCTACCAGGGAAGCCCCCATATGTATATATACTATACATATAAAAATATATTTTTATCAGGTTATTTTCCATTATAGGCTACTACAATATATTGAGTATAGCTCCCTGTGCTATACAGTAGATACATTTCTACAATTGTCTTTTAAAGTTCATATCTTAGACTAACTTTCAAAACAAACAAATATTGTACAATTCAGCATCTTTTTTTTTTTCTAATTCGTAGCCTAAATCCTTTACATGGAATGTTAATTAAGTTGCCATCAAAAACCTTTTTTTCTTCTTTTCTGATTTATCAAACTCTGGTTCTGGGGTCACTCAGTCTTCAGGGTCCAGCTTTCTTCTCTTGGTCTCAGCTAGGGGTAGTTTGTCTCCTTGCATATGCTATTTGAGTGGGGCCTAGAAAAGTCCAAGTAGCTTTTTTAAAATTGAAAATGTTATTGAGATAATTGTATACTTGCTACCATTGTATGAAATAATACAGAGAGATCCTTTTACATTTTGCCCAGATCCTCACAATGGTAACATAAAACTGTAGTATTATATCACAATCTGAATACTGATGTTGATATGATCCACTGGTCTTATTCTGATTTCTCCAGTTTTGACTGTACTAATTGGTATATATGTGTGGGTATGCATGTGTGCACATTTGTCTTAATTTATATACAGTTTTATCACCATGTAGATTCATGTATCTACCACCACAGTCAAGATACAGAAAATTCAATACCACAAGGGCTCCTAGGGTTACTGTTTTATAACTATACTCACCTCCCTGTGAGCTCCCTTCCTCATCATGTAAAAATGTCTGTATCTAGCATCTTTTCAAAACATACAATGTCAGAGCTACTAATAAAATCTATTCCTTTTGATTTTTAATTTAATGACCTTTACATATTGTTTCTTACACTTCCTTTTTTGGAAAAGCACTGGCTAGGTGGTCAGATTAGTGGCAACCACTAATCTGTCCTCCATTTCTTACATTTTGTCATTTCCAAAATGTTATATAAATACTTTTCAAAAGTTTTCTGCACTTACAGTGAGAAACGTAAGCAGTGCTACAGTATTGCAAGAACAATAAAAGCCCTCCTTGTGTTCTTTACTCCATTTAAAGGAAAATATTTTCTACCAGAAAAGTAAAAGAATAAAATCGACTCACTCTCTAGATATTTTACTCTGGAAAAAGTTCTAATTTAGAGAGGGTAGCTGAAGCTTTTCAGTATGGGCACTGCTTCAAGTCATGGTTTGTCTTAAAGGAAACTCTGCCTATCCCTCTGCCCACCCCACACCCTGAGTAGTACACACAGAACTTTAGAGTTGGGGGAATGAAAGAAAGCTTTTGCCTGAGATCCGTAAGTTGAAATACCACATATATTGAAAAATGACAGAATTCAAAAGAGCTTAAGAAAAAGGTTGATTTATACTAAAAGTTCTGATACTCCAATTCATATTCCATCTTGGAACCACATGTTCAGAAGTGTGCTTTCCTTTGAACAGGATGTCACCATGAATCCAAGGTCATTACGAAATACAAGCTTGACGTTGTTTTTCCTGTGATACGGAGAGATACTACGTTCTCTTGCTTCCTTCTCTCAAATGACAAATTGGCAAAAGGAGTTTGTGGAAAGGCTGCCCAAGTTAGGGGCCGATGGCTCTTTTCTCATGTGTTCTCAGCTGGCTTTGTTGTTCTAGGTTTCCCCTTACTACCCAGTTAGACTCAGATGTTGTCCCAACATCTTACTCCCATCTCCATCTCCCCCTTGTTTTCTGCTCTGGAATCACCTGAAGAATTTCACCTGCTGGGTGTTTCCAACAGGCCAATTAAAATGGGGGCGAGGGGACGAGGGAAGGAAGAGGAATAAGAACAGCAAAGAAGAAATTATTAGCTATCAAGAAAAGCAAAGAGGGACCTCCTGTTTTGTTTCAGTGAAGCTATTGAATTGATCTTCTACAACCTTTTGGGATTGGCATCAGAGAGGCAATAAGTGAGACAACTGAAGTGGAAAGATTGAGAATGAAGGTAGAGAGTGATCTGGAAAACTAAACTCCCCCAAAGACTTTAAGACTATTAAAGCCAAAGAATTAGTGGTTTTTACTACTACTCTGGGTTGCATTCATTTTATAGGCAACTGGTATCAGTGGCCAAAAATGTATTAGCAACTTGAGAACAAGGAAAACCTACCTAACTGGGTCATTACTAATATTAATACCTATGAAATAATGAGTAGAGGAAGCCAGTCTGAGAAAATCACTGCAGTGTGTAATTATGCCCTTTGAAAGCGCAGTTCATTCATGGATCTCAAAGCATACTACCAACTTTAATTATTTTTCATAACACCTCTGGGAGACTATTATTTCTTACAGACAGATGAAGAAATTGAGATAGAAAGGGTACCAGGCCCTTCCAATCACATCATGAGTCACCTGCTGACTTGCTCCAGTTCCTGATTTGTCATTTGAATTAATTGACTATTTCCAAATGAAGAGGGAATGCTTGAGTGGGGCTTTGGGGGAATTTTGGCTTTTAATTTTTGTTTGGAAGCAAAGGAGGCCAAATTCCTTTTAAGATAAAATGCTGTTCAAAGAATCATTATCTACTTGAATGTGTATGGAAATATATTAAAATAATATTCAAGATACATGCCAGAACACACACAGAAGTCTATAGCATAACAGCCCAAGTAGGTTCTGTTGTCTTCCCTCAACCTTGGATAGAAAAACAAAACAGCAATAAATAGATCACATACAGTCATAAAGTTTTAGTATCTGAACAGTCTGCAACCATCTCAGATCCTATAGCTTTGGTTGCACCGCTTTGATGAAACCTGCTCCAATTATTGGGCCATACCCTCATTTGTCCTTCTTTGTTCCTGTAATAATGTTAGTCTAGCAATCTAGCTCTCTATCACACTATATTTACACTCTTTTGTTCCTTTGATTTGTTTGGAGTTAAACAAGACTGTGGATACCAATGGTTCCTGCATGTTTGGGGTAGGGGAATACCTTGTGAATGATGAATGTAAATCTCTTTCTACTACCAAGACTATAAACTCCAGGAGGACCCAGATTGGATCTTATTTTCTTCTGTGACTTTCTCCTAGAATTTCTGTACACTGCAAGCAATTAATACACTTTTCATTTTAAAAGGCAGCTTAATTTGAATATATATTTCAAATAACAAGAAACTTGTGTGAACCTTGTATATACCACCCAGCCCCAGCAAAGGCTTAGAAAAGATTCCCTGGTGAATGAATAGCCTTTCCCTAATCCCCCAACAGATTCACAAACTGCTATAGAAAATAACTTACTGGTTTCCTACTTCAGAAATTCAAAACCCATCACACTATCTTTAACTTCTCTAATTTGTAAGGGGTAAGTTCACTTCAGTTCAGTCGCTCAGTCATGTCCGACTCTTTGCGACCCCATGGACTGCAGCAAGCCAGGCTTCCCATCCATCGCCAACTGCAGAGCTTACTAAAACTCATGTCCATCAATTTGGTGGTGCCGTCCAACCATCTCATCTTCTGTTGTCCCCTTCTCCTACTGCCTTCAATCTTTCCCAACATCAGTGTCTTTTCAAATGAGTCAGTTTTGCACATCAGGGGGACAAAGTACTGGAGCTTCAGCTTCAGTATCAGTACTTCCAATGAATATTCACAACTGATTTCCTTTAGAACGGACTGGCTGGATCTCCTTGCAGTCCAAGGGACTCTCAAACAGTCTACTCCAACACCACAGTTCAAAAGCACCAATTCTTCAGCGTTCAGCTCTCTTTATGGTCCAACTCTCACATTCATACATGACTACTGGAAAAATCATAGCTTTGACTAGACAGACATTTGTTGGCAAAGTAATGTCTCTGCTTTTTAATGTGCTATCTAGGTTGGTCATAAATTTTCTTTCAAGGAGTAAGCGTTTTTAATTTCATGGCTGCAGTCACCATCTGCAGTGATTTTGAAGCCCCCAAAATAAAGTCTGACACTGTTTCCATTGTTTCCCCATCTATCTGCCATGAAATGATGGGAGTGGATGTCATGATCTTAGTTTTCTGGATGTTGAATTTTAAGCCAATTTTTTTCACTCTCCTCTTTCACTTTCATCAAGAGGCTCTTTAGTTCTTCTTCACTTTCTGCCATAAGGGTGGTCATCTGCATATCTGAGATTATTGATATTTCTCCCGGCAATCTTGATTCCAGCTTGTGCTTAATCCAGCCCAGCATTTCTCATAATGTACTCTGCATAGAAGTTAAATAAACAGGGTGACAATATACAGCCTTAACATACTCCTTTCCCAATTTGGAACCAGTCTGTTGTTCCATGTCCAGTTCTAACTTTTGTTTCTTGACCTGCATACAGATTTCTCAAGAGGCAGGTCAGGTGGTCTGGTATTCCCATCTCTTTCAGAATTTTGCACAGTTTGTTGTGATCTACACAGTCAAAGGCTTTGGCATAGTCAATACAGCAGAAGTAGATGTTTTTCTGGAACTCTCTTGCTTTTTTGATGATCCAACAGATCTTGGGAAATTGATCTCTGATTCCTCTGCCTTTTCTAAATCCATATTGAACATCTGGAAGTTCACGGTTCACATACTCTTGAAGCCTGGCTTGGAGAATTTTAAGCATTACTTTGCTAGTGTGTGAGATGAGTGCAATTGTGTGGTAATTCGAGCATTCTTTGGCATTGCCTTTCTTTGGTATTGGAATGAAAATGGACTTTCTCCAGTCCTGTGGCCACTGCTGAGTTTTCCAAATTTGTTGGCATATTGAGTACAGCACTTTCACAGCATCATCTTTTAGGATTTGAAACAGCTCAACTGGAATTCCATCACCTCCCTAGCTTTCTTAGTAGTTATACTTCCTAAGGCCCGCTTGACTTTGCATTCCAGGATGTCTGGCTCTAGATGAGTGATCACACCATCATGATTATCTGGGTCATGAAGATCTTTTCTGTATAGTTCTTCTGTGTATTCTTGCCACCTCTTCTTAATATCTTCTGCTTTTGTTAGGTCAAAGGCATTACAGAGTTCACCATCACCTAATAAATATTTAGTTACAGTATGAATTATAAATGAGATGAATGCAATTGTATGGTAGTTTGAACATTCTTGTAAGGGGTCAGTTCAGTTCAGTTCAGTCGCTCAGTCATGTCCGACTCTTTGCGACCCCATGAATCACAGCACGCCAGGCCTCCCTGTCCATTACCAACTCCCAGAGTTCACTCAGATTCATGTCCATTGAGTCAGTGATGCCATCCAGCCATCTCATCCTCTGTCGTCCCCTTCTCCTCCTGCCCCCAATCCCTCCCAGCATCAGAGTTTTTTCCAATGAATCAACTCTTTGCATGAGGTGGCCAAAGTACTGGAGTTTCAGCTTTAGCATCATTCCTTCCAAAGAAATCCCAGAGTTGATCTCCTTCAGAATGGACTGGTTGGATCTCCTTGCAGTCCAAGGGACTCTCAAGAGTCTTCTCCAACATCACAGTTCAAAAGCATCAATTATTTGGCACTCATCTTTCTTCACAGTCGAACTCTCACATCCATACATGACTACTGGAAAAACCATAGCCTTGACTAAATGGACCTTAGTCGGCAAAGTAATGTCTCTGCTTTTGAATATGCTATCTAGGTTGGTCATAACTTTTCTTCCAAGGAGGAAGTGTCTTTTAATTTCATGGCTGCAGTCACCATCTGCAGTGATTTTGGAGCCCCCAAAATAAAGTCTGACACTGTTTCCCCATCTATTTCCCATGAAGTGATGGGACCGGATGCCATGATCTTCGTTTTCTGAATGTTGAGCTTTAAGCCCAATTTTCACTCTCATCTTTCACTTTCATCAAGAGGCTTTTTAGCTCCTCTTCACTTTCTGCCATAAGGGTGGTGTCATCTGCATATCTGAGGTTATTGATATTTCTCCCGGCAATCTTGATTCCAGCTTGTGCTTAATCCAGCCCAGCATTTCTCATGATGTACTCTGCATAGAAGTTAAATAAGCAGGGTGACAATATACAGCCTTGATGTACTCCTTTTCCTATTTGGAACCAGTCTGTTGTTCTATGTCCAGTTCTAACTGTTGCTTCCTGACCTGCATACAGATTTCTCAAGAGGCAGGTCAGGTGGTCTGGTATTCCCATCTCTCTCAGAATTTTCCACAGTTTATTGTGATCCACACAGTCAAAGGCTTTGGCATACTCAATACAGCAGAAATAGATGTTTTTCTGGAACTCTTTTGCTTTTTCAATGATCCAGCAGATGTTGGCAATTTGATCTCTGGTTCCTCTGCCTTTTCTAAAACCAGCTTGAACATCTGGAAGCTCACAGTTCACATATTGCTGAAGCCTAGCTTGGAGAATTTTGAGCATTACTTTACTAGCATGTGAGATAAGTGCAATTGTGTGGTAGTTTGAGCATTCTTTGGCATTGCCTTTCTTTGGGATTGGAATGAAAACTGACCTTTTCCAGTCCTGTGACCACTGCTGAGTTTTTCAAATTTGCTGGCATATTGAGCGCAGCACTTTCACAGCATCATCTTTCAGGATTTGAAATAGCTCAGCCGGAATTCCAACACCTCTACTAGCTTTGTTCATATTGATGCTTTCTAAGGCCCACTTGACTTCACATTCCAGGATGTTTGGGTAGGAGAAACCAAATTTACCCTAAATGTGTACTCAAGAAGACTTAGTGCACCTAAGATGACCTTGAGGAGTCCCAGTAAATGCCTTTAGACCTTTCATTCAAAACCTCCATTTTTAGTCTTCAGACATGTCAGATTTTCTTGATTCTGAGCTCTGCACTTGCTTTTTCCAAGGCAGAAATCTCTTTCACCACCTCCTTTACAAAGGGTCCCCTCTTCCAGAAAACTACCCACCATTATCCTCCCCAAACAGTTTGAATTAATACAAAAATACAGTTCCTGTTGCCCTTCTTCATCCAGCCTGGCATTTCACATAATGTATTCTGCATATAAGTTAAATAAGCAAGGTGACAAGATACAGCCTTGACATACTCCTTGTGCTAAATGAAGCACAAGCTGGAATCAAGATTGCTGGGAGAAGTATCAATAACCTCAGATATGCAGATGATACCACCATTATGGCAGAAAGTAAAGAGGAAGAGCCTCTTGATGAAAGTGAAAGAGGATGGTGAAAAAGTTCACTTAAAACTCAACATTCAAAAAACAAGGATCATGGCATCCTGTCCCATCACTTCATGGCAGATAGATGGGGAAACAATGGAAACAGTGTCAGACTTTATTTTGAGGGGTGCTCCAAAATCACTGCAGATGGTGACTTGCAGCCATGAAATTAAAAGATGCTTGCTCCTTGGAAGGAAAGCTATGGCAAACCTAGACAGAATATTAGAAAGCAGAGATTTTAGTTTGCTGATAAAGGTCCATCTAGTCAAAGCTATGGTTTTTCCAGTAGTCATGTATGGATGTGCAAATTGACCATAATGAATGCTGAGTGCTGAAGAATGGATCCTTTTTTGAACTGTGTGTTGGAGAAGACTCTTTGAGAGTCCCTTGGACTGCAAGGAGATCAAACCAGTCAGTCCTAAAGTCCTGAATATTCACTGGAAGGACTAATGCTGAAGCTGAAACTCCAATAGTTTGACCACCTGATGCAAAAACTGACTCATTGGGAAAGACACTGATGCTGGGAAAGATTGAAGGCAGGAGGAGAAGGGGACAACAGAGGATGAGATGGTTGGATCACATCACTGACTTGATGGACGTGAGTTGAGCAATCTCTGGGAGTTGGTGATGGACAGGAAAGCCTGGCGTGATGCAGTTCATGGGGTCACAAAGAGTTGGACACAACTGAGTGACTGAACTGATTGCCCTTCAGTGATAGAATGGATTCCCTAGCATCTAGCACAGAGCCTGGCACATAGTAGGTGTTTTTAAAATGTATTTATTTTTGGCTGTGCTGGATCTTCATTGCTTTTACATGGGCTTTCTCTATTTGTGGTGAGTGGGGGCTACTCTTCATTGAGGTGTGCAGGCTTTTCATTGTGGTGGCTTCTCTTGTTGTCAAGCACCTGCTCTCATACACAGACTTCAGTAGTTGAGGCATACAGGTTCAGTATTTGCAGCTCACAGGCCCTAGAGCGTGGGCTCAGTAGTTAGGGCACATGGGCTTAGTTGCTCCATGGCATGTGGGATCATCTTCGCCCATGGAGCAAACCTGTGTCCCCTGTGTTGGCAGGCGGATTCTTATCCAGTGTGCTACCAGGGAAGTCCCTGGTGATAAGTGACTTAATGTTGTGTTTAATGTTGTTCACTAAATTTAATAGTAAGTGTTTAATGGTGGTGCATTAAAAAAAAATGAAACCTGTAGAAAATCAGTAGTGATTCCAAATTGCATTATATTTGTCAATGCACAGTTTTCAGATGAGGAGGCTTTCCCACACTGTTCATTTATAAATTTGCTCATTCATTCCTTCACTCATACATCTATGCATTGAAGAAATTAATTCTGCTTATTAGTGGACCAGATAGCATGCTAGTCATTGGGAACATAGTGATTAGGGAGACATGGTTCCTGACCTCCAAGTTTGGCCTTGGGAACATAGTGAAAAGTTCTCTTCCTCCTTTCCAAATTCTTAACAGCAGAAACATAGTTATCAATTTTGTGTTTTAGAATTACTTTAATTTTTAAATTCTAGTTGAGTAGACATGCTAAGGACCACATATACCTATTTATTACTTCTATTGGGCATTGTGGTTTGGTATCGTATGGCCAGCCAGGTCTTGCTGTACAAAAAAGAGAGAGCCTGGATTTGGATAATATACACTCAATGTTCAGACAGTGAGGCAGCCAATTTAGCTAATTCATGTCAAAAATTACCCAGAAACATTTTCACTGCCTACAAGCACAGCTCGACTGGTGATTCACCATATGATTTAGGTGAGTCATGTAACCTCTATGTCTGGGGTTCTTCAGATGTAAATTATAGAGATGTTCTGAATATAATGAATGAGAGACACAATGGCATAGTGCAACAGTACCAGACCAATTATTTCATCCTGCCTGAATTTATCTGTTTTATATAGTTTTATTTTCATATATTAGAAAACAGAGCTGACCTGATTGCCCAGGTAAATCTATTTAAGGGCCACTTGAATGGCAGGGATTATGAACACAATTTCCACAACTGTACATAGCAACAATTTATCCAATTATCTCTGCACTTACCTATACACTTCTGATTTAAACACAGGAATAACCATGCAGAGAGTGGAAAGTAAACAGATAATATATGTAAAAATTTAAAGGCCATGGATATGGCCAAGAAACTGTATAAATGAATTTCATCACTATATATCCTTGATTAATCAGATACTATTTCATAGCTATTTCATTTTGTGTGAAACTAATCCATAATTGGGCTTTCTGGTGGCTAAAGAACTGACCTGCCAATACAGGAGACTTGGGTTTGATCCCTGGGTTGGGAAGATCCCTGGAGAAGGAAATGATAACCCACTCCAATACTCTTGCCTGGGAAATCCCATGGACAGAGCCTGGTGGGTTACAGTCCATGGGGTCACAAAAGAGTCAGACATGGCTGAGTGACTAAACAACAACAACCCATAATTAGTCCAATAAACTCTAATTAGAGGAATGATTCTTTGAGCTTATATAGTTTATACTTTTGAAGCTCTTTCATGTACATTTACTCATATAATCCTTGCAGCAGTCCTCTGAGGTAGGCAGAGTAGGGATTCTTATCCTCATGTGTTAATATTTTTGTTACATTTCATTCTGTACAAATGACCAAATATTGATTTATAACTCATATAAAAGACCTATAACTAAGTATAGGTCTTTTTACTTAATTCTTATAGCTCACATAAGAATATAATGTATCTGAAATATTTATAGTAGACCAAGAAAGCCATAAGTACAGTAGAGTACATTCTTTTTAGTAGTCAAATAATAAACAAAATTCTAGTTGAAAGAAAAACAAGTTTTTCAGGTAAGTTAGGTCATTCTCTTAATGATTAATATAGGCCTTTGTTAAATTTCTGCTAGGAAATCCCTACAAAATGTTAATTTAATGAAAAATATTTTCACCAAATTTTTCTCTACCTGAGATTAATTTTATGGGAGAGATTTAGGGTCTCTGTTTTTAAGTTTCTCTGAAACAGCAGTAATTGTTCATGAACCTACTCATGTGTTTTCTTTCCTCAATCCAATACTCAGTAATCTGGCAGAAGGAGAGCCTAACCACTGCCAAACAAAATTCCAATATTTAATGAGAAAATACATTCTTGATGCTTTAGCCAAAAATGCAAAAGCCCTTATTTAAGCTAATGGAATTAAAAAGAAATCTCTAGTACCTAGTAATGGAATAAAGTTAAAGAAACATAATGCACAGACTTAAAAATCAAACCTCTCAATATAAAAGTTTTTGTAACAAATGACATTTATAATTTTGTATGTAAAAATATATTTTGGAATATAAATTAGAAATAAGAATCAGATTTTGAAGCAAGATCATTGTTTAAATACTATTTGTTGTTGTTTGGTCACTAAGTCTTGTCTGAATCTTTTGTGATCCCATGGACTGGAACCCACCAGGCGCCTCTGTCCATAGATTTCCCTGGCAAGAATACTGGAGTGGATTGCCATATCCTTCTCTGGGGGATCTTTTCAACCCAGGGATTGAACCAACGTCTCTTGCATTGGCAGCTGGATTCTTTGCCGCTGAACCACCAGGGAAGCCCTTAAATATTATTACTTCAATTAGTTATACCCTAGTTATTTTTTGAAAATTTAAATTCTTCTGAGAAGATAAAAGGTGGGAATAAAGTTTGGTTTATCTTGGGTTCTTATTCCTTGTTTTGACCAGTATTCTTTTAATATTTATTCATAAACCTAAATAAGCATTATTGTTAATAAGCAGAGGCCCATGCAAAAGGTTTCTTATGCTATAGTCATTAGTTATGGTGCATATAGGGTCTTGGAAATATAAAATTAAACAGAATAAGATCAGGGGGAAAAATCTAAATAGACCAAATCCTATACAAAGCTAAATGGCTAGATTATGGAAGTATTTGTTATAAGCAAATTAGTAGTTTGTAGGAAAAGGAAACTAAGTCTGACTTTCATCTAGCCTTACCTACCTTAAGATTTTTATTTTGGTTATGGTCTATTTCTGCTTTATTGACTATGCCAAAGCCTTTGACTGTAAGGATCACAATACACTGTGGAAAATTCTGAAAGAGATGGGAATACCAGACCACCTGACCTGCCTCTTGAGAAACCTATATGCACATCAGGAAGCAACAGTTAGAACTGGACATGGAACAACAGACTGGTTCCAAATAGGAAAAAGAGTACATCAAGGCTGTATATTGTCACCCTGCTTATTTAACTTCTATGCAGAGTACATCATGAGAAATGCTGGGCTGGATGAAGCACAAGCTGGAATCAAGATTGCCGGGAGAAATATCAATAACCTCAGATATGCAGATGACACCACCCTTATGGCAGAAGGTGTAGAGGAACTAAAAGCTTCTTGATGAAAGTGAAAGTAGAGAGTGAAAAAGTTGGTTTAAAGCTCAACATTCAGAAAATGAAGATCATGGCATCTGGTCCCATCACTTCATGGGAAATAGATGGGGAAACAGTGGAAACAGTGTCAGACTTTATTTTTTTGGGCTCCAAAATCACTGCAGATGGTGGTTGCAACCAGAAATTAAAAGACGCTTACTCCTTGGAAGAAAAGTTGTGATCAATCTAGATAGCATATTGAAAAGCAGAGACATTACTTTGCCAACAAAGGTCCATCTAGTCAAGGCTATGGTTTTTCCAGTTGTCATGTATGGATGCGAGAGTTCAACTGTGAAGAAAGATGAGCGCCAAATAATTGATGCTTTTGAACTGTGGTGTTGGAGAAGACTCTTGAGAGTCCCTTGGACTGCAAGGAGATCCAACCAGTCCATTCTGAAGATCAACTCTGGGATTTCTTTGGAAGGAATGATGCTAAATCTGAAACTCCAGTACTTTGGCCACCTCATGCGAAGAGCTGACTCACTGGAAAAGACTCTGATGCTGGGAGGGATTGGGGGCAGGAGGAGAAGGGGATGACAGAGGATGAGATGGCTGGATGGCATCATGGACTCGATGTACGTGAGTCTGAGTGAACTCTGGGAGTTGGTGATGGACAGGGAGGCAGGGCATGCTGCGATTCATGGGGTCGCAGAGTCGGACACGACTGAGTGACTGAACTGAACTGAGAGGCCAATATTGACCTTAGTGTGGATTTATGCAACTCTGAAAACCTTTAGAGACCTAAGGCCATCACAAGAATTTTCTTCAGTCCTTTTGTGCCAGTTACTTTAAAACCTTCAGACCTAAAAAGAATTCAGAACTGCTATTTATTATGAATTAGAGAGGCTGAACACTTCCAACTCTATCAGTTGTAGATTAACTGCTCACATTTCACTGAAGTTTTGGCTCTTTCTAGAAGTGCCGGTCTGTTCTGTACAACTTCAACTGATTGCTGTCACACTAGTGCTTATAAGTGAGACTTGAAATACTTAACCCTTTCACTGCTTGATTGGAGGATAGTTTAATGTGATCAATGTGTCCCTATTCTATTCTGAACTTGGCAGTCTAAGGGCTGAAGAATGATTTTCATTATCAAATTCAAAACAGTACTACATGCAAGGAAATTTTGTTGAAAAGTCGAATCAGAAGGGACTTTCATGATGTTACATCTTATGTCTTCACATTTTGGTAGCAGGAGAAAATACAGGACTGGATCCACAAAGAGTTATAAGGAGAAAAAAGGTGATGATTACAGTCATCTGCACAGAGCAGTTTGATTTACAGGTTTCAGCCATTTAATTATTTCTGGATTTGGACCTCATACCACATCCCAGTCATTTTCAAACTGTAGCCTTATCAGAACCACCTAGAGGGTTTTTTAAAACACTGATTGCTGGGTTGTACCCCAGAGTTTCAGATTCACTAGGTTCAGGCTGGAGCCGATTAATTCACTTTTTTTTTTCTTTTCCTTTTTTTTGATCATGCCACACAGCATGTGGGATCTTATTCACCCAACTGAGGATTGAACCCGCACCTCCTGCATTGGAAGTGCAGAGTCTTAACTGCCAGGGAAGTCCCAAAAATTTGTATTTCTAACAAGTTCCTAGGTGATGCAGATGCTGCTGGCCCCCAGACCACACTTTGAGAACCACTAGTTTTTTTTTGGCTCCAAAATCACTGCAGATGGTGATCGCCACCATGAAATTAAAAGACGCTTACTCCTTGGAAGGGAAGTTATGACCAACCTAGATAGCATATTAAAAAGCAAAGACATTACTTTGCCAACAAAGGTCCGTCTAGTCAAGGCTGTTTCTCCAGTGGTCATGTATGGATGTGAGAGTTGGACTGTGAAGAAAGCTGAATGCTGAAGAATTGATGCTTTTGAACTGTGGTGTTGGAGAAGACTCTTGAGAGTCCCTTGGACTGCAAGGAGAGCCAACCAGTCCATTCTAAAGGAGATCAGTCCTGGGTGTTCTTTGGAAGGAATGATGCGAAAACTGAAACTCCAATACTTTGGCCACCTCATGCGAAGAGTTGACTCACTGGAAAGACTCTGATGCTGGCAGGGATTGGGGGCAGGAGAAGGGGACGACAGAGGATGAGATGGCTGGATGGCATCACCGACTCGATGGACATGAGTTTGAGTGAACTCCAGGAGTTGGTGATGGACAGGGAGGTTGGTGTGCTGCGATTCATGGTGTCATAGAGTCAGACACAACTGAGTGACTGAACTGAAATGAACTGAGGTATCCATACACCACAGTTAGCCTATCTTTATTATAATTTTAAAATGTTTAAATAGAAGTATAGTTGACTTGCAATATTAGTTTCAAGTGTATAACACAATTCAATATTTTTATAGATTATACTCCATTTAAAGTTATTAAAAACAATGGCTATATTTCCCTATGCTGTATAATATTCCTTGCTGCTTATTTTATACATACTAGTTTGTATCTCTTAATCCCATACCCCTATCTTATCCCCTACACCCTACCTCTCCCCTAGTTTGTTCTCTATATCTCTGAGTCTGTTTCTGTTGTTATATACAATCATATTTTTTAGATTCTACATGTAAGTGCTATCATCCAGTGTTTTTCTTTCTTGACTTATGTCACTAAGTACAATACTCTCTAGGTCCATCTACATTGTTGCAAATTAGCCTACCAACTTCTAATAAGTACCACATTTATTCTATAATCTATAAGCAAACTACAAATGAAATAGTAAGAACATCATTAAAAAAAATTTTTTTTTGGTTTGGTCATGCTACGTGGCTTGTGGGATCTTAGCTCCCCAACCAGGGACTGCACCCTGGCCATGGCGATGAAAGCGCAGAGTCCTAACCATTGGACAACCATGGAACCCCCTTAAAGTATTTTTTAAATACTTTATTTTAAAGTATTTACTTTTATTTAAAAGTATTTTCCTGTTTATTTACCTTAATCTTCAAATAGGGGAAACAGAGGAATAAAGTTGATCTTAATTCTTATTTAGATGCCCTTTAAAATTTAGCAGTAACAGTGGCAAGTTAAAAATTCACAATTTAAAAAATGTTCTAATCCTGTATAGGTATATAACAAAGTAACTATAGGGGAAATAACATAATGTCTAGGATTTACTTTAAAATATATCAACAATAAATAAATTTTAAAAATAAAGGGATGGAGAGTCCTAGATGAGACAAGACTGGCAAAATGTTATTTGTTGAAGCTGAATGATGATTACGAGGTTCATATTTTTCTTTTATGTAAGTTTGAAAGTTTTTGTAAGAGAAAGCTTTGAAAATTCACATCATCAATATTCATTGAAAGTATAGTTGACATGTAAGAAATGTGGACTGCATTTACAACAGTCTTGTGGTATATCTCAGATAACAGTGATAACAGTCAAGAATTTGATAATCAGTCATTATACAGAGGGGGCTTCCCTGGTGGCTCAGTGGTAAGGAATCCACCTGCCAATTGAGGAGACATGGGTTCGATCCCTGGGTTAGGAAGATCCCATGGAGAAGGAAATGGCAACCCACTGCAGTATTCTCACCTGGGAAATCCCATGGACAGAAGCCTGGTGGGCTATAGTCCACAAGGTCTGTAAGAAAGAGTCAGACACAGCTTAGCTACTAAACAATACAGACTAGGCCTGAAATACAACTCTCAATTTAGGAACCTCCATTGTGGGCAGGAAGGGGTAGGGGAAATAGCACTTGAAATGCCCTTTTCTAAATTTTCCTCTCCCCTTGAGAAGCCTTTATTTCCTCAATTTTTTCTAAATAATTTATTTTTTATTGAAGGATAATGGCAATTCCCTTACTTTTATCCCACCAGATTTGCTTGCAGTTTCTGAAACCCTGGGCAGCTGCTTTTGTAGACTCACAAAAATCCTTCTCTGCTGTCTGCCTCAAAGGGGCAATGGCTTTTTAGGTCTCTTGCTTATTCAAGCCTTGTTAAGGTGACTATAGTATCTCTTGAGTCAACCAGCCCAATCTTTGTGGAGAGGGAGTTTCATATTTTTACACAAAACTAAACTTTTCATGTACTTATAGAATTATATAAACTAATGTGAAAGCAGATGTCTTTTTTTTTAATATCACATGACTTGATGTGTACCTTAATGTCTGGCCCTATAATGGCATAGGATATATTTGGGAGGTTACATTTTAGTATTAATATTTTAAGAGGGCTATTTTATTTTTTTCTGAGGAAGTAAAACAAATACAAAATAATAAGATCATTTTAAAGAATAGTGCTTTATTGGATAAGTTTTTAGTCACAGAAAAATAAGCTTTAATCTATGATGACTGCCAGATTATACAGTAGAAAGCAATTTTCTTAGTTTTCTATACTGATGGAAAGGTTTCTACTAAATGAAAACAGCCATAAAATTATATTCACAAATATAGTACTCTATCTCACACATTTCACATGATTATTTACAACACTATTACAATGACATAAGAATCAGTCATTATGTCAGGTTAGATATAAAGTATAAAGGTAATGCAAAATCTTCTAACAAAAATTCCATTAAAGCCTTTGTTACATCAAATAAAAATGCAAATTTGTTGCTAAGCATAGACAGAATGACAAAATATACTTACATAGTAATTTTAAATGATACACAATTAATGATACACAAGAAGAATGTAGTAAATGCAAAAAAATCTATACGCATTTCTGCAAACTTTAGACTTCAAAATAGAATCTTACCACCGAAACAATGCAGTATTGTACAATTTGAAGCCATATGTATTTAAGATTGTCCTACTGTATTAGTTATAAAGTGTCATTTAATATGTAGTGAATGTTATGGTGCAGAACAAAGAATAGTTGAAAAATAAACATTTGAGACCTCCCTGGAGGGGTAGCTTGAAGTTTTTCACCATCAAACTATGTCCCAGTCTAGGCTATCACTAATTAGTTATATAGCTTTGAACACATCATTTCACCACTGAGCCTCAGATGGTTCATCTTAAAACAAGGGGGATGAATTAGATACTCTCTAAGGTCACTTCTAGCTCTGACATCCTATGATTCTGTTGTGCCTCAAGTGAAATTCACATTGTGCTAAGTTTATAAGTCAAACTGAAACTGATTATAAAAGTGGGACTAAGCCAATTGTTTCTATTAGAAAAGCTCAACTAAATTTGGTAAGAATATTGTTTCAAGTTTTTAAAAAGGAATTTAAATATTTTTAAGGATTTGATCTACTTGTGTACTGTAATTTGCATCTTAACTATGACAAACAATGAGAAAGATGAATTAAGAGTCAGTGAAAGTGTTATTATCTAAGTTTTAGCCCTAATTTCCAGAGTCAAGGCTAATCCATGGAAGGCAAAAAGTGTTAGGAAGGTAATTAACATTTATAACAAGTATTTTACACATACGGTCACCTCAACTCTTATAATTTTGTAAGACAGGTACTATTTGCATTTCATAGATGAAGAAATGGTTACCTCTTTTCTAAACCACATGTGGCTAAAAACCATATCTATCAAATATTCAGTCCCATTTTCTTCTTTCTCTAATGGAAACAATATACAACCTATCCTATTTCTCCAACCCCTCCACCCCTTTTCCCCATATTCAACCAACTGGGTAATCAGGAAATAAAACAAAGATTTCAGTCTAAAGGGTACAATACATGGAACTAATTCTGTGGTGGTAGTCTCCATTCAGAGTTCAAAATACCAATTTTATCCACTAAAATGAAAACCAGGAAGAAAACTACCAACATTTAAGTGATAAAACAACAAAAGATTGTAATACACAGGGCCAAATCACATCACATACATTCACTACACCCACCCTACTCCATCTTAGCCCCTAACCCAAGGGAAAATAAACAAAAATTTAGCAGGAAAGATAATACAAAGCCATTACTTAATAAACTGGAATTTACTTTATAAACACTAAACTTATTTCTCAAAAATTAAGACAAGGCTTTTGATTAGCACACCAGATTACTATGAATAAAGACAATTATTTATTACAAAACAACTTGACTCTTCACATAACTAAACTGTAGTAAAATAGGCAGTGCCTTTGAAATCTTAGAGTGAACTTTATACAGAAAAGGAAGTCTACATGGAGATACTGAGAACTATTTTGGGAAGGGGGAGGCAGAGATTTGGATCTGGCTATATTTTTGACCTTGCAAGTGATCATTCTTTGCACAAATAGATGAGAAGGATCCAGTGCTTTTTTTTTTTAGTCTCTCCCCTTGTGCTTTATTTTTCAAGGCTAGGGATCATCTGGAAGATCCCATGGACGGAGGAGCCTGGTGGGCTGCAGTCCATGGGGTCGCTGAGAGTTAGACACGACTCAGTGACTTCACTTTCACTTTTCACTTTCATGCACTGGAGAAGGAAATGGCAACCCACTCCAGTGTTCTTGCCTGGTGAATCCCAGGGACGACGGAGCCTGGTGGGCTGCCGTCTATGGGGGTCTCATGGGGTCGCACAGAGTCGGACATGACTGAGCGACTTAGCAGCAGCAGTAGCAGCAGGGATCATCTGGAGTTATTTTTTTGTTAGATTTTTAAAATATAAATTTATTTATTTTAATTGGAGGTTTATAGTGCAAACACAGGCAAACATTGGTAAGTCTTTAAAAATTTGATTAGAAGTTGGAGCGCTGAGTGATTTAAGAACCTGAAGCAACAGCATTTCTAAACAATTCTTAAACTTGTTAGCCACATCAGCTTCATACATTAAATTTCACAACTGATGAGGAGAAAAAAGGTCTTGCTTAAGTCTAAACATACAAGTTTTAAAAAGAGTTTTAAAGAACTGAGGCTCCCAGAACTGGAAAACCTTATGTTAAAACAATTCAGTCCCTGGACAACTAGATTGAACCAACTACCTGACTTGGAGCTGACGTGTCCTGGAAAACACATTTTTAAACCTTTAACACTTTTCTCCCCTTGTAATTTAAGTTTAAATTTAAAGCTTAGATTATACATATACAATTTAACTTTTAATGAATATATAACTAAATCTAAGTGGAAGAAAGTGCAAAAGTAAAGAACTGAGGATTTACATAGTACAACAAAAACAAGGTGGTCATTATTTGACCTTAAAAATTCTCATTTAAATTTACAGTGCTTTAAATGAATATCAAAGTAGTAATTAACAAAAGTTAAGAGAACATAACAATAAACTTTCTCTTAGAAAATAGAACAAAATATAACTTCTGACAGTTTTACTCTCAACCTTTTCTCTATAGTAAAATGCCTCACTCATCTCTACAACAGGTTGTTGTGAGGATCTTTGCCTGGGTGTTCTATGAAGCATTTTTAAACTTTTATCTTTTTAACCTATATTGATTCTTACTCTCCTTAATATTAAAAAGACTGTTCTTCTTTTCTTGTCAGTATTTTAAAATTTCCAAGTTTTTAAGGATCTTGGGAGAACATTCCAGAAGTATCTGCTATTATTACTAGACAAGAAAACAAACTTAGGTGAAGACTTGACATTTTATCCTATATACATCTTAAGCATCCTAACGGTAAAAATTCACATGAAACTTTAAGATACAAGATATGAGAATCTCAACATGGAAAGCTGTTACTATAACTACGAGCAGTGTACAAACATGCTTCTACTTTTACCTACATAAGCTGACATGTTTAAAATACTGGGTTAACAAAGATCTTTTAGTAAAGTGACTTAGGCAGGCTTAAACTAGCAAGGATTAAAGATGAATCCTTACTAATTAATTGGAAGATCTGAGACATATTTTATATTTCATTTTACAAAATCAGGAATATTTATTTTTAAACAAGAGAAGACATGGTCTACCTGTCAGAAAACTACCACTCAGAAATATTTTTCATCCACAAAGCAGGAAAAACATATAAACATTTAAATTTCACATTGGCACCAAAAGGTTAACTGCCCTGCCTTCTTGGATTAGGAAAACTAAAGCTGAGCAATAAGTAGTTTTGCAGGCGTTTGAACATGCCTAAGCCTTTAAATCAGTAAAATACTTTCTAAAAATTTTGATTACAAAAGTAATACTACTTATAAAAATTCAAACAGAACAAAATGAAAAAAGTAGAACGTGAAAGGCCCTTATAAAGCCCCTCTGGGACCCATCCCCCTCCCCTCCCCCCTTTCAAGAGAAACCACATTTAACAGTTTGGTGCCTATCTTTCCAATCTTCTGTTCTATATGTATATAAAATACACACACCTTCACTTGGCTCATTCTACACATAGTGTTTTGCCATTTGATTTTACACTTAATATACCTCTGATGTCTTTTTATGTCAGTACATGTAGGCTAAATGGTATTCAATCATTAAATACCCTTTTAACAATGGCAAAATCATTTTTAAAAAATCATCCACCCAAGTACATGTGTATAATTTAAAAGAAAATGGACAAAATCCTAAAACACAAACATCTAAAAATCATCTCCATCTTTCCACCAATGTGCAACAGTTCATTCTTTTTTCACACAAAACAAATTATGTGATTGGGGAGATTAACTCCAATCTCCATTCATACAGAATGCTCTATTTGTTAAGCCTATCCAAAATGAATGAAAAATTCAATTGATTAATTCACTTACATTTAGAAAACTAAGTCAGTGTACTATAAAACACACATTGTGATCAGTTACAATATGATGCTTCTTAGTCTAGGGTTTCAATTAAATAACAGTGGGAGAAAAATAGAACAGCTAATACAGTTAACATCCTGAAAAATCCAGAAATTCAAATTTTAGACTGCCAACTATAACATCGCAGTTTACACTTTCTTCCTACTTGGCAGCAAATGCTAATGGAATTCAATGCTGATTTCTTCAAGTTGGTTCACATCACACATTCAATCAGGGTAATAAGAACATAAGACGCCTACTGTAGTTAGATTATGACATGAAAATTTTTTGCTTGAAAGTAATGACTGTGTAGCACATGGGGCACTTGTTAACTGCTTCAGCACACTGTTTACAAGTGACCAGATGTCCACAAGGAATAAAGACGACAGCAATATTTCTATCCATACAGATTTTGCAAAGCTTCTCCTCTCGTAGGAGCCTTAGCTGCTCTTCAGTACTAATGTCTGTACAAAGACAAAAAAGCGTGTTAATTTTAGACTTTCTGAGTTGGTTAAATTCATTGAAACAGTGTGAACACCTACTATGTGCCAGACACTGATCAAGTGTTAGGAGATGAGATAACTCACACATGGCATCTACTTTTAAGTAGTTCACAAGCTAGTGGGAGAGAAGGACTTGAGCTGAGGTTACAGAAGCACAAAGTACAAAGTGATAAGTTCTGTAATAAAGTTACAAAGTGTTCTGGGACAAGGTAACAGAACAAGTTCTTCTGTTCAGGTTAGGTGGGGAAGGTTTCACGGGTTGGTGGTTGTTGGGTGGGGAAGGGGGGAGGTGGAAGAGTGACATTTAAAAACAGAAATTTGCTAAGCAGAGAAGCAAGGGTTAGGTAAAAGTAGCAGCATATTGAAAGGGCACGGCTTATTCCAGAAATGGAGAGATGGAAGTGGAGGGCCACTTATGAAATGAGACAAGTAGGATCTAGTGATTGGATGTGAAGGATGAGGAAGAAAGAGGAAATAAAGTTGATTTCAAGATTTCTAGCATGGCTGACAAGGGGATGGCAGTGCCAATAGGAAATAAAAATGGAGGTACAAGTTTGGGATTTTTACGATATTTCTGAAGTGTTTGCAGGGCATCCATATAAAAATGTCCAGTAGGCAATCAGAGAGTTAAGTCTTAAGGTCAGAAGAAATCAGGGCTAAAGATAGAAACCTGGGCCTCATCAATATACAGGTGGCACTGAAGTTCTTATTTAATTCAGCCTTTGTCAAACTTAATGTGGCACAAAAATATGTTTCACAATCGTATATAACTATGACAACATAACTATGACAACAACATCAGCAATAGCAGCAGTTAAAAGTAATACAGCACTTCTACTATGTGCTAGGCACTATTCCAAATGAATTACATATTTTAACAATCTTTGTGATCACTGTATACCAGTGGTTTCCAAATTTAGCTTCACGTGAGAATCACTAGGGGCATTAAAAAAAAACACACAATAGATTCCTGGGCCCCATTCACTCAATCTAATATTTCTGGGGTTAAGCACACTGGCATTTCTAAACCATGACTATCAAGTTGTGTGTGTGTTAGTCGCTCAGTCGTGCCCAACTCTTTGCGACCCCATGGACTGCAATCCACCCGGTTCCTCTGTCCATGAGATTTTCCAGGCAAGGATACTGGAGTGGGTTGCCATTTCCTTCTCCAGGGGATCTTCCCAACCCAGGGATCGAATCCAGGTCTCCTGCACTGCAGGCAGATTCTTTATCGACTTGAGCTATATGCCCTCTTAGAAATTCAAAATGCATTCCCTATTTAACTACAGAGCTCCTTTTTCACGACATCTCTTAACATTCTGGGGAACACTATTTTGAAAACAAGTTTGGGAAACAGTGGTTTAATTTTATTCAACAAATGCTTATGGAAGACTTAGCTAGGTTCTAGGCATTAGAGATAGATTAAGAAATATATAGATCCTGGGCTCCTAATCATTCATAGACAAGTTAGGAACACAAGCAGGCAGGAAATTATAATACAATGTAATGATTAAAGTTATGACAATGTGTTATGAAGAACATAGGAAGGCTGTGTATCCATGTATACACAGAGGGAAGGCCTTCCAGAAAATATTATACCTAAATTGGGTCCTAAAGGATAAGTACGAGTAAACTAGAAGAGGGAGAAGGCCTTAGATCTTGGGGGACAAGAGCAGTGGGAGAAGAGGGCTCTGGGCAGAGGAAATGATATAGGCAGGCTCCAAGGTAAGAAACAGAATGAGGCCTGCAAGTGCACAGGTAAGGCTGGGAAGAGAATGTGAAGGGGAAATAGCATGAGGCTATAGACGGTTAGCAGGAGCCTGATCATGAAGGATCTGGTAACCCATGTGAAGGAGTTTGGACTTGACAGCAAGGGCTCCAGAGCCAGTGAAAGGTTTTAACCTGGAAAAGATACCAGAATTGCTTCAGTAAGGTTTTCTTGGCTAGCCATGGAGAAAAGGATTATTTGATCCTTTTTTCCTTAAAAGGCAACCTCCTGGGCATAATTCAAAACTCAAATATGGAACATAGAGATAACAAAGATAAACTGTCTGTCCTCAAGAAGCCTAACAGATAGGAGGGGACAGAAAAAGTTCCAAAACGATGTTACAAATGCTTTAACAGAGAGAGAGAGTAGAGAAGAGGAAGCTGCAAAGTGTACTATGGGTCTTTGGGGAAACTTCAAAGAGTGACCTTTGAGCTGAGCCTTGAAGGACAAGTTTAAGAAATGGGTTTAGGGCATCAAATCGGGGTGCAGTGGGGAATGAGATGAGGTATACAAATAGGAAAAAGGCATTCAGGGCATAGCAAACAACAAAAGTAAAGGGATGGCATTATAAACTGATTTATATTATATGGATGCATCTGACCAAAAAGAATAGTGTATATTCCTGCCATCACCAAGACTGTGGCAACCGGCAAAAGCCAGCCTGCCAAAGGAATATGGAAAAGCAGAGTGACTTGGTTAAGAGAAAACACTGAGATGACAAGCTTTCTGCTGTGGTCCACAAGCAGAAGGACTTGGAGACCATGCAGCAGAAGCTGAAAAAGGCAAATGAAAAGAAGGAACCCAAGTAACTTTGTGGCTTTTTGTCCAATCTTTTGCGCTTCGCCTGTGTGCCTGGAGCCTGTCCCACTACACTTCTTCGCATCATGCTTACAGCTCCCAGTACCCAGGCATTCCTTTTGCCTGGAGTCCACAGCAGGTCTCTTTTGGGGTTCCCTCCTCTCAGGTAGTCTCTCTTCCCAGGCCAGTCCTGGGGGTCAGGGGACTACCCCCTTTGAAGTGTTTTTAAAAGTAGCTTTGTAATCCCCAAAAAATCATGAAGAGGAAAACAATTAATTTACCCATTACTTTTGCATGTGATGCTACAATAAATAAAGGACACTGGATCAGATACCTACAATAGTCAAATTTACAAAGACAGAAAGCAGAATGGTGGCTGCCAGGGGAATGGGAAAATGGAAGCTGTTTAATACATAAAGACTTTCAGTTTTGTAGATGAAAAGAGCTCTGGAGACTGACTGCACAACAATGTGACTTGTGGGATCTTACCTCCGGGACCAGGGATTGAACCTGGGTCCTTGGTACTAAAAGTGTCAAGTCCTAACTACAGGACCACCAGGGAATTCCCCACAATTAAAAAAAATAATAAACACTGGACCAGAAGTCAGGAAACCGGAATTTTACTCCCAACTATCTGCGTTATCTTGAGTGACAGTTCATCAGTACCTCAGTTTTCTCTGAAGTAATGAAAATTATTATAGGATCTTTAAGGTTCTTTAAGGTTCTGACTGTTTACAGTTCCATATTACAGTGCATACACTTACTTGAGATGGGGATGCTCTGGGCATTTTTTTCCAGACTGAGTTTTTTACTTCACTCTAGCCTAAAGAGTAACCACTGGGTTCTACATCCTTTCCTGAGCCACCTTTCCCCTTCTACTTGGCACAAAGCCTTCTTCTAGGTTGGGAGGTACCTGGCACATAGCAATAAAGGCAATAGCTAGATCATTTTTCATGATATCTGCTAATATTTTTACTGCATTATTATAAACCACTTCTAGAAGATACTTCTAGAATAAACTGATGTTATTCATGTTCCAATCAGAGCAGATCTATGTGGAAAGACAGACTGATAAGAAACGTGCATGAGTTATTTGATTTTTACATTACATTCTATCATATATATAAGGATTAAAATAAGTATCTTACCACAGACATGAAGTAAAGGGCTTTATATCATACAATGTTATTTTTAAAAAGAAAGGGAAAAAGATACTAATTTGGTACCATCTTTAGAAGACTGGGGTATTCTCTGTTACAGAAACAATGGTATAAAAGCTAGTATTGAATCTAGGATTTCTTAGTGAGTAACAATAACATTATATTTTTTCTAATAAATTTTATCTGCTTTTACTTCAATTAGGCCCACCTCTATTTTGTACAGAATTAAAAGATTCTTAGTGCCAGTGTTTCCTCATCAGCTTTTGGGAGGAGAAATAGACAGCAGACCCCTCATGAAAAGCTTGCCTGTATTAATTACCTGGCTCTCAATTTTGTGAGACTAAGGAGACATCAACTGATGAATCCTAACATGTGCCCCTGAGAACTGGCATTAACTTAGGCCCTTTTCCCACACGACCCCAGCTTGTAGTCTCGGTAATGATGAGCACCTCCCACAAACTCCTGTTGAATAGAGACACCCCCAATGCACTCTGTCCTTTGTTCTCTTCCTACTGCAACCCACTACATCTTTCTGCTGTAAACACCTTCAGGTATAAAAACTAACACCTTACTGTCAAACTTAATTAAGTTTGAGTTATGGTGAAAATGCAGGGGAAAATGACATAGTCACTTGTATCACAAAGTAAATGATTTGTTTCACCATCACCACGACAAGAGGAGCTATTATAGGTTTTAAATAAATGTGTCTTTAAGGAAAAGAGTAGTCTGCTTTCTGCTGAATCTTATACACCAACTAGAGTAGTATAAAACTCATCAATGTTATACTGCTTTAAGACTTATTTGATTATCTGAATTCAAAAGCACCTGAAATAACTTAAAGGTCAAAAGGGTCTTGAATGTAAAAAACAAAATAAGTGAACTTTTAAGTTCATTAGTACTTGAAGAATTCTCATCTTTTGGTAGAGGTGGTCAAAAGCTTAGAGAATGATCATATACTTCCTTCTACATTATTCAATACACTTTGTATATGAATCACAGTATTAAAATGCATTTAATTCAAGCTCTATTTAGCAATATGACCCTTTTACATATTTATATCATGTGGAAAGTTGCAAAATACTCTTAAATCCAAGCAGTTTCAACTAAAAACTTAGTCTACACACAACGATAAAAGTTAGCCTTTGTTGTTCTTTACCTAAAATAGAGTATAAACTTACACTTTTTAAAATTAATAGATCAGTAGATCTTACTTGGATCCTGATCAGAACAAATCAACTGTAAAAACATATTAAGATGATGAGGAAAATGAAAATCAATTGAATTTCAGATATTATGGAATTACTGTTAATTCTGGTAAGTGTGACAATAGTATATCATGGGCTAAATATCTTTCTCTCTAAAACTCACATTGAAGCCCTCACACCCTATGTAATGGTGCTTAGAGGTGGGGCCTTCGAAAGGTGATTTGGTTTACATGGGGTCATGATGATGGGACTCCATGACGGGATCAATGTTCTTATAAGAAGAGGAATGGCAACCATCTGCCAGCCTAAAAGAGAGACTTCACTAGGAACCAAATCTGCCTGAACCTTGGACTTCCCAGCCTCCAGAAGTATGAGAAACAAATGTCTGCTGTCTAAGCCACCCAGTTTACAGTCCTGTTGTAACAGTCTGAGCAGATTAACACATAGTAGTAAGGTCATGTTAAAAAAAAAAAGTCCCTAGATAGTTATTGAAGTATTTATAGGCAAGTAGTATATAGGATGTTTGGGATTTACTCTGAAAAACTACAGCAGAAAACAAAGTTGGGGGAAGAAAGGAAGTGAGACTGAAAAAGTGTTGACAATTATTGAAGCTGGCTGATGGGTATCTGAGGGTTCATTATACTGTTCTCTCCACTTTAGAGTGTGTTTGACATCATTCATAATAAAAAGTTTAAAAAACATTTATCCTAAGGGAAATACGAGAGAAGGAAAATGTATGGGCCACATAGTCATAATGAAATACTTGGTGTATCTTGCTTTTAAAACACAGGCATGCATACCTTTCTGTAATGAAGTCTGACTTGATTCATCTTGTGTATTGTCTTTCTGAGCATTCACTAGATCTGCAACCAGAACCTCAAGTGATTTGTAGTTGCTCCCAGATGTCTGAATTTTCCCCTCCATTGTTTTCTTAATGTCCTTGAAACTGAATCCCATTCGTATAGCTTCTTGTACCATAGGATTTTGGAATACTGTATCATCTGAAATGAAAATTGGTGAGAAAAAAATCACAGACTTTAGTTATTTTCATTAACACAACTCATTAGCAGAGTATCATTAAAAAGAAAAATTTAAGCAAAAAGCAAAAAATCAAAACCAAACCAGCAAACCAAAGCTGCTTTGGGAAGAGGATTTAGAAATATTTAGGCACTGAAGAATCACTTTCAGAATCTTAAAATAGTTGAAAGTACAATGAGTATGTACTTGTAGTATTAGGAATTGAGATTAGGTGCTTTAAAGACTATGATAAACAGTACAAGATAAGATAAAACAGGTACGAAAAGGGTTAAGTGCTTCAAAAATTCTGAAACTATGGAAGTCTTTACCAAATCACCACAATTATTTTGAAAAAATCATGGGAAATAGAAGAAGTTCCAGCCTGTGACCTTCAATGTATCAGTTTCCTATCTCTCAGACTTAGTTTCTGCAGTTGAGTGGGGTGGACTAGATAAGGCAAGAAATCTAATAGAAACTCACATTAATGACACTCAAGGTAGGACTACAGATTGTGGTGGTGGTGTTTAGTCACTAAGTCGTGTCCACTCTTTGTGACTCCATGGACTGCAGCCTGCCAGGCTCCTCTGTCTATGGGATTTCCCAGGCAAAAATACTGGAGTGGGTTGCCATTCCCTTCTCCAGGGGACCTTCCTGACCCAGAGATCCAACCTGCATCTCCTGCATTGGCAGGTGGATCCTTTACCAACTGAGCCACCTGGGAAGCGCTTACTAGAGCTCTCGGCCTTCCAATTTCTAGGTGTAAATCAAAGGAACTACTTCTAGTTCCAGGAAGAGACAGTCTCTCTGCTTTGACTTCATGCCTTTGTTCACTCTCCTCCCTGGGCAAAGCTCTTATTCTTCTGTTAGCTTGACAAATACTAATCTTACCAGATTGTGCAGTGATGTGCTAAAAGAGACTTCTATCCTCTGACTCATCACTTCCACTCTTGGGTATTTTTTTCCCCCTTTTTTCTTTTCCAAGATGTGCAGCTTGAGGGATCTTAGTTTCCTGACTAGGGACTGAACATGCTCCCCTCCCTCCCCCATCCCCCAGCAGTGAAAGTGCCAAGTTCTAACAACTAGGCCTCCAGGAATTCCCCCACTCTTCAGTATTAAAGATGAGTACATATACCCACCAAAGACATACACAAGAATATTCATAGCAGTGTTATTTATAACAGCCCCAAACTGGAAACAACTCAAGTGTCCATTATCAGGTGAATGGATAAGTAAATTGTGGTATATTCAAATACTAAACAGCAAGGAAGAAGAATGAACTACTTCCACAGACAACATGGATCAATCACATAGACATGATAAGCAAAACATCAACATAATGATGAACCAGAGACAACAGAGTACATATTGTATGATTACATTTTTAAGATGTTCAAATCTAATCTATGGATATAACTTAGGGGTAAATAAATATCAATTGTGAAGGGGCCTGAAGGAGCTTTCCAGGGTGGTAGAGATATTCTGTATCTTGATCTGGGTGATGGTTAGATGAACCTCTCCCTCATACCATATACAAAAATTAACTCAAAATGGATCACAGACATGAATGTAAGAGCTAAAAGCATAAAACTCTTACGGACACTAAAAAGAAAGTGAAAAGACAACCCATGGGATGGGAGAAAATATTTGCAAATCAGATACTTGACATGGGACTTATATGCATAAAGAACTAAAATATATAAAGAACTATTACAAGTCCATAACAAAAAAATCAAGTAATCCAACTAAAAAAAAGGCAAAGGAGATGAACATTTTTCCAAAGAAGATATACAAATGGCCCAAAAGCATATAAAAAAATGCCCAACATCGTTAGATATCAGGGAAATGCAAATCAACTAAAAACACTAATCCTAAAACAGAGCAAGAGTCTCAGTCAAAAGCATATATATGTATATATATATAGTATTCTCTTGTCTTCTAATCTTTAAGATACTAAATAGATTATGCTTTAAGTATAGGGAGGGTTTCCCTGGTGGCTTAGTGGTAAAGAACATGCCTGCCAATGCAGGAGATGTAGGTTTGATCTCTGGGTCAGGAAGATCCCCTGAAGGAAATGGCAACCCACTCCACTACTCTTGCTTAGGAAATCCCATGGACAGAGGAGCCTGGTGGGCTACAGTCCATGGGGTCGCAAAACAGTCACACACAACTTAGTGATTAACAACAACATGAGTATAGGGAATGGGGAATCACCAGACATATTTTAAACTAAACTTTATAATATTTAAAACATGATGACTAGGGTGAGAATGAGATCTGTAGTGTGATGTAGGATTCTGAAGACCACTAATGCTTTGTAATGTAACTGTGGGCTGGTCACTTAACCTCTCTGCAAAGGCGGATAATATCATTCTTGTTTAACATCTTTCTTTGCACACTTTTAGTTTGTAAAGATGTCTATGATGAGTAAATAATCTTTGTGGTTAAAAAAAAATCTCTACCTTTCTAAAAGGCAATAGTATATAGACAAACCAAACCACACCCCTTTATGAAGTAGCTGGGGAAGGCAAAAGAGGCATCCAATAAGGAAACAGGTAGGTCAGGGCTGATCATGGTAATAGCACATCAATAGGACATTGGATTCATGATCTTGGCTAACTAAAGAAACTGTTGACAAAAATTCATTTAACTCTTTTTTGGGGGATTTTAACAGAAACAAAATGTACAGCCTACAGCTGTTCCTCTCGAACTTGGAAAATCTGTTCAACCTCTGAACAAATGTTCCCAATACATAAATACCCAACTTAAATGTATAGGCACTTCATTAATTCTTAAGTTTGTAGCAATCTTATTTCAAAGAAAAATACCTTGAAAGAATTGGCTTACCTTTCTACCTTATAAATAACAACTGTAATAAATTGGCAATGAAATTAAAATATTTTAAAAGGTATATTTACCAATTCTTTCAGTTAACCATGGTGCTTTTTCAGCAGTTCTCGCCTAAAATACAAATAAGAATTGTAAGTTAGAATTCTTTTTGGTAGAAGGCAATTACCTCAATCTGAAAAATTACGTTTATCGTGAATTTATAAATTAGCTTTAGTCCAATTCAATATATGAATATTCACAAGAGGCATAGCCTGATGAAGCTCGAAGTTAAAAGATTCCAATCCACTCACTTTACAGACAAGTAGCTGAGGCTCAGGGAGATTAAACAGTTCATGGCAGGGCCATAATGGCAACTTTTGTGTCCCATTCTAGTCCAGGGCTCTTTCCACAAAGTACTGATGCCTTAGCCACCCCAGGCCACACTATCAATTTAGGTATGTTTTTGAGATTTTAAATGCTGTCTGTGAAAAGTTAAAAACTATCAATACAAAACACATTATACAAGTCTAATTTCAGAAGGCTGAGGGATTTAAGTGTTTCAGTTCTTCAAGTCCATTTTCACCTACAGTGATACTTAAATCAGTTCATCCTGATCTCCTTTTCACAAATTTGCTTCAGCTTAAGAAAAACAAGCACTCTTCAAGATCTCCCATTTAGGCTCATCATACATTATTAATTTAAAATACTATACTGTGAATTTTACACCAAGAAATGTGCAAAACAAATCACATATTTGAAAATGTGTATTCTACAATATGTGACTTACCAAAGACTCCTCAATTGAATGGGTTAAATGAATATTGTTTACATATTCTTGTCCTTTCTCTTCTAACAGATATTTACAGCTAAACAAATAAAAGAAGGTTAAACTTTAGTAGCTCATCAATTAGTAAAGTATAATCATCTTAAGATAGAATCATTTTAATTCTATTAACTTTCTTCTTGATATTTCTAAAGAGCCACAAAATAAAATGTTACTCAATTCACTATCCAACTATCATTTTAATGTTAAAAAATGTTCCCTTTGTTATCTAATATGCTAATATTAGTAGAGCAAAAATATCAACTTGAGAACAGTCAGCTTTTAAACAAGTTATTAAACTAGCACCACCTTGACATTTAAAAACAAGTCTTAAATAGTTCATCTTAATGAGTTTTATTTAGAGATTAACCAATAGTACATTTTAAAGGAATCTTTTAGGCTTTCAGCATTTCCTTTTAAGAGTGTTTAAGGTTAAGACTTACTTCCAAATCATTCTGAAGTTTTTAAGTTGTACTATTTTGTAAGCCAAAAATTCACATCACTGTACACTACACATCTGTGTGCCTTAAAGAGGCAAGATGGTAGAAAGACACTTAGAATATGTCATCATTCTAAGATGCCACTGATTGTAAGCAGCATGACTATACTATGTATAGTATGTATACTACTATACTATGTATCACCATTGCCAATTAAATTATGACCCACCACCAGATGTGTCCTGATTTCAGAGCTGAAAATGTGAACAACTGTATGTCTTAGAATCAGTGAGATTCAGTAATATTTGCTGGGGGTTGTGATGGGTTCTTAAGGAATCTCCTTGGTAACATGGATTCTCATGCCCATCATTAAAGAGCCCACTTCCAACAACAACAAAAGCATATATTCCTGATTTGGTGTTTAGAAATAGCATCATCTGAATGTCACAGGTAATGATATATAAATGATGAATGATTTGGTCACTGGAAAAGGCTAAGTAATTTTTTTAATGTATATAAAGTAGGTGACCCCATTTTTATAAACATGGTGTGAATTTCAAGCCATTGGTGAAGGTAAAAATAGTTGAGGTGAAAAGTTATTCAAGTCTTCCCACTGCATATGTACTGGCCAACCTGCCTGTCACTGAATGAACACTTAAATATCTTACCCTGGAAACCACTTAGCATGTTGTTCCCAAGGGTCTTCACTGGGTTTCCAATCATTTAGCCCTCCTCCACAGTGAAAACACTTTACATTATCATCTTCACCTAAGAAACACACAAGTAAAAACATATGTATTTGTGCAATTACAACCTTACCCAAAAATAGCCTTTTAAATACTATAAAATTAAGCATTTCTAAACTACACGAAAAGCTCACACCTTAAAAGAAGATATCTGAATTCACATCTAAGTAATAGATAAGATCATTTGAGGAGGAAACACACACTAAATTTACTGATTCAATTTGAGGTATTTAACAGGAGGCTTCCCTTGTAGCTCAGTTGGTAAAGTATCTGCCTGCAGTGCAGGAGACCGGGTTCGATCCTGGGTTGGGAAGAGCCCCTGGAGGAGGAAATGGCGAACCACTCCAGTATCCTTGCCTGGAAAATCTCATGGACAGAGGAGCCTGGTGGGCTGCAGTCCATGTGGCCACAAAGAGTGGGGCATGACTCAGAGATTAACACTTACTTACAGGAGACAAAAACAAAATTTCCCAATTTTTATGTGAAAACTTTGTAATTACTTTATTAACAACATGTCATTTGGGGTCATCAATACTACACGTACTTTTTCAAACTATTGAACTTTAACAATGAAGTTGAGTATAATGAAATTACAGGATAAATTTCTGTAAGGTTATAGCTATATGACAATAAACTTTCAAGACTGTCTTATGATACTGAGTAAATAAAATATAGAAATAATTGATATTTTGGTTTGGGGCATTATTCAATTTTAAAGTAAATGGGTTAGATATATAATGGTATAATTTTTCTGAATATTTCTGGAAGCCATCATACTGATGGCCTTTCTTTCCCTACTTACATGTCTGTGCTCAGCCATTCAGTCATGTCTGACTCTTTGCGATCCCATTAACTGTAGCCCACCAGGCTATGCCATCCTGGGATTTTCCAGGCAAGAATACTGGGGTGGGTTGCCATTTCCTTTTCCAACTGATATGTCTACAGTAGTCCATTTGAAAAGTGCTCATTTTAAGCAATAAGACATCTTTCAAATATATAGGGCAGCTTTCAAGTATATAGTCTATATACAAAAGGCAGGTATCAATTTTAACATCAGCCAAGGTAAGTTCTTTAATGTTAACTCTTCTTACAGGGTTGTTGTGAGGCAGAGAGAAAATGAATGTAATACATCTACTGAGCACATACAGGTGTGCAATAAATTACAGTCAGTATTACTATCAGACCTATTCTTCTAGCAGGGATATCTTTCATCTTTTGCATGTCATTCTTTCCCAAAAGACAGTTACACAAAGATACATATTACTCATAATATGGCAGTCTTTTCCACATAAATTCCTGTGGTATATTACAGATTCAACAAAACGGTTCACAGAATACTACTAACATAAATTAACTGTGCCAACTTACACCTAAATATTACCAGTTTGGGGGCAAATGGCATCTATTTACTTTTTAGGAGCCCTGAGACATTTGGAAAGTTATTTATTAGACTAGCTTTATAATAAAGTTTACCTAAAGCATAAAATCCAGCTCTTGCAAGCTGCTCCTTGTTAACTGAGTACATCCACGTCCCAAATGTAATGATCCGTGCTTCGTAATCTGCCATGGCTGGATTTCTTGGAGCATTTGTTGAATTTGGGAAATTTCTATCAGAACTAATGATAGTGGATTCACTTTGCATATTAATATTCCGGCCCAAAACAAAGAAGCAATTAGGAAAGTGTCGCCTGTGTTCTGACCATGCACGATCACAAGGTTCCCAATTTTTCAACTTCCCGCCACAACAAAAGCACTGTACTTGATCGTCAATACCTGTGTAGTAGAGTCCAGCACGAGCTAACTCTCTTGGGGTTAAGTGGGCATAGTTTGGCCAGTTGTGAAATGACTTTAATCTAGCTTCTTCACTACACATGACAGGGTTCCTTGGATATATGGTGTCTGATAAATCTACAACCTGTCCAGTTCTCAAAAGATAGTGTGCATGAGTCTCAGATGGCCTTTCTAAAACAAAATGATTTCTGTTTCCCAGATAGTTTTCAGCTTTGTACTGACCATTCTGGACACCAGAATATGTAGGCTGTGCAGCATTGTTTTCAAAATAAAAGCCATTGATAAATCTGCAATTTGGGGATACTTTCCTGTGTCTTCCAATTGCTGAGTCTCCATATTGCCATCTATCTACTGCTGCATGACAACTAAAGCACCGCACGGTGTCTCCTTCCCCAGTATACAGAAAACCAGCTCGTGCTAGTGTTGATGCTGAAACAGGACTACTACTTGGAAAATTTGTGAAAGTTTTTAATCTATTAAGCTCTTCTACAAATTCTTCATCCTTATCGATGTCTGCAGGCACACAAGTTTTAGATCCTTCAAAACTGTTAAAAGTCATCTTCTCTTGAAAACAGGACTTGTCCACCTTTTCTAAAAAGAGAACATTACATTAGGAAATCTATACTTTTGATATTAGGAGCTAACAAATTATCCACTAATGACTTAAAAGTAATCACAAAATCTCTAAGAAACATTCTAAATACTAGAATTCTATGAATACATTATCACATGATTCAAGTCATAAAGTAAAAACCAGCATTTTTGTTTTCTCTTTTAAAGGAAAGTAATATTTAAACAAGTAAATCAGAACTACTCGTTTTATAGTGCTTATTTTATATAAACATGAAACTATGTGATGCAGAATATGTTAAAATTATTAACCATGTAAAATCATTAATTAGGAAAAACATGAAAGAAGCATAAAGTATGCAGATTCTTAAGTCTATGCATAATTGTTATAATGGATCACTGTATATTCAAGGCATCAAAATTCAGTTTTTACAATTTTAAAAATGCTCAGAATGTTAATGAACTAATTTTTAATATTTCTCTACTGCTTTGCAAAAGATAAGTTTTACTCACAACGTTGGTTCCAATGTGTTAAGAGCATCAAATGTTTATGATTTTCAGGTAAAACAGTCCATTTTTGTTGGAACTGGATTATTTCAAATGTATGTAACAGTGCCCTCTAGAGGGTGGTTCACGAAAAATACTAAGCACATGTAGACCTTAATTGCAGTTACTTTTGCTATCAATTGCCCACAGTCAAGGAACAATCTGTTCAAATGGAAAAGAAATACAATTGCAGCCTTATTAGAGCTGCCAAATTACAGCTCTGTAATATTTAACCAAGATAAATGCTAAAAGGAACTGGTTGGGTTATGAGAAGAGTGGCCAAGATAATTTATCCTCTAAACCTGAACTCTTTTAAAAGTGAAAGATGATGTTACTAGTAATTACATTGGGACAAGAGGTACAAATTAAGAGTTGCCCCAGGCAAACCTGGTTCTTCAGAATCTCACTTTATTCATGATACAGTGCTCTGTATAGGCCTGTCAAAGGCAAAATAAAGGAATGGTCACAATGACTGTCTCTACTTCATATATATAGTAACTGATTTCTTGGGAAGAACTAACAGCTCTTTTGGCATTATGTTGGCACAGTATGTTTTGAACTTCATCTCTCTTGGAGTTAATGTTCAACACAAGGCTTCTGTCTTGCAGGCTGGCAGTGGACTTCAGTCCTCCTGGACTTAATTTATACTGGTACTAATTCATATAGGGCTTCCCTGGTAGCTCAGATGGTGAAGAATCTGTTTGCAATACAGGAGACCTGGGTTTGATCCCTGGGTCTGAAACATACTATATTAATTCATATACACCTCAAGAGCTGAGATATATGTGCATACAACAATTTTTGGAAGATAGTCTCCACGACTTTTGATTGTTTCCCATATAGCTTTAGGACTCTTAAAATCAGCATAAGCTTGACGATAAAAATAAAAATTCAAAGACACCAAGGGAAGCTGACAAGCTAATGAGATAAAACTGGTGTATGTGTAAAGCCTTACATTCTGACTTTAAAAATCTGTTGTACACCTAAAGGAAGATGGAATCCTGGTTTGAAAAGAAGTCATATAAAGGCAAATCTCCAGATTAAAATCTTGGGATTTTAGTTAATTACAAATTCATCAAGAGCCAACATTACATGGCAGCTAAAAACTTGAAACAACTTCAGTCTGCATTCATGTCCAGATGTGCAACATTCAGATTCAATTCAGCTACATACTGAGTATTATTTTTAGTTCTGAACATTTTAGAAGGACATTAACAAAGTACAATGTCCATAGAGATCAATCAAGATGATGAAAGTAGTATCCTATGAGGAATAATTGGAAGAGTCAAGTATTTATCTCAAAGGGAAAAGAAAATTGTAGGGAGAGCGGTGGAGAAGACAGAATAACTACCTTGAGAGATCTAAAAAGCTGTCATGTAGAAAAGGGATCCAAATTCTATTTACCTTGAGGGCAGAATTAGAGTTAATTAATATGTATTACAGTCAGTAAAGAAGTTAAAGCTTCTTCCTGCAATGTGGGAGAACTGGGTTCGACCCCTGGGTTGGGCAGATCCCCTGGAGAACGAAATGGCAACCTACTCCAGTATTCTTGCCTGGAGAATCCCATGGATGGAGAAGCTTGGTGGGCTATAGTCCATGGGATCGCAAAGAGTCGGACACGACTGAGCGACTTCACTCACTCACTCACTCACTCACTCACTCATAGTCAGTACATTTTAACCCAGTACAGGGATGGATGAATAGTTACAACAATCAATATCAGTATAAAATGGATTGGGTTGCCTTGTAGATTTTGAGTTCCTCTCATCACTGGATGGGACTTTGGCATGGACCAGGAGACCTTAGATTAAGCATTTCTAAGTCTATAATTATCCTGAAGAATTAATGCTGAATATAACCTCAGACATATGAAAGTTATCTTCTCTGGAGGTGGCAAGTTTTGTTTTTCAGGTCAGTCAAAAACAGGCAGAAATGTAAAACCAATGATCTATTTTCATTTCATAATGGTGAATATTTTGTGTGTTTCAAGTAGTCATCCTATTTCAGATACTATTAGATAAAGCTCCATCATTCAACACCAGCAGGAGAATTTCTATTTGAAGGTTTCAAGTGGAGACCTTATCTTCCCAGGGGTTATTTCCATACTTTAGTTTAGATTTCTCTTGTCTGAAAAGCAGGTATTTATTCAGAGCCACTCAACTGAACGCTGCATATACATTATCAGAGTGGGGGCTTTTGTAGAAGAGTGAGAAAACCACTACCAGAAAGGTTAAAGAGTTAAAAGGAGAGAAAACTGATTGACAAAAGACAGAAACCTTAAGACTGGAAAAAAGTGCCAAAAGAAAGTGAAGGGAGATGATTTTAAGAAACTGGATTTAAGTGAAATGAAGGTGGGAAAGATATTTAGAAAATAAGTATATGTGGAGCAGAGGAAAGTGAGGTATGAATGAGAAGGTTTTGGATGTGAAAAGGGCTGAGTGCAATAAAGTATGCTGAGATAACTTAAGGCTTCTTTGTGCAAGTAAAATTTGACTTTGAAATGGGTAAGCAGAAAGTAAGAAGGCACTCTTACTTTCTCTCTTACACAGAGAGAAAGATGTCCAAGAAAGCTTTGACATAAAGGGGCTAGGCAGTCAGGAACCTTGAAGGAACCGTGGTTATGAAAAATGGCACTCTGAAAGCCAACATTGGCATAAAAAGAATCAGCAAGCAGTGGTATATGTGGTACAAGGGGGTATGGAAGATTTTAACATGGTGAGATGTGTTTAAAATATACATACACCTACACAAAATACATATATACCTGTACATACATAAAATATACATACACCCATACACACATGTGTGCATACATATGTATACAAACAAACATGTATATGTATGCATATTTATACACACACACATACATATATATATTTAGCCTAGTCAACTGGGTAAAAATAGCCATAGGCATGCGCCAAAGAGGAGAGACTGACTGCTACTCTAGCAATAATGTGGGACTATGGGGAGTTGGAGGAGAGAGAAAACAGAAAACCTACCTGGTATCTGCACACAATACAAGAGCTTCTATTTCCCTCAGGTTTTTATTATTAAAGTTGTCAAATATACAGAACAAAGGTTATTCTACATGGATAAAGGATATAAAGTAGGATGTATATCAGACTGCAGCTGTGCAAAAATATATACTCATGAACAAGACCTGGAGGTAATTTTTAATATATGGGTAAAATATTTTAAGGTGATCTTTTTCTCCAAAACGTATCTGGTAATATTAATTGCCTAACTTCTCTCTGGTTGGCACCACAGGCCTGGTTGTGGGGAATGCTGCTGAGAGCAAAGAGGTAGATGGGTTGGATGCCCCCTCATCCCCCCTCCACCAGGGCTCTGCACCCACTAAAGCAGAGGGAGGGAGGACAGAGTTGTGCCTCCAGCCACCACAGAGACAAGTGGCCCCAGCCGCCCTGTGGAGCCCAGCATTGAGACCCAAGCCTTCTATGCAGGTGCCTCTGGTAAGTGGCAGACTCTTGGGCTGCAGCTCCTGCATTCAGTCTGACTGCAGCCGCCCAGGCAGCATGGAGAGGAGCAGGTTGGCACCGAATTTTGTCAGTTTTCAACACAAAGAGCAAAACTTGGACATTTAGTGGAGTTTCATGGATTACTGCAACATATTCTTAAGATACCTAATGATAACATTTTATTAGCCTATACGAGGGTGACTTACCATCTATATACAAAGATGATAATTATCACAAAGCGATTTCAACAACCAACCTGCTGTTTAGGATTTTTATACAAAAAACAGAAAGAAGCAAATAGTGCCTTTGGTACTGACATGCTAATGAAGAAGGAAAATGTTTTAACGGATGGTCCGTTAACCAAAGAAAAAAGCCAGATCTAGTCATTGGTATGCACCAAGACTTAAGATGTATCTTCCATTACAGATGTGGATATTCCCCCAGAAACACATCATAGGACTAGTTTATCTTTATAAACACAACACTGACCACTCCCTGGGGCGCTATAGCTGGGATGGTTTGAGCCTAAAGGAGACACTATATGGCTTAGAATGGGTCCCATGGATTGTTACACCCTGGCTTGTTCCAGGAGGTCTGGCTCTCAGCACAGGACTATCAGCTGCAAATGACATTTTAGGTTAGTGGTATAGAAGTTTCAGGGAAGAGCTTTATTTTTCTACATTTTATTGAAGTATAGTTGATATTTACAATGTCGTGTTAGTTTCAGATGTACAGCACAATGATTCAGTTTTGTTTTTCTTTTTGGCTGTGCGGTACACGGGACCTTAGTTCCCTGACCAGGGATCGAACCAGTGCCCCTGCAGTGCAGCATGGAGTCCTAACCACTGGACTACAAGGGAATTCCCCCAGGGAAGAGTTTTGATCAAATAACAGGATGACTGCAAACAGTCACAACTTCATCATAATAGCAAGACAAGTAAACAGGAGAACAACATTAGGAACAGTAGGACTTCTGGCAGCTCTGGCCAATCTACTGGTAATAGCTTTCTTGGCTATCCACAGCAGATTGAACCAAACACTGAGCCAAAGGATGAAGACATTATTATTGAAGATAGTGGTATACCATGCTAGAGTCCTAAAGCTGTTGTTATTATTGAAAGCCTGGAAATGGTTAACTCAAATAGAACAAACTCAGTTTTGAGTTTGGACAGAATGGTTTTATTCCTTCTAATTAAATGAGTTTAGCACTCCTAGAAAGTGGTGTGAACAGAATTTGAAACACATGTTCCTGATCAAAAACTCTTATAAGATGGAACATCATGAAACCATCTTTTGAATGCTGAATGTTTTCTGAGTGAGGATGTCTGAGGACTTGTAAATCTGGCTAATTTAAGAACATTTAGACCTCTAAGCCAATGACCTGGAAAAGGCATGAGAATAATGTTGTAGGTTTAAAATTTCTTTAAGTAAATAGAACGAGAAAGTAGATTAGTGGTTGCTTATAGCTGGGTGAGGAGGAGAATCAGAAATATGCAAATGGTTACTGGGTTTCTTTGTGGAGTAATTAAAATATTCTAAATTAGATTAATTTTTTTGGGGGCCTCCAAAATCACTGCAGTTGGTGACTGCAGCCATGAAATTAAGATGCTTGCTCCTTGGAAGAAAAGTTATGACCAATCTAGACAGCATATTAAAAAGCAGAGACATTACTTTGCTAACAAAGGTCCATCTAGTCAAAGCTATGGTTCTTCCAGTAGTCATGTATGGATGTGAGAGTTGGACTATAAAGAAAGCTGAGCGCCAAAGAATTGATGCTTTTGAACTGTGGTATTGGAAAAGACTTTTGAGTCTCTTGGACTGCAAGGAGATCCAACCAGTCAATACTAAGGAAATCAGTCTTGAATATTTATTGAGAGGACTGATGTTGAAGCTCCAATACTTTGGGCACCTGATGTGAAGAACTGACTCATTGGAAATGACCCTGAAGCTGGGAAAGATTGAAGGCAGGAGAAGAAGGTGACAACAGAGTATGAGATGGTTGGATGGCATCACCAACTCAACAGACATGAGTTTAATTAAGCTCCGGGAGTTGTTGATGGACAGGGAGGCCTGGTGTGCTGCAGTCCATGGGGTTGCACTGAGCAACTGAACTGACTGAACTGAGACAGTAATGGTGGTTGTACAACTCTGATCATTAAAATCACTGAACTGTACACTTCAAAATTAATATTACAGTATGTGACTTGTATCTCAATAAAGCTGTTTAAATGTTAGTTTGGTAACTGCTAGTACAAACTTTGGTGGATCAGAGGTGATTTTAAGTCTAAAACAAAGGGAGCTCAGCTAATGAAATTATGTGCTTTTGATATAGAAAACTAGATGCTACAATACATTTTTAGAACTATGTGAGAAGATTATTTCTCTTTGAAAGAGTTAAATATTTAACCTATTACAAAGATTCCAGTTAGTTTTTCCTTTAACTACATTGTTTAAATTCTAATGTGAAGTCTAATTCTCTTTAGATTTTTTTGGTACTCTGAGGACGTCAGTTCTTGTGTACCCAGTATTTGGGGAGGAGGCATAGCCATTCCCCAGGCTTGGGTAATATAGTTCCCTGACCAGGGATTGAATTTGGGCCCTGGGCAGTGAGAGCGCAGAGTCCTAACCACGGGACCACCGCGCAATTCCTCCAGTATTTTTTTTTTCTTAATGTTGTTCTTGTGCTAATGTTATTATATTTTTAATTAGAGAATAACTGCTTTACAATATTGTGTTAGTTTGCTGTTGTTACAAATCATTTTCTGAAATGCATTTTTTCTAACTTCTAAGAAATCAAAACAATTGGCTATTCTTAGGAGCTTCTTTCTACATTATGAAGCACTGAAGCTATGTTCCTAAATTATGAAATTCTGTGAGTTTTTCACATTGATGCTTGTCTATCCTATAGATTACATAATCAGCTAATTTTATTGACTCCAGTAATACAGGAGACGCTCTCCTTTAATTCTCATCCTCATTCCCAATCTCACTGGAAAGTGAGATTTTGGGTATGTGCTACTATATGTATGTTGGTAGGATTCTGAACTTTTTAAGGTACAGATGGTCCCTACTTACAATGGTTTGACATGATTCTTTCACTTTATAATGGCGTGAAAGTGATACACATTCAGATCTTTTCCTGTGCTAGTGCAGTCTGATACTCTCTAGTGATACTGGGCAGCAGGCCAAGTTGCAGCTCCCAGTCAGTACAGGCAATCACGAAGGTCAACTGATAGACTCGTTAACTCTACCCATACAAACATTCCATTTTTCTCTTTTAGTACAGTATTTAATAAATTACATGAGATATTCCACACTTTATTATAAATAAACAAGCATTGTGTTAGATGATTTTCCCCAAGTGTAGGCTAATGTAAGTGTTCTGAGCACATTTAAGGTAGGACAGGCTAAGCTACGTTTAGTAAGTTAGGTGTATAAAATGCATCCTTGGCTTATGATACTTTCAACTTAGGATGGTTTTCTTGGGATGCAACCTCATTGTAAGTTGAGGAAGATCTGTATTTAAGTAGTGCAAATTGTTTTGGATATAAAATGCACTTAAAGACTTTTACACATAGGACAAACGTGCACTTTTTTATGTAAAGATTTTGGATTTTCTTCAGTGGGATTATTCTAGGAACATTGCCTACACTTTAAGAGAAAGCTGTGGTATTTACCATTGACAAGTAAAGTTTACCTATATTATTTTCATTGGGCTATTTCCCACACATCCACTTATGACAAGTAAGGGTGAGGTTGCCAATTTTCATTCTTTGCCTGATTTCTTTGATATTTATCATAGGACAGTGTGCGTAAACACTGTAATAATGCATGCACATAGAAATTAAGAATATTATGAAGTCCCCTGTGGTCTATGAATAATTTCCCCTAAAGCTATTTAATAATTCATCTTAAAATAAGGCTAGTATGAACGTGTTTATGACGGTTGTGTGCTATTAAAACAATGAAGGATCAAATGATTCCCTTCTGAAAAATAGTTTCTCTAAATGGTTTAAAAAAATGAAATAAATTTTTGATTAATTGAAAAAAATCCCACACAGGGAAACACTTTTGTGATATTAAATACCAGAACACTACTCCAAAATGTATTTAAGTATTAAGCTTTCTAATAAAAAGTCTGTCTTACTTGAAATGAAGATTAACAGTAATTTCTTAAACTGAATTCTATTTGGTAGGCAATTATTATGGCAAAAGTAATTTTAAAAATCTATTCTATAATATTTTGAAGCCCTAAGCCACTGGTTAAGAATATGACCTTATTTGGATATAGGCTCCATGCATATACAATCAAGTTAAGATGAGGTCATTAGGTGCTGTCATCCAATATGACTGATATTGTTGTCGAAAACGGGAAAGAAACACAAGGAAGATGGCCATGTGAAGATACAGGCAGAGACCGGAGTCTTAATGTACTGACAAGCCAAGGAAAACATCGAGGATCAATAGCAATACCAGAAGCTAAGAGAAAGGCATGGAACAGGTTCTCCCCAGAGCTTCAGGGATAGCATGGCCCTGCTAACACATTGATTTAAGACTTCTAGTTACCAGAACGTGCAAAAATAAATTTCCTTCTTTCTGGCCACACAGTATGTTGGATCTTAGTTCCTCAAATAAGGACTTAGCTCCCCCTGCAGTGGAAGCTCAGAGTCTTAACCACTGGACCACCAGGGAAGTCCCTAAATTTCTACTGTTTTAAGTCACTCAGTTTGTGGTACTTTATTATGGCAGCCCAAAGAAACTAAAACAATGATGTTACGAGAAAATGTAAGCAAGCAATATAACCCTATTAGCTCCCATTGCAGTACTACCATGCCAACTGAAACACATTATGTAATTAAATAAGGGCATCTGTTTACGGGTTTCCCAGGTGGCACAGTGTAAAGAACCTGCCTGCCAATGCAGGAGACACGTAAAGATGTGGGTTTGATCCCTGCATCGGGGAGATCTCCCAGAGGAGGGCATGGCAACCCATTCTAATATTCATGCCTGGAGATCTCCATGGACAAAGGAGCCTGATGGGCTACAGTCCATAGGGTTGCACAGACACAGCTGAGTGCACGCGTGCACACACACACACACCTGTTTAAAACTCAGAAGACATATGTTTTTAGAATTTCACCTATGACATCTTCGCTGATTCATCCACTCAAAACCCTAGTATAGAATGACTACTCTTTGTGCCCTCAGTATATCCTCTAAATAATTTGAAGACCCAAGTTGTACTAGAACAAGACTGAATAATGACTGCATGTGTGTATGTTTATAGGTGTACCTATATTGTTAGAATGAAGGTCCTTTATGGCAAGGGCTCTGCCCTATCACATTTGTATTCCCAATTCCTAAAGCAATAAATGACACAGTAGTGCTTAATCAATGTTGGGCAAAAGAATGAATGTTGAACCACCTTTATTTGGTTACAGCTGGCACTATCCCACATTCTACCCACCACCTCCAATGGACTCTTGAAATCACTGTTAGTAAAAATTGTTAATATACCACTGTGACCAGATTATGTGACCAAAATAGGAAATATATGCATATTATGTAAACAGTACAACTCAAATCACATTTCAAAAATATAAGATTCATAAAATTTTTCATAGTAATAAAAATCTTATATGTGCTAACCCAAAACACCATAATTTAAAATTTATCTTAAGATTCTCTCTTTCCTCATTATGTGTAGAAATATTTTAAGATTTTTTTCATCAGTTGTTTCTTGCCCCTATAGAAGATCCAGGATAGAGATCTCATCAAACTAGCAACATTCTCCCTAACCCAGTGGAGGTCAATCCCTCTTATAATGATCTTAAAGTATTAGTTCCCTGTTTAGAAACAGCATTTTGATTTACAAAATTGTAGTGTCTAAAAAAGGTATCTACATAAATACAACATAGTATTAAAAAGCTGAATTTTAAAAATCTACTTGCCTTCAACAAAGGGGTATTTTTTTTTTAAATGGATTTTTAAAATTCAGTTTTTATACTATGATACATTTACACAAAAATTCAACTTTTAGTTAAATTGTTAATTTATACTACTAGGTTCTTCAAACTATGAAGCATATTTTCATTTAAGTTAAATAAATGGTCAACAGAACATTTTTGAGGTTAATTACATTCAATAAAATCAAAAGTTCTCTCCCTAAAATTAAGCACTGCTGCTAAGTCACTTCAGTTGTGTCTGACTCTGTGCAATGCCATAGACGGCAGCCCACCAGGCTCCTCCATCCCTGGGATTCTCCAGGCAAGAGCACTGGAGTGGGTTGCCATTTGAGCTACTCAAATAACTGAATGGCATTAATGGGCACTTAGCCCATAAACTCAGTCAATAACATCAACTTATTAATACTGCTGACTACAATATATGCTTGATCATGAAGCCTACTTCTGTAAATACCTGAAAAGGCCATGCTGAGAATCAACAAAGGGAGTATCAATTACATGTTCTACACTTAATTTAGAAAGTCATAGTAATACTTAAATTTGAGCCCAGACGGCCAATCTTTGCCAAATTGTTTATAATAATTAACTCTGCAGGTATAGTTCTCTCAGAATGGACCAACAGTAAGGTATTCTGTCATCTTTTCTTCAATAAATCATGGGACTGTGCTCCCTCAAAGAATGTGTTTTTTTTTTTTTTGAATGAAGAATACACAGATTTGGGGCTCAAGAATTCACTTAAGATCATAAGAAGGTTCAAAATCACTAGTATCCCCTCTTTCATTTTTATGAAAACTATTCAGTACTTAAGACAACTTATAGTGCTTATTAATCAAGTCTTTGATTCAAAAACAAACCATCTATAGCCCCAAACTGTAGATCCACAGCATAGATTAATACTGTTTATGCTTATTCAGAGCCTATTCATAGGTAAAAAAATCTATGCTAAAATCACAATAGGCAGAAAGACAAAATCTCATGATGGATACCAATCCAATATTTAATACAAACAAGGGTTTTCCTTTTAAAAGAGGAGAAAAAAGAAGCCTATTATTCAGACTGTGAATACTTTAATATGTTTATCCTTTAAGACCCTTTTCTGTGTACATGTATACATGCACATTATAAATATTTCTAAAGAGGACTTACATGGTATTTTTATAATTTGCTTTTTTCTACTTAAAAATATATCATAAGCATCTCTCCACATCAATTTTTATATAGATTAGAACATTATTTTAACTGGATGACTAGTATCTGACTATATGAATGTATCATAACCTCACAATTTCATATTGCTAAACATGAATTTTAGATGTATATTTTTAAAAAGAGAAAATACACACATGATCAAATTCGAGAGGTACAAAAGTTGCATCCATTCCACCCCTGTACCTTAAACCTCCAGTTCCCTTCCTAGAAGCAATCACTCTTACCAGTTTCTCCTACATTCCTCCAGAGATGTGTTACAGCATTTTAAAAAACACAAATGTTAATATACACACACAGAGTTATGCACCTTCACTGCCAGGCTTTTCTAAAGCTAACAGTTTTTACTATTATAAAATATGTTGAACTTAATGTCCGCCTGTTCATTTGCAGTTTTTAAAATGTTGGCAATACTGTGTGACATGCAGGATCTTAGGTTCCTGATCTGGGACTGAACCTCTGCCTCTCTGCATTGCGATTGTGGAGTCTTAACCACTAGGCCACCAGGGAAGTTCCTGTTTAACATCAATATTAAAGTGATCTCACACAGCAGTGTGTCCTATCACCACTTATTTATCTATCTTGCTTTTGACTAGAAATAGTCTTAAAGCTTGAAAGCTTGTATTAATCTATGAAAAAAAAGAACATCTCAGCAGAAAACAAATTTACAAGTAGCAAATACTAATGGCCAACAAACATGCAAAAATGTTAAATATCATGAGTGATCAAAGAAATAAACAGTTCAAAAGATACCATTTTTGTACATTCTGGCAGAGATTGCCATCACTAACAATAATAACAATAAAAATCCAGCGGATGAGAAGATAAAGTACAACAGTCATTCTTGTTGGTGGAACTAAAAACTGGTACACCTTTTCTAGAGAGCAATCTGACAATACATTCTAAAAGTTTTAAATATATGGTTACTTTCTGAACCAGCCATCCTAGTACTAAAGCATTAACACTAAGGAAATGATCAAGGATGTTTTTAAAAAATATGTATATGAGGATGTTCAATACAGCAATATTAATTTAAAAAAAAACTCATTTCCAACAAAAGAGGACAACACTTTGTTAATGTAGATACTAGGCAACCTTTAAAAACTTAGGTTGTAGAATACTAATGTTAGGTAGTTAGAATAGGGAAAAGGAGTCCAAAATGGCAGTGGCTAAAAGACAAGTAAGGGAAAAGCCCGTGAAAATAGAACAAAGGAAAGTCAAAGAAAGGTCCGAGGAGTGAGGACTTCAGGTAGAACAGCACTCCTGGTTGAGCCCAATTTGCATACTGCAGGCCCAGGGGGAAGAAGACATATAAAAGGAGGAGCCAAGCGCTCTCTTGCGCTCCACCCCCGCCCCCCCACCCCGGGGTGTACACTCTTTCTCCTTCTCTCACTACCCCACCCCCACGAGCACGCTCCTCCACTCTTTTCTTCGAGGATGGATTCTCCTGCTATCTTCTAAATAAAATAAGAGCTGTAACACTGCTTTGTCTAAGAGCTATGACACAGTTCGTTCAAGACCCAAGAGCTGTGATGCGCCAAGGGCTTTAATGTCTGTCACTCCAAATCACTGTGATGAGACAAGAACTGAGAAGCATACACTCTCCTGACACTACTAAAGGACACAAATATGTGTTCATGATGTTGTATTAAGTGAAAAAGCTGGTTATAAAACAATATTGTCTAGTATAATCCCAATTATAAAAAATACCAATATATAAGGGGCTTCCCTAGTGGCTCAGTTAGTAAAGAATTTGCCTGCAATGCGGGAGACCTAGGTTCGATCCCTGGGTTGGGAAGATACCCTGGAGAAGGGAATGGCTATCCACTCCAGTATTCTGGTCTGAAGAATCCTATGGACAGAGGAGACTGGCAGGCTACAGTCCATGGGGTTGCAAAGAGTTGGACACGACTGAACAATATATAAAGATTTAGGCTAAATTACTCTTGCCTGGAAAATCCTATGGATGGAGGAGCCTGGTAGGCTGCAGTCCATGGGGTCGCTAAGAGTTGGACTTCACCTTCACTGAAAATTTTCACTTTCACGCGTTGGAAAAGGAAATGGCAACCCACTCCGGTGTTCTTGTCTCGAGAATCCCAGGGACAGGGGAGCCTGGTGGGCTGCCGTCTATGGGGTCACATAGAGTCAGACATGACTGAAGTGACTTAGCAGCAGGCTAAATTACATATTAAAACTCTACTGTGGTTATCTCTGGGTACTGGGATTACTGACTTTAATTTTCTTCTTTATGGTTTTCTTAATTTTCTAAATTTTATCCAGCAAATAGATTCTAATTAAAAGAAAAAAGCAGTTGGACTCTTGATTAGTCAAGGTCCTTTATACAATTGTGCCCAGCAGGCTGGGGGTGTTATTTGGCTATCTGCCATATGATAATGTTTCCTTCATCTGTGAATAAAATGGCATGGTAAGCTATCATTAGTGGGGCCTGCTATTGCAAAGTTTTGGCTCTTTTTCACAGAAAATAATTTTTACGACTTATAACAAGGAGAGGGAAGAATGTATTCTTAGGTCGTTATCTTTTGCCTATTTTGAGAATTTGTCAATTACTACTTTGTAATATTATTGTCAATTATCAAGTTAAAAATAAAAGGGTCCTTCCCTGGTGGTCCAGTGGTTAAAGAGTCCAGGCTCCCACAGCAGATGGCAAAGTTTGACCCCAGTTGGGGAACTAAGATCCTCCATGCTGTGGCAAGGCCAAAAAAAAAAAAAGAGGATACAAGTCAACTCCCAGAGATAAAAGTAGTAACCAGGTTATGTACAAGTGGTTGGCTATGAACACATGTCTTCTGGTCCACTGCCTGTGTAGCAGTAAATCACTAGCAGAGAAGGCTGAGAAACATTAGTAATAAGAATACCTGATTGCTTATTGTTGAGTTGAAAAGAAAAGATTTCACTGAAAAATGTCTGAGTGATATCTACTGCTGGAGTTCTAAACTTGTTCACTTAATACCTTAAGAAAATAATTTTGGGTACTGGTAAGAAAGCAGTCTCCCTGATCTTCAGCCAAAAATTTCCCTGAAATAATTTTTACAAAGGGCAGCTTAGCATCAAGAACATGGAAAAGTAAAATCATTGTATTTGTTGATATCCAAAGGCAAAACTTATTCAACATAATTTACTTATATTTATGCCAAGCAAGATAATAAAAATCACTTTTTCACTTTCAGATAAAAAAATTAAAGCATAAGGAAATTAAATGATTTGATGAAGGCCACAGAAACCAGAACTTATTCTATTTGATACTCTCTCAGATAACTTATGCTGATAGAGTAATCAGGATGTGGTACTGGAAAAAAATCAGATGGTTCCACAAATACCATTTTGAGGTTCTTTTAATAAATGACTTGGTGAATGGGTAGTAGCTACCCTAAGTCTTTCTCAGGATTAAGTATTCTCTTCCATGATCATGTTGGGATCACAAGCAAGTCCCAAAATAAGTTCAACATCTTTTCTTTTTCCCCAGCAAAAATATTGTACTCTTTCTAAAAGCTACTCTGTTGTCTCTAAGCAAACATTTAGTAGGTTTGTCTTCCACTGGGATTGAGTTAAAAAATGACACAAAATGAAGGAAACGTTGCTACAGTGACTACAAGCCACATTAAAACAGTACAACATATTTAATGAATGCTCCATGTGTTTTAAACACTATAGACCAATTTTCATTTCCCTCTACCCCATCAATTTAACTATATGCATTTTCTCTAATCTACTAAAACATGCTGAATTGAAACTAAGTTTCTAATCCTATTTGTTTCAAAGGTCAGAATTTAACCAGGAACTTGTGTGATTTCACAGCCCATCCTCTTTTACCATGTTACCTCCTATAATAACTCAAATATGTAATGTGCTTTACAACCTACAATTTTTTCATGTGTGGTAGCTAATTTAACCTACACATCCTACACCTGTTTGAAATATTGGGAAACAGTGATTTCCTGACTGGTTGTTACTTATCAAAGATCATGTGGCCAGTGAAAGTGAAGTCGTTCAGTCATGTCCGACTCTTTGTGACCCCATAGACTAGCCTACCAGGCTCCTCCCTCCATGGGATTCTCCAGGCAAGAATTCTGGAGTGGGTTGCCATTTCCTTCTCCAGGTGATCTTCCCGACCCAGGGATTGAACCAGGGTCTCCCGCATTGTACGCAGATGTTTTACCATCTGAGCCACCAGGAAAAAATGCAAACCCAGTGATTATGACCAATCTAGGTATAAGGAGGCTTCCCTAGTGGCTTAATGGTAAAGAATTCACCTGCCAATGCAGAAGGTATAAGGAAATTACTATTGGGATTATTTGTAGAAAGGGTCATCCAGTAAGGTAAAAAATGTTAGGCTCTGTGCCCTTTCAAGGCTTGAAAAATTAGGTGGAGCCACAAAAGCACATCACATAGCAATATATGCTGAGATGTCTGTGTTATGAGGTCAACAAAGTCATTACAGGAATAAGCATAAAAGTTCAAACCATATATAAGTATTTACAGATATACCAGAGAATACACAGTGGCACCAGCTTTGCCCAGTTTAGGACATTAGCTTTAACTCACTCAGTTCAACCTCTGTCTGACCATCTGAGTTCAAGCTATTCTCAGTCAATGCAGGTAAACCTCACTTTTACCACAACCCATATTCTTGAAAATATTCATGTATTATAGAAGCAGATCAAAATGACGGTGAATCACATGTATCCATAACAAAAGACTGGGTACCAATTATACCAAATCAAATCCCCAAATGTATCAAATAGCACAGCTACAACTATATCATAATCAAAATAAAAGTCCATGCCAAGTTCTACAAAATGGACATAAATATAAATATGCTTTTATCACACAAAGGACAACCTATTAAGTATATGCAGAGTAGATAAACATATAACTTAAGTTTGGCCTCAAGTTCTTACGGCAGATACATTTCTCTTATATAATATTCCAAATGCTCTTTTCATACTTTGAATTAAGTGGAACAAATATACTTTAAAATTTATGAAAAAGAAACATGGAGGCAACGAGGTTGAAAGATTCGCTCACAATCCCTCAGCTAATCAGAAACAAAGTCAACACAGGAACTCAGGCTTTCAATCTAAGGCTCTTTCCACTGTACCACATGACCTCTAAGATGTGAAAATAATTTTTGTTCAACTCAGGATCAATTTATCTTACCACTACTGTTTTTAATCTCCTCAAATCTACTCACACAGTGACCTTAAACAGTGCTACAGATTACATTCTGTAATACTATTACCAGATTAGACCACAAAGTTTGAGACATGACAGCTCATGATAATCTCCCATCCTCAAGAGAACAAGGGCATCTATTTTGCCATATTCATCTTTGGGATTCTACCACATAGTACAATACCTGGCATATATTGTAGGTGCTCAATAAGTTTTTTTTTTTTTGTAATAAATTAGCATTGTTTTTTTTAAATCTGTTAGTACCAACTACCATATTTAAATATAGGACCAAACAAAAACAGGAAAATATCATTATTTCACACTTGGAGTCTCTAAGCATTTATAATATAAACAAAGGATTTACTAAATGAGTTAATGTTTATAACCAAATACAAGTGAACATTTATGTTAGTAAAATATTTCAAGAACTATACAAGTTAATGTTTACAACCAAATACAAGGAGAACATTTATGTTAGTTAAATATTTCAAGCTCTATACAAGTTAACTGAGTCATTAATTACAGTAATTCTTATCTAGTGAAATGGACCTAACTTTTAGTCAGTATTCCCTTCTCCCCCCACCTCGTTGGAGTCATCGAACGCACTAGAAAGCAATAACATTACAGGTGCAGTACAAGGTACACTGGACTAGGACCTAGACTCTAGTCCAAGCTCTGTTAATAATTAGATATATGACCTGGGGCAATTCACTTTTTTTTTTTCCTGTGTCTTAACCTGGTAATAAAAACAAAAGAGCTGAACTACTAATCACCAGGGACCTTTACTGTCTTAATTTTTTTATATGATTTTTACAAAGATTTCTAAGTTCAGAATTTTTTTCTGTCAAATTTGATATCCTGAATGTTATAATTTGTTAATTATTCAATAATTAAAAGCTTAGCACATTTTCCAAAACTATATAAAGACTAATAAAATACATTGTTACCTTCTTACATTAGGAGCAATAGGAGAAAACTAAAGATGAAATATGAGCATCAGATAATCAGGCCTGCTTTGCCAGTTGGGCTCACATGAACCTCTCTGGATTTTACAAATCACTGATACATAAATACATATGGGTATATAAACATATATACACATACCACTGATATTTGTTTATACTGATATACATATATGTGTGCAAACTTTAAAACTTGTTTTTAGCTTTAAAATCAATACTTGTTCACGGTGAGAATTTCAAACAGTACATTAGGTCACACGTGAGGTGCAAAATAAAAGCCTCCCTCCAACCTCCAGAAGTAACCACTGTTAACATTTTCTTTATACATCCTTCAAGAACTTTTCTGAGCACATACATCTAGATGTGTGTGTATGTATAAATCTTTTTAACTCTTGAATGATGAAGAAAAATACCACAAGCATTCGCTTCATAAGCATGTTAAATACACTTTAAGTAGGTAGCACGGTTGTATGGCACAAAGTGGTATATGCTTCAGAAATGTTCGCTGAATACATCTTCATTTTCTTGATTGGAGGCTAAGTGGAGCAGTTGCACAGAAGGAGCAACAGCAAGGAATCGACTAGCATTAGGCAAGCCATGAAATCTTCCTATGCCTTAGTTTCTGCTTTTGTAAATATCATGGGTGGACTAAGACCCCTTACAGTTCTAAAGTGTGATAATTCTAAGATGGCTGTCACAGTATTCTCTTGAACTGGATATAACAAATGTTAAGTAAAAAAGAGAGAAAAGAAAGAAACACTATAGAAACCTCCGACCTTACAAGAGTAAATTTCTCTGCCATTAACTAGCATGGTAGCACATTTGTGACATAAGTAGTGATGCAAGTATATCTGAAAAATTAGATTAAAATTTGATAGGTTTTTTACAAAGCTTTGAATGTTTTTCCTTTTTGGAGGTGGAGAGGGCTATTGCTTAGTGTCAGCAATAACCACTCTCCCTCCTCCCGATGAGAAAACAATTAAGTGTATTATGGAGTTAAAATAATGAAACTGAAAGTTAGACTGAATTTTGTTTTACTCACAGAATATGCTGGGGAGGTGACAAAGGTTGGAAAGAATTACTAGCTAATTTCCTCTTCCGGAAGGTCTTTAGCTTCTATTCTTTCTGTTCACATGCTCTTACCAGACACACTCCACCCAGCTCCATACCTGGCACAGGCATCAGATGGAGGGGGGCGGGGGGGTCCCCTTAGATAATTTTTTTTTTTAAGTTCTTTGACTCGTTTTACCTTAGGGGTCACGGGGTTTGAGGCGGCACGCAGGCGGCCTGAAGCCACCCACGCCTTTCTTCGCCAGTCCCGGGAACCTGGGCACGAACCCCGGGCGGGCCACTCGCGCCTGGCGGGGGCTGCCGTCCTGCCCTCCCTCGCAGCGCGGAGCCCAAGGAGAAGGAGGGGAGAAGAGAAGGGAAGAGAGAAGGAGAGGGGAGGGGAGAGAAAGAAAGGGGAGGGAGGCGGAAGCCCGTCCGGGCAGTACCCACCGCGCCAGGAGAGCCGGCCTAGATCGCCCGAGGCGCCCCGCGCAGTGCTGAGGGGGAGGGTCCTGGAGGAGGGGGCGGCCCAAGCCCCAATCTGGAAGTGCCAACTCCTCTCGGCGGCCAGGCCCCAGCCTAGAAGGAAACGGAAGTCCCTTCCTTTCCCTCACTCGCCCGCCCACCATCCGGGGCAACCATGAGTCGGGGAATCCAAAGTGCCTCCAAGCCACGGCCTCAAAGAGACAAGGCACGCGGCGCAGCCCGTCCGTCTCCCGCCCCAGCCTCTGCCGCGCCGCCGAGCCCCCTCAAAGTCTTCGGGCCTCCGCCCCCGCCGCGAGGCCAGCCTCCCGCTCAGTGAAGCCCCTCCTTCTTCCCCCCTCCGCCATTTTCCAACTTACCCCTCCAGCCCTCGATTTGCGCTGAGCGAGCCCGCCCGCGGCTCCGCCGAGGTCCCGCCACTCCCTCAGGCTACCGGGGGCAACCGTCACAAAGGAAGCCTTATTTACCCCACCTGCCCCTCCCCCCACCGCCTAGAAACCAGAACCTTAGAGAGGGCGCGCACGCGCAGTGGACACCTCCTAGTCCCCGCCCCCAGCTCCAGTGTTTCCTCTTTTGGCCTCGAGTTATTTTTCCCACGGTTTTTACCTGCTGAGCCCTGGAGTGAAGGAGTAACAGAGGTAAAAGACTGAAAAGATAAAGAGAGCGAACATGTCCAGTTCTTGCTGGAGACCACTTAACGTGCTTGGCGTGTGACTACTTTGTTGTAATTTTGACAATCTTCTAAGGTAGGCACTCTCATGGTAAACCAATTTTAAGAGAGGAAATTGAGGCCCAGAGATGCCCCAATAGCACACAACTAACAAACAAGGAAACTGGGAGTAGAATATGACCTGTGTTCAAGAACTGAAGGTGAAAGGAAAAAGAAGGACACTCAATAGTGTAACAGGAGGGAAAGGGGCAGGGCACAGACTTTGAAAGAGGCTGATTAGAGAACATAAACTGATTAGAATCAAATGGGTCTAAGATGGCAGAACTGTTGAGTTCAACTAGACTGATCCTCAATCAGCAAACTAAATGACACACCCAGAGGTGCCATGACAGTTCCATGAGACCAAGAAGTGGGCGTGGCCCAATTCCTAGAAACCTCTTTCCCTTCCCCAAAATAGCTGGAATAATCTTCCAACTCATTAACATACCCAGCCCATAAAAACTAACCAAGAATCATTTTGTGGCTGCACTCCCTGTCTGCAATGGCCCAAACTCTGCCTGTGGAGTGTGCTTCTCTGAAGAAATCGGCTTCTTACCTATTACTTGTATCTCTCACGGAATTCTTTCTACTATGAGACATCAAGAGCCTGACTTTCATTAGGTCCTGAAACAAGGTACCTTGGGTTTTGGCTGGGTTTAAATACCAGCATATGGGTTCAAGTCTTGGTCTGAGGTAAATGGTTTCAGCGGGAGTGAGAAAGGGATTGGGAGATGAAGGGAAAAGGAAGAAGGAAAGCCAAAGAAAGAAAAAAAGAAATCTATGCACATAAATTTCTGATCATAGCCTAGACTTATTGCAAATATGTTGTTCAGTTCAGTCTCTCAGTCGTATCCAACTCTTTGCAACCCCATGGACTGCAGCACGTCAGGCTTCCCTGTCCATCACCAGCTCCAGGAGCTTGCTCAAACTCATGTCTACTGAATCAATGATGCCATCCAACCATATCATCCTCTATCATCCCCTACTCTTCCTGCTTTCAATTTTTCCCCTAATCAAGGTCTTTTCCAATGAGTCAGTTCTTCACATCAGGTGGACAAAGTACTGAGCTTCAGTTTCAGCTTCAGCATCAGTCCTTGCAATGAATATTCAGGACTGATTTCCTTTAGGATGGACTGGTTGGATCTCCTTGCAGTCCAAGGGACTCTCAGGAGTCTTCTCCAACACCACAGTTCAAAAGCATCAGTTCTTCAGTGCTCAGCTTTCTTTATGGTCCAACTCTCACATCCACACACGACTGCTGGAAAAACCATAGCTTTGACTAGATGGATCTTTGTTGGAAAAGTAATGTCTCTACTTTTGAATATGCTGTCTAGATTTGTCATACCTTTTCTTTCAAGGAGCAAGCGTCTTTTAATTTCCTGGCTGCAGTCACCATCTGCAGTGATTTTGGAGCCCAAGAAAATAAAGTCTGCCACTCTTTCCATTGTCTCCCCATCTATTTGCCATGAAGTGATGGGACCATGAATGTTGAGTTTTAAGCCAGCTTTTTCATCTCCTCTTTCACCTTCATCAAGAGGCCGTTTAGTTCCTCTTCACTTTCTGCCACAAAGGTGGTTTCATCTGCATATCTGAGGTTACTGATATTTCTCCCAGCAATCTTGATTCCAGCTTGTGCCTCATCCAGTCCAGCATTTCACATGATGTACTCTGCATATAAGTTAAATAAGCAGGGTGACAATATACAGCCTTGACGTACTAGTCCTTTCCCAATTTGAAACCAGTCTGTTGTTTCATGTCTGGATCTAACTGTTGCTTCTTGACCTGCATACAGATTTCTCAAGAGGCAGGTCAAGTGGTGTGGTATTCCCATCTCTTTCAGAATTTTCCACAGTTTGTCATGATTCACACAGTCAAAGGCTTTGGCATAGTCAATGAATCAGAAGTAGGTAAACATCTACTTTTGAAGTTTTCTTACTTTTCTATGATCCAGTGGCTTTGGGCAATTTGATCTCTGGTTCCTCTGCCTTTTCTAAATCCAGCTTGAACATCTGAAGTCCTCAGTTCATGTGCTGTTGAAGCCTGGCTTGGAGAATTTTGAGCATTACTTTGCTAGCATGAGATGAATGAAATGAGTGCAACTGTGCAGTAGTTTGAGCATTCTTTGACATCACTTTTCTTCAGGATTGGAAAGAAAAAGTGACCTTTTCCAGACCTGTGGCCACTGCTGAGTTTTCCAAATTTGCTGGCATATTAAGTGCAGCACTTTCACAGCATCATCTTTTAGGATTTGAAATAGCTCAGCTGGAATTCCATCACCTCCACTAACTTTGTTCGTAGTGATGCTTCCTAAGGCCCACTTGACTTTACACTCCAGGTTGTCTGGCTCTAGGGGAGTGATCACATCATCATGGTTATCTGGGCCATTAAGATATTTTTTGGGGGTATAGTTTTCCTGTGTATTCTTGCTACCTCTTTTTAATATCTTCCCAACCCAGGGATCGAACCTGGGGCTCCCACATTGGAAGCAGACACTTTAACCTCTGAGCCACCAGGGAAGCCCGCTTCTGTTAGGGGCCAACAAATATGCTGTAGGAACAGACAGATGAATTAGACTCTCAGATGAATCATGTTTCACAAACATGGGCTCCTGTACAGGTTAGTGTAGTAAGTTGAGAGGTTCTGAATGAAAATGTTTCATGTCAAAGGGAAGATCATTAAGTGTTACCTGCATCCTCAAATGATCCTTTTATCTTTCTTAAAAGTGTCATCCTGAGAAGTCAGATTATTGTCATTTCTCTGCTCACATCCCTCTAATGGTTCCCTGTTTCACACAAAGTAAAAACCACAGATTTATAATGGCCTACAAAGGCTGTGGTAGCCAGCCACTAAGATGATATCCAATAATCGAGGACATGGAACAACAGACTGGTTCCAAATAGGAAAAGGAGTACGTCAAGGCTGTATATTGTCACCATGCTTATTTAACTTATATGGAGAGTACATCATGAGAAACCCTGGGCTGGAAGAAGCACAAGGTGGAATCAAGATTACCAGGAGAAATAGCAATAACCTCAGATATGCAGTTGACACCACCCTTATGGCAGAAAGTGAAGAGGAACTAAAAAGCCTCTTGCTGCTGATACTGCTAAGTCACTTCAGTCGTGTCCAACTCTGTGATCCTATAGACGGCAGCCCACCAGGCTCCCTGTCCTTGGGATTCTCCAGGCAAGAACACTGGAGTGGATTGCCATTTCCTTCTCCAATGCATGAAAGTGAAAAGTGAAAGTGAAGTCGCTCAGTCTTGTGCGACTCTTACCGACTCCATGGACTGCAGCCTACCAGGCTCCTCCATCCATGGGATTTTCCAGGCAAGAGTACTGGAGTGGGGTGCCATTGCCTTCTCCGAAAAAGCCTCTTGATGAAAGTGAAAGAGGAGAGTGAAAAAGTTAGCTTAAAGCTCAACATTCAGAAAACGAAGATCATGGCATTTGGTCTATTCACTTCCTGGCAAATAGATGGGAAAACAGTGGAAACAGTGGCAGACTTTATTTTCTTGGGCTCCAAAATCACTGTAGATGGTGATTGCAGCCAGGAAATTAAAAGACGCTTGCTCCTTGGAAGGAAAGTTATGACCAACCTAGATAGCATATTCAAAAGCAGAGATATTACTTTGCCAACAAAGGTCCAACTAGTCAAGGCTATGATTTTTCCAGTGGTCATGTATAGATGTGAGAGTTGGACTGTGAAGAAAGCTGAGCGCCGAAGAACTGATGCTTTTGAACTGTGGTGTTGGAGAAGACTCCTGAGAGTCCCTTGGACTGCAAGGAGATCCAACCAGTCCATTCTGAAGGAGATCAGCCCTGGGATTTCTTTGGAGGGAATGATGCTAAAGCTGAGACTCCAATACTTTGACCACCTCATGCAAAGAGTTGACTCATTGGAAAAGACTCTGATGCTAGGAGGGACTGGGGGCAGGAGGAGAAGGGGACGACAGAGGATGAGATGGCTGGATGGCATCACCGAATCAATGGACATGAGTTTGAGTGATCTCTGGGAGTTGGTGATGGACAGGGAGGCCTGGTGTGCTGCGGTTCATGGGGTCGCAAAGAGTCAGACATGACTGAGTGACTGAGCTGAACTGACTGAACTGAACTGAATCTTTACCTCTTGCTCTTCACATGCTTGGGTAGTCTCATCTACAATGAACTAGGGCTGATCTGTGTAACTGATAGAATACAGTGGGAGTGACAGTGTATCATAAAGGCTAGGTCATAAGGGGCATTGTGATTTCTGCCTTGCTCTCTCTTAGACTGGTTGCTCTGGAGGAAGCCAGCTGCCATGTCATAAGGATTTTCAAACAGCATTTAGAGAGACCCACATGGCAAAAGACTGAGTCCTCCCCTTCTCATCTCCTCCTCTCCCACCCAAAATAAGTACCAACTTCCTAATCAACCACATGAGTAAGCCATCTTGGAAGAGGATTCTTCAGGACAAAACCTCAGAGCCAGAACCTGCCAGCAGTGTCACTCTTGAATTCCTGTGTTTTGTTTTAAAAACAAAATTTTAGGACAATTTGTTTCTAGACAGTTTGATGCTTTTGAACTGTGGTGCTGAAGAAGACTCTTGAGAGTCCCTTGGACAGCAAGGAGATCAAACCAGTCAATCCTAAAGGAAATCAACCCTGAATACTCATTGAGAGGACTGATGCTGAAGCTGAAGCTCCAATAATTTGGCTACGTGATGTGAAGAGCCATCTCATTGGAAAAGACTTTGATGCTGGGAAAGACTGAGGGCAAGAGGAGAAGGGGAGACAGAGGATGAGATGGTTGGATGGCATTACCAACTCTATGGACATGAGTTTGAGCAAACTCCTGGAGGTAGTGAAGGACAGGGAAGCCTGGTGTGCTGCAGTCCACGGGGTCACAAAGAGTCAGACATGACTGAGCGACTGAACAACAACAGTATAACAAATACAAAAGCCCTACACAATTAGGGTCCCTCTTACCTTTATGTCCTCACATCCTACTATTCTATTCTCTTGCCCCATTAGCTTTCCTGCCTCAGGATCATTGCACTTTCTCCTTACTCTACCTGAAACACTTCCCCTGATACCTCCACGGCTATCCGTCATTCCCTTAAAGTCTTCACTTAGTAGTCAGTTTCTCAGTAAGACCTACCATAGCCACCACATTAAAAATTACAATTTTTTGACATACAGATGGCTAGCAAGCACCTGAAAAGATGCTCAACATCACTTGTTATTAGAGAAGTACAAATCAAAACCACAGTGAGTTAACACCTCACACTGGTCATGATGTTTATGATCAAAAAGTCTACAAATAAATGTTGGGGAGGATGTAGAGAAAAGAGAACCCTCACACATTGTTGGGAATATAAATTGGTGCAGCCACTGTGGAAAATAGTATGGAGTCTACTTAAAAAACTAAAAATAGGAAACTCTCTGGTGGTCCAGTGGTTAGTACATAGTACTTTCACTGCAGTGGCCTGGGTTCAATTCCTGGTCAGGGAATTGAATCCTGCAAGCCATGTGGCATGGCAAAAAAAAAAAAAAAAAACCTAAAAATACAACTACTGCATAATTCAGCAATTCCACTCCTGGAGATATATCCAGAGAAAACAAAAACACTAATTTGAAAAGATACATGCACCCCTATTTTTATAGAAGCATTATTTACAATAATCAGGACATGGAAGCAACCCAAGTGTCCATCAACAGACGATTAGATTAAGAAGATGAGGTGTACATATAATGGAATAAAAGAATGAAATATTGCCATTTGCAGTAACATGGATGGACCTAGCGATGATCATACTAAGTGAAGTAAGCCAGACAAATGCTATATGATATGACTTATATGTGGAATCTACAGGAAAATGCAAATGAATCTATATACAAAACAGAAATGGACTTACAAATTTATGGTTACCAAAGGGGAAAGGAAGAGGAAAAGGGACAAATTAGGGGCATGGGATTAATAGATACAAATTACTATACATAAAACAGGTACACAACAAGAGTTTACTATACGGCACAGGAAGCTTTTGAGTAATCTTATAACCCATAATGGAATATAATTTGTAAAAAACAAAACAATGAATTACTATGCTTTACACTTTAAACTAACAATATTCTAAATCAACTATACTTTAACAAATAAATTAACAAACAAATGACCTTCACAAAAGCTTTTCCTCTTAGTACTCCCTATCTCCCTTCGCTTCTCTATTTTGTCTTTTTACCTCTGGCATCTTTCACTTTCTAACATGCTATTTGGTTATCTTACTGATTATGTTTATTGCATGTTCCCTTCCTCCCATACCTGCTAGAATATAGGTTCTAAGAGAACAAAGATCTTTGTTTTGTTCACTGATTTTCCAAGTGCTTAGAATAGTGTCTGCAACAGTGTAGATATTCAGAAAATATTTGTGGAATGAGTGAACAAAAATTTCATAAACATGCCAGACCCTTGGTAAATACTTGGGTGCATTGTCAATTGGGAGATGTGAACACCAAAGACAGATATATCCGGGGTATGATAATCTAGGCTTTCTATTTAGGGACATATAGAGGTGTGAAGTTAGAAAAACCATAATCCATGGAGAGGTTACTCTAACCTGTCCAAGGATTTTTGTTGTTGTTGTTATTGTTTTTGGTTGAGGAGAAGGAAAATTTAGAGAGGGAAAGAACAAAGCTATATTAGTCTGAACCATATGAAATTGCCAATATTCCACCATTGGTAAGTGTCCCAAACAGCAATATAATATGGTTTAATCATGCACTGGAGAAGGAAATGGCAACCCACGCCAGTGTTCTTTCCTGGAGAATCCCAGGGACGGGGGAGCCTGATGGGCTGCTGTCTCTGGGGTGGCACAGAGTCGGACACGACTGAAGTGACTTAGCAGCAGCAGCAGCAAGCTAATAGAAAAAGGAAATTTGATGGCACAAAGACTCAGAGGAAATGAGAAAGATATGGGATCAGCCATGAGTAATGGCATTAGCCTTGAGGAGGAAAAAGGATACATACTAAGAGACTCAAGTCTTGAGATGTAGATAAGGTGAGAGGAATGTTGAGAGTGATCACCATACCTCAATGACAGCTGGCTTCTGTGGAAAGTAAACTATGTAGTTATCTACTGAGGGAAACAGCAAAGGTTTAGCACTAGAATGTGTATGCCATGTGTGCTGTCAGTCATGTTCAACTCTTTGTACTCCGTGGACTCTAGCACCCCAGACTCCTTTGTCCATGGGATCTTGCAGGCAAGAATACTGGAGTGGGTTGCCAGTTCCTTCTTCAGGGGATCTTCCCAACCCTGGAATCAAACCTACATCTCCTTCATTGACAGTCAGATTCTTTACCACTGAGCCACCAGGGAAGCCTTTATCACTGGAATACTTTTTGCAAATGAAGTTATAAGTGATTGTCCAAATAAATAAAATAGATACAGAAGAGAATTACCTTGAGTGAAAGGAGGTGGCGTGAGCCTTGCCCTTGGAGCCATCAATTTTATGTGGCTGTTTCTGGCAGGAAGGAGTGTATAACTGTTAGCGAGTCCACACTCTCTGCTCACCACACGACAGGCCAGTGAATCTGAGAGATGAGGTGCTGAGGTAAGGAATATGAGTTTATTTGGAAAGCTGACTGACTGAGAACATGGCAGGCCAATGTCTCAAAGTAACCATCTTGTTGGGGTCTAGATGCCAGGTTCTTTTATAGAGCGAGAGAGAGAGGAAAAACAATGAGGAACTAAAGTCAAAAGGCAGAATAGAGGGGAAGAGGCGGTGGGGAAGTCAAGTAAAAAGAATCTTCAGTCTTGCAATACATCTCCAGGAAGGGCCAGCTTTTGGAAGAGATGTGTTAATCTCTTCTTTCTTGCAGCCACTCACAAATGGGCAAAGCCAGATTATCTCTCTGAGTTGAACAAAGACACTTTAACAGTCAGGCAGAGGGGCAGGGTCCTTTGAGGCAGGCCATTATGTATGATTGTAGTAATAGGAGCAATGAAAGCAAGTCAAAGAAACAGTTCCAGCATACAGTCAGAATTGGTTCTTCTCTGCAACATACCCGCATAGGATTACTCTTGACTCATCCTCAGAAAAAAGCTTTTGTGAAGGTCATTCATGTTGGACAGTATCTATTAAGTGTAACTGCCTCTCCCTCTCCTGACTTTTGCTCCGGTTTCTTGATCACTAACTTCTTGTCCACTCCTTGTTTCCACTAAGACTGGGACTGTAATTTCCTCTCTTTGAGCAGTCATAAAGGTAATTTGCCCTTATCTTGTGCTAGCAAAGCTAGCATCTCCAACCAGCCTTCCCTTTCCCTTCTCTGCCTTCGTCTGCTGGAGACCCAGTCATGGAAAAGAGGCTTGTTTAAACAAGAGCACAGTCTTAAGCTAATGGAAAATTCTACCTGAGCTTTCTATATATGAATCTATTCATATATTTACCTAATATTCACTCTGCAAAAATCTAACAACAAAGTCAAGGTCAGGACGTTGTCACAGTACACCTGGAGTAGGGTAGAGGTGAAAGTTGAAAGCTATTGGAGGTGAGGTCCAGGAGAGAGGCTAGCCTCTTGGAGAGGTCATCACCAGGGCAGTTGTGGGATTTGTGTTTAGAGTGGAAGACTGAGCAAGAGGCCAAAGACGTCAGTGGATGTGAGGTAGTGTACTGAATATAGATAGATAATAATAGCATTTGCTGAGTGTTTGCCATATGTCAGGCACTGTCTTAAGTCCTTGGCACACTTTATCTCTTATAATCCTCTCAGTAGCCCTATGAGCTAAGAGTTCTTTTTATTCTCGTTTTGACTGAGAACCTAGAATGGTACCTGGCATATAGAAGTTAATTAGCCAGACCAGGTTGGTCCTGCACCTTGAGACCCTGCAGTGGCTTCTCACTTAGTAGAGGCAAGCACAGGGTGCTGTGGGAGTCCAAAGTGGGGCTCTGGACATGGGGGAAGAGCTGGCTGCACCAGGAATTCAGTTTCAAAGGACAACCAGGAGACAGCTAGATGAAGCAGTGAGAAAAAGGCATTCTAAGCAGACATGTCTGCATGTGCTAAGTCACAGAAGCAAAACCAGACAGCATCCATTTAGAGAATGGCTGGATTCTTTTGGGCTAGAATGTAGCCACTAACTATTTATTGAGTATTTTATATGTTCATGCATGCCTGCTTGGCCTCTCAGTCATGTCCAACTCTTTGCAACCTCACAGACAGTAGTCTAACAGGCTCCTCTGTCCATGCGATTTCCCAGGCAAGAATACTGGAATGGGTAGCCTTCTCCAGGGGATCTTCCCGACCCAGAGATCGAACCCACATCTCTTGCATTTCCTGCATAGGCAAGAGGAGTTTTTACCACTGTACCAACTGGGAAGCCTTTTATATGTTCACACTGTGTTAAATGCATTTACATAAATGATCGTTTCACAGATAAGAAAAGTAGGTACAGAGAGGTTAGGTTGCCCAAGGTCTCAAACCTAGTAAGTGGTGGAGGTGTTGAGTAGGTGATGATGGACGGGATGATGGAGCCTGACAGAGTGAAACTCTAGAGAGGTAGCCAGGGCCAGGATTAAACCCTTGTGTTTTTGTCTGCTCAAGCTGCCATAGCGAAATAGTACAGACTGGGTGGCCTACACATTAGAAATGCACTTTCTCACAGTACTGGAGGCTGGAAGTCTGAGATGAAGATGTTGGCAGGTTCAGTTTCTTCTGAAATTTCTCCTCTTGGCTTGCAGATGGGCTTCTTCTCCCTGTATCTGCACATGGTCTTCCCTCTTGGTGTGTCTGTATCCTACTCTCCTCTTGTAAAGATTTAAGTCATATTTTACTTGGGCCCACCCTAACCACCTCATTTTAATTTAATTACCTCTTCAAAGACCCTATCTCCAAATATAGTCACATTCTGAGTACTGGGGTGTTAGGGCTACAACACACGAATTTTGGGGAGTCACAGTTCAGTCCCTAACACCTTGCAGCACATTGAATAATTTGGCTTCTATCATATAAGTCAGTGCTTCCCAAATAGGGTGATGCATTGGAATCACCTGAAGAGCTTTTGAAACTACTATTTTGCAAGGGACACTCCCTCCTCCTGTGATTCGTAGTCAGTGAATGTGGCCTGTCTGTGTGTGTGTGTGTGTGTGTGTGTTTAGTTGCTAAGTCATGTCCAACTCTTTGCGACCCCATGGACTGAAGCCTGCAGGCTCCCCTGTACGTGGGATTTCCCAGGCAAGAATACTGGAATGAGTTGCCATTTCCTCCCCCAGAGGATCCTTCCAACCAAGGGATCGAACCCATGTCTTCTGCTTGGCAGGTGGATTCTTTATCACTGAGCCACCAGGGAAGCCCCAGACTATGTTTGGAAAGGATGTAAAGCTTCCCCCTGCTCTCCAGTTGATTTTGGTGTTTTCCAAATCTGCTTTCCAGCTAGGTTTGAGAGCCACTACTGGAGGCAAGAGAACCATCAAAAAGTAGGGTAGTGAAATGATGAGAAATGGGTTTTAGAAAAATCACCCTGGTGTAGTAAAGTAGAGTATGGATGGGGCAGAGGGAAGTGGTGGTGAGATGACTTAGGAGGTGAGTGAATGCAGTAATCAGGAAATGAGAAAAGTCCCAGCAGAGGCAGTGGTGGTGTGAATGGAGTGTAATGGCATGATTTCAAGAGTTGTGAAAATGGGATATTTGTGAGAGGAAGGAGGTAGAAGCGGAGTTTGAGTCATGTCTTCCCATCTTTAAAGGCCCTTCCCAGAAACCTTATGGGACTTGCACTTACACCTCTTTGACTATTCCTAGCTGCAAGGGAGAGTGAAACGTGTGTTCTTTTATCTGGGTACATTTCCACCCAAAAATAAATCAGAGTTCTTTTAGGAAGGAAAAGAGAATGAATTTTGGGCAGACAACTAGTTGTCTTTGCCACCACAATATTCATGGATTGGAAAATTCAGTATCATGAAGATAATTTTCCCCAATGAATCTAAATTTAGATCCTGGGCATTTCCCAATAAAAATTCCAACAGAAATTTTAATAGAATTTGGCAAACTAATTATAAAACTCTTATGGAAAATCAAACAGCGAAGGATAACCAAGACACTTTTGAGGAAGAAGAAAAACTTTGGGGACTTGCCCTTCTAGATATCAAGACTTATTGTAAAAGCTATAGTGATTTAGACAATGTGATGTGGTTCACACAGAGGCAGAGTCCAATGAAATAGAAAGGAATGGCTGAAATAGACCCACATGTTTCTGTATGGAAACTTGATATATGACCAAGGTTGCATTACAAGTAAGTGAGGAAAAGAATAAATCGACCAGTCAAGAAATGATACTGTGTCTACCTGGACTTTGTTTTTGGGAAAATATATTTCTCTACTTGACATTCTACAAAAAGTCAATTCCAAATTAATTAGAGATATAAATATAAGAAGCAAATCTTTTACATTTTTGTAGAAAATTTAAGAGATTATAAGTGCACCATAGGGTAGAAAAAGATTTTTAGACTAGTGATTTTTGTGTTTTTTGCTCTCATATCTCTAAAAGAATTTTGAAAAATTATGCATCTTCTTTCATGTGTTTAACAGTGACATAAAAATGTTTTCATTATAAAGTTAAATTAATTGCACAGGATATAATTTCCAATGTTTTCTAAATGTTGGCATTAAAAAACAAATCTGTGGTTATTTTAGATGAAATCTAAATACTATGGTTATTTGATACTCATTGTCACCCATTTGAAAATTAAAGGAAAAAGCTCTTCTCTAATAGTCAGAAAATTTATATCTATTTTTGTCTTCACTTCATTTTTCCATTCCACTTTTCTGATATAATTTTATCTTAATGTGATATATTTTTTGCTTACTAGTCTTTTTTGATCACCTTATTTCTTTGCAGCAAAAAAAAATGTATATATAAAATAAAATTTTAGGCTATGTCCTATAAGTTTTTAACTATTAGAAATTTCTGTGAGGAACTTCCTTAGTGATCTAATGATTAAGATTCCTGGCTTCCACTGCAACAGAATGAGTTTGATCGATCTCTCGTCACGGAACTACAATCCTGCAAGCCATGCCACGTGGCCCCCAAAAAGTAATAATAAAAAAAATGATTCTCTGGATTGAGTTATTGTAACCATTATTATTAGGGCTTCCCTTGTGGCTTAGCTGGTAAAGAATCCACATGCAATGTGGGAGACCTGGGTTTGATCCCTGGGTTGGGAAGATGCCCTGGAGAAGGGAATAGCTACCCAGTTCAGTATCCTGGCCTGGAGAATTCCATGGACTGTATAGTCGATGGGGTTGCAAAGAGTTAGATACGACTGAGTGACTTTCATTCACAACCATTATTATTGGTATGAAATTTCTCAAAACATGAATATTTTAGACATTTTGATTAATGAATTGAAAACATAAAAAGCCCAATTTGAAAATGCACTCTTGAATGAGCTGGATTTTTTCCTCTCATGTATGTATGGATGAATACTACTTCTTGCTAGAATGAGAATTCAGTTTCAGTTCTATTTGTTTTTATTTTTACTTCTCTGGTGGCTCAGATGGTAAAGCGTCTTCCTGCAATGTGAGAGACCCAGGTTCAATTCCTGGGTTGGGAAGATCCCCTGGAGAAAGAAATGGCAACCAAAATGTTTTTATTTTTATAGACAGATACACTGAGAAACTTGCTCAAACATATAAGAATATACGAATATAAGTATTAATAGTATTTTAATAGCAATGTAATTTGATTATTTGAACTCTGAGTTGTTTGCCAGAATCACATAGTGATCTATCAGAAATGTCTTTGTATGATCTGCTGTCTGATTTCCTAATCAGATTTTCCTTCAAATTTGTTGGAAGCAAAGGATTGGAAACCACCGGATTTGCAAACGGATTTGTTACTCTTTCACTAGAGCCATTCACTTTCTCAATTTCTAGTAGCTATACCCAAAAGACTTTTTAGATAACTATAGCTATTTACTTTTTGCTTAGAGGAAACTTATTTAACCTGCTATGTTCAGAAAGGATTGGAAAAATGAAAATACTGTTAATTTGAATGAATTTTTGTTAATATAGTATTCTAAAATAAAATGATTCTGTTTTATCTTGTGCTTTAAATTTATTTTCTTCAAAACTTGTGGGAGCTGCTGGTTTAAGTTTATGCAGTTTATGTAAAATGCCCACCATATATTCTAATTGTTAGCGTCAGTTCTATTCATAAAAAAGTCAAATGAGACATTTTGTTTTAAAAAGTCTGTTTGAAACTCAAATAAAAATGTGTTAATGCATTCCTTGTAAAAACTATCTCATTTCTAAATTCTAATTCTAAGATAGATGTTGCCTAGATGAAATAAGGCATTACCATCTTCAGTGTTTCTTACCCAAACTCTTATTGCTTTGTTCTCATGGACTTCTTAGGAGCAGCGAAAGACACAAGAGAATTAGAGGAGAATTTTTGAGCATCAGTAGTTTTTACATGTTATTACTCTCCTCTAATATGTTATTATGGAAATTTAAAAGCAAATAGAGGGGACTTCTCTGGTGGTCCAGTGGTTAAGATTCTGCTCTTTCAATGCATGGGGTGTGGGTTCAATCCTTGCCTGGAGAACTAACTTCCCACATGCTGTATGGCTCGACCAAAAAAATAAAATATATAAAAATACAGAAAGAGAAGTTGATAGAATTGTACACAAGTATCCATATTCTTGGCTTTTCCAGTAGTCATGTATGGATGTGAGTGTTGGACTATAAAGAAAGCTGAACATCAAAGAATTGATGCTTTTGAACTGTGGTATTGGAGAAGACTCTTGAGAGTCCCTTGGGCTTCAAGGAGATCCAACCAGTCCATCCTAAAGGAGATCAGTCCTGGTTGTTCATTGGAAGGACTGATGCTGAAGCTGAAACTCCAATACTTTGGCCACCTGATGCGAAGAGCTGACTCATTTGAAAAGAGCCTGATGCTGGGAAAGATTGAGGGCAGGTGGAGAAGGGGACAACAGAGGATGAGATGGTTGGATGGCATCATCAACACAATGGACATGGATTTGGGTGGACTCCGGGAGTTGGTGATGGACAGGGAGGCCTGGCGTGCTGTGGTTCACGGGGTCGCAGAGTCAGACACAACTGAGTGACTGAACTGAATCCATATTCTTGGCACCTAGATACTGTAGTTAGCATTTTGCTACATTTTCTTTATTACCTATCTTTCCATCAGTAGACATGAGTTTGAGCAAACTCCAGGACATAGTGACGGACAGGGTAGCCTGGCATGCTACAGTCCAGGGAGTCACAAAGACTCAGACACGACTTAGTGACTGAACAACAATAGTCTTCCCATCTACCCAGCCCTCTATCAGTCCATTAATCCATCTTATGTTTTTAATGCATTTCAAAGTATTAATAAGTTCCAGGCATTTCTATACTTTACTCCTAAATACTTCAACATGCATATTATTTGCTCTTGTGGTTTTGTTTGTTTGTTTGAGGCAGTCAGTCTTCATTCCCACCCCAGAAGCAACCACTGTTCTGATTGCTTTCCCTGTGAATTTACTTTCACTGTTCTATAATTTCACATATATATGTATGTATGTACACCCTTTATATATATATATATTGTTTAACACAAATGTTTTGATTTGCCTCTTTGTTTGGCTCACCAGAGGTTTTCTACTTGGGACAATGAATAATATTAAATTCAGGTTAGGGAAAATGAATACAGGATTTTGTGAAAGGAAAGATGAAAAAAGAGACTCAGAATGAGGCCACTACACAGACATTCTGAAATATTTCAGTTTTAAGAAAGAATAAGTATGGAAGTTGAATATCTAGAAATCAATTCCTTCAAAGTCATCCATATTAAATATCTTAAAGTTTTCACATACCCCTAGGGAATGTGAGCATGCTTGCGTATTAAGTCACTTCAGTCACGTCCAGCTCCTTGTGACCCCATAGACTGTAGCCCACTGGGCTCCTCTGTCCATGAGACTCTCCAGGCAAGAATACTGGAGTGGGTTGCCATTCCCTTCTGCAGGGGATCTTCCCCACCTGCTGATCGAACCCACATCTCTTACATCTCCTGCATTGGCAGGTGAGTTCTTTACCACTATCGCCACCTGGGAAGCCCCAGGGAATGTGTGCCTTAGACCAAAGATCAGTGTCATAGACAAGATGGATAAAGTATTAAATGTAAAGGAAAAAATTTTTAATTTGGCTATATTCTGCAGAAGAATACATCCCATAAACAAAATGGAAAGATAAGATATTTGCAACATGTAAGAAATACAAAATTATCATCCAAATAAAGAATTTCTTAAAAATTTAAATGCTCTGTGGTGACCTAAATGGGAAGGAAAGTCCAAAACAGGGGATATATGCATGCATGTAGCTGATTCACTTTGTTGTACAGCAGAAACTAACACAATTGTAAAGCAACTATACTCCAATAAAAATTAATTAAAAAATGAAGGACAAACAGCTCAACAGAAAAATGAACAAATCATACAAGTAGATAATGTATAAAATGAAAGATGCTTAATATGAAAATATGTTCAGTTTCATTAGTAATCAGAGACATGCAGATTAAAACCCAAGAGAGATGCAAAGATATGTCCACAAACAGAGTTGGCAAGAATGTTCTTAGCAGCCTTATTTATAAAGCCAAACACAGAGAAGACACAAATTGTCCATCACCAGAAAAATGGATGAACAAGCTGTGGCATACAATGGAATTCTACTCAGCAATAAAAAGGAACAAACTAGTAACAGATATAGCAGCCTGGGTGGATCTCACAAACATTATGCTGACTGAAGGAGATTTTCCACAAAGAGTACCTATTATATTTAGAACAGATTAAAAACTAACCTATCATGAAAACAAAAACAGAATAGTGTTACCTGGTGGGAATGGGACCAGGAATTGACTTGGAAGGGAATTAGGGAACTTTCTAGGGGTGACAGTACTATTCTATATTTCGATGGAGGTTTGAGTCACACAGGTGTATATACATTGTTAGAACTCAGTGAATATATTATTCTGGTTTGAACATTCCACTGTAAATAAATTTTACCTTAAAATATGAAGCAAATATGAATTCTCACTAATGATATGCATGCTGACACGTTTATGAGTGAAGTATACTGATGTGTTCAATTTTCTTCTAAATATGTTATAAAATGATAGATTGAATTATGGATAGAGGGATGGATAGACATGTGATAAAACACCTAGGACAAAATGCTCATATAGCCACCACCCAGATTCACTGCATTTTTTTTTTTAAATTTTACTATGTGTTTAATTTTTTTTTCAAAACAATGTTGGGGGAAAAGCAATAATATGACACTTACACCCATCAGATTGGTATAAATGAGAACTGACAGTGTTGTGTGAAGATGTAGTGAAATGTAAAGGAAATATAAGTTGATATAACCACTTTGGAGAGTAATTAAGCAAAATCTAGTAAAGCTACAGATGCTCATATTTATGACTCAGAAAGTCTACTTCTAAGTATAACCTAGAGTTTCATGTGCCCAAGAAGATATGTGCAAAACTGTTCTTTGCAACATGATTATCCCTCCTAATTTTTTATTTTGAAACCTTTAAAATACTAAGATGTAAGAATAGTGGAACATACCCTTATCAATTGTAAGCATGTTGCCACATTTGCTTTATCTATGTATAAATATACAGTACTCTTTTTCTGAGTCATTTGAGAGTAAATTGCACTTAATTTCTAAATACTTCAGCATGCATTTCCTAAAGTAAAAGCATTCTTCTACATAGCCACAATATACTGATCACATTCAGGGCATTTTAATGCTTGTCATCCTACTATTATCTTGTTTACCATCCCTATTAAAATTTCTCCAATTGTTGTAATAATGTCCTTTAGTGTTATTTTAAACTCCATCTAGAATCCACTCAAATGTCACACATTATATTTAGTTGTCATTTCCTTTAGTCTCTAATCTAGTAAAGTTCCACTACCTTTTTGTGCCTTTCGTAACATTGACTTTTTGAAGAGTCTAGGCAAATTGTTTTTTGTTTTAGATTTTAGAGATTTCATTTATTTATTTTTATTGAAGTATAGTTGATTTACAATATTTTATTGGTTTCAGATGTACAATATTGTGATTCAATATTTTTATAGATTATACTCCATTTAGTTACTATAAAATATCAGCTATATTCCCTGTGCTATACAATAGGCAAATTGGTTCTGCAAATGTTCCTACAACTGGATTTGAAACATTTTTAAAGAGTAAACATTTTATTTTAGAATTGCTTTAGATTTAAAGAAAAATTGCAAACACAATACAAGAGGTAACATACTAGTATACATTCAGTTTCCCCTATTATTAAGTTCTTGTAAGTAGGATAGTGCATTTGTCACAATTAATGAGTCAACACTGGTACATTATTATTAAATAAGTACATATCTCATTCAGATTTCCTTAGTTTTTACCTAATGTCCTTTTACTCTTCCAGGAACCCATCTAGGTTACCATATTACCTTTAGTTGTCAAGTCTCCTTATACTCTTGTTACCTATCATATTTTCCTAAACTTTTCTTACTTTTGAGGAGTACTGGTACAGTACTGTTTTGAGGAGTACTGCTCAGGTATTTTGTAGAATGTTCCTCAATTAGGATTTGTCTGATATTTTTCTCATGATTAAACTGGGGTTATGTATTTTAAGGAGGAAGGACACAGAGGTACAATCTTATTCTCATCACGCCATATGAAGGGTACACGTTATCAACATAACTTACCACTGCTGACGCTGATCTTGATCACCTGGCTGAGGTAGTATTTTTCAGATTACTTCACTGTAAAGTTACTTGTTTGAGACCCTTTCCATACTGTCATCTTTGGAAGGCTGTCATTATGCTTAGCCCACACTAAGGAGTAGGTAGTCATGCTCTATCTCTGTGAGGGTGGAATAGCTACACAAATTATTTGGAATTCTTCTGCATGTGATATTTAGTCCTTCTCCTCCATTTATTTATTTATTTATTCAATCATTTATTTATATCAGTATAGACTAATGGATAAATACCACTTTATTTGGTTGCTCAAATTGTTCTAGATTTGGCTAAAGGGAATTCATTCATCTGACTCCTGTGTCCCTTTAATATACCTTCATCATCATTGCATCATCATAGCCAGAGGCCAAAGACTTCCCTGGTGGCTCAGACGGTAAAGTGTCTGCTTATAATGTGGGAGACCTGGGTTTGATCCCTGGGTCAGGAAGATCCTCTGGAGAAGGAAATGGCAACCCACTCCAATACTCTTGCCTGGAAAATCCCATGGAAGGGGGAGCCTGGTGAGCTACAGTCCATGGGGGTCACAAAGAATTGGACACAACCGAGCGACTTCAATTTCACTTTATCATCATTGCATAGCTTTGTTTCTTTGTTTTTAGCATGTCCTTACTTTCTGGCACTACAAGATGATCCAGGTTCTTCTTGTATATTTCTTGGCCCATTTCTAGGATTAGTCATTTCTCTATGGAGCTCTTGTTGCTTTTATTGGTATTAGAAACCAAGATCTGGGTGTTAAATGTGCTTGTTGCTACTGGATTCTCATTGCTACTAAGCTCTCTCAGTTGACAGAGCAAAGTGATATACGTATATATATGTCATTATACATTTGTTCAACTCTATACAATGTATAGGGCTTCCCAGGTGGCTCAGTGGTAAAAAAAAAAAAAAAAAATCCACCTGCCAATGCAGGAGACACAGGTTCATTCGCTGGGTCAGGAAGATACCCTAGAGCAGGAAATGGCAACCTGCTCCAGTATTCTTGCCTGGAAAATTCCATGGACAGAGGAACCTGGTGGGCTACAGTCCGCTGGGTTGTGAAGAGTTGGACATGACTGAGTGACTGAGCACACACACACATACAGTGTACAACACTAGGAGTGAATCCTAATGCAAACTATGGACTTTGGGTGATTATGCTGTATCAATGTAGGTTCATCAGTTGTAACAAATGTACTGCCCTGGCGAGAGATGTTGCTAATAGGCAAAGCTATGTATCCATGGGGCAAGGGGTATATGAGAATGCTGTACTTTCTGCTCAGTTTTTCTGGGAACCTACCGCTGCTCTAAAAAATAAAGTCTATATAAAAGGGGAAAATGAATGGAGGGTTACAGAGATATCTTATTACTATTTTACTATTCTCTATATTTGTTTGAATGTTTGAAGTATTCTATAATAAAAGGAAAAGAAGATGCTTGCATAAAGGCACTTCTTCAGGATTCAAAACAATGCTGAATTATATGCAAATAATCATAGCCATTTTGTTAATAAACAACTCAATTGTCCATCATCGGGTGAATGGATTGAAAAACTGTGGCATATCCATTCAATGAAATACTACTCAGCGATTAAAAATAAGAAATTGCTGATATAGACAACAACCTGTAGAATCTCAGAAACAAAGTTGAGCAAAAGAAACCATATACAAGAGTTCATAAATTATAAGTCCATTTATATGAAATATTTATTATTAAATGCTTTTATTGCCTGCTTAGTCACTCAGTCATGTCTGACTCTTTGCAACCCCATGGACTGTAGCCCACCAGGCTCCTCTGTCCATGGAATTGTCCGGGCAAGAATACTGGAATGGGTAGCCATTTCCTTCTCCAGGGGATCTTCCCTACCCAGGGACTGAACTCATGTCTTCTGCACTGCAGGTGGACTCTTTACTGTCTGGGCCAATAGGGAAGCCCCAGATGTGTATGAAAAACCCAAATGAACTTTTTGGCCAACTGAGTATTATCATTACTCCAATATATGAAGCATTTACAAATGGAAATAAAACCAGTGGTTGCCCCTCGGGGGACAGTGGTGGTAACCGACTGGAAATGGGCAAGTGGGAACTTTTTAAATTTGAGATATAGTTGTCATATAATGTGTAAGTTTAAGGTGTATAATATGTCATTTGATACATTTATATATTTTAATACAATTACCACTGTTAGCTAACACCTCTATGTCACATAATTATTATTTCTTTCTTGTTGTGAGAACAATTAAAATCTAGTCTCATAGCAACTTCACAGTTTATAATATAGTATTGATGACTATAATCACTATGCTGTGGATTAGATCACTAGGACTTATTTATCTACTATTTGCAAGTTTGAGTGGGGATTTTTGAGGTGATAAAAATGTTCTATATCTTGACAGCAGAGATTCTTATGTGGGTATATATATTTGTCAAAAACTCATCAAGAAATATACTTGAAATGTATATTATGGGACTTTCCTGGTGGTCAAGTGGTTAAGATGCCTTGCAGTGCAGGGGACATGGGTTCTATCCCTGGTGGGGGAACTAAGATCCTACATGCCTTGGAGCAACTAAACCTGAGTGCCACACCCTAGATAGTCCTTGTGCAGCAAGGAAAGATCCCAAATGATGCAACTAAGATCCAACACAGCCAAATAAATAAATATTAAAAAGAAGTAAATAAAAATAAAACCCTTCATTAAAAATAAAATCTATAATTTTATGTAAATTATATCTCAATTTTTTTAAATAGGAAAAAAAAGTGCTGGAGATGTTATTGTGTCTTGAAGGCCATCTTAGCTGAGGTGTACAGAGGGGATTGATTTGTAGCCCCACTCCTCATTAGTATAGTGGTGAGTATCCTCATCTATCATGTGGGAAACTGGGGTTTGATTCCCTGACGGGGAGGAGTGTCAAATTTTGGGCTTCCCAGGTGGCTCAGAGGTAAAGAATCTGCCTGCCAATGCAGGAGACACAGGAGATGAGTGTCCGATCCCTGGAGTTGGGAAGATCTCCTGGAGGAGGGCATGGCAACCCACTCTAATATTCTTGCCTGGTGAATTTCATGGGCAGAGGAGCCTGGCAGGCTATAGTCCATGAGGTTGCAGAGTCGGACACAACTGAACATACACACAGTGTTAGAAACAGCAAGAGCCTCCAGCAAGTAGGAGGACTCAGATCTTATCAGTGGAATCAGCTGTGGCCTCAATCCACATACTTTTGGTGCAGTCACAGCTTAATTGTGTGCAATGGCTCAAGACTTGTCAAGTTCACACAAGAGACAGGCCAAGACCAAGGCCAGATTTATTTGCCGATAAGCTCCAGCGAGTCATTTCTAGATTTAGACATCTTACTCCTTAAGTAGATAGCAAAAAGAAGAATAAGCCTAAGGTGCCAGTTCTCTGTGATCCTTTTCCCCACACCAAAAAAGACAACATTAGAACAAGTTGTCCTGAGGAGCTGAGGTGTCATTAGGGTTTTATGTTCTTGTAGATATGTTATGAAGGTGTAAGACAGAAAGATCCATACATCATCAGAACCAGGGTGGCATGAGAAGCAATCTCATGACAGCCTCCCAGGGTGGGTAGGGAGGCCAGTGGGAGATGGCCTTGTAGGAGCTCCTTACAGGCCTCCTGTCCTCCTGTGTTCCAGGAGGATAAAAGGCTTTCTGCCAAAGCTCAGATAGTACAAGCCTTTGCCTATGCGTTTATGTGCAATGTCACCATAGCAGAATTATTTCCCTAATAAGGCTATTTCCCTATTGACAATGAATAGAAACAGTAGAAGTTGGGTGAGTAGAAGGTCCCAGGCCTCTTTTAAGTGATCTGGCAATGACCTGGATTGATCATGATTTGGAGGAAATCCGGAAATCCAAGTTCAGGCTTTTCAGGTAACCGGATATGTTAGTTCCTAGAATCCTTGTGTTGCCATAGAAATGGATTCACTTCCCTTTGCCAACGCTGCTAAGGGAGACAAGGAATTAGAGGTAGTTCACAAGTTTGTCTTTACATTAAATGCAGTATGCTTTAGATTTTCTTTTTCCCTGGTGGCTCAGATGGTAAAGAATCTGCCTGCAATTCAGGAGACCTGGGTTTGATCCCTGGCTCAGGAAGATTCCCCAGAGAAAGAAATGGTAATTCACTCCAATATTCTTGCCTGGAGAAATCCATGGACAGAGGAGCCTGGTGGGCTTCAGTCCATGAGGTCGCAAAGAGTTGGACACCACTGAGCAACTGGCACACATATATTGTTCTCAAATTTTTTACATAGAGTTTAGGTTCATTTTCTCAATTCATTCCTTAAGATTTTTTTTTCCCCTTAAGAAATTCCTGAGCAAAGACCTCTTTCTATGTGAAGGAAAGAGCTCTTAACTGGTGGTTGGACCTGAAAACCAGTTGCAGGCCAGTTTCTGTCCACAGAGAGCACACTAAGTCAACATTTCTGCTTCAGGATGGTGTCTGAATAAGGCCTATTCGTGTTTGGGTATGCTACATGTTACAGGACATTAGGAAAAATTAAGACTAACATTCAAAAGTCAATACACCACAGGAAGCCTGTGGACTATTTAAAAATACAGTATTGGAAGCCTCAGAAAATATATGCCAATGATCAAAAATACTAGGCACTGGGGAAACAAAATATGCAACTTGGTTAACTGGCAAAGTCAAAGAGGCTATTGTAAGGAGGAAAAAGCTTCTTTCAAAAAATGGAAATATAGTTTCTAATGAGAACAGGGAAGTCTGAAAAATATGGCAGCTCAGATACAAAGTTGAAATTACAGGGGCTCAAAAAGAATGATGAGTTCTTTGCCAGGGACTGGAAAGCTCCTCTCTGAAATGTATCCGAGAGAAAGCCAGCTAGAGAATCAGTGGGATTACAAGGATTTAAAGGGATTTGACGTGTGGCAGGAGCCTGGGAGGTGGGAGTTTTGGGTTGCTGGTGGCTTAAATGCTGGAGGGCTTTGGCAAGGCCTTGGGCAAGGCCCTGGAGAGGTGATGAAATAAGAAAAGTTTTATCTTTCCCTCTCTGTCACTTCATCCTCCAATTTCATTCTCTCCTTAGCCTTTTCCTGAATTGGCTTGGCTTTGCCCCGTCTTTGCCTTTTATGTCTTTCTGTTTCTCCTTGACCAGATCTTGGTCATTTCCACCTTGTGGTGCCTAAGGAGACTGAAGAACCCTTCCAACTGGGCTTACTCTGTGGGCACCCAAGTCCTCACCTGAAATCAGTACTAAGAAATTTCTGCACCTAAGTAGCTCTGATCAGGAATAGGTGAGGAGCAAATAGCTGTCAAGTCCTTTGTGCCTTCCTCTCCTGTTGGAGAGGGTAGATGACCGGGTCACCTTTGGCCTGCTAGGGTTTAGCTAGGGGAGGCTGACACCTGGTGGTCATACTCAGGAGGTGCAGAAGAGTTCACAGTAGCCCCATGCTTTTACCATTTACTTACCATTTATTGAGCTATCTGCCTCATATGAATTATCTCGTCTAAAAGTCACAACAATTCTGTGAAGTGCATGTCACTATTTCAATTTGACATATGAGTGATTTATACTAAGCGTTTATGAACTGATGTAAGCATGGGGTCAGGATTTTTTTTTCTCCATTTTTCTTTTCTCAGCTCCTGGGACAGTACCTAGGTCATAGCAGATGCTCAGGAAATACTTACTGAAATCATATTTTTACTTATCAACATCATGAAACGTTAATTCAGAGGGTAGTCTCTTTGTAATAGAGTTGATCTGAATATTGTGCCACCCACCAGATAAGCCTAGTTTCAGTCTGCTGCAACTCTTGCTTTCCCCAGAAATCTCACCATCTCATATACTTGGAGACTGAGTCTGCTTCAGAGAAAAATTCAGATCTATTGAATCTCTACTCAACTACGATCATCCTGCACCCTCTGTCCTGAACAAGGCTGAGTTTCTGTCCAAATGGAGACATTTCATATTGAGTAACCACCAAGAAACCACAACATTTAGTCAGCTGAGGCTGTTCAAATGCTGCCTTTTTAGAATCCCCCTTCCCCCAAAAACACTAGGTGCCCAAGATGAATGCTTGTTGATAGGAACACTGAAGTTGCTCAAGATGGTAGCCAGTTTGTTAGAGAGGAAGACTGTGAGTCAAGTGTCAACATATTCAACCAATGAGAGAGAGAGAGAGAGAGAGAGAGACAGAGCAGACAGACAGACAGAGAGACAGACAGACAGACAGACAGAGAGGCTGGCCAGGAAGCTATTAGACTATGGCAATGAAGAAGAGAAAATGGATGGTATAAACTTTAAGGAAGCAATATTGAAAGAGTTATGGGCTTGGAAGCAGTGATGACATAGGAGAATACCTACTGTAATATGTGAATAATAAATGAATGAGCATTGTCCACTGGAGGGAGGTGCAATGGAAGTGGTATCTTGAGGGGAGCACCATGTTTAATTCAAGGCCGGAAAATGAGAGAGTTCCCCTGGAAAAGAGTCTGTCTGTCTTTGAATGAGAATTCCGTAGGGCCAAGTGGAAAGGTCTGGGTGGGAGAGGTGTAGTGGGAATTTGGGTAGTACCAAAGTACAGAGGGCTTCCCTGATAGCTCAGCTGGTAAAGAATTCGCCTGCAATGTGGGAGACCCTGGTTTGATCCCTGGGTTGGGAAGATCCTCTGGAGAAGGGAAAGGCTACCTACTCCAATATTTGGGCCTAGAGAATTCCATGGACTGTATAGTCCATGGGGTCGCAAAGAGTCGGACACAACTGAATGACTTTCACGTACGTACAGAGCAGGGTGGAGATGAAAGGAAGAGAGAGGATAGATGATCAGGGGGTTTCAACTTGGGTGGTGGCCAAATATGGTTGGATGTAAAGAGGGTTGTATTGACTTTCCTCAAAGCTAAGGCAGGCTGAGGCACTTGACTACAGTGGGGAACTTGGACTTTTGGAATCATTATGGGGAAACTCATGAAAGTCTGGAGCTATTAAGGTAGAAGTGGTAGTTGCAGAGATACAGTCAAAACTATCTGAGTGATTAAGTTGGCAGGTGAGTAGTGCCTTGAAAAAGGTGAAGACTGAAAGTCTCTACACATTGGCTGACCCCACATGAAAAAGAAGGGTGTTTTTAGAAGTCAGTAGGTGCCCCACAAGAAATGCTACACTCTTAACCCACCAAACCTTACTGAGCTCTTTTCCTTGTCTTCCGATTTCAAAATCTTGTATGACAGCTTTCTGAACGTCCTCGGCAGGCTCTTGGTGCTTCCTTTAGACATCTTTGCTGATCCTCATGGACTCCATGAAGGTCTGTACTCCCTAAGACTACGGATTGACCATTTCTATCTCTCAATTGCCCCTCTGTTTCTGTCTCTCCCCATTTGGCATGTTTTCATCATGGAAGTAAAGGAAAGAAAGCAGTTGAAGATCTAGAGAGACTTTGAGGTCAAGAAGAATGAAACTGGGGACGCTTTTGTGGATGTCCTCATTCTTTTCTGTGTAATGGAAGGCACAGTCATTGGCCGAAGGTCAGGGGGTAATTCATACTTCACATGACTGTTGTGAGCATTAAACAAGATAGTGGATGTGAGGGACTTCCCTGGCAGTTCAGTGCTTACGACACTGTGCTTCCACTGCAGGGGACGCAGGTTCAACTCCTGATCTGGGAACTAAGACACCGCATGCCAGCCAGGGCAGCCAAAAAAAAAAAAAATTGATAGTGGATGTGAGTCATTTAGCACAGTGTGTGGCTTAATAATTTGATGTTTTAAAAAGCTCCTTGTGGAAAAGTCAGAGTCTTGGCTGGGCACGGCAGTAGTCAAGGCAACTGACAAGTGTTGGACAAGGTTCAGCACTCAGCAATGGAACAGGTAGGTAACTGGGATCCAAGTAAGGAAAGACCAGCAAGCTACTAAAGCTCAGGAATAAACTGAGGATTCGTCACATTGCATAAGTTAAGCAGTGAGTTTTAAGTGAGGCATGTGCGTGCTAAGTCGCTTCAGGCGTGTCCAACTCTTTGTGACCCTATAGACCATAGCCCACCAGGCTCCTCTGTCCATGGGATTCTCCAGGCAAGAATACTGGAGTGGGTTGCCATGCCCTCCTCCAGGAGATCTTCCCAACCCAGGGACTGAATCCACGTCTCTTATGTCTCCTGCATTGGCAGGCACATTCTTTACCACTAGAGCCACTTGGGAAGCCCAAAGTGATGTAGGGATCCTGGCAAACCATTTGCTAGCCAGGGGGTTGCCTTAGACCCAAAGGTTATACCTTTCCTGAGTTGGACTCCAAGGGCCATTCATTAAGACCCATTAGGGAATCTTGGAGCCTGACTTTGTACAGAATCCAGGTAGTATGATTTAGACAGTTTCTTTAACAGCACTTAGTAGGTACGAAGAGAGAGTAGAGAAATTGGGACAGGGCAGGGAACTGGCAAAGGAGATGAGAAGGGGGAAATTTAGGGTAGTAGAAGGTATATTGTTAGAGTGTTTTATATGGAATGAAGCAAAAAGGGAGAATGTTTTGTAGGCTAGCAAATAACTATAAAAAGAAAAGAAGGAGATGGAAGAGTAAGTTATATATCTGGTTCCTCTCCATCAAACATAATACCTCAAATCCAAGTAAGTAATTGCTAGAAATTTAATTCTAAATGAGAACATAGTAACTCTCTAAAATAAGTGAATTTATTTACAGAAAATGGACTAAAACTATACTATTAAAATCAATAAGAGGAGAAACCAGAGCAAGCAGGACTGATACAAGACACTTCCCCAGGAATTTTTAAAATACTTTCTCTTTTAGAAAAAAAGATTTTCTGTGCTTTAAATCAGTGGTAAATTTTCAAATTCATTTGTTACACTATAAATGCAATATCAATTTTATCTAAAATAGAGATTCCCTGGTAGCTCAGTTGGTAAAGAGTCTGCCTGAAATGCAGGAGACCCCAGTTCTATTCCTAGGGTGGGAAGATTCCCCTGGAGAAGGGAAAGGCTACCCACTCCAGTATTTTGACCTGGAGAATTCCATGGATTGTATAGTCCATGGGGTTCCAAGAATTGGACACGACTCAGTGATTTTCACTTTCACTTTTTGGCTAACATGCACTGGTAATACTTCAGCAGTCCCAGTTGCTTAACAGATGTAGAAGTTTGATGAAATCCAGATGGTTAAATTATACTCACTTGTCTAAAGAGGAGAGAGGAAACTGGCGGGCTACAGTCCATGCGGTTGCAAAGAGTTAGACATGACTGAGCAACTAAGTACAGTGCAGCACAGTCCAAAGAGGAGCATAACTAGAGAAATGAAAAGAAATGCTCAGGACTTCCATGGTGATCCAGTGGGTAAGAATCCACCTACCAATGCAGGGGACACGGGTTCAATCCCTGGTCTGGGAAGATCCTGCGAGCAACAGAGCAACTAAGCCTGTGTGTCACAAGCACTGAGCCTGTGCACCTAGAGCCTGTGCTCCACAACAAGACAAGCCACCGCGATGAGATGCCCACATCCCACAGCTAGAGAAAGCCTTCACAGAGTGACACAGACCCAGTGCACCCAAAACTAAATAAACAAAAGCAATCCTTGACATTTAGGCAGTGGCCAACCAAAAGAAATAGAAACGTATCAGTTTCTTATGGCTGCTCTAACAAGTTACCTGAAACTGTTTTTTTTTTTTTTTTTACAGCAGTCAGTGAAAGCACTTTATTATTTTTTTCCTATGAACAAATTAGTTCCATCTCTAATGTCTAGGCTTCTTGGGGGGGGACCTTAAAGGAAACTGCGAATTTATTGTAGAAAACTTTTCATTTTGAGCACAGACACTAGTTCTAGCTTCAAGTAGTAGCGTCTTTTATTGGATGGTAGAGCTGCTAATATCTGTGTGTGCATGCTAAGTCACTTCAGTCATATCTGACTCTGTGCGGCCCCATGGACTGTAGCCCACCAGGCTCCTCTCTCCATGGGACCCTCCAGGAAAGAACACTGGAGTGGGTCGCCATGCCCTCCCCCAGGGGACCCTCCTGACCCAGGGGTTGAACCTGTGTCTCTTTTATCACCTGCATTGCAGGCAGGCTCTCCACTACTAGTGCCACCTGAAGCTAACATTTACAGGCCCACTTATATATTTTTGCTCCATATGCATGAAACCCATGGGATCCTGCATATGCGGATCTGCCATAGGTTGAATTCACAGATGGGGAGCCCATGGATAAAGAGGGCCAACTGTACACATTTTCTACTCCATTCCTTCCCATGTCAACTAAAAAGTCCCTTTCATAAAGTTAAGTGCTATGTTTTCATAGTGTTAGTCACTCAGTTGTATCTGACTCTTTGTGACCCCAAGGACTGTAGCCCACCAGGCTCCTCTGTCCATGGGATTTTCCAGGCAAGAATACTGGAGTGGGTTGCCATTTCCTTCTCCACTGAGTGGTTTTAAATAACAGACATTTATTCTCCAACAGTTCTGGAAGCTGGAAGTCTGAAATCAAGGTGCCAGCGAGCCACACTCCCTACAAAGGCTCTGGGAAAGTACCCTTCCTGGTTTCTTAATTCCCGATGGTTGTCAGCATTCCTTGGCTTGTGATGCATCTTTCCAGTCTCTGTCTTCACATGGCATTCTCCTCTCTGTATCTGTGCCCAAAGCAACTCTTCCTATAAAGACACTAGTCGTATTGGATTTAGTCTATCCTAACTCAGTATGACCTCATCTAAACTTGATTACCTCTGCAAAGACCCTATTTCCAAATGACATCACATTCACAGGTTTCAGATGGACATGAATTTTGGGGGGACACTATTCAATCCAGCACATAAGCGAAATGTACTCTCTTGAGAGCTGGTACCACCAGGACAGTAAGTGTACTCTAGGTTTCAGAAAATACCACTGGGGATGGCAGAGAAGTGGCTGGTAGAGAAGCCAAAGAGGAAAGGCAAAGAGTTCATGAGAACTGTGAAAGGGAAGGTCCTCACTACTTGTTTATTATCCAGACTTCTTAGTACCCGGGCAGAACGAATGTTGGGGAGGACAGTCTGACCTGCAAGTTAAAGCTGTTGATGTGACTGATATAGGAAGAATGAAGTATTGTGTATGAAAACCATAGATGCTTCAAAATGAACCTGCTCTGTGGAGGAGTAGTTTATGTTGTTCCAGCAGAAATGGGCACATTGCTCATACCGCTGATGGGATGTGTAGCATCCACCCAGACAGGGACCCATATCCTGCCACCACTCATCATACAGGAAGTCCCCTACATATGAACCTTCAAGTTTTGAACTTTGAAAGATGTAAACATGTGTTCCATCAACATCAGGCATGAGTGAAATTGCAGCTTGCCCTCCCTCTCCTATTGCTGATGATCCTTCAGCTCTGCCATCTCCCACCTCCTCTCCCTCCTCCAGTCAGTGACTCTTCTTGCCTCTTCACTCCATGCCAGCCCTTGTGTGACAGTTGTACTGCACTATTGTACTTTTCAAGGTCCTATAAGATTAAAACTGTTTTGTTTATTTTTTGTTTCCTTTTTAGGTTCTATTTGTGTGAAACATATTAGAAACCTATTACAGTACAATGCTATTGTGTTAGTTACCTAGGCTAACTTTGTTAGTTGGGTTAATACAATTGTGTTAGTTGGGTACCTAGGCTAACTTTGTTGGACTTATGAACAAATGGGACTTATGAATGCCCTGTTTGAATGTATATAGGGACTTCCTATTATAATATGTCCCCTTCCTGGGGCTGAACCTATAGCTAAAAAACCACAAGGCCTTCCCCCACCCAAACTCAGACCAAGGCTGACACACATAACAGTGCTTAACCCTTTAGGACCAACTTTGCCCCATATCTGCTAGTCAATACATTGCCAGACAGTCCATGCAAGTGTTTCCAGCACTACTCCACAAGCTGAAGTGAAAACTTGTGCACTGGCCACAGTACGTACATAGATCACCTTTCACCACATGTAGGGACAGCCATATCTCATGAAACCCATTCAGTCTTCAATACATCTTGACATTGTCCTGCTCAGATCACTGCTCACTGCTCAAACCCACACACTGCTCAGCAAACTAGGAGCCAGCTCTTACTTGAGAACCAGACCTCCATGCAATAGCCATCTGCCAGGCCAGAACCCGTTCTCATACCAAAGCAAAACACACTGAGGGCCAGATTTGAATCCAAACAAGAACAAGAGCCAGACAGACAATACAACCTCAGAGGGTTTATAGGGCTAAGTCCACACATCCCCATCTGGCATGCCAGGAACCATCAGAATATAAGTCATGCCCAAGTCATTGCTCAGGACACTCTGAGAAGGGCCACCCCCAATCAGACCTCAACGTAGATCCTTGCACAGAGCTTGGTAACCGATGAGAGAGTCCCCCAGCCACGCCTCACGCCTCTACTTGCTCAGCAGAACAAACTGTGATGCTGGTTCCAGCACTGGCCTGCAGGGCTGCACCCTCTGCGGACCCCTACCCAACAAGTAACAAGATATTTTTGCTTAGACCAGGCTCTGTGCATACGCCACCCCTCACAACAGGCACAGCGTTCTCAGCTGCTCAGAGTAATGACTGAGACATGGTTCCGCCTAGGACCTCACCTCCTGCAGCCCCATCCCTAGCCAGAACCCCGTCTTTTCTCTCTCCATGCCTAATCTACTCCTTTCCCAGGGGGTCCTTTCCCAACGCCTACCCCACCCCCATAACCTGTGACACCTCTTCCATCCCTAACACAAGAGCCAGCCCTTTCTACTCCTCTCTCTATTCGAATCAGAGCCAAGTTTTACAAGAGCAGTCTGTAGCCCTACCAGTAACTCTTCACTTTCCATTCACTCCTCTACCTGCCCCCCTCCCTCAAAAGCTGGCCTCTGACCTCAGGCCTCTCTTGAGATCACCAGCTGCTACATCCTAAAGGTGCTTTCCTGACTCTTATCTGTGGTACCTGGTTGGGAGATGGGACACTGGGTCCCAGCTTCCTCCATGGAACTCCCTCTTCCCCCAGGTCCCTGATTCGGCTCCTGCCTCTCCCCACTTCTCTGCACAACCCTGGGCCCTCCCACGCCCCCATGGACAATGATCTCTGGGCCCCTGAGGACCTCCCGCTTCTTGGCACAGCCCCCAGGTGTCCCTCCCCAGGAAGCCTTGACAGACCCCCGCCCCCAGCACCCCACTCCCCTCTCCAGCCACTCGGCACTCGGGGTGGACGTCTCTCCCCTCCAGATCCTAGGTCCTCGCGGGCAGGAGCCCCTGTTTCCCACCGCTGGGTCCCCACAGCGGGGCTTGGTGTCGGGCTCTGAGCCAGGGCTTGATGCACCCGGCTACCCCTGGAGCTGGAAGGATCCCTGAGGCCCCAGGAGAGCAGGAGGGGAGGCGCCCGGCCCCTGCACGTGGCGGCGGGGGGAAGCTGCTGCGGGGGGGATGGGGAGGTCGTCCCACGAGGCCTGCTCCGGGTGAGTGGCCACCTCTAATGACCCCGGTAAGGGCTCCGTAAATGGGTGTTGAATCAGCCGAGAGGCGTCGGTGCAGACTCGGCGGTCAGGAGAGGCGTGAAGGGCCCTTGAATCCCGCTGTTAGGATAATTTGGCAGAAGAATGAGGCTCTGGGCTGCAGGAGGGAGAGGCGCCTGGCTGCAGGAGACTGAGCAGGAGTGCCCCAGGGTCTCAGGGGTCAAACGCAGGGCTCCCCACCGCGGGGCGTCTGGGCACTGTGGGGGGCCGGGCGGCTCCCAGCGGGCACAGTCCAGGTCCTCTCCACACGAGGGGGGGGCCACATCCCCTCACGGGTGTGAGGGGCGCTCTCCGCGTTTCTGCAGAAACCCTGGACAGAGCCCTGGGCGGGACAGATGGCGGCGCGGGAAGGATGTGGGTCTCGAACAGGGCGCTCTTCCCCTCTGCTGCTTAGAGCGAAGGACACTAAGGGGGCCTTGGTCAGAGTCGCAGCCCCCCAGGTTGTGCCATGGGGGCTGAGGGTCTGCACAGGGCTTGGGGGGTGGGGCTGAGGGCTGCCTGGAGGTGACGTGGATTGGACCTTCTTCCGGAGGGGATTGTCCTCGAGGAGCTGGGTCTCAGCTCTGGTTTGGGGTCCCTGTGCTTGGTATATTTATTTATTCAACAGAGCCTGGAGCTGAGCCAGGCCTGAACCTTGTTTTGGGCACCTTGTGTCCAGCAAGTGTGCACATGAAGTCCTGGGATTAAGCTGAGACCATTCTGCATGGTGTTGAGCTGGGGCCTCTGTGTCTGGATATGGCTTGAATCTGTCTTGGTTACTTCCTCATCTTGCCCTCTGAAGGGAGTTAGGCAAGGGTGTGCTGAGTGCCCAAGTGTCCATGCTCTGGTCTTAGCAAGGCCAGCCCCCTCAGGGGAATATGACTGGGTGTCAGGGGTTGTTGTCTCACAGTATGTCTAGCTGACAGTTGGCTGTAAACCCAGGTCTGGACACAAACTGATTTGGGAAGTGCTGTCTGTGGGTGTGTAAATGGGTCCTGTCCTTGGCAGTGATGTTGTGTCATGTCTTCTCGGCTGATGATATTTCCTGGGGTATGTGCTAGAGGAAGTGGTAATGGACGGGGAAGATTGGCATGCTGTAGTTCATGGGGTTGCAAGAGTCGGACATGACTGAGCAACTGAACTGATCCTGACTGTGCTAGAGATAATGGTACGGACTATGGCTATCCCATGGCACACTGGGAAGAGGTAGTTTTAAACTGGCCTTTTTAAAGACAGTGGCCTCTCTGTGTATGTCTGGCTTCTACCTAATGGCTGACATGCTATTATTTATGATTGAATTCTTGTAGACTGTGCACCCTGAGTTCTGGGCAGGCTTTAAGTGTCCCAGTTAGAGCTTTTCCATATTTCCTCAGTAAGAATGGAGAATTTTCTAAAGTAGCAATGGTGTGGCTGAAGTGATATTGGTTTAAGCTCCTTGGTAGGGACCAAGCCCTGAGTCTTGGAGTAATTCAACTGGAAGGTCACAAGCAGACTCTACTAAGGAAGGCAGAGATGTGGTCCCAGCTTGTGTTAAGGAAACATACTTGTTGCTTTTTTGAAGGGAGGTACAGTATAGGTTTGTAAGGGTACAACCAGGGCCTAGGGACATATGTCACTCTTCTCAAATAGCCTAGGCCATCATCATTCTGAGAGATAAGTGGAGTGTCCAAGAATTTAAAACATGCTACAGACATGGAAGCAACCTAAATATCCATCGACAGAGGAATGGATAAAGCATATGTGTATATATACACATACACATACACATACACATACATATATTCAGTTCAGTTCAGTTCAGTGCAGTCGCTCAGTCGTGTCCAACTTTTGTGACCCCATGAATCACAGCACACCAGGCCTCCCTGTCCATCACCAACTCCCAGAGTGCACTCAGACTCACATCCATTGAGTGGGTGATGCCATCCAGCCATCTCTTCCTCTGTCGTCCCCTTCTCCTCCTGCCCGCAATCCCTCCCAGCATCAGAGTCTTTTCCAATGAGTCAACTCTTCGCATGAGTTGGCCAAAGTACTGGAATTTCAGCTTTAGCATCATTCCTTCCAAAGAAATCCCAGGGTTGATCTCCTTTAGAATGGATTGGTTGGTCAGTTTAGTTCAGTCGCTCAGTCGTGTCTGACTCTTTGCGACCCCATGAATCGCAGCACGCCAGGCCTCCCTGTTCATCACCATCTCTCGGAGTTCACTCAGACTCACGTCCATCGAGTCCGTGATGCCATCCAGCCATCTCATCCTCAGTCATCCGCTTCTCCTCCTGCCCCCAATCCCTCCCAGCATCAGAGTCTTTTCCAATGAGTCAACTCTTCTTAAGAGGTGGCCAAAGTACTGGAGTTTCAGCTTTAGCATCATTCCTTCCAAAGAAATCCCAGAGTTGATCTCCTTCAGAATGGACTGGCTGGATCTCCTTGCAGTCCAAGGGACTCTCAAGAGTCTTCTCCAACACCACAGTTCAAAAGCATCAATTCTTCGGCACTCAGCCTTCTTCACAGTCTAACTCTCACATCCATACATGACCACAGGAAAAACCATAGCCTTGACTAGACGGACCTTAGTCTGCAAAGTAATGTCTGTGCTTTTGAATATACTATCTAGGTTGGTCATAACTTTTCTTCCAAGGAGTAAGCGTCTTCTAATTTCATGGCTGCAGTCACCATCTACAGTGATTTTGGAGCCCAAAAAATGAAGTCTGACACTGTTTCCACTGTTTCCCCATCTATTTCCCTGAAGTGATGGGACCGGATGCTATGATCTTCGTTTTCTGAATGTTGAGCTTTAAGCCAACTTTTTCATTCTCCTCTTTCACTTTCCATCAAGAGGCTTTTTAGTTCTTCTTCACTTTCTGCCATAAAAAGAATGGAATTTTGCCATTTGCAGCAACATGGATATACTCGGAGGGCATTATGCTAAGTGAAGTAAGTCAGACAAATACTGTATGGTATCACTCATATGTGGAGTCTAAAAAATACAACAGACTAGTGAACATAACAAAAAAGAAACAGACTCACAGATATAGAGAACAAGCTAATGGTTGCCAAGGGGTAGGAGGGGTGACGAAAGGAATGGATTAGGAGTTTGGGATTAGCAGATACAAACTATCTACAAATATCTACTAATACAAACTATTATATATAGAACGGATAAACATCAAGGACCTAGCGTATAGCACAAGGCACTACATTCAGTATTCTATAATAAACCACAATGTAAATGAATATTAAAAATAAATAAAACATGCTACAGAAAGAGTTGACACACTATAGCCCATGAAAGTGAAAGTCACTCAGTATGTCCAACTTTGCGATCCCATGGACTATATAGTCCATGGAATTCTCCAGGCCAGAATACTGGAGTGGGTAGCTTTTCTCTTCTCCAGGGGATCTTCCCAAGCCCAGGGATCTAACTCAGGTTTCCCACATTGCAGGCAGATTCTTTACCAGCTGAGTTACCAGGGAAGCCATAGCTCACAAGCCCGCTGCCTATTTTTATGAGTAAAGTTTTATTGGAACACAGCCACACTCATTTGTTTATGTATCGTCTATGGCTGCTTTCTCAGCACAACACCAGAGCTGAGTAATTGGGGTAGAGACCACATGGCCCACAAAGCCTCAAATGTTTACTATCTGGCCCTTTACAGAAAAAGTATTCCAGTTCCTGTGGAGAGGACTTTTCCCATTACTTGAGCTTGTCTGAGAGAAGAAAAGCATAAAAACAGAATAAAACTCAGTCTGTGACCATACCCTTCTCAACAACCTCTTGACCTGGGTTGACATTCTCATCACCTTTACAGATGAGGAAACTGAGATACAGACAGGTAAAGTGACACAGCCAGAAAGTGCCCAAGCCAAGACCTAAACCTGGGCAGGCTGGCTTTATCAGACTGGCCTCTAGCTATCGGGTTGGCTAAAGTTCATTTGGGTTTTCCCGTAACATCATACAGAAAACCTCAAACAAACTTTTGTCCAACCCAGTGCTATATGGAATTACTTCCTTTGTAGAGCAAAGCTAGGAATACAAACATCAGGTCTCCAAACTACTAGCGTCATCATGATTTCAGAGCACCCATGAGGCCTCTGCCTGTGGCTAGACTGAAGGAACATACTTCCAGAACACCACTGGGGACTAGCAGACAGATAATTTAATTACACTATTCTTTCCATCATGTCTGCTTTCCTTGGTCATGTCTAGGGTGCAGCCCCTCCCCCATTCTCCTCTCCTCAACTGCATTTGCCACATAGAGAAGAGTACAAAGCATTTCATAATTAGCACCTCACCATGAAATTCTAGAATTTTCTTATACATGCTTCAGAATTTCAGTTATTGAGAAATAAAATATAGCCCCATTTGGAGTTCCCTCTGTACTTCTGGATCTCTTTATCTTCCCGCTCCAGAGGTAACTACTACACTGAAGTTGGAGTTTGTCTTTCCCAGGCATGCCAGAACTCTTTATGAGCCTGCCCTCTTTAAAAATGTCATCATCCAGTATGGGCAAGAAATACTAGTTCCTCAAGTTCATATAGTTTCCCCAGTTGCTCCTCTTCTCACCTCTGATGAGGTATCCTTTGAACCTTTGTTTGGAGTCCAGTGTCTTTGTTCTCTAGGATCCTAATCTACTCATAGGTGTGGCTGTCAGGCAAGACAGAGGGATGGAGGTAAACAGAACTGGAGTGATGACTGAGTTATTTGTCTGACACAAATAAGCGCTTCCCATCTCACCTGTCACATCCTGTCACCACTCACAAGGCTGAAGCAAATATAACAGGGTTCTTGCTCTGAGGGCCTTTGCTCAAACAGTGTTCCAGAGTAAACTGGGCAAGATTATCCAGAACAGATGAAAACATCTTAGTCCATGGAATGAGGGAGGAAGGGAAGCCAGAAGTCACAAGTAAGAAGCAGTGATAAGCATCAGCTTCCAAAGATGACCTTCAGTTTTACATAAGAAAAGGGGGTTATGAGATGATAAGGTCAGAAACCGGTCAGAGAATAACATACAGTGTAGACTGAAGCAAACAGTTCAAGACCTAGGTGGGACTTCCCTGGTGGTCCAGTGGCTAAGACTCCACACTCCCAATGCAGGGGATCTGAGTTCGATCCCTGGTCAGGGAACTAGATCTCACATGCTATAACTAAGAGTTTGCACGCTGCAACTAAGACCTGGCCCAGCCAAATAAATAAGTTAAAAATTAATATTAAAGGCCTAGGCTGTGATGAGAAAAGAGTAATGGGAACCTGTGCTGCATTTCCTTTCAGGCTTTGCTCCTCTTGATGTGTTCTCCACTCTGCTTGGTGCCTGCATGCTCAGTAGCTTCAGTCGTGTCCGACTCTGCAATCCTATGGACCATAGCCCACCAGGCTCCTCTGTCCATGGGATTCTCCAGGCAAGAATACTGGAGTGGGGGTGCCATTTCCTTCTCCAGGGATCTTCACGACCCAAGGATCACACTATCTTATGTCTCCTGCAGTGGGAGGCAGATTATTTACCACTATCGCCACCTGGGAAGCCTCTCTCTTCTCTGTACCAGACCATATATATTGATGGTAAGATGTTATAGAAAAATCCAAATGAACTTTTGGCCAACTCAATGCATCGGTGAGCTCCGTTGCCTCTGGTTTCCAGTGCGGCTTGGCCAATGGGGAAGACTGGCAAGGATGCAGAAGAATGAAACTGGGGTACTTATTTCTATGATTTTTTTTTCTCTGAGAGGTGTCTGGAGGTAAACTGGCTCTTTCTGTCACCTGAAGGTCATAACTCTTCTTCTCTGGTAGCCCTTGCCACCTGGTGCTTGCTCTCCCCTACACCCAAGTTCAAGAATCACTCTCTCTCTTTGCTGCTTCAGGTTTAAGACTGTTAACAGCCTTACTAGCCTCAGGTTTGGAATATCACTTGTGGATTCTCTATACCCTATCTAAATTTTGTAATTGGATGCCTTATCAAATGATTCTTTCAAAACATTTGAGTGTCATCTGTTCCTGCTGGATGTTTTAACTGACACGGGTTCATTCATATATTACTGAGAAAATTCCTGAAGAATTAATTCCATTACTTCTATTAATGACAAGTCAACAGCACTAATTTTCAATTCAAGAAGGAGATACTAATATATAGACTCTCTAACTGATAATTTTGTGAAACTGCAAAATGTATACACTCAAATTTCCTAAAGAAATAATTTCCAGGAACACTGAGCCTTATGCCCAGGAATCTATTATACTTTTCTTGAAATTTTGAATTTTTCAAAAGTAATCTCTGATGTGCTTGCTTATGTCTGTCTCCCCTACTGACTGTAACATTCATGACCCCAGGGCACTGTTTTGTTCACTGCTGTATCCTCAGTGACCAGGACAATACCCCTCAAATAGTAGATACTCAACACATTTTTTAAAATTTAATGAATGATTGTATTTGTTTCTTTGATAGTCAAAAGCGGTGCTAAAAACAGGGACTTCCCTGGTGGTCCAGTGCTGAGACTCCATGCTCACAATGCAGGGAGTCCGGTTTGATCCCTGGTTGGGAAACTATATCTCACACGCAACTAAAGATCCCACGTGCTGCAAGGAAGCTGGATGATCCCACATGCCACAACTAAGACCAGGTGCAGCCAAATAAATAAATAAAGAGCTTAAAAAGAAAAGCACTACTGAAAACAATTACCTATCATGGAGTACTGATGAGTCATTTTCTTAATTAGAGGCAGATGTGATGGAGCAGGCACTTGTTTGAATAGTTGCCTCTGTGAATCATGTGACCTCTTTGGGGCTTACAATCATACCTTTTGTGAAGGTGGTATGGGAGTGTTCACAAATTTTTCAGGGTGTCTGCTCAATTATAGAAATAACAGGAAATGGTAAATTTCAACACAGGCTGTACAACACAGTTTGGGCTTTAAAATTTCAACACAATGAGCATAACACAGTTTGGGCTTTACTTTAGGAAAGCCTTAACATACTCAGAACTGAGGAATCCATGATATTTCCTTTGCAGAAGTATCCCTGTACTGTCAAACCAACCCCTGAAGGCAAGAGGCGATATCATCAAGAATGTTAATGATAAATGGTTTTGCTGTGAGCACCAGCAGACATTTCTTAACTTGCTTGAACCTCTAACACATCACCCAGGAGATTAACCCTTATCAGTACGCCCTTTGCAGGGAATGCATTTGCTAATACTTATGGTCAATCAATAAGCATGCATAGCATACCTACCATTTGTCCTGTCCTGTGAAGGCATGCTCCCTGGAAATGATGAATCATAGTCCATATCTCAGAGAAGGCAATGACATCCCACTCCAGTACTCTTGCCTGGAAAATCCCATGGACAGAGGAGCCTGGTAGGCTGCCATCTGTGGGGTCGCTAAGAGTCGGATATGACTGAGCGACTTCCCTTTCACTTTTCACTTTCATGCATTGGAGAAGGAAATGGCACCCCACTCCAGTGTTCTTGCCTGGAGAATTCCAGGGACTGGGAGCCTGGTGGGCTGCCGTCTATGGGGTCGCACAGAGTCAGACAGGACTGAAGCGACTTAGCAGCAGCAGCATGGAAGCAGTGGGCAGAATGTACATTCCAAGAAATCAGGGGAGGGGATAAGAAGCCTCCCAGTGCTCGTCCAACCCCAGGGTCAACTGGCAGTCATTTCCTCCTGATGACCTCCTTGAGCATCTTTACCCCAGATTCACTTGTTAACTTTTTACCCCATGTTCTTTATCATTTGTATGATCTACTTATCTCTCTGTCTATCTTTTCTCCTGAACTGTTGGGGAGAATTATATATCATTGCCCTTCACCCCTAAATACTTCAGTGCATATTTCTGAGGAATATGGTAATATTCTCTTACTTTAACCACAATTCAATTATCAACTTCAGAAATTTACATTAATATAACACTTTATTATTTTTGGCCACTCCACACAGCTTGTGAGATCTTAGATCTCTGACCAGGGATTGGACCCTTGCCCCCTGCAATGGAAGGTAGAATTCTAACCACTGGACCATAAGGGAATTTCCATGATACAATAATTTAATCTATCATCCCATATTCCAATTTTAGCAATTGACCTAACAATGTCCTTTAAGTATTCCCTTACCCCACCCCAGTACAGGAGCCTGTCTAGGGTCAGATATTGCCTTTCGTTGTCACATGGTGGAGGAGGATATTGAGTTGTGACCACCAGTTGGCTGGTAAGCTGGTCAAGGGCTACCAGTGTCAGGATTAAGGCAGCTATGGTGCCAAACTTAAGGAGACACCAGTGAATTCCACCTGGAGGAGTTTGACAGGTGAATGGGAATGTACTTAGCAGAGAAGAGAGATGAGGTCATTTGGGACAAAGGGAACAGTGGCCACAAAGACTAGGAAGCATGAAGAGCGTGGTGAGAATTGCAGTATAATCATAGTATAAGGTATTTGTTAGGGAGGGCCTGAAGATGAGACTGATAAAGTAAGTTGAGAGCAGGTGTAAATCGCCTTAGTGTTATGAGCCTGGACTGGACTTTACCCTATAGGCAGTAAAAACGTTGAAGAGTCTTTTCACATCGTGGATTGCTTGACTCACTTGGTTATCAAATTCCATCAACTCCACTTCTACACTGGCTTCCCTTGAAGGTTTTCCCCCCTCCCGCCCTTGAAAGGTTTTAATCAGAGGAGTGACATGATTATAATATTTTTAATGAGGTGAAACTGGCTACACTGTATAAACTAGACTGGCAGGATGAGTGATAAGAAAGGTGAAACCTAAGTCAGGTGAGGGAGGCTAATCAAGCGAGAGGTGATAAAGAACTGAATTAACAAAACAGTAGCAGGAAGGGGAAAATGTTTATGAGACAGAATTAGTTAAGACTTGGGTACTGTGAGAGGGTTTCAACCTGAAATGGAACCGGAGGATTGGAAATAGAGAATCTCAGGCATGTGTTCTCAGAAGAATGGAACTTAACCAAGAGACTGATTTCCCATAAATGCCTGACTTCCAGAGGACAGAGACTTATCTCCTGACCAACAAACATCTCTCCCCATCCTCAAGCCAGTGACCTTGCTGCTTGCACTCTGGCTGGACATCCTCCTCTTTGCACTCCTTGCCCATAAATGGAGCCCACCCTGAACCCTCAAGGGACTCACCTGTAGCTTGATACAGCTTGCATTTCTTGAATTGCAATTTCTCTGCTATTCCCAAATAAACTAAATTTCTGGTAAATTGAGGCTGTCTCAGTTTACCTTTTATTTATGTTGACCATATTGATTATATGTAGAGTCTAGAGAAGTCCAGGATGACTTTTCAGCTTCAGGCTTGAAGGATTGGGTGAGAAGAGTTGCCATTCAAGAAGTGGCGAAAATGGTAGAAATAAGTTTGAGTGGAAAAGGAAGTACAGTTTTAGACATGAGTTCGAGTTGGCCAAAGGATATCCAATTAGAAGTTTCCATGAAAAGGTTTTGAAATAATGTCTCAGTGAAACTTGGACAGCTTCCCTTTTCTGAGTTCCTTCTGACTTCACAATCAAGATGAAATCAGGAACTTTAGGTAAAATGTGTTTCACCAAGTCATGTCTGGGAGTCCCCAGGGGATATTTTTAACATCCTCATTAACCTATCTTTCAGCTATTGTTACCTTATGGCACCCACTATCCTCCTCTCACTTGCCTCAGCCCTCTCATGTATATCCACTGTTCAATTAAACACCTAAAGAGTGTTTCACCTTTGCCATAGCTATGTGTCCACTGTCAAAGTATAAGTTTTAGAAAACTGAAAATGTGACAAGGAGAACCTACTGTATAGCACAGAGAACTCTACTCAGTGCTCTGTGGTGACCTAAATGGGAAGGAAATCTTAAAAAGAGGTGATATATGTATACATATAACTGATTCATTTTGCTGTACAGCAGAAACTAATGCAACATTGTAAAGCAGCTAAACTCTAATACAAGTGTTTTAAAATATGTGACATACAAAATATAGAATAAGCCCTATAAATATTTAACTCATTAATGAGGAGACAGCAGTGTGTTAAGTTGGTTCGAAGGAGAATTTTGACATCTCTGGTGGTCCAGTGGCTAAGAATTCACTTGCCAATGCAGAGGAAATGAGTTTAATCCCTGGTCTGTGAAGATCCCACATGCTGGGGCAACCAAGCCCATACGCCACAACTACTGAAGCCTCTACACCCTAGAGCCCATGCTCTGTGTTAAGAGAAGCCACTGCACAGTAATGATGACCCAGTACAACAAATAAATAAAGGAGAATTTAAAAGAAAGTGCATATAGGCACTCAAAGAAATAATTCTAAAGTAAAACTATAAAGTTTGATTTCAATACAATACTGTTTAATGTCCTACAGGGAAATACAACTGTTAGCTTGGAGGCCATCATTTCTATTTGACAGAAGCATTTGCATCTCTACAAACAGTCTGCAAGTTAACAGAGACTTCAGAGAGACTTGGCTGTAATCAACAGTAAATAGTAAGTCAAACAAAACATGTTCCTCTAGACAAATAGTCTTTGGGCAGCCTGTTAGACTGTGACATGGAAAGGACATCCTTTTGCCTTCCAAGTTTTTCATAATTTTCATCACACAGAACATCTGTGTCGAGTATAGGCTCCTTATATCACTGAAGCTGCAAATGATCGAGGTGTCAGGGTAGTGCTCCCCTCCCACGTTATTACACCTCTGCTGGGAACCAGATCCACCAGCTTATGCCATTAGCCTTTCTCCATATAGGGCTCAAACATGTGTCTCTGAGGCTGGGCAAGGGAATCAACATCCCGGCATCTTCTGGGTACCATCTTCTTTATTTTCATGTCTTCCCTGGTGCCCATGCAAACCTCCTTTACACAGGTGCCCTGAGCAATTTGATACCAATGCAAAAAATATCTTTGTGTTGCCTGCCTCTCCAGGTTATGAGAAGACATGCACAGCATGGTTGAATTCTGGCCATGGGAACAATTAACATGGACCAGGAGACCCACAATAGTCATTTTCTTAGATGATTACTGACATTCCAGGAGATCATGAAGGATGCCAAATAGTTGACTTGGGAACAATGCAAGCAAAGGAAACACCCAGTATTCTCACCGCCCTACAAAGGACTAAAGTGACATCTTGATTGATGACTCTCTCTGTTTCAGATATGATTGCTTATTGCCATGAAGTATGTGTTTCAGATCACCTGTGACCCTGTAGCCCAGCCAGTGTGCCAGGTGTAAGCAGGAGTAGAAGTGATTCTGTACCATCCTCCTTGTTTAGGGCCAGGTAGTCCTAGTGAAGCCTGGCCTTCTTATCGCCTTTTCACAAAAATCCCAAGAGCCTTGTAAGACCGAATAAATGTCTTTTGCACCCTTACTTCACATCTGTATTAGTCTATTTTTCTAGGACCCAAGTCCATGGCTCTGATGTACTGTCACTTAATGGGGAGGAAAGCCCCAGGCTCAATGCAAATGGCACTGTCCTGGTCCCCATACTAGGGCAGATTGAATTCATTGCCAGGCAAGGAATTTCTTGTCTTGGAATTTAAAAAGCAGACAGGGATTTCCCTGGCAGTCCAGTGGTTAAGACTGTGCTTCCACTGCAGAGGGTGCGGGTTTAATCCTTGGTTGGGGAACTAAGATCCTGCATGCCACAGGGCACAGCCTAAAAGAAAACAAACAACAAAGCCCCCCCAAACAAAACAAAAAGCCAAAACAAACCCCTTGAGAAACAAAACAAAACATGTTCCCTGAAAAACAACTAAAAACCCCAAACAAAATGAAAAGCTCCCCAAAACTAAACAGCAACAACTAAATAGATGACACATTCAAAAGATTTATCTGAGGTGACTTGACTGAAGATGTGGGCAAGAATAAGGGAAGCAATAAGAGATGCTAAAGTGTGCTGGAGAAGCGTCAGAAGGAAGTCATTATCACTCCTCAAGCAGAAGAGGCAAAGAGAGGGAGGCACAACTGGAACCCGATGAGAGATGGAGCAGAACAAGAAGGCTGCCTGGGAGCAGTTGTGACCATTGAGGAACGTCCTTTCTACAACCAGGGCTGGGCAAGAAGGGGACAGAGAGAATAAATATCTTACCTTCTTTCTTCTCACCCTCTAATCTCACACCAGTGCTTGCCACTAGCCAAACCTAACCAGAAGCCAGAGGGCAAGGGAGCTCATGTAATACAGACTATGGAAGGGGTAGCCTCCTGGGACACAGGGCACAGTAGAAAAAAGTGGAGCATGGATTTGGGGGTGGGCTGTAAGGAATTCCATGGAAAATATCCATCATTTTCCTCTCATGGGCAAGGCTTTCGGTGTGCTATCTCACCCTGTCTGTCAGGTACTCCTGAGGTGGGCTAGGGGGGCGTTCTCCATGCTCTTCCAGCTATGCTTCTGGCAGGAGGTTAAGATGAAACTCTGGGTCCAGTTTTTCCAAGATATTGTGAAGTAGAAGGTTAAGCAAAGTTTTGACCCAGGACTGCAAGATGACAGAACAGACAATGGGAGAAACCCAACGGTAGATGAGGAGGGTGGGAGGGACAGACAGAGGAAGGAGGAAGGGAGGGAAAGAGGAAGAGGAAGGATGAAAGAAGAGGGAGAGGGGAGGGAGAGATAGAAGGGAGAAGGGAAGGAAGGAAAATAAAAACAAAAGAGTAAAGGAGGAAGGGAGGAACATAAACGGGGAAAAAAGAAGCAAGGAAGTGAAAGAAGGAAGAAGGGAAGGAGAAAGGAATAAGGATAGTCGAGATGACTGAGCGACTTCCCTTTCACTTTTCACTTTCATGCATTGGAGAAGGAAATGGCAACCCACTCCAGTGTTCTTGCCTGGAGAATCCCAGGGACGGGGGAGCCTGGTGGGCTGCCGTCTGTGGGGTCACACAGAGTCGGACACAACTGAAGCAACTTAGCAGCAGCAGCAGGGAACGGGAGAGGGAGGTGAGGACAGACGGAAGAAGAAAAAAATATTCTGAGTATCAGTTCTGAGAAGAGAGACAAGGTTATGAAACAGGAAGACTCCCTTTGTGACAGAAATCCCTAACAAAGAGACAGAAAGGAGTACAGACAAGTGATGAAAAGCGTGGGCTTTGAAATCAGACAGCCTTTGGGCCTCTTTCATGTCTAGATGTCTCCTGTCTAGGTGGCACATTTCAGTTGTTTCCTACCATGCTGGTGTGGCTTAGCTCTATAGTCCAACTACTTTCAAAAATCTCCAGGCAACAAGCAGCCACAACTCCGCTTCTTGACAGTCCCAGTAGTTAAACGAAGTTGGGGTGCTGAAAAAAGACCCAGAGGACCCACCATGACAGTTCTTACAATGGTTTATTACAGGAGAAGGGGTGCAACAGAGCTAGAAAGTGGGGCTACACATCACAGGCAAAGGCTGTTTGAAAGGCGAGTGGCCAGGCCAGCAGCAAGCTCCAAGTATCTTTTGTAAGAGCCATGGGAGGACACTTTCTCTCTCAGGTCTGGGACCACAGAAGTTCAACCCAGAGCCCTGGGCTGGAAGAAGGAGTGTGGTGTCAAGATCAGGTGCAAATCATTAATCTCAATACTGTGAAAAATAAGTGCTCGAGTATCCAGAATATACAAAGAACTCTTACAATGCAACAATAAGACAAATAACCCAGTTTTATTTCTTTCTGAGTTTTTTGTTTGTTTATTTTTGGCCACATGGCATGTGGGATCCCAGTTCCCTGACCAGGAATTTAACTTGTGCCTCCTGAATTGGAAGCACAGAGTCTTAACTGCTAGACCACCAGGGAAGTCCCCAAAAACTCAATTTTAAAATGGTCAAAGGGTCTGAAAAAAAATTATCTAAAGAAGACCTACAAATGACCAATAAGCGAAGAAAAAATATGCAACATCAGTATTTACTAGGGAAATGACAACCAGATTCAGGAGGTACTACTTCACAGCCACTTAGATGGATATAATTTTAAGACAAACAAAAAGCAATGGGAAAAAGTAATGGAAAGGATCTGGCGAAATGGGAAACCTCAGACATGGTGGTGAGAATGTAAAATAGTGCAGTCACTTTGGAAAACAGTTTGGCAAACCTTTAAAAAGTTAAATACAGAGTTGCCATATGACCCAGTAATTCCACTCTTAGGTATATATCCAAGAAAGTGGAAAACATAAATTCACATAAAAACTTGTGCATGCACACCTCACTTCATTGTAGTTCACTTTATTACTCTTTGTAGATACTATGTTTTTTTACAAATTGAAGGTTTGTGGCTACCCTGCGTCCAACAATTCTACTGGCACTATTTTTCCAACAGCACTTACTCACTTCATGTCTCTCAGTCACACTTTGGTAATTCTCAAAATAGTTCAAACTTTTTCATTATTATTAAAGTCGTTATGGTAATCTGTAATCAATGACCTTTGACATTACCATCGTGAAAAGATTATAACTCCACTGAAGGCTCAGATGATGGTTGGCATTTTTTAGCAATAAAATATTTTTTATTAAAGGTATGTACATTTTTTAAACATAATACTGTTACACACTTGAGAGCCTATAGTATAGTGTCAATATGACTTTCATATGCCCTGGTAAACCTCATGTGACTCCCTTTATTGGGATATTAGCTTTATTGCAGTGATCTGGAACCAAACCCATACTATCTATGGGGTGTGCCTGTACATGAATGTTCACAGCAGCGTTATTCATAACAACGAAAAAGTGGGAACAAATGTCCATCAACTGGTGAATGGATAACCGAAATGTGGTATATCTGTAAATGGAATGTTACTCAGTCATAAAAGAATGACGTACTGACACATACTGCAAACATGAAGGCATTTTAAAAGTGTTTTCCTAAGTAAAAAACTCAGTCACAAAGGCTGCATGGTGTGATTCTACATATATATAAAATGTACAAAATAGGAACATCCACAGAGACAGAGAGTAGGTACCTCAGTGGTTGCTAGGGGCTGGAGGGAGGGGAAATTGGGAGACATAGGGTTTCTTTCTAGAGTGATGAAAATGTTCTGGAATTAGATACTGGTGATGGTTATATAATGTTGTGATTATACCAGAAACCATTGATTTGTACACTTTGGCAAATATTATGTTATGTAAATTTATTCTCAATGTAAAAGGAGTAAAATCATACTGACATTATAGTGCAAATTGCCCTGAAATTCCTGGAACCCATGGTCACAAAGCCACACTAGTAATCAATACATATTATACTCTGACCAGGGACTAGTACCAGTTGAGAACTTTGGCAAAACAGCTCAGGGTTAATTTCAGGCTTATTGAGTTTCTCATTATCTGTAGCTTGCACCTAAGGCTCTACCTAACGGATGGTTAGTACAGCATGAACCCTCACAGCATAGCTGCCAAGCACAGGGACCCCAAACCAGAGCTGAGACCCAGCTCCTCGAGGACAATCCCTCCCGGAAGAAGGTCCAATCCACGTCACCTCCAGGCAGCCCTCAGCCCACCCCCAAGCCCTGTGCAGACCCTCAGCCCCCATGGCACATCCTGGGGGGCTGCGACTCTGACCAAGGCCCCCTTAGTGTCCTTCGCTCTAAGCAGCAGAGGGGAAGAGCGCCCTGTTCGAGACCCACACCCTTCCCGCGCCGCCATCTGTCCCGCCCCAGGGCTCTGTCCAGGGTTTCTGCAGAAACGCGGGAGAGCGCCCCTCACACCCGTGAGGGGATGTGGCCCCCCCTCGTGTGGAGAGGACCTGGACTGTGCCCGCTGGGAGCCGCCCGGCCCCCACAGTGCCCAGACGCCCCGGCGGTGGGGAGCCCTGCGTTTGACCCCTGAGACCCTGGGGCACTCCTGCTCAGTCTCCTGCAGCCAGGCGCCTCTCCTCCTGCAGCCCAGAGCCTCATTCTTCTGCCAAATTATCCTAACAGCGGGATTCAAGGGCCCTTCACGCCTCTCCTGACCGCCGAGTCTGCACCGACGCCTCTCGGCTGATTCAACACCCATTTACGGAGCCCTTACCGGGGTCATTAGAGGTGGCCACTCACCCGGAGCAGGCCTCGTGGGACGACCTCCCCATCCCCCCGCAGCAGCTTCCCCCGCCGCCACGTGCAGGGCCGGGCGCCTCCCTCCTGCTCTCCTGGGGCCTCAGGGATCCTTCCAGCTCCAGGGGTAGCCGGGTGCATCAAGCCCTGGCTCAGAGCCCGACACCAAGCCCCGCTGTGGGGACCCAGCGGTGGGAAACAGGGGGCTCCTGCCCGCGAGGACCCTAGGATCTGGAGGGGAGAGACGTCCACCCCGAGTGCCGAGTGGCTGGAGAGGGGAGTGGGGTGCTGGGGGCGGGGTCTGTCAAGGCTTCCTGGGGAGGGACACCTGGGGGCTGTGCCAAGAAGCGGGAGGTCCTCAGGGGCCCAGAGATCATTGTCCATGGGGGCGTGGGAGGGCCCAGGGTTGTGCAGAGAAGTGGGGAGAGGCAGGAGCCGAATCAGGGACCTGGGGGAAGAGGGAGTTCCATGGAGGAAGCTGGGACCCAGTGTCCCATCTCCCAACCAGGTACCACAGATAAGAGTCAGGAAAGCACTTTTTGGTGCTAAACAGTAGGCATTACAGAAGCCCTGATCTGAGTGCAGATTTCTCAGTTGTGTGATCAATGATGAATTGTCCGCCTGGGGGACTCACATTCTGCTCTCTTTTCCTTTGAGTGGTTTTTCTGTGGAATAACAACTTGGTTTGCATATGCTGGGCAGTGGATGTCCATGGGCTGTTCTCAGCAGTGGCCGCCATGTTGTTTGTCATGTTAGAGCAACAGTGAGTGTTGGGCCTTAGGCCTGGCTTTCCCATGATACGCTTCGTGTACATATGTATATGTATATATATATGAATGATACAGGCCCAGTCTTAATGAGAGACTGCTGGTGGTGCCTGTGGTGGCCCTAACACAGACCATATAGACTGTGAATCGCTCCTGTTTTGCTGAGTCGTGGGATAAGGACTCATGTGGTGTCTCCTTGTGTTCTGAGCCATTTTGTGGGCATGGGCTCAGGTGTGACTAGGATGTGTCTCCTGGCTCACAGGCTGATATGTGTATATACTTGTGTGCTAAGTCAGTTCAGTCGCATCTGACTCTTGGAGCCCACCAGGCTCCTCTGTCCATGGGATTCATCAGGCAAGAATATTGGTGTGGGCCGCCATGCCCTCCTCCAGGGGATCTTCCTGACCCAGGGATCGAATCTGTGTCTCCTGCGGCTCCTGCGGCTCCTGCACTGAAGGTGGATTCTTTACTGCTGAGCCACCAGGGAAGCCCTGTGTGTATGTACATGAATTCTATTATAGGCAGAAGCTGCATAGGAGTTTGCTCCTATATCTCAGTTCAGTCCATTTGCTCAGTTGTGTCCAACTCTTTGCCACCCCATGGACTGCAGCACACCAGGCCTCCCTGTCCATCTCCAACTCCCGGAGCTTACTCAAACTCATGTCCATCAAATTGGTGATGCCATTCAACCATCTCATCTTCTGTCATCCCCTTCTCCTCCTGCCTTCAATCTTTCCCAGCATCAAGGTCTTTTCAAATGAGTCAGTCCTTCTCATCAGGTAGCCAAAGCATTGGAGTTTCAGCTTCAGCATCAGTCCTTCCAATGAACATTCAGGACTGTTTTCCTTTAGGGTGGATTGGTTGGATCTCCTTGCATTCCAAGGAATTCTCAAGAGTCTTCTCCAACACTGCAGTTCAAAAGCATCAATTCTTTGGTGCTCAGCTTTCTTATAGTCCAACTCACACATCCATACATGACTACTGGAAAAACCATATCTTTGACTAGATGCACCTTTGTTGGCAAAGTAATGTCTGTGCTTTGTAATATGCTACTGTATCTAGTTGTAGCTATAAACCCTCATTTAAGAGATCCCCTCTTAGTGTGTTCTGCTCCAAGGCTTTCTGTGAAGCAGTAGAGAGTCATCTGTAACTTTAGATGCTTTTGAGGGAAAAAAAAAAGCAGCTTTAAACCAGATGGAAGCCCATAATGTTTTTCCTATGCTCAGCACTGGGACAAAATCACCCCTCCCAGCCTGTATTGCCAAGAGAAATTGGGCATGGGAGATAGTCATTGATAACCAGTTTTGCAGGGGTCACAGGAATGGGGGAGTGCAGATTTCATTTTCTTGTAGAGAGAGGGCATGGATTCCAAGGATGGGGTGGGGGTAGTTTTGGGTGAATAATTCCTGGATGAGGAATTCAAAGGGGAGAACTATGAACTGGAGAGGGGAAAGAAGGGAAAAGTTAGGAAAAAGCTTTCTAAATTTTGTGCCCCTTCTGGGTTCTAGGAGTTCTGAGGTATTGCCCCACTTAGTCCTCAGGACAGCCATGCAAGGATGAGTGTGGCAGAGCTTCGAGACGGATCATCTTTGGCCATGACCTGTCTATCCATTTATGACAGGGTGCCCTAAATATCAGTTTCTATGAGTACCATGAAAAGAAAAAGATTGGGAAGCACTGCATTATGAAATAGTGTCCAAGGCACCACTTCCATTTTTCCCACTAGCCTGACTTTGTACAGCTCTGAAACATATGCCTAAAATCTTAAATGAAGACCTGCTTAAGGTCTTCCACATCAGGTAAAGGCAGATCAGGTAAATCAGACCAACTTTCCTTCTGAAGAACAAGTAAAAATGGTAGACAAAGCATGTAAAAAGATACTTTTGAACCATCAGAGAGCTACTAATATAGTGAGCAGTTTATTAGTTCAAGATCTAGAAGATATTTAGATAATAAAAGAATATCATGATCAGCTTTATGTCATACATTTTAACATTTAAGTAAAATGAATTTTCTGAAAACACAACTTTTGAATGTTGATACAGTATAAAAATAGACAACTCAAATTAATATAAAAGTTCTAGGTATAAGGGCTTCACAATTGAGTTCTACTACATATTTGAAGGAGAAATAGCTCCAATCTCTTCTACAGACTAGAAATAAGATGCCCAACTCTTTTTATGAGGCTTCTATAACCTTGATACCAGAACCCAACAAGAACAGTTTGAGAAAGGCAAGTGACAGGCCAATCTCATTCATGAACATAGAAGCTGAGATTTGGCAAACCAAGTCCAACAATATGTGATGGAAAGGATATTATATCTTGAATAAGTTGGGTTTATTCTCAGAAATTCAAGGGTATTTTGATGTTAGGGAGTCAATTTTTAATTGCCCATACTAACAAATTAAAAAGGGAAAACATGTGGTAATCTCAGAAGATGCAGAAAAAACATAAAATTCAATATCCATTCATGACAAAAGCTAATAGTAAAATAGAGAAAAGTGAATGTCTTTGATAAAGATCTTGAAAAACTTTATACCCCTCATCATATTTAATGATGAGCAGTTGAGATCATGAACATGACAAAGATGCCCCCATCATCACCATTTTTCTTTAATGTTGTAGTGAAGGTCTTGTGCAGTGCAGGAAGGTTTTGAGATGACAAACAAGAATTTTCATTATTTGTACATGAACTGACTCTGTATGTAAACATTCCAAAAGTAATACAAATCAATGATTAGGGTTAGTGAGACTATTCAACAAGAATGCTGGATAGAAGATATTTGCATACAAAATACAGTTTTTCCCCACATAATGGCAACATATAGAAAAATTTAACAAAGGTATGATGCTATGCCAGTAGCATCATAAAAAGAAAAACACTTGGAATACTATGTTACAGAATTTAGGGGTAAGTGTACTAATGTCTGTAATTTACTTTGAAATACACCCAAAATAACATGGATTAATGGATGGATAGAAAGATAAAGAGATGAATGTGTGTGTTAGTCACTCAGTCGTGTCCGACTCTTTGCAACCTCATGGACTGCAGCCTGCAGCCTGCCAGTCTCCTCTGTCCACGCGGATTCTCCAGGCAAGAATACTGGAGTGGATTGCCATTCCCTTCTCCAAAAAAGATGAATAGATACATAATAAAGCAAGTATAGTGAAATGTTCCTGGTAAAATCAAGGTGGTGTGTATATGGGTGAAAAGTGAAAGTGAAAGTGAAGTCACTCAGTCGAGTCCGACTCTTAGCGACCCCATGGACTGCAGCCCACCAGGCTCCTCTGTCCAGGCAAGAGTACTGGAGTGGGGTGCCAATTCTATCACCTTTTCTATATTTCTGAAAAATTTCATAGTAAAATGTTGAAAAAAACCTTAAAACAAATACAACTGGAAAAGCTTACATACCCTATAGATAAAAATATAAAACCTTATTAAGAAACTTTAAAGAAGATCTAAACAAATGAAGAGATATATTGTATTCATGGATTAGAAGACCAAATATTGTTGGAAGTCCACTCAATCAATCTGGAGTGGTCTGCCTCTTTGCTGGTCTCTGCTTGCCCTCTAGTTTCAAATTTCACCTGGGGTATTCCCCAGGTTGCAAATCAACCAAAAAAAAGTCAAATGATCTATAGATTCAATGCAATTATGGTTAAAACCCCAGAAGGTTTTCTTTGTGGAACTTGACAAGCTGATCTAAAGGTCTAACAGAAATCCATAGGGCCAAGGCACTCGTGAAGAACAGTGTGGGAGGAGTTGCTTGACCAGATACCAAGACTTATTTTAAAGCTATGTGGATTAATCATGGGATACATTTTTGAGGTACTGTAAAAATTAATTTTTATTGGAGTATTGTTGATTTACAATGTTATGTTAGTTTTAGCTGTGTAGCAGAGTGTATCAATTATACATATATCCATTCATTTTTAGATTCTATTCCCATATAGGTCATTCAGAGTATTGAGTAGAGTTTCCCATGCTATAATAGTAGGTTCTTATCAGTTATCTGTTTTATATGAAGTAATGTGCATATGTCAATCCCAATCTCCCAGTTTATCTCTTTCTTCCCACCTCAATTTTCCCTCCTGGTAATCATAAGTATGTTTTCTACATCTGTGATCTACTGTAAATAAATAACAGTTGTACCATTTTTTAGATTCCACATATAAATGATATCATATGATATTTGTCTTTCTCTGTCTGACTTCACCCCATAAGACAATCTCTAGGTTCACCCATGTCATTACAAATGGCATTATTTCATTCTTTTTTATGGCTGAATAATATTCCACTGCATGTATGTACCACATCTTCTTTATCCATTCATCTGTTGGTGGACATTTAGGTTGCTTCCATGTCTTGGCTATTGTAAATAGTGCTGCTATGAACACTGGGGTGCACATGTCTTTTGAGTATGATTTTCTTCAGTTCTATGCCCAGGAGTGGGATTGCTGGATCATATGGTAGCTCTATTTTTAGTTGTTTAAGGAACCTCCATACTGTTCTACATAGTGATTGTGCCAATTTACATTTCCACCAACAGTGTGAGAGGGTTCCCTTTCCAGCCTTTATCATTTGTAGATTTTTCTATGACAATGGTGTATATTAAAACAAGGAAAGATAATAAGCCAGTGAAGCAGAACAGAGAGCCCAGAAAGAGAGTACTCCATATGTGCACACTGTTTAAACAAGATGGCATTACAGAGCAGAAATTGGACCCCCTACCTCATACCATACACAAAATCACTGCTGAGTACATTAAAGATCCAAATGTAAAAGACTAAACAGTAAAGATTTTCTAAGGTAATAAAGGGAAAATTTGGGAGTAAGAAAATAGTTTTTTAAAAAGTCATATAAAGTTCTAATCATAAAATAAGTATTGATGAATTTGAGTGCTTTAAAATTAAGAAATTCTTTTCATCAGAAAATACCATAAGATGGAAAGAGAAGTCATAGAATGGGAGTAGGTATCTGCAATAAATCTAGTAGAAAAAAGGCTATTTTCCAAAATGAATAAATAACTCCTACAAACCAATAAGAAAAAAGATAGAAAACACAATAGAAAAAGCTAGAAACTTGAATAGTCACTCCATAAAATTGTATATCCAAATAGATAACAAAAACATGAAAAGTTGTTTAACTTCATAACTAATCAGGGAAATGCAAATTAAAACCACAGTGCAATATTAGTCAACTGATGAAAATGAAAAGCCTGACATTGATAATGGCTGCCAAGAACATGGAGCAACAGTGGGACTTTTAAATCATTGTAATCACTTTAGAAAATAGTATGTTATTATTTACTAATTTTGAGAATATACATATTTTTATGATTGAACAGTTCCACACAGGGATATATCCAGCATAAATGCATTCTTATGTGTCCCAGGGCGTGTGTGTATATATATGTATATATAGAAGCTGTCCCTCAAGAGGAGAATAGTTAAAGCATGCCGTATTCATCCAGTGGAATAGTATATATCAATAAACACAGATAAGCTATAGGTATAAACAAAAGTGGAGAGTTGAATTGTTGGTCTTTTCTTGGGCACTTTTTAATCTGTTTATTGCTACCAACCCATCTCTTTCCACCTACCTCATGCATGCATGCTCAGCTGTGTGACCCCACCAGGCTCTTCTGTCCATGAACTTTTCCAGGCAGGAATATTGGAGTGGGTTGCCATTTCCTTCTCCAGGGCTTGGGCACTTATATGAGTGAGATTGGTATCATGGCTTACAGGAGCAGAGATAAAGTCAAGGCCATAGTCTTTCCAACTGTGCTTAATGGTGGTGTGTGGCTAAGCTGTGATTTGTACTGACATGCATATAAATCAAGTACTTAGGACAGTATATTCCATAATTGCTGAATAGTATTAAAGGTTTAGGCTTTGCTTTGGCCTAGGGCTGGTGTGTTAAGCCCTGGTATGTATATGGGTATGGACCCTACTGCATTCTTGGTGAAAGCTGTCTCCTCTTATACAGTCACAGTGTGGATTTAGGCTGTTTGCTGAGAAGGTATTTATAGGCACTGAAAGTATGGTCAATACTGAAATCAGATTGATTATATTTTTGCAGCCACAGATGTGTGTGTGAGTCGCTCAGTCGTGCCTGACTCTTTGTGACCCCATGGACTGCAGTCCACCAGGATTCTCTGTCCATGAGATTTTCCAGGCCAAGGATACTGGAGTGGGTTGCCATTTCCTTCTCCAGGGGATGTTCCCAACCCAGGGATTGAACCCAGGTCTCCTGCACTGCAGGCAGATTCTTTACCAACTGAACTACAAGGGAAGCCCTTGTAGCCAAAGACAGAGAAGCTCTATACAGTCAGCAAAAACAAGACCAGGAGCTGACTGTGGCTCAGATCAGGAACTCCTTGTTACAAAACTCAGACTTAAATTGAAGAAAGTAGGAAAAACCACTAGACCGTTCAGGTATGACCTAAATCAAATCCTTTACGATTATACAGTGGAAGTGACAAATAGATACAAGGGATTAGATCTGATAGAGTGCCTGAAGAACTATGGATGGAGGTTTGTGACATTGTACAGGAGGCAGTGTTCAAGACCATCCCCAAGAAAAAGAAATGCAAAAGGCAAGATGGCTGTCTGAGGAGGCCTTACAAATAGCTGAGAAAAGAAGAGAAGCTAAAGGCAAAGAGGAAAAGGAAAGATATATCCATCTTAATGCAGAGTTCCAAAGAATAGCAAGGAGAGAAAGAACTGCTTCCTCAATGATTGATGCAAAGAAACAGAGGAAAACAATAGAATGGGAAAAACTAGAGATTTCTTCAAGAAAATTAGAGATACCAAGGGAATATTTCATGCAAAGATGGGCACAATAAAGCACAGAAATGGTATGGACTTAACAGAAGCAGAAGATATTAAGAAGAGGTGGCAAGAATACACAGAAGAACTATAAAAAAGATCTTCATGACCCAGATAACCATGATGGTGTGGTCACTTACCTAGAGCCAGACATCCCTGGAATGCGAAATCAAGTGGGCCTTAGGAAGCATCACTATGAACAAAGCTAGTAGAGGTGATGGAATTCCACCTACCTGAGCTATTTCAAATCCTAAAAGATGATGCTGTGACAGTGCTGCACTTAATATGCCAGCAAATTTGGAAAACGCAGCAGTGGTCACAGGATTGGAAAAGGTCAGTTTTCATTCCAATCCCAAAGAAAGGCAATGCCAAAGAATGTTCAAACTACCTCACAGTTGCACTGATCTCACACATTAGCAAAGTAATGCTGAAAATTCCCCAAGCAAGCCTTCAACACATGTGAACTGGGAGCTTCCAGATGTTCAAGCTGGATTTAGAGAAGGCAGAGGAACCAGAGATCAACTTGGCAACATCCGTTGGATCATAGAAAAAGCAAGAGAGTTCCAGAAAAACATCTATTTCAGCTTTATTGACTAAGCCAAAGCCTTTGACTGGGTAGATCACAACAACTTGTGGAAAATTCTGAGAGAGATGGGAATACCAGACCACCTGACCTGCCTCCTGAGAAATCTGTATGCAGGTCAAGAAGCAATCATTAGAACCAGACACGGAACAATCAATGGATTGGTTCCAGTTTGGGAAAGGAGTACATCAAGGCTGTGTATTGTCATCCTGCTTATTTAACTTATATGCAGAGTACATCATGTGAAATGCCAGGCTGCATGAAGCACAAGCTGGAATAAAGATTGCTGGGAAAAATATCAATAATCTCAGATATGCAGATGATACCACCCTTATGGCAGAAAGCATAGAGGAACTAAAGAGTTTTTGATGAAAGTAAAAGAGGAGAGTGAAAAAGCTGGCTTAAAACTCAACATTCAAAAGCAAAGATCATGGCATCTGGTCCCATCACTTCATGGCAAATAGATGGGGAAACAATGGAAACAGTGACTGACTTTATTTTGGGGGTTCCAAAATCACTGCAGATGATGACTGCAGCCATGAAATTAAAAGATGCTTGCTTCTTGGAAGAAAAGCTATGACCAACCTAGATAGCATATTCAAAAGCAGAGACATTACTTTGCCAGCAAAGGTCTGTCTAGTCAAGGCTGTGGTTTTTCCAGTAGTCATGTATGGATGTGTGAGTTGGACCATAAAGAAAGCTGAGCACTGAAGAATTGATGCTTTTGAACTGTGGTGTTGGAGAGGACTCTTGAGAGTCCCTTGGACTGCAAGGAGATCCAACCAATCCACCATAAAGGAAATCAGTCCTGAATGTTCATTGGAAGGACATGCTGAAGCTGAAACTCCAATACTTTGGTCATCTGATGTGAAGGACTGACTCACTGGAAAAGACCCTGATGATGGAGAAGACTGAAGGCAGGAGGAGAAGGGGATGACAGAGGATGAGATGGTTGGATGGCATCACCGACTCGATGGACATGAGTTTGAGGAAGCTCCAGGAGTTGGTGATGGACAGGGACGTCTGGTGTGCTGCAGTCCATGGGGTCCCAAAGAGTCAGACACGAGTGAGTGACTGAGCTGAACTTACTGATCTATATAAGGATCCTGAACTAGGCAGACGACCATCTCTCAGCTCACTGGCTTTTGTGGTTAAGGAATGTAAACTGTATGAAGGCTCCTTTGGGTTGGGTTGAAACATGGTATATAAAGGAATCCTAGACTGAACAGGGACTGTGCGTGGTTACTGGGCTGTGGTATGTATATAAGCTCTACTCTTGATAGAAAGAGATGATTTGGTAGAGGAAAAAAATCAATCAAGAAAAAGGGATTGTTCAAAATAAATGTGATGAAACATCACTAAAAATATTACTGCAAAAACTCTAATAAGGACTTCCCTGGTGGCAGAGTGGATAAGAATCTGCCTGCCAATGCAGGGGGACACAGGTTCCCAGATCTGGGAAGATTCCACATGCCGTGAGTAACTAAGCCTGTGCACCACAACTATGGAGCCTGTGCATGTACAGCCTGTGCTCTGCAACAAGAGAAGCCAGTGCGATGAGAAGCCCACGAACTGCAATTGGAGAGTAGCTCCTGCTCCCGCTCACCACAACTAGAGAACGCCCATGCACAGTAACAAAGACCCAGCACAGCTCCCCCAAAAAGTGAATTTTAAAAACTCTAATAATATATTAACAAAGAGAATATCATCATGTATTAATCATGACCCAGTGGAATTCATTCTAGAAAAGTGAAGATGCTTCAGTACAATGAAATATACTAGTATTACAACATGCATTTTATTAATAGGTGAAAAGTAGAAAACATATGATCCTCTTGATATATGCCCCAAAAATGCATCTGAGAGAATTCAATATTTCTTTATTATAATATTTCATAAAATCTTAGTGAAACAAAAATAGACAGATATTGCTTTAACATGATAAAAATGTTTTGACCTCAAAAATACAGCATCATCTTTCATATTTTTTTCTGAACTACCTCCTATCTGCTCTTTTATGGTTTGAATAGCAAGCAACTGAGTAAGCCCTAAAGCAAACTGTTACAGCTTATAATTAAACAACCTTAAATTCCAACAACCTCTTGGAATAGAGAATAACCTTTCAATATCTGGCTCTGACTGGAGGCAGGGATGCTGCCCCTACTGACAAATGTGCTGTGTAAAACTGTGTAAATAAAGCTCTTTGGCAGGCTGAATTGGAGCTGGATTCCCTGGCTAGAAGTGAGACAGCTGGCTAAGCAGGAAGGTAAAATATTCCATTTTGTGGGTTGAGAATGTGTGTGTGTCACCATAAGATCACAAAACATAGAACAGAGAAGTGTTATGTAATGAATATTCTGAGCTGGTGGCAGTGTGTGTGTGTGTGAGAGAGGAATGAACATAGAGCCTATCTAATACTTGAAATATTGAGAAGATATCACAAGAGTCAGAGCATGAGAGGGCTATACTGAAATAACTAAGGATCTCAGCTCTTAGTCACCATTTTCCTACCACCTAGGTTTCTACTATTTGGTCTGTTAGTTTCAGTGATAACCCTTGACACCCACCTATGACCTATGTCAGTTCAGTTCAGTTCAGTTGCTCAGTTGTGTCCGACTCTGCGATCCCATGAATCGCAGCACGCCAGGCCTCCCTGTCCATCACCAACTCCCAGAGTTCACTCAGACTCACGTCCTTTCGAGTCGGTGATGCCATCCAGCCATCTCATCCTCTGTCATCCCCTTCTCCTCCTGCCCCCAATCCCTCCCAGCATCAAAGTCTTTTCCAATGAGTCAACTCTTCGCATGAGGTGGCCAAAGTACTGGAGTTTCAGCTATAGCAACATTCCTTCCAAAGAAATCCCAGAGCTGATCTCCTTTAGAATGGACTGGCTGGATCTCCTTGCAGTCCAAGGGACTCTCAAGAGTCTTCTCCAACACCACAGATCAAAAGCATCAATTCTTAGGCACTCATCTTTCTTCACAGTCAAACTCTCACATCCATACATGACTACTGGAAAAACCATAGCCCTGACTAAACGGACCTTTGTTGGCAAAGTAATGTCTCTGCTTTTGAATATGCTATCTAGGTTGGTCATAACTTTTCTTCCAAGGAGTAAGCATCTTTTAATTTCATGGCTGCAATCACCATCTGCAGTGATTTTGGAGCCAAAAAATAAAAATAAAGTCTGTCACTGTTTCCACTGTTTCCCCATCTATTTCCCATAAAGTGATGGGACCAGATGCCGTGATCTTCATTTTCTGAATGTTGAGCTTAAAGCCAACTTTTTCACTCTCCACTTTCACTTTCATCACAAGGCTTTTTAGTTCCTCTTCACTTTCTGCCATAAGAGTGGTGTCATCTGCATATCTGAGGTTATTGATATTTCTCCCGGCAATCTTGATTCCAGCTTGTGCTTCTTCCAGCCCAGTGTTTCTCATGATGTACTCTGCATAGAAGTTAAATAAGCAGGGTGACAATATACAGCCTTAACATATTCCTTTTCCTATTTGGAAACAGTCTGTTGTTCCATGTCCAGTTCTAAATGTTGCTTCCTGACATGCATACAGGTTTCTCAAGAGGCAGGTCAGATGGTCTGGTATTCCCATCTCTTTCAGAATTTTCCACAGTTTATTGTGATCCACACAGTCAAAGGCTTTGGCATAGGCAATAAAGCTGAAATAGATGTTTTACGAGAACTCTCTTGCTTTTTCCATGATCCAGCTGATGTTGGTAATTTGATCTTTAGTTCCTCTGCCTTTTCTAAAACCAGCTTGAACATGACCTATGTACCAATCATCAAAATTGTTTTACATTTTTCTTTTGCTCACATTTTGAGTTGTGTTTCTTTAAAAAAATATATGTGTTTATTTATTTATTTGACTGTGCAGGGTCTCAGTTGTGGCATGTGGGATTTAGTTCCCGGCTCAGAAATTGACTCCAGTTCCCCTGTATTGCGAGCTTGGAGTCTTAGCCACTGGAACACCAGGGAAGTTCCTTGAGTTGTATTTTTATATTGTCAGAAAATGTTCTTCAACTCTTATCCTCGTATTTGTCTTCGATTTATAATTACACCTATCCAATTCTCCTTATCTGTTTTCTGCCAAAATTTGCCAATCATCTCTTAGTTGGATGAAAGTGGACCTGTAATAGAATCCTCAGAGAGTTCTTGCATACAAAATCTCTTGAGTTTTTAAAGTTTAAACCTGAAATCCGGACTTCCTGGTGGTCCAGTGATTAAGAACCCGCCTGCCAATGCACGAGACACAGGTTCAATCCCTGGCCTGGGAAGATTCCACATGCCTCAGGGCAGCAAAGCCTGTGCACCACAGCTGCTGCGCTCACTTGCCACAACTACTGAAGCCTGCACGCCCTAGAGACCACGCTCTGCAACAAGAACACAGTGACAAGCCCACACACCGCAACTAAGTGTAGCCCCTGCTCACCACAACTAGAGAAAGTCCTTGAGCGGCAGTGAAGACCCTGTGCAGCCAAAAATAAAATTCAAAAGGAAAAACGGAAATCCTCGGCCCGCACTTTTATTTTTACTTGAATTTCTTTAAAATGTTTCTTCACTCTTGTCCTCCTTTCTATAGTCCTGCAAGTTGTTTGCTGCCATCTGATTTTCTTTTAAGTTACTCATTATTTTGCTTTATGTATAAATCCAAAGGATTTTTTTTTCTTTACCATTAATGTCTGTTTTACTAGACTATGTCTATGAGTTGATGGTCAGTTTTCCCAACTACACAATGGGCTCTAGAAATATGTTCTTTTATTTCCATAAAGGTTTAAGATTATGTTAAATATTAGTTCTTTTCCATTTTTTTTATTTTTGTTTTTAAGAGATTCCAAATATATCTATCGGTTTTCTCTTTATGCCTTTATTTTGTTTTGATTCACTTGGCTCTTTTTCATTCTCATTCTTTCTTTCCTTTTTCAATCATATCTATTCTCCTTTGGGTATTTTGTAATTTAGTCTTCTAAGGTAATTCTGTCTTTTGCTTCAATTTCTTTCCTAACCTCAGTCAGCACTCACTTGTTTGTTTCTGAGTTTAAAATTTTCTGATTCATAATATTCCTTCATATCTGTAAATCTTTAATATATTTCATTCACAGCTTCCTCTGTTTTGTAGTGGTTTTTACTGAGCTGTGTGTGAGATTATTTTTATCAGCTGAAAAGTTTTGTTTTGGTTAGCTGCACTGTACAACATGAGGGATCTTAGTTCCCAGAACAGGGATGGAACCCGTGCTCACCACAGTGAAAGTACAGCGGCCTAACCCCTGGACTATCAGGGAATTCCGTCAGTTGAAAAGTTTTGATTCTCACTATTTTTTTTTTTTTTTAGAATAGCTTTGTGCAGACATTGAGATCCTTTTTCTAATCTTTATAAACTGTACTGAAAGTTCCTGGTTCAGCAATGACATCTGATGCTATTATACAGAAAAGTATTTGGATGCCTTATTTGTTTATTGGTTCAAGAGCACCCTCTTCTGTTGATACAAGAAAGTACATTTTCTTTAATAAATGGTGCTGGAGGGAGGGGTCATTTCTATACCTCTCCTTTCTCTGTTACTGCCTTCTTCCTTCTCAAACCTTGTGTCCTATGCAGATTTCAGGCCCCTGAGATCAGATCTCAGCATTCTGATCACCAGGTCTCAAACCTGTTGTTAGTATTTACTTAGGGTGGGACTTTCTCCTGAGTGTGAATTCTGGGTGATGTTAATCATGTTTAACTATAGCTGGTACCCTGCAGAAGCCCTCTCTCTTCCTCACAATTCATGTAAATGCCTGAAATTTCATGTTAATAGTATGTGATCCTTTGTGACTGACTTTTTGCAAAATATCTTCAAGTTTCACCCATATTATAGCAGCTATCAGTAATTCATTGCTTTTCACACTAAATAATATCCCATTCTATGGTTATACCGTAATGTGTTTTTCCATTATCCAGTTGATGGACATATGGGTTGCTTCCATATTTTTGACTATCATGAACATTCATATACAAGTTTTTGTGTGAACATGTTTTCATTTCTGTTGGATATATACCTAGGAGTGGAATTACTGGGCCTTATGGGAACTCTATGTTTAGCATTTTGAGGAATGGTCAGATTGTTTTCCAAACTAACTTGTATCATTTTACATTCCCATCAGCATTGTATGAGAGTTTCCTTGGCTCATCCTTGCCAACACTTGCTATTGTCTGTCTTTTTCTTTTGCTGTGCTTGGTCTTCACTGTGGCTTGCAGGCTTAGTTGTCCCATGGCACATAGGATCTTAGTACCCTGACCAGGGATGGAACCTGAGTCTCCTGCATTGGAAGGTAGATTCTTAACCATTGGGCCACCAGGGAAGTTGCTGTTCTCTTTTTTTTTTTTTTTTTTTATTAGTATGGTCATCCTAGTGGATATAAAGTGATATCTCATTGTGGTTTTAGTTTGAATTTCCCTTATGATAACTGATGTTGAGAGTCTTTTCATGTCCTTATTGGTCATTTGTATATCTTCTTTGTAGAAAGGTCTAGTTAAGCCCTTTGCTCATTGGACTATTTGTTGCTTTATTATTGGGCTTTAAGTTTCTTTATGTGTTCTAGATGTAAGTCCCTTATTAGATATATGACTGGCAAATATTTCCACTCGTTGTGTGGGTTGTCTTTTCACTTTCTTGGTGGTGATTAATATTGTACAAAAATTTTAAAATTTTGATGAAATTTTAACTTACCTATTTTTCCTGTCGTTTGCACTTTTGATATGGTATCTATTTTCATGGCCTAACTCATGGTCACAAAGATTTACTCCTATAATAAATACTTCTATACTTTGTTTTTGAATACTCATTTTGTATTTAGCAACCTTGCTAAACTCTCTAATTTTAGTAATTTACTGTATTTTACTTTTGATCTTCTATGTATATGAATATATCATTTGAAAATAATAACAGTTTAAATTTTTTGTTCCAATCTTTAAAACTTTTATTGTTGCTTTCTGCCCAGCATAATGTCAAATAGAAATAGTGATAGCAAATATCACTGCTTGATTCCTGATATATAAAGAGAAAACTTTCAATATTTTTCTTTTAAGTTTGATGCTTATTATAGGTTTTTAAGATTAAGGAAGTTCCAGCCTATTACTATTTGCTTACAGTTTTTCTTTATCATTTTATCAAATGCTTTTTCTGCATCTACTGATAAGATCATATAATAATTATTTCATCAGCTAATGTGGCAAATTCATTGACTAATTTTTATTTTAAATCAAGCTTACATTCTTAACATAAAGCCAATATCCTCATCACTCCTTTTTTATATTATGGGATTCAATTTGCTAATATTTTGTTGAGGATTTTGCTACACTACCTGTGATAAAAGTTAACCTGAACTTTGTCTTTTTCAAAACTATCTTTTTTTTGGACTTGGCAATAACAGTTAGCTAGAATCGAAAGTAATTAGAGAAGGCACCCTCCCCCCTTAACCATTCTCTGGAACACTTTGCATGAATTGCAATGTTTTCTTCATTGAATATGTGGTAGAAATTACTTATGATGCCATCTGGGCCTGAAATTTATGAGAAGCTTAAATTACCGATCTTATTTCTTTTGTACTTACAGGTCCATTTACTCATCTACTTTTTTCTTTAATTTTGGCAAGTTGTTTTTTTCTAGGAAATTATCAATTTCATGCAAAATATCAAAGTCATTGGTATAAAGTTCCTCATAATATTTTATCTTTTAAATAACTGCAACACTCATATATTATGGGTGTTCTCTTATGTTCTTAATATTGATCAACTGGTTATGTTTGTCTTTTTTTAAAAATCAATCTCACCAGGAGTGAGATTTTCATATACATTTTATTAATCTTTTTAAAAAGCCAACTTTTGGTTTTGTTGATTTTCTCTATGTATACTTGTTTTCTACTTCATTAATTTCCACTTTTAACTTTATGACTCCCTTTCTACCCTTGGTATGTTTTTCTGTTATTTTTAAAATTTCATGAGATATATACTTTTCTCAATAAATTTCAGCCTTTGTTCCCTTCTAATATATACACTTAAAGCAAATATTCCTGTAATTATTGCAGCCCACAAGAGTTTCTATTCACTGCTTTTGTTATCAGTCAGCTTGAAATATTTTCTAATATCCATTAAGATTCCTTCTTTGTCCCATAGCTTTTTAGAAGCATGTTTCAAAATTTATGGACATTTCCTACCAATACTTTTGTTATTGATTTCTAGCACATTTTTCACTGAGATCTTAGAGGATATAATCTATACAATTTAAATCCTTTGAAATTTGTTGAGATTTGTTTATGATATTTATAAATGTTTCATGAAAGCTAGAAAAAATATATTCTGTAGTTGTTTGGTACAGTGTTATATACATGTTTAATAGGTCAAGTTTCTTTACTGTGTTGTTCAAATATTTTATATCCTTACTAAATTGTTTTTGTCTACTTGTTTAATCAGTTACTGAGAAATGTTAAAATTATGCTATATAATTGGTTAGTCTATTTCTCCTTGTAGTTCTGTCAGTTTTTTCTTCATATAATTTGAATTAATATTACTGAGTGCATGAATATTTAGAAGTGTTGTATCTTCCTGGTGAATGAGATGACTACAACTTTAATATTGTTTAAATGTAAAGTCTATCCTGACATTAATATCTTATATTAGCTTTATTTTGGGTGGTGTTTGTTGTTGTTCAGTTGCAGAAGTTGTTCACTTTCAGAAGTGAAAGTGAAAGTGAAGTCTCGCAGTCGTGTCCGACTCTTTGTGACCCCATGGACTGTAGCCTATCAGGCTCCTCCTTCCATGGGATTTTCCAGGCAAGAGTGCTGGAGTGGATTGCCATTTCCTTCTCCAGGGGATCTTCCTGACCCAGGAATCGAACCCGGGTCTCCTGCATTGTAGGCAGACGTTTTACCATTCAGTTGCTAAGTCATGTCCAAATCTTTGCAACTCCATGAATTGCAGCACACCAGGCTTCCCTGTCCTTCACTGTCTCCTGGAGTTTGCTCAAACTCATGTCCATTGAGTCAGTGATGCCATCCAACCATCTCATCCTCTGCAGTCCCCTTCTGTTCTTGCCTTCAATCTTTCCCAGCAGCAGAGTCTTTTCCAATGAGTCAGTTCTTTGCATCAGGTGGCCAAAATATTGGAGCTTCAGCTTTAGCATCAGTCCTTCCAATGAATATTTAGGGTTGATGTCTTTTAGGATTGACTGGTTTGATCTCCTTGCTGTCCAAGGGACTCTCAATAGTCTTCTCCAGTGCCACAATTCAAAAGCATCAATTCTTTGGTGCACAGCCTTCTTTATGGTCCAACTCTCACATTTGTATATGACTACTGGAAAAACCACAGCTTTGACTATACAGACCTTTGTTGGCAAAGTAATGTCTCTGCTTTTTAATATGTTGTCTAGGTTTGTCATGGCTTTTCTTCCAAGGAGTAAGTGTATTTTAATTTCATGGCTGCAGTCACCATATGCAGTGATTGTTTAAATGCCATATTTCCCCCATAGTTTTAAACTTTCAACCTTTCAGTATCCTTTTCTAATAGATATGTCTATTGTTTAAGCATGTAGTGTGTGTACGTACCTGTGTGAATTCAGTCTAACGATCTTAACTATTAACTGAAGCATTTAGTCAATTTGCATTTAATGTAATTTAATGTGCATACATTCATCTTTTTAATGTTCTGTCTCTTAATACCACTTCTTCTGTGTTCCCTTATATTGTTTTTCCTCTGTTGGACTAGTTACATTAAAAAAAAAATCATTCAGTTCTCACTCCCATTAGTTTCAAAATTATACCATTAAAAAATTCTTTTCATGGTTACCATAGAGATTATAACATGACTCTTGATTTATCAAAGTCTAATATTAATCTTTACCTTTCTCTTTCTCCCAGATAATGCAAAGACCTTGCTGCTGTGCTATGCTCAGTTGTGTCTGACTCTTTCCAACACCATGGACTATAGCCAGCTAGGCTTCTCTGTCCATGGAATTTTCCAGGCAAGGATACTGAAGTGGGTTGCCAATCCCTTCTCCAGGGGATCCTCTTGACCCAGGGATGGAACCTACAGGCGGATTCTTTACCACTGTGCCACTTGGGAACAGTTAAATCCACTAATTCCCTCCAGCTTATGTGCTATTGTGTCATTAATTTTTTTCTGGTTAAAAAAATTAAATTTACCATTTCAGGACTTCCTGGCAGTCCAGTGACTAAGAGTCTGAGCTTCCATTGGAAGGAGCATGGGTTCCATCCTGGTTGGGGAACTAAGACCCCAGAAGCCACACGGGGCAGCCAAAAAACAACAACAAAAAAACCCTGTGCATTGGCAAATGCCTATGAATAGAAGAGGTCCTGGTTCACTTGTGCTCTGACCACACAATACCCTAACCATTAGTCCCCCACTTCCCCCTCCACACACACTTGGCACTAGCTACCATCATCTGTCTCCTGGACTTAACTGGTCTCCCTACTTCATAAGGGCTTCCCTGGTGGCTCAGTGGGTAAATAGTCTGCCTGCAATGCGGGAGAGCTGTGTTCCATCCCTGGGTCGGGAAGATCCCCTGGAGAAGGAAATGGCAACTCACTCCAGTATTCTTGCATGGAGAATCCCATGGACAGAGGAGCCTGGTGGGCTACAGTCCATGGGGTCACAAGAGTTGGACACGACTGAGTGACTAACACTTGCTCTTTCTTTCTGCTTCTAAAACTGTGTAACTCAAGTTGGGACTTGAACTCATGGTCTTTCAACTGAAATCACATACCTTATCTTAGGACTTGATGAAGTTCAGGTTCTTGAAGTCTCATCACAGAAAAAATTCAGTGAGAGACAAAGTTGATAGGGATAGAGTAAAGGGACAAAGAAGATAATTAAATAGTTTATCATATTAGGGGACTGTAAGTAGAAGAAATATGGGAGACCTCTGTAAGTTAATGATTTCTCAAGAGAGTAGGTTTGCTTAACTACAAAAACAAGCAGGCTTGTTTAGCAACAAAACTATGTAACAGAAGCATGAAACATGTGTCACACAATAGAATGATGGTGACATAAGCCCCACATCCTGCCCAGTGAGCTCAATAATTTAATGGTCCCTAGGACGTGCTCTCTGCACACATAAAAACAGTAATTTGTGGACTTAGCTTGAACATGTAGGGACAAGAAAACTCCTCTGCCCAACCTGGAGGAGGAACTGAAGATGGAAGCATGACATCTACTCAAGAAATACAAGTTCTTTTCCCCCTCCCCACTTTTCCTTTGATTATATATATATATATATAGCTCAGTAAGTTCTTGGGGCATGACATTTCTTGTCAACTTGCTTGTAAACCTCACAAAATTCCTATTCTAATAAATTATTTCTTATCTATCACTTTGCCTCTCACTGAATTCTTTCTATACTGACACATATAGGACTATGGTACTGGAGCTCTTCATAGCCCCCAAACAAAACCAAACGTTTTCAAAGTTACAGATAAAAGTGAATTTATTTAGAGAGAAACACACTCTACAGATAGTGTGGGCCATCTCAGAAGGCAAGAGCCACCCCAGGGTATGGAAGCTGACTGAGCCAACTCATTAGAAAAGACCCTGATGCTGGGAAAGATTGAAGGCAGGAGGAGAAAGGGATGGCAGAGAATGAGATATTTGGTTGGATGGCATCACCGACTCAATGGATGTGAGTTTGAGCAATTTCCGGGAGATGGTGAAGGACAGGAAACCCTGGCATGCTGCATTTCATGGGGTCAAAAAGTGTCAGACATGACTGAGTGACTGAGTAACAACCCCAGGGTATGCAGTTGTCAGTTTTTATGAGTGAGTAAAGTCGCTCAGTTGTGTCTGACTCTTTGCAACCCCATGGACTGTAGCCTACCAGGCTCCTCCATCCATGGAATTTTCCAGGTGAGAATACTGGAGTGGGTTGCCATTTCCTTCTCCAGGAGATCTCCCGGACTCAGGGGTTGAACCCAGGTCTCCCACATTGTAGGCTGACGCTTTACCGTCTGAGCTACCAGGGAAGTCAGTTTTTATAGGGATGGGTCATTTCATTGGCTAATGAGTGAGACCAATATTCCAGTTATTTTGGGGAAAGGGTGGGGATTTCCAGGAACTGGGCCACCACCTACTTGTTGACCTTTATGGTTGGCCTGTGGGTGTGTCATTTAGAGTGCTAATGTGTTACAATGAGCGTATACTGAGGATCAAGGTTTAGTGGAAGTCTCCTCCACCATCTTGGGCCAAGTTGGCTCTAACCATTTATGTCATGTCCTATGGCTATGTCATTCTTTATTGTTTTAAATTATTTTATCTATTTATTTTTGGCTGTGCTGGGTCTTCTTTGCTGCATGAGGGCTTTCTCTAGTTGTGGCAGGGTGGGTGCTACTCTCTAGTTGTGGTGCTCGGCCTTCTCATTACAGTGGTTTCTCCTGCTGCAGAACACTAGCTCTACTCCTTGCATATTTCAGTAGCTGTGGCACGTGGGCTTAGTTTCCCTAAGGTATGTGGAGTCGTCCCAGACCAGGGATTGAACCTGTGTCCCCTGCACTGTCAGGTGGACTCTCAGCCACTGGACCACCAGGGAAGTTCCAAGTCATTCTTTTAAAGGTTGTGCCCTGCCCCCTTCCCTACCATTTAATTTCCACCTTTGCCCCCTCATAGAAATGACAGTGATCCTTTAAAGGAATAAATCAGGCTTGACATTTCTTTATTTAAAACCCCAGTGCTTTGAAGCCCACTCAGAGTAAAATTCAAAGTCCTTCCCATGACCGACAAGGACTTACATAACCTGACCCCTGGTTACCTCTCAGATCTTATCGCCTGCACTTCAGAAACACTGGTTTCCTTGCTGTTCCTCAAACAAGGCAATAAACTTGAGCCTTGGGGTTTTGTACTTACTGCCTGTAATGCTCTTTACCCTGATACATGGCTGGTTCTTTTACCTCCTTTACAGTGGTTCTGCTCAAGTTTCATCTATCAGAAAGGCCCTCTCTGACCATTCTACATAAAATATCTTTCCTTTCCCTTTAGTCTCTATCCTCCTATCCAGCTTTATTTTCTTTCAGGACTTGTCACCAATTGTTATATGTTTATTTGTTTTTTTAACATATTCTTTCCTCTCCCACTAGATTGTAAGCTCCATGAAAACAGGGACTTCTTAAATTTATTTTTTATGTCCAATATCTTAGACAGTCCCTTGCACACTATAGGTGCCCAATAAATACTATGTTAATGAAGAGACTGTAAAACTTACATAAAGGAAACTAAGTTTTTTCCAGAGAGACATCAAAGTGAAACCTTTTATGACAGATTGGGACTTGAACCCATGTGCTGGGACTCAAACCCAGCCAAAACCCCCGTTTGGGACTCAATTCCATGTGGCTAGGACTTGAACCCAGCCAAAACCCACAGCACCTGGTTTCAGGACCTAATGAAGCTCAGGTTCTTGATCTCTCATCACAGAAAGAATTCAGCGAGAGACAAAGTGATAGGTAAGAAGTGGATTTATTCAGATACAGAGAGAAGCACACTCCACAGACAGAGTGTGGCCATCGCAGAGGGCGAGTGTGGCCCCAAAATTTGGCATGGTTAGTTTTTATAGGCTGGGTAATTTCATATGCTAATGAGTGGGAGGAATATTTCAACTATTTTGGGGAAAGGGCCGAGATTTCCAGGATTTGGGCCACCGCCCAGTCCTTGGTCTTTTAACACTGCCTTGGAACTGTCATGGCACGTCTGGGTGTCTTTTCACTTGATGACTGAGGATCAAGTTCTAGTCTTGTCTGCCAACTTGGTACCACTTGATTCTAATCAGTTTATGTTGTGTTCTTAGGCTATGTCATTCTTTCAAAAGTTGAGCCCTACTTCTTTCCCTCCTGTTACATTTCCCCCTCAGAGATTTAACTCCCAGGTTCTTATGGTAAGCAAAAGGGTGAAGATCCATCTTCTATAATTGCTTCAAGGCTGAGTAAGGGCAACAATCCTGACTCAGTTCAGTTTACTCAGTTTCTCAAACTCATGTCCATTGAGTCAGTGATGCCATCCAACCATCTCATCACATGACTACTGGAAAAACCATAGCTTTGACTAGACAGACGTCTGTTGGCAAAGTAATGTCTCTGCTTTTCAATATGCTATCTAAGTTAGTCATAACTTTCCTTCCAAGGAGTAAGAGTCTTTTACTGTCATGGCTGCAGTCACCATCTGCAGTGATTTTGGAGCCCCTCAAAATAAAGTCTGACACTATTTCCACTGTTTCCCCATCTATTTGCCATGAAGTGATGGGACCAGATGCCATGATCTTAGTTTTCTGAACGTTCAGCTTTAAGCCAACTTTTTCCACCCTCCTCTTTCACTTTCATCACGAGGCTCTTTAGTTCTTTGCTTTCTGCCAAAAGGTGGTGTCATCTGCACATCTGAGGTTATTGATATTTCTCCCAGCAATCTTGATTCCAGCTTGTGCTTCATCCAGCCCAGCGTTTCTCATGATGTACTCTGCATAGAAGTTAAATAAGCCGGGTGACAATATACAGTCTTGATGTACTCTTTTTCCTATTTGGAACCAGTCTGTTGTTCCATGTCCAGTTCTAACTGTTGCTTCCTGACCTGCATACAGATTTCTCAAGAGGCAGGTCAGCTGGTCTGGTATTCCCATCTCCTTCAGAATTTTCCACAGTTTACTGTGATCCACACAGTCAAAGGCTTTGGTATAGTCAATAAAGCAGAAATAGGTGTTTTTCTGGAACTCTCTTGCTTTTTCCATGATCCAGCAGATGTTGGCAATTTGATCTCTGGTTCCTCTGCCTTTTCTAAAACCAGCTTGAACATCTGGAATTTCATGGTTTATGTATTATTGAAGCATGGCTTGGAGAATTTTGAGCATTACTTTACTAGCTTGTGAGATGAGTGCAATTGTGCAGTAGTTTGAGCATTCTTCGGCATTGCCTTTCTTTGGGATTGGAATGAAAACTGACCTTTTCCAGTCCTGTGGCCACTGCTACATTTTCCAAATTTGCTGGCATATTGAGTGCATCACTTTCACAGATCATCTGACCCTGCTTATCAGGGAGTAAAAATCTCTGGATACCTGATCTAGGGGCCCCAGGGGTCAGGCAGCTCCTTGTTTTAGTCCACATGGGATGAAATCCCTACAGAGCCATCATCTTGATGTAGAACTGTTGTAACTGGTTCCTTAGTCTTCCTATGTATCTTCTTGATGATGAGGCATTTTTGTACCAGCACCAGTGTACAGAAATACCTATAAATGACAAAAGACTTTAAAAGTATGGTCAAATGTTTGATTAGTGTAGGATAAAGTTTGGTTACAATAACCAGAATTACAAATGATCACATTTAGCATAACATACCAAATAACCCTAGTTAAATATTTCTCTTTGAGGTACCTCAGGAGCCCTCTAAAACATTCCAAAGTAAGTTTTTAGTCAGATAAGATCATAAGTCACTGGAAGATAATACTTATTCCCTAATATAAAGATTTTTTTCCCCTAAAGAGCCCGAAAGCAAATATAAATCACTCATAGGCTAAGAAACTCATCTCAATCTGTTTGTCAAAAGCAGCATTTCAAGAATACTTTGGAAGGAGAAACCAAATCCAGTCTTGTCTTAGTCTGTTCCTAACGAAATCCATCTGTGAAAGTGATGCACTCAATATACCAGCAAATTTGGAAAACGCAGCAGTGGCCACAGGACTGGAAAAGGTCAGTTTTCATTCCAATCTCAAAGAAAGGCAATGCCAAAGAATGCTCAAACTACTGCACAATTGCACTCATCTCACAAGCTAGTAAAGTAATGCTCAAAATTCTCCAAGCCAGGCTTCAGCATACGTGAACCGTAAACTCCCTGATGTTCAAGCTGGTTTTAGAAAAGGCAGAGGAACCAGAGATCAAATTGCCAACATCCACTGGATCATGGAAAAAGTAAGAGAGTTCCAGAAAAACATCTATTTCTGCTTTATTGACAATACCAAAGACTTTGACTGTGTGGATCACAGTAAACTGTGGAAAATTCTGAAAGAGATGGGAATACCAACCACCTGACCTGCCTCTTGAGAAATCTGTATGCAGGTCAGGAAGCAACAGTTAGAACTGGACATGGAACAACAGACTCTTTCCAAATAGGAAAAGGAGTACGTCAAGGCTGTATATTGTCACTCTGTTTATTTAACTTCTATGCAGAATACATCATGAGAAACGCTGGACTGGAAGAAACACAAGCTGGAGTCAAGATTGCCTGGAGAAATATCAATAACCTCAGATATGCAGATGACCCCACGTTTATGGCAGAAAGCAAAGAATAATAAAGAGCCTCGTGATGAAAATGAAAGAGGAGGGTGAAAAAGTTGGCTTAAAGCTGAACATTCAGAAAACAAAGATCATGGCATCTGGTCCCACCACTTCATGGCAAATAGATGGGGAAACAGTGGAAACAGTGTCAGACTTTTTTTTGGGGGGCTCCAAAATCACTGCAGATGGTGACTGCAGCCATGACAGTAAAAGACTCTTACTCCTTGGAAGGAAAGTTATCACCAACTTAGATAGCATATTGAAAAGCAGAGATATTACTTTGCCAACAGAGGTCTGTCTAGTCAAAGCTATGGTTTTTCCAGTAGTCATGTATGGATGTGAGAGTTGGACTATAAAGAAAGCTGAGCACCGAAGAATTGATGCTTTTAAACTGTGGTGTTGGAGAAGACTCTTGAGAGTCCCTTGGACTGCAAGGAGATCCAACCAGTCCATCCTAAAGGAAATCAGTCCTGACTATTCATTGGAAGATCTGATGCTGAAGCTGGAACTCCAATACTTTGGCCACCTGATTCGAACAGCTGACTCACTTGAAAAGACTCTGATGCTGGGAAAGATTGAAGTCAGGAGGAGAAGGGGATGACAGAGGATGAGATGGTTGGATGGCATCACCAACTCAGTGGATATGAGTTTGGGTAAATTCTGGGATTTGGTGATGGACAGGGAGGCCTAGTGTGCTGCAGTCCATGGGATCGCAAAGAATCAGACCCGACTGAACTGAACTGAACTGAACAAAATCCATTTACCCAACTAAATTTAATCCAGTCTTAGAAAATCTTAATCATGTGTAACTCTTTGTCTATATTAATCACACCAAAAAGCTTAAACACTTTCAATTTTGTCCTGAATATTTTTCAGATAACATGAGCCTGAAACTCATTCTGGCCAGATTATTTCGTATTTTGGAGTATTTGTATGAGTATTTAATTTCCTTTAAGTCAATTAAATGGAGTTCTTTTATGAATTAACTTTTGGCAATATCACACATCTATAACACACATATAGACACATATGAACACACAACACAGAGACCTCATAATTCCTGTTCCATAATTCCAGCCATGAACTCTTGAACCCAAACCATTTTTCTAAAATAATTCCTAAATCTAGGAGAGGTTCATTATCATTTTGTATATATTAAAGTAATCTTAGAGGTGGGATTATGTTTTTTATCAAGTTCTTTGTACTCCTAACACCTTTTCTTCCATATGGGAACAGTCTCTCCCCATCCAGTGAATGTGTCTACCATTACTAATAAATACATGTATCCTCTGGACTTGGGTACCTGAGTGAAATTAATGTGCCAGTTCTTGGTTGTTTCTTTGTTGTTGAATGGGTCTAAATAATGGAGGAGGGAGTGGCATTGTTCCAGGATTATTTTGTAAACATGTGTCACATGATTTTGTAATCTGGGCCACCACCATTTTCATTTCTTTACCCATAAGCAATCTTTGTAGAAAATTCCAAAGAGCTTTCCAAAGAGCTTCACACTCATAGTGGGTAGTTTCATATAAAGCCTTGATTACTTTGAGCTTGTGGAATCATAATCTTTTCATCTAACATACGTCATCCCCTTAGACTTATTAACCTGCTATTTTTAGCCCAGTTTTCTTCCTTGGTATAGCTAGGTTGTGGCATTTCCTCTATTAAGCCTAGGACTTTTAAAACTGCCTGCAGTATGTAAGCTGCTTTCTTTGCTTCTTGGTCAGCTCGGTGATTTCCCTTTCCAATTTCAGACCTGGGAATCTGAGACTGATGTCCCCTACAGTGAACAACAGCTATTTCTTGAGGATCTTGTATAACAACCACTGGCTGGACATCTTTGACCAGACCTGGAACCTTGATATTCCACATTCCAGGGCCTATTAAGTCTTCTATTTCAACTTCAGATTCAATCTGTTCCTTTCTGTTTTCTGTTAAAATCATTTGGCGATGAGGGTGGTTCCCTTCCCTTCCTGAAACAGAGTGGCCCCTAACTTAGTTAATTAATCTCTTCCCATTAAAGGGATGTGGCAATCAGGCACAAACAGAACTGAGTGTAAAACCAACTGACCATTAGCATTGCACAAAAGAGGCTCTAGAAAATTGTGTCCTTGTTTCTTCCCTGACAACTGCATTACATCTTCCTTATGATTGCTAAGGTTTCCAATCTTTTGGGTTAAGACTGAGAGGGTTGCACCAGCGTCTATAAGAAATTCTACCGAGTGGCTGGCCACATCAATGATCACCTGAGGCTGGACATTAGTTATGTAGACAGTATCTCTAGGCAGAGCCACTTTTGGCCTTGGGTCCCATCGGTCTTCTGATTGCAAAACCATCAATGTTTGAGGGGCCCTGTCGTCGCTCTTTGGCGTCTGGGGCATTCCCTCTCCCAATGCTCTGGCTGCTTGCAAAGGACATATTGACCGCGGTCCTTCCTCCAGTGCCCCTTTGTCTACACAGGATACACCAGCCTTGTATGGGTACCCATGGACATTGTGGTCTGCCAGGACCAGATTGGTCCAGAAAGAGCAGCCTCCTAGTTGGTGGTCTTTAAGCAGACAAAGCCATTGCAATCATTTGGGTCTCTTACATATTTCTCTGGGTGCATTCAGCCTTTTCAGCCATATCCCTATTGTTGAAAACCAAATAAGCCAACTGGAGCAAATCATTCATTGGAGTCTGAGGACCAGCAGTTGCTTTCTGAACTTTGTGCCTGATATCTGGGGGCAGACTGGGCTATGAAATGCATAGCCAAAAGGGCCCATCCTAAAAGTCTCCACTAATCTCCTTTGGAAGATTTCAGGATTTTTATCCTGTCCCTGTTGGACCACTTTCACCTTTTCATAATTAACAGGTTTTAGTGTAAGTTTCTTCATCAGCTCAGTTCAGTTCAGTCGCTCAGTTGTGTCTGACTCCTTGCAACCCCCATGAATTGCAGCACACCAGGCCTCCCTGTTCATCACCATCTCCCAGAGATCACTCAGACTCATGTCCATTAAGTCAGTGATGCCATCCAGCCATCTCATCCTCTGTCGTCCCCTTCTCCTCCTGCCCCCAATCCCTCCCAGCATCAGAGTTTTTCTAATGAATCAACTCTTCACATGAGGTGGCCAAAGTATTGGAGTTTCAGCTGTAGCATCATTCCTTCCAAAGAAATGCTGGGGCTGATCTCCTTCCAAATGGACTGGTTGGATCTCCTTGCAGTCCAAGGGACTCTCAAGAGTCTTCTCCAACACCACAGTTCAAAAGCATCAATTCTTCGGCACTCAGCCTTCTTCACAGTCCAACTCTCACATACATACATGACCACAGGAAAAACCATAGCCTTGACTAGATGGACCTTAGTCGGCAAAGTAATGTCTGTGCTTTTGAATATACTATCTAGATTGGTCATAACTTTTCTTCCAAGGAGGAAGTGTCTTTTAATTTCATGGCTGCAGTCACCATCTGCAGTGATTTTGGAGCCCCCAAAATAAAGTCTGACACTGTTTCCACTGTTTCCCCCTCTATTTGCCATGAAGTGATGGAACCAGATGCCATGATTTTCATTTTCTGAATGTTGAGCTTTAAACCAACTTTTTCACTCTCCTCTTTCACTTTCATCAAGAGGCTTTTAGTTACTCTTCACTTTCTGCCATAAGGGTGTTGTCATCTGCACATCTGAGGTTATTGATATTTCTCCAGGCAATCTTGACTCCAGCTTGTGTTTCTTCCAGTCCAGCGTTTCTCATGATGTACTCTGCATAGAAGTTAAATAAACAGAGTGACAATATACAGCCTTGACGTACTCCTTTTCCTATTTGGAAAGAGTCTGTCGTTCCATGTCCAGTTCTAACTGTTGCTTCCTGACCTGCATACAGATTTCTCAAGAGGCAGGTCAGCTGGTCTGGTATTCCCATCTCTTTCAGAATTTTCCACAGTTTACTGTAATCCACACAGTCAAAGGCTTTGGCACAGTCAATAAAGCAGAAATAGATGTTTTTCTGGAACTCTCTTGCTTTTTCCATGATCCAGCGGATGTTGGCAATTTGATCTCTGGTTCCTCTGTCTTTTCTAAAAGCAACTTGAACATCTGGAAATTCACGGTTCACATATTGCTGAAGCCTGGCTTGGAGAATTTTGAGCATTACTTTACTAGCTTGTGAGATGAGTGCAATTGTGTGGTAGTTTGAGCATTCTTTGGCATTGCCTTTCTTTGGGATTGGAATGAAAACTGACCTTTTCCAGTCCTGTGGCCACTGCTACATTTTCCAAATTGGCTGGCATATTGAGTGCAGCACTTTCACAGCATCATCTTACAAGATTTGAAATAGCTCAACTGGAATTCCATCACTTCCACTAGCTTTGTTCCTAGTGATGCTTTCTAAGGCCCACTTGACTTCACATTCCAGGATGTCTGGCTCTAGATGAGTGATCACACCATCATGATTATCTGGGTCATGAAGATCTTTTTGTACAGTTCTTCTGTGTATTCTTGCCACCTCTTCTTAATATCTTCTGCTTCTGTTAGGTCCATACCATTTCTGTCCTTTATCAAGTCCATCTTTGCATGAAATGTTCCCTTGGTATCTCTAACTTTCTTGAAGAGATCTCTAGTCTTTCCCATTCTGTTCTTTTCCTCTTTCTTTGCATTGATTGCTGAAGAAGGCTTTCTTATCCCTTCTTGCTATTTTTTGGAACTCTGCATTCAGATGCTTATATCTTTCCTTTTCTCCTTTGCTTTACGCCTCTCTTCTTTTCACAGCTATTTGCAAGGCCTCCCCAGACAGCCATTTTGCTTTTTGCATTTCTTTTCCATGAGGATGGTCTTGATCCCTGTCTCCTATACAATGTCACGAACCTCATTCCATAGTTCATCAGGCACTCTAGCTATCAGATCTAGGCCCTTAATCACCAGATGTTCAACACCAAAATCAGATCATTTATATTCTTTGCAATCAAAGATGGAGAAGCTCTATACAGTCAACAAAAACAAGACCAGGAGCTGACTGTGGCTCAGATAATGAACTCCTTATTACCAAATTCAGACTTAAGTTTCTTCATACCCTCTATTAAACAGTTAATCATATGATCCAGTCTATCTAGAATTTAGCTGGTAATTCCACTGTGGGTTTGCCTCAGTGACAGTGTCCTTCCCCACCCAGTGCACTGCATGGTCCTGTCATGGGCTGCCAGTTGGTCTGCAAGGGCTCTGGCTGCCAGTACTATACCCTGCTTTTCCTCTGGGGTGCAGCAATGGGATAGTAAAATCTGTAAGTCCTCCCATCGAGATCTTTTGATCTCACTAGTCAGGTAAATACTTTTTGTAAAACGTTCAGGATCCTCAGAAAAACTTCCCAATTTGTCCTCTGCCAAACTTAGATCAGACATTGAGAAAGGTACATAGACTCTTATTGTTCCTCGATTTCCATCAGGAACTTCTCTCAGAGGCAAAACTGTAGGGGCAGTTGGTTGGTAACTTATATCACTGATAGTAGTAGCTGAGTTAAGGATGGGCCCCTCGGGTAACTCCAGGGTACAAAGAGATTCCCTGAATATGGGTGGGGCCTCTTTTCATCCCTAGCTGTGTCTTCCCCTGAGGCAATGGTTCCTCCCAGCAGGGGAAAAGTAGCTCTGGCTCCTCCTTGTAAAGGATTTAACCTTTGAAAGTAAAGCAAAGGGAAAGTCTCTCAGTCATCTCCGACTCTTTGCGACCCCATGGACTATACAGTCCATGGAATTCTCCAGGCTAGAATACTGGGTGGGTAGCCTTTCCTTCTCCAGAGGATCTTCCCAACGCAGGGACTGAACCCAGATCCCCTGCATTGCAGGCAGATTCTTTACCAGGTGAGCCATTTTGGATGGCCCTAAAGGGTAAATCAGTTAAAACATCTTTTTATCCCTCTGAGCTACACACACCTTAAGTCCCTTGTGGGTCTCATTGTCTATATACAAGGCATGAAAATTTGAACATATAGAAGCTCACTCCATTTTTTTCCTTTGGTTTTTATTGACTTTTATTTTTTAATATAAATTTATTTATTTTAATTGGAGGCTAATTACTTTACAATATAAATCTACCTGCAACATAGTGTCATAACTCAGGGACTCATTTAGTGGCCACTTTTCTTGGCTTTCTAGCTCACATTGTTGGCAAACATGATTACATAGCCTAACAAGTTTCTTTGGTTTTAATCCCAGTAGTCCAAATCTTTCCCAATCCTGTAGGATAAGACCCAGTGGGTATTGGCTGGGATTGATGCTACCTGGACCCATTTCAGATCCAAACCTGAGATGATATCTCTAACTCCTGTTCTATCCAAAATTTTACCCTTAAGTCAAAATCCACCATACAATTTGGTCAAGATTTACACTTATGATTTTAGAAGGGATGCTATCCCTTACGATTTGGAAGGGATGCTATCCCTTCCAAGGGAGTCTCCCAACCAGTTGTTAGTGCCCAGAAGTTGTCACAAAGAAACAGCACGAAGACTTCCCCCCATGGAGTTGACAATGAGGTGGAGATGGTTTAGTTATAAGTTGGGAATAAAGGGCCAACACTTGTAAGGGTTAGAGAGAAGGGAATAAAAGCAATTTTCTGGGGTTAACAGAAGGAACAGACTGGAAATGAACAAGAACAAAAAATGTAGGTGAAAAATCTTAGAGTCAAAGGAAACAGTATAATTTTTGTCCTGGACCTGCTGTTGAACATGCATAAGCATACAGGATTGACCTGCCAGTCACAAATGAGCAGACAACAGTAGAGCATTTTCCTCAGCATACCTAGCTCACAGTGTCCCAGGGACCTCTTTAGGACCAAGTTCAGTTCAGTTCAGTTCAGTCGCTCAGTTGTGTCCGACTCTTTGTGACCCCATGAATTGCAGCACACCAGGTCTCCTGTCCATCACCAACTCCCAGAGTTCACTCAGACTCACGTTCATCGAGTCCGTGATGCCATCTAGCCATCTCATCCTCTGTTGTCTCCTTCTCCTCCTGCCCCTAATCCCTCCCAGCATCAGAGTCTTTTCCAATGAGTCAACTCTTCACATGAGGTGGCCAAAGTACTGGAGTTTCAGCTTTAGCATCATTCCTTCCAAAGAACACCCAGGACTGATCTCCTTCAGAATGGACTGGTTGGATCTCCTTGCAGTCCAAGGGACTCTCAAGAGTCTTCTCCAACACCACAGTTCAAAAGCATCAATTCTTCGGCACTCAGCCTTCTTCACAGTCCAACTCTCACATCCATACATGACCACTGGATAAGCCATAGCCTTGACTAGACGGACCTTAGTCGGCAAATGTCTGTGCTTTTGAATATACTATCTAGGTTGGTCATAACTTTTCTTTCAAGGAGTAAGCATCTTTTAATTTCATGGCTAAAGTCACCATCTGCAGTGATTTTGGACCAAGACCTGACTCTAAACCTCTTCTTACCTTATCACTGGGCCTTCGTGGTCACCAGCTGAAACCATTTACCACAGGTTGGGTCTATTCTGCTAGTCTTAATCTCTGGTTGTCACTCATTGTCCCCTGTTTGGTTTTTGGCTCTTCCATTACCTGCATAATCCATTCCCTGCATTTTTACATTCCCTGTTTGGTTTTTTTCAGCTGTGCTGCATGGCTTGTGAGATCTCTCAATCTTCTCTTTCACTGGGCCACCTCAGTGAAAGAACTGAGTCCTACCCATTGGACCACTACAAAACTTCCATTCCTTCTATTTTATTTAATTATTAAAAAAATTGGAGGACAATTGCTTTACAATGTTGTATTTGTTTCTGCTGTAGAACAGTGTGAATCAGCTACAGGTATATATATATCCCCTCCTCTTGAACCTCCCTCCCACACACCTCTCTCACCCTCTGTGCTACACAGCAGCTTCCACGAGCTATTTATTTTACACATGGTAGTATATATATACCGTTCATGGGGTTCTCAAGGCACGAATACTGAAGTGGTTTGCCATTCCCTTCTCCAGTATGTATATGTCAATGCTACTCTCTCAATTTGCCCCCATTTCCTATATTTTAAATACTCAGAGCAGTTTCTATTTTCTGGTGAGACTCTGACTGATACACCAACAAAGAAAAACAAACTAGGATTGGATTTTTCATCTAGGACACAGAAAGCTAGAAAACACTGGAATACCATCTACAGAATGCTGGGAAAAGAGAACCGTTAGCTAAAAATTCCATACCCAACTCTGACAGGCTGCTTCTAAGATGACTCCCAATTAATCCTCACCTCCTGGTATTTTTTCCCTTATCTAATTTCCTCCCCTTGGGTGTGTGTTGGCCCTAACGAGTTGTTTATAATGAATAGACTATGGCAGAAGTGATGGGATGTCACTTTCATAATGAGGGTGTGAAACAGTGTGGCTTCTGTTTTGCTTACATTCTCTCTCTGACTGTTCTTGTCTTCTGATGTAGAGAGCCACCTGGCAAGGACCCGAGGCCCTCAGTCCAACAGCTGACAAAGAACCGAATCCTGCCAACAAACCATGTGAGTGAGCTTGAAGTGGATCCTGTTCCAGCTGAGCCTTGAGACGAGACTGCAACCCGCACTGACACTTTGACTGCAGCCTGTCAGAGATGCTGAGGGGACACCTTGATTGCAATCTCCTGAAAGATTCAGTGGCAGATGACCCCGTTGGACCATGCCTGTAATCCTGACCCACAGAGACTGTAAGATCATCAATGTGTGTTGCCGCTACAGGTTATTTTTCAAAAGTGGAATTCAAGACTGAAAGCAATAAACAAGATAAACGGAAGCATACATCATTCAATCCTCGATGAAGAGGTGAACCATGAACCTTTTGTACTAAATTATTACAGTAGCTTAAGATTGAAAACACCCCGTGCACCACAAGAACTGAGCCTGTACTCTAGAACCCAGGAGCTGAAACTACTGAGCCCATGTGCCCACACACTCTAGGGCGTGTGCTTAACAACAGGAGAAGCCACCACAAAGGAGGAGCCCTGGGCACCACAACTAGAGAGTTGCCCCCACTCACTGAGAGTGCCCCCACTACTAGAGAGTCACCCCCATTCACTGCAACTAGAGGAAAGCCAGTGCAGCAACGAAGACCCAGCACAGCCAAAAATAAATATTTAAAATAATAAGTTTAAATGATATTTAAATAAATAAATTTAAATAAACATACAACATTATGTTTAAAAGATTTAAGCAAAAACTCTAAGAAACTCAGGAAGATTTTGATTTAAAAGAACACAGCCATAACGGGAGATTATTATATATACTTCTTTCAGAATTTAAATGATCAAGTAGACAAAAAACTAGTGAATAAATGATCTGATCAATCTAACCAACAAGCAACAATGTATAATCTTATATACGTCCCTATGCATTTAAAAATGTAAATTATTTTCTAATGTCCTTCGATTGTGTGCTTCATCACAGAGGAAAATCTTCATCAATTTAAGAGACTTTAGAGGCTACACTCTCTCATTATAACCCAGTAAAATTAGAAATAAATAAAAGGTAGCCAAAATATCTTTACTACTTGGAAATCAAGAAACATTAATTTAGTCCTGCTACTGCTGCTAAGTCACTTCAGTCGTGTCCGACTCTGTGCGACCTCATAGACGGCAGCCCACTAGGCTCCCCCCGTCCCCGGGGTTCTCTAGACAAGAACAGTGGAGTGGGTTGCCATTTCCTTCCCCAATGCATGAAAGTGAAAAATGAAAGGGAAGTCGCTCAGTCGTGTCTGATTCTTAGCGACCTCGTGGACTGCAGCCTACCAGGCTCCTCCATCCATGGGATTTTCCAGGCAAGAGTACTGGCATGGGATGCCATTGCCTTCTCCCGAATTTAGTCCTAGGTTAAGAGAAAATCAAAATGGAAGTGATATAATCTTTAGAAACTAACAAAAAGATGAATGTTTAATATCAAAAGCTATGGTATCACTTAAAGCTTTATTCAGAAGAAAATTTATAGCTGTAAGTCAGGAGTCACAAATATGTTCAGGGCCTAGGTTGGTGATGTAAATGTAGGAAGTGGCTAGATGTAAAAACAGAAATGGGTCCTGCGGAGAGTTAGAAGGTACAGCTCAGTTCAATTCAGTTGCTCAGTCGTGACTCTCTGTGATCCCATGAACTGCAGCACGCCAGGCCTCCCTGTCCACCAACTCCCGGAGTTCACTCAAACTCATGTCCATTGAGTCGGTCCTGAAGTCCACCATTTTACATGCTTTTCATATTAAAAAAAGGAAAATATGTAAAAAAAGTAACCTATTAATACTAAGAACACAGCTGCAAAGCTATAAAATTACTAAAAGAAAACATAAGCAGGAATTAATAAGGATAAAGCTCAAATTAGTGAAACAGAAAATTGTCACAGGTTGAGTTCTCTGGGAAACAGATGCTGAGGAATTAAGGGTCCAAAATCTTTAGTGAGGAGTAACATCTGTGAAGACAAAGTCCCTGCCAGCCCACTGGGGAGCGCCATAGCAACGACTACCCATTAGAAAGTTCTTCTTTGGGCAGAAAAGGCTCTGCCCAGCGGGAGAAATATCAACAACCTCAGATATGCAGATGATATCTAAAGGCACTCTAAAGGCAGAAAGCGAAAAGGAATTAAAGAGCCTCTTGATGAGGGTGAAAGAGGAGAGTGAAAAAGCCGGCTTAAAACTTAACATTCAAAAACAAGATCCTGGCATCTGGTCCCATCAAATTTCATGGCAAATATATGGGGAAATGTGGAAATGGTGACAGATTTTATTTTCTTGGGCTCCAAAAATCACTGTGGATGGTGACTGCATGAAATGAAAAGACACTTGCTCCTTGGGGAAAAAAAGCTATGACAAACCTAGACAGCATATTAAAAATCAGAGACATCACTTTACCAACAAAGGTCCGTATAGTCAGTCAAAGCTATGGTTTTCCAGTAGCCATATACGGATGTGAGAGTTGGACCATAAAGAAGGCTGAGCGCCAAAGAATTGATGCTTTTGAACTGTGGTGTTGGAGAAGATTCTTGAGAGTCCCATGGACAGCAAGGAGATCAAACCAGTCCATCCTGAAGGAAATCAGTCCTGAATATTCATTGGAAGGACTGATGCTGAAGCATCCAGTACTTTGGCCACCTGATGCAAAGAGCCGACTTATTGGAAAAGACTCTGATGATGGGAAAGATTGAAGGCAGGAGGACAAGGGGATGACAGATGATAAGATGGTTGGATGGCATCACTGACCCAATGAACATGAGTTTGAAGAAACTCCAGGAGATAGTGAAGGACAGGGAAGCCTGGGGTGCTGCAGTCTATGGAGTTGCAAAGAGTTGGAGGGCATGCCTGAGTGACTGAACAGCAAGAACAGTGCCACCACACTGCCAGATCATTAGCTTTGGGCATCCAGAGAGGAGTTTGACCCTCAGCTCAAAATCTGAGGTGAATTCTGAAGATGCTAACAGCTATTGGCATTCCTTGCACTTGGACCATTACTCCTTTCTTGAAGTGGGATCTGAGCTGCACCTCCCTATGTCTGCCACGAAACCTACAAAAATGGTACTTAAAAAAATACCTCATGGACTTCTCTTGTGGCTCAGTGGTGAAAAGTCCCCATGCCAATGTAGGAGATGTGGATTCGATCCCTGTTCTGGGAAGATTCCACATGCAGCAGAACCAACTAAGGCCAGGTGCCACAACTATTGAGCCTACACGCTCTGCAACAAGAGAAGCCACTACAGTGATAAGCCGAGCACTGCAACTAGAGAGCAGCCCTGCTCTCCACAACTAGAGAAGATCTCGCGTAGCAACGAAGACACAGCACAGCTAAAAAATAAATTAAAAAATTCTAAAGCCTCATAAAACCCCAAATCAAAAGCTGGATTTAAAAAATTCATTAATTAAAGCTTCCACTTCTTTCTCTGTGTGCACAGTTTGCAAAACTGTTCTTCAGTGGAATATGCATGCACAAATCTGGAAATAGTGGACTTTTATAATTTGTTAAATGATATATCAGGCAAAAACAAGCATTCAAAGAACTGTCTTCCATGGCGAGGCCTTTAAATTCCTCATCTTTTAAAGTCATACTTTTCTTAAAATTATTTTTTATTTTATATTGGAGAATAGTTGGTTTACAATGTTGTGTTAGTTTCAGGTGTATAGCAAAGTTGTTTCACTTATGCAGATACCTATCTCCATTCTTTTACAGATTCTTTTCACATATAGATTATTACAGAATACTGAGTAGAGTTCCTTGTGTTATACAGTAGGTCTTATTAGTTATCTATTTTACATATAGCAGTGTGTATGTGTTAATCCCAATCTCCTAATTTATCCCTCCTCTTTAAAGTCAAACTTGAGATGCCAGCCTTCCTTCTACTGCCCTGCAAATGAGGAAGCACTTTTTCATGACTTGAAATTAAGAGAGGGCTATTCCTACCAGAAAATAGAAGAGGAATATTCTGTTTGAAGTTTCAGTGTCTCCTGAAGATTCAGAGCTCCAGGTGCCCAACTCACTGAGATTTCCTGCCAGTTTCTACACTGATTTGACTGGGCATTATTCAAACAGGAAAGCTCCCAGTCATTCCAATTTTCTGGAGTTTTGTGATAACATTTAATAACAGCAGGTGAGATACATTACATATATTGTATTAAGGAATTTCTTCAAGGAATTGCTAAAGTATATGGGTCCAACTTTCTATTAGTGCTCCTACACATTTCATCTAGATTAGATTCCAGATAGTCAATGGATCCATAATTGTCTTCAGAGATTCACAAGAGTAACTGTTCAGAACCTTTGGCATATGACAGAAATAGAAGAAACTGCATTGTCCAGCATGGTGACCACTAGCCAATGTGGCTTTTAAGCACTTGGAATGTGGCTAATCCAATTGGAAATGTGCTGAAAGTATAAATACAAACAAGATGGCAAAGACTTGGTATGAAAAAGGAGAAAGAATGTGAAATATCTTGTGACTTGCATATTGATAAATTTTGATATATTTTGGGTATATTGGAGCAAAGACATTGCGATTCATTTGACCTGTTTCTTTTAACTTTAAGATTTTTTTTTTTTGATGTGGACCATTTTTAAAGTCTTTATTGAATTTGTTACAATATTGCTTCTATCTTCTGGATTTTTGGACACTGAGGCATGTGGGGTCTTAGCTCCCCAGCCAGGGATCAATCCATACAATCCGCGTTGAAAGGCAAAGTCAACTACTGGACTGCCAAAGAAGTCTGTCTTTTAACTCTCTAAATGTGGCTCCTAGAGCATTTAAAATGCACACTTACGTACTTTGTGACTCCCAATATATTTCTATTGGACCGTGCTATGCTAGGTATTTACTGTAGTTTCCTGAATTCCTGGGCTTCTCGGGTTCTCAGTGGTAAAGAACCCGCCTGCGAATGCAGGAGACACAGGTTTCATCCCTGGGTGGGGAAGATCCGCTGGAGAAGGAAATGGCAACCCAGTCCAGTATTCTTGCCTGAAAAATCCCATGGACAGAGGAGCCTGGTGGGCTAGAGTCCTTGGGATCGCAAAGAGCTGAACACGATTTAGCAATCTGAACGTAACGAACTTGAAAGTTGCTCAATCTTGTCCGACTCTGCGACTCCATGGACTATATAGTGCATGGAATTCTCCAGGCCAGAATACTGGAGTGGGTAGCCTTTCCCTTCTCCAGGGGATCTCTGCAACCCAGGAATCCAACCCAGGTCTTCCGCATTGCATTGCGGGCAGATTCTTTACCAGTTGGTCCACCAGGGAAGCCCTAAAAACAACCCCCATTCCTATTTTTTTGACTCGTTCCAAGTTCCAGGCAGCACAGGAATGATGGCACTCCCTTCTTTACTGCTTGCCATGGCTTTAACAGTATAAGACAAATGTATGCCAATACAGTGCTCATCTTCAGGTCTCCAAAAATCTACCGATTAACAGAGAGGTCCTACGGAGGTGTCCTGTCTCCCTCCACACTGAAAAGTGCAGGGAGACACAGGAGCACATGCTGGGAACGCCATAAGCTCGGGAAGCAACAAAACCCGAAGTAAGTCATCCAGTACCAGCTGTGACAATGGCTCCAGCATGTCTTTTTGTTGACCGACAGGGTGAATGCCAGCCTTCCAGCTGTACATTCAGCTGAGGTCCTGCGGCTACGTACCAATGGGTACCGCCGCATCACTCGGTCGGATATACGGTGCAGGAGGAGGAACCGAGCGCCGGCGGCATCAGGAGGGACCAGGCACCACGAGCCCGGCTCGGGGTGGGGGGTGGCGGCGGGTGGGGGGGCGGGGGGGCGGGGAAGGGCGGAGGAGAAGGAGGAGGAGGCGGCGACAAAGAAGGAGGGGATAGCATCCGGGGCGGCGATGCCGGAAGATGGGGTTCGCCGTTCCTTCTCCAAACCCGGAAAACCCTGGTTCGGGTCCTAGGTTTTCTCTCTCCTTGGCCGGTGTGATGCCACCGAGCCGCCCCCTGCCTCCGCCTTCCCTCCGCTCCAAGTGATGCGGGTATCCGGGCTCCACGCCCGCCCAGCTCCCGCCCGCCCGCTCCCCAAAGCCGGTTTCTTTCTTTCTGTTTTTGAAGGAAACAATCAACTCCAGGCTAGCCGGTCTGCGGGTACGGAAGAAGACAAGGGGAGGGGAGGGAGGAAGTGGGGGGGTAAAATATTATTAATAATAATGTAGACCAGAAAGCAGTAGATATAGAGGGTATTAAAAGACTTTTTAAGGGAATATAGAGTGTGAATATATCAAAGGAATGGCTGATTTCCTGGCAAACCATAAACTACTAAAACTGACGCAAGAAAGAAAACTCAAAGAGAGCACTAATTATAGAAGAGAACGGAAAGTCAGCAGGTCCAGTTAACTCTACAAATAAGTTCTAGCTAACGTTTCAAAGCAAATAATTTAAACGTTATTTCGTCCATTCTAGACCACTGTTTTTCAAAATATCTGCATGAAGGACTAATTTTTTTTTAAGTTACAATTATCGTGGATATGTACTTCTGTAGAATTCAATAAAAATAACTAGAAAAACGAAATCATAAGCAAAGCAAGTTCAACTTAAAAATTTTAAGCTTCCTCAAAGATAAGTTATATTTTACATTTCAAAAAATACAATCAAAACAAATTTAACATAGGGACAAAAATTTTACAAAATCTGAATGCATTATTCATTAATGATCACTGCTTGGATGTCATAGCGATGCCAAATTGCTATAAAAGTTTTTAAACCTTTTCAGTTTCTGCACTTATCTCATCATGGACTAGTAACAAACAGTTCAGAGACTGGCAGCAGTCCTAACACCACACACAAAAAAGGAAAGATCCCAAATTCATTTTGTAAAGGTAGCATAGCCTTACATATAGTAATATGTTATTAAAATATTATAATATTTGTACAAAATATACACACAGAAATTCCAGATAAAATATTCATAAGCCGATCTAGCAGTGTGACAAAAGAATAGCACTCTGTGACCAAGTGGTGTTTATTTTACAAATACAAAGATAATTCAACATTAGGAAGTCCATCAACTTCTTCATGACATGAAACAATTACAAGAGAAAACATATAGTATTGTGTCAATAGAAACTGAAAATGGATTTAACAACTCAGCAGCCATTCCTAATAAATATTCAAAGTAAAATAGAAATTAAAAGAAACTACTTAAATGTGATCAAGATTGCTTACCAAAACTCAACAGCCAATATACTAAATGATGAATAAATAATGTCAGTTTCATTAAAATCATGAATGAAAGAAGGATGCTGTCATCACTACTATTCAGTGTTATTTTGGATGTTATAACCAATAAAGTAAAATGAGAAAAATAATATGTGTGGCAGATTGTTAGTGACCTTCAAAAACTATTCTCTTATTTCTTGGAAATACTGTTTTAGCTAAGGACATGACTGAGAGAGTACATTTCCCTGTTTCTCTTGAAGCTAAGTGCAGCCACATGACTGTTTGCACCAGTGGAATATGCTCAGATATGATGAGGTCAGTGTACCCCTCAATCGCTTAAAAGGAACTTATTTACTCTAGACTTTTCTTCCAACCTGTTCCGCCGAGGCTGGAATATAGAAATAACTGTAACTCTGCTTCAATTGTGCTCATGAGTACAACACCCCCAGTAGATGGCAGGGCAATAAGATGAAAGGAACATGGGTCACTAATAACTTGGAGGAGCAAGGGTGTTGCTCCAGCCTGGACTGGTCAATGACTGTGTAAGAAAACAATTAACTTTCATCTTATTTGTACCACTATATTTCTCTTTCTTCTCTCTCTCTCACAGGTGTGTTTAGATTTTACTCCAGCTAAAACAATAGAAACTCACATTAGAAAAAAAAAAATGATTGGAAATTCCCTGGCTGTCCAGTGGTTAGGACTCCAAGCTTTCACAGCTGAGGGCCAAAAAAAAAAAAAAAAAAGAGAGAGAGAGGACAAATTATGCTATTTAAAAATTATATTCAGAGACTTCCCTGGCTTTGGTGGTTAAGATTCTGCACTTCCAATGCAAGGGGCGAGGGTTTGATATACTATGGAAATTTGTCCTTTGTGGTATTAGTTGCAAGTATATTTTACCAGATATTAAAAGTATCATAAAATCTCCATAATTAAAATAGTACAGCATCAGTACAGGAGTACAAAGACATCAGTGGAGTATTATTGTCCAGAAACAAAATCCAAATATGCAAAGTAAATTGATAGATAAGAAATCAGCACTTTAATGCAATGATTTGATAGATGTTGGCACAACTGGGTATCCACATGAAATAAAACAGAGCCATGCCCCTATATCATGCCATGTGTGCATGCTGAGTTGCTTCGGTCATGTTCAACTCTTTCCTACCCTATGGACTGTAGCCCACTAGGCTCCTCTGTCCATGGAATTCTCCAGGCAAGAATAGTGGACTGGGTTGCCATTTCCTCCTCCAGAGGATCTACCTGACCCAGGGATAGAACCTTCATCTCCTGCTTGGCAGGCAGATTCTTTACCACTGAGTCACCACAGAAGTCTGCCAGAGTGTATACACATATTTATAAATATTTCATATGTAAGTATTCATATCTCTATTAAGCTAAACGAGTTCACACAGGTGTCTCCAAGTCTGCTCCATTACCACTTGAATCATCCTAGCTTCCTCCCACCATACTGACATACAAAGTTGGATGAACAATTTTATCCAAAGAAATAACAAATATTTGAAGAAAACTTGGAGACTTATTGAGGTGTACAAGAACATTTTGAGGGGTCAAGATGCCTTTCTAAAATTAGAGACACAAAATCCAGGAGCCATTAAAGAAGATAGACATGATTGACTATAGATTTTTAAATTTCTTTAATGTTTCCAACATAAAAAATGTCAAATGACACATTCTAAACTTGGAAAAAGTGTTTGCAACACATACAATACATGTAGGAGTGATATTCCTAATACATCAAGAGTTCTCATAAAAGTCTGATTGAAAAAAAAAAAGAACAAAAGATGTGAATAAACAATTCAGGAAGAGAAAATTTAAATGGCTATTAGTAGTAATAAAAACATCACTCATTATCAGAGAAATGCAAATCAAGACCACAATGAGGTACCATTTCACACCAGTCAGAATGGCTGTGATCCAAAAGTCTACAAGCAATAAATGCTGGAGAGGATGTGGAGAAAAGGGAACCCTCTTACACTGCTGGTGGGAATGCAAACTAGTACAGCCACTATGGAAAACAGTGTGGAGATTCCTTAAAAAACTGCAAATAGAACTGCCCTATGACCCAGCAATCCCACTGCTGGGCATACACACTGAGGAAACCAGAATTGAAAGAGACACATGTACCCCAATGTTCATTGCAGCATTGTTTATAATAGCCAGGACATGGAAGCAACCTAGATGTCCATCAGCAGATGAATGGATAAGAAAGCTGTGGTACATATACACAGTGGAGTATTACTCAGCCCTTAAAAAGAATAAATTTGAATCAGTTCTAATGAGATGGATGAAACTGCAGCCAATTCACTCTGTATGAGTGAAGTAAGCCAGAAAGAAAAACACCAATACAGTATACTGACACATATATATGGAATTTAGAAAGATAGTAATGAGGACCCTGTATGTGAGACAACAAATGAGACACAGATGTATAGAACGGACCTTTGGCCTCTGAGGGAGAGGGAGAGGGTGGGATGATTTGGGAGAATGGCATTGAAACATGTATACTTTCATGTAGGAAACGAAGCACCAATCTATGTTCGATGCAGGATGCAGGATGCTTGGGGCTGGAGCACGGGGATGGATGATCCAGAGAGATGATATGGGGTGGGAGATGGGAGGGGGTTTCAGGATTGGGAGCTCGTGTACACCTGTGGCTGATTCGTGTCAATGTATGGCGAAACCAATACAATACTGTAACGCAGAATAAAGTAAAAAAAAAAAAAAAAAAAGAAGTTTAGCCTCCCTAGTGGTGATGAAAACAATTACAGTAACAATGAGATACTGTTTCCATCCTTTAGATTAAAAATTAGAGGAGTAATAACATTGTATGGGGGTTTTCCAGATGGCTCAGTTGTAAAGAATCTGCCCACCAAGCAGGAGACAGACACAGGTTCATCCTTGGGTCAGGAAGATCCTCTGGAGGAGGAAATCGCAACCAACTCCAGTATTCTTGCCTGGAGAATCACATGAACAGAGGAGCCTGGGAGGCTACAGTCCATGGGGTGGCAGAAGAGTCAGATACAACTTAGTGACTAAACAACTCTTCCCTGGTAGCTCAGCTGGTAAAAATCTGCCTGCAATGCAGTATCAGTTCAGTTCAGTTCAGTCGCTCAGTCGTGCCCGACTCTTTGCGACCTCATGAATCGCAGCACGCCAGGCCTCCCTGTCCATCATCATCTCTTGGACTTCACTCCAGCTCACGTTCATCGAGTCTGTGATGCCATCCAGCCATCTCATCCTCGGTCGTCCCCTTCTCCTCCTGCCCCCAAGCCCTCCCAGCATCAGAGTCTTTTCCAATGAGTCAACTCTTCTCATGAGGTGGCCAGAGTACTTGAGTTTCCACTTTAGCATCATTACTTCCGAAGAAATCCCGGGGCTGATCTCCTTCAGAATGGACTGGTTGGATCTCCTTGCAGTCCAAGGGACTCTCAAGAGTCTTCTCCAACACCACAGTTCAAAAGCATCAATTCTTTGGCTCTCAGCCTTCTTCACAGTCCAACTCTCACATCCATACATGACCACAGGAAAAACCATAGCCTTGACTAGATGGACCTTAGTCGGCAAAGTAATGTCTCTGCTTTTGAATATACTACCTAGGCTGGTCATAACTTTTCTCCCAAGGAGTAAGCTTCTTTTAATTTCATGGCTGCAGTCACCATCTGCAGTGATTTTGGAGCCCCAAAAATAAAGTCTGACACTGTTTCCACTGTTTCCCCATCTATTTCCCATGAAGTGATGGGACCGGATGCCATGATCTTCGTTTTCTGAATGCTGAGCTTTAAGCCAACGTTTTCACTCTCCTCTTTTACTTTCATCAAGAGGCTTTTTAGCTCGTCTTCACTTTCTGCCATAAGGGTGGTGTCATCTGCATATCTGAGGTTACTGATATTCCTCCCTGGCAATCTTGATTCCCGCTTGTGTCTCTTCCAGTCCAGCGTTTCTCATGATGTACTCTTCATAGAAGTTAAATAAGCAGGGTGACAATATACAGCCTTGACGTATTCCTTTTCCTATTTGGAAACAGTCTGTTGTTCCATGTCCAGTTCTAACTGTTGCTTCCTGACCTGCATACAGATTTCTCAAGAGGCAGGTCAGCTGGTCTGGTATTCTCATCTCTCAGAATTTTCCATAGTTTACTGTGATCCACACAGTCAAAGGCTTTGGCATAGTCAATAAAGCAGAAATAGATGTTTTTCTGGAACTCTCTTGCTTTTCCCATGATCCAGCGAATATTGGCAATTTGATCTCTGGTTCCTCTGCCTTTTCTAAAACCAGCTTGAACATCAGGGAGTTCATGGTTCACGTATTGCTGAAGCCTGGCTTGGAGAATTTTTAGCATTACTTTACTAGCATGTGAGATGAGTGCAATTGTGCGGTAGTTTGAGCATTCTTTGGCATTGCCTTTCTTTGGGATTGGAATGAAAACTGACCTTTTCCAGTCCTGTGGCCACTGCTGCATTTTCCAAATTTGCTGGCATATTGAGTGCAGCACTTTAACAGCATCATCTTTCAGGATGTATATCCCAGTTCAATTCCTGTGTCAGGAAGATCCCCTGGAGAAGGGATAGGCTACCCACACCAATATTCTCGGGCTTCCCTTGTGGCTCAGCTGATAAAGAAACTGCCCACAATTCGGGAGACCTAGGTTTGATCCCTGGGTTGGGAAGATCCCCTGGAGGAGGGAACAGCTACCCACTCCAGTATTCTTGCCTGGAGAATTCCATGGGCTGTATATTCCATGGGGTTGCAAAGAGTAGGACACAACCAAGAAACTTTCACTTTCACTTTCATGCCACCAAGGACTAGGAAAAAATCATTTTCAACTTTCCTGGTGGGAATTGAATTACTGGAGCCCTTTTAGAGAGAAATTTGGAGGAAGATTTTAAAAGCAGAAACACACATACCTTTTGACCTAGCAATCCTTAATTTTGGAGTTTATCATATCGCATGGATGGAGGAGTCTGATAGGCTACAATCCATTGGGTCGCTAAGAGTCAGACACGACTGAGCGACTTCCCTTTACTTTTCACTTTCATGCATTGGAGAAGGAAATGGCAACCCACTCCAGTATTCTTGCCTGGAGAATCCCAGGGACAGAGGAGCCTGGTGGGCTGCTGTCTATGGGGTCGCACAGAGTCAGACACGACTGAAGTGACTTAGCAGCAGCAGCAGCATATATAAATAGAAGTACTGATTCATTAGGTTGAAAGTCCAAGAATGCTTAGGCAGCATTGTTTATGGAGGCAAATCTGGAAATTACCTGAATGTTTAGCAACAGAAAAATGATATACTATGGAATATAACACAGCTATTAAAATATTAATTAGATAAACAACTTATTGACCTGGAAGAATTTCCATAAAGCATCATAAAATGAAAAAGATTATTGTGGAATAGTGCACTTGGTGCAATTTTTTTGGTAACAACCAGCAATAAGGAGAGCAACAAAAAACCTCTATGTGTACATTTTTTACTATAAACAAGAGTCTAGAAAGAGGATGCATTAGGTTGAACTTTCCCAGAATTAGACCCTGAGGTAAGGATTTGAGTGCAAATAGTCTATTTGGGGGAGTGATCCTAGGAAGTTTTGGTAGAGAAATAGAAAAGTGAGGTGGGGAAGGATGGAAACCAATGCAGGGTGCATGAGTGAGCAGGCATGGCTGTGGGCAACTGGCGCTCAGTCTGACCCGGGATTTCTAAGTGACTGTGGAGCACACCTCAAAGTTGTCTCCCCCAGGCGGGAGCTGAGGAATGTGGCACTATCCCTGCCAGTTCAGCCAGAATGTGGCATCATTTCTTATTTTGGCTGAGTGAGGGAGTTTCAGAAGCTTCCACTTAGCCATTTCTATCATAAGCTTTTACTTGTTATGTGAGGGAATACTTTTTGAATACTTATTTACTGAGTTATTTATTTGGCTGTACCAGCTCCTTGTTGTGGCACATGGGATCTAGTTCCTTGACCACAGATCGAACCTGTGTCCCCTGCAGTGGGAGTGTGGAGTTTTAACCACTGGACTATGAGGGAAGTCTTTTTTAAAAATCTTTTTGACCATGTGGCACAGCATGTGGAGTCTTAGTTCTCCAACTAGGGATTGAACCTGTGCCCCTGCAGTGGAAGGATGGAGTCTTAACCACTGGACTACCAGGGAAGTCCCCTGAGAGGGAATAACCTGAAGGTTCTTCTAATCGCTGGGTACGTCTCTTCCAATAACACACTCAGGCACCAGAGAAATAATCTGTTGGATTCACTGTGAGACTTGGGCCAGGACTCCACTTCCTTGCCAGTACACTGGATTCCCTGATATCAGTACCCTTAAAGTATGGGTATTCCTCTTGCCTCATAGTATAGGCACCCTGATAAATGGCTTAGGTCCTGATAAGGCAGAATTGCTGGCATCAGAACTATGTATTTTCAGTTGATCAGCTCTGAGTCTGAGAACCTGCTTGGAGATGGAAACTAGATAAAGGATCATGACTTTTCCATTGTGGTAACTGACAGTTTACTGCTTAAGTGTTCTTGGCTTATTATATATATATATTTTCAGTTTTATAGGAAATACCCTTTTTGAGTTCTGTTAGGGGCTGAAATGTATCCCCACAAAATTCATGTTGAAGGGCTAACCCCTAGCACCTCAGAATGTGACATATTTGGAGACAGAGCCTTTAAAGAGATAATTAAGGTAAAATGAGGACATTTGCCATTTGGGTAGGCTCAAATCCAATGTAACTGGTGTCCTTATAAGAAGAAATTTGGACACAGACAATACACAGACTTAGGGGTGACCATCTGAGGACACAGTGAGAAGGCATCTATCTGCAAGCCGAGGAGAGAGGCTCTAGAAGAAACTGACCCTGCAACAATTTGATCTTGGACTCCTAGCCTCTAGAACTGTGAGAAAATAAATGACCATTGTTTGAGTTACTATGTCTGTGGTATTTCATTATGGTAATCCTAGTGAACGAATACAGCTTGCCATTTATATTGTTCCTAGGAAGGCCACAGTTTATTACCATCTCTACAAACCCCTGCAGGTTCAAGCCCCACCTTTGCCACTCCAGGCTTGCTGTCCATTATAGTCATTACACTCACCTTGATTCAGCAGTTAACTGCTGCCACCTGGCCTCTACAATTCTAGATGCCTATTCTCCCCATTGACACCAAGGAACCTAATTACATAGAAATCTACCATGTCATGAGCCATAGTAGGCAGCCACAATGGAGTTTTTCAACAATGCCAATAACACATTTTTTTACTGTCTTAACAAAAGAAGTGTCCTCTGGGTGCCCCAGGGACATGGTCTACTGGTATGTTTTCTTACATAATAAAGTCATTCTAGTTTGCCCACCTCTATGAGCTTTTGGTTCAACTCTCAAAACCTTGTCAAGGCAGTTCCAACAACTCCACTTCATTTACTATATAGAATTTGTTGTTTCCAAGTTTCAAGGAGCCATTCTGAAACTGTTTGGTGTTGTTTCAGGGCTCTGGAGAGCTCCTGGTCCTTTATGTGTCAGTACAGAAAGAATTCAGAGAGTCAAAGTGAGAGATAAGTGATTTCTTAGAAGAGGACACTTGTGAGGCTTACAACAGGGCGGGCAAGGGGGTGTCACACCCTGAGAACTTACTGGGCTACAGTTTTAGAATGGAAAAGTAGGGAGGGGGAGAAGAATTTTGTCTTTCTTGAGTAGACGTGATGCTTCCATCATCAGCTCTTCCTCCAGGTTGGGCAAAGGAATTTTCTTGTTCCTCTATGGTCAAGCTAGGTCCACAAATTATTGTTTTCATGTGTGCAGAGAGCATGTCCTGGGGATCATTAACTTACTGAGCTCACTGAGCAGGATGTGGGGCTCACATCACCAGCGTTTTATTGTTTGGGGGGTATGTTTGTTGCATAGCTTTGGTGCTATACAAGCCTGCTTGGTTTTGTGGTTAAGCAAACCTGCTCTCTTGCATAATCACCAACTTACAGGGGTTTCCCATAATTTTTTTCTACCTGTAATTCCCTAGTGGGATTAACCATTTACCTACTTTGTCCCTTTATTTTGTCTATCAATTCTAACAGCATACTAGGACTGGCTCCAGGTATCCTTGCCAGGATGTTAATCCTGAGTCATCGGAGAGTGTTCCAATATCAATAAACTGCCATATTCAGCTTTATATTCCTCCCTGGTCCACTACCCTCAAGATCCAATCCCGGATTTATTTTTTTAATTAATTATTTATTGGCTATAGTGGGTCCTCATTGCTGCACGTGGGCTTTCTTTAGTTGCGGCCAGCAGGGGCTACTTTTCCTGTGTGGGCTTCTCATCTCTGTGGCTTCTCTTGTTGTGGAGTAGGGGTTCTAGGTGTGAGTGGGCTCGGTAGTTGCAGCTGGCAGGCTCTAGAGTGCGGGCTCAATAGTTATGGCACAGGGGCTTTGTTGCTCTGTGGCATGTGGGATCTTCCCAGATCAGGGGTCGAACCCATGTCTTCGGCAATGGCAGGTGGATTCTTTACCACTGGACCACTAGGGAAGCCCCTCGATTCCCAGGTTTATTCTTTGGATTCCTGCAAATACATATTCACCAAGGGAATAGTCTCTTTTCTCTCAGAGGTGAAACACTATTTCCCTGCTTCAGTCATGCTAAGAATGGCCCTTATCTATTTGTCTGTAGAAGAAATGTGCTAAGGTGAGAGCAGATCTTGAGGAAGACAAGCACCATCCTCTGTATAACTCAACCACCCTCATAATCAAATCAAGGCCTGGTTTTTAGCCCAGACTGCTCTTTTTGGAAGACATTAAAAAAAAAAAAGTTTTCATGAAGGCCTGCTTCCATGTTGTTGATATTTAGTCGCTCAGTCATGTCTGATTCTTAGCGACCCCATGAACTGTAGCCCACCAGACTTCTCCGTCCATGGGATTCTCCAGGCAAGAGTACTGGAGTGGATTGCCATTTCCTCCTCCACGGGATCTTCCCAACCCAGGGATTAAACCTGGGTCTCCTGCATTGCAGGCGGATTCTTTCTGTTCCTCAATTTAATAGTTGGCTGCCCAGACCTATCATTTGCTTCTTTTAGGGTTTCTAAGGCTATTAAAATAGCAATAGCTATTGCTATTACAATAGCAAACCAACTCCCTGATTCTTAAAACATTTCCATTTTTCAAGTGCTAAAGCTATTGCACAAACCAGTGCATTTCCTTCCATTGCTGCTGCTGCTACTGCTGCTAAGTCACTTCAGTCCCTATCCCAATTCAGCATGGGTGGGAGTCACACCACTTGTGATCCTACAACATGCCAAGTGTTGAGCTGCACCCTGAAGGCCTACAAGGCCTGTACTCGCCCAGTTTCAAGACTGAACAAAGAGCCCGGAGTCAACGACAGAGACGTCAATGGTTTTAATGGGTGGGGGAGCTTACCCGTCTGAAGCAAGGTCTTGGAACCACAACCTGTCCTTGTGTGGAGTGGACGGTAGGCAGGACATGGCAACAGTCTTTGCTTATGGGGGAGGGGGAGATGGCCAGTCACGGGGAATTGACATCAGATGGGCTCTTTGGTTGCCAGGAAAACCAGAAGAGGGCATGCCCCTTACTGCCCCTTTGATAAGAGAAGTCACTAGTTGAGTTCTGGGGCAAATATAGGAAGGTCAGTCACATGAGTAGGTATTGGTGAAGCAGGCCCTAGTTTCACAGGGATGTACAGAGAGCAAGAGAACAGCAATTTTTTTTTTTTTTTTAGAAATACATTTATGCTGTATAGGTTTTTTCATTATTTTCATTTCCAGTCTTACTTTGTATTATTAACTGTTCCAGAAATGTACATACATTAGTCAATGGAGACCAGCCATCTTGAGTGGCCTAACCATACACAAGGGATTACCAGCACTAGTAATGAGGTCTTCTTGTTCATATGTTCCACAAGTGATCCAATTCCAGAATCATCCTGAACGTCTATTTCAAAGGACGACTTCTGTATGAACAATCTTACTTTGGGTGAAATAGAGCCTGAGAGAAGTATTTGAGAGCAGGCTACTTGGAAGATAATCCCAGGAAGCTATGGAGGGGGAGTGAGGGAAGTGAGGCATGGAAGACTTGAAAAACAAGACCAGGTCTGCTAATGAGCAGGTTAGTGCTGTGGGCAGTTGGGACTGGTTTCCATGGGGACCTCAGAAAGACTAAATAGAACATGCCTCCAAGTTTTTCACCCAGGGAACAAGGAAGTTGGGACAGTTTTCCCTGACTTGTGTCCATCATGGTTTGAGATTTGCTCCTATGGACCTTAACTCCCTGCTACCCCTGGTTTGCTGTGTACACTGGTTAAACACCCTCCTGTGGCCAGAAGTCCTCCAGCAGAGAGTCAGGTGCTTACAGTAAGAAGTCGTTAGCCCAGATGGAAACAATGAACACCCAGGGGATTGGGGGAGGTGCATTAATACACAGTATCAATCTTCTCCTTTTATGTATCCTTTTTCTGGTTGTGGTAAGAATGTTTCTCTGTGCACTGGCTGCCAAGAGGCAGGAAGATGGAAGATTTCTTCTTTCAGACTTTAAAATAGAAGGTTTGGTACTGCAGTCCACTGATGCTGTATACACTGGGGAATTCATCCCTCCCTACCCCCGCCCCCACCATCCAATCAACTGGATGTTGAGCAGAAAAAAAAAAAACCCACTGCATACACCTTTCATGCCTAGGTTACATCTCTGTGACATTCTCTCATAGCCCCTTCTATGTTTATCTGCTTGTCACTCAAGGATGCTTTTGTCCACATATAACAGAATATCTAACTTAATTTTTCTCAGAACTAGAAAGCTGGAGGTCAGGGGCATGCGTGGCTGCTTAGTTGTTCAGTCATGTCCAGCTCTCTGCGACCCCATGGACTGTAGCCTGCCAGGTTTCTCTGTCCATGGGATTCTCCAGGCAAGAACACTGGAATGAGTTGCCATGCCCTCCTCCAGGGGATCTTCCCAACCCAAGAATATGAACCCAGGTCTTCTGCATTGCAGGTGGATTCTTTACCATCTGAGCCACCAGGGAAGCCCAAGAATATGGGAGTGGGTAGTCTATCCCTTCTCTAGAGGATCTTTCTGACCCAGGTATCAAACCAGGGTCTCCTTCATTACAGGCGGATTCTTAATCAGATGAGCTACCAGGGAAGCCTAAAGGTCAGGGGCTGCTGCCATTTATTCAGCAACCCAACAGTGTCAAGGCTGATGGCTTTGCAGTTCTCTGGCCTTTACCTCAATGTCACCAAATGATTTTTACAGCTCTATATTCAAGGCAAGTGTAAGGAAGAAAAGGAATGGACAACATCTATATCAGGAAAGAAGCCACACATTCATTTCCTTTGACTGCTGTAACACATCTCTGCAAATTCAGTGACTTAAAACAAATTGATTACCTTATAGTTTTGAAGGTCAAAAATCTGGAAGGGTCTAGGCTAAAAGATAGTGTTGGCAAGTTTGCATTCTTTCTGGAGGCTCTAGGGAAAGTGCCTGTTTTTGTTTTTTGCCTTTTCCAGCTTCTAGAGGGTGCCCTGCCATCTTCACAGCCAGTGATCACAATCCTGACTTCTGTTTTTGTCACCACATCTCCTTCTCTGACCCCAGCCCTCAGATCTTTGTGATTACATCGGTCCCACCTGGATAACCCAGCATGTGCTCCCTATTTTAAGGTCAACTAATTAGCAAGGTTAATTCCATCTGCCACCTTAATTCCCCTTTGCCATGTAACCTAGCATATTCATGGGTTCTGGGGATTAGGATGTGATGTGTGTGCATGGGGTAGGGCAAATATTTGCTTACCACAACCCACTTTGCCTCACTGGCCAACATTCTGGCTAGAGTGGGAATTGGACTAGATGATCAACAGTGTCTGCTCTGCCTCACTAGGACTTCTCACCATTTGTAATTACAGATTTATAGTATGATTTCTCCCCTAGTAGACCTTTTTATCCCATGAGAGCAAGAACCATATAAGTTTTGTTCACCATTGTATTTTCAGCATACGACACAGTACCTAACAAATAGTTCCAGCTCAGTAAATTTTTAGTGCATAAAGGAATGCCCAGACAAGTACACAAACATGTAGACACACACACACACACACACGGAAGCATACTTTGGCATTTTCAGGGTCTTAGCCAAGAATTGGAAACTATCTGTTCATCTATAGAAAATTGGTTATACTACAAATTATTGATTTTTAAAAGTAAATTCCTGGTATGTTTCCACAATGGAATATTCTTCAGGTTTTATAAACAATAAGGCTGATCTTAAGTGTAATGGCATGAAAGGATGCTCAGGATTTACCATTATGGGAAAACGCGGAACAGTGTGTATTGTATAACCTGATATGAACGATAGAGAATAACTGACACTTATTGCCCTGGAAAAGGAAGAACACAAAGAACTAGAAAGAACAGAGTCAGATTCTTGGCTTTGATTTTTTCCAGGAACACACACCAAGAACATTCCCACCCTCTTGGTCTTTTCACTGTCTGTTCTTTCTGCCTGGAATACTCTCCTCTCAGATATTAACATATTAGTATGATTAACATTTACATATTAATAGTTTGCTCTCTTCTTTCACTAAGGTCTCTGTCCAATGTTACCTAAAGAGGCCTGTCTTGACCTGCCTGTCTTAGATAGCCTGCCCCATCACTCTCTACTCCCTTGCTCAGCTTTATATGAGATTATCTGTTTGTTTGCTGTATCACTTCCTCAAGCCCCACGAGGCCAGAAATCCAGGTGATTCTGATGCAGGCTGCTGAAGTACCTCAGCTTAGTAACCACTTCTAATTCTTAGGGCAGCAGTTCTCAAACTGTGGTCTCTAGACCAGCAACATCATCATCACCTGGAACTTGCTAAAAGTGCAGATTCTCATACATAGAGCTGATTCATTTTGCTATACAGCAGAAATTAACACAACATTGTAAAGCAACTATATTCCAATAAAAATTAATAAAATGAAACAGATTCTCAAGCCTAGACCTACTGAAACAGAAACCCTGGAGTAGGGCGCAGCAGTCTGTGTTTTTAACAAGCTCTCCAGGGGATTCTGATGTGTGCTAAAGCGTGAGAATCACTGACTCTAGCTTTGTTTCTTAGTCATCACCCACCCCCTCACCCCTTAGCTTTCTTCCTAGATACCTTTTCCTGGTAGAAAGATTCTTTTCTCTATTGTTTCCTTTTTGCTGCTCCTAAGAACATTCTAAATGAGATACAAATGTTGAAATTCTGTTTAACTTACTTTAAACTTGAAGTTTTCTTAAACTTTACCATCTAGAAAAGGAGCTGACAGTGTTTTTTGGGTTTGCAGTCTGAGACAGCTATACAACTCTTGCGTTGTATTGGGAAATCAGCCATAGACAATACATAAATGAATCAGTGTGGCTGTGTCCACATAAACCATCATATATGGACACTGAAATCTGAAGTGTTGCTAACCCCGTGGCATAATGTAGAATATGACATTATTTTGCATCTAACTACATTCATCTTGCCTCCTCTATAAAATGCTTGTCTATTTCTCTGCCCTTTTTCCTATCTGCTGAAGGGAAATCATTCCAGTGGCCAGTACCCATGGTCATTCACTTTGTAAGCGGGGAGAATCCTGGGAAGTGGCCAGTATCTTGGCTCACAAGAGGCACTGGGGGAACAATGCTGGAATACCACTGGCAAGGAAGTCTGCGGAAAAGCTGTGTAGGTGGACCCCTGGGAGTGGGCTCAAAGTACACAAACATTTAGGTCTCATTTTATATATCCACCAAAGAGCATTTGTTGCAGAGGATGTGAAAAGACAGCCAGGTTGGATACACCAACTATACTTCAATTTAAAAGAGTTTTTTTAAACCCTCAAAACAAAAATCTCCCCATCCAGGTAGATCAGCCAACCTTTCTCCTTAGCCGTTACCACTAGTGCAATGGGCCTATGAATAGGTGGTTATGCCACAAGGGAGGGAGGCTAGACCTGGGCCCAACAGAGAGGGTTTCACCTCTCCAAGGCTGACTTAGTTCCTGTCACTGCTGAGTGTCCAAGAAGCCAAGGGCAGAGAACCATGGTGACAGCACCAGAGACTGAGGGCCACTAGCCATCCACCTTATGGCAAGTTGATTACATTGGAACCCCTCCATCTTGGAGGAGACTGTGAGTTGTCTTTAATGGAATCAGTACATCCTTTGCACCTGGGTTTGCTTTGCCCACCTCTGCTGTCTCTGCCTCATCCTCCCACCTCCTCATTTCCTTTACAGGTTTTGCTCTCCAGTAACCCGTTGGCACGCCTAACTCAGTTTCAGCTTCAGCCTCCTAAAGCATGCAATTTGTGACCACCACTTTTCTAGAGGGAAATAGGACACTTGAAATTCGTGGCATGAACTGAATAATGATTACTCAAATTATCACCCATGGTGGCTTGAAATGAAATACAAGTGGAGGGCAAAGCTTTCGGAAATCAACTGGTTGGAGCACTTAGTCCCTATGGCGACAATGATTGCTATAGATGTGGCTCGGGCTAACTGCTTCTGATGCTTGTAGAGAGCTCACACAGAAAAAGAGGACAAACGGAAAGCCTTGAATGCACAACTCAGATCATGGTGGAAAATTCAAGAGCCCCATTTTAAAGGAGTCTTTATTCTCCCGGAGCTGCAGAATGGATATGCAGCTTATGCTCAGGGACTGATTAAGTTGTTGAAGAGTTAGGAGCATCACTTAGAGTTACTGCCTTGCTAGGACTCCTAGGCCAAGTTAGCTAAGGATATGACTAGGGAACAATCAGGACCCTAACATATTGGAGGGAAATATTTGGGCATAAACAGATGAAGCTGAGAAAAATGTAGACTCCAAGTCCCCCTGAACCTTCATTGCCAGTGGAAGCGGTCCTCTATCCCTTGTCTAACAGTACCAGCCTTCCTCTGCATAAAAGCCCAGGGACTTCCACTGGGGTGTTTACCTCATGTGGATGGCTGATTCTCCTTATGACCAACCTCTGCATCATTTCATTGCCTGCACTCCCATAAGATTCACTGGATTTCAGTATAGCCTGTAATCCCCAAGAAGAAGGAGTGTTGAAGCAGATATATTTATTATGGGTGACCTGTTCAGTGCTGACCTCCAACTACGCTCATGGAGTTTTCTGTGCAGTAGGGTTTCTGGATTATAGGATTTTCAGTTTTAAAACTGTGACGTACCCAGGAAAATTGGGACAAGCTGGTTACTGGGAGGACACTCTACACTGAGGCTTCAAGATATACCTTGGTGAGAGGAATGCTAGCATTGCTGAAAAGCTCTGCAGAATATCCTCTGTTGGTCAGAGATGATGGCAAGAGATGCTCCAGTGGAACTGGGCTCCCTGATTTCTGTAGGACTAATAGGATCCAAGTGGTAGGGTGCAAGTGACAGCACTTAACTGGCAGAACTAAGGTGTGTGCAATTAACATAATAAAGCATGAAGATAGAGTGATATCAGAGTGTTTTGACCTCCATCTGTTGAGTGGATGATTGTTTATGAAATACCCTAGGTGACATATAGAAGCAGAAACGTTATAGGCCTGATGGGCAGAAGTTTTGCAGACTCTGTTCCCAGATCTACCACGCCATTTCACTAATCTGGAGCCCCTTGATTAAGAGGGAGGTGAGATCTCTTTGAGAAAGAATCCTGCTGCAATGCTACCATAGATGTAGTCTGAACATCTTCCAAGTCCTTCCTCAGACTGAGACCTGTGGTCATTTGCTAGGGGACCACGATCAGGGAAAATGAAATAGCCACAATCTTTTAAGGTTATCAGATTATGACTCTGAATTCATTGCCAATTCTTGGAAGCCCAGTATGCTACTGTGGTCCATCTCCAGAGTCAGGTGATAAATTAAGCCTTGGTCTGAGTTTGTTTCAGTAGGAATCTCGGCAGAATTACTACGCATATTTCTAACCCAGTGATCCAAGCAGGGAGGGTTGTTATCATAGGAAGGGTCAAGTGGCATTCCCTGGAACTGTACTTTCCCCTCCTTTCACCCCTATTGCCAAGAATGTAAACCAAAGCAATACCAAATTCCTGGTACAATTGAAAAGACTAGAGACATCGCCAAGGACTTGAAAATTGGAAGTGTGATGATTTCAACCACATGCTCCTATGTAACTTGCCTCTGTGGCCTGTGGGAAAAGCTGTAGAAGTTTTGTAGGATGCTTCTGGCTTATTGTTAATTTAATAAGGTGGTGACACCAATTGCAAGTGTGGTTCCCACGGTGGTACTTTTATTGAGTACATCAACACAGCTTCTGGCATTTCTGTGTGCTGCCTTAGCAAATATAATCAGTAGAGATAATCAGAAATAGTTTGCTCTCACTCTTACCTCAGGGCTATGTTACACTATGCTGTTTTCAGTCATAATTTGCTCCAGAAGGAAGTCCATTGTCTTTTTATCCCACAGACATAATGCTGGTCCATTACATTGATGGCATTATACTAATGAGCTTGAGGGGCAGGAAGAATCAAGCACCTAGATGCCTTATGGCCAGAGGACAGGAAATAAACCCCATGAAATTTCAGGGGCTTGCTAAATGGATGACATTTATAGGGGTCCAGTGATCCAGGCAATGTCAGGATCTCTCTTCTAAGGAGATGAGTTGTTGTTTCCTTGCAATCTATCACAAGGAAGGAAACTGATATTTGGTAGGCCTCTCTGGATTTTGGAGGCAACATCTACCATATTTGGGCATGCTGCTCTGACCCATTTACCAAGCAACCCGTAAAGTTGCCAATTTTGGGTGAGATCTGAAGCAAGAAAAGCAGCAGATCTGGGTTGCACTGTGTGCTGCACTGTTACTTGGGCCTTTGGACTCTGCAGACCCGATGGTTTTGGAGGAATTTGTGACAGAAATGTTCTATGAAGCCTCAAAAGAAGTGGCACAGCACAGTCCCTTTGGGTGTTGAAGTAAGCCATGCTTCCCTACTTGACAATTACTTCCCATTTGAAAGGTAATACCTAGATGGCTACCAGGCCCTAGTGGTCACTGAATTCCTGACTGCAGGACCCCAAGAGACTATCTGATTTCAACTGCCTATTATGAGCTGTGTGTTTTCTAATCCACTCCATCGTCAAATAGTCATGTGTAGCAGCATTGCATTGTTAAATGGAAATTGTGTATGAAAGCAGATTCTAGTAGATACAAATCAAAATGAATGAGGAAGTGGCTCAGACTCTGATGTTGCTTGCTCCTACTGCACCATTGTCTCTCCATCTCAGCACACACATGTGGCCTAAGGAGAGTCCTCTACTATCATTTAGCAGAACAAGAAAAGGTAGGCCCGTGGGTTTATGGGTCTCCATGGTAGGATGGCAGCTGGTAGAGGTGGGACACAGCTGTCTGACAGCCCTACTCAGAGATGGCTCCCTAAAGACAGAAGTAAGGGAAAATCCTCCCAAGTAGTACATCCCAAAGAGACACCTGATTGTCTATTTGGTGGAAGGAGAAATGCCCCAATAAACTGATGCAGACTGATTCAAGGGCAGAGGCTAATGAGCTGGCTGGATGGTGAAGTGTGAGGAAAGAAAACGATAGAAATTTGGTGATTAGGAGTTCTAGTAAAGAGGTTGGTGGATAGATGAAGTCTTGTCTTGATGTTAGCCTCTTTCTTCAACTGCCCTCGTGCTTGCTCAGTAGGCGCATGTACAAAATGGCCATTGCAGCTGGGATGGGGTGTCTGTTGAGGGTCTTCCCTCACCAATGCTCATGTGTCTACCACTACTTTGAATTGGCAGCTGGCTTGTCAGCAGACCAAACACTGAGGCACCAAGCTGGCACCATTCCCCAGGAAGACCAGATAGTCACTGTTGGTGGACTGGTTACACTGAACCCTTCCATCACCGAGGAAGCACCCACTGCCTTCATAGGAATAGATGCATATTCCAAATATGGATTTGCTTTTCACACTTGCAATGCTTCTGCCAGCACCACCATGTGGACTCACAGGATGCCCGATTCATCCCTATGGTATCCCACCTAAAGTTGTTTGCATCAGAGGAACTCAGCTGAGTAGAAAGGAAGTGTGGCAATAGGCTCATCCCCATGGAATTCATTGGTTTTATCACATGTCCCACCACCCAGAAACAACTGGCTTGAAAGAATGGTGACACTTCCTGCTGAAGGCTGCTATGGTGCCACAGCCTGCAAGTTCAGGGTACTGTCTGACAGAAACTAGTGCATGCTTCAAACCGGTAGCCAATACATCACTTCATCCCCCTCACAGACAGAAGGTGTGGGTCCAGGATTCAAGAGGTGCATGTGGGAATGACCCCCCTCACTGGAGAAATAATTATTTTCCTATCCCTACATCTTGGACTCAGTGGGTTAAGAGGTTCTAATGCCCCAGGAAGAAATGCTTGTATCAGCATTCCTGTTTTAGAAGCAGATACTTCTCTCTGGCCATTTTTGTGCTCCTAATGTTTTTGAACTAACAGCCAGACAGGGGGGTCACTATATAGACCAGGGTGGTCTATCCTGATGAGCAAAGGCAGATTAGGTTGCTGCTATACCATGGAGACAAGGAGAACTATGTCTAGAACCCAGGGGCTTCACTGGAGTGCATCTTATCACTCCCTTGCTCAATAGTACTGCTCAAGGAAAACTGGCAACCCAGTCAAGGTGAGATTATAGGAAGTCAGATCCTGTAGGGATGAAGGTTAGGGATTCCCACCAGGTAGTATATCCTGTCCTGCTGAGATGCTGACAGAGGGCAAGGGGAGCATGGAGTGGCGAGCAGAAAACGAAACTATGACGATCAACTCTGAGCTTGTTTCCAGCCAAGAAACAGGATGACAGCAACTATGTTTTCCCTTCTGCTTTATCTAAAAAGCACTACTAGTGGTTAATACTTAATTTTATTTATTTATCTTTTTCAGTTCAGTTCAGTTCAGTCGCTCAGTCATGTCCGACTCTTTGTGACCCCATGAATTGCAGTGGGCCAGGCCTCCCTGTCCATCACCAACTCCCAGAGTTCACTCAGACTCATGTCCATTGAGTCGGTGATGCCATCCAACCATCTCATTCATCCTCTGTCGTCCCCTTCTCCTCCTGCCCTCAATCTTTCCCAGCATCAGGGTCTTTTCAAATGAGTCAGCTCTTCACATTATGTGGCCAAAATATATCTTTTTAGTGGTTAATATTTTAGATTTCATGTAGGAGTATGAACGAATCACTATCACCATGCACTGATACAGTAGCTGATGGGACTTTGTACATTTTGTCTGAGGCCACGGGTTCTTCATCTGGACAAAGGGCAGGAGTGGTGTGGAGGGGCAAAAGGAATGGTCATTTCCAGCGAAAGTGCTGGAAATTCTGTTTTCCCTTTCAAAATCCACTTTCCATCCTTTTCCACCCTGCTTTGTCCCCCGGACGATACTAACTATGTTTTCCATGGTCCCTTGTATTATGGCTTGTGGTAGCCATCAGCCAGTGGGAGGTATCAGCAGGAGATAAAATGGTGAAAGGATAGAAAGGCCAGGGTATTTATTCCCCAGACTCCCTCCCTGCTAGGACATGAGTTGGTAATTATTCTTCGACAGAAGGCCACACTTCCTGTTGAATATTCCTTTCCTTATTATTTCATTTTTCTTTTGTCTCCTTAGTTTTTGGGACTCACTTCTCCCCTTGTCCCTTCAGGCTTAGAGGTGCTAATGTCTCCCAGTACTGCTAATCATGAGGTATTTTACCATCCTTTTGGTTTTCCCTAATCCTGCCCACTCACTTGCCAATGCAGGAGACGCAGGCTCCATACCTAGGTTGGGAAGATCCCTTGGAGAAGAAAATAGCAACCCACTCCAGTATTCTTGCCTGAGAAATCCCATGGACAGAAGATCCTGGCAGGCTACAGTCCACTGGGCTCACAAAAGAGTTGGGCATGACTTAGCAACTACATCACAGCAACAAATCTTGCTCACACTCTTGTGCATGGTTCCTTTATTAATTGTCTTTAATTATCCCCTTTGAGTATGTCATTTGTTTTCTGTCATGAACCAAACTGATACAATCCCTAATATTTGTTTATATGTACCTCTCTCTTCTTTTATATACTCAGTCTTGTCAGAGGTGTGTCAGATTTATTAGACTTTTCAACCAACCAATTTGGGGTTTTATTTGATTTTTGGCTGGTTTCTTTTTAATAATATTTTCTATATAAAAATATCCTTACTTCTTCTTTCTTCTATTTATTCTGTATTGCTTTTTGTAACTTCTTAAATTAGATGCTTAGCTTTTTATTTTTCAAGCCTTGTTTCTTTAATAATACAAAGGTTTAAGAGCATAAATTTCCAAATACCACTTTAGCTGCAATGCATCATTTTTTTCTGTTAGTTTTGATATGTAATATTTCCATTATTTCTCTGTTCAGAGTATTTTCTAATTTTTAGTATGAACTTTTTCCTTGACCTGTGACATATTTCAAAGTATCTTTTACATTTTCTAACATAGGGTTTTTTGTTGTTGTTGTTAAGCTTTCTGTTATTGATTTTCAATTTAATAGCATTGTGGTCAGTAAATGTGAACTGTATAAGACTGATTCTTTGAAATCTGTTGCCATTTGCCTTTTTAAATGCAATGTGTGGTTAATTATCATAAATGTTCTATGTGCTGGACTACCACTCACTGACACACTGCCTGTATGTGAATTAGGAAAATGTGCCCTTTCTTCCAGGTGAATGCAGCAGCACACCTGAGCATGTGGTTTGGCAAGTGAAGCACGGGATAAATGTTTGACCCTTACTTGTCCCTTTGGCTAGGTGCTTTTGATCAGTGTACAATCTGTATGTGTTCTTATAAAGGATGTTTATTTTCCAGTTGCTAGGTACAACATTCTTTGTATATCTACAACACCAAGCTTGTTCATTTGATGTTCAAATGGTCTACATCGTTATGGACATTTTTATTCTGTTTTATCTCTCAGTCTCTAGGAGAGATGAATTAAAGACTCACTGCCGTGGTAGATTTGTCTATTTCTCTTTGTAGTTCTGTTATATGTTCATATATTTCAAAGTGGTTGATTATATTCAAGATTAGGATGGTTACATTTTCTTGGTGAATTGAAATTTTTATCAATATTTTATAATCCTCAAAGTTTGGTAATTATTTTTTTCCTTAAAGTCTATTTTATCTGATATTAATCTAGCTATAACAGTTGAATTTTTGTTGATCTTAGTATTTGCCTGGTGTATTTCCCCATTAGTTTTACTTTCAAGCTTTCTGTGTCCCTGTGTTTTAGAGATCTCTCTCTCTCTCTCTCTCTCTTTTTCTGTAATATTTATCTATTTGGCTGCGTCGTGTCTTAGTTGTGGCACAGGGGTTTAGTTGCTCCGCAGCATGTGGGATCTCAGTTCCCTCACCAAGGATCGAACCCACATCCCCCGTATTGCAAGATGGATTACCAACCACTGGATCGCCAGGAAAAGCCCCTAGAGATGTCTCAAAAATAGCTAGACTTCTTTAAACTCAGACTGATAATCTTTATTTTTAACTGGAGCATTTTGTTAATTTACATTTTGTGCAATTATTGATGTCTTTAAGTTTAAATTGGTAGATTTAAATTTCTTCCTCTATTCCACTTTTCTAAAAAATTTCCCTTCCTTTCTTGCCTTCTTGGGATTGACTGGTTTCTTTTTCTTTCTCTCTTTTAGTTTTTTTCCCCTCTGGTAGTCTGGAAGATATATAATATGATTATGTTTGTAGTGATTATCCTAGAAATTTAATATGTATATTTAACATAACTAAGTCTTCAGTTAATAAAAACCCATTACTGAATACTCAGCATTCATGGGACAGTCCCACAAAGTGCATGGCTTTTGCATTCATTTTTTGATTATTTTATTTATTTTATCTTGTTTTGCTTTCATGTGCTTCCTTCTGGGTCCCATTATCTATTGTCACTGAGATGATAAAAAATTGCTTGATCTTACAATTACCTAAAAGCAACCAGTTACTCCATGCATCAGACTCTCAATATTGAAACTACCCAATCCCTAGCCTTCACCATAGACCTCACTCTGTCTAGTCCATTGGTACCCAAGAACCAGTGAGATCACCAGGGAACAGTACTCCCAGCTGCTGAGACAATGCCAGATGCTGATAGCAAAGAACAGGCAAGCCAACAACAAGGATGCGAAACATGTGATAGCTTTGCAATCTTATGGAGCAAGAAAGCCAATTAGTTGTGAGCAATTCCTAAAGGAGTCATCATACCATGTAAAAATAGTTCTGCAGGCTCTGGGAGAGGGGAAAACCTCAAAGGACATCACTGCAGTCAGATCATACCACATTTGTGGGATACTGAGTAATATGCATGCTGCACACAGTTCAGTGTTTGGAAGAAGAAATCACTGTGATACAGTGGCAAGGTAAACCACAATATGCCAGAATATTATAGCTCAGTGGCTCTCAACATGGGGCTATTTTATACTCCAGGAGACATTGAGTGATGTCTGGAAATACTGTTGTAACAAGTGGTGTGGAAGGTGTGACTGACATCTAGTGGGTCTAGGCTAGACATTCTACAATGCACAGGATTCCCCCTGCCTTCCCCAAAGAATTATCTGCCCCCAAATGTGGATAGTGCCCATTGCTGTAGATTATACAGTGAAGTATACATAAACAACAGAATGGTTCTTCTTGCATCACAGAAGCCATCATGCAACAATGATTTTAAACTTTTTAGGGAGGGATGATGGTACAACGAAGATTCACTATACCATTCTGTTCACTTTAAAAATATTCCTTAGTTTTTGAGAATAATGAAAAATGAAAAACTCAGAGGGAACTCATATCGCTGAATCTCCTTGAAGTGGCAAAAATTTTTTTCTTTTTTTTTGGAGATGTCATTGAAACTGAATGGTGTATTTTAGAATTTCAGAATCAAAACAGTAGAAGACTAGATATAGCTGATGAAAAACAATCATAATAAACAATGTAGCATTTCCTGAACTTAAACAATGTAGCATTTCCCTGAACTTATTCTAAATACAGCCTGTCCTTTGAACAGGTTTTCAATGCAAATGAACCTGGTTCATATGATAAAACTTGCCAAATATAGAAGATATTAGTTCTAAAGTTCATACATTAATGCATATATGGTAGAATTTCATTTCTTATGTCTGTATTTTGTAAATTTTCAAACACTTAAAAAAAAAGACCTCTTTTACTTTGAAAAGCTGCACAAATAGAACAGAGAACCTGTTCAGTCCTTTACCCACATTCCTAAAACGTTAATATTTCACATTTGCTTAATCATCCTTCGTTCTTTTCTGAAACATTTTAAAGTTGCAGCACAATGCCCCAATCATCTCTAAATACGTCATATTTTCTTAAGGACTTTCGCATAACCACAAAATAAGTATTAAGTGGACATTTATACAGTATTATTACTTAATCTACAGATATTCAAATCTGGTCAATTGACTTCTTTTAGCAAAATAATTTTTTTGGCTGGGGATCAGTTCTATTGTTTTCATTAATCTGGAAGAGTTCCTCAATATGTCTTTGTCTTTAGTGACCTTGATTATTTTGAAGAGTGCAAGCCAATAGTTTTGTTAGACTGTCCTTAATATGGGCTTGTCTGATGGCCCTTCGTGATTAAATTCAGGTTATGCGAATTTTGGTATGATGAATACTACAAAATTGGTTAAGAGTTTTTCTTAGCACCTCATCAGGAGGCATATGACGCCCATGTGTCTAACGTATGGGAATGCTTATTTTTATCAGAATTAGGAGGGTGTCTGCTATGTTTTCCGACCGTAAAGTTTCTATTTCGCCCTTTGAAATTAAGTGTCTCCTCGGGAGCTACTTTGAGACATTGGAATGTAAACAAGTTTCTCTTGTTACTTGCGCCCCCTAGTTTTGCCTTAAGGTTTCAGTAATAGCGGTTAATAGAGTGTCAGCGCTGGTGGCTGCGAGTGTTGCCCAGGCCGATTGCTCTCTCGTAAGATTATAACCCTCGTTAACAGCAATGGCAACCCACTCCAGTACTCTTGCCTGGAAAATCCCATGGGCGGAGGAGCCTGGAAGGAAGCAGTCCATGGGGTCGCTAAGAGTCGGACACTTACTGAGTGACTTCACTTTCACTTTTCACTTTCATGCATTGGAGAAGGAAATGGCAACCCACTCCAGTGTTCTTGCCTGGAGAATCCCAGGGACGGGGGGAGCCTGGTGGGCTGCCATCTATGGTGTCGCACAGAGTCGGACACGACTGAAGCGACTTAGCAGCAGCAGCAGCAACAACAGCAAAATGCCTGGTGCAAAGTAATCGGCTGCCTTTTCCCCGACTAATTTCTTTGATCTCAGCTGTTAGCAGGGTGTATTGTAATTGATCTGCTTATATGTTTGTCTTCCCCACAGACTGAGCTCGTTGAGGGTAGGAATCATGGCTTATTATTTCTCTATCCTCAGTGTCTAGCACACATTAGGTGCTTTAAAAACACAAGTTTGAATTAGTGGTCTGGAGTAGAGACGAGGAAAGAAGATAAAGGCTACGAGTTGGCCTGGGGATGGCATTTTTTTTCTGCTCTAAAGGGAAGTGGGGCCAGGTTTGCAGAGGGCGCGGCCAGCGTAGTCACTCTGCGACGGGACCCATGGGTCCCAGCCACCTGGTTGGTCGCAGAGCCTCGGGCTTCCGCAGGGTGGGGTGGCAAGTGGGGCGGGAAATAAAAAACCGAACTCGCGGCTCCCGGCATTCCCCGTGGGCGGTGCTCCCCTTTGACCCCTCGCTCGCGTGCTACACATCCGGGCCTCTGCTACTAGTGAGGGGAAGATGGCGGCCGCAACCGTGGTGGTTCCCGTAGAGTGGATAAAGAACTGGGAGAAATCAGGGAGAGGCGAATTGTGAGTGTCCGGGCTGGAGGCGAGCGCTCCGCTGGGCCGGGCTTGGGCGTCAGCAGTGCTCTCATATTTGGCGGGAGGTGGAGGAGGGGGGGGAGGAGGTGTCCCCTCCCCATCTGGGTGACGGGTGTGGATGCTTGATTGGGAGTTTCGAACTCGGGGAGGAGAGGTGCTGGTAACTACCGCCGATCTCCTGCCTTCCCTGGGCTCCCCTTAAAGCCCTGCTGCCCGCCAGAGCTTGTCTTTCTTTAGCCTCTTAGCACAACTCCCCGTTTTGTCCCTGCGGGTCCCCGCGCTCTCGCTCCGTCTCTTTTGTCCCCCTCTTCCCTGAGCTCACTTGGCTCCTTTCTCTTTACCGGGCCGCGCCAGGAGGGTTCCGACTTTCCGTCTCTCTCTGTCCCATTTCTTTACTCTGTACCCGTTCGACTCTGCAGTTTGGAGCCCGGCGCCTCCTCTGCCCGAAGTCCGGACCGTCCCGGACTCCCTCCCCTCCTTTCCGCCCAGGGCATCGGGAAGGACCCTGCTTGGCACCTCTCGCTCTCCTGGGGAGCGATATCCTAGACCGTCCTGGCCCCCTCGTGGCGCCGCTGTCCATGGGCGAAGTATAGCAAGCATCGCCGCTTTCTTCAAGATCTACCTGCATTTCTTTGCTCCGTCTTTCCATCTCAGGGCCATTTCGGCTTGGAATCAACTTTTTCGTCATTAAATGTTTCCTAAACCCCATTTTGTCCTGGGACTGCAACTAATTTTGGCAACTCTCCAAGGTTCTCGGGTACCTAGAATAACGTGTTTCCTGTAGTCATAAAACTTGGGTGTTTTTCCTCTTTCTTTCTTTCCATAACACAGAAGACCGTAATCTGCCATAACCCGTGATTTCCTTGCCCCAAATTTCCGGCTCGCTCTGTCTCGGGGGAAAATTCGTTTAAGCGGCGGAACCAACCCCAGATTTTAAAACAAATGACTTATTGCGAATGTCTTTCTCTGGATCGCTTTATTAGTTAAAGCTCAGCCGGGTATGAGATTAACTCTTCATTAGCTGTTTTCCGCGTGGTTGCGCGACCCCGCCTCCCCCCCCTCCCTGTCCAGTAGTCAGTTTACGGTTGCCCGTGCGAAAAATACCATCTTTAGAACTTCGGTGCCGGGACCAAACGCGCGGAACGTGTTGCCGGATCTTGCGCGTGTAATCGCGCCAGCCTACATGACTCGCGCCAGCCTACATGGCCCGCGCAGCCTTCATGACCCTCCCCAGCCCCCCGTCCGCACTCGCGCTACTTTCCGAAGTCTTAGTGTGAGCGCTAGAATTGGATCGCCTGGGTAGGCGGTAGTTTTAGCCACTTAACTAGCCAGGTGACCTTGGGTAAGTTCCTTAGCCACTGTGACCGTTTCCCCTTGAGTAAATTGGGAATAATAAGTACTCAAAGGATTGTTGTGAAGATTAATGCCTGTAAAGCATTTGGCTTATAGTAAGTGCTCAAGTGATAACTACTATTACAAGTAATATTATTATTGCAGTCTTTAGATATTTCAGCTTCTCTGAACAGCTCTTGCACTTAAAAGTCTGTACTACTCAGGTTAGCAATTAATTCGTCTCTGATTCTTTCATGTAATCTCATGCATTCCAACGAACTGAGTGATCCTTTAAGAGTGGGGACTGTGTCTCACGTTTCTTTTGGTTCAACCCTCCCGTCACCATCCTCTACCCGCCTCCCTCCAGCCGCTCTAGCGTCTGCTTAGGGAGCTTATTGTTTTATGAACTGACAGGGAAGTCTGTTTGATAACCACTCACTTTTAACTGTTAGGAACATTTTGCACATCCTTGTACGTGCTAGTTAACAAGTAGCTGTTAAAGTGCCTTGTGTTCGGGGAAGGCAGGATGAGAAGTTACCAAAGCAAAGCATCATTTTCATCTGCATGAGAGTAGGATACCCCCCCGCCCCCCCAAAACGGGTACACGAGTTTATTGTTATTTTGTTTACTCTTAAAGTCAACTTAGTTATTTGGGGACTGTCATCTTTGTGGATTACTTAGCTTGTTCCTTCCTGCTGTTTTTGACAGTTTTACTGTTATTCCAATCTTAGAGTGAGTGGTATTAGGGCTAGGAGATAAAATTCTGCTTGGCTTTTGACTGGCAATGGTTGAAGAAAAAGTCATGTAGGAGTTTGAAATATCTAGTCAGAATTGGAATTTTGGATTCACTTTATGCATATTTACATGATCCATGCTATCCACCATAATTTCTGTGTTTTTGAAGAGCTGCTACAAAACTGTTATTCGAATTTAGGTGTATGTAGTTATTTCATGGCTTGTGGAATGTAGTTTGAATTATAGTAGATCCAGATTAGTATATTCAATTTTATAACTGTTCTGTTACATGAAGAGAGTCATGTGACATTAATGAAGTAATTTTAAATAGTTGTGTGACATAATGAAATATTTTAAATAGTCAAACTCATCACCATCCAGTACTTAGTCTTCATTTGACCTCTTTTCCTTCTTTGGAAACTTTATTGCATATAGTCTAACTTTGGAGTTTTTTATCTTGCTAACCATAGAGTTAGCGTTTTCATTTTATTATAAAAAATGGTACTATAAATATATTACAAAAATCTTTTCCTTTCTCTGAAACAGCTTCTTAAAATATGAACCAGCAACCAGAAATGTTAAAAAGATAATATGCTACCAAATTATTAGTGAATCCATTTACATATTTGGCTTTTAAGATTGATCAGTATTTTTCTTCAGTGGATTTTTCCTTTTTAATGAGAAAAGTTAACAGATGAGCTTTAAGTTGACCAAAAGTCATGATATTTTTCATGAGGTGTAAGTTCATTTCTTGTCTGTTACTTTCTATAAGTCTATTCTGGGAGTTGTATCAAGTTCAGCAGCCCAGTGTTAAAGGAACATAAGAGCTGTATGGGGTGTATTATAACATTGAGAGGGCAATTCTTATTTGTGCCTCATGAAAAGCAGCTGTCAATTAATACCGAAAGTCTTGGCTTTGAAGAGTAAGTTTTGTTAGATAACTAGGGAGAAAATAAAAACTGTATTTTGGCCATGTGAATGGTCCATCACATACCTAGCTAACCTATTTCCAGAGATACTGGTTATGTTTTTAATGGTAAATTACAGAACTCTTAAAATGATCTTTTTCAAGAGATAGCAAAAGCACAAAGGACTCTGAAAACATAATTAAGTATCCTTTGCAGTAACACTTAGATCTACTCTTCAGAGTTTCACATCTTAATGCAAACTCTTTGAAATTCTGTGACAGATGCAAGATATGGATTTAATCACTTTAATTTTGGAATTAGAGCTTAAGTTTCTTGATTATTTCATATTATCATAGGATTTGCCATGATTAAGCTAATAAACTTGCATGTACTGGTAGATCTAGGGGAGAATTTTATTTCTAGTAGACATCTTTAACACAGTGAGCCTAGCATTTCTTTGTGTCACAAGCAACCTTAATGGAGGATTTATATTCCAAGCTCTTAATCTGAAGATGTTAGCCTCATGTCAATACTTATTTCAAAATACTTATATTTGTTGAATATCAAGTATTTGTTTAAATAACTTGATTCTTTTTCTTTAAAAAATTTACATATCAAATAGAAATTTTTGTTGGGCATTACCTTATTTCTCAGTAGCTCAGCAGTAAAGAATTCATCTGCCAATGCAGGAGATGTGGGTTTGATTCCTGGGTTGGGAAGATCTCCTGGAGGAGGAAATGGCAACCCACTCCAGTATTCTTGCCTGGAAAATTCCATGGACAGAGGAGGTTGGTGTGCTACAGTCCATGGGGTGGCAGAGAGTTGGACATGATTGAGCACACACACCTACAGGTAATAATACAGTTTTAAAATTTAATGGCCAAATGTTTTGGTTGCTATTCTTTTCTTCATCTGCTACTGGATGATTCCAGAACTTATGGAAGGGCATTTGGATGTTCATTATAATGTTGTCTGACCTGAATTTTTTGGAGCAAAGTAGGAGGGAGATTATAGCAAACAGTCTAAGAAATTTTTGTTTTAATATTTGTCTTTTTTTTCCTTCAAAATGTGCTCTAAGTTCATATGAAGCTTTATCTGAAACCATTTCTTCATGTCTTAGTTTTCATTTGCATTCGTTTTCTTATTTTGACCTGTGTTCACAAGTCTTGGTCTATTTCCTGGTAAGAGAAATCCATTTTTCAGAAAATGTAGCAGTATCAGGAGGTTTTTCCGGGCTACTGCTTTCTCTTTTTGTTAGAAAAATTGTTCTTTAACTAAAGTAGCATGAGTGCTATTAATGTACTCGTGTGCAGGAACTTCTGTGTCTTTAACATTTCCTGTTCTTTTTCCTCCTCATAAGTGCATATTTTCATTTTCTTAAATGCATGTTTTGAGATAAAACTGCATGTCCCAGTACTCATTTTTTTTGGGTTATGTCTCCTGTCAATGATAATAGAGGTAACTCTTAATAAAGTTTAGCCATCTTTTGTTTTGTTTTTAAAAATTAGTTGAAGCATAGATCTGCATCAATTTTTTATATGTAGAAGCAGCTTTGAGATGTTGCGTATAATCCAATAGTTCATGTTGTGTTTCTTTACTGGAAAATAGGATCGAGTAAGATGGAAAGTCAAATACTCATGTTAAAGAGTATTCACAAAATACTTAAGTTCTTGGAAGAACTTAAGACATTTTACTCAGTTTAAGTTTCATATATCTTTGACAGAAAGTAGACTCTTTGTTCTCAGGGGCCTGAGGTCACATCTCCACTATAGCACCGAACTGTCATAAAAGAGGAAAAAATGGTAAACCCAATTATTTGGAGGTTATTAAGGGACTAAAATAGTCATTTGAATTTTTTCCAAGGCAGAATATTTGATTATTTTAAAAGCCATATTAAAATGGGCACCTGTTGAAGTTTTGTTTTTCTCCTCTTAAGATTTAGGATAGAGTACTAAACTGTACAAGAGGTGTACTAAGACATGCAGCATTCTGAAACAGGATTGTTTCTTTAAGGATACTTCATAATCTTCTATTAGTGGGAGAACTTGGGGGAAAAGCTGTGTCAAATCTACTGATTGGGGAAAATTCTCAGTGAGTTTTTAGTTTCCTCCAACAACTAGGGAAGAAGTATTTTATACTAGGGAAATAAAAGTTATACAAATAAGTTGCTTTATATAATGTAGTAACCCATCAGTGATTCCTTACACAGTTTGAGTGAATCTTTAAGATGCTAATTAATAGTGCATGATGACATTATCATCTGCATCCTGATGAATATGTTTGTAGCTTTTGTGACTGACAAGATGGAATTACATTTCAGTTATTTTTAAAAATTATGTAACAATGACTGTACCATTAGATTAAGTGGGATTTGGTACACTGACATTTGCCCCTCCCCACTGGAAGGATTATAGCAAAAGACATTTGCATTAAGCTTGTTAAAACAAATAGAAAATGAAGCTATTGAAAATGTGAATAAGCAGACAGATTCACTGTAAGAAAGAATATTTGACCTTGCTTTTTAGTAGCCAGGGTACAAAGGGAAAGATGAGTTACTGGATTTCCTTGCATTCTTCTGTCAAAGTTGCAATATTTCCTGCTACTATATTCTGAAGGCAATTGAACCTATGGGGACAGTGAAAACCACGGAGGGAGGGGATTGTTTCAGTACTTTATGGCAAATACTGAAGCAGCCTTGATGCACTGTCTTACATATTTACTCTGACTCCTGCTAGGTGTCAGGCATTTTTAGGTTATATTCTCTGATGCTAGTCTGAAGCAGATATTTTTGTATTGCCTAATGTAATGAAGACTGATTTTGTTTCATATTTGAGATAAGCTTGTTGTAGGTTTAACTTACTTTGAGAAATTAAAAGCTTACCCACTGTCTTAGCACATTGGAAGGCCTATCTGGTTCTCAGGAGAAATAGTTGAAAGTACTTGGAGTCAAACTTAAACTGCCTTATTTTACTGTTTCTAAGGGGCTCTCTGAAAATTTTTGTTCTTTTAATAGGAGTTGATTAAAAACTAACAACTAAACGAGATTTTCAAACTATGCAGATTCAGTAATAGTTGTCTGTTGGCAAGGCATTTTTATCCTTTGGTTTTGAAAATAATTTTATGAGACATACAGATGAATTTTTGACCTGGAAAAGTCCATTGAACCTTACCCTGCTTATCCTGATGATGGAGTCGTGAAATAAAAGACACAAGAGAGGTGAACTGCAAGGGCATACATAATCTGCAAAGTAGATAATCCCTCTGTGGATGGTTGTAATGTGGCATCATATTTCACCTTAGATGTGATATATAAGCACATTCTGTCATTTTATAGTTACTTGCTTTATTGACTGGATTGCTAGACTTAAAAAAATTAAACATATGCATTCGTTGGTTCTCCTTTTTTTTTGAGTTTTGTACAGCTGGTAATAACAATTACTTTTTCTAAGTTGTGAAATTAAAAAAATACAGAAAACTGCCTAAAATTTAAATGTAGAGCTCAAAGAATCACTAAGATGCACACTCATGTAACTCGTACCCAGCTCTAGTCAACATAATCCCCCTTCCTTTTTGTACTCTTTCACCTCCCCTGTGATAACTGACATTTATGGCTTTCTCTTGTTTTTATTTACAGTTTTGCTAACAAATAAGTTTAAGTTTGTTCTTTTTGAATTTCGTATAAGTGGAATCATAGAGGATGTGTTCTAATTGTTCCTGACTGCTTTTGATCAACATTATGTCTTTAGGATTCATTTGTATTTTGAGAGTATTTGCAGTTCTTTGATTTTCATAGTTATAAGATGCTCCATTATATAACTATACCATACTTTATCTCTTATGCTACTGATGAACAGGTTTGTTGTTTTGAGTTTTTGGCTGTTGCCAACAGAGCCAATAGAACCATTCTTACACAGGTATTTTGGTGTACACAGCTGCACGTACACCAACTTTACTAGATACTGCCACACTATTTCAAAATATGCTCCCATCAGCAGTGTATGAGAGTTCACCTTCACACCCTGGCTAACATCTAATATTGTGCTATGTGCTCAGTTGCTCAGTCATGTCCAATTCTTTGCAACCCCATGGACTGTAGCCCTCCAGGCTCCTCTGTCCATGGAATTCTCCAGGCAAGAATACTGGAATGGGTTGCCATTGCCTACTCCAGGGGATCTTCCCTACCTGGGGATCAACCTGCGTCTCCTGCATTGACAGGCAGATTCTATACCACTGTGCCACCTGGGAAGCCCAACATCTAACATTGTCACACTATAAGTGATATACATTATTAGTTTCAGGTATACAAAATAGTTCAGTATTTTTGCAGATTATACTGTATTTACAGGTTATTACAAGATAATGGCTACAATTCTCTGTGCTACAAAGTATGTCCTCGTTGTTTATTTTATACATGAAAAGTGAAAGTGAAAGTCGCTCAGTTGTGTCTGACTCTTTGTGACCCCATGGACTGTAACCCACCAGGGTCCTCTGTCCATGGAATTCTCTAGGCAAGAATACTGGGGTGGGTAATGGTTATCTTCTCCAGAGGATCTTCCCAACCCAGGGATTGAACCCAGGTCTCCCACATTGTAGGCGGATTCTTTTACCATCTGAGCCACCAGGGAAGCCCAGAAATACTGGAGTGGGTAGCCTAACCCTTCTCCAGAGGATCTTCCCAACCCAGGAATTGAACCAGGGTCCCCTGCATTGCAGGCAGATTCTTTACCAGCTGAGCTACCAGGGCGGAGGCTATTTTATGCTACTATGACTAACAAACTATTTTATACATAGTAGTTTGTTAATCCCATGGTCCTAAACTGTCTCCTTCCCACCCCTCTCCTTTGGTAACCACAAGTTTGTGTTCTGTATCTGAGTCTGTTTCTGTTTTGCATATGCGTTTGTTTGTAGCATAGGCGTCTTTTTTTTTTTTTTTTTTTACTTTTTATTTTGTACTAGGGTATAGCTGATTAACAATGTTGTGATAGTTTCACAACAGTGAAAGTATTCAGTTATACATATTTCCGAACTCCTCTCCCACCTAGGGAGCCCTGTAACACTCAGCAGAGTTTCATGGGCTATATAGGCATCTTTTTGTATATTATTGGTCATTTGGATTTTGGTTTATTGTGAAAGATCTCTTTATATCTTTTTCCATTTTTCGATTGGATTGTTCACATTTCTTTCATTGATTTGTAGTTCTTTCTATAAATTGTAGTTTGGGTTACACTCTGTGTGGCAAATGTCTTTTGTTATTCTTAGGCTTGTATTTCCACTCTACAGTCATGACTTTTAATGAGTAGAAGTTGTTCATTTTAATGTAGTTAAACGTCTTTTACTTTCTGAGTTGTATTTTTTGTGTTTACTAGTTTTTCTCCATTCTAAGGTTAATGAACTACCCTATGACTTTTCTGGAAACATGTTGCTTTCCCTTTTAAGTCTTACCTAACTGGAGGTGATTTTTATGCGTGCTGTGAAGTAGAGGGTTGCAATATATTGTCGTGGGGGATGTATATGAAGAAAGTTCAGCCTCACACTTAAATAGTTGGCAAAAGGAAAAGAATTTTAGTAGTCTTTTCAGATAATTATAGATATTTTTTAATATCATGTCAGAATTTGTCAAATGGTAGTTTCTTAATGGTTTGTTGCAATGCCAAACCTAAAATCATATCTGTATGTTGTTAAATTGAACAACATACAGACAACAACTATACATCCTTGTATGTTGTTAAATTGAAATCCAGTTGTCTCTCTTTTACTTGGAATCTGTTTTACCCATGTATTATTTTGCAGAATCCTGCATTAGTCAGTTGGAAAATACTGGTTCACCCAATGATGCAGCACTTCCAAGTATGACACAATGCATTGTTTAATATAAAAAACCACATTCTTCAGTATCATCACTGAACTAATCAGGGAAGTTTTTATGAATTGTGAACTAGCCAAGTCCATGGTGCCAGATTAAAGTTTTCCAAAATGCTAATTTTTGTTTGAAACCGTACCTTTTATCATTGGCAACAGACACTCTCAGCTTTTTCCCTTGAAGTGACTGGCTCACTTGGTTCATTTTTGAGAAAATTCTGGCCAAAGACCCAAATCTGAATAACCATAGTTTGCCAGTTCTTTCAAGTAAAAGGGCTTCTCTTGTGGTTCAGCTGGTAAAGAATCCGCCTGCAATGCATGAGACCTGGGTTCAATCCCTGGGTTGGGAAGATCCCCTGGAGAAAGGAAAGGCTACCCACTCCAGTATTCCGGCCTGGAGAATTCCATGGGCTGTATAGTCCATGGGGTTGCAAAGAGTCGGGCACTTTCAAGCAACTTTCACTTTCAAGTAAAAATGGTGTTCTGTGAAAAAGCAGCTAGTTCAGCTCACAATTCAAACAATTGCATAAGTGATTTTCCTGGAGACAACAATGGTATTTTGTTGTGTGACAAAAATGTTTTATGTATACTTTCCAATTTGTCACATAGAATATTAAAAATATGTATTCTAAAAAAAACCATGTTCTCAGGGCTAGGACTTAATACAATTCATTAAGGACATTTTCTTTATTGTAGATACATATAACAGGTAAATCTTAACACATTTTAAAGTAAACAGTACAGTATTGTTAACGATAAGCACAATGTACAGCACATCTTTAGATCTTTTTAATCTTGGATGGCTGACATTTATACACATTGAACAGCAGGCTCCCGTTTCTCTATCCCTCTAGCCCCTGGCAACTACTGAAATTCTACTTTTTGCTTCTGTGAGCTTGATTACTTTAGATACCTCATATAAGTGGAGTCATGTAGTATTTATCCTTCTGTGACTATTTTGTTTCACATACTATCTTCATGGCTCATCCATGTTGTTGTATATGACAGGATTTATTATTGAATAACGTTCCATTGTATATTCATGAGGTTTCTTTATGTACTCACCTGTTGATGGACATTTAGGTTTTTTCCTACCTCTTGGCTATTGTGAATAATGCTGCAATAAATATGAGACTGCAGATACCTCTTTGATATCCCGATTTCAAATTTTATGAGTAAATACCTAGAAGTGGGATTGCTGGGCTGTATGATAGCTCTATTTTTACTTATTTGAGGGACTCCCGCACTATTTACCGTTTTACATTCCCACGAACGGTGCACAAGGTTTGCAGTTTCTTCATATACTTCCTAACACTTATTTTCTGTTATTTTTTAAAAACAGGTGTTTTAGGTTCACAGAAAAGTTGAGAAAAAGATAGATGAATTTCCCATTTACCCCCTGTCCCCACATATGCATAACCCACCATTATCAACATTTCCCCACCAGAATGGTACATTAGTTACAATTGATGAATCTGCACTAACACATCATAATTGCCCCCAGTTCATAGTTTACCTTTGTTTTCACTCTTGGTGTTGCACATTTTATGGTTTTAGACCATAAGGACATGTATCCATCATTATAGTATCAGAGTATTTTCACTACCCTAAAAATCCTCTGTGCTCTGCCTATTCATCTCTCTTCCCAGCCCCTGGTAACCATTGAACTTTTTACTGTCTCCATAATTTTGCCTTTTCCAGAATGACATATAGTTAGAAACATACACTGTGTAGAGTTTTCAGGTTAACTTTGTTGACTTATTAATGTGCTCTTAAGGTTTCTCCATGTCCATGTCTTTTCATAGCTTCATTGCTTTATAGCTTATTTCTGTATGGTGCTGAATAATATTCCATTGTGTGAATGTACCACTTTATTTATCCATTCACCTATCGAAGGACATCCTGGTTGCTTCCACGCTTTGGTAGTTATGAATGAAGGTGCTATAAATATCCTTGTGCAGGTTTTTGTGTAGACATAAGTTTTCATCTCCTTTGGGTAAGTATCAAGGAGTGAGAGGGTTGAACTGTAAGGTATGTTTACTCTTGTAAGAAACCACTAAACTGTCCCAGTGTTGCTGTACCGTTTTCCTTCCCACTAAAGATGATTAAGGAGCTCAAGTTGAATGGTTTTATGAAGACCTACAAGACCTTTTAGTACTAACACCCCAAAAAGATGTCCTTTTCATTATAGGGGACTGGAATGCAAAAGTAGGAAGCCAAGAAACACCTGGAGTAACAGGCAGATTTGGCCTTGGAATGCGGAATGAAGCAGGGCAAAGACTAATAGAGTTTTGCCAAGAAAATGCACTGGTCGTAGCAAACACCCTCTTAAACAACACAAGAGAAGACTCTACACGTGAACATCACCAGATGGTCAACACTGAAATCAGATTGATTATATTCTATGCAGCCAAACAAGACCAGGAGCTGACTGTGGCTCAGATCATGAACTCCTTATTGCCAAATTCAGACTTAAATTAAAGAAAGTAGGGAAAACCACGAGACCATTCAGGTATGACCTAAATCAAATCCCTTATGATTATACAGTGGAAGTGAGGAAATGGATTAAAGGGCCTAGATCTGATAGAGTGCCTGATGAACTATGGAATGAAGTTCGTGACGTTGTGCAGGAGACAGGGATCAAGACCATCCCCATGGAAAAGAAATGCAAAAAAAGCAAAATGGCTGTCTGAGGAGGCCTTACAAATAGCTGTGAAGAGAAGAGAGGCGAAAAGCAAACGAGAAAAGGAAAGATATAGTCATCTGAATGCAGAGTTCCAAAGAATAGCAAGAAGAGATAAGAAAGTCTTCTTCAGCGATCAATGCAAAGAAATAGAGGAAAACAACAGATTGTGAAAGACTAGAGATCTCTTCAAGAAAATTAGAGATACCAAGGGAACATTTCATGCAAAGATGGCCTCAATAAAGGACAGAAATGGTCTGGACCTAACAGAAGCAGAAGATACTAAGAAGAGGTGGCAAGAATACACAGAAGAACTGTACAAAAAGATCATCATGACCTAGATAGTCATGATGATGTGATTACTCATCTAAAGCCAGACATCTTGGAATGTGAAGTCAAGTGGGCCTTAGAAAGCATCGCTACGAACAAAGCTAGTGGAGGTGATGGGATTCCAGTTGAGCTGTTTCAAATCCTGAAAGATGATGCTGTGAAAGTGCTGCACTCAATATGCCAGCAAATTTGGAAAACGCAGCAGTGGCCACAGGACTGGAAAAGGTCAGTTTTCATTCCAATTCCAAAGAAAGGCACTGACAAAGAATGCTCAAACTACTGCACAATTGCACTCATTTCACATGCTAGTAAAGTAATGCTCAAAATTCTGCAAGCCAGGCTTCAGCAATACGTGAACCGTGAACTCTCTGATGTTCAAGCTGGTTTAGGAAAGGCAGAGGAACCAGAGATCAAATTGCCAACATCCGCTGGATCGTGGACAAACCAAGAGAGTTCCAGAAAAACATCTATTTCTGATTTATTGACTATGCCAAATCCTTTGACTGTGTGGATCACAATAAACTATGGAAAATTCTGAGAGAGATGGGACTACCAGACCACCTGACCTGCCTCTTGAGAAATCTGTATGCAGGTCAGGAAACAACAGTTAGAACTGGACATGGAACAACAGACTGGTTCCAAATAGAAAAAGGAGTACGTCAAGGCTGTATATTGTCACCCTGCTTATTTAACTTCTATGCAGAGTACATTATGAGAAACGCTGGACTGGAAGGAACACAAGCTGGAATCAAGATTGCCGGGAGAAATATCAATAACCTCAGATATGCAGATGACACCACCCTTATGGCAGAAAGTGATGAGCTAAAAAGCCTCTTGATGAAGGTGAAAGAGGAGAGTGAAAAAGTTGGTTTAAAGCTCAACATTCAGAAAACAAAGATCATGGCATCCGGTCCCATCACTTCATGGGAAATAGATGGGGAAACAATGGAAACAGTGTCAGACTTTATTTTTGGGGGCTCCAGAATCACTGCAGATGGTGACTGCAGCCATGAAATTAAAAGAAGCTTACTCCTTGGAAGAAAAGTTATGACCAACCTAGATAGTATATTCAAAAGCAGAGACATTACTTTGCCGACCAAGGTCTATCTAGTCAAGGCTATGGTTTTTCCTGTGGTCATGTATGGATGTGAGAGTTGGACTGTGAAGAAGGCTAAGCACCGAAGAATTGATGCTTTTGAATTGTGGTGTTGGAGAAGACTCTTGAGAGTCCCTTGGACTGCAAGGAGGTCCAACTAGTCCATTCTAAAGGAGATCAACTCTGGGATTTCTTTGGAAGGAATGATGCTAAAGCTGAAACTCCAGTACTTTGGCCACCTCATGCGAAGAGTTGACTCACTGGAAAAGACTGATGCTGGGAGGGATTGGGGGCAGGAGGAGAAGGGGACGACCAAGGATAAGATGGCTGGATGGCACCACGGACTCGATGGACGTGAGTCTTGAGTGAAGTCCGAGAGATGGTGATGAACAGGGAGGCCTGGCGTGCTGCGATTCATCAGGTCGCAAAGAGTCGGACACGACTGAGCAACTGAACTGAAAGATGATTGAGTGTTATATTGCACCACATCCTCACCAGCATTTGGTGTTGGCAGTGTTCCAGATTGTGGCCATTCTAATGAGTGTGTAGTGGTATCTCATTGTTTTAGTTTCCATGTCCATGATGATGTATGATGTGGAACATCTTTTCATATGCTCATTTGCCATCTGTATATCTTTTGATGAGATTTCAGTTAAGGTCTTTGCTCATGTTTAAGTTGGTTGTTTGTTTTCTTATTGTTGAATTTTAAGAGTTATTTGTATATTTTGGATAATAGTCCTTTATCAGATGTCATTTGTTTCCTTGCAGTTTTTTGATAATGACCACTTTTACAAGTGTGAGTTGATGGCTCATTTTGTTTTTGATTTGCATTTCTCTGATAATAAGTGATGTTGAGCATCTTTTCATAACCTATTGGCCATTTTGTCTGTTCTTTTTTTTTTAGGCTATGCATTGCGACATGTCGGATCTTAGTTCCCCAACCAGGGATCAAACCCATGCCCCCTGTATTGGGAGTGCAGAGTCTTAACCACTGAACCACCAGGGAAAGACCCTTGTAGGTCTTCTTTGCAAAAAATGTCTGTTTAACCCACTCCAGTATTCTTGCCTGGAGAATCCCATGGACAGAGGAACCTGGCAGGCTACAGTCCATGGGTTCGCAAGAGTCAGACATGACTTAGCGACTAAACAACAATTCATTTTTCAGTCAGGTTGTTTTCTTGCTATTGAGTTGTAGGTGTTTCTTATATATTTTGAATGTTAGCCCCTATCAGATACATGGATGGTTCACAAACATTTTTTCCCCTATTTTGTAGGTTACCTTTTCTTTCTTTTTCTTTTGGCCACAACTTGAGGCATGTAGCATCTTAGCTCCTCAGGGATCAAACTGTGTCCCCTGCAGTAGAAGCATGGAGTTTTAACCACTGGACCATCAGGGAAGTGCCCTGCCTTTTCATTTTGTTTGTCATTTCTTTGCTGTGCATACAGTTTTTAGTTTGGTGGTCCACTTGTCTGTTTTTGCTTTCATTGTGCTTTTGGTGTCACACCCAAGAAATCATTGCCAAGACCAATGTTATGAAGCTTTCTCCCTGTTTTTTTTCCTAGGGGTTTAACAGTTTCAGGTCTTGTTTTTATGTATTTGATCTATTTTGAGTTGATTTTTGTGTATGATGTAAGAAGTATCCAATTTCATTCTTTTGTATATGACTATCCATAATGCTGTTGAACATCTAATGAATTTTTCAGTTTAGTAGTTATGTTCTTTAGCGCTGGAATTTGTTTGGTTCTTTTAAAATTTTCTGTCCTTTTGTTAAAATTCTCATTCTTTTTATGCATCATTTTCCTGAACTCACTGAGCATCTCTATGATGGTTATTTTAAATTCGTTGTCAGATAATCCATATACCTCTAATTCTTTAGAATCAGTTTCTGAAGACAAATTTTGTTCCTTTTATTAGACCAATTTTACCTGTTTCTTTATGTTCCTTGTAGTTTTGTGTTGGTATCTTTGCATTTGAAAAAACACTCTTATCCCAGGCTTTATGGACTGCTTCAGTGCAGGGAAAGGCCTTTACCAATCAGCTTGGCTATAGATTCTGGGAGCCTCTCAAATTTTACTCTGGATGTGTCTTCTCTGCCCTAGTGTGTAGATTCCAGATTAGAGGGAGTTTGTACAAGCTTTCCCTCTCTTGCATCCTCTGGTGTCCATCTGTTGTACCCTAGGGTTCTCTGAAGCAGCAGCACGCCACCCAGCTTTTTTGTTGTTCTTAGTGGCTCCCAGGCAGCTAGAGTATGCTGGGTACTGTCAGTGCCCCAAGTCAGGCTAGACAGAAACCAGTCTCTCAGGTAGTGCCCCTCCCCCAAAGCTGGAATACTGGGCACATGCTCTAGTTTTCTCTTTCTCCTTTGAAGGAGAGATTGCCAAGCTGTTGGGCACCTCCCTGACCCCCCGAACTGCCTCGCTGCCCCCACCCCCGGAAGAACGTTAGATGTATATATAGTCCAGTCTTCTGTTTCCTTCCTCAGAGAGAATTTGGAAATTGGGAATTGCCTTCCAGCCATGCGGTGCTGTGCCAGGAGTAGGGACTTTGGTGAAAGAGCATCATGTATTTTCCTAGGAGCTTTAATGCAGCTGGTTTAGTTCTTGCCTGGGGTGCAGGAGCCTCTTAACTGTTTCTGAATTTCTCATAAAGGGAATTGTGGATGTGTATTGTTGACTTGTGTTTCTATGGGAGGAAGGAAGGCCTGGAACCTCCTATTTTGCCATCTTGCTGAGCCACTCCCATCAAGGACATTCTTAAGTGAAACTGGCTTTTGTTTGTGTGAATGATCATGAGAGATGTAATGAAACAATTTGGTGACATCTTACATGAGACTGACTTTATTCTTTTATCTCTTAAATTTTTTTTTTTTTTTTATTCTTGATTGTGAAGAATTCAGTGAGACAGTTTGGTGCTACTACCCTGATGAATGCTAAGGTGCCAGCAGTCTCACCTTACTTTGCTTTTGAATTATTAGTGCAAATGTCAGTACAGTAAGAAGGGAAATGCAGTCTTAGTACTATTATGAATATAGCTTTGACCTTGCAGAATGCCAGAAAGTGTCTTGGGGATCAGGGGTTTGTGACCCACACTATCAGAACTGCTGCTTTATCAACTTATAACTTTTTTCTTACTCCTAATTTTTAAAGTTTTAAAAAAATAGTGAATGGTTATTGAATTTTGTCAAATGTCATTTATGCATAAAAAGATGTAGAAAACTAAGAATAGAAACTTTCTGAACTATTTTGTGATTTTAAAAGTTTAATGTGGTAAATTAATTTGAACCAACTTTGTGTATTTGGGATAAACCCATTTTAACCTTGATGTATTTCAGTATTTTTCAATTTATATATCTGTACATATTTTATAGAGCTTCCCAAGTGTCTCAGTGGCAAAGAATGTACCTGCCAATGCAGGAGACATAAGAGAAGCAGGTCAATCCCTGAGTCGGGAAGATCCCCTGGAATAGGAGATGGCAACCTGCTCCGGTATTCTTGCCTGGGAAGTGCCATAGACAGAGGAACCTGGCAGGCTTCAGTCCATGGGGATTCTCCAGGCAAGAATACTGGAGTGAGTTGCCATGCCCTCCTCCGGGGGATCTTCCCAGCCCAGGGGTCGAACTCAGGTCTCCTGCATTGCAGGTGGATTCTTTACCATCTGAGCCACGAGGGAAGTGCATACATTGCAATAGATGTACTTCTTAAGCCTTTTTATCCTGAGGATCCCCCACCATCTTTTATTTTTCCTTGTAATATATCTGTTGAAGAGACTGGGCCATTGTCCTGTAGAGTTTCCCACAGTTTGTATTTAAGTTTTGCTCCTCCTCCTCAAAGACAACTTCATACGTGGTGGTGTATTCTTGTATTAGGATCAGGAGGCACATAATGTCTGATTGCATCTTAGGATGTGAACAGCCATTGATAGATGCCTAGATCCTTGAATTTATTAGGGACTTAAAAATGGCGCTGTTCTATCATACCTTTGTTTGTTAGCTGAAATACTAACAGAGGCATTTCTTATCAACTGTTGGTTTGTATACAAAAGGCAGAATAAGTGCTTGATTTTCATTCTTGTATTTACCTATTTTCATTCAAAATAATGTCTTGATTCATTAGCATTTTCCAATTATGGTTTTTAGGTTTATTTTATATAAATGTGTAATTTAAATTAAAATGTGTAATACATTTCCAGATGTTTTTAGTTGATAGAATTTGCTGTATAAGGATTATCTGTGTTAGAAGTAGAAATTAATACAGATTATTTGTTTTATTCTAGTTTACATTTATGCCGGATCCTCAGTGAAAATAAAAGCCATGATAGTTCAACTTATAGAGGTAAGACTTTTAAAAGTATCATAACTATGAGATTTAGCTTGGTCAAAATTAATTAAATACCCTGTTTTCTATTAAATTTTATAAATAGAGCTAGCATGGAAAGAGAAACTAATTCTGATCTTGTTTGTGCTAGGAAACGTGCAGAAACTGAGGTTCAGTGTTTTTACGAAAGCTGGTTATGTTTAGGTGGTATCTGGGGATCTTGTTAAAGGCAGTTGTCATGGAAAACATTACGAGCAAAGGAGTTGTTTATGACTGCATATCTCAAATATGATTTATTAAGTAAAGTGTTATGCAATTAAACTGAATGTAAATTTTTAGTTATTTTACTTTTAAAGGATTTACTGTTTAATTTTTTTAATTTAAAACCAGATATATGGATTCAGAAAAGGAGGGGCAAAAACAAAAGCAATGATGCCCAGTAATTTAAACCATTTTCATATGTAGCTTTCACTGGGGGTAGAATCAATGACATTTTTTTTCAATCTGGAAAAATAATTTATAATCAATATTCTATTTTAAATAAGTTATTAGATAATTTTCTGTAAAAATTAATTAAATATTATCTTAATATGAAAATGTATACTTTTTTGAAGAACATTTGGATTTTTGAGTAGAAAGCATTTTCAAATGAGTGAATGAACCATTTTTCTGTCATTTGGGTAAGACTTGTTAACACTCCTTACTCAGTCCCCAAAGTTATTTTACAGTCATCCTGCTTTTAAAATTTCAGATCATTCATAAAGATTTTTGAGGTTGTTAATATAATGCTGTTTTTGAATAAGTCAGTTGACTATCAGAAGATTAAGACTAAAAGAAGTCCTTTTAAAAGCATTGGATACTTTCCCTCTCCTCATGTTTGAAACAAGTTTCTAACTTCTCAGTTAACTTTATCTTGTGTTTAAAACCTTAAGTGGATAAAAAAATATTCTCAGAAAAACTATAAATAGCATAACAGGGTGGTTACTCTTAACAGTTTAAAATGGAACTATTTAGATCTTTAATAACTGTCAGACTATTGTTAATTTGCATGGTTGTTCTGATTCACATATGAAACTCAAATTAGTAGGGGTGTGGCCTCATTGGCTCAATTGTGGGGCTTCTCTGGGCTTCCCTGGTGGCTCAGAGGTTAAAGCGTCTGCCTGCAATGTGGGAGACCTGAATTCGATCTCTGGGTCAGGAAGATCCCTCTGGAGAAGGAAATGGCAACCCACTCCAGTACTCTTGCCTGGAAAATCCCATGGACTGAGGAGCCTGGTAGGCTATAGTCCGTGAGGTCACAAAGAGTCGGACTCAACTGAGCGACTTCACTTTCACATTCTCTTTCTTGCTGTTGCCTGCTTGCAGGGAACTGAATGTTGTTTCTTTAGAATTTCCTTTGTATATCTCAGGGGGATTGACTTTGGGTATTGTTCCTTCTGCCTTTTCTCTTTCTGCCTCTGTCTCCAAATTGATTTCATTTCAGGAAGGCAGTTTCCCTTGCACATGCTGCTGCTTTTATAAGTTCTTTTTATAATTCCCTCCGCCCCCCATAAAATAACATAGTAAGGATGGCTGATGAACATGAGCATTCCTAGTGATATTTGACACAACTAGTGGCTAAAATGCTCATATTTCACAAAGAATGTCTAGAATCTCTAGAAATCCCTTTTACTTGTGGCTGTTCTTGAAGCTGCTTTTTCTGAAATGTTAGCATTTATTCTTTTCTGTATAATTATAAGGGTTGTAAAATTTCCTCCCCATTGTAAATCTAAAGTTTTTCAATTTTAGTGTAGATTTAGCAGGGTTTTGTGGACTAGCCTTGGTAGTCTCTAAGACATCACTTAACTGTTTCTGTGGATAAAATACAACAGGAGTTCCTAGCCATTTAAATGGGCATTTAAATGACTTGTGAATTGGGGACTGTCTTTGCTGCTTTGTGGATTACATTGTGATTGTTTTGGTGTCAGTGTCAGCAAAATGACCTGGGCCATTTGTTCTCTATTTTAATCTCCTTTGATTAAGGTTAGAATTCCCTCAGCCCCTGTGAGCCCATATTCTTGTGGGGATTTAGTTTATGATGCTCAGCTGTTTTGTTCTTCAGTGAGTGAGTGCTTTTTAAAAAATCTTAGTTATGTGGATAATTTCAAATGAATATTATTTGTTACAAAAGCATTTTATTAATGGAAATTGAAAGCATCAAAATGACCTCATATTCCAACCATAGTAACAGATTTTTCCTTTGCATTTTAGTTTTTATGAATTTATTATAAGCATAATGAAGGCATATTTGTGAGAAAGGTAGAATATATTTAATGAATCCTTCATAAGGAATTGGGATAATCTGGCTATATTTCTTTTGTTGAATAATTTAGTGGACAAATTAATTTCATTATAAAATACTATTTTCATTGTTTAAGGGGAGATTGATACAAGTTTTGATTTCTATTATGTTCCTTTTGTGGCCAGTAGTAGACCAAAGGAGATTTTTAAGTATTTGATTTCTTTTAAACATTTTTTTTTATTTTTATGGCTGAGCTGAATGGCTTGTGGGATCTCAGTTCCCTGAACAGTAATTGAACCCAGGCCATGGCAGTGAAAGCACCGAGTCCTAACCACTAGCTGCTGCTGCTAAGTTGCTTCAGTCAACTCTGTGCGACCTCATAGACGGCAGCCCACCAGGCTCCCCCGTCCCTGGGATTCTCCAGGCAAGAACACTGGAGAGGGTTGCCATTGCCTTCTTGATGCATGAAAGTGAAAAGTGAAAGTGAAGTCGCTCAGTCGTGTCCGACTCTTAGTGACCCCCATGAACTGCAGCCTTCCAGGCTCCTGCGCCCATGGGATTTTCCAGGCAAGAGTACTGGAGTGGGGGTGCCATTGCTGTTATGAGGGTTATAATCTTATGAGAGAGCAATTTAGCCTGGGCAACACTCGGAGCCACCAGCGCCGACACTGTATCAACCGTTATTGGTAAAGCGTCAGACGGTAAAGTGTCTGCCTATAATGAGGGAGACTGGGGTTCGATCCCTGGGTCGGGAAGATCCCTTGGAGAAATAAATGGCAACCCACTCCAGTATTCTTGCCTGAAGAATTCCATGGTTAGAGAGAGCCTAGTGGGCTGCAGTTCATAGGGTCGCAAAGAGTCGGACACGACTGAGTGACTTCACTTCACTAGGCAAAACTAGGGAGCGCAAGTAACAAGAGAAACAACTTGTTTACATTCCAATGTCTCAAAGCAGCTCCTGAGGAGACACTTATTTCACAGGGCGAAATAGAAACTTTACGGTCGAAAACAAGGCAGACTTCTCCCCTAACCACTAGGCCACCAGGAACCTCCTAAATATTTGATTTCTTAACTTGCTATGTTGCCCTGAAAGATTTTTTGATTTCCTTCAAAAGGGGGTTGTAAATTGACTTTGTTTTACATTAATGTTTTTAGAGTTACTTGTTTTCTTACTTTTAAAGAGAGGAAGAAGGTAAAGATTTTAGTGTTGGGACTAAAGAAAAAGGTAGCTGGAAGGATATATTCACCTGACCATTAACTCCTACCTCCTCCCAAAACTCTTCCAGGAAAGGGCTAATTGTGAATGAGACAACTGTACTTATGGTTGACAATTCTCACAGGACTGCTGTTTTTTTGGTCTGTATGTACATATGTAATTATGATCATCCCTTAGTATCTACAGGGAATTGGTTCCAGGAGCCCCTCGAATAGCAAAATCCCAGTATCCTCAAGTCCCTTATATAAAATTGCATAGTACAGTGAATAAAGTCAGTCCTTCATATTCATGGGTACAGAATTTGTGGATACAGAGGGCTGAATGTATTTTAGTTTGAATTTTGATGGAAATAGAGGAAAAATTGAGGTTTAGGTTTGGGAAGAAATTTCTCTGACAGGGTATGGGTTTTGTATTTACTGTTATTCCTTACCTGTTTGTTGTCAGTGTAGCCCTGAGATTGAATTAACTATAATCTGAATGTAGTTAGAAAAATCTGCAAAATCTCTTGGTGAGGAGAATGGTTAATTTATATTCATTTGCTGGAGTTCTACACAGTCCTTAAAAATAATTTTGGGCGATTGTGTTCACCTATGGCTGATTCGTGTCAATGTATGGCAAAAACAAATACAGTATTGTAATTAAAAAAATAAATAAATTTAATTAAAAAAAATAATTTTGTAGACTTTGGTACTAGGAGAAAATACTTTTAAAAGTGTTTGTTGAGGAATCAGAGTACCAAATGATGGGAACTCTGAATGCAAGTATGTAAACTATGTAGACATATAGAGAAGGATTGGAAGGAAGTGCTCAAGCAATAGTTATGTTACAGTAGTGCAGTCAGTTCAGTTCAGTTCAGTTGCTTAGTCGTGTCTGACTCTTTGCGACTCCATGAACTGCAGCATGCCTTTTTCTACTCTTTAAGTATTGTGTTTTTGTGAAAATAAAAGGAAAAAAATCTGCTAGAGAAAAGCATTAGAAATATATTTTTCTTAATCATTATTGGTGTTTATAACCTGAGAAGTAGGAAATACATAGGTCTTCCCTTCGAAGGTCTATCTTTCATGTTCAAGAGATTGTGTCCTTACACTCTTTCTTTTATGTTTGACAGATTTCCAGCAAGCTCTTTATGAATTATCATACCATGTCATTAAAGGAAATCTAAAGCATGAACAGGCATCTAATGTTCTTAGTGACATTAGTGTAAGTATGCATGTTTTTTTAATTTTATAATTGTTACATATTTTTTTTTGCCTTTGATACAAGGGATCCTAAAGTATAACTTGTGTTTTATTTTATTTAAAATGGTAAGCCATTGTTGCTGGACAGTAATATAGGTATTTTAATCTTTTTCTGTGACTATGAGTAGAGCAGAAAATATTAGGTAAGCTGGGAGGGCAAAAACATCTATAAAAAATATTGGTTAGAATGTTCTCTCAGTGTTAACATAACGAAAGACATTTTCTTTTGTTTGTGGTTATGTTTAGAAATGAGATATATTTTAAAAGCTGAGGATGAAATTATTTTAAAATGAAGTTGTATGATTCTAACTTAATGCTAATTTTCATGTTTGCTTTAGAAAATAATAACTAGATTTTTTTCCTCACCTTTCAGTGGCTATTTAAAGGTGAGAAAAAAACTTTGTTTCACTCTTTTGTTTAGTGGGCTTTCCCCGGTGGCTCAGATGGTAAAGAAACTGCCTGCAATGCAGGAGACCTGAGTAGGAAAGATTCCCTGGAAAAGGGAATGGCAGCCCTCTCCAATATTCTTTCCTGGAGAATTCCATGGACAGAAGAGCCTGGCAGGATACAGTCCATGGGGTCACAAAGAGTCAGATACGACTGAGCGACTAACACACACACACTTTTGTTTACTAGAAAGGTTAAGTTAGATTCAGATAATATACTTTTCATGGTTGTTTGGTATTTGAATTGAAAGATAAGCTCTCAGATTGTAAAGATGTTTATTGTACAGCAGGGGTTAAGTTTCACTTTTTTTTTTTACAAGTGATATTTTATTTTTACTAGGCTGGGTTTTGCACTTGTATAAATAAAAGTACATGTCCAGTTGAGAACAGCTTTCATAATAAGTATTTTTGAGGTGGTACCTGGAGTTGCTTGATATCTGTATGAATTTCTGTAGGCTTTAAATGTCTGTAGCCTTTAGCTTTGTATGATTTTTCTGCTTCCCCCAGGATAGTCTTAAGGAATTTCTGTGTTTAGTTGTTGTGATTCCCACCCCCCCATCATGTTGAGATGTACTTGAGCAGTAGAGGTTCAGTATGAGTTTCTCTTTTACCCCTAAACTGTCTCTTATCTGATTAGTTCATGTAGGAGTACTCTATTTCTTCAATAAGTGATATTCTGTGTTTGAAAACTCTTGTCTTACTCAATTATTTTGGAGCACTTTCTTTCAAGTAGACATAGCCAGATTTCATAGCCCTTAAGAAAAGACTAATGTTTGATTGGCAATTAAGGTCATTTCATTCTGTAAATTGGGCATGAGTATAGGGTTTATTGTGTTAATGGAATCTGATTCTAATACTCTTCCCACTTATTGAGAGTGAATAGTCCAAATGAACTTAATGTGTTTCATTCTTACTTAACTTCCTTTCTTTGAGTGCTTAGTAATATATATATACTTCTGCAGCGGATCCTTTGTCATGGCTAGATTCTCATAGTCCCATATTGCACTGTCCCTTATCTTAGCCACAGAAACATATCTTGTGTCTCTTACAGCTGCCAGGTTTTTCTTTAGAATTATATTTCTTTTCCTTACTCTCTGAAAATAGGCTAATTTTAGTGTTGCTATAGTGCCAGCAAACTAATTGCAGTAATTGAACAGTGATCCTTACTAATGAAAAATGGCTCTAAAATTGGGCATGGGAGTGTGAAGTCAGGAGACAAATCTATTATAAATGTTGGATCCGTTTCTCCAGACTGCAAACATCAGTGCATAAAGAAAATATAGATTTTTGGTAATTATTTTCATCTTCAGAGAATCTTGAGTTATGAGACAACTACTTGTACTTATTGCATTTTTCAGATTTCTGTTCTGAATACTATGATTTTTGCTTAGGTCAATGTTGACTCAGGTATGAGCACAGCATTTAAAGTTTTAGATGAAAAATGTACCATTTCAAACAATCTTAACTTTAGATAGGTGTAGGGTACTCCAAATTCCGGTGGTGTCTGACATGAAACTTCATTGGAAAAATGTTACTCGTTTGTGTTCTTTATTATTTCCTGAGGTGCTTGTTTAAGGTTCTTTTTTTTTTTTTTTTTTTTGAACTCACGTTATTTCATGGTAGACATTTAAACAGGCTTTCTAACCATTATCTCCCTGTTTTAATTTTCTCTCTATTATGAAATTTGAAGAATTTTATTTGTCAACATAGTGGTATTAGGGTTTTGTTTTTAAGTTTTACTGGAGTGTTATTGTGAACCCATAATACTTGCTAGTGTGCTATACTAGTATTTACTATGAATAATTATATTTTTTTTAAATTAGGAATTTCGTGAGGATATGCCCTCCATTCTTGCTGATGTATTCTGCATATTAGGTAGGTATTAATAAGCCTGTATTAATTGCACTTATAAATAGCCTTAATTTCATTTGTAAAAGGTATTTGGAAAATTAATGTTCTTTGTTAAATAAAATATTATTTTAAGCTAAGGATTTTACAAATGTTTCTACAAATCTAGATTATATTTTTTTTTACTTTCTAGAGAATATAGTATTGTAAGTCAAATGTGAGTTTAATCACTATATTTAAATAGTTCTAGTTTATAATTTAAATGGTTTGAATTCTTCCAAATGTATCTTTGTATAAAATTGAGCTAAGTTAAGTCATTTCAGGTTTAAAAATCCAGGTTTTCTGAAGTTAGTCTGAATTATTCAGATTTTAGTAACCACCTAATTAATATTATTCAATGCAGGTTATCAGTGAATGTCAGAATATCAAACTTAGAACACTCAAGAGATAATTACTTTGCTATTGTACTCTTTTGATTTTTAATTTTAGAAAGAGCAAGAAGAGCCAAAGTAATCAAAAATACTTCTGTTTTGAGGATAAGAAACCAGCTTTGGACATAAAACTTCTCTCTTTGTCCAGAATAAATAAGAATTCATGCAAGATCCCTGGAGAAGGAATAGGCTACCCATTCCAGTATTCTTGGGCTTCCCTGGTGGCTGAGCTGGTAAAGAATCCACCTGCAATGTGGCAGACCTGGGTTTAATACCTGGGTTGGGAAGATCCCCTGGAGAAGGAAAAGGCTACCCACTCCAGTATTCTGGCCTGGAGAATTCCATGGACTGTATAGTCCATTGGGTTGCAAAGAGTTAGAGACGACTGAGTGACTTTCATTTTCACATGCAAGATAAGAAAAGAATTTCTTTGACTTGGAACAAAAGGTAGTATCCCTCCATGGGAAGCATGGATTTGAAAAATAATGTATATTACAAATATATTTCTCTTATTTTTAAATCTGAATTAAAGTATCTGAGCACAGTTTTCCACACTCAGTTTTAAACTTCTATAACTTTGATCTGTTAGAAAACATTGCCAGACATTATAATATTCACTTTAAAGTAAGACTTATTCTCTGAGAGCTTTTCAGGATGGAATGAATTACTTTAGCTCATTAATCTTAACTCTTAGAATGAGATAGGTTACTTAATTTGTCTTACTGAGAATCTGTAATTTGATTGCAACAAATCTAAATGCCCTGTCCTTGATCCTTCATGATGTTTAAGATTTTATAACATCAGTAATGTTGTGAATAGGTCAAAATGTATGTGGCCTGTGAGTGATAAATGAAAAGAGCAGACAATTGATTGGATGACAGTATGTCCCCTTTCTGTTTTTTTTCCCCTGGCATGATTATTAATTGTGCCTTCTGTCAATCTTAAAACTCCTGATTTAGATGATAAAATATTTGTCTTTGCTATCTACTGGATTGATTGATTTTAATTTTTAGAGCAGGCGCTAAAGATATTGTATTAAAATAAATACAACATGAGTCAAGTTTCAATTTAAAAAATTGTTTTTGCTATAAGGAGAAAAGGAAAGATATACCCATTTGAATGCAGAGTTCCAAAGAATAGCAAGGAGAGATAAGAAAGCCTTCCTCAGTGATCAGTGCAGAGAAATAGAGGAAAACAATAGAATGGGAAAGACTAGAGATCTCTTCAAGAAAATTAGAGATACCAAGGGAACATTTCATGCAAAGATGGGCTCAATAAAGGACAGAAACGGTATGGACCTAACAGAAGCAGAAGATGTTAAAAAGAGGTGGCAAGAATACACAGAAGAACTATACAGAAAGATCTTCACGACCCAGATAACCACAATGGTGTGATCACTCACCTAGAGTCAGACATCCTGGAGTGCAAAGTCAAGTGGGCCTTAGGAAGCATCACTATAAACAAAGCTAGTGGAGGTGATGGAATTGTAGCTGAGCTATTTCAAATCCTAAAAGATGATGCTGTGAAAGTGCTCCACTCAAACTCAATATGCCAACAAATCTGGGGAACTCAGCAGTGGCCACAGGACTGGAAAAGGTCAGTTTTCATTCCAATCCCAAAAAAGGCAATGCCAAAGAATGTTCAAACTACCTCACTATTGCACTCATCTCACGCGTTAGCAAAGTAATGCTGAAAATTCTCCAAGCAAGGCTTCAACACATGTGAACTGGGAACTTCCAGATGTTAAAGCTGGATTTGGAGAAGGCAGAGGAACTAGAGATCAACTTCCTAACATCCTTTGGATCATAGAAAAAGCAAGAGAGTTCCAGAAAAACAGCTGCTTTATTGACTATGCCAAAGTCTTTGACTGTGGATCACAACAAACTGTTAAATTCTTCAAGAGATGGGAATACCAGACTACCTTATCTGCTTTTGAGAAATCTGCAGGTCAAGAAGTAACAGATAGAACCAGACATGGAACAATGGACTGGTTCCAAATTGGGAAAGGAGTAGGTCAAGGCTGTATATTGTCACTCTGTTTATTTAACTTATATGCAGAATACATCATGAGAAATGCCAGGCTGGATGAAGCACAAGCTGGAATCAAGATTGCCGGGAGAAATATCAATAACCTCAGATACGCAGATGATACCACCCTTGTGGAAGAAAGTAAAGAGGAACTGAGAGCCTCTTGATGAAAGTAAAAGAGAGTGAAAAAGCTGGCTTAAAACTCAACATTCAAAAAACAAAGATTATGGCATCTGGCCCCATCACTTCACGGCAAATAGATGGGGAAACAATGAAAACAGTGACAGACTGTTTTCTTGGGCTCCAAAATCACTGCAGATGGTGATTGCAGCCATGAAGTTAAAAGATGTTTGCTCCTTGGAAGATAAGTTATGACCAACCTAGACAGCATATTTAAAGGCAGAGACATTACTTTGCTGTCAAAGGTCCGTCTAGTCAAAGCTATGGTTTTTCCAGTAGTCATGTATGGATTTGAGAGTTGGACCATAAAGAAAGCTGAGCACCGAAGAATTGATGCTTTTGAACTGTGGTGTTGGAGAAGACTCTTGAGAGTCCCTTGGACTGCAAGGGGATCCAACCAGTCCATCCTAAAAGAAGTCAGTCCTGAATATTCATTGGAAGGACTGACGTTGAAGCTGAAAAACTCCAATACTTTGGCTACCTGACGTGAAGAACTAACTCATTAGAAAAGACTCTGATGCTAGAAAAGATTGAGGAGAAGGGGAAAACAGAGGATGAGATGGTTGGATGACATCACTGACTTGATGGACTTGAGTTTGAGCAAGCTCCGGAAGTTGATGATGGGCAGGGAGGCCTGGCGTGTTGCAGTCCATGGGGTTGCAAAGAGTTGGACACGACTTAGCAACTGAACTGAACTGATATGTTTATAAGTCTGAAAGAATGATTTGTAGATATCATTTTGTGGAAGCTGTTAGTCTTTGATAGTATCAGAAATATATTTTTGTCTTTCTCTGGGTAATCAGTTATCAGCTTATCAGAAAAGTTCTAGTAATTTTTTAATTGACTTATTAGGATATATTTTCCCTTCATAGTTGTGTAGTAATAAGAATGATTGTTACAAGTCATTGCTTTTTACTAGTAACATGAATTCATCAAGATGGTGTTTGGTTGCTCTTGGGAAATTTCTTTTAGCCTATCCGTTCCATTTTTACAAGCAAGATTAGGATGGCAAACTTGGAAAGAGAATTTCCCACACCTGCCCCCCTCACTCACCAACTCCTACCCTTGGCAGAAAAAAAGTGATCCCAGGGTGACCCCAGACCAAAATAGGGGAATAGGAGTAAGAACCTGAGCTATCTCTAATGATAATGATCATGATAATTATAATGATTATAACAGTAATAATAACATAGGTGCCATATTGGAACATCTTCTATATGTTCAGCATTTAATGTTTTCTGTAAGGGAGGTTTATGGATCAGAAAATTTAAGCTTAGGAAAGTAATTTCTCAAGGCCACACAACTAGTAAGGCAGAGTTTGAACCTGGGTCTTTTTGGTTCTAGAGTCTATGATCTTTTACTGTATCATGTTATCTTTCTAATATTTTGACAATTATAAGGGAAATCAGTGCTGTACATTACTGGTTGAGATAGCATTTTCCCTTAAAAGACTAATCATGTAAGGGTGAGTGGGCCTGAGAGGTATTAATATATTAACCCGAAGGAAAGTGTGGTGTAACTTGATGCACTGTTGGGACCTCTGAGCTGGGTTAGGTGATTGGTAATAATGGGCCTAGATTTTAAATGACTGAAGACTTTTTAGTAAAATCAGAGGGAAATTAAAGAGAGCTTTGATACTGATTTGGGGTTGAGGAGTCAGGAATAGTATATGAATTTATTGGAATAGTTTCATGAGTTAGAATAAATTAAACAGGGAAGGCATAATTTGGATAATAGATTCCTGTGTTGATGATTGAGATAACTTCATTAAGTTCAGTTCAGTCGCTGAGTTGTGTCCGACTCTTTGCAACCCCATGAATTGCAGCACGCCAGGCCTCCCTGTCCATCACCAACTCCCGGAGTTCACTCAGACTCACGTCCATAGAATCAATGATGCCATCCAGCCATCTTATCCTCTGTCGTCCCCTTCTCCTCCTGCCCCCAAGCCCTCCCAGCATCAAAGTCTTTTCCAATGAGTCAACTCTTCGCATGAGGTGGCCAAAGTACTGGAGTTTCAGCTTTAGCATCATTCCTTCCAAAGAAATCCCAGGGCTGATCTCCTTTAGAATGGACTGGTTGGATCTCCTTGCAGTCCAAGGGACTCTCAAGAGTCTTCTCCAACACCACAGTTCAAAAGCATCAATTCCTCGGTGCTCAGCCTTCTTCGCAGTCCAAATCTCACATCCATACATGACTACTGGAAAAACCATAGCCTTGACTAGACGGACCTTAGTTGGCAAAGTAATATCTCTGCTTTTGAATATACTATCTAGGTTGGTCATAACTTTTCTTCCAAGGAGTAAGCATCTTCTAATTTCATGGCTGCAGTCACCATCTGCAGTGATTTTGGAGCCCCCAAAAATAAAGTCTGACACTGTTTCCACTGTTTCCCCATCTATTTCCCATAAAATGATGGGACCGGATGCCATGATCTTTGTTTTCTGAATGTTGAGCTTTAAGCCAACGTTTTCATTCTCCTCTTTCACTTTCATTAAGAGGCTTTTTAGCTCGTCTTCACTTTCTGCCATAAGAGTGGTGTCATCTTCATATCTGAGGTTGTTGATATTTCTCCCGGCAATCTAGATTCTATCTTGTGTTTCTTCCAGCCCAGCGTTTTCATGATGTAGTCTGCATAGAAGTTAAATAAGCAGGGTGACAATATACAGCCTTGACGTACTCCTTTTCCTATTTTGAACCAGTCTGTTGTTCCATGTCCAGTTCTAACTGTTGCTTCCTGACCTGCATACAGATTTCTCAAGAGGCAGGTCAGGTGGTCTGGAATTCCCATCTCTTTCAGAATTTTCCACAGTTTACTGTGATCCACACAGTCAAAGGCTTTGGCATAGTCAATAAAGCAGAAATAGATGTTTTTCTGGAACTCTCTTGCTTTTTCCATGATCCAGCGAATGTTGACAATTTATCTCTGGTTCCTCTGCCTTTTCTAAAACCAGCTTGAACATCAGGAAGTTCACAGTTCACATATTGCTGAAGCCTGACTTGGAGAATTTTGAGCATTACTTTACTAGCTTGTGAGATGAGTGCAATTGTGTGGTAGTTTGAGCATTCTTCGGCATTGCCTTTCTTTGGGATTGGAATGAAAACTGACCTTTTCCAGTCCTGTGGCCACTGCTGCGTTTTCCAAATTTGCTGGCATATTGAGTGTAGCACATTCACAGCATCATCTTTCAGGATTTGAAATAGCTCAACTGGAATGCCATCACTTCCACTAGCTTTGTTCGTAGTGATGCTTTCTAAGGCCCACTTGACTTCACATTCCAGGATGTCTGGGTCTAGATGAGTGATCACACGATCGTGATATTCAGGGTCATGAAGATCTTTTTGTACAGTTCTTCTGTGTTTTCTTGCCACCTCTTAATATCTTCTGCTTCTGTTAGGTCCATACCATTTCTGTCGTTTATTGAGCCCATCTTTGCATGAAATGTTCCCTCAGTATCTCTAATTTTCTTGAAGAGATCTCTAGTTTTTCCCATTCTGTTGTTTTCCTCTATTTCTTTGTATTGATGGGTGACGAAGGCTTTCTTATCTCTCCTTGCTATTTTTTGGAACTCTGCATTCAGATGCTTATATCTTTCCTTTTCCTCTTTGCCTTTCGCTTCTCTTCTTTTCTCAGCTATTTGTAAGACCTTCCCAGACAGCCATTTTGCTTTTTTGCATTTCTTTTCCATGGGGATGGTCTTGATCCCTGTCTCCTGTACAATGTCACAAACCTCATTCCGTAGTTCATCAGGCACTCTATCTATCAGATCCAGGCCCTTAAATCTATTTCTCACTTCACTGTATAATCATAAGGGATTTGATTTAGGTCATACCTGAATGGTCTAGTGGTTTTCCCTACTTTCTTCCATTTAAGTCTGAATTTGGTAATAAGGAGTTCATGATCTGAGCCACAGTCAGCTCCTGGTCTTGTTTTTGTAGCTCCTGTTCTTGTTTTTGTTGACTGTATAGAGCTTCTCCATCTTTGGCTGCAAGGAATATAATCAATCTGATTTCGGTGTTGACCATCTGGTGATGTCCATGTGTAGAGTCTTCTCTTGTGTTGTTGGAAGAGGGTGTTTACTATGACCAGTGCATTTTCTTGGCAAAACTCTGTCTTTGCCCTGCTTCATTCCGCATTCCAAGGCCAAATTTGCTTGCTACTCCAGGTGTTTTTGACTTCCTACTTTTGCATTTCAGTCCCCTATAATGAAAAGGACATCTTTTGGGTGTTCTCAGTGGTCTTGTAGGTCTTCAAAATTCTGAAAGAGATGGGAATACCAGACCCCCTAACCTGCCTCTTGAGAAATCTGTATGCAGGTCAGGAAGCAACAGTCCAGATCTAATCTGGACATGAAACAACAGACTGGTTCAAAATAGGAAAAGGAGTACGTCAAGGCTGTGTATTGTCACCCTGCTTATTTAACTTCCATGCAGAGTACATCATGAGAAACGCTGGGCTAGAAGAAACACAAGCTGGAATCAAGATTGCTGGGAGAAATATCAACAACCTCAGATATGCAGATGACACCACCCTTATGGCAGAAAGTGAAGACGAGCTAAAAAGCCTCTTGATGAAAGTGAAAGAGGAGAGTGAAAACGTTGGCTTAAAACTCAACATTCAGAAAACGAAGATCATGGCATCCGGGCCCATCACTTCATGGGAAATAGATGGGGAAACAGTGGAAACAGTGTCAGACTTTATTTTGGGGGGCTCCAAAATCACTGCAGATGGTGACTGCAGCCATGAAATTAGAAGATGCTTATTCCTTGGAAGAAAAGTTATGACCAACCTAGATAATATATTCAAAAGCAGAGACATTACTTTGCCGACTAAGGTCCGTCTAGTCAAGGCTATGGTTTTTCCTGTGGTCATGTATGGATGTGAGAGTTGGACTGTGAAGGCTGAGCACTGAAGAATTGATGCTTTTGAACTGTGGTGTTGGAGAAGACTCTTGAGAGTCCCTTGGACTGCAAGGAGATCCAACCAGTCCATTCTAAAGGAGATCAGCCCTGGGATTTCTTTGGAAGGAATGATGCTAAAGCTGAAACTCCAGTACTTTGGCCACCTCATGCGAAGAGTTGACTCATTGGAAAAGACTTTGATGCTGGGAGGGCTTGGGGGCAGGAGGAGAAGGGGACGACCGAGGATGAGATGGCTGGATGGCATCACGGACTCGATGGACGTGAGTCTGAGTGAACTCTGAGAGATGGTAATGAACAGGGAAGCCTGGTTTGCTCCGATTCATGGAGTTTCAAAGAGTCGGACACGACTGAGCGACTGAACTGAACTGGACTGAACCGTGATATTGAATGGTTTGCCTTCTAAATGAATAGAGATCATTCTGTTGTTTTGAGATTACATCCAAGTACTGCATTTCAGACTCATTTGTTGACCATAATGGCTACTCCATTTCTTCTGAGGGATTCCTGCCCACAGTAGTAGATATAATGGTCATCTGAGTTAAATTCTCCCATTCCAGTCCATTTTAGTCCGCTGATTGCTCGAACGTTGATGTTCACTCTTGCCGTCTCCTGTTTGACCATTTCCAATTTGCCGTGATTCATGGACTTAACATTCCAGGTTCCTATGCAATATTGCTCTTTACAGTCACATCCACAGCTGGATATTGTTTTTCCTTTGGCTCCATCCCTTCATTCTTTCTAGAGTTGTTTCTCCACTGATCTCCAGTAGCATATTGGGCACCTACTGACCTGGGGAGTTTCTCTTTCAGTATCCTATTATTTTGCCTTTCATACTGTTCATGGGGTTTTCAAGGCAAGAATACTGAAGTGATTTGTCATTCCCTTCTCCAGTGGACCACGTTTTGTCAGACCTCTCCACCATGACCTGCCTGTCTTGAGTTACCCCCACGGGCATGGCTTAGTTTCATTGAGTTAGACAAGGCTATGTTCCTAGTGTGATTAGATTGACTAGTTTTCTGTGAGTATGGTTTCAGTGCTAAGAAATTTACTGAGGTCCCATAAGTGTTTCCTAACATGATCAGAATCCAGAGAGTTGTATCTTAATCAGGTCTGGTGGCTAAGAGGAGAGTATATTTGGTTGTAGAAGATGAACCTGCTACCCATGTACTCCCATGTTAGGGACTTTGGAGGTACATTTTAGGGACTGTAGCGCCTTGGACAGTGGATAGATATTGGTTAAAAGAAGAGGCCCAATTTAGTCCTGACCTCTCAAGATCAGTATGTTTGAAGTTCTAGGCTAGGGAGGGACCAGAAAACCAGCTAATGGGGAGACCACTTGGGAGTCCCTGGAAAGGATTGACGAGATGCACATGAATTTAAAGTCTTACTGAGGGATTGAGATTGTACTGGAATTTACAGTACATTACAGGGTGTATAAATTGTACCCTGAAATTCCATTAATACCCTTGATCTGATTGTGTGCTTAGCTATAGTAGTAGAATATTGGGAAATGGCACTTTCCAAGAAGGAAAAGTGGAGAAGGGCCAGGAAAGTGTCGATGTGTTTAACAAGATCCTCTTCTCTTTTGATTCTTGGTGATGACAATATAAAGTAAACTGAAGGAAAGCAGTGGTACAATGTCTGTCTAAGGGGAACCCTAGAACTCTTAGAGGAGAATTATTATTGCATCACTAAAATGGGTGCCTTCTTCTGTAGTACATTTTAAATATGTTGATTTTTAAAGTAAAGTAATGGTGTGTAATCAGTTAAAACAATAATTCTGAGATCAATCTTGTAATCCTGCTAATCCTGGTTGAAGTTTTTGATCCTTAGCGTTTAGAACTAATTGTTTATTTCCTCTATACTTTAGATGAGAAAATTCTTTGACAAATTCTTTGAATAATTTACTGAAGCCCAAGGAGGTGTCATTTTCTTAAAGAAATATTTACATAGGAAGAAAATGAATACCTTCACTGAATTTTTCTTTGCTGACCAGAATTGTAATTCAAAACAAGATATTAAAAATATCTTGTAATACAGTTTTAATAGAATTGATGACCAAGTAGCTTGGTTAGAGCATGGTACATGGTACCAATGTAGTCAGTCAAAGGCTTGATCTTCATGAATAATAGCGTCTTTAGTATTAGAAGAGATCTTTGTTGTCACCCAGTTCCATTTTCCACCTTATTGTCTCTGACATGTGGTCATTTAAACTTTGCTTGAATATTTCCATTTTTTTTTCTTGGCTATGCCACATGGCTTGTGGGTCCTTAGTTCCCAACCAGGGGTTGAACCCAGGCCTTGGGTAGTGAAAACACCAAGTACTAACCACTGGACCACCAGGAAATTCTCGAATGTTTCCTTTTTTTTTTTTTGAAAGCAGTAGTTTTTTAAGCTTTGTTGCTTCCAGTGCCTCAGCACATAGCTCCATAATCAACTGACCATTGTATGGATTGGTCACAAGCTCAGTCTTCAATATCATGAGAAATTAGAATTCTAATTATTCATATGCGTATGAAGGACAGCTTATGCTTATCACAGTTTAAACTTTTCCTTCCAGTTCAGAATGAAGTATTTTAAATTTAACTAGTTTTAAAGAAGCGAGGTATGTTATAGTTCTGTAGTCTAGAAAAATCAATCAAACTTTCACCTTTTTTTCCTTCATCATTGTAGATATTGAGACAAATTGTTTAGAAGAAAAAAGCAAGAGAGACTATTTTACACAATTGGTATTAGCATGTTTGGTAAGTTTTAAAAAATACTTTCCATTTCTCAATTTTTTATGGAATGATTGTAATCACAATTAATCATGTTAATGGAGGAGGATATTGACATTCAGTTGACTGTTCATTATAAGGTGAGACTTGGGTTTTGAAATGGAATGCTTTGTAAATTAGACATGCTATTTCTATGAAATAGGCACGCTACTGTATCACACTATCTATGCATATAGAACCTTTGGTGATACTCCTGACCTAGAAAGTTTCTAACTAAGGAAAAGGTAAGCATCTATCAGATGAGTAGAAATGATGTGGACAGCTTTTAAACTGAACGATTTTTCATAAACTATTAGGCAAGGAGGAAAAGAATGGAGGTAGTTTAAAAATAATAAATTCTAGAACTTGTTATAATCATTGTCTAGTAAACCATTTTATGTTCATAAATCTAGAACCAAGGAGGAATGGCATTACTTAGACCTGGAAGAATGTCCTTGTCTTTGCTGCACTAGAATCTGACTTAAACAGTAGAAATCAAAGAAGGCTGAAGTGCTACATTATTTTAAAGAAAATTCAGTTTTAATCAGACTTAATGTTAATCAGAATTACAACTGTAGTTCTTATCATTTGTAGGCTATAGAGAGCATGCATATAATTTTTAGTGAAGTTTTAAAAGCTACATGTTGTATTTTTCAATACTTTGAGAGTCATCATTTTTGTTAAATTGAAGTTCTAAGCCTTTTATAAAGTTGTATAAAGTTTACAACTTTATAAAGTTATATATATATATAATATGTGATTTTAATATTCTTATTTGAGAAAATTATTTTGCATGTTTTAAGATTGTGGATGCATAGTTGGAATGCTGAGAAATAAATGGCCTTTAATATTTTTAATACAGTATTTAGTTTCAGACACAGTTCTAAAGGAACGCTTGGATCCAGAAACATTGGAATCATTAGGGCTTATCAAACAATCACAGCAGTTCAATCAAAAGTCAGTTAAAATCAAGACAAAACTCTTGTAAGTACATGTATTTTTATGCTGCAGATCAAGTGCCTGTGTATGTTTTTTACTTCCCATGTTGAACACCAGAAGTTTTTAGAAGTGTTTTGAAGGGTTCTGTTGTTTTGACTTTTAGAGTGTGTCTTGTGTTTTCTCTTTTTAAGAGTGGCCTATGGTTATTGAGTCAGCAGTGAACTTTACCTTTGTGAAACCATTGTTAATTTTTTTCCTTATTAGAAGTTAAAATAATCAATGTTTTTATTGCTACCAGTAAAATAATGTACACCTAGAGTATATTCTTGCCAATGATGGAGACAGTGTTATGTTAGCACTATTTACTTGTGTAGTTGGTTTCCCCTGTGTAATTCATATTGGGGTGTCTTATGAATCACTGTTATTTTCCGTCCTAAAAGATACACAAAGAGGTAAACTTTCAACAATTGTTCTCTTGGTGGTTAATATAAGAGTAAGAAAATTCAATGAAAAGAATACAGTAATCTTATGCAGGCCTGTTAATTGAAATTAATTTTATCTCCTTTGTGATGTTTATCTAATTTCAGTTATAAGCAGCAAAAATTTAATTTGTTAAGAGAAGAAAATGAAGGTTATGCCAAGCTGATTGCTGAATTGGGGCAAGATTTATCTGGAAATATTACTAGTGATTTAATCTTAGAAAATATCAAATCTTTAATAGGTAAGATGTACATTATATGGTATGTGTTACTAAGAATAAATTTGACTGTTCAAGAATATCCATAAAGACAAACTTAGTGCATTTTCTATAGATCTTTGTTTTTAAATTAAGAAGTGTGAGAAGTGTTCAGCTTGTACTTTTAAGATTATTATCAAGAGAAAAAAATTTGAGATATTTGTAAGAAATCTTTTGGTGCTCTTACCCTTGTGTTTATATTAGTTTTGCTCTCTAGTATTTCTGTCTTTAATTTTTAGATATTTTCCAATAATTTTATGGAGGGCAGAAAATAAGCAAAAATGAAACTTTAATAAAATCTTTGATGAACTCTTGAAATGTGGAGATGTTCAGTTCTTTTGAACTTGATTTTAAAAATACTAAGCAACTTTGATACACATTTTATCTGTTAAAAGTAAGTGCAGCAGATGTTGTAAAAGTGTAACAGAGAGGAGAGTATAATTTTCCCTCCCTTTTGAATAGAATTTCTTTAGCATTGTTCTTTCTGTTTTTAAATTTATTTGACTGTATTGGGTCTTAATTTGCAGCATGTGGTGTTTTCGTTGGGTCATGTGTCGCGGTGCTTGGACTCTGGAGTGTGCAGGCTCTCTAGTTGTGGTGTGCGGGCTCCAGAATGCACGGACTTCAGTAGTTGCAGCATGCAGGCTGAGTTGCTCTGTGGCATGTTGGGATCTTAGTTCCCTGACCAGGGATTGAACCAGTGTCCCCTGCACTGCATGGCAGATTATTAACCACTGGACCTTCATGGAAGCCCTAGCTTTGGTTTTTGTATTGAGCATTTGGAAGAAATAGTTGGCTTCTATAGAAAGGAGGAATGAATGATAGAAAAATGAGGTACTTCTGATTTTTTAAGAATGGAAAGAATTTTTGCTATTTGTTAGGTGTTATGCTCTCTCAGGGAAGATTTTGCAACACTTGGATGTCTTAAGTATTGAAACCTGTTGGAGAAGTCATATTTTCTGCTTCACTAGTTTTATATAAAATTTTATTATTTATTTATTTATTTGTTTGGCTGTGCTGAGTCTTTGTTGCTCTGCATGGGACTTTCTCTAGTTGCGGTGCATGGGCCCCGCATTGCAGAGGCTTCTGTTGTTGTTGAAGAGCACAGGCTCCAGGACAGGTGGGTTCAGTAGTTGTGGTGCACAGGCCTAGTTGCCTTATAGCACATGGAATCGTCCTAGACCAGGGATTGAACCCATGCCCCCTGTGTTGGCAGGTGGATTCTTAACCATTGGATCACCAGAGAAATTCTTCACTGGTTATATTTTATTAGAGGATATGTCCACTCAATCATGTCCGACTCTTTGTGGCCCCATGGAGCCACGAGGCTCCCTCTGTCCATGCGATTCTCCAGGCAAAAATACTGGAGTGGGTTGCCATTCCCTTCTCCAGAGGATGCTTATGCTCAATTCTCAGTTATTTTCTGTGGTTTCGAAATTTATGTATGATTAAGAGAGAAGAGGTATCCTAGTCCTTTCCTCCTTTCTCCAGTGGGGACCCAGATAAAACTAGATTTACTGCAGTTATCTTTGCTTTTAATTTAGGCTTTTAGTGACCAACTGGTATAGAGGTAAGGAGCTTTTAGTTTAAATTTACCCTTTGAAGTAAGTTTTATTCTGGCAGCTGATTAAGTCTCTTTGCTACTTCCATTGTCAATTTAACACCAAGTCTGGCAATCCTCTAGGGCTGCAGGGCTCTTGCTTGCTTAAAAAAAAATCACCTGTAGGGCTTCCTTTCTGTTGTTTCCAGGGTAGGCTCTACATTTTTCCTGCAGCATTTTGATCTAATTTGAGATGTTTGTCAGTACTACCTTGCTATAGGTTTGTCTTTCCTTGTATCCTGCCATGTACTGTCAAAATGGTATTCCCTACATAAAAGTTCTGTGCTGTATGAGGTCTTCACATTTTTAAAAACTTTATCTGCTTGTTTGTTGACATCTCTTGTCTGTCCTTGTTCCTTCTATTGTTTGTTCTTGTGAGTTTATACTTTATTAGTTCTTTGTTATTTTGGGAACATTTCAGAGAGGGATTTTTGTATGCTTTTATCTAACTGAGAATAACATACACTATGTACTTTCTTTTCTTGAACTTTGTCCCTATAAAGAACAGGTTATGTTACTGTATCTGAAGAACAGTGTGGCAATCACAGCTGTAAGCTCATGACTCACATGGATATTCCATGAGTTTAAAGAATTTGATTTCTTGGGCTAACCCTCTATTCTAGTCTGTCAGGTGTACTACAAAGCACGATAGCCCAGAAGCACTCAAATGCCACCTCTGCAGTGTAGACTTCTTTGGCTACCCCACCCCCCACCCCAGCACTCCCTATTGTTCACTATATTCCCTCTGAGCATTCGGCACCATATAATATGCACTGTATTTTATGCCACACCCACTGGGATGTAAGTAAGTTCCATGAGAACGAGGGTTTTTGTCTGTTTTGTTTAGTATCTCTAACCTTAGTGCCTGGTACGTAGGTGCTGAATAAATACTTGTTGAAAAACAAGTGAATGTTTCCCCCTTTCTAGGATAGTTTATACTGATTCTTAGCCTCTTTCTCCCAACATGGAGGATTTGAGAAAGTTCATTTCCCTGACTCAGTGTTTGTTTCTCTTTGGCTAGCTGATTCTTCTCCTCCCCCATTGTTTGAGAAAGAAATTTTTCATAGTTGAAGTTAAGACTGAGTACTCACTCTTTCACTGTTAGAATTTACCGGATTCCTCCTCAGTGCAGACTCTAGGTAGTCCTTGTCTCATCTGGCCAGAGGAGTTCACTAACGTAGCATCCTGCTTTTCATGACATCTTTGGATGAGTTTCCTCTAGTTTATTCCCATTTTTTTTCTCACTAGGAGCAATCTAGACAGATAATACCTGAGCTATCTCAGGTCTGATCTCCTTCACCAGCCACTGACAGAACTGGTATCTGGTTTGGGAGGCTTGCATTTTAGATACACTTATATTTCAGGATACACTTACATTTTAGATACACTTATGTTACTTGGTCTGATCAGGAGAAATCCTTATTTATCATTCTATAATTAAAGGTAGATATTTAAATGAGGTATTTAAATGCTCATTTAAATACTCATTTGCTCCCTAAAAGATTCTGGCACATCAAAATTTTATGTCCTAAATATGAAAAACAGTATTTGTATTCTGTCAGATAGCCTTGGGCTGTTTACTGCAAGCGAGCAAGGATTGGGAACAGTTATGAGTCTATCTGGTGGTTGCAATCTCAAGTCTGACAGTAAGTTTGAGAAACTTAATAGGAATGTATAGTGATTATTAGGCTCTTGAGCTGCCATGTCATAGATGCCTCGCAGATGATCCCCACATCAAGATGGCAAAAAGCATATTTTAGAAATTAGGGAAAGAATATCAGAGATGGACTCTTTGTTTTTGGCTATGCCGAGCAGCTTGTGGGATCTTTTCCCTACCAGGCATTCAACCTGGGACCTTAGCAGTGAAGGTGCTGAGTCCTAACCACTGGACTGCTGAGAAACTCCCAGAGATGGACTCCTTTGATTGCTGAACTAAACTATAAGCTGTCTATTCTTCTGTATGCCCTTCAGAAAAGTAATAACTCACAGGTATTCTTTCCTTTTCTTTCTTCTAAATTAGTGGTCAGCAAACCTTTTCTGTAAAGGATGAAGTGGTAAACATTTTTTTTCCTTTGTGGGCCATATGTTTTTTTTTGCAGCTACTCGCTTTTGCCATTGTAGTGTGAGATCAGCCGTGGACAATATGTAAATAAAGGAGCGTCTGTGACAGAACAACTTTACTTACAAAAATTGAATGGGTTTGATCCATAGGGGTGTGGTATGCTGACTGCTGCTGTCAGTCAAAAGTTACAGCTAAAAATTAGTCATGGAGCTGGCTTGAGTTTAGTTTTGGAGACTGAAAATGATTCTTGCTGGTTTGGGGTTTAGTGGCCCAGGATCTTTTGGCTTTGACTCTGATTCTTTCCTTCTCATGCAGAATCAGAGCCCTCTTCGCCAAACCTCAGGACCTTCATTTGTCACCTGGTGTCCAAGGTTGTAAATCTGACTGGAGGTGGAAAAGGTGGGGTGAGAGTCTTTCCTCCTCCGGTCTCACAAGCCCTTCTTAGTTGCTTGTTAAGTGACCAGAGAAACATTAAAAACACAACCCCAAGTCAAATGATTTTATTCTTTGGCAGATTATGGGACATTTAACCCCTTTGAGTACATTGTCTTGAATGTACTTAGTATTCTGTCTTCAGATCAGTTTGGATATAAGAGCCATTCAGCTTTGAAGCTTCTTATTGTACCAACACTCTCCTATCCCTTGAAAGCGGAAACTGTTTGACTGCTTCCTTTACCTAAGGCTTTGCTTTATTGGTGTTTCTTTCCTATGCCTGAGTTACAAAGAAGTCATTTATCTCTACTGTGAAAAAGAAGACAGCAATTGGTGTTCTTAAGTATAGTTTTTTTTTTTTTTAACTATTATACTTTTATTTTGTTGGATGCATTGCTCTGCATCTTGCTTCTCTGGTTCTTGCCTTGAGATGTGTAGTTTTTTGCAAATACTGTTTCTTAGAAATAGTCTAGCATAAGTTTTCATTAGCCTGTTTTAGTCTATTCAGGTTTCTATAACAAAATATCATAGACTGTGGGGCTTATAAACAACAGAAATGTATTTCTCACAGTTTTGGGAGCTGGAAGTCTAAGACCAGGGTGCCAGCATGGTTGGGTTCTTATGACAGCTCTCTTCTGGGTTGCAGACTGCTAACTTACTCTTGTATCCTCATGTGGTAAAAGGAGCAAGGGAGCTCTCTTTTCTAAGGGCATTACTCTGATTCATGAGACTATGCTTTTATGACCTAGTCATCTCTCAAAGAGCCTACCTCCTAATACCATTTCATTGGGCATTAGAATTTCAATATGAATTTTGTAAGTACAAAAACATTCAGACCATGGCTTAGCCTGCTTCTAAAGTAATTCTACATGCCAAAGCTACATCATGTCCTTTTGTTCAGAACATGGTTTTTCTTTGTCTTATAAGGTTTATTCTGTCAGGAACATGATAATTGAAGCTATCATTCTGTTTTATTGTCAAAAATGTATAGGCTGGACGTCTCTCCGTGTCATGTTTACAGTGTCACTCAGGTCTTTTTGTTTCTGTTAAGAATCTCAATGTGACCTATCCCTAAAAGAACCATTGTCACTTTAATCATGTTTTTTGCCTCTAATTGCAGTTAGTTGCTCTAATACTGGCCATCTTATCCATCTTTGGGGAACGTTCAGTTACTTTTCATTGCATTTTTTCCAAAGATGTATCATCCAAAAGGTGTCAACTTTGGTTATGGGTAGGGAAGGCATTTTATTAATCTCTGTATCACAAGCATTTGGTACATAGTGGGTAGTTACTTAATGTTTATTTAAATGAAGGAATGAATCCATGGTCATTACAGGTCTACCATTTAAAATGTTATTTCCCATGTGTTTCCCTGTTTGTTCCTGAAAAAGCGTGTGTGTGTGTGTGTGTGTGTGTGTGTGTGTGTATTGCTTAATGTAGCTGATATAGAGGTAGGGGGTAGGCTTTACGCTCTTTCTCAGGATGACATGACTATCAGTGCTTGGGCTGGATAAAAGCCTTTTAAGATGTTTGAGCACAAGATTGCCTGTTCTACCACAACTGCCAAAAAATTATTTTGTACATTTTAAGCTTACTTATTGATACTAAAATCTTAATCGTATGTGAAATAGCTTAACTGTTATTTAGCAAATCTCTGCCATTTAAAAAAATGATTTTCTAAATCCTTCATTTGGTTTCTTTTTCTTTGTTATATAGCATATGTGTATTAGTCGCTCAGTCGTATCTGACTCTTGTGACTATGGACTGTAGCCTGCCAGGCTCCTCTGTCCATGGGATTCTCTAGGCAAGAATACTGGAGTTGATAGCCATTTCCTTCTCCAGGGCATCTTCCCAGCCCAAAGATCGAACTCTGTTCTGCGTCGCAGGCAGATTCTTTACCGTCTGAGCCACTGGGAAAGCCCATTATGTAGCATAGGTCATTCCAATTGATAGGACTAACTTATGGCACCTGAGACATATAGCAGAAAACTCATAAGCCAGATTTTTTTGGTAAGAGATGCAAACATTGTCGTCTCTGTTATAAATAAATGTTGCGTCCTGTTTGTCTAGGTTACAACCTTAAATTGCCTGTAGAAAGAAATTGGTTGACATTACAGATCACTGTAAAATAACTTTTGTGGAATAATACTGTTAAACAAAACAATATATCAATGGTTCATTCTGTAACACATTGAAAATAGAAACTGTAAAGCAGTGTGACTGAAACACAACATTTCCATGTAATATGTTGCTGTTTTAATCCTTATACACAAGTTTTGTGGACTGTGGCTTAAATGGGTAATTATAAGCTAACATTTTTTTCTAAAGTATATTCAATGTATCTTTTGTTCTCTGATAGAATAGAGCATTGTTCATTTTTATTTAGTTGAGTGAATTTTTATATTTAGTAAATGTAGGAATAGTTTTAAGGTTGGAAAGTTTGCTAGATCCTACTTCCATACTCTATTGTTAGTGTTATAGCAGTTTGAAGGCTTTTTTTTTTTTTTTTTCAACTTTATCTAGGCATGAAGTGTTAGTCGCTCAGTTGTGTCTGACTGTTTGGGACCCCATAGACTGTAGCCCACCAGGTTCCTCTGTCCATGGGATTCTCCAGGCAAGAATACTGGAGTGGGTAACCATTCCCTTCTCCAGGGGATCTTCCTGACCCAGGATAAAACCCAGGTCTCCTTCATTGCACGGAGATTCTTTACCATCTGAGCCACTGGGGAAGCCCATCTAGGCATAATTGACGTACAATAAAATGTGTGTATTTAAAGTGTACAGCTTGAGTTTTAACACATATATACGCCTATGAAAGCATCTCCACAATCTAGATAATGCACATTTCTATCACCGACCCTCCAGATTTCCTCTTGTCCCTTTGTATTTCATTCCTCCTTACTCCTTATTTCCTCCCGGAATAATCAATGATCTGCTTTCTTTCTTTTTTATAATGCTGTTGCATTTTTTTTTTAATTTGTAAAGTTTTAAAAATATTTTGTCTGTTCTTGGTCTTCATTGTTGAACATGGGTTTTCTCTAGTTGTGGTGAGCAGAGTCTAATCTCCAGTTGCATCATACAGGCTTCTCATTGCATTGGCTTCTCTTGTTGCAGAGCACACACTCTAGGGCATGCAGACATCAATTATTGTGGCTTGCGGGCTCTAGAGCATGGGCTCAGTAGTTGTGGTGCATGGGCTTAGTTACCCCATGGAATGTGGAATCTTTCTGGAGCAGGGATCGAACCCATGTCCCCTGCATTGGCAAGTGGCTTCTTAACCACTGGACCGCCAGGAAAGTTCAGTGATCTGCTTTCTAAACTATAGATTAGTTTACATTTTCTATAATTCTTTTATAAATGAAATCATGCAGTGAACTTTTTTTTGGTCTGACTTATTTCATTCAGCATAATTATTTTGTAATTTATCTATGTCGTTGCTTGTATTAGTTGTTCTTGTTATTGTTGAATAGTATTCCACTGTATATTTACAGTTATACTATACTACATTTTATCCATTCACTTGTTAATGGATATTTGAGAGTGTCCTATTTTAAATAAAGCTGCTGTGAATATTTGTGTATAGGTCTTTATATGGACATAGACAATTTTTCTCTTGAGGTAAAACCTAGGAATGAAATGGCTGGGTCATATGGTAGGTGTTAAGTTTAACTTTTAAGGAAGCTGGTGATTTTATAAAGTAGTCATACTGTTTTACATTGTATATTTCCACCAGCAGCATTTAAAAATTCCAGTTGCTATTTTGGAGTCACTTGTACATTCATAAGCCATACTTTTGAGGGTGTAAGGAAAGGCAAAAATATTCAGAAGTTTTCTTCCCAGAGCTTTAGGTAAACATCTCTGGAGAATTTATGAAAGTTGAGCTCTTTTCTGTAAGATGGTCCTTTCTGTAAGATGGTCCTTTCTTTCCTTAGTATGAGAAGTGGAAGAAAAATGTATTCTAAGCTTTGGTTTCATAAAAGGAAGAAAGAAATACTTAAATTTTGAGGGTTTGGTTTTCTAAGTGATGGCTAAGATACTGCAAATTAGACATTAGCTTTATAGCATTTAATATACTTAAGTGTGGAGATAGAAGTAACTCTTTAATAGAGAAATCATTAATATATAAAAATTTTCTTTGAAAAATCCTCTAAGTCATCCATAATATACAGTGGTTAGACCCAATATCTCTCCCTCAATTGACACTGTTCTTTTTGCTCCAGTATTAGAATAAATCAGTGTTTATTTGCTTGCCCCAGATGAAGTGGTTAGCTTGCATTTAGGGGCTATGCCTAATGAAAAATCTTATATTAAAAATACAAGAATTCCATTCAGCTTGGTGCACAAGGCATCAGGGAACTGATATAAACTGAGTGAACAGCAGAGTGATGTGCTCACTCTGGGTCATCAGCATATATTATTTTGAGGTGAAATGGTAGATGAAATTGACTGTATCATTTATTTTTTAAATTAATTTTTAAAATTTAATTTTTATTGTAGTTGTTTTACAATGTGTTAGTTTCTACTGTACAGCAAAGTGAATCAGCTATACATATACATATAGCCCATCTTTTTGGATTTCCTTCCCATTTAGGTCATCACAGAACTTTGAGTAGAGTTCCCTGTGCTATACAGTAGGTTCTCATTAGTTATCTGTTTTATATATAGCAGTGTGTATGTGTCAGTCCCCATCTCCCAGTTCATCCCACTTCCCCCTTCCCCCTTGGTGTCCATATGTTTGATCTCTGCATCTGTTGTCTCTATTTCTACTTTGTAAATAAGTTCATCTGTACCATTTTTCTTGATTGCACATATAAGTGATATTATGTGATATTTGTCTTTCTCTTTCTGACTCACTCTGTGTGACAGCCTCTAGGTCCATCCATGTCTCTGCTAATGGAACAATTTCGTTTCTTTTTATGGCTGAGTAATATTCCACTGTATATATGTACCACATCTTTATCCATTCATCTGTTGATGGACATTTAGATTGCTTCCAATATCCTGGCTGTTGTAAATAGTGCTTCAATGAACATTCAGATGCATGCATTTTTTTGAATTATGATGTTCTCCAGGTATATGCCCAGGATTGGGATTGCTGGGTCTTATGGTATTAGATTGATGAAAGAGTAATTGCGGTTTTGGACCCTGAATTTTAAATCATTATAACTAGACTCAAAGATGTCTTTATTAATCAAAATAGGAACCATTACAGTCAACATATTTTTGCCAATGAGAAATGTTTGTTTACTCCTGTAGCATAAAAATCTGTGCTTTGGGATTCAGTGAACTTTTGGAAAGTATTTTCAGTCTCCTGATGATTGTGGAAGCATTTTCCCTGCAAAAGGTTATAGAGATGCTTGAAGAAGTGGTAGTTGGTTGGCAAGAGGTCAGGTGAATATGGCGGATGAGGTGAAACTCGTGAGCCCAATTCGTTCAACTTTTGAAGCATTGGCTGTGTGCTGTGCAATTGGGTGTTGTCATGGAGAAGAATTGGGCCCTTTCTGTTGACCATTGATGGCTGCAGGTGTTAGTTTTCCATGCATCTCATTGATTTGCTGGGCACACTTCTCAGATGTAGTGGTTTCACTGGAATTGAGAAAGCTATAATGGATCAGACTGGCACACACAGACCACCAAACAGTGACCATGACCTATTTTTGGTGCAAGTTTGGCTTTTGGAAGTACTTTGGAGCTTCTTGGTCCAATCACTGAGCTGGTTATCACTGGTTGTATAAAATCCACTTTTTGTTGCATGTCACAATCCAGTTGAGAAGTGGTTTGTTGTTGTTGCACAGAAAAAGAGAAGATGACACTTCAAAGTGATGACTTTTCTGATTTGCAGTCAGCTCACGAGGCACCCACTTATCAAGCTTTTTCACCTTTCTAATTTGTTTCAAATGCCAAATGACCACAGAATGGTCCATGTTGAGTTCTTGGGTAATTTCTCATGTAGTTGTAAGAGAATCAACTTTGATGATCCTCTCAATTGGTTGTTGTCAACTTCCAATGGCCAGCCACTGTGCTCCTCAGCTTCAAGGCTTTTGTCTCCTTTGCAAAACTTATTGAACCACCATTGCACTGTATGTTTGTTAGCAGTTCCTGGACCAAATGCGTTGTTGATGTTGTGAGTTGTGTCCACTGCTTTACGACCTATTTTGGATTCAAATAAGAAAATTGCTCAAATTTGCTTTTTGTCTAGCATTATTTCCTGGTCTAAAATACATATGAAATAAATAGCAAGTAATAAGTTATTAGCCAAAAGACATAAAGTGAGAAATGCACATTAAAATGATATAGAACATAAGCATATTTATTTAAGAATGCATTCCAATATCAGATGGCAAAGTTCAGCAGTGCAAAACCACAGTTACTTTTGCACCAATCTAATAGTTATGTTTTTAATTTTTTTAAGGAACCTCTATACTGTTCTCCATTGTGGCTGTACCAATTTACATTCCCACCAGTGGGAGTTTAAGGCCAGACACTATAAAACCCTTAGAGGAAAACATAGGCAGAACACTCTATGACATAAATCACGGCAAGATCTGGTTTTGACTATATCATTTGTCTCTTTTATTTTGCATTGTTTATTATGTGTAAATGGTTGCATTCTCAAATGCACATATGGTTATAGTAACAGCTGAAGATGAATGTAAATAGAGGTAATAATAGTATTGAGAGTAGGGTGGCTGATAGGAATGTTTATTAAATTCATGTCTGTTGGCCTTTTAACTTACTCTAGGAGATTAGCAAGGGTAAGTAACCATCAGTCTCTATTACGTGCTTCTTTCCCTTCTCTATCCTGCTCTACCTAGATCGTTTTCTTCTTCTCTGTTTGCTTGTGTTTTCCCCAGCCCCTTGGTATTCTCATATCTTTAGTATCAGCAGTGTACCTGATTTCCTTTAGAATTACTGCCAAAACTATGAATATGTAATTACTTTTTGTAGCTTTGTTGTGTATTTAAGATAAACTAAAATATTCTAAAAATGATGCTCTTTCACAAACCTGAACTTCTAACTTGTTTATCCACATTCCAAATAGTTCTGCATAAAAGTTGTCTAACTTGTAAAACACGTTGTTTGATTTTCATATTTTGATAAGAATTAAAAATGTGAATCTCTTTCACTAATGTGAGTAAAGAAGGTTCACTTGACTTAGCGTCACAGGGTCCTGGGCTCAGCTGTGTCAGTAATCTGCTCTGTAATCCTGGGAAAGTCATGTTTCTCATCTGTAAAATGTGGGCGGAGGCGGGGGGTGTTGTGTTGGTGACCTTGAAAATGAAGATTTCCCTCTGGGGCAGAGAAGGCAAATTTGTAAAAGAAGTTGTCTTTATTTTATGTAAGTTGTCCCTGAAAGTTAATGATTTTTCTAGAAATGATGTATAATCACTTTTGAATTTGTGTATATCTCATCTGTTACAGGATGCTTTAATCTGGATCCCAATAGAGTTCTGGATGTCATTTTAGAAGTGTTTGAATGCAGGCCAGAACACGATGACTTCTTTATATCTTTATTAGAATCTTACATGAGTATGTGTGAACCGCAAACACTGTGTCATATTCTTGGGTTCAAATTCAAGTTTTATCAGGTAAAAAGTGTGTGTGTGTGTGTGTGTGTAAATTTTGTGATTTTATATGTAAAATTTAATTTGAATTTTATTTTTAAATAATTGGTTTCAGTTCAGCCATTTTAGCAGAATGGATGAGAAACTACATCAGTGGTATGAATGATGTGATGTGAAGGCCTAATAAATTTTTACCTTGAGAGAGATGGAGTCAGGGAAGACTTAGAGATACAACATTTTTTTTGGAACCTGGTGCTTGAAGGCTGTACAAGTTTGTTGGAGAGTTGTCTGTGCAGAAGTAACAAATAGTGTGTGAATGAAGACATGGGAGATAGAATGTATATAACAAGTTGAAGAAATGGTACTTAGTCTCATGTGGCTGGATTGTAAGATATGGGGGAAGAAGGGACAGGAAGTGAGGTTGGAAAGGTTGCCACAACTTTAGATTGTCAGGAGCCTTGAATGCTGTGTTGAGTTAGAATTTCATCATATAGGTAGTTACTGTTGAAATTTTTAATGGATGTGAATAAATTCTTGAGGCCTATCTTGCATCATTTTTCACTTAAACCACTGCATAGTTATCTTGCAGATCTGTGGCCTCTGATTATTTCTCTTTAAATCCATCTTTCATATTATGGATGTACTACTGAAAGAGATCTAATTAACACACTGCTTAAAAACCTTTGCTGGCAGGATGAAATTCAAACTTCTAAATGTAGCAGAAAAGGCTCTTCACAATCTAGTCCCATTCTTTCTTTCCAGCCTTATCTTTAGTAATTTTTTTTTCCTGTCACATCTAATATTCTAGTCATATTAAATTACTAGCTGTTACTTGAACTTTGGTATGGGCATTGCTATGTATAGACTTTTGTCTAAATGCAGTTCCTTATAACTGGAAAATGTACTTACCCACCCCCTCTCATCTGTCTTTTCTTCATCCTGTAAATTCTTACTTATTCTTTAAGATCAAGTACTTCTTGAACTGTAAAAGTTTTTGGTGGACACTTCACCCATGCAGAGTTTAAGTCACTTCTTAAATTCTGTTCTCATAAAAGTTAACTCAGACTTCTAGCACTTATCGGGTTATTTTGGAATAAACTGTGTCTGTCTCCTTTGCTAGGTTGTGAGTCATTTAGGACACGGTCTATATTTTACTAATTTCTCTTGATTGATTTTATTGCTTAGCCTGTAGTAAAAGTTCACTAATTATTACAAATGAATGATCTATGTTTTAGGAAGATAATTCTCTTGATAGCGTGGAGGATTTTAATGTAATAAGGCCTCTATTGTCTTTCTGGTCTAGCTTTTCTAATTTGTCTACCTGCCTGGGATTTTTCAACTAGTCAGGAAATACTCAGTTACTGAGTTTTTATGGTATGTTGTTTCTTTGTGTTAAGCACTGAGGATACTCTGGAAAAGAGTGTCTATTCCTGTCCCTGAGAGCTCAAGTTCAGGATAGAAGGACAACTTTTAGGATTCTCAAATATAATCCACCTACTGCCTTTGGTTATCTTAATTTTTCCATTTCTCTATAATGTTCCAGAATAGAAACTAGTTCAGAACTGAAAGCATATAGCTTTTTGGCACCAAACAAGAGAAGTGTCAGGGTTTTGGGGCAAGGGCATTTCACCTTTGTTTAAAAATTAATGATGATAATCATTCCTATTCCTACTGGCAGCCAGAGAGTCCACTCTTAGTATAGAGAAAGAGAAGTTCAGGTGTTTAATTGCACCTTGATTGTTTTGGATTTGAGAACATGAAGCCAACTGCTGAAGTGACAGGGTAGCTGAAATTTAGCTTGAGCATGATTAATTAGAATATAGGTTAGGACTTTGGAGACTGAGGGTTTCAGGGCTTATTGCAGTGAATAATGATGACCTACTGCTTAATATAGTATTGTTAGTTGAATATCAGTTTTAGAATTTTCTGTATGAGACTATTCCTCATAATGGTAACACTTTTTGAACTGAATTAAAATATCCCTGGGGGTTAACCAATATTGAAATGATCGTTTTTCTTAAAAGTAGATAATGGGACCTTTGTCTTACATAAATGCCCAACAAAAAACATTTGATTTAGAAATAACCTACTATTGGAAAGAGTAACCCTGGTATTGTTCTGTATAACATCATTTGCTTATTTTTATTGTCTGAGCAGTCTTATTTTAGGAATCTATAAACTTAAGGAACACTGAGGGCAGGGGAAGAAATGTAAGAGGTTTTTAGATAATTTGTAGTCTGGTGAGGTAAAGTAAGAAAAGCCATGAAAATCAAGAACTGCTGAGGGCTTCTAACCTGGGGAATTGGTTCCTAAGTGTATATGCTCATCCTGTGTACTGGTCTCTTGCCTAACTCTACCCACCCCAACCCCCTGCCATCACTTCCTGAAAATGTTTACTCCCCCAGTCTACAACCCATATTTTCACCAATTGGAAATTATTTGGATTAACAGGGTTCTTTTAATTTTTTTCCTTAATGCTAGGACTTCTAGGCAAAGGTAATTATTTGTGCTATAAAGTCAGAGTGATTTTATTCCGATTTCAACCTGGGATTACCTGTACTGAATGTTTTGACTTGGAAAGGTGGTAGCGATGTAAGTAGTTTTAGAACAGACTTTGGAACATTGGGCTGATTCAGTTCCCCTTAACAGAGATTGCTGGAATAGAGGGTTTAGGGTCAGCATGAAGGGCAAGAAGAAGGGAGTACTAGAAAGTGTGAGGATACTGGAAGACAAACTTGGGTGGATTTGTCTTGCCACAGGAAAAGGAAGGAGGTGATGACTCTCACTCTTGTCCCAGCTTCTTAGTTTCTTGATTCAGAACACAGTAATAGCGGTACCATTGTTATGCACTATTATAACCCAAAGATACTCATTTAAGGAATATTGACTGAACACCTCCTATGTGCCAGGTAGTGTCCTAAGTGTTTTGTGACTACATATGTAAGCAAATACGAATCTTTGCCTTCATGATGCTTATATTCTAAGCAAATGATAAGATATATTAAAAGGTGATCAGTGAGAGGGGGCAAAAGAAGACAGAGAGCAGCATAAGGAAGAATGAGAGTACTAGCGTGGTGAAGTGGCAATTTTAAACAAAAAGTAAGAGTAGACCTCATTGAAAAGGTGAGTTTATTTAAGCAAAGAAACAGATGATGTGACAGTGTAAACTGCAGGTATTTGGAAGAGCCTTCAGGCAAAGAGAATAGCTATAGCAACAGTCTTAAGGTGTGAGCATGCCTGATGTGTTGAATAACAGCGAGGAGACCAGTGTGGCTGGATCAGAGTGATTGAGTGGGCGAGTGGTAGGGGGTGAGGTCAAAGATGAGGGACTATATCACATGGGACTGGTGCAAGGTTTTTGACTTCCAGTGCTGGATGAAGCCAGTGGAGGTTTTGAGTGATATGATCTGGTGTAGTTTTTTTCATTTTGTTTCTCTTTTACCTTTTCATTTTATTATGAACATTTTTAGACATATAGAACAGAGTGAATAGTGTGACTACCCATAACTCTATCACCTAGAAGTATGTTTATTAACACATTGGTATACTTTTGGGGGAAGTATTAATTTATATTACAGATCATGAATGGTTGCTCCTAAATACATTAATTTGTATTTTTTAAAAGTAAGGACATTTTTCTATACAACCATGATACTAATTTTGTATCTAACTAGACTGCTATCATAGCTCAGACCATATTCAGATTTTTCAAGTTGTCCCCCAAAGGCATTTTACACCTGGTTTGTTCAAATGATGATCTAGTCAAAGACCACACAAATATAATATTTGATTTTGGGGATTTTTTTACTCTTTTAATTTAGAATAATTTCCCCCCCCCCTTCCATTAATAGCAGTGACTTGTTGAAGAGAACATTCCCAAAGAAGACTCCACTTTTTGAATTTATCTAATTGCTTTTTGTGGTTGGTTTAATTTGTTCTTTATCCCCTGTTTTTCTTATATGCTTGGAGTTAGGGCTAAAGGCTCGACTATGTTCAGGTAAAATATTAGTGGCAAAAATACTTCATAGGTTGTGTTATATGTTTCATATTGCATAGCATCTAATACTGTCTTCTAATATTTCAGTAAGTTGATGACAGTATAATCTCGCCATTATACAATGACATTTCCCCATCTTGTCAATAGCAAGTTATCTGTAGGTTGATATTTAGTAACATGTGAATATCCAGTTTTTCATCAACCTTTCATTAAGTGTAATGTAAACTACATGGATGGTAGTTTTCTGAGTCAGTTATTTCCTTTGGGGTTCCAAATTGTTGGTTCACTAATTTTATCTTGCCATCTACATTTATGAGCCATAAGTTGTCCCTTATTAACTTGAGTTGTTTGGTTATTCTGCACTACAGTTCCTACTAGAAAGACAAATACTTCATTTTTCCCCCACATTAATTACTAGCCATCAGAGTAAGGAGTTTCTTTAGTAGACGTATCTAATGGTGACATGAGTGATATGTGTGTGAGAAAGAGACAAGAGAGACAAAAAGAGTGTGTACGTGTGCATTTTGACTTAGGTTTTCAAAGAATCAATATGGTTATGGTAGTGGAAGAAGATGTTCTGAATATATTTTAGAAGGTAGAGCCAATAGTATTTGCTGATGGATTAGATATAGAATGTGAGAAAGTAGAGTTAAGGACTGTCCTAAAAAAATTTTTTTTTTTGGACTGAGCAGCTAAAAAGATAGTTTTTGTCATCAACTGAGATAGGGTAAATTTCAGGTGGAATGAGTTTGGAGTACTGTGGGCAGGAATCAGGAATTCAGTTTTGGGCATGTTAAGTTCGGAATACCTGTTAGAGATTCAGATATCCAAGTGGAGATGTGGAGCAAATAACTGGATATTGGATTTGGTGTGCTGGAGAAAGAACTAGAAAGGGCTAGAGATAGAAATGTGGGTGCCAAAAGCACATAGATGATATTTAAAGTTGTGATACTGGATGAAATCATTAAGTTGGATAAGAGAACCAAAGGCTGAGCCTTGGGGCACTCTGATGTTAAAGGGCCTGGGAAAAGAGGAGGAGCCAGCAAAGGAGATACAGAAGGAACACATGTAAGGTAAGAGGAAAACAATAATATAGCATCTTGGAAGCCAAATGGAAGAAGGAATGATCAAGTCTGCTAAGTGTCTCTGACAGGTCATTTAAGATGAGGACTGAAAAATGGTCATTGGATTTATTAGCAGGGAGTTCAAAGCTAGCCATATTTGTAGAGTTTGAGTGATGTTAAAAGAGAATGAGGAGAATGGAATTAGAGACAATGAGAATAGACAACTCTATAAAGGAGTTGCTACAGAGAGGCACAGATAAATGGAGTGGTAGCTGGTTGAGGAAGTGAACTCGAGATTTTCTTTGAAGATAGGAGAGACTGTTTATGTGTTGATGGGAATAACTGAACAGAAACTGGTGATGCAGGAGAAAGAGGAGAGAATTATTGAATTAGTGTTCTTGAATAAGATAGAATGCAGCTTATAGCGTAAGTGATGGATGAACTTTATATAGGACCACAGGGAATTCACATATAATAACAGGTAGAAAGGTAGCATATCTGGGTACACTTGTTGGTAGGTGGATAGATCTGATGGTGAGAATTTGTAGAGGTCCTGTTGATTGATCCAGTTTTCATGCTGAAATAGAAAGCAAGTTCATCAGATGAGAAAGGGAATGATAGAGGAGGTATTGGAGCTTAGGAGAGAAGGTAGGAAATAGTTGCATATGAGAGTGAATGGACTAGAGTATAATTGGCCAGTGACATTAAGGACCCACTTGAGGGTGGATATGTGAAATTAGTACCTTGAGGAGTTGTAGCTATTGGTAATATTAGAATTTAGGATATGGAATGAATGGCTAAAATAGAGTAGAGGAGATCTTGTGCAAGAGTGGAATTCAAGGAACTGAGAAACCAGCATGTTGGAAGTATCACTAACATGTATATGAAAATCTCTAAAAATTAAGAAAGGAATAGAATTGGAGAAAGTGACACTGAATCTGGAAGCCATTCCTAAGTAAAGGGCAGTGACCTAGGGGTCCATAGATGATAACAATAGTACATAACTAAAAGTGGCAGAGTACAGAACTCAGAGCTCTGTCCCTTCATAAAAGCAACTGATGAACTGGCAAAAAAACTGGCAATCAACTTTCACAGAATCTGGAATTTCGTAAAAACTTAAACAACCAAGGGATGACTTGGTGAAGTAAAAAGCTGCTGTTTGGGATAAGAGAGGCTCTGTGGCATTTTAAATTGCCTGCCTACTATCTCACACCCAGATTGATGGTGGCTGTGAAGATAAAAGCCGGCATTCCTAGTATAGATTACTAATGCCTGAGGATATAAAGAATTGTTCTCGAAGAATTTGGCCTGTCTGGCTACTCCCTGAAGGATTGGTGCAAGGGCTTGTCTTTGTTTTGCCTGACTGGGAGCATCCCTCGGGCTAGGGTGAAAGTGAAGTCTCTCAGTCTTGTCCCACTCTTTGCAACCCCATGGACTATAGCCTACTAGCCTACTAGGCTTCTCTGTCCATGGGATTTTCCAGGCAAGAATACTGGAGTGTTTGCCATTTCCTTCTCCAGGAGATCTTCCCGACCCAGGAAGATCCCACATTGTAGGCAGATGCTTTACTGTCTAAGTCACCAGGGAAGATCCCATCCATGGGAATCTCCTGAAAATACCTTTTGGATCATGGTATACCCTGCTGCACAGTGTCCAGTGGTGCCTTATATAGTCTGAGGAGCAGAAACAGAAAAGAATGAAGAAAAATCATCAGAGCCTAACAGACCTATGGGACACCATCAGGTATACCAATATGTGAGGAGTTCCTTGGCTGTCCAGTGGTTTGGACTTGATGCTTTCACTGCTGTGACCCTGGGTTCAATCCCTGTTTAGGGAACTAAGATCCTATATACGGTGCAGCCAAAAAAAAAAAAAAAAAAAAAGGGGAGAGAGAGAAAAGGACAGCATATTTGAAAAAATAATGGTGAAAACCTTCTCAAATTTGATGAAATATATGAATCTACACATCTAAGAAACTTGAGGAATACCACATGGGATAAACTCAGATCCACACTGAGACACATTATAGTCAAATTATAATATTTGATGAAATATATGAATCTACACATCTAAGAAACTTGAGGAATACCACATGGGATAAACTCAGATCCACACTGAGACACATTATAGTCAAATTATAATATATTATATTATATATATAATAGTCAAAGATAGAATCTTGAAAGCAGCAAAACAGATGTGACTCATTCATATAAGTGACCTCAATAAGATTGACAGCTGATTTCTTCAGAAGGCAGTATAATGGACTATATAAAGTACTGAAAGAATGAAACCAAGAATTCTATAACCAACAAAACTATCCCTCAAAAATGAGAGATTATGATATTCCAAAATAAAAGCTGAGGGAGTTCATCACTAGCAGACCTGCCCTATAAGAAATGCTAAAGTGAGTCCTTTGGATTGAAATGAAAGGACACTAGTCAGTAACTTTAAGCCATATGAAAAAATAAAGAACATTAGTAAGTGTAACTACATAGCTAAATATAAAAGCCAATGTTATTGTATTTTTGGTTTGTAGTTTCTCCTTTTTTCTGATATGATTTAAAAGACGAATAAAACAACAATTATAAATCTAGTTGACACAATGTGTAACAATATAAAAGGGAGAAGGATAGAGATTTATAGATGCAGAGTTTGTATAATATTGAAGCTAAGTTGATATTAATTCAAAATATGTTATTATAAGTTTAGAATGTTAATTGTTAACACTAAAGGTAACCACTAAGAAAATACTTAAAAATAAATAGAAGAGGAAAGGAATAGGGAATTTAAAAAAACACTAAAAAAGTGATGGAGGAAATGAGAAACAGTAAAATAAGACAGGAAACAGATAGTAAAATGGCAGAAGTTCTTCCTCATTACTAATTATTTAAATGTAAATGGGTTAAACTTTGTAATTAAAAAGCAGCATTTGGCAGAATGTATAAAAAAGCAAGGTCCAGACCCACCAAGATCACATGACTTTTCTATAGTGTTAAAATTTATTGTAATAAAATGAAAGGGAAAAAAAGCATGATTCAACTATATGTTATCTATAAGAGACTTACTTTAAGATCCAAAGATACAAATATGTTGGAAGCCAAAGTATGTAAATAGATAACCAATGCAAACAGTATCCAGGAGAGATGGGGCTGCTGTATAGACTTTTAAGTCAAATTTTTTTATAATAGATATCAAAGGACATTATATATTGATAAAAGGGTCAGCCTATCAAGAACATAAAGCAGTTAATAACTGTATATGCACCAAACAGAGCCTCAAAACATATGAAGCAATATACATTGGCAGGATTGAAGGGATAAGTAGACAGTTCTACAGTAACTTGGATATTTCCATACCCCACTCTCATTAGTGGATAGAAAAATTGAGACAAATTATCAGAGAGAAAATAGAGGACTTGAGCAACACTGTAAACCAGTTAGACTTAACAGACATATATAGAACAGACCATTGGATAACAGTAGATTACACATTCTTCTCTAGTACACATGGAACATTCTCCAGGATAGACCTTATATTAGACAACAGAACAAGTCTCAATACATTTATAACATTGAAATCATGCAAAATATTTTATTGGACCACAGTGGAATAAAACTAGATCACAAGAAAAGTGAATGATAGCGATAGAAAATTCAAAGCTGGTTGGGAGCATGGATGGAGAATAGTCTGAAAACAACTATAAACACAAAGACGATTCATACCCTACCTCCAGGCCTAGTAGTGTGAGGGGTCCAGGGAAAATAGCTACCACTTGACTGGGTTACAGTGGAAGTGGTGTTCCTAGTGAATGCTAGGCTCTGTTCAAATCTTAAGCTGAAAGCGGGGGAGGAAGGGTTTAGAGGATACATTTAGAGGAGAGTTTCAAGGTATAGGGGTTTTGCTGAGGATGGGTCCTGAATTCCAGAGGATTCCATAGAATTCCTTTAAGAATGTGGATGCGTGAGAGAGGACAGAACAGGGATTGTGCAGAGTGATACGAAGATCAGAGTACAGGAACTGACATTTGGCCCTGAGAGTTGGAGGCTTCTTGTGGCTCACTTAAGCAGAGTTAATGGGGAAAACGTGAATATTCCTGGTGGGTTCAAGTCAGTGAGCTTTTGTGGTTTTGCTCTGAAACCATGACCACCATTTGTTTTCATGGAAAAATGTTTTGATACTAAAATAGCCATTTAAAAACAATTAAAATCAAACTCTTGTTGAGGACTTAATCTGCCTTAAAAATCATGGTGAAATAATGCCTTTTAAATATATTTGTTAGTTTCATTAGCTTCATATGTGCATAACACATATCACAATTATGGGAGGAGGTTTACTCATAAAGATCAGTGTTGAGTAGAAGCAGAACATAGCGGGGGTGGTCCTAACATGGCAGAGGAATAGGACGGGGAGACTACTTTCTCCCCCACATCAAAAGAATATTTAAATGATGAGTAAATTCCACAAAACAACTTCTGAATGCCAGCAGAGGACATCAGGCACCCAGAAAAAGCAGCCCAGTGTCTTTGAAAGGAGGTAGGAAAAAAATATGAAAGACAAAAAAAGAGACAAAAGAGGTAGAGACAGAGCTCCGTCCTGGGAAAGGAGTCTTAAAAAAAGAGAGGTTTCCAAACACCAGCAAACACTTTCACTGTGGTGAGTCTTGGAACCACAGAGGGCAACATAACCGGGAGGAAAAATAAATAAATAATTAAACTCCACAGTTTACGTGCCCAATGGTAGCTCCCCCAGTGGAGAAGCAGCACAGACGCCTGCACCCGCCACTAGCAAGCTGGGGCTGGGCAGGAGGCCCGGGCTGCATTGCTAGAGTAAGGACCAGGCCTGAATGCCCCGAGGGCAATCTGAGGGAACTAACTTGGGTTAGCAAACCAGACTGTGGGATAGCTACCACGCGAAAAGCCAGCCCTAACCTAAGACACAGCCAGGCCCGCTCACAGAACAAAGGACTGAACAGAGCTAGCCTGCTACAGACCATCCCCCTCCGGTGACAGGCAGCCAGAGCCAGAAGGGGGCAATCGCAGCCCTAGAGAAGCATTATCTACCAAACTGCAAGCCAGCTTCTTTGCCAACTAAGACTTCTTGGGGTTCTGGACAGTCAACATCTGCTTGAGAAGGTGTGCTGGTTGTATACCCAGAAAACCGAAGGGCAGGAACGGGGAAGGCAATAAGTTGCAGTGACTGCGCTCTCCAAACACCTCATCACCTGAGCTGCTTGGACCTGGGAAGGGCACAAAACGCAGGCCCAACCAAGTCTGCGCCTCTGAGGTCTATCTGAGTGCCTGAACCTGAGCAGCTTAGACCTGGGAGGTGCATGCAGCCCAGGGCTGGCCTTGGACTGTTCCTGGCGGAGCAACCTAGAGCCTGAGCAGTGTGGGCAGGGAGGGCACGCGTGCCATGAGCAGAGGCAGGCCCAGTGTGGCTGAGACACTGCAAGCACACTCCCTCCCCACAGCGCGACTGAACAAGTGAACCTAAAACAGTGTCCACCACTGCCCCCTTGTGTCAGGGCAGAAATCAGACACTGAAGAGAGCAGCAAACAGAAGCTAAAACAGAGGGAACCGCTTTGGAAGTGACAGGTGCAATAGATTAAAACCCTGTAGTTAGTCCCGACTACATAGAAAGGGGCCTATAGAGCTTGAGAAATATAAGCCAGACCAAGGAACTATCTGAAAATGAACTGACCACACACTGCCCACAATACCAGAGAAAGTCCTATATATTTTTTTTTCTATTTTTACTATCATTCTTTTTTTTAATTTTTAAGTCCTCTATTATTCCTTTTTTATTTTTATAACCTACTATTACTTTGCCAAAAAAGACCGTATTTTTAAACCAAACTTCATATATATATATATATATATTTATAATTTTGTGACTTTGTTTTTCTTTTTTCTTTAATATTGTAGTTTTGAAAATCCAACCTCTACTCTAGATTTTTAATCTTTGCTTTTTGGTATTTGTTATCAATTTTGTACCTTTAAGAACCCAATCTTCAGTACCCATTTTTACTTAGGAGCGAGATTACTGGCCTGATTGCTCTCTCCCCCTTTTGGACTCTCCTTTTTCTCCACCAGGTCGCCTCTATCTCCTCCCCTCCCCCTTCTCTTCTCTACCCAACTCTGTGAATCTCTTTGTTCCAGATGGTGGAGAACACTTAGGAACTGCTTACTGGCTGGATCTGTCTCTCTCCTTTTGATTCCCCCTTTATCCTCCCTGGCCACCTCTGTCTCTGTCCTCCTTCTTCTCTTCTCTGTATAACTCTGTGAACATCTCTGAGCAGTCCAGGCTGTGGAGTGCACATAAGGGAAGTGATTACTGGCTAGCTTGCTCTCTCCTGTTTTGATTCCACCTCATCTCATTTGGGTTACCTCTAACCCCCTCCTCCCTCTTCTCTTCTCCTTGTAACTCTGTGAACCTCTCTGGGTGTCCCTAACTGTGGAGAAACTTTTCGTCTTTAACCTAGATGTTTTATCAACTGTGCTGTATAGATGGAGAAGTCTTGAGACTACTGTAAAAATAAGACTGAAAACCAGAAGCAGGAGGCTTAAGTCTAAATCCTGAGAACACCAGAGAACTCTTGACTCTAGGGAACATTAATTGACAGGAGCTCATCAAATGCCTCCATGCCTACACTGAAATGAAGCACTACCCAAGGGCCAACAAGTTCCAGAGCAAGACATACCACAGAAATTCTCCAGCAACATAGGAACACAGTCCTGAGCTTCAATATACCGGCTGCCCAAACTTACTCCAAACCCATTGACATCTCATAACTCATTACTGGACACTTCATTGCACTCCAGAGAGAAGAAATACAGCTTCACCCACTGGAACATCGACACAAGCTTCCTTAACCAGGAAACCTTGACAAGCCACCCATACAACCCCACCCACAGTGAGGAAACTCCACAATAAAGAGAACTCCACAAACTGCCAGAATACAGAAAGGCCACCCCAAACACAGCAATATAAACAAGATGAAGAGACAGAGGACTACGCAGCAGATAAAGGAACAGGATAAATGCCCACCAAACCAAACCAAAGAGGAAGAGATAGGGAATCTACCTGATAAAGAATTCAAAATAATGATAGTGAAAATGATCCAAAATCTTGAAATAAAAATGGAATCACAGATAAATAGCCTGGAGACAAGGATTGAGAAGATGAAAGAAAGGTTTAACAAGGACCAAGAAGAAATAAAAAGTCAATATATAATGAATAATGCAATAAATGAGATAAAAAACACTCTGGAGGCAACAAATAGTAGACTAAAGGAGGTGGAAAATAGGATTAGTGAAATAGAAGATAGAATGGTAGAAATAAATGAATCAGAGAGGAAAAAAGAAAAGTGAATTAAAAGAAATGAGGACAATCTCAGAGACCTCCAGGACAATGTTAAATGTCTCAGCATCCAAATAATAGGAGTCCCAGAAGAAGAAGAAAAAAGAAAGACCATGAGAAAATACTTGAAGAGATGATAGTTGAAAACTTCCCTGAAATGGGGAAGGAAATAATCACCAAGTCCAAGAAACCCAGAGAGTCCCAAACAGGATAAACCCAAGGCGAAAGAATCCAAGACACATACTAATCAAATTAACAAAGATCAAACACAAATAACAAATATTAAAAGCAAGGGAAAAACAACAAATAACACACGAGGGGATTCCCATTAGGACAACAGCTGATCTTTCAGGCCTGGAGGGAATGGCAGGACATACTTAAAGTGATGAAAGAAAATAACCTACAGCCCAGATTACTGTACCCAGCAAGGATCTCATTCAAATATGAAGGAGAAATCAAAAGCTTTAGAGACAAGCAAAAGCTGAGAGAACTCAGCACCACCAAACCAGCTCTCCAACAAATGCTAAAGGATCTTCTCTAGACAGGAAACACAAAAAGGAGTATAATCTCAAACCAAAACAATAAAGTAAATGGCAGCGGGATCATACTTATCAGTAATTACCTTAAATGTAAATGGATTGAACGCCCCAACCAAAAGACAAAGACTGGCTGAATGGATACAAAAACAAGACCCCTATATATGTTGTCTACAAGAGACCCATCTCAAAACAAGGGACACATACAGACTGAAAGTGAAGGGCTGGAAAAAGATATTCCACACAAATAGAGACCATAAGAAAGCAGGAGTAGCAATACTCAGATAAAATAGACTTTAAAACAAAGACTGTGAAAAGAGACAAGGACACTGCATAATGATCAAAGGATCAATCCAAGAAGAAGATAAAGCAATTATAAATATATATGCACCCAACATAGGAGCACCACAATATGTAAGACAAATACTAACAAGTATGAAAGGGAAAATTAACAATAACACAATAATAGTGGGAGACTTTAATATCCTGCTCACACCTATGGATAGATTGACTAAACAGCAAATTAACAAGGAAACACAAACTTTAAATGATACAATAAGCCAGTTAGATCTACTTGATATCTATAGGACATTTCACCCCAAAACAATGAATTTCACCTTTTTCTTAAGTGCACACGGAACCTTCTCCAAGATAGATCACATCCTGGGCCATAAATCTAGCCTTGATAAATTCAAAAAAATTGAAATCATTCCAAGTGTCTTTTCTGACCACAATGCAGTAAGGTTAGATCTCAATTACAGGAGAAAAACTAGTAAAAATTGCAACATACGAAGGCTGAACAACACGCTGCTGAAAAACCAACAAATCACAGAAGAAATCAAAATATGCATAGAAACGAATGAAAATGAAAACACAACAACCCAAAACCCATGGGATACTGCTAAGGGGAAAGTTCATAGCAAAACAGACATACCTCGAGAAACAAGAAAAAAGTCAAATAAATAACCTAACTCTACACCTAACAACTAGAAAAGGAAGAAATGAAGAACCCCAGGGTTAGTAGAAGGAAAGAAATCTTAAAAATTAGGGCAGAAATAAGCAAAAGAGACCACAGCAAAAATCAACAAAGCCAAAAGCTGGTTCTTTGGAAGGACAAATAAAATTGACAAACCATTAGCCAGACTCATCAAGAAACAAAGGGTGAAAAATCAAATCAATGAAATTAGAAATTAAAATGGAGAGATCACAATAGACAACATAGAAATGCAGAGGATCATAAGAGACTACTATCAGCAATTATATGCCAATAAAATGGACAACTTGGAAGAAATGGACAAATTCTTAAAAAAGTACAACTTAACAAAACTGAACCGGGAAAAAATAGAAAATCTTAACAGACCCATCACAAGCATAGAAATTGAAACTGTAATCAGAAATCTTCCAGCAAACAAAAGCCCAGGTCCAGACAGCTTCACAGCTGAATTCTACCAAAAATTTAGAAGAGCTAACACCTATCCTGCTTCCCTGGTGGCTCAGAGGTTAAAGCGTCTGCCTGCAATGCAGTAGACCTGGGTTTGATCCTTGGGTCAGGAAGATCCCCTGGAGAAGGAAACGGCAACCCACTCCAGTATTCTTGCCTGGAGAATCCAGGGTTGCAAAGAGTTGGACACGACTGAGCGACTTCACTTTCACTTTAACACCTATCCTACTCAAACTCTTCCAGAAAATTGCAGAGGAAGGTAAACTTCCAAACTCATTCTGTGAGCCACCATCACCCTAATCTCAAAACCTGACAAAGAGTCCATACAAAAAATAAAACTACAGGTCATTGTCACTGATGAACATAGATGCAAAAATCCTTAACAAAATTCTAGCAGTCAGAATCTAACAACAAATTAAAAAGATCATGCACCATGACCAAGTGGACTTTATCCCAGAGATGCAAGGATTCTTCAATATCCACAAATCAATCAATGTAATATACCACTAACAAATTGAAAGATAAAAGCCATATGATTATCTCAATAGAGGCAGAGAAAGCCTTTGACAAAATTCAACATCCATATATGACAAAAACTCTCAGAAAGCAGGAATAGAAGGAACATACCTCAACATAATAAAAGCTATATATGACAAACCCACAGCAAACATCCTCAGTGGTGAAAAGTTGAAAGCATTTCCCCTAAAGTCAGGAATAAGACAAGGGTGCCCACTTACACCACTACTGTCCAACATAGTTTTGGAAGTTTTGGCCACAGCAATCAGAGTATAAAAAGAAATAAAAGGAATCCAAATTTGAAAAGGAGAAGTAAAACTCTCACTGTTTGCAGATGACATGATCCTCTACATAGAAAACCCTAAAGATTCCACTAGAAAATTACTAGAGCTAATCAATGAATATAGTAAAGCCGCAGGATATAAAATCACACAGAAATCCCTTGCATTCCTATACACTAATAATGAGAAAATAGAGAAATTAAGGAAACAATTCCATTCACCATTGCAAAGAAAAGAATAAAATACTTAGGAATATATCTACCTAAAGAAACTGAAGACCTATATATAGAGAACTATAAAACACCGGTAAAAGAAATCAAAGAGGACACTAATAGATGGAGAAATATACCGTGTTCATGGATTGGAAGAATGAATATAGTGAACATGATACTACCCAAAGTAATCTATAGATTCAGTGTAATCCCTATCAAGCTATCAACGGTATTTTTCACAGAGCTAGAACAAATAATTTCACAATTTGTATGGAAATACAAAAAACCTCGAATAGCCAAAGCAATTTTGAGAAAGAAGAATGAAACTGCAGGACTCAACCTGCCTGACTTCAGGCTATTAGAAAGCCAGTCATGAAGACAGTGTGGTACTGGCACAAAGACAGAAATATAGATCAGTGGAACAAAATAGAAAGCCCAGAGATAAATCCACACACCTATGGACACCTGATCTTCGACAAAGGAGGCAAAAATATACAATGGAGAAAAGACAATCTCTTTAACAAGTAGTGCTGAGAAAAGTGGTCAACCACTTGCAGAAGAATGAAACTAGAACATGTTCTAACAGCATACACAAAAATAAACTCAAAATAGATTAAAGATCTAAATGTAAGACCAGAAACTATGAAACTCCTAGAGGAGAACATAGGCAAAATACTCTCTGACATAAATCACAGCAGGATCCTCTATGACCTACCTCCCAGAATATTGGAAATAAAAGGAAAAATAAACAAATGGGACCTAATCAATTCCAGAAAAATAAATGACCCAATCAAAAAATGGGCCATAGAACCAAATAGACATTTCTCCAAAGAAGACATACAGATGGCTAACAAACACATGAAAAGATGCTCAACATCACTCATTATCAGAGAAATGCAGATGAAAACCACAGTGAGGTACCATTTCACGCCAGTCAGAATGACTGCGATCCAAAAGTCTACAAGCAGTAAATGCTGGAGAGGATGTGGAGAAAAGGGAACCCTCTTACACTGTTGGTGGGAATGCAAACTAGTACAGCCACTATGAAGAACAGTGTGGAGATTCCTTTAAAAACTGGAAATAGAACTGCCTTATGACCCAGCAATCCCAGTGCTGGGCATACACACTGAGGAAACCAGAATTGAAAGAGACACATGTACCCCAATGTTCATTGCAGCACTGTTTACAATAGGTAGGACATGGAAGTAACCTAGATGTCCATCAGCAGATGAATGGATAAGAAAGCAGTGGTACATATACACAATGGAGTACTACTCAGCCCTTAAAAAGAATGCATTTGAATCAGTTGTAATGAGGTGGATGAAACTGGAGCCTATTATACAGAGTGAAGTAAGCCAGAAAGAAAAACACCAATACAGTGAAAAGTCAAAGTGAAAGTGAAGTCACTCAGTCGTGTCCTACTCTTTGCGACCCCATGGACTGTAGCCTATCAGGCTCCTCCATCCATGGGATTTTCCAGGCAAGAGTGCTGGAGTGGATTGCCATTTCCTTCTCCAGGGGATCTTCTGACCCAGGAATCGAATCTGGGTCTCCCGCATTGCAGGCAGACGCGTTACTGTCTGAGCCACCATACTAATGCATATATATGGAATTTAGAAAGGTGGTAATGATAACCCTATATGCGAGACAGCAAAAGAGACACAGATGTATAGAACAATGTTTTGGACTCTGTGTGAGAGGGAGAGGGTCGGACGATTTGGGGGAATGGCACTGAAGCATGTATAATATCATTATAATAAATCAGTCCAGGTTCAATACTGGATGCTTGGGGCTTTTGCACTGGGATGACCTGGAGGGATGGTATGGGGAGGGAGGTGGGAATGGGGTTCAGGATGGGGAACATGTGTACACTCCTGGCAGATTCATGTTGATGTGTGGTAGAACCAATACAATATTGTAAAGTAATTAACCTCCAATTTAAATAAATAAATTACAAAAAAGCAGAACATAATGTATTGTCACCATTTGCTTTTTATTTGCATTGGGCCATTTAGTAATTGCCAGTTGTCCTCACTTCATTCTTCTATTCATCTGACCCCAGGCCATTTAAAAATTAAGCGAAAGTCATCTTGATGACAGAGATCCATCTGTTTCTCAGTAGGACCAATAGAGCTGACCTGAGATTGGCCATTCCTAGTTTTAAAAAATGTTTGATTATCCATGGTGTAATAAGTGTAGTATTAGTGTTAATCCCTCCGTGATGCCCGACTCTTTACAACCCCATGGGCTGCAGCTGGCCAGGTTCCTCTGTCCATGGAATTCTCCAGCCAAGACATATCAGAGTGGATTGTCATTTTCTCCTCCAGGGGCTCTTCTCGGCCCAGGAATGAAACCTAGGTCTCCTGTGTTATTGGCAGATTCTTTACTGTCTGAGCTACCAGGGAAGAAGTACAGACACCCGTTTTGAAGGGGAAGTCAGCTGACAAGCAGATATACTTAGCACAGAACCCAAGAAATAAAAGAACAGGGAGAAAAGTATAAAGCAGACACAGATGGTTCCACAGTTCCACATTTGTCAGTCTTGTCTATCTGCAATTCCACTGAGAAGTACTTGAAAAAGCAAGTTAAGAAAACACACATATAAACAGAAACCCAAACTAAGTATTATGCAGTATAAAATCTCATTATGTTCAAGTTTCAGATTTTATTCAAATATTAGCATGTGTCCATTTTTGAAACTGTTTTTCTTGTGTTCATCAGTTGTACCAATGTGAAAAGAGATACTCGCATGATTATAATAGTCCTGAATTCGGATGTTATTTATGGTCAGGAAGAGCAATGAAGCTTATTGTTGCCCTAGATTTGTTTGGTCTAATTGTTCTTAATTATTGGTAGATTAAAAAGATAGATTTTAGTTGTACTTTTTGCACTAAATAGAAACTTTTCTTTTGTTTTTCAAGGAACCAAATGGAGAGACTCCTTCATCTTTATACAGAGTTGCAGCAGTACTTCTACAATTTAACCTTATTGATTTAGATGATCTTTATGTACATGTAAGTTAAGTGGGTTGCTAAGAATATTTGGTTATTCATCCCAGGGGTTGGGAAGAGGAGGAGGCAGCCATATAGCACTCCAACATTGGTTCTAGACTCTAAAGTCTTAATTTTTGAAGCCCTATTACATTATTGCTTTGTCTTTGCTTTATAAAGTGAATGAATTTAGTTTATTGGAACCATGGAAATAAAATACCTTTTGTCACTGCTGCAGAATTCAAGGTTAAAGTTCTTAATTGTCATCAAAGCATATGTCATGGAGAGAGAGGCCAAATTCTAATCATTGTGGTTTTAGACTTATACATGGATTATGGGAAATATGGGATTACCTAAATAGTTCTTCCTTTATCGCTAAATATTAATTTTGAGGATTCAGGATGAATTTGGAACTTTTTATGTACTGTTAAAAGATAGCTCCTCTGGTGTTTTTACTGCTGGATAATCGATGACTAATATTGTGCTTTTATTGCAGGATCTAGATGAATGTGTATGTGGTTGTAATAGATGACCTCTAGTTTAGCAGTAGCTTAGCCTGTCAGTTTGAAAGCACTAGGTTTGTAGTACAGAATTTCTTGTTTTATTAGGTTGTGCATTAGGATATCTATGAACTGTTCAAAACTGACATCATCTCCATTGCCTTTGAAATCACTTTCTAACTTCTAACTTCCTTGCCTGTCATTACATATTATGGTTACAGAGCTGAATGAAATTTGATCAGTCTCTTGGAAGCAGTCATAGACGAGCAAGGGAGAAAACATTTTGCATTCTATAAGTACTTTATTGGAAATAGTCACATAGTGCTATGAGGGCTCAAAATAGGTAGTGACCATCTTTGTCATTGGGGGATTTTGAAAGGCTTTTCCAAACTACTGACGTTCACCTGGGAACTTTATAGATGAATTAGGTGTTGGCTAGGCTCAAATAGGTGGAAAGCATTGTAGGTAGAATTAACTGAATATAAAGGCAAGAAGTTTGAAAAGATTTCATTATCCCCTTAGGGGAACACTGAAAAGCTCAGAGTGGTTGGAGCCTAGGATGATATGTAGGGGAAATGAGGATGGAGAAGTAGATTGGAGGTCAAACTGTGAAGGGCTGTTAAGGGCCATGGTAAGGAGTTTGGATTTTTTTCTTGTTGATAGTAGACAGCCATTCAAGATTTAGTGTAGACAAGGATGTACAAACTGAAAACATGAAAAACTGGTCAGAAAAAGAATCTGAAGACATAGGTATGAGTTTATATAGGCAAATGTAGACTCGCAGAACAAATGGAAAGTACAAAAATGATGATAGATTTATTACTGATATTTTTCAGCTTAATTATAAATATAAGCAGAGTTTAAAAGTATTCCTGTTAAAGTGACAGGGATTTTCAGATGGGATTAAAAACCAGTTTATTGTTTACATGAGACTTCTAAAACCTAAGGGCAAAGAAAGGTTGAAAGTAAAAGAGTGGGAAAATATACCAGGGAAATTATTCTTGTCAGACAGAACAGAGAATCACTTTGTAATAATAAACTTGTTTGTACTAGAAAGATATAATCATTGTAACTTTTATATATACCTAATACCATATTTTCAAAATACACAAGACTAGAAATGGAGAGAACTATAATTAAAAACTTAGAGTTAATCCACTGTAATGGGAGATTTCAGAGGCAATTGAAGTAGACTAGGTAAAAGATGAGAATCTGTGGTAGATATATGATAGGTATATAAGTAGAGCAATAAAAATGGGTTTGATTGACAGTGGAGAGAATAAGGAATGAGAAAAAGTCTGGCTTACCTCCTTGCACCAGTCCATAATGAGTTTTCTTCCACTCCCCTTTTTTGACTGATGGGATAAAGTCTGTAGTATGTAGTTTAATATTTCACTGTGTCTCCTTGTTCATGTGCTCAGTCATGTCCAACTCTTTGTGGCTCCATGGACTATAGCCCACCAGGCTCCTCTGTCCATGGGATTTTCCTGGCAAGGATACTGGAGAGCGTTGCTATTTCTTACTCCAGGGGATCTTCCTGACCCAGGGATTGAACCTGCATTTCTTGTGTCTCCTGCATTGGCAGGCAGATTCTTTACCACTGCTCCACCTGGGAAGCCCCTCACTGTGTCTCCTTTTATTATTTACTGATTTTTAGTTTGTGTTAGATTTATCTATTGAAATAGATTTTGCATTTCTAGGGGCAGGAATGGCGAGCTATCACCATAGTGCCTAGCAAAAATGACTCAATAATGGTTTGTTGGATATGTGTCTGTTTATGAACTGTCCATATTAACCATCTTCTACTCATACAAGATGGCTATACTTGAGATACTTGATCCTTTTTTTCATAATGGAGGGTCAACTATCCACATGATACTTTTTCTTTTGTAATAAACTAGAAACTAGTTTGTGACTTAAGTCAAATAGGTGTCTAGAAAATGAAAAGTGAGATATCAAGCTGTTCATAATTTTTTGACTTGAGATTTTTCATTTAGAGGAATCAAATTTGCCCCATTATGTAAATCAATAGTTTACCTCTCCCAAATTGGATCTGTATATAGTATTTTATTTAATTTGGAGTTTGGCCTTAAAAAGGGGAAATCTCTGACATTTTTAATTGAACAGGTACACATTTTCTTGGATAAACTAATAAATGCAATGGTAGGCACTACTGTTGTAGTATAATACTAATTTAGGACCTCTAACAGAAGAGATGAAACTTTGAATTGCTACCTGAGTTTAAAATTGTCCAACATTCAGGTATTTAACCCTGTCAGGTTAATATGAAAATAAGGGGGAGACCTATTTCAAAGGGAAATTATGATCATAAATAGACCAGACTTCTTATGTACAGTTTTATCAATTAAGAGTAGTGTTTGCTTTTATAAGTGCAAATAGTATTAGGTAATTTATGAAATTTTAATGAACTATTTTTAGCTTCTTCCAGCTGATAATTGCATTATGGATGAACACAAACGAGAAATAGTAGAAGCTAAGCAGATCGTTAGGAAACTTACAATGGTTGTATTGTCTTCTGATAAAATTGACGAGCGAGAGAAAGAGAAGGAAAAAGAAGAGGAGAAAGTGGAGAAGGTATATAATTTATTCTGATAAATGTTGTCTTCTGGATTTAGAATTATGAAATTCAACTTGTGATGGTTAATCAACTTGTGGAAGAATAATTTCTTAATTTTGATTGTGATGAAACCTAGTTTGTGGAATACTAATTTGCATACATGGTTTTGGCACCTCCCAAATGAGGCTGTCATGTTTTTCCTATATAAATTTCAGAATGTATTCTAGATAATATCACACATGTATTGACTATATTTGTGCTCTGTGTATAGTGTCTCTCAAGTCCTGAAGGGATTCTCAAAGATGAATTCTAGTTTCCTGTGGCACAATAGAACCTTAAGTAGAACTGAATTTAATTCTAAGTCTGTAAACTGTCGTGTTTTGTCTGCTAAATGAAAAAGCAGATTATTTCTTCTTGTTATTTCTTTTTCCAGTCACTAAAAAACTTGATTGTGCTTTCAAGAAAATACTGTTGAATTTGCCGTGAATGGCAACTGTTGTTGATATACATTGTGTTATTTGGCTTAGTTTTTTAAATGAAAAATATTTAAAGATTTATTGGTGTCTATATTCTGAGTATCTTTGCTATAATTGTTCCATTTTAGCCACCTGACAACCAAAAACTTGGTTTGTTGGAAGCCTTGTTAAAGATTGGTGATTGGCAGCATGCACAGAGCATTATGGATCAGATGCCTCCATACTATGCAGCTTCACATAAACTAATAGCCCTTGCTATTTGCAAGCTGATTCATATAACTATTGAGCCTCTCTATCGAAGGTATGTTACCATATGCTTTACTAATTGAGGTAGAAAGAGTTTAGGACTACAAAATAAAATATGCATATTTACCTTGTCTCCTTCAATCAAGCATATATTTTAATTCAATCAAGCATATATTTTAAATTGTTTTATCAGAAGATAAGAGATGTTCACAGAGCATATCCTTCTGGTAGGTATTAATCAGTGACTTGTCTCCTATCATCTACACCAGGCATTGCAGAATTTGTGCTGCAGTGTTGTCTAAAAACTACATGTTAGATTTCTAGGTAGGATTTGCTCCACTGAGAGTGAAAACTCCATTCTTCTGTTTTTGACTTTTCCTTCTCTCTTGGGGAGGAGAGAATTCCTAAAGTTTTTACCTAGTGTAATTTTCCTCTATCTTGAGTTCAGTGGCTCTGAGTGAGGTCTGTGCCACTCTGCTCACCTTGTGTCTTCTGGCATATAGTCTGCTCTTCTGGAAATTGCTAGTGTAGCCTCTCTCATCATCCCTGGTTACCGTGTCAACCAGTCCTCTAGCCCTCAGCCTACTTGTAGGATACTTAGGAGCAGTACTGGCAGCAGTGCTGGCTTCAGCCCCACAGATCAGAGCCTGCCTCAAAAGCCCCAGCTTTGTGACTCATGCATACCTGCTGGCTGCTGCCTTCAGTGCCACGTGGGCTGTGGACCATGAAGGCTCTTCTTCAGAGAGTGACCCCTGTGACTCCACAGCGGGACACCTGCTCAGCAGGTGAAAACTCTGGGCATGCCGTCCTTTTTAGTGTGACATACCCTCTTTCATTATGCTGCTCACCTACCTCACACTCAGTCTAGGTAGTAGAAGTCAGGTTGAGAAATGTTTAATGTTATCTCCATATTTTTCTCTTTTATCTTTGTGTCTCTGAGTCCATCCCTTGTTCCCCATTCCCATATCCAAATTCCTGATATTGACCAAATTTAATTAAAAACCAAGTTCATGTGATGTATGAATATGTTACCTGTTACATGGAATCTACACTACTCTGATTTCCTTTTCTTATGCAGTTAATTTGAAACGGTCTCCTAAGCTCTGAGTTTTTTCAAATGCATATTGTTTTTGTCTTTTTCTACCAGTTAAATTATGTGGTATAATGAAGTTAAGCACAAATGAAATAGAAGAAGCAAATATGAGTAAGAAAAGTTTTATAATATGACTGTGTTAACTTAAAATGGAGCATTACATAGTATATATACATTTTTCTTCTTTTTGTAGAGTTGGCGTTCCTAAAGGTGCTAAAGGCTCACCTGTTAGTGCTTTGCAAAATAAGAGAGCACCAAAACAAGCAGAGAGCTTTGAAGATTTGAGGAGAGACGTCTTCAATATGTTCTGTTACCTTGGTCCCCACCTTTCTCACGATCCCATTTTATTTGCAAAAGTGGTGCGGATAGGCAAGTCATTTATGAAGGAGGTTAGTAAGTTTTTTTTCTTTAGAGCAGAAAGCTAAATTATAGAATGAAAATGGTCTGAGTATATTTGTGTTATGTGTATCTCTAGAAATACAAAGAAAGTAAACTTAAGAAAATGTTATACTGAGTAAGATTTGGACAAAGTCAGTTGTGTCCCAACCATTTATATATAAAAACTTAAATCCAGTCAAGCCCTCCAGGTAGAAAAATATGGTTTGGACATGTGATTGCTTTTTGAATCCTCTTATAATTGTGGTTATTTGAACATTCTTTCCTCTTGCTTTTATTCTGCTCATTTATTTTATTGGCAGCAGTTTTGGATCATTGCCATTATTTGTGTGAAGTTCCTTTAGCCTTAGACTTCAGACTGTTCAGGATCCATTCTTTTTTTTTTTTTTTAGTAAACTTTTACTGAAGTAAAACATGATACAGAAAGCACACAAACCATAATTGTATAGCTCAGTGACTTTTTCCAAACTAAATAGCCATGTGTCTACCACTTAGATCAAGAGATAGAACAGTACTAACACTTGAGAGTTTGCCTTAGATGCTCTCCTAATCACTAGAAACTTATTGTTTTATTGATGTATAGTTGGTTTACAATATTATATTAGTTTCAGATGTATAGCCAAGTGGTTTGGCTATACATATGTATGTATATATCTTTATACCATTTTTTTGGATTCTTTCCGATTATAGTTTATTAAAAATATACTGAATATAGTTCCCTGTGAGATACAGTAAATCCTTATCTATTTTATATATGGTAGTGTGCATCTGTTCATCCTTTGCTCCCAGTTTATTCTATGTCTGTGAGTCTATTTCTGTTTTGTAAATAAGTTCATTTATATCATCTTTTCAGATTCCTCATAAAAGTGATATTTATTTGTCTTCCTCTGACTTACTTCACTTCGTATGGTAATCCCAAGGTCCATCCATTTTGTGGCAGATGGCATTATTTCATTTTTTATGGCTGAGTAATATTCCCCCTGTGTGTGTGTGTGTGTGTGTGTGTGTGTGTGTGTGTGTGTGTGTGTGTACACAGATACACAGACCCCACATATTTTTCATTCTTGATGAACACTTAGGGTGCTTCTGTGTCTTGGCTTATTATTATTTTTTAAAGTTAGCTTTGAGTTATAATCTACATACAGTAAACCTCACCAACTTTAAGTATGCAATTTGATGAATTTTGACAGATGTATATAGTTGTATGTCTACCACCACAATCATGATATAGGATATTTTCATCATCGCAGCAAGTTCCTCTTGCTCCTTTGCCATCATTTCCCTCCCTTCATTGCTGGTTCCTGACAACCGCTGGTAGGCTTTCTGTCACTGTGCTTTTGCTTTTTCTAGAGTTTGACATAAATGGAATTGTATAGAATGTACTCTTTTCTGTCTGGTTTCTTCCACTCAGTGCTTTTGAGATTCATCTCAGTTGTATGTGTCAGTAGTTCTTTATTGCTGTGTAACATTTCATTATATACACATAAGAGAGTTTATTTGTTTGCCACTTGATGGACATTGAGTTGTTTCTAATTAGGGGTTATTATAAATAAATAAAGCTGCTATGGATATTCTTCTACAGTCTTTTTTCGGGGGAGTGTATGTTTTTGTTTCCCCAGGATTGGGATTGCTGGGCCATATGGGTAAGTGTATGTTTAACTTTTTGTCAAACTTTTCCAACATGTGTGTACCATTTTGCACTCCTGGGAACATTGTATATGACTTTCTAATGCCCCACATCCTCATCAGCATTTGGTATTGTCAGTCTTTTAAATATTAGTCATTCTAATGGGTGTGTAGTGCTATCTTTTGTGTTGTAATTTATGTTTCACTGATGATCAGTGATGTTGAGCATCTTCTCATGTTCGTACATGCCATTTGTAATCACCTTTATTGAAATGTCTATTCAAATTTCTTGCCCATTTTAAATTCAGTTGTCTTTTATTCTCAGTCCGATTTGCCTTGTCATTTTGTTTACTGTCTTTTGAAAAGCAAAAGTTTAAAATTTTGATTAATTCCAGTTTAATAACACTTCTCTTTTATAGTTTGTGCTTTGTGTTCTAAGAGGTCTTTGCGTAACCAAGGTCTTAAAGAATGAGTAGTATCTTTTCAGTTGTAAAGTAGTGTAACCAAAAGATTCTAGAAATCTGGAAATTGTTACAAGCATAAATGTGGTTTTCTCCAGTGTTTGGTGATTGCACCTAGTTTTTAATTTTTGACAACAGTAACTGGATAGAAAATTAACAACTCTTGTGTATTAATCACTTCACACCTATTTCATTTGGCTTTAGATACTTAGCTGGTAGATAATTTTTATAATGTTAACAAATTTATATTCTATAAAGGTATGCTAAAGAAATCTGCTAAGTAGTTCATTACTATATGTGATATTTATTATATAGCATATATTCATATAAAAGAATTATAACTGTTTCATTATGTTGATCCTTATAGTCTGAAAAGGATGAGTCATGTTAACTAGTGCTTGTTCAAACAACACGGGTTGTGTTTTTCCAGTGTGTAATATTGAGAAGCATGTAAAGTCAATTTGTCCCATTACTGGTGATGTTAGCATTAATCACTTGGTTAAGGTGATGGCTGCCAGGTTTCTCCAGTGTATAGTTATTCTTTTTCCCTTTGTTGTTAATAGGTATACTGTGGGAAGATACTTTGAGATAATGTAGACAGCTTCTTTTTCATCTTACTTTCACCCACGAATGTTATTCTTTTTTGTTGAAAATCTTAATGTTCAGATCTCTTGTTCTGAAATTCTTTTTCTGGCTATGAGTATCATAAACTTGTAAGCAGGAGCCCAAACATCAAACTTTTGGAAGTCCCATATGTAGACATATGTATAAACATATACAGATACAATATTGTTAAGATACACAGGTGCTAAAAGTCTTCCACTCCGCCATCTCCATTGTAGCCCTCATTTGTCTGTATTCTATCACAGTTGTGCCTGGTGCCTGCCCCTAACTCCAGTCTCTATTTTTGCAGAGGTAGAAAGGCAGAAGGGAAGGTGAAAAAGTTTATTTTGATCCCAGTGTGGAAAGAAATCTATCTTCTCTCATTTCTAAGGTTGTGGTAGTAAAAGTGCATCTTTCCAATGATCTGACTTAGCATTTTGGTTCATCTATTTACCCTAAAAATATTTCACTATAACAGATCATTATGTGTTTATATATAGGTTTAAAAGACTTTAGTTGCCTAGCTCGAAATTTAACAATGTTTTTTTTTTTTTTTTTTTAAGGTTCCTTCTAAAGGGGGAATATGGGGCTTCCCAGGTAGCTCAGCTGGTAAAGAATCAACCTGCAATGCGGGAGATCCTGGTTCGATTCCTGGGTCAGGAATTTCCCCTGGAGAAGTGATAGGCTACCCAGTCCAGTATTTCTTGGGCTTCCCTGGTAGCCTAGACAGTAAAGAATGCCTGCAATGTGGGAGACCTGGGTTTGATCCCTGGGTTGAGAAGATCCCCTAGAGGAGGGCATGGCAACCCACTCCAGTATTCTTGCCCAGAGAATTCCCATGGATAGAGGAGCCTGGCTGGCTACAGTCCATGGGGTCACAAAGAGTGACATGACTGAGCGCCTTCTCTGTAGTCTGGAATAGGGAGTGAATGAGCTCCGTGAGGCTGAGTACAGCCATCATTTAGGGGATCTCTGTTTTGTCTTCTGTGACAGATTATACATCGTATACTAGGCATGCCCAGACAAGTGGGTATCCAGCTCCCTTGGACTTTGATTCCCCAGTCTGAGCCCAGTTCCTTTGAGAGACAGCAAGCCTTAACAGCCAGAGTCCTGCTGTGCTGCTACTCAGAAGGGTTTTTCCTTAGGCTACTTACTTACCTTGTAGGTTTTGTTGCCTAAAGGGTTTTATTTACTTACCTTCCTTGCTCAGTACTATTTCTGGGGATTGGGTTAATGGCAGGCACCATACCACACTGTCTGTAGTTTAGAATCTTTGTGTGTGTGTATGTGTTTGCATGCCCTTGAAATTAACAGCATAATTTGCTCTTTTCTTGCTTGGTTGGTGGTGATTTGGGGACATTAAAAAAATAAGCTATATTTTGTTTATTGCATTAGGGATCGGGGAAGAGAAATTCTGTTTATGCTTCACTCTGTCATCTTAATTCAATTGTCTGACTAGTATCTTTATTTGACTGTTTCTTATGTTGGACTTTGGTGAAAAAGCCAAAGGAAAGGAAAGTGAGGTCGCTCAGTTGTGTCTTTCTCTGCGACCCCATGGACCGTAGCCTACCAGACTCCTCTGTCCATGGGATTTTCCAGGCAAGAGTACTGGAGTAGGTGGCCATTTCCTTCTCCGAAGTGCTCTAAATTGATTCTCAGATAAAGTTTATAGAGAGACCTAGAGTCAAAGGGTCAGATTGGGTACTACTGGGTTGGTCAAGAAGTTTGTTTCAGTTTTTCAATGAGATGTTCTGGAAAAACTCAGATGAACCTTTGGCTAACCCAGTAGGTGATAGTAGGAATAGTTGTGATAATGATAATTGTGGTAACGTGGAAGAATGTCCTTACTCTTAGGAGATGCACACTGAAGTTTTTGAGATCATGCCCGCAACTTTTTTGGTCAAGAGAAAAAAGGCAAATGTTAATTGTTGAATCTACATAGGAGGTATATAGATGTTCATGGATAGCATACATTGATTCAACTTTTATGTAAGCTTAGAATTTTTCATAATAAAAATTTGGGTTACTAGAGGAGATTGTACCTTAAATACTATTCCTCCTTAAACTGGTTCTAGTTTATGAACCAGCTACTTTAGAATCTAGACTTGATATTTATTGTTTTTTGTTAACTATTAGGGGAGGGAGGGTCATTTTTCTAAGCCAGAGATGGGTGGTAATAATATTTGTCTTGTCTAGCTCCTGGGGTTGCAGTGTGAATCAAATGAGATATGTCATCTCACACGCTAGTAAAGTATTGCTCAAAATTCTCCAAGCCAGGCTTCAGCAATACATGAACCATGAACTTTCAGATGTTCAAGCTGGTTTTAGAAAAGGCAGAGGAACCAGAGATCAAATTGCCAACATCTGCTGGATCATGGAAAAATCAAGAGAGTTCCAGAAAAACATCTATTTCTGCTTTATTGACTATGCCAAAGCCTTTGACTGTGTGGATCACAATAAACAGTGGAAAATTCTTTAAGAGAATGGAATACCAGACCACGTGACCTGCCTCTTGAGAAATCTGTATGCAGGTCAGGAAGCAACAGTTAGAACTGGACATGGAACAACAGACTGGTTCCAAATAGGGAAAGGAGTACGTCAAGGCTGTATATGTCACCCCACTTATTTAACTTTTATGCAGAGTACATCATGAGAAATGCTGGGCTGGAAGAAGCACAAGCTGGAATCAAGAGTGCCAGGAGAAATATCAATAACCTCAGATATGAAGATGATACCACCCTTATGGCAGAAAGCAAAGAAGAACTAAAGAGCCTCTTGATGAACATGAAAGAGGAGAGTGAAAGGGTTGGCTTAAAGCTCAACATTCAGAAAACTAAGATCATGGCATCTGGTCCCATCACTTCATGGGAAATGGATGGGGAAACAGTGGAAACAGTGGCAGACTTTATTTTGGGGGCTCCAAAATCACTGCAGATGGTGACTGCAGCCATGAGATTAAAAGATGCTTACTCCTTGGAAGAAAAGTTACGACCAACCTAGACAGCATATTAAGAAGCAGAGACATTACTTTGCCAACAAAGTCTAATCAGGGCTATGGTTTTTCCAGTAGTCATGTATGGATGTGAGAGTTGGACTATAAAGCTGACTATATAGCTGAGCACCGAAGAATTGATGCTTTTGAACTGTGGTGTTGGAGAAGACTCTTGAGAGTCTCTTAGACTGCAAGGAGATCCAATCAGTCCATCCTAAAGGAGATCAGTCCTGGGTGTTCATTGGAAGGACTGATGTTGAAGCTGAAACTCAATACTTTGGCCACCTGTTGCGAAGAGCTGACTCATTGGAAAAGACGCTGATGCTGGGAAAGATTGAGGGCAGGAGGAGGAGGGGACGACAGAGGATGAGATGGTTGGATGATATCACCAACTCAATGGACATGGGTTTGGGTGGACTCCGGGAGTTGGTGATGGACAGGGAGGCCTGGTGTGCTGCGGTTCATGGGGTCACAAAGAGTTGGACACGACTGAGCAACTAAAGTGAACTGAGCTGAAACATTAATTAGATTATAATAATTAGGTATTCAATTTTAGAGTTAAAAATATTTGTAATGAATTATTAAGATCATAATAAGTTATCGTTTATGTCAGCTATCGCTACACTATCTTTGATGAATTTTTAAAAGTGTTAATATTGTTTAATCTATTTCTGTCTTTAAATATAAGATGCCACTTTAAAGTAGCAGTTTCATTTCCCTCAGGAGCAGATTTTAATTGGAATGCTTTCAGCTTCTTTACATTGTAGTGTTAAATGTCCCCCCCATTGTTGATTTGTTAAAAATAATCAAATAATTTTTTTCAAATAAAGGACATTTTTGTTGCTGGGTTTTAATGAACTTGTTAAGGGTAGTTATGGACGTGTGTCCATTTTAAAATAGAAACAAATTTTATAAACTACTTTAAAAGCAATCAGAACTTTTCATTATAATCCTTATTGTCCAAATGGACACAGACACTGCTCTCATTGGCAATCTAGAATTGGAGCATAAGTTTAATATGTAATACCCTTGCTGTTTAATGAGTCTGAGCAGGGAACAACTGTTAGAATGTTTATATTTGTATTATCCCCTATAATAATTGATTTGAACTGAACTCATTTTAGCTATGACTGAATATCTTCATGTGGCAATTCTAAACAAGGTGTAGAATCATAGTAATAAATTACTATGTAACAAGTTACAAATAGGATCTTAATTTTTCCCATTAGTTATGTTTTTACCTGGGAGGGATATGTAAACATACAAGGAGAGGCAGACATTTAAATCTATTAGTAGGCAAATGGAGACTCTTATGTACAAACAGTATAATTTTTAAAAATTTGTTTTATACAACAAAAGAAAGAATTTTTAGTGCAGACTACATGCATGCAGTAAACAAACACTTGGTCTAACTATTGTAACTCCTCTCTGTTTCGTGAAATTGAACCTCAGTGTATAGTTTCAGAAAAGATAATTCAAAGTGTGTAAAAGAGAAGTAACATTTAAAAATTACCCTGGGATAAAAACTGAGCCAGCACTTATGTCATCCTGTGTGTGGGTGACCATATTAGACATTCTTTGGTATCTTAGTAGAGGTTTGTCTTGACTGAAAAAGAAATGTGGTGGAAGATAGTACTTTTCATTTAGTATCCTACCCTGTGATTTCACAAATGATACAGTATCAAAGTTAAGGGATTATTTTTAACTAAATGTTTTGTAAAGTCTTTAAGAATTTCTGATTGAAAGTTAAAAAGACTTTGAACCAAAACACTGAAAGGCTATTGAGTTATCTCTTCTCCAGGCTTGATAAACTCAGGTTCCCATTACTTTTAATTTATAGGTTATATTTTCCTATTTTAAGTTACTGTGATGAGTCTTATAGATTCTATCAAAAAGATTTTCTCATAGAGTAGTTTTAAGACAAATCTGAAGTTCTTAGCCCATTCCATGGAACATAGTACTCAGTGAATGATAGCTAATAAGAACAAGAAAAATAAGGGCATTGAAAGTAATGCCATGATTTATTTAAATGTAGCTTTGAATTCTAATCTAGGCTTAAATTTAAGTATTTTTCATTTTTTTCCCTTTTCTGAGATAAAGTATACTCTAGTATGCTACTACTTTAGTATTCGAAACATTCATGAGTAAGAGGTACTAAAATAATACATTAGTAATAAAAAGTAATTGATCTAGTTATATCTACGACTTTCCCCAACCTTTATTTTTCAACCCTCTGAAAGCCGCTTCTTGATGAACCTATTTTTTTTTTTTTTTGTATGTGGGGGTTGTACTCAGTACTGTTACACAGCCCTGACAGCTCTGTCATTGTAGGGCAAGAAAAAAACCTGCTTGGGGTCATTTATAGCTGTTGGTCTGTGTAGACATAATTGTGTGTGCTCAATTTTATTCAGACTTAAAAATTCAGTTCCTAATACTATATTGGTAAGCGTAGTTTTTGATCTTAAAGAGATCTTCAAAGATAAGAACTATCTTTGTCAGTTCCTCAAAGACAGAAACTTTCTCCTGTTCATCTTTGAATTCCCAGTGCCTGGAACATAGTAAACAAATGCAGGAATGAATATCTTTTGTCCACCCCCATCCTTTCTCCCACTTCTGCCTGACCATTCAATAAAGCTTTTAGTATTCTTTTGTGGGAATGGAGAGTTTTGTATGTGCTCTGAATTAAAAAGCATATTAAGTTAAGCTAAAGGAAACAGTCAAGGAAGTGGAATTTGTAAAGGAAATCACTTTTACCTGTGTGCATATCTTGATATTTTTTGCTCATCTTTATTATAACTAGCCTTTGATAGAAACATTTTCTTACTGTTTTTCTAGATAGTTTCATTGTGCTTTCCATATTTCTTTCTCTCTTTCAAATTTTCCTGTTTGTGAAATCCAGAGAATTGATACATAGACATTAAAAACTAATGAAGGTATCTAGTAAGGGAATTAGGACAGCTTAATAACTAGGAAGATGTCTTATTTGTATGGAGAAAACTGCATGTAGCTTTTTTACGTTCATCTGAATTGTAGTATACTGAACTGAACTGATACTAGGAAAAGAGTAACTTAACTGCCTTTATCCCCAACACAATACACTGTAAACCTAATTCTTCCAATTATGACATACCCTTATTTCTGCCTCCCAGGGTACACCCAGTATGCCATGAGGATTACCCCCCTCCTCCCAACAAAATAAAAGCAACTGTCTAGTTTGTTTTCTGCCAAGCCACTTCTTCATAACTGGACTCCTTATTTGCTGACCAGGATATATGTTGATGACTAAATTGTTTCTGTGAAAGGGAGCCATATTTTTTACCCTGCCAATTAAAAAAAAAATGTGATTGGCTGTTTTCCCATCAAAGTAATATGACTGTCCCTGAATTAGTCTTATGTGAAAATGTTGCATGGAAGTTAGATTTCCCTGCAGTAACACCCATTAAATTACTCAATCATGAAAACATGCATGCACAAAATATCCTTATCTACCAGTAAAGTATGTGAGCTGCTTATTTGCTTTCCCCCTTCTCACACTGGGTATTGAGCTGAATCCGTTCCAGAAATCTAGATTGTCCTTGAGTATCAGTTCCTCACCTGTCCTTTTGGTGTTTGCACCCTCCCCACAACACTCCATCTGAATATTCACACACGAATGTTATGATTTCATTTTGAATGAATAGACAGCATTGTCAGACATGGCACTTCAGCAGCCCACCTGCAAATCACTGATAAAATAATGACCCAGGCCATTTTGTTCAAGTCTGTTTAAGTTAGGAAGTGGTTTGGTCTTTGTCAGCAATGTTAGTAATATTTTGGGGCTTATTTCTTGGTGAGGGATTAAGTAGTGGTGAATTAAAATGTAGCTTTACATTTTCTTTGAGTTTAGTTTTTGTTGTTATTGCTTTGGTGTTAGATTTTACCAATTCTGAGGGAGAAAACTAGAATGTCTAGAAGGAGAATTGTAAATGCGTTATAACCAAATTGAGCTTGCTACAATTTTATAATAAATATTCAGATCAGTTTTAGGATGTGGTAGGTTTGTGATAATGAGGTTGAGGAAAGAACTGGCTTATAAATCTGGCCTTTAAAATTCATGAATGTTACAAATTATTTGAAGGTTAGAAATATAGATAAGAATTTAAAATGTTAATTTGTAATAATGGCTATATGTAAAATCTACATATGTGTAACAAGTTAGGAAAGAATTCAAAACCACATGCAAGTTGATTGTTTTTCGTATTAGAAATGAAGTTGCGACAGCATAATCTTAATCTTTCTGCATTTGATTTATAGTGTTTTTTTTTTAATTTTAGTTTCAGTCTGATGGAAGCAAACAAGAAGATAAAGAGAAAACGGTAAGAGACTAGAAAAGTCCAATGTGTCTAATGTTTGTCTAGGTACAGCATACTGTAAATTTTATTGTGAACAAGCTTTAATCACCTATGTGAATAACTATTTTATACTTGTACATGTTGAATATAGCTTTTGACTTATCATACAAAGTATCTTTTAAGATTGATAGCCTCCTGTTTTTGAGGATTACCTTGTTCAAAAAGGAAAAGGGACAAAAAGTCCCTTATTCTTGCTACACCTTTCCTTTCCTCACCTCATTTGCTTTCTTAGATAGAGAAACACAAATACATTGTGAAAAGTACAGTGATAATGTGGGGAATTGATATGGTGTGTTATGAAATCAAAGAATGGCAATTTTTCCAAGGCTCATATAAATTCGTTTTGGGGGAAGGATTAATATGCACCTCTTACTGAAATAATTTTTCTTCCCTTCTTCTTAGGAAGTTATCCTTAGCTGTTTGCTTAGCATTACTGACCAGGTATTACTTCCATCTCTTTCTTTGATGGACTGCAATGCTTGTATGTCTGAGGAACTATGGGGAATGTTTAAAACATTTCCATATCAGCATAGGTAAATATGTAATATTTTCTATTTTTAGTTAAACAGTTCTAGTGCACTAATCATGAAATGTTTAACTTTTCATAATTCTTCATCTCATCATTTTTAAAGATATCGTCTGTATGGCCAGTGGAAGAATGAAACTTACAACAGTCATCCACTTTTAGTAAAAGTTAAAGCTCAAACAATAGACAGAGCCAAATATATTATGAAGTAAGTTTTAATTTATTTTTCTTCTTAATATCTGGATCTGATTTACTTTCTTTCAGCCAGCTTGTCTGAGTTTCAGTTTTGAGGATGCCCAGGAGTATTTACTAATGGTATAGCTGATAATATACTTCCCATAGAGTGACTACCAGTTTTTGTGGTTTTTAGCTTGTTTTGACTATAATGTTAGCTTTTGTAGTTGTCATTTTGCATAGCTACAAACTATAAAAATTCTTCATAGGATGCATTATATTATAGGATTTTTTTTTTTTTAAAGGAGAGCATACTGTGGCCTTTGCTCAATTTGGGTGCTACATCCAATGGCTTACACAAGATAGTCAAACTTCTAGGAATTTTTGCTGAAAGTTATAGCAGTTTTTTTCCCCTTCTTGGAAGATCTAGTAGAATTATGCAGAACTATCTCCTTAGGGACTCAGCTTTTGAAAATTTTCCATTTTTTAAATTTGTGTGCTTTATTTTGTCACTAAAAACATAAGAGTGATGTTATTCCTAATCCTAGTAAACTTTTTGAAGTTTAATTATGAAAATTATATACATCAAATCAGTACTGGTTTAGATACTAATTACACGGCTGTATTGGAAGGATTTTCAGTATAGGCTGTTTTTTGTCATTTCTTTTACATTCGAGCAGTGGTATGGTTATTCTAATTAGAAGTAGTGCATTCTCTAGTTTAACTAGATTAAACAGTATGCAGTGAGACTCTTTGCCTAGTGATACTGTCCTAGGTTGCAGTCTACTAGGGAAACAAGTGTGTGCACAACCACAGTCTGATTTAATAGATGGCTGTTACACAGCATGTATAAAGTTCTCTGGGACAATTGAGAAGAGAATGAATTATTCCACCTCATGGAAGTTAGGAAAGGAAGGCATGTTAAGAGGTGATATAAGAACTGGTCCTTCTGAAAGAGTTCCAGTTTTAAGAATTTCCCAAGTAGGGTTTCTAGCTTAATAATAGCTAACATTTATGAAGCCATTACTATACGTGATGGACACTGAACTAAGTGTGTTATATGGATTATTTAATGATGTATTAAATATTGAATCTGTCTCTTCCACTCTCTACCCCTGCTTACTTAGTTCTTTCAGCTGGAGTATTATAGTGCCTTGTATTATTCTCTTTCTTCAAAATCCTTTGGTGACTAACCATTGCCTGCAGGTTATATGTCAAATTTCATGGCATGGTGATATAAGAGCACCTCCATGATTTGTCTTTCACTATTTCCATCCTCACTTCCTGTCAGTTTTACCTCTAGCTGTACTGAGCCCCATGTATGTTTCCCTGAATGTGCTATAGTCTCCTTTTTCTTTGCATATATTTTTTTCTTTTGTTCATACAGATTTTCCCTTACCTCTTTTCCTCTCTTCACCTGGTGACCTCACCCTTGGATGGTGGGCTCCAGTGTCACCTCTGTGAAGCCTTCCATTGCATATACCACCAAGCAAAATTGATTTTTAAAAATATAACTAATTAATTTTTGGGTCGCTGGGTCTTTATTGCTGCGTGTGGGCTTTCTCTAGTTGCGGTGCGCGGGCTTCTCATTGCAGTGGCTTCTCTTGTTGCAGAGCACGGGCTCTAGGGTGTGCAGGCTCAGTAGTTGTGGTGCATGGGCTTAGTTGCCCCTCGGCATGTGGAATCTTCCCGGAGCAGGGATCGAACCGTGTCCCCTGCATTGGCAGGCAGATTCTTAACAACTGGACCACCAGGGAAGTCCGATAATTGTTCTTTATTTGTGCCGCCACTATTAAATATGCATATAAATACTATCATACTGCTTATGTATATTGCTATGATTATTTTTCTTTTAAAATTATCTAATTTTTTTACTAGTTTATACATTCACATGTTTTAAATTTTAGTAAATATAAAAAAGTAGACAGTAAAAGTCTCTCACCCTGTCCACTCAGTTCTCCCAAGGGAAAAAATGTGGCCACTGTTTAGTTTCTTGTCATTTGATATTTTTATGTATATGCAAATAGATACAAATATATTATTCCCTCTCTTTTTATACTATTGATAGTGTATAATAAGTAATGTTCTATAAGTTGCTCTAATTGTTTATGAATAAAAATTTCTTTAAATGGTTTTAAATCTACCTCCCCATCTGAACTGAGCTTGAAGCAGGAACTGTTACTCATCCTTGTATTTCTAGTGATCAGCACTCTGCTCATCATAGAAGACATTAATATGAATTAATGAATAAGTAAATTAATATAAATGTTTATCACAGAATAGTATATGCAGAATTTTTCATGTATTTGGATTTTTTTGTTAGCTGTAACTGTTACACTAGCCTTAAACAATATGATTTTAGTATTAATTGAACTTTTAAGTTGAGAATGAAATTATTAATTTATTACTTGAGAATTTCACCAGTTTTGATTACTGTTTAAAACATTAATTTTCTATAGGGCATCCAGTAATTCATTCCAGAGATGCTCATTGATTGTGTTCCATATGCCAAGCACCATAGTTGCTTGAGGGGAAGACATAATCAAGAGAATATTCCTTCTATTATAATTTTTTTTGGAGGAGGGAGGAAGCAGAAACGAATGAAATAAAAAATGGGAAAGAAGGGCCGTTTTTGTCAAGTAGGAAGGCTACCTGAAATAGTAGGGTTACAAGTAAGGGCAGGTGGTGGTAAGCTTGAAAGTAGAACAGAGTATAACCAAAGTTTAAAACTGATGAGTCATTCTTTTCTATGGGAAAAAAAGAAACTGGGCATAGAGAATGGGAAAGGGAAGCAGTTGTTGATGAAATAATTTTGATTAATGGATCAGTTTTATCTTAAGATTTTTAAGATAATTATAGTTTGTCACTTCCAGAATGGTCACATTCCTTGAACTGTCAACTAAATTCATTATTTGCTTCATTATATTTTCATTCTAGAAAGCTGTCACTTGTTAGTTTTTCAACTTTCTAGATTTATTATGTAATAATCTCATCAGAAGAGTTTAAGATCCTGTGTAATAATTGTTTTGAATTTGTAAACATTTCATAGATATAAATTTCCAAAATGTTAGTAAAAGAATACTTAGTAGAGGGTGAATTAAAGAGAAAGGAAAGAGTAGAATAGATTTTTCAGGACTTGATTACTTTGAATATGAAAATCAGAGAACTTCCTGTATCAAGTGCAGTCTTGGCTATCACTCTTCTAGGGTCACTAAGACAGATGACATGAGATATTTCAATGTATTACACCAAATTTGTTATCTTAATCCTAAACTGATAGTGAGCCCTTCTAAATCTGAAATAATTATTCTCTGTAAGAAGAGTTTTATGTACTTGTAGAGTACAGAGAAGGCAATGGCACCCCACTCCAGTACTCTTGCCTGGAAAATCCCATGGACAGAGGAGCCTGGTAGGCTGTAGTCCATGGGGTCGCTAAGAGTCGGACGCAACTGAGCGACTTCACTTTCACTTTTCACTTTCATGCATTGGAGAAGGACATGGCAACCCACTCCAGTGTTCCTGCCTGGAGAATCCCAGGGACGGGGAGCCTGGTGGGCTGCCGTCTATGGGGTCACACAGAGTCGGACACGACTGAAGCGACTTAGCAGCAGCAGCAGAGTACGTTAAGAATTTTAATGCTTATTAGACTATTACTGTAAAATGAAAATGTGTATATTATAAATGTTAAGCATTAATACAAAAGTTTAATACCCTCTTGGAGAATGCATAATCAAAATAGCTCAAGTCCTGCAGTAAAGCATATGATGAGGGTGGTGGTTTACATGGATCCATTTTGGACATATGGGAAATAAATTTTTTTCATGATGTAACGAAGCTACCAACATTACAAGGGAAATTACTTAAGATGATCCCTGCCACCTTTTTCTCCCCTTGTAGGCGTCTAACCAAGGAAAATGTGAAGCCTTCTGGAAGACAAATTGGGAAGTTGAGCCACAGCAATCCAACCATTTTGTTTGATTATGTATGTTTTGAGGTTAATATTATTTTCAGGGATTTTTCTTTTTGTTGTCTTTAAATCAGCACAAGTGGAAATGGAATGATGTAGCTTAAAAAATGATAGTTTTAGGGGAAGACTCTTTAGCAAATGAACCATCCTATGGTTATTCTAAAAATAAAATTTAGTATGCTATATACTTAACACATTGATCTACTTTTCTAGTAATATGTGACAATGCTGCTGCTATAAACAGATTCTCTGACATTGTCTCATTTATCACATTTCGAGTTACAAAAACATTAATAAAGAGAAACATTATTTGTTGATTTAGTTTTTAGAAGCACTTGAACAGCATTTCATTGCAATTCAGATGTAACACTTTCATATTTAGAATGTGATTTCTAAAACACATTTGATGTCAGTCTAGCCTCTATAATTCCAAAATTCAAGTTTGGATGTCCTGGAATTATTTCCTAATTGGAAAATGTAGCCTAAGAAATTATTTTCTTAGGAAATGATAGAATAGTAGGTTTTATATAAATAAACAATGGAAGGAAACTAATTTTAAGTATTCTTTCTTTTGAAAAATAAAAAGACTAGCCATTATTTAGTTAGCACAGTAAAAGTTCTCTTTTGATTAGTTAATTCCTTTTATTCTTTGTTGCCATCTTCCAGATCTTGTCACAAATACAGAAGTATGATAACTTGATAACACCTGTAGTAGATTCATTGAAATACCTCACTTCGTTGAATTATGACGTCTTGGCCTGTATCCTTTCAAATGAAGTAATTCATAGGTTTTACATTTCATAGTTGTAGTGGTGAATGGTTTTTTTGTTTTTGTTTTTTTTTCATTCTAAGTTCCTTTCTTAACCATCTGAGGTGGATTCATATGGCTGATTGGAAGGTTGGCCGGTCAGGAGTTTGTGTCTGGGTTGTATATTGGGAAAGATTACCAAAAATCTTTGATATAGTTAGATTCTATCTTGCATGCTAAAAGATGGAAAAGAGGCTGCTAAAAAGAAAATTTGGTTACTACAGTGAGTATATTTTTCAATAATTGGTAATAAATTAAAGCTAATAATTAACTTTTTTCCAAAGGATGGCATTTTATTGTTCTCTTAGCTAAAAGTCATTGTTAGGGATGCAATGTAATGTATTTTTCTTAATATATGAAAGATTGTATCATTGAAGCTTTAGCTAATCCAGAAAAGGAGAAGATGAAACATGACGACACAACCATCTCAAGTTGGCTTCAGAGTAAGTATTTTTATTTTTCCAAGGATGAAATTTCCATCTGTTGTTAATTGCCATGCTATGTATTCTGTTACCTATGCTAAGAATCTATTTTTCAAGAGCTTTTGAGACTATCTAACCACTCAGCTTGTTCTACAGAGGGTTCAAGTCCTCAGTTGTGTAAGGAGCTTCATATGGTATTTATTCATTTTCTAACTCAAGAGATCAGTATTGGCTGTGATAGAATTTGGAGAAACATTATGAGGGAGATGAAAGTTCCCAACCATTTTATTATTTTAGAAGAATTAATATTAAGGGAACTATTCTTCTGTCTCTCCTTTCCATCCTGAGGTTCCAGTTACCTTAAAAGAACAAACTTGGTTGTTTTATAAAAAGCCCTCGCATTGTTTTTTTTCCCTTGTACCTTTGATTTCTAGCAGCCATTTACATTTTCTTTCAACCAGTTGTGTCTCTAATAGCTGAATCTTCAGTAACTCTCGTGCCCTTTGAAGTCTGCAATCTGTAATATATCATACAAGTAAGTTTTTTTGAAATCAGGTCCTCTTTCTATACTAGCCTCATCTTTTGCCCCTCCCTAATATTCTAGTTCACATGGAAAGTGAACTTCTTGCACTTTCCATGGCCCTTTTGCACATATTATTCCCTCTTCTTGGGGGTACACATCCATACCCACTCATCTCTTCCAGCACACTTCTACTTATTCATTAGATTTCAGGTCACTTTCTTTGGGAAGCTTTCCCTGTTAACACCTTCCACCCAAAAAGTCAGAATAAAGTGTCCCTCTTCAGTACTGTTGTGTAGCTTTTTATTCATCATAGTTATTTTAGTTTACTTTTCTGTATCTCTCTGTAATGTAAGCTCCTTGAGACCAGGACCTGTGTTTTGTGCATTATCCTTTAGGTGCTCAGCAAATAATTGTTGAAAAGGATGCAGATCACTTGACTTCACTAGAGTCTCCTCCTCTTTTCTTGACTGGGATTTTCTCCCTACTAATGTGATAAAGACTATTGGCTAAAATTGGTCTTTTGTTTGCTTCTTGGTCTGATGATGTTTCCTTGTACCTCCACAACTGGTGGCACATTCCTAGATAAAGTGAGATTTTTGTGTGTGTGACTCAAACATTTGAGGGGCAAGTGTTTTGTTGATCATTCAAGTTTGAGTTATATGAAAGATTCTGTTGTGGCCTAATTCATGTCACAGGTTGTGGAATCAGGCCTAAATATTTGAATCACTGTTCTACCTCATATCCAACTCTGTGACCCTTAGCTAGTTTCATGATATAACTGTTCCAGAATTCTGAGCCACCAACTATAACTCATTATTGATAGGTTTATACTAACTTGAGATGATTATTGCAAAGATTAAATGAGATAATTACATAAAGAGCTAGTAGACTATTTGGCATATGTATGATCAATGAATATTAGCTATTAGGTTGGTGCAAAAGTAATTGCAGTTGTGCATTGTTGAACTTTGCCATTGATATTGAAATACATTCTTAAATAAATGTGGTTATACACTTTTGTATACAATGATGTTATATAACATTTTAATGTGCATTTCTCACTTTATTTTTTTCTTTTTGCTTATGACTTACTACTTTGCTGTTTATTTTATATTTATTTTAGACTAGGGAAATGATGTTAGACAAAAAAACAAAGTCGAGTGATTTTATTTGGGTTCAAAATGGATTGGAAAGCAGCAGAGACGACTTGCAACATCAACAATGCATTTGGCCCAGGAACTGCTAATGAATGTACAGTGCAGTGGTAGTTCAAGAAGTTTTGAAAAGGAGACAAGAGCCTTGAAGATAAGGAGCACACTACCCGGCCATCGGGAGTTGACAGTGACTAACTGAGAGGATTATCAAAGTTGGTCCTCTTAGAGCTACACAAGAAGTTTCCCAAGAACTCTGTCAATCATTCTATGGTTGTTTGGCATTTGAAGCAAATTGGGAAGATGAAAAAGCTTGATAAGTGGGTGCCTCATGAGCTCACCGCAAGTCAAAAAAATCATCATTTTGAAGTGTCGTCTTTTTCTCTACATAACAACAAAAAAACCATTTCTTGATTGTGACATGTGACAAAAAGTAGATTGTGTAAGACACCTGGGGATGACCAGCTCAGTGGATGAACCGAGAAGCTCCAAAGCACTTCCCAAAGCCAAACTTGCACCAAAAAGGTCATGGTCACTGTTTGGTGGTCTGCTGTTGGTCTGATCCATGACAGTTTTCTGAATCCTGGTGAAACCACTGCATCTGAGAATTATGCTCAGCAAATTGATGATGTGCACCGAAAACTGCAGTGCTTACATCCGGCATTGATCAACAGAAAGGGCCCAGTTTTTCTCCATGACAGTGCCTGACCACATGGCACACAACCAACACTTCAAAAGTTGAATGAATTGGGTTACAAAGTTTCACCTCATCTGCTATGTTCACCTGACCTGTCACCAGCTGACTACCACTTCTTCAAGCATCTTGGCAACTTTTTGCAGGGTAAATGCTTCCATAATCAGCAGGATGCAGAAAATGGTTTCCAGGAGTTCGTCAAATCCTGAAGCATGGATATTTTATGCTTCAGGAATAAACAAACTTATTTCTCATTGGCAAAATGTGTTGATTGTAGTGGTTCCTATTTTGATTAATAAAGATGTGTTTAAACCTAGTTATAATGATTTAAAATTTTGCTGTCTGAAACCGCAGTTGCTTTTGTACCAACCTTAATATTATTAATTATAAAATTCTATTCAGTGGCATCAGCAACAGTTTTTCCCAGCTCATTTTGTTTTGGAAATTGAGTTAGTTGAAATGACACTTAATATTGTGCTTTTTGTTTTACAAACTTTTTTTTTTAAGCCCTGTTTTTTGTTTTTATTTCATATAGGTCTGGCTAGTTTCTGTGGTGCAGTTTTTCGTAAATATCCAATTGATCTTGCTGGTCTTCTTCAGTATGTGGCTAATCAGCTAAAGGCAGGCAAAAGGTATTCATAGCAAATTATATGTAAATGAAATTCAATAATTAGAGTGCTTATGCTGGTATTGGGATACTGAGGTTTCTAGTATCTTGAAAAACTATTTGTAGACTTAAGAATAATAGTTGTTTACTTATTTACATGGAATTCTTTAAAAGAAATTAAAGAAATTATAACTTACATATATACACAATTTTATAATTTTATAATATTTGGCTATAGATGTAACTCATTAAAAATCATATCGACTATGCATTAGACTTTTGAATCCTCTTATGGCAAAACATTGCACTATTGATTATGCTACTGGGTAGGAATTGGCCTTTACATTGAGCATTTGGTAGGAATGTGTTTATTTTGAAGGTGTATGTACTATCTTTAAAACAACTATTTTTTGAATTTAAACTTTAGAGATAGGTAACATTAATGTATCTTTGGACACTGTCCTCTTTTCTGTATAAATAGTTTTATTTATTTTATTCTGGACTGATATCAGTGCTTAGAGTTTGAATTACAATGTAGATTAAACCCCATCAGCAATAGACTGACTAGACTAAGAACTGAAAATTGTTTTCATAAGCTTTCTGGTAGACAGCAAACAGAAATCTGTAAAGCTCTCTGGTGCTTCAAACAAGTATTATCTAAGTAATTCTTGACAGGTTGTGCTGGTTTAGGGAAAATTTTAAAAAATAAAAACAAAACTATGTTAAGGATCTGTTGGCCAGTCCGTACATTTTACTCTTCTGTGACTATTTAGGCCAGGAAAATAATCATGTTACTTTAAAATCTCTAGTTCAGTTTTCTGTACTGTGATATAGTTTTTGTGACCATATAATGAAAAGATTTTATTGGTACTTGTTGCATACTAATTTGCATGAAGGCCCTGTTGTTTTCAAAAACTATGTTTAGAGAAGCAAGGCAAGTTGAGAGAGTAAGCACTTACTCTCTTAGAAAAACCACCATTCTTTTTCTAAGAAAAAAGAGTCTTAGAAAAACCACTGTTCCTTTGTTAACTTGTATCTTGGGTATGCTTAGCTTTACCTTTCTTTGGAAACACATCTGTATCCATTTTGTAGAAAAGTATGTTTTTACTTCATCACTTAACGAATTAAGGAAAATCTTAGAAGTCATAAGGTGTTATTTTCATCAGTAGTCATAAACTTAGAGAATTCAAATGAATAACTGTTGGCACAGTAATAAATATGCTTAAGGCAGACCTCCAAACTGTCATCTTAGGCTCAAATATTGCAACTTTGAACTTGCATTTCCTTCTTTTTTTCCCCTTTCTCCTCTCCCTGCCTCCATTCCTCTTTCTTATTGTATTAATTACAACTCATTTACATTTGAAGTTTCAACTGTAGACTGTTTCTTATTTTTCCTAAATAGTTTTGACCTGCTTATACTGAAAGAAGTGGTACAAAAAATGGCAGGAATAGAAATTACAGAAGAAATGACAATGGAGCAACTAGAAGCCATGACTGGTGGAGAGCAACTAAAAGCTGAGGTGAGAGTTGCTTTTTTGTTTAGTGACTTAAAATTCAAACTGGGTGCATGCTACCTTTTAAAATCACATTTAAGTACTTGGAAATATACTTCACCAAGGGAATGAAAGACTTATTATACAGAGAACTATAAAACATTAATAAAGGAAATTGAAGATGATTCAAAGAAATGGAGGAGAAGGCAATGGCACCCCACTCCAGTACGCTTGCCTGGAGAATCCCAGGGACGGGGAGCCTGGTGGGCTGCCATCTATGGGGTCGCACAGAGTCAGACATGATTGAAGAGACTTAGCAGCAGCAGCAGCATGCTACAGAGAATGTTGTGTGACCTTGATACCCCAGCTGGCATAAATCTGAGCATAGTTACTCTGTTGTTGAATCTGCTCCGAACTGACTAGTCTTTTATAAGGAACCACATGGTAGAAAGTGGAAAATATGTAGAAGTTTAAAGACAATTGGCAGTTATCTTTAAGCCAGTGACTAAAGCCAGTGGCAGTAATAGTGTCAGTAAAATAAATTTGTCAGGAGAGGGAAGGAATGTAAGGTATGTGAGATTTTTTATCTTCAGGATTGTAACCAAACCTTTCCTGTTTTCTTTTTCAAATCAGATGGCATGTGTTATGTACTGGTACACTAGTAAAATGCATGTCTTCTCTTTTGCAGGGTGGTTATTTTGGTCAGATAAGAAACACGAAAAATCCTCCCAGAGATTAAAGGATGCACTATTAGACCATGATCTTGCTCTTCCTCTCTGCTTGCTTATGGCTCAGCAGAGGAATGGGGTAATCTTTCAGGAAGGTGGAGAGAAACATTTGAAACTTGTGGGAAAACTCTATGATCAGGCAAGTTAAAGTGGCCTTTGTGTTTCTGTGGGTTTTTAAATCTTGATAATGGAAAATAATCTAATTTGAAAAATGTCATTTTGCTCATCATATATGTTATATATACCATGGTATATATATTATGGTATATATTATATATGGTATATATATTATGGTATATGATGTATATATAAAATAGACATTCTGGAAATAGGGACAATTTCTGTACAAATTATGATATTTAAGAGATGGCTCTAGGGGATATAGTAGTATAAGGTTTTCAGTTATTTTTGAAAATTTTATGGTAATAAACTTGCATTTATAATTTACACAGGTTTAAAACAAAAACCTAACAAAGTGTGAATAATGATAAGTATAGATTGTATAATGAACCCTTGATCAGTTTTAAGCTCTAACAACTTTACATGGTGATGTTAATTGTATCACTCTCTAAAAATGTATTAATGTGTTCCTGGTCAATAACATTCAGGTGACAAAAGACGTATAATACGTCTCTAGTCAATAATGCATTAAGCACTGAAACCTATGACAAACCTAAAAATGTGTTTAACTATCACCATATTACAAGGTAATAAAAAAATCACACATGTTTTATAAAATTTCTACTTTTAAGGGCCAAGAGAATTGACTTGTATATACATAATATTGTTCTATAAAATTTAGGTGAATATATTTTACCACTAAAAGTGGTGAACTTGAGACCCTGGTCGACTATCAAAACACCCGTGGTGGATTCATGTCAATGTATGGCAAAACCAATATAATATTGTAAAGTAATTAGCCTCCAATTTAAATAAATTTATATTAAAAAATTCTCAAATTAGTCAACTTTTCAGGACTTGAGTATATTTTTGTAATATGATTAAGTTTGTGGATTGTCTCCAAAGTTCCTTCAAGTAGTAATATTTGAATTCTTAATTGTTAATCAAAATATTGTTAAAAAGAACATCTTAGTCATTTTGGAAAACATTACGTTGGTTTAATAAAATGTTAGCACATTTGTGTTTTTTGTCTTATTTTTTAAATTTAGTGTCATGATACCCTGGTACAGTTTGGTGGGTTTTTAGCATCTAATCTAAGCACAGAAGATTATATAAAGCGAGTGCCTTCAATTGATGTGCTCTGTAATGAATTTCACACACCTCATGATGCAGCATTTTTCCTGTCTAGGCCAATGTATGCACACCATATTTCGGTAAGTATAAGTATTTTTGCTGCCATTCCAAGAATGATTCCACATTACTTCTTAATTGTTTTATTTGTAAGTTCATTGTTTGACATAGGTTATTAGAGAGTTGCTCTTTTGTTAGTACTCAGCTGTGAGCAGTGGTCAATGAACATAACCCTTTTAAAAGGAAAGTCTTTCTAGTTCTATAATTTTACTGTTACTACACTACCAGTTGTCCAAGTTGATATCTTATAGGCCCTCTAGAACTATAGTTTTTAAACATTAGTGCAGATCATCAGGAAATTATTAGAGAACCACCAGGGAAGCATCTTAAAAACTTAACCCCATGTCCATAAATTCTGATTTAAAAACTTGAATGCTACCAGAGAATTTTGCCTTTTTTTTTTTTATGAGACTAGATGATTCTGATGCAGATGAATATCATTCTGAGAAACACCCCTAGTGAGTTTCCTTAGTGACAGTTATCCTTGTCAGATAGTTGACTTGCTATTACACATACTGCATTGAAAGAAAAGGCTGAAAGACTTAACCACTCCCAAACATTGTAAATACTTCCGCACTCTCTGTTGTGTAACTTCTAGGAAAGGTATATTCATGGTTTCTGTTTTATTTATGTCCACCTAAATAAAAAACAAATGAAAACAAACAGCAACAAAAAGCAAACTAGAGTCCCCCAAGTAGGTTATCTCTTTAGTGACTGTACTGAAAATCAAGTAAGGATGTGGGGTAAGAGGAGGAAGCCCTTCCTCTTCTTGTCTATCTGCTACCTGGACTCTTCCCTTCAAAGCCACTACCTCTAATAGGAATAAACTTTCCTTTTTCCTCAGGGCCATGATCAGTCCTCTGTTTGGAAACTGTGGTCTTCTCCACTCTGACTAGAGTCTAAGCATATTCTTCATTTTTGTGTAGGCTTGGATTCTTCTGTTTATCTGTTGTTTGTAAGTCTGTACAATGCAAGGCTTTCATTACATATTTGAGGAAAGATCTTGGTTCCCCTATCTTTAACTAGGATCCCTTCTTTTTCCAGTAGGGATACAGGGCTGTGTATTAGAGTTTGGCAAAAGATGCTGAGAAATTTGGGATCTAATTGATCATTTGATCAACCTATTAGTTGTAAACCTAGCTGTTAGTGTTTACATATCAACCCGCTACAGTCTTATACTTAACTTCTAACAACTAACTAAATGTTAATTGATTTAACTATTGCTTGCAATACTGTGCTTTACTCTCTAGAGGGAAAAAGACAATAAGGGAGTAAGATTGGGTTGTTGCTTCTCCTTCAGACTCTTCTCAATCCAGAAATTTTATATTCTCTTTCTGTAGTTATATTTTGTGTTGTTGCTCCACCCCCAATATATCAGTCTCAGCTATACAACAGGGGACCTGATTTCTTGAGGGACTGAGGTGGGAGAATTGCTTCATCTCAGAAGTTCTGACCTACTGTGTACTATACTGAGAAATGAACACACCAATCAGGGATATTGAACCCTAGCAAAGAGGAAAACTTGGTTGCTTGATGTTGGCTGAGCGTTTCCAGGTCAGAATACGGAGCAGGTCATTCATACCAACAGCTACTTTTTCCATAGCCTGTAGAAAATATTGCTTAAGAGATAAAAATATCTAAACAAAGAAATGTCATTCCCCTCTCAGGGCTGAGAGGAAAATAGAACTACAGAGGTGGCTGTACAACCAAGTCAGGGCTAGGCCACATACTATCCCCTGGAAAGGGAGTTCCTCGGCAACCTTGGTTGCACTGGATTGGGCATCCAAGCTTCCCTTGGGATCCTTACTTTGCCTCTTGCAAAAGCCCCTCTTGAAGAACCTCCTCCTCCCCACTCTTAAAAATACCTATTTTGTTTTTTGGCCATGCTGTGCAGCATGTGGGATCTTCGTTCCCAAACCAGGGACCATACCTGCATGCTCTGCATTGGAAACCTGAAGTCCCAACCACTGGACTGCCAGATAAGTCCGTTGAAGAACCTTTGATGAGAGTATGAGTATTAGAGGGCATCTAGGTCCCTTCCATAAAGTGATTACTAGCAGACTCCTGGGAATAATTAAGCCAACCAAATACTGCTCAGATTGTTAGACTGAGAGTGTTTTGAACAGTAATTAGAAGTACAGCAGAGACCTCCTGGCAGTCCAGTGGTCAGGACTCTGCTTGCACTGCAGGGGTCATGGATTCAGTTGCTGGTTGGGAAACTAAGATCCCCTATGCCACGAGGCACAGCCAGAAAAAACAGCAATAACAGTGAGTATCAGTTCTATTCCATAGGTCTAGTTCCCCAGGTGACTTTGTAGAACTGTTAAACTTATCAATTTGACAAGGGAGTATTTGTCCTCAACAAATATGAAGTATAGCCATCTTTTCTGATTGAGCCTGTTTTATTTTCAGTTAGGTAGGAACCAGGAGGGTGCCTGGCAATAGAAGTCACAGATTCAGAATGAAAGGATTAGGGAGACTAGGGCTATCATGTAACACTCTCATGTTGTTGTTGTTTATTCACTAAGTCTTATCTGACTCTTTGCCACCCCTTGGACTGCAGCACGCCAGGCTCCTTTGTCCATGGGATTTCCCAGGCAAGAATACTGGTTTTAATTGTTGAGACCCACCTTGCAACACTGGTCTCAAAGAAAGGCTTTTCCTCTAGTTCATATTCTATATATGACCAAATCAGGTAGATAAGCTATCTTATGCACGTAATTTCAGCACTGTTTTATTCTATGTTTTGTTAGAACCTCAGCACACATAGATAGGTTCATATTAGTTGACTTCAATAGGACTTCGGTAGGATCAAAAATTTTAAAGTCTTTCTTATCGCAGCTGCTATTCTCTCAGGTTTCTGGTGTAATTAGGACCTCTCTCCTAAGTAATTTTATTTATAGCTTTGTCATCTGTAGCCTCAGTGGTTATCAGCATGCTCTCTAAAATGGAGATAACAGGAGATAATTTTTCCCACTTCTAAAATAATTATATGATTCTCTATTCTGCTTGGAGATATCCTGTGAAACAAAGAGGACTTGGTGTGCCTTCAAGCCAATGAGCCTAGAGTATGGCAGCACTCAGTGGGAACGGCAGCCAGATTGTAAGGAGCCAAGACTCTGCTTGTCATGATGCAGAACTGGAAGTAGGACCTTTGACTTCTGACCTTCCTGTTCTGGGTTCCATGTTTAGCAAAAACTGTGAATGATTTAAGTGCTTTTCTGGCATAAAGAAGCAGCTAGTTTTAGATGTCCTCTTAGGTTCATCTTCAGGGATGATGCCAAACCCAGACAGTTTTCTGGATGAGAGCTCTTTCATCTTAAAGAAACTGAAGGACATGAGACAGTAGCAACAACTCTACTTTGTATTGTTTTCTTTTTTATGTTTGGTATATATTTTATGAACTATTGATAATATGTGGTCCCTTCATTATACTAACAGATTCTTTTTTTCATACAATTAATCCCAACTCTCTCCCAAACCAATCAAGCCAAAAAATAAGCTATAGGAAGTCAGTTCCCATATGTTTTAAACTTCTTTATACCATAGTCATTCAGAGAAAATCTTATTTGGCTTAGCAATAGAATTATTGGTAGGTCCTTGTTTGCCCAAGACTTTCCCAGTTTCAGCACTGCAGACTTGCATCCTTGGAAACCTCTAAATCACAGGGAGATCTGGACAGTTGGTTCTCCTACTTAGCAGTCTTATGGTAATGTTCTCATAACCTTTCTTTGTGTTGATCCAGCTTCTTAATTGACAGATCATAACAGATGACAGGGGCTACATGTAGTGATAAAACATTCTGTCTTGGTTTGCTGTCCTGCTTCCAGTGTTTAGACCATCTACTTGGTTCCCTTGAATATTTCAAAAGCAGGAGTAGAAACCCCACCTGTTCAGTCCTTGATGCAGCAGCAAGAGAGTATAGTGGAGGAAATGGACAAGGGGCTCATATACCCTATTCACTTACTCAGCAGAAACTTGTGCAATAGGAATCTTCTGGAAAGCTCCTAGTAAGCACACAGGACTAAATATTGAAGCAGCTTCTAGGGATGATTTATCTTTAATATTGTTGGTAAGAAATTAGATTTCTTGCAACATTTTGATTGGTCATTTTCTGATTCTTGAAAAGGGGACCTAGGGTTTTTGGGTAACTTTTTATTTTTTTACTAGAGTATGTATGGCCAATTAACAATGTTGTGATAGTTTCAGGTGGACAGCAAAGGGACTCAGCCATAGATATATATGTGTATCCATTCAAAGGAACCTAGGTTTTTATACTATGAAAATCATTGCTATAAATATTGTATGTGTGTGTTTTTACTTTTTATCTCCAGTCAAAGTATGACGAACTTAAAAAATCAGAGAAGGGAAGTAAACAGCAGCATAAAGTTCATAAGTACATCACATCATGTGAAATGGTGATGGCTCCTGTTCATGAAGCAGTGGTTTCCTTACACGTTTCCAAAGTCTGGGATGACATCAGTCCTCAATTCTATGCCACATTCTGGTCATTGACAATGTATGACCTTGCAGTTCCACATACCAGCTATGAACGGGAAGTCAACAAACTTAAAATCCAGATGAAAGCAATTGATGACAATCAGGAAATGGTAGGTTTTTGTTCTAGTAGCTCAAGAAAAATAACTTCATGGTATTGATTCAACATTTTCCTTACCTTGGAATTATATTAGCTCAAGTTTCTATCTTGTTGTTTTATAATGTTTTTCTAAGTGGGTTTAGAAGTGATCTCTCCATGAGTGGGGGCAGGGGCTTGGTGAGTGCATGGAGGTTATGATCAACCAGAAGATATTCAAGTTTGCTTTTCTACTGAATGCTGTGCTAGCAACTTAAAATAGTCTGTGTTACTAATTGCATGAAGAATAGGAATTCCCCAGAGGAGAATTCTTTAGGAGAAAACTTTATTGAAGAGTTGAGTCTTAAACTGGATAGGCCTTGAAGATAGGTTAGGTTTAGAAATATGGAGGCAAATTGGCGACTGTGGAGCTTCAGCAAAGGTATGAAGTAATCTAAAGTTTAAAGAGACCATTTGTACTATAGTGAATGGGCTTAGTGATAAATTTGAATGGTTAGGATGGTGCCCAATGCTGTAGAGCAATGGAAGTTAGAAAGGAAAGCTTGATAAAATTCAGAGCTATTTTAGATTCCTGAGCAGGGAAGCAATAATGGTAAAATTGGCACTTTAGAAAACTTGCTCATAACTGGTATGAAGGATTATTCGTTTGGTAGGCCAAGGGACTGGCATGAAGCAGGAGACCACCTAGGTGGCTTTTGGGTAATTCATTATGAGGTACTGAGAGCATAGACTATGGTGGAGGTAGTGAGAATGCAAGGGACTTGTAAGCAGTTAGAATGTTGAAACAGAGAAGGAGGGATCCAAGATGACTCTATGCCTCAGACTAAAGTACCACTGTAGAGAAGATAGCCTATTTTGGTAGGGTACAAAGACTGACTTTATAGAGGTGAAAGCACATCCAAGTGGACTCCTAAACATCCTTGTTGAAGTAATTAGTATAAAATACTGGCATTTATCTCCTTACATTTTTTAATTAAAAGAAGGAGAAGTAATGTGCCTATAGTTAGAAAAGTATCTAACTTATACTTTGTAGCCTCCAAATAAAAAGAAAAAGAGAAGGAGCGATGTACTGCCCTTCAAGACAAGCTTCTAGAAGAAGAAAAGAAACAGATGGAACATGTACAGCGAGTTCTGCAGAGACTGAAACTGGAAAAGGACAACTGGCTTTTAGCAAGTAAGTTGTTGGGAATTGTTACATTTCTGCCACTTTACATTAAAAAAGCAGACATTTATAACTTTGGAGGTACTGAAGTGTATTATGTTTGTATTTCAACTCAGTGTTCACTATCCCATTCTTTGGTTTAGTTGCTAAGTCGTGTCTGACTCTGCGAGCGCATGGACTGTAGCCCACCAGGCTCTTCTGTCCATGGGAATATCCAGGCAAGAACACTGAGTGGGTTGCCATTTTCTTCTCCAGTGTATCTTCCTGACCCAGGGATCAAATCCAAGTCTCCTGCATTGCAGGCAGATTCCTTACCAATTGAGCTATAAGGGAAGCCCATCCCATTCTTTGGTTATTCATTAATGCAGAGTTGATTTCACATGTTCACTGAAAGAACAGATTTAGTTTGTGATGAAATTAATTGACCATATTGGCAGCTTATCATTCAACTCTTATGTATAAAATCTTATTTCTGGAGAAATTATAGGTAGAAAAATGTCCACAGAGTGAAAATGAAAGTCTTATCCCAGGCATGACCTTTTGGTTACAAACTATAAATAGTTTGTGGTTTTATAGCATTCTCTACACTAAAGTTAATGTTGTCATGTTTAGTGACCTTGAGGCACTTGAGGAAGAAGTTTACCACTTAATATATTCTTCCCTTATTTTTAGAATCTACCAAAAATGAGACCATCACAAAATTTCTACAGCTGTGTATATTTCCTCGATGTATTTTTTTCAGCAATTGATGCTGTTTACTGTGCTCGTTTTGTTGAATTGGTACATCAACAGAAAACTCCAAATTTTTCCACACTTCTTTGCTATGATCGAGTAAGTTCTTTTTATTGCAACCTTTAAAAAAGTCTCACACAAAGATAGCTAAACATTATAATCTGTGGAGGTATTATTTGTGTGTGGTTAAAAGTATGAGCTCAAGAGCCAAGTGCCTGAACTTGAATCCTAGCTCTGCTACTTTCTAGCTATATGATCTTTGGCAAGTTTTTTTAATCTCTCTGTGCCTCAGTTTTCTATCTGTAAAACGGGACAATAGTACCTGATTCATAAGATTGTTGTGAGGATTAAATGAGTAATTACACACAAAAGCACTTTGATTAGTGCCTGGTATATATAATAAGCACCCCCTTGTTAATCCATTAACTCTACATTTGAGTTTATGCATTCTTAACCTTCACCCCCTCAAAAAACAACAAAAAAGCTTACACTTTTGCACATATATAAAAGCTGGGACACTTTTAGTATGGTCACATTCACAGATTTTTGCATCTGGCTTTTTCTTAATAATAAATTACTGCATTTTATGGTTAAAAATCTGATTTATGTTACCGCCTCTTAGCTGCCTATTTCTAGTTTCTGTTAGCCTTGCTTCTGCTTAACCCTGCTTAACTGTTCCCTATAACCCCATTAATATCTATGGCCAAGTCTGTTAAAAAGTTATGATGTAGTAGTAATGATATTTTTTTCTTCCGTCATTGTAAATCAACTTTCTTTATAAAAGTGGGTTTTTGTTGTTGTTATTGTTGCTTTATAAATGTACTATTTTCTCACAAAAGCCAAAATCTTTAAAGGTCTTGGAATTGTGAATATAAGAGGGGATGATGCACTTTGACTAAAGCTACCTGTTTAGTTTATTATGATTGGTATTACATGGTCTTTTAATATTTTGAACTTGATCTGTCTTCATATTTCACACATTGTTTTCTGTAGGTTTTCTCTGATATAATTTACACAGTCGCAAGCTGTACTGAAAATGAAGCTAGTCGATATGGGAGATTCCTTTGCTGCATGTTAGAGACTGTGACCAGGTGGCACAGTGATAGAGCCACATATGAAAAGGTATGAGAAACAAATACTATTAGACATTACCCATTTACCATGTCTATAATGACCACTTCCAGTAAGCTCTGGGTTGTTTGGTTTTAAAAGGGAAGCTGAGTTCAAGATTCAGCTGTAAAACAATGTTTAAAATTTAAGAACAGTTCATTCATTATTAAAAAGTGCTATAGTTTTATCCTATCTTAACATTTCAAATTAATGTCACTGAATAAACAGTCTTTCTGTGAAAACTACCTATAATTCAGATACACATCATATTTTCCCATGGAATCATTAATCTAGTCTACTTCAGTTTCAGCTTCTGCTATTTTGGAGGACAGAATCTTTCTGTAAAAGTGACAGCCTATTTTCTCCCTTAGGAATGTGGAAATTATCCAGGATTCCTTACTATATTACGAGCAACTGGATTTGATGGTGGAAATAAAGCTGATCAATTAGACTATGAAAATTTTCGACATGTTGTACACAAATGGCATTACAAACTAACCAAGGTAAGAAAAAAAATGTATTTCTCAAAGGTGTTTTTTCCTTCTTCATACTGACACTTTTATAATAACAGATCTTAAAATGTTTGTTGTAGGCATCGGTACATTGCCTTGAAACAGGCGAATATACTCACATCAGGAATATCTTGATTGTGCTAACAAAAATACTTCCTTGGTACCCAAAAGTTTTGAATCTGGGTCAGGCTTTGGAAAGAAGAGTGCATAAAATCTGCCAAGAGGAAAAAGAGAAGAGGCCAGATCTATATGCATTGGCTATGGGGTAACAGAATTATACTTTAATGTGATTTATGAGACTAGATTACAGAAGGATTCTGAAGACTCTAAAATGTTTTACAGTGTTGAAGTTTATCTTCTGCCTTACTTCAGGAGATTATGGGAGATTATGCGATCATGTTCCCACAGGCTGGTGAGAGTTGCCACTTCTGATTATTAGCTTCCGGTCTGTACTGGATGATAGTTTCAAAAGTCATACATAACATATTTTGGCTTGGAGGAAATGCAGTTTTGTCATTAGTTGAATTATCAGATCTTCAGTAGTGGAAAAAAGGCATTTTAGTTGAAGGATTAGTTTACACTGAGATTTTTATTTTTAAGCATCTAGGCTCTCCATAAAAACCTTTAGGAACTTACTGAAAGTTAATATTTTATTCTTTGGAACCAAGTATCAGAGTGAATAACTTGCTAATTTTATTCTTTTAAACCCCATGTTTGTGCCTTTTGATTTGTATTTGTATATTTAAACACTTTGTGCGAATTTCAGCTACTCTGGGCAGTTGAAAAGTAGAAAGTCATACATGATACCTGAAAATGAGTTTCATCACAAAGACCCCCTCCGAGGAATGCAGTTGCCAGTGTACAAAATGGGCCTGGTGGTGGGCCTTCTTCATCTTCGATCGGAAGTGTGTCTAAGTCAGACGAAAGCAGTACCGAGGACACTGGTATGCTTATTTGTACGAATTTATAAGTAATGCATTTTGTTCCAGGAAACTGATATGTTTTTATCCCATGACAAGTAAAATGCTGGCTTAGTGTTACTTTTTTGTTTCCTAAGTAGGAGTATGTTACTGCCAAGAAGTGATCATTCCTTTGTTTCTTTTCCTTTAATCATTTTGCTGTGAACTTGTAGCTTATTTACATCTTGTGGCTTGTCAAATAAAGCTTTACCTTTATTTCAGATAAATCAAGGGAGAGATCTCAGTGTGGTGTGAAAGCTGTTAATAAAGCTTCTAGTGCCACACCAAAAGGGAATTCAAGTAATGGAAATAGTGGCTCTAACAGGTAGGAACACTGTGTTCTGAACTAAAATTCTGAATTCTTATATGATTAACCAACCTCACTAGACATGAATGAAAGAGGATGATAGTTGCATACTATTAAACTCATTTATGTTGGACTTAAAAATTTTGTATATACTGCTATTTGATGATATGCTTACCTTCCTCACATGTTTTATAATGCTGAAACTGCCTTTGTTTCCTCTACTGGAATATGCAGGGGAATGTATGTGTTGAAGTTGAAAAAAATTTTTAGGATTGGGTGTTTGCTGTGAACAGTCTAGGTAAGAATAATTAATATGAGAGATGCATACACTGATTTAGACCAATGATCCATCCAACTAAGTGATCCAGTTCCTGATCATAGCACCCTTGGTTGGCTTATGGGATAGTTTTTGTTACTTTTTAATTCTCAAAGGTTATGAACATATACAAAAAGATCCAGCATCACTTTAATTACCCTTTCTTAATCTACTGTTTGTGAATTTGGTTATTGTTTATTGGATAAAGAAGTACTTCCCCTTTGTCTTAAAGTTGTCCTTTAGTTCTGAAATTTTGAAGTTAGTTTTTAAAAAAGGCTTTATGATTTATAACATTGAATATATTTTATGGCCGTTTTGTCTTAAAATCTCGTGTTTTCCTTCTTAAGCAGCAAAACTGTTAAAGAAAATGACAAAGAAAAAGGAAAAGAGAAAGAAAAAGAGAAAAAGAAAAGACTCCAGCTACTACTCCAGAGGCCCGAGTACTTGGTAAAGATGGTAAAGAAAAACCAAAGGAAGAACGGCCAAATAAAGATGAAAAAGCAAGAGAGACGAAGGAAAGAACACCTAAATCTGACAAAGAGAAAGAAAAATTCAAGAAGGAAGAAAAAGCTAAAGATGAGAAATTCAAGACCACTGTCCCGAATGTAGAATCAAAGTCAACTCAAGAAAAGGAAAGAGAGAAGGAGCCATCCAGAGAACGAGATATAGCAAAGGAAATGAAATCAAAGGAAAATGTTAAAGGAGGAGAGAAAACACCAGTTTCTGGGTCCTTGAAGTCACCTGTTCCCCGATCAGATATTACAGAGCCTGAAAGGGGCAAGTTTAAGTTTGTCTTTCATTTTACTTGTTTACCTTTGGTTGTTGTAATTCAAAGGGAGAAATTAATACTTAAGAATCTTAGAAGTTGGTGTTTTTTTTTAAGTGTTTGGGAAAAGTGGAAACATACCTTAATTGTGACTATTTCTTTTCATCCCAACAGAACAGAAACGTCGCAAAATTGATACCCATCCTTCTCCATCACATTCCTCCACAGTAAAGGTTAGTATAGCCTGAGGAAGGCAGCGTCCATGTTAGGCTCACCTGTTTGGAATACATGTCCTGACTTCCTTCAAGTCTTGTGCCAAGTATTCACTGGAGCCACTGGAGGTTTTATATTGCATTAGAAAATGATTTTTTTTTACATATTGGTGGACTGATATTTTTTCCTATCAAGTATTTTTCTTATAAGAATATTAAAACTTCAAGGACCTAGCACTAATTTTGTAGTGTTTCAAAGTGCAAGAGAAATTTTTCCCAGAAGTGCCTCACTGCTTTAAGCAGTCTTTTTGGAGTGCAATGATAGCTACAAGCAAATGAATCTTTGCAGCAGAATGAAGCCTATTTTCCGGCATAAATATTGAAGAATATATATCACTGAAGACTTCCTGGGTGATACAAGATAAACAAGATACCTCTGAATTCATCAAGCTTCTTGATGAGCATCATACCGATGTGTGCCTTCTAAGAAGGAGTCTTGAAAGGAGTTCCATTTTACAGTCTCCTTGGTGATCAGTTCTCCTGTAGTTGTGTATATTCAGTGAGCATGCAGCTTCTGTTGTATCTTCCCTTGGAGGTTTGTTTATACCCATTGGGTTCCCAACAAGTTGAACCTTGCAGATGTGGCATCCAATCCTACCACCCAGCAAAGAGAAACCCCAGGCATTCAACTGCAGCACAAAATCGTGGGTGTAGCCTTCTTGAAGACTCAGGGTAGCCATTCCTTGCTCCATATTTAATTTTAATTCTAAAGTCATCTAATTTCATGGAATCTTTGAATTTGCAGTACGTTGAACTTTTAAACCTGTAAGTTAACTATTTCTTCGTCAAGAACACTGTGGTTGAATACCGTAATTTCATTTTCTTTGTTTTTTTTTTTGTTGTTGTTTATTTTTTAATGTCTTTTTTTTTGTGGGAGGTATGAGATTTACAATTAGAGGCACTTTGCAAAAAGAAAAGAGTTAATTACTCTTTTATAGAATATATTTTGTTTTCTTGTTAATGTCACTGAGTTTTCTGGCTAGAATAAAATTTGTGTATATTTATGATAGAGTCACAAGTAAAGTTTGAAACCTCCCTATTAAAGAAAAACTATGAAAATATAAGAGAGTGTTGTGATCTCCACTATCTTAAACATTTTTGTGGGGAAAAAACATTTTGCTTTCTTAAGCTTAACGTTACCTGTAGCTTAAATACAGTATTATTTAATGTGGCATTGACATTTATTTTTAAATTTTGAGCAGAGATTTTTATTTGTTACAATGAATACATATAATTGAGTTTTTTTAAACATTACAATTCCATTACATAGTTTTTTTTTTTTAATTGTTGATATTCATATAATAATGACATCACGAGATTTATCCTCACAAGAAGCAGATGGTTTATTTCCAGGTTACAGCCATACTTCCCAAAGTTCCTCTGGGTTCTGAGAACTATGCCAGCTCACCTGTCATCTCCATTCATTTTCTACAGGACAGTCTCATCGAACTCAAGGAGTCTTCAGCAAAGGTTTGAGTCTTTTAAAATCATCATGCCTAAGTAAAACAAAGAAAAATTCATTACTTCATTTGTTTAGTATACCCTCACCCTAGTAAATTCAGTAAGCTAGTGGAATAACCTTTAAAAATACCTATCACAAACTGAAACAGTGGATGACAATGGGGATGATCCCTTTAAATGAAATTGTTACAAAATGTATGTAATGTGGCAACCTTTCTATAATCTCTCCTTGCTTGCTGTTATGCCTTATCCTTTTATGCTTTAAAATCTGAAAATAAGTTTAAGATATGCAAAGGGAGTTGTTGGTTTTTTTTTTTTAAGGGGGGTAGGCTTATTTAATTTCTCAAAATAAATCTGTCAGACTGTTTTCTAATTTTTTTAGATAACCCAGAAGACCAAAAGCTATATCTGATGCATTCATATAACTCTTCTAAAAACCGAGTCCATCTCAACCCATAAACGTCAACCCATTTTATGTCACTTGTGCCGAGCTACCTTTTTGGTAGTTGTGGCATATTATCCAAAAATATGGTTAATGTAAGCTAATCATTCTCTTGAAGGGGAATATTCAACTCAATGGTTGTGTTTACATGTCAGTATTAATTCTTGCCTATTCTTGAGTATTCTGCTACTAAAAATAATGTGCAGTTTGTGTATCTTATTACAGAGTTCATTCATTTCATGATTATAGTTGAATTGTCCAATGTTCATGTTATTTTGTCTTTATTATTATAAAATTTGTACCCTGTTTCACTTCGATTTTCTACTTTGCCTCCTCTTATATCTGCTAAGTATGATTCCTTACTGGTGGACCAGTAAAAAAATGATATCTTGGAACAAAGCCAGTTGACAGTACTAACCACTTTTAGAACTATAGCTTTAAATTGAAATGTCTGTGGATATTGGGCAAGTAAGCACTAATTTTTAACAGCTTAGATTAGCCAATATGCCTGTCCTGAAATTGTAGCATTGTTTTTAGAATATACTGTATTAATCAAGTGTGAATGGTTTCTTTTAAAGTAAAATTTTTGCTATATTGATTATGTATTCCAGTATCGTAGATTTTTATAACCAGAGTGGGATTGTGTATGTATGTCAGTCTTAACCATCAGTGGCTTGTGTGGGCTGTTTTAAATTCATGGGTTTACAATGTTACCTTGTGAATATTTCCTGGAACATATTTTGAAGCAGTTGGAAACCTGCTGTTATACTTAACTGGATTTTTAAATCAATGATGAAGATTATGGTTCCTTGCATTTTGTGAAAGCCTTTTGAAAATAAAACATATGAGATAAGCACATGTTATCTCATTTCATACTCATCATAGATGTTGTGAGGCAGGTAGGGCAAGTAGCAGTGTCTTTTTTTTTTTAACAAATAACAGCCTAAAGTTTCTGATCTTTTCCCAGTGGCATACAACTTGTTAGTACCAGAACTTGTACTAAAATTAAGTTTCCTCAAGTATTCTTACCACCATGAAAATAAAGTTGCAAAAAAATAGTTCTTTGATTCCTAGTACCCATATTTCAATAGTAGTTGAGAACGTTCTTAACTTCTTTTGTGTGTTTGTCTTATTTTTTAAATTATAGTGATTCAAGGGTGATCCTGTTCCCCTTAAAAAAAGATAGTGATTTTGTGGGTATTTAAAACTCAATAGATTTGTTCCATATTCAGTCAGAACACTTAGAAATGGCATATGAATACGCTTGTAAAAATTGTGACTCATACCACTTTTCAGATCCTTAGTGCCTGACAGTATGATTAGATGTTCAGTAAATATATAAAATGAACTTCTATGCCTTTGGACTTGTTAAAGCATCCAAAGTTCACTAGTCTGAATAGTAGTTGATGTTGCTTTTTGTGTGTCTAGGAAAGTTTATTAGCATATGAATGTCTTAGAAAATTTTTTTCCTGGATTTTGAGTGCTTTCTAATATGAATGATACATAAATAAACTCACTGTTTCTGTGGTAGCTTTTACTTTTTAGAGGATTTGAAAGGTATGTGTCTATATTTTCAGGTCACTTTGTTATTGTACATGTAAAAATGTTTCCCTGCTTTAGTTTCATCTTTTAGTTATACTTTGTCCAGGATCCTCTTTTTTTTTTAATTAAATAGTTGCTATTTTCATTTTTTAATCCATAGTGAAAGTAATACATGGACTTGGCTTTCAAGATGAATTAGTATCCAAATCTTTTCTATCAGTTCACCTTCTACCCCCAGTTTACAGTTGGCATGTTTCTAGTTTTGGTCCATTGTGTTTTTATTTAGCAATCTTAGCACTTACATTGGATAAAGCATGCATAGCAGGCTCCTTTAAACCAAGCTTCTCTATAATTTCAGAGGGGAGCAATAACCCCCTCAGAAAATAAACTTCAGCTTTAAATTCTGTTCATCATCTTAAAACAAGGGTCTACAACCAAACCTGAGCCTACATGTCAGGCCATCTTCATATGTATTGAGTACTCACTGTGTGTACAAGGCACTGGGAAGTATGTAAAAGTAGAAAAAGGAAAATTAGCTTCCCTGCTGTCCTGTAAACTGTGTTATGGACAAAAGTAAATGACATGATATTAATTGGGAATACCTGCCACCAAAAAGGCTAATATAATCACTGGACAGTGATTTGTGGAGTTGAGGGAATGTTGAACTGCTTATGGCTTTTGAAGTCAAAGTAGGAGTTTAAGAGATTAATATAAAAATGAACACCTGTTCCAGTGAAGAGACCTGCTGGAAGTACAGAGTGTTAGGGAGCAGCAGCAGCCACAGCCTAGAGTACATTGGATTACTCCATAGTAGAATAGAATTGTGCAAAGATTGCGAAGAGCTTGGAATACTCAAGCTAAGGAATATGCATTTTATTCTGTAGGCAATGAGAGACTTTTTGTAGAAAAGAGTATTGTCATCAGAACTATTCTTAGAAGGATAGAAAGAAGGAATAGAACTGGTACAGTTCTAAACTAAGAATTTTTAGGTTTCCCAATTCCTTGCAATACAGAATTCAAGTTAGGTACACTTCATTCTTGAGGAGGAGTGTGCATGTGTGCCTCCGTGCATGCATGTGTGCATGCGTGCACATACTTACTGATAATCACAAACAGAATTTTACTGGAAGAATTAAGCAGTACTACACTAAGAGTATTGCAGTAACATGGCTTTCTTTGTCTTGTCAGTTTCATGAGTAATATTGACTTAAGATGTGAATAAACTCCTCAGTTAGAAAACCTTAGTGTCATTTAGGCCATGTACCTGGCAAGAGTACCTTTTGGACAAGCACTTTTAAGATTGTTTCTCATTCTCTTTCTCTTTGTTATTAATAAACATTTTGTCTATTTCAGTTGATCATCAACTTTTATACATTGAATTTTTAAAGAATCTACTTATGTATTGCTATGGCAGTATTTCTGAGCAAACTGAATTGAAAATATTTGGTGGTGTTAAACAAGTGTTAATTCTCAAACTGATTGCTGTCTTTTTTTGTGTATTCCTTTGAATACCAAAGGATTTGTTTGTGTAAAAATATTTGACTTTTGACTCACTGTTCTTTTCATTCTCAAGGTATATCTAGAATTGTGTAGTTATGTAATGAGTTATGTTCAGTATCCTGCCTAATACTTTTTAATATCTTAAGTTAAATGTAAGCTTATAGCACAGTTATAAATGCTGCAAGGTTAGATGTCTGATTATTTCCTTAATATTTTCTTTTCTAATGGATTTCCATATTTACAACTTGTATAAGTAAGATAACCTCTTCTTTTAGAATTAGCACATCCTTGATCTTTGGCTATTTTATGGCCTATGGGCCTTTCATTGGAGAAAGAATAGGCAAAAGAGAACATTGGTTCATCATTTTTCAGTCTGTTTCATCAACCTCAATGGACAATATGGCTTTCTGAGCTTTTCAGAACCAGTAGGACAAATTTTGAGCTTCCCTGATGGCTCAAATGGTAAAGAATCCACCTGCAATGTGGGAGACCTGGGTTCGATCCCTAGCTCAGGAACATCCCCTGGAGGAGGGCATGGCAACCCACTCCAGTATTCTTGCCTGGAGAATCCCATGGACAGAAGAGCTTGGCGGACTACAGCCCATGGGGTCTCAAAGAGTCGGAGACGACTGAACGACTAAACACAGCTCAGCACAAGACAAATTTTACAATCAATTGTGATTACTTGACAGAAACTGGAGTGCTTTCAGAAGTAGAGAATATGCAGCCTTTACTATAACGGTGATTAAGGAATAATATATTTATGATTTATACTGAGGCAGAAAAGACTTATTAGTAAAGTCATGGCTAGGTTTTATATTATACTTTCCTCACTGTCATCAATTACTTATCAGTGAATGGAAAAACTTAAAAATTTCTGTGATTGTGTAGAGTTTTTTTTTTTTTTTAATGGTAGAGAAAGTCCAGTAACTATTTTTCACACATGAACTCTTGTAATGATGGTGGCTATAGGTCTTCACAGTAGAACTATATAAGAACCTATAGCTTGTGAATTTACTAATAAAAGTCTCAGTTGAGGGAGGAGTGAACTGGTTAAGTTTAAATGATAAACATTTACCAGGTCAAGAATTGAAGTCTTTGCATAATTTGTGCCATGCCCTTTTATTTTACCTCTCATAGTCCATACAGCTGACCAGTTTTGACTTTGGTCTACTACCAAATGTCTTTCATTAAATAAACAATCGAGCAAATGATGTCAATACTGGAAAACTCATAATCTTTAGTAATATTGCCTTAATTTAACAGCTCTACATTAATCATACTCCTCCACCACTGTCCAAGAGTAAGGAGAGAGAAATGGACAAGAAAGATTTGGACAAGTCAAGGGAAAGATCCAGAGAAAGAGAAAAAAAAGATGAAAAGGACAGGAAAGAGCGGAAAAGGGTTTGTAATTTTTAAAAACTAGTTTGGAAAGTTCATTATCATGTATGGTAGTGTGTCTGTTGTCTTATTTAAAGTACTAATTTGTTGCATGATAGTCTATTATTTGGTGTTTAACTGGTATTTTCACCCTAAAGTGTGTTTGAATCTTCTACAGTATAAGGATCTTCAGCCTAATAATCTCTACCAGCTCTTCTTGCCTATCATGTCATTTTACCAAGTATGTGAAACTACTGCAGATATTCTCCAATGCTAGTTAGCTATGCTCTTCTTGTAGAAAAGTAGTACTTTAAAACAAAAACTCTCAGTCAACATAGTTCACAATTCTTGGTTCTAGGATCACTCAAACAATGACCGAGAAGTGCCACCGGACTTAACCAAGAGGCGGAAAGAGGAAAATGGAACAAGTAGGTAGACTGTTAATACTTTCCAAGTAGTCATCAAATGGAATCGATAAAGGCTTTCATGATTCTCTTTTATAATTTTAGTGGGGGTTTCAAAACACAAAAGTGAAAGTCCATGTGAGTCTCCTTATCCGAATGAGAAAGACAAGGAAAAAAATAAGTCAAAATCTTCAGGCAAAGAAAAAGGCGGCGACTCATTTAAATCTGAAAAGATGGATAAAATCTCCTCTGGTGGCAAAAGGTAAATTTTGAGAACAAAGCGAACAATGAAACATTTTCTTAGAAAATCTCCCATTAGAAAATTTAGCCAATATTGAGGGTTTTTTTTTTTTTTTTTTTGGTAGTCAAATAGTTTTCTATTAATTATTTGGGGGTGGGAAGAGGAGGTTTTGGAGGAGGGTAGGTTTTCTTGGAGAATTTGAAGCAGTTTAGTCCCAAATTGCTGGGAGGGTAGAATTAGATTACTTCTGAATTTCCTTTCCTCTCCATTCCACTCACACCTACTTCTTGTCATTGAGTTTCAGTGTGTTTTCTTTTTCTCTGACAACAATTCTTATAGTTTCTCTTTAGTCATGAGATTAAAATATGGTCACGTGTATTCTCCTGATCATTATACCATTATAAAGTCTTTCTCATTTTTCAACACACTTTTATAACATTTTCTCCTAATAAACTTATGTTTACATCTTATATTTGATTTTAAAATTAAGTGTAGTGTGCATTCTCTTAGATGCTGATGGAGAATACTCAGAATATATCCCATGCATCTGTCATAAAGTAAGCAAGTCATTACTAAAGTGTTTACAAAGCATCATTATATTTAGTCAACATATATGCCATATATTCATACTTCTTCAAAGCAGTTTTTGAAAATTATAAGGTGATGGTTTTTAAAGGGAGGCTGCTTTTTTAAATAAGTATTTTAAACTGAGGTAAAATTTCACATAACATAAAATTAACCATTTTAAAGTATATCATTCAGTGGCATTTAATATATTTACAGTGTTTTGCACTCATCATCTGTCTAGTTCCAGAACATTTTCATCACTCCAAAGGGAAACCACATACTCATCAAGTCATTCCCCATTTCCCCCCTTTTAGCTTTTCACAACTCTGAATCTGCTTACTATCTCTATGAACTCTTTATGAGCTTATCAAAAACTCTGGCTATTTCCTACAAGTGGAACTGTATAATAATGTGGCCTTTTGTCTCTAACTTCTTTCACTTAGTGTCATGTTCTTGAGATTATTCATGGTGGTGCATGTATCAATACTTATTTTCATGGCTAAATAATATTCCCTTGTTTGAATATACGACACTGCTTTATCCATTCATCAGTTGATGGACTTTTGTCCTGTTTTCCACTTTTTGGCTATTGTCAGTTGTGCTGCTATGAACATTTGTGTGCTACTATGAATTATTTGTTTGAATGTCTTTTTTCAGTGATCTTGTGTATATACCCAGGAATGAAATATCTGGGTTATACGGTAATGCTATGTTTAGCTTTTTGAGGAACCATCAAACTGTTTTCCATAGTGGCTGCACAGCTTACATTTCTACCAGCGATATATGAGAGTGCCAATTTCCTTACATCCTTGCCAACACTCGCTATTTTCTGTTTCTGTTTTATTTGTTTTTACTTAGTGGGTGTGAATTAGTATCTCACTGTCATTTTGACTTTGTGTTTTCTTAATGACTAATGATGTTGAGCACCTTTTCATGTACTTGTTGGCTATTTGTATATCTTTTGAAAAAAATCTATTTAGGTGTTGGCCATTTAAAAAATTGTATTGCTTGTCTTTTTGTTGCTCAGTTGTAAGAATTCTTTATGTAGTCTTGATATGAGATACTTATGAGATACATATATACAAATATTTTCTCCTGTGGGTTGTCTTTTCACTTTCTTGATAGTGTTCTTTGATGTATACAAGTTTTTACATTTGATGAAGTCCAGTTTTGTTTTGCTTGTGCTTTTGGTGTTATATTAATTAAGTCTGAAGAAAAATTTATGGCTGGTGGGTGATGAAAAGGGATTTTAAGCTGATTTTTATATTTGGTTTTCCCTTCATCAACTAATTCTACCATTCATTATAGGAGTCCAGGCATGATAAAGAAAAGATAGAAAAGAAAGAGAAACGGGACAGTTCAGGAGGAAAGGAAGAGAAGAAACAATATCCTTTTCATCTTGTAGATCTTTTTAATCAGTATAATAGAAAACTTTGATACTGATCATATTTAGAATTGTACCCTAGTAATATGTGTCTAAATGCTTAAGGACTTTTTAAAATGGTCTACCTTTTAAATGGTCTCTCTAGTTAACCCTCTCAAATGTATGAAACATGGAAATGGGAGACTTGATTGTTTTTTAAACTTCTTTGTTAACTGAAGTGGTTTTATGCCACCAAGGGATTTAAAGTCCCTCTGGTTCTATCACCAAGAGGAAGAAAGGAAACAGAGTCCCTTGGGCTGGGGGCATGGGGAATAGCAGAGCAAGATGATGCTGCAGATGAGCAGAGCTGGTAGAGTCTGAGACTACCAGGCTGGTAAGAGTCAGTTAGGCCTGCAGGCTGAGGGATTGTACTAAAAGATGAGACACGATTCTTCCGCCCCTCCCGCCCCCCGAAAAGTTGTTTTCCTTAATTTGTCATCTACTCATAAGTCCTCGGACAAGCACAGATAATGAAGACTTTCAATCAAGGTGAGTCTTCTCTCACCTCTTTCTCATTTAAAGATAGAAATACAAAATGAGATATGATAATGTTGAAGAAACTAGATCCGTTTTTGCAAGACACAACTGTAGTTTTTCACCTAAATATAATACTCAGTTCTTTGGGTAAAGATATGAAATAAGATTCATGGTTATTTTTAAGCTGTTAAGCTTGCTGATTAAGTCATGCTTTTTTTTTTTTTCTTTTTAAAGCATCAAGATGTGTTTAAAAACATCTGGCTTTTTCTTCACCACTCATTCCCATCTTCTCTGGATAATCAATCACTTTTTTAAAGTACCTTATAGGTGGTGGTGGTATCTGCATTTTACAGGGGAGGAAACTGAGACGCGTAAGGTTAAATTGAAGGGGGTGACAGAGATATTACCTGACATGGCCAATACATAAACGTAGATCTTCTTGCCTACTAGTGTTCTCTCATCTTTTTGCCTTTCATGCCGGCATGTTATTCAGAGATTTTTTTGTCTTAAAGTTTCTTGCTTCTCTATCACTGCTCATGTTTTTCAAAGCCAAAAATATGGTCTGTGCTTTTAGTTTTGGAATTTAAAATAGGCAATTTTGTTTTCAAAGTAGTTATACCTTATATGAGTTTTTAAAAATGTTTTATCCATCTTAAATAAATTATAAGTGGACAGAGTGTTTCAGAACCCTTAATATGATCTTTTTTGAGCACTCAGATCATCATTTGAAAAGTTATTGTTTGGTGATGCCTCAGGATTATTGAGGTATGTAGGATGATTTGCCCTCTACAGCTAATGGTTTGAGATGGCAGTATTGAAGTTTTTGAATCTTTTATAGCCAGTTTTCTTGTTTCTGTATTAGCTGTCACTTCTTAATAACATCAAGTATACTTACATTCTCTACCTTCCTCCTAATATTATTTGCTGCTTCTAATCTTTTAATAAACTGGATAGATAACCAAGGCTGTTTACAGTTTGAGTGAGAAATGTCTGAGAGCCTGTTTCATATAAAGCAGTGAACCTTAGAGTATGGATTTTGTCCTGTTTATTTTGGCTACAAAGCAGGGATTTGAGGTTGCCAGGTAGGTAACTTCCTGACAGATTATGTGCTTTTTCTGTTTTGTTAGTCTGTGCTTGTTTTCTAAGTATTAGCATAGAAGGGAAGATGAGAGTTGTGAGAGAGCTTTTAAGAATTTAGTAGATTTTTTAAATTAGGAAGATTATAAAAGAAATATTACCTGTTCTTAAATTCTAGGTATCCCTTTACCTAACAACTAGATGTCTTCCCTGGTGAATGATAAACTCTTAATATTTTTTTATTCTTCACCATAACCTTCCTTTTAGTTGGCTTTTTGCTTTTTACTTCTTGCTGTCACCTGGTCCCTTTATTATTATTATTATTTTTTTAAAAAAGCTCTACCTCTTTTATCTTTATTAGGAATGGGCCAGTCATTGTCATTGACAGCTTTCACTGTGGTTTTATACATCTCTCTTCTTGCGTAGGCTCTTTGTGAAGCACTGGTAGACTTTTCCTTTTTTTTAAGCTATTATGACTGTCTTCTGTTGGATACCTTTTACTGTTGGTCAAGTCTTTATGCTGTTCCTTTTAATTTAGAGTTCTCATCATTTCTGATTGGCATCATTTACCTTTCAGTATCAGTTTACTCACTCAGTCATGTCCGACTCTTTGCAACCCCATGAATCGCAGCACACTAGGCCTCCCTGTACATCACAAGCTCCTGGAGTTTACCCAAACGTATGTCCATCAAGTCAGTGATGCCATCCAGCCATCTCATCCTCTGTTGTCCCATTCTCCTCCTGCCCCCAGTCCCTTCCAGCGTCAGGGTCTTCCAATGAGTCAACTCTTCGCATGAGGTGGCCAAAGTATTAGAGTTTCAGCTTTAGCATCAGTCCTTCCAATGAACACCAAGGACTGATCTCTTTACCTTTAGACCACTTCAAATCTGCTGCTCCTTGCTCCTTTTTAATTTATATTATACAGAAAGGAGAACTGCTACACATGTCACATTTCCGTGATTCAGAGATGTTATTAATTGTAAGATTTGTTGTTGCTTTCTAGAACTGTTTTTTTTTTTTGAGGGGAAAAGTGCATAGAGAAATGACATTGATTTGTAAGTATCACCCTGATTTCAGAAACATTAAAATGATCATGTTAGAGTTAAGAAAATACAATATATGAATGTGACCCAGATTAAATTCCTTCCAAAGTCTTCTTTTCCTGTTTCATAATTTTTAGTTGCAAAATCCTTTTTGCTTGTTCTCTGTATTTCCTGTTACTTGTTTTTGCTAACGTCTTTGTCCAAATTCATCTTACCTCTCTTTCATTTGGTCTCTGGAACACAACTAACTTCTTTGCTTTTAAACTTTTCCCCTAGTTTAATCTTTAAAAATTCCTGTCTATGAAAAATTTCCACTTAGAACCATTCTTTAGAGTCTCAGTTTTAAATTGATACATATGGTCTTCAATTTATCAATATTGAGTTCAGCTATCTTTTGAGAGTCCTTTAGTGAGCCAGACATTGCTAAATTGAGCCTTGCTTCTAGGTTTTGAGAAACTCAATCTACTTGTACTTCGATCCTGGATTCTTGATTTCAAAGAATAACAATTGACTCTCTGCTACCCATCTGTATTTGTAGTATACTACATTCCTATTCTAATACTCCACTCCAGCGAGGCCTAATATATTTTCAGGTCTGTCTGTCATCTCCATCTCTTATGTGTAACCTAACTCTTAACACTTAAACCCAAGGTTGCAAATTCTCAGCCCTTAGGCAGACTGTGGATTATTAGACATAACTTCTTGGCCTTAGAGATGGCAATGGCAACCCACTCCATACTCTTGCCTGGAAAATCCCATGGACGGAGGAGCCTGGTAGGCTACAGTCCATGGGTGGCTAAAGAGTCAGACACGACTTCACTTTCACTTTTCACTTTCATGCATTGGAGAAGGAAATGGTAACCTGCTCCAATGTTCTTGCCTGGAGAATCCCAGGGATGGGGGAGCCTGGTGGGTTGCCATCTGTGGGGTCGCACAGAGTCGCACACGACTGAAGCAACTTAGCAGCAGCAGCAGCTTCTTGGCCTTGCATAGTATTTAACATTTTCAGAATAGTTACACAAAATCCAAATGTTACTTTCTATTGAAGAACTGAAACACCTGGCAACATTGTGTTCTCATTTCTGCATGTCAGCAATGAGCTGGACCTGCCTAGGTGCTTGTCCCCCTTAAATAGAATGGGTCTGTTTTTGTTGTTTGCCTCAATCAGGCCCCAGTAAGTGCACTTCCATTTGTTTCCACTTTATGCTAGCCCCTATAAAGTTGATTTTCTAATCCCCATTCTAAGTCTTTCTTCTTCAGTCCATACTTGGAAACTGACCTCCTAAGTGCTCAAAGATTGCTTATTTTAGGAATGTATTACTTTGAGACACAGTTCTAGATGCTGATAATATATGTAGAGTAGAGAGTATTCAGTTAACTTTCTCAGTAGTTTCCCATTGCTTACAAGAGTGTGTCAGCTTGCCTAGAATCCTAGTCACTGATTCCTATGTATATATGAGTGTGTTGCATATCCCTTTCCTTAGATTTTGATCTTGTTGAAGGCAGTTAACTTCCATCTCTTTCTTCTAATCAGACAACCAAGTATTTTTCTTTATTACCTACTATGTTTCAAGGGGGTTGGTTTAGTTGCTAAGTTGTGTCTGACTCTTTGTGACCTCATGGACTGTAGCCCGCCAGGCTCCTCTGTCCATGAGATCTTCCAGGCAAAAATACTGGAGAGGGTTGCCATTTCCTTCTCCAAGAGATCCTCCTGACCCAGAAATGGAACCCTCATCTGCTTGGTAGGTGGATTCTTTGCCATTGAGCCACTGTTTAGATACCCTTAACTTTACATGGAGAATTATGTACTCAGAGTGTTAACTGTATCTTTTTGGAGTTGAGGACAAACATCATTGACTTTTTTTGCCCTCAATAGAAGGTTCAGTTTATTTGTAACATTTGTTCAGTTCAGTTGCTCAGGTGTGTCTGATTCTCTGCAACCCCATGAATTGCAGCACGCCAGGCCTCCCTGTCCATCACCAACTCCCGGAGTTCACTCAGACTCACGTCCATCGAGTCTGTGATGCCATCCAGCCATCTCATCCTCTGTCGTCCCCTTCTCCTCCTGCCCCCAATCCCTCCCAGCATCAGAGTCTTTTCCAGTGAGTTAACTCTTCGCATGAGGTGGCCAAAGTACTGGAGCTTCAGCTTTAGCATCATTCCTTAAAAGGAAATCCCAGGGCTGATCTCCTTCCGAATGGACTGGTTGGATCTCCTTGCAGTCCAAGGGACTCTCAAGAGTCTTCTCCAACACCACAGTTCAAAAGCATCAATTCTTCGGCGCTCAGCCTTCTTCACAGTCCAACTCTCACATCCATACATGACCACTGGAAAAACATAGCCCTGACTAGACAGACCTTAGTTGGCAAAGTAATGTCTCTGCTTTTCAATATGCTATCTAGGTTGGTTATAACTTTTCTTCCAAGGAGCAAGCGTCTTTTAATTTCCTGGCTGCAGTCACCATCTGCAGTGATTTTGGATAGTATACTGTTTAAGAGTTGCTTTATGTGCTGCAACATATTTTTTGGGGGCAGGTTTATTATGCTTTCATCTGGGTCTGTGTGTAGCAACCACTAAAGATATACAAAAGTTTTGTTAGGAGATTGAAATGATAGACCCGAACTATTTTTCTTTTCATTTTTATCCTTTAAAGTATCACTGAATTCTGTGCACTGATATTCATAGGCACTAAACAGTTGGAGTGAACAGGAGGGATTTTCCATTTCCTTTATTCCACTTAAGGCAGACAAAACATTCACTCAGGTGTTGTGCTGCTCTTCATCTGTACATAGGCATTAGCACTTCCCAAAGACTCCAGTGCCGCATTTACCCCTGAGTGACTACTCCCCATGCACACATTTATCTTGAGAGGTACCCCAGGATGTGCTGGGATTCAGTTCAACAGAATCCTAGTCTTCACTGTTCCATTTTATCCAGTTGGAATACCTCAGGAAGTATGTTTGCGATGATAAAAATTGCTAGAGAGCAGTTTAAGGGTAAGTGAAGGAGTAAGTGGGGTTAGGATGGCTGTCCTTTTGTCTTTCTCCTATAGCTTCTTTCTTCCTTGTAAATGTTCATTGGACTTTTTAACTCAATTTTATCCATGCGTGCCTTTCTACTTGGCTTGTGGGTGCCTGTGTGTGTGTGTGTGTATATGTATGTACAGGTACTAGGATTAACCAGGAATAAGCTATTAATTTGCTCGGCTCGTATTATGTGGTTTCTCTACATAAATTTTGTTGCCATCCAGAGGGCTCTTTTATGAAGAACTATTGAAACATTTCTTAGGACCTTTTTGGTGAATTTAATCATAAAATTAGTGTGTGTATGTGTTTATAAAGAGGTAGCTCTGCTAACAAGGCCGATATTCTATTTGTCTTTGTTCTCTACTTTGATCAACAGTTTAGCTTCTCTTTCACCCAGATCTATGTTTCAGACTTCCTTCTTGCTGTCATAGCTCTCTATAAAGTAGCTTCGTTGAAAATCAGCTGCCTCAACTCTGAAAGGGTACTCTTTGAAGGCATTTCATACATAGTTTTCTGATACCCAGACAAAGGAGAAGAGTGTGGTGGAACATAGGGAAATGACAACCTTACTAAAACAAACAGCAAGGCCTATTTCTGGCAAAAAGCAAAGAAGAAAAAAAGCCCCAGGATGTCCAAATAATTCCCAATGGAAAGTGATATTTACAAATATAATCTTGTCTTAGCACAGTGAAAGGCCACTTTTTTGGAAATGTGTCCTGCGAAGATGGTGAAGTGCAATTTATAGCACTGGGAGAGGAAAGCTGTCTAGGATCGAGGACAGCCAACTCTGAACTGAGCCTAAAGTAGAAACTCTTTGAGAAATATCAGCAGTCCTTGATGTGAAAAGATCTGGGGGATTTCCTGCATTTAGAACCTGTGGTTTCTTATTACAGTGGTTAAAGTTGTACGTATTTCTTAAAAATAGTTGAAAAAAAGCAACCTTAGTAGAATATTCCAGGTAATGTGATATAGACTTGTTAATGAAAAGAAAATATTACTCTGCTGGAAGATAGAGTCCTAAAGTCTGAGTTTAGCAGTGTTTCATCACTGTGTGACTTTCTTCTTGATGGCATTTCTTTCTCAAGTTCCCGGAACTTGGGGCGGTTTTCAAGTTTGTAATTCCAAGACTTCAGCATTATTTTGTAAATACATTTTGGACACTGCTGAGAGACTGACATCCAGTATCTTCTTTCCATTTGCTCTTGTGCTTGCTGATTTGTCATTCCAGGGTGTGGACAGACCCCTAAGCTGAAGGTCTCCCAGAGGAGGATGCCAAAGCTCCATGCGTCACTCTCAGAATGATATCTCCCATAATTGAGAGCTTCTGGTGCTGTCCATTTAATGGGAATCTGCTTTAAATCAGAAGATGAATACACACCACCACCCTCTTGACGAGACATTCCAAAGTCACTGGTTTTCAGAACATTATTTTCACCTCCAGGCAGTTTCTTGCAGCAAGGTCCTGTGTATACAATTTTTACCTGAGATTTGCCATCCAGAAGAAGCATCTAATAAAAATGTCACTGTTTTAGGTCATCCTTCTTTCTCAGAAAGGAGAGGAAGTCACGTCCTGGAACAAGTCCCTTAATTTTGTAGATAGGCTGTATTTGTGTGCTAACATTTATGAATTTTACAATATTGGTATGATTATATTGCTTGAGGATTTTGGCTTCTTGTAAAAATTTTAATTTCAGTTCCTGGGAAAGATCATCTTTACATGTTCTAACAGGGATACCAATTTTATGTTTTAATGTACCCCTAAATGTGTCATCAAAATTTCCCTTGCCCAGTAATTATGACAGCTTCGTGATTGAGATGGAGAAGGCACTGGCAACCTACTCCAATACCCTTGCCTGGAAAACCCCATGGACGGAGGAGCCTGGTGGGCTACAGTCCATAGGGTTGCTAAGAGTCGGACACGACTGAGCAACTTCACTTTCACTTTTCACTTTCATGTATTGGAGAAGAAAATGGCAACCCACTCCAGTGTTCTTGCCTGGAGAATTCCAGGGACGGGGGAGCCTGGTGGGCTGCCATCTATGGGGTTGCACAGAGTCTGACACGACTGAAGCGACTTAGCAGCATCAGCAGCAGCAGCATGATTGAGAACCCAATTCTTACACAGTGACTTTTTTGGCAGTTAAAAAAGTGAGTTAAATTCACATAAAATAAAATTTGCCAACGTGGTTTTTAATATATCACTATGTTGTAACTATCACCGTTAATTCCAGAACATCTGCATCATCCCCAAAAGAGACTCCATACCTGTTAGAGTCACTCCCAATTTGCTCTTTCCCCCCCCCTGGAAGTAACTAAAGTATTTTCTTTTTGGATTTGCCTATTTTGGACATTTCATAAAAATGAAATCATTCTATATGTGGCCTTTTGTGTCTGGCTTCTACTTAGCATCATGTTTTCAAGATTCATCCATGTTGTAGCATGTATAAGAGCTTCATTTCTTTTTATAAGTGAATATTATTCCATTGTATGAATTTGTATCACATTTTGTTTATCCATTCATCAGTGATGAACAGGAACAATGATTTTTAAGTATTAAAATTAATTGTAAGTTCAACATATGTGTATCTATAATTATAATTGGTAATGTCAAGATTATACATGATGTGAACAGAATGCTGTATAGAAATGATATGTAAATTATTGTCAGCATTTCATGCAAGTGTGATTATTTTCTAAGACCCTTCTAGCTCTGATTTTATGAAATGTGTGAATGTAGTATTTCATCAGTAAAATTTAATGCCTTAAGCATTAATTTAAAATTTGAATGAGAACAATGTTAGGCAGATAACTTATTTGCCACATGTTGTAATAATCATGTTTTGATTTATTTCAAATATGCAGTATTTGAAAAATGTCAATACATAAAGGAAACGAATATAATTAAGTCAATATATTTTTAAAGCAATTTTTATAATTTAGCAGACATTGCATCTTAATATAAGTAACTATTAAAATTATGTCCTCATGAAAAAATGTGATGTCATTTTTCTTTTTATTGATCATGTAAAATTGGTTCCTTTTCATTGCTATGTGTTGTTTACTTTTGACAAGCTATTGCTTGTCCCAGTGGAATGTTTTACTTGTTTCTATTTCATTTTTCCTTCCTCCCTGCCACCATTCCCCTTTTTTCCTCTCTCTCAGATAAAATACAAGTTATCATAGTATGCCAAGTAGGCAATAAGAAATACACAAATATTTTATCCTTATCTAGTGACTTAATTCAAGCATTGGTTATTCACAGAACTCATTGATTTTCTTTCTTAAATCTTCCTTCTCTTTTTCTTCCTTCTTCCTTTTCTCCTACCTTCTCCTTTTGTCTGTCCCTCCTCCGCCTTCCATCCGTCACCTCGCTCACCCCCCTTCCTTTCTTATCTATCAATATAATCACTTTGTTTCTTTCAGGTGAGATTGGAATGAATTGTTCAGCTGTGACCAGAACTTTATTTTCCTGAGTAGATTGCCAAGAGTTATGAATGAAGAGGGCCCATTTGCATCTCCTTAAATTATTCAGTTATCTGCTTTATTGCTCCATGCCGAAAACTTAAAATTGTTGAGTTGTGCATTACTGTATTTAACTTGTTGCTTAGTTTTACATGTTTATTTTCAGTAAATGGCTGAAAGTGTTAACTGTTTCATATTTTTAGCACAATGTGCTGCATACAGTTTCCAACAAGCAAATAAGGTTACATATGTACAGAATTTCACTTTAGAGTAACTAAATATTGCCTGGGTTTATTTTTTTTTCAATATGAAATGCTTCCTTTTTATTGTTTGAAATGGAAAATAAACAATTATTGAACCATTTTGAATTTACCTCATTTAAAAACTCAATTTTAACTTATTATTTGGCCTGTTTTATATTTAGTCAGTAAAAAAACAAAGTGGGAGCAGTGTCTTATGCAATGCCTAGGAATCATTTTATATAGTTTGTGTATGACATTAAAACATGTTTGAAAAAAAAATGGTACCAGCACTCACTTGTCCCTTGCCATTTTTTCTTGTAATTATGTTAGAAAAATCAAGGGGTTGGGGGGAATAAAAATGTTTTAATTCTACAGTTAGAGAAGCTTTGTATTGCTGAACTTTCATTTGGAAAAGTTTCACAGTGACATTTTTAAAAGGAAATTTTTTTATCTACCGAATTCTACCCATGTAACCTTTTTTTCTAAATAAACAATAGTTTTCTCAAATTATTGTATATCATTGTGTATATTGTTGCTTATTCAAAATAACTTAGCTAAGATTCCTAGCCCTTTTCTTCTTATTTGTGTCTTAGTCAATGAACCACAATGTTTCCAAATGACAGAAATCTTATCCAATAATATGAGAAAATCCTATTTTCTTTCCTCTGCACCTGGGTTAGAAAGTGGGCTGAAATCATGCCCAGACTTATTCATTTACTCTTCAGTTTCTTGAACCCCAATGATACCTATGCAAATTAATTTTTTGTAGAGAATGACAGTAAAGGGTTTGATTTTTAAAAGAACTGAGACATGCTGAGTGTATTTTAGAATTGGCAAAGGAATATAAATCTCAGTGCCCCATTTCAGGTAATTATAATTTGCAAGTTGATGAGCACAGTGATTATTGTAGAGTGATCCACTCAATGGCTGTTGAGCACCTATAATGTGCCTGGCATTAAAAAAAAAAAAAAGATACATTGTTAGAATGATTATGCCAGTGAGGAAATAACAGTGGTTCACCTCAAAAATCATTTGTTTGAAACATATCAGGGAAAAGCTTTCCAGTAATGTTGCATTGGCTTTTTAAAGATTTCATGATTGTGAAAATTTGCCAGAACTTAGCAGCAGAATCTCTTTTCTGTGTTCTCCAATTTACTGAACATAGGTAACTTTTGCTTTTTTGCTTTTGGCCTTGCTAGAAATGCATTGAGGATGAAAAATACTAACTTTGAACTTAATTGTGCAGAAATTTATGTTGCAAGAAGAAAATCTGTATTTGATAGCTATTTTAAGGCCCCTTTGTTCTACAGGCAAAGAAGTATTAAGACCTAATTCCTATGTCTACAGTGCTTCCAATTCTAACTTGAGAGATAAAGGCCAATTAAGTGCTGTTGAGGGTCAGCAAACTTTCTGTAAGGAGCCAACTAGTAAGTATTTAAGACGTTGTGGGTTTAAATTAACCCATTTGGAACTCCTCAGCTCAGCATTATAGTATGAAAGCAGCCATAGATGGTATGTAAATAAATGAGCATGTTGGAGTTCCAGTAAAATTTTATTTTCCAAAATCTGCTGCAGAGAATCCTACGGAAGATTTATTCAAAAAAATATTTGAGTACTTCTTATGCACCAGAGGTACAGCCTTGAGGAAAACAGTTTCTGCCTTCATGGAACTTCCTATTCTATTAGGTTGGTGAAAAAGTAATTGCGGTTTTGGACCCTGAGTTTTAAATCATTATAACTAGGCTCAAACACATCTTTATTAGTTAAAATAGGAACCATTACAATCACATTTTTGCCAGTGAGAAATATTCCTATAGCATACAAATCCATGCTTCAGGATTCAACAGCTATTTTCTACCTCCTGCTGGTTGTAGAAGTGTTTTCCCTGCAAAAAGTTGTCGAGTTACTTGAAGAAGTGGTAGTTGGTTAGCGAGAGGTCAGGTGAATATGGCAGATGAGACAAAACTTCTTAGCCCAATTTGTCCAATTTTTGAACCATTGGTTGTGTGCCCTGCATTCTGTTGACCAGTGCCAGCTGCAGGCATTGCAGTTTTCAGTGCATGTCATTGATTTGCTGAGCATACTTCTCATATGTAATGGTTTCACTGGGGTTCAAAAAGCTGTAGTGGATGAGACTGGCAGCAGACCACCAAAAAGTGACCATGACTTTTTTTGGTGCAAGTTTGGCTTTGGGAAATGCTTTAAAGTTTCTTTGTCTAATCACTGAGCTGCTCATCACTGGTTGTCATATAAAATCCTCTGTTTGTTGCACATCACAATCCAAGAAATGGTTCACTGTTGTGTAGAATAAGAGAAGACACTCCAAAATGATGCTTTTTTGATTTGTCATCAGCTCATGAGGCACCCACTTATCAACTTTTTCACCCTTCAGGTTTGCTTTAAATGCTGAACAACTATAGAATGGTTGACATTGAGGTGATTGGGCAACTTCTCGTGTAGTTGCAGAGGATCGTTTTGATGATGGCACTCAACTGTTGGCAACTTCCGATGGCCAGCCACTCTGTTCCTCATCTTTAAGACTTATCTCCTTTGCAAAATTCCTTGAACTACCACTGCACTGTACGTTCATTAGCAGTTCGTGGGCCAAATGCCTTCTTGATGTTATGAATTGTCTTTCCTTTATGACCTGTTTTGAATTCAAATAAGAAAAATCACTTGAATTTGCTCTAACGTCATTTCACTAGTCTAAAATAAATGTAAAATACACAGCAAGTAATGTCATTAGCGAAAAACATAAAACAAGAAATATGCATTGAAATGTATAACATAACCACAATTATTTAAGAATGTATCCCACTATCGAACAGCAAAGTTCGACAATGCAAAGTGGAGGCAAACAACAAACGTTGGAGGGAGAGGGTCAGAAAATCCAGGTAAGGAGATCATGAACTCAGATCATGAACTCCTTATTACCAAATTCAGACTTAAGTTGAAGAAAGTAGGGAAAACCACTAGACCATTCAGGTATGACCTAAATCAAATCCCTTATGATTATACAGTGGAAGTGAGAAATAGATTTAAGGGCCTAGATCTGATAGAGTGCCTGATGAACTATGGAATGAGGTTCGTGACATTGTACAGGAGACAGGGATCAAGACCATCCCCATGGAAAAGAAATGCAAAAAAGCAAAATGGCTGTCTGGGGAGGCCTTACAAATAGCTGTGAAAAGAAGAGAGGTGAAAAGCAGAGGAGAAAAGGAAAGATATAAGCATCTGAATGCAGAGTTCCAAAAAATAGCAAGAAGAGATAAAGCCTTCTTCAGTGATCAATGCAAAGAAATAGAGGAAAACAACAGAATGGGAAAGACAGAGATCTCTTCAAGAAAATTAGAGACACCAAGGGAACATTTCATGCAAAGATGGGCTCAATAAAGGACAGAAGTGGTATGGACCTAACAGAAGCAGAAGATACTAAGAAGAGGTGGCAAGAATACACGGAAGAACTATACAAAAGAGATCTTCATGACCCATTTAATCACAATGGTGTGATCACTCATCTAGAGCCAGACATCCTGGAATGTGAAGTCAAGTGGGCCTTAGAAAGCATCACTACGAACAAAGCTAGTGGAGGTGATGGGATTCCAGTGGAGCTATTTCAGATCCTGAAAGATGATGCTGCGAAAGTGCTGCACTCAATATGCCAGCAAATTTGGAAAATGCAGCAGTGGCCACAGGACTGGAAAAGGTCAGTGTTCATTCCAATCCCAAAGAAAGGCAACACCAAAGAATGCTCAAACTACCACACAATTGCACTCATCTCACAAGCTAGTAAAGTAATGCTTAAAATTCTCCAAGTCAGGCTTCAGCAATACGTGAACCATGAACTTCCAGATGTTCAAGCTGGTTTTAGAAAAGGCAGAGGAACCAGAGATCAAATTGCCAACATCCCTGGATCATGGAAAAGCAAGAGAGTTCCAGAAAAACATCTATTTCTGCTTTATTGACTATGCCAAATCCTTTGACTGTGTGGATCACAGTAAACTATGGAAAATTCTGAGAGAGGTGGCAGTACCAGACCACCTGACCTACCTCTTGAGAAATCTGTATGCAGGTCAGGAAGCAACAGTTAGAACTGGACATGGAACAACAGGCTGGTTCCAAATAGGAAAAGGAGTATGTCAAGGCTGTATATTGTCACCCTGCTTATTTAACTTTGATGCAGAGTACATCATGAGAAATGCTGGACTGGAAGAAACACAAGCTGGAATCAAGATTGCCAGGAGAAATATCAATAACCTCATATATGCAGATGACACCACCCTTATGGCAGAAAGTGAAGAGGAACTAAAAAGCCTCTTGATGAAAGTGAAAGAGGAGAGTGAAAAAGTTGGCTTAAAGCTCAACATTCAGAAAACAAAGATCATGGCGTCCGGTCCCATCACTTCATGGGAAATAGATGGGGAAACAGTGGAAACAGTGTCAGACTTTATTTTTGGGGCTTCCAAATCACTGCAGATGGTGACTGCAGCCATGAAATTAAAAGACGCTTACTCTTTGGAAGAAAAGTTATGACCAACCTAGATAGTATATTCAAAAGCAGAGACATTACTTTGCCGACCAAGGTCCGTCTAGTCAAGGCTATGGTTTTTCCTGTGGTCATGTATGGATGTGAGAGTTGGACTGTGAAGAAGGCTGAGCACCAAAGAATTGATGCTTTGAACTGTGGTGTTGGAGAAGACTCTTGAGAGTCCCTTGGACTGCAAGGAGATCCAACCAGTCCATTCTGAAGGAGATCAGCCGTGGGATTTCTTTGGAAGGAATGATGCTAAAGCTGAAGCTCCAGTACTTAGGCCACCTCATGCAAAGAGTTGACTCATTGGAAGACTCTGATGCTGGGAGGGATTGGGGGCAGGAGGAGAAGGGGATGACAGAGGATGAGATGGCTGGATGGCATCACGGACTTGATGGACGTGAGTCTGAATGAACTCGGGTAGTTGGTGATGGACAGGGAGGCCTGGTGTGCTGTGATTCATGGGGTCGCAAATAGTTGGACACGACTGAGCGACTTCACTTTGACTTTTCACTTTCATGGATTGGAGAAGGAAATGGCAACCCACTCCAGTGTTCTTGCCTGGAGAATCCCAGGAATGGCGGAGCCTGGTTGGCTGTTGTCTATGGGGTCGCACAGAGTCGGACACAACTGAAGTGACTTAGCAGCAGCAGCAGCAGCAGCAGCAGGCTGTAAGCTCTAGTGGTTGTTAACTTTAGGTTTATAAATGGCATCTAAGGATATCTATGGGCTCTCCAGAAACTGAATGCAGTTTGTGGTATGTGCATTTACTTGGGTTGGTAACTTGCCCCTGAGTCTCTAAAAGATGGATTCAAGATGGCAGGTTTGTTTTTTTGGGGTCTTTCTAAAGAACTCTAAAAAGCCTTTATACCCAACCAATCCTGAATCCATCTTAAGTTGATCTTAACTTGGAAGATGGCCATCCATTCATCTGTATTGTCTTAAGTGGTAGTGGCAAAACTTACACATCTTGCCTTGTCAAATTATCTACAGGCTATCTGCAGTTTATTGTTGGAAAGTCACTTGTCAGTGGAATAGAGCCATTTTCTATTTCGAGACGCTTTAACCAAGTATGAGGAAATCCCAGCATTCTTTTTTTTTTTTTTTTTCAATAATTATTGCAATTGTTTTATTTCTTGGGTTTCCCTGATAGCTCAGTTGGTAAAGAATCCACCTGCAATGCAGGAGACCCCAGTTAGATTCCTGGTTCGGGAAGATCCCCTGGAAAAGGGATAGACTACCCACTCATCTTGGGCTTCCCTTGAGGCTCAGCTGGCAAAGAATCCACCTGCAATGCGGGAGACCTAGGTTCGATCTTATTCTGACCAAACCTGGGTTCAGTTTTGTTTCTACTCTACCATGTTTCAAGAAGGATTTATAAAAAAAAAAGCATACAGTACAATATTTTAAAAGTAAGTGAGAAATTTTGATTTTTCATCAAATTTGGGGTGAAAATAATACCCCAAGTGAAGCCAACACCCCAAAATGTTGTATACACTTGATTCATGAATTGGCTCTGAAAAACTTGGCAGGCCACACAGAGAATTTAATGTGGTCGATTAGAGAAATTGCAGTGTCCATCATATAAAAAGCCAGTCATGGTGGAGAATAACATTTTCTGGCAGTTAAACCTAAAGGAGCTTCTCTTTTGTATTCTCTTAAAGAAACGGCCTTGTCTTTTCAGTAAATGAAATGAAGGGATTGTATCTTGTAATAGCCCTGAATGTTAGCTGATGGGCAACAGCTCAGCTCATTCAAATGAAGGCTATTTCTACAATGACACTAAAATATGTATCTCAAGCACCTAGGTCTCTGATGCTTTGGTTTAGTCCAGGAAATCAATTTTGAATATTTGAGACTCTTAAACTGAGATTTATGGTGGCCTTACTTTTTATAAGCATGTTTGTAAAAATCAGAAAACTCATGTGATCCTTGTTTGATTCTCATGATCCAAGTAGCATAAGATCTCATGAGTTTAAAAGCTGTGCCTGGCCTTTGTTTTGTTTACATTTTTGTGGATACTGATCTCTAAAGACTGCCTCTTGGGTAGAATGAAGCTTTTAATATTACAGCCATTTAATATTCTATCTTACTGCTTATCAGAAACAAGTTTAAATGTTTAAGTTTTTTAATTGAAAATTTTAATAACATTTCTAGAGGTCCTGTCAGGGGCAGAGACTTTATTTGTTCTAGAGCTGAGAATAAAAAGATTTCTTTAAAAGATGCTAATTCATGCTAATTGGATACAGATTTTGTTGGAGTTATAAACACAAATTGACATGATAATTGAGAATAACAATAGGAGGATATTGGAGGATAGTGGAAATATTGAATATAATGACCATTTCTACATGGATCAGGCTAACAAAAGTTTAATTCCTTTGATGTGTTGTTAAATAGAGTTTTTTGTTTGTTTGTTTTCAGTTGTGCTGGGCCTTTGTTGCTCCGCCTGGGTTTTCTCTAGTTGTAGCGGTGAGTGGTGGCTACTCTTCTTGGTGGTGAATAGGCTTCTCATTCTGGTGGCTTCTCTTGTGAAGCACAGGCTCTGGGCAGATGGGCTTCAGTAGTTGTGGCACACATGCTTAATTGCTTCACGGCATGTGGAATCTTCCTGGACCAGGCATCAAACCCATGTCTCCTGCACTGGTAGGCGGATTCTTATCCACTGTACCACCAGAAAGTCTTGGAGGTATTTAATGGAGAAAGGAAAGAGGAGATTTTGACTGAGTACAGAGCATATAAATGTGAGAAATGCATCCTTGCAAATGAGAACTAGCCTTCCTTTAAGGGATAGGAGCTAGAAAATGACCTGTTACTTTAACTTATATGACCTCTGATTTTTGTCAGATGACAGACGTCCTTGGACTTGAGTATCAGATTGATAAAGATCTGTTGCCCCTGTCCTCATGAAACTTTAACCAGAATGATATATTGTACTATATTCAAGGCTTTTATGATCTTTATTTCAGTGCAGTGTGTAGTGGTACTTACCTTCTAGTTACATTTCATCATTATTAAAGAACATTTATAAATTGTAATTAGATATACCACTGCTAGGTACTATTATGCAGGCACCTTTTGTGCTTTCCAGGATAATTCATCCAAGAAGTCACTAATACAGACAAAAGATTGTGCTTATGAGATATACAAGCAGGAAATGTAAAATGAGTAAGATATATATAGCACATGTTATCTGAGGTCCAATTACATTTTGAGATGATGGTGAGTAATGAGGGTAAGAATGACCTCAGACTATGTGTGATTTGGGAAGTCACAACCTTTTCTCAAAAGGTTGATCTGGGAAGACTTCATGAAGGATTTAGATGTTCAGGAAGCCAACCTATTTCAATTCAGACCTAGAGGGTGTAGGTCTTTTTGGATCTGGTTCCACCCTAAGTTGGCACTGGAGGAGAGAGTGTCTCCAGAAGAGACTGAGAATTCAGACCCTTTGGGTGCAGTGTAGAATCCCTCCAGAGGTAATGGCACCCCACTCCAGTACTCTTGCCTGGAAAATCCCATGGATGGAGGAGCCTGATAGGATGCAGTCCATGGGATTGCTACGAGTCAGACACGACTGAGGGACTTCCCTTTTACTTTTATGCATTGGAGAATGGCAACCCACTCCAGTGTTCTTGTCTGGAGAATCCCAGGGATGGGGGAGCCTGGTGGGCTGCCGTCTATGGGGTCGCACAGAGTCGGCCACGACTAAAGTGACTTAGCAGCAGCAGCAGAATCCCTCATGCCAACCTGTTATCAATACTAGCATGGGATTGGATCATACCTCTTTACCTCTTTATATACTGTTTCATGCTTCCTTAAGACTTTTTCAGTCTTTTTTCATGACTAACCTTGATGTCACCAATCTTTTTATCACTGTAACCAGTTTTAATCATATGTTTTGTATCATTATGAATCGTTGAAAAGTTACTGCCTCTGTGTCAAGATGATTTTCCTCCTCTCCTCTGAGGATGAGTTCCACTTAAACTTCCTCACCTGCTCTTCACAATGCCCTTTTGTCCATGAATTAAATCTCACAATACATGTAAAGAGGACCTAGTACATAGCAGGTCCTTGGTAACTGATAGCAGCTGTTATTAGTGGTAATATTTATACCAGGGGGTCAGCAGAATCAGAATTTATCAAAAATATTTGGAGGCACCCTGCACTCCAAATAAACTAAATCAAAGTCTCTTGGAGTGCAGGCCTGGAGGAGTGTTAAAGGTAGTTCTTCAGGTGATTATAATGTGGAGATGATATTTGGGAATTAATAGAATTTAGCCTACAATCCCAAGCACCTGTGCTCTTACCTCAGTTAGGGATAGAACCAATCCAGAGGCTGTTGCTTGGGGAGAGAAATGTATTAGGCCCCAGGGAAAACCCATCACTAGCAAGAAATATTTTAAAGTCAAAAGTAACAGCCTCTGTCCTGGGTTCAGACAGCACATGCTGCTCTTGTTCACTCTAACACTCTTGCCTTCCCCAGCCTACCTTCACTTACCTTCCTGGATCTAACCTCTTGTTAGCCTAGACGTGAATCATCAGCAAACATCTACTACTAAGGTAAGTGGTTTGAAATTCAGACCTACTTTTGGTTTTGCTTATACCTTCTCCTTTAACTCTTATCTGCAGTGGTTCACTTTCGTTTTTATTTTTTATTTTTACTTTACAATACTGTATTGGTTTTGCCATACATTGACATGAATCCACCACGGGTGTACATGAGTTCCCAATCCTGAACCCCCCTCCCACCTCCCACCCCATATCATCTCTCTGGATCATCCCTGTGCACCAGCCTCAAGCATCCTGTATCCTGTATCGAACATAGACTGGCAATTCATTTCTTACATGATAGTATACATGTTTCAACGCCATTCTCCCAAACTGGAGTTGCATTTGGGCCTGGGTTTTGTCCTTTGTTCTTTACTTTTCCTTGCATCATATTCTGATGTTGGTGAGTGAGGTGGTTGTAGAAACATTTACTAATTCCATGCTATAACTTTCTCTTTAAGCATTGATCTAGCTGCATCTCATAAGGTTGATGTGTGGTATTTTCATTTTCCTACAGCTCAAAATATTACCACTAATAATATTAACATTTTTCCCCCTCAGGATTTATTCTTTGACCCATGTGTTTTTTAGAAGTTTGTTGCTTCATTTCCAAATATTTGCAGATTTTCCAGATATCCTTCTGTTATTGATATATCGTTTAGTTGCAGTGTGGTCAACGCACTTCCTTTGATTTATTTAAATCCTCTTAAATTTACTGAGACTTGTTTTATGGCCCAGCAGCTGGCCTACCATGATGACTATTCAGAATGCATTTGAAGAGATGGTGCATTCTGCTTTAGTTGCATGCGGTGTTCTATAAATGCCAATGAGGTCAAGTTGGTTGGTGGCATTCCAGATCTTCTGTGCCCTTGCTGATTTTCTGTCTGCCTGGTCCGTCAATTACTGAGAGAGGTGTTTTGAAATTTACAAATATAACTGTGACAATTATTTCTTCTTTTAGTTTTGTCATTTTTTGGTTCCTGTACTTTGAACCATTATGATTATGTGCATGCACACTTTGGATTACATATTCTTGGTGAATTGATCTCTTTATCAAAATGAAGTATTCTTCTTTACCCCCTGCTAATACTCCTCATTCTAAAACCTGCTTTAAAATTAATATTGTTTCTGAAGGTTTCTTTTCTTTTGGCCACACCATGCAGTCTGTGGGATCTTAGTTCCCCTACCAGGGATCAGACCCATGCTCCCTGCAGTGGAAGCATGAAGTCTTACCAATTGGACTGCCAGTACACTTGATGGTATTTGCATGGTATATTTTTTTCCATCCTTTTCCTTTATATTTGAAATGGGTTTTCTTGCTTTTTAATTCAATCCAATGACAGTCTCTGCCTTTTAATTCAAGTGTTTAGACAGTACATTTAATGTCATTATTGAATAGTTAAGTTAAAATCTGACTTCTTGCTATTTGTTTTCTATTTGTCCTGTTGTCTCATTTTTTTTACTTTTCCTCTGCCTTTTTTTCGATGAATTGTGCCTCTTTTTCCTCATTGGTAAAGTGAGGCTAATAATGAGAACCATTTCATAAGGCCATCCTAAGGATTAAGTGAGTTCATTCATACAGTAGTCCTTACCCCATCTTTATGTAGAGCTCCATAAATGGTTGTTTTTAAAATCTGAGGATGGAGATTTCCTAGGGATATCAACTCTCCAGAGGTTTTGATTCTAGATCTGTTTTGTACATATGTAGGTGGAGTGGTTAGTTGTATATGGGTAAGTTTAAGTGGGCACTGAAAGGCCCTGATTCCAAAATATCACCCCTACCGGATAGCTGTGGTGTGTGAAATTCTCACAATTAAGCACTTTACAAGCACTTCTGGAGTTGTGCCTATTCATTAAACTGAGGCATTGTGGGAGAGGGCAGACAGTTTTCTCACTAGCACTGAAGCACAAATGACTTCTGATGATAGTACCTCATACTCTCATGTTACCTAGGAAAGCACTGAGAGATTTTACCTGGGTGAAAGTCAGAGAAAGGGACATGGCCTGATGCTGGGAGAGTGCCACAGCATGTTGGCTACTTGAAGGTAAAAGGACAGGTAGGAAAGGTGCCAAAAGGACCTAGCTCACTTGGTGGTTTTGCCTTGGGCATATTTGTGAAGTTAAGCTTCTGGGTTTTGTACTTGTTTGTTTCCTTCAGTTTCACTGTAGGAATATGACACAGTTGATATGGTTTGATTATTGCAATAGTTAACTTGGTCATATTTTACAGTTCATCTCTCATCTGTGTGTGCTCAGTCATGTCCGACTCTTTGCGATCCAATGGACTGCAGCCAACCAGGGTCCTCTGCCCATGGAATTCTCCAGGCAAGAGTACTGGAGTGCGTTGCCATTTCCTTCTCCAGGAGATCTTTCCTACCGAGGGATTGAACCTGGGTCTCTTGCATTGGCAGGCAGATGCTTTACTGTCTGAGCCACAAGGGTACAGTTCACTCATCTCCAAAACATAAGGCTGCTAGTTTGGAAGTCTAAGTCATAGTGGGTTGGGGACAATTGTGCTTTTCCCTCTTAAATGAGGATTTGTTTGGTTCCTATGAACTCTTCAACACTATTGTGGAATATGAGTACCACAAGTAGAGACTATTTAATACCAGCACCTAACTTCATGGCAAATAGATGGGGAAACAGTGGCTGACTTTATTTTTCTGGGCTCCAAAATCACTGCGGATGGTGATTGCAGCCATGACGTTAAAACACACTAACTTCTTGGAAAAAAGCTATGACCAACTTAGACAGCATATTAAAGAGCAGAGACATTACTTTGCCAACAAAGGCCCATCTAGTCAAGGCTATGGTTTTTCCAGTGGTCATGTATGGATGTGAGAGTTGGACTGTGAAGAAAACTGACCACCGAAGAATTGATGCTTTTGAACTGTGGTGTTGGAGAAGACTCTTGAGAGTCCCTTGGACTGCAAGGAGATCCAACCAGTCCATCCTAAAGGAGATCAGCCCTGGGTGTTCATTGGAAGGACTGATGCTGAAGCTGAAACTCCAGTACTTTGGCCACCTGATTCGGAGAGCTGACTCATTTGGAAAGACCCCGATACTGGGAAAGATTGAGGGCAGGAGGAGAAGGGGATGACAGAGGATGAGGCAGTTGGATGGCATCACCAACACAATAGACATGGGTTTGGATGGACTCCAGGAGTTAGTGATAGACAGGGAGGCCTGGCATGCTGCAGTTCATGGGGTCACAGAGTCAGACACGACTGAGCGGCTGAATTCAGCTGAACACTGCATGGCACAGTATGGGTACACAATCAATATTTGACCTATTTGTAATTTCTTCCAAATGAATAGACACTTTTGAATCAGATCAACACGTCATTATCACCTGCTTGACGCCCTGCCCTCACTGTTCTTCAGCTCATCTCACTTGGACCATTAACCACCTCTAAACTGAATCCCAGACATGGTCTCTGGACCCAAACCTACCCTGAGCTACAGAAGTATGAAAAGTGCTAGACAAGTGTTTCAACAACTCAAGCATTAGCTTTGTTACTGGTTCTGCTCCAACTCTGAGTACAGGTTTGGTAACAGGACTTTTCTCTTGCCCCTGTGGCTAGCTCTACCTATGCACCCAAGATTTTAAACAGGGTCTTTTTTCTGTATTCCAGTTTATCTAGAGTTGGTGTCTATATGTCATATACAAGAAATCATAGCCAAGTCCCTATATCTGTTGCTTAGCCTGTTCTCTTCTATGTCAACAAAGATAAAACTAGGGGCTGTGTTAGCCTTAAAGGATTTAAGACATTGGAAGAGGATTATTAGGGGAACAGATAGCATTATACCTAAGTTTGGCCTTTTGGAGGAGTCTTCTTTAAATTGCTTTGCAACAGGAAGAGAAAAAGAAATCATTTTCCTTTTCCCTCCTGCACTGTTATCAGGATCCAGCCTGCAGACTGGTATTAGAAGTTCCAGAGTTGACATAGATTTCCAGTCTGTAAGCTTTTGTGAGCTGGTCTGTGACCCTAACTACCCTTTGTTCTCATGGGAAAATATGTTGTGAGTTTCAAGCAGTTGACTTGCAGATAAATTTGGGGGCACAACCCATTGGTAAATTAGAGATGACTGGTAGGCTAATTCAGCCATGCTTGTTTTCACCAGGAGCCTGAAGCCTGAGTAAATGAATTTCCAGAGTGGTCTCTATATAACAATGGGTGCCACTCCTTTTCTATATCTTTTAATAAAAAATAGAGGTTTTTCTTTCCAAAGTTGATGTTATTATTTTTGACAGACGATGAGTTGGCTAAAGAAAATTCTCTTTCTGGTTATTTTTATTTTGATGGAGTTGTGTGTTAGTTGCTCAGTTGTGTCTGACTCTTTGCGACCCCAAGGACTGTAGCCTCTGTCCATGGAATTCTTCAGATAAGAATACTGGAGTGGGTGGCCATTTCCTTCTCCAGAGGATCTTCCCAACCCAGGGTTGAACCCAGATCTTCTGAATTGCAGGCAGATTCTTTACTGTCTGAGCCACCAGGAAATGGCCATTAATTTGAGACTGATATGAGTTTAAAACAACTTTAAAATATATTGGAGTTTAAATTTTTCTAACACTTCTTTTTCTCTTTCTAATTTAAATAGCACTCACTGAGGTAATTTACATGGCACATTTTCCCAGGGTCTCTTTTAATTGTTCAGTTCTTTTGGCAGACATAAAAGATAGATGTCTAATGTCCTAGGAACAAGAATAGATTAACCTTTGAAGAAAGAACATTATGGGTAATAGAAGATTTAAGCCAGAGGGACTTTTCATGCAGTCACACTCCGGATCATTTTTGAGCTAGTATGTTTAAAGATGAAGTCGTTAGGAATATTTCAGGAGCCACATCTTAGTGTTCCCTGTGGGATATGTCCAGGGAAATTCTGACTGTCTACCAGTCCACATAGAGTTTAAACTCTTTCTCAAAGTAAGACATGTATATCCAACATGTATTTTCTGCCTTGGTGAAGCATGAAAGTTGCTGAGGTATGAAATAAGTGATTTGGTTTATGTTTAGTCAGAAAGCTTCCTTAGGACATTTTAAAACCACAGTTCAGTTAGCAAAACTTATACTTACCTACTGAATTTGGAGAACATATTCAATGGCCTAACTGAGACACATGCTAAAATTAAAGTGATAAATTTCCATTAAAATTCTGATTAATGTAGCTTAGTTAAATGTTAGCATTATTAGCAATATGTCCTCTTTTGAGGATGGGGAGGATACTTTGTTTTGGGGTGGGGAGGGCGTGCTTGATCAGGGAGGAAGTGAAGTAAGATGACAAACATTCAGTTCAGTTCAGTCACTCAGTCGTGTCCGACTCTTTGCGACCCCATGAATCGCAGCACGCCAGGCCTCCCTGTTCATCACCATCTCTCAGAGTTCACTCAGACTCACGTCCATTGAGTCCGTGATGCCATCCAGCCATCTCATCCTCTGTCGGACCCTTCTCCTCCTGCCCCCAGTCCCTCCCAGCAACAGAGTCTTTTCCAATGAGTCAACTTTTCACATGAGGTGGCCAAAGTACTGGAGCTTCAGCTTTAGCATCATTCCTTCCAAAGAAATCCCAGGGTTGATCTCCTTTACAATGGACTGGTTGGATCTCCTTGCAGTCCAAGGGACTCTCAAGAGTCTTCTCCAACACCACAGTTCAAAAGCATCAATTCTTTGGCACTCAGCTTTCTTTATAGTCCAACTCTCACATCCATACATGACTACTGGAAAAACCATAGCTTTGACTAGACGGACCTTTGTTGGTAAAGTAGTGTCTCTGCTTTTTAATATGCTGTCTAGGTTGGTCATAACTTTTCTTCCAAGGAGCAAGCGTCTTTTAATTTCATGGCTGCAGTCACTATCTGCAGTGATTTTGGAGCCCCTCAAAATAAAGTCTGACACTGTTCCACTGTTTCCCCATCTATTTCCCATGAAGTGATGGGACCGGATGCCATGATCTTAGTTTTCTGAATGTTGAGCTTTAAGCCAACTTTTTCACTCTCCTCTTTCACTTTCATCAAGAGGCTTTTAGTTCCTCTTCACTTTCTGCCATAAGGGTGGTGTCATCTGCATATCTGAGGTTATTGATATTTCTCCTAGCAGTCTTGATTCCAGCTTGTGTTTCTTCCAGCCCAGCGTTTCTCATGATGTACTCTGCATATAAGTTAAATAAGCAGGGTGACAATAAACTATTAGAGGTACTAAAACGAAGCATAAAACAGCACACTCATTCCCTCCCCCACCCTTTTTTTCTTTTTGTATCCAAAGACATTTAGAGGTAAGAGAGCTATTAGCCTGTAAGTTTAACTTGTTCATTATCCTGTGTACTCCTGGTTCACTTTACACAATAAATGTACTATAAAGTGTTCTAGAGTGCACACATGCATAAATTAAATAATTTTCTCATTGACTCACATTTTCACTTCTGATCTTCATTTGTCAACAGATTCTAAAACTGTCAGATATTTAATAAGAGGTGTTTGAACACAGAAGGAGATTCTGTTCTTTCAGGGAACTGTAGTGAATTATTTTCTGGACTCTGATCAGTTGTGGATACTTATAAAGTTATAAACCTTGAGAGAGTCAGGTCACTAAAAGGCTTATTAGAAAATGTACTGCCATGATATTTAACAGGTCATGCAATCATTTTTTCCTTATTTTGAAGTTTTAGATAACTTTACTTAGTCTTCTCTGTGACATTGGACAATTTCTAAAGAGTGATCTAGGTCATAAAAAATAGCTGGACTCATTGTGTTTTTGTTTTTTTGTGTGTGTGTTTTTGTGTCAAGATATTAACTGAACTTATTGCTTAATCATTTTTTGGTAATTCATAGAGATGATAGTAATTAAATATAGACTCAACAGAGGAGATATCATTGTTCACAGTTGTTTACTCTCCACCATTCCTGTAAGATGATTGTGTGTCCTTACCCATTGCCAGGGGACTTGCCATGCCTCTTGCGAGAGGAGTATAGATTTGACTTTGAGCTCCACTGACAGGCTTTAGCACATGTCATATCCAAGTAGCGGTTTAAGGTGACTATGTGGTTTGGCTTGGCCTCTTGTTTTTGCCCGGTGTTGAGAGAATAGTATAGCCCAGGTAAGACATCAGGCTGGGTCCTAGAATGAGAAGATATCTATGTCTACAGAGTAAAGCTTAAAAGAAACGAGCATAGTTGCAATGACCCTCCAACAGCCCATGGCTTACATGTCACATGAACAAAAAGTAAGGGTTGTATGCCACTGTGATTTTCCCCTGCAATGAGGTACAAGACAAGACTGTTCATTCTTACTGCTTCTATTCAACATTTCACTATTTGCTGGGACAAATAGACAAGACAATGAAATTAAAGACATTTAAATTGTCTTTAAAGGAAGGAGTAAAACTATTTCATTTGCAGCTGACATGATTTAGTACACTAAAAACTGTTAGAACTAGTAAACAAGTTTGGCAAAGTTGGAGGATACAGAATTAATGTACAAAAATCAATTGCATTTCTCTACAACAGCAATGAACAATCTGGAAGTTAGGAAAACAATTTCATTTATAATAGCATTGAAAAGATTAAAACAGGAATAAATATAACAAGGATGCAAAGTATATTCTTAAGACTATAAAACATTATTGAAAGAAATCAAATAAGGTATAAATAAATAGACATTCAATAGTCATATATCAGAAGATTTACTGTCATTAAGATGGCAGTACTTCCCCAACTGATGTATAGGTTTAACCCAGTCTGTATCAGAATTCCAGCTAGCTTTTTTGTAGAAATTGACAAGGTAGTCGTAAAATTCTTATGGAAGTTCAGGGAACCCAGAATGACTAAAATAATGTTGAAGCAGAAGAACAAAGTTGGAGGCCTCACATTTTCTGATTTCAAAAGTGTTGACAATGCAAAAATAATCAAGACAGTGAGGCACAGGTTTAAGGATAAACATAGATGAATGGAATTGAGAACCTAGAAATAAACCCTCATATATATAGTCCATTAATTTTCAACGAGATTACCAAAACAGTTCAATGAGGGAAAAATTGTCTCTTCAGCAAATAGTCCTGGGACAACTGGATATTGACGTGTGAAAGAATGAATTCAGACCCCTGCCTCACCTGACATACAAGAATTAATTTGAAATGGATCAAAGACCTAAATGTAACAGCTAAAACTATAAAACTTGTAGAAGAAAAAAAGAAGTAAATCTTCATGATCTTAAATTTGTCAGTGGTTTCTTAGATATCACACCATGTGCATTAGCAAAAAAGGAAAAATACATAATTTCTATTTGATAAAAAGTAAAAACTTTTATGCTTCAAAGGATGCTATCAAAAAAGTAAAAAGACAACCCATAAGAATGGAAGAAAATATTTGTGAATCATACATCTGATAAAGGACTTGTATCTGGACAACATAAATAAATTTATAGTTCAATAAAAAAGATACAACCCGATTAAAAATTATGAATGAACAAAATATGGTATATCCATACTATGAAATAATATTTGGCCATAAAAAGGAATGGAGTTACAGTATGAATGAACTTTGAAAACATTATGCTCAGTAAAAGAACCTAGTCTTGAAAAATACAAAATGTCCAGAGTAGGCAGTAAATTAGTGGTTGTATAGATCTGTGGGGACTAGGAGGTAAAACAGTCATAGCTAAAGGATACAGAGCCTTTTTCTTGAGGGCGATGAAAATGTTCTAAAATTGATTATTGTAATGATTGCAAAACTCTGTATATACACTAAAAACATTGAAGACTACAATTTACATGGTGAAATATGTGGTATGTGGCCATGATCATATAGTGGTTAGTAGTCCACATTGTGTGTTATATAAATTATATTTTAATACAACTATTAACCACCCCCCAAAGGTCAGTTTTTTGGACAGTACATATGATCTTGATAATGCTTTTATCTATGTGGAAAATTCTGAAAGAGATGGGAATACCAGACCACCTAACCTACCTCCTGAGAAATCTGTATGCTGGCCAAGAAGCATCAGTTAGAACTGGACACGGAACAACAGACTCGTTCCAAATAGGAAAAAGAGTACGTCAAGGCTGTATATTGTCACCTTGCTTATTTAACTTCTATGCAGAGTACATCATGCAAAATGCCAGGCTGGATGAAGCACAAGCTGGAATCAAAACTGCTGGGAGAAATATCAATAACCTCAGATATGCAGATGACACCACCATTATGGCAGAAAGCAAAGAAGAACTAAAGAGCCTCTTGATGAAAGTGAAAGAGGAGAGTGAAAAAGTTGGCTTAAAACTCAACATTCAGAAAACTAAGATCATGGCATCCGGTCCCATCACTTCATGGGAAATAGATGGGGAAACAGTGGAAACAGTGAGAGACTTTATTTTGGGGGGCTCCAAAATCACTGCAGATAGTGACTGCAGCCATGAAATTAAAAGACGCTTATTTCTTGGAATGAAAAGTTATGACCAACCTAGATAGCATATTCAAAAGCAGAGACATTACTTTGCCAACAAAGGTCCGTCTAGTCAAGGCTATGGTTTTTCCAGTGGTCATGTATGGATATGAGAGTTTGACTATAACGAAAGCTGAGCCCCGAAAGATCATACATCATGACCAAGTAGGCTTTATCCCAGGGATGCAAGGATTCTTCAGTATGCACAAATCAATCAATGTGATACACCACATTAACAAATTGAAAGATAAAAGCCATATGATTATCTCAATAAATGCAATGAAAGCCTTGACGAAATTCAATATCCATTTATGATAAAAACTCTACAGAAAGCAGGCATAGAAGGAACATACCTTGACATAATAAAAACCATATATGATAAACCCACAGCAAACATTATCCTCAATGGTGAAAAATTGAAAGCATTTCCTCTAAAGTCAGGAACAAGACAAGGATGCCCACTCTCACCACTACTATTCAACATAGTTTTGGAAGTTTTGGCCACAGCAATCAGGGCAGAAAAAGAAATAAAAGGAATCCAGACTGGAAAATAAGTAAAACTCTCACTGTTTGCAGATGACATGATCCTCTACATAGAAAACCCTAAAGACTCCACCAGAAAGTTACTAGAGATAATCAATGAATATCGTACAGATGCAGTATATAAATTAACACACAGAAATCCCTTGCATTCTTATACACTAACAATGAGAAAACAGAAAGAGAAATTAAGGAAACAATTCCATTCACCATTGCAGTGAAAAGAATAAAATACTTAGGAATAAATCTACCTAAAGGAACAAAAGACCTATATATAGAAAACTATAAAACACTGATGAAAGAAATCAAAGAGGACACAGATAGATGGAGAAATACACCATGTTCATGGATCAGAAGAATCAATAGAGTGAAAATGAGTATACTACCCAAAGCAACTTATAGATTCAGTGCAATTCCTATCAAGCTACCAATGGTACTTTTCACAGAACTAGAACAAGTAATTTCGCAATTTGTATGGTAATACCAAAAACTTCAAATAACCAAAGCAATCTTGAGAAAGAAGAATGGAACTGAAGGAATCAACCTGTCTGACTTCAGACTATGTTACAAAGCAACAGTCATCAAGACACTATGGTACTGGCACAAAGACAGAAACATAGATCAGTGGAACAAAATAGAAAGCCCAGAGATAAATCCATGTACCTATGGACACCTTATCTTTGGCAAAGGAAGCAAGAATATACAATGGAGAAAAGGCAATCTCTTTAAGAAGTGGTGCTGGGAAAACTGGTCAACCACTTGTAAAAGAATGAAACTAGAACACTTTCTAACACCATACACAAAAATAAACTCAAAATGGATTAAAGATCTAAGCATAAGACCAGAAACTATAAAATTCCTAGAGGAAAACATAGGCAAAACACTCTCTGACATAAATCATAGCAGAATCCTCTATGACCCACCTCCCAGAGTAATGGAAACAAAAGCAAAAATAAGTAAATGGGACCTAATTAAACTTAAAAGCTTTTGCACAATGAAGGAAACTATAAGCAACATGAAAAGACAACCTTCAGAATGGGAGAAAATAATAGCAAATGTAGCAACTGACAAAGAATTAATCTCAAAAATATACAAGCAACTCCTGTAGCTCAATTCCAGAAAAATAAACAACCTAATCAAAGAATGGGCCAAAGAATGAAACAGACATTTCTCCAAAGAAGACATACAGATGGCTAACAAACACATGAAAAATGCTCAACATCACTCATTATCAGAGAAATGCAAATCAAAACCACAATGAGGTACCATCTCACGCTGGTCAGAATGGCTGCTATCAAAAAATGTACAAACAATAAATGCTGGAGAGGGTGTGGAGAAAAAGGAACCCTCTTACACTGTTGGTGGGAATACAAACTAGTACAGCCATTATGGAGAACAATGCGGAGATTCCTTAAAAAACTGGAAATAGATCTGCCATACGACCCAGCAATCCCACTGCTGGGCATACACACCAAGGAAACCAGAATTGAAAGAGACATATGTACCCCAATGTTCATTTCAGCACTGTTTATAATAGCCAGGACATGGAAGCAAATGAGATGTCCATCAGCAGATGAATGGATAAGAAAGCTGTGGTACATATACACTATGGAGTATTACTCAGCCATTAAAAAGAATGCATTTGAATCAGTTGTAATGAGGTGGATGAAACTGGAGCCTATTATACAGAGTGAAGTAAGTCAGAAAGAAAAACAGCAGTACAGTATACTAATGAATATATATGGAATTTAGAAAGACAGTAATGATGACCCTATATGTGAGACAGCAAAAGAGACACAGATGTAAAGAACAGTCTTTTGGACTCTATGGGAGAAGGTGAGGGTGAGATGAATTGAGAGAATAGCATTGAAACATGTATATTGTCATATGTGAAACAGATCACCAGTCCAGGTTTGATGCCTGAGACAGGGTGCTCAGGGCTGGTGCAGTGGGATGACCCTGAGAGATGGGATGGGGAGGGAGGGTCAAGATGGGGAACACATATACACCCATGGCTGATTCATGTGAATGTATGGCAAAAACCACAATATTAGCCTCCAATTAAAATAACTAGCCTCCAATTAATTACTAAAGTAAAGTAAATTAATTAGTATTTACTTTAAATACTAAATTAATTAGTATTTACTATTTAGTAAATAGTAAATTAATAGTAAATAGTAAAATAAATAGTAAAATGCTGCTGCTGTTGTTTCAGTCGTGTCTGACTCTGCGACCCCATAGACGGCAGCCCACCAGGCTCCCCCGTCCCTGGGATTCTCCAGGCAAGAACACTGGAGTGGGGTGCCATTTCCTTCTCCAATGCATGAAAGTGAAGTCGCTCAGTCATGTCCTACTCTTTGCCACCTCATGGACTGCAGCCTACCAGGCTCCTCTGCCATGGGGTTTTCCAGGCAAGAGTACTGAGTAGGGTGCCATCGCCTTCTCTAAAATATTAAAATAAATAATTGTAAATAAGGTAAAGTAAATAAATAATAGTAAAGTAAATAGTAAAATAGTAAATTAGTATTACTATTAGTATTTAAAAACTAATTAGTATTTACTTTAAGTGTTAATTAAATTAATTAGTAAAGTATTAGCCTCCAAGTAAAGTAATTAGCCTCCAATTAAAATAAATTTAAAAAGAAAGAAAGCTGAGCACTGAAGAATTGATGCTTTTGAACTGTGTTATTGGAGAATACTCTTGAGAGTCCCTTGGACTGCAAGGAGATCCAACCAGTCCATCCTCAAGGATATGAACCCTGAATATTCATTGGAAGGACTAATGCTGAAGCTGAAACTCCAATACTTTGGCCACTTGATGCAGAGAACTGACTCACTGGAAAGGACCCTGATGCTGAGAAAGATTGAGGGTGGGACGAGAAGGAGACGATAGAGGATGAGATGGTTAGATGGCATCACTGACTCGATGGACATGAGTCTGAGTAAACTCTGAGAGTTGATGATAGACAGGGCTTCCCAGGTGGCTCAGTGGTAAGAACCCACCTGCCAGTGCGGCAGATGTAAGAGATTTGGGTTTGATCCTTAGGTCGAGAAGATCCCCTGGAGGAGGGCATGACAACCCACTCCAGTATTCTTGCCTGGAGAATCCCATGAACAGAGGAACCTGATGGACTACAGTCTGTGGGGTCACAAAGAGTCAGACACACAACTAAACAACAGCAGTCGTGAGGAATACAGTGGCTAAGATATTCATATTAAGAACACTTGACCTATAAAAAATAGTGGTGGGGTTGGAGCTTCTTTTTATTTGGAAACTTTTCTCATATTGTGGGTTTGATGACAAGGAAGGTCTTATAGTAATAGTGATATAATTTAAAAATACAAAACAGAGGCTTCTGGTCATTGTGAAGGAATGAAGAGGTCAAATGAATCTTCTTGCAGGTAGCAATTATAAAAATTGATTTAAAAAACTTGTTAAGGACACTGGAAAGTACACAAAATTAGACAGAAGGAAAAACATGGCAACTGCAAGGGACAAGAGTTCTAAGTTTGTGACTGTCTGGTCTGCAGACATTTCCTAACCCCCATGACTATGGCTAAAAGAAACAGAGAACTTCCCTGGTGGTCACGTGGTTAAGAATCTGCCTGCCAGTGCTGGGGACACTGGTTCAAACCCTGGCTTGGGAAGACCCCATGTGCTGCAGGGCAACTAAGCCCACGCGCCACATCTACTGAGCCTGTGCTCTAGAGCCTCATGCTGCAACTACTATAGCCCACACTCTGCAGAAGCCCGTGCTCCACAAGAGAAGCTGCTGCAACGCAAAGCCTGCACACCACAACTAGAGTGTGGCTCCTGCTCGCCGCAACCAGAGAAAGCTCGTGTGCAGCAGTGAAGCCCCAGTGCAGCCAATAAGTAAATTTAAAAGAAGAAAAACAGGGGAGAAGCACAGCCTTATTGGCTCAAGGGACATTTCAAGGCTGGAAAATAAGCTGGAAGTTTAAAAGGGAAATCCTACTAGCAGGAAGAGAGTTTTAGAAGAGTGAGACTCAAAGTTTGAATACAAGTTCTTCCAAATCCTTTTGATAGTTTACATCTGCAGGTGAAAGAGAAGATTCATAAGCCCCAACACAAAACATGTGAAGACCAGAGAGAAATCTATATTTGAAATAGGGAGCTACATAGAGCAAGATCTGAGCATTTGCTTTATTTGCTTGGGTTGAACCTGAGCCATGGCAGTGAGAATGCTGCCAAGGGAATTCCCTTGGTTTAGTGTAACTTAAAAAAAACAATGTTTATTTTTAAAATCAACTGAATTGAGGTATATTTTATGTGTTTTACAACTTTTTAATTTGGAAAAAATTATAGATTCACAGAAAGTATCAAAAATAATACAGAGAGGTCCATGGATCCTTCTCCCAGTTTTCCCCAATGGTTATATCTTACATAATTATAATATAGTATCAAAACCAGGAAATTGACATTGATAGACTATGCATGCATAGTTCTATGTCATTTTGTCACATGTAGATTTTGGTAACCTTCATCACAAGATGAATAGCGATCCTGTTACCACAAGATCTCCCTTATGCTACCCTTTTGTAATCATAGTCACCCTTTCCTCCTCACCATTCCTAACCTCTGATAACCAAAATCCTTTTTCCATCACTACAATTTTATCACATTGAGAATGTAAGTAATGGATTCATACAGCATGTGGAGTTTTTGACCCTATGAAATTGGCTTTTTTTCCCCACTTAGCATAATACCCCTGAGATCTATGTCTTTTCAATATTTCATGCCTTTTTATTTCTGATTAGTATACCATAGAATGGATGTGCCACAGATTCTTTAACCATTCACCTACTGAGGGTCATTTTGGTTGTTTGCAGTTTGGGACTATTACAAATAAAACTCCTGTGAAAATTTGTGTACAGATTTTTATGTAGATGTAAAATTTCCTTTCCCTGGAATGAATGCCCAGGTATATGATTGCATGTTATATGGTAGTTGGGTGTTCAATTTTATAAGAAAATGCCAAACTATGATCTTCCATTCAATATGCCTACTAGTAATGTATGAGAGATCCAGTTGTTCCATATCCTTGCCAGCATTTGATATTGTTGTTATTTTCTTTTAGCTGTTCTAATAGGTATGTATTTATATATCACTGTGGTCTTAATTTGCATTTCCTTAATGGCTAGTGATGTTGAAAAATAACTTTAAAAATAATTAAAGAGAAATTCATACAACATAAACTAACCATTTGAATATGACATTTAATATATATACAATGTGAACCATCTCTCTCTAATTCCAAAACATTTCCATCTCTCAAAATTTCTTACTCACTAAGCAGTTTCTACTCAGTCTACCCTCCCTTTCCCCCAGCCCCTGGCGAGCACCAATCTATATTCTACTTCTATGGATTTATGTATTCCGGATATTTCATATAAATGGACTCATATAATATGTGGCCTTTTTGTCTGGCTTCTTTCACTTAACATAATGTTTTACTTACAATTGATAGGGACAAAGTAATAAAGGGACAAAATAGGTAATTAAATAATTAATCCCACTAGGGGATTACAGGTAGAAAAAAATATGGGAGACCTCTGTAAATTAATAATTAGTCAAGAGAGCAGGTTTGCTTAACCACAAAACCAAGCAGGCTTGTGCAGCAGAAACATGTGGCATGCCCCAAACAATAAAACAATGGCGACATGAGCCCCACATCCTGGCCAGTGAGCTCAGTTAATGAGCCCTAGGCCATGCTCTCTGCACACATAAAAACAATAATTTGTGGACCTAGCTTGACCATGGAGGGACAAGAAAACACCTCTGCCCAACCTGGAGGAGGAACTGATGATGGAAGCATAACATCTACTCAGGAAAGACAAAGAAGTTCTTTTCCCCCTCCCCACTTTTCCTTTGATTATAAAACTGTAGCTCAGTAAGTTCTTGGGGCATGACATTTCTCACCAACCTGCTTGTAAATCTCATAAGCTTCCTATTCTGATAAATCACTTGTTATCTATCACTTTGCCTCTTGCTAAATTCTTTCTGCACTGAGACATAAAGGACTATGATACTGGAGCTCTTCAGAGCTCCTGAAACAACAACCAATGGTTTCACAATCATTCATGTTGTAACAGACACCAGTACTTCATTCCTTTTTCAGTGGCCAAATTATATTCCTTTGCCTGTGTATGCAATTTGTTTATCCATTCATCCACTGATGGACATTTGGGCTGTTTCAACCTTTTTGCTATCGTGAACAGTACTGCTATGAACATGCATGCACATGTACAGATTTGAGCACCCTGGTGGCTCAGAGGTTAAAGCATCTGCCTGCAATGTGGGAGACCTGGGTTCGATCCCTGGGTTGGGAAGATCCCCTGGAAAAGGAAATGGCAACCCACTCCAGTATTCTTGCCTGGAGAATCCCATGGACTGAGGAGCCTGTTGGGCTACAGCCCACAGGGTTGCAGAGTTGGACATGACTGAGCCACTTCACTTCACTTTCAGTTCTTTTGGATATATACTTAGCAGTGCTTTTTTCCTTTTAACTGAATGTATTCCCATCTGTGCTTAGATGAAGCAGCAGAAAACTGAAGCCCAGGGACTTGAAGTGCCAATAGATAGAGCTCAATGCCAGCGGGACAGCTGGTAGTTAGGCGTGAAACCTTAGAGGCAAGGGAACCACAGAAAGGTGGAGCTTCACCTATGTCCAAATTCTTAGTGGACTGTCCAATTACACAGACACATGGGAGACTCCACAGGGGGTCAGGCTAAAAATGTAAGTGGATAGCCATAAAAACAAAGTAGATATATAAGTTGCTGCATACCACAAGCAACACAAAGTTTGCAGTTTCAGTCCAAGTAAGTTAGCTGTCTACTATAATCAAAACTCAGTAATCAGAACATATCAGATTTCAGGATCACCATATTTTCTATAATGTCTGATTTTCAACCCCAAATACTAACCATTGAGAGGAAACAGAAAAGTGACACCCAGAGCTAGAGGAAAAGCAGTCAATAAAGACTGACTTTGAGTGGGCCCAAATATAAGATTTAGCAGACAAAGACTTAAAGACATCTATTGTAGATGTGTTCAAAGAATTAAAGGAAAATTTTCAAAGAATTAAAGGAGAATGTGTATCAATGATTGAGAACATTGCATTTGAGATATAGAAACTACAACAAAAAGCAAAGATTCTAGAGCTGAAAAATACAATGACTGAAATAAATTTGCTAGATGGGCTCAATAGCATACAGGAGATGGCAGAAGAAAGAATTTATGGACTCAATTTCAAGAATCAATTTGAAAAAAAGAAAAAAAGAAAAATGAAGAGAAATGTGGGAGAATATTAAGCAGTCCAACGAATGTGTAATTGATGTCCCAGATGGGGAGAAGAAACAAAAGGATAGAAAAAATATTTGAAGAAATAGTGACTGAAAAATTTGAAGGATATCAAATACACCTAATTGTTTCTGACATCTCTTTTGTGAGTGCTTTGCAACAGGTTACAAAGTGGAGGAGCAGGCCTTTGGTGCTACCTAGTGGTCATCTAGGAAGTTCCGATTATAATTTGGGTATAAAAGAACACCTTGATGATTTTATTACTTCGAATCTTTGTGTTTGTGGCCCATCTCAGAGAAGGGCAACCTTAACAAGAGTTTCCAGTTAATAATACAGACGTCCCCAAAAGAAGTGGCCCCAGCCTTGTCTGCGTTACTAATGAGGAAAAAATACAGTAACTAAAGTGACATGAAGATTAATAATAATTTTGGCCACTTTACAACTGTGGAAGTCCTTATTGTTCTGTTTAATTACAATCATTTACAGTTTTGAAGTATGCTAAATCAGCACGAAAACAAGGAAGTTAACAGTCCCTTTTGAGTGATTGTATTTGGGTAGGGTGAGAAAAACAAACAAACTTTTGCCATCTGGGTAGAACATGCAGAAAGTAAATAACATTTTATACCCTCATGTTTGAGAACAAATCATATACTCAAAGACCACTTTTCTTTCTGAGTTCCCAGTCCTCTACTATACAAAGTTTCTATTTTTAAAATCAAATAGTTTTAATGGATTTCAATATGTACACATCTAGATGCATGCACATACACTAAATAATGATACATGACCACACTAAAGCTTTAAACAGTAGTTTTCAAGTTAATCTTGTTAAGCATATTGTAAGATATTTTATTGCCTGAATTTTTAAAATCTATCTCCATAATCTAAATGTTATGAAGAACAAGTACGTTTATATGTTATAGTCAATTAAAAATAAACTTTTATGGTTACCAAGCATTTTAACTTTTTCTGGATCACTTCAGTCTATTTTATTTTAAAACTTTTGGCTGCGCTACATCTTCCTCATGGTGTGTGGGTTTTTCATTGTGGTGCTGCAGGCTTTCTTTAGTTGTGCACAAGGGGCTTCCCTAGTTGTGGTGGGCAGGCATCTCTTGTTGTGGAGCACCACTCTACACTCCACAGGCTCAGTGGTTGGGGTCCATGGGCACAGTAGTTGTGGCATGTGGACTTAGTTGCCCCACAGCATGTGGGATCAGTTCTCCCACCAGGGATTGAACCCATGTCCCTTGCATTGGAAGTCAGATTCTCAACTACTGGACCACCAGGGTAGTCCTTGGATCTCTTCAATTTAACTTCTTTAAAAATTGTTGCACTTATATAATGCAATGGGTTTTGCATTTACCAACTGATAGCTCAGTTGGTAAAGACTCCACCTGCAATGCAGGAGACCCAGGTTCCATTTCTGGATCAGGAAGATCCACTGGAGAAGGGATAGGTTATCCACTCGGGTATTCTTGGACTTCCCGGTGGCTCAGCTGGTAAAGTAATCCACCTGCAATGTGGGAGACCTAGGTTTGATCCCTGGGTTAGGAAGATCCCTTGGAGAAGGGAAAGGCTACCCACTGCAGTATTCTGGCCTGGAGAATTCCATGGACTGTATAGTCCATGGGGTCGCAAAGAGTTGGACTCGACTGAGTGACTTTCACTTCATATAATGAATGTTGCTAAAATCAGGAAGAAGACACTTAGCTTTGTTTTGAAGGGGGTTCTGAATATGAAATAAGTTAAACATTTTTTAATTGAAATATAGTTGACATTTAGCTTTTTAAAACCAAATTTATCAAATCACTCTGATTTGTGTGAGGATTCATCTTGATTAGGAATATTAGATAAACTTAGAATTATACATTAATTATTTTATAGTTTTTTAAAATTTTAAAAACACTTCACAGATATTTTTATGTATGATTACTGGTGCTAGCTTGACATCTATTTTCGTTTCTCTCTTTTACAATCCTTTACAACTAGGGGTTTGCAACTAAGATTCCAAAATCTTTCTTTGTAACCTAGAATCCAAGCATTTGACTACCTGACCCTGTCAGTTTTCTGAACTGGAAGTTTCTATGTGTGAAGAGTTTTCTTAAAGGGTCAGTACATTTAAAGCATCAAGAGTCCAGTTTCTTCTGTGGGAATTCTTGAATTCTTTTCTTTTAGGTTTATAAAAGCACTTGTTAGTCTCAGCAAGTTAAAAAGAACAGAATGTCTTTATTATCAAATTTATTAATTCTCTCTGGAGATAGGAAGAAGTGTTCTAAATTATTTTCCTGGAAAATCCTTCACATTCATATAGAGGAAGAATAATATTACACTCTTGGACAAGCTAGAATTTCTCCAAGTTGAAGTCTATAGTCAAAGGGTTTTACCTCTCTATGTTGTTATGTACTATTTTCTGTAGCACTTATCCAGTTGATATGAGAGTTGAACCAGAGGTTAAATATCAGGACTAAAAGGTTGTTTTTTCCCTTAACATTTTAAATTGGCTTATTTATGTACATCTATAGTATTTCCTCACTTCTATTTTTTTTTTTTTAATTTTATTGGGCTTGTCCTTTTCATTATAGGGGACTGGAATGCTAAAGTAGGAAGTCAAGAAACACCTGGAGTAACAGGAAAATTTGGCCTTGGAATGCGGAATGAAGCAGGGCAAAGACTAATAGAGTTTTACCAAGAAAATGCACTGGTCATAGCAAACAACCTCTTCCAACAACACAAGAGAAGACTCTACACATGGGCATCACCAGATGGTCAACACCGACATCAGATTGATTATATTCTCTGCAGCCAAAGATTGAGAAGCTCTATACAGTCAACAAAAACAAGACCGGGAGCTGACTGTGGCTCAGATCAGGACTTCTTATTACCAAATTCAGACTCAAATTGAAGAAAGTAGGGAAAACCACTAGACCATTCAGGTATGACCTAAATCAATTCCCTTATGATTATACAGTAGAAGTGAGAAATAGATATAAGGGTCTAGATCTGATAGATAGAGTGCATGATGAACTATGGAATGAGTTTCGTGACATTGTACAGGAGACAGGGATCAAGACCATTCCTATGGAAAAGAAATGCAAAAAAGCAAAATGGCTGTCTGGGGAGGCCTTACAAATAGCTGTGAAAAGAAGAGAGGTGAAAAGCAAAGGAGAAAAGGAAAGATATAAGCATCTGAATGCAGAGTTCCAAAGAATAGCAAGAAGAGATAAAAAGCCTTCTTCAGTGATCAATGCAAAGAAATAGAGGAAAACAACAGATTGGGAAAGACTAGAGATCTCTTCAAGAAAATTAGAGATACCAAGGGAACATTTCATGCAAAGATGGGCTCGATAAAAGATAGAAATGGTCTGGACCTAAGAGAAGCAGAAGATACTAAGAAGAGCTGGCAAGAATCCATGGAAGAACTGTACAAAAAAGATCTTCACGACCCAGATAATCATGATGATGTGATCACTCATCTAGAGCCAGACATCTTGGAATGTGAAGTCAAGTGGGCCTTAGAAAGTATCACTACAAACAAAGCTAGTGGAGGTGATGGGATTCCAGTTGAGCTATTTCAAATCCTGAAAGATGATGCTGTGAAAGTGCTGCACTCAATATGCCAGCAAATTTGGAAAACTCAGCAGTGGCCACAGGACTGGAAAAGGTCAGTTTTCATTCCAGTGCCAAAGAATGCTCAAACTACCGCACAATTGCATTCATCTCACATGCTAGTAAAGTAATGCTCAAAATTCTCCAAGCCAGGCTTCAGCAATACGTGAAGTGTGAACTCCCTGATGTTCAAGCTGGTTTTAGAAAAGGCAGAGGAACCAGAGATCAAATTGCCAATATCCGCTGGATCATGGAAAAAGCAAGAGAGTTCCAGAAAAACATCTATTTCTGCTTTATTGACTATGCCAAAGCCTTTGACTGTGTGGATCACAGTAAACTAGGAAAATTCTGAAAGAGGTGGCAGTACCAGACCACCTGACCTACCTCTTGAGAAATCTGTATGCAGGTCAGGAAGCAACAGTTAGAACTGGACATGGAACAACAGGCTGGTTCCAGATAGGAAAAGGAGTATGTCAAGGCTGTATATTGTCACCCTGCTTATTTAACTTTGATGCAGAGTACATCATGAGAAATGCTGGACTGGAAGAAACACAAGCTGGAATCAAGATTCCCAGGAGAAATATCAATAACCTCATATATGCAGATGACACCACCCTTATGGCAGAAAGTGAAGAGGAGCTAAAAAGCCTCTTGATGAAAGTGAAAGAAGAGAGTGAAAAAGTTGGCTTAAAGCTCAACATTCAGAAAACAAAGATCATGGCATCTGATCCCATCACTTCATGGGAAATAGATGGGGGAATAGTGGAAACAGTGTCAGACTTTCTTTTTGGGGCTCCCAAATCACTGCAGATGGTGATTGCAGCCATGAAATTAAAAGACGCTTACTCCTTGGAAGAAAAGTTATGACCAACCTAGACAACATATTAAAAGGCATTACTTTACCAACAAAGGTCCGTCTAGTCAAAGCTGTGGTTTTTCCTGTGGTCATGTATGGATGTGAGAGTTGGACTATAAAGAAAGCTGAGTGCCGAAGTATTGATGCTTTTGAATTGTGGTGTTGGAGAAGACTCTTGAGAGTCCCTTGGACTACAAGGAGATCCAACCAGTCCATTCTGAAGCTCAGCCCTGGGATTTCTTTGGAAGGAATGATGCTAAAGCTGAAACTCCAATACTTTGGCCACCTGATGTGAAGAGCTAACTCATTGGAAAATACTCTGATGCTGGGAGGGATTGGGGGCTGGAGGACAAGGGGACAACCAAGGATGAGATGGCTGGATGGCATCACGGACTCGATGGACGTGAGTCTGAGTGAACTCCGAGAAATGGTAATGAACAGGGAGGCCTGGTGTGCTGCGATTCATGGGGTTGCAAAGAGTTGCACACGACTGAGTGACTTAACTGAACTGAACTGAATAGTTGATTCACGATGTTGTGTTAGTTTCAGGTATACAGAAAAGTGATTCAGTTATATATAGACATATATCTATTTTTTTTTAAGATTCTTTTCTCATATAGGCCATTACAGAGTACTGAGTGGAATTCCCTGCACTATATAGCAAGTTCTTATTTGTTATCTATTTTATGTATAGTAGAGTGTGTATGTCAGGCCCAGTCTCCTAATTTATCCCTGCCCCTATCATCACCTGGTAACCCTAATTTTGTTTTCTACATCTGTGACTCTACTGCCGTTTTGTACATAAGTTCAGTTATACCTCTCTTTTCTTAGATTCTACCTATGAGTGAAATCATATTATATTTGTCTTTCTGTGTCTGACTTACTTCACTCAGTATGACAATCTCTAGGCCCATCTGAAAGAAAGAAAGTGAAAGTCATTCAGTAGTGTTCAGCTCTTTGCAACCCCATGGACTATACAGTTCATGGAATTCTCCAGACCAGTGGATAGCCTTTCCCTTCTCCAGGGGATTTTCCCAACCCAGGGATTGGACCCAGGTCTCCCACGTTGCAGGTGGATTCTTTACCAGCTGAGCCACCAGGGAAGCCCAAGAATACTGGGGTGGATAGCCTATCCCTTCTCCAGAGGATCTTCCCGACCCAGGAATTGAACTGGGGCCTCCTGCATTGCAGGCGGATTCTTTACCAACTGAGCCATCAGAGAAGTCCCCCTTGGTCGATCTATGTTACTGCAAATGGCATTATTTTGTTCTTTTTTATGGCTGAGTAATACTCCATTATATATATGTACCATGTCTTTATCCATTCCTCTGTTGCCGGGCATTTAGGTTGCCTTTATATCCTGGCTATTGTAAATGGTGTGGCTATGAACATTGGACTGCATATATCACTTTGAAATATGGTTTTCTCTGGGTATATGCCCAGGAATTCCCAGATTGCTAGGTCATATGGTAGCTCTCTTGATATTTTTAGTTTTTTAAGGATTCAGTTCTTTTATTTCTTTTTAAAAATTTTATTCATTTTTAATTGGCGATTAATTGCTTTACAGTATTGTGTTGGTTTTTGCCATATATCAACATGAATCAGCCATATGTATATGTATGTCCCCTTCAAATCTTAAAAGGGAGGAAAAAAAGGAAAATGAGTGCATTCAATAATTCTTCAGATTTTTCAGATAATTAGTGCCCAGTGGCCAAGGGGTAAGGAATTGGGGAGATGTGGTTAAAGGATGCAAACTTACAATTAGAAGATAATAAGTTTTGCATGTCTAATGCAGAGTATAATGATTATAGTCAATAATGCTTTTGTACTTCAAAATTGCTGACAGACTAGATTTGAAATGTTCTAACCATAAAAAAGAAATTATAATTGTGTGGCATGACAGAGGTGTTGGCTAAAGCTTCAGTGTCATCATATTGCATTATATAAATGTATCAAATCAGCACATATACTTTAAACTTCAACAATGCTCTATGTAAATTATATCTTAGTACAAAAAAGGAGTGTTTCTTTGCTAATTCTTTTCAGAAAGGAAAAACAGTGGTATGATATACCAATACCATACCATAAATATGGTATACATATATCAAATGGTATTATCATTTTAAAAAAGTGTTTACAGGGACTTTCCTGGTGGTCCAGTGGCTAAGAATCCATGCTCCCAATGCAGGGGGCCCTGGTTTGATGCCCGGTCAGGAAACTAGATCCCACATGCCACAACTAAGGGTTTGCATGTTAAAACTAAAGATCCCGTGTGCCATGACTAAGATCCAGCGCAGCCTAATTAATTAATTAATTAAAACAAATTAAAAAACATTTGCAGAAGATATTTTAATAGCAACCAATTATAGCTTCCATCTCTTTCCATTCCACCATCCCTTCTATTAGATTTTCGCTGTTGTTAATTGTTGGCCTTCTTCTGGCTGTGAGGATTTTGGGGATCTGGCTACTGAACAGTTGATGGAAATGTATTGAGTTTGGGTTTAGTAAGATATTATTTTTGAGAGTCAAAATAATTTCTGTATATAGTTAATTACTGATAATATAGGAATGTTTTTCAGGAATGCTCCTTTTGCCCAATGAGCAAGGTCACAGGTTGGGCTGCAATAACAAAAATACCTTTGGTGTCTGGCACAAAGAGAGTGTGGTTAGTGGAAGAGAAATAGAATTTGAAATGTGCAGAGGTGGAAACTATGGAAAGACTGTGGAAAGTTATTCTAGTTACCAGACATGAAAAATTTTATGTGAAGCATTTGGTTCTTATCAGTGCCTAATCAAAACATAAATTCTTGCCTGAAAGGAATAAAATCAATAATGCTGATGAATGATTACAAATGTACCATAAACATTTTTCTCTCTTTCTGGTTTTTTTTTTTTTGGTGGCAATCTAACTAAAGAGAATTTATCAGAATTCCTGTGTTTGCAAGCTCAAACCTATGGCAATATTACCAGCAACACATATGTGTATGAATTCTCATGTTTTAAGCATCCCAATGTATTGGACTGTGTTTTAGTATATATGATCCATGTTGTCTGGATGGAGTCTGGCAGTTTTGCATGGGATAGCATGTAAAATCACCACTAATGCAACAAAATGGCTTCAAGAAATGTGTTCCAGTGACAAAATGCCTACATGTACCTATCAGTAGGTCGTTGTATAGAACATAAGAGTCAGTTCATTTCCGTTCAGTCTCTCAGTCATGTCTGACTCTTTGGGACCCCATGAATCGCAGCACGCCAGGCCTCCCTGTCCATCACCAACTCCCTGAGTTCACTCAGACTCGCATCCATCGAGTCAATGATGCCATCCAGCCAGCTAATCCTTGGTCGTCCCCTTCCTCTCCTGCCCCCAATCCCTCCCAGCATCAGAGTCCTTTCCAATGAGTCAACTCTTCTCATGAGGTGGCCAAAGTACTGGAGTTTCCACTTTAGCATCATTCCTTCCAAAGAAATCCCAGGCCTGATCTGCTTCAGAATGGACTGGTTGGATATCTTTGCAGTCCAAGGGACTCTCAAGAGTCTTTTCCAACACTACAGCTCAAAAGCATCAATTCTTCGGTGCTCAGCTTTCTTCACAGTCCAACTCTCACATCCATACATGACCACAGGAAAAACCATAGCCTTGACTAGACGGATCTTTGTTGGCAAAGTAATATCTTTGCTTTTCAATATGTTCTCTAGTATGGTCATAACTTTCCTTCCAAGGAGTAAGCGTCTTTTAATTTCATGGCTGCAGTCACCATCTGCAGTGATTTTGGAGCCCCCCAAAATAAAGTCTGACACTGTTTCCACTGTTTCCCCATCTATTTCCCATGAAGTGATGGGACCAGATGCCATGATCTTCGTTTTCTGAATGTTGAGCTTTAAGCCAACTTTTTCACTCTCTTCTTTCACTTTCATCAAGAGGCTTTTTAGTTCCTCTTCACTTTCTGCCACAAGGGTGGTGTCATCTGCATATCTGAGGTTATTGCTGTTTCGCCCAGCAATCTTGATTCCAGCTTGTGCTTCATCCAGCCCAGCATTTCTCATGATGTACTCTGCATAGAAGTTAAATAAGTGAGGTGACAATATACAGCCTTGACGTACTCCTTTTCCTATTTGGAACCAGTCTGTTCCATGTCCAGTTCGAACTGTTGCTTCCTGACCTGCATATAGGTTTCTCAAGTGGCAGGTCAGGTGGTCTGGTATTCCCGTCTCTCTCAGAATTTCCCACAGTTTATTGTGATCCACACAGTCAAAGACTTTGGCATAGTCAATAAAGCAGAAATAGATGTTTTTCTGGAACTCTCTTGCTTTTTCCATGATCCAGGGATGTTGGCAATTTGATCTCTGGTTCCTCTGCCTTTTCTAAAACCAGCTTGAACATCTGGAAGTTCATGGTTCATGTATTGCTGAATCCTGGCTTGGAGAATTTTGAGCATTACTTTACTAGCGTGTGAGATGAGTGCAATTGTGCACTCATGTGTTTGAGCATTCTTTGGCGTTGCCTTTCTTTGGGATTGGAATGAAAACTGACCTTTTCCAGTCCTGTGGCCACTGCTGTGTTTTCCAAATTTGCTGGCATATTGAGTGCAACACTTCCACAGCATCATCTTTCAGGATTTGAAATAGCTCCACTGGAATTCTGTCACCTCTACTAGCTTTGTCCATAGTGATGCTTCCTAAGGCCCACTTGACTTCACATTCCAAGATGTCTGGCTCTAGGTGAGTGATCACATCATCATGATTATCTGGGTCATGAAGATCTTTTTGTACAATTCTTCCGTGTATTCTTGCCACCTCTTCTTAATATCTTCTGCTTCTGTTAGGTCCATACCGTTTCTGTCCTTTATCGAGCCCATCTTTGCATGAAATGTTCCCTTGGTATCTCTAATTTTCTTGAAGAGATCTCTAGTCTTTCCCAATCTGTTGTTTTCCTCTATTTCTTTGCATTGATCGCTGAAGGCTTTTTTATCTCTTCTTGCTCTTCTTTGGAACTCTGCATTCAGATGCTTATATCTTTCCTTTTCTCCTTTGCTTTTCTCTTCTCTTCTTTTCACAGCTATTTGTAAGGCCTCCCCAGACAGCCATTTTGCTTTTGCATTTCTTTTCCATGGGGATGGTCTTGATCCCTGTCTCCTGTACAATATCACGAACTTCATTCCATAGTTTATCATGCACTCTATCTAGCAGATCTAGACCCTTAAATCTATTTCTCACTTCCACTGAATAATCATAAGGGATTTGATTTAGGTCATACCTGAATGGTCTAGTGGTTTTCCCTACTTTCTTCAATTTAAGTCTGAATTTGGCAATAAAGAGTTCATGGTGTGAGCCACAGTCAGCTCCTGGTCTTGTTTTTGTTGACTGTATAGAGCTTCTCCATCTTTGACTGCAAAGAATATAATCAGTCTGATTTCGGTGTTGACCATCTGGTGATGTCCATGTGTAGAGTCTTCTCTTATGTTGTCGGAAAAGGGTATTTGCTATGACCAGTGCGTTCTCTTGGCAAAACTCTATTAGACTTTTCCTTGTTTCATTCCGTATTCCACGGCCAAATTTTCCTGTTACTCCAAGTGTTTCTTGACTTTCTACTTTTGCATTCCAGTCCCCTGTAATGAAAAGGACATCTTTTTGGGTGTTAGTTCTAAAAGGTCTTGTAGGTCTTCATAGAACCGTTTAACTTCAGCTTCTTCAGCATTACTGGTTGGGGCATAGACTTGGATTACTGTGATACTGAATGGTTTGCCTTGGAAATGAACAGAGATCATTCTGTCATTTTTGAGATTGCATTGAGGTACTTCATTTTGGACTTTTTGTTGACCATGATGGCTAATCCATTTCTTCTAAGAGATTCTTGCCCGCAGTAGTAGATATAATGGTCATGTGAGTTAAATTCACCCATTCCAGTCTATTTTAGTTTGCTGATTCCTAGAATGTCCACATTCACTCTTGCCATCTCTTGTTTGACTACTTCGAATTTGCCTTGATTCATGGACCTGACATTCCAGGTTCCTATGCAATATTGCTCTTTACAGCATCGGACCTTGCATCTGTCACCAGTCATATCCACAGCTGGGTATTGTTTTTGCTTTGACTTTATCCCTTCATTCTTTCTGGAGTTATTTGTCCACTGATCTCAGTTCCCCTTTCAGTATCCTATCATTTTGCCTTTTCATACTGTTCATGGGATTCTCAAGGCAAGAATACTGAAGTGGCTTGCCATTCCCTTCTCCAGTGGACCACATTCTGTCAGCCCTCTCCACCATGACTCGTCCATCTTGGGTGGCCCCATAGGCATGGCTTAGTTTCATTGAGTTAGACAACGCTGTGGTTCATGTGGTTAGATTGACTAGTTTTCTGTGATTGTGGTTTCAGTGTGTCTGCCCTCTGATGCTCTCTTGCAACACCTACCTTCTTACTTGGGTTTCTCTCACCTTGTACGTGGGGTATCTCTTCAGGGCCTCTCTAGCAAAGTGCAGCTGCTGCTCTTTACCTTGGACGAGGGGTATCTCCTCACTGCCGCCCTTCCCGACCTTGAACGTTTAATAGCTCTTCTAGGCCCTCTGACACCTGTGCAGCCACCGCTCCTTGGATGTGGGGTTGTTCCTAGTGTGCCAGTTGCAGCCACCCACGCTATGTGAGTAATTTGATATAAAATGAATGATTATGTAGCCTAGTATAATTCAGCAGCATAAGAAATCCTCTTGTAAATGCCTTAATTTTATCTTAATTTTATGTATGTTTCTTCAATATTTTATTGACCAATCAAAATTTGGATGTGACAGGAAGGATCTATCCTAGTGCAAGCAAGCCAAAACCAAAAACTGAAGAAAAGAAGACTGGCAGAAACTTCAATGTATTAAAAAGCCCATTATATCCAACAGAAACCAAACACTCTAAAGATCAAAAGTCACAAAGAAAGCAACCACTATAACCAAGAAAATATAATGAAATGATGAAGAAAGGAAAGAAGATTATAAGCATTAGACACACATTGAGAGGAAGTGGAAAAGTGGATAATAAAGTAAAACAGAATCTGTAGGATCAACAGAGCATATATGAATGTTAGAATTCATTAACACCAATAAAAACTAAGTTTTCCTTTTGATCTTTATGATGAACAATAATTTTATTTACTATTGTTTAGCAAAAGACAGATTTTCCCCAAGTCATTATCTCAATAGTATTTACAGAGAATCAAACATAATTTAAAATGGACATTATGAAGGTTTTTATTTGTTTATAAGCCCTTCTCAGCAAAACAGACTGGATGGGTATATTAATTCCTGAAGACTCCACAGGCACCAGCAGGCTATGCTTATTTGAGAATATCTGAAAGTCAAATGAAAATGAACTAAATCAATGTCTTGAAGGATCGGAAAAGTATTCTTTTGAAATGCTTAAAAAGAGGAGAATAGTTATAGCTATTAAATTTTTAAGTGAAAGAGGTTTTCTCTTCAGAGTTTAGAAAGGAGAGTGGCATTCTTCAAAACACAGATTTCATGGCAATCTTTTACAAAATTGATAAATGTGATTGGTTATCTTACAAGCACTGGGAAAAATATCAAAAAGGAAAATTGGAGTTGCTTATCTAAACTAGTTTATAAGAATTAATGGAGTCAATGAGAAAATAAAGTGGGAAATTAAGTTAATAAACCAGACACCAAATACTACCCCATTATTGTAGATTCTACGTTAGATGTGACAAACACCAATTAATTGGCGATTATTGGGCCCTAGTGTAATTTAAATGTTTTTACTAACTGATAACCATCTATCAGTGATTTTTAAACATTAATTTTTACTGGAGCCCAATTGTTTGACAGTGTTGTGTTAGTTTCTGCTGTATAGCAAAGTGCATCAGTTACACATGGACATATATCCCCTCTTTTTGGATTTCCTTCACAGCTCACTGCAGAGAACTGAGTAGAGTTCCCTGAGCTATACAGTAGGTTCTTGTTAAGTATCTATTTTATACATAGTATCAATATCGATTTTATACATAGTATCAATAGTGTATATATGTCAATTCTATCAGTGATTTTATTCAACACTTTGAAACAAGACCTTGGGTGGTTATAAACTGCCACTGAACATCATTTGCAGTCAATAGGGCAGTGTAGCTGTTAGGAAAGGTTAGAACAGAAGACTGGAAAGAGTGCTTTCAAGTGCTCTGTAAAGACATTAGAGGCGGTATGCAGAGTGCACAGCTCCTTTTCTTAATAATTGAAGGCAAAGCTGCCTCCGTAATACTTGAAGCTTTTGCTTTTTTGGTATATTGTCATAATTATGTTTTGTTTTTAGGCTTATGTCATAGATGTACTAATCTATTTTTTTTGAACTTAAAAATATATTCATTTGGCCGCACCAGGTCTTAGTTGTGGCATGCAGGATCTTTGATCTTAGTTGTGGCGTGTGGGATCTAGTTCCCTGACCAGGGATTGAACCCGGGCCTTTTGCATTGGGAGTGTGAAGTTTTAGCCACTGGACTGTCAGGGAAGTCCCTGTAGTGTTAATAGTTTAAATACACATGCCAACTTGTATTCTTCTTTTAAGAGTCTGAGTGTCATAAGATAACTTGTTCATTATAAGGCTCATCAACCCTTGCAACATGGGTATAATGACATTTTAAGACCTCTAAAATATATTTGTGAATATCAGAAAGAAAACCCAAGTGAGTTACAAAGACTATTCAAAATATTAATAAAGCTTTAATGCCATATGGAAAGGAATTTTGAAATATCTCAGTAAAATAAGTGAGAAATTCTGAATCCTGATAGAGCTGTATTTCTGGGAGTACTGTACTTGTTTCCTACAGCTGTTATAAAAAATTACCACAGAATTTAGTGGCTTTAAACAACACAAGATATTACTATTCTAGAGATCAGAAGTCTGAAATCAGTTTTACTAAATTCAAGGTGTTGGCAGGGTTCTAGCTCTAGGGAAGAGTTCAGCCTTTTTCTTTTCCAGCTTCTAGGGCCCACTTGCATTCCTTAGCTCATGGCCCCTTCCTCCATCTTTAAAGTCCATAGCATCACATCTTCAAAAAATCTCTATGACCCCTGCTTCCAACATCACATCTCTTTTTAAGGACCTTTGTGATTACATTGGGTTGACTGAGATTATCTAGGATGATCTCCCCATATTTAGATCCTTCACTTAATCATATCTGCAAAATTCTTGCCATGTAAATTAACAGATTGACAGTCTCTGGAAATAAGGCTCTGGACATCTTTGGGGAGCATTATTCTGTCTATCACAGTCTGCCCTTTGGCCCCCAAAGAGTCATGTCCATCTCACATGCAAAATACTTTCCCTCATTCCAAGGTCCTCCAATGTCTCATCACATTTACAACATCAAGTCCAAAATCTCATCCAAGTCTGATCAGTTCAAAAGTCCCAAATATCACACAAATCATCAAAATTAGGTAGAATGAGGCTCTAAGTATGATCCGTTCTGTGACAAAAATTTCTCTTCATTCGTGGACTTGTAAAAGTAGAAAACAAGGTATCTGCTTTGAAAATACAATGGTGGGGTGGACATAGGATACCAGTTATGTACATTACTGTTCAAAATAGAAGAAAACGAAAGGCAAGAGTCACCAATACTAAGCAGTTTAAAAGTCTAGCTAGGCAAACATTAGGTTTCAAAGCCTGGGAATAAACCTCTGTGGTTTGATGTTTTCCCTTCTGGGCCCATGGCTGTATCCGTTTGGCCTGCAGCTCGACTCTCTGAATCATTCTTTTTCACAGGGAGTACCATGTGTTTGCAGCTGATGACTCTTATTAGCCCATTCCCTGCCCGTAGAATTTTGGCAGTTGATAGTGGTGTCATGGAGTTAACTATAAAACATTACATTATTTTTCTGGATTTTGTGATGCTAATGGTACTTGTGAGTGTTTGCAGTTTTATAATTTGTTGTGATTTCTTTTCTCAGTCTAAGTTTTCACCTCTGTCTAATTTTGTATTCTATTAATTAAGGAGACACCCCCCCGCCCCTTCATTTGTTATGAGCTTCAGGCCCCATAAGCCTGGACCCACCCCTGGTATAGACCAGTGGATTTTAGTTTTTCTTATTGCACACCCCATCAGTAAAAAGATTTTGAACAAGCAGTATGTATCTCTCTCTCCCCCAGTTATATCTTTAGATATAAAAGATATAAAAAGATAACTATATATAAAGATAGTTATATCTTTAACTATTAGGTTAAATATTATAAACATACAAAACATAAATTAAAGAGAATGATATAAAGAAGAATTAATCTTTAAAAATATCTTATGAATTCATAAGATTATAAGTTATTATCTCAAGGACATAACAGGCTTGGGAAGATGTTCATCATTAATAATGTATGATATAGATTTACAAATATTTTTAGGTATTCTTCTTGATTACTACAGTTTGGGGGACTGACAGTGTCTGATGTGACTAGATTACTCATTGTGATCTATGAAGAGCTTGCTCTCACAGCAGGGAAAATGTCAGCTCTGTCACTTTTTATTACTGCTTGTGCTCAGATCATTATTAGATTTATTTTCAATTGGCGACTATTTATAGAGCTATTTTCATTTAGGTTCTTTGCAAGAATCTATTCAAGCCACTTGTCCATGTTTTAAGGATGGTTTATTTAAAACTAGATACTATTAGTGAAAATCTTCTTGATGAGTCAGAGATGAACAACAATTTACTGTAATATTCTGAAAGTGCATCAAGAACTGAGAATGCCATTGAGTATTCTTCCACCTTGTGGAACTCTCCCTCCTCTCAGGAGCCCTCATGACTATGATACATGAACTGGGAGAGGGTAACACTGGCCCAATGTCTTTGAGGAGGCTTTCATAACAGAGATATCCATTTACCTATCACCCAGAATTAGCACGTGTTGACATTTCATCCTATCTGCTTTAGATTTTAAAATATTATTAAAGAGAGAAAACATTGTGGATTAAGTCAAAGTCCATTTGTACCTTTTCCCAATTCCCTTTATTTCCAGAGGAACCACATCCTGAAGTTGATAGGCATTCTTCTTATCCATTTTCATGTATATAAATTTACTATATGCACATATACTTAGACAAAAGCTAGCATTGTTATATATTTTAACCTTATATGTGTTTTTCAAAATACATACAAATCTATCATCCTGTACATATAATTGAAAACTTCCCTACCATTATGTTTTTGATATTCACCCATGTTACTAGTTGCAACTCCTATTTTCATTTTAACAGTGATATATGATTACATTGTATGAATTTACTCAATTTCTCTCTTTTTAAAATTATTTATTTATTTTTTTTCATTCCTGGCTACACTGAGTCTTTGTTGCTACAAGGGGACTTTCTCTAGTTATAGAGAGAGGGGCTACTGTCCATTTGTGGGGGATGTGTGTGTGTATGTGTGTGTGCTAAGTTGCTTCAGTTGTGTCTGACTCTTTGCAACGTTATGGACTGCAACCCGCTGGGCTCCTCTGTCCATGGGATTCTCCAGGCAAGAATACTGGAGCAGGCTGCCATTTCCTTCTCTGGGGTGTCTTCCTGGCCCAGGGATTGAAACCACATCCCTTATGCCTCCTGCATTACCACTGGTGCCACCTGGGAATCCTTGGCTTCTCTTGTTGCAGAGCACAGGCTCTAGGGTGCATAAACTTCAGTATTTGTGGCACATGGGCTTAGTTGCCCTGTGGCATGTGAAGAATTCCTGGGCCAGGGATCGAACCTGTGTCCCCTGCATTGGCAGGTGGATTCTTAACCACTGGACCACCAGGGAAGTCCCACAATTTATGTCTTGATTCACCTCTTCATGGATATTTAAAATAATTCCATTTTTCACTGTTTGAAATAAAGCTGCAATAGACATATTTTCTTGAGCATTTTTCTAAGCATTTCTCTAGGGCAGCAGTTCTCAAACTTTTCAGTTTTACTCTCAAAAATTACTGAGGACCCCAGAAAACTTTTGTTTATGTGAGTTATGTCTATTAGTATTCATTGTATTAGAAATTAAGAGTGAGAAATTTAAAGATCTTTAATTATGAAATCTTTAAAAATGAATATGTCCATTATAAGTTGGAAAAATTGTTTTGTGAAAAGAGCTATATTTTTCAAAAGGACAAGATACTTAGTGAAATAAGTAGCTTTGCTTTACACTTTCACAAATCTCTTTAATGTTTTGTAATAGAAGACAGCTGAATTTTCATAGTTCTTCTGCATTCATGCTACTGTTCTGCTTGTTCTGGGAGAAAAATAGGAAGAAAATCCTTCTTCACACATATATGTAGCTGGGAAAGCCAGGAATACTTTATTAGCCAATTCAGGTAATTGTGGATATTCTTTGATAATATACCAACATTTGACAGATGGAAGTTTCTTAGAGGTTAGTTCCAATATGCAATCTGAAACCATATCAGTGAATTTTTGTGTTTTCATACATGAAAAACCCATAGTATATCTTTACTTTGAATAGATTTTTTACCCATGTGTGATTTTGTAATATTGTGCATTGATCATTTGAAAAATATCATGTAGATCTTCCAAATATTGACACATTTCATTATACAATGTAAAAATATTACATTTGTTACTATAACCGTTGATCTCATCAGGAAAGTATGTTTTGGAAAGCTATCAAGCTCATGGTGGCAGATACAAGTTTTCTAAAATTCTAATTTTTACTTGAACACTTGAGTTTTATAATTGGCAAAAATGCTGTCAGTTGTTTTCCCTTGAAATGACAGGCTCACTTTGTTAATTTTAGAGAAAATGTCTGCCAAGAATCTAAGTCTGAATAACTAAAGTTTAACTCTCAGTAATCCTTTTATGTAAAAATGGTGTTTGATGAAAAAAGTTGCTTTTAAATTGTACAAGAGTTTGTCTTTGAGGCAGTTATTATAATTCAGGATGCATTGGAAATGTTTTAAGCATACTTCTTATTTTGTCATAGAAAATATTAAAAATCCAGGTACTCAAGGGTCAATATTTGTTATATTAATGATTTTCACTGGGAACCTCCCTGGTGGTCCAGTGGCTAAGAATCTGCCTGCCAATGCAGGGGACACAGGTTTGATCCCAGGTCTGGGAAGATGCCACATGCCATGGAGCAACTAAGCCCGTGTGCCATAACTACTAAAGCCTGCAAGCCTAGAGCTTGTGTTCCACCATGAGAGAAGCCACCTCAATGAGAAGCTCATGCACTGCAACTATAGAGTAGCCTCTGCTTGCCACAACTAGAGAAAGTCCACATACAGCTCCAAAGACCCAGTGAAGCCAAAAATAAGAATAAATAAAATTTAAAAATTAAAGGAAGTAATTTTCACTCTTCCATCAAAGACATTCTTAAATGCAACTGACATTAAAGAAAAACAACTGACATTAAAGAAAAACAAACAAACAGCTGACTATGGTGCTGGTGAACAGAGTGACTATATATTAGTACCTCTGTGTATGTTAGTCTCTCAGTCGTGTCCTATTCTTTGTGACCCTATGGACTGTAGCCTGCAGGGCTCTTCTGTCCATGGGATTCTCTAGGCAAGAATACTGGAGTGGGTTGCCATGCCCTTCTCTGGGGGATCTTCCCCGACCCAGGGATCAAACCCAGGTCTGCCTTCATTGCAGGTGGATTCTTTATCATCTGAGCTACCATTTGATGTCATTTCCTGATTTCTTAGGACTGCTGTAAGAAGTTACTATGACTGTGGTGATTTAAAACAATACACATTGCTTCTCTTGCTGTTTGGGAGGTCAGATGTCTGAAATCAATTTCACTGGGCTTAAATGAAGTTGCTGGCTGGGTTGCACTCCTCCACACTCTAGAATCTGATGCCTTGCTTTTCCCAGCTTCTAGACCTGCATTCCTTCATCCCTTGGTTTGTCATGTCTTCCTCCACCTTCAAAGCCAGGAGTGTAGCATCTTGCTTTTGTCACGTTGCTTTGTTCTTCTGTGCAAATCTCCTGTCTCTGTTGTGACCATCCTAAAGACACAAGAGGGGACCCTCCCACTCCTAAATGGGTTTGGATGTCAAGAGTGATGATTCTTTGCAGACACCGAAGGGTAATGAAAAGCTTTATTACTTATATGAGTGAGCCTTTTCAGATAATCACAATAGTGTGATCACTCACCTAGAGCCAGGCATCCTGGAATGTGAGGTCAAGTGGGCCTTAGGAAGCATCACTACGAAGAAAGCTAGTGGAGGTGATGGAATTCCAGTTGACCTATTTCAAATCCTAAAAGATGATGCTGTGAAAGTGCTGCACTCAATGTGCCAGCAAATTTGGAAAACGCAGCAGTGGCCACAGGACTGGAAAAGGTCAGTTATCATTCCAATCTCAAGGAAAGGCAATGCCAAAGAATGCTCAAACTACTGCACAATTGCATTCATCTCACACGCTAGTAAAGTAATGCTCAAAATTCTCCAAGCCAGGCTTTAACAATACGTGAACCATGAACTTCCAGATGTTCAAGCTGGTTTTAAAAAAGGCAGAGGAACCAGAGATCAAATTGAAAACATCCACTGGGTCATCAAAAAAGCAAGAGAGTTCCAGAAAAGTATCTATTTCTGCTTTATTGACTATGCCAAAGCCTTTGACTGTGTAGATCACCACTGTGGAAAATTCTGAAAGAGATGGGAATACCAGACCACCTGACCTGCCTCTTGAGAAATCTGTATGCATGTCAGGAAGCAACAGTTAGAACTGGACATGGAACAACAGACTGGTTCCAAATAGGAAAAGGCTGTATATCATCACCCAGCTTATTTAAATTCTGTGCAGAGTACATCATGAGAAATCCTGGGCTGGGAGAAGTACAAGCTGGAATCAGGGTTGCCAGGAGAAATATCAGTAACCTCAGATATGCAGATGACACCACCGTTATGGCAGAAAGTAAAGAAGAACTAAAAAGCCTCTTGATGAAAGTGAAAGAGGAGAGTGAAAAGTTGGCTTAAAACTCAACATTCAGAAAACTAAGATCATGGCATCTGGTCCCATCACTTCATGGCAAATAGATGGGAAAACAGTGGAAACAGTGAGAGACTTTATGTTTTGGGGCTCCAAAATCACTGCAGATGGTGACTGCAGCCATGAAATTAAAAGACGCTTACTCCTTGGAAGAAAAGTTATGACCAACCTAGACAGCATATTAAAAGACATTACTTTACCAACAAAGGTCCGTCTAGTCAAAGCTGTGGTTTTTCCTGTGGTCATGTATGGATGTGAGAGTTGGACTATAAAGAAAGCTGAGCGCTGAAGAACTGATACTTTTGAACTGTGGTGTTGGAGAAGACTCCCGAGCGTCCCTTGGACTGCAAGGAGATCCAACCAGTCCATCCTAAAGGAGATCAGTCCTGAATGTTCATTGGAAGAACTGATGTTGAAACTAAAACTCCAATACTATGGCCACTTGATGTGAAGAACTGACTCATTTGAAAAGACCCTGATGCTGGGAAAGATTAAAAGCAGGAGGAGAAGGGGACGACAGAGGATGAGGCAGTTGGATGGCATCACTGACTCAGTGGACATGAGTTTGAGTGAACTCTGGGAGTTGGTGATGGACGGGGAGGCCTGACGTGCTGCAGACCATGGGGTTGCAAATAGTTGGACACGACTGAGCAACTGAACTGAACTGAACTGGGCAGAGCAGGGCAAGCCTCTCAAGCAAGTCTGAAAATGACTTGAGAGAACAAGGAAAGGAGGCTGGCTTGACTTTCTTTCTTTCTTTTTCTTTTTTGCCATGCAATATGTGGGATCTTATTTCCCTGCTGCTGTTGCTGTTTAATTGCTTCAGTCGTGTCCGACTCTTTGTGACTCTATGGACTGCAGCCTTCCAGGCTCCTCTGTCCATGGGATTCTCCAGACAAGAACACTGGAGTGGGTTCCCATGCCTTCCTCTGAGGGATCTTCCTGGCCCAGGGATCAAACCCCAGTCTCCTGCATTGCAGGCAGACGCTTTACTATTGAGCCACCAAGGAAGCCCCCGACCAGGAATGAAACCCATGCCCACTGCCTTGGAAGCGTGGAGTCTTAACCACTGTACTCCCAGGGAAGTTCCTCTTTTTTTTCTCTCCTTTTTTAAACAACCAAACAAATAAACAAATGAGTGGATGAATGATTTTTTTGTTGTGGTGGTGGTTAGGGAGTGGGGCCAGGGCGAGAGGTCCTTTGCACAGGTAGGGGCTTATGTGGTTTGACTCTTGCCATCAGTGCCAAAGGAGGTTTTCTTATCAGCTTGCTCAGATATGAGGCAGAAGGTAGAAGAGAAAGGGGTCAAGCTTAAAGGCTGTCAGCAGTCAAACATCAGAAAATGGAGTCATACTCCTCCTTATAGCCTCCTAGTTACAAGGACAATTGTAATTACATTTAGTGCCCACACAGATGATCCAGGATAATCTCTGTATCTCAAGATATTTAACTTAATCACATCAGTAAAGTCCTTTTTGTCTATAGGGTGATAGTCACAGATTGCCAGGGATTAGGAACTGGTTATCTTTGTATTTCTCTGATTTTGACTGAGTTTGCACATATTTTTTAGATTATCTATTGGCCAATTCGGTTTCCTCTCTCTCCATCTATTTTTCTATGGTGTTGTCTTTTTCTTAGCATTTTAGTGAGCTCTTTGTGTATTCGGGACTTCCCTGGTGGCTCAGACGGTAAAGAATCTGCCTGCAATGTGGGAGACCTGAGTTTGATCCCCAGGTTGGGAAGATCCCTGGAGAAGGAAAGGCTACCCACTGCAGTATTCTGGCCTGGAGAATTCCGTGGACAGAGGAGTCCATAGGGTGCAGAGTCAGACAGGAATGAGTAACACTTTCACTTTGCATATTCTAGATACTAATATATTAATCCAGTGCTGCTGCTGCTGCTGCTAAGTCGCTTCAGTCGTGTCCGACTCTGTGTGACCCCATAGACGGCAGCCCACCAGGCTCCCCCGTCCCTGGGATTCTCGAGGCAAGAACACTGGAGTGGGTTGCCATTTCCTTCTCCGATGTGTGAAAGTGAAGTTGCTCAGTCGTGTCCTGCTCTCAGCGACCCCATGGACTGCAGCCCACCAGACTCCTCCGACCATGGGATTTTCCAGGCAAGGGTACTGGAGTGGGGTGCCTTTGCCTTCTCCGATTACAGACTAGGAAAACATATTCGTATTATAAAATATATTTATATTTTAGTACTTATTCATACAATAAATTTATTAATACAATAAATTTATTTATTAATACAATAAATACTATAATATAAATATATTTTATAATACGAATATGTTTTCCTAGTCTGTGGCTAATATTGTGACCTTTTAAAGATGGCCTTTTTCATATAAAAGTTTTAAATTTAAATATTAATCAAACATCAATTTTTACCTCCATGGTTTGTGTCTTTAGTGTTGAATTTAATAATCCTTTCTTATATCTCCTCAGTTCAGTTCAGTTCAGTTCAGTTGCTCGGTCATGTCCGACTCTTTGCGACCCCATGAATCGCAGCACTCCAGGCCTCCCTGTCCATCACCAACTCCCGGAGTTCACTTAGACTCACGTCCATTGAGTTGGTGATGCCATCCAGCCAAATCATCCTCTGCCGTCCCCTTCTCCTCCTGCCCCCAATCCCTCCCAGCATCAGAGTCTTTTCCAATGAGTCAACTCTTTGCATGAGGTGGCCAAAATACTGGAGTTTCAGCTTCAGCATCAGTCCTTCCAATGAACACCCAGGACTGATCTCTTTTAGGATGGACTGGTTGGATCTCCTCCAAGGGAGGAGTCCAAGGGACTCTTAAGAGTCTTCTCCAACACCACAGTTCAAAAGCATCAATTCTTCGTCACTCAGCTTTCTTCACAGTCCAGCTCTCACATCCATACATGACCACTGGAAAACCACAGCCTTGACTAAATGGACCTTTGTTGGCAAAGTAATGTCTCTGCTTTTCAATATGCTCCTAGAGTCTCTTATATTTGTTTCTTAAAAGTTTTACAACATCCCTTTAGGTCTTTAAATCATTGAAATTTATTTTGTGTCAGTGATGTCAGGTGTAGTTTCTAATGGTCTCATTTTCAACCTGGAAAGCACAGTGTTTTAAATAATCTGTGTTTTTCACCACTGAATTATAATCCCCTCTCTTTCATATGTCAAGTTCCTATATGTACATAGACTGTTTATTGACATTTTAATCTGTTCTGGTTGTCTGCTTGTTTATTGCCATACCTATACCACATGTGAAATATATTATACTATTCCTTTTAAGTCTTAAAATCTACTAGGGCCAGATTCCCTCATTTTGTCTAAGATAATTTTTTTCTATTCTTAACTCTTTATTATTAATTCTAGTTGAAATTTTTATTGGAATTTCAATGAATTAATGTCAGTTTGAGGAGAACTGACATCTTTATGTAATTTTCATATATGAACAGGACTAGATTTATCTAGATTTATCATTTATCTAGGTCTTTTATATCCTATGTATTATCTTCATGAAGATCTTATATAACTTTTACTCTATTCACTGCTAGATACCACGGAGCTTTGAAATTTATGGTGAACAATTAGAAAAATTTTTAAATTGGTTGCTACTAATAAAATAAAAAGATATATCATATATAACAATCTTGTAAACTCTCTTAGTTTTAGTAGTTTTAGCTTTTTGTAGATTTTCTAATAGATTATTTTGTTTAAAAACAATTATGATATTGTCTCTTTTCAATTCTAACAAAATTGTTTTATTGCTTTGTCTATGACCTCTAAGACAATGATAAATAATAGTAGTGATAGGTTATACTTAGCAAGGTTATCCTTGCCTTCATTCTAACTTTAATGGGAATGCTTCTAAACTTTCACAGTGATCTTTCATGTAGGTAGAGACCCACTTTCATGTTTAAGTTCCCTTTTATTCCTGTTCAAAGAAGTACCCCATACTCTTAAGTCTGTTTGGTTTAAGTTGATATCAAAATATTTTCATCATACATTGTATTTTAAGGACATTTGAAGGTCATTGGCTGCCACAATTATAATAATAGATAAGACTTTTAATGTATGAGTTAGCATCAGTATAGCTAGTGGTTGAAGGAGAGTTTTGTGGGTTGTTTTTTTTTTTTTTTCCTTTATTATTTGAATTTTAGTCCAACTCTGCCATTCACTAGCTGGGCAGGTCACTTAAGTTTTTTAAGCCTCAGATTCTTCATCTGCATAAAGGGTTATGATAATAGTACCTACTTTAGATTTATTCATTGAATAAACATTTATTGAGTCAATCATGTTTTTGGTCCTGGGGACATAACAGTGAATAACTAGTGAAAAATAAAAATTCATGCCCTTATGAAGCTTATAAGATTGTAATGAGGATTAAAGGAAATAATGATGTATTCCTGATATGTGGTACAGAACCTGGCACATAATAAAGCCTCAACAATTGTTACTTAGTGCTGTTATCATGGTTGTTCCCACTCTCTTGGAGGATCTTGCAGCATAAAGGACCTGAGTTTGTTCACTAATTTTACGCCTACATCGTGCTAGGTATTTTGCTAAGAGTTAGGGCTCAAGAATTTGGGGGAACTGTCATAGCCCAAGTTCCATCAAAGCACAACATTAAAAGTTCTGCTTTTGAAGAAAACTGAGGATCTTTCCTTTCTGTTTGGGAGCATTTTTGGCTTCATCTGGCACTTGAAGCAGATTTTTCTCTTTTCTTTTTTTTTTTTTTTTGGCATTATGGTTTTGACTTATTAAACAAAGACAACATAGAATTGCAGTCCGTGAACCCAATCTTTAAAAACAAAAATTTTGGGGAAAATTGGCAAGAAAATACATGCTTGAACAATTTTTATTGGACTATCAACTACTCTTCAAATAGATTTTCTTTTTACTAAAAGTTTATTATTGAGATTCTCAAATATTTTCAAATATAGAGGAAACAATGTAACGAATACATAGTGCTTATTGTTCAGCTTCAGCAATTATTAGAGATAGTCACTCTTGTTTCATATATACCTCCACCTACTCTCCCCATTATTTTGAAGTCACTCCCAGACATCACATCTTTTCATCTGTAATTATTTTGATATAGCAAACTGTTGGTTTAATCAGTCCTGTACAACCTTGCTATGACACTCATTATTCCCAGTCTATGTTCCCATGTAGCAGGTACAACCTTCTAAATCAGGAACACTGAGATGGGATTAGGCAAACCAGCTACTAACAGGTTCTTTTTTAGGAGATGGTTCTGTAGTAGCTAAGAGAGAAGAAGTAAAGCTCAGAGCTTTGGATGACCTCCAGGAAAACAGAATTCCAGCAAGCATGAACAAATGTGAAGCATTTTAATTTCCAAGACAAGGGATTTAAAAGGTCTTGCCAGTGTAATGAACATAGAATGTTTTTTTCAAAAAGAAATTTAATTTAGAGGAAGAAATTGTGTTTTGTCTTTCAGTGCATTGTGATGTCTTTTATTTCCTCAACTTCATTTATATGGTTTAAAACCAGAAACAGAAGTTTACCATCTCACTTCTGCCCCTCCTCCTTAGTTTGTCTCCCTTGAAAACTCAAAGAGTAAGTAGCTAATTCAGTTACTGTTGGTGGGGGGGTGGGTGGGGGGTGGTCATCAAACTTTTCATGCAAAGGCCCACAGAGGAAATATTTTAAGTTTTGGGAGCCAAGGACAGACCCTCAGAACAAAGTTGAGAAACTCTGGTGTAGGGCAGCCAATATTGATCTATATGAAGAGCACCCCAAGTAAGTTTCCAGTTGATGGCTTGCTGGGTTCAGTGATAACTTGGGTAATTCATATAAACAGACAATTGTGAATTTTCAAGAAAATATGATTCTAGCTCTTCAATGACAACTTTTTTTCTTGAGCTGCTAAACAGATGTTAAATAGATGAGTTTGAGGTCCTCCTCCTTTGTTTTATCTCATCCACTCTGTGGGTCAGTATTGAGGACATTAAAGGCTTAGATCTCCTTGCAGTCCAAGGGACTCTCAAGAGTCTTCTCCAACACCACAGTTCAAAAGCATCAGTTCTTCAGTGCTCAGCTTTCTTCACAGTCCAAATCTCACATTCATACATGACCACTGGAAAAACCATACCCTTGACTAGACAGACCTTTGTTGGCAAAGTAATGTCTCTCCTTTTGAATATGCTATCTAGGTGGGTCATAACTTTTCTTCCAAGGAGTAAGCGTCTTTTAATTTCATGGCTGCAGTCACCATCTGCAGTGATTTTGGAGCCCCCAAAATAAACTCTGACACTGTTTCTACTGTTTCTCCATCTATTTCCCATAAAGTGATGGGACCAGATGCCATGATCTCAGTTTTCTGCATGTTGAGATTTAAGCCAACTTTTTCACTCTCCTCTTTCACTTTCATCAAGAGGCTTTTTAGTTCTTCTTCACTTTCTGCCATAAGGGTGGTATCATCTGCATATCTGAGGTTATTGATATTTCTCCTGGCAATCTTGATTCCAGCTTGTGTTTCTTCCAGCCCAGCATTTCTCATGATGTACTCTGCATATAAGTTAAATAAGCAGGGTGACGATATACAGCCTTGATGTACTCCTTTTCCTATTTGGAACCAGTTTGTTGTTCCATGTCCAGTTCAACTTGTTGCTTCCTGACCTGCATACAGATTTCTCAATGGGCAGGTCAGGTGGTCTGGTATTCCCATCTCTTTCAGAATTTTCCACAGTTTATTGTGATCCACACAGTCAGTGTTCATTGGAAGGACTGATGCTAAAGCTGAAACTCCAATACTTTGGCCACCTCATGCGAAGAGCTGACTCATTGGAAAAGACTCTGATGTTGAGAGGGATTGGGGGCAGGAGGAGAAGGGGACGACAGAGGATGAGATGGCTGGATTGCATCACCAACTCAATGGACATGAATTTGAGTGAACTCCAGCAGTTGGTGATGGATAGGGAGGCCTGGCATGCTGAGATTCATGGGGTCACAAAGAGTCAGACACGACTGAGCAACTGAACTGAACTGAACTGAACTGAACTGAACTGAAAGGCTTAGATAAACCTTTCCTTGGTAATAGGGAGGTTTGCAAGAAACAGAGCTTATGTGTTACTTGAAGAGATCCTGCTACAAAGCACAGAGGATTCTGATTGGCTTGGGGAAGACTAGAAATTTCTAGAAGGGTCCCACTAATTGGTGCTTTCAAAGGAGGCAGCACATGTGTGAAGGCCAGAGATGTATGAATCTGGAGAAGGAAAATGTAATAAATGTAACTTCTTCCAGTTCAGGCTAATGAGATGAGATAGGGCCCAGGTAATATTAGTGGAGTTTGATCAGGGCATGAGGAAAGCACTCAAGAGAGATACTGAAAGGATTTATAATGCAAGGATTCACAACAATGTAATACAAAGGGAGAAGGAAAACAGTGTGTGGGTCTGTTTCTCATAGTGTTGTCCTTGGATCTCTGGGGTTTCTTGTGAAAATACTGATTTTTTAGGCTCTCCCAAGACCTTTTGAATCAAGACCAGCATGGTACCCTGGAATCTGCATGGTTAACAGACTTGCTGAGTGTTTTTTGACATAAACCAGAGTTTGAGAAGCACTGGTATAAGCAGAGCCTTGGCTTGAAATAGAGGATGATCAAGATGACGGTGTGAAAACTCTGTAAAGCAATTATCCTTCAAATTAAAAAAAAATAAATTAAAAAAAGAAAAAAGATGACAATGTAATCTGAAATAAAGATGTCCCTTGCCTTACAAAAGAATGTCTTCCCGAGAAGTTGCATGTTAATAGAGGTTTTCTAAATTTACATTTATTGTAATTGCCCCAGTGGGACTCATTATTGTTCAGAAGAAATCAAAGGTTTAGATTTTCATAGAGTTCACATTCAACTGATTGTTTCAAATGTTTGGAGGAATCTAATCTGTCAAAATCAGTATTATCTAAAACAAAATGCAAGCATTCAAAACTATTTACTTTTATACCTATTTCTGTGATCCTTTAGCATTTTTGCCTTTCACAAGAACATTTTGTGTCAATTTTCAGCTTAGAAAATAGAGCAAATTAGGTTTAATTAATTTTCACAACCATGATAACATGCTTGTTATGATTATATAAATGAGATTTTTGTGGCTTCCATATCTGTTGCATCTCGTGTTCAAACAAAGATCTCACATTGGAGCAGGAATATGTTGATTAGATGAGTGACATTAAGTACAAAATTGTATTGTGCTGGGTGCATTTGAATTCTACACAAAGAACAGGCTCGGAGTCTGATTATCCCAGCCTCTGATTGCTTTGTCATTCACAGTTTTGATAAATGATTTAATCATGTAATGAATTGATAATTTGCTGTTGAGTCAACAAAATAGTTAATTGCAAATCTTACTTTGGAAAATTTGAAGACTAGTTTGGATTCTCATCCATTGCATTATTTAATAGTGAATATATAATTGTTCTATTTTTTTCTACTGTCCTTAATCACTTCCACTTGATTTGATAAGGCCCTCAGGCTCTCTGTAAGAGTTTCATTTTGACAGGAGGATGATAATACATGGCACGTTGAGAATTACAGGAACTCCAATAGAGGGGAGTAATGGCTTTATAGTGTGGAAATGCAGAGTCCCTCTTTAAAAATCAAATTGGTGGATAAATGAAATGCATTCCCAGCTTGTTTCCAGATTAACTGTTCAATGAGGCCCATGTCAATCTGCATCGTTTACAATGTACAAGAAATCAGAAGAGTATAGAATCTCAAAATGAAGGTTTGTTAGATCTAGAGGGAATTTAGGCTTTCTCAAACTCAAACGTCTGCAAGGACCAGGAAGTTAATACAAATTCATGATATGCAGCAAACTGCAATATAAAGGAGTAGGGCTCCTTTCCTTGTTGCTGGTAGAAATGTGGGCTCAGTTTTCCTAATATCTTGATTTTTCAACAGGTGCCCAAATCTGATCTTCATTATTCATTTTCCTGCTGAGTAGCCAGCAGGCCCTGGGACCCCTTCCTCAGAGTCACAGCTGATTGGACCAGAAGTAGATGCTTGCCTTTGAGGACTGCTGGCTGTCCCTAGGCTGGCAGCTGACTTTTGTGTGGCCCAAGCTTAAGATGAGCGGAGCCAGATAATTAGTAGGGCCAGATAATTGCCTCAGGAAGTTTGGTTCATGACACAAAGGAAATTTACCAGTTGGTAGGAGAGCAGAAGGAAGTAGATACAGAGACTGGAGCCAAGTCATGTTAATTGCAGAGCACATGACACAAGGTCATGTACTTCTGAAATTGAGGAGCTCAGAGTGGCTGAGAATCTAGACCCATTCACCACCCAAGTTGTATTTTAACAGTAGAAGAGGTGACAAGAATACACAGAAGAACTGTGCAAAAAGATCTTCATGACACGAATAATCACGATGGTGTAATCACTCACCTAAAGCCAGACATCCTGGAATGTGAAGTAAAGTGGGCCTTAGAAAGCATCACTATGAACAAAGTTAGTGCAGGTGATGGAATTCCAGTTGAGCTGTTTCAAATCCCGAAAGATGATGCTGTGAAAGTGCTGCACTCAATATGCCAGCAAATTTGGAAAACTCAGCAGTGGCCACAGGACTGGAAAAGGTCAGTTTTCATTCCAATCCCAAAGAAAGGCAATGCCAAAGAATGCTTAAAGTACTGCACAATTGCACTCATCTCACATGCTAGTAAAGTAATGCTCAGAATTCTCCAAGCCAGGCTTCAGCAATACGTGAACCGTGAAATTCCAGATGTTTAAGCTGGTTTTAGGAAAGGCAGAGGAACCAGAGATCAAACTGCCAACATCTGCTGGATCATGGAAAAAGCAAGAGAGTTCCAGGTAAACATATATTTCTGCTTTATTGACTATGCCAAAGCCTTTGACTGTGTGGATCACAACAAACTGTGGAAAATTCTGAAAGAGATGGGAATACCAGACCACCTGACCTGTCTCTTGAGAAATCTGTATGCAGGTCAGGAAGCAACAGTTAGAACTGGACATGGAACAACAGACTGGTTCCAAATAGGAAAAGGAGTATGTCAAGGCTGTATATCATCACCCTGCTTATTTAACTTGTATGCCGAGTACATCATGAGAAACGCTGGACTGGAAGAAACAAGAGCTGGAATCAAGATTGCTGGGAGAACTATCAATAACCTCAGATATGCAGATGACACCACCCTTATGGCAGAAAGTGAAGAGGAACTAAAAGCCTCTTGATGAAAGTGAAAGAGGAGAGTGAAAAACTTAGCTTAAAGCTCAACATTCAGAAAACAAAGATCATGGCATCCGGTCCCATCACTTCATGGGAAATAGATGGGGAAACAGTGGAAACAGTGTCAGACTTTATTTTGAGGGCTCCCAAATCACTGCAGATGGTGACTGCAGCCATGAAATTAAAAGACGTTTACTCCTTGGAAGAAAAGTTATGACCAACCTAGACAGCATACTCAAAAGGAGAGACATTACTTTGCCGACTAAGGTCCGTTTAGTCAAGGCTATGATTTTTCCAGTAGTCATGTATGGATGTGAGAGTTGGACTGTGAAGAAGGCTGAGTGCCAAAGAATTGATGCTTTTGAGCTGTGGTGTTGAAGAAGACTCTTGAGAGTCCTTTGGACTGCAAGGAGATCCAACCAATCCATTCTGAAGGAGATCAGGCCTGGGATTTCTTTGGAAAGAATGATGCTAAAGCGGAAACTCCAGTACTTTGGCAACCTCATGCAAAGAGTTGACTCATTGGAAAAGACTCTGATGCTGGGAGGGATTGGGGTCAGGAGGAGAAGAGGACAACAGAGGATGAGATGGCTGGATGGCATCACTGACTCGATGCACATGAGTCTGAGTGAACTCCGGGAGTTGGTGATGGACAGGGAGGCCTGGCGTGCTGCAATTCAGGGGGTTGCAAAGAGTTGGACACGACTGAGAGACTGAACTGAACTGAACTGAAACCTGAGGGAATGAATATACTATATTCAGAAATGTGTATGCACAGGGTTGGGTTAACTGGGGACAATTGTACTTACCTTCCAGAGTGTTGGGAGAATTAAGTGAGAACATGTGAACTGGTCTAGTTTATTACTTGACACAAAGAAACTTTGTGTTATTTTCCTGGGTCCTTCCTCTTTGCTCCTTCACTGCTCATGTGTTTATACCTAGTGTTGGCTTCAACCAAAGGCAGAATACTTGTATCTATGACTCAGGCCACTAATGGATAAAGTTTTTCCCTGTATATTAGCCAGCTGCCACATGCAAGGCCCCTGCCATTAACCCATGGTTGCCTGTGTCTGTCAGGATTCAGTATAGGAAACAGAAACCATGATAGGTATTTCCAGTAGAAAGAGATTTAATAAGGAAATCAGATTTTAAAATTTATTTTAACTGGAGGATAATTATTTTATAATATTGGGATGGTTTTTGCCATACATCAACATGAATGGGCCATAGGCATATGCGTGTCCCCTCCCTCCTGAATCCCCTCACACATCCCTCCCCCCATCCCTCCATGTTGTCACAGAGCATGGGCTATGGTTGTCCTGCATCATACATCAGACTTCCACTTGTCATCTATTTTACATATGGTAATGTATATGTTTCAGTGGCTTCCCAGGTGACAGTAGTGGTAAAGAACCCGCCTGCCGGTGCAGGAGACAGAAGAGACACGGGTTCGATCTCTGGGTCAGGAAGATCCCCTTGAGGAGGAAATGGCAAGCCACTCTAGTGTTCTTGCCTGGAGAATCCCATAGATAGAGGAGCCTGGCGTGCTAGAGTCCATAGATTTGCAAGGAGTCAGACATGACTGAAGTGACTTAGCACACATGCTATTCTCTCAAATCATCCTACCCTCTACTTCTCCCACTGAGTCCAATAAGGAAATTAGATTTTTAAAAAGCTTTGGAAGGAGAGTACGAAATAGCAATCTACTCCAGTGGAAATTTGCCTGGAAAATTCCATGGACAGAGGAGCCTGGCAGGCTACAGTCCATGGGATCACAAAGAGTTGGACATGATTGAACATGCACACACATTCCTTACTGGCTATATGACCGTGCACAAATTATTTAATTTCTCTCAACCTCAGTTAAAACAAAAGATAAAAGCCTTGGAAGGGATGGAAGAGTGGGATCTAAGCTGGACCTAAAGGAATGACTCCCAGAATCTTATAGAACCCATCCACCAGTTGGCTACTACCTGTGAGACCACCACTGCAGTGCTTCAGTTCAAGAATGGCCCAGGAAAAGGAAGCTGGATTCAGGAAATCCACCCTCTTGACAGCCAGGAAGCTGGAGACTGGATACCAGTGCCCTGTTGCAGAACATCCTTGAGTCTCCACGATCTGTGTTCCAGCGTAAAGCAGCCCATAGGGGCAAGGAAGGTGGTGCTGGCTTCATTTCTGCTCTTTAGATCTCACAGGAATGCACATATTTTGGGGAAGGTATTTTAAACCCAGAACTCAAGCTGTAAAAGAGACTGTGAAATGTGGTTTTCAGATTTCCACTTTCTGCAACACAGAAGGCTCACTAGGATAAAATGGTATTAAAGGATGAGTGGGCCAATACCAAATATCTACAACACTGTCTACCATATTAAGCAATTAAATGGTCAGGATCTCCCTGTACTGGGCTGCCTCATGGTCCCATCTAAAATCTCAACTATCAATTCAGTTCAGTCGCTCAGTCATGTCCGACTCTTTGCAACCCCATGAACTGCAGCATGCTAGGCCTCCCTGTCCATCACCAACTCCCGGAGTTCACCCAAACTTATGTCCACCGAGTCGGTGATGCCATCCAGCCATCTCATCCTCTGTCACCCTCTTCTCCACATGCCCCCAATCCCTCACAGCATCAGGGTCTTTTCCAAAGAGTCAACTCTTTGCATGAGGTGGCCAAAGTATTGGAGTTCCAGCTTTAGCTTCAGTCCTTCCAATGAACACCCAGGATGGATCTCCTTTAGGATGGACTGGTTGGATCTCCTTGTAGTCCAAGGAACTCTCAAGAGTCTTCTCCAACACCACAGCTCAAAAGCATCAATTCTTTGGCACTCAGCCTTCTTCATAGTCCAACTTTCACATCCATACATGAGCACTGGAAAAACCATAGCTTTGACTAGACGGACCTCTCTTGGTAATGTCTCTGCTTTTCAATATGCTATCTAGGTTTGTCATAACTTTCCCTCCAAGGAGTAAGTGTCTTTTAATTTCATGGCTGCAGTCACCATCTGCAGTGATTTTGGAGCCCCACAAAACAAAATCTGACACTGTTTCCACTGTTTCCCCATCCAGTTCCCATGAAGTGATGGGACCGGATGCCATGATCTTCGTTTTCTGCATGTTGAGCTTTAAGCCAACTTTTTCACCCTCCTCTTTCACTTTCATCAAGAGGCTTTTTAGTTCCTCTTCACTTTCAGCCATAAAGGTGGTGTCATCTGCATATCTGAGGTTATTGATATTTCTCCCGGCAATCTTGATTCCAGCTTGTGCTTCATCCAGCCCAGCGTTTCTCATGATGTACTCTGCATAGAAGTTAAATAAGCGGGGTGACAATATATAGCCTTGACTTACTCCTTTTCCTATTTGGAACCAATGCAAGGAAATAGAGGAAAACAATGGAATGGGAAAGATTAGAGATCTCTTCAAGAAAATTAGAGATACCAAGGAACATTTCACGCAAAGATGGGCTCAATAAAGGACAGAAATTTCCAATCCCAAAGAAAGGCAATGCCAAAGAATGCTCAAACTACTGCACAGTTGCTGCACAGTTGCTTACATGCTAGTAAAGTAATGCTCAAAATTATCCAAGCCAGGTTTCAGCAATACGTGAACCATGAAATTCCAGATGTTCAAGCTGGTTTTAGAAAAGGCAGAGGAACCAGAGATCAAACCGCCAACATCCACTGGATCATGGAAAAAGCAAGAGAGTTCCAGGTAAACATCTATTTCTGCTTTATTGACTATGCCAAAGCCTTTGACTGTGTAGATCACAATAAACTGTGGAAAATTCTGAAAGAGATGGGAATACCAGACCACCTGACCTGTCTCTTGAGAAATCTGTATGCAGGTCAGGAAGCAACAGTTAGAACTGGACATGGAACAACAGACTGGTTCCAAATAGGAAAAGGAGTACGTCAAGGCTGTATATCATCACCCTGCTTATTTAACTTGTATGCCGAGTACATCATGAGAAACGCTGGACTGGAAGAAACAAGAGCTGGAATCAAGATTGCTGGGAGAACTATCAATAACCTCAGATATGCAGATGACACCACCCCTATGGCAGAAAGTGAAGAGGAACCAAAAGCCTCTTGATGAAAGTGAAAGAGGAGAGTGAAAAAGTTGGCTTAAAGCTCAACATTCAGAAAACAGATCATGGTATCCGGTCCCATCACTTTATGGGAAATAGATGGAGAAACAGTGGAAACAGTGTCAGAGTTTATTTTGGGGGCTTCAAAATCACTGCAGATGGTTATTGCAGACATGAAGTTAAAAGATGCTTACTACTTGGAAGAAAAGTTATGACCAACCTAGACAGCATACTCAAAAGCAGAGACATTACTTTGCCGACTAAGGTCCATTTAGTCAAGGCTATGATTTTTCCAGTAGTCATGTATGGATGTGAGAGTTGGACTGTGAAGAAGGCTGAGCGCCATAGAATTGATGCTTTTGAACTTTGGTGTTGGAGAAGACTCTTGAGAGTCCCTTGGACTGCAAGGAAATCCAACCAGTCCATTCTGAAGGAGATCAGGCCTGGGATTTCTTTGGAAGGAATGATGCTAAAGCGGAAACTCCAGTACTTTGGCCACCTCATGAGAAGAGTTGACTCATTGGAAAGGACTGTGATGCTAGGAGGGATTGGGGGCAAGAGGAGAAGGAGACGACAGAGGATGAGATGGCTGGATGGCATCACTGACTCAATGGATGTGAGTCCAAGTGAACTCCTAGAGTTGTTGATAGACAGGGTGGCCTGGTGTGCTGTGATTCATGTGGTTGCAAAGAGTCAGACACAACTGAGTGACTGAACTGAACTGAGCAGAAGCAGAAGATGTTAAGAAGAGGTGGCAAGAATACACAGAAGAACCATACATAAAAGATCTTCATGACCCAGATAATTATGATGTCGTGATCCCTCACCTAGAGCCAGATATCCTGGAATGTGAAGTCAAGTGGGCCTTAGAAAGCATCACTACGAAGAAAGCTAGTGGAGTTGATGGAATTCCAGTTGAGCTATTTCAAATCCTGAAAGATGATGCTGTGAAAGTGTTGCATTCAGTATGCCAGCAAATTTGGAAAATGCAGTAGTGGCCACAGGACTGGAAAAGGTCAGTTTTCATTCCAGTCCCAAAGAAAGGCAATGCCAAAGAATGCTCAAACTACTGCACAGTTCCACTCATCTCACACACTAGTATATTAATGCTCAAATTCTCTAAGCCAGGCTTCAGCAATATGTGAACCGTGAACTTCCAGATGTTCAAGCTGGTTTTAGAAAAGGCAGAGGAACCAGAGATCAAGTTGTCAACATACACTGGATCATGGAAAAAGCAAAAGACTTCCAGAAAAACATCTATTTCTGCTTTATTCATTATGCCAAAGCCTTTGACTGTGTGGATCACAATAAACTGTGGAAAATTCTGAAAGAGATGGGAATACCAGATCACTTGTCCTGCCTCTTGAGAAACCTATATGCAGTTCAGGAAGCAACAGTTAGAACTGGACATGGAATAGGAGACTGGTTCCAAAGATGTTGCTAATCCTAATAAAATATTTTTGCTATTTTGTGCCTGTCCTTTACCTAATCCCAGTTCTCACCTAGATAGTTGAATTTGGCAAAAAAAAAAAGTTAAGGAGAAATTATTCTTACTCCCAGTTAACAACTGTGGCACCACTGTTCAATAAATTTCTATAGCCTGAGCTCACACTTCATCAAAATAAATTCCAGATGGATTAAATAGTTAAATATAACTAACAAGAGATCCAGAGGATAAAACCAATATATATATAATTTAAGAAAAGGGAGAACTTTTCAAACATGGCACCAAAGGCAGAAAACATAAAGGAAAAGATAAATAGATTTCAATGTATAAAAGTTAAACTTTTATATGCCAAAGAAGCAGAAAGACAGTGACAAGCTGAGAAAAATTTGTATGGTACGACAAACGGTTAACACTAAAGAGTGTTTACAAATCAATAAAGAAGATAAATATTCTAATAGGAAAAAAGGACAAAAGACAAGGAAGATCACTTGCCAAGGGGACAAGTACAAATAGCCAATGAAAAAGTAAAAGTTCAAATTCATTTATAATAAAAATTGAAAAGTAAACAAAAATGCCATGCCATTTAAAAATTTGTCCATTTTTTTGCCTATCATTTGACACTGTCGAAAAGAAAAGGAATAATACCCAGGGTTGAGCTGGGCATGAGGAAATAAGCACTTTCAAATACAGCTGATGGGAGAACAAATTGGTTTAATGTTTCTGAATGGTAATTTGGCAATATGTTTCCAAAGTATTACATGTGAATGCTCTTTAAGTTGTTATACTTGCAGGAATCAATGCTAAGGAAACAATCAGATAGGTTATTTGTAAGAAAACTCCTATAATAATTGTTTTTTAATGTTACAAACTTATAAACCATCTGAATGCTTTAACAATATGTAATTGGTTAACTAATAATGATACATCCGTGAGTGAATCACAGTACAACCATATGTTGGATTACTATTTGGCCATTACAAATAATGGTATAGACGAATGACAGGAAAAAACATCCACAATGTATCAGTAAGTGCAGAAAGCAGGCAACGAATATGTGTGTACTGAGTGATAACAATGAATGATTCATAGAAAGACAGGAAGGGAATGAATTAAAATGTTAATAAGGGTTATTTTTGGGTGGTGAGGTTCTGGATGATTTTAACAGTTTGAGTTTCTCAAATTTTTATTCCCATTTTTTTGCACTAAGGAAGCGTTATCTAGGAAGAAAATTTTAAATGTAATACAATGTAAACTTTTGGTTTGTTCTTTCTTCTATGAAGGCAACTGAATGAGGATAAATAGCTTGTGTAAGGCAGTGATCTTGGGCCGAGTCCAGCCTATGAGCCTGATGCTAAATTTCCATAAGTGACACTAGGAGCCAATCAGATTGTGCTGCCTGAAGTGGAAAAATTGCTAGGAAACTCGCCTTACTCCATCCTGGAGCACAAGGACAAGTGTTTTCTCTGACACTTGTTTATCAACCTCCAGTGGCCACTGAATGTCACTGTGGTTCCAAGGAAATGCAGTGAAGATCTGGCTTCTTTGGTCCCAGTGATGGGGGCAGGAAAAATAAATAGGCAAATTGGTCCTAGAATTCTCTAGAGGCTGGCGCAGCCTCCTATTTCTACTAACAATACATTTGGGCTGATAAATGAGTAATGAGAACAAAGTGTTTGAGTCACCACTCAAAGACTCTAAGAAGTTTCATGTAGTAAGAACCAAAAGCCTCAGGTTGTGATCCTGGTGAGATTCCTTCTGTGGACAGATGGGGAAACTGATCTCAGTCGTGAAGGATAGCCTCAGGAGGCAGAAAGGTGTCACCCAATAGGCAGACCTAAGCACCTACTTGGGGCACCAGCAAAGCAAAGGCACCAACTAATGATGTCCTTCTGGGAGGCAGAGGCAGAGGCATATCACTAGTGTGTGGTATGGGGTCTGGCACATAGTAGGTGCTCAGAAAAGTTGGAAGGACATCCCTGACTACTACCCCCTTCAGTCTGGATTAGGTGCCCCTCCTTAATGACGGCATAGTACTTGCGCTTACTTCTGTCCTAACAATTATGACCTTGGGTTACAGTAATCCACTGACATGTTGCTTGGATGCCAGAGGCTAGGGAACGTGTCTTTTGTTATAGTCTTCAGCACTTACTGCAAAAAAAAAAGAGATTTTGTGATTCCTCTCAGCTCTGCTCCATCTCCACTCACCCAAAAAGATTATGGTAACTAGAAAATCCTCCTTCCCCCCACTCCCCCGCCAAAAAAACAAACAAACAAACAAAAAACCGGGCTGAGTTACAAGTTTGAAGAGTATGGAGATGGGTTAGAGGCAGGAATGAGAGGTCCAGGAGTAGAGAAGACTAATGAAACAAAGCAGCTCTAAAGGATGAAGGAAAAAATATTCCATTGGTGGGATGGTTGGAAAGAGGCTGAGACAAAGGGATATGTCAAGAGGGGGTTGATGTAGTTGTGTGTGATGTAAATGTTTCCTCTCTCTTCCCTGGGAAATCTTCACCCTGAGTTTCAATGCTTTGTCAGTAGCTTTTCTTTCAGGGGTGTGTGAAGGAGTGTCAAGACTGGTGGGGCAAAGTAAATGCTGCCCACGGGGAACTGCTAATCTATGGATTACAGTAGACCTGCCCACATGTCTCTCAGTTCCATGTTCTTTGTAGGAAAGCTAATTTGTCTTATTTACATAGGCCTGTCCTACTTGACTGTCCTGATATCTGAGTGCCTCAGACCAAATACAACTCTGTGTAAAGTCACCTCCCACAAGTGTACACAGAGGAGTAGCTACCTCTACAGACCCCCTTCTCTTTAGCCCATCAGTTTACTCATTAGTGATTTTTTTATCCACAGGGAAAAAGAGAAAAAAAGTGAGTAGTGCCATTGTTCCCTTCCTTGGATACTCCTTTATCTGTTCCCAGATCATGCTGTTTCCTATCTGAGCCATCCCCACTCTGTCTTGTTTACTACTCCCTCGGTGACCTGTTCTATGTTATCAGGTCACGACTCTTATGGATGTCCTCAACCTTGTCCTTTCTTTTTCAGCCTTCATTCATCAGCAAATCCTTTGACTCTTCTTCGAAACACATTCAGAATCTGACCACATCCAGAATCTGATCTCTTTTCATCACCTCTACTACTACCATCTGGTCAGATTCCAGATGTATCTCAAAGTAGAGTCAAAGGATTTGCTGATGATCATTGGGTCAGATGGACCTTGCTTACCTGGACTCAATTCAGTTCAGTTGCTCAGTTGTGTCCGACTCTTTGCGACCCCATGGACTGCAGCACTCCAGGCCTCCCTGTCCATCACCAACTCCCAGAGTTTACTCAGACTTATACCCATTGAGTTGGTGATGCCATCCAACCATCTCATCCTCTGTCATCCCTTTCTCCTCCTGCCTTCAATCTTTCCCAGCATCAGGGTCTTTTCAAATGAATCAGTTCTTTGCCTCAGGTGGCCAAAATATTGGAGTTTCAGCTTCAGCATCAGTCCTTCCAATGAATATTCAGGACTGATTTCCTTTAGGATGGATTGGTTGGATTTCCTTGCAGTCCAAGGGACTCTCAGGAGTCTTCTCCAATACCACAGTTCAAAAGCATCAATTCTTTGGCACTCAGCTTTCTTTATAGTCCAACTCTCACATCCATACATGACTACTGGAAAAACCATAGCTTTGACTAGACGGACCTTTGTTGGTAAAGTAATGTCTCTGCTTTTTAATATGCTGTCTAGGTTGGTCATAACTTTTCTTCCAAGGAGCAAGCGTCTTTTAATTTCATGGCTGCAGTCACCATCTGCAGTGATTTTGGAGCCCCCAAAATAAAGTCTGCCACTGTTTCCACTGTTTCCCCATCCATTTCCCATGAAGTAATGAGCCCAGATGCCATGATCTTCATTTTCTGCATGTTGAGCTTTAAGCCAACTTTTTCACTCTCCTCTTTCACTTTCATCAAGAGGCTGTTTAGTTCTTCACTTTCTGCCATAAGGGTGGTATCATCTGCATATCAAATGTTATTGATATTTCTCCCGGCAAACTTGATTCCAGCTTGTGCTTCATCCAGCCCAGCGTTTCTCATGATGTACTCGGCATACAAGTTAAATAAGCAGGGTGATGATATACAGTTTTGACATACTCCTTTCCCTATTTGGAACCAGTCTGTTGTTCCATGTCCAGTTCTAATTGTTTGCTTCCTGATTTTGCATACAGATTTTTCAAGAGGCAGGTCAGGTGGTCTGGTATTCCCATTTCTTTATGAATTTCCCTGAGTTTGTTGTGGTCCACACAGTCAAAGGCTTTGGTATAGTCAATAAAGCAGAAGTAGGTATTTTCTGGAACTCTCTTGCTTTTTCGATGATTCTGCATGCTTATATTCCAAATATTATGAGAGATATCACCTTTTTAAAAATTCACTATATTGTTAGTGCTGGTTGTTACAGCAACTCATCATTTTCCCCTCAAACATTGTAAATATGCTTTATATGGACTCATCCCAGAGCCCCAAATTCAAGTTAATACTTTTTGCTGCAGTTAAACCTTGCCCAGGTAAAGACAAGCATTATTGCACGGTAAACAGAGATTGTTTCCATGGTGGGAATGATTGTACAGATGCAGCCATAATATCACTTGTCCTTCTGGAGTGGAAAATGACTGGCCAAGATCAGGGGTTAGATTGAAATTGGAGTTAAGGATGTAGTTTGCCTATGGAAAGCCCAAATGGCTGACACTGAGACAATTCATCAAGACCTTGGCCTCATTAACAATAAGCACAAATCAACTGAGTTAATAATCCCAGGAGAAAAAAAGCCCAAGAGAATGGTAAGTTGTTTTCTTGAAAAATAGTGAAACAAAACCTTTACAATTCTGATAAAAGGATACTAGACATGGAAAAGTTCCATTTTTCACTCTAACTTGATTCTATGGTTGCTAAAGATTGTATTCTGTGAGAGATTTCACTTGAATGTCTTATTAGAGCTTCAGATTTTCAGACACTTGATACAAGGTATTCTGAATCTTTATGGTACAGAACAGTTATCCTTTCTTTAGGTGGCTGGAAATGGAATCTTTTGTCTTCCTAGGAAGCCACAGAAGGCCTTTTGATTTCATGAAAGCTGAACTGGGGATTTAAGAAGCATCAGCTGTGTCACCTCCTTGAAGACACTGGGCAATGTGCACTCTTTAAACATGAAAGAAGTAGAGTGGCTTATTTTAGCTGGAATTTTAAAGGGCAATCTTAGAAACATAATTCTTTAACAAGTAAGATTCACTCCTCTTTATAATTGGGGAATAGGAGGTGAAACCACACAAAGAATTAAGGCCATGTTAGAATTAAATATTTATTTGCCCTCTAAAGGCGACTGAAGAAATAAATCATAAAAATTTATTTGAAAAAAATGTTTTTGAAAATAACTTTTCATCTCTCTCAAGGGGGAAGACATCTACCACCTGTTTAGCACCAGGTGTTATTAAGTACTTGATTGAAGTTTTTCAACTAGGCAGAATGTATTTTGAATTAGTTGGGGAATGTTTGTGTATATTTTTCCTAACAGTGAATGCTATTCTCTCAGGTGTGGAGTAACCAACATTTGCATGCTATGAATTTTCTGTTACTTCACATGTTTGAAGGCTGAAGAAGCAGTGCTGTCTGTTCACAGTTAGGTGATTGTTCAGTTTGCTTGACTTCATAACTAGTCACTCCAAAACTTAGTGGCTTAAAGTCACGATCACTTTACTTGCTCACAATCCTATTCATTAGTGATTTGGGCCGAGCAGTTATTTTGCTGCTTATGCCTGGCATTTATGCAGTGAAGTAGGAGAGAAGGGTGAATCCGAATGCAGAATGGCTTCATTATCTCATGGAAGGGTCTTCCATCAGCAAAAGCTAACTGGAACCTAGCTGGCAAGATTCTTGAAAATGTAGGTTTTCTGGTTTCCATAGTACAGGGAAGATTCTAGAAACTTAGGCTCCTCTGTCCATGGGATTTTCCAGTCAATACTGGAGTGGGTTGCCATTTTCTTCTCTACGGGATCTTCCCAACCCAGAGATAAAACTCAGGTCTTTTGCCTTACAGGCAGATTCCTGGTGGCTCAGAGGTTAAAGCGTCTGCCTGCAGTGCAGGAGACCTGGGTTCAATCCCTGGGTCAGGAAGATCCCCTGGAGAAGGAAATGGCAACCCACTCCAATATTCTTGCCTGGAGAATCCCATGGACAGAGGAGCCTGGTGGGTACAGTCCACTGGGTCACGAAGAGTTGGACACGACTGAGTGACTTCACCTCACCACCTCACCTTCACCGTCTAAGCCACCCGGAGAAGCCCATATAAAAACTTGGATGTGGACTTAAATATCCACAGACAATGTCTGACATAGGCACCTACCTCAAAGGAAGTTGAAATGATTAATGAGATATTATGTACAAATTGCATACTATGGTGCCTGGCACACCAAGAACTCTAAAAAGGGATAGTGCCATGTGTATCTGTGGGTATAAATGCATATTTATAATATTCACTTTAAATGTATTTACCTTACCTCTGTTGAATAGCTCTTTACAAACTAGAACATTTTTCTTTTCCTCCCTATCCTCTCTTAGACTACACTAAGAGCTCCATAAAGACTATTTTCTGATTTATTTCAAAGTAGCTGACAGAAGTAGATTTTAAAACTTTTTTCTTATAAAGTGTTCTAAAAATGTAAATGTAGCATGTCAGCAGCTTCTAACGTATTTCATTTTGCTTCGATGGCTAAAACATGAATTGCCACTTGCCTACAACTTAGTTGTTGAAGTCTACTAAATATGAGTATCTCAGTGACCAATTTTCATTTCATTACTATGTTGTTTTTTTTTTTTTTTGCATCTTGTTGCTCAAATTTCAAATTTCTGAGCTTTAAAGTGTGATGTAGTTTGCATTAACATAAATCTTGGGGATGACAGTAGCATTTAAATTTCTTCATGAAAGCAGCTTCAGATCTGAGACTTTCATTCCTCCAACCTTGGCTAACTTCTCACATTTCTTTGCAGCAGTCATCAGATGGTCTCCCATTTCTCTGAACTCAGACGATTTTTCCACTAAGGCCAGATTCCTTTCAATATTTATTTTTTAAATTTATTATTTAGTTGTGTTAGGTCTTTGTTGCCTCACATGGTATCTTTTTAGTTGTAGTATATGAACACTCCGTTGAGGCATGTGAGGTCTAGTTCCCTGACCCGAGATCGAACCCAAGCCTCCTGCATTGGGAGTCTGGAGTCTTAGCCATGGAAGCACCAAAGAAGTCCCTACTACAGCCAGATTTTTAAACTGGCGTTTTGGCTATATTGGGTTTTCTTCCTTTGTGTGGGCTTTCTCTAGTTGCGGTGAGCAGGGGCTTCTCATTGTGGCGGCTTCTCTTGTGGCCCACAGGCTCTCAGCGCGTGGGCTTCAGTAGCTGTGGCATGTGGCCTCAGTAGTTGTGTATGGGCTTAGTTGCTCAGTGGTATGGGGAGTCTTCCCAGACCAGGGATCAAACCTGTGTCCCCTGCATTGGCAGGCAGATTCTTATCCACTGCACCACTAGGGAAGTCCCAAGGCCAGATTTTTAGGTCCATCCACAAAGGCTGTTTCTGGCTTGAAGAGCCTTCTCTAAACTTGGTGTTACCATGGGCACGCTCAACAGTTGAATAATGCCAATGAGTGATAGGAAATGATTTGGAAAGGTGAGAATAAAATGAAAAAATGGGGTGGGGGGCAGAAATCCTCTTTGAGGAACCAGGAAGCATTCCAAGTCACCTTTGTCTAGTCAAATGTCTGATATGAGAAGCCTGATGGGCTGCAGCTGGATGGAGGGGTCTGGTGGGCTGCAGTCCATGGGGTCACTAAGAGTCAGACAACAACAAAGTCTGCTTTAGATAACCCACACCTCTGCTTGTGTGTGTGTGCACACTAAGTCTCTTCAGTCATGTCTGACTCTTTTGCAACCCCATGGACTGTAACCTGTCAGGCTCCTCTGTCCTTGAGAATTCTCCAGGCAAAAATACTGGAGTGGCTTGCCATGCCCTCCTCCAGGGAATCTTCCTGACCAAGGGATTGAACTCACATCTCTTACATCTCCGGCATTGGGAGATGTGTTCTTTACCACTAGTGCCCAGCTGGGAAGCCCAGTTTCTGCTCGTGTGCTCTGTCAAATACATATTGGCTGGTTCAGTGCCCTTGGCTTTACTCTACATGTAATTGTCTCTGTAAGAAAACGCCGCGGGAAGGAAAAAAGCCACCTCTAGGGACCGTTAGTGGAAAGGCCTTTATTGGGCAGTCGCTCCCGGGCAGAACTCCCGGGGGCAAGCGAGCGAGGAAACAAAGGGAGTCTACAAAGCATGAGGGGGTGAGGAAGGGGTTTTTATAGCCAGGGCTGGCATTCAAACCCGGTTCTTCCATATAAAGTAGAAAGCGCGGGCTGTAGCAGTGATTGGCGTTTGGGGGCTCCGTGCCAGCGCCTGATTGGGTCAGGATACAGGGGACTGGTCCCTGGAAGTTTGGTCCGCCCCCGGTTCCTGTTTGGGCGTCGGCCGACTGTCGGGCTTGTCCGGGGCATGTCTCGACATGCCGACCTCTCAGTCTCATTTTATATTTGTCCGTGTATTTGAAGCATCTTCAGGCAGATATCAGAGAAGGCACTGGTGACTCACTCCAGTACTCATGTCTGGAAAATCCCATGGATGGAGGAGCCTGGTGGGCTGTAGTCCATGGGGTCGCTAAGAGTCGGACACTGCTGAGCAACTTCACTTTCACTTTTCACTTTCATGCATTGGAGAAGGAAATGGCAACTCACTCCAGTGTTCTTGCCTGGAGAATCCCAGGGACAGAGGAGCCTGGTGGGCTGCTATCTATGGGATCGCAGAGTTGGACACGACTGAAGTGACTTAGCAGCAGCAGCAGCAGCAGCAGGCAGATATATTTAAAATAATTAAGTGGTTCCTATTGTCTTCGTGAATTAAACTAACATCTCTTGCCATGGTGGTCAAGGCCTTTCCTATTTCTATTTGGCTCTTTGCTACCTTTCCATCCAGCCTAAACTCTTGATCCTCTCTTTCTCATGTTGGCTATCACTACCCACACTCATCCATAGCTCACCACCAATAATCAACAACCACCAACTGCACTTATTAGCCCTAACCACGCCCATTAAGCCATGCCTAATAGGTCTGTCCATGAACTCCACTTCACCACCAGCCACACCCCAACAGCCCTGGCCACCACTGCAATTTCTGCCCACCAGCTATGTCTACCAGCCGCAGTCCTATTTACTCTGACTCCCTCTGTCACAGCACTTTGGCTTAGTCCTGTTGTTTCTCCTTAATACCTCATCAAATATCTCACGGCCATTCCCTTTCTCTCTAGTTCTCCCTCCTTGCTGTGGATCAGACCACCACTATCTTTTGCCTGCATCATTGCCTGGCCTCCTGACTAGGCCCCCTGCCTCCAGGTCAGCCTTCCCTCCAATCAAACCCATATTGTTGCTGTTTAGTTTCTCAGTCATATCTGACTTTTTTGTGACCCCATGGACTGTAGCCCACCAGGCTCCTCTGTCCATGGGGTTTCCCAGGCAAGACCACTGGAGTGGGTTGCCATTTCCTTCTCTAGTGGATCTTCTCAACCCAGGGATCACTGCTAAAGTGATTTTTCTGACTTCTGAATACAACCCTATCTTCCTTCTTTGAACAAACTGTGGTGACCATTAGAGCTGTCTATTAAATATATCTGGTTCTCCCCGCTTCTAGGCACATGAGATCATACTTCACCACCCTTCTGAAGCTAAGTGTGGACATGACTTGCTTTAGTCAATAAAATGTGAGCAGAAGTGATGTATGCCATCTTGGGGCAGAAACTTTAAGAGCCAGTGTACAATTTTCCCTATTCTCTGTCCCTTTGGTTCCAGGTGGTGGCTGCTCTGTTGGTCTGAGTCTACGAGTGAAGGGTCCCTAGGACTGCCCACAGTAGATATGTAGCATGAGTAAGAAATCAACCTGTTGTTTTAAGTCACTGACTTTGGAGTTCTTACTGCCACAGAATCTGGCATGCTTCGAGTCATACAAAGACTGAGGTCAAGCTCAAACTTCTTAGCACAATATTGGTAGTGTTTATAATCTGACTTTATCTTCCAACCTCATTTTAAACTATTTTTTTCCCCACATCCTATGCTCCAGACAAAGTCTTGCTCCTGGTATATGCTCTTCTGTTTTCTTGCCTCAGTTATTTGCTCTTCCAGCAATGTTTCCAACTCAGCATGTCCCAAACCAGCCTCTCCCTCCTTAGACTTCCAGAAGCACAATATATGGATCACCTTCCTAGTTGTATCAGACTTTCTTATATGTATATCTTATGTACTCTGTTTGCCTGGAATCTCCTTTGTGTCAGTTCAGTTCAGTTGCTCAGTTGTGTCTGACTCTTTGTGACCCCATGGACTGCAGCACACCAGGCCTCCCTGTCCATCACCAACTCCCAGAGCTTGCTCAAACTCATGCCTATTGAGTCAGTGATGCCATCCAACCATCTCATCCTCTGTCATCCCCTTCTCCTCCCACTTTCAATCTTTTCCAGCATCAGTCTTTTCAAATGAATCAGTTCTTCGCATCAGGTGGCCAAAATATCGGAATTTCAGCTTCAGCCTCAGTCCTTCCAATGAATAGTCAGGACTGATTTCCTTTAGGATGGACTGGTTGGATCTCCTTGCAGTCCAAGGGACTCTCAAGAATCTTCTCCAACACAACAGTTCAAAAGCATCAATTCTTCGGCGCTCAGTTTTCTTTATAGTCCAACTCTCACATCCATACATGACTACAGGAAAAACCATAGCCTTAACTAGACGGACCTTTGCTGGTAATGCCTCTGCTTTTTAATATGCTATCTAGGTTGGTCATACGGAGAAGGCAATGGCAACCCACTCCAGTACTCTTGCCTGGAAAATCCCATGGATGGAGGAGTCTGGTAGGCTGTAGTCCATGGGGTCGCTAAGATTCGGACACGACTGAGCGACTTAACTTTCACTTTTTACTTTCATGCATTGGAGAAGGAAATGGCAATCCACTCCAGTGTTCTTGCCTGGAGAATTTCAGGGATAGGGAGCCTGGTGGGCTGCCGTCTATGGGGTCGCACAGAGTCAGACACGACTGAAGTGACTTAGCAGCAGCAGAGGAGAGCAGAGTGAGCTTGGACTCGGTAATAAGATCTACAAAAGAACTCTTGAAAAGATGTCTGCTGAGGGTAGGTGATTTTCAGGTGCACTTCAATTTCAAATGGAAACCAAAAGCAAAAGCGGGGTACTGTAGGCCTGTCTCCCCAAAATGGATTTCAAGTGTGGCAGCAGGTTGGTCATAACTTTCCTACCAAGGAGTAAGCATCTTTTAATTTTATGGCTGCAGTCACCATCTGCAGTGATTTTGGAGCCCCTCCCCCAAATAAAGTCAGCCACTGTTTCCACTGTTTCCCCATCTATTTGCCACGAAGTGATGGGACCGGATGCCATGATCTTAGTTTTCTCACTGTTGAGCTTTAAGCCAACTTTTTTACTCTCCTGTTTCACGTTCATCAAGAGACTCTTTAGTTCTTCTTCACTTTCTGCCATAAGGGTGGTGTCATCTGCATATCTGAGGGTATTGATATTTCTCCCAGCAATCTTGATTCTAGCTTGGCTTCCTCCAGCCCAGCATTTCTCATGATGTATTCTGCTGCTGCTGCTAAGTTGCTTCAGTCGGGTCTGACTCTGTGCGACCCCATAGATGGCAGCCCACCAGGCTCCCCCATCCCTGAGATTCTCCAGGCAAGAACACTGGAGTGGGTTGCCATTTCCTTCTCCAATGCATGAAAGTGAAAAGTGAAAGTGAAGTCACTGAGTCATGTCCAACTCTCAGCGACCCCATGGACTACAGCCTACCAGGCTCCGCTATCCATGGGATTTTCCAGGCAAGAGTACTGGAGTGCGGTGCCATTGCCTTCTCTGCTACATCATGTTAGTGCTTAAATATTTGTCAAATAAATGTACACCATTCCTGAAATAGAGGATAATTATAAAACTTAATTTTTGTTGTGGGTTTTTAAAAGGACAGCTGTGGTTGACCAGTTTTCCCAGCACCACCTGTTAAAGAGACTGTCTTTACTCCATTGTATATTCTTGCCTCCTTTGTCAAAGATAAGGTGTCCATAGGTGTGTGGGTTAATCTCAGGGCTTTCTATTTTGTTCCATTGATCTATATTTCTGTCTTTGTGCCAGTACCATACTGTCTTAATGACTGTGGCTTTGTAGTAGAGACTGAAGTCAGGCAAGTTGATTCCTCCAGTTCCATTCTTCTTTCTCAAGATTGCTTTGGCTATTCGAGGTTTTTGTATTTCCATATAAATCTTGAGATTATTTGATCTAGTTCTGTGAAAAATACTGCTGGTAACTTGATAGGAATTGCATTGAATCTGTAGATTGCTTTGGGTAGTATACTCATTTTCACTATATTGATTCTTCCAACCCATGAGCATGGTATATTTCTCCATCTATTAGTGTCCTCTTTGATTTTTTTCATCAGTGTTTTATAGTTTTCGATATATAGGTCTTTAGTTTCTTTAGGTAGGTATATTCCTAAGTATTTTATTCTTTTCGTTGCAATGGTGAATGGGATTGTTTCCTTGACTTCTTTTTCTACTTTCTCATTATTAGTGTATAGGAATGCAAGGGATTTCTGAGTGTTGATTCTATATCCTGCAACTTTACTATATTCGTTGATTAGCTCTAGTAGTTTTCTGGTCGAGTCTTTAGGATTTTCTATATAGAGGATCATGTCGTCCGCAAACAGTGAGAGTTTTACTTCTTCTTTTCCAATTTGGATTCCTTTTATTTCTTTTTCTGCTCTGATTGCTGTGGCCAAAACTTCCAGTACGATATTGAATAGTAGTGGTGAGAGTGGACACCCTTGTCTTGTTCCTGACTTTAGGGAAATGGTTTCAATTTTTCACCATTGAGGATAATGTTAGCTGTGGGTTTGTCATATATAGCTTTTATTATGTTGAGGTCCGTTCCTTCTATTCCTGCTTTCTGGAGCATTTTTATCATAAATGGATGCTGAATTTTGTCAAAGGCTTTTTCTGCATCTATTGAAATAATCATATGATTTTTACTAGATCTCTTTCTAACACCATACACAAAAATAAACTCAAAATAGATTAAAGATCTAAATGTAAGACCAGAAACTATAAAACTCCTAGAGGAAAACATAGGCAAAACACTCTCCGACATAAATCACAGCAGGATCCTCTATGATCCACCTCCCAATATACTGGAAATAAAAGCAAAAATAAACAAATGGGATCTAATTAAAATTAAAAGCTTCTGCACAACAAAGGAAACTATAAGCAAGGTGAAAAGACAGCCTTCTGAATGGGAGAAAACAATAGCAAATGAAACAACTGAGAAACAACTAATCTCAAAGATATACAAGCAACTTATGCAGCTCAACTCCAGAAAAATAAACGAACCAATAAAAAAATGGGCCAAAGAACTAAATAGGCATTTCTCCAAAGAAGACATACGGATGGCTAACAAACACATGAAAAGATGCTCAACATCACTTATTATCAGAGAAATGCAAATCAAGACCACAGTGAGGTATCATTTCACACCAGTCAGAATGGCTGTGATCCAAAAGTCTACAAGCAATAAATGCTGGAGAGGATGTGGAGAAAAGGGAACCCTCTTACACTGCTGGTGGGAATGCAAACTAGTACAGCCACTATGGAAAACAGTGTGGAGATTCCTTAAAAAATTGCAAATAGAACTGCCTTATGATCCAGCAATCCCACTGCTGGGCATACACACCGAGGAAACCAGAATTGAAAGAGACACATGTACCCCAATGTTCATTGCAGCACTGTTTATAATAGCCAGGACATGGAAACAACCTAGATGTCCATCAGCAGATGAATGGATAAGAAAGCTGTGGTACATATACACAGTGGAGTACTACTCAGCCCTTAAAAAGAATAAATTTGACTCAGTTCTAATGAGATGGATGAAACTGGAGCCGATTATACAGAGTGAAGTAAGCCAGAAAGAAAAACACCAATACAGTATACTGACACATATATATGGAATTTAGAAGGATAGTAATGAAGACCCTCTATGTGAGACAACAAAAGAGACTCAGAGGTATAGAACGGACTTTTGGACTCTGAGGGAGAGGGAGAGGGTGGGATGATTTGGGAGAACGGCATTGAAACATGTATACTATCTTGTAAGAATGAAGCGCCAGTCTATGTTCAATACAGGATGCAGGACGCATGGGGCGGGTGCACGGGATAATTCAGGGAGAGGATGTGGGGTGGGAGGTGCGAGGGGGCTTTGGCATTGGGAGATCGTGGACACCTGTGGCTGATTCGTGTCAATGTATGGCAAAACAAATACAGTATTGTAATTAAAAAAATAAATAAATTTAATAAAAAAATAAAAATAAATAAATAAAAGGACAGCTGTGTTGAGGTGTAATTGATAGACAAAAGCCTGCACATGTTCAGTGCACACTACTGATGAGTTTGGACATGTGCATATACCCGTGATACTAACACTACAATCAAGGTAATATCTGTCACTTCCAGCAGTTTCCTTGTGTGTGTGTGTGATGAGAATACTTAACACAAGATCTACCTTCCTAGCAAACTTTTAAGTGCACAGCGTTGGGTTGTTAACTATAGGTACAATGTTGTACAGCAGATCTCCAGAACTTCTTCATCTTGCATAACTGAAGCTTTATACCCATTGAACAATCACTCCTCTTTCCTCCTTCCACCTAGCAATCACCACTCTAATCTTTCTAATCTTTTCTTCTATGAGTTTGACTACTAGTATCTATCCTCCTGAAACTGGCTTATTTCACTTTGCATTATGTCCTCAAGGTTATCCATGTTGTCACAGATGGTAATATTTCCTTCTTTATTTAAGACTGAATAACCTTTCATCACAAACACACATACACACAAAACACATTCTCTTTATCCATTCATCTATCAATGGACATTTGGCTTGTTTCCATAATCTTGGCTATTGTGAATAATGGCCCAGTTTGTTTTGTGTGACTGGGTGGGTTAGGGAGTAGCTCTGAGAATGTATAGGGTAACTCATTAGAGGGGTGGGACGGAGATGGAAATAGGGGAGGGAACAGTGGAGTTAATACACTATTGCCTGGCATCTGCTCAAAACTTAACACTGAGGTAGGCACTGTGATGAATTTCTATAAAGAAGACACTATTAGCAACCTCTATGAACTTTCCCTCTGGTTTGGTGACAAAACATTATAGGCATGAAACCAATGAAGATTATATTACGGACTTGAGTTACTAAAACCTCGCTGCAGATGGTGAATTTTCAACTATTTCTGCAATGTGCTATTGCATCTCTAAGACTATTGTAAATATCTTCAACCAATGTTAGTACAACTGACCTCAATTAAAAGCTTGTCATGCATTTCAATTTAGGGGAGGGAGTAGTTCACAAAATCATGATTGTTGTAAAACCAGTCCACAACCAGTGGCAGGCTGTTGTGAATTTGAAAACACTGGCTGAGTTAAAACTTGTTTCTACTGGGTTTTCTTTGACCAGGTAGCATTTTTAATCTCCAGAGCTCTTTGAAGCCATTTGGCATGATTTGAATGCATTGGATGTGTGGTGTAGTGGTCAGTGATAATAAATGTTTAGCAGTGATCACAAGGGTCTGGTGGATCCTGATTTACAGCATTCACCAATTGCTGTGGTGTAAATACTTCCACCATGGTCAATTTTAAACTTACTCATTGAACATCACTGAATGTGAAGATGGGAAGAGATGTGTACAGTCAACTCCCTAAAGCCGCTGCAGGCAGACCCTGCAGCACACCACTCTGTTCAGGGGTTGGGGGTGGAGAGGAGGGAGGCAGAAGGAGGAATGAGAATGTGTAGGGCAAAGGAATGGCTTTTAAAACTCTAAAGGAAGAAGCAAGATCAGAGGTTTGGATAATTTTGAATTATCTACTCAGTTTCCTGAAAAAACTGGGAATTATTGTTAAGCTGCACAGCTAAAGGTGCGAGACTTCTGTCTGAGCTGCCTCAGACAGATAACTTCCATCTTCACTTTAGGAGATTTTTAAGTACTGAATTTACATTTTTAAGAAGTGTGTTCACTTTGAACTGAATCTGTGGTAATACAAATCAGAATAGTGGTTACTTCTTGAAAGCAGATACAGGGGAGCTTCCTGGGGTTACTGAAACCTTTCCATATCTTTATCTGGGTTATGATTACTTATATGCTCATTTTTATCTCAATAATAAATAATCATAAAAGTTGCTCACTTTGAACATCTTCTACCCTCTCTTCCAAAATGTTTCTTCTAAATATATGTTGGTTTAAAATATAGTGGGAAGGGAGTGGGAGGCAGGGAAGAAATACAAATTCTCTATTAGGTGATGTACTACCAATAACTGTGCTATATATGATGTGTTTTTGCAGAGTGCACATTTCACACAGTGCATTATTCATTACACATACGGTGGTATTAGCTAGGAAATTGAGATCAGGTAAATAACACCAGGAAGTAATGACTGTTGACATTACATGTACAGTAATCTGTTTTCCTGGAACAAACTGCAAATGTATTCTGTTTGGAATTAATACAGTATTTTAAAATTTATCCATAAAAATGACTTATGAAATTGAATCCATTAGGTTAATAGAATATCACAATCATTACTCCAAACTTATTTATATTGCAATCAGTAGAATGGGATGTCTCTTCCGAATAGGAAAATGAATGTGAATGCCAAAGATTTTCTCTTATTTAATTTTAATAATGGTAAATCATATGTGACATGTATTTTTCATATTTATACCAGTAAGTAAATTCTACCCGAGAAAATAGAAGAGGAGAAAGTCACTTTAAAACTTGCCAACTGTTTCTCTCAGATGGTTTTAGGTCTTTTTGTTTCCACAATGAAATGATCAGCATTAAGGCATGGTCCCTAAAGGAGGGTCGAGTATGGCAAGGAGTGATGAGCGAGGGAAGGCTCATGGCATGGCATTCATTGCTTAAACCATTTCAGAAGAGCCTTGTATTTCATCAGGATATTTATTAAGACTAGAGATTACAATCAAGACTTTGGAAGATACTGGCATGGCAATTCCCTTTGGGAGCAATGTTCCAAAAGGTTGGGTGGGGGCTTCCCTGGTGGTCTAGTGGTTGAGAGTCTGCCTTGCAATGCAGGAGACATGGGTTCCATCTCTGTTCCAGGAAGATTCCACTTGCCACAGGGCAACTAAGCACATATACCCCAGAGCCCACGCTCCACAACAAGAGAAGCCACTGCAGTGAGAAGCCTGGGCACCTCAACTAGAGAGTAACTCCCATTCTCTACAACTAGAAAAAGCCCAAGTGCAGCAATGAAGACCCAGTGCAGCCAGTAAATAAATAAATCTTTAAAAAAACAGTTTAAAAGAAAGGTTGTGTGGGATCTTGTTGGCTTCATTGCCTATAGAAACTAGCCAATCATCAGGCTTGAAATTTTACTAAGCTAGCCATCCCTTTAGTTTGTAGTATCACCCCCATAGGATGGCCCAACTACAACTGGTGCTTAGCATGTTTCTTAACCTGTATGTGCTTCAGTTTCCTCATCTGTATAAAATGGAGAGAATAAGATTACCTACATCACCGGCTTGTGATGAATAGATGTGTAAATAAATATGCCTTTCCCATCAAGGCAAGGCATGATTAATTTATCATACTGTCCAATCTCACTCCTAAAGGCATCATTTCAGAGACAATACTCAGAAAGAATGAATTAAATTGGAGACCTTCAATATGGTGTTGTGTCCTCCATAGGAAGAATAGAGGGTTCAGGGAACAAGAGGTAGAATCAGGAAAGGTCCCACTAACCATCACTTCCAGTGACTTACTGGAGGATTTTTTTTTTCTTGTCCCTGCAACTAAGCTTCACAATGTTAGAGATCCTGGTCCCCAAAGGGGTTATAACAAGAATCCCATCAACCTACAAGCTGTAACTGACACTTAGTCCTCCTGGGTTCCTTTTGTTCAATGACAAGCAGCCAAGAAAACTCACCATCCTGTCAGGCGTAATTGACCTCAATCTGCAAGAAGACAGAGGGATAACGTTCCCTAATGAGAACAGAGAAGAATATGTGTGGCACTCAGATGCCCACCTGGGTCCCTCTGCCCAACTATTCCCCAATCCATTATAATTACAAATGAACACGTGCATAACCTCAGTCTGAGAAGGGTATGACTAATTAGGAGTTCTGATTGTTCAGGGATGAGCGTTTAGGTTAAACTACTAGATAAGCCACTGATACCTGCCAAGATAAAAGCTGAGGATGAGGGGAATTTAGAATGAATAGTGGAAGAGGGAGGCATTGAATACTAGTTGCCATCCAAGACCAACTGAAGTGGGGGTGGGGAGGCTGTAGGTTATGCCGCCAGTCTCCCGCTTCTTAGGTCTGCAAGAGTGTAGGATGGGCTTCTCTCTGAACATGTATGGAGGTGTGGATCAGTGTGACAAGAGGGCTGGACTGTGGCCGACCTACAGATGTGTTACTCATCCCTCTTTTAGAAGGACTCACTGCCCAACTATGAGTTGGGTTGGTCTCAGCTTTTGAGCTGAAGTCATGCTCTTCTTGTGCGGCCTCTGGCCAATGACTGAGCAAGGCAGTGACACAAGAGCCTAGGCATGTCTGCCCAAAGTAGGACTCCTCAGATCCCTCTGGAATCTTTGCTCCATAATTTCCCTGTGGGGCTGGCAGAAACTTTCTCAGATCTGCACTGAGTCTGATGGCTCGCCCTACTTCAATTCAGCTTCCTCCCTCTTCCTTTACAGATGTCAATTCCCACTAAATCTCACTGTTTGCTTCCTGACAACCCATCCTTCTTGCTTTTGAGTTTTCTGTGAGGCCAGCTGCTTCTGGATGGTGTGGCATGTGATATGACCAGTGACTCCCAAGGTCACGGGCCCACTCCCATACCTCCTCTGTGGTGGGGTGAGATGTTGGATGCCATATTGTGTGAAGTTCCATACTTGAGCATCAAGCATTCCATAAGCCCCCAGAGAGTGGTCCTGGCCAAGGTTCCTGCAGATAGGAAAGGTAAGGCCACACCCCTCAAATAGATATCTATCCTATGAGAATGAACTGCTGGCCCTTCCAAGATGGATGTGGTAAACTTGCTAATGGCTAAAAAGTGGCTCATTGGTCTCTTTGGGGAATGGTCCTCTGCTGTGCAGGCTAGGACAGATGATAGGGGAGGCTGTCCCTGATTTGTTGAAAGAAATAGAAAAATGATAGCTAACCCTCTCCACTCCCCAGCAATAAGTCTAAGTGATAGAGCTTAACCACCAGCAGTCAGTGGTTTGTAATTATTATAACAACAGGCAAGATTAACCCTTGGTGATGGACAGGGAAGCCTGGCATGCTGCAGTCCATGGGGTCACAAAGAGTCAGACATGACTGAGTGACTGAACTGAACTGAGGCAAGATTAAAGCGGCAATCAAGTGGGCCTGATCAGTAGACAGCTAGAGTTGGCTAATAATACACAGCATCTCTGAAAAATAAAAATAAAACACAGCATCCCTAGACACATAATATATACACAAACAGAGTATTGCTTCATGAAGAAAATAAAATAAAAAGAGGAAGAATAAATGAGCTACTACCTTAATTATGGATTTACACCAACTTCTGGGGGGCCCTGCTAGGGTGTTCAGTCCCATATTTGAAGAAAGTGGCTCCCAACCAACAAACTCTGCCTTGTCTGGTCTTGAGGTAAAGCACCTCTTGATGAAGCACCTTCAGGATGCAGTCCTGTGGGGACTCCCCTGACTCTTGCCAGATGATGCTGCCTAAGTCTTCCAGTTCCTCCAGGGTATAGTCCCCTTCCTTCCCTCTTAGGTCCAGCTTCTTCTTGGAAGGATATTGCTACTTATAGGCCTATGACCTTGTGAGAGACCTCTGTGTTGTCTCTCATACAGAGAAAATACAGCTGTTGTGAGGCAAGAGGGAGCCACTTCTTCAGGCTCAGAAATTTGAGAGAAGACTGCAGAGTCTACACCTTCAGGAGCATCCACTTAGCTGTCCCCATCCCATGTGTCCGAGGTGCTTAGGCTTCTCAACTAGGACCTTGATGTTGACAGAACATTCCTGTCTCAGCTGAGCATTCAATGATCCTTGAAATTCAGTCACCTTGATCTAATCCTGGGTTAGATCTTTACCTTTAAACACTCCCCATTTCTTGTAAGCTAGAGACTGTTGGGTTCTCATGTACAAGTTTGAATTGTTATTTGCTTTTATTGTCTGCTTTTAGGGCATCAAAGTCACTTAATAACAAGCACCAGATTCTGTTTATTTATAATTCTCCCATACATTTCAAATGCCTGATCATTCCCAGCTAGTGCATCTGCTCCACTGCCACATGCTTCCTTGCTCAGTCATGTCTGACTCTTTGCGACCCCGTGGACTGCAGCCTACCAGGCTCCTCTGTCCATGGAATTTTCCAGACAAGAGTACTGGAGTGGGTTGCCATTTCCTTCTCCAGGGGATCTTCCCAACCCAGGGATCAAACCCGGGTCTCTCGTGTTGCAGGCAGATGCTTTACCATCTGAGCCACCAGGGAAGACAAAATACCACATGTGAAAGCTTAATACAGTCACCTCTTAGCAGGAAGAGGGTCTTCACTGCCAGTCAAGTGGTGAGGGATCTGTTCTCCAACCTCTGTCAGCCTGTTTTCTTGAACCAGTTCTGTTATCATGATCATGTAATGGGTTGGGGTCATCCCTGGTGGTCCAGTGGTTAAGAATATGCCTTCTGATGCAGGGAATGTAGGTTTGATCCTTAGGGAATTAAGATCAAACATGTTGCTATGTCACTAAGTCCATGTGCCAGAGCTACTGAGCCCATGTGCTCTAGAGCCCGAGCTCCACAACTAGAGAGAAGCCTGTGTGCCGCAACTAAGCTCCTGCATGCAGCAACAGTGACCTGACACAGCCAAAAATGGCACCTATATAAGTAAATAATAATAATAAAAAATAATTGATAGCAATCCTTCAAAAAATGTTACAGGTTGGACTATCAGAGAAGCAGGTATTGAGATGGAGTTAGGTGTGCAAAGGTTTGCTAGGTGTGTGGTGAGGCCACTCAAGATGGCTGTTCTCTTGCTCTCTGTGCCTACCCTGCTCGACCAGTCCCCATTTCACTACACCCTACTCACATGAATGTGCTTGTTCCTTGCCTCAGCGAGTGATTGTTCTAATCGTTAAGCCAAAATGACTCTACCTGCTAGTTTATTAAAGGGAAACACCTGCTCTTGTGATGGTTATTAACCTGAGCGGCTGTGAGGGACGTGACTGAGCTGCTGGTTTCCCTGGTAACTGATGAGCCTGACATCGCCTCCTCCTATAAAAGGAGCCTCCTTCCCCCAACTCCCCCAGCAGCCAAGGTGGCTGCCATGCCTGGTCTGTTGCATACGGTGCAGGTGTCACTCCAGGACGTTTTGCTTTAGCCAGGTGAGATCCCCTGTCCAACAAGCCACTGATTGCTCTGCCTCTGCCAAGGCTCTGTCTTCGGTCTCAGGCTGAGCAACCACAAAGCTTGCAGACCTCTGGGTGCAGTCCAGCATGAGGGAATAATGCCCGTGAAGGAATAGGGAAGCAGAAGCAGGGGGAGCCGTCAGACTGTGATGTTAACCTGATAGAGCCTCTGCTGGCCCCAGGGGTGGGGCTTTCTGGAACAAAGATTACTTAGTAAATAAATCCTGAAATGAAAGTGTTAGTCACTCAGTTGTGTCTAACTCTTTGAGGCCCGGGCCCATGGACTGCAGCATGCTGGGTTTCCCTCCCCTCCACCATCTCCCAGAGCTTATTCAAACTCATGTCCATAGAGTTGATGATGCTATCCAACCATCTCATCCTCTGTCGTCCCCTTCTCCTCCTGCCTCCAGTCTTTCCCAGCATCAGGGTCTTTTCTAGAGAGTCTGCTCTTTGCATCACGTGGCCAAAGTATTGGAGCTTCAGCTTCAGTAGTGCAGGAGATATTCCGCATTAAAAGGAAGCTGAGGGCTTGGCTGTCTGTGTGGAAGGAGATGAGGTAAGGCTTATGTTAGGAGAAGAGAAATATTTAAAAGACAATAGGCTGTGGAAAACTGCCTTGGCTAACTGATTATGTGGAGGGTGGACCTCTTTGGATAGAAAATTTGTGAGTATTTCCATTTTGTACAGTGTAAGGTGGCACCTCTTCTCTGTCCTCACCACTACTTCCTAAGTTATGCCTCTGGGATTTTTTTCCACTCCCACATTTCATTCATTTGTTCAATAGACACAACTCTATATCAGTTATGGAAATGATTAAGAGAGAATCTGCCCATGGTCTATTAGGGAAGATTTTATATATATATATATATATATATATATATATAACTGTAGTGAAAGAGGTAAGCACTACTGAGATGGGAAAACAGAGGTGGAGTCTCTAAACCAATCCTGAGAGGTGAGAGCAGTCAGAGAAGGCTTCCCAGAGGAAATGATGTCACTTTAGTCTTAAAGATAGAGAATGAATTAGTCAAGCATAAAAGTGAGGGGAAGGAAATTCCAGGAAGATGGAGAAGCATGTTCAAAATCATAGACACATGAAAAGACATTTCAAACACATTTTAAGTAGTTGAATATGATTGGGTCTTAGTGGATATTTATGATGAAGTGGAGGCTAGAGTGAAGGGGTGGTAAACAAGAAGACTGGAGAAATGGGCAGGAGACAGATCATGAAGGACTTTTTTTTAAAGGATAAACCATGGTGATATACTCCTCTTTTTAAAAACAAATAATTTATTTTGGCTGCATCTGGTCTTAGTTTTGCAATATATGAGATCTTTTGTTGTGACATGGGGTTTCTGTCTAGTTGTGACATATGGGCTTAGTAAGTGTGGCTTGTGGGCTTAGTTGCCCCATGGCCCATGGGATCTTAGTTCCCTGACCAGGGATCAAACCCACATCCCTTGTATCGGAAGGCAGATCCTTATGCCAAAGGGTAAAGGGGACCTTGAGGCTGAGGACTAATGAGATTAGAAAAATCATTATGGCCATAGTTCAGAGGGTGAATTACAGGGATTAAAAACTAAAGAGAGGAGGTGGTCCTAAGATGATGGAGGGAATAGGATGGGGAGACCACTTTCTCCCCCACAAATTCATCAAAAGAACATTTTGAATGCTGAGTAAATTCCACAAAATAACTTCTGAATGCTGGTAGAGGACATCAGGCACCTAGAAAAGCAGCCCTTTGTCTTTGAAAGGAGGTAGGAAAAAATATAAAAGACAAAAACAGAGACAAAAGAGGTAGGGATGGAGCTCCGTCCTGGGAGTTCAGTTCAGTCACTCAGTCGTGTCTGACTCTTTGCGACCCCATGAATTGCAGCACACCAGGCCTCCTTGTCCATCATCAACTTCCGGAGTTCACTCAGACTCATGTCCATCGAGTTGGTGATGCCATCTGGCCATCTCATCCTCTGTCATCCCCTTCTCCTCCTGCCCTCAGTCCCTCCCAGCATCAGAGTCTTTTCCAATGAGTCAACTCTTTGCATGAGGTGGCCAAAGTATTGGAGTTTCCGCTTTAGCATCATTCCTTCCAAAGAAATCCCAGGGCTGATCTCCTTCAGAATGGACTGGTTGGATCTCCTTGCAGTCAAAAGGACTCTCAAGAGTCTTCTTCAACACCACAGTTCAAAAGCATCAATTCTTTGGTGCTCAGCCTTCTTCACAGTCCAACTTTCACATCCATACATGACCACAGGAAAAACCATAGCCTTGACTAGACAGACCTTAGTCGGCAAAGTAATGTCTCTGCTTTTGAATATGCTATCTAGGTTGGTCATAACTTTTCTTCCAAGGAGTAAGCGTCTTTTAATTTCATGGCTGCAGTCACCATCTGTGGTGATTTAGGAGCTCCCCAAAATAAAAGTCTGCCACTGTTTCCCCATCTATTTCCCATGAAGTGATGGGACCAGATGCCATGATCTTTGTTTTCTGAATGTTGAGCTTTAAGCCAACTTTTTCACTCTCCTCTTTCACTTTCATCAAGAGGCTTTTAGTTCCTCTTCACCTTCTGCCATAAGGGTGGTATCATCTGCATATCTGAGGTTATTGATATTTCTCCCAGCAATCTTGATTCCAGGTTGTGCTTCTTCCAGTCCAGCATTTCTCATGATGTACTCTGATATAAGTTAAATAAGCGGGGTAACAATATACAGCCTTGACGTACTCCTTTTCCTATTTGGAACCAGTCTGTTGTTCCATGTATAGTTCTAACTGTTGCTTCCTGACCTGCATACAGATTTCTCAAGAGGCAGGTCCTGGGAAGGGAGTCATAAAAAAGAGAGAAGTTTCCAAATAGCAAGAAACACTCTCACTGCCCAGTCTGTGGCGAGCCTTGGTACCACCCAGGGCAACATAACCGGGTAGAAAAATAAATAAATAATTAAAACCCACAGATTACGTTCCCAACAGTAACTCCCCTGGCAGAGAAGCAGCGCAGATGCCTGGATCCGCCACTAGCAAGCGGGGGCTGGGCATGGAGGCTTGGGCTGCATTGCTTAGAGTAAGAACCAGGCCTGAGTGCCCCAAGGGCAATCTCAGGGAACTAACTTGGGATAGCAACCCAGGCTGTGGGATAGCTACTGTGTGAAAAGCCTTAACCTGAGACTCCACCAGGGCCGCTCACAGAACAAAGGACTGACTAGAGCTACACAAGAAGCCCTAACCTAAGTGGCTTGGATGGTAAAGCATCCACTTACAATGTGGTGAGACCTGGGTTCAATCCCTGGGTCAGGAAGATTCCCTGAAGAAGGAGATAGCAACCCACTCCAGTACTTTTACTTGGAAAATCCCATGGATGGAGGAGCCTGGTAGGCTACAGTCCATGAGATTGCAGAGTCGGACAATCACGGCCACAGAGAGGCATTATCTACCAAACTGCAAGCAGGCTTCGTTGCTAAGACTTCTTGAGATTTTGGATGGTCAACATCCACCTGAGAAGGTGCACTGGTTGTACACCCAGAAAACCAAGCAGCAGGGATGGGGGAGGCGATAAGTTGCAGCGACCGCACTTGCCAAACACTTGGTCACCTGAGCTGCTCGGACCTGGGAAGGGCACAAAACACAGGCCCAATGGAGTCTGCGCCTCTGAGGACTACCCGAGTGCCTGAACCCGAGCAGCTTAGACCTGGGAAGTGCATAAAACCCAGGACCAGCCTCAGATAGTTCCCAGCAGAGCAACATAGAGCCTAAGCAGCGTAGACAGGAAAGCACACACGCCATGAGCAGGGGGCAAACCCAGTGTGGCCAAGACACTGAGAGCACACTCTGTTGTTATTTGTTTGCAGTGTCCCTCCCTCCCCACAGCAGGACTGAAAAAGTGAGCCTAAAAGTGTCTACCACCGCCCCCTTGCATCAGGGACACTGGAGATACCCAGCAACCAGAAGAAGCTAAAACAGAGGGACCCTCCTTGGAAGTGACAGGTGCAATAGATTAAAACCCTGTAGTTAGTACTTACTACATAGGAAAGGGCCTATAGATTTTCAGAAATATAAGACAGATCAAGGAACTATCCAAAAATGAACTGACCCCACACTGCCCACAACAATACCAGAGAAAGTCCTAGATATATTTTTACTATTTTTACTATCATTCTTTATTAAAATTTTTTTTTAAATTTTAAGTCCTCTATTACTCCTTTAATTTTCATTTTTATAACCTATTACTTTGCAAAAAAAAAAAAAAAGAGAGACCCTATTTTTTAAAGCAAACTTCATGTATACATATATTTTTATAATTTTTGAGACTTTTTTTTCTTTAGTATTGTATTTTTGAAAATCCAACCTCTACTCTAGATTTTTAATCTTTGCTTTTTGTATTTGTTATCAATTTTATACCTTTAAGAACCCAATCTTCAGTACCTACTTTTACTTGGGAGTGAGATTACTGGCTTGACCGCTCTCTCCCGCTTTGGACTCTCCTTTTTCTCCACCAGGTCGCCTCTATCTCCTCCCTCTCCCTTCTCTTCTCTACCCAACTCTGTGAATCTCTTTGTGTGTTCCAGACGGTGGAGAACACTTAAGGAACTGATTACTGGCTGGATCTGTCTCTCTCCTTTTGACTCCCCCCTTTATCCTCCTGGTCAACCCTGTTTCCTTCCTCCCTCTTCTCTTTTCTGTGTAATGCCATGAACATCTCTGAGTGGTCCAGACTGTGGAGTGCACATAAGGAAGTGATTACTGGCTAGCATGCTCTCTCCTCTTTTGATTCCACCTCATTTCATCCTGGTCACCTCTATCTCCCTCCTCCCTCTTCTCCATGTAACTCTGTGAACCTCTCTGGGTGTCCCTCAGTGTGGAGAAACTTTTCATCTTTAACCTAGATGTTTTATCAATGGTGCTGTATAGATGGAGAAATCTTGAGGCTACTGTAAAAATAAGACTGAAAACCAAAAGCAGGAGGCTTAAGTCCAAATCCTGAGAACACCAGAGAACTCCTGACTCCAGGAAACATTAATTGACAGGAGCTCATCAAATGCCTCCATACCTACACTGAAACCAAGCAACACCCAAGGGCTAAGTTCCAGAGCAAGACATACCATGCAAATTCTCCAGCAACACAGGAACATAGCCCTGAGCTTCAATATACAGGCTGCCCAAAGTCACTCCAAACCCACTGACATCTCATAACTCATTACTGGACCCTTCATTGCACTCTAGAGAGGAGAAATCCAGTTCCACCCATCAGAACACCGACACAAGCTTCCCTAACCAGGAAACCTTGACAGCTCACCCATACAACCCCACCCACAGTGAGGAAACTCCACAATAAAGAGAACTCCATAAACTGCCAGAATACAGAAAGGCCACGCCAAACACAGCAATATAAACAAGATGAAGAGACAGAGGAATACCCAGCAGGTAAAGGAACAGGATAAATGCCCATGAAACCAAACAAAAGAGGAAGAGACAGGGAGTCTACCTGATACAGAATTCCACTATAAGAAATTTCACTATATTGATAGTGAAAATGATCCAAAATCTTGAAAACAAAATGGAATCACAGATAAGTAGCCTGGAGATAAGGATTGAGAAGATTCAAGAAAGGTTTAACAAAGACCTAGAAGAAATAAAAAAGAGTCAATATATAATGAAGAATGCAATAAATGACATCAAAAACACTCTGGAGTGAACAAAGAGTAGAATAATGGAGGCAGAAGATAGGATTAGTGAAACAGATGATAGAATGGTAGAAATAAATGAACCAGAGAGGAAAAAAGAAAAATGAATTAAAAGAAATGAGGACAATCTCAGAGACCTCTGGGACAATGTTAAATGCTCCAACATTCGAATCATAGGAGTCCCAGAAGAAGGAGACAAAAAGAAAGACCATGTGAAAATACTTGAAGAGATGATAGTTGAAAACTTCCTAAAATGGGGAAGGAAATAATCATCCGAGTCCAAGAAACCCAGAGAGTCCCAAAGAGGATAAACCCAGGGTGAAACACCCCAAGACACATATTAATCAAATTAACAAAGATCAAACACAAAGAACAAATATTAAAAGCAGCAAGGGAAAAACAACAAATAACACACAAAGGGATTCCCATAAGGATAACACCTGATCTTTCAGTAGAAACTCTTCAGGCCAGGAGGGAATGGCAGGACATACTTAAAGTGATGAAAGAAAATAACCTACATCCCAGATTACTGTACCCAGCAAGGATCTCATTCAAATATGAAGGAGAAATCAAAAGCTTTACAGACAAGCAAAAGCTGAGAGAATACAGCACCACCAAACCAGCTCTCCAACAAATGCTAAAGAATCTTCTCTAGACAGGAAACATAAAAAGGGGAGTATAAACCCGAACCCAAAACAATAAAGTAAATGGCAATGGGATCATACTTAGCAATAATTACCTTAAATGTAAATGGGTTGACTGCCCCAACCAAAACACAAAGACTGGCTGAATGGATACAAAAACAAGACCCCTATATATGTTGTACACAAGAGATCCACCTCAAAACAAGGGACACATAAACTGAAAGTGAAGGGCAGGAAAAAAGATATTCCACACAAATAGAGACCAAAAGAAAGCAGGAGTAGCAATACTCATATCAGATAAAATAGACTTTAAAACAAAGGCTGTGAAAAGAGACAAAGAAGGACACTACATAATGATCAAAGGATCAATCCAAGAAGATATAACAATTATAAATATATATGCACCCAACATAGGAGCACCGCAATATGTAAGACAAATGCTAAGAAGTATGAAAGGAGAAATTAACAATAACACAATAATAGTGGGAGACTTTAATACCCCACTCACACCTGTGGATAGATCAACTAAACTCAACAAGGAAACACAAACTTTAAATGATACAATAGACCAGTTAGACCTAATTGATATCTATAGGACATTTCACCCCAAAACAATGTATTTCACCTCTTTCTCAAGCGCACATGGAACCTTTTTCAGGATAGATCACATACTGGGCCATAAATCTAGCCTTGGTAAATTTTAAAAAATGAAATCATTCCAAGCATCTTTTCTGACCACAATGCAGTAAGATTAGATCTCAATTATAGGAGAAAAACTAGTAAAAATTGCAACATCTGGAGGCTGAACAACACGCTGCTGAAAAACCAACAAATCACAGAAGAAATCAAAATATGCATAGAAATGAATGAAAATGAAAACACAACAACCCCAAACCTGTGGGTTACTGTAAAAGCAGTGCTAAGAGGAAAGTTCATAGCAGTACAGACATACCTCAAGAAACAAGAAAAAAGTCAAACAAATAACCTAACTCTACACCTAACAACTTGAAAAGGAAGAAATGAAGAACCTCAGGGTTAGTAGAAGGAAAGAAATATTAAAAATTAGGGCAGAAATAAATGCAAAAGAAACAAAAGAGACGATAGCAAAAATCAACAAAGCCAAAAGCTGGTTCTTTGAAAAGATAAACAAAATTGACAAACCATTAGCCAGACTCATCAAGAAACAAAGAGAGAAAATTCAAATCAATAAAATTAGAAATGAAAATGGAGAGATCACAACAGACAACACAGAAATACAAGGGATCATAAGAGACTATCAGCAATTATATGCCAATAAAATGGACAACGTGGAAGAAATGGACAAATTCTTACAAAAGTACAACTTTCCAAAACTGAACCAGGAAGAAATAGAAAATCTTAACAGACCCACCACAAGCACGGAAATTGAAGCTGTAAGCAGAAATCTTCCAGCAAACAAAAGCCCAGGTCCAGACGGCTTCACAGTTGAATTCTACCAAAAATTTAGAGAAGAGCTAACACCTATCCTACTCAAATTCTTCTAGAAAATTGCAGAGGAAGGTAAACTTCCAAATTCATTCTATGAGGCCACCATGACCCTAATCCCAAAACCTGACAAAGATGCCACACAAGAAGAAAACTACAGGCCAATATCACTGATGAACACTGATGCAAAAATCCTTAACGTAATTTTAGCAATCAGAATCCAACAATACATTAAAAAGATCATACATTGTGACCAAGTGGGCTTTATCCCAGGGATGCAAGCATTCTTCAATATCTGCAAATCCATCAATGTAATACACCACATTAACAAATTGAAAAGTAAAAGCCATATGATTATCTCAATAGATACAGAGAAAGCCTTTGACAAAATTCAACATCCATTTATGACAAAAACTCTCCAGGAAGCAGGAATAGAAGGAACATACCTCAACATAATAAAAGCTATATATGACAAACCCACAGCAAACATTATCCTCAGTGGTGAAAAATTGAAAGCATTTCCCCTAAAGTCAGGAACAAGACAAGGGTGCCCACTTTCACCACTACTATTCAACATAGTTTTGGAAGTTTTGGCCACAGAAATCAGAGCAGAAAAAGAAATAAAAGGAATCCAAATTGGAAAAGAAGAAGTAACACTCTCACTGTTTGCAGATGACATGATCCTCTACATAGAAAACCCTAAAGACTCCACCAGAAAATTACTAGAGCTAATCAATGAATATAGTAAAGTCGCAGGATATAAAATCAACACACAGAAATCCCTTGCATTCCTATACACTAATAATGAGAAAATAGAAAGAGAAATTAAGGAAACAATTCCATTCACCATTGCAGCGGAAAGAATAAAATACTTAGGAATATATCTACCTAAAGAAACAAAAGGCCTGTATATAGAAAACTATAAAACACTGGTGAAAAATAAAAGAGGACAATAATAAATGGAGAAATATACCATGTTCATGGATCAGAAGAATCAATATAGTGAAAACGAGTATACTTCCCAAAACAATCTATAGATTCAATGCAATCCATATCAAGCTACTAGTGGTATTTTTCACAGAGCTGGAACAAATAATGTCACAATTTGTATGGAAATACAAAAAACTTTGAATAGCCAAAGCAATCTTGAGAAAGAAGAATGGAACTGGAGGAATCAACCTGCCTGACTTCAGGCTCTACTACAAAGCCACAATCATGAAGACAGTATGGTACTGGCACAAAGACAGAAATATAGATCAATGAAACAAAATAGAAAGCCCAGAGATAAACCCATGCATCTTTTGACGAAGGAGGCAAAAATATACAAAGCAGGAAAGACAATCTCTTTAACAAGTGGTGCTGGGAAAACTGGTCAACCACTTGTAAAAGAATGAAACTAGAACACTTTCTAACACCATACACAAAAATAAGCTCAAAATGGATTAAAGATCTAAATATAAGACCAGAAACTATAAAACTCTTAGTGGAGAACATAGGCAAAACACTCTGACATAAATCACAGCAGGATCCTCTATGACCCACCTCCCAGAATATTGGAAATAAAAGGAAAAATAAACAAATGGGACCTAATTAAAAGCTTCTGCATAACAAAGGAAAGTATAAGCAAGGTGAAAAGACAGCCTTCAGAATGGGAGAAAATAATAGCAAATGAAGCAATTGACAAAGAATTAATCTCAAAAATATACAAGCAACTCCTACAGCTCAATTCCAGAAAAATAAATGACCCAATCAAAAAATGGGCCAAAGAATGAAACAGACATTTCTCCAGAGGAGACATACAGGTGGCTAACACATCAAAAGATGCTCAATATCACTCATAATCAGAGAAATGCAAATCAAAACCACAATGAGGTACCATTTCATGCCAGTCAGAATGGCTGCTATGCAAAAGTGTACAAGCAATAAATGGTGGAGAGGGTATGGAGAAAAGGGAACCCTCTTACACTGTTGGTGGGAATGCAAACTAGTACAGCCACTATGGAGAACAGTGTGGAGATTCCTGAAAAAACTGGAAATAGAATTGCCATATGACCCAGCAATCCCACTGCTGGGCATACACACTGAGGAAACCAGAATTGAAAGAGACATATGTACCCCAATGTTCATTGCAGCACTGTTTATAATAGCCAGGACATGGAAGCAACCTAATGTCCATCAGCAGATGAATGGATAAGAAAACTGTGGTACATATACACAATGGAGTATTACTCAGCCATTACAAAGAATACATTTGAATCAGTTGTAATGAGGTGGATGAAACTGGATCCTACTATACAGAGTGAAGTAAGCCAGAAAGAAAAACACCAGTATACTATACTAACACATATATATGGAATTTAGAAAGATGATAATGATAACCTTGTATGTGAGACAGCAAAAGAGACACAGATGTATAGAACAGTCTTTTGGACTCTGTGGGAGAAGGCGAGGGTGGGATAATTTGGGAGAATGGCATTGAAACATGTATAATATCATATGTGAAACAAATCGCCAGTCCAGGTTCGATGCATGATACAGGATGCTAGGGGCTGGTGCACTGGGATGACCCAGAGGGATGGTATGGGAGGGAGGTGGGAGGGGGTTCAGGATGGGGAACATGTGTACACCTGTGGTGGATTCATGTTGATGTATGGCAAAACCAATACAATATTGTAAAGTAATTAGCCTCCAATTAAAATAAATAAATTTATATTATATTAAAAAAATAAAAAAAAAAAAAAACTAAAGAGTGCAGGAAAAACTGAAAGACTCTTGTATTACACCATCTTGAATGTTTCAAGCTCAAACTAAGGTAGAGATTCATAGAAGTAGATCGATTTCAGACAGATCAGGTGTGTAGAATCATCAGGACTTGACTGAGGGAAAGGATGATGGAGGGAGCAGACAAGGTTGATTACCAGGTTTCTGGGTGGGGTGACTGATCCCTTGTCTTATTGTCTTCTCTGTATAGCCTAACCCTCTGTGGTGATGGCAAGGGTAAAAGAGAGAAATCAAAAGAATGGTTTGCTTACCACAAACACACAGGTTTGATTTTCTATAATCCGACACCTGCCCCCCACCCCACCCCCTACCGCCTCTTTGCTTGTTCTTTCTCTAATTCCATCCAGGTTCCACCTAGTATCTCCCTCAGGGTGATCAGGACCGTATCATATCATGTTTCAGGGAGTGGTTTGGGTAGCTGGTTCCAAGTCTGCCTATTTTTTTCTTTGGTGATAATATGAGCTGGTTTTCTTCCACATGAGTGCAGACCACATTATGACTCTGGGACCCAAAAAAATGACAAGAATCATACACTTTTCACTACATCTTACAGGTAAATGTAACATCTAACAAGCTGATGTTAAACTGATCCATGTGTTTTTTCATTGTCATTGTATGGTGGGTTCTACTTTTGAGTGCAAGCCTACTTTTTTCTCAGGTGGTCACATACCAATTTTAAGATTTAAAAGATTTACTCTTATATGCTGTTTTACTCTACATCAATGTGGTTTTAAATCAAGATAGAGCTCTCAGTATTCTTTGGCTTCCCTGGTGGCTCAGACAGTAAAGGATCCACCTGCAATGTGGGAGACCTGGGTTTGATCCCTGGGTTGGGAAGATTCCCATAGAGGAGGGCATGGCAACCCACTCCAGTATTCTTGCCTGGAGAATCCCCATAGACAGAGGAACCTGGTGGGCTACAGTCCAAGGGGTCATAAAGAGTCAGACATGACTGAGCGAGTAAGCACAGCACACAGCACAGAGCTCTCAGAGGGATGTCTTATTTAGCAGTGGGGTGAGGGTAAGAACAGAGACAATGGTTTCTGTGTTGGAAATGTTGACTTTGTGCTTATGGGATAAATCCAGATAAGGAGGTGCACTAGACATTTGAATGTACTTATTTGGAACTCAAGAGAGCATTCTGAGTTGGAAATGAAGACTTGAGAGACACAATGTAGGTGGAGATGGAAACCATTGGACAGTACTCAGGGAGAGTGTACAGAGTACAGAGGAAGGAACAGGGTAGAACTCAGGAGAACACTGACATTGAGAGGAGAGGGAAGCATGAAGCAGAAGCAAAATTAGCAGCCAGGCAGGAGGAAAACCAGGAAAAAGTGAGGTCACAGAAGTCAAACCAATAGAGACTACCAAGATGGGAGAGGTTAATAGCATCAAATTCTAGAAAGAGATAAAATAGTATAATGACTAACAAGTTGGATAAAATAGGAGTAAGGCTTTTCTACAAAGAGTGAGTAAGTAAATATTTTCGACATTGTGGGCAATACTCTTGTAACTACTCAGCTGTGCTATTGGAGGGTAAAAGCAGTCACAGGTAGTAAGTTAATGGATATGGCTATGTTTCAATAAAACTTTATTCACAAAAACAGTGGTGGGCCAGATTTGGCCTAAGAGTCACAGTTTGACATCCCTTACAATAAAGTAGGATTACAGTTTATTGATGACTTTGGCCAGAGCAGTTCCTATAGAGTGGTGGGGCAGAAGCCATAGAATTATCATTAAGGAAGAAGTGATGGGGTGTAGCAAGCTTTTCTGAAGCTATACTGTAAATGGGGGAAAATGCAGACCTAGAGGGCTTTACCAGGTTCAGAGAGGGTTTCCTGTCTTTCAAGAAAACTAGCCCTCACATGGGGGAAGACTGCAATGTTTAGAAATATTTGTAACATTCTATCATCCTGTCAGCCTTGCATTCATGCTTCTTGAGAATTGCTGCCAGAACTTTAATTGACTTATTCAGGCTTAATGAATATTTATTAGGAAAAATCTATATCAATCATTTTGCTACAGGACTGAGGCTCAGTGAAATCACTGCAGGGGTAATTTTACCAAAGCTGCTGTCATGAGGAGAGGATTATTATTTAGGCTGTCATTGCAGGTTCTTTTACACTTTTGTAACTAGGGCATCATGAGTCAATATCTAAGCAAATACTTCCAGCTCAAAGAGTAGGCAGTTTGGCAGGGAAGTGGTCATTCTGAGGTTTTCAACAACTGGAGGCTTACAGGGGCCAGTGTGATTCCTTAGTTCAAAAGGCCCACAGCTTCTGAGGCACAGAGAGAAATGCAGTTAGGTTCCACCTGATTACATTAGGAAGCACAAACCCAAGTGAAGGAGCAGAGCTGAAGTTTTCTTTGGGGGCCTTTCTAGTTCTTTCCCTGAGCACAACACGAGGCATGGATGGATGGAGACTCTTTGTAGTCATCATCTGCCTTGCCACCAAGACTGCTTTCCCCTCAGCCTGGAGAGGGAGAGGAAAGGAGTATAGGCCCACCCCCAGTTGTCTTGTCCAGGTGCCGTTTTGTTACAAGGACAACGATGGCGATCAAAGAACTTGGGTATCCTGCCTATTCAAATGATTTTGTGAACTCTCAGTGTTGAGGATGTGAAGAAAGTGCCATAGGTTTGGGACAATGACTGACCTTCCCAGTACCTCCCTTCATCCTCTCCTAACAACAGTGCCTTCCCAGGGAACATTTTGAGAAAGTCCAATTGCAGCATTTTTACAGACTATAAATGACTGGTCCACAACTCTCAATCTTAGATGTAGGGGAGGTCTCCTAGCAACTTCATTCTTTCACTTTCAGTTCTAGAGGCAAGTTTCATTAATTCTCAGTGCCCAGACCTTGTCTTTTCTTTAGTCTAGAATGATAGGGGTGAAACTGTAAGTCCTACCAGTAACCTCAGATTCAAAAGAGATTTTCTGATGGGACTCTCAGTTCTGTGTGCTCCCACAACTGAATGCTGAGTTTCATATCTGTCAAATGATCTGATAATAAATGGGTGCCCAGGAAACCCAGTCCAACAGGGTGAGGCTAAGAGAGGAGGGGTATAGCTGAGAGTAGCCAAGTAGCTGGCTCAGATTTTGAAAGTAACTCTTCAACTGATAATAGACTTTGGTAGTTTATGACCCTTATGAGACAGCATGTCAGTGCATCTTTCTGCTTCACTGAGTCTGGACTCTAAGGAATAATGGCTTTGCTTCTTGCTTCTCCATTTGTTCTCCTCCTTTTCTATGTTCATCTCCCCCAAGTCACAGTAAATCCTTTCTCCTCACCCAGGTGATTTGCAGGACCGCTTCTTCCAGAATCCTACCAAGGTTTCCATAAAGATACTTGTCTTTCCTGTTTTGAAGACTGTCCTATAGACAAAGTGTGATCAGATGTGAATGTTAACAGGGCAAGAAAACCAACACAGAGAGCCAGAAGCAGTTTCCTCTTGTGCAGAGTGAGACTGTGACATTGGAAGAGCAAAGATTTTTTTGCAGACCTGTTTGGCGACTCTGATCCTGTGTATCAGTAAGACATAAAGCTACCTAGGGACTAACTTGAGAAAGACTAAAAACACCTCCTCCCTTCCTCCCAGAAGGGAAAACACTCAATTCCTAGGTAAACCCAAGTTGCCCTCTACCATCACCTACCACAACACCTGAGGCGAACCTCTTCTATGAGGTAAGGAATTGGAGTTCCTGGTAAAATTGAAATCTATTATTTTGGAAGCTTTGGGGACAACATTTGGCACTTGAACTGATTTCATCAGCCACCAAGGGGACCGTCACTATAATCTAGTCACTGAATCTGCTCCCTAAAGAATCATTCTCTTCTGGGGGACAGGGGCTGCTGTTGTGGTCCAGGTGTCCTAATCAAAGAAAAGGAAAGCAGCTGAGTTAGAAAGGGTGTTTTACCAGGCAAATGGCATTTCAGAGGACAGTGAAAATGATAGTAATATGCTGAAGCCTGTGGGTCAAACTGACCACATGGTGTTCATATCATCCTATACTTCAAAGACTTCATAGACTTCTGAGAGTTTTCCTTTCCTGCTCCCACTTTTCTCTCTCTGAGGCATTGTATTCCTTGTTCCCTAGCTCTCTAACCCCAGATATCTTTATTTCTCTAGCATCTCAATTGCACTCTTCCTTTCTGGCTTAGTTGCAAATTATCCCCTTTCTCCTACCATTACCCCATTTTCTTTGGTGATCATCATCTGGAACTGATCTATATTTAAACATGTGCTCTATTTGTTGGATAAAACTATATTCCATTTTCACTATATACAATTCAAACTAGATCATTAGCCTTTTGGTTCTCTCTCGGAAACATTCTAAGATCAGTATGGTCCTAGATTCATTATTTAATCCCCTACTCTAGATCAGTGGCCCTGAGTGGAATAAAGATTTTCCACTGGAACATTAAGTTATTATCAGTAATGAAAGAAGCAAAAAGTAGAGCCAATTAACTAAGAGGAAGACAACACATACGTGTGATGCCATGGGAAAGCAATTGGAGGTGTTTTTTTTTTTTTTTTTTTTTGAAGATCATCAATCCTGAGTTTGGGCCCTTCCTTGGGAGGCCGTATCTGGCAATGAGAAGATGGAGGATTGGGGTTAGGGTCCCTCAGGGTGGAGGAGATGATGAGTGGGAATGAAGGTCTTGAAGTCAAATTTTTCCTCTTTCACATATGAACTGAAGTCCTGCTTCTTGCTGTTTGTTGATGCCACCTCACTAGTAGCGATCCCAGCAGACCTAACCGAGGGTCTTCATGGCCCATTCCATTTAGATTAGGAGTCGGAACCTGACTGCAGTTGCAGCTGGGGTGGGGAGAGGCATAGTAGCTGGTGAAGGTCACCAGTAAGGTGACCAAACATCATTGGTGAGACTTCTGGTGGGAAGTCAATTGGTGAATAATAACTTCTTGGCACAGGTATCCCAATAAAATTTGAACAGTCAAAGCCCAGAAACAGAATTCTTTCTTTACAATTTTATTTACAAAATGTATTAAAACTTTGTACAATACCTCATGGCAGTGAGGCTCCGTAATTTATTCCCACACATGCAATTTACTCTTTTACAGCCATTAGTTTGCTTGGCAATGTTTCTGTTCACTGAAGTACAGCTTTAACAACAAAAAGAAAATAATTGGAAAAAAATCTTCAAGTGACTACCGCCAAACTCCTGTAGCTTGAAGTTAGTAGCAGAAATTTGAAGCAATCAATGTTTTTTTTTTTTTAAACATGCACGTTTTTAAAAAATAACAAACCAATTTATCCGCCTCTTCATTCCCAGTGAAGTTTCCTCTCTGAAAAACTGATTTGAGTCAACAAACATCCACTTCTCTTTATACAGTGCCTATGAGAAGTTTGTGTGTAGGTTGGTTGGTTGGTTTTATACAACCTCATATATTGGCACAGCATTAGCTTCCAGCGCTGGGACATCATAGCATTCAGAAGTTGAAAAAAAAAAATCACAGTTTTGTGAAAACAAAAACACAACAGCTTTCTTGTTTTTTTTTTTTTCTTTTCTTCTGTTTGTTTTGTTCAATACCATTGAAAATTTGACAGGTGAGTCATTCATTTCTGACACAGTTTTTGGAATGAAAGTTTATATTACACAATTCCGGAAATGTTTCATTGGAAACTAGACTTGTACCTTTCTTTTCTGAAGACAAGAGCAAATGTGCAGCAAGCCAACTAAAGCATCTAAAGGTCACACTTGGGGAGATGAATTTGAGCTCCCAGTTTTTACAGCCTGGAAACTTCCCAATGCACGTCGCTGATGAGAGCAGACTACTGAACTACAGAAAGCGTAGGTCGTTATATAGGAGGTAATTAATGAGTGGAGACTATTTCCTCTGACTGTTCTGATGATGCCAACGGCAGGTACGCAGTTAGTTACTTGATAGCCCGTGTAGCAGTGGTGCGATCTTCGGAGTCAGTAGAGAGACTGCTCCAAGCAAGGACCTGGGAGTGACACTGAGGCCCTTGATTTAGCAGTAGGTTGGGAATGCATCTTAGTCTTGGCAAACTAGGAAAGGACACATGCAGTCTGACAGAGAGCCACAGGCAATCACAGGCAACAGCTGGTAAGACAGACCTAGCAAGAGTGAAAATCAGATGAGAACTGTGGTCTGAACCCACTGGCCCGCCTTGCAACGCGGTCCTGTCTCCATGGTGTACATTTGAAAGGCATACTTAGCAGAGAAAGCGGAGCTAAACACAGTGTTGTTTCTGAGAAAGATATTCTAAACACATTTGGGAGTGTAGGCCGCATTTCCCTCACCTCAATGCTAAATACTCAGCTATCTTGACTTAAGATGCACACGGAAGCAAGAAAAACACATCTGTGAACTGAAATTCCAGGCTTCTCAGAAAGCCCCGGGATCCATTTGTAGGAAAGCACCGAGAGGTATGCCTAAGAGTGCCTATCCCTTGCTAAACACAAGTCAGTTTCAGAAAGTTCTGTTCATCCCTTCACCGAGTGGGAAATTGGCAGCGCATTTTCACAAAACCGTTTCAAAACACAGAAGTCACTGTTGAGTCCCTTTTCCAAAGTGTTTGAATTTTCTGAAGTGTTGCATTTACATTCTAAAGATATACACATTTCAGCAATGTTGAAAGGAAATAGGATGCACAGAACATCATCACCAACAGGAAATACCAAAAACATCTTGTCAGCAGATCCTAGAAGAAATGCCAGTCTCCTCCCAGACAGGGAGGTCAGATTTTTTTCTCTTTAAATCAGGAGGAATTAATTATTTTAGCTGAGAGGGGCCTGTTTGCAGAATTGGAATTTGAAATTTGTCTGTGTGTATGTGTGTTAAAGAACATGGTGTTTGTATACTGTGCAGTGGTATCAAAGAATGGCTTTTGTTGAATTGACACTTTGTAAAATAACATTTGTTTTCGCATACTGGAATCTTGCATGTCCATTTTTTTGTTGGTTTTATTTTAATTTTTTTCAAGCAAAGCGAAAAGATTTCAATGATGGTTTGCATTGTCGCGAGTCTCAGAGTATTCCATAAGGCACTGAAGGAAAAAAAAAATCAGTTTTTCCTATTGAAAGGTCATTGCACCATCAGCAATATTCGTGTCATGCCCGACACCAAGGAGAGTGGAATCTGGCTCAGGATCCTTGAAGCAGCCACGTTTTCGGTGATTCCTCTCATCACTTGCCTCCAGTGGGAAGGGATCTGAAAAGTAAAGGGGCTAATGTCAGTTTGAATGGGCTTTCTATTGGCAATCTAAGTGTGCTATAGCTCAGTCTATCTTGGACCAAAACCATAGCTGTTTTTTCAAACTGGCATCTCTGAGGCTGCTCCCTGTTTGATTGCCTTTAGGCAACAGGTTTGAGGTTTGTTTCAATTCTTTCTCTGGAAACAAGTGCTTTGCAATAGGTTAAAATTAGGTTCTTTTTTTTTTTTTTTAACTATGCATTGTACTAAGGAATACATGGGCACTGGGTGAAGTCTAACTCAAAACGTTCATCACTTAGGATGTGGGTATACTAGAAGGCCTTAGTGGCATTTCAATATAGGACAATGACAGTGTCAGGACAATGACATTGCAGAGTGAATTCTGATTGCAGGACCTGTGACAGGGGACTGTTTGCCTAGGACAGACTTTGAGTGGTCTTCTATGGCTGGCTCAATTGAAATCCATTTGATCATGAGAAGAAAATTTGCTGCTCATTGCCAGAAAGGTGGCAGCTTCTTTCTCTTGATATCTACAACCTTAGTTACTGAAGTCAGAAAACAGCACATGGACTTTGAAGAGATAGCACGTTCCAGGAAGAAGGCAGAACCCTAGTGATATCCACAAAGGAGCTTGCCTCCATGGGGTCTTTGCCCTGATATTATGGGGCTGATGGAGATGCTGTTGCTGCCCACTTTTTTTGCAGGCATTAACTAGTGCAGGGGCGTCATTTGCCCCCAAACCTGGAAACTTAAGGCCACATTTCTGCCTCCTCTTCAAGTTCATACCCATCTTCTCTATCCTTTCTATCTATACAAACGGGGTCCTTCTTTTTCTCCTGAGGTAACTCTGAATTTTATCCCCGAAGAATGACATGATCACTATCTACCACTGGCCCTAGAATAAAATTATCTGTAAGAAGAAAGTCAAAGATGCACCTGAAGGCCAAAATACCCAAAGAAGCAGAATAAGACTAACATGAAAGCAGGTAAACCGCTTCCTTGGAATCCCTATGGTCCAGAATCATATCTATCGCAGATATTTGGAGAAAGTTTATATCTATGGCATAAAGGTCAATGTCCCTTCTGATCTTCTTGTTGGCCATGGGATGTCACTTCCCAGGTGCATAACTTTGGGAAAGTCACCTAATCTCTCAGTGTCTCTGTTCCCGGTTTTTAAATGGAGGTAGATGAAATATTGGGTTGGCCAAAAAGGTCGTTCGGGTTTTTCTGTATGATGCTAATGGGAAAACCTGAATGAACTTTTTGGCCAACCCAATATTATCATGGAAGGAAAAGTCCTCTGGGGACAAAGAACATCACCACTTAACATAAGATGAGCTCTCTAAGGGAGGGATGCTTTCTCAGCAAGAATGTCTATAGCAGCAGAAGGAAAACAGATTCCTTCAAAATGAGTGGCGTGAACAAGTTGTTATTCTCTAGGAAGACTAAATAGAACTGTATTAGAGGAAAAAGAAATCTTTTTCATCATCCCCAGGCATTTTGAGCTCTTGAAAACGAGAAGGATTTCAAATATATTGAAGAAACCAAAGAAGCCAGAAGTAATTCTGAGCAGCAATGAAGAAATTGGAAAGAATTTCTTAAAATAGTGAGCAGAGTCACCCGTAGGGTACAGTGAATCTGGAATGTTTGATGGCTGTTCACCTGCCCAGGCATGCTTCAGGCCCCTCTTCCAGTGGGTGATCAGTAACCCAGACAGACAGTAGGTCATCAAGAGGTCATCTGCTCCCGAATCAGGGCTGGGTCTGAGGCATAGGTTCCCACAATGAGTCCAATAACCCTGACTCTACTCTCAGCCATAGCAAATGAGAGATGAGTCCCTCCTCTTTCAAGGATGCCTTTTTACTAACCAGATTTCACCTGGATTGTATTCTTGCAGTTGATTTGCTCTTGAGTCATTCTTCCTGAAGAATGACTGGCACCATAAACTCCCAAGGCTGGCTCTGATAATCAGCAATATAAGTAAAATCTCAGGGTGCCTCTCCATCTCTGTAACCCTGAATAGACCCTGACAGATCTAGGGCAACTCTAAGAACTGGAAACCATAATAACTAGGTAAGAAATTAGAAGTCACTGTGAGATATTCCAGAACTTCTTGGGAAATAAAAGATGAATGAATGAAGACTAACATCCCCCTGATGTTACGTCACCAAACTGGCTGAGGACAGCTGAGAGGTTTATATTTCCTGCTCAGCCTGCTTTGTGTCTTGACTGACACATGTCAGGTTTTTTCCCTGGCATCCTCTGGGGCTTTTCCTTCTTATCTAGGGACTTCACACAGACTTGGAGGACACATTTGTTTGCAGAGTCTCTTCCCAGGTTTTCTTCTTATCCTAGGGATGACTGCCACAGTGCCAGCTAACTGGGCTGTAACTGCGTCGGCATCGACGTCTATTCAAATGTGATTTTTGCCTCAGTTATCCTGAATGTTGCTTCACAAAATGGGGCAGCCAAGATGACTAAAGGAAAGCCACTGCACCAGAAGTTGCGGGAAGTTCATTTCTTTCCCCAGCCCCTGGGTTGAGTGTTCTGGGCCTCCACTAGAAGACTGCAGCACCCTGCCCGAAGGTTTGCTGATCCCACTTTCTCTCTCTCTTTCTCACTCACCACCTCCCCTTCCTTCCTTAAGTGATAGGCTCTGAGACAACTTTCTCTAGAACCTTACTACTCCCTGGGCCAGCAGCATCAATATGACCTGTGAGCTTGTGAGCAGTGTAGAACCTCAGGCCCCACCCCAGACCTGCTGCACACTGTCAGTCGGTAAGCACTGCTCTGGGACTTAAACAAGAGACTCAGATAGAATGGCTGATAATAAAGAGGATCTGGAGGTTGTGTGACCCTAAGCCCTATTCCAGAAAGCTTCCTTTTGTGGAAGTAGGAATGATTGAACATACACCCTTGTGTCAAGTACATCAGAAGGAGGGCCAGTGGAGGCTAGGTGAAGTCCCTCAAGACACTTTTGTAAAGAAGTTTAAGACATAGACTTAGGATCTGCTCTTCATGTGATAGGATCCCATTGGGGTTTCAAGATTTCTGGAGACCACCAGGCCATGAGTGGAGGGTAGTCACATGGTTTAGTGAAGGATACAGTTATAAGAGGACAAAGACTGGGTTCTAGTCTGAGAACTGCTACTACCCAGTTGTCTTGCCTTTAGCAAGTCATTTGATATGGCCGGTGCTTAGTTTCCTAAAAGGGAAAATATTGGCTTGACCAAAAAGTTTGTTCAGGTTTTATGGAAAAACTCCGAATGTTGGCCAAGCCAGTGTTTTCTTCCCCATTACCACAACTGCAGCAATAGAGTGAAAGCACTTGGAAAACTGATATGCAGATTTCATGTGTATTCTTTTCTTTGGATGCCAGTATCTTTGAATTTGGGATAATTCACCTAGGTTGAAATCACTTGGGTACTATCTTATAAGAAAGCAAATAACATGCCCCCAGTTCTAATGGGCCTATATAACCTACTTAAGAGTAAAATATTTTAAGCACACTGGCACATTAAATGCTTGTATGCAAACAATGCTAATTACAGATGAATCCATCTTTGATCCATTCAGCAATGCAGTGGGAGCACTTTGTTAGTCGTATACGGAATCTGTTGTGACAGGAGCTCTGCAGCAGGAAAGAACAACTAGCAGCTTCATCAAGCAAGAGAATGCCATCTGCGGTGAGGACAAGTGATTTATTTGGAGGAAATATTTAAAACTTGGCTGAATTGAGATCCACACCATGAAATATGTGGAGGTCGAAAGCACAAATGCATTTAGATATTGAAGCTCATAGACGTTAACTCATGAAGAAAAAAGCTCCCACCTACAATAAGAGCTATGAAGTTGCTAATTGTTCATTTCCACTTTTGGTAGGTATGTTACTGATGACAGATGCACTTGAAGATAACTAAACTTGTATTCTCGTAAACACTTCCGAGATGGAGATGTGATCCTAACTCAAGCTTGCCTTTGAACATGTCTGAGTTATTGGTGAGTTTTGGCTGTAGCTGCCAGAGTCAAGGTGGCATCAATCACGCTCATTTAAGTATGAATTTGGGAACAGCCAGCAGCAGGGGTCCTAGACTGTCCTCTGGGGGACACTTACCTGAATGAACATCAGCTCCAAGAAAGGGACAACAAAGGAACTCACAGATCAAAGCAATTGTCTTAGGTTTACACTTAAGTGAATCACCACACCCCTATAGAAGCACTGCCTTTCTCAAGGGGGCAGCTCCCCATTTCCATTTTCATTTTCACATCAGTTCCAGAGAGCTGCTTTCTCTATAGGAGGACTGTCCAACGTGGCAGTCACTAGCCACATGTTACTATTGAACACTTGATATGTGGCTAATGTGAGAGTTGAGACGTGCCATAAGTATCTATGTGAAACACACCCCTGATTTCTAAGACTTAGTATGAAAAAAGAATGTAAAATACCTCATTCATTTTTACATTGGTAATAAGTTGAAATGTTAATATTTCAGATATACTGAGTTAAAAAATATATCATTAAATTAATTTTGCTTGTGTTACTTAAAAAAACTTTTTTACTTAATAAAATTTATTTTTTAGAATAGCTTTAGGTTCACAGTAAAATTAAGTGGAAAGCATAGAGAGTTCCCATAGTCTCTGTTTCCACTTGTTGTCTTCCATTATCAACATTAAAGTGGTACATTTGTCACAATTAATGAACTTATATTAACACATCATTATGCCCCAGTGTCCATAGTTTACATTAAGGGTTAACTCTCGATGTGCTATAGGTTTTGACAAATGCAAAATACCATATGTCTACCATTACTTGTGTTACTTTTGAAAATAGCAACCAGAGCACTTAAATTACACATCTGGTTCACAAATGTGGCTTGCAAATATTCCCATTGAACAGTGCAGCTCTAGAGAACTTTTTTTCCTCTTAGGTTGCAGACCACAATTTAATTACAAGTATGCTATTAGAAAAGCTCTACTGTCTGATAAGAAAGCACAACTGTTGTTTTCAAAGAATTAAATGGTTGCAAAGAATAGACAATTCTTGAAACAATAAACCAGACCAAAAAACAAAGAGAAAAATAAAGAGATTAACGTACAATAATGTAAGCTGATTAGTGTACTAGACCTTAACCGTACCCCTAGATCTTAACACTCTCTGTTCCATACACGTTGTAGCCTTCTCTGTATGTAGCGTAATTTTGAGTGTTGGTGGCAGGAGCAGGCTTAAAGTTTTGGGTGTTCTTTGTGAGTTTCATGCGTTTGGACTCTGCCCGTGATTTGTAACAGAATTCTATCAAAGCCACCATCATGGCCAGCCCCAGACCTCCGACAAGTATATAGAAAACGCCTGCCACATTGCTCAGGCTCAGAGCGCTGGTCTTGTCCTAAGAGAAATGAACAAGGTGATTAGCTCTTGGGGAAAACAAAAACAACGGAACATTATAATACATTGCAACAGTATACAATAGTTCTCAGTCGTAAAATAACTAGACATTGATGTAAATGTTATGACTCAACTCTGGCAACTGGTGGGTGTTTCACAATAGCCAGTAAGAGAGCAGACTGTGCTTCTGTTGACAGTTGTGATCCTCACCTAAATATTCTTTTCTTTTGACTCCTTAAATCCTTTAGTACCTCAAGATAGTGCCAACAACTAAATAAAGCAACATTCGGCCATGGGAGCAGAAGTGTAAACACAAGCACAATTTAGTGCTCTGCCAGATTGCATAAACACCATTTCCCAGAGTTGAGCAGTGACATAATCTCTATTGATGTAACACTCTTTTCATTTGGGAACTTGAAGCACTCTTTCCCCTCTCTGCCCCGCAACACCCCTTTCTCCCTTGTTCTCCCTGTGTCAACAACTAGTTTTTAAGATAGCAGGTGAGTATGTTAGCGGTTCCTGATATTCATAGTGGAGGGAGTTACTTCACAAGGGTTTGTTGAAAAGGATTAGCTCTCTCCTTTCACCCAGTGGTTGAGAAAGAAATTGCTCCCTGTGGAGGCTGGTTACTAAGGTCTCATCCTCAAGGGGAGCAAATCTTTGTGCTGTGGAGACAAGGGCACAGCACAATGAATTGACTCTGTTCCCGTTTCCTGGGAGTTTAAGGAAACCCTCAGGAGGACCCACTGGGTCCTGAATTGGCTCCATACAAATTAGAAAACTTTTCCAGGAGGCTGATGATTGAAAAAAAATAATCCAGCTCATTTTTAGCCTTTACTCCAGGGAATGTAGAGAATAATTAGGAAAAAACAAAACAAAACAAAAAAGCCCTACACTTATCTGATCTCTATTTAAAATGGAAGGGGGGGGGGGGGAAATCAAGGAAGCCGGTCAGTGACTTTCAGGTCAAACTGTGCAAATCTGACTAAGCTATCTGCCTGTATGAAAAAGCAGAAACTGAACTGCTGAACAATGGAAAGAGAAAAGTTGGTGCCTTGAGCCCTACCTTGAGGTAGGATACAGCAAGGGCCAGGAGCCTTTCTTTGACAAAAATAAAATAAAATAGCATTTTGTAGTCTTTTTAGAGGGAATGTAACCATTTTGCTGCTGAATACAATAGAATGGAATACCCACATTGTTAAGCCAGTGAACTGAGTATCTTATTCAAATGATAGCACAGTGAGCAGATGATGGCTATGGCTGACACTCAACACTGTAGCTCAGCTGGTCCTAGTACTATGTAAAGAATTAAATATAAAGACAATTTGGCCATGTTCTGATTCTATTTTCATAAGAGCCAGTCCTGTACTTGTTTACTTCAACAAAAGGCCAATTGGAATTGAATCGCATTGTCAGGAAGGGGGTATGGACATGCCTCATCTCTATAACAACCTTGCAAAGAGTCAGTCTTCTAGGATGAATGACAGCTAGATAAGTGATAAGAATCTCTGTCACTTATGAAATGTTGGGTTGCCTCCTTAAGGAGGCTGGTGAAACTATCTGCAGGGATGTTCCACAGTCCATTAGGAAATGGATCAATTTCTGGTAACTTGTCCTCTCCCATTAGATTTGTATATGTATGTGGTTTTGATGGGGGAAAAGTGTCCTTTGCATGACCCATGTAAGCTGTAGCAACAAAGTTTAAAGTTCCTCCAATTTAAGTTTCATAAAATTCCCTGTTGTGGGATGTAGAAAACCAGGAGCAAAATGGTTCACTGCACAAGGAAAATGAGTGACATTTCATGAAATGAATTAACTGATACCACAATATTAGTTCGAAAAAGGAAAGGCAAAACTTGAAACTCAAAAGAACTTTCTTAGGGGGCAGGAAGGAGGCGGGGAAGAGTGTTTCATGCTTATCAATGTGATGTTATCCTGAGAATGTATACCCTTAAGGAGCATGCGACTGAATTTTAGAAGTATTACGTAGAGATTCAAATAACACCTTTGGAAGAGAGAAGTGTGACAGACTTAATGAAATTCGAAATCCAAATAGATGCTGAACTCAATACACAGCAGCTGAGAGGAGGCTAATCATTGTGCTTACAGAAGCCAGTTGTTGTTATTTAATTCTTTGACTGTTTTCAAGTGGGCTCAACATAATGAATGTAGTCATAACCAAAGGCATTAGCAACTACAAAGTCTCCGAAACTGTCAGAGGTTAAGAAAAAGTACTGTCACAACTGGATCTTGTTTTTCTTTTTTTGGTTGTTGTTCTTTTTCTCTTCGAACTTTCGAAATGTGAAATACAGTAAAACCCCCTTATAACACAGCTCATGATTGTACTTCTTTGGGAATGTGGTGGGCCAGATTGAGTTCCCTGATCACAATTGCTTGCCGGCAGTCCATGAGTGATGTCACGTGGCAGGCCTCTAAGGCTGGTGTTTGCCTTCAACTTTCAGCGCTGGTGTTATAAAGGGGTCCCACTGTGTCAGGGAGTGTGTGTTGGGAAGGAAAGCCGTTTTAGGGGAGAAAATAAACAGTGGTTCAAAATGTGATTGCTAATCAGTACAAAAAGACCTTCAGCGACTGACCTTACTCCCGGAGTCCTTGGCTCCACACTCCCCCTTATCGTACCACCATTTGTTTTTCAGCTTGTCTAAGATGCCTTGTTCACTGAGTTTCAATACTGCAAGGTTTACAGGCGTTCTTCACGTGGGAAATAACATAAATAACATTATATTATGTTATTTTATGTTATTCAAGCTTCAAACTACTTTAAAACTATAGAAAGCGATAAAGCAGGGGGCCCTGGCCACAGAGTAATTTTAGACACTGCAGGCAACCTGAGCATTACCTTATAAAAATTAACACTACAGCAACGCTATATTTACCAGGGCCTGCCCATATCGCTTTGAGTAATCGGCACACACTGTTAAATAATGAGGATAGAAAAAGGCACTCCTCAGATAGGCGTTGTGGGGTGAGGAGGGTTTCCCCTCAGTGACAATCGTCGGCGGCAGCTTGCAGTAGCTTTGTGATGGAGGTGTGTTAGGTTTGATCTAACCGGGTGTCTTGTTGTACTTCCAGACAGAAAGCAAGTTTTATGGTGGAGTGGGGAAGGGAACGGGGCCAGAAGGGGAGGCACTTCCACATGTGGAGACAAAAGGATGAATTCCAGCAGAATAGAAGACAGATTCTCTGTGAATAGCACGCCTTCTGATTAGTTGTCTTTTATTACACAAATCTGCTGTCCAGCTGAAAATGATCTTCCAACAAATTGTACTACATACATGTCTCCCCAGACTGAATTCTTACGCCATACTGGTCTTAATACTAACAGTATAATGTGGACCTCTGAGTTCTGGATAAGAATACTTTCAACAGTGTGAGATCTGGTCTACGGATTGTTTTTGAGTTACTGATCAGCTGTCTCTCTGGTATGATTGTATGTCTATGGCCAACTCAGGTCATCAGAAGGTGAACTAGATTGTTTTAAAATGGATTATTAATATGGCATGACCTGAAATGGCAAACTGACTCTGCCTCTATGGCAGTGCTGTAGAGGAAGTTTAGATAAGCTGTTGTAGTCAAATGAAGCTTCAGAGCCACTTCACAAAGGCAGGAAACCCTATTGGTCCTAGGGCAATGATTTTCTCTCTTGGAATTTTCTTCAGCTGTAAAATGAGAATAATGACTTCTACAGTTTTCTTTCTAGACCTAATGAATCTTAAAGGATCTCTAATAACTTTAGATTTAAAATGCATTCTAGAGAGGGGGTGGCATATTTGTATTATGAGGCTATGAACTACTGTGTGTTCAGACTCATGTGAACAATATTGCCAGTACTAGTACCTGTTTTTCTGAATGCTACCAATTTTCAAGGAGGAAAACAGGTATATTTGTGTAACTATGAACATTCTGTAGAATTTCTGAGTTTATTTTGAGTCACTTGGACCCACCAACATATCCCAATCATTGACAAGACTTCTGTTGCCACAGAGATCTGTTCTCTATCAGACCACCCCCAAAGCCTGTTTCCTTTCTTTTCCTCTTTGCTGTTGAGAGCAGAAGGACCATCTTGAGATATTCTGAGAAACAGATCATCATGTAAAAATAATAGGCAATTTCAGAGTACTTAGGATTTGTAAAACTATAAACCGTTAGTGTCAGGGAGGTGACACTTTCTTGGTTAGTCCTAAACTTGGCAGCCAGAATATCTGTATTTTGTATATCACCAGGAAATTGAGGTCCTTTTATACTTGAAACAAGTTCCTTCAATCAATGCTCAGAAGCTTAGGCTTCTCAAGTGCTGGCCAGAGTTGCTTGGAATGCAAAGAAACAAAAGTTATTTAAATAAAAATGTGAGCCTCTTTAGTATATTATTAGCTGTGACAGTCATCTTCGACTTTTTTTTTCTTAAAGGACAGACAGGCCATCTATGGCCATGAGATCAGTGTTGGAATTGCCTTCTCCCCTAGTCTCCACTGTCTAGCCTCTTTCTGTCTCCTGTCTCCTATAATCTTTTCCTCTATCACCACCACCTCTCCCTCAGTGCTATGCCTTAAACTACATATTGGCACCCAGGCTCAGGATTATGACAGCTGGCTCAGATTGCAGGGAAGATGTTTTTCAGTAACAGATAGGTCACTGATTCCATCAGAACCACAGGAAAAAGTGTAAAGCATTTTTTCTTCCTTTTCATGCTTCCTCTTTTCTTACTGCAGAGGGCCCAGTGTCTTCATGCTGCTCTCTGACTAAGTTCTTACCGGGCCCTGACCTCCCTCAAGCTACTGAGTTCTTCAAATGACTTCAGCTTCTTTAGTTATGGCTGCTCTTACTAGATCTCAGGAACAGAGCAGTCTGATAAAGGCACTCACACTAAGGCCCAAATAGAGATCTCTCCCCAGAGATCCTAGGTTTAAAAAAATTATCAACACTTAAGTAAGCTAGCGTTGATAAAAGTGGGGCATATTAGTTTAGAGTAGTGATTCTCAAACCGGTCCAGAGACCCCTGGAGGATCCCTGAAATCTTTTCATCAGAGGGTTGGTGAGGTCAAAACTATTTTGGTGTTAATACTAGGGTGTTCTTTGCCTTTCTCGCTCTTATTCTCTCATGATGTACAGTTTCCTGGAGGTAACATGACATGTGATATCACAACACATTGAATGAAGAAGTAGATATGAGAATCCTATTCTGTTATATTAAGCCAGATATTAAAGATACTTGCAAAAATAGGACAATGCCACTCCTCACTGATTTTTAAAAAGCATGTTATTTATGTGAATATATATTGGGTTTATTATTTTTAAATGAGTTATTAATACATTATTTAAAAATCATTCCATTTTAATTTCTGATATGGTAAGCATTAATAGACTTAATACATATGAACAAAATCTTTGGGGGTTCCCTATAACTTTGAATTGTGTAAAGGGGTCCTGGGACAAACAAGTACTGGTTTTAAAGGAGGGAAGGCTTTTCCTTTGCTGGGCCTATTCTGGGCTGCCACCCTCCACTCTTGTCAAAATCCAGGCTGAGCATTTAGCATCCAGGTCAGCTATCTAGCATCCTGCTTTTCTGACAAGTGGCCTACCCCTGCCTTAGGCTATTGAGTGGCTCCCTCAGAATGGTTGGTAACCGTTTTCTATTCCCATAGTCTGCACACTTACAGTGGAGGTTACCTTAGAGCAATGGTTCTCTATTAGGGGTAGTTTTGCCCTTCAGGAGACACTGGGCAATGTCGAGTCATCTTTCATTGTCACAACTGGGGAGGGGAGCGATACAGGCATCTAGTAGGTAGAGGCCAGTGATGCTGTTAAACACCCCACTATGTGCAGGACTGCTCCCAACACAAGGCGCCAGATGTCAATAGTGCTGCGGCTGGGAAACCCCACCTTAGACAATCCAAACCTCATCTGATGCCCCAGGACTTTAGGGAAATCTGACAAATTATATATCCTTAGAGGTTTAGCCTTTGATTGGAAAAAAAAAAAAATCACAGGGTTTATGAAATCTGGCAGGGAACCAATGTGCGTTTGGGAACTTCTAAATAAAAATGAAGGAGAAAAACAAACATTTTAAGCAGCAGCACAGCCAAGCAGCATAAAAGCTGTAATCAGAAATCACAGATAATACCACTTAACAAGGTTAGGATAGCTGCCAAGAAAAGAAAGTACTTTAAAGGCCAAATCTCCTACAATTGTATATTGCTGCAGGGTGGAAAAAATTCTCAAGATGGCAGAGAAAAACTGCTTCTATCCACATAATTTTCTCTGTTACTGTACCTTACTGGATGTATTGCCAAACTCAATTCAAATCAACCAAATGTATTGACGTTCCCCTCCCAAAACACACACAGACACACAGACACATACAATTTGGTATTTTAAAGAAAGTAGAATTAGGCGGGCAATTGGTCACTTTAAATGTCACTTTCCTCTTGATGCCATTTTTGCTCCTCACCCTAATATTTTCTCTCCGCCTCTTCATCTTCTATCTTGCCTTATTATTTGTGCCCAGGCCTTGTGTTTCCCCTAGACTATGTTGCTCAAGTGGAAAGACCATGGCTTATATATTTGTATTCCCTACTTAGAATAGTTCTCTCAAGAAATACTTGAATAGAAAGCTCTTTTAGCATTTTGTTTTCTAGCCTAGCACTTAACACATAATAAAACTATTATTATTGGTCAAGTTTAATAATCACTTTAAGAAGGTAGACTCATGGCTTCTATAAGTAAAGCAATCGAGGCACAGAAAGGGTAAGTAATCTGCTCTAGCCTGCACAGCAAATTATTGGGCAGGCCAGAAGGCAAATTGATATCCATGCAACTCTGCACTGTACATTCACCAATGGAACACACAAAAAGGAGTGGCAAGCCTGCATTGTTTTTGTTCTTAGAGTTTGGATGTTCATAATGAATTTTTCTTTAGGGACCGTCAGATTCCAAATAACTCTCAGCCTAGCAAGGGTAGATCCAGCAGCTGGGGCCTTTCACCGCTGTGGTGCGGTGGTATGTCTCCAGGGGAATGTTTCCGAGCTATGACTGCAGGCCCTTAACGGGTACCTAAGAGAATTAGAAGTCAGAAATATTTATTGTCCTTGCTTCAATAGAGAATGGAAAGAATTAAACAAAGTAGGTCAGATTTGTATCATGGAAATTAGTTAGTCATTCTCCCCTCTGAAGGGCTTGCTGTGAATATATCCTGAGTGGAGTCCTCTTAAGGCCAAAACAAAACAGAACGAAACAAAAACACAGGTAGTAGAGCTTGGGAGAGAACAGGAGTGCTTTGTAATTTCAGGGGGTCTGGGAACCCCCTCCGCCACAAATATTTTCCTCACTGCTACCTGACATTCCATCAAGGGAATTTCACTTCTTTAAGAAGGAGGAAACTTCCTTGTTAAAATACAAAGCTTCAGGAGAAATGGGAAAGGAAGTGGAGTGTAATGTTTATAAACTCCAACTCTTTGTTCTGTTTTGTTTAAATAATGGTCTGGGGGTTGGGTGGAGGAAAGGGTGTAAATTCCTCCTATGGAAAGGCTGTAAATTGCACCTATAGCATAAAAATGTATGTGGATTATGGACCAGATGGAGGGGATAACAGCAAATGTCACCTAGAGAGTCAGTTAACAGTATGTGAAGGCAGCGCTGACCTGAGACAGGATGATGGTTCCTGAGTGTGGGGAGCAGTCATGAAGTAGCATCATTTTTTTTTTTTTGAAATTGGGGTAGTAATGTAATTCATAATGCCTTGAAAATGAGTTCTATTTTTGAAGAAAACATTAGTGGCTGATACAAATTTTGCTTATCTCTGCCATCCCCACCTGGCAACAATCAACAACAAAGCTCTGTGCTCATTAATCCAGGGCATCCAGCCCCGGGTGGCGGTTGTCTAGGTTCCCAGCTCATTTCTGGGAGCTATGAGCCAGCCATTGTGAAGTTCAGTGTCATCTGAGTGCTGGCCAATGTTACATATGCAGACAGTTTAAGGACAAGGAACAATGTTTTCTCCTGTGAAAGTAGAAACTGCTTTTTTTTTTTTAAGTAACTAAAAATTTTGATTTCAAAGGAACTGTCCAATTTTGATTTCAGGAAATACGTAAACTACGTAAATTTGAGCCATGTTGGATTCTTTTTTATAAAGAAAGAAATGTGGAGAGAGTGATGTGAGGGTGCTGTTTTCCCATAGTGCAAAGAACAAAAATGGCCTCGTGCGTTAGTGACCAAGTTGATTCCTCCATATGGTGTTCCTAGAAGGGTTGGGAGACAAGGTTTGTACTATGGATATAGTTCTAGGCCTGAAAGATATAGGAAACCGAGGGTGTTGTAAGATTTATCTATTTGAGAGACTGTGCGATATATTCTAGTTTAAGTGGCTTCTTTTCTCCTTTCTTAGCAGGGACACCTAAAGAGCAAATGTCTGTTGAATTAATTATACCAAGAGATCTTCAATGGTGCCCTTAGGAAGGACAGATATATGTGTAACATGAGCAAGGATGGTGTATTTGCAGTGTTAATTACAAACTTGCTCTAAGAACACAATGTCTGAATGCTGATAACAGAAACTTATCACAGCCTAAGCTGGAAGCCCTCCCCCTCATGCTATGATTTATCCAAAGCTCTCTCCAAGTTACTGCATTTGCTTCTTGGTACCTAGTGACTTCTTGGAACAACTTCTAAAAATTATCTTTGGTCCAGTGGAGGGAGAAAAGCCATCTATCACTGGCTTTTATATTGAAGATATTTCAGGTTTTCATGGTGACAGTTCACCTTTTCAAATTGCTCGCTTGTTTCCCTAGCTTTTTCTGGAGAACTCCTAGTATCATTCAGGAAATCACAGGCAGGAAGGCAGTTACAGACATCTCTGCCCAGGCAGGACTTGATCTATTAAGTTGAAGTCAATTGATGACCAACCAAGAGAAGATTCATCATTGGATGAAAGGATATAGTCTAGAGTCCTTGATCTGGGGATATGTGTAGTGAAGGGATTTACCTCTCCATCTAGTAGCTGTTGGAGGCTATCCCTAGACTACATTAATATTCTGGAGCCCCTTTAAAGAAGCTTGATTTATTTCTTTTCACAGGGGTTTCTGGATACAGGATTCTAGGAAAATGAAGATTTAAGTTATTTTAATCTTTCTACCCTTGGAGAAAGCCTGAGCTTTCTCCACAACCTGAGAGCAGGCACATATGACTTCTGGCAATACTGGACCCTGGCCACTCAAGTGGCCCTCATTCCACAGGGGCAGCCACAATGATTTGCAGAGTTACACAGTGCTTAGCTGCTAGACTCTCACTCTGAGACAGTATTTATATCATGTAGTTCACAAATGTAGCTTAAACCTATTTAACTCCTTGCTAATGAGATCATAATTTAATGTAAGTGCAAAGAGCAAATTCAATAATGCATGCCTATAACATTAGGGAGGTGAAAGCTGTGAGCCATTTTACTAAGGGCCCAACAATACTAGTGACTGAAACCTATCGATGGGCTTCTGTGCTAGAGAAGCAGCCCCCAAAGTCACTTGGAGATATTTGGATAAAGCCAGGTCATTTTCAAATGAAAACCTCTCAAATGCAAAGTGACAGACCCCTTGATTACAAGTTGTGAATTTCATTAATGGATTCTTGCCAAACTGGGCCTTGGTCCAATCTCCCTCTAGAACTAGAAACCTGAACAATTTATTGGTTGAGGACTGTCCGACATAACCCAATCTGTCTGGGAAGACTTCTTACTCAGTTTGTCCCTGACAGGGAGAAGGGCATGAAGGAAAGATGCTAAGCTTCTGGAGAAGCTATTTTTGTTTAAAATCTGGCCACAGATAATTTCCCAGGTACGTAATTGATAAGAGTCCCTTGAAAACCCTGTTTTGAGATCCATTAACATTCAGACTATCACGTTTGGTTGTGTTTCACTACATACAAGTGTCTTTTCCTTAGTTCATCCCCATGATACTGAGAAAGAGAGGCATAGACTGAGAAGATGGACGGAAACAGATCTTTACCAGAAACTCACATAACAAGTGTTTCTGAAGAAAGACATCTAGTTCATTTTCGTGATTCTAGGCAAAATATTCATTGAGAGTTTAATCCAATGGGTGCCAGCATTCTACTTTTCTTCCAGTAGCCCTCCCTTGACCGTGACCCATAGAAAAATAATCAGTCTTAGCTTATATGCCAATAGATTGCAACAAATAGGGTCTACCTATCAGATCTGAAAGCTAACTTCTGGTTGGCATTCCAGGGTACACGCCACTCTTTTCAGCTTTCATCCACTTCTCTGCATTTCCAGCAGCAATGCTAGACAGCACATGCTAGCAGAGTCAGTCTCTCCCTCTCATTAAAAAAAAAAAAAAAGTAATGGATGCTATTGTCTTAGATCTGTATTTTGAGAAATATTTGCTTCAAAGTCAGATGAAATTGAGCTTTATGGTGAATCTAGCACTTGGACCACCCTTTGCCACCTCTGACCAATAGGGATTTGCCTCATGTGCCAAGGGCCAAATGTTTTACCGCTCTCTAGAAAGTCAAAAGAGAATAGATTTCAATTGTTCTCTGTAAAAGAAATCTGCCCCCACCCTGTTCCACCAACCTCAGTTCCCACCCTCATCGAATGCGTTTTAATCATTTCATATCTTTTGTGTTTCTTTTCCAATAATTTCAAATCTTTCACATTTCTTTTCCATGGCTGTCCTACCTTTCAGGGAGTGTAGTCCTATATTCTTCTCTCCAAATGAAAGGAAACCAAATGATTTGCTCTTAGTGGGGCAGAAAGAGCATAGCCATATACCGTTTAACTCTGCCACTGCAGCGGTGTCTTTTCTTCTTGGCAACTGTATAGCAGCATTCTTACCTTCAGGCTTTTCATTCCTGCTGCTCTTTCTGTAGCTCTGGTGTTGGACATTTGGCCATTGTTTGTCAATAAGAAACACATTCATGTTATCAGGATAACACCAAAGGCAAATAACCACATCCTAATCATAGAAACTGTGTTAAGGCCACGTAGTCAATTTCAAAAAAAAAATTTTTTTTTCATTAAGATGGGTTAGTTTTTAAAAATACTTTCTTTCTGGATTACAATTTTTTTTTTTTCCCGGTGGTAGAACTTATTCTTTTAACACCATCTGGTAAAATCAATGGTTTTGGTAGTCACTGGATTGGTTCAGTTCTTAAGGCAAAAAGGTCCCTTGTTTGCAGTAGCCACTTGAAAGAAAGTGAGGGTTTGCTCTTGGGAAGAAGACCTGAGTAAGTTCAAGGAGCAAACTTAGTCACTATCAGGAAAGAAAACTGTCAGTTTCTTCATACTTCCAGGCGGCAGCACCAGCATAGAGACATGCAAACCAACGAAGAGTGTAATGTACTCACCCTACTCCTTGATCCCAAACCAGTCTTGGTGACTCACAGGAACTTCTTCTAAGACTCAGGAAGTGCCATCGATCTGTAATGATTCTTGACTACACACATAACAGTGTCAATAGAGAGTCACTGGGGTCCAGCTTAACCCTGGGTATCCAAAATGTCTCCCTTTAGGGATGGCTCCTGCCAATAACACGTCCATCTTATTGCAGGTAAAAGGTAGAGGCAGATTCACATCCATGACCCAAGGCCCAAGAATGTCAAACAATTCTGGGTGTGGAAGAGAAGTGGTTAAGAGATGGTGGCATAGGAGAGGAGAATTGTAGACAAACATGGAAGAAGAAATACACACAAAGCTGAGGATCTCATTTATGCATATAGGAAACACAGTATCACCTCCTTTATCTATGTACCACTAAAGAGAAGCTGAGGGCATTTGGAAATCTACTGTCCTAAAGTATAACTTTTTACTATCTCTGAATAGAGACTTGCTAAGCAAATACATGGTTATGAAACAAACAAACAAAAAGATTGTGATAGGAGGAATATCTTTGAATTTCTTATGAGAACAAACTCTTTTTAAGTACTTTAAGAGCACTCATGTGAAAGGAGATATAACTAATTTTAATTGCAAGTCATTTTTGGAATTTATTAAAACAAGTTCCCTAAGTTCTTTACTAGCATCCCATTGGTTAGTTTATTCTAGTCCCGATATATTTGTGAAGAAAATTAACTGCATTTCTCTATCAATACTCTATAAATCATAATGATCAGGTTAGAAAGATGCCCTGGAGAGGAAATGGCAATCTGCTCCAATATTTTTGCCTGGAAAATTCCATGGACAGAGGAGCCTGGTGGGCTACAGTTCATGGGGTCACACAATGCTTAGTTGCTCAGTTGTGTCCAACTCTTTGTGACTTAATGGAAGTTTAAGTTCATATCTCATTCTCATCCTTACTTGCCTATATGCCTTACAAGTTAAGGCAACTCTCACTGCAGTCAACTGGTTTAGAATGGTTTCATTTAAACATTCTGTTCCAGTGTTCCCCAAAGCACAGAAAATATGCTGATTTTTGTCTTGGAAAATATGGACACTGGAAGTTGATTTAAATCCCTGGATAGAACTAAAATCAGGATACTTCTAGGGTGAAGTGGGGTATGGTTTATAATGCCTTGTCAAGATCACAAATGGATTGTTTCATTGACCAGACCCCATCTAGTAAAATAAGGTTATGTGGGAAGCTAGGCTGGGTGCCCTTCACCCAAGATTAAGGGAATGAAACAGCGTGGGTGCGGGCATCAGAAGAATTTGAAAGTTTGCTGGGACAAGCAGCTGAGGAGGGAGGTTGATGTGGTAATTCAGCAGCTAGAATCCCCATTCTGCTGTGATTTATAGCAATAGACTTTCACTGGCTGTGTCACAAACCCCTGGTGATGGGGGTTTATTGCTGAAACAACCCACTGGCTCCTAATTACTGCATTTGCACACACAATGTAATAAAGCGTTGACACAAAAGGGTGATTTGCAGGCTAAAAATTCCCAAACCACAGCTCTAATTTCCATGATCCTTGCCTGTACATTTATAGTTCATCAAGGAAGGATTGAGTCTGATTTGTTTCCACCCTATTAGCCCAGGTTTAGGAAACTGGTAAGCCCAAGCAGTATTTTAGTTCTAACCTGTAGATCTGGTGCAGAGGCTAACTGGTGACTGACCTTATTTTAATTTCTTGTATTTAGAGAATTTAAAAAAATCTATTTCATTAGCCTAACTATGTGCACATTTAAAACAGCCTGATCACTGCTTCTTTCTTCCATAAAATAGTAACTTCTAAAGAATAGGCTTAGAATGTGTTATGTCTCATATCAGAGGGGAAAAGTCAAGAATTTAACATAATTGCCCATTTATCATTATTTAAAGGTTGTGGGAGAGAGATAAATAATATATGTTTTTTTTCCCTCTCCTGGTTTCAGAGATAATAGATGTAAAAGTGTTTTTGAAAAAGTAAAAGCACTTATAAATGTCAGGCTTTGTGATTATTGTCATTTTTAATAATCAGCATTGAGGGCTGGAATGGCTTAAATATGCTATTTGCCTTGTAACCAAGGTAGTTGAGAATGAACTTGATTTTTATGGAAATAGATCATATGTAATCAGATTTGCATTGCTCATTGGATGGGTAGATGTGATAAATTGCTGTCTGCAATATTATCACAAGAGGTGACCCTGAAAGTCAGCAGAGATTTGTGACAGCATTAGCTGTGTGACCTTCTCAAAGTCACCACCATCTCTGGGTCTCACTTTCTCTATGAAATGATGGTGTATTTGTCAATTGTCATGTTAACTGGGGCTGGAATACAATAAAGAAATGTAATTCTCAAGCCATTTTACTAATACAGTTAAAATTCACTGATTTGAACAGAGGAAAAGAATTATCTGAAGGAGAAAGTCCTGAATTACAAAACAGGTTTGAAGAATGACAATTTCATTTCTTAAAGTCTGTTTTGTAATTCAAACTCTCTATAAAACATTGCTTTAGTGAAGGTCCTCATGAGAACTACTTTAGCGGATAAATTTGTAATGAATATGATTATATCTCAAAAAATGCTTCCAACATTTGAAAAAGGTTTGTTCTCATAAGGAAAAATTCAACTGACAATTGAGTCTAAACTCTTCATTTGCTTAACAAACCTCTCTTGGCCTCATCCCTGATAAAGTTAGATTGTAGATTGGTCCCTGTAGACTGGTGTTTGTCCAATTTATCACAAATTATAAATTAGAGGGCTCCAAATTAATGAGGTTTCACTGCCTTTTCTACCTTCTTTTCCATTGATTTGTTTTTGGCATCACCACTAAATAGTGGTAGCACTGATTCAAGTTCGTCTCTTGCCCCTTCTCTTGCTCACTCTCAGAAAACAGCAGGTAGCAAGAAGAAAGAAGTTAAAGGCAAGCTCCTTGGTCATCCAGAAACGAAATAAGCAATCATTGGATACGCAGCACTGATCACACTATTATCCATAGTTGAGAAAGGGTCGACTTATTTCAAAAACTTGTCTGGAGGAATGAGCAAAGGAAGTGATTTGAAAGATGAGTGGCAGGTAGCACTATGGTCAAAGAAGTTGGCAACATTTAGCATCTACTGAAATATTTTTCTATTTGCATGCCAAAAATCAGATAATCTGGAAATTGTGGGGCGTGCAACAAAGTTACTTGATAATTTTGCAGCAGTATCAGCTGAGGCAATAATCTGGGTAAAAGTAAAAATTCAGCCAGATGCGTGTAGATCTTTTTGTTTATGTAACATCAAACATCTGGTTATTTGAAAACTTCTGGGCACTTGGCATCATGTGGATGTTTTAGAGTCATCTTGATACAGTCCATGGCGCCTTTTTAACCATGCTGAGTATGAAGGATGAATTCGTGACAGCCATGTATCCAATCGAGCTCAATTTTCACTCTGCAACTCACTTCAACGGTATAATTAGGTTCTCCGTGGCCTGATAATAATATGAGAAAAAAGACCAGGAAGAAAGTGCTAAGTACTCTAGGCATCAGGTGAGCCATTGCCAAACTCGAATGAGCCAAGTCAATGGCATTAGTTCACACTGGTAGGAAAGGAAGTTAGCGCTTTTTGATACATAGTAAAACCTTGATTAATTGGAATCCATAAGGGATGAATGGAATTTTCAATAAGAACACTCATTTTGTTTCATTCTTGGCTAATAATACTTTTTTCCCCCTCAAAGTGCTTGTATCCACTTTTCTCGCCTCAGGCAAGCAGCCTCTAAAGTTTGAGGGTCAATCCAGATGGAGAGAAGATATAGGAGGTAAAGCTGAGCGTGACCCAACCATAGGTCATCTCTTGGCAAGTGATTAAAAAAAATCAATTCCTTGCAGTCTTCTTTTGGTACTATTGTTGCTTTCTCGTCAATGTGGAACTGTGAGGGGGGACAATTCAGTGAGCTGGGGTACTGGTTAGGTGAGTTCTGGTTAATCAAGGTTTTACCTTGCCCATGCTTGGTAAGATTATTTCCTGTAGAAAGTTGTTTTTAAATTTATTTCTTGGAAAGTGTTCTGTGTTTCCAAACCCTGTATTATACTGCAGACTGGCAAACTAACTTTTCCGTCAGCATCCTGAGGAGTGGAGAGAGAAAGAGAGGAGCAGAGGTGTAACCATTGTCTCTGAAGGAGAAATGTTTTGGCTCCCCTGTCTGTTGGTCTGTGACTGGGAAACACTATTCTTCACCTTAAGATGCCCATGGTATCTTGGTTGTACAAGAGTCGATCTTACATGCTTCAATATCATTCTCATGCCCTTTAGGCCATGGAGGATTCTGTTTTCAGGTCCTCTCCTGTACTTACCCAACGCGTCTTCCATCATTGTATTGTGGCTTCTGAGCTTGCCCCTATTTCTTGTTGCTTGGTTGAAGGCTATTCATTTGTTCTAGCCCGAAGAACATTAAGGAGCCAAAGGAATGCCAAGTAAGATGGATTTTCTCATGATGGCAGCCTGGATAACAATTAGACCTACCTGAACCAAGAACACGGCTAAGGAGAAGCCAAATCAGGGATTTATACACAAAGAGTATCAGTCAGGCGACGCACTTGTTTAAATATACAGAATACCTTGGCAAAGTGTATATATGTGGTGGCCTATTGAAGAAAGACCCCATTTAACTTGAAACCAAACTCGTTCTTTGGCTTTCAAGTTGAGTGGGGCCGGCTTAAATAGGCTATCACATATTAAGAACATCTCATCACTCATACACATGATTGAAGAAGCCACCTCTAATCAGGCAACCAACCACTGAGCAACCATCACGCCTGAGGGGGAAAAAAGGGCTGTTACCTCACTTTTCAGTAGATAGATTTGATTTCTCACAGCACTCATCTGAGGCGGGTGGGGACAGTCTTAGGGAAAGCCTAGAATGTTGGGACCTGCACACTGGCCTCCTTAAGGCAGGCGGTCTGGCCTGTGAGGGGAGGGGCGGGGTGTGGACGGGGGAGCCTCTGTCTGGGAGTTTAAGAAGGGACCCAAGTTAGATCAAAAGTGCGGGCGGTGCCCTGAAGTCTTTCTAGTTCCCAAAGCTGCCAGGCAGGGGAATAACCTGGTCATTCCACTTTCTGTGTGAGTCTTGTGCTCTTTCCTCAATAAGAAGCTAACAGTCTTGCCGATTACTCGTCACTAAGGGTACCCGGTTGTGGTGACATTGAGGCTGACCTTGGAGTCACCGCCCCCGCTGCCGCACTCTCCTTTGTCGTACCACCATTTGTTTTTCAATTTGTCCAAGAGGCCTTGCTCATTCAGTTTTAATACTGCCAGGTTAACAGCATTTCTTGAAACGATAAAACAATAACTTGTAAGAAAATGCACAAATGCTTAGGAAATCGTTAACGTATAAAAAGGAGCACAAGAGGACAAATTGGCTAAATTTCACAGAACGTGGAGCTATAAAAATGTCTGTACAGCAAATACAGGGTTAAATATTGGAAGGTGGCATATGGAGGATAACATTTGCTCAAAAACTGAAGTGTGCGGGATGGGGAAATTGTCTTTGAGAAAAAAGTAACAAGAACACCACATCCATGCAATTAACATTCGTCACATATGGCACCATAACTTGGCTTTTACCATTTAAATTGAAAAAGCCGTTGAACTGTAAAATTAAAACAGCAACAAACAGTCAGAGAGGACCACACAGAGAGAGAACATTAAAAAAAAATGGATGCATTAAGTAGATGAAACCATAATTTACCGTCTTATTTAACTCCATGGAATATTGTAGGTTTTAAACTTTTAAAAGTTACCTCAAAATCCACAAGAAAGAAAAACGACAACAAAATGCATCAGGGTAGGTGGAATACTATAACAACACGGATATTGTTATATTATTCCACCCACCTTAATGCTGAGCCTTTAGGGGTTGCCACACCATAGCCTTTGGAATCCAGATTTCCACCAACTTTCATCGTATCACACGGTTTTCTCTGCTCAATGTACTCATTCATGGTTGACTCCAGCAGGAAGGCGAACTTTCCCTTGGACTTCCGCACTCAGGCCACCCCGTCTGCTGTTGTTTTGGTAAACACAGATGGCTCTGCTGATTTCATGTAAGACCACATTTTTTCATAGACAGCAATTTTGGATCTCTGCAACAGAGATAAGAATTCTTAGAACTACCAGATCTTAAAACTGGAAGAGGCCTCAGTGCAGTGATTTTCCAAAATGTTTTGATGGCCATCTACAGAAAGAAAAGCAGGTTATGCTGCAACCCAGTAAGTACATTCATACATATATAAACATGGTTCCAATAGGTTTTTCCAAAATTACACTCATTTGTGCTATGTGTGCTGCTCTCTGCTATTTTCTATTCTGTTCGAATTCACTTAGAAAAATTTTGGTCAGGACCCACTAAATTGATTTTATGGCTCCAATAATGGCTTGCAATCTACTTGGAAAAACACTCTCTTAGTGCCATCTTCGTCTCAATTCAGAAATCACCCTACAGTATACTGCTAGGTAATTACCCTTTACTTGCCTGAAAAAAAGAGGTCATTGGAAGGGAGTGTACAATCATTTTTGTTAGCCTACTCAGCATGGGGCATTAATTATTGTAAGAAATATTGTACTTCCTTATTCTGAGCTGCAGTTTGTTTCTCTAAGACTCCCACCTTTGATTACTATCCTCTAGAGCTATGCAAAGCAATTCTGTTCCTTCTTCTACATGATGGTCCTTCAGATATTGCAAGGTTGTTATTATGGCCCCTCTTCATCAGTTAAACTCCACTGATACCTAATATTGTTCCCAGAACCCTCACAATTTTGATCTTTCTCCCACTGGATTCTAGCTAGTGATGTTTCTCTTGAGTTGGAGTGTCTAGAAATCAAATATATATGATAGGGACAGAATGAAGAGAAAAACTGCTTCCTGTCATTGAAGCATTATTATCTATCAACACAGTTTGAGCTTTAAAAAAATTTATTTAGTATTTCATCCATCCTTTCAACAAACACTCATTGGGCACCTATTATATACAAAGCACTCTACTGGGGGTGTGAAGAATTTGAGAATCCCTCCCTCAACTCAGGTTGAGGTCAACCCCTTCCCTAAACCGTTAGTTCTTTCTACCATGCCAAGTTTCCCTCATCTTTAGCTTTTTGCAGTTAATTCCATTAAATTTCATCTTGATTCAAGTGGTCCTTAGAACATGGACTAATTCCTTACAGCTCTACATTAAGCATTCTGGAGAATATAAAGGAAGAATGGTCTCAGTGACCCCATGACTTACAATTAAGTTGGGAGCTAGATCCTGAGACATGAAAACACTTAGAGAAACATTCAAAAGAATCTTTGACCAGAAGTGAGATAACATGGTAGAAACTATAAACATATGCCATCTTTATGGGGTTTTTATGGGGTTTTCTGGCCCCTACCTCAGCTTTTGGATTGCTTATTTAGCTTTTCTTCTCTGGACTTTGGCCAGTTGCCCTGTATCTTTCCTGAGGCTTGCTTGGATCTGCTCAAAGAATTCCAAAATTATTTGAACTCCCGGAACTATCACCATGGAATAAAGCATTGTGTTTATGGCAATCAGATCTTCATTGAGGCCCTCACTGAGTCACTGAAACTATTCATTGAGATGAAATATGCTTGCTTTGCATAAAGAATAGGAAAAAATACTCAATGTGGCTGAAGTGGGATGAACAAAAGGGAGAATGGTAGGAAAAGAGCTTAGAAGAATAATCAGAAGTCAGATCTTGTAGGGGCCTGTGGGTCACAGTAAAAGTTTGGATTTGTTCTACATGCGATAGGATACTATTGGAGGATTCTGAGGAGGGACGTGATAAGATCAGATTTAAAATTTTAAAGCCCTACTCTAGCTCATATATGGAGACTAGACTATGACGTGGACCAGAATAGAAGCAAAGAGATCAATTAGGAGGCTTTTCTAATGATCCAGTGGAGGGATAGTTGTGACTTGGACAAGGCCAGGAACAGTGGAGGTAGACATGTTTGGGGAAGACAGCAAACAAGCCTTGCTGAGGAACATCTTCATCTGACGGGCCTAGAGACACTTTCAGATTAAATATTTCCAAACTGCACTTAGTCTTCCTTGTACAGCCTGGCTCTCCTAAGTTCATCAGCAAACTTCTTAACATCCAAGCAGAAGGTTTGGTTTTTGTCCCTTCTTCAGACCCTCATTATGCCATGTTTATTCTAACATAGAAACGCCTGCAGCATCTGTCCTTCTGCCTCCTTCTCCTTCTCCTTAGCTTTGCCCTGGGTCAGGCTCTCCTCAGGTTTTGGTCTAGACTACATGGCCTACTAACTGGTCTCCCAAGTCTCATCTTCTCTTCCATTTATCCTCCAGTGATCCTTCCAAAATGTAAATCTGAACAAGTTACTTGATTCTTTAAAAGTCTCCAATAGTTCCCTAATACCTGAGGCCAAAATCCAAACTCTAACATGATATTCAAGAGTTTTTATGATCTTGACTACTCTCCTAGGAGCTGGTCACAATGGACTTCTCATTCTTCACTGAAATATGCCACACATTTGCATATCATCTGCCTCTGGTTATGCTTTGGCTTCTGCCTGCTTAGCTCTATTCATCCTACAAGATACAGAGTGAATAGCATGTCTTCTGTGAAATTTTTCTTGACTCTCCTCTGTTCCCACAGAAGTGATTGCTCAGTTTTCCCATTCTAATGATCCAGGGGAGGGATAGCTATGACTTGGATGAGGCTGGGCTCATATGTTTGCTATAGAGCTTTTACTGAATCGCATTAAGGTGAATTGGCTATGGTCTGCCTTCCCCGTGTTGCTGGATAATATTGATGACAAGTCCATGTCTGGTTCATTTTGATAGCCCTGTTGGCTGCTGCTGCTGCTAAGTCGCTTCAGTCGTGTCTGACTCTGTGAAACCCCATAGATGGCAGCCCGCCAGGCTCCCCCGTCCCTGGGATTCTCCAGGCAAGAACACTGGAGTGGGTTGCCATTTCCTTCTCCAATGCATACAAGTGAAAAGTGAAAGTGAAGTCGTTCAGTTGCGTCTGACTCTTAGCGACCCATGGACTGCAGCCCACCAGGCTCCTCTGCCCATGGGATTTTCCAGGCAAGAGTACTAGAGTGGGGGTGCCACTGCCTTCTCCGAGCCCTGTTGGAGGCCAGCACAATGTCTGATACATGGTAGGTACTCAAGATATATTTAATAACTGAACCTTAGGCCTGATCAGGGTGAAAACTAGATTCTTGGTCAATGTCAGAATGTTGGTGAATATGACTACCAACACTAATTTTACAGCACTGTAGAACTCTAGAGCTGAAGTTACTCTAAGGATCTTTGGATCTTTCTCAACCAAACCATTCAGGATATATGTTTTATAATCTGCAGTTTGTCATTTGATTTTTTGCCCCTTAGCCTGCCTTTGATGTCCACACCAAGAACTTTCCTCCTAATAATTGAGATCTTCTAAAATTGAAATCCCATCCATTGACATTTATGTTCACTTCACATCACATTATTCTCACTGTACACATGAAACAATTTCTAAGCATCATAATGAAATATTCTCAATGGCTTTATTTTATTTCATTGGGAATTTCCTAGACAATTGCCCAAACACTTTTTAAAGTAGTAAATAATTCAGATGCACAGAAAGATATAAAAGTTCTGTAAGAACACCTGTGTACCTGGCACAAAACTTAAAATATTATGAAGTTAGTTGAAATCTGTCTATGTATCCCTCCCTACCTGCAGAGGCCAAAAGTAACCTCGATACTGAATCTTATCTTTATCATTCTCTTGCATCTCTTTATACTTTTTCTCCTTCGTAATGGCAGCATAGTGTTTTAATCTATGAATATGTCATACTTTATTTACCCAATCCCCTATTGAAGGACTCTTAAGCCAGTTCCAGTTTTTTGCTATTACAGACAACACTGTGGTGGGTATGTATCTTTGTTCACTTACAAAGAGGTATTTTGTATTGGCCCAATCAAATCTGAATAAAAGAGAGAGGGGTTAGAACAATTAGTCTCTTTTATTTTTATTGGAGTATAGTTGCTTTACAATGATCTGTTAGTTTCTGCTGTACAGCAAAGAAAATCAGCTACACATATATACGTATATAGTGGTATAGAATCTGCCTGCCAGTGCAAGAGATGCAACAGACGTGGGTTTAATTCCTGGGTGGGGAAGACCTTCTGGAGAAGGAAATGGCAACCCACTCCAGTATTATTGCCTGGATAATCCCATGCACAGAAGAACCTGGTGGGCTACAGTCCATGGGGTCACAGTCAGACATGACTGAGCAGCTAAGCATGCATGCATACATATATCTCCTCTTTTTGGATTTCTTTCCCATTTAGGTCACCACAGAGCACTGAGTAGAGTTTCCTGAGCTTATATAGTAGGCTCTCATTAGTTATCTATTTTATGCACAGTTTCAATAGCGTATATGTGTCAATCTCAATCTTCTTACACAATTTGCAAATAATCCATTACTTCCAAAGATAAATGTTTAAGCCAAGAGCAAAGGGGTCCACGAATTTTGATCTGAGTGTACTCTAACTTGGACTCATTTATTTCATCATTTACTCCATCATTTACTTGAGCTCTTTGATTGTTGATATAGGTTAAAAGGTTTATTCTCTATGTAATGAGGCATTTTTAGGGGAATAAATGGCAGTGTTTGAAGTGGGTACGTTAAACATGTGTGGTGTACATGCAATGAATATTAATGAATGTAGTAAATGAAACGTTAGTGGCAGGAATGATTGGGTCCTGGTTGATGACTTAATTCTGAAGGTTAGAAAGGCGGGAAAGAAATGGCTCATCAGTGAGAAAAATTAAGCTGAAATGTTTATTTTCCTAACATAGTATTTAAGTGACAGTACAACACTGAGAACAAAAAGAAAAAGAAATCACTAGCTGTTTTCGGTAATCTGTCTTATTTTGGCTGAAATATTGAAAACAATAGAAGGGATTGGATCTGAGCTCAATCATCTGGGAGAAATTTTAAAAATGACGGGCCGGATGTATAACAACAAGTTCATTTTTTTTTCTCCAGCGTGCCACAATTCATTTTTATAACCACAGAGCACCATTTTGAGCCTAAGTAGGAATAAACAATGGCTTTGTAAAGAAAGGAAGTTCTCTTATAACCGCTAGATAATTAGCAAATGAAATCCAAACAGAAATACGTGAATGAGGGAGGAACGGATTAATCCAGAACAGTAGATAAAGTAATGCTCTAGAAATCATGGATTCCATAGTCACTGTTCCAGCTGTTTGTGACAGATCATGAAGGTCGGTGATATGGAGACATTTGCTCTTTTGTTGAGGTGAGAATGTAAGGGGGCCCCGTGAGGCAGGTGTGTGGAAGTGATTACTGAGGGTGCTCAGTCCACCAAGCCGCCCTTGGCTCTTTGCAGTGGTGTTGGTTGCTCCTTGCCTCTGTGCATATAAGTGTCCCTCTTGTAGACCCAGGTGAGTACAAGGTAACTGTATAGTGCAGTGGTTGAGAGTATGGAGTCACACTGCTCGAGTCAGAATTCCATTCACCTAGTGGATAAATGATTTGATCTGTATGTGTCTCAACTTTCTCATCAGTAAAATGGGGTGATTTTTTTTTAATGCACGTTTCAAAGTTTATTGGGAGAAATAACATGAGTTAATAACATGCATCTCACTTAGAACAGTGCCGGACACACAGGAAGTGCTAAAAAAAAAAAAGACATAGTTTTATAGTACAGAAAGCATCATTTGTTTCAGTGGCAGAATTTAATATTACTCAGTCACATATTTACAGAATCATGGCTTCATTTTACAGAGGAAATTATATGCTCAAGTATTATTCACATGTTTGGATCTCCAAACATAGTCCTGGTAAATGCCCATGGTCTGCCATCAACAAGAATCATCATCATTTGATTTGAATTAAAAAAAATTTTTGGTGGAGAAAAAATGAGCAAGATGGCAGATTTCCTTTTAAATTTATGTTTTGTGGTTTAGTTGAGGTTCATACATTAAAATCCTTATTAACCAGAACACTACTATTGGGGACACCTGGTGAATGAAATTTTCTGCTTCCCTGAGAATTAAATTAGAATATTCACTTGGTTAATAGGACATTCAGTTGGAGTCAGTAGAGTAACACCTCTTAGAGCTGCTGCTGCTGCTGCTAAGTTGCTTCAGTCATGTCCAACTCTGTGTGACCCCATAGACGGCAGCCCACCAGGCTCCTCCACTCATGGGATTTTCCAGGCAAGAGTACTGGAGTGGGGTGCCATTTCCTTCTCCAATGAATGAAAGTGAAAAGTGCAAGTGAAGTCACTCAGTCATGTCCAACTTTTTGAGACCCCATGGACTGCAGTCTACCAGGCTCCTCCTTTCATGGGCTTTTCCAGGCAAGAGTACTGGAGTGGACTGCCATTGCCTTCTCCAGACTCTTAGAGAAGAGACCCTAAAAACCGTCTGTTTCAGCCTCTCACCCAGTGTAGCAATGGCTTCTCTGCTCAAATTCCTCTAGCAGGCAGGTACTCCCTAGGTCTCATGAGGCTCAGGAAGTAGTTCACTCCGTGGTGGGACAGTTCAAATTGATAGAAAATTCTTTTTGTTGGGCTGACTTCTCTCATGAGAACCTCTCTTCCCTCCAGTCCTACTTCTGTCTGTTGCTGGAATTGGGCAGTCTCTTCTGTCTGCTTCCATTTCTCTGTTGCATGTAGCAATGGTTTTTACTGCTTTGTAATGGTCATCGCCAGTGGACTCTAAGGTTCTTCAGAGTCAGGATGACATCTTTTTTTGTTTCTGTATCCCCAGTGTCTAGCATTATGCCTGGCATGTAGGAAACTCACTACTTATCTGTGGAATGAATGGATGTTACAATTATAGTTCTACCCACTGGTCCTAATTCTGCCCTCTAAAGTGATACTGAATAAATACGCTCTTTTTCTCATGCTGTACAGATTGAAGACTGTCACCATCTTGTCACTTTTTAGTTGTCTCTTTTGTAAGCTAAATATTTTAAGGGGCTTCATCTGTTACTTGGATGATGTGAATTCCAGTCATCCCCTTCTCCTTCTGGTCACCATCTCCCAGATATATATTTTTTTAATATTTCAAAGTCCCTCCTAAAACATGGCCTCGAGAATTAACCACAATAGGCCTGACAGAGTGGGACTAACACAAAGGACAATGAGACCATTTCTCCCTATGATCTGGACATGAGCATAATTTTTCACTTTGACAGGATTCAACAGGCATATTTAGTTAGATTGATAGTTGAGGATTAACTGTATTCACAAAACAGAACAATAAATTGAAAACATAATTGTCAACAGAGGCATAATCTGCTAATTCACTTTATGGTATTAATTTACTGTCAGCTTGCAGGCAAAGTATTACATCATTTGTGAAGATAATACTGGTGTTTGTGACATGCTCCGAATGGCCACAGTGTGTTCTGTGTGAATAATTTGAGCAGGCAGAATGAAAGGTAAGGGGAAGATGGTTTTAGGTACTTTGTGCCCCATTGTTTCTCTAAGGGGAATGGTCTAGCTTTATGTGTTTATTAGGGCTCCCCTGGTGGCTCAGTCAGTCAAGATTCTGCCTGCAATGCAGGAGACCTGGGTTCGATCCCTGGGTTGGGAAGATCCCCTGGAGAAGGAAATGGCAACCCACTCCAGTGTTCTTGCCTGGAGAATCCCAAGGACAGAGGAGCCTGGTGAGCTACAGTCCACGGGGTTGCAAGAGTCGGGTATGACTTAGCGACTAAACCACCACCATCATGTATTTATTAACTTTCATGGCCATTGTGGCTGTCATGCCTATATTGTCCATTTCCACACTGTATGTATAAGACTTGTATGGACATGTCAAAGAGAAGCTAGACTTGGCTTTGGATTGTCAGCTTGTTTCCCCTGATTTCACTGTCTTCATTCCTTGTCTGCTCCCTTTGTGGTATCAGTAGTCATGGAGGCATTCACTGATATTACAAGGGCTTCTGTTACTCTTGAGAAAGGGATAATTTTTATTTGAATAGGGGATTCACATCCCCAAAAGGAGAGTGAGTTTCCTGGTATTGTATAAAGTACCTGCTGGGGCTGGAGAAGACTAGCCCCATGAACAGGACACAAAGAAAGTGGAAAATCGTGAGAGTTTCCAACAAAAATGCCTTCCCTGACTCATTTTTGCCTTCTCTAACTTTATTGTGGGCTATTTATTGCTTAACAATGTTGTCAATTTCTTCCCTAGATGATACTGATAATTAAGAGAATATCATTAAAAATTATAATGTCCTTTATCTTCTGAATTATTTAGCCCCCTCTGAAATTTCTGCTTTTAATAAAGGGTTCACATGGCATTATTAGGTGGTACAGATTTTTTTAAAAGTGGCTCTGAGTCAGTCTGCAGAGCCTAGTTTGTATTGCATGTACTGGCCATGTCAAGAGGGATCACAAAGGGCTTTTATCCTACCTGCTCATTTCCATCAATCCACCTCTAAGTTAGCAAGCCAGTCTGGGAAAAACTGTGTGCTCACTATACAAATATAGTTTCCAGACAGATCCCAACCAGAATGCCACCCTGAAGGCCTTCTATATAGAAATTCAGAGATTGCCACTGGCTCAATAACTTGGCCCAGGTCACACAGTTAATGAGGAGCAAGGCTAAGACCCCACTCAAGTCTGCTGAATTACAGACTTTTCCCCTACAAACCCAGTCTCTTAAGCTCTAATACGGACTATATGCTGTCTGGTGAAAGAGAGAAACTTCAGAAACATTTCTTATTTCTTGTTCATTTTTTTAAGAAGTCGGGGCAATTTGTAAATTTATTGCAGTCTCTACCCACTGAGGTACTTTAACCTGGCTACAGGGCCCTGGTGTCCACACTTCACCACATGAAGAGATCAGAGTGATTTGGGACAGAAGAGCAATCCCAAAGGCATTTGACCATGTTTTAAAGAAATCAGTAGCTCTGATGAAGTGTATTTGGGAAAAGGAATCATTGAACTTTACACAATTTTCCCCTGAAGCACAGGAAGTGCTTTCCATGTTTATTTGGAGCAAGACACACAGGAAATGATTTCATTTGTAAAGCATGACCGAAACCCAATTTAGTTTTCCTTCTTTCCTTCACTTCAGTTCGCACCTTTCTAAACATTCAGACAGCTTGTCCATTTCCTTTTGGCTCAGACAAGCAGTGGCTGCGTGGTGCCTGTGTTTCGGTGAAAGCAGGGGGTGGAAGGGGATGGAATATTGGTTTCTGTCTTTTATCTCTCTCTCAGTGTGTCATGATTCTGGCTGAGTTATTTTGGGGGCTGGGCTTTTAGATAACTTTAGTGCGGGCAAGGTCACCTTTCGTCTAGACATTGAGTTTTGCTTACAAACATCAAATAGACATTCCAAGTGCCTTTGCCTGATATTTTTACACTGTGCTCTAAAGTCCAGTGACAGGTTTCCTTCCACCTCAAGGAATATTATTTCAGATGTCTCCTTTCCAAAGGTGCAGGTGAAAACCCAGATCAGTTACTGGTTACCTTCTGAGTGTCCCTCCCTGGCATGCAAGGTCAGATTACTATTCTGACTTGTCTTTCTGCTTCTTTAGTCAGGTCAGGCTAAGAACAGTCCAGTGGGTTTGAAAGTAGCATCAGGCTATATGACTTTGAAAGCCAGAGTCAACAAAACTCTTGGGGAAAATGGTTCTTAGGTCCTATTGCTCTATTCTCAGGGAATATAGGAAACGGTATAGTATCTTCTACCCCTGTGGCTATCAGCAATGCAGTTGCCTCCCAGGAGACATTTAGCAATACCTGAAGACTTTTTTTTTAACTGTCACAACTTGAGGAGAGGAAGTGCTGCTATTATCTAGTAGATAGAAGCCCGGGATGCTGTTAAACATCCTGTAATGCACAAGACACCCCCACAACCAACAACGATCAGTGATCAATGAACAAAGCTCTAAACGTAAGTATTGCTATGACTGAGGAACCCTGCCTTACAGGTGTTGATGGAGCCAATGTTAAGTGGAAATAACAATAATAATTAGCATTTAATTGAGCCCATCCTTTGTTCCAGGCTCTGTTTTAGGTGTTTTACATGTGTCAACCCATCTAATACTCATGACAACTCCGTGAAATAGATTATATTATTATCCCATTTTCAAAGTGCAGAAACAGAGGCACAAACAAATTAAGAAACTTGCCCAAGGCCGTACAGCTAATAAGGAGAGGAGCTGGGAACTTATGTAGACTCCAGAATCTGTGCTTGCAAACACTACAGTGTTCCCAGGCGAGTGAGGTAGGTGGTAGTTGTAAACTGTACACTAGGGCTGGGCCAAATTCACATAAATTCTGTTTGAAATAGTATATATTTTAGCATAACTTTAAGGTGCATGGTATTTCTATGAATACCTCCCTGAAATGTGAGATAGGAGACACAGGATGTCTTGCCCTTTACCTACATGAAACCACACACACACACACACACACACACACACACAAATACATACATACATACATCTATTTGGCTGCACCAACTCTTAGTTACAACATGTGGGATCTAGTTCACGGACCAGGGATTGAATCTGGGCCTCCTGCATTGGGAGCATGGAGTCAGCCACTGGAGCACCAGGGAAGTCCCAGAAACCTCACTTTTTAAAAGACTTTACTTTTTCTCTCAATTTGAACAATGAGAATATATAAATATGGACTACTAGGGCTGTTATTGAGCAAGACTGAATCAGCCTTTATTGTTTCTGATACACTTCATCTTTCACTTCCCTACCTGGGCAGTCCTACCTGTTCCCTATCTACCTTACTAGGTACAAGTATGCCCTCTCACTCCCTTACCCTACTCACAGAAAAGAATTGGAAACATTTCCACTGAGGAGTAAATGATGGAAAACAACCAAAAGTGTGATTCCCATTGCAGGAGAACTTGCATTTCAGCAAAAAGCAAAACGTAGCTAAAAGAATGATGACCTAAGTGGTGGATATAAGTGTGTGCCTCATGTGTTGAAAAAATTGACTATGCTAACTGTTGGACTGGTTGAAAAGTTCATTCGAGTTTTCTGTAAGAGTATATGGATAAACCTGAATGAACTTTTGGCCAACCCAATACAACCCCTCACCTTTAAGACTGCAGGATCTGTGGGTACAGAGAATGTGTGCCTGCTATATCCGCACACTACTGATTAGAGAAAAGCCTCACATTCCATTATTCCCAAGCAGTGGATTGACTCCAGGGTTGGGATCACTATTGAACACTCCAAGGTCATTTCTCTCAGCTTGATAGAGTTTTGTCAATGAAACTTCATCTTCAGCAATCTACAGACAGCCTATCACCCTGGACCAGTTGGATTTCACTTTCCAACTGTGTTTTTATTTTCTACTCATATGTTATTTGAAAGAGAAGTTCAATACTCTTATTATTCTTGAATCAATCAACTATAATGCAGAGGCCAAAGCTGACAATGCAGAGCCTAGGAAATGAGAGGAACAGATACTCTTCAATTAAGGAGAAAACTCTCTAACACAATACTGTAGAGCAACTATACTCCATTAAAAACAAACAAACAAACAAAGGCCAAAGACAAAAAAGAGAGAGAGAGAGAAATCTATCCTGGAATTGCAATACTTTGAGTTTCCACAGTGGCTGTTTCTTCCAGGTCCTTAGAGTGAGAATTATTTTCATACTAAGGGGAAAAACACTGGGAAAAGGAAACAATTTTGCTCAGGGATATCAAGAGTCCAAAATTTCTGCTTAGTGTTTTTGGGAGGTTGAGGGGGAGAGTTAGTTTCCTAAGAGGTGAGCTGGAAGTAATCTGAAGAGTTCTCTTAATAAGCCAGCTCATCTGTTCTCTACCTGTAGGTAATACATACCTGGGAAGCTACTGATCACTGTTCCTGTGATTCTGATTTAATTGGCCTGAAGTGGGGCCAACAGTGCAAAAACATCTTTCTAGGTGGCTGGACTATTTGATCTGGGTTTAGAAAAACCAACCAACCAAGATTCTATAGTAGAAACAGCTAGCTGCCAGTTATCTGCAGTGAATACTGACAGTGAGAAGGCTACCATTTATGGAGTACTTATGTGTACCAGGAACAGTACTTCACACTTTACATACATTATAGAGAATCCTCCTTAAAATGACCTTGTGAAACAAATATTATCCTCATTTTATTCATGATGTAACTGATGCTTATAGAAGTTAATTTACTGGTTCTGGATGATACCGCTCTTAACATTTCTAGCCTTAAACCCCAAGCTCATTTATCCAACTGACAGTTGTCTAACTAACATCCCCATTTGGCTATCTCATAGGCATCTCCAGCTTGATGTCAAAATGCAGCTCTTGAGTCTTCCCCATCCCTGCTTGCTACCCCTCCAGGGTCTCCATTACAGAAAATGGCACTACTGTCCAACTGTTCCAGTTGTCTAGGCAAAATCTGCCATCATCCCTGACTTTTCGGTTGCACCTTCCACAGCCTGTCAGTGCCATCTTCAAAACATATTCAAAATCCAACCTCTTCTTCCTTCATCTTAGTCCAAACCAGTTATTTTTCACCTGACGTCTTGCACTCATTTCTGAAGTGGTCTCCCTGCTCCTAATGTTCACCCTTACCTAGCAGTCTGTAGGATCCTTTTTGCACATAAATCAGATCATACCATTCCTCTGCTCCCAGCTCTTGAAATGACTTCCTATCAAACACAGAATAAAATCCAAAGTCCTTACCAGGGTTTAAAAACCCAACCCAACAGGCTCTGAGTGGTTTTTGCCACCCTCATCTTTTCCCCCTGGCTCCCTCTCGCACGTCACTCCTGCCACCTGGGCCTTAGCCTCAAACCTACCAAGCACATCCCCATGTCAGGGCTTTTGCTTATGCTGTGGCTTCCTGAATGCACTTCTCCACACCCCACTCTACCTCGTGTTTGTGTGTTCAGGCCCTCACTTCATTCAGCTGTCTGGTCAAATGTCACTTCAACAGAGTCCTTCCTCCATCAGTTGAGACAAAATAGTACTCTCAAGATTTTGTCTTCTAACCTCTTATTATTTTCCCTTTACTTAACACCAACTGAAACATGTTATTTACATATTTGTTGTTTTGGGTCTCATCCACTGCTGTGAGTGCATGGACTTTGTTTTGTTTGAGCACTTAGAGCAAGGGCTGTCACACAGAATGAAAAGTGAAAGTGAAAGTCGCTCAGTCATGTCCAACTCTCTGTGACTCCATGGACTATACAGTCCATGGAACTCTCCAGGCCAGAATACTGGAGTGGGTAGCCTTTCCTTTCTCCAGGGGCTCTTCCAACCCAGGGATCAAACCCAGGTCTCCTGCATTGCAAGCGGATTCTTTACCAGCTGAGCTATGGGAAGCCTGTCACATAAAATATACTTAACAAATATTAACTGAAAGAGTAAATTATCTGAAAAATACAAACTGGAGTAGCTGAGATTTAAACCCACATCATTTAACCCCAAAGTCTATATTCTTAATCACACTGCCATCATTGGTCTCCCTCCCCACTCCATCCCCTTTCACAGCTTAGAGAAGAAAAGTGGTAATTTGGAGGTTGCATAGGGACTTCCCTGGTGGCTCAGACAGTAAAGCATCTGCCTATAATGCAGGAGACCTGAGTTCAATCCTTGGGTCGGGAAGATCTCCTAGAGAAGGAAATGGCAACCCATTCCAGTATGTTTTGCCTGGAAAATCCCATGGATGGAGGAGCCTGGTAGGCTACAGTCCATGGGGTTGCAGAGTCACACATGACTGAGCGACTTCACTTTCACTTTCTAGATGCAAACTGGCAGAACTAGTACTCGCATCTAGGTGCGCTGGCTTCCAAAGACTCTGTTTTTCTATGACTCCATACTGCCTTCCAGTGGAGAAATGGCTAAGTGAATTAACCAAAAGGCCAGTGAATTGATTGAAGTTTTCTTCTTTAACCTGTCATTTTGACATGATTTTATAGCCTTAATCTTCTTTGGTTCAACTCTGAGGCCTGTGCAATATGCTATGAGGTAAAAAGGCACCCATATAATACTCCTCTAGCCTGTCACAAGGCCCTAAATCCTAACACTAGAGAACATGTCTTTTTGACTTGCACAAAGTACTTAAATTTCTCTAAGACTCTAATAATGATCTCTGAAATGGGGATAGAATATTAAATGAGGTGATTTATATAAAGAACTCAGGACAGTTTCTGGCATGTAGTAAATCCTCAATAAATTAGATTACACTATCATGGCGAATGGAAGGGTCACATGACCCATTCATTACCACCACCTTTGTATGACTTGGTTTGTTAGAGAATTTGTGCCAGAAGAATACTGGAGGGAAACAGAATCAAGATAGTTCTTGGGCAGAAGGAGCAATGAATTGAGAGAGTAGCTAGCATTGACGTTTATATACACTACCATGTGTGAAATAGTTAGCTGGTGACAAGCTACTGTATAACACAGGGAGCCCAGCCTGGTGCTCTGTGATGACATAAAGGGGAGGGATGGGAGTGCTGGAAGGAGGCTCAAGAGGGAGGAGATACATATATATTTATAGCTCATTCACATTGTTATACAGCAGAAACCACAACAGTGTAAAGCAATTATACTCCAATCAAAACAATAACATAAAGAAAGTTTTAAAAATATAGTTCTTGGGGAGGGCAGGCAAGATGAGGTGCCACCCTGATACATCAGAGGACAGATGAGGGCATGGGCAAAGATAGATGGGCAGAAGGATGGTGCCAGGTTATATGCTGTCAAGTGGGACTGAGATACAGACTAGAATCAAAGCTAATTCGCTAGTTACTTAGCAGAGAATACCTTCTAAGGTCAAATGGGGCTAGGCAAATATTCAGTTTCAATATAATCACGTTTCATCTTCTCCCGTGGCTGTCAATTCTGAACAGTTGAGTTTAAGATTTAAGTCTTTTCCTTCTCACTATGTAAGGAGTCTCCTGGTAAGTATTATTTCTAAAGGTGCTGTGCTGATTAAAAATGTGGCTGGCTGGAGTTTTGTCTGGCAAACACACTGACTATGAAAACTGCAGGAAAATTGATTTTCTGGCATTTGCATGTCTTGGCACAAACTGTGATACGGAAAGTCAAGTTATAGAAACTTCTGGTAAGTGTGGCATGTGGAGGTGACTTCACAAAATGATTTAGTTTCACTAATCTTCACGCTGGGGACCAAGGCAATGGTTCCCATATGCACAATGACAGATAAAACTACTAATTTACTGTTCTCAATTTAGAGAAGTAGTCAGATAGCCACTTAATTTGATACCCACACTCAAATACAAATCAACAGACTACTTTACACTCACATTCTTCATGCTCAGGCCTTCCTTGATCCCAAGCTGTCTTTATTCTGCTTGAGCGCAGTCACTATTTGTTCTGCAAGAGGCTTGCTCGTTCAGTGAAATTTTCAGGGATGTACTTTCTTTTGGTGCACAGAGCAGCGGTTAACAGCATAGGTTCTGAAGTTATAAAGACCCAGCTTTGGTACTTATTAGCTCTATGACTTTGGGCAAAGAATTAAACTTCATCGAGCCTCAGTTTCCTCATCTGATAAATGAGGATGGTTATCGGACTCACTTCATAGTGTTTGAACAAACTCCGGGAGATAGTGGAAGACAGAGGAGCCTGGTTCACTGCAGCCTGTGGGTCACCAGAAGTCGGACAGGACTGAGCGACCGAACAATGACATGGTGTTCTCACAATGATTAAATAAGAGTATGCTTATAATGAATTTAGCATAGCTCTTGACAACATAGTGAGGACTGAGTTAAGAAACCTAGTCAAGTTAGAAACTTAGTTAAGTTTCTCCCCCATTTAATAGCTATATACAGGCACTGTGAAAGACTGCTGGAAGGGACGAAGATACTAGAAGACATGGTCCTTATGCTCAAGAAGCTAAGGGAATGAACTGGTAGAACTCTGTCCAATAGCACTTTCTAAAATAGTCTATGTGCCATCTAATATGGTAGCTTCTAGTCACACTTGTCTGTTGAACACTTAGAAAGTCGCTAGTGCCACCAAGCAACAGAATGCTAAATTTAATTGTAATTACTTTAAATAGTCACATGTGGGTGGTGAATACCATGTTGGAAAGTGCAGATCTACAGTTTATTTAAAGAAGGCAGAGAAGTACCAAAAGGTAGGGAAATGACACCAAGAATTAATTTATCTGCTTCACAATATTTTTCTTATTTTCTCTGATGATTGAAGTGATGGCTGAATTAAATGGAAGTCCTTCCTGATCCAGTGGGAGGGGTTGGCTATAGCCTAGGTCGAGGGGCAGGGGAGGGGTAGGAATAACTCCTGCCCTACTCAGGGCTAATCTGTAGCTCTGGGATAGTTTACCCAGCTTGGGTTTATGGAAAGCCTCTCTAGAAAAAGGTAAGTTGTATTGCTCATGTGGGCAAAAATCCCTTGAGTGCACATAGGAACTGTTTCCTTTAATCCTATTTGTGCAAAATTGAAAATAAATGAACTCCTGGGTCTAGGTATGCCATGAAAGAACATTCTCATTATTGCTATCTGAGAACCATACTTTTTCTTCAAAAGAACAATCACTATACAAGGAAATATTTGTGCAAAAAAGAGTATGCTCCTTAAATTTCCACCCAGCTTGATTTTTCTCTTTCTGGTTCTGTGAGTTGCTACATTAAGTTGTTCAGAACTCCCCCACCCTCTGATTCCCCTTTCTAAGGAAAGAATTCCAACAGCAGTGAGCCTGCAGGTGATATTCACAATTTCCCTTGGTTTTTGAAAAATAGTACTTCGCTGTATCAACTCTGGTAGATGGGTTGAAGGATTGAATATAATCAAAACTGAAAGAGGCAGAATCTCCAGAGATGCTTTCCTCTAAAAATTCCAAATAACTTTGTCAAGTACTCATCCAAATGCCTTTGCCTAGCATTTTCAAACTGTATTATAGTTACATTAAGGTCACAGATATAAATTTGAAATGGCAACCCACTCTAGTATTCTTGCCTGGAGAATCCCATGGATGGAGGAGCTTGGTGGGCTACAGTCCACGGGTTGCAAAGAGTCGGACATGACTGAGCGACTTCACTTTCACTTTCTGAGTCACCAAAGGAAAGATGGGACTGGCATTTGATACAGAGTTAAGACTGGGGGATTAGGTTGAAAGTTACAGTCATTTAGCTTGGTTACTGTCATACAATGACCAGTGGCTTGAACCGAGGTATACAAAAAGTCCCACACTGAAACCAATGCTGCCAAATTGCCTATTTGTAAATCAAACTCCATTAGAAGTTTTTTTTTTTAGAAAGGAAACAGAATAATGAGTTGCAGCAATGTTGTTTTAAATCATCTATAAAATTAGGCTAAAACATAGTTTTTGTATTTACTGTGTATTTACTGTGACTATTGAACAGAAACAAAACCCAAATAAGAAAACTCTTTAAACTTAAACAATTATTTCATTTGACTTGAATTTCTGATAGACTTGAACTCCTGTTCAATAAAGATCAATCGTCAAACTGCAGAAGGCAGCCATGTTTAATCCTAAAGGATTTAGAAGAGTAAAGGGAAGTGGAAAGCCTAGTTTGTATTTCTGAATTTCATATATTTTCTGGAACCTGTGAAATCTGTGGTCTGTGGGATAATTTATGAGCAGTTGTTAGTCTGAAATGCTTTTCTCTAAAGTTCCCATTTCTGTGCCAGGACCTTATTACCAAAGAAATAATGTAACTTAAAAACAGCCCTTCTATATCTCAAGCAAAACTGTTATTATTTGTTGCTGTTTCAGAAAAGTCAATAGGCCAATATTTTTGAAGTTATGTATTTTCCTTAAAAATAAAAACATGAATTCAAAAGATATATGCACACCAGATGTTCATAGAAGCACTATTTACAACAGCCAAGATGTGGAAGCAACCTAAATGTCCATAGACAGATGAATGGATAAGGAAGATATTATATTTATGTACACACACAATGGAATATTATTCAACCTGAAGAAAGAATGAACTGCTGCCATTTGCAGCAATGTGGATGGGCCTAGAGAATATTATGCTTAGTGAAATAAGTCAGATAGAGAAAGACAAATTCTGTATAATATCACTTTTATGTGGAATCTAAAAAATAATACAAATGAACGCATATGTAAAACAGAAAGATTCACAGATATAGACAGCAAGCTAGTGTTTATCAGTGATGAGAGGGAAGGGTGGATGGGCAAGATAAAGATATAGGATTAAGAGATACAAATAGATAAGCAACAAGGGTGTATTGTATAGCACTGGATTCATAGCCATTATCTTGTAATAACTTTTAGTAGAGTATAATCTGTAAAAATACTGAGTCATTGTGCTGTATATCTGAAACTAACATAATATTGTAAGTGAACTACAATTTTAAAAAATAAATGAAAAATATTTTCAGATTAAAAAATATTATATTCCTGTAATACTCTCCAGCTTGACTTTCTTGAATGTGTGACTGTGGGGATGTGGGATCTTAGTTCCCAGACCAGGGATCGAACCTATACCTGCAGTCTTAACCACTGTACTACCAGGGAAGTCCCTTCCAGTTTGCTTTCTATACCAACTCTGATCAACCAGTGGCTGACCTTTATCAGCTTGACTGCTTACGGCCCATTACCTCCCTCACCTCCATCCTCACCAGGGTGCCACAAAGAACAGTTAACAAATTAAGAATGCTTATGCAGATCAGTATGTTTTCCAGAGCTCCTTAGGGTAGTCTGTGGCTGAGAGTTACCTGGTATTCTTCTTCATAAATAAATGGCTTTTTTTTCCTATTAACCCAAGATTTTAAAAGTCATTTGCAAACTTTAATTTTCATCAGAAGGACTTTTCTGAGTCCTACATATAAAGATAGGAATATTTCATTGAGAGCCCTCCTAGACTGTCATCTCTAAGGCATGCTTTTTTAACCTTCTGCCTTGAAATTGCTTGTCGGTGTGGTAGACAAAGTAGATTTCCTCCCCCTTTTCCACCTGATGGCAATCTGCATTTCTACTGATTTCTATCCAGGTCATTCATTATCCACTCACAGAAAAGTAAGTTATTAATGAGAAGCAGGTAGGAGTCATGCTGTCCTCCCCAGGTTTAAATGAATCTTTAAGATGGTACAATCAAACAGATATGCAAAGTAGGCCATTAATGCAACATTAAGATTACAAATTTAAATACAAAATCAGAGAATGCAGAACTTTTAAAGTTTCTCATCATTTCTGTATTGGCTACATTGGACATGCTGAATATATAGTACAGTGTTAGGAAGACATGGACTCACAGTATTGAAAAATGACTGATGTAGGTAAGGGGGACTTGAAGATTAAGTACCAGACTTCTGGAATGCTATAACCATTCCTATGTAAATTGGCTCAACCTCAGTAAGGAAGTTTTCTAACACCTATGAACTGTTGGTTTGCCTAACGAAAAGCATGCCTTCCATCATGTAACAGATAAATTCCTAGAAGAAGCTGTGCCATGAATTAGATTCATTTCTGAAAATCAAATTTTATTTCTCTACCAGTGCATGGGCTGCTTTATGTTTATTTCTGAAAGCTCTCCTCTTAGGTTTCTCTGACAAGCAGTTAATGATCTGTAAACACCAAAATGCACTAGGGGGATCTCTGTTTTCCAGGGAAGAATATGTTCCTGATGTGAGTAATTACTATTTATTGCTTTTATCAGTTGTGAATTTTCTGGTATATGGATTACTTAAGGGTAGGGTCCAGCTGTGTTGTGAAGCCAAACATTTTGGAATAGAAAAGAAGTCTTAAAGATAACAAATGGTATTAACTAGTCCTTGTTAATCTCTGTACTGGCAGAAGGGCAAGCCCAATAATTGCCTGGGAAGACAAAAAAGCCACTACAAAGTGATTCAAGGTGGGAGGTCCTGAAATAATGCATAATATGCTGTATCTCATAAGTGCCACTGGAAGAGGTATCCATGGCAACAGCAAGGGTCCTAGTGGAATAGAATGGAAAAGATCATATACTAGCCTTACAGTAACTGATGTGGTCTTGATAAAAGAGAGAAAAATTAGTCTTCAGCAAGCAAGGAGGCTAGAGTTCTCTTTTCTAGACTAATCAAGACCCATACTTCTGTTTGGGAGATGATGGCACCCCAAAGGAAGTTAGAAAGAAGGAATGGTTCCTCTTAAGTATTGGGTTGACCAAAAAACTTGTTCAGGTTTTTTCATAAGATCTTATAGAAAAACCCAAATATTTGTTAGCACTGCAAATAATCTGTGGTGGGAAAACTCTGCAGTTGCCCACAGCAGCTTAACCCTGTATGAGTCGTATCAATGCACAGAGTTTGCACTGATTAGAAAATTGATCAACTGTCTCCATAGCCGATGGTGGGCAGGAAGGCTGGGCAATCTGGCTTCTGGGCTGGAAAGCATTTCTCTCCTGCTTGGGAATCAGAATGGTTCTACTACCAGCCTGGTTCATCACACTTCTGTTTACCTAATAGCCATAGCATATAAAAATGGCAGTGGCACTGTAGAATTAATAAAGGAAGGTGGGAGAAAAGATCACAGCCATCTCACTTCTTTCTTTAAGGCCAAAGAGCCAGCACTCTAGTCTGGTTATAAAAACTTACTGTACCTGTTCTTTTCTAGAAAGATAGCTCTCATCAACTCTCCTGGGTAGACATTCCCTAGACATTCCCCTCACCAATCACCTCCAGTTACTCACAGGAGGTGTCACCCTGCCATACGGATACTTGGGGCTGGCCCCTCGATGACTCTCCTACGTGTGGAACGTTGAACCCTGGTCTCCTAATGTCTCTATAAGAAATGAGTGCAATGGCATTGGTTGCCCATTGCCCAGTACCAGCAGGTAAAATGGGAAGAGAACGGGGTAAGGAAAAGGGAGGGGTACATTAGAAAAGTGGTTCCTGCTGAAGGGCAAGACTTTCCCAACTCATAGTTTGGCTTTTCCCTCTAAAGCAGTTTTAAAATACGTTCCTCTTCCTGATAGCATGTATGGTGCTCATTTTGAGCCCTTCCTGGTGACGGGGTTCAGGTCTACCCAGCTAAGGTCCTCAAAGTTTGAAGCTTTGAGGCATGAGGCTCCCTGAAGCATCCACAAAGCAGAAACACAATAGTGCTGCCTCATAATAAAAGGCCTGGAAAAGGACCAAAAGGGAGGGAGATGAGGAGGAATGTGATAATTTCTCATTCTGCCCTTTCTCCCTTTAAAGAACATTTCTCTTGTCCATATCTTCCAACTATCTATATGTATATGAAATACAATTGATTCACAATGTGTTAATTTCAGGTATATAGCACCAGGATTCAGATCTATATATCTGAATTATATATATATATATATATATGTATGTATGTATATATACACACACACAGGAGACCTGGTTTCACTCCCTGTGTCAGGAAGAGCCCCTGGAGAAAGGAATGGCAACCCACTCCAGTATTCTTGTCAGGTAAATCCCATGGACAGAGGAACCTGGTGGGCTGCAGTTCACAGAATTGTGAAGAGTTGGACATGACTGAGCAGCTAAGATTTTTACTTTCACATATACATGCATATGTGCATGCTTGCTAAGTCACTTCAGTTGTGTCCAATATACAAGATAAGATGTAGTTACAAGATAAGGAGTGTAGCTGCCTGTGCTATACAGTAGCTCCTTGCTGTTTCTCTATTTTGTATATGGTAGTGTGTATCTGTTAATCCCAAACCCTTAATTTATCCCTCCTCCTTTTTCCCCTTTGGTAAACTTAAGTTTGTTTTCCACATCTATGAGTCTGTTTCTGTTTTGTAAATTAGTTCATTTGTATCTTTTTTTTTTTTTTTTTTTTTACATTCCACATGTAACTGATCTGTTTGTTCACTTTAGTGGCTCAGTCGTGTCCGACTCTTTGCAACCCTATGAATCGCAGCACACCAGGCCTCCCTGTCCATCACCAACTCCTGGAGTTTACTCAAACTCATATCCATCGAGTCATGTGATGCCATCCAACCATCTCATCCTCTGTTGTCCCCCTTCTCCTCCTGTCCCACCATCAGAGTCTTTTCCAGTGAGTCAACTCTTCACATGAGGTGGCCAAAGTACTGGAGTATCAGCTTCAGCATCAGTCCTTCCAATGAACACCCAGGACTGATCTCCTTCAGAATGGACTGGTTGGATCTCCTTGCAGTCCAAGGGACTCTCAAGAGTCTTCTCCTACACCACAGTTCAAAAGCATCAATTCTTCGGTGCTCAGCCTTCTTCACAGTCCAACTCTCACATCCATACGTGACCACTGGAAAAACCATAGCCTTGACTAGACGGACCTTAGTCAGCAAAGTAATGTCTGTGCTCTTCAACATGCTGTCTAGATTGGTCATAACTCTCCTTCCAAGGAGTAAGCGTCTTTTAATTTCATGGCTGCAGGCACCATCTGCAGTGATTTTGGAGCCACCCAAAATAAAGTATGACACTGTTTCCACTATTTCCTCATCAATTTCCCATGAAGTGATGGGACCAGATGCCATGATCTTCGTTTTCTGAATGTTGAGCTTTAAACCAACTTTTCCACTCTCCACTTTCACTTTCATCAAGAGGCTTTTCAGTTCTTCTTCACTTTCTGCCATAAGGGTGGTGTCATCTGCATATCTGAGGTTATTGATATTTCTCCCAGCAATCTTGATTCCAGCTTGTGTTTCTTCCAGCATTTCTCATGATGTACTCTGAATATAAGTTAAATAAGTGGGGTGACAATATACAGCCTTGACACACTCCTTTTCCTATTTGGAACCAGTCTGTTTTTCCATGTCCAGTTCTAACTGTTGCTTCCTGACCTGCATACAGGTTTCTCAAGAAGCAGGTCAGGTGGTCTGGTATTCCCATCTCTCTCAGAATTTTTCAGTTTATTGTGATCCACATAGTCAAAGGCTTTGGCATAGTCAACAAAGCAGAAATAGATGTTTTTCTGGAACTCTCTTGCTTTTTCGATGATCCAGAGGATATTGGCAATTTGATCTCTGGTTCCTCTGCCTTTTCTAAAACCAGCTTGAACATCTGGAAGTTCATGGTTCACGTATTGCTGAAGCCTGGCTTGGAGAATTTTGAGCATTACTTTACTAGCGTGTGAGATGAGTGCAATTGTGCACTCATGTGTTCGAGCATTCTTTGGTGTTGCCTTTCTTTGGGATTGGAATGAAAACTGACTTCTTCCAGTCCTGTGGCCTCTGCTGCGTTTTCCAAATTTGCTGGCATATTGAGTGCAGCACTTTCACAGCATCATCTTCCAGGATTTGAAATAGCTCAACTGGAACTCCATCACCTCCTCTAGCTTTGTTCGTAGTGATGCTTTCTAAGGCCCACTTGACTTCACATTCCAGGATGTCTGGCTCTAGGTGAGTGATCACACCATTGTGATTATCTGGGTCGTGAAGATATTTTTTGTACAGTTCTTCTGTGTATTCTTGCCACCTCTTCTTAATATCTTCTGCATCTTTTAGGTCCATACCATTTCTGTCCTTTATTGAGCCCATTTTTGAATGAAATGTTCCCTTGGTATCTCTATTTTCTTGAAGAGATCTCTAGTTTTCCCAATCTGTTGTTTTCCTCTATTTCTTTGCATTGATTGCTGAAGAAGGCTTTCTTATCTCTCCTTGCTATTCTTTAGAACTCTGCATTCAGATGCTTATATCTTTCCTTTTCTCCTCTGCTTTTCACAGGCATTTGTAAGGCCTCCCCAGACAGCCATTTTGCTTTTTTGCATTTCTTTTCCATGGGGATGGTCTTGATCCTTGTCTCCTGTACAATGTCACGAACCTCCGTCCATAGTTCATCAGGCACTCTATCAGATCTAGGCCCTTAAATCTATTTCTCACTTCCACTGTATAATCGTAAGGGATTTGATTTAGGTCATACCTGAATGGTCTAGCGGTTTTCCCTACTTTCTTCAATTTAAGTCTGAATTTGGCAATAAGGAGTTCATGATCTGAGCCACAGTCAGCTCCTGGTCTTGTTTTTGATATAGCTGATAATCATGTGATATTTGTCTTTCTGACTTATTTCATTTAATATGATAATCTCTAGGTCCATCCATGTTGCTGCAAATGGCATAATTTGATTCCTTTTAACAGCTGGATAATATTCCTTTGTATATATGTTCCACATCTTCTTTATACATTCCTCTGTTGATGGACATTTAGGTTGCTTCTCTGTCTTTGCTATTGTAAATACCTATCATGCTTTAATACCTGAACTTCCCCATGTGAAGCCCAGCCCTTCTGTTTGTTCACCTACTGTCTTCTAGACTGGGGAATTTTGAATACTGGGATTCCTAGAAAAACATTGCAACTGCAGTCCTGGCTACCTGAAATCCTGCTGGTTAAATGTGCTAAAGTTAGGGGAAGGGCTGGTAGGACAGCCTCTGTCACGTTGACAGGAGATTTCAAGCTCCTGAGCAATCCCTGCCTTTTGTCCTTTCTCCTTATGAAATTTCTTGTGCCCCCACTTCTTTCCAGGTTCTACTGTGTTTATTTTTCCATGTTGACTAACACCTAGGGATGCTTACCTAAATTGAGACATTTGAGGTAAGAGGTTCTCTGCATTAATACAGCAGCCCTGATTGCCAAGACCCAGTAGATGAAAAAACAAAAGAAAAAGGAAGGTGAGGGTAGTTAAAAGAAATTAGGAGAGAGCTCCTCTCTACAGGGTAGGAGTTTCCGGCTCCTAGTCTACAACTTCTGTCCCATTCTTTTTCCCATGAGAAATCTTTCTTACCTGTAACCTAGGTCATCCTGATTGGAAATCTCCACTGATAACCCATACTTTGATCTGGCCACCTCAAGTCCTCTAGGATAGGACATTTGAATCATGGGGCTTCTCCATATAGACATTAACACAACAGTCCTGGCCACCAAGGCTCCATCCAGTAAATGAGCAATGGAAAAGGAAGGGTGTCATATGGACCAGAGGAAACAAATTTAGGTCAAAACTGTAATCATTTCCAGGCTTCTGGGTAGCATTCCCTTGCAGTCTCATTTCCCTCTCACTTTTAGTTTTCATGAACTTTTATTGACCCTAATCTCCAGTCTGCACTTGGGGCACCTCATTCTCAGCACCAGCCCAATCTCAGATTCCAGGCCCCAAGATGGTCATCTCCCATTGGCCTCTGTTACTGAGGTAAGTCTTTCCTCTCTCTTCCACTCTGACAGGAACACTAAGAGGAGGAGGTCATAGTTCAGCCAGCATCTCTGACCACTCTCAAGAAACATATTCTGCTCAGATTTCTCTCTGTCTCACAGGCCCAGACTCCAGCTTCTTTGAATCTTTCACATAGGATTAGTAGGAAAAAAAAAATAGCAAATCCAAATCATCGAAGCAGAAATCCTCTGGTAGAAACCATTGGTCTAGTGTAGTCATTCATCAGATTATTGGGTCCTCTATTCACCATCTCTGACAAGTGGCCATTAGCCATTCCTGGCCGATAGCCCTTCAAAGACGATCAGCTCATTATCTATGCAGACAGTCAATATAATTTTGGATTCCTTTATTAGAATGTTCTTTTTACAGTGAGCTAAAATCTCTGTCCCTGTAATATCCACACTTTGATTTTGGTTCTGTCCCCTAGTGCCCACAGAAGCAGTACAACTCATCTTAAAAATATCTAGCCTTCAAATAGTTGAAGAGAATCCTAATATATTCTACTTCTGCATATTTTCTTCAGGCTAAATAGTCTCAATTCTTGTGACATGGTAAACAATCTAGTAAAAAAAAAAAAAAATTGCATGCCAGTCCCTGTAGGTCAGCTCTTTGGGCAATTCCAGATAGAAATGTTTTAAGACAAGACCAATAGAGAACTATGAGAAGCCATGATTGTCCTCTGATGTCAGCTCTGAAGATCTGGAGGTGTCCCTTACCCTTAACAGCTTTCTCTGGATCCATATGGTACACATATATCCAAGCCTCCTTGAACTAATTTCTATTTCTTCTCAATCATTGACCATGCTATTCTCAACTTTCTTGTTTGTACAACTGGCTGAAATCTCAGGCCAAGAAAATAAAGGAAAAGCGTTCTTCAGGATATAGTCAGTGGAGCAGTTTACTTCTTGGTGCTTTTATATATAATAAACTTCAATTATTTGTTAATCACAATTATCCAAGTTGTGGGGTATGTGCATGTGTGCTCCTGCACATGTGTGTGTGTGTGTGTGTGTGTGTGTGTGTGTGTGTGTGTAAGAGAAAGAGAGGCTGCAGGAAAGGGGCAAGATACAAATATTTTGAAATTAAACATTAGAATTCTATGTAAAGGGGATTTATTATGTTTTTCTTCATGATTACTCTATTAATATTGTCATATCAGGAAATGGGCTGTTTATTTTAGGTGAAATAAGGTCTAATATAGTGGGGTTGTTTTTAAATATGAAGGGCTCTTTCATGATGATCTGGGGGTTAAATGGCTGCCCTTTCTTTTATATCTATTTGGTATTATTTGCCAAAGCATAGATGGAGTTTGATTTTCAAGACTGGTTCCTTAAACTCATGCAAAAGAAGCAAAATATTCTCTGAAAAAAGCAAGGTATTCTTTGGGTTTATGAACCTCATCTTCATGTGCAAGATGTGAATTACAAAACTAGCAATAAGACAGAGCTCAGAGCACTGATTTCTACTATGATACTATTGTTTCTACTATGATACTTTTTCTTGGAAACTTTTACCCTAAACTCCTCCCCCCACCCCAAACACATCTGCGTACACTATTTTGAGCAAACAAATCTTAGTGTGAAAGCTAGACAGAACTAACAGTTCTTCAGTCAATAGAGGCCACAGTCTAACTTGACATAAAATTATGGCCTGTCTTCTTGTTGTTTTGGTCACAAATAGATACCATTTGCACTCATTGAATTCTCTTTTCTCTCCAAATATTTTAAAGATGCCCCCCTTTCCAGAGACCTTTCTGGATTAAGTCACCTGACCCCTTTGTTGTCTTCATAGTGAACTCAGGGTTCTGAATGGCACCTCCTATTCTTTCCCAGACTGTCTAGGACAGAGTTCTTCACCCAGTGAATTTGAAAAACAGTGTTACTGAATGATACAAGAAATAGTCTGTAATCCAGTCTACAGGATCAAGGGAAATAAAATTGAGAGTGAACTAAATCAGGCTCTGCCCACATAAGAATTTTGATACCACTGGGAATTAAGAATAAGTTCCAGAATGCAGGTTCCTCTAGGCATAGCAGCTGACTACTTTCAGGAGCTTCTTCGTTTAGGGTACCAGGGAGTGTACAGATAGAAGATCAAGATAGCATATAGACAAATACCTACAATCAGAACAACTGGAAAGAAATGCCATAGATGATCTCCATCCAAATCCCTTCCTTCCGACAGGTAACATTCTAAACCATTGAGAACAGAAGGGCAATGGGCTTCATTCTACCATTCATCACCTGCATTCTAGTGCCATCTTGTTGGGGCATCAGAGTTGCAGCTCAAACACAGAAGAGGAAGGATGATCCCCTAAGATGTTGCTACGAGATGAAATCACTAGCTAAAATATCCAGGACCCTCTGTATATATATGTGGTGTGTATAATCAACAGGAATGTAGGTCTTTTTCAACACTTATGTACATAGCATATCTTCCCTTCAACTTCAACTCCCTTTCAACTTCAAGTCATGTATCAAGATAATTCTCTGTGATGTTAACTAAAGTTCTGCCCCCAATACCAGGTATCAGATCTTCCTAGCGGGATGGAGGCATCAATGGCTTAAGAGAAGACTAGGAAGAAAACAGAACAGCAAATGCCCTCATCTTTTGTTTCAAATTAGACTTTCTAAAAGTTACAGTAGAAAAGATAGAACTGGGATATGATCCAGAAATTCCATTGCTAGGTATATAGCAAAAGGAATTGAAAACAAGGATTTGAACAGATGTTTGTACATCAGTGTTCATTGCAGCATTATTTATAATAGCCAAAAGGTGTGAACCACCCAAGTGTCTGTTAAAAGATGAATGGATAAGCAAGATGTGCTATAGATAGACAATAGATAAATTCATTCTAGAAAGGAATGAAGGTCTGACACTTGCTATAATATGGATGGGTGAACCATGCAGACAGTGTGCTAAGCAAAGTAAGTCACACACAAAAAGACAAATATTGTATGATCCATACAGATTCATATAAATGGAAAGTAGAACAGTGGTTACTAGGGGCTGGGAGAGTGAGGGAATGGGAAGTTCTTGATTAATGGTTATAGAGTTTCTGTTTGAGGTGATGAAAATGTTTCAGAAATAGTGATGATGGTTATACAACATTGTAAATGTAATACCACTGAATTGCATACTTAAACATGGTTAAAACAGCAAATTTTATGTTATATATATTTTATTATAATTTTTAAACACTAATAATATAATATACCAAAATTCATTGAACTGTACATTTTAAATGGGTGAATTGTATCTTTATTAAATTGTTTTAAAAAGGCAGAGCCAACAATACCTTGAAGGCCAAGTTTTCAATTAGTAAGAACCAAATTTTCTGATAAAAAAGAGAGGTTTTGTGCTCGCTTCGGCAGCACATATACTAAAATGGAACGATACAGAGAAGATTAGCATGGCCCCTGCGCAAGGATGACACGCAAATTCGTGAAGCGTTCCATATTTTTAAAACTCCTAGAGGAGAACATAGGCAAAACACTCTCCGACATAAATCACAGCAGGATCCTCTATGATCCATCTCCCAGTATACTGGAAATAAAAGCAAAGATAAACAAATGGGATCTAATTAAAATTAAAAGCTTCTGCACAACAAAGGAAACTATAAGCAAGGTGAAAAGACAGCCTTCTGAATGGGAGAAAACAATAGCAAATGAAACAACTGACAAACAACTAATCTCAAAGATATATAAGCAACTTATGCAGCTCAACTCCAGAAAAATAAATGATCCAATAAAAAAATGGGCCAAAGAACTAAATAGGCATTTCTCCAAAGAAGACATACAGATGGCTAACAAACACATGAAAAGATGCTCAACATCACTCATTATCAGAGAAATGCAAATCAAGACCACAATGAGGTATCATTTCACACCAGTCAGAATGGCTGCGATCCAAAAGTCTACAAGCAATAAATGCTGGAGAGGGTGTGGAGAAAAGGGAACCCTCTTACACTGCTGGTGGGAATGCAAACTAGTACAGCCATTATGGAAAACAGTGTGGAGATTCCTTAAAAAATTGCAAATAGAACTGCCTTATGACCCAGCAATCCCACTGCTGGGCATACACACTGAGGAAACCAGAATTGAAAGAGACACATGTACCCCAATGTTCATTGCAGCGCTGTTTATAATAGCCAGGACATGGAAGCAACCTAGATGTCCATCAGCAGATGAATGGATAAGAAAGCTGTGGTTCATATACACTATGGAATACTACTCAGCCCTTAAAAGAATAAATTTGACTCAGTTCTAATGAGATGGATGAAATTGGAACCGATTATACAGAGTGAAGTAAGCCAGAAAGAAAAACACCAATACAGTATACTGACACATATATATGGAATTTAGAAGACAGTAATGATGACCCTATATGTGAGACAACAAGAGACACAGGGGTATAGAGTGGACTTTTGGACTCTGAGGGAGAGGGAAAGGGTGGGATGGTTTGGGGAGAATGGCAGTGAAGCATGTGTATTTTCCTGCAAGAAACGAAGCGCTAATCTATGTTTGGTGTAGGATGCAGGATGCATGGGGCTGATGCACAGGATGATTCAGGCAGAGGATGTGGGGTGGGAGGTGGGAGGGGGCTTCGGCATTGGGCGATTGTGTTCACCTATGGCTGATTCGTGTCAATGTATGGCAAAACAAATACAGTATTGTAATTAAAAAAATAAATAAATTTAATTAAAAAAAAGAGGTTTTTGGGTTTCCAAATTCTAAGATCAAAAGGGAAATATGAAGTTTATGTCATATTCAATAAATTGGAAAACAGATCGATAATGAGCCAGACTAACTACCCTTGGAGGCCAGATAAGAGCTTAGGCAGAGAGGAGCACAAGAGAAGTCAGACTAGGCTGTGCATCACAGAAGAGTCTCTGTGCCCTGCTCCCCACCTCATCCCAGCTCTCCAAAAGGAGGAGAGAGGGTGGCACTCCCAGGGCAGAAGTAATGGGGTCTCACTTCCTAGGGTGTAGCACAGGGGTGATAAATTGAAGAGAACAGCTCATGTCTAGCTTGGTGCTGGTGTCATAGAATAGCAATGGCTACATGAGGCCTGGAGGAGAAAGCAGCTGTCCCAGACAGGTGGAAGGAGAGAAAGAGACTATTCCAGTAGCCCTACAACTGTACAAGAGGAGAGAGAGAGAAAGAGAGAAAAAAGGAGACAGCCCGACAATAGGTGCAGGGTTATGTAGGTCTGCAGAGGTCTTGGGGCCTGGTAGAAGGGATGCTGCAGCAAATGTCTGTGTGGGAGGAGAAAGACTACTTGACATCCAAGCTGGGTGGTACAGCTCGGTGGATGCTGGAAGTGATCCTGATGCTCTGGGGTTAGATGGCTGCCCTGATGCCATGACACCATGTACACTCCCTGGAACTTGGATATTATTCCAGGGAAGAGAGAAAAATCCTGAAATAACTGGGAAATCACTGTTTGCCTGAATTTATCTGGGTGTATTTTTTTTCTGCCAGGTGGCAAAATTGAGGTAGCAGAAACAGGAATGTAAAGAAATGTTTTTCTGCAAAATGGAGTTAGTTGTCTGTGAAAATATACCTCTGTCATAAAACCATCTTCTAAGAAGACTAAATAAGATACAGTAAAGGCATGAATCATTAGGGGCTTTTGGACTTCTAAAACTTTTTTGATGATTAACCTTAAGACTTATTTTCCTTAAGACTTGGAAAAATGTCCTAACCAGGCTTAGTGTAAGTGTACGTTCTCAGCCCTTGTTTAATACAGTTTGCTTTGTTGCTATGTGTGCTAAGTCGCTTCAGTCGTGTCCAACTCTTTGCAGTCCTATGGACCACAGCCTGCCAAGCTCCTCTGTCCATGGGATTCTCCAGGCAAGAATACTGGAGTGGGTTGCCATTTCCTTTTCCAGGGGATTTTCCTGACCCAGGAATCGAACTTGCATCTCTTAAGTCTCCTGTATTGATAGGTGGGTTCCTTACCGCTAGTGCCACCTGGGAAGCCCTTTGTTTGTTGCTATAGTTAGAGTTACTACAAGTATCCTTGGATCATTTGATGAATGTAGGACTTAGAGATTTCATTAGTGACCACTGAAAAGGAAGGTCAAAATCTGAGCTCTTCCACCTTGTTCATAAATGTTATCCAGTGCATTAACAAATTCTGAGACTCTCTCCCCAAAATATATCCTAAACCTGACCACTTTACATACTCTCCATTGCTATAACTCTAACATATAAATCCATTCTTCAGTTACCAAGGTCATCTTCCTGTCCCTTAAACATGCCAGGATTGTTCCTGCCCCAAGACCTTTGCACTTGTTATTCCTGCTGTTTGGAATACTCTTCCATCATATTTTCACATGGCTAACTCTTATCATTCAGGTCTTTAATTAAATGTTATCTCCTTAAAGAGGCTTTCCCCAAACTCCTTCCATTCCAAGCTCCCAGTTAAAACAATCCTCTCTAAGTCATTCTCTATCATAATACACAGAGCGCTTACTGGGGCCTGAAATTATTTTATGCACCTGTTTATATGTTTACTGTTTCTCTCCTTCCAACAAAACTTGTGTGCATGCATGCTCAGTCATGTCTGACTCTTTGCAACCCCATGAACTGTGTGGCCCACCAGCCTCCTATGTCCATGGAATTTCCCAGGCAAGAATACTGGAATAGGTTGCCATTTCCTCCTCTAGGGATTTTCCAGACCCAGGGATCAAACCCATGTCTCCTGTGTTGGCAGGCAAATTCTGTCATGTTTCCCCTACTGTATCCCTGGTACCTAACTTGATACAGTACACACTCAATATAGCTTTACTCACTGGTTTAAAAAGTGGAAGATGTTGAAGATTGGAACGAACTTTACCACAGGGCCTCCCTTGTAGCCTTTTTGAAAGAAAAATTCACATCAAGGTTTTATTTATGTGAGTTTCCTCTTCTTTCCAAAGTGGAGTGCTATCAAGCATTCTAGTTAATTGCATGTTTTTGTGAGTTGAGTTTCAGTCAGCTGAAATTTTAGTTGATTGTTGTTGATCAATAATGGGTGATCAACTATTTAGGCTTCTTATGGTGATAGAAAGGAATTGTAAATAATCAACTTGTGCAGGCTTGCCAGGTGAATTCAAGGAAAGTCTAATTGAACAGATGGGTCCCCATCCTCTAAGTGGAAGGCTATTAGGTGTTCTGACTTTGTTAGACAAGAAAAGAGAGAGGTCCTGTGGTGAGTTCCTCCAGGGAAGAGAGTTTCAGAATTCTCACAAAGATCTGGGAGTCCTGTGTGATGTTAATTATCCTGGTGTGGTCTGAGAGAGTTGGCAGCCTCAAAGATAACAAAGACTTAACCCCTAAGGCTTCCTGAGCTGTGACATGCTCTCATAAGCAAGTAGGTTACCTGGGAGGACTAACGGAGACAGGCTAATGAAATCCATATGGTTGGTCACTTTGGACAGATGGCCTGCATGCCACCTTGGAAGCACCTGAAATTTCTAGGTGGTCTTCAAGGGCAGCTTGAAGCTGTGCATGGTGAAGTTATTGAATCTGCAGACCACAAAGGAATGGCTAGAGATGGACTAAGAGATGAGGTCATATTTTATAATGGGTAGGAATGGGATCATGAGGATGGGGGAAGGATATAAATGAGTTTTCTCTCTCCCCCCAAAGCTGGAAATGCCATCTCCCAACTCTCTTGCACTGAGCAAGCAGAGGCTCTTTTCTTTTTGAGAAATACCCTTCTCTTGCATCTCCTCAGAGCCTTATTTGGACAATCTCTATACTCCAGTTGCTCTACTGGTGGGTTCTTTAAGTCTCCTGGGATTTGCAGAACCCTTCATATCGTTAAAGAGCTTTTTCTGATATTACCTTCTAACTAACCCCATACAGAAGGTAGAGCAGGGAATATTTCCCTTGATAGATGAGGAAACTGAGACCAAATGACCCTTACCCAAAGAAAAACAAGAAAGTCATCAGTGAATGTGGAATTAGAAATCATTTCCGTCTTCTTATCCTTTCCAGTTTTATCTACATCATGACATAACCCTTGTCATATCAGAAGCTATAACAAGCCATGAATAATAGCAGTCTACTGCATTTGTGGCATTTGCTCTAGTTTTATGGATGTTTTCCTTTTCTTTGCCTTATCTTGGATCCCTTTGAGATTTGGGGGCATGGCAAAATGTAATTTAAAAGTGTATATAGGCTTCCTTTTCTAATTGATCCGTCAGAGGGAATAAAAACAAAGATCAACCAGGAGAGGACAGAGATGCCTTACCATGCTCTACCCTATAGGCTTGGTTCATGCATAGTACCCCATGTTTCTATGAACACTCGTACCAGAAAGGCATTGAGATGGAATGGAAAGAGGACCCCATCTAGACTCAGAATTCTAGCTTGTCCCCACCGAGCTGAGCAGCTTTCAAGTCACAGTGTCATCTTGCCTCAATGTTTCCTCCCTGAAGGAGGTGTAATAACACCTGTTCTGGTTGCCTGGCAGGATTGTCATGTGAATAAAGTGTGGTGAGATATATGAATATGTGTTGAAAGGGGCTTCTCAGGTGGCCCTAGTGGTAAAGAATCTGCCTGCCAATGCAGGAGACAAAAGAGGTATGGGTTTGATCCCTGGGTCAGGAAGATCCCCTGGAGGAGGGCATGGCAACCCACTCCAGTATTCTTGCCTGGAGAATCCCAGGGACAGAGGAGCCTGGCAGGCTATAGTACATGGGGTTGCAAAGAGTAGGACATGACTGAGTGACTTCACTTTCACTTTTCACTTTCTGGGGCACTGGAGCAAGTCATGTCTTTCCCCACTCCTTTCCATTCATATTTATTTTTTAAAGGGGTTTAAATTAGCATTAACATTTCATTTTAAATGTTATCCTCTTATCCCTGAACTATCTTCAGTGGGAGTATGGTCAAGAATCTGGAAAAGAGGGCTTCCTGTATGGCTCAGCTGGTAAAGAATCTGCCTACAATGTGGGAGACCTGGGTTTGATCCCTGGGTTGGGAAGATCTCCTGGAGAAGGGAAAGGCTACCCACTCTAGTATTCTGGAAAAGAAATGAAGCACTTGTAGTTGTCTTCTAATATTTCTAGGGGTCTGAAGGCAGAGAGAATTTTGGAATTGCTTTTCCTCCCAGTGCTACTTTTAACACGACTGTATCAGGTTAAAATTTCAAAACCTGGTGGAGAATGATCATTTTGGTGCAGTTTTCCAAATCATAGTGGCATTTCTTTGGGCAATGGCAATGAAGCTGTCGACTTGTCCTTTTTTTTTTTTTTTTTTTAGCATGGGTGCTTCCAACTCCAATTGGGACATTTAGTTTTGGAGCTGCTGTCTAAGGAAATCAGTTTTCAAGTCATGAGGGCTGATGGTAATATTTCAGATGTCTCTTCCAGCTGCATGCATTTGGTTCAGCCCCTCCCTGCCTTCCTCTCAGTGCCAGTGACTTTCTGTGACTGTAAGATAACAGCTAAGGATAGTTCAGAAAATGAGAGAAACAAAAGAATCACTTAAAGATATCATCATTTTAATGGCAGCCTTACTCAGGACAAGTAAAAATGTCCACAGGGCGATTAGAAAGGAATTTTCTTTTATTTTTCTCTTAGTGGAAGGACTAGAGGGCTGGCCCCGGGCTGTTTTATGGTATTACTTAGCCCCTGTGGTTTTAATATGGCGTGAGAATGAGTAGAAATGAGCTCAGGTTATGTGTGTAAATGTTGCATGTGGTCTTGTTTTAGCCTGTAATGTTGAGAAGGCATGCCATCAGGGGTCCTCTTTTTTTTTTTTTTTTTTGTAGAGGAGTTGCTGTTCTTAAAATTGCCTAGAGATCATGGAGGATTGAGGGGAAAGTGACATGCTGTAGCAGTGAAGTCCCCAAGTAAGAGATGATGTGTTCCTGCTGGTTGCTTTCTCTGATTTATCGAGTTCAAGGAGGGGAAGAGTAGAATATATTAATTAAAAAAAACTGGCAACACCCCATGGCATGTGGGACCTTAGCTTTCCTACCTGGGATGGAACCCACACTCCCAGGATTGGAAGGCAGAGTCTTAACCCTTGGACCACTGGGAAAGTCCTGAGTAGAGGATATTAAGAGGACAAATGGCTTGGAGACCAATTGGTTGGGCCCCTCAGTATTATGTGAATACCAAGCATTCCCTTTTTGGGTTTACATAACATTTTCAGTACAATCAGGCTAAGAGCTGGCTTGTCCTATACCGCTCATTCTACTCTTAGATCATCAACTTTTGTGAGCTCTCCTAAAGAACTTCCCCACAGAGTCCTTATTGCTGTCACTAGTAACCAATTGAGGAAAAAGAAAAGTGGCTAGTGGGAATTAGAAAATGATTTGTACTTCTTTATACCTAGAAATATCCAGCACTTTTTCTAATCAGATTTTCAAAACAGCTCCATTTTCATACGAATTGCTTATTGGCTGTAAAGGTCACTAGGAATTGGTGAACATTAGAAACTGCAAACCAATTAGAATGTGGCAATAGCTTTGCTCAGGATTGAATGTTGAGTCAAATTGGCTCTAGTAATGAGATTTTTTTAATGAAACCATTGTTACGTAGATTAGTATATGCTTTCCTAGTTTTTGAGAAAGACACATGTATTGGGGTGCGGTCTGGGCATGGAGGCAATGACTGTTTGGTCACTCTTTCAAGTCTTTGTGCTAATAAATCTTCCTAGAGAGCCTCCTTTGTCTGCAATATAGATGAATGGCCTTAGAAAGCTTAATGGGAATTGATGCCACCTAGTGAATACCATCAGAGAAGGCGATGGCACCCCACTCCAGTACTCTTGCCTGGAAAATCCCATGGACAGAGAGGCCTGGTAGGCTGCAGTCCATGGGGTCACTAAGGGTCGGACACAACGGAGTGACTTCACTTTCACTTTTCACTTTCATGCATTGGAGAAGGAAATGGCAACCCACTCCAGTGTTCTTGCCTGGAGAATCCCAGGGACGGGGGAGCCCAATGGGCTGCTGTCTGTGGGGTCGCACAGAGATAGACACAACTGAAGCGACTTAGCAGCAGGGATGGTGAACATAGGCTCTGCAAAAGCTGGACAGCAAACCAAATTTCCTGGAGCTCATTGTGTGCTGACTATTCAGCAGATGGAAATCCCTGGCTTCCTGCCCTGAAATGTGTGAGTGATTTCATGAGGGCAGGGGATTATTCCCAGATAAGCTTCTGGAACAGCCATCAAGGTGAGGGTCAAGGCCAGGTTAGTCCAAGAAGATCTTCACATCATTTTGATGCTGCTATTGGATTAGCCAAAAGTTTGTTCAGGTTCTTCTGTACTATCATGTGGAAAAACCCAAACAAACTTTTTGGCCAACCCCAATAGTACCAAGTCCCTCACCCTGGTTAGGGATTATGAGCTGCTCAATAAAAAGTGGTAGAGGTGAGAGAGGGATATCCTAAGCCAATAAAACTTTTTTTTTTTTTTTAAATCAAGTGCCCCTCTGTTTTTCCATCTACAATCCCTTTGAAGAGAATTCTTGAAAGGGTATCAGAACTCACTCTTTCTGCTTCAGGGAATGAAAACAGTTTTTAGTTAATTGCTATAATTTCAAGAAACGTACTCCTGCTGGTTTCCTGTAAAACAATTGGATACATCCCATGATAATACACATATAAATACATTTCTTACTGATTTCTTAAAACAAGCTGGCTTAGAAGCAACATTTGTTTACTGTGGATATTTGAGGAAAGTCACTAATTATACCTGCCATCTGATAACTCGATTTTTGGTTGGAGAGAATGACTCAACTTTTCTTTTCTACCAACTACACAAGTGGCTTCTGGATCATTGTTATAACCAGTTACCTGGGTTATAACAGGTAACAGTTAGCAGGCAGTCGTATGTATAGAATGGGTCAGTTTTCTCAGTGAAACCACCATGTTTCTCTGGTTGGAGCAACTAAATAAATGCATGAGTTCTTAAACATTCCATCGATAGCCTTTTTTAAAGACCTGTTACAACACAACAAAGATCTTGATGTTTTATGTAAAAGTGGTCTGTCCATTGTATTATCCTTCTATAATGTTCTATCTCCTTTCTTCTTTCTCCTCCACAGTGCTGGTGCTTGTGAACAACTTGCTTCCCCTATTAAGACTGGGCCTATGTTGGGTCAGAACGAGGTCAATAAATCTGCTCAAGAAATTAGAACCATTATCAGTTTCCCTGAAAACGGAATTATCTGCATGTATAGGAATGCTTGAAACAACGGAAATATATTTCAATAGAAAAACAATGTATAAAATAGAATGTCATTTTATAGTCCATGATTCCTCAGATTCTTCGTCAATCACCTAACGTCAGCAAACTGGTGAGATATAAAATCACTGCTTTTGTAAAAGCTAAAAAGGAGAACAGATATTTAGTTCAATGACTTCAGTATTCAAGTAAGGGGACCAACGCTGTGACAGAAGTTAAATGACCTGCCTAAGGGTAAATAGTCACTTGGTGCCAGGTTGGGATTCCAACCTGCGAGTTCAAACTCAGTGCTCTTGCCATGCCACTTGTGAGGTCACACATGAGTCTTGGATCTAAAGGACAATGAATTAGGTCATCAAGCAAGTAGTTCTGTCTTTAAGATGCTCTGCCTTGATAATATTTCCACCCTTCCCCAACTCTCCTTTAAAACATCATGAATTTGCCTTTGTGAGCAGGTGGTAAAATAAAAACCAGCAGGCCCAATTAACTGAAAAGCACTTACTCTGAAAAACTCTTTTGTTGAGCCGGAGTCCAGGGTCCCATATGCAATTTCAGTCTGCTTAGCTAAGTCTTCAGCACTCTCTATGGGAGAAACCATCCTCTCCACAGTCAAGAAAGCAGCGAGATTGGCAGTATAGGAAGAAATTATGATCAGGGTGAAGAACCACCAAACCCCTCCAACAATGCGCCCGGAGAGTGATCTACAAAACAAAACAAAGACCCATCCGGACCCAGAGGGGCCAGATTTCAGTTTAAGAAATCCTTGTCTTTATTTTTGGAAAGAGGAATGATTTTCAGTGGAGCTGATGAAATCGAGAAGTAAATGATATCAGGGGATGAACACATCAAACAGAATGACACATAGACAGCAACACCACATGGCATGATGGCATGGGAGGATGGTACATGCGTAATGCTCTTCAGGCCCCTACGGGTTTCAAAGCAGGATTATTTATTTAATCACAGGAATAAATGCCTTCTTTGTGCCAGCTCCTGCTTAGATGTAATCATTGTACTTACCTGATTCTCTTCTTGTGAGCCTTGCTGGGCGCACCTGGGGAAGACTTCTGTTTCCTTTATGGCGAGTGGTTCCCAGCCTTGCCTGTATATTAGTATCACCTGGGATCTTAAACCTCTCATGCTCAGACCCAGCCAACAAAGAAACCAGAACTTGAGAGGTGCAACCCAGACGTATGTATATTTAACAATCTCTCCAGGTGATTACAGTGTGCAGTCAAGGCTGAAAAACAATGATGTAAGGTGATGTCATGGGAGACACAGAATCAAAAACCTTCATGTATTTGAGGAGAAACGAGTAGATGCTAGTAAATGAGCACTATTCACTGTGAGTTTAACACATTCTAGTGAAGTTGGTTAACCACAAGGCAAGGGGCCATGAGATAATATTATTGTCTTCATATAAATGGCTAATGGGGCTCAGGAGTTTTGATCCAGGGATTGAAACTCTTCCCTTTTAAACACTGAGACTAAGCACATAGGACAGGCCTCAAGTGAAGTTGGAAACTAGCTGTGTAATAGGATTTGAGAGGCACTAAAACATTTGTCTGTACGCTCCCTCAGCAAAATAACCAAAACAGATAAAACCATCCTCACTGGTCTGCTCTAGACAGTCTTACTATTGGGATTATCTTCCAAGGTTTCTTCAGGAGGCTTGACCAAAATGTTACACTTTACTTCAACAGCACCTATTTTCATATCATTCTGGATTAGTATATCCAGTTAGTGGAGAATGGGACAGATGATGCCTAAGTTTTAATCAGGGAGCGTCTTGTTCTTGAATGTAACTATGCACGGGCATTAGTTGGGGTGTTTTGTTAAAATACAGATTCTGAATATCCAAGTGCTCAAAAATCTGGACTTCTTAAGCATCACTGGTGATGGCAGTGGTCTGCCGATCAAATTGAGAAATACTGTTCTCCATCAGTGATTCTCAGCTCTGCTTGCATATCAATATCATCAGGAGAGCTCCAGACAAAACGAAACAAAACACAATGACCAAAAAATACAAAACGAAATGGCAACCCACTCCAGTGTTCTTGCCTGGAGAATCCCAGGGACAGTGGAGCCTGGTGGGCTGCCGTCTGTGGGGTCGCACAGAGTCGGACACGACTGAAGCGACTTGGCAGCAGCAGCAGCAGCAGCAGCAGACTCCACCCCAGATCAATGAAATCAGAATCTCTGGGGGTTGGGCCTAAGCAGCAACATTTGAAAAGTTTTTATGGATTTAATTTTGGCTGTGCTGTGTCTTCCTTGCCACTCAGGCATTTCTCTAGTTGCGGTGAGTGGGGGCTACTCTCTAGTTGCGGTGCGTGGATTTCTCCTGGTGGTGGCTTCTCTCGTTGTGGAGCAGGGGCTCTTGGGTGCGTGGGCTTCAGCAGTTGCAGCACACGGACTCAGTCATTGCAGCTCACTGGCTGTAGAGCACAGGCTCAGTAGTTGTGGTGCACGGGCTTAGTTGCTCCGTGAGGTGTGAGATCTTCCTGGACTAGGGATTGAACCCATGTCTCCTGCATTGTCAGGTGGAGCTTTTACCACTGAGCCACCAGGGAAGCCCCAGCAGCAGCATGTTCATAAAGCTCCTTGGGTGCAGCCAGGATTAGAGCCACAGTCCTACATCATGAGAGTACCTGGGGATAGGGTCTGTGGGGAGTTAGGGGGTAGTCTAAGAACCCGAAATGCTTAAGGATGGATACAGGCTTGTCCTGAGGAAACATCACCTCCTTTGCAATGCTGCTGAAGGCTGGCTCTGTGTGCAGAAATGAAATATGGTCGCTAGGTTTCATAAAACATTGCCATATTATTCTGAGGATAGTTCTGCTCTGTGGCATAGCTCCATCCTGGTTAGGCTGTGTTCTCTCATGCCCAGAAAAGCTCACAGGAAAAGAACTCGCTCTGTCATAGAGTCAAGAATAGGCGTAGGAGCCTGGCACCTCTCCAGGCTCTGTGGGAAGAGGGCAGCTCTGGGCTGAAAGCTGGCAAGTCAAACTCTTCTCTGTCTGTACATGCATTCTTCCACTTGGAAGCAAAGTTAAATTCCTGTGTCCCAAGATAACCTTTTTTGAGCCTCTGGAAAATCCAGTTGTTTTAGATTTTACACTCTGATCAAATCATTTTGGCACATGTTTTGATAAATAGTATTCTTTATTGATTAACTGTAAAAAAAGGCTTTTTTTTTTTAAAGCCTGTAATTTCTGTTGGTCCCTGGATGCTTCAAACAACCCATATTTATTCCTGAGTGTAGTCACTTTTAGTTTTTTGGCTGTGCAAATCTGCTTTGCAATAGATTTTTCTAACTAATAGTTATACTCTCTCAGTATTTCACCTGGGAACATCTCCCTTTTAATAAGAAGAGGTAAAAACATCTGGATGAGTCAGAAAGAACGTCACACTTCCAAATGCTAAAAGTATATGAAATATTCCAATTATGAATTTGTACCTTTCATAGTCTTTCTTCATTGTTGACATATACATTTCATTTATTCTGGGCTGATCTGACTCTGGAAATAATTTTTCTATATAAAAGATGAATGTTCAAAGTGGCATTTGTAGTAATAAAAAATAATAACAGCTAACACGTAAGAAACACTTCCTATGTGCCACTCTGTTTTAATTGTTCACATGTGTCAACTCTTTTAATCCTCCATCCCTGTACTTAAGTCATATTTTGCAGATCAGAAAATGGAGGCATTCTACAGATAAATAACTGAGGCAAAGAGATGAGAAATAGGAAATAAATTATCTAGATGTGCACAATAGGAAAGACATGCCCATATTTTTATAGTATAAAATATTCACATTTTGTATAAGAAAATCCAGAATGGTGGGTAGATTATAGAAGGAGCAATTTTCCTACAAACTCTGAAAAATACCGTTGCAGGAAAACCAAACGTGTTTGGGTAATTATTGTTTATTATCTGTTGTTCATTTGGAATGGAGCTGTGAATGCCATCCTTATTTGGGATTGATAGGGTTTTATGGAGATCAAGGGGAAAACTGATTTTGGAGTATTTTCAGAATCATGGTTTGTATGGAAAGGGGTGTATTCTGCTGCCGTGAATACTAATGGTAGTTTATGTATTATCTATTTGAAATGTGGAGAACAACACAGTAATTTATGGAAATTACATTTGTGTCATGCTATTGCAGCTAATGGACTATGACTGTATCTGTGTGATCTAAAATCAAGCCTGCACATCATAACCTGGTTATTTTGGCCGCCTTAATAGCTGACTCAGATAATCATGTGGTTGATCCATATGACTCAGCTGAAATTGTCTGTTGACATGACCGAAAATAAACTTAAAAAGCAAACTGGTCTTTTTTACCTCTTGTCTACATGGTTATTGATTTTGGCATTTATGTAGTTAATACTGCAATAGACCTATGATCACAGAGAACTTTGGTGAATATCCACATAGAAATGGTAAAATAGTTTCCACAAACATCAGCATAGATGGAAAAGGAGCTTCCTGGGAATCAGCATTGAATGCACTCAGCATTTTCCCCTTCAGACAGTAGTAGCTTTGACAAGAGTCTTGGAATTTCTACCACTTTCTTCCCTTGTGTGACAGTGACGCCTACATTCTTTTATGGAGAATGTGTGCAGCGGAACTAACTGGGAAGAAGCTCTATAAAAATCTTCACATTTCCTTTTCTCATTAGTGAAACTATAGCCATTTAAACCCACATTTCACATGGAGGCTATATAAAAAGTGACTGATGGGTCAGCCCTATCACATTTTTAAAAGGATCCATTAAAACAAGACAAGACTTTATAGTCGAGTCAGAAAGACCTGTCATTTCTCAGTATCTTTCCTTCCATTAATGCAGCTTCGACATGCTTAACATTCATTTCAAGTAGTTTTGTTGCACAAGACAGATTTGGAGGTTAGCATAATGAAATGACTGTAAAATGCTGCACATTTAGTATTTATATAAATGTGTTAAAGGAACATATCATACTCTTGAAGGAATGTAAGTGGAGGCATGAAGTTAATGAAAGGAAATTAGCAACAAGAGAAACACAGACATAAAAACATTGCAAAATAATACACAATGCTCCTGTTATCTGTAATCATAAGAAACTAGAGTTTCTGAGTTAATAATAAAATGTACTTTATGGCCTCTAAAATGATAATAAAAGTGAGCAATGTGCTGTAACCTTCATCCTGTAAGTAAATTTTGAAATCTGCACTTTACTGGCTTCACAAGATGAAGAGCTGGAACTGCAAACTGCTTCTCCTTTGCACAAACTCTTCATCATTCCTTTGCTTCCTTCTTTCTTCCAAAGTATGCATCATTCCTACACTCCACTCAATGCTGTGTCTATGACAGATGCTTTTTAAATGTGCAGAATCAATCTTCTGCTCTTCTAGTATTCTCTGATGGGCATAACTAACCATCTCCCCAAAACTTAAAACAAGGCTTTCAGGCAGAAAAGACATGAAATAGTTGTAATAAAAAAATCCTGCTATTACAATTAATTTATCATCACTCCACTACTGCTTTGAAGTGAATTTACAGTAGGATGAAGACCCCTCTCCTACATCAGTAAAGGAAAGGTTATTACTTTAAATGGAGCCCCCAAGCTCCTGTTATGTTTGATCGCATTCATTTTTTACCCTTTGTATATTTTATTCTTCTGCAGATACTTTCTATTTTAAAAGACGATCTGTATGTCAGCTAACCTGGAATGGATTCCCTGCCCGCTTCTCCAAAGATTAATATCTGCAAATCTTAACAGGACAATAATGCTCATGGAATAATGTGTACACAGCGACCAGGTTCAAGTTAGCGTGTTCTTTCCATTTTCTCTGTTGTCATTCCCTGGAACCTTGTGTCTTGAACTTGGCAGGCCCTCAAATGTCCCTGCAGCTCTAGAGAAAGTCAGCAGGGGGAGCATTTGTCTGGGAGGACTCAGACTCTGCACTGCTTAGCAGTTCTATCAACGTTTTACAAAGGAAATACATTTCAGATTAAAAAAAAATTACAACCACCTGTCAATATCAGCAAGACTTTGCAGAATAATACAACCAAAATATTTGCAAGTGGTGTAATCCTTAAGGAAAGCCCGTTAGGGGTTCAAAAGGGATGTTGTCAGTTACTTCTCATCAGAAATCAGCTGTCTGGCACTGACTACAATTTCAATCGGATTCCTAAAGAGGATTAGGAACTAAAACGCAAATGCAATATGAACTATTGGTATTTGTGAAGCCAGCATGGTTAAGAGCAGCAAGTTTAAAAATGATAATCGTTACCATGTATTAAGAACTTACTATAGGTCAGGCACTGTGCTTTACATTTTATAGATGAGAAACTGAGCCTTAGCAAGATTTAGTTACTTGTCCCACGTTACACAACAACTAAGCAGATTGTGAATCTGGTGAGACGAACTCCAACACCCACACACCTAATCACTATGCTCCCTCCATCTGGCTACACCCACTGGCTATCTCCCCATGCCCCAATCAAGGGGGAGGAAGGTTGAAGGCAAGCGATCTCCTCATACTTTCTTCTCCTGACTCCCCTAGAAATTCATTTATGTATGAATACAACCTCAGCTTATTACATTGATTACTCTCTCTATAGGTGATTTGGTCTCACCTGAATTGGTCACTCTGAACAACTGGGGTAGTTGAAAATATCAAACCTAATTGACATAGACTCTTTAAGCTTCTAGGTTTCTGTTCATAGCTTTATTTAATGGCAATGGAATCATGCTAGGTTTCCTGGTGATGTCTCATTGCTGATTTCCCCGTCTTTTACTTTGAGTGAACACATGTTCAGTAGCATTCTTAAATGCTCACTGTCTTTTTTTAACAGCCAGCTGTTTGTCCCCCCCGGAAAACAGCACTTGAGGCTGAGCATGAGGGTAAGAATGGAACAAACAATGTACCATTAGGTCGATAGTGGGAGGCAGTGTGTGGTAGTGGAAATAATTGTACTGCTTGCCGGCTTTTAGAAACCCCATGACCTTGTCGTCCATGACATTATCTCTCCAGGCACTATTCCTTTGTCATGATGTGAGAAAAGCAGTATGAAGTGGAAAGAGCACGGATTTTAGAACTAGAATTTGAATACTGGCTTTGTCATTATTTGCAGGGCTAGGCAAATTGTTTCACCTGAGCATCAACTGCACCTGAAAAATAAGTATAATGCCCACCCCGTGGTAGTGTTTTGAGGATTAGAATTCACATTATAATACAGGTAAAGTGCCCAGATGCAGAGGGAACTCAGAGAAGGTTGTTGTTCCTGGGCCCTCAGTAAACAGAAGCAGTTGGATTAATTTATCTCTGAGATTTCCTCCTGCTATGATATTTGATAATTCTACTTTAAAATGTGGTCTCTTATAATGCTTTCAATTGCTTCAATTTTGATAAAAGCCAGAGTGTACAATGCATGCTCACATTCTGGGCTTGCTGGAAAGTTTGCATTCCAGGTATGGCCACTGAACAGAAAGTATCATGCTGGCATTTGCAGCTGAAGGCAACCACGAATCTTAGAGTGCAACTATGTGATTATTGGGAATTTCTAAATCAGTTAATAGAAAACACCTTACAGTGAGGTTTGCTGCTATGCAGTTAAACACAAATATATAACCAGTAGCATTCTCAAGACAAGGAGAAACATGTTCCTCCTTACTTGAATGTAATAAGTATACTAACAAGTATAACATATTATCAAGAGATTTAAAGATATAATTTCTTTTGAAGGACATAAAAGATAGTTTTGAAGGAGAGAGTACTCATATGGTAGAAAATTTAGAGTTTGTAAAGGTAATAATTTATTACTCAAAAGCACAGTAAGGATAATACTTGTTACTTTGCCAGGTTGAGTTGAAACCAGCACTCAGAAAAAAAAAAAAATGAAACAGAATCGTGAATATCAGAGTGTATGGCACACTGTAAGGGTAATGTCTGGTGAAACTTGTGTTATGTGCATATATGTGTACTAAGTTGTGTTGGAAAATTTATTTCTGACCGAAGGCCATGCTCAAAACATTTGAAAGCCACTGGTCTATAGGACAGTGTTTAGTGTAGAATAATAAAATCTATACCTTGAAAAAAGTACCTGATATATTTCAGTGTCACAGAAGAGCCACAGCTAAAATTCTGCTACAAAAAAAGAAAATAAAGAATCTTTCCAGCTTGTTATTTTTAGGCCATTATTTTAAGTTACTACTTAATGAGGCAATATGCATAAATACTTCTAAAAACAAATGACCTTTTAAGGGTCCGGTTTGAGTATGCACAGTAGTATGCAGCATTCTAGTGGGGCAATCACAAATTTAGTTTTGAAAATTCACTTACAGAAACCAATAAAATCTCCAACCTTAATAAGTCTTTAGCACTGCCTCAACACAGATTACCAGTCATGTTAAAATCATCCAATTACAGGATCATCCAGAAACTCTTGTCTCTTGAAGTGAACATTAAAAAAAAAAATCAGACAAGAAAGAATGAACTCCCAGATGGTATCACAAAATGACACACATTCTAAACACAAAAGGAACAGAGAGTGAAATAATTTTGAAAACCTGACCAAGCAGATGGAGGGTGGCAAAAAGGAATGACTTAGACAAATGAGGCTTGACCCACACATGTTATATTAAAAATCTGCTGAAGATGGTCACCAGTGATTTATACTGTGAAACTTCATTTAAATGAAGGCAATAGGCATAAATACTTAAAAACAAATGGATTATCCATTTGTGTTCCAAGTGGATAATCTCAAAATGATGTACTCTATAAAAACATGGTAGGTGACCTCCTGAGTCCTACTTTAAATAAAGATCCCTATTGCCAACAAGGTCCATCTAGTCAAGGCTATGGTTTTTCCAGTAGTCATGTATGCGTGTGAGAGTTGGACTATAAAGAAAACTGAGGGCTGAAGAATTGATGCTTTTGAATTGTGGTGTTGGAGAAGACTCTTGAGAGTCCCTTGGACTGGAAGGAGATCCAACCAGTCCATCCTAAAGAAAATCAGTCCTGAATATTCATTGGAAGGACTGATGCTGAAGCTGAAACTCCAATCCTTTGGCCACCTTATGCGAAGAGCTGACTCATTTGAAAAGACCCTGATGCTGGGAAAGATTGAGGGCAGGAGAAGAAGGGGACGACAGAGGATGAGATGGTTGGATGACATTACTGACTCGATAGACATGAGTTTGAGTAAATTCTGGGAGCTGGTGAAGGACAGGGAGGCCTGGTGTGCTTTAGTCCATGGGGTCACAAAGAGTCAGACACGACTGAGTGACTGAGCTGAACCACACTGATGTTTGTATAATTGACTCTGGTCAGTATTTGGATTCATGTTCAATTTTACCAAAGCTAAAACTTTTTATTTAAGAAAAAACTCATTTTTTCTGATTATATAGATGTTACATTTGCTTATAATATTTTCTGATTATGAACCCACAACCACATTTGTTTAGGTGAGTCAGCACTTTAAGTGGGTGAAGTCTAGGACATTAACATTCAATATCTTCATAGCATCACTGAGATAAAATATGCATACCACAAAATCCACCGATGTCAGTGTGCAGTGAATGAATTTAGTAAATTTAGAGTTGTGCAACCATTGCCACAATCCAGTTTGGGACCATTTCTATCACTCTGAAAAGTTCCCTTGAGTCCATTTGTGGTTAATCTCCATAGGGGTGGGCCTAGGGTGAGGCAAGTGAGGCATTTGCCCCCACACACTGAAGCAAGTGCCCAAATCTCATTAATCAAGATAAATAGCATTTTACTGCAATATTTTTTAAAAATCAAAACTAATGCAAAAATTCATGATAAAAAATAGCAAATTTTAAAATAAAAACTGGATCTGACCCTTGTGCTTGCTGTACTCAGCCTCATTTGCCTCACCCTAGTTCTGACCCCCATTCTAATCCCTCTCTGCTCCCTCCAAGGTCCCAGAAATCATTAACCGTGATTCCTGTTTCTATTGATGTGCCTATTCTGGACAAATGAAATAATATGGGATAGTCAATAAATGGAATTTAAGAAATGGATTCACATGGTATGTGGCATTTTACATCTGGCTTCGTTCATTTAGCATCATGTTTTCTAAGTTCATGTAGTAGCATGTATTTTTTTTTTTTTTTAGTTCCTCAATAGTTTCCCATTCCAAATGTGGCATGGATATACCATTTTGATTATCCATTCATCTGTTGATGGACATTTGGGTTTCCACCTTTGGCTATAATAAATCAAGTTCCTATGAACATTTGTGCATAAGTCTTTGTGTGGATATATGTTTTCTTTTAGGTAAATAAGAGCGGAATTGCTGTGTCATTTTAAGTATATGTCTAATTATAAGAGACTGCCAAACCGTTTTCCAGTCTGGCTATAGCATTTTTGCATTCACTACTAATGGATGAGAGCTACAGTCATTCCACATCCTTGTTACCACTTAGTATTGTCTTTCTTTTTTATTATAGCCATTCTAGAGGCTATATAGAGGTCTCACTGTGATTTTAATTTGCATTTCCCTTTGAATAATGATGGTGACCATCTTTTCATGAGATTATTAACCATTTGTATATCTTCTTTGGAAAAATGTCTATTCAAATTTTTCATCCATTTTTAGATTCAGGTTGCTTATCTTCTTTTCATTGAATTGCAAGAGATCTTTCGATATTTTGGATAAAAGCCCTTTATCTTATCACATGTATGATTTCCTAACATTTTGTCCCACTGTGGCTTGTCTTTTCATTTTCTTAATGGTGTTTTTTGAATTACAAAGAGTTTTGAATTTTGATGAAGTCCAGTTTATCAGTTCTTACAGTGGATTGTGCTTTTTGTGTTCTGAAAATTCTTTGTCCAGTCCAGGGTCATGTGGACTTCCTCTTGTGCTTTATTTTAGAAGTTTTATAGTTTTAGTGATTAAACTTGGATAAGGTACTATAGTGAAATAGTTCTAGGCAGTCAGAGAGAAAAATGAAAAATGGAGGACCCTGAAAGGGGAAGGTAGAGTTTTAAAGAAGAGTTCTGTCTTCTTTTAAATTTTTCTAGATTCACTCTCTGGACAAGTGAGAAAATGTTTTAGCTCAATTAGGAAACCATGCTTGTTTGATCTGTTCAAGATTTAGAGTTAGCTTCATCTGAATAATATCAATATTAGCTGGCAATGTTGCCTTTATCCACAGTTCAAATGTTTGCTATAACATGTATGAATAGATGATGCCATAGAAATACATGAAAGACATTCAAAGCGACAGTGATAACACACTTCATGGATGAAAGCAAACAAAATGGCTTGATGATAATTTGTCATTGGATGGAATGTTAAAGAAATTTGGACTTGAGAATGAATACCAGATGTACATGAATGGATGATGGCCATAAAATGCAAGGAGGCACTGGGTATGGCATGGAAACAAACCTTGGAGAAATATCACATCCTTGCTGCATAAAGGCACCCAAGGAAAACCAAAGACTGTTAAATATTCCAAATTCATTTGGAGGATCAGGAGGGCTTTGTGGGTCACGAGGTTCCTCATTGTTGTCTTCCAAGTGCCATTCATAAGGGCTGAATCTGCTGACGAGGAAAAGAACTACGCTGACTCCAATGTAAGCAAAGACAATGCACATCCAGATTTCATAAGCCAGGGGATCCAGAAATGAGAATACGCCTGGCTTGGATTTCTGAGGCTTCTTTATCATGATGGAGATACCCAGGCTCATAAACGGCTTTGAGAAATCTATGACTTCTTCACGGACCAGCGTTATAGTGAGTGGAGCAACAGCTATATCAGCCCTCTGGAAAAAAAAACACACACACACATTTTTTTTTTTTTTTTACCATCAGAGACAATATTTCCATTAGTAATTTGCCACTTAATATACCTCTTTGGTAAAAATATAAAGTATTAAGTCACCACAACCAACTGATTTGTCAATCCTTTGGTTAGACAAGTAGTAGCATTCAGTGTTGGGGAAGGCAATGGCACCCCACTCTAGCACTCTTGCCTGGAAAATCCCATGGATGCAGGAGCCTGGTAGGCTGCAGTCCATGGGGTCGCTAAGAGTTGCATAAGACTGAATGACTTCACTTTCCATTTTCACTTTCCTGCATTGGAGAAGGAAATGGCAACCCACTCCAGTGTTCTGGTCTGGAGAATCCCAGGGATGGGGAGCCTGGTGGGCTGCTGTCAATGGGGTCGCACAGAGTCGGACACGACTGAAGTGACTTAGCAGCAGCAGCAGCAGCAGCGTTCAGTGGCTCCTAAAATACTTGACGGAAAGGACACTTTGTCCTCTGAGGCATATTGACTTCGGACAACTGATTCCATTTTTTTTCCTAAATTTTCTTTTGCTACTTTTCACCTCAACTTGTACTCCCTGTTCTGTATCACTGTTTCATTTTTATATTCTTATTTCAATGTTCATGTTCTCATGTCTTATCTCCCTCACTTGACTGGAAATTCTTGTGGGAAAAGCATAATAGTCTATGCTTTTATATGTGCCTCCCTCCTCACCATGGGGTGCCACACAGGACCATAGTACTCAGTTTAATACTTGAGTGTTTGCCATTATTCTTATTGGTTTGAGAGTATATCTATAAAACCATTGTCCTTTAAAGGCAGGAATTCAATCTCCTATTTTTGTATTCGTCACTGCAAAACATCCTGAAGAAATTGTAGATGCATAAAAATAAGCTGTTGATTATTGACTATGAAATATGCAAACATGAAAGAATTCTGCACGGGCAGAGCAGTTATTAGAATACATATTAATTTATAGAGTAAGTCATCATTTCTAGTGATAAATATCAGTGTACTACTCACATGTACTGGAGTAATAAAATAAATGTGTCAGGAGCACACTGCATAATTAGCTCAGGGTAAGGCAGACGATGTTTTATATTAGTCCCATGAAAACAGGCACTAAGAACTTTTACACTTATTTGTCTTCCACCATAGTTCCCTTTACGTCAGTAGTAGGGTTTAGTCTGGAGCCAGGCCTTAAAATTCATAGTTAGAAAAATGTTTCTAACTGCGAAAAGGCTTTGACTGGTATATCAGGTATAAAGTGAAAACACCAATTTTGATGATAATTTTTTCTATGTTAAATAGTTATGCCTTAATATCCCTACCTTTAGGCTTCCCTGGTGGCTCAGAGGTTAAAGCATCTGCTTGCAATGTGGGAGACCTGGGTTTGATCCCTGGGTTGGGAACATCCCCTTGAGAAGGCAATGGCACCCCACTCCAGTACTCTTGCCTGGAGAATCCCATGGACGGAGGAGCCCGCTGGGCTACAGTCCACGGGGTCACAAAGAGTCGGACACGACTGAGCGACTTATCTTTTAAAAAATGATGTTTTACTGCTGTGATGTACACATGGTGACTCAAACTGATTAAGAAACTCTCCTTAATTAATTGAAGGAGAAAGTCAGTAATAAACAGCCAGCTAACATGGGTTCAGTGCTTATTCTGTGTGAGGCGCTGTGCTAAGCTCCTTATGCATATTTAATACTCATAGCAGCCTTGAGGTTGGTACAAGATCCTTCCCATGTTAGAGAAAGAGGAAATGAGGCACTCAGAAGCTGGATTGAACTCTGATCTTCAGATACCAAAACTCACTCTTTTAACCACCACAATATTCTAATTCCAGAGATACTTGCAGATTTGTATTGTGTTAATTTACATACAATAATCAACCTCAGCCAATGACTCTTGGGTTCATTCCAGTGCATCTGAGTGCCTGTTCTGCACCAAGCACTATTCCTGGTGCTAGGGATGAAGCAGTAGGCAAGACAAGCAAAGCCTGCTGCAGAACGTATGCATTTACTAAAGCCAATAGCCTGCTGACCAAACTAATCTTGACGGCTGAGTACCACCTCAAACTCAACATTTCTAAACTTAAATCCATCATCTCACTGTAATGGTGATTCTCCTTTAAGTCTGTGAATGATGCTTCTTCCACACATTTCCCAGTCCCTAATCCTTACCAGTCCTGCCCTCTCTGTAGATGATCTTGCCTTTTCCTTTACAGAGAAGATGGAAGCCATCTGATAAAAGTTCTATCACGTCAGTGTCTTTCTTCTCCTCCTCGACCTATTGTATCTTTTTCCATCCCTTCTGTCATCCCCCTCACACAAGAAATAAACTTTCTTTCTAAGATGTAATCAACGTCTTCCTTGCATCTCATACTCTTCTCTTTTAAAACTCAGCTCTGTTTATTCTCTTTTACTATTTTTTCCTTCTCAATCTATTCCAGTGGTTTTCAATGTTTGATTCCCAGACTAGGCACATCTGAGTCACCTGGGAACTTGGTAGATACACAATTCTCAGGCCCCACCCCATGTTTATGACACAAGAGACCTGGGTGGGGCCTCAGGTGGCCTTCCAGGAGATCCTAATGCTTGCTGTAATTTGAAAACCATTGACAGATTCTATTCACTTAACGATTACCTCACACTCAGGTAATTCTGACAAAAAAAAAAAAAGGAAACAAAACCCACTTATTTTGATCCTACTTCCATTTTAACCATATGACATCACTCCTTATTGCCACCAAACTTCTTGAAAAAGTCACCTTTACTGTCTCTTGATTTTAACAGTTTCCCTTATTAAACACCTGTGCTTGAACTTCTACTGCCCCCTAGCCCTCCGATTTAGTGATATTGCTTCTTGAACTATATACTTGGTAATCAAACTCAAAGACCTCTCAGCAAACAATTCAGATGACACCACTGGCCTCTCGGCACTTGACCCTCCTGACTCTCTGATACTGAAGACTATGAGTTCTCCTCCTACCTTTCTGAAAATCCATTTTCTGTCTTTTCTTCCTAGTTCTGCTCTCTCAGTCAAGGTGTACCTTTGTACCCCCAGAGTCTATCATAGGTCCTGGTTTGGGAGATAATTAATGAAGGTTTGTGGAATAAGCAAGACTCTTTTAAGGTTCTGTTCTTCCCTTTCTTCCTTCAGTATAATTGCCCATGGCTTCAACTCGTTCCTCATTGCAGCTAACTCCTGAATCACCAGTTCCACATTTCTAACTGGAGGAGAGCCAAACACAGATTTTAATCTATTTCACTCTTTCTGCCTGGGGCCAAACCAGTCATAGAAACAAAAGCAACTGAAGAGGATAGTATTGGCCAGAAAGCTAGTGGGAATTTTTGGCCTGAAAAGAGCTTTCTCATGCCAAGAGAATTTACAGCTAAAACCACCTTCTATTCCTGCCAATGTATTTTTACCTCCTGCTAAGAACATGCAAATGCCCCACTAGTATCATATCCTATTTGGTCTTATTTGATTTAATGACTTCATTTAACTAGTTTTTGATCTTTAAAGTCAAAATCCTGGGTAGTTATAAGAGAAATGGCCTTTTTGTCTGTTTGTTTTGGAAGGAAGAACTAAGGGACATTTTTGTGAGAAAATCACTCTGGATTGAAATTAGGGGAATGGGTTGTTTTTCAAGCAGGTCAAGAAAGGATTTTGAGAATCTTGTCACCCTTTAAGAGAACAAAACCTAATTCAGTAACTGAAACACCCACTAGATGATAAGCACAGCTAAATGCCAACAAGATGAGGCTAGATAAAGTGGGGCTTCTTGTCTGGCTCCTAGGAATGTGCAGCAGAAAGAACAGATTCCCAAAGAAAGTCATTTTTAGTTTGAAGTACTTTTGAAGTTGACGTGGGTTTGATCCCTTGGTGGGGAAGATCCCCTGGAGAAAGATGTAGCAACCCACTCCAGTATTCTTGCCTGGGAAATCTCATGGACAGAGAGAGGAGTCTGGCGCACTATAGTCCATGTGGTCTCAAAGAGTCAGACATGACTGAGGAAACACACACACACTTTTGAAGTCACATGAGTCCATAGGAAGAAACTGCATCCCTCAGGCACTTGCCTTTTTCTTCAGCCTGACTTTTCTACCTTTACTGAATTATTTCTTTCTAAGGAGCCTTTTCAGAGGTAGCAGAGTTTGTTTGTTTTTTGAGGATGCTTCTTCAATAAAGAACAGTATTAAATCTGTGCTCAGTTAAGCCTCACTGATGTGGACGATGTGGCTTCAAAATGAGGATTAGCCATGCTGAACCTTAAAAAGACCTATACAGGGACTTCCCTAGTGGTCCAGTGGTTAAGAATCGGCCTTCTAATGCAGGGGACATGGGTTCGATTTCTGGTCAGGAAAGTAAGATCTCAAATGTGAAGGAAGGGGCAGCTAAGCCCATGTGATGTGACTACTGAGGCCACATGCTCTGGAGAGAAGCCCATGCACCACAGTGAAGATCTTGCATGCCACAACTAAGACCCAACACAGCCAAAAAGTAAATAAATAAATATTAAAGGAAAAGACCTTTACAGGCAGAAATAGTAATAGACAAAGGGCAAGCAAAGTACGCAGAAGAAAGCTTAACCAGTAGAGGAGAAGGGAGCTGCTGATCAAGCCTCAGGACAGCCTACTTGGCGGGAGACCCAGCAAACCCTCCCATGTCTCGTATGCTTGGTGAGAACAACTCAGCAGCAGGACCATCATATCAGCTCATGGCCAGCCCCGGAGAAGCCCTTGACCCCTGTCTCTCTTAGTCCATATGAAAAGACTCTTGTGATTGCTGCTTGTTTCAGAGCTCCAGGACTGCTTGGCATGACTGTGGAGCGATCAACATGCTGATTACAGGAAATGGGGAGAAGCAGGTAACCAACTAGTGTCAGAAAAGACCCATTCAGCTCTCTTGGGACATGCACATGAGTGGCAAGGCCATTTTCAAGGCAACTTAAAGATTTAGGAGGCTATCATGAATGAAAAAGTGAAAAAGGCAACTCTCCAAATAGCATTCCTTTCCTGGTCTCTGTTCCTTAGGAAAGCCAGCTATGACTGGGAGAGTGTTAAGAATTCTCCATGGGGCTAGGGAGCCCTTGAAATTTGGATGCAGTAGAGAAGCATTGAGTTGGCCAAAAAGTTCAGGCTTCCCGTAAGAACTTACGAAAGTACAGACTTTTTGGCCACTCCAATACCTCACTTGAGGTGTCCTGAATCAGTCAGGATCCTTTTGTCCTTAAGCCTCTGCCTATGCTAGTAACAGCAATCAGCAGGCCATTTTCAGAAACCTAGGTGGGTAAGCAGGTGGTGTGAGGGGAGCTTCGGCTGATGGACAGAAATCAGCCAAAGGAAAGGGCTCAGAGTGAGAATTTACTTGCGTCTTGGCTACTTAAAGGATTTTAATCAAGCAGTTTAAGTAGCTGTGTGGGCTCAGTAAACACACCAAATTAGGTTTGATTTTTTTTTTTTTTAACTCACCAGTGGCAAACCCAGAGCAACTGCATTATTGGAGGGATTTAGCTTGAGGGGATTTATAATCCTTTTCATAGGTGGGTTGCCAAAGTCATAAATTTCATAAAACTTAAAACCCAACAAACTCATATGCATATGGCAGGTGATGCATTTAAGAGTCTGACAGGTTGAAGACAGAAATGACACTTGGTTTAAATGTCATTTAAAACATTTTTTTTTTTTTTGAGCTGAAAGGCTTATGTTATAGCTTAATCATCCGAAGATCTGATACAAACTTGTAACACACCTGGAGACTATGCATAAGCAGGAGCTTGTCAGTGTTTAAAGCATTTGCTGAAAGCAAGGAGGGGAGTGAGATGAGAGGTAGAGGGTAGGCAATGCATTGGCGTGTAGTGTATGAGACATTATACATCACTGAGAGAAGAGGCAGACGTGACCTGGCCCCTCATCCCTGTATCAGCCGTAAGGTTCTAGTAGCTTTTGGCAGACAGGTTGTTTGGAAAGTTTAAATGTGTCAGAGAAAGGAGGGGGACAGAATCAAGCTAGACAATAGGAATATAATTGCTGCCTGTTGGGGGCCAGGACTGAAACAGCTTTACTGACTGTACTGTATGGGATATTTAGTGTCTGCAGTTGTTGGGATCTGGAGAAAAGGATGAGGTCTATTTAAATCTCTGCATCAGCAAGCAGGGTCACAACAGGATCTCCTTGTTTCTTTATCCAGAACAGATGTCCCAGTCTGGATCTCTTGGTTATGGCTCCTTGTCCTTGGGGAGCTCAGAGGGTTAAAAACAAAGTGAAGATAAAGGAGTGCTCCTGGAGCTGGGTAAAGGCCACGTGAGACTAAATTTGGTTGGAAATATTTCCCCACCCAACCTGCGCAGAATGGCAGACTTCCATGCATCATTAGGGCTCCTTCCCCGAGTTCACAGGCCTCATTTGAAGGAGAGGGGTGCTTTGATCAAACCATCAGCCCTTCTGCCAAAGCCTGGTGTAATCACCTGAAGAATAGAGGAGAATATTTGGCATCTGTTACTTCACCCTCGCTTCTCTGCCTTTTAGCTGGGAGGACAGATCGACTTTCTGTCTTTCTTAATGGAAAATGAATCTATCTTAGGATAGTGACAACCTCAGAGATAATTTCTCCTAGGGAGAGAAATGTCAGTGTGAACAGCATCTATAAAATTGCCATTCGTCCTGGGAGGGTGAAGGAGTCTGATGATATTCAGGGGAAGTGACCTGGAATCACCTGTCCTCCATCCCCAAGCTCTTTCTGCTCTCTTATGAACCAGAGGTGCCAATATGAGCAATATTTTGTCTGGCCTTTCCTTTCCTTAGTTTTTAAGTGCTGGGAACATAAGGAACATGGCAGCTGCCCATTGGGATGTATCATTTTGTCAGTTAGAACCTCAATTTCCTTCCAGCTCTTGTTCTGACTCTCTTTTTGTGTTAGAGCATGTCTCCTCTCAAAGGGCGGAAACCCTCAGCTGCCTACCTGGGTTTTCAAATATTTCAAGTGATAAATAGAGGTGTGTATTACATTATCCTGGTCCGACGCTGTGTGACCCCATAGACGGCAGCCTACCAGGCTCCCCAGTCCCTGGGATTCTCCAGGCAAGAACACTGGAGTGGGGTGCCATTTCCTTCTCCAGTGAATGAAAGTGAAAAGTGAAAGTGAAGTCGCTCAGTTGTGTCTGACCCTCAGCGACCCCATGGACTGCAGCCTTCCAGGCTTCTCCATCCATGGGATTTTCCAGGCAAGAGTACTGGAGTGGGGTGCCATTGCCTTCTCTGCATTATCCTGGTGGAAGATAATCCCACCTGCTTTCAAGGGGCTTACAGTCTAGTTGGATTATGAGCTTTTCCATCTGAGATACTCATCCTGTTTATCATTATCCTGGTGGCTACAGATAAACAGGATGAGTATCTCAGATGGAAAAGCTCATAATCCAACTAAATTGTAAGCCCCTTGAAGGCAGGTGGGATTATCTACTGTAAGCAGACACCCTTAGTAAACTGAGCCAATATGAGTCAGTGGACAGAGCACTGGACCATGAGTCATGAAACCTGAGTTTATAGTCTAAGCTCTGCCATACTGTGTGGTTTTGTGACCTTATCAGAGTCCCTACTATTCCTGTCATTCCTGTCCTATATCAGGCCTTGGTTTCCTGGTTTATTCAATGGGCAGTTCTAATGTTCAGTCCTGGCTGGTGTTCACATTTCTGTGTAAAATGAATGAGAAAGTAGGCTAAAGGATATCTAAGAGCCCTGCTAGCAACACATGATATTTGGGAGCCATGCAAACCTGCGATCTATAGGCCACAATTGAGCTGGGGACAATTGCCATGTGGCAATGTTACAGACATCCAGCTCAAAATCAAAACTTCTAAAAGCAGGAGGAGAGTTTCAAGTCCATAATGTTCTGAAGAGCTTATATAATGGGGCACATTGTGTCCTACTGACGCTTGTTTCAAAAATAGCCTTCTTAGCGATACAGGGTGGCCCAAACATCAACCTTGACTTGATTTTCTTTAGAGTGGGAAAAAAAACCATTTAAGACTCATCCAAAAAGAGGCTGATTGGCCTCTTTCTTCTTTAACAAGTTTAATTCATTTTGACTCTTTCTTGAGACTTCATGGCAGATACTGAAATCTCCTTTGCAAAGCTTTTTTTTCATTTTGCCTTTCATTTTTTCCTACTCTGATCTGCTTTTACATACTTAAAGTCTAAGAGAAAATGCCCTAAAGACAAAGCAGTGTCTATCTGTGTAGTTTTGTGTTATTTCAAGGAATACTTCCACGTCCTCCATCCTTTTGCTTATTAAGCACTTAGGGAAGTCACTGAGGAGGGGTGTGTATGTTTCTGTCATTCTTTTGCTTAAGCAACTTACAAACTGTAAGAGACAAGGCCTGCCAGAAATGAGTGCGTGTTTTCACTTTTCTCCATTTCTATCATTCATCAAGAAGTTGTATACTTCTCAAGGCTGAAAGATGAAAACTTCTAAATGAAGGGGAAGACATACTCAGCTTAGGTCACCCTCTCTCACTGACAGTTCTCACTCTAAGCACGAGAAGAACATCAATTTTTCACAGCCACACGCCTTAGAGGAAAGTGGAACTTGGTAGTCCACTCATATATAGGTTGGTGTGAAGTCAGTTCCTGGGAATCACCTTGTGTTATAATCCCAGGAAGCACCAGACACTTGTTCTAGGTTAGAGGATGGAGGAAGATATTTCTTAAGAGCCTTCCTGGCTCTTGCTTTTGTCTTGAGTAGAGAGCACTAGATGAAAAATAAAAATGGGTAGACTCCTCCAGGAGAATTTTACCTAGTCAGCAGTCAAGAGCTGCTTCCTGAATTACTAAACCAATAAGACACTCACTAATTCTCAAGCTTCCTCACTCACACATACACAAATTGGAAAGAGGAAGAGAATGTGGAGATTAAATGGATGCAGTAGAGAGTACATGTCTAAGGAGAAACCAAAATGCAAGGAAAAAACTGGTCTTTGAATAACGTCAGGAAATCAGCCTTGCTCCACATCGCTGTGTTAAACGTCTTGTACAATGCCAGGAGGGCACTGAGCTATCTACAGTGCAGGGCAGGCTTTCATTGAGACAGCAGAGAGCTCTGGCAATTGAGCCCTGATGGGCTGGTAGAGTCCATGCCAGTTACGCTGCCCTAGGAGAAACAGACTCTAAATTCCTTGCCAGGCTTCTGTGGCCAAACACTCTCCCCCTCTGAGAATGGCTAAGGAACCAAGGGCCTTTGCAATACCTTTTAACTATGTTTTAGGATGGGATGAGTCTGCAATATGTTGACTGTTAGGCAGTAGAGGGTTCAAATCACTGTGTCAGTACAAGCTGTTTGGTCTTAGCTTCAATTTGTTTCATCTGTAGAATGATGTCAATAATATTTTGAGGGTTAAGTTACATAATGCTTGTAAAGCATTTGGCACAATGTTAGGCGATCGGTAAATATGCAACAAATGGTAGCTGAGAATAATAATAAAACTGTTATAGGTTTCTCTCTCACCATGAACTCCATTTAGTTAATATTGATTGGGCATTATTACATGCCAGGCAGTGATTCATTAAAGCAAAAACTGAGCATCTCTTATGTACCAGGTAATGTGCTAAGGAGTAGGGGAGAGGTGTGAGCAAGACAGGTCCTCTTGAAGCCTGAGTGTTGGGCAGAGGAGGGCAGATGAGAAACAGAAGACATGATCAACTACTTGTAAAGTAAGAAGAGATGGTTCAGGGCTTCCTTCTCAGGGTCTTCAGGAAGCCTAATGAGTGCTCTGTGCTTCCTCGTAGGCCTTAGAAGTTCTTCTGTCTCATAACTGGATTCACTTGCATCTTATCTGCAGTTTGGCCCTGCCCCAGTTCCCAGGACCAGCCTGGATCCAAGACCAGAAACAATTGGCTCCAGTCCTTCTAGCTTGGGGGGCAGGAGGCTAAGGTTCAAATTGCCTTGCAGCTAGTCTGACTGGAGGATGGTGCCCTAGTTTTGTTGCTTGAGGTCCAATCTCATTTTAAGCCTTAATTCCCTTTTCGGGCCCTTATTTTTAGAAATGAGCTTCCGCCTTTGTGCTTGTTCCTAAGAATCGGTTCCAGAAACTTATTTAGTGACCCCAGTACTATCTTCTAGTTGGAGAACTACATCTTATTATTGTTGCCGATTCCTGTCTCTAGTGCTGGAGTCCTTATCCTAAACCTCAGTTCAATAGCTCACTTGGACATTTGCTTCTTGCCAGGTTCTTCTCAAATGTCTACCCCCTAAATTCCTCTGCTTCCCCTAACCTGTTATCTAGATAGGGACTGGTCATTGCAAGTAATAATTGTCTATTAGAACTAAACCTCTGGCAGCATGTGGCTTAGTTTTCTAGTGACTAGGTCATCCAGTGGGTGGTTCTTATGCCCAGTTTCACTTGTTTCCATATGCCTCAATGCGTGGCCCAAGATCTGTCATTCCCAATCAGAGACCTTTTCAAGTTAAGCCCCTGAGAAACTCTGAAAATGCTACTGCACCTCCTTTAAAAAGCCCTAACAATATAATTCTTCTGTACTTCACCCATGGGCAAGCCCTTGCCAGAGCCATTTTGTTCATTCATGAATTCATTCATAACATATTCATTGGACTTCCATTATGTGTCAGGCCATGGGATATTGAAATGAACCAGATATAGCTTCTGTCTTCAAGGAGTTCATAGTCTAGTTGGGACAGCTGAACTCATAATGCAGATTCAAATGTCCTACGTGTTCTAAGTCGCTTCGGTCATGTCTGACTCTTTGTGACCCTATGGACTGTATAGCCTGCCAGATTCCTCCATCTATGGGATTCTCCAGGCAAGAACTGGAGTGGGTTGCCATGCCCTCCTCCAGGGGATCTTCCCAGCCCAGGAATCAAACTCCAGTTTCTACTGTTTCCTGCATTAGCAGGCTGGTTCTTCACCACTAGTGTCACCTGGGAAGCCCAGTACTATAAAGAAGCAAAAAACAGGGGCAGCTAACAATACTGCAGATGGGTAAGTGGGATTAGGGAAGGCTTCCTGAAAAAGTTGACATCTCTGAATTCTGAAGAACTGGAGGTGGCAGTAGCCAGTTGAAGAGAGGTGAAGGTACTCCCAGGCCTGCCTTCAGGGAACAATGCATAGTTTGCTATAGCTGGAAGATTGAGTGTGAAGGAGGAGGAGGACCAGATGAAGCCAGAGAGGTAGGTGGGGGCCAGAAGACAAAGTGCCTTCTTTGCCATGCTAAGGAATTTGAATTTTCTCCTGATTTCTAAAGTGAGAAGTCACAATAATGCAGATTTGATTGGCCAGGGTAAGAGCAGAGACAGGCAAGCCAAGTAAAGACTGTCAAATCGTAAGAACCATAACTAAAATGATGATGATGGGACTGGGAAGTGTATCTGGATTTGAGAGCCAGAAGAGTAGAAAAGAAAGGACATGGTGACTAGCTGGATATGAGGGGAGTAACGAGGAAAGACGATCTGCTTGTTTAGGCAACTACGTGGGTGGTGAGTCTGCTGCCTGATACAAGAAACACACAAGGAACAGATTTTCAGTAGAGGGAAGACAGTACTTAATATTGCCAAATAAAGTTCCCCAATTCCTCTTTCCTTTTAGTAAAATAAGCCTGTTGCCCAAAGGATGCTATTGACAAACTACCTTTACAGAATTCAACTGTAGAATGAAATGTTTTGTGTACAGGCCATATGAAGATGATACAATTGGATAAGCATTGTACTTAACAATTAAGTTTCATCTATCTTGGTTAGTTGGAACGCACAGAAGTAAATGAAACCAAAGTGGAAAAAACTTACCCCATAGACGAGTTCCCCAACCATGCCATTCCATATCTTAGTCTCTGGATCCCTTGCACCGTATTTCCCATCACCGACAATGGACAATTTGTATTTGATCCTTACATGTTTGGCTATTTCATAGGCTAAATCTACACAATAGCCTTCATATCGCTCATTTCCTTCCAGTTGCTCATGGTTCTTCTTATACATTACATATGGTGATTCCTTTGGGACCAGAAGAAAGATCAATAGGTTACTCCTATACATTTTTCTAAGAGATAATAAATGTAATAATGAAGTTTTGTTTCCCTGTGGCTACTGAGGTTTGGCGTGTTAAGAGAGCTTTTAAAAATGTTTGCTTAATAAGCAGAAGAGCCTCAATTGACTGTTCATGGGGGCACATATTCCTTGGCGTCCTCAATCAATGATTTAAAGAAGTAGAGAAGGATTTAAGTCCTTTTTGAGGGTTTGAGAGAAGAATCAGTTTCCACCTAGAGAGTCTTTGATTTAGTCAAATTGGACAGAGGTATTTCCCACAGTTACATGAAGGTGAACTGTCTTTGATTTCTTGGGATTTACCATGTCAGAACTGCAGCCAGCTCTGGTAAGCCCTAGGGAAGCACTGTGATCTTTGTGAGGTCAGGGTCTGTAGCTTATTCATTTTTATATCCTCAGGGCCTAGTACAGTACCTAGCCCAAAGTGAGTATTTGATTTGTATGTTTAAATGAAAGGTAAATTTTAGCTGAATTAATTCAATTAATCACAATTTCAGACCTAGTGGAATAGTCATTTTTAATCTGGGTTTGGACTTCATTCAGAAATGAAACATTTTTAGAAAAACATTTCAAAATAAATGAAAATATTATTGCATATCTCAGTAGTGCTCTAAGTTTTTCAGAAAAGCTTTACACGGTGAACATTGCCTTGAAACATCTTATGACATGAATAGGAAGCTATTATTATGCCTATTCCACAAGTTAAAAAATAATACAACTTGAGGCTCAGAGAAGTTGCGATTTGTACTGTTAAACTCAGGTTAGCGACACACCTAATATTAGAGCTCTGAACTACTCTTTCCTTTTGTCTCCCCTACAATGAAGTATTCTATTTCAGGCCTAGATGAAACATCAATCCATGGTATACGGTGTTTGAGAGGATTATTATTGTTTAGTTTCTAAGTTATATCTGACTCTTTGCGACTCTATGGACTGTAGCCCACCAGGTTCCTCTGTCCATCGGATTTCCCAGGAAAGAATACTGGAGTGGGTTGCCATTTCCTTCTCCGGGGATCTTCCCAACCCAGGAATCAAACTCGAGTGCCCTGCATTGGCAGGCAGATTCTTTACCACTGAGCCACCTAGAAAGCCCTTGTTTAAGAGGATAATGACATCGAAGACTGTTGCAAATTCCCTGTTCTTTGTCTTTTTAAAAATGACATTCTTTCATCATCATGGCAAGATATTTCAAAAGGTTTCTAAGTTGACATGTTGAAAGCTTCCACTGTTTGAACTTGAGGTCTTTCCTCCTGGCTGAACACTGCTTTTCAGAAAACAGAAGTCTTGCTGTACAGAAAGCCCACCTAGTTCGCTATACTTACCAGAATGGTAGTGACGACTATGGTCCGGTTCTCTGCAGATGCGCTGTCGTTGCTGATCTGCTGATCCGAGAAAGGCACAAACCTTTCGTACTCATTCCAGTAGCCAGCCTGCAAAGAGCAGACATTTGACCTGGTTGCCTATTTTTCATTCAAAAAGTGCTGCCTGAAATTCAAGTGCTCTTGTGGAATGAAAGTGTTTTTTAGTTGCTCGAGCTTTCCAAGGACTGAGGTCCTCTCTCCCTTTGTCTTGCCACCCCTACCAGGACTACAACACCGACACACACAAGTGTGGTAGTTCCTTCATCCTGGGGCTTCCCCATCCCTGCTTTGCTTTTACTGATATTTGGTAAAGTAAGTTAGCCTACTGTGGAATGATCAGGCTTTTTAATTCTTTAAACTCAGATAGCAGAAGAATCCTTTCCTTAGGACTGTAGGAAATCTGGCGTGTGGGGGATGGGGGTGGGGGTGAGAAACCACCAGTGGAGTATCCTGTACAAGTGGTACAAGATATTTTATATTCTAAGGTTTTATCAAGTGACTACTAAATTCCCACCTCATGACTATTAGTATGACAGAAGCAAAGTGGTTATTATGAAATTTTGCTGTAGAGAAAGGTACTTTGTCCAGAGTCCTTTTGATAGGTGAGTTGGCAAAATGGAGAGATTGCCTACTTTCTAATTCTTTTGCTAAAATCATGTGTATCTTGGCAGCTTCTGTTTAAAGTAGTGGTCTCCAACCTTTTGGTACCAGAGACTGGTTTCATGCAAGACAATTTTTCCATGGAGCAGGGGCAGGGGGATGGTTTAGGGATGATTCGAGTGCATTGCATTTATTCTGCACTTTATTTCTATTATTATTACATCAGCTCCCCCTCCGATCATCAGACATGAGATCCTGGAGGTTGGGGACCCCTGGTTTAAACAACATGCTAAAAATCTGTAATTCCTTCCTGTATTGTAGGAAGCTGTGAGGAACTCTTGAGTCTATCGCTTTTAAAGAACCAGCCTCAGAGGGAAATAGTCCTTTTACAATGTGTAGTTGGAACACTTTGATTAGAAGACAGCTCTGCATTGTAGCTACACTATTCACTGAATGGAAAGGCAAATAGGATGTGTGGGAATTTGCTCTGGGTGTGTTTCTTAACACGTATTTTCCTGCATCTGAGGGCTATCACTTTCTGAGAGATTTTTCACTGGGATATCTGTTTGGGTTACTTACCTTCCGAGAGCCAGTGACTTTCATTTCATACACATCGATGGTATAATTTGTCCTCCGTCCATAAGTGTCAAATTGTATGTTTCCAGTCATTCCTTGTACTTGCACCTGGTAGAAAGGGGAAAATGTAAAATTTTTAAATAGCACCACAATATTGCCTTCTAAGTTCTTTGCAATGAGGTCTATGGACAGATCTTGGAATATTAGAGAACATTTATCTTGAGCCAATGAGCTATATCCACCAGATCAAGTCTGCACAGATCTTCATTTTCTCCCCAGTATTTTGTAAGTATGGCTTTTAATGAAGCTCTTAGTGGTGTCACAGGCAGTTTCTTTTTTATTAGAGTATAGTTACCTTACAATGTTGTGTAAGTTTCTGCTGTACAGCGAAGTGAGTCAGTTATCCACATATATCCCCTCTTTTTGCATTTCCTTCCCATATAGCTCACCACAGATCATTGAGTAGAGGTCCCTGTGCTATACAGTAGGTTTTCATTTGGTATCTATTTTATACGTAGTATCAATAGTATATATATGTCAATCCCAATCTCCTAATTCACCCCACCATCATCACCCCTTTCCCTTTGGTCTCCATATATTTGTTCTCTACATCTGTGTCTTTATTTCTGCTTCACAAATAAGATATCCAAATCATTTTTCTTGATTCCAAATATATGTGTTAATATATGATACTGATTTTTTTCTTTTGACAAGCAGTTTCTTATATGATACAGTAAGGGCCCTGCTACTACTTTTTCAAGGACTTGAAATTTCTACCATCAGTCTTTTCTGAAGAGAGTATCCCAAAGAGTCTTCTTAACGAGGATAAAGTGTCCCTCTGGACTGTGAGTTCCTTGGGGACTCTGACTGTCTTATCTTAGTATTCTCGGTGTCTGAATATAAACTGATTTCAGTCACACAGGCTCTTGAAGCTCCTGGATTCATACCATAACTTCATCACTTACTAACTGTATGACCTTGGGGATGTTCCTTAATGCTTTTGAACTTTAGTGTACTAATCTGTCGGAGAAGGCAATGGCACCCCACTCCAGTACTCTTGCCTAGAAAATCCCATGGGTGGAGGAGCCTGGAGGGCTGCAGTCCATGGGGTTGCTGAGAGTTGGACACAACTCAGTGACTTCACTTTCACTTTTCACTTTCATGCATTGGAGAAGGAAATGGCAACCCACTCCAGTGTTCTTGCCTGGAGAATCCTAGGGATAAGGGAGCCTGGTGGGCTGCCATCTATGGGGTCGCACAGAGTCAGACATGACTGAATCGACTTAGCAGCAGCAGCAGTAGTAATCTGTAAAATGGGAAAGGCTGGTGGTACCTATCCCACTGAGTTGTTGGGAGGGTTAAATGAGCTATCCATATGTCACGTTTAGATCAGTGTCTGGCATGTGCTGAGCATTGCAATACATGTTAGCTCTAATAATAATACTTATTATTATTAATAAAAATGAATTTTGTTTCTAATTCTTGAGGGGTTTGCACATTTACCAGATACTATAGTAACAGGACTGAGATTTTCCTCTTATTTAACCTATTCCTAGCTACAGACAGGTATGGAGAGCTAGGTCATGGAGGGATAATCTGTAGACTGATGAAATTTGTTAAATTAAGGGAATCAGGAGTATTGAATGCTACAGAAAACAGAGGTGCTGGAATAGCCTGAACATCTGGTTGGGATGCCAAATACAGAGACGTGGATAGCATGAATTTTCCTTGGTCTGGGTCCCATATTATGAACTAATAAGAGGCTACCTCTAATGGGTGGAGAAATTTCCTTACCTACTTTTTACAGTTCAAGGACACTGGATGAAAGACCTTCTCTAAATACAGCATTATTGTTACCCACTTGAATTACTCATCTGGTGAGTATGGGTCAAGGAATTTGCTTCAGAGGAAAAGAATCTGTTTTATTCTCCCACAATGAAAGGATGGAATACTTTTTTACCACTTGTAGCAAAATGACAAGCTGTTTGTTAAGCAGGTCAGAAGTGGTAATAGGCTTGTGCGGCAGAAGAGAAAATTGACGGCAAATAGTAGTGAGCATCCTTTTAAAGGGAGGGGCCTTGTTCACCACCTATAGGAGACCATGGAATGTCTGTTGAAGGAGAAATGCCCTCATGTGACTTCCTGAAGACAAGACGATTATCCTACTGACCCAACAAACCTAAGCACTACTGTCAGCTTAGGCTTGCAGAGAAGGTGACATCATGCTTCCGGTTGAAGAACAGATTCTTTGTTGAGGGATGGGTCTGATTACGCATGAGGGATGGGTCTATGGTGCATGAAGGGCTCTTTACACTCTATTTTGAGCACTGAACTCTGGGAAAGGAGATAGGTAGGGGAGAGACACTGGCAGAGGAACGTATTAAGGAAATCCTTCATTGCTGAAAATAGCAAAGGCTTCCAGTCTCATTAAGAATTGTATATTTCTAAAGATTCTGCAAACTGGACAATAGCCTAGACTGACTAGAACTTTTGGTGAGCACCAGTTGAATTAGACTTCCACTCTGAGAGAAGTCTATTTTTAAGGATATGAATGTCAGTTTCCCAATCCTCTCCACCCTGCACCTCAGGCTATATTAGGTGCTTCTCCTCTGGGTTCCCTTAGCACTCCATGTGGAACTTCACCATAACATTTAAATCATCTATGTACTTCCGCCTCCCCTGCTAGACTGGGAGCATCTAAAGATGGAAAGGCATTCTTTTTCTGTGTTCTTGGCAACGAACCCAGAGCCTGGGATAAAGCAGGGGTTCAATAAATGCTTACTGAACCAGTGGACAATTTTCAATGACTTAGAATTGTGACATATTTCAGTAGATCACGCTGAGGCTAATCTTTGCACTGTTGGTAGATTGTAAGGATAATCATTACCAGATCTGCAAGTGGCTGTAAGGTTTTCAAAAGCACTTCTTTACATATTAGCAATTTAAATATGAGTTCCCTCATATTATTTCATGTTTGCATATTAACTTGGAGCCTGATACATAGTCGTTGGTACTCAGTAAATATTTGTTAAATGAATGGTGTGATTATTTATTCATTAAAACAGGCCCCTTCGGAGCCTTTATCAGGCAATGATTTTGTTTGCCAGATTTCTTTGAAGGAAGAGAATGATTGATTGAGCAACAACTATGTGCTAGTCACAATGAGGGATGCTTTTACATCATGCATTCTCACTTTTAATTAACTTAAATAAAATGGAATTTCTTTTAATACTATGGTCAAGTCTTTAGTGCTTTAGGCCATCCTCTCTAGCAGTCCTCTGAAAACCAATCACTTGTCACAAGGTAACAGGTACTTTGGGAAGAAGCTGATACTCTCCAGCCCCTCTGAAGCCATACGCTGGCCTATGGAAAGAGGAAAAATATCCTTCCTGTTGAGTGTCTGATCATGAGGGCCTGGGGAGGAAGGTTACTTACCTGGCTTACAGCTTGAGCTTTATCAGTGAGTCAGACATTCAGAAACAATTTGTGCCATCATATGATCAATCTAATTTTTGTCTTGCCAAATTCATTTTTCATCCTTCACTCTGGTAGCTAGTTTTGTATTGGGGGAAGAGAGTCATTTGTGTCATGAATAGGAGTCAATTGGAGATGCTGGCACTTGCCCCTTGAGGTTTTTGTTGATGAAAACTCCTTTTGATTCACTCCAAGAGAGTTTTATATTTCACTCATCATTATGTTTCACCTGACAATACAAATCTTGTAACAGCTATGAAGGTTGAATTTAATTAACTGCTCTTCAAAAATTGTGCAGTGCTACCTCCATAAAACTACACTCAGGGCATTTGTTAGGGAACTGACATAATGACATAAAAATCTGCATGATGGGAGAATGAGTCATATCTCTTTCTTGGAGAGACACACAGGGGCTACTAACCCTTTTTGATTGAATGCTTCCAACTTGGCAAATTGAAGGCATCAGTAAGAGAGCCAACTACACAAAATGATGTATGTTATGAGGCCATTACAGGCTCTTCGTTGCTGGGTTGTGCACAGAATTCTCTTATCATTGTTGATTTCTTTGTTGATTTGGATATTCCAAACATCAGGATAATTAAAGAAGGAGAAATAAGAGAGTCTTGTACTGCTGAAGGCTCATTTTAATGCAAGCAGGCTTATGTAGGATAACGCAAATTATTCAGGAAAGATCTTTTGCTTGGAAAGCTGCACTGAATGGGTGATGCTCCTCCTAGTGTGAATAATGGAATCTGTTCAAAGGATACTGCTCAAAGCCTGAAATGCTCTTCCACCCAGTAACTACTAAAAACAAATGACCTATTTGACTGTCTAGCCATTGATTCCTTGTACTTTTCTTTAGGATTTTCTCTAAGGCATTGGGGAAAAGTCTCTTAAGTAGGCGTAAAAAGGGATCGTATTCCTGCCTCTCACCTTGTAGAATATAGTATTACAGGTTCTTTTTGACAATAGAAACACTGTCACACTGACTCTATTCCACAGTCCATCCAGGATAATAATTGGCTGATAAGTCAGGATGCCAGTAATGTCTACCTTGAAGTTAGGAGCTTCCTAGAGAATACCCCAGCCTCCCTAAGTAATGTCATTTTCTGGAAAGTCTGAGTTTTTGGAAAGCCATTTTCATGTTCAATCCGCCCAACTTTCAAGGGTATTGAGCTTGATTTACTCTCCACACCATAGTACAGAACGAAATATTCATTTGCCCTAAATTTACTGATACCATTTCTTAAGCTTCAAGGAAGAACCTTCTAGTTTTAGAGGCCTAGATTTTGATGAATAAATATAGATGCTTATCTTTATGTACACTTTGAACCATCTATAGACTCTGATCCTCTTCCTTTTAGGGTGTCTTTTCTCAGGATTGAGGGCCTTTTGAGTCTTTACAAGGTACCCCCAGCTTCCCTGGTGGCCCAGATGGTAAAGAATCCACCTGCAATGCAGGAGACCTGGGTTCGATCCCTGGGTTGGGAAGATCCCTGGACTGGCAACCCACTCCATGGCCTGGAGAATTCCAAGGAAGAGGAGCCTGGTGGGCTATAGTCCATAGGGTTGCAAAGAGTTGGACACAACTCAATGACTTTCACTTTCACTTAAGGTACTCCCACCCCAATTACCCATTGTGGGCATTACCATTTTCAGAGCTCGTTCAATATCAATTCCTTGACTCCAGGGCACAGCAGGGTTTGCTAAGCAGTCTCCAGCACTGCCTCTCCGGGACACGTCCACTCGCTGCCTCCTCAAGTAGCGGAAAGCTTCTGCTATGACCAGTATTGCATCGTGCGTCAGTGCAGATGTGTACTGAAATGGACGTATTGAAAACAAGACATCATGACAAACGAGGCTCTCCAAATCTGCCTCGTTCCTTATTTTCATTCATTTCCAACTCTTGTTCTATGAATTTACCCTCTTAATTATTTGAGTCAACAGATCTCTCTGGGAAAGCCTGACTTTGATCCATTTTAGAATGATGCAGCTTACCTCATGTGCACACAGGTTAAGATTATTAAGATCAAATGGCTCAAGAGAATCGCTCTCTTGTTCTCAATGCTGTGTTTTGTATTGACTGAGTGACTACTAAAAAGGCCAGGCCCTTTATAGAGAGTGAAATATGTGGGAAGTTAAAGGATGGCATATGTAGATTGGAGAGGAAATATCATATCCTAAAGCAAGGTTGGGTTATTGCTGTTTCTAATAGAAAATTCAGATCTGGTGTTTACTTAGGGGAAAATGGAAATAGCTAAGTTAGACAGCTTGAAATTAATCTGGAGGAAAACATTAATCATTTCTGTCTGGACCATGTTTCTGGTGAACTGGGACTTCTGGCCAGCAATAAATCAGTTTTTGTTTCCTGGGGAGGCAGTGGGGTGGGGAGAGGGTAGTGAAATCTAAAGCTGGTTTTCGATGGTATAAAATTACAATTGTTATTGAGTTTTAAATCTGATAATGTTGACAATTCATAGGCAATGCTTCATGATGCTACCTTTTCCAAGCAAGAACAGTTTCAAGAACAGTTACTGTCTATTCCTTGGATAAACTGTACTGATATGCTCTACTAAGGATGAGGCCAGTCATTTAACACAAGGGATTTGATTATCTGCAGTTGACATGGTGGATGCCTTTTCATTAACTGAATCAACAAAATATGATTAAAATAAGCTGGCCCCTGTTTTGCAGGGGTGACAAATACTGGTAGAATATAGAACTCTTGATTAAAAAAAAAAAAGAAACTAAAAATGCCCTAGAGGGAATTGTCTTTCTATATAGTATGTCCCTGTACAACTGTGAGTGAATACATTGTCATCTTTACAACTATCAACTTACTTTTCTGACTTTTCTCATGTTACTTTTCTTATATCAATTATGACAGTAACAAGGGACATATGTTCTTTCATGAAAAAAAAAAAACAATCTGCACACTACATACAGCCAACATGGCAGTGATTTTTTTTCCAGCTGACTGCATAAATTGTCAGCAATCTTTCTATAGTCCTCTCCAAGCCATGCCAAAATAGCTATTTAATTTTCTACTTTTTCGGCTTCTACTTACTAATGTGTGAGTATCTTAAAAAAGCCCCCAAAGGAAATGTTCATAAAGTATAGACTAAATTAAGCATCAGAATTGTAATTTCTAGACAATTTTATTTCCTAATCAAAAATATTGTCCATCATTTTCTAAAGCAGACTTTTTTTCTGACTGATCAGAGCAAGGTTCCATAATGGGTACTGCAAGTCAAAGTAATCTGAAAGTTGTAACCATCTATTGGAATATTCCATTTTCCTAAGTTATTTGAAGGGTTTTGCTTATAAGCCTGAACAGTTCTTCTCAGTAAATTCTGAGAATTTTGCATCATACATATTATGAGTTACCAACGGATAATCCAGAGCTGAGATTGTCTTCTTTTCCTTTTGTAGAACTTCTACAGCTTCTAAACAGGCATAAATGACTCTTTAGTACCCTTTTCAGACTTTTACTCTTGTCCATTTTTTTGTGCCTAATATAGTATCTGACACATTGTAGATACTCCTAAAATATTGACTAAATGAATTATTTCCTTCTACCTATTGCCTGCTAAATCTAAGGATGGCAAAACAGTCGATTGGCAGTTATATGAAAATATGTTTGTATAAGCTCACCTAGATGTATGGGCAGATTTAGCCCATGAAAAGATTTGACTCATTAAAGAAATACAAATCAAAACCATAGGGAGATATTACCTCATACCTATGAAAATGGCTGTTGTCAAAAAGACAACAGTAAGTACTGGTGAGGATGTGAAGGGAACCCTCATGCGCTGCTGACAGGAACATAAATTGGCTTAGTCACTGTGGAAAACAATATGGAGGTTCCTCAAAAAATTCAAAATAGAGCTGCCATCTGATCTAGCAAGTCCACTCTTGGGCATATATCCGAAGGAAATAAAATCACTGTCTCAAAGAAATATCCACATCCCCCATGTTCACTGCAGCGGTATTTACAACAGTGAGCACACGTAACAAACCTGTGTCCATCAAATCATCAAATGGTGAATGGGTAAGGAAAGAAAGTGATACATACCATACACATATATACTCATACGTCAACTATATTTCAGTAAAATATACATGCATGCACAGAACACAATGCAGTATTACTCAGTAATCCATCAAAAGAAAGAAATCCTATGATTTTTGACAGGGAGATGGCATTATGCTAAGTGAAATAAGTCAGATAGAGAAAGACAAATACTGTATGATCTCACTTATATGTGCATCCTCCCCCAAAATGAACTCATTAGAAACAGAACAGAGGTGAGGGCTGGGGAACAGGGAAAAATGAATGAAGATGATCAAAAGGTATAAACTTCCAGTTATAAGATTGATAAGTTCTGGGACTTTAGTAATGTACATCATGGTGACTATAGTTAATAATATTGCCTTGTAAATATCTTTGAAAGTTGCAAGGAGAATAGATTTTAAAAGTTCTCCTCATGAGAAAAAACTGTAACTGTGGTGGTAATGTTAACTTATTGTGGTGATCATTTTGCAACATCAAATCATTATGTTGTGTACTTAAAACTAATACAATGTCACATGTCAGTTGTACCTCAATAAAAAAATAAAATCATCATCTTAAAAAAGAGATTTGACTACAAATGATTCATCATAGGAATTGTGGCCATATTTACTGAAACATATGAGGCCACTGAAAAATCTGGTATGTATGAAGTAATCACTGCAATCACAAAGGACCACTTAACTACTGCATGGCTTAAATTATTTTTTTAAAAGGTGTTTAACTTATCACTTACAACTTTTCTAGAATGTATCAATTGCACCAGGTAAGGTTGCACTTGTATTATGTCGCTGTGACCCATACAGGGTGGTCCTGCATGGGTGATTCAGAATGTATCTCTTTCCTGTCTATGTGCCCATTGTTCCTCTTTATTGTATTCTTCCCAGAGAGGAAAGATGTGAGGATGAGCATCCCGAAACCATAAGAAAGGAAATGTCCTCTCCCCTTTTCTTTTTAGGGAAGGGCCTTGAACCTTGGCTCTACTTTGATTCCTCATCTAGATCACAAGGATCCCACAATCATGGTACATACATATGTTCACTGTATCAGGAAGGAAGAATTTAAAGTCTGTTTCATACTTAAGTCAATGCACTAAGGGAATGGGTTACTTAAAATTCATTGGAAACATCTTTTGTATAACATGAATAACTTTCCCCCATTTATCTATTTTAATTCCTGATTTTAAAATAATAGGATTTCTAGCCATAGGGGAACACGAATGAAAAATGTGCACTTTAAGCATAACTTTCTGCTTTTAATGTTCTTATCTTGATTTCATGAAAATGAGCAACTTAGGTAATCTAATTATTTAAAGACACTTTTGTAGGCAGGAAAACATTTCCATTCAATATACGCATAGGCAACACATACTCTGTATTAGAACCTAATTCACTTGGGTGTTCTGAGATTCATGAAACTTAATAACACAAAGCAATCACATCAATAATGTAAAATCTAATTTTCCATTTCAGACTATCAATTTTCCTTACCTATTCCCACTGCCCCCACCCTTTGTCCAATTTAGGTTCTTGTAAAATTGTAAGTAAAGCATATTAAAAATGAAATTCATTAAAATATTAAGTTACCATTTCCAAACACTGGGTTTAAAAGACCTCCTTCTCAATAGCTTCTTTATTTGCGAATTTAGTTTTCAAATGCAGGAGCATCACCTGCAGTTGTGTTTTAGCATCCTTCTGAGGGACAACCATTTGATCACCAGATGGCCATAAATATACAAAAGCCATACTAAGATGCTCTGGAAAGCCAGCCTAAGGTTTCTACATGCTGTGGAACATTACCTTTAGTGGTGCATTCTTGGCTTCAGGAAATTCCCTTTCATCCAGCCTCACCCAGCGCTGAATGAACTGCTGAACCATAGGGTTTTCGTTGCTGACAATCTGGAATCCTGTAATGTTGGCTCCCCCATGCATGACTCTTTCTAGCAAAATATCAGTAAAACCCTAGAAAGAGATTGAGAGAGAATTGTGATTGTGAGAGGTCATGCATTCTTACTCACTGTATCTGTTACAATGCTAAGGAAGAAATGAAAGTTCCTTTCCCAAGATCCTTCTTTAGCAATCAAAACAAAACAAAACCCTGGACACATGGTTACATGTCAATTATCTCTCAACAAAAACCAAAATTGCAACAAACAAACAACCCCTGATACAGACTAATTCTTAGGACACTCTGAAACTACAGGCATGATGGAGAAAATATACATCCTTCCATTTTAGTGCCCATGTTTTTATTTGGTGTAGTGGCTGAAAGGACAAACATCAGAGTCAATTTCAAGTGAATGTTTTTATTTCTTTCATTTACCTATATATTTAAATATTTCTTCAGTGAATACAAATACAATGATTCATATAACTGGAAACTGTTTAAAAAGTTGGCCTTAGCTAACATGCCAAATACAGCAGATTGCTTTTCAGATTTGAATGATGAGTAATTTCAACATTTGTAATTTACAAAAATGCCAAAGAGTGAAACTGACAGCTTGTTGCATGTGATGGTACAAACCCCAGGGTATGTCTCACAAGAGTCCATGAATGAGTTTTGACATCTACTTCATAGCATCCACCATTTTCTTCCTCTTTTGTTCTGGTGTCTGTCTGTTGTCTCTGCCACCTAAGCCTCCTGAAGGCATCTCTTCATGTTCCTATAATGCCATCCTCACCTGGGTATCACCAGTTTCACTGGGCATTGCTATTTTCTGAGACACCTCTCCAAGGAGTTCCTGCTATTTCTGCTGGATAACTCTCTCTTGCGAGTTGCTTTTGATGCCCTTAGGTCCTCAGTGTGCTGGAGCCAATATTTATATTCATAAATAAATTTAAAGAATTCTTTCCCCTTCCTTTAGATTCTCCTCCCCAACATTTACATATAAAATTGTTTCAAAAATAAAGTTGAAAGAATTATACAGTGAAAATGAAGTAGTCACTTCAGATTTCACAATTAACATTTTTCTATCCATACATCAGTCCGTTTCATTTTTGGATGCTTTTCAAAGAAAGTTTCAGATGTTAGAATACTTCATACCAAAGACTTCAGCATGTAGGTCATTAACTAGAGTTCAGCACTTGAAGTTTTCATCCTTCCTTTCCTTCCTTCTTTTGCTTTTTCTTCTTTTTTTAAAGGCTTTCATGTTGATGTATGGCAAAACCAATACAATATTGTAAAGTAATTAACCTCCAATTAAAATAAATAAATTTATTTTAAAAAGTAAAAAAAAATAAAGGCTTTCTTTTTAAAGTCTTTATTGAATTTGTTACAATATTGCTTTCATTTTTTACATTTTGGTTTTTTGGGCCCAATGCATGTGAGATCTTAGTTCCCCAATCAGGACTGAACCTGCATCCCCTGTATTGGAAGGCAAAGTCTTAACCACTGAACCACCAGGGAAACCCTCCTTTCTTTCTCTCTTTTGATAAAATTTATGTCCAATAAAACGCACAAATCTTAAATATACCACTCAATGGGTTGATAAATGCATACACTATATTACTTAAATCCCTACTAGTTCTCAAAAGTTTTCTTTTATTTTTGCATTCTAAGTTTTCATTGAAGTATAATAATCATATAGAAAATTACACACATCTTTAAATATAAGCTGATGAATTTTTACAACCTGAACGCATGAATGTAACCAATACCCAGAAGCCCTGCTCTTGTATGCCTCTCTAGTTACCATTCTGATGCCTGCTTCTTTTAATTCTATGTTTCTTTAGTGTGGGCAACAAGGCAATCATAGAAAATATTTTAGTGAAGCAGTGTTTTCAGTTATTACTCTTCACCCCATTCCTCCTCCTTTCATATGTGGGATATGAGCCAAAGAGTTTGTATCACTGAGAACTATCCCTCCTTTCCAATGATCACAAGATGTTTTTAAAATGAACATTAACTTGTTAGGATGAGTTTTCTCCCAAAGGTCTCCTTCCTGAAATAAACAAAGACTCAATGATTTCTCCCATTTGTTCCCCTTTGCACAACAATCAGCAGAAAGGCTTGCTTGTGTGTAAAGGCTCTCAGAGGCTCCAGATGGGGCTTAAGCCTAACTATTATCCAACTCCCAACTCTCACCCCTAAACATACATACAAATAGAGAGCTGAGGACAAAGCTTCAACAAATGGCTTTAAGTCATTTGCTGTACCAAACCATATTTGCCAGTTAAAAGTATTACACAAGAGCATTGATCAACTGTCCATCTGTCTGCTGGTGGGGGCCCTTGTGTTGGCCTGAAAGAGGGAGCCCCTTTCTTTGAAAGAAAAGGATTAAGAAAGCTTCTGCAACCATCTTGGTCCCCAGGGTCAATGGCCATAGCCTGCCCTAGGAAATAGTATTTTCTGTGCCATTTATACTTTGGATAAGCCTCACACTCCCATTTCCTTCATACCATAGCATATTAAAATGGCAACACAGGATTAACAACAGGAAGGGTGAGAGAAAGGATCCCAGAAATCTCACATCTGCCTTAAGGCATAAGAGCCAGCACTTCAGTCTTGTTACTCACCACAGCACCCCCAGAAACATTTTACCTCATTACCTTTTTCTCAGCAGAGACACTAAAAAGAGGAGTCCAACTCAAATGTCCCTCACTGATCACATCCACTGCCACACAGGCCCCATGCATTCCCGCTTGGCTGTTTTCCTCCCTGTTAAACATACTGTAATTTGGAAGTATCTCCATAAGAGCACTCTGCACTCATGTTTCTACCTCACAGCAACCATGTCACTGAGGACCTAAAAGTTTCTCAGTCAGCCCATGTTTTATGACACACATAGCTGGGATTATGTTCTGGCACTTCTCAGACTGGAATAGCCTGGAATGCATCCTCAGCAGCACCAATCAACCCAGGGGGAAGGTCACCTCAAATGGCTTGTTCATCTGGCAAGACCTCCACAACATTAGCTCTTGCCAACTGCCCTGAGGGCTGAAACCCATCCACATGGGCAGAAAGCCTAACACAGCCCCATGGACAAAATGGAGAGAGAAGTGTGGTAGAAAAAGAAAGGAGAGGGACTTCCCCTGGTGGTCCAGTGGTTAACACTCTGTGCTTCCACTGCAGGGGGGCACGGGTTTGATCCCTGGCTGAGGAACGAAGATCCCGCAAGCCGCACAGTGCGGCCAAAAACGAAACAAAATAATATAAAAAACAAACAAAAAAAGGAGGTAATAGATTTTTAGGAAGATGAAAGGAGAGATCTTACTGCTAAAGGGCAAAAGTAGGCTGGCTCCTGGTCCTAACTCTGCCTCTGTCCTGTTTGCGTACAGTCTGTGATCCTTATCAGATTCCACAGCTTGAATGTTGCCCCGGTGCCCAGCATTTAGATGCATGAGTCACAGTTCTCAAGGTTGAGATAATCAAGGCTGGATTTTCCCTAATCCCTCTGAAAAAAACACGAATGCAGCAGAGCTAACCAACAATTATCAAGGACATAAAAGGGAAAAAGAGAAATCAGGCAAATAGTAGAGAAGGGGATATAAAGAAAGCTGTTCTGGCTAAAGGCAGGAGTTGATTGTCCGTCTATTTCTAACACATTTTTTTAAAAGAATTTTCTTTTGCTATCAACTATCGTTAAATTACATGATTCAAATGCCACTGACAATTCACAGGATTGTAAAAATTAAAGCTTGATTCTTTCTATAGCCTCTTCAGACATACACTAATGCAACAGAGCTGACATCTAACACACAGGAGGGGAAAGGAGGAAAGAAAGAGAAGGCTGATGGCAATTCAGAGAGAGGGTCTGTTTAAAGGGCAGTTTTGGTTGGATTCTGGTCTTTCTCCTCCTCTCCCATTTGAAGGCATTGCAGCATCCCATAATAATCTTTGGATTTTTATGGTTATGACACTGTAACACTAAAGGCAGGCTGAAGATCCCCCAAACCAATGTAAAGACACACAGCAGAGGTGATGATACAACATCCAAAAAGGAAAATGGAATCAATGAAAGAGCGGGGGTTAAGTGTACAAAGATGGATGTTAGGAGAGAAGTACGGATTGAGGGGCAGGGGCTAGCTCTCCTGCTCCTACTTCTCCTATCCCATTATTATTATTATTATTATATTTAAAACCAAGGTCTTCCCTGATAGCTCAGTTCGATTCCGAGGTCAGGAAAATCCACTTGAGAAGGGATAGGCTACCCACTCCAGTATTCTTGGGCTTCCCTTGTAGCTCAGTTGCTAAAGAATCTGCCTGCAATGTGGGAGACCTGGGTTCGATCCCTGGGTTGGGAAAGATCCCCTGAAGAAGGGAAAAGCTACCCACTCCAGTATTCTGGCCTGGAGAATTCCATAGACTGTATAGTCCATGGGGTCACAAAGAGTTGGACATGACTGAAACCAATAGTACTAAATTTAGTTTAAAAAATCAAACTGGAGATTTAACACATCTTTCTCAATTATTGACAAAGCAAATAGAAACCAAAGACACAGAAATGGAAAGCTTATAATGATAACATTTGGATTCAAGAGATTATCCCATTATTTTAAAGTGTTTCACCCATTCATTACCTCTGGTTAGATCTCCTTAGGCTGGTGAATCACAGTCTTCAAGGTGGGAAAGTTGAGAGTGACTTTCTTAAAACCTCTCAAAAGACATTAACACAAAATAAATGATCAACAAACATGGATGGTAAAGGGGAGAGTCAGTGGAAGAAAGATGGAGGTTAGGAGAGAGGAGATGGCTAAGAAGGGAGATTTTGCTGGTTCCTGGTCCACCTCCAATATTTATCCCATTGCTTATTTCTAGAAAAAGTTTCTAGGGTCTATTATCATGTAAAACCATAGTTGAGAATTGGGGCTTAAGGCTACCTACAGCTTCAGTGAAATAACTAATGCAACAAAGGTGACCAGCAAACATACAATAAGGAGGCAGGAAAAAGAAAGAGGAGTGGTAGGAACTGATAGTGTGTTAATAAAAGATGGATTCTGGCTAAAAAGTAAGAGGTGCCAGGCTACTGGTCTTCTCTGCTATCTAAACTTAAAACACTGCATTTTCTTAGAATATATTGCTAGATTTTAGTTGTTGAGCTGGTCATACCCCCTCATGGTGTTTATATTGAAGCTGTGTATCCCTGAAAGCCATGTAAAGACACTGAAACAAAATGAAAACAAACCATGCAGGGTATATAAAACAGGGGAAAAAAATGATGCTGGCAAGGAATATTCTGGTATGATAGGGGAAGTTAGGAGAAATGTCCTGAGTCAGGGAAGGAGCTGGCTGGCTCCTGGTTCACTTTTTGACCTGTGTGATTATTTTAAGACATCTTATTCACCCATACATTGAGACCGTGAGATGGGACTATGTCTGTCTAAAACTCTAAGCAGACCCTAATGCAACAGAAATGACCTTCAACCATCTGGATGATAAAGGGGAAAATAAAAGATGAAAGGCAGTTATAGAAATTTTAAGTTGAGGTTTAAGTTCTAGCTATGTGCTAGGTTTGCACAGAAGGACTGCCTTCCTGTGCTCAGTTGCTCAGTCATGTCCTTCCATCTGTATTCAATTTGTTAATGCTGATACTGCTTCCTTCACAAATTGCTACAGTCTATGTTTTATGATTATTTAAAAATTTTAATTGAAGTATAGTTGATTTACAGTGTTGTATTAATTTCTTCTGTACAGCAAAGTGACTCACCTTGTATGTGTGTATATAATGGAGAAGGCAATGGCACCCCACTCCACTACTCTTGCCTGGAAAATCCCATGGGTAAAGGAGCCTGGCAGGCTACAGTCCATGGGGTCACAAAGACTCGGACACAACTGAGCATCTTCACTTTCACTTTCATATATATATATATATACTTTTTCTTGTTCTTTTCCATTATAGGTTAGCATAGGATATTGAATATAATTCCCTGTGCTAAAAGGTAGGACCTTGTTGTTTATCCATTCTATATATAATAGTTTGCATCTGCTGTTCCCGTACTCCCAATTCATCCCTTCCCCCATCAGCCAGCCACCACAAGTCTGTTCTCTAGTACATTCTACCGTTGTAAGAGTCCAGTCTATGAGGATTGTAATCGGAGGCCTGATTTTCCCCATAGGCTCATCAATGACACGGATGGGGGAGAGGCGACCACAAAACATTTAGCGAGCATGAGAATATCTGTTAAAATGGTGTAAAAGGCATAAACTGAGAATCACAGTTATTTTAGGACTGAGGATCTAGATCCATGGCTGGAGGTGTCTGGTTTCAGGAACTCGTTTTGTAATAATTTTCACTTTGCAAGACGCCCACAGCAGTCAAAGTGGTAAAGTTAAAGCTGTGAATCCTTGAAACCAACCTAAAGGCAAGAACACAGACAAAAGGCCAAACAACATCCAGAGTGTCTGAGAAGGGCAATAAAATGATGGTGATAGAGGGGGACATAGTGGCAGGATGATGGAAGTTAGGAAGGGTCTGACCACACTGATGAACCTATTTGCAGGGCAGGAATAAAGATGCAGAAGTAGAGAATGGACATGCGGAAATAGAGGGTAAGGAGAAGGTGAGACAAACTGAGAGAGTAGCTTTGACATATATACGCTACCATGTGTAAAACAGACCATGGGAAGCTGCTGTATATCACAGGGAGCTCAGCCGGTGCTCTGTGATGACCTAGAGGGGTGGGGTGTGGGTGGTGGGAGACTCAAGAGGGAGCGAATATATGTATACTTATGGCTGATTTGTGTTGATGTACAGCAGAAACCAACACAACATCCTTCAATTAAAAGATTTCCTCATAGATTAGATTCTGCCAAAGTGGGGGTGGGGGTGGGGTGGAAACTCGTCTGACTGCCATAGATCCACTAGCAGGGGAAAAACGATGAAGGGGAGGGAGTGATAGGATGGGAGGTATTAGAAGTCAGTGCTTCCTGGCCTTTTATTGATTTATTTTTTTAAATTACCTTTTGGTGATCTTCAGTTGATGTTTTTCACCCAAACTCTATACTTTGGGGAATTTTGATTTCTTGACCTCCATAAACCTTATTAAAAAACTGATTGTAACAGGTTAGCCATCCAGCACCAATCTCTAATAGTTGCTTTGTTGCCCAGTCGTGTCCAGCTCTTTGCGACCCCGTGGACTGTAGCCCGCCAGGCTCCTCTGTCCATGGGATTTTCCAGGCAAGAATACTGGAGTGGGTTGCCATGCCCTCCTCCAAGGGATCTTCCCGACGCAGGGGTTGAATCTGTGTTTCCTGCATTGCGGGAGTAAGGAGTGTGAAAATGTATATTGAATGGGCACCTCCGGCTGAATGATTCGTTTCCTGGCCAGTTTTTTTTTCTCACTTTGTGATCTACAAGAGGGACTTTGCCATTCTGCTTGTTCTTTTAAGAACTGAAGTCTCTGTCTGGCCTCCCTGAAGCTTTCATCAAATTGCACACAGATTTTATCACCCAAAAGCCATTAGGTAAAAATGGAAAAAAAAGAAGGAGCAGGGGTAATATGTAGAGACAGATATTTTAGGAAAGCGCTTCAGGCTAAAAGGAGATGTTTTATGCCTCCTAATCCCCCATGTCCAGTATTTGGGGATGAAAGTGAAAGTGAAGTCACTCAGTCGAGTCTGACTCTTTGCGACCCCATGGACTAGTAGCCTACCAGACTCCTCCCTCCATGGGATTCTCCAGGCAAGAGTACTGGAGTGGGTTGCCATTTCCTTCTCCAGGGGGATCTTCCTGACCCAGGGATCGAACCCGGGTCTCCCGAATTGCAGGCAGGTGCTTTAACCTCTGAGCCACTGAGGAAGCCCATATTTGGGGATAGTCACCCATAATCAGCTATGTTGGGAAATTAGAATCCCTAGTTGCCTAAAGCTTCTGTAAAAATCAAATGAAGGAGTTAGTCTTTCAACACTCAAACCCAAAAAGTAAAAGAGGAAAAGATGGGATTGCAAGGGTTAGGGAGTAATAAAGTAAAGTATGCCTCCTACTAGCTGTCGAATTATTCTTACAGCCAGCTACCTAAGACTCCACTCCTGAGCTGCTTCTTATTCGTTGATCTTTATCATGTGACCTTTTCCAGAAAGTTCCATCCTCACTCCTCCCTGACAGAAACACCCATGGGTAAGACAGTTTTTCAGTCAGCCATGTCTGAGCAGTTTCATGAGGCCTCCCCACACATGCTAACTACCCCCACTCAGGCTTCATCCAGCACCACAGGCCCAGCTTACTGTTTATCTTGCATTTCTGACCCTGTCCCCTGAGTCCTGCTGTGAGCAGAAGTAATGCAGTGACCAGATAGCAATACATGTGAATACAGATGGAGTTTTTTATTCTCACAAAATCCTTGTCTTTAGAAAAAGCACATTTGATTACCAATCTAAATACGTGATAAGTAAGTTTATAAGTTTTTACTTTTTTACTCATACCTTTGGTTCAGAACAAAATTAACATTTAAAGTTCTTTAAGCCTTTTTAGTTTGTTTTCACATTTGTTTCAGGCTTTAAGTGCTTGTCCCAAGTACGTCTTCCAATAGCAACTGCTTATAAAAGGGCAGAAAACATGTATTTTCTTATTTAATACATGCATTTAAATGTCAGTTCAGTTCAGTCACTCAGTTGTGTCTGACTCTTTGCGACCCTATGGACTGTAGCATGCCAGGCTTCTGTCTTCAAATGCAATTTCTGTACTGTGAATTCTGTTTTCCTCACTGAACTTTACCTGCTATTAAAAATTATATATCTTAAAATAATATATTTTTACCAAAGACAAAATGTGTTCCAATAGATTTCTTTAATATTTTTGTGGAAAAGGATAACTCATTTTGTTTTTCTTTTAGAATGTTCAAGTCGAATTCATGCTGAATGAGATACCAATGAATTTCCAATTAGAACCTTTCTTATACTGTAGAACCCCCTTTTCTGTCTACCCACTGAATTAACTTCCTTATTTCAAGTGCATCTTAAGAAGAATGTGCCCCAAAGAAAAATTGTTATATTCCCTTAAAATCTCTTCCTCTTCCTGTATCCTTTCTTTTAATTAGTGGCACTTTAGACCAATTGGGTCACTGGGTATGGGGCCCAACCACCTGGTTTAAAAAAAAACCCAACAGATGAATGAAGCACAAATGAGCTTAAGAGCCACTGGCCTAGATCATTGTCTTGGCTTCCTAGCTGGTGCTCCAGTTCTTTACTTTCCCAGTTTATTCTTTGCATAATAAATTTATCTTCCTAAAACACCCATTAGAGCATAATACTCCTTTTCTGAAATCACTGCAATGACTCCCTACTTTCTACCGACATAGTAACATCTGAATATGCTAACTTGACCTTCAAGGATTTCTATTATCTGTTATCTTTAGTTCTCTTGGCCTTATCCACAGCTTTTCCTTCAACAGGCCTCATGCTTTCACAGTCTAGCCACATCACTCCCTTCTAAACCTTTGTATTTTTGTTTCCTCTGTCTACAAAGGCCTGCACTTCATCATTTAGAGCTCCGGGTGTCTACTGAAGTTTCACTCTTCAAGAACCATTTCAGTTAGTAAATGATGAAGAAACATCTTAAAGTTGCCTCTGTATTTGCTACCAGTTAGTAAGGCCAATTGTGCCCCTCTTTTGCTAGTTATTACATAGGCTCTGGCACATCCTAACTGCTTATGGGCTCTTGTCCTCCTTCATTGTTGCGTGTCTTCCTGTGCTTTCCATTTAATACATTCATGTATAAACTCCACAATCTTATTGCTAAGTGACTGCAAGATTCCAAATCCCCTGCTGTACTAAGAGGAATTTCTGTTGAGCCCATTTTATTATTTCATAGGGATTTTAATAACTAGATGTGATGATCAGATACTCAAAGATTTTTTTGTGTCTAAACTAGATATCAAATTCTAGTGCTCCTTGCATTTTACCAATTCTGTTTGGTTGAAATTGTATTTTATTTTCTTGTTTTTGTTTTTGCTCACTGCCATGGTGGTCTCCTTTCCTTTGGTTGGTCCAGCAAATTATGTGCAGAGGGAGAGATTAAAGGAGATGAGAGAAGGTAAAGAATGGTTGGAGGCAATCCTGCTCACAGGTAGGGCAAGTTGAAACTTGACTTTCTCACTTCCTATGTTCTAAGTATCTGTACACTTGACTACTTGCCTCTGTGCAACGAAGGCAAGATTTGTTGGCAATATGAATATCATCTCCAGAAGTTAGATTTGTAAGTTTTGCTATATTTCATCAGTTGCATTGCTTCTCAATCACATCACATTTTTATGAGCCAGTGCACTGTTGCCCACACCTGAATCCAACAATATAAAACCAACCATGACCTCTGTGCCCAATTCAGGGCTTGTAAGCTATTGATATGGAGAAGACAATGGCACCCCACTCCAGTACTCTTGCCTGGAGAATCCCATGGATGGAGGAGCCTGGTGGGCTGCTGTCCATGGGTTGCTAAGAGTCAGACACGACTGCGGGACTTCCCTTTCACTTTTGACTTTCATGCATTGGAGAAAGAAATGGCAACCCACTCCAGTGTTCTTGCCTGGAGAATCCCTGGGACAGCGGAGCCTGGTGGGCTGCCATCTATGGGATCGCACAGAGTCGGACACGACTGAAGTTAATTAGCAGCAGCAGCAGCAGCAGAAACTATTGGTATGTTTGATTAATTCTCCAAGGTCATCTTTTACAAAGACATGAGTTCCACAACTACAGAGTGTCCTAGATTTGAGAATAGACAGACAACTCAGTCTTCCAAAGATTCAAATGACTCTGGTATTATCCTGTCTCCCTTGATCCCTTGATTTACTCATGTAATACTGCAACTCACTTTCCTTCTGGTAGTGTAGATAATTAAGATTTGGAAATAAATATATTCAAGGCTTACTTCTAGAGTACTTCATTTTAAGATATTATGTGAAGATTTCCTTTATGCAATGTTATTGTTAGGGTACATTTTGTACAGAGAGGAAAGCAGAGACAAGATAAATTGGGTGACTTTCATTGAGTTGATGGTAGATTATGGGTGAGAAATGAGAAAGGTGGCTTGCCTATAGGAAAGATAAAAGCAGTAGAATGAAGGGTGGAAGGCTGCCAAGGACAAGCATCTATCTCACAATTTGGATGAAGGCTGGCTGTGCCTTTAGTGCCATCTGAATTGTTCATCTGGGTGATGCTTTGATAGGGAAATGAATAGTACTTGTGGTGACTCAAGTTATCAGATTGCTAATGAGAGACACAAGTCTTTTTCTAGAAGCAGACACATCCTCCTGAGAGGGTGTAATGTATGGAGTTAAAGATTACACCACATAAATTAGCGCTTGATTACAGGTTGCTTGTATTGTTCACGCCTTGTTTTATTCTCTAATCCAATCAACAAACATACTTTGAAACCTAAGTGCTATCTGTTGGTACGATGGTGAGCCATATCAAAACTGGTCCCTATCCTCACAACACTTTAGTCCAGTGGGAGTTATTTGTATACAAATAATTATGAGTTGGCATAAGTGCAATTACTGGGAAAAATAGCCACTGATCTCTCTCTCCTTTTTAAATTGGGTTGTCCAAAAGGTTCATTTGGTTTTTTTTTTTTTCTTTTTTCTTCTGTAAGTATGTGTAGACTAGTGCTGGTCTGATGTTTGTTACCAGTCTGAGTTGACAGAAGGAAAGAAATTGAGTGTAAGCTTTTATAACAATTTGCCAGGGTAATATGGCTGTTGAATCTAATACTAAATAATTGTGCATTATTTTATATGCCTTGTGTATTTTATGTTTAGTCATTTATTTTTGTTGTGCTTTTATTGTGTGAGTACTTGGGGGAAATCTGGCCTTTCTTTACAGATAGTTTGAGAAACACTGTTTTAGAGGATATGATGTGGGGCCCTGGGGGAGAAAATAGAATTCTTTCAATGTATCTTGCTAGCACATTGAGTAGGAAGTGATCTTTCCTTGTTAATTTCAGGGGAGGAAGGGATGACTATAATAGAGGTGTTTTTGGACAGGGGAAATGAGAGTTGCAAAGTTGGCTACTTCAAGCTGACAACAGCCTGTACCTTTCTAAACGCACAGTAGGACATTGGACCCCCGCCCAGTCCTGGTTCCTCATTCCCTTGATACTCTGTTGCTTCCTGTCTCTGTTTGGAGAAGAACATCAATCCTGCACCACCAGAGCACTTGTGTACCCAGGGTAGGTGACCGGGCTCCTGGCACTGGGGACCAGAGGGAACTCAAGCCCACCTCCCTTGCCTGCAAGGCCAGGCTCCAGCCAAGTGAGCTCTGTGTTTACATGCCATCTGCTGAGGTGTCAGAGATCACAACACGTGACTGTGAACATTTGAATCTTTTATTTAGAATATTAAAAATGGAAGAACAAAAGAAGGGAAAGAGTAGAGACCAGAACAAGAAGACCTTGAAGGGGAAGGGAGCAGAGGGAACAGTTGTTACTGGCAAGCAAAGCAGCCTGACTCAGTCTCATTCAAAATTGTGTTCTCTTTAAACAGAGTGCGCCCTCTCTGTTTCAGGTACATCCCAAGATCTGGTAAGCTGCAGAGTTCACTTGTTCGAGCTTAGGTTACTCCTAGATTCCTCTTTGGGGTTCAATTTTCTGAATAATGCTTATGTCTTAGTAAAATTTTAGAAAAATTAGATATAGTCTAGTAATCCCCATCATTATTTCCTGGCAAACTAATCATATGAATGGGGCAGATGGGGAGGAAAGAGAGAAGAGAGAGCAAGAGAAAGGAGGGGGATGAGAAAGCAGGGGAGAGGACTGTGTGTGTGTGAGGGAGAGGAGGGGAGGGAGGGAGAGAGAGAATGAATAAGAAATAAATGTGTCAGGGGGACAGATAGAGATGCTGTCCTTGTTTTTTTTCCCAGCCTTTTACTTTCTGATTACTTCACCCTCATAAATTTATAGTTTATACATCATTCATATACATGAATGTCTTTGCAAATGTTCTTTTGTGACCTTCGTGAGGCTGTCCTTCTGTCTCACTGAGATGCTTGAATGGGTAAATGAGAAGAGCAAGATGCTCTTGGTAAAGAATCTGACCAACGTGGATTGGAAACCTAGCTTCGTAATGGATTCACTGGGAGATTCTGGACAAATCATGTTGTCTTTTTGGAGGCCATTTCCCAGTCTCTAAAAAGCTTGGGGAAGTGAGTAGGTAAGAAGGCTCTTCTCACTGGAGAGATTAAAGAGAACATCTACATAAAACATGTAGCACAGCAGGGTGGCATCTCAGATAGTTTCCTTTCCCCTTTCTCCCCTGGCACAATGGCTAACTTGATCTCCTGCTCCCATGGCCCCTTACGACTTGCAACTGACACTGCATTTCTTGCTCCTGTAGGGCCCCCAACTGTCCCCAAGCCTGGGATCAGTCTCAGCCTAGGCAAGGAAACTGTCGTGTCTTCCGTGGTTGAGTTAACTGGAGCAGGATCCAGTGAGTCCTACTATGGCTCAGTCTCACAGGGGCACCTCAGATGCTTGGAGATTTTTGTTTCATGTTGAGGGCTGGGTACTGAATATCTATTGTTGGACCATCTCAACCCAGATCCCGTTTGTGTGTGTGGTGTGTGTGTGAACTGTTAGACAGCTTTGATGGATCCTTCAGAGCTGCAGCTCTGTTTAGATTGTAACTAACGGCACTCAACACCTCTCTTGGCTTTTGCCCGCTTGGACTGACTTGAAGTCTGCCTGGTGACTTGATATTGCAAGGCTAATGACGCACTGGTTGTGTTCCCCCACTTACATCCTCAGGGTCCACCCAGCTGCTGCGCCTAAACTTTCACTCCTGGCTTTCCCTGGTCCAAACAGACCCTCTAGGAGGGAAGAAATGAGGAGCTGGAAGTCACCTTGGCATGTTTTTCAAATTTTAGTCTCTAATATACCACCTTTGGGGGCTTCCCTGGTGGCTCAGTTGGTAAAGAATCTGCCTGCAATGCAGAAGACCTGGGTTCAATCCTTGGGTCAGGAAGATCCTCTGGAGAAGGTAATGGTAACTCACCCCAGTAATTTTGCTTGTGAAATCCCATGGACAAAGAAGCCTGGTGGGCTACAGTCCAGGGGGTCACAAAGAATCAGACATAGCGACTAAACCACCATACCACCTTTACAGTTTTTTCCCATATAAGTGGATCATCTGAACTATTATTTACCTCATATATTTTCCTTATGTTGACTAAGTTTTTAACCTAAATACCTAATTTAGCCTCACATAATTGACAGGAAAGTGAATCTTTTTCTAATACATACTTAATATAGATGCAAAACCAATCAGTCTAAGAAGTTTGCTATGTATTACCTAAAATCATCTCATGTACAAATATACTTTGGAGAAACTTGCTCTGGTCTATTTGTTCACTTTATAGATGAACCAGGTTCAAAGAGGTTTCATTGTCACAGGCTAGTCAGATCAGTTCTTGGGACTCAAACCTTCCTCCGAGCTCCTGGTCTACTGCTCCCCCCATTATGCCTAGGTTAGTCTAGGGTTCTGCATACTATTATTGATATATATAAAACAAATTACAATACTCAACATGCCTGGGAATGCAGTGGAAAGGATCCTGATCTAGGACCTTGCCATGAAAGAAAGAGACGTTGTTTGACTGACAAATTGTATACATGCTGGTTACCTCTGGTACTAAAGTAGAGAAACATTTCCACCATAAAAAGAGTTCTGGAAGAGGAAATAACAATCAGATGAACTTATTTGCAAAGCAGAAATAGAGACATAGATATAGAGAACAAACATGTGAACACCAAGAGGGGAAGGGAGGGTAGGATGAATTGGAAGATTGAGATTGACATATATATACTACTATGTATAAAACTGGGCTTCCCTGGTGGCTCAGATGGTAAAGAATCTGCCTGCAGTGCAGGAGACCCAGGTTCAACCCCTGGGTCAGGAAGATCCCCTGGAGAAGGAAATGGCAACCCACTCCAGTATCGTTGCCTGGAAAACCCCATGGACAGAGGAGCCTGGCAGGTAGCAGTCTGTGGGGTTGCAATGAGTCAGATGTGACTGTGTGACTAACACTTTCACGTTCATGTATAAAATAGACAACTAAGGAGAACCTACTGTATACCACAGGGAACTCTATGTTCTGTGGTGACCTAAATTGGAAGGAAATTAAAAAGAGGAGATACATGTTCATGTATAATTGATTCACTTTGCTGTATAGCAGAAACTAACACAACGTTGTAGAGCAACCATACTCCATTAAAATTTTTTAAAAAGGAATGACACCACCAACTGATACAGAATTTGTTAGAGACTTACTTGTTTGCTATTGGCATGTCCACTTCTGCCCTGACTAGATCACATCTCTGGCCTATGCTCCAAAATCTTTTGTTTCTTCCAGGGATTTCAACAAGTTAGTTTTTGCATCCTGTTGTTCATTCTGAAATGTACACCTTGACCTGTGACCATGACCTTGACTTGAAGCAATCACAGAATATCCAAGTCTCCTCATTTTAGGATTGCTACCAGGAAAGGTCCATGTAAAAGCACATGGAAGTCTTTGCCAGATAGATAAGACCCGGTAGCAAAGGGGATGTTTGGAGCTCTGGGGCAGATGGTTCCGGAAAGCTTAGGTAGGCAGTGTGAGTGTTTTTGACTTTGCATTTGTAGAAGAAGGCAGTGGTTCTGTATAACTGTTGCTCCAAGAGTCAGACAAGAACTTGTTCCCTTGTGTGTGTCCTCAACTTTCGTTCAGCTGGCTCATCTTGAAAGGAAACACCTTCTTAGCTCCACTTACCTATTTTTGATTATCTAAATGATGTCTAAATTGTTATGGTTTGCTGTGTGTTTATATGTATATGTGTCTCTGGGGTATTTTTATCTGCTTAAAAATCTGGTAACCACAGAAGAGATAATGCATCTCATATTTTATCAGAGATGAGTAACAATTCCTATCTGTATCGACCATATGAAATTTGATATAGAGAACAGAAGCTTATGGAAACACGTGGCTCACTGTAAATGGAAAGAAGGTCACTAGAGGAAGAGAAGGAGTGGCCACTGAAAGTATGGCAAACAAATTCACGTTTTCCTCATCCAGACTGACATGACACTATATATTCCATTCTTTCTGAGGAAATGGACTTTGCTTATTCCTGTAGCAGGCATCCTTCCACGGTTGCACAAGTTTGAGATCTGTGGTAGGCACCCAGCTGACCATTCTCCCCAGCCTTGTCCTAATGATTCTCCCTTGCTGTTCTGTCACTCCATGCTCTTTCCCTTCCATCAGGTCTGGTTCTCCAAATGGAAACCAAAGTGCTGAAGGATTGTCAGTAGGATTAGGGAGGCCCAGTTAGAAATCCAGGATGGGCAAGGTCTTTAGAGATCATCTAGTCACCTTCGGCCAACTGAGACAGTCATTGATGTCCTTCGTTCAGGCTCAGATCTTTTAACACAGAAACTGCCTCCAGGACTTGGGTTGGTCAACAGTCTCCAGCTGAAGCTGCCTTCAGAGTGTGCTTCAGTTCTCAAGCGAGAGGTGTGTGCTTCCCAGACAGCTGCCAGCCAATGGCTGAGCAAGGTTGGGGTACAATGGCTTGCCATTTAGGGGCAGAATGGGGGAGCTCCCTGTTGTGCTATCCCATGGTCTGAAGATCTTTTATGAAACTTCCTTCCTTCGCTGGTATCAAACCTGTGTTGTGTTCTTCTTTCTTTTATTTTTCACAGGTATTATTCCCAATAAATTGTCTTGTACCTCCTCTTATATGTTGGTATCTGCTTCCAAAGGACCCAACCAATACATCAATGAACTCCCCACTCCCATCTGAGTTTTATAGCAAGGAAACTGAGGTCGTCGAAGGTGAAGTGACCTACTCAACGTTCCATAGCTAGCTAGTAGCCAAGTCAGTATGACAATCCAAACTTTCTGACCCTAGTTCAATGCTCTTCCCCAAACTTCATTCATCCATGTAGCACCACAACTGCATACACCCTAAACAGATTTTGCTGTATCTGTTTATAGCAACATGCTATTGTTTACTTGATACATTTGACAGATAAAAATTTATTTCCTTTGTTGTTAAATCTCTAAACCTGTATGAAGTAACACCATCCATAGAATTTGGATTTTGAGGTGCTAGTTTTATGGTTTTCTAATGCATAGTAAATACACATGTTTACCATTATAATAATAAAAAAAGTTCGTGTGTGCAATGTCTAAAGTCATCTCATGTACCATCAGTGATGAGTGAACCCTAGGCAGAGGAGAGGAGAAAGGGAGAGGGAAGAAGAAAGAAAGAGAGGAAGGAAGGAAGGATAGAAAGCAAAATGCTTATGGGTGGGGAAGCAATGGTAAAAATCCGTCAGTAAGTGCCTCAGGTAACTTCCTGTAACTTCCATGTTTCCTGCCAAGCCCTGGTCTAACCCCCAGTGAGTCAACAAACATCCTTTACTTATCAGTTACCTAAAAACAAATTGGATGTACTCAGATGTAAATTAAGAATCAGGATTTCTCCTCCCAAAAGAATCAATCCATTTGTCCCTACAATGGACTGAAGTGCTCCACTTTGAGCAATTTATTGGAGAAGATGCATACAACATTTCAAAGCAGTAGCTCTAATTTTCATCTTAAAAAGTGTTTGAGTGCACACACTTCTTAAGAAGAAGGTTTAAGTAATATTTTCTTACCCATTTAAAAAAATCATTATTAAAACAAAATAAGATATTTTTCTTTAAGAAATCTAAGAATATAATTACAATAATTTCTCACCTTTGTTTCTATTCTTTTGGTTTAAGAGCTCTATAATGATTCTCTTGTGCTAATGAAATAAATTTGGGGCTAGAACTCATATTATGTAATAATTTAATAGATTCTTAGTATCAGTGATAATTTAGCATTCCCCTTTCATTTCAGGGAGATAGTATTATTCAGAAGCACTGCCAAACAGATATTATCGATTTAGAACCCATTTTATAATTCCTAAACCAATTGTCCTTTCAGAGAAAGAAAAGCTATAAACCAACCTTAATGAAATACTAATTTCTAGAATGTCACAAAGTCTAAAGGCATGGGGACTTTGAAGTTAAAGATTCAAGTTGGATTTTACTATACTTAGAAAGGTGGCTATACCCTTTGACAAGATCACTGAATATTTCTTGTTCAAGTGTACTTTTTCACATCTGGTTTGAAAAGATTTGGTAGTGGACTGTTTCTAGAAAGACAAATCCAGTACAAATGTACACATATGCTTGGATTAATTGGGGGAAAGAGTCTGTTTCTTGTATCCTCTGTTCCTTGTTTTGGATTAAAATGGTTGACATTTCAAATCCAAGTTAAATCTAAGAATAATCAGTGAAGAATCATATCAAATTATTATTTTTTTAGATGAGGAGAGAATATAAGCTTCACAGCTAAAACAGAGACAGCATAGTTGAGAACAGACTATTGCATTCAGGTTTTTGTATTTATGGACTCCTTTCTCCAAGTGTCTAAAAAACACATTAGGCTTCTCTCATATTTCTTTTGGGATAATTACAGGGGACACAAACTAAACAGGATATAATGCCCCAGAAAACTTGGACTCTGCTGTTCTTACCAGGTTAGCGAGCATGTAGTGGTAACCTCTTGAATGTTTTCCCAGGATCACAACCTGCAGAAATAAAAGATAATAAATATCGCTTACTCAAGGACATTTTTCAATTGCACAATCATTAGGATGGCTACAGCAAATTACTTTTAAATAATCGACAAAGTGTTAGGTCTTTTATACACAGTAAATCATAGTGAATTGGGCCAGATTGCTTTTTGTTGCATTTTACTTTCAGGCAGAGGATAACAGGACGAACTGCTAATATGAAAGTTAAAAATGTCAACAACAGGGGCAAAAGAAGCTCTCTAAACTTCCAGGTCAGTAGCATCAGTGTCACTTAAAATAGATGGCAAAAGTGATGAAGCTGATGAGCCCTCACCCATGAACTGGATTTCTGTACTTAGCTGCTGAGCCAGAAAATGGGCTGAACTTTGCATACAAATTAGAAAATAGAATGTATGGTACATTTTTCTTTCTTTATCTGGAATGTTTAGGGAATAGAACACACAAGGAATGGGGTTAATGGGATTTTCAGGTTAATCGAGGTTGCTTTGGCTTATTGAAAACTTTTCTAGCAGAAGTGATATGAGGGGAAAAAACACTTTCCTAAAATGCATGCCTGCCTTTTCCTACCTTAATATGAAAGACTGAACATCTGCGCCTCTTTTGGTGCTGTGACACCCTAGGCTGTCGGGGAGGGATTTTTCCCCTAGGGGACATCTGATGATGCCTGGAGACATTTTAGTTGTCCTGTCTGGGAGGGGTGACAGTGCGCAGGGCAGCCCCCACAACAAAGAATTATCCGGCCTGAAGTGTCAGCAGTGCTGAGGCTGAGAAGCCATGACTTAAGGCCATCACTGTCAACCTGATTTTCAAGAGAAACACTGTATTAACACCAAGGTTTACATTTGACACAGTGCCTTTTTATTATCTGAAAACATATAAGTGGATTGAATACTTTCCAGCTAAATGTATAGGTTGGCAGCTGGAAGTTTTTGACAAAATACCTAACATAAGCTTATTTCCTTACAGTTAAGTACAGGAAAAATTCTGGTTAATTAAGGACTTTATAAAATGTCATTTTACTGAGGACTGACTATGTGCAGAGTAGTATATGGGAGTGGGAACAGGGCAGGGGATAAAATAGAGCTTAAAGACACTACCAGAGGCAGAACCAGGTTTTGCAGAAGCCTGAAGCTAATTTCACTTTACGAGCCCTCTTCTAGAAAAATGACCCAAAAGTATGAATACTGTATTTGGAACCTGTGCAAATAAGGGGCCATTAAACTTCATCATACATTCCTCTATGGACACAGCTGTCAAGGGTCTAAGAACAACTGGAGAAAACAACAACATTGTGTATATCTCAAACCAGAACTACACATAAAGGGCCATAATGAAAATATTAAAACCAGCCACCCTTAACAGAGTGCCTAGTATATGCCAAGCACTATGCTAGGTGCTGTATTCCCTGGAACAATTTAACAGCTTAAGTACCATGGTTTCATTTTGAAATGAGGAATCTCAACCAAAGAGAATTTTTGTAATTTACCCAAGGCCATATAGCTAAGAAATACCAAAGCTGGGATTAGAACATAGGTCTGTGTACCTCCAGAACACACTCTTGGCAGTACACTACATGGTTTCTTATTATGTGCTAAATGTCAAATGCCAATAATAACTTTAGGTTCTTGGAGAAGAGGATGAAGAGACATCCACAGTCTGCTGGGAGGGATAGAGGAATGGAAACACATATGTAAATAGCATGCTTATTTTCAGTCATTTCAAGTCCAGAGGGAGAGAGCTGATTTCAATTAATTTAAAATAGAAGCCACATATCTAACTGATTATTTATGGAGGGAATGAAAGGTTAATGATTGTCTTGAGGAGTTGATTTCTCACACTGCCACGACATAAAATGAGCTGTTAGGTATCTGCTGGGATGTATTCTTCAGTGTCCGCTGGCAAAAACATCCTTCTTGGTGACATCTGTTAACTTTTGATGGCAAGTTGGGACCCTACATTTGTTGAATTTTTAATTCCCTGACAACCCCCAACACAATAAAATCAGGGGGTTGAGTTCTGTTAGAAAAATGAGTCAGATTCCTGAAACATCTGGGAGAGCTTGGAGGGAAATAAAGAAGTGAGCCCAAAGGAAACAGAGTAAGTCTGTCTTGCCAGACACAGGTTTTAATCTCCTTTGGAGAATCAGGAAGACGAGAGGGAGCCATAGAAAACATAAGTATTGTTAGATGAGCCCTCTCAAAGAGAACCCAGGTGTCCAACCTTGTCACGTACTCAGCTTGATTATAGGCAAATCACTTAACTTTCTCCAGCCTCCATCACCTTATCTGCAATCTTGGACCATGAGCCTGGCCTTTCCTATCTCAGCAGTGTTGTCAGGATCAAACTGAATAACATCTGTAAAAGGGTTTGGGATGTGCATCATGTAATGATGTGGGGTTAAATAACTGTGGAGAGGGGTCATTTACTAAGATATTGTTTCTGTTTCAGAAAAACTTGAAGCTATTAGAATACCCACTTTAACCCATGCTCAGATGATCTGTGTCAAACAAACTCACTTATTTGAACATGGCTCTCTAACAGTACTGCCCTTTTGAAATTAAGCTTAAACTGGAAGAGATGAGAAAGTTATCTAAAGATAGGAACCTTTGGGTGTCACGAAGACTTAAAGGCTGTAATTATTTCTTCGTCTTTACTTTCAGTGCCTTCTTCACTCTTAGTTAACTTACAGTTCCTACCAATCTTGGTTTTCCAGTTCACAGTAAATGAAAAGCTACAAATTGAAGGAGGTGTCTATGGAGAGAGGGGAGTGATACTAGAATGAGGTGCATTGGCAGCAGAGGAAGTGATGGACTGACTTAAAGAGGAAGGAGGAATCAGAAAAAAAAAAGATGATATTGTACTACAGTATAATCATGGATGTTCATCCTGAGTGCCTAAGTCATCAGGGTATGGCTTGTTGTGTTCAGTAATTTTGCTGAAAAACCTGGGGAAATTAGAATACATTTTAGGGAAGGTTTCCATCAGAAATGCCCAAATTCCCAATACCTAAGATAATACATTTCAATTATCTCAAAATCTTACATAGGACAGCAATGATCCTATGGATGTGAGCTAAGTGAGGCCTCACTGCCAAAAGTGTCATGTTTTGCTCTTGGTCTTTCCTTCTTTTGAATTTTGGTGCAGGGCTTGTGGGAAGAAGGGTGGGATAGAAGGCTTGTGCGTAATACTGTGCACAAATGAACTAGTTAATGACAGCGATTCTTGTTCAGATAGTCTTAAATCTTTTTCTTTCCATCTGTTACAAATGAACAAGGCATAAATTGTACCCTCAGTTCTTTAATGACTCTGGTAACCAAGAGAATATTCAACTTTTCTTTTATAGCAATTATAATCGCTCTTCCTGAATTAGTTTCAGAACTTCATGTATAAAAGCCATTTTACAGTCTACTGTGAAATTTCAGGAGGAAATACCCAGTTCCCAAATCCATGTTATGTATTCGCTGTGCCTTTCTAAGATTTGTTGAAGAAGATAGATGGCTTGATGTGATGGCAGATATGATCAGCGCAAGAAGGGAACAAGTGTGAAATGTAGATAAAATTCATTGTTTTAAGGAGATTTATTTTTATGCCCACAAATAAGACCTGAAAGAAAAAAGTGCCACAATCCTCATTCAGTGAGACTTAGACAATATTTTATTCACAGAAGAAAAAGATCTTATATACGAACTCACTGAACCATGCAAGTAGCAAAGCATTAAATTATTTGTTAAAGAAGTCAGTGAATCATAGTTGACCCACTGCGGGGAGATGTCCCTTTGTTGACACCCCCCTCCACTTCTCTGTGAAATCGGGGGCTGGGTATTATTGAGCAGCTAAAAATAATTCAGAAAATGTTGAGTTGGTTTTCTAGAGGCCCTTTCTTTTCCAGTTTAATGCTTAATCTGCATAATTTTAGAAATTTGAAGTTAAATTGCTCCATAAGACTACTTGAGAGAGGCCCACAGACCCTTTGGGAGCAAAAGCATCTGTTTTTCTATGCTCACATTAAAAAAAAATGTATGTGTGGAAAAGTGTCTATGTTTTTTCCCCTTAGATCCATCTGGTATGCAGATTAGGTTATTTGCAGACCTAAGTATCTCCATGTTTGGGTTTTCTACATCAGGCGATCTATGTATAAAGATTGATCTTACTTTGAGTACAGAACATGCCTTGCTGTTCACCTTAATCTGTTTCTCTTTGATTTAGGTATCCTGAGAATGTTTGGAGGGCTGGGGAGAGAGATGAAGCAGGTTTCTGGTGTTGTTACCATTAACAGATTTACCCATTATATAGATATTTTCTCTTTAAGAAAAACTATTAGACCACGTGTGTGTGTGTTCAAAGAGAAGACATTTTTTTCAGTTGCCCTCTCTTTTCTGCTTCCTCAGTTACAAGAAGATACTGCTATCCTGTGGCAACCTATCTAATTTCAGCAGATTGAGATTAGAAAAATAATTCTAAAGGAATTAACTTCTGATATATGTAGCAGAAATCAGCCTCAGAATATGCCAGACTTCCCAGAAGAAACCTTCCATCAGATATGATAAAAGCCATTCATTTTCTTGAATGAAAACCCCAAGCTACTAAATTGCTTTAGTCTTAGTAAACATATATCAGAAGTCAATTTCTTTAGAATTATTTTTCTAATAATCTCAATCATCACACACTGAATGTCAGGAATTCATATTGCAGGCATCTGACTTGAATAAATGTGCTGGATTAATGAAGCAGAAAAGAGTCAGTCACCCATACCAGAGTCAGTCCAATAGTGATGGGGAGGGTGCAGATGGAAAAAGAAAGGCTGAAGCTTTTCATAAAGAAGGAAAATGGGAGGATAACCGAGAAATCTCATCAGCGTATATACTGTCTACAGGGAAAGCTTATGTAGAGAGAAGGCAATTGAATAGGGCATCTAATAAAATTCTAGGATGCGAGGATTAGAGGACAAAGATTTCACCCAAGAACATATCTTTGGGAAGTTTCACTTCCCAGATTTCAATATTACATTCACTGTGACTGAATAGAATATGCAGAAGATTTAAATAGCAGGAGAGGCAAAGAGAACCTACAAATAAGAGGCAATAAATGACCACAACGAAGTTACAGTAGCAACAGATCATTCTTGCCTGGAGGACCATTTCAACACACGTTGATCTTGGTGAGAACGCCTCATTGTATTAACCCTAAAACATTATTTCTCAAATTTCATATCCTCAGAAATTTCCTTAACATTTGTATCTATCCACATACCACAATACTATCATTTTCTTGATATTTATCTCTATAGCTGCTTGTTTACTTAAATTTAGCAGTGTCCAAAGCAATAATATCCATGAAACTACATACATGTGTGAAAACAAAATCTATTCATCCAGATGTCACTGAAAATCCTCTGGTGTACCATCAGGAGTAGTGGCGAATATTGCCTTAATGCAGCTGTGTCTTTAGGGAAGAGAATACAGACCATGTCTTCCTGTCCAGACAAAACAAGTTTTATTTGCCTTATGGTTCAAATCTTAAGAGTATCCTCATCTACTTTCAAAGGGTCATGAGTCTTGTAAGGGAGCAAGATGATGGGCAGTTTGGGAGGTAGCAGATAATGCCCAAGACTGCGTACAGATGACAAATGTGGAAACTTACAAAGGCTTTCCTAAGGCAATTTACTTGTACTGCCCCACCTAGGAAGCCTAGCAGCTTTGATCAGCTGGAGTTCTTGGCCATAGGGCAAATAATAAATACTTAAAACATCTGGACTTTTCCATTAGCCTAACTTCCAGTAAAATGATGAATTTCTAAACACGGTGTCTTTCCTTAAAGTATCTCATCTAGAAGACCTTTCACAGCAACTATTTCTATTTGCAATACTCTAGGCTTTTTTTCCCAAGAGGTGAGGTATGGGTGATTTAAACTAATATTCAACCCAGAGTAATATAGCAAGAAAGAATGTTAGTTTCTCTTCAACATAGACATATGTCTGGCTTTTGTAGTCTCTGCATTTTGTATCAGCTATCTCCCTAAATCACTGATAACTTATTTTAAACAATATATTTTAAATAGCAGTGTCCTTTATGCACTTTTATGAAATTTACTGTCAACTATTTTATGTTCACACAACAACTTTTGTTTTAATATTTACAACTTTATGCTAAATATCAAGTTGTATCTTTTTTCTTTTCTCTGTAGATGTTGTAAAATTGGACCCAAAGCCCTATAATCTTGAATCTCAAGACCTACTTGAAGGACTGTATAGGTGGTGAGTAGAAGGCTTGGCAGTGCCACTGGATTTGTTACTTGGATTAAAGAAAAAGGAAAGGCATCATCTGGCATAAAGCTGAGTAGTCACTCCAACATGTGTTTATTTCTAGCCACATCCACTTGGATATGGGTGGGATATTGCAAGACTTCCTCACTGGCCCAGGACCTATACTTTTCCATCTGCAGATATTTATCAGGATCAAGAATTCTAGTATCTCACTTGAAATGACAGAGTTGAAGCTTGTAAGAGTCTAAAACTCTTCACAGATGTGATATGAATCACACTGAAAACTTATAAGAAGTATTTGTTAAAGATGCTATTCTAGAAAGAGCTGTGACCTTGAAGTCAGGTGGTTCTGGATTCAAATCCTACCGTTTACTTATTAGCTCCATTACACTGTGCAAAGCCGAACCATGGACGGTTGGGTAGAGTTTTAGACACCCAGGTTCATCCCAGGATGTTTCTTTAAGCTGGGAGGGGAGAGGAAGAAACATGGGGTGTGGAAAATGAGGTGTTCTCCTTCGAACTCCCTGATTTTGCCTCTGTGAATGCGTTTCTGTCTGTACAACGCTTCCAACATTTGACACCCTACTCTGGGAAATTTTCTGATTGCTGAAGGAAGCAAGTAAACGTATCTTCATTTTCATATAAAAGAAAACATATCTCAGAAACCCAGCGTGCTTTCTGGGCTTTTGGTTTTCAGGATAGTTCCTTACTTGGCAAGTTTCTCTCTCTTCTGGGAGCTGTGTCGTTTAAGTTTATCTCAATTTGCAAATGGATGACAAATGATAGAAGCTTAGTTTCTGGGCTGTAAAACACAGAATTCTCCTAATTCACAAATGTGTGGTTTGGTCTTTCACTTTTGCTATTTGAATTTCCATTCTCTTCCTCATCTGATAGCTCATGCACTTTTGTGATCACGCTGATACAATAAACTATTGGTAGCTTGAAGTCAGCCATGGTGGAAATATTTATTGGTCTGGCCAAAAAGTTAGTGTGAGTTTTTGTAAGATGGTATGCAAAAGCCCAAATGAATTTTTTGGGGTAATCCAATACATCACAGAAATTAGCCAACACTACAAATTAGGACTCCCCAGCCACCTCATCTTGAAAGTCAGTTTACTTGCATACCACTGGACTCAGAAGTACCCAGTGGATGGAAAGGCTGCTTCTCTTAACCACATTTCATTCATTCCTTCTTTCAGTGAACATTTGTTGAAGGCCTGCTCTGTACCAATCCTGGGTCCAGACACTGGGGATGCAGAGGTCACCAGAACCTGGTGCCTAGCGTGGAGGATCCCACCATTAGAGTAAGAAAGATTGCCAAGTTAAGAGACAACTATAACCCATCAGGAGAAGTGTGAGAACAGAAATATGTACAGCATACTGAGAATGATTAACTCATAACCTGCTAGAAATAGAAAGGACTTTGTCTCCAACTAAAGAATTTTTTTTTCCTGTGGTTTTTATAAGTGGGAGCCTGACAAACAGGTGACTTAAAGGGAATGCTATTTTGAAAACAAAGAGAGATGTATTTCAGAGGGTGATTTCTCTTGATTTCAGGAGAGTCTTGCTGTTTTACAGTGCTTATACACTAGAGGGAAGATTTTTATTTGGACCAACTATAGGCATTTGTTGTAATGGGAAGCCAGGGCTGGCTCCATAAGAAATTGTGACTGATAGGGTTCACTGATAAGTTAGAAGTGGTTATATAGTAAAGAAAAGGTGATCTGCTAAGGGCAGTGCATCCTAGCTTTGCCAAGTCCAAGTTGTGAAACATTAGGCAAGTTACTTGACCTCTCAGTTTCAGTTTTCTAGCTGTAAAACAGGGAACATAATAGTTGAGAGGCAGTGAAGTAGGGTGGTCAAAAGTATAGGCTAGACTACCTGGGTTTAGGTCTCTACTTTGCCCTTTAATAGCCATGTGACTTTGGGCAGTTAACTTAAACTCTGATTCAATGAACTTATCTGTAAAATGGGTCTATCATTAGTACCTATCTCACAGAATTGCAGTGAGGAATACATGAAATGCTGTATCAATATCTACAGCTCCTAACACAGTGCCCAATGCTTATCCTACCTATCTTTGTTACATTTTCCCTTCCTTATTGCTACTGCGATGTTTCCCCTATCTATCCTTCTCTGTGGCAATCACATCTATCCTTCAAGGCACATTTCATATGCAGCCTCCTCCATGAAGCCTTCCCTGATTTTACGTCCTCACTCTTAAAATGGAGAGATGTAGTTTCCTACTGCTATGGGGTGAGGGATTTGGAGAGACATCAGAACTTGGTGTGGAGGGTTATCGAGGGCACTGGTCTGGATAGCTCTGGGTTGGAGGTACAGGGAAGGAGCTGAGGTTTGCACTTAGAGCAGAGGGGTGAATTGAACTGGGGGTAAACCAACAGCAAGGTAATTCACACTGCCACCTGCCACTGTCCTGCCTCCATCATTGATCAGGACCATGAATTCAAACCACATAGAAAGCATGTCTCGGAAGAAGATGTGTGTGGGGAGGCAGGGGATGATTCTGCCTACAGACAAAGAAGTGCAGGCCATCACATAAATTTTCATGCATAGGCGTCACAGTGTTTCTGCCACAGAAGAGAATGGGGGTGGGGGACAGTGAGAAAGGTGAGAGCAGAAATTTGGCACGGTCAGTAAGATGGATGTCTACACCATTACTTAGGGGACTTGGATTGCCCCACTCTGACAGTAACAACTGGACTTGGCCAATCTACGCTTCATTTCAGGAGCAAGGAGGCATGGCTATTCCAGGCTTTCTCACTTGAATCCACAGAAGCTGTGGTGGTAGAGAGAACACTAAGGAACACGATCCACCTTCCTTGGAGGTTCAACCTTGGGGCAGCATGGATCACCTGGGGTGTCTGTGAAGATGCAAGTACCCCGGCACCACTCTTCAGAGAGTCTGATTCACAGAGTCTGGTTTAGCACCCTGAAGTCTGCGTTTTAACACACAGTTGACTGTGATGTGCACTGAACTTAAAGAACTAGCTATTCGTATGATAATAAATGCACTTTGAAAAACTAAAAGCAGGATTGTCCATGACTGAGTCTCCTGGAAAGGAGTGGGAAGGGAGAAATTGACCTTAGGGGGTGCACCCTTGGAGAACTGCCCTGGGAAGCCAGGGGCAGGCAGGGGCCAGCCTGAGGACACCTGTGCAGGTGCCTGGGAAAGGTGCCAAAGGGGGAATTTCTGGGTGGACCCTGAGACAGAGATTAGAGGACCAGTGGTTTCACTGGGGAGTGATTCCAGGATGCACTGGTGTAGGGGAGTGAGGGAAAGAAGCCAGCACAGGTGCATGGATGGACTGAGGGGTCCGAGTACCTCTGGGAATGCTCTGCTGCTCACCCATCTGAAGGGCCAGGCAGTTGAAGCCTGTGTCTTTCAGTTCCCATTCACCACTGGCTGGTAGCTTCTGTCAGGAGGATTAATTCCTCCCCAACACATCTGATGTATCTGACTTCAAGTGAGAACAGCACGTGCTGACAATAAGGTGCTGTTGGCATGTATGAAAAAGGCAAGTGCCCAGCAAAGGGGGGCACCAGCAGCATCTTCTGTAACTGCAATGACCTGATGTCACATATGTTGCACTCTGTTATCTACATATTGCTTTGATTTGCATCACTGCACTTGATAAAAATGAGGTAGGCAATAAAGTGTGATGGTGGTGGGAGTGGCCTATGGAGTCAGACTGACCTAGAACACCAGTTTCTCCTCATTGTAGCTGAGTGACCTTGGACAAGTCATTTCCCTCACTGAGCCTCACTTCCCACACATGTAAAGTAGGGCTCATAATGACAACTATTGCACTATGGTTATTGTAAGGCATAAATGCAGAATTCCCAGCAGAGGGCTCGAGATATAAGGGGGCTAAAGCAATATTACTTCCCTTTATGTCTCTGTCTCTGTTTTTTTGTAAACTAATTTATTTTTTGGCCACACCATGTAGCATGTGGGATCATACTTTCCTGACAGGACAGGGATCAAATCCAGGCCCCCTGCATTGGAAGCATGGCATTTTGACTGCTGGGCCACCAGAAAGCCCCCCACCCCTCTCTCTTTACTCAGCTTGTACCCCCATTGTATGGCACCAATGTGGTACTTAATGTTTCTAACATGGAAGGCTTAAGTACACCCTGGAGAAAAGTCCACATTGCTTATGAAGCAGTCGATTGAAGGTGCCATTTAAAATAATACAAAATCTAGAAAAGCAAAGGGGATGGGTATTGACCAAGTTCAGATGCTGGAAGACTTTCCCCCTCGGGAGGAAGATATCTTTTAGACTAGATGTTGAATGATGCGGGGAATTGTTTTTGGCAGAGAGAAATGAAGGAGGATCCCAGGTGGGAAGATGCCCTGGACAAGGTCTGGTAGAATAGGACACAAGACAAACATAAACTAACATTTATTGAGCACTTAATCTGTATAAGGCACTGTGGAGAGTGATTTTTTTAACATGTTTTATTTCATCAAATCCCCACCACAACTTTGCAAGTTAGGCACTATTATTAATTAGGCACTAAACTGAAGCACAAAGAACTGTTGGCTGATTTGCCTGAGGCCTCATAGGCAGAAAATGGTGAAGCCTGGAGTAGAAATCAGGTGTGTCTGACTCCAAGCCCAGTCACTAAGTGTGAGCAGCCATAATAGTAATTACCAATCATAAGAGCTATCATGGTTTCTGTGGAATGATCAGCTCCCACTATGGATTCAATTCAATAAAGACTGAGCACCTCCTGTTATTATGTATTATTACCTAAGTAAGGAGCAGTTTTAGCCTGAATCTTTGGAAATTCTCCTTTATTGTGGGGCACCCTGGGAATTTTCCTTTGGTTTCCCCTAATTATTTCTTAAAGCCGTGGGCTTGGTTCGTACGATTATGACTCCAATTTTCAATTCCCTATCAGCATATGACACGAGTTGTCATTGTTTAATCACAGGCTGCACTTGTGATGAATGTTGGATAATCTGAACAAAAGCACAGGAAAACTAATTAGAAGGAACCAAAGGCAAGAGGCTCAGAGCCTTGAACAAGAAACTGTGTGAAGGTTTCTAGGACTCAGTCCCTGAAGCTCTGACAATGCATTTTGATCCTTGTCTGAATGCAAATGAACGACTCCATCACATCATAGGCAGTTTGTCACAGTGCAGGTTATTTAGCTGGTTAATTAAAAGTCTGAGTGAGCTGGTGCCTACCTGCACTGGGCTCTGAAGATAACCAAACCTGTGTTCTGACCAGGCAAGTTAATTTAAAATAAGTGACCTCAATTGGGTAATGGCTGCAGGTTCAAATTCAAGAATCGCTATAATTAGTCCCAGATGGATTGTAATTGTTCTTTCAGGAAACAGAGTGATGAAGGGGGAAGAGAAATGCCCAAGCCTAAAGTAAAGGTTATTTGTCATATCTTTCCAAAAGAAGGGGAGCTGACTGGGGCAGGACGTAGTTAAGATGGTATAGCAAGACTTCCATGGCTGCTGCCCAAATGTGTCCTTCTAGACATAGAGTGGGCATAGCTCTTTTGGAAACAAGGAGAATTCAGTGCTCTTACCTATGTGATCTCAGGCGAGTTATTTAACCTTCTTATATCTGTTTCTCATCTATGTAATGGAGAAAACACTATGAACACTACCAACCTCAGAGGATTGAAGAAGATGCTGTGCAAAACTGCTTTGAAAAAAAAAATATGTAAAGCTCTACAAGGCAGTATTTATTCTTGCTTTAATTTAGGAAAGTTTCCTAATCAGAGCTGTGGTTTTAGAGTATATGGGTATGCTAGGCGTGTTCCTCTTTTTATGTTTTCCTTCTACTCTGCCATAAACCAAGTACCTTCTGAACTACACCCCCTTGAGAGGTGAGAGGATGACAGTTGGTAGGATGTTCAGCACTGTATCTGTGTGATGGTACGTGATGTTCTAATTTCTTAGGAGGTGCGCCTGCAGAGCTGAAAGGGATTTCGGCTTTATGAGCTTTGGGAAGAAATCAGAGTGAACACGGTTAGCGTTTTGCACTACAAAATCAGATCTGTCTCCACTCGTGTTAATATAACTCTTTGACTTGAAATTATGTGCTGACACAGCACTGCGGTACCACGAGGTTAGTGTAAGCCACAGTGAGAGTGGGATGGCTTTAGCTTCTCATTTTTTATGTGAATACTTGGTTTCCCTTCACTGTTCTGATATGTTCTAATTAGCTCTCTCTTCCCAAGCCCTGGTAGCAACAGTAATAAAAATTTGTACAATGATAAAAATAAGTGAAAAACTCATAACCCAGTACAAAACCCTGGAAGACCAAGAACTTGACCATTTGGGGGTGCACAAATGACTGTTTTTGGTCCAGATTCCACTTTTAAAGGGAATTGTACTGTGATGCCCATTTGAGTCCGCCTTAATGGAATATAAGCATCTAAGACAGAGATTTACAACCTATGCTGACTGACAGTAATCACAACTATTTATCCTTTAAGCCTAACCAAAACTCATTAAAGGAGCTTGCTTTTAAATCAGAATCTGCGTTCTGTCTTGTTAGATGAGCCAGCACATAATGGAGTCGTGTCTCCCAGAACTGCATTGCTATCAAAGGGCTGTGCCTTTTGCTGAAAAGAGCTTGAGGTCATAAGGAACAAATAAACAAAAAGCCCTGGCTCCACATTAGCCTTCACCCCTGGGAAACATGCATCAATGGTATGGAGTGGCAGAGAGCACAGCTTTGCAAGGATTTTGCAAAGATTTAAGCCATAGGCTGTGCATTCATTACTACACATCTCCCTGGGGAGTTTGTGTGGTGTACCATAAGCAAAAGCCACAGTACACAGTGCACCGAGGACTGGGAATTATTCTCCAAGTGATAAATACCAGGACTACCCTCCCCCACCCTGAAAAATGTCAAAAAGCTATTTGAACTCAACAAATATTTATTGAGCACTTACTAGGTTCCAAACTGTTTTAGGTGCTGGGGATATGGTAATGAACAACATAAAGCACCCTGCCCTCAGGAAGCCTGTATTCTACTTTGCTTGTCTGGTGATCATTCCTACTTGTAAATTGCTACATGGTTTCTACCTCTCATCCTTTCCTCAGACTACTGATTATTTACCCAAACTAGGCACATGTCCTGTCTTCCCAATTAGACTCAAAAACTTGAGGGCAGGGCCCCAGTTTAAACTAATTAGTGTGTATATCATTCAGCACAGTGCCTTGTATGCAGGTGTTCAATCAATGTTTTTGAATGATGAGAACAAAGAGGACTCCAAATACAAGGGAAAAAGATGAGACTTTATACTGACTTCAAATGTCATCTTTCTAGTATAGTATGTTTTCTTATGAATGGACTCTTAACCTAAACACTAATAATTCCAGGTAGTTGGGTGGGAAGTGGGATAGGGGTGAGAAGGCAGGTAGCCTTTTCAAGGGAGTCCATATGTAGATATCTGTTTGTCCCTGTATTGGCGTAGTCTTGGGTGGTGTGGTGCAAAGAAGCTAGACACTGGAATCAGATCTGGGTTTAAATCTTTTCTCTTTCACTCACTGCTTGTGTGGCTGCTATATGCGTTAGTCTCTCAGCACTTCAGTTTCATCATCATAAAATGATGGGGTAGTTTAATCCCTAAGCAGAACCTTCTCATTTCAGATATCATGCTACTATATTTCCTAGTGGAAAAACTATGTTTCTTGAGGATCAAAAAGTCATGATGAAAGATAGAATTGTGTTCTGGCCAATATAGTCTGTGTTCTTATTGGTATCAAGTTTCAACCATTCTGCTTTACAACATCTGAGTTACTCTCTGTTTCCTAATTGGCACTGCTTATTAGCATTCACTCTGACAAGGGAGCTTGTCATATCTATGCAAATACAAATTTCCACCCCCTTTCACAAACCCTATGAACTATTGGCCCCTGAAGACTCAGCTCAGCAGGCCATCAGGAGCAAGCTGTCCAGGTCTCTAAGTCAGGCATGTTTCTTGTGCATTCCCATTAGGATCTTGTTCCTTTCTGTCACTGCAGTTAGACCATGATCATCTGTCTACCTGACTGCTTCTCTATGAACTCATGAGCTCCTTAGAGGCTAGAACCACGTCTTCTTTGTTTTTCACGTTTTCTTTAAACTTGCTGCTAGTTTTTATCTGGGATGACAGACCCAGGCAGCACACTTAGGAATGTCTTGCTTTCAAGGACAGCTTGAAACCATATCTTTACATTTCAGCAGTTCTACTGGAAAGGATTGTGCATAAGAGCCTTCTGTTTCCTTTTCTCACGCAGCTAAGAAGATAAAACTATTCACTTTTTTTCTGCCACTTCAAATATTATTCTTATTTATGTAGATTCTATGAAGAGAACACTTGAGTAATGGGTTATTTCCAGTTTCCACAAAGAACCAAGTCTGAACTAGTCCTCTGTATGCAAAAAAAGCAAAAAACAAAAAACTTTGTTTGATGTGTTGGTTTCTGTTGCAATGAGATTGCAAACGAAACCATCCCCATCTTCCTCCGGAGTACAGTAAAGGGAAATTTATCTCCATCTGACAACTTTTCAGCTAAGCTCCCTGAGCAAAGCCAATAATATGGAACTCATGAAAACAGTTCGAAGACTGAACGGCTTTCTCTATATTTGGAGAAACAATACCATTTTCTCTTGGCTCATAAATCCTCCAGTTCCTTGGACCATTATGAATATGGCTCTTTTTCTTTAAAAAAGAGTTTGACAGCAAGATTATCATGCATGCATTCTTGACATGAGTGAAGAAAGTGAGGAGAATGAGTTGTAGGTCACCAAGTGGTAGAGACCACTAGAAAGTGGCTAGGCATTCATGTGTATTGTCTCTTGGGGTGTTGTGATCTGTGACTGTAGTTAGTTAAGCAAGGGGTGTGGTGGGAGCTGCAGTGGACAGAATCACGGGAGAATACTACTGGGGAAGTTGTCTTGGGCATAATCTGCCCTCCCACTTAGTCTTGGGCTTCCCTGGTGACTCAGATGGTAAAGAATTTGCCTGAAATGCAGGAGACCTGGGTTCGATCCCTGGGTTGGGAAGATCTCCCAGAGAAGGGAATGGGTACCTACTCCAGTATTCTGGCCTGAAGAATTCCATGGACAAGGGAGCCTGATGGGCTACCATCCATGGGGTCACAAAGAGTCATGACTGAGCGACTGTCACTTTCACTTAGTTTCAATATTTCACAATTAGTGCTCTATCTTCAACAGGTTGAGTGTGAGAAGCAGCCCATAACTCTTCCGGGGAGGAGCCCTGGACAACACTACCCTCCCTAATGAAAGCCAATGCGTGAGGCTTCGGAGATGGGTCTGCAGCCCCCAGTTAAGAGTTAACAGCTCTGTTGGGAGATGCACTTTATTGCCACTCCTTGAAGCTCTCTCTGAGCAGCTTGGTGGTGGTTGCCATGGACACCAAGTAGCAAACAGGCTAGGGTCAGAGTTTGAAGAATTGTGCTGTGCTTGAGTGGGTGAGACTGAAATTAAGTTAATGTGTGTACAAATAAGGTGCGTTTCTTTCCTTCACGACTTTGAGAAAATGGCAACAAAGCAGTCTGTCAAACAATTGATTTTATATTGGCCAGGGAAGAGGGAGGAGAAGCAATTTATTTATTGAGTAGGAGGTTCTCCAGTTAAGCGCAGGCAATAGTTTGAAATAAGGTCAAGAGAAGTGAAAAGGGCTCTCAGAGCTGTTGAAGAGATAGTAATGATGAAAAGGCACTTAAGAACGACCATTAAGAAGCTTTCTATAGTATCTTCTTAGAGGGCCTAGTCCCTTGCTTCAGGGTCTCTGGATCCTCATTTCTTAATCTAAGACCCAACATTACTGAGATTTCACTGCATCTGATTCTGCCCTCTTATTTACCTCTACAAGTGTGTGTGTGTATAGAAAACATTTTTTCAAATAAGTTCACCCAGTGTTCTATTTTCTGTGTCCCCATTCTTTTTTTTTTTTTTGATGTGGACCATTTTAAAAGTCTTTATTGAATTTGTTACCACATTGCTGCTGTTAAATGCTTTGGGTTTTTTGCCCAGGAAGCATGTGGGATCTTAGCTCCTTCACCAGGAATTGAATTCACATGCCCTGCCTTGGAAGGAGAAGTCTTAACCACTGAACCACCGGGGAAGTCCCCTGTGTCCCCATTCTTAAGATTGGTGGGTACAATTCCTGCCAATGCTGAGCTCTGAAAGAGACAGTACCCCTCCTGCCCTGTCCTCAATAATGATCCAGTTATAGGGAGAGCCAAAATTGCCACTGTTGGAGCAACTGACAGCATGCTAACAAGTTAAAGCACATCAATTTGAACTCAGCACTCTTGTTGATGACCAGTTAACCCCACTATGGTAGGACCAAAAAACCATAATCAAAGTACTTGCCACTCTCTTGGTAGTGCTCACATATCCAAATCTTTAAGATGATTGTAGTAAAGTAACAGCACACCATCAAAGACAAATATGAAGACTCTGAATATCTGGGGATCATGTCCTAACCACCAAACTCTTGTGTGACTTCACCATGTCAGTCTCCCTCTCTTGGGACCTGCCTCAGATTATAGAAGGAGCTTAATGCTCTTTGAGTTCTTGACTCAGTGACCACATTTTCCTTTCTTTATTCATTTTCTCCTCCTCTTTGAAATGAGGTGCAGTGACTCTAATTCTAATGCTTGTGGACTTGCCCTTGCTGGGGAATCTTAGAATACCTTAGAGAAATTGTCTGATTCATCTTAACATCATTCTGGTAAGGCAGGGGAGGAGTCTTCTATTTTATGGCTAAGTAGATGAAAGGTGAGGTGACTGTGTAAGGTCACCTGGGGGTCTTGAGACAGAACTCAGCCAGGTTTCTGGTCTTTTACCTATAGTGCTAGATGACTTCAGAAGGTATTTGTTAATTGCTATTCTTTTTCAGAGTAGGGTGTTGGTGCTACATGTATATCTGGGAAGCTGCTTGGTAGTTATATTTTCAAAAGGTTGGAGAGAGAATAGTGTGGTCTGGCTACTAATCTCTTCCACTTTAGCTCTACTTCTAGTGCTTGTCTACATGCTAAGTCACTTCAGTTGTGTCCAACTCTTTGTCACCCTATAGACTGTAGCCTATCAGGCTCCTCCATCCATGGAATTCTCCAGGCAATAATACTAGAGTGGGTAGCCATTCCTTTCTCCAGGGGAATCTTCACAACCCAGGGATCAAACCCACAGTTCTTATGTCTCCTACATTGGCAGGTGGATTCTTTACCATTAGTGCCACGAGGGAAGTCTCTGTAGTGGCATGACACTAATTGTCACCAGTATCCCCAAGCTCTGGCCTGGGCCCATTGAGTCATGCCCCTTGTTATATCTTTTGGATGGAGACAAATTCGACCCTGTCAAATCTGGATAGAAGGCAAGCTGCCCCAACAGGAGTGGGATGAAATTGACTGAGAGGGCCAGGTGGGTGGTTGCCAACAGTGGCATCAGACTGATCACAGGCTCTTTCCCACACACAGTCTCAATGAAGCCCAGACCTTGGCATGGATCAGTCAATGGCCTTTGCCCTTCAGTGTCAGTGCAGTGAAGAACTTGGGTCTGTACATTTTATTTATGGTTACTTATTTTACATTGGCTTTGTGTCTCTCTTATAAGGGAGTCTTGGGGTCTAAATTATTTAAAATACAAAAGTCCTGTGGCAATGTGAATGTGAACCATAAGTAATATTTTAAAAATGTTTTTTATTGTGGTAAAAGTCACATAATATAAAACATACTATCTTCATCATCTTTGTACAGTGCATTTGCACTAAGTACATTTGTACTGCTGTGCAACTCTCACCATTATCTGTCTCTCCAAATTTTCACCTTCCTAAACCGAAACTCTGTCTGCATTAATGCTAACTCCCTGTTCCCTCTCTATCCCCCTGCTCCCCGCCCCTGACATCTACCAATGTGCTTTCTGACTCTATGAATTTGATGATTCTAGGTATCTCCTATAAGTGGAGTCACACAGTATCTCTATGCACCTAATGTATAACAATAAGTAGCTTTTGTTTTGCTGTTGTAAACTGTGGTTCTTGCAGCCTTTATGAACCTTATGTTACAGTGTCTGTTAGAATCTAGGACAAGACTCCTGTGATCATGAAGCTGTGTGATGAACCTTCTAATTGCTATATTTTGGTTGCTTTTAATCTGGGAAAATTTCCTAATAAATTTGGATAATGATTCTAAAAAAATGTATTAATGTTTACAAGCCAATAATTGTAACCCCCTAGGAGCTTTTCAACCCCTCAGTGTCTGCAAAGGCTTAGCTGGGACATTCACAGCATCAGCTGTACAAAGGAACAGGTGTCAGGGTGCTTTCCTCCCATGCCAACTGAAAACATATTAAATGCCTGTAGAGGGATAAAAGGTTATCTGTGGTTAATGTTTCCTTTTTTCTGTTTTTTAAAAGGATGGGTCTGAGGTCTCACTTGATTTAAGTTATGTAGTTAACTCAAAGGAGGCTATTTGTATTTTATTTTCCCATTTGAACTGGTTCATATTTTTATAATTTTAGAATAAGGTACCAGCCTTGATCCTAAAATGTTGGTGTTAATGGGTGGGAGAGAAAGTCTTTTGATGTAATAAGTCTTTACTGCAACCTATTGTACTTTTAAGGAGTAGTGGCTTCTGAGGAATCTCTCAGAAGAAATGGAGTAGCCATCATGGTCAACAAAAGAGTCCAAAATGCAGTACTTGGATGCAATCTCAAAAACAACAGAATGATCTCTGTTCATCTCCAAGGCAAACAATTCAATATCACAGTAATCCAAGTCTATGCCCCAACCAGTAACGCTGAAGAAGCTGAAGTTGAATGGTTCTATGAAGACCTACATGACCTTTTAGAACTAACACCCAAAAAAGATGTCCTTTTCATTATAGGGGACTGGAATGCAAAAGTAGGATGTCAAAAAACACCTGGAGTAACAGGCAAATTTGGCCTTGGAGTACAGAATGAAGCAGGACAAAGGCTAACAGAGTTTTGCCAAGAGAACACACTGGTCATAGCAAACACCCTCTTCCAGCAACACAAGAGAAGACTCTACACATGGACATCACCAGATGGTCAATACCAAAATTAGATTGATTATATTCTTTGCAGCCAAAGATGGAGAAGCTCTATACAGTCAACAAAAACAAGACCAGGAGCTGACTATGGCTCAGATCATAAGCTCCTTATTGCCAAATTCAGACTTAAATTGAAGAAAGTATGGAAAACCACTAGACCATTCAGGTATGACCTAAATCAAATCCCTTATGAGTATACAGTGGAAGTGAGAAATAGATTTAAGGGACTAGATCTGTTAAATAGAGTGCCTGATGAACTATGGACTGAGGTTTGTGACATTGTACGGGAGACAGGGAACAAGACCATCCCCAAGGAAAAGAAATGCAAAAAAGCAAAATGGCTGTCTGAGGAGGCCTTACAAATAGCTGTGAAAAGAAGAGAAGTGAAAAGCAAAGGAGAAAAGGAAAGATACAAGCATCTGAATGCAGAGTTCCAAAGAATAGTAAGAAGAGATAAGAGAGCCTTCCTCAGAGATCAATGCAAAGAAACAGAGGAAAAGAACAGAATGGGAAAGACTAGAGATCTCTTCAAGAAAATGAGAGATACCAAGGGAACATTTCATGCAAAGATGGGCTCAATAAAGGACAGAAATGGTATGGACCTAACAGAAGCAGAAGATATTAAGAAGATGTGGCAAGAATACACAGAACTGTACAAAAAGATCTTCATGACCTAGATAATCACAATGGTGTGATCACTCATCTAGAGCCAGACATCTGGAATGTGAAGTCAAGTGGGCCTTAGAAAGCATCACTACAAACAAAGCTAGTGGAGGTGATGGAATTCCAGTTGAGCTGTTTCAAATCCTGGAAGATGATGCTGTGAAAGTGCTGTACTCAATATGCCAGCAAATTTGGAAAACGCAGCAGTGGCCACAGGACTGGAAGAAGTCAGTTTTCATTCCAATCCCAAAGAAAGGCAATGCCAAAGAATGCTCAAACTACTGCACAATTGCACTCATCTCACATGCTAGTAAAGTAATGCTCAAAATTCTCCAAGCCAGGATTCAGCAATACGTGAACCATGAACTTCCAAATGTTCAAGCTGGTTTTCGAAAAGGCAGAGGAACCAGAGATCAAATTGCCAACATCCGCTGGATCATGGAAAAAGCAAGAGAGTTCCAGAAAAACATCTATTTCTGCTTTATTGACTATGCAAAAGCCTTTGACTGTGTGGATCACAATAAACTGTGGAAAATTCTGAAAGAGATGGGAATACCAGACCACCTGACCTGCTTCTTGAGAAATGTGCATACAAGTCAGGAAGCAACAGTTAGAACTGGAAATGGAACAACAGACTGGTTCCAAGTAGGAAAAGGAGTACGTCAAGGCTGTATATTGTCACCCTGTTTATTTAACTTTTATGCAGAGTACATCATGAGAAACGCTGGGCTGGAAGAAGCACAAGCTGGAATCAAGATTGCTGGGAGAAATATCAATAACCTCAGATATGCAGATGACACCACCCTTATGGCAGAAAGTGAAGAGGAACTAAAAAGCCTCTTGATGAAAGTGAAAGAGGAGGGTGAAAAAGTTGGCTTAAAAGTCAACATTCAGAAAACGAAGATCATGGCATGTGGTCCCATCACTTCATGGGAAATAGATGGGGAAACAGTGGAAACTGTGTCAGACTTTATTTTTGGGCTCCAAAATCACTGCAGATGGTGACTGCAGCCATGAAATTAAAAGACGCTTACTCCTTGGAAGGACAGTTATGACCAATCTAGACAGCATGTTGAAGAGCAGAGACATTACTTTGTCAACAAAGATCCATCTAGTCAAGGCTATGTTTTTTCCAGTAGTCATGTATGGATGTGAGAGTTGGACTGTGAAGAAAGTTGAGCACCAAAGAATTGATGCTTTTGAACTGTGGTATTGGAGAAGACTCTTGAGAGTCCCTTGGACTGTAAGGAGATCCAACCAGTCCATTCTGAAGGAGATCAGCCCTGGGATTTCTTTGGAAGGAATGATGCTAAAGCTGAAACTCCAGTACTTTGGCCACTTCATGCAAAGAGTTGACTCATTGGAAAAGACTCTGATGCTGGGAAGGATTGGGGGCAGGAGGAGAAGGGGACGACTGAGGATGAGATGGCTGGATGGCATCACGGACTCAATGGACGTGAGTCTGAGTGAACTCCGGGAGATGGTGATGGACAGGGAGGCCTGGCGTGCTGCAATTCATGGGGTCGCAAAGAGTCGGACACGACTGCACAACTGAACTGAACTGAACTGATTGTACTTTTCTTTGGGCAAAGGGCATCTGAGCAGCAGCAACAGTATAGAGGGATATAATAGGCTTGTGATGAACAAACAGACCTCAGTTAATCAAAATCCAACTGCCAGAAATTCTTAACTAGTAGGAATTTTCCCCAGGCATTTTCCAGATACTATACGGACTGATGAGATATTTATATATATGGATGCGGCAAAACTTTGATCAACCTGATATTCTTATTAATGGGGACATTTGTTGTTCTGAATTCTAAGGACAGAGGTAAATGATAAGCTTCCAGGCTGTGTCCTGACCTTGGCACATATCATCTCTATCTCTCCCTTCATCTGTGTCTCCAAGTCTAAGCAAAGCTCACTGATGTTGAGGCTTGCAAGATTTTCAGTCAGCAAAGAAACTCTCAGTGATGGTCACTAGCCTGGAAATCTGAGAAAGCAGGAGAGTTGACTCACACATTTTGAGATACTTATCATACTCTTCCTTCCAGAATGATTGCATTGCCTTATCACCCCCTGCTACTGTAGCATGGAAGACATGTCCTTTCCCCTCCCAACATATCTAGCACTGTGTGGGTCAAAGGGGTCAGACTCAATCAACAGTTCTTGAATTTCCTACCTGGTTTTTCACAGTTCTGGGAATCACAGCCTGTTAGAATGGGAAGGGACCATCATATTCAATACACTCACTTTCCAGTTTAGGAAATGGAGGCACAGAACAACAAGGTGACTTTTTGAAATCATATAGCTAGGTCTCCTGCCTCAAGGCTTTTGTACTCTGCTTTAGAAAACTCCAGGATGTTTCCAGTCATCCCAAGGACTCTCATGAGGTTCCTTAATGAAAATTAATTTGAATTTGTGATTTTTTTAAAGTAAAACCTCCAAGCTTCATAGGAAAGAATCAAGTAAATAATGAGGTATCACAATGTTTAGAAATGGGGGAGGGGAGGAAACTGTTGGTTGAACACAGGCATTTCCTTTGTGAGACCAAAGCTTCTATCATCTGAAATAAACAAGAGTCTTGCTGTTTTGAAGTAATGATCTTGAATGAGTTTTTCTCTTTATTTTCCCAGAGGGAATTTGCTTCTAAATATTCACGAAGCCAGTCTAGCCAGTCTAATGTGAAGTATGACCAGAGAATCAGATCATTCTTTTTAATAAGCCAAAGATTAAAATCTCTAAATATAGACTACTGAGGTCTGCTACTAACTCTTAGGATAACTATCTTTGCATTTTCAGGAACAAGTTTATTTAAGGCTGCCAGTGAGTGTTAAAATCACCTAATATGGTAAAGGTTTTTTTACTGCAAATACAGAATTCGACTCAGGGCCTGGAAAACAGTAGTCTGGACATCAGAGAAACAACATGGGCAGTGAGAATCTTTAAGAAATCCAACTGGAGGCTTTGGTTTTGGGACACTGTTCTGCAATTTGGGGGTGCACTTTTGAAGTATTTATTTTGGCTGCAGTGGATCTTAGTGCATCCTTAGGCATGCAGAATCTTTAGTAGTGGCATGTGGAATCTAGCTCCCTGATCAGGCTTTGAATCTAGGCCCCCTGCCTTCGGAGCACAGAGTCTTAGCCACTGGATCATGGGGTGTATTTTTGCCTCAAAACATGTATTACGGTAGTCTAGGATATGTTACGGAGAAGGCAATGGCACCCCCACTCCAGTACTCTTGTCTGGAAAATCCCATGGATGGAGGAGCCTGGTGGGCTGCAGTCCATGAGGTCGCTAAGAGTTGGACATAACTGAGCGACTTCACTTTCACTTTTCACTTTCATGCATTGGAGAAGGAAATGGCAACCCACTCCAGTGTTCTTGCCTTGAGAATCCCAGGGACAGGGTAGCCTGGTGGGCTGCCATCATGGGGTCACACAGAGTCAGACATGACTGAAGTGACTTAGCAGCAGCAGCAGCAGGATATGTTAAATAATAGCATTAAATTACCACATCATTAGGGTAAGAAACAGACACCACTGGACACTATGATTGGTGAGGTAATAAAAGGGTCCCTGAAGAGGATGAACGAGGCAGCCAGTTTACAGTGAGAAACCTGGAATGGTTGGAGGTGGGGAAGGAAAGGGTTCATCTACTAAGAGATGAAGGAAAGCCAATGGGTGTGCTTGGCTACACATTCATCTATGTCTGGAAGCGTGCCCATTAGGAGACTGGGGAGCAGGGAAAGCAAAGAGGAACGGGAAGTCTTTTTTCACATATGGGCCCTAACATGGGCCTGGAAGAAGATGGACAGGCACGGGTCTTATATACACTTTGATCTTTGTTGCTGTGGTTCAGTTGCTAAGTCATGTCCAACTCTTTGTGACCCCATGGACTGCAGCACGCCAGGCTTCCCTGTCCTTCACTATCTCCCAGTTTGCTCAAACTCATGTCCATTGAGTCGGTGATGTAAACCAACTATCTCATCCTCTGTTGCCTTCAATCCTTCCCAGCATCAGGTCTTTTCCAATGAGTCAGCTCTTTGCATCAGGTGGTCAAAGCATTGGAGCTTCAGCATCAGTCCTTCCAGTGAATATTCAGGGTTTATTTCCTTTAGGATTGACTGGTTTGATCTCCTTGCAGTCCAAGGGACTCTCAACAGTCTTCTCTAGGACCATAATTCAAAAGCATCAATTCTTTGGTGCTCAGTCTTGGTCCAACTCTTATATGACTACTGGAAAAACCATATCTTTGACTAGACAGACCTTTGTTGGCAAAGTGATGTCTCTGCTTTTTAATACACTATCTAGGTTTGTCATTGGTTTTCTTCCAAGGAGTAAGTGCCTTTTAATTTCGTGGCTGTAGTCACTGTGTGCAGGGATTTTGGAGCCCAAGAAAATAAAATCTGCCACTGTTTCCACTTTTTCCCTGTCTATTAGCCATGAACCAGATACCATGATCTTAGTTTTCTGAATGTTGAGTTTTAAGCCAGGTGTTTCACTCTCCTCTTCATTCCTCATCAAGAGGCTCTTTAATTTCTCTTTGCTTTCTGCCATTAGAGTGGTATCATCTGCATATCTGAGGGTGATATTTCTCCATGCAGTCTTGATTCTAGCTTGTGATTCATCCAGCCCAGCATTTCTTTGAATTTATATTTTATTAAATTATATTAATTAATTGATTTATATATTTTGGCTTCACAGAGTCTTAGTTGTGACACTTGGGATCTTTGGTTGCAGCATGTGGGATCTAGTCCCTTGACCGAGGATCGAACCCAGGCCCCCTGCATTGGGAGCATAGAGTCTTAGGTACTGGACCTCAATACTGAAGTCCCTGACATCACATTTTATGATTAGTTTACTCATTTACAAAAATAAGCTGTAGGTTTTTCTAATTCCTTTAATTCTACAGCCTATATGTACTTGCTACTGCTGCTGCTAAGCGGCTTCAGTCGTGGCCGACTCTGTGCAACCCCACAGACGGCAGCCCACCAGGCTCCCCCATCCCTGGGATTCTCCAGGCAAGAACACGAGTGGGTTGCCATTTCCTTCTCCAATGCATGAAAGTGAAAAGTGAAAGTGAAGTCACTCAGTCGTGTCCAACTCTTAGCGACCACATGGACTGCAGCCTACCAGGCTCCTCCGTCCATGGGGTTTTCCAGGCAAGAGTACTGGAGTGGGGTGCCATTGCCTTCTCTGCCATATGTACCTAGCATATACGATATTATTTTACCTTTGTTGAAATGTTGCCCTCTAACTTGACTCACATTGCTAGGGGCTATTTCAAATTTTAAAAAGGAAAGAAAGAAAGAGAACTTTTGTTTCTGTCAACAGTGCCTAGTATAGTACTCTGAATATAAGCCCAACAATTGACTGGCCCTTGTCTGAAGATTTTCCTTGTAAATTGTAATAACTATTCTAGAGGTCTGACACCTTTGCCTTTCTTCTTTTTTGTGATTTGTCTCTTGATTATGCAGTGATTTCTTAGGTAGCTAAGCAATTTTGTCCACTCCAAGAGGTCCTATTCTATGTGGCATCTTGTTTGTCTATCATGAAGATATGGCCTCAGATTGCCCTTTGAAATCCAGATAAGTAATACCTGCCAAATCTCTTATCTGTTTTTGTCTTTTGAAGATTCTGAAAGACTTCTCATTCATTCCACCTATAGACACATACTGGCAAATAAATGGCATCTTGCTTTGGTTCCAGGAGTCTCCAGTGTAGCTGTTTTCTCTCCTATCTGGTACTTAGCCAAGTATATAATGTGAATGTCATGGAGAAGACAGACCTGCATGTGAAATTTAGAACCATCACTATGTGGTGGTGGAAGAATGTTTAAGTCTCAACTTTTAACCATGCCTCTAAAAGCAGGTCTTCTGAAGTACTTTGGAATGCTGAGTACAGAGAATCTTTCTTAGACAACCTCTAGTGTTGAAAAGGATCTGACCAGATGTAGGGTGAATTGTGGCAGTGGGCATGGAAAGGAGAAGGAAAAATTTGAGTAACTTCTCTATTGCTGCCCCTTCACACCTATAATTTATCCTAACCGTGTCCTCTGACCTTCTTCTTCTTATTTTTTTTTTTACTTTGGATAGGGTAAAAAGTAATATCTATGGGATAAAGCAAAAAATGCAAGATTATTGGGAAGATTCTCTGGAGTAGCTTGTAGCCACTTCTGAGAGATAGCAGTAGGATAAAAATCTTCCCAAGAATAATGGGAGCATCACTGTATCCATTCTACTGGATACTTGATTAACTTTCTGTAGTGTTTCAGCTGGTCAGGAAGAGATTTTATTAGTGTGCAAAATCTCCCTCCTCAACCCCTGCCTCACCAGGCAAATATCACCATAGGTGATTGGAAGAGCTGCATTCACAGTGTATGAGCCTAGCATATTCAGAAAAACCTACACTCCAGGAGTCAACTGGGCATTCTGACAGGCACATTTATGTTTTTAGGCCATGAGAGAGATAGGAGCAGGCTCACGCCTAATTTTTGAGGGCACATAGCAAGAGTACAAATGGAGGACTGCATACCACACATCTAAATGTTACAAAGTTGGAAAGCAAGATATGCCTTGGCTTGGTCTGTGTATCCACCTGTCGACCTAAATAAAGAGATAAATGGACATAAGCTCAAGCTACCAGAAATTAAGTTTAGTTGGAAATAGCAGGGAAATTGCAGTTCAAGAAATGCAAACTACAGGGGAGTCTCTGGAAGGTTTGGAGTGGGCTGCATTTATGAGAAGGGAACAACACAAAGTGGGGGCCCGCACCCAACCGAGCATAAGTTCTAAGTTCACTGGCTTGTGGATGACAGGAGATTCTTAGCAGATATTCACTGTTGGGAGATAAGGCTCAGAGTTCTGTAAATTAGTTGCTTATAGGGAATCAGTCTCTCAGTTCTTGAGTTTCATTTCCCTGAGGGCACACACATGAGATTCTCTATCTCACATCCAGTATGTCCCCTACATATGAACTTTCAAAGATGTGAATGTGTGTTCACACAACCAACCATATAAGTTAGTTCATGTGTCTGGCATACATTGTCATGTGTGTGTATCCTCTACAAGTGGTTATGCTTTTGTGTACTTTACTGCAGAGTAATGCATAGAGTACAGTAGTACAGTACCTTTATTTCAAGCCCAGGATATTCTAAAGCAAGCATAAAAGCAGTGGTGATGTAGCTGGTGCTACTGTACTTTTCAAGGTAAAAGTAAAGTGGACATCGCTCAGTTGTGTCCGACTCTTTGTGACCCCCATGGACTGTAGCCCACCAGGTTCCTCTGTCCATGGAATTCTCCAGGCAAGTATACTGGAATGGGTTGCCATGCCCTCTTCCAGGGGATCTTCCCGACCCGGGAGTTGAACCTGTGTCTCCTGCATTGCAGGCAGATTTTTTACCATCTGAGCCAAGGTACTGTAGTATAAGGTTAAAAATGTTTTCTTTATTTTTCTGTTTATTTTTATATATTATTTGTGTGAAAAGTATTATGAACCTATTACAGTATAGTACTATATAGCTGATTGTATTAGTTGGGTACCTAAGCTAACTCTGTTGGACTCATGAACAAACTGGTCTTATGAATGTGCTCTCAGATTAGAACTTGTTCATATGTAGGCGATTTGCTATACTTTGTTGGGGCAGGGTAGGGTGAGCTGGGGTGGAAGCTGAGCCCAGGGCTCAGAATTACTGGGTGGAGACTGGATCTACCTGAAACTGGGATGAGGTGGAAGAAGCCAAGGAGAGCAAGCTCCTCACCCCACAAAGGCTTACTTCTGTGACTTGAGGATCCTGCACAATTTTCCATGTCTTCCAACATGATATCATTCAAGTAGAATACAGTGAGAAAGTACGGATATCCGGAAAAACTATCTGCTAACCCCTTCACTTAGAGTGACTTGGGGAAGCCACTTTTAAACAAAATTATCCATTTTTCTCTGGTTTCCTACATAATGAGTTGCCGTTTTCTCCTTCATTGCCCCTGCCCTTGACCCCATATACCTTCGTGCTCTGATGTGGACAGCCCCATTTGCCTTATGTGTCCTTTTCCTTTTTCCTCATGATGTTCAACCAGCTATTAACCTTTCAAAAACTCTCAAGAACAAAAAGAAAAAAAAATGTCTTTCTATTTTTGTGTTTATGATATGTTGCTGCTGCTAAGTCGCTTCAGTCGTGTCTGACTCTGTGCGACCCTCTAGATGGCAGCCCATCAGGCTTCCCTGTCCCTGGGATTCTCCAGGCAAGAACACTGGAGTGGGTTGTCATTTCCTTCTAAAAAGCGTGAAAGTGAAGTCCCTCAGTCGTGTCTGACTCTCAACGACCCCATGGACTGCAGCCCACCAGACTCTTCCGCCCATGGGATTTTCCAGGCAAGAGGACTGGAGTGGGGGTGCCATTGCTTTCTCCAGTTTATGATATGAGGAATCCTCCAAAGCATGGAGCTCAAGGCAGTAGTCCTTCTTACCTGAGTTTAAGGATGATATTGGGTGCTCAAGTCTAGGGACCCAGAAAGGCTGAGCACCTACCCCAGATACTTATCCTGTGGGTGTTTATGCTTTCTTAGAACTAGTCTTGGAGATGGCAATCCACTCCAGTGTTCTTGCCTGGAGAATCCCAGGGACGGGGGGAACCTGGTGGGCTGCTGTCTGTGGGGTTGCACAGAGTCGGACACGACTGAAGTGACTTAGCAGTAGCAGTAGCAGAACTAGTCTTAGTTTATGCTTGGGTTTCCAGGAGTTAATGGAAGGAAGGCAAGCTATACCTTCCAGACATTGCCAGTTATGTTCACGTGATTCCCTCGCAAGGAAGAAGGAAATGGGCAACCCCTAGGGCAGTTGTTGATAATATAATGAAGATCGTGATTCTTTATCTGAGAATGAATGCCTGCAGATGGAAATTCTAGGTGTAATTACATACCACTTTGAGAATGTACCCCTCACAATTTATTCTACTCTTGTGGAGCCCATTGCATAGTTAGATTGCTTTGATGCCACAAATAAATGAACCTGTTCATCATAAATGAATTCATCATCAAAGGCTAGGTTTAAGGGGCACATTGTCACTTCCATGCATTAATGGAATATGAATCCTCATCAAGTGGAGAAAATCTTTGTGAAATGCTCATTGCTTAACAATGTTTGTTGTAAGCATAGCTGCTGCTCCAGGCTTCATCAGGGTCCTTAGCTCTTTTAACCTCTGGTTAAATCTAGTCTGATTGAACCCCTCAGTCAGATTCAGGACTGATTATTGCAATGATTAACAGCATTTGGAGCCAAACTCCTTGGGTTCAACGTCTGGCTTCACCAGTTATTAGCTCTATAACCTCTGAGTCTCAGTTCCTCCATCTGTTAAATGGAGATACTATTCCCATCTGCCTTATGAGGCTAATATGAAGATTAACTCACATGAGATATAGAAATGGGCACATATCCACTCACATTGATTACAGTTGTATCTGAAACATTATAAGCACTTAAAACATATTTGTTATTAAAAATGCCCAGCTGTCATATGGAGCTCAAGGCTTGAGTGCCTTTAATTATTTTAAGTGATGATGAAAAATCTAGTTAATTCTCAAATAGTCCTTGCACTTATCAATCAATGTATGTTATCCAGTGTTACATTGGAGAAAAAGAGAGGTTGTCTTACATGCTAAACATATTAGTGAGAACTAAGAATAGTTCAAGTTTTAGACTCTGCTCTCATGATAAGACCTTAGATTCAACTGATACCTTGGGAGATCCATGAGGACATTGTTCTAGAGCAACAGTCCCTGAATAACTCGTTTTCACACACACAGAACCTACCACTCATGGGAAGATAGCTATGGTGTCAGATGCTCTCCATGTTACTTTGATCCTCACAACATATGAGGATCCCATGGAAGGAGGGTAGTGGAACAGTCTTTTAACATGAGAAAATGGAGCCTCAAAAAACCGTCACTTTATTCAATGTCATGAAACAGGAAGGTGAGGGAGTTAGGACTTAAAGTCATGTCTATTCAGTTCCCAAGTGTGTCTATTCAGCTATACCACACAATATTCTAAGAAGAAGAGACGATACCCTAAGACTGTCATATGAACTGGCAAGTTGGCTCAAGGTTGTACAGGGATCATTGAGAGGAAGGACTGGGACAAAGGGGGGAGCCAAAGGAGGAGGGGAACTGGAGAGAACCACTATGTGCTGAGTGGAGGGGTCAAGTCAGGAGAGAACATCAGCCTTTAACATTTTTGCTTCACTTGAGAGAGGTCTAGCCATTGGTGACAGTGCTCTGTGCATGCTAAATCACTTTAGTCATGTCTGAGTCTACAAGACCCTATTGGCTGCAGTCTGCCAGGCTCCTCTGTCCGTGGGATTCTCCAGCCAAGAATACTGGAGTGGCTTGCCATGTTCTCTTCCAGGGAATCTTCCTGACTCAGGGGTCGAACCTGAGTCTCTTATGTCTAATATGCACTGGCAGGCAGGTTCTTTACCGCTAGCGCCACCTGGGTCTAGCCGTTGGTGGCAGTGCCCTAAGTAACCCCAATTGCTAGAGATATTTTGGACTCAGCAATGCATCCTTTGTGTTATAGCCTCACACTTGACAAGGCCCCCTAATATTATCTTGTTTAAACTGTTGTCTTTAGAATACTGACTTACTAACTTGGTTGTTTCATTTCTTAAAATGACTGTTTATGAAGTGACTGTCAGAATCAAATGAAAGGAAAGGAACCTAAGAGATTGACCTGCTTGAGAATTCTATTGTTAAGTAGCACTACTTTCCATGAAGAGGTGATTTTAGCTTGAACTATTTCTAGGGGAAATCAGAGATTCTATATTTTTTCTGCAAAGCACTCTGAAATGTATTGGTTTTGACTCTACTAAATTTGCATACTCTAGAATTCAAGCAGGAGCTATGCTGAGATTTACCTTTGAATTATCTATGGGAAAAATAAAAACACATTAAAGACTGAAGGGGAGGACTTCCTGGCGGTCCAGTGGTGAAAACTCTGTACTTCCATTGCAGAGGGCTCAGGTTCAGTCCCTGGTCAGGGAGCTAAGATCCCATGTGCTGTGTGGTGTGGCAAAAAAAAAAAAAAAAAAAGACTGAGGGGTGATGTTTAAGTCTCTTTAAGGAGACAACCTTTCTGATATCTAATGACTAGGCAATTAGGAAATTTTCTTACCTATTTATTAAAATAAGTCTTCTATAACAGTAGTCCCCAAACTTTTTGGCACCAGGGACCAGTTTTGTGGAAGACAATTTTTCCACAGACCGGGTGGGGTGGGGGAGTGGTTTCAGGGTGATTTTCATAAGGAACGCGTAACCTAGATCCCTCACATGTGCAGCTCAAAGTAGGGTTTGCATTCATATAAGAGTCTAATAACACCACTGATCTGACAGGAGGTGATGCTCAGGTGGCAAGTGGGCAGCGGCTGTAAGTACAGGCGAAGCTTCACGCCCTCACCTGCCGCTCCCCTCCTGCTGCATGGCCCAGTTCCCAACTGGCCACGGACTGGCAGCCATCTGTGGTCCAGGGGTTGGGGACTCCTTTTCTGTAAGGATATTTACTTATCCTCACAGACAATTTACTTGGAATATTTGTATGTTCCTGAAAACAATCTTAAAACTATTCTAGATCTGACTTTTCAGTAATTCAGAATAGCCTCGCCTGCATCTCACATCCCCAGCTGCTGAGATTTTACTCTCCTCCAGTTTCCTCTCCTTGTAACCAGTCGTTTCTCTGACTGACTTTCTCCCTAGTCTAGTTAAACTTGTTGGCTCTGGTACAGTCCTTAGGCCTCCAGAACAGTTGGTCAGTGCCTTCTTTATGATAACTCTTTACACTTGAGAATAGAGATTCAACTGCTTCCTGGCTCCCTTTCACCAGACTAAACAGCCCCAACTCATTTAAAAGTCTTTCCTCACAGGCCCTATTTTCTACTGCTTTAATCATGTTTTGCTGCACTTCTCTGGATCTTCTCCAATTGCATTGCAATTGTTCTAAGATGTAACCTGATGCACGGGCCTAATCTAGGGGTTGGTGTTGGCTACATATTTAATAAACAACGTAGAAATTAAATGGTTTAGTGCAGCGGTAAGAACACTGGACAGGGAGTCAGAAGACTTGAGTTTCACTCTTGCTCCGCCACCTCCTAGAATTGTGTAGAGTCCTAGGACAAACGTGATTTTTCCACATCTGGATAAATCATCTAAATATCTCTAAGCATCAATTTATCATCTGTAAATCTGAGATAAACACATCTGCCCTGCCTGCTTCCCATAGTGAGGCTCAAATGAGATAATCTGTGTGAAAACACTTGGTTTAGCATCAGAGAACGATGCAAACACTATGTGTTAGGAACTTTTCAGAATGCTTTGCCTATATTAACTCATTAAGGTACAGTTATCATTTCCATTTTACAACCAGGAAACTGAGACACAGAAAGTTAAATAATTGGCTCCAGGCCACACTGCTAGTGACAGAATGCATGCAGACTGGTTCCAGGGTCCATACGTGGAAACTCCATGCTATGTTGCCTCTCCAAATAAGCATGACACATCCAACATCATTTTATGGGGCCTGCCCTTCAAAAGCAGTCCACAGGTAGACGCTCCTGGGATGGTGGATCTGTTCAGTCATGTGTAGATAATTCTATGAGAGGCAACGTTTTCAAAAGTGAGTGTTTAGGTTGTTCATTGAAGTAAGGCAGTGTCTACCAGTGGGGGAGGGACTCATAAATACAGTGCAGTCACAGGAATGCTCTAGAAGGTCAGGTCAGCAGTTCATTCTTCCTAGGGCTTCTAAATCTTCCTGTGAAAGTGCTCTTAATTCTGAAATTCAGGATCTGTAGTTTCTAAATAGTCTCTTTGAGTTCTGACAACCCATCCTGGTTTCAACTGTCTAGCTTTGTCCTTTTGTATGTTAATTTTTGTAGCTATAAGTTTGGAATGCTTTCCTTATAGAGTAATTGTTAAGGTGAAATATTAAAGACAGTTGTTGTGCACCTAATTGAATATTTTTTTTTCATGCTGTGGTGTGAACAATTGAAAGAGATTTAAAAAAAAGAATTCTGGAGGAAATGTTGGAAGAATTTTGATTTGCCCCATAACTGTTTGAACATTCATAAGAAAAATGAGAACCTATATTATGAAATGGGGAGGTTATACTAGATAGAAATATATTGAAGATACACTAATACTTGAAAAATTGTACCACACTGAAGTCTTTTCATTAACACCTATTGGATATAGAATACAATATGAACTTACTTTATGCCAAAGTTCTATTTATAGGGAATATGGTTGTAGTGGTTTTATTAATAATAGGCTTTTTCACCTCAAATAGTGGCATGAATAGTCATTTTATGGGAGACTATAGAAATTTCTTTCCATGAAAATATCCTCAAAGTTTAAAATACCCTTGGAAAATGGGAACATTTTGGGGGAAGACTTGATACTATTGGAGTTATAAATGTTATCTTTCTAGCTAGAATCTGTATAGTGAATTATGATAAGTTTGTCCAGAATGGTTAGGAACTAATGAGAAAAGTGATATCTCTGTATCTTAGTAGTCAATTTAAAATAATGTTTACTCTAAAGAAATATCATGTTTATTGTTTAATTTAAAGAATTTGTTTAGTTAGAAATCTATTTTTATATAAAGAAATCTATTTTGGCAAATTCGTGGTATCAAAACTAGAGCAGAGAGCTACCATCTTAAATCTTTGAGAAAATGTGTACTTTGATAATCACATCATGTGACTGCAGGCACTATTCTGCCTCTTGATGGAAGCATAGCAACATCACAGTAGAACTTATTAGAATATGCTTGTTCAGTATTCACCCATCCATCTATTCATCCACCCATCCATCTTTCCATCCAACACTACATGCCAGGTACTCTGCTAGACACTGAATATACAGCAGCAAACAAGACACACACGATTCCTATCTCATAATACTTAATGACTTAGTTGAAATTCCTTAAATGATAAAGAAAACAATCATGAGTAGATCATTTTGTGACAGTTTGTTGAAAGTGAAATTAACTTTCTGGCCTTACTTGAATGTTGTTAAAACTTTTCTTTGAACAATGTTCTCTGAAAAGTTGTATAGAAAGTATTAAGAGGGATGCTGTGAATGTGCATCCAGAAGAAAGACAGATAGCAGTTGAGACATTATAAGAAAGAATAGGGCTTTCAAATGTTAGTTTAGCTTTCCTGAAAATCTTTAGTAATAATGATCTTTTTTTTTCTATAGCATTTTATGCCTTTCAAAGCAATTATACCAACCATGTGCTGCTGCTGCTAAGTCATGTCAGTCGTGTCCGACTCTGTGCGACTCCATAGATGGCAGCTCATCCCTGGGATTCTCCAGGCAAGAATACTGGAGTGGGTTGCCATTTCCTTCTCCATACCAACCATGTGAGGAAGAGCATATTTTATTTTCCCCATTATGTAGATGAGACAGCTGAGGCAGAGATATATTAAATACCCAAGATCCCACAGCTATATGGAATCACAGCTCTACCCACTGCTTTTTCTACTATGTCATGTTGAAGAAAACCCCAGATTCTAGTATAAGGTCCTATAAACCCCCCAAAGACTTATCAGAATGTAAACTATTCAAGAAACCAAAGTGACTAGTACAAAAGAAGGAAAACAAAAGTATGACAAGGCCTCTGCTTTAGGCTATTAAGTAGGTCACCCACTAAAAGGCTATTTTGGTATAAAATTTTAGAGGGCATGGAGTACATATACCAGCATCACTGACCTGATTCTTCACTTTCAAGATCTAAGAAAATCAAAGGCAGTTTTTTTTCCTTTTGGAAGGGAGGGGTGGATCATTTGGGTAGCTTAAGAGAATGTTAGTTGCCAAATTTGATTTAGCCAGGCTGGTGCTCTCGATTTTTTGTGAAGTTGATTCACTAGAGATGATGGTGTTCCTAAGAAGGGGACAGCTTTCTATCTCTGTGATGTACCATCGGTGCTTCCTTTCTTCCTTCCTCATTCCTCTTCTCTCCCCTTCCCTCCTTTTCCTTCTCTTTTCTTACCAATTTCTTTTCTTTTCTTTTTTTTTATATTCTCTTCTCACGGGGGCATATCTGACAAATTGTTAATATTTAATTTGCTATAAAATAGCTATCCCAGGCAATGACTGCTCACTATAATTTCAATCTCTGAAGCTGTTTTGGCCCCTAGGTACACTGGGATCGAATTAGAATGGAAATGTTTCCCTTACAGTTTTGTTTATGGCAGTATGGGCACTTTGTTATTAACTGGCAAATTGAGACTGCTAAGGAAAATAATAAACTTGCACCACATTTCTATTTGACTCTTTACTCCAAACAGAATATCCATCTGGCTTAGGGTGAAACATTTCTTCTCATATTTTTCAGTTTTCTATTTAAATATCCAAGGTTAACAATGAATATCTTTCGGCCTATCAAATTGTATTTTTTCCCCCAGTCTGAGGCTTTTTCATTTTCTTCACATTTTAAAAACCATAATCATTTTTTCTCATATGCCATCTTACTTTAAAAATGGTCTTCCATTATATACACACATATTCTCATTCATTCTCTCTTTCTTGTTCTCTGTCTCAAACCAGAGGGATATTCTGGAAAAATATCCACAGATTCAAACCTAGTGAATGATGCTTTGACATTTTGCAACTAGGCCCCTGAAACAAAATCTCTGTCTACTCTTCCTTCCTTTCTAACCCCTTGACTGTTCCTTGCTGAGAGGAAGGTGTGGAAAGGAAGGGGATTACTCTGAAATTTTCAGCTATCTAAAAACAGAGGTGTGGAAGGGTCTGTTTATGCATTAAACTGCACAGACTATCAGATTAATCACGCTATGCAATTTTCAACAGCTTAGATTTTCTTTTATTTCTCTCTCTCTCTTTTTCTGCCACTGGGGAGGAAAAAGGATTAGGAGAGACTATCAAAACTGTTGGCAAGTTTAGTCTGTTGGCTAATTTATTAGCAGATATGGGAACTGCCTCAGGTTGATGATTTAACAGGTTGGCTTGGGGTGGAATAAGTCTCAAACCTACCTGTTCCAAAATCGTGTTAATCCTTTCAACCTCGCAGAGTCAATCAAGTATCGTTTTTCCTGCCTCCTGTCCATTTCTTCAATGATGCGCCTGAATTCTTGGACGTCCTTGATGTTTCCCACAGATCTTGCTGTCACCTGCCAGTTGTTTTGTACTGCTGCTTCCATAATTGCTTGGAGGATGGAAAATCCTAAAAGAAGGAAAAACAGCTATATTGATTATTTTTTTCTTTTAAAAATCTTTCTGTAGATATTAAATATTCTAGTGAGGTTTTAGTCATAGTCCATTAGGTTCCCTTGAACCTGATCCCTTGTGGACAGCAGGCTTACTCATAACCTCAGTCTTAACCTTTCGGACAGTTGGCATATCTCTATCCTGTTTGAAAGGAAAGAAGGTTCAACTTGGAGTGCCGGGCTAAGTGCTTATCAAGTCTGTACTTGAGCAATCACAGCTGAATTACAGTACCAAATTATTTTTATTGACAGGCTTATCAAAATATCTATAGAATGAATGCCAGTGGCTTCTTTCTTATTTTTGGCCACAATCTGTCCTTTCCTTCATCTTCCACATCAACAATCTTCAGAATTAGAAATAGTTTTAGTAGAGATAGAACCTCATTATAATATGGCTGATTCTTACATGGATATGACTCTCTAACAAAGTGAATTATGTCTCCCAAGCAATATAACTCTCAGAAAACATGACAAAAACAGTCTATAACAAAGATAGCATACTATTTCTTTGTTCACAGCATTACAAAAGCATTCAATCATATTAAGTCTTCCTGAGTTCTTCCCCTTTCTCAATTCAATTGATCAAAGATTCTCAGTTCTTTTTAAGCTAATTTATATCAGACAACTATTAACTACTAACCTTCTGGATCTATGCTGCATGGGAAAAAGAAAAGATCTAATGCTTGAGTTTTGGGTAAACTTTTCAGAATCAGGGTTTGAGAAGCTGGAAAGAACAGTCTGTCTGTATGAGTCACAGAAGAGCACAAGGGTTTCGTATGTATTGGTCTTTGAGAGTAGTCATATCTCTTAATATTGTATCATGTCTATATTTTTGCTTCTGCATGAATCCATAATCTGGGTATTTCATCAGGCATAGACATTATTTGATTGGGATATGGTCAAAAGCAGCTACTTTTGCTCCATTAAATTGTTTTCCATTTATATTTAGGAAATGACTAATGGAAGTGGGTAATGGGGATGATTTGCAAGACCCAAATAATCTGTGACCTAACAATTTGGCTACAGGAAGAGGAGAGAATGGAGGACAGTCGTGCTGCTCTTGGAACACATTCCAGGTTCTGTGCCACCTCAGGCTCACCCTGTAGTATAAGCAGGTGACTGTCAGGGGTCATCTTCACTGCACCAGAGAAAATGGTATTGACGTTTGGAGAGCGCGCTTGGGAGATGGCAGCAGTGACTCAAGCGGTCATGATGACTCTTTGTGTGCTGGGTATACGGGGAAGAAGATCACAAATGAGACCCCAGCACTTGCTAATTTCAAAATGAGCAATTTCAGCACAGGAGCTCAAAATTGCAGATAGGAGTAAGTTACCATTGCTTTAAATGTTAATGCTTACTCTTTTAAACTAACCACATCTATTCATTGCTCAGATTTACATTTTCATGTGGCTTTTTGATGTGCTCTTTGCTTTAGTGGGAGTTGAGGGCACATGGTGGGCCAAGACACGAGATTAAGAAATAAGCATAGGAAAGAAAAGATTAAAGTGTTGGAAAATCTTTCTTGAGAAATGTACAATGAAGCCTCATTATTTTGAATCCCACTAATTAAGAATTTATGAACATTCAGCAAGGACAAGGTTAAATTTTACTTCTGTACTATTTATGAACAAAGTGTTGGCTGAATAATACTAGTAATGAAATTACATAGGGCATCTTGCTATATTGAAACTAAACTTTAAAAATATGCCCTTTAGCAAAATACAAGTATTTTGTCTGTTGAGTCAAAACCTACATTCTTGTAATCTCTGCTTGCTCATCCTGTTCTACTATTTTGGAACCAAAGAGACAAATTGAACCCCCTTTCCATGTGATAGTCCTTCACATTTTTAAAAACAGCATATACCTGTATCCCATTATCTTTCTTTTCTTCAGGCTAAAAATGCCCCAATCCTTCAACAGTTTCATGATAGGTTCCCTCACTGTTCTGTCTCTCTCCTATGGACATTTGTCAATATTTTATTGATCCTGATAATTCATCTGTGATTTGACCAATGTGGATTATTGCTTGCTTTGATATGGGCTGTTATTTTAGCACTCACATTGCTAATACTTCTAAATGGCCATATTATTTTGTTAATTAATTTCAAGTTTGAATTCAACTAAAGCATGTCAATTCTCTTTATAAAACCTTTGCTGTATAACAACTCTCCTTCCATGCGTCAAGACTCGTTCCATTCCAACCTGCTTTTATCTCCCTTTTAAAAAATTCACCCTATCCAAGTCTTCATTTCTCCGCTATTTTCACAGTTGCTCAAATCTGAAAGATGGTCTTATCCACTTATGCAGTGCTCTCATTGTTACCTATTCAAGGCAGTTGCACCTGTCTGTCCCTTTTCCTGGCATCTCTTTCTACCTGTAGACCTTTGTGGCTGACTCTTTCTCCATGAAGCTTCTGTTACTGAGTACTCATACATTCTCCTGAGATGTGTAGATTTAAATCAAGGTAAATCAGTTACAAGCCGTGGATAAAACAATTTGAAGAACTGTACAATAGGCATTTAAAAATTCAAAATAGAACTGGATAAATAAAGCACAGTACATAAACATGGAATACTATGCTACTGTTAAGGAGATAGCTCAATCTCTATATAACAAAAAGAAAAATGACTGCAATATACTATTCCATAGGAAAAAGCGGCAGAATAGCATTTGTAGTGTAGTTCCATTTCTGTAAAAAGAAATCTGAAGTGTATAGAAAAAAATTTGAAGGAATTGGCAGTAATTATCTCAGAGGTGTAGAATTACCAAGAACTTCTACTTGCACTGTCATTTATTTATGTAATGTTTGACTTTTTACAAGAAGCAGGTATTATTTTGTGTAAGTACAAAAACAATAAAGATTAAAAATACAACCCATGCTGTCTGCTCAGAGCATACGCTCCTGGAAGACATGGGTGACAAATGAGTGCTGCTCTATACGCTGCCTGCTGCCACAAATGCAAGGCGCTTAGTAAACACTGATTTTATAGCTCTTTTATACTTTTGTTCTCTGAACCATGTGGATGCATCACCTCTTCAAAAATTAAATAGAAAAAGCATACTGATTTCTCAATGAACTTGGATCTGAGGCCTTCTGGGCTAAGAGCCTCGCTCGCATTTCTGAGCAAGTCAGAACTGTGGCTTAACTCTGCAGTATCTTCTCACCACACAGAGTCTCTTTGTGGCTGCGAGCATGTGTGGCTGTGTACTCAACAACTCTGGAGGGAACGGTCACCTCAGTGCAGTGCATGTCAGTGAGCAATCCACCAAAAAAAAAAAAAAAAAGCACTTTCATTTGTTTTCATACCTAATTTGTTATAGTTTGAGTGTTTCCTGTTACAGCTGACCAAAGACAGTAAATGTGAGTTTGAGGGAGGAAAAAAAGAAAAAGAAAAGTTTGACTCTGGAGGCAGGGCAGAAGCAGGCGTCAGTGCTTGTAGGATGTGAGGTGCATATAACAAAAGCCTTGGCTTTGTAAAAATAAGTCTGCTGTTTTAGCAGCTTCAGAATTGTCCTCCACTGTGTGTGAGCTTTAATGTGCTCTACTTTGCAATACTGAAAGCTACTTTTATTTGAGCAGGAAATTCTCTCATCCTGATTCCAAACCGCTGCTGCTGTCCAACTTCCGTTTCTTCTTTGGTTTAAAGAATGAGAGCTACCACATAGGTAACTGGCTGAATGATAGACTGCTTGCCATTTGCAAGGAGATCCAACCAGTCCATTCTGAAGTAGATCAGCCCTGGGATTTCTTTGGAAGGAATGATGCTAAAGCTGAAACTCCAGTACTTTGGCCACCTCATGCAAAGAGGTGGCTCATTGGAAAAGACTCTGATGCTGGGAGGGATTGGGGGCAGGAGGAGAAGGGGATGACTGAGGATGAGATGGCTGGATGGCATCACGGACTCGATGGACGTGAGTCTGAGTGAACTCTGGGAGTTGGTGATGGACAGGGAGGCCTGGCGTGCTGCGATTCATGAGGTCACAAAGAGTCGGACACGACTGAGCAACTGAACTGAACTGAAGATAACACAGGCTTCCCTGGTAGCATAGTCGGTAAAGAGTCTGCCTGCAGTGTAGTGTAGGAGACCCAAGTTCAATCCCTGGGTCAGAAAGATCCCCTGGAGAAGGAAATGGCAACTCACTCCAATATTCTTTTCTTTCCTGGAGAATTCCATGGACAAAGGGGCCTGGCAGGTTGCAGTCCATGGGGTCATAAAGAGCTGGGCACAACTGAGCAGCTAACACTTTTACACTTTCAAGATAACACAGGAATGTGACAATAGAGGAGTGCCAAAGTGATTGTGGATGAAGAGTCAGGCCACAGCTACGACCAATCCAGTCCTGCTGGAGCGGTTGTTGGGCTACTCTTGCTAAACAAGGAAGTTGTCTTGGTAAAGGCTCTACCATCCAGATCCCCCCTTCAGCCAAAGGACTTACTCCTTCAGACTCTGGGAAAGTCGTTTCCTGAAGAGAGTTGCCTAGCTTAAAGTAATACTTCCTTCCCAGGGAAACCTGCATCCAGTGACTGGTTGTTATGGGGGATCCAGGCATAACCCTTTCACTCCAAATTGTTGTTGTTCAGTTGCTAAGTTGTGTCTGACTCTGCGACCCCATTAACTGCAGCATGCCAGACTCCTCTGTCCTCCACTATCTCCTGGAGCTTGTTCAAACTCATGTCCATTGAGTTGGTGATGCCATCCAACCATCTCATCTTCTGCTGCCTCCATTGGTTTTTGCCCTCAATTTTTCCCAGCATCAGGGTCTTTTCCAATGAGTCAACTCTTCAAATCAGGTGACCAAAGTATTGGAGCTTCAGCTTCAGCATCAGTCCTTCCAATGAATAATTAGGGCTGATTTCCTTTGGGATTGACAGTTTGGATCTTCTTACAGTCCAAGGGACTCTCAAGGGTCTTCTCCAACACGACAGTTCATAAAGCATCAATTCTTTGGCACTCAGCCTTCTTTATGGTCCAATTCTCACACTCATACCTGACTACTAGAAAAAACCATAGCTTTGACTAGATAGATTTTGTCGACAAATGATGTCTCTGCTTTTGGATAGACTGTCTGGGTTTGTCATAGCTTTCCTTCCATGGAGCAAGGATCTTTTAATTTCATATCTGCAGTCACCATCCACAGTGATTTTGGAGCCTAAGAAAGTAAAATCTTTCACTGCTTCCACTTTTTCCCCTATTTGCCATGAAGTGATGGGACCAGATGCCATGATCTTAGTTTTTGAATGTTGAGTTTTAAGCCAGCTTTTTCACTCTCCTCTTTCACTTTCATCAAGAGGCTCTTTAGTTCCTCTTTGCTTTCTGCCATTAGGGTGGTGTCATCTGCATATATGAGGCTATTGATATTTCTCCCAGCAATCTTGATTCCAGCTTGAGCCACATCTAACCCAGCATTTTGCATGATGTACTCTTCATATAAGTTAAATAAGCAGGGTGACAATATACAGCCTTGACGTACTCCTTTCCCAATTTTGAATCAGTGCATTATTCCATGTCCAATTCTAACTGTTGCTTCTTGACCTGCACACAGGTTTCTCAGGAAGCAGGTAAGGTGGTATGGTATTCCCATCTAAGAATTTTCCACAGTTTGTTGTGATCCACAAAGTCAAAGGCTTTGGTGTAGTCAATGAAGCAGTAGATATTTTCATTCCAAATAGGGTAACTCTAATGGGCCATCCCAACTTCAGAGCTACATGAAGGATAGGTTGAGGCCTTGTTATGATTGTACAGCCTATCTTCTTCTGCTCAAAGCTGCTTCCTTCTTTTCTTCCCACAAGTGTTTTTTTTTTAAATTTTGATTTTGTTGGAGTATAGTTGATTTACAATGTTGTGTTAATGTCAGGTGTACAGCAAAGTGATTCAGTGAAAAAAAAATATATATATATATATATTCTTTTAGATTGTTTTCTCATATAGGTTATCACAGAATAATGAGTAGAGTTCCCTGTGTTATACAGTATGTCTTTGTTGGTTCCCACAAGTGTTTTTAATGAGAGTACTCTGCAGTAAAATTTTGCATGGAAATTTCCATCTCAAAATCTGCTCCTAGGGAATTCAATCTGTGACTGTTAGGTTGACCTCATGACAGGAATGACAGCAGCTACAAAAAAAAAAAATCTCAAATCTACAATTGTCAAAATCATTTTCACAAGGGGAGTGAAGGGCGGGATTTTGTTCAGTGTACAAAATGAAAAGCTACTCTATGCTGAACAAATTTAGCATTTGATCTGAAAACACAAATGAAAAATAAGATACTGACATACGGACGTTGGTAATGAAGACACCCAAGGAAATAGAGCTGGGGATAATTTTCTCCTTTCTGCTTTACATATTTCAGCATGGGCTGGCAACACCTGTTGTTGCTCATGAACCTGTCTCAGGTCTTTCCGAGCCACACCATCTGTACTTCTGACATGGTTTCTAGCAGTTCCCGGATGATGGGGCGGGGGCGGGGGGGGCTCTAATATTGACAACTGGGCTCCTCACAAGCGCTGACATTTTTAGCATTCTGTGCCTGGTGAGGATTTTCAGGGAATTTCCCATAATGCTCCCAAAGGGACTGCTGACCCCCTAGAAATGTTCTGTGTGTTAGTTGCTTAGTCATGTCTGACTCTTTGTGACCCCATAGACTGTAACTGGCCCATGGTCCATGTAACTGGTCCATGGAATTCTCCAGGCAAGAATACTGGAGTGGGTTGCCATTCCCTTCTCCAGGGGATTTTTCTGACCCAGGGATCGAACTCAGCTCTCCTGCATGGCAGGCAGATTATTTACCATCTGAGCCACCAGGGATCTAGAAAGGAAAATTGATCTTTCCCAGAGGGTAATTCAATACTTGTCCCATTGGATTGTGCTGGAAGCTGCCTTTTCAGGTTGAAAAAGAAAGACTCAAAATGGCCCATGAAAATTCTTGTGGTTTGCATTTTCCAGTCATAGAATCACACATTACAAGCTAGAAGGACTCTTACAGATGATTTAGAGAAGTCATAGACAAAATTTAAAGCTCTGGAACTCTTTTTTCCAAATGAAAATTTTATGGAAGCCTAACCTATAAGACAGATAGAAATGGAGCTGCTCTGGTTTGGAGGGGTGGTGTTTAGAGAGAAGAAGTTACTTGCCCAAGATCACATAGCTAGTATAAAGTCAGAAGCAAGACTAGACTCTAAGTCAGCGGGGCTGGTAGTAGAGTGAAGCCAGAGAAGCAGCTAGGGCACAAGGCTTTTATTTTTGTCTTTTTTTTTTTTTTTTCCAATTGTCTTGAGGTATAATTGACACATAGAAAGTATATATATTTAAGGCATAAAGCTTGATATTTTGATATATGTTTACAATATGAAGTGATCAGCACAGCCAAGCTAATGAATACATCTGTCATCTGACTTAGTTACCATTTTAATTCTTTTGTGTGTGTGGTGAGATCACTTAAATATTTACCCTCAGCAAATGCCAAGTGTACAATATAGTCTTGCTTACTGTAGTCACCAGAAGTATTGTTAACTGTAGTTAAGGTACACCACCATGTACCTTAGATCTCTAGAACTTATTCACCTTGCATAACTGACCAACATCTCCTCACTTCCTCCACCCCTAAAAAGCCACTTTCTTAGAGTTGTCCAAATGTATTCTCGCTTTCCTCACCCTAGTCCTGGCCCTAGAAGCAAGTGCCTTCATTTCCAATTTAGTGCTCTTTCAAGTACGTTATGCTGCCAAGCCTACTTGATAGGTCTTATTTATGGATGCCCTTGGCAATGTTATAAAGTGGACAGAGCCCTTCCATCTTCTTGACGTCACACAAGATCCTGATGTTCCCTGTCTATCCAGTAGCCAAACTGGACCTGTCACCACCACTTCTGGCCTTTTCTTTCCCCCTTCCCCATGTCAAAACACCTTTTTCCTATGTCCCTGTCTCTCAGCATTCTGTCCTTTTCTAGGTGACAGCATAAAAATGGCTAATGGAGTAATGTGTTACCCTTCCAACTAACATAGGTGCCTTTTAGCAGTGGCCTTAACACAGGTGAGTTTGGAAGCAAAGGAAAAGAGAATGTTGAGCATTATTTTGGGATCTGCCCATCTCCTGGGGTCATGCAGATAATGAATGTGGAGGTTGGTGATGTGGGAGCTGTGATCTTTAGGCTATGGCATTTAACAAATGAACAGCTGGTATCTTGTGGGTATCTCAGAGACCAGTAGTGTAAAAGGATCCTCTGAGGATCAGTTTCAGTCCTGCCTATCTTGCTCAATTGAATTCAGCTTAAGAAAGCATTATTTTATTTTTCTGTGTCTTCACTTACCTCTGGGTTTCTCAACTCTGGTTGTGCATTATCATCACCTTGAAAGTGAAAGTGTGAGTTGCTCAGTCTGGCCTGACTCTTTGTGACCCCCTGGACTGTAGCCCACCAGGCTCCTCTGGCCATGGAATTCTCCAAGCAAGAGTACTGCAGTGGGTTGCCATTTCTTTCTCCAGGGGACTGTCCTGACCCAGGGATCGAACCCAGGCCTCCTGCATTGCAGGCAGATTTTTTTTTTTTTTTTTTTTTACTGTCTGAGCCACCAAGGAAGCCCCTATAATCACCTTGGAAACTTTAAAATATTGATGTCCAAGCTTTACTCTGGACGAATTAAGTCAGAATCATTGGAAGTGATTTCCAGCTTTGTTTTATTTTAAACTTCTTGAGTACTTCTCATGTACAACCAGAGTTGAGAACAACTGACCTGTTGTAATGGCTACCCAATACAAATGAGGTTTATGGAAGCAGGACTCTTTTCTTAGGTGTCTTTCATGACTGGCAATAAAGTTCTTGTTAAGAAAAGCATGATCCAAGAAGGGCTAATCATCATCATTTTAGTTGCTAAGTCATGTCTGATTCTTTTGAGACCCTATGGACTATAGCCCTCCAGACTCCTCTGTCCATGGGATTTCCCAAGCAAGAATACTGGAGTGGGTTGCCATTTTCTTTGCCAAGGGATCTTCCCGATCCGGGGATTGAACCCACGTCTCTTGCATTGCAGGTGGATTCTTTACCACTGAGCCACCCCAGAAGCCTATATATAAAAATATATATATATAAATATATATATATATATATATATATATATATATGCTGCTAAGTTGCTTCAGTCGTGTCCGACTCTGTGCAACCCCATAAACAACAGCCTACCAGGCTCCTCCGTCCCTGGGATTTTCCAGGCAAGAGTACTGGAGTGGAGTGCCATTGCCTTCTCCTATATATATATGTATGTATGTATATATATATATATATATATATATATATTACAACCCTTCTTTCAGCCTCTGTGTCTTTATCTGCTTACAAATCCAGAATTAAGCAGACAAAGGCACAGAGGCTGAGGGAAGGGTTGTAAATTGCTTCTTCTTGTGGTGGATGAGGAAGCTGGGAACATTGTGTCGTTGTGTGGGAAGTAGACTCTAATGGACTCAAAGCACTTTACAAATGTCTTTTTTTCTTCTGAGGTAGCATCTGTGTTTTTCTAAGTACAAAATTAACACATGCTTAATTTGGACATTTGAGAAGACACAAAGATGAAAAAAATAAAAGTATGGGTGACTCTACAGCTCAGAGATAACCACCGTTAGCACTGGTGTATTTCTTTCTATTCATTTAAATATAAATATTCTGTAGAATTTTTATTTTAGTAAAATGGATTGAACAATTTATATCATGTCTTTAAAAAATTTAACATATCATGGATATTTTCTTATGTTATTAAATGTTTCAAATCATAACTTTAATGGCTATACAATATTCTATCCATTAGACATCCTGTAATTTATTTAACCATTCCCCAACATGAAGACTTTAGCTATTTCTAATCTCTACCTATTGTGAATAATGCTGTGATGAAAACACTAATACAGCATCTTTAATTATTAATATTTCCATAGGAGAAACGTCTAGAGGAAGGGATGTCAGGCCAAACATTTGTGAACATGTTCAATGCTTTGGATACATATTGCCAATTTGTCCTCCAGAAAGGTCATATCATTTTCTTTTCCCATCAGCAGAATATGAGAGTACTTATCTCTCTGCCCGCTGCCTAGCATTGAATAATATATTTGCCAATTTGATAAGGGAATATAAGAAAGTTCTTTTCTGCTAACATTTCATTTATTGTTAGTAAAGTTAGTGACTTTTCACTTTTTGTGTCCATGTTTATGCTTTATCTTGAGAATTTCCTATTTGCTTTGTTCAGATTCTATTGTGATATTAGTTTTTCTTATTGATTCATAAGGACTTTTATACATTAATGATGTCTGCAATATGTGTCACAGATATTTTAATACAGCTTATTTGACATTTAATACTGTCTGTGATATATTCTAATTAACAGAAATTTGACATTTTGTGAAATTAATATTCTTATTCATCCAAAAATTATGTGAGATAAAAGGAGACAAATGAAAATTTATTCTCCTGTGCTTATTCGAGTGCTCACCTGGGCTTGGAACCCAAGCATTATGCAAACCATTCTCTCCATTTCTTACGACTTCTTTGGTCTCCATGGAATTTCAGACAATTTTCTCTTGTATATGGTGGCAAAGTAAGTGAGTGGGAGAAGCTACATATATAATCTGAAGGTGATTGCTGAGATACAAGTGAAGAACAGAAAAAGAGGCAGAGGAAAGAGAGATGATGAACCCAGTTCAGTTATTTCATGTTATGTTTTGCCGTATCTAAGAAACTTGATATTCAAAAGTCTGAACTCAAATCCAATACTTCAGGATGTGACTATTCCTATTATCAATACAAACGGTACTTTTCTTTAAAATGAATTCATGGAAAGATGCCATGGCATGTTTTTTTTTTTAATTAAAAATCTAAATGCATTTCTATATACTACCAACAGACAATGTTAATGTAAGTGTAAACACTAAAACTTACAATAGCGTAAAGCAAAGCAATACATTTGACAAAATAGGCAAAATCTTTTCACTAAAAACACGTCACAGAGATAAAGAACAAATTGATAGAGGCCTTTTCCTTATTTTTCAAAGCAAATCAGGTAATCAAAAATGCCTTTAGATTTGAAATGAGGGCTGATTCTCAAGCAAAGCTCTTCTTTATTAAATCAAGAATAGAAGGCCTGGGTCCAGTGTGTAGTGCATAAAAACAGAATTCTGATTCTCTTCCAAATAAAATTCTTTTTAAAAAATTAATTTTTATTGGAGTATAGTTGCTTTCCAGTGTTGTTAGTTTCCAATGTACAGCAAAGTGAATTAGCTATATGTACGCACCCCATAGTGTATTTGAACCCACATTTTGTTATTTTGTTTTTGCTTTAACCTGATTTAATCATATTTGATCACCACAAAAATATAGATAGTGATTGTCTGAATTTGAGATGCTAGAGCACAAACTCTTCTGTGTGCGAGGAGTTTGAGATGGGAAGATCAAGGACCCCACTGTGTTTGCATATGGATGTCAGTCTGTGGGTTTTATGGAACAGGATAAAAAACAAATGTTCACTGACACCCAGCCCAATTTACCCAAGGCAAATGAAGATTTCCCTGTGGTCTTCATTCCTCATAATTGTGTTTGCTTGAGCTCCCTTTCATTATGCATTGACCCTCAGCACATCTTCTCTCCCTTCAGCTGCCTTATTATGCTGCTGCTGCTGCTGCTGCTAAGTCGCTTCAGTCGTGTCTGACTCTGTGCGATCCCATAGACGGCAGCCCACCAGGCTTCCCGTCCCTGGGATTCTCCAGGCAAGAACATTGGAGTGGGTTGCCATTTCCTTCTCCAATGCATGAAAGTGAAAAGTGAAAGGAAAGTTGCTCAGTCGTGTCCGACTGTTTGTGACCCCATGGACTGCAGCCCACTAGGCTCCCTTGTCCCTGGGATTCTCCAGGCAAGAACACTGGAGTGGGGTGCCACTATTAGGATGGGACCTTAGCTAACTGGTAGAGGCAGTGAACAGAAGGCACCCCTGATGTCTCAGTTCTGTGTCCTTTTCCTCTCCCCCAATACAGTTCCTCCTTCATCCAATCCTTTTCTCAGACTAGACTGTTCATGAGTGATTAAAGCTTCAATTGTGAGCCCCTCCATGAAGAAGCTATGTTTTATTTTTAAAATACTTATCTATTTGAGTCTGCTGGACCTTAGTTATAGCACATAGGATCTTTTGTTCATTGTGGCATGCGGAATCTTTTTATTTGTGGCATGCAAACTCTTAATTGTGGCATGTGGGATCTAGCTCCCTTACCAGGGATCAAACCCAGGTCCCCTGCATTGGGAGCTTAGAGTCAGGCTCTGGACCACCAGGGAGGTCCCAAGAAGTTATGTTTTGAATTAGGATCAAAACTCTAAAGCAAAAGGGCAACCGTTATAGAAGAAATTGTAGACAACAATTTGGTGGCAGAGTATTGTTTGAGGTGTTCCTAATACCCAAATATCCCACAGAAGAGGCCATTTCCAACTACTTGTCAAGTTTAAAGTTGGCCCTGAAGCTAGCAATGCATATAATCCTGCGTTTTCCATTTTTATTTTTTATCCAGTTCTTCAATATGAACTTTCTATTCCGGCTGGTGAATTATGTGGCCCCATTCTCCACACCATAAACTGAGACAGTATGCCCAAATAGTTATGTCAGTTTCACTGAGTTAAAGTAAACCTGTTTTGCACTGTCAGCTGAAAGGAAATTTAGAAGACCATATGGAGTAGATTTGCTTAAGGTCTGGGAAAAGTACAATAGGCAAGCCTTCTGATTCTCAACCACACAAGGTCTGATATAAAAAAGTAAAGAATAAATAAACAACAAGGTCTTACTCTGTAGCACAGGGAACTATATTCAATATCCTGTGATTAAATCAAGATGGAAAAGAATATGAAAAAGAATATTGTGCTCAGTTGTGTCTGACTTTGCGACCCCATGGACTGTAGCCCTCCAGGCTTCTCTGTCCGTGGGATTCTCCAGGCAAGAATACTGGAGTGGGTAACCTTTCCCTTCTTCAGGGGATCTTTCCAACCTAGGGACTGGACCCAGATCTCCCACATTGCAGGTGGATTCTTTATTGTCTGAGCTACTAGGGAACCCCAGGAATACTGGAGTGGGTAATTTTTCCCTTCTCCAGGGGAACTTCCTGATCCAGGAATTGAACCAGGGTCTCCTGCATTGCATGCAGATTCTTTACCAGCTGAGCTATCAGGGGAGCTCAAAAAGAATATATGTATGACTGAATCACTTTACTGTACTGCAGAAATTAACATACCATTGTAAATCAATAATAATTCAATAAATTTTTTTAAAGAATAAAAACAACTGAGTGTGTATGAAAGGGGCTGCTACAGTGCTTATGCACAAATCCTTCATGTTTCTATTTGATAGGTAGATAATTGCCCTGGGATAGGCTGCCTGCAATGCAAACTCACAGAGGGTACAAGTCATCTCAAAGTTTCTCTGTGGACTGCTGCACACTTAATAGATGTCATGGGATGATTGATCATGCCCATTAATAGGGTTTCTTATATAACATTTCCTCACTTGGCTTTTAATCCCCTTGAAATCCATGATTTCCAGCACTGATCACATGACGGAATCTGGCAGCTAAACAAGTGGTGAGCAGTTTGAGTATTAGCAGGTACTTTATGGGTATTTGCAGGAGAGAACTGACTGTAGATCTCAACCAAAGAGTGCACTTGCCAGCTGTGGTTTTGTGGCTGTGGCAGAAGACTTTATGCATTTTGTTCAAAAGGTCCCCTGCCATGCAGCATTGGTGGTACAGTGGTGAGCACAGCAGCTTTCTAAAAAGGGGGCTCCGCTTATAGGTTTGGGAAGAAATGCTACCAGTCAGCCACATTTTACCGTCTTCCCAGGTCTGATTTATTTCAAGTAGCACCAAGTGACCACAGTTATTAAGATGGTCCCTCACCCTGCTACCCCTCCTCCAGCAGGGGAGAACTTTGAGTCAGTTCCCAGAAGTGGGTATATTTTGCATTGAGCTTTCACATCCTGGGCTTCCCTTTGTACATTTGTGGCCTGTGAAATGAATTGACCCAGCTGGAACTTGAGTTCAGAAAATATGTGCTTGCTTTCTATTAAGCAAAAGGCTTCCTATTAGGAAAGCGACTTACCTGGAAACATTCTTCAGTATTCTCAAGTTTGAGAAAGCAAGGCCAAACCAAACCTCTCACTGTTGGGGTGGGGGAGGTATGGATGATGGCTAGCAGAGAGAAGGAAAGGAAGTTGAACGTTGAGGTCAAGAATGAAAGGGGGAATTAGATAGACTGGGAGTGTGGTATGGACATGTATACACTGCTATATTTAAAATGGATAACTAACAAGGACCCGCTCTATAGCACAGGAAACTCTTCTCAATGTTATGTAGCAGTCCAAATGGGAAAATAATTTGAAAAAGGGTAGATACTTGTATATGTACAACTGAATCACTTTGCTGTACATCTGAAAATAATGCAACAAAGTTCGTTACCTATACTGCAATATAAAATAAAAAGTAAAAATAAAAAAAGACAAAAGGGGTCTGGATCTGATTGCAAAGTTCATGTCAGTTCAGTTCAGTCTCTCAGTCATATCTGACTCTTTGCGACCCCATGTACTGCAGCATGCCAGGCTTCCCTGTCCATCACCAACTCCCAGAGTCCACCCAAACCCATGTCCATTGAGTCGGTGATGCCATCCAATCATCTCACCCTCTGTCGTCCCCTTATCCTCCTGCCCTCAATCTTTCCCAGCATCAGGGTCTTTTACAATGAGTCAGCTGTTTCTATCAGGTGGCCAAAGTATTGGAGTTTCAGCTTCAACATCAGTCCTTCCAGTGAACACCCAGGGCTGATCTCCTTGAAGATGGACCAGTTAGATTGCCTTGCAGTCCAAGGGACTCTCAAGAGTCTTCTCCAACACCACAGTTCAAAAGCATCAATTTTTTGGCACTCAGCTTTCTTCACAGTCCAACTCTCACATCCATACACGACCACTGGAAAAACTACATGGCTTGACTAGATGGACCTTTGTTTGCAAAGTAATGTCTCTGCTTTTTAATATGCTGTCTAGGTTGTTCATAACTTTCCTTCCAAGGAGTAAGCATCTTTTAATTTCATGGCTGCAATCACCATCTGCAGTGATTTTGGAACCCAGAAAAATAAAGTCTGATACTGTTTCCACTGTTTCCCCATCTATTTGCCAGGAAGTAATGGGACCAGATGCCATGATCTTAGTTTTCTGAATGTTGAGCTTTAAGCCAACTTTTTCACTCTCCTCTTTCCCCTTCATCAAGAGGCTCTTTAGTTCGTCTTCATTTTCTACCATAAGGGTGGTGTCATCTGTATATCTGAGGTTATTGATATTTCTCCTAACAATCTTGATTCCAGCTTGTGCTTCTTCCAGCCTAGTGTTTCTCATGATGTACTCTGCATATACATTAAATAAGCAGGGTGACAATATACAGCCTTGATGTACTCCTTTTCCTATTTGGGACCAGTCTGTTGTTCTATCTCCAGTTCTAACTGTTGCTTCCTGACCTGCATATAGGTTTCTCAAGAGGCAGATCAGGTGCTCTGGGATTCCCATCCCTTTCAGAATTTTCCACAGTTTATTGTGATCCACACAGTCAAAGGCTTTGGCATAGTCAATAAAGCAGAAATAGATGTTTTTCTGGAACTCTTCTGCTTTTTTGATGATCCAGAGGATGTTGGTAATTTGATCTCTGGTTCCTCTTCCTTTTCTAAAACCAGCTTGAGCATTTGGAAGTTCACAGTTTACCCATTGCTGAAGCCTGGCTTTTAGAATTTTGACCATTACTTTACTAGTATGTGAGATGAGTGCAATTGTGCGGTAGTTTGAGCATTCTTTGGCATTGCTTTTCTTTGAGATAGGAATGAAAACTGACCTTTTCCAGTCCTGTGGCCACTGCTGAGTTTTCCAAATTTGCTGGCATATTGAGTGCAGCACTTTGACAGCAACATCTTTCAGGATTTGAAATAGCTCAACTGAAATTCCGTCACTTCCACTAGCTTTGTTTGTAGTGATGCTTCCTAAGGCCCACTTGTCTTCACATTCCAGGATGTCTGGCTCTAGGTGAGTGATCACATCATTGTGATTATCTTGGTCGTGAAGATCTTTTTGTACAGTTCTTCTGTGTATTCTTGCCACCTCTTCTTAATATCTTATGCATCTGTTAGGTCCCTACAGTTTCTGTCCTTTATTGAGCCCACCTTTGCATAAAATATTCCCTTGGTATTTCTAATTTTCTTGAAGAGATCTCTAGTATTTCACATTCTATTGTTTTCCTCTATTTCTTTGTATTGATCACTGAGGAAGGCTTTATTATCTCTTCTTGCTATTCTTTGGAACTCTGCATTCAGATGTTTATATCTTTCCTTTTCTCCTTTGCTTTTCACTTCCCTTCTTTTCACAGCTATTTGTAAACCTTTTCATTATAGGGGACTGGAATGCAAAAGTAGGAAGTCAAGAAACACCTCGAGTAACAGGTAAATTTGGCCTTGGAGTACAGAATGAAGCAGGGCAAAGGCTAATAGAGTTCTGCCAAGAGAACACACTGGTCATAGCAAACACCCTCTTCTGACAAAACAAGAGAAGACTCTACATATGGACATCACCAGGCTGATTATATTTGCAGCCAAAGATGGGGAAGCTCTATACAGTCAGCAAAATCAAGACCGGGAGGTGACTGTGGCTCAGATCAAGGACTCCTTATGGCCAAATTCTGAAATTGAAGAAAGTAGGGAAAACCACTAGACCATTCAGGTATGACCTAAATCAAATCTCTTATGACTATACAGTGGAAGTGAGAAATAGATTTAAGGGACTAGATCTGATAGAGTGCCTGATGAACTGTGGACGGAGGTTCATGGCATTGTACAGGAGATAGGAATCAAGACCATCCCCAAGGAAAAGAAATGCAAAAAGCAAAATGGCTGTCTGATTGCAAAGGACTGTAGCTAATCCTGCCTGCTGGAGTGCTGAGACTTCTTAATCCTGATACAATTGGAAGGCTGTCAAAGGTAATATTAAGGGCAAGATTTTGCCTAGACAATACAGAAGGATAAATATATACAGTCCTGAAGGGCAATGAAGAACATGGTTTTCACTTGAGGAAAAAAAGTTTCCTTTGACTTAATACTGTAGTCTAAAAACTGTTTGGGAAGCACTCAAAGTGGGATGTGCAAAACTTACAAGGTAAATAAGCATTTTCATGTGCCCTCCCATACTAAAAAAGAAGCACACATATAAAGATATCACCCAGATAAACTCATTGTGATTCTTTTCTTTCAATTGAGCTTTTCCAGTGGGGATCTGAGGGTGGATTTAGAAGTATGGAGGAGGTTGCAGGACTTGAGCTCCAGGAAGAGTGACTGAATCTTGCCTAAGCTGCAGAGAAGTTAGGTGGCTTTAGGTTTCCAGAATTCTCTGATATCTCTTAGAATTCTCAAACATGAGAGCCAGAATTTAGCGATGGTCCCAGTCTCTGCATTGTACGAAAGAGAAGCTGAAGTCCAGAGAGAGAAAATGGTTTACCCAGGGGTAGATCCCAACTTGAACATAACCATAACCCTTTTCATGTTTTAACTTTCAGTATTAAGGTAAAATGATGTTTCTGTTGCATTTTCTCGACAGAGAGTCATTTTGGTATTGAGTAAAAGCTAAAATCCAACAAGAAAATCATTATGAATAGCCCTTGTGGATTTGCCTACAAGACTTCTGTGACCTTTTTAAGGGCTCTGCTCCTTTGCTGAACACTTCTGCATGGAGGAGTCAAGATTCCACAAGAAAGTTTGGGTGTTAGAGCACATCTTCTCCCTCAAATTTGGCTGGGATTCCCATTATCTGCTGGGGCCCACTGTAATCTACACATGCTTCAAACCCCTGGCTTAGCTCATCCTCATCAGAGCATGGCCTTCTCCAGCAACTTTAGTTTTCAGTGATGAACTCTGGCTGTTCTAGACACTTAGAAAACTCTCCTTCCCATCCCATACACCCTTTACCTTAACCATTCATTAAAACTTAGCTCAAAACATATCTCACCAAACAGGTCATCAGATTGAAATGGAGGGAAATGAAAGTTCCAAGCTCTCACACCCATTCTCTATTGGCTTGAGAAACTTAGGGTACCGGAGGTGACCACTATCTCTCAGAGATGATGGTATGATGCCTTTAAATCATCGTTGGAATAATATATTTTGGGGGTACTGTTTTGTATAAATTTTGTACTCCCATTTCTCAGATTTTAAATTAAGGCCCCTTTACTTTTGCTGCCAAGTTTGGGACAGGAGTATGAGCTAACATTCATTGAATGCCTACTTTGGGCTGGACACAGTGCTAAGCATTTATACACATTATTATATTTAATCCTCCCAACAACCCTAAGCAGAGGTAGTTATTCCCAGTTAACAGGTTAGGAAATTGAGTCTCACAGAGGTACATGTTTATGAATAAAAGCAGATAATTAGTAAATTTTGGAGCTGGTATCTATATTCAGGTTTGGCTTCCAAGCTCATACTCTTATTTTTCCTCATCAGTGGCTGAAATTACTCTATGTGCCGTTGCCCAGGAAAGACGAAATCATACCTTTTTCTAAGTGTTTCTCCATGACAAGGAGGACTCTAGAATATACTTTTGTACAACTACCTACCTGAGGACACCCCAGGATCTTTCAGGCCCACTAGGATGCATACTGGACAATCAAAATGTAAGTGAATGCTCGACAGAAACACAGGCAGAGTACTCTGGATACTGGCATATCTCTCATGAGTTAATCACCACTTTGGGAACTGAGCTGATGTTACTAGGCTGGGTGGGTTTTATCATTGCTTGTGCCCCCTGCCTCCAAAGCAGCTGTTTTTGCTTTTCCTGACTTCCCTATTTCTGTCTTATTTTCTAGCTATCAAATCTGAGCATTATCACTGACTCTTCCATTGCCCTGGGCAAACATAAAGTCAAATTAGTTCATTCTTTCTGTGTCTTCCCCTTTACATTCCCATTACTACCAGTTATTTTAAAGTTATTTGGTATTTACTTGGGCTAACTGCAACCATCCTTCCCCTTACATCCAAACTGCTCCTTTAACCTTCTCCTTTTGATTATGTCATAACCATGCTCACTCTCAAAAACCTTCAAAAGTTTTTCTTGGCCCATAGGATAAAGTCAGAGGAGGTATTATAAATGTTTCAACTTTCTTGAAATCTAGGATTTGTCTTCTAAGAGAGTCTTGAGAGGCTTATTCAATTGGGTGAGCACGTGGTTGTTCCTTTCCCATTCTGAGACTTAGTTTCTTCAATATTCTATTTTGAGGGGACCCTTGTGGCTCAGATGGCAAAGAATCTGCCTACAATGCAGGAGACCTGGGTTCGATTCCTGGATTGGGAAGATCCCCTGAAGAAGGGAAAGGCTATCCACTCCAGTATTCTTGCCTGGAGAATTCCATGGACAGAGGAGCCTGGCAGGCTATAGTGCATGCGATTGCAAACAGTCACAGACACAACTGGGTGACTAACACTTCCTAACACTTTAGGATTATAGAAGTAGGTATTGTCAGATAGTTTGGAGGATGGATCAAGAGCATTCTATTCTGATAATAGGCAAATGGAGGCTGAGACTTAGAGAAAAGGACGATAAGATGAAAGAGGCACAGATACAGAAAACTTCTTTCTAAACATTTCTGCTCACATACCCTCATGGTCCCTAATTTGTGTTTCACTTGAAAATTGACCCTTTGGCTACAGCTATGAGAGTAACATAAAGAGAAGAAAATAAAGTCAGCCCCACTATTAGAACTACTCTCCTTTGACACCAAAGTTAGAGATTATTAAGAATGTTGGCTGGCCAAGATGGAGGGAAGTCTAGACCTGTGGACTAGAAGGAAGCTAATTGGCCTGAACAGCCATCGAAGCCATGGCCTTAACTTCATTTAGCCAGGATATATACCCCACTGCTGTAACTAGTTGCAAAGGATGAACAAACATATGGCTATGACTGAATTTAGGAGTGCTTCAGAAAACTACAACCTGGGAGGTTTATAGAGGGAGAGTAAGAGTTCAGATGCCGACTCTAGTAATGAACTGTTGGGAAACTGCACTGGCTAAAAATGTATTTGAATAAAATGAATCTAATTAGGAACCATGTAGCTAGTCATCATAATGATTGGATTAGTGAAGGGACTAGTCAACCATGCGCAGAAAGCTTCTGTGCTCATTTAGGCAAAGTGCTCAGTGACAGATGTATCAAAATGGCTGAGCGAGTTCCTCTTGGCTGGAAATTTAATCCCAGTGGCTTCTGTGCTAGGTCTTCCATGTCATTTTAAAAGAAACATGGAGTTGTAGGGTACTGTGCAGATGAAAATATTTACTAAACTCTCCAAGAGATGTAAGTAACTAGCTTAAGAGGGCAGTGGCAGTGGACAAGAGGGAAACAGTGAATGATAAACATTTCTTTGGCTTGAAGACCCCACCAGAGCCAGCAATGGGCCAGTCCAGCTAGACTTATGCCCATGCCACTACCAGGAGTGTAGCTGTGGGTCCTTTCTGGATCCTCAAGTAGGCCTGCTTTTAAAACCATCTTAAACTTGCCAGTGTGTTTCAAAACACTGTTTGACAACCCCTTAGGCCATCAGACATGTTTATATTTTGGATCAAAACCACATAATCACAATGCTCTGGAATCTTCTTAGGGGAATCTTTCCATCTGCAGTGTTTAGCTCAGCAAATATTGGTGTAACAGAGCATCCTGTAAACCAAATGCAAATATTTTTTAACGTTTATTTTGAGCAAAGCACACAATCAGCAGCAATGCTGAGGAGGAAAGGATTCGAGAGTTTCTTTGGGAGAGGGAGAAACAAGCCACAGACCTTCTCCAGCAAAGTTATATTTTAACAACCCCAGGAGTTAGCTACCTCGTGCCTCCAAGGAGAAATGGACTTGCTCTGTCCAGCATGGCTGCTGCTGCTGCTAAGTCGCTTCAGTCATGTCCGACTCTGTGCGACCCCATAGACGACAGCCCATCAGGCTCCCCCCGTCCCTGGGATTCTCCAGGCAAGAACACTGGAGTGGGTTGCCTTTTCCTTCTCCAATGTATGAAAGTGAAAAGTGAAAATGAACTTGCTCAGTTGTATCTGACTCTTAGTGACCCCATGGACTGCAGCCTACCAGGCTCCTCTGTCCATGGGGTTTTCCAGGCAAGTCCAGCATGGCATTGATGTGCTAATGATACCTGGGGCCTCCTCAAGGGGGTACATTGCTCTCCAGTGGGGAGTTCGATAGTGCAAAAGGCATATTTCCTATAACCTTATATGGCAACTGCCCAGAACTTAACTGGCCCCACTTGGATAGAAGATTGTTTTTTCCAGCATGAAATAAATGGATTGTCCCTTGGATGATGTAGCTATTTCCGTTGTCTTAACCACTGATGCAGATCACAGCATGAGTGATATGCAGTAGCAGCCATCCAGAGCCACTGTGAAAGTGGATGCGATGAATGGAGTGGCTGGACCCCAAATGAGTTTGGCCTGCACGATTGACTTCAGGAAGCAGGGCAGGTGCCCAGAAGGCTCATTCAAGTAACCCAGGTCCCAAGAAAAATAGTCTGTGCCAAGATCCGCATTTGCCACACCCTCTGCACAGCTCTAGTTACACTAAAGGATTGTTTTAGCCTCAATATAAAAGGATGTTATCATTAATTGCTGAGAAGAGAGGACACAGTCTCCTCCAAGCATACAGGTGCATGTAGCTCATTCAGAAGATGGTATCTGTCCCTGTTATCTAAAGTGTGACTCCTGGCCCAGCATATCAATGACAGAAGATCCTAAAGATGCTGCACTGACATCTTTGCTGCTTCAAGTATGGTAACACTGGGCACTACCAAGGCTGCCTGTTAAAAATGCAGAGTCTCGGGTCCCACACTCAAATGAATCAGAATCTGCATTTTAACAAGGATCCCAGGTGATTTGTAATCACATCACAACTTCAGACATACTAGTCTGGTCCTTATTATGTATCTACCAAGAACCACACATCGGATGGTTAGCACAGATGGATGATTCAGGAGGGAAAGCCCAGGTGTCAACGGAGGTAATGGATGGGAAGTGAACAGTGTAGGGCTAGAGGGGACAAGGGTATGAACTGACAGAAGCTGGAGATAGACTCACTTACTCAGCCTAGGCTCAGGACAAGCCTCTTGACAACATGCTGAGAAATTTATGCTGATGGCTCTGACATATTGAGTAGCAAGTCAGGGTTCTCATCTACTGGGCAGAGCAGGGAAAATGCTAGCATTCCTGGGCTGGAAGGAGCTCTTTAGTAATTAGTCCAAATGGGCAGCCTGATCTCTTCTGTGACTCTATTGTTGTCACTTTCCCATCAGCCATGGTGACTCACAAGGGCTTTTGTTGTGGTTTAGTTGCCCAGTTGTGTCCAACTCTTTGTGACCCCATGCACTGCAGCATGCCAGGCTTCCCTGTCCTTCACTATCTCCTGGAGTTTGCTCGAACTCATGTCCATTGAGTCAATAATGCCATCCAACCATCTCACCCTCTGCTTTCCCCTTCTCCCCCTGCCCTCAATCTTTTCCAGCAATCTTTTCCTCAATCTTTTCCTCAGTCTTTTCCAATGAGCTGGCTCTTCGCATCAGGTGGCCAAAGTATTGGAGCCACCTGATAAGAAGGGCTGTAGGCAAAGGGTTCTTGGAAAGGAGACTATAGAGTATTGTGCTTTCCCATACATGTGTGAAGGGCTGCGTGTAGGATAGACCTCCGACTAAATCCTGCAGTCAGGAGGAACAAAAGATCCAGAGGACTGTGCCTAGTCCTATCAGCCTAGACAGCATTGAGGTTATATTTTCCTGATGGGAAGCTCCAACCTGCTCAGGGGTAGGGAATGGAGAGTTCAAGCCACCAGAGGAAGCAGGGCAGTATTGTTACCCCTCCGTTGCATCTCTATTCTAGGTGAAATGCTGCTATTCAATTCAAGTTTTTGAAAAACTCCACAAGTTTTGCCTCCAGTGGTCATTGAGAAACAACAGATTCCACAAATCTCCCACATCAAATCCGACCAACTTGAGCCATTCAGTTTTCGTTTTCCTTGGTTTTGGTTCAGTTGCTCAGTCATGTCTGACTCTTACAACCCCATGGACTGCAGCCTGCCAGCCTCCTCTGTCTATGTGATTTCCAAGGCAAGAATACTGGAACCATAAAACCACGAAGATAAAAAGAGAAATGCTATCAGCATGCCCCCTCTAATCCCAACCCCAATTTAGTCAGCAAGTGCTATGGAGCTATGTAAAATCTTATAGCTGATGGGATATCTGTGTTGATTCAGATTGAAGGTGGTCCTCAAAGCATCCCAAGGTTATTTCAGGAGTGAAGATGCTGAGAGTTGCTGTACTGTGCTGTGCTTTGTCCTCACTTCGCCTTGATGGTGGCTGCTTGGAGATGAAAGCCTTGTAAACTGTTTCCTGTCCCTAGAGCCTAACAGTCCCCTGTGCCAGTTTAATTTGAGCCGTTTGGATTGGAACAGAATGAACAAGCAGAGGAAGTTAATTATCCTAATTAGAAAAGAAGTGAAGCCATGACCCTTCTAGGTCACACACTTAGACAAACTTCCCCTGGCTCCAAGCTTGGGGCATTAGCTTGTCACCTGAAGGCCAGAGGATACACAAAGCATCCTTCCTTGTCTTCTGCCAGAGTCCCCAGAGAAGAATTCTTTCCAGGAAGTGCTGTGTGATAAGCTTGTGCCCGCAGGCCTGAGAGAGGGTTAGCTGAACGTGGTAGATATGTGAGCAGAGCTGGATAGGTACACATGTGTTGGTTCAACCCCAGGTTCCTCTTCTCTGTAGGGCCAAGCAAGCTCAGTGTGGCTTACTTGAAATGTGGTTATTTCAAAAGCTACACATATTTCCCCAAGCTTCTTAATATCCTATCTTTAGCTGGCTAAGAATGTTGGTATCTTTCTGGAAGGTAAACTCCTTGATACTCTAGTGGTCCTTCTTGGATCAATATATTGCTGTTGGGTTTGTTGATCCCCACATACACCTTCCTTTTCCTCTGCTCTCCCAAGAACCATCTACTCTTCAAATAGATCAATCCTGCTGCCAGTTTAGAACTTGCTTTAGGTGGTGCATGTAAAAATTCCTGGCACAGTGCCTGGCACATAGTAGGTCTCATTCAATGTTAGTTTCCTCCCTTCCTTCCTACAGGGAAGAATGTCATTTGTTCTGCTCTCTGAGTCTTGTATTTGATGTATGATATCTGGTCAGTTTGTGATCTGGTGACAAAGGGAAGCATAAAGCCTTAGATGAAGCCAGAAAGTAGTGACTGTATAATATTAAAGATCAAACTGGCCAATTAGCCTGACATGCCCAACAGATATGTCTAGCACTTGCCTTTGAAATATCTGTGTACCCAAGGGATGAATAAAAAGAACTTAAACTCCATCTTTCAAGATAGACCTCAGATTGTTGAATGATCAATCTGTGGATCTATTACAATTTGCCTTATTCAGACAGAATAGTCCAAGAACATTAACATCAATGACTCCTAACAAAATGATAAAGTGGAGGTCTCAGTAGGCCTTTTAATCTACCCAGCCCTGCTTCCCTTGGCCTCCCATCTGCAGCCATCCAGTCTACCTGCTCTTCAAAGTTACTCTTCTCCATCATTTGCAATAGAGACTGGGAATCCAAGGTGTGAATAATATCAAATAGTGAATACACTTAAAATACTTGTATTTAATTTTAGAATCTTTTTATACTTGGTAGTAGAATGTGTCTACATGAGGTGGGAATGAATTTAAATATAAAGACTTGGTGCTCAAGGAAATGGGAACCATCCCAGTTTCTTATAGTATTGGGTTGGCCAAAAGTTCATTTGGGTTTCTGTTTAACAGCTTACAGAAAACCCCATATGGACTTTTGGTCAGCCAAGTACTTATTATTTGTGCACCTTGTACTCGCAACTCTCTCCACACTCATCTCTCAGACTTTGCAAGATACTCATCCATGTAGAATTGCCCTCTCCTAAGTCTTCCCTAGTGCAGAGGGGGTGGCTATCAGGTTTAAAAGATAAATGGACAGTAAATAGAAGATGTTTGAGATTTGGGGAAAACAATAGTTAAAAATGGATGCTAATGGTCAAACCCTAAAGCAGTATTGGTATTGGAGATAACCAACCCTTCTCATTGGACGAGAACGACACAGGAGACAAGTCTATCAAAGTGTTTATTCTTGGTATGAGAAGTATCTTTTGGATCTGTGTAGGAGGAGGCAATGGCAACCCACTCCAGTACTCTTGCCTGGAAAATCCCATGGGCTTAGGAGCCTGCTGGGCTGCAGTCCATGGGGTCACGAAGAGTCAGACACAACTGAGCGACTTCACTTTCACGCATTGGAGAAGGAAATGGCAACCCACTCCAGTGTTCATGCCTTGAAAATCCCAGGGACGGGGGAACCTGGTGGGCTGCTGTCTATGGAGTCGCACAGAGTCGGACACGACTGAAGCGACTTAGCAGCAGCAGCAGAAAATCTTTATGTTGGAATATAGATCTTATACAGGCAATATGGTACTCATGCAATCATTTTTTTCTGATTTCTTGGTCTTGTTTATTTTTGCCCTGTTTTATTAGTTTCCAAGTCTTGGCATCACACTCTTCCGTAACTGGAACAAGTCACTCTCCAGTAGTCAGAATTGGCAGCAGAGTTTTACTTTGTGTTTGGGTGGGTGTGAGTTCAAAAGTAGGTCATCAGGTATAAACTTCATTTGAAACAAAGTTTTTCTTAGAAGAAGCCTAAATTCCAAGTTTGCTGACTGTGGTGTAGGCAAACTTCTAAAAGCAAGTTTTTCTTATGGGAGGAAGTACCAGGTGCTAGATTTATTTGGGGACTGAGTTATGTCCTCAGAAATATTTAATATTCTAGAACTTTCAAGGTTCTCTCTCTCTTTTTTTTTTTTTTTTTGTCATTGAAGCTTTATATTATTACCATTTAGGGAAGAGAGGACCAGATATGCATTTTGAACCTGCTGAGAGTAGGCAGAGAAAATCTGAAGGAGATAAGGCATTTTTGTTAAGACTGCCACCAAATCCCAAGATTGCCTGTGGCATTATTGACAGTAAGTAAAATCTTCTCTTTATTTATTTTATCTGATTTATTCTAAGAGTCTCTTCTTGCTTTTCAATTAATAATACAAACTTAATTTCAAACTAGCTCTAGGCCAGTATACCGTCTTGGAAGCAGTTGCCAAATTTTCCTTGATTTAATTCTGTCATTAATATTTCTGTGCTTATCAAATGGATTTTTGTTCTGACATGGTAGTTGGCCTCATCAGCCATCAAAGTGACTCCGACTGACTTCCACAGATGGTATCAGCAAAACCTCTGCCCTTGGTCAGCTTGGGCTGAGTCCTCAGCCTGCCTCCCTCGCCTTTGGTACTTGAGAGTTAGTGAGTGAGACTCGGACCCTCAGAGGAGCTATTTTCCTTGGAGATAGGCCCTGCTAGAATTACACATAATGCTGAAAATGCCGAGGCCATGCAAAAGATCACAGAGATGACATAATCTCGGAGCATCAGAATGGGAAGCAATTTTAGATTTCTAATCTAAGCTTTTATTTTACAGAGGCACACACTAAGGGCTGGAGGAAATGTGGCATCATGCTCAAAGAACTGCAGAAGGAGGGGGGAGGGAAAAGTGCCTTCCAGTAATGTGTATGGAATTTTCTGGGTACCTGAGTGCTTGATGGAAAGTCCTTGTTGCTGTTATTGAAATGCTACTGAAATGTCTCGAATGCCTGTAAATCCACTCTTCTTTAATAAATATAACCAAGTGAATACTGTAGAATCTTTCTTGGTGCCAAAGGATTTTGCAGTATCTGAGGTCATCATTCTGAACAGAGATATTCATTGCTCCAGGAATGGGGAAATTGAAAGTTAGAAGCAGTTCACCAAATGTGTGCTGACCCTGGAGCAGCCCAAGGAAATCGTCACTTTTACTAAATCTCTTTTTAAAAAATGTTCATTGAAGTACAATTACTCTACAATGCTGTATTAGTTTCTACCGTACAGCAAAATGCGTCAGTTATAGGTATACATATATCTTCTCTTTTTTGGATTTCCTTCCCATTTAGGTTGTCACAGAATGAGAGTGAGATTCTCTGAGCTATACAGTAGATTCTCAATAGTTATCTATTTTATACATAGTATCACTGGTGTGTATATATATGTCAATTGCAATCTCCCAATTCAGTCCATACCCTCCCCCTTCTTTTTTTTTTTTTTCAAATTACTTGTTTCTTTCCTAAAAACTCTGGGCAGAAATTCTGGCTATTTGAAGATTCTGACCCATCAGACCCTGATCTGATTTTCCCATCAGAAGAGAGCTAGATGTTATTTTGGAACCTGAAATCAGGGCAGATACATGCTATGCATCCATTGGATTCTCCTTGGGCTTAGCAGTAAAACTGAGGCCTCTGGGGTTATGGAGGGTCTCCCTGCAGAGGAAGTGCCGGAAGCAAGTCAGAATGCTCCTGAGGCCTGGCAGTTAGAAGTTGGAGTAGAGTGGTCAAGTTTGTGGGTCCAAAGAGCTATGACCTTATTGCAAAGAGTGGCACTAGATCAGTACGGACCCTGCCTAAAATCAGTCAGGCAAAGCATTAAGCAAGGATGGAATTTCAGGGAAAGAGATGGATCTTTTAATCACAACATCTTCCCAGATACACGTTGCCTTAAAATATTTCAATAGTAAAGCATGTGAGTCTCATAAATGATGACAGACTGTTCCCAGCAGATGTGCCAGTGGATGAATTCAACTTAATATCTTTTCCCGTATTACAGCCCATTGTCACCCAAACCATGATGACAAAAACTACTTGGAAGTGTCCTTTTATTTCTCTGAATAGTCACAGACTAGGGTGAATGAAGCCTTCTTACCTGGACCAAAGTGATTCTCTGAAAACAAGTAAGGATTTGATGATGTGTGGTTGGTCAGGTGACAAACTGGGGTCCTGCAGTTACTCCTGAGTAACTGTGCTTCCCATGTGATTAGTCAGGAGCCTGGACACACCCTTGCTGGATCCCTCAGCCTCCCTTTCTTTCAAGGTGCCACAGTGTATATCTGAATAAAATCTCAATGCACTATGATTAATTGGCTGCTGCTGCTGCTGCTAAGTCACTTCAGTTGTGTCCGACTCTGTGTGACCCCATAGACGGCACAGCCCACCAGGCTCCTCCACCCTCGGAATTCTACAGGCAAGAACACTGGAGGGGGTTGCCGTTTCCTTCTCCAATGCATGAAAGTGAAAAGTGAAAGTGAAGTCGCTCAGTTATGTCCAACTCTTAGCAACCCCATGGACTGCAGCCCATCAGGCTCCTCTGTCCATGGGATTTTCCAGGAAAGAGTACTGGAGTGGGTTGCCATTTTCTTCTCCAATGATTAACTGGAGTTTAAAGGAATTCTCTAGCAGTCCTTGAAAGTAAGAGGAGACCCTTCAAAGGTGACAAAATAGTGAAGGGTTGGCTGTAGAAATTTTATGCTTGAAAAGTGGAATTGAAAACAGTCCCTGGGCACCCAGGCCATTGGAGAAAAATCCCAGGTGTGTGATATTAAACATTTGTCCTTTTAGGTTTAGACAGAGGATGGAATTGCCAAGGGGAAAGCCATTACCTTTAAAATAGCTACTCCACTAGCCTTTCTCTGACCTTTTCAAAAGATTAAAGCTCCTCAGTGGAAACTTCTGATTTATAGGAAAAGATGTCAGTATTAGAACATGTTTGGCTGATGTTGCTAGCAATATTATTATATCTAAGAAGAAATCAAGGCCCCAGAGAGGAACATGTTTTGGCAAACATCACCCAGCTTCTAAGTGTTGGGGGAGCAAGAAGGCAACCCCAGGACTGGTTTCAAAGCCTGTGCTCTTTCTACCTCAGTAGAGACTGAGGAGAAAATGGGTGTGGATGAAAGATGCTTTCAAAACTGTAAAGAATATATTGTGGTTGAAAAGAATTTAAAGACCATCCAATTAGTCTTTCACATTTATGGCCGCCAAGGTCCAAAGAAGACTCAAGGTTACAGAGAAGAGAGCTTACCCAAATTTTAATACCACATTCATCTTCTCTGAACAAGAACCTAGGTTAAAAAGAACCGAAATCTATTCTCTAGTCTGGTGACATCTGATTCCATGACTAAAATATGATTCCAAACCATCCTGAACATTTTCAATCTGTGTTTTAAAGGTGTGGTTTATATAGAAACCCTGTTAATCATAACATGTTCTCATCAGAGCCCAATACCTTGATTCTGGGCTTTGGGGACAGCTGGTACCCACACTCTTGTCAGCTATCTAGGAAGCTCCTGTCACTGGTTATAAAGTTATCCAGGCAGAAGAGTATGAATTGTTGGGTAAAGCCATACCCAGTTGTCAAAAGCCAAAAGTTTCTTATGAACTTTGTTTCCAATAGTAACATTAGCTTGACACTTATATGAAGACATCACAACAGACATTTCCAGCTAACTGTCTAATTCTTGTATAGGCCCAGCATCCCCAGCAGGATTTGGTTCACAGGTCATTTCAAAAGTTTGGGTTTAGGATGGTTTTCTTCCTCTCCCTATGGGGAGACATTTAAAGGTATGTATCACTAGGAACAAAGCTAGTGGAGGTGATAGAATTCCAGTTGAGCTATTTCAAATCCTGAAAGATGATGCTGTGAAAGTGATGCACACAATATGCCAGCAAATTTGGAAAACTCAGCACTGGCCACAGGACTGGAAAAGGTCAGTTTTCATTCCAGTCTCAAAGAAAAGCAATGCCAAAGAATGCTCAAACTACCGCACAATTGCACTCATCTCACATACTAGTAAAGAAATGCTCAAAATTCTCCAAGCCAGGCTTCAACAATACATGAACCGTGAACTTCTAGATGTTCAAGCTGGTTTTAGAAAAAGCAGAGGAACCAGAGATCAAATTGCCAACATCCGTTGGGTCATTGAAAAAGCAAGAGAGTTCGAGAAAAACATCTACTTCTGCTTTATTGACTATGCCAAAGCCTTTGACTGTGTGGATCACAATAAACTGTGGAAAATTCTGAAAGAGATGGGAAGACCACCTAACCTGCCTCTTGAGAAACCTGTATGCAGGTCAGGAAGCATCAGTTAGAACTGGACATGGAACAACAGACTGGTTCCAAATAGGAAAAGGAGTACGTCAAGGCTGTATATTGTCACTCTGCTTATTTAACTTATATGCAGAGTACATCATGAGAAACACTAGGCTGGAAGAAACACAAGCTGGAATCAAGATTGCTGGGAGAAATATCAATAACCTCATATGCAGATGACACCACCCTTATGGCAGAAAGTGAAGAGGAACTGAACAGCCTCTTGATGAAAGTGAAAGTGGAGAGTGTTGGCTTAAAGCTCAACATTCAGAAAATGAAGATCATGGCATCCGGTCCCATCACTTCACGGGAAATAGATGGAGAAACAGTGGAAACAATGTCAGACTTTATTTTTGGGCTCCATAATCACTGCAGGTGGTGCTTGCAGCCATAAAATTAAAAGACGCTTACTCCTTGGAAGGAAAGTTATGACCAACCTAGATAGCATATTCAAAAGCAGACATTACTTTGCCAAAAAGGTCTGTCTAGTCAAGGCTATGGTTTTTCCAGTGGTCATGTATGGATGTGAGAGTTGGACTATAAAGAAAGCTGAGTGCTGAAGAATTGATGCTTTTGAGCTGTGGTGTTGGAGAATACTCTTGAGAGTCCCTTGGACTGCAAGGAGATCCAACCAGTCCATTCTAAAAGAGATCAGTCCTGGGTGTTCTTTGGAAGGAATGATGCTAAAGCTGAAACTCCAGTACTTTGGCCACCTCAGGAGAAGAGTTGACTCATCAGAAAAGACCTTGATGCTGGGAGGGACTGGGAGCAGGAGGAGAAGGAGACGACAGAGGATGAGATGGCTGGATGGCATCACTGACTCGATGGACATGAGTTTGGGTAAACTTCAGGAGTTGGTGATGGACAGGGAGGCCTGGCGTGCTGTGATTCATGGGGTCACAAAGAGTCAGACACAGCTGAGCAACTGAACTGAACTGAACCGTTATGAAGGTGGATTCTTTACAAAGAGTGTTCTCTTTCTAATACAAATACAAAGCAGTGTGCCAGTTCTAGCTCTACCACTTACAAGCTGTGGGACTTTGGAAAAGTTATTTAATTTTTCTGTGACTCCATCTCCCCATCCATAAAATGGAGATAATAATATCTGACATGTATTGGATGGTTACTATGTGCTAGTTATTGTTCTAAGTGTTTCATATATATCTACTCCTTTTCTGTTCATGGCGGTTCCTCAGGTGGCGCTAGTAGTAAAGAACCTGCCTGCCAATGCCTGGATTGGGAAGGCCCCCTGGAGGAGGGCATGGCAACCCACTCCAGTATTCTTGCCTGGAGAATTCCATGGACAGAGAAGCCTGTTGGGCTACAGTCCATGGGGTCACAAAGAGTTGGACACGACAGAGCAATTTAGCTTGTGTGCACTCATCATAGGTAGGTACTACCATTATCTCCATTTTATAGGGAAGGAAATTGAGGCACAGTTTAAACATCTGCCTGTGATCATACAGCTAGTAAATAGTAGAGGCAGGATTCAAACTCAGAGTGTCTGATCTCAGAGCTTGTGGTACTCAGGCACTACACTATACCTAACTCACTAAGTTAATGTAAGGATGCATGTTTGAGTGCTCAGTTGCTCAGTTGTGTCCGACTCTTTGTGACCCCATGGACTGTAGCCCACCAGGCTCCTCTGTCCATGGGATTTCCCAGGCAAGAATACTGGAGTGGGTTGCCATTTCTTCCTCTAGGGGATCTTCCCCACGCAGGGATAGAACCTGGGTCTCCTGCATTGCAGGCAGATTCTTTACCATCTGAGAATAAGTGGGATAATATTGGGTTGGCCAAAAGTTCTAATCCAGTATGTTAAAAAGTGAAAGCTAAGACTAACAAAGATAGACTAACTTGATAAACATTAGCTCTGGTTACCAGTTTCCCCTACCACTGCAAACATTGCCTGGTAGCTTGTGGAAAAACTCCATTTCCAAAAAGCTTCCCTAAATCACCCAACCCACCTGAACTTCCCTATGCATTATTGCAACATAAAGCACACGATTTCGGACTAGATTATATATTGTCCTCAGGAAAGATTGTGTCTTTTCCTTCTTCTATATCCTCAGTAGAGCCTAATAAACCCAGAAGGGCTCAAGGAGTGTTTGTGGACTGGAATATGCAGTGTGACTATTGGTGTGTGGTGACAGGTCCAACAACTGTTCCCCTAGCACAGCGCTGCCCAAGCTTTCTTGTGCAGGTGAATCCCTTTAGAATCTTGTAAATGCGGATTCTGATTCCATAGGTCTGTAGTGGACTCTACATTTCTGACAAGCTCCCAGATAGTGCTGAGGCTTCTGGTCTGTGAATCAAACTTTAAGTAGCAAGTCTGTAGGGCACAGTGTCTTTAGGGTCTTCTCCATAATTGCTATGTTTTAGTAGAGGCATGCTTGAATCCATTTAATAAACTGAGATATATAAAGACTCACATATCACAATAGAAGGTGAAATCAAGCATTTTATTCTCATGGAATAAAAAGTAATAGGGAAATGTGAAACTGGTCATGAATAGCCATTCAGTTAAGAAGCCCTCATGAAAAACCCAACTACATGCCAAGCTTGTACAAATAGTTATTGTAGACAATATAAAGATGAGTTTAAGGCATAGGCTATATATTGCCATGTGGATTGTCAACTTTGGTAAAGGCTTCTGCTTTCTACTCCAGTGAACTAAGTGGACTTTGCATGTCTAAATTGAAATTTGGAAGGGATGTAGTATAATTATTTATTTGTATGCAAGAATTAGTAATGCCAATTAAGACCATCTAGATTCACTGATTGTATTTAACATTGTATTTTCCACTGTTTATTATTGGAGTAATTGTTTGTGTCAAAGTAATTTCAGAGGGAACACAGTGTAATTTTTATCTCAAGTCCCAGTTTTATCTCAAGTCCCTGGATGTTTTATCCTCTTGCATAATAGCAGGAAACACAGACTTTTAAATGGTATGTAGAGGTGGGTTGGAAGATGAGAGGGTGCTGGGAACAGGAGTGGGGAGATGAACCCATTCATGAGCACAGGGAAAGAAAACAACAGCCAAGACATTTATTTACATACTTTTCACAAAGTAAATTAACTAGGGGCAGCACAGGCTATAGAGAACAGAGTTCAGTAGTAAGAACATGGGGCTGGAAGTCAGGAGACCTGCAGTCTAGTCTGCTGTCTACATTGATCTAGTGTGAGACCTCGGGTAAGTTGCCCATGCCTCCCAGCCCACCAAGTAGAGTTAATCATAGCAGTCTTGGTGGTCAGATCTATAGATATTATTGGATTGACCAACAAGCTCATTTGGATTTTCCTGTGAGATGTTCCAGAAAAAACTCAAATGAACTTGAGAATAATCCATGGCCAGGCAGAAGTGGTATAAAAAGTCAAGGTGGTATATAAGCAATTATTGTACATCCATTTGCATCAAAAATTGTCCTTCCAACTACCTACATATATGGTGGAAAACCAAGGATCATTCTCTCTTTATTCTAAGGTGGGAATGGGAGAAATACTGTTTCACTTATAGAATATCCTTTTATGCTAGAGAAGGAGTCTTTCCCCACATATAGCTTATTTTAACTACACGTTCCAACACTTTGAAGGATAGAGATAGAAAAGATGTTTAAGAGATTGAGCCCTCTCCCAAGCTTCCACCAACTATGTCCTTAAAAAAAAAAAAAAAAGTAACATAAGCCTTATGTGTGTCTGTGCATGAATTGCCTCTTACGTCTAAAAACTGGAGTGTACCCAAAACCCAACCAGAACTAACAAATGTTTCTGATCAGTCTGCTCCTTAGCCAACTAGGGTTTCATGGGAACAATTATTCGTTCCCTTTCTTACAGATCCTGATTCTGACTCAGTGAGCATCTGGCTCCAGCTTTGGAGCATGACACTTAAATCATAATGTCCTTTGGATGGTGCTCCTCTTGCGGGGTGACTATAACTCAGAACACTTCCTGGGTATGCTATTTAAATATCCAACTCAGCATCCTGCGATATAAAGCACCCCTCCATGCCATTTGTTATGTTAGGTGCTGTGAGACACGGCTCTGATTCTGGGGACTCAAATGTATAATAAATCCGACTACACTCTGCTGGCAGTGCACATAATTATAAAATATGCAGAATGCTTGTTATTAACTAGTCTCATGGAGAAAGATCTACCATGCCATGAAGGATATATTTTGGAATAGAGCTACAAACAGTGATTGATTTTTTAAAATTCATGTCTCTCCCATCCCTTTAATCATTCAACCTTTAAGAACTAGCAAACATTTATAGACATTTAATGAATGGGAAGCAAGGCCCATTTGCAAAGGCTGATAAGAATTATTGTTTGCCTCTTAAGTGAAGATTAAGTTCCAGTTTTGTTTTTAATATGAAATTATTTAACATAGCATTTTTATGGTGTCGATGCAGAAATAGAGACCAAAATATAAATCAGCTGGAAATTAACAAGCAAGTCTCCTAATAGTTATAAAAACAATGAAAGGCATTTATAATCTTTAACTGTTTAAATCCCAATTGGATAGGCTATCATTCTTTGGCTGATATTTATTCCCAAAAGACAAGCTTTCATGTATACTGAAAATAAAACAACAAAGTCACCAAAAACATACACACAATTCCTTCTGCAGTGAGGCTACAGAAGTTAATTGTATATAAGATCCTTGTAGAAGAAGGAATGCTCATAGGGATTGACCAGAAGCCCTAAGGATGATGCTAGACTCCATTGTAGTGAGAAGCTGCAGGCATGCAAGAATAGAGATAGGCTTTGCTCAGTGGATGCTGGCTCATGAACCTTAGGAAGGTGCTTCCCAGGATGTGATTCTACTGGCCTCCTGTTTCAGGAAATATTATAAGCCATAACTACAGAGATGCATGCCTTCATCATGGCTTCTTTCTTCTCTCAAAGGGAGTCTCTTTGGGCATAGGAAATTCTAGAGCTAACTCCTATTAGTGCTCAGGGACTCCTCACTGGAGAGTCACGGTTTCAAGTCATCTGAAATTACAGTTTCCTAAGATTAAGGAGCCTCCAAACACTTGCTCATCTGGGTAGCAGCTGATTTCTTGGAAGGATGAAAGGGTGTCTATAACTTTATCAGGTTATTCATTAAAGGGGCACTTGGAATTCAGCTACCCTCAGTTTCTGCTCTTCACTGCTGATTGGCGACAGTCTCTTCTGTCTGACTGTCTACCAGAGGTTGGTGTAGTTGCTATGAGAAGACTCTGAAGTCTGACTGCAGAAGATTATTGCCCAGCTCTGCTACCTGTTAGCTGCATGACTGTGGGTAAGTTATTTAACCTCTCTGTGCTTTAGTTTCTCCATTTTTAAAATAGGGATAATGATAACTGTACTTAATGTATTGGGTTGTCAGGATTAAATAAAATGGTGCCTATAAAGCACTTAAGCCAGTCTCTTCTCCATTAAAAACAGCTAATAGATGTTGGGTTTTCTTTTTTAAAATTAGGAGTCTTTGGCTACAAGGGACAGAAACCTGACTTAAACTTACTCTTTAAAAAAGGGCATTATTGGCTTGCTAATCATGCTAAATTGCTCCAGTCATGTCTGACTCTCTGCAACCCTATGGACTGTAGCCTGCTAGGCTCCTCTGTCCATGGGATTCTCCAGGCAAGAATACTGGAGTGGGTTGCCATGCCCACCTCCAGGGGATCTTCCCAACCCAGGAATAGAACCTGTGTCTCCTGCATTGGCAGGTGGGTTCTTTACCACTAGCACTGTCTAGGAAGCCTACATTTGGGGCCATATCCCATGGCATGTGGGACCTTAGCTCCCTTACCAGGGATTGAACCCACACCACCTGCACTGAAAGGCAGAATCTTAACCCTGGACCACCAGGGAAGTATGTAAGCACAAACTCTAGAGATCAAATGATATTAGGACTCAGTCTCTTTCTCACTTGTCTTTTGCTTTAAAATATCAAATTTGGACTTGAACTCTCTGCACTTCCATTTCTTAGTCTGTAAAATGGGATAATAGTCATAATAATAATAAATCTGCTTCATAAGATCATTGAGAAAATTTAAGGAGTTAATGCATGTGAAGCTGGAGAAGGCAATGGCACCCCACTCCAGTACTCTTGCCTGGAAAATCCCATGGACAGAGGAGCCTGGTGGGCTGCAGTCCATGGGGTCACGAAGAGTCGGACACAACTGAGCGACTTCACTTTCACTTTTCACTTTCATGCATTGGAGAAGGAAATGGCAACCCACTCCAGTGTTCTTGCCTGGAGAATCCCAGGGACTGGGGAGCCCGTTGGGCTGCCGTCTATGGGGTCGCACAGAGTCGGACACGACTGAAGCGACTTAGCAGCAGCAGCAGCAGCAGCAGCATGTGAGGTGCTTCCAGTGCACGTTGGTACACAGCAGACCTTATATAGGTGCTGGCTATTATTAGCTTTATTGTCACTATTATTTTAATATCCAATGTTTCTTCTTTCTGTATCTTCCCTTTACCTATGGACATCCCTTCTCTCTTTTGCTTCTACCCTCAACTGCTTCTTTTATTCTCCTTCCTATGTCCTTTCCCTGGTGGTAGTTTAGTCACTAAGTTTTGTCTGACTATTGCAACCCCGTGGACTGTAGCCTGCCAGGCTCCTCTGTCCATGGGATTCTCCAGGCAAGAATACTGGAGTAGGTTGCCATTCCCTTCTCCAGGGGATCTTGCCAACCCAGAAATCGAAGCTGGGTCTCCTGCATTGCAGGCAGATTCTTTACCGACTGAGCTACAAGTGAAGCTCATCCTATTTATCGTACTCCCCAAGTTACCATCACCCTCTACACCCACCAATTCCAGTCCCTCTATCCATAAAGATGTTATGTTGATTTCATACCAGATCTGGGCAAGCAACAGCATAGGAGATGCACAGATTAGGAATGAATACTTGTATTTATTCCACTGAGCTTCTGCCCTTCTATCAGCCATATCCTCCCCCTCAAACTTCTTCATGCAATCTTTCATGGTTTGGATTTATTAGATATTTTCTATAAGTAAAATAAGACACTGCACTGGTCGCTTTGTTATACTCTGCTTCACTTAAGATGAACCCATTTGCAGGGCAGAAAAAGAGATGCAGACATAGAGAATGGATGTGAGGACACAGCGCGGAAGGGGAGGATGTGATGAACTGGGAGACTGGGACTGACATATATACATTATTATGTGTAAAGCAAATAGCTAGTGGAAAGCTGCTGTATAGCACAGGGAGCTAAGCTTGGCACTCTGTGATGACCTAGAGGGGTGGGATCTGGGGGGAGGTAGGAGGGAGGCTCAAGAGGGAGGGGATATATGTATACATATACCTGATGCACATCATTGTACAGCAGAAACTAACAGAACATTATAAAACAATGATATTTCAACAAAGAAAGAAATGGCCTGAAGAACCCAGTGTGGATATACAGTCTGATTCAAACAGAAACTTCACAAGGACAAGTGTCAGGACTGTCTCCTCATTCCAGGGCCCTGTTACTCTCTGGCTCCCCTCTCAGCACCATCTCTCCCCTGTGGCCCCCTATTCTTCCTTGCCTAGACTTCCTCCTAACACTACAGTAAGTTCTGCCTGGGCCCCAAATTATAAACCATTTCTTTGCTATTCCTCAAAAGAAAGACATGCCTATTTTATGTGCCTTAACTTTGGAGCCCTGATCCCATCTATGTGACAATTGGCCAATCAGATAAACTAATCCCAGGTAACATGATATCCTTCCCACCCACCACCAGGAGGCTCTTAAGAAACAACATTAATGGGATTTTCATCTCAATAGACCATGGAAAATGAGATCTGTGGGCAAGAAGTTCCTTTTCAAATCACATCCAGTAGGTAGTTTTGTCAATCTGCAGGAAGGTTGACTTTGTAGAGTCTACTCAATGTGATGTTACTGGCCACTCCCAGACTTCCCCAAAGCCCTTATCCTTTCTGCCTTTACTAAAAACAAATGCTGCTGAGCTTGGGTTTCAAAGTGTACAGATTATCTGGTTGGCTCCATCCGTGCATCAAAGCAGCAAATATCCTTTCTTTCCTGAGAGTCATTTATTCATCTTTCCTCAGGGAGAGAATCCCCAGGAACAAACTCTTAATTGAAATCATTCTAGAGCTCTTAATCATTTCGCCTTTCCTTTTCTGAGGGGCAGAGGTGTTCAGAGCTCGTTTTCAGGTTACAAGAAGTCCTTTGTACTGACCAGTCAGCAGCAAGCAGGTTGAAATTGGAAGCTGGGTGGATGAATGTAGGGAGGCGAGCTGGCACCTAAGGTGCCTGTGTCATACTGCGGTCCATAGTTGGAACCTATTCGGCAGTCCATCTTCAAAAGCAATTTGCAGTACATCCAGGCACAAATCCAATTAAAAAAGCAGAAAGGGATTTGCATGCATAAAATAAGTCTGATGCACAGCTTTAAAAAATGACCCTGATAGCTAAAATTCAAAGGCCTTTCTTTGTGAAGGTCCCTATCTGGAGTGTGTTAGCTGATGTTCGAATCCCTGCCCCAAAGTATCTGAAAGATTAGATGAAATTACACTCTCAGCTCAGTGCAGTGTGGTGGCTGGGAACAAAATAAAACTTGACGTACAGCTAGATGTTCACTTTGGTCATTTACCCTTGTGAAGAGGCTTCTTTCTTTGAATTCTGGATAGCCTGGGGAAAAAGCCAGATGTCAAAGCACATGGCACAATATCTGGCACCTACTAGGTGCCTTTGGTCTTTGGCAGGCACTGTTTGTTGTCTACCCAAGATCAATTTCTCTCTTCTTTGCTAGCATAATCCTGGTTTTGTTTAAGGTGGCAATGTGCCCAGCTAAAGACTCCCTTTCCCAGTCTCCCTTACAACTGGTGTTGGGTACGTGGGGCACGTAACATAGTTCTAGCCAACAAGATTTAAATGGAAGTTTATTGGGGGTTCCTGGCAAAGATTTTGTTTTCCTGATAAAAGGTGATGGACGTGGTGGTACTGCTCTTTCCTCATCTTCCTGCCTCTTTGGAGCACTGATGTCATAGCCATCTTGTGACCACGAGGTAACAATCATGAAGGTGAAAGGCAAAAAGCTAAGGATGGTGAAGCAGAAGAGAAAGCTTAGGTTTTTGATGGCATTCTTGAGCAGTAGAACTGATACTTACACCCACCTACTTGGAGGCTTCTGTAACATATTTTTAAATCCCTATTTGTTTAAACCACTGATCAAATGTTGTTACTTGTAGACTGCTGCTGCTGCTGCTAAGTCACGTCAGTCGTGTCCGACTCTGTGCGACCCCATAGACGGCAGCCCATCAGGCTCCCCCGTCCCTGGGATTCTCCAGGCAAGAACACTGGAGTGGGTTGCCATTTCCTTCTCCAATGCATGAAAGTGAAAAGTCAAAGTGAAGTTTCTCAGTCGTGTCCGACTCTTAGCGGCCGCATGGACTGCAGCTAGTATGATCCTAATAGATATATATGTCCTTACCACCTTCTGGGACCTTCAAGTGAGTTCCTGGCTATTGAGTGTGCCTCACCCAGGGCACTTTGCCCAGGTCAGCCTGCCATGCCAGTGTGGCCAGCTTCAGGCCTTTTCTGACCTCCAGCCACTAGCGCCAGTAGAACCAATGCTTAACCTGTTCCATGTCCTATTTCCTCAGGGCCTTGAGAAGTGATTGTTTTTGTTTAGTTGCTAAGTCATGTTTGACTCTTTGTGATCCCATGGACTGTATTCCATGGCTCCTTCTGTCCATGGGAATTCCCAGGCAAGAATACAGAAGTAGTTTGCCTTTTCTTTCTCCAAGGGATCTTTCCAATCCAGGGATTGAACCAGGGTCACCTGAATTGGCAGGTGAATTCTTTCTACTGAACCACCAGGGAAATCCTTGAGAAGTGAGAGAATCAAATAAATGTCTATGTGTTAAACCTTTAACTTATAGTTCTCCAGTGTGTTAGCCTCAAAGGGTGACTCCTTCCATTCCAACAAATGAGTTTTGATAGTTGTGGCTGGGATGTCAAAGGACACATTCGGGACCAGAGAAAGACTGTGGGTGTCCATCGACCCTATGTTGGAAGTGGTCGCTTTTAAAAGGCCTGATTCCATTTTGAACTATTGTAGGGATGGCATTTTATTTCTTTCACAGATTTTTAGTTGTCAATAACATTTGCAAGATTCTGAAAAGTAATACAAAAAAGAGCACTGCATATGATTCTCTGCAGAATTGTAAAGTTACTATGCTAAATAAATTGAGAACATGATTATGATATCTAAAGCACATGCATTTCCCCCAAACATTTACTGTCTTTTAGCATACAAAGGACTCACTTGTCTGGTTGTATGGTCTCTGTGTCCTAGCAACCTATTGCCCCCAGGGTGTTTTCCCACCTTCGTTAGTTAATCCACTGTGTGTGGACCTATCTTCAGAAAACTATAATGAAAAAAACACAAGTTATGCAGTGACTAGCCCAAGAGACACAAAAGATATACTTCCTCTAACTTGAAAATGAACCAAAAGCAAAAACACTGGCAGACTTATAGCTGCCAAAGCAAATGAAAGGATTTCATTTCATCCCTAAACTTCCAAGTCTTCCCTGTTTTAGAAAGATAGGAAGAGGCGCATGCCAAGTAATGAGGCTGACAGTATTTCAGTGCTGCGGAGAAGAGTTCCAACCTCTGTGTCTGCCTTTCTAATCAACGTTGCTCTCAGTTTTTTTCCTCCCCACTCTCCTCTCTCTCTCTCTCACCCTCACTTTCTTTTTCTCTCCTAACTTATTGCATCATTGCAATATACACTATGGCATTTCTCAGAACATTAACAAGACTAAAGTCACTATGGAATATAAATGGCTTTGAAACATCTCCAGAATGTGTCATAAAAAAAAGCAGGAGAGATAAAAATTTAAAGACAGAGAAGGTAGAAACATCAAATAAAAGCATCTTAAAAAATAATCTTTTTCTCTTGATGTATGGTAAACCAATATAATATTGTAAAGTAATTAGCCTCTAATTAAAATAAATAAATTTAAATTAAAAAAAAAATAATCTTGTTCTCACTCAGTGGAATTTGTCAGACTTGGGTGTGTGTGTGTTTTAGCTACCTGAGAAATGTTCCAGGCAAATAGATTCATATGGATTTGTGGGGGAGGGGCTAGCCATGTGGAAAGGTGAGGGAAGGAGGGGGTGGTGTCTCAAGTGGTTTCTTATGGGCCATGTAGATATGGAAAAGGGGTAGAGATGTTCAGTTCAGGGAAATGAGACCCTAAGGGTCCTTGTCCAAACCTGCGTGTGTGTGTGTGTGTGTGTGTGTTAAGTTGCTTCAGTCATGTCTGACTCTTTGCAACTCTATGGAATGTAGCCCACCAGGCTCCTTTGTCCATGAGGTTCTCCAGGCAAGAATACTGGAGTGGGTTGCCCAAACCTGATATTGGGTAATTCCTTTTCCAACTTTAGTGTGCATCAGAAATGCCAATAACCTGGGGCGCTTTAAGACTCCACATCCCCAGGTCTCACTTCCAGAAATTCTGATTCGTAGGTCTGCAGTGGGTTCTGTAATTTCTTTTTTTTAAATTTAAATTTATTTATTTTAATTGGAGGCTAATTACTTTACAATATTGTATTGGTTTTGCCAAACATCTGTGATTTCTATTCTTAATACCCCTGGCAATTCTGCCACTGTCAATTTGGGGACCAGGCTTTGAGAAGCGCTGTCTTAGCCAGTGGGGAGAGATGATTCTCTTTGCCACCTCCTTCCAGACTCCAAAGCAGAGGGCGTTTCTATTGGGTTAGTCAAAAGTTCATCTGGGTTTTTCTGTAACATCTTATGGAAAAACCTGAAAGAAATTTTTGGCCAACCCAATATTTGTTCGGAAAACAGGCCATGAAGGAAGCAAATGCTTCCACTTGAAATGGTGCTGGCCAGTGCATTTGTGGTTAAGAACATGGGGCTGTTTTTCAAGGGTCAGGGAGATTTCTCACTGTGACTGAAGGGCGTGAAACGTGTGGCCTTGTGTTGGTAGGTGAAGAAACACATGAGGAGCACCCCAGGGAGGCCATAGTACACCGCAGGGATTTTTGTTTTCTTGTGTTCTATTTTTCTTTCACGGATCTGTTCTGAAATATCTCTTTTAAATCCTACGGCAGCCGTAAAGTTTAAAAGGATGCCGGGTCTAGGGGTGTTAGTCGCTCAGTTGTGTCTGACTCTTTGCAATCCCATGCACTGTAGCCCACCACACTCCTTTGTCCGTGGAATTCTTCAGGCAAGAATACTGGAGTGGGTTGCCATCCCCTTCTCCAAGGGGCTAGGGGTACCCAAAGTGTAATCCTCGGACTTAGAAGCATCCAGCGTCACCTGGGAACTTGTTAAAAATGCAGATTCTTGGTCAGTATAGACCTATTGGAAGCAGAAACTCGGGCTGGGAACCAGTAACTGGTGTTTTAGCAAGCCCTTCAGATGATTCTGATGCTTGTTAGAGTTCGAGAACCATTGACCTAGGAACAAACTACCTTATAAATTCTCCCAGGCCAGGTGGTGTCTGGTGCACGTTGCATGTCCCCATTCCCACTCCACCTCCAACAAGAGGTGTGGTGCCAATCTCAGAGTTATGATTATGAAATTGTTGCTCTAGCATCTGCCATTCTCTCATGTCTTAAATTCTTATTTTTCAGTAATAATAGGGCAGGCAGTTTTACAAACTGATCAATCAGTCGATTGATATATCTTCATATAGAGTCTCATACCTGGAAATTCTGATTTAGTATGTTTGAGATAGACCTTGGAAAGCTGGATTTGTAACAAACTCCAAGGGCATTCTGAGGCTAAGTGAGCTTTGGTGAGCACCATAGGAGAAATGTATGTTCAACCAGGATTAGCGTACCATGATGACCTAGCTCAACCTCAGGACCTATTCTGTGAAATGGGACCATGATATCTGCTCAACCAACTTCATAAGATTCCTACAAAGATCAGTGGAGACGATTTATTACTTAAAGGACATACAAGGAATCTTAGATCATGCATTCTCCTTTTCAAATATTAGCATTCTTTGGCCACTCAGAAGTCAAGCAGTGTATCCTTGGAGACACCAAAACCTTTTCAAAGATGTATCCCCACAGACAGCAACACTACAGACAAAGTGTCCTCCACACAAGGATGCAAATAGTGTTTAGTATGCCAAGACCATATTATGCCAAATAAATAGCTCTCAAATAGGGTGCTTAAGGACACTATTATCATAGCAACTATTATCTTAGCCATGACTTTCACCTAAGCTATTCTGAGTGCTACAGGAGCTGAGCACACAATCAGATATTTCTCCACCTGTGGTGAGATTAGTTGAGCCTTGTGTGGCCTGATTCGGAGGAAGTCAATACAAATACAGTGAAAGTATAATTAATGTGGATATCACAGTGTGATGTGAACACTGAAAGGAACACTTGAATGAGACTTCAGATGCTTGATCTACTAATCTTAGTCTCTCTCGGTCTCAGTTTATAACATGAGGTACCAGCTTCTCAAGAGTGTAGTGGACAGCAAATATGATCGGGCATGAAAATCTATGGAAAGGGTCAAAGTATTATTACATTAATTTTGTTTAACCAGAACCTTAAATTAACTGGATTTTCCTGATTCCATGCCCTTGACTCAAAAAGAGGCAATACATGATAAACTTGTGAAACTGGAAATTTCATCAGAGCTCTGTCCTGAGCTCAGTCTGTGTTGTGGCTTTACCTATCTTCATTTCTCCTCCTGGACATTGAGAACAGATGTACAAAATGATAACCCAAAAGCCCTGCAAGAGGCCCAAATACCAAACAAAGATTCAATAATATCTTTAAGGCAGGTACATGAAAGCAGAGCATTTCATAAAAATTTGCCAAAAATAGACCAAACTAAATGGATTGTTTCAACATCCTTTTAATTTCAGCCAAACACTTCATCAGAAGATTCTATTAATTAGAACAGTCCATTCCCAGAGAATTTCGATTAACTAATCCTCAGCCACTTTATTTTTAATAAAAAAAGGTAAATGTATTAATTTGGCTTTCTGCCATAGAACTGGTTCGATAGCCAAACCCTGAAGCACCACAAAGATGAAATGCTTTCTGTACAGTTTAGGAGCAGTTGAATAAGGAATAAGGTGAGAATATAGTAGAAAGGAGAAAGGTCTGCAGGATTCGTTTTGCTTTTGGTGTCCAAAACCTTGGGGTGTCTTTTTGAGGGTGACTCAGGAATGGGCTGCTTGCCTGATGGCTCAGTCGTAAAGAATCTGCCTGAATGCAGGATATGTGGGTTCAATCCTTGGGTTGGGAAGATCCCTTGGAGGAGGAAATGACAACCCACTCCCACTCCAGTATTCTTGCCTGGGAAATCTCATGGACAAAGGAGCCTGGTGGGCTGCAGTCTATGGGTCGCAAAGAGTCGGACACAGCTTAGTGACTAAACAACAACAACAACAGGAGTGTGGCTTTGAATGATGATCCAGGCAGTGATGATAGGTTTGCTGTGGGAGCCCTTTTGGAGCTATGACATTTGTTTGTGAAGTGAGAGCTCCTGATCCCCACTTGGTTCTTTTCCTCTGGTTGTAAGATAAAAATTACAAACACCCATAGTCCTGTCAATTTTGGTTTATACAGTTGGGAATGGGGTGCCTTGATTCATCAAATATTGTAGTTTAACAGATTGCTTCCCTAGTTACCCGTTAGGAATTTCTGATTTTCAAGGAGTGAATATAAAGCAAAATATTATTAATAATGCTGCATCAGGTGGAGTATAATTTTATCTTTCTTTGGTATCTAAGTAAGTACTTCAAGGCCTTGAAGGATTCCTGAGCCACGAGGTGGAACATCAGGTCTCTATGTGTTGTTGATGTGCAGAAGGACCAGCAAACAGAGAGGTCTTTGGAGGACGACAGTGATGGGAAATCAGCCTTTGCTGTGCTATTCTACTGGGGTGCAACAGGATGCTAGCTGAATTAGAATATTCCTCTCCATTTTTTTCTCCTTCTGCCAGCTCCTCTCAGCTGTCTTCACATTGTATGCCTCATTTCCATCTGCCTTCCATTTCCTTGAAATTAAGCAATTTTGTGGGATAGGAGAAACCTTTGAACCAATATCCAAAGTCTAAATCCATAGAGTCATTCTGAGGACAATAAAAATGCATGGTGGTAGAGTCCTAGACTGCAGGTTCCAGGAGCATCTGTCACTTAGAAACCTGTGCTCACTCTCACGGCTTAACACTGACTGCTCGTGACTCCTGCAGCCTGCTGTGAGGACCTAGGTAAGGGTTTTGCCCAAACTGACTTCTGATCTTTCTTCCTATGGGTCCAGGATTACTGTTCAAGGCTTCAGGGGACCTCAGTGATCATGTAGTTCAATGACTTTCAACCCTAGCCACTCCCTAAATTCACATGAGGGAGTTTAAAGGTCAAATTCTTCCTCAGCCCATCATCTCACTTTCCTCATTATCTTCACTGTCACACAAATCTGGAGAGGAGGTATTATTGGCTCTGTTTTACAGAGAGGCAAACAGAAGCTCAACGATGTGGCAGTGCCCGTATTATACACTCATAAGTAGCAGTCCTAGGTTTGGGCATAAGTCTCTTATTCCATTCCAAATGTGAGATTTCTCTTTTCTGTAAGCATTGGAACCTTTCCTGTCACTGTTGGGGAGCATCCAGTCAACAGGGTGACATGCTTTTCTGACCTCTCTGGTTATTTGGTCAGACTTCCTGAAAGAGACGAGTTTGAGTCAGGTCTCCACATGCACTGACTGTATTCTTAGGGGAAAGTCCACTATGTCCTACAGGCTGGGGCCTCACTTCCTTGGGGTGGCATAGAGGACTCTTGCTCCTTCCTCCACTCTCAGTTTTTGCTCTTTTTCTGCTTTTGTGCTGAAAAGTTGGTAGAGCTCAGATTTCAGAACATGTGACTGGCCAAGCAGACGTGTTCAAATTTTAGTCTCTAGAGCCATGCTGTTCCATGAAACTTTTGCAATGCTGCAAATGTTCTCTATTTGTGCTGGTCAGTATGGTGGCCACTTTCAGCATATGGCTTTTGAGCACTTGAAATGTGGTTAATGGGACTAAGGAACTGTGTTTTAAATTTTATTTCATTTTAATTGAAGTTGTACTTAAATAGCCACATGTGTCTAGTAACTTCCATATTGAACAGCAAATGCCTCAAGGCAGTAGGCAGGGACATCATAATGCCAGTAGTTTAAGAAAAGTACTCTGGCGGCAGTGTGTCAGATATTCTAGGGGGAATCTTGTAAAGGTTAACAGTATGGACACCAAAGTTAGACTGCCTGGATTCAAATTCTAGTGGTGTCACTTACTAGCTATGTAACCTTGGGGTCTGCACTTCAGCTTTCTGAACTACCGGATCCCCACCTGCAAAATGGGACCAATAATAGTGCATACATGATAGAGTTACTGTGGGGATCACATGCATGCACTGTTTTAGTAGAGTGCCTGGCACATAATAAGTGCACCTCAGTAGAATTCTAGAATTTTCTTCTGCTCGTGGCTGAGTGAAAGAGGAAAGGGGAGGGACCCCATGTTGTTTGACTGTTGTACAGGACCCAGCTGTGTTTCTGTCAATTAAAATAAATAATATTCAGAAAATCACCATCCAGATGTGGGAATTTATGGAGAGGATGGAATTGTGATTCCAAGGTAAAGGAGTAGGTAGTGGGAGACTAAACAGAGTGACTATTTTCCAAAAGAACTCCAAAAGCATAGAACCAGTAGGTTCTGGTAGTAAGAAAACAAACAAACAAACAAACAAAAACAGGTACTGGAGAGCGAGACTGTAGAGAAGTCATTGCCTAAATCAATGTCATGAAGCTTTTCCTCCATATTTTCTTCAAGGAGTTTTGCAGTTTCTGACCTTATATTTACATCTTTAATCCATTCTGAGTTGATTTTCATGTATGGTGTAAGATAAGGGTTCAATTTCATTCTTTTGCCTGTGGACATCCAGTTTTCCCAACGTCTTTTCTTAAAGAAACTATGGATGGAGAAACTGTCTCCATTGTGAATTCTTGGCACCTTTGTCAAAGATCAGTTGACTCTATATGCTTGGGTTTATTTCTGGGCTCTTTATTCTGTTCCATTGGTCTATATGTCTGTTTTTATGCCAGTACTGTACTGGTTTTAATTACTACAGCTTTATATTTAATATATTTCAAAATCAGGAAGTATGATGCCTCAGCCTTGTTTTTCTTTCTCAAGATGGCTTTGACTACTGGGAGTCTTTTGTAGTTCCATATGAATGTTAGAATTTTGAAATATTTCTGTAAAAATAGGGATTGATATGGGTTCTACTGAATCTGTAAATCCTAGGCAATAATGTCTCAGATATGACATGAAAAGCACAAACAATAAAAGCAAAAATAGACAAGTGGGACTTCGTCAAAACAACAAAAAACGTTTCTGTACAGCAAAGAAAAAACACAGTGAAAAGACAACCTACAGAATGAGAGAAAATACTTACAAACCATTTTTCTGATAAGAGGTTAATCTCCAAAATATATAAGGAATTCCTGCAGCTCAACAGCACAAAAGCTGATGACCTGATTATAAAATGGACAAAGTACTTGAATAGATACAAATGCCCAACAGGTGTATGAAAAGGTGTTCAGCATCACTAATCCTCAGGGAAATGCAAATCTACACCACAATGAGATTGTCACCTAACACCTTTAGTCTGGCTATTATTAAAGCAAGAACAAGAACAACAATAACAAAAAGAGAATATGCTCGTGATGCATGCATGCATACTCAGTTGCTTCAGTTGTATCCGACTCTTTGCGATCCCATGGACTGTAGCCCGCCACACTACTCTGTCCATGGGATTCTCCACACAAGAATACTGGAGTGGGTTACCATTTCCTTCTCCACAGAAATTGGAACCCTCAGACACTATGATGAGACTTTAAAATGGTGCAGATGTTATGGAAAACAGTATGGAAGTTCCTCAAAAACCTAAAAATAGAACTATCATATGATCCAGAATCCCACTTGTGGGTTTATATACAATACAAATGAAAGCAGTATTGTGCAGAGGTATCTATGCCCCATGTTCATTGTAGTATTGTTTACAGTAGCCAAGGAAGGACTGATGCTGAAGCTGAAACTCCAATACTTTGGCCACCTGATGCAAAGAGCCGACTTATTGGAAAAGACCCTGATACTAGGAAAGATTGAGAGCAGGGGGAAAAGGGGGCAACAGAGGATGAGATGGTTGGATGGCATCATCAACTCAATGGACATGAGTTTGAGCAAGCTCTAGGAGATAGTGAAGGACAGGGAAGCCTGGTGTGCTGCAGTCCATGGGGTCAGAAAGAGTTGGACATGACTGAGCAACTGAACAATAAGACATAGCTAAATGTCCATTGACAGGTGAATGGTAAACAAAATATGGTATGTACTTACAATGGAACATTATTCAGCGTTTAAAATGAAGGAAATCCTGCCATATGTGACAGCATGGATGAACACGGAGGACATTACGCTAAGCAAAATAAGCCAGTCTCAGGACAAATAATGCCTGATCCCACTTATAATGAGGTATCCAAAAGGGTCAACATCAAAGAAACAGAGACAAAATCATGTTTGCCAGGGGCTGGAGAGAGAGGAGTTGCTGTTCAAGGGTATAAAATTATAGTTATACAAAACAAATAAGAGGTCTGCTGTATAGCACTGTGCCTGTAGTTAACAACATGATTTTGTGCACTTAAATTTTTTAAGAGGGTGGATGTTAAGTGTTCTTACCACAATAAAAACAAAATAAAACAAAACTAAAAGCATCAGAAAAGGAAAAGAACATGTAGAAGAAAAACTCAACAAGGTTAGAATCTCCAGAAGAGCATTATTGAACAGTAAATGGAACACTGGATTCATAGTCAAGATACAGCCACTGACCTGCTGTGTGACATCAGGCAAATGACTTGCCCTCTCTGGGCCTTTGCTAACTCATCTGTAAAATGATGGCTTAGACTAGCTTTCTTTAATGGACTCAATAATGGGTGTTTGGGGAAATGTGTACTTTAATAAAGGTTTGCTATTGTTATCATCATCATTACTATTCTTACTCAAATGCTTAATTTCTAGAGTTTGCATTCCTTAACTTTTATTATTGGAAACGAGTCAGCCCACTGTTGCTGCTCTCATTGGGTCACTTGCTCGAATGAACATCTTAGTAGGTGCCTTAACCACTGAACCTGACCAGTTAGTAAGAGCCTAGCACCACTCCAGGCCTTGGGTCCAGCTCAGCTTCCAGACTATCAGTCCACAAAGCCGCCTGACACTAGCAAAATTTATAACTGGAGTTGTGCAAATTGTTAATTAGGCCTGGAAACATTCTCCACTTCAGTTCCCTGATATTTTTGGTCATGGAACTCTTCCCACGGTTACCCCTGGGGTCTGCGCCTGCTGCTTAATTACATTTGGGCAGCCCCGCAGGCTGTGAAGCGGCCTGGCCACGCCCCGCCAGCCCGCCTGCCTTGCTCTTTGCTTGCAATATGCCTTCCGGGCTGGATGATTCGCGAAGAACACAAGGCTTGGCATTTGCCAAAACTTGTTCCTTTTGCATTTATCAAAGAGCAGAATAGAATAGAGCAGAATAGCATAGCAGATGGGTGCAGGGGAGAAGCTGGTGATGAGAGGCAAATAGGACTAGTTATATTCTCTAAAAGGCATAGTAACGCTACTCTGAGATCCCGTACAAGTGACTCAGACCAATCTCATGATGGGCTTGGTGGTGTGTGTTCCTATCACAGCTGCCTTCTCTCCTTCTGCCTCATCATCTCCCGGCCCTCCCATATAGTGTTACAGTGCTATGGGCTCAATCAAAACCAAGGGCCACAAGCAAGCAGATGCCCCATTTTATTTTTTTCGGATCATACCTCATGTGGGATCTTAGTTCCCCCACCAGGAATTGAACATGTGCCCCCTGCATAGGAAGTGCCGAGTCTTAACCACTGGACCACCAGGCAAGTCCTCCAATAGGCACTTTTCAATGTTACTTCTTAGTGGGTCAGGTGTTATAATTAATCCAGAGTTGCCAGATTTGCTGTTGTTTAGTTGCTCAGTCGAGTCCCACTCTTTTGCAACCCCATGGACTGTAGCCTGCCAGGCTTCTCTGTCCATGGGATTCTCCAGGCAAGACTACTGGAGTGGGTTACCATTTCTTCCCCCAGGGGATCTTCCTGACCTAGGGATCAAACCTGGGTCTCCTACATTTCAGGCAGATTCTTTATCACTGAGCCACCTGGAAAGCCCCTTGCCAGATTTAGCCAATGAAAAATCAGAAAACACAGCAAAGTTGAATTTCAACTAAACAGTGAATAATTGTTAGTATAAGTATGTCCTATGAAATATTTAGGACATACTAAAAAATGGTTCTTTTTCTGAAAATCGAACTTAACTGGATATTCTGTATTTTATCTGGTAACCCTGAATTAGTTAGACTAAATGGTCAGTTAGGAAGCACAGGATAGAGACCTAAGAAATCCAGTGGCTCCGTGATATCACCCTCATTGGCCTGGCTCATTGCTTGAAATTCTTGCCTATACAGTGTTCCTGAGTTAAGGCATGAGAAAATTCTGTCAAAACATGTGTATGACCCAGGAGAGGTGGTACACTGAGTCATTAACCAGTATTAATGCCTCACAGATCAGTTTGATTGGTGAATTCAGTTATCATCCAATGAGGTTTCCATAAAATGAGACCCAAACACATGAATTTTGTTGGAGAGAGAGGATGATGGACTAGGACTAGAGCCAGGGTGGTGCCCAAGAATGGTAGCAGAATGGAGAACCCAGGGTAACCTTATACTCTATATGATAGTCACCTGTATGATAGGATTGAAAAGATGTTGGGTCTAGTCATGAGCATCCACAAATAGTCCCCCAGTAACAACCACAATGCCTGGGAGCTCACCATTAGGCTTCCCCTGGGGTTGCCATGGCATTCTCTTCCGACATCCCTCAGACGAGCGACAGCCTTGCATAACGAAAAGATCCCAGAGTGAAGAGTCAGACCTGATATTTGAGTCTTAACTTTGCCACCAGTAGCTGTGTGACTTAGCTTGGATGAGCAGGGTGTCCTCGCTTTTCTTTCTTTATCTCTAAGGCTTAAAAGTGATTCTCGCCTCTGAAGTCTCATAGGATTATTGGAGGAGCTCATGAAACACCGTAGGTGTACGCGCTTTGAAAAGAAGCCCGGGCAAGATGCTTTAGCGGTTCTGACACATATCCTCCTGGATGCCGCAGCGCAGTCCTGATTACCTAGTGTGTCACAAAGCTGTTCTCCTGGAGGGGAGAGGTGGACCAGAGGAAGGCCAGGCATCGTGGGGTGGTGGTGGCTGCTGTGGCCTTGTGGGGTGAGGATGTGCCTGCCTCCCCTGCCCCCAAGTAAGCTGCCAGCTCTAGCATTTTGCCAACGACTGATCCTACGGCATGAGCTCAGAGCAGGAAGACAGGCCTAGAGGGAGGAGGTACGGAAGACTGCCTTGAAATACTGCGGGCAGCATTCACCAGCTCTCAAGGAAGAGCTCCAAGTTTAGGGGGCAGGTGGCCAGCGGAGGTTTTGAATCTACCAGAGGAAATTATCCTCCCTCTGTGTGCCCAGGATAAGATCTCAGAGCCAGGGAATGTTTGTAAATGGACTCTCTCATTTAAATAAATCCCACTTAAATATTTATCAGATCATGAATATGCATGTTTCTCTCTCAGCTCTGGAAGGAGAACGGGCATGTAATTTTTAGATGGCACATAAATAATGTAAGGGGGAAAAAGGGATCTTTGTTCTATGTTGACTGGGTATTTACAGCATCACAAGAGGTCTTGAAATAATGAACTGATTTTTTGCTTTCCCAGTCTAAATGTGCACATGGAGTTTCACCTTTCCTGTCTTCAGGGTGATTTGCATTAATTTGTATCCTCAAGGAAGGATTTGGGAGGCAAAAAATGAGGATGGTCTAGTTACAATGATCAGGGAGCAAGTGCTCCATAGCAACCCAGACCCCAAGCCCCTCTTCACGAGCTGTCCCCACCTTGGATTGCGATGGGCAAGGCCAGTGAGCAGCATTGGTCCTGAGGTCCCCAATTCAGATGCTCAAAGGGGAGGATGACAAGACACTTCTGTCAAAAGCAAATGACACTGGGTTGTATAACCACTGTCCGCCCCAGCCACGAGAACTTGAACTTGGCTCTGGGCATTGAGCAGAGTTCTAGGGAAAAGGGAGCAGGGCAGTTTTGATGAGGATGTGGGATAGACTGAAACACAAGAGCGCCCTAAGCTCCTATAGGAGAATGGGAGCTAAGGCTTGATGATTCCTACCTCACCCTTCTGTTTGGCTGAGAAGCAGTTGCGCCTTGAGTCCAGGGTGTAAACAGATGAGAGGAGATACATGCCCACCTCTGAGTTCTCTGTGCTGATTCCCTAGCTGTCCTTCCACATCTGCACAGTCATGGCTTTGAGGATTAGGTCTGATTTGCCTGCTTTCCATACTTTTCTCCTTTATCAGTTGGAGAAATTGAGAGAAAACTGGCTTATCATTTTGCCCTAAAGCATCTTTAAAGATAGCATCCTCTCCTTGTTAATAAGCAAACTGGAAGTGCCTGTCTGTGTTGACTAGGAGACAGAACACTGTATTGAGAGTTAGGCAACAGGGTGTCTAGCACCAGCTCCATGACTTACTGGGAGTGTGATGTTGAGCAAATCACTCAACCTTGCCTCTACTTCCTCATCTGTAAAATGAGGATTGTGACAGGTCCTCCCTTGTAAAATTGTTGTAAGGATTAAAGGAGATGATGCATTAAAAGGCTTAGCGAGTGCTCAGTCAAGGAGGATATTAGTCTGAGGAACTGATTACTCATTAGTCTCCAAACCTCCCAGAAAAGCTGAAGCCTTTCATAGTCAGTAAAGAAATAATCCGTTGACCTAAAATCATGTGAAAGTCTGGTGGGCTGGAAAGATTGCCAGATTCAGTGTTAGGAAACTTGGGGCCTGCTTTCACTCCTCATGAACTGCGTGACCTTGGACAAGGCACCTCCCCTTTTCCTTTATAATCTAGCAGTGATACCCTTGCACCGCCCTCCTCCCTGGGTAAGAATGACAATAAAAGACAGGGGAAAACTGCTTGGAAGTGTAACATGGTAGGTTTTCTTTTGAACAATATTCATTAGAATAAGTGACTGCTCTCCATTTCAGCAGGTTCCAGTTAAGCAATAATTTTGAGATCTCAGTGATGTATTAGGTAAGATCATGAAGGCAAATAGTTCATGGAAATATTTCTGTAATTTCAATGTGGAGCATTCAGAGAGTAGAAAGGATGAGGCTGGAAGCAGAAGTCAGATTCACAGAGCTCTAAATAGCTTAGCAGCAGCTATAAGGAATTATAAGGGGTCAGTGAGAAGGTTGCTTTTGCCTCCTATTTTTGTCTTCTTTCCATCTCTTCTTCTAAGATGCCTTATTAAACTGAAGGGGAAGAAGTACCTTTAGGTATAGTGATAAGACATCCAGGATTTTTGGAGCAGTCCAAATTCCATGTATCTTCCTTCTTTTCTCAAAAGGTGATTCCTGAAGTTAGGAACTAAATGTGGTTTCATGTTGATGTTTTTGTAACATGTTAATCATTACCATAAGTAATAATAGCTACCATGAATTGAGTACATTTCTGTTTATCAGACACTGTGCTCAGCACTTTCACCATATCATATTTAGTTTTCATGACAGTATAATTGTGATATATGTAGATACTATATGATATATGATATACATAAATATTATAACTATTGCCATTTTACAGACACTCAGATTTTAGCCCAAGGTCACTCAGCAGATTGATGTCAGAGAAGGGATTGAAATCCTCAGGCCTGTCTTGGAATAAATCAGAAAGAAAAGGAAACACATCGCAGGACCACATGTCCTGTTTCTATGCTCAGAAGATAGGCCACTGTACCAGAGAATCTTTAACATCTGCTTGGTGGAGATGGCCCCGAAGATAAACTGATGGGGAAGCTAGAGTTTAATGGATGCTGACTTTGGACTTCTGAAGACTGTCAGTGAGGGCAGCTGTTATATCTCATCTGTAAGACCATCCTTCCCATGATTTCTCACAAAATGACCAGCAATCTCCCATGCTCTCCAGCTGTTGTCCTCTGCGTTCTTTTCATTGCCCTCCCAGTGGTTGATGCACTTAAATGATGATTCACCTAGTCCTATGGCAATGGCTACAGGGGCTTTCAAAGGCTGGAAGGGAACTTGCAAATAGAAACATGGTCCTTCCTCCCCTTTTCCAATATTTGCCAACTTAAGCCAAACAAATGTATTAATAAGACCATAAACTGAGCGTTGCTTCACAATTCTAGGATTCAATATGTATACTACAAATCCAAGGGAGCCTAAAATGTGTCAGAAAAGACATATGCTCTGCTTTCTGTCAGCTTATTAAAAAATGAAAATATAGATGTATTTTTGGTGGAGCCACTGGCTTCAAGTTTTCCATAGAGCTTGTCTGTTCAGCTTAAGTTGCCTTCAGGCATTTGTATTTGCTTGTGAATAAAGAGAATGCCATTTTCTGTTTTATTATTCTCCACAACATGTGCCCAGTAAGACTGCAAAAATGCACTCTTTTGGCTTTACCAATCACTCCCTTCTCTTCAGTTATGGGTATAGCCTTAGCAATATATGAGGCAGAAAGAGAGCTGGCTATGAAGTTAGGATTGCAGGAAACTATTGGCTGCCCCCTCATCCTACCCATAACCAGTACTGCGATTCCAGAAGCAAGGCTTCCTTCTTTTGGCCCGAGGCTTTCTGCACTTGGGGGCTTCCCTGGTAGCTCAGCTGGTAAAGAATCTGCCTGCAATGCAGCAGATCCCGGGTCGATTCCTGGGTCGAGAAGATCTGCTGGAGAAGGGATAAGCTACCTGCTCCAGTGTTCTTGGGCTTCCCTGGTGGCTCAGATGGTAAAGAATCTGCCTGCAATGAGGGAGACCTGGGTTTGATCCCTGGGTTCAGAAGATCCCCTGGAGAAGGGAAAGGCTACCCACTCCAGTATTCTGGCCTGGAGAATTCCATGGACTGTATAGTCCATGGGGTCGCAAAGAGCTGGACAAGACTGAGCAACTTTCACTTTCTGCACTTGATGAAGACACAGAGATGTCTTAAGAGATTGTGCATTAGCCATTTCTACCTCTCTGTAATGTTAATAAGATTCCCAGCTCCTTTCCTGAGAACAGGTTCTGATTCTGATAGAGGAAGGTGAAAATCAGCACATTGGAGAGATGACGGGGGGTGGCCCTAAGGCACAGACAAGATGAGAGAGGGCAGCTATGAATCTCCATTCAATGTCTCAGTGTCCACGCCTTTCCTGTGACTCTCATAAGTGCATAACAATAATGGCTAACACTTACAGTATGCTAAGTAGGTGGCAGGAACGGTTCTAGGTGCCTTCCATGGATGTCATATGCACAGTGGTCTTATGAGTTAAATACAGTTTTTTTATCTCAATTTAAGGGTGAAGAAACAGACAGGCAACCCAGAACCCATTCTTGCTGGCCATGGTATGGCCTGGGGGATATCATAGGAGTCACTAGTCTGCTTAGCATTTGGGGACCATTTAATGCAGTGAGCTGAGTTGCTAATCCATGCAAGGAATAGATGGGTAAGAAAGCTTTGTTACATATACACAATGGAATATTACTCAGTTATTAAAAGAATGCATTTGAATCAGTTCTAATGAGGTAGATAAAACTGGAGACTATTATACAGAGTGAAGTAAGTCAGAAAGTAAAACACCAATACAGTATATACTAATGCATATATATGGAATTTAGAAAGATGGTAATGATGACCCTATATGGGAGACAGCAAAAGAGACACAGATGTGTTCTGTGTCCAACAGATTTTAGACTCTGTGGGAGAAGGCAGGGGTGGGATGATTTGAGAGAATAGCATTGAAACATGTATATTACCATATGTGAAATAGATTGCCAGTCCAGGTTCAATGTATGAGACAAGGTGCTTGGGGCTGGTGTACTGGGATGACCCTGAGGGATGGGATGTGGAGGGAGGTGGGAGGGGGGTTCAGCATGGGGAACACATGTACACCCATGGCTGATTCATGTCAGTGTATAGCAAAAACCACTGTAATACTGTAAAGTAATTAGCCTCCAATTAAAACAAATAAATAAATTTAAAAAAAAGGAATAGATGGAACTGGCCGTATCCTCCAAGCAGATGAGTACCCAAGGAAAGTGGAAAGGTACATAAACTCTTTCAGTTCTGTTGGGTAAAGCCTGACAGAACGCACTGGGACTCTGTGGGCACAGTAGGATGAGGCTGTTTTCTTGCATCTTAACCACTTATCTGCAGAGCAGTTCTTTTAGCTGTAGGCAATTGCTCAGTCATATTTGGCATTTGATTTTAGTTTATGTCATTATGGCATTTGTCTTTATTCCTGAGAGATAGGGTGCAAAGTTTATTACTACCATCATGTTGATAAAAGAATTGAGACAGAGTAGAAAAGACTTAATATGAGAAATCTGTGGCTAGCCTTTAGATTTTGGGAACCCCACATTTTAAGTAGAGTTACAGATCAGGAAACTCAACAAAATAGGGGGCACTACATTTTGTGGATGCTGCAACCTCAGACTTAGGAACTTTAAAGACCTTTCCAGCTTGGCATGTCTAAGATTTTTCCCAATGCTACTATCTAGCACTGTGCTAGGTGGGTAAACATGGTGGAATCAAAATATCACTTAGATAAGCCTTAGTCCCTCCTCTTGAAAGTTACCACCTTATTGATGAAACTTAACACTTATACTGTTGGAAAAAGTCAAAAGATGGAAGACAGTGTGTAGTTTTGATAAATAATATTGCACTCCTTCTTGCCACACTGAACCAAAGAGAAACTAGTTATTCTTTCTTCAGTGTTTTCAGGAGAAATACACCTCTGCCAAGAGCTTCCAAAGAGAGAGAGACCTGACTAATCTTTAGAAGATTTTTCTGTCTCTCAGAGGTATAAAATGCTTCTATGTAGTAATTCTGTGGTTTGCTTGTTGGATCTTAGAAATTTCATCACAGATGCAATTCATTTTAGTTTCAAGCAAGAAAAATTTTAAGCAATATAAAGCTTATAAATATAAAGCATCAAATTTCTTTTGCAAAAATTACCAGGTTTATGGTGCTCATTGCTGATTATCTTTGTTCCTGATTCATGTCTGTCAGTAGTTATGGTTTCAGGAACAGGGCTGGTCATTGTAAGGTCAGCAAAGTTTGTTTTGAAGGCCTTGACACCACCCTTTTTATCCCTGGATTCAGGGTCCCACTTTTTCTTTTGCACCCGCCCCCTTCTATTTCTCCATACAACTATTTTGTATCATATTCCTGCTAGTTATCCCTGTCTTTCAGAACTTCGTAATTGAAGGGAGATCTTTGAAGATCCCTTTTCCTGGGTCCCTGGGGCAACTCCCTTTATGTGCATGCTCAGCCAAGCCTAGGTAGGATAGAAGAAAGAAAGAAAATCTGTTATGGAAAGCCTATGGAAATGCCCTTTGGATTATAGGTGTGTGGCTCACTTCATCTGGTACAGATACCTGAGAACTGACTGCACAAGCTCTCACATCACTTTTTATCCTTGTCACATTGCCTACACAATTTGAAATAATTTGCCTTTCACTGGGAGCTATAGAAATAAATATCATGCTGCTTTGGTCTTTAGAGAACACATGTGGATCTCTAAATACCACTGGTAGGTGTGAAATAGGGCAATGTCTATACCCTAGCTTTTGAGGGTGGTGGTGGTGGTTTAGCCTCCATGTCCAACTCTTTATGACCCCATGGACTGTAGCCCTCCAGGCTCCTCTGTCCATGGGATTTCCCAAATAAGAATACTGGAATGGGTTGCCATTTCCACCTCCAGGGGATCTTCTCAACCCAAGGATTGAACCCAGGTCTCAAACCCAGGTCTCCTGCTTGGCAGATGGGTTCTTTACCACTGAGCTACCTGGGAAGCCAGATTTCGAGAGTCCTCAAATGTTAATGACCCTGTACTGGCTGAGATTCAGGGACCATCCAGTGTACGGCAGGTCTATCTTTTAGCTAAATTTCCTAGCACTAAAATGTTTGTTCTGCTTCCAAGTTGGTTGTATCAGGAAGGTGATATTTTGGTAAAGAGGCTGGGTCACAGAAGAACTCAAAATCAAGGTTAGCACAGGATACAGGAGGAAGTTGAGCATCTAATATATAATCTGAGGCCATAATTTACCCAAATCCATCTCCTTCAGTTCCTCAAGCTCCCTGAAATCTCCCATTTTGTTTTTAGTTAAGGTCTGTTATTCAATCACTCATTCATTTGTTCAATTTACAAATAATAATAATCCAGGTACTGTATTATATTCAAAGTGCTGACAGAGGTAAAATGACATTCTTGTCCTTAAGTCCACAGTCTTGTGAGGAAGAGAAAGGCATAAACAAATTAATAATGATACTGTGGTATAATCAGTGCTATACTAGAGGCATATGCAAAGTACCATGAGGACCCAGGGCAGGCAGTGGTGGACACCTAGACCTGAGAAAGAGAATATTTGAGCAGAGTTTTGAAGGATATGTCATTTACCAGTTGGAGAGGGAGCATATTTGTGTGTGTGCCAGGGTGGGTGGGAGTGGGTAAGTGGAGTGAGGGGACTGAGTGCCAGAAAGTTGGGACAGTAGGTACACAGCCGTGGAGGCACGCCTGCAAAGAAAAAGAAAACAACAAGGGCATACTGCACGTTGCTTATTGAAAGTGGCATGCTTCCATGTGGCTAGAGTATGGAGAACTAGTGGGTAAGGACTGGGAGGAGATGAGGCTAAGAAAATGGGTCAGAGTTTAATTGGATCATGAAAGGCCTTCTGTGCCATACTAAGAAACTAGGACATGATCCTAAGAGTAATGGGGCACTGCTGAAAACTTTTAGGCAGGGAAGTGATGTGATGGGAAGATTGCTATTGGTGGCAATGGTGGGCGTCAAGATCAGGAAAATGGGGCAGGAGGTGATGGTAGTCTGAACTTGAGCCAGTGGTAGCAGGAATGTAGAAGAGAGTCTTTTTTTTTTTTTTTTTTTGGCCACACTGCACCCCACGTGGGATCTTAGTTCCCTTACCAGGAATTGAAACTGTGTCCCCTGCAGTGGAATCGCAGAATCCTAACCACTGGGCCACCAGGGAAGTACCAGAATAGGGTCTTTGATGATGAGATATGAGGGATGATGAAGAAAGATTCAAGGACAAGGTTTCTGCTTCAGGCTAATGGGCAGTGCCATTCATTGAACCTGGGAATATAGGTGGAGCATATGGTTTTCTGGGAAGATGATAAGTTCAGAGTTCTTCAGGTTGAGTCTGAGAGACTAGTGGAGCATCAAGGAAAAAAATTTTAGAGAAAAACTAGACATGTGGATCTAGACTTGGGGAGAGCCTCTGGAAAGCCATTGTAAACCTATAACTGTCGTGCCTAGTGAACCCTTTTGAATCCTTAGAAAAAGTGGATATATTTCAAGAAACAAAACTGCATTATCCATTGTCCTAGAAATTCATATCATTTTTGGTAAGAAACAATCCATTCATTTTACAGAAGCCTTGAGATTGCAAATGAGATGGCCATTTTCAGAACTTGAGGGGTATTGGAGTGAAGGAGACTCTTGAGAATTCCAGCAAACCTTGTTAGGAGTGTGTCATGGCAATGCCTAACTTAGAGATCTGCCAGAAAGAGTTTTAAGATTTTCTGGGATATTGTAGTCTACCAACAAAGCACTGTTTCCTTTTCTCCTCTATCTCAGGACTCTTCCTGGAAATATTAAGACTGAGCACTAAGGGGTGAGCAAGAAAAAATGAGAGTGTGCCAAGGGTCTCTGGCTAACTTCTAAATATGCGTGATTATTTCTGTCTCCATACCCTTCCCTAAGAGTGGTCATTTGAAAGAGAGTTCTGACTTCATTATCAATGGAAATGCTGTAATAGCTCACAAAAATTTAAAACCTAAAAGGATCACTCTAGATTCTACTTACTTAATATCTTGTTTACAGTCCCCTGCTAAACTGTAAGTTTATTAAAGGCAGACACTTTGCTTCTTCACTTCCATAATCCGAGTAATGTTCTAACACAGAGACCCTGCTCTCAGGAGTTTCTGAGTTGAAGAACAATTGAGTCCACTTCCTCATTTTTGCAGATGTGAAATCTGAGGACCAGAAAGGCTATATGACTTGCCCAGGGTAACATGGCTACTTAATGGAAGAGCATGACACAGAGGATATGGTTTGATGATGCTTTTCTTCAACTTCTTGACTGAGCCAATCACCTCTCACAACAGGGTGTTCTTGATGTGTGCTTGGAGGCTCTGAATATATGAGAAGAGACAGAATGTTTCTGGAGAACATTCTGTTTCTCAGCATTCCTCCTGACTTCCTAGATACAAAATAAACTCTTGAAATTACCCTTAAAAACTTGGGGCATAGAATGTCGGTACTGTGTGTGACTATATGCCTATGAGAAGGCAAATGTGGCCCCTTAAGTCTACAATGCAATGTATGTCAACTTCAGTTTAGAGAACTCTTGAAACATTTCTTTCCTGTAATAACTCATTGTAGGTCTGTCATCCATGAATTCATCTGAGCCTTTATTTGGGGGAGAGGGGAAGCTATTTATATTTCAGTCTAATCCACCACTCGGTGTAATGAGTTCCATATGTTTCTTCCATTTTCTACCTGATGTGAAAAGTAAGACTTCCTTTATCTGTCCTAAACTCACCTCTGTGGGCTATATGCTGGTAAGACACATGCGCGCACACACACACGCACACACTCACTCTCTCACATATGCACACACACTCACTCTCTCACATATGCACACACACTCTCTCACACACATGCACAGTCTCTGTCTCTGTTTCATACTCATTCTCTGTCTCTCTCCCCTCTCACACACACACACACACACACACACACACACACACACACTCTTTGTCACACACATTCTCTCTCTCTCCTCTCTCTCTCACACACACACTTTCTCAGTCACCACATTCTCTCTCTCCCCCTCTCACACACACACTCTCTCACACAGACACTCTCTGTCACATTGTCTCTCCCTCTCTCTCTCTCTCACACACACACAAGTGTGATTTAGGAGGAAAATGACCCCACTATTAATTGTCATCTCTATTTACAAGCATATTAAAAATTCAAATGACAGGAAGCTGAAATAATGCAATTCAAAGTGAACACAGTGGCAGCTAATTACCCCAAGGAGAAGGACGTAAATCCTTGACAAAACAGAGGCCCGTTGACGCAGGACTCGGCAGAAATAAATGAGAGGCCTGCTAGGGAATCGGTGCCTGGCCGCGCCCTGCCTGCCTGCAGTGAAGTTGAAGCACCCTGTGCAAGTTCAGCGTGGCCCAGGAACATAACCTGTCAGCCTCCTCGCCTGACATGATCTTAATTAGCCTCTGTTCTACTGCCGAGAAAGCCTGCTGAGGCACTTAGCACCAGAGAATTAATCAGATCGTTTGTGGAGTCGACAAAGCAGGACAGCAGTCGACACTGGCAACTTATTGATTGGAAAGGATCCATGAAGACTGGGAGTGTTGTAGGCTCTATTCACGCCCCTCTTTCCCCCTGAATGAGGGTGCTCCACAGAGACTGTGGGGGAGATGCTCCCTCTTAGCCTCTGCCCCTACCCACCAGCATATTCTGTCTTCCTGGCTCCAGTACATGGTATGGCTAAGCCATCCTGTGTAGCTGTGATGATGCCAGACAATGTGTTTGACTGTGAGGGAGACGGAGCGAGCACTGTGGATTTTGTGGCAAATTGCACTTTTGCTACAGGATTAGTTAGGAAAATGGAATATTGCCAGCGTTTCCCTCCCTCCTTTTGTTTACTGCCTATTTTCAACAGCTCTGTAATTGCTTTCCATTTCGTAAAAGGAACATTGTTCCCTTTTTTGGTTTTTCTTTTAATTGTGTTGCTCGCCCTAAGCTCTGACGTTTGGGAACATTGATGAGAATGCCGTGTTGTTTTGGGTCTGGATACCCACTAGGCCTTAGCCATCAAAGCAAAATTATTGCTAGGGAAGGCAGTTGGATGGTGGGCTCAGAAAGATGTTTAAGGTCTTCCATGAAGCCTTCTCTGATGGGTCCAGCTTGCTTATTGTGAACTTTTTTTCTTATTTGGACTCTCACAGTACCTCAAATGCATACTATCCAATCAGACTCTTGTTTGTGCTATTTTGTATTTATCTTTGCTTCATGTGTATAGATCCTATTCTGTCACTCTGACCATAAAGTAAGTTCTCCAAAGCTAAATGTGCTACCTCCCAATGAATGTAACTCTTAACACCAATCTAGGCACAGTAAGAGATAAGATGGGTTCATTTCAGCCCCTTGAGGAATTCTTACAGCCATTTGTCCTTTGACCCTGCTGCCACCTTGGCCCTATTGGTGTCTTGGTCCAGATAATTTTGAGGGGCTGAGGGTGCTGTCCTATGCACTGCATGATGTTTAGCAGCATTCCCAGGGATCGAACCCAGGTCTCCTGCATTGCAGGTGGACTCTTTATCAGCTGAGCCACAAGGGAAGCCCATGAATACTAGAGTGGTTAGCCTATCTCTTTTCCAGCAGATCTTCCTGACCCAGGAATTGAACTGGGGTCTCCTGCATTGCAGGCAGAATCTTTACCAACTGAGCTATCAGGGAAGCCCTCCTGTTCTCTACCTACTACGAAAAATGTCTCTAGATGTTGTCAAACGTCCCCTGCAGGGGGGTAAATCACACTCCCTCTGCATGTAGGATCACTGTTAAAATGATAAGAGGGAAAGTTGATTGAGCATGTTACCATGTCCAGCTTGATGCTAAAGACATGACAGGCATTCTTTTGTTTCACTTCCATAGCCAGCTCTGCCCTGGCTTGAATGGTTGTCTCAGGGGACTCTGGGAGATGAACCTCAAAAGTCACAGTTGTAGATCTACACTACAGTCTGTCTCTTCCCCACGGGACATTTACAAGAGCCTCTCAAAGACCTCTCAGGCTCCCCCGTGAATTAATGGGACATGTCTGCTACCCCTTGATGGTATAAGGACCGTGCATTCATTGAAAACTAGATATTCAGCTTAGTGAGGGTTAATTCCTCAAGGAGATTGATGAAAAGCAGCAGCAGGTCACAGCAAAAGCAACCCTGCCAGCTGTCACCTCCCTTTCTCAGATGTGAATACTCTTCCACACAGCTCCGGCATGCTAGGGGCCTACACATCTATTTCTCTCACTCACGGTGTCATTTGAGCTCAAGAAGCAGAATTTCCAGCAAGCCCACTGGAGTGTTGTTCCTACCCTAAATCCTGGCCAGCTGTCTTGCAAACAATGCAATCAGTCACCAGGGGAGGGGGCAAAGAAGGCAGATCAACCAGTGCGGGTGCGTTCTTCTGTGGAGGAGCGGACTACTCCAAGATGAAGGACAACCCAAGAGAAAAATTTTGACATTTCAGCTTAGTGTGTCTCTGGAGAGGAATATATCTTTGGCTGCAAAGTTAATTCAGTCTCAAATTCACTGCCACCAAGGAGTTAACACTACATTCAAATTAGTCATGTCATTTGATGGAGAAATATTCTACTTATGGAAAATACCTTTATAGGACAACTGCCTTTCTGAGTCTGAGCTGGAAATATTACTGTAAACAGGATCTAATCACAGCGAAGCCTTTTTTCAGCTTTGCATGACAGCTGTAAAATATGACAGTATTTATTAATAGTCACTGCAGTCTAATCTGCAGCATTGGAGAGATACAGTGGAATATGTTAAGCTACCGGGAGAACAATTTCCACAGTAACTAATATTCTGCTTTTGAAAGGGTAGTTGAATGTCTTGTGATTTTTTTCCCCTCAACTGATGGTCCAACCCCAGGAACAAGCTACTGAGCTAACAACCTTTGTAGAGAGGAAGTGTTTAAATGATAATTTATGTCAAGAGCTGACAACAAATTGCTCGGCACTTTTTCTCTTTATGCCCCAAAGCAGTCAAGGATGTGCAAATCGAAGTATTTAAAAATATGACAGCTTTAGTATTTTCATTTTCAATGAAATTCTCATTATAGACATATGTACAGTCTTTTATTCATAATCCAGTCCAAATAGTCATTCACTATTATTATTGTGCAGGCCCTTGAGATACTCCTATAGTTGAAGCCTCATCACAATAGATTAGGCAGGCTGCAGAAACTACCAAATGTCTCAGGTACTGTCAACCCCAATTATTGCTGCTCAAACAGGAGAATTTAGTATCTGTCTCTCAACAGATAATGTATTCTCTGGCTCTACCTGATTTGTTCAGATATAAAAAGTAGCTTGAATTTCAATAACAACATTTTTGGCTTTATTGTTCCCAGAAGGCAACTGGACATGACTAGAATTGGAGCCATCTGTTACCTTCGCACATCCTTTAATCAGTTCTTACAGTGAAGGAGAAAAAAATTCTTGATAATCTGTCTTTTTAAAAATTTATTTCCTGCTTTCTTTAAACTTCCTGCCAAGTAACCATGGTAGAACCTACTGGGTTGGCTGAAAAGTTCATTCAGGTTTTCCTGTAACATCTTATGGAAAAACCTGCATGAACATTTTGACCAACCCAGTATCATCAGTCTCTCCTTTGCTTTCTTCTTCTTTAATCAAAAATAGTCCCTTAGTGATGATGACTTGCAAGTTCAGACATTTTCTGGACTCTGGAAATGGCCTTGGCGCCAGAGAGGAATCTGTGAGTTCAGATTCACCTCGGAGTTAGTTCCCCACCATAGCATTCTACGAGTGGGCACCATGGGCAAAGCCACCTATCTGGCTGCATTTACTACTTTTGTTCCCCACCTGCCCCTTAGCCTGGATTTTTCACCCACTGCTTATTTGGATTCCTGGGACTCTGGGACCAAAGACTCTTGTGTTCATTTGTAGACATCAGCCTTTAAGAAAGAAGTGGACAACTAGAGTGCATCCCCAGGAAGGTGACTAGGATAGGGAGGTTCTAGGTAATAGTTCCTTTGAAGAATAGCTGAAGGGAATACTAGGGGAACGAGCGCCTCATAATGTCAATGTTAAAAGTGTGGGAGACAATATGGCAGCCCAGTGAACAACACATACAGGCTGTGGAATGTGGCAGGCTTTAGAATGTGGCAGGCTTTACTCGAAATCCTGGGTTTCATTACTTTGGCACGCTAAGCTGTGTGATCCTTAGGAGCCATCATTTCATCTTTTTATACTTTGGTTTCCTTCTGTTGTAAAGATGCAAGGATGCCATGAGGATTAAATGTGATCATTCACAAACTTAGGGCCTAGTATGTAGTAAGTGCTTACAAATGGCAGCTGCTCTTATCAAACTAAGATAATAAGAATGATGACAAAAATTGGCATCTGTGGTTTTGTACCAAGGATTGGTACTGGGATGTGTATGTGTGCATGTGTGCATGCGCATGTGTGCGTGCATGTGTGCATGCGCATGTGTGCGTGCATGTGTGTGTGTGCGTAGAAAGGGAGAGAGACAGAGAGAGACACACACACAATGAGAGGATCTGTGCCTTATTTGGGAAAGAACTGGGTGACAAGGATGAAGCCAGGTTACGTAAGTAGGTAGTAAATGACACTGTACAGGAAGATGTGAGGGTTTGAAGCTCTGCTTGCCTCTCTGTAGAGTTAAAATGCAGCCAGTCTGAAAACATTCACGATCCTTGGAGAAAGGCTCTTTGTCCTTGTCTTGGAGAATCTCTTTACCTCTCAAGCCCTTCAGGATATTTTAACATTTTCCCACCTTCCTAGCTATTTGGCAATACTTTAATCTTTTCATAGGGTGCCTGCTCTAATGAATGCAAGTTTTCTTGGTGGGTGGGTGGGGGGAAAGTTGGGTTAAAAATGAATTTTTCCAGGCCCCTGAGATAAATGACTGTTTCAGCAACAGGATCTCAAATTCTCAAAGGCAGGACCTGAATTCTGCTTAAATACTGCCTATAGCTGAGCCCTAGGCAACACCCAGTAATTGTTTGTTGACTGAAGGGCTACTTGTTGTCCCTGCCCATGTTCTTGCCACAACCTCCTAGCACAAACAGAAAGGTTTGAGAGAAGGCGGGTGACTTCCTGAGAGTTACCTGGGAACTGAGTAGGGAGTTTCAGGTGGAGAATGGGAAACGGCAGGAGTTTATTGAACACTGGCAAGAAGGTAGGGACTAGTTGCCTCAAAGGGCACTTGGAGCTACTATCTCATTATCTAAGCTGAGAGCCGCAGGCTGGGCCAGGTTCTTTCATCTCTGTGGGTTGTGCCCATTGAAGCCAGGAAGAGTTGTCAGGTGCACGAGAGAGTCTGGCTGCAGTCCTCAAATGTGTTGCTGTTCTGGAGGAAATGTGAGCACCAGAGAGCTAGACCACTTGCACCCAAAATATAGGTCTAATAGCAAAGTGGAAGCACTTTTATGCAGATGTAGGGACTGGTTAGGACAGAGATGCCAAGCCAGGGAGGGCAGGTGTAAGTAAGTGCCATAGTGAGGAGCCCTGGATAAGTAAAAAGAAAAAATGGGGTGCAAGTGGTTAAGACCCTGCACTTTCACTTTAGAGGGCACAGGTTCGGTCCCTGGTCAGGAAGCTATGATCCCCATGCAGTGTAGCCTTAAAAAGGGGTCAGTAAAGAGAAGAGGGTACAGAGAGAGTGTACCCTTAGTAAAGCTCATAACTTTTCCAAGAATTGACTTTTGATGTATATAGCCTCAAGAGCATCAATTTCAATTTTGCATTAACAAACCAAGGTGGTTATTTTAGTAACTAAGCAAGGTGATGACCTGCAAACAAAAAAACCAGAACTTACTCTGCAGACAGAAATCAAAGCGCACCTAACAAAGCTTTGAAATCCACTCAGTGGTTCACAGTTTCAGAGATAAAATTACCCCGATTATGCTATAAATATTTTAAATGACCTCAAATGTTTAACCCATTTCTCAGCTCCTCACTCATCTCTGCCCTTATACAGTAGAGTCACATCATTTGTATATTTAGCTTATTTGATTGTAATTATAGGTGCTCCCTTCTGTCTCTCTCCAGCTTCCATTTCTCTCTTATGTAATTTAAAAAAATTCTAAAATTATACTTTGCAGTTATAATTTTCCCCATAATGTTTATTACTGAAGCAATAGATGATCATTGTAGAAAAAGAGAAAATATAGAATAGACATACTATTGAATATTTTAGCAAACCATACAACAAAGTTTGAGTTATAAATTAGGTTTTCCCTTTCTTCCTTTTTCTTTCTTTCTTCTTTCTTCCTTCCCTCTTTCCTTTCCTTTGTTTCCTTCCCCCTTCCTTCCCTCCCTCCCTTCTCGGTTTTTCTGTCTCTTTCAGTCCAACATTTACAAAACAGTCATGGGCTTCTTCTGGATGAATCACTAGCGGAGTTGGGAAAACACTAAGTATGTGCCCAGGCCTGTGCTAGAAACTGGGTAAGCACAAAGTCTCAGTCTGGGGACTAAGCAATGATCTACTATCACAATGGAGAGAAGCACTTGGGAAGGTCAATAGCAGGCCCAGTGAATTAACAACAGAAAGCAAATAAGTACCAAGTGAATGACATGGACAAACGGGTTCTGGGGGCCTTCAGAGGTGTGCAGGATCTATGCTCCTTAAAACTGGTTCTCCTCCTGCCCTCAGCACCTCAGTAAATAGCGTCTGAGCGACTTCACTTTATCACCCAGTCTCTCAAGCCAAAAGATTAGCAGTCATTCACGAATCCTTCTTTTCCCTCACATCCCACAGTCAATCTGTCACCAAGTTCTGTCGATTCTGGGTATAAAATATATTTCAACTCTGTCTACTTCTCTCCATTTCCAGCCTAGTCTAAGCTGCCATCATTTCTCACCTATAGAAACTTAAGTGAAATCACGTGACTCCCCTGCTCAGAATCCTCCAATGACTTTCCATTGTAGTTAGAATAAAATTCATATTCCTTATCCTGGCTCCTGTGTGTATGCCATGGCTTTGATCTGACTTCTGTTTTCATTCTCATCTTAGGTCACTCTCCACTCCCTCACAACCCTTTAGCCATACTTGTCTTCTTTCAGTTTCTCAAACATACTAAGCTCTCCCTGCCATAGGGCCTTTGCACTTGCTATTTCCATTGCCTAAAAACTTGTTCCTGCTATTCTTCACATGACTGTTCCCTTCTAATTCTTTAGTTCTCAACTGAAATGCTCCTTCTTTATGAGGCTGTCACTGAGAATCCTTTGACAATTATGTCCTATCGATTAGTATCTGTCTTTGTTTCCTTCATAGCACCTGACCTAAATATAAAATTTTTGCTTATTTTTATTTCTTTTTGCTTACTTATTTTTCTCTATATCCTTTATTAGAATGTAAGCTTTATAATGGCAGGAGACATGTCTACTCTCTTCAGCAATTTAACCCTACCACCTATTGAATGAATGAATTGTTGTGCACGGAATGGTCAGGAAAGGCTACCTTGAGGAGGTAGAGTTTGAAGTGGGTTTTGAAAACAGAAGGATAGGCAGGAAGAATTTCCATAATCAAGATGGAGAGAATTCCAGGTAGTAGTAGAAGGGCAGTTCCTAAGGCAAGCGTGGTTCGGGACATTTGGGCAACAGTGGAAAATGGGCTTGGCCTGCAATGGATGTTTCCCATCAGGTAACATAAAGACAACAGGTTAGTTGGGTGAGGCATAATTATGCCTTGAGGAGTAGACTGCTTTTATTTTTCAATGTGGGCAAATAAAAACCATTGAAAAATTTGGACCCAGGTTGTGGTGTGCAGTGTTTTAAGAAGGCTTTCTAAGGAGGAAGTTAGTATAAAACTTCATAGAAAATTACTTCTTAAACAGAGCAGATTAATCCCACCAGCTAAATGGCTATAGAGGAAAAAAATATGAACCCACATGAGCCAGAAAGGTTTCATTTGCTTCTAAGACCACAGAGCTGAACAAATTATTTAATGAGATGATTTGAGAAAAAATATGCAGGATTAGGAAATAGAGATGTGGACTTTCTTAGTAGCCCAGTGGTTAAGACTCCACGTTTCCAATGCAGGGGATGCAGGTTTGATCCCTGGTCGGGAAACTAAGATCCCACGTGCTGTGGAGCAACTAAGCCCACACACCACAAATGGAGAGCCCACGTGCTCTAGAGCCTGTGCCCTGCAACAAAGGCCCAGCACAGCCGAAAAAGAAAGAAAGAGATGGACTTTTGCTTCCTTTCCTCCAATAGAGAGCTAACGGGCAAAGGAGGGTCATGAGAGATGAGGAGAGAACACATGAACTTGTGTCTCCTGCTTTTCAAAAAGTATTAGCAGAACTTATATTTAGTTTTAAAAAGTTTCAGGAGAGAAGTTGTCTAATTTACAAATTTTAGTTCTGAAAATTAGATTTTTATGCACTAGATTCTACTGTATATAATACATGGAAATAGGCTAATTCATCTTCAGTGTTTAAAAGAAAGGAAATGCATTAAAATTTAGCAAATTGTGAATTAGAACATTTAAACTATTTTGGTACCCTAGTCAGGCAAAGATGTGCAAGAACACAGGTTACTCCTTTCTGATTCTGCCCTTTGTTCATGTTCTTTTTTCTTCCCCAAACTCTGTCTCCCTCTTCTCTTCCAGTCCCCAGCTTATATATCCTTTAAGGCCTGGCTCCTCTAGCCAGCCTTTGAAAATTCTACTTTCTTGGAGTGCTACTTTTTCATAAGTCTTACAACAATCAGAATCTGTAGTGTATCACTTAATTTGCTACTGAGTTTGATACTTTGTTCTGAAAGTTGTTCATGAATTGTCTCCTTACTGTCCTTTTTCTGTCTACCCCCACTGGAACTGTATTATATAAGCATGTATCACAAGATTTGAATAAACCATTGAGAGTGGATAACACCTTATAGATTGGTTGACTAATTAACTGATAATATGTAAGCTAGGATTAGTAATAAGATTCAAAGTATCTCAAGTCTGGTATAATATTAAAAGTCATAGCATATTACATTAAGAAGGGGCATAACTTTGGTTAGGAGATCAAAGCCAAGAAAGCCTCAATGAGTTGGTTAAGGTCAGAGAGCTAGTGAGTGGCAGAGGTGGACTAGAACTCTGCTGTCCTGTTTCAGGTTCATGAAATTTGATAATATTTTAGAGGTAAGTACCATAAGCAAATACTGGCCTTAGTGTTTCCTGAGAGGGTTTATCTTATCAAAATAAGAGTGAAGTGAAAGGCACTCTAGATTCCTAAAAACAAAATGGCCCTTCAAGTTAAGTTACCTATAAGGACATCATTTCCAGTGATCCCTCAGAGAAGTCTTCCATTTGCTCCTTCTTTCTCTGAGTCAGAAAATCCTGAGTCAGAGACAGCCATTCCCTGTGTATGCATGTGTCCTAAGTCACTTAGTGTCCAAATCTTTGTGACCTCATGGACTGTAGCCCACCAGGCTCCTCTGTCCATGGGATTTCCCAGGTACGAATACTGGGGTGGGTAGCCATTCACTTCTCCCGGGGATCTGCCTGACCCAGGGATTGAACTCCGGTCTCCTGTGTCTCCTGCATTGGCAGGCAGATTCTTTACCACTAGCACCACTTGGCAAGCCCTTCACTTCCACTGTCTTTTAGAATCTCATGGTGACCCTTCCCTGCATATAGTCAGGGTATACCCCAACAAGGGTAAAGTAACATTGTCTTTTAGAACTCAGGTGCCCTCCCATATAGCGGGGTTGGCAAACAAGGGATAAAGTAACATTGTCTTTTAGAATCTCATGGTGATAGGATTCCCTGGTTTTACTAAGAAAGCTCTTAAAGATAACTAGATTTTAGAGGAGTCTGTTTAGCTGCACTATGATGTGTATACTTAACTGGATACTATTTAAGATCAGACCCCTAATTTTTGAGACTCTTTCAATATAATATGTCATCAATATATTCAATATAATATGTCTAACTCTTAGAAAATCTATGCACCCCCAAACCCAGTTTAGCCAGTCTCCTTTCATTATTTCCATCAGCTAGTTGTTGAGGCCCTACAATCCGAAAGCCTAACGTGATCTGCAAGCCAGAGACATTGCCACCAGTCCCAGCTCTGGGGTTAAGCTACTGTGTGAAAAAGCACTTTTCCTTTTTGGGCCTCAGTTTTCTCATCTATGAAATGGGGATAATTGTGGTCTCTGGCTGGATTAATTCTGCAAAAGCTTTCCAGCTTAGGCCTTTCTCTATTTTAGACTAAGCCATTTTTCCTTTGTGTATTTTAGACAAGATCAATCATTTTGAAGAGGGGGGAGGGTTCTTTTTAGAAACAGTGATTCAACCAGGAAGATAATCTGAAATCCCTTTTCAAAGTTTGGGATGGAAGGACATGTATAATTTGAAAAATTAGATTCTAAAATTAGTATTGCTTTCTTTTTTGGGCGGCCTTACTCTTCAGTTCATTTTGAATAATACTTACAGTTTAAAAAGCATATGAGATTTTATTTACTGGAAGAGAAGGGGACAATCATGAGTTGAGGAAAGTTGAAGACCACTGTTACATGAATATTCAAAGAGGAGAGCAGATGCCTCTTCTTACCTCTTTCTGTGTCGTAAAGGTACACAAACTTCTCCCACTTGTAGTGACCCAGAAGACTCAGGATGGCGCCCTTCAAGGCTGGGCGCATCTGGATGACAAACTGCACGTCTGCATCAGTGGGGAAGCTGGGAGTGACAAAGGATGTGTGCAGGGCTCCACAGAAGGAGGTCAGAGTGTTCATGGACATCTGGTCATAGAATCCAAAGATGGCATATACCCCTCTCGAGAACTGGGAGCAGACTGCAATGAGAAAAAGAGAAAGACATTTCAGTAACTTCATGGTCCTTCGCTGCAGCTTGCAGGGTTGGAAATACAGTGCATAGTTAGACTCTAAAAGACAGACAGAAAACCAGTGGTTGCTAAAGTCTCTAGAATCCCTTGGGAAATCCAGTTGCCCAGCAGGAAAAGGATAAAAAAGGGAAGAATTTATCTGATGCAGTTGCATCTTCTCTATGAGAGAAAACTAAGCATGAGCAGGAAACTAAGAGGAATGTGGGAAGCACAGAGGTGAACGTTGTCTTACCCTCCTTCAGCAAACCTCCCAGCGCACCCTCAAGGCACCGAGTGCTCCCACACTTCCACCGTAGCTGCCCAGGGGCCTCTTAGGATATCCAGGCCCCATCAAGGTATTGGGTTGGCTCAAAAGTTCATTCAGGTTTTTCTAGAAGGTGTTATGGGAAAGCCCAGATGAACTTTTGGCCAACCCAATAGAATTATCTTGTGTCTCACCCCTGCAGTGCTTTTCTACTAGGTAACAATAGTGACTGATGATTTAGTCAGATGAACTGCTAGTATGTCTTCTAGGAAATGTGTTACTCCTCTTAGGTTGTTGTTGTTTAGTCACAAAGTCATGTTTGACTCTTTGTGACCTCATGGACTATAGCCCACCAGGCTCCTCTGTCCATGGGATTTCCCAGGCAAGAATATTGGAGTGGGTTGCCATTTCCTTCTTCAGGGATCTTCCTGACCCAGGAGTCAAATCCGCATCTCTTGTGTCTCTTGCATTGGCAGGCAAGTTCTTTACCACTGAGCCACTTAGCAAGCCCCTTCTTAGGTTACATAATGCTTTACCTATCTAGTTGTGTTATGATGAACACCCCTTATGTAGACTAATAATGAGGAGAATTTCAGATTCTGGGCAAGTCATTGGGAATACTGGCTTTTCAGTGCCCATGGTGTAGGTGGGCTGATTCTGCCCCTGTATAATAGGTAAAGTTCTATCTTAATCCTTTTGATTTGATCTTCTAGACCTGGTAGCCCACACACAGAATGTTCACATCCTCCTCACGACTGTGGTGAATTTTCTTCCATCTCAAAATGGGTCATGCCAGTACCTTTCCTTCTTCGAGCCCAGATGAGCTTAAAAATGGGAACCAATCTCAATATTAGCGTAAGCAGAACAAAATTAGCAAAGCAAATCAGCTACAACAGCACCATGTGGTGCATTCCCAAACCAAGTGGAAATGATCTTCAGATTATTTGCACTACTGCTTCCTTCCATTCATGAGGAGCAGGCAGAACAAGCAGCTGATAATGTGGTGTGATTTAAGGGCCCCTGCTTGGTCACCCTTAGCAGCTAGGAAGCCAACGTTAGGCTTACTTTTTCAGGTTTCAAGTTATGAAAAAAAGCCTATGGCGTGGGAGCCCCCTCCCCTAAATTACAATCTTTTTCAGCCATTAACATGTCTGATTAGATGTCAATACAAGTAGAAAATGGATAGGTTCAGTTTTGATGGGAATGGGTGGGTCAGAGAAGAGAATATAAAGGGTTTGCTCCCTTTTATCAGCCAAACTCATGGCTCATTGGCTTGAAGTAGTATTTCAAAGGTGATTATCAGTCACTTAAGGGCCTCCTTGCTGCTGCTGCTGCAGCTGCTGCTGCTAAGTCTGCTGCTAAGCCTCAGTTGTCTGACTCTGTGCGACCCCATAGACAGCAGCCCACCAGGCTCCCCTGTCCCTGGGATTCTCCAGGCAAGAGTACTGGAGTGGGGTGCCATTGCCTTCTCTCCAAGGGCCTCCTTAGGGGAAGACAGTTGCTTCCAACTTGAAGAATTTTAAGTGACCTCCAAACACATGCAAGAAAAGCCTTTATATTAAAAGGAAAAGTCAACTAGAGAATGAACCTGGGGCATTTCATGACATGTGGCCAAAAGAAGTATTCCAAAACAAAAAGGAAGTGGCTAAATGGCACTTTGTCTTAATCATCACCAAAGGAGACATGAAGGAGTGTCCCATTCCCAAATTCATCCTGTCAGTGTAGAATTTTGCAGTACAAGGTCAAATCTTGGCCAATACACATAATGTTCTGTATAACATTGACAACAATAATGATAACAGTTATTGAGTTCTTAGCAGGTAACAGCCCATGTGTTAAGCACACATATTATCTTTTAATATTCCTGACAACCTCTTGAGGTATTACTATCATTTCTATTTAATAGATAAGAATTCTGAGACCAAAAATGTTCTATCTCTTAAGTGGAGGGGCCAGGACTTGAACTTGAGTCCAACTCCAAAACTCACACTCCCTGGGAACCAAAACAAACAGTAACATTGGATAGTATTTATTGGCTTGAATGAAATAGAGTTTCCAGATTTGGCAAATAAAAATAAATTGAATATATATATTTATATAACTATATATTAAAAAATATATATAGATATAACTAGAAAATAGATAAATAGAATGTCCAATTAAATTTGAATTTCAGATAAATAAGAAATTATTTTCAGTTTAAATATGCCTCAAATTCACACATATACTGGAAAATTACTTGTTTATTTGAAATTCATATTTAATTGAAAATCCTGAATTTTATCTGGCAGCCCTAGAAAGAATCCAATCTTGTTAACAGTCATGGGGCTGGAAGACTGGAATAAGCAATCATGGCTTTTCATCCAAAATGACTCAGTCATTCTTAGATCTATACCAACTAGCATACAATGCGACATATTTTTCAATAAGGAAATCCCAACCAGGCAAAATTATGAACAATAATTGAGGGAGAAATACTTGGAGAGAGACAAATATATAGCTATGATCCTCTTAGAGTTTAAAAAAGCCCCTGGTGTATTGGGAAAAAACCAGAAAATTAACGTAGGTTATAGATTCTGGTTGGAGAAGTAATGGCACCCCACTCCAGTACTCTTGCCTGGCAAACCCCATGGACAGAGGAGCCTGGTGGGCTGCAGTCCATGGGGTTGCAAAGAGTCGGACACGACTGAGTGACTTCTTTCACTGTTCACTTTCCTGCACTAGAGAAGGAAATGGCACCCCACTCCAGTGTTCTTGCCTGGAGAGTCCCAGGGATGGCAGAGCCTGGTGGGCTGCCATCTCTGGGGTCGCACAGGGTCGGACATGACTGAAGAGACTTAGCAGCAGCAGCAGCAGCAGCATAGATTCTGGTTAAGTTTTGCATTAATCTTGTAATCATTCTTATTGAAACTCGTGGGTGCAGAATTAGTCATTACTAGTTTATACATGGACATTTCATTATTTATTTATTTAAAATACATTGACCACTCATAGAACCATTACTCAACCCACTCAACCCAAGAATCATAATATTACTAATAATTTTACCTATGTCTTCTTCTTCTGTTCTATCTTCCTGTTTTGATTCTCTCCCTCCCCCTGAGATAACTACTACACTGAATTTTAAAATTTATCATTAGCTTGGTTTTCTAAAAAAATACACAGATGCACCTAAACAACATAATGCTGTTTTTGCTTGTTTTAAAACTTGATAAGAAGAAAGTCAAGTTGTATATGTGAAACCCAGACTCCAGGCAGGAGCACCCAGTGAAATTTTTAAGCTTATGTATGATGACAAGTAGAATAAGACTCAGGAAGATCTTCTAAAAATGGGTGAGTGAGCAGGTGTGAGGGAGCCCAGTGACAATTAAAAAATTCCAAACTAAGCTTACAGCTTTGGGCCCAGCTCAGGTGACAGACCTAGGAGTATTATATTGTAGATCAGCGGCGCCTTTTAGAGAACACTGAGCTACTGTGGTCTAACAGGCAGACACATGGCAGTGGACATCAACAAGACGTGTATTAGGAAAAATATCAGTAAGTGTTCTATTCGTTTTTTTCCCCCTTAGAGTATAAAGCTTTACAATATCATGTTAGTTTCTGCTGTACAACAGCATGGATCAGCTATATGTATACATATATCCCCTCCCTCTGGAGCCACCCACCCTCCCATCATACCCCTCTAGGTCATCACAGAACCCAGAGCTGAGCTTGTGCTACACAGCAGCTTCCTGCTGGCTATTTATTTTACACATGGTAGCATATAAATGTCAACGCTATTCTCCCAATTTGAACCACCCTTCCCTCCCCACCCCACGTCCGTATGTCTGTTCTCTACATCTGCGTCTCTATTCCTGCCTGCAAATAGGTTCATCTTCCTTTTGGATAAAACAGAGGTGCAGCTGTCCTGCAAATACTATTCTGCATAGTTACACTTGCTCTGTCTCAATATGTGCAAGTAACATAAGCAGAAGACCCAGTGGGGAAGACAATTGCCACACAAGGACAGGGGTAATAGCCTTTGAGGGAAGCTGGGGCATAAGGTCCCTCTTGGCTGCAGAAAGTAAGGCTGAATAGTACACTGAGCTGACCCAAGGGATAGTGTCTATGTTTCTAGGTCCTTAAAATGTTTGAAATAGAAGAAACTTAAATACTCTGTCATTCACTGTCTTTTCAAGCACAATTTTTAGTGTAGAATCCTTTCTCCAGATGAAATTTTATGTGGCAAGGTCCAGTAGATAAGAGATATAGTGAATATCTCTTCTGCTTCAACACAGAGTCCCACTGATGCCTCCCTAGCTGAAAGAAACTGACACAAAGCGACGAAGTGTCTTGTACAAGGTCATGCAATGAATTATGAACCAGTCTCTCAGAACTGCTTTATCAGCACCTCCACGCCATCCCTACTCCAGTGCTATCTAGGGCAGCATGGGTCAGGATTTGCCTGGCATGAAAGTGACTTACCCACAATACCTAGCTCTCAGCATAGATGGCTCCATCAGGGGTTTCCCATGACTCATCTGCCAGCTGCTGCTCTCAGTTCCCTCCAGCCTCAAATATCAGTGAGAGCAGGTGGCAGATTGGTGGGTGATCTTTGGGGACTTGTGATTCTTTGGGGCAATGTGTGTTATCTTTATCTGACTCTTTAATGAACCACACCCATTTATTTATCTCAGGAGACTGCTGCTGCTGCTGCTGCTAAGTTACTTCAGTCGTGTCCGACTCTGTGCAGCCCCACAGATGGCAGCCCACCAGGCTCCCTGTCCCTGGGATTCTCCAGGCAAGAACACGAGTGGGTTGCCATTTCCTTCTCCAATGCACGAAAGTGAAAAGTGATAGTGAAGTTCCTCAGTCGTGTTTGACTCTTTGGGACCCCATGGACTGCAGCCCACCAGGCTCCTCCATCCATGGGATTTTCCAGGCAAGAGTACTAGAGTGGGGTGCCATTGCCTTCTTCATCTCAGGAGACTAGTCCCTGGTAAAATAATGATGGAAGAAATAGTTGTCTTGGCAGTCTTACAAAGCCATGAAGCATAAAAGGAAGGGGCAGAAGCTTTTGAGGCAGGTGGACTTTACTTCTAGTTATGGAGAAGGCAATGGCACCCCCACTCCAGTGCTCTTGCCTGGAAAATCCCATAGATGGAGGAGGCTGGTAGGCTGTGGTCCATGGTCCCTAAGAGTCGGATACGACTGAGCGACTTTACTTTCCCTTTTCACTTTCCTGCATTGGAGAAGGAAATGGCAACCCACTCCGGTGTTCTTGCCTGGAGAATCCCAGGGATGGGGGAGCCTGCTGGGCTGCCGCTGTGGGGTCGCACAGACTGAGGCAACTTAGCAGCACAGCAGCATGGCTCTACCAGTCTTAGGCTTCACGACTTCAACTCTGTGAGCCTCAGTATAGGATAGAGATTATGAAGGCAGGTTCTAGAGTTGGATCCTTTAGGTTGAAATCCTGAATTCATCACTTATTAGGCAAATTACTTAATATCTCTGTTTCTGACCCAGTTTTTTCATCTGTAAAAATGAGATAATAGTGCCTGTCTCAGCATTGGTTGTGAAAGTCAAAATGACTCCATTCATGGGAAGCATCTGTCTATAACAGTACCTGGCATGTAAGAGATACTCGCTTAATGCTAGCTATTTATTCATGCAACAAATAGTTGTAGAGCATCGACTATGTGCTGGTACCATTATAGGTATTAGGAGATACAGGAGAGAACATTGATCCTGTCCGCCCAAAACATGTGTACTAGTGAGGGGAAAAGACAGTAAGACATGAGATAAGTAAAAGGTAAAGTATGTCTTGGTTATAAATGTAGCTTGGTTATTGTCACGGAGTGGGGAGTAAATGAAATGGCACAGGAGAAATACATGGTGCTTAGCATATACTTGGCAACTAAATAGTTTCTTCTGTGTTTCTTTTCTCTTGCCAACTCTTTACTTTGCACTCTGTTGACCCCATCAGGTTACACCTCCTACAGCAACCACTGCCCTTGACTTCCCACTAAGTACCCAGGAAGCCCAGTTTTTCTTCTCTTTCACCTTCCCTAGACATTTCTTCAGTGTTCTTTCCTGTTTTCACTCCTGGGTCACTTCCGGGTGACCAGTCACATTCTGGGTAGTCATGGGTTCAGGAAGAACCCTTCTAATTTGACTTTGTCCTCTGACTCTTTGTCCACCCTCCCTATATAATTTCCTTGTGCTGGTAAAATGCGGTCTCCACTCAGAGCCTCCATGGCTTCCCAATATGAAATATCATGATTGTCTGCTTGCTAAGAATACCTGTCTCCATCTCTTCCTCCTAGAAAAACAGCAAATTCTTTTAGCTGAAAACGTCATTTCTGACTACATTCCGGATGCCTGGGGATTCTAGTGTAGCTCACCGGCTGGGTTCCCCTCAATGCTGAGTGACAAGTAAGGCTGGAGCCAGCTGTCACACTTTTATTTATAGTCCCCAAGTCTATAGGGTCGGGACAGGTATTGAGAATGTACAGTGTGGCAGCTAATTACACCACCCACATTTCAAAAGGCCTCATTACAAAAATGTCAAACAACTTGATTATCCCAAAGATCAGAATAACAATATTCTATATCATTTACAGAATACTTTTCATAGCCTTTTGAATTGGGGGAAAAAAGGAAACTGAAGTCTCTTGCTGACTTAATGATCACATTTGAAACAAGCAGGAAGAAGAAAAACACAGCTATGGAGGAACCAGTAGACATATACCACAAGAAGGTTCTCTAGGTAATACCACAGTACAGTGAATTCCAGGGGATCGAGGAAGCTTAGAGATGGAAGATCATGGAGTCCAGTGTTTTCTAAAGCTGTGATGCTGGTCCATGGTGAAGATTCCATTCTGGTGAAATATCTATGTGTGTATATGTGTATGGTTTGGGGGAAGGTTGACAACTGTTCTTTTTAGGAAAAAAATAGTCCTTTTCTCTGTATCATTTCTATTGTCTGAGTGTTGTATGTAGAGTCCTTTCTTTTCTGAAATAATGATGTTTATGATACCACTCATATATACATAAATTCAAATATATATATATAAATTCATATATATACATACACATATATATGAATCTATATGTATATATACATGTATATATATGTATATATATGAACTTATATGGATATATATGCCTTCTTTGCAACAAATAATTGTGTTCCCAAAGATGTCCATGTCTTAATCCCCAAATCTGTGAATTAGGTTACATGGTAGAGAGGAATTAAGGCTGCCAATAGAATTAAGGTTGCTAATCAGTTGACTTTAAAATAGTGAGATTATCCTGGATTATCTGGGTGGCCCAATGTAAATGTGGAAGACAGCAGTTGAAAAAAGAGTCAGTATCAGAGTGATGTGATATGAAAAAGACTTGACCAGCCATGACTATGAACAGAGATGGAGGGAGCTATGAGTTAAGCAAGTAGGTGGTCTCTAGAAATTGGGAAAGGCAAGGAAATGAATTCCCTTTTTAGAGCCTCGGGACAGGAATGCTGCCATGCCGACACCTTGATCTGACCTACAGGGCTGGAAGATAATAAACTTGTGCTATTTTAAGACACTAAATTTGTGGTAGTTTGTTATAGTAGTAAATAGAAAATTAATACACTTAACAGAGCAAAAGTTAAACATTGCTGACTCTCTAGATCAATCTATACTCCACTCACCCTTTTAATCCCCCTTAAAACATTTATGGATCCAAAAGTCCAAAAGTTTGGATACTAAGAATCTAATCTAATTTCCATTTCAGCACAGGAACCACCTCCCGTGAGGCTGTGTTACCTCCCTTTGAATACTTCCAGTGACATGAGAGCTCATTACTCACAGGCAGCACTTTCCTTGTGGGGCAGCTCTGATGACAAGGGAGCTCTTCCTTAAATTGAACCTCAGTTTACCTCATGAGCCTCTTGAATGCCACATGATACATCGAGTCCCAATTCCACATGCCCTCTGCTTACTTTTATAGGAAGCTCAAAAATACAATTGACATACTCAAGAGTCCATAGGGCTATTAGCTATTCAAGTGTGTGCCTTTATTCTCACTAGGCTGCCTTCTTCCTGCCAGGCTAAAACTCTGCTAAAAGACTCCTCCTCTTCCTGAATCCCTGCTACTTCCAGAAGCCATCATTCCAACTCCTTCCTTACCATCGTTACTAATGATGGGATGATGAGGACCTAGCATCCCTCTGCATCTGCAACCTACCTTCTGCGCCATCACTCAACTGAACTCACTCTCTCAAGTTGGATGACGACCTGCTCACTGCCAAATCCAGCTCTGTGCACTGACATCATTCGACTTGACTGCTGAGCAGCGTTTGACATTGTTGGCCACATCCTCCCCCTTGAAATTTCCCTCTCTGGTTTCAAGAGCATTAAACTCTGCTGGCTCTTCCATCCTTACGGCTCCTTTTCAGTTTCCTCTTAGTCCATCACCTTGATAAAAATGTGTCCAAACATTTTTGTCTTTGGCCCTCTTTTCTTCTTACTTGAAAGGTTTCTTTCATTCAACAAGTATTTGTGGAGTTCCTGGTATGTGCCAGGCAGAAAGGGGGGATGGTCTCATCTCACTACCTTCTTATGAATGAATTCCAGATAGGTGCCTCTAGCTTCAGACACACTCCTGAGTTCCAGATCCACATTTCTGACCTCTCATAAAACAGCGCCACCTAGAGGCCTTCATGGCAATCACACACTCAGTGCATTATTTCTCACTCCCATCCACCACCACCATGCTATTGGCATTTGGGGCTAGATGATTCTCTGTTGTGGGGACTGCCCTATGCATTATAGGATATTTAGCAGCATCCCTGGCCTTTACCCATTAGATGTCAGCAGCGCTACCACCACCCACCAATTGTGACAACCTTAAATGACTGAAGTGAAGTGAAAGTCGCTCAGTCATGTCCGACTCTTTGTGACCCTATGGGCTATACAGTCCATGGAATTCTCCAGGCCAGAATACTAGAGTGGGTAGCCTTTCCCTTCTCCAGGGGATCTTTCCAACCCAGGGATCGAACCCAGGTCTCCCACATTGCAGGCAGATTCATTACTAGCTGAGCCACCAGGGAAGCCCATAAATGCCTGAAAATAGTGGCAAATATCCCCTGGTGGCATTGTAACCCTGTTCCCATCTGCCTCCTCCATCCTCTGATATCCGTAGGATTTGGTTATAACTTCCTCTCCACAGAGAACAAGGCTTTACCCTAGTGAAAAGGCATGCATATTGAGGTAATCCCATCAGTTATTTTAATGATGAAAGTTAGGAAGTGTGGACTCTACAAAGTCCACTATATAGGTGGGTACTGGTCTTGTCCTAAAACTGGCTATTCGTGTTTAACCTGGGGATGTAAGAGAGGAAGAATTAGGTAAAGGATGGAAGGGTGGGGGTGGGGTAGAAGCCAGCTCATCCTTTCTCTGGGTTCATATAGATGAGCCTTCCAGTCTGCTTGAACATCCTTTGGTCGTGGGTTCTAGTAACCATAGTTGGGTGCTTATAGGTTCAAAAGTCAGAACAAGGTGTCAACCCATTCTCCAGCTGATTATTCCATGGTTTAATTATTATCTTTGGGTTAATTCTCTTGAACATTTTGTTCTGCTCTCAAGATTATCCTGCCTCTGACAGTCTAACTAGTTATTTTTGCAATTACATGGCATGTATCTCAATGCTGGCAAAGAAAACACTCATTGTCAACATTTGATCCTACTTGAATATAGCCGCTTGCAAATGCACACATTAACATATGAACACATGCATTTTGGAACATTCATCTTTTTTCAATTCTTAAGTGCAAACTACCCTTCCCTAGCAATGTCAGAAATGGCAGGAGAAGTGCTGAGTTGGGTTAGAGTAAGGAGATGCTTTTTAGGCCCTTTTATATCAAGACACAGAGAAGGCAATGGCAGCCCACTCCAGTACTCTTGCCTGGAAAATCCCATGGATGGAGAAGCCTGTGGGCTACAGTCCATGGGGTCGCTTAGAGTCAGACACGGCTGAGCAACTTCACTTTCACTTTTCACTTTCATGCATTGGAGAAGGAAATGGCAACCCACTCCAGTGTTCTTGCCTTGAGAATCCCAGGGACAGGGGAGCCTGGTGGGCTGCCGTCTATGGGGTCGCACAGAGTCAGACACGACTGAAGCGACTTAGCAGCAGCAGCAGCATATCAAGACATGTGGTTGAGGGCTGGAGCTTATGAGTTTTAAATTTTTTGTTTATTCATTCATCAACTGAAATGTTGAGTGCCTCTTGAGTGACAAACACTGGCTACATGCTGGGATACAGCAGTGAGCAAAACAGATTTGACCTCTGTCCTCATGGTGCTTACAATCTAGTATTAGAAGCAAACAGTAATAAAAGAATCATAGCGATCTGTGATTACCATGTTCTAAGTACTAAGAAGGAAAGGTATTAGGGTGCTGTGAGGCTATGTGACAAGGTGACTTTAATTTAGATGAGGTCAAGGGGAAAGATATCTGACCAGGCGACATGTGAGCTGATGCCTGAGAGCAGAAGAGCATCCCAGGCAGAGAAACTAGCACTTTCTGAGGCCCAGATGGAGGATAGCACTTGATGTACTCGAGGCACTGAAAGATGACTAGCCTGACTGAAGTGTGGCCAGTAAGGAGGAGCCAAACAAGAATCTGGTAGGAGGCAGGGACCCAACTGTGAAGGACCTTGTAGGATGCTGCTAAGGAATTTTGATTTTATTCTAAGGACAACACGGGGAAATCATGGAAGGACTTTGCTCATGGTTATTCCATGAGCTGATTTATATATTTAAAAGATTTATCTGGCTGGTGCATGGAAAGTAAATTTAAGGGGGTTGTCAGTGAAAGCAGGGAGAACATTTGAGATACTTTCCTACAGTCTAAATGAGAGACAAGAGTGTTCTAGATTTGAGTTGTGGCAATGGATGTGGAAAAAACTGGAGTTTATTTTTGAGTTCAAATGACTGAATTTGGGCTTGTTATTTAAACTCTCCAAACCTCATTTCCAAATCTATAACCATTAGACTGATAATACCTACCCCATAACGTTGTTGTGTGGATTAAATGAAGATGAGCAAGGTATGTGGCTCTCATAGAAGTCTGTGCTCAATTGATAAATAGAATCTGCTCTTAATATTATTTTAAAAATTATCCCTCAGTATGTTTGCCCTGCAATGGGTTTTGTTTGTTTGTATGTTTTTGGCCATGCCACACAGCATGTGGGATCTTAGTTCCCCAGCCAGAGGTTGAACCTGTGCCCCTGCATTGGAAGTGCAGGCTTCACCACTGGGTTGCCAGGGGCAGGCCTCTGCGATGTGTCTGTATATGGCTCGGTCTCTTGATTTGCTGTGTGGTCTGGGGCCGGTTAGCTCAATGGGCTTCAGCTCTGTCATTTGTCAGCCAGGAGAACTAACACCTGTCCTGCCCACTTCACAGGGATGTGCTAAGAATGGAAATAATAGCTGAAAGTCTCCTTTGAAATATTACAAAAGCTGCTATCTAAGTGTCAGTGAGTAAGTGCTACTGGTTCTCAACTCCCAGTACTTATCATCTCCATAACAAATAGCGCAACAGAATCGTCATTCTTCCCAGCCTCCATCTCTGCTATTCACCTACGTGTCTCATCAATCATATAAAGTTGTCAGGGGCCTGTCTTGACTTGCAACTCATTTTACATGGAATTTTAGCACAACTCTTAATTGAAAAACTAATTGATCCAGCGATCCAGTCACAGTCAATGAAACAATTTCTAAAGCTGGGCAGGAAAGTGATGAACTCCGACGATGCATTTGAATCAACCCTCAGATTTGTCATTGACAGATAAGAGCCTCAAGTTCAATATTGTGTCACATAACACTGGAGCTCCACTGTCTTTAATTTTGCAGCCTATGTTGGGCCAAGGGGAGAGGGAGCTTGGCCCCTAAACAAAAATTATTCTTAGAAGTTAATTAATGGTTATCTGTTATGCATGCTTGGAATACTTCATAATTAAAGCTAAAACCATATAAACATAATAAAACATTTAGGTCCACTGTCAGTCAGCAAGACAAGCTTTTATTTGCCATTATGTTTGAATTCCTTAGTATCACATTCTCAATGTGGAGTGTAATGGCCGAGGTCACCCCTAGGTGTTTACAATGCAAAGAGCCCCTCTATAGTTTGATTGGGCTTCCCTGGTGGCTCAACTGGTAAAGAATCTGCCCGCAATGTGGGAGACCTGGATTCAATCCCTGGGTGGGGAAGATCCCCTGGAGAAGGGAATGGCTACCCATTCCAGTATTCTAGCCCAAATAATTCCATGGACTATACAGTCCGTGAGGTCACAAAGAGTCAAACACGACTGAGCGATGATTAGTTAGCTAGCTAGCTATAGTTTGATTGACAGGTGGGCATTCCATCTCATCCTGAACACGGCTGCTGATGGTGAGCTCACCGCTTTTTCCAAAGTAGTGCATTCTACTTTTAAGTAGCTCTTGTGATAAGAGATTTCCTTATTATATTGAGCATATATCTACCTCTCTGTAACTTTCATCACCTAAGGTTCTTTTTATCTGAGGCTTACCAAAATATCTACTCTCTCTTCTAATGGCAGGCCTTCAAACATTGGAAGATATATTTCCCCACCTGCCTGTGCCTTCTCTTATTCAGGCTAATCACTCTTGGCGCTTCAGATGTATGTTGTAGATCCCAGGCCTTCGCCACTCTGACCACCTTCCTCCTGACGCGTTTCAGTTTGTTAAGTGTCACTCTTAAGAGACTGATGTCTGGAACTGAGCACCACACTGCCAGTGAGGTTGAACCCATTCAGAAGATAGCGAACTGATGCCTTCTCACTGCCTATTTTGGACTAGACATCATGTATTTATCAGTCCTGCCTAGGATAGCATTGATTTTATTTTTACCCATCCACTGTAGAAGTCTATGGAACTTCCTCTTATGTTCTGAATTTATATCCCAGGTATTTTGTTTAGGAAATCTGCCAAGCCAGGCTTCCCCTAACCTTGGATATGTGCTGTTAATTTTTTTAACACATTTCCCCCTTTTAAATGTCCTTATGGCTTTGACTCAGTCTTTTTTTTTTTTTTTCAAATTAAAAAAATTTGGGGCCATGCTGCACGATATGTGGGATCTTAGTTCCCCAACCAGCAATTGAATCCATGCTCCCTGCAGGGGAAGCACAGAGTCTTGACTACTGGACCACTAGGGGAGTCTCCTTGACCCAGTCTTTTAAATCTTGATTTGGTTAACAAGCTTATTAGCTGTCACTTTCAGTTATGTGTCATTTACAAATTTCGATCAGCCTGCTTTGGGTGGCATTATCCAAATTGTTGGCGAAAATTCTGAAGAAGTCAGGGTCAAAGACAGAATCAACTGCCATGCTACTTTATTCTTCACCCCTACGGTTTCCAGGATGATAACAACTAGGTAATAAATACATTGGGTAGAATTCTTCGGTCTGCTCCAAAAGTATCTTTAATACTCTTACAGTTTAGGCAATACAAATAACTCTTACTACTAATCTTTGTTCTTCAGACATCTTCACAGGTATGAAATTCAGGAAAAAAAAATAACTGGAATGATTTTCTCTACTCCTGGTATTGTCATCTCTGACCATGCATCTTTACTAGTTATTATTGAGTTTTATGGGGCAGAAGTAAAAACAAACAAAGAAACAAACAAACAAACAAAAAACAAAGAGGAAACTAAGAATAGACAGAGAAATACTTCCTAGTAAAGAATGAAGCACCAGAATAATTGGGCAACTACTGCTTTCTATCCTCTAACTCAAGCAGTGTGTCATTACCTAAGGTCAGAAAACTGATTCGTTGCCCTTTGTTGTCAGAAAGCAAATGGCTTTTCCATTTTATGAGTAGAATCATTGATATCTGATCAGTTCCTGGGGTCTACAGTCCTTAGCATCTGTGCCCCCTAGCTGACTTTAAATAAACTGTAAACAGACTTATAAGATTTCCCAAATGCAATCCTGATGGGAAGCAACTCTTGAAAAGCCATCTTCACAATACCCAGAACTGGTAGTTATAAAAAACAGTTCACCTTATTGCTGCATTAAAAATCAATACAGCCTTCAGTTCAGTTCAGTCGCTCAGCTGTGTCTGACTCTTTGCGACCCCCATGAACCGCAGCATTCCAGGCCTCCCTGTCCATCACCAACTCCAGGAGTTTAACCAAACTCATGTCCATCGAGTCAGTGATGCCATCCAGCCATCTCATCCTCGGTCATCCCCTTCTCCTCCTGCCCTCAATCCCTCCCAGCATCAGAATCTTTTCAAATGAGTCAACTCTTCGCATGAGGTGGCTAAAGTACTGGAGTTTCAGCTTTAGCATCAGTCCTTCCAATGAACACCCAGGACTGATCTCCTTTAGGATGGACTGGTTGGATCTCCTTGCAGTCCAAGGGACTCTCAAGAGTCTTCTCCAACACCACAGTTCAAAAGCATCAATTCTTCGGCACTCAGCCTTCTTCACAGTCCAACTCTCACATCCATACATGACTACTGGAAAAACCATAGCCTTGACTAGATGAACCTTTGTTGGCAAAGTAATGTCTCTGCTTTTTAATATGCCGTCTAGGTTGGTCATAACTTTCCTTCCAAGGAGTAAGCATCTTTTAATTTTGATACAGCCTTAGTTCCCTCAAATATGTACCAACAGCCTGAAGAGCACGGAACCCATTTTTCCTCTAGGAAAAAAGGGCAAGTTTAAATTAAAGGCACTTTTTCTAACCTGAATTCAACTGGTTGGATTTTGGACAATAATTCTCTGCTCTTAGTTTGGGAGGACAGTCTGGATCTGTGTGGAATGTGTCAGAGAAGTCCAGTCAGTGCTGTCTGTCCTGTCAAGCACAAGGCTGACATGCAGACAACAATCAGTGGCCCTTGCATGACATTACAGGATCCAACTACTCTTTATTTTAATGGCACTTTGATTGGGAACTATGGGTACTGTAGCTTGAATCTAAAACAAAACCCTCCAATACCTGCGCCCATAAGTCCCCCATTTTCCTTTGTCCTAAAAAAGGACAACATCTCTTGGAAGAGAGGTATTTTAGGACTCAGGGCTAATTTAGATAAAGAGCCAGCTTTTTAACCAGGGCACTAATGAGAGCCAGATAATTGCTCAAAATGTGTTTCCTATGTTTAGTGACTGTCCAGACCTGTCTTGTCTGATCTGGTACTCACTAGCCACATGTGATTATTTGAATTAAAATTATTTAAATGAAGTGAAATTAAAGATTCTGTTTTTCAGTTACACCACCCATATTTTTAGTGCTGCACAGCTACATGTACTGGCCAATCAGTGTGACATGGTACATTTCCATGATCAACACAGTGCTGGTCTGGTAAGTCCTATTAAAGTTGCCTACTGCACCTACCCAATTCAGTGTTTTAGATTCTAATTTAACTAGCATTTATTCAGTACTCTGTTCTAGGCATCATACTAGCAACTTTCATACTTTTATAGTGGGGTGGGGGGCATTGTTTAACATTTCATGGAAGTTGCCAATGTGTAGGCAGAGCAGGTAGCTGCCTTGTAGTGTGGTTGGAAGGTCCCTGGAAAGTCTTCCTGCCTTCAATTGTCCCATCCATTGCCTGCTGCCAAGTTTGAAACATCTACCTATCTGGGATAGGATGGTTAACAGTGTGTGTTAGTTGCTTAGTCATGTCCGACTCTTTGTGACCCCATGGACTGTAGCCCACCAGGCTCCTCTGTCCATGAGATTCTCCAGGCAAGAATACTGGAGTGGGCTGCCATTTCCTTCTCCAGGGATCTTCCCGACCCAGGGATTGAACCTGGGTCTCTTGCATTGCAGGCAGATTCTTTACTATCTGAACCACCAGGGAAGCCCAGGGTGGTGAAATTCCCTGTTCAGTGACCAGTGTGGTCTGGAAGGGGTACATGTGTGAATTGGTTTATGAGATTAATTCAAACTGAGAGTCGGGCAACACTGCTATTTGCCAAAGGTAGGTTCTGATCTATACTACGTGTGTGTTTCTAGTGAGTTAGAACCTATTTATTAATCAAGAGGTATAATTTATATTAGGCAAAATGTAAAACAATTTTGACAGTTTAAAGTTTAAATAAATATCACTGCTATACATATATATATATATATATATATATATCAGTTCAGTTTTAGTATGTATATGTGCGTGTGTAACTAATGAGAGCCTACTGATTAACACAGGGAACTCTATTCAATACTCTGTGTGTGCTGTGTTTAGTCACTCAATCATGTCCGACTCTTTGTGACCCCATGGACTGTAGCCCACTGGGCTCCTCTGTCCATGGGGATTCTCCAGGCAAGAATATTGGAGTGGGTAGCCATGCCCTCCTTCAAGGGATCTTCCCAACTCAGGGACTGAACTCAGGTCTCCCACATTACAGGTGGATTCTTTACTGGCTGAGCCACTAGGGAAACCCATTCAATATTCTATAATGACCTGTATGGCAATAAAATCTTAAAAAGAGCAGATGTGTGTGTATGTATAACTGAATCACTTTGCTGTGCCCTTCAACTAACACAGCTTTATAAATCAACTATACTGCACTAAAAAGAAATTGATAAAAAAAATAATCACTCCTAATACACCCACTAATTAGACCAGAAAGAAAAGCAGGTTATTTACTGTGTTTTGATCACACTTGAATGTTCATAGAACCTCTAACTTATGTGTATCAGTTCAGCAGGTATTTTGTTGTTATATCGAACAGTATCAAGTATTGTGCTAGATGTTGGAGCTGTGAAATTCTCTCCAGTTCCCTCTCATAGGACCTCCTTCTAGGGCATTCACAGCTGACCTAGTGACAGCAAGACCTCACCTTTCTTCCCCACTTTTCCCCCTTCACCACTCTTATCCCAGTCCCCATTTTTTTCAACCTCCCTTCTGACTTGTTCTCGGCCAGCACATATAATTGATAAGGGAGAAAGGAAAGATAAAGGAAAACTAATCTTCCTTTCCTCTCCCTACAGCAGTGCTTTGCAAATTGCACGGCACAACGCACTAGTGGGTTATGAAATCAGTGTAATGAATCATGACCTAGCCTTGAAAAAAATAAATGAAATAAAATAGAAAAATGTCAAAATGTATCCAGGTAGTCAGGGTAAATATTGTTTTGTCAAACATTTGTTTTGGTTATCAAATATATGCATGTGTGTTGTGGGTCTTTAAGTCAAATGTTTTTTTTTTTTTTTTTTTAGTGATAGGGGTTTTTTTTGGGGGGTGGTTTTTTTTTTTTTTGGCCATGCAGGATCTTAGCTCCTTGACCAGGGATTGAACCCATGCCCCCAGCAGTAGAAGGGCAGAGTCCCAGCCACTGGAATACCAAGGAAGTCTCCCAAATATATTTCTTTACCACCTCACACCTGCAGCTCCATGCTTTGTTCCAAGTCTAGTATTGGTTTGATCTACATTTATGTCCTCACTCCTTATTGCCTCCTGCAAAAATCACATCTTATTCCCTCTTCTATTTGCCTAATCCATCCCTCCTCTCCTGATCCTCCAAGCCTCCATGTGAACTCACCCACCCCCTTGCCATCCAGCTGGAGTCCCATTGAATGGCCACCTGGGGATGGAGTTGGTGGAATCTCTGTTGGTGGAATCTCAGATGGGAGTGATTAGGGACCATGTTGCACTGAACTCTGGAGCTGAGACGGTGAGAAGCATGAGCACACCGGGTGGTGGGCCATGCCAGAGCCTATGTACCTCATGGGACAGCTCTCGTACCCAGGCTACCTGTATACCAGCCACATTACCTGTCTCCTTTGGAACTCAATCCATGTATCAGCTGAGAAGAGAAACTGCCGGTGCTGAGTGTCAGTCAAAGGGAATCTAACTTCTTGCAGGAATACAGAACAGCTGGGTCCTTTTCACAGCCCCTGCAGATGCTTCTTCAGTGGTTTGGAAGTAAGACTGCGTCTCCCTAAGTGTAACTTGCTCCATGGGGAAGAATCTGACTAAAAATAGCTAGAAACAGCTAGAATTAAGTAAACACATGTAACTTGTAGAATGCAGTTTCCACTGGAGACAGAGCACGCAGCCCCCCTCTAGCACTTTGCTGTTCAGTCATGTATTAAACTTGTGACTTTTATGTGCTGCCAACGAGTACATCTGACCACGGCAGAGTGATCCGTTTGCTCCAAGAGGAAGAGGAATTTAGGCCTCTGTGATTCTCTTTGTGCAATGCCATGCAGAATTAAAGGCTTCATTTCTGTGGATGACAATGGCATTGCTGGAGAGAAGCTGCGTATTCAGTCATAAAAACACTTCAATAGGTAGTCAGGGGTTGGCCAGGGACATGTGAGTGAGGTAACTGAACACACTCTCTGTCTTGTTTTTAGGTACTGGGACCCAGTAACTGGGCCCTTGACTCCCTATTGCCTGTCAGATATCGTCCAAACCCATCAGCCTGGAATTCACATTAGAAAAACATGGTACCCAGAGCTGTACATAGTAGGTGCTCAGTAAATAGTGCATATTTGTTTTCTATGCAGTGTTCCTCCATCACTAGAGCTTATGATCTACCTCAAAGTATCTTCCACAACTCTCCAGTAGGAACTTTGTGCCCCAGTCCAGTTGGTCTTTCTAGTCCTGACATCCTTCTTTCTGATTCCTGCTGCTGAGCACTTGTTTATGCAGTATCCCCATCCTGGGATGCTGTTTCCCAAATCTCTACCATTCCAATTCTTTAAAACATTAAAAAAAATATTGATTGATTGATCTGGCTGTGTGAGGTCTTAGCTCAGCATGCGGGCTTCTCTAGTGGCAGTGCCTGGGCTCTCTCTAGTTGCCCCATGGCACGTGGGATCTTAGTTCCCTGACCAGGGATTGAACCTGTGTCCCCTGCATTGGAAGACAGACTCTTAACCCCTGGACCAGCAGGGAGGCCCCTACCATTTCAATTCTTGCCCACCTTTCAAAACTTGCTGAAGCTAAGCTCCCTCCTCCACGGAGCTGATGTCCCCATTTTGGTGTTTGATCACAGCATGCCTCCACCAAGCTCTGGCCTGTTTGGCTCATGTATGTGAATATGAGTGCCTACCAATGGTTGAGAAACTTTAGAGCATCAGGAAACACAAACATATTCTACTCATCTGTGTCAGGCTTGGGATATGTGGTTTATATTTTAAGTACTTAATGAGCTGATGACATACATTGGTAAGAAGTTATGAATAATTGGTGAAAAGCAGAATTTCCCAGTTCTGCTTCCTAAGTCACTGCTGACTCAAACTGTGACTTTCCCTTTGCCTTCTTCTGAGTTCTCGCTTCTCTCCAGCCTATTGGCAAGGGCAGTATTTATATACCATAAGGAGATGTTTTGTGCATTAGCCATAATGAGGATAAAACATGTAAAAGTATGAAGATCTGTGGAACCCTATTATTATAGGAATAATAATAATTACAGCTGCACTTGGTTAAATGCTCCAGAAATCATATAGAAGATGCCTTCTCTGGGGCCGGGGGGGGGGGGAGGCGGGTGGAAGCAGCCAACTGTACCAGCAATTAGTCAATTATGAATATTTAATTTTACTTTATTGCTTGCGATTTTGTTTCTGCGCACAACTGGGGCCTAGTTGCCTCTTTTGCCTTTTAAATGGAGCCCGTGATGAAGCTGGTTACAGAACCATCTTCATGCAACTTGGGCCATGCAAACCAACACTACAGATCCAGTGACATGAGGGCTATGTTTTGCTCTCCTTTACCCTAGTGGCCAATGTTCCTTCCCATGTTGGTTTTCATCTGTCCCTAAGGAGTCTTAGGCTTGCCTGATGGCTCAGTGGTAAAGAATCTGCCTGCCAATGCAGGGGACATGGGTTCAATCCCTGTCAGGGAAGATCTCACTTGCCACAGAGCAACTAAGCCTGCATGCCACAGTTACTGCGCCTGTACTCTAAAGCCTGGGAGCTGCAGCTACTGAGCCCATAGGCCACAACTATTGAAGCCTGTGTGCTCTAGAGCCCATGCTCCACAACCAGAGAAGAAGCCTGCATGCTGCAACTAGAGAGTAGCCCCCTCGCTGCAACCAGAGAAAAGCCCATGCAGCAACGAAGACCCAGCACAGTCAAAAAAAAATTTTTTTTTTAAAAAAGGAGTTTCAACTCCAGAGCATTGTGGGGTTACTGAACATCTGTGTTAGCCAAGCAGCAGTGGCATATGAGGGCACCCCAAGTGCAGAGTCTTTTGACAGGTGCCTGGAAGAAACCTGGAGGAAACAGAACATGTATTCCCTTAGCAGTGAAAGGGTTTTTGCTTTGGAAGAGGCTTAGAAAAACTAAGAGAGGCCCTTAGAAAAACTGAAGAATCTTTTTCTCTAAAAGCCAATATACTTGATTTATTCAGGAAGGTGTCTGTGTATTCTTGGTTGCAGGCAGAGCGCTGACCTCTAGATTGTTCTACCTTTGCGAAGAACCTCCCATTGTAACACAGTTTAAAGGACGTATTCTCTAGGACTCATTCTGCCTCCCTATCTTTTTCATTATTTATCTGACCACCTGAATCATTCTACACAATGCATTTCTCTAAAGTGTTTTAAGATTTCTAAGTCAAAATTCTCTTGTATATAATTAAGAATTTCTCTGAGTAGAGCCTACAAATATATTTGATGCAAAAAGTAATTGAATGATAACATGATTTCCATTCTCTTTCATCTCTCCAGCTAATACAGAAAAGTATTATCAATGTGCTGTCACTCATTAAACAAATATTTATGTGTCTGGCCATCAAAATTAGAAATCAGGAGAGATGGTTTTTTGTTTTACTTTGTTTTAAATTTACTGTGCTTCATGTTCATCAGTTAGCAGGCACCGACTCTCTTTTCTAAATGTTAGGTTGCTGCATGCTTATGTATGATGAGGTTTTTGTTGTGCTTTTTCTCTGAAGATCTCAACATGAGCAGCTTTGGAAAGATTATAGGGAATAGACTTTAAAAGACATTTCGAGTACCATGAAACATTCCTTTTCAGGAGTCCTGCTTTTGCTTTCAAAGTTTTGTGAATTCCTCTTTGGCGGAGAGTCACCTACTTTCCAGCCCTACCCTGCCCTTCCTTCACCTCCTCTGGGGCCACCCCATCGCCCAGGTGACTCTGCTTTTGAGGAACCCTGGAGCCAGCCCGTGACCTTCAGCTTTCAGGAGCAGAAGTGGCCACTCTGGGATCTGCTCCACAATGAGGAGGTGCCACTTGCAACTACCTTATTTCCCTAGGTTGTTTTTCTTTACCATTCAGAATTTTAGCCTTTTCTGCTTTGGCTTTTTCCTCCCCTTTTAAGAAAATAATTTCAAATTTCTGTTTATGTATTCAGCACACACCACAGGGTGCCAATTTCATTTTATTGTCCCATTTAAAGGGCAAATAAACCATTGTTTTTATAAGGAGAAGATAAAGGACCAATTATCCTGGGCCCCAATGCATATTTGCTATTTGAGCTTACAATCCAGTTCTGCATCTTTAGAACAGATTCTGCCATTTTCACCCTCTTGCCTCATTTCCTGATATGTCATTGCCGTGACATAACACATTTGCTGGTGAATATCTTACCCCTTAATGAACAGAGTTACTGTTTTATTAGTTGCCATTGCCTGAAATATGTTCTAAGCTCCCATGAAGAGTGGATGACCAAGCATCGAGGGAGCACTCCAGTGGCCTGAACTGAAGGGTCTCTTAGTCCCAGTATGTTGCCACAATGAATGAAACGAGCAGATACAGGTTGTCATTGCTTACCGCCTGCTTGGTACTTCATCTCCTCCAAGAAGCTCACCCTGAACAGGCCCATCCTGCCAATAGTTATCACTTCTACATATCACTTTGCTACTTCACAGCTATAATCGTATCATTAGTATTTCAGAGTTAGAAACATTTGTGGATTGGAGTCCAGGAGAGAAAATACAAACTCTTTCAGTGTGGCATCCTTTGGGAGTAGCATGAGAACTAGGAAAATATTTGTTATGGGGATGACTCTGTTGCTATTTGTGAAATCGATGGACTCAGAGACAGTGAAAGAAGTGGCTGGAAACTCCCTGTCCTGCTGAGGCCAAAGTCATGGGCCAGTTTGTAAGGGGATCAGTTAAGCTTCCACCACTGGGCAGACCCCTGGCCCCAGGTGGTAGCCACTATAAGGGTGACTGCTCATACAAAGGAGAGCCTGAGCCCACAGTCAAATTTTCATCTACGAGAATAGCACCATTTTTCTAGGGCCCCATGGTGTTACTCATGAAAATGGAAGGAAGCGAGAAGAAAATGAGTGGAATATTTTTGGCTATAAAACAGGAGCTGTTATTTTCCTAATTTTAGTGTAGTCTTTCAGAAAAGAAAAAGATGAAAAAAGGTAAGTACGTAGGAATTATTTATAGGCGTGCTTCTAGCTCCTATCAACAAGCTAACAGCTTTATGTAGCTAATACTTCTCTTCAAATACTTACTATTCATGGCTTCCACCTCTGATCAACAAATTCCCTGGCAGAAGACATTCTGCTCATTCTTTCATTTCTAGATCTTAAGCATAAAAAGACTTAGGTAGGGGTAAAGACAGAAATAGTAGGAATGGCTCTTCAAAACAAGCAAGACATTGTTCAGTTCTGCATATTTGGTAAATGCAGGTAGATTCCTTAGTCACTGAAGAAGGTCCAGCAAATTCTCAAAGCATGAGACCTACTGGGTTGGTTCAAAAGTTCACTGTTTTCCCATACCATCCTATGGAAAATATGAACAAACTTTTGGCCAACTCAGTATTTTGTGGGACATCAGCAAGAGAAGGGAAGGCATTAGGGCTGGGACAGCTGGAGATCTGGGGGTACCAGTGTGTGAGACAGGAAGGCTGCAGAGCTAGGGAGAGACCTGAGAGAAAAACAAGAAACTGAAGCCCTGAGAAGGCAAGCAGTTTCCCAAGCGATTCCCCATTCCACAGATAAACAAGCTGAGGCTCAGACGAGTAACATAACATGACTAATATCACACAGTAGAAAATGTCAAAGCTAGGATGTGAACATGGGATTATCTGAAATGCCATCACAGTGACTCAGAAGAGCCTAATTCATCTGAAAGGCTATTTATGAAGGGGGTCCCTAAGCTGAAGTGTTATGGCAGGAAGCATAAAAAGCTTGGGAAGCCAGGGAATGGCAGTGAAGGAGCTCACTGGTTTCCAGATAAGAAATTTTAAGGACTTAAGTGGATAAAGAGGGCTTCCCAGGTGGCTCAGTGGTAAAGAATCCACTTGCCTAGCAGGAAACATGGGTTCAGTCCCTGAATTGGGAAGATCCTCTGGAGAAGGAAATGGTAACCCACTCCAGTAGTCTTCCCTGGGAAATCCCAATGACAGAGGAGACTGGCAGGCTACAGTCTCTGGGGTCACAAGGCGACAGACATGACTGACGTGATTTACCATGCAGTACATAGCACCCAAGTGGATAAAGACCAAAAGATAGAGTCCTTGGAAGTGGTGTGTCCAGTGCATAAGTAGAAGCTAGAAGAAGACTGCTTTGGTTGGACTCCAACTTTACCAAGTATTTACTGAGCACTTGCTCTGTGCCAATCACTGTTCTTAATGCTAGGGATATGGCAGTGAGCAAGGCAGACACAAATCCCTGCCCTGGTGGAGCTGATATTCTTGTTGGGAGGGATTTATTATCTGTATGACCTTGGCCAAATTGTTCAGCTTCTCAGAGGCTCGGTTCGCCCACCTGCAAAATGGTAAGAATGGAGCCCAGATCAAATGAGGATTATATGATATCATGCATATAAAACATATAGTGCCTGAAAGAGCAGCTTTTCTTATTAACAGTTAATTTTAATCAGAGCTGGGCTGCGGGCACATCCAAGGTGACATGGCAGAATTGGGGACCTCTGAGAGTATCAGATTTGTTTTTCCACATTCGGGATGTAGGACTCCAAACCCCTTCAGGGGTTAGCACCTGCAACATGTTTTAGTTGCTTGCCTTGTGGATAGGGCACTTCTGGTAAGAGCAAGAAGGGGTTAAGGTCCTGGTTTCTGCCTGCTGATATATTGCTATGTATATCTTTTTCTGTGTACATATGTGAAAATACCACCATCCCTTATTTCTACTTCAGACCATGCACTTATTTTCAGTGAGCATAACTTAAAATCTACTCTTTGAATATAGGTTTATTTTCAGGTGCCATGCAAAAAGATGAGGAGGTGACCTTTTCAGAAGCTTGAAACACTGATTATCTGCCTTGGTGTGTGGCATTGGTGAGTAAAAATAACTGTTTAATCAGAGAGGTGATTTAATAATTATTTGAATAGGTCCAGATGGCTATGGTGTCTTTCTCCCCACTACTGCCATACTTCTGAAGAAATGAAAATAGGGTGGAGATCCTGCTGCTTTCTTTTTAAGGGCAGGATGTCTAGATTCTAAGAGAGGTAGCATGGGGGAGCTAGGGGAGCTTAAGCCAACTATACCTTTCCATATGCTATCTGGAATGTTCTGTTCCCTCACATTTCTGCCCCAACCACATGGATAATTTTGACCTCACTAGTGGACTCAACTCCACCTTCTATTTCTTAGCCTAAATTGTGATTTCCTCAGAGAGACTTCTCTTACTCACTTAACAAGGCTGGATCACACTCAGAGCATCCTGTACTTACCCTTCACAGCATGCATCGTATTTTTGAATGACTCATGAGTCATTTGTTCAATGTCTGTCTCCCCAAACTTAACAAGGACAGGGACAGAGGCCCCTTGTGTAGCCCCCAATTCCTCAAACTTAGCATAATGCCCAGTACATAGTAGGTGTTCAAGAAATTTAAATTGACTGACTAGCTGACTCAGTGAAGGAATAAGTAGCTTTCAGGAGCTCTGGATTCTGGGCCCAGCCCTGCCATTTGCAGGATGTGTGGCCATAGGTACATCATGACTTTGAGCCTCACTTTGAGCCTTAAGTCACCTCACCTGAAAAGTGAGGATTCAGTGATTTCTAAGGTTCTTTCTAACTTGAGTAGTTTCTCATTCCATGGAAGTCAGGATTCTGATTCTTATCAGTAGGGGAAAAAGTGAAACTACCCAGGGTTTGCTGCCTCTCCTTTCCAGGCATCTCCGGTGTGCTAATAACTTGAATTGTCATGGGAAAAGCAGGTGTAATTAGTGGATTCCTCTTCAAAGGCCTCAAAGTGGGGACCACATTGGTTTGGGAAGACCAGCAATTTACCCACCCCAGACTTCACTTTTCTGATCAGCTGCTCTTTGTTCAGTTTTACCTCTAAGATTAGGTGCTTTCACATGGAGATCTTCATCTTCTTTGTGTTTAAAACAAAAGGCAGTATTTAAACTAGGGAGGAAATCTCTGATGGTAAATGGTTATCAGCAAACAGCTGCTAGCTTTTTTGATGTTTTCTTTCTTCTGTCAATCAAATAAACAGCTCTAACTTTTGTTAGGGGCCCCAGCTGGACCACAGAAGGAGGCACTTCAAGATGTGTCACAGCTATCCTTGTTTCTACAGCAGCCAGCACAGTGCCAGGTTCAGAGGAGGTGTGCAAAATGCCTTCAGAATTGGATAAGGTGACAGCTGGGAGGCCCTACACACAGGCTGAGTAGGCAATTCCCATATTTTTGTTATTTTTGTCATTTGTACCCAGTTGACTTGACATTGTAAAGGAGACAGGGATCAAGACCATCCCCATGGAAAAGAAATGCAAAAAGCAAAATGACTGACTGGGGAGGCCTTACAAATAGCTGTGAAAAGAAGAGAAGTGAAAAGCAAAGGAGAAAAGGAAAGATATAAGCATCTGAATGCAGAGTTCCAAAGAACAGCAAGAAGAGATAAGAAAGCCTTCCTCAGCGATCAATGCAAAGAAATAGAGGAAAACAACAGAATGGGAAAGTCTAGTGATCTCTTCAAGAAAATCAGAGATACCAAGGGAACATTTCATGCAAAGATAAAGGCTCGATAAAGATAAAGGCTCCATAAAGATTTCAGGCTCGATAAAGGACAGAAATGGTATGGACCTAACAGAAGCATAAGATATTAAGAAGAGGTGGCAAGAATACACAGAAGAACTGTACAAAAAAATCTTCACGACCAAGATAATCATGATGGTATGATCACTCACCTAGAGCCAGACATCTTGGAATGTGAAGTCAAGTGGGCCTCAGAAAGCATTACTATGAACAAAGCTAGTGGAGGTGATGGAATTCCAGTTAGAGCTATTTTAAATCCTGAAAGATGATGCTGTGAAAGTGCTGCACTCAATATGCCAGCAAATATGGAAAACTCAGCAGTGGCTACAGGACTGGAAAAGGTCAGTTTTCATTCCCATCCCAAAGAAAGGCAATGCCAAAGAATGCTCAAACTACCACATAATTGCACTCATCTCACATGCTAGTAAAGTAATGCTCAAAATTTTCCAAGTCAGGCTTCAGCAATACATGAACCGTGAACTTCCAGATGTTCAAGCTGGTTTTAGAAAAGGCAGAGGAACCAGAGACCAAATTGCCAACATCCGTTGGATCATGGAAAAAGCAAGAGAGTTCCAGAAAAACATCTATTTCTGCTTTATTGACTATGCCAAAGCCTTTGACTGTGTGGATCACAATAAACTGGAAAATTCTGAAAGAGATGGGAATACCAGACCACCTGACCTGCTTCCTGAGAAACCTATATGCAGGTCAGGAGGCAACAGTTAGAACTGACATGGAACAACAGACTAGTTCCAAATAGGAAAAGGAGTACGTCAAGGCTGTATATTATCCCCCTGCTTACTTATTTAACTTCTATGCAGAGTACATCATGAGAAACGCTGGGCTGGAAGAAGCACAAGCTGGAATCAAGATTGCCGGGAGAAATATCAATAACCTCAGATACGCAGATGGCACCACCCTTATGGCAGAAAGTGAAGAGGAACTAAAAGCCTCTTGATAAAAGTGAAAGAGGAGAGTGAAAAAGTTGGCTTAAAGGTCAACATTCAGAAAACGAAGATCATGGCATCTGGTCCCATCACTTCATGGGAAATAGATGGGAAAACAGTGGAAACAGTGTCAGACTTTATTTTTGGGGGCTCCAAAATCACTGCAGATGGTGACTGCTACCGTGAAATTAAAAGACGCTTACTCCTTGGAAGGAAAGTTATGACCAACCTAGATAGCATATTGAAAAGCAGAAACATTACTTTGCCAACAAAAGTCTGTCTAGTCAAGGCTATGGTTTTTCCAGTACTTGTGTATGGATGTGAGATTTGGACTGTGAAGAAAGCTGAGTGCTGAAGAATTGATGCTTTTGAACTGTGGTATTGGGGAAGACTCTTGAGAGTCCCTTGGACTGCAAGGAGATCCAACCAGTCCATTCTGAAGGAGATCAGTCCTGGGTGTTCATTGGAAGGACTGATGCTGAAGCTGAAACTCCAGTAGTTTGGCCACCTCATGCGAAGTGTTGACTCATTGGAAAAGACTCTGATGCTGGCAGGGATTAGGGGCAGGGAGGAAAAGGGGACGATAGAGGATGAGATGGCTGGATGGCATCACCGACTCAGACGCTGAGTTTGAGTGAACTCCTGGAGTTGGTGATGGACAGGGAGGCCTGGTGTGCTTCGATTCATGGGGTTGCTAAGAGTCAGACACGACTGAGCAACTGAACTGAATTGAACTGAACTGACTTTCCAGAATGATCTGAAGCAGAGCTGCCTATATAGTAGAATTTGTGGACTATATGCTCATACCAGCTTGTTTAGGTGCTAGAAATTTCTGCCAAGTTGCTTTTGGTTGGCATGAAGGGTTCATTAAAATGATGGCATAACATCTGGATCGCCTTGGATAAATGAAGTTCTAGTGATCAGGAACACCTCGGAATGAATTCATTTTTATATTAGCTAATGCCAGGGTCCTGGGAACATAGGACAAGGATGGATTGTCCCGGCAATCTCAACTGCTGGTAGCTTAGCTGGTAAAGGATCTGCCTGCAGAGCAGGAGACCATGGTTTAATTCCTGGGTCTGGAAGTTCTGCTGGAGAAGGGATAGGCTACCCACTCCAGTATTCTTGAGCTTCCCTGGTGCCTCAGATGGTAAAGAATCCACCTGCAATGCAGGAGACCTGGGCTCAGTCCCTGGGTTGGGAAGATCCCCTAGAGAAGGGAACAGCTACTCACTCCAGTATTCTGGTCTGGAGAATTCTATGGAGAGAGGAACCTGGCAGTCTACAGTCCATAGGGTCACGGAGTCAGATATGACTGAGTGACTTTCACACATACAGAATCTTAGGGGTGAATTAAGAAAACTGTAGAGCATGGAGTACTCTTCAGGAGGCTAGGAGCATCAGAATAAGTGTCCCTCAAATAGCTAACATTCAGCTTGAAGGCGTTGGCCTCCCCCAGATAGGAGTGCTACAAAAGTCCAGCGGGTGCTGCCAGCCATCGGAGACGACAGCACAGTGGTGAGAGAGACCTTGCATTTGGCCTTGAGAGAGCCTGAACACCTCCAATAAAAATGCTGACAAGTTGTCCTTGAGTTTAAGAACTGAAATTCTTTAGTTTTCTCCCCGAACCCCCACTGACTTCATGCATTTAGCAAAGAGGCCTACATTTTAGCATCCCAACTTCCCTCTCAGCAGTTGATGACTTATTTAGACCCCCTGGGCAGCTTTAGTCCTTATGGTACACTTTTTTTTTTTTTTTTTTTACTTATAATAATAGTAATAATGAATACCATTTGATGAGTACTCACCATTTGCCAGACACCATGCTAGACCCCTACATATGTTATCTCAACTGTTAGGTCCATCTAAGTACAAAATGTTCAATCTTTCTGTTAAGCTATAATGACTTATATTATGAATCCCATGGCCCTCTCTTTCATCTTAAGTACAGCATCATAGACTGGGGACCTCTGTGATCAACCAATCAGCAATTCTGGAAGTTACCGTGTGTCACATACTGTGTTAAGGGCTATGGAGGAAATAGGAAGAGAACATTTAGTCCCAGACACACATCTCCCTCTGAAAGCTGGCCTCTGTCCTTTACTCCTAGTTTCCTTTCTCTAGTTTTTGGACAGAGACATGGATCCCTGAAAGAAGGCCAGGAGATGGATACCAAGGGAATGAGCCTATTTCATTTCCTGACACAATATGCAATCTGGCAGAGTTAGGGAATAGGCTATTCAGATTGATTCAAAGTTGTGTTTAATGGAGAGTCCTTATAGATACAAAAGTGCAGAAAAGTAAAAGCAATGATATTTATTGATGACACACCAGCAATTGAAGGGACAGATGATGTATTTCTCTAATAACTCAGAAGGTACCTCAGAATCTTTTACAGTTTCAGGGCCATCATGATGAACATACCAATAAAGAGTAAGAGGTAGGGTGGTCTGCTGCAAAGTGCCTCCCTTTGGGGAATCAGAAGACCTGAGATGTAGTCCTAGCAATGTAACCTTGTGCCTCAGTTTTTCCATCTGCAAAGAGGAGAGGTCTGTCTTGAATCTCTAAGGAATCTTTCAGCTCTCAGATTTTCTCACTGCTAATTTTCCCTACACAGCTTGGAAATGGGCAAGGTCCTAGTGGCTTGACTGCCTGAACATAGATTTTCCACCATCTCACCCTCAGTGAGATACCCCTCCTTTCCGGTTTAAACAAGTATGTTGCCTGTGGTGATCAGGCTTCAGTAAAGCATGTGCCCCATTTCATAACATGTTATGTAATCAAACCAGCTGCTGTGCTGACCTCTGTGTTGAACTGCCCTCCTTCTCTGGCAACCCTAACTTCCCCACATCAGCAGCATCCTGATTTTCCCGGGTCTCTGGCCATCCAAAGGAGCCTCCTCCTTCCCCAGCCCTGCCAGAACAACTGCCCGATGTGTGCCATTGAACTGGATATATTTCACATGTGCTTGCCTAAGTGTGGAGGAGTGGGAGTGAAAGTAAATGATGCTGGACATAGTGAGGCATTGTCATAAAACCTCAGATTCAGACATCTGCTTTTGAATGGATCCTTAATACCAGAAGGCATAACTGAGGCCAGGCTGTTAACTCAATGGTGTTATTAAATCTCTTCATAAAAAATATTCATTTTTGGCTCACCTGCCAAGTGTTCTACTCTAAAAAATTTTTCACATTAGCCCCTAAACAAATTCTCAATCACCAAAATCATTGGACCCATCAGCAAGCTTTGGGCTCAATCCCAAGCCGGTGGTGTTTCAAGCCACTGATTGGAAATGCTCCCTTGGCCCTTTGAGGCCCTCCCAGATACTCTAGAACTCAGTAAATGTACAATAATACAATTTACTATAATGTCCTTTCCCTTTTCAAGTAACCCAGCTGTGATCTCCAAGTCCCAGTTCACTATATTTGATGGAGGGTATATTTAAAATGAACAGCTGAAATGGCAGCATAAACTGTCTCTTCCATATCCTTTTATCCCCTCATTGACAAACACAGGGCAGCTCCATGGGGTTGACTGCTGAAAAGCTGACAATGTTAGGGCAACAAGCCCATGCTATTATGTTAATTTCCATTCTTCTCTTTTTGTGCTTTGTTATTGTTATTAGAGTAAATTTTTCCTAAGGGGTGCCAGAGGCACAGCAGGAGAAGCCGAAAGGCTCCATTCTTCAAAATGGAAACAGAGGCTTAACAGGAAAGGTATAAACAAACACCTTGACTGCAAAGTCTGCCTGCAGACCCTCCATCTTTACCTATTAGTCATTGGCCAGCTGGCTTCAGTCTCTTCACTGGAACCTAGATATGTCTCTCCAAATTCTATGTTCCCACTGATAGAAAGGAATGAAGACAGAGCAAGGAAGACATTATAGAAATGACTACACATTCCAATACTTGAACCATTCAACTCAAGAGAATCATGCAGAAGGCAGAAATATTCTGTCTCTCAAATTAGTTTACCTGATGTAGTAGAAAAAAAATTTTTACCATGCTGCACACAGACAACAGTGACCCAAAGTCAGGCAACTGGGCAGTTGTGTTCCACTTTGTGACTTATATACCCCTGATTTCCAATTCTAGCCTTACTTTTTCTTGTTCCCCCACAATACCTGTATCTGGCAGATTCGAGGTACTCAATAATTGTTGACTGACTTAATGCTTGCAGGCGATCCTTCTTGCTGGCAGGTGCTCTGAGATCCATTAATCAGCTAGGGAATATTTCTTTTGGATGATGTCTTTTCATCTCTCCCTTCATTAATCCATTCATTTACTTCCTCATTCAGTGTTTACTTTGTTGAGTATATCCACTATCCGTTATTGCAACAACTGCTGGAGAGACTGGAGAAGGCAATGGCAGCCCACTCCAGTACTCTTGCCTGGAAAATCCCATGGAAAGAGGAGCCTGGAAGGCTACAGTCCATGGGGTTGCTGAGGGTCGGACACAACTGAACGACTTCCCTTTCACTTTTCACTTTCATGCATTGGAGAAGGAAATGGCAACCCACTCCAGTGTTCTTGCCTGGAGAATCCCAGGGACAGGGAGCCTGGTGGGCTGCTGTCTCTGGGGTCTCACAGAGTCGGGACACGACTGAAGCGACTTAGCAGCAGCAGGTGGGGAGACAAAGGTGAACAAGGTATGCTTGCTGACTCAAGTGGTTACAATCTACATGACAAAGACCGCAGCAGACAGAAAGAAAGTACTAGGTATGAACTGCCACATAACTCACGATCTAATTAAGGAGGCGGGACTGAGACACATTAAATGATTCAAGAACAATATAAGATAAGAAATCTGGCATTGAAACATGTAGTCTAGATAGTTAAATGGGGAAAGGAGTTTAGAGGAGGGGGAAGCTGGGTGGGTTTTAGGAGATGTGGAAGATTTAATGAAGGAAGAAGATCATTTTGAGAAACAAACGTAAGAAGGCCCTAAACCTGGACATTCATAATTCCAAAATCAGGTTTTCATGAACATACAAAATGTAATCTAAAACAAATACACATATGTGTTGGGGAAGGGAGGAACAGGAAGCTAAAAGTTGCAGATACATATCATTTAATATATCCCAAAGCAACAGTTCTTTTCTAATATAATTAATAATCAATGATTGACTGCACAGAAGAATGCGTATTTGCATATTTTATTTTTCTTTCTGGATCAGAATGAATTTTTTAAAAATTTCTCTGCTGTTTAGTTTTTTTCTTAATTTCACGAAGATTGGAAGTCATTGTCATTAGAGAATCCCCTTCTCCTCTCATCTCATCTCTCAGGGTCCAAATTGAAATAAAAAGTGCTAGACCAAGTTAGTAATAGGCATGGTTAGTCATTGGAGAGACACTGAAGATCAACTCATTGGAATGAGTGGTTTGTGTATACAGAGATACATTATTTTGTGTGTAGATTTGGGACATTATGCCATCTGTCCTCTCAGAGTGGTTTTTCTCTGAAAAACTGAAGCCATGGGAAAATCTTCTAGGCAGTCATATAATTAGAATTATAGTTTTCTGAAGCTCTTAAAATCTCCTTAGTGTACCAGGGATGCTTAGGAGGCAAGCTTTGAAAAAAAATGCAGGAAAATGAAAAAGAATGGACTTTATATAGAGACACAACAACGGTTCTAGTTGTATATGGATAGTAGAGTTTTGGATGAACTCTTTTTCTCATTTTCCAAAATTCCTATACTATTCTTATATTGTCTTTATAATAATAATAATGGACTCAGCGGAATTACTCATTGACTAAAGATTTGAAACAACTGTTTTCCTCTGGGCTTTTTCTAGGACTAACTAAAGGGGAAAACTATACATAGTGTTTGTCTTTCCCCAAAGAATAGGGCTTCTATTGAAAGCATGCCAGAATTTGGAATTTTTAAAGGATATTCTTTATCAAGGGATATTAAACAGATTATTCTGGGTTGAAAATGAAAGGTAATCTTTCAGGATTTCATGACTAAAACGGAGGTCAAGAGATTAAGATGGATTATAGGTGAAAGGGGGCAAGAATCAGAAATGCCACTAATTTGAATTTTTATTGGTAGAGGAGTTTGGGATGAATTAAACCTCTAAGGTACCAACTTTAAGACATCTTGCTGAACCTGAGTCAGAGAATGGTATTTTCAAACATGCTGAGCTCAATTGCCATTACATCTTAAAAGTTATGGCTTGCTGTACTAAATAATTATCACATTAACTGAACTATCCTATTTGTCAACTGTTAAAGTAGAAAAAGAAGTCTTTGGATTTATCTGGGTAAAGAACTTTGAAACACACACTTTGAAAATTTTATTTGTGGGAAGAAAGATGTAATAGATTCTGATTCAAAAGATACTATGCATACACAAAGCTTTTGGTGTCACAATTGCTACTGTAATGATCTAACTACAGAGAAAGAAATTAATTATCTAATTCAACTTTTGTGCCTCTGACAGGAATCCCAAGATCCAACAAAACAAGCAGTTGTCCATTTAGCAAGTGTTCTTATGTCTTCCATGATAGGATGAATTTATTCAGTAACTGTTGAGTACTTGCTTTCTGCAAGACCATGTGCCAGGCACAGCTCCCCCCTCCCCAAAAAAAAAAGGTAATAGCCAACATTCTTTGAGGTTTATTATATGTCAGGTACTGTAAATGTTTTATATACATTATCTTGCATATTCTTTCTGAGACACTATGGTTACATCAGTTTTACAGATGAGAACACTGAAGCTTCGAGTTAGTGGTCAACTTGTCCAAATTATACAGTAAGTAGCAGAGCTGATACTCACATTCCGGTCTGTATGATTCCAGAGTCTGAGGTATTATGCATGAAAGCTGGAGGTAGAATCACAGCCCTTTAAGAACCTTCACACACCTCATTGTAAAACAATGTGTATGAGAGCTAGAGTGGTCTGTAGGAAGTTGAGAATTCAGAGAAGACCACAGTTAATTCTGCCTGGAGATTTTTCATAGATGACATTACAGTTGGACAAGGTGATATTTTAAAAATATGAGTTGTAAATGGGAAGAAGAGAAGATACTTCCAGCTAGAGGAAGTAGTATGAACCAAGACACAGAGATGTGAACTAGCAAAGCATATCTAAGGAGCAGCAGAGCAGAGCATAGGTGGGACTGATGTGTTGGAGGGCGGGATGGGTGGTGTGGAGTGCCAGAGAAAAACTTGAATGATTAAACAGAGCAAGATCATTGGATACTTTGAATTTGATGGGGGTATTAGATTTATTGTCTAAGTAGAGGGAAGCCTAAAAGTTTTTAAACAGAGTGACAATATCAGATATGTCTGTGTGTTTTCAAGAGAAAAGTCTAGAGACACTGAGGAGGACAGATTAGAGGTAAGAAAGAGATTGGAGCAGAGGAGACCAATTAGAAAATTACTATTACAACTGGAATGATACAGGAGGAAAAGCAGTCTGGGAATGGGGGTGCGTGTCAACTGGACTTCTCAGTGAAGACACTCAAAAGAGAGTTGGCTATATGGGTTTGGAGTTTGGAAGAATGATTGGTACAAGAGATAAAGATTTGAGAGTCAGGTAAGTCATATGATAGGGTTATTTATAAAATGAAAAGAGAAAAGGGGAGGGAAAATGTCCGTCACTTAAGGGGTGGAAACAGGAAGAATAGCCCAAGAAGGCAAGTAAAAATAATAGATGATAAATAGGAGGAGAATCTGGAGATTGTGTCACAAAAGTCAAAGTATGGTTAACAGTGTCAAATAACATAAAAGTCTCAATCTGAATGAGGCTTGAGAGCTGCCCGTGGGATTTGGCTGGTAGGAGATCACTGATATCTCAATGAGAGCAGTTTAAGCGGAGTGACGAATATAGGAATCAAACTTGAGGAATAAATGGAAGCTGAAGAAGCAGAGACAAGGTAAATAGATGACTACTCTTCCCAGGCATTTGGCAACGAAGGGAGAATGATCTTAAATGATCTCCTGTACTTTTGGCAATCTGATCAGGGAACTATAACAAAGTACCTCTGCACATTCTTACCCTTAAAGGGCACTTTCTTACCCTAAGCTGTATATGGAAGGATCTTTAGTTGGGGCGTATAGGATCTAGTTCCCTGACAAAGGATTGAACCCAGACCCCCTGTATTGGGAGCATGGAGTCCTAGACACTGGACTCCTAGGGAAGTCCCTCAACTCTGCATTTTAGGATCTTAGTAGTTTGGAAGTTTTAAATTCTGATTCCTGCCCTGTGTTTCCATCTACCCTAATCCTGACACATTGCCAGCCTCTGTCTGCACACAGAGCAGGCCAACATTCCTAGTGGAATGCTTCTAGAATAAAGCTATCTTGTGACCTTGAGGGGCCTTCTGTTCCCTGTATAGTGTTCACCCTGTTCATCTGAGACAGAGCCTTCCTTTAGAAGCCCTATGTTCTGAAAAAGCATTGTTGATAGAATGCTAGTGGTTAAAAAGAATCATGTCTTTCTGAAAATAGCCCAGCATATTTTAATTTGACATTTCTAAATCCTTGGCATGTCTGCTCTTCGGAAAGCTCAGGAATGTTTTGACAGGTTAAGAAAATGCTAGGATTTCACTATATTGGTCTTCCTGGCTGATGAGGCATGGTTCTTGCTGTAGCATTCAAAGGCCATTATGTGGTTTGTATGTTAAATCGATACCTTATAAAACTCCTGCGTAACTGTTGGCTTATTATTTAAAGCAATGGAAGAACAAATCAATTCCATAAGTGTCAAGGACTTTCTTGACAAAGGGCCGAACAGAATGGGCAGGCTCAGTGCCATGAAAAAGTCCAGTGAGACGGAAAGTTGTGCATCGTGCTTATGGATTTCTTCCAGATGGGCGAGTGTGCTCCAGGTTGCTCATATTTGCTTGTTTGGGTTTTCCCAGCCTGGAAGCAGGGCAGGCTGGCTAGTGTTTTAAGGATTTATCCTGGGACCAGGGGAGCTCTTTTGATGGCAAAATAACCCATATAGCTTTCAAAGGCAGATCTCAATAGCAGCACTGAGTAGGGGGGAGGGGGTGCTCAAGGGTACACACCAAGTTTCAAGTCAGTAGGTAAATGGGTTGGAGCAAGATGGTGGGCTGCTGAGCAACTCAGTGGATGGAACTTGTGGTGTGTGGTGGTAGACAGGCAAGTGGAACATAGGCAGGGCAGCCCTGCTATCAAGAGAGACCCAGCTGTAGTCAGGAAGAAGAGGCTGGAGTAACCATCTAGCCCAGTAGGTCTCTACCCTGGAAACGTATCAGATTCATTGGAGAGCTCTGTAAAAATACCAATGCTAAGGCCTCACCCCACGCCAATTAAATCAGACACCCTGGGGAGAGGATCTAGCCTCAGTAATTCTAATGCTCCTCCAGATGATTCTACTATGATGTCATGAGTGAGAACCACCGATCTAGCCCAATAGTGTTCATTTAAAAATGAGCGACCTGAGGCTTAAAGAGGAACGATGGTTTCTTCTAGTTCCTCTGGCTATTGATGATAGATTTAAGACTAGAACAAGTGTTTGGGGTTAATGATCAAGAAAGAGGGGAGTTTCTAAGTAAGAGCTAATCATTAGTTTCATCTTTGTGTGCATCATCTCTGATAAAATCTCCCAAGGATTCTAAAATAAAACTGAGATGTTTAAGATAGACTCTTCTCATTGCACCTGGAGAGAGCATGGTTTACATTCATCCTTTGAGTGTCTGAGTGTCTGCTCTGTGTTATGTCCTGTGCTGGATGTCATAGGCTCTATTTGGATAGAATACTACAGATAGAATTTTGGCTTTCAAACATCTCTGTGCCTGGGAGGCTCAGCAAAGAAGAGGGAGACAAGATACAGTCATGGGTAAATTTGATCCCATGGCTTTATTATTGGCATTGTTAATGGAGAACAGTGCTATTTCTTGGTCACACATTCTATCTACTCCTTCTGAACAGGGAAACAGTGATGTTTATTCCTTGTAAGAATGCTGGCAGAAGTCTGTCATATATATCACCAGTGGGGTGGGTGTTGTGAGGGTGCTTAGGTGAGAAAGGATCAGGAGCTGTGTCTCACTGTCATCCAAGAGTTTGGCACCATTTCTGAGAGAGGATGTGTGATTCAGGGAAGTGGTGCCTTTTCTCCAGAAAAGACATGGGTATGGAAGGTCATATATACTTTGGTTTGGATCCCAGTTTCCCCAAGTATTAGCTGCATGTCTGGGAAAACAACTTTCTGAGCCCCATTCTCTTTGCCTAAAATAAGGATAAAGATATTGACGATCTCCATCTTTCTGCTCCCTACTCTCAGAGGTCTTATCCCTCCTTTGCTCGCTATAAGGAATAAGGTTTAGCTACAGCAGTAGCCTGTCACTGGTCAGGGAAGAACTGCAGGTATGTAGTGTCCTGGACGTTCTCATACCTGTGTGCTTGTATGTTCATGTTTCTATAAATCAATTCTCGTTTGTCCCCTGCCCTGTCTTATCACCACCTGGGTTCCCATAGCGCTTCCCTCAAGGGAGGGAGATCTGTATGCTTCCCTGGGAGGGCACGTGTAAACCCATTATAAGTTGATAGTAATACTTCTACTTCCATATTCTATGTTATTTTAACACAGATAGTTAAAATTGGACTCACCAGTTACATTTTGAGCACCTATACATTCCTTCCAGGGTGGTAATCATTACCCTAAATGTGTTCCCAGTTTCTGCAAACTATATTATACTCCTGTGATATAAATTATGGAAAGTATCATACATTCACTTTTGATTTTATCTTAGAAAGTCCAGTTGATACTAAACTGACCTGTTGTATCATTGTCATTTGTTCTTTGGATTCAACTTTTGTGTAGGTGTGAAATCTTTTAAAGATCGAAGCTGCTGCTGCTGCTAAGTCACTTCAGTCGTGGCCGACTCTGTGCGACCCCACAGACGGCAGCCCATTGGGCTCCGCCATCCCTGGGATTCTCCAGGCAAGAACACTGGAGTGGGTTGCCATTTCCTTCTCCAATGCATGAAAGTGAAGTTGCTCAGTTGTGTCTGACTCAGCGACTCCATGGACTGTAGCCTTCCAGGCTCCTCTTTCCATGGGAGTTTCCAGGCAAGAGTACTGGAGTGGGGTGACATTGCCTTCTCCAAAAGATCGAAGGTACTTGCTTCTAAAAGAAAATTAGAATTTGACCATACTAATGTATTTTACGGAGAAGGCAATGGCACCCCACTCCAGTACTCTTGCTTGGAAAATCCCATGGATGGCAGAGCCTGGTAGGCTGCAGTCCATGGGGTAGCTAAGAGTTGGACACGACTGAGTGACTTCCCTTTCACTTTCACGTTTATGCCTTGGAGAAGGAAATGGCAACCCAGTCCAGTGTTCTTGCCTGGAGAATCCCAGGGACGGGGAGCCTGGTGGGCTTCCGTCTATGGGATCACACAGAGTCGGACATGACTGAAGCAACTAAAGGAAGGAAGGAAGGAATGTATTTTATTGTCATTTTTATCCCTCATCATTTTACATGCAACAACTAGTATCTATGTCATAGGACTGTTGTCAGGATGACAGTGTTGTGAAAGTGTTAGTCACTCAGCCGTGTCTGACTCTTTGCAACCTCATGGACTGTAGCCCACCAGTCTCTCTGTCCATGGGACTTCTCAGGCAAGAATACTGGAGTGGGTGGCCATTCCCTCCTCCAGGGGATCTTCCTGATCCAGGAATTGAACCCCGGTCTCTTGCATTACAGGCAGATTCTTTACTGTCTGAGCCACCAGAGAATCCTGTTGTCAGGATAAATTAGTGGATGTGAAAGTGCTGGGCACATAGGTATTTGATAAAGCTGGTTTCCACATACCCGTGAGCATTTCTGAAGACAGTCATATTTCCTTACATGTTCAGTTCAGTTCAGTCGCTCAGTCGTGTCTGACTCTTTGCGACCCCATGAATCACAGCACGCCAGGCCTCCCTGTCCATCACCATCTCCCGGAGTTCACTCAGACTCACGTTCATCGAGTCCATGATGCCATCCAGCCATCTCATCCTCTGTCGTCCCCTTCTCCTCCTGCCCCCAATCCTTCCCAGCATCAGAGTATTTTCCAATGAGTCACCTCTTCGCATGAGGTGGCCAAGCTACTGGAGTTTCAGCTTTAGCATCATTCCTTCCAAAGAAATCCCAGGGCTGATCTCCTTCCGAATGGACTGGTTGGATCTCCTTGCAGTCCAAGGGACTCTCAAGTCTTCTCCAACACCACAGTTCAAAAGCATCAATTCTTCGGCGCTCAGCCTTCTTCACAGTCCAACTCTCACATCCATATATGACCACAGGAAAAACCATAGCCTTGACTAGACAGACCTTACATGTTAGAAGGGTTTTGGAATGTTCACGTGGTTTTCTTATCTGTATTATTTTCTTTCTATGCCAACCCAAGAGGGAGGTAGTAGTATCATCCCTATTTTTCAAGTGAGGAAAATAAAATGAGAGCATGTGCCCCACTCTGAATGTTACCAAGGGAGCTAGCAGAGTCAACATTAGAACTCAGACCGTCTGCATTCAGACCTGGGGCTCTTTCTGCTTCCCTTTATCACAAGTCAACAACCTGCAGTGGTAATGACGTACCACACTAATCTCATTAGTTAGTTCACAACAATCAGAATTAATTGGAAGCTGATCATTTATATTAGTTTAAGGTTAACTGTAGCCAAGGTGCATTGGGAGAAAGAGTGAGCTTTTATCTCAGGCAGAATGAATGAGATCTTTCTTGAGTTACAAATAAAGACAGCAAACAGAAGCTCCATGTATATTTACCTATATCACAAGGCTACCACAAGTCTGGGTCTCTAGGACAGCTGATTAAAGAGAGACCTATCCTTATCATTCTTATTCCTTACCTACAGTTGCATTCACACCCTTCCAAGGCGATTGCTCAAGCTATCTATAAATAAAGAATATGAAAGTTTTGGCCAGGCCTTTCTCATAGATTGAGGTAGTTCAAGCTAACCCTGTTGTGGGTTGTTTGTTCTCCCTTTTGTTTCAGTCCCCACTCAGTAGCTGACTCATCCTATGACCTTGAACAGCTTTTGTTCTAAACTCAGTACTTGAAGCGTGAGGCTAAGAATACAGACCGCTCCCAGGGTGCTCAGGTGGACTAGATAATTTCTGCTTTTCCAATGCAAAGGATTCTCTAGTTGAGTCCCAAGGGGCCGAGGATCCCCTGAGGTGATGTGACAGGGGCTGGCCCATCATGCCCACAGTCTGTGTCCCCTGTCCCCAGCCGAGTCTAGGCTGCTTGCCAAGTACTATTTTGGAAATGGCTCAAATTGTCCGTCTTTTGAAGGTCGTGGACGTTCTGCTCTATGGGAACGCATGTGGCAGAGGAGATGGAGACAAACTTTGGCGTCACTGCTAGAGCCTTAAGCAGAGTGATTGTGGTCCACCTTTAGGGTCAACCCTAGTACCTGGTCTACAGTAGCTCCGATACTGTGGATGCTATTCACGTGGTAAGGCACAGGAACTGCTGATCAGAATAGGTTCCAGCTATAGTCCTGGAGCAAGGACCTGGAGACCCATTGCTGAGCCAGGTATTACCTAGTAGTTTTTGGATCTTGTGGAAGTTGGGGGATCTCAAAGTAGGGTCTGAAGCAGTCAAGGCAAGGGCTAGTGGCTATTTACCAACCACTCTTGGGGTATTTGGGATTTCCCACTGGCTCAGCAGTAAAAAATCTCCTTGAAATGCATGAGCACAGACACATAGGTTCAATCCCTGTGTTGAGAAGACTCCATGGAGAAGGAAATGGCAACCCACTCCAGCATTCTTGCCTTGAGAATTCCGGGGACAGAGGAGGCTGGCAGGCTACAGTCCATAGGGTCAGAAAGAGTTGGACATGACTTAGCACATGCACATGGGGGTTATTTACTATTTTACCAACAGGTGTGCCTTACTGGTCAATCTGGCCAAAGATCAGTCTTGTGCTTTTTCAGTGAATGCATGGATCAGATCATTTGGAATTCTTTACATCACAGATGGATTTAATGGGATGTGCCTGTTGGCGTTGCCCTTCCAGTAGACACCTCTTCTCAGTAGTGCAGTTGTTGGGTAAAGTGAATTTGACTTCTAGAACCTTAAAAGAAGGTAAGCAATGGGAATGAGGAGTAGACTCATTTCAGAACATTAGGAAGGAAGACAAATTTTAGATGACCCAGGGAAAAATGCAAAACCAATGCTAGCATCCTCGCTTTGCCTCAGGTAGACTCAGCTTTAAAAAAAAAAAAAGGCAGAAGTGCAAAAGACAAAACAAAAATCATGTGTAAAGTACACAACCTATTATAGATGGACACCTGCCTGTGAGTTGATCCTTGGCATCATTAATAGGTTATTAGTGAATTAAGCTGATTACTTCCACCCCCTAAACCAGCCAAGTACCCTTCTGTGCTATGCTTAGGCAAAGTAAGAAGCCATTTCCAGTGTGCAGTAGGTGTGTCCAATGGTGCCCCCATCCTCAAGTACCATCTCCGCCAGCCTACTACAAGCCTGAAATGTTATCATTGGAAACTTGTTCCTTGTCAACCAGCCTGTTGTAATTAGAAGGAGTACAACTTGTTATCAGCTATGACCACTTTAACACATCATAGCTCATTAGCCCCCAGAAAGTAGGCAAGTGGGTCCTCAGAGGAGAGACTCAGGGTGGGACCTTGGGATGGGAGCGAGGAGGGAGAAAAAGTATTGGAGACTGTGGCAGACTTCTCATCATGAGAAGCCTGGAGTGGGTAGAGTCATAGGGAGCCCTAAGCACCAGGGAGAAGTGGTTCCCAGCAGTATGGGAAAAGCGACCTTTGAAAAGGAAGGAAACCAAACACAAGCTTGGTGCATTTGCCAGGACTGCTCAGGCAAGTCCACTTGTAACAAGTAATCCGAGATCACAACATTCTTTGTCCAGAGAAATCTCCTTACCGTAATGCTCATTTAGAATCAGCATCGCTAGATGCTTTCTTGGATACCCTGAAAGTCAGAATTCTTCACTAGAAGCTTTTATTCTGAAAATTCAGCTGTGACTCAGCCCAGGATGCTAGGAAGTCAGACCCACCCATCACAAGTCAAATGGAGTTCTTAATAGTCTCTAGCCTTTGATAAGCTGGGTACCCTAAATGCAGGTGTTTCTCTCATGCTCAGTCATCTTAGAAAAGGCCTCTACTGCCAGTCATCGCCTGCCTCCTCCCAGCAAAGCCCTTGCTCCTCACGCTGGATGCAAACACACAGTGGCTGCCATAGGCAGACCTGCCTGGTTCCACACTCTCTTATTTAGACCTTCTAAATTAAAGAAGACGCAATGTACAGTTTCAAAAACTTCTAAGTGGGCAGTTTTTATCATCCTGTCAGTTGCTTTAAATGCTTTTCTTCCTCACAGTTTGCTAATAGGACCAGTTCTCTTAACTCCTGTGTTTGCTTTCTTTCCCTGCAAGCAACAATAGCACAAATTAGCAGTTTGCAATCTGTGGGAAATAGTGTAGATGAAGTTCTTATATCTTGAGGCTCACATATGGAGGTATCCTGGTGTCCTTGGCCCCTAATTTTGTTGAGGTTTGTGACCACGTGGCTGTCTGTTGGGCTGGCTTATACTTAGACAAGGAGGAAGGTGATGATTCCTTCATATGGAATTGAAGGTGGGGCCCTCCAAGGGTCTCTCTGCCCGGGGTTCCCCACTTTACTGGAAGCCCTTTCCCTACACATGCTCTTTGGAGTGAAGGTTCCCTGTTGCTAAGAGACAGCTGTTTAACTGCCCATATGTGAACCTGGTGGGGACCACACAAACTCCCGCATGGCCCTCAGTGCATTGGACCCCAGAGCAGTTATCATGAAGTGACAAAGCAGAAGTGCTGTGGGCACAAGACACGACTGTGACAAAAGTGAGGTGGGGTAGGGGGAAGGTCTGAGGAAGATGGGCCTGTTTGGAGAGGGGAGACAGGGGGTGGTGGGAAACGCCTGGTGGGTTGGCCTTGGCATGGGGGCTGGGATGCTTGGGGAAGGAAGAGGATGTTGAAAGTGGGATGGGGGGCCATGTCAGAGATAAAGCTGGCCAACTGCCTTTTTTGCTGATGCTTGAGGACAGGCAGTTTTATCTTTCTGTTGCTTCTTCCCTCCACCCTCCCTTTCATTATCAGGGTGTTCCAGGTTCTTTCAGAGCTTTTTCTTTGGCTGCCTTATGAGAGGCCTGGCTCTGGGGACTGGCCGGTCTTTCTTAATTCTCCTGACTCATCCTGCAGACTCACTGTCCTCTCTCACGACCTTCTGAGGGCCCCGAGCGCCTGGCCTTGACTTTGCTGGCGCAGGGAGGGCTCTGAAGAGGGGGAGTTGCAGCTGACCTGTGCTGCGGTTTTGTTGGCTTGGCAAGATCTGAACACTATTTGTTCTGCTGGGGGAAAAAAGGCATTGCAGAAATGTCCATGGTCCCTGTCAGTACCTTTTGCCCTTTAGCAGCATCAGACAGACAGTGCTGAAAGGCTATTTGAGAAGCTAGATGTTAGGAATGGAGCGCAGCTGTCCAGTGGGTTCAGGCTCAACAGCTGAGACCCGACCAGCTGTGACTGAAAACTCACTTATGCTTTCCTTTGAGATGATTTACACAGTTTAGTCTATTTATTCAGATATGGCTCTTTCATGTAGTCTCTTTCCACACACATTTCTGGAAGAAAATCAAGGGAAAAAAATGTTTGCTTAATATAATCCCTTCCCCCATCACTCGTGTTTCCTATTTAGAAACAACACCTGTGCTATTCAGAGAGCCTCCTTTAATTACAATATGCTGGCTTCTCAGTGGTGGGGGCCGGGCTGAGCAGAAGGTTAAGGGAAGGTGCAAGAGACCACTGGCCTACTAGGCCCTTCCTCCTCTAGTCCTGCCTCGCCATCACTCCCCTCCCAGCCCCCGCCACCATCTCTCTGAGAAGTGCCAATCTTGTCAGTCTTGATAGCCCCCAGCTATCTGAAGAGACACAGGTGAAGAGGGACCCTGCAACAGTGCCTGTTGTTTGTCCCACTGACCAGAGAAGCTTAAGGCCCAGATAGGAGCACGGATAGGAAAGGAAATATTCCGTGCAAGCATTGCTGAAAATGTCACCCCAAACAGCACCCCTCTCTCTCTTTCACAGAAAAGGCACAAAGAATTGCTAAAAGAAGGAAGCCATGTTGGGAAAGCCATATTCCAATCAGCCTGACCACGGCCTGTCATGCAATTCTGGTGAAATCAATGTTTTAAAAAATAATCATGGCAGGAATCTCCAACTCTTTTCTATTTTAATCGGAGGATAATTGCTTTGCAGTGTTGTGTTAGTTCCACAGTGCGCATCAGCTATAGGTATACATATATAAACTTCCTTTTGAGCCTCCCTCCCAACTCCCATATCCTACCCCTCTAGGTTGTCACAGAACACCAAGCTGAACTCTTTATGTCCAATCTCTTGACTGATGGCAGAGGTAGGGCTGCTGGGGATCTGAGGCTGACTTTATTTCAGTCTCATCTAAGCTTTTCTATCTTAGAGAAAAATGAACAGGAATCTGAGAAGAGAATGATGTGAGTGAATGTGGTATTTAGCTGTTTGCTCGGTGCTAACTTTTCAATTATTTTCGTGCACTCCAGAGGTTTGCCTTCATCTGTGTTTTTCCTCCTAGAGGGCAGGGGTCACTTCTCTGTTACTGGCTTTGTCCTATACAAATTTCAGCAGCAGGCATAGAGTGCAAAGCAGCCTGTGAGTGGGTTTGTGTGGGTTGTTGGAGGCAAGCCTTGGAACTGCAGCCCCGGGTGAGGTCAGTGCTTGGCTCTTCTGTGTCAATAACGATGACACTGGGTGTCCTTGGGTTCTCTGATTTAACTTGGCCATCATACGTTTTGTGTTCGTTTGGCTTGCCTCTGTGACCAGCTGTATGCCTCTCTCTAGCCCTGAGTCAAAGAGTTCCCATTTTATGCCACAGTAGGCACACAAAGTATTTTCATGACTCTGCCATGAGCCACTTGAGGACAGGACTTGTCTTTTCATCTCTGTGTTCCCCAATGCATGCTGACTCCTAGTTAACTGAACTGAGTGGGTACTTCAATACCTGGCACTTGAGCTTGTCTCTCTAGCATAGGGGCTTATTAAAGAAAACTATCCTCAGAAGAAAGTAGCTATTCCAAAACCAACAGCCAAATTTCCTGACCCCACTACACTAGTGTAGCTGACATCAGAGGAAGAGGGGAGGCAGAGTAGGGGAGAAAGGAACCAACATTTTTAAAGTTTCTAGTCTGTGTGTGTGTGTGTGTGTGTGTGTGACGTAGCCTGGTTTAGTTCTCACAATGGCTCTATAAGTTTGGGAGAATCACTCTTATTTTACAAATGAGGAAACTGAGAGGGAGGTAAAGTGACTTTTCTCTAATCTGACAGCTTTGCAGGAAGTGGGACAGGTCTGCCTACCTACATTCTCCTATTATACCCTGATGTAGCAGTGGAATTTGGGGGAACATTTAGTTGGGCTTGTTGAGAGCATAGTTTATAACTTCTGAGCACAATCTTTAACTTTCAGTCAACCTTTCTAATGTAGCTATAAAGATTTCCCTCAATTGTCACTTGTCCCTCAACTGCAACCACGGATTCTTCTAGAATAGTCTAGAGAATTCTCTCTCTGATTTACCTAGAATGCAGATTTCTTACTACCACCTGCCCTCCCCTCCAACAGAGGTGGGTTCTATAGATCTGAGGTAGGGCCTGTGATTTGCATTTTGACAGCAGTGACAACACTTTGAGAAACACTGGTGCACAGAAGCCCATTCTCCAAGTGTGTATCAGGAGATTTTCCTCAAAAGGGGGCATATGGCCAGATAGGTTTTGGTAGCTCTAAGTTAGGAAAAGGAAATTGATTTCTTTCCTAAAGGCCTTCTTGGAGGATTTAATTGGTTCATAGGCATTGTGAATGTTCAAGAGGAGGGTACACTTGGCAAAATTATCTCACGATGGAAGTTTTTTCCTTTTTGTGATGGTTTATGTGAGGATATTGAATATAGTTCCTTATGCTATGCAGTAGGACCTTGTTTTTATCCATCCTATATATAATAGCTTTTATCTGCTAATCCCAAACTCCCAATCCATCTCTACCCCCACCCCCTTGGCAACTATAAATCTGTTCCCTATGTCTGTGAGTCTGTTTCTGTTCTGTAGATAAGTTCATTTGTGTCATGATGGAACTTTTTAATCTAGTACTATTAATATGTTATAGTGCCTGGTACACTGTATGCACTCACCTGTTATTTAGTATTACAGAGTCTCTTATTCTTGCTTTAGACCAGATCTCAATTGCAAGAAGAGAAATATAGTTCAATTTCGTAACTTGAGGCTAAACTGAAGTTAAGATCAGCCTTAATTAGGTAAAGTCTGAGTTCAGAATGTTCTTAAGTAAACATTAAACTTTACATGGGGCCCTTCAAAGGCTAAAGGAGGGCTGCTAAGATATTCTGCAGGATATGTTCCAGATTCTATGACCTATTGTAATGAATAGAAGAAAGGAAGTAAACTAACTTTAACCCTCTGTTTGCCAATAAGTGCTTCTAGAGAACTGGGTTGGCCAAAAGTTCACTTTCTGTAAAATGGTATGCTTAAGCTTACAGTAAGTAGCTGGTTAATAGTAACTCAAAGAAACTTTCCCCATCTTCTAGAGAGTGAAAATAAATTCAGCTCATCTGTGTCTGAGTATCCTAAATTTGGAACTAGTAAGGCCTGAAAGAGGAGAGTTTAGCACTTTGCATCGTGATTCTCAAACTTTACTGGATACCCAAGTGATCGCAGCGCTTGTTAATGTGCACAGTCTCGGGTCCTGCTCCAGGGGTCCTGCACTTGGGGAATCTGCATTTTTAACAGTCGCACCAAGAGATTTCTTTGAGAGACACTGATGGGGAGTTTCTCTTTGGAGAGGGCACTGAGAGTGTAGGGATTGATTTCTTGTTACTAAGGGGTAGATCTAATGACATGAAAGAGTGAATTCATCATCTCAGAGGAAGCTGTCCTGTGGCATATGGATAAGTTTAGATAATTTTACTTTTAGTGCCTATTTTTTTCTTTATTTCGCCTGAAGTAATTCTGGAGAATGGCTTCAACCTGTTCTCATTCAGTGCTCTGAAATCTAAAAGTGATGGGAATGCTATAACCCTGTATTCCATAGGATACAAAGTGCTGTGTACAGGAGAAATGGAATTACTCTTGGGAATGACTTTGGGATTGGCTTTCATGACAAAGGTTTTAGTTCCAAGGAAATAGGCTATTAATTCATTACTAAAGTCAAGGTATTTTCTCTCTTTTGCTGGTTTGATTTTGACTTCATAGTGCAAAAGCATCACCTTCAGGATTGAACCTATCTAACTGAACATCCCAGCCCTGCTCTTGCTAGAAGCATGACCTTGGGAAAAATTTTAACTTCTGTGAGACTTCTCCTCTTTTTATCTGTAAGATGTTTTTAAAAATATCAGTCTCATAAGGTTAATGGGAGTGTTAAATAGGCAACTTATGTAAAGCACTTGGCCCAGTTCCCAGCACATGGTAGATGCTCACTAAATATTAATGCTCCTTCATAGGAAACAGCTCATACAATTCTAAATGGGTTTCTGCACCCAGGTCATTTGTCTGAGCAAAAGATCCTGTAGACACTCCCATTTCTCTAGGCTTTGGTTTCCTTGTTTTTAAAATGGAGCTAACAATTGCATAGGTTTGTTGTATGGATTTTTAATAACATAATATGTGTAAAAGCGTTGAGCAAGATGGTATAGAATAAGAGGTCAGTGTTAGTGACTACTATTACTACCCAGTCATTCTTTCATTGATGCTGCAAAAACTCTCCAAACTAATAAAACAAATGGTGTTGTTGCTTCGGATAGAAGACTATGGGATGATTTCTTATTTTTATTAAATGTTATAAGTAATTACTAATGTGTGCCAGAAATCTAAATATAACTTTTGGCGCATAACAGCAAACTCTTTGTCACTGGCACCATACCACCTGGAACTCTTCATAAATTGGCATTTTGTCCAATTCAGTTAAGCCTGAAGTTGTGACAATGCAATACAGTACAAATGACCTCTAAAAGTAATACCTTCAAGGCCCCCAAAATGAAGATGTTGCTGCTGCTGCTGCTGCTGCTAAGTTGCTTCAGTCGTGTCCGACTCTGTGCGACCCCATAGATGGCAGCCCAGCAGGCTCCCCCGTCCCTGGGATTCTCCAGGCAAGAACACTGGAGTGGGTTGCCATTTCCTTCTCCAATGCATGAAAGTGAAAAGTGAAAGTGAAGTCACTCAGTCGTGTCTGACTCTAACGACCCCATGGACTGCAGCCCACCAGGCTCCTCTGTCCATGGGATTTTCCAGGCAAGAGTACTGGAGTGGGGTGCCATTGCTAGAGAAGCAGAAATCAGAGTTTCAAAATGAGGTACCACATGATTCCTTTTAAGAGCTGAACATTGGGATTTCTTACTTCAAAATAAAGACAGAGTGGTTTGTAATCTCAAGGTAGGATTTTTGTTTGCATTTTACATAACAATTCTGGCAATGCTTACTCACTTTAAAAATAATCGAGGGTGTTCGTTTCCCTGAAAACCTCAGGATCAGTTCTTTTACTTAGAACAGACTTTCAGGGTCCTGTCATTTCAAAGATGGTGCCTGTGTGCTCAGTTGCTCAGTCGTGTCCTACTCTTTGTGACCCCATGGACTGTAGCCCACCAGGCTCCTCTGTCCATGGGATTTCCCACGCAAGAATACTGGAGTGAGGTGCCATTTCCTACTCCAGGGGATCTTCCCAAGCCAGGGATTGGACCCACATCTCTTATGTCTCCTGCACTCGCAGGGGGATTCTTTACACTGTGCTACCTGGGAAAACCATTCCAAAGATGGTACCTTTTACTTAATGACCTGACAACCTTCCAGGGCAGTACTGAACCATCAGTAAAAGATAACTTTTTGTGCTGTGTATTTGTAGCCATGAGTAAATTTTATTTTCTTGTAACTCAGAAGTTGGTCAACCTTACATAGTGCATTTAGTAGTTCTTTAGTAACTTAAATATTCAAGTCTATCGTTTTTGCTTGTCATTTGCCTTTAAAAACTATTTTTAAACATTTAGTGGGTTGGCCAAAAAGTTTGTTTCAATTTTTCCGCCCCCATATTGTTCATTTTTCTGCCCTAAATGAACTTTTTGGTCAACCCAATATTTTTATTGAGATTTACAGTGTTATGTTAGTTTCAAGTACACAGTAAAATGTATACATAAACCTAGATTGTTTTCCAGATTCTTATATCCTGTAATAACCTATAACTGAACACCCAAGCCTATTAATTTGAATGTTCTGGCCCCTGATAATGCTTGTACAAAACTATCTGATACCATAAAAATCAGCCCTTTAAGCAGGTTTTGAGAAGCAGTATAGTGGTCTGTGGTGTATGTTTATGAGAGAGAGAAGAGGGAGGGCAAGGGAACAGAAGAGGGACAGAGCAAGGCGGGTAGAGGCAGCCAGTGTTGTCATATGTGTGTAAGTTGACAGCTTTTGAATTTTGGACAGAGATTTGGGGTCCTGTCAACTCAGCCACTGCTCTGATGATTTTGGGCATATCACTGAATTTCTTCCATGACAGTATATCATGCCTCGTTGAGACACTGACATGTTTATGTTCCATGGATCAAGAGAAGTGTGCAAGGTCTTTCAAATTCACATATTTTGGGTGATAAACAAACAAACCAGGACCACAGGTGCTTTTGAGTAACCTGAGGACCCTTATCCCCACTCTTGACTGTCTTCCTTAGCAGGAACAGGCATATTCTACCTTGTACACCTAAAGTTGCCCTTTTTGGGACCCTTCATTACCAATGCAGGTTTTATTGTGTTCCCACTGGGCTCAGGCCTTGTGTTACTGCTTTTTATTTGGGACAAGAGAAACTTCTTTTCAGAGGATTTGTGGAGATTGTCTTGAAGGTATGGATTGCCCACCTTTTGCCTTGAGCTGTCTGACAACTCTTGAAGGTGTCATGTATAGCACCTAAAATGTGTGTGAAGGAAAAATTATCAGTAGAAATTGTATTGTAATATTATGTCCCCTTGAATATCTTCAAGTGATTTTACATGGACGCTCACAGGGTTCATTACACCCCTACAGTCTTTGTGTATAACACATAAATTCTGTACTAAACTGTCACATATTATTTGTAGCTCTTTGTTGATGACGTTGGTGAATTCAGGCTCTTAAGGTTGGTCATAATGCCTTCACTTGGCTTAAAGAATTGTTGTTTCATTTTCTAAATATCCAAATTAAATGGAACAAGGTGAATGATTTCTGACAGGCACACATTTTTCAAAGACTAATATGAAGCATAAGCAACAGGATATTGTTCTAGAATGTACCTTGTATTTATTCTCAAGAAAGGTATGTACACTATAGTATCCAGGTACTTCAAACATGCATATTCTTAGATAAAGATGGCAAGCAGACACAGATTAAATATGTATAAATCAGCCAAGGCCCAGGTTTATGAAGTCTGTTCACTTATATCAGTTAATGGAACCCTAAAGTAGACAGAAGTAGCTATAAAACCTTCAACATTAAAAGCACACAACATGCTGAAGTCAGAGGATCTCAGGTATATGTCACTGACTCTCAGTGCCACAGAATGTTAGATATGGAAGGGAGTTCAGACGTCATCCTGTTTAAACCTGTGTGTAAAGGGGTTTAATCAAGGACTGACACATCAAAGGCCATTTTACTGAGAAGAAATTCAAGCCCAGAAGGGAGAAGTGATTTGCCTAATGCCACGAAGAGAGCAGGTAGAAAATCAGAGGACAAGAAACTTCCATGTCAGCAGAAGTGAAAGAAAGAGAGAACTTTAGTGCATCATCGCAAAGACATTGAGGATGAACAACTGAAAAAACTGCCCTTGGATTTGGCAAGAAGGAGATCACTGGTGAACTCAAAAGAGAAATGTTGGTAGATGAGTGAGAATAGAGGCAGATAGTGGTATAGAAAATGGAGGCAATACAGATTAGAAGTGAGGAAGCCAAAGGAGGGAGATGGTAAAAAAACAAAGCAGCTTGAAAAAGTGATTTTGTATAGATAGCTTTGGCCTCTTTCTAAAAGGAAGAAAAGGAACTCTGAGCCCCAAACTTATCATGGTTCTATGATAGAAAAGAATAAATTGTGATTAGCCCCTCTACACTAGCACTACTTCTCAAATAATAATAATAAAAAAGACAGAAAGACCCAACCCCAAACCTGACAACATTCAAGCTAGTCATGTAGAAGGGGATAGGCCAGAAATCAAGCAGTGGAGACTTCAAGGCTATCCAGCAGTATGACTCCAGGCCAACCCCCAAGCTTCCTGGTAGATTACCGTTAATAGGCGTTTTGACTCAGTCCCTACCCCTATGAGCTTTTCTGGTGGTTCAGTGGTAAAGAATCTGCCTGCCAATGCATGAGATGCAGGTTTGATCCCTCAGTCAGGAAGATCCCCTGGAGAAGGAAATAGGAACCCACTCCAGTATTCCTGCCTGGAAAATCCCATGGACAGAGGAGCCTGGTGGGCTACAGTCCATGGGGTTGCAAAGAGTCAGACATGACTGAGCAACTAAGCATGCATGCACCTGCCCCTACATGTAAAACTCACACTGAAACTACAACATTTCATTTGTTGACTTTCTTCTTTCATGGTAAATTTGAAATATATATTGGGCACATTTTCCAAGATAGCCACTAAGTATGGTTACTCCTGGTTGGAGCTAATTAATAGGGAGACTACTTTGAATTTCTTTTAACTGGGTTAAGTTGGAAAACTTGAAGACTATTGTTGTTCAGTCACTCGGTCACGTCTGACTTTGCGACCCCATGGACTGCAGCACACCAGGCTTCCCTGTCCTTCACCATCCTTGGAGCTTGCACAAACTCATGCCCATTGAGTCAGTGATGCCATCCAACCATTTCATCCTCTGTTGTTCCCTTCTCCTCCTGTCTTCAATCTTTCCCAGCATCAGGGTTTTTCCAAGGAGTCAGTTCTTCGCATCAGGGGGCCAAAGTATTGGAGCTTCAGCTTCAGCATCAGTCCTTCTAATGAATATTCAGGGTTGATTTCCTTTAGGATGGACTGGTTTGATCTCCTTGCTGTCCAAGAACTCTCAAGAGTCTTCTCCAATACCACAGTTCAAAAGCATCAACTGTTTCTCGCTGAGCCTTCTTTATGGTCCAGCTGTCACATCTGTACATGACTACTGGAAAAACCATAGCTTTCACTAGATGGACCTTTGTCAGTAAAGTGATGTCTCTGATTTTTAATACACTGTCTAGGTTTGTCATAGCTTTTCTTCCAAGGAGCAAGCGTCTTTTAATTTCATGGCTGCAGTCACCATCTGCAGTGATTTTGGAGCTCAAGAAAATAAAGACTCTTATTCTTTCCACTGTTTCCCCATCTATATGACATGAAGGGATGGGACCAGTTGCCATGATCTTAGTTTTTTGAATGTTGAGTTTTAAGCAAGCTTTTCCACTCTCCTGTTTCACCTTCATCAAGAGGTTCTTTAGTTCCTCTTTGCTTTCTGCCATAAAGGTCGTGTCATATGCATATCTGAGGTTGTTGATATTTCTCCCTGCAATCTTGATTTCAGCTTGTGTTTCATCCAGCCCAGCATGTCACATGATGTACTCTGCATATAAATTAAATAAGCAGGGTGACAATATACACCCTTGACGTTCCTCTTTGCCAATTTTGAACCAGCCTGTTGTCCATGGCTCCCCTCAAATTATTTAATATAAGCACAGAACTTGTCTCTTTGTGGTTGTAAATCTTGACCAGGGTTAAGTTAGCATTTCAGTTGCTTAACAGGGGAGATTCTGGCTGGTGCTTGGACCAGATATTCAGTACACTCCATGAGTGGCTAAGACAGCATTACCAGTGGCTACAGACTGGAGTTCAGCAACAACATTTAAACCTGAAAGCTGCAGAGGCGTACTCAAGGACAGACACATCAGAGGACAGCAATCTATGACAATACTGTGGATTTAGGGCTGAAAGCATATTTAAATCAAGTATGCTGCACTTATGCCTTTGCCTGATTATGTCAATTCTCAACAGTAGCTATGTGAGGTAGACAATATTGGGTTGGCCAGAACAAACTTTTTGGCTGACCCAATATTATTACAATGCTACAGCTTGGAAAACTAAGACTTGGGGAGGTTAAGAGACTTGCACATGGTGATATAGCAGGTAAGTGGTAGAGTTGAGATGTAAGCCCAAATGTGACTCCAAGTTTCTACACATTCTATTAGGCCACCACTTTAGGTTCTCCATACCTCTCCATTCCTGTTCTATATGATTTACCCCTATCATTGACGTCTGTTTCACTGTCTTCAAGAATTCTCTATCTTTGACCTCTCTTCCCTGTTGAAATCTGCTTTCATGATAGAATCTATGTGAGTCACATGCATCATGATATGAATGTAGACAGTGTCACCTCGTTTAAAGGGATTTGTATCTGTCATAGATTTTCAGTGTAGAATAAAAGTCTAGACCCTCTGTTAAAGGGATTTTGGGCATCACTGAGCAGAAGCAAGAACTATTTGGGGGCAAGGGTCTGATGACCCATGCCAGCACTTGTGATATGCAGACAGGTAAGCAACATTTCTTTTGCTTATGTATAAAGCTGGCATTGTTCCCATGCGTAGACTGGTTGTTTTTGGACAAAGGGAAGCCTGTCCCTGAAAGGACATGGCAAAAGCTGACCTTTTAGGTCCTTTTCATCCTAGAAATGTAATAAGCCTATGATTTGATGACTCAGAGAGGTGAGCAATTATCCAGCAATATCAACTGAAAGAGATAAGGCTAAAAGGAATCTACTTTTTTTTTTTTTTCATCTTTTGGCCATGCCACATGGCATGTAGGATCTTAGTTCCCCAACCAGAATGGACTCATGTCCCCTGCATTGGAAGCACAGAGTCTTAACCACTGGACCACCAGGGAAGTCACAGAATCTACTTTTTGACTCCAGTGGTCTGGGTTGGATGCTCAGAAATACCCCCCAAGAGTTCAAATCTCTGTTTCATTTGGTTAAATCATTCTCTGAGTACCCTTCTGTCTCGAGGGAGAATCAGTCATTAAAAGGGAGAAGGGTAAAATCAGGGCAAAAATCAGTGTTTAATGTTAGAAAAGCCTCCATACATAGCCTATTCACTCTAACTCTTGCATTTTACAAAGGGTCTAAGACCTGGAGAGTCATGGTTGATTAGACATAGTGCTGAAGCTGGAACCCAGGACTCCTGGCTCCCAGCCTAGAGTTTTGTTTAACATACCCTGCAGTTTAGTAATCTCTTTTTCCAAACTTACATTTTCACTTAGTCCCTGAAAGGCCAGGAAAATACAACTACAGAAGTGAGGTTTAGCAAGGAAACAACTGCCTCTCTACTCAATCCTTTCCCACTAGGGGCTTTTTCTTTTGAACAGCTTGATACCTCAGTAAATCCCTAGGCCTGGAATGCATATACTTAATTAGAACCAACTCTTATTGTTTGTTACCAGCTGAAATGGCTTTTGGGCAGCAGGAGAAAGGTTTCAATGGCCTTTGGTTTGTGTGTTGTCTCTACCTGTAGGTAGCTGGAAGTGCTGAGACAGAAGCCAGGTGACCAGAGGGTGTGTGTCAGCAGAGACTCTACATGGTCAACTGGTGCAGATGGGAGCTTGGGGGCCATAGACTCATTTGGTGTTTTCTTGTCAGGACTGTTGGCTGGAGCACAACAGCACAGCACAGCACCAAGATGATGGATCTAATGACAGGCACCCCCACCTGGAAACTCAGGCTTTCCCCCTGCCTGCCTGCAGCCTCGGTTTGATTTGGCCTGACTCACCTTAGCCTTAATGACAGTGACACATGCAAATAGCACATGCATTTAGTGAGGAGCAAGCCCCATGGAAGCAAGAACCCAATGCTACCTTGCACAGCAGCTGGAGCAAAGAAAACCTCTGGCAGATCTGAAAGAAAACAATACTTCCAAGGAGACTGGCATTTGCGATTCTGCCAGCACAGTAAAGCACGGTATTGTGGTTAGAAGCAAAGGCTCTGGGACCCGGCTGACTGCGTTTATCGTCAGCTGTCACTTACTAGTGGTATAGCCTTTAGCAAGTTACTTCTCTACACCTCAGCTTCCTTACCTGTGAAACAGACCTAAATCATAGTGTTTTTGTGATGACTGAAAGAGTGAATAAACAGACATCACTAAGAAGGATGCCTGGTATGGAGGAGGCACTGTGTTAGCTCTTACTGCTCCCAATACTCTCCCAGCAGCATCTAACAAAGGAATTATAGGAAGAGCAAATGAAGGTGTGGTCTTCTGCAGTCCTTTGAGATTGCTGTTCTTTGGGTTTCTAGAATTTGGGGGCAAATTAAAATACCGAGGTGCTCTTCCCTCAGCCAGATGTGTTAACATCATTGTGATTCCTTCTCTAAACTGAAATTGAAATTTGGGTTGCATAGATCCTGCAGAAACATACATTTTCTCCAAAGAGAAGAATGGTCGTGTTACTGCAGCAGAAATGAATACTATGCTGAGTACAGAGAACGTGAAGGGCCCTTGTAAATAAAGTAGTAAATTAGCAATGATTTTGCCAGCAGTTTTAAAACAAATGGATTGAAAGAGATTTCAATCACCACATGCCTAACTTAAAGCTGCACTCGAAGCATTTAGTAAACATGTCATTCCAGTATTGAAAACAGCATCTAATCAAAGCATGTTTATAATTAGACATCACATATAATATCTCTCAAAATTATGTTCTGCCAGGTGAGATGCCGTTCCCTGAAATGCCGAAATGGAGTATTTGTTAGACTTTTGTTATTATTAAAGAGAACAGGTTAGGGGTACCAAGAGAGACTCAGATAAATGAAAGTTCTTAATTTTAATTAGAGAGAGAAGAAGAAAAAAATTCAACATGGGTAGCCTGTACAGAGAATCCTGTGCCAGTAAAATCTGCCTCAAAAGGTATGACTCTATATTAATTTAAATCAGACAGACATTGGCACTGCGTTCTTTTATTTTTCATTAACATTTTGATTTAGAACAACAGATTGCTGCAGTGAGGGGACAAGAACGGCAGCCAGTGAGCCATCTGCCGAGCATCTCGCTGACGATTCCACTAGCAAAAGAAGCCAGTGACTCTGGAATGGATGCAGGAGAGACACACACCATTAACTAAGTGACAGGATGAAAGATGGGAAACTTTGCCGGGTCAGAGGAGACAGAGATGGAGAAGGCACAGCAGAGCCCAATCTGATTGGAACTTGAAAAGATCCAAGTAATTGCAGCAGACCAATAGGATGGCAATCTGTGGTGGGTTTCTTCTGAGGGATGTTTTTTCCTTTGAGATTACAGGTGGGGAAGGGAAAGGAAAGTGACAGGCTACACGCACAGTCGTTTGTCATGCATCTCACATGGGATACATTTTCCAGGTCAGTGAAGATCCGCACCTTTACACATACCAACTCTTGAGCCATTTGAGATGAAAATCTTTCTAAAATGGAAAACCTCCCACCCTGCCTTTTCCAACCCAGTAAAGCAGTGGCACACCAAGGGGAGGGTGGCGGAAGTGGTCTGCATACAATAAGAGGGTGCATTGTGTGTCAAGAATTTAGACAGTGCTACACTGTCTGAAAGTACCTTTGATAATCACCATGAACAGGCAGTTCTAAACAGTATTAGTGAAAAAGTCCTCCTCCCAGCTGGGATGAATCTCGCCCTGCATCCTTTCTCCTTGGTACCCCAGTGCAATAGAATCAACCCAATCCCATTTTCTATTGATAATTCTGGGCCTTTCTCAGGACCTCTGGCACTGGCTGTGTTGTCTGTGAGGCTAAATAGCCCCAGGAAGCTGCACCTGTAGGGCTGGTAATTCCATATATTGTCCCTTCACTGTCAGCTGTCACATGGCAGCATGCCTGCTTCCAGGAGCACCCCATTTCTAATATGTTATCTTCACTAACCCGGGAAAGTATTGAATGTTGTCAGCCTCACAGTGACAGAAGAGATAGAAGGCTATGAAAATAGAGGATTAAAAATACAGTAATCTGTATCCTCTGCATAATAAGGCGTGGAGGTGTGGGATGCATTGTAGAGTTTTTCTTCAAAAACGGTTAAAATAAAAATAGCACTTGCACTGCTGAAAAATCTGTGCTTCAATTATCTGGAAAAATAGCTTAGATGGAACCTTCGCAGTGTTAGTTAATGAAGACAGCATGGTGGATGGAAAGAACATTAAGATCAGGAGATCAGGAGACAGATCTGGGTCCTGCCCCAACCGCTTACTGGTAACAATGCTTCAAGTTTTCTGAACCTCAGTGTCTTTAACTGTGGAAGGATATTGTCATAATATCTACCTTCCTATCTTACTGTGAAGTGGATTTTCCACAAGCCATCTTCCTGGTAAAGCACAGGTCATCATTTCTCTCACCCTCCCACACACCTGATATACCTTGAGGGATGCTCTGTATCTCTTTGCTTCCATACTCAGTCCATTCAGCAGTTAAAGCATATTTATGTTCATGCATGTATCCCAATTCATTACTTGGGTTCTTTTCCCACAAAGATGGAAGACTTCTCACTGACAAGAGCCTAAGAAAAGAAACTATCTTTAGGTAGCCTGTGTGAGATGAGCTATGGGGTCTTCAGGCCAAAGTTGACCCTCTGGACAGTGGTCGAGGGGAACTGTATGAAAAGAAGCTGATTCCTCATGCTCTCTGTGCCCATCTCCTCCTCATCCCCCAGACACACAGCCGCACAGCATAAGTCAGGACTGGAGGAATTTAGGAATGGTCCTTTAGTAAACTTTTTGTAATTTCATCATCTTTGATGCTGCCCCACCTCAGCTTCATCTTGTTATTTTATCTCAAAAGGGCAACTCCTTCCGTCTGTATGGTGAGTTTGGTCTCAACCTGCCATTTTCCAGCTGTGCGTACCCAGGCAGAGCCTCTCTCTGTTCTCCCTCCGTGGCACTCGCTTGGTGAGAACCCAAGGGGAGAAGAGATAGAGGCAATTTTAGCGGTCTTGTTCTCACCTCAGTTTCACTTGGCACCCTGAACAGAAAGGTGACAGATTGTTCCACACTGTGAGTGAACGAGCCACATCAAGGATCCTCCCTTCTGTGGATCCTCCCTTTCTGTCAGGATCTTTGTGGGCTGGGCTGGCTCTACAGGGAGGTGAAAGTACCATCCATTCTAATAGTGTGATTTGGAGGGTAACCCAAATGCCACCGGCAATAGCTCTCTTGTTGGACTGTGAAGTTTCCAGAATGCCCCTGTGCTTAGTTGCTCAGTCATGTCCAACTCTTTGCGACCCCATGGACTGTAGCCTGCCAGGCTCCTCTGTCCACTGGGATTCTCCAAGCAAGAATACTGGAGTGGGTGGTCATGCTCTCCTATGGGAGATCTTTCCAACTCAGGGATCAAACCCAGGTCTCCCACATTGCAGGTGGATTCTTAGGAAGCCCATAGAATGCCCCTGTTTAATAATAAATAGGGCCCAAAGCATGGGGGCTCCCTCTGAAAAGCTAAATAGTTTGCCAGTGCTTAAACGTTATGGCCTTGATGACTAGGTCAATATGGATTGATTTACCGGTTTTGATTTTTAGCTCGACATCTATTTAATGCAGAGTGGAGAAGCATGCTATGTGTCAGGACTTGTGCTGAGCCTTTGATGTGAATTCTGTCATGTAATCCCAGCAAGCACTCTAGAAAGGAGGCAGTATTGTAACTGTCAGTCCACAGATGAGGCAACACAAGTACAGAGTGCCTAGGCACCTCGCTGAAGGTCACACAGCTGAAAGTGGCAGAATCAGAATTCTAATCCCAGTCAGCCCAAGCTTTAAAGTCTGTGCAATGTTGCCTTTGACATTCGGAGCCCAAACTTGCCTACTACACTGAACCAAAGCAAACCCCCATATAGAACCGTTTCTACCTTCTTACAAGGCAGCTGGAGGGTTGAGGAGTGGGAGATATAAAGCCCAGAGCATGGGCCTCAGCTGTAGATGCCAGTCTTGAGTAAGACATCCTGTTGGAGTCTGGGGCATGTTCAGAGCATCATGAAGCCCCCCAGCTCCTGAGCAGAGGAGGGCAGGGTAAGGGGCTGAGCCCCTCCAAAACTCCCCAAGGGAATGCTGCTGTCATCTGAATTAAATGTATCTGAAGCTGGAAGAGACCTTTGCAGGGGGTAGGAGGGAGGTCCACCTCGATAAACACCCTTATTTTACAAATGGGAAAAGGTGAGGCCCAGAGAGAGGTGATCACATAGCCAGTTAGTAGTAACAGGGCAGGCGCAAGGTTTCTTCTTCCATAACACATTGTCTCCCTTATATGTGTGGAAGAATCTAACTCTAAACAAACCAGAGATCTGAGCAATTCATGCGGAGCCAACCAATCCTAAGTATCACCTTTCTTTTAAGCTGAATTGGAAAGCACAAGCACAGTTCTGAGGCCATATCTTCAGGACTCATTCACTAAGGCTGGCAGAGGACCTGGTTGTCCTGACTGATTCTGAGCTCCAAGATTAAGGATGTCCCCCAGACAACAGGAATGGATTGAACCTTCTCTGACTGTATTTTCAACTCTGGGCTAAGGGGTTTCCCATGTAGATTTTCCATAGTGTAAAGTAGGCCTCTTTTGACTCGCCTAAAATTTGTTCCTTTCCAGTTTCTGAGGGGAGCCCCTTGTTCTAGCCTAAGAGGGCTTGATGAGCAAGGTTGTTTTACCTTTCCGGTCCATCTTGTTGATTTTAGACACTTATTCCAGACAGAAGAGACCTGGTTTTGGCTGGCCTTCACCTGGTGAACATTTTCTGTGCAGCAGCTAGCGGTCTCTGCTGCAGGAAAAAGGACTTTTAGCGATTTTCTCCTCCCTTCCCCCAGGGCTTCCTGGCCAAGGCAGGGAGGCCCTCTGCACAAAAGCTGTGGAGGATGAGAAGGTCAGCTGCCTCTGGCGATAGGGTCTCCTTCAGCTGAAGGGACCCTTGAGGGCTGGGATAAGGGGTGCACCTTGATGGACTCTGTCTGGGCCATGCTGGCAGCTGGCAAAGGCGGCCACCATTCTCCAGCTAAGAATAGTAAGACCTCATTTGGGTTTATTGTATTAACACATTTCACACTACATTTCTTAATGGGCTGCCTTGTTGGATGGCATTTTTAGTCACCTTTGGAGCCTGCTATTGAAAAACTCCTTTCTTGTTTCTTTTTCAAATAACCTTCTGTGGTGTTGAACTTGAAAAGGTTGTCAGATAGAAGTGTTTATGTGCTCTCATCTCAACTAAAATAGTGTAAAGATGAAAGTATCTAACACACATATTTACCGAGGACCTGGGGGAACATAATTCAGGGAGGCGGTGCTCTCTCAGTTGCCATCAGCGCTGCAGCTCCTGCTTGACATGGTCTGTGTGCGTGGCAGCCTCACACAAATAGTGCTCTGGCACTAATCAATTTACTTCATTCAAACAATTGGCAATTGTATTTTCAAGCAACTGGCAATATCATCTGCTTTACCAAGTTTTCCAAAAACACACAACTGAGGACTGACTGCAAAGATAAATATTAACAAAGAAAGGCCATCTGCTGTTCTGGTCATTCTGGGGACAACAGAAGTCCCTGGGGAACCTGGCCAAGTTTGAGTGCACTCGCCTACCTGACTGAGATGCCCCCTGCCCATCACCTTCTTGCCCTCTTCCATTCCCTTATCTGCAATAAGGTTGGCATCTAAAAATAGAGTAGAGCTATGTCCTGGTGGCTCCGTTGGTAAGAAATCTGGCTGGAATGCAGGAGACCCAGGTTTGATCCCTGGATCAGGAAGATCCCCTGGAGGAGGGCATGGCAACCCACTCCAGTATTCTTGCCTGGAGAATCCCACAGACAGAGGAGCCTGGTGGGCTACAGTCCATGGGATCGCAAAGAGTCAGACACGACTTGTTGTTAAACAACAACAATGCTAATTTAAACTCCCCAAAGATCCTTAGTGGCTGACTAGTATCTCTGAGGGCTCTGCAGGTGGCTCAGTGGTAAAGAATCCACCTGCCAATGCAGGCGACTCTGTTTCAATTCTTGGGTCGGGAAGATCCCTTGGAGGAGGAAATGGCAACCCACTCCGGTATTCTTGCCTGGAGAATCCCATGGACAGAGGAGCCTGGTGGGCTACAGTCCATGGAGTTACAGAGTCAGACATGGCTTAGTGACTGAACAAAAACAACAATGCTATATGGGATTTGTCCTCGCAATAAACTCCCAATTAATCAGTTCCTACCTACACGAATTCTACAAATACTGGATTTTTTCCTTATCCTTTTTAGACAAAGGTCAATAAAACAAGGGCTACAGTGGCTGCTTTAGGATTCTGCCCAGGAAATCAGGAGACCTGAGTTCTAGTCCCATTTCTAGAACTGGCTCTGTGACCTCAAACACTCTCTTCTCTGAATCACTTTTCTTATTAAGATGTTGGGCTAGATGATCTGTAAGGTCTCTTTGCTCGCTAACCATCACTGTTTCCCATACCAGGGGTTCAATTTTAGGAACATCTTTCTAGGGTCAGCATATTCAGTCTGGTCTCTTGTATCTTCTGGATCTCTCATTCTACCTACAACAACCATACATCACATCTAAGTTTACAGATCTAACAATCCTACTCAACTTCTTTGTTTTCAAAGCACCTTCACATTCATTCTCTTATTTGATTCTCATAGAATCCCTGTAAGGTACACAGCTCAGGTATTATTATTCCCATTTTGTAGATGAACAAACTGAGACCTAGACAAGTAAAAGAACTCATGCAAGATCACTGGCCCAGAAAACAGCCAAGAGGGAATGAGAAGCCACGTATTCTCACTCCTAGTCTGGGGCTTTATTCCTGTGACAGGGGATATAATCTATAATATTAATAATGGCAATTAATGTTTGTTGAGTGCTCACTATATACCAATCACTTTCCATATATTTTATCATTTAATTTTTAACCACAACCTGATGAGGTGGGCAGTACCATTTCCCTCATTTGTCAGACAGAAAAACGGAAGCTTGGTGGGGTTAAGCTGCTTACCCTCAAATACAAAGTGATGGATCCAGGATTTGAGCCCAGAGAGTCTGACTTCTGAGCTTAACCACCATTGCTATACTGCCTATTTTGAGTTATATAACATGTACCTCATAGACATTGGAATGTCAAGTTGTCGCTTTGGTTGCCCTATCTAGTGGAAGAATAATGGTCATTCCAGAAATGTCAAGGCAATGAATCAGTCAGCAAGTATTTATTAAATACTATATGTTCAAACCTCTGCTAGGATGTAGGTATTACAGGAAGTTGAGGCATAATTACAAACCTCAGTGAATGGGGGATCCACCTAAATGCATAAAATTGGGTGATGCTCATATAAATCATTGTATATATATGTCATAAAATGAGACTATGTGATATAATAATTTATAGACATTAACAAATCAAAATTTCAAAGAACATTTAAGAGGTCCAGAAAAATGTTCCCTGAATAACATAAAGTAAAAAGGCAGGATACAAATCTGTACATATGGTAAAAACCAACTTGGGGTGATTTTTTTTCACTTGGACAATTTTTCTTATCTATGTTTTCAAATTTTTTCCAATAAGCATGAGTGAATTTTATATTTTAATTTCTATAATCATAAAAATGTCCTACATTTAAAAACCTAATGACTTATATATATGAAACAATTAGAGGGAAAAAAGATACCAGTAAACAGTAACATAATCAAATGCATGGTATTGCTTCAGTACAACACTCTGCTGTTAGAAAACGTGGTGGCAAAGACCCTGCTCTGGGAATCTGGTAGTCTAGATTCTCATCTTGCTTCTGCCTTCAGGGAGACACATCACCTTTGGCAAATCTCTTCTCCTTTCTTGGCCTCACTTTCTTCATCCACCAAATGAAGCAGTTGGACTAGAACTGCTTGATCTATCTCCAAGCGTCTCTGATCTATAACAGGATTTCAAGACTTTGTTTTGCTCATTCCTGACTGTAAATCAGAGGATGGGAAAATGACACGTCAACATGGGAGGCACTAAATGTAAGATACCATTAACCGTGGTCCCTGAAACTCATGCTTTACTGCATTTCAAATTCACTTGCTGTGGACTTTACTCTTCCTCTCTGCCATCTATTTTAAAAAGATAGGGTTGTCATTGTTTTTGTATGTAATATCATGAGGCAGCAGTGAAAGTTCAAAGAAGAAGGATTATGTTGGGAAGACATCTCAGAGAGGGGCCAAGAGTCAGAAGGCCTGCATCACAATCACTGGCTGTGTGACCTTGGTCACATTATTTAGCCTCTCTGCTCCTTAGTTGCTTCACCTGAGAGGAAAAAGTCAGGGATCCCATGAGACTACATAGCAGGGGAGCTGGACAGGAAATGAGAAGAGGAGGTAATGCAGGTGGAGCAAGGGCTGCTGCTGCTGCTGCTGAGTCGCTTCAGTTGTGTCCGACTCTGTGTGGCACCATAGACGGCAGCCCACCAGGCTCCCCAGTCCCTGGGATTCTCCAGGCAAGGACACTGGAGTGGGTTGCCATTTCCTTCTCCAATGCATGAAAGTGAAAAGTGAAAGTCAAGTCGCTCAGTAGTGTCCGACTCTTAGCAACCCCATGGACTACAGCCCACCAGGCTCCTCTGTCCATGGGATTTTCTAGGCAAGAGTACTGGAGTGGGGTGCCATTGCCTTCTCTGGGAGCAAGAGCAGTGTGAGATATAAAGGAAAACAATGCTTTGGTTATCACCCAGGTTTGGGCCTGCTGAAGACAGCATGCTGGTAGATCAGGCCAGAATACAGAGAAGAGGGGAGGAAAAAGGCTGCATTTCTTCGTGGTCCTCAGAGGGATCCTCTGTAGTGAGTCCATGTTTATGGAATGGGCTAGTTAACCTTTGCTCTGGAGAGAATGAAGACTGAAATGCTGAAAAATCACATTAGCAAAATTTCTCTTAATCTTTTCCATATCTTCTTCCTATGCTATTTTTGGCCTGACTTTGGCAAGCAACTTCAAAAGAAGAAAATCCATCCACTCAAACTGATATGTTCTAAACTACCATTCACACACCATCCTTAATGAAAATAATTCAGAAAAATCATGGCTGGGAGAGCTCAACTGGCCCTACATTTTTCCTTGTCTAAGTGAAGATTCTGGGATCTACTTTTCCACTCTCCCACTTTCAACTGCATGAAAATAGAATTTTACATTTGGAGAATGGTTGTACTTCCCTCCAAGCCAGAAAATACCAAGGTTAGCATATCCACCTTGTTTATCTCAAGCATATCTTGTTCAGATTTTTAAAAATTGAAGAGATCATGTCTTTCTAGACAATTTCAGTCAACAAAGGCATGATTAAACCTAGTGGCATGTATTCCCTGGATTTGGGGGCATCTATTCAGTTCTTCCTTTCTCCTTTACTTTGCCCCAAAGCAAATCCTTTATACCTGTGGCAGCACTGTGAGTACTCAAAGATGACTCTATTTGGCCTGGTTCCAGTGACAGATTCACAGAGGGTATAAAAATTAGTTTTCAGGGCTTTAGGGATGGCCATAGATGGGAAAAATCTGTTGCATAGTTTGGTTCTGACTAATTCTATTCCTCTCTTCCACTTACCAAACACCTCAGTACTCTGTGTTAATAATAACTACTACTTATTGAACACTTACTATATGGCAGGCATCACAATAAATATTTTACATGGATAATTTCATTTAAGCCTCACAACAACTTTATAAGCTAGTTATTATTTAAAAAAAAACAAAAACGCAAACCCTTATTTACTTATTTAGCCGTGGCACTTAGCATGTGGGATCCTAGTTCCCCAACCAGGAATCGAACCCATGTCCCCTGCATTGGAAGGGCAGAGTCTTAACCACTGGACCATCAAGTAGGTCCTGGGTAGTTACTATTATAATTACCTTCCTTTCACAAATGAGGAAACTGAAGCTTAGAGAGGTTAAGTCATTTGTCCAAAGTCATACAACTACTGAGAGACAGAGCCAAGATTCAAAGGCAGGCAGTCCAGTTTAGGAGCCATCCTTGGGCCTTTGGCTGCTCCCAAAGTAGCAGAAACAACCTTTGACTAGGCAAGGGTAACTCCCTGGAGCTTCTCAGAAATGGGGTTGCCCATAGAGGGAAGAACAGCAAGGAAGTGCTCAGGGCCTTCTCAGAGGAAGTACCTTCATTTCCTTGGGCATTAGTGAGTGAGATTTCTCTGTGGTCCTGGAGTTAAGAGCCCAGGGAACTAAGGGCTGAGGCCCTCCATACTGTCCATTCTTCTCGAAAGCAGACACTGTCCTGGCATATACACATGGCATACATCTTCCCCTAGAGAGTTAGGTGCCAAACCCAAGAGTCAGGAGTGAGTGTATAAAGAGCTGGGAAGTTCCAGTTCCCTTTACCCAGGAGAGAGCTCAGCTTCCCTCATTGTTCTCAACCTGTCCTCATATTCTAGAGATATATTTACAGGCAGTAGAGGGAAGAATTGGGGACAGTAAGAGTTGGGACTGACAGAAACCAGGAGCTCAAAGGACACTCTTAGTAACTCTTGTACAAGGTGGACTGAACTCTGGTAAGAGCTTGGTATTTAGTTAAAGGGTTGACTAGACCCAGAGATGTGCCATAAGTGGGTTTCCACTGAGTTGTCATCATCTGGATAGCAAGAGACTAAAATGATTGTCAAATGCCAAGTATCACCAGGAAATGGGATAGTCTAGGGAAGATGTATGCCATGTGTATGTGCCAGGACAGTGTCTGCTTTCGAGAAGAATGGACAGTATGGAGGGCCTTAGCCCTCAGTTCCCTGGGCTCTTGACTCCAGGACCACAGAGAAATCTCACTCACTAACGCCCAAGGAAATGAAGGTACTTCCTCCAAGAAGGCCCTGAGCACTTCCTTGCTGTTCTTCCCTCCATGGGCATCCCCATTTCTAAGAGAAGCTCCAGGGCCTCATTGTAGAGTCAGTCCCCTGGGTGCTTGACCCAAGTGTTTTCTCCCAAATCAACCATCTGAGGACCTGTAGATGCCTCCTGAGCCTTTTAGAAGTCAGGTGGGCTACTAGTGTGCTGTTTGGATAATGGAATATCACCAAAGAACAGAAAGGATGATTGATTGTGTGATTGGAAGTGGATGGAATTAGAGATGAAGATAGTTTCTTCTTTCCCAAATGGTAAAGAAGACTAATTCTTCTCTTAAACCCATAGTCCTTCAATTATGCAGAAAAATAGACCTCTGAATTTTTGATCACAGAATATCTGAGTAGCTCACAACAGATGAACTAGGTGGGCAAATTTGGATGCATGGGTGAGATGTAGAGGGCTATGATTTGGGGCTGGTGATTTGAAGGGGTGCCATGATGGGTTTTTTGGCAGAAAAAAGAATCTTGGGTTTGGAGCAGAGCTGAGAACTGTAGAAAGCACCAAAGGGCAGCTACTTAGGAAGGAAATTTGATCCCTAAAGTGACAAGAGATTTAACTTTTCAAAACTAGGTTTCTCTTTTAGGACAAAAAGCTCAAAGGGTTTTAAACTAATGATTATGTTGATGATAATAATATCCAATATGTGCCAAGCACAATTCTAAGTACCTTATGTGGATTTATGAATTATCTCATTTAAAACTCTCAGTAACTCTATGAAGTGAGGATTATTGTTATCTCCACTTTATTATTGTGAAATCAGGCACAATCAAGGTAAGTAACTTGGCCCAAGGTTTCACAGTTAGCAAGTGGAAGAGCTAGGATGCAAGCAAAGATAAGCACAGCTGGCTGGAAACACTGTCCATTGGTTTCAAGGATTCAGTAGTTTCATCATAGTCTTATAAAGACAGAGAATAGATGAATATGAAGAGAAATTTCTAGATGTAGTAGAATCTGAGGGGCTTCATTCTGGATGATCTTTCCTCAGTAAATCAATGAGGTGAGACTGTTTCTAGAAATGGAGCTGGTAGGAGTTGGACAAGAATGATGAGATGTAAAACATGGCAGCCTCCTCAGAGATCATCCAGAAGAAACTTCCCATTTTACAAATGCTAAAAACTAGAACCAGAGAAGGAAGTGGCTTGTCCAAGGTCATCCAGGCAGTAGGTGGCAGAGTTGAGATTGGAACCCAGATCTCCTAATCCTTGCTCCATTGCTTAGTCCACTGTTACCCACAACCCCCTTACAACTTTAACTGCTTCCCAAGGCCCTAAGAAACATGATATTTCAAATGTTATATTTTCTGTAATTTATTTTATAAGACTTCAACATAAATTGTATAGTGTATATGTGCGTTATTTAGTCTGAATCTACAACCTTGGGGTGGTCAGTTACCCTTATTGGGAATTACAGAGTACAGGAGTGGTTATCTAGCATTTAATAATTCTAATCAAGAAGTGGTTTCACAAGCACTTCACGTATCTTTATCTTTAATGAACACCAGAGGCTTTGTTAACTAGCATTAAATTTCTCATTGGTGAAATCAGTGGTGTTTAACACATGTGGGTTGGCTAGAAATATGGTAGAGATGTTCCCAAAGTAGCAGAAAGAAGATGTAAGCGTCGAACAAGCTCTATAGTGTTATCCCTTGGAATAGTACCCTAGGCTCAATTTTGTAAATAGTTGTGTGGGCACCCACCAATGAGGATTCTTGGTTAGCTTCATCCTGCCACTAGGGTATTGTTTTGTCTGCCTCAAATGAACTTTTGTGTGAGGTGTTGTTGGTGCACCTAGAAGGAAAGGGTGTTGGTCTTGACTGAGCCGACAGGACAGAACAGGCTGTCTAATCATTTTTGTGCCTGCTTGACATTATTTTCATGAGGAAAAGAATTTTAGGTAAGGTTTACTTTTATACCTGCTAGTGAGGTTATGGGGAAAAGACCTATAGCCCTCACTCTAACAATGACTGGCTACTGGTATCCAGTGAAATATACCTAAGGATTGTGAATGACCAGTTGGCTTTAGGTCAGTTTACAACTCCAAGCAACTAACTATACATCTCTATTTTGGACTCCTGTCTAATTGGTGAACTTCTGTCTTGGGATGTATGGGGAGCTCCTATCCTAGGTGAATGTTGATAGAGACTTACTTGACCCAGCAGCTTCCCATTTGTAGAATTTGCATGTACCAGAGTCTAAGCTGTCTCTCCTATAGCACTGCCTGGAAGTATCTCTTTTGGCCTGCTGAGCACTCGTTAATGACTGTGCCAGCGTTCTGACCTTGCTGCAGGCCTCAGCATTGCCTGGGAGAAGATTAGTCAGAGTTGAGCTGGCACTCAACCATGAAAAGCCGCTACTGGATATACAGTGTATGCATGTAGGGCCAAAAAGACAAAGGAGGGGAAGTTCTGCCATACTGAGGTACCTTGATGGAACACAATGAAGAAAAAGTCAAGAGGATTTTTACTAAGAAGAGCTTTTTCTCTTTTTTTCCCCCATTCATTATGACTATCAGTTAACAGAGCTTCCCTCAGCCAGTAACTCAGTTGGTAGAAGGAGGTGGATAGTGTAGTGCAGCGGTCCGAAACTCATACCTTCCACCTCTTCCCACCCCAAGTCCTGTCACAGATGTTTTGTTTGTCTCATATTGGATTTGAATGTATTCCAGAAGTGACATGGATTCTCCAGCTGGCCACAGGTCCCACCCACCCTTCTATACCAAGCCCAAGTTCCACGTTTATGTGATCCACCTGGCCCGTCATCATCTGTGATTTCAACGCCAGTTGACACTGAGTCCCACCTCTAGAGACAGGAAGATCTCAGGTAGAAGCCTGACTCCACTAATTAGACAACTGTGTGACTTGAGCTTCCCAGGTGGCGCAGTGGTTAAAAAAATGTGCCAGCCAATGCAGGAGACTAAAGAGAGGTGGGTTTGATCCCTGAATTGGAAAGATCCCCTAGAGGAGGAAATGGCAATCCACTCCAGTATTCCTGCCAAGATAATCCCATGGACAGAGGAGTCTGGTAGGCTATAGTTCATGGGGTTGCAAGGAGTTGGACACGATGAGCAACTGGGCATGCACATGCCCTTGAGCTAGTTGCATATATGTGTGTATATATATATATAAATATATAAATAACCACCTCTGAGTCCTCGTTTATAAACTGGGGATGAGAATAGCTCCTTTCTAGCAATGCTATGATGATTCCATGAGATAAGACATGCGCCATGCTTAGTGCAATGTTTTCCATGTGGCATGGGTTGGATGAATAGGAGTTATTATTATTTCAACCCTAGTATTAAGTTTCTTGCTAGCAAGGATGGCACAATGAATGCTATATAAACTGGATGCAGTGCATCATTTTAACAAATGGATTGGCACTGCCATGCCACCTAGTTTACAGCATGGCTAAAACCAATCATTAGCCAAGAAGGAAAGAAGCACTGTCAAGGCAGATCATTTTCTTGCCCCTGCTTACCATCTCAAAGAACATTTTTGCTTAATTTGTTTACCTCAGACACTGTGACTTGAGGTGAGTCTCTTAGCTCTTTCAAGTCTTGATTTCCCAATCTCAGAGCCCAATTCACTAATGCTTGCATGGGCCAACAGCACCTCACTTACAAAAGTAACGTGTGTAGAAAGTGCTTGGTCAGTGCCTGGAGATTAGCGGATGCTCAACAAGTATTCAATGTGAATCCACATATCTCTGTTCACACTACCAGGGCTGATGAAACCAGTGATTCTGAAATCTCGTGTGCATTAGAATTACCCACAGAGTTTGTTAAGAAGGCCTATCTTTTTTATTTTGTGATTCAATATGTCTGAAGTGTGACCTGGGAATTCATATGTTTAACAAGCATCTCTGGTGATTCTGCTGCAAGTGGGCCCATTCAAGAAATACTGTTTTAAACTCACCAACAAGTAGTCTTGGAAACAGCAATAAGATATAAGAATGTGAATATATAACAGGTTCTGGCTAACTGTGGATGTTAATGGCCTTTCTACCTTAAATTTACCAAAGTGTTCATCCACACAGAAACCCACACCCACATCCACACAATGATTCCTCTGTTGACTTGGTCCTGATCTCTTCAGGTCTCATCTACTATTGGTAGCCAATCCCTTTCTGGGCAGCAGCAAGGATGAGGCCCTGATTGCAATGTGTACTTGGCAAGGTAGATCAGTCAATCATAGATGACTGAAAGAGGACTATTTTTGATTGCAACATATTTTACACGTTAAAAAATTCCTCACCACCCCTCATCACAAACTGACTGTCCTTCTAAAAATGTCTCACAGTAATTACAGGGATCCCAGAGACTGGGGTCATCTATTGCAAGAAACGACCATGCACGGAAGCAGCAGCAGACCACTACCACCAGAAAGGTGTGATTTGGAGGGTTAAAAACAATTCAAATTTTAGTTAATAAAGGACCAGATTTTGATCTATGGTGAAGGTCACATGTTGCAAACTAGGTGGAGTATATTTGAGTAACTCTTGCTCATCTCGTAGAGTCTCCCACTGCCCCCTGAATGTGCACCATGCACTGGGCACCCCACTGTCTTGGGCAGGTCCCTTGTTCTGGGGTCACTTACCTGTCTTGGCAAACCACCTCTGAGGATCCTGCAAGGTAACAGGTAGTAATCTGATCAAAGAATTACTGTTGAAATAGTAATAGCTGGTAAGGATTTAACACATTCCCTACCAGAGGTGGCATGCTTGCATTTTAGCACAGGTTTTCAGTGCAGTAACAGAAATAAGTGAATTGCTGGGATTTCAGACTAATGGAAGACTGTTGGGGGGGCAATACTGGGGGGTGATAGGGTGCTTTTGATGGTCCTCAAATGACACTGGATAAGCTTTTAATGACTTCCCTGGAGCACTCGTCAGCTCACGTGTTAGAAAGTGACATCACTTCCCCACCCTCTCCTCTAGCTCACAATGAGTGCCTGGCACCAGCCTTGAAAATGGAGTCAATTTTTCAGGCTCTTAGGGAAGCAGACAGAACTTGGGTTATGTTGTACTTCATATTTCTAACTCTGTTGAAGGAAAGTCGGACAGCTGAGGAGCAGATGCTACGTGCCCACTTCTGGCATGCCTTGACCCCAAGAAGCAATGTGGAGAGGCAGTTGGAACTGCATGCCAACCTTTGCTCTCTTGGGCAGGTTGTTTCTAAAAGGGACACTTTGGGGTGCAGCAAGAAGCCAAGTAACTGTCAGCCTGGCTCGTGAGCTACCTCCCCCCTCAGCATGCCTTCCAGTCTCCATTCCAAAGCCCTATGAAAAGGAACTCTTAAGTAGAGGCTCTCATCAGACACCTACAGACATGGCTGAAATGAACACAGGGTGGTTAAGAGTATGATAGGGACATCCACGAGTCAGAATGAGCCAAATGTGTCTCTTATAAAGTTTTCTTTGAAAGTCATGTGGGTAAGAGCTTGTTTAGGGAAGCCTTTTTCGTTGGTGAGCACAGTCTCCCTGCAAAATGTGGTTTGAGTACCAGCAGTATTGGCATCACCTGGGAGCTTGCTAGAAATGCAGATTCTTGGACACTGAAGATCTATTGAATCAGAATCTTCATTTTGACAAGATCCCAGGTGTCTGCTATGCACATGAAAGGTGAGAAGTGCTGTTCTAGACTGAACTGTGCCCCATGGAGTTAAGGGTCATGACCAGCTGTGTCTCCTTTCCTCATTCTTATCTCCACACCCCTCTAAATAAGTACAGATGGTCACATTGATGACAAGTGCTAAAGAAGTAAATGGCAGTTAGCAACTGAGGAGAAGGGAAGTTCAGAGAGAGGGCAGTAAACACAGTAAAGTATTTACATATGAACCTTCACGTTGTGAAATTTCAAAGGTGTGAATGTATGTTCGCATGGCCAATCACGTGTTAGTTCATGTGTCTGGTGCACATTGTCACATGTATGTACACTCCACAAGTGGCTGTGCTTTTGTGTACTTTACAGTACTATGTAGAGTATCTTTATTTCAAGTCCAGGATGTCTGGAAGCAAGTGTAAAAGCAGCTGTGATGCAGTTGCTACTGTTGTACTTTTCAGGATACTGTACTGTAGGTTTAGAAATGTTTTATTTTTTGTTTGTTTTCTACATATTCTTTGTGTGAAAAGTATTATAAACCTATTACACTACAGTTACTGAATAGTTGGTTGTGTGAGTGGGGTAGCTAGGCTAACTTTGTTGGAGTTATGAACAAACTGGGCTTACAAATGTATTCTCAGAACAGAGCTCATTCATATGTAGGGGACTTACTGCACTTCTCTGACTATTGCTCAACCAGAAATCCAGAACAGAGTATTCTGCTTCTTTCCATTGTGTGTGTGTTGGGAGGAACCAGAGTGTGCAGTTGAGAAAAAGGAAGGGAGAAATGGAGGGGGTGGGGAGGAGACACTGCTCACCTGGGCTTCCAAGTCCCTCTAGAGTTAGATGCTGCCTCGTAATCACTGCATTCTGCATGCCACCCCAGGGAAAGAGAGAGCTTTCAGTCTGGGACCAGCTTCCTTGGCACCTTTCTCCCCTCCTATGGCCTCCCTTCCCTGCCAGTGCATCCCCTGCCAGGGCCCATGTAGGCACCTTCAGACTCTGCAGCAACCTCTTTTGGGTAGTACATCTAAAAAGTTAACATTTTCTAAGAACTACTTTACTGAGGCATGATTAAGATAGAAAAAGCTGCACATACGGTCTTCTTTAGGAAGAAACTGAGTCCCTATGACCTTTTGCTGCTTCCCAAATGACCACAAAGACTTAATTTAAGTTCAACATGGTGAAGCTGCACCTCCCCTATGCCTTGGGTGAACTTAAACCAAACCTACCACATGTAGGGAGCTATTTTTATATATATAATTTTTATTGGAGTATAGTTATTTTAAAATGTTGTATTAGTTTCTGCTGTACAGCAAAGTGAATCAGCAGTACATATACACATATCCCCCCTTTTTGGATTTGACTTTGGCCTGTAGAGGTCTTCCCTGACCAGGGGCAGCTGATCTCTGGTTTGGATAGAGTGAACAGCTGCTCCTCACCTCATGTCCAGAAACACTCCTGTTTGAGTAGCTCTCCTTGGAATTGAGGCATTCTGGTTTCCCATTGTCTTTGGTTATAGAGCAAACACTCCCCAGTTAGCTATATTAACCCTGTATCAGCCACTCTCAGCTCGATTCTTAAATTAGATAGAAATCTGTCACCCTCAAAGTAGGAGTATTGACCAAGGACAGAGATCTTCTGGATGGAGAAAGGAGCATGTGGACTGGAAAAGTCTAGAGTAGGAAACAATCCCTGGTATGGTGGGTCAGATCTCTGACTCAGGGGCCAGTGGGACACCAGTGAAAGGGCCTTGGCTGGGCAGGTGGAGCATGAGGAGAAAATAATGGCAAGAGAAGAGGAAGAAGTGAGAAGAGGACAAATTCTGTCCATGTGGAACTTCTGCCAAGTACCGGCCCCTTTCAGGGGCTGCCGCCCTGGCTCAAGGCTCACCCCACAGACAGGCTGAGGCTGTCAGCTTTCAGATGTTTCCCAAGCCTGGAGGGACTTCCTTTTGTGTCTGCACAACTCCCACACTCCTGCTGAAAAGTACCAGGAGCCTCCACCTAGGGTTTTAACTGCACCCTCCTGTGGACATGTCATCTAATTAGACCCAAAGCATCAAAGTTAAAGCACCAAAGGAACAAAGTCAAAACTTGACTTTTTTTAATGGGCCAGGTAAAGTATGCAAATAATTTTCCTGACCTTCAGAGAAGATGGAAAGTTTTTTGAAAGGTCTTTCAAATATATTTGTGGCCTCAATCGAAGAAGTTCAAAGTGGAATAATCAGAATTAGCATATGTATTCCCCCACCTCCCTGTGAAGGTATGAATTCTACCTTCTTAAATTCTGGCCCTCTCTAAAAATGCATGCTGTCTTTTAATCCCTTAGCCAATTATATAAAAATAACAAATCTCTTATCCACAAAGGAAGAATAATAATGGTGCCTCAGAAACTTCATTTATTTTTCCATCTGTTAAACTGAAACCAGCCAATCACTGCTGACTACCCATAATAATGAAATTTTTAAAAATACCAGGAGTTAAAAAAAATACAGTAACCATCTCAGCCAGCCCTCACTATTCTCATGGAGTCTTGATGAGTATCGAGAAAAAGGCAGAATGAAGGGAAACAGACCTCTGAAAGAGGCAGAAGTGGAGGATGTGAGAAACTAGTTTCATTTTAAGGAAAAAAAAGTTAAAATTGCTGAGAGGAAGAAAAACCATGGCTCTTTCCACAGTGGCCATAGATGGAGAACAAAGGAGTTTTGTTTCTTCCCTGCCCTCGGACCCTTCCTGTCGCCCCCGCTCCACTTAGTAGATCAACCGGAAGTTGCCTTCTGGGGGCGGTCATATATTTTGCTGGATGCTCATCTTAACAGCCCGCTGATTGCCGTCTGTTTTTATGGCCCAAATGAACAGCATCACCTTCCTTCCTCCTCGCCACGTAAAAAATAGATTAAAGAAAAAAGAAAAAACATAATAAAGCTTGTGAGAAGGTGACTTAAATCTTTGACAGGCGACCTCTTCATGCTCCAGTGAGCTTATGGAAGACCAGCCAGCAGACAGAGCGAGAGCTGTTAAGGTGCAAAGATGGGGGAGTTGGGGGTGGGAGGTGGAGCTAAAGCAACTGACACTGGTTAGTGTGCCAAGATCTGTTTGAAGGCAGGTGCCAGGATATGATGGGTCTTCACCCTGCTTCCAAAGATGATGTGTAAAGTGCAAACCAAACAAGACCCACCCAAGAGCAGAGAATAGGATCGGGAGAGACGTTTCTTTCCCAGATGGACTTAAACAGTTAAACAGAACCTGGCAATTAGAATAATGAGATAATTAGATTGTGACTCTGTGGGCAAGAGACAAAAACCTGTCTCAGCTAAGGACACTTAACTTGGTAGCAAAACGCGCTCAGTTAAAAAGGAGCATGCTCTCAGTTAGCAGGTATATTTCAAATGGCTTGAAAAACTTAATGGAACACAAATTTGCAGCTCATGAGGTACATTTCACCAGCCAAAGGGATTTTGCCTGGGGCTCCATTAGAGCCTGCACTCCTAAGTCCCACTCTCAGTCCCATCATCACTACTGTGCCTCCATCAACAGATTTTTATTTAAGCCAAGTGCGTTAAGAGCACAACTCTGTGGTGAATAACCTTTAAGGTTACATTTGCCTTTTCCTTGCCTCTTGCAAACAGTGCGTAATCCACGAGCACATTTGTTGGCTGTAAAGGTGTACAACAGCAATTTTTGCAATGACAGTGCGGAGAGGGAATATGAGATCTGTGTGCTAATGAGCTGACACTGCAGAGGCTGGGGCGATGTAGTGTGGAGTACACTACAAGTGCACAGCAGCGAGACACAGGAGGAGACTTCAAGGGAATCGGAGGCATTTCCTGAGGAACCAGGGCAAGCAAGCCACCCCGAGGGGACCTGGCAGTCCCTGGGTGCTGCCACATTCCCCCAAAGCCTTATGATGATCAAATCTGGTTTTAAAAGAACAGATGTGTGTACAATGTAAAGCATGTGTGTACATCTCTTTTCATGAATACTGACTATGTGTGTAGGGGTACCTGTGTGTGCTTGAAGGCACGTGTCCTGGAATCATACTATTCACACCATCCTTTCTGGGGCTACCTGGCCAAATTGAAAAGGAAGGCAGCAAACTCAGTTAATCCCTGTGAAATAAGAACATGTGCTCCAAATCAGATAAATCTCTTTGATAAACTTCAGTTCACCTGTGAGCTGAGATCCCAAATGAACCACCTTTCAAAGCCAGCGATGCTTTTATTGGCCTCTTAAGAAGCGAAATGAAGTTGGAGTCTGTCTTAAGCAAACCTCTTGGAAGTTGTGCAAAAAAAAAAAAAAAAAATGGTTGCTGATGAAGAAGAGTCTTTAAATAACTGATGCCTGGGATTCATTGCAAGGAAACTCTCTGAATACATTGGGGGAGGGGATGTGGAGGGACAGCAGGGACGTATACAGGAGGCATTACCACTTGTTTATTTTTGGCATATTTGTTTACCTGCATAATACCTGTGTCCTCAAAAGTGTGTGCCTGCCCTAAGATTGAGGGCGCAGGAAAGATCATGGAAAGAAATCAATTCTAGTGTTAGGGGAAGCTGAAACAAGGAATTCTAAATAGAAAGAGGGGGAAATGTCTTTAATTTTTGCCATTCTATTCCATATTAAATCAGATAGGAGAGGTGGGCGACCAGATTTGGACTCATCTGGGGTTTTCTCAAATTCTCCCTAGATCTCCAGGGAGAGGCAGGCCAGAAGATCCAGGGTTGTTTTTTTGTTTTTTTTTTTTTTGTTTTTTTTTTTTGTCTCTGCGCCATAGTGCAATCAATTGTAAGAACGGAACCAGGATCACCTGCCAATTTCTAGTGCCAAATTAGTATTGTGTGCCGACATCTGTGTCACGTGATCTTTAATTCCAAGAGAAAAAGGCCAGGGCAAGAAATGAGATCCACCTACAGGACTTCCCTGGCCCCATGAAACGATTGTGTTCTGCATTCAGAGACTATCCGTTGGAGACAGCTTTGAGATCTGGCCCCCATTCAGTGATTGTAACATTCAAAGAGGACTGTTTTGGGGACCAGAGATGATGAGTTTTCCTCCTCTGTCTTCTGAGCTGTAAAGTCTGAGTGTGCAACAGGCAGCTGGGTACACATCACTGGTTTCTGGAAATGTCTCCTGTGTGAGTCAGTGTGTGCATATGTGTAGACTTGGCATAACGAAGGGCAAGGTCACCTTTCTGTTTTGTCTTTCCTGTTGCCCAGTGAGCCACATCTTTTATCCCACACTTTCAAGCCCCCATCCATAACCTAGTCTTGTAAATTTATAAGCTGAAGTGCTGTGGACTTAGGGTAGGGGCTTCTGATCAATTTCTTTTCCTTTCATGGTTGTTCCTTTATTGCTCTGAGAAATAAGGCATTAAGGCAACTCAACACCCAATATGGATGACTCACTGCCTGTTCTCAAACCTGAGCTTTTCACATGGCAAGGATTATTTCCTGAATGCTCCTTGAGTAGGGTTCTGATGGCCCTGGGCTGGCAAGTGCCAATCTGATTTGCCCATAAAAACAAGACCCAAACCCTTAGAAATCAGTCATTCCTGAGGAGTCAGTTAGCACTGTTTATCTCAGTCCTCATCAGTGGAAAGGCACTAAAGTGAGTTGAAATAAATGTTATTCATTATTAATAGTAATAAATCTGGGTGGTTTCATGTATTTGGTTTTGAATCTGTTCTAATTGATACTTAGGAAGCTGCATTTGAAATTCAGCCTCTAGACAAGATCACAGTGCTGCAGGATTAACTGTCAGATGTGTGTTGTAAGTGTGCTACAGAAGACAGGCTGGGATTACCAAAATAAGATGCAAAGTATAGACAGACATTTTGTAACTTTCACACTTAGCTGGAATTAATAAGCTCCTATTTTTGTCAATGTCAGAAAGCCAAAGAATGTCAAATACAGAGTATCTCAGAACATGTTCTTATAAGGATCTGTACCTTCAGAGAAAAGTTTCTTAAAGCTGATAACTGTCACCATTTCTTGCAAAGTACTTCACCTCCATCCCCTTGACCTAAGTCTTCATATCCAAGGAACCCATGGCCTTGGAGACCCTGTCAACAGTTTTTGGAAATCACATATCCTTTGAGGCAGAAGCATTTGAAGAATGTCATATACAAAGTTTTACCCAACCAAATATAAAATTTCTCCCCGAAAGAAAATCAAAAGTCAAAAATTCCCAAATACACCAGCCATAACAGCAAAACATATTCATGCCATCATCACCTTCACTGGTGTGAAAACTTTTCATGAAATAAGCTTAGATGAAGAATGATCAGTCTTTCTCATAAAACATTCCAGAAAAACCTGTGTCCAACAGGCTATTAGTCATCTGGGTTCCTGTGGCTTTACTTCTTAAAATGTCCCCTTTCCACGGGAACAATCACAGGGCACAACTAGCTGTTTCAGAAGCTGTTTCGGGGCTGATGAAATTGCTCCCTTTTGATATCCATTTTCCTGCTGCAACCTCCCCCTTCCACCTTTTGCTCTAAGTTAAGAACTGTGTTGTCCTTAACCATGGGGGCAGGGAGCAAACACCACTAGGGGAGACAGAACAGAGGTAGCTTTTTCCAGAGAGTCCTCTGAGCACTTTCTCCCTTCCCGTCAGTTTGCCAGGCGTTCATCACTTGTAATCAGTTTGCAGTCTTATCAGTTCCTATCAGAGCTCTCTTGGTAAGAAAGGTGATATTCTAGGACAGAAAGAAACCAGGGAACCCAGCCTGATCTGTCCCTCAAGGTCACTTGTTTGCAGAATTTCTCATATTTGGCTCCTACATAGCAATTGTCAAATTCAGCTCGTTCTTACAGCCAGGTGCTAGCTTTAACAGTCAAGTAATGTACATCCTGAATTGACTCAATCAAGAGGCTTCTTTCTTTAACCCCATCAGAAAAAATTTCCATGAACAACTATGCTATTTTTTCCTTTTTTTTCCCCCAGCCAAAGGAAAAGTAGGGGGAGGGGGTGGCGGGGGAGGGAGCGTCAGTTTAGCAGGGAGGAAAATGAAAGTTTTGCATCAAACATTATTCACAACAGAGTTTTGTGTACAGCCTTAAGTCCCTCCCTGAGCAGGATCCTCTGGCGTTCATTTATGTCGCGTGAAACCTGAACTGACTCGAGCCTCTTGGATGTCTACTGGGGCAATCAGCCCCCCATCCAGCACGGAGTGCAGACCCTAAGTCCCATAAGCGAAATGCAAATGAGGTCCCCAGGTCCCACAAGGAGGAAAAGCAGATCTACTTACAAGCATTAGTCACAGAAAAACTATTGGAAGAATCCAAGTGATCTACGTGGTAATTCAAATGGAAGGGCTTCTCGGTGGTGTTCTGGTTGGTGTTGTATAACTGCACAGCAAAGCGGAAAGCACTGTGCTCCTGCACCGTATTTCTCATGAAAAGTCCACCTAGAAGCAAAGGGAACTGAGATTTGGCTTGTGTCCTCCCCCCGAGGAGTTAGAAATTGGGGAGCACTACAGATGGACGATACCCTCTCAGTGGTACCCAGGTGCACAATGATGATTTTGATTTTCAACCTGTGTGTCTTTGATGACTCTTGCAAACTCCAGTTTTGGCCAAGAGAAACCTAGTTTTCCTTCAGAGTCAGAGGAGACGCTGGGGAAAAGGGGGCATGGGGAAAGAGGGCAGAGGAGCCTGCTCTGGGGGTCGGACGATGGAATCAAGAGTGGGACTTGCCTCTTTCTCAGGCGGTAGCTTCCTGTCCCCTCTTCCCTCATACCTCCCATCTCCACAAGCTGGTTCATCCTTTACTGGCGCAAAGGGAAAGGTTGGAGAGAAACAATTTCATTTCCTCCTGCTACTCTATCCTGTTCCCCACAGCCCCTCCCACCCCGTCACAATACAGGGGCTGGGTTCTGTAATTGGCAACAATTCGAACTTCTTGACTAGTAAATACAGGCAGAAGCCGAGAGAACTCCCTCCCAGCGCCCGGGAGCCGGACTCCAGACAGACACAGCGGCAATTCATGAATTCGTGGGCTGCGTGACTTCGCCGCTCGCTGGCTCAGCTCCTAGTCTCACCCCTGCCTCTACCCCATCCGCCACCGACGTTGGTGGCTGCCCGGGTCTCGGGGATGCAGAGTGGGTTTCCACCTCCCCTAGCACTAGCCGGTCTCTCGGGACCCGGAGACGCGGGACGGGGCGCCCTGGACCGGGTTACGCGCCCTGGCGCAGCCAGACAGGCGGCATCACCCTGGGACAACTTGCAGCGGCGGCACGCACGCCATGGCAAAGTCCGGGGCAGCGAGCCGAAAAGCCGCGACTCTGCGCCGGGTTGCAGCCTCCCAGCCTCTTGCAGGCGTCCCCGGCTCCGCTCGGCTCGGCAAACCCGGCTGCCTCCCCCACCCCCCAGCTCCAGGAGACCACCTCTCCGGTTCCCGATGCTCCCCAGACCAGCCAGTTCTCTGGGGTTCAGACCCGTGAGATTCCTACCCGATCTCCATCCCCAGTCCATTCCCAGGCCATGCAGGACAGGGACCCGGTAGCCGTGCCAGAGCAGCGGGCTTGGGTGCTGGAGAGCCGGGGCCGACCGGCAGGGTGGCTCACGCTTACCTATGCTGATGGTGTTGGGGAATCCTCCGTGAGAATGACCCAAAAGCTCCAGGACTAAAAAGAAGACCGCCCGGAGCACGCTTTGCCCCATTTTCTTCTGCCTGGCCATGCTATGCCTAGAACGAAGCTGACAAGAGCATGGGCGCAACTCGGGAGTCGTCAAAATAATAATAGAAAAAGAAAAAGAATTCGCCGGCTCTTTCACCCCCTCCCCTCAACTTGCTCTCGCTCACTCTTCCTTTCCACCCCACACTAGTCCTCCTCCTCCACCACCTCCTCTCGTCTCTCTCTCTCTCTCTCACGCTCCCCCTCTCGCTCCCTCTCGCTCCCAGGCTCTCTCACACCCCCTCCCCACCCCCCACCTCACTTCTGTCTTCACACCAATCTGGAAGGCGGGTTCATTGGCTGCAAGCTCAGTTCGCCAAAGCGATCTCCCTCCCTATCGCTAAGACAGACAGAGAGAGAGAATAAAAACAGAAAAAAAAAAATGAAAAAGATAAAACACCAGAAAACCAATAAATCCCCCAAAGAAACAAAAAGAGAGAAAGAGAGAGAGAGAGAAATTAAAATCTGAGACTTTTCTCCCCCAGAAGATGGTGGGTCTAAAGAGGGGAAAAAAGAAGGAAAGAGAGAAAAGGCTCAGCGGTGGCGAATTGGGCTCTTCCAATTGGGCCGGTAGGGGATATTGATCAAAGTTGATCTGACGTGGAATTAAAGCCGCACACCGCTTAGCTCCACTGCAAACTGCAGCCGCGGACTGCAAAGCCTCGGTGCTGGCGTTTGTCAACATGGGAGATGGAATCGATAGAAATACACCAGTCCTCACGTGGGCCAGCCTTTCTAGCTGCAGCCAGCTTTTAAAGAAAAGAAGAAAAAAGCTGTATTGTTTGTGCGTTTGTGCGTCTGGCTTAAAGCAGAGGGGTCTTGCGGGGGCGGTGAGTGGTTACTCTGGAGTCTCTGTAGAGACTCGGAGAAGCAGTTCCCATCACAATGCGTCCGAAGATGCTGCGCATGCCTGGGCCATGCCGCTCAGTTTTTACAGCGGAGATCCGAGGGGTGAAGAGCCCCCAGCCACCCCCTCACTCCGACAGCTCTGGGAGGCGAGTACCTCTCGAACCCAAGCGCAGAGCCGGGCCTACGGGGGAAGGGGGGAGACGGTGGTGCTGGGCAGCAAGGGGCTGACTGCTTGGGAGGATGTAAAAGTCTGTGCGTGGAGGTGGTGACTAAAGGTTAATGAAAGGACTCAGTCCCAACAGTGAAGGAGGAGAGAGGTGTAGGACTGAGTTGGGATATGGTGGCTAGGAGCATTCCATGGACTGGAGGAGCCTGGTTGGCTACAGTCCATGGGTTCGCACAGAGTCTGACACGACTGAATGACTAACACACACACAGGGATTGGAAGTTAAGGTTGGAGGAAACTGCCCCTAACTGCCTTGCTCCCTCAGCCTTGCCTTTTTGCATAGTATCCTAGGCCCCTGAGGGGTGACCCCAGAGGCCGTCAATTTCCCCCTACTCCTCTTGTTTCGGAGAAGGCAATGGCACCCCCACTCCAGTACTCTTGCCTGGAAAATCCCATGGGCCATGGAGCCTGGTAGGCTGCAGTCCATGGGGTCGACTTCACTTTCACTTTACACTTTTCATGCATTGGGGAAGGCAATGGCATCAAGAAAGAACCTTGAAAGTAGGCAGTGCAGTCTGGATCTCTGTTGGGGGTGGTCCCCTCCACAACATCCCTTGGACAAATAAACCTCTTAGGCTGTGGCCGCCTCTCCATAGCCCCTTTCTCCAGTGGTGAGAAAAAAGAAGCCTCCTTATCTCCGGAGTCTTTCACACCTACCCCAGCTACTGGGGAAGGGCCGGATTTTGTCCCTCCCCACAACAGCTGTTCTTCTTTTTTTTTTTTTCATATCCTCTTCTCCTGGCGTATGTGGAAAATGGAACTTCCTACCAGCCTGCAGCAAAGTGGTACGCATGGGGCAGAGGATACTAAGGCAGGGCCACAGGGCCCAAACTGGCACACTGATCACACCAGAACTTTGGGTTTGATGTAACATATATTGGAGCCCAGAACAGAAAGTTTTCAAACACTTGAGCCACCAGAAAAATAGTTCTAGGCTCTTCCCAAATGTCTACCCATTCTGACAATGTAGAATATCTTCCTACCCCACCACCCATGGAAATCTATTGTCTCCATTTGGATGGTCCATGCAAACAGTGAGGGAGAAACCTGGGAGTCATAGAAGCCTAAATTTGCAGGTGGCTGGGATATTAGGACAAAAGGGTAGCAGAGGCTAGGTCGACTACCCCTTGACAAATGTGGAGCGAGAGACAGCATGGTTCAGGGACATGGACTTAGGAGACAGGTTTAGGTTCAAATCTATACCTCACGGACAGCAGCATGCCAGGCCTCCCTGTCCATCACCAAGTCCCGGAGTTTACTCAGACCCATGTCCATTGAGTCAGTGATGCCATTGCTGTTGGTGGAAAAGCCTGCTTAATATGTGTGAATTCTTTTTGCATTGTGTGACCTTGAGTGACTTTCTTAATCTGAACTCCAGTTCAGACTTTCACCTGCAAAATGGAAATAGAAATATTTCTTTCCTGATAGAGTGGTTGTAGATTGAATAAGATAGTGGATTAAGTGGATCTAATTCAGTGCCTGACTCAAAGACATCAATAAATGTTAATTTCCAAACTCTCTCCCCCTCTTTCTCATCTTTTGACAGTGCCATTTTCTCCCCCAAAGTACCTCATGCAATCAGCCTGCTCTTTCTCTACCATCCCCCAAACCTCAGACTCAGCTACCCAATATTTGCCAGTGTTCCACATCAGTCTTCTTGTTGTAGTTCCTCCAGAGCCCGAGGAGACAGGACAGAATCTGGTAGATGGCATCTGTACTAAGGTTCTAATGGCAGGCAGTGGCAATTTAATATTAAAAATGACACATTTAGAGAAACTTTACTCTGTGCCAGGCACTATATGTTCCTCTTTTAGATAACATAGTTGCATTTTAATAGGAGCCTTCAATTCTTTGACCAAAGAAATAACTCTGATGAGGAGTTTCAGGTTGGTTTCAGGTGGATAGACAACATATTTTGGACAGAGGTGGGGTTGGGGGCAGCTTTCAGCACATCTCACTTCACTCCTGAAGGCCTCCAGGTCCCCAGCCCTGCTTGGCTGACACTGGGCATCAGTGGATGAAGAGAATTGTGACCATCTCTAGTCATTTGGCTGGAAGAGTAATGGGATGGGTCAGAAAGGAAAGATGAGAGGAAGAAAGGCATCTTAGTGCCTCTGCACTTGGAAATTCTCCATGGAATTCATCTCTGTAAATGGCACCCATCCCTTCCATTTTCAGTCTCCCCTCTCCACTACCTTTTCCCCTCTCTTTCATCTGCTGCCACTCTTTCAACTTTTCACTGTCAGTGGCAGCTGTTGGCAGAATTGGACTAGTCCCATCTGAGCCAGCAGGGACACAGTGGCGCACTAGGCATATTGCTGTTGGTGGAAAAGCCTGCTTAATATGTGCGAATTCTTTTGCAATTGATCCCTATCCAAGAAAGCAGTGAGACCCTATTTGAACTTCATCTCTGATTTTCCAATGAAGAGCTAGAGATTGTACTAGCAGCATCGTAGTCACCAGAAGTTGCCAACAAAGCCCCCAAACCAGCTCTCCCTCTGTGGTTAAGAGGTATCCCTTCTCCACTCAAGATGACCTGCTAGTCTCAGGACCCAAGACTGCACTTTTAAATGAGCTCTATGATGCAGTTTAAGCAGCAAGAAAATAATTCTTGCAGTTCTTATTGAGAGGCTGTTCTGTATTCTTTCATGACATAGTCAGGTGCAGTCACAAGAGGGGACAAAGGAAAGGCACAGGAAAACAGAGATTATTATCCTCACAGGTCCTAGAGAAACTGTCAATATGCCATACAAGAGGACCACATTGTGGGGTACCCAAGGAATGGGCTCAACCAAGCAAGTGGGGGAGATGAGATAGAGACCAGAACAGAGGCCCAGGGGAAAGTACATTTATTGGGGTTCAGAATATACAAGCAGCCCAGTATGCTGCAGTCCATGGGGTCGCAAAGAGTCAGACATGACTGAGCGACTGGACAACAACAAATATATGAGCAAAGGGAATTTCACTGGCGTATTTTAAGGACATTAGGTGACAGCCAAGGGAGAGCAAGCCTTAGCACACTGACACACCTGGTCACTTGGCAGGGGGCTCATGGCCTGATTTTGGGGATGTTGGGGCAGCAAATGAAATGTGAAGTTCTAAAATTTATAATATAAAGAAATATAAAGAAAGTGAAGTCGCTCAGTCGTCTGACTCTTTGCAACCCCGTGGACTGTAGCCCACCAGGCTCCTCTGTCCATGGGATTCTCCAGTCAAGAATACTGGAGTGGGTTGCCATTTCCTTCTCCAGGGGATCTTCCTGACCCATGGATCGAACCCAGGTCTCCTGCACTGCAGGCAGACGCTTTAACCTCTGAGCCACCAGGGAATGCAAAATTTATAATACAAAAGTGAAAATAGTGGAGAAGGAAATGGCAACCCACTCTAGTATTCTTGCTTGGGAAATCCCAGAGACAGAGGAGTCTGCTAGGCTACTACAGTCCATGGGGTCCCAAAAGGGTCAGACACAACTTAGTGACTCAGCAACAACAAAGAACAATGGCAGTTTTAGCCAATATGTGAGAACACAAAAGTTATAAGGAATTGGGGGCTGGGACTGAAGCAAAAGTCCAATTGTTTACAGATGTGGATGTCTATTTGGAAAAACCAAAATAAGCTGCAGGTGAGTATTTAAACTTAAAAAAAAAAGGCAAAAGTGAAAATAAATAATACTTCCCTGTTGAGATTTCTATTTCAAAATTGGGATGGGGCATTTGGGTAAGCAAAAGAAATGTCAGCTAGTGGAATTTGGAGATGGAGTCTATATTGTACATTAAACTTCATACTTACTAACTGCATACTTTTCAAATAAAAATAATGATGAAAATCATTCTGATTCCTCAGAAGGAATCAGAATGTTCTACCCTTTATAAAGTTAATGAAACCAAGATGCTATATCCCTTGCCTAACAGAAAGATGATTTTCTCACTGTTTGACTTGAAACTTTGATTTCTTCAACAAACGTTTGACCACCTGCTATATGACAGGCTCTGCTAGGCACCGTTAATTTAAGGAAGTAAGACAGTTTCTGCTTTCAGTGAATTTCAAGTTCAGAGAGGAACAGATATATTCATTGGGAATGGCAATCTAACAGGATAAGTGCTGTGAAAACAGTAAGTACCAGCTACCCTTGGCAGTATAGAGGAAGATGTTTAAATGTCTGAAACAAGGTATTGATACTTCCCTTGTCCTAGATTCAGTGCCATGCTTCTAAAAAGAGAAGATAGAACAACATGATTTCTAAGGTCCTATGATTCTATGTTGTTCCTTGTTCAGTAGCTAAGTCATGTCCGACTCTGCGACCCCATGGACAGCAGCACGCCAGGCCTCCCTGTCCATCACCAACTCCCGGAGTTTACTCAGACCCATGTCCATTGAGTCAGTGATGCCATCCAACCACCTCATCCTCTGTCATCCCCTACTCCCGCCTTCAATCCTTCCCAGCATCAGGATCTTTTCAAATGAGTCAGCTCTTTGCAGTTGGCCAGAGTACTGAAGTTTCAGCTGCAGCATCAGTCCTTCCAAAGAAATCCCAGGGCTGATCTCCTTCAGAATGGACTGGTTGGATCTCCTTGCAGTCCAAGGGACTCTCAAGAGTCTTCTCCAACACCACAGTTCAAAAGCATCAATTCTTCGACATTCAGTTTTCTTTATAGTCCAACTCTCACATCCATATATGACTACTGGAAAAACCATAGCTTTGACTAGATGGACCTTTGTTAACAAAATAATATCTTTGCTTTTTAATTTGCTCTTTTGGATTGTCATAGTTTTTCTTCCAAGGAGCAAGTGATTTTTAATTTCATAGCTGCAGTTCCTGTCTGCAATGATTTTGCAGCCCGAGAAAATAAGATCTGTCACTATTTCCAGTTTTCCCCCTTCTATTTACCATGAAGTGATGGGACCAGATGCCATGGTCTTAGTTTTTTGAATGTTGAGTTTTAAGCCAGCTTTTTCACTCTCCTCTTTCACCCTTGTCAAGAAGGAGATTGTGTTCACCTATGGCTGATTCGTGTCAATGTATGGCAAAACAAATACAGTATTGTAATTAAAAAAATAAATAAATTTAATTAAAAAAGAAGCTCTTTAGTTCTTCTTCACTTTCTACCATTACAGTGGTATCATCTATGTATCTGAGGTTGTTGATATTTCTCCAGCAACTTTGATTCCAGCTTGAGATTTATACAGCCCAGCATTTCACATGTAGTCTGCATAGAATTTACATAAGCAGGGTGACAATATACAGCCTTGTCATACTCCTTTCTCAATTTTGAACCAGTCCATTGTTCCATGTCTGGTTCTATTGTTTCTTGACCTGCACACAGGTTTCTCAGGAGGCAGGTGAGGTGGTCTGGTATTCCCATCTCTTTAAGAATTTTCCACAGTTTGTTGTGATCCACACAGTCAAAGGCTTATAGCGTAGTCAACGAAACAGAAGTAGCTTTTTTTTTCCTGGAATTCCCTTGCTTTCTCTTCTGATCCAGTGGATGTCAGCAATTCGATCTCTGGTTCCTATGTCTTTTCTAAATCCAGCTTGAACATCTGAAAGTTCTCATTCACGTACTGCTGAAGCCTAGCTTGAAGGATTTTGAGCATTACCTTGCTAGCATGTGAAATGAGCACACTTGTGCGGTAGTTTGAATATTGTTTGGCATTGCACTTCTTGAGACCGGAATAAAAACTGACATTTTCCAGTCCTGTGGCCATTGCTGAGTTTCCAAATTTGCTGACATATTGAGTGTAGCACTTTAACAGCATCATCTTTTAGGATTTGAAATAGCTCAGGTGGAATTCCATCACCTCCACTAGCTTTGTCCATAGTGATGCTTCCTAAAGCCAACTTGACTTCACATTCCAGGATGTCTGGCTATAAGTGAGTGATCACACCATCATGTTTATCTGGGTCATTAAGATAGTTCTGTGTATTCTTGCCACCCCTTCTCAATCTCTTCTGCTTCTGTTAGGTCCTTACCATTTCTGTCATTTATTGTGCCCATCCTTGCATGAAATGTTCCCTTGAAATCTCAATTTTCTTGAAGAGAACTCATATCACCCATTTTATTGTTTTTGTCTATTTTTTTGCATTGTTTACATAAGAAGTCTTTTTAATCTCTCCTTGTTACTCTCCGGAACTCTGCATTCAGTTGGGTATATTTTTCTCATTCTCCTTTGCCTTTTGCTTCTCTTCTTTTCTCAGCTATTTGTATAGCCTCCTGAGGCAGCCACTTTGCCTTCTTACATTTCTTTTTCTTTGGGGAATGGTTTTGGTCACTGCCTCCTGTACAATGTTACAAACCTCTGTCCATAGTTTTTCAGGCACTCTACCATATCTAATCTCTTGAATCTGTCACCTCCACTGTATAATCATAAGGGGGTTTCATTTATACCTGAATGGTCTAGTGGTTTTCCCTGCTTTCTTCAGTGTCAGCCTGAATCTTGCAATAAGGAGCTCATGATTTGACCACAGTCAGCTCCCAGTCATGTTTTTGCTGAATGTATAGAGCTTCATCTTCAGCTGCAAAGAATATAATCAATCTGACTTTTGTACTGACCATCTGGTGATGTTCCTGTGTAGAGTTGTCTCTTGTGTTGTTGGAAGAGGGTGTTTATATGACCAGTGCATTCTCTTGGCAAAACTCTCCTAGCTTTTGCCCTGCTTCATTTTGTATCTAAGGCCAAACTTTTCTGTTACTCCAGGTATCTCTTGACTGCCTACTTTTGCATTCCAATTCCCTGTGATGAAAAGGACATCTGTTTTTGGTGTTAGTTCCAAAAGGTCTTGTAGGTCTTCCATAGAACAAGTCAGCTTCAACTTCTTCTGCATTAGTTGTTGGGGCATAGACTTGGATTACTGTGATGTTGAATGGTTTGCCTTAGGAAAACACTGAGATCATTCTGTCATTTTTGTGACTGCACTCAAATGCTGCATTTCGTGAGCATTGACTCACGTAACTGGAAGGGACATAGGTAGGGCTGGCTTGAATTTTGTTTTGTTATTTAATTTTTGGCTGAAGTGGGTCTTCATTGCTTTGCACAGGCCTTCTCTAGTTGTGGCGAGTGGAGGTTATTCTTCAGTCTGATACAGGGGCTTCTTACTGCAGTGGCTTATCTTGTTGAGGGGCAAAGGGTCTAAGGTGCAAGGGTTTCAGTAGTTGTGGAATACTGGCTCATTAGTTGTGGCACACAGGCTTAATTGCTCCATGGGATGTGGAATCTTCCCAGACTAGGGAACAAACCTCTGTTCCCTGCATTGGCAGGTGGATTTCCATCTACTGTGCCACCAGGGAAGTCCTGGCTTGAGGTTTGATTGGACTTGATAGGTCAAAATTTTTATCAAAGACCTGATTTCTTTTCCTCTCTCCTTTCTGCTTCCCACATGATGGCAAAAATGTCTATGGTATGTCTTGTCTTCATATCTACATCACAGCTTTTTATATCCTTGGTTCAAAATGAGTCACATGACCATTCATGATCTAATCCTGTGACCTAGCAATGTCATTCTTAGCCCACATAAACTAGTCATCATGGCATGGTGGATTATGCCCCATCCATAATGTTGAGATTAAGGAATAGAGTCATTCCTCCCCACCCCTCACCATACCACATGATTGACACACAGTAGGAGGAGGGAAAGATGGAGGTTGGAAAACAACCACAGTAATTTCTAAAATCTCTATTTTCCAAAGTTCTCAGAGAATTGTGAGTGGTAATTATTTTACTTGAAATGTCTTCAGGGCCCTGATAACTTGCTGAAATGGTCTTGTCTTTGGTCCATTAGACATAGACTGCTCAATGGTGAGATCCTTCTGTTATTTTGATAGTTCAGTTCCCTAAATTCATTTCATGATGCATCTGCCTGCTATTTAATTCTTCTCTGAAGAGAATCATGTTCTATTGAGTGTCCAGGGTAAGAAACTGTTATAGAAATAATTTCTTTACCTAAGGGTAGAGGCAAATAGGCTTCCAGGTCTTTTCAGATAGTGACCTACTGACTCGTCTCTGTGTCCTCCTCAGGATAAGCAGAGGTTTAGGGTGATACTCAACAGACTGTGAAACTGATGAATCAGAGAGGTTTAGTGAACAACCCAAGGTCACACAGCCAAGTGTTGGGGAATGAAGTTTCTTAGGCCTCTAGGGCTTTATCCACTAGACCAGAGTCTCCTTCATGCTGTGAGAGAATTGAATCATAACGAATATATTCCACTAGGATGGGTACATCTTAGCAAGTAATTATCCCCCGGTGGGTTCTGAATGGGCTTGAAAACTGCAGATGGAAATCACTTAGCTTCAGGACTCCAGCTTCTCACAAAGTCACACTCTTATAAGCTGCAACGTCTCTCTGATGGGAAGTGTAAATTTATTGAGAATTATTCCAGGTTACCTCCGAAAGATGATATTGTTGACATTTTTATTAATGTACTTTTTTTTTTACCCTCTGGGAAGGTTAGAAACCGTCGCTGTGAAATAGCCTAGCCAAGTTCGGTGGAAATAACCCCCAAACTAAAACTGATTTTGCATCCCAGTTGTAGTTGGGAAAGAGTTGCATATTTGAGATTTTTTATTGAGAAATTCTGGGTGCCAATTGGTTGAGGAGTTATGCTTTTATACTCAACTGGAAAAGTTTTCATCTTTTGGGGTACTTATGAAAATTAGACCACCAGACCACCTTACCTGCTTCCTGAGAAATCTGTATGTAGGTCAAGAAGCCACAGTAGAACTGGACATGGAACAATGGACTGGTTCTAAATTACAAAAGGAGTACATCAAGGCTGTATACTGTCACCCTGCTTACTTAACTTCCATGCAGAGTACATCATGAGAAACGCTGGGCTGGAGGAAGCACAAGCTGGAATCAAGACTACCAGCAGAAATGTCAATAACCTCAGATATGCAGATGACACCACCCTTATGACAGAAAGTGAAGAGGAACTAAAGAGCCTCTTGATGAAAGTGAAAGAGGAGAGTGAAAAAGCTGGCTTAAAACTCAACATTCAAAAACTAAGATCATGACATCCAGTCCCATCACTTCATGGCAAATAGATCAGGAAACAATGGAAATAGTGACAGACTTTATTTTTTGGGGCTCCAAAATCACTGCAGATGGTGACTGCAGCCATGAAATCAAAAGACGCTTACTCCTTGGAAGAAAAGTTATGACCAACCTAGACAGCATTTTAAAAAGCAGAGACATTACTTTGCCAACAAAGGTCCATCTCGTCAAAGCTATAATTTTTCCAGTAGTCATGTATGGATGTGAGAGTTGAACCATAAAGAAAGCTGAGCGCTGAAGAATTGATGCTTTTGAACTATGGTGTTGGAGAAGACTCTTGAGAGTCCCTTGAACTGCAAGAAGATCAAACCAGTCAGTCCTAAAGGAAATCAACCCTGAATATTAATTGGAAGGACTGATGCTGAAGCTGAAGCTCCAATATTTTGACCACCTGATGCCAAGAACTGACTCATTTGAAAAGACCCTAATGCTGGGAAAGATTGAAGATGAGAGGAGAAGGGGATGACAGAGGATGAGTTGGTTGGATGGCATCACTGGACATGAATTTGAGCAAGCTCTGCGGGTTGGTGATAGAGAAGCCTGGCATGCTGCAGTCCATGGAGTTGCAAAGAGTTGGACAGGATTGAGTGACTGAATTGAATTGGCTGATGAAAATTAGAAAGTGACTCCAGATTCTGAAACTCACAGAATTGTGTCAGGAACTGAGTCAGCATTATACCATATCAGATGAAGGCAAAACAGCTTTTTCCCTCATTTTTAAGTAGTGGTGATGAGGTTGGAATGGGTAAAGCTCATGTGTTAGATTGAATGAGGGCTCCAATCAGTCCCTCCTTCCTGCATCCCTACCTTTCTCAATACTCCACTGTGGGTAATTTTTTCTCTGCCCCTTGACTTTGGATTTGGCCATACCACATGCATGTGGGTAGGAGTGACTCTCTTTCAGGTTGTGTCTTAAGAAAGCACATGCAGTTTTGCTTGCCGTCTTCACCTCTGTCAGTGCCAAGAGAAATACATGTACCAGCTAGTATGCGGTCTAAGAAGGATGAAAGACATGGGGAGCAGAACTGCCCCAGTTGACTCACAGACCTGTAATAAGGAGCAGAACCATCTCAGCTACTACAGTCTGCAACAGAGCTGCCCAGTTGAGCTCAGACTAGATCAGGTGAACCATAGACAATGTGCAGATGAGTGAGAAATGTTCTTTTGAGCCACAAGGATTTTGGAGCATATATAGCAGGTATCTGGCAGTGATGTGTTTCTATGAGTGATCTAAGTCTAGGGTGCATGCATTCTGTTTGCCCAGGACAGTTCAGTTTATGCCCATTGTCCTAGCCTAAGTTCCCCTTTCACTCTCAAAAGTATCCCAGTATGGGTGATAAACTCTCTCATCCATCTAGCTGAGGTAGTGTGTGGCTTATGGGGTTGCTCTAAGGGCCAGAGAAAGACTTGCTATCTGCTTGTTTGCCACTTCTGCTCTTTTTTCTTTCTTTTTCCTTTTTGCACATGATAAAGCTTGTGGGATTTTAGTTCCCCAACCAAGGTTCGAACTCAGGCGCCTGGCAGTGGAAGTGCAGAGTCCCAACCACTGGGCTACCAGGGAAGTCCCTACTTCTGCTTCTTAATTCCTGTTTCCTAATCTGTCAACTGGGCTTCCCTGGTGGTGCTAGTGGTAAAGAACCTGCCTGCCAGTGCAGGAGATGTAAGAGATGCGGGTTTGATCCCTGAGTCAGGAAGATCCTCTGGAGAATGGAATAGCTACCCACTCCAGTATTCTTGCCTAGAGAATCCCATGGACAGAGGAGCCTGGTGGGTCACTGTCCACGGAGTTGCAAAAGAGTCAAGAGTCAACCAATCAGCAACAACAATCTGGCAACTGGGGCTTTAACTCTAGCCATCTTGAAGAATCAGTTCTTTTTATCTCTCTTTTGGATCCAGGACATTCTGGATTTCCTGATTTAAAAATGAATTCAGAGTAGTTAGAGGAATGAAAAGATAACTGAAAATGGTTGAATTCTAGGATACTTGATTGTAGCTAATTTTTAAAAAGGAATTTCTAGGTTTCCTAAAATTTAATCTGTTTTAATCTGTGTGCTGTGAGCAGATTCTGTTGAATCTTTATGACATCATTTCTATGAACACCACAATATTTTGAGAGAAAAGAAAAGCGTATGAACCATTCCACATTTTTCTGGGTGATGACCCACACAACAAAAATTAGTGCTTTTCTCCTTTGAAAATAAGTATCTGCAAGTTTAAGAAAATCCAGTTTATGTGGAAATACAAATTTGAAGAGAGTTTCATAGTTTGCTAAAGGATTCACTGCAAGTTTCCTTTAAACAGTGAACTGTTCTTGCTCAGTGATTATCAGCTGGATATGGTTTTGCCCTCCTGGGGACAAGTGGCAGTGTCTGGAGAATTTTTGATTGTCACACCTGGTGGAGGGGTGGTGGTTGCTATGGCACTTAGTGGGTAGAGGCCAAGGTTGCTGCTAAACCTCCTTTAATGCACAAGGCAACCCTTGACAACAAAAGACTATCCAGTTGCAGAGGTCAACAGTGCCACTGTTGAGAAACCCTACTCCTATGTTTAAAAAAAAACAAGACAGAAGTTTTTTTAAAAGAAACAAACGTATACTGGGAGTTGGATCATAGAGGATCCTGCTGTGATTTATGTCGGAGAGTGTTTTGCCTATGTTTTCCTCTAGGAGTTTTATAGTTTCTGGTCTTACATTTAGATCTTTAATCCTTTTTGAGTTTATTTTTGTGTATGGTGTTAGAAAGAGGTCTAGTTTCATTCCTTTACAAGTGGTTGACCAGTTTTCCCAGCACCACCTGTTAAAGAGACTGTCTTTACTCCATTGTATAGTCTTGCCTCCTTTGTCGAAGATAAGGTGTCCATAGGTGTGTGTGTCTATGTTCAATACAGGAGGCAGGATGCATGGGGCTGGTGCACTGGATGATTCAGGGAGATGATATGGGGTGGGAGGTGGGAGGGGGCTTCGGCATTGGGAGATCGTGGACACCTGTGGCTGATTCATGTCAATGTTTGGCAAAACAAATACAGTATTGTAATGTAGAATAAAGTATTAAAAAAATAAAAAGAAAATGAAATAAAAATATAGAAATCATATCAACTCTTAGGGGTCATGTATTAAGTCTATTTATTGATTTACTCAATAAATATTTACTAAACAACTATTAAAAAAATAAAAAAATAAAAGAAACAAACAGTTTACATATGCCTTTTTAGAAATGTGAATATTGGACCAGATGTCTAAAAACCTGGATTCTAATTGCAGCTCTGCCCAAACTACACTTTCTGTGTTTCAGTGTTTTGATATGTGAGTTGGGAATTCATTTTGTCTATCTCTCCATGTAAGATAATAAAGAGCATAAAGGAAGGAGGGAGAGAGAGGGAGAGAGAGGGGAGGGAGGGTGAGAGGGAAAGAGAGAGAGAGAGGTGTCTACTCAATCTTGTGGCATTCAGGTTGTTAAAGTTGAGTAGAGCAAGTTATAGAAATAAAGAAATGTAAACTTTCTGAGAGTATTTCTAACTGCTTTTACTTTTTAAAGACATTCTATAGCAATAGGTCACTTGTGAAGAAACTGAAGCAGGATGGAATGTTTGTCCTTTCCCTAAATCTGACACAGAATCCAAGGCTTTGTGACTTCCCCATTTGCCTCAGTTCATTGCAAGGTACCTACAGTGCTTCTTACTAGTCATCAGTGGTTCAAGGAATATTATTATTATTATTATTGCTCTTTTTTTTTAAGTTTAGAGAAATGTTAAAGGAGAAGAAGAAGCAGTTACAAAAATCTCTTTCTAGCGATCTTCAGGGTTCAGAGTTGGGCAGAAAGCTTGTTTCCTCTCAGCTGCCATCTCTTGGTTTGACTCAAGGATGAGGAGTGAGGTGGACTCTGGTAAGCAGCAGCAGGAAGGAGGGAAACCAAGGCCACTCATTGTTTAGTTTAGAAACTCTTCAGGGCAGAGAAGACTGGCTGGATAACTTGTGAGGTCCAAGGTGAAATGAAAATGCTGGGCCCCTGTTCAAGCATTATCAGGAATTTCAAGACAGAGACAGCAGAATGTCACACCAAGCACAGCTGGCAAGACTCCGTGGGCACCTGCACTTCCCAGGCTGATGAAGCCTTCCTTGGAGGGCAGTGCCTGCTCTGGAGGCGAACGGGCAGTATGGAGAGCCTTTCTCCTCAGTTCCCTGGGCTCTTGACTCTGGGTCTCAGGGAGAAAGCTTGAGCACTAAGGGCCCTCCAGGTCCAAAGGAAATGAAGGGCTTCCTCAAGGGAGGCCACAGATAGTTCCTCAGCTGCTGCTCCTGGCCTCCCTCAGTGCAGAGTCCCAGTCCCAAGAGAAGTTCCCTGTTACAAAGGAAGTGAAAAATCACTTAAGTTCACTGTTTCTTGGCAGGAGGCCAGTCAAAAGAGTGGTCTTACAATCTTACCTACCCTGCTATCTAAACTCAAATTGAGTTCCCTAGGGGAAGATCATTCTATATCCAGAGGCACCACACTGAGAAAGTCCTTGTCAGGCAATGGATTTAAATTCAAAGAAAACAAAGTGAAACCAAAGAAACATTGCCTTCCCTTTAAAGTTCTGGTTAAGAGTTTAGAACATTATTATATTTTGCTAATAAAGGGAAAACAGTAACTCCTTCCCAATTCTGAATTGCCTTTTCTCAAATTTTTGGTATATGCAGATTAATTTGGTATTTTATCCTTATGGTGATGATGATGTTGATGACAGTAAAGAAGATAATGATCATGAGGATAACAACAATGATGATAGCAAACATATATATCTTACCACATGCCAAGTACTCTGCTAAATGATTTAAATATATTGTCTCAGGGAATCCTGAGAGCAACTCTTTGAGATAAGTACTATTATTATCCCCATATTTAATGCAAACCAAAATTAGAGACATTTTATACAAACTTTAAAGGAAAGAGACCCTGAGAAGCATCTGTCGAGCAAGAGATGGTAAATGGAAAGTAATTGCACAGTTCTCATTCTTAACAAGTGAGAATGTGAAAATTGTCGTTGCTTTTCCCTTTTATTTAGGATGTTTCCTTTATTGTGTATTTTTGAACACAAAGTTTATTTTTAAATGCTTTTCATAATGCTTAGTACCCAGAAGCTTCTCAATAAAGGTGTGCTGAAGGAATTAATAAATGAGAGCTTTTGTGGGCTTACTCAAGATCTCAGCCTTCTTAAGAAGTTTAATGAAAATGTCCTGAGCTCTTTAATTATGAATTCTGCTACAAGAGTTTTGAGAAACAAAACTTTGTGGTTGGAGAAGTATGTTTACTTGCTCAGTCATGTCCAAATCTTTGCACCTCCGTGGACTATAGCCCGCCAGGCTCCTCTGTTCATGAGATTTCCCTGGGCAAGAATACTTGAGTGGGTTGCCAGTTCCTTCTCCAGGGATCTTCATTACCTTCATTTCAGGTAAATCATACCTATATCAGCCTGCCCTTCTTAAATGGTTATAAACTAAGGCATCATTACCACCACCTTGTGGTTGCTTCCTATAATTGCAGACAAATTGTTGCTGTTAAGTCACTAAATCATGTCTGAACTGTAACTCTCCAGGCTCATCTGTCCATGGGATTCCCAGGCAAGAATACTGGAGTGGGTACCCATGCCCTCCTCTATGGGCACAAGGATTTTTGTGTGTGTGTTTTTTTTTTTTGGTCTGTTTTGTTTATTGCTGTAATTCCAGTACACAGAATAATGCCTGGAATGTAACTGATGCTAAATAATATTTGTCAAGGGGCTTCTCAGGTGGCACTAGTGGTAAAGAACCCTGCTGCCAATGCAAGAGATGTAAGAGATGCAGGTTTGATCCCTAGGTTGGGAAGATCCTCGATCCCTGTGTTAGTAAGATCCCCTGGAGGAGGGCATAGCAACCCATTCCAGTATTCTTGCCTGGAGAATCCCATAGAGAGAGGAGCCTGGCAGATAGCAGTCCATAGGGCCTCACAGAGTCAGACACAACTGAAGTGACTTAGTACAGCACATAGTATTTGTAAAAGGAATGAATGAATGCGTGACTTAACCAAAAGCAAGATCCAATGGTCCTCTATTTAATGTTATGATTGACTCAGGTGGAATACAAGGGAGAAATCTATTGGATTTCTGGGATGGACTTTTAAGAGAAGACCAAATTCCCTATTGTCAGTGTGGTTAGATTTGGCAAACTCTTATAGAACAGTGGCCATATGTTTTGCTTAGGACAAGGCTTCTTAAGGTGCAAGGCTTAGTGGAGAAGAGCAAAGGGTGGATCTGGTGGGAGAAAAGGAGAATAACCTTTCTCTTCTTGCCTCCACAGAGTCAAAACTTACCTATCCTTCCCTCCTTAGGGTCAGAACTTACCTGTCTTTCAACTTATTTTCAGAATTCTGTTAGATAAGTGGTTGGTACATTCCACAAAGTACTTGGTGGAAAAGCAATCCTTGTGTTACCATTAAGGAACAGATGACAGTTGAGAAGAATTGAAGGTCTGAGTCAGTATAACATTTCCTGTTTCTTAAGAACGCGAAAATTGGCTGACTATGTCTGTAGCTGGCCACAGCATGATAAGAGGCTAGGTGGTAAATGCCGACAAAGTGGAAATGGACATCAGCAATTTGCTGCTATATCTTACAATATGGGCAAATCTTGCTTTCTGCAGTGGGAATGCACCTAAATTTTTTGTGGAAAATGAATTTAGGTAAATTGAATCCTATTTTAAATCCAGGACAGGTGCTTGCCACTTAAAGGAACCCTGAAGCAAATCATTTTTCGAGTGAAAAAAAAGGGCTATTTTGTCATTTTTGTGATTTCCTACATGTACTAAAAACCCTCAGTCCTCTATAATTTAGAGGACAGACTCCTTTGGATAAAAATACATACATTGAGGCTGTTTATTTTTCAAACCTCTGTTGCCAAAGCTTAAAACAGGAAATAGCTGGCTTTCTCAAAACCCCAATATTCCAATCTGATATCTTTTCATAGTATACTTCTAAAGCAGGGTCAAAAATTTGCCAGATTATCTGAGACCAAGTCAAACTGTTAATGAAACATATATAGTACTGCTCTTGCCTGACTCAAATGACGACTGTGTACCTCTTCACTGAAACCTTGGATGTAAAGCATAAGCTATAAACTTCATGTCAATGGGAAAGGAGTTATAATCTGAGTTAGTATTTACCAAGTACTTACTATGAGCCAGGTTAGCTCATTTAATTCTCATAGTTCCTTAGGAAGTAGGTACTGTTATTATTTTAATTTTGCATCGGAGGAAATGGACACATACAAAGAAATTAAATGACTTGCCCAAGGTCACCTAGCTCTAAGGCGTGGATGTGAAATTGAATCTAGGAAGCCTCTATTCCACCCCACTCAGCATCACACTCTATGCCTCTGTGTGTGTGTATGCTTGTTCTCAAAGGGCAGGGAACATTCAGCTGCTTCGATGCTATATAAACTCCGTCACCATTCAGTCTGCATTGCAGACAAAGACTTGGGAGAGAGTTTTGCTTTGCTTTTAAAAATTTCCCTCTCCAGCTTAGCTAAAGGAGATTTGTTAGAGGATGGAGGGAGTAGTGTTTATATGTCCTGAAAAATAGTTATTTATGGAATGGTGATCAATCAAGTGCCCTGGCAGGAGTTAACTTTGTAGTCTGAGATGAGGTGAGGTAATGGTATCAATCAGTTCAGTCGTTCAGTCAAGTCCGATTCTTTGCGACTCCATGGACTGCAACACACCAGGCTTCCCTGTTCTTCACCAGCTCCCGAAGCTTGCTCAAACTCATGTCCATGGAGTCAGTGATGCTATTCAACCATCTCATCTTCTGTTGCTATTCAACCATCTCATCTTCTGTTGTCCACTGCTCCTTCTGCCTTCAATCTTTTCCAGCATCAGAGTTTTTTTCAAATGAATCAGTTCTTTGCATCAGGTGGCCAAACTATTGGAGCTTCAGCTTCAGCATCAGTCCTTCAATGAATAGTCAGGACTGATTTCCTTTATGATTGACTGTTTTGATCTCCTTGCAGTCCAAGGGACTCTCAAGAATCTTCTCCAGCATCACAGTTTGAAAGCATCAATTCTTTGGCGCTCAGCTTTCTTTATAATCCACCTCTCACATCCATACATTACTACTGGAAAAACCATAGCTTTGACGAGATGGACCTTTGTTGGTAAAGTAATGTCTCTGCTTTTTAATATGCTGTCTAGGTTGGTCATACCTTTTCTTCCAAGGAGTAAGCGTCTTTTAATTTCATGGCTGCAGTCACCATCTGCAGTGATTTTGGAGCCCCCAAAATAAAGTCAGCCACTTTTTCCACTGTTTCCCCATCTATTTGCCATGAAGCAGTGGGACCAGATGCCATGATCTTCATTTTCTGAATGTTGAGCTTTAAGCCAACTTTTTCACTCTCCTCTTTCACTTTCATCAAGAGGCTCTTTAGTTCCTCTTCACTTTCTGCCATAAGGGTGGTGTCATCTGCTTATCTGAGGGTATTGATATTTCTCTTGGCAATCTTGATTCCAGCTTGTGCTTCATCCAGGCCAACGTTTCTCATAGTAATGTGCATAGTGGATCTTCTTCCATCAAAACCTTCGAAAATGGTTCAAGCATGTATAGAGCTCTCAGTTCAAAATCCTCCATCCACGACTAGTATTAGGGTGATCTGACTTCCTTGGATCTCACTGTCCTCATCAGGACAATGAGGGGATGATAATAGCACCCCATACCCCACAAGGCTATTGTGAGGACTGAATGAGATAATTAAAGTGCATACAATGATGCCTGGAATGTAATAAATGCTCAGTAATGTTAGCTCTTATTGTTATTAGCTCCAAGCCCATCAGCATATTTTAGCACAGTTCCCTCTAAGCTTCTTTTGGTTCTTTTGCGGGGCTCTGAGAGAGTCCATTTTGCTAAGTTAGAGAAACCAGGGGAGGTTTATACATTTGCAGAATCTTTCAGCATCTGAGTTTTGTTTCACCCTGGCAAGAAATGGCTTCCTGCTTTGAAAACAAAGGGAAAAAAATGTATTTTTAAAGTGAAGAAACACCTTTTAAAAAACACTCAGAAGACTTATTAGACAGAAAATAGCTTTTACAGAGCAGCATTGTGGTGATTGAGGGGAAAACATTGTCAAGCGTATGAATCAGATTGCTTTTAATGGAGAAGCAAAGTCGCACATGGCAGAGATGGCTGGGGCGGTGGGAGGAGTGAGGGAGAGGGCGGGAGGTGCAAAAGGTTTGCCATGGAGATTGGATTGTGCCAGTCCAGAAACCACTTGCCAAATGAAAACTGCACTCACTCTCACCCACTGCCGCTGTGCGCTAATGAATGCATTTTTGATTAGCTTTGCTGATTACCTGCTTTCTACACACACAGCAGAAGACAGAATAGCCAAGTTTGGGGCTGTAGGTGAAGAGTTTAGAGGCAAGGGGGCTGCGGGAGAGCTTTGATTATCTTTTTATTTTTCTCTCCTCACCTGCTCCTCAGTATACATTGAGATAATGCTGACTTTTCCGGGAAGCAGCAAGAGGCCAGAAACTTGGAATTTTTTTTCCCATACATCGGTGCTGCTGCAGAGTAATAAAACTAGTGCCAGAGGGGCAGGAGCCACGCACAAGCCCCCATCCGCTCTCCTCTGATTTCTCTGTAGCGTTTAACTCATCGCCTCAACCACAGGAGACAAATGTCTTTGCATATATTGAAAAAGAAATTATGTCTTTGATTTCCTAGATACATTACAAGTATTTACCAAGAGATGAGAATTAGGTGGGGAAATAGATTTTAGGCTCAGAAGGCAATGTCTCTGAAGATTTAGTGCAATTTGAATGAGAACACGAACTTTGGGAAGGAAAAACACAAGTTATCAATTTTGGAACAATTTCCTCTCTGGTGCTGTGAGATGAGAACTGAAATCCAATGTTGATAATCAAATGATTCTTTTCTTCCATATCAGATGGAGCAGAATTTTTCATATTGTATTTTCTCTGTGCATGGCTATTAATTTTTGTTGGAGTTGGGATGTTGTTATAATTGCTGTTCTGGACTTGACATTGCATAAGTACTGATCTGTTTCTAACAAGTGGAAGGCTGAAGCGAATGGCCAGAATCATCTATGAATGTCAGCCTGGCCCAGGGCTGAGTGATCCTGTCTGGAGCAAGTATTATTTCCTTTATGGGTGGAAGCTTTGACTACTATTTAGATACAGAGATCAGGTCCACCCCCATGCTTAGGCAGTGAAGGAGTGCTTCCTCTGATTTGAGGGGTTTTGAGTGCCTCTTTAACCCTTTAACCGAAAGCTGGGTCTGGCTGCTCACCCCTCAAAATCCTATAAAGAGGCAAGGTTGGTGGAAAGGTAAGTTTGCTTTATTTTGGATGCAAGCAACCCTCTGGGGGAGTGGGAGGGAGTGCCTTTTCAAAGGCTGATTTCCACCCTCTTCTCAAGAGCTTTTATAGATGGAGGGAGGGAGGGGGCTACGTGCAGAAACAGCAGTCAGTTCTGGCAGTCATCTTTAGATTAGTCATCGGTGGTCTGCTTAGCGTCATCTTGGTTGTTTTCGGTACAGTTAATCTTCAGTTCCAGGGTCATTTTGTTCCCATGTCTTCGAGGCCACTTCTCGGAATTGTGGCAGCTTATGTCATGGCTATAGTATGGTTTGGTTGTCATGTAGCTAACTTCTTTTCTACCTGGTGGGTGTTTCAGTATCTGCAAGAAGCTCATAGGATATGGCTCAGAATATTATCTATAGCTCTTGAGAAGGAACTAAAGATACTTGACTTTGCTTAGTCACTAAACTATTATTATTTGTTCTCTTTTGTCTGCTTTTGCATTTTCTCGCTTCTTTGGTTTAACTTATTCTTTGGCTAAAGCTTCCCCCCGCCGCCCCCCGGAGACAAAAGTCAGGTGGAAGACATGGGGTGGGATGGGCAAGGACTACAGGGTCCTGCTTCATTTTACTTCTACTTCACCACTGGACTTGTGCTTTCTGAAATTCCCATCTCCACCCTCTCCTTTAGGAAGTTCTCTGTGAAAATGGCAGGGCTGCTTGCATTTGGTACATACTTCCCAACAATTCTACATCATGGTACACCGACAGCTCCTTGGAACTGAAATCAACACATTAGGGGACTCTGGCCACATCAGACCTTGAGATCTGAAAGCAATTAGTAACTTAGCACACTGGTAATCTATCTCTTGGTACCATCAGCAGTCTTGCAGAGGGGCAACCGTATCATTTACTGTTCAACCTAGGACGCTTTTGAGAGTGGAAGGGGACACCAGTAATAATTAAACCAGAACATCAGGCAACCTGTATAATCTAGGAAACCTCATCACACTGGTCAGTCACACCGTAACCCAGGCTAGTTTTCCACACTAGTGCTACTGATTGATATCAGACCTCTGAAATGTGTATTTTTCTAGTTTGTTTCCTCCATTAGTCCTCTTCCTTATCTGCCTTTCTGTTTATACAGCTGCTGTCACCTGCTATCATTCTGTTTCTCTTGAGCCTCCATTTTTACAGATGAAGAAACAGATAAGAGGCCAAATGAGGTATTTTTCCCCTTTAGGTTTCTATCAGAAGTGAGCTATCAGGTAATACCATGGACCTTTGGGATCCTGGGGCAAATTGTGCAGTTCGAGTCTTCACTAGCTTTCTCCTGGTGTTTTCCACGTCTCCTTCAACATCTCTCTCTAGTTTCCCATTTCCCATGTTCTCTCTCGTGTCCAGAATTTTCTTTCTTTCCTCACATCCACTAAAGCTTAACTATTCTCCATAGCATTCCATTCCCTCGGGACTTTGCCCTCTGTTCAAAAATGAATGCTGAAAAATTAACTTATTAGTCTCCCTAGGTAGTATATTCATATTTAAATAGGGGACTTCTGGAGACTGTTTAGTCCAGTGAAGCAGTAATAATGGTGAGAATTCAAGAACCTTACCAAATGATTCTTTTTAGTTAGAAGATACAGTCTCTCAATATGACTTCATAACACAGAGGCCTGCCTTGGACAGGGCTTTCAGAGTTGGATAAGCTTTAATACCTCTCTGCCATCATCTAAATGACATGCTCTATGGGATTGTGCTAACAATCTTAGATTTACTTGAGTTTGTGAAAAGGCAATAAAAATGCTTTTCATAACAAAATTGATAAAATACTAAAGAAATAAAACAATCCAAATTATGTGCCCGCCTGGTCTGTTCTAGGCAGGAACATAAACTCACTTTAGTGTGGCAGAGATTTGGGAGTGATTATCTTTTGTCTTTTGTTTTCTTGGGAGAATGAGATGTAAATTAAAGGAAGGATGGACAAGAGCTCTTAGAGCTAAAATTTTGCCCTCTAGTTTAGTATCTTCCCTATCTGCATCCCTTCAAAAATAAAATTTAAAACATTACGCATCAGATTCTTTGGGAAATCATTTTCAAAAGACAATTATAATTTATTTCTTAGTGCTTGTATATACCCTCTACCCTACCAAGCACCATCTAAACCAATTAGTTGGTTCTCCCCATGGATATGAGATTTGGTTATTCATTTAACAAGTAATTCTTGAGCACCTACTATGTGCCAGATAATATAGCAGAAACTGGTGAACCAACAGGATACTGCAATAGAGAATAAAAGGTGAAGACCAAATTTTGACCTCTAGTAACAGAAAACCAAACTGGAATTATGTCAAATAATATGAGCTTTGTTATCCCATTGATTAACAAGCCTGGAGGTAGAGGGATTCAGAGTTCAGATACACAGTGTAATTACTATTAGGGACCCTGGCACATTTCATCTTTCTATTCTACTGTCCTTAGCAAATGGGTAATGCTTCACTGATGCTTATAAGATAGCTTCCACAGTAACAAGCATCACATGTAGATACACAATGACTAGTTAAAGGAGATTGGTGTTTTGTTTTTCCATCTCTCTTTTTATTGCTTTATTTTTTCTCATCAAGGACCTTTCCAAAGCAGACTTTCCTTTATGTCACATTGGTCAGATCTGGGTTATGTGGTCATCTCTAAACCAATCCCTGACATAAGGGCAAGATATGATCATGATTAAGATCAATTCTTATCCAAACTGGGAAGGGACCAACTTCCCCTGACTACATGATAATTATGGGAATGCCTAGTCATTGCCTGACTTTTTGTGACCCCATGGACTGTAGCCCACCAGGCTCCCTCTGTCCAGGGATTTCCCAGGCAAGAATACTGGAATGGGTTGCCATTTCCTACTGTAGGGAATCTTTCCCACCCAGGGACTGAAGCTGCATCTCCTGTGTCTCCTGCATTGGCAGGCAGATTCTTTCCCACTATGCCACATGGGAAGCACACATGATAGTCATATCCTTGAACAAAATAACCACTGTACTAGCAAATAAGAAGGTAGATGGAAGTCGGTGCTGTCGGGATAGTCAGTATTTTCTGCCTCAGGGTGGTCAGGAAAGGCCCACTTGATGGGCTGACATGTTTACTGAGATATGAAGGATGAGATGGATTCAGTCAAATGAAGTGAAAGAGAGGTTTTTCTAGGCAGAGAGAAGAACCTGTGCAAAGTACCTAAGATTTAAAGAATTTGGCATCTTTGAGGACCTGAAAGAGGACCAGTGTGACTAAAATACAGCAATTGAGGGGATAATTCCATGAAATAAAGTTTGGGAGTAAGACAGGCACTGGAATAATTACTTTGTACAGCATGTTATAGGACTTCCCAAGTGGCGCTAGTGGTATAGAACCTGCCAGCCAATGCAGGAGATGTAAGGGATGTGGGTTTGATCCCTGGGTCTGGGATATTGCCTGGAGGAGGCCATCACAACCCTCTCCAGTGCTTTTGCCTGGAGAATTCCATGGATATAGGAACTTGGCTGGCTACAGTGTATAGGACTGCAAAGAGTCGGACATAGCTGAAGTGACTTAGCACTCACACATAACATGGTATAGACTAACATTTAGTCTAAGTGTAATAGGGAGCCACTGAAGGGTTTTAAAACAATTGCTGGACATAGCCTATACTTTAGTATACTTTGGTATCCTCTTGCTACTATATAGAGAATGAGTTGAAGGTTGATGAGGAGTAGAATTTGGAGGCCAATTAAGAAATTTTTAGCAATGGTCCAGGCAACAAATGCTTGGAGCTTGGAATATAGAGGTAGCAATGCAGGTGGCCTGGAGAAGGCAATGGCACCCGCTCCAGTACTCTTGCCTGGGAAATCCCATGGATGGAGGAGCCTGGTAGGCTGCCAGTCCATGGGGTTGCGAACAGTCGGACAGGACTCTGAAACTTCACTTTCAGTTTTCACTTTCATGCATTGGAGAAGGAAATGGCGACCCACTCCAGTGTTCTTTCCTGGAGAATCCCAGGGACGGGGAGCCTGGTGGGCTGCCATCTATGGGGTTGCATAGAGTTGGACACAACTGAAGCGACTGAGCAGCAGCAGCAGCAGCAGCAGTAGCATGTAGGTGGCCAATTCACTGGAAAAGACCCTGATGCTGGGAAAGACTGAGAGCAGGAAGAGAAGGGGATGACAGAGGAAGAGATGGTTGGATGGCATCATCAACTCAATGGATATGAATATGAGCAAATTTCAGGAGACAGTGAAAGACAGGGAAGCCTGGCATGCTGCAGTCCATGGCATTACAAAAAGCTGGACATGACTTAGCAACTGAATGGCAAAATGTAGGTGGAGAGAAGTGGATAGGTAAATTTTACAGGTAGAACTGACATAGCTGATGGTTTAGATGTAGGGAGGGAGAGAACAGGAGTGACAACAAAGGTATTTCCTAGGCTTTTGACTTCAGAGACTGGGTGGATGGTAGTCTCCTCATCTTCCAACTTCTTCACCACTACCTCCTCCATCTCCTTCTCTTCTTTCTCTTCCTTGTCCTCTTTTTTTAGCTGAGATGAGAAAGTCTAGGTGAAGAGCAGGCTTTAGCAGAAGTGGGAGTATTGCTCTGAGAATTCTGCTTAGATATGTTAAGTTTGAGATGTTTGTGAAATATCCAAGTGGAATGCTCAAGTAGGTAATTACACAGGAGACTCTAAGCCAGAGGAGAGGTCTGGGCCAGAGATACATATTTGGAGGTCAGCTGTGTATAAATTACACTCAAAGCCAGAGGACTGGATGAGCTCAGTTAGGGAAAAAAGTGTAGAGAGGGAAGACAATAGAGCCCTACCTAAAGAACATGAACGTGTACCACATCCTAAAGAACATGAACGTGTACCACATCCTAAAGAACATGAACATTGAAACACTGGGAAGATGAAGAGGAGTCTGCAAAGGAGACTGTGAAGTAGAAGCCATTGAGATAAGGGGAAAACCAAAAGAGGCTACAGTCATCCCAGGTCCCTCATAAATAAGAAAATCTGAGGATGTTTAAATCCCTTATTTGTATATATTGTATGTACATCCTCCCTTATACTTTAAATCATCTCTAGATTACCTGTAATACCTGATACAATGTACATGCTATATAAATAGTTTAAAATACAATGTAAATGCTTTGTAAATAGTTACCAGTGCACAGCATACTGCAGTTTTGCTTTTTGAAATTTTCTGGAATTTTTTTCTTTAAATATTTTCCATCTGTGCTTGGTTGAATCTGTGAATATGGAGGACTGATTGTTCATGATTTCCCTAAGGCTACACAGGGAACCTCTCTCTGAAGGGATCCAGAGTATTGTATAGAAGTGTTTGAAGGGACAGAGTAGATAGGAAAATTTAGAAGTAATTTTAAACATGTTAAAAATATTGTTTTATTTCTTATTATGAAAATTATACGTATAGTCGGTCCTCCGTATCTTTGGGCTCTGGATCTGCAGACTCAACCAATCTTAAATCAAAAATCTTCAGAAAAATTTTATATGAAGTTCCAAAATGCAAAACTTGATTTTTCTGAATGTCAGCAACTATTCATAACATTTATATTTATTTACAACTATTTACATAGTATTGACATTGTATTAGATGTTAGAAGTAACCTAAAGATGATTTAAAGCATGCAGGAAGATGTGCATAGGTTACATGCAATACTCTGATGTTTATATAAGGGACTTACATAAAATGAGCATTCTTGAATTTTGGTATCCAATAGTGGGGAGAGTGGAGGAGAAAGTCCTGGTGTAAGTTCCTTGCAAATATGAGGGGACAGACTATATTGTGTTGAAAAATTGGAAGAGACATAAAAATATGAAAATGAAAATCAGCCATTTATTATTATTTTCATGTATAACTATCTAGTCTTCCTCCTCCCCTCCCTTTCTCGTCTTTCTCTCCCACTCCATACCCAGACACACAGTATGAGCAACAATGGGTTAGGCTATGTTGTGATAACAAGCAACCCCAAATCTCAGTGGCTTTATACAATAAAAGCTTTTTTTTTTAATCCAACACATATGGGTAAGGAGCCTCTGTACATCATAGTTATCTAGAGACGAGGCTGATAGAAGACTCTTTCAACACGTTCTTCCCTGATTTTCAAGGCAGAAAAAGGGGCATGTGGTGAACTGATCTAAATGCTCCACTCGGCATTTCTCTTGCCCAGTTGTGTCACATGACCATGCCTCACGCCAAAGGGATTGGGACCCACAATCATACTATGTGCCTTAAAGGAGAGCATGAAAATATTTATGAATAGCCTTAATGATTTATATATACTTATATCACATCACTCGACACTGTTTTGCAACCAACTTTTTAGCTCAATATATTAAAAAAAATAGCATATTTGAGTATTTTTCCATGCTATTAAGTCTTCTCATATAATGTGCTTTTTAATAGCTGCATATATAGTTATATAACAATTTAATCAATCCCTTATTATTGGCTATTTAAGCTGTTTCCAATATTTCGCTATGGCAAATTATGCTGCAGTGAAGCCCAATTAATGCCATGAGGCTTGTCGGATCTTAGTTCCCTGACTGGGTTCTTGTCAGTGAAAGCATGGAGTCCTAACCCCTGGAGGGCCAGGAAATTCCCACAATTAACGTGTATCTTTATTCTTATTTGTGATTCTTTCTACAGGATAAATTCTTAGATATGATCTAAGATATGCAAAATGTTAAGTGAAAGTGTTAGTTACTCAGTCATGTCCAACTCTCTGCAGTCCCATGAACTGTAGCCCACCAGGCTCCTCTGTCCATGGAATTCCCCAGACAAGAATGTTGGAATGGGTAGCCATTCCCTTCTCCAGGACATCTTCCTGACCCAGGGGTTGAACCCAGGTCTCCCACATTGCAGGCAGATTCTTTATTGTCTGAGCCACCAAGGGAGCCACAAAGCCTTCAGAGTGGGTATTTATAGTTAAATTTATCTCCAGAAAAGTTTTATTAATTTATGCTCCTACAACCAATGTGTAAGAGTATGCATTTCCCTGGATCTCACCAATTCTGGCTCTTATCTATTTTTAAAAAAATATTTGCTAATTTTTTCAATCAGAGAATCATATTGATTTTATTTGCATTTTCCATGGATTACTGGTGAGACTAAGCATTTTCATGTGCTTCTGGCCATTCTTATTTTGTGAGTTGCGTGTTCGTGTCTTCTGCACGTTTTTGGAGTGACACTAACACCACTGTCAATACTTTCTACCTGCACAGCCCCCACTCATAAGCATACTTCTTTTCTCTCTTTGCTTCTGAGCTTAAAATACTTGATAGTAACTAAGGCAACAAGACATGCTAGGTGGTTGGACTCCAAGATAGTAGCAGTAATCGTCCTGAAACCTTCAACAATAGCTTTCATTAACTGTGTATAGTCTAAACAAAATTATATATTCTGAGTGTCTGTTAGGGATACAGAGATATATTTTTGTGAGTGATTTTCTAGGCCTATGGAGTCTCTACCCTGAGGGCAGGGCTGCTAAATTCTATGTGAATGGTGTAACATGTGGTTGTGCAATGTGCTTGCCTGAAGGTCTGAGGACATGGGTTCAGTTCATAACTACTAGTTCTGATTTGAATATTGTAATTTTCTACTTCCTTTCCCCTCCTTCACATCAGTTCTAACCATCTAGTTTTTTCACTATAAAGAACACTATATGTTAATATGGGTAAATGCTTATTCTTTTGTTTTTATTTCCTTCTGAGTTTAAAAAAATCATCAATTTATTTATTGTCACTTAACAAAAGTAAATGCCTACTCTTAAGAAAAATATAGTAACACAATAACTGATTCAAGTAAAATCTGACACAAAACCTCACTATGTAAAATGGGTGAATATAAAGATGATCTGATTGGAGCAGTTGTGTGTTCTTTACTTGATCTCCTCCTCATGCTCCCAGCACTATTCAAGATTTCTATGGAATACAGTTTGGAAACTATTGGTATAATGGAATGGGTACTGGCCCTGGAGTGAGGAGTGGAACTAACTGGTTGTAGGATCTTAAATGTGTTGCTTAACATCTCTGAGCCTTCATTTCTGAATCTATAAAATGAGATAAATGTAAAACTGATAGTTACATATTGAGTACTTTATATAAAATTAGGAAGGAATATTATAAAAGGTACTCCTTGCCCTTAAGAGGTTTATAATTCACTTTAATAACCATTTTACTGATCTTCTAAGATGCCTATGAGCTCCAGTAAAATAGTAGGTGCAATAAAGAATGACAATGTCAAAACATTTGGAAGAAGTGAAAAATGATACAACTGAAAAATAATATTATACATATTGCACTGTCATTAATATTTTAATGAATTCATCAGTAGTTTCCCTTAAGGTTGAATGAGGCTGGTTTATAGAGCTAGAGCTAGTCTCCTGAGAAGTGGTGGCTCCCATCTTGTCTCCTGCCCACTTTGCAGAACGTACCAGTATTTCAAAGAGTCATGAGAAATGCTGCCCATTTGGAAACTATTGCCTATTTCTGAGACTTGCCATGAAACCCACCCACTGGGAAAGGGCAGTCACTGAGGAAACTTTCCAGGATTCAGAGTCTGGGCTTGGTTTGGAGGTACAACTATCTCAGTAGGATTCAAGCAACAGTCAAAACCAGGGTGTTATATTAGAGTGTTTGAAATGTAGGGTGCAACAGATGGTGGTAGGTCTTGAAACGGAATCTGGTCTCTGTACCCCGACACTGAATTAAATCTTGGAGATAGTTTTGTGTAAAGTAGAAAAGGATAGCTTGATTGCTTGGGCTTCTCAGGTGGCACAGTGGTAAAGAATCCGCCTGCCAATGCAGGAGACACATCGATACCTGGGTCGGGAAGATCCCCTAGAGAAGGAAATGGCACCCCGCTCCAGTATTCTTACCTGGAGAATCCCATGGACAGAGGAGCCTGGTGGGCTACAGTCCATGGGGTCCCAAAGAGTTGGACATGGTTGAGCGACTAAGCATAGACATACACAAGCAAAGGGGGCCTCAGCAGGCTAATGTCCTCATAACTGTGTGTCCAGACTAGGAATGGGTAGTGGGAGTTTTATAGTAGTGGTTCAAAGAGGGCTTCCCTGTTGGCTCAGATGGTAAAGAATCTGCCTGCAATGCGGGAGACCCAGGTTCGATTCCTGGGTTGGGAGGATTCCCCGGAGGAGGGAACAGCTACCTACTCCAGTATTCTGGCCTGGAGAATTCCATGGACAGAAGACCTTGACAGGCTATATACAGCTCATGGGGTTGCCAAGAGTTGGACTTGACTGAGCGAGTTTCACTTTCACTTTTCACTCTGAAAGAGAGCATGATCAGCTTGTGGACTTTCTTCTTGTGGGTTGGTGGTGAGGTAAGTAGGAGTCAGTATCTATCATCAGCGTTGTGGTCTGGTGTCTACCTGTTTGTGGGCAGGATACAGTCTACTTCTCCCACCAGGTGGAGGTTTCAGTAATTGCAAAACCATTCAAGACATTGTTTCATATATTCCTTGACCAGTAAAGTGAAGTTGCTCAGTCATGTCTGACTCTTTGCGACCCCATGGACTGTAGCCTACCAGGCTCCTCCATCCATGGAATTTTCCAGGCAAGAGTACTGGAGTGGGTTGCCATTTCCTTCCTTCCTTTCCAAGGGGATCTTCCCAACTCAAGTATCTAACCCAGGTCTCCCATATTGCAGGCAGATGCTTTACAGTCTGAGCCATGAGGGAAGTCCATATTCCTTGAGGGGGAACCAATCTCAAAGAAAGGCAATGCCAAAGAATGTTCAAACTACTGCACAATTGCACTCATCTCACACGCTAGTAAAGTAACGTTCAAAATTCTCCAAGCCAGGCTTCAACAGTATGTGAACCGTGAACATCCAGATGTTCAAGCTGGATTCAGAAAAAGCAGAGGAACCAAAGATCAAATTGCCAACATCTGTTGGATCATCAAAAAAGCAAGAGTTCCAGAAAAACATCGACTTCTGCTTTATTGACTATGCCAAAGCCTTTGACTGTGTGGATCACAACAAACTGTGGAAAATTCTTAAAGAGATGGGAATAACAGACAGCCTGACATGCCTCTTGAGAAATCTGTATGCAGGTCAAGAAGCAACAGTTAAAACTGGACATGAAACAACAGACTGGTTCCAAATAGGGAAAGGAGTACGTCAAGGTTGTATGTTGTCACCTTGTTTATTTAACTTATATGTGGAGTACATCCTGAGAAGCGCTGGGCTGGATAAAGCACAAGCTGGAATCAAGACTGCTGGGAGAAATATCAATAACCTCAGATATGCAAATGACACCACCCTTATGGCAGAAAGTGAAGAAGAACTAAAGAGCCTCTTGATGAAAGTGAAAGAGGAGAGTGAAAAAGCTGGCTTAAAACTCAACATTCAAAAACTAAGATCATGACATCCAGTCCCATCTCTTCATGGCAAATAGATCAGGAAACAATGGAAATAGTGACAGACTTTATTTTTTGGGGCTCCAAAATCACTGCAGATGGTGACTGCAGCCATGAAATTAAAAGACGCTTACTTCTTGGAAGAAAAGGTATGCCCAACCTAGATGGCATATTAAAAAGCAGAGACATTACTTTGCAACAAAGGTCTGTCTTGTCAAAGCTATGGTTTTTCCAGTAGTTATGTATGGATGTGAAAGTTGAACTATAAAGAAAGCTGAGCACTGAAGAATTGATGCTTTTTAACTGTGGTGTTGGAGAAGACTCTTGAAAGTCCCTTGGACTGCAAGGAGATCCAGCCAGACCATCCTACAGGAAATGAATCCTGAATATTCATTGGAAGGACTGACGTTGAAGCTGAAACTCCAATACTTTGGCCACCTAATGAGAACTGACTCATTTGTAAAGACCCTGATGGTGGGAAAGATTGAAGGCAGGAGGAGAAGGGGATGACAGAGGATGAGATGGTTGGATGGCATCACTGACTCAATGGACATGAGTCTGAGTAAACTCCGGGAGCTGGTGATGGACAGGAAGCCTGGCATGCTGCAGTCCGGGAACTAGGACTCTGCCCCAAGGCTGCACTATTATTTCCTGACTTCCCCCTTTTGTCTCCACAACTCCTCCTTCCCTAATTAGCAACTGTTTGAACCTCCGGTTGGAACTGAGGGACTGAATAAAGCCTATTTCCTGTAATCAAGAGAAGGGAGACACAGAAAGGCTTTTGTGTCCAGGAGGCCCACAGGGCCCTGCTGTGTGTATCAGTCTCAGCAAGCAGTCTGGTGCATTTGGGAGTCTGGGTTCAGTTCAGTTCAGTCGGTTAGTCGAGTCCGACTCTTGGCAGAATTCTCACCAGTGGATGAAGATCTATGGCCAGGAGCTGAGCCTAGCAGAAATTGCAGCTCTAATCAGGATAACCTGCAAGAATTAAGAGGTAGGAAACAGGTCTGAAGCCCAGGTGAGTTGAAGGAGAACTTTGGGTGCTTAAGGTCTTTCAGGTTATAAATTTACACAGCCTGAATAGAATGAAGAAGAATTTTTTTTTTTTTCTACCGTGATACTTATGAAGTGGTAGCCAGAGTGGAGAGAGAATATATGGGGGCATGATTGCTACAGGTACTCCCTAGAAAGAAGCTCTTTCAAGCCACACCTCCCCACCCACTAAAGAATCTCTCTTTAGGAAGAATTGAAAGTGCATCATTTCCCCGTTACATTTCCTCTGCTCATGTATTAGGGGACAGGGAATTGTAACTCAAAATGTTTCCCAGATTACTAAAGCGATTGTTACTTTTAATATTAAAGAGCAATTGAATTCTTTAGGCATTGATTATGATAATACTGCATTGTTTTCTGTAAGGCAACGCTTTTCAAATTGGCAACTCTTTTTGATTTCACAGTGTGGGGCAGAGGATGAATTAAGGTGGGTTAGAATTAATTGATTTGGAGAAACTAGTCAGGTTAGAGAATATTGTAGCAATCCAAGTGAGATGCTGGTAATTTGCCAGGAGAGTGATGGTAATGGAGGAATGAAAACAGATAGTTTGGAAATATATTTTGGTTATAAAATCAACAGGACATGGATATATGTAACTGGTTGGATATGTGTCTAGCGTGATGTGAGAGAGAAGGAGGTGTCACAGGTAAATCTTAGGCTTCTGACTCACATATTTGGATGTATGATGGGCCATTAACTAGCAAAGGGGACACTAGAAGCAATTAGGCTTGGAGATAGAAAACTCTCAGTTCAATTGTAGAGGTATTGCATTTGCAGTGCTTTTGAATCTTTGAAAGGGAATGTTGAGTGGGAAGTCTGAAGTTCAACAGAAAGGTCCATGCTGGAGACATAAATTAGGTGAGTCATTTATGACTCACACTATACATATTATTCTGTAATTTGTTTTTCATCTTTAATATGTCCTATACAGCCTCCACTCAATATATATATATTAATCTCATTTAATAGTCATATAATATTCTATAGTATGTGCAAATGTACTATAATTTATTCAACCATTTTCTTATCAAATGAACATTTAGATTGGCTCCAGAATTTTTAAAAGTATTACAAATGCTGCAATAAACAAACTTACACATATATCTTGTTATACTAATAGTGCTTTTATTTCTGGTGGATAAATTCTCAGAAGTGAGATTGCTGGATCAAAAGCTATGTACATTTTAATTTTAATAAATATTTCCAGGTTGGCCATATAATAGGATGGTTGAGAGCAGGAGCTGTGGAATAAGTGTCAGGTTTCAAACCTTGACTCCACCATTTACTAGCTTTATAACCATGAACAAGTTAGTTACTCTCCTCTGCCTTCCTCCATTTCTTCTTCTGTAATTAGGATGTACCTGTCTCATGTCACTGGTCTGAGGATTAAATGATATACTAGATTTATATTGTATGAACAGCTTAGAAATTTTGAGACACATAATGAACTTAGTAAAAGTTGTTATTATTGATTTAAAAATACTATAGTTTATTTATAGTTCTATCCACAACATTGGAGATTACCTACTTCCCTCACAAACTCAACAGCAAAGTATGTTATCAATTAAAAAATTGTTGCTATGACTTCAAGTTCTGATCATAACAGAGTAGCTGGTATCAGGCTACTCTCCTGCCATGATGACTGCAAAAACTGGACAAAAATACTTAAAACAACCATTTACAAGCATTTGGCAGCAACCAAAGCAGGGCGGCAATCCTTGAGAGAGAGAGGAAATATCTGATTCAAGCCTAGCATTTACCTAGGTGTTTTCCCTCTGTATATTTCCCAAGGTGGCAGAATCCATGCTGAGAGTGGTGGTCTCTCTGGGCAGAAGAAGCAGGAATTAGAGTTTGGGGCCTGCTAAAGTGGTTGGAAGTTGTGAGCCGCTTGCCAGAGAGACTGGAGCCATGGAGAAGAGGCCCCAGAAGGTACCATGTTGTCATAATAATTCCTAGCATGTACCAGGCAGTGGATTTTCACTTTAATCTAATTTTTACAATAAGCTTATGAACAAGGCGAATTAGTGTCAGACCTTTTTTTCGGGGGGTGAGGGGCTCCAAAATCACTGCAGATGGTGACTGCAGCCATGAAATTAAAAGACGTTTACTCCTTGGAAGAAAAGTTATGAGCAACCTAGATAGCATATTCAAAAGCAGAGACATTACTTTGCCGACTAAGGTCCATCTAGTCAAGGCTATGGTCTTTCCAGTAGTCATGTATGGATGTGAGAGTTGGACTGTGAAGAAGGCTGAGCACCGAAGAATTGATGCTTTTGAAGTGTGGTGTTGGAGAAGACTCTTGAGAGTCCCTTGGACTGCAAGGAGATCCAACCAGTCCATTCTGAAGGAGATCAGCCCTGGGATTTCTTTGGAAGGAATGATGCTAAAGCTGAAAGTCCAGTACTTTGGCCACCTCATGCAAAGAGTTGACTCATTGGAAAAGACTCTGATGCTGGGAGGGATTGGGGGCAGGAGAAGAAGGGGATGACAGAGGATGAGATGGCTGGACAGCATCACTGACTCGATGGACGCGAGTCTGAGTGCACTCCGGGAAATGGTGATGGACAGGGAGGCCTGGCGTGCTGCGGTTCATGGGGTCGCAAAGAGTTGGACACGAGCGACTGAACTGAACTGAACTAAACTGAAATTAGAAGTAGATTTAGTATTATCCCTATTTTACTGATGTGTGTTTATTATTTCCCCTTTTTATTGTTGTTTAGTCACTAAGTCATATCTGGCTCTTTACCACCCAATGGAGTGCGGCACACCAGGCTTCTCTGTCCTTCTCCCGCTGTTTGCTTGAACTCATGTCCATTGGAGTGAGTGAAGCCATCCAGTCATCTCATCCTCTGTCGGCCCCTTCTCCTCCTGCCCTCAATCTTTCCCAGCATCAGGGTCTTTTCCAATGAGTTGGCTCTTTGCATCCAGTGGCCAAAGCATTGGAGCTTCAGCTTCAGCATCAGTCTTTCCGATGAATATTCAGGGTTGATTTCCTTTAGAATTGACTAGTTTGATCTTGCTGTCTAAGGGACTCTTAAGTCTTCTCCAGCACCACAGTTTGAAAGCATCAGTTCATCACTCAGCCTTCTTGATGGTCCAGCTCTCACATACATACTATTTTTTATAGACAAAGGAAAAATAGAGGTACAGAGAGGTTAAGTAATTTCCCCCAAGTCACATAGCTCACAGTGGTAAGATTGGATCTGAATCCAGGTAGCTCCTACGTCTTTCTGAAGAGCAGGTGCTGGTCTAAGTATCTTATATTAACTCATAAAGGAGCTATCATTATCATCTCACTTTAAAGAGAACTTCCAGCTAGGCATTGCTGGATCTGAGATTCAGACTCAGGTAGTGAGGCTCTAAAGTTTTTGCTCTTAAATACCACATCACCTCTATTTTATTCTTTGGAGTTTTTATCTGGAATGGTTCCAGAATTTAATATCTATTAATTATTATTTGTTGGCACAATTGTATGGATTTTCTCTTTAATTTTTCAATACAAATTATATTGTTAGATTTCCTAACATCTTTCATAAATTGCCGGATATTTTGTTGTCTTATTTAGAGTGTTTACATTTGTATGGTGAATGCTTTTTATTTTTATATGTTTATAGTATTTTGTATTTGTTATAAAAACTTTGTAAAATAAATTGGAAAGTTTTGCATCTTTTATACATATCCTATGTTTTTTAAATGTTCTTTATAATTTTTTATTGTGGCAAAATACACATCCAATTTACCATTTTAGCCATTTTTAACTGTACACTTTGTTGTAATTAAGTACATCTGTACCATTATACACTCATCACTACCATCCATCTCCAGAACTCTTTTTGTCTTGCAAAACTGAAAATCTATATTCACTTAACAATAACTCTCTGTTCATCTTGCCTAGCCTCCTTCAACTTCATTGTACTCTCTGGGTGTATGTATTTGACTACTCTATGTATCTCATGAAAGTGGATTTTTGTCTTCACGTCTGGCTTGCTTCACTTCAGCATAATGTCATCAACATTCATTTGTGTTGTAGCATGTGTTGGAATTTCCTTCCTTTTTAAGCCTAAATAGCATTTCATTGCATATTTTTATTTTATTTTCCTTATTGACTTGTCTGTTGATGGACATTTCTTTCTACTTTTGCAGCTATTGTTAATGATGTTGCTATGAACGTGACTGTAGAAATATTTCTTTAAAACCTGCCTTCAATTATTTTGGGGTGTATGCCCAGAAGTGGATTTCCTGGACCATATGGTAATTCTATTTTTACTTTTTTTAGGAACAACCATAATTCTGTCCACAATGGTTATATTAAGTTCCCATCAATAGTGCAGAAGATTTCCAGTTTCTCCATATCCTCATCAATGCTTGTTATTTTCTGTTCTTTTTTTTTTTTTTTTGATAGAAGCCATATCTTTTCGTGTGCTTATTGACTTTGCTGTGTGCTGTGCTTAGTTGCTCAGCTGTGTCTGACTCTTTGTGACCCCATGGACTGCAGCCCGCCAGGCTCCTCTGTCCATGGGGATTCTCCAGGCAGGAATACTGGAGTGGGTTGCCATGCCCTCCTTCAGGGGATCTTCCTAACCCAGGGATTGAACCCAGGGCTCCTGCATTGCAGGTGGATTTGTTACCAACTGAGCCACCAGGGAAGCCTAAGAATATTAGAATGGGTAGCTATTCCCTTCTCCAAGGGAACTTCCTGACCCAGGAGTCAAACTGGGGTCTCCTGCAATGCAGGTGGATTCCTTACCAGCTGGGCGACCAGGAAAGCCCGTGCTTATTGACTAGTCATTCTTTTTTTTTTTTTTTTAATTAAATTTATTTATTTTTTAAATTACAATACTGTATTTGTTTTGCCATACATTGACACGAATCAGCCATAGGTGAACACAATCGCCCAATTCTTATATCTTCTTGGGAGAAATCTTAGTTCTTAGTTCTTTGCTCATTTTGAATTGGGCCTTTTTAAAAAAAATTGTTGAGTTTTAGAAGTTCTCTATATATTCTGAATATTAATTCCTTATTAGACACAAGATTTACAAATAATTTCTCCTATTCTGTAGGTTGCCTTTTACTTTGTTGATTATTTCCTTTGATGCACAAAAATGTTTAATTTTTATGAAATCCAATTGGTCTATTTTTGTTTTTGTTGCCTTTGTTATCTCCAAGAAACCATTGCCAAATCCAATGTAATGAAACGTTCCCCTATGTTTTCTCCTAAGAGTTTTGTAGTTTTAGCTGTTGCATGTAGGTCTTCGATCCATTTTGAAGTGATTTTTGTATATGATGTTATAAGTCTAATTTCATCCATTTTGCACATGAATATCCAGTTTTCCTAGCACCATTTGATGAAAAGACTGTATGAAGTCTGAAATGGGAAAGGATCCCCATTGAATGTTCTTAAAATCCTTGCCAAAAATTATCTGACCATATATATATATATATATATATATATATATATATATAAAATTTATTTCTAAGTGCTTTATTCAGTTTCATTGGCTTATAAGTCTGTCTTTATTCTAATTGTTGTTGTTATTTAGTGCTAGGTTGTTTTCAACTCTTTTGCAACCCCATGAACTGTGTAGCCCACCAGGTTCCTCTGTCCATGGGATTTCCCAGGCAAGAATACTGCCAATGGGTTATCATTTCCTTCTCCAGGGGATCTTCCTGACTCAGGGATAGAACCCATATCTCTTGCATTGGCAGGCAGGTTCCTTACTACTGAGCCACCAGGGAAGCCCCTTTATTCCAATACCATATTGTTTTGATGGCAAATAGATGGGGAAACAATGTATACAGTGACAGACTTTATTTTCTTGGGCTCCAAAATCACTGCAGATGACGACAGCTGCCATGAAATTAAAAGACACTTGCTCCTTGGAAGAAAAGCTATGACCAACCTAGACAGCATATTATAAAGCAGAGACATTACTTTGCCAACAAAGGTCTGTATAGTCAAAGCTATAGCTTTTCCAGTAGTCATGTATGGATGTGCTGAAACTCCAATACTTTGGCCAAGTTTTTGAAGAGGCGACTCAAAGACTCTGATGCTGGGAAAGATTGAAGGCAGGATGAGATGGAGACGACAGAGGACGAGATGTTTGGATGGCATCACTGACTCAATGGACATGAGTTTGAGCAAGCTCCAGGAGATGGTGAAGGACAAGGAAAACCTGGCATGCTGCAGTCCATGGAGTCACAAAGAGTTGGACATGACTGAGCAATTGAACAACAGCAAATTGTTTTGATTACCATAGGTTTGTAGCTGGTTTTGAGATGATGAAATATGAATCTTCCAGCTTTGTTCAAGATTGCTTTAACTATTCAGGTATTTTGAGGTGCCATGTAAACTTTAGGGTGGATTTTTCTATTTCTGCAAAAAACATCATTGGGATTTTGATAGGAATTTCATTGAGTCTGTAGATCACTTTGGATTGTGTTGAAATCTTCACAATATTAATTCTTCTAATACATGAACATGGGTTATCTTTCCATTTATTTATGCCTTCTTTAATTTCTTTTCAGGTTTCCCTGGTAGCTCAGATGGTAAAATCATCTGCCTGCAATAAGGGAGACCCAGGTTCAATCCTTGGGTTGGGAAGATCCCCTGAAGAAGGAAATGGCACCCCACTCCATTACTCTTGCCTGGAAAATCCCATGGAGGAAGGAGCCTGGTAGGCTAAAGTCCATGGGGTCCCAAAGAGTCGGACATGACTGAGCGACTTCACTTTCTAATTTCTTTCAGCAGTGCTTTGTAGTTTTCATTATACAAATCTTTTCCCTTGGATAAGCTAATTTCTAAATATTTTTATTTGATGTTATTGTAAGTGGAATTAAAAAAAAATTTCCTTTTCAGAGTATTTACTGATAGTGTATAAACAACTGATTTTTGTGTGTCTGTTTTATATGCAGCTACTTTGTTAAATTCATCTAGTAGTTCTAATAACTTCTGTGTGTGTGTGTAATCTGTAAAGTTTTTATACATATAGCATCACATCATTTGTAAACAGACAATTTTACTTTTTCCTTTCTAATTTGGATACCTTTATCTTTTTCTAATAAGAATTAATAACCTAATTAGACTAATAGCCTAGTAATTTCTGATAGCTTAATTGCTCTGTCTAGAACTTCCAGTACCATGTTGAATGGAGGTGGTGAAGTGTGCATTCTTGCCTTATCCTGATCTTAGAGGAAAAACTTTGTCCTTCACAACTTAGTACAATGTTTTCTATGAGTTTTTATATATGACTTTTATTATGTTGAGGTAGTTTCCTTCCATTCCTAGTTTTCCCATAGCTTGTAATACAAATTAAAAAGTACTTTTTGCAGAGATAAATTTTAGGTAAGTCATGATTTCTATTTTAATTTCTTCTTTTATCCAAGCACTTATCACTTTCCAGATGGCCAAGATATTCTTATATTTTTGTTATTGATTTCTAATTTTTGTATTATTGTTAGGTAATGGGGTCTTTAAAAACTTTATGAATACATTAAAGCTCCTTTGTGTGAAGGACATCATTGATTTTAATAAATAGTCCATAGCCACAAGAAGAAAGTACATACTTTCTTTGAAGGGGACAGAAAATTTTGATTGAATATCTCCCATTCTCCATTTTTCCTTTCTGCTTTGTCATTTTCTGAAAGACATCTATTAACATTCTTCACTACGTGTTGTTATACTGCTTTCTCTGTCTAACTCTGGGAAACTTTGCTGTTTTATTGCTTGGTGCATAAATATTTGTGATGGCTATATCTTCTTAGTATCTTTTACCATCATGCCAGCTTTAAGTTTTTGTTCAAATGTTACCTTTTTAGATAGGCTTCTAAAAAGCACTGTTCACCACTCTTTTGCATACATTTCATCTTCTCTTATTTTGAGTTTTTTGATTTGCTATAGTTTTCATTTGGGAATATTCTTTCTTTGAATGATTTACTTATAAAGAGTACATGAATGGTGTACTTTCTGAACTCATGTTTACAAGTGTTTTTACTCTCCCATATGAGTATTACTTTAAATCCTTTTTCCTACATATATTTCTTTCAGGATTGAAGAAGAGAAATTTCATGCTAGTCTACGTCTATGTTACGAAAAATTCTTTACCACCTGAACCATCAGGGAAGCCCAATTCTATGTTATAAACAACCTTAAAAATCTATCTGAATATCTATAGATTTTCCTTTTTTTGTAGCCTTTTTTTTTTATTTTTGCTTAGGTGTTTTAATAGGCTTTCTGGGTGTGCTTCTTTTCTCATTAAAGGTTCTTAAAATTTGGGATCACTTTTAATCTGAAAACTAAAGTTTTTCTAGTTTAGAGAAGTTTTCTTTTATTGTTTCCCTGATTACTGATTTTCACCTATTTTTTTCTCTTGTACAACTATTACTTAGTTATTAGTTTTCTGGACCTGCTCTCAATATACCTTATCTTTTCATTGATAAATCCAATTTCAATGTATTTTTCTCTATGTTTACAAATTTTTTTATCTTCTAGTTTTCAGCATAGATCATTCTATTTGACATTTTCACTGTTAAATTTTTAAATGGTGAAAAAATGTTTTTTGATTTCCTCATTTCTGTCTCTCTTTAGGGCTTCTTGCTGTTTTCATCTTAATTTTTCCTCTTTCCCTTACAATTAGTTCTGTCCCAATTACAGTCATGTATTCTAGTTGTTCAGATTGATTGTTCTCTCATGTTACTGAATTTCCTTAGCTGTACTGTGAATTTTCAATACGTGCTTATGGATGTGTTCATTCAGTACACATGTAGTTCAGTTGTTAAGGGTCTCTCTGGCAATAGTGAATTGGAAGGTGTTGAATGATAGAGTAAGGATTTTTATTCCAGTATTCCCTTAGCAAGTCAAAGAAGAAATGGAACCTCACTATTGTATGTGTGCTTGTGTATGTGGCCTTTCTGTTTTCAGTCTTCCTTCCTTGGGTGCAAGTATTGATAGAAAAGTTCATGAAGGAATCCCTGGTGGTCCAGTGGTTAGGACTCTGCACTTTCACTGCCAAAGGTCTGGATTCAGTCCTTGGTCAGGAAACTAAGATCCTACAAGCCATGTGGCATGGCCAGGAAAAAAAAAGTGCATGAAATGGGAACAACACAGCTATTGCCCTCCAGGGATGCCTGAGATCAGCAAAATGAATTATCTTCATAGGACTGCTCTGGAAAGTGGAAGAACATTACTCAAAACCACTTATTTCCTCCTCGACCCTTCCTTTATTGTTCTGAAAAATGACATAAAGCACTTGTTATGTCCTCTGGAGACGTGGCGTTCTCTGATCCAATTAAGATTCTCTGTATATTCTTTCACCATCAAACTATGCTTATTTAAGATAAGTAGTCCAACAAATAGCTGTGAAAAGAAGAGAAACGAAAAGCAAAGGAGGAAAGGAAAGATATAAGCATCTGAATGCAGAGTTCCAAAGAATAGCAAGAAGAGATAAGAAAGCCTTCGTCAGTGATCAATGCAAAGAAATAGAGGAAAAGAAAAGAATGGGAAAGACTAGAGATCTCTTCAAGAAAATTAGAGATACCAAGGGAACATTTCATGCAAATATGGGCTCGATAAAGGACAGAAATGGTATGGACCTAACAGAAGCAGAAGATATTAAGAAGAGGTGGCAAGAATACACAGAAGAACTGTACAAAAAAGATCACCAAGATAATTATGTTGGTATGATCACTCAGCTAGAGCCAGACATCCTGGAATGTGAAGTCAAGTGGGCCTTAGGAAGCATCACTACAAACAAAGCTAGTGGAGGTGATGGAATTCCAGTTGAGCTATTTCAAATCCTGAAAGATGATGCTGTGAAAGTGCTGCACTCAATATGCCAGCAAATTTGGAAAACAGCAGTGGCCACAGGACTGGAAAAGGTCAGTTTTCATTCCAATCCCAAAGAAAGGCAATGCCAAAGAATGCTCAAACTACCACACAATTGCACTCATCTCACATGCTAGTAAAGTGATGCTCAAAATGCTCCAAGCCAGGCTTCAGCAGTACGTGAACCATGAACATCCAGATGTTCAAGTTGATTTTAGAAAAAGCAGAGGAATCAGAGATCAAATTGCCAACATCCACTGGATCATGGAAAAAGCAAGAGAGTTCCAGAAAAACATCTATTTCTGCTTTATTGACTATGCCAAAGCCTTTGACTGTGTGGATCCCAATAAACTGTGGAAAATTCTGAAAGAGGTGGGAATACCAGAGCACCTGATCTGCCTCTTGAGAAATCTATGTGCAGGTCAGGAAGCAACAGTTAGAACTGGACATGGAACAAAAGACTGGTTCCGAATAGGAAAAGGAGTGCATCAAGGCTGTATATTGTCACCCTTCTTATTTAACTTATGTGTAGAGTACATCATGAGAAATGCTGGACTGGAAGAAGCACAAGCTGGAATCAAGATTGCCAGGAAAGATATCAATAACCTCAGATATGCAGATGACACCACCCTTATGGCAGAAAGTGAAGAGGAACTAAAAAGCCTCTTGATGAAAGTGAAAGGGGAGAATGAAAAAGTTGGCTTAAAGCTCACATTCAGAAAACGAAGATCATGGCATCTGGTCCCATCACTTCATGGGAAATAGATGGGGAAACAGTAGAAACAGTGTCAGACTTTATTTTTTGGGGCTCCAAAATCACTGCAGATGGTGACTGCAGCCATGAAATTAAAAGACACTTACTACTTGGAAGAAAAGTTATGAGCAACCTAGATAGCATATTGAATAGCAGAGATATTACTTTACCAACAAAGGTCCATCTAGTCAAGGGTATGGTTTTTCCAGTGGTTATGTATGGACGTGAGAGTTGGACTCTGAAGAAAGCTGAGCACTGAAGAATTTTTTTTAAATTTTATTTTTACTTTATTCTACTTTACAATACTGTATTGGTTTTGCCATATATTGACATGAATCCACCACAGGTGTATACGAGCTCCCAATCCTGAATCCCCCTCCCACCTCCCACCCCATATCATCTCTCTGGATCATCCCCGTGCACCAGCCCCAAGCATCCTGTATCCTGTATCAAACATAGACTGGTGCTTCATTTCTTACATGATAGTATACATGTTTCAATACCATTCTCCCAAATCATCCCACCCTCTCCCTCTCCCTCAGAGTCCAAATGTCCATTCTATACATCTGTGTCTCTTTTGTTGTCTCACATACAGGGTCATCATTGCTATCTTTCTAAATTCCATATATATGTGTCAGTGTACTGTATTGGTGTTTTTCTTTCTGGCTTACTTCACTCTGTATAATTGGCTCCAGTTTCATCCATCTCATTAGAACTGATTCAAATTTATTCTTTTTAATGGCTGAGTAATACTTCATTGTGTATATGTACCACAGCTTTCTTATCCATTCATCTGCTGATTGACATCTAGGTTGTTTCCATGTCCTGGCTATTATAAACAGTGCTGCAATGAACATTGGTGCTTTTGAACTCTGGTGTTGGAGAAGACTCCTGAGAGTCCCTTGGACTACAAGGAGATCCAACCAGTCCATTCTGGGTGTTCTTTGGAAGGAATGATGCTAAAGCTGAAACTCCAGTACTTTGGCCACCTCATGCAAAGAGCTGATTCATTGGAAAAGACTCTGCTGCTGGGAGGGATTGGGGGCAGGAGGAAAAGGGGATGACAGAGGATGAGATGGCTGGATGGAATCACCGACTTGATGGACATGAGTCTGAGTGAACTCTGGGAGTTGATGGACAGGGAGGCCTGGTGTGCTGTGATTCATGGGGTCGCAAAGAGTCGGACATGACTGAGTGACTGAACTGAACTGAACAGTCCTCCAACATGACTAGGTATTAGAATCACCTTGTATGTGTGTACACTCATTTGCTCAGTCATGTCCATGTGGTTCCATGCACTGTAGCCCATCAGGCTCTTCTATCTATGGGATTTCCCAGGCAAGAATACTGGAGTGGGGAGCCATTCCCTCCTCCAGGGGATCTTCCTGACCCAGGAATAGAGCCCATGTCTCTTGCACTGGTAGGTGGATGGAAAAGTGGGGAAAGTGAGGAAAGTGAAGTGGCTCAGTCATGTCTGACTCTTTGCAACCCCATGGACTGTAGCCTACCACAGTTCTCCATTCATAGGATTTTTCTAGGCAAAAGTACTGGAGTGGGTTGCCATTTCTTTCTCCAGGGGATCTTCCTGACCCAGGGGCTGAACCTGGGTATCCCACAGTGTAGGCAGACACTTTACCGTTTGAGCCACTAGGGAAGCCCATTAAAATCACCTTGGGACATTAAAAAAAAAAAAAAAAAGTACTATCTGCTTCTTTCCCCTCTCCTAGGACAACTGGATCATAAGTTTTGGTGATAGAATCTAGGCACTTGGGCTACCATTTTCCAAATTGTTTACTGGATAGTTTCTTCTAGATATCATGTTTATTACCTACCTTCAGATAAGAGGTCAATAAGCATTTTCTAAATAAACCAATTGATAAATGTAATTTTAAAAATTTCTAATAGTCATTTAAATATATATTTGCACATTATATAAAACTCTAAAGCCCCAAAATATATACAGCAAGTCTCCCTCCCAACCCTGGTTCTTAGTAATCTGGTTCCTCTCCCTAGTGGAAATCACTGTTGCTAGTTGGTAGTTTCTTGTATCGGAGAAGGCAATGGCACCCCCACTCCAGTACCCTTGCCTGGAAAATCCCATGGATGGAGGAGCCTGGTAGGCTGTAGACCATGGGGTTGCTAAGAGTCGGACACGACTGAACGACTTCCCTTTCACTTTTCACTTTCATGCATTGGAGAGGGAAATGGCAACCCACTCCAGTGATCTTGCCTGGAGAATCCCAGGGACGGGGAGCCTGGTGGGCTGCCGTCTATGGGGTCACACAGGGTTGGGCACTACTGAAGCGACTTAGCAGCAGCAGCAGCAGCAGTTTCTTGTATATTCTTGCAGAGACATTTTGTGCATAATTGAGCATATTGTATCAACCAGTCTCCCATTAATGGACCTTTAGATGGATTTCAATCTGTTGCTATTACCAACATTGCTGCAATGATAAATACTTTTTCTGCCTGATCTGTATCATTCCTAGAAATGAAGTTATTAGACTGAAGAATACAAAATATACTTCTGTTCCTGGTATCAGTCTCACCTAGTTATGATAGTTTATTCTTTTAATATGCTACAGCATTCTATCTCATAATATTTAATTTAGAGCTTTTAAATAACCTCTATGTAGCCATTCATAAATGAGAGTCTTTTGCCCCAATTTTCTGTGCTTTTAAAATTTATTATTAGATAAAACTTTGGGAAAGACTGATAAAGTTTTAACATGTTAAATTCCCATAAGTAACATATTTGTATTCAAACTGAAGCTTTCTGGAAAATGGTGCTCTAATTCAGTAATACTGAAACTTTTTGCATTGCATTTGAATCACTTGTAGAACTTAAAAAAAAAAAAAAAAATACAGGCGCGCAGGCCTTGCTCATGAACAGGGGTCAGCAAACTGTGGCCTGTGGACCAGATCTAAGTTGCTACCTGTTTCTGTAAAAAAAAAAAGTTTATTAGAAAATGGATACACTCTTTCATTTATATACAGTCTATGGCTGTTTTCACACTACAGGGAAGAATTGAGTAGTTGTGACAGAGTCCATATGGCCAGGAAATCCTTACACAATTACTATCTGGATCTTTGTAGAACAAGTATGCTGTGCTGACCCTTGCTTTATTCTCAATGGAATCAAAGCCTGGTACTGAGGCCTTGGTGTACATACAATGAAAAAGTTCCATCGATGTTGCTCTTTATTTGCACCAAAGTTTGAGAACCAGTATTTAACACAAAGTTAAGTAACTAGGTGATTATTCTCTTCCTATACCAGAGCTTCCTTCCTATCTGCTTGTCTATAAGTCCCCGCCCTTGAACTTCCAGCCCTTTGGATGGGGCTCTATGAATTTCCATAAGCTCTCCCTGCTATTATGTTCTTCTTCAATTCAGTTCAGTCACTCAGTCATATCTGACTCTTTGTGACCCCATGGACTGCAGCACGCCAGGACTCCCTGTCCATCACCCACTTCCAGAGCTTTCTCAAATTCATGTCCATCGAGTTGATGGTACCATCCAATCATCTCATCCTCTGTCATCCCCTTCTCCTCCTGCCTTCAGTCTTTCCCAGCATCAGGGTCTTTTCCAATGAGTCAATTCTTCATATCATGTGGCCAAAGTATTTGAGTTTCAGCTTCAGCATCAGTTCTTCCAATGAATAGTCAGGACTGATTTCCTTTAGGATGGACTGGCTGGATCTCCTTGCAGTCCAAGGGACTCTCAAGAGTCTTTTCCAACACCACAGTTCAAAAGCATCAGTTCTTCAGCACTCAGCTTTCTTTATAGTCCAACTCTCACATCCATACATGACTACTGGAAAAACCATAGGCTTTGACTCAGTTCAGTTCAGTTGCTCAGTCGTGTCCGACTCTTTGCGACCCCATGAACCACAGCACACCAAGCCTCCCTCTCCACCAACTCCCAGAGTCCACCCAAACCCATGTCCATCGAGTTGGTGATGCCATCCAACCATCTCATCCTCTGTCATCCCCTTCTCCTGCCCTCAGTCTTTCCTAGCATCAGGGTCTTTTCAAATGAGTGAGCTGTTCGCATCAGTTGGCCAAAGTATAGGAGTTTCAGCTTCAACATAATTCTTTCCAATGAATACCCAGGACTGATCTCCTTTAGGATGGACTGGTTGGATCTCCTTGTAGCTTTTGACTAGATGGACCTTTGTTGGCAAACTAATGTCTCTGCTTTTTAATATGCTGTCTAGGTTGATCATACCTTTTTTCCAAGGAGCAAGCGTCTTTTAATTTCATGGCTGCAGTCACCATCTGCAGTGATTTTGGAGCCCCCAAAATAAAGTCTACCACTGTTTCCACTGTTTCCTCATCTATTTGCCATGAAATGATGGGACCAGATGCCATGATCTTTGTTTTCTGATTGTTGAATTTTAAGCCAACTTTTTCACTCTCCTCTTTCACGATCATCAAGAGGCTTTTTAGTTCCTCTTCACTTTCTGCCATAAGGGTGGTGTCATCTGCATATCTGAGGTTGTTGATACTTCACAATTTCTCCTGGCAATCTTGATTCCCACTTGTGCTTCATCCAGCCCAGCATTTCTCATGATGTACTCTTCATATAAGTTAAATAAGCAGGGTGATAATATGCAGCTTTGACCTATTGCTTTCCCTATTTGGAACAAGTCTGTTGTTTCATGTCCAGTTCTAACTGTTGCTTCTTGACCTGCATACAGATTTCTCAAGCGGCTGGTCAGGTTGTCTGGTATTCCCATCTCTTTAAGAATTTTCCATAGTTTGTTGTGATCCACACAGTCAAAGGCTTTGGCATAGTCAATAAAGAAGAAGTCGATATTTTTCTGGAACTCTCTTGCTTTTTTTTGATAATCCAACATATGTTGGCAATTTGATATCTGGTTCCTCTGCCTTTTCTAAATCCAGCTTGAACATCTTGAAGTTCATGGTTCACAGACTGTTGAAGCCTGGCTTGGAGAATTTTGAGCATTAGTTTGCTAGCATTTGAGATGAGTACAATTGTGCAGTAATTTGAGTGTTCTTTGGCATTGCCATTCTTTGGGACTGTAATGAAAACTGACCTTTTCCAGTACTGTGGCCACTGCCACATTTTCCAAATTTGCTAGCATATTGAGTGCAGCACTTTCACAGCATCATCTTATAAGATATGAAATAGCTCAACTGGAATTCTATCACCTCTACTAGCTTTGTTTGTAGTGGCCTAAGGGCCACTTGACTTGATGTTCCAGGATCTCTGGCTCTAGGTGAGTGATCACACCATCATGGTTATCTGGGTCATGAACATCTTTTAGTACAGTTCTTCTGTGTATTCTTGCCACCTCTTCTTAATATCTTCTGCTTCTGTTAGGTCCATACCATTTCTGTCCTTTATTGTGCCCATCTTTGCATGAAATGTTCCCTTGGTATCTGTAACTGTCTTGACGAGATCTCTAGTCATTCCTATTCTATTGTTTTCCTCTATTTATTGGTATTGATCACTGAGGAAGGCTTTCTTATCTCTCCTTGATATTCTTTCGAACTCTGCATTCAAATGAGTATATCTTTCCTTTTTTCCTTTGCCTTTCATGGTTTTTTTTTTCTCCTCAGCTATTTGTAAGGCCTCCTCAGACAGCCATTTTGCTTTCTTGCATTTCTTATTGTTGGGGATGGTCTTGATTACTGCCTCCTATACAATGTCACAAACCTCTGTCCATAGTTCTTCAGGCACTCCATCAGATCTAATTCCTTGAATCTATTTGTCACTTCTACTGTATAACTGTAAAGGATTTGATTTAGGTCATACCTGAGTGGTCTAGTGTTTTTCCCCACTTTCTTCAATTTAAGTCTGAATTTGGCAATTAGAAGTTCATGATCTGAGCCACAGTCAGCTTCCTGTATTGTTTTTTCTAACTGTCTAAAGCTTCTCCATCTTTGGTCACAAAGAGTATAATGAATCTGATTTCGGTGTTGACCATCTGGTGATGTCCATGTGTAGTCTTCTCTTGTGTTGTTGGAAGAGGGTGTTTGCTATGACGAGCAGATTCTCCTGGCAAAACTCTGTTGGTCTTTGACCTGCTTCATTTTGTACTCCAAGGCCAAACTTGCCCGTTACTCCAGGTATCTCTTGACTTCCTACTTTTGCATTCCAGTCCCCTATAATGAAAAGAACATCTTTTGGGGTGTTAATTCTGCTGCTGCTTCTGTTGCTGTGTCGCTTCAGTCGTGTCCGACTCTGCGACCCCATAGACGGCAGCCCAAAGCTCCCCATCCCTGGGATTCTCCAGGCAAGAACACTGGAGTGGGTTGCCATTTCCTTCTCCAGTGCATGAAAGTGAAAAGTGAAAGGGAAGTCGCTCAGTCGTATCTGACTCTTAGCGACCCCATGGACTGCAGTCTACCAGGCTCCTCCGTCCATGGGATTTTCTAGACAAGAGTACTATTAATTTTGGAAGGTCTTATAGGTCTTCATAGAACCGTTCACCTTTAGCTTCTTCAACATTGCTGTTTGGGGCATAGACTTGGATTACTGTGGTATTGAATGTTTTGCCTTGAAAATGAACAGAGATCATTCTGTCATTTTTGAGATTGTATCCAAGTACTGTATTTCAGACTCTTATTGACTGTGATGGCTACTCCATTTCTTGTAAGGGATTCTTGCCCATAGTAGTAGATGTAGTGTTCATCTGAGTTAAATTCACCCATTCCAGTCCATTTTAGTTTGCTGATTCCTAAAATGTTGATGTTCACTCTTGCCATCTCCTGTGTGACCACTTCCAATTTGCCTTGATTCATGGATCTAACATTCCAGGTTCCTATGCAATATTACTCTTTACAGCATCAGACTTTACTTCTATCACCAGCTACATCCACAACTGGATGGATGTTTTCTTCTTACCAGCCCTTAATTAAAGCCATAATAACCAAAGAGTAAATGTTTATGGAATAAATGACTTGCCCATTCCTATTCTGAACAGTCCTATGGCCCAGGCTTTGTTATACATATACTTACAGGTATGCGGGCATGAATCTCAGTCTATAAACATATGTGTACAAGAAATAAAACTATCTTTTCTAATAAATTCAAATTCAAAATCTTTATTCCAACAGGACTTGGAAAATTAATTGTAATTAGTTTTAGGACTTCACACTTCTTTCCTTTGAGTAGTGTCTAAGTTATTGAAGGGTAGATGGAGAACTCAAATAGTGCCAAGACATTGAGAGATGATCTATTTTATCTTCAATATCATCTGCCCATGTAGGTACCTGCCAAGATGCCCATGGCCCCATCTGAGTCTACATCAAATGTCCATAGACACCACCGGAAGAAATGATCCTTTTTCCTAACTTTATGGCTCTGTTAGGTTAATTGTCTTTTTCCCTTGCTACTTCCATGTCATACTTGTGTTCAGAGAAATCACTTAGCTCTTCTTGCACCATAATGTCATGTAGTAAAGCTCCCTGGTGGCTCAATGGTAAAGAATCTGGCTGCCAATGCCTGCAATGTTTAGGACATGTGAGTTAAATCCCTGGGTCAGGAAGATCCCCTGAAGAAGCAATGGCAACCCACTCCAGTATTCTGGCCTGAAGAATCCCATGGACAGAGGACCTTGGCAGGCTACAGTCCATGGGGTCTTAAAGAATCAGACACGACTGAGCCACTAAACAACAACAAAGCTCTGTAAGGCTATCTAGGTCCCCTTTTGCCTAGACACATATAAGTGCCATTTGTCTCTGTGTATCTTATCGTCTCCCACATGGGGCCTGAATTCCCTATTTCTTGGAAACAAACAAACAAAAAAACCTTTGTGACTTTTAATTCTGGCCCCCTCTTGGAACATTTGACATCTATACTCTCATTGCTTCCTCTCTACCTTTTCTTGGTTCTGTCATCCTAGGAAGTCTTTTCCTGGTCTGGTAGGGGATGGTTGAGCTAATTTTTGCTTTCTCGCAACAATTACTTGTGTATGTTGTAAGTCCTTTGCTAGACATTTGAAACCCAAATGCCGAGATGAGATGTCTTTTGCTCCCCACAGCTTTATGCTGTGTCTGCTGTCTGCCAAAGCAAATGAACACGCAACTCTTTAGCTGCTCAGTGAGGGAAAGGGCAAGGAGAAAAAGGAACTCAAGAAGAAACAGTTGATATTTTAAAAATACCCTGCCCCAGAGGTACATCACTACCACTTAATGACCATGAATTAGCATACAAGTGCCTGGTCGTTGTGTTTTCCTCTCCAGTATTTTCCTTTGTCTCTCTCAGTTAGGTCCCTAAAGAACCCAAATAACTCTTTCAACATACGAGAACTATCTATTAAACACCTCACCTATTCTGAGCTTAGCCCCACTCCCTTGAAGTGACTCAGGCGGTGAATAAATGTGAAATCCCATTTATTTGCTTCTGTGGCTTTTTAAGATATTTTTCTTGGAATGGTCGATGGTCATAAAAGACTGAGTCCCTGGTGGGTAGATATGTAAATCTGAGTAAGCAGTAGAAGACAAATCAACTATCCAAAAATAAATAGAAAAGTTAAGAAAATTTACAGCTGTTTCTTTAGGCTCCTAGGTTAAGTATCTCATAGAGACAGTAGGTGAAGTCTATATCTTACTTTCAGAATTTAATATGCTTTATTTCATCTTGTGTTAATCTATTAGGTTTATATGCAAAATGCAGTGAGTTAAGGACTGGGTAGAAAAGTCTTGGCTCCAGGATTCATGTTTGTTTTTCCTTCTTCCCCAGCCAGAGCTTTTTGCATTGGTTTGATGTACTGTAGTTACTTGGGGTTTAATCTTGTATAATAATTAACTTCAATTGATCCACTGCAGTGTGTTAGCAAAGTGCCTGAGCCTATTAAATCCGGGTAAGAATCCTCCATTGCTTTCCTAATTTCCAGCATCATTATGCTGCCGGGAAAGCTGATTAATGTAAAGGCATTCTGAATTGGGGCTTTTGCCTGGTGAAATTTTGGAGAAGGTGCACACTATTCCATTTCACAATATTGCATCTAATAAATACCAGCATAAAAGATCTCCATTCTTAGGAGAGCCTTAGATCTTTCAGTATGTTTCTATTCTTCTTTATAACAGAGATCTTCTGTTAGAGAGAGAAGCCGGAATTGTCAGAGCTGCTTAATGGAGTCACATATGGTTGAGTAAAAATCAAATAGAAAATGGAACATTACTGAAAGTGTGCCATGCTCAGTAGGCTTCTGGAAAAGAAAACAAAAGGCTGCCAATGAGAAAGAGAGGACAAGAGGAAGAAACTAACAAAAAAAGTTGATATAGACATAAATGAAGCTGTTACATTGGATATTCATAGCAGACATGTTCAGCCTTTGAGAAAATTTTAAATAAAGCATCTAAATTGATCTACTGAAAAGTTCTGGGTAGGGGGTTTTTAGTGAAATAATCTGGTGGCTCAGAGGCAAAGAATCCACCTGCCAATGCAGGAAATGTGGGTTCAATCCCTGGATCAGGAAGATCCCCTGGAGAAGGGAATGGCTACCCACACCAATATTCTTTCCTGGACAGAGAGGCCTTGTGAGCTACAGTCCATGAGGTTGCAAAATAGGACTGAGCAACTAACCACCACCACCAACAAATCCATTTGAAAAACTTCACTGAGACTCTGCTGTATGTCAAGGTAGGCAAAGAAGATTAAGACTCAGTCCTTGTCTTATACTATTTTTTTTTCCTATTTTAAAAATTGGAGTATAATTGCTTAACAATGCTGTGTTGGTTTCTGCTATACAACAAAGTGAGTCAGCTATACGTATACATACACCCCTCCCTCTTGGATCTCCTCCCTGCCCTCCACCCCACTCCTCATCACAGAGCGCTGAGCTGAGCTCCTTGTGCTATACAGCAGCTTCCCACTAGCTATCGCTTTTACACTTGGATGTCAATGCTACTCTCCCAGTTTCACCCTCCTTCCCTCCCTCCCCACACGTCCACATGTAAGTTCTTTATGTCTGCATCTCTGTCTCTATTTCTAACCTGAAAATAGGTTCATCTGTACCATTTCACTTTCTTTTAAATCATCTTGATTGCTTTGGTGAAATGAAGCTTTATTTTGTTTTGCCTCCTGGAGAAGGCAATGGCACCCCACTCCAGTACTCTTGCCTGGAAAATCCCATGGGCGGAGGAGCCTGGAAGGCTGTAGTCCATGGGGTCGGGAAGAGTCAGACACGACTGAGCGACTTCACTTTCACTTTTCACTTTCATGCATTGGAGAAGGAAATGGCAACCCACTCCAGTGTTCTTGCCTGGAGAATCCCAGGGATGGGGGAGCCTGGTGGGCTGCCATCTGTAGAGTCGCACAGAGTTGGACACAACTGAAGTTACTTAGCAGTAGCATGTTCTCAGAAATTTTTTAATTCAGGTCGACTTTCTTGTCTTAGCAAGTAGACTCTAGTAAACATCTTTACTTTTACAGATTGACAGGCTCATCATCTCAAGACAGTGGTCACTCTCCAAGAATGGGTGAAACAGATGCTGGGAATGAGGCTGAGCATCTACCAAGACCAAGACTCTCCTTGGAATGTAATTAAAAACGGAATGAGCTTCTTTTTTTTGTTTGTTTTGCCTCATTTTCTTAAACGTTCTATGCAAAAATGAATTCTACTTAATTAAGGGTTTTGGGTAGTTTGGTTTCAAATAAATTTTTCACTGTAAGTGACTATATTACTTTCAATTTTATCATCAGGATGTACAGTGAGATTATCTTGATGATTTAAAGTTATCAAGAATATCAGAAGTAGTATAAGGACTGAAACTTGGACTCCTTAGGAATACATCATTTTCTAACTGATGGATTGCTATTCCATTGATGTTTTCTTTATTTTCTAGCATGGTGTAACTGGAATTAAAAGGAAAGAGAAGTCACTGAAGTCTGAAATTGTAGGGGAAAGCTCTATGGATAAGGTGGGATTTGAGTTAGGTATTAAAGGGAGGTAGATATTCTATTGGGAAGGAGAAAGAGAATTTTAGGGAATAACGTGAGCAAATCTGTTCAGGAGGTACCAAGCATGACAAGATAAGGGGGATAACAGTGAAAGATATTTCCTCATATGGGCAAATAAATTTTGGTTGAGGGACTACCTGGTGGCCCAGTGGTTGGGATTTTGCCTTCCAATGCATGGGTTCAGTCCCTGGTTGGGGGTCTAAGTTCCCACATGCCTCATGGCCAAAAGACCAGAAAGTAAACAAATTGTAACAAATTTAATAAATACTTTAAAAATAGTCCACATTAAAAATCTTTAAAAATTTTGGTTCAGAATAGGATAAAGATGAAAATATTTAATGAATATTAAAATACTAAGCTTGAGGAGGCTGTCTGAATTTGAACCTATTAGGATGTAAATACAAATATTACAAGCATTGAACAAAAATACTGATTAAGAACTAAAATATTATGGAGAAATCTATAGCAATTATTATTTGGATTTTATAAAAATTAATGCTCCTAAGCTTTTGCCCCATTATCTGTTGCCACATATAGACTAAATTGATTCTTTCAAAACAATTAACTGATGAGGTTGATGATAGCCTGTGAAGCCAAACAACGCTATGTCATAGACAAGCTAGAAAAATTCTTTTAAGGTTTTGGAGAACTTGGAACCTGCTAAAATAATTTGGGAAAATGTCCTCATAATATAATTTATAGAAAGGATTTTATGGTAGAGAAACTGTATTAGGTAATCAGTGGTTGAGATAGGATTTGGCATTAACGTTTGGGTTCTGGTTTTACCACTAATTGGCTCTCTGTGACATTAGGTAAGTCATTCAAGTTCTCTGAGCTTTAGTTTCCTTATCCCTAAAATGAGAATAATGGTACTTATTATTATGTTGTAAGAAATAAATGAAACTGTGTCTTATGGACTTTAAAGAGCCACTAAAGAATAAATAATGCTGATGATGAATTACTATCAAGTAATTACAGAGAATTATTACCTGAATAATGAAACCATCTAAAATATGTCATAATTATATAGGTTTGGACATGAAGCATATGGAGAGGGTCTTGGTAGAAGATGTCAGAAGGTAAACAGTAGTAAGCTAGAACTTGGACAAAGGACTGAGCTTAGTGGGCAATGAACCTATTGGGCCTGACCCAGAAAGTGGTGGCCAGTAATCCAGGTAGAATGTTCCAGGAGAGGTAATGAAATCCTACTTAGTCTCAGTAGTTACCCATACCAAAAGGCGTGATAGGAGAAGTAGAAATTGGAACCCTCATACATTTCTTGTGGATATCTACTTTGGAAAACAGCTTGATAGTTCCTCAAAATATTAAACAAAGGGTTACCATATGACCCAGCAATTTTACTCTTAGGTATAGATCCAAGAAAAATGAAAACATATGTCCACTCAAAACCTTACACTTAACTACATACAGCAGCATTATTTATAATAGCGCCCAATTCATTTAACTTCCCTGAGCCAAGGTGGGACCAGCCCAAATGTACATCAAATGATAAATGAAGAAACAAAATATGGTATATCTATTGCAATGGAATATTACTTGGTAATAAAAAGGAATGAAATTTTGATACATGCTATAATACACATGAACCTTAAAAATATTATGCTAAGTGAAAGGAGACAGACACAAAATACTGCATATTTACTAATTCCATTTATATGAAATGTCCAGAATAGGCAAGTCCACAGAGACAGAAAATGGATTAGTGGTTGCCAGGGGCTGAGGGTATAGGGAAGTGGTGAGTAAATGCCAAGGGGAACAGGTTTTCTTTGGGGGTCATAAAAATATTCTGAAATTAGATGATGGTTGTAAAAGTTTGTGAATTCATTATAAACCACTGATTTGTACACTTTAAAAGGGTGAATCATATTGGACATGAATTTATACCTCAATTTAAAAAGTAAACAATAGTAAAAGATCAATATAAAACTTAATCAAAACCAAGTGTCACCAAAATGAACTTATGATATACAAGGATAAATGTAAAATTTCTCCCCCAAATTAATTTTTTATTATTTTTTTGGTATACTTGGTAGTCAAGTAAATTGTTGAACATTGTAGTGTAGGAATAATGTCTTGGTACTGTCTGATGCTGTGTTATTCCTGGAGTCATTCTACTGCACACTGGTGATCCTAAACGGATAATTATTTAAAACTGAGGTTTATCATTACCATCTTTCTAAATTCCGTATATATGAAATGAATCGCCAGTCCAGGTTTGATGTATGATACTGGATGCCTGGGGCTGGTGCACTGGGATGACCCAGAGGGATGGTACGGGGAGGGAGGAGGGAGGGGGTTCAGGATGGGGGACATGTGTATACCTGTGGTGGATTCATGTTGATGTATATATAGAAAAACCAATACAATATTGTGAAGTAATTAACCTCCAATTAAAGTAAATTTATATCAATAAAAACAGGTTTATGGAAAAGCAAGATTATTGTAGGGTAACATACTTTTCTCTAATACTCTATTCTTACTCTGTATTTTTTATTGTGTCTGGATCAAAATGATTTATCATAGAAGCTTTGCATGTGATTTTGGAGATTTTTTCCTCATGAAATTTTGATATGGCAAAACTGACATTCTATTTTTAATTCCTTCTCATAGATATGTATAATACCTAAATTATGATTTTTCTTTTTTTTTCCTTTTTTTTATTTTGTCCCCCTTCCATCCTCCCCCAACCCCCTACTCTGATTTTTTTCTTAAACTAAATGGAATTAAATAACTGTAAATCAAATAGAGGTTTTGAGTATTTCATTTAGTGAGTGTATCAAATAATTTTATAAAGATTAAAATTACAATAAATATAATATCCATTATTCAGTGTTTTATAATGATTTATAATTATTATTTCATTATTTGTCTTTATAAATATTTATAAAAATTTGATGGCTCCAAAATATATAGTACTTTTCCTAAATTTATCTGGCTAAGGCATTCTTTTAATATTTGTATTAATTGTCAATTTGTTTACCAATTGATTTAACCATTTGGAGGTCTTTCATAACTGCTTTCATATATAAGAAGAGTAGTTTCCACAATCTTCACTATTGTAACATTTTGTTATTACAATAGTACACATATATTTACACTTCAACTGGTTAATGAGAATTTCAATGAATAAAGCAATATAGACAAAGACAAAGGTTTTTACTTCAGGTTTCATCAAGAATGCTCACTTATTTGGCAAGACTTTAAAAAATCAACCCTCCCCCCATGGCTGATTTGTGACAGAAGAAGGCCTAGTATCCAGGAATGTGACACTCCAAAGTATACTACCTCCTCATGGGTGAGTCAGTGTGAAATGTCACCTAGTACAAATTTATCTGTTCTATTTGTTTTTGTTTTTGTTGCTAAGTTGCATCTGACTCTTTGTGACACCATGGACTGTACCCTGCCAGGCTTCTCTGTCCATGGAATTCTCCAGATAAGAATAGTGGAGTGGGTTGCCATTCATTCCCTTCTCCATGAGGTCTTCCAAATCAGGGATCAAACTTGGGTCTCCTGTATTGCAGGCAGATTCTTTACCATCTGAGCCACCAGGGAAGCCCAAATATCCAGATACTGACAGTAAATTGAAATGATGTGCCTTGTTTCTATTGCTGATATTGGTGTACCAGTTAAAGGTGATGGTAACTTCATGGACTCATGGTTAATGACCTTACACAAGTTTAAGGATGCTAAATATAATGTTGAAGTAAATAGTTGACTGTTGTCCTGTGAGGGCTGGGGTTGCATCTTAAAGAAATAGGATTTGCCTGAATATTGAGACAGGCTGGACAGTGTTGCAATTCTAATATCTAGGTTCTTGAGTCTCATCCCAGCTATTCTAAATGCTAGGTTTTAGGTGGTAGACTAATACCTCATACTTTGCACTTTGCATGGTAGGAAGTCATTTGTTTCTAGGATCATTTCTTCTTTTTCCTTTCGATATCCCAGATTCTTCACATGTAATGCCATCCTAATCTACTACTACCCTCCTTGTTATTCTCCAAACCAGTCACTTCTTTTCATCTAATAAACATTATCGTACTTGGCCCACTTTCTTCCTCTCCCTCTCTAATGCTAATAACATTTTTCATGACTTCAGTATTCACATGGAAGATTCATCCAGTCTTTTGGCTCTTCAGTTACTTGACCTTCTCATCACCAATTATCTTTTTCTTATCCTGCCTGATCAACCCAATCTCAGGGTCATGTCCTTGAACTGCCCTTAACAAAAACTGAACCACCTCCAAAATCTTAATTTTAATTATCATTAGAGTCATTTCCTTGCACAGCTCTTCCACTCTTGACCATTTATCACTCAGCTGTCCCTTGCTTGCAAAACACAAAACACTGTTAATATCCCGTTGTTTTTTGGTCACTAAGTTGTGTCCAACTCTTTGTGATCACATGGACTGCAGCACATCAGGTTTCCCTGTCCTTCACTATCTCCCAGGGTTTGCTCAAAGTATTGTCCATTGAATCGATGATTCCACCCAACCATCTCGTCCTCTGTCGTCCCCTTCTCCTGCCTTCAATCTTTCCCAGCATCAGGGTCTTTTCCAGTGAATCAGCTCTTCCCACCAGGTGGCCAAAGTATTGGAGCTTCAACTTCAGCATCAGTCCTTCCAGTGAGTATTCAGGATTGATTTCCTTTAGAATTGACTGGTTTGATATCCTTGTTGTTCAAGGGACTTTCAATAGTTGATATCCTGCTCTCTACCTATTCTAAGACTGCACATAAGCAGCCAGACACTACTGGGAAAAGTACACATTCTGTGCACGGCCCCAAATCCCAATAACCTAATGGTCCCAAATCCCAGTAAGCTGTGAACATTACATGGCAAAAGGGCTTAGCTCATGTTATTAAAGTTACAGATCCTGAGTGGGGAAATGAACCTGGATTATCCAGGTGGGCTCAATCTAATTCCATGAGTCCTTAAAAGCAGAGAACATTTCTTAGCTGTGGTTGCAGAGACACAACAATGGAAGAAGGGTAGAGAGGTACAACATAAGAGGGGTTCCTGCTCTATTTAAGATGGAGTACAAAAAAGAGCTTCATGACCAAGATAATCACCATGGTGTGATCACTCACCTAGAACCAGACATCCTGGAATGTGAAGTCAAGTGGGCCTTAGGAAGCATCTTAAGGAACAAAGCTAGTGGAGGTGATGGAATTCCAGTTGAACTCTTTCAAATCCTGAAAGATGATGCTGTGAAAGTGCTGCATTCAATATGCTAGCAAACTTGGAAAACTCAGCAGTGGCCACAGGACTGGAAAAGGTCAGTTTTCATTTCAATCTCAAAGAAAGGCAATGCCAAAGAATGCTCAAACTATCACACAATTGCACTCCTCTCACATGCTAGTAGGAGAAGGTGATGGCACCCCACTCCAGTACTCTTGCCTGGAAAATCCCATGGATGGAGGAGCCTGGTAGGCTACAGTCCATGGAGTCACGAAGAGTCAGACATGACTAAGCGACTTCCCTTTCAATTTTCACTTTCATGAACTGGAGAAGGAAATGGCAACCCACTCCAGTGTTGTTGCCTGGAGAATCCCAGGGACGGGGGAACCTGGTGAGCTGCCATCTATGGGGTCACACAGAGTCAGACACGATGAAGTGACATAGCACACGCTAGTAAAGTAATGCTCAACATTCCCCAAGCCAGGCTTCAGCAATACTTGAACTGTGAACTTCTAGATGTTCAAGCTTGTTTTAGAAAAGGCAGAGGAATCAGAGATCAAATTGCCAACATCTGCTGGATCATGGAAAAAGCAAGAGAGTTCCAGAAAAACATCTATTTCTGCTTTATTGACTATGCCAAAGCCTTTGACTGTGTGGATCACAATAAATTGTGGGAAATTCTGAAAGAGATGGGAAGACCAACCACCTGACCTGCCTCTTGAGAAACCTATATGCAGGTCAGGAAGCAACAGTTAGAACTGGACATGGAATAACAGACTGGTTCCAAATAGGAAAAGGAATATGTCAAGGCTGTATATTGTCACCCTGCTTATTTAACTTACATGCAGAGTACATCATGAGAAACACTAGGCTGGAAGAAGCACAAGCTGGAATCAAGATTGCCGGAAGAAATATCAATAATCTCAGATATGCAAGATGACACCACCCTTATGGCAGAAAGTGAAGAGGAACTGAAAAGCCTCTTGATGAAAGTGAAAGAGGAGAATGAAAAAGTTGGCTTAAAGCTCACATTCAGAAAACGAAGATCATGGCATCTGGTTCCATCACTTCATGGGAAATAGATGGGGAAACAGTAGAAACAGTGTCAGACTTTATTTTTTGGGGCTCCAAAATCACTGCAGATGGTGACTGCAGCCATGAAATTAAAAGACGCTTACTACTTGGAAGGAAAGTTATGAGCAACCTAGATAGCATATTGAAAAGCAGAGATATTACTTTGGTGAATAAGGTCCATCTAGTCAAGGCTATGGTTTTTCCAGTGGTCATGTATGGATGTGAGAGTTGGACTGTGAAGAAAGCTGAGCACCGAAGAATTGATGTTTTTGAACTGTGGTGTTGGAGAAGACTCTTGAGAGTCCCTTGGACTGCAAGGAGATCCAACTAGTCTATTCTGAAGGAGATCAGTCCTGGGTGTTCACTGGAAGGACTGATGCTGAAGCTGAAACTCCAATACTTTGGCCAGCTGATGCGAAGAGTTGATTCATTGGAAAAGACCCTGATGCTGGGAGGGTTTGGGGGCAGGAGGAGATGGGGACGACAGAGGATGAAATGGCTGGATGGCATCACTGACTTGATGGACATGAGTTTGAGTGAACACCTAGAATTGCTGATGGACAGGGAAGCCTGGCGTGTTGTGATTCATGGGGTCACAAAGAGTGGGACAAGACTGAGCAACTGAACTGAATTGAAGAGACCATGAACCAAGGAATGTGGGTGACCCAAGGAATGCTGGAAAAGTTAAGGAAATGGATTCTCTCCTACAGTGTCCAGAAAAAGAAGGCAGCCTGCTCATATCTTGACTTTACCTTAGAAAGAGCTGTGCTAGACTTCTGACTTACAGAGCTGTGAGGTGAACTTACATTGTTTTCAACCATTAAGTTTGTGGTAATTTTTACCAGCATCAATAGAAAACTAATCCGCATGCTAACAAATTTTATTTTTTTTTTCATTTTTTTGCTTTTATTTTTTAATTTTTTAATATACTTTATTCTACATTACAATACTGTATTTGTTTTGCCATACATTGACATGAATCAGCCACAGGTGTCCACGATCTCCCAATGCCGAAGCCCCCTCCCACCTCCCACCCCATATCATCTCCCTGAATCATCCCGTGCACCAGCCCCATGCATCCTGCATCCTGTATTGAACATAGACTGACACTTCGTTCTTACAAGATAGTATACATGTTTCAATACCATTCTCCCAAATCATCCCCCCCTCTCTCCCTCAGAGTCCAAAAGTCCGTTCTATACCTCTGAGTCTCTTTTGTTGTCTCACATAGAGGGTCTTCATTACTATCCTTCTGAATTCCATATATATGTGTCAGTATACTGTATTGGTGTTTTTCTTTCTGGCTTACTTCACTCTGTATAATCAGCTCCAGTTTCATCCATCTCATTAGAACTGAGTCGAATTTATTCTTTTTAAGGGCTGAGTAGTACTCCATTGTGTATATGTACCACAGCTTTCTTATCCATTCATCTGCTGATGGACATCTAGGTTGCTTCCTTGTCCTGGCTATTATAAACAGTGCTGCAATGAACATTGGGGTACATGTGTCTCTTTCAATTCTGGTTTCCTCGGTGTGTATGCCCAGCAGTGGGATTGCTGGATCATAAGGCAGTTCTATTTGCAATTTTTAAGGAATCTCCACACTGTTTTCCATAGTGGCTGTACTAGTTTGCATTCCCACCAGCAGTGTAAGAGGGTTCCCTTTTCTCCACATCCTCTCCAGCATTTATTGCTTGTAGACTTTTGGATCGCAGCCATTCTGACTGGTGTGAAATGGTACCTCATTGTGGTCTTGATTTGCATTTCTCTGATAATGAGTGATGTTGAGCATCTTTTCATGTGTTTGTTAGCCATCCATATGTCTTCTTTGGAGAAATGCCTATTTAGTTCTTTGGCCCATTTTTTGATTGGTTCGTTTATTTTTCTGGAGTTGAGCTGCATAAGTTGCTTGTATGTCTTTGAGATTAGTTGTTTGTCAGTTGTTTCATTTGCTATTGTTTTCTCCCATTCAGAAGGCTGTCTTTTCACCTTGCTTAGAGTTTCCTTTGTTGTGCAGAAGCTTTTAATTTTAATTAGATGCCATTTGTTTATTTTTGCTTTTATTTCCAGTATATTGGGAGGTGGATCATAGAGGATCCTGCTGTGATTTATGTTGGAGAGTGTTTTGCCTATGTTCTCCTCTAGGAGTTTTATAGTTTCTGATCTTAAATTTAGATCTTTAATCCATTTTGAGTTTATTTTTGTGTATGGTGTTAGACAGAGGTCTAGTTTCATTCTTTACAAGTGGTTGACCAGTTTTCCCAGCACCGCCTGTTAAAGAGACTGTCTTTATTCCATTGTATATTCTTGCCTCCTTTGTCGAAGATAAGGTGTCCATAGGTGTGTGGGTTTATCTCAGGGCTTTCTATTTTGTTCCATTGATCTATATTTCTGTCTTTGTGCCAGTACCACACTGTCTTAATGACTGTGGCTTTGTAGTAGAGCCTGAAGTCAGGCAAGTTGATTCCTCCAGTTCCATTCTTCTTTCTCAAGATTGCTTTGGCTATTCGAGGTTTTTGTATTTCCATACAAATCTTGAGATTATTTGATCTAGTTCTGTGAAAAATACTGCTGGTAGCTTGATAGGAATTGCATTGAATCTGTAGATTGCTTTGGGTAGTATACTCATTTTCACTATATTGACTCTTCCGACCCATGAGCATGGTATATTTCTCCATCTATTAGTGTCCTCTTTGATTTCTTTCATCAGTGTTTAATAGTTTTAGATATATAGGTCTTTAGTTTCTTTAGGTAGGTATATCCCTAAGTATTTTATTCTTTTCGTTGCAATGGTGAATGGGATTGTTTCCTTGACTTCTTTTTCTACTTTCTCATTATTAGTGTATAGGAATGCAAGGGATTTCTGAGTGTTGATTTTATATCCTGCAACTTCACTATATTCATTGATTAGCTCTAGTAGTTTTCTAGTGGAGTCTAGGATTTTCTATGTAGAGGATCATGTCGTTTGCAAACAGTGAGAGTTTTACTTCTTCTTTTCCAATTTGGATTCCTTTTATTTCTTTTTCTGCTCTGATTGCTGTGGCCAAAACTTCCAGAACTATATTGAATAGTAGTGGTGAAAGTGGGCACCCTTGTCTTGTTCCTGACTTTAGGGGAAATGGTTTCAATTTTTCACCATTGAGGATAATGTTAGCTGTGGGTTTGTCATATATAACTTTTATTATGTTGTGGTACATTCCTTCTATTCCTGCTTTCTGGAGAGTTTTTATCATAAATGGATGTTGAATTTTGTCAAAGGCTTTTTCTGCATCTATTGAGATAATCATATGATTTTTATTTTTCAGTTTGTTAATGTGATGAATTACATTGATTGATTTGCGGATACTGAAGAATCCTTGCATCCCAGGGATAAAGCCCACTTGGTCATGGTGTATGATCTTTTTAATGTGTTGCTGGATTCTGATTGCTAGGATTTTGTTGAGGATTTTTGCATCTATGTTCATCAGTGATATTGGCCTGTAGTTTTCTTTTTTGTGGTGTCTTTGTCAGGTTTTGGTATTAGGGTGATGGTGGCCTCATAGAATGAGTTTGGAAGTTTACCTTCCTCTGCAATTTTCTGGAATAGCTTCAGTAAGATAGGTGTTAGCTCTTCTCGGAATTTTTGGTAGAAGTCAGCTGTGAAGCCGTCTGGACCTGGGCTTTTGTTTGCTGGAAGATTTCTGATTACAGTTTCAATTTCCATGCTTGTGATGGGTCTGTTAAGATTTTCTATTTCTTCCTGGTTCAGTTTTGGAAAGTTCTACTTTTCTAAGAATTTGTCCATTTCTTCCAAGTTGTCCATTTTATTGGCATATAATTGCTGATAGTAGTCTCTTATGATTCTTTGTATTTCTGTGTTGTCTGTCGTGATCTCTCCATTTTCATTTCTAATTTTATTGATTTGATTTTTTTTCTCTTTGTTTCTTGATGAGTCTGGCTAATGGTTTGTCAATTTTATTTATCCTTTCAAAGAACCAGCTTTTTGCTTTGTTGATTTTTGCTATGGTCTCTTTTGTTTCTTTTGCATTTATTTCTGCCCTAATTTTAGGATTTCTTTCCTTCTACTAACTCTGGGGTTCTCTATTTCTTCCTTTTCTAGTTGCTTTAGGTGTAGAGTTAGGTTATTTATTTGGCTTTTTTCTTGTTTCTTGAGGTATGCCTGTATTGCTATGAACTTTCCTCTTAGCACGAATTTTATTTTAAATTCATGTTCTCAAATTTGAAACTTATCAACTGCCTGGGCATTCTATTGTACTAATACTGTCTTCACACATTTGCCTTTCTGCTCTTTGTTTTTGTTTGTTGTGTGGCTCTGGCTTTATTTTTCCCCAGCAATTTTTAAATTTATTATTAAAATTTTTTTTGGCTGTAGTGTGGCATGTGGAATCAGTTCCCTGACCAGGAGTTGAACCCACGCCCCCAGCAGTGGAAGCACAGAGTCTTATCCACTGGGCCACCAGGGAAGTTTCTGCCTTTTGCTCTTTGAAACAGTCATTTCATTCATTTTCTTCAGATGAAACTTCTGAAACACTCCACCTCCATCAGAAACACATTGTTACATGGGAATTCTGTTGCTTTTCTACTGTTAAATCTATCTAAGTTGTATATTCTTTGTTTCTATAAAAGGCAATCCATTCTCTTATACTCTGTGTTCCATCTGCTCTTGACTTCTCAAGGACTTTTCACCTGACACTATCTTTTCTCTCTTTTGTGTCCTTAATTCTCCTTTCATCATAGAATAGTCCCTGTTTCTATATAAACATTTTCCTGTATTTCCTGTGATTTCACATGTCTCCCTCTTGATACCACCCCATTTTTCTGATCCCCCTTCATTACAAAACTTTCTTTAAAAGGTTTGTTCATCGTTGTTATCTCTACTTCCTCATGACCCATTCTGTCTTCAGCCCACCACAGCTGAGCTTCTGACTTTAATGTTGTAATAACTTTTCTGTTTTTAAATCCAGTAGCCATTTTGTAAATCCTCATCTTAATAGACCTCTCATAAACATCTGACACAATTGACCACTACCTTATTCTTGAAACCACTTCTTTTTTGGTTTCTAGGACATCATATTTCCTTCATAACTAGTGGCTGTTCATTCTTAATCTGCTTTGCTGGCTCCTTTCCTCTGCCCTATTTCTAAATGTAGAAATGCCCTAAGACTGAGTCCTGGCCCACCTTTTATTCTCTATACTCTCTTTCTCTAAGTGATTTTATCTAGTCCCATGATTTTCAGTACTGTCTTTATGCCAATGACCCCCAAATCTATATCTCCAATGACTCCCAAATTTGCATTTCCTACCCTGACTTCTCTAAATTCAAAAATTTTAACTGTTAGCCTGAAGTCTCCATCTTTAAATCTAATAGGTATCTCAAACTTCACATATTCAAAATATTTATCAAGAAAGGGGTGGATTTGCTATGAGCCATCCTTAATTTCCCACCCAATGAAATATGAAATTTGTGGAAGACTCTTGGTCTGGTAAAGAGCACTAGTATGTGACTGAAGAGAGAATTTCATAAAAATCCTTGACTTAAAAAAAAAAAAAACTTCTAAATTTTGTATTGTGAGCTGATTAACAATGTTGTGATAGTTTCAGGCAAACAGTGAAGAGACTCAGCCATGCGTATACATGTATCCATTCTCCTCCAAACGCCCCCTCCAGGCTGCCACAAAACGTTGAGCAGAGTTCCCTGTGCTGCACATTAGGACTTTGTTGGTTATTCATTTTAAAGATAGCAGTGTGTGCATGCCCATCCCAAACTCTCTCTTCCCCCTATTCTCTTCACCCCCTGCAATGGGATGTCCATACTAGAGTATAGCTGATGAAAAATGTGGTGATGGTTTCAGGCGGACAGCAAAGGGACTCAGCCATACATATACATCTCTTTTATGGCAGATCTCTTTATGCTAGTCAGTGCATAGGTCAGTTGTAAGTCCATGATCGAACTTCCCTGGTTTAGGTGTTCATCTCTAAGCAACTGTAGCTAGGAATGTGAAATCATGTATTTCACTGTCAACTTAACAAGGGTTGTGTGGGGGCCCATTTCCCTTTGAAGAATCTGTCAGTGGAACATGTTTTACCTAGAAATGTCAAACTTCTTGAGTGTCCTAGCCATCAACACAAATAAAACCTCTAGCACAGTAATGTACAGTCTGTCTTTTATATAATCATTGAAAGCCAAAATGATCAGCCTGCCTTCTGAGTAAAAAACCATGAGGAAGATCTTCTAATCTAGAGACTAGTCACTTATTACTTTCCGATCTATACTTCAAGAGTTACTGAAATAAATAAGCAGAAAACAATACAAGATGTACAGTGTTGATCAAAATTAAGCAAATGAAGACAAGACAATTCAATGTGGGGATAGTAGGCATGTTAGTATCTATATAAACTGACTCTTATTATCTTTGTATGAACCAACTCACGGGATAGGTCAGCAGAAATGAAAACAGATGGTAAGTGATTAACCTTGAGGATTCTTTTATGCCAATACCACTATGATGAGCTCTTTTCTCTAAGTAAGCTCTTTTTACCAGCATATTCCCACTTCCAACTGTCAATAATTTGTAATATGCAAATTCCTGAGTTGCCCCAAACCCTCTGAAAAAGATTCCTGTGGGGTGGGTGGGGGACAGCTCAGAAATCTCTCTTTTAGCACAGCCCTGGAAGCTATGTTTTATTTTTTTAATTTATTTTTAATTGAAGGATAATTTCTTTACAGTATTGTGTTGGTTTCTGCCCAACATCAACATGAATCAACCATAGGTATATCTATGTCCCCTTTCTCTGGAATCCCCCCTCCTACTTCCTTCCTCAGTTATGTTTTATTAAATTCTGATGCACACTGAAGTTTGAGAACACTGTATAAAATTATCTGGTGCTGTTCTCCACTATATCTCCAACACCTAGAATAAATCTTGACACTGAGCAAACACTTATTAAAGATGGTTGAAAGATTGAATGAGTGTGCCCCCTTGGCATCTGAGGATTTTGTCACCTTACATCTTCTTTAGAAATTACATAGAAGGGGGCACAGAGATATGTACTACATGCTTTTTGATCACTGGAAACACTAGCCTATTTGGGATGGTATCCAGGACATATGTATCGAAAACATAATCATTTTTGTTTACTTCCTTCACTCAGCTAATCCTATAAATCTCAGCCCATTTAGCTCTGTAGGCTGCTTTGCTCAAGGAGTTTGCTCTAATTGTTCACACCATAAGGGTGGCACTTCTCAACTTGTCATTGTCACCAGGGGTGATAGTCAAAATATTGAACAATGTTAATAAAGCACAGGCACCAACTGATTACTATAGATTCTGGCTATGAACAACTGGTAGGGCTAAACCAGAACATAATGGCTGATGACCAAATTTGACCATTAGCCTTGTTGAGAAGACTATGTGTTTGGCTCTACAGGGGATCTATATAACAGTGAGAATTCCTGGGTTGGATCATAGCTCAGATTATCCTGTGAGGCCAGAATAATGGCCTTTTAAAGATGTGTGTATGGTAAGTTGCTTCAGTCATGCTGGACTCTTTGCAACCATATGGACTGTATTCCTCCTCTGTCTATGGGGATTCTCCAGGCAAGAGTACTGGAGTGGGTTGCCATTCCCTTTACCAGAGGATCTTCCCAACCCAAGGAATGAATCTGGATCTCCCACATTAGTGAGTGGGTTCTTTACCACTAGTGGCACCTGGGAAGCCCCTTTTAAAAATTATCCACACCCTATTCCCTGAAACCTGTAAGTGTTATCCTAGATGGCAAAAGGGACTTTACAGATGTGATTAAATTAAGGATCTTGGATTGAGATTATCCTGGATTATGTGAGTGGACTCAATATAAACAAAATAATTCTAATAAGGCAAAGAGAGAGGCATATTGTCTGAGTCAAAAAAAAGATGTGATGATGGAAGGGCAGGAGAGAAGGAGGAGAGTTGAAAGTGCTCTGATGCTAGAAGATGAAGGAAGGGCCTGTGAGCTAAGGACCAAAATTGGTTCTTTTGAAACTGGAAAGGAGTACATCAAGGCTGTATATTGTCACCCTGCTTATTTAACTTATATGCAGAGTATATCATGTGAAATGCTGGGCTGGATGAAGCATAGCTGGAATCAAGATTGCTGGGAGAAATATCAATAACCTCTGATCCCAGGGATGGAGGAACCTGGTAGGCTGCCGTCTATGGGGTTGCACAGAGTCGGACACTACTGAAGTCACTTAACAGCAGTGGCAGCAGATATGCAGATCACACCATCCTTATGGAAGAAAGTGAAGAAGAACTAAAGAGCCTCTTAATGAAAGTGAAAGAGGAGAGTAAAAATGTTGGCTTAAAGCTCAGCATTCAGAAAACTAAGATCATGGCACCTGGTCCCATCACTTCATGGGAAATAAATGGGGAAACAATGGGAACAATGAGAGACTTTATTTTGGGGGCTCCAAAATCACTGCAGATGGTGACTGCAGCCATGAAATTAAAAGACGCATGCTCATTGGAAGGAAAGTTATGACCAACTTAGACGGCATATTAAAAAGCAGAGACATTAGATTGCCAACAAAGGTCCATCTAGTCAAAGCTATGGTTTTCCAGTGGTTGTGTATGGATGTGAGAGTTGGTCTATAAAGAAGACTGAGTGCCGAAGAATTGATGCTTTTGAATTGTGATGCTAGAAAAGACTCTTGAGAGTTCCTTGGACTACAAGGAGATCCATCCAGTCCATCCTAAAGGAAATCAGTCCTGAATATTCACTGGAAGGACTGATGCTGAAGCTGAAACTCCAATACTTTGGCTACCTGATGCAAAGCACTGGCTCATTTGATAAGACCCTGATGCTGGGAAAGATTGATGATGGGAGGAAAAGAGGACTACAGAGGATGAGATGATTGGATGGCATCACCGATGTGATGGGCATGAGTTTGAGTAGGCTTCAGGAGTTGGTGATGGACAGGGAGGCCTGGCATGCTGCAGTCAATGACGTTGCAAAGAGTTGGACAGAACTGAGTGACTGAACTGAACTGAAACTGGAAAAGCCAAGCAAGCATATTCTCTCCTGGAACAGCTTTGTTGACACCTTGATTTCAGAGCTTCTAATGTCCAAAATTATACGATGATAAATTTGTGTTAAGTCCAGAAATTTGTAGTGATTTAATATAGCAACAATAGAAAACTATACACTCTATAGGTATGTTTTTCATAGTTCAAGTTTGTCAAGATGTGGTTCTTCTCTTCAATTCTGTTCAGTGTCAGAAAAAAAAATTTCTTTGGCTGTACCACATGGCTTGGGGGTGGGGTGGGGGTGGGTCTAGTTTCCTGACCAGGGATCGAACCCAGGCTTCCTGCTTGGCTCCCTAACCACTGGGTCGCCAGGGAACTCCCAGTCTCAGAATTTTAACATTGACAATTTAAGGTACTCTTAGTCAAATTTGCCGTGAAGTAAGTTTTTTGAAGTAAAAATTAGTACAAATCAAGGTTTTTCTCTTCTTTCTTCTTATTCTATGGGTTAGCATCTAAATACTACCAAAGTGGAAGGCAGGGTATTTTGTCCATGATCCTTTTCTGCTTTCTTTTGGTATCTGAGGAGAGTTTAGCTTCTGTTATATTTGGGCTGTTGGTCTTTATCCATACTGTAGTGTTTCCTAATGTTCACAGTTCTACCAGTCCTACGTACTGTGCAATTGACATGGAATTCACTGTCAATTCCTTGTTTCCTGTTAAAATTACAAGGTCCCTACACATCTCTCAGCCATTTGTAGCCTTATTGAAGGCGCAGATATCTTCCCATCACCCTCTAGGCTCTTAGGAGAGTTAGAAGAGTTTCTACTCCTGTCTAGATGTGTCTGGCAACCATTTTTGCAGACTTACTGCCTTCTTGAGCTTCATCTGGGAAGTAAAGCACAAGTCTCTGCTCTTAATACTCCCCCAATATTTCTGGGGTTTCCTTTACTCCTCTTCCCAGAAATTGGTCTCAATCCTCTTCCCTTCCTCAACTAATCCAACTTAATTTCATCTTGCATGTGGAAAACAGGCTTTTTTTTTTTTCATCATAAAATCTTTCCAATGCTCTTGTTTGTAAGATAACCTTTGTGCACTAAGTCTTTGCATGAAGTCTTCAAAGTTTTGAAACTCAAAACCTTTCTCTCTCTCTCTCTCTCTCTCTCTCTCTCTCTCACAAAACTTGGGTTTTGTAATTCAAAGCTTTATCTATTGAGACAGTGGCTCTGCCAAGGTTTTCAGAGGTCTAATTCCAAAGTAAATGCCAAAAATATGACTGTTTGTTTTATGCACTGGGCCCTTGCCTGAGGTAATACGTCTCAGCCTCAAGGTCTAATTTTAATGGGAAATGTTGAGGGGTAATGAGGGGTAAAAAGAGAATGAAAACACATCCGTTAATGCTTCCAGATATTATGCCTCTAGATGTTTCTCCCTAGTAAATCAATCATTGCATTTGGACTCCTCTACATAGGTGTTTTCCTCACTGCTTACTTCCATCAGCCCCCACCTCCCCCACCCCCTACCACACACAGCAAGTTATACAAGGCCATCATAAGACTCATCCAAGCTCTGTGGAGGCTCTGCCTTTGGTTGTGGCAGAATTCAGAGGGGAACTAAGTCTCTGACCAGATTCTGTGCATCCAGAATAAATAGCTCCCATATGTAAAGATTTATAATTCATAGAAGTAGTTATTATGACAAGCTCCAAAAAGGATGGTGGTAAATTTTAGCCCCTGAACTAAAAAGAAGCTACTGGAGTAAGTATAATTAAGAAAAGAGGAAGAACACAAAGTATAAAGAAAAGTCAGGAAGAACACAAGATCAACTTGAACAGGGTTTCTCCTGCCTTTTCATACTCTCCTCATGCCCACTGCATGCACAAGACACGTGGACATACAAAAAAAAGATCTTTCAAGCAGAGGTGGGAAGAGAATGAGACATGTATTTGGAGGTCCTTATATTCTGCCCACCTTTCTGTTGGGTCAGATCTGAAGAATGGTAAAACATGATGGAAATTCCATTTAAAGCTTGAGGAAATCAAAGGAGGATGGATTTAAGCTTTACCTCCTGGGTAGGTCCCAGTAAGCTGGGAAGCCTGGTTGAGCAATCCCATATCCTTTCAATCCAACACAGCAGTCTTCTACAAGAGCTCTACTGTTTGGCAGGCTTGGCAAGAAAAAGTCAAAGATAAGTTTCCACTACACTGACCACCTGCCAACCTGCAACCCCTGTTTTCTGAATTGTCCAGGGACACAGGAGATGATATAAAAATGTCCTGTGGTTTCCTGAATTGAATGGGGGAAGTTATCTGAGAGAAAGAGAACCAGTGTGTTTCTAAGATGCTTTACTCTAGGATGAAAGGATTCTGTGTATGATTTGAACAGTCTCTGCCATGGGTTGGGATATGTAATAACGCTCACTGGCTTATCAACACAGAAGAGCTAAGTGGAAACTAAATATCCCTTAAAAAGGCAATTTCCTTTTCTGGTGTGCTGATGCAGTAATGACTTCTAAGTTAGTCATAACTTCCTATTTCTATACTCTTTGACGATACCCTTGACATTGACTCCAGGCTTGGCCTTGTCGCTTGACTTGACCAGTGGGACAACATAAAATGTGACAGCAAGGAGACACTTGAAGGAATGCAGACATATTGCAGCTTGCCTTCTCTTGGCTTCTGTTGGAACTTCTGATCACTCTATGATCAGGTTGTTGGATTATGAAAGATGTGGTGCAGTTACTCTCTCCTCCCATCTGCCAGCCAGGCAATCTTCAGACATGAGAAGGAGGTCTTGACTGCCAGTTGACTGTAGATGCATGGGTGAGTCCAGCTGAGGCTAGCCCAGATTGCTTACCCACAGAGTTGTGAGCTAAATAAAGGGCTGCCATTTAAAGCTACTAAGTTTTGAGGTAGCTTGTTAAGCAGCAAATGTTAACAGAATACAGAGTTTAGGGGAACATCATGCAACACATATACCTAGGAACAGATGCAATGAGCCTGGAGCAGTAAGGAAATAAGCCCAATGCTGTGGCCTTCCCTTTAGCTGCCTCCTCACCCCCCCCAGAGCCGATCACTGATCCTGAGGAAGGAGTGAAAGAGAGGCAAATCATGATTATAACTGAAGATACAGTTTGAACTGGCTTAGAAATTACTGAACTTACCTGGATGTAACAGGCTGAAATTTTCTGCATCAGGCAGAATGGTGGCTCAGAGCGGAATACTTTCTTTTAAAGCATGTCTGAGCTTTTCACCAGGAAAATCGTTTGCTATACCTGGTATTTCTGTATTAATACCCTAGATTGAACCTGATATATCTGAATGGTTAAGCCTACAGCCATGCATTATACTCATGTACAAATATAAATTCAAATAAAAATCAGTTTTGACTTACTTTCCAAGGTGCTAGAAAGGAAGTGCCTTGCTGTGAGCTGGAGAAACATGAAAAAATATGGACACCTGTAATTGGTTCTCATTATTATTTTAGTTTTGTTATAATGAAGGGCAAAATAGAAAGGAAGATATCATATTTTCTATAGTCAAAATTTATGAATATTTATATTTTAACACCTAACATTAAGTGAATACTTAACACTGTGCATTGTTTTCTGTAGTCCAACAACCTATATGGTAATAGATTTTTTTCCCATTTCATAGGTAAAGAAACTGAAAGTCAGATTAAATTACTTAAGATCATGCAGTGAATAAAATGGATGAAATCCAAAACTGCCTGACTCCAAAGAATTTGATTTCATTTTGGCAAGACATTGCTTCTTAAATACATGGCAGCATTTTGAAATTTATTGCTACCAATGATTTTCCTTGCAAGAGAAAACAAGTATTGTGAAGGACTGGAGAGTTAAATGAAGTGCTGAGGGACCAGTTACAATTTCACTGGGGGACTCAGGATGTTGCGAGAGGAGCCACTTTGTTGCTTTTGGATGGATGATCTTGCTCAAGGGGCTTCACAGGAACTAAAGATGATGGCAGTGATTCCTATTGAACTTGGGTTGGGGAAGGAAAAGCCAAGTTTTTCTCTTGAAGTAATAGTGATTTGCAGTGAATTAGCCTGGTAATAGCTTTCTTATAAAGAAAAATAAAGAAAACATATAATCAGAGGCTTGAAGACAATTTATCTTCAGGCTTCCCTCAATATCCAGGTAAGTACTGATTCCCAGTATTTGGAATTGGCGATTTTGATAAAATGTGTCCTATGTGTTACTTTCTACATAGGACCACTAATTTTAAAATGCAACATTTGCAGGCAAAGAGGATTCTCATTCGAAATCAGTTGCTGTGTATCATAGTCATTCCACCTCTGAATCACCACTCCCAGTTTCCAGCAGAGGCCATAGATGGTAGAAAGTTCACTGCTTTCTATCCATTCTATCTTAGGGAGTCGTCAGCATGGCACCGGGACCTGGCAGAGCTGTTTGCCTTGGTGCTACTCTGATGTTCTTGCCGTCTGTGACTTTGCCTTGCCATAATGACCATTTTGGCCATTAGGTCACTGGAATCCTAAGTGCTCCAACTGCTGCCAAATCTGAATCCATCCTTGAATGCAAATCAAAATGCAGTCACCCAATGGATTGGCTACACCTGAACTCTAGTTTTTTTCTACCAAAATAAAATATATTCATTAGGAAATATCTTTCCTGGAGGCAGAAAGCAAAATGATTGGGTTGAATGTATGCTCTGAAAACAATCTTTAGACTAAAAATGTATGTGGAAGAGCCTAGATAGGGTGCACTTACCAAACCTTTGTTGCCTTGCCCTTTCATGTTCATTTTCAAATAATGAATATGATATGGGGGAAAAGATAGGGTGCACTTACCAAACCTTTGTTGCCTTGCCCTTTCATGTTCATTTTCAAATAATGAATATGATATGGGGGAAAAGGGTACATTTTTCTATGAAAAATTGAGCTATTTTGAAGATTGTCAGTGAACAGCTTAGTCTTTAAACTTTTTTCAATGAAATCTCATAATTTTGTGAAATGTATGCCCTTTGATTAGGCTAGGGGTTTTCAATATTCATAGAAAACATATTCAATATCTTTTTCAAGTACATTTGATTTTATTTTTAAATACTAGACAAAATACATGATTCTGTATGAGATATTGCATTTTTCTGGAATATAGTTTCTGGAATCTTAGAAATTTCATTTTAACTCCCAACTACCAAGTTGTTAGTTCCTTGTTGCTATGGAAACCATTGGTATAAATTACCACTAAATACAGTGGATGGTAGTTAGACTCTTGTTTGGTGGGGGCAACTGCCTCTCTCCTTTGAGATTAGAAAATTACTACCTTTTGATTGGAAAGAAAAAGTCATATGGGTTTAAGTTATTTCTTTAGAAAAACACACCTGCTGGACTCTCTCTCTCTCTTTTTTATTTCCCTCTCTATTTTAGCCATAGATGGGTAGGCTGGGGAACTAGGGGTAGCTTTTAGAGAGAACTTGTGGACAAGTGACATGGTCTTTCCCCTGCCCAGAAGATGTCCCCTTGCTAATTCTGAGAGGCAGAGATCCTTTGCCAAAAGTCTCTCAAATTGATCCCTTCCTTTCTTCTCCTCTTCCATCACTTTGATCCAGCCTCTCATTGTCTTGAACTGAGACTTTCCAATCACCTCAAAACTGGTCTCCCTATGTCAAGACTCTCTTTCCTATATTTCATCCTTCATTATGCATCAGATTATTTTCTGAGCCAGACTGCTTGTGTTCAAATCCCAAGTCTGCCACTGACAAATTGTGTGACCTTTGGGCAAGTTACTTAATCTTTCTGTCTCAATTTCTTCCTGTATAAAATAAAGACAGTAATAATATCTATCTCCTAAGGTTTTTGGAATGAATAAGTTAATTCATGTAAAGCACTAGTACAATATCTGACACATAATAAGCACTGAATACAATTTAATTTTTCCTAGTTTCCCTAGAACATTACTTTCCAGTATTTTCTCTTTGCAGTTCAAATACTTCAATGACTCTCATCAGACTTCTTGCACTGACATTTAGAGCCTTCTCTGAATCTCAATATCTAGTAATATATAATGCAATAAATGGTAATATATAGTTAATTATTATATTTCCAAATGTATCTAAGAGGTGGCAGTGAGGAGTGGCAAGAATACTGGCTTGGGAGTAATTCACACCTGAGGTTCAATTTCAGCTCAATTGCTGTATAATCTTAAGCTATTTGGTCTTCAGTTTCTGCTTCTATAAAATTCAAATAATAAGTGCTACACTCATGGGAGTTCTTCTGAGAATTAAACAAGAAAACCTTTACAGAAGCACCTAGCATAGTACCTCCTATAGCAAGTGCTTAACAAATAGTGTTTTCTTCCCCACCCCCTCACCCCGTCTTTAGTCATGCTGTTAATGGGCTGAACTGTGCCCCTCCCCCATATTGCTATGGTGAAGCCCTCATCTCCAGTACCTCAGAATAGAGATATTTTGCAGATAGTGCCTTTAAAGAGGGAATTAAGTTAAAATGAGACTATTAGGGTGGATACTTATCCAATCTGACTGTTCTTATAAGAGAAGGAAATTTCGACATAGGGAGAAAAACCAGGAATGTGCACACACACAGGAAAGACCATGTGATGACACAGAGAGAAGGCAGTTATCTGTAAGCCAAGGAGGGGAGTTCAGAGGAAACCAGACTGGCTGACACCTTGAACTTGGACTTACAGACTCCAGAACTGTGAGAAATGAAAATAACTATCTGTTGTTTAAGCCCCCCAGTCGCTCAAACAAACCAATACGCTCATCTGCTTGTTATTTCTCAGTCATGTGTAAACTGCCACCTTTCAATCTCCAGCTTGGTAGGCAGACAATGAAAGGTGGGATCATATATACTTCCTCCTATGAGAAGCCATTTACATGCCTCCATCTGAGACCTTCCCCATGGGTCGCCACCATGTTTGATGCCAAAACAGCCTATCAACCCAGCCGTTACTGATTGGGCCTTACCTAAACTCACTTATCCAGAGAGGTCAGGGACCTACTGGTGGTTAGCATAAGAGCTCTCCTAAAAGTGGTACTTGAATAGTACTGGTAATAGTCTAGTCCATTTAGATTATCTGTTGAGGCGCATGTATGAAAAACACAGAGTATCAGTAGATGGTAGAGTGTGCAAGGAACTAGAGACACACAGGATTAATAATCAGGATTAATCAACAGGATTGATAATAATCAGAAGCTATAAATACACAGGGACATAGTTGACAGAGAGATTGTCAAGTCATTTTTAGGAGAGTAGAAACACAAAGATTCCAGTAGAGAGGAAAACAGAGACAAAATGAAAATAGCTGAAGATGTAAAGTCATGATTAGAGTTGAAAGTAATAGATGACTTTCTGGTTACTTAAAAGTTTTTTTGACTTGCTATTCAGTTACTAAAACTGCACATCCTGAAAGATCTTTTAGGTTCACACCAGACTGTGGGGCTGCTGAGACCATTTTCTATATTTCCTACTTCCCCAAGTAGTCTTACACTATATGGTTACTTCTCACTGATGTAACTTGCCTGAGCCATTATTCCGTCAACTTAAAGGAACTATTTGATAAACTTGGAAAGTTATCACCTTTCCTCTTCACTTTTCTAAGGCCTGCCCTTCCCCTGTGACCTAACTCAAGTTGTACTGTTCCAATAAAGCCCATTTCAACTGCTTCAGGATTGGACAACCATGTATCACTTACTGGCTTCACTGTGTATCTGGGCCTTGGTGGTGGTTTAGTCCCCATGGGCTGTAGCTGCCAGGCTTCTCTGTCTGTGGAATTTTCCAAGCAGGAATACTGGAGTGGGTTGCCATTTCCTTCTCCAATATTTGGTCCTTAGTAGTTCATTTACAATATTTATTTCTGTATTAAAAAAAACCCATGGAAGAATCCCTTGCTTACAAACTCCTGAGTCATTGGATATGTTTTTTTTTTTTTTGATGTATAACATAACCACATTTATTTAAGAACGTATTCCAATATTAAATGGCAAAATTCAACAATGCAAAAACCACAATTACTTTTGCACCAATCTAACAGTAAATTATTACTGAAACATATTCTTAGCCAGGGTCCTGTGAACCTAAAGAAAGGTAACCTTTCCTTCTTTTTTCCCCCATCTTATGCTGAATGCTTATTTATTGAATTTTCATTGAACGTAACTTGATTAAATTTTTTTCAATTATGTTTATGTCCCTGTATGCCACAACAAGGCTAGCTGGTTACAAAAACCAATACAAAGAAGAAAGAAGAAATAATACAACTCATTTTAGTTTCATCTTTCTTTAAAAAAATAAACTTAGGAAAATCAATCTACTTTTCTGATGTAATTATTAAGAAGTGTTGGTATTCAAAGTTTTAATTGGACTGGAATAAATTTAAATAAACTTTAATATTACTTTTGTATTATGAAAGTTTTCAAACAGACACAGAAATAGAATAATACAATAATCCAACAGGTCTCTTCTTTAACTTCAACATCTGTCAGCCTTATATCATACTAGAATTTTAAAAATATGAAAAATGAGTCTTCATTCCCAAAAGGAGTCCTGTTTTAAATACTACATCAAGTCAGGTTCATAAATATCCTAGAGCTTTATAGATTCATAAATGTGGAATTTAGACTTACACTAATGAAGAATGGTCTTCTCCATATTATTTGTATTAGTGGGGTAAGATTGGGCCAGCCCTACCATACATCTTGTCTTCCTTGTTATCAAGAGAGTTCCTGACAGGGCTGTATTTGGCATCTAACTTTCTAGTATCTTAACAGCTTTAGCACCCAGAAGAGGTATCATGTTACATGAATTGTTTTGAGGCACCAGATTTATCTTCAAAGTCATTCTCTAAAGACCAAAAGGTCAACATTATATCTTAGTTTGATTCTCTTATTCTTTAATAAGCAGTCATCAAAAACTTTGTCCATTTCCCCCATGCTGCCCATTGTAATAGGCTCCCTTGGGGTGGCATGAGGGCCAATGCCCTTATTTAAGGCAATTGTTAGGGCCTGACTGTCTAGAGTAATAAGGATGATGGCCACAACAGTCTCAGCTACTGTTGAAAAATTGCAATTTGCTCTTATGTGAATTAATCGCTGGAGGATTCAACTAACCTTCCTAGTAATGACCTAATGAACAAAGGTGTTTCTAGTTTAATGTCTGAGCCTTTCCATTCCCTCCTCTTTAGATGCATTAGTGTCTAAAAATTTGGAGGAATTTGCTTGAAAGTGTCAGGAGTAACTTCTGAGAGGGTAAAGACCTTCCTGCAGTATTTGAAACAAGCAGGAGATGTGCTTGTTAGCACTTTGAGGATGACAGCCTAGATATTTCCCAAGCACTAAAATGTGACCTGGAATGACTTTAAGCTCAGAACTCTTCTTCTACTGTCCCTTGTTGTTGCAGTTCCTTAGATGTTGATTAGCTATATTACATGGCTTTGGGAAAGTGTTCCACAAACCAAGAAATGTTGAATTATCACCTACTCTGAATAAATTGAAGAAGCCAGCAGAATCTCTGGAGTAGGAGATGGAGTCATGTTGCAGTCTTGTTAATAGCCTCCCAGGACATATTTGGTGCCAACACTTTGGGCTTTTGTTTCCTTTATCATGATCACTGGTTAATTGCGTGGATGGAAACAAAACAGCAGACCACTGAGAGCTAGAACAAGTAAGTTGTTTTTGTAAAAAGTGGAGGTGACGAAGACAGGGATAGAGACAAGAAACTGAGTACCTTCTCTGTACCAGGTAGTTATTTGATGCTATATCTCCTGTAACACAAAACCCTGTGGGTAAGTACTACCCAGTTTCTCAGGATGGGGAAATTGAGGCACAGAGGGGTAAAAGGGTTGTCCAAGTTTGCACAGCTTATAAAAGTGGCAAAGATGTGATAAGAAACCTTTTTTTTTTTTAACTCCAGAGCTGACATTTTAAACTATCAAGGTGTTATGTCTTAGTACATTTTCATGTTACTACTGGCCCTTAAATGTTCACTAACACACTTGATTGATTCATCAGATTAGCCAGCATTCATCTTGTGTGGACCGGAGTAAATGGTATATAGAGCAGAGGAGTTTTAATGGATGGTTAAAAGAAGCAAAGCATACTCCAAAGCAAGGATCAAACATCATCTGTCTAACTGGTATACTGGGAAGTCAGGACTGTTTCAATAAGAGACTTCTGCAGGGGTAGCAGGTACAACCTCAACAAAGAAATCACCATCTACTAGTAGATTTTGAAACCTTACGTGGTAGGTCTCCAAGCTACTTGTCATTGTCGCTCGCTGGGCTTTCCAGGTGGCACTAGTGGTAAAGAATCCTGCCAGTGCTGGAGAAGTGAGTTAGGTTAGATCCTTGGGTCTGGAAGATCCCCTGGGGGAGGGCATGGCAACACACTCCAGTATTCTGGCCTGGAGAATCCCATGGACAGAGGAGCCTCATGGGCTACAGTCTATACGGTCACAGAGAGTCAGATATGGCTGAATCAGCACACACACATGCACCCTCACTTACACTGCTGGTAGGTGGCAGAGGTGATCAAGCTCTGACTGCCTGGCTGCCCATCTGTGAATGTAGCCACTACTCCCTGCTGCTATTGTCACTCCCTACCCTTCCATCAGAATTTTCTCTGACAAGATCAGATAGTTACACCTTACTGTTTTGTGCTAACAGAGTTCAGATATGCCAAGGATACTAAGTAACAGTAACACTTAGATTCATTGTATGCATTGTATTTATTATCTTATTTTACTGTTTTCACAAAGACAATTCTGATGCATGACTGGGCTACCTGGTTGGGAATTGAATAGTCCATGTGGACAATGACTATATTTACTAGAGTCAACTTTTGGCTAACCCCAAGGACAAATCTTTGTTAAGTCCTTACTGACATTGTCTACCTAGGCTGCTGATTTAAGCCTTTTGTTGACAGAAAGAAGATCATTATTTATTCTAGCTCAGCAGGAGTACAAACAGATTTCTCCTCTCCCCTTACCCTTCCTTTTGCCTGCAGGCTGACTTCCTTATTACACATTAGATTTATAAAATAAAGCTTTTATCAACAGGTCCTAGAATCTTGGTATTATTAGAAACCTGAGAAATCATGGCTAACACCATTACTTATGCACAGATTGAAAACTGAAACCAAGGGGAATGATGAGAACTGCAAAAAGTTATTCAACGAGTTAGCTAGCTAATGCTAAATTAAAAACCCCATGATCTCCAGTTCAATGTTGACATTCTATGAGTATCTTCTTTTTCTTCTTTCTATAAAAATCTGGGAGTCCTTGTAGAAACTGTATTCCCCACCACCTTTATTATTATTTATGAGATTATTATTTACAAAATATCTTCAGCTTTTAAAAATAAATGCCTTCAATTAGTGTTGATCTTTTGTGTCCTTAGTGCAACTTTCCTGACTTGGGGAATTTATCCCTCTTCTGGAGAGCTGGAGGCTGGAAGGAGAGGCACAGAGAGGAAGAACACATAGTTTTAAAAGGTTCTCTGTTGCTGAAAATTGCATTTCCCTCACCGATACTTTCTGCCATCCCCATTCCTCTATGTCTAGCTTAAATGTCAATGGCAGCTCAAAGTCTCACCATTTTCGAGTCCCTTAGGACAGAATTTCCTAAGTGGCGGCATCAGCAATTGCGACTCAAATTCCCTTTCATGATCAACATCTCACATGACAAATAATGCATGAGGCTTAAGTATTCCCTCTGTCTCAATCTTTGCATTTTTATTTTCTGGAAAGGCTAGCAAAGGTTTTCCAAAATTCCTTTGCTGAAATATTCATGCCTGGTCTATTAGGCTGAAGGACACATTTATAAGACAGAGGCTTCTCTAACATAAACAGGAGGCTTTGGACCCAGCTGGTGTTTGACAGTGGGGATATTTATCTTCAGTTAGCCTTTTGTTGGGGGACTTTATTCCATCACAAAAGCCCCCTTGTAGTATTCACTAGTAGAATTCATTAACTCCTTTGTATCTGGGGCATTGCTATCACAAACTGATATTTTAAGAGAAATCAATTTATTAGGCTATATAAGACATAAAAATCAGGCAATAATATAGCTTATTCAGTAAAATAAGTAGGACACAGGTCTGGTCTGAAAGTGAAAAACCTGAAATGACCATATGGGGAGAAATAGTTCTTATTCCTTTCAACGGGAATGTTAAAAATTTGCACAGAAGAAAATATAAGAAACATTGTCCTGCTTCACCTAGTTTTCAAATTTTTAAATTTATTTTCTTTTCATTTTTATTGGAGTAGAGTTGATTTACAATGTTGTGTTAGTTTCAGATGTACAGCAAAGTGAATCAGTTGTATGCACACATATATCCATTTTTTAAGATTCCTTCCCCATATGGGCCATGACAAAGTATTGTCTATTTCACCTTATTTTATCTTAGAAACAAAAAGCTCTTAATATACAGACAGTATTTAGTTCTGGGTAGAATCAGGCATTTATTTTAAATTGAGTATCTTGAGTCTTTGGAACTAAAAAGAAATGAACATGTACGGAGTGCTGCTTTGTATTGGGTGCTGTATCCAGCACTTTATGTATACTCTCTAATGAAATTAATTACGTGGACTTTAATTGTTTCAACAACACAGGGAGGCTGGTATTATTGCCCCTACTTTATAGAAGGACAGGGAAGCCTGGTGTGCTGCAGTCCATGGGATGGCAAAGTGTCAGATACAACTTAGTGACTGAGCACGCACACTTCAGAGAAAGGGAAATGAGTGTGCCAGTTCTGGACCTGTATGCCCTCAGATCCATTCCTTGTTTTTCCCTTACCCTGCCAACACCTGCAGACTCTATTTCTCAGGCTCCTGTGATTAACTAGCTTCTGGATGCATTCAGTGCAAGGGAGATGCTAGAAAAAGGTTGAAGGCCAGGAAGAAGGAAGACGGCAGGGTATTTATCACCCTTCTCCACTCTCCAGCCTGGGGCAGTGCCTTCAGAAGTGGCTGCCTTTCCTCTGTGGCTCCAGCTCCCATCAGGTAGACCTTACTGTCAGCATCTTCTAGGGATTTTGGTCCCTGAACTCTGAGAATACCATCTGTTCTCCTTGCCTCTCCAGTCCTAAGAGTGCTCATGGCCTCTTGCTGTTTCTAATATCTGGGTTACCTCCCTTTCCTCTTTTTGGCTTCTCAGCTCCTCAATCACTGCATAATGCATTTCTTATCTTAAATACTCTCTATTCCAAAGACTATATTGAAAATGGGTTTTGATTTCCTGATTGGGCCCTGATTGATATACTGAGGCTTTACCCCCAATCATGTGGCTAGGAGGTGACTAAGACTCAAAAGTGTATACTCTTTCCTCTTGGTTTGAAAATATCACAGATTTATGATCTCTCTCTCTCTTTCCCTGACTCTATCCCTCTCCCTTTGACTCCAAGACTTTGAAAGTCTTTGAAGGAAGAAACAGTTTTAAAACATTTACTCTGCAAAAATCATATTTCCACTTCCTCAATACTCTCCATCCCTACTTTTTCAGAATCCAAATTAATGAGAGTTTGTTCTACTGTCTTCTAGCTAGCTATTGATTTTACACATTGAGGTTTTCAAAAAGCCTTCTTTGTAGAGTTTGTCCTTTGTTAGCACAATGGAAATATTTTCTTTAGGTTTTGCAATTCCTCGATGTCATCCCACTCTACTCTTAGTCAGAACAGTGTTCCCTTTCTATTTTTTTTTCCAATTTCATTTCTTCTACTTATGTCAAATCTAGTGCAGCACACTTTTTCGAGGCCTGGACCTCTGTGAAGCAAAAACTGCCCAAGGTCATACTGTCATTCTTGATCTGAGCTTCCTTCAAGTAAGTGAGACAGATGGGAATGGGGTGAGCAGGGTGGATGCAGGGAGGGAGAGAGGGAGGAGAGAGGGTGGGAGAGAGGGAGAAAGAGAGAGGAGGAGGAGAAAGATTCCAGAAAAGGCAGTGGAGAGCAAAAGGGGGCAAGTTATGAGGAAGGAGGGAGAGAAAAATAGATTTAATGGATTAAGGCAAATGTATTGAGTTTTTCAGGTCATATTTAAAAATATGGGAACTTGCAATAATGGAACATGAAGGTAGCAATTGTCATGTTTCCTTCATTACCAAACGTTGTTTTTTTCCTCATTGAACTGAGACAGTTTTCTAAACCAAGATACCACCTTGTGTTAATGATAGATCTTGCTTTAAAAGAACTTGCTATCCTTAAAGAACAAGTCAGCAGAAAGCCAGCTAGGTCTTCATTCTGAGAATATTGTTGAGATTTGCTTGATTTGTTCAGATCCTTTTGTCCAAGTTTATGAAAATTAAGTACCACTTTCTTCATTCTCTATGCAGAGTCAGAACATCTTTTATTTGGGAGCTGATATTTGAGGTGGGGATGGTGATTTATGGAAGTTTTATAAGATACCTGCTCGGCTACATACTGCTAGTCTTCGGTCAGAGGCTGTCATTTTCTCTGACTGACACTTGACGTGGCAGAAGCTTGGTTTATATATAGCACAAGCCCTTTTTGGTTGGTTTGAAGATTTATTACTGACTTTTCCTATAAACAGGCAGCAGGCATCTTGACTGAAGTAGCATTTTTTCCTGATAGTTTAGTAGAGGGAGACTTCAAGCCTAAGGAGAGGGCTTTGGGAAGTTTGTCAAGACTACTTGCTTCCACTGGCACTTGGATTAGATCCAGGAAGACTGGGAGGTCAAAGACCCTTTTCTGGAAGGCCCCCTCCACTTTCAGTGACTCTTTCTTTTTTCCTCTCTACCTTCTTTATCTACCCTTATCAGAACTAACTCTATCTCCCCTTGTCCAGAACTCCAAAGACCTCAGGGCACTCGTCCCAGGAAGTAAATGAGACTCTCTTTCCTCATCACAATGTTTAGGTGCTGGGCCTTTTCCATTAGGGATGTCTAATTTGAGGTCTAAAATTGTATTTTAGCAATGCTTATGAGTGTGTCAATGCCATCCCTATCTTAAGTATTTGGCAGTTTTTAAAAATTGGAGTATAGTTGCTTTATAATGTCATGTTAGTTTCTGCTGTACAGCAAAATGAATCAGCTCTACGTTTATATATATACATATATATCCCCTGTTTTTTCAATTTATTTCCCATTGAGGTCACCACAGAACACTGAGTAGAGTTCCCTGAGCTATAAGCTCTCATTTTAGTTATGTATTTTCTGCATAAGTGCATGCTAAGTCGCTAAGTGCATGCTAAGTGCATGCTAAGTCAGTCATGTCTGATTCTTTGTGACCCTATGGACTGTAACCTTTCAGTCTCCTCTGTCCATGGTATTCTGCAGGCAAGAATATTGGAGTGGATTGCCATTTCCTTCTCCAGGGGATCTTCCCAACCCAGGGATTTTCTACATAGTAGTGTACATATGTCAGCCCCAATCTCCCAGTCCATCCCACCTTCTACTCTCCATTTGATAGGGATCTTCAGTTCATAAAGGCAGACTGGTGATTTGAAAGTCCTGCAGGGAGTTTTTGTGGTCACTTTTTTTTTTTTCAAAGTCTTCTTAAATTGAGTCTGCCTTAGGGCTTTGGGGATGGTACAAGTCTCTTTCCCTCTAGTCAAATGCCTGACATTGCCAGAAGAATTGAAGTCTGAAGTCTTATACTCTTAATACCCAGACTGATGCCAATGTGAGAAAACTCTTCACCTCTTTTATCAGCAAAAGTGTTTGCTTTATTCTTTTCTTTGGTGAAGCTTTGGAAATCCCTTTAGTCAGTAATCTAATGTTAAAATGTGGGGAGGGGGATTCTCAATGAGTTAGTTAGTGGTTATTACTATTTAAACTGCATCTTAGAAGCTCAACTCTGAGTCAGTCTCATTGTCTGTTGTATCCTCACTAGTAGCATTCCTTTGGGTTGAAGCAGAAAAACGTAGTAGGAAATATATTCTCTGTGTACTGATCACTAAAACATTGCAATGGGCAAGTGTGTTGGGAGCAAGGAGATTGGACCCATGAGGCAGCTTCAACCCCACCGAATGCTCCAGCCTAGGGCACAGTGGGCATTGGAAACCCAAGAGAAGGAGTGCTGGAATGAGAAGGTTGATTCAAGATGAAAGGGAGTGGTAGCAAAGGCTCACCTTATCTGGGGAGAAGTCACAGAGGGAGCCTGTACAATATTCTGTTCTTGGCTGTTTATTCGAGTCATTCTGTTTTCCATCACAGGAGTCCATTTGATTTCCTAACCACTGAAAAAATATTAACTTGTTCTCACTTATTCAGGCTAAGGTGTTTTTTTTTTTTTTTTCCTTCTGTAGGGTGAAGAGTTCAGAGAGACAACTGCTTCGACCATTTCTGTTTCTTGAATTTGACTTTCTTTCTCCTTCAAATTATTTGACATTATCTATTAATATTTCTCCACAAAATGTGTCATTCCAAATTTTTCTTCTCTAGGCAAATCATGCATTTTTTCCTGAGGCTTTGGGGGTTCTTTTCCTGCAAGCTAACATAGCCTGGTTGATTTCTATAGAGGGAATAATAACAGGTAGAAAGGAATATTCTGGATATATTAGCTTTGCTATTATTCAGTGTGGATCAAATTCAGGCTGGTCTGCCAATCCATAGGGAATCCTAGTTTTTCTTCTTAATCCTCAGTACTGTACCCACCGCTACAAGAAAGACAGTTAAATTTCTCATTTGGAAAGAAGAGGATAAAGAAATCATTCAGGAAATAAGAAGCAAAGAGCTATAGATATTGATAGGATAGCTTAATGTCTCAAAGTAATTTTGTCTTGTTTCAGTCCATACTCTGATAAGTATATTTACAATCGTTAATTTTAAAAGTAGGTGTAAGGCAATGAGCAACACTTTTCCAAAGATATCCTTTCCTAGTCTAGGTATCTGCAATATGCCTGTAATGCAGCTGTTTACCTGTCAGAAGGGTTTCTTTTCCAGGTTGAGTCTAGAGTGAAGACTCTAGTTGGGTCCCATCACTTCATGGCAAATAGATGGGAAAACAATGGAAACAGTGACAGACTTTATTTTCTTGGGCTCCAAAATTACTGAAGATGGTGACTGCAGCCATGAAATAAAAAAAAATGCTTACTCCTTAGAAGAAAAGCTATGACCAACCTAGACAGCATAATAAAAAGCAGAGACATTGCCACAAAGATCCATCTAGCCAAAGCTATGGTTTTTCTGGTAGTCATGTATGGATGTGAGAGTTGGACTATAAAGAAAGCTGAGTGCTGAAGAATTGATGCTTTTGAACTGTGGTATTGGAGAAGACTCTTGAGAGTCCCTTGGACTGCAAGGAGATCCAGCCAGTCCATCCTAAAGGAAATCAGTCCTGAATATTCGTTGGAAGGACAGATGTTGAAGCTGAAACTCCAATACTTTGGCCACCTGATGTGAAGAGCTGACTCATTGGAAAAGACCCTGATGTTGGGAAAGCTTCAAGGTAGGAAAAGAAGGGGACACAGAGGATGAGATGGTTAGATGGCATCACTGACTTGATGGACATGAGTTTGAGCAAGCTCTGGGAGTTGGTGATGGACAGGGAAGCCTGGTGTGCTGCAGTCCATGGGGTTGTGAATAATTGGACACAACTGAGAGACTGAAGTGAAGGGAGAATGAGAAAGTTTAACTCCTACACTTTAAGCAGTCTAATAAATTTTGTCCTTATTGCAATCTATGTTTACGCAGACTCCATCCTTTTCAGTAACATTGGTGGTAACTTAAATTAAAAGATGCTTACTCCTTGGAAGGAAAGTTATGACCAACCCAGACAGCATATTAAAAAGCAGAGACATTACTTTGCCAACAAAGGGCCATCTAGTCAAAGAGATAATATAGATGTATGGATGTGAGAGCTGGACCAAAAGAACGCTGATTTTCCGAAGAATTGATGCTTTTGAACAGTGGTGTTGGAGAAGACTCTTGAGAGTCCCTTGGACTGCAAGGAGATCCAACCAGTCCATCCTAAAGGATATCAGTCCTGGGTGTTCATTGGAAGGACTGATGCTGAAGCTGAAACTCCAATACTTTGGCCACCTCAATCGAAGAGTTGACTCATTGGAGAAGACTCTGATGCTGGGAGGGATTGGGGGCAGGAGCAAAAGGGGACGACAGAGGATGAGATGGCTGGATGGCATCATTGACTCAATGCACATGAGTTTGGGTGAACTCTGGGATTTGGTGATGGACAGGGAGGCCTGGTGTGCTGTGATTCATGGGGTCTCAAAGAGTCGGACATGACTGAGCAACTGAACTGAACTGAACTGAGATAGCTTAGTAGTGTCAAAAGTAGGCACTGTGATTAACTTCCTTTCTGTACTAGCAAACACATAGGGCTTTTCAGTAGATGAGTTCGCTTTTACTCACTTAACCATGTGAGTTTAGGTGAACTATTTCAACTTTCTCCATCTACTCCTCATTTTGAAAATAGGAATAACACTTGCCTTGTACAACTTTGGGAAAGATTAAATGAGCTAACATTAGAGGCTTATTATAGGGACTTCTCTGGTGGTCCAGTGGTTAAGACCCCATGTTTACACTGTAGGGTGAGGGTTTGATCCCTGCTCAGGGAACTAAGATCCTACATGTTGCATGGCCAAAAAGAAAATGCTTCTTACCATGCCTAGAACACAGTGGGATCTCAACAAAAGTTTGCCAGGTAAATTAGTTCCCCATTGAAACACAACAGTGAAAATCAATTTTTTTGATGCTAACAGACACCAGTCCCTTGGGATGTGTTCTTACTTTGTGCAGATTCAGCCTCAACACAACTGGATTGTCATTCACTTCATGGAGCTGTACCTCGTATCTCTGTGGATCTCCTTTGAGCCATCATTTATCCTCCCTTACCTTTTTTTCCTTAGTAGAAGCTCTTTGGCTTTGTGGAAGAGCTTTGAGCACATATACTGTTTGTTGGCCCCAGAAAAAGCAAGGTGACTAATTTGGTAGTGATAATTTGGTATAATACTGATATTTGTAAGACAGTTTTCTATACTTGCCTATTTGTTGTTGTTCAGTTGCTCAGTCCTGTCCAACTCTTTGTGACCCCATGGACTGCAGCACACCAGGCTCCCCTTCCTTCTCCCAGAGTTTGCTCAAACTCCTGTCCATTGAGTTGGTCATGCCATCCACCCATCTCATTCTCTGTCACCCCCTTCTCCTGCCCTCAGTCTTTTCCAGCATCAGGGTCTTTTCCAATGAGTTGTCTCTGCATCAGGTGGCCAAAGTATTACAGCTTCAATATCAGTCCTTCAAGTTAGTATTCAGGGTTGATTTCCTTTAAGATTGACTGTTTGATCTCCCTGCAGTCCAGGGGATTCTCAAGAGTCTTTTCCAACACCACAGTTCAAAAGCATAAGTTCTTCAGTGCTCAGCTTTCTTTATGGTCCAACTCTCATATCCATACATGACTACTGGAAAAAACCATATCTTTGACTATGTGGACCTTTGTTGGCAAACAAATATCTCTGCTTTTTAATACTTGCCTATACCTTAGGCTAAATAATATGTTATTAGCCTTCCAGATGTGAGGAATAAACAAATTAAATCCTGGAGTTCCATTCAGTTCAGTTCAGTTGCTCCATTGTGTCTGACTCTTTCTGATGCCATGACTGCAGCACGCCAGGCTGCCCTGTCCATCACCAACTCCCGGAGTTTACTCAAATTCATGTCCATTGAGTCAGTGATGCCATCCAACCATCTCATCCTCTGCCATTCCCTTCTCCTCCTGCCTTCAATCTTTGCCAGCATCAAGGTCTTTTCAAATGAGTCAATACCTTGCATCAGGTGGCCAAAGTATTGGAGTTTCAGCTTCAACATCAGTCCTTCCAGTGAATATTCAGGACTGATTTCCTTTAAGGTTGACTGGTTGCATCTCCTTGCAGTCCAAGGGACTCTCAAAAATTTCTCCAACACCACAGTTCAAAAGCATCAATTCTTTGGCACTCAGCTTTCTTTATAGTCCAACTCTCTCATCCATACATGAATAGTGGAAAAACCATAGCCTTGACTAGATGAACCTTTGTTGGCAAAGTAATATCTGCTTTTTAATATGCTGCCTCGGTTGGTCATAGCTTTCCTTCTAAGGAGCAAGCGTCTTTTACTTTCATGGCTGCAGTCACTGTCTGCAGTGATTTTGGAGCCCCTCAAAATCAAGTAAGCCACTGTTTCCACTGTTTCCCCATCGATTTGCCATGAAGTGATGGGACCAAATGCCATGATCTTAGTTTTTTGAATGTTGAGTTTTAAGCCACATTTTTCACTCTCCTCTTTCATTTCCTCAAGAAAGCTCTTTAGGTTCCTCTTCACTTTCTGCCATAAGGGTGGTGTCATCTGCATATCTGAGGTTATTGATATTTCTCTTGGCAATCTTGATTTCAGCTTGTGCTTCATCCAGCCTGGCATTTCTCATGATGTACTCTGCATAGACATTAAATAAGCAGGGTGACAATATACAGCCTTGATGTACTCTTTTCCCTGTTTGGAACCAGTCTGTTGTTCTATGTCCAGTTCTAACTGTTTCTTCCTGACTTGCATTCAGATTTCTCAAGAGGCATGTCAGGTTGTCTGGTATTCCCATCTCTTGAAGAATTTTCCACAGTTTATTGTGATCTACATAGTCAAAGGCTTTGGCATAGTCAATAAAGCAGAAATAGATGTTTTTCTGAAACTGTCTTGCTTTTTCAATGATCCAGCGGATGTTGGCAATTTGATCTCTGGTTCCTCTGACTTTTCTAAAACCAGCTTGAACATCTGGTAGTTCACAGTTCACGTATGTTGAAGCCTGGCTTGGAAAATTTTGAGCATTACTTTACTAGTGTGTGAGATGAGTGCAGTTGTGCAGTAGTTTCAGTATTCTTTGGCATTGCCTTTCTTTGGGACTGAAATGAAAACTGACCCTTTCCAGTCCTGTGGCCACTGCTGAGTTTTCCAAATTTGCTGGCTTATTGAGTGCAGCACTTTCACAGCATCATCTTTTAGGATTTGAAACAGCTCAACTGGAATTCCATCACCTCCACTAGCTTTGTTCCTAGTGATGCTTCCTAAGGCCCAGTTGACTTCACATTCCAGGATGTCTGGCTCTAGGTGAGTGATCACACCACTGTGATTATCTGGTTCTTGAAGATCTTTTTCTATAGTTCTTCTGTGTATTCTTGCCACCTCTTAAATATCTTCTGCTTCTTTTAGGTCCATACTATTTCTGTCCTTTATTGAGCCCATCTTTGCATGAAATGTTCCCTTGGTGTCTCTAATTTTCTTGAAGAGATCTCTAGTCTTTCCCATTCTATTGTTTTCCTCTATTTGTTTGCAGTGATCACTGAGGAAGGCTTTCTTATCTCTCCTTGCTATTCTTTGGAACTCCACATTAAAATTGGTATATCTTTCCTTTTCTCCTTTGCTTTTGGCTTCTCTTCTTTTCACAGCTATTTGTAAGGCCTCCTCAGACAGCCATTTTGCATTTCTTTTTCTTGGGGATGGTCTTGATCCCTGTCTCCTGTACAATGTCACGAACCTCCGTCCATAGTTCACCAGGCACTCTGTCTGTCAGATCTAGTCCCTTAAATGTATTTCTCACTTCCACTGCTGGAGTCCAAGCCCCCTTGTGATTAGGCCCTTTAGAGTAGGAGGGAAGCGTTCCTGTTGAAAGGTTGTTGTTGAATCGCGATGCCGGGATTCTTGGCCCCGGAGGAGAAGAATTCAATCCGGGGCCAGAGACGATGCTGGATCGCTCAGAGCTTTTGTGTAACAAAGTTTTATTAAAGTATAAAGGAGACAGAGAAAGCTTCTGACATAGGCATCAGAAGGGGGTAGAAAGAATACCCGCTTGTTAATTTTAGCAATGAGTTTATATATTCTCCAACTAATCCAATGAAGGTCTGGAGGTTGTAAAGACCTCACCAGACCTACTCCCATAATTTACATTTTAAGATAACAGAATTAGCCAGAAGGTTTAATCCAGAGACTGTCCTCAGGCAGAATACATAATACATTGCTGTTATATAATCCTTGTAAAGAGAAGGTTTAATCCAGAGACTGCCCTCAGGCAGAATACATTGTTGTTATATAATCCTAAGGAATGTAGAGAAATAAGTTTGTCCTTTCTTCCTCCTTGAGAATTCCAGACCCCTCTCTCCTTGGGGACCCCTAGACTTCTTATCAACCCGCCTAGGAAATGACTCTCTCACTGCCATCTGTTGTTTTGGTCTGTTGTTTGTTGTTTTCCTGTTCTGGGCATCTTCCCACTTGCCTTTTCTTTCTCTTTCTCTCTTTTCTCATACCTAGGAGTTGCCAGTGTTGGGGAGTATGGGCAGGGTTGGATAGCAGTGAAGAAGAACTGAACCATGCTCACTCAGCTTTCACTACCATCCTATGTCTCTGGCAAACTTGACATCTCAGCCCCCAAACTGATCCTTCACCCCACCTCCCTCAAGTTTGTTCATAATCTCTGGAACCTGTGAATGTTATCTTGTAGGTTCTTGGCATAGTTGATTAAATTAAGGATCTCAAGATGAAAAGATTATCCCTAGATTATCTGGGTAGGCCAGATGTAAACACCAAGATTTTATAAGAGAGAGATATGGGAGAAACCAGGGGTAGACAGAAGGCAATATGAAGATGGAAATAGAGACTTGAAGATGCTGCACTGTTAGCTTTGAAGTTGGAGACCACAAGCTAAGGCATGTAAGGAATAAAGCTCTAGAAGCTGAAAAGGCAAGGAAACAGATTCTTCCTAGAATCTTGGAAGGGAGGATAGCCCTGCAGCCACGTTGGTTTCAATTAAGTGATAGCCATTTCTGACTTTTGTCTTCCAGAGCTATAAGTTAATTTGTGCTGTTTTAAGGCACTGAGTTGTGTTTTTTTTTTTTTTTTTTTTTTTTTTAACAGCACTTGGAAACTAATGCATTAGAAACAGTTATCAAATAGTATTTAGAGATTCTAGGGTTGACTATGTTAAGTGCTGTCCATATCTTTAACTCTACCTGGCTTGATAACTACCATCCAGGACCAGATGCACCTGGAGTGAACAACTATCCAGCTTTACCATCTTGGCACTAAAAGTCCTACCTTCCACAAAACTCCTCAGTGCCACACGCCACATAAAAGAAACAGCTGGTCACCCTACATTTCCCCAGGTTTCCAGTCTTTTATTAATCTTGATTAGGGTGCTCTGTCTGTCTCTAGACCTCTTTTGCTGTGTACATTCCTAATTTGTTAGCTCAAATTCAATAACTAACCGAGCTTGACGTAGGTGATTTCTCTTCTCAACACTAGTCCTGGCCTCGCCTGGAGTCACTTCTTTGCTTTCTGTTCTGCATGATGTTACAGCTGCTTCTCTTTTGGTATCTCCTCCAATCCCCATGCTCTCTGGTCTCAGTCTTTCTGTTGCTCAGTGTTGCTTTGGGTTGAAACTCCTTGTTTTGCTTTGGAACATCTATGAATTTATCCACAAAGTTGTGTCACTTTTGCTAGGACTTTTTATTGTTTTAAGAAATTTTATTGGAATATTGTTGATGTACAATGCTGTGTTAGTTTCAGGTGTACAGAAAAGTGAATCAGTTATGCATATACATATATCCACTCATTTTAAGATTCTTTTCCATATAGGCCATTACAGAGTATTGAGTAAAGTTCCCTGTGCTATATAGTAGGTCCTTATTAATTATCTACTTTATATATAGTAATGTGTATATGTCAATCCCAATCTTCCAATTTATCCTCCCCACTTTACCCTCTGGTAACTGTAAGTTTGTTTTCTACAGCTATGACTCTATTTCTGTCTTGAAGATAGATTCACTTTTACTCTTTTTTTTTTTTTAAGATTCCATATATATTGCTTCACTTTGATGCAATGGAAGTAATCTTGAATCATTGCCCTTCAAATGTCACATCCTGAACCTAGCAGTATGGGTCGTGTTGAACCCTATGAGTGGTGCCTCAGTTCAACATTACCCTTTATCTTGAAAGGTTTCCACATTAAGGGGACCTAATACACCAATATACAAACATAATCAAGGGGGAAAATTATTTGCATAACACAAGAGATTCTCAATTTTACATAGGTTTAACTTCAGGGTTTACTTAAATAGTAAGTTCCCATGGTGGATTTTAAACAATTTGATTTTCAAAAGAAAAATTTAGTTTTCAAGGACATTTATGGTGATAAATGCTGCTGCTGCTGCTAAGTTGCTTCAGTCGTGTCCAACTCTGTGTGACCCCACAGATGGCAGCCCATTGGGCTCTGCCATCCCTGGGATTCTCCAGGCAAGAACACTGGAGTGGGTTGCAATTTCCTTCTCCAATGCATGAAAGTGAAAAGTGAAAGTGAAGTCACTCAGTCACATCTGACTCAGCAACCCCATGGACTGCAGCCTACCAGGCTCATCCGTCCACGGGAATTTCCAGGCAAGAGTACTGGAGTGGGATGCCATTGCCTTCTCCGATAAATGCTAGAAGCTAGCATTGACTCTGCACATGCTACGACTGAATGTATGTTATTTGATTTCTCCTTATTGAGTAGATGGTGCATTTTTGTTCGTAAAAAGGACTGTGTTTTGTAGCAAAGATGGGCTCGATAAAGGACAGAAATGGTATGGACCTAACAGAAGCAGAAGATATTAAGAAGACGTGGCAAGAATACACTAAAGAACTGTACAAAAACATTTTCATGACCCAGATGATCATGATGATGTGATCACTAATCTAGAGCCAGACATCTTGGAATGTGAAGTCAAGTGGGCCTTAGAAAGCATCACTACGAACAAAGCTAGTGGAGGTAATAGAATTCCAATTGAGCTGTTTCGAATCCTGAAAGATGATGCTGTGAAAGTGCTGCACTCAATATGTCAGCAAATTTGGAAAACTCAGCAGTGGCCACAGGACTGGGAAAGGTCAGTTTTCATTTCAATTCCAAAGAAAGGCAATGCCAAAGAATGCTCAAACTACCACACAATTGCACTCATCTCACATGCTAGTAAAGTAATGCTCAAAATTCTCCAAGCCAGGCTTCAGGAATACGTGTAACGTGAACTCCCTGATGTTCAAGCTGGTTTTAGAAAAGGCAGAGGAACCAGAGATCAAATTGCCAACATCCGCTGGATCATGGAAAAAGCAAGAGAGTTCCAGAAAAACATCTATTTCTGCTTTATTGACTATGCCAAAGCCTTTGGCTGTGGATCACAATAAACTGTGGAAAATTCTGAAAGAGATGGGAATAGCAGACCACCTAACTAACCTGCCTCTTGAGAAATCTGTATACAGGTCAGGGAAGCAACAGTTAGAACTGGACATGGAACAACAGACTGGTTCCAAATAGGAAAAGGAGTATATCAAGGCTGTATATTGTCACCCTGCTTATTTAACTTCTATGCAGAGTACAGCATGAGAAATGCTGGGCTGGAAGAAACACAAGCTGGAATCAAGATTTCCAGGAGAAATATCAATAACCTCAGATATGCAGATGACACTACCCTTATGGCAGAAAGTGAAGAGGAACTAAAAGCCTCTTGATGACAGTGAAAGAGGAGAGTGAAAAAGTTGGCTTAAAGCTCAACATTCAGAAAACGAAGATCATGGCATCCGGTCCCATCATTTCATGGGAAATAGATGGGGAAACAGTGGAAACAGTGTCAGACTTTATTTTTTTAGGCTCCAAAATCACTGCAGATGGTGACTGCAACCATGAAATTAAAAGATGCTTACTCCTTGGAGTTATGACCAACCTAGATAGTATATTCAAAAGCAGAGACATTAATTACTTTGCTGACTAAGGTCCATCTAGTCAAGGCTACGGTTTTTTTTTTTTTTTTCCCCAGTGGTCATGTATGGATGTGAGAGTTGGACTGTGAAGAAGGCTGAGCTCCGAAGAACTGATGCTTTTGAACTGTGGTGTTGGAGAAGACTCTTGAGAGTCCCTTGGACTGCAAGGAGATCCAACCAGTCCACTCTGAAGGAGATCAGCTTGGGATTTCTTTGGAAAGAATGATGCTAAAGCTGAAGCTCCAGTACTTTGGCCACCTCATGCGAAGAGTTGACTCATTGAAAAAGACTCTGATGCTGGGAGGGATTGGGGGCAGGAGGAGAAGGGGACGACCGAGGATGAGATGGCTGGATGGCATCATGGACTTGATGGACGTGAGTTTGAGTGAACTCCAGGAGTTGGTGTTGGACAGGGAGGCCTGGTGTGCTACGATTCATGGGGTCGCAAAGAGTTGGACACGACTGAGCGACTGAACTGAATTGAACTGAACTATGTTTTGTAGCAATCTCATCTACTCTTATATCCCTCTGATAGGTAGGTTGGCAACTAGTCAGCCATCCACATGGACCTGATGCTAACTGGTAAGCCTTTGCATTCTTTTTTCCTTCTCTGTTATATATATTTGTTTTCATCCCTTTCATCAGCAGCAGGGGAACAGTTCATTTTGACACTTGGATGCATCTCTGACAGAAGCTTTCAGCATTTTCCGAGCAACATTCTCGTACTCATCCTCGATTGTCTTCATTGCCAAACTAGCCCTGACCTTTCCCTTCCATCCTGATAATTGGCCAGCTGTCTTATTGTGAAAGCCAGCCCTTACTTTGTGTCTTGGCTCTGATTAGTGTCTGTTTCCTGTGCTGGAGACCTTATCTGGTAGCCTGCCCAACATCTTAATTCCCTCATGACTGACCCTGATCTTGATTTTGTCAGCTCTACTGCCCCTCCCACCACCTTGTGATAATTCCCTGAATTCCATGTTGGGTTTCTGGTCCTGCTAGCTGCTAACATGTCAATAGAAAGCCAACTTCAAGGAATATCTAATTATCAGCCTGTCTTGGATTTTTCTGTTGGAAATCAGAGGACGAGAACTATGTCTCACTCATCACAACTTTTCTCTTTTTAAAATATGTATTTATTTATCAGGTTGCATTGGGTCTTAGTTGGAGCATGTAGGCTCTTTCATTGCAGTGAATGGACTCTCCAGTTGTGGCACATGGGTTTAGTTGCTCCATGGCCTGTGGAATCTTATTTCCCCAACGAGAGATTGAACCCTTGTCCCCTGCATTGCAAGGTAGATTCTTAACCGCTGGACCACCAGGAAACTCCTTCATCTCAACTTTCTAAGTAAAGTTTATTCAATAGGTGAGAAAATGAATAAATAATGAATGAATAAGTGAATTAGGAAATGAAAAACTAAATCAGAAGACAGCTATCAATTTGGTACTGGGCTCTCTGATACCAACTGATTATCCAGACTACTGCCCATTACCTATTGCCCATCCTTTAGATAACCCTGCTCTGGCCTACCATATTGGATTTCCTCCTATAACCAATATCAGAAGTACCCGCCCAGCCATAACATGTAGATGTATTACCAGCATCGGAAGTATTTGCCCAACCTTAACATGTAGATATGTTACGAGATCTTGAATTTACCCATCCATTGTCTTCAAGCTGTTTATGTTCTATTGGGGCATTCAAGAGAGATATGAAAACCAGCACTGAGAGATGTGGTTAAATGTTGAGGAACTTCTGGATTCATTTGAGAAGACTGAAGGCATGTTAGTCCCTAAAGGATTCATTCATGAATTCATAGATAGTTTTGGAGCATGTGTGTATTTGTCTGGGTCCCATAGAAAAGAGAGAACATACCTATATTAGGATTTTGAGGAGGGTTTGTTTACAAAGGGACTCACTAAAAGACGAGGATGAGTTGTATAGAACCATAAGGGCTAGTCAGAAATGAAGGTTTAATAGCTGTAGAGCTGCTGCAAGATGAGGGGACAGAAGTGTATATTGGAACCCCAAGGAGAGTACGGAGTAGAGGGAGCCATGCTTAGAGAAACAGTAACCTTCTGTTGAGGGACATAACCAGGTCAAGATGGCCCTGGAGGGAGGGAGCCAGGGGAATTAAGGCTGCCCCCTTACTCCTGTTACTCTTCCAACTTCTTATTGAAGTTCTTCTTTAACTGAGCCTCAAATGAAAGTCAGAGGGCAAGGAGGCTTTCCTATGGCAGAGGCTGGAGAAGCATAGTGGCTCTGGAGGGGTAAGGAGAAGATATCTAATGCAACTTGTTCTGCTGAATAAGTTTGAGCTAAGTGCTGAGAGGCTTCTAGGAGGCATTGAGTCTTCATTGAAATGTTAAATCAAGTACGTAATAGGAAAGAAGATACACTGACATTGTTTTGTACAGAGGTCTTTTTTTGTGTGTGTGTGTCGTTGTTTTTGGCTGTGCTGAGCAGATTTTGGAATCTTAGTTCCCCGACCAGGAATTGAACTTGGGCCCCCTGTAGTGGAAGCATGAAGTCATAACCACTGGACCACCAGGGAACTCCCATGTAGGGTTTTCATTAACTGAAAATAATTTGTTATTGCTGTTTAGTTGCTCAGTTGTGTCCATTTTTTTGCGATCCCATGGACTGTAGCCCATCAGTTTCCTCTGACCATGGGATTCTCCAAGCAAGAATACTGGAGTGGGTTGCTATTTCCTTCTCCAGGGGATCTTCCTGACCCAGAGATCTAACCCAGATCTCCTGTACTGGCAGGCATGTTCTTTACCACTGAACCACCAGGGAAGCCTGATAATAATACACATACATGAAGAAGATAATTCAAAACCAAAACCTCAGTACCCCTTTTATTAGTTTAAAGTTCTCCTTATGCACAGATTCCTTCTCTGAATCTTCCCTGAGGGCCAAATGTGAGCGAAACTTTTGATTTAGTCCCTTTACCTCACTTTCTGTAGCTGTGAGAAACAAGTGCCCCAAACCTCTATGGTTCCTACCTTGACCTTCCCCTCTAAAACCTGGCTTTTAGATACCAGTCTTTCTGGTATTGTATAACATCTGGGATGCAACTCACTCTGGCCTATATGGACACTTAATATACTCTATTTTCCTTAGAAAAGATGCTTCATTCGTTCCTTTTTCCTGCTTACTATGTGTTAAGTTATAGAGAGGCAGTTAGCAATGGAAATCAATAGCCATAGGAGAATGGAGCCCTTTGGAATGAAATTACTGGGATTTAGTTAGAAGGATCTATGATTGCCCTGAGATGTATAGAAGGAATGATACTATTACAAAGCCTGTAAGCAGAGGACCCCAACCACAAAGTAGCCAGCATCAGGCCCTGGTTAAACAAGATACTGGACTAATAGATCATGCAATGTTGGATGTGGCTGACGCTTCAACAGGATGTTGTGGCAACTGTGCAAACCAGAGAGCACCCATATGTCTAAGAGCATTCACAAAAACAATTTAGAACTATACTGTGCCAGACAAACATGTCTGAGGGCAGCTCCATTGTATCAGGTCTATGTTTCATGACTGTTGAATTCTGCATGACTGATAACCATGAGAGTGATTAGTGGTCAAGTTTAGGAGTGGCAGAAATGTGATAAGATGTGTCCACTGTGGAGAGCTGAAAGGTGAGGAGTCCATACTATTCATTTGAAGAAAGACACTGGAGAGAATTCTCAGGGAAGATGCCTGGCAGGTTATCTGGGGATTCTGGTACTACTCTGGGTTCAGTCTATAGTTGCTTGATTACTGCTGGTCTTGTGGGAAGTTTATTGATGAACAATATATCCTTCTCTCACTGATTCTCACATGGGAGAGATTTGGGGAGGCATTGGGCTAATCAGGCAGGAGATAGCTTAAGCTATTTTAATGACTGTTATTTTAAAAATCTATATAAGTTCATAGAGAATATAATTTGAGTTAGGTATTAGTATTACTTTAAAGTTTTGTGCGATATTTGCTCTTCTAAGCTGCCTTTATGTTAGTAAATCATTGTAAAATTAGCATTAATTTGACAGTAATATATTGAGCCATCCAATTCTCTATTAATTCTGTTAGGCCAAATTTGCCACTTCATTCTTTAATATGCTCTCTTTGGTGACCAAATATATGCCTACCCACCCACCCCTACCCCCACAATATATTTGTGGGGTGTAATGTATTCTAAAAACTCTCAGAATTGTTTTAGAGTAATAATAGTTTAAGGAATATGAATATAGAAGAAACCAGGCTAGGATAGGGCTTCCCTGGTGGCTCAGATGGTAAAGAATCTGCCTGCAGTGTGGGATACCTGGGTTTGATCCCTGGGTTGGGAAGATCCCCTGGAGGAGGGCATGGCAACCCACTCAAGTATTCTTGCCTGGAGAATCCCCATGGACAGAGGAACCTGGTGGGCTACATACAGTCCGTGGGGTCGCAAAGAGTCAGACATGACTGAATGACTAAGCACAGCACAGGCTAGGATAGTCAGAATTTAGAACTAGGGCTGGCCAGGAGAGACTTAGATACTGAGGAAAGCCAAATAGTGGGGTCTGGCAGATACCATAAATCGATACAGAAATGGGACCAAGTCCAGAAAGGCTAACCTAAGCCATGGGGCAGAAGGCAAGGTCCAGAGTCTAGGGGGCATCTAACAGTGTGAAAAGTTGAATGTGTTAATCCTGAGACAAATGGTATGTGCTATCTCAAAGCATTTGTGAATCCACAGATTCTGCTGGTGATTGTGTAGTTAAAAGTCTAGAGATCAAAGGCAGAGGTACTGAGACCATTATGTATTTTTCGCATCTGATTTCCTACCTTATGTCTTAGATGAGACCATGTACAACCTAGGTGGCGGTAGCGGTAAAGAACCCACCTGCCAATACAGGAGACATGAGACACAAGTTCTATCCCTGGGTCAGAAAGATCCCTTGGAGAAGGGCATGGCAACCCACTCCAGTATTCTTGCCTGGAGAATTCCATGGACAAAGGAGTGTGGTGGGCTACATGTAGTCCATGGGGTTGCAAAGAGCTGGACACAACTGACATGACTTAGTATGTACTCACAACCAAAAAAAAGAATCTGGCTCTCAAATAATTCATCTTCCCTATAAAACAGTTATTCCTACAACATGGACCTGGGACAACTTTATATGCAGACATAAAATGGCTGCTGCTGCTGCTAAGTCATTTCAGTCGTGTCCAACTCTGTGTGACCCCATAGACGGCAGCCCACCAGGCTCCCCTGTCCCTGGGATTCTCCAGGCAAGAACACTGGAGTGGGTTGCCATTTCCTTCTCCAATGCATGAAAGTGAAAAGTGAAAGTGAAGTCGCTTAGTCGTGTTTAGTGTTGATGTTTTCCCAGAAATGAAGTTTTACCAAATTTAGGCAATGATATTGAATGAGCTTCTTAAGGCATTCCAGAACATAATTCTTGGAAATTATCCAGTTGTCATGGCATCTTGCCACTGGTTCTGAAGGAATGGCAGGCATTGAAATTTCCTGTATATTTTAGAAGTTTTCTGTGAGAATAGAAATACAAACTTATATATTACAGAATCCAAATGACATATTCAGGTTTTATTTTTTCACTGAATTCAACTGTTTTAATTCATTTTACTTAGTTCAATCACTCAGATTGAACTTTATTATTTACTCTGTACAAGTTTTGAAGGAAGAATAGAATCCTAATATTTATTTAGCATTTTAAAGTGCTAAGCATCTGCGCCAGTTTATGTTCGATACAGGTACAGGATGTTTGGGGCTGGTGCACGGGGATGATCCAGAGAGATGCTATGGGGTGAGAGGTGGGAGGGGGTTTCAGGATTGGGAGCTCGTGTACGCCTGTGGCTGGTTCATGTCAATGTATGGCAGAACAAATACAGTATTGTAAGGTAGAATAAAGTAAAAAAAAAAAAAAATCAGTTAAATACAGAAAAAAATTAAAGGATAAGATAGAAAAACAAAAATATTTTAAAATCTAAATAAAAATGAACAATTAACTATTATGGGATTTTTGTTAGCATTAGAAAGCTAAAGCCATCAAAGAGAAATAAAACCAAGTAACTTAGTACCTCAAAGTTTTTTTTAATTTTAAAATAAACATAATCAAAACTAAATAAAATTTAATATTCAGAGGCTAATATGATAGCAGTTACAGAGAAAAGAGATGTAATATTAAAATAAACATTAAAGTCTAATATGAAAATCTGAAGTGTGCAACTCAGATCAAGAAGAAATAGGGACTTCCTTTATGGTCCAATGCTTGGGAATCTGACTTCCAGTGAAAGAGACATGCGTTCGATCTCTGGTTGGGGAACTAAAATCCCACATACCTGGTACAACCAAGCCCAGTAAGCCTGAGTGCTACAAATATCGAGATTGTGAGCTCTGGAGTCCACATGCCTTAACTAGAAAGTTCACACGCTGCAATATCCCACATGCTGCAACTAAGATCCAACAGAGCCAAATATATATATATATATATAAAAATATAATTTATTTATTTATTTTTAAATTTTTATTTATTTTTTTAATTACAATACTGTATTTGTTTTGCCATACATTGACATGAATCAACCACAGGTAAAATAAATTTATTTATTTTAATTGGAGGTTACTTACTTTACAATATTGTATTGGTTTTGCCATACATCAACATGAATCTGCCACAGGTAGAAAAAAAAAAAGAGAAAAATAAATAAAAGTGCTAAGCATCACAATAATCTGTGGAAAATTCTGAAAGAGATGGGAATAGCAGACCACCTAACTAACCTGCCTCTTGAGAAATCTGTATGCAGGTCAGGAAGCAACAGTTAGAACTGGACATGGAACAACAGACTGGTTCCAAATAGGAAAAGGAGTATATCAAGGCTGTTTATTGTCACTCTGCTTATTTAACTTATATGCAGAGTACATCATGAGAAATGCTGGACTGGAAGAAACACAAGCTGGAATCAAGATTGCTGGGAGAAATCTCAATAACCTCAGATATGCAGATGACACCACCCTTATGGCAGAAAGTGAAAAGGAACTTAAAAGCCTCTTGATGAAAGTGAAAGAGGAGAGTGAAAAAGTTGGCTTAAAGCTCAACATTCAGAAAATGATGATCATGGCATCCGGTTCCATCACTTCATGGGAAATAAACGGGGAAACAGTGGAAACAGTGTCAGACTTTATTTTTGGGGGCTCAAAAATCACTGCAGATGGTGACTGCAGCCATGAAATTAGAAGACGCTTACTCCTTGGAAGAAAAATTATGACCAACCTAGATAGCATATTTTCAAAACAGAGACATTACTTTGCTGACTAAGATCCATCTAGTCAAGGCTATGGCTTTTCCTGTGGTCATGTATGGATGTGAGAGTTGGACTGTGAAGAAGGCTGAGCGCCAAAGAATTGATGCTTTTGAACTGTGGTGTTGGAGAAGACTCTTGAGAGTCCCTTGGATTGCAAGGAGATCCAACCAGTCCATTCTGAAGGAGATCAGTCCTGGGTGTTCTTTGGAAGGAATGATACAAAAGCTGAAACTCCAGTACTTTGGCCACCTCATGTGAAGAGTTGACTCACTGGAAAAGACTCTGATGCTGGGAAGGATTGGGGGCAGGAGGAGAAGGGGAAGACAGAGGATGAGATGGCTGAATGGCATCACGGACTCAATGAACGTGAGTCTGAGTGAACTCCGGGAGATGGTGATGGACAGGGAGGCCTGAAACGCTGCGATTCATGGGGTTGCGAAGAGTTGTACACGACTGAGCGACTGAACTGAACTGAACTGAAGCATTGTACTGTTTAGCTACATCATTGCCTCAGCAACCTAGGTGAATTTGAATTGTTATCTTCACTTTATAAATAAGGCAACTGAGGCTCAGAGAGATTAAGTCACTTGTCTAAAGTCACACAGCTAGTAAATGGCAGAGCCAAGATTAGAACTCAAGTGTTTCTGTCTCAAAGGTCCATATTTTTTGTTGCAAGATCCATCCTTAAGCAGATTTTGTTATAGGCAGACAATTTAAATCCCATGCAAAGACAATAAAAGTGTAATACATTTTGTAAGAGAGTACTATGCATGAAATAGATTCATGATAAATGTTTGTTGCATTAGTGGAAAGCTGAATACTTGAAAATACAGTGGTTTAATAATAATGCTCACATTTGACTTTTGTGTAGAACTATAAGTAAAATAAAACCTTTCTGAATTTTAGTGTAAGATTTCACCTCTTGGATTTTAATTACTGTATTTTTCATTACCCGATGGTGCTTCTGCATTTTAATAATCATAAACTTTCAGGAACTAATACCAGTGTGTATTAGTAATAAGCTTTGCTTTATGAATGAATTAATGAATGTATTGGCCATCTTTTCCACAAAGGAGATGTTAATGACATTTCCTGAAACCCAATGAGGCTGGTGAGTCTTAGACACGTAAAATTTTAAATCTGAGATTTTAATCTGGAGATTGTACATTTTGTTTCACTCTGGGGAGAACCCTAATGTTGCTTTATTGTTATTTTCTTAGTTGTTTCTTTTCAATCTCAAGATTCATGTAATGCATTGGAAAATATGAGATGCTAAATGCCACATTTACAATTGTTTTTGAAAGGTTTAACCTTTATTAAAGTGACTGGGTAAATACAATTCAAAAGGGTTTACTTCTCTTGTAAATTAAATGGTATGTTTGTAGAGTGAAAGGTCAATTTTCCAGCAGAGTCTGATTTTCAAAAACTTTACTTTTTGTCTCTGATAATTCAAGAAAGCTAATTTGTTTTACATATATGATATATCAACCGTAATACCATTTGTCTGATTTCAAGCTTGGTCACTTATGGCACGGGAGCACTTTTTATGATGAACTGTAAATGTTGACCTCTGAAGACAAATGTGAAAGAACTTTGGACTGAAGTATTTGGCTTCCTATGCTCAAAGAGGTAAATTCATCTCCTGAGGTTTGTAACTCAATCAGGTTCTACATGTCACTTTGGGTCTGTTGAGTCATTTCATATCTTGGTACAGAAAATATTATTTTTCCTCTTTTCATTAAAGAGAAAATTCACCTTTTCCTTTTCATTATCCCCAAAATTCACTAAAAATTATAACCCACTTTAAAAACTCACACAGGGAGTGGCAGTCCCCCTTCTGGCTTTGGTTGCAGATATTTGCTTCAACTCTGGAGTCAGTATTAAAATACTGTTACTTAAAGAAGAAATGCATGGAGGAACTCATGCTTCGAGACCGCTGGCTTTGAGAGCAGCCTGCCCAGAGAAGATTTAATTGAGAGATGGAGCCTTAGGCCTGATTCATTCCTTGGGTTTTAAGGGTTTTGATTGGTTTTACACAAATGAACAGGTAGCCATCTATAAAATGATGAAACTGCATGAATAATAATGGCAGAAACTAAATGTTAAGTAAATGCCAAATACAAAGAATAGTAAACACTCATTCCAACAAGGGTATTTGAACAATTGTTTCTCTTAATATGCTTTCTTTTTGTCAGTGTAGGAGTTCAGCTTAGTTCAACATGTTAATTAAGTACTTATGTGATCAAGTTTGTGCTCCAGACTGGGAGTTCAGAGCAAATACAGGCTAAGGCACCAACTGTCCCTTCTTCTTCCTTTCTTCTTAATTCAGTTTTCTTGGCTACAAGAACTTTTTCTTTTCCTCCCTCCCTTCCTTCCTCTTTCCCTCTCTTCTCCCTTCTTTCCACAAAGTGTGAAAACTTATGTTCTAGAATTTTAGGTTGGAATATTGTTGGCATTTTCCCCCAGTTTTTCACGCTCACAGGCTTACCTTGAGAACAGATAAGTACGTGGCAAGTTTTTATCCGAGCCCTATGAATAACTAAAAGTCAGGGGTGTGACAAATCATTTTACCTCTCTGAGCTTATACTAGATTAGCTTCTTATTTTTACAGTTCTTACCTTGCCTTACTGGCCCAAGATATTTGGCTTAGGCTCCTTGTAATTTAGCCTAATAATATGTAGCAACAGCAATGGATTTAATTTAATTCAACCAATATTGCTTAATTTCACAAAAGCACTCTGCTTGGCCCTGTGGGCAATACAGTGAGTAAGAGCCAGTCCTTTCCTTTGGGTTCTTACAGTATTGGTGGGGGAGGGGGAATAATTATACAAGTAATTATAATAAGACAGGATATGAGAAATGCCATAACAGATAAATGACCAAAATGCTACAGTGATTTGAACGAGAGAGAGAGCACATGTAACTGGAAACATCTGAAAAGGTTTCTTGGAGGTTGTGAGATGGGCTTTGGAGAATAGGTGTGATTTAATAAGCAGAAATGCACAGAAGTTCCTCTAAGCAAAAGGGCTAAGAACAGACACTTGAGATGGAAACACACAGGGGCTGTTTGTCTGTAATGTGAGGTTCCTGTAGGGAGTGATGGGAGGTAAGACTGGAAAGAGAATCTGGATTCATATGAGGAGGGATTAGCACACCATGCTGAGGCATTTGTATTTAATTCTATAGGCTGTGTTGAGATGGCACTAAAGATTTTAAAAACATTTGTTTGTTTTATTTGTTTAACAGAGAGTGATATGATTTTGCAGGTAAAATAACGTACTAGTTTGTGTAGACTGGACTGACAGGGCAAAGCCAGTATGAAATAACTAGTAAAACCCTTTCCTCTGGTTACAGCTGCAATGCAAGATCATTATGGAAACTCAAGAACATAAAGAGAAGCACAAAGAAAAAAAGTCGCCTGTGATTTCACCACCTAATCTTACCCATTATTTACATTTTCGTGTATCTATTGCACTCAGTTTTTCATGGTATTGTCTATCATCTGCATGTTCTGTTTCTTCATATGTCAGGAAAAATTATCCAGGCCATTCAAGTGAATTGAAAATTATATTTTAAAACAGCAAATTATGTTACTGATTTCTATTTAATATTTACTTATCTGATTTGGCTTCTTGGGTCTTCCTGTGGCATACAGGATCTTTAGTTGCAGCATGTGGGATCTAGTTCCCTGACCAGGGATTCCTCCCATGCCCCCTGCATTGGGAGTGCACAGTCAGCCACTGGACCACCAGGGAAGGCCTTGTGTTACTCTTAAGAACAAACAGTAAGTTTACAATGTCATCAAGTAGAAGTCCTGCTAAGTCTGCTTTAATAAATATAAGAATTACTTGGAATTAGAATGCAAATTATTTGATTACAGTTAGTGTTGCTATGGTATATACTTTTTATAAGTCAATTCAACATGCTACTCTGTCCTATTTCTTCTATAGTTAGGTCACTAATATTTTATTTTTAATTTATTTTTAAATGAAGGATAATTGCTTTACAATAGTGTTGGTTTCTGCCATACATCAATGTAAATCAATGATACGTCCCCTCCCTCTTGAACTTCTCTCTCACTTCCCACCCCATCCCACCTCTCTAGGTTGTCACAGAGCATGGGTTAGAGCAAATTCCCACTGGCTATTTTACATATGGTGGTATATATGTTTCCATGCTACTCTTTCCATTCATCCCACCCTCTCCTTCCCCACTTGTGTGTCCACAAGTCTGTTCTCTATGTCTGTCTCCATTGCTGTCCTGTAAATAGGTTCAGCAGTATCGTCTTTCTAGATTCTAGACACATGTGTTAACATATTTGTTTTTCTCCTTCTGACTTATTTCACTTTAATAGGCTCAAGGTTCATCTACCTTGTTAGAATCGACTCAAATGCATTCCTTTTTATGGCTGAGTAATAGTCCCTTGTATATATATATATGCACCACAGCTTCTTTATCCATTCATCTGTTAATGGACATCGAGGCTGCTTCCATGTGCTAGCTATTGTAAACAGTGCTGCAATGGACATTGGGGTACATGTGTCTTTTTCAGTTATGATTTCCTAGCCTTTGACTGGGAGAAGGCAATGGCACCCCACTCTAACACTCTTGCCTGGAAAATCCCATGGATGGAGGAGCCTACTGGGCAGCAGTCCATAAGGTCGCTAAGAACTGGACATGACTGAGCGACTTCACTTTCACTTTTCACTTTCATGCATTGGAGAAGGAAATGGCAACCCACTCCAATGTTCTTGCCTACAGAATCCCAGGGATGGGGGAGCCTAGTGCGCTGCCATCTCTAGGGTCGCACAGAGTTGGACACGACGGAAGTGACTTAGAAGCAGCAGCAGCCTTTGACTGTGTGGATCACAATAAACTGTGGAAAATTCTTCAAGAGATGAGAATACCAGACCATCTGACCTGCCTCTTGAGAAACCTATATGCAGGTCAAGAAGCAACAGTTTGAAATGGACATGGAACAACAGACTGGTTCCAAATAGGAAAAGGAGTATGTAGAGGCTATATGCTGTCACTCTGCTTAATTAACTTCTCTGCAGAGTACATCATGAGAAATGCTGGACTGGAAGAAACACAAGCTGGAATCAAGATTGCCGGGAGAAATATCAATAACTTCAGATATGCAGATGACACCACCCTTATGGCAGAAAGTGAAGAGGAACTAGAAACCCTATTGATGAAGTGAAAGAGGAGAGTGAAAAAGTTGGCTTAAAGCTCAACATTCAGAAAACTAAGATCACAGCATCTGGTCCCATCACTTCACGGGAAATAGATGGGGAAACAGTGTCAGACTTTATTTTGGAGGGCTCCAAAATCACTGCAGATGGTGACTGCAGCCATGAAATTAAAAGATGCTTAGTCCTTAGAAGAAAAGCTACAATCAACCTAGATAGCATATTAAAAAGCAGAGATATTACTTTGCCAACAAAGATCCATCTATTCAAGGCTATGGTTTTCCAGTGGTCATGTATGGATATGAGAGTTGGACTGTGAAGAAAGCTGAGCTCTGAAGAATTGATGCTTTTGAACTGTGATGCTAGAGAAGACTCTTGAGAGTCCCTTGGACTTCAAGGAGATCCAACCAGTCTATACTAAAGGATACCAGTCCTGGGAATTCATTGGAAGGACTGATGTTGAAGCTGAAACTCCAATACTTTGGCCACCTCATGCAAAGAGTTGACTCATTGGAAAAGACCTTGAAGGTGGAAAGGATTGGGAGCAGGAGGAGAAGGGGATGACAGAGGATGAGATGGCTGGATGGCATCACAGACTCGATGCACATCAGTTCAGTTCAGTTGCTCAGTCATGTCCGACTCTTCGCGACCCCATGATTGCAGCACGCCAAGCCTCTCTGTCCATCACCATCTCCTGGAGTTCACTCAGACTCAGCGTTCATCGAGTCAGTGATGCCATCCAGCCATCTCATCCTCGGTCGTCCCCTTCTCCTCCTCCCCCAATCCTTCCCAGCATCAGAGTCTTTTCCAATGAGTCAACTCTTCGCATGAGGTGGCCAAAGTACTGGACTTTCAGCTTTAGAATCATTTCTTCCAAAGAACACCCAGGGCTGATCTTCTTTAAAAAGGACTGGTTGGATCTCTTTGCAGTCCAAGGGACTCTCAAGAGTCTTCTCCAACACCACAGTTCAAAAGCATCAGTTCTTCAGAGCTCAGCCTTCTTCACAGTCCAACTCTCACATCCATACATGACCACAGGAAAAACCATAGCCTTGACTAGATGGACCTTAGTTGGCAAAGTAATGTCTCTGCTTTTCAATATGCTATCTAGGTTGATCATAACTTTTCTTCCAAGGACTAAGCATCTTTTAATTTCATGGTTGCAGTCACCATCTGCAGTGATTTTGGAGCCCCCAAAATAAAGTCTGACACTGTTTCCACTGTTTCCCCATCTATTTCCCATGAAGTGATGGGACTGGATGCCATGATCTTTGTTTTCTGAATGTTGAGCTTTAAACCAACTTTTTCGCTTTCCTCTTTCACTTTCATCAGGAGGCTCTTTAGTTCTTCTTCACTTTGTGCCATAAGAATGGTATCATGTGCATATCTGAGGTTATTGATATTTCTCCCGGCAATCTTGATTCTAGCTTGTGTTTCTTCCAGCCCAGCATTTCTCATGATGTAATCTGCATATAAGTTAAATAAACAGGGTGACAGTATACAGCCTTGATGTACTCCTTTTCCTATTTGGAACCAGTCTGTTGTTTCATGTCCAGTTCTAACTGTTACTTCCTGACCTGCATACAGATTTCTCTAGAGGCAGGTTAGGTGGTCTGGTATTCCCATCTCTTTCAGAATTTTCCACAGCTTATTGTGATCCACACAGTCAAAGGCTTTGGCATAGTCAATAAAGCAGAAATAGATGTTTTTCTGGAACTCTCCTTCTTTTTCCATGATCCAGCGGATGTTGGCAATTTGATCTCTGGTTCCTCTGCCTTTTCTAAAACCAGCTTGAACATCAGGGAGTTCACGGTACACGTATTCCTGAAGCCTGGCTTGGAGAATTTTGAGCATTACTTTACTAGCATGTGAGATGAGTGCAATTGTGTGGTAGTTTGAGCATTCTTTGGCATTGCCTTTCTTTGGAATTGGAATGAAAACTGACTTTTTCCAGTCCTGTGACCACTGCTGAGTTTTCCAAATTTGCTGGCGTATTGAGTGCAGCACTTTCACTGCATCATCTTTCAGGATTTGAAACAGCTCCACTGGAATTCCATCACCTCCACTAGCTTTGTTCGTAGTGATGCTTTCTAAGGCCCACTTGACTTCACATTCCAAGATGTTTGGCTCTAGATTAGTGATCACATCATCATGATTATCTGGGTCTTGAAGATCTCTTTTGTACAGTTCTTCTGTGTATTCTTGCCACCTCTTTTTAATATCTTCTGCTTCTGTTAGGTCCATACCATTTCTGTCCTTTATCGAGCCCATCTTTGCATGAAATGTTCCCTTGGTATCTCTAATTTTCTTGAAGAGATCTCTAGTCTTTCCCATTCTGTTCTTTTCCTCTATTTCTTTGCATTGATCACTGAAGAAGGCTTTCTTATCTCTTCTTGCTATTCTTTGGAACTCTGCTTTCAGATGCTTACATCTTTCCTTTTCTCCTTTGCTTTTCGCCTCTCTTCTTTTCACAGCTATTTGTAAGGCCTCCCCAGACAGCCATTTTGCCTTTTTGCATTTCTTTTCCATAGGGATGGTCTTGAGCCCTGTCTCCTGTACAATGTCACAAACTCTGTCCATAGTTCATCAGGCACTCTGTCTATCAGATCTAGGCCCTTAAATCTATTTCTCACTTCCACTGTATAATCATAAGGGATTTGATTTAGGTCATACCTGAATGGTCTAGCAGTTTTCCCTACTTTCTTCAATTTGAGTCTGAATTTGGTAATAAGAAGTTCATGATCTAAGCCACAGTTAGCTCCTGCTCTTGTTTTCATCGACTGTATAGAGCTTCTCCATCTTTGGCTGCAAATCATATCATCAATCTGATTTCGATGTTGACCATCTGGTGATGTCCATGTGTAGAGTCGTCTCTTATGTTGTTGGAAGAGGGTGTTTGCTATGAACAGTGCATTTTCTTGGCAAACGTCTATTAGTCTTTGCCCTGCTTCATTCTGCATTCCAAGGCCAAATTTGCCTGTTACTCCAGATGTTTCTTGACTTCCTACTTGAGCATTCCAGTCCCCTGTAATGAAAAGGACATCTTTTTGGGTGTTAGTTCTAAAAGTTTTGTAGGTCTTCATAAAACCGTTCAACTTCAGCTTCTTCAGCGTTACTGGTTGGGGCATAGACTTGGATAACTGTGATATTGAATGGTTCACCTTGGAGATGAACAGAGATCATTCTATCCAACACTGAAGGTCAGGAATGGTGATGGTAAGGAGATAGCCCTCATTCAAGGTAAGGAGCAGCAGCTGTACTTTGCTGGAGCAGCCGTGAAGAGATACCCCATGCCAAAGGTAAGAGAAACCCAAATAGGATGGTAAGTGTTGCAAGAGGGCATCAGAGGGCAGACATATGGAAACCATACTCACAGAAAACTAGTCAATCTAATCACACTAGGACCATAGCCTTGTCTAACTCAGTGAAACTAAGTCATGCCTGTGGGGCAACCCAAGATGGGCGGGTCATGGTGGAGAGGGCTGACAGAATGTGGTCCACTGGAGAAGGGAATGGCAAGCCACTTCAGTATTCTTGCCTTGAGAACCCCATGAACAGTGTAAAAGGCAAAATGATAGGATACCAAAAGAGGAACTCCCGAGGTTATTAGGTGCCCAATATGCTACTGGAGATCAGTGGAGACATAACTCCAGAAAAAATGAAGGGATGGAACCAAAGCAAAAACAGTACCCAGCTGTGGCTGTGACTGGTGATAGAAGCAAGATCCGATGTTGTAAAGAGCAATATTGCATAGGAACCTGGAATGTCAGGTTCATGAATCAAGGCAAATTGGAAGTGGTCAGACAAGAGATGGCAAGGGTGAACATCGACATTCTAGGAATCAGCGAACTAAAATGGACTGGAATGGGTGAATTTAACTCAGATGACCATTATATCTACTACTGTGGGCAGGAATCCCTCAGAAGAAATGGAGTAGCCATCATGGTGAACAAAAGAGTCCAAAATGCACTACTTGGATGCAACCTCAAAAACAACAGAATCGATGCACATAAGTTTGGGTAAACTCCAGGATTTGGTGATGGACAGGGAGGCCTGGCGTGCTGTGATTTATGGGGTCGCAAAGAGTTGGACACGACTGAGTGACTGAACTGAACTAGGGTGTATGTCCAGTAGTGATATTGCTGAGTCATTAATAGTTTTTTAAGGAATCTCCATACTGTTCTCCATGGTGACTTATATCAATTTACATTCCCACCAACAGTGCAGGAGGGTTCCCTTTTCTATACACCCTCTCCAGCATTTATTGTTTGTAGATTTTTTTGATGATGGCCATTCTGACTGGTGTGAAGTGATATCTCATTGTAGTTTTGATTTACATTTCTCTAATAATAAGCAATACTGAGCATCTTTTCATGTGCTTATTAGCCATTTATGTGTCTTTGGAGAAATGTCTGTTTAGGTCTTCTGCCCACTTTTTGATTGAGTTGCTTGTTTTTCTGGTATTGAGTTGCATGGCTGCTTGGATAATTTTGAAATTAATCCTTTGTCAGTTGTTTCATTTGCTATTATTTTTCTCCCATTCTGAGGGTTGTCTTTTCACTGTGTTTATAGTTTCCTTAGCTATGCAGAAGCGTTTACATTTAATTATGTCCCACTTGTTTATTTTTGTTTTTATTTCCATTATTCTAGAAGGTGGGTCATAGAGGATATTGCTGTGATTTAAGTCATAGGGTGTTCTGCCTATGTTTTCCTGTAACAGTTTTATTGTTTCTGGTCTTACATTTAGGTCTTTAATCCATTTTGTGTTTATCTTTGTATATGATGTTAGGGAGTGTTCTAATTTCATTCTTTTACACATAGCTGTCCAGTTTTCCCAGCACCACCTAATGAGACTATCTTTTCTCCATTTTATATTCTTGCCTCCTTTGTCAAAGATAAGGTGCCCATAGGTGTGTGGGTTCATCTCTGGGCCTTCTATCTTGTTCTCTTGGACTATATGTCTATATTTTGTGCCAGTACCATACTGTCTTGATGACTGTAGCTTTTTAGTATAATTTGAAGTCATGAAGGTTGATTCAACTTCCATTCTTCTTTCTCAAGATTGCTCTGACTGTTCAGGGTTTGTGTTTCCATATAAATTGTGAAATTATTCTAGTTCTGTGAAAAACGCCATTGTTAATTTGATAGGGACCACACTGAATCTGTAGATTGCATTTGGTAGTATAGTCATTCTCACAATGTTGATTCTTCCAACCCTGGAACATGGAATATCTTTCCATCTGTTTATGTCATCTTTGGTTTCTTTCATCAGTGTCTTATAGTTTTCTGAATACAACTCTTTTGTCTCCTTATGCCCATTTTTGAAGAGTATCAAAAATTGGTGCTAAATTTTGTTGAAAGCTTCTTCTGATCTATTAAGATTATTGTATGCTTTTTATCTTTCAATTTGTTACTATGGTGTATTACACTGATTGATTTGCATACATTGAAGAATCTTTGTATCCAGGGATAAACCTGACTGGATCATGGTGTATAATCCTTTTAATGTGTTGGATTCTGTTCGCTAGAATTTTGTTGAGGAATTTTGCATCTATAATATTTTAAAAATATTAGTGTAATATCAATATATGATTTTATTTCTCTCCAGCTTTTCTAGAATTCTAGGTTAGTTTATTCCAAATCAATGATGATTTTTCAGCATTCAGTTCAGTTCAGTTCAGTCGCTCAGTCATGTGTGACTCTTTGCGACCCCATGAAGTGCAGCACTCCAGGCTTTCCTGTCTATCACCAACTCCTGGAGCTTATTTAAACTCATGTCCATCAAGTTGGTGATGCCATCCAAGCATCTCATCCTTTGTCATCCCCTTCTCCTTCTACCTTCAATCTTTCCCAGCATCAGGGTCTTTTCCAATGTGTCAGTTCTTCCCATCAGGTGGCCTAAGTATTGGAGTTTCAACTCCAGCATCAGTCCTTCCAATGAATAATCAGGACTGATTTCCTTTAGGGCTGACTGGTTGCATCTCCTTGTAGTCCATGGTACTCTCAAGAGTCTTCTTCAATACCACAGTTCAAAAGCATCAATTCTTTGGCACTCAGCTTTCTTTATAGTCCAAATCTCACATCCATACATGTCTAATGGAAAAGCCATAGCTTTGACTAGACAGATCTTTGTCAGCAAGGTAATGCCCCTGCTTTTTACATGCTATCTAGGTTGGTCATGGCTTTTCTTCCAAGGAGCAAGTGCCTTTAATTTCACGGCTGCAGTCACCATCTGCAGTGATTTTGGAGCCCAAGAAAATAAAGTCTGTCACTATTTCCATTGTTTCCCATCTATTTGCCATAAAGTAATGGGACCAGATGCCATGATCTTAGTTTTTTGAATGTTGAGTTTTAAGACAGTTTTTTTACTCTCCTCTTTCACTTTTATCAAGAGACTCTTCAGTTCCTCTTTGCTTTCTGTCCTAGGGGTACTGTCATCTGTGTATCTAAGATTATTGATATTTCTCCTGGAATTTCAACTTGTACTTCATCCAGCCTGACATTTTGCATGATTACTCTGCATATAAGTTCGGAGAAGGCAATGGCACCCTACTCCAGTACTCTTGCCTGGAAAATCCCATGGACAGAGGAGCTGGTGGTCTGCAGTCCATGGGGTCGCTAAGAGTCGGACACGACTGAGCAACTTCACTTTCACTTTTCATTTTCCTGCATTGGAGAAGGAAATGGCAACCCAGTCCAGTGTTCTTGCCTGGAGAATCCCAGGGATGGGGGAGCCTGGTGGGCTGCTGTCTATGGGGTCGCACAGAGTCGGACATGACTGAAGCGACTTAGCAGCAGCAGCTGCATATAAGTTAAACAAGCAGAGTGACAATATACAGCCTTAACGTACTCCTTTTCCAATTTGCAACCAGTTCATTGTTCCATTTCTGGTTTTAACTGTTGCTTCTTCTTCTTGACCTGCATACAGATTTCTCAAGAGACAGGTAAGGTGTTCTGGTATTCCTATCTCTTGAAGAATTTTCCACAGTTTGTTGTGATCCACACAGTCAAAGGCTTTAGCATAGTCAATAAAACAGAATTAGATGTTTTTTATCACATTATCACAAAGCAAAAGTAGATGTTTTTATCGCAGTAGATGAACTTTCAATTAATGTTATTTTCAACATTAGCAAGTTTATTTGGGAAGAGAAGTTTTCATGACTTTTTATTTATTTATTTATTTATTTTTTAGTTGTCACGGAATTGATATTTTTCTGGTTGGTTTTCCTCTATTGTTAATGCTTCAATTATTTGGAGGGACTACTGAATGTTAAAACTCTGGACACAATGACACAATTAAAAAAAATGTTTGGTAGAAAAAGGTAGCTGTTAAGGATCCCAGAGCTTTTAGCATTATAGATATTTTGTTCTTTTTCCAAGGAGATTTGTTTTCTAATATTTTAGTATTTGATCAAAGGGTTACAAAAATTACTTTACCATCTCTTTTTGGTCCTTAATCCCTTAAACTTATTTTTAGTGGCTTCTTCTTACAGGTCATGACAGTGTCTCAGTTGTATCAGTTAGTGCCTTATCTGTCATGGACTTTCAATTAATGTGATATTTCAGTGCTGCTTTCTCAGTTTAGCCTGTCAGCAGCCTTCCCCAGACCCCCATCTGCTTTATAGCCCTGTATTTCATAACCATAATGTAGCTCCACCAGGCTTTTGTGGATGATACTATAAACTGTGTTGTAATGGCTCATAGGATTAGATAGAGGCTATTATACATCTAGCCTGGAGTGCTAATGTCTAAAATTAGGCATGGATTTTGTAAACTGTAATGAAATGAAAAGAAATGACTTTCAGATGTATTTCTGTTCTGTGCTATGTGATCATAATCCTAATGTGTTAGGGAACCTTGTTTGTCTCCCACCTCATGATTAAATGCTGTTCTCTTCCTTAACTAGACTACTGAGTTGTGTGTGTAGATCTCAGTGTCCCTTAAGTATTATTAATGCCATAAAGTTGGGATGTTCTAATTACCAATGTTTCTGCCTCCTTGAATTGTTTGCCCTTTCTGGGTTGTCTCTGTGGCTTTAGTACATTAGTGACTGACCCAATATCAGACCTATGGCCTTTACCCCCTCATATAGTGTGTTTTTGTTTAAAGAGGTGGTAAGAATACATTTAGAATATTTCTCTTAAATGACAGGGTTGAGACAATGGAGTCATTTCTGTTCAAAAGATCTCTGAAAGGGAAGTGTCTGTAAATTTGTTATGCAGGATTACCCTTTATACAGGATTTAAAGAAAGTACAACTTGTCCAAACATAGAAATGTATGAATATAGAAAGCATATAAATTAATGATTGATTACTATTCTGTAAGAGGAATTATCACTTTGCAAAGGGACTTACCACAAGGTTCTTGAAATGGGGAGCACTTCTTAGGACATGTAAGTTTTTATTGACAGAGTATTGCCTATGTATCAACTACTGTGGACACAAGCTAAGAGAAAATTAGTGTATGAATTATTGCCTATGGAAGATCAACCTGTATGAGTTATCTTGTTTCTGAACTTGGAGTATAAACCATTGGTAAAACAGCAAGTCATTACATTTCTATTTCTTGAGTACTTATTATGTTCCAGGCACTTATGCATGTTATCTCATCTAAATATCACATCAGCTCTATGAGTTGTAAACCAGCTTTACAAATAGACCAAAGCTCGCTCAGTTTTGTACAGCAAATAAATGGTGAAAGTGAAAGTGAAGTCACTCAGTCATGTCCGACTCTGTGCAACCCCATGAACTGCAGCCTACCAGGCTCCTGTGTCCATGGGATTTTCCAGGCAAAAGTACTGGAGTGCGCTGCCATAACTAATTCAAATTTGTTTCTGTCTTCAAGGATTGTACTCTATACATTATAAGCTAATGGAATTGATTTAGAAAATGTCCATGTATGTATGTTTTTTCCAGATTCACAACTAACATATATATGGTAAAGGACATACTTATGGACAGATCTAGTTTGAAATCCTTGAATGTCATCCAATAAATAGTCTAAGATTCTTTCCCTTGCTGTTTATTCAGTGCAGACTCCAAGAACTTCCTTTAATAGGAAGGTACAACTGCTTTGACAGTGATCTTAAAAAACGAAAAGTCCAAAGGCAAACAGAGAAGGTTTCTGAATTTGTCTCTGATTGGGCAATCTAGATTGGTGCTCCTTTCCATTAGGGTGACAGATGGTATCATTTATAGCTCAGGTTTGAGGTTTCTTTTTTCTTCTTCCAATTTTATTGAGATATATTTGATATATAGCACTGTGTAAGGTTAAGGTATATAGCATACTGATTTGATTTACATATATCACAAAATAATTATCACAATAAATTTAGTTAATATCTAACATCTTGTTCAGTTCAGTTCAGTTCAGCCGCTCAGTCGTGTCCAGCTCTTTGCGACCCCATGAATCGCAGCATGCCAGGCCTCCCTGTCCATCTCCATCTCCTGGAGTTCACTCAGACTCACAGCCATCGAATCGGTGATGCCATCCAGCCATCTCATCCTCTGTCACCCCCTTCTCCTCCTGCCCCCAATCCCTCCCAGCATCAGAGTCTTTTCCAATGAGTCAACTCTTCGCATGAGGTGGTCAAAGTACTGGAGTTTCAGCTTTAGCATCATTCCTTCCAAAGAACACCCAGGGCTGATATCCTTTAAAAGGACTGGTTGGATCTCCTTGCAGCTCAAGGGACTCTCAAGAGTCTTCTCCAACACCACAGTTCAAAAGCATTAGATCTTCGGTGCTCAGCTTTCTTCACAGTCCAACTCTCACATCCATACATAACCACTGGAAAAACCATAGTCTTGACTAGATGGACCTTAGTTGGCAAAGTAATGTCTCTGCTTTTGAATATGTTAACTAGGTTGGTGATAACTTTTCTTCCAAGGAGTAAGCATCTTTTAATTTCATGGCTGCAATCACCATCTGCAGTGATTTTGGAGCCCCCAAAATAAAGTCTGACACTATTTCCACTGTTTCCCCATCTATTTCCCATGAAGTGTTGCGACCAGATGCCATGATCTTCGCTTTCTGAATGTTGAGCTTTAAGCCAACCTTTGCACTCTCCTCTTTTACTTTCATCAAGAGGCTTTTTAGTTCCTCTTCACTTTCTGCCATAAGGGTGGAGTCATCTGCATATCTGAGGTTATTGATATTTCTCCCGGCAATCTTGATTCCAGCTTGTGCTTCTTCCAGCCCAGCATTTCTCATGAAGTACTCTGCATAGAAGTTAAATAAGCAGGGTGACAATATACAGCCTTGACATACTCCTTTTCCTATTTGGAACCAGTCTGTTGTTCCATGTCCAGTTCTAACTTGCTTCCTGACCAAAGAATAGCAAGGAGAGATAAGAAAGCCTTCCTCAGTGATCAATGCAAAGAAATAGAGGAAAACAACAGAATGGGAAAGACTAGAGATCTCTTTAAGAAAATTAGAGATACCAAGGGAACATTTCATGCAAAGATGGGCTCGATAAAGGAGAGAAATCGTATGGACCTAACAGAAGCAGAAGATATTAAGAAGAGGTGGCAAGAATACACAGAAGAACTTTACAAAAAGATCTTCACGACCGAGATAATCACGATGGTATGATCACTCACCTAGAGACAGACATCCTGGAATGTGAAGTGAAGTGGGCCTTAGAAAGCATCACTATGAACAAAGCTAGTGGAGGTGATGGAATTCCAGTTGAGCTATTTCAAATCCTGAAAGATGATGCTGTGAAAGTGCTGCACTCAATATGCCAGCAAATATGGAAAACTCAGCAGTGGCCACAGGACTGGAAAAGTTCAGTTTTCTTTCCAATTCCAAAGAAAGGCAATGCCAAAGAATGCTCAAAAGACTGCACAATTGCACTCATCTCACATGCTAGTAAAGTAATGCTCAAAATTCTCCAAGCCAGGCTTCAGCAATATGTGAACCATGAACTCCCTGACGTTCAACCTGGTTTTAGAAAAGGCAGAGGAACCAGAGATCAAATTGCCAACATCCGCTGGATCATGGAAAAAGCAAGAGAGTTCCAGAAAGACATCTATTTCTGCTTTATTGACTATGCCAAAGCCTTTGACTGTGTGGATCACAATAAACTGTGGAAAACTCTGAAAAAGATGGGCATACCAGACCACCTAACCTGCCTCTTAAGAAACATCTTGTTAGGCAGTTAGAACAGGAAAAAGAGTTCAAAATGGCAGTTAACGAAGGTGGCAACTAGGGAGAACCACACGCAGGCCAAACAAAGAAAAGAAAAAGCCCATGAAAAGGGAAACCATGGGCTGGAGTGAGGGCCTCTGGTGGGAAAATACGCTCAACATGTCCCCTTCCCTAATTTGCCTTGAGCATGTACCCTATTCGCATTCCCTTATCTAATTGGTCTTGGGTATAAGCCCTATTTTGCATGGGGTAGAATTAATCAGGCTCTGGGGACCACTTAGTGGAGGGAGCAAAGGATATAAAAGGGAAACCTAAAATGGGGTGGGACCCCTCCTACAGGGTGTTGGTCTGCTCTCAAGTCTTGAGAGTGTACCGTTTGCTGCTTGCTTAATAAATCCTGTCTGCTCAAGCTGTCTTGGGCTGTCATTTCAATTCTTTGCTACAAGAAAAAAGAATCAAGGGAGAAAAACCAACCCAACAATCTCATACAGGTACAAAATTAAAGAAATAGAAAAACAATTTTTTTCTTGTGATGAGAATTCTTAGGATTTCTTCTCTTAGCTTTCAAGAACTTATATATATATATAACATACAGCTGTGTTAACTATATTTATCATGTTGTACATTATATCCCTAGTACTTATTTATCTCATAGTTTGTATCTTTTGACCACCTTCATCCAATTTCTACTTCCCCCAACCCCCACACTTCTGGTAACCACAAATCTGATCTCCTTTTGGTGAGTTCGGTTTTTTGTTTTTAAAATATAATTGACCTACAACACTATGTTAGTTCCTGTTACACAATATAGTGATTTGCTATTTCTGTACATTTCAAACTGATCACCATGATAAATCTAGTTACAATGTCACCATACAAAGGTATTATATAGTTATTGACTATATTCCCCATACTGTTCATTTCATTCCTTTAACTCATTTATTTTGCAACTGGGAGTTTGCAACTGGATATTACCTCTTAGTATCTGTCACCCATTCCTTGCTGGTTTTGAGGTTTTCTGACAAGTCTAATTAAGGTGCATTTATTAAGACAGTGTGGTATGGTAAAATGAAATGGGCATTGTTGTTAAACAAAACTAGGTTCTAATTCCTTTACCAGTCATTGGCTGTGAAACCATGGTGAAATCACTTAACCACTCTGGGCCTTAATTTCCTCATCTGTTCACCATTTTCTATTAAAAAAAAAAAGTCAAGTTTCCATAGATGGAATCACTTCCCCTCTACTTTCACTTCCAATCATATAGTCTCAGCCAATTATACCTCTAATCACATGGATGGGTTCTTGGATAGATATATAATCAGATTAATGATAATCATAGCCTAGAAGAGAAACTGTTTTCCACTGGATGTGAAGCTGAGGTTTTAGGAGTCTGGAGCAGCTGCAGCCATTTTATGGGTAAGGAAAGATTGTCTCAGAATAAACTAGACTGAAATCAAGAGTCTCAGAGAATCAGATCCTGGTGACATCATTTGAGTCCCTGCACCAAGCTTTGTCTGAAGTTAGCAAGGTTCACCCTTGAGAAGGTAGAATCTTAGTTTCCACACCAGAGTTTGATTTTGGGCCCCCTAGAGTGGAAGTGTGGAGTCTTAATCACTGGATCACCAGGAAGTCCCAAATTTTCTTTTTAAAAAGACAAGTTTGAGTTAGCTTTCCAGTCCATTGAAATAAAGATAGTCCTAATTGTAATATAACCTCTTAAAGCTGTGACTGTAACAATTAAGTGAAATACTGTTTGAAAAAAATGTTTAGTACAGAACCTAAGTCTTAAGAGTCTATGAAGGTTATCCTTTCTCTCCCTTCAATGGTATCCCTAGGAGCCTGCTGTTTAATCCCAGTGATTTCATTGTGTCTCTGTGTGACTTAGCAGATCTTTGCACAGGAAGAGTTGAGGGTCATTCAGCAGTTATCAGCTGAGCTCTACCACGTTCTCTCCCTAATCTTTGTACCTAGGCTATAGACCATTTCAATGAATCATCATCAGCGTCCAAATACTGAAGAGGACCTTTACTTCTCTTTATACAGAAGTTGTATAAACAGAGGTCTATTTCAGGTCCTGGCCATTGGTGAAATGATTGATGGCTTATATGTACCAGGATCAGGGAGATGTGTAGCTCAGAGCCTGATTACTGCTAGTGAGCTTTATAGTCAGACTTGGGTAATTCTATTCTTTATTCATTTTTAATTTTCAATGTTTTTGTGTCAAATGTTACTATTTTTGGTAAGTGAAAGAAAGTGAAGTTGCTCAGTTGTGTCCAACTTTTTGCGACCCCATGGACTGTAGCCTACCAGGTTCCTAAGTCCATAGAATTTTCTAGGCAAGAATACAGGAGTTGGTTGCCATTTCCTTCTCCAGGGGATCTTCCCAACCCAGGGATTGAACCCCGGGTCTCCCGCATCACAGGCAGGCTCTTTACCCTCTGAGCCACCAGGGAAGGCCCATAAGTTAATTGGACTGGTATGACTAATAGAAGCAGATCATGCCACTTCCTTACTTAGACCCCTTTAGTTTCCCATTACTTTTGGAATAAAATTCAAGCATCTTACTCTTAGGTATACAGCCCTTTCCTAAACTGACTTCTGTTTACTTCTCAAGCTGTCTATCTTGTGCTTTTCCAAAATAAACTACATGCTTTAGCCAGGCCAAATCACTAACAATTCTTTGAGCATCTCTGGCTTTCACATGAGCTATTTCTGGTGCCTGGAATGAACTTTTCTCACCTTTTTAATCCTGTTAATGCTCATGTGCCATTTAAAACAACCCAAACTACACTGTCTCTGTGCAAGTCTTTTTTTTTTTTTTTTTAGGACTTCAAATTTTATTCTCTCTTCATCTTTCTTTAAGCCACTGAAGGTGAGTGGCATGAAGGGGGAAGGGAATTGATACAAGCACTAGTGTCTACCATGTGACAGGGACCATGTTCAATATTTTATAATAGTTATATTATCTCATATAATCTTTTAGAAAATCTCCTAAACTTATTGATACATTTTAATACACATATTTATTTAATTTGTCATAAAAGCAGGCGTGAGGTTTCTGTATCAAGGGAGGGCTATTGTTATTACATACAGCAATAACAACATTGATTCTTCATGCCCCATTCTTCCCCTTCAGGGTAAGGCAGTGAGAACCAGATGGTTATATTCTGTGCAAGTCTTAATAGCACACTTTCTCTCCATCTGGTTTAAATGCACCCTGCACTTATCCCTATCAGCCTGTAGCACCATCACATCTGACTTATTTCTCTGTCTCCTTCTCTAGAACATGAACTCCTTTGAGGGCAGGGACCACATCTTACTCATTTGTGTTCCTAGCACCTAATATAGTACCTAGAACAGAGTAGGTATTTAAAATATGATTAATGCTGCAGCATCATTTATTTTGTAGTAAATAGCAGAATTCTAATAATTGTGCTTCAAGTCCTCATGGATAGAAGTGCTGTTTTGTGTGAATATAAAAGTGAGAGACTATCATATAGTAAGAAAAAGAGGATATTTTAAATGAAGTCAAAAATATCTGAGTTGAGATCTTGATTTGTTTAAAAAGGATATAGTAATTTCAAGACAGAGTGGTATCAGTACAAAGATAGTCAGATTGATCAAAGAGAATAATAAGCCAAGAAAGCAGTTCAACATTATGTAAGAATTTGGTATTGCTTAAAGCTTGCAGTAAGAATTCTTACTCAGCAAATGGACAGTTCACTAATGACTTAGGAAAAAGTTTCATAATACACACCAAGGAGTTGCAGATGGATTAAATATCTAAATGTAAACATTAAATAGTAACATTTTAAAGATAGCATAGCTTGAGTTCAGACTGACTCCATCAGATACTATCTCTGTGATCTTGTCCAAGAGACCTTATCTCTTCATGGCTTAGGTTTCTCATCTATAACATGGGTATAATAAAAGTATTACTTGGTAGGGTTATTTGTGAAGATGACATGAATTAATGCATGTGAAGCAATTAGAGGAGTGTCTGGCACATAGTAAGTACCATATGCTGCTGCTGCTATTGCTGCTAAGTCGCTTCAGTCGTGTCCGACTCTGTGCGACCCCATAGACGGCAGCCAGCCCACCAGGCTCCCCGTTCCTGAGATTCTGCAGGCAAGAACACTTGAGTGGGTTACCATTTCCTTCTCGTGAAAGTGAAGTCGCTCAGTTGTGTCCAACTCCTAGCGACCCCATGGACTGCAGCCTACCAGGCTCCTCCATCCATGGGATTTTCCAGGCGGGAGTACTGGAGTGGGGGTGCCATTGCCTTCTCCAAAGGACCATATAAATGCTGTATATTGTTTTGCTAGAAAAAGCACGGGCAAATCATTATAGCATCTTGAGGTGAGGAAATGTTGTCAAGGGATAATAAATAGCAAAGGCACACTTGAAGCAGGATAGATTAATATATTTGATTACATGGAAGGTAACTCTCCCTCAGTACCTGTTTCAGCTTCACTCATTCTCAGGGTTTAGCTTATACATTCTTCCCTCAGAGGGACTTTCCTTGATATTCCAATTTAATTCTTGTGTGATCCCCCAATTTTCTTTCTCATAGAACCCTATTTATTGCCTTCAAAGTATTCATCACAATAAATCTTTATATATGTATGTTTGTTTATATGTTTAATGCCTCCCTAGACACTTGGCAAACTAAGTTCCATGAGATAAGAAACCATATATATTAAAAAAAAAAAATTTATCACAAGATATTTGTTTTACAATGTTGTTCTGGTTTTTGCCAAATAACACCATGAATCAGCCATAGGTATATATATGTCCCCTCCCTCTGGAACCTCCCCTTCCATCTCCCATCCCATCCCACCCCTCTAGGTTGTCACACAGCACTGGGTTGAGCTCTCTGTGTCACACAGCAAATTCTCACTGGCTCTCTGTTTTACATATATGGTAATATATATGTTCCCAAGCTAACCATATTTGGTTTTTAACCATCTTTTAAAAGCCAATATCAGGCAGAGTTTCTGTTACATAATAAACACTTTATACATTTGGCTGAAGTATTGAATTTAACACAGTCAAATCCTATTGATTAGTGTGCTCAAGGTTGTGTGCCAGAGGGGTCTGACTGATCATGCATTTTGCTAGAGAGCTTCTTCTTGGGAGGCAGTATAATGTAGGGGTGAAGAGTGTAGACAACAGAGCCGGGTATCTTGAATTCAAAGCTGGATTTTGCCCTTTAATAGCTGCATAAACTTTAGGCAAATGACTTCGTTCACTCTCAGTTTTCTCATCTATAAATTGGGACTAACATTAATGATTTTTATTCAAGTCTAGGGATAAACAGAGGAAGGGAAGGAAAACTGTATCAGACCTAATGCCTCTTCAACTGAGATAATATGCAAGAGCTTCTTTTCTTTTTTTTTTAAGTTTATTTTTTAATTGAAGGATAATTGCTTTATAGAATTGTATTGGTTTCTGCCAAACATCAACATAAATCAGCCATAGGTATGTATATGTCCTCGCCCTCTTGAACCTCCTTCCCACCTCCCTCCCCGCCCCACCCCTCTAGGTTGTTACAGAGCCCCAGTTTCCTGAGTCATACAGCAAATTCCCATTGACTATTTTTCATATGGTAATGTATGTTTCCATGTTATTCTCTCCATTCATCCTACCCTCTCCTTCCTCTCCCCTCCCTTTTTCTTTTTACAATTTTAGTTAGTTATTTTTGGCTGTGCTGGGTCTTCGTTACTGCACAGGCTTTTCTCTAGTTGTGACAAGCAGGGGCTACTCTCTAGTTGCTGTTTACAGATTTCTCATTGTGGTGGCTTCTCTTGATATGTAGCAATGGGCCCTAGGGTGTGTGGGCTTAGTAGTTGAGGCTCCTGGGTTCTAGAGCACAGGCTCAGTAGTTGTGGTGCATGGGCTTAGTAGCTCCAAGGCACATGGAATCTTCCTGAACCAGGGATCCAACCATGTCTCTTGCATTGGTAGGCACATTCTTTACAATTGAGCTATCAGGGAAGCCCAACATATTTTCTTTCTAACCTAAGTCTTGGATTTCTGCTTGTTTTACTCTGAGTGGTATTACATTGAAGATTAAGTGAATGGTTTGGACCTAATAAAACACCTCATTGATCCTCTTTTAAAGAGAAATTGGTTAATTTTGCCTTTTAAATTTTTTTCAGACAAACAGTATAAGTATACTGTTACAAGTTCCAAAAACAATTTCATGGAAAATTTCAATTGGAATTTTCTTCAGCTTATAAACTTAATCTGAGAATGAATTGACATCTATATACTGTCGAGTCTTTCCATTCAGGAATATGGGCTTCCCTGATGGCTCAGTGGTATAGTATCTGCCTGCCAATGCAGGAGATGGGAGTTCAGTCCCTGGGTTGGGAAGATCCCTTGGAGAAAGAAATGGCAACCCACTCCACTATTCTTACTTGGATACTCCCATGGACAGAGGAGACTGGCAGGCTACAGTCCATAAGGTTGCACAGAGCTGGACACAACAGAACACGCATGCACAACGCACAACTCAGGATTCAGGAACATGGTATGGGTCTCCATTTAATAAAGCTTTTTAAGTTCCTTAACAATTTTTAAAAGTTTATTTTAAACATTTGTTCTGAACATTTTATAGTTGATTGCTATTGTTGATCATATCTTCTTAATAGTGTCTAACTGGTCATTTTGTGTTTGTAATATAAGGACAATGTGGATTTTAAAGTAATCATTATAACTTGCCATCTTTTTATTAGTTCTAATAACATTTCAGTTGATTTTATAGGTAAGCAGTAATCTCTATAGTAATTAAAGCTTTTATTTCTTATTTTCCAATAGTTTTCTCTATTTTATTGCAATATCTAGAATTTCTGGAAAGAACACTAAGTGATAGTAGTAATATTGTTTGTATTGCCTTCATCTTTTTTGTTATCATGATACCTCTAGAGTTTTATAGTCAAGTATATTTTTTTAATTTAAATTTATTTGTTTTAGTTGGAGGTTAATTACTTTACAATGTTGTGCTGCTTTTGCCATACATTAACATGAATCTGCCATGTTAAGATAATACATTCATAGTCCTTATTTACTAAGAGTTGCTTTTCTTTAAAGGAATGAATGTTGAATTTCTATTTTTTGACCTGTGTTAGTGAGAGTGTTAGTCGTTCAGTCATGTCTGACTCTTTGTGACCCCAAGGACTGTAGCTGCCAAGCTCCTCTGTCCATGGGATTTTCCAGGCAAGAATACTAGAATGGGTTGCCATTCCCTTCTCCAGGGGATTTTCCTGATTCAATGATTAAACCTGGGTCTCTGCATTGAAGACAGATTCTTTACCATCTGAGCCCTTCCCACTAGGGAAGCCTTTTTGATCTATAAATAGGATAAAATACATTTTTATCGCACTTCAGTAAAAGGGTACATTATTGATATGAAGTATGTATATTTAAATTGTTGATGAATTATTGGGAAAAGGCAAACTTGGTAATGATTGCAACTCTTCTTTAATATTCTTTTAAATTCAAATAGTACTTAGCAGTTTTGTATTTATTTTATTTATTTAATGTTTTTAAAATATTTATTTGTTTTTGACTGCTTGTACCTTACCTGTGGCATGAAGGATCTTCTCTATTGTGGTGGTGTGTGGATTTTGTTGCCTGGCGGCATGTGGAATCTTTTCCCCTGACCAGGGATCTCTCCTGAGTCCCCTGCATTGGGAGGCAGATTCTTAACCACTGGACCACCAGGGAAGTCTCTATGCATTTATAATGATACATGAGTTTGGTCTATCAGTTTTCTTGTCTTGTGCTTTCATTTGACAGTCATTTATTGAGTGTTTATTTTATTTCAGACACAGTGCTAAGCATGGCATGCTTTTGTTTTTTCAAACTTTTCAAGCCACAGACATCTCACATATGTTAAGAGTATATGAAAATACCACATAGTGTTGGGATTATTATAAGTTTATAAAGTGAGTTAGAACCTTGTCAATGATCTGTAGTAATTTAAATAATATAGGAATTTATCTACAGTTTCAGTTCAGTTCAGTCACTCAGTCGTGTCCGACTCTTTGTGACCCCATGAACCACAGCATGCCAGGCCTCCCTGTCCATCACCAACTCCCGGAGTCCACCTAAACCCATGTCCATTGAGTCAGTGATGCCATCCAACCATCTCATCCTCTGTCGTCCCCTCCTCCTCCTGCCCTCAATCTTTCCCAGCATCAGGGTCTTTTCAAATGAGTCAGTTCTTTGCATAAGGTGGCCAAAGTATTGGAGTTTCAGCTTCAACATAATTCCTTTCAATGTACACCCAGGACTGATCTCCTTTAGGATGGACTTGTTGGACCTCCTTGACGTCCAAGGGACTCTCAAGAGTCTTCTCCAACACCACAGTTCAAAAGCATCAATTCTTTGGCACTCAGCTTTCTTTGTAGTCCAACTGTTACATCCATACATGACTACTGGAAAAACCATAGCCTTGACTAGATGGACCTTTGTTGACAAAGTAATGTCTCTCCTTTTAATATGTTGTCTAGGTTGGTTATAACTTTCCTTCCAAGGAGTAAGCATTTTTTTTATTTCTTGGCTGCAATAACCATCTGCAGTGATTTTGGGGTTCCCAAAAATAAAGTCAGCCACTGTTTCCACTGTTTCTCCATCTATTTGCCATGAAGCGATGGGACCAGATGCCATGATCTTAGTTTTCTGAATGTTGGGCTTTAAGCCAACTTTTTCACTCTCCTCTTTCACTTTCATCAAGAGGCTCTTTAGTTCTTTTTCACTTTCTGTCATAAGGGTGGTATCATCTGCACTTCAGATGTGTGAAATAACATACCCATAAAATTACCAAGTGTTTTTTCTTTTATGTAAATTTAAACATTTTAAGAAAATGTTTAACTTTTACCTAATTCCTTTTCTTTTGCTGTAATTAATTTTGGAGGTTATTCTTATGTAAAAACTTGGTGGGAGACATTTTACTTGAAAATAAGCTATATTTTGAGGATTATTTTGATAATGCTAATCTTACTGTATGGAAGGAAAGAATAGGAGCAGGGAAGAACTCTCCTCTTCCTAGTTCCTTTTTAGTTCCTTTTATTTTCTTTCTTTTAAAAGTTTTGTTTACATTTTCTATATTCCCACAACAAGGTTTTATTTTTTTATTTTTTTAATTATTATTTTAAATTTATTTATTTTTTAAATTACAATACTGTATTTGTTTTGCCATACATTGACACGAATCAGCCATAGGTGAACACAAGGTTTTAAAATAAGGAAAGTGAAAAGACTTTTTAAAAATTTAAATACTGACTCAAATATAATGTTGAAGAAATCAAGTATTTTATTCCTTGAATCAGATGATAAACTTTTAGAGTACTGGATAACAAGATAACTTTAAATACAGCAACAATTTGATTCATCTGAGAGAAAAAAATGAATGCAGTAAAAGATCCTGTGAAGATTATGCCATACATTCTGATTTAATAAATAGAAACTCTGAACATTTGACATTTATAATGACTTTTCAAGGGAGAAAAGGGCCAAATAACATGCCTTTGAGGAAACTAGTAACTCAGGAGAAAACATGTCATTTTCAACCTGAGCTAGAAAGACTGTCATGGCAAAATCACCTTTTTGAAGCCCTTAAAAGGCCAACAAGACTAAACAATATGTGAAGACTGGGTGGTGTGTTTTGTTACTGATAATCATCCTATACAGTGAAGCATTCAACTTGAATGATGACATATTGATCACTGAACAAAGGAAGAGGATCAAAGGACTTGGAGAATTGTAATGTACTTGCATGTATTTTTCATGTATGCTATATACCTACCCAAGCTTATGAATCAAGTCGTATTATGATTATTTCTTTAAAATGAGAAAATAAAATTTCAAAAAGTCATGTAATTTGATCAAGATCAGACAGCTAGAGAGAAGCAGAGCTAAGTCCTGAGCCTAGGTTGTCTGACTTCAGATTATGAGCACATTGACCTCCAGGTTTCTCTTGGTATTGAACCGGGCCCAGAGAATTTGAGTGGACATTGCTATGTGACCCCATCTATCTGGTATATTTTCTCTCCATACTTTTGCAGCCCCAAATTAGTATATGGAGCATACTTCCTCCCTTCTCTAACAGGGGAGATCTTTCCAGAAAATTCTTCCCTCCTCCCCACTGGCAACTGCCACACTGGCAGACTACAGACAGCTGTAAAGTCCTACCAGCAGAAGCCAAAAGAGGATTTAGCTGGTGGAGCAGTTGTTAAGGACTCTCAGGGGAGGCAAATAAATGGTTTTCAAAAATGCCACCAACATTCTGTCCTCCGAGCAGCTGTTAGTGCATTTACTATTGGTTGTAGGCCTCTGGAGTCCTCTGCTCCAAGATGAGGGGAATTTACCTAGGGTAATTAGTGCTTCGTATAATCATTGCAAAATCCACACTAGCGCTTGATATTGATCAAGTTGTGACTTGCTTTATAAATATGAATAGAATATGAAAAACCACCAGACATATGGATAGAATCCACAATTTGATAGAGGGTGATTAAACTGAACAATCAGCACATTTGGCCCCACTAAAACAGGATTAATGTAGGAAATAGGAAATAACTTTGAGAAAATTACAATCTAGTTTCTTAATGACATTTGAGAGGTTATTGCATCAATAAAATCAGAGCAAGCTGCCATGACAAAAAAGAATTGGGGAATAAAAATTACCTTTTCTGGTTTTTCACCTACCTTCTGTTAAACTTGATCCTAATACCTTATTTATATTCTTCCTAGCACTTACTACATTTTGCAACCATTTTAATTTTTCTGTTTTCTTTTCCTCTACCTCCTTTTCTGTATTCTAAAATACATTTCTCTGAGAACAGTGATAGTACTGGTTTTATTCATGACAACATTTTCATTCTCATCCTAATTTTATAGCTTATAGTGCTTGATATTAAGTAAATATTAATCAGTAAATATTTACTGGATGCAGTAGAATTTTTAAAACCCCTTAACTAATATAAAATAAACAAAATGATTCAACAAAAGCAACAAATAGAAAAAAGAACACTGCTGAAACCCAAAGTACTGAATGATAGTACCCACCCAACAAGTCTCCTCATAAAACTGGAATGGGGAAAAAATAGAACAGAAAAAGAGTGTTAAAAATTATGGGTTTTAAACAACTAATCAGTTTGTGAGGAGATAGTAGATAATGTTTAAATGCTATTGATAAGCAGATGCAGGTTAAAATGAGTGTCTTAAAAAGTAAAACTCAGAAGACATGAAACCAAAGTTTATATTGATTTATATTGTTGGTTATATGAAAGCCAAAACTTCTATATGACTGAAATAATGCACTAAAGTAAAAATAGAATGACTGAAACCTAGGAAAATGTAATTGTATCATATAATACAGACAAAGGGCTAGTTTCCAAAAGTATTCATGAATTGGTAAGAAATTGAACAACCCAATACAAAAATGAAAAGAAGATATGAACAGGCAATTTACCAAAGAAAAGAAATAAAAATGACCAATAAATATATAATTCTAAACATTATATATATCAAAAAATAAACAAAATCCAAACAATGAGATTTCCTTTTACCAAATCAGCAAAATCTAAAATATTAGTTAATACCTGGTGTTGGTAAAGATGTTGGAAAATGAACAATTTATACATTGTCAATTAGAGTTACATTTATGCAAACTTTATGGAAAATACCTTACAATATCTATAACAAACTCCTTATGGGTTTTGATTCAACAAATTGATTTTGAGCAAAAATTTAAGAAATATTCTCATAAATGTTAGCCTATATGTTCATTGTAGCATTTGTATGCATGTATGTGTTTGTGCTTGTGCATCTGGGTCACACATAATAACAAAAAGCTATTATTGACTGCTACAGTAAAATTCTATGTATTGTTGAAAGAATTAGGTAGCTCTGGAAGTGAACATATAGAAGAGTTGTGAAATATATTAGTATTTAAAAATGCAAGCAAGGCTTAGTGATATCTCATAAAGTATGTGTAAATATACATGTGGGCATATAGGATTTTTGTTGAAGGAGTCGCAAGAAATTGTAGTTACCAGGTGCAAGGTTGGATGAGAGCAGCTTTAAATTTTCATTTTATGCCCTTTAAAAATATTTGATTTGCAAAACTTAGCATTTGTTACTTTTTGAAATATTCATATGAATTATTAAGGTGGGTGAAATTCTGAGATTCCTTTTATTGTTTTTTTTTAATTTCTCTACACTTACAAATGTTACATTAAAAAATAAGAAAATTTATTAGTAAAGTGGACCTATAATATGGCATTTCTAAATAACTATAGGTGTATATAAGCACAAAGTACACTTGATCAATTCAGAAAGATAACAATACATTAAAAATATGCAATTATAATAAAAAAATTTTTCTTGGCCACAGTGTGTGGCATGGGGGCCTTAGTTCCCTGACAAGGGATCAAATTCATGTCCTCTGAACTGGGAGTGTGGACTCTTCATCACCAGACCATCAGGGAAGACCATATAATAAGAAATTTTAAATTTTCACTTGAAACTTGGATGTTCAAGTAAATAAAAATAAAGAATAATAGATTTTAACAGCATTATTAATAAGCTCAGTTTTATATAGATATACTTTGCTAGAGATAGTATTTTAGACTAGCCATAGATCATTTACAATTTAATATATACTAGGTCACAAAGAATAAATGAAAGGATACCCTCATATTCCTTGGGAGGAATTGCATGGAAAGACTCAATATTTGTAAAATCTCAATTTGTAGTTGTTCGTTGTTCAGTTGCTAAGGTGTGTCTGACTCTTTGTGACCCCATAGACTGCAACACAACAGGCTCCTCTGTTCTCCACTGTCTCCTGGAGTTTGTTCAAATTCATGTTCATTGAATTGGTGATGCTATCTAACAGTCTCATCCTGGGCTGCCCTCTTCTCCTTTTGCCTTCAATCTTTCCCAGCATCAGGGTCTTTTCTAATGAGTCAGCTCTATGCATTAGGTGGCCAAAGTATTGGAGCTTCAGTATCAGTCCTTCCAATGAATATTCAGGGTAGATTTCCTTTAGGATTGACTAGGTTGAACTCCTGAAGTCCAAGAGACGCTCCAGTCTTCTCCAGCACCATAATAGGAAACCATCAATTCTTTGGTGCTCAGGCTTCTTTATGGTCTCTAACATCCATACACATGAGTACTGGAAAAATCATAATTTTGACTATACAAACCCTTGTTGGCAAACTGATTTCTCTGCTTTTTAATATACTGTCTAGGTTTGTCATAGCTTTCCTTCCAAAGAATAAGTTTCTTTTAATTCCATGGAAGCAGTCATTGTCCACAGTGATTTTGGAGAAAATAAAATCTGTCACTGCTTCAACTTTTCTCCATCTGTTTGCCATGAAGTGATGGGACTGAATGCCATGATCTTTGTTTTTTTTTCATATTGAGTTTCAAGCCAGCTTTTTAATTTTCCTCTTTCACCTTCATCAAGAGGCTCTTTAGGTCCTCTTCACTTTCTGCCATTAGAGTGGTATAATCTGCATATCTGAGATTGTTTATATTTCTCTAGAAAATCTTGATTCCACCTTGGGATTCATCTAGCCCAGCATTTCACATGATATGCTCTGCATATAAGTTAAATAAGCAGGGTGACAATATACAAGCCTTGAAGTACTCCTTTCCCAATGTTGAATCAGTCAGTTGTTCCATGTCCAGTTCTAACTTTTGCTTCTTGACCCACATACAGGTTTCTCAGGAGACAGGTGAAGTTGTCTGGTATTCCCATCTCTTTAAGAATTTTCCATAATTTTTGTGATCCACACAGTCAAAGGCTTTAGTGTAGTCAATGAAGCAGAAGTAGATATTTTTCTGGAATTCCCTTGCTTTCTCAATGATCCAATGAATGTTGGCAATTTGATCTCTGGCTCTTCTACCTTTTCTAAGTCCAATTTGTACATTTGGAAGTTCTCAGTTCATGTACTGCTGAAGCCCAGCTTGAAGGATTTTGAGCATAATCTTACTAGCATATGAAATGAGTACAATTGTGCAGTAGTCTGAACATTCTTTGGCATTGCCCTTCCTTGAGATTGGAATGAAAACTGACCTTTTCCAGTCCTGTAGCCACTTCTGAGTTTTCCAAATTTACTGACATATTGAGTGCAGCACTTTAACAGCATCATCTTTTAGAATTTGAAATAGCTCAGATGGCATTCTATCACCTCCACTAGCTTTGTAAGTAATGCTTCCTAAAGCCCACTTGACTTTAAACTCCAGGATGCCTGGCTCTAGGTGAGTAACATACCATCGTGATTATATGGGCCATTAAGAATTTTTTTCGTATAGTTCTTCTGTGTATTCTTGCCACCTCTTAATCTATTCTGCCTCTGTTAGGTTTACCGTTTCTATCCTTTATTGTGCCAATCCTTGCATGACTTGTTCCCTTGATATCTCCAATTTTCTTGAAGAGAACTCTAGTCTTTCCCATTCTATTGTTTTCCTCTATTTCTTCATATTGTTCATTTAAGAAGGCTTTATTATCTCTTCTTGCTATTCTCTGGAACTCTGCATTCAGGTGGGTGTATCTTTCTCTTTCTCCCTTTCCTTTTTCTTCTCTTCTTTTCTCAGCTATTTGTAATGCCTCTTCATACAATCTCTTTGCCTTCTTGCCTTTTTTTTCCCCTTGGGGATGGTTTTGGTCACTGCCTTCTGTACAATGTTATGAACCTCTGTCCATAGTTTTTCAGGTACTCTGTCTACAAGATCTAATTCCTTGAATCTATTTGTCACTTATGCTGCATAATCACAAGGGATATGATCTAGGTCATACCTGAGTGGCCTAGTGGTTTCCCTTACTTTCTTCAAGTTAAGCCTGAATTTTGCAATAAGGAGCTCTTTATCTGAGCCATAGTCTTGTTTTTGCTGACTATATAGAGCTTCTCCATCTTCTGTTGCAAAGAATATAATCAAGCTGATTTTGGTATTGACTATCTGGTGATGTCCATGTGTAGAGTCATCTCTTATGTTGTTGGGAAAGAGTGCTTGCTATGACCAGCATTGTTCTCTTGACAAAACTCTGTTAGCCTTCACTTCATCCTGCTTTATTTTGTATTCAAAGACTAAACTTTCCTGTTATTCTGGGCATCTCCTGACTTCCTACTTTTGCATTCCAGTCCCCTAAGATGAAAAGGACATCTTTTTCGGCATTAGTTGTAGAAAGTCTTGTACTTCTTTGTAGAATCAGTAGATCTCAGCTTTTTCAGCATCAGTGTTTGTGACAGACTTGGATTATTGTGATGTTGAATAGTTTGCCTTGGAAACTAACCGAGATCATTTGTTGTTTTTGTTACTGCATTCAAGTACTGTATTTCAGGCTCTTTTGTTGACTATGACGGCTATTTAGTTTCTTCTAAGGGATCCTTGCCCACACTAGTAGATATAATGGTCATCTGAATTAAATTCACCCATTGTCATCCATTTTAGTTCACTGATTCCTAAGATGTTGGTGTTCGATCTTGCCATCTCCTGCTTGACCACATCCAATTTACCTTGATTCATGGACCTAATATTCCAGGTTCCTATGTAATATTGTTTTTTGCAGCATCAGATTTTACTTTCACAACCAGACACATTCATGACTGAGCTTCATTTCCATTTTGGCCCAGTCACTTCATTCCTTCTGGAGCTATTAGCAATTTCCCTCTGTTCTTCTCCAGTAGCATATTGGACACTTTCTGGCCTAGGGGCTCATCTTCCAGTGTCATATATTTTTTCCTTTTCATGCTGTTCATGGTGTTCTTGTGGTAAGAAAACTAGAGGGGGTTGCCATTTCCTCCTACAGTGGAACACATTTTGTCAGAACTCTTCACCATGACCCATCTGTCATGGGTGGCCCTGCACAGCATGGCTCATAGCTTTATTGAGTTACACAAACCCCTTTCCATGACAAGGCTGTGATCCATGAAGGGGAAATGTCAATTATCTTCATATAACTCCAGGTGAATTTAAAATAAAACACTTTGAATATTTTTGGGAAATTTGACAAATCTATATTCTAATTTATGTTGAAAAATGAAGGAGATAGTATGTTTGAGACAACTGGTAAAAAGACCCCTAATTGTGGTGGCACAGAATTGTCCTACAGATAAAGTGATTAAAAGTGAAGCTGGCATAAGAAAAGCCAGGTATATGAATATAAGTGAATAAAAATTCTGGAAACTAATAAATATCTAATAACATACTGATCTAGTATATGTTAACACATTACAAAAGACTGGATTATTGTGTAAAGGATTTGGGGACAATTAGATGGCAATATACGAAAAAAGTTTTGTGTCTATTAACAGCTCACAAAAAGAATATTCCAAGAGGATTAAATGTTTAAATAAGGGTATTAGAAAAAATGTTAAGTGAATGTTTACATAGTCTTGAAGTTTGATAAAGATTTTCTTTGCATGAAATCTAGGCTGGGGAAAATGAAAGAAATTATTTGAATCATTGAAGCATGTGTGCACACACACACATTCTCTCTCTCTTCTTGTTTCACACATATTTTTTTATATCAAAGACCAACAAAATAATTCCCAAAGAGAAACAACTTAGGGAAACAATTTGCAACATTTATGAGAGACAAAATGGTAATATGCTTAATATGTTCAATAACGATTGCAAATTGTGTCAGGCAGAACACTTTCTGTTACAAGAGATAGAAATCAATGCCAATAGGAAAAAAAAAAAAAAAAGGAAAATGAACAAAAGAAAGAAAGAAGAAATTCAGGCCAGTAATCATAGGAAAAGATATTCAGTCTCATTAATAATAGACCATACAATAGGGGGCTGGATGAATCACAAGCTGGAATCAAGATTGCCAGAAGAAATATCAACAGCCTCAGATATTCAGATAATACCACTCTAATGGCAGAAAGTGAAGAGGAACTAAAGAGCCTCTTAATGAGGGTGAAAATGGAGAATGAAAAAAGCTAGTTTAAAACTCAACATTCAAAAAACTAAGATCATGGCATCCACTCCCATCACTTCATGGCAAATAGATGGTGAAAAATTGGGAAAAGTGACAGATCTTCATTTCTTGGGCTCCAAAGTCACTATGGAGAGTGACTACAGCCATGAAAGTAAAAGATGCTTGCTCCTTGGAAGAAGAGCTATGACGAACTTGCGTATTAAAAAGCAGAGACATCACTTTGCTGACAAAGGTCCGTCTAGTCAAAGCTATGGTTTTTCCAATAGTCATGTTATGGATGTGAGAGCTGAACCATAAAGAAGGCCGAATGCCGAAGAATGGATGCTTTCAAACTATGATGTTGGAAGAGACTCAGAAAGTCCATGAACAGCAAGGGTGTGAAACTAATCAATCCTAAAAGAAATCAACCGTGAATATTCATTGGAAGGACTCATGCTGAAGTTGAAGCTCCAATATTTGGCTACCTGATGCCAAGAGCTGACTCACTGGAAAAGACCCTGATGCTGGAAAAATTGAAGGCAGGAGGATAAGGGAGTGACAGAAGATTAAATGGTTGGATGGCATCACTGACTCAATGGACATGACTTTGAGCAAACTCTGGGAGATAGTGAAGGACAGGGAAGCCTGGTGTGCTGCAGTCCATGGGGTCACAAAGAGTCAGATATGACTTAGTGATTGAACAACAGCAACAGAATTATTAGGGTAATTTATACATGGTTATGTGGATGTATGTCTATATGGTTAAGAGAATAATTTATGAAGATATGAATAATATGTTTCCATTTATGTGAAGCAACAAATATAAAAATAAATATATTATATGTACAACAATTTGGAAAGATATAGTATTAATCTGCCTTATCCAAAATGGTAGTCACAAGCCACATTGGCCAGAGTCATTTGTTGGCTAGTCAGAACTGCTGCTGCTGCTGGTTGCTAAGTCGCTTCAGTTGTGTCTGACTCTGTGCGACCCCATAGATGGCAGTCCACCAGGCTCCCCGTCCCTGGGATTTTCCAGGCAAGATCACTGGAGTGTGTTGCCATTTCCTTCTCCAATGCATGAAAGTGAAAAGTGAAAGAGAAGTCGCTCAGTTGTGTCCAACTCTTTGTAACCCCATGGACTGACTGCAGCCTACCAGGCTCCCCCGTCCATGGGATTTTCCAGGCAACAGTACTGGAGTGGGGGTGCCATTGCCTTCTCCGAGTCAGAATTGAGATGTGCTATAAGTGTAAAGTACGTACTAGATTTTGAAGATTCAATACAAAAAGATATACAAAATATTTCATTAATTTATATTGATTGAATGTTTAAATGGTAGTATTTTAGACATATTGGATTAAGAAAAGTATTAAATTTACTTTCGTCTTTTTTAAAATTGCTTTTGCTTTGTTTTATTTTTTACATTTCAATGTGGCTATTAGAAAATTTAAAATTATATATGATGATGTCTCAGGGGCTGCTAAAGGAGAATGAGAAAAGAGCTGAGTTAGTGGGCTCTAGGTCTTTCAGACTACTCTGACATAAATGTTTATGTGCATATATATCAACTGATCAATTGATAGAGTTTGAAGTTTGAAAATCAGTAGGGTAGATGATCACCAAAACTCCTTTAAGCTTTGGCAGATTTTGTTTTTTAAGACTTTTCATAAATTCTCTAAAGACTCCTCATGAATTGGTCTAAATTTATAAAGTTTTTGATTTAAATTTGGGATAACATACTTAGTACCAAGAAATACAGCCTTCTTACCCTGCTCGCCTACAAAGCTGTGTGGGTGTGCAGTGTTGCAGACACAGGGCTGTGAGCCAGTAGAATGGATTAACCTGTAGGAACTGGAAAGCTTATCAGCAGGGGAAGAGTTCCCTGTTGGTCAAGGGCTCCTTTGAAGCCTGGTACAATATTCTTGTAAAATGATGTCTCTAATGGCCTATGACAAGAAGTCTACATATTTTCTTGAGAAGGAGAGGCAAATTAATTATTTCTTAAGTCTTGGACACAGGAGTGGGAGGCGGAACGACAGCATACCCGTTTGTTACTCTCTTTGTTTCATGAACCTTATGTGACTGTATGCCTTGCTGGCCTTGAAAGGGGAACAGAGAATGAAGTGCTTACTTAGCAAGAGAAAAGCAACCTCAGTATTTAGCTTACATTCCTTCTGTCCTCATAGACAAGAGTTGTCAGGAGTGAGTGGGACTCTTGTGCTCCAAAATGCAGGGAAAGACGACAGTACAACAACTGATTAGAGGGTTGGCTGGTCAGGTTGGCGTTTGAAGGCAGAACTAGCTTTACTGTGTAAACCTAGGAGTTTTGTTGGAGTCCAGGCCTACTCAAAATGAAGAAGGTAGTAGATTTGTCTCTAGAACACTTAACTTCCTACTTATGGTGCTTTTCCCCACCTGTTCTCTGCCCTCCTAAATTTTATATATCTCATATTCTCCTGATCTCATTTTACCCTCTTGATTATAGAACACAATTGTTGACAAATTCATTCTCTAAGTCGAAAATGATTGATCACATAATTATTCCCCATAAAATAAAAAGACCACAAATACTATAAGTATACTATAAGTATAAATCCACAGTGGTATAATTTTAGGTAGCACTGATTGGATGGGGGAAGGGATGGAGCTTGGTCCCACACTCTACTTAAAGAGACTCTAAATCCCACTTCTTGAATAGCCATCTAATCATAGGCCTGAGCCTATTCTTGATTTCCCTAAATATGTGTTTGTTGTGATAATTAGGAAAAATGTAAAAGTGTAAAAATTGGATACTCATTAGCCTTGGTGATGTGACAGCCTCCCTGGGGGCCTACCAAATGAATATTTCTCGAAAAACAGCCTGTTTCCTTAGGGGTAAAGGAGTTAGTTAGGAGATGAAACAAACAAACCTGTGAAAGTAATGGAGAAGACCAAAGGAGTTCTGATAGAGAGTTAGAAGAAAATTGTATGCAGTCTATTGCCACTGTTTGAATGGTAGTCAAGATTTATCAAAGGTATTTAATCTTAGCACAGAAGAGAAGAAAGAGTAGTTTAAAAATAGACCAAAGATTTAGGGAAAAAAAATTGGTGAGCCTAGTTTAATCTCAGGCGTAAAGGCACAAATTTCCCAAGTTGGATAGAAGGAAAAGGCCTGACCCTGCTGGGGGACAAGCTTGAATGTTCCCATCTATGATTTTTTAGGTCTGACTAATTGTCATTAACATTTCCAAAGGGCTCATGTTGGGCTGGGTGATGGGGCTGGATAGGTAGTTCATACAAATGAAACAGAAACCCATTTCACATCCATTGTTAGGGTTTAATTTATGTGGGGAAATTCTTTTCTCCCTTCCCCTTCTTCACACAAATTCAAACATCTATAGAAAAATAGTTACAAAACGAATTGGAACAGAGTAGAATCAATTCAGAAAGGCTTTCTACTGAGAGGAAGTATCCTTTACGAGTGATATTGACATACAGCATGGCAGTGATTTCCAAAGGAAGCAGCAAGTCAGAATCATTTGAAGTGTTTTAAGAAATATGAATTCTTGAGTTCCATCTCAGTGGTTATGATTCAGTGATCTGGAGAGGAGTCTGGGAATGAGGATTTTTAACAAACTTTCCAATTGATTTGGAAACACAACCAAGTTAGGGGAACACTGATTTGAGGAAGATGAGAAAGTGAATGACAGAGGGGTGACTCCCCCAAGGAAATAAGAAAGCATAGAGAGAAGGCCCATTTACTCATTTGGCAAATGTTTGCTGAATGCTTAAAGGCTAGAGCCAAGAATGGAACACATTTGGCCCATCCTTAAAAGAAGTTCTTAATTCTATACCAGTGGATCTAGGCCCTTATTGTGGGTCATATCACCTAGGGAACATTTCATACGTAAGATGTCAGTCCCTCTCCCTAGTAATTTTATTTCAGTTGGTGCATGTGGGACCCAGTCACCAGTGGTTTAAAACCTGTCCAGGTGACTTTTTTTTTTTTCAGTTCTAAGTACATATGTATATTTACTTACAATCTTCACAAGCCTTTAGTAGCCCAACTTTGCAGATGAGAAAACTGAGGTGCAGGGAGGTTAAATCTCCTCTCCATGGTTTTGTTGTTCTCAGTTGCTAAGTCATGTCTGACTCTTTGTGACCCTATGGATTGCAGAATGCCAGGCTTCCCTGTCCTTCACCATCTCACAGAGTTTGCTCAAACTCATGTCCATTGAGTCGGTGATACCATCCAACCATCTTGTCCTCTGTCGTCCCCTTTTCCTCCTGCCTTCAATCTTTCCCAGCATCAGAGTCTTTTCTAATGAGTCAGCTCTTCACATCAGGTGGTCAAAGTATTGGAATCTCAGCTTCAGGATCAGTCCTGCAATGAATATGCAGTGTTGATTTCTTACACAGCTAACTAGTGGTAGTTCTGGGATTTGACCCCAAGGAGTCTCCAAGTGACTTTAAAGTGCAACCAGGGTTGAGGCAGTTAGGCAAGTAGACTTGCTAGTATGATTTAGGGTCTCTAAGAGGCTGAGAGAGAGCTAAGCATCTCCCATCTATGTTTTGAGGTAACTTGTGTATTTAAAAGATGAGGAAATGCCAAAACAGGATTTAAAATGTTGATTTAAATTTAACAAATGAATCCTTTTTACATACACAGAGAATACAATGTAATATAATTATGCTATTCATAAGATAATTACACAGAATTTCTAAGTTTATTATTTCATAGTACACTACAGGTAGTGTAGTCTGGTAATTAGACACTATTTAAAGTTGCATGAATTTTGTTTTCTCCAGTCCTGTAGTATAGCTCTGTAACTACACATAATCTCAATTGAGGCCCTTCTGTGTGTACTGAATACCAATGACAGTTGACCCAGCTCTTAAAGGTTAAGAAAGTCTTCTTAGAATTAATGCTGACTATTCTATGTGGTGGAGAAGGCAATGGCACCCCACTCCAGTACTCTTGCCTGGAAAATCCTATGGACAGAGGAGCCTGGTAGGCTACAGTCAGTCCGTGGGATCGCAAAGAGTCAGGCACGACTGAGCGACTTCCCTTTCACTTTTCACTTTCATGCATTGGAGAAGGAAATGGCAGCCCACTCCAGTGTTCTTGCCTGGAGAATCCCAGGGACAGCAGAGCCTGGTGGGCTGCCGTCTATGGGGTCTCACAGAGTCGGACACGACTGAAGCGACTTAGCAGCATTCTATGTGGGCTTCCCTGGTGACTCAGCAATAAAGAATCCACCTGCCAATGCAGGAGACTCCAGTTTGATCCTTGGGTTGGGAAGAGCCCTTGGAGAAGGAAATGGCAACCTACTCCAGTATTCTTGCCTGGAAATCCTATGGACAGAGGAGCCCGGTGGGCTAGTCCACGGGTTCACAAAAGACTTGGACACAGCTTAGCAGCTAAGCAGCTCTTTCTATGTATGTTTGGTTATTCCATGGATCTAGAATTGTTATACTGTCAAATTATTATGGGCACACTTTTACAAGACTGTCTGCAGTGTGAGGGAGGAAGCCACTGCATGGGTCATCAGAAATGCCCCTGAGGTGATGCTGATGCTAAAGGGAGTCAGGAAGGTAGACCCATTTGGGCTCAGAGATACCAGTGTCTGCAGCGCTCTCCACCAGCTTGGAATTAGATCATGGCCCTCGGACTAGAACTCAGAGGATTGCGTGTGGGTGAGGCAAGTTTGGAAAAGGTTTAGTTCGAGGGATTTTTTTTTTTTTTTTTTGGTGGAGGGAGGGGAGGGTCTTTGGTTTTAATTCTTAAATGAGTTGATATACCCCTTACCCTGAGGACCAGGACTGGTTCTTAAAGAGAATGCAAAGAAGAAAAAAAATTTAGGAAGGAGCAAAAACTCAGTAGAAATGGTTTGGGGTCTATAAGAACAATTATCCATTACCTGCTAGAGATTTTCTTTTAGAACTTCTCCTCTGCTCACTAGAGAATGTTTTGCTTGTTTCTGGGGGACAAATCCTTAAAGGAGGCAAAGGAATTGATTTGCCTGGAGCACAGAGTCCATTTTGGGAAATACGATAAGACATGAGGCTGAAGGACGTCGAAGTACTTGTCAGTGTACCTTGAGTTTTTTTGCTGGAGTTTGCTTTTGAGATCATCCCTTCCAAGCCCAATAGACTGGAATGCCTCACGATTAGTAGCTTTTGCCTACAACCAGCTGTGTTCATCCCCACTGAACTTTCAACCCACAGAGAGGCAAGGCCTAGTTTGACTTACGCTGCCCTGTGTCCTTGGACTTGGCATATTTGGTATGAGTCCTGAGCATACATGTGTCTGTGGAATCTCAGGCCTTCTTTCTTCTTAAGCCCCTCCCCCAGATTTTTCTCTTAGTTTTCTCTTTAGTACTACAGTTTCTTGCTAGTACTGGAGCCTCACCCTGATTTTCAGTCTACTTCCATGGCCCCTTCTGGTGGCTTAGATAGTAAAGAATCTGTCCACAGTGCAGGAGACCTGAGTTTTATTCCTAGGTCAGGAAGATCCCCTGGAGGAGGGCGTGGCAATGCATTCTAGTATTCTTGACTGGAAAATCCCATGGACAGAGGATCCTGGTGGGCTACAGTCCATGGGGTCAGACACGACTGAGCACCTAACACTTTCCTTTCCCTCCATTAATGGGCCCTTGACTCCCTGATCCTAGCCACCCCTTCCCCTGAACTTAGTTTTCTCATCTGCAACACAGAGTTAGGTAAAATAGGGATACTGAAAACATATTTTATATAGTCTTGTTTTGAAGATTAAAATAACATGCTAGAACAATTGGCAGGTGCTTTACTTGATACTCCAATTGTTATCCGTACTACCGAAATTTGTACTTTTAGCTCTCAGTCACTTCATGGGGTCTTGGTTCCTAATACACTGATAGTTCAGTCCTCAGATGTCACCTTTGGTGCCTATTCTTGTCATTTCCCACCCATGTGGCCTAGGAGATAGATATCAGATCACATAAGCCCTGATTTAGTTCCTTTTGGATATTATTTATCAGACCTCTTTCATTAGTTTCCTATTGTTGCTATACCAAATACCACCAACTTTATGGCTTTAAACAGCACAGATTTATTATCTTATAGTTCTGGAGGTTATAATTTCAAAATGGGTCTCATTGGGCTAAAATCCAAGTGTGAGCAAGGCTGTATTCCCTCTAGAGGCTCTACAGGAGCACCAGTTTCCTTGCCTTTGCCAGTTTCCAGAGGTTGCTTGTAGTTTTTGGCTCAGGAGCACCTTCAGTCTTCAAAGCCAGCAATCACATTACTGCAACCTCTGCCAGTATCATCACGTCTACTATGACTCTGAGTCTCCCACCTCCATCTTTCAGTTATGGGGATGCTTGTGATTTCATTGAGTCCATCCAGATAATTCAGAATCAGTTCAGTTCAGTTCAGTCGCTCAGTCATGTCCGACTCTGTGACCCCATGAACTGCAGCACGCCAGGCCTCCCTGTCCATCACCAACTCCTGGAGTCCACCCAAATCCATGTTCATTGAGTCGGTGATGCCATCCAGCCATCTCATCCTCTGTTGTCCCTTTCTCCTGCCCTCAATCTTTCCCAGCATCAGGGTTTTTTTCAAATGAGTCAGCTCTTCATATCAGGTGGCCAAAGTATTGGAGCTTCAGCTTCAACATCAGTCCCTCCAATGATCACCCAGGACTGATCTCCTTTAGGATGGACTGGTTGGACCTCCTTGAAGTCCAAGGGACTCTCAAGAGTCTTCTCCAACACCACAGTTCAAAAGCATCAACTCTTCGGCGCTCAGTTTTCTTTATAGTCCAACTCTCACGGCCATACATGACCAATGGAAAAACCATAGCCTTGACTAGACAGAACTTTGTTGACAAAGTAATGTCTCTGTTTTTTTTAATATGCTGTCCAGGTTGGCTATAACTTTCCTTTCAAGGAGTAAGCGTCTTTTAATTTCATGGCTGCAGTCACCATCTGCAGTGATTTTGGAGCCCCCCAAAATAAAATCTGACACTGTTTCCACTGTTTCCCCATCTATTTGCCATGAAGTGATGGCACCAGATGCCATGATCTTCGTTTTCTGAATGTTGAGCTTTAATCCAACTTTTTCATTCTCCTCTTTCACTCTCATCAAGAGGCTCTTTAAGTTCTTCTTCATTTTCTGCCATAAGGGTGGTGTCATCTGCATACCTGAGATTATTGATATTTCTCCTGGAAATCTTGATTTCAGCTTGTGATTCATCCAGCTCAGCGTTTCTCATGATGTACTCTGCATAGAAGTTAAATAAGCAGGGTGACAATATACAGCTTGACGTATTCCTTTTCCTATTTGGAACCAGTCTGTTGTTCCATGTCCAGTTCTCACTGTTGCTTCCTGACCTGTGTCCAAGTTTCTCAAGAGGCAGGTCAGGTGGTCTGGTATTCCCATCTCTTTCAGAATTTTCCACAGTTTATTGTTATCCACACAGTCAAAGGCTTTGGCATGGTCAATAAAGCAGATGTTTTTTAGGCAATCTCTTGCCTTTTCTATGATCCAACGGATGTTGGCAATTTGTTGGCAATCTGGTTCCTCTGCCTTTTCTAAAACCAGCTTGAAAATCTGGAAGTTCACGGTTCACATATTGCTGAAGCCTGGCTTGGAGAATTTTGAGCATTACTTTACTAGCGTGTGCTGCTGCTGCTTCACCTTGTGAGATGAGTGCAATTGTGCAGTAGTTTGAGCATTCTTTGGCATTGCCTTTCTTTGGAATTGGAATGAAAACTGACCTTTTCTAGTCCTGTGGCCACTGCTGAGTTTTCCAAATTTGCTGACACATTGAGTGCAGCACTTTCACAGCATCATCTTTCAGGATTTGAAACAGCTCAACTGGAATTCCATCACCTCCACTAGCTTTGTTCCTAGAGATGCTTCCTAAGGCCCATCACATTCCAGGATGTCTGGCTCTAGGTGAATGTGAGTGATCACAACACCGTGATTATCTGGGTTGTGAAGATCTTTTCTGTACAGTTCTTCTGTGTATTCTTCCACCTCTTCTTAATATCTTCTGCCTCTGTTAGGTCCATACCATTTCTGTCCTTTATTAAGCCCATCTTTGCATGAAATGTTCCCTTGGTATCTCTAATTTTCTTGAAGAGATCTCAAGTCTCTAATTCAGAATAATTTCCACATTTCAGGTGTCTTTTAACATATGAAGTAACATCTTCACACTTACATACTGGGTATTAGGACTTGGAAAGCTCTGGGGGCCATTAGCTTAAGGTTCTGCCTCAATCAAATTTCACATCCCTGGGACTGAATAAAATGGAAATGGAAAGTCAGATCCTGTGTAAAGTTCTGGAATCGGAATCTTGGCCTTCTGGAGCAATCTTTGCTACCACCTTTTGTTGCTCAAAGCCATATGGATCATCTGCTTCACCTGGTCTGGCTCTTAGTCTGTGATATTCTCACTCCCTTCCAGGCCTCTGCTCACACCTTGACCTCACTATGCGTTCCTCTCTGCCAAGTCAGATCCTACTCATCCCCCACAGCTTAGTTCTAGGCCTGGCTTCTGCAAGGAGGCTTCCCTTTATATTCTTTTCTATAGAAACCATCAACCCTCTACATCTTCTTACCTGACATTACTTCTTCTGTCTCTTTGCTGTCTGCTTTTTTTTTTTGGGGGGGGTCCAAGAAAGACAGACTGGCATTCCCCAGAAAATGGGCATTTCAACTGTCATTTCAAAGTAAGGAAGAGAAAGAGTAGCAGACTATTTTGCGTGTCAGTCCTAAGCATCTTTGACAGCAGAGAAGCTGCCAAATCTAGTTCACTACTTCAAACCTGATAATCCTTTGAGGCTGAGCATTTGCTCCTGGTTACTATAACTACGGGTTTGTAGGCGGACATTAGAACAGAAAAGATGTGTCTTTTGGCTAGTTTAATGAAATCTGGAAATGAAATCTCCCTGAAAGCCAGACCTTAGGACTAACCATGTCAACTCGTTATGATAATTGTGACAGCCTGTACCTAGGGGGTCCTCTTTCCAGGATGGGCATCAAAACAACTGAAATTTGTTAGAAATTGTGTCAAAACAGTTGCTTGACTAAACTAACAAGTAAGAGTTCTGTCAAGAAGTACAGAAGGGTTGCCTTCTAAATTAATAACTGCCTGATAAATGTCTGATGCATAATTATCAAGGTATATGATATTTATCTCTGAAAAAATCTTAAATTTGTTGTTGATTCATTGGCCAGAAATCTCCTGGAGATGTGTCAAGTACCTGTAAGTATTTCCAAACAGGCCACAGGCACATTGAATCAAGCCAGACCAAACATCTGAGACTAGTGGTGATGGAAAATAAGGAAATGTTCAAATCTTGATACCACCATGTTCAAATATCTCAAAGATTGCTTGGCTCATCTATTTATCTTCTGGATGTCACTTGACTTGGAGAGACAGTTTATGTATCAAAATAACTGGCAGGCTGCATGGGCCAGGCCATCTTCTGGTTATCCAGATTACTTCTAAATGTCTGGCTTTGAGAGCTCAAATAAGGCACAGTAAAACCCATTCCAGCAAGGATGAAAGTATAACAATGGGAGTTAAATTAACGCATGCAAGAGACTCATTAAAAAGATATGCTGAGGTATATGCTTCATTGGTTCAGTTTCTAATTTTTTGTGCACAAATTTTAGCAGTAAACAATTTTTACAGAGAGCTTAATGTATCGGTATTAAAAATGTTCTCTTCTTGGCCAGTTGCCATTCGAGTGGCACTCAATGTGCATCATATTTAACATTTCCATTAGAGATTATTAATATTTTATGAAACAAGATTTTAGGTAAAGGCACACTGTAGCCTTTCTGCACTTTTGGATGGAATTATCACTTATATTTATGCTCTCTTCTTCATCGCTTCTTTTTAGAATTGTGGTGTCTTAGGCTGTATCCACGTATCACCAAAAGTATTTAAAAGCAAGAAATCCAGTCTCTAAACCAGGATTTATTTTGATTGGTGTGTTGAAACAAATACATCAGTTTGACAAAGAAAGCAGCCAAATCAGATGGAACAATTAGGCATTCACTGTGAACATAAAACCCCAAAGACATGCCAATTTTACTATCCTCAAAATTATAGCTCAGATATACTCCTTTCTATTCCACTCCACTGCCACTGCCCTATCTTAAACCTCTTTGATCTGGACTGCTGTAATAGTCTCCCATTTAGCCTCACAGTTTCCTCTTGTGCTCAATGCAAGACAGGCTGGTGTTAGATACTGGCAAACGAGGCATCAGGGCAGGTCCAGAAAGTATAAACTTCTAAGTCTGCATGGCTGACTGAGGGTCCAGGGGCTCTGTGCGGTTAGTTGTAGGAGCTAAGCTTAAAGTGTTGTAGTAGCATCTCTGGAATCTGTCTGAGTAACAGCCAGGAGAGGTCTAAGGCTGTAGGAGTAGTCATAGCCATCTTTAAGATTCTATAATCTTTTATGCCATAGCACTTCCACCTCAAGGCTCCACCTCAGTCTCTCCTGGCTATCCCCTGTAGGTTTCTCTTGCTGGTTTCTGATGAGTGCCCCTGACTACCAGTCTCCTATATAAAATCATGCTTAATAAACCCTTAATACAATCTCCCAATTCAAACCACCACCACTTTCCCCTGCTGATGTCTATATGTTTGTTGTCTACATCTATGCTTCCATCTTTGCTTTGCAAATAGGTTAATCTGTACCATTTTTCTAGATTCCACATGAATGCATTAATATATGATAACCTGTTTTTCTCTGACTTCACTCTTGGGATTGACATATAGACACTACTATGTATAAAATAGATAACTCATGAGAACCTACTGTTACAGCACAGGGAACTCTACTCAGTGCTCCGTGGTGACCTAAATGAGAAGGAAGTCCAAAAGGAGGGGATATATGTATACATATAGCTGATCCACCTTGCTGTACAGTAGAAACTATCAAATAATAAAGCAACTACACACCAATAAAAATTAAAAGCAAACAAATCAAAAAAACCCACTTAGCTCAGGGCCTGGCATGGAGAAAGTGTTCAGTAAACATTATATAGAAAATATTATAATATAAACATAATATACATATTATGTCAATGGTATAAATATTATCTATATCAGCATTATTTGTGCATTATCTTTTCTGGCTAAAGAAACCTAGAAAGGCATGTAAATGCTCTGGAGCCCAGACATTCACCATCATCAATTGTTGTCACCCTCTGAGGGTTAATTAGAGAGTCTAAAACTGGCTGAATTTTCTTTAGAGCAGAGTGTAGCAAGAAATATTCTGGAAATATGAAATTTGTATTTGTAGAGTCTTGGTTAATAAATATTTTATTGGCTATCACTAAAAGCACTGAAAAAAATCTAGTACCCATTTTGTCTCCTGCAAAGTGTTTTGTTCATATTTAATGTAGAAATTTCAACAGATATTTTTTTCTCCACCAAGCCATTCTTATGAAACATGCCTCCGATTCTCTCCTGCCTGGATTATTAGAAGGAGTTGAATTGTATGGTATTTGAGAGCGTTTCTGCAGGTAGCTTCTCTCATCTGCAGTATCAGCATAGTCTCCTTGAAAACAGAGTTTATTTTTATTAAATTAAATTCTTTTTTTCTGGAACAAAAGGCATTTATTGAAGCTTCTGATTTGTTTTTAATTCCTTTTTGAATTTTGGCGAGCATATTAGTAATCGCTTTACACTGACATTATAACAAATCACTTGGATCCTGGAGAAGGGGAGAGCAATGAAAAAGGTAAAGGAAAGCATTTTTTCCTTGACTTTATTTGGAGTTGCTTTTGCTAAAAGCAGTAGTTCCAAGAGTCTCAGCTTGTCTGCCCTTGTGGATATTGCAGAATGACTATAATTTTAAAGTAGAATCACAGAATCTTAGTGCCAACGCCCTCATTTTAAAGATGGAGAATCTTAGACCCAGAAAGATGAAGTGGCTTGGTCATGGTCGCAAGCTGAGTGAGATTCTAGAGATTCACAGAATCTCAATTTGAAGAGAATTCAGAGGTTATGTTGTTTTTCTCCTATATATCCTACTAACTTCTCTGTTCATCAGAACATGCAGCCCTAAAATGATGCAAAATCTTTGCCGTAGATAGAATAGCATCAAATAATTAGTTCAGGTTAATGAGCAAGTCAACATTAGGCCAGGTGTACACTGTGATAACACAGTCAGCCAAATAGTAATAATTTCTTCAACTATTTTTTGGTCTGTGCTGCTCAAATATCATTGAGTTGAATGGACAGCTTTGTTTTGCTCTCTTTCATACTGGTTTTAGTAAATTGACTTTTTATAAAAATCAGATTGCCCAAACCAGCTTTTGAAATAGCCCTAAAGTTTTTTTTTTTCCCCTTTTGGCCTCACTGAGGTCTCTGTATATGGAATTCAGCACAACATAGATTTAATAAAATAAAGGAATAAATAAAAAGCTACCTCCAGAAGTTTCAGGGAAGAGTGAAAAAACATGTAAGTATCTATTGATCACAGTGCCTGATACATTGAAAATCTTCAATAAATGGTAGCCATTAGTATCTTATCAAAAAGTAATAATGTAGAAATGTAATAATGGCTACCACTTATTGTGGGCTTCCCAGATGATTCAGCAGGTAGAGAATCCACCTGCAATGCAGGTGACACAGGAGATTCGGGTTCGATCCTTGGGTGGGGAAGATCCCCTGGAGGAGGCACGGCAACCCACTTCAGTATTCTTGCCTGGAGAATCTCGATGGACAGAGGAGCCTGGCTGGCTTCAGTCCATAGGGTCACAAGAGTCAGACGTGTCTGAGTGACTAAGCAGGCACACTGTTTATTGAAAATTTTCATTGTATCACACATTGTGATCAGTAGATACCTTGTATGATTTTTCATTCTTCCCCCAAACTTCAGAATGTAGGTGTGTGTGTGTATATATATATATATATATATATATAATTTTTTTTTTTTTATTTACTAAATCCATTTTGTACATAAAGTGAAACCTCAGTGATGTTGAATAACTTGCCTAATGCAAAACATTTAGTAGCAGAAATGAGATTTGACTCCAGGGCTATCTGATGCCAAAGCCCATGTACTCCATACTGCCAGGCTGATGACAAAATCATTAAGCAATAACAAATGAATAAAATAAAAATTATTATACTCTGACAGCCACAAAATGTGTAACTCATAGATAGGCTCACATTTACCAAATATCTCCCCCTTATCTCAAAGAATCCTCCCAGCAGCCCTATGAAGTAGGCATCGCTATTATCCTCATTTAATATATGAGGACACTGAGCCATCTTATTTAACCTTTTTGAACCTCAGGGTTGCACACACAAAAGTGGAAGAGCAGTAACTGAAACACCTCATTTTCAAAGTCTATACTCCTTCCACCATCCCAAACAGTATTATTACCAAGAACGTACATTGAGGTAGGACAAATAAAAATATAACATTGTTTACCAAGCCCTAGGGACACTCACTAGCTGAGCATCCCACTGTAAATCTGTTTGAAAAAAACAATGAAAATAATGTTTTTAGGTCTCTCTCTTTTTTCTTTTACATTATTTTGTGGAAGCAAATGACCACTCACTTTTAAATTGATCTCTGGAATGAATTGAAATATTTTGTGTATGGCCTTAACTTTAATCAGGGCACCTCTGTGACATCAAGTGGTTTCTCATTTGATGGTTAGAGGGTGTTGAGTCTTTAACAGGAGACTAAAACTGCTAAGGAGTATTACTTCTGGTTTTTCTCAGTCATACTGTTTACCAAATGAGAGGCAACTGAGCTCAGATCAGCCAAAGATTGAAACCTTGTTACCAGAACCAGATGAGTGTTGTAACATCTGAGCATAAAATAATCGGGTTTTGTGGGAGTGTTGGCTTCTCTTATATTAGAAGGATGGGTGCTGGAGTCTTTTGTGTAGGTGTGACAACAGCTCTTGACCAATCAGTAATATTTGAGGAAGCAAGGTTGTGTGTTGGGTTATGTGGTGGAGAGCAGGTAAACATGAACTGGGTTTCATTTATTGCCTACATGTTCATGGAAGATTTTTTTTTCTCACTTGAGCCATTCATTGACCACTGATACTGTAATGGGGGAAATGAAAGTTCTGAATCACTCTTGAGGCTTTGGAGAAAGGGGCCAATGCACAGAACGTTTGCATGGGTTTCTTTAACTAATTGTGAAATGCCTGGAAGTTTGATTTTGTCTATTTGGTCCAGCCAAAGGGCTGTGTAGGAGATGATTTGACTTGTCTCAGTAATATTTATTTTTATCTATTAATTAATTTGATAAGTTAATTTAAAAATCCACGAATTCATTCAAGAGATATTTATTGGGCACCTAAAATATCCTTGCCACTCTTCTAAGTACTACAGCTGCCAAGAGTGAACAGGAAATATTGTGACCTAATTGATTTCAGGACCCTGTGTAGCAAAAGAAACATACAAATAGATGGTATTTATAATAGATTATTGTGGTGACTACTGTAATGGGGGAAGTACAGAGTGCTCTGGGAAATAAGAGGGAAGCAGAATACAGAATCTGAGTTTCAGGGAAGGCTTTCTGGAGGAGATCAATTTTAATAGGAAATTATTCGCCAAGAAGATGGTAGAGTAGAGAAGAGATGAAAGGTAGCTGGGGGAGAAAGACAGAAAGCAGTTTAATATAATTGGGGCATAGAGTGCAATGAGAGGAGTGGAGACATACATGATGGAAGAGATAAGGGAAGGAAGAGATCATAAATCACCTTTAAAACTATGTTAAAGATTTTGAACTTTACCCTAAGGAAAATGGGAAACCACTGACAGGTTTTAAACATTTGGTTCAGAACCATCACTTGATGGTTTTGAAGAGTTAGAGTGGCGTCTGGGACAACTTGTGCCTCCAAAGAAGGGACTGCATTACCATTTACTCCCAGGTTCCTTGCCTATCTCATATCTCATTGTCTTTCCTGCAATCCAAGGAATGTCTGGTTGCAAAGACAGTCACAATTATGATGCCAGAGGAACTAGTTTTGCTGTAAGCATCCTTGGTGTACTAGTTATAGCATCCTAATCTCCTCAGATAGGTCCAATCTTCCCCCACCCTAATTTCTCAACAGTGGCTTCCCTGCAAACAGTGGTCTGTTGCTGTACTCTGAATTGGTCCTTTTCACATCCAATCTTTGCTGTATCATTCATCTTGAAATGCCATCCCCTTTCCTCTTTGCCAGTTCAAACCTTACGCATCCTTCATGGTGCTGCTCTGGTCTCATCTTCTCTGGGAAGCCTTTCCTGATCACTTCTGCCTCGCAGGTCCTTTTATTCCCCAATTTCCTAAAGCATTTTGATTCTCCCTCCTCTCCCCCATCAAAAAAATTTATCTAGCACTCCTTCAGTGGTTCTGAAAATGTGCCAACGATTAGAATTATTGGAAGAGGTTGTTAAAAATACAGATTTCTGATCAATACCATTAGAGATTGATTCTGTAAGTTGGGCCCAGGAATCTGAATTTCTATAAGAGCCCAAATTAGTTTTTGCAGTTAACTAATCTACATGTTTCATGTAGGCTTATCTTTACTCTGGATCTAGATGGAAGTTCCTTGAGAGCAGAGCTCATTTCCAAACTCCTTTGTACTTTCCTTTCCACTGCCAGTCCTTCCAAGAGCCAACAGTAAATATTTGTTGACTGGATTCCCTCATCTCATTGCATATTCTTTTATTTCTTGGTTTTCAGTTGTAATTTATTCTCCTTTCTCATCTCTGTAAGTTTATTTCTTTACTTATTTGACTGTGCTAGGTCTTCATTGCTGTGTAGGCTTTTCTCTGGTTGAGGCAAGTGGGTTCTACTGTCTAGTTGCGGTACAGGAGCTTCTCATTGTGATGGCTTCTCTTGTTGTGGAGCATGGGTTCTAGGGCACTCAGGCTTCAGCAGTTGCAACACGTGGGCTCAGTAGTTGTGGCTCACAGGCTCTAGAGCACAGGCTCAATAGTTGCGGTGCAGAGGCTTAGTTGCTTTGCAGCATGTAAGATCTTCCTGGATCAGGGAGAAAACCCTTGTCTCCTGCATTGGCAGGAGGATTCTTTACCACTGAGCCGCCAGAGAAGCCCTCCTTTCTCATCTCTAGATATAAGAATATAGTATGCAGTAAATATGCCAACAATTCACATAAATGTGTGTATAAATGTTGTTTGCCGTTGGAGTGACCAAATTAAATCTCAGAGAGTTCTCAAGCCTCCTTGCTGAAATATATGAGACCATACCTGCCTCACCAGAGCCCCTTTAATTCTGCATGTTTCCCAGTAGTATTGCCATCATCCTTTACCACCTATCCAAAGAATGTTGTGAAATTCCATTTATATTGGAAGTTTCTTTTAATGTAATTTAGGGAAAGAAACAGGTAGTCTTTGAAGGGAATTACGTTTTTATAACCAAGGATGGTTTTCCCAGTGTGAGTTGTTGTGAATAAGAATTTCCAAGATTGAAATATGAAACCTGCTGTTTCATTGCTCTAGATGGTAGGTTGTGTAACATCAAATGCATCTATCTGAATACTGCTGGAATATCAAACTAAGCCTTTTGAAGACATATCCTTTCTTTGACCAATATTTGTGCATGAAAATTGTGTTTTACACTTCTACTAATTCTAGGATCTCAAAGTTTAAAGGTTTTTAGAGGTTTCTGTCTTTCACATCTATGTGTGCACATATATATTTGAATATCGATCTATCAATCATTGTATGCACTGCAGAAAAAGAACATATCTGTAAAGAAGCAGCAAAAACCTAGTTTTAAAAATGAATTAAAACACATACACGTAAAACCACAGAATACACAAACCAGTGAGACCTAGGTTTTGAAATATAGACTCAGTCATTCTAACTGGCTGACTCACTGTATTCTAACTCAGATGTTTGGTTCATTATAGCAATGGCCTTCTTTTATTATGAGATTCTGGGTTTCCTCACCCCTGAGGAAATAAAATAAATATGAGTTTTTAAAAATATTTTGGCCGTCCCACACAGCAAGTGGGATTTTACATCCCTGATCATGGATTGAACCTGCACCCCTGCATTGGTAGTGTGGAGCCTTAACCACTGGACCACTGGGCAAGTCCACTCTGATGATTTTTCGATAAGGGGTTTGAAGGTGATGGTGAGAGGGCAGGTGCATGTGTTAGAATATATTTAAAGAGAGTGGCTGCATAGCCATTCATGCTAGTGGATATTTGATGGACTGGATAAAGGAAATTTCTTACATCAAATAATGAGTCCTAGCAGAGTTACAGGTGTGAATATTTTGAACAAAAGTGGAAATATCAGGACAATCTATCTCTGATATATGTACCAGAGATATCAGTAGCTTATACTGATAGTTACTGAGCTAGCTCTAAGGATAAAGTAGCTCATCCTTCTTATTACTGCCTAACTGCATTGGTTAGAACTTCCAGGTCTCTAGTGAGTAGGAGTGGGGAGAGCAGATATTGTTGTCGTTGTTTAGTTACTAAGTTGTGTGCGACTCTTTGCAACCCCATGGACTGTAGCCTGCCTGGCTCCTCTGTCCATGAGATTCTCCAGGCAAGAATACTGGAGTTGGTTACCATGCCTGCATTCTCCAGGAAATCTTCCTGACCCAAGGATCGAAGTCATGTGTCCTGTATTGCAGGTAGATTCTTTACCACTGAGCTACCTGGGAATCTCCATCAGTAGCTTAGGCCACATCATTTTTCTCCCCTTCATTAGTTTTCTTATTTTTTATTGTATAAATAATTTATGAATGCATACCTAAAAATCATTAAAGACGACAGAAATATACAATAAAGGATGAAAGCCCACCTTAAGTTCCTCTCTAAATCCCATTGGACTCTATAAACATTTTAAACTAGTGTTTATATGTCCTGATATGTTCTTTGTGAATTTCCACATATAGGGAAAGGAGGAAGTCAATCCTTTTAATTCAACATATCGTGATGTTTGCTTTCGGATTCTGCACTTAAGCTTCTGGAATGAGAAATCTTTTTCCTTCTGTGATGTATGTGTGTATGTGTGTGTGTGTGTGTGTGTGTGTGTGTGTGTGTGTGTGTGTGTGTATGCAGCTATGTGAACTTTTGCATTTTATATGAATCTGTACCTAATAATTTTTAAAAGATGGTTTTACCTGCATTTTCCAAACACATTCAACTGATGAACTTATGTCTTTATGAAGTGGGGGGCGGGAATGGGAAGGTTGTTTCTATTTCAGTTACAGTCACTATTAACAATCATAGTCCAGTGCGTTTTACGGTTAGTTCCTATTGTATTTTGGCTTCCCTGGGGATGAACGAACCTTTTAAACAAGACTCCAGGAATCCCAGGACCCTTTGCTCTTCAGGGTCTTTTCAGTGTTTATAGGGTTATCTTTTGAGAGAGAACCAGTCATCATAAATACAGCTTCATTATAAATGTTTTTCATCATCCTTGGGCTGAATACTAACTTAGGTTTTTTTTTTTTTTTTCTCCCTTTAGCAGTAGTAGTATGTATTTCAAAGCCCCTCTGAGAATTCTTTTCTGAATATCAATGCACTATGGTGAAATGAAAGTCTGTTTGGTTTGATGTGTGGGTTGGTGACTCAATTCATCATGAAATCCATTCTACTTGTGAGAATGGATTTGCCTAAGTAGGAAAGTTTCTAAGTAGTTAGTGGTTAAAAATGGTTGTGTTGCTGCTGCCTCTTTTGAAATTAAAATAATTTAAAATGCCAATTGAGTCATGGCAAAGAGCTTTGTGTCTGCCAAGTCATCATAAATAACTCTATAAATGGGCGATGGATTAAGAAGCTCAGAAAAAGATCTAAAAAGGAAACTAATAAAAATCATGGTTTGTGTTGCAAGAACAAGGAAGCCTGGGGTGGGGAATAATGACAGTTGGCTTGCATCTGAGTAGATTCTCATATTGAAAAAGTTTGCCCTTGGCATGGACTAACATGATTACTGTACATGACTAAAGTTATTCTTTTTTTGCAACTGGACCAGTCAGCGATTTTTTTCTTGTATTGTCCATTGTCTATTTGTAATATAGATACACCATCTGGCAAACATAAATTATCAGTCACTTACCAGGAGGCCCAAGCATGAGATTCCGTGTACCCATTTGAAAGCCATGTCCCACACAAACATCATAAAGTCCACCATTTTTCTGAATCTTTACTTTTGCCAGACATTTTGCTGAATATTTGAAAGTGTAAAATATATATGAAATGGATTCTAGTTCTAAGGATGTGTGTAAGTATGTGTATGTGTGCTTGTGTATGCATACGGTAAACTCATAGGTATGCTCACTAATGACTGTGACATATGCTGTGTTAGAATATCCTGGAATCTCTATAGAGGTTGGCAAGCAAGGCCAAGAAAATGACTCCACCTGGTGATGCTGGGATGGCTTCACAAGGCTAGGTCTTAAATGATAAGAGGAGGGAAATGGGTGAAGAAGCAGGTATGAAGGTGAACAGACCTGAAAGTACCTGGCATTTTTGAAGGATGGAAAGAATTTCAAGGTGCTTGCAGTGAAATATTTTTGGTGAGGTTTGGGGAATGGCAGCATATGAGGCTATAAAAGTGTGAGGGAACAAGATTTGAAAGGACCTTATATGTTGTAAGAAGGACTATATCCTGAGATAGGTTAGGAGCCACTGAAGATTTTTTTAATGTGGAGAATTATGATGCATCCTTGGTGCCATTTGCTGATATAACAATAATTTATATTTCAAAATAAAGCTTTTGTTTCAGCCAAAAAAAAAAAAAAACCCCTCTTAAGTGGGGCCAACATCATTCACAATTTGTCTTCAGTGTGTGTGTGTGTGTGTGTGTGTGTGTGTGTGTGTGTGTGTGTGTGTGTGTGTTTGCAGTCATGTCTGACTCTTTGTGACCCCCTGGACTGTAGCCTTCCAGGCTCCTCTGTCCATGGGATTTCCCAGGCAAGAATACTGGAGTGGGTAGCCATTTCCTTTTCCAGGGAATATTACTAGGGGTATTACCAATCCAGGGACCTGCATTGGCAGGTGGATTTTTATCACTATGCAACCTGGGAATACTACTTATTAAACAGAAGGGTTAGCTTTAGTTGTTCTCCTGACACAGATGTTTGCTATAAGTCAGTTAGAATGTCTAAGAATTTGGGATTCATTTCCACTATTATTGCAAAGGAAGTACACTGAAATTAATCAAAAGACTTGCAAGGTGTCAATGTTGGGTGGGTTTAACAAATCTACATCTCATTCATCTAATCTCTTATAATTCCATGAAATTGTACCAGAATTACTTCTTTATTTCTGAAAATGAAATGCTTAGATATTATTCTTTCATACTAATGTGATAATTATTGCATTAATTAGGCAAAAATGAATAAAACATATGAAATTTGTGGTAAAAAGGCTGTCCACAAAGATTATTTCTTTCTTGGACCTTTGGGATACTAGGACTTTTCACAGTGGTTGCTTTGAATTATTTTTTCTCTTCATGAGAAAAAAGATAATAATAATAATAAATATTCCAATGTTTTCTTCATCTTTGCACCTCTTCTCTCTTGCATTCTTTAATCTTGAAAAGAGAAGATTTTATATATGATAAATGGACTTGATTAATACTATTAAAACTTCTTTCAAAGTCTTATAACTGTAACTGCAGAGAGATTTCATTTATTTTCTTCCTGATCAGTTATTGAAATAGTGTGTGAACTAAAGGAAAGGATTGTGTTCTCTTATTGGCTTGAAACAATTGTTAATAGATCATTTGTAAGAAACATACAATCTGGCTAGTACTCTGCAGTTTGCGCTTCCTCTTCACCATAGAAATATATTGTTGAGGCTCTGGGTAACTGATCTTAAATCAGCAGGATGCCTGCCAAGCAGAAATTGCAAGAATCTCCATCACTCTGTGATCCTGTAAGAGTTTCAGGTAGTAGAGCTAAAGTCATCAGTAAATCTGGAACTCTTTTGCAAGAAAACCCTAGACTTGATGGAATATACTATGTTACAGCCAGACTAATTTCATGTTGGCTTATGATACCCATTAGAACTTGGGTTTGGGAAGGGGCATGAGCCAAATCAATTACTTGAGATTGTCTCATTAATGGTAATCATGGGAAATTTCCCAGGATTTAGGTGCCTTAGAAGGTTCACTTCATCACACTTAAATCACTCACAGCAGTGGGGTGTATTTAGAAGCCTTATAGCAGTCTCTATTAAATGATACATTAGTAAAGGCTGATGGTGAGAGTTTTCCATGTGAAGAGCTTTAAGTGAGTCTATGTGAGTGTTCAAAGCCTTGGACATGTCTTAGCAGCTGATTCAAGATTAGCTCAGGTGGGTGTGGAGCTACAGATGCTCAGGGCTCTGAGAGCCAAAATTTTTCTGAATCAAAGCTGGAAATCAGCACAATGTCTCCTCACTCTTTACATGTTCTGCAAAGAGAAGAAATGTGCAGATCTATTCTGGTCACTCAGTCTCATTGAATATTTATGGAAGTTCTGAAGCGAGTGAAATATTCCCAGATATCTCTTGAAACTAAGACAGGCAGCTTGGAAATAGATAACCAGCAGTACTGGGTTTGTCTGCGTAGGGCAGCATACATTTTTAAAAATTACACAGGAACTGGTAAAATGTGCCACATCTTGGTGATTTACCATAAAATTAGTGAATTCTTCTGAAATTCAGCAGATTAGGAGGAAAGAAAAGCAAAGCAAAATTTAAAAGACAAAGAGGCATTTTAAAGCAACTGCTGTCAGTGCTTAATGATGAAAATAATTTAGTTGACCAAGTAGATAGACGTTTCTGTTTCAGTCCAACTTCTTGTCATTTAGTACCATGCCATATATTTGGTTTTCCTTAAATTATTTCTATTGTAAAGGATCTCTGAATCACAAAGAAAAGAAATCCAGTCAAGAAAGTTCATTTCAGGAAGATATGTTATAAGAAAACTATAATCAGTGTCACAGACCTAGGAAGCACAGCACAGTCACAACTGGAAAGTGGAGCTGGGAAGGTGATAAGCCAAAGCCCTTGTCTTTTTCTCAGGGATTGTGGAAGACTGATTGCAATATGGTTGTATTTAACATCTTCCTATATTCTTATCCAGCGCCCTGTAACTTTGAAGTCCCCTCCTCCTCTGACTCTGGACCTCAATAGAATGTGAGCATACTTGATGTAAGTGGGGGCTTGAAAAATGTGCATACAATTCCTGTCTTACTTCTCTGGATTTGCCATGAGAACATGCCCAGTATAGCCTATGTGACACTGATATACATTATGAAATAGAGTCAAGTCAGCTCAACTGTCTCGGCTGAAGCTCTAAATAGGTAAGAAACTCCAGCTAATATGACTAAACATACCTATCCAATGCACAGTTGACCACAGATGTATGAGTGATACCATGGGGCTCAGGTCAAATCAAAAGAATTGCCTAGCTAATATGGAGACTCTTGAGCCAAAATAGATGTTTATTGTTGTATGCTACCAATATTTTCTAGTTATTTATTATATAGCAATATTGAGGCAAATAGATAATGGAAGCAAGGGTTAAATTGTCTCTTTCATTTCTGCTTCTCCCTTCCTGCTCCCTCCTAGTCCCCAGCTTGTACACTACCCAGTATCTCTGCCAGAACTTTGTCTGCCTAACCCACAAGTCCAGTACACATTACCAACTACCATTTTTGTGTCTCTCATTTCAAATTTCTGACATAGGAAAAACTCTAATTAGTCTAAGGAAAGCCACTGAATTGGTTTATTTGGGGCCAGGAAGTCCAGTTGGTCCAATCAGTTATGGTTGAGGTGGTGGTGATGGTAAAAGGAGAACAATATCACATGATCTGGGGATGTTCAAAGGGAGTGATTCTTCTCAGAAGGGAACTGTGGCCAGAAAACTGCTGTAATTTATATCTCTAATTGAAGGGCAAGCCTAAAAAGTAGCAAGGTACACAGCAAATTTGATTTGTAGATCAGTACACCATCTTGAAATAAATTGCTAACTACTAATGCTTAGGCAGGTTAACTTGCCCTCTTGTCATACAACTAGAGAAAGGTAAATTCAGAAGTAGAATATAGATTAAATTGAATCCACAGTCCATGAACTTTATGATTCTGCCTTTATCATTTTTATAATGACTGGGAGAATAAAACTGTGTAAATTGATGCCTAGTGAAAAGCTTACCAGGTTCCTAATTGAGCAAGTGTAGGTCAATTAACAATGAAAGATTGAGAAATTGATTAGGAGATAGTGCTGTTGGGTATGATAAGATTCTTTCTTGATTGCATCTTTGCTCAGAGAGCTACTCAACCCTTATGGGGGATTAATGACACCTTCTATTTTCTGTGCTCAGATTTCACAATTCAGTAGGAAGTTGAATTTCACTTCATTTTCCTGTTTTTAGTTTAATGCTTCACCTCCATCTTCCATCATACCTGGTGTTCTCACATTCAAAGTCTCTCAGGATCAATACCTTTAAAGAGAAACTTCTTATTTCCTTTGGAAGGAAGTGTGGTGAGTTGGTTTCTCAAGGGAGAAGTTTGGGATCTAAAAGTGAAAGTTGCTCAGTCATGTCCAACTCTTTGCGACCGCAGGGACTGTATAGTCCATGGAATTCTCCAGGCCAGAATACTGGAGTGGGTAGCCTTTCCCTTCTCCAGGGGATCTTCCCAACCTGGGGATGGAACCCAGGTCTTCCACACTGCAGGCTGATTCTTTACCAGCTGAGCCACAAGGGAAGCCCAGGAATACTGGAGTGGGTAGCCTATTACTTCTCTAGTGTATCTTCCCAACCCAGGAATCGAAGCAGGGTCTTCTGCATTGCAGGCAGATTCTTTACCAACTGAGCTATGAGGGAAGCCTTGGGACCTAAAGATCCACCTAGTTACTCAGTGAAGTTGCTCAGTCATGTCTGACTCTTTGTGACCCCATGGACTGTAGCCGATCAGGCTCCTCTGTCCATGGGATTTTCCAGGCAAGAGTGCTGGAGTGGATTGCCATTTCCTTCTCCAGGGGATCTTCTCGAACCAGTAGAGAGACTGAATCAATCTGTTTCCTGTACTGTGTATCATCCTTGTCTTCTGTGCTACCTGGTGCCTCCAAGACGTGCTATTTCCTTTGTTCTACAGGGTCAACTGATTTTTCTCTAAGAAATATCATCTCCTTATGTAGTTATTAGATTCTAATATCCTCTACTCTGCTAATTAATTACCTTACCTCCATCCACTTTAAATCTTCAAAATTTTTATTAAGATCTCTAGTCCACTGTTTCTTTATTCTTTGTCCTTGTATATTCATTTATTTTGAAAGTCTGTTTACAATAATTATAGTTGGGTTTTTGGAGGAGATAAGACCAATATGTGGTTCACTGACTATGTTTAGGAAATTATCCCCCCTCCCCATGAGTTTTTAAATAGAAACTTTTTCATTTGGGTTGTTGCAAGATTTATCTGAAAGTTATCAATACTAGTTCATGTTAAAGTCTAGCATCACTTACTTATGAAGCTTCCAAACAAATAAACCAAACACTTAATAAATTCTGGTCCTAAGTGCAGTGATAAGATTTTTTCTACCACATAAATTTCAATTTGGTAGTCTAATTTTAATGGCTGGTTTCCCTTGTAGCTCAGTCGGTAAAGAATTTGCCTGGATGGTACTCTCACTTCCAAACTTTCCTCATCTAGTGCTAATATTATTTGTGAAATAGTCATTCATCTCATTTTCTTTCAGGTCAGAGGAATACCTCTTGATCTTTACCTTAGGAGAAAGTAAAGGATAGTGCTGGGCCAGGGGTTGACATTTAAACACCGGATCTTCTGACATGTTGCTAATTCCTACCATCAATATTATTTCTAGTTCATGATTTGAGATTCATCTAGGTTACTTCAACCTTCTGTACTTTTGTTGTTTGTACATTGCTATGCATCAATAACATTTTGGAAGAGTAATTAGTACTGGTTTCCCAGAAATCTATGAGAATGTAGCTTGTAACAATAGTGTACTCAGAATACGGGCATTAGAAATGTTTAGTTCTGCCTAAGAACAAAGCTCTCAAGAATGATTGCCACAGTTTTCGACAGTTGGTATATACACCCCAGTCTACAGAGGTCTTTTTGGCAAGAATCAACCTACTCTGAGTGTTGCTTAAAAACAAGATAGCCCTGAGCAAGGCTAGCCCCCACATGAATTATGAGGAAACTAATTAAATATCCATAGAAGTTGGAAGCATGTAAGCATTTGAAGTAGTATTGTATTATTATAGCGTTTTATGGAAAACTCTCAGAAATATACATATATTGAGAGAGACCTCCTCCAAATCTATTGTCAGAAGGAATTATTGACAAATTCCCTAAAAATTTAGGAGGTCAGATAATATGGCTTTAAATTAGTGCTCTGATAAAAATTGAACAAGTAGCTCATTTGGCTAGACAAATTTCCCAATAAAAATTGTATCTTGTCTAGGGGAATTTTCTTTTCTTTTTTTTTTTTAAACAAAAGACATTTATTTCTCATAATTCTTTTTTTTTTTCCCATCAAATGTCTGAATGATGCTCTTTATTTTATTTTATTTTTTTGGGTATTTCATTGTAGTTTTTATTTGCATTTCTCTTTTATTTATTTATTTATTTATTTTAAAAATTACAATACTGTATTTGTTTTGCCATACATTGACACGAATCAGCCATAGGTGAACACAATCTCCCAATGCTGAAGCCCCCTCCCACCTCCCACCCCACATCCTCTACTTGAATCATCCTGTGCATCAGCCCCATGCATCCTGCATCCTACATTGAACATAGATTGGCGCTTCATTTCTTACAGGAAAATATACATGTTTCATTGCCATTCTCCCAAACCATCCCACCCTTTCCCTCTCCCTCAGAGTCCAAAAGTCCATTCTATACCTCTGTGTCTCTTTGTTGTCTCACATATAGGGTCATCATTACTGTCTTCTAAATTCCATCTATATGTGTCAGTATACTGTATTGGTGTTTTTCTTTCTGGCTTACTTCACTCTGTATAATCGGTTCCAGTTTCATCCATCTCATTAGAACTGAGTCAAATTTATTCTTTTTAAGGGCTGAGTAGTATTCCATAGTGTATATGTACCACAGTTTTCTTATCCATTCATCTGCTGATGGACATCTAGGTTGCTTCCATGTCCTGGCTATTATAAACAGCGCTGCAATGAACATTGGGGTACATGTGTCTCTTTCAATTCTGGTTTCCTCAGTGTGTATGCCCAGCAGTGGGATTGCTGGGTCATAAGGCAGTTCTATTTGCAATTTTTAAGGAATCTCCACACTGTTTTCCATAATGGCTGTACTAGTTTGCATTCCCACCAGCAGTGTAAGAGGGTTCCCTTTTGTCCACATCCTCTCCAGCATTTATTGCTTGTAGACTTTTGGATCGCAGCCATTCTGACTGGTGTGAAATGGTACCTCATTGTGGTCTTGATTTGCATTTCTCTGATAATGAGTGATGTTGAACATCTTTTCATGTGTTTGTTAGCCATCCGTATCAAAACCGCCTTATTGACTTAGTAAATTACTTCATCCATTTAACACATATGTCTTAAAGTCCTACCCTATTCTAGACACTGGTAAGGTCATTATAAGTTCAAAGAACTTATACCTTATTGTGAATATATCAGATATGCATAGGTGCTAAGTCACTTCAGTTGTGTCTCTTTACGACCCTATGGATCAGAGCCCTCCAGGCTCCTCTGTCCATGGGATTCTCCAGGCAAGAATACTGGAGTGGGTTGCTGTGCCCTCATCCAAGGGATCTTCCCAACCCAGGGATCAAACCTGCATTTCCTATGTCTCTTGCATTGGGAGGAGGATTCTTTACCACTAGCGCCACATATAAAATAGTGCAGTGCAAGACAGATGCCATGTGAGCAATATAAATGAATGAGGTGTCAGGGAAGAAAGCCTGACTTCTTCAGTAAGGGGTAATCAGGAAAATATTCTATTTTATCTAGACCCCAGAGTTCAGATGGCAAAGTGGAAAGAAGTGCTTAGGAGGAGAGAATGCAGTAATTAAAATAATAGAAACAACAAAGTACAAGCTATTGGGGTAAATAGTAAGTAGGAATTTTTGATTAGAGCTTATAGTTCATATTGGCGATTAATGAAAATAAGACAAAAAGGTAATCAAGGCTACCCTATAGGGAATTTAAAAGCCAAGTAAAGTAGCTTACATTTTAATTTGTCCTTGGTAGAGAGATATATAAAGTTTGAATGAGGTTATAGTAAGATTAAACAAGTGGACATTTTCTAGATGATCCAGGGAGAAGATTCTGGAGGCAGTTTCACTAGAAGTCTGAAACAATCTGGCCAAGAGAGGATTGGAACCTAAACTATGGCAAAGACATTGAGAATGCCAAGGAAGAAAATTAAAAATATATATATATACATAAATAGAAAACTTACAGGATGAGGCATCTGAGTGGATGTTGGTAGAGAAAAGTCATGAACAATCCACAGTCATCGAGCTTTTAAGTCTAGGTGACATAGTACATTGAAGATTTAAGTCTAGGTGACATAGTACTCTCAATGGAAATAAGAAATCATTAGTTTTATGGAAGATACAGTGACTTAATTTGTTTAGTTTGAGGTTTCTATAGAATCCAGATAGAGCTGTCCAGTAGATTAGGCAGATATATAATTTTAGAGCTTGGAGGAATGATAGGATTTAGAAATAAACATGATACTCATCTTTATAAAAGTGATAACTAAGCCAAGGGATTGGGGGAAACTCTTCAAGAAAGAGAAAATACAGAAAGAGATGATCCAAATCTTGGAAAAGGGAAACAGCCAGGGAGAAAGTGAAGGAGCAGTAATTGAGTTGAGTAGAATCAAGAGAATGAAAAGGAGGCAATGAAGGACCATGTGGTTGGTTGAAATTGCCAAATACAGAAGAGAAGCAAGTTTTCTAGTTGTTTTGAGATGAAAGATTGATATGCTACAAACTAGTCCATGATAGCTAGAAGTGGAAGTCTTTTATTTTTTGACTATTGTGAAATACTTCCTCCTAGGAGTGTGTAATTTATATTTAGAACTCCATTATGATTGTAAAATAATACATGCTTTTTTGTAAAAATTTGAGAAACCTCTGACTATAAATGATTTAAATAAAAATTCCCCATAATGCTAACATTGGCATATATGCATTTGCCAGCATCTTTCATGAATCAGCCATGAGAAGACAATTCTCTCAAGTATCTGCTTTTATCGATGTGCTAAAATTGTTTGATGAGTTCTTTATTTTTGTAGATAGTATTTTTAATGACTGAAGAGTATTCATTCTAGAGATGTATCAAAATGTATTACCTCATTCATAGACATTTGTTTCCAGATCATGTCCTTATCAAATAATAATTTTTAACAATTTTTTTCATTTTGGTTTATATCTTCAGGGATGAGTTTACTAGGGTAAAAGTTAGGCATATCATTTTCAAGTCATTTGAAACATTTACCAAATGACTTTTCCTAAAGTTATTGCAGTTTGCTCTTTCCTTTGTAGATAGGATATTCCATAGTTAATGAGAAAAGTGACTCCTGCATTAATTAAAGGTTGTCCTTAGTTCTCTATCTCCCTGGGCTACCATTTTCCCACAAAACATTTTAATGAGCAAGATTAAGAAATATTACCAATCAGTGCATATGGCAGTAGTATTTAACTTAATGTAGAATGATTTAGGTGGTCCTACACCATTATTAAGTTTTTCAATCATAAATTGTAGACAACTAAACTAATTAAAAAAATCCATACATCTTCCTGTCAAATGTTAAGGTCATTAACTAGTTTGCACCTGAAAAGGTCTGTAAAGCCTTTCAATGTGGATTATAGAAGCTATTTAAATTCACTTACCAAGATCCAATGAAATCTACCCAATCATATCTATCTTTTTTTCATTTTTCTTTGCTCATCTCTAGATTTTCCATTCCCTAGAATCAGCTTCTCATGCTTGATGCCTATAAACATTTAATAATATATTACTTGATTAAAATGTTAATTTTAACATTAAAATTTTCTGTAAAAAGGAGAAGTAATAAATATCCAAATTCCTTTGAAAATATATTTTAAAAAAACCTCTGGAAGGATACAGAATTACTAAGAGTAGTTATCTGGGATATGGGTGAAGTAGTTTTGGGTAGATGATGGATGAACTGGGAAGGAATTTTGAGCCATGTCAATATCTTGCTTATTCAAAAACTAAATAAAAAAAAAAAACAACAAGATCTTGATTTCATGACTCTTAAAAATGCAAAGAAACATGTTAAAAGAATATCTAGTACAGAATCATTTTTGTTGTTCTATCACTCAGTCATGCTTGACTTTGTGACCCCATGCCAGGCTCCCCTGTCCTTCATTATGTCCCACAGTTTGCTCAAACTTATGTCCATTGAGTCGATGATGCCATCCAACCATCTTGTCCTTTGTTGTCCCCTTCTCCTCCTGAACTCAATCTTTCCCAGCATCAGGATCTTTTCCAATGAGTCAGCTCTTTGCATCAGGGTGGCCAAAGTATTGGAGCTTCAGCTTCAGCATCAGCCCTTCCAATGAATATTCAGAGTTGATTTCCTTTAGGATGGACTGGTTTGATCTCCTTGCTGTCCAAGGGACTCTCAAGAGTCTTCTCCAGAACCAGTTTGAATGCATCAGTTCTTTGGCACTCAGCTTTCTTTATGGTCCAACTCTCACATCCGTACATGACTACTGGAAAAACCATGGCTTTGACTGTATAGACCTTTGCTGGCAAAGTGATGTTTCTGGGTTTTTTTTTACTACACTGTTTAGGTTTTCCATAGCTTTTCTTCCAAGGAGAAAGCATCTTTTAATTTTGTGGCTGCAGTCACCATCTACAGTGATTTTGGAGCCCAAGAAAAAATCTGTCACTATTTCCACTTTTTCCCCACCTATTTGCCATGAAGTGATGGACCAGATACCATGATCTTAGGTTTTTGAATGTTGAGTTTTAAGCCAGCTTTTTCACTCTTCTACTTTCACCCTCATCAAGAGGCTCTTTAGATCCTCTTTGCTTTTGGCCATTAAAGTTGTATCATCTGCATATCTGAGGTTATTGATATTTCTCCCAGTAATCTTGATTTCAACTTGTGCTTTATCCTGCCCAGAACTTCACATGATGTACTCTGAATATAAGGTAAATAAGCAGGATAACAATATATAGCTTTGACTCCTTTATAGCTTTATACTCCTTTTCCAATTTGGAACCAGTCCATTGTCCCATATCTGGTTCTAACTGTTGCTTATTGACCTGCATACAGGTTTCTCAGGAAGCAGGTAAGGTGGGCTGGTATTCCCATCTGTTTAATAATTTTCCACAGTTTGTTGTGATCCACACAGTCAGAGGCTTTAGTGTAGTCAATGAAGCAGAAGTAGATGGTTTTTTGAACTCCCTTGCTTTTTCTATGATCCAACGGATGTCTTTTCTAAATCCAGTTTGTATATCTCGAAGTTCTCAGTTCACATACTGTTGGAGGTTAGCTTGGAGGATTTTGAGCATTACCTTGCTAGCATGTGAAATGAGTGCCATTGTATGAATTACATGAGCAAAAATTGAGAAAAACTAGATAGTCATTAAATAGAGAAAGAAAAATAAAATTATAGAATTATTGTACATGTGTGCTCAGTTGCTTCAGTCTTGTCTGCCTCTTGGAGACCCCATGGACTGTTGCCTGCCAGGCTCCTCAGTTGATGGGACTCTCCAGGCAAGAGTATTGGAGTGGGTTGCCTTGCCCTCCTCCAGCGGGTCTTCCCAACTCAGGGATCAAACTCAGGTCTCCTGTATTGCAGGCAGATTCTTTACTGCTGAGCCACCAGGGTAATGACTTGAATGGATGATATGACTATCAGATTTCTAGCATGGATGGGTTTTGTTACCATTAACTAAGAAAGGGAGTAGAGGAGTTGTGGTTGTGATTTCAATTTTTTTTTCAGTTCAGTGGACATATGTAGGAGGTGTTTGTGTAACATCTAAGTAGATATATCTAGTAGACATTTGAATATATGATCCTGGGACTCAGAAGGAATTTCAAGATTGAATTTATAGATTTGTTAACACCAGCATAAAAGAGATAGTTACAGTTATACACATAGGGTGATACTGAGGGAGGGAAGAGGAATTGAAGACATGTTTTATTGTTGAAGACATTACTTCCATGGAGCAAAGAAAATAATCAATATTATTTTATAAAATTGTACATGATTTATAAAGTCACTGGTGTTTTTAATGTTCTTACTTATTTTTAGTTTATTTATTAGGTGTTTTGTGCGTTTTCATTTTTCTGGGTTTAATACAAAGACAGTGATTTGTGGTTAGTCAGTGCTGGCTGAGGGTTATACTATTCTTTCTCGGGGTCCAGAGATCAAGATTTTGAAAGATTTAGCACTTGCAGATGTTACATGTAAAACTGTAGTATCTTTGGGTTTTGGGCCAGTTATTCTGAAGGCAGGCTTTAAGGCAAGGGGAAAGACATGGGGTAAAAAAAGGAATAGGCATTTTATTGTGCACTGTTGATGTTTCAGAAATTATGCTAGCTGTTTTATATATATTCCCCTATTTACCTATAACAATAGATCTATAATGCTAGTATTTTATCCACAGTTTACAGATGATATAACAGACTCAAATAAATTAAATGACTTACTCAAAGTCACTTTTGAGGAAAATTATAACAAAAGCTAGTGTTTTCTCAGCCCTGGTGTACATAAGAGTCATCCATGGAGCTTTAAAAGCAATATTCCGGGGCTCCCCAGGAGATTTTGATTTAGTATCTTTTTTCATGTGGCCTTGGGCTGTGCAATTTTGCAGTGCTCCATGGGTGATTCTGTTGTGTGGTTTGGGTGGTGGTTAAGAGGTCTGGATTCAGACAGACTGTGGTGAGTCTTGGCTCCAGTTACTGGCACTGGAATCTTGGGCTAATTAATCTCACTAAACCTCAGTATTTATTCATCTGTTAAATGAGGATTATAATAGACCTACCTTGTGCCAATGTTGCAGAGATTCAAAACAGTGTGCTGAATGGTCTTCTATTTCCCCTCCAAACTCCTGTTCTTCCTAGCTTTCTGTCCTGAGAGGCTGGCTTGCAGTGACTTCATCAATGGGCTGCATTGCCTTCCAGCTTCTGGGTTGGTTCAGCCCGCAGGAGGTCAGAGGTCAGGAGGAGAGTATGGGTATTTATTCTCTCAGTTTCTTCTCTGATGATTTGTCATGAGTTGCCCGTTGCTGTGTTCTTCCACCTAAAGTCACAGCTCCTGTCAGATAGTCCTCTCCTAGAGCTACGGATATAGCTCTGTAATTTTCTGGATCCCAGAAAATGCCCTCTCCCCAGTGTCTCTTCAGCAAAGGTGGTAAAGGATTTGTGGCTATTGCTGTCCCCAAAGCACTTCATCATCCTTTAACCTTGATCACCCTTTTGCAAATAGTCTCTTCATTAAATTCTTAATTATCCCATTTGAGTGTGCCATCTGTTTCCTACTTAGACCCTGACAGGTACTACATACAAAGTGCTTAGCATAGTTCCCAGCACATATTAGATTCTAAATAAATGTTTATCATTAAAGAAAAAGTTCTGTGTAATACATTCTTCAACTATAGGTATGCATTTTGTTATTTTCATTTAGAGTTTATGCTTCATTTGGTTTTTAAAGTTTAATTTCAGTATAATCTTGTTTAAATAAAATTCAAGTAACAAAGGCCTTCAATTAAGCAGGTATTCATTCTCTTTCTTCCCCGCCCCCTCTCGCTGCATTTTGCTTTGCAGGAAAGGATATAAGTGATTGGAAGAAAAAATTAGTTATGATTTTGCAAAAGAGAGAACTTCGTGGAGAATGTTCTGGAATGAGTGTACATTTAGCCCATATGAAATATTCCTGGGATTGCATCCTGGCTCTAGCTCTACTAAGTCCATTAATTTCTCCTATTTCATAGAGTTGCAGTGAGAATCCAATGAGACAAACTATGTAAACTACATCTGATGAAATAAAGTACTGTATGTAACCCCTGAAACAAGAAACAAGTGATTCCTTTCTTTCACTCTCTTAGCCTTATACTAGGCTTTGATAGATTGATGGCCCCAAGTCCCTGCTAGGTAACCAGTCATTATTCGCATGTTCCAGTGGTTTTCCAACCTGATTTCTTCAGTGAGGTGAGGAAAGTGGAAAGCACATTTTAAAAATATTTTCAACAACATGCAAAACCCAAACTGGGTTTTTGCTTATTAGTTTCTGAAAACAATTCCAATAAGAGGATTTCCATGTTTTCTCAGAATTTTGTCTAAAACAGCTTTGCTTTGTTACTACTTTAGCTAATTGTTAAACTCCAAGATCATATATGTATATATGTTTTTGCTTAGAATAGCAAAATTTCAGATATGCCACCCCTGTGTTTTTCATTGTATCAAACTCTTTTTATTAAACAACAAGAATTAGAAGGTTGCTGCGTGCATACATGCTCAGTGGCTTCAGGTGTGTCTGACTCTGTTACCCTATGGACTGTAGTCGGACAGGCTCCTCTGTTCATGGGATTCTCCAGGCAAGAATACTGGAGTGGGTTGCCACATCCTCTTGCAGGTGATCTTCACAGCCCAGGGGCTGAACCCATGTCTGCTATGTTTCCTGCACTGCAGGCTAATTCTTTACCACTGAGCTACCAAGGAAGACCAAAAGATTGCTGAGGTCTGATGAAATGGAGATAGGGCTGTAGCCAGCGGATAGCACCATGTCCTTTGAATTCTTGTTTCCATTTTACCTCTCAGTTATAAGACATTAATTAAAGGCCATTTTAAAGAGGGGGAGCTCTGTCCCTCTTTAGGGAATACATGTTAAAATAGAAAAGAAAAACTATGTTTAAGGCTATTATTTTGTATAAATACTACTGGGTGAGAAGATGGCCATCTGTGAGCTGGGAAATGGATCCTCACCAGATGCCACAACTGCAACTGCCTTGATCTTAGACTTCCCAGCCTACAGAACTATGAGAACTTAATGTTTTTTACACTACCCAGCCCATGATATTCTCTCATAGAGACCCAGAAGGACTAAAACAAGACTCAATCCCAGGACTAATCATTTCACACCTTATCTATTTACTTAGCTCATTTACTCTCAGATAGCCAAACCCCAGGGAATACCACATTTTCCAGATTCCCTTAAACTGACCCAATATCTCACTCCTCCCTGATTCCCTCAGCCATCCTAAGGAATTACTTGCATCTCATGGTCTGCTGTGAGCAATATCCCTAACGTTTGCATCTGCATCTATGAACACCCTTTTTGTTTTTGTCCTAAAGGAAACCTGGTTTTCCTTTAAGGTGTAACTTGTCCTGAACCCCTTGCCAGTGGTAGCTGATTTTTATTTTCTCATTTACTCCACTCCTCAGGTTTTTCCTCCGTCCTTTTCCAAAAACCTAGCTTCTATTGAATCCCCAGCCATCAGATGAACTATTATTACCAACCCTTTCGAGTTGGGCTCTAACAAGGGTCCTCCTGCCCAATGTCATTTGAGCCAGTAGAATAAGACTGAATTAATTTCACTTTTTTTTGGTTGTTGTTGTTATTTATTTATTTATTTATTTTAAATTACAATACTGTATTTGTTTTGCCATACATTGACACGAATCAGCCATAGGTGAACACAATCTCCCAATGCCGAAGCCCCCTCCCACCTCCCACCCCACATCCTCTACTTGAATCATCCTGTGCATCAGCCCCATGCATCCTGCATCCTACATTGAACATAGATTGGCGCTTCGTTTCTTACACGAAAATATACATGTTTCATTGCCATTCTCCCAAACCATCCCACCCTTTCCCTCTCCCTCAGAGTCCAAAAGTCCACTCTATACCTCTGTGTCTCTTGGTTGTCTCACATATAGGGTCATCATTACTGTCTTCTAAATTCCATCTATATGTGTCAGTATACTGCATTGGTGTTTTTCTTTCTGGCTTACTTCACTCTGTATAATTGGTTCCAATTTCATCCATCTCATTAGAACTGAGTCAAATTTATTCTTTTAAGGGCTGAGTAGTATTCCATAGTGTATATGTACCACAGTTTTCTTATCCATTCATCTGCTGATGGACATCTAGGTTGCTTCCATGTCCTGGCTAGGAAAGATTTATTAGCTGATAGAAGAATGGAGAGACTTCCCTGGCTGTCCAGTGGTTAGTACTTCACCTTCCAATGCAGGGGTTGAGGATTTGATCCCTGGATGGGGAGCTAGGATCCTACATGCCTAATGGCCCAGAAACAAAAACATAGAACAGAGACAATATTGCAACAAATCCAAGGAAGATTTTTTTAAAATGCATGCTCAGTCACCAAATCATGTCTGACTCTTTGTGACCCCATGGACTGTAGCCCACTAGACTCCTCTGTCCATGGGATTTTCCAGGCAAGAATACTAGGGTGAGTTGCCACTGGACCACCTGGGAAGCCTGTTTTGAAAAATCATCCACATCAAAAAACCAAAACAACAACAACAACAACAACAAAAAACAACAAAAAAACCCTAAAAATTTCCTGTTATACAGAGTAAGTCAGAAAGATGAGGGTGGGAACTGAGAGAGTAGGATTGAAATATATACATGTACATTACCATTTGTAAAACAGATAGCTAATAGAAATTTGCTGTATAGCACAAGTAGCTCAACCCAGTGCTCTGTGATAACCTAGAGGGGTAGGATGGGGGTGGGGTGGGAGGGAGACAGAAGAGGAGAGTGTGTGCAAACTCTTACCTCTCCATTCTTTCTTTTAAATTTATTTTTAATTGGAGGATAATTGCTTTACAATGTTGTTTTGGTTTCTGCTATACAACAACATGAATCAGTCAAAAGGATACTCCTCTTCCAGGCTGTGGGTGGGTCTGCTCTATAGGCTTTTTTGGGGAGAGGCGGGTGGAGTCTTTGTGGGGCAGTGCAGGTGTGCTGTATTTGGCCACAGATCACAGCATGTGCACAGCATCTCTGCATCTGGCCTGCTGTTGCCGCCATCTTGTACTGAGGTAAGGCGCAGGCATTCTGCAGTAGGAAATCTGATCTGAAGTGCCTGGTCTGAGTCCTCTGCTCAGGGCACCCTTGTGAGCTAGTGAAACTAGAGTCAGCACAAAGGAAAATGAAGAAAAGGAAAAAAGGTCAGGTTTTATGTTATTCCCCAAATTCTATCGTTATTTCTCAGGAATTGTTAGTGGGCTTTGCCAGTGAGAAATCCCTCCTGTCTTTTGTTTTGCTCCTCATTCTTGAGGGGTGCTGGGGATCTCAGGTCCTCTCCTGGAGTTGCTTCTTGCTGATTTCAGGTACTGTGAGAACCCTGAGTAGAGGAATGGCCCCTCTTCCAGCTGCCTTGAGGTCTGTTTGGTGCCCTCCAGGCCTTGGCCCTACCTGTCCATATCCCAGAGGAACCACTACCATTTGTTTGAGCAGGCTCCGGGAGTTGGTGATGGACAGGGAAGCCTGGCGTGCTGCAGTCCATGGGGTCGCAAAGAGTCAGACTTGACTGAACTGACTGACTGAACCTTTTGGAGACAAAGGACACCAGAAAATGTAAGGTTCATGGCCCAAATATTAGCAAGAGAATGATGGTCACATGTCAAGTTTTCTTAAAAATGAAGTTATCTTGGTGTTGGCCCTGTATATAAGCAAAGGTGTACTGCAGTGCTGAGGCTCACTGCTGCCACCTGAACAGCCCTGGTCACACTTATGTTGTTTTTCGGAAAAGAAGCTTTAGGTCAGAAAGAGGGTCACATAAGAGTCAATGGGGCTGTTGTCTCAGGTTGTCTCTCTGGATATGGGGCCTCTGTGGGGCCTATTCAGTCGAGAGTGATGTGCCCACAGAGTAATCCCTGCAACTTCAGGGCAGAGTGGGTGGTTAGGGTCACCCAGCAGGGGTCTGTTCCCTTAAGGAATGTGCTGACCTTGTGATCCACTGAGTTTCCAGGTTTTTATGTGCACCTGATCTCCTAGCTGGAAGAGGTTTAGGACCAGGTCGGTGAGTGTGGGCTGCACCTGTTTACCATCTTCTGCCTTGGCATTTGTGATTTCTCCTAGTTTCTCCATTTCAAGGGGGTTAAGGCGTCCTTTCTCTTGGGCTTGGGGAATGGGTCTACCATACATGAGTTCAAATGCACTTTAATTTAACCCTTAGGGCTAAACACATGCCGAACAGGACAATAGAAAGCAGCTTAATTCAGTTTTGAGTTTTCCAACACAGTTAAGGATCTTTTCAAAGTCTGATTGGATCTCTCTACAGTCCCTAATGATTGGGGTCTCCAGGCTTAGTGCAAGATCCATTTTACGCCCAGGGCCCTTGTTATTCCCTTTATTGCTTAAGACACAAATGCTGGGCAATTATTGCTTCGTAGGGATCCTGGGAGCCCAAGCCTGGGGATTATTTCTATTATTAATGTCAGCCACTGTGGCTAATGTTTCAGCTCTAGTAGAGAATGTTTCTATCTACCCAGAAAATGTGCCTGCTCACACCAAGTCACAGCTGAAATTGCCTGGTACTCACATATACACTGGGAATGACAGTGAAATCAGTCTGTCAGTCTTCTTCTGGATATGTCTGCCTGGTTCAAATGGGTCTTATCCGGGGGGCCTCTTGAGGTTCTGGTGTTGGAGTTGCTCATTGTGAAGCTGGAGTATGTCTCAACTGTCTGACTGATAAAGCTAAATAATTATATATAGGGCTTCCCTTCTGTAGTGAGTTCCATGATCTTCCCTGAGGGCACAACACTTGCAATTTGGGGAAAGAAGTATTGCCCACTTTCATTAACTAGCTATTCATGACCTCTTAGATCTCTATTAAAGCCCCATTTTGGGGCTTTGTCTAATCTTTCCTTTGTGTAGACATGGGAATAATTGGATGGGTCTGGCCCTCAAGTTACGAGGGTAGTTGCCAAGTTACTGGTCCTAGGACTGCCCTTCTGGCTGTTGTGTGTGCCTTGTTTCCCTTTATTACCTCTTTATCCCCCTTTTGCTGACCCTGTTGTGAATGACTACCACCCTTTTGGGAAGTTATATCGCTTCTAAGAGCTTCAATATCTTTAAGCCATGTTTCACCTGTGTATTTTCCACAGTAACCATTCAAAAGCCCTGTCGTGCATATGGAGCATGTGCATACTGGAAATCCGTGAAAACATTTAAGAACTTGCCTGTCCTGGGCTCTGATTCTCGGGTGAGGGCTCTCAGTTTCTCCTTTTGGGCAGAAGTCCCTGGGAGAAGGCTTCTTGCTTCTCTGATTTGGGTCTGGGAGGTTACTGTGTGTCCTGCCAGCCTTTCCCTCTTTCTCACAAAACTGCTCTTTTTGTGAACCATTCCTCCTGTTCAGGATTTGGGAGAGGCTCACTTCCTAGTTTGGGGTGACTGGGATAGACTGTGTCTATGATTTCTGTATAATCCTGCCCCAAGGGTCCCATTTCTGTGGGTAGCAGGGTGGAAAGATTTAGCTTGTGAGAGGTTTGTATGGTAGCCTCTGGGTTGTCTAAAAGCGTAGCTTGAACTTCAGTCAACTCTCCAGGTGATAGCTGTTCTGTTCCCTTAGAACTTGCTATAGTCTGAACCTGGTATGGAGGCCATATAGTGATTGGCTGACCAAAGGTTAACTTTTCAACCTCCTGTAGCAGGGTTGTAGGAAAAGAGGACACCCTTTAGAGGTTTGATCTAATTGTTCAAGGAAATAAGCAATCACCCGAGTAAAGGGTCATGGTTTTTGAGCTAATACCCCAAGGGCAATTTGCTTTTTCTCATGAATATAAAGATCGGAGGGTTTAGCTAAAACAGGGAGGACTAGGAAGGAAGCCTGAAGTCTTGCTTTTTCAGCTCTTGAAAAACCCCTTCAACATTCTGAATTCCATTCAAAAAGATCATCATTTTTGCTTTCAACTTTTCACATAGAGGCCAGGCTACTAGACCCTAGTTAGGGATCCAGATGTGGCAAAACCTAGCCACCCCTAGAAAACCCCTAAGTTGCCTTCTGTTTTAGGAGGGGCAAGCCTGTATGTGGCTTCTTTCCTGGGGTAGGCTTCTCTGACCATCTGTGAGAATAAAGCCTAGGTGAGTCATCTTAGTTTGTGATACTCGAGACTGTCTTGGATACCTTATTATTGGCTAGGTGGTTCAGAGTGGTTACAATATTTTTGTCAGAGGCGTTCTTAGTGTGGCTGGTGATCAGAATGTCATCTACATACTGGAGGAGGGTTCCCACTCAATATTCCCCACTGGGTTTCTTTGGGGAAGAATGGAGGTATTACAGAATGAGTGTCATGGTTTAGTAAGGACCTGATCAGTGAGGTCCTGTATCACAGGGGCAATGCTTAACAGTCTACTGACTGAGAGGGTACAGTTCTGTTGGGCCATGTACATGCGTGTTTTAGATGGACTATCACAGGACTGGCTCTTACAGCTTGTCCCACCCATCTCTGGGCCCAGACTTCAGGATTTACTCCAGGAAGGTCAACTTGCTCTGTCCAGGGAGGTTTGAGCTCCTCCATTAACACTGACATCTTATGCCCTTTGTCTAAAGGGACGCTAGTCTCTGCTTTGTCTCCCATTAGGTGGAGAGTGGTGCCCAGTTAATGTAAGATCTCTCTTCCTAGCAGGGATACAGGGCATGTGGGGACACACAAGAAGGAATGGGTGAGCTTGTGTTCATCTAATTTACATTTTAATGACTCTATGAATACTCATTCTTGGGCTTTCCTGATCCCCTCATAATTGTGCTACTCTTTTGACTGAGTTTGCCTGATCTGGTGTTCAGAACTAAGTGGTATGGATGTCTACTAAGAAATCCGCAGGCTTTCTTCCTCATGTCCAGTGTCAGTTGGGGCTCCTCAAGGGTCAGTTGTAATGTCAGTTTAGGAGTTTTCTGGCCCCATAATTCTTCATGTATTTAGACCAACTGTCTTTGAAGGTAGTCAACAGTATCTGTCATTTCTGGTCCCCCTTTCAGGGGCAGAGAAGGCATTCCAGTATCCCTCTTATTTTACACATGGTGCACTGACTAGACCCTAGTTTCCTTGGCTTGCTATCCCTTGGTTGGGGCCAGGGGTCACTCACCAGAGTTCAGGGTCTCCATAGGCAGTTGGTGCAGATTTCTGTGCCCACTGCTATCATTGGAGGGCAACAGCCAGTAGGCAACCTCAAGAAGTAGGGGTATTTGGTTCTATTTCCAATTTCTAAAGTTTATGCCTAATGTTAGGGGCACTTTGAGAAACGAGGATTTCATTCCCTTTCAAAGGCTGAAGGTCAGTGCTAGTATAGATTTGGAAGCCTTCCCTGAGGTTTTCTAGGAATGCCAGAGGATTTTTCAGTTGTCCCCTGATTGATGTTTTTCGTCTTTATTCCAATTGACAGGTTTCTTTCCTGCTGCCTTGATTCCTTTTAGAATCATACCTTTATAATGGGTCAGCCTCTGTCTTCTCCATGTTCTCAGTGGTTCCTGTTGGGCTTGTTATCTGGGACTATTTGATTTCCCAGTCTGAAATGAACACGAACTACCTTGTTTCTGTTCTCTTTGTCTGGATTCCTGTTAGGCTTTTGAAAACAGTGTGGCCTCTGGATGTCAGCCAGTGGGGCCATGGGTCTGAAAGATTCCCTAGATCAGATTTAGGAACTATTCTGAATCTTTCTTTCCTCAACCTCTTACTATGACTTTTTCATGTGTACACATCAGAAGTGGTAAATGGAATATGTACCTAGATAAGCCCTCCTCTACTGAGGACCTGGCTCAAATGGGACACTTTTCTTCATGGGTTGTTGAACCCTGGTTAGTGATTAGTCCCATTTAGCATAGCTGCTAGACTGAGTTCTGGGGGAGGGTGCTGGTATAGAGGGAGCCCTTTGGGCCTGTGACCCAGATCAGAACATGAATGAAGAGGGTAGGGAGGGAACAATAGGAGGAGGGTTGGGGAGGAGATCAAGAAGGCCCTCAAAAGAATGATCACGAACTGATATTACCTCAGTGAGGGAGAGCCCACATTCCTTTTATTCTGCTATAAGGTCATAAAAACTGGACATATGGAATTTTATCCCATTTCTTTTGTCTCTGGTATAGCAAGTCCAGTTGTAGAAATGGTGTTGTAATTCTGAGACCCAATGGTGGGCCAACTTTCCCCATCTTTTAGCAGGTATTGGGGCCAGCCTGTATCACATATGAAGATTAAATATTTTGGGGCCAGGGAGTGATACCTGAAAACTTCCAGTTCTACAAAATGCACAGTAATAGGCTGTCCTTCAGTATGGCGGGCATTTGGTTTCCCATAACGTACATGTTTTGTTTCGGGATTTCTTTCAAACTACCAAGGGTGGTGGGATTGGAGTCATTTGTTACAATACAAATGCCACAAAATACAACCCAGATAAGATTTTCGGTTCAGAAAATTTAGAACAAGCACCAAATTGTTAATAGATTCTTTAAAAGACCAAAATAAGAAGCATGCAAATGGCATGGCTTCTGATTTAACAGGGGTCCCCCTTGAATTTTCAATGCCAGTACTTGAGATAATTACTCCTTCCTCAGGCATATAAGAGTTTAGACAGGACTGCCAAGGGCTTCCCAGGTGATGCTAGTGGTAAAAAACCCACCTGCCAATGCAGGAGACATAAGAGAGGTGGGTTCTATCCCTGGGTTGGGAAGATCCCCTGGAGAAGGGCATGGCAAACCACTCCAGTATTCTTTCCTGGAGAGTCCCATGGACAGAGGAGCCTGGTGGGCTAGTCCATGGGGTCAAAAGAGTTGGACATGACTGAAGTTACTTATGCACGCATGCCATCAGGCCAGAAAAACTTAGCCATGTTACTTCCTGACCTACTTGGTCAATTAGGGAGTGTCACAGCTGTCTGAGGTGGGTATCTTCTCTTTGATCAAAGAATGGAAAGGTGGGAGCTTGAACTCTATAGAGTATATTTCTCTCCCTGAGAGGGCATTGTTGGAGCTGCATTATAAGGTTCTTGTCAGCAGAGGAGTGGGGGAAGGGGACAGAGTTCTTGTGGGCCAGGAATAGCTATGCTGCTCACGGCATCCCAGATCAAAGTGCTGGGTACAGCATTTCTGCACCCTGTACGTCATTGCCATCTTGAAGTGTCATGCACAGTGCTTTTGCACATGGTCCACCAAGCTGAAGTGGTGAGCATAGCCATTTTGCACTAGGAACTCTGATCTGAAGTGCCTGGTGCAAGGCCTCTGCATGCACCACCACATAATCAAGTGAAACTAGACTCAACACAAATGAGAAAAGAAGGTGAGAGAGAAACAAAGTAGTTCAGTATTTTGCAAAACTGAGCTTTGCCACACACACACACAAAATCACAGTTCTGGCTGAATTAACTTTAAATTGAAATCTATAAATCTCATTTCCCTAACATACTTCTCAGGAAATTTGTGCTCCCATTTTCCCAGAAAATATTTTCACTAGTTCCCTTTAGAAACCATCCATAGCTCCGTTACTACTCAACCTGAGCTGCTAATCTTATTTCACTGAGAAAATAAAAGTAATAAGAGTGAAGTTATTTCATCTTCCTACCTGAAATACCACCCCATCTCTGATGTCCTTTTACAATAGGTAAACTGTCCCTGGTCTCATCTAAGGCTGCTCCTTTCCATATGTACTGGATCTCATCCCCTCTCAGTCTCTCTTCTCAACTATTTCACTCCAGCAGTTATCTTCCCTTTATCTGGAAAATCAAATTTATCCCTCTCAAGGATCATTATCATCAACTACAAGCATGTAATTTTCTTTATCTTAAAAATTCTTTCATTGACCTGACATCTCTTGCTCACTTTCCACCCCATTTTCTGCTTTCTTTTATAATGAAAATCCTAAAAACAGACATTTGCACGCACACTCTCTATTTCCTGTTTTTTTTTTTAATCAAACTTCAGTCAATCAGATTCTCATTCCCATTCTTTAACTAAGATGGCTTTTGTTAACATCATGAATGACCATTATCTTTTTAAGATAGTGGTCAAATATATTTCCTCATCTTAACTTGCCTCTCAATGTCATCGATACAGTTAATTCTTCTGCATCAGTTTGGGCTCAGAGGAACAGACGTCAAGATGTGATTAAGGTACAAGGGAATTATTGAGGGCAATACTTATGAATGATAAGAGGGAGAGAGCAGGAGAAGGTAGGGAAAGATTCTGTGATGAAGGTCAGATACCTGTGAAAAGAGAGAAGGAAAGATGTATAAAGTAGGAAGAGGCTCAGGAGAGTGACTGAACCACAATTGTACACTTGAAGAGTCCCACATCCTACAGTAGAACCCCATGCTATGCTCAGTCATTGGTTAGCAAGTGTGTAAAGGAAGCATGGCCTCACCACAAGTAACATGGGAGATACAGAAAGGTGAAAGCTGGGTTTGCTGGCCAACCATCCCCCTATAAGGTAGGTCTGAGTGTAGCATTAATATGGCCACATACACTTCTTTCCTTTTGAAATAACGTTCTTTACCTGGTTCTTGGCATGCCACACTCTCTTGATTTTCAGCCTTCCTAGGAATTCTTGTTGAATCCTCCTTGTTTTTCTAAACTCTAATGACTAGATTATTTGCAGGGCTAAACCCTCTATTCTCTTCTTTATGCAGATAACTTAGGGGAATTCATCCAGTGTGATGGGTACTACATAGATTTATACCATAACCTACAACTCCAATGTTTGGAGTTTACAGCATACAGTGTTTACAACTTATAATGTTTGGATATCTAAAAATGCCTTAAGTAAATGAAAACACTAATTTGAAGAGATACATGAACCCCAGTGTTCATAGCAATATTATTTACAATAGCCAAGATACCCAAGATACGGAAACAACCCTGCTGCTGCTGCTAAGTCACTTCAGTCGTGTTAGACTCTGTGCGACCCCATAGACAGCAGCCCACCAGGCTGCCTTGTCCCTGGGATTCTCCAGGCATGAACATTGGAGTGGGTTGCCATTTCCTTCTTCAATGCGTGAAAGTGAAAAGTGAAAGTGAAGTTGCTTAGTTGTGTCCGACAGGTAGTGACCCCATGGACTGCAGCCTACCAGGCTCCTCCATCCATAGGATTTTCTAGGCAAAAAAGCCACTGGAGTGGCTTGCCATTGCCTTCTCTGGGAAACAAACTTCAGTTCAGTTCAGTTCAGTCGCTCAGTTGTGTCTGATTCTTTGCGACCCCATGAATTGCAGCATGCCAGGCTTCCCTGTCCATCACGATCTCCTGGAGTTCACTCAGACTCACGTCCATTGAGTCAGTGATGCCATCCAGCCATCTCATCCTCTGTCATCCCCTTCTCCTCCTGACCCCAATCACTCCCAGCATCAGAGTCTTTTCCAATGAGTCAACTCTTTGCGTGAGGTAGCCAGAGTACTGGAGTTTCAGCTTCAGCATCATTCCTTACAAAGAAATCCCAGGGCTGATCTTCAGAATGGACTGGTTGGATCTCCTTGCAGTCCAAGGGACTCTCAAGAGTCTTCTCCAACACCACAGTTCAAAAGCATCAATTCTTCGGTGCTCAGCTTTCTCCACAGTCCAACTCTCACATCCATACATGACCAAATAAACTTAGTCTCCACCAATAGATGAATGGATAAAGAAAATGTGGCACGCATGTACAATGGAATATTATTCAGCCATAAAAAGAATGAAATTTTGCCATTTGTAACAATATAGATAGAACTGTCTGGTATTATGCTTAGTGAAGGAAGTCAAGCAGAGAAGGACAAATACTGCATGTTTTCACATCTATGTGGAATTTAAAAAAACAAACAAAAAAGGTATGAATATACCTAAAGAGAAAGAGACCTGCAGATACAGAGAGGAAAGTGGTGATTGCCCAAGAGAAGAGAGGCGGAAGAGAGTCAAAACAGGTGAGAGGGACGAAGAGGTACAAATTACCAGGTATAAAATAAGTAAGCTACAAGGATGTAATGTACAGCAAAGGGAAGATAGTCAATATTTTATAATAGCTTTATATAGTATATAATCTATAAAAATACCAAATTATTATGTTATGCACATGAAACTAATATTATGTCAACTACACTTTAAATAAAAGCATGAATAAATAATTACCTCAAACTTAACATATCCCAGCAAGAACTGTTGATTTTTCTAATGCCTCACATCTCAAAAACTTCTTTCAAAGTGCTGCTTAACTCTGTAAAAGGCAACACAACTATTCATTAGTTGCTCAAGTCACAAGATTTGCAATCATATATAAGTCTTTTCTATCTCACATTGCAATATTTAATTTATCATCAAAACTCTGTCAGCTTTCACTTCGAAATTTGTTCTAGTATGATCATTTCTTCTTCTTCTACTGCTTCAGTCAGTCAGTCAGTCAGTTCAGTTGCTCAGTCGTGTCCAACTCTTTGCGACCCAATGAATTGCAGCACACCAGGTCTCCCTGTTCATTACAATCTCTCGGGGTTCACTCAGACTCACGTCCATCAAGTCTGTGATGCCATCCAGCCATCTCATCATCAGTCGTCCCCTTCTCCTCCTGCCCCCAATCTCTCCCAGCATCAGAGTCTTTTCCAATGAGTCAACTCTTCGCATGAGGTGGCCAAAGTACTGGAGCTTCAGCTTTAGCATCAGTCCTTCCAAAGAAATCCCAGGGTTGATCTCCTTCAGAATGGACTGGTTGGATCTCCTTACAGTCCAAGGGACTCTCAGGAGTCTTCTCCAACACCACAGTTCAAAAGCGCAGTTCAGTATCAAGTTCAAAAGTTCAGAATCAATTCTTCGGCGTTCAGCCTTCTTCACAGTCCAACTCTCACATCCATACATGACCACAGGAAAAACCATAGCCTTGACTAGATGGACCTTAGTCGGCAAAGTCATGTCTCTGCTTTTGAATATACTATCTAGGTTGGTCATAACTTTTCTTCCAAGGAGTAAGCATCTTCTAATTTCATGGCTGCAGTCACCATCTGCAGTGATTTTGGAGCCCTGAAAAATAAAGTCTGACACTGTTTCCACTGTTTCCCCATCTATTTCCCATGAAGTGATGGGACCAGATGCCATGATCTTCATTTTCTGAATATTGAGCTTTAAGCCAACTTTTTCACTCTCCTCTTTCACTTTCATTAAGAGGCTTTTAGCTCCTCTTCACTTTCCGCCATAAGGGTGGTGTCATCTGCATATCTGAGGTTATTGATATTTCTCCCAGCAATCTTGATTCCAGCTTGTGTTCCTCCAGTCCAGCATTTCTCATGATATACACTGCATAGAAGTTAAATAAGCAGGGTGACAATATACAGCCTTGACGTACTCCTTTTCCTATTTGGAACCAGTCTGTTGTTCCATGTCCAGCTCTAACTGTTGCTTCCTGATCTGCATATACATTTCTCAAGAGGCAGATCAGGTGGTCTGGTATTCCCATCTCTCTCAGAATTTTCCACAGTTTATTGTGATCCACACAGTCAAAGGCTTTGGCATAGTCAATAAAGCAGAAATAGATGTTTTTTGGAACTCTCTTGCTTTTTCCATGATCCAACAGATGTTGGCAATTTGATCTCTGGTTCCTCTGTCTTTTCTAAAACCAGCTTGAACATCTGGAAGTTCATGGTTCACGTATTGCTGAAGCCTGGCTTGGAGAATTTTGAGCATTACTTTACTAGCATGTGAGATGAGTGCACATTGTGCAGTAGTTTGAGCATTCTTTGGCATTGCCTTTCTTTGAGATTGGAAAGAAAACTGACTTTTTCCAGTCCTGTGGCCACTGCTGAGTTTTCCAAATTTGCTGGCATATTGAGTGCAGCACTTTCACAGCATCATCTTTCAGGATTTGAAACAGCTCCACTGGAATTCCATCACCTCTACTGCTTAGTTCTTTTTTTTTTTGATATTTCCAATTTAGAAAAGTCCCATTATTTTATTTTTTTCTGTTTTTTTACTTTGTATGCTTTTTAAAAAATACTTTATTCTATGTTACAGTACTGTATTGGTTTTTCCATACATTGACATGAATCAGCCACAGGTGTACACGATCTCCCAATGCCGAATCCCCCCCCCCCACCTCCCACCCCATATCATCTCTCTGGATCATCCCATGCACCAGCCCCAAGCATTCTGTATCCTGTATTGAACATGGACTGGCGCTTCATTTCTTATATGATAGTATACGTGTTTTAATGCCATTCTCCCAAATCATCCCACCCTCTCCCTCTCCCTCAGAGTCCAAAAGTCCGTTCTATACCTCTGTGTCTCTTTTGTTGTCTCACATAGAGGGTCATCATTACTATCCTTCTAAATTCCATATATATGTGTCAGTATACTGTATTGGTGTTTTTCTTTCTGGCTTACTTCACTCTGTATAATCGGCTCCAGTTTCATCCATCTCATTAGAACTGAGTCAAATTTATTCTTTTAAGGGCTGAGTAATACTCCATTTTGTATATGTACCACAGCTTTCTTATCCATTCATCTGCTGATGGACATCTAGGTTGTTTCCATGTCCTGGCTATTATAAACAATGCTGCAATGAACATTGGGGTACATGTATCTCTTTCAATTCTGGTTTCCTCAGTGTGTATGCCCAGCAGTGGGATTGCTGAGTCATAAGGCAGTTCTATTTGCAATTTTTAAAGGAATCTCCACACTGTTTTCCATAATGGCTGTACTAGTTTGCATTCCCACCAACAGTGTAACAGGGTTCCCTTTTGTCCACATCCTCTCCAGCATTTATTGCTTGTAGACTTTTGATATCTTACTGAAACTATTCCAGAAAGTTTCAGAGGAAGGTAAACTTCCAAACTCATTCTATGAGGCCACCATCACCCTAATACCAAAACCTGACAAAGACGCCACAAAAAAAAAGAAAACTACAGGCCAATATCACTAATGAACATAGATGCAAAAATCCTTAACAAAATCCTAGCAATCAGAATCCAGCAACACATTAAAAAGATCATACACCGTGACCAAGTGGGCTTTATCCCTGGGATGCAAGGATTCTTCAATATCTTCAAGTCAATCAATGTAATTCACCACATTAACAAATTGAAAAATAAAAATCATATGATTATCTCAATAGATGCAGAAAAAGCCTTTGACAAAATTCAACATCAATTTATGATAAAACTCTCCAGAAAGCAGGAATAGAAGGAACGTACCTCAACATAATAAAAGCTATATATGACAAACCCACAGCTAACATTATCCTCAATGGTGAAAAATTGAAACCATTTCCCCTAAAGTCAGGAACAAGACAAGGGTGCCCACTTTCACCACTACTATTCAATATAGTTCTGGAAGTTTTGGCCACAGCAATCAGAGCAGAAAAAGAAATAAAAGGAATCCAAATTGGAAAAGAAGAAGTAAAACTCTCACTGTTTGCAGATGACATGATCCTCTACATAGAAAATCCTAAAGACTTGACCAGAAAACTACTAGAGCTAATCAATGAATATAGTGAAGTTGCAGGATATAAAATCAACACTCAGAAATCCCTTGCATTCATATACACTGCTTAGTTCTAATATAATGGTTCAGATTCTACCTTTTTACTCTCTGATGTAATTCTGTTGTTTTGTCCTGGTGTTTCTGGATTTCTGCCTCTTTGAATTCCTCTTCCCAAGTATCTGATACTGATGCTTCAGTTGACATATCTTCTTGGCTCTCAATTCAAGCATCACCCCTGAACACTACATTTTTAACCTTTTATGGCTCTGCATTGTACAGCTGGCAACTCACTGTATTCATTCAACAGATATTTATAGTGTCCCCATGTAAAAGGAATAAAGTTAGTTAAGTCGCTCAGTTGTATCTGACTCTGCGACCCCATGGACTGTAGCCCACCAGGCTCCTCCGTCCATGGGATTCTCCAGGCAAGAATACTGGAGTGGGTTGCCATTTCCTTCTCCAGGGGATCTTCCCAACCCAGGGATCAACCCAGGTCTCCTGCATTAGAGGCAGACACTTTAACCTGTGAGCCACCAGGGACTAGTTCTAGGTAATAAGGATATAGCATCAACAAAATGGATAATATCATAGCTTGCTATAGAACTGATAGTCTAATAGAGGAAGACAGGCAATAAATTAATAAATATATAATTCATCATGTGGGAGTAAGAGATAGAAAAATAAAAACAAGTATGAGGGTTTCAGAAACACTGGGTAATGTGTACTGTTTTTATAAATGTTGCTGAGGGAAAATACTCTGTGAAGGTAACATTTGAGCAAAGTTGGAGGGAGAGAACCACAAAACTATGGAAAGAGTATTCCAGGAAGAAAGAAGAGTACTACAAAAGCCCTAAAGTAAGAATGTTCCTGGTATGTTCAGTGAGGCTGGATTGGTTACATATTGTTGTGTAATGCTACCCCAATACCTAGTGACTTAAGACAGAAGGTATTCATTATATCACAGTAAGCACAGGTTTAAAAAAATCTAGATGTGACTTAACTGTGTATCTCTGGCTTGCAAGGCTGCAGTCAAGGTGTCACCTAGGATGAATTTACCTCAAGGCTTGACTTGGGGAGGATCCACTTCTAGCTTACACACATGGCTGCTGGAATGATTCAGTTCTTGCAGTGTGTTGGATTGAAGTCCTCAGTTCTTTGTTGGCTATTGGTCAGAGGCCCACCTTAGTCTCTTAATACATGGCCTTCTCCATAAGGAAACTCACCATGTGACAGTTGTCTTCTCTCTGATTTAGTGATGGAGGGAGCAAGATAGGGTGAATATGGGATCTGGTTTTTATAACCCAATCCCTAAAGTCACTTGCCATTACTTTTGTAATATCCTGTTTCTAGAGGTGAATCACTAAGTCCAGTCAACACTGAAGGGTAGAAGATTGCACAAGGCAGTGAACACCAGGAGACAAGGATCATTGCATGCATGCTCAGTCATGTTGAACTCTTTGTAACCCCATGGACTGTAGCCCGCCAGGCTCCTCTGTCCATGGGATTTCCCAGGCAACAATTATATTGGAGTGGGTTACCATTTCCTCCTCCAGGGGATCTTCCTGTCCCAAGGATCATTGGGGGGGTCATTAAAATAAGACTATTTACTACACAGTTCATTGTGGCTGAAACAGAATGGTCAGTGGATATAGTGATAGGAAATGAAGTCAGAGAAGTTGAGGAAGGATCAGATTATGCGCATTCTCATGGGCCCTTGTATGTGTCTGAATTTAAAAGACTCATTCAGCTGCTTTTGGGAGAATGGACTACATGAGATCAGGATCTAAAGCAGGGAGAGCAGTTAGGTTGTTATTGTTCAGTTGCTAAGTCCTGTCCGACTCTTTGTGACCCTATGAACTGCAGCACACCAGGCTTTCCTGTCCTTCACCAACTCCTGGAGCTTGCCTAACTCATGTCCATTGAGTCAGTGATACCATCTAACCATCTCATCCTCTGTTTTCCCCTTCTCCTGCCTTCAATCTTTCCCAGTATCTGGGACTTTTCCAATGAGTTGGCTCTTCCATTAGGTGGCCAAAATATTGGAGCTTCAGAACTAAGCCATGAGGCACCTCATCTGGAAGTTGGGAAAAGGAGGTGAGGCTGGCAAAAGATACCAAGAATAAGCTGCCAATGAGGTAGAAGGTAAACTAAGAAAAGTTTCCTGAGAAAATATCATGTATTTACAGTACCATTTAATTCTTATGGCAGGAGTGTGTCTTGAGGATGCAAAGATAAAGGTGAAAAGGTAAAACAGTTAAACTGATTTCCACTCAGCCTCCTTAGAAGAGATTGAAAATGGTGTAACTCATCATGAGAAATGCTGGGCTGGAGGAAGCACAAGCTGGAATCAAGATTGCTGGGAGAAATATCAATAACTTCAGATAAGCAGATGACACCACCCTTACGGCAGAAAGTGAAGAAGAACTAAAGAGCCCTCTTGATGAAAGTGAAAGAAGAGAGTGAAAAAGTTGGCTTAAAGCTCAACATTCAGAAAACTAAGATCATGGCATCTGGTGCCATCACTTCATGGCAAATAGATGGGGAAACAATGGAAACAGTGGCTGACTTTACTTCTGGGGGGACTCCAAATCACTGCAGATGGTGATTGCAGCCATGAAATTAAAAGATGCTTACTCCTTAGAAGGAAAGTTATGACCAACCTAGATAGCATATTCAAAAGCAGACACATTACTTTGTCAACAAAGCTCCATCTAGTCAAGGCTATGGTTTTTCCCGTGGCCATGTATGGATATGAGTGTTGGACTATAAAGAAAGCTGAGCAACAAAGAATTGATGCTTTTGAACTGTGGTGTTGGAGAAGACTCTTGAGAGTCCCTTGGACTGCAAGGAGATCTAACCAGTCCATCCTAAAGGAGATCAGTCCTGGGTGTTCATTGGAAGGACTGATGTTAAAGCTGAAATTCCAATACTTTGGCCACCTTATGTGAAGAGCTGACTCATTTGAAAAGATCCTGATGCTGGGAAAGATTGAAGGCAGAAGGAGAAGGGGCTGGCAGAGGTTGAGATGGTTGGATGGCATCACCAACTCAATGGACATGGTTTGGGTGGACTCCAGGAGTTGGTGCTGGACAGGGAGGCCTGGCATGCTGCAATTCATGGGGCTGCAAAGAGTTGGACACAACTGAGTGACTGAACTGATACTGACTGAACTGATAGCCTGGATATGGGGATGAGAGAGACAGAGAATGTGTGTGCATATTCAGAGACATATATTCAGAATTTTAACACTCTATGGTTTGGTAGAGGGCCCACCATTATTGTTGCATGATTATATTCTTGTTGACCCATTTCACACATCAGTGTCCTTTACCAAGGTCCTGGGGGCATTTGAGTTTGAGAGGCACAGAGTTGTAACCGTTGAAGATATTTTATATTTGTAGATGTATCCCATTCAGTTCAGTTTAACAAAAACCAGAGACATGTATGTTCCACTTCAATAAAAATATTAGCCAAATCAGTTTCCTCAAGTGATGAAATGAATTTTTTCTCTCTAGAAAAAGATCAATAAATTAATTATAACTGATATTTGTATAGCATTTTCCCCACATTATTTCATTTAAATTCTACTCTAATGATGTGATGTATTTATCATCATCATCTTGTAGATGAGGCAGATGAAGTTCTTATGGATGAGGTTAAATAAGCTTAAGGAACTTATTTAATGTCGTAGAGTAATGAGGCAGAGCTGGATCTTGAACTATGTTTGTGATCAATTTTCCATCATAGGTATAAGCAGTGATGGTGCTTGGAAGAATGGTCATCCTCAGCAGGAGCTGTGAAAACAGACTCTGAGAAGGGCTTTGGGAAGGTGCAGGCAAATCAACTACTATGTGTACTGCATAGATAAAACTGTTTGAATGTGAGGTTAAATAAAATGGTTTATGCTTTATGCAGTTAGATAAATTCCGTCATTCCCATTGGTTTCTCTTGGAGGAGAATCAAATTCACTAATACCTGTAGCAACACCACACCTGTGTATTCAGTGGATCCTCTCCTTGGTGGCATCCACTTTAGATACTCAGGGTTCAGTTTAGTTCAGTCACTCAGTCATGTCTGACTCTTTCTGACCCCACAGACTGCAGCATGGCAGGCCTCCCTGTCCATCGCCAACTCCTGCCATCCAAGCATCTCATCCTCTTTTGTCCTCTTTTCCTCCTGCCCTCAATCTTTCCCAACATCAGGGTCTTTTCCAGTGAGTCAGTTCTTCACATCAGGTGGCCAAAGTATTGGAGCTTCAGCATTAGCATCAGTCCTACTAATGAATATTCAGGGTTGATTTCCTTTAGGATTGACTGGTTGGATCTTGTTGCAGTCCAAGGGACTTTCAAGAGTCTTCTCCAGCTCCACACTTCAAAAGCATCAATTCTTTGGTCCTCAGCTTTATTTTTGGCACAACTCTCACATTCATCCATAACTATTGGAAAAACCATAGCTTAACTAGACAGACCTTTGTCAGCAAAGTAAGGTTTCTACTTTTTAATATGCTGTCTAAGTTGGTCATAACTTTTATTACAAGGAGCAATCGTCTTTTAATTTTATGGCTGCAGTCACCATCTCCAGTGATTTTGGAACCCAAGAAAATAAAGTCTGTCATTGTTTCCATTATTTCCCCATCTATTTGCCATGAAGTGATGGGACTGGATGCCTTGATTTTAGTTTTCTGAATGTTGAGTTTTAAAGCAGCTTTTTCACTTTCAAGGGCCTTCAGTTCCTCTTTGCTGTCTGCCATAAGAGTGGTATCATCTGCATATCTGAGGTTATTGATAGTTCTCCCAGCAATCTTGATTCCAGCTTGTGCTTCATCCAGCCCAACATTTCACATGATGTACTTTGCATAGAAATTAAATAAGCAGGTTGACAATATATAGCCGTGACATACTCCTTTCCCAATTTGGAACAAGTCTGCTGTTCCATGTCTGGGTCTAACTGTTGCTTCTTGACCTGCATACAGATTTCTCAGGAGGCAGGTAAGGTGGTCTGATATTCCAATCACTTGAAGAATTTTTCATAGTTTGTTGTGATCCACACAGTCAAAGGCTTTGGCATAGTCAATAGCAGAAGTAGATGTTTTCTCTGAAACACTCTCTTGCCTTCTCAATGATCCAATGGATGTTGGAATTATGATCTCTTGTTCCTCTGCTTAGTTCTCAGTTCACATACTGTTGAAGCCTCTGTGGTCCACTAGAGAAGGAAATGGCAAACCACTTCAGTATTCTTGCCTTGAGAACCCCACGAACAGTAAGAAAAGGCAAAATAATAGGATACTGAAAGAGGAACATCTCAGGTCAGTAGGTGCCCAATATGCTACTGGAGATCACTGGAGAAATAAATCCAGAAAGAATGAAGGGTTGGAGCCAAAGCAAAAACAATACCCAGCTGTGGATGTGATTGGTAATAGAAGCAAGGTTTGATGCTGTAAAGAGCGATATTGTATAGGAACCTGGAATGTCAGGTCCATGAATCAAGGGAAATTGGAAGTGGTCAAACAAGAGATGGCAAGGGTGAACGTTGACATTCTAGGAATCAGCAAACTAAAACGGACTGGAATGGGTGAATTTAACTCAGATGACCACTATATCTACTACTGTGGGCAGGAATCCCTCAGAAGAAATGGAGTAGCCATCATGGACAACAAAAGAGTCCAAAATGCAGTACTTGGATACAATCTCAAAAATGACAGAATGATCTCTGTTCGTCTCAAAGGCAAAGCATTCAATATCACAGTTATCCAAGTGTATGCCCCAACCAGTAATGCTCTTCAAGCTGAAGCTGAATGGTTTTATGAAGACCTACAAGACCTTTTAGAGCTAACACCCCCAAAAGATGTCCTTTTCATTTTAGGGGACTGGAATGCAAAAGTAGGAAGTCAAGAAACACCTGGAGTAACAGGCAAATTTGGCCTTGGAATGTGGAATGAAGCAGGGCAAAGATAATAGAGTTTTGCCAAGAAAATGCATTGATCATAGCAAACACCCTCTTCCAACAACACAAGAGAAGACTCTACACATGGACATCACCAGATGGTCAACACTGAAATCGGATTGATTATATTCTACGCAGCCAAAGATGGAGAAGCTCTATACAGTCAACAAAAACAAGACCAGGAGCTGACTGTGGCTCAGATCATGAACTCCTTATTACCAAATTCAGACTTAAACTGAAGAAAGTAGGGAAAACCGCTAGACCATTCAGGTATGACCTAAATCAAATCCCTTATGATTATACAGTGGAAGTGAGAAATAGATTTAAGGGCCTAGATCTGATAGATAGAGTGCCTGATGAACTATGGAATGAGGTTTGTGACATTGTACAGGAGACAGGGATCAAGACCATCCCCATGGAAAAGAAATGCAAAAAAGCAAAATGGCTGTCTGGGGAAGCCTTACAAATAGCTGTGAAAAGAAGAGAGGTGAAAAGCAAAGGAGAAAAGGAAAGATACAGGCATCTGAATGCAGAGTTCCAAAGAATAGCAAGAAGAGATAAGAAAGCCTTCTTCAGTGATCAATGCAAAGAAATAGAGGAAAAGAACAGAATGGGAAAGACTAGAGATCCTTTCAAGAAAATTAGAGATACCAAGGGAAGATTTCATGCAAAGATGGGCTCGATAAAGGACAGAAATTTTATGGGCCTAACAGAAGCAGAAGATGCTAAGAAGAGGTGGCAAGAATACACAGAAGAACTGTACAAAAAGATCTTCATGACCTGGATAATCACGATGGTGTGATCACTCATCTAGAGCCAGACATCCTGGAATGTAAAGTCAAGTGGGTCTTAGAAAGCATCACTACAAACAAAGCTAGTGGAGGTGATGGAATTCCAGTGGAGCTGTTTCAAATCCTGAAAGATGATGCTGTCAAAGTGCTGCACTCAATATGCCAGCAAATTTGGAAAACTCGGCAGTGGCCTCAGGACTGGAAAAGGTCAGTTTTCATTCCAATTCCAAAGAAAGGCAATGCTAAAGAATGCTCGAACTACTGCACAATTGCACTCATCTCTCAAGCTAAAGTAATGCTTAAAATTCTCCAAGCCAGGCTTCAGCAATACGTAAACCATTTACTTCCAGATGTTCAAGCTGGTTTCAGAAAAGGCAGAGGAACCAGAGATCAAATTGCCAACATCCACTGGATCATGGAAAAAGCAAGAGAGTTCCAGAAAAAACATCTATTTCTGCTTTATTGCCTACGCCAAAGCCTTTGACTGTGTGGATCACAATAAACTGTGGAAAATTCTGAAAGAGTTGGGAATACCAGAGCACCTGACCTGCCTCCTGAGAAACCTATATGCAGGTCAGGAAGCAAGAGTTCAAACTGGACATGGAACAACAGACTGGTTCCAAATAGGAAAAAGAGTCCGTCAAGGCTGTATATTGTCACCCTGCTTATTTAACTTCTATGCAGAGTACATCATGAGAAATGCTGGACTGGAAGAAACACAAACTGGAATCAAGATTGCCAGGAGAAATATCAATAACCTCAGATATGCAGATGACACCACCCTTATGTCAGAAAGTGAAGAGGAACTAAAAAGCCTCTTGAAGAAAGTGAAAGAGGAGAGTGAAAAAGTTGGCTTAAAGGTCAACATTCAGAAAACGAAGATCATGGCATCCGGTCCCATCACTTCGTGGGAAATAGATGGGGAAACAGTGGAAACAGTGTCAGACTTTAATTTTGGAGGCTCCAAAATCACTGAAGATGGTGACTGCAGCCATGAAATTAAAAGATGCTTACTCCTTGGAAGAAAAATTATGATCAACCTAGATAGTATATTCAAAAGCAGAGACATTACTTTGCTAACTAAGGTCCGTGTAGTCAAGGCTATGGTCTTTCCAGTGGTCATGTGTGGATGTGAGAATTGGACTATGAAGAAGGCTGAGCGCCGAAAAATTGATGCTTTTGAACTGTGGTGTTGGAGAAGACTTGAGAGTCCCTTGGACTGCAGGGAGATCCAACCATTCCATTCTGAGGGAGATCAGCCCTGGGATTTCTTTGGAAGGACTGATGCTAAAGCTGAAGCTCCAGTATTTTGGCCACCTCATGCGAAGAGTTGACTCATTGGAAAAGACTCATGCTGGGAGGGATTGGGGGCAGGAGGAGAAGGGGATGACAGAGGATGAGATGGCTGGATGGCATCATCGACTTGATGGACGTGAGTCTGAGTGAATTCCAGGAGTTGGTGATGGACAGGGAGGCCTGGCATCCTGCGATTCATGGGGTCGCAAAGAGTCAGACACGACTGAGCAACTGAACTGAATTGAATTTGCTACTATGTGAGATGATTGCAATTGTACAGTAGTTTGAGTATTCTATGGCATTGCCTTTCTTTGAGATTGGAATGAAAACTGACCTTTTCCAATCTGGTTGCCACTGCTGAGTTTTGAAAATTTGTTGGCATATTGAGTGCAGCACTTTCGCAGCGTCATCTTTTAGGACTTGAAATAGCTCAACTGGAATTCCGTCACCTCCACTAGCTTTGTTGATAGTGATGCTTCCTAAGGCCCAGTTGACTTTGTGTTCCAGGATGTCTGGCTCTAGGTGAGTGATCAGATCATCATGTTTATCTGGGTCATGAAGATATTTTTTGTATAGTTCTGTGTATTCTTGCCATCTCTTCTTAACATCTTCTGCTTTTGTTAGGTCCATACCATTTTTGTCCTATATTGTGCCCATCTTTGCATGAAATGTTCCCTTGGTATCTCTAATTTTCTTGAAGAGATCTCTAGGCTTTCCCATTGTATTGTTTTCCTCTATTTTTTTGCATTGATCACTGAGGAAGGCTTTTTTTAATTTCTCCTTGCTATTCTTTGGAACTCTGCATTCAGATGGGTATATCTTTCTTTATCTCCTTTGCCTTTTGCTTCTCTTCTTTTCTCAGCCATTTGTAAGGCCTCCTCAGACAACCATTTTGCCTTTTTGCATTCTTTGTCTTGGGGATGGTCTTGATCACTGCTTCCTGTACAATGCCATGAACCTTTGTCTATAGTTCTTCAGGGACTTTGTCTAGCAGATCTAATCCCTTGAATGTTTTGTCACTTCTACTGTTTAATCAGAAGGGTTTTGATTTAGGTCATACCTGAATGGCCTAGTAGTTTTCCCTACTTTCTTCAATTAAGTCTGAATTTTTCAATAAGGTGTTCATGATCTGAGACACAGCTCCCTGTCTTGTTTTCACTGTCTAGAGCTTCTCCATCTTTGGCCACAAAGAGTACAATCAATCTGATTTCAGTATTGACCATCTGGTGATGTCTGTGTGTAGTCTTCTCTTGTGCTGTTGGAAGAGGATGTTTGCTATGACCAGTTCATTCTCTTGGCAAAACTCTGTTAGTTTTTGCCTTGCTTCATTTTGTACTCCAAGGCTAGCTTGCCTTTTATTCCTGGTATCTCTTGACTTCCTACTTTTGCATTCCAGTCCCTTATAATGAGAAGGGCATCATTTTTGGGTGTTAGTTCTAGAAGGTCTTGTAGGTCCTCATAGAACTGTTAAACTTTACATTCTTCTGCATTATTGGTTGGGGCATAGACTCAGGGCTGAAGCCCCCTGGAATATTCACAGGAAGACGTTAAATATCAAGAGTCATATCCAGGTATCTCAGACTCATGTAGCCATCTCAGACTCAGGTAGCCAAATGCCATATATGTTTTCTTCCTTGAAGCTGTGTCCCCCTGACTTTGCTTTCTAGGAAATAAATTAACAAGCCACAGTGACTACATTGGCATCCATGCCATCATCTTCCTTTTTCTCAGGCTTCAAGAAGAAGCTATTCTTGTTAAAGGGGATTTAAGTTGCAGTGTGGCAAGGATGCTATTGCTGTTCACACTCCCTTTCTGTAATATTTCAAACTTTAGTGCCTTAGCTGGTTACAGAAATAAATCTTTTAGTTATTATTGCATTCATATTATTTACTGTAGAGGTATCTTAAGCTTACCCTCTGCCCAATGATGCAACATTTATTGGAATTCTCAAACCTATACTTGTTTCTTTCTTTGACATGAACCAAAATTGAACAGTGTCACATGTTGACAGTGTGGAGCTCAAATCCATCTTCTGTTTTGAACTAATATTCTATCTTGTTTACAGACTAATGCATAGCTTGTTACCTGTCAGCCCCAGAGTTATAGATTGAGTCATAAATTAATGGAAGAGTTACTAAGTATAGGCTAATGGTAAAGGGTATATATACACCTGTGTGTGTGTGTGTGTGTGTGTGTGTGTGTGTGTGTATCAATTCAGTTCAGTTCAGTTTCTCAGTCATGTCCGACTCTTTGTGACTCCATGAATCGCAGCATGCCGGGCCTCCCTGTCCATCACCAACTCCCGGAGTTTACTCAAACTCACGTCTATTGAGTCGGTGATGCCATCCAGCCATCTCATCCTCTGTTGTCCCCTCTTCCTCCTGACCCCAATCCCTCCCAGCATCAGAGTCTTTTCCAATGACAGGGTGGCCAAAGTATTGGAGTTTCAGCTTTAGCATCAGTCCTTCCAAAGAACACCCAGGACTGGTTTCCTTTAGAATGGATTGGTCGAATCTCTTTGCAGTCCAAGAGACTCTCAGGAGTCTTCTCCAACACCGCAGTTCAAAAGTATAAATTCTTCAGTGCTCAGCTTTCTTCATAGTCCATCTCTCACAAGCATACATGACCACTGGAAAAACCATAGCCTTGACTAGACAGACCTTTGTTGGCAAAGTAATGTCTCTGCTTTTTAATATGCTATCTAGGTTGGTCATAACTTTTCTTCCAAGGAGTAAGCGTCTTCTAATTCCATGGCTGCAGTCACCATCTGCAGTGATTTTGGAGCCCAAAAATAAAGTCTGACACTGTTTCCCCATCTATTTCCCATGAAGTGATGGGACCAGATGCCATGATCTTAGTTTCTGAATGTTGAGCTTTAAGCCAGCTTTTTCACTTTCTCTTTCATTTTCATCAAGAGGCTTTTCAGTTCCTCTTCACTTTCTGCCATAAAGGTGGTGTCATCTGCATATCTGACATATATATATATATATATATATATATATATATATATATACTCTCAGATGTTTTAGTAGATTATTTGTTTCAAATGAAATTTTCTATGAAACAATATTTTAAAAATATAAAAATGAAGCTTTGCTGGTTACAGCTCTCATTGGTGTGCATCCCAGAGCCATGTACCCTGAATTTCCCCAGATTCTATGGTTGTGTCAGATTAACTCATTAGAACCTGCAAGACTTCTAGTGGTTTGAAAATCACAAGAGTATAGGATTAGCACAAAGGCACACAGTACTCCAGGGTAGGGCTCAGAAATTTATGGTTAAGAATGGAGCTGGGGGAGGGATTAGTGGGAACACTGAAATGGAAACATTTAAGTATTGAAGCAAAGTGTGGACCTGACTAGGAGTCAGATTCATACAGGCAATTAAAGCATAACTTCCTACAGAGAGGGAATATTAAAGTAAGTGGAACCTTCCAGATAAGGCAAACAGAGAGGGCAGACAAGCTAGAAAGGAGAAAAAAGCAAGTCCTTGGAAGGTTGGAAAGCAGAAGATTCCACAGAAGCTAGGAACATGTAGAACAAACAGGAGTAGGGTGGGAAGGAGGCAAACAGAGAGAGGGAGAGAGCCTGAGAGCTTAGATCTCAGGTTGAAAAATTACATAAATAAGTAAGAGGTAGACCACATGAAAGAAATATCCTGCTGGGAAAGCTGTTAAATGACTGAGAGTGTAAAAAAGCTGACTTATTATTTGTGAAATTAGAATACACTATGGTGCCTATTAAAATGTCAAGTTCCACAAAGATCTGGGGAAAATATGCCTTTAGAGGAAAACTGTTTTCTGTGAGGGACCAGACAGGATAGGGTTAAATAAATAAAATATGCTGAGGAGAGTCTAATGTGGAGAGGAACCATCTGGCAAAATCTCCACTATGCCCACACTGCTGTCTTTCTCGGTGCCCTTCCCTAGGGGCCTTGGAACAGCTGTGTTGAGATACCAGACCCAGAGTTTTCACATTCATATCAAAAGTGAAACCCTAAATGTCTGCACTGCTGCTGATTAGAGAAAGCATTTGAGTGGTTCAATATTGAAAAGATTTGCGGCACATTGGACTCCTTTGCTTTGAAACACCCAACTTGTTATGAGTATGTTTCCCAATGCTACTTGGCTCCACTTTTATTTTCAAGTCTCCTTGCTTTACTGCTGTATTGTTTCTACTGATGATGAATACAGAATTTCAAGGAAATGCTTGAAATGCTTTTATACACTCTATTGAGCCCATATTTCAGTGCTGTTGGAAACAGAAAAGGCTTTAGGGTCAGTGAGGCTTGTGTGCAAATCTGTCACATAGAGGGGCAAACTGCTTAACCTCTCCAGCCTATTTCATCAGATGTAAAATGGGAGTAGTTGGTTATCTTACATGGTGGCTGTGAGCAATAATTTATGCATAGAAGGTAAAGCGCCCACTATGGTACCTGACCCATAGCCTTTACCCTATAAATGTTAGGTCCTATTATTATTCACTTCTCCCAGTGGAAACATAAGCTTCCTAACTTGATGCACAGATGTGTGTGTATAAAACACATACATGCCTGATTAGTGATAGTCATCTGATTATTGTGACAGAATTAAATTTATCCCTGAGTGATCTAAAATGCAAATACTCTATATGTTTCACCAACACCTAGAATTGTTCTTAGAACATTTTCTTCATCTTTTGTACTTTGCAAACTTCTAGAGACCTCAGGAATATTATTGATTTACCACCAGGCTCCCATGGGGCTCACTGGTAAAGAATTTGCCTGCAATGCAGGAGATGGGGCCAACGTGGGTTCAATTCCTGGGTCAGGAAGATCCACTAGGGAGGCAATGGCAATCCACTCCAGTATTCTTGCCTGGAAAATTCCATGGAGAGCGGGGCCTTTCAGGCTACAGTACATGGGGTTGCAAAGAGTTGGACATGACTGAGTGACTCAGCACACCAGAAGGCCATTATGGGAAAGGGAAGGCAAGTGTGAAGTTCAGGGAACATGGTTCAGGGACCCTCATTCCTACCTCTCTTTCAACTAGGGAAACTTCATTTTTACCAAAAAACAAAACAAACCAAAAAAACACCAAAAAACCTGATAGACGCCAAGGCAAGAAAGTATTTCAAGGAGTAGGGAGTGATGGACCATTTAAAATCTTAGGAGCATTCAAATAGCATGGAAGGAAAATGTGGAGCTTTAAAAAGGTAGCAGAAAGAGTCAGATGTAACAACAACAACAGAGGAGGTAGGAATCCTTTGCAGAGGTGATTTTAAAGCTATGGTCCAAAGTGTTGGGGCAGCAGCCTAAGGGTCTGACCAATGGAATGTCATGAAACCATCTATCAGGAGCAATTGTTGTTTAGTCGCTAAGTCGTGTCTGAATCTTTGGCAACCCCATTGATTGTAGCCTGCCAGGCTCCTCTGTCCATAGGATTTCCCAGGCAAGACTACTGGAGTGGGTTGCCATTTCCTTCTCCAGGGGATCTCCTGACCCAGGGCCATAGGTAGGCTCAAAAAATCAGGGATGAAGGAATAGCCTTCGTTGCTCCTGGAACCCTATTCTCCATGAGGACCAAGGCCTCTTACTTTATCTCAATTACCCATAGAGGGAAATTCAACCCTATGGAGTTTCTACAAGGTGTTAATTAAAGGAAAAAATCAAGTATAATGTGATGCCAGAGCAACTGGAGGATTAGACAGAGTGGTGTAAGATCTGTAGCTGGTACATTTGGTAGGTCAGTGATCAAGCAAGTTCTTGGACAGCAGCTAAATCACGCTATTGCAAGCTAGGGCTGGAAAGTAGCTAGGGCCAACAAGGTTATCAAGGCAGTGATCAAGAAGTGAAATTATCAAAGTGAGACAAAAAGGACCAAATTCTTGGACAAAGGGGATAGATGCCCAAAGAGCAGCCCAGTGGAGAATAGGGACAGAGATCAAAGAATTAGGTTGGACTCCACCATCCCTGAGAACCTCTGTAATTCTGACACGTTCTCATTCTATCTAGAGACTCACTATGAAGCATTGTCTTTGAAAACTTTTTCTTAGATGTGACCATGCCTTCAGGGATCATGCAGTGCATTGGAAAGAACAGGACAGGGTCTAAGCAACAAATTAAGAGATTTATAGCATTTTCCTTCCAGGCATCCAATGCTCCTTTCCCTAGATCTGCTGTCACATGCAAAGAATCTTACATACTTTGCCAAAACGTCTGCTATGCTAAACCAAGATGATCTGATCTGACATTTTCAGTTTCAAATGACAACATTTCTAGGCTCAGTGACCTTTTAGAATATTTTAATTACATACAGTATGTTTGCTGGTATTTCTCAAGGGTGGTCTACTGACCAACTGTGCTGAACTCACTTGGAGGGCCATATTTAAAATGGGCCATATTTAACAGACTCTAGCTGATTCAGAATATTTGAGGGCAAGCCCTGGGAATATGCAGTTTAACATACCTACTGGGTAATATTTATCCATAAGTTTGAGAACTACTGACATGTAAAGTCATCCACTCAGCTTCTTCATTGGGGCGTCTTGAGATGTGATAAATACAAGTGGCTTAAATTGATACCTTCCCTGGAGTGGATAGTATATATATGTGACATCCTAAAAATAGTTTATTTATAGAAGCTTTTATACTTTTAAACAATTTTTGTATATTTCTGACTCCCAATGTTTACTTTTGTTTAAATATGTTCTGTATGCAGAGGTCAGTATGGTGGGATTATTTTTTAGGACTTTCTGTTTTTAGTGGATCTAAGATTCATTCACCACAGCTCCTGCAAGCACAGACAGAATACCACTCTCACCTTATTTTCATATAAGATGCAAAAAGATTAAATGGAGGAAATGCAGTCCAAATTTCTTTTCTTCCATAATGATGTTATCTGAAATTTGGGGATATATCTGGAAAACAGCATTAGAGTTAGGGAAAAGACATTTAAATCATTGTTGTTGCTATTTAGTCACTAAGTTGTGTCCAAGTCATTGTTACCTCATGGACTGTCACCCGCCAGGCTCCCATGTCCGTGGGATTTTCCAGGCAAGAATGCTGAAGTGGGTTGCCGTTTCTTTCTCTAGGAGATCATCTCCACCCAGGGATCGAACCCAGGTCTCCTGCTTGGCAGGTGGATTCTTTACCATTGAGCCACCAGAGAGGTCAATTTAAATCATACCCAAGTACTAAATAATAAAAACATTGCCCTCTGGATGGCGAGGACTGATCCTACAATGGTTGGGAAGAACAAAAATTGCCATTATCATGAAGGTGATTTAGGGATAGAAGTCTGACCTTTTTTCATTCTGTGAAAGTTAGATTAAAGACCTGGTAAATTATGACACTGCTGAAGTGAAACATTATTATTATGTTCTGTAGGTTTTTTTTCTCTAAAGAAAATTCTTGATCTTTTCATTTGCTTCTTCATGAAGTCTAATAGGCTAACAAAAAAGTACAGACATTACAAAATGCTACCTAGGCAGAGATAATGAAATGTTTCTAGAAAAACAAGCATTGTCCTCTACCCTGATGCTGACAAAAACCCATTTTACTTTGGTTTTATCCTTAGAGGGCTTCCCTGGTGGATCAGATGGTAAAGAACCCACCTGCAATGTGGGAGACCTGGTTTGATCCCAGGGTTGGGAAGTTCCCCTGGAGGGGGAATGGCTACCTATTCCAGTATTCTTGCCTAGAGAACCTCATGGACAGAGGAGAAATATAAACAAGCCTCCCACTCCCCAGAAGCTGCTAGGGTGGGGTTTGGAGCGACTGTCGGGGGTTAGGCTATTGTTTTAAAAAGGCATGCTGACAGAGTAACCAGTCAAGAATTATTTACTGAATGCCTTTAGTGTGCCCAATATTGTGGTTAATGCTATATTAAGATCACCTCAGTTTATTCCTTTCTGCATCTTTTAATTGAAAATCAAGTAATAATGCAGGCATTAGCTTTGCTTGTAAATCATCTAATCATATATTGGCTAGGTTCAATGATTCAGTCAAATTGGACATTTAGCATTTATTAAAATGATCTCTGCTACATTCTACTCACTGCCTTCAATTAGTTGATATCAACCAGTCAGCATTCTGAACTTGGTCAGCCTGATTTGTTCATGTAGACACAGCCTTTGCTATTCAATAAAGTAATGTTTAGCAAAACATTCTAAGCCACCAAACTTCAATTGAATTGCTTGAGTCACTCTCAACAAGTCAAACTGGAAACAGGAAAAAAAAATCTCTCCTTGGCTCATTCAATTCAAGGACTGAACGCCCAGACAATATCGACCCTGATAAAATATAAGGCTAGATAAAGCGTAGTGCAAGAGGATCATTTTGAGGACTGATCAAGTGTCAGAAGGTACTCTGTTGCTATTGAGATTTCAAGGCAGGACAGAAGCTAATAGTCTCTTTGGTGGTTATCTTAGGGTAGGTTTGACTTCAGGGTCATAGATAAATAAAGATGATTATCATCCATATACCAAGACACCATACAGTCCCTCAACTCTGCAAATTCCCATTATATCCATCCAACAAGGTTTTATTACAGGTCAATAAATAAGAGAGAAGCTGTAGCTGGTGCTCTGAGAAGGAAGGAAAGGAACACAGCTGCATTTAATTGTGTCCTGACTTGTGTTTGGCTTCAGGTTTGCATTCAGTTTGGCTTCAGGTTTGCATTCAGTTAATCATAATTTGTTTCTCAAGCAAGTTTTAGGTTTCCGTTCATAACTGACTCTTAAATCTACCTCCTCAAATGGCTTTTCAGTGCTTAACGAGCTTACTACAGTGGTCTCCTGTGAGATAATAGCAATAAGATTAAAAGGAGGGAGTCATGAATCACAAGCTTTGTTCACAGGCCATGGTTTTCCCAGCGTTAGCCTTAAGATGCTGATTGATGAGCACCTCATCAATCAGCTGGGTGGGTATGCTCGCCTGCTTGCTCAGCCCAGAGAAGGGCCGAGCCTAGTGCAAATGTTGTCCTCTGCCATTTGGGGTTAATATCAATCTAAGCACCATGCTGGCCTGTTTATTTATTTTGGTGGAATAAGGAGAAATAACAAACTATGAATATAGGATGGTGAAAATGAGGTATAGAAAAAAACAAAAAGACTGTCCACTGCCAGGTTCAAGATTATGGTTGGTAGATAAGGTAGGAATGCTTGGAGAGTTTGGCAACTTGTGTGGATATGGCGGTTAGTCTACATGGCCTATTACCTTGGAACCCTTAGTCCTTAAGAATATGATCTTAAAAGAAAAATAGATAAAGGAGTGTGGCTTAATGTATTCAGCATTGTATTTTCAACTCAGATCTTGTTCACTACCGCTGGAAATCCCAGAGGGTCATGGTCCAGTTAGTAGTGGCCTTCTTCTAGTGGAAATAATAAAGTGAGGAAGTAATTACTAATGCTCGTTCTGTAGACCTAGAACTGTGTTATACACAGTAGGGATCTGGGGAATAAAATAAGAAAGGTGAGATTCTTGTTCACAATTAGCTTCAGTGTAATGGAGGGAAGTGGCGCCTTGTATTCACAGAGAACAATGCACAAATCATTGATTTTGAGAAACTTAACCAAAAGCTTTTAACTTAACCTACATTCTGATATTTGAATATTCCTAAATCATATCAGTCAAGAGGTTTCTTGATATCTGTTTGAATACTCATAGCAGTAGGCATCTAATGAATTCTGGAGGTCATCTACTTGATATTCAGACAGCTGACTTTTAGAAGGTAGTTGCTTATGTTGAGCTCAAATCTGCTTTACTGGAGTAGCCACCAAGTTCTTTTCCTTGACATCACTCATCACAAGTATACTTCTTCCACATGATGCTGAAAATTAATAGCTATGCATCATGGAAGCTTCTCTTATTATTATTATTTTTTAAAAAAACATACCTTGTTCCTTTAACAGTTCTAAGATAATGGATAATCAAACACAAAACTTTGTGACACAGTCATTAATATAGAAGTCTGGAGGAAGAATAGTTGAATTGGGCTGGGTTGTCAAGAAAAATGAGGAGGTGGTTCTTGAATTACTTATTTACTTGTCTATTTTCAGTCTCTCCCACTAGAATGTAAACTTTATGATGACACAGATTCTGTATTATTTATCATTGTGTTCCCAGTACCTAAAATTGTGCTTTGTTAGTAATGGTAGCTCAGTAAAAATGGGATGATTTGCAGAAAATAACCCAAGGAATATCTCTTTGGCATATCTTAACAGAAGATAGCTGTTTCCCTGGTGGCTCAGACAGTAAAGCATCCACCTGTAATGCAGGAGACCTGGGTTTGATCCCTGGGTTTGGAAGATCCCCTGGAGAAAGGAATGGCAACCACATCAGTATTCTTGCCTGATGAATGCTATGGACAGAAGAGTCTGGTGGGCTACAGACCATGGGGTCACAGGGTCAGACATGACTGAGCAACTAACAGTTTCACTTTTCACCAAAGGATAACTTTGAAACCACTATGTAAAATGATACTTAGTGGGATAGACTTGCTGTATATAGTGAGTAACTGACATGAGTACAAGAGCTGAAGTAGCTAAAGTCCCCTGGAAAGTGAACACTGACTTATATAGCCTGAACACTAATGGCTGCAAACTTTGCCAAAAGGTCTTATCTGCTGGGAGTTTCCAAGGGAGAATGACCAAGGCATTTATTACAGTTTTGATATTAATTTCAATTTTGTGTAGATTCTTATTGATTTGGAAATTACAAGGAGGCAAGAGCCAAAGACAGGGAGATCAGAGTTTGTTTCTCTAGCCACCCTACCAACCTCTGCCCTCCACCAAGCTCCCACTTCTTTGAAAAGGTAGTGTCGTGTTGTTCACCCAAAGATCACTTGAAACACATCTTTAATTGAGTAAGTTGGGTTTAATACTCCTTGCAATGAGGGGGAAAACAAACCATAGGGAACCAAAGGGTGTCTGTATAAGAGAGCATTACAAAGGACATATTCTAGGGTTTGGGCTTTGTTTGGGTGATTTGGAGCAGGATCCAAATAAGCAAGGATTCTCTTTGGTGGGTGCTGTCAGGAGGTGGGTACAGTACTGACAGTGGATACCTCAATAAGCCTTATTTACAGAGAGGGAAGGCTAGAGTGAGGGTAAAGCTCTAACTGAGAGGCAATGGTCACTTACATTAGCCAGGAGAGGAAGATATTAGGTATTTTGTGATTTGGGAAATGCTCTTTTTTGTTGTTTTTAGATGAAAATTAGGAAGTTTTTTCTCTTCATTGTGGTCACAGAGTGACCTTGTTTTATATGACGTTCTGTGAGCTTGTTTATACTCAACAGGAGAACAACATGTCCTGAGTCATGAGCACCAGGCTGGATTCTAACAGGACCGAAGCCTAAGTGTCAGATTTGTTCCTGGATATCAGGGCTGTTGTTACTTAGCATAGGAAGTGGCTTCTACAATGGTGATGTTTCCTCTTCTCCCAATTAACCATTCACCAGGCACTGACTCTGTACTCATTTAAGGGAGAGTCTTGCCCAGAGCATTGTGCCAATGTATAAGTTTGATCTTATTGATTAATTTTTGCTTTTCATGAGGGTGATACCCACAGGTGCTACTACAATATTTTTCCACAGTCTATCTGCGATCCTCAAGATGATTTTGAAGTGCATTCACAGAATGGCTCATTGTGGTCACTCTGCCCATTCACTGTCCCAATTTTTGCTTTTCTTCTCAATCATTTTTGAATGGAAAGGATACAAATACTTTCCACTTTGCATGCTGAGGTTCCTCCCACTGAGCACAAACTAATTGCTGCATTTACCTACACAGCCTCTGATACTGCAGTTATAAAGACCATTACTGCTTGCTAGGAATTCATTCTGCATAATATATTAAGCTATGTTCTACCTTTAGGTTCATTTGGGAACATCCTCCACTTTGTTGCAGATAATTAATATCATTTGACCACCTGCAAAACATTCTAAACTGGCCAGTAGAAAGACAGAAAGAACAATTAATTTTTAATGGCGGTAGGTCTTCTGAGTAAGATTTGCTAGGTCTTGTACAATGCTGGAGTTTGGACAGTGATTAATTAAGAGAATATGAAATAGATCCGGTGGAATAGCCTCCTCCTGCTTCTCTAATGTTCCATGGGTTTAGCAGCTTTGGACAATTTCACTGTGTGCCCCTCCCATCATGAATAAGCTTTCCAAAACTAGGACTCTCTCTGTGTTAACCATAGGGGATCTTTTGGATCTTAGGCACAAAGTCAGATGTTTACATAAAGGCCTCACAAGCACAACTGAGCCTTAGGGAAATGTGTGACAGAGGAGGGAAGATGGATGAGGTGACAAGGTTGCTGGAAGTTGCAAACTGGGTCTAGGAAAGAAGATATGATTTACATGCGAGTGCCCAGGTTGATTCCATTGCAGCCCCAAACTGTTTCTCAGCCTTTTCCTTTCACCAGACCATGGTAATGAACCATGGGAAATATTGACTGAATGGCTTGGCCATTTTGGATCCATCTAGCATACAATCAAAACAGGTTCAGAAAAAAATGATAAAATAGTACAGGTCTTTGATGCCTTCCTGCTTCTCCTTTGGGTGCTCTTTCCATGTTTTGTGTATCTCTTCCCCACTGCTGAGTGCCCCCAGTGGCCCCTAAGGTGCTTTAGGACCAACCGCTCCCACACACATGCACACTGTTGCTGTTCTCAGAACCTAGATATTTGTCTTCAGATTTTCCTTTTCCATTTCCCATTTATAAGGGACCTCTTTTAAATCAATTGAAAACAGCACAAATTAATCTATGTCCATACTGACAAGGAGTTACTGTGTTTGGCTTTCATGGCTATTTGCATTTTAGCACATGTGACCCACTGTGCTTTATCCCAAAGGAATAACAAAATGGTGAAGTTTCAGGAATCCTCTTAGGTTAGAGTTGGGAGTAATCTTTAGTTTGAGTTATTTCTCCACTGATCTCCAGTAGCATATTGGGCACCTAATGACCTGGGGAGTTCCTCTTTTGGTATCCTATCATTTTGCCTTTTCATACTGTTCATGGGGTTCTCAAGACAAGAATACTGAAGTGGTTTGCTATTCCCTTCTCCAGTGGACCACGTTCTGTCAGACCTCTCCACCATGACCCGCCCGTCTTGGGTTACCCCGCAGGCATGGCTTGGCTTCATTGAGTTAGACATGGCTGTGGTCCTAGTGTGATAAGATTGACTAGTTTTCTGTGAGTATGGTTTCAGTGTGTCTTCTCTCTGATGCCCTCTTGCAACACCTACCATCTTACTTGGGTTTCTCTTACCTTGGGTGTGGGGTATCTCTTCACGGCTGCTCCAGCAAAGCACAGCTGCTGCTCCTTACCTTGGACGAGGGGTATCTCTTTACCGCGGCTATTCCTGACCTTCAACGTGGGATAGCTCCAGAAATAATTCCAGAAAGAATGAAGGGTTGGAGCCAAAGCAAAAACAATACCCAGCTGTGGAGTTACTGCTGATAGAAGCAAGATCTGATGCTGTAAAGAGCAATACTGCATAGGAACCTGGAATGTCAGGTCCATGAATCAAGGCAAATTGGAAGTGGTCAAACAAGCAATGGCAAGGGTGAATGTCGACATTCTAGGAATCAGCAAACTAAAATGGACTGGAATGGGTGACTTTAACTCAGATAACCATTATATTTACTACTGTGGGTAGAATCCCCCAGAAGAAATGGAGTAGCCATCATGGTCAACAAAAGAGTCCAAAATGCAGTACTTGGATACAATCTCAAAAATGACAGAATGATCTCTGTTTGTCTCAAAGGCAAAGCATTCAATATCACAGTTATCCAAGTCTATGCCCCAATAAGTAACGCTGAAGAAGCTGAAGTTGAATGGTTTTATGAAGACCTACAAACCTTTTAGAACTAACACCCCCAAAAGATGTCCTTTTCATTGTAGGGGACTGGAATGCAAAAGTAGGAAGTCAAGAAACACCTGAAGTAACAGGCAAATTTGGCTTTGGAATGCAGAATGAAGCAGGGCAAAGATAATAGAGTTTTGCCAAGAAAATGCACTGGTCATAGCAAACACCCTCTTCCAACAACACAAGAGAAGACTCTACGCAAGGACATCACCAGATGGTCAACACCAAAATCAGACTGATTATATTCTATGCAGCCAAAGATGGAGAAGCTCTATACAGTCAACAAAAACAAGACCAGGAGCTGACTGTGGCTCAGATCATGAACTCCTTATTACCAAATTCAGACTTAAGCTGAAGAAAGTAGGGAAAACCGCTAGACCATTCAGATATGACCTAAATCAAATCCCTTATGATTATACAGTGGAAGTGAGAAATAGATTTAAGGGCCTAGATCTGATAGATAGAGTGCCTGATGAACTATGGAATGAGGTTTGTGACATTGTACAGGAGACAGGGATCAAGACCATCCCCATGGAAAAGAAATGCAAAAAGCAAAATGGCTGTCTGGGGAGGCCTTACAAATAGCTGTGAAAAGAGGAGAAGTGAAAAGCAAAGGAGAAAAGGAAAGATATAAGCATCTGAATGCAGAGTTCCAAAGAATAGCAAGAAGAGATAAGAAAGCCTTCTTCAGTGATCAATGCAAAGAAATAGAGGAAAAGAACAGAATGGGAAAGACTAGAGATCCCTTCAAGAAAATTAGAGATACCAAGGGAATATTTCATGCAAAGATGGGCTTGATAAAGGACAGAATGGTTTGGACCTAACAGAAGCAGATGATGTTAAGAAGAGGTGGCAAGAATACATAGAAGAACTGTACAAAAAGATCTTCACAACCCAGATAATCATGATGATGTGATCACTAATCTAGAGCCAGACATCCTGGAATGTGAAGTCAAGTGGGCCTTAGAAAGCATCACTACAAACAAAGCTAGTGGAACTGATGGCATTCCAGTTGAGCTATTTCAAATCCTAAAAGATGATGCTGTGAAAGTGCTGCACTCAATATGCCAGCAAACTTGGCAAACTCAGCAGTGGCCACAGGACTGGGAAAGGTCAGTTTTCATTCCAATTCCAAAGAAAGGCAATGCCAAAGAATGCTCAAACTACTGCACAATTGCACTCATCTCACATGCTAGTAAAGTAATGCTTAAAATTCTCCAAGCCAGGCATCAGCAATACGTGAACCATAAACTCCCTGATGTTCAAGCTGGTTTCAGAAAAGGCAGAGGAACCAGAGATCAAATTGCCAACATCCGCTGGATCATGGAAAAAGCAAGAGAGTTCCAGAAAAACATCTGTTTCTGCTTTATTGACTATGCCAAAGCCTTTGACTGTGTGGATCACAATAAACTGTGGAAAATTCTGAAAGAGATGGGAATACCAGACCACCTGACCTGCCTCTAGAGAAATCTGTATGCAGGTCAGGAAGCAACAGGTAGAGCTGGACATGGAACAACAGACTGGTTCCAAATAGGAAAAGGAGTATGTCAAGGCTGTATATTGTCACCCTGCTTATTTAACTTATATGCAGAGTACATCATGAGAAATGCTGGACTGGAAGAAACACAAGCTGGAATCAAGATTGCTGGGAGAAATATCAATAACCGCAGATATGCATATGACACCACCCTTATGGCAGAAAGTGAAGAGGAACTAAAAAGCCTCTTGATGAAAGTGAAAGAGGAGAGTGAAAAAGTTGGCTTAAAGCTCAACATTCAGAAAACGAAGATCATGGCATCCGGTCCCATCACTTCATGGGAAATAGATGGGGAAACAGTGGAAACAGTGTCAGACTTCATTTTCTGGGGCTCCCAGATCACTGCAGATGGTGACTGTAGCCATGAAAGTAGAGTATGCTTACTCCTTGGAAGAAAAGTCATGACCAACGTAGATAGTATATTCAAAAGCAGAGATATTACTTTGCCAACTAAGGTCTGTCTAGTCAAGGCTACGGTTTTTCCTGTGGTCATGTATGGATGTGAGAGTTGGACTGTGAAGAAGGCTGAGTGCCGAAGAATTGATGCTTTTTAACTGTGGTGTTGGAGAAGACTCTTGAGAGTCCCTTGGATTGCAAGGAGATCCAACCAGTCCGTTCTGAAGGAGATCAGCCCTGGGATTTCTTTGGAAGGAATTATGCTGAAGCTGAAACTCCAGTACTTTGGCCACCTCATGAGAAGAGTTGACTCACTGGAAAAGACTCTGATGCTGGGAGGGATTGGGGGCAGGAGGAGAAGTGGACGACTGAAGATGAGATGGCTGGATGGCATCATGGACTCGATGGACGTGAGTGTGAGTACCTCTGGGAGCTGGTGATGAACAGGGAGGCCTGGTGTGCTATGATTCATGGGGTCGCAAAGAGTCATACACGACTGAGCAGCTGAACTGAATTTTAGTTTGAGGGGCATCCTGATATTCCATATATACAAACATGTAGACTGTCATTGACTCCAGCTATAAATGAAGCCAACTCATATCGTGTAAGGAAAACCTTTAAGGAAATAGCATCGTGGGCTTCCCTTAAAAGTCAACCAGCACAGAAACAATCAGGGAGAGTAATTGTTAATTTATGTGTCAACTTGACTGGGCCATGGGATACCCAGAGATTTGGCTAAACATTATTCTGGGTGTCTCTGTGAGGATGTGATTAACATTTGAATAGATAGGCCAAGTAAATCAGATTACCTTCCCTGATGTGGGTTGCTGCTGCTGATGCTGCTAAGTCACTTCAGTCGTGTCCGACTCTATGCGACCCCACAGATGGCAGCCCACCAGGTTCCCCCATCCCTGGGATTCTCCAGGCAAGAACACTGGAGTGGGTTGCCATTTCCTTCTCCAACGCATGAAAGTGTAAAGTAAAAGTGAAGTCGCTCAGTCGTGTCCGTCTCTAGCGACCCCATGGACCACAGCCTACCAGGCTCCTCTGTCCATGGGATTTTCCAGGTAAGAGTACTGGAGTGGGGTGCCATTGCCTTCTCCTCTGATGTTGGTTAGCCTTATCCAATCAATTGCAGATCTAAATACAACAAAAAAGGCTGGGTAAGAGGTCCTCTAGGCTGACTACTTGATATCAGACATTGTTCTTTTCCAGCCTTTGAACTCACACTGAAACATTGGCCTTTCTTCGGTCTTGAGCTTGCCAGCTTTTACACTGGAACTTCTGTCACTGGCTGTCCTGGTTCTCAAGCCATTGGACTCAGACTGGAACTACACAATGGCTCTCTTAGATCTCCAGCTTGACTACAGATCTTAGGATTTCTCAACCTCCATAACTGCATGAGTGTGTGTATAAATTTTTAAATATTTGTTTTGTTTCTCTTGAGAATCCTATTGGTTCATAGTTTCTGTTTGGTTTTGTTTCTCTTGAGAATCCTGTCTAATGCAGATAGTTAACTCTTTTCTTAAAAATGATTGTGTGTAATTAGAAGAATTAAGTAAAAAAATTGTTTTCAGGTTTTCCTCCCTGCCATCATTATTTCAGCTTCAGGCTGAATGGACTAACCAATTTAGACAAATGCTGATTTGATCAAATTGCTAACTGGTTGTAGTGCAAAAAACAAGTAGTTCAGGCAAGCTGTTGCATGTGCTGCTTGTGTGTTCAGTCATGTCTGACTATTTTTTTTCTTACCTCGTGGACTATAGTCTGCCAGGCTCCTCTGTCCATGGGATTCTCCAGGCAAGAATACTGGAGTGGGTTGCCATTTCTTCTTCCAGGGGATCTTCCCGACCCAGAAATCAAACCCTCATCACGTGTGTCTCCTGCATTGGCAGGCAGATTCTTTACCAGTGAGCCATCTGGGAAGCCCTCAGGTAAGTTAGTCATTTTAATCAAACACTATTCACCTTAGTTCTTATTAACTAGTTCAAACTTTCCTGAGTTCAAAACCATCCAGAGAAGTAATTTGATTTAATCTATCCTCGGTAGGAGCTATATAAGCTATTTAAGAGAATTAAGGAAACTTTACCAGTGGGATCAAAGAGGCAGTCTTTCTGACATGACTGCAAATCAAGCAAAGCAGTCACAGTGGTTTGTCCATTTACACCCGTTTTATCCAACCCTGGTTAAGTTTAGTCCATTTTTCATTTTGATTCATTTTGAATTATTTGATCATTTAACTGAATAAACCAATCATATTTCATAGTTTCATAAAGAAACATACTTAGAATGGGCTGCATTTTTCAGCTCTACTTAATTAAGGACCATGGACATAAAAAGGGGTCTATGAACCTCTAAGATGGTCAAGGGAAACTATTACATGATTGAACTAAATTGCTATTACAAAATTATTTAGTAACAACTATTACTAAACTATTCCATGATGAATTAAATGAAAGAACTGGATCACATTAAATTTGTTAGTTTCTTGAAGCTAGCTGGATCTGTTTCATTCAGCTGTCCACACTTGAAAAGACCCTGCAGAATAGAATCAGCTCAGAAAAATGGTATTATATAGTCAGGCTGGTTTGTTGGTCATCCCTTACTGCCAGTGTAAAACCAAATATTCAAAGCAACGTATCAGAAAAAGTAATAAAAGAGAAAAATGGTAACAACTTCCTACCTGATCTCAAAAGATTTTATTCATAAGAAGAGAATCCCATATCCTGAAGAAACATTAATTCAATTCATGCTCTACTCCTTTGAGGATTACAGTATAAATTCTTTCCCCATTGCCTGGTTCCTGCCCTGAATAAATTTCAAAGATTTTTTTCTTCCTCAAAGAAAAGCAAATTAAGATTTTTGCTTCTTCCTCAAAAGCTAACCATGTCACCGCAGACCTGAACTGTATCAGAATATGACTTGAATACTGTAGGTAGGCTGTAAAAAATGGAACTAAAACAAACAAACAAAAAAACAACTTTTCCCCCAAGGTTTTGGGATTAGGTAAGTAAAAGCTATTTGAAGCATAATATAGACAAGAAACAATTCAGAGGCAGGGTATGCATATTCAGTTTGGCAGTTTTCTACTTTGAGAATTCCTATGGTCAATGATTAAACCCAAGCTGATGTCTCTCTGCCATCCTGCTTTTTGTCCACCTGTATCTAAAAGAAAGAATGGTATACTACATTGTAGTGCCCTATTTTTCCAACTGTGGGTCACATAATGAGTTGTGAAATAAACTTAGTAGGAAAAGATGCAATTTTTTCTTTTACTTTTCCTTCTTTTTCAGTGAAATAGAGTAGAAAATATTAGAGTGTGTTGCCCACAGTAATGGCATTATTTTATGAAATTTTTATATCAGTTATGGGATCATAATCTCTATGTGTATATGTATGGATATCTACAATACCTATCAGATATGTGTTGGGTATACATGTGTGTATGTGTTTGTACTGGGTCATATGTAGAATATATTGGGTTGGCCAAAAGCTTGTTTGGATCTTATGGAAAAACTCAAATGAACATTTTGGCCGACCCAATATTACTTACTGAGGCCTATGGTCAAAAAGTTTGAAAGACATGGCTCTAATGAAAGAAGCATTAATTTTACAGTCACACAAATCTGGATTCCTGAAGTGTACCCAGGTTGGAGGCAGGAGGAAGATTTGTAGCAGCGATACATGCAGAGAGAGAAATTATAATTCTAAATTGTATAGAATTAAATAATTCTGAATTACTAGAATTGCTAGCTCATTTTAATAATAAAAAAGAACTATTAAAGTCAGTGTTATTATGGTTTTAAAATTCTTTCCTGATGATGTACTTCCTTATTTCCCACACCCAGGATATAGTGCTTAATACATGATAGGTGCACAACAAATAGTTTTTAGTAAACAACCCAAGATTTCTTTAGACTTTTAACCAATCAGGCCATAATTTGGGCTCATAGTGACTTGTGGTCAACATAGACTTCCATTCTGTTTGTATGTGAGTCTCTGGAAAGTCTCCTCTCAGTTTGCCTTTGTCCACTTGATTTTTAAAATATATAGTTGACCCTTGAACAATGAGCAAGTTAGGGGCATTCATCCTCTGAGCAGCCATAAATTTGCATATAACTGCAAATGGCCTTCCCACACATGGTTCCTCTACACCTGTGATTCTTCCATATCCACAGTTCTGCATCCATGGATTCAGCTAACTGTAGATTGTGTGATGCTATAGTACTTATTGAGAAAAATCCATGTATAAGTAGACCCATACAGTTTAAACCCATATTGTTCATGGGTCAAATGTACATAATCTCCTTGATTTTAACTCTTTTGATTTGGGATACTTATTGTATCCTATTGAATCATTTGAATCTTAATTATGTTTTACCTTTCTTTCCCAGTTTTATGAACCTGGGCAGAAAGTAAAACAACATAAAATAAAAATGAACACTCATCAATTAAATTCCAACCAGAACCACAAGATGCCCTTCATATCTTTATCCAAACTCAACTCAGGACTATCAAGCCAAACAAAATCAAAGAATGTTCTGCAAAAATCACATGCATTATAAACCAAGTTTTCAGACATTTTGCATTACTTTTGTATTAATAATTCTGCTGGTTGCCTATATAGTAGATTCTCAAGGATTTGAGGTGGCATTTTTTGCCCTATCAAATTATCCCCAAAATGTGCACTTTCAGGTAAAAGGATATGCCTGACTGTATTGTTGCTGTTCAGTCACCAAGTCGTGTCTGACTCTGCGACCCCATGGACTGTAGCCTGCCAGGCTCCTCTGTCCATGGAATTTTCCAGGCAAGAATACTGGAGTGGGTAACCATCCTTACTCCAGGGAATCTTCATGACCCAGGGATTGAATCCAGGTCTCCTGCATTGTAGGCAGATTCTTTACCATCTGAGCCAACAGGGAAGCCCATGCCTGACTTAGCACAGAGTTAACTTTGCTACTAAGCAATCAACTCTAAGCACTATTGATGGAGGCTGAAAGGGCAAAAATATGGTTTGTGCATCACAGAGTGAATCACAGAGTGAATCTAAGCTTCTCACTTTCTGTTCCCTTCAGTCTTTCAATTAAAAAAACTCCATAGACCATTATTCCTTCTTTTTTCTTTCACATCTGATCTGAGGAAAGAGTTTTCTCTTTCTTTGGAGTCAATCAGAACTGGGTTTAAATTCTGCTTCTTGATAATTTTCCTCAAGAGTAAAATATCATGTATTTAGTACTCAAAGTGTTAGTGGCTCAGTTGTATCCAACTCTTTGCAACCCCATGGACTGTAGCCTCTGTCCATGGGATTTTCCAGGCAAGAATACTGGAGTGGATTGCCATTCACTTCTCCAGGGGATCTGCCCAACCTAGGAATTAAATCTAGGTCTCCCTCATTTTTTTTTTCATCTTCTCTCACAATATCTTTCAAATGTGTTTCTTTCCTTTGCTACTGCTGCCATTTATCACCTCATACTCAAAATACTGAAGTAAGTCCCTAGATTAATGGAATTTTAACCTTTCTACTATGACAACATACCAGAATATGACAGGCTTTTATCAGCTTATCAGTAAAGTGCTTCCCTGTTATAGCGATCAACATGTGGATGTTTATGGAAGAAAGAAAGTTATCAGATTCTAAAGGAGAAGGAGCAAATGAACAAACAAACAAGCCCCCAGAAGTTCTAATTCACTCCCATAAACAGTTGCCCACGTCTCACCTTGAGAATCATTGTCAACTTCCCTGACCAAAAAAATCCAAGACTTGATTCTGTCTACATATAACAGCAGGTATACGTATAATATTAGCTAATGATAACTAACACTCATATAGAACTTTACAGTATTAAAACTCTTTTATAAATATGGTCTTAATTCTCCAATAACATACCATATAGTGGGTTTTTTTTTATCCCCACTTTTCAGATGAGAAAATGGACTCAGAAGAGTTATATAAGCTGACCTAGAGAGTATGTGGGAAAGTAGAATTCAAATGTAGGTTAGTCTGGCCACAGAATATTAATACATAGCCTGGGTCCTGGTAGATGTTGGCACTCTCTGGTTCACAACATTTGCCTCCATGTCTGGTTTTTGGCTACTGTGCTCTCTAGTTTAATTAATACTGTTAGTTAACACATTTACTTCTTAGATCACATTGGTTGGTCTGGGGCCCTCGTCTGGCATGGCTCTGGTTTCTGGTCAGGTCCTCGTATCTGCCGCTCTACAAAGAGCCCGTGTCAGACTGCTCCTTCAGACTGAAGGTGGCCTTGCTCCTGTCCTCCTCCCATGACGTCAAGTCCTCAGTCCTTCAAAGCCTTACTTGGGTCTTAGTCTCCATGAAGTGTTTTCTGAACAAATCAACTCAGTTTCTTTCCCTTTCCTGACTCTGTTAAGCATTTATACTGAATAAGTAAGTGTTTTAGCATGAGTGCCTTTTCTAGTAATTGTTTAATGTGAGTTTATTGTCTATTCACTAGAATGTAGATTTTTTTGTTGATCAGCACTGTGTCTTTTTTTTTTAAAGATGATTTCATTTTATTTTTGGCTGCACTCGGTCTTGGTTGCTGCAGGAGTGCTTTCTCTAGTTGCCATGAGGGGGCTAGTCTCTAGTTGTGGGGTGCAGGCTTCTCATTAGGATGGCTTTTGGTTGTGGAGCACAGCCTCAGTAGTTGTGGTGCATGGGCTTAGTTGCCTCACAGCATGCGGGGTGTTCCCAGACCAGGGATTGAACCCATGTCTCCTCCATTGGCAGGCGGACTCTCAACCAGTGGACCACCAGGGGAGTCCAGCGCTGTGACTTATACATTACTATACTTCTCATAATAGCTGGTACATTAGTAGATGCTCATACATACTTATGGACTGAGTGATTCCAAAGGGGACGACATTGATGAAAATAAAATGTAAATGACCATTTCTTGAATATATGGTCTGAAATGCTCCTCAAACATGAGACGCTCCATGGGAATCTTAAGGATTTTACAATCTGTCCAGATATTCTTCTTCTTCTTTTTTTAATTTTTTTGGCTGCACTCATTGCATGCCATGTTGACAGACTTTAAGATGACATCTTGCTGCTGGAGCAGAACCTAAGGAGGGCTGACAGTACAATAAATGTCATTCTCCCATTTTTCTATGACCTTTTTAGAAACTTCTATTGAGACATCTTGGAGCCTTTCTAATCTCTTAGATATCTGCAAACCATTTGCACCCATTCTCAATTCTATGCTGCTTCTTACAGTCTCGGTGCTTATCATAGTGGGAGACACATAGCAAGCACTTAATAAAAGTTTGCTGAATTATGTTTTAATGTTTACATCTTTTGCTGTGTGAGGCAGTATAGGAGAATGGCTAAGAGCATACTCTAGTTAGTGTATGAGTTGGGTTCAAGTATCAGTTTTAGCACTTATTAATCCTATGACCTTAGGAAAGTCACTTTACCATTCTGTCTCTCAGTTTCCTCACCTATAAAATGGGAATAGCAATAGTAACTATATCCCAGGGTTTTTCTGTATATTAACTACAATAAACCTATATAATAAAATCCATATAGTAAATACAGTACCTGAAACATAGCAAGATTTTCTTGATATTAGCATTTTTCTTTTCTCCACAGCCTATATCTGTCTTATTTCACTGATTGTTTCCTCTGAAAAATGTGATCAGTGTTTATATATAGTATCTTCTAATTGTGTTTCATGTAGGCTGTCTCTCACTGAGATATTTCCTCAGTGTGCTGAATCCTTAATATCTGTAATTACTATAGAATTAACTGCTGAAATGCACCCACAGACAGTAGTATGAATGTGCAGCTGAAAGCTGGGCCATTAAGAAAACAGTACGCAAAAAGTAATAAAGTTGAATTGATTTGCATTATTCATGCATCATTCTTAATGTTCTTAAACAGTTCCATTTATTGGGTTTAGTAAACTCAGAGCAAGGTTGATACGTTGCCTGGATATTTTAGCGATTTTCCAACTTAAAACTAACTGTTCTCTAAATCTTCCTCTGCTGCTGCTAGTTGAAGCCAGTCTAATATATTCATTGATGGGTATCAGACTAAATCATTTTTCCTGTCTGCAGCACCCAAGAAGAGTCCTGTAGTAAAAAAAAAGAGATTTTCTTGTTTTTTTTTGAGTGAGGCATTTGAGTGTTAGATACTATGTGTGTATTCACACTGCATCCTCCCTCCCAATTTTGAAGAGCTAATATGGTACTTTTCCTTTTCTTCATTCAATACAAATCTGAGTGATTCTGTATGCTGGACAGCAAAAAAAAAAAAAGTGTACTTTAGCCATTGTTTGCAGCGTCACAGTCGTTCTGAGAAAACCTATTGTGACAATGCAGATGACAGATCATACTACAGACTGTAACTTCTGGCTTCATGAAAAAAATTGGCCTGTAATTGGGCTCTATAATTTTATTTTACCACTGAGTATTAAAATTCCTGTTAGAATGGGCTAAGGCACGAGACTAGTTAATGCAAGTAAATGTGGGACAGCATAAAGTAATTGCTCAGCTCATGTACTTTGGAGCCAATATGACTAGAAAAACCCCGGCTCTTGCCATTACCTCTGCAGCCTCTGGCAAGTTATTTACCCTCTTTGGGCGGTTTCTACATCTACATCCGTAAATGAGTAAATGTAAAGCATACGCAGGAGTACCTGGCATATAGTGAGTGTTCAGTAGATGCATCTATTATTTCTCATGGGTAATATGGAGCTTTGCTGGTGACAGAGAGTGTATATTGAGAACTTTCTGAGGAAGCTTCTGGCAAGCTCTTACTTCTCAGCAGGTGTTGAATTAGAATTTACCTAGAGGCCCAGTCTGGTTGCACTATACCTATGCAATTGGAGAATCCAGTTTCTTAGTTGAATGTGGTGGTTAAGATGACTCTGAAGAGGATTAGTTCCTTCTGTCTAGTGTTGCCATATGTTGACATTGGAAACACTCTGAAAATCTCACTGCAACTATAAACAGGAATGATAGCATAGTACAGTGGAAAGGGCATGGATCTGACTTGCATTCTAGAAATACCATATATTAGATAATCTGGAAACTCTCACCCCACTCCTAGATGAATGCTGGATATGCTGGCTCAAATTAACTTACTCACTCACCAAATATTATTGAACACCCTTCCTGTGTTCCAGGCAGTGTTCTAAGTGCTGCAGAAGTAAAACAAACAGACCCACATTCCTGACCTTGGGGAGTTTACATTTTGGCGAATAGAACAAACATAGTTCTTAAGGCATAACTGAGTCTTCAAGACAGAAAGATATTTCCAGGGGTTAAACACAAAGAGGAAACTATAAACTAGAGTGATACTCACGAGTTAGCACTGATCTCCCTGGGGATGTTGGAAATTCGGATATTGGCAACCAAGGTCTGTGTTTTAACACCCATACACAGTGTCAGAACTGAGACTGAGACCTCCACGTAAGACTAGGTCTCTTAAAGTGTCTGTGCAGTGAAAGTCTGTACTAAGAAAATTTTTCTCCTTAGGAGAAGATGGCAAGGGAGGTTGTCTCAGGCAAAGAAAAAATGTTTTGGCAGAAGAAAATGTCTTTTCTGAGAATTTGTAATCATGGGCTTGCCCTCAGGTGGCCTTGAATTTAATTTAAACCCTTTGCATAGTCCAGAAATGTACAAGTGAAAAGCAATCATGCAAAAGGGCTGGCATTTGCTGGGAGATTTTCCATGTGAGAAATTCTACCATCATACCCAAATTCTAGCCAGGAGGAATAAGGACAGAGATAAGGCTGCCAAGTCCTCTGTGATGGTAGAGCTGCCATAGGCATTTTGAATCATGAGGTGGAAGCCTAAAGTTGAGAATTATGGAACAATAAGGTAGATTTGTAATCTGAGTTCTTGACAATCCTGGAGCCACCATACTGGCCCTTAATTTCCTACATTGAGAGAGAAATATGCTTCTATTTTGCTAATATTTTTTGTTATTTGCAGTTAATTCTAATACTACTTGATACAAATAGCGTGAATAAAACATATTTTCAATTAAACACCAACTTAGAGGTTATTTTTATTTAGAGTGGATCCATCACTCAGAGGCAAATCCATACTGACATTCTCATAAGAGTAAAGATAATACTAGGATGTCAGTATATTAATGAATGATGAACAAAATGAGTGTTATAGATCAACATACTTGTTTTGGCATGACCAGAAATTCTCTGCCTTCAGGACAATTTACATGGGAAGCAAAGTCATAATCAAAGTACCAATGTATTAAATCACAGTGAGAAATTTCACAGGACCTGGAATCTATGAAGTCTTTATGGCCAACATATTTTCTCCTTCTAGGCAGATGAATATGGAAAGTCAAATCACAATTGTAGGACCTTTAGCAAGGCACCTAAACATGAAACCTGATGAGCTTTGAATCAGGTCAAGGTAAGTTACATGAAATGCATATTTAATCACATACAACTAAGATAGACTAAAGTATCTCAAGTAAAGGGAGGTCTTGCAATGGGAATAATACACTTGTTTCAACTTTCTATATTCATTATTATAATAGAGATGGAGAGTCTTGCTAATGCAATTAGAATGCAAAATTCTTTGGCTAAGGTATTTTGTCCCCTGGACAGTGTTTGGATGGGCAGTGTCAAAGGTCAATATTTGTTCATCGATTGTCATATTCCCTGTCTGATCAGCTCCACTTCTTATAGACAAATTATGCCTGTAGCTATATTAATAAACTTAATCAGGTTAAGGGCTAACTCTGCTGCTAAGCTGCTTCAGTCGTGTCCGACTCTGTGCGACCCCATAGACGGCAGCCCACCAGGCTCCCCATCCCTGGGATTCTCCAGGCAAGAACACTGGAGTGGGTCTCCATTTCCTTCTCCAAGGTCTAACTCTACTGGCCTATAAAAATTCAGTTTCTTGAAAATGATTTTGTTGATTATTCTTCTAATTTATTATGTGTTTTCTTATGAATTCTGAAGACAATCTTTATTGCCCTCATTTCCACGTTGTTGTGTGTATATGTGAGGGATGAAGTCCTCATTGTAGGCTCCTATATGAAGTATGTATTACTGATCACCAGTGATTATTTGGGAGGAGGCAATGGCACCCAATCCAGTACTCTTGCCTGGAAAATCCCATGGATGGAGGAGCCTGGTAGGCTACAATACAGTCCATGGGGTCGCTAAGAGTCGGACATGACTGAGCGACTTCCCTTTCACTTTTCACTTTCATGCATTGGAGAAGGAAATGGCAACCCACTCCAGTACTCTTGCCTGGAAAATTCCAGGGACGGGGGAGCCTGGTGGGCTGCTGTCTATGGGGTCACACAGAATCGGACACAACTGAAGTGACTTAGCAGCAGCAGCAGTGATTATTCAATTAAGATGCATTTTGGCTTAGCCTCATAAACTATGGAAAATATAGGTGGCACATAATTCTTCTAATAGTTGGGAACGGATTTTCACTGAATCAACCACACTTTTGTTGACAGGTTTCTAGTGGCTCAGTTGCTAGGGGTGCATGGTACTTCAGCAGCTCATACTAGTGGGGAAAGAGAAGAAGCTTGGGATGCGGCAATGTCAAGGCCTAAGATGAATTACCCACCTGTAGACCTGCACTCTGGAAGGGGACCCAAAATCCAAAGTTATCTCATGCAATGAAATTTAGCTCCATTGGTGGTCAGCATAATGATGATCTCTTTGGTGGAACTTGGCAATAGTACAGGAGTTAATGACACCTAGAGTCAGGAGACAAGGCTCTAGTTTGAGGCATCTTTCAGGGTTGAAGCAGGTCTTCAGGCTGTAGCTGAAAGTACTAAGACAAAATTCAGTACCTAAGTGAAAAAAGGTTGGCAATTGTTCAGTGAGGAATCAGGATCCCACTTAACATAAGCCTGAAGTTCACGTGGTGTCTGGGAAGTGTTACTTAGCATCTACCTGCCCACCCTTAGAAGCAGGGATAGACTAGACGAATTGAAGGTTACACTTAAAACTTGCATGCCATGATCTTCCTGAGAGTTTAGAGAATAGAATTAAGGAAGGGGTTTGAGAGTCCCAACATTATTCAGCTATTTCTGATAAGATGAACTCCCTGGTATGATTGGAATTACAGGGAGAACATTGCTACTTTCTGAGAGTATCTTAAATAAGCTTTTTTTTAGATGTAACTAATTTATAATGGAATTCAAAAAGCATAGATGAGCTTCAGATGACAGTGAGAAAAACAATTTTTATATAATCTGGTAACTTCTGATTAGAGATGTTCAGCTTCTATGGTGAGAGGAAATAGAGGTTTGAGTGGCCTAAAAGGTCGTGTATGTCTGGAGTTGGTTTAGGGAACTATTATTCTCCATGGCTACAAGAGTATTCAGCAGCAGAAGGCTAATAGTAAAGAGACAGTCTGAGATTTCTTTGCTCTTCAAATTTATTTCTTGAACTGAATCTAAATTGATCAAAAGCATTTTTTAACAAAATCCTTTTTCAGGTGTTGACTTTGATTACTATTTCTTTTTATTTAAAAATCATGAGTTCAACTGTCAGTTCTGTTTTTATGTCTACTAAATCAATATTTGCTTCCCTGGTGGTTCAGAGGTTAAAGCGTCTGCCTCCAATGTGGGAGACCTGGGTTCGATACCTGGGTTGGGAAGATCCCCTGGAGAAGGAAATGGCAACCCACTCCAATATTCTTGCCTGGAGAATCCCATGGATGGAGAAGCCTAGTAGGTTACAGTCCACGGGGTCGCAAAGAGTCGGACACGACTGAGCGACTTTACCTTACCTTACCTTACCTTACCTAACCTCCTCCCTACTGGTTTTAAATCCCCTAAATAACTCTACTGTTCACTGAACATCTGTACTTGGATATCATATGGTACCCTCAAATTTCACAGATATAAAAGTGAACTACCTTCCTCGTTTTCCTTGCTGTATTTCCCATTTCTGAATATTATGTCAGTGATTCACAGGCTCAGATTATCAGGGTCTTTTGCTTTGGACCATGTTGTGTGGCATGTAGGACCTTAGTTTCCCAACCAAGTATCAAATCTGTGCCTCCTGAAGTGGGAACTTGGAGTCTTAACCACTGAACTACCAGGGAAGTCCCAGACCACCAGAGTTTCTAATAGTTTTCCTTAAGTTACATAGCTGACAAATGGAAAAACTAGACCTAGAATCCAGATCTTCTGATTTCAAATCCTGAATGTTGTAGTGGATTGGACTAGATGTCAGATGATCAAATCCCTGAGTCTGACAATCAAGGACCTTTACACTTCAGTCCTTAAGCTACTACTACTACTACTAAGTCGCTTCAGTCGTGTCCGACTCTATGCAACCCCATAGACCCCACCAGGCCCCCCCATCCCTGGGATTCTCCAGGCAAGAACACTGGAGTGGGTTGCCATTTCCTTCTCCAATGCATGAAAGTGAAAAGTGAAAGTGAAGTCGCTCAGTCGTGTCCGACTCTTAGTGTGACCCCATGGACTGCAGCCCACCAGGCTCCTCTGTCCATGGGAGTTTCCAGGCAGGAGTACTGGAGTGGGTGCCATCGCCTTCTCCAGTCCTTAAGCTACTTTTTTAATATTACCTCCCACCACTTCCTCTCATGTTCTCTGTGTTTAACCATGCTATTCTCCTCTTAGTTTAAACACCTGTGGCTGATTCATGTCAATGTATGGCAAAACAAATACAGTATTGTAATGTAGAACAAAGTATTAAAAAAACAAACAAACAAAAAAAAAAACAACTTTTAAATGGGAGTTTTCTATTTCCATGACTTTGTTTGCACTGTTCACATGGGATGTCTTCCCTCATACCCACAACCAATCTTGTTTGATCTTCATAGACCAGCACAAAAATAATCCTCTACCAACCATTCTCTAACTTACCTTGATTAGAAGTGCCCACTCCGTCCAGTGAATGTTCATAGCAACTTATCTATACATCACTCATGGCACTTATTACCTTTCACCTTTTATTGTTTATTCATCATTTATTGAGCACCCATCATGTGCCATTTGTAATTAAAATGTGGGCACACCTCAGTGAGCAGGGTGACTAATGCCACTGGTTTTATGGGATTCATTGTCTAGTCAGGGAAGAAAGATGAGTTAAAAGAAAAACTCAGGGAAGAAAGATGAGTTAAAAAACAATGGCCATAGACTCTAGAGTCCTGGAGTCATAAACAGCAGGTGGATGGATGCTAGAGGAGGGTGTCTTACCAGGACTTGGGATGGTAGGGACGATCAGGAAAGGCCTCTTCGATGACATGACACTGTAGCTTCTTTAGGACAGACTCCTCGCTTGATTAGTGTTTTCCTGCAGAAACTCCAGTCTTGTGCTGTGTACTGAGGAGGCTCTCTATGGCATTGCTGTAGTTTCTTTGGGGGGGTGGGCTACTTCCTGGTGGCTCAGAGGTTAAAGTGTCTGCCTGCAATGCAGGAGACCTGGGTTCGATCCCTGGGTTGGGAAGATCCCCTGGAGAAGGAAATGGCAACCCACTCCAATATTCTTGCCTGGAGAATCCCATGGACAGAGGAGCCTGGTGGGCTACAGTCCACGGGGTTGCAAAAAGACGGACACGACTGAGCGACTTCACCTCACCTCACCTCACCTCACTTCCTTATTTTAACACAGTCAGTTATACTTTCCAGTAGTCATGTATGGATGTGAGAGTTGGAACATAAAGAAGGCTGAGTGTCAAAGAATTGATACTTTCAAAACTGTAGAGCTGGAGAGGACTCTTGAGAGTCTCTTGGACAGCAAGGAGATCAAATCAGTCAGTCCTAAAGGAAATAAACCCTAAATATTCATGGGAAGGACTGAGGCTGAAGCTCCAATATTTGGTCACCTGATGCAAAGAGTCAACTCATTGGAAAAGATTTGAGGGCAGGAGGAGAAGGGGCAACAGAGGATGAGATGGTTGGATGGCATTGCTGACTTAATGGACATGAGTTTGAGCAAATTCTGGGAGATAGTGAAGGACAGGGAAGCCTGGTGTGCTGCAGCTCATGGGGTCACAAAAAGCTGGACATGGCTTAACGAGTAAATAACAAAGTTATACTTCATTGTTTCCCTGCTATTGGAAGTGCAGTTATGATTAAAACTTGACAATCCATTTCTAATGATAGATTGAAAAATCTGAGTTAAGGTCTTTCCTAAACAGATTTTCCCCTGTCACATGTGTCCTACACTTAAACGGCAATGCATATAACCATATCAGTTCAGTTCAGTTGCTCAGTCGTGTCTAATTCTTTGTGACCCCATTGACTGCAGAACTCCAGGCTTCCCTGTCCATCACCATCCCCTGTAGCTTGCTCAAACTCATGTTCATCAGGTTGGTGATGCCATCCAACCATCTCATCCTCTGTCATTCCTTTCTCCTCCTGCCCTCAGTCTTTCCCAGCATCAGAATCTTTTCCAATGAGTAAGTTCTTCACATCAGGTGGTCAAAGTATTGGAGCTTCAGCTTCAGCATCAGTCCTTCCAATGAAGAGTCAGGACTGATTTCCTTTAGGATGGACTGGTTGGATCTCCTTGTAGTCCAAGGGACTCTCAAGAGTCTTCTCCAACACCAAAGTTCAAAAGCATCAATTCTTCGGCACTCAGCTTTCTTTATACTCCAACTCACATCCATACATGACCACTGGAAAAATCATAGCTTTGACTAGACAGACCTTTGTTGGCAAAATAATGTTTCTGCTTTTAATATGCTGTCTAGGTTGGTCATAAATTTTCTTCCAAGGAACAAGAATCTTTTAATTTCATGGCTTCAGTCACCATATGCAGTGATTTTGGAAACCAAGAAAGTAAAACCTCTTACTGTTTCCATTGTTTCCCGATCTATTTGCCATGAAGTGATGGGACTAGATGTCATGATGTTAGTTTTTGAATGTTGAGCTTTAGGGCAGCTTTATCACTCTCCTCTTTCACTTTCATCAAGAGGCTCTTTAGTTCCTCTTCACTTTCTGCCATAAGGGTGGTGTCATCTGCATATCTGAGGTTACTGATATTTCTCCTGGCAATCTTGATTCCAGCTTGTGCTTCATCCAACCTGGCATTTTGCATGATTTACTCTGCATATAATTTAAATAAACAGAGCTAAAATATACAGCCTTGTCGTACTCCTTTCCCAATTTGAGTGTCTGTATGAGCTGATCTCACACAAGATAAAGAAACTCCATGAGGGAAGTTATTATTGCTGTTTTGTTCAGATTTTTGTCTCCAGGGTCTAGCAGAGTGCATGGCACCTAGTAGCCAGTCAGTACATATTTGTTTAATGAACAAATCAATTTCCTCAATAGCCAAAATTTAATATAATTTTCTACCATTTACATTGAAGAATTTGTTTTATTTCTCTGCATTTGAATAAAAAGTGATGAGTGATAGGGAAATATTTTATAAGGAGAAATGTTTTTACATAAGGGAGAAACATTGGTTTACCATAAAAGACAAAAGACTTGCAATATACATGTGTATTTATAGGCTCCTAACAGGTCTCCCTGCTTCTACTCCTGCTGCTCTGAAATTTGTTCTCAGCACAGCAGCCAGAGTGATCCTTTTAAAAATGTAAACTAAATCACGGTGCTTTCTTCTTAAAGCTCTTGATACACTCAGAGTGAAACCAGCTTCCTTACCATGACCTATATATAGAAACTTCCATAAGCCTACCCCTTCTTACCTCTCGTCCTTTTGTGCATTCTGCTATAGACACACTGGCTTTGTTCCTGACCCTTGAAACTGCCATGCTACTTTCCTTCTGAGAACCTTGGAATGCTCTTTCTTCTACATGGAATTCTCTTCCCTTGGATATTTTGCACAATCTGCTCCCTCCTCAAAGAGCTCTTGGGCTTCCCTGGTGGCACAGTGGTGAAGAATCCACCTGTCAGTGCAGGAGACATGGGTTCAATCCCTGGATCAAGAAATCCCCTGGAAAGGGAAATGGCAACCCATTCCAGGATTCTTGCCTGGAGAATTCCATAGACAGAGGAGCCTGGCAGGCTGTAGTCCATGGAGTCACAAGAATGGGACATGACTGAGCCACTTAACAACCAACCTACAACCAAAGAGCCCTTCTCCTGCCACCCCATCTAAAGTAAACTTTATCACCTCTGCCACTATATCCTGTTACCTGGTTCCATTTTGGGGCTTCCCTGGTGGCTCAGAGGTTAAAGTGTCTGCCTGCAATGCGGGAGACCTGGGTTCGATCCCTGGGTTGGGAAGATCCCCTGGAGAAGGAAATGGCAACCCCCTCCAGTATTCTTGCCTGGAGAATCCCATGGACAGAGGAGCCTGGTGGGCTGCAGTCCATGGGGTCGCAAAGAGTCAGACACAACTGAGCGACTTCACTTTCACTTCACTGGTTCCATTTTTAATAGCAATTATCATTATCTGAAATATTTTTTTACTTTGGAGGAGTCAGTCTCCTCTACTGAATTATAAGCTCCATCAAGGTAGAGATTTTTGTTTTTCTCATTGCATTTTAAGCACTTAGAGTCTGTTATAGAGTGCACAGTCATTAAGTATATATTGAATTACTGGGTATTTTATTATTATTTACTTCAAAAGACTATAACATTTTAGTGGCAGGACCCACTTCTATGTTCTTTTACTATTTTATTCCCGGTGCCTTGAAGGGTACTTAGGACATAGTGGATGATGCTCAATAAGCATATGTTGAACTGAACATAGTTATGTCCATAGATGATAAGGATTAAATAAATTCCTGGTCTCTTTTTAATGTTGCTGAGTCCTTTCTAAATTGATGAACTCTCCAGAGAACCTCCAGAATTTTAAACACATTTTGTTTACAAATCTTTAATCTCTAACCAATGTGCAAAATATAATTAATTCCTTTTTCTACCCCAGCTTTGCCATGCTGTTCAATTTCTCCAACTTAAAACTAGTCATTTACCAAGCCATTTACCTTTATATGCCCGTTGACACTCTCCTAATAACTGACCTCATTGCTTTTTGTTTGGACTTTACAGAAACATAACATTTCTCCCTGCCTCCTGACTTTTTCATCTCCTAGCAGGAGATCCAACATACAGGATGCCAGGTTAAGCTTCTGAGAGTTCATATTTGATCACTCCTTTTCTTCGTTCAAAAAACTCCCCAACCCTGTGTTATTATAAATACCATCTCTACCTTTCATGCCTTTCCTAAAGGAGACACAAGACAAATGCTCAAGTAAATGGTCTTTCATATTAGGTACACTAAGATGAGCTGAGTCTCAAGTCAAAATAAATCACAAATGTCTGCTGAATACAAAGCTCCCTGAGGACAGGGAATGTCTGTCTAGTTCTCTATTAACTGCCCAATTCCTAGCAAAGTTTTTGGCATAGTAGATACAAAATTAAAATGTGATAAATATTGAATAACCTAGAGAAGAGGAAGATAATATTCCATCTCATATGCTTCTTGAAGACAGGAATTTCTTTTTTTTCCCTTTTTTAAAAAAATATAAATTTATTTATTTTCACTGGAGGTTAATTACTTTATTGTATTTGTTTTGGCATACATCAACATGAATCTGCCACAGGTATACATGTGTTCCCCATCCTGAACCCCCTCCCTCCTCCCAATTTCTTTATTTTTTTTTAAATTTTTTTTATTTATTTATTTTTTAATTACAATACTGTATTTGTTTTGCCATACATTGACATGAATCAGCCACAGGTGGACACAATCTCCCAATGCCAAAGCCCCCTCCCTCCTCCCACCCCACATCATCTACCTGAATCATCCTGTGCACCAGCCCCATGCATCCTGCATCCTGCATTGAACATAGACTGGCACTTCGTTTCTTACAAGATAGTATACATGTTTCAATGCCATTCTCCCAAACCATCTCACCCTTTCCCTCTCCCTCAGAGTCCAAAAGTCCGTTCTATACCTCTGTGTCTCTTTTGTTGTCTCACATTCTTTAAAAATTTATGCTTGTGTCCCTCATAGCCCTACATAGTAGATACTTAAGAATTATTTGTTAAATTTAATAGAAAACTTAGTGTCTCATAAACAATGTCATTACTTGATACTGATTATCTTTGAATTCAGTTTGTACTGGACCAGTATCATTAACCAGATGTAGATCTGAGGCAAAACTATGTATTGTTATTTTATGGACAGATTCAGGGAGAATGGAGTCAAAAAGGCCAAACTGAGGGCTTCCTGGAGTCAATTAAAATATCCTCATAAAGAAGATTTTCTGGAAAGTACTCAAAGGCCAAATAAAATTCTCAGGAAGATGATCAGTTCAAAGAAACATTAGTTTTTACTGTTGATAACAAGTAAATCATTTCAATCAGTTTTTTTGTGAAGGGAGTTGGAACAACTTCATCTGGCGGCTTCTGAACCCTGTAACTTGGTTCACTGTTGTGATACAATGAAGTAAGAAAGAGAGCCTCATTGTGGAAGGGGTCAAAACTTACACGTTATTGTAGTTGTTCAGTTGCTAAGTCATGTCCGACTCTTTGTGACCCCGTGAACTGCAGCACACCAGGCTTCCCTTTCCTTCACTATCTCCCAAAGTTTGCTCAAACTCATGTCCATCGAGTCGGTGATGCTATCTAACCATCTCATCCTCTGTTGTCCCCTTCTCCTGCCTTCATTCTTTACCAGCATCAGGGTTTCTCCAATGAGTCAGCTCATCACATCAGGTGGCAAAAGTATTGGAGCTTCAGCATCAGTCCTTCCCATGAATATTCAGGGTTGATTTCCTTTAGGACTGACTGGTTTGATGTCCTTGCTGTCCAAGGGACTCTCAAGAGTCTTCTCCAGCACCACAGTTCCAAAGCATAAATTCTTTTGGCTCTCAGCCTTCTTTATGGTCAGCTCTCCCATCTGTACATGACTACTGGAAAAATTGGTGTTATTTGATGTTCTTCCTCTGTTGTCTCTTGTGTCCTGTACTTTTGCATTTATTCTTCTGTGGTACCCCATGCAAAGCAGCAGACCCTCCATGGTCAGGGCCTTTCCTCATATGCTCTTTCCAAATCCCAACTCACATAGGTTCAAGTCTTAGAATTTGATGCGGAAAAGACGTAAATCAAAGGTGTTAAATGGTTGTTTTGGATTCAAGTATGAAATACTTGCATTTTAATGGGTATCTAAAAGCAAAGATTTTACCCAGTAGAAAACCATCATCAGAGGAGTTTTAAGTGCTAAGGCAGGTTAGGACACACCAGGACACTGCAGAGTGCCCCATCTGACCCTGAGGACCAAATGCAGTTATATGAGCCAAGAGTCTCAGGAGAAGAACTGACATGTCCACTGGTTGTTGGGTTATTTGGGGATATCTTTAAAGCACTTGGAACTCATCAAAGACAAGTACTATTACTTGGAGCTAGAGGAGGTAGCTTGAAAGCAATAAAGTACAAATACCACTTTATCCAGCAGGTGGTAAACATATGGAACCTATTACCTTAGGAAATGAGGCAGGCTGAAAATAGAAAAAGGGGCAAGAAGGGCTGAGAAAGAGATTTGATTTTTAGGTCCACGGGGAAAGGTATAGATATAGTGGGTCTAGTTCTCAGCTTTGTTAGGGGGTCTCATAGTCAACATCTTAGAAAATTCCTATTTGACTGGGTGATAGAACCAAGAATGGCATTTCTTATATTCTCATCTTAATTCTTTTGGAAGCTTCAGTCCTTTGCTTTGTCTCCCCTTACAATCTACCCTATTTTTTTTTCCCTCTTGCGCCTTCCCCTTCCAAATCCAGAAGCATTTCAAATAGTATCTCTTTCTCAAAATTTTGAGCACCTAGAGCTGCACTGTTTAATATGGTAGCCAATAGATACACATAGCTACTTAAATTTAAATTTTAATCAACTTAAATGGGACTAATATTTTAGTTCCTCACTTGCACTAGAAAAACTTCAAGTGCTCAATGTTCCCATGTGGCTAGTGGCTAAGCTATTATAGTTCAGATCACAGATATTTCCATTATTACAGAAACTTCCATCAGATAATATTGAACTGCATTTCTATTGTCCTCTCTCCCAAAGGCCCAGACATTAATAAGTTTGACAACAGAAACATTTTATCATATGTACTATACCAGGTACTGCACTCAGCTCTTTACATATATAATCTAATTTAATACCTTCAACATTCTTATGAACTGGATACCATTATCATCTTCATTTTATAGTTGATGAACCCGAGTCTCAGAGAGGTTACATAACTTGTCCAAAGCAACATAGCTAGTAACTGGTAGAGCTGGGTCTGGAAACCAAACCTGACTTCAAAGACCATGCTTTTAACCACTCTACTAGACTGTCTCCCATTCCTTCATCTTGTAACCATCCTTCAAATGACAAGGAGGAAATGACATTGCTTGTGCAAAGACCCTGACATCCATCATGTTGTGAGCTCCACACATTCAACTTGAATATCCTCTTTCTCTTACCTGCTACTCAGCTGTCTCTTCTTACTTTTCCATTTCTCCTCTCCTATCCTGAAAGATGCATATTGTAAGAAATGATGGGCATTACTGATTTGTTTTTTAAAGCAAACCACACAAACATTGCTCTAGGTCCAACTGCTTTTCCTTCAGAATTCTCTACGAGCAAAATCCTCTGTGAGAGAAGACAGGTAAAATAGAAGTCTTACTGATAACAAGTAGTTTCATTGTTTGAGAAAAGAAAATATGGATATGTTGTAAGAATAAAAGCTAACCTCCTCCATCCCAACTCTATGATCTACTTAGTCAGTATCCTGCATAAAACTAGAGCAAAAATGTCTATTTCACATCGTCTGTCTGTCTGTATTCATCCGTATGTCTCTATTCTCAGTACATCCTCAAACATTCAATTACTGCAAAACAGCTATTTCACTCGCAGATTTATCTCAAGTGTTTCCGAAACTGGTATGCTATGGGATAGTATTATGTAAGAAGTTAAATGTATTCTATAGGGATAAAGTCTTCAGTGATCAAATGTACTTGGAAACTACTGGATTAAAAATTCTAAGCAGATTTCTTTAAGGTGGGACTTCTCAAAGTCTTGATGTAAACTGAGTTAAGCCATTTTCTTGCTCAAAATCATTTAACCCCCACCATAGCTCACAAAGCTGTACCCGAGCTGGCCCTGCCTTCCTTTGAGCATTATCTGGTACCCTTCTTGCCCTTAACACTCTGCTACAGCCACATCAGCTTCTTTGCTGTTTCTTGAGCACATCAAACTTTCTTGTTGTTAAGTTGCTAAGTCATGTCTGACTCTTTTGCAACCCCATCGACTGTATGTAGCTCACCAGGCTACCACTGAGTCACCATGAACTGTAGCCTGCCAGGCTCCTCTGTCCATGGGATTCTCCAGGCAAGAATACTGGAGTGGGTTGCCATTTTCTTCTCCAGGGGATCTTCCCAACCGAGGAGTTGAACCCCAGTCTCCTGCACTGCAGGCAGATTTTTTTACCGACTGAGCTATGAGGGAAGCCCGCTGAGCAAGCAGGGAAGCCCAAACATTTTCTAGTCTCAGGGAATCTCCAGTATTCACCCTTCTCTGTTGCTAACTCTTCCCCTCCTATCCCAATGGAAGAGCCATAAATTTCAGATCAAATATCACCTCCTTGGAGAGTCCTTCCCTCGTGGTTCTGTCTAAGATAGTTCCAATACATCTTCTTGCCATGTTCAACCTCACCCCAATGTCTTATTAAAAATATTTATTATTAAAGAATCTGCCTGCCAATGCAGGAGAAGCAGATTTGGTCCCTGAGTCAGGAAGATCCCCTGGAGAAGGGAATGGCAACCCACTTCAGTATTCTTGGTTGAAAAATCCCATGGAGAGAGGAGCCTGGTGGATTACAGTCCATGGGGTTGCAAGAGAGTGGGACCCTACTTAGTGAATAAACAACAACAGCAGCAAGGTGATCTCATTTATTTATTCATTGAGTTGAATATTTTCTGTCTTCCCAGCTGAAATGTTAGCTTCATGAAGGCAGGGACCATATCTGCTTATTCACCAATCTATATGCAGATCCTGCAAGAGTACCTGAATAAACAGTGGTGCTCAATAAACAGTTGCCAAATTGTGAGTGTGAATAATGATGGGAATTGTAAATGTTGGAAATTACTTAAATTGATTGAAATCAGAAATAATATTCACTTATGTAAAAACATAAAAATTTCCCCAAACTAGTTTGAGAGTTCAACTTACTCCTCCCAAACACACTTTAGAAAATCAACTCTGATTTTCATGTTCTACAGTACACATGTTGCAAAATGAAGATCTAAAATTTTTGAGGATTTACTCTTTCAGTTTTGGGAGTTAATATTTTCCCGTAAAATTGATAGGAACTAGAACAATTTTTGCCAAAAAGCCGACACAGTGCATATCCACATATAAAAGCCAGCAATTTATTTCCTTCCTTCCCACTTTTCCACCCCCCATCCAATCAAGTGCTCAAAGTTTCTCCACAGAAAGTTGGCAGAGAGATAAAAGAAAAACAATAAAAGAGACAGCAATAAATAGCTTTTTCTGGGGGCGATCTGGTAACAGACCTTATTGCTGCTGCTGCTGCTAAGTCACTTTAGTCGTGTCTGACTCTGTGTGACCCAATAGACGGCAGCTCACCAGGCTCCCCCCGTCCCTGGGATTCTCCAGGCAGGAACACTGGAGTGGGTTGCCATTTCCTTCTCCAATAACAGACCCTATTAGGGACAAAGAAATAAAAACAGAAGGGTCATTCTACTCTCTCAAAATGTCAGTGAAATGAAACAGCAATGCAGAGCATCCCTACCTGGAGACACATAAGAGGGGACTGTAACTAACAAGAATAGCAAGCCAGCACACCAACAGTTTTAATTTCATCTTGTGAACAGAAGGTGGCTAGACAGATGCGTGGTCCAATGTGATAATTACCAGTGTCTGCTTGGAATATAAACTTTCTTGTCTTCTGCTTCATTTTCTTTCTCACTGAATGGGTTTAAAGAGCCATTTTTGAGATTTTAGTTAGGCTTTCTGCCTTTCTGCCAAGGACACTCATTAAATATTTAATGAAATTCTGGAAGTTGACTTTTAATTAGGATTTGCAAGCAAGCTATGTAGTCATAGGTCAGAGAGACACCATACTAATCCAATGAGAGGGGTCTCTGACCAAATGCAATTACAAAAGTAATGCTAATCTGATTTGTTTTAAAAGGAGGACCTCCGATTCTAGAAATTTTAATCCTGTGATGTTGACATCAATCCTTAGTGGAAATCTCTAATAGATTCATAAAGAAATCAATTGCAAATGTTGAGAAAAGGCAGTGGTGATCATAGGGGCTCTCAGCATGCCTTAACTGAGGGTTAAGTTATGCTTAGTTAATCCCATTTCATTTTTTGAACAGTAAGAACAGGAATATCACAGTGATGGTATGTGGGCTCTAGCACTAGACTTCAGATTTAAAATCATAGCTCTACCACTTACTAGATGTGAGTTTTCAGGCATTTGACTTTATCTCTCAATTCTCCAGTTTTCTGATCTATAAAATCAAAATAGAAGTAGCACTTATTTAATAGCATTGTTGAGAGGGCAGGGTGTGTTTATACATGTAAAACTTTTGGAACAGTGCCTAAGGACATTAGAGCAGTATCTAGTAATTGATCAATAAGTATTAGCTACTATTATTTGGGTACCTGGAATGTGAATTGTATGGAAATAGTATTAGCAGTTTCAATACATGGTTGAATAACTCTAATGCAAGCATGCTAATGAATTTATGTCAATCAGAAAGGAAATTTCTAGTGGTATTCTGTTCATTATTTTTATCAATGAAATGACTGAATGTATAGATGGCATACCTATTAACTATGTAAATATTAACATTTTTATAGTTTTAAATAGAGGGATGGGGTAAAAATAATAATAGCTCATTTAATATGTACAAATTTCAAGTCTTAACTCTTGGGTTTACAATCAACCATATAAATGTAGAGTGCTGAAGATGTGGTCCAACAGGAGTTTTAATGTGTATATCCTAGAGGGTTATTTGACTGTATGCTCAATATGAATCAACACTGATCAGCCAGGCTAATAGAGCCTTAGTCTACATTGATAAATATGTACTACACACAATAGGAGTGGTTTGTTAGCCCAGTGAGTCTGTAACATTTCATTTTGATGTTCTACTTTAAGAAGGATTTTGACCACTGGACAATATTTTTGAGGGTAGGAGCTATGTTTCAGTCAGTGGTATAACTCCAGCGTAGTACTTAGAATGTAGTAGGTATTGACAAAATATTTGATGAATAAAATATAATGAAATTTAATGGATCCATAAAATTTGACCAAGGTGATGAAGAGGCCATAAAGTTATGTGATATAAGGAACTGTTGAAAACACTGAAGCTACTATGCCTGGGAGTTCAAGATGAGGTATCTTCAGATATTGTTATATTGAATAGATATTAGAGTTATCCTGTATAGTCTGAAGTTACTTTTAGAACAGATTCCAACTAAATCTGATAACATTTATGTGGTATTTATGGTTTATTGAGCTCTTTATCATATATTATTTCACATGATTTTTAATTTTATACCAGTCCAATGAGATAGTTATTGCAAGAATTTTATCCCTATTTAATAGAAAGTAGTAATAGCTAACTAACACTGTGCTTACAGTATGTGAACCTCCTTGCACATATAAACTTATTTACATTTCACTACATAAGTTTGTTTTCTTATTACCAGGTATACATTGCAAGTGACTGACTTGAGACATAGAGGGGATAAGTAACATGTCCAACATCACACATCTAGCAACTAGTTGAGCCAAGCTTTAATTCCCCTTAGTCTGGGCTCCAGTGTATATTCTTAACTGTTAACACTGCACCAAATTTCACATTAGCACTTTCTACAGAAAAGGCAACTGAGCTGCAGATAGATCAAGTAAGATTTGCTTAAGATCACCCAACTAGAAACTAGAGGTCAGGAGCTAAAATTCTGACTTAAGATCTAGTGATCTTTTCACTATCCCTGGATGATTCTCATGTTGAATGAAATTTGGACTTCTGTGTAGACCTTCGGCTTTCCCTGTGGCTCAACAGGTAAAGAATCTGCCTGCAGTGTAGGAGACCTGGCTTCCATCCCTTGGGTTGGGAAGATTCCCTGGAGAAGGGAAAGGCTACTCACTCCAGTATTCTGTCCTGGAGAATTCCATGAACTGTATAGTCCATGGGGTTGCAAAAGGTTGGACATGACTGAGCAACTTTCACTTTATGGGCTTTCACATTATGGGAGTACGAGGTGAACTTTTTTGTTTTTTAAAATGAGAGCCATTCAACAATGTGATCAGGTGCAGAGGCTGGAGACCTACCTGTGAGACAAGCTGTGGTGGGGATGCCTACATGGAGTGTGAAAGGCATTTTGGTGATCTTTAAGTTTATTCCAACTCTAGATTTTATCAGTCTATGAACACAGTATTTCAGGAAGAGCAGAGGAAGTCAGCCAAGGGGGAGAACAAGATGATGAGGGAAGGTCACCATCACAAGAAAGTTTTTCTCATAGTGGGGTACTCATAATATCTGCGTCAGAATAAGGCATTTGTCCCATTGCAGATGTCTGGGCTTCTCCTCAGATTTACTGAATCTATTTCTACTGAGTTCCTCAAGAAGCACCTCATCTTTACACTGTGGAACAAAAACAGTCTAGTAGTTCTGCTATCTGACCTATTCCACCAGAGTTTCACAGGCCCCTTTTTCTTTTTTTTTTAAAATTAATTAATTAATTTATTTTTTTAAAATTACAATACTGTATTTGTTTTGCCATACATTGACACGAATCAGCCATAGGTGAACACAATCTTCCAATGCCGAAGCCCCCTCCCACCTCCCACCCCACATCCTCTACTTGAATCATCCTGTGCATCAGCCCCATGCATCAACTACTGCAAGGAAATCAGGATGCAGGTCCAAGTCATTGGTCCCTCCATGACATTACAGAAAAAGTCTTCCTCTGTTCCCTTTCCTCTTTACCATTCGTTGCTTAAGACATTTGTTCATGTTCCTTTTGTAAACTTGGCTGCAGTGGTTTGGAGCTGCATCCCAGTCCAAACCACAGTCCAAATTCCACCCACCAGAGTTCTTTCTCCAGAGAGTCTTCTTCTCAGGCATGAGCCTGGAAATCATTGCAGCCTAATCAGCTTGGCATTCTACTTAGTGCCGTGTATTCTTGTCTCTGACAAGGATTCATTCTGAGGGGCATCCTGTAAAGCTCATGATGCCATCTTCATTGAACTCATGTTTATAAGAAGAAAATAAGGGGCTATAGAAAACTTATTTTTAAATTGAATTTAAGTAGTTTTGCCACATTTTAAATGTCAGACGGAACTGTTCCACAGTATAAATCTGCCAAGTCTATGCAGGCGGCTGTTTTCAATAGGACTGTTCGTGCCCTATTGTACTAATCTTTTTTAAATGCACACCTTGCTGGAAAAGGCCAAGAACACCCACACAGGAAGTGGGCACTGTTACTTTTTTCTTGCTCCAACTGGATGAATAGACTCTTATTCTATGTGATGTGTTGTACTGTGAAGCGTTTCCCAGTCGTTTTCTTTCCCTGGTGGACACTGAGCCTCCTTGGGACACAGCAGGCACCAGCTCTGGCACTCTCCCACATGGCCATCCACTCCTCCAGCCATCTGCCCATCTGTCTGCTGCTTCTTGATCACCCTCCCCTCTTTCCTCACATAGACTGTCTCCTCAATCCAAGAATGATCAAGAGTTACAGCAGTGGATGAGTGTGGGAATCGTCTGGGGTACTAGAACTCCATGTTTTCAACCATGAATGCTAAAAATCTTCCTATTAGGTATATTTTTTCACATTAACAAGGTACCATCTGGTTACCTTTGATAATTTGTAAAATGCTTAGAATAGCATCTGCCCTTTAGTAAGGCAATATGCCTACTGGTTTAGAACTTAGAATCCAGAGTCAAATAATCCAGGTTCTGCCTCCTCCATTTACAAGCTATGTAACTCCTCCAAAGTTCCTTAACTTCTGGGAGACTCAGTTTCTCATCTGTAAAATGGAGCTAATAATACCTGTATCACAGTGTTGTTGTAAGACTGAAAAGACATATTTGTCAAGTGCCTGGAAGATTGTTTACCATATAGAAAATACTTACTGTATATTATTTTTAGTAACCATAAGTGTTCAGAGAAATGTTAGCTACAAGTGGCATTATTATTTGGTGTTATTATCTTTCAAACCCTAGGCCATCAATCTTCCAATTATGCTTACTGACTCTGCATCTATAAGACAAGCAACAAATATCTGGGGTATTTTAGTAGTAGTGTTAGCCGCTCAGCTGTGTCTGACTCTTTGCAACCTCATGGACTGTAGCCTACCAGGCTCCTGTGTCCATGGGATTCTCCAGGCAAGAATATTGGAGTTGGTTGCCATTCCCTTCTCCAGGGTATCTTCTCGACCCAGGTATTGAACCTGGGTCTCCTATATTGCAGGCAGATTCTTTACCATATGAGCTACAGGAAGTCTGTATTTGGTGGCACTTTTCCTCTGTATAAAAGTTTATCTGGGAGAACAGAAAGAAGGCTGACAATCCCAGCCCTAAAGGAGCTTTCAGTGTACTTGGCTAGATAAGATATTTGTACCCATGATAAAACTAATACTATTAAAATACTAGATAGGTGATACAGATGCAGTAAGATCTTAGAGCTCAGAGAAAGGAGATAAACCTGTGAGCTTGGCTGGTGGTTGAACTTTGACTTAGAAAATGAAAAAGGATACTCATGATGATGACATATCCTATTTATTGGAGCCCTACTATGGGCTAGGTGCCTTTCATGCATTATCTCATTTAACCCACATGATATTCCTACAAGGTAGGCAACATTATCATCCTCACTTTTCAGGTTAGGGAACAGAGATTCAGAGCAATTAAGATACTTTCCCTAAAGGCACATGACTGTTAAATGGCACAGCCAGGATTTGAACCTTTGGCCTGTCACACTCCAGAACTCACTCTCCTTTCAATACACCTGACTTCCTCCTGTCATTAAAGATAAGTTGTTTCAGACAGGCAGGCAGGGGAGATAATGCAAGAAAAGTACATAGGAACTGATGTTTAGGGACTATGAAGGGGACACTTGACTGGTATGGAAAGTTTATGTGTAGCAAGAAACAGAGAAAATCCCAGAAAGCTACACTGGGGCCTGACTCTGAAGGGCCATGTAAGTCATATTAAGGAGATCAGTCTCTGTCTTCCAGACATAAAGGAAAGGAAATGGGGATGAATTTGCCATTAAGATCCCTCCTATGAGTGATCTCTGACTATACTTTTTTGATCAGGACTTTGGTTTATTTCTTCCCTTTTATTAGAGAATGATGTTAATAATGCCATTTGTTTAACGTTTTCAGGTAGATTTTGTTTATTTATGGATCCTCTTGGAAACTGTATACATGTACGTGTGGGAGGCAAGAGAAATTGAGACAGTTCAATATGCCTTAACTTACCAAGGTATTTTTGTAATGCCCCAAGTATCCTTGTATCCAGACTGGGAGCTGGTGATCTCTGCCTCTCACTGTGTGTTGGTGAGATGAAGAAAATATCACCATAGAAAACATTTTGATTTCTTCTGATTAGCCAAGAACCACAGGATCTTCTCTAGCATAGTGTTTAAAAACTGAGGAAAATGCCACATATATAACATAAGTAGCTCCTAACTTGCAAATGAGTTGACTCCCACAAGTTCATTTATCAAGAAAATTTTCATAACTTGGAATACACTGTACCTTGGAAACAATGCTATATAAAAGTGGTGCTTGATTTTTCTCTACAATGGAGATGTTTCTTTTGGATAATCTTATGTTCAACAGGAGCTAGATAGCTGGTCGTAATTATACTTTAAAAGGTTTAAAAGTGGAAGCAGTCAGAAGATGTTGGCCTGGAAAACTGGTAAAGTTGTACACATTTCCATGCAGTATACTATTGTCCATTTATTTTTCAAACAAATTAAAACTTTCAGAGAAACTTCTGATTTCCTGAGAATATGTCCAAATATTTAGAGGTACAGAGGTTAAAAACAGCTTCATCACATTAGTGTTGAGATAGATGTCTTTTTAAGGAATTTCTTTCTAGCTTATAAACATTCTAGAAGGACTTGCCCTTTCCATAAAGTAGAGCAGGAGGGCACTGATAATATAACTCGAAGGATACTATTATTTCATTATTGTTGTTCACTTGTTGTGTCCGACTCTTTGCAAGCCCATGAACTTACCAGAATTCCCTGTCCTTCACTATCTCCTGGAGTTTGCTCAAACTCATGTCCATTGAGTCAGTGATACCATCCAACCATCTCTCTCTGTCACCTTCTTCTCTTCCTGCCCTCAATCTTTGTAGCAACAGGGTCTTTTCCAGTGAGCCAGCTCTTCACATCAGGTGACCAAAGTATTGGAGCTTCAGCATCAGTCCTTCTAATGAATATTCAGGGTTGATTTTCTTTATAATTGACTGGTTTAATCTCTTGGCTGTCCAAGGGACTCTCAAGAGTCTTCTGCAGCACCAGAGTTTGAAAGCATCAATTCTCTGGCACGCAGCCTTCTTTGTGGTCCAATTCTCACATCCATACATGACTACTGGGAAAGCCATAGCTTTGACTATATGGACCTTTGTTGGCAAAGTGATATGTCTGCTTTATAATATGCAGTCTAGCTTTGTTATAGCTTTTCTTCCAAGGAGTAAGTGTCTTTTAAATTCATGGCTACAGTCACCATCTGCAGTGATTCTGGAGACCAAGAAAATAAATTCTGTCTTTGCTTCCATGTTTCCCCATGTATTTGCAATGAAGTGATGGGGCCAGATGCTATGATCTTAGTTTCTTGAATGTTGAGTTTTAAACCACATTTTTCACTTTCCTCTTCACCTTCATTAAGAAGCTCTTTCATTCTTCTTCACTTTCTGCCACAAGGGTGGTGTCATCTACATATCCGAGGTTATTGATGTTTCTCCTGACAATCTTCATTCCAGCTTGTGTTTCATCCAGTCTGGCATTTTGCATGATGTACTCTGCATATAAGTTAAATAAGCATGGTGACAATATACAGCCTTGATATACTCCTTTCCCAATTTGGAACCAATCTGTTGTTCCATGTCTGGTTCTAACTGCTGCTTCTTGACTTGCATACAGATTTCTCAGGAGACAGGTAAAGTGGTCTGGTACTCCCATCTCTTTAAGAATATTCCACAGTTTGTTGTGATCCACACTGTCAAAGGCTTTCTTGTAGTCAATGAAGCAGAAGTAGATGTTTTTTCTGGAACTCTCTTGCTTTTTCCATGATCCAGTAGATGTTGGCAATTTGATCTCTGGTTCCCTTGCCTTTTGTATATTTCATTATATATTTCATTATATCCAAAATAATAATTTTACTGTTCTGTGAGAGTGTCATAAATTCTACTATAACTGTTTACTTTGTGCTCTGGCATTTTTTTTTTCTTCAGTAACTAAAGTGGGAATCCTTCTATATAGGGTAATTCATCAAGGTATTCCCAATAATGAACAACTCAGCATGTATTGTTTTATCAGGTAGAGTGTGCTAAGGGCACTGGCCAGGAAACAGGTACATTTGATGGTAGACATAGGGACTTGAGGGCTTCCTTGGTGGCTCAAATGGCAAAGCATCTGACTCCAACGCGGAGACGTGAGTGCAGTCCCTGGGTCAGGACGATCCCCTGGAGGAGGGGCATGGCAACCCACTCTAGTGTTCTTGCCTGAAAAATCCCCATGGACAGAGGAGCCTGGTGGGCTACAGTCCATGGGGTCACAAAGAGTTGGTCATGACTGGGTGACTAAGCACACCACATAGGGACTTGAAAGCAACATTTTCAAGTTTGATATAAAGCCTAGATTGGAACAGGCTTGGGTGAAGTTGCAACAAGAAGTATGTGCCTAAAGGCACAAATTTCCTTATAATGGCACAGAATTTGCTCAAGATGAAGGAGGATAGTTTTTATAGTATGGAATAGGTGGCAACAGGATAGAAGGTGGGTAGAAGGGACCAGAACTCCTGGTTTGGTTAGATTAAGCAGAATCAGCAAAAAGTTCCAGCTTGGAGGAACAAACTGTCTTAAGAATTATCAGGTTGACTGTGCTGATAGGCAAACTTAGTCAACCAAAGGCAGCAGTGTCAGACAGCTCAGAGGTCAATACTTGTTAGGCTGGCTAGTACAGGAAGTGTAAAAGAGATACATGTAGGCCCAGAGTCCAGAAAATTGGAAGTGTTGGAAACAATAAGCAAGAAGCACTGAAGTAAGCACTTGTCTTAGGGGAGAACCCATACCACTTTGTTCTTTTTACCAGTGAGTGTAACCTTGTTTCATAAGAGTTCAGTTCAGTTCAGTCGCTCAGTCGTGTCTGACTCTTTGTGACCCCATGAATCGCAGCATGCCAAGAATCCATCACCAGCTCCCGGGAGTTCACTCAGACTCATCGAGTCGGTGATGCCATCCAGCCATCTCATCCTCTGTCGTCCCCTTCTCCTCCTGCCCCCAGTCCCTCCCAGCATCACAGTCTTTTCCAGTGAGTCAACTCTTCTCATGAGGTGGCCAAAGTACTGGAGTTTCAGCTTTAGCATCAGTCCTTCCAAAGAATACCCAGGGCTGATCTCCTTTAGAATGGACTGGTTGGATCTCCTTGCAGTCCAAGGGACTCTCAAGAGTCTTCTCCAACACCACAGTTCAAAAGCATCAATTCTTCAGCGCTCAGCTTTCTTCACAGTCCCACTCTCACATCTATACATGACCACTGGAAAAACCATAGCCTTGACTAGACGGACCTTTGTTGGCAAAGTAATGTCTCTGCTTTTCAATATGCTATCTAGGTTGGTCATAACTTTTCTTCCAAGGAGTAAGCATCTTTTATTTTATTTTATTTTTAAAAATTTTATGTTTACTTTATTCTACATTACAATACTGTATTGGTTTTGCCATACATTGACATGAATCAGCCACAGGTGTACACGATCTCCCAATGCCAAAGCCCCCTCCCACCTCCCACCCCATATCATCTCTTTGGATCATCCCCGTGCACCAGCCCCAAGTATCCTGTATCCTGTATCAAACATAGACTGGTGCTTCATTTCTTACATGATAGTATACATGTTTCAATCCCATTCTCCCAAATCATCCCACCCTCTCCCTCTCCCTCAGAGGCCAAAAGTCCGTTCTATACCTCTGTGTCTCTTTTGTTGTCTCACATACAGGGTCATCATTGCTATCTGTCTAAATTCCATATATATGTGTCAGTATACTGTATTGGTGTTTTTCTTTCTGGCTTACTTCACTCTGTATAATTGGCTCCAGTTTCATCCATCTCATTAGAACTGATTCAAATTTATTCTTTTTAAGGGCTGAATAATACTCCATTGTGTATATGTACCACAGTGGAACTGGAGGAATCAACTTGCCTGACGTCAGGCTCTACTACAAAGCCACAGTCATTAAGACAGTATGGTACTGGCACAAAGACAGAAATATAGATCAATGGAACAAAGTAGAAAGCCCAGAGATAACTCCACATACCTATGGACACCTTATCTTTGACAAAGGAGGCAAGAATATTCAATGGAGTAAAGACAATTTCTTTAACAAGTGATGCTGGGAAAACTGGTCAATCACTTGTAAAATAATGAAACTAGATCACTTTCTAACACCACACACAAAAATAAACTCAAAATGGATTAAAGATCTAAATGTAAGACCAAAAACTATAAAACTCCTAGAGGAGAACATAGGCAAAACACTCACCGACATAAATCACAGCAAGATCCTCTATGACCCACCTCCCAGTATACTGGAAATAAAAGCAAAAATAAACAAATGGGATCTAATTAAAATTAAAAGCTTCTGCAAACAAAGGAAACTATAAGTGAAAAGAGGCCACCATCACCCTAATACCAAAACCTGACAAAGACACCACAAGAAAAGAAAACTACAGGCCAATATCACTGATGAACATAGATGCAAAAATCCTCAACAAAATCCTAGCAATCAGAATCCAGCAACACATTAAAAAGATCATACACCATGACCAAGTGGGCTTTATCCCAGGGATGCAAGGATTCTTCAATATCCTCAAGTCAATCAATGTAATTCACCACATTAACAAACTGAGAAATAAAATCATATGATTATCTCAATAGATGCAGAAAAAGCCTTTGACAAAATTCAACATCCATTTATGATAAAAATGCTCCAGAAAGCAGGAATAGAAGGAACATACCTCAACATAATAAAAGCTATATATGACAAACCCACAGCTAACATTATCCTCAATGGCGAAAAATTGAAACCATTTCCCCTAAAGTCAGGAACAAGACAAGGGTGTCCACTTTCACCACTACTCTTCAACATCGTACTGGAAGTTTTGGCCACAGCAATCAGAGCAGAAAAAGAAATAAAAGGAATCCAAATTGGAAAAGAAGAAGTAAAACTCTCACTGTTTGCAGATGACATGATCCTCTACATAGAAAATCCTAAAGACTTGACCAGAAAACTACTAGAGCTAATCAATGAATATAGTAAAGTTGCAGGATATAAAATCGACACTAAGAAATCCCTTGCATTCCTATACACTAATAATGAGAAAGTAGAAAAAGAAGTTAAGGAAACAATCCCATTCACCATTGCAACGAAAAGAATAAAATACTTAGGAATATTCCTACCTAAAGAAACTAAAGACCTATATATCAAAAACTATAAAACACTGATGAAAGAAATCAAGGAGGACACTAATAGATGGAGAAATATACCATGCTCACGGGTCGGAAGAGTCAATATAGTGAAAATGAGTATACTACCTAAAGCAATCTACAGATTCAATGCAATTCCCATCAAGCTACCAGCAGTATTTTTCACAGAACTAGATCAAATAATCTCAAGATTTGTATGGAAATACAAAAACCTCGAATAGCCAAAGCAATCTTGAGAAAGAAAAATGGAACTGGAGGAATCAACCTGCCTGACTTCAGGCTCTACTACAAAGCCACAGTCATTAAGACAGTGTGGTACTGGCACAAAGACAGAAATATAGATCAATGGAAAAAATAGAAAGCCCTGAGATTAACCCACACACCTATGGACACCTTATCTTCGACAAAGGAGGCAAGAATATACAATGGAGTAAAGACAGTCTCTTTAACAGGTGGTGCTGGGAAAACTGGTCAACCACTTGTAAAAGAATGAAACTAGACCCCTTTATAACACCATACACAAAAATAAACTCAAAATGGATTAAAGATCTAAATGTAAGACCAGAAACTATAAAACTCCTAGAGGAGAACACAGGCAAAACACTCTCCGACATAAATCACAGCAGGATCCTCTATGATCCAACTCCCAGTATACTGGAAATAAAAGCAAAGATAAACAAATGGCATCTAATTAAAATTAAAAGCTTCTGCACAACAAAGGAAAATGTAAGCAAGGTGAAAAAACAGCCTTCTGAATGGGAGAAAACAATAGCAAATGAAACACCTGACAAACAACTAATCTCAAAGATATATAAGCAACTTATGCAGCTCAACTCCAGAAAAATAAATGATCCAATAAAAAAAATGGGCCAAAGAACTAAATAGGCATTTCTCCAAAGAAGACATACGGATGGCTAACAAACCCATGAAAAGATGTTCAACATCACTCATTATCAGAGAAATGCAAATCAAGACCACAATGAGGTACCATTTCACACCAGTCAGAATGGCTGCGATCCAAAAGTCTACAAGCAATAAATGCTGGAGAGGATGTGGACAAAAGGGAACCCTCTTACACTGCTGGTGGGAATGCAAACTAGTACAGCCATTATGGAAAACAGTGTGGAGATTCCTTAAGAAATTGCAAATAGAACTGCCTTATGACCCAGCATTCCCACTGCTGGGCATACACACTGAGGAAACCAGAATTGAAAGAGACACATGTACCCCAATGTTCATTGCAGCGCTGTTTATAATAGCCAGGACATGGAAGCAACCTAGATGTCCATCAGCAGATGAATGGATAAGAAAGCTGTGGTACATATACACAATGGAATACTACTCAGCCCTTAAAAAGAATAAATTTGACTCAGTTCTAATGAGATGGATGAAATTGGAACCGATTATACAGAGTGAAGTAAGCCAGAAAGAAAAACACCAATACAGTATACTGACACATATATATGGAATTTAGAAGACAGTAATGATGACCCTATATGTGAGACAACAAAGAGACACAGAAGTATAGAGTGGACTTTTGGACTGTGAGGGAGAGAGAAAGGGTGGGATGGTTTGGGAGAATGGCAATGAAACATGTATATTTTCTTGTAAGAAACGAAGCGCCAATCTATGTTCAATGTAGGATGCAGGATGCACAGGGCTGATGCACAGGATGATTCAAGTAGAGGATGTGGGGTGGGAGGTGGGAGGGGGCTTCGGCATTGGGAGATTGTGTTCACCTATGGCTGATTCGTGTCAATGTATGGCAAAACAAATACAGTATTGTAATTAAAAAATAAATAAATTTAATAATAAAAAAAAGATTAGAATATTTTTGTGTTGGAAGAAAAAAATAAAATTAAAAGCTTCTGCAAACAAAGGAAACTATAAGTAAGGTGAAAAGACAGCCTTCTGAATGGGAGAAAACAATAGCAAATGAAGCAACTGACAAACAACTAATCTCAAAAATATACAAGCAACTTATGCAGCTCAACTCCAGAAAAATAAACGACCCAATCAAAAAATGGGCCAAAGAACTAAATAGGCATTTCTCCAAAGAAGACATACGGATAGCTAACAAACACATGAAAAGATGCTCAACATCACTCATTATCAGAGAAATGCAAATCAAGACCACACCAGGCAGAATGGCTGCGATCCAAAAGTCTACAAGCAATAAATGCTGGAGAGGATGTGGAGAAAAGGGAACTCTCTTACACTGCTGGTGGGAATGCAAACTAGTACAGCCACTATGGAAAACAGTGTGGAGATTCCTTAAAAATTGCAAATAGAACTGCCTTATGACCCAGCAATCCCACTGCTGGGCATACACACTGAAGAAATCAGAATTGAAAGAGACACATGTACCCCAATGTTCACTGCAGCATTGTTTATAATAGCCTGGACATGGAAACAACCTAGAGGTCCATAAGCAGATGAATGGATAAGAAAGCATCTTTTAATTTCATGGCTGCAGTCTCCATCTGCAGTGATTTTGGAGCCCCCCAAAATAAAAGTCTGACACTGTTTCCACTATTTCTCCATCTATTTTCCATGAAGTGATGGGACCAGATGCCATGATCTTCCTTTTCTGAATGTTTAACTTTAAGCCAGCTTTTTCACTCTCCTCTTTCACTTTCATCAAGAGGCTTTTTAGTTCCTCTTCACTTTCTACCATAAGGGTGGTGTCATCTGCATATCTGAGGTTATTGATATTTCTCCTGGCAATTTTGATTCCAGCTTGTGCTTCTTCCAGTCCAGCGTTTCTCATGATGTACTCTGCATAGAAGTTAAATAAGCAGGGTGACAGTATACAACCTTGACATACTCCTTTTCCTATTTGGAACCAGTCTGTTGTTCCATGTTCAGTTCTAACTGTTGCTTCCTGACCTGCATACAGATTTCTCAAGAGGCAGATTAGGTGGTCTGGTATTCCCATCTCTTTCAGAATTTTCCACAGTTTATTGTGATCCACACAGTCAAAGGCTTTGGTATATAAAGCAGAAATGGATATTTTTCTGGAGCTCTCTTGCTTTTTCCATGATCCAGTGGGTTTTGTCAATTTGATCTTTGGTTCCTCTGTCTTTTCTAAAACCAGCTTGAACATCTGAAATTTCACGGTTCACATATTCCTGAAGCCTGGCTTGGAGAATTTTGAGCATTACTTTACTAGTGTGTGGGATGAGTGCAATTGTGCAGTAGTTTGAGCATTCTTTAGTATTGCCTTTCTTTGGGATTGGAATGAAAACTGACATTTTCCAGTCCTGTGGCCACTGCTGAGTTTTCCAAATTTGCTGGCATATTGAGTGCAGCACTTTCACAGCATCATCTTTCAGGATTTGAAATAGCTCAAATGGAATGCCATCACCTCCACTAGTGATGCTTTCTAAGACCTACTTGACTTCACATTCCAGGATGTCTGGCTCTAGGTGAGTCGGATCACACCATCGTGATTATCTTGGTTGTGAAGATCTTTTTGTACAGTTCTTCCATGTATTCTTGCCACCTCTTCTTATGATCTTCTGCTTCTATTCGTTCTGTACCATTTCTGTCCTTTCTTGAAGAGATCTCTAGTCTTTCCCATTCTGTTCTTTTCCTCTATTTCTTTGCATTGATCGTTGAGGAAGGCTTTCTTATCTCTCCTTGCTATTCTTTGGAACTCTGCATTCAGATGCTTATATCTTTCCTTTTCTCCTTTGTTTTTCGCTTCTCTTCACAGCTATTTGTAAGGCTTCCCCAGACAGCCATTTTGTTTTTTTGCATTTCTTTTCCATGGGGATGGTCTTGATCCCTGTCTCCTGTATAATGGCATGAACCTCATTCCATAGTTCATCAGGCACTCTATCTATCAGATCTAGACCCTTAAATCTATTTCTCACTTCCACTGTATAATCATAAGGGATTTTATTTAGATCATACCTGAATGGTCTAGTGGTTTTCCCTACTTTCTTCAGTTTAAGTCTGAATTTGGTAATGAGGAGTTCATGATCTGAGCCACAGTCAGCTCCTGGTCTTGTTTTTGCTGACTGTATAGAGCTTCTTCATCTTTATACCTCCCATAAGTGGTAATTACATATTATAAATGTTTAGAAGCTTGTGGGTATACCTGCTTCTATGAGAGGCAGGGAAAAAGTGTCATCAACCTTGTCTATTCCAAATTCCACACATATCCTGCTGCTATTTGCCTATATTCATATCTTAAAGGAACTGACTTGGGTCTCAGACAAGAAAATCCCCTTATGCCAGGCAAGATTCATTAGGGAAGTTTCCTGGAGCTGAGTCAAGAGGTGTCTTTTGAAGAATGAGACAGGCATGGTGACAAGTCAAGAAAGGAACAGTCTAGTTTTATAGCACGTAAAAAAAAAAACCCCTATCTGGCAAAGACTAGAAGTAAGGGTACAAATGTAACTAATGAAAACTGTAGAAGTGCGAGTAAAATCTTAATATAGGCTGTATGATTAGATTTAGTGTCTGAATTTCAGTACAAGGATTTCTTCTCAAATGGTGCAGGATAGTCTAGTACTTGAAGGCAACAAGCCAGATGAATGATCTATTGGGAGAGCTGATGCCAACTTTCCTGTCTTTGGATGATATTAAAGACTGTGCTAGATAGCTTCTAAGATGCCCCCCCCCATTCTCCAACTCTTGGTACTCACTTCCTGTGTAATCTTCTCCCTCTTAGTATAAGCTGAAATTTATACTGCCTTCTAACAAACAGGACATGCCAGAGGTAAAGGGATGTCACTTCCCAGACTGGGTTATTAAAAATGGTAATTCTGTCTTGGGAGCTTCCTCTCTTTCTCTTTCTGTTTACTCACCCTGAAGGAAGACCACTGCCATGTTGTGAGTTTCCTTATAGGAGAGGCCCAGGATGGAACTGAGGTAGACATCCAGTGAAGACTTAAGCTTTCTGACCTGAACCCTTGAGCCTGTGACTTGAGCCCTTGAGATTGTGAGGAACTGAGTCCTGGCAGCAATCATATGAGTGAGCTCTGAAGTAGATCCTCCCTCATTTGAGCCTTCAGATGAGGTTGCAACCCTAGCTGAGAGTTTGATTGTGACCTCATAAAATACCTCGAACCAGAGGCACCTAGCTAAGCTAGGCACAAACTCCTGACCTACAGAAACTGAGAGATAATAAGTGTTTATTATTTTAAGCTCCTGAGTTTGGGGGAAATTATTAATACAGTAAAATATAACTGATAAAAAGAACCTCTCATATTTTTGCTGTTCTATGTGTAGGTAGAGTAACATTCATTGTTTGATGTTCTGGTTATTCTCTGCTTTGTTACTAGGGGATTTGCCACTTTTTAGATGATATTAACATTCACCAGTCCTCTAGAGTTTCTGGAGCCTTGCAAGGCTCTTCCATTCATCTCCAGGAGGTATCCTGATAAGTAACAAGGAAGTCTTGTTTGAGTACAGTAGTATAGTGAGATCTATTCCAATCCTGGCTCTGTCATTTATTAGTGATGTAACTTTGGATGAGTTATTCTATGTTGCTATGTCTCAGTTGCCTCATCTGTTAAATAGGAATAATAATTACAGCTACTTCACTATGTTGATATAAGACTTTAAAAGAGTACCTGGCATAAAGTAAGTGTCACATAAGCATTGGCTATGAAAAATACTCTTGTCTGTTTTCACTCTTCCACTCCAATGAACCCATTAGACTTGGAACTCAATGAGAACAAGATGATACCTTATTCTTCCTATACCCCAATGCCTAGCACAGGCTCTGACATGAAGTAGGAACTCACAAAATGAGACCTGAATTGAACTAATGGTAAAATGGTATCTCTTCCTACACAGTGCTAAAGGTAGAGGAATGTTGGTCAGAACACATCATTTTTCTTTTCTCTAACTCTGATTTGAGCCCTTTTAAGATATTGCTTACTGAGCATAAGTTCTACCCAGTGAATTATACAGACCTGGCTGTGTTTGTTCCAGTTTGGAGCCCAGTCAGAAATCCCAGGGTGCCTGCTTAGGTGCTCAGCTCAGCTTCAGGTCCCAACAGCAGGGCTAATGGTTCTACAGTTGTATATAGCTCACATTTGGTGAGCCTATATTCCAGCCTAATGTTTTCCTCACGTTACCTTTTTAATTCTCAAAACAACCCCATAACAATTACTTTAACTTTACAAATGAATGAACTAAGGTTCAGAAAAGTTAGCTGATATACTCAAGGTCACTTCCCTCATAGCTCAGTTGGTAAAGAATCTGACTGCAATGCAGGATACCTGGGTTCGATTCCTGGGTCAGGAAGATCCCCTGGAGAAGGAAATGGCAACCCACTCCAGTATTCTTGCCTGGAAAATTCCATGGACAGAGGAGTCTGGCAGGGCACAGTCCATGGGGTTGCAAGAGTCAAACACAACTTAGCGACTAAACCACCATACTCAAGGTCAGAGATCTGAACCTAAGTATTCTGACTTCAAAGCTTATTCCATGAGTCAGAAAACTTGGCCTATCTATTCCTTAATGCCTCTTTATAAAATCTATTGACCTCATAAATCGTGCCTACCTAGGATGGAATCCAGTAGTGCAGTGTATAAATGATAGATCCAGTACCTTTAGAGACTGTTCTAGAAGTTTAATTGATTCTGGAAGTGGGTCAAGAGCCAAGGACCCTAAGCATGCGGAGACATGGCCCTATAAAAGTAATAAACTGATTCAGTGAGTTAATGATGACTCCTAAGAATCTAGGGCTGGGCAATCACTGGTTCTACTCACACTAGTTCAGAAGTCAGGCCAGAGCCATGATATTGAATTGCAACTCTGCCTTTTACTAGCTGTGTGACTTCGGACAAGTTACATAAAATCTCTGATCTTCACATTTACCATCTATAAAATGACAATAATATTAACTACCTTGTATAGTTGTTATCAGGATCTCATAAGATAAACAATGGATAGAAAATGCTTATCACAATGCTTGACATTAAGCAATGACTTGGTAAATGGTAGCAATAATAATAAGTATAACAAGTATCTAATAATAGATAAGCTATTAATATTATAATAAGTACACAGACCCTTGAAGTACTCTTATGAGATTTCTTAGCCTCAATTAAAAAAAAAAAAAGGATTTAGACATTTTAGAGGAAGCAGGAGATGGGATATGTGGTTTGGAGTCAGTTTCCTTGCATCTGCTCCTTTGCACTTAGTAGCTGTTGTGACCTTGAGCAACTTAACTACTTTGAATCTCATTATTCATCTGTCAAAATGGTCTATCAGTCAGTGTTCTCCAGAGAAACAGAACCGGTAGGATATATATATTTCAAGGAATCGGTTCACTTGATTGTGGGGGCTGGCACGCCGGAAATCTGTAGAACAGGCTGGCAGGCTAGAAATTCAGGCAGGAGTTGATGCTGCAGTTTTGAGGCAGAATTTTTTCTTCTCTGGAAAAGCTCAATTTTGCATTTAAGGCCTTCCAACTGGTTGGATAAGGCACAGACCTCCTTAAACTGCTTATGTTAACCACATCTAGAAAACACCTTTACAGTAACACCTAGATTAGCATCTGATTGACTAATTGGGTACTGTAACCTAGTCAGGTTAACACATAATACTAAGCATCACAGGTGAGTAATGAGAGAAGCAGTCTCATAGGTTTGTTGAAAGGTTTCAATGAAATAATCCACATAGAGAAATCTGCACAATGTTTTGTGGCATAACCAGCACTCAAAATAGTATTACAGCAGTACAGCTTCTTTACTCAGAGCTGTTGAAGGCAAGAACACTCAGCTGTGCTGCTGGGAGTGAGGGTAGAGTCTTAAATTTCTGTGGGCCAATCTAATGTCTCATGGGATAGTGTCTTTGGTTATGAGGGCAAGTTCACTTGTTATTTCTTGGCTGAAAAAGCATATACAGACACTATCAGTCTCCAGGCAAAGAACAGGTGCCAATACTGAAGTGTCTAGAACTGGCCTAAGTCACATTGGCCTCAGCTAATCCAGCCTCAGCTAATGATCCAGCTAATTGGCTGGGCTAGGAGAGAGCAGCAATGGAGGATGGAGTCTCCAAATCTATGCAGCAGTAACGTCAGCAAAGGCAGGCTCAGGGATTCTGATGTGCTAACCAGTTTCCATTGCAATTCCAAAGAAAGGCAATGCCAAAGAATGCTCAAACTACCGCACAATTGCACTCATCTCACATGCTAGTAAAGTAATGCTCAAAATTCTCCAAGCCAGGCTTCAGCAATATGTGAACTGCGAACTCCCTGATGTTCAAGCTGGTTTTAGAAAAGGCAGAGGAACCAGAGAGCAAATTGCCAACATCCACTGGATCATGAAAAAAGCAAGAGAGTTCCAGAAAAACATCTATTTCTGCTTTATTGACTATGCCAAAGCCTTTGACTGTGTGGATCATAATAAACTGTGGAAAATTCTGAAAGAGATGGGAATACCAGACAACCTAATCTGCCTCTTGAGAAACCTGTACGCAGGTCAGGAAGCAACAGTTAGAACTGGACATGGAACAACAGACTGGTTCCAAATAGGAAAAGGAGAACGTCAAGGCTGTATATTGTCACCCTGCTTATTTAACTTCTATGCAGAGTACATCATGAGAAACGCTGGACTGGAAGAAGCACAAGCTGTAATCAAGATTGCCAGGAGAAATATCAGTAACCTCAGATATGCAGATGACACCACCCTTATGGCAGAGAGTGAAGAGGAACTGCCGGGAGCAAGCATGGGAGATCCCACCCATGACAAGGTCATGAAGGACTCAAGAGAATCTCTGGGCCATCCGACCCATGACAAGGTCATGCAGAAGAGTCCTGATGAGCAAGGCCTCAGGACTCGACGGACCCCCTGGATCTGCTCGAGCATCTACCCCTAACCAGAATCTGTCTGTCTTACTATTTTATGTCTTTCACCAGCTCTTCTGACATTAGCAGGGGACTGTCCCTGACCAAAAGAGTTAACTTAGGGCTTTAGTTTATAAATCTCCTGGGCATGAAAGGAGTGTTTCAAACCCCCTGTTAGCATTCTAGCTTACTGGGCAAGTTTATCCAGACTCTTGCAACATTGTTGAGCCTATGCTTGCTGCCAAGTTCTCACATCTCTTATCCATTGTGTTCCTGGGAGTACCTATAGTTAAGATACAGAAATAACAAGCAGCAGCCTTAGCATTAGCAACATTAGACTTTGAGTTAATACGGTCTTTCTTTGCTGTAACCGGCTGAATCTTTGCTCCATAAAAATGTAACTCTGTACTTTAAGGGTGACGCAGGCTAAAAATTTAAAAAGAAACACTTTAAGGGAAAATCATTGTTCTGGCTGACCAACCTTTATCAAAAAGAGGTCATGGAATATCAACAGGCCTCTGGAACAGAAGATGATGTACAGAAAGTGGGACTCTTGCAGAAGGGAACCTGATATCGATAAAAGTTATTACTGATGAAATGTTGAGTTGACTCTGCATTTTTCACCTTGCTGTATGTATAACTCAGGGTATAAAAGCCCCAAGAAGAATAAAGTAAATGGGCCTCGCTCACTAAAGAAGCTTGGTCACCCCATGTCTCTTTCCTTATCTCTTTATCTATCTTTCTTCATTCGCCGACATTGTCCATCCTGAGGATATCTCTGGACTCTGCTGAGGCTGGACCCTGGCAAGGAACTAAAAGCCTCTTGAAGAAAGTGAAAGAGAGTGAAAAAGTTGGGTTAAATCTCAACATTCAGAAAATGAAGATCATGGCATCTGGTCCCATCACTTCATGGGAAATAGATGGGGAAACAGTAGAAACAGTGCCAGACTTTATTTTTTGGGACTCCAAAATCACTGCAGATGGTGACTACAGCCATGAAATTAGAAGACGCTTACTCCTTGGAAGAAAAGTTGTGACCAACCTAGATAGTATATTCAAAAGCAGAGATATTACTTTGCCGACTAAAGTCCATCTAGTCAAGGCTATGGTTTTTCCTGTGGTCATGTATGGATGTGAGAGTTGGACTGTGAAGAAGGCTGAGCTCCGAAGAATTGATGCTTTTGAACTGTGGTGCTGGAGAAGACTCTTGAGAGTCCCTTGGACTGCAAGGAGATCCAACCATTCCATTCTGAAGGAGATCAGCCCTGGGTGTTCTTTGGAAGGAATGATGCTAAAGCTGAAACTCCAGTACTTTGGCCACCTCATGCAAAGAGTTCACTCATTGGAAAAGACTCTGATGCTGGGAGGGATTGGGGGCAGGAGGAGAAGGGGACGACAGAGGATGAGATGGTTGGATGGCATCATGGACTCGATGGATGTGAGTGTGAGTGAACTCCGAGAGAGGTAATGAACAGGGAGGCCTGGTGTGCTGCGATTCATGGGGTCGCCAAGAGTTGGACACGACTGAGAGACTGAACTGAACTGAACTGATCCAGCAGAGATGATGACCTCTGACGACCTTCCTAAAGCTTTCTCCTTGGTCTGAGCCACTGTTCCCTCTCACCTGGACTAGACCAATAATCTTCTTACTGGCCTCCTGGCTCTCCCCCATGCCCTACTCAATCTACTTTCCATAGTATATCCAGAATGCTGGTGTTAAAATATGTCTCCTCCTATCACTTCTAAGCTCAAAAGCTGATGACTTCCCATCTGATTTTAGCAAAATCCAAAGTCCTCACAATGGACTGTGATTGGGCCTCTAGTTCCTTATCTCATCCTTTTACTGCTCTCCCTTAGTTCACACCATTTTGGCCACAACATCCAGCTTGCTGTTCTTCAAATATTGGGTGGGCCAAAAGTTCATTCAGGTTATTCCAGGTTGGTTTTCAGTTCAATCACTCAGTCATAGGGTAAGATGACTCTTTGTGACCCCATGGACTGCAGCACTCCAGGCTTCCCTGTCCATCACCAACTCCTGGAGCTTCACCAGTTCCCAGAGGCTAGTTTTCGCCAACTCCAATACATTAAGCACACATTCATATAAAAAGGGGGCCAGTTATTGGAGCAAAAAATAAGACAGAACTTGATGATTGTAAAGAATAAACAAACAAAAACAGTTTTATGTTGGAGGAGGATCTGCAGCCAGGCATACCAATTATGAGTTTCTTACATTCTCTCTGACTAGGGTACCGATTGACTCCAGAGGTTGGAAAAGCATTGCAGCTGAAGCATGGGACTAAATGACCCCAGGAGAGAAGACTGGAGGGCTCTGTGTACAAGGAGTTGGATAAGTGGTTATGTTGGTTAATTCACATCTTACCCTATTAGTCTGAAAACTGAGGCTCTTCTACAAGGTATCCATTTCCTATTTCAGATTATGACCTGTACTCTGGGTCCTTAGAATGCAGAAAGATCTAGTGTATGAGAAGGTCTGTACCTGAGAAAAGTTTATTTTCAGAGTCATTCTGTCCTCCTCTCTCTCTCTCTCTCTCTCTCTCTCTCTCTCTCTCTCTCCACCCCCCGCCCCTGGTTCCATTAGATTTTTACATGTACATTACAACCACTAAAACCTTAAGTACCAGAGGGTTTGGGTTTTTTGCAGACTTTTGTAATTATGGTAATGGTGACTCAAACAGTGAGAAAAATAATCCATCCATTTTGGTAATACAGATATGGTGAGTTTGTGCTGACATTGCAGGTAGTCAGCAAGTTTATGGCTTCCTAGAAATGTAGCCTCATTTGGTGATGGGAAATTCCTTTTTCAAATAAAGGACAGTGTGCAATGAAGGTAGTTTCTGTCACCACCCATCAAAGCATGGCTCTCCAACCTAACCATGTCATTCAAAGGTGTGATATATTTGGGTGCAGGTCCTAACCTCTAAAAACACTATTCTAAAAGATACTTGTATGCTTGGGGGAAATGGGCTTCCCATGGCCTCCTGTTATTTATGGGCTTTCAGTAGAAGAGGCGAGGATGTTGTCATGATGTTTTATGAGACTGGTTAGCTTTATAGTGTGAAACTTGAGCTACGCTTTGGGGACCAAAATAATACCTTCGCTTCCTCCTGCCAACCCACACTGGAGAAAAAAGGAAGAAAGAAAGAGAAAAAAAAAAAAAAAAGGAAAAAATTACAACCCGAAACCAAACAAATTCGTGCCTGTGGTTTGGCCAGAAAGAGGATTTTTTTCAACAGAAATGATGATCCCAGTCAGAAGGCAGATGGGAAACTGGCAGCAAAGATCCAGATAGCAAAGCAATCATACAATTGAGACCAAGTAGAATAAGGACCCAAATATGAAGGAGAGAAAAGATGTCTTTCCAAAGAGCTAGAATAACCACTGACCATGTTAATTTGGTCTTTGGAGTTTAATGCTAAGTTGCTTCTTTGGAGTTTAATGCTAAGTTGCTTCTTTGTCCGACTGTTTGCAACCTCATCCTCATGGACGCCTGCCAGCCTCCTCTGTCCATGGGATTTTCTAGGCAAGAATACTTTAGTAGGTTGCCATTTCCTACTCCAGGGGATCTTCCTGACCCAAGGAGTGAACCTGTGTCTCTTTATGAATGCTGAACTGTCAGACGGGCTCTTTGCCAGTAGCACCACCCTGTAAAGTGAAAGTGAAAGTGAAGTCGCTTAGTTGTGTCCGACTCTTTGCGACCCCATGGGCTGTAGCCTACCAGGCTTCTCTGTCCATGAGATTTTCCAGGCAATAGTCCTGGAGTGGATTGCCATTTCCTTCTCCAGGGGATCTTCCCAATCCAGGGATCGAGCCCAGGTCTCCCGCATTGTAGACAGACGCTTTACCGTCTGAGCTACCCTGTAAGGGGGCTATGCAAAAGGCATGCGGTTCTGTCTTCATTGCTACCACCAGGTGTTAAGGTTGAACAAACCTTGTCCAGATGGAAAGACTCAGGATTTTATCTTACTTTGGGGATTTAGGATTGGGATAACAACCTTTCAGTTATCTTGAAAGTCAAGGGTTTCCTGACTGGTCCTCTGAGACTAAGAGCAGCATTGTAACAGACTGTTTTCTCTGGTTCCCTTGACTTGTGACTAGGTAGCTCACTGGCCTAGCTCACTGGCTCAGCACTGGCTGGGATGAAAGCTGTAGTTCTTCGGGGCTGAATTTAATACTAAGCAAGTAAGTCTTGGAGTTCCTTCTCAGACTCCTCACATATAATTAGAGCCCTGAGAAGTCCAGAACTCATACCACAAATGGTCCTACTCAGTTCAATGAAAGATTAGAGTTATAATTCCAAAAGCTTGTTCAGTTTAGTTCCATTATTTTATGGATATGAAAACTAAGGTTCAGAGAGAAAAAATGATTGATCTAAGATCAACTTACTGGATATCTCCTGATTTCCAAGTGCAGTGTTCAGTATAGTATAACTCAGAAAATGATTTCTAAGGTCTATACTTGGAAGTTACATTTGGAGACAATTGTATAGAGTAGGGGAATCTGCTGAGCTCTTCTGGTTGAGAATGAAAGGATTGCTATAGCTCAACCACCAGAATACTTTGCCTGGTGACTTGGCCTCTTGGGTATTTGCCCAACCAAATTTAGAGAGTCATGTACTCTAGAAAATTCCAGAAGCTTCCCTGTGAATGTTGCTGTTTATAGTTGGTAAATTATGAAACAGTGTTTAAATTCTGGTACTGACCCCATGCAGTATGGTAGATTAAGGTGAAGAAAGAGGATGTTTCTCGAATGGTTTCTAGTGGCTGAGATAAGACTGAATTAAGAACTAGGAAGGTTGATTTACTTGAACAGAAGCAAAGGTAAATACATTCCTTATATTGACTGCAGACTATAAACATAACTGAATAGGATTCAATAAACCATTTTTTACTTAGATCTCCTCTATCAACATGGTACTGTGTTCTCAGAAGTATTCCAACCAAATGTAGTTGCTCGATGTGGCTCTGTTGTCCTGACTGCTAACCTTTAGTTGGAATTTGGATTAGACCAGTGTTTCCAAAATGGGTCTTCCCTGGTGTCTCATTGGCAAAGAATCTGACTGCCAATGCAGGAGACTTGGGTTTGATCCATGGGTCAGGAAGATCCCTTGGAGGAGGAAATGCCAACCCAATCCAGTATTTGTGCCTGGGAAATGCCATGGACAGAGAAGCCTGGAGGGCTACAGTCCATGGGGTTGCAAAGTAAACGTGTTTTCAAAGCTGGTTAATCATTGGAATCACTGGGTGGGGGTGGGAGGGTGTCTTTATTTAATTAAAGCTAGAATTAAAATGCTTTTAGCATACTCATCCTTAGGCCTTACCTCCAGGGATTCAGTCAGTAGGTGATTAGCATGACCTGGAAATCTGTATATTAACTAGCTTTCCATGTGATTATGATGATATTATAGATCTGGAAACTGTTGGAGCAAGCTGTTTCTCTTTGTCCAGCTCTGCCTGTAAACCATTCCTCTGTGAAAAACCCATGGAACAACAGACATGCTCTGCTTCAGAAAACCAAGGCCTGCAGTTGCATAAAGGAGGGATAATTGACATAGGCAGAAGAATTCTTAGTTTAAGGAGAAGGACTCATGGTGGCAAACCATTAAAGCAGAGGTTTTCCTACTGTTTTTAATTATTTATTTACAGAATTACATATAACTTGTTGACAGAAAAACTAGAAGAGGAGGCAGAGAGCTTATGTTAGTGGATCATAGCACATTGAAGATCTAGGAGAGATGAATTTAAAACATTCCTGAAGTGATAGCAAATCCAAGGAGCAAATAGTGTTTGCTTGATAAAAATTTGATTTTCTCACGCTCATCCCCTGGATATTTTCACAGGCATGTTGATTTGGCTAAGTGAGATTTCACTTCTGCTAAGCTGAACGCAGACACCAGTTGAAACATGTCTGGGAGGCAAAACCACTGAGTTCGTATTCCTCTCCATAATTCAGTTCACTTTGTTGCTCAATCGTGTCCTACTCTTTGCAACCCCATGAACCACAGCACACTAGGCCTCCCTGTCCATCACCAACTCCCGGAAATCACCCAAACCCATGTCCATCAAGTAGGTGATGCCATCCAACCATCTCATCCTCTGTTGTCCCCTTCTCCTCCTGCCCTCAGTCTTTCCTAGCATCAGGGTCTTTTCAAATGAGTCAGCTTTTCACATGAGGTGGCAAAAGTATTGGAGTTTCAGCCTCAGCATCAGTCCTTCCAATAAATACCCAGGACTTATCTCCTTTAGGATGGACTGGTTGGATCTCCTTGCAGTCCAAGGGACTCTCAAGAGTCTTCTCCAAAACTGCATAATTAGCCACTCCTTTAACCATTTCGTCTCAGCCTTCCTGTAACTTGTGACAAAATAGGCATTCAAGTGCTTCTGAAATTCCCTCACCAATTGTGTGGAGTTCTAAAGTAATAAATCACCAGGGAGGGTCGGCTTTTAATTTGAGGTGTTGTGAACTGCTTTGAGAGAGTGCCACTAGAAGAAGTACTGTTATACCAAGCTAACGCCCTTGAGGTAAAAGTCAGCAGGAGCCAGAAGGTCCTCTTCACATGCAGGTTTGAACTGCTTCAGTATGCCTGCTTACCTTGTTGATTCCATAGGTTTCACAAACACAGGTCCTGGGCCCTCAGGATTGGAAACCCCTGCTGGGGCACCCAACTCCTCTCTGCCTTCCTGGCCATGCTAGCTCCATTGTAACCCTCCCTTCTCAGTGAAAAGCCTAGTTCTTTCAGTCCTCTCTTTAGTGAGTTAAAAAACTGGTGAGAGAAAAACACCAGTCTCGAGTGTTGATCAAAATAACCATAAGGCTTAATATGATACCCTGATGCATTTATAAAATAAGAATTAGAGGTGATGGGTCTTTATGGTGGCACTTCAAATTCTATGGTAGTGGGCTGGGAAGATAAATTTTGGAATGAAGTTTGCATTTTTAAATTAATATTTAATAATAAACTTAATTTTAGAATAGTTTTAGGTATAAAGAAAAGTTACAAGAGTATTTACAGAGCTTCCCTCCACTCTGTACCATATTGTTAGCTGGTATATTTAAAGCATTCAAAAGTAAATTAAGGATTTGTGTAGTTAGATTATAGCTACTATCTTTGCAACTGTTTTCTATTAGGTTCATATTTGTTATTTCTTTTTTAATCTATTTTTCTGCTTTTCCTGGTTTTAGTTGAATATTTTATGTGGTTTCATTTCATCTCCTTTCCTACCGTATCACTTTAAAAGGCATATTTTAGCAAGATTAAAAAAAAACATTTAAAATTATATTAATGATTTATTAGTAATTATCAGCCATGGCCGCAAAGAGATTGTTTTCATATCCTCACTGTGAAAACCTGGTGACTTCCTGGAGTGAAATCCCGCAAACATGTGAGGTGCCTTCCTAAGACTGCAGCCCCCAGGAGTTTCTCATTTTCAAAGTAGTTTGCATTTAGCCTTCAGAAATTTGTCAAAATGATCATTTAAATGTCCCTGTAAGCTTGTGGATTTCAGTGGTTTTTGTTCCAGGTAGGTAAATTCAAGGACTATGTCACTCTGAATGTTACTGTCTGTCTAGATCATGGGTCCAAGAAAGGTTAATGACTTTTTTTTGTCCAGCTTTTTATTGTTTCAAGGACAGGAGTGACAATTTCCAAGCTCTCTGCATGATCTAAAACTAGAACCCGAAGATTGCCTTTTATGCCCCCAAATCATAGCCTCAACCTACCAGTGCACTCCATTACTTCTGTTCACTTTGAGTAAGGCTGATTCTGATGATTGTATCTCTGTGTATAGAATCGATTTATGCCCAAAATAAAAGAATGAAAGATAAGCACAGTGTCTGGTAGAGCATTAAATGGCTCATTAACTGTAAGTACATCATTTTATTTTCATTAGCCAGGATCAGGTTAAGAATAGGTAGAATCCTAGACTCAACCTTTTAGTGATGAATATTTGCTTTTTTTTTTTTTTTTTTGCAATTAATGTAAGTAAATAGCTACCAAAAGGAGGCAGGAGTGAAACATATGTTTCTCTAGGATGATTGCTGAAATATATGTGAGTGGACATAATAATGGTCACTAAACTTAACTGGTAGATGTGAGTGGGTCTGGGGAAGGTAGGTTTTCAGGACAAGATGTTCCCCTTTATGCTATGGGATTCTATCCTATATGGTGTCATCAGTGTTTTTGAAAATATGATAAAAACAAGGACCATTTTTTTCCCCAGAAAATGTACATTCTTGTATCCTTTTGTATGCCAATCTACATTTGTCTAGATAGAATCTTCCTTTAGATTCTAATTATTTGAAGAACTCATAATGGCCGATGTCATCTTTAACCCACTAAGTTGCCCTGTAGAGCAATCTCTCACATTTCTCCTGCCTCCACTGATGAGGGATCTTAGCCTTCTTGCTCAGAGAACTTCTGTCTAGGTCAGAGATTGGCCGAATTTGGCTAGCCAATTCTTTTCTTTTTAATGGTGAAGTTTTATTGGAATACTACTACACTTTTTAAAAGAATTCATTTATTTATTTTAATTGGAAGATAATTACTTTACACTATTGTGGTGGTTTTTGCCATATATCGACATGAATCAGCCTGGAATACTGCCACACTTGTTTAGTATCTATGGCTGTTTGTTTGTTTGTTTTCCTATGGCTGCAGAGTTGAGTAGGCATGGAAAAACCAGAATATTTACTATCTGATCCTTTACAGGAAAAGTGTGCTGAGCCTGTTCTAGATGAAAAAGTCCAGAAAAGTACAGCTGATAACAGTTAAGACATAAAAAGTTACCCTGCCCAAAGATGTTTACATTTTAACAGGAATCAAAAATACTTTTCAATAGCATGGATTGAATCTTGGGGATGGAATTCTATGTTTCTGTGAGAAAATTCCTAGAATCAGGTCACTCACATGTGTGGTCAGCCATGCTAGTAATCCAAAAGACTTTATCTGGCCAATTCCTATAATTCAAGAATTCCCAACCCATACCAAACAGGTTCACACAAAACTTCATGGTAAGTTTTATCTTTTAGTATTATCTTGGGCTACCTTTCTTGCCCCCTCAGCAACTGCTCTCAAAAGCATGCCAGATTTCTGGAAAAAAGAAGCTCTGAGGCTCTTCTCCTTAGGGTCTCAATATGATGCCTTCCTAGTACAAATACTAGTCTTCTAGTGTTCTTTGCTTAGAAGAGCAGAGTAAGCAGCTGTAAACAGCTTTTCTGCAAACATTAATGTTCAGTGGACCAGCAGAGGAGCAAACACAGAGTTCACACAGTGGCATTTCTCTGCAGTTTAAAATTTACACAAGCTACTCACTAGTTTGAAAGGCTAAAGAAGCGAGTTGTGCTAATATCCACATGAAGGGTCTATCAGGGAAGAGTCTCTGACTGAGAAAGCTTTGAATGCAGGGTCCAGGTGACCAGCCAGTGGTGCTAAGCACTCAGGCTTACTTGTCCTATTTGTCATTTTCAAGGTTCCAGGCCAGTCTCTTTCAGGATTGGTTCTTACCTGAGGTGAAAAATATAAAGACAATTTATAGTTGTTCTTTTGTTGTTTGTGCTACTTTTCCCCCTAGATGCTCCTATTTTTCCCCTTGTGCCTCACCTTACATTACTCCAGCCTTTACTTATTCCCTGTGAACTTACCATGTACTGTTTGCCTGGCCATTTTCCCAAATATTTTTATCCTCTTTGTGCAGAGATAACATGCTGTGGTAGAAGGACTTTGGATTTAGAGAAAACTAATTTATTAGCTAGTATCACCAAGGCAAGCCTTGATGAGTCTCAGTTTCTTCATCTGTAACATGAGGCTGCAATACTGGTTATTAAGAAGATTCCTTGAGGTAGTTTGTATAAAACTCTTAGCACAGCACCTGATACACTATAGACACTCAGTAACACCACTCCTCTTCACTAGTGTCTCATTCTTCTCAACAGGAGATTCTTTCTGTGCCTTACCTGGCCTTTGATTCATTTTTCCAGGCCCTTGTGATTTGTAGATGCTCTGCCTCCCTGGGCTCACAGTCTTGCTATCCTTTGTTTCTTTGTCTGGTGGAGCACACCAACTGACCTTTATTGGATGGCTCACTGTAATTCCAAGGGACCTGGAAAGCCAGTACCCAATAATACCCCCTCCAGTCATTTAGAAGCCTGGTAGAATCATTATGTGGTGATTTGCACGTAAATGGTGCTGTGTTTTATTTAGCCATGACAGAAAAAACTGTGTAAACAACAGCGTCTGCATGAATATGCATGTTGCTTAATGACAAAATTATTTAATTTGCTCCTTTGCCAAGACTCACCTCACAGATGGTTCTAGGAAGGCCCTAAGAATTACACTCAGATCACCAAATACTCATTCTTTTTTTGCCAACTCATTCAGTCTTTCAAGATTTGTTAGACTTGAAAGACTTAGGGGTATATATAAGCAAATTGAGCTACCTCATATTGATTCATCTTTTAAATAAACAGTTGAAGAGCTAAACTATTCCAAATACCATGTGCTGAAAATCAGAAACATCCATATCATAGCCTTGTGTTGTTACGTGTCTTATGTGATTTCCTCTCCCTACAATGATTGTCCCTCTCTCTACCTCCATGCCCCACCTATACTATTGACTTAGGCTCCAGTTTTCACTTCTATTTCTCACTTTGTCCCGTGTTAGATAGAATTGTTGATCATTAAGTCTTTACTCCCTTGTAGTGGTAACATATAGTCACATCTTTGCAAGGACTTAGAACTCTGATCCTGACACATCACCTAGGGAAGATTAGTATTTATTTTGATGGCCAAAGGAAAGTGGAAAGGCCCTTTGCTTTCTCAACCATCTACTAAAAATTTTTTCATTGCTCTCTCTCTTTCCTGAAATATTCATTCAGTTCAGTTCAGTTCAGTCGCTCAGTCGTGTCCGACTCTTTGCGACTCCATGAATCACAGCACGCCAGGCCTCCCTGTCCGTCACCAATTCCCAGAGTTCACTCAGACTCACGTCCATCGAGTCAGTGATGCCATCCAGCCATCTCATCCTCGGCCATCCCCTTCTCCTCCTGCCCCCAATCCCTCCCAGCATCAGAGTCTTTTCCAATGAGTCAACACTTCGCATGAGGTAGCCAAAGTGCTGGAGTTTCAGCTTCATCATCATTCTTTCCAAAGAACACCCAGGGCTGCTCTCCTTCAGAATGGACTGGTTGGATCTCCTTGCAGTCCAAGGGACTCTCAAGAGTCTTCTCCAACACCACAGTTCAAAAGCATCAATTCTTCGGCACTCAGCCTTCTTCACAGTCCAACTCTCACATCCATACATGACCACAGGAAAAACCATAGCCTTGACTAGACGGACCTTAGTCGGTAAAGTAATGTCTCTGTTTTTGAATATGCTATCTAGGTTGGTCATAGCTTTTCTTCTAAGGAGTAAGTGTCTTTTAATTTCATGGCTGCAGTCACCATCTGCAGTGATTTTAGAGCCCCCAAAATAAAATCTGACACGGTTTCTATTGTTTCCCCATCTATTTCCCATGAAGTGATGGGACCGGATGCCATGATCTTTGTTTTCTGAATGTTGAGCTTTAAGCCAACTTTTTGCTCTCCTCTTTCAATTTCATCAAGAGGCTTTTTAGTTCCTCTTCACTTTCTGCCATAAGGGTGGTGTTGTTTGCATATCTGAGGTTATTGATATTTCTCCCGGCAATCTTGTAGCACATCTTCTAACTGGAGACAGTGAAAGACTTAAAATGCATGTGTACTACATGAAGGGGGAAAACACATCAACATAGTGTTGATTATCATTTCAAGCGACAAAAGTCAATCAGATGAACTTTGAACTAGGAATCTAAGCTTATTTATGTGTCAGGCACTGAACTAGATATTCTCCAGTTGCTGAATTCCTTCTTTGAATCCTTGTAAGGACTCTGTAAGATAAATTTTATTATTTCCCACCCCCACACCTTATATATGAAGCAACTGAAACCCAGAGAGGTTCAAGTTATGTGCCCAAAGTTACAACTACTTAGTAGTACATCTATGACTGACTGCCAAGCTAAGCAAAGAGGCAAGTTCTTGAGAAGAGATTTAGTGTGGAAATGGAAGACACCCAGAAAATATACTTCCTATGTTGCCACACAGTGTCAGGTCTTTCTATACCTCCTCTCTCCAACTTTCAGATTTTATGAGAATTTATATCTTATTTTGTTCCCCTATTGCTTAGCCCCAGGATAGAGGGAATTCAGATGGTGGTCAGATTTTCCAAGCAGTTGTTGAGAAAATGCCATTCTAGTATGCAGACCTGCCTTCTATCTCTCTTTTACCTTTACCGCATGTCTCTGTAGTTCTGTGAGGAGCAGAACAACCCCCAAGTGGGAAGCCACTTAGAACCACACCAATATAGAATCATCAGGTTTGGCTACTTTTCCAAGAACCTGAGATAGTACTTGGCATTCTTCTGTATCAGATATTTCCAAAGAAAGACCACTCCTTAGGGCTGAGTGTAACGGCCTAGCTTTCAAACTGCTCAGAAGAGAAAGTGAATTCACTCAGTCATGTGTGACTCTTTGTGACCTCATGGACTGTAGCCTATGAGGCTTCTCTGTCCAGGGTGTTTTTCAGGCAAGAGTACTGGAGTGGGTCGCCATTTCCTTCTCCAGAGGATCTTCCTGACCCAGGGATTAAACCCAGGTCTCCTGCATTGCAGGCAGACGCTTTACCATCGGAGCCTCCAGGGAAGCCCATGTGGGTCAATCCACCTCAGACTTCTGCAACAGTCCACCACCTCCTTTTTGTAGACTTTGAACAGTGAGTTGAGACTGTTTTAGTGAAAATTTAATCTGAGCCCTAGCCCCCAAATGGCAATTTGAGGGGAATTTAAGTTTTGAAAGTACTCCAAGATAAAAATTTTGAGGGCTTCATTGTCTTCCACAATTTAGGATCTGTGGCATCAGGCCCAAGCCAAAACATTTTTCCTTCCCCCAAACTAGAAACGTCAACCAAACTGTGAACTTGTTAAGTAAAATAAAACATGCTCTTCTTTTAAAGACTAAGTTTTACCTCAGAATTATTTTATATTATAAGTAATTTTTAAAAATCTAAGTGCTTATCAGGACACACTTTATCAACTATTTTTTAAAGTACCAGTTTGGTTGTACTCTAGTGTTCTCCCAACTAACTCTGGGCTGAATGTGGGTTGTACATGCCTAAGAGATCTGCTTCAGAGAGTCAGATTTCCCTCTTCATCAGTATCACTACCACCATTTAACAAAGGGAAAGGTAACTTATGTTTGTTGAAAATCTATGACATACTGAGAGCTGTGTTACTTTGTAAACATCATTTCTAATGCTATATACATGATGTATATAATGTCTAACTCTCAAGATAATCTTCTTGAAGAGGAAACTATTATTCTCATCTAACAAGGAAACTGAAGCTCATAGAAATTAAATATGTTCACCATGACAACCTAATTACTAAGTGACAGAACTGGGAATTTTTAAAAAACAACTTTGCATATTATAAAATGTATGATATACCCATTTTAAGTCTACAATTCAATAATTATTAGTAAGTGTGCAGAATTGTACATATATTACCATAATCCAATTTTAGAATATTTTTATTACTCTATAAAGATCCCTGGTCATTCCCCATTCCCACCCACTATTCAGCAACCACTGATCTACTTTCTGTCTCCATAGAGAAAGAAAATAATAAAGATTAGATAAAATTTAAATGAAATTTATAATAAAAACAATAAAAAAATCAACAAGCCTCAAAGGTGGTTCTTTAAAAGATAAACAAAATTGAAAAAACTTTGGCTAGATTCACTAAGAAAACGTAGAATAGTCACATTATTAATATCAGGAAGGAATGTGGGGTCATTTTTACTGCTCTTGCAGAAATAAAATGATTATAAGACAATACTAGGAATAATTGTATGCCAACAAATTTGATAACCTCAATGAAATGGAAAATTTTCTTATGACACTCAAACTACCAACACTGACATAAGTAAAAATCTGAATAGCATGATAACAAGTAAAGAGATTGAGTTAGTAATAAAAAAACCTCCAAACAATAATAACAAAACCCAGGACCAGATGGCTTTAGTGCTAAATTCCACCGAATGTTTAAAGAATTAACATCAATCATTCACAGACTCTCCAAAAACACAGAAAAAGGAACATTTTTAAACTAATTCTATGAGACCAATATTATTCTGATACCAAATCCAGACAAAGATATTATGAGAAAAGAAAACTATAGAGCAATCTCTCTCCTGGATATGAATGTGCAAATTTTCAACAAAATACTAGAAAACCAAATCTTAAGAATTATCTACCATGACCAAATAAACTTTATGCTAAATCTCTATTCTAAGAGTACGAGGCTGGTTCAACATATAAAGTTAAATCAATATAACATACTATATTGACAGAAGACTCTTGAGAGTCCCTTGGACTGCAAGGAGATCCAACCAGTCCATTCTGAAGGAGATCAACCCTGGGTGTTCTTTGGAAGGAATGATGCTAAAGCTGAAACTCCAGTACTTTGGCCACCTCATGCGAAGAGTTGACTCATTGGAAAAGAGTCTGATGCTGAGAGGGATTGGGGGCAGGAGGAGAAGGGGACGACTGAGGATGAGATGGCTGGATGGCATCACTGACTCCATGGACGTGAGTCTGAGTGAACTGCGGGAGTTGGTGATGGACAGGGAGGCTTGCCGTGCTGTGATTCATGGGGTCACAAAGAGTCGGACATGACTGAGTGACTGAACTGAACTGAACTGATTGACAGAATAAAGGAAAAAACACAACATGAGCATCTCATTAGACGCAGAAAAAGCACTTGACAAAATCCAGTATCTCTTGATAATAAAACACCCAATAAGCTAGGAATAGAAGGGAACTTCCTCAAAATGATAAAGAGCATCTATGAAATATCCACAATTAACATCATACATCATGGAAAAAGACGGAAAGCCTTCCTGTTAATATCCGATTGTACCGCATGTATTCAACATCGCACTAGAAGTTCTAGCCAGGGCAGTTAGGCAAGAGAAAAAAATAAAAGGTATCCAGAACAGAAATAAAGTAAAACTATGTCTATTTGCAATTGTTATGAACTTTTATATAGAAAATCTTAATTAAACCACAACAAACTTTTAGTTAATAAGTGCGGCACGGTTGCATCCAAAAGAATAAAATAGGAATAACTTCAATGAAGTATGTGGAAGACTGAAATATTGAAAACTACAAAACAACCATGTTCATGGATAGGAAGATGGCAACACTCTTCAAATTTATCTATAGGTTCAGTACAATTCCTGTGAAATTTCCTATTGCCTTTTTTGTGCATAAATTGAGAAGTTTATCCTAAAATCCATACAAATCTTGGGATATAAAACTGTAAAAGCAATCATAAGAGAAAAGAAGAAAGTGAGAGGATTCACATTTCTCAACTTCAATAATTAATACAGTAATCACAACTCTGTGGTCCTGGCATAAGATAAATATAATGGAATAGAATTGAGAAGTCAGACATAAACTTATACATGGATAGTCAACTGATCTTTGACAAGACCTTCAAGCCATACTGGGGAGTAAGAATAGGCTTTTCAGTAAATGGTCCTGGGAAAACTGGTTGGTGTTTGTGGTTTAGTCACTAAGTCGTAGTCACTAAGTCATGTCTGACTCTTGCAACCCCATGGACTGTAGCCTGCCAGGCTCCTCTGTCCATGGGATTATCCAGGCAAGAATATTGGAGTGGGTTGCTATTTACTTCTCCAGGGAAAACTGGATATCCGTATACAAAAGAATGAATTTAGAATCCTGTATTATACCATATAAAAATTAACTCAAACTGGGTCAAAAATCTAAATGTAAAAGCTAAATTTAAAAAACTCTTGGGAAGAAATATAGGTATAAATCTCTATGAGTTTTTATTAGTCAATGTTTTGTTAAACATGACACCAAAAGCACAGGCAGCTAAAGAGAAATACATAAATATGATTCACCAAAATTTAAAAAGGAATTGTACATCAAAGGACAGTATCTAGATAATAAAAAGGAAAACTGGCAGAATGAAAATCATGTATCTGATAAGGATCTAGTATCCACAATATACAAAGAACTCAACAAAAGACAAATCCAGTTTTAATGGAGAAAACAATTGAATAGCTGCATCTCCAAAGAAGGTATACAAGTTGCCAACAAGCCCATAAAAAGACACTTAATATCATTAGTCATCAGGGTAATGTAAATTAAAAAAAAAAAAGCCTCAAAGAGATATAAATTCACACTAAGATGGCCAGATTTTTTTTTTTTAAAGGAAAATAACAGTTTTTGGTGAAGATGTGGAGAGATTGGAACCCTCACACACTGCTGGTAGAAATGTAAATTAGTGAGGGCATTATGGAAAACAGTGTAGTAGTTCCTCAAAATGTTAAATATAGAATTGCCATGTGGCTCAGAAATTCTGCTCCTCTCCTAGGCATATACCTAGAGAATTGAAAACATGTTCAAACAAAAACCTGTCTATGAATGGTCATAGCAGATTCATTCATAATAACCCAAAGTATAAATGATCCAATTGTTTATACATGTAATCGATTTTATGGACTATTTATTCAGCCATAAAATAATGAAGTCCTAATACATGCCACAACATTAATGAACCTTTGAACACATGCTGAATAAAAGAAGTCAGACACAAAAATCACATATGTGTTATGGTCTGAATATTTATAAATGAAGATCATGGCATCTGGTCCCATCACTTCATGGGAAATAGATGGGGAAACAGTGTCAGACTTTTTTGGGGCTCCAAAATCACTGCAGATGGTGATTGCAGCCATGAAATCAAATGATGCTAAACTCAGCAGTGGCCACAGGACTGGAAAAGGTCGGTTTTCATTCCAGTCTCAAAGAAAGACAATGCCAAAGAATGCTCAAACTCCTGCACGATTGCACTCATCTCACACGCTAGTAAAGTAATGCTCAAAATTCTCCAAGCCAGGCTTCAGCAATGCATGAACCGTGAACTTCCAGATGTTCAAGCTGGTTTTAGGAAAGGCAGAGGAACCAGAGATCACTGGATCATCGAAAAAGCAAGAGAGTTCCAGAAAAACACCTATTTCTGCTTTATTGACTATGCCAAAGCCTTTGACTATGTGGATCACAATAAACTGTGGAAAATTCTGAAAGAGATGGGAATAGCAGACCATCTGACCTGCCTCTTGAGAAACCTGTATGTAGGTCAGGAAGCAACAGTTAGAACTGGACATGGAACAACAGACTGGTTCCAAATAGGAAAAGGAGTACATCAAGGGTGTATACTGTAACCTTGCTTATTTAACTTCTATTCAGAGTACATCATGAAAAACACTCGTCTGGAAGAAGCACAAGCTGGAATTAAGATTGCTGGGAGAAATATCAATAACCTCAGATATGTAGATGACAACACCCTTATGGCAGAAAGTGAAGAGGAACTAAAAGGGCTCTTGATGAAAGTGAAAGAGGAGAGTGAAAAAGTTGGCTTAAAGCTCAACATTCAGAAAATGAAGATCATGGCATCTGGTCCCATCACTTCATGGGAAATAGATGGGGAAACAGTGGAAACAGTGTCAGATTTTATCTTTGGGCTCCAAAATCACTGCAGATGGTGACTGTAGCCCTGAAATTAAAAGACACTTACTCCTTGGAAGAAAAGTTACGACCAACTTAGATAGCATATTGAAAAGCAGAGACATTACTTTGCCAACAAAGGTCGTCTAGTCAAGGCTATGGTTTTCCATTAGTCATGTATGGATGTGAGAGTGGGACTGTGAAAAAAGCTGAGCACTGAAGAATTGATGCTTTTGAACTGTGGTGTTGGAGAAGACTCTTGAGAATCCCTTGGACTGCAAGGAGATCCAACCAGTCCATTCTAAAGGAGATCAGCCCTGGGTGTTCTTTGGAAGGACTGATGCTAAAGCTGAAACTCCAGTACTTTGGCCACCTGCTGCAAAGAGTTGACTCATTGGAAAAGACTCTGATGCTGGGAGGGATTGGGGGCAGGAGCAAAAGGGTATGACAGAGGATGAAATGGCTGGATGGCACCACCGACTCGATGGACGTGAGTCTGGGTGAACTCTGGGAGTTGGTGATGGACAGGGAGGCCAGGCATGCTGCGATTCATGGGGTCGCAAAGAGTTGAACACGACTGAGCAACTGAACTGAACTGAACTGAAAATTCATATGCTGAAATCCTAACCTCCAAAATGAAGCCATTAGGATGTGGGGCCTTTGGGAGATGGTTACATCATGAGGGTGGAACTCTGCTGAATGAGATTAATGCTTTATAAGAGGTTCCAGAGGGACACCTGGTCCCTTTCCTCATGTGAGAACACAGCTAAAGGTAGAGCCAGGAAGAGGGATCTCACCAGAATGTGACCATGGTCACACCTTGATCTTGGATTTGCTAGTCCCCAGACCATTTAAAGGTAAATGTTAGTTGTTTATAAGCTACCCAGTCTGTGGTACTTTGATGTGGCAGCATGATTCCATTTACATGTAATATTCAGAATGGGTAAATCCATAGAGATGGAAAGCAAGTTAGTGGTTACCAGGGTTTGAGAGGGTGGGAAATTAAAAGCAAGAGCTTAATGGGTACAAAGTTTCTTTATAGGGTAATGAAAATTGTCTGAAATTGGATCTAGGTGGTAGTTGCACAATATTTTGAATATCCTAAAATCACTGTGTTGTACACTTTAAAGTGATGAATTTTATGTGAATTTTATCTCAAGGTTAAAAATGTTTAGAAAACCCTTTAATTTTGGAAACTCCAACCCATTACCTCAAGGACAAGTTCAAGCCTGTGAGCAGAGGGTGAAGATCAGATGATGATGGCCCTGCCAGCTATGATGGAGGCTACGTGGAGGGACTTTTAGTTTACATCACAAATGCTAGTGGGCCATAAAGAGAGTGAGATGCAGGAGTACTGGAATGGTCAAACTGTGGCAATCTCTGATTAACTGGTTGTGAAGCCCAGTAGGTTGCCCTGACTGAATAGATACCATAGTTGTCACCCACTGTGTGTGGGCTGCTATAACTAAGTATTGTAGACTGGGTGGCTTATAAACAACAGAAATTTATTTTTCACAGTTCTGGAGGCTGGAAATCCAAAATCAGGGTGCCAGCATCGAGTTTGGTGAGAACCTTCTTCTAGGTTAGAGACTTCTGACTTACTGTTTCGGACAGCAGAGGGAAGAAGCAAGCTTTACTGAGACTCTTAAAAGGACATTAATCCCATTCATGAAGGCTCCGCTTTCATGAGTTCATCTAATTCTAATCACCTCTCCAAATTTGAAAGTGAAAGTTACTTGCTCAGTAGTGTCTGACTCTTTGCGACACATAGACTGCAGCCCGCCAGGCTCCTCTGTTCATGGGATTCTCCAGGAAAGAATACTGGCGTGGGTAGCCATGCTCTCCTCCAGGGGATCTTCCCAACCCAGGGATTGAACCCAGGTCTTCCACATTACAGGCAGGCTCTTTACCGTCTGAGCCACCAGGGAAGCCCCACTTCTCAAAGGCCCCACCTTCTAATGCCATCACACTGTGAGGTAGGGTTTTAATATATAAATTTGGGGGTACACATTCAGTCCTTGACACTCACATACAAATTACTCCAATCTAAAGGAAATACTTGTTTAGTTGCTCAGATGTGTCTGACTCTTCTGCAACCCCGTGGGCTGTAGCCCTCCAGGTTCCTCTGCCCGTGGGATTTCCCAGTTAAGAATATTGGAGTGGGTTGCCATTTTCCTTCTCCAGGGGATTTTCCTGACCCAGGGATCGAACCTGTGTTTCCTGCATCACAGGCAGATTCTTTATCCCTGGGAAGCCAAAGGAAATACTTACACCTGAATTATTTTATGAGCTAAGGTATCTCTATGAGCAGTTAGATTTATTCAATCTAGTCACCAAACATTTCTCCTCATGTATTTGTTGAGCATTAACTGTGTGCTTGACCACTGTACACAAACATTATATTCTTAATATATATTAACTCAATCCATTTAACCCATTAAGTAAATTTTAACATTCCTATTTTACAGATGGGGAGACTACAATGTAGAGAGGTTAAATAACTTGCCTAAGACTACCCAGTGACTATGTGGCAGATCTGGGATATTAACTTGGATCTGTATGACCCCATACCTCCCACTCTTTAACACTATACTATAATGGAAGGTAGCTCATACTAGGGAGTGGAGGATGTGAACATTGGAGAGAAAGAAGTCTAGCATGAATTCTGACTGTCATTATAGACAAATTGGTTAAATTCCTCACAACTCAGATAATTGTTCAGATTTAATGAAAACAGGGACAGAGCTAACCTATTTTCTCTCTTTCACTGTTATAAAAATAAAATCTTTTATCTTTTATCATTTTCACAAATTCACTGTGCAATAAATTGGGCCTGTTGAAATCTCATAATATTGTTGAGATGGTGTTAGGCAATTACAGTATGTGTTCTAGTTTGTTTATTTGTTAGCTGTGAAAACCTGTTGATCATGCATTAAATTGAGGTGGATCTATAGCTTCTGACTTTAAAAAAGGGACATATTGTAAATGTGGTTGTTGACAGGATGACAGAATTTTAAGCTTTCACAATTAAAAAATGTCTACACATTCTGTGTAACATCCAATAATTAAATGCCTGGCAAGTGTCATTAAACAAAATTAACATACTAAAGGTGTTGGTTTGTAAATAATCAGGACAGGAAGACTGGATGATTGTATACACAACTGTGTTTACTTGAACAACTGCTAGTGGCTTAATGATGATGCAACCATCATTTCATTTACTCTTTTCAAAATTCTAAAATGTATTTAACTTACTATTTTATAATAAAGCATTGTATTTATTTGCTGTTCTGCAAATAAATATGAATGCAGAGAGATAAGTTAGGATTAAGTTATTTAACTGTCTGTATATTTAACAATATAAACTTTAATCCATGTCACCTTTCTCAAGATCCATACCAGAACATGCCTTCTCTTAGATAACTTCCCTTGCTACACTGCCATGCTCGGAACATATTTTTCACACCTATCATGCTATTTATAGAGTAGTACATTGCTTAAACTTAATATTGTTTTTCAACAATTTTTCTTGCTGTTTCAGGAATATTCATTTTCTCTCTCACTGACTCACAAGATCCCCATCTCTTTGACTTTTTTATAATCACAGAATGTTTAATGATAATTTCTTAAATTTTTTTTACTTTTATTTTTACTAAAGATAATTCTTTATGCATAGTAGGTGGTCAGTAAATATTCCTGGAATTGCAGTCTGCATTTCCAAGTTGCTAAGCACATTTAATGTTAAACTATTAAAGGCCATGGGGTCTGGAAATTTTGAGCATAAATCCAGTGGTGCCTGCCTGAGAAGTCTGGGAATTGTTTTTGTTACTGGGAAAGAAATAGCAGTTCTTTATTTTTCCCCAAGTGATTAAGCAAGTACTTTAAGCACAGCCTTTCCAGCCTAAAAGAGTCAGATCTCCTCTCCCCAACTACCAGGGTGTTTCTTACATCTTTGTTGTAGAGGCCTTAATTCTTCTTTGTAGCTTTTTTTAGACTTATGCAAAAAGAATATATCTCAGGAGAGAAATCTCAGAAAGTAATACCCAGTTTATCTGGCATCTTTCACCCTGAGACCACTCCAGGTAGAGTTAAGTCCTCATTATCTGCACAGAGGGAAGAGGGGTTCTACTTCTGGCACAACAGTGAGAAGTTCTTTTGACCTGCTCCTCAGAGAAACCGGTGGATTTTACTTTTAAGAAATGTAAGGATTCTGGAAATCATCCTAAGGACATACTGCAAATGAAGAAATGTGTTCTAAACTTGTGTGTGTGAATATACTGAAAATTGTTGAATAGTACACATTTAGATGTGAATTGAATTGCTTGTGAATTATGTCAACAGTCTTAAAAAAATTAAGAAAGAAGGAAGTGAAAGTCGCTAAGTTGTGTCTGACTCTTTGCAACCCCATGGACTATACAGTCCATGGAATTCTCAAGGCCAGAATACTGGAGTGGGTAGCGTTTCACTTCTCCAGGGGATCTTCCCAACCCAGGGACTGAACCCAGGTCTCCTACATTGCAGGCATATACTTTACCAGCTGAGCCACCAGGGAAGCCCAAACTTCATATTTGGGCTTATGAATAAATGTACAGTGTTCATACTTGGCCATAAAGAAAGAAAGAAACAAAACTTCATATTCTGTCTCCCAGAGTGCACCCAGAATAGTGTGCATGAAACAAAGGAGAATGTAAAAGTTATCTATTTCTTTAGAATAAATTTCCCCAAATTTAGCTGCTTAAAACAGCAAAGATTTCTTAACTCTCAGATTCTGAGGGCAGGAAACCTGGGCACAGCCTTGCTGGATACTTCTCAATCCAGGTCTCATGAGATTCTAGCCAAGTCATTGGTGAAAGCAGTAGCAGTCATAGCAAGTCTTAGCTTGGAGAATTTGCTTTGTTTAGCTGGAGAATTTGCTTCTAATCACACTCATGTAACTGTGTACTGGACTGAGAAGATCACCTTCCATCTCATTTATGTCACGGTTGACAGGCTTTGGTTCCTTATTACATGGATCTGAGTGTTATTGAAACATAGCAACCGATGGTGATGAGAGAGGGAGACAGGGAGAGAGGAAGGGGAAGGGGAAGGGAGGGAGAGGGAGAGACATGAGGGACAGAGAGCTTTCTAGAGAGTGTCTAAGATGGAAGCCATGGTCCTTTGTAGCCTTCCCTTGTGGCTCAGCTGGTAAAGAATCTGCCTGCAATGTGGGAGACCTGGGTTCGACTCCTGGGTTGGGAAGATCCCTTGGAGAAAAGAAAGGCAACCTACTCCCAGTATTCTGGCCTAGAGAATTCCATGGACTGTATAGTCCATGGGGTGGCTAAGAGTTGGGCATGACTGAGTGACTTTCACTTCACTCTGAAAGTAGACTCTCATGACTTCAGCTATATTCTACTAGTTACAAAGAGACAATCATTCCTCCCCCCTCCCACCACCACCACTCAAGGGCAGGGAGTCCCACAAGGGTGTGAATACCAGGAGTTAGGGATTACTGGGGGCCATCTCAGAGACTGCCTACCACAGAGAGTATTTCCCAGACTACATATTCTATCTTCTCTTTTCTGACTCTTTGTGGAGGATAATACATTTGTAGAAAAAGCAAAGAGTAAGTATGTGACTAGGCTTGTACAGGAAGCTATTGTAGCATTGAGGAGGTAATTTAATTCAGTGCTGGGAAAGACCTTCATGTTTAGTCAAAGAATTGGCCTTAGAATATGTGATATCTGTTGTTTGTTTTGAGGTGAAGAGATGCTCTGGCAAAGAGTCGGACATGACTAAGCAACTGAACTGAACTGACCTGAACTGATGCTCTGGCTAGAAGATACGGTACAGGAGAGAGAAAGGCATAGAGATACTACATCTTTAAGAACTGCAGGCAGTTGAGTAAAATTGGAAAAGAGGGCATGCACACACATGTTTGTGTGTGTGTGGGTGTTCGGGAAGATAATATGCGAAAGGGCTAGATTGTGGAAGTCTATGTATAAAGTTGGAATTTTTTAATTGAAGATACTTCAGAGTTATGGTATGAAAAGGGAAGTCATTAGTTCTTATGAGAGCAGAGCAGGGTCAAAATCTATTGATCGTGCATTAAGTTAAAGGGAAATTATAAATTCTGACATTGAAAAAGTAAGAAATATAGACAGTAATTTCTGATAACCATTCTTTAAACATAGCCCATATAGTCCTACATTTGTATCAATGCTTGCTTATTCTTTCTATGGCCTTCTTTGCTTCCCACCACCACTTTCCTCTTCTAAATACCTTGTTTTCAGAGACCAATTTAAGGAATACTTGCCTATGGGCGGCTTCCTTGGTGGCTCAGACAGTAAAGAATCTGCCTGCAATGCAGGAGACTTGGGTTCAATCCCTGGTTTGGGAAGATTTCCTGGGGAAGGGAATGGCTACCCATTCCAGTATTCTTGCCTGGATAATTCCATTAACAGAGGAGCCTGGTGGGCTACAGTCCATGAGGTCACAAAGAATCAGACTCGACTACTGAGAGACTCACACTTTGACTTTTAACCTCTAGGAGTTCTTCAGTCATTTTAGCCCGTAAGATTACCTTTCCCTGAACTTCACTGCACTTGAACACTATACTTCTTTTATCCTTTAAATAGATAACCTGATGCATTTAGTTACTTCATGTACATTCATTGATTTTATGAATACTTATTGGGATATTTATTATGTACATGCTGCTGCTGCTAAGTCACTCAATCAGGTCTGACACTGTGCGACCCCATAGCTGCAGTGAAATCCAGATGTATATAATATGAAATGAGGTCCTTGTCCTCAAATAAGTCACAGTCTGGGCATGAACTACACACACTGGATTACCAGAAGTGCATACGAAAATGCTAATTCCAGGGCCTACTCAAGACTCATTGAATAAAGGCCTCTGAGAATAAGGTCCCCAAGTCTAGATTTTAATGCCTACTGTGATTCTAAGAACAGTAAATTTGGGAACTAGTGGTCTGGTGAAAGAGACAGGAATGTGCATAAATATTTCCAAAACAAGGTAGAATGCACTAAGTGCACACCACATGAAACCTGTGCAAAACCCTTTTGGGAGCTGAGACCACTTGTAGCTGGAGCAGTGGAGGAATATTTCATGGACAAAGTAATATTTTAATTGTCAGTTATGAGGGATAGTCACTGATGTACTCATTCTTTTGTTCTTTTATTATTATTCCCTTGTCTTTGACATATAAGTCTTGACTTTAATGGAAAATACTCCCCCTTTAATAGGATAGCAAACACAAATTTTAAAATATGTGTTTCCATGAGAAGATTTTCCAAATTGGTCTTGCGATCTTGATTCTCCATTTGCTAGTCTCTTCTGCCACAGCTTTTTCAATCCAGACTTGCAAAACCTAAACTGCATTTATTTCTTCATCCACTTATATATGCTGTTCACATTCACATTGTGCTTGTGGGAGGATGAGAGCTATATAAATCCAAGGTATTATTATTATTACGTTCTCTCACTGCTGTTCCCTTTTGGCCCTTTATTCTAGGCATTCAAGTTAGTTTGAATTCTGCTTAATCTTATCTTCAGTTTAATTCTATTTTAATAAGACTGTCTATAAATAATAATAACAGTGAAATTTTTTTGTAAGAAACAAGTCAGATATGTTTACTGCAGACCTCAGTAGGCAAAAACCAGTGTTCCCCAAGGAGGGTCCTAAAGATACTCAAATTCAACATCTCTATTTAGGTACAGGTCTGCTGAGTGAATTTTGTGAAGTTCATAGGGTTGATTAGTGCTAGCAATTTTTTTCCTGTACAGATGTTCATGCAGAGCTCTTTTATGGAAGCACAGAGGTACTGCTAATGAAGAGCTTAGAGAAAAACTGAATGTTAGCACACACAACACTGTACAATTCCTTTCAAGAGATTGTATTGCCTTTGGCATCTCTTAGCAGGCATGCATCACCATCTCCTAATACTAAATCCTGTATCAATCAATGTCCTTTCAAAAAAGCAGAAGCCTTTTGGGGTATTTTATGTATACAGAAAGGTACATGGAAAGAGTGATTCAGGGCATTAAAAGCTTTCATAATCCTTGGAAGGACCATGGTAAAGAATGTCAGTAGACTGCTTCAAGAACCATGGCTATGCAGGGATCCTAGGAAAGCCCCCACCAATGTGATCAGCTGCTGCTCACAATAGACATTACCTCAACTGCCTGCATTCTATTAGAAGCACAAGCCTGCTGTATTGAGAAAGGTGGATAGAGCAAGCTTACTTTTTGTCTCTGCCTTTTTCATTATCCTCTGCTGGCACAGACATAGACAATTTTTTATTCTTATACCCTTAGTATAGTATATATTTTAAAATATGTGAACACGTGCTATAAAATGTAAATCATTTTTTCACTTAGCAAATTATGAGCATATTCCTGTCACTAAATATGATGCACTGTGATTTTAATGTCTGTATGACATTCTTTCGTATGGATATATCATAATTTATTAACCACTGTATTATTTTCAACAATAAGGAGATAGTGCAAGAGCTCAGGCTGTAGAGGTACAATGAATCTGAATTCTGGATTTGATGCTCGTTGGCTTTGTGATCTTGGCAAGTCACTTAACTTCTCTAACACACATATTCTTCAGTTGTAAAACAGAACTGAAAATATTAACAACCACTTGAGTTGTCAAGGAAATTAAAAGAGGTCATGTATACAAAGTGCTTTACACAGTGCCTGCCATATTAAAAACTCGCAATAAATCTTGTGTATTTATTACTCTTATTACAAAATGAGAATTAAGAATATCTCATTTTCATAAATTCTAATGGTTCCAGTGCTGGTTCAAAGGTATGTGCATTTTTATTTTTTGTAGGGAGCAAATAATCCTCTGACAGATTTTTTTAACAGTATTACAAGATTTTGCCTCTTGCTTTTCTATTTGTTCCACATCTTCTTTAGGTATAGCAACTCTCCCTATGTTTTCTATCCTTTTTATAGAGCAACTTTAATTCATTCTTGCTTTTCCATTTCATTTACCTTGCATTATAGAGAAACTCTGCTTATCATGGTAGTTATCTACCCTACTGAATGCCGCCTACTGTACTGCTAAAATGTATGTTCATTTTTATTTGTATGCTTTCCTCACTCAGCTCTGCTCTGGGCATCTCAGGGGCCATCTTATCTTGACTGCTGCTGAATCTCCAGTACTCAGAACATAGCCATCATCTTCTAAAACTTTTCAGTGCACCAAGCTAAAATAATATATCATGATTTTACTCTCATATTTTCAGTTCAGATTTATGAGTTTTACTTAATTTCTTTTAATTCCATGCTTCTTTTTATCCTGTATGAAGATCTTGGGTCCTTATTTTGTTGTTGTTCTTATTCAGTCACTAAGTCATGTCCAAATCTTTGCAAACCCATGAACTGCAGCACGCCGGGCTTCTTTGTCCTTCACAATCTCCCTGAGTTTGTTCCATCAAATCAGTGATGCCATCCAACCATCTCATTGTCTGTCCCCCACTTCTGCTCTGCCTTCAATCTTTCCCAGCACCAAGGTCTTTTCCAGTGAGCCATCTCTTCATATCAGGTTGCCAAAGGGTTGGAGCTTCAGCTTCAGCATCAGTCCATCCAATGAGTATTCAGGGTCAATTTCCTTTAGGATTGACTTGTTTGATCTCCTTGCTGTCCAAGGGAATCTCAAGAGTCTTCTCCAATACCACAGTTCAGTTCCTTGGCACTCAGCCTTCTTTATGGTCCAGCTCTCACATCGATATTGATTACTGGAAAATCCATAACTTTGAATATATGTACCTTTGTCAGCAAGGTGATATCTCTGCTTTTGTGGGGCCCTAAATGGGAAACCTTAAAAACAAAGGGGGCTAGCTTTGTGGTGGAAAACCTAAGATGGTGCCTGGCAGAAGAGATGGGGGCGTGGTCTGTGTTGTTTGTCAAAGTTTCTTGATTGGCTCTCTTGATTTCCATGCATGTAGACAGTGTGTGATCTCCATAGATTCCTGTTATAATGAAGGGACATGACAATTTGACCTTTAACGTGATTGGTGCAACTATGGAAAGTCCCTCCTAAAATCCCCCTGCTTGCCTATATAAGCTGGGAGTTTGCAACAATTGAGCGGAACTGCTTTGGAACCCCTGTCGCGTCTGATTGTCTCTCGCTGGCGGAGGGGCTGGGTTGGTGGACAGCAGGCTCACCTCTCCTTGGGAACCCCTCAGCTTTGCTGAGGGCAGTTCCACTGCCTCTACTCTTTCTGTGGAGAACCACCGCAGCTTTTTAGTACACACTCTAGGTTTGTCATAGCTATTCTTCCAAGGAGCAAGCATCTTTTAAATTAGTGGCTGTGATCACCATCCACATTAATTTTGAAGCCCAAGAAAATGACATCTGATACTGTTTCCACATTTTCCCCATCTATTTGCCATGAAGCGATAGGACCAGATGACATGATCTTCGTTTTTTGAATATTGAGTTTTAAGCCAGAGTTTTCACTCTCCTCTTTCACCTTCATCAAGAGGCTCTTTAGTTCTTCTTCACTTTCTGCCATTAGAGTGGTATCATCTGCCTATCTGAGGTTGTTATTTGTTTCAGCAATCTTGATTCCAACTTGTGCTTTATCCAGCCCAGCATCTTACATGATGTACTCTGCATATAAGTTAAATAGGCAGGGTGACATATACAGCCTTGATGTACTCCTTTCCTGATTTGGAACCAGTCTGTTGTTCTTTGTCCAGTTCTAACTGTTGCTTCTTGTCCTGCTTACAGGTTTTTTTCAGAAGACAGGCAATGTGGTCTGTTATTTCCTACTCATTAAGTATATTCCACAGTTTGTTGTGATCCACACAAAGGTTTTAGCATAGTCAGTGAAGCAGAACTAGATATTTTTGGAATTCTCTTGCTTTTTCTATAATCTATAAAAGTGGAAGTTGGGAATTTGATCCCTGGCTCTGCTGCCTTTTCTAAAACCCGCTTGTATATCTGGAAGCTCTTGGTTCATGTACTGTTGAAGCCTAGCTTGAAGAATTTTGAGCATAATTTTGCTGGCATGTGAAATGAGTGCAATTGCACAGTAAGTTGAACATTCTTTGGCATTGCCTTTCTTTAGGATTAGAATGAAAACTGACCTTTTCCAGTCTGTGGCTATTTTTGAGTTTTCCAAATTTGCTGGCACAATGAGTGTAGCACTTTCAGTTCAGTTCAGTTGCTCAGTCGTGTCCGACTCTTTACACCCCCATGAATCACAGCACGCCAGGCCTCGCTGTCCATCACCATCTCCTGGCGCTCACTCAGACTCACATTCATCGAGTCCATGATGCCATCCAGCCATCTCATCCTCAGTTGTCCCCTTCTCCTCCTGCCCCCAATTCCTCCCAGCATCAGAGTCTTTTCCAATGAGTCAACTCTTCTCATGAGGTGGCCAAAGTACTGGAGTTTCAGCTTTAGCATCATTCCTTCCAAAGAAATCCCAGGGTTGATCTCCTTCAGAATGGACTGGTTGGATCTCCTTGCAGTCCAAGGGGCTCTCAAGAGTCTTCTCCAACATCACAGTTCAAAAGCATCAATTCTTCGGCGCTCAGCTTTTTCACAGTCCAACTCTCACATCCATACATGACCACAGGAAAAACCACAGCCTTGACTAGAGGGACCTTAGTTGGCAAAGTAATGTCTCTGCTTTTGAATATGCTATCTAGGTTGGTCATAACTTTTCTTCCAAGGAGTGTCTTTTATCTGCAGTGATTTTGGAGCCCCCAAAATAAAATCTGACACTGTTTCCATTGTTTCCCCATCTATTTTCCATGAAGTGATGGGACCGGATGCCATGATCTTCGTTTTCTGAATGTTGAGCTTTAAGCCAACTTTTTCGCTTTCCTCTTTCACTTTCATCAAGAGGCTTTTTAGTTCCTCTTCACTTTCTGCCATAAGGGTGGTGTCATCTGCATATCTGAGATTATTGATATTTCTGCCAGCAGTCTTGATTCCAGCTTGTGTTCCTTCCAGCCCAGCGTTTCTCATGATGTACTCTGCATAGAAGTTAAATAAGCAGGGTGACAATATACCTCCTTGACGTACTCCTTTTCCTATCTGGAACCAATCTGTTGTTCCATGTCCAGTTCTAACTGTTGCTTCCTGAACTACATACAGGTTTCTCAAGAGGCAGGTTAGGTGGTCTGGTATTCCCATCTCTTTTAGAATTTTCCACAGTTTATTGTGATCCACACAGTCAAAGGCTTTAGCATAGTCAATAAAAATCACTTTAGCAGCATCACCTTTTAAGATTTGAAAAGCTCAGCTGGAATTCCACTACCTTAAATAGGTCCTTATTACAGTAATATAATTGTTTCTTTGGTGCGTATACCTTCAAAACAATATATTACTAATAAAGTGATTGCTGAAACTGATTGATATTGTTACTGACAAAGTAATGACTAAGAGCAATATGAGAATCCTCTGCAGACTAAAAGAATATTGTCCTTAGAGCATATCCTATTAGGAATGTACAATGAAACTACAGATCTTGCTTAACTTATAATAGGGGTTACATTTTGATAGGCCCATTGCAAGTTGAAAATATCATAAACTGAATATGCATTTAGCTTACTTTAATGTTCTCAGAACACTTCAATTAGCCTATAGTTGGGCAAAATCTTTTAACACAAAACCTATTTTATAATAAAGTGTTGAACTATCTCATGTAATTTATTGAATACTGTGCTGAAAGTGAAAACCAGAATGGTTATATGGGTACAGAATTATTCTAAGTGTATCAGTTTTTAACCTCGTGATCACATGGCTGACTGGGAGCTGCAGCTTGCCCAGCATCATGAAAGAGTATCATATTGCATATTGCTAGCCTGGGAAAAGATCCAAATTCAAACTTTGAAGTACGGTTTCTACTGAATATATTTTGCTCTTGCACAACTGAAAAGTTGAAAAATTATAAGTTAAACCATTGTAAGTTGGGGACCATCTGCATTGTGTTTTAAAGTCCCTTGAAATAATGATTTTTGTAGTTATGCCAACAATTTGATAAATAATTAAGTTTGTTTCACTTTCTTAACAATTGCTTTTTACATTTAATTTTGTTTTATAGTTACATAAAATATTTACTTTGTTCCAAAGTAAAAACAAAATAAGATAGAGTGAAAGAAAATGCCTAAGTTCTCTCCCTTTCCCTTTCTTGCTAGCCAGGAAAGTATCTCTATCTATTTTTTTTTTTTTTTTGCATAGGTCTATGGAAGTAACATGAAATAATGTTTAAGAGTAGTTAATTTGCATGCTACATGCTAAGTTGCTTCAGTCATGTCTGTCTCTGTGTGACCCTATGGACTGTAGCCTGCCAGACTCTTCTGTCCATGGGATTCTCCAGATGTGAATGCTGGAATGGGTTGCCATATCCTTCTCTATGGGATCTTCCCGACCCAGGGATCGAGCCTGGTCCCCTGCATTGTAGGCAGATTCTTTACCATCTGAGCCACCAGGAAGTCCATAGATACTTTATTAAATGCCAAAGCAAAATCTTATAATACCATTAAAAATCTGTTATAGGATTATTCGCTTCCTTATGATCTTTGAACAAATTTCCTTTTAAAATTTAATTGATCTGTCATTTAATCAATTAGCAATGAGTCCAGTTTAAATTCTTTGCATTTTATTCTACAGAAAGTAGATACTATTTTAAATTAACTTCTGTTTTGTATAGTAAATCTTTTTCAAAAGTATACTATTCTTCCACCACTTGCTTCACTTTTCCCACTTTCTTTTGTTCTGGAGCAGAATTTCTTTGATCTGGTATTGGTTTTATGTCCATTTCTTTCATTTGTGAATGAGAAGAATTTATCTCATCTCAGCATATGTCAGTCATGTGGGTAAATTCCCTTTGCACTCTCTATTTAGCTGTGTGCTGTTATGATCTTATCCTACCTTAACCTGAATGGCTAACATTTATAAGTCTAAATTAGCACTGTGATACTATCAGCAGAAATCCATGATAAGGGAACTGAAATTATTGATAATCTCATTAGGCAGACCTGTTTGATTATTTCACTTGGAATTTACGACGGGGCATTTTAGTGCCATTGTTCAAGTCATGTCCTTACTTTAAAGGCAGTCTGTAAACTTTTTGCCAACGAATCTTTAAGTGAAGCTATCAATGTTTGAATAATCACCCAAGCTCTCTGAGACTGACTTTTACTCTTTTTCCATAATTACCATCAGAACACTTTTATGAAGCATCTGATTGCTCACAATTCTATACTAGATGGTTGAAAATGAAATGACTTCTGCCATATATTTAAATGGCTAAACACTAAATTTTACTGAATTAATAAAACCATTAAACTCATTAGGCCTCAAAGTGATAATAGAAGACTCTGATTGACCAAGTTCTACTTATATTTATGATTTCTGCTTTAATAGTTATTTTCTCTGAAAAGCCCTTCCTGAACATATGCCATTCAAATCAAATTACTGCTCCTGTTATCTACTTACATATGGAGTAGGAAATGGCAACCCATTCCAGTATTCTTACCTGGAAAATTCCATGGACAGAAGAGCCTGGTGGGCTACAGTCTATAAGGTTGAAAAGAGTCAGACACAACTGAGCATGCAATCACACATCCATACACTTAAATACTCTAGTACTCCTTAACTGCAGTCAGAGTTGGTGGTTATATATTTGATGATAATTTCTTTAATGTCTGTGTTATTCATTAGACTATAAATGGCACCAGAACTCGAATTCTGTTTTATCTATTTTATTCTCTATTCTAGGACCCAGTGCCTAGAGCAGCCCTGACACTCAATATATACTATTTGAAAAAAATGAATGAATACAATATACAATATTAAATTACATTCCACAGACAAGTTGGAGATAAAAGTAAAGGGACAGATGTGAGGTGGAAGGTTTGGATTTGAGCTAGAGAGAAAGGGAGTTTGCAATCATTGCAGACCACCAGACTAAGAGTCAGAGGCATTCAGGTCTTGTCCCTGCTACTTAGCAGCCGTGTGGCTTTATTAAAAAGCCTGCCCTCTCTGATTCTTTGTACTTTTATAGAATGCATGGAGAAAATTAAGTAATATAACATTTTCTTATAATTCTAGTCACCTTTGATTTTCTTAATTTCAGTTTCCTCATCTCTAAAGTAATAATAGTACCTATCTCATAAAGTTATTATGAATTGTAAATGAGATAATGGTTTTTTGTTTGTTTGTTTTACTTCTCCTTTACTAGGCAGTTTTCAAAACTCTTTAGATCCTCTTTGCCTTACTCTAGTAGTTTTATCTTTGGAAAGTTCCAATACATCATCAGATTTCCCCAGGAATTTTTAGAGCAGTGTCAGATAGGAGGCACCCTTTTGTGGCATTCCCCAGTTCTTTAGTAAGCTCTGATAGTATGTAGGAGAATCACACAGGGAAAAGCTAATGTCCTTATTAAATAGTCCCCTTGTCTTAGTTTGACTATGAAATGGTATCCAGTACTGGTCTAATTTTAAATGGTGCTTTCTAATGTGTTTTTTCCCATTATCCCTTTAGTGTAGATGCACTTGTTTCCCTTCATAGCCCAAATGTATTTCATTGGCTACTGTTATTTTTCCATGTTTACTAAAAATCCCCCCCTTTCCCATTAAGGCAATATATTTTCCTATTTTAATGTTGTCAGGTGCTGGATATATTAGAATATTTAGCTGATGAAATTATGTCTTTTGCAGGCAGGAGAACAAGAAAACTCAGTGGGACAGAATGGCTGTTTCTTTGGCTTTCTTGCTGAACCTCCATATTGAAAAGAAAACCATCTAAGAGAGCTGTATTTTCCCAGTTCTGTGTAGCCTGGTAGAACAACATGGAGGGTGTTTCCTTGGGCTCAAAGCCATCAGATAGGAGGGAAGCAGCTACAGTGAAGATAGACTACAGGGAGAATGGAGCCATCCTTCCCTAAGCCCCACCCATTTCACAGATCAAACGTAAAGATCGTGTGCTCATTCAACAGGATGTAAGAAACCCTTACTTGGTCCAAGAACTATCCTAAGGCAATATGTTAGTATTGCAATTCTATAGCAGAAGAAAAACAAGCACTGGAGGCTCAGTGGTAAAGAATGCCCCTTGCAATGCAGGAGCCACAGGTGATGTGGGTTGGGTCCCTAGGCCTGGAAGAGCCCCTGGAGAAGGAAATGGCAACCCACTCCAGTATTCTTGCCTGGGAAATCCCATGGACAGAGAAGCCTGGTGGGCTACCATCCCTAAGATTGCAAAGAATTGGACACGACTGAAGTGACTTAGCAGGCACACAATCTGAGGAACCTTGACATTTCCAAGAAACTATGCAATTAGAATCTGGGGGCTTAGCTGTGGGCATTGTATAGCAAGCACCAGCAGAGGCCAACAGAAGGGAAAGTAAGTGCAAATTGGTGTCGGCAAAGACATCTTCATTATGAATTAAGGTGGAGTGGGTATGGTTAGAGGCAACAACACATGGTATGCAAGGAAACGCTGCATATAGCTTTGTTCAAATCAACCGTTTTGTTTCAATATGATTTTAAACATTTTTAAGAAAATAAATGGAATTCTGGCTCCTTTTAAGACAAGTGAAACTATAATAGATTGTTGAAAACTGCAAAGTCTCTGGTAGGAAGGGCAGTGAACTCTTCAAAAGAAAAATACTTCATTGGTTAACAAAAGAAGGGCCCTGGGGAGGGGCTGGAAAAAGTGGATGAGCTGGCATTTTATACAATTGTGGTAACTAGTTACCTGCTTTTGTGGATTGGAATAACAACAAAGAAGAACCAGGAAGAAAGAAATGTGATATGTGAGTCTGTTTTGGATCTTTGAAGATGTACTGAGGAACAATTTGAGGGGTTAAGTCCACTCAATGTGCATATATCAAGCGCTTATGTGCCAAGATGGTGCTGGATTCCTTGTATACAATAATCTCATTTGAAGCTCTTAACAGTCCTATGCGGATAGCCTGCCTCTTGGACCTCTGCTATCAGAATCATTGTATTGCCATTCAGCTGAGGATTGCAGGCTCAGTAGCTGGGGGAAATCATTCATTCTTACTGGGCTTGGCATTGCACATCAGACTTAGAGGAGATAACACATTTGCAATGTATGTTCAGGCTGAGGAACAGTGAGAGGGGAGGCTGTAAATGTAAAATGGCACACACTTGGGAGTGCCAAGCATATGGGTTTCAGTTATTTCTTTTTCCTGATGCTAAATAATGGGCTGTATATATTTTACCTGGGAGTCAGTAAACAGAGTTGGCTTGTTAGGGTTCTTGTCATAGTTACTTTATTTTTTTCAGGGAAGAGAACACTTTATTTCCCCATATTTGATTCTGTACTTTCGGAAAAGATTGGGAAATGGAGGATGAGCCTATGAAGTTCTTGGTGAAAGCATTTGTAACTTGTTTCGCCAACACTCATTCATTTATGTTCTCACTCAACAAATATTAGCTGAGCACCTATCACATACCAGGCATTATGTTAGTTGCTGGGTTTATGACAGACTTCAAGGCATAGTTCCTGACCCAAAGGATCTCAAAGGTTAATAACAATACAATAAGGTAAGTACTTAAATGAGACAAGCAAAAGCAAATCTAAGAGAGAGAAGAGGGGCTTAATTCGGTCTCAGGGTTTATTGGCATCTCAACATTAAAGATAACAATTCCAATAATGAGGAAATATGGGCTCAATTTAATTTTCAGTCATACCCTATTTCCTTTCTTAGCACTTCAGCTCCCCCGGCAATATGATTTGGAAGTCTAAAGTATTTCAAGAGCAAAGACATTTGTTGGCACTAAAGTGCCAGTGGATCAGTTAGTCAGTAGCAGGTGAGGGAAGACCTTTAAGAAAGCTAAGTGCTCCATGCGCAAAGATAGTGTAAAAGAATTCTGCTCAGATATCTTATCTTCAGAGCTCAATGCCCCAGAGCCTCCAAAAGTATTTAAGTCCTAGAGGTAACTTCCTATGGATAACGGATGTGGTGGCAGATTGCATCCTGCTGAGAAAATTGGCGTTGGCTTGTTGGCAGAGAGAACTTTTAAGATTTGTGATATCATTTTGGCATACTGCAAAGGACATGAAGTTTGGACGTCAAGTGACTTCTCTATATTGTATGTCTTGTGCTAGTAATGGTGACAAGTCATAATTCAAATATGTTAGTCAAGGAAAGGAAGGAAGTCCACATGTATTGATTGCCAACTGTGAACTAGGCACTGTGCTGTTTTCACATGTAAACACAATCCTCCTGGGAGGTGGGGGTCAATGGTCAGATTTTCACATATAAGGGTATGAGACTCAGAGAGGTTAAGTACCTCACTCAGGGTCACAAAGCTATTTGGTGGCAGAGCCAAGATTCAAATTCAGCTCCAGATTCCATTTGGCAATGATAAACTCATATTCGAAGACAAGCAAATGTGTTTGAAGAGTGGACATATTTACATGCAAAAAATGTTTGACTTCATTCTTCTGCTTTCCTTGGCTCTGAAGAAGGAGTTGTGTTCTGGGTAACAGCTTGTGGGTGCTTAGGGTTAATCACAGTATTACACAGCCATAAATTCCCTTTGCAGAGAGCTGTCTCGGTGGATTTGCCACTCTTGTCAATCCCTACTAGGCTCTAGCTAATCAGGTCATGAACACAGTAGCTGAGACCAGAGTCAAACAGAAACTTGTCAAACTGTTTTGACTGTCTTAACACGACTGAAGCACATTCACGGTGAAAACATTTTGAGACTATTCACAACTGTTGGAGCATCACTTCAGTGTGGTTTCCAGTCCTCCTACTCCCATTCCCACACCTACACTTCCAACGTGAGTGGGGGGCTGTTGTAGAGAGGCCGTGTTACTGGAGTGGAAAGGGCTTGAAAGAAATGGCTGTGCATAAAAGTGACTAACTGACAGCCAATTAGGAGGTTTCTGCTAGGAGTCTGCCCTGGATTGACAGCAGAGCTGCAAATCCAGAGTAAGTTGACCCATCTGAAACATTCCCCAAATGGCCCCTGATATAAACATTTGGCAAAAAAAAAAAAAAAAAAGCCCAAACCATGACATGTAGAAAGGTTGATCAGTTGGTTTTTGTTTTAAGTAGAAGAGAAAGGGCAGTGAAAAGGGATTTCATGATTTCTTGCCTGTTTTCATCATTCTCTTCCCTAGCCAGGGTATTTATTTGCTCTTGGGTAACGGGAGACTACTGCTCCATGTTGCCTCCACATACATGCACAGACTTATTTAGAGCTTCTTCATATGGTGACAGGTTAATGCCCACTTTAAATAAATGCTCATTTTCTGAAATTAGTTGCAGCCCACAATAACTTGTGACTAAGATGGATTTTCTTCTCTATCTTATGAATCGTAATCCCATGACATTCATTCTGATCATCACACTACCCTAGGAGCAGAGCAAGATGTTTGGGGGAAGCTAAGTGACTCTTTCAGAATAGAGAATGCATCAGTTTTAATAATAGAAATACCACTGGTGACTACGATGATGATGCCCTTTAGCTCTAGCACCGATATAGTTCAGGCTGGCATTGCTTTTGAGAAGTTCCTTTAGAGAAGGAACTCCATAGCAGAGTTTTCTCCATTATTTTCTTGTCATGGCATAAAGAATGATACTATTTTCTCAAGGAGCGAAAGGAAAGGACTTCTCACTCCCAGAGTTGAAAAGTCCAGGGCTCTGGCTGCCCCAATCCCTCCTGGTCTGCTGAGTGTTGTAGATGGTCAGTATCTCAGCACATCTGTAATCCCTTCACACAGGTTGAAAAAGCTCTTTGATGCAGACGACACCTGGCAAAGGTCATTCTCCTGATTCAGACCCACAGAGTCATTTCCCCAGGCAGCCCAAATCTCCATGAATGCTAAAATCTCCTACAGCTAATCTTCAGTAAGTTGAAAATGTCAATTTACTAAGCCCACCTAACGTGGCTTGTGTCTTTTTCCCATGAAGTTCTATGTTTATTGGCATCTGGAAGGACTTTGAGAACCCTATGTAAATAATTTGCTATCCTAGTTACACAGAGATTATGCCGACAAGCTCGTCCTCCTGTCAGAAGGGTGGAGGGTCTAAGTTATTCTCCCAGGAACAGGATGAGTTTCTCCTGATCCAGGTATTCTTTCTCTGTCTACGGGAATCAAGTCACTGAGCAGGACTGGGAGTACAATGTGTTACAAGAGAAAAATCAGCTAATCTTTGCTCATGTGTCTCCTCTGGCAAAAACGTCTTTTTCCTTTTTGTCCATCATGGAGATAGGTACTCTAAATGTAAGTCCCATCTCCTTCAAGAAACCTTCTGTAAGCACTCCTGTAGTATGTACACACATACATACACAGCATTTATCATACCATGCATGCTGTAGCCACCTCTCACCAAGGCCCTCTACACTATGAGTTCCAAAGTAGCAGGGATTGTTCAGACTGGCTCAGGGGAAGAATGTTGGATACAACCAAGATTGTATGAACTGAGCCATATGGAGAACAGGGTTCACATCTTTGGGCTGATTTATACTGCAGACCAACTCAAAATGACAATACTAACCATCATGCAGTGTGTGCGTCTCATGTCAGAGAGCTTTATGCATATTATGTCACAATCCCTTCCCCTTCCCCCAACAAGATGAGATGAGTGTACTGGTTCCATCTTCCAGGAAGCTTAGGACCAGGGATACTGAGTGTCTTGCCAAACAGAAGTGGCCAAGCCAAGGTTTCAAAGCCAGCTTTGGCAGACTCTAGATGTGTTGTTTTTATCCACTGAACCTCAGTGCTTCTTGTGAATTGTCCATTCTTATGTGGTTTATTGGTACAGAGCAGACTCTTTTAATAGGTAAAGTTCTGTCATACATTTTTGTTTGGTATTTTGGGGGCCAGTGACATTTCTGAGGCTCTATGATTTTTAGAAGCTGCTTGGACGGTAGCCACTCTATGACTACAGCATTATCAAGTGAGATCAGCTTAGTCCAGTACTTTTGAAAAGTGAGATTCCATAAATGGTGTTACCCAGAGGCTCGAAAAGAAAAGACATACACAGCTAATTTCAAGCTAGAGCTCTAAAATATTATTACTATAAACTATTATTATCAAACTATTTCCATTTCCATCTCTACTCAAGACTGCTTTAAGTGCAACATTCAGGATGTGTTATTGAAACATGGGTGATAGTTTTGAAAAACTACCTGCTGTTATCACTGTTATTATGCTGAGAATTATTAATGCTTAGTATAATGGTATCACTGTAAATTTGATGGGTGAATTAATGATGGTAAGTAAGCCCATGATGACAGGCTGCCCTCTGTACGTTATATACAGACATTGTTAATACATTTGTCTAAGGCTGCAATGAGTTAGGCTCCTTGGAATCCTAAGATTATCTCAACTAATGGCTTCTCCAAATCGTCAAATTATGTGACTGAATTGCTTGATATTTATAGGTTGCTAATAGTGAGGTAGAGGTTTATGGGTTCAGTCCCTTGCCCACACCTTTCACTGGGTGGGTTCTGGAGCTCAGGTACGTTTCTGAAGTCTACTTATTTATAGAGCACATGAGGTTCCATGAGTTTCCTTGATGAGAAGGATTGCAGAATTCATGGAGGTTCAGATTATATAAGATTCAAGTCTACTAAAACCTACAAACACACACACAAATATAATTCTTACTGAGTTCATACTATATGTAAAACCCTATGTTGGATTCTATGGACAATTTATAGGTAAAAACAGAGCATCATGTTTATCTTCAAATAACTTATAATCCAGTCCATGAGAAAGATCTAGATCTAAATAATTATAAGTTGGACTATGGGAAGCTCCATAACAATGGTGAAAAATAGGTACTATTGGATTATAAGGAAAAGACAGGAATTTTCACTGAGACCTTTTAAGATGGCCATGTGGTTGAGGTAGAACATTAGAGGAGCTTAAAGGATGAGCTCGCTCAGTCATGTCTGACTCTTTGCGACCCTATGGACTGTAGCCCACCAGGCTCTTTTACCCATGGGACTCTCCAGGCAAGAATACTGGAGTGGGTTGCCATTTCCTCCTCCAGGGGATCTTCCTGACCTAGGGATTGAACCTGCATCTCCTGTGTCTCCTGCATTAGCAGGCAAATTCTTTAGCACTAGCACCATCTGGGAACCCCATAATGTATGAGAGTGCTTTTGAAACATGGATGTCTTTGAAAGAAGGGGAACTTGTGCAGGACAGTCCAAGCAGAGAGCATGACTTAAACATAAAATTCTGTGGTTATATCAGCTTTGGGAAATGCCAGTTCAGTTCAGTTCAGTTCAGTTGCTCAGTCGTGTCCGACTCTTTGCGACCCCATGAATTGCAGCACGCTAGGCCTCCCTGTCCATCACCAACTCCCAGAGTCCACCCAGACTCACGTCCATTGAGTCAGTAATGCCATCCAGCCATCTCATCCTCGGTCATCCACTTCTGCTACTGCCCCCAATCCCTCCCAGCATCAAAGTCTTTTCCAATGAGTCAACTTTTCGCACGAGGTTGCCAAAGTACTGGAGCTTCAGCATTAGCATCATTCCTTCCAAAGAAATCCCAGGGCTGATCTCCTTCGGAATGGACTGGGTGGATCTCCTTGCAGTCCAAGGGACTCTCAAGAGTCTTCTCCAAAACCACAGTTCAAAAGCATCAATTCTTCAAAATGCCAAGGGGAATAATATTAAGTTTAGAATAGGGTTGAATTGGTAAAGGACTTTGAAGGCAAGATTGCTGAGTTAAGATATTTGAAATGTTAATTTTGTCACTGTTAAGTCTATGTATTCTCTGAGACATGGGAGTGGCTTTATTATTAAGTCTATGAAACTGGCGTCAGCTGAAGGATGGAGTAGAGCAGTTTGAGGATGGAGTCAGTGAGTCTTATGTGATAATTATTATTCTAGTTTGAACAAGAAATAATAAGGACTACAAAAGAAAGAGACTACTAGGATTTTAAGCTCTGATGGCCTAGGAGAGTGGTAAGACAATTAATTGAAAACAAACAAAAACATAGGAAGAAATATTGGTTTAGGGAGGAGAAAAGAAGAGATTGCCAGACTTGACATCCAGCAAGAAATAGAGATGAAGGACTCAAGCTCAGTTTAGGTTAAGGTCAGAGTCATAAATTTGGGGCTCATCCACACAAAATGAGCTCTTGTAGTTACAGGAGTAGATGTGATTGCCCAGCAAGAGTGGTCTCAGTGGGGAGTGACACGTGCCAGGATTAGAACATTGGCAAATGCCTGCTGAAGGGGTTGGCAGAGAGGAGCTTCTAGTATGAGATATCTCTCTATGAAGCAGCAGCAACAGAATGCAATTTTACAGTGAACTAGAGGGGAGAATATAAGAGGAGCGGTCAATAATGAAAAAATGTAGCAGACAGGGCGAGTAGGGTGAAACTTGAGAAAGAACATTAGAATTGACATTTTGGAAGTTATAGGTGACCTTTTAAAAAGTAGTTTTAGTTTAGAGGTAAGTCTCCAGCTGAAATCCCAGTGAAGGAAGAGAAAATGAGATCAAGAGGGACAGAATAGCATGAGATAACCAATTGCCAGGAATACTCTCCCTATCTCCTTTAGTGCTCACAACAATCCTGGGAGATGTGTAATAGGAGTCCCCTTTTTCTGAGGAAGAAAATGAATAGATAACACTGATAACACTGACATTTGTTGAACATCCCCTCTGTGCCAGGCACTGCACTGAGCATCTTACATGGTTTATCACATTCGGCGCTGAGAACACTTTTTGAAATTCATACTATTAGTAGCTCTTTGCAGATGAGAAACTGATATTTAGAAGGTTTGAATATTTGTGTAATATCTTTTGTTAGTAAGTGTTAGAGCTGGTATTCAAATCTAGTTTTTTCTAGCACCAGAGCCTAATCTAAGATAATTTACCCAAGAAACAATGATAGTCTGACTCAACTACTGGTCTTCTTGTCAACTTGAAGAAGTGAAGTGAAGTTGCCCAGTCATGTCCAACTCTTGGCCACCCTGTGGACTGTAGCCTACCAGGCTTCTCTGTCCATGGGATTCTCCAGGCAAGAATACTGGAGTGGGTTGCCATTTCCTTCTCCAGGGGATCTTCCCGACCCAGGGATCAAACCTGGGTCTCCCACATCGGAGGCAGATGCTTTAACCTCTGAGCCACCATTTTCAGGACAGCCAAAACATATTAGGGACAGGAGTATAGATCCATGAGACAAGGTTAAGTTTTTCAAGGAATACACAATCTGGTCTCATAAAGATTTTGGTGCCTACACGGAAGAAAAGACAGTAGTTCTTGAGTTATAAGCACTTTATCTGGGGGCAAAAATCAAGAAAGACCTTTATACTTTCATGGTTTACCCAGGTTATGATGAAGACAGCATACGTGAAGTCTATATTGTTTGGGTACAAATCGCAGTTCCAGTACTTCCTAGCTGAGTGCCCTTGGGTTGGATATTTGACCTCTCTTGTCTCAATTTCCTTAAATAGGGATAATAATAGCAGTCAACTCATAGGATTTTTGTAAGGGTTAAATGAATCAATAAATATAAGATCACTTAGAACAGCACCTGGCACAGGGCAAGTGCTGATTAAGTGTTATGGATGTTTTGTGGGTCTGAGGGGTCCTGCCTTCCTGTGTCTTGTAATGCTTCTGTCAGACCACTTCTGAGTCTCTTCCTCTAAGAAAGGAGAATGAATTTTTAGGCCTAATTTCATGTATATATTCATTAATTTATTGATCAAACACCCACTGAGTACCTATTTTGTACCAGCCACTGTGTTAGTCGGGGCTTCCCAGGTACACTAGTGGTAAAGAATCCACTGACCAGTGCAAGAGACATAAGAGACTTGGGTTTGATCCCTGAGTCAGGAAGATCCCCTGGAGGAGGAAATGGCAACCCACTCCAGTATTCTTGCCTGGAGAATTCCATGGACAGAGGAACCTGGCGGGCTACAGTCTATGGGGTCACAAAGAGTCAGACAAGACAGAGCATCTGAGCACTATGTTAGTCACTGCAAATGTAAAAGTGAAATGATCGATATGGTTCCTTATGGATCTCACCATTCTGATGGAAGAGACAAGAGGGTAACTGAACAACACAGTGACAGTCAGTGTTGTGGTCTGGGAAGCACAGTGTTCTGTGAAGCTGCACAAGATGGTCAGCAAGCCTGAGCCTGGGTGGTGATTCTCTGAAGAGGTGACTTCTACACTGAGATCTGACCTCCACATTCTCAGTGGTAACTGGGTTGCTGCCAGATGCTATTCTTTGATCTTCTGGGATTGACTCCATAATGTCATTATTTCTCTCATCCAGTTTTCCTTGGGGTTGCTGAATCCAGAGAAGTCCCATACATTGAAAAGAGGATTCAGACACTGCCTATGGCCTCACAGCTAGTTCCACCTTGGCCTTTACCGTTCATTAGAAGACATTAGGGAAATTTCTTGTGGAAGGAACCTGAACTCAGAGATAATAATGTTTAACTCTTATGACATGAAATGAGACTAGGCAGTGAATCAGACTTGCATGCCATGACCTTGTCCTGAGGGAGGCACCATCTATAACAGACAATGGGACCTTAGCTCACTCACAGTGATTAAAGATTCCTTTGATGTTTTCTTGGCAAAAATCACATCAGCAAATTGCATCCTGTCTGTCTAGCCTGCATATAGTGGCTTGGAATGGGAAACTGTTTTCCTTGTCTGGTTCATGATATTTAAAATTCCTGCCATCAGCCATAAGAGGCCTTGGACTAGTGGAGTAAGATCAGGATTTGAATCTTAGATCAGCCTCTTGGGCAGATCACTGATTTTCTCTGTGGCTCAGTTTCCCTGTTGCAAATTGCAAATAATAACACTATTTACATCAGAGTACTATTGTAAAATTAAAAGATATACCATCTTTGTGCCTGGAACACATTGATGCTCAATAAATGACAGTTCAATTTATACTCGCTTTCTTTTGGGTAATTGATAACAGCCACTGTTACTGTACAAGTATACTATGTACTACAGTGAACAAGTCATTTTCAGCCACAGACACACTAGCTCATAGCAGGTGTTCAATTAATACTTGTTCTTTTATTATCTTGCTTTAATTTTCAGATTTTCTGACAAAAAGAAATGGGTTAGAACATAAGGCAGAAGAGGTCCCAGTCTTGTCCACTCTGACCCTTCCCTTCTATTTTAAATCCCATTATATAGTGTCTAACAAACATTAAGCACTAAGTATATATTTATTGACTGAATAAATGAATGAGTCAGAGATTGACAGGCAAGATGTAATGAGAATGGGAACTGGCTAGAGCATAAAGTGGTGGCTGGTAGTGCTATGGCTATACTCAATGAGAGACATCAAATCACTAAAAACTGCAAATGCAGAAAGGGCTGTAGAACTTACCAAAGATGCATGTCATGTGCTTCACCATTTTGTCCTGAGATTGGTTGGAAATGAGAAGTAGGAACTTGAAATGATCCATTTGTGTCCTCAAGTGAACTAAGGCTAATCCAGCTGACTGGCCTGGGAACATGTTGTAAATTCTTTTTCAAAGGAATAACTTTCTGAGGAAAAAAAGGAACTTTTGAAAAATAGGCAGTTGAAAGCCTCTTACATTGCTGGTGGACAGTGCTAGTGATGCTACATTAACTCTGGAAAACAATTTGGCATTATTTGGTAAAGCTGGACGTGTGCATATACCCTACAATCAAAATTCCATGCCTAAATGTATACCTTGGAGAAATTCTCAAGCATAGATGTTAGTAAACAAGCTCACAGCAACTTTGTTTGTAATAACAAAAAGGTAGAAATAACCAGAATGTGCATCTATGGAGAAAAGATGATAAACTTGGGGTATATGAATACAATAGAGTACAAACAGAAGTACAAATGTTTCAGTTAGAGCTATGCACATCAGTGTGGATGAATCTTACAAGCCACAATTTTGAGTGAATAAAAGAAGAGAATTTATGGATAAATACAGTGTGATACCATCAAGTACAAAACAATATTTTACTTTGTTATAGATACATTTGTATGCAGGGTAGTAGAAAACATGCATGGAAATAGTAAACACCAAGTTTGTGATAGTGTTTACTTCTGAGGAGGGAGAGAGAGAATAGGAGAATAGGAAGAGCTGCACTACATGGGTGGTTTCATTTATATCTTTGATGTGTTATTCATAAACTGAGTGGTGATAGGAGAATGTTTGAATTATTTTCTATGCCTCTTGAAGTTTTTAAATTAAGAAAACACACAATTTTAAACTATACCCAGGACATTTGCTGGCAGTCTAGGAACCAGCATTTCTGTGCATGGCTTGTTTTCAGTGTGGCCCATGCTTTCAAAATATCAAGCAAAGTGGGAGGTCCTACTGACCCTGGAACATTTTACAGTGCACACAACCAGGAGCTGTGATGATATGGTCTGAAGCAGAAAAATGGCTTCATATGAGCAAGATTATTTTTGACAGCAAAGGCTCCACTTGTCCAGCCCATATTTCAATGGCCTTTGCATGATTCTAAGAACATTTCTGTTGGATTTGATTTGTGCTCATATGGAAATTGACCTGTTTTCTTTTCTCACTGACAACGAAAGTGAGAATAAATGAAAAATTTGTGAAATTAAGTTTTCATCTAACTGGTTTCCATCAAGCCCAGCACTTCTTGTACCAAGATAAAATTGATTTCTAAGAAAAGTCAAGTTTATTTGGTATATTTCAACATTGCCTTAATCCCCCAATTCTTTGGAGTATTAAATGCACTGTGGGACAGGACAGAACCCTATTTCTGGTGCACATACATCTGTAATTAAGGCAGCTTTATGAATGTTGAGAGTATCTTACTGCACTTGGCTTAGAGGACTCATTCTCTCATATAACAACATAAAGGGGGTCCCTTTTTAATTCCATAAGAAATTAATATAAAGCATTTGCAACTATGTTTAAGCTTGGCTTTTGGCTTATTGATCACTTTCACTGAACACCTATTGTTTGCAACTGTCACTAGTAATTTATTATAATTAGTTCCACTAAAGCAGCTTTCCATCATTAGAAATAACTTGCACATGAACATGGCCTAAATAAATATCTAAATTGCCTTCCAATTAAAATACACATTATGCATATTATGTCATTGGAGACTTTTCTCCTCATTTATTCATATAATAAATAAGAAAAATTCCTGTAGCACTGAGGTGGAACCTGGTGATTAATTACCTGTTGACAATGACAGATGCAAACAAGAGGAAGTGATGGGGTCTTTGCCTCTTGGAAGATTTTTCTGGTCTTTCTTGTGACTCTGATTGGATTGGACGTTTGGAATAACTGTGAGCTCAATTAGACAGGGCAACCGCTAATCTAAAGGCTGATCTTATATTACACTCATTTTCTTTTCCTAACTTATAGAATGTCATCAAATGTCTGACTTGATGAGCCCAATTAACTTGGTCATTAGTCCTCCCATTCTGAAATAGAACCAAATCTATAGATACTTTGACACTTTGCAGCATAGCTTTCAGTGGAATAATTATTTTTCCTTATTACTGATAACTTAGTGTGTGGGTGTGGGTTTGTGGGTGTGTGGATGGTAAGGGTGTTCATCAGTTTTACTCCTGATGTTATCATCACAACAAGATTTATTCGCAAGGGAATCATTGTGAGAGCCAGTAGATTAGTGATAAATGATCTTTGATAAATGATCGACTGAAGCGACTTAGCATGCATTGGAAAAGGAAATGGCAACCCACTCCAGTATCCTTGCCTGGAGAATCCTAGGGACAGAGGAACCTGGGGGCTGCTGCCTATAGGGTCACACAGAGTTGGACACGACTGAAGCGACTTAGCAGCAGTAGCAGCAGACAGAATAAGAGAGGGCTTGAGAATCTTGTGCAAGGTTTTCCTGTTGAGCCTCAACCCAGCAGAATGTAAGCTCTTTGAGGTTCTAGATTTGTTTTATTTACCACTGTATCACCTATTCCTAATAGACTTCACATAGGAGGTGCTCAATAAATATTTGCTAAATAAGTCAAAGAATTAGGAATGCAGGAAAATTACCAAATGAGCAAATTTTGGGTCCAGTAGATCCAGCATTATCATTTGTAAAATGTGTGGGGTGTACTAATTGCATATAATTCTGGGATGAACACTGTTATAATCCTTATAAGTGAGGCTACAAAACCCACTGGGGAGGATGGTCCTAAGATGGCAGAGGAATAGGATGGGGAGACCACTTTCTCCCCCACAAATTCATCAAAAGTTCATTTGAATGCTGACAAATTTCCACAAAACAACTTCTGAACACTGGTGGAGGATACCAGGCACCCAGAAAGGCATCCCATTGTCTTTGAAAGGAGATGATTCATCATTGGTGAGGTATGGATGGAGAAGTCTTGAGGCTACTATAAGAATAAGACTGAAAACCAGAGGCAGGAGGCTTAAATCCAAAACTTCAGAACTCCAGAAAACTCTTGACTCCAGGAAACATTAATAGACAAGAGCTCATCCAAAAGCCTCCATACCTACACTGAAACCAAGCTCCACCCAAGAGACAACAAGTTTCAGAGCAAGACATACCAAGCTAATTCTCTAACAGTGCAGGAACATAACCCTAGGCATTAAAATATAGGTGGCCAAAAGTCAAATCAAACCAACAGATACCTCAAAACTCACTACTGGACACTTCATTGCACTCCAGAGAGAAGAGATCCAGCTCCACCCATAAGAACACTGACACAAGCTTCCAACCAGGAAACCTTGACAAGCCACTTGACGAACCCCACCCACAGGGAGGAACCTCTGTAATAAAGAGGAACCACAAACTTCCAGCATACAGAAAAGCTACCCAAAACACAGCAATCTAAACAAGATGAAAAGGCAGAGAAATATTCAGCAGGTAAAGGAACATGATAAATGCCCACCAAACCAAACAAAAAAGGAGGAGATAGGGAGTCTACCTGGAAAAGAACTCAGAATAATGATAGTAAAAATGATCCAAAATCTTGGAAACAAAATAGAGTTACAGAAAAATAGTCTGGAGACAAGGACTGAGAAGATGCAAGAAATGCTTAATAAAGACCTAGAAGAAATAAAAAAGAGTCAATCAATCATAAATAATGCAATAGCTGAGATCAAAAGCACTCTGGAGAGAACTAACAGTAGAATAACTGAGGCAGAACATAGGATAAGTGCGGTGGAAGATAGAATGGTGGAAATAAATGAAGCAGAGAGGAAAAAAGAGTAAAAGAATTAAAAGAAACGAGGACAACTTCAGAGACCTCTGAGGCAATGTCAAACACCCCAACATTCGAATCACAGGAGTCCCAGAAGAAGAAGACAAAAGAAAGGCCATGAGAAAATACTTGAGGAGATAATAGTTGAAAACTTCCCTAAAATGGGGAAGGAAATAGCCACCCAAGTCTAAAAAACCCAGAGAGTCCGAAACAGGATAAACCCAAGGCAAAACACCCCAAGACACATATTAATCAAATTAATGAAGAACAAACACGAAGAACAAATAATAAAAGCAGCAAGGGAAAACAACAACTAATACACAAGGGGATTTCCATACGTATCACAGCTGATCTTTCAGTAGAAACTCTTCAAGCCAGAAGGAATGGCAGGACATAATTAAAGTGATGAAAGAGAAAAAGCTACAGCCCAGATTACTGTATCCAGCAAGGATCTCATTCAAATATGAAGGAGAAATCAAAAGCTTTACAGACAAGCAAAAGCTGAGAGAATTCAGCACCACCAAACCAGCTCTCCAACAAATGCTAAAGGATACTCTCTAGACAGGAAACACAAAAAGGGTGTATAAACCCGAACCCAAAACAATAAAGTAAATGGCAACAGGATCATACTTATCAATAATTACCTTAAATGTAAATGGGTTGAATTCCCCAACCAAAAGACAAAGACTGGTTGAACGGATACAGAAACAAGACCCCTATAAATGCTGTCTACAAGAGACCCACCTCAAAACAAGGGACACATACAGACTGAAAGTGAAGGGCTGGAAAAAAAAATTCATGAAAATGGAGACCAAAAGAAAGAAGGAGTAGCAATACTCATATCAGATAAAATAGACTTTGAAATAAAGGCTGTGAAAAGAGACAAAGAAGGACACTACATAATGATCAAAGGATTAATCCAAAAGAAGATATAACAATTATAAATATATATGCACCCAACATAGGAGCACCACAATATGTAAGGCAAATGCCAACAAGTATGAAAGGGGAAATTGACATTAACACAATAATAGTGGGAGACTTTAATACCCCACTCACACCCATGGATAGACAACTAAACAGAAAATTAGCAAGGAAACACAAACTTTAAGTGATACAATGGACCAGTTAGACCTAATTGATATCTGTAGGACATTTTACCCCAAAACAATGAATTTCACCTTTATCTCAAGTGCACACGGAATCTTCTCCAGGATAGATCACATCCTGGCCCATAAATCTAGTCTTGGTATATTCAAAAACCTGAAATCATTCCAAGCATCTTTTCTGATCACAATGCAGTAAGACTAAATGTCAACTACAGGAAAAAAAAATATTAAAAACACAAACATATGGAAGCTAAACAACACACTTCTGAATAACCAGCAAATCACAGAAGAAATCAAAATATGCATAGAAACGAATGACAATGAAAACACAACAACCCCCAAACCTACGGGATTCAGTAAAAGCAGTGCTAATGGGAAGGTTTGTAGCAACACAAGCTTACCTCAAGAAACAAGAGAAAAATCAAATAAATTACCTAACTCTAAACCTAAGGCAACTAGAAAAAGAAGAAATGAAGAACCCAGGGTAAGTAGAAGGAAATAAATCATAAAAATTAGGGCAGAAATAAATGAAAACAAACAAAGGAGACCATAGCAAAAATCAACAAAGCTAAAAGCTGGTTCTTTGAGAAGATAAATGAAATAGACAAACCATTAGCCAAACTCATCAAGAAACAAAGGAAGAAGAATCAAATCCACAAAATTAGAAATTAAAATGGAGAAATCACAACAGACAACACAGAAATACAAAGGATCATAAGAGACTACTATCAGCAACTATATGCCAATAAATTGGACAACTTGGAAGAAATGGAAAATTTCTAGAAAAGTATAACTTTCCAAAACTGAACCAGGAAGAAATAGAAAATCTTAACAAACCCATCACGGGCATGGAAATAGAAACTGTAATCAGAAATCTTCCAGTAAACAAAAGCCCAGGAACAGACAGCTTCACAGTTGAAGTCTATCAAAAATTTAGAGATGAGCTAACATCTATCCTACTCAAACTCTTCCAGAAAATTGCAGAGGAAGGTAAACTTCCAAACTCATTCTATGAGGCCACCATCACCCTAAAATACCAAAATCAAAGAAGCCACAAAAAAGAAAACTACAGGCCAATATCATTGATGTACAGAGATGCAAAAATCCTTAACAAAATTCTAGCAAACAGAATTCAACAACATAGCAAAAAGATTATACATCATGGCCAAGTGGGCCTTATCTCAGGGATGCAAGGATTCTTCAATATTCACAAATCAATCAATGTGATACACCATATTAACAAATTGAAAGAAAAAAAAACTGTATGATTATCTCAATAGATGCAGAGAAAGCCTTTGACAAAATTCAACATCCATTTATGATAAAAACCCTCCAGAAAGCAGGAATAAAAGGGACACAACTCAGCATAATAAAAGCCATATATGATAAACCCACAGCAAACATTATCCTCAATGGTGAAAAATGGAAAGCATTTCCCCTTAAATCAGGAACAAGACAAGGGTGCCAACTCTCACCAGTATTATTCATAGTTTTTAAGTTTTAACCACAGCAATCAGAGAAGAAAAATAAATAAAAGGAATCCAGATTGGAAAATGTGTAAAACTCTCACCGTTTGCAGATGACATGATCCTCTACATAGAAAACCCTAAAGACTCCACTAGAAAATTACTAGAGCTAATCAATGAATATAGTAAAGTTGCAGGATATAAAATAAACACACAGAAAGCCCTTGCATTCCTATACACTAACAATGAGAAAATGGAAAGAGAAATTAAGGAAACAATACCATTCACCATCATGACAAAAAGAATAAAATACTTAGGAATAAATCCAGCTAAAGAAACAAAAGACCTATATATAGAAAACTATAAAACACTGATGAAGGAAATCAAAGAGGACACAAATAGATGGAGAAATATACCATGTTCATGGATGAGAAGAATCAATATAGTGAAAATGAGTATACTACCCAAAGCAATCTAGAGATTCAATGCAATCTGTATCAAGCTAGCAATGGTATTTTTCAGAGAACTAGAACAAATAATTTCACAATTTGTATGGAAATACAAAAACCTCGAATAGCCAAAGCAATCTTGAGAAAGAAAAATGGAACTGGAGGAATCAACCTGCCTGACTTCAGACTATACTACAAAGCTACACTCATCAAGACAGTATGGTACTGGCACAAAGACAGAAATATAGATCAATGGAACAAAATAGAAAGCCCAGAGATAAATCCACACACCTATGGACACCTTATCTTAGACAAAAGAGGCAAGAATATACAATGGAGAAAAGACAACCTCTTTAACAAGTGGTGCTGGGAAAACTGGTTAACCACTTGTAAAAGAATGAAACTGGAACACTTTCTAACACTATACACAAAAATAAACTCAAAATGGATTAAAGATCTAAAGGTAAGACCAGAAACTATAAAACTCCTTAGAGGAAAACATAGGCAAAACACTCTATGACATAAATCACAGCAAGATCCTCTATGATCCACCTCCTAGAGTAATGGAAATAAAAGCAAAAATAAACAAATGGAACCTAATTAAAATTAAAAGCTTTTGCACAATGAAGAAAACTATAAGCAAGGTGAAAATACAACCTCCAGAATGGGAGAAAATAATAGCAAACAAAGCAATTGACAAAGAATTAATCTCCAAAATATACAAGCAGCTCGAGCAGCTCAATTCCAGAAAAATAAACGACCCAATCAAAAAAATGGGCCAAAGAATGAAATAGACATTTCTTCAAAGAAGACATACAGATGGCTAAGAAACACATGAAAAGATGCTAAACATCACTCATTGTCAGAGAAATGCAAATCAAGACCACAATGACACACCAGTCAAAATGGCTGCTATCCAAAAGTCTACAAACAATAAATGCTGGAGAGGGTATGGAGAAAAGGGAACCCTCTTACACTGTTGGTGAGAATGCAAGCTAGTATAGCCAATATGGAGAACATTGTGGAGATTCCTTAAAAACTAGAAATAGAACTGCCATATGACCTAGCAATCCCACTGCTGGGCATACACACCAAGGAAACCAGAATTTAAAGAGACACATGTACCCCAATGTTCATTGCAGCACTGTTTACAATAGCCAGGACATGGAAGCAACCTAGATGTCCATTGGCAGATGAATGGATAAGAAAGCTGTGGTACATATACACAATACTGAGCTATTAAAAAGAATGCATTTGAATCAGTTGTAATGAGGTGGATGAAACTGGAGCGTATTATTCACAGGGAAGTAAGCTGGAAAGAAAAACACCAATACAGTATACTAATGCATATATATGGAATTTAGAATGATGGTAATGATGATCCTATATATGAGAAGGCAAAAGAGACCCATATGTTAAGAACAGACATTTGGACTATGTAGGAGAAGGCAAAGGTGGGATGATTTGAGAAAATAGCATTGAAACATGTATATTGTCATATGTGAAACAGATTGCCAGCCCAGGTTCGTTGCATGAAACAGGGTGCTCAGGGCTGGTGTACTGGGATGACCCTGAGTGGTGGGATGGGGAGGGGAAGTGGGAGGGGGTTCAGGATGGGGAACACATGTACACCCATGGCTGATTCATGTCAATGTATGGCAAAAACCACTACAATATTGTAAAGTAATTAGCCTCCAATTAAAATAAATACATGAATTTATAAAAACCCACTGGGACTTTAGAGGACTAGTGAGGGAGGAAAATAATCCAGGGAGAACATGAACAGGCCTGTGGAACTAAATCGGTTTAGTAATAGCTTCTAAAGAGAGAGCTAGCAGTTAATGTCATAATGTCCATAGTAGTGTAGGAAGTTCAGGCCTAATTAACATTTATTTCCAAGGAGCAAGGTCATCTAATATGATTAGATGGTATGTGGATGCTGATTAGCGGAAGTTTCCAAACAATAGTTAACTCTGTATCGAGAAATATGGTAGCACTGTGATTATGCAAGGTCCATTTGGTCAAGCAAAACATGAAAATCATATCCCTGTCAGTAAAGGGTAATCATAGAGTCAGAGATTCAGGCTCTAAAGCCACCAGATAGGCATACTGCCAACTGGAAACAGAAGCAGAATCCCAGTTATCTATACCAGCTAAACCTAGCAGGAAGGTGAAGCCCATGGAGTATGCCATAGTATGGATGATGGGATGGTGTTAGGCTTAGGACAAGTAAAATGATTCAGTTGTCTCCACTGGCAGGAAGGCTCAAGGACTTAATGCACTCCAGTTTTAAAGACTTTCAGGATGTACAGCAGGGAGGCATGGAGAAAGCAAAGGCTGAAACATCTTACTGGCAGAAAGAACTTAAAAATAGTCTCTGCCTCCTGAGGAAATGTTCCAACACAAGCCTTCGTTTCATAAAGGGAATATGATACATAACAATGGCAGCAGCAATAGTAACAATAGTAACAACACAGCAACAACAGTAACAGCAGCATTTGCTTCCATTTCATGAGTAATTACCATGTTCCAGGCCTGTTCTAGACTTTTTACATTTATTATCTCTTTGAATTGTAACAAGAATTTTATGAGATAGATCCCAACATTGTCCTTATTTTAGCAGGTCATAAAAATTAAGCAACGTGCCCAAATTTATTTAGTAGGGAATGATAGAGCTGGGATTTGAACCCAGAGAACTTGATTCCTAAACCCATTTGTGCTATTCATACATATTGTGTGTGTGTGTGTGTGTGTGTGTGTGTGTGTGTGTGTGTGTATAGATAGATAGATATAGATATAAAATGCTGAGTAAATATTGAGACAGACTTAGTTCTTAAATTTATATAAGAACAAAAGGAAGTGGATTTCAGATGGTGATGCAACAAACATGTATTGCACACCTACTGTGCACCCAGCATTGTGTAGTATGCTGGGGATACATCGATGGACAAGACATGCACGATTGCTGTCTTCACAGAGATTATAGTCTAGCATGGGACCCTGAGGGTAGTTTCGGGTTACTTGTGACAAAGCAGAATTTAAAGAAGTCAGCTTCCAGGTTGAATTATTCATCTTTTAGATGCTTTGGAAAACTCTCTATGGCATGAATGAAACTCTTCTATGGAAGGGTAAAGTAGCATAGTGTTCAAGTGAATGGACTCAGGGGCTAGACTGAGTTCAAAGCATTGTCTGTTAGTGTCTTGACAAGAAATAAAAAATTATTCTAGATCTTTACACTTAAAGGAATTTAACATAAAAGATTGGTTAAATGAGTAATAGACTTGTTAAGAAATCAACATGAGACGGCGAGGTCACTAAGAGATTAGTAACAACAGAAAGCTGCTTCTACTTCCAGGGCTAGGTGGGAAGTGGGAAGAGGTGGTATGACCAGAACCTTGAAGCCAGGCTGTCTGGGTAAAGTTAAAATCCAGGCAGAGGCTATTCAGATAGGCTAGGGACTATTGAGGGAGATTTGTCTACCTGTATGTAAAGAAAATACAGCTGCTTCCAGAGATACTACAGGAAGAATGGGGGAAAAGAGACAGAGAGACCAAGAAGACACAGAGAGACCAAGAGAGACTGGCTTTTCCCCACCTCCTTCCATACAAGCTTCTTTCTACTATCAGTTCCTCCCATTGCCCAAACCCAATCAGAATCCAGAGGACTGGGGTACTTGGGAATGTTGTTGCCTGTGATGAAGAACATAGCAGGGGAAAAGAAGGAGAGAAGTGAACTGGAAACAGTTCATGCCTACACAAGCCAAGCTCCATTATTTATTAACTGTGATTACGGGTAAATAACCCTGTACCTCAATTTCTCCACCTATAAAATTAGGATTTTGAAATAGTATGCATTTGTGAGACATAAATAAGTTGATAGATATGACGTGTTTGGAACAGTGCTTGGCAAAGACTAAGCCCACTAGAGGGCTTCCCAGGTGGTGCTAGTAGTAAAGAACCCACCTGCTAACGCAGGAGACATAAGAGACATGGGTTTGATCCCTGAGTCAGGAAGATCCCCTGGAGGAGGGCATGGCAACCCACTGCAGTATTGTTGTCTGGAGAATTCCATGGACAGAGGAGCCTGGTGGGCTACAATCCATAGGGTTGCAAAGAGTCAGACACGACTGAAGTGACTTAGCATGCAAGCCCACTAGAACTTCCTCTAATAAGATATAATATGATATAATAAGGTACTAATAAGACCTACTATTATTATTTTTATCATATACCACATTATACAACATTATGGTAAATAAAGACCTTAGTTATGGGGCCTCGTAGTTCAGTTGTCTCAGTTAACTGTAAATGGATGAGTTTGTTCTGATCCATGTCATCCCTATGTAAAAGCCATCCTCATAAATCTAAGCAATGTTCAGCTTGGAATTTAAGGAAGCTCATGAATCACTAGATAAGCACAGCCCCTGCCATCACTCTCAGCAAGAAACACTCAACATAACCTGCTGTGTTGAGTTAGAATGGCTTCATCAGATGAAAATAAGAAGCATAAGAAAATATTTTCAGTTTACCCCGCAGACAACTGCCCTCTGCCCTTTTGACAAATATACACACTAGCCCATAATCCTTCTTTAAAACTGCATCTTCAAAGTTTTGGAATCCGAAATGAAAGCTGGTGGTAAAAGCGAGAATGCAAATAACATGGAGATAGGAGCAAAAACAGTAATTCATAGAAATGAGAGAGAGAGTTCACTTGGTTTATAGATATCTAAAAATTATAGCAGATCATTTAAGGGTAAAAAGATATAAAATGTTCAATCAACGAAGTCAGTTATTAGAGTAATGAGTCCTTCTGCATAAAAATGGAGAAACATATCAAGTGGCATATGAATGACAAGAGGGAAAGAAAGCTCTAGGCGACAGAATACTGTTTAATGCTTTAATGCTGTGAGGGACCCAGTGCTTCTGTTGCTTTTGGCACTGGCAGGGAGACAGATTGGTAGCAGTCTAGCATGTATTTTCTATCTCTTATTTTCTTATGGTGAACACATTGGATTATTAAATTGGGATAAAATGCCAAGATCTTTGAAATAAATGATTGTTCATTGGGACCTGACAAGTGGATTTCTGCAAATATATTTTATTTATTTATTTTTTCAGGTGCTTAACTTTTTTTAAATTTTATTTTTACTTTATTTTACTTTACAATACTGTACTGGTTTTGCCATACATTGACATGAATCCACCACGGGTGTATACGAGCTCCCAATCCTGAATCCCTCTCCCACCTCCCACCCCATATCATCTCTCTGGATCATCCCCATGCACCAGCCCCAAGCATCCTGTATCCTGTATTGAACATAGACTGGCGCTTCGTTTCTTACATGATAGTATACATGTTTCAATGACATTCTCCCAAATCATCCCACCCTCTCCCTCTCCCTCAGAGTCCAAACATCTGTGTCTCTTTTGCTGTCTTGCATACAGGGTCATCATTACCATCTTTCTAAATTCCACATATATGTGTCAGTATACTGTATTGGTGTTTTTCTTTCTGGCTTACTTCACTCTGTATATTTTAATTTGTTTGCTCTTTACCATAAGTGAAGATAAAATTCTGGCCAGGGTGAATATTTTGATTTGTCTTTGCAACTGGATGGCATTGGTAAGAGCAGCACTTTGCTGACAAGGTGAACAGCAGTGCTGGGCCAGTCAGCCCATCAGGTGAAGCCCTTAGCTCTACTGTGGCATTCTTGACTGGGATATTTTAGACTGAGACTTCTGAGGACATGAATTATGCAATAAATCTCTGCCTGTTCCAGTTGGAGCCTCTTGTTTATTAGATTGTATTTTGCACATTCATCTTTCATAGACTAGACAGTGGGCCTCAAGAGAGTAGGGATGGATCTGTCCTTCTTACTGTTGTTACCCTAGTGTTCAGGTGGGGCCTGATCAATGCTAGGCTCATGGAGATTGTTTGTTGAATGAAAGAATGAAAGTTTCTAGCTAACTAAGACATTTCTGTAGTTGTTACTGAGAAACAACTGGAAAAAATCTGTCAGAAAATTTTCAAGTATATTGTTGTCTCAAAGGGTTCAGTTCAGTTCAGTCATTCAGTTGTGTCCAACTCTTTGCGACCCCATGGACTGCAGCACACCAGGTTTCACTATCCATAACCAACTTCCAGAGTTTACTCAAACTCATGTCCATCGAGTTGGTGATGCTATCCAAACATCTCATCCTCTGTCATCCCCTTCTCCTCTCGCATTCAATATTTCCCAGCATCAGGGTCTTTTCCAAAGAGTCAGTTATTCACATCAGGTGGCCAAAGTATTGGAGTTTCAGCTTCAGCATCAGTCCTTCCAATGAATAGTCAGGACTGATTTCCTTTAGGATGGACTGGTTCAATCTCCTTGCAGTCCAAGGGACTCTTAAGAGAATCTTCAACACCACAGTTCAAGAGCATCAATTCTTTGGTGCTCAGCTTTCTTTATAGTCCAACTCTCACGTTCGTACGTGACTGCTGGAAAAACCATAACCTTGACTATATGGACCTTTGTGGGAAAAGTAATTTCTCTGCTTTTTAATATGCTGTCTAGATTTGTCACTTTTTTCCAAGGAGCAAGCATCTTTCAATTTCATGGCTACAGTCACCATCTTCAGTGATTTTGGAGCCTAAAAAAATAAAGTCAGCCACTGTTTCCACTGTTTCCCCATCTATTTTGCCTATTTGCCATGAAGTGATGGGACCAGATGCCATGATCTTTGTTTTCTGAATGTTGAGTTTTAAGCCAAGTTTTTCACTCTTCCCTTTCACTTTCATCAAGATGCTTTTTAGTTCTTCACTTTCTGCCATAAGGGTGATGTCATCTGCATAGATGAGGTTATTGATATTTTCCCCAGAAATCTTGATTCCAGCTTGTGCTTCATCCAGCCCAGTGTTTCTCATGATATACTTTGCATATAAGTTAAATAAGCAGGGTGACAATATAGAGCCTTGACGTACTCCTTTTACTATTTGGAACCAGTTTGTTGTTCCATGTCCATTTCTAACTGTTGCTTCTTGACCTGCATATAGATTTCTCAGAAGGTGGGTTAGGTGGTATGGTATTCCCATCTCTTGAAGAATTTTCCAGTTTGTTGTGATCCACACAGTCAAAGGCTTTGGCATAGTCAATAAAGCAGCAGTAGATGTTTTTTCTGGAACTCTCTTGCTTTTTCCATGATCCAGCAGATGTTGGCGATTTGATCTCTGGTTCCTCTGCCTTTTCTAAATCCAACTTGAACATCTGGATGTTCACTGTTCATGAACTGTTGAAGCCTGGTTTGGGAATTTTGAGCATTACTTTACTAGTGTGTGAAATGAGTGCAGTTGTGTGGTAGTTTGAACATTCTTTGTCATTGCCTTTCTTTGTGATTGGAATGAAAACTGATCTTTTCCTGCCCTGTGGCAACTGGTGAGTTTTCCAAATTTGCTGGCATAGTGAGTGCAGCACTTTCACAGCACCATCTTTTAGGATTTGAAATAGCTCAACTGGAATTCCATTACCTCCACTAGCTTTGTTTGTAGTGATGCTCCCTAAGTTCCACTTGACTTCACATTCTAGAATTTCTGGCTGTAGGTGAGTGATCACACCATTGTGATTTTCTGGCTCATGAAGATCTTCTTTTGTATAGTTCTGTGTATTCTTGCCACCTCCTCTTAATATCTTCTGCTTCTGTTAGGTCCATACCATTTCTGTCTTTTACTGTGCCCATCTTTGCATGAAATGTTCCCTTGGTATCGCTAATGTTTTTGAAGAGATTTCTAGTTTTTCCCATTCTATTATTTTCCTCTATTTCCTTGCACTGACCACTGAGGAAGCCTTTCTTTTCTCTCCTTGCTATTCTTTGGGACTCTGCATTCTAATGGGTACTTCTTTCCTTTTCTTCTTTGCCTTTCTCTTTTCTTCTTTTCTCAGCTATTTGTAAGGTCTCCTAAGAATACCATTTTGCCTTTTGCATCTCTTTTTTTGGGAATGGTCTTGATCCCTGTCTCCTGTACAATGTCATGAACCCCCATCCACAGTTCTTCAGGCACTCAACAGAACAATCCTTTGAATCTATTTGTCATTTCTAGTGTATAATCATAAGGGATTTGATTTAGGTCATACCTGAATGGTCTAGTGGTTTTCCCTACATTTTTCAATTTAAGTCTGAATCTGTCAATAAGGAGTTCATGATCTGAGCCACAGTCAGCCCCCAGTCTTGTTTTTGCTGACTGCATAGAGCTTCTCCATCTTTGGCCACAAAGAGTATAATCAATCTGATATTGGTATTGACCATCTGGTGATGTCCATGTGTAGAGTCTTCTCTTGTGTTGTTGGAAGAGGGTGTTTGCTATGACGAGTGTGCTCTCTTGGCAAAACTCTATTAGTCTTTGCCCTGCTTCATTCTGCATTCCAAGGCCAAATTTGCCTGTTACTCCAGGTGGTTCTTAACTTCCTACTTTTGCATTCCAGTTCCCTATAATGAAAAGGACATCTTTTTTGGGGGTGTTAGTTCTGGAAGTTCTTGTAGGTCTTCATAGAACTAATCAACTTCAGCTTTTTCAGCATTACTTGTTGGGGCATATACTTGGATTACTGTGATATTGAATGGTTTGCCTTGGAAATGAACAGAGGTCATTCTGCTGTTTTTGAGACTGCATCCAAGTACTGCATTTGGGACTCTTTTGTTGACTGTGATGGCTACTCCATTTCTTCTAAGGGATTCCTGCCCACAGTAGTAGAAATAATGGTCATCTGAGCTAAATTCACCCATTCCAGTCCATTTTAGTTCGCTGATTCCTAAAATGTTGATGTTCACTCTTGCCTTCTCCTGTTTGACCACTTCCAATTTGTCTTGATTCATGGACCTTATATCCCAGGTTCCTTTGCAGTATGCCTCTTTATAGCATTGGACTTTACGTCCATCACCAGTCACATCCACAACTGAATGTTTTTGTTGCTTTGGCTCCATCTCTTCATTCTTTGTTAGTTCTACACTAATCTCCAGTAGCATGTTGGGCACCTACTGATCTGGGGAGTTCATCTTTCAGATAGCTTTTTGCCTCTTCATACTGTTCATGAGGTTCTCAAGGCAAGAATACTGAAGTGGTTTGCCATTCCCTTCTCCAGTGGACCACGTTTTGTCAGAACTCTCCACCACGACCTGTCCATCTTGGGTGGCGCTACATGGCATGGCTCATAGTTTCATTGAGTTAAACAAGGCTGTGGTTCATGTGATCAGATTGATTAGTTTTCTGTGATTGTGGTTTTAAGTCTGTCTGCCCCCTAGTGGAGAAGCATTAGAGGCTTATGGAAGCTTCTCTCCCATAGAGAGAAGCTGACTGAGGGGGAAACTGGATCTTGGTCTCAAAGGGTAGGCAAATATTATATTCCTGGTGGGAGGCTGACTTTAGAGAACCCTAATTGATTTCAGGTGTATTTGTTAAATGACAATATGTCAGCATAGTTCTGCTTTGGTTGATGTGACTATGCTGATGGCTGCTTCCTCAGGCTTTCTTGAATGGAACTTCTCACTTCATCACTGGTAAGAGCTAAATTGGATCCAGAGTTAGGCAACAGGGTCTACTGCTTATTGCTTTACCATATATATGATCTTTGAAGTTGACCTTTAACAGATTGTTAGTTGTGGATCATGCCTTTTGACGATTGATGACAGTCTCTATTGGTTTAGTATAGTTTTTCCAAACTGTATCATCTAAAGCATTAGTTACATAAGATACTTTAAGAGTGAGAAAAAGGTTTTATGGTCAAGTAATCTTCTGTGATGCTGCATAGTATTGTCCTATCTTAGTATGTATATTAATTACCATAGTAAAAGCTATAAGAAGTTCACACAGTAAAGAACCCTATTTATTTTTAACTCAATTTCCCCAGTTGAGTTAAGCAGAGACATCTTTTCCCTTTTATTAACATTCCTACAAGATTATTATTCTATTGAATAGACATTAGGAAAATTCAGTAGAATTAAAAGAGAACTGACATACCTATCAAAAGATTCAAGTTACTCCCTGGCTTTCCTGCATAATAACTATGGGACATGGGTATTATTCTCATTTTCAAAAAGATGCCACATGTCCTCAGGTCTAAGACAAAAGTTTGATTTCATACATTAAAGTTTTTAAAATCAGAAAAAGTCTCATGATTCATGTAAGATGACATTTATTTTTTTGGCGAGAAAAGTTAAAATTAAATTGATAGTTCATCTTATAATTTATGATATCTTATAGACAAATATGGCAAAATCTCCCTGCCAGCTTCTCAGGGTTATTATAAACATCAAATGAGTCAATGCATAAGAAACAGCACATACAATTCCATAAAGATGAATTATTATTTTCACTGGTTGGTCTGGGTTAAATGGGAGGGGCAGATTACCAGGATAACCATGCCTGTTACTATTATTTCCTCTGTGGGTGGGTGGGGAGAACAGAAACATGCCAAATCTATAAATTATAACTGATTTATTTTCATTTTCATTTCATTGCTTGAAGTCTGCATGCATGCTCATTCGTGTCTGACTCTGCAACCCTATGGACTGTAGCCCACCAGCCTCCTCTGTCCATGAGATTCTTCAGGCAAGAATACTGGAGTGGGTTGCTATTTCCTCCTCCAGGGATTTTCCTGACCCAGGGACTGAACCTGTGTCTCTTCTTTACCTCTGAGCCATCTGGGAAGCCCCTTGGTTGCTTGACTTTATTTAAATAATAACTGTGCTTCATGTACACAGTCATGGCCTTGATTACAAAACAAACATAAAACAATTTTTAATGTTCAGCAACAATTTTTGGCTAAACAAATAATTGGAAAATGTGTTATCACTTTATTTGCTGTTAAGAAGAATTTGGAATGAAGTGGGTGCTTCTTGGAACCTGTCAGAGGAATTATTTTCTCAGCAAGCATTTACTGAACTTTTGTGCCCACTTCTGCAGTGAGAGATGTGAAAAATACAGTTAGTAGATAGTAAGTGGATGTTTTAGAATGACTTTTGGTTAGATGCTCTGATATGTACTAACTATAATAATACGGATGAATGAAAGCAGATCACTACCCTGGAGCAGCTCATAGACTAATGAAGAATACAAATGGATAACCAGATAACTGTCACATTATAAGTATTTGCAAAGCATGGTTGAGGGACCAAAGAACTGGTTACTATGAACTAACCCAGCTTCATGGAGTGTGATGGGACTTGATGTTTCACAAGATGGTGGAATATGGGTGGAGTATTGAAGGATCAGTAAAATTTTGGCAGAAAGCATGGAAAATGGTTAAGGTATTAAAAAAAATCATATGTGCAGAAACACAGTTGGATGAAATTGCATGTGTGCCCCGTGGTCTCTATAAAATGGGTTTATCTGGTATGAACATTTCAGGGAGTCATAGCAAAGATGAGACTGGAAAAGAGTCCAGTGACTGTGAAGGGTCATTGTATGCTATGGTAATATTTTTGGCCTGTATAGTGAAGGTGATGGGAAGCCATATGTAGGTTTCAAATTGGTGACTAACAAGATCAATCCTGTATTTAAACACAAACAAACAAACAAAAAAACAAAAAACTCTGCTTGCAGCTTGGGATGTGGATTAAAAAGCAGAAAAACTATTTAGGAGTCTGTTGTAATAATCTGGTCAAGAGATGATGGTAGTGGGGCTAGGAAGATAATGATACATTTGATAAAGAATTCTAAGATAGAAGCTGTAGAATTCAGAAATTAAGCAGATGTGAGTGGAATAAAGGAAGAAGGAAGAATCAAAGAGTAAAGTCTGTGCTTTTGAGCTTGAGAGACTGAGTAGATGGTTATGTCATAGTTTATAACAGGAAATTTAGAAGGGAGAATACACTTAGAGAAAAGATAATTACCTTAGTGCCAGTGTTATTTTCAACAGTCAATAGGGCATATGGAAAAAAGATAATATTTCTGCCTGCCTAGAGCCTGTTATTTGTGTAGTATGACAGATTACACATATCCTTCAAGTGGCTTCTGCTGTAGTCATGAAGTTTCTGCTGAGCCTGAGGAGAGAATTCCAGAGACGCCAGAGAAGACTTAATTAAAGAGGTGACATTAAAGGTGGAACTGGAAGAATGAGTAAGAATTCATAAGGTTCACAACAAAGATTCATAAGAAAGCCATTCTATGCAGGGATATAGGATTAACAAAAACACAGAGCTGTGAAAGATGATAGAATGTCTGGGGATTGTAAGAACTTCAAAATCGGTAAAGTGTATGTGGTGAAAATGGTGGGAGAGAATATTTAAAATGAAGTTTCACGAGTAACAAAGGCAAAGACTTTACACTTTACTCTGTGGGAACTGATGGAAATTTAAAGCAGAAGAGTAACATCCACAGATCTCTCTCTATATAATTGGCAATGAGGTGTGGTATTCAAAAGGAATCAGTAGGGTGGTCCATGATTCCCTTTGTAGTATCAGGTTAATGCTGTGGACCTCAGTGACTTCTAATTAAGGTCTCCCATTAGTTCTGGGTCCAAGAGATTTGGTTCAATTGGGCATATTCCTGCTCTTATTTCAGGTTGCCAGCCCTTTTTCTTGTATAAGGAAACAGTTTTTGCCTCTGAAATAGGGCATCAAGTAGGCTTGAATTGATTCTGCTTAGCTCAGAATGCCACACATTGAGATTTCCCTTGTAAAAATTATTGCTAAAAATCCCAGATTGTGTCTGATAGTGCTTTATATTTCATTAAAGCATACAGTCACAATAAACTCCAGTGATTGCCTGGTACCTATCAAATATCTGGTTTAAAAGGCAGTTGGGAATCTATTCAATGCATCTGGCTATTTCAAGGTAGAAAATTTGTGTTTCTTGTGTGTGTTTGTGTCTCTCTGTGTGTGTATACAGAGGAATAGGTTACTTTTTTTCCATACAGAGTTGTATTCTGAAGGCTCTTTCTGTTAATGCAGTGTTTCTTCAACTATAATCTTCGTTCCAAATGTAGATTCATGATCCCTGTACCAAACCTACTGAATCAAAATAGGTAGGTTTAGGGCTCAATGATACACATCTTAAAAAGGTCTCCGTATATTTCTAATGCTATTTAAAGTTTGAAAACCACTAAAATATGGAATCTATGGATTAATAAGATCATGCAGGAATATTCAACTTATAGATCTCCCAGACTCCACACTGCATGAAGTTACTTTTAAATACAGCAAACTAGGCTTCGTTCAAAATAACCCTTGGCATTCTGAGGCAGGAGAACCACACAGTGAATTAGAAAGAAGACTCTAGCAGCCAGATGTCAGGGTGGTCAGTCAGGACAATGAGATAAACTAAAAGTCATAATCAAGCCTGTATTTACTTACTGTAAAATTGCAAGCAAGAGGCAACAAGAGGAGTCAACTTTCTAGTGTTCCATTTTCCCCTATGGAAAGGCACCAGGCAAGAGTCAGGGGTATGCAGTGCAAATGAGGGTTAGATGAGGTTAGATGAAGATTAGAGCGGGTTACTGTTGAGAAGCACTGAACAAAAGTGTCCTTCTTCTATGACCTGTGGACTGGAGATAAGGAGAGGAGAAGGAGCTAGGAGTGCAAAAGTAAAGAGACAAAACACAGTGCTCCAGTCAAGACCCTTAATAAGAAGATCTCAGTGAAGATGTGGGAGAAGTGCCTCCACTGAATGAATGCAAGTATGTATATGAGCATGGTTGGCCCAAAGTGAATGGCCTGAGTCTGTGACTGTAACTCTTTCTGGCAAACTGCAGTGCAGTGGCTGGGAAAGAAGTCTAGTATGGGAAGAACAGCTTCTCCCCCTGAGGCCTGCCAAGCAAAGCCTTGTAGTTGCCTATGGCCAGGCCTGAAAAAAATCAACATAACATGTTAGTTTGGAGTTGGACTCCTCAAGGATTTGACTGTGAACCAGGACATCAGAATATTATGCCCAGTTTTGCCAGTGATTCCATGAACAAGGTCAACTTTTCTGTTTTGGCCTCTGTTTCCTCATTTATCAAAATAAAGAGGCTCTACTGTAATAATCTCATGCTCAGCCTATAATGCTCCATACATCTCTGTTGTTTGTAGTTTCATTGCTGAGAGAAGACGGTTGATGTCCAAGGGTGACAGTACCTGGACTATACCCCCTGCCACAAAATCAGTTCTTATGTAAATTGGAGAAAATAGTTAATGACCCCTAGGCAGCCTCTTAGTACTCAGCTTGAGAATAGAAGTGTCTTCCTCATCTTAGAAAACTAACAGCTTTCTGGTTCTGGGGATTCTCTTTAGCAAATACTAGGTAAAGATCAAAGGGAGTAGCAGCTCTCTTAAAGGTGACTCTTGGCATGAGGCTTCTCTCTCCTATCTGGCTTACTAGGCTCCAGCATTTATGATCTGAAGGAGAAGGACCAGTTTGTTATGGTGGGAGGGGCTAATAGCATCTATAGACGGGGAGCTTATTGAATAGTAGTCTCAATAAGACTATCTTAATAGGTCAATAACCTCAGATATGAAGATGACACTACCCTTATGACAGAAAGTGAAGCGGAACTAAAAGCCTCTTGATAAAAGTGAAAGAGGAGAGTGAAAAAGTTGGCTTAAAGCTCAACATTCAGAAAATGAAGATCATGGCATCCGGTCCCATCATTTCATGGGAAATAGATGGGGAAACAGTGGCTGACTTTATTTTTCTGGGCTCTAAAATCACTTCAGATGGTGACTGCAGCCATGAAATTAAAAGATGGTTACTCCTTGGAAGGAAAGTTATTACCAACCTAGACAGCATATTCAAAAGCAGAGACATTACTTTGCCAACAAAGGTCCATCTAGTCAAGGCTATGGTTTTTCCAGCGGTCATGTATGGCTGTGAGAGTTGGAGTGTGAAGAAAGCTGAGCGCCGAAGAATTGATGCTTTTGAACTGTGGTGTTGGAGAAGACTCTTGAGAGTCCCTTGGACTGCAAGGAGATCCAACCAGTCCATCCTAAAGGAGATCAGTCCTGGTTGTTCATTGGAAGGAATGATGCTGAAACTGAAACTCCAATACTTTGGTCACCTCATGTGAAGAGTTGACTCATTGGAAAAGACCCTGATTCTGGGAAGGATTGGGGGCAGGAGGAGAAGGGGACGACAGAGGATGAGATGGCTGGATGGCATCACTGACTCGATAGACGTGAGTGTGGGTATGTTTCGGGAGATGGTAATGGACAAGGAGGCCTGGTGTGCTGCAATTTATGGGGTCACAAAGAGTTGGACACGACTGAGTGACTGAACTGAACTGAATAGGTGGAGAATATAAGATTCAGGGAGGAATTTGAAATCCAACCATTGAAAGAGCTTAATAACACACAAGGGTACAATACTAGAGGAGTTGCCTACTTTCGTTTTAGAAAAATATTCATCATAATTCATCATATAAATGAATGTGATTGTCAAGATCAAGAATCTGTACTCCTGGGTGCTGAGTGTTTTGAGGACAGAATGGGCCTCTGGTGGTATATGTATACCATAGAACAGAAGGAGACTTAGATAAATATTTTGCCAATCCGTGTCTCTTTATTTGTGTGTATTCTCAGTCACAATAGAGGAAACCATGGTAGCTTAAACAAGTTTCTGCTTGTGGGCTAAGTAATATCTTTGGGAGTTTTTTGTTAGAACGTCAGTATCTTTTGAGAGAGATGTCAAGTGCCATCAGTTCCTGAAAGAAAGTGTTAATCACTCAGTCAGGTCCAACCCTTTGTGACTCTATGGACTGTAGCTCACCAGGCTCCTCTGTCCATGGAATTCTCCAGGCAGGAATACTGGAGTGGGTTGCCATTCCCTTCTTCAGTGGGTCTTCCCAAAAAGGGATCGAAACCGCTTCTCCTGCATCACAGACAGATTCTTTACCATCTGAGCCACCAGGGTTTACCATCATTTCCTTAGTTGCAGTTAATCCACAAATGTGAAGTCTGAGGAAGTGTCAGTCATATAATTTTATTCAAAGGTTAAATCTGAAACATGAATGTGTCTTCTGGAATGTGATGGGATAGCAGGAGTGTAGGCAAAGCTGATGCTTGGGTTTTGGGTAACTGAAGGAGATGGTATTTCCATCTTCTGGGGGAGAGGCAGAGGTGGGCAAGAGGGTCAAATGGACTTTACCACCTTCAGTACACACACTGACTCTGAGCACCTCCAGCTCAACAGGGTCCAAATTTCTGAGCTGCCAACAGATGTTGTTTGTTTAATATTGATTATTTCCCTCCTGAGCTCACTGATACTTACATCCTAAACAGTGAGACAAGTGGCCATAATTGAATGCTCAGGATCCAGAACAAAGTTCAAAAAAGTTCACTAAATAAACCTAAAACCTTGCAGTGAAAACAGAAAATGCTTTGGAATGTCTAACTTCAGAAACACAGAATAACATTTTGCTCCACATGGAAATTAATTGGTTGATGGATTCATTTTACAAAAGATTCTATCTAGTTCTTAAATAAAAACTCTAGCAATTCAGAAATATGAATGCTTCCAGAAAATTGAAAGGCACTGTGGTGCAGTGGAAAGAGCACGGAAACAGACAGCCTTGGGCAAGATACTTAACATCTCAGTGCCTCAGTTTCAGTTTTCTCATCTATAAAATGAGGATAACAGCATTTGCCCAGCTTCATAGTTACTGTGGGGCTTCAGGATAATAAAATATGTAAAGTGCCTAATATAGTTCCTGGCATATGTTGTTGTTGCTGTCGTTCCATTGCTAAGTAGTGTCTGACTCTTTGCAACCCCATGGACTGAAGCACGTCAGGCTCCTCTGTCCTCCGCTGTCTCTCAGAGTTTGTTCAAGTTCATGTCCATTGAGTTGGTCATGCTATCTAACCACCCCATCCTCTGCCACCCACTTCTCTTGCCTTCAATCTTTCCCAGCATCAGGGCTTTAGTCACTGTGTTGGCTTTTGCACCTGGTGGCCAAAGTATTGGAGTTTCAGCATCAGCATCAGTATCAACCCTTCCAATGAATAGTCAGGGTTGATTTCCTTTAGAGTTGACTGGTTTGATCTCCTTGCTGTCCAAGGGACTCTCAAGCACCACAGTTTGAAAACATCATTTCTTTGGCATTCCTGACATATAATAGATGCTTAAAAATGCTAGTTCCAGTGTTCCCCTTGTGTTGAAGAGTGATGTTGGAGTAGAAAAGAGAGTCTAAAATATAGAAGGACAGAAGCCACAGCTTATGAAAATCAATCCTACTGAAGATAAAGCCATACTGAAAGCATGATGCAATTCTGTAGACAAAGTTTATACAATCTCTACAAATGGTTTGCTCACAATGTCTCAGGGAGCAAATTTATAGCTGTGCCTGGAAGAAAGAGATAGTCATCAAAAGATGATGGCAGTGTGTATGGGACACCCAGTCCAGTTGACATTGGCCCTGTTGTCACTATCAGTATGGCAGGAGGCCCTTCAGCACACTCCTACTATACCAGAACCATCCCTGTTTACAAAGATAGTGGCTGCTTACTTGGGCAAGATTTTCAATGTGGGCTGTCAATAGTAATCAGGAAAAATTCCCACTTAAATAGCAGCATAACATTGCAGCTATTCAAACAGACAAAAATAAACAGTCTTTAGTGTTGGAGAGGATGTAGGGAAAATGCACTTGTATACACTGCTGGTGGGAATGCAAATAGGTACAACCCTTTGGAAGATGGTTTTGTGGTTTCTCTAAAAAGATTGAAATGGGCCTATACATCAGCTGAGCAATTCTGCTTCTATGTATATATCCCAGAGAAATATCCCCATATGCTTTGGAGACATGATCAAAGGATGGTTATTGTAGATTTAGTTGTAATAGCCTGACTGCTCATCTGTTGGAAAATGGTTAAATATTATAGCACATACACATGATCAAATATTATGCAGCCATTTAAAAATGATGTGTATTGGATGCAAGAATATGGAAGTATCATTGATTCATTGCTGAAATTTAAAAGTGAGTTTCAGTACAATGTTTATAGCATAATATCAAATTAATTTTGTAAAATTTTAGAGGTAGTATATACCTAGATTTATATAGGAAAATATCTGGAAAGATAGGAGTTGCCCCTGGGTAGTTGGGATGGGAGTGCTGTTGGTTGAGTGAAGTTTTGAAATGTTACTTTCCCTGTTTATTTGTTAGATGTCTTCATTGTTTGAAATTCTTTAGATGAACATGTTGCAGTCTTTTAAATAAATCATGAAATAATAAAACAAATATATGTGACAGATTGGCTAAGTCATTTCTAGTCCATGATTGCTTGGTTTGCATTTTCTCAGAGTTTTCAAATAATGATAATGATAGTAGCTAACATTTGTTAAGTGCTTACTATGTGCCTGGCAATGATCTAAGTGCTTTACATATATTAACTCATATCATCTTCACAAGATCCTTATGAGGTTGTTGTAGTCTGTTTGGGCTGCTGTAATAAAAGTACAACATACTGGGTGGCTTATAAATAGTAGACATCTATTTCCCACAGTTCTGGAGGCTGAAGTCCAGGAGCAATACACCAGCAGATTCAGTGTCTAGTGAGGGCCTACTTCCTGGTTCATAGACATCTATCTTCTTGCTCTATCCTCATAGGGTGGAAGGAGTGAGGAGGCTCTCTAGAGTCCCTTTCACAAGAGCAGTAATCCTATTCATGAGGGCTCCCCCTTCATGACCTAATCACCTGCCAAAGGCCCTACCTCCTAATATCATCACTGTGGGGGTTGGGATTTTAACATATAAATCTGAGGGGAGGGGACATAAACATTTATTCTTTTAGCAGAGGTAGAAATGATATCATCCCCATTTTACAGATCAGGAAACTGAGGCTCAGAGACATTAGAAACCTTATTGAATCTCCTACATTTTGTGATTAATGGAGCTGGACTTTGAAGTCAGAGAAACTTGCTTCAGAGCCAGCATGCTTAAACACTATTCCATAGTGCCACTCAGATGAAAGACATCAGTGACATAGTCCATGTCCTCAAAATGTTTAGAGACTGACTGGGGTGATATACACACTCTCTGTGGGTATTTTTTTCTGTCTTTTCTGTGTCTCTCACACACAGATACATAAACACATAAAGGTTCAGAAATACACATGAAATAATATAATACAAACTAGCCTTATAGAAAATGAATGCTATAGGAGGTATTGATATCTAGGAGAAAGTGTTCATTGTAGGCGCTAGGACTCAGAGAGAAGCACTTAGAGTTGAACCTGTAGCTCACCTTCTCACCTGATTCTTCTGTGGTCAAGAACATGTTCAGTGGTGCAGTTGGTATGGATACTTTAACAACTTATGACTAAGAATAAAACAAAACCTGGAAACCAACCCAGACCCTCGTGTATGTGTTACTCTGCAAAGCAGGGCTTGGGCATCACAGCAGCCTTGAACCCAACGATGGTAACTTCAGTGGTTCTGTTGGCCTATGCCACAGGAGAGCCACTGTAGGTGTTTTGTGCCTCAGCCTCACCTCTCTCTTTTAATATGGAGTAAGTCCAATCTAAGGTTATATAAAGCCACAACTAGAAGGGCCTTTCTATGCTCTCTCTCCACTTTTTTTTAATGAAAAACTGAAGCCTAGAAAACTTAATTAACTTGATTAAGGGTCACACTGCTATTTTGATGGCCAAAATAATGCATATGTGGTTGGATGTTACTTTTCTTTAAAGTAAAATACATCACCTTGCTAAAGGGGTCCCTCTGCCTTGTGATTTAGGTAAAAGATTTAGAGGCTTTCATGTAGGGTTTGTTTTCTCCCTCCCCTCTCTCTAAACACACACATATACCCACGCATGCAATGTACAATAATTTCACTTCCTGATGCTTTTGTTTGTCTTTTTATTAATTACCACTTTCCCTCCACATAAGTTATTAGAGGAATTTAGTGAGCCTTTTTCCTCCTGAATACAGGTGGGGAGGAGAAAATGTTTGATCTGCCCAGACATGACTTTTCAAAGGGTATCACTGTCATGACCAGAGGATGAATGATGGCACTCCTAATAGAATCTTAAGAACAGGCCCCAGTTTTCAGGGATGGCATTTCACGTGCTTGCTTGGAGGATGATGAGTTAGTACCTCGCTGACATGATCAATTATGTGGGGCCAGGGTTAAGATTATATAACAGACCTGCCTGCAGGAAAAACCTTATGAAACAAAGAGGTGGAAAAAAGTGCTGTGCAATTGCATAATAATCTTGTGAAAAACAAAATGGCTTATTCATTTTAATAAAAACACTGGGAAAAAATGATGAGTCTTCACTCTGTCTTATCAATTGCAGGGCTTCACAATAAAAGCGAAGCCACGTACTCCCCACAAATGAGCACAAAATCAGTCTTCAAAAGCAACATATTTTATTGCACCTATTCTTGGCTCTTCACCCCCCAGTTTATAAATGGTTTTTTTTTCCTCAGTTAGGTGGAGATGGGGTGGGGAAGAGCAGGACTCATAGATATCTATAACTTTCTGAGCTAAGTGTCATGGGGCTATTTTCAAAGTCCTTCCCAGTTCAATAGTAACATCAGTTAACATGAGGATTAAGTTGCAGGTTGAGTCATGTGTAGTAGAAGCACACAACAGTGTGCATCAGAGAAGAGTCTTAATTCAACTCTGCTCTAGATAAGCTCTGACACTGGACAATATGGCAACATCCATGCTTGTGTCTAGGCCCAACCAGGCTCATCATTCCTTAATTCTCTTCTGAGATATTTCCTACCAGCCTGCAGATAAAATCTGGTGTTTAAGCTTCCTTTCCCATCCACATACAAACATCCGGGAGTCTTTGTTTCTTCTTCTTCCTTTATGCTGAAATACACATCTGCTTTTAGCCTACTTCTTCTGATTCTATAGACCTTAAAAGGTGATTTCTCCCAGGAAGCATTTCTTAGCACTCCTCCATAACTCCCTGCCTTTCAGTATAGATTTAGGTACTTTTCTTCAAGGTTACCTTCACACACACACACATTCACACACCCACCACTTGCTTTACCTGTCATTGTCTACTTGCGTGGCTTACTTATCCCCTTCATAGAATGCTCAAAGATAGAGGCCAGATACATGTTGGATCTGTATCTATATTAGGCAACACTGTGGTTGACACAGAGAATGGGCTCAGTCAGTAATTCTGGAATCAAAATAAATGCTGTGGTTTACCTGATATTATGAGATGAGAGGGAGCAGCAATGAATTAATCAGATAAACATCCCTATTAGAGCAGATTTCAAGAACTGGCAATGTTGGAAGAGCCTAAAAGAGGAAATATGGAGGTTGTGAATTGCAGCAACTCTGCAAACAGGGACACAGAGCTTGAATCTGTGACCTAGACATGTTTTCCTTCAGTTAGTGTCCTTGGGGCTAACCACTTCCAGGATTATTTCCTTAGAGAGATGTCTTCATCGAGTCATATTTATAACCTATTTCCCCAAATTGAATTGGATTTCATGGGTGGTTTACCTAGTCCAGGGACTCTCAGTAACATTCAGGTAACACTCTGTGCCCATGGTGAACACCAATGTGCACCTGTCTCAATTGATACAGCTGCTCATTTGCTGAGCAGGGAGCCAGGCGGTTCTAGGCCAAAACATGCTGGTGTTATTATGGAGAAATAGTTTTGTTTCAGTAGAAACTTTACTAGTCAAGGTGAAGTTAAAGAAAAAGAACTTTTCTAAGAGGAAAATCACTAGTGCAAATAGAGAGGAGGGATAGGATGTGTGTGTGTGTGTGTTTGTGTGTGTGTGTGTGTGTGTAAAAGAGAGAGAAGGAGTGAGGGAGGGAGAGAGAGAAAGTATTTGATTCTTTTTTAATATAAATTTATTTTAAGTGGAGGTTAATTATTTTACAATATCGTATTGGTTTTGCCATACATCAACATGAATCCACCACAGGTATACACGTGCTCCTTATCCTGAACCCCCCTCCTTCCTCCCTCCCCGTACCATCCCTCTGGGTCATCCCAGTGCACCAGCCCCAAGCATCCTGTATCATGCACTGAATCTAGACTGGTGATTCGTTTCACATATGATATTATACATGTTTCAGTGCCATTCTCCAAAATCATCCCACCCTCTCCCTCTCCTACAGAGTCCAAAAGACTGTTCTATACATCTGTGTCTCTTTTGCCCTATTTGATTCTTATAACTTAGATTCTTGTCTAAAAATAAGAGCAAACATTTATAGAATTTATGCCAAGCATTCTACTCAGCATCTTACATTAAGCATCTCATTGAATTCTCACAACCTTTTCAGGCAGTACTATCATGGACCCTATTTTATATGTGAAAATAGTAAGGCTTGGGTAAATGAAATAATTTGCTAATATTCACAGAATTGGTAAGTGGTAGAGCTGGGAATTTAAACTTCATTTGTTTGATTCTAAAGTCCATGTTCTTCCCTCTAATGAAAAGCACAACTTACATGCAGTAAAAGATGCAAGTCCAAAGAATAAGCTGGGTAGTATTTTATCTATGTATATACTTACGTGATCATTACCCAGGTCAAGATATAGAACATTTCCATCATCTCAGAAAGTTCTTTTATGCCTTTTTCAAGTCAACATCAGCAAACCCCGCCCCCCCACCAAGGTAACCACTGTTTCAACTTCTATCATAGTATATTTGTGATTTTTAAAGTGTGGACCCAGGACTAACAGCTTAAGAATCACCTAGGAACTTGTTCAAAATGCAAATTCTTAGGCACCACCCTAAGCCAGCAGAATCAGAAACCCTGATTTTAACAAGCTTTTCAGGTGATTTTGTTGTACATTGGAGTTTGAAACTGCCACATGGAGTAGGTTTTCATGTTTTTGAAATTTATGTATATAAAAATAGAATTATATAATATATGTTCTTTTGTGTCTGGCATTTTTTTCTCTTAGCAAAATATCTGCGAAATTTATTCATATTGTTTTGTGTCTCAGTAATTCCTTCATTTGAAATTGCTGATAAGTATTTCATTGTATGAATATACAATGGTATCTGTTTGATAGTTTGTTCATTTGTCTAAGTCAAATTTATGGAATCACAAAAATTAAGCTGCAGTTTAAGCAAGAGTAAAGCAGGTTGTTTTCTCATGTGATACAATTTCAGAAAAGCAACGCTGTTGTCCCAACCAAATCTCTTATTTGCTTCTTAATGTTGGGAATTTATTTAATTGGAAGCTAAGACTTTTTTTTTTAATTCAACAATAATCACTAAAACTCAAAAAGCACAAGTATGCTCCAAGAATAAAAGAAAATAGACAGACTAAAAATCATACCGAAGTGCTAATGATCTATCCTTTGTTTCCAGAAGACATAAGGGCATAGATGCCAACTATATCACATGTAAGCTCTCACTTACTATTAATAATCTAAGCCCATGACAGACATTACTCATCAATCATGCTACATTTAAGGGGTGATTCTTAGTGCAGTCTCAGGATCCTTCTCAACAAATTATCCCAGACAGCAACTATGAATCCATCATGGCTGACTTGCCACCTCTGGCCTAATTCGTGTGTGTGTGTATGTGTGTGTGTGAGAGAGAGAGAGAGAGTGATTAGGACTAAAGAGTGGAAGAAGACACCATGGAGGGGATGAATGGCTCAGGAAGAAGAACCAAAGTCAGATTTTCTTTTCTGTGACATGTTCCTATTAGAGCATTAGAAAGCCCATTAGGTGGCTCAGTTCAGTTCAGTTGCTCAGTCATGTCCGACTCTTTGAGATCCCATGAATCTCAGCACACCAGGCCTCCCTGTCCATTACCATCTCCCGGAGTTCACTCAAACTCACGTCCATTGAGTTGGTGATGCCATCCAGCCATCTCATCCTCTGTCGTCCCCTTCTTCTCCTGCCCCCAATCCCTCCCAGCATCACAGTCTTTTCCAGTGAGTCAACTCTTTGCATCAGGTGGCCAAAGTATTGGAGTTTCAGCTTTAGCATCATTCCTTCCAAAGAAATCCCAGGGGTGATCTCTTTTAGAATAGACTGGTTGGATCTCCTTGCAGTCCAAGGGACTCTCAAGAGTCTTCTTCAACACCACAGTTCAAAAGCATCAATTCTTCAGCACTCAGCTTTCTTCACAGTCCATCTCTCACATGCATACATGACCACTGGAAAAAACATAGCTTTGACTAGATGGACCTTTGTTGGCCAAGTAATATCTTTGCTTTTGAATATGCTATCTAGGTTGGTCATAACTTTTCTTCCAAGGAGTAAGCGTCTTTTAATTTCATGGCTGCAATCACCATCAGCAGTGATTTTAGAGCCCCCAAAATAAAGTCTGACACTGTTTCCACTGTTTCCCCATCTATTTCCCATGAAGTGATGAGACCAGATTCCATGATCTTAATTTTCTGAATGTTGAGCTTTAAGCCAGCTTTTTCACTCTCCTTTTTCACTTTCATCAAGAGGCTTTTAGTTCCTCTTCACTTTCTGCCATAAGGGTGGTGTCATCTGCATATCTGAGGTTATTGATATTTCTCCTGGCAATCTTGATTCCAGCTTGTGCTTCCCATAGGTTATAATAAATTCTTAGCTAACTGAAATGGTGTGAAATAAGCATAACACAATTACAACAGCAACTGCTACTACTACTATTTTTACTGAGAGTTATGTATTGGGCCTTGTGGTAAATGATCTATATGCATTGTTTTATTTTATTCTCAGAACCCTGCTAAACCATTATTATTGTCTCCATTTTAAATGTTAAGTTGAGGCTTAGGGAGGTGCCCAAATTCATATGACAGCCGAGATTCAAATCCAGGAGTTCTGACTCCATATCTCCTGTTATTTGGAAACTAATACTCCATACTGACTCTGAGAGGATTCCATTTAAGGCTACTTAGAACCACTTTTTCTCCCAACTCTTGTCAAAAAAAAAAAAAAAAGTCTGTGTTCATTTTCCTGCCTTAATCAGAATATAGTGATCATTAAGGATTATTATCAGAGGTTACCATCAGGGGTTACACTTACAACTAGAGCTGTCAGTGGCACCGGTGTAGGAGATTAGAAGAGTAGGCATGTGAAATACACCCCCACCCAGGTATCTGCTTCCTCTCTTTAGTTCTAAACACCACTATGATCGCACACATGCTTGTGTGTGCACATGGAAATTAGGGCATTCTTTAGAAATTAGCTTTTCAACTATAGGTAAATGAATAAATTTGTTTCATTTATCAGACATGTACCATTTGCTAGACTTTAAGTTCATGAGGGCAAGGACCTTTCTTGTTCACTGCTGTATTTCCATTATCAGGCACTTGAAAAAGAATGTGCTCAATAAGTATTTGTTGAATGAATGTAAGGATGGATGAATAAATGCATGCATGAATGCTAGGCATTGTACCAAGCTCTGGGATATGAGTGTCACTTCTAATTTTGGTCATTCGCCTCAGAGGGAGAAGTTAGTACGGAGATCTCATTAGTTTGATAAAAGTTATATGCTTCTGACTCCTAGGCTTCTGGAATTACCATACATAATATGCAAGGAAAATTCAAAGTTTGATCTTCTCAGTCATATCTGGTATTTTTTCCCAATAATTTAATGGTTAAGACTTTATTTCCAATTGACAGAAGCTTGCTTCTTAAAAAAAAAAAAAGCTGAATATATTGGTACTGTCAGGAGAAGGTAAACTTTGTGTCCACAGTGATTTCTACATTGAGTGCTGCATTTTAAAAACACAAAATAATGAAAGAAGGAACAGAACTGTCTGCTATCCTTTGCACAGTTAAAATGCATTACATGGTAAGGTAGTCTTTTGCAAAAATAAGTCAGTGTGTGTTCAGTATTGAGCAAAATGCTTCAGTGGTTTTTGTAAAATTGAAAGTAGCATCTTTCTAATCTAGTGAAAGTGAACATTCAAAAATGTCTCATTTTTTTCCTTAAAATTATTCACCAGACCTGGGACCATGGCAAGAGACTTACCCAAGTATACTTCCATGGCAGCTTAGGTATCCTGTCTTTCTGTCTCACAACAAAGTCATGCAAATGGCACATTTATAGAGTTGAAGTGGCGCCCATGTCACCTCAGCATCAAGCACAGTTGGACTCTATTGAGTGGGGAGCCAGAAGGCTTGCATTATCTCCAAGAATAGTGCCTGCTTGTCACTCACTTTGAGCCACCTCTTACGTACAGGTGGGTGAAGCAAGCCATTTTTTCCTTAAAGACTAAAAGGAATAATGTCCATTCTTCTTTGCTATCACTTTCAGCCCCAGAGTGATTAAGGTCAAAAAATAGCAAGACAAACTTCTTTTTGGGGTCTATGTAGCCATTCCAGGGCCCTGTTCTAAGAAATGTTACTGGTGACAAGAATCAAGGGCTTGTATTCCAGAGTGATACTAAGTGGTCTGGAAGAGGAATTCAGGTTTTTGGTTCTCGGTTTAATTTTTGCCATTATATGGGCAGTGGTTGCGGTGGTGGCAAGTTATGGAGATATTTAGTCATATAGCCCTACAGGTGATTTTTTTGGGAGATGATGACAGTACTTTGCTGTGCTTTGCTGGAGCAGCCGTGAAGTGATACACCACGCCCAAGGTAAGAGAAACCCAGGTAAGATGGTAGGTGTTGCAAGAGGGCATCAGAGGGCAGACACACTGAACCATACTCACAGAAAACTAGTCAATCTAATCACACTAGGACCATAGCCTTGTCTAACTCAATGAAACCAAGCCATGTCCGTGGGGCAACCCAAGATGGGCAGGTCATGGTGGAGAGGTCTGACAGAATGTGGTCCACTGGAGAAGGGAATGGCAAACCACTTCAGTATTCTTGCCTTGAGAACCCCACGAACAGTATGAAAAGGCAAAATGATAGGATACTGAAAGAGGAACTCCACAGGTCAGTAGGAGCCCACTATGCTACTGGAGGTCAGTGGAGAAATAACTCCAGAAAGAATGAAGGGATGGAGCCAAGGCAAAAACAATACCCAGCTGTGGATGTGACTGGTGATAGAAGCAAGATCCAATGCTGTAAAGAGCAATATTGCATAGGAACCTGGAATGTCAGGTCCATGAATCAAGGCAAATTGGAAGTGGTCAGACAAGAGATGGCAAGGGTGAACATCAACATTCTAGGAATCAGCAAACTAAAATGGACAGGAATGGGTGAATTTAACTCAGATGACCATTATATCTACTACTGTGGGCAGGAATCCCTCAGAAGAAATGGAGTAGCCATCATGGTCAACAAAAGAGTCTGAAATGCAGTACTTAGATGCAATCTAAGTACTTAGATGCAATCTCTGTTCGTTTCCAAGGCAAACCATTCAATATCACAGTAATCCAAGCCTATGCACCAACCAGTAACACTGAAGAGCTGAAGATGAACAGTTCTATGAAGACCTACAAGACCTTTTAGAACTAAAACCCCCAAAAGATGTCCTTTTCATTATAGAGGACTGGAATGCAAAAGAAGGAAGTCAAGAAACACCTGGAGTAACAGGCAAATTTGGCCTTAGAGTACGGAATGAAGCAGGGCAAAGGCTAATAGAGCTTTGCCAAGAGAACGCACTGGTCATAGCAAACACGCTCTTCCAACAACACAAGAGAAGACTCTACACATGGACATCACCAGATGGTCAACACCAAAACCAGATTGATTATATTCTTTGCAGGCAAAGATGGAGAAGCTCTATACAGTCAACAAAAATAAGACCAGGAGCTGACTCTGGCTCAGATCATGAACTCCTTATTACCAAATTCAGATTTAAATTGAAGAAAGTAGGGAAAACCACTAGACCATTCAGATATGACCTAAATCAAATCCCTTATGATTATACAGTGGAAGTGAGAAATAGATTTAAGGGCCTAGATCTGATAGATAGAGTGCCTGATGAACTATGGAATGAGGTTTGTGACATTGTACAGGAGACAGGGATCAAGACCATTCCCATGGAAAAGAAATGCAAAAAAAGCAAAATGGCTGTCTGAGAAGGCCTTACAAATAGCTGTGAAAAGAAGAGAAGTGAAAAACAAAGGAGAAAAGGAAAAATATAAGCATCTGAATGCAGACTTCCAAAGAATAGCAAGAAGAAATAAGAAAGCCTTCTTCAGCAATCAATGCAAAGAAATAGAGGAAAAGAACAGAATGGGAAAGACTAGAGATCTCTTCAAGAAAATTAGAGATATCAAGGGAACATTTCATGCAAAGATGGGCTCGATAAAGGACAGAAATGGTATGAACCTAACGGAAGCAGAAGATGTTTAGAAGAGGTGGCAAGAATACATAGAAGAACTGTACAAAAAAGATCTTCATGACCCAGATAATCATGATGATGTGATCAATCATCTAGAGCCAGACATCCTGGAATGTGAAGTCAAGTGGGCCTTAGAAAGCATCATAAGAACAAAGCTAGTGGAGGTGATGGCATTCCAGTGGAGCTGTTTCAAATACTGAAAGATGATGCTGTGAAAGTGCTGCACTCAATATGCCAGCAAATTTGGAAAACTCAACAGTGGCTACAGGACTGGAAAAGATCAGTTTTCATTCCAATTCCAAAGAAAGGCAATGCAAAAGAATGCTCAAACTGCCACACAATTGCACTCATCTCACATGCTGGTAAAGTAATGCTCAAAATTCTCCAAGCCAGGCTTCAGCAATACGTGAACCGTTAACTTCCAGATGTTCAAGCTAGTTTTAGAAAAGGCAGAGGAACCAGAGATCAAATTTCCAACATCCACTGGATCATCAAAAAGCAAGAGACTTCCAGAAAAACATCAATTTCTGCTTTATTGACTATGCCAAAGCCTTTGACTGTGTGGATCACAATAAACGGTGAAAAATTTTGAGAGAGATGGGAATACCAGACCACCTGACCTGCCTTTGAGAAACTTATATGCAGGTCAAGAAGCAACAGTTAGAACTGGACATGGAACAATAGACTGGTGCCAAATAGGAAAAGGAGTACGTCAAGGCTGTATATTGTCACCCTGCTTATTTAACTTCTATGCAAAGTACATCATGAGAAACGCTGGACTGGAAGAAACACAAGCTGGAATCAAGATTGCCAGGAGAAATATCAATAACCTCAGATATGCAGATGACACCACCCTTATGGCAGAAAGTGAAGAGGAGCTAAAAGCCTCTTGATGAACGTGAAAGAGGAGAGTGAAAAAGTTGGCTTAAAGGTCAACATTCAGAAAACAAAGATCATGGCATCCGGTCCCATCACGTCATGGGAAATATACGGGGAAACAGTGGAAACAGTGTCAGAATTTTTTGGGGGGCACCAAAATCACCGCAGATGGTGACTGCAGCCATGAAATTAGAAGACATTCCTTGGAAGAAAAGCTATGACCAACCTAGATAGCATATTCAAAAGCAGAGACATTATTTTGCCGACTAAGGTCCGTCTAGTCAAGGCTATGGTTTTTCCTGTGGTCATGTATGGATGTGAGAGTTGGACTGTGAAGAAGGCTGAGCACTGAAGAATTGATGCTTTTGAACTGTGGTGTTGGAGAAGACTCTTGAGAGTCCCTTGGACTGCAAGGGAGATCCAACCAGTCCATTCTGAAGGAGATCAGCCCTGGGATTTCTTTGGAAGGAATGATGCTAAAGCTGAAACTCCAGTACTTTGGCCACCTCATGTGAAGAGTTGACTCATTGGAAAAGACTGTGATGCTGGGAACGATTGGGGGCAGGAGGAGAAGGGGACGACAGAGGATGAGATGGCTGGATGGCATTCCTGACTCGATGGATGTGAGTCTGAGTGAACTCTGGGTGTTGGTGATGGACAGGGAGGCCTGGCGTGCTGCGATTCATGGGGTCACAGAGTTGGACACGACTGAGCGACTGAACTGAACTGACAGTACATAATTCTTTTCACCAAATCTAGATTTATTAGTTTCCATAACTACTGTAATCAAATACCACAAACTTAGAGACTTAAATACACACAAATATATTCTTTTATATTCTGGATGTAAGATGTCTTAGGCTTCTCAGCTGGCACTTGTTGTAAAGAACCTGCCTGCCAGTTCAGGAGCTGCAGGAGACTTGAGTTCGATTCCTGGATTGGAAAGATTTGCTGGCATAGGAAATGGCAACCCACTCCAGTATTTTGCCCTTGAGAATCCTATGGACAGAGGAACCTGGTGGGCCGTAGTCATGGGGTTGCAGAGAGTCAGACATGACTGAAGCAACTTAGCAAGAAGTCTTAAAATCAAGGTGTCTATGGGGCTGTGTTCGTTTTGAAGGCTCTAGGGGAGAATCCATTTTCTTCTCTTTTGCAGCCTGTTGAAGCCATCCACATTCCTGTGCCTATGCCCCTCTTCTCTGTCTTCAAATCATATCACTTTGACCTCTGCTTCCATTACTACATCTCTTTTATTCTGCCTTTGACTCTCCTGCTTTCCTCTTATAAAGACTCCTGTAATTACACTGGGCCCAGCTAAGCAATGCAGGATAATCTGTCCATCTTAGGACGTTCAATTTAATTACATCTGAAAAATCCCCTCTGCTATGTAAGGTAACACATCTATAGGTTCTAGAGATTAGGACATGGATATCTTTGCATACTCAGCTAGGTTCCTCTCTCCATGTGATTCTCAGGGGCAAAATACTGGAGTGGAGTGGATTGCCATTTCATTCTCCAGGGGATCTTCCTGACCCAGGGATCAAACTCACATCTCCTGCATTGGCAGGTGGATTCTTTACTATTGAACTACCAGAGAAGCCCAATAGTGCTCATAGACATTATTAAACTTGCCCAACCTTATATAGCTAAGAAGTAATACAGCCAGGACTCAAATTCAGGTATCACTTTCTCTAAAGCCCATGCAGTTTCTCGTTTCCCCCTCTGCTTTTTCAGTTTTGCTAAGTTTACTTTCTTCATTTCCTAGCCCCTGTGTGTACCTAAACTTTGACCAGGAATGTCTCACCTGGGTGCCTTGGGTCACATGTAGCTAGATCTGGGCAGTTTTTATCATTACCAGTGCAAGTACAGCTCACTTTAACTCCAGAAGATTTATTAAGCATCAACGTATGCCCCTACCCTGTGCAAAGTCCGTGCCTCAGTGATGGTGATGACTCATTTGGGCCATATTGATATTGTCAGGGAATTAGACTGTAGCTGTATCATTTCATGGTTATCTCTCAGGATAAAAGGGAGCAGATACCTCAAACAGTTCACTGAAAGGATCATACCTTGTTAGTAGGAAACTGCCAAGTTTCCCAAGCTCCTTTAACTTGGAAATCTATCTACCTCTAAGAGATGAGAGATGATTTTCTGCATTTTTTTAACCATTCAAAAGACAGTCCTTGAGATAATCAGTGCCCCTGGGCCTGTGGTGGTGGACGACTGTGGATAATAGAAGGCTGGTTAATGAAAAAGTAACATGACTATATTTGAAATGTCCCTTATATTTCCTTTAATAGTATGTGGCTTCATCTTTTCATGGACAGAGGAAGGTCAAACCCAAAGCTGATAGTCATGGTGACGTTAATCTGACTGTGTTATTGGCCAATGAATACTTTATTCTTTAAGACCCTCCTCCACTGGAAATAAAAGCAAAGATAAACAAATGGGATCTAATTAAAATTAAAAGCTTCTGCACAACAAAGGAAACTACAAGCAAGGTGAAAAGACAGCCTTCTGAATGGGAGAAAACAATAGCAAATGAAACAACTGACAAACAACTAATCTCAAAGATATATAAGCAACTTATGCAGCTCAACTCCAGAAAAATAAATGATCCAATAAAAAAATGGGCCAAAGAACTAAATAGGCATTTCTCCAAAGAAGACATACGGATGGCTAACAAACACATGAAAAGATGCTCAACATCACTCATTATCAGAGAAATGCAAATCAAGACCACAATGAGGTATCATTTCACACCAGTCAGAATGGCTGCGATCCAAAAGTCTACAAGCAATAAATGCTGGAGAGGGTGTGGAGAAAAGGGAACCCTCTTACACTGCTGGTGGGAATGCAAACTAGTACAGCCATTATGGAAAACAGTGTGGAGATTCCTTAAAAATTGCAAATAGAACTGCCTTATGACCCAGCAATCCCACTGCTGGGCATACACACTGAGGAAACCAGAATTGAAAGAGACACATGTACCCCAATGTTCATTGCAGCGCTGTTTATAATAGCCAGGACATGGAAGCAACCTAGATGTCCATCAGCAGATGAATGGATAAGAAAGCTGTGGTTCATATACACTATGGAATACTACTCAGCCCTTAAAAAGAATAAATTTGACTCAGTTCTAATGAGATGGATGAAATTGGAACCGATTATACAGAGTGAAGTAAGCCAGAAAGAAAAACACCAATACAGTATACTGACACATATATATGGAATTTAGAAGAGAGTAATGATGACCCTATATGTGAGACAACAAGAGACACAGAAGTATAGAGTGGACTTTTGGACTCTGAGGGAGAGGGAAAGGGTGAGATGGTTTGGGAGAATGGCAGTGAAGCATCTGTATTTTCCTGTAAGAAACGAAGCGCTAATCTATGTTTGGTGTAGGATGCAGGATGCATGGGGCTGATGCACAGGATGATTCAGGTAGAGGATGTGGGGTGGGAGGTGGGAGGGGGCTTCGGCATTGGGCGATTGTGTTCACCTATGGCTGATTCGTGTCAATGTATGGCAAAACAAATACAGTATTGTAATTAAAAAAATAAATAAATTTAATTTAAAAAAATAATCAAAAAAAAAAAAAAAGAAAATCTAATGAGCCCCTTCTCTGCTGCAATCCAGAGTTCTTTAGAAGACAGTTAGCACTCTGGGCTTGCTGATCCTGCAGGGAGCCTTGATCTTGAAGCAGCACATGAGCTGGGTTTTGAAGGATGAATAGAAGCCTTTCCATGGGGCACCAACATACAAAACCATGCTCCTTTGTCTGCCCTGGGAACACTGGGCAGGGTTCACCAAGCCACAGGGGAAACTGGCAGCTTCCTGAAGTTTCAGTTATACTTAAGAGCAAGTTGTTTGAAATATTTTGAATATTTTAAGCATGCAGATATATTTAAAAGTGAAAAATCAAAACTTGCATGCACTTTTAATATATATAGAAGACTTCAAAGAAATCTTAGCTTGCTCAGGGAAGGCAGCTCTAGACAACACAAGAATGAGCATTTCCTTTCTTCTGCCCTAGGTTATGCTTTGGTGTGAGAAGTACCAGAGGGTAAAAGATGAATAATTTCAGAATATATAATGAAAATATACCACCTACAAATTAGATGAGCTTAGTCTACTTAATCTCTCTGAGCCTTGGTTTCCTCATTTGTAATTTGCCTACTTCCTAGACTTGTTTTTCATGATTAAATGTAAGAGATGTAAAGGGGTCTATGTGGTACCCAACACTGATTATTTCTCAAGAAATGGTCACTGTACCTGAATTGAAATGAAAGAAACTGTTGATGCAATGGATTGAAGAATTGGGAGGCACGAGGCACAAAAATATTCATCCAAACATGGAGAAAATCTTACCCAGCTAGATTAAACAATAAAATGGCTATTGAGAGTAAAAAAAAAAAAAAAAAAAAAAAGACCCTCCTCCAACCCAGTTCTCTCTCTCTCTCTTTTTTCCCCCTTTTCTTTTCTTTTTAGTCATACCGTATAGCTTGCAGGATCTTAGTTCCTTGACCAGGGATCAAACCCATGTTCCCAGCAGTGGAAGTACAGAATCCTAGTCACATGGGAAGCCCCACAACCCCAGCTCTTTAACCATCCCATCTCAGTTTTCCTGAAGCCCCTCCTCCCCTACCATTTCATACAGCAAATCACTCAGATGCTGTATCTATTCTCTAAGCTCAAACTGAGTGCTTCTGTGTCCCATTTTCCAATGAGGCTCTATTCCTTATAGATTATAATAACTGTGTACCAATTTATTAAATATATAGCATTGTCACTCTTTCCAGCTAATAACTTTCATTGTTGCAAGTGGGGGGAGGGATGAGGTAGACAGAGAGAGGGAGAGAGAGAGGATGTTAGATTTTCAAAGCTTTCACTCCATTCCTGAAAAAAATTTCCCTTTTCTCCCAAATCTAATTTTCCTCTAGAATTCATGTCACTTTTTTCGTTTTCCAAGTACCAAGCAGTCTCAATAACACTTTTTCTCCCTGTTCATTAAAAGCTACTTTGTCTTATTGATTCTTTGATTCAGTTTTACACTTTTTAAAAGTTTAATATATGTCAGGCACTGTGCCAAGTTCTAGAGAAACAAAATCAGACAAACCCCATAACCAGAAGGAGTTTTTAGGTTAAGAAGAAATTGACATGTTAACAGAATGTTTTGGTATACTATAGTATGGACAAATATGCATAAAATAGAGTTCATGAAGAGCTTACTCTTCATTTTGATGGATGAATAGAAGTTAATTGGACAAAATAATTGAGAGGTTTCATTTCCTTAATGATGTATTTAGCTTGCTGACTAGCTTTTCCAGGTTTATGGCCCTACCCGGGTCCAGACCATCAACTCAGTCTCAAACAGTTTACTGAAACAGTTTTCCAGCCAGTCTTCATGTTTCCTTTCTGGTATCCTAACTTCTTTTCTATCCACTGACTCTCCTCTATCTTATACCTTGCTTACAGATTAATCTTTATTTATTTGCAAAAATAAGTCTTTCTGCCCCTAGCACCTCTCCCAGCTCTGAAATCTTCAGTGACTTTCTTTTTCTTTTTCTTTTATTTCCTTTTCTTTTTTTTAATTAATTAATTTATTTATTTTAAATTACAATACTGTATTTGTTTTGCCATACATTGACACGAATCAGCCATAGGTGACTTTCTACTGTTTTCAAGATAAAATCTTGGGTTCTTCACTGGCATTCAGTGCTCTCTACATTCCAGTCCTCATCTATGGGCCCAACTCCATCACCTATATTTTCTGACACATAACCTACTCCTTACTCAAATGTGTGTGTAATTTCTTAAGCTTCTAGACATGTTCTAACCTCTGTATTTTGATCACAAATATCTTGTTTAAAATGCTTTCCTCTAATACTCAGGCAGATATAAGCCTTATTCCTCCTCCAAAAACTAGCTCAAGCCTCATACACCCTCTATAGAATCTACCTGGTCCACGTGAACCATTTGTGATTACAGCTTTATCCAGTAGGCTTCTGCCATTTAGCATTTAGCATAAGTAATCTTCTACTGCACTTACTTTTCAGGTACAATTCCAGTCTTTCCGGTTAATAATCCCCTTTAAACAGAGAGTACCTCTTACATCCCTTCATATCTCTGCTGTTTAAATAGCTCAGATTTTTTTTTAATGATGATGGTAATGAGTCAGCTGTGTTGTCCATATAGGTGAAATATGTGGAAAAGAATTCTTGGAATTCCTCATTTCACACCATGTAGTGTGGGACACTCAGATTGCTTACATGAGGGGCCAAGGTAAAAGCTTTCCTGGAGATAAATTAAGCCAGAGGAACAAACCCAAAATCAATGCACATGGTGATCGCAACCATGAAATTAAAAGATTCTTGCTCCCTGGAAGAAAAGCTATGATAAGCCTAGACAACATATTAAAAAGTAGAGACATTACTTTGCCAACAAATGTTCATATAGTCAAAGCTATGGTTTTTCCAGTAGTCATGTATGGATGTGATAGTTGGACCATAAAGAAGACTGAACAACGGAGAATTTATGCTCTTGAACTGTGGTATTGGAGAAGACTCTTGTGAGGCCCTTGGACTGCAAGGAGATCAAACCAGTCAATCCTAAAGGAAATCAACCCTGAATATTCATTGGAAAGACTGATGCTGAAGCTGAAGCGCCAATGTTTTGGGCCCCTGATGTGAAGAGCTGACTTATTAGAAAAGACCCTGATGCTGGGAAAGGTTGAAGGCAGGAGGAGAAGGGGACAACAGAGGACGAGATGGTTGGATGGCATTACTGACTCAATGAACATGAGTTTGAGCAAGCTCTGGGAGACGGTGAAGGACAGGAAAGCCTGGAGTGCTGCAGTCCATGGGGTCGCAAAGAGTTGGATATGACTAAGCTATTGAACAACAGCAACACAAATCCAAAATCTTGCAGAGGCAAGGGAGGAAACATAATCAGGGTGGAGATGAGTCCATATTTACTTTTTTAACAAATATTTATACAGTGATTTTTGTGTGAGCATTATTTTAAGTGCTTTACAAATAGTAAGCTATTTAATTCTCACTACAACCCTACTAGTACTATTCCTACTTTTAGATGAGACCGGCAAGGGACAGAGAGGTTAAGTCATTTTTCCCAAAGTCACATAATTTGTAAGTGGCAGACCTTGAATTTCAACTCAAGTACTCTGACTCTCAGGATTTCTATTCTTAACCATTGCATGATGTTGACTTTCGTAAAAGAGACCAGTGTGATCAGTGGTGAACTGGAGTGAGTATAATGAACCAGAAGACATTTAAAGTTATTCTAAAGAAAGTTGTGAACCAGAAAAAACGTGCCTGTGGGCTAGGTCAACCAGAGTGCTTCTAGTTTACAACTCCTGGATGGAGTCCCATAATGACAGGAAAAAGTGTGTTTGTAATGTCACATATTCTGAGACAGCAAAAACATCCCTTATTATGTCCTCTTTGCCTTGACATCAGCTCATATACCTGTTATGGGAATTTGTCAAAGAAAAGGAAATATCAGCATTTGCTGTCATCACTTTATATGGTTAGGTTTGCAGATTCAACTTTCAAGAGATTTATGAACTTCTCAAAGGAACTAATGGGTCTTCTGCATTATGCTTATCCATTTGCCAAGTTGTTTATCAAATGTCACATTTTTTCTTATTTTAAATACAGAATTTTCTACTTTTTCTTAGCACAAAAGATTCTTGTTTTCTCTCCAGATACTTACTTGTAGATTTTAACAGCTTCTAACAGTTTTAATGGGCTTCCCTGGTGGCTCAGTAATAAAGAATCCACCTGCCAATGCAAGAGACATGAGTTCAATCCCTGGGTGGGGAAGATCCCTTGGAGAAGGAAATGGCGACCCACTCCAGTATTCTTGCCTGGATAATCCCATGGATAGAGGAACCTGGTGTGCTACAGTCCATAAAGTCTCAAAAGAGTGAGATATGACATGACTTAGCAACTAAGCAACAACAGCTTTAATGTGTGTCAATTTAAAATATATTTAGCAAGTCCCCACCAGTTTTAAACTTTTATAATTTCCCATAATAGGACACCATCTTTTCTATTTTCCCCAGATACAAGGTCAGACTCCTACCAGTCCAAGACTTTCAAAAGAAACATAATCTGAATCTTTGAAAATTTTGATAGCTTTATTAGAATATTTATTTTGTTCATATTTGAAAGAATAAATGTAAATATGTGGTATATATGGGAAATTTTAGAAGTTTAAAGAAAAACATAGCAAGTAGAAAATTACAGTCACACCTCAAATATTTTTATGGGAATGACATTCTTGATTTCTCTACTGAAATTCACCTAGCTTTTAACTTTCATTTCAACTTTCTGCAGTAGACTTAATCCTATACTACAAAGTATCTTAAGTATTTCTCATTTCAAATTCAGTCCTTTATGAGTCTTCTCACTCAACTCTTCCTTCTTCCAAATTGTCATTTCCTTTGGGTGTGAGAGTCAGCTCTCTATTCTTATTGTCCTTGGCTGAAGTGTGAATAGCTTGTCTAGACTGGTCTTATATATCTGCTTATCTTGCATTCAGCCCTGATGTGCTTACTTGTGTAATTCCCTTCATTTGGGCAATGCAGAGTAATGATTTGGAGGTAGGACGAGTGGGGAAATCAAGCCTGGCCGTAATCTCAGACTGACTGAACTCCATTTATAGCTCATGCAGACAAGTTGAGTTGCTGAGACTCAGTCAGGTTCACTAGCTTCAGACTTGACTGTCCCATCTGCATCTTGTTACTCAGTTCCCTGTCCCTGTGCTATGATGACACCCTGGCATACATACCATTTCTCAGTTCTTAGTCACTTTCCATGCTCCATTAGACACACAGAAACCCATTCTATTTCCTACACTTACCTCAGAAGCCAATGAAGATTTCAGAGAAAGTGGCAATGGGTCAAATTCCTTTCTTCATAAACATACTTCACTACCATTTCTACTCCAATGCAGCCACTGTATTGGTCACCTGGGGGTAATCTTAGAGGCCACCTCCTCCAAAATATGCAGTTGATAAGCGGGGAATATTTAGAATTCAAAGACTAGAGATCTCTTCAAGAAAATTAGAGATACTAAGGGAACATTTCATGCAAAAATGGGCACAATAAAGGACAGAAATGATACAGACCTAACAGAAGCAGAAGATATTAAGAGGAGGTGGCAAGAACACACTGGAAAACTACACAAAATGGTCTTCATGACCTAGATAACCATGATGATGTGATCACTCACTTAGAGCCAGACATCCTGGAATGCAAAATCAAGTGGGCCTTAGGAAGCACCACTACAAACAAAGCTTGTGAAGGTGATGAAATTCCAGTTGAGTTATTTCAAATCCTAAAAGACGATGCTGTGAAAGTGCCACACTCAATATGCCAGCAAATTTGGAAAAGTCAACAGTGGCCACAGGACCAGAAAATTTCAGTTTTCATTCCAATCCCAAAGAAAGGCAATGCCAAAGACTGTTTAAACTACCGCACAATTGCACTCATCTCACACGCTAGCAAAGGAATGCTCAAAATTCTCCAAGCCATGCTTCAACAGTTGGTGAACTGTGAACTTCCAGATGTTCAAGCTGGATTTAGAAAAGGCAGAAGAACAGAGATAAAATTGCCAACATCTGTTGGATCATTGAAAAAGCAAGAGAGTTCCATAAAAAATTTATTTCTGCTTTATTGACTATGCCAAAGCTTTTGATTTGTGAATCAAAACAAATTGGAAAATTCTTCAAGAGATGGAAATACCAGACCACCTGACCTACCTCCTGAGAAATCTGTGTGCAGGTCAAGAAGCAACAGTTAGAACTGGACATGGAACAACAGACTGGTTCCAAATCAGGAAAGGAATATGCCAAAGATGTATGTCACCCTGCTTATTTAACTTCTATGCAGAGTACATCATGTAAAATGCTGGGCTGGATGAAGCACAAGCTGGAATCAAGATTACTAGGAGAAATATCAATAACCTCAGATATGCAGATGACACCATCCTTATGGCAGAAAGCAAAGAAGAACTAAAGAACCTTTTGATGAAAGTGAGAGAGGAGAGTGAAAAAGCTGGCTTGAAACTCAACACTCAAAAAATGAAGATCATGGCATCTGGTCCCATCACTCCATGGCAAATAGATGGAGAAACAATGGAAACAGTGACAGACTTTACTTTTAGGGGACTCCCAAATCACTGAAGATGGTGACTGTAGCCATGAAATTAAAAGATGCTTGCTCCTTGTAAGAAAAACTATGACCAACCTAGACAGCATATTAAAAAACAGAGACATTACTTTGCCAACAAAGGGCCATCTAGTCAAAGCTATGGTTTTTCCAATAGTCATGTATGGATGTGAGAGTTGGAGTACAAAGAAAGCTGAGTGCCAAAGAATTGATGCTTTTGAACTGTGGTGTTGGAGAAGACTCTTGAGAGTCCCTTGGACTGCATGGAGATTGAACCAGTCAATCCTAAAGGAAATCAGTCCTGACTATTCATTGGAAGGACTGATGCTGAAGCTGAAACTCCAATATTTGGTCGCCTCATTCAAAGAACTGACTCATTTGAAAAGACCCTGATGCTGGGAAAGACTGAGAGCAGGAGGAGAAGGGGATGACAGAGGATGAGATGGTTGGATGGCATCACCAACTCAATGAACATGAGTTTGAGAAAACTCTGGGTGTTGGTGATGAACTGGGAAGCCTGGCATGCTGCAGTCCATGGTGTTGCAAAGAGTCAGACACGACTCAGCGACTGAACTGAACTGAACTGAATCTCTTTGAATTTTTTTCTTTAAATCTTCATCTGCATTTCAGTGAATTTTGACCTGGGTAGAGGATCAGGAAGCACTACATGAGCAGCTGGAGTCTTCCTCTCCAAAAGTCTCTCCCAGTACAGAAAGGATTCTTCTCTCCTGTTTTTGTGGGTGGAAAATTGCTCTGATGTCATTACAAATTCTTCTCTACTGGATGGTTTATGATATCAACCCTGAGTCCTCTAGTCTTTGTTTTTGATATGAAAAGGCAAGGTTTTAGAGTTTGAAAATATTATTTTTTTTTTTTCCTCTCAGGTGCCTCACTCTAGCAAATCAAAGTTTCTTTGACTTTTAAAGTCTCTTCCTAGTTAAAGAATGGTTTTGGTCACTGCCTCTTGTATAATGTTATCTCTGTCCACATTTCTTCAGAGTACTTTACAATCTTATTTTGATACTCAAATGTAAAGCATATTGACTCATTATGTTGGCTCATTTTTTGTTCTCCCATCTCCAGGATAATAAGCTTCAATGCCGATGTCTAATTTTAATTGCAGAATGTACTGTAGGATAAAAAGGAATTATCAAGAAGGAAAACAAGCATCAATTAATACTTTAAAACACTGTACTTTATAAGGAAATAAAAATCACTTGTAATCCCTGGAAAACATTGATAATATTTTAGTGCCTTTCCTCTTGTTCTTTTTATGCATAGAAAAATATGTAATATATATTTATGTGTAGATGTGCTCTATGGTATGCGCCTGGTTTGGGGACTCATATTGATATCTTTAGATATTCTCTGCTGAGTTGATGATCAAGTATAAATTTTCTGGCCGAGTTATTGCCTTTTGGCATATCTCCCCAAAGCTGTGTAGACCATTTCTTGTCATGGGTATGAGAGTAAACATTCCCCTCCTGATAGCAGTTATTATCTTGTGACCCACAAAAGGGAACATCATAGAAATTTGGCAGATGAGTTGAAGCTACAGTTTGCTCAGGCCTCTGGTGGTTAGTCCAAACTATCTGGGGGGGTAGCGGTAGACAGTACATGCTACATTAATAGGTGAGACCTTGATTTTTCTCTCTCTCATCCTGCTTACTGACTGAGATTGTGTTGGCCCCACTTTCAGGTGGTTTGGGGATGTTTTTTTCCTCTAGCTATGAGAAAGGCAATATCTTTTCTTTTCCTCTTTTCCTCAGTTCATTTGCCCTTTTAACTTTGTTCCTTCCTCCTAAAGTCTCCACTTCTTTGTGTCTTCTGAGTCTGTTAGTCTTCTGTTAGGTATTTGCAAGTCCCAGGTCACTGTAAATCTCTGTCTCTCTCCTTGTAAATTGTTTGTCTCCAGTGTGGGTTGTCAGTGAGAACTGTTCTGTTGGGTAGAGAGAGAGAGTGGTGAGTGATGAGTCCTAAAACTGGAGGAGGGAAGTGAGGAGGAAGAATGTCAGGGTGATCCTCCACACTGGGTTGCAATCTGCTATTTGATATTTTTATATTCTTGGGAGAGCAAAATGAAAATTAAAACAAGCACATCTTATAGAGGGAGAATTTTTTTCCTTCCAAATCCTTCATTGGATCTGCACAGGAGGGGAGGGGCTCCCTTGCCTGCATAACTGCTCTTCTTGTAGTAAAAACCATTCATCCCTTTCTCAACTTAGATTGCAGTACAAAGCTTTTTCCATTAACTGGACACTCAAAGGCATGACTGAGTTATCCTTTCTTTTTCTTACAGTCATACAGTAAGCATCTTATGGTGAGGTTTTTAAAACATAGTTTAAAGATATCAGCATATCACTCCATTATGTTTAGGTACCATAATGTGCTTAATTATTACTCTAATGTTTAATATTTAGGTTGTGTCTATGTTTTGGTATTATAAAATTTATAAGGATAAACTACAATGTTAAGTTTGTGCAATGTCTATTTCCCTAGAATGATGTCCTGAGAAGTAAAATTAGAAGCTAAAAGATAGAACTTAGTTTTTCTAATACTTTAAATTGAAAATTAATTGTGATTTAAAATTATAAAAGTAATAAAACCCAGGCACTTAAAAAGGAAGTGTATAAAATAGAAAGTGTAACTCATTTATGACATCTCATCCCTTAGATATCATAAGTTTTTTCAGATTAATGTATATTTTTAGTATGAACACTTAGTGCTCTTTTTATTATTGTCTATTGCTATCCTGAAAGATCAACCATTTAAAAGTCTCACTGCTGCTGCTGCTGCTAAGTCACTTCAGTCGTGTCTGACTCTGTGTGACCCCATAGACGGCAGCCCACCAGGTTCCCCCATCTAGCAGTTGATAAAAGGGCCAGTTTCAGTGTATACTCATCAACTGTTAAGTATTTTATTTATAAATATTCACATTTGATGAGCAAACTGATTTTGAGTGGTTTTTACATTAACAATACCAAGTGTATGTATTGAACACACATGCATATTACAAATATGTTCTCTACTTTGTAATTAAAATTTGAAGTGTTTTATTATATAGTTTTTACATTTCTATATAGCCATATTTATCAACCTTTTCCTTTATGATTTATTTTTCTTTTATATTTAAAAACTTTCCCTTCTTCCATGAACAGATAAATATTCATTTGTATTTTCTCACCATAATTTTTAAGGTTTAAATTTCTTAATATACTTTAAATTAAGATATATTGCAAACATGAGAAAAATTCATTACTTTAATATAACAAGCACCAATGAATAAACCATTTAGATTTAACAGATGCTAGCAATTGTCATGCTTAACTATTTTTTGTGAAGAGAAGCAGTTACAGCTATAGCTAAAGACCCTCCTTCATATTTTTCATCTCCCTACCTCTGCTGAAATTTTTGCATATAATTGTCCTGCATGCTTTTGTATTTTTCTACATTTATTTACAACTACATGTACTATGAAATATTGTTTTGTAGGATTTAAAATTTGACCTGAATAGAATCATTTCCAACTGACTTTCATCATACAACATTATACTTTTAGGATTTACCCAGATGGATGCCTATATTTCTAGGTTACACATTTTTTATTACTTTATCATATACAGTTGCATAAAACTGGAGTTCTTTTTGTAAATTGCCTATTCACATCACTTATGCATTCTTATTGCATTGTTGGCCTTTTAAAAATTATGAATTTGTTGGGATTCTTTATATATTCTTGACCCATATCCTTTGTGTATTATACATGTAGTAAATATCTATTCCAGATCTAATATTTCTTTTAAGTTTATGAGATTTTATGACATACACAGGTTTTTAATTTTCATGTACCATATTTATGAACTGGGTCTTCCCTAGTGGCTCAGATGGTAAAGACTCTGCCTGCAGTGAGAGACCTGTGTTCGATCCCTGGATCAGCAAAATCTCCTGGAGAAGGGAATAACTATTCACTCCAGTATTCTTGCCTTAGAATTCCATGGACAGAGGAGCCTGGTGGGCTACAGTCGATGGGGTTGCTAAATGTTGGACAGGACTGAGCAACTCACACTTCATATTTATCAATGATTGACTTTAAGGTTTGTATTATTTTATATTTTGTTCAAAAAATAATATCCTAATTCAGTGATGTGAAAATATTTTCCATGCTCTAAAAAAATTTTAAGTTTCTGTTTTCAAATTTAGATACTTGATTTACATCGAATTATTTTTCTGTATGATGTGGGTAGGATTTTCATTGACTTATTCCAAATAAATAACAAGCTGTCACAGCTCCAATTTTTGAATAGGGCATTCTGCCCACACTGAGTAGTAATGCAATTTCTGTCATATATTAGGTTGGTGCAAACATAATTGTGGTTTCAGACCATGAATTTTAAATCATTACAACCAGGCTCAAACACATCTTTATTAGTCAAAATAGGGACCATTGCAATCAACATATTTTTGCCAATGAGAAAAAAGTTTACTCCCGTAGCATAAAAATCCGTGCTTTGGAATTCTATGAATGTTGGAAAGCATTTTCTGCCTCCTCCTGGTTTGGAAGTGTTTTCCCTGCAGCAAGTTTTTGAGATGCCTGAAGAAATGATAATCAGTTGTCGAGAGGTCAAGTGAATATGGTGGATGAGGCAAAACTTCATAGCCTACTTCATTCAACAGTTGAAGCATTGGTTTGTGCCATGTGTGGTTGGGAGAAGAATTGGGCCCTTTCTGTTGACCAATGCTGGCTGCAGGTGTTGCAGTTTTCAGTGCATATCAGAGATTTGCTGAACATACTTCTCAGATATAATGGTTTTGCCAGGATTCAGAAAGCTGTAGTGGATCAAACAGTGACCATGAACTTTTTTTGATGCAAGTTTGGCTTTGAGAGGTGCTTTGGAACTTCTTCTCAGTCCAGCCACTGAGCAGGTCATAGCTAGTTGTCATATAAAATCCACTTTTTGTCACATATCACTATCTGATTGAGAAATGGTTCATTGTTGCATAGAGTGAGAGAAGCTGACACTTCAAAATGATGATATTTTTGATTTGCTGTCAGCTCATGAGACACCTCCTGATTGAGCTTTTTCACCTTTCCAATTTGCTTCAGATGCCAAGTGACTGTAGAATGGTCTACGTTGAGTTCTTCGACAACTTCTTGCATAGTTGTAAGAGGATCAGCTTTGATGATGACTCTCAGTTGGTCATTGTCAACTTCCAATGGCTGGCCACTGCACTCCTCATCTTCAAGGCTCTTGTCTTTGCAAAACTTCTTGAACTACCACTGCAATGTATATTTGTTATCAATTCTTGGGCCAAATGCATTGTTGATGTTGCGAGTTGTCTCTGCTGCTTTATGACCCATTGTGAACTCAAATAAGAAAATAGCTCGGATTTGCTTTTTGTCTAACATCATTCCTGTAGTCTAAAATAAACAAAATAAACATTAAGTGATAAGTCATTAGCAAAATAACATAAAATTAGAAATGCACATAAAAATGATGTACAGCATAATCACATTTATTAAGAATGTAATCCAATATCAAATGGCAAATTTCAATGATTCAAAACTGAAATTACATTTGTACCAACCTAAAGAGGAGAGTGAAAAAGTTGGCTTAAAGCTCAACATTCAGAAAACGAAGATCATGGCATCTGGTCCCATCACTTCATGACAGATAGATGGGGAAACAGTGGAAACAGTGTCACACTTTATTTTGGGGGCTCCAAAAATCACTGCTGATGGTGATTGCAGCCATGAAATTAAAAGATGTTTACTCCTTGGAAGAAAAGTTATGACCAACCTAGATAGCATATTCAAAAGCAAAGCTATTACTTTGCCAACAAAGGTCCGTCTAGTCAAGGCTATGGTTTTTCCTGTGGTCATGTATGGATGGGAGAGTTGGACTGTGAAGAAAGCTGAGCACCGAAGAATTGATGCTTTTGAACTGTGGTGTTGGAGAAGACTCTTGAGAGTCCCTTGGACTGCAAGGAGACCCAACCAGTCCATTCTGAAGGAGATCAGCCCTGGGTGTTCTTTGGAAGGAATGATGCTAAAGCTGAAACTCCAGTACTTTGGCCACCTCATGCAAAGAGCTGACTCATTGGAAAAGACTGTGATGCTGGGAGGGATTGGGGGCAGGAGGAGAAAGGGATGACAGAAGATGAGATGGCTGGATGGCATCACCAACTCAATGGACATGAGTTTGAATGAACTCCGGGAGTTGGTGATGGACACTAGGCCTGGTGTGCTGCAATTCATGGGGTTGCAAAGAGTCTGACAACACTGAGTGACTGTACTGAACTGACCTTAATACCAATTTGCCATACAGATATGAATATCAATCTTTTCTAGTTGGACGACAGGGGATGAGATGGTTGGATGGCATCACTGACTCAATGAGCATGAATTTGAGCAAGTTCTGTGTGATGATGGACAGGGAAGCCTGATGTGCTGCAGTCCATGGGGTCACAGAGTTGGACATGACTTAGAGACTGAACAATAATATTCTGTTCCACTTTTTTATTTGTACATCCTTGATTCAACAACCACTGTGTTCATTACTATAGCTTGATGATGACTCTTGGTATATGGTAGCAAAAGTTCTCTCTCTTTTTAAAAATAATTCTTTGATGTTTTCTTGATTTTCTTTTAGGCCTTTTTTGTCATCAAGTGAATTTCAGAATCATCCTGTCCATTTCTGTGAAATATCCTTTTGGAACTTAACTTGGAATTCCAGTGACTTTATTGATTAACTTGGGAACAAAATTGTGACCTTTAAAATATTTTCTCCCAACTAATGAGCATGGTACAACTCTATCTTTAATAGCATTGTTTCCCGTGAATGATAGCATTTGAAGTTCTTCATGGTCAGTCTGAAACTTTTAATTTATTTTCCTTGTCTTTTTATATTTCCTTGTCTTTTGAACCAGATAAGAATTTTTTACAAGCTTAATAGAAGCTTAGGTTCATTCTTACCATTTTCTCAACTTTAAAGGAATTCTGTATTTTCACTGTTTTCCTAGTAACTAAAATGTGTGCTGTTGGTTTGGACTTGTTAAGGAAGATCTCATATATTTGTAGTTTGCTAAAAGTTGTTTCATTCTTGAGTAGGCTTTGTATTTTCTTAAAAATATTCTATATCTACATTATATCTTTTTTCCTCTTTGATCTGTTAAAATGATGATTAATAGTGCTAGAGTTTCTAGTATTGAAAGATCTCTGATTCCTGGATTAAGCCACACCTTTTCTTCATGTACTTTTAATGCATGCTTGATTTGGCTTGCCAATAGTTTATTTAAAATTTGTGCACCTATATTATAAATGATATTGAGTTTTTTCTAGTACTGTCCAAGTTGGGATTTTACATTATGTTTATATTTGCCTCAAACAGTGACTTAGTGAGATTTACTTATTTATTGTTTTATTTACTAGTTCAGTGATTCCTAGATGTACATTTGGATTACTTGGGGAATTACTGTTTTTTTGTGTGTGTATAGAATAATGATGCTCAGGAGTTTGTGCTTATAACAATAAATCAGGATCTCTGGAGGTGAAGAATTCAGGTATCAGTATTGTAAAATGCTCCCCAGGTAATCTTATTGTAAAACCATGTTTAAGAACCAAAGCTCTAGAAAACTTTGTATATAACAACTGTTTTTAAAGAGCATTGGAAAGAAAATATTTGTTCTGTGAAATTTAGGTAAAAATTGTCCGTGATATATATGGTTTGTCCTTATGATTTTGTGTGTATATTTAAAATTTTGTATTCAGTTTCTTTACCTGTTATATACATATATCCAGGTTTTACTCTCTTATTTCTTAAGTCAGTTTGGTCATTATTTTTCAGAAAATTCATTTTATACATTTTCAAATTTATTGGCATAAAATTGGTCTTGGAATTTCCATATGAATTTTTAGTTTCCAGTATATCTCTAATTATATCCCAGCTTCTCATTCCTTATATTTTTAGCATGCATTTTCTCTCTTTTTAAATGATTCTATTTGTTACATGGTTTCCATATTTTACTAGTCTTTCCGAAAACTGAGCCTTTGATTTGTTGATCCTCTCTTCTGTTTTGTTTATTTATCATTTTAATTGGGATATAGTTTATTTACAATGTCGTGTTAGTTTCAGGTATAAAGTAAAGTGAATCAGTTATACATATACATATCCATTATTTTTTAGATCCTTTTCCTATGTAGTCCATTACAGAGTATTGAGTAGATTTCCCTGTGCTATATAGTAGGTTCTTATTAGTTATCTATTTTATATATACAGATAACTAATAAGAACCTACTATGACCTGCCTTTTGAAAAACCTATATGAAGGTCAGGAAGCAACAGTTAGAACTGGACATGAAACAACAGACTGGTTCCAAATAGGAAAAGGAGTACGTCAAGGCTGTGTATTTTCACCCTGCTTATTTAACTTCTATGCAGAGTACATCATGAGAAACGCTGGGCTAGAAGAACCACAAGCTGGAATCAAGAGTGCCAGGAGAAATATCAATAACCTCAGGTATGCAGATGACACCACCCTTATGGCAGAAAGTGAAGAGGAACTAAAAGCCTCTTGATGAACGTGAAAGAGGAGAGTGAAAAAGGTGGCTTAAAGCTCAACATTCAGAAAACTAAGATCATGGCATCCAGTTCCATCACTTTATGGGAAATAGATGGGGAAACAGTGGAAACAGTGTCAGACTTTATTTTTTGGGCTCCAAAATCACTGCAGATGGTGACTGCAGCCATGAAATTAAAAGACACTTACTCCTTGGAAGAAAAGCTATAACCAACCTAGATAGCATATTCAAAAGGAGAGACATTACTTTGCCGACTAAGGTCCGTCTAGTCAAAGGTATGGTTTTTCCAGTAGTCATGTATGGATATGAGAGTTGGACTGTGAAGAAAGCTGAGCACCGAAGAATTGATGCTTTTGAACTGTGGTGTTGAAGACTCTTGAGAGTCCCTTGGACTGCAAGGAGATCCAACCAGTCCATTCTAAAGGAGATCAACCCTGGGATTTCTTTGGAAGGAATGATGCTAAAGCTGAAACTCCAGTACTTTGGCCATCTCATGCAAAGAATTAACTCATTGGAAAAGACTGTGATGCTGGGAGGGATTGGGGGCAGGAGGAGAAGGGGACGACAGAGGATTTGATGGCTGGATGGCATCACTGACTCAATGGACATGAGTCTGAGTGAACTCCGGGTGTTGGTGATGGACAGGGAGGCCTGGTGTGCTGCAATTCATGGGGCACAAAGAGTCAGACATGACTGAGCTACTGAACTGAACTGAACTGAATGTGTATATGTCAATCCCAATCTCCCAATTTATCCATCTGCCCCCTTATCCCCTGGTAACTATAAATCTGTTTTCTATATCTATTAACCTACTTATTTTTGTAACTAAGTTCACTTATACCCTTTTTCAGATTACACATATAAGTGGTATCATATGATATTTGTCTTTCTGTGTCTGACTTCACTCAGTATGACAATCTCTAGGTCCATCCATATTGCTGAAAATGGCATTATTTTGTTCTTTTTATGACTGAGTAATATTTCATTGTATATATGTACCACATCTTCTTCATCTATTCCTCTGTTGATGGACCTTTAGGCTGCTTCCATGCCCTGCTTATCGTAAATGGCTGCAGTGAATATTGGGGTGCATGGACCTTTCTGAACTATGGTTTTCTCTGGGTATATGCTAAGAATGGGATTGCTAGATCATATAGTATTTCTTTTTACAGTTTTTTAAGGAACTCCCATACTATTCTCTATAGTGGCTATGCCAATTTACAGTCCTATCAACAGTGTAGGAAGGTTCTCTTTTCTCCATACCCTTTCCAACAATTATTGTTTGTAGATTTTTGATGATGGCCATTCTAACTATGAAAGGTTTTTGCTAAACCATGAAAGATGCCAAGATTCTTGGCTTCTGGAGGAGAAGGATTCAATCCAGGGCCAGAGACAAGGCTTGATCACTCAGAGCTTTTATGTAATAAAGTTTTATTAAAGCATAAAAGAGCTAGAGAAAGCTTCTGACATAGACACCAGAAGCAGGAAGAAAGAGTACCCCCCTGCTAGTCTTTAGCTGGATGTTATATAGCTACTAGCAGTCTGCTAATTAAAGGAAAGAAATGTCTCAAAACTCAGAGAATGGCACCAGGCCCCTCACCCACAGCATGCATTTTGAGATAGTATTGGCACCAGGTGAGTCATCCTGGGCCATAAAACAAGAATCTTGAAGAAAGGCAGATTTCCATACAAATATATAGTTTCATTAACATAGATTAGGAGAATGGATGTATGAGTATAACATACTGGTTTGTCAAGTCAGTTTTGAGCCTTTAGGGGGAACTGAGTTGAAGACAGAGACTGGGGTAAATACATAGTACATTAACATAGCTTAAGAGAAATATTTCCATAAGAAAAATGCATTGGTTAGCTCAAGGTTTGAGAAAAGTTAAGTTCAGGTGGAACCAGGTGTCATTATGGCAACACCGAATTTTAAGAGAAACCTCTTTTTAAATTTGTTTAGAGAAGGGGGAAAAAAAGTAACACTAGTTTGTTTCCTCCTGCCTCTTAACAGAGAGAGAAAAAAGGTCTGACACTTGCAGCCTATTTCCTCCTTGGAGACCCCCTGGCCTTCCTGCCTGTTACCCTCACAACTAGTGTGAGGTGCGATACGATTTTAGTTTTAATTTGTATTCCTCTAAGCATTAGAAAAAATAATAATTCTCTAATAATTAGAGTGATGGAAATAAAACTACAATAATATTAATAATCAGATACTACTTTTTACTAATAAACTAATAATAAAGGGTCAGACACAGCTTAGCAATGAAAAACAACAATAATTAGTGATGTTAAACATCTTCTCATATGTTTTGTGGCCATGTGTACATCTTTGAAGATATGTCCATTTAGATATTTGGCCCATTTATTGACTTTGTTGTTTGCTTTTTTATATTGAGCTGCATAAGCTGTTTGTATATTTTGGAGATTAATCCTTTTCAGTTGCTTCATTTGCAAATATTTTCTCCAAATCTGAGGATTGTCTTTTTTAAAATTTGTTCTTCCCTTTGCTCTACAAAAGCTTTTAAGTTTAACTAGATTTCATTTGTTTATTTTCATTAATCTAGGAAGTGGATCAAAAAGATCTTGCTGAGATTTTGGCAAAGAGTGTTCTGCCTGTTTTCTTCTAAGAGTTTGAGTGTGTGGCCTTACATTTAGGTTTTTAATCCATTTTGAATTTATTTTTGTGTATGGTGTTATGGAGTGTTCTAATTTCATTCTTTAAATGTAACTATCCAGTTTTCCCACCACCATATTGAAGAGACTGTCTTTTCTTCATTGTATGTTGTTACCTCCTTTCTCACAGAATAGTTGACCATAGGCGCATGGGTTTATCTCTGGACTTTCTGTCCTTTTCCATTGATCTATATTTCTGTTTTTGTACCAGTACAATACGGGGTTTTGATAGCTTTGTAGTATAGTCTGAATTTGGAGCCTAATTACTCTAACTCTGTTTTCTTTTCTCCATATTGCTTCAGCTATTTGCGGTCTTTGTGTTTCCATACAAGTTTTCATCTCATCTTTTGTGAATATATTCTTTTATGTACTTCAGTAAAGTTGCACATGTTTGTTATATATATTTGAGATTGCTGTTTATTACTAAAATTTGTTATTATTTTGAGTTTCTATCTTCTAGATTAAAAAAAAAATAAGTCTAAGCAAGATATTCAGGCACTTCCCTGGTGGTCCAGCAGTTGAGACTTGGCACTTCCCCTGCAGGGGGCATGAGTTCAGTCCCTGATGAGGTAACTAAGATCCCATATGCCATGTACTGTGGCCAAAAATTTCTGTAAAACTTTAAAAATAAATTTAAAAAATGATAGTCACATGGCAAAACTCATTAATAGTACAAAAATACATGCAATGAGAAGTATAGCTTCTTCATGTGCCATATCTCTAGTCCTCTAGTGTGATTTTAGGATTCAATTTTCTTCCTTACATAAAATGGAATATCTTGCTAATTTTGGCTTAAGCACACAGGATCTTGTTCATTCTATGCTTTAAGAACTTGAGTAGTAGGTATTCTGGAGCTAATGTGACTCAGAGAAGCCATCATGGATCCAGGCTTCTTTTATTTTTCTACCTTACTGCATGAAGCATGTAGATATACATTTTTATACCTGTTAACTCATGATATTAAACCTCCAGCCTCAAGTTCATGTTCTGGGCAGGATTAAAGAGAAAAGAACATGGCAGTCAACTAAGTCTGTCCCCTTAAAAATTTTTCTTGTAAGTAACATCTAGCAAATTTTACTTATATCTAGTTTGCCAGAATTAGGCCCTTATGTCTAGCCAAAATTGAAGGGAGCTTTAGGAAAGTGTATACTCTCTACTGGATACATTGCTTCCCCAAATAAAAATATACTCTGCTCATAGGAAAGAAATGTAGATAAGATATTGTTAAGCAGCTAGTAGTGCTTGCAGTTAGCAGTCCTATCACCTGCTACTGTTAACAGTTTTAGGGTTTATTCACTAATTTTATGTATATAAGGACATATTTCTTCTATAGTTCAAACTATTATTTACCTTGAATTTCTCGTGACTACTCCATTTTCTGAGTTCTTGCATGTTAAAAATGGTTTTCAGTTACCTTTATAATTGAAAAATAGCTGACATAGGCATAACATTCTTGAGTCACATTCCCTTTCTCTGAGGATTCTCTCAATATTGTTCTACTATATTTTAGTAGGAAGCTTGAGACTAGCCTAAATTCTTATTCCCATTTATAAGTTATTACTTTGTGTGGATGTCTATTGGATTCTTTCTTTGATTTTGAAGATAGGCGTTTTTTATAACTAAATTACTAAGTGGGTAGACTTTATGAATATAATAATTTTATTTATTTAAAGCACTGTCTTTTTCAGGCATTAATAAAACATTTTAATATATAGAAAAACTCAATCTAATCTAAATAAAAACCTTAACATTCAATTTATTTTCTACCACCAGCTTAGGCCCTGACTATGTTTCAAAATTTGGATTGGAAAAGGAGTCACTCTAAACCTTTTGTATGGGATAGAGAGAAAGGATAAAATGTTTAAATCAATCAGTTGGTCATTTAATCAGTCTCACACATTAAATGCCAATAGCCCCTAACCTTATTCAGTTATTGTGACACTCTAAAAACCATTGCACATATACCTGTGTCCTTTGACAGTGAACATTTTCAACATTCAGCAATATCTAGAGATAATTTTTATTATCCTAACTGAGAAGGCCAAGGATGCTAGTAAACATCCTAGAGTGCACACAATAGTCCCCACAACAAGGAATTATGTGGTCCAAAGTATTAGTAGTATTGAGGTTAAGAAACTCTGCCCTAGAGAGTGAAGGATTGTACCACACCAAGTTGAGAATCCCTGGAAGACTGACTAGCTAGCAATGAAGCCTATGTGTTATAAGTTTTCTGTGTAATTATATTGCAGAGCTGACTGCCAATAACCTTTTTCCCCAACCCCATCTGTGTCTGTGCATTTCCTCATTTAGCCCTCATTCTTCAGCCATTCCACAGGTTTAAGAGAGCTTAGAAAAATATTGGCTATCTTTAAGAAACTGTGCATTTGGACTATAAGGTGCTCAAACAGTAAAGAATCTGGCCGCAATGTGGGAGACCTGGGTTTGATACCTGGGTTGGGAAGATCTGCTGGAGAAGGGCATGGCAATCCACTCCATATTCTTGCCTGGAAAATTCTATTAATTTTTCAGTGGAATATTCCTGTTTTTATAGGTGGGCAGTGAGGAAATACTGAGAATTTGGTACTTCTTTTTGAATTATTAAAATATCTTTTATTGTGCTTCTTGAGTTGTCCAAAACTTTTAGAGGTGCATCAAATAATTGGGACAGTAAAGGACATTGTTTTCGTAACACTAAGAATTTCACTTAGTGCTTATTATTCCACTTAGTGTTTATTCCACTTAATGTTTATTATTCATTCATTCTATCTTTCATTAATTATTTTTAGTTACCTACCATATAATAAGTGAAGAGGAACTAAAAAGCCTGTTGATGAAAGTGAAAGTGGAGAGTGAAAACATTGGCTTAAAGCTCAACATTCAGAACACAAAGATCATGGCATCTGGTCCCATACCTTCATGGGAAATAGATGGGGAAACAGTGGAAACAGTGTCAGACTTTATTTTTGGGCTCCAAAATCACTGCAAATGGTGATTGCAGCCATGAAATTAAAAGACGCTTACTCCTTGGAAGAAAAGTTATGACAACCTAGATAGCATATTCAAAAGCAGAGACATTACTTCTCCAACTAAGGTCCGTCTAGTCAAAGCTATGGTTTTTCCTGTGGTCATGTATGGATGTGAGAGTTGGACTGTAAAGAAAGATGAGTGCTGAAGAACTGATGCTTTTGAATTGTGGTGTTGGAGAAGACTCTTGAGAGTCCCTTGGACTGCAAGGAGATCCAACCAGTCCATTCTGAAGGAGATTAGCCCTGGAATTTCTTTGGAAGGAATGATGCTAAAACTGAAACTCCAGTACTTTGGCCATCTCATGCAAAGAGTTGACTCATTGGAAGAGACTCTGATGCTGGGAGGGATTGGGGGCAGGAGAAGAGGACGACAGAGGATGAGATGGCTGGATGGCATCACGGACTCGATGGACGTGAGTCTGAGTGAACTCCAGGTGTTGGTGATGGACAGGGAGGCCTGGTGTGCTGCGATTCATGGGGTCCCAAAGAGTTGGACACGACTGAGTGACTGAACTGAAGTGAACCATATAATAGCATTTCAGTAGCTGCTGTGCATACAGTGATGATTAAAAAATAGTGTACATTCATGGAGGAAACAGTATTAAGGTGATATAGATATTAAACAATTACACAAATAAATTTATATTAACAAATTCTGAGGTGATCTAATTTAAAGTAGATGTTAGGAAAATCTATTCTGAATACGAAATATTTAAGCTGAGTGTTTAAAAATAAATAGGAATTAATTTTTATTTAAAAAGAAAAGCATTCCAAATGGAATCAAGGCCTTGAGACATGTTATTTGAAGAACTGAAAGAAATGTGGTAAGGCTGGATCTTCTTGGATAGGAAAGCTGGCTGGCCAGAGATTTGATTGGAGAGGTTTTTAGTGGTTGGTAATTCAAGGTCTTATTAAGGCTTTTGTATTTTCTTTTTAGTTAATGAGATATAAGTAGTACTATTTACAGAAATGGGGAACATTGGGAAATAAGATTTCTTTTGGTGTGGTGGGAAGATTTCTTTTGGTGTGGTGAGTGAGTCTAGTTCTAGACTTGTTGAGTACAAGACACTTTTGAGAAATAAAATGCTGAGTAACATATAAATATTCTATATACATTTGGAGCCCAGAAGAAAGCTTATAATAACAGAAAAATGAATCTGAGAAGGAAGAGCCACAAGTTGGAAGGAAACTAGGGAGTTTCAAATGTAGACAGTGGTCAGTTCAGCCAAATATCAATGCAAAACATCAAGGAAGATAGGAACTGAAAAGTGTCTACTAGATTTAGCAATATGGAAGTCAATAGGGACTACTTAAGCAAAAGCTATTTTGTAGTGAGGAAGATTGAAGTTATAGAAAAGTGAATGGGAAGTGAGGAAGTGGAATGAGTGTGCAGATAGCTCTTTGGGGAAGACTGAATTTGTTGAGAATAGACAGAGATCAATAACAGAAAGAAATATGGGATCAAGAAAAAATTTTATCTTAGATGTGAGTAAATAAAGCATCTTTGAACACTGATTATAAATGTCGAGGTGGGAAGCAGAGTACATGCACAGGAGCTAGTCTTTGTAAGCATGAGGGTTCAGTTCAGTTCAGTTCAGTCGCTCAGTCGTGTCCGACTCTTTGCAACCCCATGAATCGCAGCACACCAGGCCTCCTTGTCCATCACCAACTCTCAGAGTTCACTCAGACTCATGTCCATTGAGTCAGTGATGCCATCCAGCCATCTCATCCTCTGTCGTCCCCTTCTCCTCCTGCCCCTAAACCCTCCCAGCATCAAAGTCTTTTCCAGTGAGTAAACTCTACACATGAGGTAGCCAAAGTACTAGAGTTTCAGCTTTAGCATTATATCTTCCAAAGAAAACCCAGGGTTGATCTCTTTCAGAATGGACTGGTTGGATCTCCTTGCAGTCCAAGGGACTCTCAAGAGTCTTCTCCAACACCACAGTTCTAAAGCATCAGTTCTTCAGCACTCAGCTTTCTTCACAGTCCAGCTCTCACATCCATACATGACCACTGGAAAAACCATAGCCTTGACTAGACAGACCTAAGTCAGCAAAGTAATGTCTCTGCTTTTGAATATGCTATCTAGGTTGGTCATAACTCTTCTTCTAAGGAGTAAGCGTCTTTTAATTTCATGGCTGCAGTCACCATCTGCAGTGATTTTGGAGCCCCAAAAATAAAGTCTGACACTTTCCACTGTTTCCCCATCTATTTTCCGTGAAGTGATGGGACCAGATGCCATGATCTTTGTTTTCTGAATGTTGAGCTTTAAGCCAACTTTTTCACTCTCCTCTTTCACTTTCATCAAGAGGCTTTTTAGTTCCTCTTCACTTTCTGCCATAAGGGTGGTGTCATCTGCATATCTGAGGTTATTGATATTTCTCCCAGCAATCTTGATTCCAGCTTGTGTTTTGTTTCTTCTAGCCCAGCATTTCTCATGATGTACTCTGTATAGAAGTTAAATAAGCAGGATGACAATATACAGCTTTGCATACTCCTTTTCCTATTTGGAACCAGTCTGTTGTTCCATGTCCAGTTCTAACTGTTGCTTCCTGACCTGCGTACAGATTTCTCAAGAGGCAGGTCAGGTGGTCTGGTATTCTCATCTCTTGAAGAATTTTCCACCATTTATTGTGATCCACACAGTCAAAGGCTTTGGCATAGTCAATAAAGCAGAAGTAGGTGTTTTTCTGGAACTCTCTTGCTTTTTCCATGATCCAACGGATGTTGGCAATTTGATCTCTGGTTCCTCTGCCTTTTCCAAAACCAGCTTGAACATCAGGAAGTTCACGGTTCACGTATTGCTGAAGCCTGGCTTGGATAATTTTGAGCATTACTTTACTAGCATGTGAGATGAGTGCAATGGTGCGGTAGTTTGAGCATTCTTTGGCATTTCCTTTCTTTGGGACTGGAATGAAAACTGAAATTTTCTGGTCCTGTGGCCACTGCTAAGTTTTCCAAATTTGCTGGCACATTGAGTGCAGCACTTTCACAGCATCATCTTTCAGGATTTTTAATAGGTAAACTAGAATGCCATCACTTCCACTAGCTTTGTTCATAGTGATGCTTTCTAAGGCCCACTTGGCTTCACATTCCAGGATGTCTGGCTCTAGATGATTGATCACATCTTCATGATTATCTGGGTCATGATGATATTTTTGTACAGTTCTTCTGTGTATTCTTGCCATCTCTTCTTAATATCTTCTGCTTCTGTTAGGTCCATACCATTTCTGTCCTTTATTGAGCCCATCTTTGCATGAAATGTTCCCTTGGTATCTCTAATTTTCTTGAAGAGATCTCTAGTCTTTCCCATTCTGTTCTTTTCCTCTATTTCTTTGCATTGATTGCTGAAGAAGGCTTTCATATCTCTTCTTGCTATTCTTTGGAAGTCTGCATTCAGATGTTTATATCCTTCCTTTTCTCCTTTGCTTTTCGCTTCTCTTCTTTACTTTTCCATAATTAATCCAATGCCTTAGAGTGCCCAATTGCACTACCAGCTTCCTTTATAATTAAAAGAGAAGATGAACACAGACGCAAGATGGAATAATGCCTGTTTGAAGGCTATTTTCTGTATGATATATGAGGCAAGATTATCCTTATCTAAGAGAGACTGGATAACAGGGGCAGAAGGTTAGTTTGGTCTATTAGAAGGAAAAACAGAAGCTAGTCCTTGCAAAAGAGAGAGAGAGAAACATAGTAAGATATTTGCAGTATTTAATGTTAAGTTTATCATAAATTTATAAGCAATACCCAGTTTTCTTGGCTCTGGAATTTTCTCTATCTTTTAGCTGTAGTCAAAGATCATGGGAGTGTTATGCTTCTAGCGTTGAATTTTACAGGTGGTGTAAATGAAGAAGGGAAAGAAAAGAGCATTAGTAGCATTTTCAAAAGGCTGATCATAATACTGAGCCATCAGATATATCAATGAATAGGGAGAAAGTTAAGTAGGAGGGAACAGAGAGAGAAAGAGAGAGAGAGAAGAAAATGAAAGGGTCAGTGGCGATTTTAATGAAGTAAAGAGCCATTTCTACCAGTTGTATGAATAAGTGAACTGGAAAGATAGGAAGCTGTGTTGAAGAGTAGGATGTCTGAATTAGTGATTTCAAGGAAGATGCAGATTCTTGTGACAATGAGGTTGGTCTAAACTTTGATTGGAAATGGTGGCTGAGATAGAATGGAGAGGACTATGTTTCTTGTTCTCTAGCAAAGGGAAAGTAGGAGCCCCCTAAACTCTCCTTATATGGTTGTGAAAAATGCCTTTGGAAATTTGCATTTTGCCTGCTAGTAATTTTACACTTGCTTTAAAGGGGTGGGGGCGTGTAGCAAGTACTTTGGTTCCTAGCTTCCTGGACCAAGTACCTTCTGCAGGGTACTTCAGATTACACAGAAGGATGCCCCCATTTATAATTATCTATGAAAACTTTGTCAATGATGAGTCATTTGTCTGACTTCCTACTTTGGGTCCTTTGAAGTCTATGTCCGAAATCTTTGTGTTCCTTCCTGTCGTCTTGATCTTTTGTTCCCTGAATTGGCCTGTTTTGCAAAAACTGAAAAACAGAAGCAAAAATTCCTGTTTAAAAAAAAATATCTTTCATGACATGTAAAATTTCAGTATTGAAAATGGTTCATGCAGAATTTCCACGAGTTCAGTTTCTTCCTTTACTTAGCATAACCAAATCCACTGCAGACTGGTGGGTGTTCTGGCAACAAAGTATATAGGATTAGACATTCAGAGACATTTTTAGAGCCAGCAAAGCAAGTCACAGATCTTGAACTATTCCTGAAATCTTGTTTCACAACCACACAGTGCCAACTCACTAGCCTACCATTTCATTAATTTTATTAATTTTCCCTTGATGCTAAAACTTATTAATTTTCCCAATTGAGGCTATAGTAGACCTCTTCTGCACTTTTTCCTGAGAGTCTTTAAAAGAAACAATGGCAGGAAGATTCAGGGTGGATGATTCTGCATGCCTTAGCTTCAGTAAGTCCCAGTTCGTGTCATGTCTCTGGCTCAATCTATTCCCTTCCCCTGTGATTCTGCCCACATACATGGAAAACCCAGTCCCCTGTCTGATCTTTCTGATACTTTAACTTTCTCCTACTGCATTTATATATGCAGTTGTCACCTTTATGCAGTCATTCCCATATCATCCTTCAATGGCTGGTTTAGTTGATTTCATGTCAAACCAATCTCTCTCTCACTTGGAATCTGCTCAAGGCCAGGGTCCATGTTGTCTACCATTTGTGTGCCCTATGCAACACAATACATTTCATGCAAAAATGGGAATTAAGGACAAAACGTTATGGACCTAACAGAAGCAGAAGATATTAAGGAGAGGTGGCAAGTATATACAGAAGAACTATACAAAAAGATCTTAATGACCCAGATAACCATGATGGTGTGATGACTCACCTTGAGCCAGACATCCTGGAGTGCAAATTCAAGTGAGCCTTAGGAAGCATCACTGTGAACAAAGCGAGTGGAGTTGATAGTATTCCAGCTGAGCTATTTCAAATCCTAAAAGATGATGTGATGTTGTAAAAGTGCTGCACTCAATATGCCAGCAAATTTGGAAAACTCAGCAGTGGCCACAGGACTGGAAAAGGTCAGTTTTCGTTCCAATCCTAAAGAAGGCAATGGTAAAGAATGTTCAAACTACTGCACAATTGCACTTATCTCACACACTAGCAAAGTAATGCTCAAAATTTTCCAAGTGAGGCTTCAAAAGTACATGAACTGCAAACTTCCAGATGTTCGATCTGGGTTTAGAAAAGGCAGAGAAACCAGAGATCAAATTTCCAACATCTGGAAGATCATAGAAAAAGCAAGAGAGTCCCAGAAAAAACATCTGCTTCATTGACTATGCTAAAGCCTTTGACTGTGTGGATCACAACAAACTGGAAAATTCTGAGAGAGATGGGAACACCAGACCACCTCACCTGCCTCCTGAGAAATCTGTATGCAGGTCAAAAAGCAACAGTTAGAACTGGACATGGAACAACAGACTGGTTCCAAATAGGAAAAGGAGTACGTCAAGGCTGTATATTGTCACCCTGCTAACTTCTATGCAGAGTACATCATGAGAAATGCCAGGCTGGATGAAGCATAAGCTGGAATCAAGATGGACAGGAGAAATATCAATAACCTCAGATATACAGATGATAAAACCCTTATGGCATAAAGCAAAGAGGAACTAAAGAGCCTCTTGATGAAAGTGAAAGAAGAGAGTGAAAAAGTTGGCTTAAAACTCAGCATTCAAAAAACCTAAGATCATAGCATCCAGTTTCATTACTTTATGGCAAATAGATGGGGAAATAATAGAACCAGTGATAGACTATTTTCTTGGGCTCCAAAATCACTGCAGATTATTACTGCAGTCATGAAATTAAAAGATTATCGCTCCTTAGAAGAAAAGCTATGACCAACCTAGACAGCACATTAAAAAGCAGAGACATTACTTTGCCAAAAAGTTCCATATAGCCAAAGCTATGGTTTTTCCAGTAGACATGTATGGATGTGAGAGTTAGACCATAAAGACAGCTAAGCACGGAGAATTGATGCTTTTAAACTGTGGTGTTGGAGAAGACTCTTGAGAGTCCCTTCAACAGCAAGGAGATCAAACCAGTCAGTCCTAAAGGAAATCAGTTCTGACTGTTCATTGGAAGGACTGATGCTGAAGCTGAAGCTCCAACACTTTGGCTACCTGAATCAAAGCACTAACTCATTCGAAAAGCCCCTGATGCTGGGAAAGATTGAGGGCAGGAGGAGAAGGGAACGATAGAGGATGGGATGGTTGGATGTCATCACTGACTCAAAGGACATGAGTTTGAGCAAGTTCCAGGAGTTGGTGATGGACAGGGAAGCTTGGCGTGCTGCAGTCCATGAGGTCACAAAGAGTCAGATATGGCTGAGCAATCGAACTGAACTGAATGCAACACAAACTGGAGGCAAACTGAATAATACCTCCATTATCTCATGTTCCTATAAATGTGCCCTCCACTTTGAGGATAAAGAATCAAATTATTAGAAAATGAATTCACATCAAAGATTTAGGCAAGCTCTCAAATATAAAGCCCTCCATAGTCCATTTCAGGCTCAGTTCACAGTAAGCCCAGTTCAACAGCACGTTCCTTTCCCTTTGTGCTCTGAGCATTAGTAGTTGATGGAGAATGTAGTCAGGTTCTCACTTTCTCACTTGGGAAACTTTGGCTTCATACTGGCCCTTTGCTTAAACTTTTGTGCCATTCAATTGCACTGTCCTAGGCCTTAAAAAACACACAACAGCCTTATTCTCCCATGAAACATTTTTTGAAAACTCTTATAATGCATAGAGTAGATGATACCATCAGTTCAAAGGTTGTCTGCATAGAGGACAGGGACTGTTGGCCTCGTCTATGCATTCCCTGCATATCACCTAGACAGGGCTTAATGAATTTGACTTGTTTCAACCAATGTTTATTGAGTACTTACTGGGTGTCAGATATAGTTTTTAGAACACGTGTACACCCGTGGTGGATTCATGTTGATGTATGGCAAAACCAATACAGTATTGTAAAGTAAAATAAAATGAAATAAAGAATAAATAATAAAAGCAAGATTCTTGCCCTCACTAAACTCATAGACTAATAAGGGAGATGGATGAGCAGCCAATTACAATGCAGTATGGTAAGTACTTTAATAAGGAAAAAGACAGAGTGCTTTAGGGAAACAGAAGACAGACATTTGATCTAGTCAGGGAGAGGCAGTGGGTCATGGAAGTCTTGCAAGAAAAATTTTACAAACTCTATGATTCTATCCCAGTCTAAATAATGCTTCGCCAATAAAACTGTGTGACTTTAAGGATGTCATATAACCTTTCTGTCAGTTTTCTCCTCTGTAAAACTAGGCAAATAATACCCTTTCTGAATGAATCAAGTGAAAAGAGGGATATAAAAGGTGTCTGTAAATTTAATGCCTATTTGTTTTCTGTTATTACTAAAAGTAATTACCTGGACTGTTAAGAATATAATGAATGCATATCTCGGACTCTGTAATCAGATATTTATGGACTCAAGGCCTGCTTCTGCCAATAAATGACTTTGGGCAAGTTACTTAATCTCTCTAAGCCTCATTTTTATTATTTATAAAATTGGGACCTTATAGGAATTCTGTGAAGATTAAATGAAATAATGTGTGTAAGTTGTCATATATTAATCACTCAATGACTTTTGGATAATATTGATGATGATGATGGTTATGATGGTGATGATGATGATATAAAGTAATAAGTGTAATGCTTGGCATATCTAAGTTATTATAATTATTAGTTGAGAGAGGATGTAGATATTACTTTGGTATCGTTAGTTTGTCTGTGGCCAGAGGCTACATCTTTAACCCCAGCTGTCTATAATTTATTACTTTCTCATAGTCAATAAGGGGACAGGAATCCTCAAAGTCTTTGCCTTTTTTATTCTCTTATTATACCCGCTAAGCAGAGGCCAACATTCACATAGCTTCTGTCATCATTTTTCTGTGTATTAGTGATAAGTTTTCATCTTTAAGTCCTATTTCTCTGCCTATGGTAGTGGTTCTTATTCATTAAACTATCTAGAAAGCTTATAAAAGCCTCAGTGCCAAGCTTGTACACAGTACTAATTAAATAATAATAACCAAACATCATTTTTAAGAGCTGCTTCAAGTAATTACAATATGCAACAAAGTTTGGGAACCACAGACCAAAGTCCAGGTCCACAGTTACAACTTTCTATTAGAAATCTAGGTGACTCATTAAGCTTTGCAAACTCAGTTTGTCCAAAGTTTAAGCCATTATCTGTCCCCTCCCCAATCTGCTGTGGAATCTGCTATGGAATCTCCAAAATTCCACATTTCTCTATGTTACACAGGCCTCAAGTTTATGAGTTATCAATCAATTGCATATCTATTATAGATTGTATTTCTCATATAGAAATCATTTTGATCTCTCTCTTTCAGTTCCCAGTATTACCAGGCTCACTTGGGGCCCTATTATATATCACTTAGGTAGTCACAAGATATTGGAATCACAAATTTTATAGAATTTAGGTTATAAAAGTCAGTACATATAACAAACACTTGAAAGCTCTGTTAGGAACATATCACTTTGGAAACTAATATCATGTTATAATCCAGTGCAGCCAATAGTTGCTCTATGGTTGAAATGACTGACTTCTCTTTTGAGCAGTAGAGAAAGTAGTTGGTTTGACTGTAGGAGCAATGCTCTATGCAAATAAATGCATATATTTTACAATAATTATAAAATCATACTCAGCATGGTGAGATGCTCACAATTAAGAGTCCCAGAAGAAATCAGAGAGCTGCTAAGGAAAGGGCTTATTCATGTTCCCATCCCATGATCACTCCAGAGTCTAAATTTCTTGAGTAACATGGTTGGCAAAAAAAAATCACAAATTTTAAAAAATGTTATTTTCCTGTTTCTATTGAATGTATGTGATTTAACATGTTAGGTTAAAAGTGTGCATGTGCAAGTGTATCTGTGTGTGTGTGACATACCTCCACTTTGCATGCATGCTAAGTCACTTCAGTCGTGTCTGACTCTTTGTGACCCCATGAACTATAGCCTGCCAGGCTCCTCTGTCCATGGGATTCTCCAGGCAAGAATACTGGAGTGGGTTGCCATTTCCTTCTCCAGGGGATCTTCCTGATCCAGGGATTGAACTTGTGTTTCTTGTGTCTCCTGCACTGGCAGACGGGTTCTTTACCACTAGCGCCACCTGGGAAGCCTCCACCATAGTTTACAGTAATTCCCCCTTTTCTAATACATACACTTTTCTTCTTACTTCTAATTCATTATATATGCTGCTTCCAGGTTAATCTTCTTAAAGCACAGTGTTATCATGTGACTTTCCAGTTTAAAAATCATCAGTGATTCCTCATAAGCTACTGAATTGTGTCAGAACTCCTCAGTCTGTCATTCAAGACCCTTTGGGATGTGGCTCCAAGTCTGCCTTTGTAGTCTTGTTGACTAGTACTGCCCTTCATGGATCATATACCCCAGGCAACCTAAAGTATTTATTTTCATTTTGCCAAGTTGATACTGTTGCTCACGCTTTTTATTCTCTTTGCCTGAAACATTTCACTGCCATCCCATCTAGACCTGATGAAATACTGTTTTTCCTTCAAGACACAGTTTGAATGGAAATTTGGAAAGTTTTTGGACTTCTTTCCTGTTGCTCCAGTATATATAAATTGAACTGTCTTTTCCTGGAGAAGTATGAGTGTATCCTCTTCATATGACTCCATATTACTGACTATGCCTAGAACTGTGTGTTACATATAATAGACATCCAGTGAGTAAACGAGAAATTCAAGCATTATAATTCAACACAAATAACTTCAGTTCCTCTTCCTCTCTCTCTGACCCCTGCCACTTATTCATTTTACAGTGTCTCTCAGTGTTAACAACCATGTTAGTATTTACTTTAGGAGATGACTCAGATTTTCAGAATGAATGGAAAGTCAAAGCACAGCAATTATATGAAGTGTTGGGGGTAGGGTGGGGAGAGAAGCTAATTAAAGTTAATTTAATTACAGAATAAGAAAGAGCATGGCTTAAATGCCACTATTAGGCCCAAATGTGCCAAATCATTTTGAAGGAATTCTAAACCATGAGCAGACATTCTTCCTTTACCTTGCCAGGTGGGAATGGTCATGTTCATGTGTGTAAAGGACTATAATAAATGTACTATTTTACTCCTGAGAGTAAATGAGAAAAGAAAGAAATGCATCCTGACACATTCATCTTCCAGTTTGGGACCCTGGGATGCTTTTGCATGCCATTTGCAAATATGCATTGATACTTCTTCACCCAAACTGCCTCAAGCACCAAAACTACTGGGACAGGGTGTAATATCCAGCCACCCAGGAAGATTCCAGATGCTCTGATGGATGTAAAATGTTCCATGAATGTCCTATCTCTGCGTCATGAGTAGAATTTGCTGCATTGTTGTCATGCTGAGTAGAAGTAGAAAAGTCAAAATCAGGTCTGAGAGAGAGAGGTAAACAAAACCTGGCCTATGAAGAAAAAGTGAATTCATGGGCTTTATCAGAGTCATATACCACATTAGGGACAGAAACCATCATGGCAAAGCATGTGGATAAATACACAGGTGTGATAAAGAGATGAATTTAGGACCAGGAATTTTAGGCTTTTCTGCTGTGAGTAGAAAGCCTTGAAGGTGTGGCTCTCAATACTTAGAAGTGTTTTTCTTCAATAGAAGGAAAAAGGAAAATGATGTAAAGGAAACCTGTGAGCTAATAACTATAGCATCTCTGTAACCTAACGATGTCTTTAAACAGCTTGAATCTTGATAATAGAGATGTGCTAAAGGTTCTAATGTGGAAAGTTGCTTTAAAGGTATAGCTATCATGATGCTAAAAAAGCAAAGGATTTTTTTGTTGTTGTTTTTTTTTTGATGGATAGACAAATGAACCAGTGTTGGAGTGTTGTTTTTTTTTTTTTTTTTTTTTTGTCACTATGTTGAAGTGTTGGGATTGGGTATAGGTAATTGCAACCACAGCAGAGCAGTTTTATCAGTCAATCTATAGTTTGACTGAAGCTGGTTACCTTAATTGTTAGAGTATTATGATAGAGTCACAATATATATCCATTCTCCACATAAACTTTACTGTTTACTCTGGTCACAGATTTCAGCCCTATTCTTGACCAGTGTCTGGACAAATCTACTGATGATCATAACAGAGAATAGTTTAGAGAACGTGAGAAGGTTCACTATGTCACATTCTTAAAACTTCAGAAATATCTTAATATATGTGACTTAACAGATAAGAGAGTCTCTATGAGTTAGGGTAGGCTAAGTCTGTTTCAGTCACAGGCAGGATCCCAAGTATCAGTGGCTTAACGCAACAAGTTCATTTCTTGTTTTCACAGAGTCTACTGTGGGTCCTAGATGGGTCCTATAGATAGCCGTTCCTCATATGATGGCTCTTGAGTCCAAGGTGCTTTGGTCTTTTGGCCTTGCCATATCAAGGCATTCTTCATGGTGCTGTGGCAGGGAAAGAGAGGTGCTGAATGCTTGCACATGAATATTTAATTGCCTCAAACCAGAAGCAATAGGGGATTACTGCTCATATTTTATTTTCACATGGCTCCACCCTATTGAATAAAAGCTGACAAATACACTTTCCCTTCTCTGTTCAGAAAGGAAAGATAGCTAGATATCGGTGAACAGTGTAGCCAACACCTGTAAGTAAGTAAGTAAGTAAATAAAGTCACTCAGTTGTGTCCGACTCTTTGTGACCCCGTGGACTGCAGCCCACCAGGCTCCTTAGTCCATGGGATTCTCCAGGCAAGAATACTGGAGTGGGTTGCCATTTCCTTCTCCAGGGGATCTTCTTGACCCAAGGATCAAACCCAGGTCTCCCGCATTGGAGGCAGATGCTTTAACCTCTGAGCCACCAGGGAAGCCCAGCCAATACCTGTATTGTACCATTTAACATCCCTGAAGCGCATTCGATTTCAGCACAGCTGTAGTGGACAGTTCATCCTTTCTCATGCACTCTACAGTGCCTCTTTGCTTGTGCACCTCAGTGCTGACTCCAGATTTTTAGGAAGCTACTCAACTCATACAAAGGTACACCCTGGGAAGGTGATAGTGTTAAAGCATTTGAGACTGCTGCTGCTGCTGCTAAGTTGCTTCAGTCGTGTCCAACTCTGTGCGACCCCATAGATGGCAGCCCACCAGGCTCCAGGCAAGAACAGTGGAGTGGGTTGCCATTTCCTTCTCCAATGCATGAAAGTGAAAAGTGAAAGTGAAGTTATTCAGTCATGTCCAACTCTTCGCGACCCCATGGACTGCAGCCTACCAGGCTCCTCCACCCATGGGATGTTCCAGGCAAGAGTACTGGAGTAGGTTGCCATTGCCTTCTCCAAAAACACTTGAAACTAAACCTCAACAAATATAAGATAAGAAGTCAGTGGATAAATGTTCCAGCTATCCAATATTCCCTTGTGGTTCAGCTGGTAAAGAATCAGCCTGTAGTGCGGGAGACCTGTGTTCAATCCCTGGGTTGGGAAGATACTCTGCAGAAGGGAAAGGCTACACACTCCAGTTTTCTGGCCTGGAGAATTCCATGGACCAGTCCATGGAGTCGCAAAGAGTCAGACACAACTCAGAGACTTTCACTGCTATGGTATCCAATATTTCAGAGGGAAAATTTCTGAAGTGGTTTCTAAATGATTTCCCACAAAGTCTCCACAGGGTATTGGACTCCAGTTGTAGACAAGGTAACCAATTCAATAACACACTACTGGCTTCTCTTCCTTCTCTTTGTCCCCTCTTACTTACCTGTCCTTCCTAGGATTCCTTCCCACATAAACTATCTGTACTCTTGTTCTTGTTTCAGGATCCCCTATCAGGAGAGCCCAAACTAAGACAACTAGGAATGTCACAAAGCCAATACTTCAAAGAATGGGTTGGGAGCCAGGAGGCTTGTGTTGCTGGCCGAGTCCACCATTCACTAACTTCATGACGTTGGGCATGTCAGTTCTTAAGACAGCCTCAGCTTTCTTTTCATCTTTAAGATGAATTGTTTAGGCTTGAAATCTTTAATACCATTTCCAACTCTGATGCCCATAATTCTGTGATTAAACTCTGACTCCGTTTAAGGTTATTAAGACAATCATAGAGATCAGTAATTCTTCATCATCAAAGAAGAGGAAAAGGGAAATTGTTTTAAATCTTATCCAGAGGGTTTCAGTTCGATCCAATAAAAATCTTCTTAACAGAATTTGTTATTGGTAATTTTTAAGATCAGGATTACTGCATTTATTTGGAATAGTACTTAACTAGGTGACTCTTACATTATCTCCTACTTTTGATTATATAAAGATACTGTGGTTGTGGTGAAAATCATTCACTAGCAGATATGATGATTTGGTTGCCCTTAATGGCCTCTCTATTCCTATTTTTTGAGAAAATCAAAGGGACAAATATCAATAAATATATGTATATCAAGGACTTGGTTGAAATGGCAGTTTTCCGTGGGACATACACACTTACTTACTTTTCCTACAGTAATAACATTAGTTGACAGTCAATAAACACTGTATGCCAGATATTTGGCTAAATAGGAAGGAGAGAAAAGAAAGCCTTCCTCAGTGATCAATGCAAAGAAACAAAGGAAAACAACAGAATGGGAAAGATTAGAGATCTCTTCAAGAAAATTAGAGATACCAAGGGAACAATTCATGCAAAGATAGGCACAATAAAGCATGGAAATAGTATGGACCTAACAGAAGCGTAAGATATTAAGAAGAGGTGGCAAAAATATACAGAAGAACTGCACAAAAAGATCTTCATGACCCAGAAAACCACAATGGTGTGATTACTCACCTAGAGCCAGACATCCTGGAATGTGAAGTCAAGTGGGCCTTAGAAAGCATCACTACAAACAAAGCTAGTGGAGGTGATGGAATTCCAGTGGAGCTGTTTCAAATCCTGAAAGATGATGCTGTGAAAGTGCTGCACTCAATATGCCAGCAAATTTGGAAAACTCAGCATTGGCCACAGGACTGGAAAAGGTCAGTTTTCATTCCAATTCCAAAGAAAGGCAATGCCAAAGAATGCTCAAACTACCGCACAATTGCACTCATCTCACATGCTAGTAAAGTGATGCTCAAAATTCTGCAAGCCAGGCTTCAGCAATACATGAACCGTGAACTCCCTGATGTTTAAGCTGGTTTTGGAAAAGGCAGAGGAACCAGAGATCAAATTGCCAACATCCGCTGGATCATGGAAAAAGCAAGAGAGTTCCAGAAAAACATCTATTTCTACTTTATTGACTATGCCAAAGCCTTTGAATATGTGGATCACAATAAACTGGAAAATTCTGAAAGAGATGGGAATACCAGACCACCTGACCTGCCTCTTGAGAAATCTGCATGCAGGTCAAGAAGCAACAGTTAGAACTAGAAATGGAACAACAGACTGGTTCCAAATTGGGAAAGCAGTACGTCAAGGCTGTATATTGTCATCCTGCTTATTTAACTTCTATGCAGAGTACATTATGCAAAGCGCTGGGCTGGATGAAGCACAAGCTGGAATCAAGATTGCCAAGAGAAACATCAATAACCTCAGATATGTAGATGACACCACTATTATGGCAGAAAGTGAAGAAGAACTAAAGAGCCTCTTGATGAAAGTAAAAGTGGAGAGTGAAAAAGTTGGCTTAAAATTCATCATTCAGAAAACTAAGATCATGGCATCTGGTCCCATCACTTCATGGGAAATAGATGGGGAACCAATGAAAACAGTGTCAGACTTTATTTTTGGGGCTCCAAAATCACTGAAGATGGTGACTGCAGCCATGAAATTAAAAGATGCTTGCTCCTTGGAAGAAAAGTTATGACCAACCTAGAGAGCATATTAAAAAAGAGAGACATTACTTTGTCAACAAATGTCCGTCTAGTCAAGGCTATGGTTTTTCCAGCGGTCATGTATGGATGTGAAAGTTGGACTGTGAAGAAAGCTGAGCGCCAAAGAATTGATGCTTTTGAACTGTGGTGTTGGAGAAGACTCTTGAGAGTCCCTTGGACTGCAAGGAGATCCATCCAGTCCATCCTAAAGGAGATCAGTCCTGGGCGTTTATTGGAAGGACTGATGCTGAAGCTGAAACCCCAATACTTTGGCCACCTCATGAGAAGTGTTGACTCATTGGAAAAGACCCTGATGCTGGGAGGGATTGGGGGCAGGAGGAGAACAGGAAGACAGAGGATGAGATGGGTGAATGGCATCACCGACTTAATGGACATGAGTTTGGGTAAATCCGAGAGTTGGTGATGGACAGGGAGCCCTGGTGTGCTGCGATTTATGAGGTCGCAAAGAGTTGGACACGACTGAGTGACTGAACTGAAGGCAAGAACATGAACCTGTGAATTTAGAAAAGTCTTTTGGTAGCTCAGTCCCTAAAGTGTTTGCCTGCAATGCGGAGACCTCAGTTTGATTCCTGTGTCAGGAAGATTTCTGGGGGGAGGAAATAGCAACCCACTATAGTATTCTTGCCTGGAGAATTCTATGGACGGAGGAACCTGGTGGGCTATAGTCCATGGGGTCACAAAGAGTTGGGCACGACTGAGTGATTAACTGTTTCAGCATAATTAGGAGAAATGAAGGTAATTTCTGTTCCTTATTCATAGCCTTCTGGTTAGTTGTAGGATCACTTTACTGAAATGCATGTATAATAGTTTAAAATTCTAATGGCTTAGAGTTGGAATTAACTGTGGGAAATTCTTCTCATGCTTTTAAGAAATCATTTTCCCATGTTCATACAGTGATTTAGGTTTTTAGTAAATATATGTTTATGTTCTGATCCAATTCTTAGCCCTATCCATTAGTTTCCATAAATACTGGAAAGGAAAAAGATTATTCTTTGTTAACCTTTATAAAATATAAAAATATAAATGGACACAATAAACAAAATTCACTGAATGTATTTGCTTCTGTGGTTTCATACCTTTCAACTGTAGAATGGGCTAATGTTTATGTCTTCTTTGGATCCTGTATTCTGGAAAGAAGGAAACGTGCTGAATGGGTAATGAGGAAGAGTGGTTGGATAAAGTTAAAGGGAAGTCTGCCTTCTCTGGTCTCAAAAAGATTTATATGCATAAAAAGTACCTTTTATGAATTCCTCCTGAAGGATGTATGAATGTCTCATTTCTAAATCAGAAGCAGGCTAGTTGTGTGTGCCTTTGTTTTGAATATTATTGAGAAGGCATTGCATTTTGAGCTTGTTTAGAGATCACAAGGGATAACTGGTTAAGATATTTGTGCAAATATTTTGAATAGTGTAAACTGATGTGTATAAATATTAGCCAGGTTTATACCTTCTGTTGGTAAGAACAATTTTCTTCTATTTTACATATTATGTACATAAGAAAGGTCCCAGATTTTCGTGGAATAGAAAATGTCCCTCAACTTTTAAAGAGCATCTCCTTTATAGAAGTATTGAATCAGAAGCACAGAAGAAAGAAGAAGAAGAAGAAAAAAAAAAAAACATGGCAAAGACAGTCACCTTTCATGGCCAGTAAAATTGGAGCCTTTTATCTTTTTATGGTCAATTTACATTTAAATGGAGAGACCCTTCAGTGCTGATGGAGGTGATGGGGGAAATGGTATCTACATCATGAATAATAAAAATCAGGGGGAAATGTCAGCTTTTCAGCCTACTAGCACATTTTGTTGCTATGACAACAGAATGCAAAGTGTTCTCTTAAAGGGAAACATGACAATTTGTTGGGGATTAAAGCAAAACTCACTCAACATAATATATTTAAATATAATTTTAGATTCATAAATACTAAGGGTATACCGAAAAAGAGTTAAAGTGCTCTGATTTTTGAGGAGATGTAATTATGAGAAGAGTCATGCTGAAGGTAGTGAGGAAAAGCATTAAGATGAAACTTTTCTGTCCCTCCAGTTCCTCTGAGAATCCACAAAACCACAGCCATTAGTAGGCCCATCTGGTGTGGAGCCAGAAATTGGCACCAAATGGAGGTAGATCCTTTTAGTTCTCAGACATTTAAGCAGCCTGTGTTTTAGCATTCTCACCGCATACATAATTTTTATGAGCCCATGTTAATTATTTTTTAAACCATTAAACATAGCATGAACTCAACTAAACCAAAAATTAAATTTTTCCATGTTGCAGAGTGGCACCTGCCTACCTATTAAAGAGGTAATGCTGAGCGATGGTTATAGAGATTCTCCCATTTAAAATTCTGTAACTGGGGCAGTCGTGAGATGGTGGAGGAATAGGATGGGGAGACCACTTTCTCCCCCACGAATTCATCAAAAGAACATTTAAATGCTGAGTAAATCCCATAAAACAACTTCTAAATGCTGGCAGAGGACATCGGGCATCCAGAAAAGCAGCCCAGTGTCTTCAAAAGGAGGTAGGAAAAAATAAATATAAAAGACAAAAAAGAGACAAAAGAGGTAGGGACGGAGCTCCATCCCAGGAAGGGAGTCTTAAAAAAGAAAGAAGTTTCCAAACACCAGGAAACACTCTCACTGCTGAGTCTGTGGTGAGCCTTGGAACCACAGAGGGAAACATAACTGGGAGGAAAAATAAAAAATAATTAAAAACCACAGATTACGTACTCAATGGTAACTCCCCCAATGGAGAAGCAGCGCAGATGCCTGCACCTGCCACTGCAAGTGAGGGCTGGGCAGGGAGGCGCAGGCTGCATTGCTTAGAGTAAGGAGCGGGCCTGAATGCCCTGAGGGCAGTCTGAGGGAACTAACTTGGGCTAGCAACCCAGACTGTGGGACAGCTACCACATGAAAAGCCCTAACCTAAGACACCACCAGGCCTGCTCACAGAACAAAGGACTGAACAGAGGTAGCTGGCTGCAGACCATCCCCCTGTGGTGACAGGCAGCCAGAGCTGGAAGGGGGGCAATCGCCAGCCCCAGAGAGGCATTATCTACCAAATTGCAAGCAAGCTTCTTTGCTAACTGAGACTTTTGGGGTTCTGGACGCTCAACATCCACCTGAGAAGGTGCACTGGTTGTACACTGAGAAAACCAAGCAGCAGGGACAGGGGAGGTGATAAGTCGCAGTGACTGTGCTCGCCAAACACCTCATCACCTGAGCTGCTCAGATCTGGGAAGGGCACAAAATGCAGGCTCAAACGAGTCTGCGCCCCTGAGGACTACTTGAGCGCCTGAACCTGAATGGCTTACACCTGAGAGGTTCATGCAGCCCTGGGCCAGCCTCGGACAGTCCAGCAGAGCAACCTAGAGCCTGAGCAGCGTGGGCAGGGAGAGCACATGCGCCGTGAGTGGGGGGCAGGCCCAGGGTGGCTGAGACGCTGCGAGAGCACACGCCAGGGTTATTTGTTTGCAGCGTCCCTCCCTCCCCACAGTGCAGCTGAACAAGTGAGCCTAAAAAAATGTCCACCACCACCCCTTGTGTCAGGGTGGAAATCAGACACTGAACATACCAGCAAACAGAAGAAGCTAAAACAGAGGGAATTGCCTTGGAATTGACAGATGCAATAGACTAAAACCCTGTAGTTAGTACTGACTACATAGGAAGGGGCTTATAGATCTTGAGAAATATAAGCTGGACCAAGGAACTATCTGAAAATGAACTGACCTCACAAGGCTTACAACACCACCAGAGAAAGTCCTAGATATATTTTTACTATTTTTACTAACATTCTTTTTAAATTTAAAAAATTTTTAAGTCCTCTATTACTCCATTAATTTTCATTTTTATAACCTACTATTACTTTGTAAAAAAAAGAGAGAGACCCTATTTTTTTAATAGTGAAAACTTTTATATTTGGAATTAGCCAGATGGACTCAGTTTAGATGATCCAAATTTTGTTGGCAAAATCCAAAGCATCATAGTCAGGAGCCAGTCGAACATATGCCTTCTTCTCTCCATCAGGCCTGATCAGAGTATAGACCTTCAGTTCAGTTCAGTCGCTCAGTCGTGTCCGACTCTTCATGACCCCACGAATCGCAGCACGTCAGGCCTCCCTGTCCATCGCTATCTCTCGGAGTTCACTCAGACTCACATCCATTGAGTCCGGGATGCCATCCAGCCATATCATCCTTGGTCGTCCCCTTCTCCTCCTGCGCCCAATCCCTCCCAGCATCAGAGTCTTTTCCAATGAGTCAACTCTTTGCATGAGGTGGCCAAAGTACTGGAGTTTCAGCTTTAGCATCATTCCTTCCAAAGAAATCCCAGGCTTGATCTCCTTCAGAATGGACAGATTGGATCTCCTTGAAGTCCAAGGGACCCTCAAGAGTCTTCTCCAACACCACAGTTCAAAAGCATCAATTCTTCAGCACTCAGCCTTCTTCACAGTCCAACTCTCACATCCATACATGACCACAGGAAAAACAATAGCCTTGACTAGACTGACCTTAGTTGGCAAAGTAACGTCTCTGCTTTTGAATATACTGTCTAGGTTGGTCATAACTTTTCTTCCAAGGAGTGAGTGTCTTTTAATTTCATGGCTGCAGTCAACATCTACAGTGATTTTGGAGCCCAAAAACTAAAGTCTGACACTGTTTCCACTGTTTCCCCATCTATTTCCCATGAAGTGATGGGACCGGATGCCATGATCTTCGTTTTCCGAATGCTGAGCTCCAAGCCAAAATTTTCACTCTCCTCTTTCCCCTTCATCAAGAGGCCCTTTAGCTCCTCTTCACTTTCTGCCATAAGGGTGGTGTCATCTGCATATGTGAGGCTGTTGATATTTCTCCTGGCAATCTTGATTCCAGCTTGTGTTTCTTCCAGCCCAGTGTTTCTCATGATGTACTCTGCATAGAAGTTAAATAAGCAGGGTGACAATATACAGCCTCGACGTACTCCTTTTCCTATTTGGAACCAGTCTGTTGTTCCATGTCCAGTTCTAACTGTTGCTTCCTGACCTGCATACAGATTTCTCAAGAGGCACGTCAGGTGGCCTGGTATTCCCATTTCTTTCAGAATTTTCCACAGTTTATTGTGATCCACACAGTCAAAAGCTTTGGCATAGTCAATAAAAGCAGAAATAGGTGTTTTTCTGGAACTCTCTTGCTTTTTCCATGATCCAGCGGATGTTGGCAATTTGATCTCTAGAAACCAGCGTGAACATCAGGAAGTTCACGGTTCATGTATTGTTAAAGAGTGGCTTGGATAATGCAATAAATGAGATTAAAAAACACTCTGGAGGCAACAAATAGTAGAATAATGGAGGCAGAAGATAGGATTAGTGAAGTAGAAGATAGAATGGTAGAAATAAATGAATCAGAGAGGAAAAAGAAAAACGAATTAAAAGAAATGAGGACAATCTCATAGACCTCTGGGACAATATAAAACACCCCAACATTCGAATCATAGGAGTCCCAGAAGAAGAAGATGAAAAGAAAGACCATGAGAAAATACTTGAGGAGACAGTAGTTGAAAACATCCCTAAAATGGGAAAATAAATAATCAACCAAGTCCAAGAAACCAGAGAGTCCCAAACAAGATAAACCCAAGGCAAAGCACCCCAAGGCACATATTAATCAAATTAACAAAGGTCAAACACAAAGAACAAATACTAAAAGCAGCAAGGGAAAAACAGCAAATAACACACAAGGGGATTCCCATAAGGATAATTGCTGATCTTTAAATAGCAACTCTTCAGGCCAGGAGGGAATGGCAGGTCATACTTAAAGTGATGAAAGAAAATAATCTACAGCCCAGATTACTGTAGCCAGCAAGGATCTCATTCAAATATGAAGGAGAAATCAAAAGCTTTACAGACAAGCAAAAGCTGAGAGAATTCAGCACCACCAAACCAGCTCTCCAACAAATGCTAAAGGATCTTCTCTAGACAGGAAACACAAAAAGGGAGTATAAACCCGAACCCAAAACAATAAAGTAAATGGCAATGGGATCATACTTAGCAATAATTACCTTAAACGTAAATGGGTTGAATGCCCCCAAAACACAAAGGCTTGTTCAATGGATACAAAACAAGACCCCTATATATATTTTCTACAAGAGACCCATCTCAAAACATGGGATACATACTGACTGAAAGTGAAGGGCTGGAAAAAGATATTCCATGCAAATAGAGACCAAAAGAAAGCAGGAGTAGCAATACTCATATCAGATAAAATAGACTTTAAAACAAAGGCTGTGAAAAGAGACAAAGAAGGACACTACATAATGATCAAAGGACCAATCCAAGAAGAAGATATAACAATTATAAATATATATGCACCCAACATAGGAGCACCGCAATATGTAAGACAAATGCTAACAAGTATGAAAGGGGAAATAAGCAATAACACAACAATAGTGGGAGACTTTAATACCCCACTCACACCTATGGATAGATCAACTAAACAGAAAATTAACAAAGAAACATAAACTTTAAATGATACAATAGACCAGCTAGACCCAATTGATATCTATAGGACATTTTACCCCAAAACAATGAATTTCACATTTTTCTCAAGTGCTCACGGAAACTTCTCCAGGATAGATCACATCCTGGGCCATAAATCTAGCCTTGGTAAATTCAAAAAAATTGAAATCATTCCAAGCATCTTTTCTGATCACAATGCAGTAAGATTAGATCTCAGTTACAGGAGAAAAACTATTAAAAATCCCAGCATATGGAGGCTGAACAACATGCTGCTGAATAACTGACAAATCACAAAAGAAATAAAAAGAAATCAAAATATGCATAGAAATGAATGAAAATGAAAACACAACAACCCAAAACCTGTGGGACACTGTAAAAGCAGTGCTAAGAGGAAAGTTCATAGCAATACAGGCATACCTCAAGAAACAAGAAAAAGCAAATAAATAACCTAACTCTACACCTAAAGCAACTTAGAGAAGGAAGAAATGAAGAACCCCAGGGTTAGTAGAAGGAAAGAAATCCTAAAAATTAGGGCAGAAATAAATGCAAAAGAAACAAAAGAGACTATAGCAAAAATCAACAAAGCCAAAAGCTTATTCTTTGAAAGAATAAATAAAATTGACAAACCATTAGACAGACTCATCAAGAAACAAAGGGAGAAAAATCAAATCAATAAAATTAGAAATGAAAATGGAGAGATCACAACAGACAACACAGAAATACAAAGGATCATAAGAGACTACTATGAGCAATTATATGCCAAGAAAATGGACAACTTGGAAGAAATGTACAAATTCTTAGAAAAGCACAACTTTCCAAAACTGAACCAGGAAGAAATAGAAAATCTTAACAGACACATCACAAGCACAGAAATTGAAACTGTAATCAGAAATCTTCCAGCAAACAAAAGCCCAGGTCCAGACGGCTTCACAGCTAAATTCTACCAAAAATTTAGAGAAGAGCTAATACCTATCCAATTCAAACTCTTCCAGAAAATTGCAGAGGAAGGTAAATTGCCAAACACATTCCGTGAGGCCACCATTACCCTAATACCAAAACCAGACAAAGATACTACAAAAAAAACAAAACAAAACAAAACAAAACAAACAAACAAACAAAAAACTACAGGCCAATATCACTGATGAACATAGATGCAAAAATCCTTAACAAAATTCTAGCAATCAGAATCCAACAACACATTAAACAGATCATACACCATGACCAAGTGTGTTTTATCCCAAGGATGCAAGGATTCTTCAATATCCACAAATCAATGTAATACACTACATTAACAAATTGAAAAATAAAAGCCATATGATTATCTCAATAGATGCAGAGAAAGCCTTTGACAAAATTCAACATCCATTTATGATAAAAACTCTCCAGAAAGCAGGAAGAGAAGGAACATACTTCAACATAATAAAAGCTATATAATGCACTGGTCATGGCAAACACCCTCTTCCAACAACACAAGAGAAGACTCTACACATGGACATCACCAGATGGTCAACACCAAAATCAGATTGATTATATTCTATGCAGTCAAAGATGGAGAAGCTTTATACAGCCAACAAAAACAAGGCTGGGAGCTGACTGTGGCTCAGATCATGAACTTCTTATTACCAAATTCAGACTTAAATTGAAGAAAGTAGGGAAAACCGTTAGACCATTCAGGTATGACCTAAATCAAATTCCTTATGATTATACAGTGGAAGTGAGAAATAGATTTAAGGGCCTAGATCTGATAGATAGAGTGCCTGATGAACTATGGAATGAGGTTCGTAACATTGTACAGGAGACAGAGATCAAGACCATCCCCATGGAAAAGAAATGCAAAAAGCAAAATGGCAGTCTGGGGAGCCCTTACAAATAGCTGTGAAAAGAAGAGAGGTGAAAAGCAAAGGAGAAAAGGAAAGATATAAGCATCTGAATGCAGAGTTCCAAAGAATAGCAAGAAGAGATAAGAAAGCCTTCTTCAGAGATCAATGCAAAGAAATAGAGGAAAAGAACAGAATGGGAAGATTAAAGATCTCTTCAAGAAAATCAGAGACACCAAGGGAACATTTCATGCAAAGATGGGCACAATAAAGGACAGAAATGGTATGGACCTAACAGAGGCAGAAGATATTAAGAAGAGGTGGCAAGAATACATGGAAGAACTGTACAAAAAGATCTTCAAGACCCAGATAATCATGACGATGTGATCACTCATCTAGAGCCAAACATCTTGGAATGTGAAGTCAAGTGGGCTTTAGAAAGCATCATTATGAACAAAGCTAGTGGAGGTGATGGCATTCCAGTGGAGCTGTTTCAAATCCTGAAAGATGATGCTGTGAAAGTGCTGCACTCAATATGCCAGCAAATTTGGAAAACTCAGCAGTGGCCACAGGACTGGAAAAGGTCAGTTTTCATTCCAATCCCCAAAAAGGCAATGCCAAAGAATGCTCAAACTACCGCACAGTTGCACTCATCTCACACGCTAGTAAAGTAATGGTCAAAATTCTCCAAGCCAGGCTTCAGCAAAACATGAACCGTGAACTCCTGATGTTCAAGCTGGTTTTAAAGAAGGCAGAGGAACCAAAGATCAAATTGCCATTATCCACTGGATCATGGAAAAAGCAAGAGCTCCAGAAAAACATCTATTTCTTCTTTATTGACTATGCCAAAGCCTTTGACTGTGTGGGTCACAATAAACTGTGGAAAATTCTTCAAGAGATGGAAATATCAGACCACCTAACCTGCCTGTTGAGAAATATGTATGCAGGTCAGGAAGCAGCAGTTAGAACTGGACATGGAACAACAGACTGGTTCCAAATAGGAAAAGGAGTACGTCAAGGCTGTATACTGTCACCCTGTTTATTTAACTTCTAGGCAGAGTACATCCTGAGATTGCTGGACTAGAAGAAACACAAGCTGGAATCAAGATTGCCAGGAGAAATATCAATAACCTCAGATATGCGGATGATACCACCCTTATGGCAGAAAGTGAAGAAGAACTAAAGAGCCTCTTGATTAAAGTGAAAGACGAAAGCGAAAAAGTTGATTTAAAGCTCAACATTCAGAAAACAAAGATCATGGCATCCAGTCCCATCAGTACATGGGAAATAGATGGAGAAACAGTGGAAACAGTTTCACACTTTATTTTTGGGTGCTCCAAAATCACTGTAGATGGTGACTGCAGCCATGAAATTGAAAGACCTTAACTCCTTGGGAGAAAAGTTATGACCAACCTAGATAGCATATTCAAAAGCAGAGACATGACTTTGCCAACTAAGGTCCGTCTAGTCAAGGGTATGGCTTTTCCAGTGGTCATGTATGGATGTTAGAGTTGGACTGTGAAGAAGGCTGAGTGCCGAAGAATTGATGCTTTTGAACTGTGGTGAGAAGACTCTTGAGAGTCTCTTGGACTGCAAGGAGATCCAACCAGTCCATTCTGAAGATCAGCCCTGGGATTTCTTAGGAAGAAATGATGCTAAAGCTGAAACTCCAGTACTTTGACCACCTCATGCAAAGTGTTGACTCATTGGAAAAGACTCTGATGCTGGGAAGGATAGGGGGCAGGAGGAGAAGGGGACGACACAAGATGAGATGGCTGGATGGCATCACTGACTTGATGAACGTGTGTCTGAGTAAATTCCAGGAGATGATGAAGGACAAGGAAGCCTGGCATGCTGCAATTCATGGGGTCACGAAGAGTCTGACACGACTGAGCGACTGAAGTAAACTGAGCTTGGCCATAACTTTTCTTTCAAGGAGTAAACATCTTTTAATTTCATCGTTGCAATCATCATCTGCAGTGATTTTTTAGCCCAAAAACAAAGTCTGACACTGTTTGCACTGTTTCTCAATTTATTTGCCATGAAATGATGGGACCGAATGCCATGATCTTCATTTTCTGAATGTTGAGCTTTAAGCCAACGTTTTCACTCTTCTCTTTCACTTTCACCAAGAGGCTTTTAGTTCTTCTTCACTTTCTGCCATAAGGGTGGTGTCATTTGCATATCTGAGGTTATTGATATTTCTACCAGCAATCTTGATTCAAGCTTGTGCTTCTTCCAGCCCAGCATTTCTGCATATAAGTACTGTGCATAGAAGTTAAATAAGCAGGGTGACAGTATACATCCTTGACGTACTCCATTTCCTATTTGGAACCAGTCTGTTGTTCCATGTCCAGTTCTAACTGTTGCTTCCTGACCTGCATACAGATTTCTCAAGAGGCAGGTCAGGTCATCTGGTATTCCCATCTCTTTCAGAATTTTCCACAGTTTATTGTGATCCACACAGTCAAAGGCTTTGGCATAAATAATAGAGCAGAAGTAGATGTTTTTCAGGAACTCTTATGCTTTTTCCATGATCCAGCGGATGTTGGCCATTTGATCTCTGGTTCCTCTGCCTTTTCTAAAACCAGCTTGAACATCTGCAAGTTCACATTTCATGTATTGCTGAACCTGGCTTGGAGAATTTTGAGCATTACTTTACTAGCATGTGAGATGAATGCAGTTGTGCAGTAGTTTGAGCATTCTTTGGCATTGCCTTTTTTTGGGATTGGAATGAAAACTGACCTTTTCCAGTCCTGTGCTACTGCTGAGTTTTCCAAATTTGTGAAATATTGAGTGCTGCCCTTTCACAGCATCATCTTTCAGGATTTGAAATAGCTCAACTGGAATTCCATCACATCCACTAGCTTTGTTCTTAGTGATGCTTTCTAAGGCCCACTTGACTTCACATTCCAGGATGTCTGGTTCTAGGTGAGTGATCATACCATTGTGATTATCTTGGTCATGAAGATCTTTTTGTACAGTTCTTCCATGTATTCTTGCCACCTCTTCTTAATAACTTCTGCTTTGGTTAGGTCCATACCATTTCTGTCCTTTATTCTGCCTATCTTTGCATGAAATGTTCCCTTGGTATCTGTAATTTTCTTGAAGAGATCTCTAGTCTTTCCCATTCTGTTGTTTTCCTTTATTTCTTTGAATTGATTATTGAGTAAGGTTTCCTTATCTCTTTTGCTATTCTTTGGATTTTGCATTTAGATGCTTATATCTTTCTTTTTGTCCTTTGCTTTTCACTTCTCTTCTTTTCCCAGCTATTTGTAAGGCCTCCCCAGACAGCCATTTTGCTTTTGTACATTTCTTTTCCATGGGGATATCTTCATCCGTGTCTCCTGTACAATGTCATGAACCTCTGTCCGTAATTCATCAGGCACTCTATCTATCAGATCTAATCCCTTTAATCTACTTCTCACTTCCACTGTATAATCACAAGGGATTTGATTTTGGTCATACCTGAATGGTCTAGTTTTTTTCCCTACTTTCTTCAATTTAAGTCTGAATTTGGTAATAAAGAGCTCATGATCTAAGCCACAGTCAGCTCCTGGTCTTGTCTTTTTTTCTGACTGTATAGAGCTTCTCCATCTTTAACTGCAAAGAATGTAATCAATCTGATTTCTGTGTTGACCATCTGGTGATGTCCAATACAATATACACCAGCCTTATGGCAGAAGGTGAAGAGGAACTAAACTGCCTCTTTGTGAGAGTGGAAGAGGAGAGTGAAAAAGCTGGCTTAATGCTCAACACTGAGCAAATGAAGATCAGGCATCTGGCCGTATCACTTCATGGGAAATGGATGGGGAAACAGTGGAAACAGTGTTAGACTTTATTTTGGGGGCTCCAAAATTATTGCAGATGGTGACTGCAGCCATGAAATTAAAAGACGCTTTACTCCTTGGAAGGAAAGATATGACCAACCTAAACAGCATATTGAAAAGCAGAGATGTTACTTTGCCAACAAAGGTCCATCTAGTCAAGGGTATGGTTTTTCCAGTAGTCATGTATGGATGTGAGAGTTGGACTGTGAAGAAGGCTGAATGCTTTTGAACTGTGGTGTTGGAGAAGACTCTTGAGAGTCCCTTGGACTGCAAGGAGATCCAACCAGTCCATTCTGAAGGAGATCAACCCTGGGATTTCTTTGGAAGGAATGATGCTAAAACTGAAACTCCAGTACTTTGGCCATTTCATGCGAAGGGTTGACTCACTGGAAAAGACTCTGATGCTGGGAGGGATTGGGGGCAGGAGGAGAAGTGGATGACAAGAGGGTTTGACGGCTGGATGGCATCACCAACTCAATGGACATGAGTTTGAGTAAACTCCGGGAGATAGTGATGGACAGGGAGGCCTGGTGTATTGCAATTCATGGGGTCGCAAAGAGTCAGATACAACTGAGCGACTGAACTGAACTGAACTCATATATATGTACTTTAGAAAGATGGTAATGATAACCCTGTATGCTAGACAGCAAAAGAGACACAAATGTATAAAACAGTTTCTGGACTCTGTGGGAGAGGGAGAGTGTGGGATGATTTGGGGATATGTCATGGAAACATGTATAATATCATATAAGAAACAAATTGCCAGTCCAGTTTAGATACAGGATCCTTGGGGCTGGTGCACTGGGATGACCCAGAGGGATGGTATGGGGAAGGAGGTGGGAGGGGGTTTCAGGATTGGGAACACGTGTACACACATGGCGGATTCATGTTGATGTATGGCAACACCAATACAATATTGTAAAGTAAAATAATAATAATAATAATAATAATAAAAGAAAAGAAAGAAAAACCCAGCACAGCCAAAAATAAATAAATAAAATAATAGAAAAGGATACAATCATAAGGGCAGATATTTAGCATTCCTCCATGAATTGAAGTCATATTCTTCTTTTATCTTTTAAAAAATTTGTATTCTTTTATTAACCATCAAAACTTTCCCAATGACCATTAATCTTAGGTAATATGTTGAGGAATAGCATGATATGAAGAAATTTATATAGACTTTGGAATTAGACCAACCTGCCTTTAATCCGGTTAAAACACTAGTTATTTCATTTTTTGCAACTCAATCAAACCACTGTCTAGTACAGGGGCTGAAGTTAGTCCTTACCCAAGCAGTTGTCGAGAAACAAATATAACTATATTTTGTATCCTGCAGTAGTTCAAATGCTGTATATTGTATGTTGTGATTGAATACAAAATACATCAAAAGAGGCTGTTTTTGTTACCTCATTTTCTTTACGTGTAGAATGGGAGCAATAACCAATATCACAAGTTTGTTTTGAGAATTAAATGATAAATATGTATAAAGTGCTTGGCACAGTGAATATTTTAATTTTCTCCCTCTCTCTTTTCATCTTCATCACGTGCGTAATTTTAACTCTTTCTGCAAGTATGCTCTAGGGAAGGAATAGTTCATAAACCCTATGTGTTTTCACTAACACATTGTTAATTCTTAAAAGGAAATTTTTACATTTTTGCAAAACTGAAAGAGCAGAATTTTGTATGAGCTGTCATGTGTATATAAAAAGTCATCTTTTTTTTATGCTATTAGATTTCAAGCCTCAAAGCCCAATAAGTTGTTATGACCTTGCCAGCAATAGCTCAAACTCCTGCTATTAAATGTGGGATGCCTCACATACCATTCCAAAATATTGGCTTTAGCAACGAATGAATTATTAAACGTCAAATTGTTATTTCCCGTGACAGTTTCCAAATGGACTGGGTCTGCACTAACAAGTAGTGAAATGTGCCTCCAGCCGCCTCGCAGCTGTGGAAGAAACGGATTGCAACTCCAGTGGACTCATTTTACCTGGCAGCAGAGCACTGGAAGGCTCGCCCATCTGTCAACACACATTTCTCTTCCAATCTCCTTTAGCCCCTTCTTGAATTCTTTCTTGTTTAAAGAGAAAAGCAAGAGCTATTCAAAGTGGTGGCTTTTTATAAGGGCATTTCAAGTACAGTCAGCTCTAGAAAGTTTACTTATGTGGTGTTCATGTTGTGGATTATACTCATTTGACTATATTCTCTTTACTTGCTAGCATTCTCTTTATTGTTTCACCCACCAAATAAGCATATTGAAAAATAACAGATTCATTAATTAAATATAAACCAAACAGGCTCTAATATCTCAAAGCAAAGAAAAAGCCAGTTAGAAAGTTCTTTAGCCTGAGTTCTGTTTGTACTTCAAATGGAAAGGAAAATAATTTCTTAAATCAAGTTAAATTACTTATTATATGTGTTGATAAATAAGTTTTACAGGAGCATAGGTAGGTCTTCCCTCTGAAACATGTAACATTATCACTCATGGCTTTCAAATGGCATGAGTAATGGCTGACACTTCATTAAATATAAGCAAATGATTGTCCAGACCATTCTTGTTAACTGGGACTATCTGGGATGAAACTGTCACTTGTTCACTGTTATAAACGTTAGCCCTCTAAGGCCACTGTATCTGTAGGCAGAAACATTTCATCAGTGATGATTGAAATATTTTCTTATTAATGCACTCTTCCCACTGTTTTCGAGTAGGAAGTGAGCTAGGAGATTTAGCTCAAGCACCATTTGGTGCTGATGTACCATTGTGCAGATTTTAAGATTACTTCAACTGGTTGAGTAGAAGCAGCTTACTCAGTATAATTGCAGCTTCTCAGCTATCATCCAAGAACCTGAGGGAAAGTAAGATAGAAAGAAAGGGAGAAAAAAAAATCAGTGCTTAAGAACATGGTATTATGCCTTGGCTTACTAAGGTTTTGTGTCTTTGACTAGCCATACATAATCTGCTGAAAGTGTATTCAAAGATGTACCACTTTGCTGAAGTAGCTTAGAGAAAGGAAATACATGGGAATGCTGTTAACCATCCTGAATGTTAAAAGGCACAGGTAGCAGAGTTTTTGTCAATGAATTTGTCTATCATTCTCTATTATCACTAATGTCTGTACAGATTTTCTTACTTCCCTTCTGTAACTATTTTTTTATTGAAATATGTTTGATTTACAATGTTGCATTAATTACTGCTGTACAACAAAGTGATTTAGTTATACATATTTATACATCCTTTTTAATACTCTTTTCCATTGTGGTTTATTGCAGGAAAATGAACATAGTTCCCTGTGGTACATAGTAAGACCTTGTTGTTGATACATTCCATATATAATAGCTTGCTAACCCCAACCACATACTCTATTCCTCCCCACTCCCCCCGTGGCAACCACCAGTCTGTTCACTATGTCTGTGATTCTGTTTCATAGATAGATTCACTTGTGTCATATTTTAGGTTCCACATATCGTCTTTCTTTTTCTGATTTAGTTAACTTATTATGATAATCTCTAGTTGCATCCATGTTTCTGCAAATGGCATTATTTCATTATTTTAATGGTTGAGTAATATTCCATTCTGTATATGTACCACATCTTTACCCATTCATCTATTAATGGATATAAAGGTTGCTCCCATGTCTTGGCTACTGTGAATAATGCTGCTATGAGCATAGAGTTGCATGTATCTTTTGAATTATAGTTTTGTTCAGATATATAACCAAGAATGGGGTTGCAGGATCATATAGCAATTCTATTTTTAGCTTTCTGAGGAACCTCCATACTGTTTTCCAGAGTGGCTTGTAGGAGAGTTGTACATTGTAGGAGGATTACTTTTTCTCCATATACTCTCCACCACTTATTATTTGTAGACTTATTAATGCTGACCATTCTGACTGGTGTGAGGTGGTATCTCATTATAGTTTCGATTTGTTGAGCATCTTTTCATGTGCCTATTAGCATATCTTTTTTAGAGAAAAGTCTGTTTAGGTCTTCTGCCCATTTTGAAGTAGAGTTATTTATTTGTTTTGTTGTTGAATTGTATGAGCTGTTTTTGTATTTGGAAATTAAGCCCTCATTGATCTCCTCATTTACAGATATTTTCTCTCATTCTATCGGTTATCTTTTCATTTTGTATGTATGTGTGTTAGTTGCTCAGTAATGTCTGACTCTTTGCAACCCCATAGCTCACCAGGCTTCTCTCTCCATGGGATTTTCCAGGCAAGAATACTGGAGAGGGTTGCCATTCCCTTCTCCAGGGGATCTTCTTGACCCAGAGATTGAACCCAGGTCTCCTCCATTGCAGGTATATTTTTACTTTCTGAGCTGGTGGATGACTATGGGCAGCAGATGCTTTGGGAGACATTCAATTGTATAGATGCCTACTTTTGTAGGCTCAAGAAATACTTAGATACTTGTTATTTATTTTCACCACTCATTCTTTCTTTCTTTAGCTGCTTCTAGTCATTGGCTTTATAGTTAATGAAGCATATAATAAATATTAAGGAAAGTACGCTGTCACGTCTAGCTTTGTTAACTAGGATGACTGAAAATACTCACACAGATCTACAGGGCTTGAAATCACAATAATTAAAAAATAAATGGGACTTTACAGAGGTGGCATGCATCTCCATCAAGGATAGGTATTTCTTTTTAAAACAAAATTTGTGGGTTTTTTTTTTTTTGATATTCAGATGAAGCAATAACTAAATGCTAAAAGCTAGGTAGAGATAATTTTTTCTTTTTAAACAACTTTTTATTTTGTATTGGGTTATAGCCAATTAATGGTTATGTGATAGTTTCAGGTGAACAACAAAGGGACAGCCATATGTATACATGTATCCATTCTACCACAAACCCCCCTCCTATCCAGGTTGCCACATAAAATTGAGCAGAGTTCCATATGCTATACAGTAGGTCATTGTTGGTTATCTGTTTTAAATATAGCAGTGTGTACATGACCATGGGATATGTATTTCTGATATCTAAATTTTGAATGATATCAGCAAAAGTGGTAGAATGAAGACCTCCAAAAATTCTCTCCTCCATAAAATCAATAGAAACACTGACAAAAATTGTGCAAATCAAGTTTTATTAAACTCTAGTAACTATTCAAAGGCAAGTGGTAATTCAGTAAGCATTTACTCAATAAAATGGTTGAATCTGCATGAGAACAATGAATTTTGAAAAGTGAATGTGTTAGTTGCTCATTCCATGTCCGACTCTTTGCCACCCAATAGACTGTAGCCTGCCAGGCTCCTCTGTCCTTGGGATTCTCCAGGCAAGAATACCGGAGTTGGTAGCCATTCCTTTCTCCAGGGGATCTTCCTGACCCAGGGATCAAATCTGCATCTCCTGACTTACAGGTGGATTCTTTACCATCTGAACCACCAAGGAATGTTATTTTAATTTGTCCTATTCTCATCCCATCTTTTCCAACTCTGTGGTAGCTTTGAAAACCAGTGCCTTGCAATTACAGTGAAAACTAGCAGCTTTAATTGCTTATGTAGCATGATAAGATTAGAGCTCCTCCAAATTCTCATTTCCAATGAAATGACTTTATTTCAATTGTTTGGTGACTCTTTGAATGACACTACTCACTAGGCTGACTTTGATCTTACTCAGACTCAAACCTCTCCCTACAAAAACAGTATATTACCCAGGCATGTTTATGAAAATAATCAGAAGCAATTTTTGAACATCATGGCTGGTTGAGGTAGCAGATAACAGTTGGATCAAAAATGTGCATGTGTGCCAAGCTGCTTCAGTTGTTTCTGACTCTCTGTGAACCTATGGACTATAGCCCATCAGGCTCCTCTGTCCATGGGATTCTCCAGGCAAGAATATTGGAGTGGTTTGCCATGCCTTCCTCCAGGGGATCTTCTTGAACCAGGCATTGAACCTGTGTCTCTTATATCTACATGCATTGGCAGGCAAGTTCTTTACCACTAGTGCCTCAAAAAGCTTAAATGGAAAAACTGAGAAATGAGATATCTTACAGTGAGGTTTTGAAAACTTCTGACATATTCTTGGGAATCTAGAAGTTCACAATGTTAACATGCCTAGGAAAGAAGTGAGAAGGCCCTAATCTCTCACCTGGCTAATCTCAAGGCTCTACATAAGCAGGAAGTGAAGGCTAAGGTGAGTTTTGTGGTTGAATTTTGGAAATGAGGCCAAATATGCACACAGAGGCCCTCAACAAAGACTAAGAGACAGGCTTTCAAAGATATCTCTGTATACTCATTATTTGACCACATCGATAGCCAAGCAGAAATATCAGTAGCCACATATGAAAAAAATATAGAATTTAAATATATAATTCAGAAAATTCTAAATAAAATAATAACAGCAACAAAACAGCTAAAACAACAAAATCCTTGGGAAGGTACAGAATCTAACTTTCAGAGTTGCCATATTGTAATATGCAAAATGTCTACTTTTCAACACAAATTATAAGACATTCAAGGAAACAAGAAAAGAATAGCCTGTACACAGGGAAGAAAGCAGTTAACAGAAACTATCAAATCTTGGAATTACTACAGAAACATTTTAAATCAGCAATTTAAAATATGTTCAAAGGATTGCAAGAAATTATGTTTAAAAGATAAAGGAAGATATGAAAGCAATACTTCACCAAATAGAGAACACCAATAAGGAGATATAAATTAGGAAAAAAGAGAACCTAACAGAATTTTCAAGGATGAAATGTAACAAAAGCTGAAATAAGGAATTTACTATAGAAGCTCAATAGTGTATTTGAGAAGACAATAGAAGCCATTGGATTTATCCAGTCAGAGGAATAGAAAGAAATAATAATGAATACAAATAAAGAGTGCCTAAGTGACCTGTGGGACACCATAAAGTATACCAGCCATGCATAATAAGTCTAAATGGAGATGAGAGAATGGAAAGTATAGGAAGAATATTTGAAGGAAAAAATCACTGAAAGCTTCCCAAATGTGAGGCAAAACATTAATATATACATCCAAGGAGCTCAATGAACTTATAGAAGAATAAACTCAGAGATCCATACCTAGACATAGCATAATCATACTGTCAAAAGACAGAGAGAGACAGAATCTTGACAGCACTGAGAAATGCGAGTTATTCCATAGAGGATCCTCAAGAAAATTAATAACTAATTTTTATTATAAACCGTGTACATCAGGAGGCAGTGGGATAATACATTTTCAAAGAGCTCAAACTAAGAAACTGTAACCAAAAGTTTTATGTTAAGCAAAACAGTCCTTCAAAACTAAAGAATTTAATACATTCTCAGGTAAACAAAACAGAATTCTTGGCTAGAAAACCTACTCTATAAGAAATACTACTGTAAGTCCTTTATGCTGAGATAAAGTGGCACTAGAGAGTAACTCAAATCTACACGAATACCAGTAGAAATGGTAAATATAAGTCATAATATGATGGATTTTTTTAGGCCTCGCTTTTTCTTCTAATTTAACATACAACTATATAAAGAAACAATTATACATCTGTGTTAATGGATGCACAATGCATAAAGATATAATTTGTATGACAATAACCATACAAAGGATAGAAGTAAAGTTTTTCTATACAATTGATATTAAGTTGGTATTAATTTGACCTAGGTTGGTATTACTAACATGCTAATTATAATTCCTAGAAAAACCACTAAGAAAGAAAGCAAAAATGTATATACTTGAAGGAAATTAAAATTGCACACTAGAAAATATCTATTCATCACAAAACATGTTGATAGAGGAAAAGAGAAATAAAAGATAACAAATAAAAGACATATAGAAAACAAGTAGCAAAATGGCAAATGTAAATGCTAACTCATCAGTACATCATACTCATTACGTGTGTGTGTGTTCAGTCATGTCCAACTCTTTGTGACCCTTCAAATTTTAATCTGCCAGGCTCCTCTGTCCTTGGAATTTCCCAGGCAAGAATACTGGAGTGGGTTGTTATTTTCTGCTCCAGGGGATCTTCCTCACCCAGGGACTGAATCCAGGTCTCTTGCATCTCCTGCACAGCAGTGGATTTTTTTTTTTTTTTTTTACCACTAGCACCACTTGGGAAGCCCCGTAAAGTACAGACTTATTCCATAAATATGGATTAAAACTTCATTTGAAAGATAGACATTGAAAGAATGGGCAAAAACATGATTCAACTATATGCTCTCTAGGAAAGATACACTTTAGATTCCGAAACACCCCCCCACACACAAAGAAAGAATTGAAAAACATGCACCATGCAAACATTAACCAGAAGAGAGTAGGAGTGACAAAATGGACTTTAGAAAAAAGCTGTAAATAGAAATAATGGAGAATATTTTAGAATGATAAAAGCATCCATAAAAAGATATAACAATTGTAAACATGTAGGCACCTAACAGCAAATCACTCAAATACATGAAACAAAACTAGCGAGAACTGAAGGGAGAAATAGATTATTTATAATACTTGGGGACTTCAGTGCCCCACTTTCAATAATGGATAGGACAGTGAGGCAGATCAAAAGCAAATAGAAGTGTTCTATGGCACAATGAACTAAGCAGTCCTAGACAGACTTTTAAAGATCACTCTGTCTAACAAAAACAGAATTTACAATCAACTGCACATGGAAAATACTTTTATTATTATTATTATTTTTGACCACACTACTTGGTTTACGGGATCCTGGTTCCCTGAACAGGAATCAAACCTGGCCCCTCGGCAGCCAAGGCTTTGAGTCCTAACCACTAAACAGGGAATTCCCCTGCACATGGAATATTCTTGAAGATAGACCACATGTTAGGGCATTAAATCATATGAGCCATGTTCTTCAAAAGCAAAGGAATGAAATTAGAACTCAACAAAAGAAATCTGGTAAATTCACAAATGTATGTATATTTTTAAAAATACACTCATAAATAACCAATGGTTAAAGAAGAAAATCACAAGGAAAATAGGGCAACACTGAAATAAATGAAAATATAGCATATCAAAACTTATGAGATGTGATGAAAGCAGTGCTTAGAGGGCAATTTATAGTTGTAAACACATATATTAAAAAAATGGCAAGATATGAAATCAATAGCATAGTTTTACAACTTAAGGAGCTAAAATATGAGCAAAATAAACTCAAAGCAAAAGGAAGAAAATAATGATTATAACAAATAAGTGAAATAGAGAATAGAAAAAAAAAGAGAAATCAGTAACACTGAAAATTCTTTTTTTTTTTTGAGAAGACCAACAATATTGACAAAACATTAGCAACACCAATAAATAATAAAAAAGAGAAGACTTGAACTACTGGAAAAAGAAATGAAAGGACATTACTATGGAACTTACAGAAAACTTTTAGAAGTAATATAGGGAAATACGATGAAAATTTGTATAGTAAATTTAATAACAGATGAATTTGACAAATTCCTAGAGAGATTCAAATTATTGAACCTGATGCAAGAATAAATAGAAAATTCTAATAAATGTATAACAAGAGATTGAATCAGTAATTAAAGATTTTACTATGAAGAAAATCTCAGGATCACTTGAGTTTGCATACAAATTTTACCAAACATATGTTCTTATCAGGTCTTTTCTCAGCATGCATTTTGTCCTGCCTATGCATCTGGCTTTCTCAATTTCTTGGTTTTTGTAAGAGGTTTTCAAAACCCTTATTCTTCAATGTATCTCTCTCTAGGTTTTATTCCCAGACTTTCTGTGTGTCTACAATTTACCCGAACTCTAATATTTTGCCTCAGGTATCCATAGAGTGAAAATGAAATAAAATCTATTTTGTTTGCTCATGTTGCTAAATGACCATTTTCAGGGATCTCTTTGTCAGTTTCTATAGTATTGCAAATTTATAGGAAAGGAAGAAATCTAGGGAAAAGAAAAATTGTGAAGGTAATAACACTTGATGATAATTCAGTGGAAGTAGCAGTGGCTTGTTCTTTTGCCCTTCATAAGTTTTGAGAAATACCCTTTACTGAGCCTCTTTTCTATGCTGAGAAAGTTCTGAGTTAGACAAAGCAAAGGCACGTCAGCCCTTCAGGAGTTCCCAGACACACCAAAACATAAGAACACAATCCTCTTAGGGCAAGTTCTATTCTGTTTTCTCCAGAATCAGGGACACATATAGGGAATTAGTAATGCTGTCTTCAGAATTGTTGTCAAATTGGAGAGGAACGTGGAATGAGAGTATGTTAAAAAGCCACAGTGCTCTCTTACTATGTTTAAGTTGTCTTTTTCTAGATCCAGCATTTGCTTGTATACTGTAAAGCTTGAACTACTTTGAAAAGTTTCCATGGAAATTCACTTTGAGAGTTCGTTTGCTTATTTTTCTGTTTCTGTAGAAGGATAGGCCTTTGGAGTTCCCTATTCTACATTTTCTTTGATTCATGAGTTTATTTTTTAACCTTTAGTAGATTAATTCTTCATAATCAAAAAGAAGAAATGACTGTTGTCCACCAACAATGTAATGCTTTCCTTATCCATGGAGTATAGTAAAAGAATGAAGCAGGAAAGAAGACAAAATACTCTTCTGGTCATCATACCACATGAAAATAGAAAAAAAGGGGGAGGGTCTAGTATTCTAACACTGGGCTATAGAATATATTTTAGTGACAATTTCATCAATAGGCATCTAGTTCTTTTACCCAAAATGTCAACCTCTGTTACTATGTGTCTGATAGCAAAGTGTTGACAGTCTTCTGTTCTGAAGAAAGATAATTCTGGTGATCTTTATGATGAACAGATAAGAACCTGGTAAACCAGAGAGGTTTAGTGGGTCACCCATAGCTACAGAGTTAAGAAAATATAGATCTGTGAATTTAATTCAGGATTCTGACCCTAAAAAATATTACTGTAGTACATTACCATATTGATTTTTTTAGAATGTTAAACATTTAGTCATTAATTTACAGGCTTAAAAAATAATAAGTATTTCCTGTTGACTTCAGACATTGAATAAAAGGATGAAAAATTAATTGATGAATTTGCAAATTGTATGACCTTGTTGAAGACATAAGACAAATTTGAGCATGAGCTATAACTGTAGTAGATATTGGTATTTGCCTGCCCAGCATCTGCACTCATTCTACTTTGCTTACTGTGTTTGCATTTTTATTCATCATCCTTTCCCCTTGATGTACTTTGAGAGGAAGAAGTTGACTGCCAGCTTTAGGAGTAGCTTAGCATATTTCATTATCCTGGCTTGGCCCAGTCATTGGTTCTGGGCTTGACATGTCATCCAAGTGGGCTATTCAGGATGAATCTCCATATTCTTTCTTGGAATACTAAGCAGAAACACTGTGGTTTTTTTTTTTCCTCTTGAGTGGCACTGTATGTGAATCGAAAATCTCTAGTAGTACAGCAATATTCCATCAATGATGGGAAACAGTTTTAGTGTCACATTGAGACTATGGAAGCAGAAGGAAATCAGGTGCTTCAAGAAATTACTGATACACCAAAGCAGACAATCTTTTTGTCTCTGCCTTTTCTCTGGACTTAAAGATCCATTAGATAACAAATACTTCTAATATTCTAGAACAGTGTGGGTTTTCAGTTGCTTATAACAGAATGCATAAACTGATGCAGAAATTTCTAGAAAATAAAGGGAGAAATTGATAATTTTTTATATGTAGGACTGAAAATTAGAAGCATCCTACTTAGTTATACAACCTGTATAAAGTCAAGCTGCTTGCAACCTGAGGATTCATATGATTTTTCATGCCATAGAACACTTGTCTAACAACCAACCCATCTTTACTGAAGCTCCCCAGAATATTCTAAAGAGAGTTTTAGTTATAACAGTCAGTAAAACCTTTAAAGTCCACTCCAGCCATCTACACACACACACACACACACACACACACACACACACACACACACACACACCCATTCATCTCAGCAAGACAGATGACCATAATCCTTTCCACATTCCTTCATTAATACCTCAAGCTTTTAGCTAGGAGAAGCTTGCTTTAAGTCTTTTCCCTAATATCTACCCTGATTTACACTTTTATGTTTATACTTTTCTTGTCCATAAGAAATTCTCAGGTCATTTAATCAGTTTGATAAACTAATCAATCTGGGTTTACTCCATTCATTCATTAACCTGATCTGTACCACGATGTCCTAGGAGTCTAGCAAACCAAAAAAATAGTCCTCCTTAATTGAAAGAACTTTGAATAATTCTTTGTCATTCTTCTTCTCTGTTATATTTATAAAATAGAAGTGTTAGAATTTTAAAACTTTAAGAAGGGCCTTAAATCTTGATCTAGAGATTTCTTTTGTCCTTTCATACAGTTAATGAGATTCTCATGGCAGATATACTGGGCTGGTTTGCCATTCCCTCTTCCAGCGGATCATGTTTTGTCAGAACTCTCTGCTATGACCCACCCATCTTGGGCGGCCCTGCACAGCATGGCTCATAGCTTCATTGAGTTACACAAGCCCCTTTACCATGACAAGGCAATGATCCATGAAGGGAGAAAGAATACATGGAAGAACTGTATAAAAAGATCTTAATGAACCGGATTACTATGATGGTATGGTTAGTTACCCAGGGGCAGGCATTCTGGGGTGTGAAGTTAAGTGGGCCTTAAGAAGCACTTCTGTTAATAAAGCTAGCAGATGCATTGAAATTCCAGTAGACCTATTCTAATTCCTAAAGGAGGATGCCATCAAGGTTTTCCATTCATTATGTCAGCAAATCTGGAAGACACAGCAGTGGGCACAAGACTGGAAAAGGTCAATCAATACTTATCCCAATTCCCAAGAGGGTAGTACCAAAGAATGTGCTAACCACCAGACAGTTGCACTGATCTCCCATGCTAGTAAGGTCGTACTTAAAATTTTGCATGCTAGGCTTCAGTATTATGCCAAACAAGAACTTCCAGATGTCCAACCTGGGTTTAGAAAAGGAAGAGGAACTAGAGATCAAATTGCTTACATCCGCTAGACTGTAGAGAAAGCAAGGGAATTTCAGAATAACATCTATTTCTGTTTCATTGACTAACTAAAAGCCTTTAACTGCGTGGACCATGACAAACTGTGGAAAGCTCTTATAGAGATGGGAATACCAGACCATCTTACCTGTCTCCTGAGAAACCTGTATGTGGGTCAAGAAGCAAGAGTTAGAAACCTGTATGGAACAACTGATTGGTTCAAGATTGAGAAAGGAGTACAACAGGGCTGTCTGCTGTCACCCTGTTTGTTAAACTTATATGCTGAGCACATCATGAGAAATACTGGGCTGGATGAGTTACAGGCTGGAATCAAGATAGGTGTGAGAAACATCAAAACCTCAGATATGTAGATGGCACTCTTCTGCCACTCTAATGGCAGAAATTGAAGAGGAACTAAAGAGCTTCTTGATGACGGTGAAGGAGGAGAGTTAAACAGCAGGCTTAAGACTAAATATTTAAAAAACAAAAACAAAACTAAGATCATGGCATCCAGCCTCATTACTGAATGGCAATTAGAAGGGGAAAAGGTGGAAGTAGTGACAGATTTCCTCTTCTTGGGCTCCAAAATCACTGCAGATGTTGACTGCATCCATGACATATGATGATTTCTTCTTGGCAGGAAAGTGATGACAAACCTAAATAGTGTGTTGAAAAGCAGACTCTGCTGCCAAAATCTGTATAGTCAAGGTGATGGTCTTCTCAGTGGTCACATACAGTTTTGAGAGTTGGACCAGAAAGAAGGCAGAATACCAAAGAACTGATGCCCCTGAATTGTGGTGCTGAAGACTTCTGAAAGTCCCTTGGACAGTAAGGAGATCAAACCAGTCAATCTTAAGGGAGATCAACCCTGAATATTCACTGGAAGGACTGATGATGAAGCTGAAGCTCCAGTATTTTGGTCATCTAATGTGAACAGATGACTCATTGGAAAAGTCCCTGATGCTGGGAGAGATTAAGGACAGAAGGAGAAGGAGGCCTCAGAGGATGAGATGGCTGGATGACATCACCTATGCAATGAACATGATCTTGGGCAAACTCCGGGAGATGGTGAGGGACAGGAAAGCCTAGTGTGCTGCAGTCTTGGGGTCACAAAGAGTTGGACACAACTGGGTGACTGACCAACAAGAGATCTCTGTAAGAAAATTGAAAATTTAAGGGAATATTTCATGCAAAAAGTAGGCACAATAAAGGACAAAAATGACAAGGACCTAACAGAAGCAGAAGAGATTAAGAAAAGGTGGCAAGAATACACAGAAGATCCACAGGAGAAAAAAAAAATCTTAATGACCCAGATAACCAGGATGGTGTGGTCACTCATCTAGAGCCAGATATTCAGCAGTGTGAAGTCAAGTGGGCCTTAGAAAGCATTACTATTAACAAAGCTAGTGGAGGTGATGGAATTCCAGCTGAGCTATTTTGAATCCTAAAAGATGATGCTGTTCAAGTGCTGCACTCATTATGCCAGCAAATTTGGAAAACTCAGCAGTGCAAAAGGTCAGTTTTCATTCCAATCCCAAAGAAAGGCAATGCCAAAGAATGTTCAAATTACCATACAATTGCTTTAACAGTATGTGGACCATGAAATTCCAGATGTTCAAGTTGGTTTTAGAAAAAGCAGAGGAACCAGAGATCAAATTGCCAACATCTGTTGGGTCATTGAAAAAGCAAGATATTTCCAGAAAAACATCTACTTCTGCTTTATTGACTATGCCAAAGCCTTTGACTGTGTGGATCACAACAAACTGTGGAAAATTCTTCAAGTGAAGGGAATACCAGACTACCTCACCTGCCTCCTGAGAAATCTCTATGCAGATCAAGAAGCAACAGTTAGAAATGGACATGGAACAACAGACTGGTTCCAAATCAGGAAAGGAATATGTCAAGGTTGTATATTGTCATCCTGCTTATTTAACTTATAGGCAGAGTACAGCATGTGGAATGCCGGGCTGGATAAAGAACAAGCTGGAATCAAGATTGCCGGGAGAAATATCAATAACCTCAGATATGCAGATGACACCACTATTACGGCAGAAAGTGAAGAAGAACTAAAGAGCCTCTTGATGAAAGTGAAAGAGGAGAGTGAAAAAGTCAGCTTAAAACTCAACATTCAGAAAACTAACATCATGGCATCTGGTCCCATCATTTCATGGGAAATAGATGGGGAAACAGCAGAAACAGTGTCAGACTTTATTTGGGGGGCTCCAAAAATACTGCAGATGGTGATTTCAGCTACGAAATTAAAAGAGACTTACTCCTTGGAAGGAAAGTTATGACTAACCTAGACAGCATATTAAAAAGCAGAGACACTACTTTGCCAACAAAGGTCCATCTAGTCAAAGCTATGTTTTTTCCAGTAGTTATGTATGGATGTGAGAGTTGGACAGAAAATAAAGCTGAGTATTGAAGAACTGATGCTTTTGAACTGTGGTGTTGGAGAAGTCCCTTGGACTGCAAGGAGATCCATCCAATCTATCCTGAAGACAATCAACCCTGAATATTCATTGGAAGGACTGATGCTGAAGCTGAAATTCCAATCCTTTGGCCACCTGATGCAAAGAACTGACTCATTGGGAAAGACCCTGATATAGGGAAAGACTGAAGGCAGGAGGAGAAGGGGACAACAGAGGATTAGATGGTTGGATGGCCTCACTGACTCAATGGACATGAGTTTGAGTAAGCTGTGGGAGTTGGTGATGGACAGGGAAGCCTGGCATGTTTCATTCCATGGGGTTGCAAAGAGTCGGACATGACTGAGTGACTGAACTGAACTGCACTTATTTCACATTCCATCTTCAAGCTAGACTTCAGTAATATGTGGATTGAAAACTTCCAGATGTGCAACCTGTATTTAGAAAGGGCAGAGGAACCATAGATCACTTTGCCAACATATGCTGGATGATAGAAAAATCAAGGGAATTCCAAAAAAACAAAACAACAAACTACTTCTGCGTTATCAACTATGTTAAAACCTTTGAGTGTGTGGATCACAACAAACTATGGAATATTCTTTTTTTTCCATCTTGTATATTTGTAGTATTTTCCCCTTTTAAAAATTTATTTATTTTTTATTTGAAAAATAACTGCTTTACATAATTTTTTTGTTTTCTGCAAAATACAAACATGAATCAGTCACAGCTATACAGATGTCCCTTCCCTCTTGAACCACTCTCCCATCTCTCTCCCCATCTCACCCCTGTAAGCTGTTACAGAGCCCCTGTTTGAGCTCCCTGAGTCATACAGCAAATTCCCATTGGTTACCTATTTTAAATATGTTAATGTAAGTTTCCATGATATTCTCTACATACATCTCACCCTCTCCTTCTCCCCTGCCATGTTCATAAGTCTGTTCTCTATGTCTATTTCTCCATTGCTGCCTACAAATAAGTTCACCAGTTCCATCTTCCTAGGTTCCATATATATGCGTTAGTATATGATATAAATCTTTCTCTTTCTGACTTACTTCACTCTGTATAATAGGCTCTAGGTTCATCCACCTCATTAGAACTGACTCAAATGTGTCCCTTTTAATGTCTGAGTAATATTCCACTGTATATATGTACCACAGCTTTTTTATCCATTCATCTGTAGATTGACATCTAAGCTGCTTTTAGCTATTGTAAATAGTGCTGCAATGAACATTGGGGTACATGTTGGGATATTCCTAATGAGATGGGAATACCAGACCACATTACCTGCCTCCTGAGACACCTGTATGCAGGACAAGAAGCAGCAATTAGAACTGGAAATGAAACAATGACTGGTTCAAAATTGGGGAAGGAGTACATCAAGGCTGTGTATTGTCACCCAGCTTATTTAACTTATATGCAGAGTACATCATTAGAAGTGCTAGGCTGGAGGAATCACCAGCTGGAATCAAGACTGCTCTGAGAACTATAAATAACTTCAGATATGCAGATGACACCACCCTTATGACAGAAAGTGAAGAGGAACTAAAGAGCCTCTTGATGAGGGTGAAAGATGAGAGGGAAAAATCCTGCTTAAAACTCAACATTCAAAAACTAAGATCATGGCATCCAGTGCCACCACTTCGTGGCAAATAGATGGGGAAAATGTGGAAAGAGTGTCAGATTCATTTTCTTGGGCTCCAAAATCACTGCAGATGGTGACTGTGGCCATAAATTTAAAAGACACTTGCTCCTTGGAAGAATAGTTATGGCAAACCTAGATGGTGTATTAAAAAGCAGAGACATTACTATGCCAGATCTAGGAAAAGGCTGAATGACATCAGCACAATTCAGCACAGTCATAGACTAGGAAGTGCCATGCCTTCATTTTCCCACAGAAACATTAAAGAAAACAAGATAAAGAAAAGAAACCACCAAAAAAGATGGCTAAAATAACCTTATAGGAAATCTGGAAAGCAGTCAAAAGTCTACAGCAACAGAGGGAAGGGAATAATAAAAAAATAGAGTAAAAATAAATAGTTAATTAAAAAATAGAGAACTAAACAAAACCAAGAGTTGATTCTTTGGAAAAGAATCAACAAAATTGAAAATCTTTAATAAATTATTTTTAAATAGATACTTGATAGTTTATTTTAAAAATTAGAATAAAGAGAGAAGACATTACTAAAATTAGAAATTGAAGTAGGGGCATTACTACTGATTCTACAAAAATAAAAAGGATGAGAAGTACTATGAACAGTTCTACTCCAACAAATTGGATAATTTTGATGGAATGGACAATTCTTAGAAACACATAATCTACAAAGACTGAATTATGAAGGAATAAAAAAACTAATCATACTGATAATGTGTAATGAGATTGATCAAAATCTTCAAACAAAGGCTTGTCCTTGACCAGATGGATTCAATTTTTATTTTACCAAAAATTTAAAAATAATTATATATTTCTGAAACTCTTTCAAACAATTAAAGAAGTGAGAAGACTTTCTCACCCATTCTATGAGGCTAATATTATCCTGACTATCAAAATCAGAGAGAGACACTACAAGAAAATTACAGACCACTTACAATCCTTTTGAACATTGATGGAAGAATCCTCAACAAACTACTAATAAACTAAATTCAGCAATATATTGAGATTATACAGCAAGACAAGTAAGATATATTCCTAGAATACAAGGATGGTGCAAACATATGAAACTCAGTCAATATAACATTAACAGAATGAAGAAAAATCATTTTGTGTAAACTAAGGGTTTGTTGATGGATGGATGGATAAACTAAATGTATATATCAATGAATACAGTGGGCTTCCTGGGTAGCTCAGATGATAAAGAATTTACCTGCAATACAGGAGACCTGAGTTCAATCCCTGGGTCAGGAATATCCCCTGGAGAAGGGAACTGCAACCCACTCCAGTGTTCTTGCTTGGAGAATTCCATGGACAAAGGAGCCTGGTGGGCTACAGTTCATGGTGTTGCAGAGTCAGACTCAGCTGCTAGACTAACACTTTCACTTTCATATGGTGCAGTATTATTTAGTTTTTAAAAGGAAGGAAATTATGATACATACTACAATGTGGATGAGCCTTGAGAACATTATGCCAAGTGAAATTAGATAGTCATGAAAGGGCAAAATTGTATGATTTGTCTTATATGAGGTACCTAGAATAGTTAAGATCTTCCCTGGTAGCTCAGCTGGTAAAGAATTCACCTGCATTGCAGGAGACCCTGGTTTGATTCCTGGGTCAGGAAGATCCCCTGGCAAAAGAATAAGCTACCCATGCCAGTAATTGTGGGCTTTCCTGGTGGCTCAGATGGTAAAGAATCTGCCTGCAATGTAGGAGACCTGGGTTCTATCATTGGGTTAGGAAGATCTCCCGGAGAAAGGCATGCTAACCCACTCCAGTATTCTTGCCTGGAGAATCCCCATGGACAGAGGAACCTGGCAGGCTACAGTCCACGGGGCTGCAAAGAGTTGGACACAACTGAGCACTAAGCATAGCACAGAGTAGTTAAAGTACAGATATAGAAAATATAATTACTGTTACTTGGAGAGGGGGAAGAGAAAATGAGGGAGATGGTTGTTAATAGATTTGGAATTTCTGTTTGGGAAGATGAACATTTTTGGAGATTGATGGTGTTGATGATTGTGCAACAATGTGAATGTACTTAATATCTCTGAAGGGTATACTTAAATGATTAGAACAGTAAATGTTATGGTTAAAAGAAAAAGAGATGAAATTCTGTTATATGTTACCACATGGATGGATCTTGAATACATTTTGCTGAGTGAAATAAGCCAAACACAAAAGACCAAATATTGTATGATACCACTTAGGTACCTAGATTAATAAAATTCAGAGACAGAAAGTAAGTAGTGGTTACTAGGGCCAGGGCAGAGGGAGAATGGAGTTATTGTTTAATGGGTAAGGAGTTTCCATCTGGGATGTTCAAAATGTTCTGGAGATGGATTGTGTTATTGGATCCACAACCATGTGAAAGTACTTAATTTCACTGAACGCTAAACTCAAAAGTGGTTAAAATGGTAAATTACATGTTGTTTATATTTTACCACAGTAAAAAAAAAAAAATTCTAGGCAAAGCAAGGTTTGTTCTATTTGCCACCTGAGGTTTCTCAATTAGAAAGAAAGTAACTGGTGTTTTGTGGTTCACCCCTTGGATTAGAAGCTGTAGTAAAAAGAAAGGGAAATTGTGATTGATCAGCCTGGTTCACGAAACACCTCTGTGTCCATGTTGAGTGGCATAATGTGACTAAATCGAATGTTCCACTAGAAACTGGGGAGAGGCAATTCCTCCAAAGTAAGGTTAAGGTTAGACTACCAGAATATGAACAGGGATTCTTGAATATAAAAAAATTTAATGGTTAGTTTCTCTGGTTTTTTTTTTTTTTTCTAGCCTCTGATTTCTGGTTTCTGTCTATATTTTGTTTTCTATTCTATATCTGGCATTTCTTTCTTAAGCTAGCTGCGTACTGGCTCACATTTGAAGCTCAGTTCCTTTTCTTAGATTTTCATACTGACAATGCTCATATAGGGTCTTTGTACCAAAATTTTCTGAAGGGTTGTGGGGATGAGGGGCATCTCATTGAAGCAATGCAAGGGATTTTCAATTGAATTACTGATAATCCTTTTCTTAAAAGAGTTCTTTAGCTATTTCAAATAAGCTCGAGCTTCAGCCTCCCACCTTGTTTCTTGTTCCTTCTACTTCCCCTGTTCTCTTTAGCTGTTCACTTTTTCCTCCCAAGAATAAATATATAAAGAATATTTTCCATTGTCTGATATAGAGCAATTTAGGACTCTTTTAAAAATTGAAATATAGTTGATTTAGATTCTTTTCAGATTCTTTTCCATTATAGATTATTAAAAATATTGAATGTAGTTTTCTGTGCTATACAGTATTTCCTTGTTTATTTTATATATAGTATAGTATTCTTTTTATACCGTCACTAGGTGCAGGCCTATTTGAGGTTTATCCTTTCATACCCAAATGGCCTTTTGAAGTGATTCTGCCTCTGGGTTAGATTAAATATTAAAAAAAATCTGTATAGTAATTTATAAACACTTTGCTATGATAAATGTTTTTATATATTATAGAAAAAATGATTATTGGGCAGAAGGTTATAATATCATCTGTGATACGTTTGTCTTTTCCCCAGAGGTGGGAGGCCTTAATCCTTACTTATGTATGGGAAGCCCATGAAATTCTCTGGTACCAACCTCTGCCTGGTAACATCTAACTAAATTGCATGCATAGTAGCCACAGAGAAATGGCCTCAAAAGTTATTGATCTGTAAATTCAAACCTATAAAAGGACAACAAATGTTAGAAATTCTGTGAGGGCCTCTGAAATACTAAAAACCTGCACTGCTTTTATATTCCTAGAATCCTGTGCTTTAACTTCTGGGGATATACATCTCAGCTTATATTCCTGGGATTGGCTAATGTCCAAATGCAATCAGAAGAGTAATTGAGCATACCTATCTTCATCATCCTGTACCCAGATATAATAGCTTGTCTAAATTAGTGCCTGTTAGCTCATCACAGAAGCATAGATTCGACTCAGAATATTATAGCTCAAGAGGACATTAGGGATTATCCAATACAACTGTTTTCAATTTTATCTGAGGAAACTGAGGCCCAGAGAATTTCAGGGCCTCCTTATTCATTCTCTTTGTACTGAATTGGTTGTAAAATCTAGGTCTCCTGACTCTTGGTCTATTGCTTTTCTAGTTAAACTAGCTAAGAGACGGCTTCCTCTAAAGCTAGTTTTGCTCAGAGTCCTGATTCAAACATTTTAGATGTCTTCGCACATTTTTCTTCACTGTTGCAACCAACATATTTTTAAGGGCTAATAATTTTTTTTTATATCAATGGAACTAAGATACACTATGAAAATGTTAAGAATATTAAAGTCTGTCATTCCACTATTTTGTCCTAAAGCAAGCAGCTGAGCCTGTGGGAGCAACTTGGGGTAATAAAGGTTAATCGCTGGGAGTTTAAGGGTGCTTATTCTTAATTGGTGAGCGATTAAAGATGCTCAAGGTTAATAGCTCTGTTCTCAAAGCCAGTTATTCTGTTTATAGGAGCATTCCCTTGTGCCATTGGCCACACCTATCAGTTCCAGCCTCTAGCCAATAGGATAACAAATTTAAGAACATAACCTTAAGGGAAATTAAGAGTGAGATGACTACTTAACTATGGTTGAGACTTAATTTCTTTCAGAATAGTTTGATCATCTTCAAAGTGTTCCATTCTTTTCCTCGTTTACAACCAGATTGTTTTCGTTTTGTCATATACATGCAACCCCACATGGTATTTTTAAAGGCCCATAAAACTGATAATGTAAATTAAACTTATCACTTAGTTTCAAGGCCAGTTGGTGATTTAAAAACTATTTGGTTACGCATTTCAAAGATTAGTGCAATCAAAACTGATTTGCCATTGTGGACATTAGCTATAGGGTAAAGACCTTAAAAATATTCAAATTGGAGGGACCTTAGAGATTCTTTACTCATTTTAAAGATGGTGAACTGAAGGGATCTGGAGAGATTGAAATATCTGCCCATGTTCACCCACCCCATCTAAGGACCTTGGTCTTTTGATGTATGGCAACCATTTAGCTGCAGTACTCTTGCCTGGAAAATCCCATGGATGGAGGAGCTTGGTAGGCTGCAGTCCATGGGGTCACGAAGAGTTGGACACGACTGAACGACTTCACTTTCACTTTTCACTTTCATGTGTTGGAGAAGGAGATGGCAACCCACTCCAGTGTTCTTGCCTGGAGAACCCCAGGGACAGCGGAGCCTGGTGGGCTGCTGTCTATGGGGTTGCCCAGAGTCAGACACGACTGAAGTGACTTAGCAGCAGCAGCAGCATCAGCCCACAGATTTTTTCTGAGCCAAATATTATGGTTTCAATGTAACATGTGTATAAAAATTTTTTCTAGGAGAAAAGACAATAAGTTAGTATTTGATAAGCTTGTGTTTTTAAAGGCTGCAAAACACAAAATGACTTATAACTGAAAATAAATACCATTAATGTGAAAAATGTAAGAAATTTACACGTACACTTGAATTGGCTATCCTTCTCATCAAATTCCAATTGATTTGTTATTACTTACTAATGAATTAATCTTTGGTAAATCCTTCTGTAGAGACCAGACATTAATAACTTCACAGATTATTTTATAGGTGGACATAGAAATTGTTTACTCATTGACAAATTTGAAAATCTCGTCACTGAAAATAGCTTGTGGTGTTAGCAATTGTCATTTATCTTTTTTGTCAATAACAACTTGTTCACACAGCAAATTAAAATTGAGTCCGAAGATTGATTTATTTAAATTCACTCAGTGGGTAAATTCATTTCCACATGCCAATTTCCTTCTTTTTAATTTTCTTACCTTGTCGTGTCTTGTAAAAGGAAAAGAGAGAAAATGTATTGCATTCCTAATGCCACATTTTGGTAATGCATTTAATTAATGGAAAGAGATTTGTCATTTTATTCTGATTACCTAGAAGTTTTAAGCAACATGAGATTTATGCCAAACATGTAATTGGTGGCATGATCCAGAGAGGTCTGTTGGAAAATGCTGTCCGTGGCTCTTGGCAGGATGCTTTGTGGCCAGCTCAGGGCTCTCACTCTGTGAATGTGTGTGAGCATTTCCTGTAGGCTGAAGTTATAACTCACAGGTATGCTTTCACACTATTCCTTATCAAGTAGGAAATTACAATAGAAAACTCAAATGCTATTTAAAAACCAAAGCCATTAGTTTTGGTTAATTGTGATGAAATAATGATCGCTATGAGTAATTTCCCATTTCCTAATCTCTGCAGTCTTGCTCAGTCCTCAGATTTGTTCCTGAAGGAATAATTATCACCACAAATAAGCCCAGTAAAGAATCAAAAACTGTTAATAGCCAGGATTTCAAGATACTAAATTTGCTTCCTTTGTTTTCCCGATTATTTGACTTGCACTTGACTCAAACTTGTTCTCTAAGAAGCTTCTTGATAAAAGGTCTCTCTCTATACTTTGAAAATTAATCATAAGGAAAATCAAAATGGGGGAAGGGTACTCTTTCTGCTATATATATGAGTCTGGCAGCTACCTCTAGTCAGTTTAATGTCATGCTTATTTAAAAATATAGGAGTATGGTTGTTCTTTTGTTTATTTTTGCTTTCATTTCCCTTTGCCTGAGGAGGTAGATCCAAAAAACAAACAGTACGACAACTGTTGAAGAGTACACTGCCTATGTTATCTTCTATGACTTTTATGGTTTCAGGCCTTATATTTGCATCTTGAATACATTATGATTTTAATTTTATATATAGTGTGAGAAAATGTCCTTGTTTCATTCTTTCATAAGTAGCTGTACAGTTTTCCTGACACCATTTATTGACTTAGAAGTGTTAGCACAGCGAAAGAAGCCATCAACAAAACAAAAAGTAACCTGCTAAATGGGAGAAGTTACTTGCAAATGATTTGTCAAATTAAGGGTTTCTATCCAAACTCTGTAAAGTACCCATACAACTTAATATCAGAAAAATTAAACAAAGAAAACAAGCAACTGAATTAAGAAATAGGCAGAGGACCTGAATAGACATTTTCCCAAAAAGACATATAAATGGGTACCAGGCACATGAAAAGATGCTCACCATCACTAATCATCAGAGCAAAGCCACAGTGAGATACACCTCACATCAACTAGAATGGATATCATCAAAAACACAAGAAATAAGAAGTACTGGTGAGGATTTGAAGAAAAAGGAACCCTGGTGCACTGTCAGTGAGAATGCCAACTGGCAGAACCACTATGAAAAACATTATGGAAGTTTCTCAAAAAATAAAAATAAAATAGAACTACCATATGCTCCAGCAATTCCATTCCTGGATATTTATCCAAAGAGAACAAAAACACTATTTCAAAAAGATTCATGCACCATAATGTTCATAGTAGCATTATTTACAGTTGCCAAGATATGAAAACAACCTAAGTGTCCATCAACAGATGAATGGATAAAGATCTCTTTCTTTCTCTCTCTCACACACATCCAAAGGAATATTAGCCATAATAAAGAATGAAATTTTGCCATTTGCTAAAACATGGATGGACGTGGAAGCTATAAGTCTTACTGAATAAAAGACAAACACTGGATCTTTTCACTTACATGTGGAATATGCAAAATTAAACAAAACATGAACAGACTCATAGATAGAGAACAAACTAGTGGTTACCATAGGGAGAGGGATGGAAGGAGTGGCAAAATAAGGATAAGGGATTAAGAGGTATAGATTACTAGTTATAAAATAAATGTTACAAAGATGTAATGTACATCATAGGGAATATAGTTGATATTTTATAATAACTTTGGAGTGTAATTTATAAAATTATCAAATTGTCATGTTGTACACCTGAAACCAACATAATGTTATGAATATAAGTCAACTATATGTAAATGAAAAATACAAACAAGAGTACACTCTAAATGGAAATTATTTTAAATATGGCTTTTTTTTGTTAGTTTGTTTTGAAATTTTGAAATAGAATCAATAATATGTTTGGAAGAAGCTGGACTAAATAACTTTTATGCTTTTTCTTAACTGTAGGATGTTAGATTTTTAAAAATCGTATTTTTTGGCTCTGTCCATAATTCACATTAAAATTGCTATCTAACAGGTTCTAGGTCATATTGGTTTAGGATGTATGATTCTGAAAAGATGCCCAATAATTCCTAACCTTATTAGGTTTACATTTTGAGGTAACTTCTATGTTTTAATATGAAAGACTGAGATACAGGATTCCATCCATAATAGCACATTGTTGGAAGTCATATTTTGGACAGGTCTTGCCCTTGGACTTCCCTGCAACACCCGGACAATATATATCCCTTGGACCAGAAATCCAAGAATCTTAAAATCTCTGATTTTTTTAATACAAAACTTCCTTTAGTCCAAAATTTGATAAAAAGTAAATCAGTAAAAATAGTGAATATGTTTGGGTGTTGAGAAGTGGATTAAGTAAAATTAAATCATAAATCAGGAACAATGAACAATAAAAATAATTTACCTCTTATTCCCTTGAAATGTCTCAAAATAGCTGATATGTACAGTTATTAAATATCTTGGAAGGTGAAGGTGAAGTCACTTAGTTGTGTCCGACTCTTTGCGACCCCGTGTACTGTAGCCTACCAGACTTCTCCATCCATGGGATTCTCTAGGCAAGAATACTGGAGTCGGTTACCATTTCCTTCTCCAGGGGATCTTCCCGACCCAGGGATCGAACCCGGGTCTCCCACATTGGAGGCAGACTATTTAACCTCCAAGCCACCAGGGGAAGAAAGTCTTATTTCACTAGTGCCCCATGAGATCTTCTATTTGAATTATAGTCTAATCACATATAGGAAGTAACTTTGAGCTTCTCTGATAACTCTCATTAAAAACAGAAATATTTCATTGACTCTACCAGTAATTTTGGCTTATAGGTACCTACTGCCATCTCCATGTGTAATAATTAAAATTTTTATGAAACTTCCTCAGGGAATCTGAGGATCTTCATCTGTAAACCAAGAAGTAAAACAGACATCTTCATGATGGTTATGTGGAACCATCAGGAAGATTATATCAATATCATTGAGTATAGCAGCCTGGGTTTAACTTCTTTTCTATTTTTCTTGAAAAAATCTAACATTCTTATGAGTATCTTTCATTTCCTATTTTTGCTATAAAGTGGTATGGAAAATAATTCTCAATTATTAGAAAAACCAATTGTTAAGTTATAATAATAAATTACATTTGACATTGGGCCTAAGTAATAGAAATATTATCATGGAGACTCAAGTGGAATGGAGAGTTCACATTCCATTTAAAAGTAGAAGCAAGCAGGATTATGAGTAGATTTATGTAAGCTCTTCCAGAGTTTCAAGAGAGCCAGAAATCCAGATTTTCATATGACATCTCCTGATTTTAAAATACTGGCAACTAATGCAAAAATATTTTTAAAACACTGTACAGGCCAAATAAAACCCATCTGTGGGTCAGTTTTGTTTCAAGATTTCTTTAGGTATCCTGAATGAGTATAGCAAAACAAATTTGAGGGTATATATTGGAAACATCTAAAACAACTTACAAGCAGGCCATACCAGTTATAATCCCTAGTGTCTGGTCTTGCTTCTAGCCAGTCCCTAGGCCTGACACCCTTTGAAATGCTCACCTGTTCTTGAATAAAAGAAAGGGCATGTTTTTTTGTAAGGGGGAAAGAAGGCCTACGGAAACTTCTATTCACTAATACTTGTCGCCATGGTAGCTGCTATTTGTTGAGCACATATTGTTGGCCAGGGGATCTTTCAGACATTATTTATTCCTCACAGGAACTTTACAGTATAAATATTATCTCTACTTGCTGGGGTACCCTACAAATACAGGGTAGAACTTCACTCAAAATTTTGTCTACATGTAGAGACTGATAATCACACACACAACCCAAGAAGTTATTAAAAAGGTTTATTAGTCACATAATAAGGTTTCTGGGAACAACAAGGAGGCTCTCCAAGCGGGTTTGAAAATCACTTGAGATAACAGAAGAAGGACACTGACCTGAGATTTTATTTTTGAATTTTCCAAATTTATTGATTTTTGGCTGTGCTGGATCTTCATTACTGTATGGGCTTTCTCTAGTTGCACTGAGCAGGGCCACTCTCTAGTTGCAGTGCGTGGGCTTCTCATGGCAATGGCTTTTCTTGTTGCTGAGCATGGTCTCTAGAGCACACAGGCTTCAGTAGTTGCAACGCTGGTGTTTCCTGGGCTCTAGAGCCCAGGCTCCATAGCTGTGGTGCATGGGCATAGCTGCTCTTCAGCACGTGGGATCTTCCCAGTGTGTGTATTAGTTGCTCAGTCATATCTGACTCTTTGTGACCCCATAGATTGTAGCCATGGAGACTGTACCCAGGCACCTCTGTCCATGGAATTCTCCAGGCAAGAATACTGGAGTGGGTTGCCATTCCCTTCTCCAGGGATCTCCCAACCCAGAGATCAAACCCAGGTCTCTTGCACTGCAGGCAGATTCTTCACCATCTGAACCACCAGGGAAGCCCAGGGATCTTCCCAGACCAGGGATCAAAACCATATGTCCTGCATTGTCAGGCAGATTCTTCACCACTGAGCCTCCAGGGAAGCCCTGGCTCAGGATTTTTATTGTGGTTAGGGTTGGGCTCATGGAAGGGTTTCTACTCATAGGCAGGGGCTTGCATAGTTTGCATAGGGTATTAAAGGAGGGACCGCATTGACTTTCTTGTTAGCTTTTCTAAATATGGGACAAAAGGGGAAAAGGGAGGCCTCAAAGCTGTCCACACTAAAACTTACAAAAAATAGAGTCAGATTTTTTTACTAAAATGTTTTATAGATGAAGACCTAGAGACTCAGAGAGTTTATTTATGGCTTTGGCCAAGATTTTATGATAAAGATTTAAACTCGGGTCTAGTTCAAAAGTCACCAATTTCTCTTGCTACAAAGCTGACATACTGACTTAGTGTAAATAATTAGTTGCTTTCACTTAAGGTTATGGTAAATAATTAGTTGCTTTCACTTAAGGTTATGGTTTCTCAGATAAAGAAATTAAGTCTGAATTCACCATATACTGATATAACTGGCTAGAGCTGAACAGGAACTACCCCTTTAGATGGCCACAAGTACTCTCCACTTCAGCACAGTCCCCACTACCCATTGTCTCTTGATTCTCAAGCGAAATAGCATATAAAATTTACAATTACATTGTGTCATGACTTTCCAGAAGTTTGAATTATGTGTTTTGGCATGGATTTCTTTTGATTGAGATTCATTCAGTTTTTGAATCTGAAGGCTTAACAATTTCACCAAATTCAAAAAGTTTCCAGTCATTATTTCTTCAGATAATCTTTTAACTCTACTTGTTCCTTCTGGAACTCTGATAATAGAAACTTTGAATATTTGGTCATTGTTTGTTGAATAAGATCTCTTATTTTTCTTCTTTTTTCTAATCTATTTTCTCTCTGTAGGTTAGACTGGGTAAATTCTGACTATAAGTTCAATAATTTTATCCTGGATCATCTTCACTCTACTATTGAGTCAAACCAATGAGTTTTATTTCAGTCACTGTACTTTTCTTTTTTGTATTATTTCTACTACAAATTCCATTTCTTTGCTGAGATTTTTATTTTGATATTTGTTTAAAAAATGGATGCTTTAAAAATCCTCGCCAGATAATTCTAACATCTGGTTCTTCTTGATATTGATTGGCTCAGTTTCTTTTCTCACTCAGTTTATGTTTTTCTTGGTTCTTGGTATGAGGGGTCATTTTCTATTGTATCTTGGACATTTTGACTATATAATAGAAGACTTTGGGTAATATTTGAATCTCTTATTATAGCAGGCAGTCACTCTGTTTAGTTTTAGCACACAGGTCCTATTCTACTTTTGTGGGCTGTGCATTCAACGACAATTTACTTTTCTGATACTTTATAATGCAATTTGTCCAGGTGGCTCAGTGGTAAAGAATCTGCCTGTAACGCAGGAGATGAAGGTTCGATCCCTGGGTCTGGGAGATCCTCTGGAGGAAGGCATGGCAATTCACTGCAGGATTCTTGTCTGGGAAGTCCCATGGACAGAGGAGACTGGTGGTCTACAGTGCATTGTGTCACAAAGAGTTGGATACAGCTGAGCAACTGAGCGTGCACCTTTGGTTTGTTTGGTCTAATTTCACTGGGGCTCACACTGATCCCTGTTGATATTGTCTGAGAGGGCAGAAAGTGCCTCCCTAGGTGGGTGAAGGGAGTCTCCAGCCTGCAGGGATAAAGAGACCTTCAGTGGTAAAGAATCTGCCTGCAATGCAGGAGACGTGGGTTCAATCCCTGTGTTGGGAAGATCCCATGGAGAAGGAAATGGCAACCTACTTCAATATTCTTGCCTAGAGATTCCCATGGACAGAGGAGGCTGGCGGGCTACAGTCCATGAGGTCACAAAGAGTTGAACATGTCTTAGTGACTAACACTTTCACTTCCACTTTTCACGGGTGGATGGTAGTCTTAGGCCTCTCAGGAACCAGGACTGCTTCATGAGCTAGTCCACTTGTTATGGTGGGGTTTCCACTGCCAGTGCCACCTGACTGTCCAGTGTTTTTCTGTAGCAGAAGGAATTCTCTGGTCCACTGGGAAAAAAACTACTGCCAGCTAAGTGGTGTTGTGGCAGGATCCCTCTGCTAGTGCTGCCAAGCTTCCTGGCATCTCTGTGGAGATGAGGGGAGTATGTAGCCCAGTAGGTAGGAGGGTGCTTCCCCTGGATGTTTGTGGGGCTCCTGATCTATCCCCCTTCTGGTGCAAGTGGAAGTGCCTATTGTTGTCAGGACCACAGTTCCATCCAAGCCTCCTCTCAAATATTCATTACCCCAAAGGCCCAATATGATCTGGATCCAGCCTACATTTTCACTTTTGTTGATCATCATTGTCCACTCCCCCACCCTCCCTGTATATTCAGTTACTCAAATCCATCATGCTCTTCCTACTTGACTCCAGGACTATATACAAGCTACTCCCTTTGTAACATTGTCCTCTCACTCTACTACTTCACCTGAAAAAATGATTTATTCTTCATATCACAGCTTATGTCAGTTTCTCTGTTGAGTCTTCTCTTACCCTCCTTTTTCACCCAAGATGTCAAGTATACCTGTTATGTACTCTTTGTTATAGCTCTGTACTGTTCTCTTTTTGTCTCTTACCCATTTTAATATTTTTACTTAATTTCAAATTAAAGAAAAGTTACAATGATTCATCCTTCACTCATATTGACCAATTAATTTACATTTTGCTTTGTTTACTTTACCAGTCCCCCTCATATTTCAGATTATGTTGCAGACGTTGTTCCCCTTTAGCCATAAATTCTTTAGTGTGTATTTCTTAAGAACTACACATTATTTTACATAGTGATGTGAAAGTCGCTCAGTTGTGTCTGACTCTGTGATCCCTTGGACTATATAGTCCATGGAATTCTCCAGGCCAGAGTACTAGAGTGTAACCATGCCCTCCTCCAGGGAATCTTCCCAACCCAGGGATTGAACCTAGGTCTCCTGCATTGCAGGTGGATTCTTTACCAGCTGAACCACCGGGGAAGCCCTATTTTACATAACTGCAGTATAATTATAAGTGTCAGGAAATTTAGCTTTGATCTAATTCAGAGTCCATACTCAAATTTTGTCAGTAATTTCTATAATGTTATTATATTAATAGTTATTTTTCACAGCCCAGAATCTGTTCCAAGGTCACACATTGCATTTAGGCCCCCCGTCTCTTTAGGCTGCTTTAATTAGGAACACTTCCTCAGTCCATGTCTTTCTTTACCTTGATCTTTTTATGAGTACAGGCCAATTACATTGTAAAATGTGCATCTGTTTGAGTTTGCTCATGTTTTCTCATGATTTTGTTGTTTAGTCACAATAAGATTCCACTTATACATAGGTAATGGTTGTCACTCTCCTATCCTCATAGTATTCTTGGGAAAGATTTACTTTTCATCTCTTATAAGAACCAACCATGTCTTCTTTATTGTTGGAAGCCCCCATCCCACTATTTAAAAAGGTGGCCCATTAACAACATCCAACCTGTAATGAATCAGTGCTAGGCCGCTAGAATTTCTCTCTGTGCTGTACTTAGTCATTCAATTGTGACCAACTCTTTGCAACCTTATGGACTGCCCACAGGATCCTAATGGGTTTTCCCAGACAAGAATACTGGATTGGTTGTCATTTCCTTCTCCAGGGGATCTTCCTGACCCAGGGATTGAACCTGCATCTCCTGTGTTTCCTGAATTGCAGGTGGGTTCTTTAGCTACTGAGCCATCTTCTCACTTGAATATGTGTGAAGGAACATTCATTGAGAATTTACTGTGAATCTTTATACCAGCCAAGTGAGATAGGGATTATTGTTGAATTTTACACACAAGAAAGTGAAAATTTTAGAACTAGAGTTTAAAGTCAAGTCTTTATTTAAGCATTCACTTCCTTTCAGCAGAGGTTGGATTCCTATAAACATCTCATAGTCTTGAGTCACATGAGTGTTGCCAAACTCATTCCACCTCCATCTACTATGACTCCTCATAACCAAGGGGGCACACTATAAATTTAGATCTTCATATGTGCACCTCAGAAATGTTGTCAAGTTGCAACTTTGTGCTTATGGCTTAATTTGCAGAAAAACCATGTAGTTTCAAAGTACAGATTATGGTTCCATTTCTCTTTCTCAAAGAAGGCACTAGTTAGCCTGAGAAGATATTAGGTAGGTAACACATTTTATACATTCAATGGATTCTGTCTCTGAACATTCAACTGTTTTTATTTCTTAAATTTTTAATTTCACAGAGAAGCTGAACATAGAGTAGAGCACTGGCTTTGGTCAAAGAGATGGCAGACACTCAGTCAAGAAACTCCTCTGCTTCAATAAAATCAAAATGGATACCAGTTCATTTTAAGAGGAGGGCACAAGACAATAAGCAACTTGATAAAGACCTTTCTTAAGCGGTTACAGAGGGCATTGTGACTAGAGTCACTCTGTTTGTTCGACAGCTATTATCAGTGTTATAATTTATCACTTTTTTTTTTTGAAACACAGACCTATCAATAGATTTTCTTAGTAAAAAAAAAAAAAAAAAAACTTGAAGTCCATTTTATAGATGACAATGCAGAGGCCCAGAGTAGTCAAGTGACTTTCTAAAGGCTATTTATGAAACTTAGGGTTTAGCCTTAGTAAAGGGAAAGATGCCCATTTGTGTCTGACTCTGAAACCCCATGGGCTATACAGTCCATGGAATTCTCCAGGCCAGAATACTGGAGTGGGTAGCTTTTCCCTTCTCCAGTGGATCTTCCCAACCCAGGAATCAAACCCAGGTCTCTCACATTGCAGGCAGATTCTTTACCAGCTGAGCCACAGATGATGCTGAAGCTGAAGCTCCAGTACTTTGGCCACCTCATGCGAAGAGTTGGCTCACTGGAAAAGACTCTGATGCTGGGAGGGATTGGGGGCAGGAGGAGAAGGGGATGACAGAGGATGAGATGGCCGGATGGCACCACGGACTCGATGGACGTGAGTCTGAGTGAACTCCGGGAAGATGGTGATGGACAGGGAGGCCTGGTGTGCTGCGATTCATGGGGTCGCAAAGAGTCGGACACGACTGAGTGACTGAACTGAACTGAAGACTTAAACTGCCTACCATAAATCCAAACAAAATATATCCACACTTTAAAATATTTATTTACTTATTTATTTTTGTAGCCAGATTGTTTTTAGCAGTTTGCTTTGTGTTTAATTTAAATCTACTGCTCTTGATTTCAAAAAGTGAAATTCTCCCTGCATAGAGCAAAGTCCTGATTCTTTTTCTTTAAATATTGACAAATAATTCTGATGATTTCAATTTTTAAATTTTTAATTATTTTGAAAGAAAACATAGAATGGTAATGTTTCAAGGAACATTTGGGATTATATAACTTAACCTCAAAATTTATAGATGAGATCCAGACAAATAAAGTGATATCCCACACATCACATTTAGTGCCAGAGAAGCCTACGTAAATGTCAACCCATCACGTCTAACAGTATCTTATGGGGCCTGCATATGCAGTTCGCTAACAGACAGAAAGTGAAATTACTACTAGATGGCCACAATTATAGAATGGTAGCTGGAGAATGGTGGACATTCCTCTTCTCTTCCCAGCTGGTCAAATTTTAGCTCTATATTAGTACTGAGATTGGCTTGTCTCTTTAGTCTTCCTCCCTTTTTCCTGTCCCTCTGCCTTTTCCATCCAGGTCAAGAGTAGGAAGTACATTACTCATTACTTCATTATGGGATGGCTCTTTTGTGGCTAATGTAGGAAGCGTTTGGTTCTCTCAGATTCTTGCCAGTGGTGCATCAGGAAAACAAGCAAATCCTTGTCTTGCTAAGATAGCTTTCTTTTCACATGGGAAAGATTAAATGCCCTTTTATATATAAAAAGGCTCTTTTAAATATCTCTATATAGTACTATGGGATTATGTCTATGATGAAATGTTAAATGAAAAAAAAACAAGGTGGAGAAAAAGTCTTATATTTTTAAAAATAATGATACAACCAGAGATCTCTGAACACTGACAAAATATCTGATAAAATTATTACTTTCTGAGGGACAAGAGTGTTGTAATTATGTTTTTAAAAAGATTGTTTTTTTAGATTCATAATGAAATATTTACTCATTAAACTATCTGATGTGTCGGATTTTCCACAAAATAATCCAGGGCATGTTTTCGGGGAAGTGAGTGGGGCAAAGGTTAAATGAGATTGCCCATGAATTGATAATTGTTGAAAATTGATGGGTAAGAAAGTTACTATAGCTAATCAATGAATATAATAAAGTTGCAGGATGTAAAATCAACACACAGAAATCTCTAGCATTCCTATATACTAACAATGAGAAAACAGAAAGAGAAATCAAGGAAACAATTCCATTCATCATTGTAATGAAAAAAAAATACTTAGGAATATATCTACCTAAAGAAACAAGAGACCTATATATAGAAAACTATAAAACACTGATGAAAGAAATCAAACAGGACACAAATAGATGGAGAAATATACTATGTTCATGGATCAGAAGAATCAATATAGTGAAAATGAGCATACTACACAAAGCAATCTATAGATTCAGTGCAATCCCTATCAAGCTAACAACAGTATTTTTCACAGAACTAGAACAAATAATTTCACAATGTGTATGGAAATACAACAACAACAACAACAACAACAACAACAAACTCAAAGAGCCAAAGCAATTTTGAGAAAGAAAAAAATCAGCTAGAGGAATCAACCTGCCTGACTTCAAGCTATACTACATAGCTACAGTCATCAAGACAGTACAGTACTGGCACAAAGACAGAAATATAGATCAATGGAACAAAATAGAAAGACTGGAGATTGATGGGTCCACGCACCTATGGACACCTTATCTTTGACAAAGAAGGCAAGAATATACAATGGAGAAAAGACAATCTCTTTAACAAGTGGTGCTGGGAAAACTGGTCAACCACTTATAAAAGAACGAATTTAGAATGCTTTATAACACCATACACAAAAATAAACTCAAAATGGATTAAAGATCTAAACATAAGACCAGAAACCATAAAACTCCTAGAGGAAAACATAGGCACTCTCTGACATAAATCACAGCAGGATCCCCTATGACCCACCTCCCAGAATAATGGAAATAAAAGCAAAAATAAACAAATGGGACCTAATTAAACTTAAAAGCTTTTGCCCAACAAAGGAAACTATAAGCAAAGTGAAAAGACAGCCTTGAAAACGGGAAAAATAATAACAACTGATAAAGAATTAGTCTCAAAATATACAAGCAATTCTTGCAGCTCAATTCCAGAAAAATAAATGACCCAATCAAAAAATGGGCCAAAGAAGCAAACAGACATTTCTCCAAAGAAGACATACAGATGGCTAACAAACACATGAAAAGATGCTCAACATCACTCATTATCAGAGAAATGCAAATCAAAACCACAATGAGGTACCATCTCACACCAGTCAGAATGGCAGTGATCCAAAAGTCTACAAACAATAAATGCTGGAGGGGATGTGGGGAAAAGGGAACCCTCTTTCACTGTTGGTGGGAATGCAAACTAGTACAGCCACTAGGGAGAACAGTGTGGAGATTCCTTAAAAAACTAGAAATAGAACTGTCATATGACCTAGCAATCCCAGTGCTGGGCATACACACTGAGGAAACCAGGATTGAAAGAGACACATGTACCCCAATGTTCATCTCAGCACTGTTTATAATAACCAGCACATGGAAGCAACCTAGATGTCCATCAGCAGAACAATGGATAAGAAAGCTGTGGTACATATACACAATGGAATATTACTCAGCCATTAAAAATAATACATTTTAATCAGTTCTAATGAGGTGGATGAAACTGGAGCCTCTTATACAGAATGAAGTAAGCCAGAAAGAAAAACACCAATACAGTGTATAATGCATATATATGGAATTTAGAAAGATGGTAATGATAACCCTATATGTGAGACAGCTAAAAGAGACACAGGTGTATAGAACAGTCTTTTGGACTCTGTGGGAGAAGGCAAGGGTGGGGTGATCTATGAGAATAGCACTGAAACATGTATATTATCAAATGTGAAACAGATCACCAGCCCAGGTTCGATGCATGAGACAGGGTGCTCGGGGCTAATGCACTGGGATAATCCAGAGGGATGGGACAGGGAGGGGAAGTGGGAGGGGGTTTCAGGATGGGGAATACATGTACACCCATGGCTGATTCATGTCAATGTATGGCAAAAACCACTACAATACTATAATAAGCCTCCAATTAAAATAAATTTTAAAAAGATAAACATTAATAAATAGTTTTTTTAAAGGAAAGTGGATGGGTACATGGAGGTTTATTATAGTATTCTATGTTTATGAGATTTAATATTTTCCATAATAAGTTGAAGAAATCTTATTAGTACAATAAACAGAGAAAGCAGGAACTCACATTCCTTGAGTCCTCAAGGGCTTAGAGAGGGAGAAGTAAAGAGGATGATGGGAATCCCACTCTGCAGTATCATAAATATTATTTATCTATGTATCTATTAATTTTTAAATTGAGATGTAATTGACATGTAACATTACATTAGTTTCAGGTTCAATATTTATGTATGTTATAAAATGATCACCATAGTAAGTCCAGTTAACATTCATCACCACACATTGTTCCAGTTTTTTTCTTATGAGAACTTTTAAGATGTAATCTCTTAGCAACTGTCAAATATAGAACACAGTATTATTAACTATACTCACCATGATGTACATTACATCCCCATGACTTATTTTGTAACTGGAGTTTGCACCTTTAGACCCCCTCCATCCATTTTGCCCCCCACCACTCTGGAAATCATCAACCTGTTCTCTGTTATCTATAACTTCAGTTGTTGTTGTTGTTGCTTTAGATTTCACAAATAAGTAAGATCCTAGAATGTTTGTCTTTCTACTTATTTCACTTGCCGTAATCCTCTCAAGGTTCACCCAGGTCATCAAAAATCCCACCGTTTTTAAACAAGAGTAATTTTTTCCTTTTTACATTGGTTTCTTCTTTCCTGAATGAGTTGAGCCTCATCTAGTGAGGCTTTGAACCCTCTTTTATTATTTCTCCTGGAATGAAAACAATCAACTTTCCCATTCCCAGATCATCTGTGGGCTCTGTTTAGATATGGCTTAACAAATATTTCCAAAATTACTCATCTAAATATTACTGCTTACTATGCTATCTACCAGTGTTTCCCCTGTGATTCCTTCATGGTTCTCACCACCAGATATGCTGATGCTCTTCCTAGAACAAGAAGCGAACCTATGTCTACACCTTACCTTCAGAAGGCACTGCTCCACTTCTTCACCATCATCTCTAGCCTATTTTATCCACTCTCTCAAAATAATATTAATAATATCTTCTATTTATTGAGTAATCATTATATACCTGAAACTCTAAGTGCTTTACAAATGTTATCTTGTTTAACCTTTATAATAACTCTCTGAAATAGGCTTTAGTATTGTTTCCACTTTATACACAAGGAAACAGAGAAATCAAGTATATGGGTTCAAGCCCATATAATTGTTTAGTGTCAGAACTAAGATCTGAATACAAAAGCCTGTACTACATACTGCTGCTGTTGCTAACTCGCTTCCTTCATGTCTGACTCTGCGACCCCATAGATGGCAGCCCACCAGGCTCCCCCGTCCCTGGGATTCTCCAGGCAAGAACATTGGAGTGGGTTGCCATTTCCTTCTGCAATGAATGAAAGTGAAAAGTGAAAGTGAATTTGCTCAGTCATGTCCGACTCTTAGCGACCCCATGGACTGCAGACTACCAGGCTCCTCCGCCCATGGAATTTATACTGCCTCCTACTTATTGCAGTCTTTGTTATCAGTGAGGGTCTAGCCCTAAGACGCACAGAGCAAACAATACTATTTTCAGTTTTTTAATAAGGTGGTGATTTTCCCTGTTAGCCATATAAAACAGTAGGCCTAAACAAGAGTCTCCAGTCCAGGAGAGGTATTTTAATCTTTTAGAATGCTTAGTAGAGTTCATAGAAATTTCCTGGTACACTGAATCTACCAATAAATGACAGCTATGATTACCACTGGTTTTTAAAATAATAATGATGATGATAGAGAAGTACTGAATGCAATGAATGATTGAAAGGAAAGGCATTATTTGATAGAGCTTCAGAAAAGGTGAGCTGAGAAACCAAAGTCTGACTATGATGTGTAGGCTTGTTTGGATTTTTTAATCAGTTTCTTTTTGTTCATTTTCACTGAGATGAGAGGTGTAGGAAGATTGATGATGCTTATGCTGCTCTGGGAGTCTCTCAACAGAAATGCTTAAAATGTAGCAGTGAGAAAAGTCCCAGGTGTCAGGGTCACTGAGTCCTGGTATACAAACAGCTGGCTCAATGCAGCTTCACAATAATTCCTGATGGGCCCATTCTGAAATGACAGTGAGTATGCTCTGTAGCACCAATTGCTTTGCCTGAATTTAGTCAACTCTTCTCCTCAATGGACTAAATTTCGTTAAAAACTTTTTAAAAGATTTTTTGAGTATACATAGTGACAAGTAACCACCTTTTCTTCCTCTCTCTTTTCTGTAGGTTTTAGTAAAGTTTTATTAAGTGCTTTTTCGGTGCCAAGTGTCATTCTGTGGAGCTACCAATATGGCACTTGAGCTCTAGCTAGTACAAACATGAAAAGTTCCCAATCTGTCTCAAGTTACCTAGGGCCTGAAATTCCTCCTATTAAGATTAATCAGTTGCTTTTAATTAATACTATGGTAAATGCTGAATAAGAATATGACATTGCTCTATCCTCATCAAGTTCATAATCTGGTGGAAAATGCATACATAGACAATTAAGGACATTACAACATGCACATTACTCTACTCATGATGTATACTAAGTATGGTGATGCAAGAGAAGGAGTATAAGTCACTCTGCTTGGGAAAGTTAAAGGAAAGAAAGATCACATTTGAGAAGGAATATGAAAGATAAATGAGTATGTATTAGTTAGATGGAAAATAACAAAGAGGAAAGAGTAGGGGAAACAGAATCAGAAAAGGTTTGCATATGTTAATTCAATAATAGCCCCATCTGAGTGTGAAGTGCATTTTATGGCATGCCAAGAAATGAAAGGATCTGAAGGAAGGGGTTGGGAGAATTTGAATATTTATTGAGTGCTTCTTATTTGTCTAAGCAGCACTGTGCTGTTTTACACATATTTTATCCTAACAAGTATATGGAACAGAAATCATTGTTACCCCATATAGCAATGACTGTGAACTGCTCAACAAATACTCATATTTGTTGCTGTATAGTTGCTCGTTGGGTCTAACTCTTTGCAGCCTCATGGACTGTAGCATACCAGGCGTCCCTGTCCTTCACTATCTTGAGTTTACTCAAACTCATGTTCATCGAGTCAATGATACCATCCAACCATCTCATCCTCTGTTGCCACCTTCTCCTCCTGCCCTCAATCTTTCCCTGCATCAGGGTCTTTTCCAATGAGAACCCCATGAACAGTATGAAATATTCATATATGCCTCTATTTTATCTGGCTTGTCTTTCAATAGATTAGAGCCATGAGATTGCATTTTGGCTAATGAGATATAGGCTAAAAATTTGTAAGCTATTTCCTGTATTAATGGGATTCTTCAGCTCTGCTCTCTCTTTGCCTTCTGTGTCACCCAGAGGCCATGTGTTCCAGATAATATTACCTCATTTATCTTGAGTGTAATATTAATAAGAAATAAACTGTTATTATGTTACATCTCTAAGATTGGAGGGTTAAAATTTTACTATAGCATATCCATTCTGAAGGAGATCAGCCCTGGGATTTCTTTGGAAGGAATGATGCTAAAGCTGAAACTCCAGTACTTTGGCCACCTCATGTGAAGAGTTGACTCACTGGAAAAGACTCTGATGCTGGGAGGGACTGGGGGCAGGAGCAGAAGGGGACGACAGAGGATGAGATGGCTGGATGGCATCACTGACTCGATGGACGTGAGTCTGAGTGAACTCCAGGAGTTGGTGATGGACAGGGAGGCCTGGCGTGCTGCGATTCATGGGGTCACAAAGGGTCGGACATGACTGAGTGACTGAACTGAGCTGAAGGCCATTCCAGGAGTCACCAAGATATCACCAGTGGGTCAAAAATGACCCGCCACCTCTTTTGTAAATAAAGTCTTATTGGAACACAGTCACACCCAAACAATTATATATCGACCTTATGACTACTTACATGCTAGAGTTGAATAGTAGCTACTGTGATTATATGATCTGCAAAGTCTAAACTATTTGCTACCTAGCCCTTTACAAAAACAATACAAAAAAACTTTGCCGACCTCTGTCCTATTTTACAAACAAGGAAAGGAAAACACATTAGTCAGTCGTGTTGTTGGCATTTGAACCTAGTTCTGATTTTGATGGTATATCCTGTTATTTGCTTTTATTGCCATTGGTTCTTGACCTCCACTTGGTTCAATACTTCAGTGATTATAATTCTCCTGTTCATCTACCCATACCACACACCAAATGGATTGACAGCCTATTCTGAAAACACTGTTCCAGTCAATATTGTCATGCTTCTGAGTAACATATTACATTACTTATCCCCTAATACCTAAATTTTCCTATGAGACTTGCCTTATCACTGAGGGACTGGCAATGAGGAAAGAAAGAATCAAGCCTAACTCCTAGAAATAGGATTTGCAACTGAATGCAAGCAAGATATGGAGAAGGCAATGGCACCCCACTCCAGTACTCTTGCCTGGAAAATCCCATGGATGGAGGAGCCTGGTAGGCGGCAGTCCATGGGGTCACTAAGAGTTGGACACGACTGAGCGACTTCCCTTTCACTTTTCACTTTCATGCATTGGAGAAGGAAATGGCAACCCACTCCAGTACTCTTGCCTGGAGAATCCCAGGGATGGGGGAGCCTGGTGGGCTGCCGTCTATGGGGTCTCACAGAGTCGGACATGACTGAAGTGACTTAGCAGCAAGCAGGATAAATAGGTTGAGAGCTGATGTAGGGATGGGTTAGGGGACTGAAATGAGAGTGAAATCTAATATTAAACCTATTGAGTGTAGGGTTTCCCTGGGAAAATACAGGTGAAGATATTCTACAGACAGATGGATGAATATGAAGCTCAGGAAAGAGGTCTGGGTAGTAGATAAAATAGAGTGTATAATATCCTTTCTTATTTAAATCTTACTATAATTAGTGTTAGAGCTTTTTATATATAATTTTATTTATGTTTGGCTGTGCTGTCTTTTTTTGCTGCATGGGTTTTTCTTTAGTTGCAGAGAGTGGGGGCTACTCTCTAGTTGTGGTGGCACTGTCTTATTGGGGTGCTTTCTCTCATTGAAGAGCACAGACTCTAGAGTGTGTGGTGTTCAATAGTTTTGACACATGGACTCAGAGGTTGTGGCTCCCAAGCTCTAGAGCACAGCCTGAATAGTTGTAGGGCATGGGCTTAATTGCTCCATGGAATGTGGGATCTTCCTGAACCAGGGCTTGAACCCATGTCCCCTGCACTGGCAGGCAGATTCTTTACCACTGAGCCACCAGGGAAGCCCAATGTTAAAGTTTTAAGATGGCTTGCCCAGGTTAGGGCTCAATCCAAACCAGGTTTGTGTTCATTCTGTGATTATATAAAAGCAAAGTTAATGGACACAGCTGAGACCTTACCCTTTTAAGCAACAAACCTATTTCTCCCTAGAACATAGCATACCATATCTTTATGGCAGGACCAGAATGTTTCATGTTTCCAGGTCATATGAAACTCTATTTGGGACTGGGGAGCTTCCTCTCAGAAAAATAACCAAAGCCTTTACTGTTAATCCAAGATTTCATAGGAACTAGTAGCAGCCTCAGTATCTCAAGGCCATAGTTTTTGGTTTTTTTTGTTTTGTTTTTTGTTCTTTTTTTTTTTCCTGAGAGAAAAAATGGTATGAATTATTCAGTGTGCCACAGGAAGGCTATAAATTATTTGAGTATTGCACAGTGTAATGGTAGTTGAATCTAGGATTGCTAATGCAGTAGAGTAAATAATCTTCAAGATATGCAAAAGTAGAGCTTCTCCCCTTTCTGCCACCCCCTTTCTACCAGGAGAGGGGCTGTGGGCCAAGTACCTGACTTCAGACTTAACTCATGTCAAAAATATTTGATCTTCTCACTACTCTCTCCAGAGAAACTTTATTTAAGAAATCAAGAATAATAACAAAACAATGAAATAAAATATTAAAAATCCGATAACAATGTAATGTGTTTTCTTTTCTTCATAGTTTGCTCCTTCTCATGGCCCTTTCACACTTGTTCAGTTGCTAAGTCGTGTCTGACTCTTTGTGACCTCAGGGGCTGCATCACACCAGGCTCCTCTGCCCTCCACTATCTCCTGGAGTTTGCTCAAGTTCATGTCCATCCACACTAATTCATTGCAAGTAAGTAATCTGAGGAAAAAATGAATACTTAATATATTGACTTGATCAGAAGCATCATCTCTTTGAAAACCCATATAGCACATTAGAATCCACTTTATGGACATGAGTCCTGTGCAGTCAACCAGGCTCTATGCTCAGAAGAATTCCAGTGTTGACTTAGGGCTTTACTGTCACTGTCTTGAATTTTTAAAATAATATTTGAAAAAGGGTCTCACATTTTAATTTTGCACTGCTGCTGCTACTGCTAAATTGTTTCAGTCGTGTCCAACTCTGTGCGACCCCATAGACGGCAGCCCACCAGGCTCCCCATCCCTGGGATTCTCCAGGCAAGAGTACTGGAGTGGGTTGCCATTTCCTTCTCCAATGCATGAAAGTGAAAAGTGAAAGTGAAGTCGCTCAGTCGTGTCCAACTCTTAGTGACCCCATGGACTGCCACCTACCAGGCTTCTCCATCCATGGGATTTTCCAGGCAAGAGTACTGGAGTGGGGTGCCATTGCTCGTTTTGTCTTACACTTGACTTTGGTTTCCTAACATCCAGTCCTTTAAATATACTCAGGCCAAAAATGCTGTGAAAATGTTTGAAAAAATTTTGTGCCTCAGTATGTATGGTAATAAGTGGGATGTTTTTGTTAATATGCTCATCGGCATATATCTGGACTGTTTCTGCATCCTCCAGTTTTGAGCTATGACAAGATGATGCTTGGCTAATTTCTAAGATTTTGATAGGAATAGTGACAAAGAAAGCCTAGATATCCATATACAGAAGGGTGCTTAGTCTCTCTCAATAATATTGACCATGGAAAGGTCCATTCTGCATAGGTGGTTGGTCTCCGTTCAGCTTGTTTAAGGCAACACTGCTGACTCTGTCTTCTTACATTTAGTCTCTTTTGGACCTCCCTTAGGGATTCCTCGGAGAAGGCAATGGCACCCCACTCCAGTACTCTTGCCTGGAAAATCCCATGGACTGAAGAGCCTGGTGGGCTGCAGTCCATGGGGTCGCTGAAGGTTGGACACGACTGAGCAACTTCCCTTTCGCTTTTCACTTTCATGCATTGGAGAAGGAAATGGCAACCCACTCCTGTGTTCTTGCCTGGAGAGTCCCAGGGACGGGGAGCCTATGGGGTCACACAGAGTCGGACACGACTGAAGTCACTTAGCAGCAGCAGCAGCAGGGATTCCTCTACCTCTCTCCCACCGGCAGGCACTATCAGCTACTCTACAGGAAAGTTTACAGTTAAGAATGAATGCATGCATGCTAAGTCACTTCAGTTGTGTCTGACTCTCTACGACCTCATGGACAGCAGCCCATCAGGCTCCTCTGTCCACAGGATTCTCCAGGCAAGAATACTGGGTTGCTACCTCCCTCTCCAACAGTTAAGAATGCTTTCACTTTATTATACTCCTCTATATTATCTGCCTCTTTAGGCAGCATGATCACCTTTGCTGGAATTCAAGCTAACTGTTGCTTCATCTTGGGCCCTTCTGCCTCTGATATCTCTCTGTCATGAGAAAAGTATATTATTGTCTGAACCATAGTTAAGGGAGGTGGGGGCAGGGGACGAAATTTCTAGAGGGTCCTTTAAAATAAAACATCTCTGAATTTGCCTCTTGAATCCCTGAAAAACCATTATTTCAGGCTTCACATGTTTGTGTACATTTATGATTCTTTCTGAACCATCCAAGCCATGTACCCCCAAAGCCTAACACCGTTCGGGCTCTAAAGAGACGTTGTCAGTCACTGAATTTTCTCTACCTTTATCTCCTTTTCTGAATCCAATTTCCTTTTTTTTTCTCTATTAGTGACCTTTGTAACCTTCTTTTGATGTCATGGAGAGCGAAAATCTAGATATGGGACAAGGTAATGGTATAGATGTTCACTGTGACTTGGCAAACTTTCTCCCTGTCGGTTGGAGACTCAGGCAGGAGGCATGAGAAATGTACTGTCACTGGCAGAAATGCTCCCTGAAATGAGGCATTAGTTTGAATCCCAATTTAAAATTAAGAAAGGATGGAGAGGAGGAGGCCCATCTATAGCCCCCACCCTCTGTCTTTATTCACCTACTTAATGACTCAGGCTGTTCATTAGGCATCAAAGGAGCAAACTGTTTCATTTCCCCAGTTTCAAAAATGGAAACGCCTGCATTTAAATTACACCAACATGCTCAAAAGCCTCTTTAATTGAAAGTATGTGATGGAATCTAATGTAACATTTATTTTTCTGCAACTGACATGAGAGGAAGAGGTGAGGGGTTTAAGGAATATTTTATTTAAAGACAGAGTCGAAGAGGCTGTGGGAGTGATTGCCAGCTTGTCAGCTGACTCACTGATGCCTGGAGAGAACTCTTTGTCATGAGCCAATCTGAATCTCAACATGAGCCAGGACAGTATACTGAAGGCTTTGTCCCTCCCCTGTCCCCACACCCCCTACCACCATATCCTGTCTCCCTGGCAGTTATCTCCATTAACAAATAAAAATCAGTGCTCAATACCTATTGGAAACATTTACTACAAAATTAATCCAATAAAAGGCCTACATTGAGGTCTGATTTATTAACAGACATGTCTTTCCAGCCTACATGCAAGTGAAATATGTGTGCTTGCAGGAATTACTGGTATTATGGGTACAAAATGCTGGCATTCAAAAAGAAGCCACCAAGGGTATAGGAAAAGCATCCTGTTTATCTTACTGAGTTTGGCTGTGCATAGCCCTCTGTGCTGAGGAAAAATAATTTTGTAAACCAGCTTAATTTTGGGTGCGGGAAGAAAGAGATATTCTTACTTCCAAGGGAGGTACTAGGTTGGCTTACTGCAATTATCTGTAGTATCAAAAGATTCAGGGAAATACTCTCAGGTTAACTGTCTCCTCATAATCTCAGCTATTGTGAAAGGATATTGCATCATTATATATAATAACTCAGTAATTGCTCAGTTGGGTTTTAGCAAGGCACAAGGAAGACGAGGGACTAGTGCATGCACAGTTCAGTTCAGTTCAGTCGCTCAGTCGTGTCTGACTCTTTGTGATCCCATGAAATGCAGCACGCCCGGCCTCCCTATCCATTACCAACTGACAGAGTCTACCCAAACCCATGTCCATTGAGTCAGTAATGCTATTCAATCATCTGATCCTCTGTGGTCTTCTTTTCCTCCAACCTTCAATCTTTCCCAGCATCAGGGTCTTTTCAAATGAGTCAGCTCTTTGCATCAAGTGGCCAAAGTATTGAAGTTTCAACTTCAACATCAGTCCTTCCAATGAACACCCAGGACTGATCTCCTTTAGGATGGACTGGTTAGATCCCCTTACAGTCCAAGGGACTCTCAAGAATCTTCTCCAGCACCATGGTTCAACGGCATCAATTCTTTGGCTCTCAGCCTTCTTCACAGTCCAACTCTCACATCCATACACGACCACTGGAAAAGCCACAGCTTTGACTAGATGAACCTTTGTTGGCAAAGTAATGTCTCTGCTTTTAATATGTTGTCTAGGTTGGTCATAACTTTCCTTCCAAGGAGTAAGCATCTTTTAATTTCATGGCTGCAAGCACCAACTGCAGTAATTTTGGAGCACCCAAAATAAAGCCAGCCACTGTATCCACTGTTTCCCCATCTATTTGCCATGAAGTGATGGGACTGGATGCTATGATCATAGTTTTCTGAACGTTGAGCTTTAAACCAACTTTTCACTCTCCTCTTTCACTTTCATCAAGAGGCTTTTTAGTTCCTCTTCACTTTCTGCCATAAGGATGGTGTCATCTGCATATCTGAGGTTATTGATATTTCTCCCAGCAATCTTGATTCCAGCTTGTGCTTCCTCCAGCCCAGCATTTCTCATGATGTACTCTGCGTATAAGTTAAATATGCAGGGTGACAATATACAGCCTTGACGTACTCCTTTTCTTATTTGGAACCAGTCTGTTGTTCCATGTCCAATTCTAACTGTTGCTTCTTGACCTGCATACAGATTTCTAAGGCAGGTCATGTAGTCTGGTATTTCCATGTCTTTCAGAATTTTCCACAGTTTATTGTGATTCACACAGTCAAAGGCTTTGGCATAGTCAATAAAGCAGAAATAGATGTTTTTCTGGAACTCTTGCTTTTTGATGATCCAATGGATGTTGGCAATTTGATCTCTGGTTCCTCTGCCCTTTCTAAAACTAGCTTGAACATCTAGAAGTTCACAGTTACATATTGCTGAAGACTGGTTTGGAGAATTTTGAGCATTACTTTACTAACACGTGAGATGAGTGCAATTGTGCAGTAATTAGAGCATTATTTGGCATTGCCTTTCTTTGGGATTGCAATGAAAACTGACCTTTTCCAGTCCTGTGGCCAGTGCTGAGTTTTCCAAATTTGCTGGCATATTGAGTGCAGCACTTTAAAAGCATCATATTTTAGGATTTGAAATAGCTCAACTGGAATTCCATCACCTCCACTAGCTTTGTTTGTAGTGATGCTTCCTAAGGCCCACTTGACTTCACATTCCAGGATGTCTGGCTCTAGATGAGTGACCACACCATTGTGATTATCCGGGTCGTGAAGATGTTTTTCGTACAGGTCTTTTGTGTATTGTTTCCACCTCTTCTTAGTATCTTCTGCTTACCTAAATCAAATCTCTTACGATTATACAGAGGAAGTGACAAAAAGATTCAAGGGATTAAATCTGATAGACAGAGTGCCTAAAGGGCTATGGATGGAAGTTCATGACATTTTACAGGAGGAAAGGATCAAGACACTCCCCAAGAAAAGAAATGCAAAAGGCAAAATGGTCGTCTGAGGAGGCCTTACAAACAGCTATGAAAAGAAGAGAAGCAAAAAGCAAAGGAGAAAAGGAAAGATATACCCATTTGAATGCAGAGTTCCAAAGAATAGAAAGGAGAGATAAGAAAGCCTTCCTCAGCAATCACTGCAAAGAAATAGAGGAAAATAATAGAATGAGAAAGTCTAGAGATTTCTTCAAGAAAATTAGAGATACAAAGGGAACATTTCATGCAAAGAAGGGGACAATAAAGTACAGAAATGGTACAGATGGAATGGGAGCAGAAGATATTAAGAAGAGGTGGCAAGAATACACAGAAGAACTATACAAAAAGATCTTTAGGACCCAGATATTCATGATGGTGTGGTCACCAACATAGAGCCAGATATCCTGAAATGCGAAGTCAAGTGGGCCACAGGAAGAATCAATACAAACAAAGTGGAGGTGATGGAATTCCAGTTGAGCTATTTCAAATCCTGAAAGATGATGCTGTGAAAGTGCTGCACTCAATATGCCAGCAAATTTGGAAAACTCAGCACTGGCCACAGGACTGGAAAATGTCAGTTTTTATTCCAATTCCAAAGAAAGGCAATGCCAAAGAATGCTCAAAATATTACACTATTTCATTCATCTCACAAGCTAGTAAAGTAATGCTCAAAATTCTCCAAGCCAGGCTTCAACAGTACATGAAGTGGGAAATTCCAGATGTTCAAGCTGTATTTAGAAAAGGCACAGGAACAGAGATCAAATTGCCAACATCCACTGGATCATCAAAAAGGAAGAGAGTGCCTAAAAAACATCTACTTCTGCTTTATTGACAATGCCAAAGCCTTTGACCGTGTGGATCACAACATACTCTGGAAAATTCTTACTGAGATGGGAATATCAGACCATCTGATCTGCCTCTTGAGAAGTCTGTATGCAGGTCAGAAAGCAACAGTTAGAACTGGACATGGAACAACAGACTGGTTCCAAACAGGAAAAGGAGTATGTCAAGGCTGTGTATTGTCACCCTGCTTATTTAACTTCTATGCAGAGTACATCATGAGAAACACTGGGCTGGAAGAAGCACAAGCTGGAATGAAGATTTCCAGGAGAAATATCAATAAACTTAGATATGCAGGTGAAACCACCCTTATGGCAGAAAGTGAAGAGGAACTAAAAAGCCTCTTGATGAATGTGAAAGAGGAGAGTGAAAAGTTGGCTTAAAGCTCAACATTCAGCAAACTAAGATCATGGCATCTGGTCCCATCACTTCATGGGAGATAGATGGGAAACAGTGACAGCTTTCATTTTTGGGGCTCCAAAATCACCACAGATGGTGACTGTAGCCATGAAATTAAAACATGCTTGCTCCTTGGAAGAAAAGTTATGACCAACCTAGATGGCATATTCAAAAGCAGAGACATTACTTTGTCAACAAAGGTCTGACTAATCAAAGCTATTGTTTTTCCCGTGGTCATGTATGGATGTGAGCGTTGGGCTATAAAGAATGGCTTCAGTTCAGTTCAGTCGCTCAGTCGTGTCCGACTCTTTGCAACCCCATGAATCGCAGCACACCAGGCCTCCCTGTTCATCACCATCTCCCGGAGTTCACTCAGACTCACGTCCATCGAGTCAGTGATGCTATCCAGCCATCTCATCCTCTGTCATCCCCTTCTCCTGACATCAATCCCTCCCAGCATCAGAGTCTTTTTCAATGAGTCAATTCTTCACATGAGGTGGCCAAAGTACTGGAGTTTCAGCTTCAGCATCATTCCTTCCAAAGAAATCCCAGGGCTGATCTCCTTCAAAATGGAATGGTTGGATCTTCTTGCAGTCCAAAGGACTCTCAAGAGTCTTCTCCAACACCACAGTTCAAAAGCATCAATTCTTTGGCGCTCAGCCTTCTTCACAGTCCAACTCTCACATCCATACATGACCACAGGAAAAACCATAGCCTTGACTAGATGGACCTTAGTTGGCAAAGTAATGTCTCTGCTTTTGAATATGCTATCTAGGTTGGTCATAACTTTTCTTCCAAGGAGTAAGTGTCTTTCAATTTCGTGGCTGCAGTCACCATCTGCAGTGATTTTGGAGCCCCCAAAAATATAGTCTGACACTGTTTCCACTGTTTCCCCATCTATTTCCCATGAAGTGATGGGACCAGATGCCATGTTCTTCTTTTTCTGAATGCTGAGCTTTAAGCCAACATTTTTGCTCTCCTCTTTCACGTTCATCAAGAGGCTTTTAGCTCCTCTTCACTTTCTGACATAAGGGTGGTGTCATCTGCATATCTGAGGTTATTGATATTTCTCCCAGCAATCTTGATTCCAGCTTGTGTTTCTTTCAGTCCAGCGTTTCTCATGTTGTATTCTGCATATAAGTTAAATAAGCAGGGTGACAATATACAGCCTTGACATACTCCTTTTCCTATTTGGAACCAGTCTGTTGTTTCATGTTCAGTTCTAACTGTTGCTTCCTGACCTGCATACAGATTTCTCAAGAGGCAGGTTAGGTGGTCTTGTATTCCCATCTCTTTCAGAATTTTCCACAGTTTCTTGTGATCCACACAGTCAAAGGTTTTGGCATAGTCAATAAAGCAGAAATAGATGTTTTTCTGGAACTCTTTTGCTTTTTCAATGATCCAGCAGATGTTGGTAATTTGATCTCTGGCTCCTCTGCCTTTTCTAAAACCAGCTTGAACATCAGGGAGTTCACGGTTCATGTATTGCTGAAGCCTGGGGTGGAGAATTTTGAGCATTACTTTACTAGTGCCGATGAATTGATGCTTTTGAACTGTGGTGTTGTAGAAGACTCTTGAGAGTCCCTTAGACTGCAGAGAGATTCAACCAGTCCATCCTAAGGGAAATCAATCATGAATATTCATTGGAAGAACTGATGCTGAAGCTGAAATTCCAGTACTGTGGCCACCTGATGTGAAGAGCTGACTCATTTGAAAAGACCCTGATGCTTGGAAAGATTGAAGGCAGGAGAAGGGGACGACAGAGGGTGAAATGGTTGGATGGCATCACAGACTCAATGCACATGAGTTTGAGTAAACTCCAGAAACTGGCAATGGACAGGGAGGCCTGGCATGCTGTAGTCCATAGGGTCGCAAAGAGTCGGACACGACTGAGTGGCTGAACTGAACTGTGTAACTAAGTCTAGGAGTGAAGAGACAAAGAGAGCATTCTCTTTTCCCTTTGTGTTCTTCTATATTGCTTAAATTTTTATTCCTAAGGGCATATACAGTTCCATGATCCCTTATACGTAATTCAGAACCTAACTAACTGTGAGGAAAGATTTTTCATAATTTTTCATGTCATTTAGTAATTGTGAAAGTGAAGGTGTTTAGTGGCTCAGTTGTGTCTGACTGTTTGTGACGCTCTGGACTGTAGCCCACAAGTCTCCTCTGTCCATGGGATTCTCCAGGCAAAAATACTGGAGTGGATAGCCATGCCCTTCTCCAGGGGATATTTCTGACTTAGGGATCAAATCCAGGTATCCTGTATTGCAGGTGGATTCTTTACCATCTTAGCCACTAGGGAAACCCCATTTAGTCATTAAGCCTGATTTAATTTGAAAAAAATTGTTTGTTTATTATTCAGCAAAGTCTGAACTGATGTAAAGCTGTTTTTTTGTGTGTTCATTCGTGCAATATAGTCAGATTCATTGATTTTGCTTCAGAATTATTACTGTGATTAGGGTGCACTGTCCCATAACCCGTCAGATATGCTAAATACCGTACAATGTTTGGCACTGTATTATCCTTCTAAATCCTGAAATTTTTTGAAATTTTGAAACATATATGTCCTTTAGCATTTTAGATACGGTATTGTTGCCTGTAATGTTTTACTGTAATACAAATGAAGAATGGTACAGCCGAGAAACCTTACCTAGTACTTTAGCATGTTCTAATTATAACAGTTCCCAGTTAATCACCTCCCCCAGTCAGATATCATACTTTTATTAATGTAGCCTAAGAAAAATTACTTGTTTTGGTGTTTGTACCACATCTACTGAATCATTTTTACTTTGTTAAATGCTGAAGTTTCCTTTATAAGAGCTTCTCTTGCTAAGCCATGTTCCAAAGAGTAATATTAAAGATGAATGTGTATTTACTAAAGTGTTGTTAGAAATAACAAGCTCCCTGGTGCATTTAAGTATCATTCAATCAAGAAAGATATGATAGCCAAACAACTTTTCAGTGACATGGTTACTGCACTGTTACCACCTAAATATCGTGCATTATGCATAGTACACTATGAAATTAAATATGCTTTATTTTGAATCCTGAATCTGGTGCTTCTTATAGATATGACCTTGGTAAAATAATTTAATGACTTTGAGCTCATTTTCTTCATCTATAAAATGGGCTTTTTGATAGTATGCATAGCAAAGAATTGTTCTATATTCCTGGCCTGCAGTAGATACACAAAAAGATAGGTATTACTATTGTCCTAAATAATAATAACAACATAAAATAGTGGTTCCCAAACTTTGTTGCACATTAGAATCAGATGGGAAGGTTTTAAAATTCCTATGTCCAAGTTGTATCCCATATCAATTAAATCATTATAGCTGGAGGTGGGAGTCAGGTGATTCCAGTGTGCAGCAAAGTTTGGGAATCACTGACCTAAAGTAAGAAGTCTCTAGAGTTGCCACCATAAGATAATTTATTTTTGCCATGTTAATATAATTGACATTTGAAGTTACTAGGCTTTCTTAATAGCCTTTTCCAATCCCAGCATAGTCAGATTCTTGTTATTTCTTACATAGTTACCTACATGATTTTTGGAAATACATTTTGTCCCAAAAAGCTGATCCTTGCAAAAATGGTGAGCTCATTTTCATTATAAAGTGATTCTCATATTAAGTTTCTTCATGTATTTTGTTATTTTTGTTTTTGGAAAGTTGGGTATTTTAGGCAATGTATTATAGTAAGTCTGGAAAATTGCTGTACTCCCCCATTTAGGGAACTTGTATTTATTGTTATTTTATTTTTTATGGAGTTAGTGACTTGGATAGACCATTTGAATGAAGTCTAATTTCCCAGCAATATGAAGCCTTTGATGTTGTTTCTCAGAAGGTTGGGCATCCATGCATTCACCCCTTCTTTATCCATGGCATCCACTAATATAGTTTCCATTTCTTTAATTTGTTCATATTAGAATGAAATCACATAGTATATATGGGAGAAGAAAATGGCAACCCTCTCCAGTATTCTTGTCTGGAGAATCCCATGGACCCAGGAGCCTGTTGGGCTATAGTCCATGGGTTCGCAAAAGACTTGGACACAACTGAGCGACTAACACACACACCTTTTGGGTTAGTTATATAGCCTTTGGGATTGGGATCCCTACTCATCTAAGCACTTCTCTCTTAAGAATGATTCACAATTCACTCCTTTTTAATGAAGAGTAGTATTCTGAATATATCACAGTTTGTGTAAACAGTAACCAATTGGATGTCATTTGCATTACTACTAGTTTGAGGCTATTATGAATAAAGATTATATAAACATGTGTATACAGGTTTTTGTATGAATACAAGTCATCTTTTATCTGGATAAATGCCCAGGAGTAGAATTGGTAGGTTGTATGTTAGTTGCATGTTTAGATTTTTAAGAAACTGTAAAAGCTATTTTCCAGAGTGAACATGTCATTCTAAATACATTTCTACCAATAGTGGATCCAGTTTCTCTATACCCTTGCCAGCATTTGATATCTTTTTAAATTTTATCCATTCTTTATAGGTGTGTAGTGATCATGTTGTAGTTTTAATGTGCATCTCTCTGTTGACTAATGACGTTAAACATCTTTTCATATGATTATTTAGTATGTGCATATATATCCTCTTCAGTGAAATGCCTGTTCATGGTTTTTGCTCATTTTCTAATTTGATTTATTTTTACTGTTGACTTTTTAGTTCTTTATATAATTTAGATACTAGTCCTTTGTTGGATATATAGTTTGTTAATATAGTCTCCGAGTCTGTAGCTTGTATGTTTATTCTCTTAGTAGAATCTTTCACAGGGCAAAAGTTTTAAATTCTGATGAAGTACAATTCATCATCTTTCTCTTTTTGGATTATGCTCTTGATGACAGCTCTAAAACCTCTTTGCCTAGCACGAGATCTTTAAGATTTCATCTTTTTTTTTCCCCCTGAATTTTTAATAGTTTTATATTTTAAATTTAAGTTGTGCTCTGAGTTGATTCTTGTATAAGGTGTGAGTCCTATGCCTGTATTTACTTGTGCCTATAGATGTATGACTTCCCTGGTGGCTTAGACAGTAAAGCGTCTGCCTACAATGTGGGAGACGTAGGTTCAATCCCTAGGTCAGGAAGATCTCCTGGAGAAAGAAATGGCAACCCACTCCAGTATTCTTGCATGGAAAATCCCATGGACGGAGAAGCCTGGTAGGCTACAGTCCTTGGGGTCCCAGAGAGTAGGACACGACTGAGTGACTTCACTTTCACTTTCATAGATGTTCAGTTATTCTAGCACCATTTGTTGAAGAGCTTAAACTTCCTCCATTAAAATGCTTTTTCACTTTTGTCAAAATTTGGACCTATTTGTTTGAATATATTTCTGTGTCTATTATATTCTACTGATCTGTGTCCCTATCTCTCTGTCAATACCAGAGTCTTGATTACTACAGCTAGATTGTAAGTCTTGAGATCCAATAGACTGATTCCTCCTACTCTATTCTTTTAGCCATTCTACTTATTTTCACTTTCTATATAAAGTTTAGAATTATCTAGTCTTTACCTACAAAAACTGTTACTGGAATTATGATAAGAATAATATCAAACTTATTTATCAGTTTGGGAAAAATTAACATCTTTAAGTATGTTGAGTCTTCTGATCCATGAACACAGTTTTTCTCTTCATTTATTTAGATACTCTTTTATTGCTTTTACCAGCATTGTGTAGTTTTCAGAATACAAGTCCAGTAGATATTTTGTTAGATTTACACCTAAGTATTTATTTTTTTCTATTTTTTTAAACTTTTTATTTTGTCTTGGAGTATAGCTGATTAACAATGTTGTGATGGTTTCAGCTGAGCAGAAAAGGGACTCAGCCATACATACACATAATATTTTTCATTTTTGTGCAATTATAAATGATATTGCATTTTAATTTTTATGTCCACACATTTATTGCTAGTATATTGAAATAAAATTCATTTCTGTATGTTGATTTTGAATCTGCAGCCTTACTGAACTCACTAATTAAATCTGAAAGTATTTAAAAATAGATTCATTGGGGTTTTCTGTCTAGATAAACTGTCATCAGTAAATAAGGATTGTTTTATTTCTTTTTTGATCTATATGCCTTTTATTTCTTTTTCATGCCTTGCTGCGTGTCTACAATTTCTAGTACTGTTTTGAACAAGAGTGATGAGGGTTAATAGCCTTACCTTTTTTCTGTCTTAGGAGGAAAGTAATTTGTCATTTACCATTAACCATAATGTTAACTGTAGGTTTTTCATAGATTTATTTTTTATCTGATTGAGAAAATTTTATCTCTATTGCTCTTTGCAGTTTTTTTTTTAAAATCATGAATGTATATTGAATTTTCTCATATGCTTTTTTTTCCACATTGATTGATATGATCATGTGGTTTTTCTTTTTTAGGTTGTTAACATTGTGGAATAGATTGATTTTGAATATTGAACTAGTCTTGCACCACTGGTTGCATCCCTGATCTCTGTTGAGAAATCTTCTGTCATTTGAATTCTTTATTCTTTATAGGTAAGGTGTCATTTTTCACTGGCTATTTTCCAGATTTTTCTTAGTTTTTGCTTTCAGATTTTAATATGATCTGCTTTGGTGTACATTTCTTTGGATTTATACTCTTTGTTGTTGGTCAGCTTCTTAAATTTGTGGGGTTTTATCTCTTGGTAAAATTGCCAGGTTTTTGGCCATTATTTCTTGAGTAATTTTTAATCTTATCCTTCTCCTCCTTTTCTCATGGGACTTTGATAATGGAAATGCTAAGTCTTTTTTTTTTTTTTAATTTTCCCAGATCTCTGAGGCTCTGTTCATTTAAAAATGTTGTTTTTTCTACTTTCCAATTCAATCATTCTTTATTTTGTCTCCTCCATTTGCTATAGAGCCCATCCACTGAGCTTGTTATTTCAGTTTTTCATTTTTCACTTCTAAAATTTCCATTAGGTTCTGCTTTATATTTTTTATTGCTTACTGATACTTTTTATTTCTTCACTGAGACTCTACATTTTCAAAAACATTTTTTATTAGAATATATAATTGATTTACAATGTTGTATTAGTTTCTACTGTACAGCAAAGTGAACTAGTTATACATATACATATATCCACTCTTTTTTAGATTATTTAACCATATAGGTCATTAGAGAGTATTGAATGAACTCTCTATTTTTTAATCCACTTTGAACATATTTGCAATTATTTGACAAAATGTTTTTTTAGGGCTGCTTTAGAATCTTTCTCAGAGAATTCTAACATTTCTGTCATTTCAGTATTTATATCTATTAATTATCTTTTTTCATTCATCTCAATATTCCTGGTTCTTCATATTTTGGGTGATTTTTATTGAAATATGGGTATTTGAGAATACAGTATTTAATTTTTTTTCTTTTTAAAAAGGCATTAACAACTTAACTTTACAAAATTCTAAGGTTTAGATATATCACACTATTTTATTTTTAAATTTTTAACTCAATTATAGCTGATTTACAATGAGGCAATCTCTCTTGTACAGCAGAATAATTCAGTTATACACATCAGTTTAGTTCAGTCACTCAGTCGTGTCCGAATCTCTGTGACCGCATGAACTGCAGCACGCCAGGCCTCCCTGTCCATCACCAACCTCCGGAGTTCACTCCAACTCATGCCCATCGAGTTGGTGATGCCATCCAGCCATCTTATGCTCTGTCATCCCCTTCTCTTCCTGCCTCCAATCCCTCCCAGCATCAGAGTCTTTTCCAATGAGTTAACACTTTGCATGAGGTGGCCAAAGTACTGGAGTTTCAGTTTTAGCATCATTCCTTTCAAAGAAATCCTAGGGCTGATTTCTTTTAAAGTGGACTGGTTGGATCTCCTTGCAGTCAAAGAGACTCTCAAGAGTCTACTCCAACACCACAGTTCAAAAGCATCAATACTTCAGCGCTCAGCTTTCTCCACAGTCCAACTCTCACATCCATACATGACCACAGGAAAAACCATAGCCTTGACTAGATGGACCTTAGTTGGCAAAGTAATATCTCTGCTTTTGAATATGCTATCTAGGTTGGTGATAACTTTCCTTTCAAGGAGTAAGCATCTTTTAATTTCATGGCTGCAGTCACCATCTGCAGTGATTTTGGAGCCCCCAAAACTAAAGTCTGACACTGTTTCCACTGTTTCCCCATCTATTTCCCATGAAGTGATGGGACCAGATGCCATGATCTTAGTTTCTGAATGTTGAGCTTTAAGACAACTTTTTCACTCTCCTCTTTCACTTTCATCAAGAGGCTTTTAATTCCTCCTCACTTTCTGCCATAAGGGTAGTATCATCTGCATATATGAGGTTATTGATATTTCTCCCAGCAATCTTGATTCCAGCTTGTGCTTCTTCCAGACCAGTGTTTTTCATAATGTACTCTGAATAGAAGTTAAATAAGCAGGGTGACAGTATACACCCTTGATGTACTCCTTTTCTTATTTGGAACCAGACTGTTGTTCCATGTTCACTTCTAACTGTTGCTTCCTGACCTGCATACACATTTCTCAAGAGGCAGGTCAGTTGGTCTGGTATTCCCATCTCTTTCAGAATTTTCCACAGTTTATTGTGATCCACACAGTCAAAGGCTTTGGCATAGTCAATAAAGCAGAAATAGATATTTTTCTGGAACTGTCTTGCTTTTTCAATGATCCAGCGGATGTTGGCAATTTGATCTCTGGTTCCTCTACCTTTTCTAAAACCAGCTTGAACATCTGGAAGTTCATGGTTCATGTACTGGCTTGGAAGCCTGGCTTGGAAAATTTTGAGCATTACTTTAGTAGCGTGTGAGATGAGTGCAATTGTGTGGTAGTTTGAGTATTCTTTGGCATTGCCTTTCTTTGGGATTGGAATGAAAACTGACCTTTTCCAGTCCTGTGGACACTGCTGAGTTTTCCATATTTGCTGACATATTGAGTGCTGCCCTTTCACAGCATAATCTTTCAGGATTTGAAATAGCTCAAGTGAAATTCCATCACCACCATCAGCTTTGTTCGTAGTGATGCTTTCTAAGCCCCACTTGACTTCACATTCCAGGACGTCTGGCTCTAGGTGAGTGATCACACCATCATGATTATCTGGGTCTTGAAGATCTTTTTGTACAGTTTTTCTGTGTATTCTTGCCACCTCTTCTTAGCATCATCTGCTTCTGTTAGGCCCATACAATTTCTGTCCTTGATCGAGCCCATCTTTGCATGAAATGTTCCCTTGGTATCTCTGATTTTCTTGAAGAGATCTCTAGTCTTTCCCATTCTATTATTTTCCTCTATTTCTTTGCATTGATCACTGAGGAAGACTTTTTATCTCTTCTTGCTATTCTTTGGAACTCTGCATTCAGATGTTTATATCTTTCCTTTTCTCCTTTGCTTTTCACCTCTCTTCTTTTCACAGCTATTTTTAAGGCCTCCTCAGATAGAGATTTTACTTTTTTGCATTTCTTTTCCATGGGGATGGTCTTGATTCCTGTCTCCCTTACAATGTCATGAACCTCCGTCCATAGTTCATCAGGCACTCTGTCTATCAGATCTAGGCCCTTAAACCTATTTCTCACTTCCACTGTATAATCATAAGGAGTTTGATTTAGGTCACAGCTGAATGGTCTAGTAGTTTTCCCTACTTTCTTCAATTTAAGTCTGAATTTGGCATAAGGAGTTCATGATCTGAGGTGCAGTCAGCTCCTGGTCTTGTTTTTGGTGACTGTATAGAGCTTCTCCATCCTTGGCTGCACAGAATATAATCAATCTGATTTTGGTGTTGACCATCTGGTGATGTCCATGTGTAGAGTCTTCTCTTGTGTTGTTGGAGGAGGGTGTTTGCTATGACCAGTGTGTTCTCTTGGCAAAACTCTATTAGTCTTTGCCCTGCTACATTCCGTATTCCAAGGCCAAATTTGCCTGTTACTCCAGATGTTTCTTGACTTCCTACTTTTGCATTCCAGTCCCCTATAATGAAAAGGACCTCTTTTTTTGGGTGTTAGTTCTAAATGGTCTTGTAGGTCTTCATAGAACTGTTGAACTTCAGCTTCTTAGGTGTTACTGGTTGGAGCATAGACTTGGATTACTGTGATACTGAGTGGTTTGCCTTGGAAACAAACAGAGATCATTCTGTTGTTTTTGAGATTGCATCCAAGTACTGCATTTCAGATTCTTTTTGACCATGATGGTTACTGCATTTCTTCTAAGGGATTCCTGCCCACAGTAGTAGATAAAATGGTCATCTGAGTTAAATTCACCCATTCCAGTCCATTTTAGTTCACTGATTCCTAGAATATGTTATACACATATAGGCATTCTTTTTATATTCTTTTGCTTTAGTTGGATTTTTTTGATACTGTTCTGGCATGGGACAAGTAGGTGCCACCTTATTACCATAAAATGTAGTTATAAGCCCAGATTCCCTACTTGAAACTCAAGGAGGGGATCTTTCTTGGTTTTCTACTATCACTGTTAAGGGGGAATTACTAGGCTTTCACGCAAATTTTGCTGATGTTAGTAGAGGTGTGACCACAATTTACTCTGTGGTTTTTGGCTAGAGTAGAGTGGTTATTGCCTGGCAGTTTTCCATCTAGGCCACTCCTTTCCTGGTCCTTTGGATAGAGAGGAGGCTTTTGGTGGAGAGGGATGATCCTTTTTACTTGTGCCTGTTGGCACTATGGCTTGCTGGTTTCTTCAAGTCCAAATCAGGATTTATGAATCAAAAATCATATCCAGGGAACTCTACAGCACTTTTTTAACTTGTGTTCTGAGATAACTAGGTGATCTGTCTTCTTTATCCCACCTTTTATAGACTTCTTGTGCTTTTTAAAAATATAATAAGTGTCCAGGGTTTTTAGTTGTAGTTAGTGGAAAAAAACAGAGGAAAGTTTGTCTATTCCACATTTCTGAACATAGAACTGGCTCAGCAATTTTAGTCCTACGTATTTGCACAAGATAAACAAAAACTTGTTTACCCAAAGTATTATCATGAATCTTCACAGCAGCCTTATTCATAAATGGCTGGAACCTATCAAATTTCCATCAATGGGAAGGGGTAAATAGATTGCAACATATTCATAATATTGAACATTAGTTAAAAATTAAAAGATCTGCCTGGTAATATCAAATGTGAAAAAGTACAGGGAAAGAGGGACATTTAGATAATGGCATGCCACTCCAGTACTCTTGCCTGGAAAATCCCATGTATGGAAGAGCCTGGCGGGCTGCAGTCCATGGGGTCGCTGAGAATTGGACATGACTCAGTGACTTCACTTTCACTTTTCACTTTCATGCATTGGAGAAGGAAATGGCAACCCACTCCAATGTTCTTGCCTGGAGAATCCCAGGGACAGGGGAGCCTGGTGGGCTGCCATCTATGGGGTCGGACAGAGTTGGACACGACTGAAGCGACTTAGCAGCAGCAGCAGCAGCAGTGGAAATATAAATTATTACAATTGCTTGGCAAACATAGAATAAACTTATATTTGAATAGCATTTAAAACATGGATTTTCATTTTCAATGCCCTGAAATATCTCTTATAAATGTATACAAGGTGAGGTGTATAATAATGTTTATTATAGCACTGCTGGTAACACAAAATTTGGAAAAGATCTAAAATATTTATCAGTAGGGGATTAGATGAATCATGCCATATTGAGTAATAATATCTAATTATTTTTTGAATTGAAGTTAAAAAAGTCATCACTGAGTGAAAAAGTTAGTTGCAGTTACATATGCAAATTATACTAGTTGCATAAACTTTAAATCACACAAAACAATTCTATAACTAGTCTTATGGACACAAATGCATGTAGTACATGTATGAAGTCTTGAATGAAAAAAATCCACCTGAAATTTATGTGCCTTTAGTCTGAGAGGAACAGTTTAAAGGAACACAAACATGAAAGAGCTCTTCTTTTAAAAGGATATATTCCAATTTTAAGATTCATAGGCATTTTCTATATTATTCTCTGTAATGTTTTTGCTTTTCATAATTAAAAAGAGAACGAGTTAAGGAATTATAACTAAATATGGCTTTCCAAAAAAAGAAAATATTTGCAAGAATGATGAAGCAAACTAGGGAAACTAAGGAGTTTGTTAATGCTGGGTGAAGGGCACATAAGCCTTGAGTCAGAGATAAATCATGAAGGGCCTTGCATGTCTTGCTTATGGACATGTAGATTTTCCTTGAAGGCAAAAGGGAACCAATGAAGGCTTTGAAGAATGGGAATTAGATGAATGCATATATGGAGCAAATCTATATTTCTGTACTATGGTGTTAGGGATGTGGAAAGGGAAGGGATTCAAAGAGAAGAGGCAAAACAGTCTATTTTCACAAATAACAGTAAGTACTAAAAGTAATGTCTGTTTGGCATGCAGACTCTGTGAGGGCAGGAAACCTGTCATTTCTTTGTATAAGCCCCAGAGCAGAGCATTCATGTGAATGAGTAGAAATTCAGTAGTTATAGTGCCTGGCTGCTGGAACAGTTTGTGGTTGGGCTCTTATTATGGTAAATTCTATTTCAGAGACATGATTTTTCTTAATGGTAGGTTTAGATCACTGTAGTACAAGCTATATGCTAGATCTGGTATTTTTATTTGCTGACAGACTGAATGTCCTCTTGCTTGATTGGATTTATCATGATCAACTTTTTATGATCAATTATGAATTCTGATTGATTTCCCTGGTAGCTCAGATGGTAAAGAATCTTCCTGCAATGCAGGAGACCTGGGTTCAATCCCTGGGTCAGGAAGATGCCCTGGAGAAGGAAATGGCAATCCACTCCAGTATTCTTGCCTGAAAATCCCACGGACAAGTGGCCTGGTGAGCTACTGTCTATGGGGTGGCAAAGAGTGGGACACGACTGAGCAGCTAACAATTACACTGTCACTTTAGTTAAAGAGACAATTTCTTAACCGATCAGGCAGATCATTTGTTAGACTAAATGACATTATATTTTGACAAATAATTGAGCCAAATTAAGAATCATAATAGTCTGTCTTGGTAACATTATTTCAGGTGAGTTCAGTAGCTCAGTTGTGTGACTCTTTGCAACCCCATGAATCACAGCACGCCAGGCCTCCCTGTTCATCACAATCTCCTGGAGTTCACTCAGACTCACGTCCATCGAGTCTGTGATGCCATCCAGCCATCTCATCCTCGGTCGTCCCCCTTCTTCTCCTGCCCCCAATCTCTCCCAGCATCAGATTCTTTTCCAATGAGTCAACTCTTCTCATAAGGTGGCGAGAGTACTGGAGTTTCAGCTTTAGCATCATTCCTTCCAAAGAACACCCAGGGCTGATCTCCTTCAGAATGGACTGGTTGGATCTCCTTGCAGTCCAAGGGACTCTCAAGAGTCTTCTCCAACACCACAGTTCAAAAGCATCAATTCTTCAGTGCTCAGCTTTCTTCACAGTCCAACTCTCACATCCATACATGACCACAGGAAAAACCATAGCCTTGACTAGACGGACCTTAGTCAGCAAAGTAATGTCTCTGCTTTTGAATATACTATCTAGGTTGGTCATAACTTTTCTTGCAAGGAGTAAGCGTCTTTTAATTTCATGGCTGCAGTCAACATCTGCAGTGATTTTGGAACCCCCAAAATTAAAGTCTGACACTGTTTCCACTGTTCCATCTATTTCCCATGAAGTGATGGGACCGGATGCCATGATCTTCGTTTTCTGAATGTTGAGCTTTAAGCCAACTTTTTTGCTCTCCTCTTTCAATTTCATCAAGAGGCTTTTAGTTCCTCTTCACTTTCTGCCAGAAGGGTGGTGTCATCTGCATATCTGAGGTTATTGACATTTCTCCCAGCAATCTTGATTCCAGCTTGTGCTTCTTCCAGCCCAGCGTTTCTCATGATGTACTCTGCATAGAAGTTAAATAAGCAGAGTGACAAGCGTTGATGCACTTCTTTCCCTGTTTGGAACCAGTTGGTTGTTCCACGTCCAGTTCTAACTGTTGCTTCCTGATCTGCATATACATTTCTCAAGAGGTACGACAGGTGGTCTGATATTCCCATCTCTTTCAGAATTGCAGAGCTTATTGTGATCCACACAGTCAAAGGCTTTGGCATAATCAATAAAGCAGAAATAGATGTTTTTCTGGAACTCTCTTGCTTTTTCCATGATCCAGCGGATGTTGGAAATTTGATCTCTGGTTCCTCTACCCTTTCTAAAACCAGCTTGCTCATCTGGAAGTTCATGGTTCACGTATTGCTGAAGCCTGGCTTGGAGAATTTTGAACATTACTTTACTAGCATGTGAGGTGAGTGCAATTGTGCAGTAGTTTGAGCATTTTTTGGCATTGCCTTTCTTTGGAATTGGAATGAAAACTGACCTTTTCCAGTCCTGTGGCCACTGCTGAGTTTTCCAAATTTGCTGACATATTGAGTGCAGCACTTTCACAGCATCATCTTTCAGGATTTCAAATAGCTCAACTCAACATGAATTAAAGCAAAGATCATTGGGCAAACACAAACGAACTTCTTTTTTTTTTTTTTTTAGAACACCTGGCATAGAATCCTAAGGCATTTTTAAGGACTTTTTATTTTATATTGGAGTATAACTGATTAGCAATGTTTTGATAGTTTCAGGTAGACAGTGAAGGGACTCAGCCATACCTTATCCATTCTCCCCCAAACTCCCCTTTCATCTAGGCTGCCAAAAACATTGAGCAGAGTTCCCTGTGGTATACGGTAGAATCTTGTTGGTTACCCATTTTAAATATAGCAGTGTGTGCCTGTCAGACAAACTTTTGTCTTACTCATATCAGGAATGATGTAGAAGTTTGTCTCTGGGAGATACACGCCAAGCAATGTCAAATCCCAATCTATTCTCATTTATATTATATTTTCTCCATGTAACTGTTAAGTTTTTTAAACTTGACTTAATAATAGAAGAAAATCAGGCATAATACACTTTAAGATAAACCATACAAATTTTTTTTTGATTTGTCTCTTATGGCAATAGAAATAAAAGCCAAAATATAAAACAACCTAGATGTCCATCAGCAGATGAATGGATAAGAAAGCCGTGGTACATATACACAATGGAGTACTACTCAGCCCTTAAAAGAATAAATTCGACTCAGTTCTAATGAGATGGATGAAACTGGAGCCGATTATACAGAGTGAAGTAAGCCAGAAAGAAAAACACCAATACAGTATAATGACACATATATATGGAATTTAGAAGGATAATGATGACCCTCTATGTGAGACAACAAAAGAGACTCAGAGGTATAGAACGGACTTTTGGACTCTGAGGGAGAGGGAGAGGGTGGGATGATTTGGGAGAATGGCATTGAAACATGTATACTATCTTGTAAGAATGAAGCACCAGTCTATGTTCAATACAGGATGCAGGATGCATGGGGCTGGTGCACGGGATGATTCAGGGAGAGGATGTGGGGTGGGAGGTGGGAGGGGGCTTCGGCATTGGGAGATTGTGGACACCTGTGGCTGATTCATGTCAATGTATGCCAAAACAAATACAGTATTGTAGTGTAGAATAAAGTATTAAAAAAATAAAAAAATAAATTTAACAGAAAGAATAAAAAAAAAAAAAAAGCCAAAATAAGTGGGGCTTCCTTCATAGCTCAGTTGGTAAAGAATCTGTCTGCAATTCAGGAGACCTGGTTTCGATTCCTGGGTCAGAAAGATACCCTGGAGAAGTAACTGGCAACCCACTCCAGTATGTTTGCCTAGAGAATCCCCATGGAGAGATGAGGCTGGCAGGCTACAGTCCATGGTGTTGCAAGAGTTCGACACAACTTAGCAACTAAGCCAGAACCACCAATTAAACTTAAAAGATTTGCACAGCAAAGGAAATTATCCACAAAATGAAAAGACAACCTAGTGACTGGGAGAAAATATTTGAAAATGATACAACAAATGAGTTAGTATCTAAAATTTGTAAACAGTTCATACAATTCAATATACAAAATACCCCAAAGAACCCAACCCAATTTAAAAATGGACAAAGACCTGAATAGACATTTTTCCAAAGAAGACATGCAGATAGCCAACAGGCACATGAAAAAATGCTCAGTATCACTAATTGTTAGAGAAATGTAAATCAAAAGTACAGTAAGGTATCACCTCATACTGATCAGAATGGGTCTTCAAAAAATCTATAAACAATTAATGCTGGAGAGGGTATAGAGGAAAGGAAACCCTCTTATGCTGTTGGTGAGAATGTAAGTGGAGAGCAGTATGACAGTTCCTTAAAAAACTAAAAACAGAACTACCATATGACCCAGGGATCCCACTCCTGGGTATACATCTGGACAAAACTATGATTTGAAAAGATACATGCACCCCTATGTTCACCACAATGAGATATCATCTCACACCTGTCAAGATGACTGTCATCAGAAAGTCTACAAATGACAAATATTGGCAAGGATGTGGAGAAAAGAGAACATTTGGACACTGTTGGGATTGTAATTTGGTACAGCATTGTGGAAAACACTATGGAGATTCCTCAAAAAAACTAAAAATAGGACTTCTACTATATGATCCCTCAATTCCACTGCTGGGTATATATTTGAAGAAAATGAAGACATTAATTAAAAAAGATATATTCATGCTGATGTTCAGAGCAGCATTATTTATAGCAACCATGATATGGAATCAACCTAAGGGCCCATCACATAAATGGATAAAGATGCGGTATGTTTGTGTACACACATACACACACACACACACACACACACACACAGTGGAATATTACTTAGCTATAAAAAGAATGAAATTCTGCCATTTGCAACAATATGAATGAATCTAGAGAGCATTATGCTTGGGGGAAATAAGTCAGACAGAAGAGAAAAAAATTCTAATGTTATCATTTATATGTGAAATCTAAGAAATAAACAGTGTATATATAGAAATAGCAACAGATAAATACAGAGAACAAACTAACGATTACCAATGGAGTAGGGAAAGGAGGGAGATAAGAGATAGGGATATGGGATTAAGAAATACAATCTACTCTGTTTAAATTCTAGAAATTAAGCAACAAGGATATATCATATAGCACATAGCACAGAGAATTACAGCCATTATTTTGTAATAACTTTTAATTTATTTTTTAATATTTTCTAACAATAGATCCTTGTTGGTTATCTATTTAAATATAGCAGTGTGTATATGTCAACCCCAAACTCCCAATCTATACTTTCCATCTCATCTTATCCCCCAGTTCACTAAGTTTGTGAGGTAGTCTGAAGGTTGTGTGTTATTGTTAATCTGTAATAACTTTAAATGGACTATAATAAATAAAAATATTGAAAAAAATGAAAACAAACATTGAATCACTATGTTGTACACCTAAAACTAATATGGTACTGTAAGTCAACCATACTTCAATTTTAAAAATAAGAATTTAGAAAATAATTTTATACAGTAATTTTTAATTAATTAACTTTAATCGGAGGCTAATTACTTTACAATAGTGTGGTTTTTGCCATACATCGACATGAATCAGCCATGGGTGTACATATGTCCCACCATCCTGAACCCCCTCCCACCTCCCTCCCCATCCCATCCCTCTGGGTTTTCCCAGAGTACCAGCTTTGGGTGCCCTGCTTCATGTATCAAATTTGCACTGGTCATCTATTTTACATATGGTAATATACATGTTTCAATGCCATTCTCTAATATCGTCCCACCCTCACCTTCTCCCACATAGTCCAAGAGTCTGTTCTTTATATCTGTGTCTCTTTTGCTGTCTCGCATTAAGGGTCATCGTTAGCATCTTTCTAAATTCCATATATATGCATTAATATACTGTATTGGCGTTTCTCTTTCTGGCTTACTTCACTCTGTGTAATAGGTTCTAGTTTCATCCACCTCATTAGAACTGACTCAAATGCATTCTTTTTGTAGCTGAGTAATATTCCATTGTGTACATGTACCACAAATTTCCTTATCCATTCACCTGTCGATGGACATCTACATTGCTTCCATATCATAGCTATTGTAAACAGTGCTGCAGTGAACATTAGGGTACATGTGTCTCTTTCGATTCTGGTTTCCTCAGAGTGTATGCCCAGCATTAGACAGTAATTTTTAAAAAGGGAAGAAGATCTCAGTGAAAATTATAACAGACTTTTATATATATTCCATATATGGAGAGTAAGTATGGGCTCGGTTATACCACAATAAGTTTCAAATAATATATGGAAACTGATTAGTTTATTTCTGCTGTCAGATCAATTAATATTTGCTACGTTTGGGGTTAGACTCCAAAACTACCATGTGAAATTTGAGATACAGTCATTGTCTTTTCACGTAAATTCTTGACATATTTAAAATCAGAATAGTAGTAAAAATTTGCAAAATTATTGTGTAATTTAAATATATGTATTTGTGCATATGTATGTATGTATACATACACTCACAGATATACATGTATATGAGTGTATGTATATGTATGTGTATAATGTATGTTTTTATGTATATATTTACCTGATACATAGGAGTCATCTAATTAGCATTTAATTTTTTCTTGTTTCCATCCTCAATGAGAACTTGGCAGATTCTTGGAGTCAGAAGTTAAACAACGAAACAGATAATTTCTCTGTTCAGACAAACTTCTAAAATACAGATTAAAAAGATTTTAAGTCACAATCCATGCATTCAGATATAGTTATTTAAAAGATTTAGCTTGTCTTTTCCAAATTAAACAAAATGTGTGTGTCTGTGTATGTGAGATAGATCATATTGTGCATAGTATTTCATTGCTTGCTCTGTTTTGCTTAATTATCTATTGTTAATGCCTTTTCATATTATTAAATATTCTTTCTCAATGGGTAAATCATTTCCCATTCTTCCACAGACCTTTGCATAATGTCTTATTCTCCATTGTTTGACAATATCAATATACTTTTCCCACTTTTTAACATTCCCTTTGTGTAACTACCATTCATTTTCCTTTTGATTTCCTAAATGAACTTTCACAAGGTAGAAAAATTTTCTACTGTGACCAGTTCCCTCTCTAAGACTGACTCTCATTATTGGAGACCTTTTATGGAGATACATTGCATTTAACTTGCAGAGTGACTCTGGCCACACTCAGGAAGTTAGTATTTAATATTTATAATACACATAATCTGATCACAATGGTGCGATCACTCACCTAGAGCCAGACATCCTGGAATGTGAAGTCAAGTGGGCCTTAGGAAGCATCTCTGCAAATAAAGCTAATGGAGGTGATGGAATTCCAGTTGAGCTATTCCTAATCTTAAAAGATGATGCTGTGAAAATGCTGTGCTCAATATGCCAGCAAATTTGGAAGACTTAGCACTGGCCACGGGACTGGAAAAGGTCAGTTTTCATTCCAATCCCAAAGAAAAGCAATGACAAAGAATGTTCAAACTATGGCACAATTGCACTCATCTCACACGCTAGGAAAGTAATGCCCCCAATTCTCCAAGCCAGATTTCAACAGTAGGTGAACTGTGAACTTCTTGATGTTCAAGCTGGATTTAGAAAAGGCAGAGGAACAGAGATCAAATTGCCAACATCCATTTGATCATCGAAAAAGCAAGAGAGTTCCAGAAAAAATATCTACTTCTTTCTGCTTTATTGACTATGCCAAAGCCTTGGACTGTGTGGATCACAACAAACTGTGGAAAATTCTTCAAGAGATGGGAATACCAGATCACCTGCCCTGCCTCTTGAGAAATCTGTATGCAGGTCAGGAAGCAACAGTTAGAACTCGACATGGAACAACTGACTGGTTCCAAATCGGGAAAGGAGTATGTCAAGGCTGTATATTGTCACCCTCTTATTTAACTTATATGCAGAGTACATCATGAGAAATGCCAGGCTGGATGAAGCACAAGCTGGAATCAAGATTGCTGGGAGAAATATCAATAACCTCAGCTATGCAGATGACACCATCCTTATGGCCGAAAGTGAAGAACTATAGAGCCTCTTGATGAAAATGAAAGAAGAGAGTGAAAAATTTGTCTTAAAGCTCAACATTCAGAAAACTAAGATCATGGCATCTGGTCCCATCACTTCATGGCAAATAGATGGGGAAACAATGGAAACAGTGGCAGACTTTATTTTCTTGGGCTCCAAAATCACTGCAGATCGTTACTGCAGACATGAAATTAAAAGACGCTTGCTCCTTGGAAGAAAAGCTCTGATCAGCCTAGACAGCATATTAAAAAGCAAAGACATTACTTTGCCAACAAAGTTCCATCTTGTCAAAGCTATGGTTTTTCCAGTAGTCATGTATGAATGTGTGAGTTGGACTATAATGAAAGCTCAGCCCCGATGAATTTATGCTTTTGAACTGTGGTTTTGGAGAGGATTCTTGATAGTCCCTTGAACTGTAAGGATATTCAACCAGTCCATCCTAAAGGAAATCGGTCCTGAATATTCATTGGAAATACCTATGCTGAAGCTGAAACTCCAATACTTTGGCCACCTGATGCGAAGAGCTGACTCATTGGAAAAGACCCTGATGCTGGGAAAGATTGAAGGTGGGAGGAGAAGGGGATGACAGAGGATGAGATGGTTGGATGGCGTCACTGACTTAATGGACCTGAATTTGAGTAAGCTCCAGGCGTTGGTGATAGACAGGGAAGCCTAGCATGCTGTAGTCCATGGGGTCACAAAGAGGTGGACACGACTGAGCAACTGAACTGAATACACATAGGATATCTAATACTAATAAAAATCTATCATTGAGTACTTACAATATTCTAGGTAGTACACGAAGTGCTTTATATAGATTTAATCCTTGTAACAAATTTTATACATACTATTTATATACCTACTTTAAATATGAGGAAACTGAGGTCATGAAGTTAACTTACTCAAGGTCCCATACTAGTAAACAATGTGTGAGAATCCTAATATTCGTCACTTGTGGTCTTAGCTGCTACACTCTTTTGGATGCTGCCTCAGTGAAGAGAAAATCAGAAAATATGTATGCAGCTGAGAGCTGAATGATTACACAATTCACCCATTTTCCTTTTCCTTTGGAGCAACACACATCCCACCTTTCAGCACTTGCCATGTTGCAATAATGCTCTCAAGCAGTAGTAAAATCTAGGTGAATTTCTAATTCCAGTGTGGTTTAATTCCAATATTTGTGTATCTGTCTGTATGGGGTCTCTCTCGGCTTTGATATTCTTTGATTCTAAGAGGGCATATAGAGTCTAGATGCTTTAGATCAGCATTCTTGTTTCAGGAGTGAAATGACTCCTGGAAAATATCCACAGATGGAGGGTTTGTAAATCATTCCTCCACAAGCTCATAATGTCAAAGGTGCTTACTTTTTACATACAATTGTTTTATCATTGAAACAGTTCCTACAGCTGCAACTCAAGTAAATTTTCTCTTCCCTCTCAGCTAGCTACTCTTTCTCCCAAGTCCTCTCTTTCAGTCAATCTGTGAATGAATACTTCAATTTACTGGGGGAGATCACTGTGTAAAGTTATACTTTGGTTAATCTTTTTGTCAAGACAGAACTCAGTAATCAGAATAATTACTCCCAAATTGATGTTTTGAAATTTGGATTTTTGGGGGTAGATTATTGTCTTAAAGTAGGCTCATGTGCAGCCTGTGTTGAAGGTCCAGCTGTCAACCATAGAAAAGACAAAGGCAAGCTGGAAACGGAGTTGAATGTATTTGGACCTGAGTGTTTCCACCAGGGAATAAACAGCATATATTGGCATTACTTCTAGACACATCATTGAAGGGAAAGTATATTTATGAATATTGTCCTGGCACTTGAGGAAGATAGAATTGTGTTGATTCCCAAAGTGAGTCTGAAATCAGCTTTTTGTTAAGTAAAGGCAATGGTCTTATTTGAGTATAAAATGTTCTTTCTAAGATACCTCTTGCTTTCCAGATCTACCAGAAAGAAGGTAAGAATCCTCTGCTGCAGCTACTGCTGCTGCGTCGCTTTAGTCGTGTCCAAGTCTGTGCGACCCCAGAGACAGAGGCCCACCAGGCTCCCCCCGTCCTTGGGATTTGCCAGGCAAGAGTACTGGAATGGGTTGCCATTACCTTCTCTGAAGAATCCTTTACCTAGGATGAAAGAGAGGGGCAATAATATATCTCATTACCCATTCTTTCCAGGTCACTGTTTTGGCTAAATTTTATAGCAGCTCCCTCAAATAGGCTTCATTATCATCAGGGAAATTAGGCAAATTGCCTAAGGTCACAGAACTAGTCAGTGACCAAGACAGAGCTTGACACAGAAGAGACTCAGAGAACGCATTAAAACAATACTAGTGTTACCGAGCCAGGTCCATTTTGTGTAATGCCTAGCAGGCAAAAATGCTGAAATATTGAGGTTTGCAGAAAAGAGAGGGTTTATTCACAAGGCAGCCAATCATGAAGATAAGAGGAAAATCTCAAATCTGCCTCTCAGAAGGTAGGGGGCTGGAAGTGTTTATGGAATAAGGAATAAAGAAGCAAGGTGCTTTGTGGGGAGTGTGAGGAAAGATGACTGGGAAAAGGTGCTTAACCATGTTTCTGCTCAGGCCCAACTAAGCTACAGGCCTCTACACATTCGAAGCATAACCAAGCAAACACTCACTGATGCTCAGTTGGAGGGTTGGAGGTCCTATCCAGGCTTAACCTGCTTAGCTCTAACTAGATGCAGCTGATTCCAAGGACCTAGGAAAGAACTTGGGCAAACATCTTATTGTTTAGGCTACGAGACTTTTGGAAAACGTGCATTCTTTTTTGACACAATAAGACCTAGATTAATGATGGCAGGTTACAGTTGAAATGAATTAACTGATTACCAACAGTTTCACTAGCAAACAATTACTGAGAGTTAACCATGTACTAGATACTGTGGTAGCATTTCAAAAAGATAAAAACCAGGTGATGAATATAGGTTGAAAACTAAGTTTAACTAATAGAATATATGCAATGGTTGAGACTCCCCCACACCGCTCCTATAATTGTGATAAAAGCTAAAATCAATTTAGCTCTCCCTAAGTACCAGACCCCGAAGAAAGTATTTTGTATTCATTATCTCCTTCAGTCTTCACAGTAATACTTTGAAGGAGCTTACAGTCTAGTGGGAGAAGCAGATAACAATCAAATAATCTCATAAATAAATTAAAATAGCAACTGTGACAAGTCTTCAAATGGCTACAAGAATGTATAATTATAGGAATTGCCCTAGCCATAAAGATCAAGGAAGACAACACTGGGGGAGTAGGTGGGAGTGGGCACCAGCATGTGGAAAACCTTGTAGGGGAGGGTGCTTGGGGCTTCTGGAAAACTAATTTAATATATTACATTTGTGGAATAAATGAAAGTAGGCCAGTGTGGTGGGAACAGAAAGCATAAGCATGAGCATGGTGTTCGTTGAGGTTGGAAAGTTAAGAAAGGGCCAGGTCACGCGGCAAGTGTGTTAAGGATTTGGGGCCATGAAATGTCAGTGAAATATTTTAAAAGGGAGGATCAGCTGTGCAAAACACAAGCTTAAAAACACACAAGCAATCACTCTGGGTGATTGCTAGATATATTAGAGGAGAAAGTGGTTGCATGGAGACCACTTAGGAGATGATTATATTCAATCAGGTAATGGGTGATCATGACAGCTTAGACCAACTGGTTGTGGTAGATGTGGAGTGAATTTGATTTGCTGCTGCTGCTCCTAAGTTGCTTCAGTTGTGTCCGGCTCTGGGCGACCCCATAGACGGCAGCCCACCAGGCTCCCCCATCCCTGGGATTCTCCAGGCAAAAACACTGGAGTGAAAAGTGAAAGTGAAGTATGTCAGTCATGTCCGACTCTTAGCGACCCCACGGACTGCAGCCTACCAGGCTCCTTCGTCCATGGGATTTGCCAGGCAAGAGTACTGGAGTGGGTTGCCATTGCCTTCCCTGAAATTTGATTTACTTGGGGGAAACTTAATTGGTTTCAAAGGATAAAATTTGGTGATATATTAAATTTGTGGAATCAGTTCAGTCACTCAGTCGTGTCCGACTCTTTGGGACCCCATGAATCACAGCACACCAGGCCTCCCTGTCCATCATCAAATCCTGGAGTTCACTCAGACTCACATCCATCAAGTCAGTGATGCCATCCACCCATCTCATCCTCGGTCAATCCCCTTCTCCTCCTGCCCCCAATCTCTCCCAGCATCAGAGTCTTTTCCAATGAGTCAACTCTTTGCATGAGGTGGCCAAAGTAGTGGAGTTTCAGCTTTAGCATCATTCCTATCAAAGAAATCCCAGGGCTGATCTTCTTCAGAATGGACTGGTTGGATCTCCTTGCAGTCCAAGGGACTCTCAAGGCTTCTCCAACACCACAGTTCAAAAGCATCAGTTCTTCAGTGCTCAGCTTTCTTCACAGTCCAACTCTCACATCCATACATGACCACTGGAAAAACCATAGCCTTGACTAGACGGACCTTAGTCAGCAAAGTAATGTCTCTGCTTTTGAATATACTATCTAGGTTGGTCATAACTTTTCTTCCAAGGAGTAAGCGTCTTTTAATTTCATGGCTGCAGTCACCATCTGTAGTGATTTTGGAGCCCCCAAATAAGGTCTGACACTATTTCCACTGTTTCCCCAAATTTTGTGGAATAAATGTCAGTAATTACTCTGTTATGAGCTGTACCATGTCCCGCAAATCCATAGGTTTAAGCCCTAAACCCGAAACTGACCATATTTGAAGGTAAGGCCACTTTAAGGAGTTAATTAAGGTTAATTGAAGTCATAAAGGTGGGGTCCTTATCCGATAGGACTGGTTTCATTGTAAGAAAAGGTATCACTACGATGGATGTGTGAACACAGAGGGCAAGCAGGCAAGAACACAGAGAAGGTGGCCTCTACAAGACAAGGTAAGAAGCTTCAGGAGAAACCAAAGCTGCTGGCACCTTGATCTCAGGCTTCTAGCCTCCAGAACTGTGAGATATAAATATCTAAGTCACCCAGCCTGTAGTATCAATATTTTGTTATGGCAGCCTGAGTTGACAAGTACTCCTAGGTTTCTGGTTTGATCAACTGGTTAGGTATAAGATGATAGAAACTACAGTTCAGCCTTGAACAAACAATACAGGCATCAGGGGCACCAACTCTTTGTAGAGTGGAAAATCTGTGCATCATTTGTAGCCCCTTTGTATATGAGGTTCTTCCATATCTGTGGTTTCACACCGCCGATTCAACCAACACCAGATCGTGTAGTTCTATAGCATTTACTGGAAAAAGTCCCACATATAAATGGACTCATGTTTCAAATTCATGTTGTTCAAGGGCCTACTGTACTAAGTGGACATATGCTAGAAGAGGTTAAGCTCCTACAAAATATAAAGGAATTGAGATACAAGAATTTAAAATAATTTACCCATGTTTTCCAAATCAAAGTCTGACTGATTCCAAACCCCATGTTCTTAACCAATATTTTAGTATAGGGTGACTAGAGCAGAAAAAATATTCAGTCTACTACAAGCCCTAGAAATTACTTATAATCTTATTTTTTAAAAGCAAATTTCCAGTTTAATTATAGCAAAAAGAAAGGCACCTGGGTACGTGCTACTGCCCTTGGTACCATCGCCCTAGAAACATGAACCCAGGCTTGCCTAGCTTCAGAGAGCGTAGCCCAGAAACTGAATTTGGCTGTGTTTGTTTGTTTTTATTTATGAAGGTGGGGGTAGCCTGTCTTCTGCTTGATGATCTTCTCAGCATGGCTGCTAACAGTGGTTAACATGCTTGTGACCTGCCTTGAAGCATTCTTAACCCCTGAAAGCTGTACTCCAGAGACACAGCTGCCACATATTTTGAACTATATTGACCGCACAAACGAGTATGGGAGAAGCTGTAGCTAACACTGTGTAATATGGAGCAGCTCTGTTAGGCTTGAACACTTTCTACTTTTTCAACCCTCTCCCTTTTCCCTCTCCTCCCCCATCCCTCCCACGTGGGGAAAACAGAGCCCATGGCATCCAGAAGCTGTTTCATGCTCCTGTAGGAGAGGAGAAATAAGGGGGCAGATAACTGACAAGAAATAGAGATGAGGAGGCCTCAGTTACCTTATAAGGCAACTAAGTACATTCATATGACACCAAAAATATTTAAGGAAAATTTTAATATTTGATGTTTTTTAAAAAGCATTGAGTTAGTCATCATGACAATCAGAACTTTGTTGGCCTTACTTCTGCTTATTTAATGATTTAGTACTTTTTATTTGGACTTGCATGGAAGAGAAAGTAGCATAATCTTTCCAGTACATAGGGCTTCTAAAAGACTTACTTTAACTCTGTAAAGCAGTCATGAGGAAGGAGAGAAAGGACTGAAGAGGGCCGATTGAGAATGAGGCTTTTTCTCCATGGAGACCCTGTACCTAGGTGAAAGAGATCACCCCTTATTACCTGCCCATTTTTCTGTCTCCGTCTGCCACCACCACCTAAACGCTTGTGGTTAATTTTTCACCTTTGTGTCTCTGTGGTTTCACTGTGTGGAGAGTTTTCTCCGGGTGATCTGGTTATTGTCAGGCCCCCAGGGACACTTACCTTTACTGAAGAGCTTTGCTTTTGCCCTTTATGAACTTGGCTTTCAGTTTCTTATTCACAGTTCTCATTTTCAGTCTCTGCTATCTGGCTACTAGGTTTGCCCCTCATTTTCAAATTCTTGTTGATTTTTGTTTCTAATTGCCTTCTCCTTAGACTTGTCCAGTTTGGGTGGAACATTGGCTTAAGCCAGTATTACTAGGCCACCATCAATTACTTGCATCTTGGTACACATGAATTGTTTTTAAGAAACAGTGAATACTGAACAGATATTTATTCATTGGAAGGAATGTAACCTAGGAGAAATTTATTGGAATGAAATTCTAGGTGTGGTAGCCAGAAGACAGAAAAGGTAATGAAAGTGGGACTATTTGCCTAGTGAAGGGGTTTACCTTCATCTTTCTCTGTCAGTTCATATTCATTTCTTTCTTACCATCTGTTAAGTTCTTAATTATAGTCACTTTTTAAAGTATACTGTGGTTTGGCCACTCATGCTTGCTTTTAGGACTGTTTTATCTTTATGGATAGAGGCTGTCTCCATACACACATAGTACAAAAAGTGTTGTCTATTTCTAAACAGTCAACCTGTAGAGAAAATACTTGATACTGGGGTCTCTGACTTTCCATCTTTGTGTCAGTGTCTCTGATGCCTGGAACTCTCAAGCCAGCTCTTCCATCCTAGCTTCTTTATTTCCTGGGCTGTGCCCAAACTATAACCCTTCTATTTTATTTTACAGCAAAATACCGTGCCCTCTCTATGGCCTGGTCTTGCCTTCCAGTAGATGATAGAAGCTAACCTGATACTACCACCAGTGTCAATGGTGGTGGCTAATGAGAGCTTTCTGTGTTCTGCTGTGTGTGAACCATAGTTACATTTGGTTGTAAGATCTTCACTGCCTTCATGGGAAAAGTGATTTTAATGATGGCAATTCCATGAATATGGATTTTGGCTGCTGTTTCAAAATTGCCGAGGTGTAACAGTTGCCCAACTAGAGATACTGTTAGAAATTCTGAAGTGCTTGGAAACACAATTTTGAGGAGAAGAGAAAAGTAACTTCTGGCTCATCTGTAGGTACCACCTATCTCTCAGTTACAAAGTGTTCAAATCTCATGTCATACCACATCATGGAGAAACATGGAAGGTTTATTGAGATACTTCTGGTATAAAATGAAAAGATACACAAAACACCTGACACACAGGCTGCCATGTTCCGTTTTCACACCAGTGGTAGAGAATGCTTATAAATCATGATATTCTTTACCATTGAACCCAGGAGGCACCTCAGAGTTCTAACACTTATTCAACAGCCAGCCAGTATCAATAGAACAAAGTATGCCATTTCTAGTTCAGATGGTCTCTGAGAACTCCTCCAGCTATTCCTTAATAACTGCTTCTCAACTTTGGGTTGGAACTCATGAACATCATTTTATAACCAAAGAAGGTAGAGAAATGAAAAAGAAGAAAGTCTCTTCAGGGATGCAGAGAAAATGAGAGAGCCCCATAGTGATTTTTAGATATAACAAGCAGGCAGCTTCCTGAGTTGTGGTTGTGTTTACCATAAGCACATGTGATTACTGTAATTAGCATCATTCCTTTGAGTTGAGACACAGAAGACCCTAGGAAAGGAGAAATATGTTGTGGCAATGAAGTGATTGGTATTGCTCATCAGACTAGCCCTTTGAGACAACAGGAAAGAGAAGGAATGGCTTGGAACACGGGGTAATTGGGAAAGAAAGGCTCACAATGGGTGACCAAGAATAGTATGAGATTATGCAACATTTTAGAGAGGGTGAGTTGGGGCAGAGGAAGCAGGCTTGCACAGTGAGGTGTTCTCAGTCAAAGACAAGCTTATTTATACACCTGGCTATCCTATTGCCCTGTACTTCTGAGTGAAGGGGAAGGGGTTGTTTAGTGGCTATGCTTCCTCGTCAGAAAATAAAGAGGCTTAGAATGCTATTTCTTAGGGTTATGTTGGCTGACAGGATATTTTATGAGTCCTAAGCCATGAGCCCTTTCATTTCACAGTGTCAGTAAATCCTAGTGTCCACCCCAAGGAGGTTTGTGTCCACATGAAGTGGGGCAGAAAGAATGTGAAAGTAGCCATGTTTGTATTCTCTTTCACAAAGAGAGCCAGACATGGGTGTCAGAGTCCATTTACATCTAAGAACATGTCACCAAAGGAAGTAAATGTAATCACTGTAATTTAGAGAGGGTCTAATTAACACATTTGTTAGATAACTATGGTGACTTTACCATTACATCCTAATTAATGAAGAATATCCTGTGTATTCATAGGGCGAATGTGACCGAAATTAAGTTGCTAATGAAGAAAGAGGCCCTCAGTTGCACCTGAATCTTGCCAATAAACAAACAGCCTGCCTCTGTACACCAGGGTACAGCTACTGTGGTTTTCAGCTCATATCATCTTATTAAATGTCTTCTTCTAAGCCTGGAGAATACAAGACATATTTTCATACTAATCCCATGCCAAGGCAATAATGTTATGTGTGTTATTAACAATACTTTACTATGGCAGTTTAAAGAACTATACCTTCATTAAAATATGAGTAAATCAGAAACTTTACACCTATAAAGGCCATAATTGGGTTTCCTTTGAAAACTAATATTGTCTTTCTATCTGATTATACTTGTTATTTGCAGATGGACTGTTTTTATTATGATTGTCTGCTGGGAAATGACCCTTTTTTTTTTTCAGCTAAAGTAGAAAAGTGAATGTGAGTAACTGTATCAAAAGAATGCAGTGTATCCAGCTCAACTCATTTGAGGAGTGTAATATTTAAATAGAAAAGTCAAATGATTGACTATTTGGGGAAGGAAGGATAATCTAAAATAAGGGTTAATGTTTAATAGAACCTGTAGTAGTAACAATGGCAGCCCACTCCAGGACTCTTGCCTGGCAAATCCCATGGATGAAGGAGCCTGGTGGGCTGCAGTCCATGGGGTCACTAAGAGTCAGACATGACTGAGCGACTTCACTTTCACTTTTCACTTTCCTGCATTGGAGAGGAAATGGCAACCCACTCCAGTGTTCTTGCCTGGAGAATCCCAGGGACAGAGGAGCCTGGTGGGCTGCCGTCTATGGGATCGCACAGAGTCTGGACACGACTGAAGTGACTTAGCAGCAGCAGCAGCAGCAGTAGTAGTAACACATCCAAAGTTTCTATCCCTGAAGTGTCAAAATAAATTTGAGTCTCTGAAGTGTCTTATAGATTCCCAATGAGCACAATACCATGACTGTGTACTAAGTAATGCAGACGAAAAAGCAGAGACTAGAGCTTTTATTCCCATTTTGTAGAAGCAGCAGCTGAGGAACAAAGAAAGTAAAGGAATTATTGGAAAAATCACAGGAAACCAATGTAACAACCAGGTTTTAATACGGTAGACCATTTTCCTATGTAGTGTGTAAAGGGTTTCCTCTATAGTATGTAAAGTTAGGTTGTGGTAGCATGATCTACCACAGTGGGAAAGTTGGGAAGGAGCATTTTTAAGTTGAAAAATGTAATCTGAGTTGTCTCCATAACTCCCTGACATTCACCTGTTCGCCTCCTTCCAAGACTGCTGTCATGAGATTGTGATATTATGGGGACTTTTCAAGAGGGAAGGACTTCCTGGGTATTCACAGTTAATGGTAGAAGGAAACATACTTGAAAAGAGAATTAACAATTTCAGATAGCTTTATCCAAGATATTCATGAACACATTCTTGCTCGCTTGCTCGCTCTTGGTCGTTCACTATTGCTCACTCGCTTGCTGTCCCTTGGCCTGATTAGGTTGGCCGGTGGAGTCTGGAGTGGCATTTTCCCCAGGGAGAAATACATAGGTGGTTTGAGTTTCAAGGACAACCACGCAGGAAGCTCCACAGGGCCCTTTAATGAGCTGGCCAGTCCAAGCCCACTGTGTAGATTCAGCTTTCATGGAGTGGCAGCTGTCTCCACTCTAGGCCAGAAGTGGGAAAGCTACAGACTGAAGTGGGTAACTAGCCCAACAAGTTTGGCCCAGAGTGAAAAAAATGTAGGGATAGAATTTTGCGACTAGAGTGAGCCAGCCTTCTGGCTCACATGTAGTGGCTTATTTTATGGCCTACTATAGAATGAGTGGCTGAAACCTCAGAGTTTAGCTGCACTGGCTCTACTTGTCCTCAGTTTGTTGCTTCCTTCAACTATGAACTGTTTTAAGGATGTGATTGTGTCCTTTGTTTTCACATCTTCGTGCCTTTGCTCCTGCTTTTCCCCTTTTCTCATTTCCCTACCTGATAAACTTTGTATTCCTCCACTAAGATACAGCTGACATAGAACTCTTCATTGTAGCCTCCTATGACTGTCCCCTTGCAAAGTTAGTCACCCTCTTTCCAAAAACATGTTGGGCATTAGCTGGCTCAAATATTTGATCCATTTCATCTGTTCATATACAGCTTTCTCTGCTAGGTAATGAATTCCTGAAGGGCTAGGGCCATGTCTTGTTTAGTTCTGTACTCCAGTTTATCACAGTCTAATTAATAACTGATAAAGTACCTTCTTATCCATATGCTGGACACTTTGCTAGGTATTTGAGACTCAGCAGAGTCCCTGCCATTAAGTTTATATCCTAGTGGAGAAGGATAGATGACACATACATAAAACAAAGTAAATTCAGAGAGTAGTGTTATAAAATAAACATCTTAGCTGAAACTGTGGAAGTAGATGAGATCCTAGGCAACTGTTATAAGTAAAGACCAGAAGGTCTGGGACAGAATCCCTGGTAATTCCAACTTTTAACACCAGTCAACAGATGAAGAGAGAGAATGCATAGTCAGCAAAATAAAGGGGCAAAGGATGAGCATGGTAGTCCCTTCTTCTTTGCCTCCTTCTTCACCTCAAATTACCATGCTGACTCTCATTCCTCTAAGGTTGGAATTGTAGAGGAAAGCACTTGTAAGGAAACAAAAGACTTACTTGACTAGTAGTGATGTCATCTGATAGGCATGCTCTCTGTGAGTGACCAGTATCAAAATGCTAATTCCTCTTCTCTTTGTGTACATTTGTGATTTTCTCCAATATTCTCCAGCTGGGGAGATCCAGTTATGGCTTTAGCAGGATACCTCCAGTATCCTGAGATCACCTTACATCTGAGAGGGAGCCTTCTTTACTATTTAGCCTTTCACAGTATAGCTCACAGCTGACTGCTTGCTGTGGGGTTCACATATGACCCAGAAGAAAATGCAGTCTTTCCCTGCCATTGATGAAAATACATATCACTTTCAATGCAGTCCTTCCTCTGTACTCTAATACTCTTTAGCCACAGTATTTTGACCTTACATAATTTCTAGGGCCAATTCAGCAACAGTCCTTACAACACTCAAATTCAAGGTGATACATGTTAAACTCTTGATTGTACCTTACCAGAATTTGGCTTGAGATGGTGGCACGTGAAGAAGGACAGAGTACCACTCCTTCCTCTCTAGGGAAACCAATTTTTAAGTATTGCTTTTGGTTCAAAGATTATGTTTAACAATAAAACTTAATTGGGAAAAGAAGATCAAATTGTCAGCCATTAGAAAGTAGGGAAAACCACTAGACCATACAGGTATGACCTAAATCAAATTCCTTATGATTATACAGTGGAAGTGAGAAGTAGATTTAAGGGACTATATCTGATAGATAGAGTACCTGATGAACTATGGAATGAGGTTTGTAACACTGTACAGGAGACAGGGATCAAGACCATCCCCATGGAAAAGAAATGAAAAAAGCAAAATGGCTGTCTGGGGAGGCCTTACAAAATAGCTGTGAAAAGAAGAGAAGTGAAAAGCAAAGGAGAAAAGGAAAGATATAAGCATCTGAATGCAGAGTTCCAAAGAATAGCAAGAAGACATAAGAAAGTCTTCTTCAGCGATCAATGCGAAGAAATAGAAGAAAAGAACAGAATGGGAAAGACTAGAGATCTCTTCAAGAAAATTAGAGATACCAAGGAGACATTTCATGCAAAGATGGGCTCGATAAAGGACAGAAATGGTATGGACCTAACAGAAGCAGAAGATATTAAGAATAGGTGGCAAGAATACACGGAAGAACTGTACAAAAATATCTTCACAACCCAGATAATCACGATGGTGTGATCACTCACCTAGAGTCAGACATCCTGGAATGTGGGCCTTAGAAAGCATCACTACAAGCAAAGCTAGTGGAGGTGATGGAATTCCAGTTGAGCTATTTCTAATCCTAAAAGATGATGCTGTGAAAAGTCTGCACTTAATATGTCAGCAAATTTGGAAAACTCAACAGTGGCCAGAGGACAGGAAAAGGTCAGTTTTCATTCCAATGCCAAAGAATGCTCAAACTACCACACAATTGCACTCATCTCACATGCTAGTAAAGTAATGCTCAAAGTTCTCCAAGCCAGGCTTCAGCAACACATGAGCCGTGAACTTCCAGATGTTCCAGCTGGTTTTAGAAAAGGCAGAGGAAACAGAGATCAAATTGCCAACATCCGCTGGATCATGGAAAAGGAAGAGAGTTTCAGAAAAACATCTATTTCTGCTTTATTGACTATGCCAAAGCCTTTGACTGTGTGGATCACAATAAACTGTGGAAAATTCTGAAAGAGATGGGAATACCAGACCACCTGACCTGCCTCTTGAGAAACCTATATGCAGGCCAGGAAGCAACAGTTAGAACTGGACATGGAACAACAGACTGGTTCCAAATAGGAAAAGGAGAACATCAAGGCTGTATATTGTCACCCTGCATATTTAACTTATATGCAGAGTACAAGATGATAAACACTGGTCTGGAAGAAACACAAGCTGCAATCAAGATTGCCTGGAGAAATATCAATAACCTCAGATACGCAGATGACACCACCCTTATGGCAGAATGTGAAGAAGAACTAAAGAGCCTCTTGATGAAAGTGAAAGTGGAGAATGGAAAAGTTGGCTTAAAGCTCAACATTCAGAAAATGAAGATCATGGCATCCGTTCCCATCACTTCATGGCAAATAGATGGGGAAACAGTGTCAGACTTTATTTTTGGGGGCTCCAAAAATACTGCAGATGGTGAATTCAGCTATGAAATTAAAAGATGCTTACTCCTTGGAAGGAAAGTTATGACCAACCTAGACAGCATATTAAAAAGCAGAGACAATACTTTGCCAGCAAAGGTCCACCTAGTCAAAGCTATGGTTTTTCCACTGGTCATGTATGGATGTGAATGTTGGACTATAAAGAAAACTCAGTGCAGATGAATTGATGCTTTTGAACTGTGGTATTGAAGAACTCTTGAGAGTCCCTTAGACTGCAAGGAGATCCATCCCGTCCCTCCTAAGGAGATCAGTCCTGAGTGTTCATTGGAAGGAGTGACATTGAAACTGAAATTCCAATACTTTGGCCACCTGATGTGAAGAACTGACTCATTTGTAAAGACCCTGATGCTGGAAAAGATTGAAGGTGGGAGGAAAAGGGGACGACAGAGGATGAGATGGTTGGATGGCATCATCAATTCAATGGTCATGAGTTTGGGTAAACTCCAGGAGTTGGTGATGGACAGGGAGGCCTGGCGTGATGCAGTCTGTGGGCTCACAAAGAGTTGGACATAGTGACTTAACTGAACTGATCAGATTTTCAAATGTGGGCTTTTAGGTTTTGCATTCTGGGTTTTTTGTCAAATTTAGGCCTTTCATTTCAGTCTCTCAGTTGTGTCTGACTCTTTGCAACCCCATGAATCTCAGCATGCCAGGCCTCCCTGTCCATCACCAACTCCTAGATTCCACCCAAACCCATGTCCATTGTATCAGTGATGCCTTCCAAGTATCTAATCCTCCGTTGTCCCCTTCTCCTGCCCTCAGTCTTCCCAGAATCAGGGTCTTTTCAAATGAGTCAGTTCTTGCTCTGTGATTTAAAAATACTTCCCCCATGTTTTCTTTTTCTAGTGATTTTTTATTACCTAATTTCATAAATATCTTTGATCCACTTGGAATTTATTTTTTGATGGGATATGAAATAGGAATCCAACTTTATTTTTCAGATGGCTACCGAGTTGTTTCAACACCATTTGTTTACTCTTGTTGGGAAAAAATATTTTATTCTGTGCAATGATCATTCTGCATATATGTTGATAAAATTTATTTAGCTGAGTCACTGTTACCATTGCCTGTTCTTCATTATTAGCAGAACATCATCTATTTTACATAAAAGACTGCACAGGCACTGGGAACACCTCTGTAGTAGCAAAGAATGATGAAGACAGATGGGATCTTAGAGTTCATCTAGTCTAACTCCATTTACATAGGGCGAATCTGAGTTGCAAAAAGCAGAAGTTTCTGTAGGTTAAATAGGGTTGTTACTTACCTAATATTGGTGTTGGTAATTTGTCATCACATTTATTAAGATGATTCATTTTTAAAGTTCTAATCTCTACAGAAAACCAAAACTGTACATCAGGCTTAGAAGGGACAATCTGAGCTTTTAATGAAATGAATTTTCACACACACATGAAATTACCAGCTGAAAGCAATCAAGGCAAAATCATATTCTCAATGAAAGTAGAAAATCTTTGACAGGCAAAAAAAAGCTGCACTTGTCGAATACATTTTATCTGTGTATATATGGACATCCTTCTTTACTACTTATTCGATACCAGAGATTATATAGCAGTTCCAGGTATATAGCCTGAAGGGAAAAGAACTAAAAAAAAAAAAAAAGACAAGTTTGACTATTTTAGTGTGATTTGGAAAAAGAAAGCAAAACAATATCAAAAAAAAGTAAACAAACTAAATGATGGTGACATTCAACTAAATCAAAAGTATATGTACTTATTCAACAAACATTTGAGTACTGACTGGACATCCCTTGGAGCTCAGCTAGTAAAGAATCCACCTGCAATGTGGGAGACCTGGGTTCAGTCCCTGGGTTGGGAAGATCTCCTGGAGAAGGGAAAGGTTACCCATTCCAATATTTTGGCTGTGTGCCCAACAGTCATTAAGACTCTAGGGATATAGCAGCTAACCAGAGAGATAATGTCCTTGCTGTCTAGCAGGTGGAAAAATATGTTAATAGATAAGAAAATGGAAGGAACTTTTAGTACTTTAGACTGAGCAGTCACAGTGGGCTTATATAAGAGGAATTTTAATCTTGGACTGGAATGGCCAACAAGAAACCAGTTCTGTGGAAATACGAGGCAGAGGATTATAGACAGAGGGAAGGAAATGTGCAGTTTATATAGTTGTAATGTGCACAGGCATTTGAAAATGTAAAAGCTGTTGCAGTTGTGGTGTAGTGAATGAAGGGAGAATGTTAAAATGAGGTTGAAGAAGTAGGTAGAAGTTACGTCTGTAGGCCTTAAGTAATATGAGGTGAGGTGAAGTTGCTCAGTCATGTCCGACTCTTTGCGATCCCGTGGTCTGTAACCTACCAGGCTTCTCCATCCATGGGATTCTCTAGGCAAGAATACTGGAGTGGATTGCCATTTCCTTCTCCAGAGGATCTTCCCGACCCAGGGAAGTTTCTTTTTATTCTTTGTACAATGGTAATTGGAAGCCATTGATGTGTTTTGAGTGGAAGAGTGCTATGTGAAATGCATTTTTAAAATATTACTTTTTATTCAATAGAGATTAGCATATTGGGAGCCAAATTTGGAAACAGAGAACAGTTAAGATCCAGTTATAGTAGTCCAAGTGAGTCATGGTGGTGGCTTGGACTGGATGGTAGACATTCAGACAATATTAGAGTAGAGTAAGCAAGACTTTGGGTCTGCCAATGCAGGAGACCCAGATTTGATCCCTGGGTTGGGACGGTCCCCTGGAGGAGGACATGGCAACCCATTCTATTATTCTTGCGTGAAAAATCCCATGGACAGAGGAGCCTGGGTGCTACATTCCATGGGGTCGCAAAGAGTCGGATATGCATGAAGCAGCTAACATTTTCACTTTCACAAGCAGGACTTGGTGATGAATTAAATGTGTGAAGGAGAGCGAAGTCAATAAAGGCGAGACTTTCTCAAGGTAATGCCATTTCACTTGTATGGGGAACACTGAATACTGGGTGGGGGAGGGCGTTGGAGGGGAGGGAAATCAAGTATTCAGTTTCGGAAATGTTAAATTTTAAGTGTCTATTAGAAAGCCATAGTTGGATTTGAACACGTCACTGTCCATCTCTCTCTCACCCCCTTGACTCTTTGCAACAGTTTTGAACTGTTATGTAGGCATTACTTTCAGTAAGTACCATTCTTGCATACTCAAAATCTTGGATTTTCAAATAAAATAAAGTTCAATGTCTGGAAATTTCACACGCTTCTTTATAATATGACTGATTTTATTAATATAAGGCCAAATTCAAATCTTATAAGGAACATGAATTTGTCAAATGAAAAGAGATTTATTAATGTAAACAGTAATAATAGTATCTATGTAAACTTAGTTTTGCTACTGAGGTTACTTTTAACTCTTCAATGTTTAGAAGCCTCTACTTATAATCATCCACTAACTCGCTAAAACTTCCTCTTCCTTATTAAAAAAAAATCAGTATATATTTGCAACTAGAAATTGATTTAGCAAAAAAAAGCTGTCTAATGATTCTTATAAATTACTCAGTGTGTCCACAAATAAGGCCCAGTAGTCTTATATCAGATGTAGATAATATTGGCAATAGGTTGTTTCTAAGGCCATACCCTTTATAATCAACAAATAGTTTTACCATCTTTGCTTACTGGTCTTTCAGTACAAAACCCACTGCTTTTTTCTTTTTGCTCTCTGTGGGACCATTCATAAAGTCTTACATGTTCCAATTATTATCTTCTGTAAGTCCTCCCAAGAAGAATGCTGAAAGCCTTAGATTGTTAAATTATGTAAAACGTACTTTCTTTAGTCAAAATGGGATTCCCTGGTGGCTCAGATGGTAAAGAACCAGCCCATAATGTGGGAAACTTGAATTTAATCCCTGGGTTGGGAAGATCCCCTGGAGAAGAGAATGACAACCCACTCCAGTATTCTTGCCTGGAAAATCCCATGGACAGAAAAGCCTGGTGGTCTACAGTCCATAGGGTCACAAAGAGTCTGACACGACTGAGCAACTTCCTTTCTTTCACTTGAGTCAAAGTAGCATACAAGGTGGAGAAAAAAATAGGTCTGAGCCTCTGTGGGTAACTGACTAGTTAGAGAAGAATAGGAAACAAATAAGCTAATACCGTGGGTATCTTAAGCATATTCTTGCATTGGATGCTATATTGTAGGGTTTTCTCTGTGTGTGTATGTGTTTTCTTAATTAGTTTTAAGCCACATTAGAAGATGTTTTAAAGCTATGCTGTATCCCATCTTACTGATAATCTTATGAATAGCCTAAGGGAGTGCATCTGGCTCAGTTTTCAAATTGAAATCTCCTTAAATAGTGTAGCTTTCTCAAAACCTATCATGACTCTTCAGAGAAGATCCAGAGAAGTACATGGAGATGCTGCACAGCTGCCAAGGCTGAGGCGCCTCACTTGCTAAGCCTCGGGAAGTACAGTAGGCACACCCACCTTTCAGTGAGAAACCTTTCAGGCTGTGTGTTCCCTCAGACTACAGGCAAGGGGAAACTCTCAGAGCTATATTGAGAAAGGTTCAAGAATGGAACTATTAACAAGCAGTTGACACATGTCTGCAAATAAAAGTTGATCATTTCACATTGCGTTTTGGCTTGTGAAGGGTATAATTTGGGATTAAAAATAAACATACTGGAACATACATCCTGATCACAAACATTCATATGCACAGCTGGAAACAGATGCTGCAATTTGAAAGTATAATTAAGACACCATCTCTATTTATAGCGTACAAGCATAGCAAATTCATTGTCTTTAAATATGAAGGTTCAGAAAGTGTTAGTGGGAGAAGAAATATTAACTATGAGTAAAATGGCATACAGCACATCAAGCAGTCCTTTCTGAATTGGGGCATAAAGAAAGCAACATAGAGGAACCTGAAGTATGAATGAAAATCACACACAAAGAGGGAAAAACTAATATTCCCATGAAAGCCAAGAAAATACTCCTTGATCCTCTAAGACAACGATTGCTTCTTTGAGTTAAGTAAACATGTCTACTGACATAGAGCATTACTGGGTAGGTATTTAAAACAAAACAGCTGTGGAAATGGAGCAGACAGTGTTTTCCTGCAAGTGAATCATTTGCAATGGTAATGAAGTCCCTTTTCCCTGACAAACCACATAACTTAATAGTCATTAAGTGAAGAGTTTTTCCAAATACACATGGACAGGCCAATCGGAGTTGCTGATAGGAAAATCCTTACAAATGAACACGTTGCTACTTTACAGGAGAGTTAAAAGAATTTTAATTTCATATTCTTAAGCCCTTTATTGCAATATTAATAATCAGTTAAAGTAAATTTAAATGATTCACTGAATCAATTTACATTTCAAAATGCAGAAATTGTGTGGCTGAGCTGTGTGGATCAGATTATCATTGGGATTAGATTTTGGAACATGCCCAGAGGGGACAGTGCTGTGATTTGTGTGTGTGTGTGTGTGTGTGTTTTGTGTATGGTTTATAATACTTTTTTATTCTGTTGGCAGGCTTTCCTTGTCATGTTCTGTAGTCAGTTCATAAAAACTGAAGGAAAAAAATCAATTATGGAGGTATTTCATAAGGGGACATTGGAGCTTTTTTGCTTGTTCCTTTTGACAAATGGATATAATGGATTTATTTATAGCTTAGTCCTCTTCCAGGGTGGGTTCCTGATCTTTGAATTTTCCTGTAAAGAAGGTCTTTACTTGTGTTTAAGTTTATGGGAAATGCTAAACAGTGTATTGAGTTGGCAAAAAGTTTGTTTGGGTTTCATACGATGGTACAGAAAACTGAATGAACGTTTTGGCCTACTCAATATATCTCCTTCCCTCATGTTTGATGGCACAGGGTTTTAGCTCAAAGGCTGTTCCCTCTCTTATTAATGTGCCCAATTTTGAGAGTACTACAGAGGTTTTATTTGAAAGTGTCCTTTTCTACACCCACATAAGCATTGTTTCAAGAGTTATATGAAAAAACCCATTGATATAGTCATTTATATTTCAATATATTCTTAGAGTCTTTCATGATTTAAGATAATTAGCTCAATTGATGTCCCACATTTGCCTCCTGAATACTGTAGCATTATGGGAAATGGAATGTGGCAGAATTCTATTGTTTGCATTTATTTCTATGTATTAAGATGATGTGTGTGAGGTGTTAGAGTGAAGAGTTGATGCTGACAGAGGCTGCACAGTGCTTGACTTTGGGATGCATGTAAGTGGGAAGACTGTTGTTGCCCCACAAAGATTCTACTCAATTTCCAAGACTGGGTATATATCTTACACATTCCCTTACATAGCAAAATGGAGTTTGTCATAGTTGTTACCTTTCAGTTGATTTTAAAATAGGGAGATTATCATGGATTATCTGGGAGTAGATGGAATGGGACAATATAATCACATGAGCCCTTAAAAGCAGAAGAGGAAGTCAGAAATACATGAGCCATAAGAACTTTTCTACACCCAGCATCATTGCTGGCTTTGAAGATGAAAGGAGCCATGGGCCAGGAAATATGCATAAACTCTAGTAACTGAGAACAACCCCAATCTGAGAGCCAGCAAGGAAATCTGAATTCAGTCCTCTAGTTGCATGGAACTGAATTCTGCCAACAATATGGATGATTCTGGAAGCAGATTTCCCTCTAGAGCCTCTTGGAAAGTCACTGGCCAACACCTTGATTTGGGCCTTGTAAGACGCTATGCCAAATACCCAGCCAAACTTACCTTGCCTCGTGTCCTAGAGAATATTCAGATAATCAGTGGTTGTTGTTTTAAGCCACATTAGTGGTGCTTTATTATAGCAGTGATTAAAAAAACTAATATAAAGCTCTTAGTTGATGCCAGTAACATACAGACTGCTTATTAATAGTCATAGAATCTACCCATGTCTTACTCTTTTGTCTGATATCTGGCAAATCCACTCCATGAGTCTGAAAAAGAGAATTCTTGCTCCTCTTGATACTTGATGATCATTTATATGGAGAGCTGTTGCCTGGCTACCCCACTTACCCACTACCTCTGCACCACATACTACAGTTACCAGGATGTGCTTCCACCCTCTGTTTCTGTTCATCAGTCTGAACCATAACAAATAAAACTGCTTTCCCATACAACTTAGACTAACATCTAGAATATAATAAAAATATCCTAGTTCAAATTTTCTTTTCTATTTTTGTTTTAAAATATATTTATAGAAGAGTTGAAAGATGGTATCACTAAAGAATCTTTTCAAATGGATCTTGATGGCTGATTAAAGGTTTGAGAATTGGGATCCATCATGTTCATATCATACAGCTATTGAATAGTGGTATCAGTAAGGTTTAAGTTGGCCTAGACATGGTTGGATGGAAAAGCTATTTCACTTTCCTAAATCAGTATATGTTACAATAGCATTGGCAGCCTCACTTGTACTCTGTCATCTGGTGAGAAGAGCATTCAAGAATGGATCATGGAGGGGGAATAAAATACTTAAATTTCTTAAAATTTAAAAAAGTAAAGCATATAAAGAATAAAAATGTACATACTTAATTCTCCTTAAGTTTTTGCAAAGTCACTTTATAGAAGAGATATAAACTGTTTGATCATGTTTCTTTAATATTTTTCAAGTTGCCACTTCATAATGTATTTGAGTTTCCATCATCTTAGTACCCTGAAAATGTGCACTAAATTTCATTTGGTTGGATATGGAGATGCTAATGTGTAATACTGTGGAAAATTCTGAAAGAGATGGGAATACCAGACCATCTAACCTGCCTCTTGAGAAATCTGTATGCAGGTCAGGAAGCAACAGTTAGAACTGGACATGGAACAACAGACTGGTTCCAAATAGGAAAAGGAGTACGTCAAGGCTGTATATTGCCACCCTACTTATTTAACTTATATGCAGAGTACATCATGAGAAACACTGGCCTGGAAGAAACACAAGCTGGAATCCAAGATTGCTGGGAGAAATATCAATAACCTCAGATATGCAGATGACACCACCCTTCTGGCAGAAAGTGAAGAGGAACTAAAAAGCCTCTTGATGAATGTGAAAGAGGAAAGCGAAAAAGTTGACTTAAAGCTCAACATTCAGAAAACGAAGATCATGACTTCTGGTCCCATCACTCCATGGCAAATAGATGGGGAAACAGTGGAAACAGTGTCAGACTTTATTTTTTTGGGCTCCAAAATCACTGCAGATGGTGATTGCAGCCATGAAATTAGAAGACACTTACTCCTTGGAAGAAAAGCTATGACCAACCTAGATAGCATATTCAAAAGCAGAGACATTACTTTGCCGACTAAGGTCTGTCTAGTCAAGGCTATGTTTTTTCCTGTGGTCATGTATGGATGTGAGAGTTGGACTGTGAAGAAGGCAGAGCGCCGAAGAATTGATGCTTTTGAACTGTGGTATTGGAGAAGCCTCTTGAGAGTCCCTTGGACTGCAAGGAGATCCAACCAGTCCATTCTGAAGGAGATCAGCCCTGGGTGTTCTTTGGAAGGAATGATGTTAAAGCTGAAACTCCAGTACTTTGGCCACCTCATGCGAAGACTCGACTCATTGGAAAAGACTCTGATGCTGGGATGTATTGGGGGCAGGATGAGAAGGGGACGACCGAGGATGAGATGGCTGGATGGCATCACGGACTTGATGGACGTGAGTCTGAGTGAACTCCGGGAGTTGGTGATGGACAGGGAGGCCTGACGTGCTGGGATTCATGGGGTCGCAAAGAGTCGGACACCACTGAGCGACTGAACTGAACTAATGTGGAATAAACTAAAACAGAGGCCCCACTTACGTATTTGTAGTCTAACTTTACCCATTGGACTCTTAAAACAAACAAACAAACAAACAAACTCTAATAGCAACTCTGTTGCCTCTGGAAACTTCCTTACAAGGCAGAGGCAAATAGGTATGAGCCACAGTCTCTAAATAGGAACAGTTCTCCTCATCTTCAAGATTCAGGGGCTTTCCTGATAGCTCAATTGATAAAGAATGTGCCTGCAATGCAGGAGACCCCAGTTCAGTTCCTGGGTTGGGAAGATCCCCTGGAGAAGGGAAAGACTACCCACTCCAGTATTCTGGCCTGGAGAATTCCATGGACTGCATAGTCCATGGCGTCACAAAGAGTCAGACATGACTGAGTGACTTTCACTTCACTCATGATTCAGAGTAGGGATGTAAAGTTGGCAAAAAAATGAGTTTGGCTCCGGCCAAAGGAGAGGAAAGCAGGAAGTTGGGAAGCGGATGTGGAAAGGTAGTGGAGGAAATGTAGTGGCAAGTTTCCAGTTTACACTAGAGAAGAGATTAGCTATGTCCTTGAAAAAAGTTGACTGCTGACTCAGCCAGAAGGATCTGTTTGTTTTTAATCTGGGGCTTTTCATTGAAAAGCTCTCTTGGCTAAAAGATGAACTTGACCAATGTCCGCAAATGGGGAAAACTATTAGCAATTTTAGGATCCATTAGGGTCCTATTTATAGTTCTTATGTGTAGAATAACCATTTCTATAGACTTTACTCATATACTATCTACCTTCCTTAGATCTATTATTCTTTGAAAATATTGATTAAGATTAGATGTTCCTCAGAAATGAAACTATGCAATTCACTTGTGTTAGCAAAATCCACACTTTAAAAATTGATAGTCATGACTAGCTGTAATAGGGGAAAGGGGCATAAATTCAAACGAAGATATTACACTTGGTTCAGTTCAGTTCCGTCACTCCGTTGTGTCCGACTCTGCGACCCCATGGACTGCAGGACGCCAGGCTTCCCTGTCCATCATCAACTCCTGGAGTTTGCTCAAACTCATGTCCATCAAGTCAGTATAGTAATGTAAACAGGGCCCCCCGTGAGTACAATCTATTAATAGCTTTGTCTTCCCTATTGATTCTTTCTCAAGTCTGATCTATGCATCTAGATATGCCAGATTGCAAATGCTCAGTCATTTACTATTTTCCTCAAGATTTGAAAGCAGTTCCCTCACCTAGTCTCTTTAATCCCCCTATTTGTTAACTCAGCTTAACCAAATGGGATCCATGGGTGAGGGAGGAAAGAGAAATTTGAAGATCTAAAAATAAACAGAACTTTCTTCTTTGTCTGAATTGTACTTGAAATAAAAGTGCATTGGAGGCTACCGGGGGCTATTAGGGAGGGCTGCAAGAGTGGTCTAAGAAAGATTTGGCTGTACAACACAATCTACAATTGTGCAGACTTGAAATTTGTCTGTCTTGTTTTCTTTTCTCCTGGAAGTGCTATGGAATAGCACATCATTGTGAATTTTCAGATTCTCAAATGGGTTTGAAGTACCTCCTAAGTACCTTAGTAAGTCTACTCTTCTGTTTCTAGGGCTCTAGAATTTTCGGTAGTACTTAGGTTTCCTTGATGGTGAATTCCTGAGTTACTTCCTTGCTCTGGCACCTTCTCTGCTGTAGATCTATTTAGTATGGATAACTTTGCAATTTTCTGTCTGGCTACAACCATGATGTCCCAAATCAGCCTACACATCTAGAATGCAAGGAGGGAGAATTAGACTTTGAATTCCATTGAACAAAAAACCAAATGTGAATGAAACAACTTTCTCAGTGGTAACATCCCTGATGGAAAAGCAGATGAAATAGTGACAAAACAAAAACAGAAGCAGATTGTCCATAAACTGCATTTAAATAGTATCCTCAGCCCTTCTTTGATGCTGTTTCCCCTGCTAATATCTGCTTGAGAGAGATATGCAATTATCAGCAGCAGTGTAAACAATGGGAGTCAGGTCAATAGTGGGAAAAACATAAACTGCTGTGTAATAGAAAGGTAAAAGTAAGGTCTAGGTGAATTTTTTTTTTTTTAAAGGGGAGGCAGAGCAAAGAAGAAAGTCAACATTTCACATAGTACTATGGAAATTAAAATACTGAGATTAGAATGAGTTTTTATAAGTTGGGAAATCAGAATAAACCTAGGGTAAAAAACACAGGGAAAACCAGTGGACCTTGAAACAGCTAGAAAAAGTGTCAGAGACTATAGAGCCTTTGGGAGGACTGGCCTGAGGCCAAGCCATGTTTGAGCAGTTTTCTTTTGTTCTCCTTCCTTCTTGAACTTTGTCCTCTGTCTCTTTCTCCAAGGCGCTCTCTCTTTCTGATGACAGCTAGCTAATCTAGTAAACAAATTCATAATGACAGATTAAAGATGTGATGAAAAGAACTTAGGCTTTGGTGTCAGACAGAACTGGGCTCATCACAATTCTGCCGTTTTCTTAGTTCATTTCTTTATATATGTGGTCTTGGATAGCTTTCTTAAAATATCTTACTTGGTGTGGCTTCTTTTCCTCAGCTTTCTTTAAAAGTGAAGTATAACTGGTTTACAATGTTGTGTTTGTTTCTGGTGCACAGCAAAGTGATTGAGTATGTGTATATGTGTGTGTGTGTATGTATATATATATATATATAAAATATATAAAAATAATATATATATAAATATTCAATATATATATAAATATATACACACACACACACACATGCTGTGCTGTACTTAGTCACTCAGTCATGTCCAACTCTTTGAGACCCCATGGACTGTAGCCCACCAGATGCCTCTGTCCATGGGGATTCTCCAGGCAAGAATACTGGAGTGGGTAGCCTATCCCTTTTCCAGGGGATCTTCCCAACCCAGGAATCAAACCAGGGTCTCTTCTGAATTGCAGGCAGACTCTTTACCAGTGGAGTTACCAGGGAAGCGATAATAAGATATATATAATATATATTCTTTTTCATTATTATTTATTACAAGTTATTGCCCTATGCTATATAGTAGGTACTTGCTGTTTAGTTTTTTATTTAATATATACAGTATTTGTATCCGCTAATCTCAAACTCCTAATTTATCCCTCCCCCTCCTCTTTCCCCTTTGGCAACCATAACTTTAAGTACATTTGTGTCATTTTTTTCAATGTAATATATGAGATACCATGATATTTGTCTTTCTCTTTCTGGCATACTTAGTATGACAACCTCTAGGTCCATCCATGTTGCTGCAAATGGTATTATTTTATTCTTCTTTATGGCTGAGTAATATTCCATTAGATACATCTACCACATCTTCTTTATCCATTCCTCTTGTCAATGGATATTTAGGTTACTTCCATTTCTTGGCTATTGTAAATAGTGCTTCAGTGAAAATTGGGTGCATGGCACTTTTCAAATTACAGTGCTTTCCGTGTGTGTGTGTGTGTGTGTGTGTGTGTGTGTGTGTGTGTGTATGTATGTGTGTGTGTGTGTATGCCCTGGAGTGGGATTGTTGGATCATATGATATAACTCTATTCTTGTTTGTTGTTTTTTTAAAGAAACCTCTGTATTCTTTTCCATAGTAGCTATACCAATTTACATTCCCATAAACAGTATAGGAGGGTTTCCTTTTCTCTACACACTCTCTAACATATGTTATTTATAGACTTTTAAATGATGACCATTCTGACCAGAGTGAAGTGGTATCTCATTGTAATTTTGATTTGTATTTCTCTAATAATTAGCAATGTTGAGTATCTTTTCATGTGCCTGTTGGCCATCTCTGTGACTTCTTTGGAGAAATGTCTGTTTAGGTTTTCTGCCTATTTTTTAATTGAGTTGTTTGAGAGTTGTTGTTATTGAGTTATATGAGCTGTTTGTATATTTTGGAATTAAACCCTTGTCTATCACATCATTTGCAAATATTTTCTCACAGGCTTTATGATATCTTTTCATTTTGTTTATGGTTTCCTTTGTTATGCAAAAGCTTATAAGTTAGGTTAGGTCCCATTTGTTTATTTTTGGTTTATTTCTATTGCTTTGGGAAACTGACCTAAGAAAACATTGCTGTGGTTTGTGTCACAGAATGTTTTCTTCTGGGACTTTTATAGTTTCTTGCCATATATTTAAATCTTTTTGAGCCATTTTGAGTTTATTTTGGTGTATGGTGAGAGGGTGTGTTCTAACTTCACTGATTTACATGTAGCTGTCCAGGTTTCCCAGCACTACTTGAAGAGACTGTCTTTTCTCCATTGTATAATTTTGTCTCCTTTGTGGAAGATTAATTGACTGTAGGAGTTTATTTCTGAGCTCTGTACTCTGTTCCATTGATCCATATGTCTGCTTTTGTGCCAATACCATGCTATATTGATTACTGTCACTATGTAATATTGTCTGAAGTCTGGGAGGGTTATGCCTCCATCTTTGTTCTTTTCCCCTCAGGATGCTTTTGCAATTCTGAGTCTTTCATGGTCCCATATAAATTTTAGGATAACTTGCTCTAGTTCTGTAAAAAATGTCAGGGTTAATTTGATAGAGTGCGTGTGTGCTCAGTCATGTCCAACTCTTTGCAACTGCATGGACTCCCACCAGGCTCCTCTGTCCATGGAATTTTCTAGGCAAGAATACCTGAGTGGGTTGCCATTTCCTCCTCCAGGGGATCTTCCCTACCCAGGGATCAAACCCACATCTCTTGCATATCCTGCATTGGCAGGCAGATTTTTTAACCACTGTGCTTCTTAAGAGAGTACTAATTTGATAGGGATCACTGATTCTTTATATTCATAAACACAGTATATCTTTTCATTTGGGTCATTTTACTGCCCCAGCCATGAAAACACCGTAATGCACTTGGATATTCCACAAATGTTGAGTTTACAAAGCTGCCTGTAGCGCAGAAATTCGTGGGTCACACAGTGACTGGGACTTGGCTCAGATTTTAATCCTGTTTCTAAAGTTGTGCAGCCCCTGGGATTGGCACGGATTTCAGTCCTACCTCCACAGGTGGGCAGGCTTGCAGGCTCAGAGTTTTAAACTTGCTGTGAGCAGGCCAATCATGAGACTGCTATGGCAGTCCCTGTCCCTGCCTTCAAATATTATTACACACATTAACAGTGAGGCTTCCATGGCTGACCCAGGCTCCTTCTTGTGCACACCCCTCTCCGCCTGTCTGGTTGCAGCTTGGTCCACGCATCAGCCCAATTCAGGGTGTCTCTGTGCTTCCCGCCCCAGTCTTCTTCCAGGCTCTGTCCTCTGAAACCAGAATTGCAGCACCCATCCCTGGTGTGTACCAGCAGATGTACATCTTGGGCTGAGGAGCATAGGGGGTCAACCCAGACCCTCTGTACTGGTGTATCTATGCTTTTCCTGCCACAGTCCAGCTGCTGCACTCTCCTTTGAGCCTCCGAAGCTCCCTTCTGTCCTGGCTGATCTCCCAGCTGGTGAAGGGAGTTTCCTGGGTGAGAGAACCTTCCCTTCTCCACAGCTCCTTCCCAGGGGCACAGGGCCCATCTTGATTCTTTTTTTTTTCTTTCATGCTACCCAGTTACATGATGTCCTTTCTTACAATTTTGGTTGCATGCGACCTTCTGCCAGTGTTTAGTAGGTATCCTTTATAGATGTATCTTTATTGGAATATAATTGCTTTGCAATGCAATGTTGTCTTGGTTTTTGCTGTACATCAATGTGAATCAGCTATAGACATACATATATCCCCTCCCTCAGGTGGCACAGTGATAAAGAATCTGCCTGCCAAGCTGCAGGAGTCAGGAAGATCTGCTGGAGTGAGATGGCAACCCACTCCAGTATTCTTGCCCGGAGAATCCCATGGACAGAGGAGCTTGGCGGACTACAGTCCATGAGGTTGCAAAAGAGTCAGACACAACTGAAGTGACTGAGCATGCAATATATCCCTTCCCTCTTGAGGCTCCTCCCTCCTCCACATCCCACTCCTCTAAGTCATCACAAGAGCACTGAGCTAGACTCCCTGTGTTTAACAGCAGCTTCCCACTAGCTATCTATTTTACACATGATAGTGTATATATGTCAGTGCTACTCTGTCAATTATTCCCACCATCCCCTTCCCCCTCTGTGTCCACAAGTTCATTCTCTATGTCTTCGCCTCTATTCCTGCCCTGCAAATAATTTCATCAGTACAGTTTTCATAGCTTCCAGGATGTGACCTCTGCGTCCTCCTATTCTTCCATCTTGATCTCAGTTGATGTGTGTTTTAAAATGAGAATAACCATGTTTACCACATTGTGTTGCTCTGAAAGTAAAAGTGATATCTATAAGGCACCTAGAAGAATACTGTGGATACAGTAGGTGCTTAATAAATGGAACAGCACTTTTGTACTCAATATATTCTTCTCAAGATTATAGTTTCGTATGAATCTTTAGTTCATTACAACAAAGGAATATCAAGTAGATTTCAAGGGCTAGGGATGAGCCTATTATGTTGTTATCATTCGTAACATTTGTGTGTACAGTGTGTTGGGTTTCTTGTTAAGGGCTGTAATAAACAATTTCATTTATTCACAATAATCCTAGAAACTAAATACTACTACTATTTCCATTCTATGAAAGATGAAATGAAGCACAACGAGGTTATAAGTAATATGACCAAGGTCACAGAGCTAGAAAACTGAATGGCCAGGGCTCTAATATTCTTCTCAAATACAGTGATTGTAAGAGACTCTATGCTACTTATACAGACTCTCTTGCAAAGGGTCACCAAGGTACTACGTGTTTACATTTGGGAAATGACTGCTGTACTCCTGCTCAGATAATCCAGTCAACAAATTGAGATGTCAAGTGTTAAAGTTCATAATGATAAAATAATATATATCTACCATCTCTTGAGTACCTACCACATGCCAGGCACCATGCTATGAACTCTATATACATGATAATATTTAATACAGCAAATATGTAGTGTGATTTTTAATCTCATTATCATTTTGCAGATGAAAGCACAGAATTATAAAGAAGTCAAATAACTCGCTCAGGATATATGGTTAAAAGTTGTTGTACTAGGATGCAAACCCCACTAGGCTGTGTCAAGGATTGTGTGTCTTTCCAGCATATGTTTGTGCAGGCAAGAACAAGGATCTTCCTCCTCCCCTGGGCACAACTGGCTCAGTTGGGAAGTTCAAAACCAATTTTCAAGGCCATTTTCCATCAGAGTTAACTTGTTCTAATCGGTGAGGGTATTCACTTAAATGTAGCACTTTGACAGTAATGGCTTTTAATGTTTCTAAAGGTAGAAAGGAATTTCCTGAAGGCTTCTCTCCTTTCTTTTCTTCCCTTTTATTTTTTGTATGAGTCACACTGCTGGTTAGTTTCACTGAGAACCAACTACAGTGTGTGTATGCGTACATGTTCAATCATGTCCGACTCATTGTGACCCTGTGTAATGCGGCCTGCCAGGCTCTTCTGTCCATGGAATTTTCCAGGCAAAAGTACTGGAGCAGGTTGTCATTTCCTTTTCCAGGGAATCTTCCAGATCCAGGGATCAAACCCAGGTCTCTTGCGTCTCCTGCATTGCCAGGCGTGTTCTTGACCAATGTGCCACCTGGAAAGCCCTAATTACAATGTGAGTCCATCTCTAATGATAATAAAATATCTAGTACAATGATCTCCAGGAAAAGATTTGGGTTCTACATTTCTTTTCATTTTAGAAATGTGTTTATTGAAGTTTTAAATACAATTTTAAGTAGCTGCAATAAACATATATATCACTTCAGATTTCTTCATCTCATGAGTTCGTATCATTCATAGGGACTGAGGAAGAACATGATGCTTGAAACTGTGTTAGGCATTACACATTACAACTGTGAGGGGAATACATTTTGTCCAACCCTTACAAAGCTTTCTGGTTGGCAATAGGACCTACCTGATTCTACTCCTTATTCACTCATTCATCAGGCATTTATTGAGCATGTGCTATTTCCAGGCATCATGTTAGGCACTGTAAATAAAAACAAATAGCAGTTCATGTGTATTGAGCACTTGCTATGTGCCGGTGTTTATCACTCAGTTGTGTCTGACTCTTCGCGAATGCATAGACTGTAGCCTGCCAGGCTCTCCTGTTCATGGAATTCTCCAGGCAAGAATACTGGAGTGAATAGCCATTCCTTTCTCCAGGCCATCTTTCTGACCCAGGGATCAAACTCTGGTCTCCTGCATTGTAGATGATTCTTTACCATTACAGCCACCAGGGAATCCCTAACCCTCTTTTAAGTACATTGCTTGTATTAACTGTTAATCACACCAGCAACCATTTGAGATAGCCATTTTTATTATTATCTCACTTTATTAATCAATTTAGTCACTCAGTCGCATCCAACACTTTGTGACCCCATGGACTGCAGTACAGCAGGCTTGCTTGTCCATCACCAGCACCCAGAGCTTACTTAAACTCATGTCCATAGAGTCAGTGATGCCATCCAACCACTTCATCCTCTGTCGACCCCTTCTCCTCCCGCTTCATTCTTTCCTAGCATCAGGGTCTTTTCAAATGTGTTAGCTCTTTGCATCAGGTGGCCAAAGTATTGGAGTTTCAGCTTCAACATCAGTCCCTCCAGTGAATACCCGGGACTGATCTCCTTTAGGATTGACTGGTTTGATCTCCTTGCAGTGTGAGGGACTATCAAGAGTCTTCTCCAACACCACAGTTCAAAAGCATTGATTCTTCAGCACTCAGCTTTCTTTATGGTCCAACTTTCACATCCATCTATGACTACTGGAAAAACCATAGCTTTCAGAAATGGACCATTTTGTTGGCAAAACAATGTCTCTGCTTTTTAATATGCAGTCCAGGTTGTTCATAGCTTTTCTTCCAAGGAACAAGCATCTTTAAATTTCATGGCTACAGTCACCATCTGCAGTGATTTTGGAGCCTCCCAAAATAAAGTCTCTCACTGTTTCCATTGTTCCCTCATCTATTTGCCATGAAGTAATGGGATTGGATGCCATGATCTTAGTTTTCTGAATGCTGAGCTTTAAGCCAACTTTTTCACTCTCCTCTTTCACTTTCATCAAGAGGCTCTTTAGTTCCTTTTCACTTTCTGCCATAAGGGTAGTGTCATCTGCATATCTGAGGTTATTGATATTTCTCCCAGCAATCTTGATTCCAGCTTGTGTTTCATCCAGCCCAGCATTCACATAATGTTTTCTGCATATAAGTTAAATAAGCAGGGTAATAATATACAGCCTTGAAATGCTTCTTTTCCAATTTGGAACCAGTCTGTTGTTCCATGTCTAGTTCTACCTGTTGCTTCTTGACCTGCATACAGATTTCTCAGGACGCAGGTGAGGTGGTCTTGTATTCCCATCTCTTTCAGAATTTGCCACAGTTTGTTGTGATCCACACAGTCAAATGTTTGGCATAGTCAATAATGCAGAAGTAGATGTATTCCTAGAACTCTCTTGCTTTTTTGATGATCCAACGGATGTTGGCAATTTGATTTCTGGTTCCTCAGTTCAGTTCAGTACAGTCGCTCAGTCATGTCCAACTCTTTGTGTACCCATGAATCACAGCATGCCAGGCCTCCCTGTCCATCACCATCTCCCGGAGTTCACTCGAACTCACATCCATCGAGTCGGTGATGCCATCCAGCCATCTCATCCTCTGTCGTCCCCCTTTTCTCCTGCCCCCAATCCCTCCCAGCATCAGTCTTTTCCAATGAGTCAACTCTTCTCATGAGGTCCTCTGCTCTTTCTAAATCCAGCTTGAACATCTAGAAAGTTCATGATTCATCTACTGTTGAAACCTGGCTTGGAGAATTTTGGGCATTACTTTACTAGCATGTGAGATGAGTGCAGTTGCCCGGTAGTTTGAGCATTTTTGGCATTGCCTTTCTTTGGGATTGGAATGAAAATGGACCTTTTCCAGTCCTGTGGTCACTGTTGAGTTTTCAAATTTGCTGGCATATTGAGTGCAGCACTTTCAAAACATAATCTTTTAGGATTTGAAATAACTCAACTGGAATTCCATCACCTCCACTAGTTTTGTTCATAGTGATGCTTCCCTTAGGCCCCTTGACTTCACATTCTAGGATGTCTGCCTTTAAATGAGTGATCGCACCATTGTGATTATCTGGGTCATGAAGATCCTTTTGTACAGTTCTGTGTATTCTTGCCACCTCTTCTTAATATCTACTGCTCCTGATATGTCCATACAATTTCTGTCCTTTATCGAGCCCATCTTTACATGAAATATTCCCTTGGTATCTCTAATTTTCTTGAAGAGATCTCTAGTCTTTCCCATTCTGTTGTTTTCCTCTATTTCTTTCAATTGATCATTGTCGAAGGCTCTCTTATCTTTCCTTGCTATTCTTTGGAACTCTGCACTCAAATGAATATCTTTCCTTTTCTCCTTTGCCTTTCACTTCTCTTCTCAGCTACTCAGACAACCATTTTGCCTTTTTGCATTTCTTTTTCTTGGGGATGGTCTTGATCCCTGTCTCCTGTACAATGTCATGAACCTCTGTCTAGTTTTTCAGGCACTCTGTTTATCAGATCTGATCTCTTGAATCTATTTGTCACTGCCACTGTAAGGGATTTGATTTAGATCATACCTGAATGGTCTAGTGGTTTTCCTATTTTCTTTAATTTAAGTCTGAAGTTTGTAACAAGGAGTTCACGATCTGAGTCAGTCAGCTCCTGGTCTTGTTTTTGCTGACTGTATAGCACTTCTCCATCTTTGACTACAAAGAATATAATCAATCTGATTTCGCTATTGACCATCTGGTGATGTTCATATGTAGAGTCTTTTCTTGTGTTGTTGGAAGAGGGTGTTTGCTATGACCAGTGGATTTTCTTGACAAGACTCTGTTAGCCTTTGCCCTGCTTCATTTTATACTCCGAGGCCAAATTTGCCTGTTACTCCAGGTATCTCTTGATTCCTACTTTTACATTCCAGTCCCCTATAATGAAAATGACATCTTTTTGGGGTGTTAGTTCTGGAAGGTCTTGAAGCTGTTCAACTTCAGCTTCTTCAGCACTGTTGGTTGGGGCATGGACTTGCATTACTGTGATATTGAATGGTTTGCCTTGGAAACAAAAAGAAATCGTTCTGTCATTTTTGAGAATGCACCCAAGTACTGCATTTTGGACTCTCTTGTTCATCATGAGGGCTACTCCATTTCTTCTGAGGGGTTCTTGCCCACAGTGGTGGATATAATGGTCATCTGAATTAATTTCACCCATTCCAGTCCATTTTAGTTAGCTGATTCCTAGAATGTCGATGTTCACTCTTGCCGTCTCCTGTTTGACCACTTCTAATTTGCCTTGATTCATGGACCTGACATTCCAGGTTACTATGCAATGTTGTTGTTTACAGCATGAGACTTTACTTCCATCTCCAGTCACAACCACAGCTGGGTATTGTTTTTGCTTTGGCTCCATCTCTTCATTCTTTCTGGAGCTAGTTCTCCATTCTTCTGTAGCACATTGGATACCTACCAACTTGGGAGGTTCATCTTTCAGTGCACTATCCTTTTGCTTTTCATACTGTTCATGGAGTTCTCAAGGCAAGATTACTGAAGTGGTTTGCCATTCTGTTCTCCAGTGGACCACATTTTTCAGAACTCTCTGGTTGGAGAGTTCTCACAAAATGTGATCCACTTTGTAAATGAAAAACTGAAATACTGACAGGTCATATAATCTGCCCATGGTCAAAGTAGTGGAGCCAGGCAGTTATTTCAGAGCTGTACTTATAGCTACTGTGTTAAACTGCTTATAATAGGATATGAAAAACATTTTCTGCATTTAAGGAGTTCATAGTTTGGCAAAATAGACTAGAAGTTTAAATCAATCAGTTGCAATACATTGTGATATGGGCTTTATAGGATGTCTAAAAATATATTATAAAGATACCTGACATAGTTGAGAGAATTTTGAAATGAGCATCTAAGCTGAGACATGAAAGATGAGTGTTAACTATTAATATAAAGGTAAAGGGAGAAACAGGATGCATGAGAAGGTGAAGAGGACATGGAGGGAGTAGAGGTTTTCTAGGAATAGTGTTTCAAGCAGAGGGTACAATGTATGACGAAGCTGTAATATATTTAGTGTTGTTAAGGAAAGGTATTAGTTGAGGCTGGAAAATCAGTCAGGTTTCAGATCATGCAGGTTTATTTCAATCGTATTAAGAAATTTGGATTATCCAAATCCAAAGTGCTATATGAATTCACTGAACAATTTAAGCAAGGGTGATTTACTTTTTTTTCATTTTTACCTTTTTGATTGCTCAAGTAATAGTGTGGAGAATAGAATGATGGGCAGGAAGGTCTACTAGAAAGTAGTTTTCACAAATCAATAGCTGAATATATGATGTATACCTGAACAGTTATCCTTTTCTTCATGGAAATTTTTTGTGATAAGTTACCCAAACTTTTTGGCTTCTGTGGCTCTGACTTTTACTATGCCCAGATGTGCTGCAACCAGCATGATAGATACATTTTTCGCTAAAGATCAAATGTTAGTCATTGCTTCAGCAGGGAAGAATAACAAGTGAGTTCATCATTGTGGTTAGTTCTATTTATGTTTTTAATTTAGAAAAATGATAAATAAAAATACCTTATGTTTGTTTAAGGATGATAAAGTTAAACACTTTGTGGGGGTGGGCATTAGTTTCATTATACAGAATATTCCTAAGGGATAACTGAGTATGAAACACCTTAGTATAAGACAGAGCTAGAACCAAAGTCTTGTTATCTTGTTTTTTTTTTCCCACTGCCTCTAGATAAGATGTTGTGGGTTGATTAGATTTGTTCACAGCTGGAAATGCTGAATAAGCTAAAGGCATTGCTGCTGCTGCTGCTTCTAAATTGCTTCAGTCGTGTCTGACTCTGTGTGACACCACAGATGGCAGCCACCTGGCTCCCCCGTCCCTGGGATTCTCCAGGCAAGAACACTGGAGTGGGTTGCTATTTCCTTCTCCAATGCATGAAAAGGAAAAGTGAAAGTGAAGTTGCTCAGTCATGTCCAACTCTTCACAACCCCATGGACCTCAGTCTATCAGGCTCCTCCAGCCATGGGATTCACCAGGCAAGAGTACTAGAGTGGGTTGCCAGTGCCTTCTCTGAAAGGAATTGAGTCAATGCCAAAGAATGCTCAAACTACTGCACAATTGCATTCATCTCACATGCTAGTAAAGTAATCATCAAAATTCTCCAAGCCAGGCTTCAACAATACATGAACCATGATGTTTAAGGTGGTAGAGGAACCAGAGATCAAATTACCAAGTTCTGCTGGATCATGGAAAAAGCAAGAGAGTTCCAGAAAAATGTCTATTTCTTCTTTATTGACTATGCCAAAGCCTTTGACTGTATGGATCACAATAAAATGTGGAAAATTCTGACCGAGATGGGAATACCAGACCACCTGACCTGCCTCTTGAGAAATCTGTATGCAGGTCAGGAAGCAACAGTTAGAGCTGGACATGGAACAACAGACTGGTTCCAAATAGGAAAAGGAGAACATCAAGGCTGTATATTGTCACCCTGCTTATTTAACTTATATGCAGAGTACATCATAAGAAATGCTGGACTGGAAGAAACACAAGCTGGAATCAAGATTGCTGGGAGAAATATCAATAACCTCAGATACGCAGATGACACCACCCTTATGTCAGAAAGTGAAGAGGAACTAAAAAGCCTCTTGATGAAAATAAGAGAAGAGAGTGAAAAGTTGGCTTAAAGCTCAACATTCAGAAAACGAAGATCATGGTATCTGGTCCCATCATTTCATGGGAAATAGATGGGGAAACAGTGTCAGACTTTATTCTTGGGGGCTCCCAAATCACTGCAGATGGTGACTACAGCCATGAAATTAAAAGACACTTACTCCTTGGAAGAAAAGTTATCACCAACCTAGATAGCATATTCAAAAGCAGAGACATTACTTTGCCGACTAAGGTCCATCTAGTCAAGGCTATGGTTTTTCCAGTAGTCATGTATGGATGTGAGAGTTGGGCTGTGAAGAAGGCTGAGCACAGAAGAATTGATGCTTTTGACTGTGGTGTTGGAGAAGACTCTTGAGAGTCCCTTGGACTGCAAGGAGATCCAACCAGTCCATTCTGAAGGAGATCAGCCCTGGGATTCCTTTGAAGGGATGATGCTCAAGCTGAAACTCCAGTACTTTGGCCGCCTCATGTAAAGAGTTGACTCATTGGAAAAGACTCTGATGCTGGGAGGGATTGGGGGCAGGAGAAGAAGGGGACGACAGAGGATGAGATGGCTGGATGGCATCACTGACTCGATGGATGTGAGTCTGAGTGAACTCCAAGAGTTGGTGATGGACAGGGAGGCCTGGCGTGCTGTGATTCATGGGTTCACAAAGAGTGGGACACGACTGAGTGACTGAACTGTACTGAAGAATAAATTTGGCCACTACTTGTGTCTGCCAAGTGGCAGTACTGAAGCTCTCTGAGGATAAGATATCCTTTAAGGACCAATGGACTCACCCATATTGCTTTGAGTCTAAATGAAGCTTTGTGTCATTTATGCCTTCAGCAATTTATCAGCACTATACGACCTGCCAGAAGAGCAGTGACAAAGGCAAAGAAGTAGACTATTCTTTCCAAGAATAATGAATTTAACTGTGGGTCAGCATAGTCCTTGTACAGCTCTTTTTTGTCCCTCTTTTGCATCCCACAAATTTAAGAGGTTAGCACTTCTTTTTTTCTGTGGTATGTCTAAGAAGCAACAGGGTATAATGGACAGAGAATAGAATGAGGAGTCCTGCCTCTGCTGTGTGTGACAGATTTGGAAGTCAGTCAACTTTTCAGAGCCCCAATGTCCAGTTTTCTTATGTTTAAAATAGTAAAAGGTATTGCCCCTGGAGAAGGCAATGGCACCCCACTCCAGTACTCTTGCCTGGAAAATCCCATAGATGGAGGAGCCTGGTGGGCTGCAGTCCATGGGGTCGCTGAGAGTTGGACACGACTCAGTGAATTCACTTTCACTTTTCACTTTCATGCATTGGAGAAGGAAATGGCAACCCACTCCAGTGTTCTTGCCTGGAGAATCCCAGGAACAGCAGAGCCTGGTGAGCTCCGTCTATGGGGTTGCACAGGGTCGGACACAACTGAAGCGACTTAGCAGCAGCAGCAGGTATTGCCCCATGGAGTTATTGAAACAAATATTTGTGAAAGCACCTTGAAAAGGCTAAGTAACTATTGTCATTCAGATTCTCCAGGACTCAATTTTCCCATCTGGAAAAGGAATGTGTTGGAAAAAGATGATTTCTAAATGTTAGAACACTAATGTGGTCAAACAATATATTATAAAATCATTCTGTTTTATAAAAAGGTTGACTCAGATTATTTGACACTCAAGAAAGTGATAATATGTGCTGGTAGCCCATAGCTCTAGGGGAAAGTAGACCACAAGTAGAGAGGAAGTGATCAAATCTCTGTAAGCAGAGGCAGACAAGTGACTTACATATTTCAGACAAATAGGTATAGAGGTAAAGAAGTTCAGTTCAGTTTAGTCACTCAGTCGTGTCCAACTCTTTGCGACCCCATGAATTGCAGCATGCTAGGCCTCCCTGTCCATACCAACTCCCGTAGTTCACTCAGACTCACGTCCATCAAGTCCGTGATGCCATCCAGCCATCTCATCCTTGGTCATCCCCTTCTCATCCCGGCCCCAATCCTTTCCAGCATCAGAGTCTTTTCCAATGAGTCAACTCTTCGCATGAGGTAGCCAAAGTACTGGAGTTTCAGCTTGAGCATCATTCCTTCCAAAGAACACCCAGGGCTGATCTCCTTCAGAATGGACTGGTTGGATCTCCTTGCAGTCCACTGGACTCTCAAGAGTCTTCTCCAACACCACAGTCAAAAGCATCAATTCTTCAGTGCTCAGTCTTCTTCACAGTCCAATTCTCACATCCATACATGACCACAGGAAAAACCATAGCCTGACTAGATGGACTTTAGTCAGCAAAGTAATGTCTCTGCTTTTGAATATGCTATCTAGGTTGGTGATAACTTTTCTTCCAAGGAGTAGGTGTCTTTTAATTTCATGGCTACAGTCACCATCTGCAGTGATTTGGGAGCCCCCAAAAATAAAGTCTGACACTGTTTCCACTGTTTCCCCATCTATTTCCCATGAAGTGATTGGACCAGATACCATGATCTTCATTTTCTGAATGTTGAGCTTTAAGCCAACTTTTCACTCTCCTCTTTCACTTTCATCAAGAGGCTTTTAGTTTCTCTTCACTTTCTGCCATAAGGGTGGTGTCATCTGCGTATCTGAGGTTATTGATATTTCTCCCAGCAATCTTGATTCCAGCTTGTGTTTCTTCCAGTCCAGCATTTCTCATGATGTACTCTGCATATAAGTTAAATAAGCAGAGTGACAATATACATCCTTGACGTACTCCTTTTCCTATTTGGAACCAGTCTGTTGTTCCATGTCCAGCTCTAACTGTTGCTTCCTGACCTGCATACAGATTTCTCAAGAGGCAGGTCAGGTGGTCTGGTATTCCCGTCTCAGTCAGTATTTTCCACATTTTATTGTGATCCACACAGTCAAAGCCTTTGGCATAGTCAATAAAGCAGAAGTAGATATTTTTCGAGAACTCTCATGCTTTTTCAATGATCCAGCGGATGTTGGCAATTTGATCTCTAGTTCCTCTGCTTTTTCTAAAACCAGCTTGAACATCAGGAAGTTCATGGTTCATGTATTGTTGAAGCCTGGCTTGGGGAATTTTGATGATTACTAGCGTGTGAGATGAGTACAACTGTGTGGTAGTTTGAGCATTCTTTGGCATTGCCTTTCTTTGGGATTGGAATAAAAACTGACCTTTTCCAGTCCTGTAGCCACTGCTGAGTTTTCCAAATTTGCTGGCATATTGAGTGTAGCACTTTTACAACATCATTTTCAGAATTTGAAATAGCTCAACTGGAATTCCATTACCTCCACTAGCCTTGTTCATAGTGATGCTCTCCAAGGCCCACTTGACTTCACATTAGGATATCTGGCTCTAGATGAGTGATCACACCATCGTGATAAAGAAACAAAACAGAAAATCTCCTCCTTTGCGAGAGTTTGCTATAAAAATGAAGCAGGTGTAAACCAAGGATGAAGGGGGAAAAAACTCTTTAATGCTCGGGAGATAATAGTTATTTATCAGCTTCTACTATAGTATCAGAGGCTCAAATAACTGGCAGGATATTGAACAGAAGTCAGTGGAGATGGATTCTACCAGGTCAAGGGACCCTGGGGATTAACCTTTCAGCCACAACCTGAGTAGCACAATAGTGCAGCTATATGATGAACAACAACTCCAGTGGCATGGGAACTAGCTGTTTCTTGCCACTTTGGTGAATGGCTGGGGATTCTTATCTGCCATAGAAACAGTCAACTGACACTAGGGTGGTTAGTTTCATGCCTTGTCATTTGTTACAGGGATCTATTGATAGTGGAAGGTGATGTGCTTGATTCCAATCAAAAGAGTTTAAGTGAGCAGTGATGTAAAATGCAGCCCTTTAACTCATGTTTACTGTGTACTTCCTATGTGCTTGTTGCTGGGAGTATAGCACTGAATAAGCATCCTCTTCTCATGGAGTTTACTTTCTAGTTTGTTGGACATAACAAAACAAGTAATAAGTAAAATATATAGTACATTAGTTGCTGATAAGTGATATGGAGAAAAATCAGAGAATATGTGTAGGGTGGGTTGGAAGGTTTATTACTTTTACTGAGGGTGATGAGGATTGATCTGAGAAGGCTTCATTTGAGTTAAGACCTAAGGGAGCTGAGGAGATGAACTGTTCTGATATCTTGGTAATGAAATTTAGGCAATGAGAATAGGAAGTACAAAGGGACTTGAAGTAAGAGTGTGGTATGTATGTCCACGGAACAGTGAAGAAGTCAGTGTGGTTGTAGAAGGGCAGGCAAGGCAGGCAATATAGGAAAAATATCAAAGGTCGAATTAAGTATCCTCAAAGGACAATGTGAGGATATTGGCCTTTAATATGGATAAGATAAGAGGGTCAATAACTGAGATAGGAAAGTGTACGAGGAACAGGTTTGGTGGGGATGATCAGGAGTTCAGTTTTGGATACATTCAGTATTAAATTCAAATAGCAATGTCAGGTAAACATTCATTTATATAGGTCTGGTTTTAGGGAAGAAGTCAAGGCTAGAGATGTAAATTTGTGAATCATTAGCGTATAGTCTGAATGAGATCATCAACGGAGAAAAAATATTTATAGAAAAGATAAAAGGTACAGGGATTTGGGGCAATGTAACATGAAGGGGTCAGAAAAATAAAGCACACATTAGGTAAGTAAATATAACTTGCTCTAACAAGCACATGCTAAATGTCTTAAGAAAACAAAAATTTATATCTTTAAGTAAATTCTAAAGGAGTGCTGTTGATTTGACTGATTGGAGTGGAGCAGCTTTTCTTCAGTGACCTAACTCATGTTTCTGTTACCCTTAATTGTCTGTCTTCCCAGGTGGTCACAATTACAGAATTAAATGTCATCATATTTCATCAGACTGGTAAGATAGGAATGAATTTTGGAGGACTGTATGTAGGAGAACTTTATAGACTGGGTTTGAAATATGAGCATATAACTTGTACTCACTTCCTATTAGCAGTCATGTGGCTATAATGAACTGTGCAGGGGGCAGGGGGAGCAGGGAATGTACTGGAAGTGTGTACCAAAGAAGTAGAGGAAATAGGTTTAATGAACGTCTAGCTGGTCTCTGCCACAAGGAAAAACTGTCAAAGGGAACTGAACATGAGTGGTGACTGAAATAGGAGAATGTGGTATTAAAAACAAAGTAAAAAATAATTTGTTATAGATGGCCAACAAACACATTCAACACCACTAATTATTAGAGAAAAGCAAATCAAAACTACAATGAAGTACCACCTCACACCACTCAGAATGACCATCATTAAAAAGTCTAGAAACAATAAGTTTTGGAGAGGATATGGAGAAAAAGGAACTCTTCTACACTGTTGGTGGAAATATAAATTTGTGCAGCCACTATGGAGATTCCTTAAAACACTAAAACAGAACTACCATATGATCCTGAAATCCCACTCTTGGGCATGTATCTGGAGAATACTCTAATACAAAATGATACATGCATACCCCAATATTCATAGCACAGTTTATAATAACCAATATATGGAAGCAATCTAAATATCCATTGACAGATGAATATATATGTATACACACATATGCATATGTATATGTATGTACACACATATACATATTTACAATGCAATATTACTCAGCCACAAAAAACAATGAAGTAATGCCATTTACAGCAACATGGATAGACCTAGAGATTATCATACTAAGTGGAATAAATCAGACAGAGGAAAACATATCATGCATTATTTATATGTGGAACCTAAAATATATAAATGGACTTATTTACAAAACGAAACAGACTCAGACATAGAAAAGAAACTTATGGCTACCAAAGGGTAAAGGGAAGGGAGGGATAAATTAGGATTTGGGGATTAGCAGGTACTATATATAAAATAGAAAAATAGCAAGGACCTACAAGGGACTTTCAATATCTTATAATCTGTAATGAAAAAGAAATATATAAACTAAATCACTTTGCTGTACACCAGAAAATAAAAGCACAACATTGTAAATCAACTATACTTTAATAAAACATTTGTTTTCCTGGAATAGAATGATAGATTGGGTAAAATAATACATAAAAATTAACCTTTGGATTTAGAAAGGCATAATTCAATGGGAACCTTATTAATACCAGTTTTGGCAAAGTAAAGATGGAGAAAGTCCAACTGAACTAGATTCTAGAGAGAATGAAAAGAGAGAGTGTGTATGGACAATTATTTTGCAAAGTCTCTTGGTACTTTCAACTAGAAGCGCCCACCTGTATCATAGAATTGTACACAGGTATCTATACTGCAGAAAGATAGTAGAGATGAATATTGTGAAGAGTTTTCTTGGCTCTTCCTGGACAAGACAGTGTCCAATTAGATGTTCAAATATGAGTTAAAACTTGTGTCAGGAGAGTGATGTCAACAAAATAGCAGAATAGAAGACTCCAGGGTCTGTCATTGGAGTTCTAAAAGAAGAGAGAGGACAAAGAGATAGAAAGACTATTTAAAGAAATAATGGCTGAGAACTTCTCAAAACTGAGGAGGGATTTGAACATCTAAATTTTCAAAGCTAATATGTAACCACAAAATGTTAATCCCAATTCATCTTCTCCAAGATGATCATAATAAAACTATGTAAAATCAAAAACAAAAAAAAAAGCAGCAAGAAAAAAATTCTCTTATACAAGGGAAACCCCATAAGGTTATCAGTAGATTTCTCAGCAGAGACCTTGCAGACTAGCAGAAAATGGGATGATCTTTTCAAAGTGCTGAAAGAAAGTGCCACCCAAGAGTACTTTACCCTGCAAAGCTGTCCTTCAGAAATGAAGGTTAGATAAAGATTTTCCCAAAAAGAAGTTGAGGGAATTTATCACCACTGGGCTTTCCTTAAAATGCTGTAAGTAGTTCAAGCTGAAACTAAAGGACACTAACTAGTAACATTAAAACATATGAAAATAAACAACATACCAGTAAAGGCAAATATATCCCCAGGTCTCCCGCATTGCAGGCAGACGCTTTAACCTCTGAGCCACCAGGGAAGCCCCATATTCAGATTCAGAATAATCTAATCTGATGATCTATTATCCAATTAACTCTTACCACGGATGAAGAAGAAAAGTATCAGAAATAGCTATAGCTATAATATGTTAATGGATACACAATATAAAAAGATGTAAATCGTGAGATCAAAAATATAACAGTGGGAGGGGAATAAAAGGGTAGACTTTTGTATGCAGTCAAAGTTAAAGTTGTTATTAGGTAAAAATACACTTATATTCATGAGAAGTTTCAAAATCAGCCTCAGGATAACCACAGAACAAAAATCTATAGTAAATACACTCAAGATAGAGCAGAATCAAAGTCTACTACTATAGGAAATCATCAGTTCACAAAGGAAGAGCAGCAAGAGAGGAAGATAAGAACAAAGGAACTATAAAACAACCAGAAAATAGTTAACAAGATTGCAACAGTAAGTCTTTGCCTAGAAATAATTATTTTCAATGTAAATGGGTATTTTTCATTCAAAAGCCATAGAGTACCTTAATAAATTAAAAAAAAAGTCACAAAAACCGAAACTTTACTATATGTTGAGTATAAGAGACTCGCTTCAGCTTCAAGGACTCATACAGAGCAAACTAAGGAATGGAGGAAATGGGAAAAGCAGTTTAAGATTTTACTGAAAATCACAATAATAAGAACTAACACCTAAGGACAGTGTAAAGAGTCAAGCGAGCCTCAGGGTACTCAATAATGGCAATGGAAGTTGGTGGGTGTGGAACTTTAGCACCAAACTTACAAACTGCTTGCTTTTGCTAAAGCCTCTTTACAAAGCCTAAAAGCACATTAGGAGAAAGAATTTAGAATAATTTTAAAAATCCAAATAAGAATCAAGGTTTAGTTAAGAAATATCAGTGTAGCTTATTAAAAATTAATACTGACAAATCACCTTGTACATATATTTTAAAATTATTTTAATATTGCCCCAGTCATATTTTTCCTTAAGGAGTGTGAAACCTAGACATCAAATTGTTTCATCTTTTAAGGAAATGATTTCTCTTTCACATTTCTCACTTATGCAGCACTGAGGAAAGTGAAAGTGTAGGCTGTATTACTCTGTCAGAAATTATCATCACCAATTAGCAGAAGCTACCCAAATTTGAGTCATCAGGATTAAGAGGATAAAATAATCTCTAGAGAAGACAAATGGCAAATATTTGAAACTTATAGTACCACTTCCCTTTTCCTTCAGCCCTGGACATGATAAATAAATCAAGGGATTCTTTCTGGCTGAGCCTGGAAATAGCCTTAGATTTCTTCTTTGCAGTACCACAGGTGGCCACCACAAAACAATTGAAATTGGCATATGAAAAGAAGCTAGGTGGTGTAGCCCAGCTCACACAGGTGTTCTTTGTGAAAACCAGCCTTATGAAAAACTTCACAGAAGTTCTTTCTCTTTGAAACTAAAGGGAAAAATACATGTCTTCAAAAGGTTCCCATTTCAAAGACATTTGGACATGATGGATAACTAGAAGAAGGTTTTGTGATTACTGTGCTTCCTGGTGTCATTTCTCTTAGCATCCTCTCCTAACTCATTGGTAAATATATTTCATTTCAGAATAGAAGTTAATATGTATTGCAAGAGTAGAGCTAAAATATTATACAGTAGAAATGCATTATTCAAAATGTTCTAAAGATAGTCCTTTAAATGGATATCAATAAACAGTTCTTGTTTTTCACTTCACTTACAGCAGTTATTGACCAAATTCTGGTTACTACCATGGAACATTTAAAAAATTAAAGATGATAACTGCCTATAATAATTTTTTATCACTTGTAACCCTCAAGGTTTTAGTGCTTTCTTAGAAACATTATTTGCACACACACACACACACACACACACTTATCTATTTCAGGCATGAAACAACAACAAAAAAAACAGCATAGCATGCAGCACAGTTTCCCATCAACATTCCTGATGGGCATCACTTGCAGTTCATACCTTCCATTTAGTAGCTCATTAGCTTTCTAGAAAACCAGTTCCATCTTCTCTGGAGAACATACTGGAGTACATTGAACAGTTAAGACTTTTTGCTTCTTTTCTTTTTGTGATATTTACAAACAGTATTTTTTTCTCTGCAAACTCATTTTAATCCATTTTGCATTAGGTAGAACTTTTTTTCCATCAAAGGCAGCCCAAATCAAAATGAGTCAGTCTTTTAAATATAGTTTTATTTATTTATTTTTGGTTGTGCTGGGTCTTTGTTGTTGTGCAGGCTTTTCTCTAGTTGCAGTGCATGGATTTCTTATTGTGGTGACTTCTTATTGTGGAGCAGAAGCTCTAGGTGTGTGGGCCTCAGTAATTGCAATTCCTGGGCTCTAGAGCACAGGCTTAGTAGTTGTGATGCATGGACTTAGTTGCTCTGTGGCATGTGGGATTTTCCCATACCAGGAATCAAACCATGTCTCCTGCATTGGCTCATGGATTCGTTACCACTGAGCCACCAGGGAAGCCCCTAAATGAGTGAGTCTTAATTTAAACTCCTAAACTCTTTCCTTTCCACCCCTCACTGTTTTCCACTCCACTCAGCCCTCATCCCATCATACATTCTTTCCTGTTCCAGATATTATGTGTTCCCATATTGTTCTCTGGCTACCTAGGCTCTTTATTAAAAGCTGATCTCTCTCTTCCCCCTTTTCATGTTCTTTTTCCCATTAAAAATGAATCTGTCCAAGGGCCCGTTCTTTAAGACAGTGGAGGGATATTGAAGCTAACTGATTATATCAACTATTATATCAATTATATAATATGAAGTTACTTTCTTTCATGCAGTACTTTTCCAATGACTAAACTAAATAAGGATACATAAGGTGTTAGATCAGACTGGTGGAAGCAAAACCTGGGGGCAAGGAGCTTTGCAGTACTACTTCTATGGCTCTAGTTAAGAGTGTACCTATGTCATGTCTGTTGAGAAGACTTTGGTAGCACATGGTGATTATCAAACTTGAATAGGCCTTGATATAATTAATGCAAAATTTCCACAGAGAAATTACTAGGAACGTTGAGTGATATAGAGAAGTTAGAAGATCTGAGTACTAGTTCAGGTTGTGCCACTTACTTGCCATCACACCCAGGAGCTTGGTTTCTACATCTGCATTCCTCTGGCAGCTATTAAAAGTTTAAACTAATATAATATAGATAAAATCACTTTGAAAATGGTCAAGAGCTGATCAATAAATATATAATTATCATTATTGTTTGCAGCATTCATTTTATGACATCTTATGATTTTAATAAAGCTCCAAACACAAATGTACATTTTCTTCCTAGAGTTTATGGGTAACTTGTCTGGATTAGATCATTTCTCACCTGTTTTCTTCCTAAAGAAAATGTTATTATCAACAGGCACACATGCACTGATACAAGGATTGTGTTCAATGATGTGAAAGCTTGACATGAGGATTTGAAATTTATGACCAAGACTCAGTGTTTTCTTGGCTATTTGTATCCCAACTCCCAGGACATTCAAAAGCTCTCTGCTATACTGAGCTTCAAATAAACACTAAAATCACACGGGACCAGTCTGCTGGGCAGGCCTCTGTGTAGTGCACATTTCCAGAACTTGTGCCCTTTTCCACGCCAGCTCATCATTCAGGGTCCTTTGTCAAAATTGAATATGTCCTTATTGGAATCCCATCTCTTACTAGATTGATGATATTCAGTAGGCAGGGAGAGACTCTTTGCTGGATAGTGACATACATACAATGTCAATTATTCCCATAAAACAGGTTGAGAAAGAAAAGAGAAAGGGCAAGCAAATCCAGGTTCAGATTGGAACTAAGAAGGCAGTATTTTGTGGTAGTTAAGTTAATGGGCTTTTGGAATCAGCTCTACTTGTCTTGTTGAACTCAAGTTCATGTGCTGGATGCACAGTGAGGCCAAACAAATTGAGATGTTAGAGTCTGAACAGAGAAAAAATTATTGCAAGGGACATGCAAGATGAATAGGCAGCTTGGGATCAAGAGACCCAATTTCCCTGATGGCTTTCAGGGAGGAGTTTTTATAAGCAAAATTTGGGAGAATGACTGCAGGTTGTATAACCTTCCACAGATTGGTTGGTAGTGAGGTAACAGGGTGGGGTACTAGGAATCTCGATAATCAGCCTTCTGATTTCAACCAGTCTTGGGTTCTTGTGCTCATGCTCAGTCTGAAGTTACCATCCTCCAGCTGGGCAGGGGTCTGAGTTCCTGTAGAAGAACTCAGAGATATGTACCAGATTGTTAAGAATAACCTTTGAAGAGGAACTAGGGCTTGCTCTTTCACAGCGCTGTTGTTTCTTTATGTGTTCTCTCACTTCCCTGGTTAGTAATTGTTTGAGTCTTTCCTTGGTAACTCAGGGAAGGTCTAGAAGGATGCACACCTTTTTCTTACAAACAAGAAATGGGAACACAGAAAGGCTATCGTGCCTGGGAAGGCCCTAAAAGGTTCTGCTAAGTTTCATCTCTCTCCTGTTTTTGGACGTTTCTCAATCTCAAGGGGAGCAGGTGTTAGACAAGAAAGGGAATAACATTTTGGATGGAGAGGCTAATCATAAACTTGGCAGAGAAACTTGGTTTTGAAGCCAAATCCAGCCTGTGTACCCCAACAGCAAATTAAATCTGAGAAACAATTTTTGGGTGAAATAGAAAAGGATAGATTTTCTGCTTTACTGGGCAAAGGGGGCCACAGTGGGCTAATGCCCTCAAAACTGTTTGCCCTGACCTGGAGGGGGTAGTGAGAAGTTTTATGGTAATGGTTCAAAGAGAGTGTGATCAGCTCATGGACATTCTTCTGATTAGTTGGTGGTGAGGTAAGTGGGAGTCAGCATCATACACTGTGTGGTTCCAACTGGTCTGGACAGCAGACAGTTAACTTCTCCCACCTGGTAGGGGTTTCAGTATCTGCAGACTCTGCATTGAAAAGCTCAAAGATACTGTTGTGCACACTCCTTGATGTGGAAGCAGGACTTTGCTCCAAGACTACACTATTGTTTCCTGACTCTTTCTCTCTTGTCTCCACATCCCCCTCCCTTCCCTGCTGCTGCTGCTAAGTCACTTCAGTTGTGTCTGACTCTGTGCGACCCCAGAGATGGCAGCCCACCAGGCTCCCCCATCCCTGGGATTCTCCAGGCAAGAACACTGGATTGGGTTGCCATTTCCTTCTCCAATGCGTGAAAGGAAAAGTGAAAGTGAAGTCACTCAGTTGTGTCTGACTCTCAGCGACCCCATGGACTGCAGCCTACCAGGCTCCTCCGTCTATGGGATTTTCCAGGCAAGAGTACTGGAGTGGGGTGCCACTGCCTTCTCCACCCCCCCTTCCCTAATAAGTAACTATTTGAACCTGCCCCTTGAAACTCAGGGAAGGTCATGGAGGCTGAATGAAGCCCATTTCCTGTCATCAAGAAATGGGGAACACAGAAAGGCTTTTGCACCCAGGAGCCCGACAGGGTCCTGCCTGGTATCAGTTTTAGGGGGACTTGGTTTCATCACTTGGATTTTAATGAATCCTGGGTGTGATACAACTAGTGACCTAGGGCAAATTACTTAACCTCTTAGGTTTTTCATCCAGAAGTTAGAAAACCAACAGTATTTTCCTAGTCATATTTCTGTATGTGTAAGAATTAAGTGAGACAAAGAATACAAAGTACTCAGCACAGTGCCTGTCACATAAACATAGGTGGCATTTTTAAGTGCCTATTCAATAATTAATATGTTCAACAAGTATTTATTTTAAGTCTACTATATGCTAGACCTTGCTTTAAGCATTAATATACATTAGTGAAGAAAAATCAAGCAAATAAAAATAAAACACTGAAGTCTCTGGCCTTATGACACTTGCATTCTAGCAGGGAAGGCAGAAAGATGGTAAGAAGAGAAGTGGAGAATAATACAGCAGAATAAAGGAGCCCTAATGACTGAAAGGGTGGGTAGATATTACAATTTTTATAGAGATCAAGAAAGACCATTTAAGTGGCATTTGAATAGAAATCTTTGTGAAGTATTCACATGTCCGGAGAAGAAGCATTCCAGACAAGGGAAACAACAGATAAAAAGGTCACAAGGAGCCAACATTTTCGGCATAGTTCAAGAAACAACATGGGATCCATTGTGGTTGATTGAGACGGAGAGAGGCAGGAGATGAGGCAGAGAGATAACAGGGAAGTGATAGACCTTCAATGCCATTGAGTTAGAGGGATTTTAAGTAGGAATGCAAGATAATCTGATGTACATTTTAACAGAGTCACGGACTATTTGGGAGAATAGATTATAAAGGCAAGAGTGGCAACAAGGAGATCAGTTAAGAGGCTATGGCAGTAACTCTTGTATGAGGTGATAGTGGCTATGACCAGGGTGGTAGCAGTGGAAACGTTAGGAAGTGGCCAGATTCTATAGAGCAGAACACAACGGTCTGATTTGGTTAAAAGCTTAGCTGTCATGTAAAAGTGAGCATTCTATGTGGTCTAGCTCAATTCATTAGAGTTTTCTGCAGAGGAGTTTGTGGCCAAAGCCCCAGCAAATGTGACTGTGCCTTCCATTGTCACAGTTCCTTGTTGCATGTAACTGTTTTAGGGAGGGCTTGACAGTGGTCTGGGTTAAAGTTCTGAACATCTCAAGTTCCTTTAACTGTAACATCATTAAGTAGAACACTGAGTGCCAACATAATTTCTCATTGCTAGCACTCTTCTCTATTGTCCAGGTTCCAAGGGTTTGTTCTCTCTGCCTCATTTTTCTCCTACCAGTTTTGTCTTACCTATCCCTTTGCTAAAAAACATGAAGTGGTGAGTGGGAGTCAAACTGAGTGAGAGGTGGTTCTTAGTAGAAAATTGACATTGGGCAAGTCACTCTCCCTCTATGGATTCAAGTTTCTTGTCTGTAAAAAGAGTGGGTTGAATTTATAAGCATTAAGATCTTTTGCAACTCTCAAGTTTTATGATTCATTCAATGAGTCACTCATAATCAGACCTTCATCAACATGTTGTGTGTGTATGTATGCATTTGACATTTTAATATTTATTATCTCACCTTTAAATATTTCAAAATTTCATAGGTGAAGGAAAACAGTGTATGGAGATTTTAAGGAATTTCCACAACATCACTTATTGAGATAGTGAAAGAGTTGGTTCTAAGTACAAGTTTTGCCATGGCATCTCAGAAGAGGCACTAATCCAGTTATTTTCAAACACATAATTACCATTCACTGCTTGTCTGATACATTTTATTAGAAGATGGAGATCTTTTCCTTAAAATGTGAATAAGTGACAGCAAGCTATTGCAAGCAATATATAAAATATTCTGTTTATGCCACAGTCTTCCATAGCTAATTTAGGTAGAAAATGCCCACACCCAAATAATTTATCTGTAATTTTCCTGAAGACTGGCACACCATTTTCCCCAAATCAGGGCCACTTTAAGTATATTTGAAACCTGAGCTCTTTTCTTCCTTCCTACAATCAGTAACCCTCTGCAGTTTTTCTAGCTCTTCCAGATGGAAATCAGAATTAAATATTAATGTACATAGTATTATTGTCAACCTGACTATGGCCCAATGGCTGTGTCAGTGGCTGAGAGGGGGCTATTAGAGGTTCTATTGCTGCTTATGCCCTGCTGCCTAATAATTAGATGTAAAGGTTGAAGAGTGAACACATATTTTAAACATTTATGCCCAAATGGGGCTCTACTCTGTCTCATGGGATATATTTAAGCTCTGTATGGGAGAGACTGTTTTTACTAAGAGTGGCTGGCTTTCTAGGTGATTAATCCAATGTGTAACTGAGAAAGCAGCTAATAGGATCAGTGTAATCTGAGGTACAGTGAAGCTGGCATTATGAATGGTCTACTCTTTAATATAGCATAGGGATAATAAATATGTCTGGGTAAGTTCTCTTTTATGAGGTCCTATTTTATTGTTATGGGAACTCCAAATAGAGAAAGAAGACGGTGTAGCCAAAATTCGGCTTTTATATACCAGTATGGAATTAAAAATCGGAAACAGTTTTGGGTGAAATAGAAAAGAATAGCTTCATTGCTTTGCCATGCAAACGGAGACACAGAAGGTTAATGTTGTCAAAACTGTGTGTCCCAACCCTGGACGGGGAGTTGTGAGGAGTTTTATTTTCAGGGTTATTGAATAAGAATCAGGGCTCCTTCTGGGCCTAAATTCCTCCAACCTAGGGAACCTTTGGACGTGACTAGCTTCTGAACTGTGGTCTTCTCTCTGGGGCTTCCCTGGTGGTTCAGATAGTAAAGAATCTGCCTGCAGTGCAGGAGTGCTAGGTTTGATCTCTGCATTGGAAAGATCCCTTAGAGGAGGAAATGGCAAAGCACTCCAGTATTCTTGTCTGGAAAATCCCTCTGGGAAGAATGCTTCATCAGGTAGTTAACACCTTCCATTTCCTGTGGGCTTTAGTTCTGCAAAGAGCTGAAAGTTATCATTATGTATATCCCTACAGGAGGAACCAGAACCCTGCCACAAGGCTCCACTATTGTTTCTTGATTGTTCTTCCCTTCCATAGTTAGCAACTGTTTGAACCTGACATTTGGATCTCAGGGAAGGTCCTGGAGGCCAGATGAAACTTATTTCCTACAAAAAAAGAAATGGGGGACACAGAAAAACTTTTTGCCCGGAAGCCCCATAGGGTCCTGCTCAGTTTCAGTGACAGGACACAGGGAGTATATACCTATGGAAAGAATGAGTTCTATTCTAAAGACAGGAGCTTGTGTATTCCAAGTCCAAAGATAAAAGGGATTTCCCATTACTCAGTCTTGGTTAGTATTCAGTGTAATGGACCTGGACCTGCCACTGTCTTTAATTCTGTTCTCATTCCCTTAGTGACTAGCTCTTCCTTAGAAATCACATATGCTAACATGGAGACCCTTTCAGATAATATAATGCTATGAACCCAATTCTAATGCATCATGCTGTTTAAAATCATTCAGTGACTATAGACAGTTTTAGAGAGAGTGCAGATTCTTGAACATGGTCCAGAAGGCCTTTTCTAACTTGATTCCTGTTTATCTTTCCATCCTCAGATATCTGTCATTATTACATTATGTCTTGCCTTTCCTTAGTTGTGGTGAGCTACTTTCGGCACTGCAGTGAACCATGTGTTCTAGTACATCTGAGCCTTTACATTTTTCCTTTGTTAAGGATGCCTCTCTCAACTTTCTCCACTCTACCTGCTTATTTATCCACTAAAATATAACTTAGATGTCACTTCCCCAAGAAGCCTTCCGTGAGTATCCTCTGAATAGTTAGATTCCTTGACTCTATGTCCTTGTAGGACTTATTTCTGTATTATGATGTTTAATAATCTTTTTACTTGCTTTTCTTCAGTTACTATGTCAGCTCCTCAAGGGGAAGAGCCAAAGCCTGTGCATATCTGAATGTTCATATCCTAGTAATTCCTACCATATGGTTTGTTCTCAGTAAACTTCTTATGGATGACTGAATATTCGATCTATGGCTCTGCAAGCATAACAGGATGGAGATTTCAGATATTGTGACAGAATAATGAGAGCAATCTTTCAGTCAGTGTTTCTGTGTGTGTGTGTGTGTGTGTGTGTGTGTGTGTGAGAGATAGGATGCCTTTGTACTTGCATGTGATATAAGCTGCTTATGTATACAGATATGGCTGATACATAGAACCTTTTCTAAACAGTGTGTTCCAAAGGCTATAGGATTTTCACTTTCTATAGCATATTTCCTCATGTCAGGTGAGTGTATGCTCCTTGGTTCTGTCTCATCACAACAAAGATTTGGAGTGACGGACATTAAAGCCCTTGGCGTGTCACAGCTCTCGGGTCTTGGACAGACTGTGTTATAGGTCTCAGGTCTCAAATGGACCGTGTTATAGCTCTTAGACAAATCAGTGTTATAGCTCCGTGTTACAGCTCTATTTTATTTAGATAATAGCAGGAAAATCCATCCTCTCCTTGAGGCATGAGGGCACGTTGACCCAAAGACAGGGAAGAGAAGAATGCCGCAGCACATGGGGGAGGAGGGAGAGAGAGAGCAGCGAGAGAGAGCGCTGCCCTATGGGCCTGCCCTATGCAAATTGGGCTAGCCAGAAGTGCTGCTTGTTCTACCTGAAGTCCTCACTCCTGTCCTTGGACCTGCCTTTGTTCTATTTTCACGGGCTTTTCCTTTCCTTGTCTGTTAGCCACTGCCATTTTGGACTCCTGTTCCCTATTCTAACTACCTAACACTCAAACAGGACCCTGAAGAAGCTGGTGTAATAGGAAGTTGGCAGTAAATGACTTGCCAAGGCAGGAAGATAGGAAGCAGAGGAAGTGGCAGTGGTGTCACATTTTAGTGATCCATCTTAGTCTCTGCCACCAAGTATCTATGTGCCTGGGAGCAAAGTATCTATCTGCCCTAGGTCTTCATTGCCTCATTGGTTTTAAAAAAAAAAAAAGTGTTTTAAGCAATGAAATCCTTTGTAAGCCCAAGGGCCACCTCTTTAGTAAATTTGACTTGACACTCTAGAAGACAGGATGAAGCACAGGATCTCTTGAGAACCTTTAAGTTTTTCTAAATCTTCTGATCTATAATTCAAAAAGGTGGTTTTACCTTTTAAAAAGTTACATAAGTAATGTATTTTCATTGACCAAAATTATAAAACACAAATAACCAAAAGAAGATTTTTAAATATCACCAATAATTCCACCAGCCAGAATCACATGAGTTTTTAAGTATTACCACACTGGAGATCTCAAATGATGCTGAAATGGTTAAAAACTGAAAACCCCTTAAATGTTGCTGTTCAACTATTTCCTTTTCCTTTTGAATGCAGTTTTAAATAAATCAGATCATTTGGGTGGTTGATCAACCTTGCTGTTGGATAGCCGCATTAGACTTTTGTAATACCTGGAACTAAGTACATACGTAACAACAATAGTGATAAAATCCGTCACTTCAGACTTGGATATATTTTTTTAAATGTTGTTTTGCTCTAAGTGCTGGAGTTGATGCCCTTCTCTTTTATTGTATTCAGCCATCATTACCCTCCTTTGACAAGACTTCTCCAGTGATTTGTGCTCCCTCCAGTTACAGGTGCTATGCCTCCCCTCACTATCTCCTTACTCTCACTTTCCATGATACAAAACGTCTGTTTAAAGGATAGGGATACATTAAACAAAAATCCATGAATGTTCACAAAGCCAGATCACTGATGTCTAATTGATCACATACTCAAATGCTGAACTGATTATCCTGGTTTGGTGAAGTCTTTCTCATGCCACATCTCCTGGTTTGGAATCTGAGAGCTGACTTAGCTTATGCTACAGCTCTCACTGACATTTTTGTTTGAAAGTGCATCATACCCAGGTCCTTGTGACAAATTGTCAGCCAGTGCCCCCAAAGTGGTCTCAATAGACAGAGATGCTATGAGCTTCTTCAAGTAACAGGAAGTGCTGACAGAAAGAAACAATCAGGTGTCATTTCCAGCCTATAGCCTAGATGATTTCTCTATTTCAGCTCCAATTACATAGAGGATCACTGCTGGCTGCATTATGTATTCACCCAAAATCTTCTCTGAAACTTTAATATAGCTTGGAATGTGGGTGAAACCAGTTAGATTCAGGCCCTAGGACATGTCTAAAAAGCAGCATAGCAGAGTTCTGGGCTGGAGCATCGAGAAACCTGAGTTAAAGTCTATGTTCATAACTTTCTGTTTGTGTTACCTTAGACTAATTACTAAATCTCTCCCTATTCAGTTTTCCTTTATGTAATGAATGTCATAAAAGTTTCTATGTCTTATAACTGTAAATTTCAAAATCAAAGTGAAGTAATTATATGAAATGGACTTTTTCCCAAAAAAGATAATCATAAAGCACTGTACAAAGGTGCTCTGAGTTATGGAATAATAAAACCCTTCCTATTGGTCTCCAACAATCCACAAGCCCAATTCCACTTCAATCCATGGTCAATTGATTTAAAACAATCTGGCTATCAGCCCAGAGTACAAATGAAAAGATCAGACCAGAGGTTTATGCTGGGCTTTCCTCTAGACCATGTTTTATGAGACTGATTTCTCTAAGGAGGACTTAATCCCCAAAGGTGAAGTTGATTAATTTTCTTCTACCGGGTCTCTCCTCCGTACCCCTCACTGTATCTGTTTCTCCATTAGGCACTTATCCTGGGTGTATTTCAGAAAAAAAAAATTTCCTAAGAACTGTACATTCTTTCTGGTTCACAACAATAATTTATCCTGTGTTATCATTTTTATCCTCAAATTATTAATCAAGGCAAAGATGTATATCTATATAGATAGATAGATACCTTTGTGTATATACATACACACACCTCTCTCTTGCTTCTATTTACCCATATATATAGTCTTGATTATATATATATATACACTTGATTTTATATATGTATATGTGTGTGTATATATATACGTGTGTGTGTGTGTGTGTGTGTGTGTATATATACACATACATGTGTATGTATTTTATATACATACACACACAGTTAATGCCAATATGGGAATATTATTTTAAGTCGCTTCAGTCATGTCTGACTCTTAATAACCCATCAGGCTCCTCTGTCCATGGGATTCTCCAGGCAAGAATACTGGGGTGAGTTGCTGCTTCCTCCTCCACAGAAGTTCCAGTTGGAGATGCTGGGTATTGAACATGGGGCCTCGTGCATGCTAAGCATGAGTTCTATCACTGAGCTACACCCCCAAAGGGGATGCTGTGGCTGCATGGGCTGAGAATGGTCTCCCTCAATCCATCTTATTTTATTCTGTGGCATTTTAACTAAAAACTAATATTTTACATTTTTGTTTGCAAAGCTCAAAGTACTATCTGCCCGATGTAGTCCCCTGCAAGGTACAATTCCACATTGACCAGGACACACAAAATCTACTCCATAAGGCCCCAAAGGCAGCTTCTGGTCACATCTGAACTGCTTTAGAAGTAGTCTGCTAGACTGCTATGCACTATTGTACTATACAATCTCATTTCCCCACCCTCTTCCACTCTGCGTACTGCTCAGTCTCACCTCAGCAGTGAGTGGGGTCCCTCCCAAAGGACTTTATTCATCTCCCCTGCCTCAGGTATTCAGTAGACCCACTCTGTAGTATCTAAGCTCCTGCTGACCCCAGAGAAATCCAATCGAGTTCCTGTTTCCTCAGGGATCATGTTATATCAAGTAGCACTCTAGAGCACAGCAAGCTATTTTGTTTATCCTCTCAATATAGCCCAGAGTGTGTGCTTTAAATAAACTTTCTTTTAGAATAGCTTTCAACTTACAGAAATTTGTAAATACAGTACAGAGAGTTCTCATATATCCCACGCCCAGTATCCCTTAATTGTTAACATCTTACATTAGTATAATATGTTTATCATTACTCATAAAATCAAAACTGATGCATTATTATTAACTAAAGTCCTTAGATCTCTTAGTTTTTATCTAATGTCCCTTTTCTCAAGGTAGGCTCCTATCCAGGATCTCACATTGCATTTAGTCATCAGGTATCCTTAAGGTCTTCTTGGTTGTGACAGTTACTCAGGCTTTCCTTGTTTTTGGTGACCTGCCCAGTTTTGAGGAATATCAGTCAGGTATTTTGTAGAATTTGGTTAATTGGCATTTGTTCATTTTCTTCTTATGATTAGCATGAAGTCATATGTTTTGGTGATAAAACAGAGGAAAATTGCTATTCTCATCCAGATCATATCAAGGGTACATATTAGCAACATGCTTTATGACTGTTGATGTCAACCTTGATCAGCTGGGTGAAGTAGCATTTGTCAGGTTTCTTCATTGTGAGGTTTTTCTCCTTTCTCTGCCCCTTTCCATTCTACGCTCTGAGGAAGGAAGTCACTATGTGTGCAACTCACACTTGAGGAATGGGGAATTATGTTCCACCTCCTTGGAAAAGAGTATATGCTGAAATCATTTCAAATTTTGAGTGTACATTTTGTCCATTCTCCTCACTTACTTGTCTATTCAATAGTTTATATCAGAATAGACTCATGAATACCTATTTTAATACTTATTTTTATCAAATATTTTGCTCAGATTCTTTCAACTTTAGCCATGGGACACTGCTACACTTGGCTGTGTCCCTTTGACACATTACCATCATTATGGGATTATTATTATCATCTTCATCGTCCTCCTCCTTCTCTTCATCCTCCTCAGCATTCCCTTAGTTTCTGGCACTAGAATATGCTCCAGGTTTGTTTTCTGTATTTCTTGCCCCAGTCCTGTAATCAGTCATCAGCCCAAGGAGTTTAGTTCTTTTTATTACAGAATGGTATTGAAAATTAATGACTTAGCATATGAAGAGATGGGCTTCCCAAATGGCTCAGCAGGTAAAGAACCTGCCTGCTAATGCAGGAGACACAGGAGACATGGCCTCAATCCTGGGTCGGGAAGGTCCCCTGGAGGAGGAAATGGGAACCCACTTCAGTATTCTTGCCTGGAGAATCCCATGGACAGAGGAGCCTGGTGGGCTGCAGTTCATGGGGTTGCAGAGTTGGACATGACTGAGCAACTAAGCATATACCAAGAGATGATACCACACCATATATAAAAATGGAACTCTGACCTGTCCCAAGAAGCCTCTCAAAACAATGCATTATCTATAGTAACCAGTCCAGAAGCAAGCCTATCTACAACTTAGACTTGTAGGAAGTCAGACCACTATCTCTAGAAACCAGCTCAGGAAGCCATAACCCCTGTAAAGATGGGCTGAAAAATGGCCAGGGCTCGGTTAATAACTGACAACTTCTGTAATTTTTTTCCCATGTTTCCAGCTTAGAAACATCCAGAGAGAACCAACTGTGGTTATGCATACTTAACTAATCACATATACTTCTGGTTAGGTTGCCTGCATATATCTTCCCCATGACAACAGCCTCTAGTTAGGGCACAGCTGAAGCTTTCCTTTTTCTACTATATATCATTCCTACTCCTCTGCCTGCCTTTGAGCCTCTGCCAAAAGGCAAGTGATGGGGTTGACTCCTTAGCATGCTCTAAATAAATAACCTCTGCCAGTTCTCATTTGGTTGGTCTTTACTTACTTCCACAGAAACCAAAGTCTCGACACTAGCTATGCTCGTTGCTACTGGGGTTAATTGCTTATAGGTACTCTTTGTTACCATTGCAAGGAAATAAATGTGTGTACACCATACTGTATATATACACATAAGTATAAATATTTCTATGTGTACTCTTTATCTATATTAAACTACATGTGATTTCATATCGATGTCTCTAACTCTAGTTCATTACCACATACATTATTCGAGCCTCCTCTTATTGCTTATCTGAAAACTCCTACAACAGTGAAGAACCTAGTTCTTGCTACCCACCGATCAATTTACCTAATCATTCAGTCTGCAGTATAACACCATCAGAATTGCTAGTCTTTACTCACAGGGGATAAAGCTATACTGAGTAGAGTACAGTGGTCATATACAGTTCCCTTTGCTTTTTTTTAAAAATAATTTTAATTGGAGGCTAATTACAATATTGTAGTTGTTTTTGCCATACATTGACATGGATCAGCCATGGGTGTACATGTATTCCCCATCCTGAACCCCCTCCCACCTCCTTCCCCATCCCATCCCTCAGGGTCAGCCTAGTGCACCAGCCCTCAGCACCCTGTCTCATTCATTGATCCTGGACTGGTGATCTGTTTCACATATGATAATATACATGCTTCAATGCTATTCTCTCAAATCATCCCATCCTCACCTTCTCCCACAGAGTCCAAAAGACTGTTATATATATATATATACTGTGTCTCTTTTGCTGTCTCTTATACAGGGTCATCATTACTATCTTTCTAAATTCCATATATATGCATTAGCATACTGTATTGGTGTTTTTCTTTCTGGCTTACTTCACTCTGTATAATAGGCTCTGGTATCATCCACCTCATTAGAACTGATTCAAACGGATTCTTTTTAATGTATAATTAAAATTAATTGTGCATATGTACCACAGCTTTCTTATCCATTTGTCTGCTGATGGGCATCTAGGTTGCTTCCATATCCTGGCTATTATAAACACTGCTGTGATGAGCATTGGGGTACACGTGTCTCTTTCAATTCTGGTTTTCTTGGTATATATGCCCAGCAGTGGGATTGCTAGGTCATATGGCAGTTTTATTTCTACTTTTAAAGGAATCTCCATACTGTACTCCATAGTGGCTATACTAGATTGCATTCCCACCAACAGTGTAAGAGGGTTCCCTTTTCTCCACACCCTCTTCAGCATTTATTGCTTGTAGACTTTGGATATCAGCCATTCTGACTGGCATGAGATAGTACCTCACTGTGGTTGTGGTTTGCATTTCTCTGATAATGAGTGATGTTGAGTATCTTTTCATGCATTTGTTAGCTATCTATATGTCTTCTTAGGAGAAATATCTGTTTAGTTCTTTGGTCCATTTTTTGACTGGGTCATTTATTTTTCTGGAATTGAGCTGCAGGAGTTGCTTGTATATTTTTGAGATTAATTCTTTGTCCATTGCTTCGGTTGCTATTATTTTCTCTCATTCTTCAGGCTGTCTTTCACCTTGCTTATAGTTTCCTTCGTTGTGCAAAAGCTTTTAAGTTTAATTAGCTCCCATTTTTAAATTTTTGCTTTTATTTCCATTACTCTGGGAGGTGGGTCATAGAGGATCCTGCTGTGATTTATGTCAGAGAGTGTTTTGCCTGTTTTCCTCTAGGAGCTTTATAGTTTCTGGTCTTAAACGTTTAGATCTTTAATCCATTTTGATTACTTTTGTGTATAGTGTTAGAAAGTGTACTAATTTCGTTCTTTTACAAGTTGTTGACCAGTTTTCCCAGCACCACTTGTTAAAGAGATTGTCTTTTCTCCATTGTATAGCCTTCCCTCCTTTGTCAAAGATAAGGTGTCCATAGGTGCGTAGATTTATCTCTGGGCTTTCTATTTTGTTCCAGTGATCTATATTTCTGTCTTTGTGCCGGTACCATGCTGTCTTGATGACTGTAGGTTTGCAGTATAGTCTGAAGTCAGGCAGGTTGATTCCTCCAGTTCCATTCTTCTTTCTCAAGATTGCTTGGCTATTTGATGTTTTTTTTTTTTTCTATTTCTATACAAATTGTGAAATTATTTCTTCTAGTTCTCTGAAAAATACCATTGGTAGCTTGATACAGATTGCATTGAATCTATAGATTGCTTTGGGTACTATACTCATTTTCACTATATTGATTCTTCCAATCCATGAACATGGTATATTTCTCCATCTGTTTGAGTCCTCACCCAGAAAGGTTTGCTGAGTTACATGGAGAAGAGAAGAGGAAGGAGTGACCAGGAGGAGAAGAGGGGGAATCAAAAGGGGCAAGAGCAATTTAGCCAGTAATCAAATCCTTATGTGCTCTCCATGGCTTGGAACACCCAGAAAGGTTCATGAAGTTGCATAGAGAAGAGAAGAGTGAGATAGAGATAGAGGTGACCAGGAGAAGAAGTAGGGGGAGGGGGTGGTCAAAAGGAGAGAGACAGATCTAGCCAGTAATCAGTTCCCTAAGTGTTCTCCACAACCCGGAATACCCAAAGAGATTCACAGAGTTGGGTAGAGAAGAAAAGGGGGAGGGAGGAGATAGAGGTGACCTAGGGGAGAAAGAGAGTCAGAAGGCAGAGAGGGAAATCAAGCCAGTAATCACAATCCTAAGTAAAAATGGATACTGAAGATTTTATTCTTAAGGTACAAAATTGATAACAAATACCCAAAGCAAAGATTAAAAATCTAGAGTAGAGGTTGGACTCTCAAAAATACAATATTAAGAAAATAAAATCACAAAAATTATAAAAATATATATGAAGTTTGCTTTAAAAATAGTCTTTCTTTTGCAAGGTAATAGTAGGTTATACAATGAAAATTAAAGGATTAATAGAGGACTTAAAATTAAAAAAAAAATTTAAAAATAATAATAGTAAAAATATATCTAGGAATTTCTCTGGAGCTGTTGCTGGCAGTGTGGGATCAGTTCAGTTTCAGATAGTTCCTTGTTCCAGCTTATACTTCTCAAGATCTATAGGCCCCTTCCAATGTAGTCGGTGCTAACTACAAGGTTTTAATCTGTTGCACTGTCACTTCCAAAGCAGTTCCCTCTTTTTATTTTGGCTTCTTCTGTTTGCAGGTCTCCTTGGTGTCTAATTTCCACCCTGACACAAGGGGACAAAGGTGGTCATTTATTTAGGCTCACTTGTTCAATCCTGCTGTGGGGAGGGAGAAACACTGTAAACAAATACCACTGGCATGTGTGGGGAGTGCTCACAGTGTCTCAGCCACACTGGGTTTGCCCCCGCTCATGGTGTGTGAGCTTTCCCAGTCTACACTGCTCAGGCTCCAGTTTGCTCTGCAGGGGAACTGTCTAAAGTGGGCCCTGGGCGCCCTTCCCAGGTCCAAGTAGCTTAGGCGACCAGGTGCTTGGTGAGCACACACTCCCCCAGGTGCAGTGCGTCTTATCACTTCCCCGGTCCCAGCCGCTAGGTTTCCTGGGTGTGCAGCAGGACCGCCATCTCAGGTGTGCCGTGTGTCTCTTCTGGGGAGCTAATCTCTGGCTGTGACCCTCCTGGCGGATGTCAACCGTCTAGGATCCCATGAAGACTTGGTTAGCAACTTGGAGCCTGCTCGCAGTTTGGTAGAGGATGCCATCTCTGGGGCTGAGATTGACGCTTTTCGACTCTGGCTGTTGCCTGCCTGCCTCTGTGCCTCTGGTGGGGTTGGGCTGGTCCGCTGGCAGCTAGCTCTCCTCTGGTATTCGCTCAGTCCTTTGTTCTGTGAGTGGCCTGGCAGTGCCTTAGGTTAGGGCTTTTTGTGGAAAATTTCTCTGTTTCTCTCTCTCTTTCTCTCTCTCTCTCTGGCTATCCCACAGTTTGGGTTGCTATCTCACCTTAGCTCCCTCAGATTGCCCTCAGGGCATTCAGGCCTCATCCTTACCCTAAGCAATGCAGCCCATGTCTCCCTGTTCAGCCCCCACTTGCTGGTGGCAGATGCAAGCTTCTGGGCTACTTCTCCACCCAGACTGGGCAGAGTCTGGGCTACTACTCCAATAATGGAGTTGCCATTAGGCATGTAATCTGTGGGTTTTATTTATTTATTTTTCCTCCCGGTTATATTGCCCTCTGAGATTCCAAAACACCCCACAGACCCGCCAGTGAGAGGGTTTCCTGATGTTTGGAAACTTCTCCTCTTTACAACTCCCTCCCGGGAAGAGTCTCTGTCCCTAACTCTTTTGTCTCTCTTTTATCTTTTATATTTTTTCCTACCTCCATTCAAAGACAATAGGCTGCCTATTTGGGTGCCTGGTGTCCTCTGCCAGTGTTCAGAAGTTGTTTTGTGGAATTTGCTCAGCATTCAAATGTTCTTTCAATGAATTTGTGGAGGAGAAAGTGGTCTCCCCATCCTATTCCTCCACCATCTTAGGACCCCCCCACCTTGCTTTTAGTCTTACATACTTTACTCATTTTCAAAGTAACCTAGGTCAGCACTTTGCCCCCCCTTTCAGTGAAGTTATATCATATTTGTAATACAGTTAGATTCTCTGATCAGAGTGTGAGTCCTTGCTTGTATTCCTACCCTCTTAAATTCTTTTAAGATTTGTCTACATTAAGGTTCACTTTTTGTGTTGTAAGTTCTATGGGTTTTGACAAATGCATAGTGTCATATATCTACCATTAAAGGACTGTTCAGAATAGTTTTTCCATGTTATTGACTGTCATTCCTGCATAAACCCCTGAGGACCACTGATGTGTTCACTGTCCAGAATGTCATGTAAATAAAGTTAAACAGTATGAGGCCTCTTCAGACAGGCTTCTTTCACTTGGCAATATACATTTAATGTCCATTCATATTGTTGTGTGGATTGATAGTACATTCCTGCTTATCACTAAGTAGAATTCCATTGTATGGGTATACCACAGTTTGCTTATTATTTACCTATTGGAGCACATCTTGGTTTCTATCAGAATTTGGTAATTACTAATAAATCTGCTGGAAACATTCATGTAGAGGTTTTCTCTGGATATAAGTTTTCAAATCAGGTGAGTAAATACCTAGGGATGTGACTTCTGAAACAAATGATAAGTTTATGTTTGGTTTTGTAGGAAATCACCAAGTTTTTCCAGTCACTTGGTTTTCCAAAGCTACCATATTCTATAGCATTCTCATTAGCAATATCTGAGAGTTTCCTGATGTTGCCCTCTGGCTCATGTAGGATGTACAAATTTGTATGCTTTGCAAATTATATAGCAAAAGGGAGATTATATGGATGTTTCTAACCTAATAGCATGATGTCTCCTTTTATAAACAGACTCTTTTCAAGCTGATAGCTGAAGAGGAAGCCAGAGGTTCCAAGTACATGTTGCTGCTGGTTTTGAAATGGAGAAGAGCATGTGAGAGGATCACCATCCCATGTGAGTCTTCAAGAAAATGGAAACTTTAGTCCACAACCACAAGGGACTGGATTCTGGTTAACAATCTAAATTAGTCTGGAGGTGAGTTTTCCCCCATACATCTTAGGAAAGAGCCCATTCTGGTCAATACACCTTGATTTCAGCCTTGTGAGACCCAGAATAGGGAATCTGGTAAAATCTGCCTGAACCTCTGACATACAGAATGGGGCTATAAAATGAAAGTTGTTTTTAGCCTATAAATTTGTGATAATTTATAGCCAGCAATAGAAAACTAATATAGCAGGTTGTCACTGGAGGCCCTGTTTAATAAATAAGAGAATGAATCATGAGCAAGGAGTGTAAGGATACCAATTCTGAAGAACAAAGATGAGAGCACTATTTGCCATGGCTAATTTGACTCCACCCTTTCCTCCATCTAAGCAGGGAGCAAAATGTGGCTACTTACATTTGCTTGGTTACTGGCATTTGATTATTTTACACTAATTTGCCCTCTTTTCCTTTCTGCTAGTCACATATAATCAGTCTAGCACGTTGACTTATTCCTAAAAGAAAGATGAAAGTCATGTTTGACTTTTTGCAATCCCATGGACTATAGCCCACCAGGCTCCTCTGTCCATGGGAATTCTCCGGCAGGAACACTGGAATTCCCTTCCAGGGGATCTTCCCAACCCAGGGATCAAACCTGGGTCTCCTGCGTTGCAGGCAGGTTGTTTACTGTCTGAGCCGTTAAGGAAGCCCTATTTGCATGTCATATGTAGCCTATCATATGATTTGTTTTATCCCAGAGGGACAAGTTTGGGGAGAGAATCTAAACCCATCCCTCCCGATAAAGAGAACACTGTGGAGAGGAAGAAACAAATGAACAACCCTGAAACACTGCAATATGTGGATAGCCATTTATTCCATTTATTCTAGTCCTGCCGAGTTGGCAAAGTCAAAGAAAACCATTTCCCCTAGCTGGCATCACTAAACCAGTTTGAGCTCCTAAAATCAAATGAGAAGAAAGGCACAGAGAGCCAAAATGAGCCATTCAAACAAACTAAGCTGATTTTGACAGGTTCCCTGGTAACAAATCCAACTATGGTTATAAATGGGTCACTATAGCCTCCAGCTGTATTTTTTGTTATGTAAGCTTCCTGGAAAAGAGGATTAAACCATATTTAAGATAAACATTTGCTTTTGTATAGTGAATTTAGCACTGTTGTTTAAAGTGCTTTGGAATTGAATTGTGCAGGTGCTAAAATTCTAATTGCCTGTTTTTCCTGACATTCATTTTAGAATTGCTCAAAGAAAGACATTATCTTTGACTCTTTCACATAAAATATAATGACCACAGTGAAAGGAATGGAATGAATAGGAAAGAATCACAAGTAAAATGAAGGCCTTTAGAAGTCATGGACTCAAACCATCTATTGGTGAGGATGATACATCATTTTTCAAATTAGTCCACTTGAGTTTGCTGATGATTTGGAGGAGAAACTTGTACTTGATTTATAGTAATAGAAACAGAGAACCAGAAGATTTACTTATGTGGGAAGCCAGGAATTCAGTGTTTCAATTGAAAATATAGATTTGGGTCATCTCTATAGTTGCAAAACCCGGATACCCTGGTGGCTCAGCTGGTAAAGAATCTGCCTGCAATGCAGGAGACCCAGGTTCATTCTCTGGGTTGGGAAGATAGATCCCCTGGAGAAGGGAATGGCAACCCACTCCAATATTTTTGCCTGGAAAATCCCATGGACAGAGGAACCTAGCAGGCTATATAGTCCATGGGGTTGTAAAGAGATCATACATAACCGAGCAACAAACACTTTCTTTCACTATGTAGTTGTAAAACTTGAATGTTTTAAAGGAAATAAAATTTGTATGAGTCAACCAGGACACTAAATGCTCAATTCTGACTTCATATTTTGTTTAACTCTTGAGTGTTGTGGTCTGTAGAAGCTGTATTTCTTATTTTACTTATTTTTACCTGGATGATTGCTTAATTAACCTATGGCCTAATGCCAAGGAAAAGTACAAACAACTACTCAAATAATGTCTTCATAATCCTCAGGGCTCTGCTATTATTTTTATAATAGTAACACTGAGTTTATTCAAGACTTTTAATTTGACTTGGCATTGTTGCTCTACCATTGTTTGGATCACAAAAATATCCACTGATATACCCCTTCTTTGATGACATTCTCAAGCTGCTTGGGCTGTTATATACAAAAATGACACGAGGTACAAAAATGACAGATTCACTTTGGAAAATCAGAGGCCTGAGATAATAAAAATACTTTCAGTTGTGATGCTCTTATTCATTTAACATCTATTTACATGAAGGGGAATGGGAAATAGAGCAGAAGACTCTCCCTCTAGAACCTGATGGAAAAGATCATGTTCCCAGTAGCCCAGTAACAGCCATCTTGAAGGAAAAAATTGTGTTTCAGCATCTGTAGCATGAATAAGACAGAGAAAAGGACTATAAGTCAATTCAACAAGTAGAAACTTTACTCTCCTAACTGTATGCTGTGTTGGGTATAAAAGCCAAACATTGCCCTCAAAGTGTCCACAGTCTTTTGGAAACGTGACATAGATTTTAAAGACAGAAATAAAAACACACCTCTCTGTATAGTCAAGTGCCACCGTGTGTGATCAGTACTTGGGGTTGGTCTGGAAAGATAGAGGACATGATCAAGAATAGGGGGAAAAAAAAAGAGTAGGAACACTTTAAGGCCAACTTGAAGTTTGAGAAATCTTGAGAAATCTGTATGCAGGTCAGGAAGCAACAGTTAGAACTGGACATGGAACAACAGGCTGGTTCCAAATAGGAGAAGAAGTACGTCAAGGTTGTATATTGTCACCCTGCTTATTTAACTTATATGCAGAGTACATCATGTAAAATGGTAGGATAGATGAAGCACAAGCTGGGATCAAGATTGCTGGGAGAAATATTGATAATCTCAGATCTGCAGATGACACCACCCTTATGGCAGAAAGTGAAGAAGAACTAAAGAGGCTCTTGATGAAAACGAAAGAAGAGAGTGAAAAGGTTGGCTTAAAGCTCAACATTCAGAAAACGAAGATCATGGCATCTGGTCCTATCACTTCATGGTAATGGGGAAACCGTGACAGGCTTTATTTTGGGGGGCTCCAAAATCACTGCAGATGGTGATTGCAGCCATTAAATTAAAAGATGCTTGCTCCTTGGAAGAAAAGTTATGAGCTACAAAGAGAACATATTAAAAAGCAGAGACAATACTTTGCCAACAAAGGTCTGTCTAGTCAAAGCTATGGTTTTTCCAGTAGTCATGTATGAATGTGAGAGTTGGACTATAAAGAATGTTGAGCACCGAAGAACTGATGCTTTTGAACTGTGATGTTGGAGAAGACTCTTGGAGAAGACTCTTGAAGAGTCTGGGTAGACTCTTGAGAGTTGGATCAAGGAGATCCAACCAGTCCATCCTAAAGGAAATCAGTCCTGAATATCCATTGGAAGGACTGATGCTGAAGCTGAAATTCCAATACTTTAGCCACCTGATGTGAATAACTCATTAGAAAAGACCCTGATGCTGGGAAAGATTGAAGGCAGAAGGAGAAGGGGATGACAGAGGATGAGATGGTTGCATGGCATCACCGACTTAATGGACATGAGTTTGAGTAAACTGTGGGACTTGTTGATGGGCAGGGAGGCCTAGCATGCTGCAGTCCATGGGATCGTAAAGAGTTGGACACGACTGAATGGCTGAACTGAAGTTTTAGATGTTAGGAAACAGAGCCAGATTTGGAAGTTTATGTGTCCTCCAATATAAGAGACTCTGGATGTTTGATTTTATTTCAACTCTTTAGAAGTGGTTCCAGTGTCTGGCTAGGCTTCTGTATGACTGAGGCTGTTTATGGCACAAGTGAGCTTCCTAGGTTATGCTAGTGGTAAAGAACCTGCCTGCCAGTGCAGGAGACAGAAGAGACTTGGATTCGATCTCTAGGTCAAAAAGATCCCCTGGAGAAGAGCATGGCAACCCACTCCAGTAGTCTTGCCTGGAGAATCCCCATGGACAGAGGAGTCTGGTGGGCTACAGTCCATGGGGTTATAGAGACCTGCACACAACTGGGGCAACTTAGCATGCATGCATGGTACAAGTAACAGAAAAACAGATTAACAGTGGTTTCGACCATAAGAACATTTAGTGTTCTCTAAAGGGGAAATCCTGAGGAAGTTGATGGTAGGATTAATTCAACAGAACAAATGATGTCAGGGCACTGGGAAGGCATCTCTGGAATTCTTTTTGTCCTTCCCTTGTGGTCACTAGGTGACTGAAATAGCTCTAAGCAGCATGTCCTTATACGAGAATGTTCAAAGCAGAAAGGAACACATGGAAACAAAAGTCTGAATTTTGCTAAAGCTAATATATGCCCAGTACCAGGAGATGAATCATGATAGATCTAAGCTTGCTGGGAGATTGTAGAGGAGGAAAATCTTTCCTTGAAGCTCCCAGCAGACTCTCTTGTGTATTCTATTAGTCAGAATTGCATCATATGTCCCCAACTAGTCCATTCACTGGGAAAGGGGAACTGGATTGGTGTAACTGGCTTAGACCTATTGTAATTTATTTCCTGGGCCTAGGAAAATTTTAGTGAACAAAATATATTAGAAAAGTCGAGTAATTGACTATGGGATTAAAAAAATATATATATCTGCCACAGCCCCAAAGCTGAATCTGATACTGAACATGCTTTGCAACAAAATCTAGTAGATGGTATTTCTGTGGTTCCTTTTCCTTTTTCCTCTCCTCCTTCTTCCTTTTCTCTTTTACTTTTATATTCATGCATAAACATAACAATGATTAACACATCACCCTTAAACATATCTAAAACTTATATTTAAATAAGTCTGCTGGGCTCCCTTTCCATATGCCTTTGTATGTCAGGTAGTATTCACATTTGATGAAATTGCCCAATTAAAGTCTTCTGTCATCACAAATTTCAACCTCAGATCCTTAAAAATGAGAGGTATTGAGTAGTTATACCAAATTCTAATTAACCATGAATGAAATGCAGACAAAGTTATTCTTCCTGTCTATGGAACCTCAATCTTCATTTCATCCCCATCAAATATTAGGTCAGCAGTTAACAAAACATTGTGATTTAATATTTTTACCACTGAGAAAGCCGTGTGATTTAGGTTTACTGTGGTATAAAACTACAAAAGAAGTCACAATTAATCATATTTTAAGACATCTGACTATAAATCTGACTATAAATTACTTTTTTTTCCTAAAGAGCTTGTTCCCCAAGAGTCTAAATGTTCAGATACAGTAAGTGTAAATAAACAACCAGAATCAACACAGAGAGGTTTAGACAAAATGCTTTTCTTCCATTGGAAGGCTGAAGAAGGCTGAAACACTAGAGTGAGTATTATAGCCTCATGATGCAGTATCAGCTCAAACTTCTGAGACAGGTGGAGTTACTCTACTTTCTATACCATAGCTTCATTTACTCAAGTTGTGAATGTGGATTCCTATAACATTTCTGGCTTTTTTCACTGCGGGCTTTGTTTTGGTGATAGGATAATGAGATATTTTCCTCTTTAAGATAGGAAAACTTTACCATTCACACCGATTTCTGTATTAACTTGCAAGACAAAATTTTCTGTGAGCGCTGAAACACTAAATTTAGCTTAACACATATATTTAAATCTATCGAGCCAGATTTTTTTCTTTGATTTAATTGCAGATCCTTATGCAACTGTCTCTCTTATTTTAGAGTAATAATTTTGATATTTAAATCATAGAATATTAGAATACAGATAACCTAGTTCATTTCCCTCATTTTTCAGATGGGAAAAAAAAATATTCTGAGGCTAAAGGAGGTTAAATGACTTGCCTACAATCACACAGTTAATTAGTGGCAGAGTTAGTGAACCAGCTTATCTGACTTCTAAGTCCATAATTTTTATGCCATATGTGATGCCTCATGAACAGTAGCTTTTTCTTCTGTATTAAAGTAGTGGTATTAATAAATACATTGGCATCACATAACTGTGTTAAGATTTTGCTTTCCCTAGCCCTGATTAGATACAGGAAGTAAATCCATCTAGTCAAGCCCTCAGCCAGCCCAGAGAAAGAGAGAACACACAGCATAATTATGAATATGGAGACTGGAATAAAACCAGAGCAGGTTTTGAATTTTGGGTCTGCAAACTACTTACTGCAAATAAGAACAACTTACACCTGGGTCTCTCTTTCCTTGTCTGTAAAATGGGAATAAAATTCTCTTCATTGGATTGTTGCTTGAAGAAGTAAATACACATAAAATATTTAGAGTCTGGAAAGTTCCCAATAGATGCTAATTCATGACTTTTTATCTCACTTGCTGAGCCAAGCATAATCAGAACAGCAGGTTCTGCTCTGGTTAGGGTTCAATAGCATGACCAGTAAGTCTGATCCAGAATCAGTTTTGCTGGCAAAGAAGTAATAAGGAATGTTTAAAACTTGTTTTTCTTTTATTTTTTTATTATTTTGTCTTAAATATAATATTAGCTCTTCTCTTATACTTTTCCTCTTTTTAAAAATTGGAAAGAAAATGAGTTTGCTGTTGTTCAGTCGCTAAACCATATCTGACTCTCTGCAACCCCATGGACTGCAGTGCGCCAGGCTTCCCTGTCCTTCACTATCTCCCAGAGTTTGCTCAAACTCATGTCCATTGAGTCGGTATTGCCATCCAACCATCTCATCCTGTGCCATCCTCTTTTCCTCTTGCCCTCAATCTTTCCAGCATCAGGGTTTTTTTTTCCAATGAGTCGCCTCTTCGCATCAGGTAGCCAAAGTATTGGAGTTTCAGCTTTAGCATCAGTCCTTCCAATGAATATTCAGGACTGATTTCCTATAGGATTGACTGGTTTGATCTCCTTGCAGTTCAAGCAACTCTCAAGAGTCTTCTCCAACATCACAGTTCAAAAGCATCAATTTTTTGGCACTCAACTTTCTTTATAATCTACCTCTCACATCCATACATGACTACTGGAAAAACTATACCTTTGATTATATGGACCTTTGTCTGCAAAGTGATATCTCTGCTTTTTAATATGTTGTCTAAGTTTGTCATAGCTTTTCTTCCAAAGAGCAAGTGTCTTTTAATTTCATGGCTGCAGTCACCATCTTCAGTAAGAGAATGTTTGCAACTTGATTTTCTTTTATATTTTTCTTTTATCTTAAATGTGATAGTACCTCTTCTCTTATGCTTTTCATCTTTTTAAAAATTAGAGATAAATGAATGTTAGATATTTATTAGGAGAAGAAATCTTAAAGGAGACAAAGATTAATAGGTACTGGACAAAGATAATCTGACTATTAGTAGCTCAGCTGGTAAAGAATCCACCTGCAATGCAGGAGACCCAGGTTCGATTCCTGGGTCGGGAAGATCCACTAGTGAAGGGATAGTATTCTTGGACTTCCCTGGTGGCTCAGCTGGTAAAGAATCTGCCCACAGTGCAGGAGACCTGGGTGAAGATCCCCTGGAGAAGGGAATGGCTACCCACTTCAGTATTCTGGCCTGGAGAATTCCAAGGACTGTATAGTCCATGGGGTCACAAAGAGTCAGACATGACTGAGCAACTTTCACTTTCAGCATACTTTCACTTTCAGGGAGGTGAAAATCTTTATATGTTTAGAGAATCTGTGAAAAGTGCTGTAGGAAATATGAAAGAAGTATCGAATATAAAGTTCCCTTCCAGATATATTAGCTCATGCCCCAAACTTCAGAATTGTGTTTATACATAAAATGTTACCACTAATAACATATAGGAATTTTCTTAAAAATGAACACTTGAGTTAATCACTGACTTACACTATCATGTCAACTCTGAAGAAATTAAGAGCAGTGTGTGAACGTGTGCTAGCACTGGCAGAAGAGGCTTAATTAGTGAGGGAGAAGTTGAGCTGGGTGTTGAAAGATGAGTAGAATTTGAAGAGGCAGTGAGGAGGGAGGGAGTGCATCTCTGGGGGAGGAAATAGCATAAGTAACATCATGGAGAAAATTTTTAGTGTATGTTGGCAGCAGTGAGGAAAGGAGTGGGAGAGAAATAGGATGAGGATAAATTATTAATGGAGCTACAAGGTTCCCAGTACCTTTTTCTGCAGAGAGGTGAAGAGAGTCTAGTCTAGTCCACATTACTGGGGCAGCAAGGCAGTCAAAGATAAAACATTCTGCCTAGTGGAAAGGTAATACAATTGTCCAGAATGCTTCCTGGGCTGTGATTCTGGAGCTGTAGCATGGACAACAGTGGGTGGTCAGGGTCACAAAAGTCTGCTGTACAGGGCAAGAGACTCGCACTTCAATGCTGTTATTTCCAACATTTATTCTTCAATATTTTTGCTTCCTGAGTAAAAAGGGAGAAAATGTAAGTTCTCAAATTCCCACTGAAAAGTAGGTTCTGTTCCATCCTAAGGGGAAGAGTGGTCCTTGGGGCTGAGAGGCCCATGGACTACCTACTATACAGTTCTTTACTTCCAAATTTATTGAGGTATAATTGACATATAACACTGTGTAAATTTAAAGTGTACAGTGTGATGATTTGATACATGTGTATTTTGTGAAATCATGACCACAATAAGGTCACTTAACACATCCTTCTTCATGATGCTTTCAAAGATGGAAGTGGGGATCTATGTGCTCTCGAGTGTAAGGGATACAACCTGGAGGATCCATGATTGACATTACTCGTTTCAGACTGTATAGCAGAGCTGTTGTCAACAGAGATGCTACAAAGTGGCATTGGCCCCAGTGGTGGGGAAGATTCAGTCGCTATGGCTCTGCCGCTATTGCTTTATCGTAGCTGCCTTCTCTCCTTTTACATCCACACAGGGAAAGCTAGTTAGCCACTTAATGTACAGTTTGCTACTTTGGGAGTAAAAAAAAAAATCAGGTCAGTAAGTATTTTTTAAACAATTAAACACCAGCAATCCAGAATTTCTTACAAAACATCCTGGGAAGAAAACGCTTCCACATAGCTGGAGTAATCACTTACAGCTTGCACCCGTGGGTCCATGCTAAAAGTATGTAAGAAACTCATGGCAAAGCCAGGCCCTCACCTTTTTATCAGGTTCCCCTTTCAGTGCTGGGATTACTAGGGCCTCAGATTTAGTGCCTGCTCCCCATCCTGACCTCTGTTGTCAGAACAGCCGTGCATGAGTTCTTGTTCCCCATGGTCCTGACACTGGACTGTTTCTTCTCAGAGTTGTGACGCTGTCATTAATGACCTTGTCCTCTCTTAACATTTGCAGAGTGATTATCATGTGTCAGTCATGGTGCTAAGTTATTTATGAGCATTATAAAATATAATTCTCACAAAACACTGTGGGGTGGATACCAATAGTGTGCCCCCACATTTTTTTTTAATAGATGAGAAAACCAATCCATAGAGAAGGTAAGAACCTTGCCCCAAGTTCAACAACGATAAGAGTGAACATTTTACTCTGGGCAATTTGACCATCACACTGATAACAACTATAGTGAAAGAATTGGCAGCTTAAGGAAGTTCTGATGTTTTATCATTTCCAAGCTTCTAAAAGAGAGTAGTAAAAAATTGTGGTGAATTAACCAGAGCCACCAAGAACAGGCCAGATTAGGTTTTAGGCACATTTCTGTGAATTTTGGCAATAACTCATGCTATATTCACTTTTTAAAAAATGTCCGCCAGAGACTTATGGACTATAGTTAGGAAGAGCTGGAGAAGGATGCATTGGATAGAAGATAGAGGGAGCTGTTCCTCACTCTGCCCAGAGGGAAATGGTTGTTCCAGCAACAATGGGCAAATGGAGGTTGTTCAAAACAAGTGCATTCCATATTCTTTTCCCTTAGGACTAATGTAGCATTGACTGGTTGCTTCAAATTCATCATTTGGTGAGTCGATAATATTGATTGATCTGTGGCTGGGTGCAACACATTATGCTAAGTAATGTGAGGTGACACAAAGATATCAAGAATGTAAATGTGCTCTCCTGGGGCTGCTAGTAAAAAGCATGAACTGAAACTTGGATGGAAGATAATACAGCACATACTAGGGCGTAAGCATACAACAGAAAGACATCATAGTGGTGGAGGATAAAGATTCTCAGGGCTGTGCATCAAGATGGCTTAGAATCACCGCCAACACCTATCTTGCAGTGAGATATATTGAATTTTTATCAGTATTCTCAGGAGAAGGTTTGGGGCATGCCCTTTGTGTGCTCATTGAGAGATATCCATAAAGTGTAGTTTCTCAAATCCGTGCACCTGATTAACGTGTCAAACTATTGGCACATATGCCAGTTTTCTACTCAGATCTACTGACTAGAAGATTTTCAGGTACTCAGGGCCTGGAAATCTCTATTCTTAATAAGAATTATCTTGAGAAAAATAATGCTAATATACTGCTTGTCTTAGCCCATTCAGAGTGCTATAACAAAGCCACCGTAGACTGGCTAGTTTGAACCAAAAACGTTTATTTCTCACAGTTCTGTAGGCTGGGAAGTCCAAGATCAAGGGGCTTACAGATTCAGTGTCTGGTGAGAGCCTGCTTACTGGTTTATAGATGCTCTTTTCTCACTGTGTCCTCACATGGAGGAAAGGACCACAGAGCTCTGTGGGGTCTCTCTTAAAGGGCACTAATCCCATTCATGAAGGCTCTGCTCTCATGACCCAGTCACCTCTCAAAGACCCCACCTCCTAAAATGCCATCACATTGGGGATAAGAATGTCAGCATATGAATTTTGTGATGACACAAACATTGTTTGACGCACTATGGATATCATTTACAATAGGGCAGTGGCATGGGGAATTGAATGAGACATAAAATGTGAAATTGAAAGACTATGGTTATGTTTTTATATAAAGTCTTCTGTGTGACAAGCATCATGCTGGATGCTTTAATTGTATTATTCAGTTACTTACTCTCTACAGCATTCATGTGAGTTTCAGGTGCTTCTTAATCCAAGCAATGTAGTTTTGAAGAATATATGCCAACATGTTAACATTGGCTACTTTCAGGTGATGAGATATAAACAATCTTTTGCCTTATACTTTATGCATTCCACCCCTTTTCCTTTTACAAAGATCGTGTGTTACTTTTTCATCAGAAAAATCTCCAAGTCCATAAAAATTATTACAAAATTTTCAATTAAACCTGGCAGTCCACATTCATAGTACTAGCAAATCTATAAAATGTTCTTTGAGAATTTTGAGATTAAGAAATAGTTGAAGATGATTGGGCTAGATATTAAACACCCCTATCAAAATGTTGGCATGTAGCATTTCTTTGTTTTTATAGAAATATCCTCCATTTCCTTTGGGAATCACAGAGAATGAAATCTGGATAGAAATGTTTGTAAGAGGACAAATGAAAATTCAAGAGTGTGGGACATATTTAGTTCCAATCCTGTACTAAGGAGCTCCACTAATTATGAGCACACTATTAAGTTCTTTGGCATACCACAAGGTAGAGTAGCTATATGGAAGCAAAGATAGGGGACTCTGCAATGATATGTTACTGATTTCCCAATTTTGCTCTAGCCTGGTTGGATTTGGTACACCCCAAACTCCAAAGTAGTAACATGAGATGGTCACCAGCTGGGTATATACTCAAATATGAAGATGCTCTAAATCCCCCTGAAGTCTATAACGCATCCACAATCCATCAAACTGAAGATCTGGCACTTGTCCAATATACACCCTTTTACTTCCTTCAGAGCATGGCAGTTCAATAGTGGCATCAGTGGCATAAGTAGAAACAGCAGCCAGTAAAGTGCCTTGATTATTATCAACATAATAGATTACATATCCTGAATGATACTTATGTAAGTCTACTTCCCTGCTTTCTGTCCTCACTCCTATTCTTGCTTAAGAGAACAGATATTTTTTTAAAAGTCTGTTTTCTTCCTCCTTTCAGCTGCTATTCTAAATCACCATGGAAATGAATGAATGGTCAAAAACAAATGCAAACTAAGGTGGTTAATGATTCAAAAGGCATCTGAAGTGAGACTAGCTCAAGCCCTAGTTTATTTTTAAATAGTAGTTTAAGAAAATAATTAAAATCAGGAGGAAGAAAAATATGCTTAAAGATGTATTTCCAAAAGAGACGAAAGGAGAGGCTAAAATGTGCTTAGGATTTGTTTTATTTGTATTATTCACTTCAGTTCTTCAGATGAAGGCTTGAGAACCCATGGAAATATAGTACACATTTGTTCTGACCACCCACGGGCCACTCAGTATTCATCTATTTTTTTAAATGGCAATTTGTTTTCCATTTGGAAAATTACCTGCCTTTCATTGCATGCAGTATGGATCAAGTAGTCGATGAAAGTATTATGCCCTCAGAATAAGAATTCTGAGGAATACTGAGGAAAGAACTGTCTAAGAGAACAAAAGGACTGATTGAAATTTGTGGGATGAGATTCAGACTTATATTACTTCAAATATCAGAAGAGATATAATCTTATCTTGTGTTCCAGATTGGATGATACAGGGCACGTGTGCGCACACACACACACACACACACACACACACACACACACACAAAACCAGGAGCAAAAAGAAACCAGGAACATAAAGAAAATGAAAGGAAATATACCAATTGTCAGTGCTTATCTCCAGGTGGTGAGATTAGTGACATTTAGTATTTCCTTCTTTATAAAAGTGATGCATGCTTATTATACTATTTGAAATCATATTGAACACTTTAATATATTTGTTTAAAAATACCTCAGTACATGTGCTGTCCTAATTTGGGAAGTCAGACAAGTCTTGGTCTGGAGAGATGGCACACTTCATATCAAAATCATCACCCCAAGCGGCCTGAAGGCTTCAGGAATAGGTTCTGTTTCTTCTTTCAGGACCATGAGTTAATCATTGTTCCCACCACCTAAGATCAGAAATTTTCAGCATACATAATTCATATGAATGTACAACCAAATACCTCATGAGAAACATTGATATGTTCTGACCAAATCACAAGAAAAATCATAATTCTCAGCTTTCTTTTTTTAAAATATTAATTTATTCATTTTAATTGGAGGCTAATTACTTTACAATATTGTATTGGTTTCGCCATACATCAACATGAATCCGCCACAGGTATACACGTGTTTCCCATCCTGAACCCCCCTCCCCACCTCCCTCCCCCGTACCATCCCTCTGGGTCAGTGCACCAGCCCCAGGCATCCAGTATCATGCATCCTACATCTTCTCCCATTGTCACTGCTTCTGTCGATTTGAATCTGAGCCCAAGAATCTTTTTTTTCCCCCCTTCCTCTCTCTCTCTCTCTCTCTCTCTTCTTTCTCATGTTTTCTGACCTTGTCTTGGGCCTTTGTTTCTGACAGCATGGACACCAGATCAATTTATTCCATTGCTTCTACGATCTTTCTTGCCTGATCAGACTTACAAAAGTTCCCTTAGATCTTTACAACTCTGTCTCCTGTTGTAAGCAGCCCACACAATCCAACTGATGGCTCATTCTCTATGCATTTGCAGCACACGTCTTTTGCACAAACTGGTACAAACTACAGGACTGGTTTGCATGTTAATGACAGCATCATTTTCTCTCTAAAATTTCATGGCCCTCTCTCACAAATTTGAGTAGAATTAAGACCACATTTTAATTGTAGCATATTGGACACTGAAATTATCAAGGGTCACTCCCTAGTTCACAGTCACTTCTGAGAGTCCAGTGGGAAGATGAAAATCTACTTTTGAAGTGGTCTGTTTTTGCAAATTGGTCAAATTTAGAATATAAGTACTTGAATTATGATCCAGCCCCTCTCTGCCTAGGAAACATAGATCGGCGCTGAGTAGAAATGCAAGAATCAAAATCTTGGAGGTTTTTACTTGAGTTTTTGATAGAGAGTAAATTTTGTCCAGATACAAAATAATGATTCCACATATGTATATATTACTTTTAACTTGTATATTTGTCTGGGATCTTTGAGATGAAGGCACTTAATCTACCTCCTCTGTAATATCTACCTTTAAGACTCTTGGCTATAATAATCGTAGTCTTTTCTGACATCTTTTATCACTTTCAGTCTATTTCAAATAATCAGTTCCTAAATGAGGACTCTACTGCATTACTCTTAATGTATTCCATCTTTCTTTAAGTAGATTTTAAGCCTCAGGAGGATTAATTGGCCTCAGTCTTTGGGTCTAATCTCAACTTTACCACTATTCACAGTGAATACCACAGTGGGCATGACAGAAAACATTCCTGCTTTCATGGGCCTTATATCTAGTGGAAAAGAAAGGAAACAAACAGTAAACAGCCTAATAAGTAAGATAATTTCAGTAAGTTATGAGTGTCATGAAGAAAAGTAAAGGGATTGTGTTAGAGATTGATTTGTAGAGAGTACAAGGGCCCTGTGGTAGTCTGTACAATAAATATTTAGGAAGCATAGTGTACAAGGAGTAGGTGGGAAATTAAGTTAGGGAAGTAGGCAAAAGCAGATCATGAGCGCCTTTCTTTTGTACAGTGTTAAGAATTTGAATTTCATTCCAATTATGATGGGAAGCCATTACATTGTTTTAAGCAAGGATGTGGCCTGATCTCTTTCAAGAGCAAACTCAGACTGCTGTATAAGACAGAATATGAATGAGAATTGAGGAAATCTGTTATGGGTTACTGAGTGCCTGAATCCTAAGTGAAAAGTGATGGTGGCTTGGATTAGGATTGTAGAAATTGAGATAGAGACGAGTGGTTTAATTTTGAATATATTTTGGAGGGAGACTTTTAAGGATTTTCTGATGGATTTTATTGGTGGTGATTATGGCCTGAAGAGTGCAAAAGAAGCCATGATTGAATGATGTATTTCTATATTTATATAAAAATTTAAATGATGAATTTAATATGACCAGAAAAGCAACTTGCTCACATTTCTCTGCATACTCCAGAGAAGACTTGTATTTGTGGTCATCATCTATAGAGAACAGTAACAAATTTAGAGTCACTTTACACCAGTATTTAGAAGAGGCAGGATGGATGATGTAGTGTCATGAGTTATGGTATAACTGGCATTAAATAAATGGCATTAGGAAACTGCAGAAGCAAGGGGCCTGTATTATTTTATAATAAACTGGTTGTGAAGGGCCATGTTACTGTGACTAATACCAGTATTTTTCTGTGTGTATGTGGTGAGAAATATAAAGTTATCCAGGAATGGCACATTTAATAATAAAATAGACACAGAGATTGCTTTGGGACCTGAGCAGAGAGAAATAGTTCCTGGGCATGACTAAGATGCTTCATCTGCATTGTATTTTTTTATATATATAATAAACACATACAAAAGTATATCTTCTTTATCCATGACTTTAAATATTTTTTACCCAATATTCTAAATCTTCATCATAAACCTCTATGGGCCCACTGATTTTACAATATGTTTTAAAATTATGTTATGTAGTCAGGGGCCTCACAGAAAAAATTTACCCAGGCTCCCTTACCTCACAACTTAGAAATTGCCCTGATTGTGTTTATCCAGGCACCCAAGTTATATTAATGTTTCTTTCCTCATACTAAGAATCCATATTTCTTCTCTCACACATAGATACACATGGTAATTTTCTTTTAATTTAGCATCAACAGAAGTATTGTAAAAATGTTAATTTTAAAAACCTTAGATTTGTCTTTTAAGAACTGAAATGTTTAGAAAGGCAGCAAGAGATGAAATATATTTTATGTAAATTCACATACAAGGTAATAAAATCAACATAATATAAAAATTTGCTTGATGACTGAAGAAGCAGATCGATATAACCATTAAATATCAGGACATGCACATCATGCCCTTGGTATTTATTGAGATAGGTCATCCATACTCCAAAGAGCTCCACATTTCAATATTTTAAATTGCTTGGATATAGTCTTAGAAGTTTTATCCTCTTGTTTGCTACAAGAATGTATGTCAGTTTTCATTGTGATATGTCATCCTGAAATGACAACTTTCTTTGCTTGCTTGTAGCTTCTGATTTGCTGCTTCTAATCTTCTACAGACTGGTGAATGAGATAAGCTTATTTTTCATATACAAAGATACATTGATATCTATATATCAATCTGGATATATTCATATATGAATCTGAACAAAGGATGAAATACTTATTATATGGGCCAAAATACTTGGCTTTACTTAATTCATGGGATTTATGTGAACTACTTCAGGTTTCTTTCTTTTTTTTGGTTTGTTTGTTTGTCTATTTCTAGGTTCCTCATTGAAGTTGCTGGAAGTCTAATATTCTTGTGTGTGTTGAGAATAAGTTTTATATTTTGTATACCTCTATCTTATTATTTTATAAATGCCAGGTTTGACTTAATGTCTTTAACTGAGGAAAATAATTACTAAATTCATCACTTAGGATCATATTTAAACCTCTGATGTTGTCACTCTTTCTGTTTGTTTGAACTGGTGCGCCCCTTAATTCATTAGTCTTTAGTGTTTGTTGATAAAAGAAAAATAATACTTGAATTTTCCCAATGTATATGAACTGCATAGCCTAACAGGATCCCAACGAAGTCAATAGTTTAATTGAATGAAAGGTTCTCTGGAAGGCTCATGGTTTTATGTAAAAGCAGTAGAATTCTAAGCATATCTATTTAGTGTGTTTACTAATAGCAGTTAATTATTTTGCAATGAAGCTTAGTTGGTCTTTTGGATGTATACCTGATACCTTGGGTCTCCCTCCTTATTAAACTCTCAGAGTCTTGAAGAAAGCCTATTATTTTGGCTTTCTTAATCTACTGGTACTATACAACAGTACCCCCAACAATCCTCTAACATCCTTTACATAATTATTGAAGTTCTCTTTTTCCTCCAAAAATTTTGAATTCAGATGACCTCACTCTACCCAGTAGATTCTCCCCTATGTCCCTTGTTCTATGAGTTATTCACTGTGACAGATATAATTGAACTATAAATCTTTGGGAAATCACAGCAGTCTTATCATTCTTTAATTCCCTTTCCTTTATAAAAATGACCTTAGTAACCTTTCTAGCCTATAGGAGAATACCTATCGAAGGAGGTCTTAGGAGTCTCTTAATTTTCAGGTCAGCAGTATGCTTTATTTATTTACTTATTTATTTATTTTTATTTGGCTGTGCTGGATCTTGGTTGCAGCATGTGGGATCTAATTCCCCAACCAGGGATCGAAACTGTGCCCCCTGAATTGGGAGCACAGAGTCCTAACCACTGGATCATGTGGGAGTCTCAGCAGTATGCTTTTGAAGAAAGGAACTCTGTTAGGACTCAGGTGACCTGGATTATTCTGTAGATTTTTGGCAGCTCATTTGTTGACCTTGACTAAGGCACTGAAGGCCTTGGGGGTATATCTCCTGATTAATGTATACTCTCCCATTTTATTTCCCTAATTATGTTGAAATGTACTCATTGGAAGAATCTCTCCATTGGTTCATGTCCTATTTATTATACAGTGGAGTTTGAATAATGAAAATGAGATAACTTTCCTAGAGGTGAAGAAAGAAGGAAGCATAGCTTGAATACTATGTGCTATAGACTGACTGTTTATCCTCCACCAAAATTCATATGTTGAAACCTAATCCCCAGTGTGATGATATTAAGAGATGGGACTTTTTGGAGGTGATTAAACCACAAGAATTGGATTAGTACCTTATAAAAGAGACCCAGAGAGCTCCCTCACACCTCCTGCCACATGAGAACATAGCAAGAAGATGCTGTCTGAAGCAGGAAATGGGCTCTCACCACACAGAAAATCTGCCAGTGCCATGATCTTGGGCTTCCCAGCCTACAGAGCTGTGAGAAATAAATGTCTGTTGTTTATAAGCCACCAATCTGGTATTTTTGTTATGGAAGCCCAAATCTAATGAGATACCACAGATGCATAGGTAGCCCTCCCTCACCCCTAAGCCTTTGTTACCAGACAGGACATGCAGTGGCTGCTCTGGGTATACATATCAAATATAAGTGCCCAGCTTCTTGAACATGATTGCTACCCTGCTTAGAGCTAGCTCACTTGCTTGCTCTCTCACACTCTTCCCTTCCTTTCTCTCTCTCTCTTTAAATCTCAGTCTCTCTCTGCCTAGGCAGGATAAATTACCCTTGAGTTCAGAGAAGATTGTGAAAGATGGGACATGTGTGGATTCCACATGTATGAGACAATGGTTCCCTTCTGGCCTTTCACCAAGAGTGTCACCAGCTAAGTCTCTATTATGGACTGGGTGTTTGTGTGCCCCAATTCATATGTTGAAGCCATAACCAGCAATATGATGATATTAGGGATGGGACCTTTGGGAGGTGATTAGATTTAGATGAGGTCTTGAGAGTGGAACCCCGTAATGAAATCAGTGTCCTTATAAGAAGGGGAAGAGACATCAGAGCTCCTTTTATCCACACACATGCACCAAGGAAAGACTGTGTGAGCACACAGTGAGAAGGTAGCTGTCTGCAAGTCATTAAGAGGGCTCTCACCAGAGCCTGACTGTGCTGGTACCCCGATCTCAGACTTCCAGCCTCTCAAGCTGTGAGAAAATAAAAGCCTGTCATTTAAGCTAACTTGTAACTGGTGGCTCAGATGGTAAAGAATCTGTCTGCAATGTGGGAGACCTTGGTTCAATCCTTGGGTCAGGAATGTCCGCTGGGGAAGGGAATGGCAACCCATTCCAGTATTCTTGCCTGGAGAATCCCATGAGCAGAGGGGCCTGGTGGGCTACAGCCCATGAGGCAGCAAAGAGTTAGACACAACTGAGCTACCACCACACACACACACACACCACACACACACACACATACACACACACACACACACACACATACACACACACAACTGCATTTTGTTATAGAAAACCAAGCTAAGAATCTAAAACAAAAATCCATGAAAATGGGTAAAATTGTTTTGGAGTTATTAATGCATTGTTTCACCTGTCACTGAAAATGTGCAAGTCTCACTATTTGATTTTTTAAATTAAAAAAATCCACTTTAGCCAGCCACATGTGCATATGGTCTGAAAGCCTCAGCCCTGCAACCTTGTATTGAGGAACATGTATGACCTATTTGGTCAAAATGGCAAGACCAGGGAACTGTAACAATTTTGAGGGGAAGTGAAAACCTCCATGCTACTCTATGTAATGTGCTATGAGCTTTTCATTGAAATTTCCCTTTTTGCCTACTATTTAATGCAAATAACTACCTCCCTTCTTTCAAATGTCCCCTCCTCCTACACTTCCATGCTGCATCACTCCCAGTGCCCCCTGTAGTTTATAGGTGTCATCTGCTTTAGAACATCTGAATAACTTGCCCTATTGCTAATAAATTTGTTCACCATTTAGATCCCATAGCTATCTACAACCTTAGTCATAGTGCTTACTTTGTTAGTAATCTTTATTAATATTTCATCAGTCATTTTCTTTCCGAAGGGATGAGGTTTGCACTTTTCCTGCCATGCTGGGAGGGAATGATAAAGGCAGAAAAGCTGACTGCTTCACCTATGGCTGATTCGTGTCAATGTATGGCAAAACAAATACAGTATTGTAATTAAAAAAATAAATTTAATTTAAAAAAGAATAATAAGTATAAAGCATTCATTTCAAAACATAAAAAAAAAGATTGCAAACTATTATTCTCCTAGTAATTTTAAAGTGCACACAGTGCATAGCTGCATACCACTTTCTGATGCAACCACATCTCTGTCTGTTGAGCCTGACATGCATGAAATCCATAATTGGAGTTGGTTTTCCAAAGAGGGAAATCACTTCTTACAGGAGAGGTAAGGAGTACTATCTTTTAAGACTGCTTTTCAAGGGAGTCAATGGAGTCATCCTTTAAAGAATTCTATTCAGATATCCATTCCATTAAAACAAGCATAGACTCAGGTCAGGTGAACTTCCTCCAGCTCCCTCTCACATCCACTTCACTTCTACCTTTCCACTGTTAATTAGACTTCTTAAAGCTTCTACATCTCCTTTACCTGATGTCTGCTGCTGCTGCTGTTGCTAAGTCACTTCAGTCGTGTCCAACTCTGTGTGACCCCATAGACAGCAGCCCACCAGGCTCCCCCATCCCTGGGATTCTCCAGGCAAGAACACTGGAGTGGGCTGCCATTTCCTTCTCCAATGCATGAAAGTGGAAGGTGGAAATGACGTTGCTCAGTCGTGTCTGACTCTTAGTGACCCCATGGATTGTAGCCCACCAGGCTCCTCTGTCCATGGGATTTTCCAGGCAAGAGTACTGGAATGGGGTGCCATTGCCTTCTCCAACCTTGATGTCTAGGCCTACTCAAAAATGTATCATCTACTCAAACTTCAAATCTTATTTTTTCAATGATTATAGTTCTTCTCAAAACATTTTTTTTCCAACTCACATTGTTTTGGGTTTGGTCTCATGCCCCTTTTTATACTAAGTTTTTGACATGCCAACTCCATCAAGCTACAAGCCATATTCTAAAAATCAAGAATGACCATATGTCTCAGTTTTCTCAGGACAGCTCTTGTTTGTGTGTTGTATGTTAGTCACTCAGTCGTGTTTGACTGTTTGCAACCCTGTGGACTGTAGCCCTCAAGGCTCCTCTGTCCATGGGGTTCTCCAGGCAAGAACACTGGAATTGGTTTCCATTCCTTTCTGCTGGGTATCTTCCTGACCCAGGGATCAAAACCGGGTCTCTCGCATTGGAGGCAGATTCTTTATTGTCTGATCCACCAGGGAGCATTTGCTATTTCATTATAATTTAACTGAGACCCTCTTTTCCCTCAAAAGTATTCTGTTTTCAACTGTAAATTATATGGTCACTTTATCAACATCCCATTGATTCCCATACCTTAAAATCTATGCTAGGCAGAAAGCTAAGTGCTCAGTAAGTATCTGTTAAATGTAATCAACCTCCTTTCCTTGTAATACTTAGATATACTCTAATTAGTTCCTGAGCTCCCTTGAAATTTAAGGCTGTACTTGGATAGAACCTGCAGCCTATCAGAAGTACTTGGAAGCCTATGAAGCTGTTTCTGAGAGGTGAGGCATCCTGTTGTCACTAGATGTCCAATCCCTGTGAAGCCCCTCAGTCCTGAACAGTTTTCAGTCTGTTTAGTGATCACTCTAGGACCCTCCTCCCCCAGAGTCAGCTCTCGATTAATCTTTCTAGTCTTATCTTTCAATACACTCCTTTCAGCCATTCACTTCAGCCATGTAGCATGATCACTAAATATGCTTTCAACTCCTAAACAGTTATGTGTCTGTGCACACACACACATATGTGTGCTCTTCTCCCTCTTCTATTAATAGAATATCTTCCTTTCTTGTTCTCCAATCTCTCTTTATCTGAATTCTAATTTTTTTTTAGATTTAATTGAAATATCATTTCCTGCATAGTCTTCTTTTCTAAAAGCAGTATTTCCCTCCTCTGAACTCCACGAACACTTTAACATCCCCCTCTTTTATGGTTTTTTATCACCTTGTACCTTGTGTTATTTATTTGTACATACATTTTAAAATTGAAGTAAAGTTGATTTAAAATATCTTAGTTTCAGATACATGATAGAATGATTTGATATTTTAGATTATGCACAATAGAAAGCTGTTACACTCTTATTGACTATTCCCTGTGTTGTACACTACATCTCTGTGCCTTAGTTATTTTATAACTAGTAGTTTGTACTTCTTAATCTCCTTCACTTATTTTGCCCATTCCCCGACACTCTTCCAGCGTGGCAGCCACTAGTCTGTTCACTGTATCTGTGAGTCCTTTTTGTCTTATGTGATCATTTATTTTTTTCTTTTAGATTCCATTAGTCATTTTCATTTAAAGCTATTACAAAATAATGGCTCTAATCCCCTGTGCTGTATAATATATCCTTCTTGCTTATCTGTTTTATGTGTATTAGTTTGTGTCTCTTAATCCCCCACCCCTATTTTGTCCCTTCCTTCTTCCCTGTACCCTCTGGTGACCACTAGTTTGTTTTTATACATGTGACTCTTTCTGTTTGCTGTATACACTTATTGGTATTATCTTTTAGATTCCACATATAAGTGACATCATGTAGTATTTGTCTTTCTCTAGAAGGATGACACCTTCTAGGTTCGTCCATGTTGCTGCAAATGTCAAGATTTCACTCTTTTTTATGTTCAAATAATATTCCATTATACATATATATATATACACACACACACACATATACATATATGCCCACACACACGTATATATATATGTATATGCATATCAGATTGTCTTTTTCCCATATCTTTATATATTCATCTGTCACTGGACACTTAGGTTGATTTCATTTCTTGGTTGTAAATAATGCTCCAATGAACATTGGGGTGTGTATATCTCTTCAGGTTAGTGTTTTCAATTTATTCAGATAAATATTCAGAAGTGGTATTGCTGTATTGTGTGGTAGTTCAATTTTTAATTTCTTGAGGACCCTCCATACTCTTTTTCATTGTAACTCTACCAAGTTGCATTCCCAGCAACAGTGCACAAACATTTCTTTTCCTCCACATCCTTACAGTGTTGATGAAGATGTAAAGTACTTAATTGCAAGAATAACACCTTGGTATCATCCTTAAGGTCTAGATGGCAAATACTAGGAACTTAGTTAATGGTTAATGAATGGTTTACTGTCTTCAACTCAGCATAGTCAGGATATCAGAGCTGCTGTTTTCCCAATGCCTGACATGGCTATGTCCATCCATCTTATGATTACCTAGGTATCTGTTGGTAGTCGTTAATGTTCTTAGATAGTTCAAGTGAAATTACTCAAAATGAGCTTGTCATCTGGTCTACACATTGACAAAACAGACACAGTTCTGATCTGAGCACAGAAGTTTTGTGTGAAATTGATAAATAACTCAAGTTCTCATTGCTAGAACCCTTGTTTTGCTTTATATTCTCTAATGTTTCATTAGATTAAATGCTTTTCATAAAGTATAATTATACACATTTTATCATGAAAAAGGTTCGAATGACATTTAATTCTTAAATCATAATGATATTTTCCCTCTATGAATTATGAGAGCTATGATGACCTTTGATACCAGGGTGACGCTATTGCAATTTGAATTTTGTCTCTAATTCATATTTCATGGCATGTATAGAACATTATTAATATCATGTGATCTGTATCATAATAAATATCTCTTACATACTAATGAAATACCATTTTCTGAATGACTCTCCAGAGCTTTTCATTATAAAATTTAAAAACATTTTTAACTTAATTTTTTCCATTTGGAAATTCTTTCATAGTATCAGTATACACATTTTTTATCATACGACATTACACTTCTTAGCCTAAAAAGCAGATTTAAATGCTATATAAATAAGTCAAATTTGACTTTGTCATGTTCTGAATGATAGTAAATGGTATAGAAAAGTATGCTTTCCTAAGTGAAGGTAATCAGATAATCTTAAAGTCAGAGAATCTCAAAGTTGAAATTAAAAATTTGGGTTATCCTACCTTGCCACTTAAAGCAAGAATCTAAGTGATCCTGACAGGTGACGATATAGTTTCTGTCTCAAGTTGAGACAGACATTTGTTTCTCATACTTTAGGGAACTTGGTAGTGAAATTTGTTTCTCTAACTTCAATTTCAGTACTATCTTATTTTTATTTTGGGGTGACAGAAATTGCCTCTTGTCTAAGACCGTCTTCAACTATCTAAAAACGAATTTTCCTCTTAATTTTGTTCTGATTGGCGTCATTGGCTCTTTTAACGATTTTATGTACCACCCCCCCACCCCCAAAATAGATTGACTCCTAACTACTCTGCTAAACATTTTCTGAGTGCTTTCTAGTTTGTCAATACTCTTTAAAATACAGAATCCAGAACCAAATGCAATCTAATCTTTGTTGACCAGCCATTACAGAAATGTGTCAGACTATTGCTAGCATGAATAAGACCCTATGTTTCTGTTAATGTAGTTGCCTAGATAGCTAGTTCACATTTTCACATAAGTTCCTCTCCAGTTTGATTTGCTTTGGACTGTTATTAGAAAATTACTTTTTCTGAATACCTAAAAGCAGTGTGAGCAATGGATGCTATTCAGTGTAGCTTGTAAATACAGAACATATACAAAGGAAACCATGTAATCTAAATATATTTATTTAACTTAAGTTTATTTTATATTGGACTATAGTTGTTTTACAATTTTGTCTTAGTTTCAGGTGTATAGCAAAGTGATTCAGTTATACACACATATATCCATTCTTTTTCAAATTCTTTCCCTATGTAGGTTATTACAGAATGAGTTCCCTGTGCTATACAGTAGATCATTGTTGGTTATCTATTTTATATATTGTTGCTGTTTGGTTCAGTCACTAAGTCAAGTCCAATTCTTTGCAGCTCCATGAACAGCAACACAGCAGGCCTCCCTGTCTCTCGCTATCTCCTGGAGTTTGCCCCGGTTCATGGGCATTGAATCAGTGATGCCATCCAACCATCTTATCCTCTGCCACCATCTTCTTTTGCCTTCAGTCTTTCCCAGCATCAGGATCTTTTCCAATGAGTTTACTCTTTGAATCAGGTGGCCAAGTAATAGAGCTTCAGCTTCAACATTGGTCCTTCCAATGAGTATTAAGGGTTGATTTCCTTTAGGAAATAAATATTTTATATATAGTTGTGTAGATGCCAATTCTTGTCTCCCAGTTTATCCCTCCCCTACATTCCCTTTTGGTAACCTAAGTTTGTTTTCTAAGTCCGTGTGTCTGTTTATGTTGTATAAATAAGTTCTTTTGTAACATTGCTTTAGATTCCACGTGTAAGTGATATCATAGGTTATTTGTCTTTCTCTGACTTACTTCACTTATTATGATAATTTCTAGGTCCATCCGTGTTGCTGCAAATGGCATAATGTCATTCTTTTTGTGATTGAGTAACATTCCACTGTATATATGTACTATATCTTCTTTATCCATTACCCTGTTGATGGACGTTTACTTGCTTCCACATCCTGGAAATTGTAGATAGTGCTGCAGTGAACATTGGGGAGCATGTATCTTTTCAAATTATGATTTTCTTCTGATATATGCCAGAAGTAGTGTTGCTGGATTATATGGTAGTTTTATTTTCAGTTTTTTAACTCTGTACTACTCTCCATAGTGGTTGTACCAATTTACATTCCCACCAATTGTGTAGGAGAGTTACCCTTTCTCCACATTCTCTCCAGCATTTATTGTTTATAGACTTTTTGATGATGGGTATTCTGACTGGTGTGTGGTGATACTTCACTGTCATTTTGATTGGCTTTTCTCTAATAATTAATGATGTTGAACATCTATGCGTGTGCTTCTTGGCCATCTGTATGTCTTCTTTGGAAAAATGGCTATTTAAATCTTCTCCCCATTTTCTGATGGGGTTGTTATTGTTGTTTTGAGCTACATGTGCTGTTTGTATAATGTATTTTGGAGATTAATCTCTTGTGTGTCACTTCATTTGTAGATAATTTCTCCCATTCTGTGGGTTGTCTTTTCCTTTTGTTTATAGTTTCCTTTGCTGTGCACAAGCTTTCAAGTTTAGTTAGGCCCATTTGTTTATTTTTGTTTTATTTTCATTACTTTGAAGGTGGGTCAAAAAGATATTTTTGTTAGAGTGTTTTTATGTTTTCCTCTTAAGAGTTATACAGTGCATAGCCTTACATTTAGTTCCTTGCTCCATTTAGAGTTTATTTTTGTGTATGGTAGTAGGTAGTGTTCTAATTTCATTCTTTTACACATAGCTGTGCAGTTTCCCCAGCACCACTTATTGAAGAGACTGTCTTTTCTCCATTGTATATTCTTGCCTCCTTTATCTTCATCTCCTTTATTTATCTTTATCAAAGATAATGTGACCATCAGTGCATGAGTATATAATGTTATTTTTATATACATTATAATTATTGATTTTTGGTATATTTCCTTCTACTTTTGATATTCTTAATTCTTTTTAAATTAATTTATTTTTTAATTGAAGGATAATTGCTTTACAGAATTTTGTTGTTTTCTAGCAAACCTCAACATGAATCAGCCATAGGTATACATGTATCTCCTCTCTCCCATCTACATCCTGGTGCTCAATGTGATGGTATTAGGAGATGGGGCCTTTGGGAGGTCCTTGGGTCATGAGAGTAGAGACTTCAGGAATGGGATTAACATTCTTATGTAAGAAACTCCAGAGACACCCCTCACTCTTTTCCTCAGGTAAGGATACAGTAAGAAGTCTGCATCCTGGAAATAAGCCCCCTGACCATGCTGGCACCCTGATTTTGGACTTCCAACCTCTAGAACCATAAGCAATAAAGGTATATTGGGTATAACTTACCCAGTCTGTGTACTTGGTCATAGCAGCCTGAATGGACTAAGACATGTATGGATATTTCTATGTTCTGATTTTTACTTAGCATTATGTCAAGAATGTTTCCATGCCCTTAAAATATTTCAAAAGTGGTAAACATATGTCTTTTATTTGCAGCAATACTTTAGGGTCACCGAAAAAACTTTTAAAAAACAAGTTTTAATGATTGTTAGCATCTTCCATCACATTAAATAGACAATCAGTGCTAGGTGAGAAAAACAGAATATAAGATTTTATGTATGTGTAATTATAGTTTTGTTAAAAAAAGAAAAACATATAAAGCTATGAGTTAAAAGTCAGTACATCAGCATGTTAATATTGGCTGTTTCTACATGGAATGTTTGTCCATAATATTTAACTGTTCCTCTGCACCTTTGAACATTCTTAAAAATTACAATAATGATTATTCATTTGCATATTTTAAAAGCACTGTAATTAAACATCTTTATACATACAATTTTCCCTAATTATTATTATTTTCAGAAGAGACTCCTAAATGTAGATTGGAGTATGATGTAATAAATACAAGTAGTATCTGTCAAACTGCACTGTTTGTGTTCTGGCTGAACATTTTATAATGTTTGGGGATTTTTGGATTTCATATGTCATTCAGTGTATGATAAGATTCTATGTTTGGATCATCTGCAAATTTAATCTGCATAATAAACAAAAACTTCATTTAATCACTGTTTAAAAGGAGAAATTTGATCAAGACAGTTTAGAGGTTGGGGTTTCAAGCCCTGAGCCCAATGGGTAGGCTATCAGGGACTATGAAATTTTTTGGTCAATAAAAATTGGAGGATTTACTAGTGCCATGAGATAAAACCTCATGGATAAGATTAATTAGTTTTGACCATCTAGCTCCCCCATATAAAATGTCCTACTATATGATCCTCTGGTGGTATATACAGAAGACTTCATTATAGCATTTTAGGAACTTATCTGGCTGTAGAGTATGACTCATGTTCAGGAATCATTTCTGGAATTTTGTCCTAAATCTGGATCATCATTCAAATCATATAGATAAATATTTAAAAATAAATATTTCAGGTTTCACTGCCTAATGATCATTGGTCAGTGTGCTTGGGGTAGAATACAAACATTTATATTTCTTAAAAGTTTGTTCTGTGACCATGGTTACCAGTCATGCTTGGCAATTAGTGAACTAGACAACTTAAGCAATTGAGTAAACTAGTACACAGACTTGCCTGTGAGTGTCCAGAAGCCTCTGGCAGAGGGCTTGGGTCAGCAGTGACCTGCTGTAGGGCTGGGGGCACAAAGTGTAGCAGTGCCTGCACGGGAACTTTGAGGGAGGTCAACCTTCACCATACTTTAGCCTCAGGTCAAACAACAGGGAGGGAACACAGCCCCACCTTTCAACAGAAAACTGGGTTAAAGATTTACTGAGCATGGCCCTGCCCATCAGAACAAGACCCAGTTTCCTCCTCAGTCAGTCTCTTCCATCAGGAATGTTCCATAAGCCTCTTACCCTTCTCCATCAGAGGGAAGACAGACTGAAAACCACAAACACAGAAAACTAACCAATCTGATCACATGGACCCGCAGCCTTGTCTAACTCAATGAAACTATGAACCATGCCGTGTAGGGCCACCCAAGACAGACAAGTCATGATGGAGAGTTCTGATAAAATATGGTCCACTGGAGAAGAGAGTGGCAAACCACTTCAGTATTCTTGCCTTGAGAACCCTATGAACAGTATGAAAAAGGCAAAAAGAGGACACTGAAAGATAAACTCCCCAGGTCTGTAGGTGCCCAATATGCTACTGGAGATTAGTGGAGAAGTAACTCCAGAAAGAATGAAGAGATGGAGCCAAAGCAACAACACCGCCAAGTTGTGGATGTGACTGGTAATGGAAGTAAAGTTTGATGCTGTAAAGAGCAATATTGCATAGGAACCTGGAATGTTAGGTCCATGAATCAGGCAAATTGAAAGTGGTCAAACAGGAGATAGCAAGAGTAAATATTGACAGTTTAGGAATCAACAAACTAAAATGGACTGGAATGGGTGAACATTATATCTACTACTGTGGGCAAGACTCCCTTAGAAGAAATGGAGTAGCCATCACAGTCAACAAAAGAGTCCAAAATGCAGTTCTTTGTTACAATCTCAAAAATGACACAATGATCTATGTTTCTTTCCAAGGCAAACCATTCAATATCATGGTGATCCAAGCCTATGCCTCAACCAGTAACACTGAAGAAGCTGAAGTTGTTCAGTTCTCTGAAGACCTACAAGACCTTATAGAACTAACATCCAAAAAAGATGTCCTTCTCATTATAGGGGACAGGAATACAAAAGTAGGAAGTCAAGAAATACCTGGAATAATGGGAAAATTTGGCCTTGGAGTACAGAATGAATCAGGGCAAAGGATAACAGAGTTTTGCCAAGAGAAGACACTGGTTATAGCAAACACCCTCTTTCAACAACACAAGAGAAGACTCTACAAATGGACACCACCAGAAAGTCAATACCAAAATCAGACTGATTATATTCTTTGCAGCCAAAGATAGAGAAGATCTATACAGTCAGCAAAAACAAGACTGGGAGCTGACTGTGGCACAGATAATGAACTCCTTATTGCCAAATTCAGACTTAAATTGAAGAAAGTAGGGAAAACCACTAGACCATTCAGGTATGACCTAAATCAAATCCCTTATGGCTATACAGTGGAAGTGAGAAATAGATTTAAGGGATTAGATCTGATAGAGTGCCTGAAGGACTATGGACAGAGGTTCATGACACTGAACAGAAGACAGAGATCGAGACCATTCCCACAGGAAAAAAAAATGCAAAAAGGTAAAATGGTTGTCTGAGGAATCCTTAAAAACAGAATGAAAAGAAGAGAAGTGAAATGCAAAGGAGAAAAAGAAAGATATACCAATCTGAATGCAGCGTTCCAAAGAATAACATGGAGAGATAAGAAAGCCTTCCTCAGTGATCAATGCAAAGAAATAGAAGAAAACAATAGAATGGGAAAGACTAGAGATCTGTCCAAGAAAATTAGAGATACAGAGGGAATATTTCATGCAAAGATGGGCGCAATAAAGGACAGAATTAGTAAGGATCTAACAGAAGAAGAAGATGTTAAGAAGTGGTCTCAAGAATACACAGAAGAACTGTACAAAAAGATCTTCATGACCCAGATAATCACGATGGTGTGATCACTGACCTAGAGCCAAACATCCTGGAATGTGAAGTCAAGTGGGCCTTAGAAAGCATCACGACAAACAAAGCTAGTGGAGGTGATGGCATTCCAGTTGAGCTATTTCAAATCCTGAAAGATGATGCTGTGAAAGTGCTGCACTCAATATGCCAGCAAATTTGGAAAACTCAGCATTGGCCACAGGACTGGAAAAGGTCAGTTTTAATTCCAATTCCAAAGAAAGGCAATGCCAAAGAATGCTCAAACTACCACGCAATGGCACTCATCTCACAAGCTAGTAAAGTATATGCTCAAAATTCTCCATGAATGGTGAACTTCCATATGTGCAAGCTTGATTAAGAAAAAGCAGAGGAACCAGAGATTAAATAGCAAATATCTTTCAAATCATCAAAAAAGCAAGAGTTCCAGAAAAACGTCTATTTCTGCTTTATTGACTATGCCAAAGCCTTTGACTGTATGGATCACAACAGACTGGAAAATTCTTCAATAAATCGGAATACCAGACCACCTGACCTACCTCCTAAAATGTCTGAATGCACGTCAAGAAGCAACAGTTCGAACTGGATATGGAACAGACTGGTTTAAAATTGGGAAAAGAGTATGTCAAGGCTGTGTATTGTCACCCTCTTATTTAACTTCTATGCAGAGTGCATCATGAGAAATGCTGAACTAGAAGAAGCACAGCTGGAATCAAGATTGCTGGGAGAAATATCAATAACCTCAGATATGCAGATGACACCACCCTTATGGCAGAGAGTGAAGAGGAACTAAAGAGCCTCTTGATGAAAGTGAAAGAGGAGAGTGAAAACTTTGGCTTAAAGCTCAACATTCAGAAAACTAAGATTATGGCAGCTGGTCCAATCACTTCATGGCAAATATGTGGGAAAGCATTGGAAACAGTGACAGACTATTTTTGTGGGCTCCAAAATCACTGCAGATGGAGACTGCAGCCTTGAAATTAAAAGATACTTGCTCCATGGAAGAAGAGTTATGACTAAACTAGACAGCATATTAAAAAGCAGAGACATTACTTTGCCAACAAAGATCCATCAAGTCAGTTCAGTTCAGTTGCTCAGTCGTGTCCAACTCTTTGTGACCCCATGAATCGCAGCACGCTAGGGCCTCCCTGTCCATCACCATCTCCCGGAGTTCACTCAGACTCACGTCGATCGAGTCAGCGATGCCATCCAGCCATCTCATCCTCGGTTGTCCTCTTCTCCTGCCCCCAATCCCTCCCAGCATCAGAGTCTTTTCCAATGAGTTAACTCTTCACATGAAGTGGCCAAAGTACTGGAGTATCAGCTTTAGCAACATTCCTTCCAAAGAAATCCCAAGGTTGATCTCCTTCAGAATGGACTGGTTGGATCTCCTTGCAGTCCAAGGGACTCTCAAGAGTCTTCTCCAACACCACAGTTCAGAAGCATCAATTCTTCAGTGCTCAGCCTTCTTCACAGTCCAACTCTCACATCCATACATGACCACAGGAAAAACCATAGCCTTGACTAGACGGATCTTAGTCAGCAAACTAATGTCTCTGCTTTTGAATATACTATCTAGGTTGGTCATAACTTTTCTTCCAAGGAGTAAGTGTCTTTTAATTTCATGGCTGTAGTCACCATCTGCGGTGATTTTGGAGCCCAAACAAATAAAGTCTGACACTGTTTCCACTGTTCCACCATCTATTTCCCATGAAGTGATGGGACCGGATGCCATGATTTTTGTTTTCTGAATGTTGAGCTTTAGGCCAACTTTTAGCTCTCCTCTTTCACTTTCATCAAGAGGCTTTTAGCTCCTCTTCACTTTCTGCCATAAGGGTGGTGTCATCTGCATATCTGAGGCTATTGATATTTCTCCCAGCAATCTTGATTCCAGCTTGTGTTTCATCCAGCCCAGCGTTTCTCATGATGTATTCTGCATATAAGTTAAATATTCAGGGTGACAATATATGGCCTTGATGTACTCCTTTTCCTGTTTGGAACCAGTCTGTTGTTCCATGTCCAGTTCTAAGTGTTACTTCCTGACCTGCATACAGATTTCTCAAGAGGCACGTTAGGTGGTCTGGTATTCCCATCACTTGAAGAATTTTCCACAGTTTATTGTGATCCACACAGTCAAAGGCTTTGGCATAGTCAATAAAGCAGAAATAGATGTTTTTTCTGGAACATTCTTGCTTTTTCCATGATCCAGAAGATGTTAGCAATTTGATCTCTGGTTCCTCTGCCTTTTTAAAACTAGCTTGAATATCAGGGAGTTCACAGTTCAGGTATTGCTGAAGCCTGGCTTGCAGAATTTTGAGCACTACTTTACTATCATGTGAGATGAGTGCAATTGTGTGGTAGTTTGAGCATTCTTTCGCATTGTCTTTCTTTGAAATTGGAATGAAAACTGACCTTTTCCAGTTCTGTGGCCACTACTGAGTTTTCCAAATTTGCTGGCATATTGAGTGTAGCACTTTCACTGCATCATCTTTCAGGATTTGAAACAGCTCAACTGGAATTCCATCACCTCCACTAGCTTTGTTCATAGTGATGCTTTCTAAGGCCCTTTGACTTCACATTCCAAGATGTCTGGCTCTTGATTAGTGATCACACCATCGTGATTATCTGGGTCATGAAGATCTTTTTGTACAGTTCTTCCGTGTATTCTTGCCACCTTTTATTAATATCTTCTGCTTCTTTTAGGTCCATACCATTTCTGTCCTTTATCGAGCCCATCTTTGCATGAAATGTTCCCTTGGTATCTCTAATTTTCTTGAATAATTCTCTAGTATTTTCCATTCTGTTCTTTTCCTCTATTTCTTTGCATTGATCGCTGAAGAAGGCTTTCTTATCTCTTCTTGCTATTCTTTGGAACTCTGCATTCAGATGCTTGTATCTTTTCTTTTCTCCTTTGCTTTTCGCCTCTCTTCTTTTCACAGCTATTTGTAAGGCCTCCCCATCTCGTCAAAGCTATGGTTTTTCCAGTAGTCATGTATGGATGTAAGAGTTGGACTATAAAGAAGGCTGCACTCTGAAAAATTGATGCTTTTGAACTATGGTCTTGAATAAGACTCTTGAGAGTCTCTTGGACAGCTAGGAGATCCAACCAGTCTATCCTAAAGATCAGTCCTGAATATTCATTGGATGGACTGAGGCTGAAGCTGAAACTCAATACTTTGGCCACCTGATGTGAGGAACATATTCATTTGAACAGACCCTTATGCTGAGAAAGATTGAAGGCAGGAGGAGAGGGTGACAACAGAGCTAGAGATGGTTGGATGAGACACCACTGAAATACAAAGGGTAATAAGAGACTACTATCAGCAACCATATGCTAATAAAATGGACAACTCGGAAGAAATGGACAAATACTTAGATAACGTTCCAAAACTAAACCAGGATGAAATAGAAGACCGTAACAGACCAGTCACAAGCACAGAAATTGAAACTGTAATCAGAAAGCTTCCAGCAAACAAAAGGCCAGGACCTGATGGCTTCACAGCTGAATTCTACCAAAAATTTAGAGAAGAGCTAACACCCATCCTACTCAAACTCTTGAAAAATTGCAGAGGAAGTTAAACTTCCAAACTCATTCTATGAGGCCACCATTACTGCAATACCAAAACCAGACAAAGATGCCACAAAAAAAGAAAACTGCAGGCCAATATCATTGATGAACATAGATGCAAAAATCCTTAACAAAATCTTGCAAACAGCATCCAACAACATGTTAAAAAGATCATACATCATGACCAAGTGGGCTTTATCCCAAAGATGCAAGTATTCTTCAGTATTCACTAATCAATCAATGTGATAAACCATATTAACAAACTGAAAGATAAACCCATATGATTATCTCAATAAATGCAGAGAAAGCCTTTGACAAAATTCAACATCCATTTATGATAAAAACTCTCCAGAAAGCAGGAATAGAAGGAACATACCTCAGCATTTAAAAAGCCATATATGCCAAACCCACAGCAAACATTATCCTCAATGGTGAAAAATTGAAAGCATTTCCCCTAAAGTCAGGAACAAGACAAGGGTGCCTACTCTCACCACTACTATTCAACTTAGTTTGGAAGTTTTAGCTACAGCAATCAGAGAAGAAAAAGAAATAAAAGGAATCCAGATGGAAAATAAATAAAACTCTCACTGTTTGCAGATGACATGATCCTCTACATAGAAAACCCTAAAGACTCTGCCAGAAAATTACTAGAGCTAATGAATGAATATAGTAAATTTCAGGATGTAAAATTAACACACAGAAATCCCTTGCATTCCTATATACTAACAATGAAAAAACAGAAAGAGAAATTAATGAAACAATTCCATTCACCATCATAATGAAAATAATAAAATACTTAGGAATAAATCTACCTAAAGAAACAAAAGACCTATATATAGAAAACTATAAAACACTGATGAAAGAAATCAAAGAAGACACAAATAGATGGAGAAATATACCATGTTCGTGGATCAGAAGAATCAATATTCTACAAATATACTACATATAATATATTACAAAGCTATAGTGATCAAGACACTATGGTACTGGCACAAAGACAGAAATATAGATCAATGGAACAAAATAGAAAGCCCAGAGATAAATCCACGCACCTCTGGACACCTTATCTTTGACAAAAGAGGCAAGAATATACAATGGAGAAAAGACAATCTTTTTAACAAGCGGTGCTGGGAAAACTGGTGAACCACTTGTAAAAGAATTTAACTAGAACACTTTCTAACACCATCAGTTCAGTACAGTTCAGTTGCTCAGTTGTGTCCGACTCTGCGACCCCATGAATTGCAGCACGCCATTCCATCACCAACTCCCGGAGTTCACTCAAACTCATGTCCTTCTAGTCGGTGATGCCACCCAGCCATCTCATCCTCTTTCATCCCCTTTTCCTGCCCCCAATCTCTCCCAGCATCAGTATTCCAATAAGGCAACTCTTCGCATGAGGTGGCCAAAGTACTGGAATTTCAGCTTTAGGATCAGTCTTTCCAAAGAAAGCCCAGGACTGGTATCCTTTAGAATGGACTGGTTGGATCTCCTTGCAGTCCAAGGGGCTCTCTCCAACTTGCAGTCCAAGGGAGTCTTCTCCAACACCACAGTTCAAAAGCATCAGTTCTTTGGCGCTCAGCTTTCTTCACAGTCCAACTCTCACATCTATACATGATCACTGGAAAAACCATAGCCTTGACTAGACGGACCTTTGTTGGCAAAGTAATGTCTCTGCTTTTGAATATACTATCTAGGTTGGTCATAACTTTCCTTCCAAGGAGTAAGCGTCTTTTAATTTCATGGCTGCAGTCACCATCTGCAGTGATTTGGGAGCCCCCAAAATAAAGTCTGACACTGTTTACACTGTTTCCCCATCTATTTCCTATGAAGTGATGGGACCAGATGCCATGATCTTCGTTTTCTGAATGTTGAGTTTTAAGCCAACTTTTTCACTCTCCTCTTTCATGTTCATCAAGAGGCTTTTTAGTTCCTCTTCACTTTCTGACATAAGGATGGTGTCATCTGCATATCTGAGGTTATTGGTATTTCTCCCAGAAATCTTGATTCCAGCTTATGCTTCTTCCAGCCCAGCATTTCTCATGATGTACTCTGAAAAATACTCAAAATGGATAAAGATCTAAATGTGTGACCAGAAACTATAAAACTCCTGGAGGAAAACATAGGCAAAACACTCTCTGACATAAATCATATCAGGATCCTCTATGACCCACCTCCCATGGTAATGGAAATAAAAGCAAAATAATCAAATGGGGCCTAATTAAAAGCTTTTGCACAATGAAGGAAACTATAAGCAAGGTGAAAATACAACCTTCAGAATGGGAGAAAATAATAGCAACTGAATCAACTGACAAAGAATTAATCTCAAAATATACAAGCAGCTTGTGCAGCTCAATTCCAGAAAAATAAACGACCCAATCAAAAAATGAGCCAAAGAACTAAACAGACATTTCTCCTAAGAAGACATACAGATGGCTAACAAACACATGAAAAGATGCTCAACATCACTCATTGTCAGAGAAATGCAAATCAAAAGCACAATGAGGTACCATACACTGATCAGAATGGCTGCCATCCAAAAGTCTACAAGCAATAAATGCCTGAGAGGGTGAGGAGAAAAGGGAATCCTCCTACACTGTTGGTGGGAATGCAAACTAGTACAGCCACTATGGAGAACAGTGTGGAGATTCCTTAAAAAAACTAAAAATAGAACTGCCATATGACCCAGCAATCCCACTGCTGGTCATACACACTGAGGAAACCAGAATTGAAAGAGACACACGTACTCCAATGTTCATGGCAGCACTGTTTGCAATAACTAGGACGTGGAAGCAACCTAGATGTCCATTGGCAGACAAATGGATTATATAATGAATATATAACTTGTCTATAAATTCTGTACATATGTTCATTCTGTTACCCTTGTCTTTTCATGTAACATTATGTTAATATTCAAAGAAAAAAACTGAATCATGGAAAAAAAAAAGAAAGCTTTGGTACATAAATGCTATGGAATATTACTCAGCTTTTAAAAAGAATTCATTTGAATCAGTTCTAATCAGGTGGATGATACTGGAGCCTATAACACACAGTGAAGTAAGTCAGAAAGAAAAAAACACCAATACAGTATACTAACGCATATATATGAAATTTAGAAAGATGGTAATGATGACCCTATATGTGAGAAAGCAAAAGGGACACAGATGTAAAGAACAGACTTTTGGACTCTGTGGTAGATGGTGAGGGTGGTTTTATTCGAGAGAATAGCATTGAAACATGTATATTATCATATGTGAAGTAAATCGCCAGTCAAGTTTTGATGCATGAGACAGGGTGCTCAGGGATGGTGCACTGGGCTGACCCTGAGAGATGGGATGGGGAGGAAGTTGGGAGGGGGGTTCAGGATGGGGAACACATGTACATCCATGGCTGATTCATGTCGAAAATGACTACAATATTGTAAAGCAATTAGCCTCCAATTAAAATAAATAAATTAAAAAATGAGATGGTTGGATGGCATCACTGACTAAATGGACATGAGCTTGAGTAAACACCATGAGTTGATGCTGGACAGGGAGGCCTGGTGTACTGCAGTCAATGGGTTCACAAAGAGTTGGACACGACTGAGTGAGTGAACTAAACTGAAAGTTGTAATGGACTGATGAAAAGATACAAGCAAAAGCATAATCAGGATGTGATGGAAATAGTTAAGGAAGGCTTATTGCAAGAAATGAATCAGGAAGCAAATTTGCAAAAGTAGTTTATTTACCATTTTCCCTGTGTATTAAACCTAGGCTCTTTTTCAAAAGGCATTCGAATTTCCATAGAACTATAACTGTAAATATGTGTATATATATAACCAACTTCCATTGGTTACATAGTTCATTAACTTAAAATAAACAGATTGCAATAAAAATTCCAGGCCATAAAAAGGCCATCTCACAACTAATACAGCTATTGATTTTCTTTTCTTTTTGTACTATTCATTTATTTAATAAATATCTCAGCCTACTAGACCCCAAACTCCCACTGTTTTATGTGCTTGGGCCAAACCAGCAGACATACCAGGCAAAGATCTTCACCCTCATGATGTTCATTCTAGAGGAGGAGATAAAAATTAACAACTTCAGTAAGTTAATTCATATATTATTGATGTTTAATGGCTAAGTTATGTCCAATTCTTTTGAGACACCCATGGACTGTAGCCTGCCTGGCTCCTCTGTCCATGGGATTTCCCAGGCAAGAATACTAGAATGGGTTACCATTTCCTTCCCCAGGGGATCTTTCTAACCCAGGGATTGATTCTGTGGCTCCTGCATTAAAGACAGATTGTTTAACACTGAGCCACCTGAGAAGCCCACACTTAATGTTAGAAGATGACAGGTATCCGGAGTGTATGGAAAGGAATCAGTATTAAACAGGGTGGTCAGGGAGGCCTCCATTTGAAGGTGAAATTTAAGTGTCGATTTGAGGAAGTTAACCAACAGATATCTTGTGGGGCGGGTGGGGGTGGGGCACGGAAATGTTCTAGAAGGAGGATATAACCAATACAAAAGCCTTAAAGTGGCATTGTACTTAGTATGTTTGAGGAATATAGCGAAGAAGTCAGTGTGGCTGAGATAAAGTGAGTGGTGATAGCAGAGTAGAAGATGAGGTCAGAGAGGTAATGGGATGTCAGATTGCATAAGGACACTGGCTTTTATTTTAAGTGAAATCTGGAGCTCAGCTCCCAGTCCATGGCAAAGACTAATCTGATTTCTGGCTCAATAATTTCACCTTTTCCAGAAGAGAATTGCATGTGTGTATGTATATACAAAACAATATGTATGTGAATATATATTTATAGTTGTATAGAAACATATATACATATACAATTTTGTGTCTAACTTCTCATAATTATTGATGTAAAATAATGCTTTTTAGATTCTTCTTTGCTACTATGTGTTTTAGTAGTTCATTCTTTATTGTTAAATAATTCTCACAGTTCTTCTTTAGCTGATTACCAGTTGTTGAAGATTTGGATTGTTTCCAGTTTTTTGTTATTATGAAGCTGCTATGAACATTTGTGTAGAGGTCTTTGTGTTGGACACGTTTATATTTCTGTTGGGTAAATTGCTAGGATTGAAGCAGCAGGGTTATATGATATGTTTAATTTTGGAAGAAAGTGCCAAAATCCTACCTAAAATTCATGTATAATTTCCATCCTTACTAGCAATGTATAAGAGCTCAATTTGTTCTTCATCCTTGTCAGTTCTTGGTGTTACAGTTTTTAAATATTAGATAAGCTGTTAAGTGTGTAATGCTTATAACTTACTTTTCTTTGTTTGTGATATTCACCATCTTTTCATATGTTTACATGCCATCTATATCTCTTCTTTCATGAATTATCTGTTCAAATTTTGCTCATTTTAAATTGTTATTTGCCTCATTATTGTTGAGTTATAGGTGTTCTTTTTATATTCTGGATACAAGTCCTTAATCTGATATGTATTTGAAAATATTTTCTCCTTCTCTGATGCTTGCCTTTTCATTTTTACAAAGTTGCCTTTTGAAGAGCAGAATTTTTAAATTTTGATTATTGCTAACAGAATTTTTATAGTTTGATTTCTCATGCATTATCTATGAAACATGTAGTCAAGATTAGAAATATTTTTCTAAGCTTTCTTTTATAGTTTTATGTTTTATATTTAGTTTATAATATACTTTTATTTAAATTTTATATATGCTGTGATCAAGGCTCTATTATTTATTGATTGATACATAAATTTTCCAATGCTATCTTTTAAAGAGTCTATTCTTTCTCCATTGAATTATCTTGGTACATTTGTCAAAAAACCAATTGAACATATGTGTCTGTGTCTATTTCTAGATTTTCTATCCTGTTCTATAGATCCATATATCTCTACTTTTCTCAGTGTCACATGGACTTACTAATGATAGCCTTCTAAGTCTTTACATTGTAAGAGTTCTTGAATTCTTTTTCAAAGTTGTTTGGGCTATAACAGGTTCTTTGATTTTCTATATAAAGTTTGTAATTAGTATCATATTTTTTAATGGAAAAAGTGTATTGGAATTTTGATACTTGCATTCTAGAGATCCATTTGAAAAGAATTGACATCTTAACATTTTTTTTTTCTAATCTATGGCTTCAGTGTTTATCTCTACTAATATAGGACTTTATATTTCTCACAGAAATGTTTGGATATTTTAACATCTAAGCATTGCACTTATTTTATTAGAGTATTTATTAGTATTTATTTATAAATATTGCATAGTTTGCTAGTATTATAAATGTATATTGTTTTCTTCATTTTAATTTACAACTTCCATTGCTGGTATAGAGAACTTAAATTGATTTTGGTATATTGACCTTGCATCCTACAGGTTCAAAATCTTTCCTCTCAGATTTGATAGCTTTTGTTGGAAGACTCTGTCATTTTCTAAATAAATAATCATATCATCTGAGAATAAAGGCAGTTTAATTTCTTATTTTCAAACATAGATATCTTTTATATCACTTTTTCCTGATTGCGTGGGCTAATCTACAGTATAATGTCAAGTAAAAGTGGTGAGAGTCTTGTTTCTGATCTGAAGGACAAAACTTTGTCTTTTTCCATGAAGTTCAATATAAACTATCGATATTTCATACATGCCTTTTTAAAGGCTGAGAACATTTCTATACCTTCCTAGTTTTCTGAGAATTTTTAAATAGATGTTCAGTTTTGTCCATTTTTCTACATCTCCTGATATTCTCATATATATTTTTTATTTTTGCTTGTTGATAGTCTGAGTCATGTAGAAAGATTTTCTTTCTTTTTTCTTTTGGTCCAACTTCTTATTTTGTATTGGAGTATAACCAATTAACAACCAATATAGCAGTAGTTTCAGGTGAACTCTGAAGGGACTCAACCATACATATAACATGTATCCATTCTCCCCCAAACGCCCCTCCCATCCAGGCTGCCAGCCAACATTGAGCTGCATTCCCTGTGCTGTACAGTAAATCCTTGTTGGTTATCCATTTTAAATATAGCAGTGTGTACATATCCATCCCTAATTCCCTAACTGTCTCTTCCTCCCATCCTTCCCTGCTGGTAACCATAAGTTCGTTTTCTAAGCCTGTAAGTCTGTTTCTGTTTTCTAAGTAATTTTACTTGTTAATTTTCCAGTGTTGAAGCAACCTGGTATTCATGTAATATATCCTAATTGGTCATTTTTATATACATATATACCTTGAATATATTGCAAGCTTGATTCCAGACAACTGCGATAAAGCTAATACAACAATAAAGCAACTGACAAGTTTTTGGTTTGCCAGTGCATATAAAAGTTGTTCTTACTGTACTAAACCTTATTAAGCGTGCAATAACATCATGTCTTAAAAACTATGTACAAATCTTAATTTAAAATATTTTATTGCTAAAAATTCTAACCTTCAGCATGTCATAATCTTTTTGCTGATGGAGGATCTTGCCTTGGTGTACATGGCTGTTGACTGATCAGGGTGGTGGCTGCTGAAGTTTGGGGTGGCTGTGGAAGTTTCTTAAAATAAGACAACAATGAAGTTTTCCATATCAACTGACCCTTTCACAAATGTTTCATCTGTCACATGCAATACTATTTGATAGCATTTCACACATAGTAGATTGATAGCATTTTACTGTGATAGAATTTTACTTCTTTTAATATTAGAATCAGTCCTCTCAGATATTGTTGCTGCTTTATTACCTAAGTGTATCTACTGCTCTAAATCCTTTGTTTTCATTTTCACAGTCTTCACCAGGAGCAGATTCCATCTCAAAAACCCCTTCCTTTGCTTTTTCATAAGAAGCAACTTCCTATCTATTCAAGTTGTATTGTGAGACTGCAGCAATTCAGTTACATCTTCAGGCTCCACTTCTAATTCTAGTTCTCTTGCTATTTCTATCACATCTGAAATGACTTACTACACTGAAGTCTTGAACCCATCAATGTCATCCATAAGGGTTGGAAACAATTTCTTCCGAACTCCTGTGAATGTTGGTATTTTGAACTCTTCTCGTAAATCATGAATGTTCTTAATGACATTCATTAGAATGATGAAACTCTTCCAGAAGATATTCAATTTACTTTTCCCAGTTCTGTCAGATGAATCACTATCTAAGGCAGCTATAGCCTTATGAAAAATATTTCTTAAATAATATGTGTTGGAAGTTGACTTGATCCATGGGCTGCAGAATGGATGTTGTGTTACATGAACACAGAATTAGTTTTATTGTACATCTCCATCAGAGCTCTTGGGTGACATGTGCATTGTCAATGAGCAGTAATATTTTGAAAGAAATCTTTTTTTCTGAGCAGCAAGTCTCAATGATGGGCTTAAACTATTCAGTAAACCATGTTGTAAACAGATTGTGCTATCATCTGGGCTTTGTTATTCCATTTATAGAGCACAGGCAAAGTCAATTTAAAATAATTATGAAGGGCACTGGGATTTTCAGAATTGTAGATGAGCACTGGCTTCATCATCAAACCATCAGCTGCATTAGCGCCTTACTAGAGAGTCAGCCCGAAGAAGGCAATGGCAACCCACTCCAGTACTCTTGCCTGGAAAATCCCATGGGCAGAGGAGCCTGGGAGGCTGCAGTCCATGGGGTCGTTAGAATTGGACACGACTTCACTTTCACTTTCACTTTTCACTTTCATGCATTGGAGAAGGAAATGGTAACCCACTCCAGTCTTCTTGCCTGGAGAATCCCAGGGATGGGGAAGCCTGGTGGGCTGCCATTTATGGGTCGCATGGAGTCAGACATGACTGAAGGGACTTAGCAACAGCAGCAGCAGAGAGTCAGCCTGCCCTTTGAAGTGTTAAAGGCAGCATGGACTTCTCTGTAGTTATGTGGCTATGAAGTCCTGGCTGGCATTTTCTTCTAATACAAGACCACTTAATCTGCAATGAAAATCTTTTGTTTAGTGTACTCACTTTCATTATTTTAGCTAGATGGTCTAGATAACTTGCTGCTTCACCTTGCACTGTGATGGAGATAGCTTCTTTCCTTAAACCTCATGAAACAACCTCTGCTAGCTTCAAATTTTCTTCTGCAGCTTCCTTATCTTTCTCAGGCTTCACAGGGTTGAAGAGATTTAGGGCCTTCCTCTGGATTGAACTTTGGTTGTTGTGGCTGAAGTAACTTAGCATGCACACTTTTATACTGCTGAATTTGATCTGTTAATATATTGTTAAGTATTTTTGCATCAAAGTTCATAAGGGATGTTGATGTCTAGCTACCTTTTCTTGAAACATCTTTGTCACATTTGATATCAGAGTAATTTGGGCTTCATAAAATGATTTGGAAATGTTACTCTAGCTCTATTTTGTATAAGAACTATTTACACATCAGAGTTGGTTTTTCCTCAAATGTTGTCTAATAGAATTTGCCAATGAAGTCATTTAGGCCTGGAATTCTCTCTGTGCAAAAGATTTTAAGTAAAAATTTTATTTTTTATTAAATATGTTTGTTCAGGTAATCAACTTCTCCTTCAGTGACTTTTGATAATTTGTGACTTAACAGGATTATTTCCATCTTATTTAAATTATTAAATTAACTGGCATAGAGTTTTTATTAATATTTATTTATTATGCTTTTAATTCCTGGAGCATGTGTAGTGATGTCTGCTTTTTGTTTTCTGATATTGGTAGTTTCTTTTTGTTCTTTCTTTGCCTACATCACTTTTGATTAGAATCGTATGTTTTAAAATAATCAACATTTAGTTTCATTGATTTTCTCTATTTTAAATTTTATTTATTTCTGCCCTTACCTTCCTTATTTTCTTCATTCAACATGCCTTATGTTAAATTATTTTTATTTTCATAATTTCTTAAGGGAGAATATTAGCTTATTCATTTTAAGCCTTCTTTACTAACACAAGCATTTAATTCTATAAGTTTATTTTCAGTAATGCTTTAGCTGTGTCCCACAAATTTTAATATGTTGTGATATATTTCCATTTAATTCTAAAAACATTCTAGCATCTCTTATGTTTACACTTTGACCATGAGTTATTTTATTTTTGTCTTTCTTGCTAGGGGTTTGTCAATTTCATTGATCTTTTCAAAGAACCAGCTCTTTCTCTTTGACTTTCTCTATTGCTTTCATTCTTTTAATTTCATTTATTCTACTCTTATCTTTATTATTTCCTTCATTCTTATTGCTTTGATATTATTTTGCTTTTGCTTTTCTAGACTCTTTGGGTGGGATTATATTACTATATTGTTTATTTGAGATGTTTTATTTTTTTCCAGTGTATGAATTTAGTGCTATAAATTTTCCTCTCAGGCTGGCTTCAGCTCTTCCCCACAAAATTTATTTTCATGTAGTTCAATGTAGTTTCTCTTTACTTTTCTTGAGACTTCCTTTTGACCCTTGTGTTACTTATAAATGTGTAGTTTAGTTTCCAAGGGTTGGGCAATTTTCTTGCTATCCTCCTCACACACAAAAAAATCTGTACCTATTAAGCAATAACTGTCCATTTCCTTCCGCCTTCCCTCTTAGCTCGTGGTGAGCTCAAATTTACTTTTTGTCTCTATGAATTTGCTAATCCTAGGCATATCATGAAGCTGGAATCAAATGATATTTTTCCTTTTGTGTCTGAGTAATTTCATTCATCATAATATTTTCATGATTCAACCAAGTTAATAGCTTGCATCAGAGCTTCACTCCTTTTATGGCTGAATAATAGTCAATTGTATGTAAATAGTAGATTTTTGGTTATCCATTCATCTGCACATTTGAATTCTTTCTACCTTTTGGCTATTGTGAATAAAACTGCAATGTACATTGGTATACAAATATCACTTTGGTTCCTGTTTGAATTATCTTGGTTATTCACTTAGGAATGGAAATACTGACTCATATGATGATTTTGTTTAAGTTTTTGAGGAACCACTAAACCACTTCACAGTTTTGTTTGTTGTTTTTTTAACATTCACTCTTCTAATATATAAGGGTTCCAATTTCTTCACTTCCTTATTATTTTCTGTTTTCCTTGTACTAAAGCTATCTTATTAAGTATGTTGTGGTATCTCATTGGGTTTTTTATTTGCATTTACCTAATGACTAATGATGTTGTGCTGCTTTGAATGTGTTTTCAGTACATTTGGATATCTTTTTCAGAGAAATGTCTAATCAAATCCTTTGACCACTTTTTAAATTGGATTGTCAGTTTGTTGTTGAGTTGTGAGAGTCGTTTATATAGTATCAATATCAAATGTAGGAGTTTCAAATATTTCTTCCATTTTATAGGTTGTATTTTCACTTTTCTTGATAATGTCCTTTGATGTACAAAAGTTTTAATTTTTGTTGGCTGTGGCACATGTGGGACCCTAGTTCCCTGGCAAGAGATCAAACCCATGCCCTCTGCATTGGAAGAGTAAAGTCTATCACTGGATCACCAGGGAAGTCCAAAAGTTTAAAATTTTTGTGAAGTCTATTTTATCTATTTTATTACTCATGCATTTAGGGTCAGAGCTAAGAATCCAAGGTCATGAAGATTTACTCTAACATTTTCTCTAAGAGTTGTATGGTTTAGGTCTTATATTTGTGAATATGGCCCATCTTGAATTAATTTTATATATTTTGTGAGTTAGGGAGCTAACTTTCATTTTTGCTTGTGGAAATCCAGTTATCCTAGCACTATGTGTTGAAAAGACTCTTCATTCTCTGCTGGATGGACTTGGAACCCTTATGAAATATCAATTGGCTGCAGGTATATTGGGTTTATTTATTGACTCAATTCTGTTCTAATGGTTTGTATTCTTACGCTAGCATAGAACCATTTTGATTGCTACAGTTTTGTAATACATTTTAAAATCAGGAAGTTTGAGCCCTCCATTTTTCTTTTTGCAAGTTGTTCCAGTTATTAGGACCCCTAGTAATTCTGCATGAATTTTAGGATCACCTTTTCTGGAAAAGAAAAAAAAAATCTGTGAGAATTTTGAGAGGGTTAGTGTTCAACCTGTAGATTATTTGGGATAGTACTGGGATGTTAACAATATTTTCCAATCCATGAACACAGGATATCTTCCATTGAATTAGGTCTTCTTTAATTTCTTTTGGCTGCGTTTTGTAGTTTCAGCATATATGTCTTTCACTTCTTTTGTTAAATTGGTTCCTGAGTATTTTATTCTTTTAGATGCTATAATGAAAGAAATTGCCTTCTAAACTACATCTTAAGATTATTTATTGATAGTATATAGAAACAAATCTGATTTGGGGGTGTTAATTTTAGAACTTGCAAATTTGTGCACTTATTTCATTAACTCTAGTATCAGTTATCTGGGGTTTTCTATATTAAAGTCTGTGTCACCTGGACAAATAGTTTTAATTCTTTTCTACCTTTTTTCCCCCTTTATCTCTAATTGCTTTAAAACTTCCAGCACAATGACTAATCGTAGTGGTAAAAGTGGGCATCCGTATCTTGTTTCTGATCTTTGGGAGAAGGCTTTCAGTCTTTTGTCACTGAGTATGTTATTACTTGTGTTTTTTCCATAAATGCTATTTATCATATTGAGGAAGTACATTTCTATTAGTGATTTTCTGAGAGATCCTATTACTGAACAATGTTGAATTTTGTCAGATGCCTTTGGTATATCAATTGATGATACAATGTCTTTTTTTTTTTTTTTTTTGCTTCTGTTATTTAGTGTATGAATTGATTTCCTTATGTCGAACCACTCTTGCTTTCCTGGAATCAATTCCACTTCTTAATAATTTGGTTTGCTAGTATTTTGTTGAAAAATTTGCATCTGTATTCATGAGGGATATTGGTCTGTAATTATCTCTTCTGTGATATATTTGTCTGACTTTGATAATATGTTAATGATGACTTCATAGAATGAATTAGGAAGTTTTCCTCCTCTTCTGTTGTTTTAAAGAATTTGAGAAGGATTAGCATTAGTTCTTCCTTAAAAATTTGGTAGAATGTTTCAGTAAAACCATCTGGTTCAGGTCTGTTCTTTGTTGGGAAATTTTTTTATTATAGATTCAATCTCTTTAATTATTATGGGTCTATTCATACTTTATATTTTTTCTTGAGTTATTCAGATAATTTGACTGTTTCTAGAAATTCATCCACTTCATCTAGATTATCTAATTTCTCAACATGCATTTGTTCTTAGTATTCTTTTATAATTTTCTTCTTTCATTTTTGATTTTTGCTTATTCCTTTCTTTTCTCTATTTTTCTTTGCTAGTGTACTGAAGTATATATCAACTCTGTTGACCTTTACAAAGAACCAAATTTTGGTTTTGTGATTCTATTGTGTTTTTTTTTTTTTTTTTCTGTTCTCTATATCATTTTTCTATTCTTCATTATTTTCTACCTCTTCTACTTCTGAATTGCATTTGCTCTTATTTTATAGGTCCTTAAGGTGTAAATTTAGAATATTGATTTGAGGTCTTTCTTCTTAAAAAAAAAAATTATTTATTTTTGGTTGTGCTGAGTCTGTATTGCTACACAAGCTTTTCTCTAGTTGTGGAGTGGAGGCTACTCTTTAGTTGCAGTGTGCCAGCTTTACATTGAGGTGGTTTCTCTTGTTGTGGAACACAGTCTGTAGAGTGTGTGGGTTTCAATAGTTGAGGCACATGGGCTCAATGGTTGTGGCTCCTGGGCTTTAGACCAGAGGCTCACTAAGTTGTGGTAACAGGCTTAGTTGCTCCATGGCATGTGAGATCCTCCCAGAACAGGGATATCTAACCCCTGTCTCCTGCATTGGCAGGCAGAGTCTTTACCACTGAGCCACCAGGGAAGCCACTCTTCTTTTTTAATGTAAGCATTTAGAGCTCTAAAATTTCCTGAGTACTGTTTTTGCTAAATCCTTAAATGCTATGTTTTATTTTTATTCATCTCAAAATATTTTCTATTTTATTCATCATTTTCCTTGACCTATTTTTTGTTTAAGAGTGTGGTGTTTAATTTCCATATATTTTGAATATCCAGTTTTCCTCCTGTTACTGATTTTTTTATTTCATTTCATTGTAGTCAGAGTAAACACTTTGTATGATTTTAATATTTCAAAATTTATTAAGGCTTGTTTTGTGACGTAACAGTCTCTGCTGAGAGAATGTCCCATACACACTTGATAATTGTGTATTCTACTGATATTGGGTAGAGTGTGCTATATATGTCTGATCTAACTGGTTTGTAGTATTGTTGAAGTTCTTTATTTTCTAATTGATCTTCTGTGTGGTTGTTCTGCCCATTATTGAGAACGTGGTACCAAATTCTCAACTATCATTGTAGAACTATATAGCTCCTTATAATTCTGTTAGTTTTATCACATTTAAGTACTTGTTCTTTGGTGCATCTGTGTATAGTTGCCATGTTTTCTTGGTAAATTAAATCTTTTATCAATATGTAATAAACTTTTTGTCTGTCATAATGGTTTTGACTTAGAATCAGTTTAGTCTAACATTAGTAAAGCCTCTTTAGATTTCTTTTGATTACTATTTGCATGGCAATTATTTTCCCCCTTTTTACTTTAGTCTACTTGTGTCTTTGGGTTTAAAGTGAGTTTATTGTACACAGGATATGGCTTAATAATGTTTCTCATCCATTCTACCAATCTCTGCCTTTACATGGATTGTTTTATCTTTTTGTATTTAAAATAATTATTAACAAGACATGCTTCCAAAATTTTGCTATTTTTTTTAAGAAACATTTACCTATTTTGTTCAATTCCTCTATTACTGATTTATTTTGTGTTTTTTTTTTTTTTGCCCTAGTGTACTATTTTGATATTTTCTAATTTCTTTTTGTGTATTTTTTTTCTTTTTTTCCCTTAGTGGTTACCCTATGCATTACAATTAATGTTTTAGCTTTTTTTTAATTCAATTTTTCTTTTGTATTGGGATATAGTTGATTCACACTGTTTTGTTAGTTTCAGGTGTATAACAAATTTATTCAATTATACATATACATGTACCAATTCTTTCCCAGATTCATTTCCCATATAGGTTCTTACAGAATATTGAATAGAATTCTTTGTACTATATAGTAGGTGCTTGTTGACTAAGTATTTTATATGTAGTAACATGTATGTGTTAATTCCTCCTAATTTATCCATCCCCCACATTTCTCCTTTGGTAACCATATTTTTGAAGTCTGGACAAGATCTGATAGATAGAGTACCTGATGAACTATGGAATGAGGTTCGTGACATTGTACACAAGACAGGAATCAAGACCATCCCCATGGGGAGAAAAAAACAAACACACACACACACACAAAAGCAAAATGGCTGTCTGAGGAGGCCTTACAAATAGCTGTGAAAAGGGAAGCAAAAACAAAGGAGAAAAGGAAAGATGTACCCATTTGAATGTAGCGTTCCAAAAACAGCAAGGAGAGATAAGAAAGCCTTCCTCAGCAATCAATGCAAAGAAATAGAGGAAAGCAATAGAATGGGAAAGACTAGAGATCTCTTCAACAAAATTGGAGATACCAAGGGAACATTTCATGCAAAGATGGGCTCAATAAAGGACAGAAATGGTAGGGACCTAACAGAAGCAGAAGATATTAAGAAGAGATGGCAAGAATACACAGAAGAGCTGTACAAAAAGATCTTCACAACCCAGATAATCACAATGGTGTGATCACTCACATAGAGCCAGACATCCTGGAATGTGAAGTCAAGTGGGCTTTAGGAAGCATCACTATGAACAAAGCTAGTGGAGGTGATGGAATCCCAGTTGAGCTATTTCAAATCCTGAAAGATGATGCTGTGAAAGTGCTGCACTCAATATGCCAGCAAATTTGGAAAACTCAGTAGTGGCCACAGGACTGGAAAAGTTCAGTGTTCTTTCCAATCCCAAAGAAAGGCAATGCCAAAGAATGCTCAAACAACTGCACAATTGCACTCATCTCACATGCTAGTAAAGTAATGCTCAAAATTCTCCAAGCCAGGCTTCAGCAGTACATGAACTATGAACTTTCAGATGTTCAAGCTGGTTTTAGAAAAGGCAGAGATCAAATTGCCAACATCCGCTGGATCATCGAGAAAGCAAGAGAGTTACCAAAAAGATCTATTTCTGCTTTATTGACTACAAAGCCCTTGACTGTGTGGATCACAATAAACTGTGGAAAATTCTGAAAGAGATGGGAATACCAGACCACCTGACGTGCCTCCTGAGAAAACTATATGCAGGTCAGGAAGCAACAGTTAGAACTGGACATGGAAAAACAGACTGGTTCCAAATAGGAAAAGGAGTACGTCAAGGCTGTATACTGTCACCCTGCTTATTTAACTTCTATGCAAAGTACATCATGAGAAACGCTGGACTGGAAGAAACACAAGCTGGAATCAAGATTGCCGGGAGAAATATCAATAACCTCAGATATGCAGATGACACTACCCTTATGGCAGAAAGTGAAGAACTAAAGAGCCTCTTGATGAAAGTGAAAAGGAGAATGAAAAGTTGACTTAAAGCTCAACATTCAGAAAACGAAGATCATGGCATCTGGTCCCATCACTTCATGGGAAATAGATGGGGAAACAGTGGAAACAGTAGCTGAATTTATTTTTCTGGGCACCAAAATCACTGCAGATGTTGACTGCAGCCATGTAATGAAAAGATGCTTACTCCTTGGAAGGAAAGTTATGACCGACCTAGGCAGCATATTAAAAAGCAGAGACGTTACTTTGTCAACAAAAGTCCGTCTAGTCAAGGCTATGGTTTTTCCAGTGGTCATGTATGGATGTGAGAGTTGGACTGTGAAGAAAGCTGAGTGTCGAAAAATTGATGCTTTTGAACTGTGGCGTTGGAGAAGACTCTTAAGAGTCCCTTGGTCTGCAAGGAGATCCAACCAGTCCATCCTAAAGGAGATCAGGCCTGAGTGTACATTTGAAGGATTGATGTTGAAGCTGAAACTCCAATACTTTGGCCACCTGCTATGAATAAGTGACTCATTTTAAAAGACCCCGATGCTGGGAAATATTGAAGGCAGGAGGAGAAGGGCACAACAGAGGATGAGATGGTTGGATGGCATCTCCAACTCAGTGGACATGAGTTTTGGTGAACTCCAGGAGTTGGTGATGCACAGGGAGGCCTGGTGTGCTGTAGTCCATGTGGTCGCAAAGAGTTGGACATGATTGAACAATTGAACTGAAGTGAATTGAGTGGTCACTTTATTTTTAGGGTTTTAAGGAAGCTGCACAGTGTTCTCCCTAGTGGTTGTACCAATTTACATTTTCACCAACAGTGTGGGAAAGATCCCTTTCTCTACACCCTCTATAGCATTTAATTTTTATAGATTTTTATGATGGCCATTCTGACTAGTGTGTGGTGATACTTCATTGTAGTTTTGATTTGCATTTCTTTAATAATTAATGATGTTGAACATCTTTTCTTGAGTTTGGTGCTCATCTGTATGTTTTCTTCAGAGAAATAGCTATGTCTTCTGCCCATTTTTTAATTGGGTTGTTTTGTCTTTTGATATTGCGCTGCATGAGCTGTTTGTATACTTTGGAGATTAATCCTTGTTGTTTGCTTCCTTTACAAGTATTTTTTGTTTTCTTTATGATTACCTTTGCTGTGCAAACAATTTTAAGCTTAATTGGGTCCCCTGAATTTTATTTTTCATTATTCTAGGAGGTGATCAACAAAGATATGGCTGTGATTTATATTAAAGAGTGTTCTACTGATGTTTTCCTCTAAGAGTTTTATAGTATCTGGTCTTACATTTAGATCTTTAATCCATCTTGAGTTTATTTTTGTGTATGGTGTTAGAGAATGTCCCAATTTCATTCTTCTAGCTCTCCAGTTTTCCAAACACCATTTATTGAAGAAACTGTCTTCTCCATTGTATATTCTTGCCTCTGTTACAGTTGTAGGTTAACTGGCCAATGGTGCATGGGTTTATTTCTGGGCTTTCTGTTCTGTTCCATTGATCCATATTTCTGTTCTTATGCCACTGATATACTGTTTTGACTACTGTAATTTTGTAGTATAGTCTGAGTCATTGAGCCTGATTCCTCCAGTTCCATTTTTATTTCTTAGGATTGCTTTGGTTATTTTGGGTCTTTGGTGTTTCTGTAGAACTTTAAATTTTATTTGTTCTAGTTTTGAGAAAAATGTTCCTGGTAATTTGATATATATTTCGTTGAATCTGTAGATTGCCTTGTATCTGTAGATAGTCATTTTGACAATATTGATTCTTCCAATCCAAGAACACAGAATATCTTTCTATCTGCTTATGTCATCTTCAGTTTCCTTCATCAACATCTCATAGCTTTGAGAGCACAGGTCTTTTGTCTCCTTGCTGCTGCTGCTAAGTCGCTTCAGTCATGTCCGACTCTGTGTGACCCCAGATGGCAGTCTACCAGGCTCCCCGTCCCTGGGATTCTCCAGGCAAGAACACTGGAGTGGGTTGCTATTTCCTTCTCCAATGCATGAAAGTGAAAAGTGAAAGTGAAGTTGCTCAATCATGTACGACTCCTAGCATCTCCTTAGGTAGTTTTTATTCCCAAGTATTTTACTCTTTTGATGTGATTGTAAATGGTTAGTATTGATGATCCAAGATCTCAGAGAAAGAATGCAGGAGGCACAGATTGAGAAAGTACAAGAAATGTATATCAAAGAACAAGAAGATTTACAGAACAAAGAGAGATGAACAATATGATAACTGAAATGAAAGATATATTGGAAGAAATCAATAGCAGAATAAACAAGGAAGAAGAACACATAAGTGAGCTGGAAGATAGTTTGGTGGAAATCACTGCTATGGAACAGAATAAAGAGAAAAGAATGAAAAGAAATGAGAGGAGTCTAGCAGACCTCTGGGATGGTGGTAGGAGGGATTTGGGGCAGGAGGAGAAGGGGACGGCAGAGAATGAGATGGCTGGATGGCGTCACCGACTCAATAGACAGAGTTTGAGTGAACTCCATGAGTTGGTGATGGACAGAGAGGCCTGGCGTGCTGCGATTCATGGGGTCACAAAGAGTCAGACACGGCTGAGTGACTGAACTGAACGTTCTCATTATAGGGGGTCCCAGAAAGTGAAGAGTGAGAGAGAAATGGTCTGAGAACATATTTGAAGAGATAATAGCTGAGAACTTCCATAACATGTGAAAGAAAACAATCACCAAGGTCCAGAAAGTGCAGAGTCCTATACAGGATAAACGCAGGGAGGATCATGCCAAGACACAAGTTAATCAAACTGACAAAAATAAAAGACAAAGATAAAATATTAAAAGCAACAAGGAAAGAGCAACAAATAACATATGAGGGAATCTCCATACAGTATCAGCTGAGTCTTTTTAGCAGAAACTGTATAGGCCAGAAGGGAGTGGCATGATATATTTAAAGTGATGAAAAGGAAGAACCTAAAACCAAGAATACTCCCCCAGAAAGCCTCTCATTCAGATTCAAAGGAGAAATCACAAGATTTACAGACAAGCAGAAGTAAGGGAATTCAGTACCACCAAAGTAGCTTTACAACAAATGCCAAAGAAATGTCTCTAGATGGAAAAGGAAAGGCCACAACTAGAAACAAGACAATTACAAATGGTAAGGTTAACAGGTAAGGCAAACATACAGTAAAGGTAGAAATAATTTATACATAAAGAAGATATCCAAACCAGTAATCATAAAAGAGGAAGGAACATCTTAGCTTTGTAACAATAAAATCTGAATTAATACCAGCTTTGATTCAATACTATACATCTACTCTTTTATACCTCCTTACCTCCCTTTATGTTGTTATCACAAATTACATTTTTATCCCTTGCATGTTTATTAGCATAGCTTTATAATTATTGTTTTGTGCATTTTACTTTGAAATTATATAGGAAAATATAAAGAGTACCAACCAAATATGCTGTATTACTTTATATTGGACTGTGCACCTATGTTTACTATTATGCTATTATATTTTTTTCATATGTCTTTGTGTTTATGTCTAATGTCCTTTCATGTAAGCCTTTGACATTTTAAAAGCAGGTTTACTAGTGACAAACTCCTCCACTTAAGTTTATCTGATAATCTCTTAGTTTCTATTTTATTTATGAATCATAAAATTTTAAAAATAACTTGTCTGGTAGTTTCAACTTGAGTGTTATCTTTGAACCACATTCTATCATTTGCATTATTTCTTGACAATAGGTTGAATTTTTTCTATTTATGGGCACTGTTTTTAGGAATGGTAAACAAGTATATAGATATCTTTTATTCTCAGAAATGGGCATTTCATTTTTTATCTTAAGCTGTTTTGGTGGGATGTATAGGGGAATAGGATTCCCAGATGGCTCAGTGGTAAAGAATTCACCTGCCAATGCAGGAGACACATGAGATGTTTTGAGCCCTGGGGCATGCATGCATGCATGCATATAGGGGAACAGCTCTGTGCTAGTGCGCTGATGATCTTGCACTTATTTACATGGGCCTCATAGCCAGAATTTAACTACAGAACTGCTCTAGTTCTTTGCCACATGCTCTGTGAGTCTTCTGAAACATGATAGCAAGAAAAACCTTGTGAGTAGCTGCTACTAGGCAATTTCCCACTTGCCTCCCTATCTTCTTAGGAGGTTGTTATGAGACTGTCTCTCATCGACTCCCAGATTGTGATGAGATATTAAGCTTTCAGTCTTGCCCTCTTCAGGAAGAGCTACTATATAAAATATAGTATATAAAACAAATTATGTTTGCCATGGCACAGGCTCTATCTCATCATTTGTTTTACAGTCATCTGAACTTTTTGTATTATGATTGTACTGTAACCAGGAAGACAGGGAGCTGGCAGCTTTGACTGCTCTTCAGTTGCTGCATGTAAGTAATAAATTATCTGAATCTAACAAGGGTCATGTCTCTTCACTGGAAAAATAAACTTTTCTTGATAAGATGTTGGGTCAGTATACTCAGGAATTGAGCTATATTTGGCTTACTTGTTTCTGTCTTTACCTTCAGCAAACCATAGGCATCAAATAACAGTGTGCTTCTTGTACCTTGTGTTAAAAGTGAGGACTGGACTTCTGGAGGATTTTTGTCAATGTTCGTGCTCTACCCTCTGTTCCAAAGAAAAGAACTCTCTCCAAGCACTTTTCCCTCCACCTGTGAAACGAAGCTGGAAGTTTTTTGTTGTTCATTAGTCAGTTCTAGTGTTGTCATGGGACAAGGGTTTCTCTGAATTCTCCAGGTCTGGCCCAAGTCCTTAGCATGACCTAAACATCTGGACTTTGAGAGTCCAAGTTCCTCAGCACTGCTTCCCCACCTGCTTGTGCCAGCTAAACTCTGCTTTGTATCTATGGAAGATTTTGAGTAGGAAAGAATTTCTTCCTCTCTGTCTTGTATTGGTATGAGATCCTGGATCCTCAGGGCCTAAAGCCTTTGTTCATTTCATTTCCCAGAAATAGTATATCTTTTCCTGTGTAGGAATGCTTCCTCCCCTTCCTCAGAGAAAGAGTGTTTAGTGGCTATGTTTCTCTCAAAGGAATTGGTCTTTACTTAAACCCTTGAAACAGGAGTGTTTCTCTGTCCCTCCCAAGTGGCTTTGGGATTTTGGTTTTTATGGGAAAAAGTCCAAGGAAGGAAATGCTGTTTCATGTAGTTCCCAAATGGAATTCAGTTATCTCTTGTATGCCTGTACCACAGAGAGAATGTTCTCTCAGGTCTCCTGCCATAAGATTTCAGCTCTTTGACAGGCTCAAAAACTATTATTATGTTGTAATTATTCAGCCTTTCCTCGTATTATTCTCTTGAGGTTTTTGTTGCTTTATTTTTTGCACACTAAACACAAGTGAAGCCCCCATTGGAGAGCTTTGAACAGAGGGGTGACATGATTTGAATTATATTTTAAATAGACAACTCAGGCTGCTACCCTGAGTATAAGATAAAGTAGATCAAAGATGGAAGCCGGGAACACTGTTAAGATGCTACAACATTACTCTTATTTGTCTCAGATCTTTTTTAGTCAGTGTACAAAGAAGAATATGATGAATGACATAGTTCACATTACGAGACAAGAGATTATATAACAATATTTCAAAAAATATGATTATTGTGCTGTTAAGTTTTAAAAGAACTCTCATGTGGGGCCCAGAGAAGGCAATGGCAACCCACTCCAGTATTCTTGCCTGGAAAATCCCATGGATGGAGGAGCCTGGTAGGCTGCAGTCCGTGGGTCACTAAGAGTCGGGCTCGACTGAGCGACTTCAGTTTCACTTTTTACTTTCATACATTAGAGAAGGAAATGGCAACCCACTCCAGTGCTCTTGCCTGGAGAATCCCAAGGACGGTGGAGCCCAATGGGCTGCCGTTTATGTGGTCGCACAGAGTCTGACATGACTGACGTGACTTAGCAGCAGCAGCAGCAGCATGTAGGGCCCAATATAAAGACAAATGAATAATATAATAAGCCATGTCTTTGGGGGACAATTTTATAGAGAATGTAGAAGGATCTTCCTATTATTGTATTTAAAAAATAAAAACCCTTGATAAAGGTTGAGTTCATAAAATTAAAATTAATCTCAGTGAAGGTGATTGTGTATGATTTTGGAAGGAATGATGCTAAAGCTGAAACTCCAGTACTTTGGCCACCTCATGCGAAGAGTTGACTCATTGGAAAAGACTTTGATGCTGGGAGGGATTGGGGGCAGGAGGAAAAGGGGACGACCGAGGATGAGATGGCTGGATGGCATCGCTGACTCAATGGACGTGAGTCTGAGTGAACTCCGGGAGTTGGTGATGGACAGGGAGGCCTGGTGTGCTGCGATTCATGAGGTTTCAAAGAGTCGGACACGACTGAGCGACTGAACTGAACTGTCTGCTTGTATAGTTACCATGTTTCTGTTTCAAGTTTTTTTTTCTTCTATAGTTCACCTTAGAGCACTGTTTCAGTTAGTTTTCAGTCAGTTTAGTTCAGTTCAGTTGCTCAGTCGTGTCCGGCTCTTTGTGAACCCATGAATCACAGCACGCCAGGCCTCCCTGTCCATTACCAACTAATGCAGTTCACTCAAACTCACGTCCATCGAGTCCGTGATGCCATCTAGCCATCTCATCCTCTGTTGTCCCCTTTTCCTCCTGCCCCCAATCCCTTGCAGCATCAGAGTCGTTTCCAATGAGTCAACTCTTCGCATGAGGTAGCCAAAGTACTGGAGTTTCAGCTTTAGCAGTAAAAACAACCATAAGAATAGCATAGGTCTCAACTGGCTTAAAAATAAAGATGCATTATCTATACATATCTTAAATTCTTGAGATAGGTTATGCTTCAGGCAAGGATTGATCTTGCAGGTCAACAGCAAGGGCTATCCTTTTTATTTCTTACTCTTTACCTTTTATACCATGATGTCACCTTCATTCTAAAATTAACTTGTTCTATATCTAAAGATTATTGCCTGTAGCTCCTTGGTTTATAAGCTTCTTAGTTCATATTTAGGGTGTGAGAGAGAACTTCTTTATATGTATCTCCCATTGAAGTACGAGAAAATTTTCTTTTTCAGAAACCCTCAGCAAGTGTTTCTTCAAATATAAATAGTTCAATGTTTTCATATGTTCATCACTAGGCCAAAAATATTATCTCTACATGGAGAGGATACACTAATTGGCTTAAATCAATTCAGGTCCTCTTAAAGATGTATCTAGAAGTAGAGTCAGCCCCTCTTGTGACTGCAAAATCCTTGTTAGAATGGGAGAATGAAAGCAATGGAGCAAATAACAAATGACCAGTACAAGTCTGTAGAGGAAAGGAAGGACTAAATAGTAGCTCTCTATAACTTTCTTGAAAATTACTTCTCTCAGCTGGATGGTACATAATTTGGAGGTCATACCTTTAAAAAATGAGAACTGACAGGTTATTATTCTGTATTTCTGATTGGAAATAGATTCATTTACTTTAGAGACTATAGGGGTATGTAAGAGCATTGACTTTTTATGACATATAAAAGCCTACATGAAAATTCCCCTTCCAGATAGAGGTACATCAGATTTCCCTGTAGAGAAATAATTCCCAAAAGGTATGCCGTATCCAGATTATCTGTAATATTTAGACAAAAATATTCAAGATATATGAACTGCTTGCAAGACACGGGTCAAGAGTAGAAGTGGTAAGGTACATAAGAGGAAGGAGGAAGGGTAAAGAGTACAGTGGGAAAGAAAATGATGGCTGGTATATTAGGGAAACCTGGGGAATAAATGATGATATAAAAGCAGGTTCACATCTGTTAATTTTCTTTTCTTGTATTAATATTTCATTCCATATAGTCATATGCTTTTTGAGTGGCAGAACTTCAAAACAAATACAAGGAGATCATTAACTATGCTCAATTCAAACAACTGAAAAGATGAAATATCCTTAGTATCCACAATAAGATTAATGTGCTTGTGTCTTAGATCAGAGAAGGATTCAGAATTATACACATAATACAAATATGAATGGATTTGTTTTCTTAGAAAATACAGCTATGTTCTTTCTTTTTCTTATTATTTGTCTTCTTTTTCCTTCTTATTTTCCTGGTAGGGGGATGAAGTTAAAAATTCTAGAACCTATATCCTAGAGCCATTTGTTGGCTTCTAGGAATCAAAACAGAAAATTAAATAGGAGAAAAAGCAAAAGCATCTGGGATTCCTCCATTTAATAAATTCCATGCAGAAGAAATCAGGGAGAAATAGTATATGTAGTGGAAAATCAATCAAGAGCTTAGTCCCATCATATACCCCAGTCCACACTCTATAATTCAGCTTGGCAAATAGAATTTATCATGGACTTGTCATTTTCAGAAACTATTTGCCCTGCAACAAAGCTGCTATCACATATAGGCAGAATAAGAACTGAATATGAAGGGTGGCAGGAAATCTTTCTAGTAACCCTCCCAAGTCCCCCAGTTCACACATCAATATATGAAATACCATCTTTAGAGATTTATAAATGCACAATTTATGGCACAAATTCAGGCATGATAGAGTTATTTCATATTAGTGAGAGATACCAGGTTCAGATATTTCCTTGCAGCTAGAATTGATGAGTCTCATTTTTAGGAAATTCCAAATAACAACATTCAAGCTCGCCAAAGAAAGAATTTGAGGACACAGATTTATTTTTGTATAATGCTTGAATCTGAAACCTCAGATTTCTTCTATTAGAAACTCCTTTGCTGCATTTAAGTATATAAAACATTAACTGCTTGAAGTCATGGCACAGAATAGCAAGGTGAGCATTCAGAAAGTATGATACAAATTTTAGAATAAGATGAAAGGAGTAGATAATTATGTACCCAGCATCTCAAGTTAATTAATATCAGAGCTCTCATCAATAGGGGTTCCAGTGGAATCTAAATCCAAAAACCTGGGAAGGAAGAAAAAGGAGTCCTCTCCCTTTTAGCTGGATGCTTTTCCAATCAGATTGCTTTCTCAGTTAAAGTCATAAGCATCCATGAATCCCTTCACCACTGTCCTAATCTCAAGGGCCCCAAACTAAGATTTTTGTAGATGAGACTTGTGTTGTGTCTATAGTCTCCTGGATATTTTATGCTCTTTAAAAGATATATCTGTTAAATAGTCATTAATGTGTGGCCAGGGCACTAAAGTTAAGCAGTTGGCTGGCTCCTGTAATTATGAGCTAGAGAGAATTTGATGTCTGTTTCAAACTCTTGGGAAAAGAGCTGCCTTGGGAATTCTTTCAAGGGCTCAGGTAAATGATTAGCATGTATCTGAAGTCCCTTCCCCAGCGGAGCTACAAGTTTTCATCTGAATATAGCAGGTCAATTTCTTACTAATAAATGTATACCTACAAGCAGTACTTTTGATAATCTTCCTTCCTGCCTAGACTCAAATAATGTCATTTTATATTTTGGTCAATTTTCTATAGACCAGAAGAAAATTGAAATGCTTTGCCTCTTATTTTCAGAGCACTTCCATTTCATATTACAGTTTAAATCTTCTGTGTTTTTTTTTTTTTCTCCCCCTCCGCAATCTTTTTTGTTAAGGAGCTCTCTTTCTCTGAATTCTCCCTTCACCCCATTTCCCTCCTCCTTCTTCAATAGAAAGCTAAATGAAGATATTTCAAAGTGCTCTCTAAAGAAGCAGGGAGTGGATTACCCTGGAATAGGGAATTAATCCAGAGAGTTGAGCACTTTGGCATTCAAAATCCATGTTGTATTCTACAGCAGGCAGTATTATTTAAATCAAATTGTTATCTAAAATAACCTGAAGAAAATATAATGCAAAAAAAAATTATACCATGAAACCATTTGAAATTGCCTTTCCAAAGACATAAGAGCATTTTATTTTCTGAGACATAACACTGATTGGCTGCCATAGCAGCTCTGGAAGCTAAGCAATTAGAACACTCTGGGCTAATGTTCTTGGATCTGGGTAACTGAAATAGAGGAGAAAGCAATGTAGAGTTATTTTTTTAAACAGCTTAAACATCTGAATCCCTAAATGTCAAAAGATTATTGACTTAATAAAAACTTGTCAAGACTTAATATTTAGGCATTCTACAAGCAAATAACTGAATGCATATTGTCACTACTAGAACTATTCCTTCAAAATATGTTTAAAAGCTGTATATGAATTTTTAAAAGCATGCATTAAAAGTATTGATGTTTTAAAGTGTCACTATGAATGCTGTCATTTAAATTCAAGGCAAAACCTCAAACCTCTATATTGAGTGACTTTCTCATTTGGAGTGCAGGAAGGCACTGGAGAGTAAGGCACTTCAAATCAGCTGATTCTTTTTAGCTTTTAAGGAAGTCTGGCCCCAGAACTCCCATCTTCACTTACAGATAGCCTCTGCTTTTGTCTCCTTTTAGAAAGAGCACAATAGAAAATAGTATATGTGTGGCCCCACACACCATTCTCCCTAGTAGGAATACATACTAGGGACATAGGCTCAATGAGACAGAAGTAAGAGATCTGGAAATTAAACAGACCGACAATCTTGTAGAGTTAGGGATATGGTGGGGAAGAAGTAAGGGATAGGTTTTTCTTTCCACCTCCCATCCTCCTTACAGAAAGTAAAATGCTAAGTCAACAGATGTGGGAATACCAGACCACTTGACCTGCCTCATGACAAACCTATATGCAGGTCAGGAAGCAACAGTTAGAACTGGACATGGAACAACAAACTGGTTCCAAATAGGAAAAGGAGTACATCATGGCTGTATATTGTCACTCTGCTCATTTAACTTCTATGCAGAGTACATCATGAGAAACGCTGGGCTGGAAGAAGCACAAGCTGGAATCAAGATTGCTGGGAGAAATATCAATAACCTCAGATATGCAGAGGACACCACCCTTATAGTAGAGAGTGAATGAAGAGGAAGGAACTAAAAAACCTCTTGATGAAAGTAAAAGAGGAGAGTGAAAAGTTGGATTAAAACTCAACATTCAGAAAATGAAGATCATGGCATCTGGTCCCATCACTTCATAGGAAATATATGGGGAAACAATGGAAACAGTGTCAGACTTTATTTTGGGGAGCTCCAAAATCACTGTAGATGGTGATTGCAGCCATGAAATTAAAAGACAATTACTCCTTGAAAGAAAAGTTATGACCAACCTAAATAGCATATTGAAAAGCAGAGACATTACTTTGCCAACAAAGGTCCATCTAGTCAAGGCTATGGTTTTTCCTGTAGTCATGTATGGTTGTGAGAGTTGGACTGTGGAGAAAGCTGAGTGCCAAAGAATTGATGGTTTTGAACTGTGGTGTTGGAGAAGACTCTTGAGAGTCCCTAAACTGCAAGGAGATCCAACCAGTCCATTCTGAAGGAGATCAGCCCTGGGATTTCTTTGGAAGGAATGGTGCTGAAGCTGAAACACCAATATTTTGGCCACCTCATGAGAAGAGTTGACTCATTGGATACGACTCTGATGCTGGGAGGGATTGAGGGCAGGAGGAGAAGGGGACAACAGAGGATGAGATGGCTGGTTGGTATCACTGACTCGATGGACATGGGTTTGGGTGAACTCTGGGAGTTGGTGATGGACAGGGGAGGCCTGGCATGCTGCGATTCATGGGGTCTCAAAGAGTCAGACATGACTGAGTGACTGAACTGAACAGAACTAAACCGAAGCATAGGATTTGGACAGAATCTATTATCTTTCCAGGAGAAACATGGGGACCATCATTTCTAGCCTCATAGTTTTCCAGGTTGGAAAACTGAGATTTAGAGAGATAAAGGATGTTGTCCAAGGTTTCCCAGTTAGCATGAGAAACAGGGCTAGGATTAAGTCTCTGCACATTCCCCCTCCCCCATCCCGAGTCTCACAACCTGATCTATAGCCTTTAGGATTCTATAAATAGGACTCAATCCTGCCTAGGTAAAGGAAAATGTCCAACAAGTCCAAAATAGACATTGTTGCTCTTCTGCTATGGTTCACACTCTTTGCAGTTTTGCATTGAGTCACCAAAGCCATCTCTTGGGTCTCAAAGGCCAAACCATTAGTGTACATCTGTTTTTTTGTAGACAGACCCCGTTCACTGTCAAGAACACTGGAATGGCTATGGGGATGATGCTGACCTAGACAACATATTTCTAATCGAGCGTAAAGTGGAAAAACCAGGTTAACGGCTTGTGGATGAATCCATTTAGATAGCAAAATGGGCATTCTTCCATATGGAGGATGTGGGATAAAGTGGTAAGTGGAAAAGTTTTTCCCAAGTTGCTGTTACAGGCCCTGCACACTCAAAATGAGTGCTTTAAATACAGCAACAATATGGCACTATTGTACGGTAAAAATCATCTTAGTAGGAGATGCAAGCCCTATTTTAAAATACACCCTAAATAGTCCATTTACTCCAACAAATGGCAGCTGATTGGGCTGTGCTGTAATTGGGTACAGCATTGAAGAGCTGCTTTGCCTATTATTTAAATTTCCAGTGAAGAAATAGCTAGTTCCTTCATCTCTACTCGACTCATTTTTCTTTCAGGACCACAGATGTGTCTTGGCCATAGCACAGTTCCAGAGAAGGAAATAAGTGAGGGAGTTTAGGAAAGGCAGTGTTGCTGCGGCACCATTCGCAGCCATGACAACCAAGCCGCCTCTGCAAATGGTTTAGGCCCACCTTCTCTCCAGGCATCTGCTTAGCAGCTCAAGGAACTTAGCTGACAGTGGGAATAATTTGCAGACTACAGCCCTGCACTGTCAGGCTAGAAAAACACCCTCTTCCTCCCCATTCTCTTTGCCCAGGTGGCCATTGCGGGTGGCCTGAGGTAGGATGTATGCAAATTAAATGAAGTCAGCTATCTCTGAGCACCTGTTCAGTGACTGGCTTTGTATTGGCCTTTGTGGGAAGCTATAATCCCATAATTACATGGGGGAAAATTAGAAAGCCAAAGTTATAATACAATTCAAATAGCAAGTACTATTTTCTCTGTTATAGTTCACAGGCATCAGAGATTAGATGTATCAAAAATGATCTTCCTTCCCACACCTACTACTCTTCCTCTTGGCCTCATGTATGGAGAAATAAACCTGCCATTGAGCTATTTTCCCAAACGGGAAACCTAGACGTGTTGTTTTGTCCCCTTTGCTCATTTCCCCATCCAACTTCCTTACCATAAAGTTTTACTTGATTCGTAAATATCAAATATATCCCTCATTTCCATTCCTACTAACACAATGTTCAATCAGTTCAGTTGTGTCTGACTCTGTGACCCCATGACTCGCAGCACATCAGGCCTCCCTGTCCATCACCAACTCCCGGAGTTTACACGAACTCATGTGCATTGAGTCGCTGATGCCATCCAGCCATCTCATCCTCTGTTGTCCCCTTCTCCTCCTGCCCTCAATCCTTCCCAGCATCAGGGTCTTTTCCAATGAGTCAACTCTTTGCATGAGGTGGCCAAAGTACTGGAGTTTCAGCCTCAGCATCAGTCCTTCCAGTGAACACCTAGGATTAGTCTGCTTTAGGATGGACTGGTTGGATCTCCTTGCAGTTTAGGGACTCTCAAGTGTCTTCTCCAACACCACAGTTCAAAAGCATCAATTCTTCGGTGCTCAGCCTTCTTCACAGTCCAACTCTCACATCCATACATGACCACTGGAAAAACCATAGCCTTGACTAGACGGACCTTAGTCGGCAAAGTAATGTCTCTGCTTTTCAATATACTATCTAGGTTGGTCATAACTTTCCTTCCAAGGAGTAATTGTCTTTTAATTTCATGGCTGCAGTCACCATCTGCAGTGATTTTGGAGCCCCCCAAAATAAAGTCTGACACTGTTTCCACTGTTTCCCCATCTATTTCCCATGAAGTGATGGGACCAGATGCCATGAACTTTTATAAAACATGATCAGAATTTGATCTGAACATTTCTCTACCTTAAATCCTTCAGTGATGACCAATAACTTTCAGGGAAAATATAAGCTTTGAGTACATCATACGAATCACACTGTGACCTGACTTCTGCCTATCTCATTAAAATATCCATCATGTTTCATGTATTATTATAAATCTTACCTATCAAAAATTTTCTAATCAATTAATGTAGAGTCTAAAGTAACAAAATATATATTTGAAAATATTCTATTTGGGGATGTTTAGTGATACAGATAGGTCTTTCTTTCTGAATTCCTTTCTGTTGTTGTTTAGCTTCTATGCTGTGTCTAACTCTTTGCAACCCCATGGGTGCATGTAGGCCAGAATATGACCTATATTGGTTAATGATTCATGTGCACTAGAAAAGAACTATATGCCATTGCTGCTTTGTCAGTTTTTCTCTAAATAACAACTTGGTTGAGAGTTCAGTTCTGTTCAGTCACTCAATCGTGTCCGACTATTTGTGACCTCATGGACTACAACATGCCAGGATTCACTGTCCATCACCAACTCCAAGAGCTTGCTCAAACTCAAGTCCATTGACTCGGAGATGCCATCCAACTGTCTCATCCTCTGTTGCCCCCTTCTCCTCCTGCTTTTAGTCTTTCCCAGCATCAGGGTCTTTTTCAATGAGTTGGCTCTTTGTGTCAGGTGGCCAAAGTATTGGAGCTTCAGCTTCAGCATCAGTCCTACCAATGAATGATCAGGACTGATTTCCTTTACGATTGGCTGGTTTCCTCTCGTTGCAGTCCAAGGGACCCTAAAGAGTCTTCTCCAACATCACAGTTCAAAAGGCTGTTGATGAACCGGGGAGACTGTATGGGGTGGGAGGTGGGAGGGGGCTTCGGCATTGGGAGTTCTTGGACACATGTGGCTGATTCATGTCAATGTATGGCAAAACCAATACAGTATTGTAAAGTAGAATAAAGTATTAAAAAAAAAAAAGGCTGTTGAATTACCTAGAAATAACAGAATCTGGTGGGTCTGAAAGATTAGTAACCTAGCAAGTTGATAAGATATGCCCTCTTAGAGGAGAGAATTTTAGAAGTTCAGCTAGGTGAATTCACAGAGGTGACGTGTCTGAACCTTCTATTCTCCATCTCCCTTGCCCCTGGGTTTACCATGGTACAATTTCGCTGTGGTAAACTGAATATATTGGCAGTGTATTTACTTCAAAGTATATTAATTGAAGACATACTCTGTTCTAGGCTTTGGACTAAACCTGTGGATATAATGGGAAGTCAAAAGTCATGGCAATTATATTCTGGTGTGTACAGATGGGAGTTGGAGGGGACAAATGTTAATCAAATTTTCACAAAAGTGAATGTAAAGTTTTAATAGTGACCAGTGACATGTGCTTCAAAATAAATTATCAATAGCAGAGAATACTACTCAGAGTAGTCATGGAAATCTCTGATAAGACATCAGATAAACTGAGACCAGTTAGATTTTAAAAAGCCAGTAATTCAAACAGTTGAGAGATGAATGTGTCAGTGATATATGGAGAGACTTTGCAAGTCCCTGAGGTACATTGGATGCTTGTTGTTCTAAGAACAGAGGAGTTTTTATGTGGCTGGAACTTGACAAGTAGGAGGGTGAGAGGCTGAGTAAGTGCAATAAGTGGGAGAGGTGAAATTAATTTGGGTAGGTAAATAAGGGCCAGAACATGCAGGGACCTAAAGATGAATAGGAGAAATTTAGGTTTCTTTGTAATAGAAATAACTAGTCTTCGAATGATTGCGATCGTGAGAGCACAATAAGGTAAGTTCAAAAACTATCAGTGACTACAGAGTAAATGGAGCAGTGAGACCAGTTCAGAAGCTATCACAGTAGTAGTTAAGATGAAAAATGAAAGTGTCCTAGATTAGAATGATAGTGGTGGAGGAGAGCCATGGATAAATTCTGGATATATTTTGGAGTTAAAAACCCTGATGCTGGGAAAGATTGAAGGCAGGAGAAGAAAGGGGCAACAGAGAATGAGATGGTTGTATGGCATCACCAACTCAACGGACATAAGTTTAAGCAAATTCAGGGAGATGGTGAAGGATAGGGAACCCTGGCATACTGCAGTCCATGGGGTCACTAAGAGTCAGACGCACCTTAGCAACTGAACAACAAAAAGAAAAATCCCCTTGACTTACTAATGGACTAGATGTTGGGTAATAATCTATGACACTCAGATTTCTGGTATTAGCAATTGCATAGTAGTGGCATTTTCTGAAATGGGGAAGACTGGGATAGGGACAGATTGAAGGGAGGTAAAAATCCAGAGTGTTGCTTTGAATTTATTTCTGTTAGATAATCCAGGAAGTTGCTCTATTTGTAGCTAATGATGTAGGAATGTTACCTGGCCCTTTCCAGATTCTTGGACAAGAATACCATGGAAATGAATATTGCTTCCACAGGACTCTTAGGCAAGCAAAGCTTTCTATTAGAAGAGTTTGTGCATAAGAGAGAAGGCAGAAAAAAGTGCCAGCACTCTAGCAGAAGGGGCAAGTTGCTTTTCCAACAAAAGGGAGGATTTGTCTCATGATCACTGATAATTTCCAGAAATCAGCAAACTTCTTTGATCAACAGCAGATGGCTCCATGATGGCTGTCAGGAAGTGCTTCTGTGACAGAAAAAGAATGCATGACAATTTTATGCAAGAAGACACAGGAACAGATGAGGTTAAAATTTATAGTTGAGCTGCTTGGCTTGTAGCAGCTAAGTATACTCATTAGTGTAACAGAGCATGCCTGCATGCTCAGTCACCTCAGTCATGTCTGACTCTCTGTGACTCCATGGACTGTGTAGCCTGCCAGGCTCTCTGTCCATGGGATTTCCTAGGCAAAATACTGGAGAGGGTTCCATTTCCTACTCCAGGGATCTTCCCAACCCAGGAATCTAACCTGGATCTCCAGTGTCTCCTGCATTGCAGGTGGATTCATTACCACTTGAGCCACCTGGAGTTAAAGTTAATTTTTGTTTTTTTAAAATTCATGCAAGCCTGGTTTTTGTCTCTGGGACTCAGGTTCCTGGGGCCTTTGATTTTTTAATTTGCAAGGCCTGTTTTGCCCAAGGCCATTCCCTGGTCCTTTTCCAGAATGACTGTGCTTTTATTTTCCTGTCTCAAGAATAATGGACTGTAGGGGACCAAGAGAAATAATAGTTCAAGTGGGAAGCTGTGACAGTAGTTTAAGGGAGAGGGAATACTTGGCTTAGGTTAGTATAACTCAGTAATAGATTTCAAAATAAATTTGACAGTAAAGTTTGAAAGTCACCTTAAGTTGTCTTTTATTGTAGATACCATCCCCAGTGGCAATTAGGTATTTGATTTGAGGCCTGTGAGTTCCCTTGACTTCCCCCACCCCAGACTCCCTACCTTTGTGCATGGACAGGAAGCCTTGGTAATTTGACTTGGTAATTGGGTGCTATCAGGGATCATTGGTATGTATCTCTAGTAATATCTCATTGTTGAAAAGTCACTGCACAGGTATCTAGTCAAACTTTCCAGCAAATACCATCCTTTATGAACCCCTGGATTCCTAGCTTAAACCAAAATAAGATGTATCTCCAGAAAAAAACATACTTTACAAGATGAATCAATGTAGGAGACATAAGAGATCCAGGTTTGATTCCTGAGTCAGGAAGATCCCCTGGAGGAGGGCATGGCAACCTACTCTAGTATTCTTGCCTGAGAAATCCCGTGGACAGAAGATCTCTGGCAGGCTACAGTGCTTGGGGTCTCAAGAGTCAGACATGACTTGGCAACTAAACTACCAATCTTAAGAAAAATGAAGCTGGATTATTTTTTCCCTGAATCTTTATGCAAACTACCACTTTTGGATAAAATGAAAGCAATATGGGGGAAAACAAAGGTGAAAGGAGAGTAAGCTTGAAATATAGTACTAACACATGTTAACAATTGATACCTGCTAAGAAAAATGTGGCCCAGTGGTTTTCTAAGACATACTAGACTGTGTGGAGAGATGAGCATATATGAGAATTTCCCAAGCCCAGCTTCTTAATGTCGTAGCAGATTTATCTCATTATATTAGACGTTATTATGTGTGATGATTCTGTAGTTGAACTACGTGTGTTTTTTGTTTGTATTTGTGTGAGTTACAAAAAGCATCTTATCTGATATTTTTGCAAAGTCAGTTTCTAGACTACACATCAGCTATTTTATCACCAGCTGGACTGTCCTTTGCTTGATGGTAAGGGTCTTAAAAAGGCAAGTGAGTGCATTTCAAGTTTTCTTATTAGTTCCAGTGCCAGTTGTGAATCGTCATATCAAGCCTTTGGACTTCAATAGCCCAATTTTCAGAGAAGGCAATGGCACCCCCACTCCAGTACTCTTGCCTGGAAAATCCATGAACAGAGGAGCCTGGTAGGCTGCAGTCCATGGGGTCGCTAAGAGTAGGACACGACTGAGCAACTTCACTGTCACTTGTCACTTTCATGCATTGGAGAAGGAAATGGCAACCCACTCCAGTGTTCTTGCCTGGAGAATCCCAGGGATGGGGGAGCCTGGTGGGCTGCTGTCTATGGGGTTGCATAGAGTTGGACACAACTGAAGCGACTTAGCAGCAGCAGCAGCAGCAGCAGCAGCAGCAGCAGCAGCAGCAGCAGCAGCAGCCCAGATTTAGTGCTTGTTCACACTTCAGTACCCAAGTATCACCAGTGACATTATTATAGTGCACATTTATTAAACTATGCTTTACATCACATTGGGTAATTCTCTTATGGAAACTTCCTCTGAATATTTTTAAATTTTGATTTGAGCTTCAGAATTTAGATCAATAGATAAGTAATAATCTCTCTTTTCTGTTTATGAGAATTAAATATCAGAAACTGCAGGATGCATTAGCAAGCAAGAGCCCCTATCCAGTAGTGACTATTCTATCCATTATCTCCACAAGTGTGTTATTTCACTTTGCATATTATTTCAGTATAAATACATCATGTATGTTTCATTAAATAGCACATATATTTAACCTTATTTCTGAAGGAAAGTTGTCATCTGTGTTACTCATTTAGATAAACATTAGAAAATATTCAGTTACATAGCCAGATCTTTTGCCTACCTGGCATCTAACATCTAGTTAGGTAGACATGTCAGGAAAGTGTCAGACTACATAGAAAGTGTCGTTGTTTTAGTTGCTCAGTTGTGTCCAACTCTTTGTGACCTCATAGACTGCAACCTGCCAGGCTCCTCTGTCTATGGGATTTCCCAGGGAAAAATACTGGAGTGGGTTGCCATTTCCTTCTCCAGGGGATCTACCAGACCCCAGGACTGAATCCACATCTCCTGCCTTGCAGTTGGATTCTTTACTGCTGAGCCACCTGAGAAGCCCATAGAAAGGATGCTACTGGTTAATTGAATATTCTGGTGACCTGATGGTTAGAAATAAGAACAAAAGTGTGTTTTACCTGTTTTAGTGAATATTTTTCGAAAGTATCAAAGTCTGTTGTATTCCTTTAGTAAGTAACGTCTTGTAACCACTAAATCTTTGTTGATTAAGGATCTTGTAGGACAAGAGGCTCGTATTCTGTCTTAAACAAGGCATGCAACATGATCTTTAATTTTACAATGTGCCTCTTTCTTCTAAAAGCAGAGACATTTACCTAAGCGGCTCAGTTAGTAGAGTTCTTATTAATTGAAATAATACTGTAATGTATTGTTCAACTATAAGGGTCAAAAATATGGATTCTTAACTAAATCAGTTCCTTGACCTGCTACATCCTAGATGTGATGTTGTATATCTATCTTAACCCTCGGGCCCCTCATTTTCTGTTTTCTCTTCTGTCAAATGAGAATGATAACAGTACCTAATGCTCAAAGGTGTTGTGGCGATCAAGTGGATCATTACACGTGTAATGCTTAGGTCAATATGGGTAGACAGTAAATGATCAAGTAATTTTATTTGCAATAATTGCCCCAGCTGCTTGTCATTTTATGGATGTAAATATAGTTCTAGGGTTAGGGGTGTTGCCAAAGGACCCTCTTATCTACTCATTTTTTGGTAATTTGTTTAAAAGTCCCTTAAGACATTTCATACTACTACTCCATATGGTATCTCCTGAAGTTGCTAGTGAACAGAAAAATCTGTCTTCCTCCCTCCCTCCCTCCCTCCCATCCTTCCTTCCTTCCTCCCGATAAAGTGAAAGATAAACTCAAGGATGGAACACCTGTGTGTGTCAGGAAATGCAACATTAGACTCAGGAAAAGTCATTTATTTGCAGCAGAAATAGTACAGCAAATACATTTCTATGCAAGTGTAATAATGTTCAAGTCTGGGCTCTACCTGATGGCTCAGACAGTAAAAAGTTGCCCTACAATGTGGGAGATCTGGGTTCTATCCCTGGATTGGGAAGATCCCCTGGAGAAGGAAATGGCAACCCACTCCAGTACTCTTGCCTAGAAAATTTCATGGACAGAGGAGCCTCGTGGGCTAGAGTCCATGGGGTCACAAAGAGTCAGACATGACTGAGCAACTTCACTTTCCTTTTCTTTCTGGGCTGTACTAATAGAAGAAAAAGAGGTTTTTGGGGCAAAGAGTTATAGGGAAGAAACAGGACCTTAAGAGCAAAGACGGCTTTGAGCATAGATAGAATGAACGTGTCTAAATAGAAAAAGTCTAAAGTAGAGAAAAATGCTCTCATCTATATTTTCCCCTGCCTAACCTCATATATTACAAAAATCTGCTATAATGTTTTATTTTCCCACTCTATAACTCTAAACAAGTATTTGATTCTCTGGGAAAAGTTATTTAAATATTAGATACTTGTTTATTAATCTGTGGCACTCGCAGAGTCCAGAAGAGATGAAACACTGGATGGGAAAATTTCCCTGGCAGGGCACGGGGGTGTGGGTGGGGGTGGGGATTAGCATGTGTTGACTTTTCACTATGGCTCATGGCTTTGTCTCCACTCATGAACTTCACATACAACTCCCCAAATCATTATCTCTATATTATAATGAAGAAATTGAGGCTCAGAGAAATCAAGTATACACCCAAGACCACATTGCCATTAAGTCAGAGAAGAGAGTTGAACCTAAGATAACCTGAGATTTTTTTTCCATGTCTGAACTGGGATGAAGTATCTAAGAACACTGCAGATGGGTAAATGAAGCAAATAATGGAGTGGAGATAAACTCAAGGAGGAAAATAAATCCTCCAGTTTTATATCCATAGCTCCAATATCATTAAAATTAGTTCATGGATGTCATTCAGTGTTACATATGTAAGAGGTGACAGAGTATCAGAGTATCTAATCTGTTCAGGTAACATTCATTGAGCTGTTACCAGGCAATGTGCTTAAAGCTAAGAATAAAAAGATAAATAGGCCTATCTCCATGCCACAATTACATAATCTTGATTACTGTAGGTTTATAAAACATCTGGAAATTAGGTAATGAAGTTTCTCCAATTTTGTTCTTTTTCAAATTGGTTTGTAATCCTATATCTTTCATGTTTTTGTATAAAGTTGAGAATGAGTTTGTCAGTTTCTTGGGATTTTGATTTTGATCACACTGAATTTACACATCAATTTGAGGAGAATTGACATTTTAACAATGTTAAGTCATCCACTTATTCACATCTTCTTTATCTCAGCAATGTTTTATACTTTTACGTGTACAATAATTCCATGTCAAATCTATACCTAATCATTTCATATGTTTAGTGTTATTACAAATAGGATGTTTCCAGTTTCAGTTTCTTATTTTTCATCATTAGTATGCAGAAATATAGTTGACTTTTTAATATTGATATTGTATCCTACAAATATACTGAACTCACTTATTAGTTCCAGAAGCTTTCGTGTAGGACACAAAGATTGTCTGCATTGATCATGTTATATGAGAATAAGGACAATTTTACTTCTTCTTTTGCAGTCTTTATCTTTTTTCATTGTATGCTCTAGAACATTCAATACACTATTGAATAGAAGTATTGTAAGCCAACATATTTGCTCTATTCCTAGTCTTAAATGAAAAGCATTCAGTCTTTCACAAATAAGTGTGATGGATGTTAGCTGCATGTTTTTCATAGGTGATCTTTATTAGGTTGAGGAAGTTCCCTTTTATTCTTTGTTTTGTTGAGAGTATTTTAGCAGGAGTAGATGGTTTTTGACAAATTCTGTTTATGAGTGTATTGAGGTCATCATGTTTTTTCCCTTTCTGTTAATATAGTGAATTATATTGATTGGTTTTCAATGTTAAGCCAACCTAGCACTGTTGTTAACTGTACTGTATAAGCTTCTCTAGAGTATGTCATGTTACTCTTTTAAAATATTTTTAACTTAACAAAATATTTTTGCATTTGTATTCATGAGGATTATTGGTCTGTAGTTCTCTGGTAATGTTTTTACCTGGTTTTGGTTTTAAGGTATTTCTGGCTTTGTAGAATGAATTGGGAGATATTTTTTCCTCTTTTATAACTTGGAAGAGTTTCCATAAAACTGATGTTATATCTTTTAAAAATATTTGGTAGAATTCACAACTGAAGCCATGTAGGGCTTGGGGTTTTTCTTGTCAGAAGATTTTTAACTATAAATTCAATTTTATTAATAGATATGAGGCCATTCAGATTTTCTATTTTTTCATGAGTTATCATTGATGGCTTGTGTCTTTCAAGGAATTCATCCATTTTATCTAAAATTTAAAGTTTATTGCCATATAGTTCTTCATAATATTTTCCTATTATTTTACCATCTGCAAAATTTGTATTCATGTCACCTCTCTCATTACTGTTTGTGTTCTTTCTTTTTCTGATTACTTTGCTAGATGGTTATCAGTTTTATTGATCTCAAAACATCCAAGTTCAGTTTCATGGATTTTCTTCATTTGTGTTTTCTAATTCATTGATTTCTTTATTTTCTTTGGTTTACTTGGGGGTTAATTTGCTCTTTTTTTGTTGTTGTTAGGTTAAGGTGGAATCTAATATCATTGATTAGGGATCTTCTGTTATATGTGTTTAATGCTAAAAATTTTCCTCTGAATATTGTTTTGTCTTTTATAGAATATTTGTACCTTATACAATTATATTTTTCTGGTCATTAGTTGGGGATCTTAAAAGGTCCTTCTCAAGTGGCATACATACAGTAGTTTTGCAAAGGGAACACAAAATCACAGGCTAAATATTAGAAATATTTTTAATCTTTGATTTTATTAATAATAATTTAAAATAATATTTTAAAATTATAAGAAATTGAAATACAATGGGATAGCATGAATTATTTGCATGTATTTCTGTAAGGTAAAGCACTAGATTTCCAGAAATGTCATATAGTTATAAAGCCACTTTGCTCCAGTTCATCCAGATTCACTAGAGGTTCAATTTCATTGTTCTTTATTTCCTTAAATACTTGATTAAAAATCTGTGACAAGCACTGGACTATATACTCTAATATATATGGAGAGAGAGAGAGAGAGAGAGAGAGAGAGAGAGAGAGGGGGGGGGGAATAGTTTTAGAGCCCAGGAGAGGAAGTATGCATGGAACAACCAGAGAAGACTTCACAGGGCGATAATAGGAGATATGTATTGGAGGATTAATAGGAGTTCACTGAGGCTAAATAGTATAAAGATGCATTTTGCTGGAAAAGCTTTGAGAGAATTTTTATCACCTCAGAGGATCACTGCAACCTGTGGGAGAATTTGGGTTTATAAGGACTAATGCAGATTAAAGCCAATGAGGCAGAATAATCCCTGCTCTAAGCTTAAGAATATGGAGTAATAACAGAACCCACAGGAGGAGATTCTACTTAATATGTCATTGTCGAAATCCCTTACTTAAACCTGTGCCTCAGGACTTATACATGGCTCCTAATTTGTGAAGCATCACATTATATCTGATTTTTTGGAGAGTGCTGAACTTGACTGAAATTGTCCTTGCTGAAAGATATTAGGAGTAGAAAAGATGATGAAAGTAATTGTAAATGCTATGTCTTCACTTTAACAGAAAACACTAATATGCATTCAAATAGTCACATATATATAGTGTGTGAATTCAAGCTTGATATGTTATATATTTTTTTAAAGATTGTCTAAATTTCCCCTCACGAAGTCCAGAAAAATAGCAGTTTTCATGGTAACACACAATGCATTTGAAAAGGTAGATGACTGATAAATACTTGGGCTGACAGAATCATTTTCTTTCATCTTCAACTGGACTGAGAAATAACAATAGAAGTAAAACCTTGTAATACATGGTAATTTCTTTGAGAGAGGCAGTGTATTTAGGCCAAGATTTTTAATCAGTTACAGAGGTAGGGATAAGAACTATGAGAACACAGATCAGGAATAGTGAGTGATCTATCAGATTGGCTCATGGATTTTTTTTTTTTTCAGTTTTACAAATCATCTTTATGGAAATTGGTGAGATACAATCTTTTTACCCCAAGACTTCAATGGAAAGTTTAGCAATTCAAGCTTGATATAATATGTGCTATTTTAATGGATTATGGTCTATGAAGTTTCTGAAGTTTGAGCCACTAAATAAAATGAAAAGCTTAGCTCTGAACATTTCTTTCCTTTCTTTTTCTTAGTGGCTGAATATTTAAAGTACTTCTGGATTTTCCACCATGCCTCACCCCCTGCACCACTAGCAGTAGCTGCTGCTTTGTCAGAATAGCTTTGAGTCCCCTTTGGGAGGTTTTTGTTGGGAGTTATATTAAAAGGATCCCTATGCATTGCAAATTACTCAGCAAAGTAAACAAGTGACACTATTGTGATTTCTATTCTAGAATATGCACCACCAATATTTACTGTGGCAGAGGATTCTGTGTAAAAGATACGAGAGACTCAATGAGAAACTTTCATTGTTCCCCAAATGACTTCCAGCCTGCTTAATAACAATTTGCTTTCTCTGTTACTAGACCTTGTGGTCTTAGGTAAACAGCTCTATACTCACTGGAGAGAAGTAGAAGAAAAAAACTAGAGACTATTAAACATAATTTTCTAGGCTAAGTAGGAAAGTCAATATAGTAGCTGGTATAGTTAGACTTTTCTGGTTCTGCATGGGATATTTCATAAGTTTGTTGCTTGAGTTTTCTCTAGGTTTGTATCCAAGATGTGAGGGAAGAGGAAAATACACGTTGATCGGTGATTTGTCTGTCAACTTCAAGCCATATCTGAGGAACTTTTTTAAGTAAGTAATTTCCAGAATTCAGTTTAAAAGATAACTGAATTCCTTTTTGTGTTAATACACTTTGGTTTACTTTGCGTGCTGCTTTGTTATTATGAAGGAAAAATATCCTATTGGTATAGAGTTCCTTTTACTATGCTAGCTTCTGAAGTTTGGAGAAGGGTTTATTGCTTTTTCTAGACAACAGTAAAATTCTACTATCTTGCTTCTACCTGCAAAATTGCAGAAAAAAATTACTACACATACACATTCAGGCTATGAAAGTCAGCTAGACCTTAGCAAGATATATATGCCCATCAGGACAACCCATTGGTTTTTCAAGACAAGGAGATTCACTCACTCTCATCTTCTTTTGAAGAGGGAAAAGAAAATAACTCACTTAGCCAGTTTTGCACACAAAGGAGAAAACTTTCCACCAATCCAATCACTTTGAAATGAGAAATAACTCTTGTTACCCATGAATGACAAATGTCAAATCCAAAATAATTTGAAGAGAATGCCCTAGGATTGGCATTTCAGGGGAATACCTGAGTCTAGGGGTAGAAGGAAGAGGAAAAGAAACACAGTAGAAACAATTGGAGAATATATGTGAAAAGTTATCTATAATAATAAGAACTATATGATAGAGTTGTTATGAAGATTAAATGGGTTAATATATTTCAAGTGTTTATAACAGTTTCTGGTACATATTAATATATTTAATGCTGTGTTAAGTGTTGGGGAATAAGAATAGATAAGAAATCAATACTGCCTTCAAGGAATTGAGAGACTGCAGAAGAAGCTAGAAAAGCAAACAAAGGAGGGTGGGGCTAAACCTACCTGATGGTTCAGGAAGGCTTCACAGAGGAGTTAATATTTTGAAATAAGCCTTGAAGGGTTAGGATTTTGCCAGTAGGGAAAAAGATTTAAAGGTGTTTGAAGTTAAGGGGACAGAATGAGAAGAGGCACAGACATGCCAGTGAATGGTTAAAAATTCTAAAGTGTATGGCTCATATTCAGGCTACTGAAGAGAGAATCTGATTATTTGACAGATTCACTAGTCCCTGTCCAATATGTAATGCTTCTATTGACTAGTTTCTGTGCCCAATAAGGTTTCTTTCCCTTTTGTCCAAGGACAAATTGATTTCTGATCTGTTCTAAATGGTTTGTTCAGTGTGGTTAAGGTCAGAAGACAGAAAGCCTGGCAAATTCTATGTAAAGTATCACTTTTTATGTGTCACTTTGGGTATGGTTGGTATTTACAGCATCATGGCCTATCTATTGTAATATCTCTTTAGCTAGAGTCCCTGATGTCTTCCCCCACATCCTGTACCTTGTTTGCATCAACCTTGGCAGCTCTATGGTGAGAAGTACCTTGATCTTAATGACCTCAACCCACCAGCTCCTGGGGGCCAGGATTTGTTTGTTATCTATATGCTTTACATTCCTTGTTTTGCACTGGAATTGCCCTGAGGGAGTCATACTTATTCTTTGCCCTCTACTAACTCACTCAAATTTACTGAGTATGAAATAATGCACCAGAATCATGGCATTGCTGTCTACCATCCTTGTCTTATTTGCTATACAGCTGCTGTGACTTACTGTTTATATTAGGCAATGACAACCCACTCCAATACTCTTGCCTGGAAAATCCCATGGATGGAGGAGCCTGGTAGGCTGCAGTCCATGGGGTCGCTAGGAGTCAGACAGGACTGAGCGACTTCACTTTCATGCATTGGAGAAGGAAATGGCAACCCACTCCAGTATTTTTGCCTGGAGAATCCCAGGAACAGGGAGCCTGGTGGGCTGCTGGCTACGGGGTTGCACAGAGTTGGACACGACTGAAGTGACTTAGCGGCAGCAACAGCAGCAATACCAAACCTTAACCAAATCAGAGTCAGTTCTCCCATCTTCTTATGCCTAATGTGCACTCATATGAACCAAGTTCCCTTCCCATAGTTCTTATACCACTAAACTACAGATGCCTCCACCTTCTCTAATGACAAAAATGGTAAAGTTCCAGCTGGCTATGTGGCTTAGGTCATCTGAATTATTATCACAGAAGAGCTATAGTCAGATTAATCTATTTTCCTAAGAAATGCTAAAGAAATAATCATAAGTCATATTAAAAAGGGTATGTACACTAATCATTATTAGAAAAAAATAAGTGAAATGATTATGACTTGCATTCAACAAATGCTAGCAGTTTTTCAATGCTTTGCTCTACAGTATCTTTTAATATGACATGTGCCAAAGACACACAATACAATACAGCATAGGATTATCCAAGGGTCACATATTTGAATCGTAATACTTATTCCTGCTAATCCAATTGACTTTGAAACTGTTAGTTTTTGATGCCTTATACCACAGTCTGTAGCTAAAAAACAGAATTATTTCTCAATTTGGTCCCAATTGTTCATCTAATCAGAATTTATTCTATGAGAAACAACTCAGGCCCTAGTACTCTTGTTTACCTGTCTTTGAAGCACATAAATCTGTAAAATCTCTGCTAAAAACATCTTTCCTCCCTCCCCACAAACAGTTTTTAGCACGCAGTAAGTTTTATAGAATTTACCTGTATCTATTGCAAGTCACTAAACATGTTCACAGTCAAAACTGCTTTTGCTGAGATGGCTTTTGTCAGTTGTGCGTGGTGATGTCAGCATGTATGACTTTAGAGTTGAGCTCTCATGTCTTTGATAAACGATCTCGAAACACGACTGATGTTACATTACAGTATGTCTTAAAACACTGATATTTTATTCATTAAACCTTTAAATGATTTTATTTGACCATATTTGCAACCTAGTTCTGAACATTTGGAAATTTTATAATTCAAATAATAGTAATGATGTAATGATGAAACAATCTGGCTGAACCTGAAACAACTTTTAGATCAGCTTGAAATCATGTTAAAATTGAAGTTGTCAAAAATCTAGAGGTCACTTAATGTCCGCAGTTCTTTCATATGTATTTCTCTGATGCATAACTGATGGATCTGGTTTCTCTTGCACAAATAACCTATTAGAATAAAAGACGATGAAAAGAAAAACCTTGACATCTGCATTTAATTCTAAATTACAAATAAGAAAAACTCCATTTAATCCCAGTTTGCAGATTTAGTATTCACTTTTAGATGCAATGTTAAACTTAAATCGCTTTCACACTTCAATTCCTGTGCCTCTATGGCCACTTTTTTTTTCTTTCTTTCTATTTCTACCTCAAACTCTTTGCTCCAGCCTGACTACTTTGCTGTCAGTTCCTTGGACACATTATATTCCCTTGTGCCTCAGGGACTTCAATTCCTCAGGGAGGCCTTCCCTACCCTCAAAACTGGGTTAGAACCAGTGTAGACCCTGTACTTCCTGTTTGTGATATTCTCCACACCTATTTTATTTATTTAGTGTCTATCTTCTTCACTAAAGTCTGTGAAGGCAGAACTTATATTTAACTTGTTCAGTACTGTATCCTTGGTACTTGGTCTATAGTTACTATGTTTCTGTTGGGCTTCAGGAAGCCCTTCTAGGTTAACCTCTTCAGATACTTATCAGTGCTTTCTTGAGGAGTTACATATGATACACATTCTATGAATTTCTATTTGCTTATAGTTGGCCCTGTAAGCATCATATTTTTGCCATAAGAATTATTTTATCTTCCTAACCAGACTGGAGGATCATTGATAGGTAGAATGATGTCGTTTTCCACGTCCCCCATCTTGGCGAACACAATACTCTGACTCTATTGAAAATAAGTGGTGCATAAAGATACTCATAAGCGTGGATACAGTAATCCCCTCTTATCCATCCTCAGTGGATGCCTGAAACCTCAAATACTATTGAACCCTATGTATCAGTTTTTCTATAACCCATACTTATAACAAAATTTAATTTATGAATTAAACACAGTAAGAGATGAACAACAATAACTATTAAAATAGATCAATTATAATATACTATAACAAAGCTTATGTAAGTGTGATCTTTCTCTGTCAAAATATCTTGTTGTACATGCTTAAACATTTGTTTTCCATGTTAACAAAACATTTATCATGCACTATGGACATAACTTTTGCAGTCTGAAGTGTGATAGCAAGACTAGCAAGAATTTACTTTCCTTCTTCACAATTTCTTGGATAGAAAACTTGTTCTTACTGTAGATCTTAGCTACCTCCCCTTGTGACTCAGCTGGTAAAGAATCCACCTGCAATGCGGGAGACCTGGGTTCCATCCCTGATTTGGGAAGATCCCCTGGAGAAGGGAAATTCTCTCCACTCCACTCTAGTATTCTGGCCTGAAGAATTCAATGGACTGTATTGTTCATGGGGTTACAAAGAGTCAGGCTCAACTGAGGGACTTTCATTTTCACTTAGCCACTTCAGAATATGATTTTTTTCTTTCCTTATAAGTAAAGAACTTTCATCATTTCACTTGAAGAAAGCACTTTATAGCTTCTATTTGACATATCTGAATTGCCAGCATCACCCCTCTTGAGCTTTGAGACCACTCTTAAGTAAAATAAGGGTGACTAAATACAAGCACTGTGATGCCATGACACTTGATCTCATAGGAGAGATGAATAAGAAGTGAATAGTGGGCAGGATACACTGGATGAAGAGACAATTGATGTCCAGGCAAGATGGAACAGGGCAGCATGAGATTTCATCATACTACACAGAATGGCATACAATTTAAAACTTATGAATTGCTTATTTATGGTATTTTCCATTTAGTATTTTCAAACCATGATTGACTACAGGTAACTGAAACCACAGAAAGTGAAACCATGGATTAAGGGGGATGATTATACTTCCAGATATGGAGATAGGCATCTTACTTTCTTGTCCAAGTTGCACTGAGTCTTATTCTGGATTGAAGTAGGCTTGATTATTTTTCCTACACCTTGTAAATCAAGCATTCAAAATTACAGGACAGAGTAAATATGTTTAATTTTAAGAAACAAACTGGATTTTATTTATAACATATATATATATATATATATATATATAAAGACACATGTTAAATTCTTTGAAAATTATTCCTGCTTATAAACACTTGAAATGATGAGAGGTAAACTGATTTTACATCTGTTGCTTCACAATCATATAGAACATTGTAATCATTGGATTTATTTCCTTCTGAACTATCAGAAATTAGACTTATGCAAACTCCATAGCATGATGTTTAAGAATGCATTTAGTATCTTATTAATATTCAGGTATATATTAACATGCACGGATACATACACAGAGACACATAGAAACATGCACTGATATATTAATCTTGCCTGTCCTGGCCCTATTGGAATAACAGTTTCTGAAAAATGGAGTTAATAGGAAAATGTTTAGGTTAATGGTACTCTATTTTCAGGTAAATATTAAGCATAAAACATAAACCTTTTCTCATTGACACCTTCTTAGGACTCAGTCTAGAACTACAGTGGCAAACTTGGTACTTTTTACATAGTTGGTACCTGGTAATACTTTCTTTAATTTATGAAATTAGTAATGCTGTACAACCATGGAAGAAACACAAGCTGGAAGAAAAACAAGCTGGAATCAAGATTGCCAGGAGAAATATCAATAGCCTCAGATATGCAGATGACACCACCCTTATGGCAGAAAGTGAAGAGGAGCTAAAAAGCCTCTTGATGAAAGTGAAAGAGGAGAGCGAAAAGTTGGCTTAAAGCTCAACATTCAGAAAACGAAGATCATGGCATCCGGTCCCATCAATTCATGGGAAATAGATGGGGAAACAGTGGAAACAGTGTCAGACTTTATTTGTTTGGGCTCCAAAATCACTGCAGATGGTGACTGCAGCCATGAAATTAAAAGATGCTTACTCCTTGGAAGGAAAGTTATCACCAACCTAGATAGTATATTCAAAAGCAGAGACATTACTTTGTCAACAAAAGTCCGTCTAGTCAAGGCTATGGTTTTTCCTGTGGTCATGTATGGATGTGAGAGTTGGACTGTGAAGAAGGCCGAGCACTGAAGAATTGATGCTTTTGAACTATGGTGCTGGAGAGGACTCTTGAGAGTCCCTTGGACTGCAAGGAGATCCAACCAGTCCATTCTGAAGGAGATCAGCCCTGGGATTTCTTTGGAAGGAACGATGCTAAAGCTGAAACTCCAGTATTTTGGCCACCTCATGCGAAGAGTTGACTCATTTGAAAAGACTCTGATGCTGGGAGGAATTAGGGGCAGGAGGAGAAGGGGACGACCAAGGATGAGATAGCTGGATGGTATCACGGACTCGATGGACATGAGTCTGAGTGAACTCCAGGAGATAGTGATGAACAGGGAGGCATGGCGTGCTGCGATTCATGGGATCACAAAGAGCTGGACATGACTGAGTGACTGAACTGAACTGTACAACCATGAAGATTTGCCTTCTATTTCAGCATAATACCCTGGGTCTGAAATTTTTATGATCATTTGGGTAGCAATAAATTGGCTCAACTGTATAGAGATATTATACACTTGTTTTAGATAAAAATGATTTTCTCTGCTACAGTTTCTGTCACTTTCTTCTGGTTATTAGGTTACTGCTGTAAATTAGTTTCAATTTGAAAATTGGTGTAGTTTTAAATCCTGGTCATATGACTATTACTTCTTAGGTATCTAAGGAATTATGCTTTTCTATTGTTCTTTTCATTTGCTCAAGATCTAGAAGATTGCTCTGTGAAGAACTGGCTTTCACTAAAGCAATGGCTCTTAAAGTGTATTGTGCATAATGATCTGGGGTATAATTCAAGAATCTGCACTTCAGAAATTCGCTTCCTCAGGTGATTTTGATGTGAATGTCCAACAAAACATCCTTTTCAGAAATACTGCAATAAAATATACTGCCTCGCTGATGACAGAGAGTCAGTTACACAATGGCATGGCAAGCCCACAAAATATAGGTTTTTAAAATTTTTATAAACAACGAATTAAGGTGTGTTAAAAGGTACAAAACACATCCTAGTGAAGACAAATGGCAAATGGGATCAGTTAGTAAAGGGAATGTTTGAGGACTTACTCTGTTGTCAACAATTTTCCCTCAATAACAGCACAATTATCTGCTCATGATCCTTCAGCAATGGTGACACATAAAAAGAAAGGCAAAAATCTTTTAAAGTGTAAGGTAGTACTTGCCATCATACTAGAGCAAAGCAGTATGGGACAAATCAAGTCTCCCTAAAATTTTCCACTTGGACTGAATTTGTTTGTTCCAGACCACTTAACCAAGTTTATGGACTAAGGAAAATACCCAAGAGCTATGTCTGGGAGTTTTGCAGAGTTTCAACTTGGTTTTTAAAATGGTGGTGGGGGTGGGGAGGGAAGGGAACTTTGGTTGACAGCAAGGCCATGTGTGCATAGTGGATTAATTCCAAGATGTGCTTCCTCATTGTTTACTCATAGAAGTATGCATTCATTTGGCTTGAATTGTATCTGAGCAGAAAAGATACAATCCTGTAAAAAGACACCTGTTTAAGAATTTGTTGTGACAAAGGTTCATATAGTCAAAGCTATGGTTTTTCAATAGTCATGTGTGGATGTGAGAGTTGGACTGTAAAGAAAGCTGAGCACCGAAGAATAGATGGTTTTGAACTGTGGTGTTGGAGAAAACTCTTGAGAGTCCCTTGGACTGCAAAGAGATCAAACCAGTCAATCTTAAAGGAAATCAGTCCTGAATATTCCTTGGAAAGACTGATGCTGAAGCTATATTTTGGTCACCTGATGCGAAGAACTGACTCATTGGAAAAGACCCTGATGCTGGGAAAGATTGAATGCAAGAGAAGAAGGAAGACAGAGGATGAGATGGTGGATGGCATTATGAGTCTGTGGACATGAGTTTGAGCAAGCTCTGTGAATTGGTGATGGACAGGGAAGCCTGGCATGCTGCAATCCATGGGGTCACAAAGAGTCAGACATGACTGAGAAACCTGAACTGAACTGAAGAATTTGCTCAACCACTTTAACAAAGGGATATGGGATCTGTGATATGCTGGGTAACTTTTGACAGCAGATTTTAGACACGAATATGATGGGGCAACACAAATATTTATCTGACATAAAACAGCATCAAGAATTTGGTTATAGAAAAAATTTCTAAGTGACGTTAGAACAACTTGTATTAGTAGGCAATGAAATTCTCTAATTGAACTGTAATTCTGTGAGACCCAAACCAGCAACTAAAAATTACAATAATCATTTGAACTATGTTATTTTGATAACTTGTAAGCATCATCCTTTCTCCCCCTCTCCTCTTGGCTCTGGTACAGGGATGGGATGTACTGGATCACTGTTTATTGCATGACATGAAATCATAAGTTGTAAATCCTCCTTTAGAAGAAATACTTCAGGAGGACTGTGTTCTCATTCAGGCTCTGCCACTTCGAGATCAGTCTGGCCTTTCATTTCACCTACTGGGCTTTGGTTTCCTCATCTATCAAATGTGGATAATCCCTCTTTACCTTTTAACAGCACTTTATATAAAAATATTATATATCAGTTATCTCTGTAGATATTCACAACAGTTCTATGAGATAGATCAAATAGAGTCTGTACCACAGGAAAGAAATATTGCAAGAAAAGGCACAGTAAGCTTAACATAAGTCTTGCATTTAGACATGAATCTACAGCATACTATCACGCAACTTATACTACAATTTATATTGTAGGCATGAGAATAGGTGAATTATTGTTAGAGAGGAAAATATCTTGTTTAAGATATTTTGGTAATTCAGAGATAGCATTTGGAATTTTTTTCTTCCATCATAAAGTGTGTCAGTAAAAGATATATTTCTTCTTCAGGAGCAATTTCTTGAAATAAAACAGGGAGGACTATCCAGCTGAATGAAAAAAATTGTTACTGTTAAGCTCCAGAGCTGTTCTTTCCAATATGGTAGCCAGTAGCCACATGTGACTATTTAAATTAATTAAAGTTAGAAATTCAATTATTCTATCAAACTAGCCATATTTCAGGTGTTAGTAAACCACACGTAGCTAATGACTACCCTATTGGATAACACAGAGATAAAACATTTTTATAATCACAGAAAGTTCTAGGATAGCACTGCTATGAAGTAATAGCTTAACCAAGAGAAGTGATTGGAGCAAAACATTTATCCTAATTGTTGTTTTCCTTTGGAAATTTTTCAAAGTTTATGCCTTTAAATATTCCTCCTTTTCCTTCCCCCCATCTTATCAACATCTAACTTCACCCCTACTCTGTTACCATCTTGTCCTAGAGCTTTAATAGTCTTAGTAGATGTTGCAGAAACACAATCAATTCATGAAAGGAGAGGAAACCCAAACCATTTATTATGCTCTTTCAATCCTCAAAGAAAAATTCAATTGAAGATCAGTGTTTTGCCTATTTTTTTAATCTAGAGGAATTTCCTGGAAGGATAGAGGAGTGAATTTTTTTCCTCTTGCCCTCTATCTTCTTATCTAGCAAATGATCAACATAATTGCTAAAATCCTTACTGCTAGGATTCTTTTTAAATTTCACTGTTTAATTTTTTGTATTAAGACATTACTTTTTTAGAGCAGTTTTAGATTCACAGCAAAATTGAAAAGGCAAAAAATTTCCTGTATACTTCCTGTCCCCACACATGCATAACCTCCCTCATTATTAACGTCCACCACCAGCAGGGTACATTTGTTATAGCTGATTATTCTACATGGACACATAACCATCTAAAGTCTATAGTTTACATTACAGTTCACTATATACTGTGGATTTGGAGAAATGTATAATGAAATGTAGCCATCATTATGGTTTCATTACACTGCCCTGAAAAATCTTCTGTTCTCCATCCATTCATTTCTCCCCTCCTTCTACCCTTGGTAACCACCTATCCTTTTACTGTCTTCATAGTTTTGCCTTTTCCAAAGGGCTTCCCTCATAGCTCACTTGGTAAACAATCCATCTGCAATGCAGGCGACCCTGTTTGATTCCTGGGTTGGGAAGATCCACTGGAGAAGGGATAGGCTACGTACTCCAGTAATCTTGGGGTTCCGTTGTGGCTTAGCTGGTAAAGAATCCACCTGAAATGCTGGAGACCTGGGTTTGATCCCTGGGTTGGGAAGATCCCCTGGAATCTTCCTGGCCTGGAAAGTTCCATGGACTGTATAGTCCATGGGGTTGCAAAGGTTTGAACATGACTGAGTGGCTTTCACTTCATGGGAATATAAGGTGAGCTTTTTTTTTTTTTTTTTCCAAAAGTGAGAGCCATTCAAAAATGTGAGAAATGAGAGTTCCTGTTGCTCCACATCCTCACCAGCATTTGGTGTTGTCAGTGTTCCAGACATTAGTGTTAATAGAATCAGATCCCCCAAATCTTTTATTTAGTTTTTGCTGTTACTTTTGTTAATGAAATCCTTTCCTATTCTGCAATTGTAAAGATATTTTTGTATTTTACTATATAAAAGATTTTTACTTTTATACTTAATTTTTAAATAAATTTAGAACAGTTTTTGTGTGAAATGTGAAATAGGAATCCATTATCATTTTTTAAAAAGATATGGATACCAACTTCCAGAGCACTAACTATTGAATAGTTCATCTTTTGCTCACATATCTCAGTGCTGAATCTGTCATATTTCCTTATAATATATGGTCTAATTTGCTGGTTTGTCTATTTTTGCACCAGAGAAGCCATGATATCTATTAGGGAAGTCTCTAGAGTTAATTAATTAATTAATTTTTGAAGTATAGTTGATTTACAATATTTATAATATATATTATAAATGTATATTAGATTCAGGTGTACATCATAATGATTCAGTTTTTTTTCCACAGATTATACTCCATTAAAAGTTATGACATAGTCATATGACATAATAGTTACAATCCCCTGAGCTATATAATATATTCTTGTTGCTTATCTATTTTATGTGTAGTAGTTGGTATCTCTTAACCCAATAACCCTATCTTTCCTGTTTCCCCTTTTCTCTACCCACTGGTAACCACTAGTTTGTTTTCTATATCTGGGAGTCTGTATCTGTTTTGCTACATACTTTCATTGGTGGTATTTTTTAAGGTATATTTTTATATTCCTCATATAAGTGATATATCGTGTTTGTCTTTCTCCATTAAACATTTCACTATGCGTAATATTCTCTAGGTTCATTCATATTTATGCAAATGGCAAGACTTTCATTTTTATGGCTGAGTTATTTTCCTGTGGGGTGTGTGTGTATATGTGTGTAGTGAATGAGTGAGTATGAGTGACACTTCTTCTTTATCCATTTATGTGTTGATGGGCACTTAGATTGCTTTCATATGTTAGCTGTTGTAAACAGTGCTGTTATGAACAATAGGGCACATATATCTTTTGATATAGTATTTTTGCTTTTCCAGATAAATATCTAGGAGTGTAATTGATATATAAAAGAGTAGTTCTATTTCTAGTTTTTTGAGGACCCTCCATACCACTTTCCATTCTCAACAACAGTGTAAAAGTTGCCCTTTTTTCAACATCCTTGCCATTTGTTTGTTATTTGTAGACTTTTTGATGATAGGCATTCTGACCAATGTAAGGTGACATCTCATTTTGGTTTTGATTTGCACTTCTCTAATAATTAGTGATGCTGAGCATTTTTTCATGTTGCTGTTATCCACCTGTATGTCTTTTTATTGGAAAAATTTCTTTTCAGGTCTTCTGTCCACTTTTTGATAGGGTTAGTTTTGATATTGTTTTGTTTTATCAAAATATTTGACAAAATGTTTGTCAAATCATTTGCAAATATTTTCTGTCATTCTGTAGGTTGTCTTTTTGTTTTGCTGATGGTTTCCTTTGCTCTGCAAATCTTTTATAAAACTGTTTGAGTCTCATTTGTCCATGATTGCTTTTATTTCTTTTGCCTTGGGAGACTGATCCAAGAAAAATGTTCCCGAAGTTTATGTCAAAGAGTGTTCTGTGTTCTCTTAAAGGACTGTTATGTTTTCAGATTTTACATTTAGGTTCTGTAAATAATTTTCACTTTATTTCTGTATATGGTATGAGAGAATGCTCTAATTTCATGGTTTTACGTGTGACTGTCCCGTTTTCCTAGCATCACTTGAAGAGACTATCTTTATTCCATTGTATATTTTTGCCTACTTTGTTGCAGATTAAGTGACCATAGGTGCATGAGTTTATTCTCGGGCTCTCTATTCTATGCTATTGATTTTTGTGTCTGTTTTTGTACCAGTAATATTCTGTTTTCATTACTGTAACTTTACAGACTAGTATGAAATCTGAGAGTTTTGTACTTTCAGTTTTCTTCCTTTTCTCTAGATTGCTTTGGCAATTTGGAGTCTTTGTGGTTCCGTGTGAATTTTACTTATGTGAAAAATGTTTTACTTATATAAAAATGTCATGTGTATTTTGATAGGGATTGCATTAAATCTGTAGATTGCTTTGGGTAGTACGGTAATTTTAACAATATGAATTCTTCCAATTCCAAAGCATGGGATACCTTTCCATTTCTTTGAATCATGTTCAGTTTACTTCATTAATGTTTTTTTTTCTTAATTACAATACTGTATTTGTTTTGCCATACATTGACACGAATCAGCCATAGGTGAACACAATCTCCCAATGCCGAATCCCCCTCCCACCTCCCACCCCCCATCCTCTACTTGAATCATCCTATGCATCAGCCCCATGCCTCCTGCATCCTACATTGAACATAGATTAGCGTTTCGTTTCTTACAGGAAAATATACATGTTTCATTGCCATTCTCCCATACCATCCCACCCTTTCCCTCTCCCTCAGAGTCCAAAAGTCCACTCTATACCTCTGTGTCTCTTGTTGTCTCACATATAGGGTCATCATTACTGTCTTCTAAATTAATGTTTTATAGTTTTCAGAAGACAGTTCTTTCACTTCCTTGGTTAAGTTTATACCTAGGTATTTTATTCTTTTGATGCTATTAATATTTTAAGCAGGATATTTTTGATTTCTCTTTCTGATAGTTCATTATTAGTGTATAGAAAAGCAAGAGATTTCTATATATTAGTTTTGTGTCCTGAGAATGTGCTGAATTCATTCATTAGTTCTAATATTTTTTGGATGGAGAATTCAGGATTTTCTATTTAAAGTATCATGTCATCTGCAAATAGTGACAGTTTTACTTCTTTCCTTCAAGTTTGTATACCCTTCACTTATTTTTCTTATTTGTGATTAGGACTTCCAATACTGTGTTAAATAGGAGTGGCAAGTTGTGGGGGGCAGCGAGGGGAACATCCTTGTCTTCTTCCTAAATTTAGAGAAAAGGCTTTCAGCTTTTCACAGTTGAATATGATGCTGACTGTGGATTTGTTGTACACAGCTTTTATTATGTTGAGATTTGTTCTCCCTATACCCGCTTTGATGAGAGTTTTCATCATGAATGGATGTTGAATTTGTCAAGTGCTTTTTCTGCATCTATTGAGATGATCATGTGAATTATATTGTTCCCATGGTTAATGTAGTGTATCATATTGATTGATTTGGAATGTTGAATCATACTTGTGACTCTGGAATAAATCCAAATTCATCATGATGTATGATCTTTTTACATGTTGTTAGATTCACTTTCCTAGTATTTTGTTGAGAATTTCTATACCTATATTCATCAAAAATATTGGCCTGTAATTTTCTCACTTTTTTTTTGTATTATCTTTGGTTTTGTTTCCAGGTTAATGGTGACCTTGTTGAATGAATTTTGAAGTATTCCATCCTCTTCAATTTTTAAAAATAGTTTGAGACATTTATATATTAATTCTTCTGTATGTGTTTTGTAGGATTTTTCTGTGAAGGTATCTAGTCCTGGACTTTTATTTGCTTGGAGTTTTATGTTATTACAAGTTCAATTTCACTTCTACTGATATGTCTATTAAATTGTTTCTTCTTTATTCAGTCTTGGCAGGTTGTATGTTTCTAGAAATTTGTTCCTTCTAGATTGTCCAATTTTTTGGCATAATGCTATTCATATTTTTCTGTAATAATTTTTTTGTATCTCTGTGGTATTGGTTGTTATTTCTCTTTTTCATTTCTTATTTTGCTTATTTGAGTTCTTTCTGTTTTCTTCTTGATAAAAAACCTGGCTAAAGGTTTATCAATTTTGTTTATCTTTTCAGAAAAACAACTCTTGGTTTCATTGATCTTTCCTACTGTTTTTTTATCTCTTTTATTTATTTCCTCTCTGATTGTTGTTATTTCCTTCCTTCTGCTGACTTTGGGCTTTTCCTGGTCTTTTCATAATTCTTTTAGGTGGTAGGTTTGGTTTTCCATTTGAGATTTTTCTTGTTTCTTGAGGAAGGCTGTACTGTTACAAACTTCCCTCTTAGAACTGCTTTTGCTTCATCCATAGATTTTTGTGGGTTAGGTTTCCATTTTCCTTTGTCTGGTGGTATTTCCTGATTTCCTGTTTGATTTCATTATTGACTCATTAGTTTTTCAATAGCACATTGGTTAGTATCCATGTGTTTGTGCTATTCCCATTTTTCTTTATTTTTTAAAAGTATTTAAAAATTTTTAAATTGAAGGATAATTGCTTTACAGAATTTTGTGGTTTTATGTCATGCATTAAGAAGAATCACACATAGGTACACCCATGTCCTCTCCCTCCCAGACCTCCCTCCCATCTCCCTCCCATCCTACCCTTCAGCCTGTCACAGACTCCCTGTTTGAGTTCCCTGGGTCATACAGCAAATTCCCATTGGCTATCTATTTGGCATATGGTATTGTAAATTTCTATGTTACTCTCTCCATACATCTCCCCTTATCCCTCTTCTCCTCCCACCATGTCCATAGGTCTGTTTTCTAGGTCTGTTTATCCATTGCTGCCCTGAAAGTAAATTCATCAATGCCATCTCTTCAGATTCCATATATATGTGTCATATTTATATTTCTCTTTCTGACTTACTTCACCCTGTAAAATAGGCTATAGTTTTGTCCACCTCATTAGAACAGATTCAAATGTGTTTTTTTATGGCTGAGTAGTATTCCATTATATATATGTACCACAGCTTCTTTATCCATTCATCTGTCAATGGACATCTAAGTTGCTTCCATGTTCTCACTATTGTAAATAGCATTGCAAGGAACATTGGTGTACATGTGTCTTTTTTCATTTTGATTTCCTCAGGATATATGCCTGGGAGTGGGATTTCTGGGTCATATGGTCATTTTATTCCTAGCTTTTTAAGGAGTCTCCATACTGTCTTCCATAATGGCTGTTATCAGTTTATATTCCAACCAGGAATGCAAGAGTGTTCCCTTTTCTCCAGGCCCTCTCCAGCATTTGTTGTTTGTAGACGTTTTGATGGTGGTCATTCTGACCAGTCAGAGAAGGCAATGGCACCCCACTCCAGTACTTTTGCCTGGAAAATCCCACTGACGGAGAAGCCTGGTAAGCTGCAGTCCATGGAGTTGCTAAGAGTCGGGCACAACTGAGCGACTTTGATTTCACTTTTCACTTTCATGCATTGGAGAAGGAAATGGCAACCCACTCCACTGTTCTTGCCTGGAGAATCCCAGGGACAGAGGAGCCTAGTGGGCTGCCGTCTATGGGGCTGCATAGAGTTGGACACGACTGAAGTGACTTAGCAGCATTGTGACCAGTGTGAGGTAGTATCTCATTGTAGTTTTGACTTGCATTTCTCTAATAATGAGTGATGCTGAGCATCTTTTCATGTGCCTGTTAGCCATCTGTATGTCTTCTTTGGAGAAATGTCTCTTCAGGTCCCTTTTACACTTTTTTGATTGAGTTGTTTGCTTTTCTGGTATTGAGTTGTATGAGCTGCTTGTATATTTTGGAAATTAGTTGTTTATCAGTTGTTTCCTTTGCTGTTATTTTCTCCCATTCTGAGGGTTGTCTTTTCACCTAGTTTTCAGTTTCCTTTGCTGTGCAAAAGGTTTTAAGTTTAATTAGGTCCCACTTGTTTATTTTTGTTTTTATTTGGATTGATGCTTTTGAATTGTAGTGTTGGAGAAGACTCTTGAGAGTCCCTTGGACTGCAAGGAGATCCAACCAGTCCATTCTAAAGGAGATCAACCCTGGGATTTCTTTGGAAGGAATGATGCTAAAGCTGAAACTCCAGTACTTTGGCCACCTCATGTGAAGAGTTGACTCATTGGAAAAGACTCTGATGCTGGAAGGACTGGGGGCAGGAGGAGAAGGGGACGACAGAGGTTGAGATGGCTGGATGGCATCACGGACTCGATGAACATGAGTCTGAGTGAACTCCGGGAGTTGGTGATGGACAGGGAAGCCTGGTGTGTTGCAATTCATGGGGTCGTGAAGAGCTGGACACGACTGAGTGACTGAAATGAACTGAACTGAACTGAACTAGGAGGTGGGTCATAGAAGATCTTGATTTATGTCATCAAGTGTTCTGCCTGTGTTCTTCTCTAAGAGTTTATTAGTTTCTGGTCTTACATTTAGGTCTTTAATCCATTTTGAGTTTATCTTTGTGTATGGTATTAGGTAGTGATCTAATTTCATTTTTTTTGCATGTAGCTGTCCAATTTTCCTAGAACCATTTTTTGAAGAGGCTGTCTTTGCCCCATTGTATATTTTTGCCTCCTTTGTCAAAAATAAAGTACCCATAGGTGTGTGGGTTTACCGCTGGGTTCTCTATCTTGTTCCATTGATATATATTTCTGTTTTTATGCCAGTACTGTTGTGGTCAGAGAAATGCTTGGTATAATTTCTACCCTCTTTAATTTGTTGAGGCTTGTTTTATGGCCCAGTACTTGATTTATCCTGGAGAGCTCTCCTATGTGCACTTGGAAAGAACGTGTGTTCTGTTGTTTTTGGATGTCGTGACCTGTATATACCTCTCAGATGCAACTGGTCAATTGTGTCATTTAAGACCACTTCTGCCTTATTGTTTTTCTGTCTGGATGTTCTGTCCTTTCATGCAGTGGAAGGTTAAAATCCCCTATTATTATTGTATTATTCTGAATTTCTCCCTTTATGTCTGTTAGTATTTGTTTTATATTTTAGCTTCTCCTATATTGGGTACATATATATTAACAACTTCTTGACTGGAAACGTATTAATCTGTCTGTTGTTACCTGCTCATTATTGACTGGAGATGTTTCTATATTCACTTACATAACAAATTGCTGGCTACAGATATTAGTTTCTGCAAAAATCCCCCAGTCAGTAATGTATAAACAGGTGTACTATCCTCTTCTGGTATTGATCTCTTTATCATTATATAGTGCCTATCTTTGTCTTTTGTTATCTTTATTTTAAAGTCTATTTTGTTTCATATGAGTATTCCTACTACTGCTTTCTTATAGTTTCCATTTATATGAAATATTTTTTTCATCCCCTTATTTTCAGTCTGTATGTATCTTAACACTGAAGTGAGTCTTTTGTAGGTGGGTTTTGGTTTTCTATCCAATCAGCCATCATATGTCTTTTGATTGAAGAATTTAGTCCATTGACATTTAAAATAATTATTGATAGGCATACACATATTGCCATTTTATTGCTTCTTTTCTGCATTCTTTGTATTTGTTCTGTTTAATTCTTCTTTGTTCTTTCCTCTCTTGTGGTTTGTTGGTTTTCTTTAGTATTATGCTTGTGTTCCTTTCTTTTTCAGGTTTTGTGTATCTATTTCAGGCTTTTGATTTGTGTTTACCATAATGTTCATATATGTTGATGCAAAATTATATGTACTCATTTCAAACTGATATCCATATAAGGCCAAAAACATTCTAAAATTTCATTTTTTACTTCCCTCTTCCATATTTTGTGTTTTTGATGTCATATGTTACATTTTTGTGTTTATCCCTGACCATTTTTGTTATAGTTTCTTTTTCAATTTGTCTTTTAATATCTGTGGAGCTTTATTAGGGTTGATCCTCAGTCTTTACTATTACATTGCCTTTTCTAGCAGGATTTTCCCCATTTCTATAAATTCTTACTTCTTTTCCACTTAGAGAAGATTCTTTAACATTTCCTTTAGAGTAGGTTTAATATTGATCAACTCTTTTAGTTTTGCTTCTCTGAAAAGTTATTTATCTGTTCTTTGACTCTAAATGATAGTCTTTCTCAGTAGAGTATCCTAGCACATTTTTCTCTTTCAGCACTTTGAATATAACATGCCACTCTCTTCTGCCCTGCAAAATTTCTGCAGAAAAATCATCTAATAACCTTATGGGGGTTCGCTTATATGTGACTCTGTTTCTTTCTTGCTGCCATTACAATTCCACTTTGAATTTAGCCATTTTCATTATAATATGTTTTTGTGTGGGTGTGTTTGTGTTCATCTTGTTTGGGACCCTCTATGCTTTGTGTAGGCTTCCCAGATGGCACTAGTAGTAAAGAACCTGCCTGCCAATGCAGGAGATGTAAGAGATGCAGGTTTGATCCCTGGGTTGGGAAGATACCCTGGAGGAGGGCATAGCAACCCACCTCAGTATTCTTGCCTGGAGAATCCCATGGACAGAGGAGACTGGTGGGCTATAGTCCATAGGGTCACAAAAAGTTGGACCTGACTGAAGTGAACTAGCATGCATACACATGTTTTTTGTACCTGGTTATGTGTTTCCTTTTTCAAGTTTGGGAAGTTTTCATTTATCATTTCTTCAAATACATTTTCAATTTCTTCTCTGTTTCTCCTTCTTCTGAGACCCATTAAATGTAAATGTTGTTATGCTTATTGTTTTTCCAGAGATCTCATAAACTGTTCTCATTTCTTAAACTTGTTTTTCCTTTTGCTCTTCTGATTGAATGATTTCAATCACTTATGTGGTCTTCTGTACCATTTAGTCTTGTAGTCATTCCTATGAGCGTGTTTTTTTCACTACTGAATTATTAATATCTGATTGGATTTTTAATTTTCTAGTTTCTTGTAAAAATTCTCCAGGTGTTCATCATTTCTTTTCCCCAGTTCAGTTAACATTCTTATTATTAATGCTTTGAATACTTCAGTTCAGTTCATTCGCTCAGTCGTGTCCGACTCTTTGTGACCACATGAATCGCAGCACGCCAGGCCTCCCCTGTTCATCACTATCTCTAGGAGTTCACTCAGACTCACGTCCATCGAGTCTGTGATGCCATCCAGCCATCTCATCCTCTGTCCTCCCCTTCTCCTCCTGCCCCCAATCCTTCCAGCATCAGAGTCTTCTCCAATGAGTCAACTCTTCGCATGAGGTGGCCAAAGTACTGGAGTTTCAGCTTTAGCATCACCCTTCCAAAGAAATACCAGAGTTGATCTTCTTCCAGAATGGACAGGTTGGATCTCCTTGCAGTCCAAGGGACTCTCAAGAGTCTTCTCCAACACCACAGTTCAAAATCATCAATTCTTCAGCACTCAGCCTTCTTCACAGTCCAACTCTCACATCCATACATGACCACAGGAAAAACCATAGCCTTGACCAGACGGACCTTAGTCGGCAAAGTAATGTCTCTGCTTTTGAATATACTATCTAGGTTGGTCATAACTTTTCTTCCAAGGAGTAAGCGTCTTCTAATTTCATGGCTGCAGTCACCATCTGCAGTGATTTTGGAACCCCCAAAAATAAAGTCTGACACTGTTTCCACTGTTTCCCCATCTATTTCCCATGAAGTGATGGGATCGGATGCCATGATCTTCATTTTCTGAATGTTGAGCTTTAAGCCAACTTTTTCACTCTCCTTTTTCACTTTCATCAAGAGGTTTTTTAGCTCCTCTTCCCTTTCTGCCATAAGGGTGGTGTCATCTGCATATCTGAGGTTATTGATATTTCTCCTGGCAATCTTGATTCCAGCTTGTGCTTCTTCCAGCCCAGCGTTTCTCATGATGTACTCTGCATAGAAGTTAAATAAGCAGGGTGACAATATACTGCCTTGACGTATTCCTTTTCCTATTTGGAACCAGTCTGTTGTTCCATGTCCAGTTCTAACTGTTGCTTCCTGACCTGCATACACATTTCTCAAGAGGCAGGTTACGTGGTCTGGTATTCCTATCTCTTTCAGAATTTTCCACAGTTGATTGTGATCCACACAGTCAAAGGCTTTGGCATAGTCAATAAAGCAGAAATAGATGTTTTTCTGGAACTCTCTTGCTTTCGCCATGATCTAGTGGATGTTGGCAATTTGATCTCTGGTTCCTCTGCCTTTTCTAAAACTAGCTTGAACATCAGGGAGTTCACGGTTCACAAACTGCTGAAGCCTGGCTTGGAGAATTTTGAGCATTACTTTACCAGCATGTGAGATGAGTGCAACTGTGCGGTAGTTTGAGCATTCTTTGGCATTGCCTTTCTTTGGGATTGAAATGAAAACTGACGTTTTCCAGTCCTGTGGCCACTGCTGAGTTTTCCAAATTTGCTGGCATATTGAGTGCAGCACTTTCACAGCATCATCTTTCAGGACTTGAAAGAGTTCCACTGGAATTCCATCACCTCTGCTAGCTTTGTTCATAGTGATGCTTTCTAAGGCCCACTTGACTTCACATTCCAAGATGTCTGGCTCTAGATTAGTGATCACATCATCATGATTATCTGGGTCATGAAGATGTTTTTTGTACAGTTCTTCAGTGTATTCTTGCCACCTCTTCTTAATATCTTCTGCTTCTGTTAGGTCCATACCATTTCTGTCCTTTATCGAGCCCATCTTTGCATGAAATATTCCCTTGATATCTCTAATTTTCTTGAAGAGATCTTTAGTCTTTCCCATTCTGTTGTTTTCCTCTATTTCTTTGTATTGATGGGTGACGAAGGCTTTCTTATCTCTCCTTGCTATTTTTTGGAACTCTGCATTCAGATGCTTATATCTTTCCTTTTCTCCTTTGCTTTTCACCTCTCTTCTTTTCACAGCTATTTGTAAGGCCTCCCCAGACAGCCATTTTGCTTTTTTGCATTTCTTTTCCATGGGGATGGCCTTGATCCCTGTCTCCTGTACAATGTCACGAACTTCATTCCATAGCTCATCAGGCACTCTATCTATCAGATCTAGGCCCTTAAATCTATTTCTCACTTCCACTGTATAATCATAAGGGATTTGATTTAGGTCATACCTGAATGGTCTAGCAATTTTCCCTACTTTCTTCAATTTAAGTCTGAATTTGGTAATAAGGAGTTCATGATCTGAGCCACAGTCAGCTCCCAGTCTTGTTTTTGTTGACTGTATAGAACTTCTCCATCTTTGGCTGCACAGAATATAATCAGTCTGATTTTGGTGTTGACCATCTGGTGATGTCCATGTGTAGAGTCTTCTCTTGTGTTGCTGGAAGAGCGTGTTTGCTATGACCAGTGCATTTTCTTGGCAAAGCTCTATTAGCCTTTGCCCTGCTTCATTCCACATTCCAAGGCCAAATCTGCCTGTTACTCCAGGTGTTTCTTGACTTCCTACTTTAGCATTCCAGTCCCCTATAATAAAAAGGACATCTTTTTTGGGTGTTAGTTCTAAAAGATCTTCTAGGTCTTCATAAAACCGTTCAACTTCAGCTTCTTCAGCATTACTGGTTGGGGCATAGACTTGGATAACTGTGATACTGAATGGCTTGTCTTGGAAACGAACAGAGATCATTCTGTCATTTTTGAGATTGCATCCAAGTACTGCATTTTGGACTCTTTTGTTGACCATGATGGCTACTCCATTTTCTGAGGGATTCCTGCCCATAGTAGTAGATATAATGGTCATCTGAGTTAAATTCACCCATTCCAGTCCATTTTAGTTTGCTGATTCATAGAATGTCGACGTTCACTCTTGCCGTCTCTTGTTTGACCACTTCCAATTTGCCTTGATTCATGGAACTGACATTCCAGGTTCCTATGCAGTATTGCTCTTTACAGCATCAGATCTTGCTTCTATCACCAGTCACATCCACAGCTGGGTATTGTTTTTGCTTTGGCTGCATCCCTTCATTCTTTCTTGAGTTATTTCTTCACTTATCTCCAGTAGCTTATTGGGCACTTAATGACCTGGGGAGTTCCTCCTTTAGTATCCTATCATTTTGCCTTTTCATACTGTTCATGGGGTTCTCAAGGCAAGAATACTGACGTGGTTTGCCATTCCCTTCTCCAGTGGACCATGCTCTCTTAGTCTGATAAATTATTGTTCATTATTTTTTCAAGTTTTTTTTCTCTTACTATTTTGACATCATTTTTTTCTGCTTTTTATTTGCTTAGCTTTCTCTGCTTCTGTGAATTTAGATGAAACAGTTTCCTATTGTAGTCTTGAAGGGTTTCTGTCATGTTGGTACTTCTCTGTATAGACTGTGTTTCCAATGCCTTTAGTGGAAGAGCATATTTGATGTCATTGCAAGTCATATCTTTTCTCAGGGTCTGCTTGCAGGTATCACCATTACAGGGGGTATCGCTAGAGATGAAGGGAAAGAGCTGTTGATGTGTTTGAGGTGGGACTGACTCTCTGTTCAGTGGTTGTCACCACCCAGTTAGGGGCTGGGTCTGATCCCAAGTTGCTAGAACAGAAGCCTTGAGGGTCAGACTCAAACTAGCTCTCTTCCCTTTAAGTGTGTGTTTTCCTCTCTCCCCACACCAGGATCCTTGCTGAAGCAAGGCAACACCATGTGGACTCTCAGCTCATTTCAGTAGCAGACAGATATCTGGGCTGTCTCTGATCTCTGATGCGCTACTTTGCAGGTTCCAGCAACTGTTTCCCTCACTTCACTCAGATCACTTTTCCTCCCTTTCTACTGGATTATGTGTGGATCTTTCTTACAATCCTTGTTGTACAGTGTTCATTCTGCCAGTTTCCAGTTAGTTCTGAGTGAAAATTGTTTCACTTGTACATATATTTTTTTTATACATTTGTGACAGGAGGCAATTTCCATATCCTCCTACTCCACCATCTTTACCAATTTCTGCTGCTATGATTCTTAACATATGAAGCTCAATGACTGTTACATGGGAAGGGGGAAAATATTATTTACTGAGCAAGAAGTAAATCTAATGACTTCTGAGAATTCTGCCAACTCTAAGATTCTAGGAGAAACTTTAATTTTTTTCTCACCATTTAAATTTTGTTTTATCTTTGTGTCTATTGAATCTGATTTTTTTCAATCTAAAAACAAACAATTGCATATGCAGTTTGGCAAATCTGGTCAAATAGTTTCTGAAGCCTGCTCTTTATAAAATTAATGAAGATGACTTTTAAGGCCATAGATTTTATTTTGAACTATAAAAAATAAACACAATTGTTGGTTGTCAGTGTTACAGCAAGGGATAGGGGGATGGGGAGGATAAAACCAATGATCACAATTATGAGGTTGAAAGCTTTAGAAATGGCCTCTGACCAGGGTATCCACCTGGAAAATTGGAGTATTTAGCTGACAGGATGAAAAACATGGCATAATTTCACCTCTCATGACAGTAAATAATAAAGATGATATAACATTTAAAAAATTTTGAAGTAGTAGGAGCATGGCAACCCATGAAGGCTGCTTGGAAAATCTTTCTCATATTACTATTTCTATAAGCATCTCCAGTAGAGTAGAAATAGTACTAATAAGAGGGCAAGGGACCTAGATTCAACACACAGTTTTGCCATTAACTAAATGATTGACCTTGGTCTGGTGACTTCCCTTTTTTGGGACTACTTCAGATTTGTAAAAGGATGGTTTCCAAATCATGGATCACATGATCTCTTAAGTTTCTTCTACCATCGCCATTATTTAATCTGTTGAGCAACACCATGAAAATAATGACAGCTGCTATCTATTGTATACATCATGCACTGTTCTGAATGGCTTAATATGAATTTAGCACTCATTTAGTGCTCACAACCCAGTGAGGTAGGAGCTATTATAATCACTTTGTTTTAGGCAAAAATCTGAGAGCTCAGAGATATTAGATAACTTGTCCAAGTTTATCAGCTGAAAGAGCCAAGATTTCAACTCCAAACTGTATGATTGCATAGATCATGTTTATAAGTGGTACACTGGCTTTCCCAGTCAATATGTTCTGGTAATGTAAATTTCAGTACAAAATGAATCCATAAAGAAAATGAAATTTGTTTGTATTTTCTCCTTATTTGAGGAGTCTCTCCAAAAACCTTCCAAAACTTTGAAGGTCTTTCATATCATAATTACCATTAATTATTTTCTTTCTTTTATTGAAAGCACTGTGCTACATGCTTTACATTTATTTTCATTCTTATTCAACCCTATGAAATTAGGACTATTATTATCCCCCTTTTATAGATGAAAAAACTGAGGTGCCACATTTGATAATCTAATTGAGTTCACACAGATGAGTATTGACAGGTAAATTCATACCCAGCCTTACCTGAATTCAAACAAAACTCCTTTCTATTGCTTTCAAATTCTATATTCTCAGACTTAAATGTAGGAAATGAAAGAGAAGAATCCTTTCAAGATGCACATGCATGTGTGCATGCACACACACACATATGCCTTAATTACTTATGCAGCTATTTGGATGATGTAAAGATGCTTGAAATTCTAAAACATCTGGCACTGAAACCAACAGCAAATGAAGATGGATGGGAAAAACCATATTTTAGATCATGTAGTGGGTTTATGTTGCCCTCATAGCACTGTGCACACTTTAATTTGGTCGATTGTTTTTCTATTTGTGAAACTATAGAACAATTGACATGTATTTGCCTAACTTTGGCTTCTCATGAAGAATTAATAATTTCTGTTAGTGTCTGTCAGTTAAAATCAAGTCTTGGTTTTACCTAGTGGGGAAACCTAGCCCACAAACACTTAGGGAACATAGGAACAAGGAAATATCAATACCCTTAGGTTATACTGGGAAAACAATAGAGTCTTAGTAAGAAATGAGGCACATTAGTGCTCATAAGAAGAGGACTAATAAGTATTAGTAAGAATAGAGTCCTAAAAATAGAATGTTAGTAAGAAACTAAAGACTCCAACAGTTTCCCTACAAGGGAACTACACAATCTAAAAATGCATTTGAACTGAGACTTTTTTTGATATCAACTTACCTATTTTAGAATAGAGGTATAATGGTAATGAGGGATGCATTACATAGATTTCTATTAATTGAGTTCTATTATCTCATAAATATCTATAAAAACTGAAGCCAACATTGAATCTCTCTCTCTCTCTCTCTCTCTCTCTCTCTATATATATATATATATATATATATATATATAAAATGAACTAAAAATCTTGGATTAAGGAATAATGACACTTTTCATCAAGATTTTGGTGCTCCAGTGATTGTGTATTACACTTTTATCAATTATGAATATTTGATCAAACTAAACACTCTCACCTGTTTTTCCCCACATTGTTAGAATTCCTCTGTTGTCTGATATCAAATGTAGTTTGCAGAGACTTCCCTTGTCTAGAAGTATACACAATATCTGCTAGTCCAGTGACCACACTGACCTTCACAAGTAGACTTTTAACCTCTTTTATGACAGTTGTTCTGCCATGGAGTCCATAATTTTGTGTAATAACCAAGTATTATCCTTTATCATGGTTGCAAGCCCTAATTGAAACTATGCTTGTTTTCAATAAATGATCTCATACTTTACAGCTCTATCCCTTAGAATTAGGTCACATTAAGGCAAAATTAGCATAAGACAAAGAAATGCAGATATGCTATATTTTGTAGGATCATTGCACTGTAGAGGGCCTTAGAGCATCTTGACCTGTGAAGGCAGGTGCCTACTGGGTATGTAAAACCAGCCCTTCTTTATGGTTTAGTAGCTAAGTCCTTTTGAAAAATTGTGGTTCATAGTAGAAAATTGGTTGGGGGCAGGAGGGGCAGACATTCTAAATCTAAATCCTACTAGATTTTATACAATGAAAAATTACTTGTCTTTGTAGACCCTTAAAGATGGAAGGAACATTTGGAACCAGTTTAATTTTTTTTTCCTTTATGGGTGATAAAAATAAAGGCCATAAAGGAGAAATGACTTGACCGAGGCCACATAGCTCCTTAGTGGTAGAACTGAGACTTAAATTAGATTGACACTCTACAGACCAGATATACTAAATTTTAAATTGCAGATATGTTAAATTTCAAACTACAGGTGAAATATCAAGTATACATTCAGATTGAGAAGATGTTCCAACCATAGAAACTTCACATTGTTGGCTTTATTTTAAGAAAAACTCCATGGGCCATAGGCCACTAAGACTTTTTCTGTACTGTGTTTGAAGAGAATAAATTAGGTTGCAGTAGAAGTGGTGTAAGTGGTAAGTTTTCACCTTACAGTTGATCACAGTAAAAATAGAGACCATTTGGTGCCTTTTCGAATGTCTGCCAAAAATTTACTGTGTGTCTCAAATACAGTTTCTTTCATTGATGTGCACAAAGAACTTATCCTCCAAGGAAACCTGTAGAATTGGTTAAATCTCAGAGATGGTTTATTTCTTTGGTGAAATTGACTAGTTCCTATACTTTTAAATATCATTTGATTTCATTTTTTTCCCAAAATCAGTTTGTTCCTAATGCATGAACTGACAAACTTGGATTTTATTTAGTTTTGTTCCTGTTCTCTTTTTAAAAATTCTTTTGCATATAAATACTTAATTCCTAAATGCCAATTTAGGAAATAGATTTAAAATTGCCTAAATTGAGTGAACTGAGAAGATTTCTAAATGGAACAGAATTGAAGAAAAATAGTGTTATGAAAGAGTTGTCCCTTGATTTTTCTCCTTTTTAATCTCAAGCATGAAAAATATCAGTAAAAGGTCAATCTGAACAAGATCTCCATTAAAACCTTGGACCTTTACTCTCTCTGATCTGATCCTCTCCAAAACACTGTAAATACGTTCAATTGAAAGTACACTGGTGCAGAGAAGGGAACTACAGAGTCACAACAACTCAGGATATAAAAGAAACTGTTTATTCATCTTGAGTATGACCATTCAGGTGCATTTTAGACATTAAATTTTTGAGACTCTTTTTGATAAATACCTCTTGAAGTCTGAATAATTCCCTAAATCCTCTCACAATTAGCAACTTGAATCACATGAAATGGCAGCTTACTTTAGGGAATCCATAGATAGTTCAGTCTTATTTTGGTTCAGGGACCATCAATAATATATAGGCTTTTGCTCTAATTTAAACAGTTCCATTGGGTTTAAAATAAAGCAATTCACAGTTTCATACTTCATTTTTTAAAAACTAACAAAAATAGAGTTCAGGCTGGGAATAGAACAAATCATCTATATAGTTCATACTGGATTGGGTGTTAGAGTTGGTTCAAAATTGCTTATTCTTAACACTTAGCTTATTATCTTATGCAATTAAGGGTTCTAGAATAGAACAGTGCTTACATATATAAGGTGGACTTGTAATCCCTACCATCATCATCCAATATTTTGTTTCCTCATCCCCATTCTCAAGAGGTCTATGGGGTACTATCAAACCTGTATATTAGCAGATCACAAAAATGGCTTAAGCAAAAACAACGAAGACCAAACATGAAGGGAGTACAGAGCTGACTTACTCAGTCTAAAGGGAGAAATTAGGCTAAACAAAATCAGATAAGATTCCACTGGACTTAAAACCCTAAATACAATGCCATCCATTGCTAATATTCTTGCCTATCCTTCTGTTTCATATTCCAGTATTTGGTTTAACTAGAGAACAGTATACCATTTGGGAATACAGCCTTAAGAAAACTTTTGCTCTGTCTAGCCTTATAAAGAAAATAATTCAGGCAATCACCTAGATTACTTATGATATAAAATAGACCTTTTTGCCTTAAATATTGAAATAGTCAAGGTCATTGCCATTCACCTAATTTTTTTCTGGAGAAGTTGCTGGTGTAGAAATGAAGTCTTATAAAGGGTTTATAAAACCATCAGTTTCCATCAAAAGCTTTTATGATCTATTCAAGACAATTTAAAAGAATATCCTTTTTATAAGAACACCTGCAATGCACTTTGGAGATTAATGTTAGAGAGTAGAGATTTCAGGAAATCCCAGCTGCAATATGAGGTGATTCAATGTGTGTCAGTAAAGAAAAATGGAAAATCTAGATTTTAAAAATGAAGTATTGATGCCATAGATTACTACATTTAAGGCAAGAATCAATTATAGCACCCATTCATTTAAGGAAAATTTTATTTCAAATGCTGCACCCAAAACAGTCTGTACTCCTCCTCCCCCCTTTTGAAATTATATCTAGGAGCTTTGGACTTGTTGAATCTCAGATTAGTTTGCCTTTTATTTCCTAATATATTATGAGCATTCAAAAAATGTTTGTTGACCTGAAGTGTAGTTTAAGGAAATTTTCAAACAATTTTATATGTGAAACAAATGAGACTTTGTGTATAAGTCAAATATGTTGATGCATTTATATCTATGCAGCAATTGCAAATAACTACTCAATCCAAGAAATGAAACTTAACTAGCAAAATCCTGACAGCTCCAAGGATGTAGACATGTTTTAGCATATTAGCACTAACTCATTTTAAGCCAGTCCAATTTAGTTGTAGGAAAAACAATTTAGGATGTTCATAATTACTGTAGAAGGCTATCCTCTGACTTACAATGAGGAGTAACAAAGATAATTCATTCAGAGTGGACAGTTAACTATGACTGAAGTAATCCACAGTGTTACATTTGCGCCACTAAGATGTAAGTAATTGCTCTCAGAAAGTTTTGATAGCAAACAGACATACATTAATGCATGCAATGCCTGTAGATTGGAATGGTTGTGAGAATAGTGTATGAACCTAGCTGTGTTAATATACATTAAATCTGGCAACATATAGTTGAAACCTAAAACAAAGTGGCTTAACTATGACACAGTTCAGTTATTTATCATGGAATAAAAGTGCTCAATTTGGTAGTTAAGGGCTGTTATAGCAGTTTCATGGTTTTCAAAGATCCAGACTTTCTAGCTATTTGGTGTTTGATTCCTATGGTATGTCCTTAATCATTACGGTTCAAGAGGGTTACTTGTGCTTTAGTCATAATCTGGACTTCCCTGGTGGCTCAGATGGTAAGTTAGCATCTGCCTACAACGCAGGAGACCTGGCTTCAATCCCTGGGCTGGAAAGATCTAGGTCTCCTGGAGAAGGAAATGTCAACCCACTCCAGTATTCTTGCCTGGAAAATCCCATGGATGGAGGAACCTGGTAGGCTACAATCCATGGGGTCACAAGAGTCAGACATGACTTCACTTTCACAGGTTTAAAGCAATAGGATGGAAGAAGAAAGAAAGAAAACCATGTGTTCTGTCACTTATAGAGAGACATTTGAAAGTCCCATCTCACATTTCCATTTACCCGTCATTGGTGAGAACTTGGTCACATGCCACTCTCAAATGCAAGAAAGGCTGGAAAATATAGTCTTTCAGTTGGATGTCAGTGTGTCCCACTGTAAATGAAGATTATGTTAATTTCAATGGAATAAGAGAGTACATAATTAATTGGTAGATAATTAGCAATTTCTAAGATGCCTACTTTGGGGATAATGAACAATTTAAAGAACAATGAGCAAGTAAAAGTTTTCAGGTAGGAAGCAATTCATACTTAAAAAAATATATTTCTCAGAGCATGAATGTGTTTCATAGTTTGGCATCTTTTGCTGATGACAAGATATATCTATATCTCCTATTGACAACACATCTCTTAATAGATCTCCTTATTCCACGAGAGTGAAGCATCACATTGCTTAGGGAGAGTTGAATACGTGTCACTATTTCCAGTAGGGAAGGATTCTGAATATAGTGGGCTGGTGACTTGACTCCTTATATCAACATAAGTCTTGCTTAACAGAAATTTTACCTATCTGTCGACTAGAGCATGACTCTTGAGGATAATATAGCCTATTTCCAGAACAGTTTCAATTAGATTTTATATATTGTTATTCAGTCGCTAAGTCATGTCCAGCTCTTTGTGACTGCATGGACTGCAGCATGCTGGGCTTCCCTCTCCATCACCATTTCCCAGAGTTTTCTCAAACTCGTGTCCGTTGATTTGGTGATGCCATCCAACCATCTCATTCTCTGTCATCCCCTTCTCTACCTGCCTTCAATCTTTCTGAGCGTCTGGATCTTTTCCAATGAGTCAGCTCACATCAGGTGGCCAAAGTGTTGGAGCTTCAGCATCAGTCCTTCCAAAAAATATTCAGGGTAGATTTCCTTTAAGATTGACTGGTTTCATCTCCTTGCTGTCAACAGGAACTCTCAAGAGTCTTCTCCAGCACCATAGTTTGAAAGCATCAATTCTTCGGCACTTATCCTTCTTATGGTCCAATTCCCACATTCGTATATGACCACTTGAAAAACCATAGCTTTACTATATGGATCTTTGTCAACAAAGTGATATCTCTGCCTTTTAATACACTACCTAGGTTTGTTATAGCTTTTCTTCCAAGGAGCAAGCATCTTTTAATTTCATGCTTGCAATCACTGTCCTTGGTGATTTTGGAGCCCAAGAAAATACAGTCAAAAATAAAGTCTGTCACTGTTTCCATTTTTCCCCTGATTTTATATATATAATATAAATTGTTATATAAATATATACATTGCTTATTTATTTATAAATTATATATGTATAACTTATTAGAAAAATAAGCATGTTCTCTAAGTGAGAGAAATTATTATCTCAGCTAGAGGAAGGGAAAATTGAGAATATAGTGACTATATAACACAGAGCCCTTTTACAAATAGCTGCCTTCTGCTTCTCTTTATGTTTTTTCCTCCTCAGCATTCTTTTTCACAGTCACTTTCTCCAGGCTTGCACAGGGCTTGGCTCTTTCTGTTTTAGTGCTAAGAAAAACAAAATCAGTGGAGTGCAATACATGGCATACTTGGAAAGGTGGTAAATATTTAATAGATGATACGATAAATAATATATATAATTTACTAAGAAACAATGTAAATATTTTATGGACTTCAGTGCAGCTGTTAGGTTGGAATTAAACCTGGGAGGCTGGAGAAAAGCAGTAGTTCAGAAACATCCTCTTCTGATAAGAGCACTTGCTGTCTGTAGTCCACAACCTGGAATGATATGCAGATGACACCACCCTTATGGCAGAAAGTGAAGAGGAACTAAAAAGCCTCTTGATGAAAGTGGAAGAGGAGAGTGAAAAAGTTGGCTTAAAGCTCAACATTCAGAAAACTAAGATCATGGCATCTGGTCCCATCACTTCATGGGAAATAGATGGGGGAAACAGTGGAAACAGTGGCAGACTTTATTTGGGAGGGGGCTCCAAAATCACTGCAGATGGTGACTGCAGCCATGAAATTAAAAGACACTTACTCCTTGGAAGGAGAGTTATGACCACCCTAGATAGCATATTCAAAAGCAGAGACATTACTTTGCCAACAAAGGTCCATCTAGCCAGGGCTATGGTTTTTCCCGTGGTCGTGTATGGATGTGAGAGTTGGACTGTGAAGAAAGCTGAGCACTGAAGAATTGATGCTTTTGAACGGTGGTGTTGGAGAAGACTCTTGAGAGTCTCTTTTACTGCAAAGAGATCCAACCAGTCCTTTCTAAGGGAGAAAAGCCCTGGGTGTTCTTTGGAGGGAATGATGCTAAAGCTGAAACTCCAGTACTTTGGCCACCTCATGCAAAGAGTTGACTCATTGGAAAAGACTCTGATGCTGGGAGGGATTGGGGGCAGGAGGAAAAGGGGACGACAGAGGATTAAATGGCTGGATGGCATCACCAACTCGATGGATGTGAGTTTGCTCGAACTCCGGGAGTTGGTGATAGACAGAGAGGCCTGGCGTGCTGCAGTTCATGGGGTGGCAAAGAGTCAGACACGACTGAGCGACTGAACTGAACTGATGCTTTGATGCTCTTGAATAGTGACGGGAAGTGGATGGTGATGTGGATAATGTGAGTAATCCAAATTGGAGTGAAATTTTGAATTTTGAAAGGTGGCTTCCTTTCCTAATTTCGTTATTCTTAGGACAACATTAACTAAAAGGTCTTTATCCTCCCATGGACTCATGGACTAGGGAAAGCTGTCCCATGAAGTATTTGTCTCAGATAATTCATTCACTGTTAGAAAATACAGTTCTTTCTTGTCTCTGAACTCCCTTGGGAATCAAACAATCCCTATATAGGAACTCATGCCACTCTCTATTCTGCCTTAAAAATGGTGGATGGACTAAGTAAAATCCAGGAGTAGGGCTATCAAAAATTCCATGTTGAAACTGTAATTGTTTATATATTTTTAGTGTTCTGCTGGATATATGTTATGTCCACAATAGTGTAATAAATGTGATAGAAAATATAAATTGTATATAAGAAATGTTTTCTTAACTAAGGAAGCTACATTTGGAGAGATGCCAATGCATAAGAAAGGAGCCAATAAAAGTCCACCAAAACTGTTCAAACTAATAAATGAGTTCATTAAATTTGTAGGTTTCAAAATCAATATACAGAAATCTGTTATATTTCTATACACTAGCAATGAAGTATTAGAAAGGAAATTAAGAATATAATCCTATTTAGAATTGCATCAAAAGGAATAAAATATCTAGGGATAAACTTAACCAAGAAAGTGAAAGACCATACTCTGAAAACCATTAAGTCATCGATGAAAGAAATTGAAGAATACACAAATAAATGGAAAGATAGTCTGTGCTCACAGATTAGAAAAATTAATGTTAAAATGTCTACACTCCCCAAAGCATTATACAGATTCAATACAATCCTTATCAAAATCCCATTGGCATTTTTCACATAAATAGAACAATTTTAGGATTGTTTGTATGGAATCATAAAAATCCTCAAATAGCCAAAGACATCTTGAGAAAGAAGAACAAAGCTGAAGTTATTACTATTCCTGACTTTAAAGTATATTATGGAGCTATACTACTGAAAGGTTGTTGTTGAATTTCGATGCCAGGATTCTTGGCCCCGGAGGAGAAGAATTCAATCCGGGGCCAGAGACGAGGCTTGATCGCTCCGAGCTTTTGTGTAACAAAGTTTTATTAAAGTATAAAGGAGACAGAGAAAACTTCTGACATAGGCATCAGAAGGGGGCAGAAAGAGTACCCCCTGCTAGTCTTTAGCTGGATGTTATATAGTCACCAGCAGTCTGTTAATGAAAGAAAGGAATGTCTCAGAACTTAGAATGGCACCAGGTCCCTCACCTGTAAGATGTATTTTGGGATAATCTTGGCACCAAATGGTTTATCTTGGGCCATAAAAGGATTAACTTGAATCTTGAAGAAGGGCAAAGCACCATACAAATAGTTTCATTTACATAGATTAGAGGAACAATATTGGAGTATAACATACTGGTTTATCAAGTAGGTTCTGGGCCCAAAAGGTGGAACTGACTTGAAGACAGAGTTTGGGGGTAAATGCACAGTACATTAGCATAGCTTAAGATAAACATTTACATTAAAAAAAAGGCATTGGTTAACTTCAGGTGAAACCAGGTATCATTATGACAACACAGAATTTTAAGAGAAACCTCCTTTTGAATTTGTGTAGAGAAGGAAAAAATATCACTAGTTTGTTTCCTCCTGCCACTTAAGAGAGATAAAATGTCTGACACTTGCAGGCTATTTCCTCCATTTGGAGACCCCTGGCCTTCCTGCCTGTTACCCTCTCACTACTCAAAGTAGCTATACTACTTCAGTATGGGACTGAAACTAAAAAGAAGATATATAGATCAATGGAACAGAATAGGTAATCCCTAAATCCACTCATATGTGGTCGATTAATTTATGATGAAGGAACAAAGAATATACAATGGGAAAAGAGAACTTCTTCAACAAATGGTGTTGGAAAAACTGCACAGTCACATGCAAAATAATGAAACTGGACCATTACTTTATACCATACACAAAAATTAAGTCAGAATAGTTTGAAGACTTGAATGTAAGACCTGATACCATAAAACTTCTAGGAGAAAACATAAGCCTCAAGCTCCTTGACATCAGTCTTGGCAATGATTATTTTTTTGACTTAACACTAAAAACAAAGGCAACAAAAGCAAAAATGAACAAACAGGACTACATCATGCCAGGGTCCAGCCCCGGGGATCCAGGGAATTCGAAGCAGCGATGGCATTGGTGAGGAAAAACGTATTTATTTAGAGATATAAGATTAGGTTAGGAAGAAATAGTATAGTATGAAATTTATGCGGAGAAAAGGATGCTGAATAATTTGGTTTACGGGGAAAACCAATAAAACCTTGAGACAAGAGGTTTGCACCATCTACGTTAGGCCACTGGCGCCCCCTTGAATATCGGAGGGTGCCCCACCTTAGGCTCCCTTTCACGTGGATCTTAGCAGCCAGGGCAAGTAAGTAGACGTGGTTAGCCTCCCCCGTTCCAGATGGAAATTCAGCCGAAAAAGTGGAGAAAATAACGACATGGGGAAGCCCAGCATCAGTGCAAGACTCCAAAAACTTTGTTTTTCAAAATCAGCTTATATACCCCAAGTTGTACATAAAGAAATAATGGAATATGCAGAGTTAAGCAGGGGCAGCAGTCCTGACCCTCATTGAGACCAGGCTTTTTTTTTGCATGGAAGGAAGGAAGGAGGAAGGAACGTCGCTCAGTCGTGTCCGACTCTTTGTGGCCCCATGGACTGTAGCCTGCCAGACTCCTCTGTCCATGGGATTTTCCAGGCAATAGTACTGGAGTGAATTGCCATTTCCTTCTCCAGCGGATCTTCCTGACCCAGGGATCGAACCCAGGTCTCCCACATTGTAGACAGACGCTTTACTGTCTGAGCCACCAGGGAAGTCCTTCTTTTTGCATACCCTCCCGTATACAAAAGGTCTCAGGTGGTTTACATTATCTTCTGGCCAAGAGGCCTGTTAACATTTTTATGGCTCTCTTCCTGGATAATTGTCTATCAACCAGAAAACTCCTTTTCCCTGGAAGTGTTTTTTCTTTACTCTGCATCACCCTCAAAGTGCCAAATAAAGTTACATTCCTGTAGAACAAAGGTGCACTGGGTTATAACAAAGAAAGTACTTAACACAAAGATTTAATGTTGCTAATACCAGGTCTACTACCTGTTTTTCTATATATCAACTATATCTACAAATGAAAGATATGAAAATTTGGCAGCATGTATTGGCTCAACAAATGAAACCTTTGATCAGTCCTATTTTAATGATTTTGACTCCTCAGAAGCCCCTACATTCTTAGGATATTTTAAGCTTCCTGTGCCTCCCACGGTTGGGAGGTCTGAAACAATCACATGTACAGCTGTACGAGTCCTGCAGGCAGGCTAGAAAGCCATCAGAGAGGTTTTTGGATTGAAACACTCGTATTATGCCCAGGAGATTTATTATCTAAAAGCTCTAAATTAATTTTTTTTTCCAGAACAAGGTGGTGGTGGGGCAGCCCCCTGTTAATGTCAGAAGAGTAGGTGAAAAGCATAACACAGTAAAGCAGGCAGACTCTGGTTTTGGGGGGTGGATGCTCATGAAATTCCAGGGGAACCCCTGAAGCCTGATCACGTCCTTGTGTTTTGTCAGGCTTCCTTCCTCATGACCTCCTCACGCTGACTCCTGGCAACATCAAATTAAAGAGCATATGTACAACAAAGGAAATCATTTACAAAATGAATGAGAAAATATTTGTAAATTGTGTATCTGGTAAGGGGGTAATATTCAAAATTTATTAAAAAACTCATACAACTTAAGAGCAAAAAGACAAGCATCCTGATTAAGAAAATAAGCAGCATATCTAAATAGACATTTGCCCAAAGAAGACACAGAGATGGCCAACAGATACATGAAAAGATGTTCAACATTACTAATCAAGAAATTCAAGCCAAAACACTATGGCATATCACCTCACATCTGTTAGAATGGCTATAATAATAAAGACAAGAAATAACAAGTGTTGACCAGGATATGAAGAAGAGAAAACCCTTATGCACTGTTGTGAAATTGTAAATTGGTGCAGCCACAGTGGAAAATAGTATAGAAGGTCCTCAAAAATTAAAAATAGAACTACTGTATGATCCAACAGTTCCACTTCTGGGTAATTACCTGAAGAAAACAAAAGCGCTAATTTGAAAATATATATGCACCCCCATGTTCAGTGCATCATTACTCACAATAGCCAAGATATGGGAACAGTCTAAGTGTCCTAGGTGAAGTCCTAGAACTGGGATTGATAGTTTTAATGATAAACACATACATGTTTTTGGTAGATAGAATGTGGAGGCATATGTATGAGTCTTTATTACCCCACAGCATCACTAACAGAATGTGTTATCACACATTTATATATATATATATATTTTTTTTAATTTTATGTTTTCTACTTATAGAGAAAAAATTGAAAATAATACCTAGAATTCACATTATCTGCACTTCCAGTTTCCTAATTATTAATGTCTCACATATGATCAATTTCTTACAATTAATAATATTGAAACAGTATTATCAACTAATGTCCACATATTACTCAAATAGTTTGTTTTTTTCACTTAACGTCTATTTTTCTATCTCAGGATCCCATCCATGATAATACAGTACATTTTGTCATCAAAATGTACTGAGCTTTTGTCACTCAAGCTCCTGTAGACTGTGACAGTTTCTCATACTTTGCTTGCTCTTGATGATCTTGACAGTTTTGATACTGGTCAAATATTTTATAGTTTGTCCCTCTGTTGAGATTTTCTGATGTTTTTCCCCTGCTTAGATTGGAGTAACAGTATTTGGGGAAAAAGAACACAAAAGTAAAATTGCCTTCTTATAGCATCATATCAGCAGAAGATACTACCAACATGATCTATGACTACTGATATTGAACTTGATCACCTGACTAAGGTAGTGCTTATCAGTTTTGTCTACTATAAAGTTACTTTTTTTTTTTCTCCTTTTCCATGCTATATTGTTTGGAAGGCTGTCTCTAGCCATAGATTATATTTAAGGAGTAGAGAGTTGTGCTTCAGTTCCTTAAAGGCAAAAGTGAAAAGTGAAACTGATGATCACTCAGTCATATCTGACTCTTTGTGACCCCATGGACTATACAGTCCATGGAATTCTACAGGCCAGAATACTGGAGTGGGTAGCCTTTCCCTTTCCAGGGGATCTTCCCAACCCAGGGACTGAACCCTGGTCTCCCACACTGCAGGCAGATTCTTTACCAGCTGTGCTATCTGCATAAGGTACTAGGATGACTTCTACACATGTAATATTTCTGTTTTTTCCCTTTATTTATTTATTACATTTTAAATTTTATTGAAGTATTGATGTAGATGATTTATGTGTAATTTCTGCTAATGCCAAAGTGATTCAATTATGCATATACAAATTCTTTTTCATATTCTTTTCCATTATGGTTTATCACAGGATACTGAATATAGTTCCCTGTGCTACACAGTAGGGCTTTGTTGTTTATCCATTCTGTATATAATAGTTGGCATCTGTTAATCCCAAACTCCCAGTCCACCCCTCCCTGAAACCCCACCCTACTTAGCAACCATCATTCTGTTCTCTGTGTCTGTGAGTCTGTTTCATATACATACATACATACATTTACATATACTTATTTTTGTTGTATTTTGGATTCCACATATAAGTTACATCATATGGTATTTGTCTTTCTCTTTCTGACTAATTTCACTCAGCATAATAATTTCTAGGTCCATCCTTGTTGCTGCAAATGGCATTATTTCATTCTTTTGTATGGCTGAGTAATATTCTATTGTATAAATATACCACATCTTCTTTATCCATTTCTCTTTTGATGAATATTTGGGTTGTTTCCATGTCTTGGTTTTGTAAATAGTGTTGCTATGAATACTGTGGTGAATGTATCTTTTGAATTGTACTTTTCTCTGGATATATGTCCAGGAGTGGGATTGCTAGATCATGTGCTGTGCTGTCCTTAGTTTCTCAGTCATGTCTGACTCTTTGCAACCCCATGGACTGTAGCCCACCAGTCTCCTCTATCCATGTGGATTTTCCAGGCAAGAATACTAGAGTGGGTTGCCATACCTTCCTCTAGGGAATCTTCCCAATCCCCCAGGTTTCCCACATGGCAGGCAGATTCTTTACTGTCTGAGCCACCATGGAAGCCCAAGAATACTGGAGTGGGTAGCCTACCCCTTCTCGAGGGGAACTTTCCAAGCCAGGAATTGAACTGAGGTCTCTTGCACTGCAGGTGGATTCTTTACCAGCTGAGCTGCTTGGGAAGCCCTGCTATATCATATGGCAAAACTACTTTTAGTTTTGGAAGAACCTCCATACTGTTCTCCATAGTGGCTGAACAAATTTACATTTCCACCAACAGTATAGGATGGTTCCCATTCCTTCACACCCTCCTTCAGTACTTGTTTATAGAATTTATAATGATGGCCATTCTGACAGATATGAGGTGGTACATTATTGTACTTTTGATTTGCATTTCACTAATAATAAGTGATGATGTATTTGCTCCATATTTATAATGATATAGACTTGTGGATATTTATTTCATAAGTACTTTGGTTATATTATAATACTGCCTTATTTTATTAGTCAAATTTTTCCTGTTTTGTCCATATGGAGGACTTTCCATTGGCTCTTGTGTATGTCCTTTTGGGCACAGTCTCATACATACATATGTATGTATGTATTTGTTTTAGCCATGTCCTTATTTTTGGGCACATTTTACCACCCTCATTTGTTATATTCACTGTCCTAGTCTTAGAATCAGCCATCTCTTCAAGAACCCCTGCTTCCTTTAATTGGAGCCAAGATCTGGATGCTAAGTATGCTCCTTGCTACTAGGCCCTCTTAGTGGACAAAGTTAGAAAACATATGTATGTATACTAACACAAATATATATGTCTATTTATCCATATCATGCATCTAAAGTTATACTAAGTAAGCTAAGCACAAGTTTATACTTATGGCACCAACTCTAATTCATTGTCACATAGATCATACTATTCTCCCATTGCTTCCCACTGCAACAATGGGAAATTTAGTTTCTACCATTCATCATCTACTTACTGAATTGATTACAGTATATGAATATTACTTTCAGAATTGTTGGGCTTCCCTGGTGGCTCAGTCCCTGTGTTGGGAAGATCCCCTGGAGAAGGGAATGGTAACCCACTCCAGTATTCTTGCCTGGAAAATATAATTATCTTTATTCATTATTGGATTTGATTGGCTAATATTTTGTTGAGTTTTGTAACTCTGATCATAGTAGATGCTAGCCTATGATTTTCCTTTCTTATAATGTGTTTAGTCTGGTTTTGGTATTAAAGTAATGCTGTCCTTTTGTAACTGAAGTTTGTTTTCTATGTGTGTGAATCCATTTGTGTTTCATATATAGATGAATTTGTATTATTTTTTAGATTCCACATATAAATGCTGTCATATACTTTGTCTTACTCTGACTTACTCCACTAAGTGTAAGATTCTCTAAATCCATAAATGTTGCTACAAAAGGCAATATTCCCATTCTTTTTATGGCTGAGTAGTACTCCATTATAGATATCTATATCTATTTATCTATATCTGTGCCACATCTTCTTTATCCAATCTTCTGTTGATTGACATTTAGATTGCTTCCATTCTTCGTTATTGTAAAGAGTGTTGCTATGAACATTGAGGTGCATGTATCTTTTCAAATTAAGAGTTTTCATCTTTTCTGGATATATACCCAGGAGTAGGATTGTTGGATCATATGGTAGCTCTATTTTTAGTTTTTTAAGACGCCTCCATGGTATTCTACATAATGGTTATACCAATTGATGTTCCCACCTACAATGTAGGAGGGTTCTCTTTTCTCCACATCCTCTCCAGCATTTATTATTTGTATACGTTTTGGTGACAGTCATTCTGACTGGTGTGAAGTGATCCCTCATTGTGGTTTTGGTTTATATTTCTCTAATAGGTAGCAATATTTCATGTGCCTTTTGGCCATCTGTGTGTCTTCTTTGAAGAAATATCTATATTAGTCTTGTACTCACTTTTGGATTGGGTTCTTTGACATTGAGTTACATGAGCTGTTTATATATATTAACAGCTTGGCAGTTGCATCATTTGCTATTATTTTCTTCATTCCGTAGGTTGTCTTTTTGTTTTGTTGATAGTTTTGTTCACTGTGTAAAAAACTTTTAATTTTGATTAGTCTCATTTGTTTATTTTTGCTTTTACCTTTTTGCCTTGGGATACTGACCTAAGAAAATCTTGCTAAAATTTATATCAGAGAATGATTAGATATCAGAGAATGATTAGTTTGTGTTCTCTTTAAGAATTTTATGTTGTTATGTTTTATATTTAGGTATTGAAACAATTTTTAGTTTATTTTTTATAAATGATGTGAGGGAGTATTCTAATTTCATTGATTTACATGTAACTGATCAGCTTTCCCAGCACTGATTATTGAAGAGATGTCTTTTCTCTATTTTATATTTTTATCTCCTTCATTGTAGATTAATTGACTGTAGGTGTTTGGGTGATACTTTGTATCTCTTAAAGAATTCATCCATTTCATCTAAATGATCAAATTTATAATCTTGGAGTTGTTCATAGTATTTTTAGTATCCTTTTAATGTCCATGGGATCAATGGTGATAAGCTCTTTTAAAGTGGTAACTATATCTATCCCTTTTTATTCTTAGTTAGCTTGACTAGAATTTTATCAATTTTATTGATTTAAAAAACTGAGTTTGGTTTCATTCTTTTTTATTGTTTTCCTATTTTCAATTTAATTTTATTACTTCTCTAATTTTTATAATTTTGTTTTCCTACTTTCTTTGTTTTCTAAGGTGGGATGCTGGGTTTTCAGTTTAGATATTTTTATTGTCTAATATATTCTTTTAATGCTACACATTTTCCTCTAAGCCTTGTTGGTGTAGTGGTCAAGTGTTGCAAAAGGACAACTTTCTCTACTCTTTTGATTCATTCTCAGTATTTTATTGAGCAGTTATCTCTTCACCAAGTGTTTTTTCAGTGATATTGCTTTCTCCTACATTGCCCTTTGGTGAGAAAATCTTTTCCTTAGGAAAGCAGGTCTTTGTTATGGAGAACACTCTGAATGATCACTCTTCTCCTCCCTGAGCCAGAGCCAGGAAAGGATCTCTTTAGGACCTTCACTCTCTGAGAAGTAGAGGAGGTGTAGGTAGAGGAGGTGTGGTTTCCCTAAAAAAAAATTTCTTTCTTTTTTTTTTTTTTAATGTGAACCCATTTTCTTTTATTTCTTATTATTTTTTTAATTTTTTTCCTTATAATTAAATTTATTTATTTTTTTTTAATTACAATGCTGTATTTGTTTTGCCATACATTGATATGAATCAGCCATTACTTTACAATACTGTATTGGTTTTTCCATTCATTGACATGAATCTGCCACGGGTGTATACAAGCTCCCAATCCTGAATCCCCTCCCACCTCCCAGCCCATATCATCTCTCTGGATCATCCCCGTGCACCAGCCCCAAGCATCCTGTATCCTGTATCGAACATAGACTGGTGCTTTGTTTCTTACATGATAGTATACATGTTTCAATGCCATTCTCCCAAATCATCCCACCCTCTCCCTCTTCCTCAGAGTCCAAAACTCCGTTCTATACATCTGTGTCTCTTTTGCTATCTCACATACAGGGTTATCATTACCATCTTTCTAAATTCCATATATATGTCTCAGTATACTGTATTGATGTTTTTCTTTCTGTATAATCAGCTCCAGTTTAATCCATCTCATTAGAACTGAGTCAAATTTATTCTTTTTAATAGTTGAGTAATACACCATTGTGTATATGTACCACGGCTTTCTTATCCATTCATCTGCTGATGGTCATCTAGGTTGTTTCCATGTCCTGGCTATTATAAACAGTGCTGCAATGAACATTAGGGTACATGTGTCTCTTTCAATTCTGGTTTCCTCGGTGTGTATGCCCAGCAGTGGGATTGCTGGGTCATAAGGCAGTTCTATTTGCAATTTTTTAAGGAATCTCCACTCTGTTTTCCATAATGGCTGTACTAGTTTGCATTCCCACCAGCAGTGTAAGAGGGTTCCCTTTTCTCCACATCCTCTCCAGCATTTATTGCTTGTAGACTTTTGGATAGCAGCCATTCTGACTGGCGAGAAATGGTACCTCATTGTGGTCTTGATTTGCATTTCTTTGATAATGAGTGATGTTGAACATCTTTTCATATGTTTTTTAGCCATCCATCTGTATGTCTTCTTTGGAGAAATGCCTATTTAGCTCTTTGGCCCATTTTTTGATTGGGTCGTTTATTTTTCTGGAGTTGAGCTGCATAAGCTGCTTGTATATTTTGAGATGAGTTGTTTGTCAGTTGTTTCATTTGCTATTGTTTTCTCCCATTCAGAAGGCTGTCTTTTCACCTTACTTATGGTTTCCTTTGTTGTGCAGAAGCTTTTAATTTTAATTAGATCCCATTTGTTTATTTTTGCTTTTATTTCCAGTATATTGGGAGGTGGATCATAGAGGATCCTGCTGTGGTTTATGTCGGAGAGTGTTTTGCCTATGTTCTCCTCTAGGAGTTTTATAGTTTCTGGTCTTACATTTAGAACTTTAATTCATTTTGAGTTTATTTTTGTTCATTTCTAAGGGGTCAATAAAACTGTGCCTTAAAAAAAAAAAAAAGACTGTGCCTTAAGGAGATTCTCACTGTCATGCTACTCTTTTTTAACCTATAGAACTATGTGCTTACATTTATATGCAATTCTTTTAATAAATAAACACCATGCTGCTGCTGCTGCTGCTAAGTTGCTTCAGTCGTGTCCAACTCTATGCGACCCAACAGACAGCAGCCCATTGGGCTCCGCTATGCCTGGGATTCTCCAGGCAAGAACACTGGAGTGGGTTGCCATTTCCTTCTCCAATACATGAAAGTGAAAAGTGAAAGTGAAGTTGCTTAGTCGTGTCCGACTCTTAGCGACCCCATGGATTGTAGCTTATGAGGCTCCTCCATCATGGGATTTCCCAGGTGAGAGTACTGGAGTGGGGGTGCCATTGCCTTCTCCAAGAGTCAACTATAATACTTTCCAAAATAAATTTATTTTATTTTCTTCACGTTCACTTTAGTCTTATGTTTGTGATAAGGGTGCATTGATCTTCTGAAGTTTTAGAGTATCATCATAAAGAACTCCAGCTTTGGAGTCAAATAGATCTGATTTGAGTTCAGTTTTTGCCTCTCATAGATATGTAATGCTGTGGAAACTACTTTACCTCTCTTAACTTTCATTACTTTATATTCTAAATGGTAATGCTGGGGAGGAAGAAGCATTCTCCTACTCTTCTAGATTCTTCTGGCTTATCTAATAATTAAATTGACATAAGACAGTTAACAGAAAAAAAAATCACAGAAAAGTCTAATAACATGGATACATGAGAGAGACCCAGGAAAACTGATAACTCATCCAAATGTCTGAAACCCTCATTTTAAAATACCATCTTCATCTAAACACTAAAGGACAAAAGAGGATGTTGAGGTTAGGGGTTTGGGACCTCAAAAAGGAGGAAGGCAATTCACATGGAGATGGAAAAGCAAATGTCTTAGTAAACAAGTATTTGCAAGGCCTGAAGAGAAGTGGACTCTGATCTCTAGGTCCTATTGCTGCCCACCACACCTAGCACATATTCTTGGTGGATATCTCTATAGTGATAGTTTTATTCTAGGAACAGGCCCTCTATGTAAATTCTTCTAGGCACTTAGGGGAAAGGTAGAATTTTATACCTGACTCTTTGGGCCCTTGATTGCTTTCAGCTCCAAATAATCCACATGCAACTAGAGATTTTGAGGTGACATGTTTTATTCCCTTAGAGTAATAACAATATTTGCTCCAAAATTGTTTTATTGCTTTAAAAGGTAATGTAATAATAACTTAGCACAATCCCGAACCTGTATTAAGCCTTTTCCTCAAGAATATTACATAAAGAATGTCTTAACTCTTTATCCTGGTGTTCCAGATCCTTTTGCCCATCATTCCTCATATAACTACAGTATGCTCCAGTCAAATTGAACTGTTCATCATTTCCTAAGACTTAAAGCTTTATTCATTTCTATCTTTTATATCCTTTGTCTTACCTTGGATATCTTCTACCTACAGTCTCCAGACACTGAAATACTGTTCATCCTTCAAAATCTTTATTAACACTTCTCTGATTATGTGGTCTGAAAATCATATTTTATCATTAAAAATCTATATTACGTCTCCTGTTGTCCCACTTTTGATTACATATGAGAAAAATTTATAGAACCACAAGAACGTAAATGCTTGATTTTTATATATACATGAAAGTAGTAAAGGCTCAATAAACACTTTCCTATGAATAGAATAGACATCATCTAATGATTTAGTTACACCTCTTTGACTAGTCTGTAGGGATCTAGAATTGTTGCCTTTATTTATTCTTCTGGCTTAAAGAACAGAAAATGTAAATAAACAACAAATTTTCCTCAGAAGCTCCCTAGTTGATAGTGAATGTGGCATAGAAAAGGGACACTTTTATAGACAACATGAAAAATCAAAAACACAAGGAACTGAGAGAAGTTTATGAAGACTGGAATGAGAAATCCTAGATAGACATGAACTTTGTTTTTGTAACTGTTTTTAGTCACTAAGTCATGTCTGACTCTCTGGTCATGGACTGTAGCTCACCAGGCTCCTCTGTTCATGGGGTTTCCCAGGCAAGAATAATGGAGTGGGTTGTCATTTCCTTTTCCAGGGGATCTTCCCAACCCAGGGATCAAACCTGCATCTCCTGCTTGGCAGACAGATTCTTTACCACTGAGCCACCTGGGAAGCCCATCAGATATGAGCTACTATATACCAAAGGGAAGACTTGAGTGTCCATTAAAAAGGTAGAGTTATACTGAAATGTAAATCTTATTTATAACTTCTGCAGAGGCTCACTACCAGACAGAATAGGGGTTTATGCATTCCATTTTTCCTGAGACTCCAAGTGCCATTAAATCATACAGATGCCATATCTGACAGTTTCAGAAAATTTAAATATTTGCCTTCAGACCATACATGCTTTGGAAGCTTCTATTGAGTGAGCACAGTATTCTTTCTTTCAGTGAGCTGGGGAAGCCTTAGTCACATATAGGCTTAGTCCCAGCTTTCATTTATAGATTTTTGTTTATCCCAGTCTCTTTTCCCCCACTGTATATGGCAAATGCTAGCTTTTGATGATAGGAAAGATCAGTTGAGAAAACGTATTTGACTCAGTTAAGTCATCTCTTCAATTGAGAAACTGAGCATACTACAGATAGCGCTTTAGTAATATCATTTTTAGCTACATGGAATCTTGTCTTAAGTAGCTTGTTTCTTCAAACAGAAAGATGAGGGAGAAGGAATAATGTTGTTCCCAAATCACAAGCAGTCTGAGTAAATCTTTTATTCATATTTTACCTTTAGAGAACATATTCATTTTAAAAGAACCCAATCTGATTTATACCAGCCTGAATATAAAATTCAGCAGCAGTTACATAGCCTACATTCTCAAGAGATCTCAGTACTAAGTTGATTACAAACAGCTGCAACATTTAATTGTCATTGAAATGTTATTCAAAGCACAATTAAACTCAAAGTGTCCATATGTATGCCTTTGTTCTGTATCTCTTGCACAACGCACAAGCTGATACTAACTGACATTTAAGCCCTGTGTGCCAGGTACTTGAATCACACTACTCAAAACGCTGGGAAGTCATTGACTAGGTTAAGTACCATTAAGCTTTCATTAGGATCTATATTAGAGGGACAAAAGACACTTGAGCTTGGTTCGTAGACATGTCAGTTGTGAGGTATGTAAATAGCAGTTATATAAGCATAGTCTTGAGTCCAAAGGGCATTTTTCCCAAACACACTTAGTGAATAATGGTTAATCTAGCTATGCATGCTACATTTGTTAATGTAGACACTAATGTTTAGTGGCTTGAAAATTTTTAATGATAAGAGTCTTCTCTGTAGAACATAGTCCTTGATAAAAGGAATATAAAGAGGATGTTCTCTTTGGCCTGAGTGTGAGGAGATACTCCCATTTTCCTGGGAGATTTGTCAGGAAAGACTTCCTGGGAAAGAGAATAGTTCTTTTCTTAGAATATGAACATGGGCTTGAATTTGCCCATAGGTTTATCTTTTTCCATCTGAGTGATATGTGGCAGGTCATTAACCTAAGTGTTTTGCTTTCAAACTAGAGGGGTTGTTAGATGTTTTAGTGCTAGTGATCAATATGGATTCAATAGAAATTAAGGAAAGCTTGTAATATTCTCTCAATAAATAAATATCCAAACTCCATAACAGCAACCTTTAATAAGTGCTAGGGAATAAACAGAGACTTTTATCAGAGAATGATGTAGGGGCATTGTTTCAAATGGCTGTGAAGGGGCTCTGTGTAGACATGACATATGAATTGAGACCACAATGACAAGAAGAAGCTTTCCTGTAAATAACTTGTTTAAAATATATATATATCTGAAGGAAGATATAGAGCAAGGGCCAAAGCCCTGAGGAATTTTTCTCTTAGGACTTTAAAGATGGCCATTGTATACAGGACATAATGAATGAGGGAGGAAGTGGTGCTAAGTAAAACTGGAGACTTAAGTGCAAACTCATTCAGCGTTTGTAGGTCATGGTAAGGAGTTTACATTTTATTCTTAGTGAGTTTCAAAGCCATTGAAGATTTATATTGCTATATTAAAAAGATCACCATGGCTACTTTGTATACAAAGTATACAAATGGATTGCTCTGGGCTGGTGGGAAGAGAAATGGGAGACTCATTTGACTATCATGGCAACCCAGATAAGAGATGAGCCTGTACTAAAGTGTGAAAGTGGTTATGGAGAAAAGTAGATGGATTCAGAAATATTTTGGAGGTTGTATTACCAGGATTTTCTGGTAGTTTATATGTATGTACATGCATCTGTATGTATGTGTGTGGATTATGATAAAAAGGATAGAAACAAAGATGACTCCAGATTTTCTGATTTAAGTAAGTAATTGAACACTGATGTTTTCTGAGGCAAATAAGTCTGGGAAAGGAACAAGTTTGGGGGATATAAGAAGTTTAGTGTTAACATCCTCTTTGAGATATCTGTGAGACATATAATAGATATTAAAATAAGATATTCTATGTATCTGTCTTGAACCCAGGAGAAATATATAGGCTTGGAGATACATATTTATTAACTAATTTCCATATAATTAGTAATTTATACTATGTAAATTATTAAAAACATTTAAAGAGAATATAGATAGGAAAGAGGAGAAAACCCAGAACATGTCTTAAGGAACTGACATGACAGAGGTCTAGCAGAGAAGGAGGAGCCAAACAGATGTGTAGCTAGTGAGATGGTAGAAAATCAGACATATATATGGTGAAAAGTACCATTTGTTCCTTTCCTTATCAGCAAATTTTACCATTCTTTCTTTCTTATAAAGAATGGTAAAATTTGCTGATTGTTGCTGAGAGGTTATGAAGACAGAATGTTGTTTATTGCTTTGTTCAGCATAAAAGCCTTCATCTACTTTGATAAGGGCATTTCCAGTGAAATGATGGGGATGGAAATCAGCTAGAAACAGGTTGAAGAGTAAATAAAGAACATCTGCTTTTAAAAGCTCCACAAGTTTATTCTGTGATACAGCCTTCCTTCATCAAATAGCAAAGATAACATGTAGACAGAAATGAAAAACATAATTGTGCTTGACAGTAAAGTAAATATCCTCATGAGCAGAAATGGAATAGAGACAAAAAGTAGAGTGAGGTAATTCCACAGACCTGTGAGAGCTGGGCTCCTGCAAGATGATGAAACATTAAATCCTAGAGAGTAGAAATGGATACCACAGCCAGTCATACTGCCTATAGCCAAGAGCTGAAGTGGGGCCCCTCACACTTGAAAAGATGCTAAGAAGCTTACGGTTGACACTCTACCTGGGGGTATAAGAAGCTGTGCTGTGGGTCTAGGAAATGGATAAAGACCAAGACATGAACCAAAATTTCCACTGGTATATTCATGGAATTTGAAATATTTCCAATATCACTACAACAGTGAGAATTAAAAAAAAAGATTATAAGAAGGATTCTGCATTGAGGGTCCAGTGGGCATGTGGAGGCATGAGATGTGTAGCAAGAGAGAGGGGAACATAGAAAGGGACTTTCTGGAGCTATGTTGGTTGTTCAGTTCAGTTCAGTCGCTAGTTGTGTCCGACTCTTTGCAACCCCATGAATCGCAGCATGTCAGGCCTCCCTGTCCATCACCAACTCCCGGAGTTCACTCAGACTCATGTCTATCGAGTCCATGATGCCATCCAGCCATCTCATCCTCTGTCATCCCCTTCTCCTCCTACCTCCAATCCCTCCCAGCATCAGAGTTTTTTCCAATGAGTCAACTCTTCACATGAAGTGGCCAAAGTACTGGAGTTTCAGCTTTAGCATCAGTCCTTCCAAAGAACACCCAGGACTAATCTCCTTTAGAATAGACTGGTTGGATCTCCTTGCAGTCCAAGGGACTCTCAAGAGTCTTCAACACCACAGTTCAAAAGCGTCAGTTCTTTGGTGCTCAGCCTTCTTCACAGTCCAACTTTCATATCCATACATGACCACTGGAAAAACCATAGCCTTGACTAGACGGATGTTGATTGTATCTCAATTCATTTTCACAAGTATAAACTATACAACAAAATAGCAATGACAGAGAAGTTAATTTTTCTCTTTGTAAGTGGGGCGATCAACAGGTAAAGTAATTACAAAACCCCACTATTCTATCTCCGTTCTTATATGCAGTATGCAGTATATATTTATTGAATTGTTACTATGTAACTTCTTGTTGTTCAGTCACTCAGTCTTGTCCAACTTTTGCAACCCTAATGGCTGTATCACACCAGGCTTCCCTGTCCTTCATTATCTCCTGGAGTTTGCTCAAACTCATGTCCATTGAGTTAATAATGCCTTCCAACCACTTCATTCTCTGTTGCTCTCTGCTTCTTCTCTTGCATCTAGTGCTCCATTAGATGTTTCAGGAAGCAGAAAAAAACAGCTGAAATGACTCTGCCCTAAAACAGATTTTATAATTGAATAAAGACTGAAACAGGAATAAATCTATTGCCATTTCTATCCTCTTGGTTACAGAGTTTACAGTTATTCTTCTAAGATGGCCCAAAGATGAAGGAATATAATATGTTTCCCCCATAACATTCACCTGTTTAAAAAAAAATCCTCCTAGCACTGGTCCCTCTGAAAATTTGATCAGAAAAAAGTAATTTCAGTTATTCAAATATTATTTAGCTATAACAAGTAACATTATCACAAGGAAAACACATTTTAGTCATATGAAGACAGAGATGACAGTTTCCAAATTCATTAAGTGTAAACATTTAGGACACATGTGGGCACTTGTCTGAAGCTATCAGCAAGTATTTTGTTACTTGTAATCAGTAATTGAAAGTTATTAAGTTTTGAAAGGTAAAAATAGCATAACTGTCATAGAGCAAACTAACTAGAATCTGGCCTGAAATTAAAGTTGTAACTTCCTTCTTTTAAAAACATTTTTGTTAGAAATGGCTTTACCATTTTGTGTTTAAAAAATGCAAATACCAATGACTTTACAACCTTGCAGGGCAAAATCTAGGGTTGTCATTTTCTTCTTCACAATAGTTAACAGGCCAATAATTTAATACCACTATTCTATGTTAAACAGAAAAAATTCTCTGACCCCCAAATACAAGCTTTGACTCTTTCCTAGAATCAGATTATTTAGGTTAAAATCTTTGCTCTATCACTTAACTAGCTTTGTGACCTTATGAAGATTACTTAACCCATTTAGGTTTATTTTTCTTCTGTAAAATAAGAATAATAAAAGTACCTTTCTCAGACAGTTGTTGAAGATGAAATATAAAGTACTTAGCACCGTGTCTGGAAAGTGCTGAGAACTCAATAAATATTATCAGTAATTATTATTATGTTAATTTATGCAAGAAAATCTATCATTTTCCAAACTATTAAGCTCTTTTAGGGAAAGAATATTATCTCCTATTTTGCTTTTTTCCTTTTGTACCAAATAACAAAATACATAATATTATTATAACAATTGCCTTAAACAAGATTAAGTGCTACAAAGTGCATTATCTTACATGAAAATTACAGCAATTCTGTGAGGACATGTTTTTCATATCCTTGTAATAAAAGGTAAAATTAGTGTGGTGCTTTACAAAAATTTGAAATCATATTTTCTCTGAGAGATATGACTATTAAAAAACACATTATGGACCAGAGACTAAAAATGAAGTCACTTTATAGAAACCTTTGTTCTTAGGTCAGAGAAAGACTTATGAAAGATATTAACCATAGTAAGCATTTGTGTTTTGTGGACAGAGCTCATCAGTATGTTTTACTTCAATGCCACCAAATATTGAAATCATTCAACTAACCACACATTCTCCAAAAGGCTTCTGATTAGATTTTCACTCCCTTAATAATGTCTCTAGAAATATAATGCACTGAACATGCTCAGGCTCATAGAAACATCTGGTTCTTTTACCAGTGCTATGTATAAAATAATGATGCCAATTTGTTAAACTGCCATCCATCTCTTGAGAACTTCATAGTTTCAGTGAGTCTTGGGCACTGGGCTGCTTCTGTTTATCTATTGGGTTGGCCAAAAAGTTTATTCACATATTTACATAAGATGTTATGACAACTCTGAATGAACTTTTTGGCCAACCCCATACTTGTCTTCTGAGGTTTCCTCCTGGTGATTCCTTTAACTTTTCACATATTTCCTTCCAATCTCCATATTATATGCATGATAAAATTGTGACCCAAAGAGCTTTTGATTTCTCAAGAATCCATATAATGGTAGAACTCAAATTAGAACCCAGGTGACTCTTAAATCTTATTTGGAGGATTTTATTCAGTTTTCCATGTCTAAGACTTTGGTGCTCAATTTTGGAGACTATCTTGACACATTGTAAATCCTTTCAATTTCTCAAGTATATATTGTTATTGATGAAACCAACTTGAATTGATTAGGTGACTTGTCAAAGTACACAAAGCATTAATATTAGATTAGGAATTAGAATCTAGGACACAAGACTCAAAATTTGAGCCCTTTTTTTGTACTGTGATACACCATTCCAGTTTTAGGATGACACTCTCACTAGATAGAATAACTGTATTTTTAACGCATGTGGTTTATTTTGGGGGTTATTTGGATGCATTCTACTCTAGTACAGGATATCTTTCAACCCTGAATGCAATCATGGAAAGGTGGACAACTAAAGCACTGGTTAGAGAAATCTGCTAGAATACCTAGAGTAAAGCAATTCAAAGAAAAAATAAGATCATGGCATCCAGTCTCATTACTTCATGGGAAATAGATGGGGAAACAATGGAAATGGTGACAGACTTTATTTTCTTGGGCTCCAAAATCACTGCAGATGATGACTGCAGCCATGAAATTAAAACACACTTGCTCCTTGGAAGAAAAGCTATGACCAACCTAGACATCATATTAGAAAGCAGACATTACTTGGCTAACAAAGGTCCATCTAGTCAAAGATGATTTTTCCAGTAGTCATGTATGGATGTGAGACTATAAAGAAAGCTGAGTACTGAAGAAGTGTTGGAGAAGACTCTTGAGAGTCCCTTGGACTGCAAGGAAATCAAACCAGTCAATCCTAAGTCCTGAATATTCATTGGAAGGACTGATGCTGAAGCTCCAGTACTTTGGCCACTTGATGCAAAGAACTGATTCATTAGAAAAGAACCTGAAAGATGGAGGGCAGGAGGAGAAGGGGACGACAGAGGGTGAGATGGTTGGATTGCATCACCGACTCTATGGACACGAGTTTAAGCAAGCTCTGGGAGTTGGTGATGGACATGGAAACCTGGCATGTTGCAGTCCACAAGGTTGCAAAGAGTCGGACATGACTGAGCAACTGAAATGAAGTAAAGAGGAAGGAGCATTGGGAAAAAAATAGCAAAGAAGCAAAAGTTTTAAATAAAATTTATAATTAGAATGGCCTATGTTTATTAAGTGCTAAATTTTGCCCATGCATTATCTCACATGCATCTGAGTTAGTACTTACTTGTTTTTATAATCACAAATTATTATTACATAAATCATCCATAAAAAGGACTGTAAAGTTTATATACAGGACATCAAGTGAAAATTCTTCAGTTTGTAAAGGCTGAGTATGATTCACATGTCTGTTTAAAATCTGTAGAATCAAGACAAAGAGTGCTAGAACTAGAGGGTTCTTTTGATTGGAAAGAGGTACATTTAGGATAAAGCAGGGAATCCTACTTTCCAAAAGGTGTACAATTATGGAAGTTATTTCAAAGTGACTAAAATTGAAATAACATTGAGATAATACTTGAACTAATCACCTCATTAGATTATAAGTGAGCATGTGTTTTTAGGACTCTGCAGATAACAAACTGCTGCTCATGTGAAAGAGTTGGCACATATGTGTTATTCCCTTTTTTATGATAGATACTCCTTCCTATTGAGCTGAGGTCAAGCTTCACAATCCTTCACCTCTTGGTGTTATAGTTAGCCACTATATCACGTGAGGGATTGTGTTCTATTATTAATTTATACAGTGAGTTCTTCCAAGGCAAGGAGTATGTTTTAGTTTTGCCTGAAATGTGTTTCTCAAATCATTTGCTCAGTGAAAATATTTGGTTCAAATACCATTGAAATAGTCGGAGTCTTAAATCTCTTCAATTGCTATCTTCTTGTCCACCATTCTATACATGATACCTTTTCTTTCTTTGTTAAAAACAAAACAAAACAAAACAAAGACAAAAAAAAAAAAAACTGAAGCAAATCACAATGAAGTTAAATAATTTCCTGCTCCCATATCCTAGAAATTTATTTATATCCATACTTGTCATCTAATCGTCTCTTCCAACCTAAGAAGAGGTGATCTTTCTGTTTATTGCCTCTTCCTTTGGTCTTATTTTTATCCCTTCCTATAGTAACCTTGATCCTTCAGTTATTTTCTCTGCTTTCTGTGTTTACAACCTCTTCTTTTTGTTTACTCTCTTTTGAAAATTTATAACTGTGCTCAAAGTCTCTCATTAAAATAAAGCACATTAAAACCTCAAACCTTTACCAATATTTTTCCTGCATTGGTTACTGCTGTTTCACTTCATAAAGAAGATCTTCATTATAATACTGTACAGTATGCTTTCTGCAAGTGGGATGGATAAATGGTTCCAAAAGGTACATGGACCCATTGGAACGACGGAAAAATTTTCCTGAGTGTGTGTGCATGTGCATCTTTCTGGCAAGGAAATCCATAGCCTTTATGAGATTCTCAAGGGCTCTCATTTATTTTTCACCTTACCACAATCAGGCTTTTTCTTGCAATCAGGCTTTTGCCCCTCTGACAGCACTGAAACTTTCATCACAAAGGTCAATGGGTTCCCATTTCCTTCTTCAATAAAGGCCATCAGTGACCTGTATTTGACTTATTCCTTTCAATTACTTTATTTGAGCTCATGGCAGCTTTCCACTCTATTCAGTAAATTCTTACTTTTGAAACACTATCCATTTGTATTTTATTTTATTTTTTAATATAAATTTATTTATTTTAATTGGAGGTTAATTACTTTACAATATTGTATTGGTTTTGTCATACATCATTTTCAAATAAATTTTTTTCCATCCTGTTTCTGCTGATATTATTATAACTCCTTCTCAATATATTTTTCAGGTTTTTGTTTTTGGTGCTTATTTGTAGCTGGTCCTTCTTGGGTTACCAGTAAGACAGACGCAAGCCATTTCCCCTCATTCAGAGCCCCACCTACACCCCCTTGTTAAAGTGTGTCATCCCACAGCCCCTGATAAATGAGGTACAGGTTATGTGACTTCAACACAGTGACCTCAGCTGACTGAATCAGGGTTGAAAGTGAAAGTCACTCAGTCGTGTCTGACTCTTTGCCACCCCAGGCCAGAATAGTGGAATGGGTAGCCTTTCCCTTCTCCACGGGAACTTCCCAACCCAGGGATTGAACCCAGGTCTCCAATGTTTCAGGCAGATTCTTAACCAGCTGAGCCACCAGGGAAGCTCAAGAATACTGGAGTGGGTAGCCTATTCCTTCTCCAGTGGATCTTCCTGATCCAGGAATCAAACCAGTGTTCCCTGCATTACAGGCAGATTCTTTAACATCTGAGCTACCAGGGAAGCCCATATGGGTAAATGTAAGTCAATTAAAACCTCTTTTCTTGAGAATGAATAGCTTTTCAACTAATAGTTACATGTATAAATGAAAGTGTGCACACCCTCAGTGTTTACTTGATAAATTTTCACATTCTAAAAGTTATGACCAACCTAGATAGCATATTCAAAAGCAGAGACATTACTTTTCCAACTAAGGTCCATCTGGTCAAGGCTATGGTTTTTCCTGTGGTCATGTATGCATGTGAGAGTTGGACTGTGAAGAAGGCTGAGTGCCGAAGAATTGATGCTTTTGAACTGGGGTGTTGGAGAAGACTCTTGAGAGTCCCTTGAACTGCAAGGAGATCCAACCAGTCCATTCTAAAGGAAATCAACTCTGGGATTTCTTTGGAGGGAATGATGCTGAAGCTGAAACTCCAGTAATTTGGCCACCTCATGTGAAAAGTTGACTCATTGGAAAAGACTCTGATGCTGGGAAGGATTGTGGGCAGGAGGAGAAGGGGACGACTGAGGATGAGATGGCTGGATGCCATCACGGACTGGATGGACATGAGTCTGAGTGAACTTCAAGAGATGGTAATGAACAGGGAGGCCTGGCGTGCTGCAATTCATGGGGTCGCAAAGAGTCAGATACGACTGAGCAACTGAACTGAACTGAACTGAGCAACAACCCAAAAGGTGTCTTTTACCCACTACCAGTCACAGTTCATTGCCACTCTTCCAAAGATAAGTGCCATTTCAGTTTCTAACATTACAGATTTGGTTTGTTTATTTTCAAATTTTCTATAGCTAAATAAATACCTCTTTGGTGTTTGCCCTGTTTCACTTAAAATTATGTTGTTCTGTAACTGAACTTTAATTTTCGTTGATACATAGTTGTTCTACTCTATGATAAATATGCCAAAATGTATCCATTCTGCTGACTTTTGTCCCATTCTGTTGACTTTTGTGTTGCTCCCAGTTTGGAGCTATAATGAAGAATACTTCTCTGGACATTCAGGTACATATCTATTTGTACACATACATACACAATTCAATTTTGTACATATTTAGGAGTATAATTATGGGGCTATCTATATGTTCAAGTTTAAGAGATGTTGATAAAGAGTTTGCCAGAGTAGATGCAGTCCCATCAGCATTCATTATAGCTGAATTTTAGTTGGTCCATACCATTACTAACACTTTATATTGCCAGATGGTTTCATTTTATCCTTTCCTCTGTAAGCCTAATGGTATTGATCATTATGGTTTTAAATTTCTCTGATTATAAGTAAATTAATCTTTTCATTTGTCTATCATTTTGTACAAGTCTTTTTTCTCATTTTTCTATTGACTATCTTTTTTTCCATAAAGATCTATGGAATTCTTCTAATATTCTAGGTATGAGTTCTTTGTTGATTACACATATTACAACTGTCTTCTCCCTTTGTGTGGTTTGACTTTTCCCTTTCTTTATGGTGCATTTTAATTAATGAAAGTCTTCAATTTTAATGTAGTTCAGTTAATAAAATTTTAATTTTTTAGAGAGAATTAATGTTCTCTTTATGAGCCCTTTCTTGTTCCCAAATCATGAAGATATTCTCCTATGACAACGTCAAGAAATTCAGTTATTTTACCTTAGTAAAATAATCTTCCATCAACCTGGGGGTGACTTTTGCATGTAATATGAAGTAAGAGTCATTTAATTTTTTTCACATGGGTATCTAATAATCTGGCACCATTTATTTCAAAGACCATCATTTCCCCATGGTCTCTTACGTCACTTTTGTCATTAAACAAGTACCCTTACGAGTGACAGATTATTTCTGGATTTCCCTTTTGTTCCATTTGTCATTGGTGCTTATACCACAGTGTCTAAGAGACTATAAGCTTATAATAAGCTTTAATATTTTGTAATTTGATTCTATCATCTTTATTCTTTTTTATGATTTTCTTGCTTATACACTTTGCATTTCCATATTCTACTGTAGTTTTATAAAGAAAGCATTGAAGCTGTATATGAATTTTGGAATAATTAATATATTTACAATATAGAGTATATTCAAATTCATGAATATAATTTGTTGCTCCACTTATTTTTTAAAGTTTTTTCCTCAGTGATATTTTAGAATTTTCTGTGCAGAGGTCTTTATAATTTTTATTGGACTTATTCTTAGTTATTTGGTTCCTTGATATTATCATGAATGGTATTGTTTTAAAATTGTTGTTTTCTCATTACCTGTTGCTGTTATATAAAAACACAGTAGGTTTTTCTTGCATTGATAATGTATCTTAAAGATCTTGCCAAATTCACTGATTAAATCTGGCACTTACTTGTAAATTTCTTTGGATTCTTTTGTGTATGTACTCATGTTTTCTGCAAGTAATGTTAGTTTTATTTCTTCCCATTTTGGTCTCTACAGCTTTTGTTTCTCAATGCCTTACTGCATTGGCTAAGAACTTTAGTACAATTTTGAATGGAGGTATTTATATCTGGTTTTCTTGCATTATTGCTGATCTCAACAGGAGAGCTTTGAACATTTCAAAATTAAGTATAGTGTGTAGTGTAAGTTTCTGTAATATTCTTATCAGATTAAGACAGTTCCTTACTATTTCACTTTGCTAATGATATTACTAGACATTGAATTTTATCAATTTCTTTTTTTTAAATACTTTATTCTACTTTACAATACTGTATTGGTTTTGCCATACATTGACATGAATCAGCCACATGTGTACACGATCTCCCAATGCCAAAGCCCCCTCCCACCTCCCACCCCACACCATCTCCCTGGATCATCCCGTACACCAGCCCCAAGCATCCTGTATCCTGTATTGAACATAGACTGGCGCTTCATTTCTTATATGATAGTATACATGTTTCAGTGTCATTCTCCCAAATCATCCCACCCTCTCCCTCTCCCTCAGAGGCCAAAAGTCCATTCTATACCTCTGTGTCTCTTTTGTTGTCTCACATACAGGGTCATCGTTACTATCTTTCTGAATTCCATATATATGTGTCAGTATACTGTATTGGTGTTTTTCTTTCTGGCTTACTTCACTCTGTATAATCGGCTCCAGTTTCATCCACCTCATTAGAACTGAGTCAAATTTATTCTTTTTAAGGGCTGAGTAATGCTCCATTGTGTATATGTACCACAGCTTTCTTATTAAAAAATTGCAAATAGAACTGCCTTATGACCCAGCAATCCCACTGCTAGGCATACACACGGAGGAGACCAGAATTGAAAGAGACACATGTATCCCAATGTTCATTGCAGCATTGTTTATAATTGCCAGGACATGGAAACAACGTAGATGTCTATCAATTTCTTTTTAAATGCATCTTTTTAGATACATTTCTGACTTCTGTTTGTGTGAGAAGTGACTTTGATTCTTTTTCAAAATTAAAAAAAATTTTTTTACAGTAGGACCTTGTTGACTATCTGTTTTAAATGTAGCAGTGTATATATATCCATCCCAAACTCCCAATATATTCCTTTACCCCCACCCTTCCCTCTGGTAACCATAAGTTCATTTTCAAAGTCTGTGAGTCTGTTTCTGTTTTATAAATAGGTTCACTTATATAATTTTTAAAGATTCCACATATAAGAGACATAATATTTGTCTTTCTCTGACTTTGTTTAGTATGATAATATCTAGGTCCATCCACATTGCTGCAAACAGCATTATTTCATTCTTTTTAATGGCCAAGTAATATTCCATTGTAATATATGTACCACATCTTTTTATTCATTCATCTGTTGGTGAGAATGTAAATTGGTCCAGCCACTCCAAACAGTATGGAATTTCCTTAAAATAAACTCTTAATAAACTAAAAATAGAGCTATCATATGATCCAGCAATCCCACTGCTGGGCATATGTCCAGAGAAAAACATGGTTCGATAAGATACACATCCCAGTGTTCATTGCAGTACTGGTTACAATGCTGCTGCTACTGTCGCTAAGTGGCTTCAGCCGTGTCTGACTCTGTGCGACCCCATAGACGGCAGCCCACCAGGCTCCCCCACCCCTGGGACTCTCCAGGCAAGAACACTGGAGTGGGTTGCCATCTCCTTCTCCAATGCATGAAAGTGAAAAGTGAAAGGGAAGTCGCTCAGTCGGGTCTGACTCTTGAGCGACTGAATGGACTGCAGCCTAGCAGGCTCCTCCATCCATGGGATTTGCCAGGCAAGAGTACTGGAGTGGAGTGTCATTAGCCAAATGAATATTTGATTCATTTCAGATGTTAACTCAACTTTATATTTTTGTAATAGATGCAAATAGATGACATATTATACTTTTTATATATCACTAGATTCAGTCTGATAATATTTTGAGTTTTACACACAAATAAAAAAGGTAGGCTTGTAATTTTATTTACCTGTGATATCTTTTTCATATTCTATAACAAAGTTAAACTCATCTCCTAAAATAAAGTGAGTAGTAATCCCTTTTTTTTCTCTTCTAACAGTTTGTATAACATTAACTTTATAATTCCTGCGAGCCTAGAATTGTTTTCATAAGAAGGTTTTAAAATCTGGATTCAATTTCTTTATTTTAGGTGTATATTCAGAACATGTATTTATTCTTCTGATGGTTTCTTTAAATGGTGTTTTCCCAGGAATTTGTCTCTTTCATTTGTATTTACCAATTTTGGGTTTAATTTAGAACAATGATTTTTAAGGAAAAATGGGAAACCAAGACAAGTAAAAATGTAAAGCGATGCTGTTTAATGTGATATAATGCTGCTCATTAATTCTAAGCAAACCATTAAGAGGCACAGAAAATTGTTGCCAAGCTTGTTCACTTATGCAGGACATTTCTAGAAGTTCTTCAAGGAGAAAGGGCAGCTTATTTTATGGAAGGGTAAAAGGAGAATAATTTTTCTGCACAGAACCTCTCAATTCCTATTGTTCAAGGGTTTTGTATGGAGAGGAACTACTTATAGTTTGAAATTACATCATCTGACTCCTCTGCAATAAGCCAGATCCTCTGTTGAAAGTCTGATATTTCATCCAAAATATATAAGTGGAGAGTGTTTCAATACAGATAATATTTGAAACCAGAGGGACATAAAACGATATTATTGAGAGACTGATAAAGTGCCCATAGTTTCTGCTCAGCACTTTAGTAAGAATAGATAATATTTGTATTTTAATTGGAGTATATAATTCACTTAAATTTAATGTAAGCACTAGTATATTTGGGTTTACTTATCTTACTACTGTTGGTTTTCTAATGGTAAAAATAAGCATTGTGAATTAATCATTTCATTGTTTCATTTTACTCTTTTTTTTTTTACAGTATTGTATTGGTTTTGCCATACATCAACATGAATCCGCCACAGGTATACACATGTTCCCCATCTTGAACCCCCTTCCTCATTTTACTCTTTTAGTAGAGTACAGCTTATACAATCTTTTCCTATTCTTTTAATGGTACCCAGGAGATTACAGTATGCATCCTTAGCTTACTTTAGTGTAGTATGTTAGCATATTTACTGTTTTTCTAGATAATGAAAGGATCTTAGAGCATTATAAATTAGTTTTTCCCTTTGTGCTATTTGGTGTACTTTAATGCATATATATTATATATGCTGTATATATGCCACATATAACATATATACTGTACATGATACATATAACATAATATATATCTTATAATCAATATACATTTATATTTGCCCACATATTTACTCTTATCTTTGCTTTTTATTACTTCTTGTTTCTCCACATTTAGGAATAATATTTTTTTCCTGCTTGAAGAACTCACTTTAACATTTCCTTTAGTCCAGGTCTGCTGATGTGTTCTCTTAGTTTCATTAGTCTGAAAATTAATTTGTCTTCATTCACGAAGGATATTTTCCCCAGGTGTAGAATTCTGGATTGGAAGTTATTTTCTTTAGTCAATTTGAAAATAACATCTATGATTAATATTTGTGTTGAGCATTCAGTTATATCTTAAAAACTATTTTAAATATTTTATTATTTATTTTGATGTTTTCATTTTACTTTATTTCAATTTTTTTGTAACTTTTAGTTTCTTTGAAAGAAATCCTAAATATTTATTTCATATAAACCAATATATATGGGGCTTCCCCAGTGGCTCAGCGGTAAAGAATCCGCCTGCAATGCAGGAGACCTTGGTTCAATTCCTGGGTCAGAAAGGTCTGCTGGAGAATGGATAGGCTACCCACTCCAGTATTCTTGGGCTTCCCTGGTGGCTCAGCTGATAAAGAATCTGCCTGCAATGTGGGAGACCTGGGTTCTATCCCTGGTTTGGGAAGATCCCCTGGAGATCTTAGTTTCTTTGAAGGAAAGCCTACATATTTCATATAAAGCAGTATATATTTACATATTTAGAAAAGAAAAGGAACAGTGAAATCACAATCAATATAACAAAATATAGGAGAAGGGAAAAAGGAAACCAGTAAGCAAATATAAAAATAAATGTATCTCTTCTCCCATCTATACATCTGTATATTTATGCACCATCTATATCAATCAGTTCAGTTCAGTTCAGTCGCTCAGTTGTGTCCGTTTATATCAATAATTGCCTTTTAAAAGACCTGGGCACAGACTTTACTTCCAAAAATACAGCTATGGATGATGGAAAGAAACACAGTTAAATACAAAAATATGAAAATAACTGACAATTCAGAAATAAGTACACACATGTCAAGAAAATAGTAACAATAAAATCAGTGTCACTATGTTAATATGAAGCAAGCTGGAATTTAAAATATATTTAAAGAGGAAAGAGACCTTCTTCATATTGATAAATGCTACACCAGACCTGTATAATTGTGATCTCTATACATCGTTTAACAAACCTTTTCAGAATAGAAATGAAAGATAGACAATATGAAAAATAGACAAATCCACATTTGAATTGTAAGCCAATATATAGAGTTCTTTGAATATTGTAACTAAAAAATATTCTTTTAAAATTTATATAAACTGTATGCTCAAAGGAAAAATGAATATTCTAGTCATACTTTGATACACTGCTGAAACTTTTCCATGTAATCTGGCCACAAGATTTGCAACATTTTTGCTCCAAAGCAGAAGTCAGGCAGGACACATTTGTAGATCATGATGCAATAAAATTAGAAATTAACCCAAAGCTATCTATATACTTGGGGTATTTTTAAAAATCTATACTCTCATTTCTAAATGTTTTGTATTAACAAAAACTACATTTACTATATAGAAGGAAACAGCAGTGAACACACAGCCTACTCAACCTGGTGGGGGTATGTCAGCTCCCCTGACTACTCTCACTGAAGCACATCCACAAGTCACTACTAACTGAGAAATTTTTTAGTTGTTATTTCTTCAACTACTGCTTGTGCTTCATTTCTCTTTAATCTTTATGTGATGTAAGCAATATAAATGATTGATTTTTCACTCGTTTTCATGTGTATTTCAAAATGCTTTTGTTCTCCATGTCTCAGTCTATATATTGTCTTATGTGCTACCTTCAAGTTAATCTAATTATATCTTCAGTTGTGTTGAATCTATTAAACATATTCATTGATATTTAATTTTATTGTATTTTTTCAGTTTCGAATTTCCTATTCCTGTATTTTTCATGTTTGCAGAGACCTGCAAATAATTTCAGTGTTTAAGATTTTTAATTGGAGGATAATTGCTTTACAGTATTGTGTTGGCCTCTGCCATACAACAACGTAAATCATCCACAAGTACACATACGTTCTCTCCCTCCCGAACCTCCCCCAATCCTCCACCCCATTCCACCCCTCTAGGTCATCACAGAGCACCATGTTGAGCTCCTTCCCACTAGCTATCTATTTTACACATATATGTCAGTGCTAGTCCCTCAATTCATCTCACCCTCTCCTTCCCCTGCTGTGTCCAAAGTCTGTTCTCTGTGTCTGTATCTCTATTCCTGCCCTGCCAATAGGTTCATCAGTACCATTTTCTAGATTCCATATATATGCATTAATATACAATATTTGTTTTTCTGACTTACTTCCCTCTGTATAACAGGCTCTAGGTTCATCCACCTTACTAAACTGACTCAAATGTGTTCCTTTTTATGGCTGAGTAATATTCTATTGTATATATGTACCACAGCTTCTTTATCCATTCATCTGCTGATGGACATCTAGGTTGCTTTCATGTCCTAGCTATTGTAAACAGTGTTGCAGTGAACATTGGGGTACATTTGTCTTTTTCATTTATGGTTTTCTTAAGGTATATATTCAGTATTGGGATTGCTGGATCATATGGTAGTTGTATCCCTAGTTTTTCAAGGAGTCTCCATACTGTTCATAGTGGCTGTATCAGCTTACATTGCCAATTTTCAGTCTTTATACTTAATTTCTTGGATATTTAATCAAACAATTTAAAACAGTGATTGGCAAGCTTTTATTTTAGAGGGCTGTATATTAAATCTTTTCAACTTCGATGGGCATACGATCTCTGTTGCAGTTACTTAGCTGTGCCATTTTAGCATGAAAATGACTATAAACACTATACAAACAAATGAGTGCAGATATTTTCCAATAAAATGTATTTACAAAATCAGACAGCAGACTAGATTTATTCTATAGGCCACAGTGTCTGGAAACATAATTTAAAGCCTGTTTGTGATAGTTTCAGTATCATATCTGGATCATCTGTCAGTCTGTTTCTATTGTTTTCTATTGTATTTGGTCATTTTATTGTAAAGTTTAGACCTTGTTATTTTGATAGATAATTAGACACTGTATATAATAGTTTGTGAACATCCTTTGGGATTCTACTTGATATTATCTTGCACAAGAAATGACTTACACTTGCTTCTCATAGGCATTTGAGGGTAAATCAGTTTAATCCAATCAGGGATGGGGGTAATTAAAACTTAGATTCTAGTCTTTGTGAATATTAGCCTTTGTTGTAGATTATCCTTTAATGTAAGGTGCATTTATCAGGGTCTCATTTGAAAGCCTGAAGTGTTTTCTACTGATCTTCCTCTTCGGTGATCCTTGGACTCCAACGCTTGCCCTGCAACCCCAAAACATACCTGAAATGTCTTATCAGCTTCTCAGTTGATTAGCAGCAAACTTTCAAATCAGCAAATCAGTAGAAAAGTATATGGACATGTTGGATTCTCCTCTGTGGACTTTCTTGTTCTCAGAAGCTTAGTTTTGCAAGTAATCATGGCCTAGGTATCTCTCCATTGGTTTCAAACAAATATTTCTATATGTAAATATATGTGTATGTGTGTTTTATCTATCAGTCACAGCAGGGAGTTTGATCTGAAACAAGCCAATGAGGCATTTCTTTAAGTAGAAACTTGAGTTTTTGTTGGATACTTGAATTTGGAAGTGATCAAAATTCAGTATTTGGTACTGTATATATTCCATGTATTTGTGAAAGCAGAAAATTCAGGCGATATGAATGAATCCTGGGAGAGCAGATAAAAGAAACCGTAGTTCCTAATAGCTTTTCAGTTATCATCCCTTATGATATTTGGCTAAATTTTTGTCTATGCCTGTGTGCTCAGCCACTTAGTTGTGTTTGACTCTTTGTGACCCCATGGACTGTAGCCCAGTAGGCTCCTTTGTTCATGGGATTTCCCAGGCAAGAATGCTAGAGCAGGTTTCCTTTTCCTTCTCCAGGGCATCTTCCTGGCCCAAGGGTTGAACCCACATCTCCTACATCTCTTGTATTGGCAGGTGGATTCTTTACCACTGAACTACCTGGGAAGCCTCTTTTTAGTCCTTAGTTCTGCATTATCTCTGTATCCTTATAACAAAAACCTCTCCCCTTCTTGTTAACTTTGAGAAGGACCCTGTCTTTGCAATCAAATTGTCACTAACACATTTCTCCTAAAACGTTGAATTTTGAGAGAGTTTCATCATTACCACACTTTTTTCTTTATCCAAATGTTCTTCCTGAGTATTCACTCCGATGCTGTCAATTGCCACAAATGCTTGTGACTAATAATCTTTATATCCAGCCAAGGCATATATCTTAAGCTTCAGCTGCCTATTCCTTTTCTGCTTCTGGATGCTCTATAGTTATCTCAAACTCAACACACTAAAGTCTTGTCATCCTTTCTTTTGCTCTGTCTATCATGAACAGCTCACAGATGACTGAACATAAACATAGTTTTTCAGTAACTTATGCCTTTGCTCATATTGCTTCATCTACTGTAACATGCTGTCTTTCACTTCTGTTCATGTTCTACTGAAGTCATTCAACATGCATCTTCCAGATCAGTTCCTCTATGATGACATTCTGTTATATTTCATTACATACCATAGAATTTACATCATCTTAATTCCATTTTCTTCTCTATCAAGCAATTTTTTTCTTTTTTTCTATCAAGCAATTTTTAATACACTATTATGCTTATATGGTTATATTTATGGAAGATGCTCTGGACTGACTAAAATGGGGATATGGTTGTCATGTACATGAGTTAAATAGTGTATTTATCTGTTTAATTATTGAGTTTTAAGTCAGCTTTTTTACTCTCTTCTGCCACCTTCATTGAGAGGCTCTTTAGTTCCCCCTCACTTTCTGCCATAAGGCTGGTATCACCTGCATATCTTAGGTTATTGATATTTCTCCCGGCAATCTTGATTCCAGCTTGTGCTTCATCCAGCCTGGCATTTTGCATGATGTACCCTGCATATAAGTTAAATAAGCAGGGTGACAATATACAGCCCTGATGTACTCCTTTCCCTATTTGGAACCAGTCAATTGTTCCATGTCCAGTTCTAACTGTTGCTTCTTGCCCCACATATAGTTTTCTCAGGAGGCAGGTAAGGTGGTCTAGTATTCCCATCTCTTGAAGAATTTTCCACAGTTCGTCGTGATCCACACAAAGGCTTCAGAGTAGTCAATGAAACAGAAGTAGATATTTTTCTGGAATTATCTTGCTTTCTCTATAGTCCAACAGATGTTGACAATGTTGTCTCTGGTTCCTCTGCCTTTTCTAAATCCAGCTTGTGATCTGGAAGTTCTCAGTTCATGTACTGCTGAAGCCTAGCTTGCAGGATTTTGAGCATATCTTGGTAGCATGTAAAATGTGTGTAATTGTACAGTAATTTGAACATTCTTTGGTGTTGCCTTTCTTTGGAAATGGAATGAAAACTGACCTTTTCCTGTGCTGTGACCACTGCTAAATTTTCCAAATTTGCTGACATATTGAGTGCAACACTTTAAAAGATGATGAGTGCAGCATCATCTTTTAGAGTTTTAAATAGCACAGCTGGAATTCCATCACCGCTACTAGCTTTGTTTGTAGTAATGCTTCCTAAGGCCCACTTGACTTCACACTCCAGGTTAACTGGCTATAGGTGAGCGACCACACCATTGTGGTTATCCCAGTCAAGCAGGAGATGGCGAGTGAACATTGACATTTTAGGAATCAATGACCTAAAACTATGATCATAGTTTAGGGCAAATTATGAGCTCTAGAAAAGCCTGAGGAGTAGTGGGATTTATAATTTAGAATATATTGTTGGCAAGAACACAAGCATTGGCCAGGACTGACTTGGATATACAAATAGTCCCTCCCATGGATTTTTCTGAGATACTAGAGAACAGAATGAATTTTAGAGTGATTTGTCCCGAAATTAAAGAAGGATGAGTTAGTAAGATAACACATTGCATTCATTTTGTTGGCCTTAGTTTGTACTTATAAGCTGAGAAATTATTATAATTTTAAGGTTGTGTATATAACATTCCTCTTCCAAAGAGTCATTTTCTTGAGAGTTTGAAACATGTCTAATCCAGTTTTGCATTATCCATGCCTAAAATGATTTCTGATAGGTAGAAGATGCTAACAATGATTGAATAAAAATGAATGGATAAATGTTGGGATGTTGAATGAATTAAAGGATGACAAATACATAAGGATGATACAAGAGGTATATTATCTATGTATGGATATATAAGCTCATCCTATTCCCACATTATAGGCTTCCCAAAAGATGTCACAGAAACATGAAAACAATTTCAAAGAGAGGATGAAATTTTTAGTGAGAGTCACCTAGAACATGTAATCTCACAGCCTTTTTATGCCAGAGAAGGAGAGGGCATGTGGATTGACTATATGCTCATGCACAAGTAACTGTCAAAGAGACAACTTGAGCTATTTGCAAATTAAATCCCATAGTTACTGATGACAGTTGTTTGTCTTAGTTGGTTAAAAATACCATTTCAAAACCTAAAATGTCTTCATTGTGCCTGAGGGTGCCACATTATTGATGACTGTGTTTTTCTCTTCTTTCTCTCACAAATCATCTCATTCTGTAATTAAAAAACAAACTAAAACAGATTTCAATCAAGTACATCAACTTGTTTGAAGCTACTTCAAAGACTTAACAGTGATATTAAATAACATAGTTTGATTCTTTTGCAAGAGCTTTATTTCAACCAAAAAGCATATTACAGGCTCCAAATGAAGGTCAAGATGTAATAAATATGCTTCTTCCATCAAGATTTTCCTGCTTCCTAATTTCCAGAGAGGATTAATATCAAACACGTTCATACTAGAATACTAGTGTTTCAGTTGGTGGTTTGAGTCACTTATTTACGTACAGTTTACTCATAGCATATCCATTCAACTCTGCCTCCCAACCTCCAAAACACACATATGAAGCTGTAATTAAAACTGATGCATCTGTTTAATTCCTGCACTGGATTGTGAGCAAAGTGGGGGCAAGGATTATCTTATTAATTAGACTGTCACCATGATGCAAGCAAAGTTACTGCTGTACTATGAGTGCACAAGAGATATTTTTAAAAAACGTATTATAAAATTAGGAGACAGTAAAGGATCTTGGGTTTTGGAGCAACACTGTCCTGAGTTCTAATCCTAAATGTGCCACTTTCTATATATTTTACTTTAGATGTGTCACTAAAAATTGTTAGGTCTCAGAATCTTACTGAAATAAGGATAGGCATTTCACATTCTTCCAACTCAATTGCAAAATGTATATTATGAATGTAAAACAACTAGAATGCACCCTGGAAAATACATTCTAATTATTTATCATTACCCACTACAGTTCTCTTGCATGGCAAATTCCATGGGCAGAAGCAGGCTATACTCCATGCGATTGCAAAGAGTCAGACGTGACTGAGTGACTAACACTTTCACTTATCAAAGAAAGATCAATGTGTACTTGGATGATCTAGAAATACTTCATTGAGAAGGGAGTTTTACCATTGAATAAAGGAGGAACAAGAATCTATCAAGCTAAAAATCAGAAAAAAATATTTTTAAATGATGGGAATAATTTCTACTTAAAAATCCAAATACATTTATTACCTTTTTCTTAAAAAATGTTTAACAACAAATGTGTTTATTACTTCATCATGGGTTAAGCAAATTACAAAAGCAGTGGTTCTTACACCAAAGAAATTACAAACTTGTTCAGACAATGAACACATAGAATGATTACATAGAAAATGAGACAATACATGATTAACTGTGAAAACTGGTTGCTAAAGCAACAAATTAAGAAAAGATAAAATCAGAATCAGAATAGCTGCCTCATTGGAAATAAGTCCCTGATGCTGGGGAGGATTGAGAGAAGAAGGAGAAGAGTCCATCAGAGGATGAGATGGCTGGATGGCATCACTGATCCAATGGGCATGAACTTGGGCAAACTCTGGGAGATGGTGAAGGATAGAGAGCCCTGGTATGCTACAGTCCATGGGTTCGCAGAGTGAGACAGGACTGGATGACTGAACAACAACATCAGGATGGGCTAATGTAGTAAGGAAAATGCTTCATAAATGTGGTTGGACTTAAACCATAATTGTAGGGTGGATTTAAATATGAAGAAAAAAAAAAAGAATAGTGTGTTCTCAGCAGAGGGAACAATAATAAATAAAAGAAAAGCTTCTCCAATTTGAACAAGATACTGTTAAGCCAGTAGTGGCAAATTGCCTTCCTAGAAACAAAATATTCAGATTGAGAAACAATAGGAGATATGGTTGAATAAGTAGGATGATACTTTCCTAAAATCTCAAATAAGGTTATAAATGTATAATGAATTCTGACATAGCCTAGAGACAGCTAAAAAGAGAAAAGAGGAATCAATTACGATCGATAGTAGACAGCAGAAAGTCATGAGACAGTTATTGGACAAATAATTGGGTCAAAGGAAAAAGAACAGTGGATTGTGGAGTACCAACAGGTTTGCTGAGAAGGAATCAGAATGGAATAATGGTGAGGTTAATTTCATGTGAGATTAAGTATGTTATTGGTTGAAAGTTTAAACAAGTATATAAATCTAAGAGTTTAAAAATATTTTGAAAGATACTTCTTATTGTGATGAAAATAAAATCTCTTTAGTAGTTCTATAAAATCCCTTGGACTTAACTGATACCCATGTCAAATAGTTCTTCTAATCAACTTTTGGAACTGCAAGTCTGCAAATCCTACTTTCTAAGATTTGTTTGCTTCAAATTTTTCTGTTTTTACTCTCTAAAATTTCTCCCTTGGCATTCACAATCCTTCACATAGTTTCAATTCTCCAGAGTGAATCCATCTTTAAGTATTAATAGTTTTGGATCTCAAATTTTGTCTAATCTCTCTTGTGTCATCAGCTCTCTTTTCCCATTGCCTGGTGAACATTTCCATATAAATATCTGTAGGGTGGTATAGTCGCTAAGTCATGTCTGACTCTTTGCAACCCCATGAACTGTAGCCCACCAGGCTCCTCTGTTCATGGGATTTCCCAGGCAAGAATAGTGGAGTGAGTTGCCATTTGTTTCTCCAGAGAATCTTCCTGATCCAGGAATTGAACCCAGATCTCCTGCATTGCAGGCAAATTCTTTACCAACTGAGCTACGAGGGAAGCCTACTGGAACCAGTTTAACATGTAAAAAGTGACCTCATAATTTTCTCTGCCAGAAGTCCTCAGCTACTTCCCTATCCAGATAACACTAACAGTCACATCCTTGTTTTATTAGAAAAGCCTGAGCATTTGAGGAAGCAGTTGCCTCTTCCAGCTTTTCCAGACTCACTTCAGCAAGGAAACAATGTCACCTGTCAGCATGGCTAACTCTGGACAGGTGAGCCACTTGGTAGCATCTGTAGGCAGGAGCAGCTTGCTTTCTGGTACTATCAGGAGAAGCTCATGTTCTGAGGTTGGGAGGGGTCACTGGCTGGGCTCTTGGCTGGTTGGTGCCTCTGATTGTTCTCCACAATTGGTCAGGGCTTCAGGATGTGCTCCCTGGCCAGGTAGTCCCACTGGCTGGACTGCACTGTGGCTGTTCTTTAGGGCTGGCCACACCACTGGGGGGGAACTCAAGTTCCATGGCTGGATGATGCCTCAGTCTGGGTCTCATGACTGGGTGCTGCCATAGGCTGTTTTCCACAGCTGGGTGGGACTGCAGACTGGGCTTCATGATTGGACAAGCCACTGGCTATGCTGTATAGTTGGGCTAGATTGTTGGCTGGAATACCTGGTCAGGAGGATCCAGAGGCTATGCTCACGTTAGGCAGTGGTGTTTGCTTACTCAAGCTGGGCCATATTATTATGGGCTCTCTGGCTGAGCCAGACTGCTGGGTACCCAAACCAGGAAGAACTAATGGTCACCATGCCTCCTAGCCAAATGGAACCATTGGCTTAACACTGTGAGTGAGCTGAGCTCTCTGGTCTTGTGCGGCTACCATCAGGAACCTGGTCTGCCAAGATCCCTGCACTGGTTGCTTGAGCCCTGTCCCTTTCTTTATTTCTACTTGACTCCTGGCCGTCTAGTCCTACTGATTACCCTGTGCTGTGAAACCAAAGTGATCTTCCAGGAAGTGCCCCAGATAGTTGGAGAAGCTGGGTGTATGCCTCAGGTTCTCTTTTTGCCACTGGTAAAACCATAGACGAAGGGAAGCTTCTCTCTGTGGCTGTGTGTTGGCCTGGGGAAGGGGTTACATGTTCAAAGTGAAACTGCTCCTCTTATTTCTAATGCAGCTTTTCTGGGTTTCTTTGGTTGCTGTTGCTTTTTTTTTTTTTTTTAATGTGGCATAAGGGGATGATTCACCTTCACCCATGGATTCTGGGATTTTCACAAAGGCGTTCTTATCTGTGGATAGTTGCTAGGCTTTCTGTGAAGGGAAGTAATGCCAAGGACTTCCTATTCTACCATCTTCCTGATGTTACTCCAGAAAGATTTTGGTAGAAATTGGCAACTAGAATTTTTAAAATGTAGAGAAATCAACAAATGTAAAAAATAATTGTAGAGAAATCAACAAAACAGCAAAAATGATTCTGACAACTAAAACTAGAGGATTCCTCCTAATTGCTTCCAAAAGTAAAGCTAAATTAATTGAGGCAGCATGGTATTGATATAAGACCAGATATATAGCTGAATGTAAAAAAAAAAATAGAGTTCCAAAATAGACCTAAACACTGTACGGCCATTGATTTGCAACAAAGGAAATTCAGTGAGGTAAGGGAAAGTCTTCAACAAATATTCGAACATTCACTTGAATAATCATGAACCTTGACCATTGCCTCATACATACACAAATACACAAAGGTTAACATAAAAAGATCATGTGAGAGCAAAAATTTTAAGGCTTCTTGAAAAAAATACAGGAGAAAATCTTCATTAGTTGAGATTAAGTAAATATTTCTGAGAAGGCACAGAAAGCAATTTCAAAAGAAAATAATTATAAATTGGAATTCATCAAAACTATAAACTGCTGTGCTTTGCAAGATGTTAAAGAAATGAAAATATAAGCCATGGGGAGAAAATATTTACAAAACATCTGATAAAAGATTTACACTCAGAAGATATAAGGAACTCACTTCATATAAGATACAAATGTCAACTTTTAAAAACAGAAAATTATTTGGGCACTTTATAGAAGAATGTCTAAAAGGAACATCAAAGAAGCACATAAAACATGCTTTTGATTAATCCTTAGGTATCTCTACACTTATTGTGCTTTCAGCTATCTTTGGTGAGATGTCTCTTCAAGACTATTATTCACTTATTGACTTTTATATTATTGAATTATAGAAATTTTTATATATTCTGAATAAAGTCCTTTGTGAGATACATATTTTATAACTGTATCATGATTATACATTTACATTATGATATTTTTATAAGAAAATTTTTGTTGAAATGTTATTTATTATATTTCCAGTTAGTCCTTTTACTAACCCTAAGGCAGTAAAGATATTCTATATTATCTCCTAAAGTTTTCTAGTTTTAGATGTTGTGTTTAGATTTATATCTGTGAATATGCACTTAGTCATGTCCAACTCTTTGGACCTTGTGGACTGTAGCCCACCAGGCTCCACTGTCCATGAAATTTTCCAGGCAAGAATATTGCAATGAGTTGCCATATCATACTCCAGGGGATCTTCTCGACCCAGGGATCAAACCTGTCTCTTTCTGTCTCCTGCATTGACAGGTAGATTCTTTACCACTGCTCCGCCTGGAAAGCCCTATTTAGATTTATGAAAATGTTAGTCGCTCAGTCATGTCCAACTCCTTGCGACCCCATGAACTGTAGCCCATCAGGCTCCTCTGTACATGGAATTCTCCAAGCAAGAATACTAGAGTGGATTGCCATTTCTTTCTCCAGGTTGGGATCTTCCCAACCCTGGGATTGAACCTGGGTCTCGTGCATTGCAGGTAGATTCTTTACCATCTGAGAGACCAGGGAAACCCATTCAGATTTATAAAAATAATCAGATTTATAAACCACTTTTATTTAAAATTTATATATAGTATGAGAAAGAGTTTTTTCACATATACAGTATTCTACTACCATAAATTGTTCTATCAATCAAATGTCTGTCTTTATACCAATATCAATCTATTTTGATTACTGTAATTTTCTAAGTTTTAAGTTCCAAGTTTAAGTAATCCAACCTTATACTTTGCTAAGAGTTTTGGGAATTCTATGCTTTTTGCATTTTCAAACACATTTTGTTTGCCTGCAAAGTCGTATCTGACTCTTTGCAATTCCCATGGAATGCAGCACACCAGGCTTTCCTGTCCTTCAATGCTATCTCCTGGAGCTTGTGCAAATTCATGTTCATTGAGTTGGTGATGCTATCTAATCATCTCATTCTCTGCTGTCCCCTTCTCCTCCTGCCTTCTATCTTTCCCAGCATCAGTCTTTTCCAATGACTTGGCTCTTTGCATCAGGTGGCCAAAGTATAGGAGTTTTAGCATCAGTCCTTTCCATAAATATACAGCGTTAATTTCCTTTAGAATTGACTGGTTTGATCTCAAATGCATTTTGAAATCAATTTATTTTTTAAATGAATTGTGTGGGTATTATGATGTACTTCTTATTTTGCTTCTATGGATTGATTTGTGAAGAATGACAGCTTAAAAAATATTAAATCTTCCAATCCATGAGCATGATCTAGCCCTTAATTTATATCAGATATCCTATAATTTGCTTCAGTGGTGTTTCCGACTATTCAGTACAGAAGTCTTGCATGTCTTTCACTTTATTTAGTCCTACATATTTCATGCCTTTGATTCTACTGAAAACTGATTTTTAAATTATCTCATTTTCCAGTTTGGAATATTACCACTATTTCTCTTTTTTAAAGATTATTTGTACTGTTATTACAAAAGTACATTCACAGTTATTTTATACATGGTAAGTGAATAGTAAACTTTATGAGAAGTTGAATGTCTGAAAATGACTTCTTTTCTTATGGTTAATTTATGATTCAGTATAACATTGCTAAAGATGTTGAAAACATGCTATAATATCTGCTGCAATCCATTTTTACACAGAGGAATCATATGCTGATCTAATTGTTTCTTTGCAGCAGAACATTTTTTTCTCCCTAAGAGATTTTTAGGATCGCTTCTTTGCACTTAGTCTACTGTATTCACTGTAAAAAACAAAAACAATATTGTGTTTATGCATGTTTTTATTTCATCCATACTTCTTGCCATTCAGTGGATCTTTCCAGTCTGAAGGCACATGTCTATCTTTACATCTGTTCATTTTTCTTTAATTCTTTGTTATTTCTTCTTTTTATTATCCTTCTGTGACCCCTTACTAGATATTGAACCTCCTGACTTTAAGTATATATTATCTCTACTCTCATATGCTCTATCTCTTTGCATACTGTCATTTTTTTCTGGGAACACCCTTGACTCCATCTTTCATGCCCCCTTTTTAATATACTTAATTTCAAAGTATTCTGAGTTATTCCTTGATTCTTCTTTAACACACTGTGTTACATGTGCAATATCTTCTAGAAACTTTTACAGTATTTATAATTGTGTGTGTATGTTTGGGGCAACTTCACATATTTTCATTTTCACTATGGTCAGTAATTTCATTTGTTTACTTTGGCTCTCTTTCGTGCCACTAGATTTTTTTTTAATAATATAGTATTTCTTTGTTGCCAATTCATATTTAGGAATAAGGGAACAGGTTTTCCTTTTATTTATTTATTTTTAAATGTATTTTAATTGGAGGTTAATTACTTTACAATATTATATTGGTTTTGCCATACATCAACATGTATCCGCCACAGGTATACACGTGTTCCCCATCCTGAACCCCCTCCCTCCTCCCCTCCCCATACCATTCCTCTGGAATGTCCCAGTGCACCAGCCCTAAGCATCCTATATCATGCATCAAACCTGGACTGGCGACTCATTTCACATATGATATTATACATATTTCAATGCCATTCTCCCAAATCATCCCGCCCTCTCCCTCTCCCACAGAGTCCAAAAGACTGTTCTGTACATCTTTGTCTCTTTTGCTGTGTCGCATACAGGGTTATCGTTACCATCTTTTAGGTTTTCTTATATAAGTAACTGAATAGGTTTCCTTTGCATGTGTGTAGTCTGCTTTTGCCTAACAGATTTCTCCAACGGGAGACCTAATGCCAAGCTCTTTGAATATCAGCGGATCATGTCAACTGACAGGATTTATTTTACTGTGTGTGTGTGTATGAATCTAGCAGGCAGAACACACAGATTTAATATCTCAAACACTAAGGCAAGGACAGGAAGGTTGTTTTATATGAGTTGTCAACACCAATGCTAGGAGCTTTATTTTTCCAAAGGTAACAGTTATTTATAGATTAAATCTCCAGTTATATTCTGAGAGTTTATATATGGCATACAAAGAAAATTGTGGCATGTTAATTCTCACTGATTTTCTGTAGATAAAACTTCAATAATTTACCATTATTTATGGCCTCTAGCTAATCTTTGTTAATTTTCACAATACTATATTTAATTTTGGACCATCTTTCTGGTTTTGCCTCCAAGGAATAAACAAACCCACCTCTACTTTTGTCTTTTGTCAGTTTTTAGATTGGACACTCTTTTGATATGACCTAAGTGATTTAATTATATTTTTAAATTTTTGAAATTCATTTAGATCTTCTGTCCAATGATATCTAAAAATAATAAGAGATATCACACATATTTTCATTAACAATTTTTTCCCCTCTAGTTTCAATGAGTCTTCAGAAAAAAAAATCAGAGGTGCTTAGCCCACCATCTTGTTATCAGTAGCCTGCATGCAAATAATATCATACGGTATTTGTTCCTCTCTGCCTGGCTTATTACATTTAGTCTAATGTCCCCTAGGTCACAGATCCCAGGATTTTTTCCTTCTTTTAAAGTCTGAATAATATTCAGTTGTGTGTATATATATCACATTTTCTTTATTCATTCATCTGTCCATAGACATTTTGGTTGTTTCCATATCTTCGCTATTCTGAATAGTGCTGTCCTAAACATGGGAATAAGGACATCTCTTTGAGACAGTAATTTATTTTCTTTGGATATATATCCACAAGTGAGATTGCTGGACCATATGGTAGTTCTATTTTTAAATATTTGATTCACCTCTATATTGTTTTCCATAATTACTGTACCAATATACAAAAGATGATGCTGTGAAAATGATGCACTCAATATGCCAACAAATTTGGAAAACTTGGCAGTGGCCACAGGACTGGAAAAGGTCAGTTTTCATTCCAGTCCCTAAGAAAGGCAATGCCAAAGAATGCTCAAACTACTCACAATTGTACTCATCTCACATGGTACTAAAGTAATGCTCAAAATTCTCCAAGCCAGGCTTCAGCAATATGTGAACTGTGAACTTCCAGATGTTCAAGTCGGTTTTAGAAAAGGCAGAGGAATCAGAGATCAAATTGCCAACATCTGCTGGATCATGGAGAAAGCAAGAGAGTTCCAGAAAAACATCTATTGCTGCTTTATTGACTATGACAAAGCCTTTGACTGTGTGGATCAAAATAAACTGTGGAAATTCTGAAAGAGATGGGAAAACAAGACCACCTAACCTGCCTCTTAAGAAATCTGTATGCAGGGTCAGGAAGCAACAGTTAGAACTGGACATGGAACAACAGACTGGTTCCAAATAGGAAAAGGAGTATGTCAAGGCTGTGTATTGTCACCCTGCTTATTTAACTTATATGCAGAGTACATCATGAGAAATATTAGGCTGGAAGTAGCACAAGCTGTAATCAAGATTGCCAGGAGAAATATCAGTAACCTCAGATATGCAGATGACACCACCCTTATGGCAGAAAGTGAAGAAGAACTAAAGAGCCACTTGATGAAAGTGAAAGAAGAGAGTGAAAGAATAGAGTGAAAAAGTTGGCTTAAAGTTCAACATTCAGAAATCAAAGATCATGGCATCTGGTCCCACCATTTCATGGGAAATAGATGGGGAAAGAGTGGAAACAGTGGAAACAGTGGCTGACTTTATTCTGGGGGGCTAAGGGCAATGCCTTATATAGAGGAAAACAACAGAATGGGAAAGACTAGAGATTTCTTCAAGAAAATCAGAGACACCAAGAGAACATTTCATGCAAAGATGGGCTTGATAAAGGACAGAAATGGTATGGACCTAACAGAAGCAGTAGATATTAAGAAGAGGAGGCAAGAATACACGGAAGAACTGTACAGAAAAGATCTTCACAACCCAGGTAATCATGATGATGTGATCACTAATCTAGAGCCAGACATCTTGAGATGTGAAGTCAAGTGGGCCTTAGAAAGCATCACTATGAACAAAGTTAGTAGAGGAGATGGAATTCCAGTTGAGCTGTTTCAAATCCTGAAAGATGATGCTGTGAAAGTGGTGCACTCAATATGCCAGCAAATTTGGAAAACCCAGCAGTGGCCACAGGACTGGAAAAGGTCAGTTTTCATTCCAATCTCAAAGAAAGGCAATGCCAAAGAATGCTCAAACTACCACACAATTGCACTCATCTCACATGCTAGTAAAGTAACGCTCAAAATTCTCCAAGCCAGGCTTCAGCAATACGTGAACCGTGAACTCCCTGATGTTCAAGCTAGTTTTAGAAAAGGCAGAGGAACCAGAGATCAAATTGCCAACACCCGCTGGATCATGGAGAAAGCAAGAGAGTTCAAGAAAAACATCTATTTCTGCTTTATTGACTATGCCAAAGCCTTTGACTGTGTGGATCACAATAAACTGTGGAAAATTCTTCAAGAGATGGGAATACCAGACCACCTAACCTTCCTCTTGAGATATCTGTATGCAGGTGAAGAAGCAACAGTTAGAACTGAACATGGAACAACAGACTGGTTCCAAACAGGAAAAGGAGTATGTCAAGGCTGTGTATTGTCACCCTGCTTATTTAACTTCTATGCAGAGTACATCATGAGAAACACTGGACTGGAAGAAACACAAGCTGGAATCAAGAGGAGCTAAAAAGCCTCTTGATGAAAGTGAAAGAGGAGAGTGAAAAAATTGGCTTAAAGCTCAACAGTCAGAAAACTAAGATCATGGCATCAGGTCCCATCACTTCATGGGAAATAGATGGGGAAACAGTGGAAACAGTGTCAGACTTTATTTTTGGGGTTCCAAAATCACTGTGGGTGGTGACTGCAGCCATGAAATTAGAAGACGCCTACTCCTTGGAAGAAAAGTTATCAACAACCTAGATAGTATATTCAAAAGCAGAGACATTACTTTGCCGACTAAGGTCTGTCTAATCAAGGCTATGGTTTTTCCAGTGGTCAGGTATGCATGTGAGATTTGGACTGTGAAGAAGGCTGAGTGCTGAAGAATTGATGCTTTGGAACTGTGTTGTTGGAGAAGACTCTTGAGAGTCCCTTGGACTGCAAGGAAATCCAACCAGTCCATTCTGAAGGAGATCAACCCTGGGATTTCTTTGGAAGGAATGATGCTGAAGCTGAAACTCCAGTACTTTGGCCACCTCATGGGTAGAGTTGACTCATTGGAAAAGATTCTGATGCTGGGAGGGATTGGGGGCTGGAGGAAAAAGGGACGACCGAGGATGAGATGGCTAGATGGCATCACGGACTCGATGGACATGAGTCTGAGTGAACTTCGAGAGATGGTGATGAACAGGGAGGCCTGGCATGCTGCGATTCATGGGGTTGCAAAGAGTCAGACACGACTGAGCAACTGAACTGAACTGAACTGAACTGAAGGGCAATACCAGAGAGGCTTTTCCCTATGCTTTCTTCTACAAATTTTATACTTTCAGGTTTTATGCTTAAGTCTTTAATCCATTTTTAGTTGATTTTTGTTTACCATATAAGATACAGGTCTAAGGCTAGTATATTTTTTTAACTGTTGTAAGTTTCTTTTTTTTAAATCCGTAGTGACACATTTAATTCTCATGACAGCCCATTAGGAGTAGCTACTGTTACTATCACCATTTTATATATGAGTAAACTAAGACATGAGAAGTCGAATAACTTTCCGAAGGATTCACAGTGAAATTGTAGTAATGGGGCTAAATGCCATGATCTTAGTTGTTTTTTTTTTTTTTTTTTTTAATATTTAGTTTTAAGCTGGCTTGTTCACTTGCCTCATTCACCCTCATCAAGAGGCTCTTTAGTTCCTCTTTGTTTTCTGCCATTAGAGTGATATCATCCACATATCTGAAGTTGTTGATGTTTTCCTGCCTATCTTGATTATAGCTTCTAACTCATCCAGCCCAGTATTTCTCACGATGTGCTCAGTGTACAGGTTAAACAAACAGGGTGACAGTAGGCAGCCCTGTCATACTCCTTTCTTTATCTTGAACCAATTGTTTGTATACCTAAGTAAAATTAAATGAGCAGAGGATATAACCAACAAATTTACTGAATTATATTAAAAGTTTATAAAGTATAAATGTGCTTGTTCAATCTTTTCATTAATCAAATAATTGCAAAGTAAATCACCAATTGTACAACATTTTGTTTCTGAAATGATAATGGATTAATAATTGGTAATAATATTAGTGGAAATGAACACTCTCATATACTGCTTATAAAGAAAAAATTATTACAACATTTCTGGAAATCAGTTCTTAGCTCTCAGATCCATATACCCTTTGACACGTATCTTGTATACCATTTAAAAACAGGAAATATTTATATATAAAATGTTAATGGTAGCACAGTGAAAAAAATTGGAAATAATTCAAAATACCAAAACATCATTCATTTACTCATTCATAAATTCAGTTACAATTATTTGTTCAGTAGCTACAACATGCCAGATACTGTCTGAAACCCAGAGTATACAGTAGAAATGAGACACACAAAATCATATCTTTCAAAGAGTTTGTATTTTATTGGAGGGAGAGAATAAACAAAAAGAAAAAAAAGCAAAAAAAGAGAAAAAAGCAAACCAAGTACTGATAAGCCCTATGAAGAAGAAAATATGAGTTGATGGATAGAAACTAGGGACTACTTTATATGGTTAAGTGATGGCATTTAAATTGAGATCTGAGGGAAGAGTTTTCTATGTTGAAATAAAAGTCCAAGACAGAAAAAGACTTAAAATTTACGAATAACAGAAAGACACCTGGTTCTATGCAATCAACTAAAAAGAGAGGAAGATTTACATTGGACCTTGCAACACCTCTAAGGAATGTGAACTTTATTCTAAATGTGTTGAGAAGCTATTGAAAGAACTTAACAAACACATGAAAAGATGCTCAACATCACTCATTATCAGAGAAATGCAAATTAAAACCACAGTGAGGTACCATTTCATGCCTGTCAGAATGGCTGCTATCCACAAATCTACAAGCAATAAATGCTGGAGAGGGTGTGGAGAAAAGGGAACCCTCTTTCACTCTTGGTGGGAATGCAAACTAGTACAGCCACTATGGAAAACAGTGTGGAGCTTCCTTAAAAACTGGAAATAGAACTGCCATATGACCCAGCAATCCCACTGCTGGGCATACACACCAAGGAAACCAGAATTGAAAGAGACACATGTACCCCAATGTTCATCGCAGCACTGTTTATAATAGCCAGGACATGGAAACAACCTAGATGTCCATCAGCAGATGAATGGATAAGAAAGCAGTGGTACATATACACAATGGAGTATTACTCAGCCATTAAAAAGAACACATTTGAATCAGTTCTAATGATGTGGATGAAACTGGAACCTATTATTACAGAGTGAAGTAAGCCAGAAAGAAAAACACCAATACAGTATACTAATGCATATATATGGGATTTAGAAAGATGGTAATGAAAACCCTGTATGCGAGACAGCAAAAGAGACACAGATGTATAGAACAGTCTTTTGGACTCTGTGGGAGAGGGAGAGGGTGGGATGATTTGGGAGAATGGCACTGAAACATGTATAATATCAAATATGAAACGAGTCACCAGTCCAGGTTCAATACATGATACTGGGTGCTTGGGACTGGTGCACTGAGACGACCCAGAGGGATGGTACGGGGAGGGAGGAGGGAGGGGGGTTCAGGATGGGGAACACATGTATACCTGTGGTGGATACATGTTGATGTACAGCAAAACCACTACAATATTGTAAAGTAATTAACCTCCAATTAAAATAAATAAATTCATATAAAAAAACTTGAGAATATAGCAAACTGATTATGTTTTAAAAGCTCACTTTGGCTACTTTTTGGAGAATGGTTCACAGGGAACAAAATAAGAAGCAGAATAATTATTTTGAAAGCTTATTACAGTTGTCTAGATGAAAATAATGCCTTAGGACAGTAATCTAGACTAATGGAAGTGAAGAGATTCCAGATGTAGTTTGCAAATAGATGTTAGGAAGCAAGTTGGCAACTTTATATAATGATGTTTTTAGGCTGAGAAAGTTGAAGCAGTGTTGGAGAAGACTCTGGAGAGTCCCTTGAGCTGCAAGGAGATCAAACCAGTCAATCCTAAAGGGGATCAACCCTGAGTATTCATTGGAAGGACTGATGCTAAAGCTGAAGCACTTTGGCCAATGAAAAAAAGTGAAAGTTAAAGTAACTCAGTCTTGTCTGATTCTTTGCAACCCCATAGTTCATGGAATACTGGAGTGGTTAGCCTTTCCCTTCTTCAGGGGATCTTTCCAACCCAGGACTTGAACCCAGGTCTCTTGCATTGCAGGGGGATTCTTAACCAGCTGAGCCACAAGAGAAGCCCAAGAATACTGGAGTGGGTAGCCTATCCCTTCTTCAGTGGATCTTCCTGACTCAGGAATTGTCAGGGTCTCCTGCATTGCAGGTGGACTCTACCAACTGAGCTATCAGGGAAGCCCAGTTTGGTCAATGCTTTGTCCAGTACTTTAGCCACTTGATGCAAAGAGCTGACTCATAGGAAAAGACCCTGATGCTGGGAAAGATAGAAGGCAGGAGCAGAAGGGGATGGCAGGATGAGGTGATTGGATGGTATCACTGACTCAATGAACATGAGTTTGAGAAACTCTGGAGATAGTGAAGGGCAGGGAAGCCTGGCGTGCTGCAGTCCCTGTGATTACAAAGAGTCAGACACAACTGAGTGACTGAACAACAAGATACTATTATATATGGCAACAGTAGAGGTCACTAGTGGTCTTCCTTTGTGTCTCAGATGGTAAAGAATCTGCCTGCAGTGCAGAAGTCTTGGGTTCGATCCCTGGGTTGGGAAGATCCCCTGGAGAAGGGAATGGCAACCTACTCCAGAATTCTTGCCTGGAGAATCCCATGGATAGGGGAGCATGGCAGGCTATAGTCCATGGGGTTCCAAAGAGTTGAACACGACTGACCAACTAATACTACTATTTTTTTCAAAGTGATTATGACAATAGAAATGCCTTGGGAGGAGTTATGGCCTGGTTGAGGAAAAAATGCTATATGAGAAGGAAAGATGGTGAAGTGCATTGTGGTACTCTTATAGGCTGCTGATATTTAAAATGAAGTCATTCAGTCGTGTCCGACTCTTTGCAAATGTACTGTAGCCTACGAGGCTATTCCATCCATGGGATTTTCCAGGCAAGAATACTGGAGTGGGTTGCCAATTCCTCCTCCAGGAGATCTTCCCAACCCATGGATTGAACTGAAGTCTCCCACATTATAGGCAGACGCTTTACCATCTAAGCCACCAGGGAAGTGTTCCGGTAGATCTATTTCAAAAGCTGATATTTAACCTGGTAAATATTTTCAAAGACTGTTTTATATGGTGCATATTTTCAAAGAGTATTTAATGCTTTTTAATCATGCTCAAAATAAACTTTTAATAAAAAAACAGGATTAAAAAGTGTAAATAGATCTTAATTTTGCAAATAGATGAGCATAATGGTTCCATGATATTTAAGAAAATATTGAAAAAATCACTTATAACTTTTCCATAAATATACTTAAAACTATGAATAGACAATATCGTAGCTATATTGGGATAAAAATAATGGTTTCTGGTAGATTAATCCAAAAGACAAAATAAATTTTATTCCCAACCAATTATATGAAATGGCTATTCAAGGTTTCTTGAGAATCATTCAAACAGTGACAAACATCATATATCTAAATTGGTGGGATGATTTGGGAGAATGGCATTGAAACGTGTATAATATTATAAGAAATGAATCACCAGTCCAGGTTCTATGCAGGATACAGGATGCTTGGGGCTGGTGCACTAGGATGACCCAGAGGGATGGTATGGGGAGGGAGGTGGGAGGGGGGTTCAGGATGGTGAACACGTGTACACCCGTGGAGGATTCATGTAGATGTATGGCAAAACCAATACAATATTGTAAAGTAATTAGCCTCCAATTAAAATAAATAAATTTAAATTAAAAATAAATAATAGTTCAAATCTTCTTTTGTGTCTTTTGGATACTTTCCTTCGAAGACGTTGTTCATAATTTTTCTTGGTATATGTATTTTGTGTTAATACTGTGTATAAGACACTTATTTTAAAAAAATTTCATTAGAGTTTAGTTGATTATTAATATGTTAATTTCAGATGTACAGCAAAGTGATTCAGTTATGCATATATCTGTTTTTTTTTTTCAAATTATTTTCCTTTTTAGATTATTACAGAATATTGAGCAGAGTTCCCTGTAGTATACAGTGGTGCCTTGTTGGTCATTTATTTTATGTATAGCAGTGTGTACATGTCGATCCCAAACTTCCAATCTATCCCTCCCCCACTCTCCCCCGGTAACCATAAGTTCATTCTTTAAGTGTGTGAGTCTTTTTCTGTTTTGTAAATAAGCTCGTTTGTATCTTTGTGTGTTTCTTTTTAGATTCTGCATATAAGTGATAAATATGATATTTGTCTTTATCTTTTTGGCTTACTTCACTTAGTATGATAATCTCCATGTCCATCCATGTTGCTGCAAGTGGCATTATTTACTTCTGTTAAATAGATGAGTATTATTCCATTGTATACATGTACAACATCTTCTCTATCCACTTATCCTTTGATTTACTTATGGAAATCCTTTATAAAACTAAAAATAGAGCTACCATATATCCAGCAATCCCACTCCTGGACATGTATCTGGAGAAAAACTTGGTTCAAAAGGATGCATGCATCCCAGTGTTCGTTGCAGCACTGTTTATAACAGCAAAAAACATGGAAGCAACCTAAAAAACATTTATTTTTAATGAAGCACAGCCTGTGGAATATTTCTTTAAAAGATCATACATTTGGTATTGTATCAGAAAGTTATGTCAAACCTCAGCTCATCTAAAATTCTCCCTATGTTTTATTTTTTGAGGCCTTTTATATTTATGTGTTGTTATATTTATGTCTGTGATCCATTTATCCTTCAATATCGTGGTGACTGTTCTGAGTCTTTTGCCTCTTCTATATCAATTTAAGAATCTGTTTGTTAATATCCATAAAATAACTTGTCACTATCTTTATTGGAATTGTATTGAATCAATAGGTAAAGTTGGAAAAAAGCTGACATTTTGTCACTACTGATCCTTTATCCATGAACATAGAGTATCTCCATATTAGTTCTTCAATTTGTTTCATGAGTTTTATAGTTTTTCTCATATATATCTTGTACATTCTTTCATTAGTTTCATACTTAAGTATTTCACTTTGGAGCGGAGGTTAATGTAAATGGTATTGTGTTTTAATTTCAAATTACATCATTGCTGATATTTAAGGAAACAATTGAATTTTGTATCCTGCAACTTTGCTGTATTGCTTATTATTTCCAGGATTTTTTTTTTTTTGGCCTTCTGCATAAACAGCAATGCCATCTATAAAGTTTTATTTCTTCCAAATGTGTATGCTTTTTATTTCCTTTTCTCATTGGATTAGCTAACCTTCTAGTATGATGTTGAAAACAAGAGGTGAGAGGGGACATACTTACTTTGTTTCTTTTTCTTTTCTTTTTTTTTGCCTTCTTTCTGATCTTAAAATGATTCAAGTTTCATACTGTCAAGTATGTTATCAGCTATAGGATTTTTGTAGTTTTTAAAAAATCAATGTGAGGAGATTCCCCTCTATTTATAGTTTATTGAGATTATTTTTATCATGAGTGGATATTGGATATTATCAAATGTTTTTCTGTATCTATTGATATAAGCACATAATTTTTCATTAGAATGTTGATATGATGTACTTAGATTCACTTCAGTTCAGTCACTCAATTGTGTCCAACTCTTTGTGACCCCATGGACTGCAGCACACCAGGCTTCCCTGTCCATCACCAACTCCTGGAGTTTGCTCAAATTCATGTCCATTGAGTTGGTGATGCAATCCGAACATCTCATTCTCTGTTTTCCCCTTTCCTCCTGCCTTCAATCTTCAGACTCAGGGTATGTTCTAATGACTCAGTTCTACACATCAGGTGGCCAGAGTATTGGAGTTTCAGCTTCACCATCAGTGCTTCCAATGAATATTAAGACTGATTACCTTTAGGCTTGACTTGTTTATCTCCTTGCAATCCAAGAGATACTTGAGTCTTCTCCAACATCACAGTTCAAAAGCATCAATTCTTCAATGCTCAACTTTCTTTATGGTCCAACTCTCACATCCATACATGACTGCTGGGAAAACCATAGCTTTGACTATAATGGTCAGTAATGTCTCTGCTTCCTAATATGCTGTCTAGGTTGGTCGTAACTTTTCTTCCAAGAAGCAAGTGTCATTTAATTTCATGGCTGAGGTCACCATCTGGAGTGATTTTGGAGCCCCAAAAATAAAGTCTGTCACTGTTTCCATTGTTTCCCCATCTATTTGCCATGAAGTGATGGGACAAGATGCAATGATCTTCATTTTTGAATGTTGAGTTTTAAGCCAACTTTTTCACTCTCCTCTTTCACTTTCATCAAGAGGCCCTTTAGCTCCTCTTCACTTTCTGCCATAAGGGTGGTGTCATCTGCATATCTGAGGTTATTGATATTTCTCCTGGCAATCTTGATTCTAGATTGTACCTCATCCAGTCTGGCATTTCACATGATGTACTTGGCATAGAAGTTAACTAAGCAGGGTGACAATATACAGTCTTGACATACTCTTGTCCCAATTTGGAGCCAGTCCATTGTTCTATATCTGCTTCTAACTATTGCTTGTTGACCTGCTCACAGATTTCTCAGGAGGCAGGTAAGGTGGTCTGGTATTCACATCTCTTGAAGAATTTTCCACAGTTTGTTGTGATCCACACAAGGCTTTAGCATAGTCAATAAAGCAGAAGTAGATGTTTTTCTGGAATTCTCTTGCATTTTCTATGATCCAACAGATGTTGGCAATTTGATCTCTGGTTCCTCTGCCTTTTGTAAATCCAGCTTGAACATCTGGAAGTTTACCGTTCATGTACTGTTGAAGTTTGGAGAATTTTGAGCCATATTTGCTAGTGTGTGAGATGAATGCAATTGTGCAATAGTTTGAAGATTCTTTGGCCTTGCCTTTCTTTGGGATTGGAATGAAGACTGACATTTTCCAGTCCTATGGTCACTGCTGTGTTTTCCAAATTTGCTGGTATATTGAGTGCCACACTTTCAAAGCATCATCTTTTAGGATTTGAAATAGCTCAACTGAATTCCATCACCTCCACTAGCTTTGTTCATAGTGATGCTTCCTACTTGACTTTGCACTCCAGTATGTCTGGCTTTAGGTGAGTGATCACACCATCGTGATTATATGGGTCATGAAGATCTTTTTTTATACATCTTCTGTGTGTTCTTGCCACCTCGTCTTAATATCTTCTGAGTCTGATATGCCCATACCATTTCTGTCCTTTACTGTGCCCATATTTGCATGAAATGTTCCCTTGGTATCTCTAATTTTCTTGAAGAGATCTCTAGTCTTTCCCATTCTATTGTTTTCCTCTATTTCTTTGTATTGATCACTGAGGAAGGCTTTCTTTCCTTGCTATTCTTTGGCACTCTGCATTCGAATAGGTATATCTCTCCTTTTCTCCTTTCCTTTTCACTTCTCTTCTTTTCTATTTGTAAGGCCTCCTTATACAACCATTTTGTCTTTTTGCATTTCTTTTTCTTGGGGATGGTCTTGATCCCTGCCTCCTGTACATTGTCATGAACCTCCATCCGTAGTTCTTCAGGCATTCTGTCTATCAAATCTAATCCCTCCAATCTATTTTTCACTTCCATTTTATAATCGTAAGGGATTTGATTTAGGTCATATCTGAGAGTCGGTCATGACTGAGCAACTGAACTGAACTGAACTGAATGGTCTAGTGGTTTTCTTTTTACTTTCCTCAGTTGAAGTCTGAATTTTTCAGTAAGTAGTTCATGATCTGAGAGCCACAGTCAGCTCCCGGTCTTGTTTTTGCTGACTGTATAGAGCTTCTCCATCTTCAGCTGCAAAGAATATAATCAGTCTGATTTCGGTATTGATTATCTGGTGATGTCCATGTGTAGAGCTGTCTCTTGTGTTGTTGGAAGAGGGTGTTTGCTATGACCAGTGCATTCTGTTGGCAAAACTCTGTTAGCCTTTTCCCTGCTTCATTTTGCACTCCAAGGCCAAACTTGCCTGTTACTCCAGATATCTCTTGGCTTCCTACTTTTGTATTTCAGTCCCCTATAATGAAAAAGACATCTTTTGGGGGTGTTAGTTCCAGAAGTTCTTGTAGGTGTTCATAGAACCACTCAACTTCAGCTTCTTCAGGATTATTTGTTGGGGGCATAGACTTGGGTTACTGTGATATTGAATGATTTGCCTTGCAAATGAACAGAGATCATTCTGTCGTTTTTGAGACTGCATCCAAGAACTACATTTCACTCTTTTCTTGACTATGAGGGCTGCTCCATTTCTTCTAAGGGATTCTTGTACACAGTAGTTGATATAATGGTCATCTGAATTAAATTTGCCCATTCTGGTCCATTTTATTTCACTGATTCCTAAAATGTCACTGTTCACTCTTGCTATCTCCTGTTTAACCACTTCCAATTTACCTTGATTTATGGACCGAACATTCCAGGTTCCTATGAGATTTTGTTCTTTTCAACATCAGACTTCACTTCCATCACCAGTGACATCCACAACTGGGCATTGTTTTCGCTTTGGCTCAGCCTCTTCATTCTTTTCTGGAGCTATTTCTTCACTCTTCTCCAGTAGCATATTGGGCACCTACTGATCTGGGGAGTTCATCTTTCAGTGTCCTATCTTTTTGCATTTTCATTAATTTATATTAATTGCTTTCAAATGTTGAATCAACCTTGCGTGCCTGAGATAAATCTCACTTTGTCTTCATATACAATTTTTAATACATTGTTAGATATGATGTGCTAATTTTTAAATGACTTTTCATCTCTGTTCTTAAGAGATTCTGGTCTATATATTTCTTATGTCTTTTTCTGATTTTGGTATTGGGCTAATCTTGGCCTCATAGAATGAATTAGGAATTACTATGAATTATTCCCTGATGCCTTCCATCTTCTGGAAAATGTTGTATGGAATTGGTATAATTTCTTCTCTGAAGGTTTTGATAGAATTCACCAGTGAACCTAAATGGTCCTGTTCCTTTCTGTTTGGGAAAACTAACTATTGATTCAGTTTATTTACTATAGATCTGTTCAGATTGTCTATTTCTTTTTGTATGAATTGTGGCAGATTGTGTCTTTGAGGAAATCAGTTCATTTCATCTAGGTTACCAAATTTGTGGGCATAGACTTGTTCATAATTTTCCTTTATATGTAATTTGCTTTTCTCTTTTTAGTTTCTAAGGTGGAAGCTTAGATAATTGATTTTAGATCTTTATTTTTTTCTAATATATGCACTCAGTGCTGTGTATCTCCCCCTGTAAGCACTACTTTCGCTGTATCTCACAGATTCAGATAAATTCTGTTTCCATTTTCAATTGCTTCAAACTATTTTAATTTTCTTTTTTTGTGACTCCTGTGTTATGTAGAAGTGATTTAAGCTCCAAGTATTTGGGGCTTTCCCAACCATCTTTCTATTATTGATTTCCTTAATCATTGGTCTGAGAGAAGACATTGTATGACTTCTTCTTTTAAATATTCTGAGGTATATTTAACAGCCCAGAATGTGGTATATCATGATAAATATTTCTATGAATTGAGAAAAATATGTATTCTGCTATTGTTAAAGTACTCTGTAGATGCCAATTATATACAGTTGATTGATGATGTTTTTAAATTCAACTATGTTCTTACTTAACATTCAGAAAACTAAGATCATGGCATCTGGTCCCATCACTTCATGGGAAATAGATGGGGAAACAGTGTAAACAGTGGCAGATTTTTTTTTTGGGGGGGGGTGCTCCAAAGTCACTGCAGATGGTGACTGCAGCCATGAAATTAAAAATACTTACTCCTTGGAAAGAAAGTTATGACCAAACTAGATAGCATATTCAAAAGCAGAGACATTACTTTGCCGACTAAGGTCCATCTAGTCAAGGCTATGGTTTTTCCAGTGGTCATGTATGCATGGGAGAGTTGGACTGTGAAGAAAGCTGAGCGCCAAAGAATTGATGCTTTGGAACTGTGGTGTTGGAGAAGACTCTTGAGAGTCCCTTGAACTGCAAGGAGATCCAACCAGTCCATTCTGAAGGAGATCAGCCCTGGGATTTCTTTGAAAAGATTGATGCTAAAGCTGAAATTCCAGTACTTTGGCCACCTCATGCGAAGAGTTGACTCATTGGAAAAAACTTTGATGCTGGGAGGGATTGGGGGCAGGAGGAGAAGGGATCCACAGAGGATGAGATGACTGGATGGCATCACTGACTCAATGGACATGAGTCTCAGTGAACTCCGAGAGTTGGTGATGGACAGGGAGGCCTGGTGTGCTGCAATTCATGGGGTTGCAAAGAGTCGGACATAACTGAGTGACTGAACTGAACTGAACTGAATGTCCCTCTTTATCCCTAGTAACTTGTGCTGTCTGAAATTAATATAGCCACTTGTACTTTCTTTGGATTAGTCTTAGCATACTCATCATCCATTTGCTATCAATATGTATGTGTTTTTATATTTAAAGTTTCTTGTAGACAACATATAGTTGGATCTTGTTTTTCTTTATAATCTATAACACTCTATTTCCTATGTGTATATTTAGAGTCTTGATGTTCAGAGTGAAGTAATGTGATTACCTTAGAATAACAAAATAATCCTAAATTTCCCTTTCCATGCCTTGTATCATTACTGTCAATCATTTCATATATAGTGTACAAGCATATACCATAAGCACACACAAGTATATTTTTGCTATTATTATTTTGAACAAACTGCCATCTATCAAATCAATTATGAATGAAAAAAGTTTTTATTTTACTTTAACTAATTTCCTTCTCTGATGCTCTTTCTAAATTAATGCCTAAGTTTCAGACCTATATCATTTTGTTTTCTCTAAATTTTTTTGAACATGTCTTGCAAGGCAGATGTACTGGCAACAAATTCCCTCAATTTTTGTTTGTTTGAGAATGTCTTGACTTCTCTTTGACTTTTGAAGGATAATTTCATGCAGTACAGAATTCTAGGTCAATGTTGTTTTTCTTCTCTCAACACTTTCACTGTTTTACTCCAGTCTCTTTTACTTGCATGATTTCTGAGTACAAGTCAGATATAATTGTTACCTTTGATTCTTTATAGGCTTTTCCCCCATGTGGCATCTTTGGGTTTTTTTTTTTTTTTTCCTTTGACTTTCTGAAGTTTGAATATGCCTTGGTGAAGTTTTGTAAACATTTTTTCCTACTTGATATTCTCTGAGTTTCCTGGTATTTTGGTTTGATATTTGACATTGAATTCAGGAAATTCTCATTCATAATTGTTTCAAATATATCTTCTATTCTTTTCTTTCTTCTCCTTCGGGTATTTCCATTACATGTAGGTTACAGCTTTATTAGGTGTCCCAAAATTATTAGATATTCTGTTCTGTTTATTTCAGTCATTTTCCTCCTTTTCAGTTTTGGATTTTTAAATTGAGATATCCTCAAGCTCAGAGATTATTTCTTCATAGCTATTAGCAGCTATATTCAGTGTACTAATAAGCCCATTGAAGACATTCTTCGGTTTGGTTAACGTTCATTTTGTCTCTACCATATCTTTTTTGGTTCGTAGAATTGCCATCATGCTAATTACTTCGCCCATTTGTTGTTGCATGTTGTGCATTTTATTCATTAGAGCCTGCAGCATATTAATCACAGCCCTGCTGAAAGGTTGTTGTTGAATCATGATGCTGGGATTCTTGGCCCCCGGAGGAGAAGAATTCAATCCAGGGCCAGAGATGAGGCTTGATTGCTCAGAGCTTTTGTGTAATAAAGTTTTATTAAAGTATAAAGGAGATAGAGAAAGCTTCTGACATAGTCATCAGAAGGGGCAGAAAGAGTACCTGCTTGTCAGAGTTAGCAATGAGTTATATACTCTCCAATGAATCCAAAGAATGTCTGGAGGTTGTAAAGACCTCACCAGACCTATTCCCATAATTTACATTTTCAGTTCAGTTCAGTAGCTCAGTCATGTCCGAATCTTTGCGACCCCGTGAATTGCAGTACGCCAGGCCTCCCTGTTCATTACCATCTCTCGGAGTTCACTCAGACTCACGTCCTTCCAGTCAGTGATGCCATCCAGCCATCTCATCCTCGGTCGTCCCCTTCTCCTCCTGCCCCCAATCCCTCCCAGTATCAGAGTCTTTTCCAATGAGTCAACTCTACCCATGAGGTGGCCAAAGTACTGGAGTTTCAGCTTTAGCATCATTCCTTCCAAAGAAATCTCAGGGCTGATCTCCTTCCAGAATGGACTGGTTGGATCTCCTTGCAGTCCAAGGGACTCTCAAGAGTCTTCTCCAACACCACAGTTCAAAACCATCAATTCTTCAGCACTCAGCCTTCTTCATAGTCCAACTCTCACATTCATACATGACCACAGGAAAAACCATAGCCTGACTAGGCAAACCTTAGTCGGCAAAGTAATGTCTCTGCTTTTCAGTATGCTATCTAGGTTGTTGATAACTTTTCTTCCAAGGAGTAAACGTCTTCTAATTTCATGGCTGCAGTCACCATCTGCAGTGATTTTGGAGCCCCCCAAATAAAGTCTGACACTGTTTCCACTGTTTCCCTATCTATTTCCCATAGAGTGATGGGACCGAATGCCATGATCTTCATTATCTGAATGTTGAGCTTTAAGCCAACTTTTTCACTCTCCTCTTATACTTTCATCAAGAGGCTTTTTAGCTCCTCTTCACTTTCTGCCATAAGGGTGGTGGCATCTACATATCTGAGGTTATTGATATTTCTCCTGGCAATCTTGATTCCAGCTTGTGCTTCTTCCAGCCCAGAGTTTCTCATGATGTACTCTTCATAGAAGTTAAATAAGCAGGGTGACAATACACAGCCTTGATGTACTCCTTTTCCTATTTGGAACCAGTCTGTTCTTCCATGTACAGTTCTAACTGTTGCTTCCTGAACTGCATACCGATTTCTCAAGAGGCAGGTCAGGTGGCCTGGTAGTCCCGTCTCTTTCAGAATTTTCCACATTTTATTATGATCTACACAGTCAAAGGCTTTGACATAGTTAATAAAGCAGAAATAGATGTTTTTCTTGAACTCTCTTGCTTTTTCCATGATCTAGTGGATGATGGCAATTTGATCTCTGTTCCTCTGCCTTTTCTAAAACCAGCTTGAACATCAGGGAGTTCACGGTTCACGTATTGCTGAAGCCTGGTTTGGAGAATTTTGAACATTACTTTACTAGCGTGTGAGATGAGTGCAATTGTGTGGTAGTTTGAGCATTCTTTGGCATTGCCTTTCTTTGAGATTGGAATGAAAACTGACCTTTTCTAGTCCTGTGGCCACTGCTGAGTTTTCCAAATTTGCTGGCATATTGAGTGCAGCACTTTCACAGCATCATCTTTCAGGATTTGAAACAGCTCAACTGGAATGCCATCACCTCCACTAGCTTTGTTCATAGTGATGCTTTCTAAGGCCCACTTGACTTCACATTCCAAGATGTCTGACTCTAGATTAGTGATCACATCCTCATGATTATCTGTGTCATGAAGTTCCTTTTGTACAGTTCTTCCGTGTATTCTTGCCACCTCTTCTTAATATCTTCCGCTTCTCTTAAGTCCATACCATTTCTGTCCTTTATTAAGCCTATCTTTGCATGAAATGTTCCCTTGGTATCTCTAATTTTCTTGAAGAGATCTCTAGTCTTTCCCATCTGTTCTTTTCCTCTATTTCTTTGCATTGATCGCTGAAGAAGGCCTTCTTATCTCTTCTTGCTATTCCTTGGAACTCTGCATTCAGATGCTTATATCTTTCCTTTTCTCCTTTGCTTTTTGCCTATCTTCTTTTCATGGATATTTACAAGGCCTCCCCAGAGAGCCGTTTTACTTTTTGCATTTCTTTCCCACGGGGATTGTCTTGATCCCTGTCTCCTGTACAGTGTCACGAACCTCATTCCATAGTTCATCAGGCACTCTATCTATCATATCTAGGCCCTTAAATCTATTTCTCACTTCCACTGTATAATCATAAGGGATTTGATTTAGGTCATACCTGAATGGTCTAGTGGTTTTCCTTACTTCATTCAGGTTAAGTCTGAATTTGATAATAAGCAGTTCATGATCTGAGCCACAGTCAGCTCCTGGTCTTGTTTTTGTTGACTCTATGAGCTTCTCCATCTTTAGCTGCGTAGAATATAATCAGTCTGATTTCCGTGTTGACCATCTGGTGATGTCCATGTGTAGAGTCTTCTCTTGTGTTGTTTGCATAGGGTTTGCTATGACCAGTGCATTTTCCTGGCAAAACTCTATTTGCCCTGCTTCATTCCGCATTCCAAAGCCAAATTTGCCTATTACTCCAGGTGTTTCTTGACTTCGTACTTAGCATTCCAGTCCCCTATAATGAAATGGACATCTTTTTGGGTGTTTGTTCTAAAAGATCTTGTAGGTCTTCATAAAACCGTTCAACTTCAGCTTCTTCAGCATTACTGGTTGGGGCATAGACTTGGATTACTGTGATATTGAATGATTTGCCTTGGAAAAGAATAGAGATCATTCTGTCGTTTTTGAGATTGCATCCAAGTACTGCATTTTGGACTCTTCTGCTGACCATGATGGCTACTCCATTTCTTCTGAGGGATTCCTGCCCACAGTAGTAGATATAATGGTCATCTGAGTTAAATTCACCCATTCCAGTCCATTTAGTTCACTCATTCCTAGAATGTTGACGTTCACCCTTGCCATCTCTTGTTTGACCACTTCCAATTTGCCTTGATTCATGGACCTGACATTCCAGGTTCCTATGCAATATTGCTCTTTACAGCATCAGATCTTGCTTCTATCACCAGTCACATGCACAACTGGGTATTGTTTTTACTTTGGCTCCATCCTTTCATTCTTTCTGGAGTTATTTCTCCACTGATCTCCAGTAGCATATTGTGCACCTAATGACCTGGGGAGTTCCTCTTTTGGTATCCTATCATTTTGCCTTTTCATACTGTTCATGGGGTTCTCAAGGCAAGAATAATGAAGTGGCTTGCCATTCCCTTCTCCAGTGGACCATGTTCTGTCAGCCCTCTCCACCATGACCCGCCCAGTCAGGAACGGCAGGGGTAAGGATATACCCCTCCTCCAAGGTAAGGAGCAGCAGCTGTGCTTTGCTGAAACAGCCATGAAGAGATACCCCACATCCAAGGTAAGAGAAACCCATGTAAGATGGTAGGAGTTGCAAGAGGGCATCAGAGGGCAGACACACTGAAACCATACTCACAGAAAACTAGTCAATCTAATCACACTAGGACCACAGCCTTTTCTAACCCAAAATTTACATTTTAAGATAACAGAATTAGCCAGAAGGTTTAATCCAGAGGCTGTGCTCAGGCAGAATACATTGTTGTTATATAATCCTTGTAAAGAGTTGGTCTACTCCTATAATTTACAAAATTAGCTAGAAGGTTTAATCTAGAGACTCTCCTCAGGCAGAATACATTAGTGTTATGTAATCCTAAGGAATGTAGAGAAGAAAAAAAAGTTTGTCCTTTCTTCCTCCTTGAGAATTCCAGACCCCCTCTCTCCTTGGGGACCCCTAGACTTCTTATCAACCTGCCTAGGAAATGACTCTCTCACTACTATATCTGATTTTAGTCCCAAGGCTTGCTCTGTCCTTTTAAAGTGTGTTTTTTTTTTTTTGCCTTTTAGTCTGACTTGAAATTGTTTTCTTTATATCTGAACATGTTTTAGATTGAAAGAACTGCTGTAAATAGATATTACTATTGTGGTGGTAAGGTATGGTGGAGGGGAAGTGATCTATAGTCCTATTTTAGCTCTCTGTCTTTTAGTAAGCCTGTTCCTCTGCACTGTAAACTTCACACATGATTCTTAGGTTTCTCCCTTTCTTTTAATTGAGATGTGATAACTGGAAAATGCATGAGTGGGTTGACTATTTCTCTTCCCCCATGTGGAAGGCTAGAACTGGCTGGAGTTTGGGTATTTTCCTTTCCCTAGGTCAATTAAATTAAAATCCCAGTAAGTTAAGTTCTGGTTATATAGTTTCTTCTGAAGACAGAACTTATATAGAGAACAGAACACTGCATTGTGTTTTAAAATGGTTCCTTTCTCCCTTTTCCTGACAGAAATCTGAGGGGATTTTTCACTGGTATTTGCTACAAGAACCTGATTAAACTCCTAGAGGTAGAACTCATAAAAGTGTGCTCCTCCTCCAGTGACTGGATTTTCTTAGAGTTTTTTTTTTTTTTTTTTTCCTCAGACTTGCCTCCACTGGGCCTCCAGCAATTTTTCAATTATAGTTCATGTTTTCCTATCCTAACACTTGTTCCCACAGGGACCTCTGCTTATGGGTTTTGCACTGGCAAGTGTGATTCTCTGGATTTTCCTATTGTCTCTCGAATTTTGGGTGCCATGATTTGTTCTGTGACCTTACTTCACTTATAGATCTAAGAGGAGTTGTTGATTTTTCAATTTGTTCAGCTTTTTACTTGTTAGGAAGAATTGGGCTACTTCCAAGTTCCTTATATATCAAAATTGAAACCAGATGTCTTATTGATTTTTTTTCTACATTTATTTCAGTATTGAATAGTGAGCATAGAAGACTTCCTTTTCTTGTTCTTTTAATTCATCTAATAATGATGGAAATAAAACAGTTTTTAAGAGCAAAGAATATTCTTGCCTCCTTTGTCAAAGATAAGGTGTTCATAGGTGTGTGGATTTATCTCTGGGCTTTCTATTTTGTTCCATTGAGCTATATTTCGGTCTTTGTGCCAGTACCATACTGTCTTGATGACTGTGTCTTTGTAGTAGAGCCTGAAGTCAGGTAGGTTGATTCCTCCAGTTCCATTCTTCTTTCTCAAGATTGCTTTGCTTTGATTATTCACGGTTTTTTGTATTTCCATACAAATTGTTAAATTATTTGTTCTAGCTCTGTGAAAAATACCATTGGTAGCTTGATAGCGATTGCACTGAATCTATCGATTGTTTTGGGTTTTCACTATATTGAATCTTCTGATCCATGAACATGGTATATTTCTCCATCTATTAGTGTCCTCTTTGATTTCTTTCACCACTGCCTTATGACCTAGCAATCCCACTGCTGGGCATACACACTGAGGAAACCAGAATTGAAAGAGACACGTGTACCACAATGTTCATTGCAGCGCTGTTTATAATAGCCAGGACGTGGAAGCAACCTAGATGTCCATCAGCAGATGAATGAATAAGAAAGCTATGGTACATATACACAACGGAGTATTACTCAGCCATTAAAAAGAATATATTTGACTCAGTTCTAATGAGATGGATGAAACTAGAGCCAATTATACAGAGTGAAGTAAGCCAGAAAGAAAAACACCAATACAGTATACTAACACATATATATGAAGTTTAGAAAGATGGTAACGATAACCCTATATGTGAAACAGCAAAAAGACACAGATGTATAGAACAGTCTTTTGGACTCTGTGGGAGAGGGAGAGGGTGGGATAATTTGGGAGAATGGCATTGAAACATGTATAATATCAAATATGAAACAAATCACCAGTCCAGGTTCAATGCATGATACTGGGTGCTTGGGGCTGGTACAATGGGATGACCCAGAGGGATGGTATGGGGAGGGAGGAGGGAGGGAGGTTCAGGACGGGAACACGTGTATACCTGTGGCAGATACTTGTTGATGTATGGCAAAACCACTACAATATTGTAAAGTAATTAACCTTCAATTAAAATAAATACATTTATATCAAAAAAATAAAAGCAAAGAATACAGAAATTATTTGAATATTAAAGCTATAAAAATAAATCAAAAGAAAGGAAAAATGAAATGTTAATTAAACAATATGTCCCTTCCATGCAGTCTCATGTTTGTGTACCTGGAATGTTCATGTGAGGAAATGGAAGGAAAGAGTCATTTATTTGCATTAAAAATGTATTTTGAAAAATCCTCAATTCTTTTGCTATGCTTGAAAGGATGAATTATGGGTGGAATATCTCTGTAAAACTTAGGTTAAAATATTAAGCAGACTTCCACAGGAAAGCAATGGGACGAAACTTGCAGTAGCTTTTGTTGTCGTTGTTTAAATTTTACCCTTGTTATAAACAGGTAAAAATGAAAATGGACATTCATGGCAGTCCTGGCACAAATGTGAATAACAAGCAGTTCATCTAAATTTGGAAATAAATTTCATGGATGAAGTTTTTCATAAAAGAAAGTAAACAGTTTAACTCATTAATTATTTATTGACTGATTGGCCTCCAGTTCTAAGCCTGCCCCTTTACTAAGTTCAAAACTTGAAATGGGTGTTTATCTCTCTGAGAATAATTTTCTTCAATTTTGAAGTAAGGAGATTAGGTTTTATACCTGCCTTTTTGATATTTAATAAGAATCAACTATGTGGCAAGCAGTGTGCTAGGAGCCATTTCACAAATTTCATTTAATCTTGTCTATAACTAAGTGAGGTAGGTTTTATCATCATCATTTTACAAGTAAGGTGACAGATATTTTGTGGTAAGTACTTTAAATTCTCCTAGTTTTTATCTAAAAAACTACTACTAAACAACTCTACAACTTTCTTTGAATAAATAAACTCAAAAAGATGTTAGAGTTTGTGCTCAACCAGTCCTATCACACTACTAGAGTATATGGTTCTTGCTACTCTAACCTGCTATTCTAGATGATTATCAATTTTGCCACTTCCTGTAGGTAAACAATATTGGTGAAAATATCACCTAGATTTAGTATTCAAATTTTTAAATAAAATCAAAATTATTAAATTCAAATTATGAAATCATTAGTTAAGCTTTCACTTTTCCAGTATGAAGTCTTAACAGGCAGAGATTACTGAAGAAAAGACAGAGAGAATATTCCCTCCATGAAAATATTTAATAATTCACTTCAAAATAAATCCCAATTTGTTGGAAAATCTAAATTTATTGAAAGAGATCCTTTGGAAAATTGAGATATTTTTCTGCAGATGATCTGAAGTTAACTAGATGTTCAAAGGAGAAAACCAAAGGAAAATTTTTGAAACGTGTTTCCCTGTAGCAACATAGTGGCAAGGCAACAGAAGAAACTTCACTGCTTTCAGTTGGGTAGATGACTAAAAGCAATTTGGATTGTAGAAACAAATCAGTGTCTTAAATAGCAAGATACATTTTTCTATAACTTTCAAGGCTAGGTTATTTTGGGTAAAAAACAAAAAACATTGGGTGGTTTATTATATCATTAGGATGCTAATATTGTGTTTTTCAGAAAAGTAGTGATCACGTCTTAAATAGGAATTTTTCATATAGATGTCCTCCACAAAACATTGTTTCTGAGAACATGTATTACATAATGTTAAATGCAGTTTGTAGCATAGTTTTAGGTGATTATAAATCTTCATTATTTTCCTCATGAAAGGTAGGTTCTCACAGTCTGCTTATATTGGAATTTCATTTTTTAATCAAATAAAATATATACTTACAAAAAATATTTCCCCTATACTAGAGTTTTGGTCATAGGAGAAAAATTCCAGTTATAAAAACATTGAATATTCAAGAGCAAATGAAAGTCTATATAACTGTAGACTGATGCGTCTCAACTTCGACTCCACGTTGGAACCACATAGAGCATTTTAAAAATTCCAATGCTCAAAATAAAAGCAAATTAATCCAGTATCTCTGGGGGAGGGAGCCAGTCCTCAGTACTTTTTAAAGCTCCTTCTCTGTTACGTGTAGGTAGCCAAGTTCCAGAATAGCTGCTCTAGGCAGTTATGATCAGCCTCATTTATTTCCTCTAGGGCCTAACTCCCACCATTGTAACACATTAGTCTCTTAGGGAGTTTTCACTATTCCTGAGGGCTGCATTGTCTCAGTTGCAAGAGTCAGTTTAAAAATAAATTGGGAGAAGTTTTTGAAAGCCTGTAAACTGCTACTAATTTCTTGATTCTGTGTTGGATATAACAGAACTTGGAAAATTCATATAACAGATTTCCAGCTTGCAATGTGATTAAAGAAACAAGACTTATACACATCATAATGGTGAAGAATAAATGAAAGCAGTTTGTAGGGATGTCCCAATTGGTTATCACTTATTAGGGAGAAAGTAAGTACACAGAAAAAGCAAGAGATTCTTGTGGCATTTTGCAGCTAGAGCTTTCACATACAAAGTGAAATCTCGGTTAGGTATTGCTTGGAGGACAGATGTAGACTGCTTAAATAATAATCAGGACAACAAAGCTTTTCCCAAGCAGTTTGTGCATATAGTCTAACAGATTTGTTTGGTACATCTCTGCTGCCATAAGCATCTGTACTTATAAAGATTTTAGAGTTTCCAAAGCCACTTCAAAAGCAGGAAAATTACTGACTTTTTCCCTCAAGATGATTGTTGATATGTGCTATGGTAGTGATGTCTGTATTCTGTTATATTGGTGACTGGATAAGCACAGCTTGAGGCTCCCATGTCCTGTTGGGTTTGCTCTTCTGTGAGAGGTATGTGACTCTTACATTGCTAAAGAGTAGTGGTGACTTGGATTTATATAGTTAGGCTTCTTTTTCAGGAAAATAAAAATACCCTGCTCCCCAAATTTCAGTAGCTTATATATGCCTGTTCTCTTGATATGTATTGTTCTCAGTCACTCAGTTGTGACCAAATCTTTGCAACCCCGTGGACTATAGTGTTCTGGGCTCCCCTGTCCATGGAATTTTCCAGTTAAGAATACTGGAGTGGGTTGCCATGCCCTCCAGGGAATCTTCCTGACCTAGAGATTGAACCCACATTTCCAGCACTGGCAGGCAGATTCTTTACCACTGTGCCAGCATTTACCAATTATTTGCAAAAATTATATATTTTGGAAGAGTGTAGTAAAGATGGAAACTCTCTGGGGTTATAAGCAATTTTGAATATAAATACCTTGTTATAAGATATTCTTCTCTCTCATTTTTTGAGCTATAAATGAGACTAATTCCCAATTCTGATGTAATAGATAATGTTCTAAAAATTAAATTCTACAAAAGAATCTAAATAAGTAGAAATCTCTTAATAGGGATGCAGTTTTATGTGAGGGACCATCTATCCATAAAGAAGATAAACGTGACTCTCAGTGTCTGTCCTCACACATCTTAGCCCTTAAGATGTATCTGACTTTTGTGATCCCATGGACCCCTGGCTCCTCTGCCCGTGGGATTTGCCAAGCAAAATACTGGAATGGGTTGCAATGTCCTCTTCCAGGGGATCTTCTGACTTGGGGATTGAACCCCTGTCTCCTGAATTGGCAGGCTGATTCATTACCACTGAGCCATCTTGGAAGCTGTCCCCACCAGTATGTATCCTGAATATTCTGATTTAAGGGAAGAATTCCAGCATGGATAGGTAGCACAGATGCCAACAATGTTTTGTTCCAAATGATGCTCAAGGGCCTAAAAAGAATTGACATGGATGACTTAAGACCAGGTGGAATCTGGAGATAAAGGAAAAATCAATCTCATTTTGTATTTGCCTGTCTGTTTCCTGTGTTCTTCCCTGGCTTTTGATGCTGCCCCAAGCTATGTATACTCAAAAACCAAAGTGATGACAGAGTTGAGTCATTAGTATCATTAGCACTTGTCATTAATCAGCCTAGAGAACAAAGTTAGCCCTGATTTCTTTGGATAACACCACGGTGGTTTTGAAAAACATGAAGGCAGAGCTTAGGAAAAAGTTCACATAGTTAACCACGAGGGTAAATGAAGTCATTGTCGAAGAGGAACAGTGTAAAAACTGGAGATAGACATGCATGCAAATCATAGGAAAGGATAAGAAAGCACTGATAATATTTATAAAGAAGATACATTTTCAAATCTAAAATTTATATGCATTAAACAGCATTTCCTTTTTCACCATTTATCCTGGGAATATTTATTTGACTTTTTGATTCTATTAATTTAACTATATTAGATACCTGATATGAATAAAATTATATAGTATTTTCATTTTGTGACTGGCCTATTTCACTTATCAAATTTCCCTTAAGCTTTATCCATGTTATTGCCTATAGCAGGATATCCTTCATTTCTAAACCTATGTAATATTTTACAGCATATGTACTCAATGTTTGCTTTTCCATTATCTATTAATAGACATTTAGGTTGGTCCTACCTGTTTGTATTGGAAATACTATCCAATAGCATCATGAATAGAAGTGGCATCATTGCTTTGTTCCTCGTGTTAGAGGAAAAGTATTTAGTCTTTCACTATTCAGTCTGCCAAGCCCTGGGGTGACATTGAGGAGATACTCCATGTCTAAGGGCAAAAGAAAAGCCCCAACAAGGTGGTAGGAGTGGTGAAATCACGTTTAGAATCAAACCCCATACCCACCAGAGATGCTCAGAGGGCTCAAACAAACCTTGTGTGCACCAGGACCCAGAGATCCCAAAGAGACTAAGACAGAACTGTATTTGAGTGTCCCCTGCAAAGGTATGGGTCTGCAGTGGACTGCTGCAGGGACTCTGGGTGCAGTAGACCTGGGCATGGCATAAGCCCTCTTGGAGGAGGTTGCCATTAATCCCACCATAGAGCCACCAGAATTTACACAGAACTGGGAAACAGACTCTTGGAGGGCACAAACAAAGCTTTGTGTGCACCAGAACCCAGGAGAAAGGAGCAGTGACCCCACAAGAGACTGACCCACACCTGCTCATGAGTGTCCAGGAGTCCTTGGCAGAGATGTGGGTTGGCAGTGGCCTGCTGCAGGGTTGGGGGCACTGCATGGAGGAGTGCAGGCATGGGGCCTTTTGATAATGGCCTTTTGAAGCCATTATCTTCATTACCTCTACCACAGTTTGGCCTCAGGTCAAATAACAGGGAGGGAACACAGCCCCACCCTTCAACAAAAACTGAGTTAAAGATTTATTGAGCTTGGCCCTGCCCATCAGAATAAGACCCAGTTTTCCCCTCAGTCAATCTCTCCCATCAGGAAGTTTCCATAAGCCTCTTATCCTTCTCCATCAACAAAAGACTGAAAACCATAATCACAGAAGACTAACCAATCTGATCACATGGATGACAGCCTTGTCTAACTCAGTGAAACTATGTGCCATCTTGGGTAGTGCCACCCAAGATAGACAGGTCATGGTGGAGAATTCTGACAAAACATGGTCCACTGGAAAAGGGAATGGTAAACCACTTCAGGATTCTTGCCTTGAGAACCCCATGAACAATATGAAAATTCAAAAGATAAGACTCTGAAAGATGAACTCCCCAGGTCAGTAGGTGCCAAACATGCTACTGGAGATCAGTGGAAAAATAACTCTAGAAAGAATGAAGAGATGGAACCAAAGCAAAAACAACACCCAGTTGTGGGTGTGACTGGTGATGAAGTAAAGTCTGATGTTGTGAAGAGCAATATTGCATAGGAACCTAGAATGTTAGGTCCATGAATCAAGGCAAATTGGAAGTGGTCAAACAGGAGATGGCAAGAGTGAACACTGACATTTTAGGAATCAACGTAATAAAATGGACTGGAGTGGGTGAATTTAACTCAGATAACCAGTATATCTACTACTGTGGGCCCTTAGAAGAAATGGAGTAGCCATCATAGTCAACAAAAGAGTCTGAAATGCAATACTTGGATGCAACCTCAAAAACTATAGAATGATCTCTGTTCATTTTCAAGGTAAACCATTCAATATCACGTAACCCAAGTCTATGCCCTGACGAGTAATGCTAAAAGCTGAAATTAAAGAGTTCTATAATGATCGACAAGACCTTCTAGAACTATCACCCAAAAAAGATGTCCTTTTCATCATAGGGAACTGGAAACCAAAAGTATAAAGTCAAGAAATACCTGGAGTAACAGGCAAATTTCGCCTTGGAGTACAGAATGAAGCAGGGCAAAGACTAACAGAGACTTTCCAAGAGAATACACTAGTCATAGCAAACACCCTCTTCCAACAACACAAGAGAATCTATACATAGACATCACCAGTTGGTCAATACTGACATCAGATTGATTATATTCTTTGCAGCCAAAGATGGAGAAGCTCTATACAGTCAGCAAAAACAAGACCGGGAGCTGACTGTGGCTCAGATCATGAACTCCTTGTCAAATACAGACTTAAATTGAAGAAAGTAGGGAAAACCACTAGACCATTCAAGTATGACCTAAATCAAGTTACTTACAACTATACAGTGGAAGTGACAAATAGATTCAAGGGATTGGATCTGATAGACAGAGTACCTTAAGAACTATGGATGGAAGTTCGTGACATTGTACAGAAGACAGTGATCAAGACCATCCTCAAGGAAAAGAAATGCAAAAATGCAAAATGGCTGTCTGAGGAGTCTTAACAAATAGCTGAGAAAAGAAAAGAAGTGAAAGGCAAAGGAGAAAAGGAAAGATATACCCATTTGAATGCAGAGTTCCAAAGAATGGCAAGGAGAGATAAGAAAGCCTTCCTCATTGATCAATGCAAAGGAATAGTGGAAAACAAGAGAATGGGAAAGACTAGAGATCTTTTCAAGAAAATCAGAGATACCAAGGGAACATTTTATAGAAAGATGGGCACAATAAAGGACAGAAATGGTATGGACCTAACAGAAGCAGAAGATATTAAGAAGAGGTGGCAGAATACACAGAACTATAGAGAAAAGATCTTCATGACCCAGATAATCATGATGGTTTGATCACTCACCTAGAGCCAGACATCCTGGAATGTAAAGTCAAATGGACCTTGGGAAACATCAGTATGAATAAAGGTAGTGGAGTTGAGGGAATTCAAGTTGAGCTATTTCAAATCCTCAAAGATGATGCTGTGAAAGTGCTGCACTCAATATGTCAGCAAATTCGGAGAACTCAGCAGTGGCCACAGTACTGGAAAAGGTCAGTTTTCATTCCAATCCCAAAGAAAGGCAATGCCAAAGAATGATCAAACTGCCACACAATTGCACTCATCTCACACACTAGCAAAGTAATGCTCAAAATTCTCCAAGTCAGGCTTCAACAGTATGTGAACCATGAACTTCCAGATGTTCAAGCTGGATTTACAAAAGGCAGAGGAATCAGAGATAAAATTGCCAACATCTGCTGGATCACTGAAAAAGCAAAAGAGTTCCAGAAAAAATTTACTTCTGCTTTATTGACTATGCCAAAGACTTTGACTGTGTGGATCACAACAAACTGGAAAATTCTGAAAGAGATGGGAATACCAGATCACCTCACCTGCCTCCTGAGAAATTTCTATGCAGATCAAGAAACAAGAGTTTGAACTGGACTTGGAACAACAGACTGGTTCCAAATAGGGAAAGGACTATATCAAGGCTGTATATTGTCACTGTGCTTATTTAACATATATGCAGAGTACATCATGTGAAATGCTGGGCTGGATGAAGCACTAGATGGAATCAAGATTGCCGGGAGAAATATCAAACACCTCAGATAAGCAGATGGCACCACCATTATGGCAGAAAGCAAAGAAGAACTAAAAGCCTCTTGATGAAACCTTTTGAAAGAGGAAAGTGAAAAAGTTGTCTTAAAGCTCAACATTCAGAAAACTAAGATGATGGCATCCTGTCCCATCACTTCTTGGCAAAAAGATAGGGAAACAACGGAAACAGTGAGAGACTTAATTTTCTTGGCGTCCAAAATCACTATAGATGGTGACTGCAATCATGAAATTAAAATAGACACCTGCTCCTTGGAAAGAAAGTTATTACCAACCTAGATAGCATATTAAAAATCAGAGACATTACTTTGCCAACAAAGGTCTGTCTAGTCAAAGCTTTGGTTTTTCCAGTAGTCATGTATGGATGTGAGAGTTGGACTTTGAAGAAGGCTGAGTGCTGAAGAATTGAAGCTTTTGAACTGTGGTGTTGGAGAAGACTCTTGAGAGTCCCTTGGACTGCAAGGAGATCCAACCAGTCCTTCCTAAAGGAAATCAGTCCTGAATATTCATTGGAAGGACTGATCCTGAAGCTGAAACTCCAATATTTGGCCACCTAATGTGAAGAACTGACTCATTTGACAAGACCCTGATGCTGGGCAAAATTGAAGGTGGGAGGAGAAAGGGACGACAGAGGATGAGATGGTTGGATGGCATCACTGACTCAATGGACATGAATTTGAGTAAGCTTTGAGAATTGGTTTTGGACAAGGAAGCCTGACCTACCTCAGTCCATGGGGTCACAAAGAGTCTGAGCGACTGGACTGAACTAATTGAGTATAAAGTTTGCTATGGACTTTTATAAATGCCCCTTATTATGCTAAAGTAGTTTATGCCTTTTACTTTTAATTTTCCTTTTTCTAATTTGCTCAGTGTTTTTACTATTAAAATGTTTTGAATTATTGAAAATACTTTTTCTTCCCCAATTGACATTATCTTTTTTTTGGCCTTTATTTTCTTAATGTGGTATATTGTATTGATTTTCATATGTTAAACCATCCTTGTATTTCAAAACAAATCCAATTTGATCATGGTACATAATCTTTTTTAATGTGCTGTACAATCTAGTTTGCTAGTGTTTTGTTGAAGATTTCTGCTTCAGAATGCATCAGGGCTACTAGAGTGTAATTTCACCTTTTTATAGTCTGTCTGGTTTTTATATAAAATACATACATATATATATATATGAAAACCATAGAGACTGGTTTTTCTGGGTTTGATATAATATATATGTATATATGTTTTTATTTATCTAAGTTTGTCAATTTTTTTCACCTTTTCGAAAAAAACAACTCTTAATTTTGGTGTTTTTGTCTATTATTTTTCTATTCTCTGTTTCATTGGTCTCTCCTCTAACATTATTTACCTCCTTCTGCTAGCTTTGGTTTAGTTTCTTCTTTTTCTACTTTGTTGAGTTGTAAATTTACTTGTTGAATTGAGATCTTTCTTCTTTTTAAATGTACACACTTACATGTCTAAGTATTCTTATCACTGCTTTCACTGCAACTAGCAAGTTTTGGAATATTTTGCTTTCATTTTCACTTTTCCCAAAATACTTTCTAATTTCCCTTTTGACTTCTTATTGAACTACTGGAGTTTCAAGAGTGTACTTTATAATTTCCACATAATTGCAGATTTTCCAGTCTTCTTCGCCCTGTGGACTTAATCCACACCCCCCCATTCATATGTTGAAACCCTTGGCCTCAATGTGCTGGTATTTAGATATGGGACCTTTGGAAGATAATTAGGTTTAGATTAGTTCATGAGGGTGAGACCCCTATGGGATCAGTGGGAAGCTTGCTCTCTTTCTCTCTGCCATGTAAGGACACAAAGAGTAAGTGGCCATTCTGGTAAAACCCAGAATGAGTATTCTCATTAGAACTTGACTTTGCTGGCAGTCTGATCTTGTATATCCACCCTTCAGAACTGTTATAAAATAAAATTTGCTTTTTAAAGCCACTCTATCTATAGAATTTGTTGTGGCAGTCAACCAAACTAACACAGATTTTGATACCAAGAGTGGAGTGCTGCCATAATATATCTAAACACATGGAGGTAGTTTTGGGCTGGGTAATGGGTAGAGGATGGAAGAGTTTTGAAGTCTGTACTATAAATATGGACATTAAGGGTGATTCTTGTAAGGTATTAGATGGAAATGAGGACCGTGTTATTGGCATTTGGAAGAAAGGTGATCCTTGTTATAAAATGGGGAAAAATTTGTCTTAATTGTGTTCAAGTGTTTGTGGAAGACAGAATTTGCAAGCATTGAAACTGGATATTTAGCTGAGGATATATTTGATTCCTCTTGAATGTTTATAGTAAAATGCAAAAGGAGAAAGTTGAATTGAGAAAGTAATTGGTAAGAAAAACGTAAACAGAACTTGAAGATCTGGAAAATTTTCAGCCTCTTCATACTGTAAAAATGAGAAATCATGTTCTGGAGAGAACACCAAGGGTTAGACGGGACCATTGCTCAATAAAGAACTTAAGAAATCATCTGAACAGAACCACTGACCTTTTGAAGTAAAGCGGATGGAGATAAAATGAACTGGAACAAAGTGTCAGTCTTCTTGGATTGGATAGGGTGGAACAATAGAACTATTCAGCTGTGTTCATGTACTAATTTTTAAGACGGTAGAAGAATAATCCTATGGATGATTCAGGGATCATCGGTACCATTGCTTCAGTTTGAACAGGCCAGAATAATGGCCTCTGGCTTGAGTCTTGGGAGTGAGACTGTAAGGCAGAGTCAGGAAGCCAGGACCACCGGTGGAGCTTTGATGGCAGGACTACCCAGCAAAACTCTAATCTGGAAGCACTTTAGAGTGCAAGATCCCTTTCCAGAGTTGTGGAAGTAATGCTGCCACCCCACTGGACTTGGAAATTGGAAGATCAAGCTAAAGAGGGTTATTCTTGAGCCTTACAATATAATGGAATTTACTTTGCTAGGTTTTGAACTTGCTTGAAATCCATCACACCTTTCTTTCTTCCAAATTCTCTCAGATAAGAATATTTATCATATGCCTATCCTTCCATTGTATTTTGGAAGCACATAATCTGTCTCATTTCACAGGTTCATACCTGCATAGGAATATTGCTGCAGTATAAATCATACCTGAAGTTTCATCCATATCTGGTTTGATGATCATTACCTGATAGATTGACTTTAGACTTTTGAGTTGATACTGGAACAATTTAAGAGTTTTTGTTTATTTTTGGCTATAAGAGTTGTGGTTTTTTTTTTTTTTTTTTTTGCTATTGAGATGGAATAAGAAAAGTGTTCCAAGGCCTCATTTCAATGTGTCTGTGTGGAAGTTTCCCTACAAAAGCAAATAATTCTCAGATGCCAAAATGATGTCTGAGAAATCAAGTCAATTTAAACCCTATCTATGCAGAGATAGAACCAGATTCCACAGATAAAGGACTTAAGTCCCAAGACCACACTCCACTGTACAAGCCAGTCACCAGCCCAGGTTGGTACATGTACTTCTAACCAATCAGCTACACAACCTCTTTTTGAGTTCAATTAATTTGCTAGAATGTCTCACAGAATTCAGCAAAACCTATTTAGTCACCAGATTGCCAATTTATTATAACAGTATATCAAAGCAACCCTGAATATTCATTAGAAAGACTGATACTGAAGTTCCAATACCTTGGCCACCTGATATGAAGAGCTGACTCATTGGGAAAGACCCTGATGCAAGGAAAGATTGAAGGCAGGCAGAGAAGGAGATGACAGAGGATGAGATGTTGGATGGTGTCTTCGAATCAATGCACATGAGTTTGAGTAAACTCTTGGGGAGAGTGAAGGACAGGGAAGGCTGGTATTCTGCAGTTCATGGGGTTGCAAAGAGCCAGATGTGACAGAGCAACTGAAGAACATATTAAATGACATCAATCAGTAGCCAGATGACCAGCTAAATAGGGTGAGGTCCTGAACAGAAAGGCTCTGTCCTTATCAAGTATGGGGTCTGGCAGTGTGGTATGCAGAAGCATTCTGATTCTCTCACATAGAAGCTCTCTGAACAGGGCCAAAATGCTGTCTTTTTATGTTTTTAAGGAGGCTTCATTACATAGGCATGACTAATTAAATCATTGGCCAATGACAACTGATTGAACCTCAAGGCCTTCTCCCTCCAGAAAAATTAGGGGTGGGACTGAAAATTCTACCTTCTAATCACATGGTTGGTTTTCCTGGCAACCGTTGCCCACTCTTCAGTTCAGTTCAGTTGCTCAGTCATGTCCGACTCTTTGTGATCCCATGGACTGAAGCACGCCAGGTCTCCCGGTCCATCACCAACTTCCAGAGTTTACTCAAACTCATGTCCATTGAGTAGGTGATGCCATCCAACAATCTCATCCTCTGTCATCCCCTTCTCCTCCTGTCTTCAATCTTTCCCAGCATCAGGGTCTTTTCCAGTAAGTCAGTTCTTCACATGAGGTGGCCAAACAAAGTACTGGAATTTCAACTTCAACATCAGTCATTTCAAGACTGATTTCCTTTAGGATGGACAGGTTGGATCTCCTTGCAGTCCAAGGGACTCTCAAGAGTCTTCTCCAACACCACAGTTCAAAAGCATCAATTATTCGGTGCTCAGCCTTCTTCACAGTCCAACTCTCATATCCATACATGACCACAGGAAAAACCATAGCCTTGACTAGATGGACATTAGTCGGCAAAGTAATGTCTCTGCTTTTCAATATGCTATCTAGGTTGGTCATAACTTTCCTTCCAAGGAGTAAACGTCTTTTAATTTAATGGCTGCGATCACCATCTGCAGTGATTTTGGAGCCCCCAAAAATATTTCCACTGTTTCCCCATCTAGTTCCCATGAAGTGATGGGACCAGATGCTATGATCTTCGTTTTCTGAATGTTGAGCTTTAAGCCAACTTTTCTCTCTTCTCTTATTTAACTTATATGCAGAGTACATCATGAGAAACACTGGGTTGGATGAAGCACAAGCTGAAATCAAGATTGCTGGGAGAAACATCAGTAACCTCAAATATGCAGATGACACCACCCCCATCCTTAGGCGGGGTCTAAAAGCCAACTTATTAAAGTAACAAAAGACATCTATATGGTTCTAATCACTTAAGAAATTACAAAGATTTAGAATCTCTGTGCCTGAAACAGGGATGAAAACCAAAAACATAGTTCTTATTTTAAATCAGAATATCACAGAATGAAGACATTTTGCATGCAAGAAAGTCATGAATTTTGTGGGCTAGGGTTGGAATACTATAGACTAAATAGTGTCTCCCCCAAATTTATATCTGAATTCCTAACCACCAATGTGTTTGTATTTGGAGATGAGGCCTTGGGGAAATCATTAGATGTAGATAAAATAACGAGAGTAGGTTATTCATGGTGGGATTAATGCCCTTCTAGAGAAAGACAGCTGGAGAAGGTGATGGCACCCCACTCCAGTACTCTTGCTTGGAAAAACCTATGGACGGAGGAGCCTGGTAGGCTGCAGTCCATGGGGTCGTGATGAACCGGACACAACTGAGCGACTTCACTTTCACTTTTTACTTTCATGCATTGGAGAAGGAAATGGCAACCCACTCCAGTGTTCTTGCCTGGAGAATCCCAGGGATGGTGGAGCCTGGTGGGATGCAGTCTATGGAGTTGCACAGAGCCGGACATGACTGAAACGACTTAGCAGCAGCAAAAGCAGCAGAGAGAGACAGTAGAGAGCTTTTTCTCTGTGTGTGTCTTGTGAGGACTCATCTAGAAAGAGTCCATCTGTGAGTCAGGAAGTGGCTACTGACCAGAATCTTCGAGGCTAGCACTGTGATCACAAAATTCAAGCCACCAGAACTGTGATAAAATGAATTTTTGCTGTTAGTATATAGTATTATTATGGGAGTCTTGACTAATATGCCTTGTGCTATTGATTTCTAGTTTCATTCTACTGTGATTGGAAAAGATACTTTCATTGATTTCAGTAATCACGAATTATTTGACCTGTTTTTTGACCTAATGTGTTGTCTATCCTGGAGAACATTCCATGTGAAATTGTGAAGAATGTTTAAATTCTGTTTTATTTTTCTCTGTTGATTCATATCACCATGTGTTGTCATTTCCTTACTCCAGTATAACTTTGTTCATAATTACCTGTCTCTTCTGTGCTATTATTATCAAAGGTATTATATTCATATAAATTATGTGCTCAGTAATGCAATTATATAAAATTGTTTTATACACTTACTGTTTAAATTGGTTGAGAGAAGGAAGGATATATATATGTGATTTTATTGTCTTATTTTTCCCTAAATAATGACCTGTAATGATACTCAGTTTTTTTCAATGGATTTGAATTACTATCTAATGTTTCTTTCCGACTGAAGTGGGTTTGCCAGCAAAAAACAAACAAACAAAAAACTGTCAGTCTTTTTTTTTTTTTTAATTAAATTTATTTATTTTTAAAATTACAATACTGTATTTGTTTTGCCATACATTGACACGAATCAGCCATAGGTGAACACAATCTCCCAATGCAGAATCCCCTCCCACCTCCCACCCCCATCCTCTACTTGAATCATCCTGTGCATCAGCCCCATGCATCCTGCATCCTACATTGAACATAGATTAGCGTTTCGTTTCTTACGGGAAAATATACATGTTTCATTGCCATTCTCCCATACCATCCCACCCTTTCCTCTCCCTCAGAGTCCAAAAGTCCACTCTATACCTCTTTGTCTCTTGTTGTCTCACATGTAGGGTCATCATTACTGTCTTTTAAATTCCATATATATGTGTCCGTATACTGTATTGGTGTTTTTCTTTCTGGCTTACTTCACTCTGTATAATCGGTTCCAATTCCATCCATCTCATTAGAACTGAGTCAAATTTATTCTTTTTAAGGGCTGAGTAGTATTCCATAGTGTATATGAACCACAGCTTTCTTATCCATTCATCTGCTGATGGACATCTAGGTTGCTTCCATGTCCTGGCTATTATAAACAGCGCTGCAATGAACATTGGGGTACATGTGTCTCTTTCACTTCTGGTTTCCTCAGTGTGTATGCCCAGCAGTGGGAACTAAATAGGCATTTCTCCAAAGAAGACATACGGATGGCTAACAAACACATGAAAAGATGTTTTTTTTTTTTTTTTGAATCTAGGATCAACTTGCAGTTCAGTTCAGTCAGTTCAGTCGCTTAGTGGTGTCCAACTTTTTGCAACCCCATGAATAGCAGCATGCCAGTCCTCCCCTGTCCATGACCAACTCCTGGAGTTCACTCAGACTCACGTCCATTGAGTCCGTGATGCCATCCAGACATCTCATCCTCTGTCATCCCCTTCTCCTCCCGCCCCCAGTCCCTCCCAGCATCAGAGTCTTTTCCAATGAGTCAGTTCTTCTCATGAGGTGGCCAAAGTGCTGGAGTTTCAGCTTTAGCATCATTCCTTCCAAAGAAATCCCAGGGCTGATCTCCTTCAGAATGGACTGGTTGGATCTCCCTGAAGTCCAAGGGACTCTCAAGAGTCTTCTCAACACCACAGTTCAAAAGCATCAATTCTTCAGCACTCAGCTTTCTTCACAGTCCAAATCTCACATCCATACATGACCACAGGAAAAACCATAGCCTTGACTAGGCAAACCTTAGTCGGCAAAGTAATGTCTCTGCTTTTCAATATGCTATCTAGGTTGTTGATAACTGTTCTTCCAAGGAGTAAGCGTCTTAATTTCATGGCTGCAGTCACCATCTGCAGTGATTTTGGAGCACCCAAAAATGAAGTTTGACACTGTTTTCCACTGTTTCCCCATCTATTTCCCATGAAGTGATGGGACTGGATGCCATGATCTTCGTTTTCTGAATGTTGAACTTTAAGCCAACTTTTTCACTCTTCCTCCTTCACTTTCATCAAGAGGCTTTTTAGTTCCTCTTCACTTTCTGCCATAAGGGTAGAGTCATCTACAAATCTGAGGCTATTGATATATCTCCCGGCAATCTTGATTCCACCTTATGTTTCTTCCAGTGCAGCGTTTCTCATGATGCACTCTGCATATAAATTAAATAAGCCTTACCTCCTCTTAATTTTTCAAAGATGGTTTTGCTAGAATTATGGTTCTTAGTTGAGAGTTTATTTTTCTCTTAGTACATTGAATGTGATCTCACTGACTTCTAGCCCCCATATTTTTTAAATGAAAAGCTGGCTATTAATATTTTATGTTTCCCTAGTAGGTACAGTGTCATTTTTCCTCCCTGCTATTTCCAAGATTTTCTCTTTCTTTTAAAGTCTATTTTGTCTGAGTATTGCTACTTCTGCTTTCTTGTAGCTTCCATTTACAGGAAATATCCTTCTCCATTCCCTCACTTTCAGTCTGTGTGTGTCTTTAAGTCTGAAATGAGCCTCTTGTACACAGCAGATAGGTGGATCTTGTTTTTTTTTTTTTTTAAATCCAGTCAGCTACCATATGTCTTTTGATTGGAGCATTTAGTTAATTGGCATTTAAAATAATTGATAGGTATGAACTCCAGTATTCTTGGGATTTCCTTGTGGCTCAGCTGGCAAAGAATACATCTGGAATGTGGGAGACCTGGGTTTGATTCCTGGGTTGGGAAGATCCTCTGGAGAAGGGAAAGGCTACCCACTCCAGTATTTTGGCCTGGAGAATTCCATGAACTCTATATAGTCCATGGGGTCACAAAGAGTTGGACATGACTGAGAGACTTTCAATTTCATGTACTTATTGCCATTTTATAACTTGTTTTCTGATTATATCTGTAGTTCTTCTCTGCTTGTATCTACATTTTTTTTTTTTACTTTTGTGGTTGGATGATTTTCTTTTATAGTATGCTTATGTTTGTTCCTTTTGAATTTTTGTGTTTCTATTGGAGATTTTTCTGGTGTGCTTACCATGGGTTCATATATGTTGAACCAAAATTACTTCAACTTATTTTAAACTAGTAGTGATTTAACTTCAAATACATTTTAAATGATCACATTTTAAACTCTTTTCTCGCACATTTTGTGATTTTGATGTCATATTTTACATTTCAAGCTTACTCCTTAACTTTTTACTGTAGTTTTATTTGCTTTTACAGTTTATTTATTTTTTGTCTTTTAATCTTTGTGTTGACTGAAGTGCTTGATCCTTAGTCCTTAATACACGTTTGGTTTTCCTAGTTGAATTTTCCCTTTCCTAAAGATTCTCACCTCTTTTACACTTAGAAAAGACTCTCTTTAACATTTCTTTCAGCGTAGGCTTAGTATTGATGAATTCTTTAAGTTTTTGTTTCTCTGAGAAGTTATTTCTGTTTCTATTCTAAATGATATTTCTGGGTAAAGTATCCTAGATTGTAGGTATTTCCCTTTTAGTGCTTTGTATATATCATGCCACTCTGTTCTGGCCTAAAAGTTTCTGCCAAAAAGTCAACTGATAGTCTTATGGAGGTTTCCTTGTGTATGACCCTTGATATTTCTCCTGCTGCCTTCTAAGTTCTCTTTAAATTTTCCCATTTTCATTATGTGTTTTGGTCTGGATCTGTATATGTTCATCCCATTTTCAATCCTCTATGCTTCTGTTTCTTTCTTCAGGTTTGGATAGTTTGTAGCTACAATTTCCTTAAATATATTTTTAACCTCATCTCTCTTTTTTCCTTCTGGTAGCTTTATAATATGAATGTTGGTATTCTTAATGTTCCCATCTCACATGCTAGTAAAGTAATGCTCAAAATTCTCCAATCCAGGCTTCAGCAATACGTGAACTGTGAACTTCAAGATGTTCAAGCTGGTTTTAGAAAAGGCAGAGGAACCAGAGATCAAGTTGCCAACATCCACTGGATCATCAAAAAAGCAAGAGAGTTCCAGAAAAACATCTATTTCTGCTTTATTGACTATGCCAAAGCCTTTGACTGTGTGGATCACAATCAACTGTCGAAAATTCTGAAAGAGATGGGAATACCAGACCACCTGACCTGCCTCTTGAGAAATGTGTATGCAGGTCAGGAAGCAACAGTTATAACTGGACATGGAACAACAGACTGGTTCCAAATAGGAAAAGGAGTCCATCAAGGCTGTATATTATCATCCTGCTTATTTAACTTCTATGCAGAGTACATCATGAGAAACGCTGGGCTGGAAGAAGCACAAGCTGGAATCAAGATTGCTGGAAGAAATATCAATAATCTCAGATATACAGATGATACCACCCTTATGGCAGAAAGTGAAGAAGAACTAAAGGGTCTCTTGATGAAAGTGAAAGAGGAGAGTGGAAAACAAAGATCATGGCATCTGGTCCCATCACTTCATGGGAAATAGATGGGGAAACAGTGGAAACAGTGTCAGACTTTATTTTTCTGGGCTCTTAAATCACTGCAGATAGTGATTGCAGCCATGAAATTAAAAGACACTTACTCCTTGGAAGGAAAGTTATGACCAACCTGGATACCATATTAAAAGCAGAGACATTACTTTGTCAACAAAGGTCTGTCTAGTCAAGGCTGTTTTCCAATAGTCATGTATGGATGTGACAGTTGGACTATAAAGAGAGCTGAGTGCTAAAGAATTGATACTTTTGAACTGTGGTGCTGGAGAAGACTCTTGAGAATCCCTTGGACTGCAAGGAGATGGTTGGATGGCATCACTGACTCAATGGACATAGGTTTGGGTGGACTCTAGGAGTTGGTAATGGACAGGGAGGCCTGGTGTGCTGCAGTTATTGGGGTCACAAAGAGTTGGACATGACTGAGCAATTGAACTGAACTGAATGTTCTTAAAAATGTCTAAATGTTTTAGTATTTTTAAATTGGTATTTATTTTTGCCACCTACTTGGTGATTTCCATTATTCTATCTCCAGATAATGTCTATATTCTTCTATGTCTATTAGTCTGCTATTTTTCCCTTATAGGATATTTTATATTTCAGGTATTGAATTTTTCCTTTCTAATTCGATCTTTTTCTTAAGGAATTCATTCTGTACATCAAGGATAATGATAACACAATTAGTCTATATCCCTCAGACTTGGAATCTGAAAAAGAGTACATGTGTGCTCATGCTAAGTTGCTTCAGTTGTGTCCAACTCTTTGCAACTCTGTGGACTGTGTCTCACCAGGCTCCTCTGTCCAGGGGGTTCTCCAGGCAAGAATACTGGGGTGGGTTGCCATTTCCTTCTCCAGAAAAAGAGTGCAAATAAATGTAAATAGTAAAAAGAAACAAACTCGTAGATGTAGAAAACAAACTAGTTGTTACCAATGAGCAGAAGCATGAAGGGAGGGGGTGTAAGCACAGGGAATTACAGCCATTATCTTTTAATAACTTTTAATAGAATACAAACTGTAAAAAATATTGAATCATTATACTGTATATCTGAAACAATACTTCAGTAAAAAAAAAAAAAAAACAAGATTTTCTCTTTGTCTTTACATATCTTGATAATGATTTATGAGGATGGGTGTCTTTGTTTTTATTCTGCTTATAATTTGTTGATCTTCTTGGATGTGTACATTTAAAATCAAATTTAGGAAATTTTTAACAATTCAGTCCTTCCAATGCATATTCAGGGCTGATTTTCTTTAGGATTGACTGGTTAGATCTCTTTGAAGTCAAGGGTCTCTCAAGAGCGTTTTCCAATACCACAATTCAAAAGCATCAATTCTTTGATGTTCAGCCTTATTTGTGGTCCAACTCTCACATCTGTACATGACTACTGGATAAACCATAGCTTTGACTACACTGACCTTTGCTGGCAAAATGATATGTCTGTTTTTTAAGATGCTGTCTAGATTTCTTATAGCTTTGCTACTAAGGAACAAAGTCTTTTAATTTTGTGGTTGCAGTCACTGCAACCAAGAAAAGAAAATCTGTTACTGCTTCCACTTTTTTCTACTTCTATTTGTCATGAAATGATGGGACCAGATGCCATGATCTTCGTTTTTTGAATGTTGAGTTTTGTGACTTGAACATTCATACTGATTCTTCTCTAATCTGTAGTTGTTTATCTCTGTTTTCTTTATTTGTAAGATATTTATTATTATTATATAAAGCACATCTGCAAATATTTTCTCTGAATTTGTCGTTCATTTTTCCATATGGAACAATAATATTTTTTGCTTTCTGTATCACTGATCCTGTTCATAATGCCAGTTGTATCACTGTTCACACTATTTGCCAAACCCAGGGTGCACAAGGCATAAGCTAAGAGGCTGGAAGAAGACTCAAGGAGCTGTATGAACTGCAGACACATTTATTCTCTCCTGGCTGGTACAGCAGCAGTAACACAGCCTCTCTCCTGGCTGGTACAGCAGCAGTAACAACACCTCTCTCCTGGCTGCCACAACAGGTATAACATAACCATAATACAGCCATAACATAGCCATAACTTAACTTCATATAACATGACTTTGATGCTCTTTCAGTGTAGCCCCAATGAAACAGCAACCAGGATTTTCACAGTGCAGCTCATACAGGCGTAGTGCGTACAGAAGCCCCTGTCCAAGCGAGTTCCTTGTGCTGCACGTGTGCAGTGCTATAAATGATCTAAGCTGTTACGTAGTCATTATTTATAAAACATGGGGCGAGAGAACCTGAACACACCACCTTGGCTAATTTGCTGTCCCCACAATTGTATATAGAAAGAACTCTCAGAAGTTTCCTTTGTGTTTCTTTGCTTTTGTATCTCAAGAAGTCCTTCCCTAACCTGTTCACAATCTTTAAAATCAATGTTGTTTCTGCATTTTTTCAATCTCTAACTTATTATTTCAAGTCTAGGTGTTCTGTTCCTTTGAAATGCATATGTGTATTTGCTTTCCCCTATAAATTTATAGCAGTAGCCCCAGCAATAGTTATTGGCAAGTTCCTTTGTACCTTTACAGTATACTCACTTTCCAGACATATGTTGATCTGTTTATGGAATCTCTTACTATGTTCTATTATCTAAGTCATTATTATATCACTCTCTTTAACAACTTGATGCAGTCTGTTTTCACCGGAGAAGGCAATTGCAACCCACTCCAATACTCTTGCCTGGAAAATCCCATGGACAGAAGAGCCTGGTAGGCTACAGTTCATGGGGTCGCAAAGAGTTAGACACAACTCAGCGACTTCACTTTCACTTTTCAGAAAGGCAACCCACTTTTCAGAAGGAAATGGCAACCCACTCCAGCGTTCTTGCCTGGAGAATCCCAGGGATGGCAGAGCCTGGTGGGCTGCCGTCTATAGGGTCGCACAGAGTCGGACATGACTGAAGCGACTTAGCAGCAGCAGCAGCAACAGTAGCAGTCTGTTTTCACAGGTAATTTCTTCCTTCTTAATTCCCTTCCTCCTTCTTAGCTATTTTCATTTAAATTATCTTTCACATACATTGTATAAGCTGTGTACAATATTGTGTCTTCCTAACCAGAATCATGTGCTTCTTTTCATTTATTCTGGTATAAGTTAAAATTCCTAATATATTTTATGTATTTGTTAGAATTGGAAATGGGATCACTTTCATAACATTTTCAAAATGGTTACTGACATTATAAAGTAATATTATTAATTTTTACATGTAGATTTTTATTTGGATAACTACTTGATCTCCTTGTAGGTCTAATTTTTTTTTCAGTTCCTTTACTTGAATGCTCTAAAGAAACAGTCGTATTGATTATAAATAATTATCATTTTATTTCTTTCTAATATTTATAAAGTTTAGCCTATACAATGAGTCAAGAAAAATATATGCAGAATATAAATGTGCTTGAACTGTCTTTGGTTATTAGGATTTCATCAATTTAGAGAATGAGGTGGTGGCTATACCTGTTGTTATATAATCAGCAGAATGTTGAAATACAGATAATTTTATGTTCCATAGTGTTTTAATAATATTCACCTATAAGAAAGTCTGAAACTGTTATATTTTTACTGGCTAATCTTCAACTCAATTACTTCTATGGTCTATTTTCTGTCTTCCTGTATGTGTATGTACCTTTATATCTCTATATATACTTCTTTAAATTTTAAAACTCAAATATATTGGTATAAATTGCATATAATATTTTAATATACTCTATATACATAATTATATTTCCCTTCTCCTCCCTAATATTAATTTTATCTTCTATCTACTTTTCTTAGAGCTTTAACTGTTAATTGGGCTTTTAAAAGCATCTTATGGTACATAGAATTATCATACCACCCAGTAGTTCCACTACTGGATATATATTCCAAAGAACTGAAAGTAGGAACACAGTTTTATAGCTGTGTTCATAACAGTATTATTCATAGACAAAGAATAGTGGTTGTCAGGGCCTAGTGGAGGAGGGAATAAGGAGTTGTTGTTTAAGAGGTACAAAATTTCAGCCTGGGAAGGTAGTGGTGATGATTGTACAACAATATGAATGTACTTAATGCCACCGAGGTGTACGTTATGAATACTGTGCATCTTGGTTGTTATTTCATCTTATTCCATATTTATTATTATGTTTCAATTTGTAATGGTTTATTTTGTTGTTCTGTTTCTACCTACTTTAAATGGATGCTTTTGTCATTTCTTCAATTTTCTTTTTTTTTAATATATTTTTAAAAATTTGGTGGTGTCAGGTCTTAATTGTGTCATGCTGGGTTTTTTCCATGTGGCCCATGGGTTTTCTGGTTGTGTCATGTGGGCTCAGTAGTTGTGGATCATGGGCTCCAGAGTGCATTGGCTTCAGGGGTGGCTCAGTGTTTGTGCTGTGCAGGTTTAGTTGCTCCATGGTATGTGGGGTCCTAGTTTCCCAACCAGGGATCCAACCCGTATCCCCTGCATTACAAGACAGATTCTTTACCACTGGTCCACCAGGGAAGAATCTCATCTATTTTCAGTGTTTCTTCTAATAAGTTAATTTATGGCTTTTGGTTTTCTTTTGAGTATAGCTTTACTGAGTCTCAGAGTTTACTCTCAATTGAATAAAAAATTAAATATATTATTCTGTAATAGATAACATACAAATAGGTGCTGTGATAAATAAATCTCAATGTTTCCTTAGACACATTAGAACTGTATTTTTCATTTACATAACCCACAATGTGGGTTGATATTCTTAGGTGTCAGGTGGCCTTCTTCTATGACTTACTCCTAAAATTAAATGTTCCATATAGCTGTTGTGTTGCACTTCTCTTGGCAAAAATGTGAATGGTTTCTCCAGAATTTTTGTACAGTATGGTCCCAATTCAACATATATTACTTGAGCACCTGTCATGTGAAGAGAAAATATTCTACACTCTATTTGAAGGTGAAATGATACAGCTTCTCCCTTTCTTTATTTAAAAGTATATATCTGAGTTTCTCTTTTGAGTTTTGAAATTTATTATGGCTTTAAGCATGCTATGTGATATCTTTACATGAGTCTCAGTTACTTAATATGAAAATTAAGGATGGTACTAATACTTACCCTAGGGTTTTAGGTGCACTTAGCTCAAAGTCTACCTCAATATGCGTTTATTATTGTTTTAGTTATTGCAATAGTAATGTTTGTATAAGCATATATGTGTTAGTCACACAGTCATGTCCAACTCTTTGTGATCCCATGGACTGTACCCTGCCAGGCTCCTTTGCCCATGAAATTCTCCAGGCAAGAATACTGGAGTGGGCTGTCATTTCCTATATATAAGCATATATATCTATTGGAAAATTTCATTTCTAATTTTTAAAGAAAGATTTATAACTAGTAACTATTTTTAGATACTCAGAGTATTCAGGTTAATCAAAGTTACCCAATCTTTAACTAAAAGGTAAACTTCTAGTTTTAAAATTCTGAGGTCACTCTGGATTAAATCCAAAATCTAGTTCATAAAGTACATTCTTCCCAAGAGAATCAAAAGCTAGAAATTAGGTAATGAAACAGAGAAGGCAATGGCACCCCACTCCAGTACTCTTGCCTGGAAAATCCCATGGGCAGAGGAGCCTGGTGGGCTGCAGTCCATGGGGTCATGGACTTAGCGACTTCACTTTCACTTTTCACTTTCATGCATTGGAGAAGGAAATGGCAACCCACTCCAGTGTTCTTGCCTGGAGAATCCCAGGGACGGAGGAGCCCGGTGGGCTGCTGTCTATGGGGTCGCACAGAGTCGGACACGACTGAAGCAACTTAGCAGCAGCAGCAGCAGCATGTGTAATAAAAGGTAAGGAAGAAGAAATAAGTCCATTCAATCACTTGCAACTGAAATATCAATCAAGTGAAAGGTATAGTTACAAAATATATAGTCTTCTCTGCCATCTCTGCTCAATTAAAATGCAGGATGAGAGGGAGGGAGAGCTTGATGACAAGACCATCAAAATAAAAGAGAAGGAAGCAAAGGATTTGGGTGAGAGATCTGACAAAAACAAATATTACAAAGTTTCTTTTGCAAGAAAACTTGGAAACTCATTTCCTGGCTGGGAAGAGTTGTAGTTCTACCTTTGAGTAATTGCCCTGCTTTAAGACAGGCAATTTCAGCTTTATTCTTAGGGAAGATGTTTTGGTAGAAGTCCATTAAGCACTGTCATGTATTTGTTTTCACTCTACTGGCATTGTGTATTTGCTCTTTGCTCCCTTACAAGATTCCCTCAGGGCTTGTATTGCTTCAGTTATTAACTTCATGCTGTCATTTGAAGTTTCCTTACTTCAATATATTTGGCCCTTAACTCATGTTATTTTTATACAAAAGATATTTCTATCATCTAAGTAAAGTGAATAATTGAAGTAAATTCAAGCTCTGAATCACATACATACCAGCTAAACTCTAAGGAGCAAATATGTGTCATGGACAAGATCAGCTACTTAATTTGTGGGTGTCAGTACTAAAAATTGTGGGTGCCAGTATTAAAAAGTTTCATGATGGTGACATGAGAGCATTAAACTAATTAGCGAGTCCTTCTGATGTCATGATACTGTATGATATAGGGTGCACACCCCCACACTCCTGAAACCATCCTTTATCGTGGATGTCCTTCAGTGAACTCTTCATTTGCTTTCAAATACAATAAGCCTGTGCACTCACCCCTTGCCCAGGCCCCAGATTTCTCATGTTGCATAGAAAATCACAATACACAGGCTTATTTTAAAATGGTTCTGTGGTAGAGATGGTCAATTGTTGTCCCAAACATACCACCCTTTTTCCCTTAAAAAGACACATTTTTAACATTAGCTGGGCATTGTCCATCTGAAAAATAATGACACATTTCAGACTCCCTTGCTGTCAAGTATGGTCATATATTTAACTTCTGGCCAATAGGATGTAAACAAAAGTGCTACATGTGATTTTCAATAAGTATCATTTAAGGGAGGGGACAGATCCTTCCTCAGTTCCATACTCCTTTCTATTGATTAGAATGCAAATGGAATGGCTAGTTCAGTTCAGTCACTCAGGCATGTCCAATTTGTCATGACTCCATGGACTACAACATGCCAAGCTTTCCTGTCCATCAGCAACTCCCAAAGCTTACTCAAACTCATGTCCATTGAGTCAGTGATGCCATCCAACAATCTCATCCTCTATCATCCCCTTCTCCTCCTGCCTTCAATCTTTTCCAGCATCAGTGTTTTTCCAGTGAGTCAGATCTTCACATCAGGTGGCCAAACTATGGGAGTTTCAACTTCAGGATCAGTCCTTCCAGTGAATATTCAGGACTGATTGCCTTTGGGATTGACTGGTTGGATCACCTTACAGTCCAAGAACTCTCAAGAGTCTTCTCCAACACCACAGTTCAAACGCATCAGTTCTTCAGCATTCAGCTTTCTTTATAGTCCAACTCACACATCCATACGTGACTACTGGAAAAGCCATAACTTTGACTAGATGGACCTTTGCTGGTAAACTAATGTTTCTGTTTTTTAATATGCTGTCTAGATTAGTCATACCTGTTCTTCCAAGGAGCAAGCATTTTTAATTTCATAGCTGCAGTCACCATCTGCAGTGATCCTGGAGTCCCCAAAAATAAAGTCTCTCCCTGTTTCCATTGTTTGCCCATCTACTTCCCATGAAGTGATAGGACCATATGCCATGATATTAGTTTTCTGAATGTTGAGTTTTAAGCCAACTATTTCACTCTCTTGTTGAAGTTTCATCAAGAGGCTCTTTAGTTCCTTGCCTTCTGCTCTAAGGGTGGTGTCATCTGCATACTGAGGTTATTGCTATTTCTCCCGGCAATCTTGATTCCAGCTTATGTTTCATCCAGTCCACCATTTCTCATGATATACTCTGCATATAAGTTAAAAAGCAGGGTGACAATATACAGCCTTGACGTACTCCTTTCCTGATTTGGAACCAGTCTATTGGTCCATGTCCATTTCTAACTGTTGCTTCTTGACCTGTATACAGATTTCTCAGGAGGCAGGTAAGGTGGACTGGTATTCCCATCTCTTTCAGAATTTTCCACAGTTTGTTGTGATCCACAAAGTCAAAGGCTTTGGCACAGTCACTAAAGCAGAAACAGATGTTTTTTTCGGGGAATCTCTTCCTTTTTGATGATCCAACAGTTCAGTTCAGTTCAGTCGCTCAGTCGTGTCCAACTCTTTGCAACCCCATGAATCGCAGCACGCCAGGCCTCCCTGTCCATCACCAAGTCCCGGAGTTCACTCAAACTCACGTCCATTGAGTCAGTGATGCCATCCAGCCACTCATCCTGGGTCGTCCCCTTCTCCTCCTGTCCCTAATCCCTCCCAGCATCAGAGTCTTTCCAATGACTCAACTCTTCTCATGAGGTGGCCAAAGTACTGGAGTTTCAGCTTTAGCATCATTCCTTCCAAAGAAATCCCAGGGCTGATCTCCTTCAGAATGGACTGGTTGGATCTCCTTGCAGTCCAAGGGACTCTCAAGAGTCTTCTCCAACACCACAGTTCAAAAGCATCAATTCTTCGGCGCTCAGCCTTCTTCACAGATCAACTCTCACATCCATACGTGACTACTGGAAAAATCATAGCCTTGACTAGATAGACCTTAGTCGGCAAAGTAATGTCTTTGCTTTTGAATATACTGTCTAGGTTGGTCATAACTTTTCTTCCAAGGAGTAAATGTCTTTTAATTTCATGGCTGCAGTCACCATCTGCAGTGATTTTGGACCCCAAAAAGATAAAGTCTGACACTGTTTCCACTGTTTCCCCATCTATTTGCCATGGAGTGATGGGACCAGAAGTCATGATCTTTGATTTCTGAATGTTGAGCTTTAAGCCAACTTTTTCACTCTCCTCTTTCACTTTCATCAAGAGGCTTTTTAGTTCCTCTTCACTTTCTGCCATAAGGGTGGTGTCTTCTGCGTATCTGAAGCTATTGATATTTCTCCCGGCAATCTTGATTCCAGCTTGTGTTGCTTCCAGGCCAGCATTTCTCATTATGTACTCTGCATAGAAGTTAAATAAGCAGGGTGACAATATACAGCCTTGACGTACTCCTTTTCCTATTTGGAACCAGTCTGTTGTTCCATGTCCAGTTCTAACTGTTGCTTCCTGGTCTGCATACAGATTTCTCAAGAGGCAGGTTAGGTGGTCTGGTATTCCTATCTCTTTCAGAATTTTCCACAGTTGATTGTGATCCACACAGTCAAAGGCTTTTGGCATAGTCAATAAAGCAGAAATAGATGTTTTTCTGGAACTCTCTTGCTTTTTCTATGATCTAGTGGATGTTGGCAGTTTGATCTCTGGTTCCTCTGCCTTTTCTAAAACCAGCTTGAAGATTCGGAAGTTCACGGTTCACATATTGCCGAAGCCCGGCTTGGAGAATTTTGAGCATTACTTTACTAGCGTGTGAGATGAGTGCAATTGTGTGGTAGTTTGAGCATTCTTTGGCATTGCCTTTCTTTGGGATTGGAATGGAAACTGACCTTTTCCAGTCCTATAGCCACTGCTGAGTTTTCCAAATTTGTTGGCATATTGAGTGTAGCACTTTCACAGCATCATCTTTCAGAATTTGAAATAGATCTTCTGGAATTCCATCACCTCCACTAGCTTTGTTCGTAGTGATGCTTTCTAAGGCCCACTTGACTTCACATTCCAGGATGTCTGGCTCTAGATGAGTGATCACACCATTGTGATTGTCTGGTTCTTGAAGATCCTTTTTGTACAGTTTTGTGTATTCTTGCCATCTCTTCTTAATATCTTCTGCTTTTGTTAGGTCCATACCATTTCTATCCTGTATCGAGCACATCTTTTCATGAAATGTTCCCTTGGTATCTCTAATTTTCTTCAAGAGATCTCTAGTCTTTCCCATTCTGTTGTTTTCCTCTATTTCTTTGCATTGATTGCTGAAGAAGGCTTTCTTATCTCTTCTTGGTATTCTTTGGAACTCTGCATTCAGATGCTTGTATCGTTCCTTTTATCTTTGGCTTTTCACTTCTCTTCTTTTTAGAGCTATTTGTAAGGCTTCCCTAGACAACTATTTTGCTTTTTTGCATTTCTTTTCCATGGGGATGGTCTTGATCCCTGTGTCCTGTACAATGTCACAGACCTCATTCCATAATTCTTCAGGCACTCTATCTATCAGATCTAGGCCTTTAAATCTATTTCTCACTTCCACTGTATAATCATAAGGGATTTGATTTAGGTCATACCTGAATGGTCTAGCGGTTTTCCCTACTTTCTTCAATTTAAGTCTGAATTTGGTAATAAGGAGTTCATGATCTGAGCCACAGTCAGCTCCTGGTCTTATTTTTGCTGACTGTATAGAGCTTCTCCCTCTTTTGCTGCAGAGAATATAATCAATCTGATTTTGGTGTTGACCATCTGGTGATGTCCATGTGTAGAGTCTTCTCTTGTGTTGTTGGAAGAGGGTGTTTGCTATGACCAGTGCATTTTATTGGCAAAACTCTATTATTCTTTGCCCTGCTTTATTCTGTATTCCAAGGCCAAATTTGCCTGTTACTCCAGGTGTTTCTTGACTTCCTACTTTAGCATTCCAGTCCCCTAGAATGAAAAGAACATCTTTTTTGGGTGTTAGTTCTAAAAAGTCTTGTAGGTCTTCACAGAACTCTTCAACTTCAGCTTCTTCATTGTGACTGGTTGGGGCATAGACTTGGATAACTGTAATATTGAATGGTTTGTCTTGGAAATGAACAGAGATCATTCTGTCATTTTTGAGATTGCATCCAAGTACTGCATTTGATGATCCAACAAATGTTGACAAATTGATCTCTGGTTCCTCTGCCTTTCCTAATCCAGCTTGAACATCTGGAAGTTCACGGTTCATGTATGTTCAAGCCTGGCTTGGAGGATTTTGAGCATTACTTTGCAAGCATGTGAGATGAGTGCCATTGTGTGATAGTTTCAGCATTCTTTGGCATTGCCTGTCTTTGGGATTGGCTGAAAACTGACCTTTCCCAGTTCTGTGACCACTGCTGAGTTTTCCAAATTTGCTCTCATACTGAGTGCAGCACTTTCACAGCATTGTCTTTTAAGATTTGAAAAAGCTCAACTGGAATTCCATCCCCTCCACTGGCTTTGTTCGTAGTAATTCCAGAAAGAATGAAGAGATGGAGCCAAAGCAAATTCAGTGCTATAAAGAACAGTACTGTATAGGAACCTGGAATGTTAGGTCCATGAATCAAGGTAAATTGTAAGTGATCAAACAGGAGATGGCAAGACTAAACATTGACATTTTAGGGATCAATGAACTAAAATGGACTGGAATGTATGAATTTAACTCATATGACCGTTATATCTACTACTGTGGGCAAGAATCCCTTAGAATAAATGGAGTAGCCATTCTAGTCAACAAAGGAGCCTGGAATGTCTAGAGTTGAGACACATTTATTGCACATACGTTATATTTTTAAGCTATTTTTTGCCTAATTAAAATTCAAGTTTTCCTTAAATACTTCATTGTTGTGAACATTGATAAAATAAGCATTTTGAACCTATATTCTTTGTACTTATCCTTGTCTTTGGTAGATACTGAGAAATACAATTTCTATATGTTAGAATATGCATATTCTCATGGAAAATTTGTCTTTAAATGGGATATATCAAATTATGTTCCCATCAACAGTTTATTTATTTGAACAAATATTCAATTTTATGATATTTCAGGTACTAGGTTTGCTAAAGAGAAGACTGAGATATGTTTATGATTAAATTTTTATTTTAATAGGGAAAGTATATAATAAGCAAATCAATATATAATTAGTATTACATCAGTTCATAGTAAATAGTGATATAATATGGATAGCAGTGATGGGTATTAATATTCTACAAAGTGTTTAGAGAAGACCTAGTTTAGGAAATGACATTTGAGCCAGAGACCAAATAACAAAAAAGATTATCATTCTTGACAAAGGAAATAGAAGATACCTAGACCCTGAGATTGAAACAAGCTTGGCTTGTTCTAGAAAGAGAAAATCCAGTGTTTTTTGAGACATAATTTGCAAGGATAAGGGTAGTATTAGATGAAGTTGAGAAAGGAGACAGGCTATAGATTCCATAGTACCATGAAAACCAGATGAAAGGGTTAGATTTTTTTTTCTAAATAAAGTCATTCAAAGATTTTAAGGAAGGGGAGTGATGTTGATGTGTTTTTAAAAATGATTACTTTGGATCCTAAATAGTGAATGACTTGTTGAGATATTAGAGAAGCAAATAGGATACTTGCCTGTAGGATGTTATGTAGCCCACACCCTGGTGAGATATGTTGATAATTTAGCCTAGGGTAGATATAGTGAAGATGAAGAGAAGTGGACAAGTTTGGAAAATTTTAAAGATATAGTATAGACAGTTGGGTTTTTTTTTTGTTGTTTGTTTGTTTGTTTTCCTTCTGACTGCACCTTGCAGCATGTGGGAATCTAGTTCCCTGACCAGAAATCAAACCAGAGCTGTCAACAGTGCAAGTGTGGAGTCCCAACCACTGGACCACCAGGGAATTCCTTAGACAGGTTTTAGAAATGGGTCAGATATCATAATCTGTTTCTTCAACTTTTGCTAAATGTTTGAGATGATCAAATTATATAATTTTTGCCAGTTGATGGATTAAAGATTGTATCTCTTGACCTGGAAATTTCATTTCCTGATTACTGATAAATCTGAGCATTCTTTTATGACAATTTTCATCCTCTGTAAATATCCACTGCCTGTGTTATTTGCATGTCTCCTCAGTTGGTAGTTTGTAAGTTTTTACTGATAAGAATATTTTTGTTCATTATGCATGTCTCAAATACTTTCTTCATGTCCATCACTTGTCTTTTTAAACTTATTGTTATTTTTTGTTAAAAATAAGGTCTTAAATTTAATATAGTTAGATTCATCAGTCTCTGACTCAATTTTTGCATCTTATTTAGGAATACTTTTTGTAATTAAAGGAGATAAACCTGTCATAAGCATTTAACTCATATGAATTTTTTAATATTTGAGCCTTTAACCTATTTGTATTTTAAGTTTTTGAATACTTGGTCTTAGAAATAAACATAATTTGTCCCATATGGATAGTTTTCCCAGTACCACTGTATTGATTTAAACTCACATTTATTACAAATTCAACTTTCATGTATTTTGACAAATAAATGTCTATTACTGATCTCTTTTTTGTTTGATTGATAAACTTGACAAGTCCTGTATAAATACCAAAATGTTTTAATTAAGATAAGTTTATAATGTAGAAATTATAATAATACCTGATTGTGCATTGACTTAGCAAGTTCTGGAGGCAATTGATTATATTTGAATCTGAATTTTCTATTACTCACTGTATGCATTGGGAAAGTTATTTTTCCTTTGCCTCAGCTTTTCAAGTGTAAAGTGGAGATAATGAAACTCCCTCCTAGGGTTGCTGTGAGGATTAAATTAGCTTTATAGAAACAGATGAATATTTAACTATGACCTAATAAAACAACATTATTCAGAAGATAAGAAGGACAGATTGACACTCTAAATTGAAAGGAACGAGTAAAATTATCTCTGTCAATGACATGATCTTATATGTAGAAAATCTTAAAGATTTTGTGTGTTTACATAGACATATGATTAATAAATTGATTCAGTAAAGTTGCATGATACAAAATCAACACATAAAAATCATTTGTATTTCTATACACCAGCAATAAACTATCGGAAAACAAAATTAAGAAAACAACCAAATCTATAGTAGCATAAAAAGGAATAAAATACTTAGGAGTAAATTTAACCAAGGAAGTGAAAGACTTGTGCACTGACACCATAAAACACAAGTGAAAGAAATGAAAGCAGACAGAAAGAGATGGAAAGACACCTCATGTCCATGAACTGGAAAAATTAATATCGTTAAAAGTCATACTGCCCAAAGTGATATAAATATTAAGTTCAATCCCCATCAAAATTCCAACGGCACTTCTTATGGAAATAGAAAAAAAATTCTAAAATTCATATGGAATCACAAAAGACTTTAAACAATCAAAGCAATTTTGAGCAAGTAAACAAAGTTGGAGTCACCACACACCTTGCTTTTAAAATATATTACAAATCTACAGTAATCAAAACAATGTGGTGAAGTGAAGTGAAGTTGCTTAGTCATGCCCAACTCTTTGCAACCCCATGAACTATAACCTGTCAGGTTCCTCTGTCCATGGGATTTTCCAGGCAAGAATACTAGAGTGGGTTGCCATTTCCTTCCCACAAACAATGTGGTACTAACATAAAAATAGGCATCAAGACCAATTTAACTGAATCCAGAGCCCTGATATAAACCTACCTATGTAGAGTGAACTGGTCTTCGAAAAGGGCCAAGTATATATATACCTTGGGAAAAAGATAGTCTTTTCAACAAATTATGTTGGGAAAGCTGGATATTCACAAGCAAAAGAGTCGAACTGGCACTTATTTTATAGCATACATTGAAAATAACTCAATATAGATTAAAGATTTAAACATAAACCTGAAACTGTAAAACTTCTAGAAGAAAACAGGGGAAAAGATTCTCGACGTTGGTCTTGGCAATAATTTCTTGGATATGACACTAAAACCACAGCAAAAGAGGAAAAGGAAAGTGGAACTACCTTGAACTGAAGAGCTTTTACACAGGAAAAAAAAAAGAAAGAAAGAAAGAAAAGGCATGCCTACAGAATGGGAGAACATATTTACAAACCACCTATCAGAAGAAGGGTTAATATCTAAGATATATAAGGAATTCATTTCATTCAATAACAATAATAACTTGATAAAATATAGGCAAAGAAACTGAATAGACATTTCTCCAAAGAAGACACCCAAATGGCCAACAGGTGTATGAAAAGATAGGCAATATCAGTAATCATTAGGGAACTGAAAAGCAAAACCACAGTGAGATATCATCTCTTATCAATTATCATGGCTAAGCAGAAGATAAAATCTTATCAACAGAATAAAAGATAAAAGTATTGGTAAGGATGCAGAGAAAAGGGAACCCTTGTACCCTATTGGTGGGAACACAAAATGGTGCAGATGCTATGGAAAAAGATATGAAAGTTCCTTAAGAAACAAACTACCACATGATCCACCAATATAATTTCTGTGTATAGGACTATATAAAAGAAGGAAATCCTGCCATTTGTGAAAACATGGATGAACCTGGAGACCATTATAATAAGTGAAATAAGCCAGACACAGAATTACAATACTATATGATACTACTTATATGAAGAATTTAAAATAGCCATACTCACTGAAGCAGAGAATAGGATGGTGGTTGTCAGGTTATGGTGGGAAGAGGATATAGAGATGTATTAGTCACAGGGTACAAAACTTCTTTTATGTAAGATGAACAAATCTGAGAGATATACTATACAATATAATTCTTAAACTATATTGTATACTTAAACTTTTGCTAAGAGAGTAGATCTTAATTCATTGTGTTCTTACCACAAAAAAAATAAATAAATAAAGAGGGTGAGAGGAACCTCTAAAGGCGATATATATCCTTATAGTATAGACTGGTGAGAATTTCATGGATGTATGCTGCTGCTGCTAAGTTGCTTCAGTCATGTCCAACACTGTGTGATGCCATAGACAGCACCCTACCAGGCTCTGCTGTCCCTGGGATTCTCCAGGCAAGAACACTGGAATGGGGTGCCATTGCCTTCTCTGTCATGGATGTATATTTATCTCCAAATGCATCAAGTTGTATACATTAAATATGTACACATTTGTGTATGTCAATCACACCATAATAATTTTTTTTTTTAAGAACAGATTTAGTTCCATAAGCATGCAACAGATTTAGGAAAAACTCAGAATGAGACTGAAAATTTATCCATATTGAAGCATTTTGTAGGACTAAGAAAACCTGAAGCTGATGTAAACATATAGGACCAATTCTATTTTTACTCTTTCTTCATACTCAAAATTCAGAGAGAAAGCATGGTTAGATGATTTTTTAAAGTATTATTTATTTATTTATGGTTGTACTGGGTCTTCACTGCTGCATGTGGGCCTTCTCTAGTTGCAGCAAATGGGGGCTACTCTTCATTGTGATGCATGGGCTTCTCATTGCACTGGCTTCTCTTGTTGTGGAGCAAAGGCTCCAACTACATGGACTTTAGTAGTTGCACCATGTGGAGTCAGTAGCTTCAGTTCAGAGACTCTAGAGTGTGAGCTCAGTAGTTGTGACCCACAGGCTTAGTTGCTCTGCAGCATATAGAATCTTCCTGGACCAGGGATCGAAGTCATTTCTCCTGCATTGGCAGGCAGATTCTTATCTATTACACCACCAGAGAATTCCCAGATGATGTTTTATACAGGCTTCCCTGTCCTTCACTATCTCCTGAAGTTTGTTCAAACTCATGTCCATTCATTGAATCAGTGATGCCATCCAACCATCTTATCCTCTGTTGTCCCCTTCTCCTCCTGCCCACAGTCTTTCCCAGTATCAGGGTCTTTTCCAATGAGTCGGCTCTTCACATCAGGTGGCCAAGCTATTGGAGCTTCAGCTTCAGCATCAGTCCTTCCAATAAATATTCAGGGCTGATTTCCTTTTGCATTGACTGGTTTGATCTCCTTGTCCAAGGGACTCTCAGGAGTCTTCTCCAGCTCTACAGTTCGAAAGCATCAGTGCTTTGGCACTCTGCCTTCTTTATAGTCCAGCTTTCACATCCATACATGACTACTAGAAAAACGATAGCTTTGACTATATGGACCTTTGCTGGCAACGTGATGTCTTTGCTTTTTAATATGCTGTCTAGGTTTGTCAGGTGGTGCTGCTGCTGCTAAGTCATTTCAGTCATGTCTGATTCTGTGTGACCCCATGGACTGCAGACACCCAGGTTCCTCCATCCATGGGATTTTCCAGGCAAGAGTACAGGAGGGGGTTGCCATTGCCTTCAGGTGGTGCTAGTGGTAAAAAACTCACCTGCCAATGCAGGTTAGATGTAAGAGGTTTGATTCCTGGGTCAGGAATATTCCCTGGAGAAGAGAATGGCAATCCACTCCAGTATTCTTGCCTGGAGAATCCCATGGACAGAGGAAACTGGCGGACCACAATCCATAGGGTCACATAGAGTGGGACATGACTGAAGTGACTTAGCAAAGCATGGCATGGCACAGCTTTGTCATAACTTTTCTTCCAAGGAGCAAGTGTCTTTTAATTTCTTCATAATTGGCTTGTTATGAAGATAAATAAGCTTATAGGTATGGATTCCTGTCACAAATCAGCCTCTGTTTAGCACATGTAACTCTGCTCAGTGTTTTGTGGCAGCCTCGATGAGAGTGGAGTTTGGGGGAAAATGGATATATGTATATGTATATCTGAGTCCCTTTGCTGTTCACCTGAAACTATCACAACATTGTTAATTGGCTATGCATGCATGAAGTCAGTTCAGTCGTGTCTGACTCTTTGTGACCCTCTGAACTGTAGCCCACCAGGCTCCTCTGTCAATAGGATTCTTCAGGCAAGAATACTAGAGTGAGTTGCCATTACCTCCTACAGGGGATCTTCTTGATGCCCAGTACAAAATAAAAAGTCAAAAAACCTTTAAACAAATATGTATAACATCACTTTTACTATTAATATTAGCATAGTGTGTGTATGCTCAGTCATGTCCAACTCTTTGTAACCGAATGGATTGTAGCCTGCCAGGCTCTTCTGTCTATGGAATTTTCCAGTCAAGATTACTAGAGTGGTTTGCCATTTCCTACTCTGGGGAATCTTCTTGACCCAGGGATCAAACCCAGGTCTACTGTGTCATCTGCATTGGCAGGCAGATTCTTTAACACTGAGCCACCTGGGAAGCCATTATTAGTATAAGATAACAAAAATTTAAATATTTTTGTTCTGTGTAATCAGATGTCTGTGGTCATTAACAGATCATAGCAATTGTACTTGAAAGCTATTGATACAATGTGGCAGTTATGCAAGTGGAATAGAAAACTCATATCCTTTATGGTTGGTTCACAGAACCTAAAAGCTGGACAGCATGCAGCCTCTAAGTGCAAAGCCCTGAGCCAGGTATAAAACTATTCTGCTAGATCAGGAAGAGTGTATCACTATCTGTGGATCACTTTTCTCATTTATTATCAATTATGCTCATATTTCAGGAAGATAAATATCCATTTAAAAAGGAGTTCTTTAACTTTGTAGTGTTGGAATCACTATTAGAGTACATACTGATTTGACACATTTTTCATCAGGCATTGATAGTCAGAAAATCTGGGCTCTGTTCACAGCCATCATTTAGTTTAGGTGAATCATGTAGAACCAAAAAAAAAAAAAAAAAAAAAAACACAACCACCCAATATACCACACTATGTGGTAGCTTTTTTTTTTTTTGGTGTTTCTCATCTTTAAACCAGATATATTAGTGTTGTATGCATATGAACAGATTATTGCTGTTGTTTTGTGTACAAATACTGATTCATTATTTTAATGTCATACCAACAGATCAAATAAGCACAACAAATGACTCCGAAAACATTCAATTCAATGGCCACTTCTTGAGTGTTTCATATTGCCAGATACCAATATGTACTTTGAAGATCAGTTATGTTGCTATTTGCCCTTCAGGTCATCATTTTTGATTGATGTGTAGTACTATTCTAAAGTATGTATGCACTAAATTTTACTTACTTCCCCAAATAATGACAACCTAAGTTGCAAATTATTGTGCTTCCACAAGGAGTGCAGTGATGTGTATCTTTACATAAGACCTTTTATGAGTAAGTGCATAGATTAGTCTTGGGTATTAATCTGAGAGTGGGATTCATTGATAAACTTTGTGTAAGCTTATGTTTACTAATTCAATTTACTCAGCAGAATATTGATATCAGTCTATGTCCTTCAAGTTCAGTATGAGGTTTAATATGTTTTTCATTTGCTAATATTTGGTTTACTCAAACTTTCTGGTATTCATCCATTATTATCGTAGCACTTTAAACCAGTGTACATTGCTTTTTTAATTTGTAATTGACTGCTGACAAATAGAGTTGAAATCAACTTTTACATGTCTGTTAACCATTCATTGTGAAAGTGTTAGTCGTTCAGTCGTGTCCAACTCTGAAACTTCATAGACTATAGCCTGCCAGGCTTTTCTGTCCATGGAATTCTCCAGGTGAGACTACTGGGGAGAGTTGCCATTCCCTTCTCCAGAGGATCTTCCCAACCCAGGGATTGAACCTGGGTCTCCCCACACTGCAGGCAGATTCTTTACTGTCTGAAGCTGCAGGCAAGCTTTTATGACTTGCTTATGTATATTCTTTCCCAAGTTATTTGTTGTATATAAATATTTATTGTTGATTTACAACAGTTGATTGTATATATCAGACACATAATAATATCTTGTAAGCTTTTACCATCAAAAAGTCATCCTCCCAATTTTTTAATAGAAGTTTTTTATTTTTAGAGCTGTTTTGGTTCACAGTAGTACTGAGTACTACTGAGTACAGAGATTTTCCATATTCCCCCTGCTACCACAAATGCATACATTTTCCTATTATGAACATTCCCCATAGGAGTGGTACATTTGTTACAACTGATGAATGTACATTGACAAATCACTGTCACTCAAAGTGAATAGTTCACGTTAGGGCTTATTCTTAGTATTGTGTATTATATGGGCTCAGATAAACATATAATGGCATGTATCCACCATATAGTATCGTACAGAGTAGTTTTACTGCCCTAAGAATCCTTTGTGCTTCACCTATTCATCCCTTACTCCCAGGTAGTCTTTGACAACCATTTGTTGTTGTTCAGTCATGTCCAACTCTTTGCAGCCCCACAGACTGCATGCATGCTTCCCTGTCTTCACCATCTCCTGGAGATTGTTCAAACTCAAGTCCATCGAGTCAGTGATGCCATCCAACCATCTCACCCTCTGTCATTCTCTTCTCCTTGTGCCTTCAATCTTTCTCAGCATCAAGGTCTTTCCCAATGAATTGGCTCTTTGCATCAGGTGGCCAAAGTGTTGGAGCAACCATAGATATTTCTATTGTCTCCATAGTTTTGACTTTTCCAAAATGAATTATATAGTATGTAGCCTTTTAAGACTTGGCTTCTTTCACTTAGTAATGTGTATTTAAAGTTCCTCTACATTTTTTCATGTCTTGATAGATCATTTCTTTTTAACACTTAACAAAATTCCAAGTTTTGACAATTATGAAAAAGCTGCTATAGATAATCACTTGCAGATCTTTTCTGGACATAAGTTTTCAACTCCTTTGGGTAGATGTGAAGGAGCATGATTGCTAGATGGTATAGTAAAAGTGTGTTTAGTTTTATAAAAACCACCAAACACTTCCAAAGTGGCTGTGCCATTTCACAGTCTCACCAGAAATGAATGAGAGTTCCTAGTGTTTCACAACTTCAAAAAAATTTGATGTTGTCAATATTATGAATTTTAGCCACTCATTGTTATTTTGATTTGCATTTTCTTGATGATATCCTCTGAAGCACCTTTTATATGCTTATTGGCCGTCTGTATGTCCTCTTTGATGAAATGTCTATTAAGGTCTGACCCATTTATTAATTAGGTTGTTTTATTTTATAAAAAATTAATTATTTTACTTGGAAACTAATTACTTTAAAATATCGTAATGATTTTTGCCATACATTGACATGGATCAGCCATGGGTATACATGTGTCCCATGTCCCTCAGGGTCATCCCAGTGCTCCGGCCCTGAAAACCCTGTATCATGCATCAAACCTGGACTGGCAATCTACTTCAGATATGGTAATATACGTGTTTAAATGCTATTCTCTCAAATAAACCCACCTTTGCCTTCTACCACAGAGTCCAAAAGACTGTTCTATACATCTGTGTCTCTTTTGCTGTCTCGCATACAGGGTTTTCATTACCATCTTTCTAAATTCCATACAAATGCATTAGTATACTGTATTGGTGTTTTTCTTTCTGGCTCACTTCAGTCTGTATAATAGGCTCCAGTTTCATCCACCTCATCAGAACTGATTCAAATGCATTCTTTTTTAATAGCTGAGTAATATTCCATTGTGTATGTATATCAGAGCTTTCTTATCCACTCATCTGCCAATGGACATCTAGGTTGCTTCCATGTCCTGGCCATTGTAAACAGTGTTGTGATGAACATTGGGGTACATGTGTCTCTTTCAATTCTGGTTTCTTTGGTGTGTATGCCCAGCAGTGGGATTGCTGGGTCATATGGCATTACTATTTCCAGATTTTTAAGGAATCTCCAGACTGTTCTCCATAGTGACTGTACTTGTTTGCATTCCCACCAACAGTATAAGAGGTTCCTTTTCTCCACACCCTCTCCAGCATTTATTATTTGTAGACATTTGGATAGCAGCCATCCTGACAGGCGTGAGATGGTACCTTGTTGTGGTTTTGATTTGCATTTCTCTGACAACGAGTAACGTTGACTACCTTTTCATGTGTTTGTTACCCATGTGTATGTATTCTTTGGAGAAATGTCTGTTTAGTTCTTTGGCCCATTTTTTGATTGGGTCCTTTATTTTTCTTGAATTGAGCTACAGGAGCTGCTTGTATATTTTGGAGATTCTTTGTCAGTTGCTTCATTTGCTATCATTTTCTCCCATTCTGAAGGTTGTCTTTAGACCTTGCTTATAGTTTCCTTTGTTGTGCAAAAGCTTTTAAGTTTAATTAGGTCTCATTTGTTTATTTTATTTTATTTTATTTTTAGATTCTGAGCTTGTTGGTTTATTTTTTTATTTTATTATTTTTATTTTTTTAATACTTAATTCTACATTACAATACTGTATTTGTTTTGCTGGAGAGGATGTGGAGAAAAGGGAACCCTCTTACACTGCTGGTGGGAATGCAAACTAGTACAGCCACTATGGAAAACAGTGTGGAGATTCCTTAAAAATTGCAAATAGAACTGCCTTATGATCCAGCAATCCCACTGCTGGGCATACACACTGAGGAAACCAGAATTGAAAGAGACACATGTACCCCAATGTTCATTGCAGCACTGTTTATAATAGCCAGGAGATGGAAGCAACCTAGATGTCCATCAGCAGATGAATGGATAAGAAAGCTGTGGTACATATACACAATGGAGTACTACTCAGCCCTTAAAAGAATAAATTCGACTCAATTCTAATGAGATGGATGAAATTGGAGCCGATTATACAGAGTGAAGTAAGCCAGAAAGAAAAACACCAATACAGTATACTGATTCATTTGTTTATTTTTGCTTTTATTTCCATTATTCTGGGAGGTGGGTCATAGAGGATCCTGCTGTGATTTATGTCAGAGACTGTTTTGCCTATGTTTTCCTCTAGGAGTTTTATAGTTTCTCATCTTACATTTAGATCTTTAATCCATTTTGAGTTTATTTTTGTGTATGGTGTTAGAAAATGTTCTAGTTTCATTCTTTTACAAGTGGTTGACCAGTTTTCCCAGAAACACTTGTTAAAGAGATTGTCTTTTCTCCATTGTATATTCTTGCCTCCTTTGTAAAAAATAAGGTGTCCATAGGTGTGTGGATTTATCTCTGGGCTTTTTATTTTGTTCCATTGATCTATATTTCTGTCTTTGTGCCAGTACCGTACTGTCTTGATGACTGTAGTTTTGTAGTATAGTCTGAAGTCAGGCAGGTTGATTCCTCCAGTTCTATTCTTCTTTCTCAGGATTGCATTGGCCATTCGAGGTTTTTTGTATTTCCATACAAATTGTGAAATCATTTGTTCTACTTCTCTGAATCTATATATTACTTTGGGTAATACACTCATTTTCACTATATTGATTCTTCCAATCCATGAACATGGAATATTTCTCCATCTATTTGTGTCCTCTTTGATTTCTTTCATCAGTGTTTTATAGTTTTCTATATGTACTTTTTGTTTCTTTAGGTAGATTTATTTCTAAGTGTTTTATTCTTTTTGCTGCAATGGTGAATGGAATTGTTTCCTTAATTTCTGTTTTCTCATTGTTACTGTATAGGAATGCAAGGGATTTCTATGTGTTAATTTTATATCTTGCAACTTCACTGTATTCATTAATTAGCACTAGTAATTACCTGGTGGCATCTTTAGGGTTTTCTATGTAGAGGATCATGTCATGTGCAAACAGTGAGAGTTTTATTTCTTTTCCAATCTGGATTCCTGTTATTCCTTTTTTCCTCTGATTGCTATGACTATCTACTATGTTGAATAGTAGTGGTGAGAGTTGGCAACCTTGTCCTGTTCCTGACTTTAGGGGAAATGCTTTCAATTTTTCACCATTGAGGATAATGTTTGCTCTGGGTTTATCATATATGGCTTTTCTTATGTTGAGATAATGTTCCTTCTATGCCTGATTTCTGGAGGGTTTTTTTTTTTTTATCATAAATGGATGTTGAATTTTGTCAAAGGCTTTCTCTGTATCTATTGAGATAATCATATGGTTTTTATCTTTCAATTTGTTAATGTGGTGTACCACTTTGATTGATTTTCAGATATTGAAGAATCCTTGCATCCCTGGGATAAAGCCCACTTGGTCATGATGTATGATCTTCTAAATATGTTGTTGAATTCTGTTTGCTAGAATTTTGTTGAGGATTTTTGCATCCATGTTCATCAGTGATATTCGCCTGTTGTTTACTTTTGTGTGGCATCTTTGTCTGGTTTTGTTATTTGGGTGAAGGTGGCCTCATAGAATGAGTTTGGCAATTTACCTTCCTCTGCAATTTTCTGGAAGAGTTTGAGTAGTATAGGCATTAGCTGTTCTCTAAATTTTGATAAAATTCAGCTGTGAAGCCATCTGGTCCTGTGATTTTGTTTGTTTAGAGATTTCTGATTACAGTTTTAAGTTCTGTGCTTGTGATGGGTCTGTTAAGATTTTCTATTTCTTCCTGGTTTAGTTTTGGAAGGTAATATTTTTATAAGAATTTGTCCATTTCTTCCAAGTTGTCCATTTTATTGGCATATAGTTGCTGATAGTAGTCTCTTATGATCCTTTGTATTTCTGTGTGGTCTGTTGTGATTTCTCCTTTTTCATTTCTAATTCTGTTTATTTAATTCTTCTCCCTTTTTTCTTGATGAGTCTTGCAAATGGTTTGTCCATTTTATTTATCTTCTCAAAAACCAGCTTTTAGTTTTGTTGATTGTTGCTATAGTCTCCTTTGTTTCTTTTTCATTTATTTCTGGCCTATTTTTTATGATTTCTTTCCTTCTACTCACCCTGGGCTTCTTCATTTCTTCTTCTTCTTCTTCTTTTTTTCTAGTTGCCTTAGGTGTAGAGTTAGGTTATTAATTCTATTTTTCTCTTGTTTCTTCAGGTAAGCTTGTGTTGCTATAAACCTTCCCCTTAGCACTGCTTTTACTGAATCCCATACATTTTGGTTTGTTGTGTTTTCGTTGTCATTCGTTTCTATGCATACTTTCATTTTTTTTAAATTTCTTCTGTGATTTGTTGGTTATTCATAAGCATGTGGTTTAGTCTCCATATGTTTGTATTTTTAATAGTTTTTTTTTCCTGTAGTTGACGTCTAACCTTACCACATTGTAATCAGAAACAATGCTTGAAATGATTTTAATTTTTTTGGATTTACCAAGGCTAGATTTATGGCCCAGGATGTGATCTATCCTGGAGAAGGTTCTGTGTGCACTTGAGAAATAGGTGAAATTCATTGTTTTGTAGTGAAATGTCTATACATATCAATTAGGTCTAACTGGTCTATTGCATCATTTAAAATTTGTGCTTCCTTGCTAATTTTGTTTAGTTGATCTTTCATAGCCTTTATTTCAAAGTCTATTTTATCTGATATAAGTACTGCTACTTTCGCTTTCTTTTGGTCTCCATTTGCATGAAATATCTTTTTCCAGCCCTTCACTTTCAGTCTGTATGTGTCCCTTGTTTTGAGCTGGGTCTCTTGTAGATAGCATATATAGGGGTCTTATTTCTGTACCCATTCAGCCAGTCTTTGTATTTTGATTGGGGCATTCAACCTATTTACATTTAAGGTAATTATTGATAAGTATGATCACGTTGCCATTTACTTTGTTGTTTTGGGTTCAAGTTTGTCAACTTTTTCTGTGTTTCCTGTCTGGAGAAGTTCCTTTAGCATCTGTTGAAGAGCTGGTTTCGTGGTGCTGAATTCTGTCAGCTTTTGCTTGTCTATAAAGCTTTTGATTTCTCCTTCATATTTGATTGAGATCCTTGCTGTGTATAGTAATCTGGGTTGTAGGTTTTTCTCTTTCATCACTTTAACAGGTCCTGGCATTCCCTTCTGTCCTGAAGAGTTTCTATTGAAAGATCAACTGTTATCCTTATGGGAATCCCCTTGTGTGTTATTTGTTGCTTTTCCTTTGCTGTTTTTAATATTTGCTCTTTGTGTTTGATCTTTGTTAATTTGATTAATATGTGTCTTGTGGTGTTTTGCCTTAGGTTTATCCTGTTTGGGACTCTCTGGGTTTTTTTGGACTTGGGTGGCTATTTCTGTCCCCATTTTAGGGATGTTTTCAACTATTATCTCCTCAAGTATTTTCTCATGGCCTTTCTTTTTGTCTTCTTCTAGGAGTTCTATGATTTGAATGTTGGGGCATTTAACATTGTCCCAGAGGTTTCTGAGGTTGTCCTCATTTCTTTTGTTCCTTTTTTTTCTTTCTGCTTCATTTATTTCCACCATTCTATTTTCCACCTCACTTATCCTATCTTCTGCCTCATTTATTCTACTGTTGGGGGCCTCCAGAGAGCTTTTGATCTCAGTTATTGCCTTATTCATAATTGATTGACTCTTTTTATTTCTTCTAGGTCCTTGTTAACATTTCTTGCATCCTCTCAATTCTTGTCTCCAGTCTATTTATCTGTAATTCCATTTCATTTTCAAGATTTTGGATCATCTCTACTATCATTATTCTCAATTCTTTTTGAGGTAGACTCCCTTTCTCCTCCTCTTTTGTCTGGTTTAGCAGGAATTATCATGTTCCTTTACTTGCTGAATATTTCTCTGCCTTTTCATTTTGTTTAGATTGCTGTGTTTGGGGTGGAGATTCTGTATGCTAGAAATTTGTTCTTCCTCTTTATTGTGGAAGTTCCTCCCTGTGAGTGGGTTTGTATGAGTGGGTTGTCAAGGTGTCCTGGTTAGGGAAGCTTGTGTCAGTGTTCTGGTTGGTGGAGCTGGATCTCTTGTCTCTGGAGTGCAATGAAGTGTCTAGTAGTGAGTTTTGAGGTGTCTGTGGGTTTGGTGTGACTTTTGTTTGCTTGTGTATTAATGCTCAGGGTTATTTTCTTGTGTTGCTGGAGAATTAGCATGGTATATATTGCTCTGAAACTTGTTGGCTCTAGGGTGGAGCTTGCTTTCAATGTAGGTATGGAGGCTTTTGGATGAGCTCTTGTTGATTAATGTTCCCTGGAGTTAGGAATTTTCTGGTGTTCTCAAGCTTTGAATTTAAGCCTCCTGCCTCTGACTTTCAGTCTTATTCTTACAGTAACTTCAAGACCTCTCCATCCATAAAGCACTGATGATAAAACATCTAGGTTAATGGTGAAGATTCTCCAAAGTGAGGGACACTCAGAGAGGTTCACAGAGTTATATGGAGAAGAGAAAAGGAAGGAGGGAGACAGAGATGCCCAGGAGGAGAAGTTCAGTTCAGTCACTCAGTCATGTCTGACTCTTTGCGATTCTATGAATTGCAGGACACCAGGCCTCCCTGTTCATCACCATCTCCTGGAGTTTACCCAAACTCATGTCCTTCGAGTCGGTGATGCCATCCAGCCATTTCATCCTCTGTCATCCCCTTTTCCTCCTGCCCCCAATCCCTCCCAGCATCAGAGTCTTTTCCAATGAGTCAACTCTTCACATGAGGTGGCCAAAGTACTGGAGTTTCAGCTTTAGCATCATTCCTTCCAAAGAACACCCAGGGCTGATCTCCCTTAAAAAATACTGGAAGAAAAGAGGGGGAATGAAAAGGGGAGAGAGCAATCTAGCCAGTAATCAGTTTCTTATGTGCTCTCCACAGTCTGGAACACCTACAGAGGTTCACAGAGTTACATAGAAAAGAGAAGAGGAAGGAAGGAGATAGAGGTGACCAGGAAGAGAAGAAAAGGAGTCAAAAGAAGAGAGACCAATCTAGCTAGTAATCAGTTCCCTAAGTGTTCTCCACAGCCCAGAACACCCAAAGAGATTCATAGAGTTAAGTAGAGAAGAGATGGGGGAGGGAGGAGATAGAGATGACCTAGGGGAGAAAAAGGAGAGTCAAAAGGGGAGAGCTGGTGCACGGGATGATCCAGGGAGATGATATGGGGTGGGAGGTGGGAGGGGGCTTTGGCATTGGGAGATCGTGTACACCTGTGGCTGATTCATGTCAATGTATGGCAAAACAAATACAGTATTGTAATGTAGAATAAAGTATTAAAAAAAAGGGGAGAGAGCAATCAAACCAGTAATCACACCCCTAAGTAAAAATGGGTACTGAAAATTAGATTCTTAAATGTACAAAATTGACAACAAATACCAAAAAGCAAAGATTAAAATTCTAGAGTAGAGGTTAGACTCTCAAATATACAATAGTAAAAATGCAAAATAAAATCCCCAAATTATAACAAAATATATATTAAGTTTGCTTTTAAAATAGGTTTTTTTTTTTTTTTTTTTTTTTGTACAATGGAGCACTGAAGAATTGATGCTTTTGAACTGTGGTGTTAGAGAAGACTCTTGAGAGTCCTTTGGACTGCAAAGACTTCCAACCAGTCCTTTCTAAAGGAGATCAGTCCTGAGTGTTCATTGGAAGGACTGATGTTGAAGCTGAAACTCCAATACTTTGGCCACCTGATGCAGAGAGCTGACTCATTTGAAAAGACCCTGATGTTGGGAAAGACTGAGGGCAGGGGGAGAAGGGAAAGACAGAGGATGAGATAGTTGGATGGCATCACTGACTCAGTGGACATGAATTTGGGTAAACCCTGGGAGTTGGTGATGGACAGGGAGCCCTGGTATGCTGTGATCCATGGGGTCACAAAGAATCAGATACGACTGAGCAACTGAACTGTGAAGGTTATAAAAATGAAATTTAAAGGAGTAATAAATAACTTAAAAATAAAAAAATTAAAATTAAACAATTATAATAGGAAAATAAATCTAGGAATTTCTCTGGAGCTGTTGAGGGCAGTGTGTGGTCAGTTCAGTTTCAGATAGTTCCTTATTCCAGCTTATACTTCTTCTCAAGGTCTATAGGCCCCTTCCAATGATTAGTCAGTGTTAACTACAGGGTTTTAATCTGTTGCAGCTGTCACACCAAGAGTGGTTCCCTGTTCTTTGTTTTTGGCTTCTACTGTTTGCAAGTGTCTTCAGTGTAATTTCTGCACTGAAACAAGGGGGCAAAGGTGGTAACTTATTTAGGCTCACTGTTCAGTTGTGCTATGGGGAGGGAGGGACCTTGCAAACAAATATCACTGGCATGTGGGGAGTGCTCATAGTGTATGGATCACACTGGGTTTGCCCTAGCTCGTGGTGCGTGTTCTTTCCCAGTCTACACTGCTCAGGCTCCAGGTTGCTCTGCAGGGGAACTGTACAAAATAGCCCCTGGGTTTTGTGTACTTCCCAGGTCTAAGCTGTTCAGGTTCAGGTTCTTGGGTATTCCACAAAGGCACAGAGTCAGTTGGGCATGTGTTTTGTGCCCTTCCCAGATCCGAGCAGCTCAGACGACCAGGCGCTTGGCAAGTGCACTGTCCCAGGTGATCTGTGCATCTTATCACCTCCCAGGTCCCAGATGCTCATTTTCCTGGGTGTACCGCAAGAGCGCCATCTCAGATGTGCCTTGTGTCTCTTCTGGAGAGCTGATCTCTGGCTGTGACCCTCCTGGCAGATTTCAACCATCCACGGTCCCAGGAAGACTTGGTTAGCAACTGGGGAGCCTGCTCACAGTTTGGTGGAGGATGCCATCTCTGGGCATGATATTGCCCCCTCGCCTTCCGGCTGTGGCTGTTACCCGCCTGCCTCTCGGCCTCCTGTGGGGGGATGGGCCGGTCCACAGCCAGCTAGCTCTTCTCTGGTATTAGCTCAATCCTTTGTTTTGTGAGCAGGCCTGGCTATGCCTTGCTGCTGCTGCTAAGTCACTTCAGTTGTGTCTGACTCTGTGCAACCCCATAGATGGCAGCCCACTAGGCTCCCCCCGTCTCAGGGATTCTCCAGGCAAGAACACTGGAGTGGGTTGCCATTTCCTTTTCCAATGGCTATGCCTTAGGTTAGAGCTTTTTGTAGAAATGTTCCCTCTCTCTCTCTCTCTTTTTTCCCTCTCTCTGGCTATCCTACAGTTTGGGTTTCTATCTCACATTAGCTCCCTCAGATTGTCCTCAGGGCACTCAGGCCCAGTCCTTACACTAAGCCTGCAACCCATGCCTCCCTGTTCAGCCCCTGCTTGCTAGTGGCAGATGCGAGCGTCTGGACTACTTCTCCACTGGGAGTTGCAGTTAGGCATGTATTCTGTGGGGTTTTCCCCCTACCACTTATGTTGCCCTCTGAGATTCCAAAACTCCCCACAGACCCGCCAGTGAGAGGGTTTCCTGGTGTTTGGAAACCTCTCCTTCACAACTGCTTCCCCAGGATGGGTCTCGATCCCTAACTCATTTGTCTCTCTTTTTGTCTTTTATATTTTGTCCTACTTCCTTTCAAAGAGAATGGGCTGCCTTTCTCGGTGCCTGATGTCCTCTGCCACCATTCAGAAAGTTGTTTTGTGGAAGTTGCTCAGCATTCAAATGATCTTTTGATGAATTTGTGTGGGAGAAAGTGGTTTCCCCATCCTATCCCTCTGCCATCTTAGGACTGCTCCCAGTCAGATTGTTTTCTTACTGTTGAGTTCTTTCTGTGTTGTGGATGGGTCCTTTGTCAATGTATCTTTGCAAATATTTTCTCCCAGTCTGTGAACTAATTTCTTGTTCTCTGGACAGTGTCTTTTGCAGAACAGAAATATTAATTTCAATACACTGGCTTATTGTTTCTTTCATAGAGTATAACTTGGTGTTGTATATTAGAGTCATCATCAAATCTCAGGTCATCTAGAATTTATCCTATGTTATAGTCTAGAAATTTTATACTTTTGCACTTTACATTTAGGTCTGTTATCCATTTTGAGTTAATATTTGCAAAAGATGTAAAGTCTATGCCTAGATTCCTTTTTGCATATGGCTGTCTAGTTCTTTCAGCCTCACTTATTGAAAAGGCTATCTTTTCTCCAGTGCCATGCCTTTATTCCTTTCTTGAGATAATTGAGCATATTTATGAGTATATTTTTGAGTTCTCTTCATTGATCTATATGTCTATTCTTTCACTAATAGCACATTATCTTTTTAAACTGAAATATAGTTAATTTACAATATTGTGTTAGTTTCAAGTATATAGCATATTGTTTCACAATTTTTGTAATGTATACTCTGTTATAGGTTATTACAAGATATTGGGTATAATTCCCTATAATAAAGAGTAATACTTTGTTGTGTATACATTTTATGTATAATAGTGTGTATCTGTTAACTCTATACCCGTGATTTGTCCCTTTCACATTCCCTCTACTCTGTGGTATCTGTGAGTCTGCCATAATGTCTTGATTACTGTAGCCTTATAGTAAGCCTTGAAGTCAGGTAGTGTTATTCTTCAAACTTAGTTTTTCTCCTTCAATATTATATTGTCTATCCTGGGTCTTTTGCCACTACACATAAATTTTAGAGTCCGTTTGTCAATATCCAAAATGACAACTTGCTCTTATTTTCATTGAGATTGCATTGAATCAAAAGATCAAGGTAGGAAAAACTGATATCCTGATGATAATGAGGTTTCTTATCCATGAACATAGAATATTTCTCTGTTTTTATAGTTCTTTGATTCCTTTCATCAGAGTTTTATAGTTTTCCTTATATAGGTCTTTTAGATTTTTAGACTTAAGTATTTAAAGTTCAGGATACTCACATAAATGGTATTATTTTTAAATTTCAAATTCCACTTGTTCATTGCTAGCATAAAGGAAAGCAATTGGCTATTTTATATTAACTTGTGTCATGGAACCTGTATGCTTCTGCTGCTGCTAAGTTGCTTCAGTTGTATCCAACTCTGTGTGACCCCCACAGATGGCAGCCCACCAGGCTCCCTGTCCCTGGGATTCTCCAGGCAAGAACACTGGAGTAAGTTGCCATTTCCTTCTGCAATGCATGAAAGTGAAAGTGAAGTTTTTCAGTCGTGTCCAACTCTTCGTGACCCCATGGACTGCAGCCTACCAGGCTCCTCCATCCATGGGATTCTCAAGTTAAGAAAACTGGAGTGGGTTGCCATTGCCTTCTCCAGGAACCTGTATAAGGTTGTTGTTAGTTCTAGTAGTTTTTGTGTGTGTGTGTTTTCTCTTAAAATATTATGTCATCTGTTAAAAAACAAAAAAACAACCTTTTATTTCTTCCTTTATAATTAGAATATCTCATTTCCTTTCCTTTTTATTGCATTATCTAGAAGCTGGATTTAATTTGGTCTGCTTGTTTTTAGTTATCCTAAAGTGGAAGTTTAGACGATTGATTTTCAATATTTATTCTTTTCTAACAGATGCATTTAATGTTAAAAGTTTCCCCAAAACTACTGCTTTTGTTGCACATAATAATCAAGGTGATCTTTAGGATTGACTAGCTTGATCTCGTTGCAGGCCAAGGAACTCTCAAGTGTCTTCTCTAGCACCACAATTCAAAGGCATCCATTCTTTGGCACTCAGCCTTCTTTATTGTTCAAATCTGCATCCATATATGACTACTGGAAAAACCATAACTTTGACTACACAGACCTTTGTTGGCAATGTGATCTCTCTGCTTTTTAATATGCTGTTATACACCTTTGTCATAACTTTCCTTCCAAGGAGCAAGCATCTTTTAATTTCATGGCTGCAGTCACTGTTTGCAGTTATTTTGGAGCCCAAGAAAACAAAATCTGGTACTGTTCCTAACTTTTCCCTATCTGTTTTCTATGATTGATGGAACCAGTTGCCATGATCATAGTTTTTGAATGTTGAGTTTTAAGTCAGTTTTTCCACTTTCTTCTCTCACCCTCGAGAGGCTTTTTCGTTCCTCATTTTATGCCATTAGAGTAGTATCATCTGCATATCTGAGGTTATTGATATTTTTCTCAGCAATCTTGATTCCAGCCTGTAATTGATCCAGCCTGGGATTTCACATGATGTAATCTGCATAATAAATAAGCAGGGTGACAATATACAGACTTTCCCAATTTTGAACCAGTCTGTTGTTCCATGTAAGGTTCTAACTGTTGCTTCTTGACCTACATACAGGTTTCTCAGGAGACAGGTAAGGTGGTCTGGTATTCCTGTTTCTTTAAGAATTTTCTACAGATTATTGTGATCTACACAATCAAAGACTTTTGCATAGTCAATGAAGCAGATATTTTTCTGGCATCCCCTTGCTTTTTCTATGATCAACATATGTGGGCAATTTGATCTCTGGTTCCTCTGCCTTTTCTAAATCCAGCTTGTACATCTGAAATTTCTTAGTTCACATAGTGTTGACACCTAGCTTGAAGGTATTGAACATTACCTTACTAGCACGTTAAATGAGAACAATTGTGTGGTAGTTTGAACATTCTTTGGCATTGCCTTTCTTTGGGATTGGAATGAAAACTGGCCATTTAGTTCAAAATGTCTTAAAATTTGTCTTGAGATTCCTTCTTTGACCCACATGTTATTTCTAAGTATTTTTTTTACTCTCCAAGTTTTGGGGGGTTGTCTCACTATCCTTCTATTGTTGAATTTCCTCATTTTTTTCACCTATTAATTTTCTCTGACAAGTTCCTTACTAAAATTTTTAAAAACTTTTTGTGGTCAGTTAGATTATAATTTTGCTTTATGATATCTCAGTTTTGTATCTTGTTAAAGAAGTTAAATCTAAAGACAAAAATATATATTTCTAAAATGTTTCTGCTCCATTTTATACTTTTTCAATTGGAACTTGAATACATATGGATGTCACCTTTGAATATAGTTTGTGTTATTTTCTCATGACATTTTTATAACATTATTGAATTATAATGGGCACATAGTCAACTGCACATGTTTATAATGAGTCTGTGTCTCCATCTATTATCTATCATCTGTATGAACTTCCCTTTTTATTTCACCACAGTCATGATAGTCAACCCATATGTGAACCCTGAAAGTTGCTTTAAATCCTTTTGTAATTCCTATCTCCTGCATGTGTGCATACTAAATCACTTTAGTCCTGTCCAACTGTGACCCTATTGACTGCAGCCCACCAGGCTCCTTGTCCATGCAACTCTCCATGCAAGAATGCTGAAGTGGTTTTCCTGTCTCCTTCCCCTTTTCATTTCTGACCTTCTCAGACTAACACTGATATGCTTTCTGTCACTATAGGTTACTATAGGTTAGTTTATAGAATTTTAAATAAATGAAATCATATTTTATACCATTTTGGACTGACTTCCTTAGTGTAATTCTTTTGTGATTCATGTATCACTAGTTCATTCCTCTTTATTGTGGAGTATTATTCCTTTATATGATATATTCGATTATATGTTTATCATATACCTATTATTTCATTTTTATCCATTCATGAACATGTGCATTGTTTTGCACTTGATTATTATAAATAAAACTGCTATGAACATTTGCACATGTTTATATGGACACATGCTTCATTTGGAATATATGCCTTATGTAAATGCCTTAGAGTAGAATGCTTAGATAATAGGATAGATGTATATTTAACTTTTTGTTTTAATTTATTTATTTTTTAATTGAAGGATAATTGCTTTACAGAATTTTGTTGGTTTCTACCAAACATCAATATGAATCAGCCATAGGTATACATATGTACCCTCCCTCTTGAACTTTCCTCCCATCCCACCTTCTAGGTTGTTACAGAGCCCCTGTTTGAGTTCCCTGAGTCATACAGCAAATTCCCCTTAGCTATCTATTTTACATATGGTACTATAAGTCTCCACGTTACTCTCTCCAAGAAATCCTGTATGTGTTTTCCAAGGTGGTTGCTGTTTTCTTTCTCATAAACAGTATATGAGAGCTCTGTTTAGTTGGCATCCTGCTTAACAGTGGATATTACAGTCTTTTCAATTTTAGCCATTTTAATAGGTGTTTACAGCTATTTCACTGTAGTTTTAGTTTGCATTTCCTAATGACCATGATATTTCATGTGCTTATTTGTCCTTCAGATATCTTCTTTTCAGAAGATTCTGTTCTAATCTTTGTCCTTTTATTCAGTGAGTTGTGGTTTTCTGAAGACTCACACATGGACATCACCAAATGGTCAACACTGAAATCAGATTGATTATATTCTTTGCAGCCAAAGATGTAGAAGCTCTATACAGTCAGCAAAAACAAGAGTGGGAGCTGACTGTGGCTCAGATCATGAACTCCGCATTTCCAAATTCAGACTTAAATTGAAGAAAGTAGGAAAAACCATTAGCCATTCAGGTATGACCTAAATAAAATTTCTTATGATTATACAATGTAAGTGAGAAATAGATTTAAGGGAATAGATCTGAGAGATAGAGTGCCTGAAGAACTATGGACAGAGATTTGTGACACTGTACAGGAGACAGGGATCAGACCATCCCCATGGAAAAGAAATGCAAAAAAGCAAAATGGCTCCCTGGGGAGGTCTTATAAATAGCTGTGAAAAGAAGAGAAGCAAAACACAAAGGAGAAAAGGAAAGATATAAGCATCTGAATGAAAACTTCGAAAGAATACAAAGGAGAGATGAGAAAGCTTTCCTCAGCTATCAGTGCAAAGAAACAGAGGAAAACAACAGAATGGGAAAGACTAGAGATGTCTTCAAGATAATTAGAGATACCAAGGGAACATTTCATGCAAAGATGGGCCCAATGAAGGACAGAAATGGATGGACCTAAGAGAAGCAGAAGATATTAAGAAGAGGTGGCAAGAATACACAGGGGAACTGTACAAAAAGATATTCAGGACCAAGAAAATCATGATGGTGTGATCACTCATCTAGAGCCAGACATCTGTAATGTGAAGTCAAATGGGCCTTAGAAAGCATCACTACCATCCAATCTAGTGGAGGTGATGGAATTCCAGTTGAGCTATTTCAAATTCTGAAAGATGATGCTGTGAAAGTGCTTCACTCAATATGCCAACAAATTTGGAAAACTCAGCAGTGGCCACAGGACTGGAAAAGGTCAGTTTTCATTCCAATCCCAAAGAAAGGCAATGCCAAAGAATGCTCAAACTACTGCACAATTGCACTCATCTCACACGCTAGTAAAGTAATGCTCAAAATTCTCCAAGCCAGGCTTCAGCAATACATGAACCGTGAATTTCCAGATGTTCAAGCTGGTCTTAGAAAAAATAGAGGAACCAGAGTTCAAATTGCCAACATCCGCTGGATCATGGGAAAAAGCAAGAGACTTCAGAAAAACATCTATTTCTGCTTTATTGACTATGCCAAAGCCTTTGACTGTGTGGATCACAATAAACTGTGGAAAATTCTGAGAGATGGGAATACCAGACCACCTCACCTGCCTCTTGAGAGCAGGAAGCAGCAGTTAGAACTGGACATGGAACAACAGACTGGTTCCAAATAGGAAAAGGAGTGTGTCAAAGCTGTATATTGTCACCCTGCTCATTTAACTTATATGCAGAGTACATCATGAGAAATGCTGGACTGGAAGAAACACAAGCTGGAATCAAGATTGCTGGGAGAAATATCAATAACCTCAGATATGTAGATGACACCACCCTTATGGCAGAAAGTGAAGAGGAGCTAAAAAGCCTCTTGATGAAAGTGAAAGAGGAGATTGAAAAAGTTGGCTTAAAGCTCAACATTCAGAAAACGAAGATCATGGCATCTGGTCCATCACTTCATGGGAAAAGATAGGGAAACAGTGGAAACAGTCAGACTTTATTTGTTTGGGCTCCAAAATCACTGCAGATGGTGATTGCAACCATGAAATTAAAAGCCGCTTACTCCTTGGAAGAAAAGTTATGACCAACCTAGATAGCACATTAAAAAGCAGAGAGATTGCTTTGCCAGCAGTGGTCTGTCTAGTCAAGGCTATGGTTTTTCCAGTAGTCATGTATGGTTGTGAGAATTGAAATGTGAAGAAGGATGAGTGTTGAAGAACTGACGCTTTTTGAACTGTGGTGTTGGAGAAGACTCTTGAGAGTCCCTTGGACTGCAAGGTGATCTAATCAGTCCATTCTAAAGGAGATTAGTCCTGGGTGTTCTTTGGAAGAACTGATGTTGAAGCTGAAACTCCAATACTTTGGCCATCTCATGTGAAGAGTTGACTCATTAGAAAAGACTCTGATGCTGGGAGGGATTGGGGGCAGGAGGAGAAGGGGACGTCAGAGGATGAGATGGCTAGATGGCATCACCGAGTCAATGGAGACATGAGTTTGGCTGGACTCCGGGAGTTGGTGATGGACAGGGAGGCCTGGCCTGCTGCTATTCATGGGGTCACAAAGAGTCGGACATGAACTCTCTCTATATATATATATGAAATGACTGAACTGAACTATATATTTATATATTCTGCATATGAATGTGATATGGAAATATTTTCTCTTAGACTGGGGGGTGTTGTTCATTTTGTTACAGTTATCAGTTCACTTCAGTTCAGTTGCTTAGTTGTGTCCAGCATGCCAGGCCTTCCTGCCCATCACCAACTCCCGGAGTCCAGCCAAACCCATGTCCATTGTGTCAGTGAAGCCATGCAGCCATCTCATCCTCTGTCATCCCCTTCTCCTCCTGCTCTCAACCTTTCCCCGCATCAGAGTTTTTCAAATGAGTCAGCTCTCTGCATCAGGTGGCCAAAATATTGGAGTTTCTGCTACAACATCAGTCCTTCCAATGAACAACCAGGACTGATCTCCTTTAGAATGGACTGGTTGGATCTCCTTGCAGTCCATGGGCCTCTAAAGAGTCTTCTCCAACACCACAGTTCAAAAGCATCAATTCTTTGGCACTCAGCTTTCTTTATAGTCCAACTCTCACATCCATACATGTGAGAAAAACCATAACCTTGACTAGAGGGACCTTTGTTGGCAAAGAAATGTCTCTGTTTTTTAGTATGCTGTTTAGGTTGGTCATAACTTTCCTTCCAAGGAGTAAGCGTCTTCTAACTTCATGGCTGCAGTCACCATCTGCAGTGATTTTGGAGCCCAGAAAAATAAAGTCATTCACTGTTTCTACTGTTTCCCCATCTATTTGCCATGAAGTGATGGGACCAGATGCCATGATCTTAGTTTTCTGAATGTTAGAACTGGACATGGAACAACAGACTGGTTCCAAATAGGAAAAAGAGTACATCAAGGCTGTATATTGTCACCCTGCTTATTTAACTTATATGCAGAGTTATAGGTGTATTTTCCAAAATAAGACTTCTAAAGTTTAATGAATAATTTTTTATTTTTCTTAAATAATTTTTGCTTTAGACATCATGTCTAAGAAATCTTTACCTGAGAACCACTAAAATTTTCTTCTATAATTTTTCTAAAATCATTATAATTTAAAATTTTACATTTAGATCTGTAATTCACTTAGTTAATTTTGGTATATGATATGGGTTATATATAGAAATTTCTTTTGGCATACTGTTATTCAGGTGTTCTAGCAGCATTTGTTGAAATGAGTCTTTCCACTGAATTCTTTATGTATCTTTGTCAAAAATTAATTCAGTATATATGAAGTGATATGAAAATCACTCAGTCATGTCCTACTCTTTGCGACCCCATGGCTTATACCATCTACGGAATTCTCCAGGCCAGAATACTGGAGTGGGCAGCCTTTCCTTTCTCCAGGAAATCTTCCCAACCCAGGGGTCGAACCCAGGTCTCCTGCATTGCAGGCAGATTCTTTACCAGCTGAGCAACAAGGGGAAGCCCACAGTATCTGTCTGTCTGTCTCTGTACTCTGTTCCACTGGTCCTTTTGTTGATATTTAATTAAGTATCACACTACATTGGTTATTGTAGCTTTATAGTAAATCTTTAGATGATGTAATGTTATTTCTCAAACTTTTCTTTTTCACGACTCTTTTTTCACTATTCTGGAGAAGGAAATGGCAGCCCACTCCAGTATTCTTGCCTGGAGAATTCTATGGCTGGAGGAGCCTGGTGGGCTATAGTCCATGGGGTCACAAAGAGTCGGACACGACTGAGCGACTTCACTTCATTTCCCTTCACTTCTAGTTTCTTGCATGTCTGTATGCATTTTAGAATCAGCTTCTCATTATTTTACAATTAAATTCTATTGATAGTTTGTGTGGAATTATAAGGAATATATAGATAGATTGGAGAGAATTAACATCTTAACAATATTAAGTCTTCCAAACCATAAACAAGGTGTATGTCTCCATTTATTTAGGCATTCTTTGTCTCAACAATGTTTTTCACATTTTAGTATACATGTATTTCACAACTTTTATCAGATTTATCACTAAATACTTATTTTTATACAGTTGTAAATGGTATGTTTTAAATTTTAATAGCCACTTATTCTTTGCTAGTGTACAAAAACAAATAATTTTTGTATATGACCATTTATCCTTCATCTTGCTAAGATCTAATACTTTTCTGTAAATTCTATTGATTTTTACATAGCTGACCATGTCACCTAGAAATAAAGACAGTTTCATTTTCTTTTCCAAGTGTATGCCATTCCTTTTTTTCTTTTCTTTCTTTTTTTTTTCTTAATTGCACTGTTTAGAACCTCCAGTACAATGTGAAATATTATGTTGAGAGCAGGTGTCCTTGTATTATTCCTGAACTCAGGGGGAAACTTTTTAATTTTCACCGTTAAATATGATGTTAAATGAAAGGTTTTCATTACAGGGCCTTTATCAGGTTGAGAAAGTTCCCTTCTATTCCTAATATGCTTTAAGTTTTTATCTGGAATGGCCATTATATTCTGTCAATATCTTTTCTGCATCTGTTGAGAATGTTCATAGAGGGTTTTTGCTTATTAATGTGTTGAATTATTTTGATTTATATTTGAGTATTAAACCAGCCCACCATTCTTATAATAAACTCCCCATGCATTCAGGATGTATAATCCTTTTAGTATATTGCTGTATAGACATTTTGGTTGATGATTTTATTCCTTTAGCTCTTTTGAATATGTCATGTCACTGTGTTCTGGCTTTTTTTTTTTTTTCTGATGAAAATTCACAGTAAGTCATGAAACCTAGCAAGTTTGCTCTCAGAGAGCTTTGGTATAATTATTGAGCCAACTAAGTTATGGGATGAATATAGGAGGAGGTATGAGTAAGAATGCTACATATTCCCATTCACTATTCTTATCCAAGATTTTTTATTTTTTCTTGTATAAACACTTCTCAGTGGGCTTCTCAGGTGGCTCAGTGGTAAAGAATCTGCCTGCCAATGCAGGAGACCCAGATTTGATTCCTGGGTTGGGAAGATCCCCTGGAGAAGGAAATGGCAACCCACTCCAGTATTCATGCCTGGGAAATCCCATGGATAGTGGAGCCTAGTGGGTTACAGTTCATGAGGTCACAAAGAGTCAGACACAACTGAGTGACTAAAAACAACACTTCTTAATTTGTTTTATGTTTTTGTTGATGACTTACAGAGCTCAACAGTGATTGTTTCCCATGATTTTATCCAGTTTAATTGATTTTTTTTGTGGGGAGAATTTGTCAAGCTTTTAAACCACCATATTGAAAGTACTGCCTCCCTACAGACTAATTTTATCCTTGCAATGATGATGAGGCATCTAATTATCTGCCCTAAGGATATGTAGGAGAGAAAAAAGGACAGACATTAAAAAGCAAAACTAAACAAAACTCCTATCTTTTACCCACAAATCCAGCCTCAACTATTATAAACTACTTCTCACCCTGCTACCTCTCCCCCAGCTTAGAACACAGTTAACTTTTATCACACTACAGATTTCTCACAGATGGTATTAATTTAACAGATTTAGTAAACAACCTCTGTTATTCTGAGGTTTTGTTGGTTGGTTTTGGAGTTTCTATGTCTATTTCTTGGTATGAAGGCAATTAATGGTAGTTTACCATTCTGTCAGAAATCTGAATTTTTGCTTAATAGCTTCAAGCTTAATACAGCTTTATTATCATCTTCCTGGATAATTATACCTATATTGCTTTCAAGTTTCATGTTTTCTATTTCTTCTACTTCAATCTACATTAACTACTGCCAGAAATTGCTTATGCCAAAATCATTCTTTTCAGATTTCATTGTTGAGAAAAGTTTTGAATGGAGGAGACTTAAATTTCTGGTGGATTATTTTAGGTTCCTTATCATGTAGCGATTGCTGCAGGAAAACTTACCTTGACTAATTACTTCCCCTTGTTTGGTTCTACAGACTAGGCATTATTATATCCGTTTAATGGGTTAACTTGCATCTCAAGGAATAAAGGAACCAGAAGAAATTTTGTATTCTGTGTTACAGAAGTTGCTTGGTCGTGTTTGACTATTTGTGACCCCATGGATTGCACCAGGCTTCCCTGTCTATCACCCCTCCTGAAGCCTACTCAAACTCATGTCCATCTTGTCAGTGATGCCATACAATCATCTCAGCCTCTGTTGTCCCCTTCTCCTCCTGCCCTCAATCTTTCCCAGCATCAAGGTCTTTTCCAATGAGTCAGTTCTTCACATCAGGTGGCCAAAGTATTGAAGTTTCAGCTTCAACATCAGTCTACTGATTTCCTTTTGGATGGGCTGGTTTGATCGCCTTGCTGTCCAAGGGACTCTCAAGAGTCTTCTCCAACATCACAGTTCAAAAGCATCAGTTCTTCACTGCTCAGTTTTCTTTATAGTCCAACTCTCACATCCATACATGACTACTGGAAAAACCATAGCTTTGACTAGATAGACCTTTGTTGGTAAAGTAATGTCTCTGATTTTTAATATGCTGTCTAGATTGGCCATAGCTTCTCTTCCAAGGAGCAAGCTTCTTTAATTTCATGGCTGCAGTCACCATCTGCAGTGATTTTGGAGCCCCCAAAATAAAGTCTGTCACTGTTTCCATTGTTTCCCCATCTATTTGATAATAAGTGATGCCATGATCTTAGTTTTCTGAATGCTAAGTTTTAAGCTAGATACGATTTGTGTACCTTGTTCCCAAATTTTCCAAAAGAATGGGATATACTTAGCATTATTAAGGGGATGATTCCTAAGGCTGTAGATCAAAATATTCTTTCTTTTAGAGTTTTTGCCAAACACTAATAGGAGATCGCTGAGCATAAATATATTCTTATTAGGAGAAAATACTTGCTTCTAACACCTTTCCTGATAACACTTTCTCCTAACTCTCTTCACATTGATTTCTGCTTATTTCATGCAACAAACTTTATGCTTTTCCAACATAGGAACTTTGCAGATATTCCCTTGGCCTGAAACACACTTTATCCTTCTTTATAGTGCAGAGAGTTGACAATGATACTCTCCCATTTGTCTTCAGGGCAATGCAGTTAATGAATTATGAAATAAAATATGCAGGCTAAAATAATACTAATAATGCAAACATAACTGAAACACAGAAAAATGACAGTTTTCCTATGGCTAATAAAACCTCTCCATCAGTCAATTATGATAAAAAAATAATGAAGATCTAATCAGCTCTTATAAGTCATCTAAAACTTTCGAAATTGTCAATAAGATTATTTTAAAATGAATGTATCCGCTACTATTAGATAACCTTGTGCTCCACTACTATTAGATAACCTTGCACTAAATATAATAATGTAGATGTCCTAAATGTATATAAATTAATGTTAGTAGGAGGATACCACATTTAGGAAGACATTTAAAGACTAACCAAACAGAGCACAAAGACATAATACTATAGTTTTTTTCAGTTAATTTACATGTGCTATTTAATTAGCTATCTATAATATATCTCAAACCAAAATAATGCTTAAATACAGAAAATGGTGGCAATATTAGCCCCAAATAATTTAGATATTGTAGTTAGATAATATTAACAATAAAACATTTTACTACATTAACCCTATTTAAGGAATCAAAGATTTATTATGAATAACTATTTGATAATATATTTGAAAAATATGGGAATTTTATTGGAATATATACATTACTCAACTTTATTTTAAAGCACATAGAAAATGTAATTAATAATAAAATACCTTTTATAATAATGCCACAGAATGTAGAGTACCTGGAAAAATCCAGCAAAAGAGTGTTTATGATTTCTAAAGGAAACATTATTACATAGTCTTAAGAATAGATTTATCAATCCAAATGTTAGTAGGAAGATATACTATGCTTGCACAGAAAAAGCATTAGTATAGTAAACATGGGCTTACCTGCTGGCTCAGCATTAAAGAATCTGCTTGCCATGCAGGAGACCGCCTGCAATTGAGGAATTGTGGGTTTCATCCCTGGGTGGGGAAGATTCCCTGGAGAAGGAAATAGCAACCTACTCAGTATTCTTGCCTGGGAAATCCCAAAGACTGGACCATGGGGTCACAAGAGTTAGATACAACTTAGTCACCTAACTACCACCACCATGCTGCTGTTAAGCTGCTTCAGTTGTGTCCGACTCAGTGCAATCCCGTAGATGGTAGCCCACTAGGCTCCACCATCCCTGGGATTCTCCAGGCAAGAACACTAGAGTGGGTTGTCATTTCCTTCTCCAATGCATGAAAATGAAAAGTGAAAGTGAAGTCATTGAGTCTTGTCCAACTCAGCGACCCCATGGACTGCAGCCCACCAGGCTCTTCCATCCATGGGATTTTCCAGGCAAGAGTACTGGAGTGGGGGTGCCATTGCCTTCTCCGAACACCACTATAGTAAACATCATATTTCCCTAAAACTGAGCTACATATTCAGTTCCTCTGAATGAAAATACCAACAGGCTTCATTCCTTCTTGTTGTTCAGTTGCTGAGTCATGTCTGACTCTTTGTGACCCCATGGACTGCAGCACTGCATGGCTTCCCTGTCCTTCACTATCTCCCAGAGTTTGCTCAAACATACGTTCAGTGAGTCAGTGATACCATCCAACCATCTCATCCTCTGTTACTATCTTTTCCTCTAGCCCTCAATCTATCCCAGAATCAGGGTCTTTACCAATGAGTTGGCTCTTCACATCTGTTCTTTGGTGCTCAGCTTTCTTTATGGTCCAACACTCACATCTGTACATGACTACTGGAAAAACCATAGCTTTGATTATATGGGCAGACCTTTATCAGCAAAGTGATATCTCTGCTTTTTAATATGCTCTCTAAGTTTGTCATAGTTTTTCTTCCAATGAGAAAGTGTCTTTTAATTTCATGGCTGCAGTCACCGTCTGTAGTGATTTTGGAGCTCAAGGAAATAAAATCTGCCACTGTTTCCATTTTTTTCCCAACCAATTTGCCCTGAAGTGATAGGACTGGAATTTATGATCTTTGTTTTTTGCATGTCGAGTTTTAAGTCAATTTTTCACTCATCTCTTTCGCCTTCATCAAGAGGCTATTTAGTTCCACTTTGCTTCCTGGCATTAGGGTAGTATCATCTGCATATATGAGGCTGTTCATATTTCTCCCAGCAGTCTTGATTCCAGCTTGTGATTCATCCAGGCTGGCATTTCACGTGATGTACTCTGCATCAAAGTCAAATAAGCCATATCTGATCCCTCAGTTCAGTCGCTCATTCATGTCTGACTCTTTGAGACCCCATGGACTGCAGCACGCCAGGCTTCCCTGTCCATCCTTAGAATTCAATAATTCTAAAACTTCTAAGTAAGAATAATGAGTCAAGGAAACAAGGAAAGGACACCTGCCTTATCATAACTTAATATGAATCTATGTGGTTAAGAATGTATGATATTTGTAAGCTCCATAAAAACAGTTTGCTTATATATTAACCAATACACTCTCAGTGCTTAGAAAAAAAAATGATTGGCCCATAGGACAGACTCAATATTGGCTTCATAAAGGAATATAGGAATTTTAATAATGTAATTGAAAAGTTTGAAATAAAAATATTTAGATATATAACATCCTGAAAAACTGTGTGATATTTGGTATAGATAAAGAAAGTAGACTAGGAAAGAGAACTTGGAAACAGATTCATGTATTTCATACAGTTATATGACATAAGTAAACAGAAAAAAAAAATCTCACAGAATTTAATACAGCACAATGATCTTTTTATAAACTTTAAAACAATTAAAATTGTATAATATTTCACATGTATATCTATAGTACTTTTATGGAATACACAATACAGACATATAGTCACATACACATGTGTATGCAAATACATATACACACAAGGACAGCTCTTGCTTTGCAAAGATCTGATATGCTTGTATTTTGGTTACTCATGGTTTCAATATCACCAGCTCCAAATGACACAATTTAAATTTGTTACCATGTTATATTAACTATGAGTAATTGCATAAAGTATAAACATATTTGCTAGCTCTTCATTCCACAAAGTGAAAGTCATTCCAAAGATCAGTATGTAAATAAGATGCACATTATGATCAGTTATTAATCATGCCATATCTAAGTTTTTTGTTGCTTTGTCTCTATATATCTGGTCATGCATTTCATGCACAGAGAGCAAAACATGTCGTTGTGCTATACCTCCTTCTCCCAATGACAAATCCATGTAACATGTTATAAAAATGTATAATCCAAAATGGGAATTGGCTAACAGAAGTGAGTATACAGAAAAGAAATAAAAGTGATAAATCTAGAAGTTAAATTGAATATGATTAGATTTGAAAATGGTGACTGTAATGATAGGAAGTAAGACATCCTGACAGAAAGAAAGAGCAAGTAACAGGCATGCTGTTTGGCAGAAACTAATTTAAGATTTTGTCTAATACAGAGATTTCTCAAATATCCCTACTCTTCAAAGAGACTAGAAAAACATGAAATATATGGTAGATGTTTAGCACAATAAATAGTTAAGGTAAACATTGTGGACTACAAAATTTTTTTCTCACTGACAGCCCTGGAATTTCTTTGGAAGTAATGAGGCTAAAGCTGAAACTCCAGTACTTTGGCCACCTCATGCGAAGAGTTAACTCACTGGAAAAGACTCTGATGCTGGGAAGGATTGGGGGCAGGAGGAGAAGGGGACAACAGAGGATGAGATGGCTGGATGGCATCACCAACTCGATGGACGTGAGTCTGAGTGAACTCCGGGAGTTGGTGATGGACAGGGAGGCCTGGCGTGCTGTGATTCATGGGGTCGCAAAGAGTCGGACACGACTGAGCAACTGAACTGAACTGACTCTTCTTAATTTTCACTGTCCTCTAGAATTTCACTTAACTTTCTAAAAATATTTATTAAGCTCTTCCTATTCCAGGAACTATTTTAGGAATTACATGCAAAGGTAAAATTAAACAAAGAAATCTTTGACCTCATGGAGATCATACTCTACTGGGAATACACAAATAATAAATGATATAAACAAGTAAATGATATAGTATACCATAAGGTGATAAGTGCCATGGGAAGAAATATTCAAGATGGAAGAAAGAACAATAGTATTGAAGGATGGAGTGAAATTTTAAATAGACAGTTAGGGCTTATATTACTGATGTCATTTTTGAACAAAGGATGTGATGGAAAAACGCAGGTAGGACTCATGAGACAACTCAATGAGGAAACTCAATGGGACAAGCATTCCAGGGAGAAGAAACAGTGATTGCAAAGGCCCTGAGGTGGGAATGTGTGTGGCATTTTCTAGGAACAGCAAGGAGGCCAATGTCTATGGAAAATAGAAAATAGGGGAGAAAGGGAGAGTTACCAGTGAGGTTAAAAAAACTAAAGGAGACTCAGATTGTGTAGAAATTTGCAGTTCATTGAAAGGACTTTGACTTTTACTACAAGTGAGATGGCAAGTTTCAAGGAGCAAGAAATTTTCCTCTACCCTTCTAGATTCTTCTAGCTGGTCTAGGAATTGAATTGACATAAGACAAGTTAACAGGAGAAAATCACACAAAAGATTAGTAGCATGGATACATAGGAGAGACCCAGGAAAACATTCATTCAAATGGCTGAAACCCTCACCTTAAATACCATCTTGATCCAAAGACAAAAGAGGATGTTGGGGGTGGTATTTAGCACTTCAGAGGGAAAGAAGAGAATTCACATGGAGATAGAAAAATGTTTGGTAAAATGTTTGCAAATGTTTGGTAAACAAATGTTTTCTGGGCCTGCAGAGAAAATGGGACAGAAAGGGGAATTTTAACAAAGAGACTTCTCTAGGAACCTGTCTACCACACCTAGTTCATAGTATGTTCATCGTAGCTCATTTATGGTGATAACACTTCCTGGAACAGGTCCTCTGTCTACATTCATTTAGGTAGTTAGTGGGGAAAGTTCTTTCTTAGTTGTTTGGGCCTTGAAATTTATCAGCATAAATTAATCCTCATGCCAAAGAGACACATTTCAGGGTGGCAAATTTGCTCCCCTGTAGAAGTCAGTGCTTAAATTTGGGCAAAAGAGTAACATGATCTAAATATTTTAACCCAGTTGCTCTGGCTTCTATACTGAGAAAAATCTGGTTGTTAAGCAGTGGGATAAAGTAGAAGCAGGGCACAAGTTAATAGGTGATTTTAATAAACCAGGCAATACATGAGGATGACTTGGTAGCAGTGAAAGAGAGCAAGAAGTGTTCAGCTTATGGATATACTTTATTTTTTTTTCTTTTACTAGATATCTTTATTTTATTATTATTATTATTAAATTTATTTATTTTTTTAATTACAATACTGTATTTGTTTTGCCATACATTGACACAAATCAGCCATAGGTGAACAAAATCTCCCAATGCCGAAGCCCCCTCCCACCTCCCACCCCACATCCTCTACTTGAATCATCCTGTGCATCAGTCCCATGCATCCTGAATCCTACATTGAACATAGATTGGTGCTTCATTTCTTACAAGAAAATATACATGTTTCATTGCCATTCTCCCAAACCATCCCATCCTTTCCCTCTCCCTCAGAGTTCAAAAGTCCACTCTATACCTCTGTGTCTCTTTGTTGTCTCACATATAGGGTCATCATTACTGTCTTCTAAATTCCATATATATGTGTCAGTATACTGTATTGGTGTTTTTCTTTCTGGCTTACTTCACTCTGTATAATCGGTTCCTTAAAAAATTGCAAATAGAACTGCCTTATGACCCAGCAATCCCACTGCTGGGCATACACACCGAGGAAACCAGAATTGAAAGAGACACATGTACCCCAATGTTCATTGCAGCGCTGTTTATAATAGCCAGGACATGGAAGCAAGCTAGATGTCCATCAGCAGATGAATGGATAAGAAAGCAGTGGTACATATACACTATGGAATACTACTCAGCCCTTAAAAAGAATAAATTTGACTCAGTTCTAATGAGATGGATGAAATTGGAACCGATTATACAGAGTGGATATACTTTAAACGTAAAACTTATAAGGTTTCCTGACAGGATGGTGGGGCATGAGAACTAAAAGTGATACAATGCTAAGGTTTAAATAGAATAACTATATAGAACTGAAGAATATATTGTAAAGATATGAGAAAAAAATTAAAAGCTTTCAGCATCATCCCTTTCTTGAAAATTTCTTATAAATTCAGAGTACAACTTGTATTTATTATAGTTAGTATCATAAGAGAAATAACAGGTTTACAATTCTGCTTCAAAGACAGATTTTCACCCAAGTCATGATGCAAAAAGTTGATCAGCTAAAAAATAAATATCATCTTGCCTTCAGTTTGCCACAAGATGTTTATGAATTAGTCTCCATCTTCATAAGTAGATGAATTGTTCCATGAAATCTAAAGGTTTGTGTGTTTAGATTCATGCCAGACACATTCTGCAGAATGATGGCTCAATGTGACAGGGATGCTGACATTTGTTGATGACAGATGTATTAAAGCTAAGATGCTTAAATATGCCAAGGCTTGTATCTATGTGTCACATTTAATGTCTCAGTATAAATTCCTATATATATTTCTTACTTTTAGCTTATTTAGAAATTTTATGAGATGAACTGTGTTTCTCCACCAATTTATAGGAGAAGTTCTAATCCCCCAGTACTTTAGAATGGGACTGTATTTAGAGACAGTGCTGTTAAAGAAGTAATTAAGGTTAAATAAGGTTATTTGGTTTAGCGGTTTTACCTACTTTCTTCCAATTTAAGTCTGAATTTGGTAATGAGGAGTTCATGATCTGAGCCACAGTCAGCTCCTGGTCTTGTTTTTGCTGGCTGTATAGTAGCGGTTCTCCATCTTTGGCTGCAAAGAATATAATCAATCTGATTTCAGTGTTGACCATCTGTTGATGTCCATGTATAGAGTCTTCTCTTGTGTTGTTGGAAGAGGGTGTTTGCTATGACCAGTGCATTTTCTTGGCAAAACTCTATTAGTCTTTGCCATGCTTCATTCCGCATTCCAAGGCCAAATTTGCCTGTTACTCCAGTTGTTTCTTGACTTCCTACTTTTGCATTCCAGTCCCCTAGCATGAAAAGGACATTTTGGGGGTTTTAGTTCTACAAGGTCTTGTAGGTCTTCATAGAACCGTCCAACTTCAGCTTCTTCAGTGTTACTGGTTGGGGCATAGACTTGGATTACCTTGATATTAAATGGTTTGTCTTGGAGACGAACAGAGATCATTCTGTCATTTTTTGAGACTGCATCCAAGTACTGCATTTCAGACTCTTCTGCTGACCATGATGGCTACTCCATTTCTTCTGAGGGATTCCTGCCCACAGTAGTAGATATAATGGTCATCTGAGTTAAATTCACCCATTCCAGTCCATTTTAGTTCGCTGATTCCTAGAATGTCGATGTTCACTCTTGCCATCTCTTGTTTGACCACTTATAATTTGTCTTGATTCATGGACCTGACATTCCAGTTTCCTGTGCAATATTGCTCTTTACAGCATTGGACCTTGCTTCTATTACCAGTCACATCCACAGCTGGGTATTGTTTTTGCTTTGGCTCCATCCCTTCATTCTTTCTAGAATGATTATACAGTGGAAGTGAGAAATAGATTTAAGGGCCTCGATCTGATAGAGTGCCTGATGAACTATGGAATGAGGTTCATGACATTGTACAAGAGACAGGGATCAAGACCATCCCCATGGAAGAGAAATGCAAAAAGGCAAAATGGCTGTGTGGGGAGGCCTTACAAATAGCTGTGAAAAGAAGAGAGGTGAAAAGCAAATGAGAAAAGGAAAGATATAAGCATCTGAATGCAGATTTCCAAAGAATAGCAAGAAGAGATGAGAAAGCCTTCTTCAGCAATCAATGCAAAAAAAAAAAAAAAATAGAGGAAAGAACAGAATGGGAAAGACTAGAGATGTCTTCAAGAAAATTAGACATACCAAGGGAACATTTCATGCAAAGATGGACTCAATAAAGGACAGAAATGATATGGACCTACTAGAAGCAGAAGATATTAAGAAGAGGTGGCAACAATACACAGAAGAACTGTACAAAAAGATCTTCACAACCCAGATAATCACGATGGTGTGATCACTCATCTGGAGCCAGACAGCCTGGAATGTGAAGTCAAGTGGGCCTGAGAAAGCGTCACTACAAACAAAGCTAGTGGAGGTGATGGAATTCCAGTTGAGCTATTTCAAATCCTGAAAGATGATGCTGTGAAAGTGCTTCACTCAATATGCCAAGAAATTTGGAAAACTCAGCAGTGGCCACAGGACTGGAAAAGGTCAGTTTTCATTCTAATCCCAAAGAAAGGCAATGCCAAAGAATGCTCAAACTACTGCACAATTGCACTCATCTCACATGCTAGTAAAGTAATGCTCAAAATTCTCCAAGCCAGGCTTCAGCAATAAGTGAACCGTGAACTTCCTGATGTTCAACCTGTGTTTAGAAAAGGCAGAGGAACCAGAGATCAAATTGCCAACATCCGCTGGATCATGGAAAAAGCAAGAGACTTCCAGAAAAACATCTATTTCTGATTTATTGACTATGCCAAAGCCTTTGACTGTGTGGATCACAAGAAACTGTGGAAAATTCTGAAAGAGATAGGAATACCAGACCACCTGACCTGCCTCTTGAGAAATGTGTATGCAGGTCAGGAAGCAACAGTTAGAACTGGACATGGAACAACAGACTGGTTCCAAATAGGAAAAGGAGTACGTCAAGGCTGTATATTGTCACCCTGCTTATTTAACTTCTATGCAGAGTACATCATGAGAAATGCTGGACTGGAAGAAACACAAGCTGGAATCAAGATTGCCGGGAGAAATATCAATAACCTCAGATATGAAGATGACACCACCCTTGTGGCAGAAAGTGAAGAGGAGCTAAAGGGCCTCTTGATGAAAGTGAAAGAGGAGAGTGAAAAAGTTGTCTTAAAGCTCAACGTTCAGAAAACGAAGATCATGGCATCTGGCATGGCATCATGGCAAATAGATGGGGAAACAGTGGAAACAGTGTCAGACTTTATTTGTTTGGGCTCCAAAATCACCGCAGATGGTGACTGCAGCCATGAAATTAGAAGACGCTTACTCCTTGGAAGAAAAGTTATGACCAACCTAGATAGTATATTCAAAAGCAAAGACATTACTTTGCCGACTAAGGTCCGTCTAGTCAAGGCTATGGTTTTTCCTGTGGTCATGTATGGATGTGAGAGTTGGACTGTGAAGAAAGCTGAGTGCCGAAGAACTGATGCTTTTGAACTGTGGTGTTGGAGAAGACTCTTGAGGGTCCCTTGGACTGCATGGAGATCCAACCAGTCCATTCTGAAGATCAGCCCTGTGATTTCTTTGGGAGGAATGATGCTAAAGATGATACTCTAATACTTTGGCCACCTCATGTGAAGAGTTGACTCATTGGATAGACTTTGATGCTGGGAGGGATTGGGGGCAGGAGAAGGGCATGACCAAGGATGAGATGGCTGGATGGCTTCACTGACTTGATGGATGTGAGTCTGAGTGAACTCTGGGAGTTGGTGATGGACAGGGAGGCCTGGCATGCTGCGATTCATGGGGTTGCAAAGAGTCAGACATGACTGAGCAACTGAACTGAAGGTTATTTGGGTGCGGCCTTATCGAATATAATTGGTTTCCTTATGAGGAGATTAGAACATACACATGCTCAAAGGGAAGAGCATATGAAAGCAAAGAGAATAGACAGCCATCTACAAATCTAGAAGAGAGCACTCAGAATTAAACCACACTGATGACATATCAATCTTGGACTGTCAGAAAATAAATTTCTGTTCTTTCAGATACCCAGTCTTAGGAAACTAATACAAGGAGATTGATTCTAAGTCTGAATCAGAAATAATATAGACAGTTGTATGTTTTCATTAAATTTTGATGTAGATATACATTTTGGAAACATAGTAGTAACTGATATGTATACTGTTTGAAAGGGTTGAATCTTAGGCTGTTGTTGTTTCAGTTCATAGTTCTATATACTTTCATAGAAATTAAATGGAACTGGGCATCTGAGATAGTGAAAGGCAAACTTCGTGTACATCAGAAACACCTGGAAGATGTTAAAAGTATGACTTCTAAAGTACACTCTAAATATGGAATGCCACACAAACTTTTACATTTTAATAAAGTTACTAGTTAGATGCTGGTGGTCCAAGGATTAAAAGCATGGTTAGAGAAACACTTATCTAGGATTTTGCTGAAATAAAAAGGATAGAAAAGTTGAAAGATATGTCATAGTTTATTAGGCTGTCCCAGTGTAACAGTGTATGCTCATAGAAGGGCCAACTGTTAGTACTTCTTCCCAATTTTCAGTGATGTCACACTGGTAGCTTAAAATTGGCCAAAGTATATTTACACAATAGAAATAGGAATATGCTACAGATAGAGGCTCCTTTTCCACCAAAGAACTGATTTCTAGCACAGTATTGGAAATAGGTGGTGGCTGTGTTTTGAGTCACTGTTCACTGGTTTTGTCCCTAATCTCTATGTGCCCAGCTTCCCTGGTGGCTCAGCTGGTAAAGAATCTTCCTGCAACGTGGGAGACCTGAGTTTGATCCCTGGGTTGGGAAGTTCCCATTGAGAAGGGAATAGCTACCCACTCCAGTATTCTGGCCTGGGAAATTCCATGGACTGTATAGTCCATGGGGTGGCCAAGGTTCAGACACGACTGAGCAACTTTCACTTTCTTCTTTTCTAGGTGTCCAAGGTCTTTGAAGTGAAAATCTGATAACCTATTTTATACTTTGAATAGGTCATCTACTCAGGTATGATGTTATGACATTGTTTATAAAATATTGGTGAACTGAGCTATGTAGATTTTTCAAATGCTGACAAATTTCATTATATAACATCAGAAAAATAACATTAGTTAAAATTACCATGAAACTTACATTGGGAAGATGTCAAGCTCATAATCAGTTCAGTTCAGTCACTCAGTTGTGTCTGACTCTTTGTGACCCCATGGACTGCAGGACGACAGGCCTCCCCATCCATCAACAACTCCTGGAGTTTACTCAGACTCATGTCCATTGACTCAGTGATGCCATCTAACTATCTCATCCTCTGTCATCCCCTTCTCCTCCTATCTTCATGCTCTTCACATCAGATGGCCAAAGTATTGGAGTTTCAGCTTCAACATCAGTCCTACAATGAACATTCAGGACTGATTTCCTTTAGGATGAACTGGTTGGATCTCCTTGCAGTCCAAGGGACTCTTAAGAGTCTTCTCCAACACCACAATTCAAAAGCATCAATTCTTTGGCACTCAGCTTTTGTCACAGTCCACCTCTCACATCCATACATGACCACTGGAAAAACCAAAGCCTTGACTAGATGGACCTTTGTTGGCAAAGTAATGTCTCTGCTTTTTCAACATGCTATCTAGGTTGGTCATAACGTTTCTTCCAAGGAGTAAGCATCTTTTTATTTCATGGCTGCAATCACTATCTGCAGTGATTATGGAGCCCTAAAAAAATAAAGTCTGTTATGCTTCCACTGTTTCCCCATTTATTTGCCATGAAGTGATGGGACCAGATGCCATCATCTTTGTTTTCTAAATGTTGAGCTTTAAGCCATCTTTTTTACTCTCCTCTTTCACTTTCATCAAGAGGCTCTTTTGTTCTTCTTCACCACCCATAAGGGTGGTGTTATCCGCATATCAGAGGTTATTGATATTTTTCTCCCAGCAATCTTGATTACTGCTTGTGCTTCATCCAGCCCAGCATTTTGCATGATGTACTCTGCATAGAAGTTAAATAAGCAGGGTGACAATATATAGCCTTGACATACTCCTTTTCCTATTTAGAACCAGTCTGTTGTTCCATGTCCAGTTCTAACTGTTGCTTCCTGACTTGCATACAGATTTTTCAAGAGGAAGGTCAGGTGGTCTGGTATTCCCATCTCTTTCAGAATTTTCCACAGTTTATTGTGATCCACACAGTCAGAGGCTTTGGCATGGCACATTGAATTATCCTAAATTGTAATTTTCTCCTAAAATTTCAAATTTTATCACTGGTTTCAAATTCTATGTTGTTTTCCTTCAGATAAAAAAATGTTTACTTTTCCCTGCTATGATTATTCTAGAAGCACATATTGAGATAAGGTTTTGTCATCTTGAGTCTCAGAGTAACCATGATGACAGAGCTCTGCTGCCAATTCTTAATGGACAAGTGAGATAGAATCAAGCTATTAAAAAAATTATGGTTAAAATACACATAACAAAATTTATAGTTAATGACATCTAGTACATTTATACTATTATGCAATCATCACAAATCTCTAGTTGCAAAATGTTTTCATTACCCTCAAAGGAACCCCTAAACCCATCAAACAGTCACTCCCCATTGTTCTTAGTCTCAAAGTTCTGGAAACCACTGATCTGCTTTCTGTTGGTGGCTCAGAGGTTAAAGCGTCTGCCTCCAATGTGGGAGACCCAGGTTAGATCCCTGGGTCAGGAAGATCCCCTGGAGAAGGAAATGGTAACCCACTCCAGTATTCTTGCCTCGAGAATCCCATAGACAGAGAAGCCTGGCAGGCTACAAGGCCACGGGGTCGCAAAGAGTCAGACACGACTAAGCCACTTCACTTCACTTCATACTTACCTGGATAGTTTATATAAATTGAATCATACAGTAAGTGGCATCTTTTGTCTAGCTTATTTCACTTAGCAAAATGCTTTCCAGGTTCATCCACACTATAGGCACATATCTGTACTTTAGTCCTTTCAATGGCACCCCACTCCAGTACTCTTGCCTGGAAAATCCCATGGACAGAGGAGCCTGGTGGGCTGCAGTCCATGGGGTCGCGACTGAGCAACTTCACTTTCACCTTTCACTTTCATGCGCTGGAGAAGGAAATGGCAACCCACTCCAGTGTTCTTGCCAGGAGAATCCCAGGGATGGCGGAGCCTGGTGAGCTGCCATCTATGGGGTCGCACAGAGTCGGACACGACTGAGCGACTTAGCAGCAACAGCAGCAGTATTCCATTTATGTATGTATCACATTTGTTCATTCATCAGTTGATAAACATTTGAGTTATTTCTGCCTTTTAGCTATTGTGAATAGTACTGTTATTAACATTTGTGTACAAGTATTTGTTTGAATATCTGCTTTCAAGTATTCTGTGTATATACAGGATTGAAATTGCTATGTTATATATTATATAACATTTGAGGAAAAATTCAACTTTCCACAATATAGCATCATGGGAAATGTATTACTGTTCCAGTTTTTCTATATCCTCACCAACACTTGATATTTTTCATTTTTTTAATTACTGCAGACAATCTACTAGATGGGAAATAGGATGTAATTGTAGTTTTGATTTGCATTTCCCCAATAGCTACTAATGTTGAGCATCTTTTATGTGTGTGTGCTGATCATTTGTGTATTTTCTTTGGAGAAATAGTTTTTGCCTATTTTTAGTGAGGTTGTGTGCTTTTTACGATGGTGCTGTTGGAGTTCTTTATAATATTCTGGATAGTAAATTCTTCTAGCATATAATTTGAAAATATTTTTCTTATTGTATAGGTTTTAGTTTCAATTTATTGATGATATCCTTTGACAGCAAACATTTTACAATTTTGTTTAAGTCCAACGTTTTTCTTTGTTAACCATAATTTGTAGGCATACTTAAAAATCCATTCTCAAATATATGTAAATAAGATTTAATCCTATGTTTTCTTCTTAAGGTTTTATAATTTCACCTATTATCTTTAAGTCTTTGTTCCATTTTGAATTAACTTTTGTGTATGGTGTGAGTCAAGTAACCAACATCATTATCTGTAGATTGTTTTGGGGATCATTGCCATCTTGACAATATTAAATCTTCCAATCAATCCATTAACTGAATTTCTTTCTGTTTATTTAGGTCTGCTTGTTTTCCTTCAGCAATGTTTTGGAATTTTTGGTGTATAGGTCTTGCATATCCTTGGCTAAATTTATTCTTAAATACTTTATTCTCTATGATCACATTGTGATTTGAATTGTTTTCTTAATTTCTGTTTTGGATACTGTACATTGCTAGAGTATGGAAATACAACTGATTCTCACATTTATCTTGTACCTGAGAACTTTACTGAATTTGATTAGTAGTAGCTCTAACAGGTTTTTGTGGATTATTTAAGATTTCCTATGGAGAGAGTGCTGTTATCTACAAACACAGTTTTACTTCTTCCTTTCCAATATGAATGATTTTTTTTTCTTTGTCTTACCTAATTGCTCTGGCTAGAATTTCTAGTACTGTTTTGAATAGCAATAGTGAAAGTAAGCACCCTTGCCTTGTTCTGAGCATGATGTTACCTAGGGATTTTTCATAAATGTCCTTTCTCATTTAAGAAAGTTCCCTTCTTTTCCTAGTTTACTCAGTGTTTTATCATGAAAGAATGTTAAATTTTGTCAACTACTCTTCCTGTATCAATTAAGATGGTTATGTAGTCTTTTCCCTTCATTCAATTAATGTGTATTACATTCTTTGATTTTCCATATGTTGAATCAATCTGCATTTCTGGGATGACAAATTCCACTTGATCATCATAATTTGGTATTATTTTTATTTGAGGCTCATTTCATCTATTGATAAGGGATATTGGCTTATGGTTTTATTTCTGGTGATATCTTTGTATTTTCTTCTGGAGTTAGTTGGTAGTTTGTATTTTGGAATTAGTACATTTCATCTAGATTGTCTAATTTATTCATGTACAATTGTTCATAATATTCATGCCTACATACCATTCAGAATGTGATCCTGCCATCTAAGCAGTGCCTCAAAATTCCCCAATTCCCACTCAATGGCTTGGTGTTCTGCATCAGTTTTGGCACATTATTAAATCTTCTGCAAAGCAGACACCAATATTAAGTTGGAAGTGCAACATATTTATGGGGAGAGGAGGTAAATACTGTAAAAATATAGTGGAGAAAGATCAGGAGAATTAAGGGGAAGTTTCCCCACCACAATGCAGATCTAAAACCAATGAAAAGAGAAAGGAAAGGAAGAATAGGGTAGAAAGAGTCTCATATTTGTTGTATTTCTAACAGAATGTTGCCAGCCCAATGGTGAGATCCATTTTAAAGACTCTCCATACAGCAGTCATGTACTGGCCAAAATCTAAACCCTTTCTTCACCTCTTTGCTTAGTCAATGGCTGGATACTGCTTCATGTACGTAGCTTCAGCTCAAAACTTTGACATATATTGGAAATTGCCAGCTAATGGAACATCTTTTGCCTGGTGCCCACTTCATGGGAGATTGGAAAGGTACATCTCTATGGCTGACAGAATGAATGACCTTAACATAAGAATATCACAGGCCAGTTATTTGTAGGTTGCCCTCCGCAAACCGGGGCTTCACTAGCATTTCTTAATGGCTCAATTCAGCATATCCATCCTTGGCAGGAATATCTCAGAAGTAAAGTTGACTCCTTCTGACTGCATCCTATGTGGTGATGAATGATTTTAATTTGTCCCATTACTAATGCAAACAACAGACTGGTTCCAAAAAGGGAAAGGAGTACGTCAAGGCCATATATTGTCATCCTGCTTATTTAACTTATATACAGAGTACATCATGAGAAACGCTGGGCTGGAAGAAGCACAAGCTGGAATCAAGACTACCATGAGAAACATCAATAACCTCAGATACGCAGATGACACCACCCTTATGGCAGAAAGTGAAGAGGCACTAAAAAGCCTCTTGATGAAAGTGAAAGAGGAGAGTGAAAAAGTTGGCTTAAAGCTCAACATTCAGAAAACGAAGATCATGGCATCTGGTCCCATCACTTCATGGGAAATAGATGGGGAAACAGTGGAAACAGTGTCAGATTTTATTTTTGGGGGGCTCCACAATCACTGCAGATAGTGATTGCAGCAATGAAATTAAAAGACGCTTACTCCTTGGAAGGAAAGTTACGACCAACCTAGATAGTATATTGAAAAGCAGAGATATTACTTTGCCAACAAAGGTCCATCTAGTCAAGGCTATGGTTTTTCCTGTGGTCATGTATGGATGTGAGATTTGGACTGTGAAGAAAGCTGAGTGCTGAAGAATTGATGCTTTTGAACTGTGGTGTTGGAGAAGACTCTTGAGAGTCCCTTGGACTGCAAGGAGATCCAACCAGTTCATCCTAAAGGAGTCCTGGGTGTTCATTGGAAGGACTGATGCTGAAGCTGAAACTCCAGTACTTTGGCCACCTCATGCGAAGAGCTACTCATTGAAAAAGACTCTGATGCTAGGAGGGATCGGGGGCAAGAGGAGAAGGGGACAACAGAGGATGAGATGGCTGGATAGCATCACTGCCTCAATGGACATGAGTTTGAGTGAACTCCAGGAGTTGGTGATGGACAGGGAGGCCTGGCGTGCTGTGATTCATGGAGTCACAAAGAGTCGGACATGACTAAGCAACTGAACTGATCTGAATGTGCATTTTGATCATTTGATTAAGATAATATCTGCCAAGATGTTCCACTGTAAAATTATTCTTTATCTCACTGGAATTAATAGTCATTTTTTGAGGAGGTACTTTGAAATTATGTACATAACCTGCTTATCAGCAAATTTTAACTTATTCATTTACATTTAAATGAAATCATGGTTTCCTATTTTATTCCATTACTACTCTTATTTACTTCAATATTCAAATTGCCTCCAGTTTGGCCAGTGGGGACCTATTCAATCTAATTTCTATGTCCTTATGGTATAATCTCATTATTCTTTGAGCACTCCTTTTGTTTCTGGTGCAAGAAGATGTTCCAGGTACATTTGTACCTTCTGTAGCCAATGAACCAGCTGTTTCTCTAAGAAGCCTTAAATTCTTTCTTTTTAATTTTTTTAATTGGAGTATAATTGCTTTACAATGTTTAATTCTTTTAGTAAAAGATAGTACATGGAAGATCTGGGAATGAAGTGTGCTCACTGTTATTAGGTGTCGCTGTCCCCTGGCTCTCTTAGTATTCAGAGCTGTGGAATATATGGATATATACATATGTAATATATATACATATACAAACACATGTAATTTATGTATATAAAATGTATATATTATATATATATATACACACACACACACATATATATACACATATATATGTATTTGTCTATATGTACCACCAATTCCGTGGAGTAGTAAATGGCAGCCCACTCCAGTATTTTTGCCTGGAAAATTCTATAGACAGAGGAGCCTGGTGGGGTACAGTCCACGGGGCCACAAAGGGTCAGACACAACTGAGCATGCACACACATTACCAATTCCAATCCAACATCAGACAGTTCATCCAAATTCTCTCACTCCCCATATTTTTAAGTATTTCCTCCATTGGTAAGAAGCTTGGCTTTCATTATCCTTAAAATATTTACTTATTTGATTTGTTACTTGTAGTAACTGGTCTCTCTTTTCTTCCCCATTCGTTTACCCTATCAAAATCCCATGTTCACCCTGTTGTAGTTGTCTCCTCAAGACAGGCAGATCCCACACTTTCATTCTTCCTCACAGTGCCCTGGCTCTAATGTCTCAAATTAAAACACTCCCTCCTGTGCTGCCCCTCCCCCAACTGGCCATGGACATTCTTATCCTGTGTGGTCCCCATAACCCATACTGGGGCACTCTCATCCTGCCAGTCTCATGTGCTACACATTGCCAACCCTATGTATGAATACCATCCTTAACTGGTTCTGGTTCTAGCACTGTACATCTTGCTCCTCCACCTCATGGAAACCCTCCTCCTCATTCTTATACTCTAACTCTCCATGGCCCATCTCATCTCACTTGAGCTTTCATACTCAGTGCTAAGTCACTCCTCAATAGGGATATCCTGTTCATTTAATTCATGATCTAATGCCCAGCACTGGTCTACCATGCACCCCATGACACAAACTACCAACATCTATGCCTATCCTGCTCTGCCCATGTAGTAGCTTTAAATCTGAATTGTTAATGGGAAGAAAGAGAAGTGTAGAGAAAGAAAGGGAACAGAAAAGAATAGAGGGGAGTGAAGGAAAAGGAAGGAAAGGAAAGAGAAAGAAGTCTCCCCATTATTATTCAGTGAATTGGTAACTGAAATTTTTATTTACCCATTGATCAAAAAATCACATATTTTATTGAGTAAGTTGTTGGTGTTTTAGACATGGATTTGCATTTTATAGTGAAGCTTGTAGATAGCTGAAGGCTGTATAACTTCTGGTCTCTGAAATTTATGATAAATACATGAATGTCCTTTATGTACTTGAAAAGAATGTTTATTCTCTTAGTCAAAATTTTACATATACAGTGTAAATAATTATATTTTAAAATACCTCTATATTTTAATTCTTAATGTCATATTTTAATTTTAAACTATGTATTTAAATGATCCTCTATTGTTTTGCCACTTCATCTTTAGATTTTTTAAATAGTATTTTAATACATGTATTTTGGTCCTTCATTAATAAACAATGACCCTCTGTCTTATTTAATGCTTCTTATAATAAACCCTACTTTCTACGACATTAATATCATGATGCCTTTTTAGTTGTAAATTTTAAGCATTTTGAGGCACTTTGTTTTAGGTATTGTTCTTGTACAGTACAATTTTTTAATACCTATTTGAGTCTCTATATTTTAATAGGGAGGTTCAACTATCTACAATCACTGTCACGAATTATATTTTCAAGTTTGCTTTTAAACTTTTTGTTTTTTAATTTAGTTAAATATATTTTCTACTCTTCTGGGTTTTTTTGTTACTATGCTGACAAAGGAATTGTTGTTTCTCTGATTGCAAGCTTAATTATGTAAAGACTTATATTCTGCTTTACTTGAGCAAGGGGCTTCCCTGGTGGCTCTGATGGTAAAGAATGTGCCTGCAATACAGGAGACACAGGTTCGATACCTGGGTCAGGAAGATATCCTGGAGAAGGGTATGGCTACCTCACTCCAGTATTTTTGCCTGGAAGATTTCATAGACAAAGAAACCTGGTGGGTTACAGTCCACGGGGTCATAGAGAGTTGGACATGGCTGAGCAACTAGTATTTTCACTTTTAATTGAGCATAGAGTGTTTAAATTCAATTATTCTGTTTCTTCTTTTAAGAGAAATTTAAGTCCAAGTAAGTTTTCAAAAGCTTACCTATCAATGTCAAAAACTAAAAACAGTATCTATGTATTCCTATTTCATAGGATTAAAAAATTAGCTTTTATTAATATTTTTCTTCTTTTCCTGCTTTTAATCTATTATTGCTATATTAGTTTTTCAGCATCTCTTAAAAATTTTGGTCATGAGAATTTAATTTACTAATCATGCTTACAGCTATTGGTTTTACACAGTTCTTCAGCTTTGCATTTTTGTTTACTTCCAGAATTTTCATGATTCTTTTTGTTCCCAGCTTTATTGACATATAATTAGCATATAACATTGTATAAGTTTAAGGTGTATATTGTGATTATTTGAAACATGTATGTATTACAAAATGTTTAACACAATAAGATTAATTACATCTTTCACCTCATAGAAATATTGTGTATTGTTTTGTTATGATGAGAACATCAAAGAGCTCTTCTCATAGAAACTTTCAAGTATACAATACATTATTAACTACAGTCACCATGCTGTACATTAAATCTCTGGAAGTTACTTATTTTATAATACAAGTTTTTTAGCCTTTGACCAAAATCTCCTTATTCTGGCATTCCTGAGGGCCTAGCAACCACTATTCTACATTGTTTCCAGTAATTAGATCTTTTTAGATTCCACATATAAGTAAAAACATACATTTTTTTTTTCAATCTGATTTATTTCATATACCATAATGCTCTCTAGGTCTATCTATGTTTGTCACAAAACAAGATTTCATTTTCTTTTACTGCTGGAAATCCCATGGATGGGAGGAGCCTGGTAGGCTACAGTCCATGGGGTCGCTAGGAGTTGGACACAACTGAGCGACTTCACTTTCATGCATTGGAGAAGGAAATGGCAACCCACTCCAGTGTTCTTGCCTGGAGAATCCCAGGGACAGGGAGCCTGGTGGGCTGCCATCTCTGGGGTCGCACAGAGTCAGACACGACTGAAGCGACTTAGCAGCAGCAGCAGCAGTGTGTATATGTGGACATACCAGCTTGGCCAAAAAGTTCATTCAGGGTTTTCCATGACATCTTATAGAAAAAGCTAAACAAACTTTTTGGCCATCTATACATATGTGTGTGTGTGTGTGTGTGTGTGTGTGTGTGTTTTTTATTTTGAATCCTCCCACCTTACTGAATTAATTCATTAGGTCTGAGGATTTTTGGTGGAGTATTTTAGATGTTCTATATAAAAGATGATGTCATGAGCAGAGCCAATTTTATTTCTTCCTTCCCAATTTTGATGACTTTTATTTACTTTTCTTTCCTAATTGCCCTGGCTTGTACTTTTGGTACGATGTTGAGTAAGAGTGGTAAAAGTAAGCACCTTTGTCTTGTTTCTGATCTCAGAGGGATTTCACCATTGAGTATGTTAGCTGTGGGTTTGACACATATGGCCTTTATTATGCTGAGATATATCCTTCTTTTTAAATATAAATTTATTTATATTAATTGGAGGTTAATTACTTTACGATATTGTATTGGTTTTGCCATACATCAACATGAATCCACCACAGATATACATGTGTTCCCCATGAGGGTGGTTCAGGATGGAGATACATCCTTCTATATCCAATTTGTTGAGAGCTTTTTATCATAAAAGGATATTGAATTTTGTCAAATGCTTTATTTTGTATATATCTTAATCTCTATGGTGTATCTTTTATTTTCAGAGAAGAGTAAGTTGGAGAATATGTTTCATGTATAAAAGTAGAAAGTTTACCAAAAGTATCAAAAATTTACTCAGTTGATGAGGTATAAACAGATATAAACTTATCAAATTTCTGCCTCTCATTTCATTCTATTGTTGCATTTAAATCTCCAAAACTGTTTGAGATCAACCTAACTTCCTTCATTATAAGTAACTTCAATCTCCCCTTGCCTGAGTATTTATATATATTTTTTCTTCATCTAAAATTTTCTTGCATAATGACAGGTACATATCATTATTAATTTTGCATGGTATATGAGTCTTATCAATTTATAGAGGCAGATATTTCTTGATCAAATATCATTTAACATTTATCATTTTTATTTTCTATGGTCTTTTTTATTTTTCTGTAAGTTGTAGCTTCTTTCCCTTTCTTCTATATTCACTGTTCTTTTTGTTAACATTTTCATTCCTTTTCCTTTGAGTTCTGAGAGAGGCTCATATTTGTCTTCCACCTTACTTGTTCTTTTTTCCATCATATTGATACTACTCAATGATTTCAACACTGTTTCTAATTCTGCTATAGCATTATTGGTGTCTTATCTCCCTTGAGGTATCTGCAGGCATATTTTATAACCTTTGCATTAGCCTTTAATAAGATAATGTCATATTTTACCACATAGTGTGCATGGAGTTCATTTTTATGATGTTTTATTGATGGAAAGAAACTGATATTGTCCAAAGCATGCTTCTTTTTTAAAATTGCATTTTTATTAAAAAATTCATTTTATGTGTCAAATACTATTTCACTTGCCTTGTTTTATGATCCAGAATTGTTTGTCTCCATCCTTTATTAGTTAACAAGGCTTGTACAGATTCTTCCTTTTTAGACAATGAATATTTAAAAATTTATTATAATGTTTGTATAATGCTATTTTAATCTTTATCTCAAATTTTACTCCAAAGGACTTGTGATGGAAGTTCATTCCATCATCAAAATGATCTAAGGGAACTGAAGTAGCTATGTTTTGCCTAAGAGAAGTTGTCTCCATTACAGAAAAAAGAACAATGAAGAACTGTGCAGAGTTACTCTGCACATTCAATCATAGCTACTTCAGTTCCCTTAGATCATTTCTATGTCATGATATAAATGTCTGATCTTCTTTCTGGTGTGAATTCAGGCCTTGTCATGGAAGAACTTAACATGTCATAAAAACCTCTGATCAATTTTAGTTTTATGTGGCTATCTTTGAATTGCTGCTTTCAAATAGTATTGTGGTAAAAGGAATTAAAAATGGAATACCTACAGAAGTTGCTCAGAAAAAAATTGGGAGGGGTTATTTTAGCATATCCTCTATATACTTCAATGTAACATATTTACATACATGTACTGAGAATGCCATTATTTGATATATAAAAAAAGGAGGGGTGTAGGAAAGAACAATGTATGAAGCTTAGTTACAAGATTAAAATCAGATCATTATATTCTGATTGGTGAATTGGTCATATCAGTAATGAACTGAGCCTTCATTTGGGACTGTTACATTTTTCTTTTATCACAGATATAGTTTTAATTTACTTCAATTGGACTGAAATGTGCCAAATCAATCCCATCTCTTTAAAGGAGGTCTCAAATAACAGATCCTGAATTACAGACAGTTTACAATTTATTTAAAATGCTCCTTATATCTCAAAATATTGCTGCAAGACGTAGTAAGAGCACACTCAGTTTAATTTGGGGTATGGATAAATTTTCTATAGAGCCATTATGGATTCACAGATTACTATCCATTCTAATGAATCTCCCATTTCAGTGCAAAGTGTTGCCCTTCATGGCTAATGAAGTGGAAAGCTGAGATTATCTGTGGCAGAATAGCATTCTCCAATTTGTTATCTCATGGGGAAAAGCCTTTTTTCCCTAATCCTGAAAATATTTTTCATGATGTGACAGCAATTAGGGATATTTTTGGCCAGTACAATAAGCAAGTAAAACAACCTATAAAACTAGGCTGTGGTATAAACATGTAGGTCAATCTTTCCACTTGATTTTGATTAACACTGTCATCAAAGGCATATAAATCACTCATTTCCATCAAAGTCATGGTTATTCTTTGCCATTCAAATTCTACTGAATAAAAGAAAACTTTTGGTGATTTCATTGTGGATTTAGAGGAACCCAAAGGGGATTTCAGATTTTTTTCCTAATAATTCTTCCAATTTCCTTTAAAATTATTTAAGAAAGCATTTTTTTTTTGCCCTATAGAATTTTCACATTCTGAATTTTGTTAATTGTATCACCATGGCAACATTTAGGTTTTAATCAGTTCTGTATTTCATATAAATTGTACTAAGTCTCAAAACTATCAGATTCAGGTTAATATTTTAGAAGGTTATTTTAAGAGATGTTTGTGTGTTTGCCACCAGAAGGCAAATAATTTATATTTTTAGTTGTTATTAGAACAGTGATAAGTCCCATTCATTATGAGTTGCAATATGGTGATATTGTATCATTCCTTCTTTATTTCTTAAATACTAAAGATAAAATTTCCTTCATCCATATTATTGTCCCCACAGAATGATGTCATATCTCTAACCCCCAAATGTGTTTAAATACCAAGACTGATGATGCCACAAATATACTTAGAGGATATGAAAAGTTATTTCTCACATGAAGCTTTCTGGGAGAACATAGTAAATATGTTATGCTCCCAAGAAGAACTATGCATTGCTTGACAGGCAGGAAATGTAATCTGGCTTGGGGTTTTATTGTGGTTAGAGGAATTGGGCTTTTGTGTGGGTTCCTGAACACGGACAGAGGTTTGTGTGGTTTGAATACCCTACTGGCACAGAAGAAGGGAGCCATCATGTTTTTGTTTTGGGTTTTTTAACCAGCTTGCCCAGATATGGTACAAAAAGGAAAGGGTGGGGTAGAGATTAAAACTGTGTGTGGTTACATGATATTCTAGGGAAAGATTTCTTTTTTTCTGCTCTGGTCATATTTACATGTATCAGTTTCTTCAAAGAGTCTCACATCAGTATTATCAGAGTTAAGACCTCCTCCATGGCAAAAATTGCTTTAAAAATGTATTTGTTTGTCTATTGTTGAATGCAGCAGAATTTTTTAGAGCAGTTTAAGATTCACAACAAATTGGAGTAGAAGGTATAGAGATTTCCCACATATACCCTTTCCCCCATATATTCATAAACTCTCTCAATATCAATATGCCTACCAAAATGGCACATTTGTTAGAACTGATGAACATACATTGATACATCATATCACCCAGGGTCCATAATTTACATTAGGGTCTACTCTTAGTGTAGTATATTCTATAGGTTTTGAACAGTGGCCTTTATTCCCCATTAGAGTATCTAACAGAAGACTTTCTTTGCCCTAAAATCCTCTGCTCTCCTGACTGTTCATCCTTCCCTCCCTTTTAACCCCTTCGACTGCTGATCTTTTTACTACAGTTTGCTTTTTCTATAATGTCATATAGTTGGGATCCTACAGTACATAACTTTTTCAGATTGACTTCTTTCACTTAGTAATATGCATTTAAGTTTCCTCAAGGCTGAATAGATAATGTATTTTCAATGCTGCTTTCAAGTTTTGGCAATTATGAATAAACCTCCTATAAATATCCAGGTGTAAATATCCAGGTGTGTTGATGTTGTTTCAGTTGCTTTGGTTAAATACCAGAATGATTCCTAGATCATGTGATAAGACTATGTTTACCTTTGTGAGAAACTATCAAACTGCCTTCCAAAGTGTGTACCAACCCATGGTGGATTCATGTTGATGTATGGCAAAACCAATACAGTATTGTAAAATAAAATAAAAATAATATACAAAAAGGAAAAAAAAAAACAACCAAAGTGTTACCAGTTTAAAGTTCAATTAGCAATGAATAAGAGCTCCTGTTACTCCTAAGCTTCTTGAACATTTTCTGTTGTCAGTTTTCTGGCATTTTAGACATTCTGATAGGTATGTATTGGCATGTCATTGTTGTTTTTAATTTGCATTTCCATTATATGATGTGGAGCATCTTTTCATATGGTTATCATCCATGTATCTTATTTGGTGAGGTGTCTGTCAAGGCCTTTGGCCCATTATTTAATCAAGTTGCTCATTTCCTTATTGTGGCGATTATTGTTGAATTTTTAAGATTGTATATTTATATTCTATTTTAAGATGTATATTTATATTCTTTATCAGCTATGTCTTTGCAAAAATTTTCCCTAGTCTCTTGACTTTCATTCTCTTGACACTGTCTTTTGCAAGGCATAGATTTTTAATTTTAATTAAGTGCAGCTTAATTATTTATTTTGTTTTATAGATTGTTTTGAGGGGGTTATACTAAAGAGTTGTTTATAAAGGTCATCTTGATTTATTTTCTAGGAATAGGGTTTATATTTAGGTATATAATCCATTTGAGTTCATTTTTAATAAAAATTTTAAGTCTTTGTCTACATCCTTTTCTTTTCTTGTATATGGATATCCAGTTTTTTTCAACAACTTTTATTGGAAAAAAACTGTATTGTATTGCTTTTAATCCTTTGTCAATGATCATTTGCCTATGTGAAAAGTCAAAGCAGTAGTTGCTCAGTCTTACTTGACTCTTTGCAATCCCATAGACTGTTGCCCACCAGGTTCCTCTGTCCATGGAATTCTCCAAACAAGAATGCTGGAGTGGGTAGCCATCCCCTTCTCCAGGGAATCTTCTAGACCCAGGGGTTGAACCTGGATCTCCCTCATTACAGGCAGTTTCTGTACTTTCTGAGTCACCAGGAAAAATCCAAGTTGACTATACTTATAGGTGTCTATTTCCGGGCTCTCTATTCTGTTACACTGTTCTATTTGTCTATTCTCTAACCAGTACTATACTGTATTGAATATTGTAGTTTTTATACTAAGTCTTGAAGTTGGGTAGTGTCAGCTTTCAATATTCTCTTTCAATATTATGTTGATTATTCTGGACCTTTTGCCTTTCCATATAAACTTTAGAATCCACTTGTCAATATCCACAAAATACTTGCTTGGAATTGGGTTGGGATTGCATTGAATGTATAGATCAAGTTGGGAAGAACTGACATCTTTACAATTTTGAGTCTTCCTATCCATGAACATGGAATATCTATCCATTTATTTTTCTCTTTGATTTCATTCATAAGAGTTCTGTTGTTTTCACCATATAGCTCTTGTACACATTTTATTAGTTGTACACCAAACTATTTTAATTTTCTGGTAATAATGTAAGTGGTATTATGTTTGTAATTTCAAATTCCATTTGTTCATTGCTGGTATATAGGAAAGTGTCTTAGTTTGTAAAACCGCTATAGCAAGATGCCATAGACTCAGTGGCTTATGAAAAACAAATTCATTTTGCATAGTTCTGAATACTGAAAGTCCAAGATCAGGGTGCCAGCATGGTCAGATGAGGGCTGTCTTCTGGGTTGCAACTTTTTGCTGTAGTCTTACATGGCAGAATAGACAAGCAAGCTCTCTGGAGCCTCATTTCTAAGGCACCAATCCCATTGTGAGAGCTCTGTGCTTATGCCCTAATCACCTCCAAAATGCCCCACCTCCTAATACCATTACCTTTGTTGTTGTTCAGTCACTAAGTTGTGTCTGACTCTTTGTGACCCCATGGACTGCAGCATGCCAGGCTCACCTGTCCTCCACTACCTCTAAGAGTTTGCTCAGATTCATGTCCGTTGAGTTGGTGATGCTATCTAACCATCTCATCCTCTGCTGTCCTCTTCTCCTTTTACCTTCCATCTCTCCCAGCATCAGCATCTTTTCCAATGAGTCAGCTCTTTGCATCAGATAGCCAAAGTATTGGAGCTTCAGCTTCAGCATCAGTCCTTCCAATGAATACTCAAGGTTGATTTCCTTTATGATTGACTGGTTCAATCTCCTTGCAGTCCAAGGGTCTCTCAAGAGTCTTCTCCAGCACCACAATTCAAAAGCATCAATTCTTTGGTGATCAGCCTTCTTTATGGTCCAACTGTCATGGCCGTATATGACTACTGGAAAAATCATAGTTTCGACTATAGAGAACTTTGCCGACAAAGTGATGTCTCTGCTTTTTAACATGCTGTCTAGGTTTAGGGGTTAGAATCTGAATTTATGAGTTTTGGGAGAACACCAACATTCAGACAATAACAGAAAGTGATTGGCTTTTATATAATAACATATTCTGCAACACCTTGCTATAATTGCTTATTAGTTTCAGGATTTTTGTTACATAAATAATGTTACCTTTTAAAGAGAGTATTATTTCTTCTTTCCCAAATTTTGTACCTTTTGTTTCTTGTTATTAGCTGAGATTCCAGTATGATGTGAAAAGAAGTGGTGAGCGGAAATATCCTTGCCTTTTCCTAATCTTAGTGGGAAAGAAAAAGTTTCTCACCATTGTGTTCTGAAACCAAAAATTGCAGGATTTCTATACTTTTAAATCTGTTAAGGTATGTTTTTTATGGCCCAGAAAGTGTTATATCTTGGTTAGTCTTTCGTTGACCTTGAGAATAACAAGCTATTGATGTTACATGAATTAGTCTACAGATATCAGTTAAATCCAGTTGGATGATGGTGCTGTTCAGTTCAACTATGGCCTTACAGATTTTATTCCCACTGGATCTCTCCATTTCTAATAGAAGGATGCTGAAGTCTCCAAATAAAATAGTGGATTTGTTTCTCCTTGTAGTTCCATCAGTGTTTGCCTCCTATATTTAGATTCTCTGCTTTTAATTGCATATATGTTAATGGTTATATACAACATCTTAGTGAATTGATCCATGTTCTTTTGACTAGTGTCATCATAGTATTTTTGTTGTTGTTCAGTCGCCAAGTTGTGTCTGACTCTTCATGATCCCATGGACTGCAGCATGCCAGGCTTCCCTGTGTTTCACCATCTGCTGGAGCTTGCTCAGACTCATGTCCATAAAGTCAGTGATCCCATCCAACCATCTCATCCTATGTCATTCTCTTCTCCTTCTGCCTTCAGTCTTTCCCAGCATCAGGGTCTTTTCAAATGAGTCAGTTCTTTGCATCAGGTGGTCAAAGTATTGGAGATTCAGCTTCAGCATCAGTCTTTCCAATGAATATTCAGGACTGATTTCCTTTAGGATTGATTGGTTGGATCTCCTTGCAGTGCAAAGGACTCTCGGGAGTCTTCTCCAATACCACAGTTCAAAAGCATCAGTTATTTGGTGCTCAGCCTTCTTTATGGTCAAACTCTCACATTCATACATGATTGCTGGAAAAACCATAGCTTTGACCATATGGATCTTTGTCAGCAAAGTCAAGTCTCTGCTTTTTAATATGCTGTCTAGGTTGGTCATAGGTTTTCTTCCAAGGAGCAAGCGCCTTTTAATTTTATGGCCGCAGTAACTATCTGTGGTGATTTTGGAGCCCCAGAAAATAAAGTCTGTCACTGTTTCCATTGTTTCCCCATCTATTTGCCATGAAGTGATGGGACCGGATGCCATGATCTTTGTTTTTGTAATGTTGAGTTTTAAGCCAGCTTTTTCATTCTTCTCTTTCCAAGAGGCTCCTTAGCTACTCTTCACTTTCTGCCATAAAAGGCTGGTATCATCTGCATATTTGAGGTTACTGATTCTCCCGGGAGTCTTGATTCCAGCTTGTATTTCATCCGGTTTGGCATTTCACATGATTTTCTCTGCATATAATTTAAATAAGAAGAGTGAAAATATGCAGCCTTGTGACAATATATAGTGCTCCTTTCCCAATTTTAAACCACTCTGTTATTTCATGTTTGGTTCTAATGGTTGATTCTTGACCTGCATACAGGTTTTTTTCAGGAGGCAGGTAAAGTGGTCTGTTACTCCCATATCTTGAAGAATTTTCCATAATTTGTTGTGATCCATACAAGGTTTAACATAGTCAATGAGGCAGAATGGTGTTTCTCTGGAATTTTCTTGCTTTTTCTATGATCCAATGGATGTTGGCAATTTGATTGGTTCCTCTGCCTTTTCAAAATCCAGTTTGTACAATTGGAAGTTCTGAGTTCAAGTGCTATTGAAGCCTAGCTTGGAGAATTTTGAGCATTACTTTACTAGTGTGTGAGATGAGTACAATTGTACAATAGTTTGAACAGTCTCTGGCATTGGATTTCTTTTGGATTGGCATGAAAACTGACAGTTTCCAGTCCTGTGGCCACTGCTGAGATTTCCAAATTTGCTGGCATATTTAGGTCAGCATTTTCACAGCATCCATCTTTTAGATTTTGAAATAGCTCAGCTAGAATTCCATCAACTCCACTAGCTTTGACCACTTCCAATGTACCTTGATTCATGGACTTAACATTCCAGCTTCCAATGCAGTATTGTTCTTTACAGCATCAGACATCACCAGTCACATCCATAACTGGGTGTTGTTTCCATTTTGGGTCAGTGCCCCCTTCTTGAGCTATTTTGTCAGTCCTTCCACTAGCAAACTGGGCACCTACCGACCTGGGGAGTTCATCTTTCACTGTCATATCTTTTGCCTCTTCATACTATTCATGGGATTCTCAAGGCAAGATTGCTGAAGTGGTTTACCATTCCCTTCTGCAGTGGACCATGTTTTGTCAGAAATCTCCACCATGACCTTGGGTGGCCCTATATGGCGTGTCTCATAGTTTCATTCACAAGGCTGTGATCCATGTGATCAGTTTGGTTAGTTTTCTCTGATAGTGGTTTTCATTCTGTCTGCCCTCTGATGGATAAGGATCAGAGGCTTGTAGAGGTTCCTGATGGAAGGTAAGGAAACAGAAGTAGATATTTTTCTGGAATTCCCTTGTTTCCTCTATGATGCAGTGAATGTTGTCAATTTGATCTTTAGTTCCTCTCCCTTTTCTAAACCCAGCTTGGACAACTGGAAATTCTTGGTTCATGCAATGCTAAAGCCTAACAAGCAGGATTTTTGAATATAATCTTACTAACATGGGAGATGTGTGCAACTGCCCAGTTATCTGAACATCCTTTAGCACTGCCCTTCTTGCAAACCAGGATAAGAATTGACCTTTGTCAGTTCTGTGGCCACTGCTGGGCTTTCCAGATTTTCTGATATATTGAGTGTAGCACTTTGATAGCATCATCTTTTAAGATTTGAAATAGCTCTCTGGGATTCCATCACCTCTGCTAGCTTTATTGACAGCAGTGCATTCTAAGGTCCACTTCATTATGGACTTCACACTCCATAATGTCTGGCTGTGGGTAAGTGACCACACCATTGTGGTTATCCAGGTTATTAAGATCTTTTTGTACAGTATATTCTTTCCATCTCTTCTTGATCTCTTCTGATACAATTTCTGTCCTTTATTGTGCCCATCTTTGGATGAAATGTTCCTTTCATATTTCCAATTTTATTGAAGAGATCTCTAGTATTTCCCCTTCTGTTGTTTTCCTCTATTTCTTTGCATTGTTCATTGAAGAAGGCCTTCTTGTTTCTCCTTGCTGTTCTCTAGAACTCTGAATGTTGGGTGTACCTTTCCCGTTCCCCCGTTCTTCTTTTTCCTTCTCTTCTTTCTTCAGCTATTTGTAAAGCCTCCTCAGACAACCACTTTGCCTTTTGCTTTGCTTTTCTTGGGATGGAATTGTTTGCTGTCTCCTATACAATATTACGGACCTCTGTCCATAGTTCTTCAGTCACTTAGTTTGCTAGATCTAATCCCTTGAATCTATTCATTACTTCCGTGGTATATGTGTAGGGGATTTGATTTAACTCATACCTGGCTGGCCTACTGGTTTTCCCCATTTTCTTTAGTTTAAGCCTGAATTTTGCTCTGAGAAGGTAGTGATCTGAGCCACAGTCAGCGCCAGGTCTTATTTTTGCTGACTATATAGAGCTTCTCCATCTTTGGCTACAAATAATGTAATCAATCTGATTTTGGTGTTGACTATTTGGTGATATCCATGTATAAAGTTGTATTTTGTGTTTTTGAGAAAGGGTGTTTGCTATAATCAGTGTGTTCTCAGGAGAATTCTGTTAGCCTTTGCCTTGCTTCATTTTGTACTCCAAGGCCAAACTTGCCTGCTACTTGACCTCCTACATTTGCATTCCAACCCCCTATAATGAACAGGACATCTTTTTGGTGTTAGTCCTAGGAGGTCTTCTAGGTCTTCAAGGAACTGATCAACCTCAGCTTCTTTGCCATCAGTAGTTGGGGTACAGACTTGAATTACTGTGACGTTGAATGGTTTGCCTTGGAAATGAACTGAGATCATTCTATCCTTTCTGAGGTTGCATCCAAGTACTGCATTTCAGACTCTTGTTGATTATGAGGGTTACTCCATTTCTTCTAAGGGATTCTTGCCCATAGTAGTAGATATAATGGTCATCTGAATAAAATTCACCCATTCCCATCTATTTTAGCTTGCTGATTCCTAAGATGATGTTTACTCTTGCTATATCCTGCTTGACCACCTCCAATTTATGTTGATTCATGGGCCTTACATTCCAGGTTCCTATGCAATACTATTATTTACAGCTGTGGATTTTACTTCCATCACCAGACATGTCCACAGCTGATCATTGTTTCCACTTTGGTCCAGCCACTTCATTCTTTTGGAAGCTATTAGCAACTGCCCTCTGCTCTTCCACAGTGGTATTTTGGACACCTTCCAACCTTGGGGACTCATCTTTCAGTGTCATATCTTTTGCCTTTTTATACAGTTCATATGATTCTCATGGCAGATATACTGAGATGGTTTGCCATTCCTTCCTCCAGTGGATTACGTTTTTCCAGAACTCTCCACTGTGGCCTGTACCTCTTGGGTGGCCCCTGCACAGCATGGCTCATACCTTCACTGAGTTACACAAGTCCCTTTGCCATGACAAGGCAGTGATCCATGAAGGGACATCAGGGTATATGCTTATTTAATTTTACTTCGTATGTGTCTTCATATTTAACGTTGGTTTCTTGTAGACATCATATAATTGTGCCTTATTTTTTATCCACTTTAATGGTCTCTGATTAAAGTGGTTTAACCTGTAATTGATGTTAAAAGTGATTATTTCTGTATTGGGGTTCATATCTACCAGAATTTCATTGTGTGTATTTGTTGACCTTGTGCTTTGTCCATATTTTCATGTTACACTTTTTCTGTTTCTTTTTGTGTGTGTGGTTTTAATTGAGCATTTTATATTAATCCATTTTCCATTTCTTAATAAGTCATTTGTACTTTTTTTGCTTACTTTAGAAGATTTTTTTCACTCTGTTGATTGTTTCTTTTAGTGTATAGAAGCTTTTTAGCTTTATGAAATCCTACTTGTCTATTTTTGCTTCTGTTGCCTGTGTCATGTTCAAGAGAATTTTTGCCCAGACCAATTTCAAGAAGCTTTTCCCATGTTTTCTTTTATTAATTTTATGTTTGCAGGACTTAAGTGTAAATCTTTAATCTGAGTTGATTTTTGTGTGTGATGTGAGATAGTTGTCCATTTTCACAATTTTGCATGTGGTTATCCTGTTTTCCCAGCACTATTTATTGAAAAGACTATTCTTTTCCCAAGAATACAATTGTGTATTCTTGCCCCATCATCTAGTAAAGATCAGTTGACCACAAATGAGTGAGTTTATTTCTGGGCTCTAATGTTCCTTTGATATGTGTGTGTGTGTGTGTGTGTGTGTGTGTGTGTGTGTGTGTGTACCCAAATTGGCTTCCTGATAGCTCAGTTGGTAAAGAATCTGCCTGCAATGCGGGAGACCCTGGTTTGATTCCTGGTCAGGAAGATCCGCTAGAGAAGAGATAGGCTACTCACTCCAGTATTCTGGCCTGGAGAATTCCATGGACTTTATAGTCCATGGGGTTTCAAAGAGTTAGACATGACTGAGTGACTTTGAAGGAAAAAAAAAAAATATATATATATATATCTATATATATATATATATATAATTTTTTGGTTACCACAGCATTAAATTTTAAAATCAGGAAGTATGATGCCTCCTGTCTTGCTCTACTTGATCAAGATTGCTTTGACTGTTTGGGGTCTTTTGCATTTTAGGATTTTTTTTCCTGTTTGTATAAAAAATGCTGTTGTGATTTTGATGGGGATTGCATATGAATATGTACATTTCTTTGGGTGGTATGGACTCTTAACAATATTAATTCCAATTCATGAACATGGGATATTTTTTCCACCCATTTGTATCTTCTTTCTTTCATCTATGTTTTACCCTTTTCAGTGTACATATATTTCACTGCTTAAGTTAAATTTATACCTATTTTGTTGTTTTTGTTCCTGTTGTAAACGGTCTGTTACCAGGGGCAGCTATCAGCTAGGTTTTCAGCATGGCTTCTGCTTGGTCCTTGGGTGAGAGGCATTACTGCCTCTGAACCATGGTAGAACAAGGCTGGCACCAGGTCATGGGATGGAGTAGGGGCCACAGTCGGTTTGAGTTTTGCAGTACTGTTACTGGGGATGCCTATGGCTGTGGCTTCTGTAAAGTCCCTAAGTCTGGTGGGAAAGACTGCCTCAGGGACAGCAGTAGAGTAGAGCTGGAGCCAGGCTATGGGAATGTTTCAGGGATCACATTTGAATCCAAGATTGTCAGGCTTGTCACCAGGGCCTGGTTCCTCCCACAACCCTTGGTTGGAAGGGGCTGGTGGCAGGACACTGGACAAGTCATACTGGATCTGAGTCTACAGAAGGGATGGGGTTGGAAACATGGTTGACGGACATACCATTGTTGCACAAGTCTGACTCCTCAAAGCAGCCTTGCTCAGTCTTGGATTCTACTGGTTCTGTAACCTCTAATCTGGATCACAAAACTCCCACGTAGGCACTTTTGTCCATGGGTGACTGTCAAGTAGTTTTTTCTGTGAGAGGATGTAGACAGAGGATCTCTTCTTCCACCATCTTGCTCATTTCATCTAATTCTTTCCCTCTTGACTTGCAATGCCTTTACCAGTTATGCTGGCTTCCCTGGTAGCTGAGCTGGTGAAGAATGTGCCTGCAATGCAGGAGACCCTGGTTTGATTCCTGGGTTGGGAAGGTCCCCTGGAGAAGGGATAGGCTACCTACTCCAGTATTTTTCAGCTGCCCTGGTGGCTCAGATGGTAAAGAACCTGACTCCAAGGTGGGAGACCTGGGTCAATCCCTGTGTTGGGAAGATCCCCTGGAGAAGGGAAAGGTTCCCATTCCAGTATTCTTGACTGGAGAATTCCATGGACAGAGGAGCCTGGCAGGCTATAGTCCATGGGGTCCCAAAGAGTCTGACATGGTTGAGTGACTTTCATTTTTCTTTTATTTACTGCTTATGCTAATGACACTATCTTAATCCAACGGGCTGCTATAACAAAATACCATTGACTGGATGGCTTATAAACAACCAATGTTTATTACTCACAGTTCTGGAAACATGGTGCCAGAAAATTTGTCTGATGAGAGCTTGCTTCTTTGTTCACAGCCAGCCAGCCATCTTCTCTCTGTGTCCTCATATAACAGAAGGGGGAAGGGAGCTCTCTGGAGTCTCTTCCAAAGGCAATAATTCCTTTTATGAGGGCTCTATTCTCATGATCTAGTCAGCTCCCAAAGGTCCCACTGTCTTTTACAATCATACTGAGTACTAGGTTTCAGTATATGAATGGGGAGATTATGGTGGACACCTCAGTCTATTACAACCAAACTGAGCTAATTATTCTAATTTTATAATTAAAAAAATCTATCAAGCTAGTTGTTTCTCTTCAACTAATACATATTTTTTAAAATACACTGAATATCCACATGAATTTGCAAAAATATTTGTGAAGCCCACAAAATATTCTCTTGGGATTTTGATTGAGATTGGCATCAACACTGTAGAGATTAATTTTGCTGTTATTTAACCTTGCTATATATTTAATAAATATAACATAATCTATTTAGTCATATCTTAATATTTCTCAATAATTTTTTTCTAATTTTATCCATAAAAGCTTTATATAGCTTTTAGGAGGTTTACTCATAGGTATTGAAATTTACTACAGCATTGAAATATATATCTCTTAAAAATTTCATTTTCCATTACTTCATTACTATCCTTCTAAATTCCATATATATGTCAGTATACTGTATTGGTGTTTTTCTTTCTGGCTTACTTCACTCTGAAGACCCTCTATGTGAGACAACAAAAGAGACTCAGAGGTATAGAACGGACTTTTGGACTCTGAGGGAGAGGGAGAGGGTGGGATGATTTGGGAGAACGGCATTGAAACATGTATACCATCTTGTAAGAATGAAGTGCCAGTCTATGTTCAATACAGGATGCAGGACACATGGGGCGGGTGCACGGGATGATTCAGGGAGAGGATGTGGGGTGGGAGGTGGGAGGGGCTTTGGCATTGGGAGATCGTGGACACCTGTGGCTGATTCATGTCAATGTATGGCAAAACAAATACAGTATTGTGGGGTGGGAGGTGGGAGGGGGCTTCGGCATTGGGAGATTGTGTTCACCTATGGCTTATTCGTGTCAATGTATGGCAAAACAAATACAGTATTGTAATTAAAAAATAAATAAATTTAATTAAAAAAAAAAAAAAAAATTCATTTTCCAGTGAGATTTGCTAAGATATAGAAAACAGTTGGTTTAGATATTTATTTTAAATCAAGCAATGTTGATAAACATTAATTCTAGTATTTTATCTCTAGATTCTTTTATAATTCCTATATAAGAAATTATCAATAGCAAATAATGATAGTTTTAATTTTTTCTTTTATCAGTCCTTACTATTTTATTTTTCTTGCCTTATTCTGCTGGCTAAGGACTAGCAATAAGATGCAAAATAGAAAGAAAAGGTGATTATGTGGACTTTATATAACTATATCTAAAATAAAGAAAGGTTTGTTTTTCATAGAGAAATCATGTATCATCTGTAGTCAGGGGAGAAATATATATATATATATATATATGTATTTTTTTTTCCATTTGGCAAGCCTAGTTTCATGTGACAGCTGTTACTGTCTGACCAGTGATAATAAAATCTGTTGTATATCCCTTCTCCTGCCATCTATTTTTGTGCTCCTTTGGATATGTTAGGGAAGGAGAAAAAGCAGCTTTTCAGGAGGACATATGTTCACTAAACTGTGGCCAATCAATTTGGATAATCTCTAGTGTGAATTTTTACCCTAGGGAGACAAGTTGTTCACCGCAAACCAAGCTCTGCTTTCTGTAGAAATAAACCAGCATGCTCAAAGCTCACAACAGTCTAGTATATATTTCTAATTTTTAAAACAGCACCAGATATGTTTTTCAATATGGGCAATACTGCATTGTCAGGGGACATTCAACTTTAAGGGATCCAATATGTTTTCTTCCTTTGTGTGCCATTTCTCACAGACTCTCTGTTCCTTATCATCCTGGAAAACAGGAACAAGCAGAGCTGCATGCAGTTCTCAGGACTGAGATCATGGGAAGGAGCACCTGCTTGGATTCCCTTCAGTGACTCTCTTCAGTGACCTTTTACTTAAAGGACTATCCATTTTGTTGCAACTGGTAGAATTTCATTCTTTTTAATGGCTGAGTAATCATTTTATTGAAGATATATAAGCATGCATTTCTGCAAATAAATTACCCTTGTTTCACTTGAGACTTGGGCCCCCTGCATCCCTCTTCTTGTTGACTCCAGTATGAAATATTATAAAGAAGTTACTGATTGGTTACTTTTATATATGTGTGTATATGTGTGTGTGTGTATGTATATGTGTATACATATATATACATACACACATATATAGGTGTAATTTATACACACACACACAATTACCCTAGCTGAAAATTAACTGGTTGAAAAGCATACAATATGCATTCAACACCTAAACATTTTTTTTCTCTGAATGACAAAACAATTTTTGTTTTTCCTAACTAAATTTTTTTCTTCTTTTTGCCCTCCCCTCTTGACTATTCCGTTTACAGTAATGCTCCCTTCATCCTGTGACAAGGGAACTGTCAAGTAGGAATATGTTTACTATTGCAGGGATGGTAAATTACCTGCACAAGAAAGTTTGCTACCCCCTCCTGTATCCATATCAGATACAAATTAATCATGATAGTCTTTCCTAATGAACAGTGACACAGCTGAATATTATTTTTCAGCATGGAACACCAAGTGGTCAATCAAATGAATCTGCACTGGAGATGGAATATATTGTATGATGGCATAAAACAGACCATAACTCTTGGAGTTGAGATACCTTTTTGGCCATAAGGTAAGAGCTCGCTGTTTCTTCCATATAGGTCTGACTTTTTGCCTCTAGGCCTTGGTGCCTAAAAAATAGAGACTGTTAATTTTTAACCATTAGAATCTTAAAGTCAGTAAATTTAAATTGTAATAATGATCACGTACACCTAACAGGATTACATATGTGTTTAGGGAAAAGGTGAAATACAGAAGTTTTCTAAATTTTGAGGGAGAAACTAATGAAATTTTGGTGTATATTGGTTTTTATCACAATACTTGTATAGATTGTTCAACAGTTATCAGTAAAATATTTCCAAGGGATATTAGAATAATAAGTGAACAGAATTTTCTAAGTGTTCATCTATGCTGCTTGAAGCAGGGTGTCTCACTGTCTGACTCAATGCTAAGTAGGGCAGGAGGAGGGATTAGGGAAAAAAAAAAAAAAACTTCAGTCCTTGGGCTCCAAAGAAATTTCTAATGGCTGCAATGAGTAATATAGAAAGCCATAATTATTTCGGGAATACTTTTCCTTTAAGATGATGTTTTGGTAAATAATTAGCCTGTAATGGCCTTGATAATTTCTGACATCTGTTACCTCAAATCTGCTGATTTTACTTTTTAAAATAGCAAGGAGTATTCTTGAAATATTGCAAAACTGAATGCAGAGATACTCCAAGTACTAATTTGGAAAGAGACTTGGTATATCTTTCCCATGATTTTAAAAAGCAATGCTCTATCATAATCAGAAAAAGGAACCAAGCTGTAGCATGCAGAGGTTAGGGATTGTCCATAAAATATCTTCTCATTGTATTTCATATTTTAGAGAAAATATATAACATGGTGCCTGCCAGGATTGTAGGAAGAAAAGTTACCAAATCAGAGACATTGTCTGTTGTAAGAAATTAGCTGCTAGGTTAATTAATTCATAACTGAAACCCATGCTTTTCATCTATAGGAAAGAAATGTGAATATTTTGTTTTTTAAATTGAATGTTTTCATGGGAAATATAATGAAGTTTAGTGACTGATTAATGTTCTGAAAGCAAGTATTTTCAAAAGATTGGCTGCTATGCATTTTAATTGTGAACAAGTTTACTGCACACAACACTGGTTTAGTGCTGACTTGATGCATTTTATATTTATCGTTTAGTTCACGTATCTTGAAATAACTGGAATGACTGTCATTTCTTGAGAACGTTGTTAGAAAGTCTTTATTCTTGGGGCAATATGTAATCGTGGTTTTGGACTGTGAATTTTAAATCATTATAACTAGGCTCATACACATTTTTTATCAATCAAAATAGGAACCATTACAATCAACACATTTTTGCCAACAAGAAATAAGTTGTTTATTCCTGTAGCTTAAAAATCCATGCTCTGGGATTCAGTGAACTCTTGGAAAACATTTTCTGCCTTCTGCTGGTTGTGGGAAACATTTTCCCTGCAAAAATCGAGATGCTTGAAGAGGTGGTTGTGAGTTGGCAAGAGGTCAGGTGAATATAGCATATGAGGCAGAACTTCAAAGGCCAATTTATTTTGAAGCATTGATTGTGTGACATGCAGTTGGACATTGTTGTGGAGAACTGGTTTGTTTGTGTTGAAAGCCTATGTGCTGATGGGTGAGGCTATATTCCCACCCTTTTGGTTAATTGGCCTGAGATGTCCCTACACTGGAGCTTATCGGCTGTTTGTAGGGGCCAGGACTTGCTGTCAAAATGGCCATGAGGAGAGCTCATGTCAATGAGTGCTCACCAGTAATACTGCCTCTCTTCTCAGGAGACTCACCAAGACTATTGGCTAGGTCTGGCCCAGGCTCCTTATGAATTCATTGCTTTTTCACCTGGGTCCTGGTGCACACAAGACCTTGTGTGAGCACTCTACAAGTGGAGTTTCTGTGTCCCCAGTACTGTGGTGTATTTGTGATCAAGCCCTGCTGACCTTCAAAACCATATGCTCTGGTGGCTCCTCTTGATGCCAAACCCCAGACTGGGGAGCCTGATGTGGGGCTCAGAACTTTCACTATTTTGGGAAAACCTCTGCAATATAATTATTTTCCAATTCATAGGTAGACAAATTTGACTGTATCATGAATGTGCCCTTCCTATCATATCACTGGGACTTCATTCTCCTTGATTGTAGGGTATCTTTTTGGTAGGTTCTAGTCTTTTCTGTCAATGGTTGTTGAGCGGTTAGTTGTGATTTTGGTGCTTTCATGAGAGGAGGTGAACCCAAGTTCTTCTACTCTACCATCTTCCTCATCTCCCAAAGTAGATTACAGGTTTACTGCCCAAGGATAACTCAGAGACAGTCAGATGGAAGAGATGCAGAGAAAAAAGTATATGGGATGGGACATGAAACTTCCATGCACTTTGCAATTATGCCAGTCTCCCCAAACTTCCATGTGTTCACCAACCAGTATCATGTTGTTTTGATTACTGTAGCTTTGTAGTATACATAGTCTGAAATCTGGGGGAGTGATACCTCCAGTTTTGTGCTTTTTCTGAAGATTACTTTAGAGATTTGGGGTCTTTCATGGTTACACATGAATTTTAGGCTAATTTGTTCAACTCCAGTGAAAAATGTCATGGGTAATTTTGATAGATATTGCATTAAATTTGTAGATTGCTTTTAATAGTATGGCTTTTTAAAAAATATTAATTCTTATAATCCAAGACCACAGAATATCTTTTATTTTTTATATCATCTTCAATATCTTTCATCAATGTTTTAGAATTTTCACAGTATAGGCCTTTCATTCAGAAAGTTTATACCTTGTTGTTCTGTCACTAAGTCGTGTCCAACTCTGTGCAACCCCATGGACTGCAGCATGCCAGCCTCCTCTGTCCTCCACAATCTTCTAGAGATTGCTCAAATTCATGTCCATTGAGTTGGTGATGCTATCTAATCATCTTCTCCTCTGTCATCCCCTTCTTCTCCTAGTCTTTCCCACCATCAGGGTCTTTTTCAATGAGTTGGCTCTTTGCATCAGGTGGCCAAAGTATTGGAGTTTCAGCTTCAGCATCAGTCTTTCCAATGAATATTTAGGGTTGCCCTCCTTCAGGACTGACTGGTTGGATCTCCTTGCAGTCCAAGGGACTCTCAAGAGTCTTCTCCAGAATCACAGTTCAAAAGCATAACTTTTTGGTGCTAAGCCTTCTTTGTGGTCCAACTCTCACATCCATACATGACAACTGGAAAAATCATAGCTTTGAGTATATGGAGCTTTGTCAGCAAAGTGATGTCTCTACTTTTTAAAATGCTGCACAGGATGATTCAGGGAGATGATATGGGGTGGGAGGTGGGAGGGGGCTTTGGCATTGGGAGATCGTGGACACCTGCGGCTGATTCATGTCAATGTTTGGCAAAACAAATACAATATTGTAATGTAGAATAAAGTATTTAAAAAAATAAAATAAAATGCTGTCTAGGTCTGTCATAGGTTTCCTTCCAAGGAGCAAGCATCCTTTAATTTCAAGGCTGCAGTTACCATCTGCAATGATTTTGAAGTCCAAAAAAAAAAAAAAAAAAGTCTGCTACTGCTTCTACTTTTTCCCCTTCTATTTGTCATGAAGTGATGAGACCAGATGCCATGATCTTGTTTTTGAATGTTGAGTTTTAAGCCAGCTTTCACCCTTCTCTTTCACCCTCATCAAAAGGTTCTTTAGTTCCTTTTCATTTTCTTCCATTAGAGTGTATCATCTGCATAGCTGAGGTTGTTTAAGGTAAAAGGAGAAGGGGGTGGCAAAGGATGAGATGGTTGGGTGGCATCACCAACTCAGTGGACGTAAATCTGAGCAAACTCCAGGAGATAGTGAAGCCTGGTGTGCTGCAGTCCCTGGGGTCACAAAGAGTTGGACACAACTCAGCAACTGAACAACGATATAGCTTCTTACTTCTTTTACACTTAGAGAAGACCGTATTTAACATTCCCTTAAGAATCAGTTTAGTACTGATGAATTCTTTCAGTGTTGGCTTGCCTGAGAAATTCTTTACTTCTATTCTAAATGGCAGTCGTGGTGTTAGGCTATGCTTTGCCCTTTGGTGACTTTGGAGATGTCATTCTGCTCCCTTCTGGCAAAGTTACTACAGAGGAAGCAGTTGAGAGCCTTATCATTCCCTTGCATATGACTCTTACTGCCTCTAGAATCTCTCTTCAACTTTTGCCATTTTTAACTACAGTATGTAAGTCTTAGTGTGGGTATATTTGGGTTCATCTTGTTTGGAACTCCATGTACTTCTTGTGGCTAGATACATGTTTTCTTCTTCAGATTTGGGAAATTTTCAGTCATAATTTATTCAAATACTTTTTTGATCCTCCACTCTCTCTCTTCTCCTTCTAGGCCCCCTATAATGCAAATGTTTGTATGCTTACTGTTATTCCAGAGATCTTATACTACTTTCATTTTTTTTAAATGTGCTTTTCTTGTTGCTATTCTAAATGTGTGATTTCCATAATTCTATCTTCCATACCACTTTTGTATTCTTCTGTGTAACTTAGTATGCTATTCATAAATTCTAACATGAGTTTTGTTTTAATTTTCAGCTATTGCTCATTTCTGATTGAATCTTTTTCAATTCCTTGTAAAAATTTTCACTGTGTTCATATAATCTTTTCCCTAATTCACTTAACATTCTTAAAACAAATGCTCTGAATTCCTTATCTGGTCAATCATTTATTTCTGTTTTGTTATTTTTTTTTTTCAGTAGTTTTCTCTTGCTCTTTCAATTGAAAGTATTTCCTGTCTTTTTGTGTTGCTTAACTTCTCTGCCCCTATGAGTTTAGGGTGAAATGTTACCTACTGTGGTCTTGAAGAGGTATTCTTATTAATGAGTGTCCCTATACAGACTGTGTGTGTCTCATGCCTCTGGTGGGTGAGCTGGATTTGATGGAAGTGCAAATCATGTCTTTCCCCATGGTGTGCTGGCAGCTATTACCTGGGTAGCAGGGTAGAGATGAAGGGTGCTGGAACTAGAGCCTTGTGAGAAGATGAACTGCCCTTCCCAGTGGCTGTCACAACCCTAGGAGGGGGTGGGGCTTGATCTTAAGTTGCTGGACCAGAAACCCCGAAAGTCAGGGACAAGCACGCTCTGTTCCCTTTAAGTGTGTTTTCCCATTTCCCTGAACCAGGAGGCTTCCCAGTGCATGGAGTACTGAACAAGTGGGGCCCGTATGGGCTCTCAGCCTATGTCAGCAACAGAGGTCCAAGCTGCCTCTTATGTGCTGCCTATGCAGACATCAGAATGCTTTTTCCCTTGCTCCACTCAGAAGCAGGGTTTCCCAGGTGGCACTTGTGGTATAGAAACCACCTGCCAATGCAGGAGACATAAGAGATGTGGGTTCGATCCCCGGGTTGGGGATCCCCTGGAAGAGGACATGGCAACCCACTCCCTATTCTTGCCTGGAGAATGCTATGGACAGGGGAACCTGGCAGGCTACGGTCCATGGGCTCACAAAGAGTTGGCCATTACTGCAGCAACTGAGCACACATGCACTCCTGATAGGTAGGTGTTACCATTATTATCTCCACTCAGAAGCAGTCATGGGTACAAGTCCCCTTGTCCCTCATAGCCAATCTTGACCTCCAGGCTCTGCCACCCTACTGTGTTGCCATATTGTAGAAATGATGAGGCCTGTGTGGAAACTTGGCGAGCTGTGATGGAGCATTGGCTATCAGTAGTCCCAGGGCTACTTCTAATGCACTGCCTGAGTGAGTGCCAGTGATGGCAGTTGTCGTCCCAGCCAGGTTCAGCCCTGTGACCAGGTTACCTTTTCTTCCTAGGCTGAGTCTTCTTTCAGCTCATGGTCACAGCTGATCCAGTGATGCACTATAATAAGGAATGAGCAAGGCTGTGATGATTGCTCAGATCAGTCTGGGGCACACACCAAAGTGGCGAAGGAAAACCTGGTGGCTGCTGATGGAGACCTCTCACCTCCTTTCCTCATGGGCAATCTGATGTGTGTGCCCCCATCTGGAGCCAAGTGCAGGCCTCCAGGCACCCTCCTGTTAGCAGTGAGAGTGGGGCAGCTGGTCCCTCCCATCTTGGAGCCCAGCACTGGGGCATCAAATCCAAGGCTGTAACCACTCACTTCCCAGGATAGGTATCCACCCACATATTTTCCCTTTTTCTGAGTTCCCTCCCAAGGACATACATCCAATCCTCATCACTTTTCTTACCTCGCTCCCTGAGTACATGTGTATCTTTCTTATTTTCTTGCATACACAGGAGTCCTTCTGCCAGTTGCCAGTTAGTTTTCAGTGAGAATTGTTCCACATTTAGATGCATTTTGATGTATTTGTTGGGAGAGGTGAGCCCCATGCCCTTTACTGTGTCATCTTAATCTTTTTCCCAATTGAAAGTTTTCAAATATTTTTTTACCTAGAAGAATGCAAATCCAGGGTGTATCTTTTCATACTTTTCCATTTACTGTGGTATTTCATATTTTAAATTTGTGTTAAAGTATAATTCGTTTAGTGTATCCACAGGATTCCATGTATTTACATTATTCCATTCTATTTTTAGAAATCTTATTTGGCAATGTATTAACATATTTAGAAATATTGTATTGATTATTTATGAAGAATATCCAAGGATTCCACAGCAATATGTGCAACATGCTATTAGGGTTTTGCATTTTTAATAACAGCATAACATGAATAATACCCTATCCAAAAAAAGTGTAATCTGGGTTTAAGGAAAGTCTCCAAAGTTGTTAAATAACAGTCTGGAATATGAGAAGGAATGTTAAGATACTGTATCAGACAGACTTATACCTTGGATTTATTTTTAGTAGCTGAGTAACAAGTATTAGCAAGTCAATTTTCTGAACCTTTTATTTATCACTTATTAAATAGGGATAATAGTACTGACAGAAATGTTGTGATGACTTAACTCCAGAAAAATAATTTACTTAGAACTTCTGGCATACTGTTGATATTAAAGAATAATTTCTTTCCATTTGTATCTTTCCCTTCAATTAAATGAACACTTATTAATCCTTGATAAGTTCTAAACCTTATTAGTTGCTAAGAATTTGTTACAGGTATATTTCCAAGAAAAATGTTTGGTATAAAACATCATTAACTACATTTAAAGGGGCTGAGATGCTGGGGTAACATGTGGTACCTATTCTATGTGCCAAGTATTTGAAATTTCCTAGACAATCTTTGAACATCTAAGAAATCCTAATGACTATTAATCCCCATTTTATAGATGAGGAAATTGAGGTTCAAGTAAGAAAGTTAAAGCAATGGTCACAACATCTGGAAAGGCCCCAGTAAGGATTTGAATCTATGTGGTTTCCTGGGTTCTTAAAATAAGTTTAGGGAAGGATACTACTATGGTGTCCATATGGAGATAAAATCTTCTGTAATATGTTAGTCTTCAGAATGACCTGGCCTGTACATGAGCTGAAAATTTCTATAGGTCCGTTTACTCAGCAACAGGGTATGGGGCTCATTATCCCGGTGTTTTCTTGTATCTGACATTTGGAAATCCAAAGTGGGGCTTTGAAGTTTCTCCATAAACCCTTTTTGGCAGCTAGTATTTTATCAACACCCTGAGCTTCCCCAGATGTTTATATATACTCTGGATATATAGAATTAGGCAATCATGTAATCTGAAAATGCCATAGTTCCCAGATTAAACTGTCAAATCAGGCATTGCACAGAGCCAGGTAAATTTCTTGCTTAAAAAGAAATACATGAAATTAGTGTTTTCCAAAGGGTATTCTCAGCAACATAAGTCTTGAGAAATGTTCAGTGAAAAAGAAAATGAAACACAAACCAAAAAAAATGAAAATAATGGTTAACTGAAGAAACAAAATTGAGACAGGATGTATACCATATCATCTTCTTGAAGATTCACAGTTGCTTAGCATATTCAGACTCTGAGTCTTTTTGGCCATCCTTTTGACATGGCATGTGGGATCTTAGTTCCCAGACTGGAGATTGAACCTATACCCCCTGCATTGCTAGTTTAGAATCTTAACCACTGAACCATCAGGGAAGTCTTCAAGACTGAGTCTTTTGAGAGAGGGTCAAGAAGATGGAGGAGGAGGAGGAGGTGGAGCTCACCGCCTTCCACAAATACATCAAAAAGTGGAACAGTTTGCACAGAACATCTTACTGATTGTTAGCATATGACCTCAGACTTCCAAAATAGCAAGAGAGAACCTCTATGTCACTGTATAGGAGAAAAGAAAAAGAGCAGAATGAGCATGGGACATTTGCCACAAGGAGGGAATGTTAAAAGAGTTCTTGAACCCGGGGAAGTCCCCTCACCAGTGGGTAGATCAGCCTGAACAGAGAAGGAGCTTTGGAGCCTCAGAGGAGAGTGCATCAGTGTTTCTGGTAGGCAAAGCCCTGCATTCTCAGCCTCAGATGCTTTCCTCACACTGCAAAAAAAAAAAATTTAACTCAAAGTGGCTTTTAGAATTAGACATGAGTGCTAAAACAATAAAACTTGTAAGAGAAAATATGGGAGTAAATTGTAACGATTTGGGGTTAGGCAATAGGAAGCTATGGGCTTCCCTCATAGCTCAGTTGGTAAAGAATCCAGCTGCAATGCAGGAGACCCACCCAGTTTGATTCCTGGGTTGGGAAGATCCACTGGAGAAGGGATAGACTATCCATTCCAGTATTCTGGCCTAGAGAATTTCATGGACTATATAGGCCATGGAACTGCAAAGAGTAGGACACAACTGAGCGACTTTCATTTCACTTCACTTCAATAATTTATAAGATATGACACAAAAAGCACAGGCCACAAACAAATAAATTAGACTATAAGAAGTGAAAAACATGTCTGCTGTAAACGATATTATCAAGAACATGAAAACACAAGTCACAGAATAGGAAAAAAATTTTTTCAAATACTATATCTCAATAACGATTTCTACCCAGAATATATACAAAATGTTTAGAACTCAATAATGAAATGATAAATGGCCTACTTTTTAAGGGCAAATTATCTGATAAACATTTCTCCAAAGACAAGTAAATAGCCAATAAGAAAATGAAAAGATACTGAATATCACTAATTATTATAGAAATGCAAATCAAAACCACAATGAGACATCAATTCATATTCTCTAGTATGGTGGTAGGGCTTCCCTGGTGGCTCAGCAGTAAAGAATCTGCCTGCAGTGTATGAGCCGCAGGAGACATGGGTTTGATCCCTGAGTCAGGAAGATCCTCTGGAGGAGGGCATGGCAACCCACTCCAGTATTCTTGCCTGGAGAATCCCATGGACAGAGGAGCCTGGCGGGCTACAATCCAAATAGTCACAAAGATTTGGACATGACTGAAGTGACTTAGCATGTATGCAGGATGGCTGTAGTAAAATAGACACTAATAAATGTTAGTTGGAATGTGAAGAAATTGGAATACACACTAATCGTTAGTGGGACTATAAAATGGTACTTTCCCCAGTGGCTCAGTGGTAAAGAATTCGCATGAGATGCAGGTTTGATTCCTAGATTGGGAAAAGTCCCTGGACGAAGTAATGGCAACCCATTCCAGTATTCTTGTATGGAAAATTCCATGGACAGAGGGGCCTGGCAGGCTATATAGTCCATGAGATCGCAAAGTGCCTGACGTGACTGAGCACACATTACTCACTCTCTGTAAATGGTGTAGCTGTATAATCTAGCAACTTAACTACTTGGTATATGAAAACATATACATACGAAAACTTGCATGCAAATATTTACAGTATTATTATTATTCATAATATCCAAAATGTGAAAGACAACTAAAATATGATATAGCCGATTATTTGGCAATGCAAATGAGGAGCTGATATATGTTACAGTGTGGCTCAACCTTGAAAACAATTTGCTATGTGAAAGAAGTGAGTCACAAAAGACCAATGGTATGATTCCAATTTATATAAAGTAGAATGAATGGATAATTCTATAGAGATAGTGAGTAGACTGCTGTTTGCCTCAAGCTGAGAGGACTGGGGGGTAGAATGGGGAATATCTGCTAACGTGCATGGAGTTTCTTTTGGGGGTAATGAGAAAGTTCTAAAGTTAGATATGATGAACGTTTTAAAACTCTGTATATATATTTAAAGCTATTGAATTGTACAATTTAAATTATTGCATTTTATGGCTTGTGGATTATAAATTAATACAGCTGCTTTTTAAAATAACCATTACTACAACCTATAGTTGAAATAATTTTAGTAGTTCACAACTGATCAAATAGTGCATTCATTTTGTTCATAAGATGCAAATCAAGTTTTGATAGGAAATTTAACTATTTATGATACATACAGGATATAATATGTATTCTATTTTTTTTTAAAGATCAAGGATATAAAATTCTAAAAATTTTGTTGTTTTACTTGCTTAGCACTATTGTGATTTAATCTAAAACATTTCCTTTCATGCTAAAATTTAGTGTATAATTGTGTTATCATCCCCACTATCAGTTCAGTTAAGTTCAGTTCAGTCACTCAGTCGTGTCTGACTCTTTGCAACCCCATGAACTGCAGCATTACAGGCCTCCCTTCCATCACCAACTTGCGGAGTCCACCCAAAAGCATGTCCATCAAGTTGGTGATACCATCCAGCCATCTTACCCTCTGTCTTCCCCCTTCTCTTCCTGCCCTCAATCTTTCCCAGCATCAGGGTCCTTTCCAATGAGTCAGCTCTTTGCATCAGGTGGAGTTTCAGCTTCAACATCAGTCCTTCCAGTGAATATTGACTGATCTCATTTAGGATGGACTGGTTGGATCTCCTTGCAGTCCAAGGGATCTCAAGAGTCTTCTCCAACACCACAGTTCAGAAGCATCAATTCTTTCTTCAACTCTCACATCCATACATGACCACAGGAAAAACAAGAGCCTTAACTAGATGGGCTTTTGTTGACAAAGTAATGCCTCTGTCTTTTAATATGCTCTCTAGGTTGGTCATAACTTTCTTTCCAAAGACTAAGTGTCTCTTAAATTTATGGCTGCAGTCACCATCTGCAGTGATTTTGGAGCCCTCCAAAATAAAGTGTGACACTGTTTCCACTGTTTCCCCATCTATTTGCCATGAAGTGATGGGACCAGATACCATGATCTTCGTTTTCTGAATGTTGAGCTTTAAGACAACTTTTTCACTCTCCTCTTTCACTTTCATCAAGAGGCTCTTTAGTTTTTCTTCACTTTCTGCCATTAGGGTGGCGTCATCTGCATATCTGAGGTTATTGATATTTCTCCTGGCAATCTTGATTCCAGATGGTGTTTCTTCCAGTCCAGCGTTTCTCATGATGTACTCTGCATAGAAGTTAAATAAGCAGGGTGACAATATACAGCCTTGACGTACTCCTTTTCCTATTTGGAACCAGTCTGTTGTTCCATGTCCAGTTCTAACTGTTGCTTCCTGACCTGCATATAGGTTTCTCAAAAGGCAGGTCAGCTGATCTGGTATTCCCATCTCTTTCAGAATTTTCCACAGTTTATTGTGATCCACACAGTCAATAGCTTTGGCATAGTCAATAAAGCAGAAATTGATGTTTTTCTGGACTCTCTTGCTTTTTCTATGATCCAGTGGATGTTGGCAATTTGATCTCTGGTTACTCTGCCTTTTCTAAAACCAGCTTGAACATCAGGAAGTTCACGGTTCACGTATTGCTGAAGCCTGGCTTGGAGAATTTTGAGCATTTCTTTACTAGCATGTGAGATGAGTGCATTTGTGCCATAGTTGGAGCATTCTTTGGCATTGCCTTTCTTTGGGATTAGAATGAAAACAGACCTTTCCAATCTTGTGGCCACTGCTGAGTTTTCCAAATTTGCTGGCATAGTGAGTGCAGCACTTTCACAGCATCACCTTTCAGAATTTGAAATAGCTCAACTGGAATTTCATCACCTCCCTTAGCTTTGTTCATTGTGATGCTTACTAAGGCCCACTTGACTTCATATTCTACGATGTCTGGCTCTAGGTGAGTGATCACACCATCGTGATTATCTGGGTCATTCAGATCTTTTTGTACAGTTCTGTGTATCCTTGCCACCTCTTCTTAATATCTTCTGCTTCTGTTAGTTCCAAACCATTTCTGTCCTTTATTGAGCCCATCTTTGCATAAAATTTTACCTTGGTATCTCCAATTTTCTTGATGAGATCTCTAGACTTTCCCTTTCTACTATTTTCCTCTATTTCTTTGCATTGATTGCTGAAGAATGCTTTCTTTTCTCTCCTTGCTTTTCTTTGGAATAGATATAAGCACTCAGATGCTTATCTCTTTCCTTTTCTCTTCTTTTCACAGCTATTTGTAAGGCCTCCTCAGACAGCTATTTTGCTTTTTTGCTTTTCTTTTTCTTGGGGATGGTCTTGATTCCTGTCTCCTGTACAGTGTCACAAACCTCCATCCATAGTTCATCCCCTCTATGTACACAGCCAAATTGGTTCTACGTAGCTTTTAGTGAAGTACATCTGTGAGCTTTCTTAGCACAGACATTACTCTCGCATGTTACAAAATGTAAATTGAGCTACATTAAAATGAAAAATATTTGTTGTAAACAATACTACTGGGCTCAGACTACCTTCATTATTTCATGAGTTATCCCCCTAGGAGATAATAAGTATGCCAATGATTTACCCTTTTATTTGGGGTTTCTCCAGTTAAATGATCTGGTGAATCCAGACAACACTTTCTGATGCTTCTAATGTGTCTGAAATTTCCTAGTTGGAACCCTTCCATTATGATAACCAGGAATTTTGTTTAAAAAGTATAAACCTGGATTCTATAACAGACCCACTAAATCAGCATCTATAATGGTAGAATTCAATAATTACTTTTTTAGATCCCTAGGTAATTCTGTTATTTCCTACTATTTAAGTAGAATGAATTTAACTTAATTTGTATATGCTATTTCAGTTTTCTCCGGTGACTTATTCGAGAAAAACTGCATTAGACCTTTTATCTAATTCACTTTGAAATTATAGACCTCTCTAGTAATCTTCAACCTACATTTATATGTGTGCTCAGTTGTGTCTGACTCTTTGCAACCCCATGGACTGTAGCCTTCCAGGCTCCTCTGACCATGGGGTCTCCCAGGCAAGAATACTGGAGTAAGTTACTATTTCTTTCTCCAGAGGATCTTCCCCTACCAAGGCATCGAACCAGGGTCCCCTACATTGGTACACAGATTCTGTACCACTAGCACCACCTGGAGCTCTACCTTTTTATAGGGGCAGGAATATCATCCTTTCCCCTTTCAAAATTTTTAATTACTGCTTTGTAAATTTATGGCCTTTAGTTTGTTAGTGAATTTCCATACTTTTGCTTTCCTCCAAAAGGCACTATTTTTTTCCATTTGTCTTTAATGTAAGTTTCTTTTCCTTCTAGTAAATTGAGATTTTTTTGCATGTTTCCCAACGTACCCATTTAATAGCCATTTTCAATATACCAAAATGTTTTAATTGTTTTTGAACCTTTGATTTTGTTTTCATTTGTCCAATAGTGAGGAATCTACCTAGCTAAATTGTAGTATCTGGAAACAAGTTTACATTTGGTATCAATATTAATAGGATAATATAGTATATATAAACCATATAGATATATAACTGTGTATCTATCTAGTTAAATATATAGTGTCATTTCCAGTTAATATATATTAATTTTAAAATTTAAATCATGCTATGTAAATCAAAGCATAGGTTGAATAATAAACCATGACTGACATCTCTAAGAGGTTATGTGAATCATGACTATAATAAGCTCTGCGTTATTATCAAGTTGATACTTAAAATCATTTATTTTACATTATACATATAATACTTATATATACTATGATTTATTATTATGTCCTAGTATGGATTGTCTAGTTATTGATTTAAAAGGACTCCCCTTTCTTCCCATGTATAAGTCTGAATTATTAAACATAATTCCTAGGAAATATCTCTATATGTAAATGATGGAAGTGATAAAACTTCTCATCTAAATTATTAGCATGATTATCCATATGTTTCTTAATTATTTGCTTTAAGATTGCATTAAATCTTCCCAATACCTCATTGTGGGAATTAAGCTATAGTCTAGAATAGTTTTATCTCAACTGTTTCTGGCACTTTTGAAAGGAGATTTGTGTTCTTATTAAGATTACTAGTAAACTTCCCAATAAAAGATTATGCCCAGCAAATCCTTGCCTAAAACTGGCATGTCCTAAAGGGATAGTAAAGGTATCTAGTATTGCCAGGAGGCAAAAGGATGCTACTTATCCATGGGTGAGAACTTTATAAGGACTCTTTTTGGAGTATCTGCTCTTTCTTATGTCTAGAAACATAATAGTCATAAATTACTACTATTTTCGTACTAGGAAAAACATGTCAAATCTTCCTTTGACCATGTTGGTCTTAGAGAAGTTGTACTATCTCAGTGACAATCTTTACCATTGGTGAATGGTCCCAAAAGCCCACGTCAGATGACTTCTGGACAATATCACTAAGATTTATATGCTTGTTTATCTCAGAGCAGGCCTTTTTCTATACAAAGTCACAGTAGTTCTCCTTTGTGTGCATGACTCCTAGCACTTCTGATGATGTTTTTCCAGCACTAATTTTATGTGTCCATGTTTCCCTGGAGCTTCTATACTATATAATAGGCTTTGTGTAGTGCTTCTCCAAGTTGTTCTGTTCTACTCTCCCAGAAATACTGGTAACCCTGAAAGTTATTACCTTGTAGTTCTGCCATAACGTCGATCAGACTGCCCTAAGGAAGCATGATTGTGTAGCATGCTAAGGGCAGCATCATGCCCTTAGCTTCTCTAAACTACTCTGGGCCTTGGAGAGAATGTGAACCTTCCCCTGCTCCTTTCCCATATCTTTTCTCAAGGTACAGCTATCAAGCCTCTCTAAGGATTGTCTCCTGAGGTAGATCAGATAATAACTCTCTCCTTGAAGTTCTTTTGTCCAGGTAGCTTAGCAAGGTACCTAATTTATCTGAGAAATAACCCCATTTTCCATAGTATTATATTAATGCAAAGGCAAACTTTAATCATGGAAAAGATACTAATCTTACAAACACTTTTAATTTAAAGCTCCATTCAGTAAAATAAGCAATGGCACTGCTGATTAAACAGTCCCTTTTCTTTCCTGATCTCTTGAGTTTTTGACGTTCACCAAAGTATACTTTTGGTTTTCAAGTGTAAGCAACAGTGACTATATTTACCTCTAACATGTTAAACTTCAATTATCTGGGTTGGTCAGATGGTAAAGAATCTACCTGCAATGTGGGAGACCCCTGAGTCAGGAAGATCCCCTGGGGTAGGAAATAGCAACCCACTCCAGTATTCTTGCCTGCAAAATTCCATGGACAGAAGAGCCTGGAAGTCAGACATGACTGAGCAACTAATACTTTCTACTTTCTTTCTAACACAATCAGAACATGTATTTATCTGTGAAGAGCTTTTGGATACTCACTAGAGAGAGAGAGAATATCCCTGTTAAAAATTAGTTTTCTTATTATTTGGCTGAGTTAAAAACAAGGAAAACAAAGAAACAACAACACAACTTTCTGATTATAGTCAGGTCAGTACTTCTTTCAGAAATTCACTCCAAAAGTGAATTCTCAAAATCTAATACTAGAAACTTACTCTTGATATTAATATGATTGCCACAATTATTAAGGCAGCACTAAATGATATTCATTAGAATCTACTACTATGAGGAAAATGTGTTTAGATAATTAAGAAACAAATAATGAAGCATAAAAATTATGGTTAAACCCACAAATTCTGTTAACCAGAACAATCAAGTTGTTAACATTTGCATTTCTTGTATAACTCTCTCTTAAAAAATCAGACATAACTTCATTTGTCTTACTAGAAGGAAGCATAAGACTTTTTTTAAAACTCTATTGACATATCTTATTTTTTCAGTAATAGAGGTGTGCTGTGAGTGGGAGGAGGAGTGACCCATGAAAGATACAAGCCAAAATAGTTTGAGAAGCATACTTTCCTTTGTCTAAGGGTACAGACATCCACCCAGGTCAGTTGATAAATTTCTTAAATACAGTAGAAAAATTTTATGATTTCAGCTTTGTTCTATAGAGAGTATATTTCCTGTTTCTTTAGATTCACCTGAAAAAATTGAATACTTTTCAGTAGAGTTGACAGTTGAAATGCTCTATTTATTTGACCTTTAAAATATTTTCAACTGTGAACAGCTGGCTACTCTGCCCCTTTCCCAGAGGCTGCTTAGGCTGTAAACAGGAGGCAAAGTAGAATTGCAGCCAATCTAATTATGGAATATTGAAAAGGTCAAATCATTGCCCTGGGCTACTGAAATGGTAAGATCTTCATTTAAAAGAATGCCAAATATCCTAGCCAATAAATGGAAAAGCAGTAGCTTATATTTCTTATAAAATTAGTATTTGCAAGTACCTCCTATACATAAATTTCTGTACTAAACATGTTACAATATTATTCAAAAATTGTCTACAAAGGCAGTGGTAATATGGATTGTGGTAGCATCTTCTTATATTAAGGGACAATGTCTCTTATGTGTAACACACTGTGTCAGTTAAGTTTCAATCAGAGATACAGAATCATTATGAATGTTACAAATTAAGTGATTTACCATAGGAATTAGTTCTTATGTAATTGTAAACTTAGAAAATTACATTCCCTCTGTATCTGTTGGTATGTCTAATGTTCCTGTAATTGGCAGGGATGATGGGGGGGGGATGGTGAATGTCCAAAAAGGAGAGTATCAACAAGATGGAATCCATGATCACAAAATGGAGTCCATAAGGGTAAATTAGAGTTTATAAGGTCAACAGAAATCCGTGTTTATCCCTATCACCTCTGTCCTCAATAACACAGGTGACTCGAAGAATGAGTTGATGTCTTCAATATGGAACTACATACAGGCTTGAATCAGGACTTGGAGACATTCAAGATGGAGATCTGGTGGACAGTGGAAAACTGTGGGCCCAGCTGTAGCCCCATGCCAATTAGTTGATGATCTACTCCTACTTTAACAAATTTTGTCCAAAGTACTCTGTAGTAAACTTGAATCTAGAACTATATAGGACTTGAATTTAGCTATACTGATGGAAAAACACCATACCCCATGACCAGAGGCATCTTCTAAGGTAGCTGAGATGTGTTCAAGAACCATGTGCTTTGCTGTGTAATATGACAGATTTGGGAAGTCCATATGGATGTCTCCGACATTATCTAGATTCTGTCATCTCATACATAGGACAACCAAGAACTATATACGTTCTATTTGAAAGGTAAATTTGAAAGATTTTCTATGGGGAAATTAAACAATTGAAATAATATAGAAAGAAATGTATCGATGCTAAAGACAGCTAAAAAATTAAATTGCAAAGTCAAATTCAGTTCAGTTCAGTTGCTCAGTCGTGTCCGACTCTTTGCGACCCCATGAATCACAACACATCAGGCCTCCCTGTCCATCACCAACTCCCCGGAGTTCACTCAGACTCACATCGATTGAGTCAGTGATGCCATCCAGCCATCTCATCCTCTGTCATACCCTTCTCCTCCTGCCCTCAATCCCTCCCAGCATCAGAGTCTTTTCCAATGAGTCAACTCTTTGCATGAGGTGGCCAAAGTACTGGAGTTTCAGCTTTAGCATCATTCCTTCCAAAGAACACCCAGGGTTGATCGCCTTCAGAATGGGCTGGTTGGATCTCCTTGCAGTCCAAGGGACTCTCAAGAGTCTTCTCCAACACCACAGTTCAAAAGCATCAATTCTTCAGCGCTCTGCCTTCTTCACAGTCCAACTCTCACATCCATACATGACCACAGGAAAAACTATAGCCTTGATTAGATGGACCTTACTCGGCAAAGTAATGTCTCTGCTTTTGAATATACTATCTAGGTTGGTCATAACTTTTCTTCTAAGGAGTAAGCATCTTTAATTTCATGGCTGCAGTCACCATCTGCAGTGATTTTGGAGCCTGAAAAAATGAAATCTGACACTGTTTCCACTGTTTCTTCATCAGAATCAGATTAAATCCACTCATTTTACCTGCTGTATCCTGTAAGAACCACCACAGTGAATCTTATGCTAACAGATAACCATGGGATGGGGTTTGCATGTGATGAGAAACACACTTATCAGAGGAAACACATATTTGGAGCAGATTCCCTGGAGGGAAAAATCTGAGCTATTAATATTTTATTGGAAATCCCCAGTGACTAATCAGCTTGTCATTCAGCAGAATTTCTGAACAGAATTTCTAGACTAAACATGAAGTGATCTTTCTACATCATTTAAAAAATTTAATGTTTTAATTTCAGGAAACTATTCATATTCCAAATCCAACTGAGGAGACTCTTTTAGGACTGACTCAGCTGTCTTATTTCATAAATGATATTTCTGTCCAATTTAGTAAATAGAATGCACTTCTAATAATATGAGATGTTACAAAAAGTGCACATGAACTGTATCTACTATATTAAATAACTTCAGCAATAATATGCTCCCTTTGTGGTAAATACCATGGGAATGGGTTAGAAATGATTGGGTTAGGTTATTTCCCTTGAGTCATTTTCATGTGATTTTGAAGTTTCCAACCATGTTCATAAAAAAGTAAAATATAGCCCATAGCAACTCAGTGGGTAATCAATTCATTAAAATTAATTACACTTGGAACCATAGAAATGGGGAAAGAAGGCTGTTTCTTTGATTTCAATGTCTACAGCAACCCTCTGACAACTATCAGAGTAACTATAGTATGGACTTCTCCAGCAAACTCCAGAGAGCCCCTCCCTGTTGCATCAATCCTTTATGTCTGTTATTTGCTGTCTTTATTTCAAATATTTGATGTAGATTAATGGACATGTGACAGACTTGCCCTTCATGCTTATCATCTCATGATCAGGGTATATAACCTTTAGCATGTACCACTTTCATGCATTGGAGAAGGAAATGACAACCCACTCCAGTGTTCTTGCCTAGAGAATCCCAGGGATGGTGGAGCCTGATGGGCTGCCATCTCTGGGGTTGCACAGGGTCGGACACGACTGAAGCGACTTAGCAGCAGCAGCAGCATGTACCATGTTATTATTGTACAAAATAAATGGAAGCACTTTATTCTGTTATAGGTCCTAGAATGTTCATTGCTTATGTATACAGATATATATTCTCTAGTGATGTAAGTAGCTTTAATTATGCTCTATAATAAGAAGCAATGGACAGAACCCACCAAAGATATGGGTTATCTTTAAAATGAATATGTGTATATGCATATTCTTTCTGCTTTTCTCTATATCCATATTTAGGTTGATATTATTTCTCTGTGTGCCACTTTCTCAAGCCAGCAAGTTTTGAAAACTTTGCTGAAAACATTGAAAATTAATACTAACTTTGGTGAAGAATGGGCACTTTTTCTCTAAAAACTTCCATTTATTCACCACCAAAGACAAACTCAAATGCTGATCATTCACAAAACCTATAAGCTAAGTGTAAGTTGTAAGTGTAATTGCTGGCTGTTTTTTTTTTTTCTTTCAAATGCCCAATTTTCAACAACAAAATCACAAGGCATACAAAGAAATAAGAAACCATGGTCCATTCAAAAGAAAAAGTGAATTGGCAAAAAATGTACACAAGGAGGAAAAGACATCAGATTTAATAGACAAAGACTTTAAAATATCTTTTTAAGATATACTCAAAGAGCTCAGAAAAGGAGAAAGAAAAGAAATTGGGATAATGACATCTGAAAAATGAGAATAACTATGAAGTGATAAAAATCATGAAAAGGAGCCAAACAGAAATTAGAGATGAAAAGATACAATAACTGAATTGAAAAATTCAATAGAGGGATTTAACAGTAGATTTTGGCAAACAGAAAACAAAATCATTGACTGTGAACACAAGATAATCAAAATTATCATGTCTGAAGAACATAATGATAAAAAGTAAAGAAAAATGACAGATCCTAAAGGACATCTGGGATACCACCAAGAAAATCACACTAAGGACATCCCAGAAGAGAAAGAGAAAGGAACAGAGGGATTATTTTTAAAAATACTGGCCAAAAATTTCCAAATTTAGGGAAAGATATGAATTTACAAATCCAAGAAGCTCGATAAAATATAAGTAGGATAAATACAAAATTAATCACACCAAGACATATTATAATGAAACTGTCAAAAGCCAAAGATGAAGAGAGAATCTTGAAAGCAGAAGAGATTAATGATTTGTCACATACAAAGAATTCTCAATAAGATTGTCAGTTGATTTATCAGCAGAAACCAGAGACAGTAAGAGAATATATTTAAAGTTCTGGAAGAAGAAAAGCCTAAACAAAGAATTCTATATCTCTCAAAAAATATTGTACAAAAATGAGAAATCAACACATTCCTAGATAAACAAAAGTAAAGGAAATCCATTACTATTAGGTTTGACAAATATAAAAACAAAAAGTATTATTGTACTTTTTAGTTAGTAACTTAACTTTTTATTTTCTAAAGGATTTAAGAGACAGAGGTATAAAAATAATTATTACCTTTGATAATGAATACACAATGTTTAAAGATGCAATTTGTGGCATCATTTGTGTAAAGTGATGAGAAAGCTGTAGAATTTTATATGTAACTGAAGTTAAGTTGGTATCAACTCAAATTATGTTCTTATAACTTTAAGTTTTTATATGTAATTCCCCATAGTAATCATAAAGAAAATATCTATAAAATGCACACAAAGGAAATTATAAGGGAATCTAAATATCTCATTACAGAATCAATAAACACAGAAACAGGATAATAGAGGAAATGAACAACAATAACACAAAATCTATAAGACATGTAGAAAACAGAATGGTAAAAGTCCTTTTTTAAATCAGCATTTACTTTAAATACAAGGTGATTACCAACTCCTCAATCAAAAGTTATAGATTGCAAAATGGATAAAAAACAAAAAACATGATCTAATCAGTGGGGTCTACAAGGTAATCACTTTAAATAGAAAGACACAAAGAGGTGGAAAGTAAAAGGATGGGAAAAGATAATCCATGCAAATAGTTCCAAAAAGAGGGCAGTTATATTGACATCCAACAAAATATACTGAATATCAAAAACTGTTACAAGAGATGAAAAAGGAACTAATATATTGATTGCAAAGAAATAGAGGAAAACAGAAGGGGAAAGGCTAGAGATCTCAAGAAAATTGGAAATATCAAAGGAACTTTTCATCCAAAGATGGACACAATAAAGGACAGAAACGGTAAAGACCAAATAGCAGCAGAAGAGATCAAGAAGAGATGGCAAGATTACACAGAACTGTCCAAAACAGATGTTAATGACTTGGATAAACCAATGGTATGGTCACTCATCCACAGCCAGACATTCTGAACTGTGGAGTGGACCTCAGAACACACTGCTGCTAATAAAGCTAGTGGAGGTGGAAGAAATTCCAGCTGAGCTAGTTAAAATCCTAAAACATGATGCTTTCAAAGTGCTGCACTCAATATGTCATCAAATTTGGAAAACCCAATAGTGGCCACAGGACTGGAAAAGGTCAATCCTAGTTCAACTCATCCCAGTTCCCAAGAAGGGCAATACTAAAGAATGTTCAAACCACCAGACAATTGCACTCATCTTCCATGCTAGTAAGATTATGCTTAAAATCCTTCAAGCTAAGCTTCAGCATTACGTAAACTGAGAATTTCCAGATGTTCAATTTGGGTTTAGAAAAGGCAGAGGAACTAGAAATCAAATTGCCAATATTCACTGGGTCACAAAGAAAGCAAGAGAATTCCAGAAAAACATCTACCTCTGTTTCATTTGACTACACTAAAAAGCCTTTGACTGTGGATCATAACAAATTGTGGAAAACTCTTTGAGATGAGAATACCAGACAGTGCTGCAGTCCATGGGGTTTCAGAGTCATACATGACTGAGTGACTAACACTGATTGACTGACTGATACAACAAACATCAGTGCTACAAAATATATGACACATACACTGACACATAAGAGGATTTTAAGAATCCCCTTTATTGTAGAAAAGGGATTTCTGCAATAATAGTTTCAGACTTTAATATCTCACTTTCATTAAAATATAAAATATCCAAATAGATGATCAATAAAGAAATAGAGAAAGTTAGAAAAGAAGAATATAATAAGTAAATAATTATTTGAGTGAAATGGAGAATAGGGCTTCCCAGGAGGTGCTAGTGGTAAAGAACCTACCTACCAATGCAGGAGACATAACAGACATTTCAGTCTCTGGGAGATCCCCTGGAGGAGGGCATGGCAACCCACTCAAGTATTCTTGCTGAAGAATCCCATGGATAGAGAGCCTGGTGGGCTACAGTCCAGAGGGTTGCAAATAGTCTGACACAACTGAAGCAACTTGGCACACACAGAGAATAGAAAAGCGATAGTGGAAAATCAATGAAACTAAAAGTTATTTCTTTGTAAATATCAACTAAATTATCTAACCATTAACTACTTTAAGAGAAAAGAGAAAACTCAACTTACTAAAATCAGAAATGAAATTGGGATCATTATGACCCATTTTAAAGAAATCAAAAGAACTTTAATAGAATAGTATATACACTTGTGTGCCAACAAATTGGAAAATTGAGATAAAATATACAAATTCCTAGAAATACACAACTTACCATGAGTAATAAATAATACTCTGAATGGATCTATAAGTTGTTAAGAAATTTAATCAATAATAAAAAACCTCCCAACAAGGATAATTATTGGACTATTTGGATTTGTTGATGAATCCTACCAAGTATTTAAAGAATATATAATATCAATCTTCAAACTCTTCTAAAAAATTGAGGAGGGAGCACTTCTAAATTTAATCTATGAGGCCAGCATGAACCTCATAACAAAGCCAGAAAAAGACACTATAAGAAAACCACAAATCAACATCCCTTATGAATACCGATGCAAAAATTTTCAACAAAAACTCCTAGAGGAGAACATAGGCAAAACACTCTCCGACATAAATCACAGCAGGATCCTCTATGATCCATCTCCCAGTATACTGGAAATAAAAGCAAAGATAAACAAATGGGATCTAATTAAAATTAAAAGCTTCTGCACAACAAAGGAAACTATAAGCAAGGTGAAAAGACAGCCTTCTGAATGGGAGAAAACAATAGCAAATGAAACAACTGACAAACAACTAATCTCAAAGATATATAAGCAACTTATGCAGCTCAACTCCAGAAAAATAAATGATCCAACAAAAAAATGGGCCAAAGAACTAAATAGGCATTTCTCCAAAGAAGACATACGGATGGCTAACAAACACATGAAAAGATGCTCAACATCACTCATTATCAGAGAAATGCAAATCAAGACCACAATGAGGTATCATTTCACACCAGTCAGAATGGCTGCGATCCAAAAGTCTACAAGCAATAAATGCTGGAGAGGGTGTGGAGAAAAGGGAACCCTCTTACACTGCTGGTGGGAATGCAAACTAGTACAGCCATTATGGAAAACAGTGTGGAGATTCCTTAAAAATTGCAAATAGAACTGCCTTATGACCCAGCAATCCCACTGCTGGGCATACACACTGAGGAAACCAGAATTGAAAGAGACACATGTACCCCAATGTTCATTGCAGCGCTGTTTATAATAGCCAGGACATGGAAGCAACCTAGATGTCCATCAGCAGATGAATGGATAAGAAAGCTGTGGTTCATATACACTATGGAATACTACTCAGCCCTTAAAAAGAATAAATTTGACTCAGTTCTAATGAGATGGATGAAACTGGAACCGATTATACAGAGTGAAGTAAGCCAGAAAGAAAAACACCAATACAGTATACTGACACATATATATGGAATTTAGAAGACAGTAATGATGACCCTATATGTGAGACAACAAGAGACACAGAGGTATAGAGTGGACTTTTGGACTCTGAGGGAGAGGGAAAGGGTGGGATGGTTTGGGAGAATGGCAGTGAAGCATGTGTATTTTCCTGTAAGAAACGAAGCGCTAATCTATGTTTGGTGTAGGATGCAGGATGCATGTGGCTGATGCACAGGATGATTCAGGCAGAGGATGTGGGATGGGAGGTGGGAGGGGGCTTCGGCATTGGGCGATTGTGTTCACCTATGGCTGATTCGTGTCAATGTATGGCAAAACAAATACAGTATTGTAATTAAAAAAATAAATAAATTTAATTAAAAAAACAAGTAAACCAAATTCAATATCATATTAAAAGGAATATACATTATAAACAAGTAGAATTATTCCTATAAGAATATATATATATATATATATATGCTGAAAATAGCCACATGAACTCTTTCCTGCTCTAGCTGCTAATACTGTAGCATGTTAGTCACTCAGTAGTGTTAGACTCTTTGTGACCCCATGGGCTATAGTCTGTCAGGCTTCAGTCCATGGAATTCTCCAGGTGAGAATATTGGAGTGGTTTGCCATTTCTTCCTCCAGGGGATCTTCCTGACCCAGAGATAAAACCTGGGTCTCCTTTGTTGCAGGTAGATTCTTTACAAACTCAGTTACCAGCCCCTATTAAAAAAAAGTTGTCTCACTACTTAGTAAATGAACCATTACAAGAAATCAAATCACATCATCTCTAAAGAGAATACTCAATTCCTCTCTACAAAACAGAAATTCTCTAGAATCATTATTTATGTATAACTATAGAACATGGGTCTATGATGACTTCTCAAATGTGAAATCAGCATGTCAAATGTTAGTAATGACCATTTTGACATTTACATTTAGAATTAATCTCTGGTTATAGAATCAAAGTATAGGTTCATTTACTTTTAGGTTAACGGTTTTAAATTCTAACTCTGTCTTGCATCTTATCTTTTATAAATCAATATGTCTTATCAGAAAAAGCCCTTTCCCCAATGAGCACCCTGAATTTATTAGCACCTACAAAGCAACCTTTCACTGTTTCTCTTCCCTCATTAATAAACATGTGGTTCAAGAATTCACCATATAGTAAAATAGTTATCTTTTCCCATATTAGATAAATTGCACATAGACAACATAACAGAAACTGTTATTGACTCTACCCTTATCCTCACAAAAAATCAAGGATGAAACAATAATAATTGGTCTTTTCTGGGTCTATATTATCTGAGTAAAGGTTCTGTCCAAATGATGTCTATTAATTCTTAGTTTATCCTTCAGAGACTATCATTTCCCCACTGATGTTCACAGTTCCATTATTAAATATTAGTTGACCTTATAACTGCTAACTTCAGGGATTTTTTTGGCTCATCTCGAAAACAATCTTTTAGTCCACAGATGAGCCTCCCCCCTCACCAGGCTGGATGGTGCTACTGGAGAAGAGTGGAGACCAATCACTAATAGCTCCCAAAAATAAATAAATAAATAAATAAAGAGGCTGTGCAAAGTCAAAACGATGCTCAGCTGTGGCTGTGTCTGGTGGTGAAAGTAAAGTCCAATGCTGTAAAGAACAATATTGCACAGGAACCTAGAATATTAGGTCCATGAATCAAAGTTAATTGGACATGGTCAAGCAGGAGATGGCAAGGGTGAACGTCAACATTTTAGGAATCAATGAACTAAAATGGATGAGAATGGGTGAATTAAATTCAGATGACTGGTACTACTGTGGGCAAGAATCCTTATAAGAAACGGAGTAGCCCTCATAGTCAACAAAGCAGTCCAAATTGGAGTAATTGGGTGCAATCTCAAAAATGACAGAATGATCTCTGTTTGTTTCCAAGGCAAACCCAACCTCACAGTAATCCAAGTCTATGCCCTAGCCACTGATGCCAAAGAAGCTGAAGTTGATGGGTTCTGTGAAGACCTAAAAGACCTAGGTGGTGGTGGTAGCCTGTCAGGCTCCTCTGTCCATGGGATTCTCGAGGCAAGAATACTGGAGTGGGTTGCCATGTCCTTCTTCAAGGACTTTCTAGAACTAACACCAAAAAAAAAAAAAAAAAGTTCTTTTCATCATAGGGGATTGGAATGCAAAAGCAGGAAATCAAGAGATATCTCGAGTAACAGGCAAGTTTGGTACTGTACTACAGAACAATGGAGGACAAAGGCCAACAGAATTTTTTAAAAGAATGTACTGATCATAGCGAACACCCTTTTATAACAAACCAAGAGATGACTGTACACATAGACCTCACCAAATGGTCAATACAGAAATCAGATTGATTATATTCTTTATAGACAAAGATGGAGAAGCTCTACAAGACCAAGAGCTGACTGTTGCTCAAACCAGAGCTGACTATGGCTCAAATCATCAGCTCCTTATAGCAAAATTCAGGCTGAAGTTGAAGAAAGCAGGGGAAAACCACTAGACCATTCAGGTATGTCCTAAATCAAATCCCTTAGGATTATATAACGGAGGTGATGAATACACTCAAAGGATTAGATCTGGTGGACAGAGTGCCTAAGAACTATGGACAGAGGTTCATAATATTGTATAGGAGGTGGTGACCAAAACCACCCTGAAGGAAAACAAATGAAAGAAGGCAAAGTGGTTGTCTGATAAAGCTTTACAAATAGCTGAGAAAGAAGAAAAGCAAAAGGCAAGGGATAAAGGGAAAGATATACCCAGAAAACTGCAGAGTTCCAGAGAATAGCAAAGAGAGATAAGAAGGCCTTCATCAAGGGACAATACAAAGAAGTAGAGGAAAGCAATAGAATGGGAAAGACTAGCCTCTCTTCAAGAAAATTGGAGATACTAAATGAGCATTTCATGCATGGATGGGCACAATAAATGACAGACATGTTAAGGACCTAACAGAAGCAGAAGAGATTAAGAAGAGGTGGCAAGAATACACAGAAGTATACAATAAAGGTCTTAATGACCAGATGACCACGATACTTTGGTCACTCATCAAGAGTCTAACACCCTAGAGTGTGAAGTCATGTGGCCCTTCAGTCAGTCAATTCAGTAGCTCAGTCGTGTCCAACTCTTTGCAACCCCATGAATTACAGCACATCAGGCCTCCCTGTCCATCACCAATTCCTGGAGTTCACTCAAACTCACGTCCATCGAGTCAGTGATGCCATCCAGCCATCTCATCCTCTGTCGTCCCCTTCTGCTCCTGCCGCCAATCCCTCCCAGCATCAGAGTCTTTTCCAATGAGTCAACTCTTCGCATGAGGTGGCCAAAGTACTGGAGTTTCAGCTTTAGCATCATTCCTTCCAAAGAACACCCAGGACTGATCTCTTTTAGAATGGACTGGTTGGGTGTCCTTGCAGTCCAAGAGACTCTTAAGAGTCTTCTCCAACACCACAGTTCAAAAGCATCAATTCTTCGGCACGTGGGCCTTAGGAAGCATTAATACAAACAGAGCTAGCAGAGTAGGTGGAATTCCAGCTGAGCTATTTAAAATCCTAAAAGATGATGTTGTTCAAGTGCTGCACTCAATGTTAGCAAATTTTGAAAACTCAGAAGTGCCCACAAGACTGCAAAACGTCAGTTTTCATTTAATCCCAAAGAAGGGCAATGCCAAAGAATGTTCAAACTACTGTACAATTGTGCTCATTTTGCATGTTAGTAAGGTTATGCTCAAAATCCTTCAAGCTAGGCTTCAGCAGTACGTGAACTGAGAGCTTCCAGATGTACAATCTGACTTTAGAAAAGACAGAGGAAGCAGACATCAAAGTGCCAACATATGCTAGATCATGGAGAAAGCAAGGGAACTCCAGAAAAACTTCTGCTTCACTGACTACACTAAGGTCTTTTACTGGGTGGATCACAACAAACTGTGGAAAACTCTAAAGAGATGAGAATACCAGACTGTCTTTCCTGTCTCCTGTGAAACCTGTATGTGGGTCAAGAAACAATAGTTAGAACCGGACATGGAATGACAGACTGGTTCAAAATTGAGAAAGGTGTACGACAAGGATACGTATTGTCAACTTGTCTATTTCATGCAGATTTCTGGGCTGGAAGACTCACAAGCTGGAATCAAGATTGCCAAGAGAAATACAAATGATCCCAGATATGCAGATGATACCACTCTAATAGCCGAAAGCGAAGAAAAACGAAAGAGCCTCTTGCAAGTGAAAGAGGAGAGTGGAAACGCTGGCTTAAAACTCAGCATTCAAAAAACTAAGATCATGGCATCTGGTCCCATCACTTCATGGGACATAGATGGGGAAACAGTGGAAAAAGTGGCTGACTTTATTTTGGGGACTCAAGCCAATTTTTCACTCTCCTCTTTCACTTTCATCAAGAGGCTCTTTAGTTCTTCTTCACTTTCTGCTATAAGGGTGGTGTCATCTGCATATCTGAGGTTATTGATATTTCTCCCGGCAATCTTGATTCCACCTTGTGCTTCTTCCAGCCCAGCATTTCTCATAATGTACTCTGCATAGAAGTTAAATAAGCAAGGTGGCAATATACAGCCTTGATGTGCTCCTTTTCCTATTTGGAACCAGTCTGTTGTTCCATGTCCAGTTCTAACTGTTGCTTCCTGACCTGCATACAAGTTTCTCAAGAGGCAGATCAGGTGGTCTGGTATTCCCATTTCAGTAAGAATTTTCCACAGTCTTTTGTGTTCCACACAAAGGATTTGGCATAGTTAATAAAGCAGAAATAGATGTTTTTCTGGAACTCTCTTGCTTTTCGATGATTCAATGGATATTGGCAATTTGATCTCTGGTTCCTCTGCCTTTTCTAAAACCAGCTTGAACATCTGGAAGTTCATGGTTCACGTATTGCTGAAGCCTGGCTTGGAGAATTTTGAGCATTACTTTACTAACATGTGAAACAAGTACAATTGTGTGGTAGTTTTAGCATTCTTTGGTATTGTCCTTTTTGCGATTGGAATGAAAACTAACCTTTTCCAGTCCCATGGCCACTGCTGAGTTTTCCAAATTTGCTGGCATATTGAGTGTATCACTTTCACAGTGTCATCTTTTAGGGTTTTAAAATAGCTCAACTGGAATTCCATCTTCTCCACTAGCTTTGTTTATAGCGATGCTTCCAAAGGCCCACTTGATTTCACATTCCAGGATGTCTGGCTCTAGGTCAGTGATCATACCATCATGATTATCTGGGTCGTGAAGATCTTTTTTGTACAGTTCTTCTGTGTATTCTTGTCACATCTTCTTATTATCTTCTGCTTCTGTTAGTTCCAAACCATTTCTGTCCTTTATCGAGCCCATCTTTGCATGAAATGTTCCCTTGGTATCTCTAATATTCTTGGAGAGATATCTAGACTTTCCCTTTCTATTGTTTTCCTCTATTTCTTTGCATTGATCCCTGAGGAAGGCTTTTTTTAATCTCTCTTTGCTTTTCTTTGGAACTCTGCATTCAGATGTTTATATCTTCCCTTTTCTCCTTTGCCTTTAGCTTCTCTTCTTTTCACAGCTATTTGTAAGGCTTCATCAGACTACCATTTTGCCTTTTCTCATTTCTTTTTCTTGGGGATGATCTTGATCACTGCCTCCTATACAATGTCACAAACCTCTGTCCATAGTTCATCAGGCACTCTATCAGATCTAGGGCCTTAAATCTATTTCTCATTTACACTGTATAATCATAAGGGATTTGATTTAGGTCATACCTGAATGGCTAGTGATTTTCTCCACTTTCTTCAATTTAAATCTGAATTTGGCAATAAGGAGTTCATGATCTGAGCCACAGTCAGCTCCCGGTATTGTTTTTGCTGACTGTGTTGAGCTTCTCCATCTTTGGCTGCAAAAATGTAATCAATCTGATTTCAGTGTTGACTTTCTGGTGATGTCCATGTGTAGAGTCTTCTCTTGTGTTATTGGAAGAGGGTGTTTGCTATGACCAGTACGTTTTCTTGGCAAAACTCTATTAGCCTTCGCTCTGCTTCATTCTGTACTCCAAGGCCAAAATTGCCTGTTACTCCAGGTGTTACTTGACTTCCTACTTTTGCATTCTAGTCCCCTATAATGAAAAGGACATATTTTGTGGTTGGGGCATGGACTTAGATTACCATGATATTGAATGGTTTGCCTTGGAAATGAACAGAGATCATTTTGTCATTTTTGAGATTGCATCCGAGTACTGCATTTCAGATTGTTTTGTTGAGTATGATGGCTACTCCATTTCTTCTAAGGGCTTCCTGCCCACAGTAGTAGATATAATGGTCATCTGAATTAAATTCACCCATTCCAGTACATTTTAGTTCGCTGATTCCTAGAATGTCGACATTCACTCTTGCCATCTCCTGTTTGACCACTTCCAGTTTGCCTTGATTCATGGACCTAACATTCCAGGTTCCTGTGCAATATTTTCTTTACATATATATGTGTGTATGTGTATGTGTGTGTGTGTGTGTGTGTGTGTATACACACACACATACATATACATATATATACACATACATACATATATATATATATATATATATATACACAAATGGATGTATATACACCAGTAATTTTAAATGAAATTCTTTCCTAAATGTTGGAAAGGAGGTGATATTTCAGTCTTGCTCTCTTTAGTCATTTGTTAACCAAAGGCAGAATATTCATACACTGGTAAATGTTTCATGTGCATCTAATGTGCCAGGCATTAATCTAAGTGCAGGAAATACAGAAATAAATTAGAAAGACAAATTCACATTCTGTTGTCCTCACATTCTATTAGAGAAGGACAGGCAATAATCAAAATAAATACACAAATTCTATAAGTATTATACAGAGAAAATTAAACAGGTAAGTGCTGAGGTGGTTGTTAGGATGGTCCAGAGAGATCTCACTGAAAGCATTTGATGTTGGAGCAAATACCTTAAGAAAATGAAGAAGTAAGCCATGCAGATAACTGGGGAAATATAGTTCTAGGTAGAGGAAGCAAAAGGTACAAAGACCTTTGGGTTGGAGGATTTCCCAGGATCAGCACCAAGATCAGGGCAATTTGAGTAAGAGGAAAGTGTTAGTCACTCAGTCATGTCCGTCTCTTTGTGACCCCATAGACTGTAGACCACTAGTCTCCTCTGTCCATGGAATTCTTCAGGCAAGAATATTGGAGTGGGTAGCCATTCCCTCCTTCAGGGGATCTTCCCCACCCAGGGATCAAATCTGGGTCTCCTGTATTACAGACAGATTTGTTACCATTTGAGCCACCAAATGGGAAAATAACTAACAATGAGGTTGGAAAGATAACAGAAAGCCATGTTGTACAGGTTTGGTATTTACTCTGAGCAACATGGGCTATGACTGGAGTCTTTGTTTTAAAAGGATCAATCTGGCTATTATGTTGTATAAATAGAATGGAAATTAAGGCCAGCGTGAAAGAAAGGAGAACAGTTAGGGAGGATATAATCATCGGAGGTTTGAGATGGACAGTGATTTAGATGGGAGTAGCAGCAGTGAAGGTGGTAAAAATGATCACAATCTAGATATGTTTTGAGAGTAGGGCCAACAGGAGGATTTACTGATAGACTAGCTTAGAGGATGTGAGTGAAAGTAGGGTTAAGCATGTTTCCAGGATTTATTTTCCTAAGTACTTAAAAGGTATAGTTTCAATAACAGACAGGAAAGGTACTAGTAGACAGAAAATTATTGTTTTTAGATGAGGAAATATTAGCAATTTGGTTTGAGACATCCTAATTTTAGATACATGGTAGATAAACAATCCCAGATGGAAACTTGGCAATTGTATATATGAGGCTAGAGTTCAGAAAAGTGTTGCTAGCTGGACACATAGATTCAGGATTTGTCAGTATGTAATACTGTCTAAAGCCATTGATGCAGGATGAGTCCATCAACAGAGTGATTGTGCACAAAGAAGACAAGATGTCCCAGCCCTGAACCCTGAGACACTCCAAAATTAAGGGGTGATGAGGATGAGAAAAATGAATAAGAGAGACTGAAAATGATCAGATCATGAGATGAGAGAAAATTCAAGAGAGAGCTTTTGAGATCTGCAGACAAAATGAAAATATTTAGGGAGGATAAGTGTTCAGTCATATCCAATGGAATGTACATTCTATACCATATATGTTATTTATATTCTAAGAAGCATGGCATAAATTACCATAGATAATAAACTGATGGTACTACTCTACTAATCATAATAATAACAATCTATTTTTATTGAGTACTTTCTATGTAACAAATGCAATAATTAGTTTTACATGCATAATCTACATGCATGTATCCTTACAACAACATCAAAATGGAATAGATACTATTACTTCAATTTTGAAGATAATTAAAATTATTCATATAGAAAACAATATTCTCATACTTTAATATTTATTATAAAACAATTCCAATGAGCTTTTAGATCTAATGAATTTATTTTTAAAAACAAATGTGTCATGACATCTGTAATATGCTGAAATTAACTTTATAGTTCATCAAACCTATGTGTAATCATAATTAAAAATTCAATTTATGGACCTTTGGACTCTGAGGGAGAGGGAAAGGGTGGGATGGTTTGGGAGAATGGCAATGAAACATGTATATTTTCCTGTAAGAAACGAAGCGCCAATCTATGTTCAATGTAGGATGCAGGATGCATAGGGCTGATGCACAGGATGATTCAAGTAGAGGATGTGGGGTGGGAGGTGGGAGGGGGCTTCGGCATTGGAAGATTGTGTTCACCTATGGCTGATTCGTCTCAATGTATGGCAAAACAAATACAATATTGTAATTTAAAAAATAAATTAATTAATTAATTAATTAAAAATTCAATTTAATGCCTCATATGTAACTTAAAGGTTAATTTAAAAGTATACTATAATAAAATGGTAAGTGTTTCAATATGTAGATATTTGGACTCAACTGCAAAAGATGACACAATGACGTAGTTCAGTAGTTGTACCTATAATACAACATCACTGCAAATGTAACAGCTAAAAATGCAAACCAATTCAGGAATTTTGAATTGCCAGTTTAAATATGTGTAATTTTCTGAATAATGGGCCTTTCATTATAAGTTTTAAACAAACAAGTGTACAATGCACATTTTTCCCCTCAATTATTCCCTCAATTTACATGCTACCTGCATTATTAAAAAGGTTTATTAAAATCAATCAAAATGACTTTGTATGTCTCCTGGAGTTAGGTTCTAGAGTCACATAGTTTTCCAGGCTCAGATATTCATTTAGCACAGAAAATATCACATGTTTAAATGTCTAATAGGACATTCAAAATTTGTTCAAGACATAAGACCATTTTCTGTGGTTCCTGATCATTGCATTCTATCAATGAAATACCAGTTTAGCCCACTCTCCACAGTTTTCATGACTCAAGACTGGCCCCCACAAATTACCAAAATGATACCTAGGGCTCAGTATCAGTTCTTTTGAGAACCACTGGACAGACTGAATGGAGAAGGCAATGGCACCCCCACTCTAGTACTCTTGCCTGGAAAATCCCATGGACAGAGGAGCCTGGTAGGCTACACTACAGTCCATGGGGTCACTAAGATGGACAAGACTGAGAAACTTCACTTTCATTTTTCACTTTCATGCATTGGAGAGGAAATGGCAACCCACTCCAGTGTTCTTGCCTGGAGAGTCCCAGGGTCAGAGGAGCCTGATGAGCTGCCGTCTATGGGGCTGCGCGGAGTCGGACACGACTGAAGCGACTTAGCAGCAGCAGCAGCAGGATAGACTGAAATGTACTTTCTACTTTGTACTCTCTTCCCCATGCAAATGAGTCATAGAGGGCATTATAGCTGAGACATTAACTTTCATCCAATCAAAATGTCTTACAATAATAAATTCCTCCAGCTCCATCCACAGGACCCAGCAATCCCACTACTAGGCATATATCCTGAGAAAACCATAATTCAAAAAGACATTCATTGCAGCACTATTATCTATGGCCAGGACATGGAAAACAATCTAGATGTCCATCAACAAATTAATAAAATGTGGTAAATATATACAATGGAATATTAGTCATAAAAAGGAACAAATTTGAGCCACTTGAACTGAGGTGGACAAACCTATAGCCTATTATACAAACTGAAATAAGTCAGAAAGAGAAAAACAAATATTGTATATTAACACACATCTAGAAAAAATGGTACTGATGAACCTATTGGTACTGATGAATAGAGACACAGATGTAGAGAATGGACTTGTGGACACAGAGTGGGAATGAGAAGGTGAGATGAATTGAGAAAGTAGCATTGAAATATATACACTACCATGTGTAAAATAGACAGCTATTAAGAAACTGGAAATCCATCTCCTCCACTAACTTTGTTCATAGTGATGCTTTCTAAGGCCCACTTGACTTCAAATTCCAAGATGTCTGGCTCTAGATAAGTGATCACACCATGATTATCTGGGTCATGAAGATCTTTTATGTACAGTTCTTCCGTGTATTCTTGCCACCTCTTCTTAATATCTTCTGCTTCTGTTAGGTCCAGACCATTTCTGTCCTTTATCAAGCCCATCTTTGCATGAAATGTTCCCTTGGTATCTCTAATTTTCTTGAAGAGATCTCTAGTCTTTCCCATTCTCTTCTTTTCTTCTATTTCTTTGCATTGATTGCTGAAGAAGGCTTTCTTATCTCTTCTTGCTATTCTTTGGAACTCCGCATTCAAATGCTTATATCTTTCCTTTTCTCCTTTGCTTTTCACCTCTCTTCTTTTCACAGCTATTTGTAAGGCCTCCCCAGACAGCCATTTTGCTTTTTCTGCATTTCTTTTCCATGGGGATGGTCTTGATCCCTGTCTCCGTACAATGTCACAAAAATTCATTTCATAGTTCATCAGGCACTCTATCTATCAGATCTAGGCCCTTAAATCTATTTCTCACTTCCACTGTATAATCATAACGGATTTGATTTGGTCATACCTGAATGGTCTAGTGGTTTTCCCTACTTTCTTCAATTTAAGTCTGAATTTGGTAATAAGGAGTTCATGATCTGAGCCACAGTCAGCTCCTGGTCTTGTTTTGTTGACTGTATAGAGCTTCTCCATCTTTGGCTGCATAGAATATAATCAGTCTGATTTCCGTGTTGACCATCCGGTGATGTCCATGTGTAGAGTCTTCTCTTGTGTTGTTGGAAGAGGGTGTTTGCTATGATCAGTGCATTTTCTTGGCAAAACTCTATTAGTCTTTGCCCTGCTGCATTCCGCATTCCAAGGCCAAATTTGCCTGTTACTCCAGGTATTTCTTGACTTCCTACTTTTGCATTCCAGTCCCCTATAATGAAAAGGGCATCTTTTTTGGGTGTTAGTTCTAAAAGATCTTGTAGGTCTTCATAAAACCATTTAACTTCAGCTTCTTCAGCATTACTAGTTGGGGCATAGACTTGGATAACTGTGATGTTGAATGGTTTGCCTTGGAAATGAACAGAGATCATTCTGTCATTTTGAGATTGCATCCAAGTACTGCATTTTGGACTCTTTTGTTGACCATGATGGCTACTCCATTTCTTCTGAGGGGATCTTGCCTGCATTGGTAGATATAATGGTCATCTGAGTTAAATTCACGCATTCCAGTACATTTTAATTTGCTGATTCTTAGAATATCGACGTTTACCCTTGCCATCTCTTCTTTGACCCCTTCCAATTTGCCTTGATTCATGGACCTGACATCCCAGATTCCTATGCAATGTTGCTCTTTAGTTTTCATTCCAATTCAAAGAAAGGCAATGCCAAAGAATGCTCAAACTACCACACAATTGCACTCATTTCACAGGCTAGTAAAGTAATGCTCAAAATTCTCCAAGCCAGGCTTCAGCAATACCTAAACCGTGAACTCCCTGATGTTCAAGCTGGTTTTAGAAAAGGCAGAGAAACCAGAGATCAAATGGCCAACATCTGCTGGATCATGGAAAAAGCAAGAGGTTCCAGAAAATCATCTATTTCTGCTGTATTGACTATGCCAAAGCCTTTGACTGTGTGGATCACAAGAAACTGTGGAAAATTCTGAAAGAGATGGGAATACCAGACCACCTGACCTGCCTCTTGAGAAATCTGTATTCAGGTCAAGAAGCAACAGTTAGAACTGGACATGGAACAACAGACTGGTTCCAAATAGGAAAAGGAGTACCTCAAGGCAGTATATTGTCACCCTGCTTATTTAACTTCTATACAGAGTACATCATGAGAAACGCTGCACTGGAAGAGACACAAGCTGGAATCAAGATTGCCGGGAGAAATATCAATATCCTCAGATATGCAGATGACACCACCCTTATGGCAGAAAGTGAAGAGGAGCTAAAAAGCCTCTTGATGAAAGTGAAAGAGAGAAAGTGAAAAAAGTTGGCTTAAAGCTCAACATTCAGAAAACAAAGATCATGGCATCTAGTCCCATCACTTCATGGGAAATAGATGGAGAAACAGTGGAAACAGTGTCAGAATTTATTTTTGGCGGCTCGAAAATCACTGCGGATGGTGACTGCAGCCATGAAATTAAAAGACGCTTACTCCTTGGAAGAAAAGTTATGACCAACCTACATAGTATATTCAAAAGCAGACATTACTTTGCCGACTAAGGTCCATCTAGTCAAGGCTATGGTTTTTCCAGTGGTCATGTATGGATGTGAGAGTTGGACTGTGAAGAAAGCTGAGCGCCAAAGAATTGATGCTTTTGAACTGTGGTGTTGGAGAAGACTCTTGAGAGTCCCTTGGACTGCAAGGAGATCCAACCAGTCCATTCTGAAGGAGATCAACCCTGGGATTTCTTTGGAGGGAATGATGCTGAAGCTGAAACTCCAGTACTTTGGCCACCTCATGCAAAGAGTTGACTCACTGGAAAAGACTCTGATGCTGGGAGGGATTGGGGGCAGGAGGAGAAGGGGATGACAGAGGATGAGATGACTGGATGGCATCACGGACTCGATGGACGTGAGTCTAAGTGAACTCCGAGAGATGGTGATGAACAGGGAGGCCTGGCGTGCTGCGATTCATGGGGTCGCAAAGAGTCGGACATGACTGAGAAACTGAACTGAGCTGAACTGAGTAAGACACTGCTGTATAACACAGGGAGTTCAGCTCAGTGCTCTGTGATGACCTGGAGGGGTGGGATTGAAAGGTGAGTGGGAGGAGAGAGGGGACATGCATATATTTATGGTTGATTGTTGTTGTAAAGCAGAAACCAGCACAACATTGTAAAGCAATTATCCTGTAATTTAAAAAACAATAAATTCCACTAGCATGGAAATAAACTCAAACTAAAGCTATGAAACAAATGTTTGGTCAGAATGTGAATAACACAGCTTTCTCCCTAACTAAAAACACCAAAACTAGTCTTGCCAAGGCATTCATACAAAATAATTCTTTGCTGTCACACAGACTCACTGTAGGGTAAAAGCCAAATAAACTATTAACCTAAAGCAAAATTACTTGTATTTTTCTAGAAATTCATAAACTATCTTCTAAACACAAACAGGGGCTTCCCAGGTGGCTCAGTGAGAAAGAATCAATTCACCTGCCAATGCAGGAGACGTGGGTTCATATTCCTGGGTTTAGAAGATTCCCTGGAGAAGGAAATGGTAAATTACTCCAGTATTCTTGCCTGGGGAATCCCATGAATAGAGGAGCCCGGTGGGCTACAGTCCAAAGGGTCACAAAGAGTCAGACACAAATGAGCATGCAAATCATGCCAAGCACAAACAGTAAGAGAAGAACCTTAGGTTGTTGATATTAAAATTTTTTTGATTGGTTCATATACTAGAATTAAAATCTTATTTTAAAATTTCTGAATTGGAAAATTGTTTTAACCTTATAAGCTGAATATCACAGATAAAGTTCTAGTGTCATAAAGATTTATTGAATTGAAAGGCCATGCTAAATTAAGATATTTTAAGTTTGCTTTACTCTTTAGTTTTTAAAATGAGTCAGTAATGATAAGGACAGTTTTGTAAAGTGCCCCTAAAAGCTGATTATGCCAAGATCCATGATTATCTGGAGGAAGAGGTATTCCAAATAAAGACTTTCTTTTACAGGCAGTGATTATTTCTTTTTATTGACACTATCTTGGATAAACAGACTCAAATGTTATACCCTATATAACTGTCAAGCTTTAGATGGTTTGCAATTTGATATATATATCTAAGAGCATCATTTTTAGTGTAGTAAATATATCATCAATAGCAAAGTACAGATGACACCTTACCTGCCTCCCTGAGAGAAATCTGTATGCAGGTTAAGAAACAACAGTTAGGACCAGACATGGAACAACACACTGGTTCCAAATCGGGAAAGGAGTATGTCAAAGCTGTATATTGTCACCTTGCTTATTTAACTTATATGAGGAGTACATCATGTGAAATGCCAGGCTGGATAAAGCACAACCTGGAATCAAGATTGCTGGGAGAAATATCCTCAGATATGCAGATGACACCACACTTATGGCAGAAAGCAAAGAAGAACTAAAGAGCCTCTTGATGAAAGTGAAAGAGGAGAGTGAAAAAGCTGGCTTAAAACTCAGTGTTCAAAAACTAAGATCATGGCATCCAGTCCCATCACTTCATGTCAAATAGATGGAGAAACAGTGACATAGTTTATTTTCTTGGGCTTCAAAATCAGTGCAGATGGTGACTACAGCCATGAAATTAAAAGATACTTACTCTTTGCAAGAAAAGCTGTGACAAACCTAGACAGCATATTAAAAAGCAGAAACACTACTTTGTGACAAAGGTCCGTCTAGTCAAACTTATGGTTTTCGAGTAGTTATGTATGGATGTGAGAGTTGGACCATAAAGAAAGCTAAGTTTTGAAGAATTGATGCTTTTTGAACTGTGGTGTTGGAAAAGACTCTTGAGAGTCCTTTGTACTGCAAGCAAATTAAACCTGTCAATCCTAAAGGAAATCAGTCCTGAATATTGATTTGAAGCACTGATGCTGAAACTGAAACTTCAATACTTTGGCCACCTGATGTGAAGAACTGACTCATTGGAAAAGACCCTGTTGCTGGGAAAGATTGAAGGCAGCAGGAGGAGGGAATGACAGAGGATGAAATGTTTGGATGGCATCACCAACTCGATGGATATGAGTTTGAGCAAGCTCTGGGAGTTGGTGATGGACAGGGAGGCCCTGGTGTGCTGTAGTCCATGGGGTCACAAAGAGTTGACATGACTGAGCTACTGAACTGAACCAAACCTGTTATTTTTGTGGCTAAAGCTAGAAACTGCATGACCCCTGTCCTTGCCCTTGCCCTTATATCCTGGCCTTCCAAAGGATAGGCACTTTCTTTTAGATCCAGTGAATAACATTGGAATATTCAGCAACGATATCCAGGTGGAGATGCAAAACATACTTACTTGTGATGACAATTAAAGCTAGACACCAAAAGCACAGATATAAACTTCTAGCAATAAAATATATAGACCATGGGGATGTAATGTACAGCACAGGAATATAGTCATTACAAATTTGTAACAGTAACAAATTTGCATGGTGACAGGTGGTAATTGATCTTAATGTGTTGATCATTTCATACCATAAATCAGGGGTGCCCAACTGGGCTGCACAGCAGGAGGTGAGCAGTGGGCAAGTGAGCCAGCAAAGCTTCACCTGTCACTCCCCGTTGCTCCGCATCACTTGCATTACCACCTGAACCATCATTCACATTACCCCTCACTCCCATCTGTAGAAAAACTGTCTTCTACAAAACTGGTTCCTAGTGCCAAAAGATTGGGGACCACTGCCATAAATGATATTGAATCACTATATTGTATATCTGAAGCTAATATTATTTGTTAATTATAACTCTATAATAAAAAAATTTGATCTTAGATCTCTACTTCTGTATGTTCCCTGAATTAAACAAACAAACAAACAAAAATTTGAAACTTTATGCAAGGCAAAAAAAAAATTGGGGGTGGGTGGAAGAAATAGTGATACAAACTAAAACATGGACATATCTCAAAATAACTATTCTGAGAAACAGAATCCAGACAACAAGTAGGATATTTTGTATGATTTCATTTACTGACGTTTCTAGAACATATCAATTAATTGATGGTAACAGAAAGCAGACCAATGTCTGCCTGGGGATAGTGGAGTGAGGACAAGGGAGGAAGAGTGAGAGAATGTGAAGGTCATGAAGAAACTTTGGGGGTAATAGGTATGTTTACTGCCTGGTAGTGATAGTTTTATAATATATCCATATGTTAAACTTAGCAAAATTTACATCTTAAATATATGCAATTTATTATAGGTTAATTATATCTCAATCAGGCTATTAAATATTAAAAATTGAAATGCTTTAAAAAATGTGTCCTGGAGATCTAGCAATGATAGAGCAGGTAGATAAGCCATTTTCATGTAGAGTTGCTATATTTTAACAAAAAGCGTAATGAAGCTGCAGACAATGGCTTAGTTCTATCCACCAGTTTATAACCTTTAAGTCACCTTTAAGTTTTTTGTAAGGCAACGCTAGTCCTGCTTTGCTATACACAGATTTAATGGCAGGTAATGACAGGTAATTTCTACTTTCACATATGCAACAGGAATTCTGCTGGTGTCTTTTTGTCAACAATAAGGGAGACTGGACCACTTTCTTGGCTACCTTGCTTGTTTTCTTATATCACAAATTCCCAGCAATTAACATGAATTAGTAAACCATTCTTGAGCTCACTAAAATATGTTCCTACCACAAAGAGATAATGAAATTCCAAGCTAGCAATAATCTTTATTGAAAAGTGAACTTCAGGCATGAAATACACTTCTTTCAAAAAATATCTTAAAACTCCTTGGGAAACGTACTCGAAATGCATGTGAATGCCTTCTAAGATCTGTTTGTTTGTTTTCCCAAGTTGAGCCAAAATCTACTCAATTTGAATGAAAAAGTTGACTTTCCCCTTGAAATGAGCTTTGCCATATGGATGTTCTAAGCTACATCTTATAACATGTTAAGGATATTGTTTTACTTCAGAAAAAGATCTGTCTCAACACCCTACCAAAAAACATTAGAACAGGCTGTTTGTGATTATAACTATAAACAAAATAAATCCAGAATGTTTAACAATGTATAAATGAATAATAGACTGAGCATATAAAGTATTTAATAGTACCATTCAGAGTACCTTAAAAATAAACCTAACTGAAAATATCATTGATTAAATGTGGATCTGCCCACAAACTGCAAAAGAATTACTGAGATTTATGAAAGCCTTTGACTGTGTGGATCACAATAAATTGTGGAAAATTCTGGGATACCAGATCACGTGACCTGCCTCTTGAGAAAGCTGTATGCAGGTTAGGAAGCAACAGTTAGAACTGGACATGGACCAACAGACTGGTTCCAAATAGGAAAAGGAGAACATCAAGGCTGTATATTGTCACCCTGTTTATTTAACTTTATATGCAGAGTACATCATGAGAACCGCTGGGCTGGAAGAAGCACAAGCTGGAGTCAAGATTGCCAGGAGAAATATCAATAACCTCAGATATGCAGATGACACCACCTTTATGGCAGAAAGTGAAGAGGAACTAAAGAGCCTTTTGATGAAAGTGAAAGAGGAGAGTGAAAAAAGTTGGCTTAAAGCTCAACATTCAGAAAACTAAGATCATGGCATCCGGTCCCACCACTTCATGGGAAATAGATGGAGAAACAGTGGAAACAGTGGCTGACTTTATTTTTCTGGGCTCCAAAATCACTGCAGATGGTGACTGCAGCTATGAAATTAAAAGACACTTACTCTTTGGAAAGAAAGTTATGACCAACCTAGCATATTGAAAAGCAGAGACGTTACTTTGCCAACAAAGTTCTGACTAGTCAAGTCTATGGTTTTTCCAGTGGTTGTATATGGATGTGTAAGTTGGACTGTGAAGAAAGCTGAGCACCAAAGAATTGATGCTTTTGAACTGTGGTGTTGGAGAAGACTCTTGAGAGTCCCTTGGACTGCAAAGAGATCCAATCAGTCCATCCTAAAGGAGTTCAGTCCCGGGTGTTCATTGGTGGAACTGATGTTGAAGCTGAAACTCCAATACTTTGGCCACCTGATGCGAAGAGCTGACTCATATGAGAAAACCCTGATGCTGGGAAAGATTGAGGGCAGGAGGAGAAGGGGACAACAGAGGATGAGATGGTTGAATGGCATCACCAATTCAATGGACATGGGTCTGTGTGAACTCTGGGAGTTGGTGATGGACAGGGAGGCCTTTAGTGCTGCAGTTCATAGGGTCGCAAAGACTGGGACATGACTGAGCAACTGAACTGATGAGGTTAAATTTTTATGAGGGTACATTTGGAAATATATTTGTGCTAAAGAATCCAGGGCTATTTCTATTGAGCTCATATACTTTAGTTGAATCCATTATGTTGGATCTGCCTGAAAAGGCTTGTTAAATTACTCCTTCTTAAACACTAAGGTCAATTTCAACATTTAAAAAAAATCATTTAAACTGCCAATGAGGTAAAGTCTGAGAATGCAGGTATTGACAGTGCCATTTAATTGAAAGTGAATTTTTTGTGAGTTGCAAATGTGTTATAAAACAATCTGTGCTAAGATGATACTGGTAGCATTTATGTTCTGAGTATGTCAAGGCTGTATATTGTCACCCTGCTTATTTAATTTATATACAGAGTACATCATGTAAAATACCAGGCTGGATGACTCACAAGCTGGAAATCAAGATTGCCAGGAGAAATACCAATAACCTCAGATATGTAGATGATACCACCCTTATGGCAGAAAGCAGAGGAACTAAAGAATCTCTTGATGAAGGTGAAAGAGGAGAGTGAAAAAGCTGGCTTAAAATTCAACGTTAGGGAAAAAAAAAAACAAAAAAACTACAGTCATGGCATCCAGTCCATCACTTCATGGCATATAGATGGTGAAAAAGTAGAAATAATGGCAGATTTTATTTTCTTGTGCTCTAAAGTCACTATAGACAGTAACTGCAGCCATGAAGCCATGAAATTAAAAGATGTTTGCTCTTGGAAGAAAAAGCTATGAAAAACTTAGACCACATATTAGATAGCAGAGGCATCATTTTACTGACAAAGTTCCATATAGTCAAAGGTATTGTTTTTCCAGTAGTCATGTACGGATGTGAGAGTTGGACCACAAAGAAAGCTGAGCACTGAAAAATTGATGCTTTCAAATTGTGGTGCTGGAGAAGACTCACCAGAGTCCCCTGGATAGCAAGGAGATAAAACGAGTCAATCCTACAGCAAATCAACCCTGACTATTCATTGGAAAGACTGATGCTAAAGCTCAAGCACCTATACTTTGGTTACTTGATGTAACAATCTGACTCATTGGAAGAGACCCTGATACTAGGAAAGATTGAGGGCAAGAGGAAAGGGAGTGACAGAGCGTGAGATGGTTAGATGCCATCAGTAACTCAATGGACATGAGTTTGAGTAAACTCCAGGAGATAGTGAAGGACAGAGAAGCCTGGCATGCTGCAGTTCTGGGTTGCAAAGAGTTGGGCAGGACTTGTGACTGAAAAACACCCAAATATCCAGCAAGGCATAGTCAAAGAAATTTGTTTGTCAGTTTCAATTGTCTTTTTCAATATGGGGCTGACTCAATAGATATCTAAGAATATGTTATAATTTTCCTCAGAGTAAGAATTATATAACTTACATGTATATACACTTCATGTCACTATATAATATATTTGGGTAGTAAATAATAATTACTGCATTTGCCTTAGCATGCAGTAGAAACTTTATGGATGAAAAATATATATGTGCTCATATTTATTAACAATTTGGAAAGAAAAAGAATAGAACTTTTACTTCAGAAAATTCTAGGGTATGCATGAAATGAAAACAGAGGAAAATAGTTTTAACCTGTGTATAAGGTACAGTACCAAAGAGTGGGAAAGTTGGTATGGCAGAATTTTAATTTAAGGTGCATGGACCTCTAGGGAGACATGGGTGATAAAAGTATCTTTCTCAAAAACTCTCTGATGTATACAATTTAGTGTATATACACTCATGTATATTTATATTTATATATTGTGGGTACTTTTAACCAAAACAATGGGATTATACTCTATACATTGTTATATAAACTCAACTTTTCACATGTATTTTAGGCATCTTTCTATATATATGTGTAAAATAGACATCATAGTTTTTATGATCCATGACATTAAATGGATGCACTATAATTTAACTCCCTAATGATGAGCATATGGTTGTTTTTTTCTTCAAAATTATACAAAATAGTATACTGAATTTCTATATTTAAATCTATATTTATAAGTCTAATAGAAAAATTCCCTAGGTGTCAACTATCTATCTTAAAAGATATGCTCATTTTTATTAATTCAAACATTTGATAATTATTGCTGAATTCACCTCCAAAAATACTGCACCAACATAAAATCCACAGCTACTCTATCAGATATCTTACTTCTCCATCCTCCTCTCCCCCAGGGTATTATCATACCTCTACATTTTCCTAATCTGATATATAAAATAAATGTTTTTTGGGGAGAGGGTTAGAATTGACTAGTGAATATGAACTTCGGAAATTAAGGCTAGTCTGAATCCCATCTTTTCTTCTTGTTACTTTGCAAGCTACCTTAACATTTTGTTGTTGCCTTTTCAGAAAAAGGAAGACAGGTGGCTTAGGGCTTTCTGATTTTTACTGTAGACTGGTCCCCATTTCAATGTGTTTATCCTGCTTGTAGAAGATTCATAGTCTATCTTTAAGTACCAGTCCTAGCACATGTTCATGATGACTCAACATTTCGATTTCTTGCAAAATCTGAATATCGTTTTGGTTTCTGTGTATGTTGAGTTGATATAAAGCCTGGTGTCTGGTTGCAATTTGCCCCCAAAGAATCAATTTTTATTGAAAACAATATTTACTATCAGAATCTGAATCGGGCAGAGGATAATTGTAATTCTCCTGGATAAATGAAATTTTGAGAATGATAGACTTCAGGGGCTGAACTACTCACAGGAAAGACCATCTTGGTACTCCTGGGAAATTGCATGTCATTGAGTTTATGGAATGAGGTGGAATTTAATGGAAAGAGATTGAAGTAGGGAGCACCTTTCATGGAATCATGGTAATGGTAATAAATCCTGTTTCACAGTATACAGTTGACTCCCTTCCTTATCCATAGTTTCACTTTCTATATTTTCCATTGCCTATGGTCAACCTCAGTCTAAAAGTATTAACTAGAAAATTTCAAAAATAAACAATGCATAGATTTTAAATTATGAGCCATTCTGAATGGCATAATAAAAGCACTCACTATAAGACTCTCCCATGGGATCCCCAACCATCAACACTATACCGTCCAAACATCCAACAGTGTGACATCATCAAAGGCTTGATGATCCAGGATCATGTGAAGCAGGTGATCCTTCTTTAACTTATCTGTCATAGCATAATGCCTACATTGTTCAACTCACTTCATCCCATCACATATGCATTTTATCATCTCATGTCATCACAAGAAGAAAGATGAGTTATAGTACAATAATATAATATTTTGCAAGAGAGGCCACATTTACATAATTTTTATTATAGTATATTGTTATAATTGTTCTATTTTACTATTAGTTGTTACTCTCTGTGCCTAATTTATAAATTAAACTGTATCATAGGTGTCTGTATATATATATGAAAAAGGAAAGTGAAAGTGTTAGTCATTTGCTCATGTCCGACTCTTTCTGGACTCTATGGACTGTAGTCTACCAGTCTCCTCTGTCCCTGAGAGATTCTCCAGGCAAGAATACTGGAGTGAGTAGCCATTCCCCTTCTCCAAGGATCTTCCTGACCCAGTGATTAAAGCTGAGTTTCTTGCACTGCAGGCAGATTCTTTACCTTCTGGAGCTACCAGGAAGTCCATGTATAAGAAAAAGCATAGTCTAAATAGGGTTTGGTATTATCCTTGGTTTTAGGCATCCACTAAGGGTGTTGGAACGCATCACACCTGGATAGGTGGAACTACCATATGCATGGTATTATGGTCCAGATTGTTAATATAACCTCTTGCTTTAGGATATGGAGATACTTGGCACCTTATTGACTGTTCTCAGCCTGTCTGCCTCCTGCATAAACACTGAGATCGCAAGCATTTCATTTTAATATGTTAAACTGGGTTGTTAAAAAGTATTTTCAACATGGCCAGGGAAACATGAGCCCTGTGGTTCAGTTACTGTTCAGTTTCCATAGGCATGGTTTCAAGACCTCATTTACCCTCTGTTGTAGAACAGGGTGGGATACAAATAATATACAAACTCTGCTCTGGGATAGGTTTGCAATTTATGTGGAGAGACAGAGGATATAATTGAAAGGTAGAGGATATAATTGAAAGTAGCTCTGTGGAAGCTGGCTAAGCTTCTGTCATGATTGGTTCTGGGAAGTGGAATCTTGCTACAACTTTTGTTGCTGGGACTTGTTTTTGGCCTTCTCCTGTCACTTGAGGCAGTTGAACATGGCATCAGATTCTAGACAAGGCCAAATAAGCCTCAGAAATTTTCAATGGTTACACTAATTAGAATAAGAAAAATATTATTTTCTATAAGTCATCGAATATGAAATCTGACTACCAGCCACCTTTGCAAAAAAACTCCATAATTTCTGAAAAACAGCCACCTTATCCATTCATCTGCTGATGGACATCTAGGTTGTTTCCATCCATATGTTTCTTTCAAGCCATGTAAATCTTCTTGTTCACAATTAAAACCTGATGCAAAGGAAAACAAGTTCTTATCACAATTATAAACCTGCCTGATTATATCCTAACATCTGATTTCTGAAACAAGAAAATACAGTGATATTCAGTTTCTTTCAGTTACTAATTAAACTTTATTTCTGGTTTCATAAGTACAAATAAAGAAGATTTTGAGAAATATTAAAAAAAAAAAAACCAGCCACCTTCATTGACCTACTAAAATATACATCTTTCCTAAAGGTCATCTCATAATCATTTCATCAATTTTCCATGTAGACCCTGCCTGCTATCAAAAGAGAATCTTACTCAAAATGTATAAGTACAGTGCCTCTGAAGCTATCCTTGTGCAGGAAAAAAATGTCTGCCTTTAGAGTAAGACCGTCTTGTTTTTGCGCTTCATTTCTGCTCAGGCCAAGAGGCGCTAGTGGTCAAGAACCCACTCACCAATGAAGGAGACATAAGAGATGCAGATTAAATCCCTGGATTGGAGAGATCCCCTGAGAAGAAATAGCAACCCACTCCAGTGTACTTGCCTGGAGAATCCCATGGACAGAGAAGCCTGGCAGGCTACAGTCCATGGGGTCACAAAAGAGCCTGGACATGATTGAACGACTAACACTTTCACTTTTTTTCTGCTTCTTACTACTTAGGTGAGTTTAAATAGTGATTAAGAGGACAGAAACTAGAGACAAAGCAGCCTGATTTCAAATTTCAGCTTTGCCACTCTTGGCAAACCTTGAGCAAGTTATTAAACCTCTTTGTAACTCAGTCACTATATCTGTAAAGTGTGAATAACAACAGCTCCTACTTTGTAAGGTAGTTATTCGAAGTAAATGGGGCTTCTATATGTAAAACACTTTAAAGAATGCCTAGTAACAAGTAAACACTGTGGATGTTTTGGCAATGATGATGATGACTATGATGATTATGGTGGAGCCAGGGATAATTTACAATGTAGAGCTACAGTTTTTTTAATCTGGAAAACTTGAGACAGTACTCCCTATTTCCCAGAATTACTGCAGGGCTTAACAGATAAAGGTATAAAGGATTTAGTATAAAGTATCAACTAAATAAATGTGTTCCCACCATCCTACCCCAGTTATTCTTTCCTTTGTCTATTGAAAAGTGGGAATGGCAGATTCAGAAATTGAGAGCCTGGATTGTTTGTGTTTTTTAATGTCATTGAGCATACAAGCATATACATGGTCTTTCAGTACCTTTGCTAGGTTAAGTGAAAGTTGTTCATCATGTCCGACTCTTTGCAACCCCATGAACTATACAGTTCAGGGGAATTCTCTGGGCTAGAATACCGGAGTGGGTATCCTTTCCTTCTCCAGGGGATCTTCCCAACTCAGGGATCAAACCCAGGTCTCCGCATTGCAGGCGGATTCTTTACCAGCTGAGCCAACAAGGAAAGTTGATACTTAACATGTCCAACAAAGTACTTATGCTACCTCAGTTTGATAATGTGACATTAATTGGAGATATTCCCAATATCACAAACATCAAGTCATTTCTTTCTTGGAAGGAATGTTCTTAGAAAAAGCCATCCGACTGGTCATCAAAAAGGTCCACCCAATCCGGCTGACAGACAAAAAACTTCCCCTGATCCATTCTCCCTGCAAGTTAGGACCAATGAAAAATCTTCTAGCTATCAATAAACATCTACTGAATTTCTTCTACATATCTACCATTTTGTGATAGACATGAAAACATGTCCAAACCCTCCTTCAAGGAAGGACTTATTTGTTGACCAAGATGCTAGAAGTGTACTCCAACCCCTTCAAGGACTGTCCAAGGTCATACTCTTAGGGGAAGCCCAAATAATGGTGGGGGGTCATATTATAATAATTTGGCTAATTGAGGGCCATTGTAGTGTTCCCTGTGTGGTTGGCTGAGGCTCTGAGATCTGCAATGTAGCTCAATCTTTTCCTCTAATCAGTTCTACTTCTTTTTCCTCCCTTCTGCAGGTTTAGATCCCAAGGCCACTTCCAGCAAACATCCACCCCATTAAACTCAACTAAACATCTGCTTTTCAGATAATTTAACCTGAAACATACATGAACTTGCCAGGTACTCTCTGGAGGGTCTATGTATTTTTGTGTTTGGACCAAAAAGAAAAGCGCCTGCCTTCTAAGAACTTAGACTCTCACTATGGTTGTAAGACAAGTCCACACAAAATGGCACTTCTACTAAACAGTTAGTCTCAGCATTAAAAAAGAGAGAGAGAGATTTCTCAGCCTAAATCAGTTAAGTAAGAGACAGTTTCAAGAATGTACTAGGCTTGAACAGGATCTTAAAGATAAATTAAATTCAATTAGTAAAAGAAAATTGGGAGAACACACTACTACGTGAAGAAACAGCATTAATGCAGGACAACAGGAGATACTGAAAAATTACCAAATCATGCTGATTCTCTTATCCAGCCATCTAAGATGCACACATTGACAATGAAATAGATGATTAATGTTTAAGGTTCAGAGTTCGAGGATCTTTGCTTTGTGTATTATCCAACCTGAGTCTAAAAGTCTTTGGTTAGAAGCAGTATTTAGAACACTGGTTCTTAATCATGGTTGACATACCCTCAATCTCCCAGGGGACATTTGGCATATTCTGGAGGCATGTGTAATTATTATCTCTGGACAGAATCCTACTGACATCTAGTGGATAGAGGCCAGGGACAGGACAGACCCTCCACAACAAAGACCCATCTGGCAAAAAATGTCAATGGTGCTAAGGTTGAGAAACCTGACTTTAGTCTATTTTTATTCTCAATGTATATGAACATTCATATCCAAAAGCACAAAATTGTACCTTCATCATTTTCCAAGTAATGCTAGCAGTTCCATATTTCCATGACCATATATAAAACACTCTTTATGAAAAGTTCCAGCTATTCTGTCCAATATAACAGATACTGAACAAATGTGGCTATTTAACAGTTGAAATATGGTTGATCCAAATGTAATAAGTGCAAAGTATTCACCAGATTTCAAAATTTACAATTAAAAACTTAAAATATATCATAAATAATTTTAAATGCTTCTAGAGTGTTAAAATTGTTCTTTAGTCACTAAGATGTGTCTGGCTGTTTTCCATCCCCATGGACTGTAGCCTGCCAGGCTCCTCTGTCTATGAGATTTCCCAGGCAAAAATACTGGAGTGGGTTGCCATTTCCTTCTCCAGGGAATCTTCCCTACCCGGGGATCTTCCCAACTCAGGGATCAAATTTGACTCTCCTGCATTGGTGGGAAGATTACCACTGAGCCACCTGGGAAGCCCCCATATTAAAATTATTGCATGTTGAAATATATTGGGTTAAATAAAATATATTACTGAATTCATTTTACTTGTTTATAGTCAGTTTTAAAGTATGCCTATTCACAAATTTAAAATTATATATATGGCTTATATTTCTATTGGACAAGGCTGATCTACATGACTGCTCATCTTTATCGGTTTCCATTTAGCCTCTGAACAGATCCAGATCCTCATGCCAATCATTTGGCACACCCAGAATCTAAGGGGAATCCTGTTTAATCTCCTAGAGCTGCTGTTCCAAACACTCTGCCTACTGATTACATGAAGCATATGACACAGTGTTATACAACTGTTCTTCTCTGTCCAGAATTGTCCATATTCTATCATAGTCATTTGATGATGAACTGCTGTTTCCAGAGTATTCCTCCTATTCTGGAGGAATATAAATGTTTATAATATAAATATGATATTAATATTTACCTATAGCTATCAGTTGTGACTTCTCCTTTTTCATTTCTAATTTTATCAAGTTTCTCCTTTTTTTTCCTTGATGAATCTGGCTAAAGGTTTATCAATTTTGTTTATCTTCTCAAAGAACCAGTTTTTAGCTAGTTTTACACTATTGACAATAGCTAGAATATGGAAGCAACCTAAATGTCCATCAGCAGAGGAATGGATGAAGAAGATATGGTATAGACATATAATAGAATATTACTCAGCCATAAAAAGAATGAAATTGGGTCATTTGTAGAGATGTGGATGAACCTAGAGAGTGTCATACAGAGTAAAGTAAGTCAGAAAGAGGAAAATAGATATCGTATATTAACACGTATATTAATGTGTTATACGTGTCAATGGAATCTAGAAAATGGTATAGATGATCTTACTTGCAAAGCAGAAAGAGACAGACATACAGAACAAAGGTATGGGTACCAAGGGGGTGGGAGGAATTGAGAACTAGGGAACTAAATATTAAAAAAAAACTTATAAAATAATTATAAACTTATATATGTCTTATAAGTATAAAATATAAGATCATGGCATCTGGTCCTACCAGTTCAGGACAAATAGATGGGCAAACACTGGAAACAGTGAGAGACTTTATTTTCTTGGGCTCCAAAATCACTGTAGATGGTGACTGTAGCCATGAAATTAAAAGATGCTTGTTAGCCATCCGTATGTCTTCTTTGGAGAAATGCCTATTTAGTTCTTTGGCCCATTTTTTTATTGGATCATTTATTTTTCTGGAGTTGAGCTGCATAAGTTGCTTATATATCTTTGAGATGAAAAGATGCTCAACATCACTCATTATCAGAGAAATGCAAATCAAGACCACAATGAGGTATCATTTCACACCAGTCAGAATGGCTGCGATCCAAAAGTCTACAAGCAATAAATGCTGAGAGGGTGTGGAGAAAAGGGAACCCTCTTACACTGCTGGTGGGAATGCAAACTAGTACAGCCATTATGGAAAACAGTGTGGAGATTCCTTAAAAAATTGCAAATAGAACTGCCTTATGACCCAGCAATCCCACTGCTGGGCATACACACTGAGGAAACCAGAATTGAAAGAGACACATGTACCCCAATGTTCATTGCAGCGCTGTTTATAATAGCCAGGACATGGAAGCAACCTAGATGTCCATCAGCAGATGAATGGATAAGAAAGCTGTGGTTCATATACACTATGGAATACTACTCAGCCCTTAAAAAGAATAAATTTGACTCAGTTCTAATGAGATGGATGAAATTGGAACCGATTATACAGAGTGAAGTAAGCCAGAAAGAAAAACACCAATACAGTATACTGACACATATATATGGAATTTAGAAGACAGTAATGATGACCCTATATGTGAGACAACAAGAGACACAGAGGTATAGAGTGGACTTTGGACTCTGAGGGAGAGGGAAAGGGTGGGATGGTTTGGGAGAATGGCAGTGAAGCATGTGTATTTTCCTGTAAGAAACGAAGCGCTAATCTATGTTTGGTGTAGGATGCAGGATGCATGGGGCTGATGCACAGGATGATTCAGGCAGAGGATGTGGGGTGGGAGGTGGGAGGGGGCTTCGGCATTGGGCGATTGTGTTCACCTATGGCTGATTCGTGTCAATGTATGGCAAAACAAATACAGTATTGTAATTAAAAAAATAAATAAATTTAATTTAAAAAAAAAAAAGATGCTTGTTCCTTGGAAGAAAAGCTATGACTACCTAGACAGCATATTAAAAAGTAGAGACATTACTTTGCCAGCAAAGTAATCCCATTATGAGGGTCCTATCTTCATGGCCTCATCTAAACCTGATTACTTCCCAAAGCCACACTCTCCAAATACCATCATGGGGAAGGGGTAGGTTTTCAGCATATGGATTGGGAGCAGGGGCACAACTCCAGTCCACAGTAATTAGTAACAACTAAAGTGTCCCTTGATACTTTGAAATTGTAGCAGAACATACACTATTAATATAAACCTGGTGCTGTTTAAAAGGAAGTTACTTCAATGGCTCCCTGTTGTTTATAGTGTAGAGTTCCAATTTCTTATGCTCAATACACATATCCCCAGTCTGATCTCTTATTAGTCAACTTCATAAACACTGTTTCCAAAATAGAGGATTCTCCTCATTGACACCTAAATATAGTTCACATTCTTTTCATAGCCTGAAGTCCACATATTTGTTCATTCAATTTTCTTAAAATGGTCTCCCTAATCCTTTCTCCTTGTAATAAACATTATCAAGAATTTTGATATTGAATAATTGCATTGAGCAAATGGTAAGCACACAATTGGTTTTAGTTATGTACTTATCATGGATTATCTCCTTTAATTCTTGCAACAACCCAATGAGGTAGATGTTATTAGGATCCCTATTTTCACAGATATGAAACCTAGCACTATAAAGACTAAACAGAAGGGCTTGAATTCGAACTGAGTTTTATCCTGCTATATGAACTAAGTTTTAATACTTGTATTATGCTTTCTGGAGTCAGAATTCTCAGAACAATTTTGTTTTCATAATGTGATTAATTAAAGATAGTGAATGGTTCCAGACAAACATTTCCACTAATGATGATTCAGTGACTTTATTATTTTTTAAGAACTGGAAAATATTAGATTCTATGGACAAAACATATCTAATAGGAAACATCCACCACAAACAAAGTTTATTCAACAGGCATTTCACAGCCAAATGGGCATCTTTTAAAAAATAGAATATCGCTGTACGTTGACGGAAATAGCTTCTCAGACCTTCTTAAAGAAAGCTTCTCAACAGCAAATGTTTGCCAGATTGTTTAAAAAATTATAATTCCCATGATCTATTGATATCATTTAATTTTAGACAACATCAAGTAGATAGAAGTGAAATGTCTGCATTAGCACTGACTGCTGGGACTCATACATCTCTCATTCTCAATCAAGATACTGAATGTACAACATGGACACATGTGCAAAGTGGCTACAATGTGCATAGATCTCTTTCAAGCATGATGGCATTTAAAGTTATACTATAACATCAAGTGAAATATTTTGTACCACAACACAATAACCATTTCTACACAGGCTAGGCACATACTCCTCACCCAATAGTACATTTACTTAAATTAATAGATGAATGTTATGAATGCCTACTATATACTCTCACCATTGAGGACAAAGTAGTGAACAAAAGATAGCAATTAGACAGCTATCAGTATAGAGGAAAAGACAGTGTAAACATGTGATTAAAATGACAGAGATTAAAATTAACTCATGTAATTAAAATTACACAATTGTGTAGGTATCTCTAACAGGAAGACCAGATGTAGTTGGGGATGCCTGTTTCCTTCTTTAAGAAATCATGCTTGAGCTGAAACCTGAAGGATGAGTAAGAGTTGGTCAGTGATGAAAGGCACTCACAGAGAACAGGAATATTTCAGACAGAGGATACAGCAGATGTTCAAGGGCCAGGGAGGGCCTGGAACTTTCTAAGAATGGAGTAAAGCCTAGGATGGCTAGAACAGAATAGTACGTTTGAGTCAAACATGAGTGGAACTTGTAAATATATATTTATGATAGTTCCTTTAGACACCTGTAGGCTAAGTTACATATTTTATGCTAAGACAAAGAGGAGGCCACTGAAATCCTTCTTAACCTATAAGAGAAAATGATGATATCCAGCTCCTTTCTCTCTTTCATTCTATAGGTGTTCACTGAAAATTGTTTAGGTCCTATATGTTTTATTGAAAATAGAGATTAGTGATGTGGTTGTTGTCCTCAAGATGCATACAGTCTAGTTTGAATATTTTTAGCCTCCGTTTACTCATTTGTAGAAGAGAAAAAATAAGATAAAGATATAAAAATAAAGGGTAATAATGCAGAGTACATCATGAGAAACGCTGGACTGGAAGAAACACAAGCTGGAATCAAGATTGTCGGGAGAAATATCAATAACCTCAGATATGCAGATGACACCACCCTTATGGCAGAAAGTGAAGAGGAGCTAAAAAGCTTCTTGATGAAAGTGAAAGAGGAGAGTGAAAAGTTGGCTTAAAGCTCAACATTCAGAAAACGAAGATCATGGCATCCAGTCCCATCACTTCATGGGAAATAGATGGAGAAACAGTGGAAACAGTGTCAGACTTTATTTTTGTGACTCCAAAATCACTGCAGATGGTGACTGCAGCCATGAAATTAAAAGACGCTTACTCCTTGGAAGAAAAGTTATGACCAACCTAGATAGTATATTCAAAAGCAGAGACATTACTTTGCCAACTAAGGTCCGTCTAGTCAAGGCTATGGTTTTTCCTGTGGTCATGTATGGATGTGAGAGTCGGACTGTGAAGAAGGCAGAGCGCCAAAGAACTGATGCTTTTGAACTGTGGTGTTGGAGAAGACTCTTGAGAGTCCCTTGGACTGCAAGGAGATCCAGCCAGTCCATTCTGAAGGAGATCAGCCCTGGGATTTCTTTGGAAGGAATGATGCTAAAGCTGAAACTCAGTACTTTGGCCACCTCATGCGAAGAGTTGACTCATTGGAAAAGACTCTGATGCTGGGAGGGATTGGGGGCAGGAGGAGAAGGGGACAATAGAGGATGAGATGGCTGGATGGCATCACGGACTCGATGGACGTGAGTCTGAGTGAACTCCGGGAGATGGTGATGAACAGGGAGGCCTGGCGTGCTGCGATTCATGGGGTCGCCAAGAGTCGGACACGACTGAGTGACTGAATTGAACTGAAAGGGTAATAATAAAAAATAGTTGCACTTTAAGCACTCAAGAGAAACTGAAAGTGTTGTTATATACCAATGATTAAACAGTATTTTTTAATAACTTTGTATACAGTATTCCCTCTGAATATTGGAAGACTGAGTTCACCAGGTTGATGGGGGCTGGGGGGCGGGGCAACGGTGGACTTCTAAACTACAAATTCTTCTGTAAAGATTTTTCCAACCCTCAAAACTGCCTTTGTTCCACTGTTCTGCTTACCTCTCTTATAGTAAAAATCACACTTCATCACTAATATTAGTCTGTATTTATTGCCACTGTGAATAACTTGAAGGTTGAATTATAGCCTATTTATCTCTGTCTCCAGAATCTATCACATGGCCTTGCATCTAGTAACAATTTAGTAAATATTTATTCACTGAGAGAAGATGCACACACATGAATCAATTATTAAAGATCAGCGAATTAATACCTAAAGTGGTATATTATGTACTTTAGACTGTAAGTAACAGAGAATCAGGAAAATAAAAGTGATAATGGTAGGCTATAATAAAGAAGCCCTCGCAGAAATGTTGGGATTTGAAATAAATGTTTAAATCATGACATGTTGTGGAAAAATAGATTTTCATAGATAGAATGAGAAGCATGGTAGCTACATCAATGCTTTGGTAGAGTTTACATAGGTAAGTAAAAATTTGAAGTGTTCAGGTCCAGCTATATTAGGGAGGATGGGGAAATATCCTTTTTAGGCATCTATTATACCCCATAGATTGTAACAGACTTTTTACTTACATTTGTATAACTTCACTTTTGATAATAAGTGAAGTGAAGTCGCTTAGTCTTGTCCAACTTTTGCGACCCCAAGGACTGTAGCCTACCAGGCTCCTCCCTCCATGGGATTCTCCAGGCAAGAGTACTGGAGTGAGTTGTCATTTCCTTCTCCAGGGCATCTTCCCGACCTAGGAATCGAACCCGAGTCTCCTGCATTCCAGGCAGACGCTTTAACCACTGAGCCACCAGGGAAGCCCTTTTGATAATAAGAATCTATCTCAAAACCTGGTGATATAAAAGATATATTTAGTTCATGACTTTGCAAGTTGGGAATTTGGGCTAGGCTCATCTGGGCATTGCTGATGATCTTGGCTGGGCTCATTCTTGTATCTGCAGCTAGTTTCTGGAAGTTAGCTTCTTGTCGACTGCAGTTATGTGGGTGAATTTTATCATGTTTCTCATCATTCAGCAGGCTAGCTTAGGGTGTTTACACTTTATGGCTAGGTTGCAAAGGAGAAGGAGAGGGCAATATGCAATGTGCAAGCACTTTTAAAGCCTCTGCTTGAGAAGGAAGACCCTCTGTCTGCACCATGTTTGCTAATGTTTAATTGATGAGTTTATCACATGGTCAATGTCAGACCAAGAAGTAGACAGTTAAACTCTACTTTTGATGGAAGGGATTGCAAATTTGGGTTGAAAAAATGGCATGCATGTGGAAGTGGAAGAATTATTGAAGCCCTTTTAAACAATCTGTATCAATATTTTCTCCAGTATTCAAAATAATCATGGAGGCAGAAAATGAAGTTCAGAAAGTCTGAATGGCTTGCAGACATTACACATTAACAAAACAGAGATTCGAGCCCGGCTCTAACTCCAGATCCTACGTTATTTCTTCCATGTGAGGCATTGTTCTAGAGAATAATTAATTTCTAGTGGTTGAGAGCTATTAGAGATCCTTGATTTTGCTGGTAACATGGTGAAAACATTGTTCCATGAAGATTGCTCTATGGGTTGGAGGGAACTGAGTGAGATAAGGGAAATTTCTCTGTATTGTTACCACATCCATGCCTAGGATTTTAGGTACAAATTCAAGCAATCTTCTAGAACCCAGGAACACAGCTAAATGCTCAGGACCCTACACACAGCTCTTTTCTACCTTAATAGCAGAAAAAGCCTTAGTATATTTGCACAGTGAATAATTTTCTTCTCTAAAGCTGCTTTTAGGAGCAGGTTCAGAAACTCAAATTCTTATGGTTCTCAAGTCCTTGTGTGGTCGCAAATAATAAAATAAAACCCACCATAAATAATAAAAATTAGAACCTCATTAAAAGGAACTTATTTTATTGATAGACATGTAACTCCCTCCAAAATATGCTGAATAAGAAATATTTCATACATCTTCTGTTTGAAAAAAAATGTCAATTTCTTTTAGTGAACAAAGTGGTCCTATTACAGAATACACATATAGGGAGAATTAAGTTTAATATCCAGTTGTCCCCTGAAGACCCCTTTTCATAAATGTGTTTACATTGCTTATTGCATCTCAGTATTTGGTTCTGAGTAAATCATGAAGTGTAAATATCTCATAATTTCATAAAATGGTTACTTCCCTAGCGGATTGAGTTTTCAAAAGGATTTGTGGAAAATAGCCATTGAACTTCATTTCCTTCTGCTTCCCCTTTGTAGCCAGCATTTCTAATCTCAGGAAATAATTCTGTTCCTAAGCATAGAACTTTTTGTTAGCTTCTTTCCCACCCTGGTTCTTTGCGGTAATAGCTCAGCTCCTATCACTGTCTACCACACATACTCTAATTATAAAACACATACATAACTCATAGAGGTTTTAATTCATTTTATTTTCAGAGGAGCTAATCTCAGTCTCCAACCAGTATATCTCAGAGAGTTACTCACAGTCAAGGGTAGACAAATAAAAAGCAGAGCAGGAGTAGGAGCAGTTTGTTCTCTATTCCACAGTCTCATAGTTATATGTCCTTGAAGAAGATATCACCCTTTAGGGCTTTCTATATCTATTTGTGAAATGGGAATAACAACAACAACAATAATACAACTACCAGAAAAAGTTAAGCTGGGTGTCTCAGAAACAAAGATGTGCTCTGGGTCCTTTGAATCCATTAAGATTATCAGTAAGATGGCCTTCCTTGGTGGTACAGTCCCCTGCCAATGCAGGGGACATGGGTTAGATCCTGGCCCAGGAAGATTCCACATTCCGCGAAGCAGCTAAGCTTGTGCACCGCAACTACTGAGCCCGCACTCTAGAGACCCGGAACTGCAACTACTGAGCCTACATACTGCAGCTCCTGAAGCTCATGTGCCTAGAGCCTGTGCTCCACAGCGAGAGTCATTGTGTGTGCTCAGTCGTGTCTAACTCTCTGAGCCCCCATAGACTCTAGCTCGTCAAGCTCCTCTGTCCATGGAATTTTCCAGGCAAGAATACTGGAGTGGGCTGCCATTTCCTACTACCACAACAAGAGAAATCACGACAATGAGAAACCAGCAAACCACAATGAAGAGTAGCCCTCTTACCACAGCTAGACAAAGCCCATGCATAGCACTGAAGACCCAGCACAGCCAAAAATAAATAATTGCTTTTAAAGATCATCAGTAAGAAACCAAAGCAATTACCCAACAAATACTACCATCAGCAGTATCAAACATTAGAAGGAAGTGTTTACTGCATGTTGAAGACTGAGCATTTCAGAGATTAATAGTGGTAAATGTAATTTTTAGTCACCATAGGAAGGCCTAGAACTCTGGAAAAAATGACACATCTTATAAGGATGGTATTAGACTTTTGACACTTGATCTTATATTCTTCCAGTTGCAGAATGAATCAATGATGTTAGGAAGATGCTCATGGATAGGATTCCTAGGACCTGGCTGCTAGTCTTGTCTCTCACTCCCTGACAAGGAGATGTTGGGTTAATGTCTTCCTTCTCTGAGGCTGTTTTATCATCTGAAGTTAGAAGATAAAATGGTATTGTATGAGTGTGACTTACTAAGCAGGATATTGCCTGTCATTGCAAAATAACTAGCAGCCTAATTATACCTTTTCAAGCAAAATTAGTTCCAAGTTTTCCCTTCCACAGTGTTACATGGTCAATATGCAGGTCAGATTGTTATAGTGTCAACTCTCAGTAAGTCTGTGAGGTGAGATAGGTAATTTCTATGAGTGCTTATATGTGTACTTTCTGTGCTGTGTGTGGGCTAAGTCACTTTGGTCATGTCCGACTCTTTGTGACCCTATGGACTATAGGTTGAAAGGCTCCTCTGTCCATGGGATTCTCCAGGCAAGAATATTGGAGTGGGTTGCCATTTCCTTCTGCAGAGGATCTTTCCAACCCAGGGATCGAACCCACATCTCTTATGTCTTCTGCATTGGCAGGTGCATTCTTTACCACTAATATCACCCAGGAAATATCATGTGTACTTTCTGATCAGGGCTATATGTGTACTTTGGACAGGATCAGGCCCTATATGTGTAGTTTCCCCAAATCCAAAGCCTTTAAAGGTAGCCACTGGACTGTCCCACTCATTTCAGAGCTACATAGTCTGCTCAAAGATTACTTAAGCTGCCATTTCCTCAAAAGGTGAGGATGAATAAATTAGCTGGTGGAAGTGAGGACTCTACTCTGGATGCAAAAGTTACTTGCAATATGTCCTATCCCTAATTCTACATGGGAGAGTAGAAAATAGATATAAAGATGCTAATGAACAAAAAAATAGTATGCATCTTTATCATGGTCTTAAGAGCAATAAAATATTCTCACTTTATGGTCAATAATTTACCAAAGTGCTAGATGATGATGATGATAATTATGATGGAAGAAAGTCCATCTCATCTCAAGTACTAGGTGTACCAGGTTTGCTGAAACCCAAATGACTTATTTCCATTATAAAAAGGTTACAAAATCCATAAAATTTTCTTAAACAGCTTTGACTGATAAAACTTGACACAGCACAATGATGATGCGTGCTGTGGTTTAAAATGCTCATTTTTATTTTTCCTTTCTATTAGTCAGCAACCAAACTGAATCTTCTGCCTTCAGACCATAAGACTTCTGGTAAGCTTTGTGTCTTCTGGAAAATTGGTTTTCCTGGGCACGTTGCTGCTAGTGTCTCATGCTGATGAATGACCCTGCTAGTGAAACACAATTTCTACTAAATCAACAAATAGTTGTTATAAAGGCTCTAAGTCTTACTCTATTCCTGCAACAAAAGCTTCCATCTCTTGCTCATTAATCCTTGTAAGTGAGATTCAAACAATGGGGAAAATTCCAATAAACTCTCCTCTCTTCTTAACTATTTTCTAGTTATTTCCTAAAATTAAGAGCAAGAGGCCTAATGCTAAGGAAGGAATGGTGAGACTTAAAGTGGGTTAGGGTATTTCTTAGGGGATAGGATCATTTAAGTGTCATTTAAGTGGAAATGTCTTCCCATTAGGATATGTCATCCATAAGCCTGTTAAACTGTATTTGATGAAGGAAGGGAGGGAAGAAGCCAAAAAATAAAAAAGGAAGGATGGGGGAAGACTAATGTTTAGGGAGCATCATGTGATTGTTGGATTTGGATCTGTATAAAAATGAGTCATTCTTGTTGGATTCAAAGGACAAAGGTGTTTCTGTGTAGTATATTCTTTCTCAGTTCTGGCCATACCAGTGTTTCACTGTTTTGGTGATTAAAGGGAATCATCATCATCATTATTATTATTACATCAGTCCTAAGAATTATGCTTGGGCATATCCATTCAGTATTTACTCCCTGTATTTTTCAGGAGTCATCCTGGTGTTTCCCACTCCTGAAATAATGGTTCTGTTTAGTCAAGCAATACTTTGTAAATGATGTGAGGGTTGTGTAGACAGGCTTCTGGTAATAATGATGTAACATCATACTGGTGGGTTTCAGGTCTTAATTAGCAATAAATTGATCATCTTTATTGAGGGGGTGGCTAGCGAAAACAGCAGTTTCTCCCCATTCATTATGACCATGACCTTTTAAATGGTAAGGGAGGATTGGTACCTGAGTGATCTTTCTATGAAACAATGAAGGTATCTTTCTGTCTAAAATATTTGAAAATTGTTGATGGGGACCATACATTTACTGAACTAAACATTTTCCTTTTTTCCCCAGATGCTGTTTTCCAAATAAGCAGACCCAATTTCTCTACACTTTTCTGTGCTCTCGCAGTATCTCAGTATTGAGAAACTATGGAGAACAGTGTTCACTGCTACTGTGTCTCTGTTTTTATCAAAGGAAAATCCTAGGTCTCAGTACAGAAATTTCTATATTATTGTCTCTTTTCTCCCAGACTTCAGCTTCAAACAAATGCCTTCATTTATTCATTACGTACAACTGTGAAGAGTCCCAGCAAGGCTCTAGGGATCTTTCCTTTGGATCCATCTCCCAAGGAGAAGGACTCCTGAGAGGTCCTCAGGTGAGCAGTCATTATTTTAATTATAAGAAGAATATTATGCAAAAGTACAAGAAACAATCAAAAGATACAGCTTTTGCATCTCTCTACTCTGATAATGGGCTTCCCTAGTGGCTCAGATGGTAAAGAACCTGCTTGCCAATGCAGGAGGCTGGAGGTCAATCCCTGGGTAGAGAAGATACCCCGGAGAATAGAATGGCAACCCACTCCAGTATTCTTGCCTGAAGAATTCCATGGGCAGGCTACTCTCCATGGGGTTGCAAAGAGTTGGACACGATTGAGTGACTAAACACACACATACTCTAAAAATACCTTCTGTGCAGTTTTAAGCTAGGAGAGAAAATCCAAGTCTGGTCCATCCTGAAATTATGTGTTCTGCAGTGTTCCGGCTCTAGAGGAGATACACCATCAGATGATATGCCAGAAAACAACTGGCATCTAGTCACCCAAAATCTCCTTCCTAAAGGTGGTTCATCAGAGCTAGAGCTTTAGTCTAGGGCCCTATAACACAAAACTATGCTTAGGTGGCAACAGAGGATGAGATGGATGGCATCACTGACTCAATGGGCAGGAGTCTGAGCAAAGTCTGAGAGCTGGTGAAGGACAGGGAAACCTGGAAGGCTGCAGTTCATGGGGGTTACATGACTAGTAGCTGAACAGCAACAACAATGCTTAGTGAATATGAATCTTGCTTATTTAATTCCCTTATCCACAGAAATAACCAGGCAAAGTAGGGGACAATGGATCTTATCAATATCTGAAACAGAAACTCTGAAATAATCTTTCTATTAAATGCCTAAAGTACAGTGATAATGCCTCAGGCTTTAGTAATCAACCATCAGATTACTAAATTTCTTCTGAAGCATCAAATGTCAAGAATAAAACAGTGTGCACTTATCATCAATAATATATGCACAGTGTAATCTACAGGAAACCTGGAATTTCATTCATAGATTATTTTGCCCAAGGAACTAGCTTTTAAAATTTTATATTAAAATATACCTTCCAGATAAAGAGATAAATACATTTTCTTCTGGCACCAAATTCACAAAACTAGAGGTACAAGTGGAAGTATAGTAAACAGGTAAAAACACACATATACACCATACACATAAACACAGGTACATGTGGAAAGGTGGAGCGAGACAGACAGATGTTGAAAATCAATAAGGGATATTCTCAGTGGGCCAGAAACTATGAGAGATCATTGAAAACTGGAAAGTAGACATTAAGCCTCTGAGGGAAGACAGAGTCTTGGAAGGAAGCTTTGGTCAAGGTTAACGGTGAGAACATTGTGCTACCCGAAAGAGAGGATCCGTACTAACAGTGCTCCCCATCTGGAAACAGAAGAAACTAGAAGCTTGCAAGGACTTAAGAAAAACTAGAAAGGTAATTAGATGGCTCTCTCTACACACTTATCCAGTGAATTCAGTCTCAATACTATAGATACCTGCTTCCTCTTTCAGGCCAAATAACAGAAATACTTAGAGATATGGGAAAATTGTTGAAATTAAAAACCCTCAAACCAAGTGTCAGTCCATTCAGGCTACTTTAACAAGGTACTAAAGATTGGGCAGCTTATAAACAACATTTACTGCTCTGAGTTTTAGAGACTAAAAATCTGAATTTGGGTGCCAACATGGTTGGGTTCTGATGAAGGTCGTCTTCCCAGCTGTGGACTGCTGACTACTTCTTGTAACCTCACATGGCAGAGAGGAGAAAGGGGGAGGGAAGCCCTCTTCTGACTTTCACAAGGGCACAGATTTAGTCATGAGGCTTCCAACCTTATGTTTGTATCTAATCCTAATTACCTCCCAAAGGCTCCACCACCTAAAGACCATCAAACTGGGGGATAGAGTTTCATCATATGAATTCTGGGGGTGGGATACAAATATTCAGTCCACAAAACTCTACCACAAGCCCCCTCAAATTCATGTCTTTCTCACACACAAAAAAATCCCATCCCTTAGTCCCCAAAGTTAACTCGATCCAGCATCAGCTCTAAAGTTTGAAGTCTCATCTAAAAATAACATATAAATCAGATAAAAATAAGCCTTGGGTAAAATCCATCCTGAGACAAAAATCTTCCCCAGATGAGAACAAGTGAAACCAACAAATTATACAAAGCCAAACCAAAATGAACAGTATGAAAAGGCAAAAAGGTATGATACTGAAAGATGAACTCCTCAGGTTGGTAGGTGCTAATATGCTACTAGAGAAGAGTGGAGAAATAACTCCAGAAATAATGAAGAGACAGAGTCAAAGCAAAAAAATCACCCAGTTGTGGATGTGACAGGTGATGGAAGTAAAGTCCAATGCTGTAAAGAGCAATATGGCATAGGAACTGGCAATGTTAGGTCCAGGATCAAGGCAACTTGGAAGTGGTCAAACAGGAGATGGCAAGAGTGAACAGTGCCATTTCAGGAATTAGTGAACTAAAATGGACTGGAATAGGTGAATTTACCTCAAATGACAATTATATCTACTACTGTGGGCAAGAATCTTAGAAGAGTAGCCGTCATGGTCAACAGAAGAGTCCAAAATGCAGTACTTGGATGCGATCTCAAAAATGACAGAATGATCTCTGTTCGTCTCCAAGGCAAACCATTCAATATCACAGTAATCCAAGTCTATGCCCCAACCAGTAATGCTGAAGAAGCTGAAGATGAACAATTCTATGAAGACCTACAAGACACTCTAGAACTAAAATCCATAAAAGATGTCCTCTTCATTATAGGGGACTGGAATGCAAAAGTAGGAAGTCAAGAAACACCTGGAGTAAAAGGCAAATTTGGCCTTGGAATACGGAATGAAGCAAGGCAAAGGCTAATAAAGTTTTGCCAAGAGAACGTACTGGTCACAGCACACACTCTCTTCCAACAACACAAGAGAAGACTCTACATTTGGACATCACCAGATGGTCAATAGTGAAATCAGATTGATTATATTCTTTGCAGCTAAAGATGGAGAAGCTCTATACAGTCAGAAAAAACAAGACTGGGAGCTGACTGTGGCTCAGATCATGAACTAGGTAATGCCCAATTCAAACTTAAATTGAAGAAGGTATGGAAAACTGCTAGACCATTCAGGTATGACCTAAATCAAATCCCTTATACAGTGGAAGTGACAAATAAATTCAAAGGATTAGATCTGATAGACAGACTACCTGAAGAACTATGGACGGAGGTTTGTGACATTATATAGGAGGCAGTGATCAAGACCATCCCCAAGAAAAAGAAATGAGAAAAGGCAAAATGGTTGTCTGATGAGGCCTTACAAATAGCTGTGAAAAGAAGAGACACTAAAGGCAAAGGAGAAAAGGAAAGATATACCATTTGAATGCAGAGTTCCAAAGAATAGCAAGGAGAGATAAGGAAGCCTTCCTCAGTGATCAGTGCAAAGAAATAGAGGAAAACAATAGAATGGGAAAGTCTAGCAATCTCTTCAAGAAAATTAGACATACCAAGGGAATATTTCACACAAAGATGAGCACAATAAAGGACAAAAATTGTATGGACCTAACAGAAGCAGAAGATATTAACAGGTGGCAAGAATACACAGAAGAACTATACAAAGAGATCTTCAAGACCCAGATAACCATGATGGTGCGATTACTCACCTAGAACCAGACATCCTGGAATGTGAAATCCAGTGGGCCTTAGGAGGCATCACTACAAACAAAGCTAGTGGATTCCAGTTGAGTTATTTCAAATCCTAAAACTGATGCTGTGAAAGTGCTGCACTCAATATGCCCATAAATCTGAAAAACTCAGCAGTGACCACAAGACTTGAAAAGGTCAGTTTTCATTCCAATCCCAAAGAAAGGCAATGACAAAGAATGTTCAAACTACCACACAGTTGCACTCATCTCACACACTAGCAAAGCAATGCTCAAAATTCTACAAGCCAGGCTTCAACAGTACGTGAAGTGTGAACTTTCAGATGTTCAACCTGGATTTAGAAAAGGCAGAGGAACCAGAGATCAAATGGCCAACATCCGCTGGATCATTGAAAGAGCGTTCCAGAAAAACATCTAGTTTTGCTGTATTGACTATGCCAAAGCCTTTGATTGTGTGGATCACAACAAACTGTGGAAAATTCTTAAAGAGATGGGAATACCAGACCATCTGACCTGCTTCCTGAGAAATCTGTATGCCGGTCAGGAAGCAACAGTTAGAACTGCACATGGAACAACAGACTGGTTCCAAATAGGAAAAGGAGTATGTCAAAGCTGTATATTGTCACCCTGCTTATTTAATTTATATGCAGAGTACATCATGTGAAAGGCTGGGCTGGAAAAAGCACAACATTCAGAAAACTAAGATCATAGCATTGGCCCCATCACTTCATGGGAAATAGATGGGGAAATAGTAGGAATAGTGACACTTTATTTTTTGGGGGCTTCAAAATCACTGCAGATTGTGATTCCAGCCATGAAATTAAAAGATGCTGGCTCCTTGGAAGAAAAGCTATGACCAACCTAGACAGCATATTAAAAAGCAGAGACATTACTTTGCCAACAAAGGTCCGTCTAGTTAAGCCTATGGTTTTCAATAGTCATGTATGGATGTGAGAGTTGGACTATAAATAAAGCTAAGTGCTGAAGAATTGATGCTTTTAACTGTGGTGTTGTAGAAGCCTCTTGAGAGTCCCTTGGACTACATGGAGATCCAACCAGTCCATCCTAAAGGAAATCAGTCCTGAATATTGATTTGAAGGACTGATGCTGAAGCTGAAACTCTAATACTTTGGCCACCTGATGCGAAGTACTGACATTGGAAAAGACCCTGATGCTGGGAAAGATTGAAGCTAGGTGGAGAAGGGGATGACAGAGGATGAGATGGTTGGATGGCATCACCAATTTGATGGACATGAGTTTGAGTAGGCTCCGGGAATTGGGGATGGACAGGGAAGCCTGGAGTGCTTCTGTCAATGTAGTCACAAAGAGTTGGTCACGACTGAGTGACTGAACTAAACTGAAACTAAGTATGATAGTGGGACAGGCATTGACTAAGCATTCCCATTTCAAAGGGAGTAACAGGAAAGAAGAAAGGTGATTAGTCTCTAGGAACTTCAAAACCTCGCTAGGCAAACTTCATGAGACCTTAAGGTACAAAGATAATCCTCTTGGGCTCCATAGTCTTCCCTCCAGGCCACTGGGATGACCCCCAGGCCATAGGGATGGCAGTCTTGCCCCCAAACTTTGCCAGGCAGGGGTTATGCTCCAGGGCTCTGTGGGATTACCTCTCAAGGCTTTAGGCAGAAATCCCTAGTCTGTTAAAAGCAAGGAAATAGTCCCACCTTTTCAAACTGAGATGGCAGCCCTGGTGATCTCTGAATCACCTTCGGGCTCATTCTTTCCTTATCTTAAAGAATAGGCTACTTTTGTAGCCAAATGCTCCTGTCTTACACTGGGTTAACCAAGAAGTTCATTCTGGTTTTCTATAACATCTTAAGAAAAACCTGAATGAACTTTTTGGCCAATCAAAAGAAAATTCAGCAATTCCAACAGACTTTCTTCCTTCTCCTACTTCACTTCTTTCCATCTTCTCCCACTTCACTTCAAACTGGCAGTTTTCTTACTGGGATAAGACCATGGCTGACATCCCCACTAATATTGTCAAAGGGTCATTTGGTCCCCTCCTTAGTGTTCTAATATAAAAATGTTTCCCCATTTTTTTGCAACAGGGTTTTAGACAGATAATTTTCCAAACCTTTATGTTCCAGATGCTTTCTGCTTAGCAATCCCATCTTTAAGTCATTTTCTCTTTTCACATTTTACTATAAGCAATCAAAAGGAGAAAGCCATATCCTCAACACTTTGCTCAGAAGTCATCAATTAAATATCCAATTTCATGCTCACAAGTTCTACCTTCCATAAAACCCTAAAACATGAAGACAATGCAGCCAAGTTCTTTATAACAAGGATCAGCTTTTCTCTAGTTTCCAATAACATGTTTCTCATTTCCATCTGAGAACTTATCATAATAACTTTTATCATCCATATTTCTACCAACATTCTATTCATAATTACATATTCTCTAAGAAGATGGAAGATTTCCCTATTGCTCTCCTTTTCTTTCTGAACTCTCCACAGAATCACCTTTTAAATTCCCTTCATAGCTATACTGGCTTTTTCTAGCATGCACTTCATATAAACAACAAATTAATTTCTGACAGTACTAGAGGCTTAAACTCTGAAATTCTTGTAGGACGCTTTACATTACAGTCAGCTAACTTTTCATCGTATCCTCATATGGCTGAGAGCAGAGAAGGGGAGTGAGCACTCTTGAGATTTTTATTTCTTTTTTTTTAATCTCAGGTTTTTAAATTATTTATTTTACTTTATAACATTGTATTGGTTTTGCCATACATTGACATGAATCCTCCATGAGTGTACATATGTTCCCCATGCTGAAACCCCCTCCCAGCTCCCTTCCCACCCCATCCCTCTGGGTCATCCCCTTGTACCAGCCCTGAGCACCCGGTATCATGCTTCGAACCTGGACTGGCAGTTCACTTCACATATGATAATTTACATGTTTCAATGCGATTTCCCCATATCATCCTGCCCTCACCCTCTCCCACAGAGTGCAAAAGACTGTTCTATACATCTGTGTCTCTTTTGTTGTCTCACATACAGGGTTATCGTTACCATCTTTCTGAATTCCATATATATGCATTAGTATACTGTATTGGTGTTTTTCTTTCTGGCTTACTTCACTCTGTATAATAGACTCCAGTTTCATCTACCTCATTAGAACTGATTCAAATGCATTCTTTTTACTGGCTGAGTAATATTCCATTGTGTATATGTACCAAAGCTTTCTTATCCATTCATCTGCTGATGGACATCTAGGTTGCTTCCATGTCCTGGCTATTATAAACAGTGCTGCGATGAACATTGGGGTAGGTGTGTCTCTTTCAATTCTGGTTTCCTTGGTGTGTATGCCCAGCAGTGGGATTGCTGGTCATATTGCAGTTCTATTTCCAGTTTTTAAAGGAATCTCCACACCGTTCTTCATAGTGGCCGTACTAGTTTGCATTCCCACCAACAGTGTAAAAATGTTCCCTTTTCTCCACACCCTCTCCAGCATTTATTGCTTGTAGACTTTTGGATAGCAGCCATTCTGACTGGTGTGAAATGGTACCTCATTGTGGTTTTGATTTGCTTTTCTCTGATAAAGAGCGATGTTGAGCATCTTTTCATATATTTGTTGTCCATCTGTATGTCTTCTTTGGAGAAATGTCTGTTTCATTCTTTGGCCCACTTTTTGACTGGGTCATTTATTTTTCTGGAATTGAGCTTCAGGAGTTGCTTGTATATTTTTGAGATTAATTATTTGTCCGTTGTTTCATTTGCTATTATTTTCTCCCATTCTGAAGGCTGTCTTTTCACCTTGCTTATAGTTTCCTTTGTTGTGGAAAAGCTTTTAATTTTTATTAGGTCCCATTTGTTTATTTTTGCCTTTACTTCCAATATTCTGGGTGGTGGGTCATAAAGGATACTGCTATGGTTTATGTTGGAGAGTGTTTTGCCTATTTTTCCTCCAGGAGTTTTATAGTTTCTGGTCGTACCTTCAGATCTTTAATCCATTTTGAGTTTATTTTTGTATATGATATTAGAAAGTGTTCTAGTTTAATTATTTTACAAGTGGTTGACCAGTTTTCCCAGCACCACTTGTTAAAGAGATTGTCTTTTCTCCATTGTATATTCTTGCCTCCTTTGTCAAAGATAAGGTGTCCACAGGTGCATGGATTTATCTCTGGGCTTTCTATTTTGTTCCATTGATCTGTATTTCTGTCTTTGTGCCAGTACCATACTGTTTTGATGACTGTGGCTTTGTAGTAGAGCCTGAGGTCAGGCAGGTTGATTCCTCCAGTTCCATTCTTCTTTCTCAAGATTGCTTTGGCTATTCGAGGTTTTTACTATTTCCATACAAACTGTGAAATTATTTGTTTTAGTTCTCTGAAAAATATTGTTTGTAGCTTGATAAGAATTGCATTGAATCTATAGATTGCTTTGGGTAGTATACTTATTTTCACTATATTGATTCTTCAGATCCATGAACACGGTATATTTTTCCATCTATTTGTGTCATCTTTGATTTCTTTCACCAGTGTTTTATAGTTTTATATATATATATATATATATATATATATATATATATATATATATGTCTTTTGTTTCTTTAGGTAGATATATTCCTAAGTATTTTTTTTTCATTGCAATGGTGAATGGAATTGTTTCCTTAATTTCTCTTTCTGTTTTCACATTGTTAGTGTATAGGAAGTCAAGGGATTTCTTGTGTGTTAATTTTATATCCTGCAAGTTTACTCTATTCATTGATTAGCTCTAGTAATTTTCTGGTATAGTCTTTAGGGTTTTCTATGTAGATGATCATGCCATCTGCAAACAGTGAGTTTTACTTCTTTTCCAATCTGGATTCCTTTTATTTCTTTTTCTGCTCTGATGGCTGTAGCCAAAACTTACAAAACTATGTTGAATAGTAGTGGTGAGAGTGGGCACCCTTGTCTTGTTCCTGACTTTAGGGAAATGCTTTCAATTTTTCACCATTGAGGATAATGTTTGCTGAGGGTTTGTCATATATCGCTTTTATTATGTTCCTTCTATTCCTGCTTTCTGAAGGCTTTTTTTTTTTTTAATATATCATAAATGGATATTGTATTTTGCCAAAGGCTTTCTCTGCACATATTGAGATAATCATATGGTTTTTATTTTTAAATGTGTTAATGTGGTGTATTACATTGATTGATTTGTAGATATTGAAGAATCCTTGCATCCCTGGGATAAAGCCCACTTGGTCATGATGTATGATCTTTTTAATATGTTGTTGGATTCTGTTTGCTAGAATTTTGTTAAGAATTTTTCCATATATGTTCATCAGTGATATTGGCCTGTAGTTTTCTTTTTTGTGGCATCTCTGTCAGGTTTTGGTATTAGGGTGATGGTGGCCTCATAGAATGAGTTTGGAAGTTTACCTTCCTCTGCAATTTTCTGGAAGAGTGAGTAAGATAGGTGTTAGCTCTTCTCTAAAGTTTTGGTAGAATCCAGCTGTAAAGCCGTCTGGTCCTGGGCTTTTGTTTGTTGGAAGATTTCTGATTACAATTTCAGTTTCTGTGCTTGTGATGGGTCTGTTAAGATTTTCTGATTCTTCTTGGTTCAGGTTTGGAAAGTTGTACATTTCTAAGAATTTGTCCATTTTACTGGCATATAGTTGCTGATAGTAGTGTCTTATGATTTTTAAAAGGGCATTTATCCCATTCTCTTGAGAGTCCCTTGGACTGCAAGAAGATCCAACCAGTCCATCCTAAAGGCGATCAGTCCTAGGTGTTCATTGGAAGGACTGATGTTGAGGCTGAAACTCTAATACTTTGGTCACCTGATGCAAAGAGCTGACTCATTTGAAAAGACTCTGATGCTGGGAAAGATTGAGGGTAGGAGGATAAAGGCATGACAGAGGTGAGATGGTTGGATGTCATCACTGACTCAATGGACACGGGTTTGGGTAGACTCTGGGAGTTGGTGATGGACAGGGAGGCCTGGCATGCTGTGATTCATGGGGTTGCAAAGAGTCGGACAAGACTGAGTGACTGAACTGAACTGAACTATCCCATTCGTGCCTCCCATGAGCCACCCTCGTGACATCTGCTGCTGCTAAGTCACTTCAGTCAAGTCCAACTCTGTGCGACCCCATAGATGGCAGCCCACTAGGCTCCCTGTCCGTGGGATTCTCCAAGCAAGAACACGGGAGCGGGTTTCCATTTCTTTCTCCAATGCATGAAAGTGAAAAGTGGAAGTGAAGTCTCTCAGTTGTGTCTGACCCTCAGCGACCTCATGGACTGCAGCCTTCCAGGCTTCTCCATCCTTTGGATTTTCCAGGCAGGAGTACTGGAGTGAGGTGCCATTGCCTTCTCTGCTTGTGATCTCATCCAATCCTAATTACTTCCCAAAGGCTTCATTTCCTATTATCATCATATTGGGAAGTAGGGTTTCACCATATGAGTTTTAAAGGGGCACAAACATTCAGTCCATTATACCAAACCACTATCATCACTTGCTGGACTTAACACTGTAGTCTTCTAATTTGTCTCCTTGCTCTCATCCTTGTCCTTGTACCTAAAACCTATTCTCAACAGAATAGCATGAGAACCTCTCTTACAATATAAATCAGATCATGCCTCTCCTCTATTCAAAGCACTGCACTGGCTGACTGTCAAACATGAATAAAATCAATTGTCTTCCTGATGATGTTTACTATTCTGCCCAGGTTTACCTCTTTATTTAACCCTACTTCTTGTCATTCTTTTCCTCCTGAGTAGGCTTCAGTCTCTGGAAAAGGCAATGGCAACCCACTCCAATAATTTTGCCTGGAAAATCCCATGGACAGAAGAGCCTGGTAGGCTGCAGTCCATGGGATTGCTAAGAGTCAGACATGACTGAGTAACTTCCCTTTCACTTTTCACTTTCATGCATTGGAGAAGGAAATGGCAACCCACTCCAGTGTTCTTGCCTGGAGAATCCCAGGGATGGCAGAGCCTGGTGGGCTGCCATCTATGGGGTTGCACAGAGTTGGACATGACTGAAGTGCAGATGGTGATTGCAGCCATGACATTAAAAGATGCTTGCTCCTTGGAAGGAAAGTTATGACCAACCTAGATAGCATATTGAAAAGCAGAGACATTACTTTGCCAACAAAGGTTTGTCTAGTCAAGGCTATGGTTTTCCAGTGGTCATGTATGGATGTGAGAGTTGGACTGTGAAGAAAGCTGAGCACCGAAGAATTGATGCTTTTGAACTGTGGTGTTGGAGAAGACTCTTGAGAGTCCCTTGGACTGTAAGGGGATCCAACCAGTTCATTCTGAAGAAGATCAGTCCTGGGTGTTCTTTGGAAGGAATGATGCTAAAGCTGAAACTCCAGTACTTTGGCCACCTCATGCAAAGAGTTGACTCATTGGAAAAGACTCTGCTGCTGGGAGGGATTGGGGGCAGGAGGAGAAGGGGACGACAGAGGATGAGCTGGCTGGATGGTATCACCGACTCAATGGACATGAGTTTGAGTGAACTCCGGGAGTTGGTGATGGACAAAGAGGCCTCATTTCAGTGCAGTTCAGTTGCTCAGTCATGTCCGACTCTTTGTGTCCCCATGAATCGCAGCATGCCAGACTTCCCTGTCACTCAAACTCATGTCCAGCCTCAGCCTCAGTTTCAGCCTCAGCATCATTCCTTCCAATGAACACCCAGGACTGGTCTCCTTAAGATGGACTGGTTGTAACTCCTTGCAGTCAAGGGACTCTCAAGAGTCTTCTCCAACACCACAGTTCAAAACCATCAATTCTTTGGTGCTCAGCTTTCTTCACAGTCCAACTCTCATCCATATATGACCACTGGAAAAACCACAGCCTTGACTAGACAAATGTTTGTTGGTAAAGTAATGTCTCTGCTTTTAATATGCTATCTAGGTTGGTCATAAATTTCCTTTCAAGGAGTAAGCATCTTTTAATTTCATGGCTGGAATCACCATCTGCAGTGATTTTGGAGCTCAAAAAATAAAGTCTGACACTATTTCTACTGTTTCCCCATCTATTTCCCGTGAAGTGATAGGATCAGATGCCATGATCTTAGTTTCTGAATGTTGAGCTTTAAGCCAACTTTTTCACTCTCCTCTTTTACTTTCATCAAGAGGTTTTTTTAGTTCCTCTCCACTTTCTGCCATAAGAGTGGTGTCATCTGCATATCTTCAGGTCAGTTCAGTCGCTCAGGCATCCTGCAATTCATGGGGTTGCAAAGAGTCAGACATGACTGAGTGACTGAACTGAACTGACTGAACCAAAGTGACTTAGCAGAAGTGGGCTTTAGTTTCATTTCCCTTGTTACACATTTCCCCTCAGTGCATTTGCATCTAATTCCTCAGGTAAAGGCAGCATCCTCACGTGCACTTGATTCAAGCCTCTGCTCAGTTGTCACTTTTTCAGAGAGGCCTTTCTGACCCCTCTAGAGTAGTATCTCCCTCACTTTCCATTCTCAAAGTATCCTTTTGTTTTTCTTCTAGCACTGATTAATACGTAACAGGCACATATTGTTACATAACATCATATGCTTTCAATACATAGTTACTGAATATTAATTGAATGGATTATACAAAAAATAGCACAAATAAATGAAGCAGAAGAGTGAAATAATGAATTGGAGAGCTAACTTGTGAAATTCTACCAGAAGATAGTTTAAACAGATAGAGATGCCATATCAAAGAAAGATTTATGAAACAAACATATAATTCTCAATATCTTTCAAATCAAAGTTCCAGATGGAACAAATACAGGGAGTAGAGCAAAATAATATTTTAGGAAAATGACTAGATAATTAGAATTTTCCACAAAGGAAGAAAGATTTGAATGCTTGAAAGAATGCTGAATATCCTTTAGGTCAGGTTAAAAAACATAAATAATAAACCCACACAAAGATACATTGTGATGATATTTCAGAAATGTTAAATACTCAAGAATAAATCTAAGCAGAAGAATGCCAAATATTTATTTTAAAACTACAGAAATTTAGTGAACAGTACCAATGGAACTTCCCTGGTGGCTCACATGGTAAAGCATCTGCCTACAATGTGGGAGACCTGGGTTCGATCTCTGGGTCTGGAAGATCCCCTGGAGAAGGAAATGGCAACCCACTCCAATACTCTTGCCTGGAAAATCCCACGGACAGAAGATCCTGGTAGGCTACAATCCATGGGGTTGCAAAGAGTCGGACATGACTGAGCGATTTCACTTTCACTTTCTTTCACCAATGGATACCTGTATATATTGAAAACTATACCATGGTCTTCCAAAGGAATATTCACATTTTATCATTTATATTTCTCTACTTAACTTGGATTTAATTTTCTCTTTTAGCTTCTAAGGTATAAGCTTAGATTATTATGTTTAAATCTTTCTTTTTACCTAATATATGCATTTAATGCTGTAATTTCCCACTACGCATTTCTTTTGCTGGATCCTACAGAATTTGAAAAGTTGCATCTTAGCTTTCATTTCATTAAAAATATTTTAAAATTTCTTTTGAGATCTTGTCTTTGATCCAGGTGTTGTTATTCAGATGCTTGTTATTTAACCTGCGAATGTTTGGGCTCTTCCAACTATATTAATGCCGTTGATTTCTAAGTTAATTCCATGTGGTTTTATAATATATATTATTTTAAACTTGGTAAGGTGTGTTTTTGTCCAAGATGGTGTTATATATTAGTGAATGTTCCACGTGAGCTAGAGAAAAATGTCTCTGTAAGGATAGCCTTTCTAAGAGGTGTAAATTTGTATCTCATCATGGTTTTGAAGTTACCTGATGCTTAGTGATGTTGACTATCTTTTCACATACCCTTGGCTACTTGTAGGTCTTTGGAAAGATGTTTATTTACTTCTTCTGCTCATTTTTAATTGAATTTCTTTCTTTCTTTTTTGCTGTTTTGTTGTATGGGTTCTTAGATATATAATGGTTTGCATTTATATCAAACTTCTCAGATATATAATGGTTTGCAGTTATTTTCTTCCAATGTGTAGGATACCTTCTCATTTTGTTTTTCATTTTTCCATGCAGAAGGTTTATAAGTTTGATGTAGTTCCACTTAAATTACTTTTGCCTTTGTTGCTTACACTTTTAGGAATCATATCTAAAAAGCTTTGTTCTTGTTAGTCGCTCAATTGTGTCCGACTCTTTGCAACCCATGAACTGTAGCCTGCCAGACTCCTCCATCCACGGGATTTTCCAGGCAAGAATACTGGAGTGGGTTGCCATTTCCTTCTCCAGGGTATCTTCCTGACCAAAGGATCAACCGAGGGTCTCCCACATTACAGGCAGGCTCTTTACTGTCTGAGCCTCCAGGGAATGCTAACCCAACCCCCAACCCCCTTGCCAAAAAAAAAAAAAAAAAGGCATTACCAAGACCAAAGTCAAGGAACTTTCCCCCATACTCCCCATATTTTCTTCTGGGCTTTTATGATTTCAGGGCTTATTGTAAGTTTAATTCATTTTGAGTTAGGTTTTGTGAGTGGTGTAAGATAGGGATCCAGTTTCATTTTTCTGCTTGTGGTTATCTAGTTTTTCCAACACTATTTATTGAAGAAACTATCCTTTCCCAATTGAGTGCTCTTGGCTTCCCAGTCAAATATTAGTTGATCTTACATATGTGGGGTGGGAGGGTTATTTTTTGGTTCTTACTTCTGTTTTAGTGGTCTATATGTCTATTTTTATGCCACTACCATACTGTTTCCCTGGTTCAGTTAGTAAAGAGTCTGCCTGTAATGCAGGAGATCTGGGTTCAATCCCTGGGTTGGGAAGATCCCCTGGAGAAGGAAATGGCAGCCCACTCCAGTATTCCTGCCTGGAGAATTCCATGGACAAAGGGACCTGGTGTATTACAGTCCATAGGGTCATAAAGAGTTAGACATGATTGACTGACTAAGACTTACAGTTTTACTTTTATACTGTTTATATTACTATTTTTTTATAGTCTAGTTTGAAATCAGGAAGTGTGATGTCTTCAGCATTGTTCTTTTTCAGGACTGCTTTGGCTGTTTGGGGTCTTGTGTGGTTCCATACAAATTTTAGAATTGTTTTTTGGCAAAAACAATACAATATTGTAAAGTAAAAAAATAATAATATAATTGTTTTTTCTATCTCTGTGAAGTAATGCTTTGGAGTTTTACAGAGATTGCTTCAGATTTATATATGGCTTTGGGTAGTATGAATATTTTAACAATATTAATTCTTATAACACATAAACACGGGATTCATTTCCATCTGTGTCTTTTTGATTTCTTTCATCAGAGTTACACATGAGGCTGCAATTAAGCTGCAACTAGGCATGCAGTCATCTGGAGAAGGAGGCTTGGTTTCCAAGTTCATAAACAAAGTTGTTGGAAGGTCTCAGTTCCTCACCTTGTAGGTCTCCCATAGGTTTTTTGAAACTCCTCATAACATGGCAGCAGGCTTCCCCCAGAACATTCTTTACCACAGATCATTTTAAAAAGTACATGTTTTCTTTTTTGTAATACTATATGGCATATATGAATTCCTTTGGGGAATGAAGAATGTTAAAAATAAATAATAAATAATGTAATCAATCTCATGAAAAATGAGCATGCCCCTCTTGTCAGGCATTAGGTTTTCTATTTAACACTTATTAAGTGCTAAGGCTAAGGCTGTGTTGTGGTATAGTTTATTGCATATACTTTGTTGCCTCTCCAACCCCTTTTTACTCCTTGCCCAGTTGCATAGCAGCCAGGTACTCTAGGTAGCATTTAATTTAGGAGGGATTCATGGGTGAGACCTAATTGGCCAAAGGCAATTATTTCAGTCACAGGGATTGTTTCGGGGGAGGCACCTGAATTAATACATTCATGGAGAATATCATGGAAATTTGATCAGAGTTTAGAAGTGACTTTATCTTGTTTTTTTTTTTAATATAAATTTATTTATTTTAATTGGAGGTTAATTTATTTACAATATTGTATTGGTTTTCCCATACATCAACATGAATCCACCACAGGTATACACGTGTTCCCCATACTGAACCCCCCTCCCTCCTCCCTCCCTGTACCATCCCTTTGGGTTGTTCCAGTGCACCAGCCCCGAGCATCCAGTATCATGCATCAAACCTGGACTGGCGATTCATTTCATATATGACATTATACATGTTTCAGTACCATTCTCCCAAGTCATTCCACCCTCTTTCTCTCCCACAGAGTCCAAAAGACAGTTCTATACATCTGTGTCTCTTTTGCTGTCTTGCACATAGGGTTATCATTACCATCTTTCTAAATTCTATATATATGCATTGCTACTGCTAAGTCACTTCAGTCGTGTCTGACTCTGCAACCCCACAGATGGCAGCCCACAAGGCTCCCCCATCCCTGGGATTCTCCAGGCAAGAACACTGGAGTGGGTTGCCATTCCTTCTCCAATATATATGCATTAGTATACTGTGTTGGTGTTTTTCTTTCTGGCTTTCTTCACTCTGTATAATAAGCTCCAGTTTCATCCACCTCATTAGAACTGAATCAAATGTATTCTTTTTAATGGCTGTGTAATACTCCACTGTGTATATGTACCACAGCTTTCTTATCCATTCATCTGCTGATGGACATCTAGCTTGCTTCCAAGTCCTGGCTATTATAAACAGTGCTATGATGAACATTGGAGTACACGTGTCTCTTTCTATGAGGCCACCATCACCCTAATACCAAAACCTGACAAAGATGCCACAAAAAAAGAAAACTACAGGTCAATATCACTGATGAACATAGATGCAAAAATCCTTAACAAAATTCTAGCAATCAGAATCTAACAACACATTAAAAAGACCATACACCATGACCAAGTGGGCTTTATCCCAGGGATGCAAGGATTCTTCAATATCCACAAATCAATCAATGTAATACACCACATTAACAAACTGAAAAATAAAAGCCATATGATTATCTCAACAGATGCAGAAAAAGCCTTTGACAAAATAGAAGTGACTTTAGAAAACACTCCTGAACTCTCCTATACCTAGAAACTCATTGAGTTGAATGGTACAATCAAAACCTTGAGGATAATTTTTTTTCCTCTGGACTCTGTGTGAGGTTATAAGCTGCATTCAGTAAGGCTTTTTAATAGCGCATTTCTCCAACTCTCAAGGGCTAGAGAAGTTGCACATCTCTTTGTATTGGTTTTGTATGATACTCACTAATTTAGCTAATTAATTACTTTGCTGTGCACATATCTTGCTCAACTCCATAAAATGCAGTCACAGAATGCTAATTGTGACTAACCAGGAGAAGGAGGACCCTAGATACACATGGAATAAGCTTTTAAGGACTGATGTGGCTATATTTATGACAGGAAGTTTCAGAAGCAATATTTCCAATTCAAATTTGAATGAAACTTGTTAGGAAATCAACTGTTCATTGGTCTCTTTGCAGATCTACACCATTTAGTGTGGCATTAGGAAACTCATCCTCCAAAACAATGGAAAAACAACTGATGGCCGTCTCAACAACAACAACAATAAAACAGAAAAAGTTAAAAACTGAGTTATCAGCCACTTACCAAAGTAGTGACTCCATATCATTCTGGAGACCTTTCAGTATTATTCTTCTCACATCATGATTCATTAATGTTTCCAATAAATTGTAAAAGCTTACTTGGCAAGTTATCACAGCAACAACTATGAACACTATATCCCCTCTAAAGAAAGACTCATAGGATGTAGAAAATGTTGATTGTAAACAGAAAAAAGAAATGATTTTCTGAAAGTACAATGACTTTATTTCCATTGAATATGTATGGAAATGCCACCTTTTAAATGATAGTTTTAGAAGTATTCACCAAGCTAGAAAGCTATCAGAAAGAAACTGACAACATTCTACTAAAGCAAAACATACTTTGCTGTATTTATTTTTGATATATCTAGATCTGAAGGAGGTCTTAGACAGCAATTGTAAACCATGATTAATTTGGTGATATTGGAACAATCATGGCCCTACACATTCTCTTAGTACTATTTCTCTTAACAAACCTGACCATAGACTCAACCTTAATCTAGGAACTGTATGGTGTACATGCCTAAATAGCACTATTCACCCTGGTTTCTTATCTTCTAGAAGCAACTGACATCTAGTACAGAACTAGAGAAATACTAAAGATTACTATATTACCATGGAAAGTGAAAGTGTTAGTTGCTCAGTAGTTTCTCACCCTTTGTGATGCCATGGACAGTAGCCTGCCAGGCTTCTCTGTCCATGGAATTGTCCAGGCAAGCATACTGGAGTGGGTAACTATTCCCTTCTCCAGGGTATCTTCCCAACCTAGGGATTGAACCTGGGTCTCCTGCATTGCAGGCAGATTCTTTACCATCTGAGACACCAGGGAAACCACACATTAGCATCAGTTCAGTTCAGTTCAGTTCAGTCGCTCAGTCGTGTCCAACTCTTTGCAACCCCATGAACTGCAGCACGCCAGGCCTCCCTGTCCATCACCAACTCCCAGAGTTCACTCAGACTCACATCCATTGAGTAAGGGATGACATCCATCCACCTCATCCTCTCTCGTCCCCTTCTCCTCCTGCCCTCAATCCCTCCCAGGAGCAGAGTCTTTTCCAATGAGTCAACTCTTTGCATAAGATGGCCAAAGTACTGGAGTTTCAGCTTTAGCATCATTCCTTTCAAAGAAATCCCAGGGTTGGATCTCCTTCAGAATGGACTGGTTGGATCTCTTTGCAGTCCAAGGGACTCTCAAGAGGCTTCTCTAACACCACAGTTCAAAAGCATCAATTCTTCGGCACTCAGCCTTCTTCACAGTCCAACTCTCACATCCATACATGGCCACTGGAAAAACCATAGCCTTGACTAGATGGACCTTTGTTGGCTAAGTAATGTCTCTGCTTTTCAATATGCTATCTAGGTTGGTCATAACTTTTCTTCCAAGGAGTAAGCGTCTTTTAATTTCATGGCTGCAGTCATCATCTGCAGTGATTTTGGAGCCCCCAAATAAAGTCTGACACTGTTTCCACTGTTTCTACATCTATTTCCCATGAAGTGATGGGACCAGATGCCATGGTCTTCGTTTTCTGAATGTTGAGCTTTAAGCCAACTTTTTCACTCTCCTCTTTCACTTTCATCAAGAGGCCCTTTAGCTTCTCTCCACTTTCTGCCACAAGGGTGTGTCATCTGCATATCTGAGGTTATTGATATTTCTCCTGGCAATCTTGCTTCCAGCTTGTGTTTCTTCCAGCCCAGCGTTTCTCATGATGTACTCTGCATAAAAGTTAAATAAGCAGAGTGACAATATATAGCCTGTACTCCTTTTCCTATCTGGAACCAGTCTGTTGTTCCATGTCCAGTTCTAACTGTTGCTTCCTGGCCTGCATATAGGTTTCTCAAGAGGCAGGTCAGGTGGTCTGGTATTCCCATCTCTTTCAGAATTTTGCAGTTTATTGTGATCCACACAGTCAAAGGCTTTGGCATAGTCAATAAAGCAGAAATAGATGTTTTTCTGGAACTCTCTTGCCTTTTCCATGATCCAGTGGATGTTGGCAATTTGACCTCTGGTTCTTCTGCCTTTCCTAAAACCAGCTTTAACATCAGGAAGTTCACAGTTCACATATTGCTGAAGCCTCACTTGGAGAATTTTGAGCATTACTTTACTAGCATGTGAGATGAGTGCAATTGGTGTGGTAGTTTAAGCATTTTTGGCATTGCCTTTCATTGGGATTGGAATGAAAACTGACCTTTTCTAGTCCTGTGGCCACAGCTGGGTTTTCCAGATTTGCTGGCATATTGAGTGCAACAATTTCACAGCATCATCTTTCAGGATTTGAAATAGCTCAACTGGAATTCCATCACCTCCACTAGCTTTGTTCATAGTGGTGCTTTCTAAGGCCCACTTGACTTCACATTCCAAGATGTCTGGCTCTAGGTGAGTGATCACACCATTGTGATTATCTGGATCATGACCTTTTTTGTACAGTTCTTCTGTGTATTCTCTCCACCTCTTCTTAATATCTTCTGCTTCTGCTAGGTCCATACCATTTCTGTCCTTTATCGAGCCCATCTTTGCATGAAATATTCCCCTGGTATCTAGGTCTTCTTAAAAACAATCTGGTTACTCCATACTTTCTGTGAATAAGTAGACATTCTCAAGAAGCTGTCTTGATAACTTAATTTTTTTACTAATGAGAAATGAATTACCTTAGGATGAATGCCTAAATGGATAAATAGGGTTAAATATCAGGAATGAGCTGGTTAACTTCTGCAAGATTTTAGCTCCAAGGTGAAATTTTATTAGTTTAGTTAGAACTATGGTATGAATCATTTATTTGTGTCACTCATTTCACAGTCTGAACTATAGAACTCTAGAGGGGTCAGTGCAACCAATGACTCACACAAAAAATACCCATAAAGTCAGGAGAGAGACATACCCTCAACAATGGTTTTTACTATGAGAAAACTCTCCAAGAAAAAATAACACATCAAGATTCTTTTTTTCTCTTAACTCCTTAGCAAAGAAACATTTATCTGATCAAAGAGGAAAAATACACAGTAGAAATGGGAGAGAAAGAAAATAAATCTGGATAAAAGGAAAGTAGAAACATTTCAAATCAAGGAAAGAAATAACGGCATTGTACAGCATTAGTGATTCCATTTTCAAGCTGTCAACATGATGTCACTGAATGAGTTGGAAAGAGATACATGACAGCATACCCATATAGAGTATTTCTACCACAGAGACAGAAGAAATATACATGACCTCAAGATCATAGATACTGCAGGATAATTGTAAAGTTATAAATTTTGAGTATTCATTTTCTTTGTTTTAATATAATTTATTAAATTGTAAACTTACATAATTTATATTTTAAAATAATAACTGTGTTTTATACTTGGCTTGTACAATTATTGAAAATTTAATAATAGGCTCTGCCATACCCATACAAGAAAGCTTTAGCAAAGTACTGGTTACAGTAAGTGGAACAGGGGTAGTGAAATTTTAAAAACACAGTTATTATATTTGAGGGAATAGGTAAACTTCCTGAGCAAGACCATTTCCTTAATTCTCAATATTGGGTAGCTCATCCTCAATTTTGCAAGGAGAGCTTCAGAGGAAAATATAAAATATGAATTAGACTATCTAAATAGGAAATCTGTTTTGACACACCATCTGGGAGTTGATAGCTCAATCTTTCTTAGAGATTAACATCTAGAATATTAATACCACAAAAGGTTGAAGAAATCCCAAGGTCTATTTTGAGGTATAATTCACAAAAACATAATGAGAAAAGAAACTGGAGTGTAAATCAGTGGCTTAAACACTCTTAAAAATATTTTTCTGTTGCTAAAAGAACAACAACAATGTGCTTGGCAACTTTTCACTTCTTTATCTTTTAAGTTTCAAAGCACACGCACAGGCATGGGTGGGGAGCCTGGAACCATTCCCATCAGCCCCTGAGGTAGCCCTTGAGACCCCTTCATAGAATCCCAGGGTTCCACAGAACTACTCGAATATATAGGTAAGAATGTTTGAAGCCTACTATTCAAGGAGGCCTGTGGATGCTGGGAATCAAACACCACATATCTGGAAGTATTAAAGACACAGTTATAACTCATAATTTATTATCCACACGCACATAAACATATTAGTCTTGTCACAGAACATTTACCTGCAGTAAGTCTAGCAGTGGAAAAGAGATAACACTTACTTAATCAGTAGGCTGATGTTGTTTTGCAGACATAAACTGCTCCATAATTCTGACAAGAGTTTCACATTTATATGTGGTTCAGTGCATATACACCCTCACCCCGTACGAAGTACTTGCAATGACTAGAAGATCATAGATTTGGAATCAGTAGGAAGGAATGATGCTAAAGCTGAAACTTCAGTACTTTGGCCACCTCATGCGAAGAGCTGACTCACTGGAAAAGACTCTGCTGCTGGGAGGGATTGGGGGCAGGAGGAGAAGGGGATGACAGAGGATGAGATGGGTGGATGGCATCACTGACTCAATGGACATGAATCTGGGTGAACTCCAGGAGTCTGTGATGGACAGGGAGGCCTGGCGTGCTGTGATTCACTGGGTTGCAGAGAGTCGGACATGACTGAGCAACTGAACTGAACTGAAATGAACTGAGACAACACTATCTTCCCACAACAGGCACGTTAACCAACCAAGGAAACCTTTCTAATTTACTTCAAGACTGCCCCAGGATCTTGCTAAACACAGTTTTTTGAGGGGGCAGCTACAGAAGATCAGAATTGGCAGCCCAGCTGAAATCCACGTATTCTTTGTGGACCAGGAAACCATTCAGGTCAAATGCAGCTATAATGTCTTAGCTCTGCACAAATGTCAACCTTGTCTTTTCAATTCTTACTGCTGTTATTTTACTCTTTTTTTTAAAAGCCTGCATCACTTAAAGACACAAACAAACAAATACAAATATTTGAAGATCTGAATACTTACAGACAAGAAAAAAATATCATTAATTTCCCAGTAGAACATACAGAACATTTTATATGGTGCTAAGGCCTGCTCAAGATCAATGAAGAAAAAAAAAATTTGGATCACTTCTACCAACATCTGCCAAAAGGAATAGGGTTCGCTTACTTCACTCATGGTGGTGGAGTTCCTAAACTGAATAATCACAGAAGGCCAGATGCCAAGGACTTATTGCATGGTTATAGAAAAAAAAATTAGGAATGCCCTGTGCATGGGTGATTATAAATTGGCTATGGGGTTTAATTAAGGGGTTTTCATTTCATCATCTAAACAACTGGGCTTTGGGATTAGCAGTTACTGTCTGTTCACATCAGTAACTGGCAGTGATTCTTCTAATCATATGAGGACATATTAGCATACTGTGAATTGCAAGATGGTGCTACCAATAAAAAGTGACAAAAGGTTACTGAACTCAGCATCTGTCACCCAGAATGCATATATGATTTATTTGTAAAACATCTTTATTTCTAGGAGATTCTTCTTTATTTTTGAGACGCTCCTAAAACCTAAAACAACCAATATCCCAAGGGTACTTTGGAGAACAATCATTCTTTAATCATCATACAGTATTTTTGACTATATAGCTATGTCCACAGGACAACTGAAAAATGTTTCATAAGCAGAAGAATTAAAGAGTCAGTATTTAGCTGAAGTAGTTCATTTACATAAGATTCTGTCTAACATGTCTCTGAAATTTTGCTGTTGTCTCCATGCCTATTGCTGCATCTTAACAATTTCTCTCATCTGTGTAGATGCTACCAATATAAATTTTACCAAAATGGCAGTTCTCAGTTACAGAGTCAATACAAAATACAAACATGATAACTAGTTAGCTGGCCTTTGACAGAAATATTTGCTTAATATATCTGAGAAATATGTTCCATAGAACATCAGCCCTTACAAATATTTAAAGGGCCTAATAGGCGCCAGGCAAAGCATTGGATATGGAGATGTAGCAATGAACAACAGACATAATCTCTACTCTTACAGAAGATCCACGGTCACGTGGGGGAACAGATAATATATAATACGGATGTCTTGTGCAGATACAGAATTCATATTGACCTATTTAAGCCTCTGAGAAGTTCTACAATAAAAAACAAGCTAACAGCAATAACAATGATAAAATCTGTTGCTTAACTGGGTGTTTCTCAGCCAGTTCAAATGAAACAAGTGGTCTGAAGAGTCCACACAGGGACAACTATATGAAAAAAAAAGAAAACACAACTGGGGAGGGAGGTGGGAGGGGAGTTCAGGATTGGGAACATGTGTACACCCGTGGCGGATTCATGTTGATGTATGGCAAAACCAATACAATATTGTAAAGTAATTAGCCTCCAATTAAAATAAATGAATTTAAATTTAAAAAATGCAACTAGGTAAAAAGATCAAGAAATTCAATCCAGCTTTAATATTAAGTATACTTTATCACTTGAAGAATGCAATGAGATGACCAATTTTATAATAACCAGGCTATCTGAAATTATGGATGGAAGTTTATTCCATATGCACATGGACCTAAGCTACAAGAGGAAGCTACTATCAGCTATCAGCCACGAGCTCCAGAAATCACAAAGGCTGAAACATGTTGTATATCAATACAGATTCTCTACTGGACTGTCCTTGCTGGAGGGCTTGATAGATCTCCTCTCCCAACTGGTAGTCAAACACAATCGTGGTGTTCCTCTTTCTCGGTGGTTAATTATATTTTTAACCCTCAATCATAAATAGGGAAAGAGGAGTAATGAGGGAATTTTTTTTTGTAACCCACAAATGTCCTAATGCCCAGGCTAAAAGTCAATCTTATGTAAACTGAATGTCCTCAGGCCTTATAAGAGTGTAACGAAGTCACACTGACATCTATGCCCAAATTAGGCTGACTCATTGCTGCTACTTGGCTGCGTGGTCCGTCTCAGGGAGGATTTCTTGAGGTTTCTGGGATGGCAGTGGGACTCAATTTTTTTCCTCTTTTTTGGCATATCAGTCAGGGCCAATGTTTATTCCACAACTGCTGACATTTCTGGTCTCGCCACTCACACAGCGACTGCAACACACTCATGTCTAACTGGTGAATGTGGCCAGTGCTGTCTCTTTCTTCAGCTGAACTGAACTTTCCAGTCCCACGAAGGTGCTATCCTTCCCTCTCAGTAAATGTAGACCAAAACCTTAGGCCTTGTCACCTTGCTACTTCCTCCATCTGAATATATTTTGTTCAAGTCTCATGTCAAGTGTAACTTATTGGAGGAAGCATTATTTGACTAGACATGAGAGTTAGGGGCTCCTCTAGTGTGCTCATGGAACATAGTGTACTTATTCATATTTTAGCACTTATATTGTTTAATAATTCGTTGGGAGAGAAATAGGTAAACAGCAAAAGTCTTATGGAGAAAATTATGTCTTTAATTTTTTGAGAAAGTCTTTTTTATCTGTGTGCCTTGAGACTTGACATAGAGGCTTGTATATAATAGGACTTTTCATAGGAGGGTTTGCAGCTGCCCTTCTGCCATTTAACAGATATTCTAGCTACAACTTGGCTATAGATGAGCCAATCTTGATTATCAGTTTTCAAACTGAAATCATGCATACCAACTCTTTTCCCTTATTTCTCATATTTAAAACATCACTGTATAACCTACCCCCGGTAATTTGGTGATAGAGAATGATCTATTGACTTATTGTATTCCTTTAGGCACTCAGAGTCCTCATTCTGAGCTTTGACCACGTGAGGCCTCCCACAGTTTTACCAGGTCATCCTAGACATTGCTTTGTACTCTGGATTTTCCTCCCTTATCATGTCCTTTTCCTATCCTTGGTTTTAATTCCTTAGAGCCTTGCTTTCTGCTAAGTTGCTACTGACTCAAAGTCCTTATAAAAGCACATTTTAATTAACTTGTGGGAGGAAGACATTTTTTAAGATTCAGGATTAAGGAAGGTACATGTCCAGCCCCCTTCTTAAAGCTTGTGATAAGAAATGAACAGACTAGAGTAATATTCTGTACCAGGCCTTGCAGTGGTCAACATAGCACACTTCAACACTCATTCTCACCCTGGAACAAATGATAACACCCTCAAACTAAGATATATAGATGGTACACATGCATCCCTCTAGAAATCAAGCATCCTTGCCCCCAGCCCACCCTCATACTGCTCCTTACTTCTTCCAATCACAGTCTCAGGAGGAATCAAAGAGCCAGGACCTCTGCATAATTTAAAGTGAATGACGTTTCTGATTGTGAGATGCTCAACTATGGTTGGGGTGAGATGACTGCTCCCCTGATTCAATGACTAAAGTACTGAACTATGCTTGATGAAGAATGAAGGGCAAAAAGAAGAGGAAATGGTGGAGGACAGAACCTGTGACAGAAAATGAGCTAGTACAAGTGAATAAATAACATGTCTTAGAATAGGAGAAAGATTGGGCATGAGAGCTGAGAGCTAGACAGGTAGAAGATGAGGAGAGAAGGAGGAACAAAGTGAGACAGAGAGAGGGAGACATAGAGAGAGGATAAGAGGGAGGGGGCAGGGAGAGATCAAGGGTACAGGAGAGAAGGACAGACAGACTGAAAACCATGAGCATTCAATTAGGAAAAAAAAAAAATTAAGGGCAGGCATTATGCCAAGATCACTGACTGCATAGAATAGACAAGACATCTTCAAAGTACACCCTGTGACCCAAATCTACCCAGATGTATGCTTTTGCAAATAATATTTTATTAAAATAAACCACAATCAATGGTTTACATATTATCTATGGCTGTTTTATTGCTACTGCTGAAACTGGTAAAGTTGACAGTGGTCTTAGAGCCCAGTACATCAAATATTTAGCCTAAAAGATTTAATATTTGGTGCTTTGAGAAAAAAAAATCTCATTCAAGAAAAGAAAATTAGAAAAATAGTTCATTTCTCCAGTCATGGGGACTTGAGTTCCAGCAGCAGGCCCATAGTCTCTACTTTAGGGAGTTAAGACTAGAAACAAGAAACATGCAATCCTCATGCTCTGAGGTGGGGAAGCAGTGGTGTGCCATAAGCCCTTTTAAGTCACTTAGCAGTCTAACCATAGTAAATAGTCTGCAAGTGTGTTAAGTGTTAGTCGTTTAGACATGGCCAACTCTTCATGACCCCATGGACTATAGACCTCCAGGTTCTTCTGTCCATGGAATTTTCCAGATAAGAATACTGGAGTTGGTTGCTAAATTGTTTTTGGTGGTGATTCAGACACTGGTAAGTCTTCTGCTGATGAAGCCACTGAATGCATTCTTTTCAGAAAGCCAACTCCCCTTCAGTCTTTCCAGAAAGACTATGCCATAATTTTTGAACCCTCCCACTGACAAGGTCTCTTTCAATTTTGACGACCTTGAAGACACAGACTATGGGTTGCATAAAGAAAGGTACATTTCAAAAAATATTTCTAAAAGTTCATGGTCACTTGGGTTTATTTAGATGTGAAAAAAGGATTACTCTATCTCAGTTCTACAGACTTCTGAATTCCCATCATTTTAAGTATTTTGCCTCTGGTGGATACAACAGCATTTTGTGTGTGTGTGTGTGTGTGTGTGTGTGTGTGTGTGTGTGTGTGTGTGTTTCACCATTTATAGCATTTGGAGGTCATTGATGGATTTGGACATTTTAAATGTCTTTTTGTCTCCCTTGTTAGTTCAGAATTCTTTCTCCTTATCTATGAAAATCTTATCCTTATAGCAAAGATAAATTCAAGCATCCTTCTTTATCAAAGTTGCCACAAATGTATACACCAATGACTAGAAAATTTAGAAAAGTCAAGAAAGATAATATTTATATTTAAGTATCACTTAAGTATTGTTTCCCTGGTGGCTCAGATGGTAAACCACCTGTCTGCAATGTGGGAGACCCGGTTTTGATTCCTGGGTTGGGAAGATCCCCTGCAGAAGGAAATGGCAACCCACTCCAGTACTCTTGCCTGGAAAATCCCATGGATGGAGGAGCCTGGTAGACTACAGTCTATGGGGTTGCAAAGAGTCAGACACAACTTCACTTTCACTTTCACTTTAAGTACTGTTAGTCAACCTACCATAAAAGGAAATGCTATAATGATATAGCAACAGCAACAGTATTGTTAAGACCCAGTCAGGTCAGTCAGTCATGTGCTCAAATATAAAAGCAGAACCTTATAGGAAACCAAAAATTCGACTGTAAATTTAATTAGAATTAGTCCTACTCACAGCCTGTTGGGAGCTATTCTCTCTCTCTTTTACCATTTATGATATTTAGAAAATAACATGAGGTTCATGATAATGAACAGAAAACTGTTCACAGGTCTGTGACCATTCCTGAATAGCAGAGACAGAACACATTGGCTTATTTTAAATCATTCCTCGATTTGGTAACCATAGAAATTTGGACACTTTGGAAGACACTGAGAATTTTACAATGTGAAGGACATGAAGAATCCAAAGCAATGTAAGTTCACCAGAGACTGAGGTTGTACCTCAATCCAGTAAAATTTTAGCAAACTGACACGATAAGGGAATGGCTATTCTAGTATTTTATTGGTATCCATGCTAGTGATTTTCACGGATTTTTGGCCATGGAAATATTTTCAGAAATCCAAAATATCAAAGAGCTAAAGCAGACCTGATGTGGTTGAAGCAATGGTAGACAAAGCACTCTGTCATCACAATGTTTCTCTCCTCATGCTCTTTTGACACATATCTGGTACATAGCAGACATTTAAGTAATATTTTTGAATGAGTAAATGATTAAGTGAATGAGGCACCTAGGAAGAATCACCAACAGTCTGCGAAACAGTTTTAAAATCTGCTCTATAACTCATTGGGCTTCCCTTGTAGCTCAGTTGGTAAAAAATCTGCCTGCAATGCAGGAGACCCGGGTGCAGTTCCTGGGTTTGGAAGATTCCCTGGAGAAGGAAATGGCAATCCACTCCAGCATTCTTGCTTGGAGAATCTCATGGACAGAGGAGCCTGGAGGGCTACAGTCCATGGGGTCACAAGAGTCGGACATGACTTAGCAACTAAACGACCACTATAACTCATTAGTTTTAAGGATGAGAAATATGGAAGATATGCGAAACAGTAAATATAGACCTAATACCATTCCACGTTTGTTTGAGGATTCAGAAGGCCTTCTCATTCCTACTACTACTAAGTCGCTTCAGTTGTGTCTGACTCCGTGCAACCCCATAGACAGCAGCCCTGGGATTCTCCAGGCAAGAACACTGGAGTGGGTTGCCATTTCCTTCTCCAATGCATAAAGTGAAAAGTGAAAATGAAATCACTCAGCTGTGCCAGACTCTTAGCGACTCCATGGACTGCAGCCTACCAGGCTCCTCCGTCCATGGGATTTTCCCAGGCAAGAGTACTGGAGTGAGGTGCCATTGCTCTCATTCCTAGCAGAGCTTAAGTACCAAGCATCATTATTTTAATGCTACAATACCCCAAAAGAGTTTTCCTATATTTTGGTTGTATAAAAAATGTATTTTATTATGAGACTCCTGAGCATGAATTGCATTTCCAGAAAAATGATAAAGACCATAGCTATGTGATATCACACATGAAGACAAAACAACACAATTCAAATCACAAATTTTATTTTATCTATAGATTTGGCTTCACATATTCAAAATCTGAGTGCCTTTGAAACTGATGCATGCATGCTAAGTCACTTCCATGGTGTTCGACTCTTTACGACCCCATGGACTGTAGCCCGCAAAGTCATTCAGTTAAACTATTCAGATTATATTCCATTATAGGTTATTACAAGATGTTGAATATAATTTCCTGTGCTATATAGCATGCTTGTTTTTATCTATTCTGTGTATAGTAGTTTGTATCTGTTAATCTTATATTCCTAATTTGTCCCTCCCTCCCTCCACCCTTTGCTAATCATAATTTGTTTTCTGTGTCTATTTTTGTTTTGCATATAGATTCATTTGTATTATTTTTATATATGACATATGTGATATTGAGAAAGTCATTGCCTAGGCAGGTTGATAAGAAGTCTAGGGGTCCCCAAGGAGAGAGGGGTCTGGAATTCTCAAGGAGGAAGAAAGGACAAACTTATTTCTCTACCTTCCTTAGGATTATATAACAACAATGTATTCTGCCTGAGGGCAGTCTCTGGATTAAACATTCTCTTTACAAGGATTATATAACAGCAATGTATTATGTATTCTGCCTGAGGATTAAACCTTCTGGCTAATTCTGTTATCTTAAAATGTAAATTATGAGAGTAGGTCTGGTGAGGTCTTTACAACGTCCAGACCTTCTTTGGATTAGTCGGAGAATATATAAACTCATTGCTAAAATTAACAAGCGGGTACTCTTTCTACCCCCTTCTGATGCCTATGTCAGAAGCTTTCTCTATCTCCTTTATACTTTAATAAAACTGTTACACAAAAGCTCTGAGCGATCAAGCCTCGTCTCTGGCCCCGGATTGAATTCTTTTCCTCCGGGGGCCAAGAATCCTGGCGTCGTGATTCAACAACAACCTTTCAATATCATAGTATTTGTCTAACTTCACTAAGTATAACATTCTCTAGGTTTAGCTGCAGACAGCAATATTTCATTTTGTCTTGCGGCTGAGTAATATTTCATTGTGTATAGGTATGTGTATGTTTGTGGCATATCTTTAGCCAGTTATCTGTTGATGAGCACTTGGACTGTTTCCATATCTTTGCAATTGGAAATAGTACTGTTATGAACATTGGGGTGCATGTATCTTTTCAAATTAAAGTTTTCATTTTTCCCATATATGCCTTACCTTTTATAACTAGAGGTTAGTTTTATGAGGATGATAAGTTTGTTTTGTTCACCTATGCCTAAAATGGTACCTATAATGATACATTTCATAATAGGCACTCAATAAATGTTTATTGAATGAATAACAGAGAGTCAATAAATAGCATCTAAAGCTAGAAAATCAATAAATAGAGGTTGACAGGTGTTATTTAAATTTTCAAGAATATTTAAAGAAACATTCAATATTCAAGAAACTTAATTTCTCAAATTATCAGTGGGAAAAAATCAAACACAAACCTTATGCATATGCAACTACATTAAGTATGAGATTACTAGCTAAGATGATTGAATAGCATTTCAGTGATGTACACAGTACATTATACAGTAAAGTTCTAGTGTGTATCTTTATGCAACAAAATAATTTTGCATTAAAATACATAAATAAAACTTTGAAACAGAAAGAAATAGCTACTGATGCTCACTGCTGTCCATTCCCAGGCCATCCCCTATTTCTGCTCCCCTCAGCTTTATTGAGATATAATTGATATATAACTAAGGTGTACAATGAGTTGATTTGATAAATTTACAGATGACAATATGATTACCACCATAGTGTTAGCTAACATTTCTATCATATCACATAATTACCATTTCTTTTTCATAGCTAGAAAATTTAAGATATATTATCTTAGTAACTTTCAAGTATATAATACAGCATTATTATTTCTAATCACAGTGTTGTACATTAGATCCCTTGGACTTATTCATCTTGTTAGAGAAGACTCTTGAGAGTCCCTTGGACTGCAAAGAGATCCAACCAGTCCATTCTAAAGGAGATCAACCTTCCTTCTTTGGAAGGAATGATGCTAAAGCTGAAACTCCAGTACTTTGGCCACCTCATGCGAAGAGTTGACTCACTGGAAAAGACCTTGATGCTGAGGAGGGATTGGGGGCAGGAGGGGAAGGGGACAATAGAGGATGAGATGGGTGGATGGCATCACTGACTCGATGGACGTGAGTTTGAGTGAACTCCAGGAGTTGGTAATGGACAGAGAGGCCTGGCGTGATGTGATTCGTGGGGTCGCAAAGAGTTGGACACAACTGAGTGACTGAACTGAACTAGAAGTTTATACTCTTTGACCAACACTTACCAGTTTCATTCACCCCCAGCCCCTGGCAACCACCATTTAAATATCTATCAATTTGGCTTTTATAGATTTCACTTAAAAGAAATATTACACAATATTTGTCTTTCTATTTTATCTCACTTAAAATGTCCTCAATGACCATTCATGTTGTCCCATAAAGTACAATTTCCTTCTTTCTCATGGCTGAATTTACACATATATCACAACTTCTTTATCTATTTATCTATTGAGACATATAGGTTATTTCCATATCTTGGTTATTATAAATAATGCTGCAAAAAAACATGGTGTAGAAATCTCTTTGATACCTTGTTTCCATTTTCTTTGAATATATACCCTGATGTGTGATTACTGGATCATATGGTAGGTCTTTTTAAAATTCTGTGAAGAACCTCAATTTTGTTTTCCATCATGGCTGTACCAGTATACATTCTTACCAGCAGTACACAAAGGTTCCTTTTTTTCTACATCCTAAGCAACACTTGTTATCTCTTATCTTCTTTATGGTAGCCTTTCTAACAAGTGTGAGGTGATAACTCATTGTGGTTTTCATTTGCATTTCCCTGATGTTTAGTGATATTGAGCATCTTTTCATGTCATCCCCTTAAAGCATACAGTCAAAATGATCAAAGAGGTGAATTCTTGTGCACCTCTAAGAAACATATAATGTGAATATTATTAATATATAAAACGTTTTCAAGATCAAAACAGGGCAAAATTCAAAATACAATTTACAAATTTGTGACCCCATGAATCGCAGGATGCCAGGCCTCCCTGCCAGGACCAAGGTTTAGTTTATGTTTAATTAACTGCCTAATTAATACTAACTATAAACCCTTACAAAAGGGTACTCCTTACATATATACAATGGAATGTTATTCAGCCATTAAAAAGAATGAAATAATGCCATTTGCAACAGCATGGATGGACCTAGAGATTGTCATATTGAGTGAAGTAAGCCAAACTTAACTGATAAGAATAATTACATATTAAGAAATCACTATTTTAATTTACCATATCAGGAAGCGAAAGGAGGAAAAACTTAGTTATCCCAATGAATTACAAAGTGTATTCAATGTGATTCATATCTATTATGATTTTAAAAGCAAACCTTATAGAAACACAGTTGACCCTCTTTGAATAACACCAGAGTAAATCCACGCATAACTTATAGTCGACTGTGTATCTGTGACTCCTTCACATCCATGGATTCAACCAACTATGAACCATGTACTACTGTTCAGTTCAGTTCAGTTCAGTCGCTCAGTCGTGTCCAACTCTTGGCGACCCCATGAATCGCAGCGCTCCAGGCCTCCCTGTTCATTACCAACTCCCGGAGTTCACTCAAACTCACGTCCATCGAGTCAGTGATGCCATCCAGCCATCTCATCCTCTATTGTCCCCTTCTCCTCCTGCCCCCAATCCCTCCCAGCATCAGAGTCTTTTCCAATGAGTCAACTCTTCTCATGAGGTGGCCAAAGTACTGGAGTTTCAGCTTTAGCATCATTCCTTTCAAAGAAATCCCAGGGCTGTTCTCCTTCAGAATGGACTGGTTGGATTTCCTTGCAGTCCAAGGGACTCTCAAAGTTCCCTCCAACACCACAGTTCAAAAGCATCAATTTGCTAATGAAAAATATTGGTGTATAAATGGGCCTGTGCAGTTAAAACACACATTGTTCAATGTCCAACTTTATTTACTTATCATCAGTGATAAATTATAAGCTTTCCCATTAAAATAAGAAACAGAAGAAATCTACTTACTAGCACTGTGTCAACTGAATAGGTTTTATAAATACTAGCCAGGTAATCAGACTATAATAAATCATATTGGCAAATGAACAATGGAGACAAAATTATCATTGTTTATAAATAATACTCTTTTGAAAATACAAGAGAATCAACTGAAAAGTTCTTAGAAACAAGAATATCCAGTAAGGTGACTGGCCATAAGATTAACACACTAAAGTAAACTATCTCTTCTATAAATAAAAAAAATAGTTTGAAAAGATTATGGAAGGAAGTATCTAACAGTAGCATAACATCAACAAAGTTTATATATATATATTTAACTTGGAATGCCCATGGCTTATAAGAAAAACTGGAAAACCCTACTACATTATATGAAAAAGCCACTTTGTTCTTGTCTAAGATGATGGTCTATTCCAAATATTAAGTCTCTTTAATTTTTAAATCTAATATGATCTTATTAACATATTAGTAAGTTTTTTCATGTTTCATTGTGTTTTAGTCTTGGCAACATGAGTCTAAAATTATCTTGAAAAATAAATGTGAGAATAATGAGGATAAAAGAGGAGTAATGAGGCAAGACTAACTCTATTATATATCAGTTTGGTTATATTCCAAGAATAGATCAAACAACAGAAAAGAATAAAGAAACCAGAAACAGATACATGGAGATTCAGTGTACTCTAAATAAGTAAGAAAACATGGATTATTCAATACATTTTGTTGGGACAATTGAATGACTAGCCATTTGAGTAAAATCAATAAACTTGGATTTCTTTTTCAAAGCTTAAACTGAGATAAACTATAATTCAGAAAAAAAAGAAAAACAGTTCTAAAAATATGATTCCAAAAATGATTTCTTTGATCTGAGTAGGGGAAAAGCATTTCAAAATAAGACATGGAAACCATAAGTACCTTAGATAAATACGTTACATGAAAATAACTTCAGCTGGGAAATAAAAGTGAATGAGTATCCTGACTTAAAATTTTAACCCATTAACCTTAGCCATTAAATCTATATTGTAGCTCAGTTGGTAAAGAATTTGCCTGCAGTGCAGGAGACCTGGGTTCGATCCCTGGGTTGGGAAGATCCCTGGAGAAGGAAATGGCAACCCACTCCAGTATCCTTGCCTGGAAAATCTCATGGACAAGAGGAACCTGGTGGACTGCAGTCCGTGGGGTTGCAAAGAGTCAGGCACGGCTGAGCGACTAACACACACACAATCTTAGCCATTAAATCTATGTTAAATTGCTAATTTGTCTATTTACCTCAATGCAGGAGGTCAGCAATCTTTCAGAACAATCCTCCACCCACCTTCATTAGGCTGACTCTTCCATACCAACCACTAATTCATTTGATATCCTTCTGGGACCCCAGTTGGTCAGTAGAGATATTATGTGCATAAACCTCAGAAATAAGTCAGAAGCCTAGGCCAGAATTATTCCTTATTTTATCTCCCAGCTAAAGCTATTTCCAGCCACTACAATCAACATTTTCTCTCAGTGGCTCTGCAATGAGAATATAGGGCATTAGTAAAATACTCCAATAAAATACCAACCATAAGATCACCCACATTTGAATATGTTGTCCCATTATAAAATTCTGAAGGAAAATAAAAGTCCAAAAGTCAATTTTCCTAGAAATGAAGTGTCCAAAGAGATTAAGGTCCAAAATACATACTGCAAATTAAATTATTATGTTCTTACAAAAGTTCAAATCGAAATTTTCTCCAGGTTTTTTTTTTTCCTCTAAATCTCAGACAGAGAGCATGTCAATATCTGAGTAGAATTATTAGCATTCGTTTGGCAAGTTCAACCTGGCCCCTCAGTGGAATGAACATAGTTTCTTTAGATCCTCATTTCATTTCCAAGTCTTTCATGAGCCTTCATTTTTAAATAATTCCAAGAGTTCAGAGGACACACGATTAGCAGAGTGCCAACCACAGACATGCCAAATGTTTTCAAAGTCTGTCCTATAGTAGTTATGCCAAGCAAAACCATGTTCCCTGAGTGTAGTATGTACTTAATGGCATCAAATATCACAAGAAAGTCTCAGTGGTATCTGAAGAATGAAGGATAGAAAAAGACTTTCTTAATTTTTGTCTTATCAATACATTGGAGGCCAGTTGTACTAATTCTATTTTACAACCCATAAACTTAACAGGAAGAAATATTCTTACAAAAGCAAATTTTGGCACTATCCAAATAGATAGCTTCTCTTGGGGGAAAATTCACTTATACAAGTTGGCATCTCCCTCAGAGAGAAATATTGAAGACTTCTTAGTCCTTTATTCTAAGGTTTTATTTAAATGAAAATGTTCATACAGCAAAGTTGAAAAAAATTTATACTGAACTTTCAGATAACCACTGTCTAGATTCTACCATTAACACTTTACTATGCTTGATTTATAACATATCTATCCATTTATTCATGTATGGATGTGAGAGTTGGACTATGAAGAAACCTGAGTGCTAAAGAATTGATGCTTTTGAACTGTAGTGTTGGAGAAGACTCTTGAGAGTCCATTGGACTGCAAGGAGATCCAACCAGTCCATCCTAAAGGAGATCAGTCCTGGGTGTTCATTGGAGGGATTGATACTGAAGCTGAAACTCCAATATTTTGGCCACCTCATGCGAAGAGTTGACTCATTGGAAAAGACCCTGGTGCTGGGAGGTATTGGGGACAGGAGGAGAAGGGGACGATAGAGGATGAGATGGCTGGATGGCATCACCGACTCGATGGACTTAAGTTTGAGTGAATTCCGGGAGTTGGTGATGGACAGGGAGGCCTGGCGTGCTATAATCCATGGGGTTGCAAAGAGTCGGACACAAATGAGCAAGTGAACTGATCCATTTATTCATTTCTGCGTCCATCCATCAATCTATTTATTTTTGTTGAATTTCAAAGTAAGTTCTGAAAGTGAAGTTGCTCAGTCGTGTCCAACTCTTTGCGACCCCATGGAATGTAGCCCTCCAGGCTCCTCCATCCATGGGATTCTCGAGGCAAGAATACTGGAGTGGGTTGCCATTTCCTTCTCCAGGGGATCTTCCCGACCCAGGGGTTGAACCCAGGTCTCCCGCATTGTAGGCAGATGCTTTAACCTCTGAGTAAGTTGAAAACATCACTATAATATACACTGGTAGCTTGCCAGGTGGAGCTAGTGGAACACAGGTTCAATCCCCGGGTCAGAAAGATCTCTTGGAGGAAGGCACGACAACCCACTCAAGTATTCTTTCCTGAAGAATTCCATGGACAGAGGGGTCTGGTGGATTATAGTCCACCAGGTCGCAAAGAGTTGGACAAAAATGAAGCGACTTACCAGGGCATGGTATATGCAATCATTAACAAGAATTCAGTGTTTGTTTACAGTGATTTTTCTTTTGATGTAAAATGTATTTGCAAAAAGCGCATGTTTTAAGAATGTGATCATTAAGTTTTGACAAGTACATTCATCTGTATAGCCCAAATTTCTGTCAAAGTACAATATATCAGGTGGGCCTGGAAAATCCTGTGGCCACTAGAGCAGACTTCTTCCCGCCCTGCCTTGGGAACAAGCCTGCACTGTGCTCCTCACAAGTGGACTCCAGTCTTCCCATTGCCCTTCTATTACTCCCAGTGGGCCTCCAACCAGCCAAAGGTTGGTTGTGCCTCCCCAGTGTAGGACACCTGGACTAGGGGCATCAGTGGTTCAAACCCATTTAATCCCCTGGATGGGTGTCCACCTGTGTGAACTCCCTTTACCTCTGTGTTCCATCCCAAGGGCATGGGTTCCGATTTGAGTGTTTTTCCTTCCTTCTCGCCTCATGACATGTGTGCCTTTCTTACAGTCTGGTTGTACATGAGTCCTTCTGCCAGTTTCCAGTTAGTTTTCAATGAGAATTGTTCCATATGTAGATGCATTTTTGATGTGTTGGTGGAAGAAACTGAGCTTCATATCCTCTTACTCTGCTCTTGATCTGACCTTGATCTGAACCCATCTATCAATTTTGAATATCATTTCTAAGAATCAGCTTTTAGCTTTGTTCTTTTTTCTGTTGTTTGTTTTCAATTTTACTGATTTTTTTCTCATATGTTTATCATTTTCTTTCCACCTTCTCTATTTTTCTATCGAAAATCTAAGTTTATTTTTAGATTTGTCTTTTTCCCCATATAAACCTTTAATGGTATAAATGTTTGTCTAAGCACTGCCTTAGGAGTATCTCATAAATTTTGATGTTTCATTTTCATTACAGTAATAATTCATTTTGAAATGTTTTCTAATTTCTCATGATTTCTTCTTTGACCTGTGGATTATTCAGAGGTGTTTCTATAAAAATAGATTTGGTGTTTGCTGTATATTTTATTTTTATTTACTTCTAATTTAATGTAATTGTTGCAAGAGAACATACTCTATATTTCAGTCCTTTTAAATTTATTGAGATTTGTTTCATGGATTAACATAGTATCTATCATCACATCTTTGTAGGTGTGCCATATTCACTTGAAAATAATTATATTCTGCAGTGTTAGGGTATAGTGTTTATAACAATTAGGTAACAATAATGACGAAAGTGAAAGTGGAGAGTGAAAAAGTTGACTTAAAGCTCAACATTCAGAAAATGAAGATCATGGCATCTGGTCCCATCACTTCATGGGAAATAGATGGGGAAACAGTTGAAACAGTGTCAGACTTTATTTTGGGGGCTCTAAAATCACTGCAGATGGTGACTGTAGCCATGAAATTAAAAGACGCTTAGTCCTTGGAAGAAAAGTTATGACCAACCTAGATAGCATATTGAAAAGCAGAGACATTACTTTGCCAACAAAGGTCCATCTAGTCAAGGCTATAGTTTTTCCAGTGGTCATGTATGGATGTGAGAGTTGGACTGTGAAGAAAGCTGAGAGCCGAAGAACTGATGCTTTTGAACTGTGGTGTTGGAGAAGACTCTTGAGAGTCCCTTGGACTGCAAGGAGATCCAACCAGTCCATCCTAAAGGAGATCAGCCCTGGGATTTCTTTGGAGGGAATGATGCTGAAGCTGAAACTCCAGTACTTTGGCCACCTCATGCAAAGAATTGACTCATTGGAAAAGACTCTGATGCTGGGAGGGATTGGGGGCAGGAGGAGAAGGGGACAACAGAGGATGAGATGGCTGAATGCCATCATGGACTCGATGGACATGAGTCTGAGTGAACTCTGGGAGTTGGTGATGAACAGGGAGGCCTGGCGTGCTGCGATTCATGGGGTCGCCAAGAGTCGGACACGACTGAGCGAATGAACTGAACTGAACTGAATCAACAGTATTATTCAGATCATCTGTGTTTTTATTGATTTTCTTTATCTTGGTCTACTGTTTGCTGGGAGATAAATGTGTTAGAATCCCCAACTGTATTCATGTAATGCACTATTTTCCCCTATGAGTGAGTGAGTGAAAGTCGCTCAGTTGTGTCTGACTCTTCGCAATCCCATGGACTATGCAGTCCATGTAATTCTCCAAGCCAGAATACTGGAGTGGGTTTCCTTTCCCTTCTCCAGGGGACCTTCCCAACTCAGGGATCGAAACCAGGTCTCCTGCATGGTGGATTCTTTACCGGCTGAGCTACAAGGGAAGCCCATTTTTCCCCTATAATTTGGGCAAATCATGCTTTATGTATTTTGAAGCTTATTTTTAATCAGACACATGTGCATTAATGATTTTTATATAGCTGATGAATTGATCTTTCTATTGTTAAACAGTCTCACTTTATATCTCTTTATCTCTATCTTGAACCTATTATCCACATAGCTCCTCCAGCCTTCCTATGCTTATACTGTATAACCTTTTAAGAAGTTTATAAATTTACAGAGTTGTGAATCCTATTCACCAGATCTCACTTGAGACTGCTTGTTCAAAACATCTTTATTCACATTTATATTTTGAATCTGTGTTTCTTCATTAATTGGAGTCTTTCTTACAATGCAGTGTGAACGTTGTTTTGTAAACAGGAATTTTCAGTGCTAGGTCACAGTTGTAACTTCTATTGCTAGATAAAGAATAGCTTAATTATCTAAAATCTATCTTACAGAGAAGACTTTTCCCCCTTTATAGTTAATCCAGATTCATGCCGAGACTACAAGTTTGGGAATGTCTCTTGAGCCTGTGGACTAGCTCCAGGAATCCAGTTGTGTCTATTGCGTCTTGGGTGCTGAATACAACAACTATCAGCCTGCCTTTATAAGGCCATAATTTTTTTCATATGAAAACTCTAAAACTTCATAAGGTCTGGGGAATTCAGCAGCGTTTTCAGTTTAAAAGCAACAAATCTTGTTCTATCAATGGCTAAAAAGTCTATATATGGAAAGACTCTCATTCTCTCAAATTTGAATCTTTGCCTCAGTTGACCCCACTCACCAAGGCCTTAGTACACAGTAACGGCTGCCAAGGCTTCTTCAGCTCTGCATACATGTACTAGTGAAGTGAACTGAAGTGTCCGACTCTTTGCGACCTCATGGACTGTAGCCTACCAGGCTTATTCATCCATGGATATGCCAGGCAAGAATACTGGAGTGGGTTGCCATTTCCTTCTCCAGGAAATCTTCGCAACACAGGGATTGAACCTGGGTCTCCCACATTGTAGGCACATGCTTTACTGTCTGAGCCACCAGGGAAGTCCAATAAGACAGTTCAAATCACATTCTAGTCGGCACTCTAAATTACCCATCATTTTGTTAAGGTCGTTCACTAAGTATGAGACTTTCTGAGACCCATATCTTTGCTGAAGCCAGTTTAGCTAGCATTTGTTTGCTAAACCCCATGTCACCCTTATTTACTCATGCCAGTCCATGGCTGGTGGCCCCCGTATCCTTTCTTTGCTGAGGTCCAAAAGCTCTAAAATTTTCTACCTATGCCTTTGATGAAATATAAAACTCTAGATTTCTGCGTTTACTCAAAGCTTGGTGCCTGCAGCACCTCTAAAGAAACATTTGTTTACGAAAAGGCTACATAAGCTATATTCACTTGCCAAGGTCAAAATGCAATATAGCCTAAGGTCACAGCAGTTAAAAATCTACCTTCACAATATAGGCCACTGTAAACTTCAATCAAGGGCTTCCCTGACAGCTCAGTTGGTAAAGAATACATCTGCAATGCAGGAGACTCTGGTTTGATTCCTGGATCAGGAAGATCTGCTGGAGAAGGGATAGGCTACCCAATCCAGTATTCTTAGGCTTCCCTTGTGGCTCAGCTGGTAAAGAATCTGCCTGCAATGCAGGAGACCTGGGTTCAATCCCTGGGTTGGGAAGATCCCCCTGGAGCAGGGAAAGATTACCGACTCCAGTATTCTGGCCTGGAGAATTCCATGGACTGTATAGACCATGGGGTCACAAAGTGTCAGACACAACTGAGTGACTTTCACTACACTTCACTTCAAACTTCAAGGTCAAAAACCCATGTGTGGTGCACTTATATAATGTTCCCAAAGGTTAAAGTCATCCATAAAGAGCATGTGAAAAGCCGTAATCTCCCTTTCCCCCAGAAGTCTACTACTCAGTATTTCTGGCTGAACCAAGTGGGAAGTAAGACAAAAAGAAAGAAGATGGGGGTCAGAATATAACCTTTATTACTGAAAAGTGATGTTGGAGAAGGTGAATATTTATGAATAAGTGGGATTCCTAATATATATTCCACTAGAATGCAAGGACAAATGATTCTGATCAAGGAGGGGAATTTCAGTGTTAAAGATTATAGAACTGGAGTGGTTTCTGATTTCCTAATACTGATATGCCAGTTGTGATAGACTGCCCCTAAAGTAGCAGGAGAATACTCTGCTAGTGATAAAAATTTTCTCCCTCCAAAAATCACTAATCATGTTAAATTATTCCTCATCCCCTAAGGCAAAATGAGTAAAGAAATGGAAAGAAACCAAGAATGCTATGCTAATATATGTCTCTTCACATAAAAGGAAACATTAGAAATGAGGAAGAAGCATTTTCTCCCAGTTCCAAATCCAAAATATATTATTACAATGCAAAAGCAAATTGTAAGTGTGTTTTGGCCTTATTTGTTTAAGTAGTAAAGAAAATGCATACAGATAAGGCAAGTAGAAAAGAATAATGTCTTAAAGGATAGCAGTTTGTTGCAAAATAAGTTCATGTATTTTAGACAACTTTCTCCTTATTTAGTTATGCAAGAATGAATGAAAAAAAATATTAGAGTATATTGAGGGCAGCACAACCAAAGCAATGTTCATTTAGACTGGGGAAGATTCACTAGGGCTTTCCTGGAAGTTCAGCTCTAAGGAATCCACCTGCTAATGCAAGAGATGCAGGTTTGATCCCTGGGTTTGAAAGATCCCCTGGAGAAAGGAATGGCAACCCATCTTAGTATTCTTGCCTGGGAAATGCCATGGACAGAGGTGCCTGGCAGGCTACAGTCAATGGGGTCACAGAGTCGGACATGACTTAGTGACTAAACACACCCCTCACACACACACACACACACACACACACACACACACAAGATAATCATTATGGCTAGCAGAGAAAGACAATATCAATGCTAAAGAAGAGACTGAAGACTTGAAAGGAAAAACGAAATTACTGTTGGACTCTCTCATTTTCTCCTTTCTAGGATCTTAATCTACTAGTCCACATACATATTCTATGTAGTTTAGTTTTGGGGAAAAATAGAGTATTCATTACTTGAAACAGGTATAAAGAAGTGTTAGGAAAAAGTGGAGCTGTAAGTCTTTAGGTAAAGAAGAAAAACATAAATCAAGGTCATATTGATTGCAGAAAACACTGTTTTCTATTTTCCTTAAAAAGACAGGCTAAAAATGTTGAAAATTGTACAACTTGGGGACTTGAGGATGACAGTGAATTTAGAACTACTGTAGGAAAACAGTTTTATGATGCTTTCTGTGTGCAGCTCCTTTTCTCATAACTGATACTACCCAAATCTTCTACTGAAGCAGTTCACTTAGATGAGCATGTTTGTAATATTATTTGCTGATTAGCTACTCAAGCCAATCAAATATGCCGTCTCTTCACTAGAAATTTAGATTTGAGACACTGAGAGACTATTCCAGGTAGCTGTGAGAATCTGAGGGGATAAAGGTATACTGAACAAAGAGACGCAGAGAAAGAAGATCAAGTAGGCTGAGAGGTAGCCAGAGACAGAGAGAATGAAAGAGACAGAGAAAATCACTGTCATAATTCATGATAGCATCCAGTTACCAACTTTGAGCCACTTTGAGTCTGAATATATTAATTTCCATGGGGTCTCTGTACTTTTTCAATACTTTATGTATCCCTACTTCCTTCAACTTAACTTGGACTTTTTAAAACCAAGCTTTAAAAAAAAAAAAAAAAAAAACACCAGAAATGAATGAAATAATTACTTAATGATTGGGTTTCCCAGGTGACACTAGCAGTAAGAACCTGCCTGCTAGTGCAGGAGACATAAGACACGGGTTCGATCCCAGGGTCAAGGAGATCCCCTGGAGGAGGGCATGGCAGCCCACTCAAGTACTGTTGCCTAGATAATCCCATGGACAGAAAAGCCTGGCAGGCTACAGTCCATAGCGTCACAAAGAGCTGGACACGACTGAAGCGGCTAAGCATGCACACACAGAGGTCCTACCTGAAATACTGGAAATGATGTATTTTCAATGAGGCAGTCACCAGGTGCTGTGTGACATTCTGAGGCACTTTGCAGAAGCCCAAAGTAGTCAAAGAGAAAACAGACATGTTGACTGAAAGGGGTTTTAGACTAATTGACTGCTGCTGCTAAGTCACTTCAGTCATGTCCGACTCTGTGCGAACCCAGAGACGGCAGCCCACCAGGCTCCCCTGTCCCTGGGATTCTCCAGGCAAGAACACTGGAGTGGGTTGCCATTTCCTTCTCCAATGCATGAAAGTGAAAAGTGAAAGTGAAGTCACTCAGTCGTGTCCAACTCCTAGTGACCCCATGGACTGCAGCCCACCAGGCTCCTCCATCCATGGGATTTACCAGGCAAGAGTACCGGAGTGGGGGTGCCATAGACTAATTGACTAGGCATATACTATAGGTGGAAAAAGAAATTCAAGTTGCTAGTGAGAGTGCTCTTTAAGAAGCTTATCATAAGTATTTAGGTAATAAAGGAAGTTATTGAAAGGAGGGGGTAAGAGTAGATTGAAAGTTTTGATGAAAAAAAAACACTAGTCTATTGAAGGTGCAAGAGTAAGAAAGGCTAAAGGGTAAAAGAATGTGTTGAGAGAGAAATTTCATTGTTAAACATTATAGAGTTATTGGTAGAATTGTTATGGGTGATGACAATTTCTAGTGATTTTCATTGTTAGTGAATTGCAGAAATATAATGTGGAAGATGGTCAAGAAAATTTAAGGGAGTCATGGACTTCCTTGACTGTGCCATCCGTTTTTAGTTGCAATGCCATAGGATTTCTGTGGTAATGAAGAAATATGTAGCTGTAAAAATGATGCCAACATGTGCAAAGATTGTGGGAGAGTGACTTGAAAATGAAATTGGCCAGGAAGAGGGTAGTTTTTTAGGCTTCAAAAGAGTATGAGATATTGAACAAAGGTCTGAAAAATAGTAAAAGGGAATAAAGTGTATTCCAACCCATCTCCCTGGATCTAATATATGTCCACAATGGGAGAATGAGGAAATATCAGTTGATGATATTATAGGGGAATCATTGTCCATGAAGGAGAACCAGGTCCCAGTCAAGGAAAAAATGGTGATGGATAGAGAAAGTAGTCCAGAAAAAGTTGACTATATTAACATGCATCTTTAAAACAATTAGGTTAGAGGTTGTAGGTGTGACATTATTAGTATAGTTTGAAGTCTTATATATGCTTTAAATTACATTTACTTTGAAGAACATACTCTTTCACTAAAGAAGAGGCTTTTCTCCTCAAAGCAATCCAATTTATTGAAACCTCAAGGCACCGATCTTTCCTGTCATTCATGTAGCCATGTAGTACAAAGCAATAAATTAAATTGATTGAAGTTAGAATCCAATTTCCTCACCAATAAATTTGGAAATAAAAAATTCATCCAACTCCATTTAAAACTTATTCAGATCACATGGCTTCAACATAAGTTGAAATCATACATTCTTTTTTAAATTTTTTATTATTTTACTTTACAATACTGTTTTGGTTTTGCCATATATCAACATGAATCATACATTCTTAAGTTCAATTGATCGCCTTCATTATGTAACACACTATTCAGCACCTGTAAAGTTAGGCACCTTAGAGATAATTAGCAAAATCTAAAATTTGCATCAAATTTTCTCCTTTTTCTTTAAAGGAGGTATAGAAGCAAAAGAAAAAGATAAACTATGTAATACACAATAAATTTATACTAACATATAACATCATCATTAGTATTAGTATTTTTATTGTCAAAGGATGTAAAGTAAAAGACTATTGAGTTGTTTATCAGAATGTCTGGGTTATACCTCTGATCTTGTCTTTTTTGGACCAGTCCCTTTAGCTGTATAGTTTAGTTTTCCTATCTTTCAAATGTACAGAAAAATCTGAATTATCTCTATATGATCTTACAGCTTGACACTGTGTTGGCTTCTTCTCACTTTGCTTTTCGGTTTGCTCAAATATAAGAAAAACCACAAAAGCAGCTGTTATATTGCTCAGGGGTCTCCAGAAAAATAGAACCAATAATATATATATATAGATGTGTTTATTATATATAATATTTTATATCATATTATATATTTAACATATCAATTTCAATTTCATATTTATATATTTAGGTATATAAATATTTGTATATATTTGTGATATAAAATCCAAATATATATAATGAGATTTATTATAAGGAATTGGTTCATGAGATTGTGGAGGCTGAGAACAGTCTCAAAATCTGCTGTCTGCAAGCCAGAGACCCAGGAAAGCGAGTGCTATAAATTCCAGTCCCAGTCCTAAGGACTGAAAACCAGGAGTGTCAATGATATAAATCCCAGTCCCAGAGCAGGAGAAGACTAAGATCTCAACTTACACAGTCAGGCAGGAAGAGAGAATTCTTCCTCTACATTCCTCTATTCAGGCCCTCAGTGGATTAGATAATGCCTACCCATCTTGGGGAAAGCAATGTGCTTTTCTCTGTCCCCTAAGTCAAATGCTAATCTCTTCCCAAAACACCCTACAGACATACCTATAAATATGTAAGTATCTCTTTGCCAAGATGACAAGGGATAGAACTCTTATGGCTAACTTTTTTGTCAACTTGGCTGAGCATTCATGCCCATCTCCTTAAACCATGCTTAATCTCCAAATGAAGACAATTCTAATTCTAATGTAATACAACTACCCTGCATACAATAAAAAATGCACGAACCACTTCCCCAGAATAGGAAGTAAAGTCCTTGAGTGGTTTACTCTTCTTTTTGATATCCCATAACTTAAATACCTTCATGTAAAATTAACAGTGTTTAAACTCTGTGATATAAAGTTCATGATTCTTATGTTACATGATAAAGGAGTGAAAAGGAAAAGAAAACAAAGATATTTGACACACACACAAATATATCCATAAAAAGTAAGGAAGAATTACAGTTTCTGTAACTGGTCTCATAGTCATAGCTGGTATTTATAACTACCTTTTCCCAGTACTCTTTCTGTGTTTCCTTTGCCTTCAAAAAGAACCTCAGCTGATTATGCTTCTTTATCTGATGTGGTGACCTAAACCCTTATTCCTGAAAATTCTGGGATGTCAGTCGTCTTCCCTGGATTGAGTTGTAGTTTTCCACTGACCTTAGTCACAAGGCATGGTGATATTAAGTGACATCTTAAGGGATTTTCTGTATACCACACATTCTTCTTTACCACCATTGTGGAGTAGTAATCCAATTCCCTCTTGGTAGTTGATATCCATCACCCCAGCCAGCACAGTAACTCCTTTCTTTTACTGTTGATTCAGGGCATGAGGAACCCAAAGTAGCTGCATTAACTTTCAGTTTAATAGAGTCATTGTTGTGTCTCCAAGTGGAAGAAATTTTCCCTTTAGAACTAAGATTTCTAGTTTAGCAGAGCATAGTGTCCCAAAAACAGGAAGCAAAAATACTGCTGAAGGGTCACTAAGGGTAACAGGGAGCGTCATTCCCATTTCTACCCCCTTGATTCCTGGACCCACTGATCCTATCATAGAAACAGCACAACATACTGACCACTCATTCAGAGCATATACAGTCTTCTGGAGAACCTTGGCCCAGCTCTAGAAGGTGTTGCCACCTAGTTGGCACTGTAACGGAGTCTTCAAAAGGCCATTACATGATTGAGTCTAGGCAGCTGCTTTGGATCATGGGGAACATGACAAGCCCAGTGAATTCAATGAATATGGGCATGTTGCCTCACTTCTATTGCAGTGAAGTGAGTTCCTTGATCAGAAGCAATGCTGTGCAGAATACCGTGACAGTGGGTAAGGCAATCAGTAAGCCCGTGGCGGTAGTTTTGGCAGAAGTATTACAGGCAAGGAAGGAAAATCTCCATATTCAGAGTATGTCTGTCAGTAAGAACAAAATGCAGCCCCTTCCATGATAGAAGCAGTGCAGTATACTCAGCCTATCGCTAATAGCTGGCTAATCACCCAGGAAATGGTGCCATATAGGGAACTCAGTGTTGTTCTCTGCTGCAGGCAAACTGGACACTCACTGGTGGCCATTGCCAGGTTATCCTTGGTGAGTGAAAGTACATGTTACTCACCCTATGTACAAGTCCTCTGGGGGCACTAATTTTTAGATCCCTCCGGGAATTTTCTTTTTGTATTTTTCTTGGTTTTGACAGTCCTAGTGGCTTCCACTTGACTTCTACTTCCATAACAGCACTCATTCCACAGTTCAAGGGACCATTGTGGGGGATTCTGTCAGCTTCTAAGTATATATATTCCAATTATATATTCTAGAACTGGGGAAACAAACACAAGAGGGGTTCAGGGACCCAGTGGGCCCACTGTGAGATGTATCTGAGCTAAAGCTCCATTGATAACCTGATTTCCATAAATCCCTACTCTGGTGGAACATAGTGGCATTTTATGTCTTCTTAAATTAGTGTCAGTTCTGACTCAATGTCCAGTAGTCCCTGAAAGGTCTGATTATTTCCTTTTCCCCAATTCTTAGTTACCCTGCTAAAAGGACATAGGTCCCTTTGGGGAAGGCTGGGGCAAAAATTAACAGTTATACATTTTTGATAGTGTATCCGAGTCCTCCTTCAGTGGGACCCAGCCTTCCTTTCATTTGTGGGGGTTTCTGTGCCTATAAGCTCTCTTTAGGAATTGATTGAGGGCTGTGACTTTCTGTTTTTATGATTCAGTTTAGACTTTTTCCACTTGATCTGGAACTTTTCTGCTTATACAGATCAAGTAAGACTTTACTAGGCTTCTTATTTCTTTCACTTCTAGGAATAGCATGATTAGCTAATTTCATAGGTCTATATGACAGACTATTCTGATTGCTGCTTTGACAATGCTGTCTATTATGGTAACTATGCCCCCTTGCCTGTAGCTATTGAATGCCACCACTTTACCCCTGCCAACTGGTATCCAATTACTTCCATAGCATTTAGGTTTCTCAATTCAGTGTCTGCCATTCCCACTGTAGGACTGAGCCTATAGAGAAGAACAATCATGTAGCTCTTCAAGGATGCTCAGGCTTCCCTTATAACCTCATAAATTTATTTCTCACAGCATTGGTTAAAGCTATGTCTTCTGGTCCCTCCTGGTTGGGTTATGCTGTGTTGTGCTTAGTCACTCAGTCGTGTCCGACTCTGTGACTTTATGGATTGTAGCTCACCAGGCTCCTCTGTCCATGGGGATTCTCCAAGCAAGAAAGCTGGAGTGGGTTGCCAAGCCCTCCTCCAGGGGACCTTCCAAACCCAGGGATCAAATCCAGGTCTCCAGCATTGCAGGCAGATTCTTAACCACCTGAGCAACCAGGGAAGCCACCAGTATGAATAAGTAGATCTTAAATAATTAATCCATTTAAACACTCCAGTCTCCTAAGCCTCTGAATCCCTTTCTCTACTTTAAACCAAGATACGTCCTATATATACACCAAATTCACCTCTTCATCCATCAGCCAACTATCCAAAACTTTAGAGCTTTTACTAATTTCCCAATCTGGAACATTAAATGCAAATTTTCTGCTTAGTGAGCTCATGTGAATAAATTCAACCTGATCCAAGTTTATCTTCCTTCCTCTATTATCTCAGAGTCTCTGAATCCATTCCCACACATTTCCCTGGATTTTTGTTTGTATAAATCAGAAAACTCAGTTCTTCTGGAGTGTATTGCACCTCCTCATGGGTGACACTGAGTACCTAACTTTTAGCAGGTCCACTGAGATATTAGTCTTGTAGGTATAGAAGCAAATAAGGATGGTGGGGGTGAGTTCTAAAGAGAATCAGCATTGTTTTATATAACAACTGCTTCAGGGAAAGCCATTATACTTTCTTCAGGCAGTTCAGGGTTCATTCCCTCAGGCAGGAGTGGAAAGGCCAGTAAGGCTGGGGGTAGAGAGGCTGATACCACGGGGAGGGGGGGCAGGGGTGGTGGTGGATGTTGCTGCCATTGTGGGTAGAGAGGCTGTTTCTGTGGGGGTTGGGAGGCTACCTCTGCTAGAGTGGGGAGACCGCTTCTACTGGGTGTGAAAAGATCTCATCACAGACACATAAAGAAATGTTTAACCAGATATTCTGCATATCCTTCGGTCCATTCAAGTTGATACATAAAATTCACCAAAATTGTAAATCAGCTATCAGTTCACTTCAGTCCCTCGGTCGTGTCCAACTCTGCAACCCCATGAACAGCAACATGCCAGGCCTCCCTGTCCATCACCAACTCCCAGAGTTTACCCAAACTCATGTCCGTCGAGTTGATGATGCCATCCAGCCATCACATCCTCTTTCATCCCCTTCTCCTGTCCCCAATCCCTCCCAGCATCAGGGTCTTTTCCAATGAGTCAACTCTTCGGATCAGCTGGCCAAAGTACTGGAGTTTCAGCTTCAACATCAGTCTTTCCAAAGAACACCCAGGACTGATCTCCTTTAGGATGGACTGGTTGGACCTCCTTGCAGTCCAATGGACTCTCAAGAGTCTTCTCCAACACCACAGTTCAAAAGCATCAATTCTTTGCCGCTCAGGTTTTTCACAGTCCAACTCTCCCATCCATACATGACCACTGGAAAAACCATAACCTTGACTAGACAGACCTTTGTTGGCAAAATAATGTCTCTGCTTTTCAATATGCTGTCTAGGTTGGTCATAACTTTCCTTCCAAGGAGTAAGCATCTTTCAATTTCATGGCTACAGTCACCATCTACAGTGATTTTAGAACCTCCAAAATAAAGTCTGCCACTGTTTCCACTGTTTCCCCATCTATTTCCCATGAAGTGATGGGACCAGATGCCATGATCTTCGTTTTCTGAATGTTGAGCTTTAAGCCAACTTTTTCACTGTCCTTTTTCACTTTCATCAAGAGGCTCTTTAGTTCATCTTCACTTTCTGCCATAAGGGTGGTGTCATCTGCATATCTGACGTTATTGATATTTCTCCCGGCAATCTTGATTCCAGCTTGTGCTTCTTCCAGCCCAGCATTTCTCATGTACTCTGAATAGAAGTTAAATAAGCAGGGTGACAATATACAGCCTTGACGTACTCCTTTTCCTATTTGGAACCAGTCTGTTTTTCCATGTCCAGTTCTAACTGTTGCTTCTAGACTTCTTTAGCATTTACCTAATGTCTTTTTCTGCTTCAGGACCTTATTCAAGAGGCCACAGTAAGTTTAGTTATATGTCTCATTTGGCTTCTCTTGGCTGTGTCAAATTTTCGAATTTCCTTGTGTTTGAAGACCTTGATAGTTTTGAGGAGTATTGGTCAGGTATTTTGTAGAATGTCTCCTAATTAGAATTAATGTGATGTCTTTCTCATGTTTAGACTGTGGTAATGTCTTGTTGCAAGGAAGACTATTAGGTACAGTGCCATTTTCATTGCATCATATCAAGCATACATACTATTAACATAATTTGTCACTGTTAATGTGACCTTGATAACTTGGCAGAGGTATTTTTCCTGATTCCTCCACTGTATAGGTACTTTTAAAAATCTTTCCATATTGTACATTTTGGAAGGGACTCACTATATACACCCTATACTTAGAGTGGTGAGTATTAGCTACTTTATTTTGTTGTTCAAATATTTTCCAACTTTGGCCCTTGGGAGCAATTTAAATTGTCTCCTGTGTCCCTTTGACATACTCTCATCAAAGTAGGCACTTCCTTTTGAAGAATCTATGTACTTTAAGAAACTATTATGATCTTCTAGATTCATTTTCAGTATTTCTTCTAATAGTCCTAGACTCAGCTGTTTCTCCAAAAAGTCTTCATTTCTTTTATTGAAAAATGGTATGATAAATCAACACCTGGGCACTAGGTGTGTTTGATCTTACTTAGGTACCATTTATGCTAGGAACTTTCAAGTGACAGAGTGAGAAAATATGTGTATTAACCTGTGCATCTATATATATCTATAAATGTTTATCTGTGTAGCCTTCTGTGTGTATATTAAGCTGAATATGAGTTCACACTGATATATCCAACTCTAATCCATTAGCACATGGATCATTCCAGCTTCCTGCTCATACCATATTAAAATTCCCACTTTAACAGTGAAAAAATTGGCTCACAGCACATGTAATTCATGTATTAAATTATTCAGGGATACTATATTATAAAGCAGTACCTGTACCCCTCTGAGAAAAAAAAATGCACCAACTACAGTGGAGTGAATTTCATTTGCTTTTTCTTTCATACTCATTTTCAAACTACAATAAAATTGCAATCATTTCACATGCTAGCAAGATTATGCCCCAAATCCTTCAAGCCAGGTTTCAGCAGTATGTGAACTGAGAAATTTTTGATTACAAGTGGGATATAGAAAAGGCAGAGGAACCAGAGGACAAATTGCTAACATCCACTGGATCATAGAAAAAGCAAGAGAATTCCAGAAAAACATCTATTTCTGCTTTGTTGACTACACTAAAGCCTTTGACTCTGTGGATCACAACAAACTGTGGAAAATTCTTAAAGAGACTCCAGACCACCTTACCTGCCTCCTGGGAAACCTGTATGCAGGTTAAGAAGCAACAGTTAGAACTGGACATGGAACAGTGAACTGGTTCAAAATTGGGAAAGGAGTACATCAAGTCTGTATATTGTCACCCCGCTCATTTAACTTATATGAAGAGTACATCATGCAGAATGACGGGCTAGATGAAACACAAATTGGAATCAAGATTACTGGGAGAAATATCAATAACCTCAGATATGCAAATTATACCACACTAATGACAGAAAGTGAAGAAAAACTAGAGCCTATTGATTAAGGTAAAAGAGGGGAATAAAAAGCTGACTTAAAAGTCAACATTCAAAAAGCTAAGATCATGATATCCAGTCCCATCACTTCATCACAAATTCAGTTCAGTTCAGTCGCTCAGTCGTGTCCAACTCTTTACAACACCATGTACTGCAGTATGCCAGGCCTCCCTGTCCATCACCAACTCCCAGAGTCTACACAAACTCATGTCCATTGAGTAAGTGATATCATGCAACCACCTCATCTTCTGTCATCCCCTTCTCCTCCCACCTTCAATCTTTCCCAGCATCAGGGTCTTTTCAAATGAGTCAGTTCTTTGCATCAATGGCCAAAGTATTAGAGCTTCAGCTTCGACATCAGTCCTTCCAAGGAACACTCAGGACTGCTCACCTTTAGGATGGACTGGTAGGATCTCCTTGTAGTCCAATCATTGCAAATAGATGGGGAAAAAATAGAAATAGTGGTAGATTTTATTTTCTTCGGCTCCAAAATCACTGGATGGTAACTGCAGCCATGAAATTAAGACACTTGCTCCTTGGAAGAAAAGCTATGGTAATCCTAAACAGCATATTGAAAAGCAGAGAGATCACATTGCTGACAAAGTTCCATATAGTCAAAGCTATGGTTTTTTGCAGTAGGATTTGAGAGCTGGACCATAAAGAAGAGTGAGTGCTGAAGAATTGATGCTTTTGAACTGTGGTTTTGGAGAAGACTCTTGAGAGTCTCTTGGACTGCAAGGAGATCAAACCAGTCAATCCTAAAGGAGATCAACCCTAAATATTTATTGAAGGAATGATGCTGAAGCTGAAGCTCCAATATTGTGGCCACCTGATGTGAAGAGCCAATTCACTGGAAAAGACATTGATGTTAGGAAAGATTGAGGGCAGGAGGAGAAGGGAGCGAAAGAGGACATAAGTTTGAGCAAACTCTGGGAAATAGTGAAGGACAGCAAAGCCTGGCATGCTACAGTCCATGAGGTCATAAAGGGTCACACAACTGAGAGACTGATCAACAACAGAGCCCCTAACATGTTAAGCACAATTATTTTAAATTGTTTAAGAGTCTGGGACTTATTCTTTCTTTGTAAACTGGTGGGGTTTTGTTTCCTTGCCTTTCACAGCCTTATATCTTGAGTGAAAGCCAGATGTGATGCACTGAGTAATAGGAACTAAGGTAAAGGATCTTCTGTGTGAGATTCTATGTTAATCTGGCTAGGAGGCTGGCTATGTTTAATGATTTCTCAGGTTGTAAGTACTAGAGGTCTTAAATTCCTCCAGAGTCCTTGTTTTTCTCTCTCTAGCCTTTGGGTCTCTGTATGAATCCCTCTTTAAACATGATCTCTGGCTTTCAGTTCTATTCATTGTAACCCACTATTACTATACTGCTGCTGCTAAGTCGCTTCAGTCGTGTCTGACTCTGTGTGTCCCCATAGACGGCAGCCCACCAGGCTCCCCCATCCCTGGGATTCTCCAGGCAATAGTGCTGGAGTGGGTTGCCAATTCCTTCTCCAATGCATGAAAGTGAAAAGTGAAAGTGAAGTTGCTCAGTCGTGTCCAATTCCTAGTGACCCCATGGACTGCAGCCTACCAGGCTCCTCCATCCATAGGATTTTCCAAGCAAGAGTACTGGAGTGGGTTGCCATTGCCTTCTCCGATTACTATAATGCTGCTGCTGCTGCTGCTGCTGCTGCTGCTGCTGCTGCTGCTGCTGCTAAGTCGCTTCAGTCGTGTCTGACTCTGTGAGACCCCAGAAATGGCATCCCACCAGGTTCCCCATCTCTGGGATTCTCCAGGCAAGAACACTGGAGTGGGTTGCCATTTCCTTCTGCACCAATTACTATACAAGTGCTCTGTGAATGTTAATAATGTGTGAGGGAGGGGAATCATTCTACAATCTTATTATCATATAAGAGTGTTTCATCTTTTGAAGCACTTCTTAGCCATTTTCCCCTACACTTATGCAAGACATGAAGCCCCCCAGGGGGCTAGAATTAGTTAATTGCCCTTCCCCTGGGTTAGATAGTTCAGTTCAGTCCATCAGTTGTGTCTGACTCTTTGTGACCCCATGAATCGCAGCACGGCAGGCCTCCCTGTCCATCACAAAATCCCGAAGTTCACTCAGACTCATGTCCATCGAGTCAGTGATGCCATCTAGCCATCTCATCCTCTGTCGTCCCCTTCTTCTCCTGCCCCCAATCCCTCCCAGCATCAAAGTCTTTTCCAATGAACCAACACTTTGCATGAGATGGCAAAAGTACTGAAGTTTCAGCTTTAGCATCATTCCTTCCAAAGTAATCCCAGGGCTGATCTTCTTTAGAATGGACTGGTTGGATCTCCTTGCAGTCCAAGGGACTCTCAAGAGTCTTCTCCAACACCACAGTTCAAAAGCATCAATTCTTTGGCACTCAGCCTTCTTCATAGCACAACTCTTGCATCTATACATGACCACTGGAAAGACCATAGCCTTGACTAGACGGACCTTTGTTGGCAAAGTAATGTCTCTGCTTTTGAATATACTATCTAGGTTGGTCATAACTTTTCTTCCAAGGAGTAAGTGTCTTTTAATTTCCTGGCTGCAATCACCACCTGCAGTGATTTCGGAGCCCCCAAAAATAAAGTCTGACACTGTTTCCACTGTTTCCCCATCTATTTCCCATGAAGTGATGGGACCGGATGCCATGATCTCCGTTTTCTGAATGTTGAGCTTAGGCCAACTTTTTTCACTCTCCTCTTCACTTTCATTAAGAGGCTTTTTAGTTCCCCTTCACTTTCTGCCATAAGGGTGGTGTCATCTGCATATCTGAGGTTATTGATATTTCTTCCGGCAGTCTTGATTCCAGCTTGTGTTTCTTCCAGGCCAGCATTTCTCATGATGTACTCTGCACAGAAGTTAAATAAGCAGGGTGACAATATACAGCCTTGATGTAACCCTTTTCCTATTTGGAAACAGTCTGTTGTTCCATGTCCAGTTCTAACTGTTGCTTCCTGACCTGCATACACATTTCTCAAGAGGCAGGTTAGGTGGTCTGGTATTCCCATCTCTTGAAGAATTTTCCACAGTTTATTGTGATCCACACAGTCAAAGGCTTTGGCATAGTCAATAAAGCAGAAATAGATATTTTTCTGGAATTCTCTTGCTTTTTCCGTGATCCAGCGGATGTTGGCAATTTGATCTCTGGTTCCTCTGCCTTTTCTAAAACCAGCTTGAACATCAGGAAGTTCATGGTTCACATATTGCTGAAGCCTGGCTTGGAGAATTTTGAGCATTACTTTACTAGCATGTGAGATGAGTGCAATTGGGCGGTAGTTTGAGCATTCTTTGGCATTGCCTTTCTTTGGAATTGGAATGAAAACTGACCTTGTCCAGTCCTGTGGCCACTGCTGAGTTTTCCAAATTTGCTGGCATATTGAGTGCACCACTTTCACAGCATCACCTTTCAGGATTTGAAACAGCTCAACTGGAATTTCATCACCTCCACTAGCTTTTTCATAGCGATGCTTTCCAAGGCCCACTTGACTTCATATTCCAAGATGTCCGGCTCTAGATTAGTGATCACACCATCGTGATTATCTGGGTTGTGAAGATCTTCTTTGTACAGTTCTTTTGTGTATTCTTGCTACCTCTTCTTAATATCTTCTGCTTCTGTTAGGTCCAGACCATTTCTGTCCTTTATCGAGCCCATCTTTGCATGAAATATTCCCTTGGTATCTCTAATTTTCTTGAAGAGATCTCTAGTCTTTCCCATTCTGTTGTTTTCCTCTGTTCTTTGCATTGATCGCTGAAGAAGACTTTATCTCTTCTTGCTATTCTCTGTAACTCTGCATTCAGATGCTTGTATCTTTCCTTTTCTCCTTTGCTTTTTGACTCTCTTCTTTTCACAGCTATTTGCAAGGCCTCTCCAGACAGCCAGTTTGCTTTTTTGCATTTATTTTCCATGGGGATGGTCTTGATCCCTGTCTCCCATACAATGTCACAAACCTCCGTTCATTGTTCATCAGGCACTCTATCTATCAGATTTAGGCCCTTAAATCTATTTCTCACTTCCACTGTATAATCATAAGGGATTTGATTTAGATCATACCTGAATGGTCTAGCTGTTTTCCCTACTTTCTTCAATTTAAGTCTGAATTTGGTAATAAGAAGTTCATGATCTGAGCCGCAGTCAGCTCCTGGTCTTGTTTTTTGTTGACTGTATAGAGCTTCTCCATCCCTGGCTGCAAAGAATATCATCAATCTGATTTCGGTGTTGACCATCTGGTGATGTCCATGTGTAGAGTCTTCTCTTGTGTTGTTGGAAGAGGGTGTTTGCTATGATCAGTGCATTTTCTTGGCAAAACTCTATTAGTCTTTGCCCTGCTTCATTCCGCATTCCAAGGCCAAATTTGCCTGTTACTCCAGGTGTTTCTTGACTCCCTACTTTAGCATTCCAGTCCCCTAGAATGAAAACGACATCTTTTTTCAGTGTTAGTTCTAAAAGGTCTTGTGGGTCTTCATAAAACCGTTCAACTTCAGCTTTCAGCATTACTGGTTGGGGCATAGACTTGGATTACCTTGATATTGGATGATTTGCCTTGGAGATGAACAGAGATAATTCTATCATTTTTGAGATTGCACCCAAGTACTGCATTTCGGACTCTTTTGTTGACCATGATGGCTACTCCATTTCTTCTGAGGGATTCCTGCCTGCAGTAGTAGATATAATGGTCATCTGAGTTAAATTCACCCATTCCAGTCCATTTTAGTTTGCTGATTCCTAGAATGTTGACGTTCACTCTTGCCATCTGTTGTTTGACCACTTCCAATTTGCCTTGATTCATGGACCATGCCCGCGGGCAACCCAAGATGGGCGGGTCATGGTGGAGAGGTCTGACAGAATGTCGTCCACTGGAGAAGGAAATGGCAAACCATTTCGTATTCTTGTCTTGAGAACCCCATGAACAGTACGAAAAGGCAAAATGATTGGATACTGAAAGAGGAACTCCCCAGGTCATGGGTTAAATAAGGCTCTGGTAAAGACTTTTTCATTGGAGAGTTGGCCTTTTTATGGAGAACACTCATGGCATCTTTCAAAATGGTTACTTTTCCCCTGTCTTTGACTGAAATGTGAGAGGATTTTTCTTGGATACTTCCATTGTGAGAATCCAAAGGAATACCTGGAAATAAAACCCACAAAATGTAGGAATACTCTTAGGACTGCACGTTGAAAAGTTTCTCACTCTCAAGTTAGTCCACCCTTCGCCTTCAGTTATTTTCCAAAATTACCACTTTAGTTTTCCCACCAAATTGTGACACCAGTAGACTCTTTTCTAGGTAGACTGATTTCTATATTTGCCTGTTTATCAAAGTTTTGAATGGCAGTTTTTCCTGTGATTTCAGTTATCTGAGGGCCCAAGAAAAGTAGTAGATTTTAGGTTTGTTCAACTTTTTCTTTTTTGCTGTAAGAATTAAAGATTTATTAGCTGAAAATGACCATCACGTTTTTTTACTGAAAAGCAATACCACTTGATTTGGAAAGTGAAGTCTTAATTTTTCTTCTACCACTTTTATGAATCCTTTTATATCTAGTTTTGTCAGGTATATAACTTACATGTACTTCGGACATCTCAAATTAATTTGATCTCATCTTTTTCTCAAATATGCCTGATTCTCTCAGGTCTTTTAACTGTAGCACTGAATCTTTTTATAGCAGAATATGCTGCAATTCTTTTAAAATTAGTTTATCTACTTTAATTGGAGGCTAATAACTTTACAGTATTGTAGTGGTTTTTGCTATACATTGACCTGAATCAGAAATGGGTGTACATGTGTCCCCCATCGAGAACCCCCTTCTCACCTCCCTCCCCATCCCATCCCTCAGGGTTGTCCCAGTGCACTAGCTTTGAATGCCCTGTTTCATGCATCAAACGTGGACTGGTGATCTATTTCACATATGGTAATATACATGTTTCAATGATATTCTCTCAAATCATCCCACCCTCGCCTTCTCCCACAGAGTCCAAAAATCTGTTCTTTATATCTGTGTCTCTTTTGCTGTCTCGCATATAGGGTCATTGTTACCATCTTTCCAAATTCCATATAGATGTGTTAATATACTGTATTGATATTTTTTCTTTCTTATTTACTTCACTCTGTATAATAGGCTCCAGTTTCATCCACCTCATTAGAACTGACTCAAATGTGCTCTTTTTAATAGCTGAGTACAATTGCACTCATCTCACATGCTAGTAAAGTAATGCTCAAAATTCTCCAAGCCAGGCTTCAGCAATACGTGAATCATGAACTTCCAGATGTTCAAGCTGGTTTTAGAAAAGGCAGAGGAACCAGAGATCAAATTGCCAACATCCGCTGGATCATGGAAAAAGCAAGAGAGTTCCAGAAAAAACATCTATTTCTGCTTTATTGACTGTGCCAAAGCCTTTGACTGTGTGGATCACAATAAACTGTGGAAAATTCTGAAACAGATGGGAATACCAGAACACCTGACTTGCCTCTTGAGAAACCTATATGCAGGTCAGGAAGTAGCAGTTAGAACTGGACATGGAACAACAGACTGTTTCCAAATAGGAAAAGGGTAACGTCAAGGCTGCATATTGTCACCCTGTTTATTTAACTTCTATGCAGAGTACATCATGAGAAACTCTGGCCTGGAAGAAGCACAAGCTGGAATCAAGATTGCTGGGAGAAATATCAATAACCTCAGATATGCAGATGACACCACCCTTATGGCAGAAAGTGAAGAGGAAATAAAAAGCCTCTTGATGAAAATGAAAGTGGAGAGTGAAAAAGTTGGCTTAAAGCTCAACATTCAGAAAACGAAGATCATGGCATCTGGCCCCATCACTTCATGAAAAATAGATGGAGAAACAGTGGAAACAGTGGCAGACTTTATTTTGGGGGCTCCAAAATCACTGCAGATGGTGACTGCAGCCATGAAATTGAAAGATGTTTACTTCTTGGAAGAAAAGTTATGACCAACCTAGACAGTATATTCAAAAGCAGAGACATTACTTTGCCAACAAAGGTCCGTCTAGTCAAGGCTATAGATTTTCCAGTGGTCATGTATGGATGCAAGAGTTGGACTGTGAAGAAAGCTGAGTGCCAAAGAATTGATGCTTTTGAACTGTGGTGTTGGAGAAGACTCTTGAGAGTCCCTTGGACTGCAAAGAGATCCAACCAGTCCATTCTAAAGGAGATCAGCCCTGGGATTTCTTTGGAAGGAATGATGCTGAAGCTGAAACCCCAGTACTTTGGCCACCTTATATGAAGAGTTAACTCATTGGAAAAGACGCTGATGCTGAGAGGGATTTGGGGCAGAAGGAGAAGGGGACGAGAGAGGATGAGATGGCTGGATGGCATCACTGACTCGATGGACATGAGTCTGAGTGGACTCCGGGGAGTTGGTGATGGACAGGGAGGCCTGGTGTGCTGTGATTCATGGGGTCGCAAAGAGTTGGACATGACTAAGTGACTGAACTGAACTGAACTGAATATTCCATTGTGTATATGTACCACAGCTTTCTTATCCATTTATCTGCTGATGGATATCTAGGTTGCTTCCATGTCCTAGCTATTGTAAACAGTGCTGTGATGAACATTGGGGTACACATGTCTTTTTCAATTCAGGTTTCCTCAGTGTGTATGTCCAGCAATACGTTAGGCAAATGCTAACAAGTATGAAAGAGAAATTGACAGTAATACAATAACAGTGGAAGACTTTAATACCCCACTCTCACCTATGGATAGATTAACGAAACAGAAAATTATCAAGGAAACACAAACTTTAAATGATATAATGTACCAGTTATACCTAATTGATATCTATGGGACATTTCACCCCAAAACAATGAATTTCACTTTTTCTCTAGTGCATATGGAACATTCTCCAGGACAGACCACATCCTGCGCCATAAATCTAGCCTTGGTAAATTAAAAAAAAAACAAAAAACTGAAATCATTTCAAGTGTCTTTTCTGATCACAGTGTGGTAAGATACAACTACAGGAAAAAACTATTAAAAATAGAAACACATGGAGGCTAAACAACACATTCCGTATAACCAACAAATCACAGAAGAAATAAAAGAAATCAAAATATGCATAGAAACAAATGAAAATGAAAACACAACAACCCAAAACCTATGGGATTCAGTGAAATCAGTTCTAAGGGGAAGGTTCAGAGCAGTACAGGCTTACCTCAAGAAACAAGAGAAAAATCAAATAAGTAACCAACTTTACACCTAAAGCAACTAGAAAAAAAAAAAAGAAATGAAGAACCCAGGGGTCAGTGGAAGGAAAAAAAATCATAAAAATTAGGGCAGAAATAAATGAAAAAGAAACAAAGGAGACCATAGCAAAAATCAGAAAAACTATACTGTAATTCTTGATGTATCAAATATAGATTTTATTTTTGATAGTTAATTGTTTTCTTCATGTTTTCCATGAGAAATGGATGATCACAAACTTCTTGTGTATATCTGTTTTTTACATCACTACTTTTATATATATAAAACCTATTAGTGTCCATGTTCTGTTTAATGACAAAGTATTTTTATAGAAATATTCTATGATCAGTTTTCTCGTGAAATTATTTTTTGAAATATATTCTTTACATACTCTTGTTTACTATGTTCCTTTCCTTAATTCCTCCCATTCCTTTTAATTTCTGAGTACTAATCCATTATAAAGATTTGTTACAATTTATCACATCTGTTTATCATTTATTTTGTTTCTAGTTTTGGGCTATTATGAATAAGTCTGCTATGAACTCTGTAGATGAGTCAGTGTGGACATATACTTTCATTTCTCATAGGTAAATACCTAGGAGTAGAATTCTACATCATATAGTAAGTATATGTTTAAGTCTAAACATATACTTATTTGGCAGGAAACTGCCAAATGACATTCAAAAATTGTTTTACCTGTTTACACTGCTATTAGTAATGAATGAGAGTTCCAGATCTTTGTCAACACTTATTATTTGCGGTCTTTTAAATGTTAGCCATTTGAGTGAAAGTGCATTGGTATCATATTGTGGAATGAATTTGAATTTCCCTCTTTACAAATGATGGTGATAATTTTTTTTTGCTATTCAAAATAAATATTTAATTATAAATATATTCTTCTTTGTTATTAAGCCATTTTAGAAAAATCAGTTATAGATTCATTAATAGTTACCATTTTAAAAAGTTCTAGTTGAATAATTTTTTAAATTAATTGTTGATTATTCACAGCAATGTCCTGCAACAAATCATTAAGTGTGTATTTTTTAAAAATTTTTATTTATTTATTTATTTATTTATTTTTTAATACTTTATTCTACATTACAATACTGTATTTGTTTTGCCATACATTGACATGAATCAGCCACAGGTGTACACGATCTCCCAATGCCGAAGCCCGCTCCCACCTCCCACCCCATATCATCTCCCTGGATCATCCTGTGCACCAGCCCCAAGCATCCTGTATCCTGTATTGAACATAGACTGGCGCTTCGTTTCTTACATGATAGTATACATGTTTCAATGCTATTCTCCCAAATCATCCCATCCTCTCCCTCTCCAAAAGTCCATTCTATACCTCTGTGTCTCTTTTGTTGTCTCATATAGAGGGTCTTCATTACTATCTTTCTAAATTCCATATATATGTGTCAGTATACTGTATTGGTGTTTTTCTTTCTGGCTTACTTCACTCTGTATAATCAGCTCCAGTTTCATCCATCTCATTATAACTGACTCAAATTTATTCTTTTAAGAGCTGAGTAATACTCCATTGTGTATATGTACCACAGCTTTCTTATCCATTCATCTGCTGATGGACATCTAGGTTGTTTCCATGTCCTGGCTATTATTAACAGTGCTGCAATGAACATTGGGGTACATGTGTCTCTTTCAATTCTGGTTTCCTCGATGGTGATAATTTTTAATGAGCTTATTCATCATTCATATGACTCCTTTGTGAAGGGTCTATTCAAACTGTTTGCCAATTTTCACTTGGACTGCTTGTCACCCTACTGACTTATAAAGGTTCTTTTGATCTGAGTCTTCTGCCAAATATGAGTTCCTGGAGTAACTATTTCTGAAGCACATTTTTCACATGCTATTGTTTGCTTAAGTGTTCCTTTTCTTACATAATTTACTTTCTGTAGTGATCAAGATAAAAATGGAGAAGGGCAAAAGCAGTGAACAAAGCTAGCCAGAACTTCAATTTGAGTATGTTGTCATGGATTGTTGTTTGTCTTATAGTTATTTGTGTATCCATCCCCTCACTAAAGTGAGTTTTCTGAGAGTAATTGTGACAAATTTTTAAAAAAATTTCTCAAGCAAACTTTGTCCTGGCATCCATTTCATGTCAGTTGGTTTTAGAAAGCAGTTCACTCAATAGCAGCCATTAAGCAAACAGAACTTTGACTTCAAATCCTACCTACAGTTTAAGATGACTCTTGCCATAAAAGATATTCTACCATATGAATTTATTGTGGCTATCATACCTACAAAAGTGTTAGGTAACAGAAATTGGCTTTAAAAAGAGCCATATTTTCAAAGAGATACTTGGCCATCTCTTAGGGAAACTTCTTAACATAAAATATTGTGATATAAAAAAATATTTCTAGCTTTCTGCATATCACTAAACAAGTTATCTAAATTTGATATCATATTCAAAGAATCTAGTAGACATTTCAATAAATAATGATAATGGTGATGATGGTGATAATAAATACTACCAAGTGAACTGCTCATATCATCTGATTAGAGAAAGTGATTGTAGAATTCAATTGGATATGTTAAACTTAATGGTAATTCAGAATATAGTCATAGCATTTATACTAAATTTAACAACTCACATGTAGTCAATTTGCTTCTCTGAAATGTCAAAGACAATTGTTTTCAATTAGCTATTAAATTTATATATACATAAGAAAGGAATCTGCTTTTTAACCCAAAACTTTGTAAGAAAGTATTCTGTAAATTACTCTCCATCCCAATATTCATAATAATCCACTGCAAATTATGGTCCAGTATCACCCCAAACGGCAAAGCTAGAGAACATAATGCAATGGGAAGAGGGACGAGGTTTCTGTTTGTTACAAAAATAAATGCTTTAGCATTACAATAGTGATGAGAACATTTCTTAAAGGCCAGTAAATATGAACTGGCTGTAATTTCTACACTGTGTCAACTAGCAAAATAACATGATTTCCAGGAGAAATATTCTGGCAGAGTTGAATCGGCTTCTTGCAGGCCATTACTCCTCTATTGTATTATAAGAACTGATATCATGCTGCCTTCCAAATACTCTCATCTAAAGGATTACAAAGAAAGCCAACACTCTCTTCCACACCTAATTCAAGACATATTAAGAGGGAAAATATTTCATTATCTCAGCAAGACTGCATATTCTCTGTGATACTTCACTCACACCCTCCTCCTTGCCTCAATCACTTAACATGGTTTTGAAAACAAGCTAAATAATGAGTGTGATCTTTACTGTAAAGTAAGCTGGATAAAAAGGCAGACCAGAGTTGATCAATTTGTTCCCCAAATCACATAATTACAAATAGTTATATGGAGCTTTGTGGACCAAAGATCAAGAAGAAACATCAAGCAAAGATCAAAGATCAAAGATTATTAGCTGTTTCATTCAATGTATTGACATTGTAAAGACACAGCCTCCATGGAAGGGTTTTGTTTTCGAACACCAGAGTCTAGTATATGGTATATAATCAACAAATTATAGCTATTGTTATGAATAAAGTGAGGTTTAAGAGATTTATGGTAGCTATCTGTATAAGTCCCAAACCCTCAGTTATCCTTTCTCCAGTCCAAATTTTAGAAAGACTTCATTTAAGCATGCAAAAGAAATGTTCTTATTGCCTCATATGTGCTGCAAACTGTACTGGTCACTGGGGATGAAACAACTATATAATTTGCCCATTCAAGGAAATCAGCATATTATAATCTCCCTCTCACTTTTCTAAAAACAATGCTAGGGTCAAACATACTATGCTTTTGGGAGAGTAGGTGTGGTCGTGAGAAAGGAGCAGAGGTTTTCTAGATGAGGCAATAGGGATATAATGAGGAATTTTATGTAGAAAAACTGTGGTGTTGGAGAAGACTCTTGAGAGTCTCTTGGACTGAAAGGAGATCAAATCAGTCAATCTTAAAGGAAATCAACCCAGAATATTCATTGGAAGGACTGATGCTGAAGTTGAAACTCTAGTATTTGGCCACCTGATGTGAAGAACTGACTCACTGGAAAAGACTTGGATGCTGGGAAAGACTGAAGGCAGGAGGAGGAAGCAACAGAGGATGAGATGGTTGGCTGGCATCACTGACTCAATGGACATGAGTTTCAGCAAGCTCCAGGAGTTGGTGATAGACAGGGAAGCCTGGTGTGCTTCAGTCCATGGTGTCTCAAAGAGTCAGACACATCTGAGTGACTGAACTGAACTGATGTAGAAGAAAATGATCATATCTGTGTTTTAGGAAGATCACTTCACTATCACTATGGGGTATGAATTGGTGAGGGTTATACAATAAGCAGGAAAGGGTATTGCAAAGCTTCAGAAAAGAGTTGGTATTGACACAGTCTAAGGAAATGGTGCTGGGAATGTATATATAGGGAGAGAAATAAAATAAGGATATTTAGGAGGCAGGATTCAAGGATTTCGATTAAGTGGATGCACAGAATTTGGTCGCGTCTTCTTAGTTTCTGAAAAGTGGACTTCAGAAACCTTTCTCTGAGCTAGTCCAATAACACATCTAATCCAAGATCATTTCTTTGAAGAGGGCAGACTTGGGGGTAATGATAAATGTCAATGTTAACATTCATCTTCCTTTATTGACCAATTAAAAAGCATTCATAAATAGGTTCAGGTAAATTGAGATAGTTTCTCTTTTTGATGTTGGACACTATAATTCTTCCATTTACATGCATTATATTGGTCTCTGCTTATTTGGACAGATTTTTATTTGTCTGGAATTTACTTTAGCTTTCATGAGGATTGATTTTCCCAGTATTTTGAGATGTGATGATCAAGGGTCCCCCTTTCTCACCTCCATATGTATTTAGGAAATTTGGGATCAATAGGATGTGTTAATAATTTGTTAGAAAAGGGCCCTTTCACCATCCTGCCTATTAGCACTCAATTTCCTGTTTTATTGTTGGAATAATTACACCTCTAAAGGAAGCATAATGGAGGGAAGCATGAAGTAGTGTACATGGCAAAGGAAATAAAATATATTTAATAATCTTAGCTCCTTCCCTAGTAAAGATACATTACTACTACTGATGCAGCTTCAGGTAAATTTTTCAAAAACAGAATATTTCCTAGTACTAAGTGTGCACCAGCATCTTGGATTAACATATGACAAAAAAATATGCATTGCTCACTGCTCAGTGAAAACTTATGGGGCCTCTTTGTATCACTAAAGGACAAGTCATGATTATAAGCTTAAATTAGTAGTGCTCATTAATTAGTGCATTTCTAAAAGAAACAGTGAAAATGTTCAGTGTAGGAAAAATTGTGAACAGCAGCCTTGGGGGAGATCCAGTTTGTAGGTCTGCATAAGGATGGTTAGCATGAAGCAGAGAAATCAGCTTTAATCTGGGAGAGAAATGCAATTCATAGGTTTGATAGGAAGGCTGCCATGGTTTCTATTGGAATACCCCCCACAAAAAAAAAAAATCTCTGTCCCTTCAAAGGTCCGTTCCAGTCTGGATATTCTTTGTATCTGAAGTTCTAGAATGGGGCTCTAGAAATAAACTCTAGAAATAAAGTTGATACATTTCAACATTTTGTCAGGCCTCTTAACTACCCTATGACATGGGGAATATCTCTATCCCAGTTTCATTGATGAGAAAACCAAAATGAAAAGAGAGGTGAAATCCAGGGTCTTACATTTAGTAACTGCTGTAATAAGGTTGTTTGATTTCCAAGTCTGTGTTTTTAAACACTATACCACACTGTATAAAATGCCAGGGAGCAATTTTATATTTACATCAGCATTTAACCCAGAGAGATGGTATGGGGAGGGAGGTGGGAGGGGGGTTCAGGATGGGGAACACGTGTACACTCGTGACAGATTCATGCTGATGCATGGCAAAACCAATACAATATTGTAAAGTAATTAGCCTCCAATTAAAATAGATAAATTTATATTATAAATAAATAAATAAAACAATAAAAAGAGTGATTCTCTCATTTTTTAGCACAATATGAGGAAAAGGAGAAAGAGGTGGTTTCACTCTAAATTACATTTCAGTGGTGAAAACTGAGGCATTTGTCAATCCATTCAATAAACAACTTTGGGATCCTACTCTGTACCAGTTGCGGGGTGGGGTAGGGTTTGAGAATACAAATTTTTACAGAGCATACCATTTATCAGGTAAGATAACTTAGGAATTATCATTTTCTACCTCTTACTCTAATCTTATTCTCCCTTTCTGCAGTATAAGTATTATAATAGTGAACATTTTAGTTTGTATGACATATGTGATTTAAAGATGAATCATTAGGGAAGGGCTCAAAATCTTATAGGGCCTTGAATTTTAAACTAAGGAATGTAAATTGTATCCTGAGGCCAATGCAGAATGATTGAAGAGATTTGAGAAAAAGTGAAACATTGAGTTTGGTATTTAGTTTAGCTTGCTTTTGTTTGACTTTATATATCAGTTTGACTGAATGTATAAGGCTGGAAGTGGGTAGAAAAAACAGGAAATGTATGAGGCTATTGCATGGATAAAGTGATGTGAACCTGGAGCAGATAGTAGCAAAAATGGAAGGTAAGGTTAGATGTGGAAGAATGGTAAAGATATTAAAGCTCTTTTAAGATATTACCTATTCTAATACAGCCTGTGTGCTAAAAAAAACATGATGGATTCCTAAGTTTGGCACATCCAGTTTTGTTCTCCTACTGGTGGCTCAGAGGTTAAAGCGTCTGCCTGGAATGCAGGAGACCCGGGTTCGATTCCTGGGTTGGGAAGATCCCCTGGAGAAAGAAACGGCAACCCACTCCAGTACTCTTGCTTGGATAATCCCATGGAGCGAGGAGCCTGGTAGGCAACAGTCCATGGGGTCACAAAGAGTCGGACACGACTGAGCGACTTCATTTTCACTTTCACTTTCACCTGTCAGTTATATAACTTTGTCCTAGTTATCCAAAATCTCATACATCTAACATGGAAATGATTATGTATATTTTATCTTTAATTTTTTATAAAACACCTGCAAAATACTGGGTATATAGGAGATTTTCAAAAACATCAATTTCCATCTCCCTTCCCTAACCTTTAACTTTTCATTCCTGAGATAATAACACAAGAAATAGAGTATTACTATTATTATCTATGTTTTTAATAGTAAGTGTCATAGAAATTTAGAGGTAAGAGAACTCTAAGGGACAGAGTAATCATTCAATGAAGCATATAATCTAATAAACAGTTTTAAATATTCAATATGTATAGATAGTTTTCCTGGTGCTGTTGATACAGTAGAAGCTTGGGAAAATATTACTGACTAAAAGTTATGGTACTGGACCTTGTAGGACATGGAAGATGAGAATTGTTAGGGAAGGAAGAGTATTCTTTGCTAGGGTATACAAAGTAATAAACTAAGGGAGATATGGATAGGGAAATGGGAGACTAGAAAGAAAAATGCCAAGTATTTTAGCATTTTGGTAGATAAAATGAAATCAGCTCCTAGAAAAATAGCATGCCTGAGTGCTCAGCCACTCAGTCATATCAGACTCTGTGACACCATGGACCATAGCCCGCCAGGCTCCTCTGTCTATGGGATTTTCCAGGCAAAAATACTGGAGTGGGTTGCCATTTCCTTCTCTAGGGGATCTTCCCCACCCAGGGATCAAAACCATTTATCCTGCATTGCAGGTGAAATTTTTACCACTGAGTCACTGGGCAAGCCCCAGAAAAATAGCATATATAAGGCAAAAGAAAAAAATAAAGAAGCAGGATCAACATTGACAAGAAGTTTTCCAACTGAGATGAGTGGATTATAATTTATTTTCCCTGTGCAACCAAGAAAACGAGGTAAAGCCACCAGTTAAAGGAAAAGTTAATGAATTTATCAATGTATATATCAAAAATGAGATATTTTAAATGCCAATTCAACTTGATAAACTAGTAACACATTTTTGCTAAACTTTTTACTAAGTTCTCATCAAGATGGTCACAAAATATATAAAGATACAAAAACTGACAACCAATATCTTTTACAAGGTAAAAGGTGGACCACATGGAGTAAAATATAAACTATCTGAATCAACTTTGCCAGAGTTCTGGAAAATATAGTTTTATTGCCATCTTGTACATGTCCAATCAAGAAAAAGCCATTTTCAAAATGGCAAGAAATTTTGTGACATTTTCACTAGCCTTTGTCCCACCCGCTACCTGGCATGACAGTCATTTTTGTCTTCAAGTTCTACCTGCCTGGTTCTCCATTCCCTCCCCAGAAATGAGCTGGAAAAGCAGACCTAACCTATACATTGTTCTGTATATCTATTCTAACCTATCTGAGGGATACCCAAAAGGCTGATGAGTGGTGCCAGACTCTGTTTTGCCTACATCAGAACTCAGACAGGAAAAGCTGTGAGCACTGTCCACAAAAGCTGTAAGGTAAACTATAGGCCCCCAGATGCTGGGAACAAGGGATTATTATAAATACATAATACAGATCATTCAAGGCATGGAAGAGAAGCCACATATATGCTCAGATACTATGCATCCTGAGAAAAGATCTGACAAGGCCTTAAGCTTTCACCTAGGGCAGATCCATAAGCCCAGAGCAAGCTTAGCTGGAAGAGTGCACCAAAAGAAAGATATCCCTGGTGTACAGTGGCTTAGACTACACTCCCAATGCAGGGGCCCAGGTTCGACTCCTGGTCAGGAGCTGGATCCTGCACGCTGCAACCGACACCTGACAAAGACCAAAGATCCTGGCTGCTGCAACAAAGACCTGGTACAGCTGAATAAATAAATATTGAAAAACAGGAAAAATCGAGTGCACTAGCACAGAACCAATCTACAAAGATTGGAAGAGGTTGTTTCTCTTTTGTTTGTCTCCTTTCTTTTTGTTTTTAAATTTTGATGTATTGTTTGTTTAATCTCCTGCCACTCAAAGAGATTGAACAAACTGAAGAAAGTTTATACAACTTCTGAATTGTATCTATATTAACCAGTCTGCTATGGTTTTCGAAGACCTAACACACTGCCCTCACAACATTTTAAGTGCCAATTGATTCCATAAGTGAATTATATCAAACTTTCAAGAGACAGAAAATCCTAATGCAATTACTCTTTAAGAGAACAGAGAAAAATAGGAAAAACGTTCAAGTTATATTTTCATTTTTATCCATATCTATAAAATATAGAATTTAAAGGATAAATTAATTTGCAATATGAATATTGATGCAGAAATCATGAATAAAAGCAAATATAATTCAAAAACTGTAGTAAAATAATAATTGACTGAAACTAAGTGATTTTCTTTGCACTACAGAGATATACATATGGCTCAATACTGGAAAATAGATTAATATAATTCACCATATTAAGCATAAAGAAAGGAAATGAATACTTATTTCAATAAATTCTAAAGAGTCATTCAGTAAGAACTAAACTTCATTCATGAGTAGAATGAAAAAGAGAAGGAAGGAAGGCAGAAAAAGAAGAGGCAGGCAAGCAGATAAAAGGAAGAGTATCTGTAGTAAATATTAAAATAGTAATTGATATGTTGTTTTATTATATATATGTACTTACATAAAAATATACATATCCAGGCATAAAATGCATAATTATAAAATATGCCTATCATATTATTAAGCTTAATGGCAGAGGACTAGAATTGCTTTGCATTAAAGATGAGAATTAGGCAGAAGGACAATTAACATTATTATTACACTCATCACTCCTTACCCAGGAGGGATTAACTCCAGGACCCCTGCAGATACCAAAACTCATGAATGCTCAAGTCCTTATATAAATTACATTGTATTTGCATATAATCTAAGCACATCCTCTTGTGTGCATTAAATCATCTCTAGATTTCTTATAATGCCTAATGCAATGAGAATGGTATGTAAATACTATGTAAATCCTATGTAAATAGATGCCAGTATGGGGCAAACCCAAATTTTGCTTCTTGACACTTTCTGGAATTTTTTTTTTTTTTTTTTGGATCCATGGTTCTTTGAATACACAGATGCAGAGGGCCAATTATACTTAAATGATTCTTGAAACTTTGGCTAATTATTAAGAGAAGAAATAAGTGACATAAATGGTATAAAAGAATAAATTGGATATGACCATCTATAACTGTGTAATTGTGTTCTTGGGCTACACAATTATTACAGATTTAATGGTGTTCCTTCAAAACTCATATATTCAAGCCCTAACTCTGACTCCATGTGTCTCTATTTGGGCACAGGACCTTTAAAGGAGTAATTAAGAGACCTTGGTTCAATCCCTGGGTTGGGAAGATCCCATGAAGAAGGAAATGGCAAACCACTCCACTATTCTTGACTGCAAAAGCCCATGAATAGAGGAGCCTGGCTGGTGACAGTCCATAGGGTCATAAAGAGTCAGACTTGACTTAGCAACTCAACTAAATCTGAATGATGTCTTTATAAGAAAAGGAAGAGAAACCAGGATAACTATGAGGTTTAGGATGTATATGAAAATGTTCGTGACTCGGTCATATCCACCTCTTTGGACTGTAGCCCACCAGGCTCCTCTGTCCATGGAATTTTCCAGGCAATAATTAGTATGTATACGTTTATGGATTTTGCCAAATTTGTAGATTTGTATATTTCATCAAATGTATCCAATTTTTAAAGACTTAAAAAAAAATTATTCCTACCCCTTAGTCTCTCTCCTCTCCTCCTTAAACTCTCATAATTTGAATATTAGTAAGTTGGATGGTGTCCCACAGGTCTCACAGAGTGGTGCATTTGTTACAACTGATGAACCTATACTGAAACCTGATAATCACCCAAAGTCCATAGTTTACTTTAGGGACCACTCTCAGTGTTGTACATTCTGTGGGTTTAGACAAATGTATCATGGTATGTATCTACCATTATCGTATCACACAGGGTATTTCACTGCCTTAAGAACCTTCTGTGCTCCACCTGTTTATCCATCACAACCCTCTATGCCATGGCAACAATAGATATTTTAACTGTCTCCATAATTTTGTCTTTTTCTGAATGGCATATAGATGGAATCATACAGTATGTACACTTCTCAGATGTTTCTTTCACATAGTAATAAATAAAGTTCCCCCATGTCTTTTCATGGCTTAATACCTCATTTCTTTTCAGTGCTGAATAATATTCCATTGTCCAGATATATGAGAATGTATTTATTCATTCACCTACTGAAGGACATTTTGCTTGACCATGTTTTGACAATCATCAATAAAACTGCTGCAAACATTGATGTGAAGGTTTTCGTGTAGACATAAATGTTTTCAACTCCTTTGGGTAAACCCCAATGAATACGATTACTGGATTTTGATGATGAAAGTGTGTTTGAAAAGTGAAAGTGTTCGTTGCTCAGTCATGTCCGACTGTTTACAATCTCATGGACTGTAGCCCACCAGGCTCCTCTGTCCATGGGATTCTCCAGGCAAGAATAATGGAGTGGGTAGCTATTCCCTTCTCCAGATCTCCCCAGTCCAGGGGTCTAACCAGGGTCTCCTGCATTGTAGGTAGATTAGTCGTGTAAGAAACTACCAAACTGTCTTCAAAGTGACTCTATCATTTTGCATTCCCAGCAGCAATGAATGAGAGTTCCTGTCAGTCCACATCCTTGTCAGCATTTGGTGTTGTCAGTGTTCTGGAATTTGGCCATTCTCATAGGTGTGTGCTAGTTGTATTAATTTGTATTTCCATGATGAACTATGATATGAAGGATCTCCACATATGCTTATTTGCAATCTATATATCTTGAATGGTGAGGTGTCTGGTAAGATATCTGGCCTATTTTTAAATGGGTTGTTTATTTTCTTATTGTTGAGCCTTAGAGTTTCTTTCTATATTTTTAATAATAGTCCTTTATCAGATGTGTCATTTGCAATTATTTTCTCCTAGTTGTGGCTTTCTTTTCATTCTTTTGACCTATCTTTCACAGAGTAGAAATTTTCACAGAGCAGAAGATGTCCAGCTTATTGATAATTTCTTTCCATGCTTTTGGTGTTATACCTAGGAAACTCACCAACATACACATACAAATTTTACCCTATTTTTTCAGGAGTTTGATATTTTTGTTTTAAATTTAAGTGTCTGCTCCATTTTGATCTAAAGTTCACGCAGGGTGTAAGGTCTCTGACTGGATTCCTTTTATTACATGTGGACATACAGCTGTTCTAGCACCATATGTTGAAAAGGATATCTTTGCCCCACTGCATTGCTTTTGCCACTTTGTCAAAAGCCAGTTGAGGATATATATGTGTGTCTATGTCTGGACTCCACTAACCCACTTTTCAATTATTTCAACTATATCACACTGCCTTGATTACTGTAGATAATAAGACTTGAGGTCAGGTAGTGTCAGTCTTCCACCTTTGCTATTCTCCTTCAATATTGTGTTGACTACTGTCTTTTGCTTTTCCAAATAAACATTAGAATCAGTTTGTATGTAGCCACAAAATAACTTGACTCTGACAAGGATTATTTTGGATACACAGATCAGGTTGGGAAGAACTGACATCTTTACCTTACTGAGTCTTCCTATTCACTAAAATGTAGTCCCTTCCCATTATTTTAGTTCTTTGATTCTGTTCATCATAGTTTTCTTCATATAGGTATTATATACTATACATTTTTGTTACATTTATACTTACGTATTTCATTTTTGGGGTAAATTATTTGGGGTAATTTGGGGGTAAATTAAAAATAAATTTAAAAAATTGGGGGTAAGTTAAAACATAAATTATTTTATGTTTAAAATTTCAAATTCCATTTTTAATTGCTAGAATGTAGAAAAGCTACTGACTTTGAATTAATAACATGACATCCTGCAACCCTGCTATAATTACTAATTAATTCTAGGAGTTTTTTTGTTGATTCTTTTGAATTTTCTACAAGATCATGATTTTTCCAAAGTTATCTTCTTTCATATTTTCATTTTTTCCTCTACCATGTGTTATGACTAGTTTCCAAGTATTAGTTCCCAATTCATAAATTATTTTATCACCTTTGTCAAGTATAGAGCTAGTTCCATTTATTGTCTTTTTTTCCCTCCCTCCTATAGAAGGCAGGAGAATCAAGATGCCAGAGTAAGAAAACATGGAGCTCACCTCTCCCTACAAACACATCAAAAATACACCTGCAGGTGGAATATGTCTCACTGAAAAATATCTGGAAACTGGCAGGAAGACTGCTACACAATCAAGACTGTAGGAAAAATCCATATGTAATTGTGTAAGAAGGGAAGAAAAGCGATCAGGTTGGGACCTGTGCTCCTGGGAGGGGACTCAGAAGAAAAGGGAGACATACTATATAGGTGGGCATCCACCCTGGGAAGTAAGCAGATCAAGCCACAGACTCTGCATCCCAGTCCTGGGCTCCTACATAGGGAAGACAAGCCCAGTGACTGGTTGAAAAATAGCTGGGACAAAGAGAAGGGCTAGAAAAGCTCAGATTCCACTCATGAGGAGCCCACACACCCTGGCTAGCCATGTTGCAAGGTGGAGAGAGCAGCTGTCAGGTCCCTTATAAGCATCTCTAGCTTGAGCTGAGCAATGGTGCAGCACTGGATCTGGAGCAGCCATGACCTAGAAAAAATCTTGGCCAGGGAATGCAAAGGTGATCAGTTCCAAAACAGAATCCAAGTGGGGCAGCATTGGCCAGTGTCAGTACATAATTAACTGGGACCTCAGAAGCTGTTAAGATCTCTGTCAGTAGCCAGTTCACCATGGGTCACTCTCGATGTATGGAGAGAAACCACAAGGGACCCACCTGTCTTGGAAGCGAATCCACAACAGGGCAGAAGCAACAGAGGCTGAGGACAGTGATCAGTTGTAAGAGACAAAGGGGAGTTCCCTCTGAGGGAGGGTGGAAAGACAGCTGCCCAAATAATGGCCAGGTTTTCTGCCCCACTGCATTCCATAGCCTGAGCTGAGGAAACGTCCCAGCCTCACTCAATCCATGACCAGGGAAACTACTCAACCGTGGGACACAGTGACAGCATGGCCTGGAGCAGAGCCTGGTGGGGTAGTGGTGGCCACTGTTGGTGCTTAGTCAAGAGGGGCCTCAGAAGCCACCCAGATTACTCATAAGCAGCCACTCCACGACAGCGAACCTCCTCATGCATGCCAAGAGCACACATGTGCCCTGCCAGCCCTGCAGAGTAGTATCACAAAACAGCAGAGGCAGGGGAAAGCACTTGTTAGTGAGAGACAAAGGAGAATCGCATCTGAATCTTTTGAGTACAGCCATGGAAACCTATCCAGGTAGTACACTGAACCTCTGTTGGAACATGTCCCTACTTCCTTCAGCACTGCCCTCTTCTGGGGCAAAGGTATTGGTACAAAGAGAAAGAAAATAACACACTTGAACAGAGCCAGCTCAAGTCCAACCCTCTGAACTTCTGCTCTAGGAGTATGGGATCAGACTCAGCCCTTGACTGGGCAGTGATGGCTGCTAGCAGACAGGAAGTCTGGCCTCATACCAGTATCACCACTGCCTCTGGTACTGGCATCTCAAGCCCAAGCCCAATCCCCTCCCAAGGTGAAAGCTGCCAACACTCCCTGAAGAAAGATATGACTTGAGTCCACATCAAATTCAGCTCTCCTATCAAAGGCACTGAGCATGTACTGACTACATAGGGCTGCTGCCACAAAAGAGGTTTTTCAAACATTTAAAAATGTATAAATTGTCTTTAGTTTGTTGGCTGTATAAAACATATAGTAAGTTATAGTTAAACTTATTTTCATTTCAGTTCAGTTCAGTTGCTCAGTTGTGTTTGACTCTTTGCAACCCCATGGACTGCAGTATGCCAGGCTTCCCTATCCATTACCAACTCCTGGGGCTTGCTCAAATTCATGTCTATCCAGTCGGTGATGCATTCCAACCATCTCATCCTCTGTCGTCCCCTTCTCCTCCTACCTTCAATCTTTCTCAGCATCCAGGGGTCTTTTCTAATGAGTGAGTTCTTTGCATCAGGTGGCCAAAGTATTGGAGCTTCAGCTTCAATTATCAGTCCTTCCAATGAATATTCAGGGTTGATTTCCTTTAGGATTGACTGACTTGATCTCCTTCTAGTCCAAGGGACTCTCAAGAGTCTTCTCAAACACCACAGTTCAAAAGCATTAATATTTCCATGTTCAGCTTTCTTTATGGTCCAACTATCACATTCATACATGATACTGGAAAAACCATAGCTTTGACTAGACGGACTTGTCCGCTAAATAATGCCTCTGCTTTTTAATATGCTGTGTAGTTTTGTCATAGCTTTTATTTCAAGGATCAAATGTTAAACATATTATTAAGACTTGGTGCATGATGACCCTCTATGTGAGACAACAAAAGAGACACAGAGGTATAGAACGGACTTTTGGACTCTGAGGTAGAGGGAGAGGGTGGGATGATTCGGGAGAATGGCATTGAAACATGTATACTATCACGTAAGAAACGAAGCGCCAGTCTATGTTCAATACAGGATACAGGATGCTTGGGGCTGGTGCAAGAGATGATCCAGGGAGATGATATGGGGTGGGAGGTGGGAGGGGGCTTTGGCATTGGGAGATCGTGTACACCTGTGGCTGATTCATGTCAATGTATGGCAAAACAAATACAGTATTGTAATGTAGAATAAAAACCAAAAAAAAAAAAAGAAAACATCAAAAAAAAAAAAGACGATGCAATTTGAATTTTCTCAATTATTTGAACTTTGTTCTGTGTAAATTCATTTATTTCTCACCTTCTGAGTAGTTGTATTTCTTAGTGTTATCTATTCTCCTATACTTTGACATTTTATTTAGAAGGCTCATCTTGAATGGAATTTTTTTTTTTCTTTCTCCTTCACTGAGAATGACGTCTTGTATCAGTGACTTGGGACTCATGAAGCTATGGTGACATAGAAGATATAACAATTCCAATATGTGTCAAACAGTTTTCATCTGACTTTTCAGATTCTCTTAGTCTCAACTGTCTTTAGAGTCTTTGGTCATTCATTCTAGCCAAAGCTGCCACTGAGTAACCAACTTTAAATGAAAACCATCTGAATGTTCCTCACTTCATTACACCCTAGATCCTTTACTTTCTTTGCTAAGTATTCTTGACACAGAAACTTACATTAGCACATACTCCACCAAAGTGTTTGAATTAAAACTTCCAGGGTGAAACTTTAACCAGCAGGAGATAGGAGCTGGCATATAATTCTTTTCACTTTCTCTCCAAGATGGGTTTTCCTAAGAAGCAATTATTTGGTCCTCTCCAAGAAGGTTCAGTATGATTGAAACACTAGTTGTATTTAGTATCAAGTGGTAGCAGACTTGGTATCTCACCCTGACATAGCTATACCTCTCTTTATTGTGCTTTACTTAAATGCACTTTGGAGATACTGCATTAGAAAAAAAAAAATTACAGGTTCGTGGCTAACCTGTTTTAAGCAAGTCTACTGGCACCATTTTTCCTATAGTATTTGCTCACTTTGTGGTGTCTCTGCATCACATTTCAGGAATCTCACAATATTACAAACTTTTTCATTATTATTGTTTTTTTATGGTAATCTTTTATCAGTGATCTTTAATGTTACTACTATAACTTGCTGAAGGGTCAGATAATGGTTAGCAGGTTTTAGCAATAAAATATTTTTAAAATTAATGTATGCACACTGTTTTTTAGAAATAATGCTATTACACATTTGATAGACTACAATGTAGTATAAACATAATTTTCACATGCACTGGGAAGCCAAAACATTCAAGTGACTCACTGTATTGAAATATTTTCTTTCTTGCAGTGGTATGGAACCCAGCCTTCAATATCGCCAATTATGCCTGTAATTAATTTTATTTTTTTCTACCTTCCATTCTTCTTTTTCTTTTATTTCTCCTCCTACGATTGTACTCCCTAGTTTACCAAAAAAAAAAAAAAAGCCCTCTGTCTCACAATGTTTTCTGTGGAATCCTGGGTAAAACACAGTCACTAAGTTTGTAGTTGGCTAGTTAAGGTCGTTTTTTTCTGTGCCTTTTCCTAGTTACACCCACCACTCCAGTTGTTAAACTTTATAAAAGCTACTGTCCAGAAAAACAGTAACGGGATTTGGAGGGCGGGGTCTTTTCATCATAGGGAGAATATCACTTCAGGTTCCTAGTTTCACTTAATGAACATTTCTGCAGCCCTACCAGCAATATTTTTGTCCTCCATGGTAATTGATCTCTGGGCCACTTCTACTTGCTTTCAATTGCAAAGCTCATTAGACCATGCTTTTATCCTTAACTTACAACTCTGTATTTATTTTCAATTTCTGAGCCACAGGAACCATTGGCTTGTTTTTCAGTATCATTTTTAAAAGATATTTTAAGATACCATCTTTCATTGCTGCATTTATATATTAGAGAGTCTAAGTCTAATCTTACTGAATGAAAACTACTAAACAGACATGTGTGTGCCTATATTATTGACAAAGCTTATAATTTTCTCATGATTGATAAGGTGAAGAGTCTAAGAAATTTATTATTTTGAATAAATTCCAAGTTGTAAATTCTCTGAACACAATAACCATCTACAATTTTTGGTTATATGTCTACAGAGAGCTGCCTGTCTCTTCCTGAATTCTGTACTATTTCTTCATTAAGGACCTACTTTTAGTTGAAAGGTAAAAAAAAAAAAAACAAACAACTTTATAGATGTAATTAAGTATCTTGACATGGGGAGGTTATCCTAGATTATGCTGATGGTCTCAATGTAATCAGAAGGGTCTTTATAAAGTTAGAATGGAAGATGTGACAACAGAATCTAGAGATTGGAGTGACGTGACTGATGTACCATAAGGCAAGGAACCATCATCCTATAGATGATGCAAGAATCAAGGAAATAGATTCTCCCTTCAAAGCCTTAAAGGTTATGAGCTTGGTTTGGAGAATGAATATCTCTTATCCATACCTTTGTTTTTACTTTTAAGATTCATTGTGTTTACGATATCTGACCTCCAAACTATAAGAGCATAAATGTGTGTTGTTTAAAATTATTAAGTTTGTACTAATTTTTTACAGTGCCAATACATAAAGCTACACGAATGCCATATATTTTGTTCATTCAAAGTCCCACAAATCTATCAATTTATTGTTTGAAATTTAGATACAGGATACACAAAAGGGCACCTCAAGACACACCAAGGGTTGCATACTTAAAGGCCATGTTTAATATGATAAATGGCAATCACTACCAAGCTTTAGAGTTGGTAAGACAGCAAAAAGTCATGTAGATGGTGAAAGAGTGAAGAGTGCATGCATCTTAAAGGCTATTACTCAGTTCCAGTCAAATATTGTTATGCACTAATGCAGGCCCAATGTACCAGATCTTATATTTTTTCTTGTAAAAATTTTTTTTTGTGGACCGTTACATGAAATTTCCTGTTTTTAAATGTGTATAAGTAAATATGGGTTTCCCAGGTGGTTTGGTGATAAAGAAACCACCTGCCAGTGCAGATGTGGGTTTGATCCCTGGGTCAGGAAGATCCCCTGGAGAACAAACTGGCAACCCAGTTCAGTATTCCTGCCTGGGAAATCCCATGGATAGAGGAACTGGCAGTCTATAGCCCATGGGGTTGCAAAAGAATCAGACACGACTTAACGACTCAACAAGTAAATAACAAATTAGAACTTTGTATAGACTAGCACAGTGTGGATGAACATACGTAGCCAGCTGCTTTGTTTGATTATACTATGGCTAGTCTACAATCTTCATATTAGGCCTCATGAAACAAACTAGTCTATCACCACTTTGCAATCAATTTTTTCCTTCAGTAAAGATGGGGATGATGTATTTCAATGTTCAATGATAAAAATAATCTAATTAGTCACATTGTTTTACTATTTTAACAAGTGACTTGTACAAACTTAAGTCAAACTTCTTTTAAAAACCACATCATTTTGTTTGAATACAGTGTGCCAGAGAAAATCACATACTCTATGTGACCAAGGAGCCACAGACATTTTAGAAAGGCCGCAGAGTATTCTTATTCTCCGCAGAAAATATTCCTGTGAAACTTCAGAACCCAAGGAACTGAAGAGTAAGCTTCCTGGAGAGAGATGGGAAGAAAGAGCAGAGCTGATTGGTGATGGCATCGCAGCAGGTATTCTGCTCAAGGACAGTGACGGTGCCGCTCATACATTCAGAGACAACTCGGCGCGCTCCTTGGCAAGCTTACCCAGATTCGTTTCTTTGTAAACAAGTCAAGTGTCTACATCTGTGACAAACAGATCCGTGCTTTAAAGAGTACTTCACAGCCTAAAGGGCCCTAGAAACAAAGCCAGAATAAAACTTTATCAAGTAGGTAACATTCATTTTGTGCCAAGTGGGCTTAAAAGCTCAGGTGTGGTCAGATGATAGGAAAGATGAAAATGACTCAGAGGCATTAACAGAGGAATCTTGGCAGCTATTGAGTTTCATAAACAGAAACTAAGAAATACCTTTGATGGCTTAATATTCATCACTGCATAGTTACTCTCTGACAGGGTAGGAACTGTCAACTGCCAGCCTCGAGAATCACAGGCTCTGGTCATCTGCTGACAGTCATCTGAAAGCATGGATATGCTCCATAACATTCCTTCTTCAAAGTAAAAATTACTGAAAATTACTTCAGTATCTATGGCTGAAGCATAGAAAGGACTTGTATTTAAAAGAGGAAGCGTTACAGTTGCCAGAGGGAAGGGTTGGGGGAAGGGATAGTCAGGAGTTTCGGATGGACATGTACACTGCTACATTTAAAATGGATAACCAACAAGGATCTACTGTATAGAACAGGGTACTCTGCTCAGTGTTACGTGGCAGGCTGAACGGGAGGGGCATTTGGGGAAGAATGGATACAGGTATAAGTATGACTGAGTCCCTTCGCTGTAAGCCTGAAACTATCACAACACTCTTAATCATCTATACCTCAGTACAGAAAAAAAAAAAAAAGAAGTATTAATACAACATTGTAAATCCATTATACCTCAATTAAAAAAATAAAGATGAAGTACAACTTTTTCCCCTCATTTGGATGGGGCCACATTCACTTGCAATTAATGTTTTTGTTTTTGTTTTTTTCACAGTAACTCAAGTTCACATAAGTAAATCCTTTGTGTTCCCCTGAAACTATTAGCTACAATATTACTGGAAAGAGGCAAATCCTGGAGCTAAATGCTAGAGTCATGGAGACCTTCATTTGTTAACTGTTATTTGTGAATTAAAGACTATGGCTGCATTTTAAATGTCCTCAATATATTAAAGAAATGCTCAACCAAAAGTTACATGGCAAGGACATTGATTATGGGTTTAATTCTGTCATTTGGCAAATTATATGTAAATTCTATATTGTATGATAGGGGATAAATTGTTCAAAAACAATAGACATGTTTGCAAATGTAGGCTTTACAAATCTAGGACAAATAACAACAAAAGGAATAATCATCATTTATTGCTTATAATGTTGAAGCACTTATTAGCAGCACTACATACATAATCACATTTAATCACTAGAGTGACCCTACAAGACAAGAATCATCATGTCCCTTTTAAAAATATTGAGTTTGACACAACGAATTAGTGATTTATACCAAGTTACCCAGTAACTACAAGTAACCTACAAGACCTTCTAGAACTAACACCAAAAAAAAGATGTCCTTTTCATCATAGGTGACTGGAATGCAAAAGTAGGAAGTCAAGAGAAACCTGGAGTAATAGGCAAATTTGGCCTTGGAGTACAAAAGGAATCAAAGAGTTTTGCCAAAAGAAGAAACCGGTCATAGCAAACACCATTTTCCAACAACACAAGAGAAAACTCTACACATGGACCTTACCAGGTGGTCAACTGAAATCAGATTGATTATGTTCTCGGCAGCCAAAGATAGAGAAGCTCTATACAGTCAGCAAAGACAAGACCAGGAGCTAACGTGGCTCAGACCATCAGCTCCTTATTGCAAAATTCAGGCTGAAATTAAAGAAAGTAGTGAACGCCATTAAGTCATTCAGGTATGGCCTAAATCAAATCCCTTATGATTATACAGTGAAGGTGATGAATAGATTCAAGGGATTACATCTGGTAAACAGAATGCCTGAAGAAGTATGGATGGAGGTTCCTAACACAGTACAGGAGGTGGTGACCAAAACCATCCCAAAGAAAAAGAAATGCAAGAAGGCAAAGTGGTTGTCTGAGGCCTTACAAATAGCTTAGAAAAGAAGAGAAGAGAAAGGCAAAGGAGAAAGGGAAAGATATACCCAACTAAATGCAGAGTTGCAAAGAATATCAAGGAGATATAAAAAGCCTTCTTAATTGTACAATGCAAAGAAATAGAGAAAACAATAGAAAGGGAAAGACTAGAGATCTCTTCAAGAAAATTAGAGATTCCAAGGGAATATTTCATGCAAAGATGGGCACAATAAAGGACAGTAACAGCAAGGACCTAATGGAAGCAGAAGAGAATAAGAAGAGGTGGCAAGAATACACAGAAGAACTGTTCAAAAAGATCTTCATGACCCAGATAATCATGATGGTGTGATCACTCACCTAGAGCCAGACATTCTGGAGTGTGAAGTCAAGTGGCCCTTAGGAAGCATCACTACAAACAAAGCTAGTGGATGTGATGGAATTCCAGCTGAACTATTTCAAATCCTAAAAGATGATGCTATGAAAGTGCTGCACTCAATATAACAGGCTGGAGAATTCAGCAGTGGCCACAGGATTGAAAAAGGTTAGTTTTCATTCTAATCCCAAAGGAACGCTATGCCAAAGAATGTTCAAATTACCATATAATTGCACTCATTTCACATGCTAGCAAGATTATCCTCAAAACCCTTCAAGTTAGGCTTGAGCATTACATGAATCGAGAACTTCCAGATGTACAAGCTACAGTTAGAAAAGGCAGAGGAGATCAAATTGCCAATATCTGCTGGATCATAGAAAAAGTAAGGGAATTCTAGAAAAACATCTACTGCTGCTTCGTTTACTACGCTAAAGACTTTGACTGTGTGGATCACAACAAACCATAGAAAATTCTTAAAGAGATGGGAATACCCGACCATCTTACTTGCCTCCTGAGAAATGTGTATACAGGACAAGAAGCAACAGTTAGTACTGAATATGAAAAAAATAGACTGGTTCTAAATTGGGAGAGGAGTACATCAAGGCTGTATATTGTCACCCTGCTTATTTAACTTATATACAGAGTACATCATGCGAAATTCTGGGCTGGATGACTGGGTGAAGCATAAGCTTGAATCAAGATTGCTGGGAGAAATATCAACAATATTAGATATGCAGATGATACCACTTTAATGACAGAAAACAAAGAGGAACTAAAGAACCTGTTGATGAAAGTGAAAGAGGAAACTGAAAAAGCTGGCTTAAGACTCAACATTAAAAAAAATGAAGAACATGACATCAGGTCCCATCACTTAATGGCAAATAGATGGGGAAAAAGTAGAAAGTGACAGATTTTATTTTCTTAGGTAACAAAAATCACCTGTAGATGGTGACTGCAGCCATGAAATTAAAAGACACTTGCTCCTTGGAAGAAAAAAGAAGGACAAACCTAATCAATGTATTAAAAAGCAGAGACATCACTTTGCCAACAAAGGTCCATCTAATCAAAGCTATGGTTTTTCCAGTAGTCATGTATAGTTATGAGAGTTGGACCACAAAGATGACTGAGCTCCAAAGAACTGATGCTTTCAGACTGTGGTACTGGAGAAGACTCTTGAGAATCCGTTTGACTGCAAGGAGATCAAACTGGTCAATCCTAAAGGAAATTTATTCTGAATGTTCATTGGAAGGATTGATGCTCACAATACTTTGGCTACCTGATGGAAAGAGCCAATTCACTGGAAAATACCCTAATGCTGGCAAAGATTGAGAGCAGGATGAGAAAGAGATGACAGATGATGAGATGCTGGATGGCATCACTGACTTAATGGGCATGGTATTTGAGCAAACTCAGCAAGATAATGCAGAACAGGGAAGCCTGGGCATGCTGCAGTTCATGGGGTCTCAGAGAGTCAGACATGATTTGGTGAGTGAACAATAGCAACAGCAGCAGCAGCAACAACAACAACACAGTTAGTTGCAGAGTTTCATTCAAACTGACATTTTTCTGACTAGCCCAATGGATAGAATTTTGTCTTCTTTTGTTAAAAGGACAAACTTTTCTTTAATTACTGTATGAAATGTTTATTTGTCAAGTAAGTCACTCAGGAAGCAAAGATTTGGTTCTTACCAAAATAATTTTCTGTGTTTCATGTTGTCTTTATCAGATCTTTAATAACTTAAGAAACTGAATCTTCTCTGTTTAAAACAAAACAAAACAAAAAACCTACAGTTCCTCTTACAACTATAACTTTGTATTTGCATAATCGTCACTTTGATTAAATGGATAACTTGATATTTTTTCCCAGTAACATGTGGTTATGTTTAATCAAGTGCTTTAAACCTTGTGACATTTTAGATAACATCCTAAAACCAAATTCTAAATGAAGTCATTTTGATCTTAAACTTTGTGATTTTCCAGATGTCCCTGGATAATCGCAAAGAATTGGTTCTCTCTCCTTATAAAAAGAGAGTTATTAAACTATTTGAAGCTTATTTTATATGTTAAATGTACAGGAATATTTTCAAATAACAAATGATGCTAAACTTTCTTTAGGTTATATATGATTATAAGTGTATTAACATGTGCTCCAGGAATTGTAGACAATTTGTATAAATTTGTCCTTACTATTCATGTAATCATAGTTTCAAATATTATCTTAAATGTTGCATATCACAGAAATAGCCAAATTTCCTTGTTAATTACATTATAATTTATCTTTACCAGATCTTCATCCATGGCCATTTTGAACTCTTTTTTATTCACAGTTATTGTTTTATTCTGATGCTTTCCTGAAGATTATTGATACAGACAAAAGGACTCATCCTCAAAAAGAATAATGGGAAGAGCTTTGACAAGCATAGGATTTGGATAGCATTAACATCATCTCACTGAACTAGTAAAGAACTTCCAGTATCCTAATGGAGAAATTGATTCAGAAACATCTAATCCAGGATTAAGCAAACCAAAAATTAAGTTGGATTCAAAGAATCAGTGAGAATAATTGTAATTTTATGACCTCTTGTTTAAAACATTATTAACAGTTTGATTTCTAAATGTAAAGAATCCCTTTTTCTTAAGCTATCTATACCTTATAGATATTTGGTAAATTATAACTGTTTAAATAGAACTGAATTATTTCTTCCCACCTGATCCTTTTAGAATGCACACTCATACTGAATACTCTTATTTCAATAGAAATGTCATTATTTGCATAAATTTAATAAGAAGCTGTTCTCCTTACAACAGGAACAAAATTGGAAATGTTTTCCATTTTATTAAGACTTTGACTGGCATGTCAAATTTGAGAAGGTGCATTGAGTCAGATATAACCAGATTGTTTTAAGGAACTAAGGTTTACTTCACATAGCCAATAAAGTCATTTGAGAAGGAGAAAAAAAAAGGGCCTGTTACCCATCTTACAAACTTCACAGCTTTACAGTATGCTGTGGAAGAACAATTCCTAATGGTTCCAGGAACCTGAGGATATATGGGGGAACTTGAGAAGGGAAGAAATCACGCAAATCTACAGGTGGTGCAGGTGAAGTCTGATGATAAGTCCTTGGCTTAACAGTCTAGAATTGAGAGATTTTTAAAAGCTCAGTCAGATATTTCTTATTAAATGTCCTAGCAAACTGGATTTACAAATGACCTACATGGTCAATTAATATTCTTTCTGTAGTTGTTTAAATAATCAGGCCAAGTTTGATGATATTGGACCTATTTTGAAAAAAAACAAACAAAAAAAAAAAAAATAGTCTGATTACCTTTGTTAAAAAAAAAGGGGGTTGGAGGCATGATTGTAGAAGAAAAACTATGTTTCAATAGAAAAGTATAGAAAACTAGTGTGCTTAGTCACTCAATCATGTCTGACTCTTTGCCACCCCATAGACTACAGCCCACCAGGCTCCTCTGTTCATGGGATTCTCCAGGCAAAAATAACAGAGTGGGCTGCCATGCCCTTCTCCAAGGGGATCTTCCCAACCCAGGGATTGAACCCATGTCTCCTGCATCTCCTGCATTGCAGGCAGATTCTGTACCACTGATCCCCCAGGGAAGCCATAAAAACTATAGTGTACTCTTAAAGATATCAAAATCTAGTTCCATTAATTGTCTCTGAGGTTTATTTTCTCTCTGTAAACTGAACTAGTTTCTGATTTCTACTGTTCCCCCAATACTGTCAGGCTCAGTTCAGTTCAGTCACTCAGTTGTGTCTGACTCTGCAACCCCATGGAATGCAGCACACCAGGCCTCCCTGTACATTGTCAATTGTAGGAGTTTACTCAAACTCATGTCCATTGAGTCAGTGATGCCATCCAATCATCTTATCTTCTGTTGTCCCCTTCTCCTCCTGACTTCAATCTTTCCTAGCATCCAGGTCTTTTCAGATGAGTCAGTTTTCGCATCAGGTGGCCAAAGTATTGGACTTTCAGCTTTAGTATCAGTCCTTCCAATGAATTTTCAGGACTGATTTCCGTTAGGATGGACTGGTTGGATCTCCATGCAGTCCAAGGGAATCCCAAGAGTCTTCTCCAACACCATGGTACAAAAGCATCAATTCTTTGGTGCTCAGCTTTCTTTGTAGTCCAACTCTCACATCCATACATGACTACAGGAAAAACAATAGCTTTGACTAGACAGACCTTTGTTGGTAAAGTAATGTCTCTGCTTTTTAATATGTTGTGTAGGTTGGTCATAACTTTTCTTCCAAGGAACAAGAATCCTTTAATTTCATTGCTGTAGTCACCATCTGCAGTGATTTTGGAGCCCTAGAAAATAAAGTCTGTCACTGTTTCCACTGTTACTCATCTATTTGCCATGAAGTGATCAGACCAGATGCCATGATCTTAGTGTTCTAAATGGTGAGATTTAAGCCAACTTTTTCACTCTCCTCACTCACTTTCATCAAGAGGCTCTTTAGTTCTTGATCTTTCTCTCAGCAATCTTGATTCCAGCTGGTGCTTCATCCATCCCAGCATTTCTTATGATGTACTCTGCATATAACTTAAATAAGCAGGGTGATGATATACAGCCTTGACGTACTCCTTTTCCTATTTGGGACCAGTCTGTTGTTCCATGTCCAGTTCTAACTGTTGCTTCCTGACCCGCATACAGATTTCTCAACAGGCAGGTCAGGTCGTCTGGTATTCCCATCTCTTGAAGAATTTTCCAGAGTTAGTTGTGATATACACAGTCAAAGGCTTTGGTATAGCCAATAAAGCAGAAGTAGATATTTTTTCTGGAACTCTCTTGTTTTTTCGATGATCCAATGGATGTCGTCAATTTGATCTCTGGTACTTCTGCCTTTTCTAAAACCACCTTGAACATCTGGAACTTCACGGTTCACATATTGCTGAAGCCTGGCTTGGAGAATTTTGAGCATTACTTTGCTAGCATGTGGGATGACAGCAATTGTTCGGTAGTTTGAGCATTCTTTGGCACTGCCTTTCTTTGGTTTTGAAATGAAAACTAACCTTTTCCAGTCCTGTAGCCACTGCTGAGTTTTCCAAATTTGCTGGCATATTGAGTGCAGCACTTTCACAGTATCATCTTTGAGGATTTGAAATAGCTCAACTGGAATTCCATCACCTCCACTAAATTTATTCATAATGATGCTTCCTAAGGCCCACTTGACTTCACATTCCAGAATGTCTGGCTCTAGGTTGTTGAACACATCATCGTGATTATCTGAGTCATGAAGATCTTTTATACAGTTCTGTGTATTCTTGCCACCTCTTCCTAATATCTTCTGCTTCTGTTAGGTCACATACAATTTCTGTCCTGTATTGTGCTCATCTTTGCATGGAATTTTCCCTTGGTATCTCTAATTTTCCTGAAGAGATCTCTAGACTTTCCCATTCTATTGTTTTCCTCTATTTTTTTGCATTGATCAGGCTACAATACTTCAAATTAATATTTCAAATTTTCTTCCACTCTTCTGACCTGGAGTGAGTTAAAATTAAAACTAGTTTTCCTCCCAAGCTCTGGTAGCTGAAGTTGGATGACTTGATACAAACTTCAGAGAAATCACTACAACAGCTAAGTATAAAAACCTTCATACATGTTGCTGTAACAAGCCACTCAGGAAGCTCACCAGAACACTGATATTAGCATCAAAGACACTCAAATGGGCACAGATGCTTTGACTTCAAATCTAGAAATCACAACTTTTTCAGTTTAGATATAAATTTCCAACTATTAACCTTTTTCTTCTTTTCCATAGAAACATGTCTTATTAAGTACATGATTGCTCACACCATATAGATGCCTAACTTCAGTGGCAGTGTACCTGTAACATCTCCTGAAATCAGACTCAACTGTTTAACTGATCTCACCTGTTCCCAGGAATAATAATCTACTTCAGTGATGCACAGAATAATCTACCAACTCACTTTCTGGACTGTGAAACTTCTTAAGGAGGTTTCAAAGGCAGGAAATGTAAGGGTGATAAAATATACCACCCCAGAACAAGTCTCTTTAGCATAAGGATCATGGTAAGGGGAATATTTTGAGAAACAACAGATACAGCAGAAGCTCTAAAATCAGATTATAATTCATTCTTTTGTAAGGGAAATGAACAATTATAAAAATAAGTCTCCACATGCAAAGGTATTGACCTCTCTGTGCCTGGGACAGAGATGAACGACTAAATCATAAGACATTCTTTTCAATGGAGAAGAAACTGATTTAAATCTGTATAACAAACTTTCTTTTTGCTTACCTGTTTTCCTGTTCATTCTATAATCTGCATCACAACAACCAGAAATAGCTTAAGATATTTAAACCTGAATTCTAAGCCATCTCTTACACAGTTTATCACTTTACCCTCTGTTTCTGCCAAGTATACATGAGATATACATATTTAAAAACTTGTTTGTTATTTTATTTTATTTAACAAACAAGTTTTTTAATATGTATATCTCATGTATATTCTGCTGACTGTAAAAAAATAAATAAATAAAGTATGAAGGCTGAAACACACAAGAAAAATTAAAAACTTTTTGTTTTAAATCTGTATAAGTAAATAAACAGTTTCATTTAAAGGAATATTAAAAAGTGAAATATTTTAGAATAAATTTAAGAAAGGAAGTATAGTACTTATAGAATAAAATCTATAAAATACAGTTGAAATATATCAAAGAAGACTTAACTAAATGGAAAGAAACAGTATGTAACAATTAGAAAATCTAGTATTGTTATTATGGAAATACTCTCCCAAATGGTGCCACAGATTCAATGTACCCTCAATCAATATCACAACTGGATTTTTTAAAATATAATTTTTAAAGGTTACACTCCATTTACAGTTATTAAAAATATTGGCTATATTCCCTATGTTGTACATCAGTGTAGCCTATGTTACACTTAATAATTTATACCTCCGACATGACCTCCCCGCCATGACCTCCCCGCCATAATGCCGCTTCACCATCCTCTGGTAGCTATGAGTTTGTTCTCTATATCTAAGATTCAGGTTTTTTATGTCATATTCACTAGTTTGTTAGATCTTTTATATAACAGATAGTGTTTTTCTCTAACTTATTCACTAAGCATAATATATATTATTTGAAATTATATGCTAACATTTCTTTATTTTCTGGAATAATATCCATTAATATCCAATGTGTTGGGTAATGCTTAGGTAATGTTTGTTGAGTGCATGATTATGATCTTTGCCAGGGCAAGAATTATGCTTTAGAAAAATTCACCTTGAATAATTCGAGCATTTTCCAAATATTTTTCTCTGCTCTTTTAGTTGCTTCAAACATCCACATTCCACTTCGGAAAATGATGCTGTTATCTGCATGGTACTATGTGAGATCCCTAAAGCGCACAGCTCTTCTTGCCTCAGGGACTAATTTCAGAGAACTTGAAATGCCATGCATTTGCCTAATAATCTTAGTGGTAAGCCTTTAATGAACTAGAGCTACTTCTCTGTGCTATGCATTAGTTGAGCGCTTTAGATCCCATTTGGCCTCTTCATACTTATCTTACCAATTTGGTTTTGGAATTTTTTTCTTCATGTTTCTCATTTCTTAAATAGGGAAAGTGAGGTTCAGAGAGGACTAACACATTGCCAAAGGTCACATAGTCAGTAACTGAACAGATGTATAACCAACATGCTAAGTAACATTTTAATTTGCTACTGTGTACCAAAATGTGTACTAAACATGATATTTCAATTCATGACCAAATCATCAAAATCAACATCAAAACTTGGAGAGTTTGGCTTCTCACATACCCTTCAACGAAGTGAATTCATTTTTGAATTTTATACAGATCTATTATGCTCCCTTGTGATACGGAGGGTTCAGTGGGACTTTAGGTATTTTAGTTAACTGGAAAAGAATCATTGCAAGAATGACAGCAGTATTCTTTTCCAGAAAGGAGAATGTCAATTCACCTCTGGGGCAGGTTCTTTGGAAAAAGCTTTTAAGCAAAAACAAAGTAAAAACAAAACCTCCTTTGCTTTTAATTATAGTTCTGAAGGAAATTTTTTTCCAACTGAAGATGTATGTTCACATTTTATTTTCAGAATTTACCAAATCTAAATTATCATAAGAATCTATTTTCTAGTTTTACTTTAAGGAAATACAATGTTTCCAACGTATATATGAAGTTTCTTCACATTTCTATATTACAATTGGCTGTTCACTCTTCTCTGTGACTCACATTTTAGAGGTAATCTAAGATAGAAATTAGCAAGGCCATTTCTATTTTAGAAATGGAAATCAGTATCTAAAGTTAGTTCAAGCTAATATCTATTCAACTTTCACTATGACATTCTTTTTATTTTCTGTTGAGTTATGATTACATTTAGTATACACACAACTATAAAGAGTACAGTTTGATTAGTTTTGACAAATATCTACACCTGAATCCAAAACCTCAATCAAGATGTAGATGGGTGAGGAGTCAGGATGGAATAGGAGGATGTGGAATTTGTCTCTGCTCACAAGTACATCAAGAATACATCTACAGGAACTTCCCTGGTGATCCAGTGGTTAAGCATCCACCTTCCAATGTGGGGGACTTAGGTTTGATCCTTGGTCGGGGAATTAATATCCCACATGCAATGGAGCAACTAAGCCCACTAGCAGTGACTACTGATTCCACGTGTTCTGGAGGATGAGTGCCACAATCAGAGAGCCTGTGTGCTGCAGCTATTGAACCTGAATGCCACAAGGAAGATCCCAAGTGCCACAACTAAGACAATGCAGCCAAATAAATATTTAATAAAATTTAAAAATTGTAAAAAATTTAAAAAAGAATATATCTACAAATGGAACAATTCTCACAGAACACCTGCTGGACATTAGCTAAAGACTTTGGATACCTAAAGAGATAAGAAAATCCCCTCACAATTGGTTAGGATGAAAGGGAGAAAAAAAGAAAAGAGATATAAAACAAAGGTCCAGCAATTGTGGTGGAAAGCTGAAGGTAAGGAGAGTTTCTTGTAATCAGAAAGAAACACACATGGTGGGGAAATGAGCTGGGATAGAAAGGGACTTTTGGGGGATTGAGGAATGTGAAGGACAGTCTGTGGAAGGCAGGACAAGGTAAGAACTGAACATATGGTCTGTACCCTGCACACTCCAGCCAGAGTATAGGTCTCCTGTCATGGAATGGGGCTAGTTGCTGGGAAGTAGGGTTTGGAGCATGGACCCAGGGAGGCAGCAGCTATTGGCTGTGAAAAGACAGCCTGAAGGAACAGGAGTAAGGAGCTCCACAACTGGGAATGCTTGCAGAGGAAGTCCAGGACACCGTAGAAGCAATGCTTGGGTGAGTGGTACACAAGGGAGGGTGAGGCCTGCCACTGTAATCCTCTTCCCCATCTGCTGGCTTCAGCCTCCACGGGCATTAGAAAGAGCATCCATCTGAGCTGGCTCACCTGCCCCTCAAGGCAAAGCCTCCTCTACTCACATAGGCTCCAGGCTACTCACATTGAGTGCCACTACCCCAAAGCCTCAAAACTGCCATTGTTTGCAAATGACATGACAATAAACACAGAAAATCCTAAAGATGACACTAGAAAATGCTAGAGCTAATAAGTGAATTTTAGAAAAGCTGCAGGATACAAAATTAAAACAGAGAAAGTTCTTGCATTCCTATATTCTAACAACAAAAGATCAGAAGGAGAAATTAAGGAAATGATCCCATTTACCATTACAACCAAATGAATAAAATACCCAGAAATAAATCTACCTAAGGAGGCAAAAGACCTGTATGCAGAAAACTAAAAGATAATGAAGAAACAAGTCAAAGATAGGCAGTTGTTCTTTGGTGTGTCTGGAAGTGTTGCACCGTTCATTGTGTCTGTCCTGTAAGGATGACCCCTGAGCCAGCAAAAAAATCATGAGGATAAGAATTATTTATTAGTGTGTTAGAAGGGAGAATAGTTGTCCATGTGTTTTAAAGACCAGCGGTGAAAGATGGCAGAGGAATAGGACGGGGAGACCACTTTCTCCCCCACAAATTCATCAAAAGAACATTTGAACACTGAGAAAATTCCACAAAACAACTTTTGAATTCCGGCAGAGGACATCAGGCACCCAGAAAAGCAGTCCATTGTCTTCTAAAGAAGGTAGGAAAAAATATAAAAGACAGAGAGACAAAAGAGGTAGGGACTGAGCTCCATCCCGGGAAGGGAGTCTTAAAAAGAAAGAAATTTCCAAACACCAGGAAACACTTTCACTGCCCAGTCTGTGGTAAGCCTTGGAACCACAGAGGGCAACATAACTGGGAGGAAAAATAAATAATTAAAACCCACAGATTATGTGCCCAACGGTAACTCCCCCGGCAGAGACGCAGCGCAGATGCCTGCACCAGCCACTAGCAAGCAGGGGCTGGGCAGGGAGGCGCGGGCTGCATTGCTTAGAGTAAGGACCGGGACTGAATGCCCCGAGGGCAATCTGAGGGAATAAACTTGGGCTAGCAAACCAGACTGTGGGACAGCTACCCCGCGAAAAGCCCTATCCTAAAACACCACCAGGCCCTCTCACAGAACAAAGGACTGACTAGAGCTAGCTGGCTGCAGGTGGGCCCATTCCCCTCTTGAGACAGGCAGGCAAGGGCAGCCAGAGCCTGAAGGGGGCAACTGCGGCCCTAGAGAGGCATCATCTACCAAACTTCATGCAGTCTTCATTGCTAACCAAGACTTTTGGGATTCTGGACAGTCAACATCTGCCTGAGAAGGTGCGCCTGTTGTACACCCAGAAAACTGAGCGGCAGGGATGGGGGAGGCGTTAAGTTGCAGCAACAGCGCTCGCCAAACACCTGATCACCTGAGCTGCTCGGATCTGGGAAGGGCACAATATGCAGGCTCAACCAAATCTTGAGCTTCCCTAGTTGCTCAGATGGTAAAGCGTCTGCCTGCAATGCAGGAGACCTGGGTTCAATCCCTGGGTGGGGAAGATCTCCTGGAGAAGGAAATGGCAACCCACTCCAGTACTCCTGCCTGGAGAATCCCACGGGTGGAGGAGCCTGGTAGGCTACAGTCCATGGGGTTGCAAAGAGTCGGGCATGGCTAAGCAACTTCACTTTCACTTTCAACTGAGTCTGCGCCTCTGAGGACTACCTGAGTACCTGAACCTAAGTGGCTTAGACCTGGGAAGTGCATGCAACCCAGGGCTGGCCTCAGATAATTCCCAGCAGAGCAACCAAGAACCTAAGCAGTGTAGACAGGGAAAGCACACACACACCGTGAGCGGGGACAAACCCAGTGTGGCCGAGACACTGCACACTGCGAACATAGGCCACTGTTATTTGTTTGCAGTGTTCCTCCCTTCCCACAGGACGACTGAACAAGTGAGCCTAAAAAAGTGTCCACCACCGCCTCCTTGTGCCAGGGTGGAAATTAGACACTGAAGAGACCAGCAAACAGAAGAAGCTAAAACAGAGGGACCCTCCTTGGAAGTGACAGGTGCAATAGATTAAAACCCTGTAGATACTACCAACTACATAGGAAAGGACCTATAGATCTTGAGAAATATAAGCTGGATCAAGGAACTGTCTAAAAATGAACTGACCCCACACTGCCTACAACACCACCAGAGAAAGTTCTAGATATATTTTTACTATTTTTACTATTATTCTTTAATTTTTTTTTTTTTTTTAAATTTAAGTATTCTATTATTCCTTTACTTTTCATTTTTATAACCTACTATTACTTTCTGAAAATAAAGAGAGACCCTATTTTTAGAGCAAACTTCATATATATATATTTTACAATTTTTGTGACTTAGGTTTTTTTTCTCTCTTTTTCTATAATGTATTTTTGAAAATCCAACCTCTACTCTAGATTTTTAATCTTTGCTTTCTGGTATTTAGTATCATTTTTGTACCTTTAAGAACCCAATCTTCACTACCCATTTTTACTTGGGAGCGAGATTACTGGCTTGACTGCTCTCTCTCCCTTTGGACTCTACTTTTCTCCACCAGGTCACCTCTCTCTCCTCCCTCCCCCTTCTCTCCTCTACCCAACTCTGTGAATCTCTGTGTGTTCCGGAGGGTGGAGAACACTTAAGGAACTGATTACTGGCTGGATCTGTCTCTCTCCTTTTGATTCTCCCCTTTATCCTCCTGGCCACCTCTGTCTCCTTCCTCCCTCTTCTCATCTCTGTATAACTCCGTGAACATCTCTGAGCAGTCCAGACTGTGGAGCAAACATAAGGAAATGATTACTGGCTAGCTTTCTCTCTCCTTTTTGATTCCACCTCATCTCATCCTGGTCACCTCTGTCTCCCTACTCCTTCTTCTCTTCTCCACCTCCACCCACCAGAACTCTGACACAAGCCTCCCTAATCAGGAAACCCTGAAAAGCCACCCATCCAAACCCACCCACAGTGAGGAAACGCCACAATAAAGAGAACTCCACAAACTGCCCAAATACAGAATGGCCACCCCAAACACAGCAATATAAACAAGATGAAGAGACAGAGGAATATCTGGCAGGTAAAGGAGCAGGAGAAATACCCACCAAACCAAACAAAAGAGGAAGAGATAGGGAATCTACCTGAGAAAGAATTCCAAATGATGACAGTGAAAATGATCCACAATCTTGAAAACAAAATGGAATCACAGATAAACAGCCTGGAGACAAGGATTGAGAAGATGCAAGAAAGGTTTAACAAGGACCTAGAAGAAATAAAAAAGAGTCAATATATAATGAATAATGCAATAAATGAGATCAAAAACACTCTGGAGGCTACAAATAGTAGAACAATGGAGGCAGAAGATAGGATTAGTGAGGTAGAGGATAGAATGGTAGAAATAAATGAAACAGAGAGGAAAAAAGAAAAATGAAATAAAAGAAATGAGGACAATCTCAGAGACCTCCAGGACAATATTAAACACCCCAACATTTGAATCATAGGAGTCCCAGAAGAAGAAGACAAAAACAAAGACCATGAGAAAATACTTGAGGAGATAATAGTTGAAAACTTCCCTAAAATAGGGAAGGAAATTATCACACAAGTCCAAGAAACCCAGAGAGTCCCAAACAGGATAAACCCAAGGAGAAACACCCCAAGACACATATTCATCAAATTAACAAAGGTCAAACACAAAGAACAAATATTAAAAGCAGCAAGGGAAAAACAACAAATAACACACAAGCAGATTCCGATAAGGATAACAGCTGATCTTTTAATAGAAACTCTTCAGGACAGGAGGGAATGGCAGGATATAATTAAAGTGATGAAAGAAAATAGCCCAGATTACTGTACCCAGCAAGGATCTCATTCAAATATGAAGGAGAAATCAAAAGCTTTACAGACAAGCAAAATTTGACAGAATTCAGCACCACCAAACCAGCTCTCCAACAAATGCTAAAGGATCTTCTCTAGACAGGAAACAAAAAAGGGAGTATAAACTCGAACCCAAAACAATAAAGTAAACGGCAATGGGATCACACTTATCAATAATTACCTTAAACATAGATGGGTTGAATGCCCCAGTCAAAAGACAAAGTCTGGTTGAATCAATGCAAAAATAAGACCTCTATATATGTTGTCTACAAGAGACTCATCTCAAAACAAGGGACACATATAGACTGAAAGTGAACGGCTGGAAAAAGATTATTTCATGCAAATGGAGACCAAAAGAAAGCAGGAGTAGCAATACTCATATCAGATAAAATAGACTTTAAAACCCAGCAATCCCACTAATGGGCATCCACACCGAGGAAATCAGAACTGAAAGAGACACATGTACCCCAATGTTCATTGCAGCACTGTTTATAATAGCCAGGACTTGGAAGCAACCTAGATGTCCATCAGCAGATGATTGGATAAGAAACCTGTGGTATATATACACAATGGAGTACTACTCAGCCCTTCAAAAGAATAAATTTGACTCAGTTCTAATGAGATGGATGAAATTGGAACCGATTATACAGAGTGAAGTAAGCCAGAAAGAAAAACACCAATACAGTATACTGACACATATATATGGAATTTAGAAAGATGGTAATGATAACCCTGTATGAGACAGTAATGATGACCCTATATGTGAGACAACAAAAGAGACACAGAGGTATAGAATGGACTTTTGGACTCTGAGGGAGAGGGAAAGGGTGGGATGGTTTGGGAGAATGGCATTGAAACATGTATACTTTCTTGTAAGAAACGAAGCACCAATCTATGTTCAATGTAGGATGCAGGATGCATGGGGCTGATGCACAGGAAGATTCAGGTAGAGGATGTGGGGTGGGAGGAGGGAGGGGCTTCGGCATTGGGAGATTGTGTTCACCTATGGCTGATTCATGTCAATGTATGGCAAAACAAAGACAGTATTGTAATTTTAAAAAAAATTTAAAAAAAAAAGGAATTGGAAAAAAATAAGTAAAATAAAATCAAACTGCTGTGCACCAAAATAAATAAATAAATAAATAAATAAAAATAAAACAAAGGCTGTGAAAAGAGACAAAGAAGGACACTACGTAATGATCAAAGGATCAATCCAAGAAGATATAACAATTATAAATATATACACACCCAACATAGGAGCACCGCAATATGTAAGACAAATGCTAACAAGTCTGAAAGGGGAAATTAACAATAACACAACAATAGTGGGAGAATTTAATACCCCACTCACACCTATGGATAGATCAACTAAACAGCAAGTTAACAAGGAAACACAAACTTTAAGTGATACAATAGACCAGTTAGACCTAATTGATACCTATAAGACATTTCACCCCAAAATAATGAATTTCACCTTTTCGCAAGCACACACAGAACCTTCTCCAGGATACATCATGTCCTGGGCCATAAATCTAGCCTTGGTAAATTCAAAATAAATAAATAAATAAATCATTCCAAGCATCTTTTCTGACCATGATGCAATAAGATTAGATCTCGATTACAGGAGGAAGACTATTAAAAATTACGACATATGGAGGCTGAATAACACGCTGCTGAATTACCTAAAAATCACAGAAGAAATCAAAAGAGAAATCAAAATATGCATAGAAATGAATGAAAATGAAAATACAACAACCCAAAACCTGTCGGACACTGTAAAAGCAGTGCTAAGGGGAAGGTTCATAGCAATACAGGCATACTTCAAGAAATAAGAAAAAAGTCAAATGAATAACCTAACTCTACATCTAAAGCAACTGGAAAAGGAAGAAATGAAGAACCCCAGAGTTAGTAGAAGGAAAGAAATCTTAAAAATTAGGGCAGAAATAAATGCAAAAGAAACAAGAGACTATAGCAAAAATCAACAAAGCCAAAAGCTGGTTCTTTGAAAAGATAACTAAAATTGACAAGCCATTAGTCAGACTCATCAAGAAACAAAGGGTGAAAAATCAAATCAATAAAATTAGAAATGAAAATGGAGAGATCAGAACAGACAACACAGAAATACAAAGGATCATAAGAGATTACTATCAGTAATTATATGCCAATAAAATGGACAACTTGGAAGAAATGGAAAAATTTTTAGAAAAGTACAACTTTCCAAAACTGAACCCGGAAGAAACAGAAAATCTTAACAGACCCATCACAAGCACGGAAATTGAAACTGTAATCAGAAATCTTCCAGCAAACGAAAGCCCTTGTCCAGACAGCTTCACAGCTGAATTCTACCAAAAATTTAGAGAAGAGCTAACACCTATCCTACTCAAACACTTCTAGAAAATTGCAGAGGAAGGTACACTTCCAAACTCATTCTATGAGGCCACCATCACCCTAATTCCAAAACCTGACAAAGACGCCACAAAAAAAAGAAAACTAGAGGCCAATATCACTTATGAACATAGATGCAAAAATCCTTAACAAAATTCTAGCAATCAGAATCCAACAACACATTAAAAAGATCATACACCATGACCAAGTGGGCTTTATCCCAGGGATGCAAGGATTCTTCAATATCCACAAATCAATCAATGTAATACACCATATTAACAAATTGAAAAATAAAAGCCATATGATTATCTCAATAGATGCAGAGAAAACCTTTGACAAAATTAAACATCCATTTATGATTAAAAAAAGAAACTCTTCAGAAAGCAGGAATAGAAGGAACATACCTCAACATAATAAAAGCTATATATGGCAAACCCACAGCAAACATTATCCTCAATGGTGAAAAATTGAAAGCATTTCCCCTACAGTCAGAACAAGACAAGGGTGCCCACTTTCACCACTACTATTCAACATAGCTTTGGAAGTTTTGGCCACAGCAATCAGAGCAGAAAAAGAAATAAAAGGAATCCAGATTGGAAAAGAAGAAGTAAAACTCTCACTGTTTGCAAACTACATGATCCTCTACATAGAAAACACTAAAGACTCGACCAGAAAACTACTAGAGCTAATCAATGAATATAGTAAAGTTGCAGGATATAAAATCAACACACAGAAATCCCTTGCATTCCTATACACTAATAATGAGAAAATAGAGAAATTAAGGAACAATTCCATTCACTATTGCAATGAAAAGAATAAAATACTTAAGCATATATCTACCTAAAGAAACAAAAGACCTACATATAGAAAACTAGAAAACACTGGTGAAAGAAATCAAAGAGGACACTAATAGATGTTAGTGGATGGAAGAATGGATGTTAGTGGATGTTCATGGATCGGAAGAATCACTATAGAGAAAATGAGTATAATACCCAAAGCCATCTACAGATTCAGTGCAATCCCTTTCAAGCTACCAATGGTATTTTTCACAGAGCTAGAAGAAATAATTTCACAATCTGTATGGAAATATGAAAAATCTCAAGTAGACAAAGCAGTCTTGAGAAAGAAGAATGGAACTGGAGGAATCAACCTGCCTGACTTCAGACTATACTACAAAGCCACAGTCATCAAGACAGTATGGTACTCACAAAGACAGAAATATAGATCAATGGAACAAAATAGAAAGCCCAGAGATAAATCCACACACTATGGACACCTTATCTTTGACAAAGGAGGCAAGAATATACAATGGAAAAAACAATCTCTTTAACAAGTGGTGCTGGGAAAATTGGTCAACCACTTGTAAAAGAATGAAACTAGAACACTTTCTAACACCATACACAAAAATACTCAAAATGGATTAAAGATCTCAAAGACCAGAAACTATACAACTCCTAGAGGAGAACATAGGCAAACACTCTCTGACATAAATCACAGCAGGATCCTCTATGACCCACTTCCCAGAATATTGGAAATAAAAGCAAAAATAAACAAATGGGACCTAATTAAAATTAAAAGCTTCTGCACAACAAAGGAAACTATAAGCAAGGTGAAAAGACAGCCTTCAGAATGGGAGAAAATAATAGCAAATGAAGCAACTGACAAAGAATTAATCTCAAAAATATACAAGCAACTCCTGCAGCTCAATTCCAGAAAAATAAATGACCCAATCAAAAAATGGGCAAAAGAACTAGACATTTCTCCAAAGAAGACATACAGATGGCTAACAAATACATTAAAAGATGCTCAACATCACTCATTATCAGAGAAATGCAAATCAAAACCACAGTGAGGTAGAATTTCACGCCAGTCAGAATGGCTGCTATAGACCTCAGCTCTACAGGACATCAGCCTTGTAGAGGACTTCCACCTTCAGACAGCCTCTGCAGGAGACACCTTCCTTTAGCTCTTTACAGGGTGGACTGGGGTGGTGGTGGGGTGGGAGGCAGTCCTTCCCTGGAAGCTGGCCTCAGGCCCACCATCTCCAAGAGACTAGCTTAAGAGTCAGAGCCTCTGGGCCCCGAACGCTGACTTCTTCCTCTTCCAGGAGGTCTTCCCTGACCAGCTCCATGATGTCTCCATTCTCTGACCGTCCCAGCCATTAGGGGCTGCCTGTAGACAAAAGTCTACAAGCAATAAATGTTGGACAGAGTGTGGAGAAAAGGAAACCCTCTTACACTGTTGGTGAGAATGCAAAGTAGTTCAGCCACTATGGAATACAGTGTGGAGATTCCTTAAAAAACTGGAAATAGAACTGCCTTATGACCCAGCAATCCCATTGCTGGGCATACATACTGAGGAAACCAGGATTGAAAGAGACACGTGTACCACAATGTTCATTGCAGCACTGTTTATAATAGCCAGGACATGGAAGCAACCTAGATGTCCATCAGCAGACGAATGGATAAGAAAGCTGTGGTACATATACACAATAGAGTATTACTCAGCCATTAAAAAGAATATATTTGAATCAGTTCTAATGAGGTGGATGAAACTAGAGCCAATTATACAAAGTGAAGTAAGCCAGAAAGAAAAACACTAATACAGTATACTAATGCATATATATATGGAATTTAGAAGGTAGTAATGATGACCCTGTATGCGAGACAGCAAAAGAGACACAGATGCATAGAACAGTCTTTTGACTCTGAGGGAGAGGGCGAGGGTGGGATGATTTGGGAGAATGGCATTGAAACATATATAATATCATATGTGAAATGAATCGCCAGTCCAGGTTAGAGGCATGATACAGGATGTTCGGGGCTGGTGCACTGGGATGACCCAAAGGGATGGCGTGGGGAGGGAGGAGGGAGGGGGTTCAGGATGGGGAACACGTGTACACCGTGGCAGATTCATGTTGATGTATGGCAAAACCAATACAATATTGTAAAGTAATTAGTCTCCAATTAAAATAAATAAATTTATATTAAAAAAAAAACAAGTCAAAGATGACAGAAACAGATGGAGCCATATACCAAATTCTTGGATAGAAAGAATCAATATTGTGAAAATGACTATACTACCCAAAACAATGTACATTTTCATTGCAATCTCTATCAAATTACCAGTGCCATTTCTCACAGAATTAAAACAAAATTTTTTACAATTTGCATGGAAACTCAAAAGATCCTGAATAGCCAAAGCAATTTTGAGAAAGAAAACTGGAGCTGGAGGAATCAGGTACCTTGATTTCTGAGTATACTACAAAGCTACAGTAATCAAGGCAGTATGGTACAGGCACAGAAACATAAGTATAGATCAATGGAACAGGATAGAAATCCCAGAGATAAACCAACTCACCTATGGTCACCTAATCTTTGACAAAGGGGGTAATAATATACAATGGAGAAAAGACAGTTTCTTCAATAAATGGTGCTGAGAAAACTGGATAGCTACATGTCAAAGAATGAAATTAGGATACTTCCCAACACCGTACACAAAAATAAAATTTAAATGGATTAAGTGTAAGGTCAGAAACTATGAAACTCTTAGAGGAAAACATAGGCAGAACTCTCATTGACACAAATCATAGCAAGATCTTTTTGACCCATCTTCTTAAGTAATGAAAATAAAAACAAATAATTAAACTTAATTAAGAGCTTTTGCACAGCAAAAGAAATAGTCAACAAGATGAAAAAACAACCCTCAAAATGGGAGAATATATTTGCAAACAAAGCAACTGACAAAGGATTAACTTTCAAAATATACAAACAGGTCATGCAGCTCAGTATCAAGAAGATAAACAACCCAATCAAAAAATGGGCAGAAGATCTAAATAGACATTTCTCCAAAGAAGACATAAATATGGCCATCAAACACATAAAAAGATGTTCAACATCACACAGTTGTGTCTGACTCTCTGCCACCCCATGGACTGTAGCCCACCAGGCTCCTCTGTCCATGGGATTCTCTAAATAAGAATATTAGAGTGGGTTGCCATTTCGTTCTCCAGGGATCTTCCCAACCCAGGGACTGAACCTGGGTCTCTCACATTACAAGGAGACTCTTTACTAACTGAGCCACCAGTGAAGACCAATAATTACTTGAGAAATGGAAATCAAAACTGGGGCTTCCCAGGTGGCACGAGTGGTAAAGAAAACACATGCAAATCCAGGAAACTTAAGAGAAGTGGATTCAATACCTGGGTCAGGAAGATCGCCTGGAGGAGAAAATGGCAACTCACTCCAGTTTTCTTGCCTGGAGAATCTCATGGACAGAGGAGCCCAGTGGGCTATAGTCCATAGGGTCACAAACAGCAAGACACAACTGAAGCAACTAAACAGCACGCATGCAAATCAAAACAATGAACTATTACCTTATACTAGTTAGAATGGCTATCATCAAAATATCTACAAACAATAAATGCTGAAGAGGGTGTGGAGAAAAGGGAACTGTCTTTTAATACCTGTGAGAATGTAATTTGATACAGCCACTATGGAGAACAGTATGGAGGTTCCTTAAACAACTAAAAACAGGATTACTATATGATCCAGCAATAACACTGTTGGGCATATATCTTGAGAAAACCATAATTCTAATATATACATGCACCACAGTGTTCATTGCAGCACTATTTACAATAGCCAGGATATGGAAGCAACCTAAATGTCCACAAACAGAGGAATGGTAAAAGAAGATGTGGTACAGATATACAATGGAATATTACTTGCCCATTAAAAGGAATGAAATTGTGTCATTTGCAGAGACATGGATGGACCTACAGACTGTCATACAAAGTGAAGTAAGTCAGAAAGAGAAAATAAATATCAAATATTAACATATATATTTGGAATCTAGAAAAATGGTAGAGATGAACCTATTTGCAAAGTAGAAATTGAGACAGTCATAGAGAAAAAAAAATATTGGGAGATTGGGATTTACATATATACACTGCTAGGTATAAAGAATGAAGTCATTCAGTCATGTCCGACTCTTGTGACCCCATGGACTGTAGCCTACCAGGCTCCTCCATCCATAGGATTTTCCAGGCAAGAGTAATGGAGTGGATTGCCATTGCCTTCTCCAGGAGATCTTCCCGACCCAGGGATTGAACCTGGGTCTCCCACATTGTAGGCAGACACCTTACCATATGAGCCACTAGGGAAGTCCCTGCTAGGTATAAACTAGATACCTAATAAGAACCTACCGTATAGCACAGGGAACTCTACTCAGTGTTCTGTGGTGACCTAAATGGGTAGGAAATTCAAAGAAGAGGGGAAATATGTATATGTATGGCTTATTAAGTTGGTTGTACAGCAGAAACTGACACAATAGTGTAAAGCAACTATACTCCAATAAAAAATAAGATATAGAGTACTACCATCAACCTAAAAATCTCTTATCCATTTCTGATACATGCTCCTGTACCCCCCAGAAGCAATGGCTTCTATGATTTCCATCTCTTTAGCTTTGTTTTTTCTATGGTAGCATGTAAAAATGGAATTGTGCAGTGAGTACTATTTGGGGTCTAGGTTCTTTAACTGGATATACTTATACAATTCATCCATGTTGCAGGCATCTATAGTTCTCTCCTTTTGGTTGTTAAGCAGTAGTCCATTACTGATGTATCAAAATTTTCAATTATTTTTCATGCTGATGGATAGGTAGATAATTTTCTATGTATTTTTTATAAGTAAGGCTACTATGAACATTTTTATACAAATCTTTGTGTGGATATATCCTTTCATGTTTCTTGAGAAAATATCTAGGAGAAGAACTGCTTTGTCATAAGGTGGGTAGTTATATGTTTAATCATAGCAGTTGCATCATTTTACACTCCACGTAAATGTATGAGAGATCCTGTAGCTCTAAATCCTCTTCAACATTGGGCTCTGTTAGTTTTTTTGAAATTTAGTCATTCTAGTATATATAGTGGTATCTAATCATGGATGTGACTTGAATTTTCCTAATGATTTAAAGGCATTTGTACATCTTGTCATGTTTTGATTGGTCATTACCATTTCCTCTCCTGTGAAGTGTCTCTCTAAGACATTTTCTTATTTTGCAATTTGGCTTGATTTTATTATTTATATATTCTATTTTATTTAAATATTCACAGGCACACACTTAGAGAGAGGGTAGGAGGAGGGACATTTAAAAATTCTATCTAAAATGCAAATCAAAACCACAATGACTATCATCTTACTCCTGTCAGAATGGCTAACATCAAAAAAAAAAAAAAAAACCCACAAATAACAAATATTGGCCAGGATATGGAGAAAAGGGAACCCATGCACACTGTTGGTGGAAATGGAAATTGGTGCAGTCACTGTGGAAAACAGTATGGCGGTTCCTCAAAAATCTAAAAAATAGAGCTACCATAGGATCCAGAAATTTCACTCTTGGATACATATCAAAAAAAATTGAAAACACTAACTCAAAAGATACATGCATCCTAATGTTCCCAGCGACATTAGTCCTAATGGCCAATATACAGAATAAATTCAAGTGTCCATCAACAGATGAAAGGATAAAGAAGATATGGTATGTATGTGAGCATGTGTGTGTGTGTGTGTATCCATAAGATGGATATTCATCTTATTCATAACATGTTACAGAAAAACCTGAGCAAACTTTTAGCCAACCCATATATATATAACATATATATATATACACACACACACACCTATACCCATACACCATGAAAGTCTCCCATTTGCAACAATATGGATGGCAATATTATGGTTAGTGAAATGTCAGGGAGAAACAAATACATATATGTAATCAAAAGATTATACAGATGTGTATATATGCAAGTAAGAATTCAAAGATATAGAAAACAAGCCAACAAACTAGTGGATGCCAGTGGGAAGAGGGAAGAGAGGAGGGACAAGACAGAGGTATGGGATTAAGAAATACAAACTACTATGTATAAAAGAGATAAACAACAAGAATATATTGTATAGCACAGGGAATGTAGCTATTATTTTATGATAACTGTGAATTGAATATAATCTATAAAATATTGAATCACTAATGTGTACAACTAAAACTAACATAATATTGTAAATCGACTATACTTCAATAAAAATCTGCGATACTTCAATAAAAATCCACTATACTTCAATAGATACACTTCTATCTATCTACACTCTGTGTAGTATCAATATACTAACACCTCACAACTCAGAGCATACAGTGAAGCATCTTATCAGACATTTTGAATGCATTCACCTCCAGACCTTGGAAGTTTCAGGGAAAATGTAAGCAAGATTCAAATAGGAACATGGAATTTCTGAAAGAAAAGGGATAGCCACTCTTCCTAGACATTCAAAATTATCAATGCCTTGACCTTTGAATTGGGTAAGACCTAAAGAAAATGCAAGAGTGAGGGAAAAGGCAATATATCACATTCAGTATATTTCATACCAGGGCTGTGTCACTGGAGGGATGTATGATCTACTGACTGTGCACCATTAGTGCTAAAATGTATCTGATATCAGAAATCCTGAAATTCTGGGAAACTTTTGAAGCAAAGAGATCTTCAGATATATAAGTTGAAAGTGATATTATTAAAACTATAATCTCTGGAGGCTGGGGAAATTTTATTTTTGTGTATTTAGAGCTAGACTGGGAAGAAGGCATATGCATATTTATTTATTCCTTGACAAACCACTAAAGGGAGGAAGGGTAGAAATGGTACATGGATCCTTTTACCGAACTATTCATACTTCTTTGTTGTTTGTTGTTTAGTCACTAAGTTGAGTCCAACTCTTTTGCAATCCCAGGGACTGTAGCTTGCCAGGGTTCTCTGTCCATGGGATTTCCCAGGAAGAGTACAAGAGTGGGTTGCCATGCCCTCTTCCAGGGGATCTTCCCGACCCAAGAATTGAGCCTGTGTCTCCTGAACTGCAGGTGAATTGGTTTTGGGAAAACTGGCATTTATTTTGCCAGAGTTGAGGGGGGGACCATGGCAACAGTAAGAACTGTAAGTATGTAGGGCTTCCCTGGTGGTTCAGATGGTAATGTGGGAGACTTGGGATCAATCCCTGGGTTGGGAAGATCCCCTAGAGGAGGGCATGGCAACCCATTCCAGTATTCTTGCCTGGAGAAACCCCATGGACAGAGGAGCCTGGTGGGCTACTGTCAATGGGGTCACAAAGAGTTGGACACGACTGAGCAACTAAGCACAGCACAGTACAGAGTATCACTGGATGTGAAGGTGTTTGGTTGAGCTTTCTGTTACTTCCTTTGAAAGGATACAAATCAATGATCTTTTTAACTCATAATTTCCCTTCTGAGTTGGGTGCCTTTGATGAAGCTACAGAGTAACATGCTGTGCATTTTTGTTCTTTACTTGCTTCTTGTCTTTTCCAACGTCCTACTTAAACAGAATCATTGCAGCAAACTTATCATCAAAAAGCCACTCATCTGAGAAAGCAGACACTGTTCTTGCATGTGCTGACATAGTACAGATGTAGCCAAAAATCCCTCTCCAGCTTCAAATACACAACATCAGGATAAATGACACTGGGGTTCACACTCTTCCAACATCCTGTAGAATCTCTCTTCTGATTCTGACCTTTGAATACCAAGTTTTCCAGTTCTCCAGTTATTATTTCTTCTGGATATTATATGGTAAATAATGTTTCCTAGAAACAAAATTGTATTTTCACCTTTACCAAGGAAAGTTATCTTGATTTCTGAAAATGATTTTGTGTAGTCTAAAGAGAAGTAAGCTCATATGGGAATATATAGCAGGAACGGGGTGGTCCCAGTAGGAACTAAGTGATCCTCTCAAGTTAATCTGCTATCTGGACCGAAGAACTAACAACACATTCATGGATTGAAAAAAGGACCATATACACCCAAGAATACCAATATGTATGTACAAATACAAAGATAGAAAAATAAAGGACAAAGATAAGTGAAAGGAGTTTAGTGGGGCTAATTGTAAAAGGCTTCATGGAAGGGATAAATTACTGCTTGGTTTTGTGAGATGTAAAATATGTGAATTGCTAATGTGACCCTTCCTGGATTCCCCTTCACTAAGTGATACATGAAATATTTGAGATACTTCTGAGGAGGGAACAGGAGAACCAAGCTAGAGCTCTGCTAGTAGAGTGTGAAGAAAATGAATAGGAGTGGTGACGGCTTCATCGGTAAGAGGCAGAACTGATCACCAAAAACTTGATCATACAAATCAAAGACGTTATGGATCAAACCTCATTTAATTCAACGGGTATGGTGGGTTAGATGCCACATTAAGATTTCTGACAATGATAGACCTGCATCCAGTGAAAAACAGGTTACCATATAGCTCTAACTCATGAAAGGAATTGATGAATAATAAAAAGTTTTTGTAATCTCTAGGAGGAGTCTAGAGAATTGAGGGCTCTCTGTGAACCAACTAGTGCCCATCCAGTTGAGGGAAAAATAAAACCAGATGTCAACACCTGAAAGCAAATGTTGAAGTAAGCAAATTGGCTATGGTCATCTTTGTACAGATAACAGATTCAATAAATGACAACTTGGCTCCCAGGGCTCCGTTCACCTCTATGTCCTTGTCTAATTGGTATTTGGCATCCAAGGACTATATCTACATCCTATTTGCCAGTTTGGAGGAGACATCTTAATAGTTTATGGAGCAGTCTTGAATAAGAGATAAGCAGAAAGGCATGTGGGTTTCTGTATCCATGCCTTGGGTACTCAGAATTCATTTTAGCAGTTTCTTGCTTATTCATCAGATACAGATGTGTGTGTGTGAAGTGAAAAGCCAGTTCTCTTCCATGCTCTGCTTTTAAGAAAACTGGATTAATACATGCATGCTTTTAATACCAATCATCTGATACTACTTCCTCCTGGACCAAAGAAAACATTTTAAGCCTTCTCTTTTTTTTTCTTTCCTAACTGCATTAATCACTTGTTGCATTAAAAGTGTTATTTGACATGAATTGCAAATATTATGCTCATTCTTCCATTATCTTTTAAAATTATCAACTGCATTAACATATTTGGAGGCCTTAATTTGTATATATACACTATTTAGTGTAACCAATAAGATTAACTCCAGTAATAATTTCGCACACATTTACTTTAAAAATGAACATGTTGAAATAATTGTCAAATTAGTAAAGTATTGCTTCAGATATTTCAAACTGGGGTACAACTAAATCTTTGCTACATATTGTATTGCAATTCAAATGAAACTACTCCAAGAACATTATTTGTTTGCTATAGAATAGATTTAGGCAAAGGAAAACTAACTTGCATTCCTTTCTAAATTAACAAAGACTCTCAAAGAATCATAAAATATTAAAAATAATTTGGACCACTACAATATTTTAAAGTAATTAGCCTCCAATTAAAATAATTAAATTTATATTAAAAAAATAAATTGGGCATTAAGAGCCATTATCCCATTTACAAATTATGCAACCTACATCTAGGGAGGAAATAACTGGTCTAAGATGACATAAATTAGTAGAGAAAATAAGGCAAGAACCCAGGTTGCTCGAAATCCAGCTCACCTTTGTCTATCATACAATTTCTCAACATTGTAGAAGGGCTCCTTTAAGGTACTGAGGTTGGGGGTGGTGAACATTGGTCTTAGTATAGTATATTAGTATAGACTGGGTAAATGGATATCATTTAGCAGTGCCCGCATATTCCAAAACTGATTAAGGTCATGACAAATCCAGGATAAGACCTAACCTCCAACCTGTATGTACATCACTTTGGGCAGGCATTATTTGATTTTGTGGGCAGGTTGACAGAGGAGCCTAACAGAGAAGAAAAGACTGTAGAAGAAGGATGTGTGTGGAGGTAGGGTGGAGAAGGAGGGTGATAAAAAAAAAGTAACCAGGCATCAGGCAGATTTTTTAAAATCTAGATTGGCAGCAAAAATGCACATATTTGATATGAGTATCTTCTACTGTCTCCATTAATCCTTTGGTTACAATCCACTAAACACAAGTTCGCCATTATCCTTCATCATCATCACCATCCATAACATTGTGATTGAATGAAAAGGTGAATACTACTCATAATCAAGCTGGATGGTCTTGTTAAATTTATGAATCATTTCAACATATAGCAAAGGAACAATTCCTTGAGGAGAGTGTATTAATCACAAAAAGATTGACTCTTTGAAAACATGGGGGAGGATAAACTGCCTTCTGTCACTGAAGAAGATGATTTCTATAGAATGAATAATGGATGTCAAATATTAGAGATGAATAGCAATGTTATGGCATACACACAGTCCAAAAATGAGTTAGAAAAATATTACTTCCTTTTATGTTAATTCATACTCTGGCATGATGGATTACTATATTTGGGGGCCATTTGACTTACTCATTCATTAAATATATATGTGCTGATTGTCTACTCTATGAGCAAATGTTAGTCTAGATGCTGGACATATAATAGTGAACAATAAAGGTGTAATTTCTATTCTTATAATTTCTACCTTCTAACAAGAGAGATAAAAAGAAACACATTTTACACACATACACACAAAGACTTGAATGAAGGGGATGATAATAATAGTAACTAGCATATCTTGAACACTGTATGCCACACACTTGCTAAGTGTTTAACATCCATTATCTCATCTATTCAGTCCTCCTAGATGAGGCTTTGAAGGGAATATTATTCATCCCTACTTTATAGATGAAGAAACTGATGTTCAGAGAGGTAAAATAATCTCCCTAAAGTTTCACAACATGTGGTAGAGATGGCATTCTAATCTTGATGTAACAATGAAGTTTAAATTATTGAGCATAATTTTAGGATTTGTTCAAATCATATTCCTGCCTCACAGAAGATGGGGGCCAGATAAAATTTGTCCTTGTTAGGCAAACTGTGTCTTTGGTTAGTGGGTTTTTCTACATGCTTAAAATACACTGTTTAACAGCTCTGTCTACCTGGGCTCTAGGAAAGTTGTAGTAGCTTATAGATCAATGCTAACAATTTTTAAAGGGCAGATGGTAGCAGTTGTGTCTTGCAATCAAAGTAAGGCTTCCTGGGCTACAGCAAAAGGGAGCATCAATGCATGAGTGAAGCCTAATAAAAAGCTTTGGACTGGAATCCAGGGGTCTTGAGTTATAAATCTAACTTGTTTGTATATATGCTATGGACATGGAGCAAGTCTCTAAAGAGTTATTACTCTGAAAAATACCCGGGTCTCCGGCATTGCAGGTAGAGTCTTCACTGTCTGAGCCACAGGGGAAGCCCCTAATCAGCTATACTTCAATACAAAATTTAAAAGTTAAAAAAAAAGAAAAAAGAATAAAAGAAGAGAAAAAACTACTTTCTGAAACAAATGGAGGAAGAGGTTAAAATTTTATATCCCCTAGCTCAAATGATGGAAATCAGTTTCTGTTTACACAAGAGAAACAGAAGAATCTATTTTTTCCAAGAACTCTCACTGCAAAAACACCTGGTGATTCTCACAAAGAACTTCCATATAGAATAGATGAGGGATTCATAGATGCAGAATTATAGACATTGCATCTGGTGAAATCCACCTACTACATGTCACATCTAAGGATAATTATCCCCCAAAAGGTGAAGGGACTTGTCTTGAATTGCACAGCCATGAAGTGAGAGAGTCAGGCCAAAACAAGAGAGTGATTTCTAGTTTAGTTCTCTCTCCACTTTATCACAATGCCTTGTTTTTCCCACTGAAACATAGGGGAAAGAAAGAGGAAATTATATTTTCTCTTGTTGATCCTCATATGTCTGGTTTTATTCCTCTTAGAAAAAGTGACCCAATTCAAGTTCCCTACATTGCAAAGATGTTAAAGGGAGGTCACAAAAGATTCAATTGCTGAATGTGATTCATTTCATATGGAGGTGTATGTTCTTGAAGGCAATCACGGGTGTGCTTTCTTGCCTTCTCTGCTTTTCTTACTGCCATAGTGTGAAATATTTAAGTACAGCAAATTTATATAAATTAACTAGCATCCTATATATGATTTTTATTGATATATTTTACAAATATGAAATAGAACATGGGGTGGTTTTTTCAGAGAAATCCTTTTACAGTATTAGTAATTCTTGCAATCTTAAAGGTTAGAAGTGTGTTAAAATGATATATAGTTATTGACTAACATTTAATATGGCACAATTTATATACACTAAAATATTCTCAAATAATTTCTTACCATTTACCTTTACTATAGTTTTCCTTTGAATTCATATCATTTTGTTAAATCCCCAAATAACAAAAGTGGATCAATGTTGTAAAACTTGTGCACCAAAACATGAAAGTAATGGCAAAGATAATGATATAAACGCTACAGCTCAGAAAAATCACAAATGCAAATTGTCCTTTTATATATATTTGTGTATATATACATTTAATGGGATTATGTATTTGATAGTATACGATAGTAACGGGACTTTGCAAGTGTGACGATTTTAAGGAAGTAGTAAAAATGATGAGGTGGGTTAAAGATGAATTTGCTCAATTGGCACACCTAAGCAGGGACCCATTATCACAAATTTCTTATATATCAGTTATCATTTCAGGGATATATAACCTATAATTTCAAGAATAAGTTATCTTGCTTATTTTTATGTTGAAGATAAAATGACAGAGCTGTATAAGAATTCTCAGCTATGATGAAAACAGTTTGATTACCAAGAGTTTGACTGAACAATTGGTAATATTCTTTACTCAGAGAAAAAAAAAATAACACTTATTTGGGCATACTTAAAAGCCAAATATAAATGTTTCAAAATAATACTGAAACACATTTCCTAGAACTGAAAGAAACCTGAGAATAGATTGGCAATCCGTTTATAGCTATCAGGCAGTGTGAACATGCAACCATCCAACTTTTGCTTATGATGTATTCATTAACTTAGCTATTGACAAGTGCTGAGAGCATTCTTAAGCTGGAAGTATCTTTTAATAATTTTGGGTCTAAGTTAGGCACAAATAACTACCAATTTTTGATGGAGTAATGACACAACTATATTTCATAAGGAATATTAACAAGTGAAAAATTTTAAATTTCAATAAAATTAACAGTCTCCAAAAATGACTCAATATAAAATCTGACCTATTGGTCAAACTATAATTGAGCAGGCTACGGATGCATATGTGCAAGTCTGAAACCAAAAATTAATTGGAAATAATACTTTTGAAAACCATAATTTCTTTTTGTACTTCCCTTAAAGTGATAGACTTGCACATAGCAAATATCCTTCAACTGTTGACTATACCTAAATTTCAGCAAACACAGGGATAGGTGAATCTCTTATTCAGTCAAACTCACTGTTGATTCTTTTCTCTCACGTTTCTTCCATGTCAAAATCCTGCTTCTCTTGAATTAGTTATCTTAGGTACTAATGCCAATTTTCTATTCAAGTTTCAAACTTTCTTCAATTTAAACTCATATCCTCTCTGTACATATGGGCATAACCTCCTGTTGGACATGAGGTATCTAACAAAAATGTACACACAAATGGATTCATTGATATATTCCAGGGTTTTTTTAAACCTCTCTTTACCACTTTACCTTAGCTAATTTTGAGTTCAACATGGTGTGTGTTCAAGGAATGGTGTTGACTATCTTATAACAAATACTCTGGGCTCTCACAGTTAGGTAATACTGGATTTTAAAAAATGACAGATTCTTCACGTGGGTCAGTTAAATTCACACAGAGAAAACGTATTTCTCTGTCTTATACCCCTAAACGAAAGTATCTGCCTGCAATGTGGGAGACGTGGGTTCGATTCCTGGGTCAGGAAGTTCCCCTGGAGAAGGAAATGGCAATCCATTCCAGCACTCCTGCCTGGAAAATCCCATGGATGGAGGAGCCTGATAGGCTACAGTCCATGGGGTCGCAAAGAGTCGGAAACGACTGAGCAACTTCACTTCACTTCACGCGAGATCAGCTGTCTTACCAATGCCTGAAATTTCACTTTCCCCTTATCTTACTAAGACATGACTTTAGACACCATTAGAATATTATTATAATGAGTAAAATGGTTTTATACCCAGCTTTCTATGTTCATACAGTTTTCCTCATACTACTTCATTTTTTAACTGCTCAGTTGACTCCCAGCTTGTTTAAATATGATCCATAGGATGACTCGTAAACAAAAAAATCAATCTTGCTACACTTCTCATACCTTCTTAAAATAACCAGAAACATGTTTTGTCTCCAAACATATAAGCTCTATACCAATGACTGTTCTACCTTCATCTCTCTCTTTGACACTGGGATGGTATGATCACTCACCTAGAGTCAGACATTCTGGAGTGTGAAGTCAAGTGGGCCTTAGGAAGCAACACTATGAACAAAGCAAGTGGAGGTGATGGAATTCCAACTAACCTATTTCAAATCCTAAATGATGCTGCTGCTAAAGTGCCACACTCAATATGCCAGCAAATTTGGAAAACTCAGCAGTGGCCACAGGACTGGAAAAGGTGAGTTTTCATTCCAATCCCAAAAGGGCAAACCCAAAGAGTTTTCAAACTACCACACAATTGCATGCATCTCATGCACTAGCAAAGTAATGCTCAAAATCCTCCAAGGTAGGCTTCAAAAGCACACGAACCAAGAATTTCCAAATGTACAAGCTGGATTTAGAAAAGGCAGAGGAACCAGAGACCAAATTGCCAACATCCTTTGAATCACAGAAAAAGCAAGGGAATTCCAGAAGAACATCTACTTCTGTTTCATTGACTATGCTAAAGCCTTTGAATATGCAGATCATAACAAACTATGTAAAATTCTTAAAGCAACAGAAATACCAGACCACTTTACCTCCTCCTTAGAAATCTATTTGCAGGTCAAGAAACAATAGTTAGAACCAGACACAGAATAATGCAGTGGTTCAAAATTGGAGAAGGAGTACGTCAAGGCTGTCACCCTATTGTCACTCTATTTATTTAATCCATATGCAGAATACATCATGCAAAATGCTGGGCTAGAAGCACAAGCTGGAATCAAGGTTGCTGGGAGAAATATCAATAACCTCAGATCAGATGACACCACTCTTATGGCAGAAAGATAAGAGGAACTAAAGAGCCTCTTGATGAAAGTGAAAGAGGAGAGTGAAAAAGTTGGCTTAAAACTCAACATTCAGAAAACTGAGATCATGGCATCCATTCCCATCACCTCATGCCAAGTAGATGGGGAAACAATGAACACAGTGATGAACTTTATTTTCTTGAGTTCCAAAATCACTGGATGATGACTGTAGCCATGAAATTAAAAGACGCTTGCTCCTTGGAAGTAAAGCTTTTACAAACCTACACAGCATATTAAAAAGCAGATACATCACTTTGCTGACAAAAGTCCTTCTATGGTTTTTGCAGTAGTCATGTATGGATGTGAGAGTTGGAATATAAAGAAGGCTGAGCACTGAAGACTCTCAAGAGTCCCTTGGACAGCAAGGAGATCAAACCAGTCAATCCTAAAGGAAATCATACCTGAATATTCATTCCAAGGACTGAAGCTGAAGCTCCAATCCTTTGGCCACCAAATGCGAAGAGCTGAATCATTGGAAACGACTCTGATGCTGGGAAAGATTGATGGCAGAAGGGAATGGGGATGACAGAGGATGAGATGGTTGGATGGCATCACCAATTCAATGGACATGAGTTTGAGCAAACTCCAAGAGATAGTGAAGGACAGGGAAGACTGGCATGCTTCAGTCCATGGGTCGCAAAGGGTTGGACACATCTGAACAACTAAGCAAAGTCTTCACCACTCTTTCTTTATAGTATTGACTTCTTGGCTTCCATAGTAACACTTCTTTTCTTGTAGAACACAGATTATATAATGAAAAAGTACATGCCAAGACAGTTCATGATCAGAGATACATCTTTATTACCTTATTGTTTTATTAATTTATTACTTTATTACCTTATTATTATGTGCACTCAGTTCCAGGGTGGAACCAACTGAAAGTAAAATATTTTTCTCAATTTCTGGCTATTTGTCCCAACTAAAGAATAGAAAGTCTCTGGGAAGAAGTCATGGATGATTTGCATAGGCTGATAATAGATGATACTTATCTTTGTAATGAATATCGTTTTGCTGAGCAACATGGGCATATGAAGCTGACAGGGAAAGAAAGCACAATGAGTTCCCAAAACAAAAACAGAGGAATTAATTGTGAGAGAGAATGTCTTCAAAACTTCTGTAGACCCTTCCCAAACAGTAGACATAGTCACTGCTGCTGTAATCAAGGAAGAAAGTCAAAGTGTTAGTCACTCAGTAATATCTGACTCTTTGTGACCCCGTGGACTGTAAACCATCAGCCTCCTCTGTCCATGGAATTCTCCAGGCAAGAATACTGGAGTGGGTTGCCATTGTGTTGCTGATAATCTTGGCAAGGAATGGTCTTTACTTTTAAGCAGAAAGTTTCCACATTCAGGAGAAAGGGGCCAAGTACTTTGGGAAACTTAAAACACACACACACACCACACACACAAACACACACCCCAAGGAACAAAGCTCCTTCTGGTCATTATTGCCCTCAGCCTTACAGAACTTCCTCGGGTGTTACATTTGACCATTTGTTCCCCTAACCAGCCCAGCTGCTCTCACCAGGATATTTTTCTGTCCTAGGAAACTGCCTGGTGTGTATTCTATTTTAGAAGTGCACTTATCATTGCTCTTGAAATGCCATTTTGCCTTTGGAAACACTCACAGGAACTAGCATTCAGAAGGTAAAAGGATTTTTGAAAGCTAAAAATTTCCCAGTAGGAGTTTTGATTTTCAAAAAGCCATTAAAGAACACAGGCTGGATCATTGCTAATACAACAGTAAAGTTGAAAATATCTCTCAAACCATAACACTGAGCTAAAAATATTATCATAAAATGGCAAAAAGTAATTAGTAATAATATTTGCTGCCATGCATCAGTTCCTGCTTTTCGCTAATGCTTTACATTGATTATCTCAATTAATATTCACAGCATTTATATTCTGTATAAATGTAGAAACAGAGACTAAGAGAGGTTAGGTAATTTGCCCATGGTTACCCAATTAATAAGTTGGTCAAGATGAGATTGAAACCCAAGTGTCTTTCTCCCACCACTCTGATTTACTTCAGTCCCTTCCATTAAGGCAGCCTAGCCCTTAAAACAAATATCAAGGTAATGGACCCACAAAATAAGCAAGCTGAGCTCCGCATTTACATGGTGAAGAAAGCAGTTTCTTCTGACATTTTGTATCTGCTGTTTTACCTACATATATTTTCTGCTTTCAAGTTTTCAAGAGAAAATGGTGCAAAGTTACAGAATTCTGAGAAGATACTAATAATTGATTTGTGCCTGCTATATGTCAAGTACTTTACATATAAAACTTATTTTCAGGACAGCCCTTCAAGTTTTATAGTATTATTGCCACTTAACACATGAGAAAACCAAAGCCTACTTTAGTATTCTAGCAGTTGGAGGCATTTTGGTGCCGATGTCCTCTTCCCCAGTCCTCCCCTCTTCTGAAGCATAATGTCATAAATGATTTTTAAATTAAAATTAAATGGAAAAAAGACTACTTGGAAAACCCTTTTCAGAATTATTAAAGGCAAAACTATGAAATCCTACCATTAGTCAGACTGTGCATGTGCCAAATTTAATTTTTACCAAATGAAACAAATAATTATTTTAATATTTTAAAGGTATCAAGCCATACTTCACTTTATTTACCAATAGCTGTATTAGTAAAATGTACCCTTATCAGATACAGTAGCTCAGAAAAAGGAAGCTTTTCATTATCTGTGGGCATCAATTGCCAAATGATACAGGTTTCTCCCTTCATCCCTCCTTTGATTATAGGCTAATTTGTTTCTACCTGTTATTTATTGCAACAGTAATGCTGTGTAGCAAATCACCCAAAAACTCAGGAACTTTAAAACACCAACCCTTTATTTAGGTCAGGAGTCTGTGGGTTGACAATCTAAGCCACACTCAGATGGATGATTCTGATGTTAGGTAGGCTTACTCACATGTCTGGCAGTTGGTAAATGATACTTAGGTCATAGGGGTGTCAGGGACACATGTCTTTCATCATGCAGCAGCCTAAACTATGAATGTTATTATGTTGAAGGGAGAGCAGCAAGAAAAAAAAGGCAGAAGCAGACAAGCATTTTTAAAGGCTTCACTTATATTAAATTTTCTACTTTCAAATTAGCAAAATAAAGTCACAAGGCCAAGCCCAACGTCTACAAAGATCAATGATATGGGGAGGTCTGATATAGATGGCCTTTAGTGCAATCCATATATAGCCCACTCTTGTAATAATTATTCACAACATTCCTACATGCAAAGATGCTTTCCTCCAATGAGGATCTCAAAACTTTCATTCAGTCATGTCAGACCTAGAATCCAGTATCTCATGATATATGATCGGGTGCTGACATGGCTCCTCAGATGGAGATCCAAAGACCAACAGATTTAAATGAAAATTATCAGCCACCCACATATCCAATATTCAGTGATGACAGTGGCACTGGATACAAAAATACTCGTCCAGAAAGGGAAAGAAAATGGGAAGCTGCTAACTCTGGTATACATCTATAGCAATTCCCACTGGGTATATATGACCAGAACACTACAACGTAGAAACGGGGAATGCTTCTTACCTATATTCCATCATGACTCCAGACAGTGGCTCACCTGTCCATTGTTCTCCATGGCTTTTAACTTTATTCTCTGAAATACTATTCTTTTTCCATTCTGCTTGGTCACTTCTGAAGGGAGCACTTATAAACAAAATTTCTGAGTAACTTTTTAGTCTGCCTCCTGCTCACTTAATATTGAAGGACTGGTGCTTTTCTGAGTTTTCCACAATCTCATTCTCTTTTAAACCAGGCTGGTTGCACTTTTACCCACACAATGCCCTTTAAAACTTTTTAGGCTTCACATAAGTATCTTTCAAGTTCACTTCATTGGCAAAAGCCAAAGTCATAATTATTTTTGAGATAGGCCTTTGTCTCTAAATTTTGTTAGTGTTTCTTTGGAGATATCAGGCTGCTACGAGGCAATACCCTTAAGATTTCCCCAAATACTTTTGTCTAGTTGAGAGTGTCTACTTTGTTGCTGTTCAGTTGAGTAAGTCATGTCCAACTATTTTGCGACCACATGGACTGTAGCTCGCCAGGGTCCTCTATCCATGGGATTTTGCAGGCAAGAATACCGGAGTGGGTTGCCATTTCCTTCTCCAGAATATCTTCCCAACCCAGGGATTGCACCTGTGTTTCCATCATTGGCAGGGGAGATTCTCTACCACTGAGCCACCAGGGAAGCCTGAGGATCTATTTATAAATTCCTTAATTCTATCAAATATCTTAACACAGTCTTACAAAACTGTTTGGGTCTTTAGTACTAGATCACATCTTTCTGGGTGTTTCCTGGATTTAATCTTTTACTAGTATGAGAGGCTATAGATGAGAAAAAATGTTTCTTCTAATCCAGTGAGTTGTGGTATTCTCTAAATTTTATTTAAAAACTGGCCAGTTCTTTCTTTAACTCATTTCTTTCTTGTTGTTATGCATAGCAAGTAAGAGCCAGGTGATATTTTCAACATTCTGTCTGGCAATATCTTAACTCAAGTATAAATGCTAATTTGGTATATTTTCTATATCCTGTTATATTTTATCAAGTGTTTCACTAAATAGCATGGTTCACCATTTATCCAAGTGCAATAGCAGCTTTCTCACCATTGTTTCAGCCTGCATTCTTTCCACACTGTCTTTCTAGTCTCTACCTACTGCCTTTCCCAAAGCCAAGGACAGATATTTCAGATTTTTATTACAATATTTTGCTTTTAAAAGGACAAATATCTCAATTTGTTAACTATTTTTACAATAATGCTATATAACAAAACAAATCAAACTCAAGAATGCAAATCACTAAGCATTTGTTAGTTCACAAGTCTGTGGGTTAGGGATTTAAAATGAACTTCTCTGGCCCATGCTTCTGGTCTGAGCTGAACTCCCTCACATGTTTGGAGGTTGGCTGCCTGTCAACCAGGACAAAAGCTGTCACTAGGCCAGCCAGTGTCTCACATCATCCAGAAAACTATCCAGGGAATTTTACCATGGTGAAGGCAAAGAAAAATAGAAAAGTGGAAACACTAAGTACTTTTTCAAGCTACTGATGGCATCAAATTTTCTAGTGTTTCACTGACCAAAACAAGTTTCATGATCAAGTCAATATGAGAAAACACTGCCAAATGATGTTGACACATAGAGACATGAAAAATTAAGGCCATTAATTCAATCAATCAAAGACACTTATTATATAATTGCCTCAAATATATTAACAGTTTTTCATCCCAATAAGATGACAGCCATCTCTCGGGAAAGGAATTGCTATGCCTTTTTTGTTTTTGCTAAGAAAACACGTATTTTTGCAATAAAAGATATGGAAAACAGGAACAATTCAAAGAGGACTTTAATGTGGATTTTCAATACCCAATGCCTCCAGGATTCTGGAAGGTAGTATGATTACTGAAGCCAGTGGGGACAGGAAACGATGGGCCATGGCAGGGATTATGATGAACTATAAAGCCCTATGTAAAAGCAGCAGCTACTCTTCGGTTCCAACAGATCACTGCCCTAAGTATGGGCAAATTATTGCCAGATGATACAATTTTTTTTCAAAAGAATGAGAAATCCAGATTTTTTAAAAATATGAAATATCTTGCTTTTTAATTATTGGTGACTAAGTCAATGAAAATAAATAAAATATTGAGGAGACCACTACTGTATGGTTTCCCAAAAGTCCACCACTGCAAGCTGAATCTGAGCTTAGGTTGCCAGTTTGTGACCTGTGCTTTAGATCTTTGTAGATAGATGGTTCTTAACTTTTTCCAGCTTTGCTGACTGAAGTATAATTAACAAATAAAATTATAAGATATTTAAAGTTTACAATGCAATAATTAGACATATGTATATATTGTGAAAGGATTCCTCCCATTGAGGTAACACATCCATCACCTGACACAGTCAACTTGAGAACATTTGAGTTCTACTCTTAGAACTTCCCTGGTGGCCCAGACAGTAAAGCGTCTACCTACAATGCCGGAGAGCCAGGTTCAATCCCTGGGTCAGGAACATCCCCTGGAGAAGGAAATGGCAACCTACTCCAGTGCTCTCGCCTGGAGAATCCCATGGATGGAGGAGTCTGGTGGGGTACAGTCCATGGGATTGCAAAGAGTCGGACACAATTGAGTGACTTCACTTTCACTTTCACTTTTAGCAAACTTAAATTATATAAGACTTATCAACTATAATCACCATGTTATATGTTATATCCTCAGGCCTTTTTCATCTTATAACTAAAACTTGATACCATTTTACCAATCTCTCCCTATTTTGCCCACTCCCAGCCTCTATCAACTGCTTATTTTTGGCTATGATTTTGACTTCTTTTTCTTTTTTTTTATTACATACAAGTGGTACCATGTGGTATTTGTCTCTGGCTGGCTTATTTCACTTAGCATAATGCTCTCCAGGTTTATATTTTCTTTATCCATTCATCTGTCAAATGGACATTTAAGTTGTTTCCATACCTTGACTATTTGTGAATAATGCTGTTTGAACACAGGAGGATGACAGATAGTTTTTCATTTTAAATTCAATACATCACAAATAAATCTAGCCTGCAAGTCAGTTGGAAATTAGCACATGATCCAGTACTTTTTGCCTTTCAGTGATATTACATTTGCATCTAGATGTTTCTTTTGCTTTCATGTGTGTTGACCATGCAAATAAACAGTTTATAAAGGTTCATTTATGCCAAAGCCAAATTCAAAATGGTATAGGCTTAATGAGAATCTAGCATAAGACCTGATTTTTTTTTCTAGCACTTCCTATATATAGACTTACTATCCCAGTTTGCTGGGGATGGAGGGAGTTCCCAGAATGCAGGATTTTCAGTGCTAAAATTAGGAAAACAAACCAAGACAATTTGGTCACCCTGGGGAGAACTCGAATCCATGTTGTAGAAAGAAATACTGAGAGTTTCAGGACATTTACCCAGGAGAAGGCATGATAAATTCTTCTGTGCATACTTAAAGACCCTATTATTTTCTTCTTTATATCCCCAAGAAGTTACAAGGATCAGGAGGTAAAGTTACAAACTGTGGTTCAATATAACAACAACAACAACAAAAAGATTTATAATCCAAGCAGCCTAAAGGTGAAATGAGATAGATCAAGACGTTCATGAAAATTCTCAGGTTATGGGCAGCATTTGGTGTAAAGATATACCAGGAATGTTGCAGAGAGGATTGAAATTTTGGGAAAAGGAGAAGGGGAGAAGGTGTTTAGATTAGATGGCCTTTATGATTCCTTCCAATTCTGTTTATAACTTCTATGATTCTATTAAGATCATAGGATATTTAAGACACAACCAAGTCTGAAGAGTAAGTTTGAAAATTTTACATTCATTTCCAAAAAGTAACAGAAAAATTGTGAAAGAGCAAAATAAGGAGAATGATAGGGCAGGAGAGAAACTGAAATTAGTCTGAGGTTAGTGTAACAGGTGATATAAGCTGTCAAGTCATTTCTGAAGCAGGCAGCCTCAGATAAGAGATCAGCCATGGGTGAAGAAAGATCATTTTAGAAGAGAATGAGAAACAGTCACTGAGGATGGTAAAGTAATTCAAGCATTAAATTAATTCTTACATGTTTACCAAAGGGATGACAAAAAATATGCCTACTCCTCTTTGTCTCAAGAAAAGTGTTTAAGTTACCAGGGTGACTGAAATGCCAAGTATCCAAACAAGATCAGTGCCAAGTATTAACCCTAAGTTTGCCTGCACCAAATTTCTATATCATCTAAGACAGAAACATTAAGCCCATCCTTGACACTTTGATTTTCGGTTAAGTAGCACAAGGAACTAGCAAAATACAAGTCAGAGTTATGCCCCAAGTACTTCCATCCATTTGGGACCAACCAGTTTTAGTGCCCAAGGAATAGAAGATTGAATGAAAAAGAATGTGCTGAACCTTCAGATCCTAAGGCTGTAATACAAACCTAAATTTTATTTTCAAAATCTTGCTTTCACATCATAACACAGTTTGTTGTGGTCATTTTTTCATCATTTGCAAAACTTTTCTACCCCAGTTTCTTATCTATGTTAAGGATGAGTTTTGTCTTCAAAATAATCAAGGCATGATACAGGGTGCTCGGGGCTGGTGCACTGGGATGACCCAGAGGGATGGGATGGGGAGGGAGGTAGGAGGGGTGTGCAGGTGGGGAACACATGTACACCCATGGCGGATTCATGTCAAGGTATGGCAAAATCAATACAATATTGTAAAGTAAAATAATAATAAAAATAAAATTATTTTATTTTATTTTATTTTTATTTTTGGTCCTTTTAGTTTCTTTTTTTAATTTATTTATTTTTTAAATTACAATACTGTATTTGTTTTGCCATACATTGACATGAATCAGCCACAGGTGAACAAAATCTCCCAATGCCAAAGCCCCACCCACCTCCCACCCCACATCCTCTACCTGAATCATCCTGTGCTCCAGCCCCATGCATCCTGCATCCTGCATTGAACATAGATTGGTGCTTCGTTTCTTACAAGAAAGTATACATGTTTCAATGCCATTCTCCCAAACCATCCCACCCTCTCCCTCTCCCTCAGAGTCCAAAAGTCCGTTCTATACCTCTGTGTCTCTTTTGTTGTCTCACATATAGGGTCGTCGTTACTATCTTCTAAATTCCATATATATGTGTCAGTATACTGTATTGGTGTTTTTCTTTCTGGCTTACTTCACTCTGTATAATCGGTTCCAATTTCATCCATCTCATTAGAACTGAGTCAAATTTATTCTTTTTAAGGGCTGAGTAGTACTCCATTGTGTATTTTAAAAAATAATCAAGGCATGAGAATAAATTGCAGTGGGATCCAAATAAAGTTATAAACACAGAATAACAGTTACACTTATTGAATTCTCCCTGAACGCATATTTCTGTACTAATTATAAAAAGTGAAAAGCAAAGTTGCTCAGTCGTGTCCAGCTCTTTGCGACCTCATGGACTGTAGCTTACCAGGCTCCTCTGTCAATGTGATTTTCCAGGCAAGAATACTGGAGTGGGTTGCTATTTCCTTCTCCAGGAGATCTTCCCGACCCAGGGATTGAACCCAGGTCTCCCGCATTGCAGACAGACGCTTTACCATCTGAGCCACCAGGGAAGTTCACATACTAATTATGGAGGGACTACAAAGAAAAAATAGCTGCATCCCCTGATTTCAATGAATTTACAGTTTCTGGGACAAGGCAGGACAAAATATTCCGATTTGACAAGTGTTAACTAATAGGGTTTGATACTTTCACACACTTGTCTTAAAATGGATACTGTCCACATTTTATAAGTGAAGCAATATGAACTGCCTATGCAGTAACCACACGTACCTTTGTGCCCTGGCCAGTTCCAGTTTATGTCTATTGTTTTGGTGTAATTTTGAACAGTATCCATCTTCACTCTCCAAATTTCCTCAGTTTTTATTATCAATTATATGTTCACCTCACAGTAGTACATGACACATCTGAGATGAAAATAATGGCCTGCTAATTTCTTGTGCTCTTTTGAATGTGGCCTTAAATTGGATATTCTATGGTGAGAATGTAACTGAGCAGGATTCTATGGGGCCATCTCCAGGACAGACCCCTCACCCATGTCCTCTGTTCCTCTGTTTTAGCTCCTGTCTGAAGTACCTAGACAATAGTATTTGATGCACATTTTCTGAGTTGTTTTGCAGATATAACCCCTGCCCCCTCATCAATAGGGAGATGTTACCCAATTGATGATCATGTTCACATAGCCCCCAGGCCTACTGGAGACTGAAGACTGATAAAGTTAACCCCTGTGACATGGCCCTGCTACTGCACCATCAGTCAATCCGAGAATTGTGCACGAGCTAATCACTAATGTACCCTGCAACCGCCGTCCCTCACCTGGGTTTTAAAAGTGCTTTGCTGAAACCCTTCATGGAGTTCAGGGCTTGTAGGGCATGAGCCACTTGTTTCCTTGCCTGGCCCTGCAATAAACCTTTCTGTGCTCCAAAAGCAGAAGTTTCCATTTGCTTGGCCTCACTGTGCACCAGGCACATGAACTTGCATTAACAAGAATATGATAAGCATGAATTGCTATCTTGTGAAAGTCCATTGCTAACACTTCCATTTCCACACAATTACTCATTCATACTTAGGTAAGCAAGGTAAGCATCCTTTGTGGCCTGCTACCTGCTCATTCATCCTCATCTATCCTTTCCTACTGGATCATAGCCACTACCACACATTTTCAACATGGGACTGTAGAACCTCAATATCTTCACCGTGCATGCATCTAAAACCTTGGTCTTAGGCTTTCTTGATTCTTTAAAATCACAATCAACCCACATGGGACACCCATTCCCATGATCATTTATTGAATGATTAACAAGAACTATACAACCTCTTCAGCTTCCCTGGTGGCACAAAGGATAAAGCGTCTGCCTGCAAAGCAGGAGACCCGGGTTTGATCCCTGGGTTGGGAAGATTCCTTGGAGAAGGAAATGGCAACCCACTCCAGTATTCTTGCCTGGAGAATCCCATGGACAGAGGAGCCTGGCGGGCTACAGTCCACAGGGTCTCAAAGAGTCGGACACAACTGAGCGACTTCACACACACATCCAACCTCTTCAAAACTAAAACTTCAATATCATAAATAAACCAAAGCTTCCTTTTCTTTCAGTTTTCCTACCATCATTCCTGCCTAACCAACTTCCTTTAGTCTCATTCATAGTTACTGTTTGCTGACCCTCCTCCACCCCTATGATTTCTGCTGGATCATCTATTTGTGACTTTACTTTGTTTTCTACTCAGCTTGGACTCCATAAAAATCTCATCCACTCCTATGATTTTTATTTTTCATATTCAAATAACATGAAAAGAGACTCATTCATTTGTAGCCATAGCACTTCACATAAAAACCAGAGTTATAATGCATACTCAACAAATACGTATTGAATAAAGAAATTATGATGGGGTATTACCTGTTCTATGTTAAATTTTATCCTTTAAATTTTCATAACAAAGTTATAAGTAGTGTATCTGAAAGGGCTAGGTGGTATATCAACAGGTCTAATGAGGCTGCAGTAATTAGTCACATCCTCAGGTGAACCAGGTTTGCTTTGAACTACTATATGAAAATAAAATAACACCCTAATCTTTGATCAGCTATGCCACTCACTATTATTTTTATGATTATATTTTATAATATTAGTGTTGTAAATCTCTTTATTCCCTCCTAGGTACTTAACAACTTATTTTAATTGCTGGCTGGTAGGTATTCAGTGGCTCCCAGCCTTTGGGATTATGCCCAAAATAGCAGGATGTCCTATAGGAATAGTCAGTTTATAGGCAGAGTTAGAATTACATACTGCATATAAGAAGTGCTTTATAATTCACTGATTCAAATAAGCATATTTTGTCACTTACATATGCACAAAAAAGTTAAAACATAATTACAGGAAAAAAGCCAAATGAAAACATTTGAAAAACTGTGTTTTTTAAAAGTATGTACCATTCATCAACCAATATTTTCAAAATATAAACACTTTCATACAATAAAATACCTTATTTGTAAACATTTGACTGCTTTAAATGACTATTATAAGTAGGTTTTTTCAAAATTTATTTTTTCACTCATCTGAACTTTTCTTGAATTCCAGCTTTGTTTGTAGTTGTGGAAAATTCTTCCAGAGATGGGAATACCAGACCACCTGACCTGCCTCCTGAGAAATCTGTATGCAGGCCAAGAAGCAATAGTTAAAACTGGAAATGAAACAACAGACTGGTTCCAAATCAGGAAAGGAATACATCAAGGCTGTATATTGTCACCCTGCTTATTTAACTTATATGCAGAGTACATCATGAGAAATGCTGGACTGGATGAAGCACAAGCTGGAATCAAGATTGCTGGGAGAAATATCAATAGCCTCAAATATGCAGATGACACCATCCTTATGGCAGAAAGCGAACTAAAGAATCTCTTGATGAAAGTGAAAGAGGAGAGTGAAAAATTTGGCTTAAAACTCAACATTCAGAAAACTAAGATCATGGCATCCGGTCCCATCACTTCATGGCAAATAGATGGGGAAACAGTGACAGACTTTATTTTGGAGGGCTCCAAAATCACTGCAGATGGTGACTGCAGCCATGAAATTAAAAAGACGCTTACTCCTTAGAAGAAAAGTTATGACCAACATAGACAGCACATTAAAAAACAGAGCCATTACTTTGACAACAAAAGTCCGTCTAGTCATAGCTATGGTTTTTCCACTAGTCATGTATGGATGTGAGAGTTGGACTATAAAGAAAGCTGAGCACCGAAGAACTGATGCTTTTGAACTGCTATGTTGGAGAAGACTCTTGAGTACCTTGGACTGCAAGGAGATCCAACTAGTCCATCCTAAAGGAAATCAGTCCTGACTATTCATTGGAAGGACTGACGCTGAAGCTTCAATATTTTGGCCACCTAATGTAAAGAACTGACTCATTTAAAAAGACCCTGATGCTGGGAAAGATTGAAGGCAGGAGGAGAAGTGGACGAGAGAGGATGAGATGGTTGGATGGCATCACCGAATCAATGGACATGAGTTTGAGTAAACTCCAGGCGTTGGTGATGGACAGGGAGGGCTGGCATGCTGCAGTCCATGGGGTCACAAAGAGTTGGACATGACTGAGCGACTGAACTTTCTGATGCAACCTTTCTCCAGCTTTTATTTCATTTGTCTTTGGTATACTTATGCTTCTGATGGCAGCAGACTAGTTACTTTCAGACCAAACCATCTACTTAGGACACCAAAACTATCTGCATAGAACATAAATGTAAAATTTTTATTTAAAATAGTATAATGTAATATAAATTAAGCACAATGAGTTTATATTCTGTGTATCATGTATAAGTATATGTATGTGTACATATATATATATATATATATGTTTATAATTATTTTATCCTAAGTGTTAGTCGCTCAGTTGTGCCCAAGTCTTTGTGACCCCATGGACTGCGGACCCCAGACTCCTCTGTCCATGAGATTTTCCAGCCAAGGATACTGGTGTAGTTCACCATTTCCTTTTCCAGGGGATCTTCCCAACCTAAGGATCGAACCCAGGTCTCCTGCACTGTAGGCAGATTCTTTACTGACTGAGCTACAAGGAAGTCCAATTTTTATACTATTAAAAAAAAAATTGTGTTTCAAGAGTAATAAAAGAAGATTCATGTTAAACATATAAGGTTTTCAGTTGAGAATTTGAAGCTCTTTGTGTTTCACTACTACACTACATGGATAAGCAAATCACTAAAAATACATTCAAATTTCTATGGATTATGGAAATCTGGGATTGCTAGTGCTTTCACCCAGCTATTTCTCAGAATGAAAATTAAATCATCTCTGGAGGAAGAACACATCAAATTTATCTAAAATATTATACAAAATTCTTTGGCTTTTGATAAAATATAACCAACCTTGTACAAATAAAGGATTTGAGAAATTAATGAAAAAATACATACTACAAATAGACAAACAAGAGATCCATATGTTTAAGTTATCAGACAAGGGCTATAGAATAATTCTGTTACAGTTGAAGAATTTCAAGAAAATCAAATTTGTCACAGAGCTAGAAACTAAAACTTAAGAATCACATGGGACTTCCCTGGGAGTCCAGCGGTTAGGACTCCATGCTACCACTGAAGGGATTATGCGTTCAATCCCTAATCTGGGAACTAGGATCCCATATGCCATATGGCATGACCAAGAAATTGAAAATATTTTTAATTAAAAAAAAATAACCCCTCTATTTTGTCACAGAGCACAAATTGACTGAACACACACACACACGCGTGCGTGTGCGCAAACAGAGCTGTTCAATGGTATCAGAGTATACTGACCAGACTTGATGTATCAAGGTCAAGAGAGAATGAAAACACACTGAAGTAAACCTTATAACTCTGTCTCTTTTCTCTTTTAAGGCATTTTACAAGTTTTGCAAGGAGCACAAAGGCTAGCAGAAAATAGATTCCCTGAGTTTGTAGCAGTCTCACTGGGCATAGAGAACAAGTTAGCATTTAGGGCTCCCCAAAAGGCCATTATCTAAGGACCAATATTTCATAGAAAAGGGAACTACACCAAAGTGAGTCTAACATTCTACACTCAGTTTTCCCTTGAAGTAGTTTTTTAAGTTTCAAGCTTTACTTGTATGGAGAACGGTTCTGAGAATCCAAACTACAAGAAGCTGTAGGAGGTTAAAAGGCTAAGAAGAGATTCCAGCAGTGTCATGGCACTAAGGAGACAAAAAATCGAGGTTAGAATCTACAAAGGAAGAATCACCTGGTAAATAGGCAAAGTCTTCTGGTAAAACTCTTAAAGAGATGTATCCTAGAGAAAGGACAAAATGCAAATACACCAGTTGGAGTAGGAGCAAGGCAATTTGACCATACTCTAAGCTCCTGTAAGAAGAATAATATATCCTCTCTAAAGGAAAATGAGACTTAGAACCTCTAAATTTTTCTTGTGCAATGTCTATTATACAATATAAAATTAACAGCTATGGAATGAAACAGGACAAACTGACTTAAATCCAAGAGAAAAGGCAGTCAATAGAAACAGATCCAATGGTGATTCAGACACAAACTTATAAAGAACTACAATGAATATCTTCAAGAAAATAGAAAAAAATGGAAAATTTCACAGAAATAAATAATAATAATCAAATGGAAATCTTAGAAATGAAACTTAAAATGAAATAACACTTAAAAATTTTAAGTAATCTAAATTATGTAATTTGATAGACAAGTTTAACAGCAAATCATTCCAAGTAGAATGGATGAATAGTAAATTTGAAGGTAGGTCAGCAGAAAATGTACAGAATGAAGCACAAGGGGAAAAAGAAAAATGTAAAAAACTCATCGTACAGGTAAATAGAATCTAAGAAAAAGAGAAGAGAGAAAATGTATCAGAAGAATATTTGGAGCAATATCAGTCAATAGTTCTCCAAAATTGATAAACACCATCAACTATAGATAAGAGAATATCTATGAATCCCAAGCAGTGTGTGTGTGTGTGTGTGTGTGTGTGTGTGTGTGTGTGCTCCACACAAAGAATATCATGGTAAAGCTTCTGAAAATCAAAGACAAGATAATATGAAAAAATTAGCCAAAGGAATTTAGACTTCTATTACTTTTCAAACAACACCATTAGACTAACAGCTAATTTTTCTAAAGGAAGAATAAAATAGGAGTTCTTTAAAGGACTGAAAGCAAATAATGCAAACTCACATTACAATTTATAATGAAAATATCTCTACACATACAGACAAAATAAAACATATTCAAACAAATAAAAGCTAAAAGAATTAATTACTATCAAATTTTCCCTGAAATATACTAAAAAGAAATGTTTATGAGAGGGAAATGATCTAAGGTAGAAGTACAGTAATGTGGAAAAGAATGATGAACTCCTGAAAGGATAAATTTAAATGAATATTGCCCTTTTAAAGCAATAATAGTGCTAAACTGTGTAGCTTTAATATTTACAGAATTAAAACTTTTGGCAGCAAATCACATAAAAATGCAAAAGAAGTGTGAATAGAGGTAAAATATTAGAAAGGTCCTTGCATGTTTGGAAAGTAATAAAAGCATTTTATTTTGATTGCATTTTAATGAGACAAGGATGCATGCTGTAATCTCTAGGGTAACCATTAAACAACATGAAATATTTATTATTAACAGGGCAAAAAGGAAAAATAGGATTAAAAAACTTTTTGATTAATTCAAAAGAATCCAAAACAGGAAAAAGAAACCACCAAGATAGGCCAAAAGAAGTTCAGTTCAGTTCAGTCTCTCAGTCGTGTCCGACTCTTGGCGACCCCATGAATCGCAGCACGCCAGGCCTCCCTGTCCATCACCAACTCCCGGAGTTCACTCAGACTCACATCCATTGAGTTAGTGATGCCATTGAGCCATCTCATCCTCTGTCGTCCCCTTCTCCTCCTGCCCCCAATCCCTCCCAGCATCAGAGTCTTTTCCAATGAGTCAGCTCTTCGCATGAGGTGGCCAAAGTACTGGAGTTTCAGCGTTAGCATCATTCCTTCCAAAGAAATCCCAGGGTTGATCTCCTTCCAGAATGGACTGGTTGGATCTCCTTGCAGTCCAAGGGACTCTCAAGAGTCTTCTCCATCACCACAGTTCAAAAGCATCAATTCTTTGGCATTCAGCCTTCTTCACAGTCCAACTCTCACACCCATACATGACTACTGGAAAAAGCATAGCTTTGACTAGACAGACCTTAGTCGGCAAAGTAATGCCTCTGCTCTTGAATATGCTATCTAGGTTGGTCATAACTTTTCCTCCAAGGAATAAGTGTCTTTTAATTTCATGGCAGCACTCACCATCTGCAGTGATTTTGGAGCCTCAAAAAATAAAGTGTGACACTATTTCCACTATTTCCCCATCTATTTCCCATGAAGTGATGGGACCAGATGCCATGATCTTCGTTTTCTGAATGTTGAGCTTTAAGCCAACTTTTTCACTCTCCTCTCTCACTTTTATCAAGAGGCTTTTAAGTTCCTCTTCACTTTCTGCCATAAGGGTAGTATCATCTCCATATCTGAGGTTATTGATATTTCTCCCAGAGATCTTGTTTCCAGCTTGTGCTTTCTCCAGCCCAGCGTTTCTCATGATGTACTCTGCATAGAAGTTAAATAAGCAGGGTGACAATATACAGCCTTGACGTACTCCTTTTCCTATTTGGAACCAGTGTGTTATTCCATGTCTAGTTCTAACAGTTGCTTCCTGACCTGCATACAGATTTCTCAAGAGGCATGTCAGGTGGTCTGGTATTCCCATCTCTCTCAGAATTTTCCATAGTTTATTGTGAGGCCAAAAAGAAAGTATATAGCAAAATGGTTCATATAAACTCAGAGACATCACTAACTACTTTATATACATAAGATCACAGATTCCAAATAAAAGACACATATTGTCAGTCTAAAAACGAAAATAAAACTCAATTTACTAGTTACCAGAGACACACTTTAAGTGCACAGAAACATAAAACATGAATGTAAAGAGTGAAAAAAAAAATACACCATGCATACAACTAAGCCAAAGGAAGCTGCATGGGATGATTCAGGGAGGGGATGTGGGGTGGGAGGTGGGAGGGGGCTTTGGCATTGGGAGATCGTGGACACCTGTGGCTGATTCATGTCAATGTATGGCAAAACAAATACAGTACTGTAATGTAGAATAAAGTATTAAAAAAAAAGAAAATGAAAGGACACCAACAGAATGGCCATCATTACAAAATCTACAGATAACAAGTGATAGAGGGGGTGTGAAGAAAAGGGAATCCTTGTACACTGTTGGTAGGAATATAAATTGGTACAACTGTTATAGAAAACAGTATGAAGATTCCTTAAAAATACTGAACATAGCATTACCATAAGATCCAGCAATCTTATTTCTGGGCATATATCCATACAAACCATAATTTGAAAAGATATTTGCACCCCCTATGTTCATAGCAGCAGTATTTACAATAGTCAGGGCATGGAAACAATCTCCATGTCCACTGAAAGATGAATGGATAAGGAAGAAATGATATAATACAAACACAATGGAAAACTACTCATATAAAAGAATGAAATCATGCCATTTGCAACAACATGGATGGACCTAGAGATTTTAAGCAACCTTGAGATTATCATACTAAGTGAAATAAATCAGAAAGACAAAGACAAATACCATATGATATCACTTATATGTGGAATTTTTCAGATAAACTCAAAGACATCAATAATTACTTTTTTAAATATAAATGACTAAAGACTCCAAATAAAAGAAACATACTGTCAGCCTAAAAATGAAAATAAAACTCAAATACATGCTTACCAGAGACACACCTTAAATATACAGAAACATAAAACATTCTATCATAGGTTATGATAGAAATGAATTTATCTACAAAACGGAAAAAGACTCACAAACATAGAGAACAGACTTGTGGTTGTCAAGAGGGAGTGGTGTGGGGGAGGAATGGTTTGGAAGTTTGGGATTAGCAGATGCAAACTACTATATATATAGAACAGACAATCAACAAGGTCCTAATGTATAGCACAGAGAACTCTATTCAATATACTGTGATAAATCATAACAGAAAATAATATGAATATATATGTGCAACTGAATCACTTTGTTATACAGTAGAAATTAGTACAATATTATAAATCAATTATATTTCAATAATTTTTTTTAAAAAATAATAGGGTAGGACATAAAGGACAAATTTAATAATGATAAAATGTCAACTCAACAGGTAGATGAAAAGTGAAAGTCACTCAGTCATGTCTGACTCTTTACAGACATGATTGTATAGTCCATGGAATTCTCCAGGCCAGAATACTGGAGTAGGTAGCCTTTCCTTTCTCTAGGAGATCTTCCCAACCCAGGGATCAAACCCAGGTCTCCTGCACTGCAGGAGAATTCTTTACCAGCTAAGCCATCAGGGAAACAGGAAGGTACATGCACCCAATAATATAGGTTAAAATATGTAAAGCACACATTTTCAGAAGAGAAACAATATACAGACCTGCAAACAAATCAGGCTACATTAAAACACCTGTCTCACTAAAAAATAAATGAATAAAAAATACTGATGATCTTTCAGATGTAAATAAACTGTCTTAATTTGGGTTTTCCCAGAAATACATTTGGAGACAAAGATTTAAATGCTAGTTATTGCTTTGGGAAGCCCAGGGAATACCGGTAGTAGACTGAGGAATTGTTAACGGAAAGAAAATTCAGCTATTGCTATGTGCTGCTGTGGGCACTGGAACTTACTCTTGTCTGTCATCTTTCAGACAAAGTTAAACCAAAGAAACAAACACTTCCTCAGTATTATCCCAACTAGGGAGTAATAGATTAGAATATTTATACACATACACCCACTCCCAAGAGTCATCGATTATAAGGCCAGTCTCTAGGGGAATAAATTCTCGAGCACCTCTGCTCTATATTGTACACATGGTCAGCATGACCTTCCAGCTTTCTGCTTTCAGTCATAAAGTTGTAAGCTGTGGGCAATTTGCAATCAGCCAGAGCACACTAGAGGACGTGAGTGAGGCACTGACAGCATCTGCTACAATAGCTAACAAGAATGGCCTAATTGATAGCTATAGAACACTGTTCAGTTCAGTTCAGTCACTCAGTCGTGTCCGACTCTTTGTGATCCCATTAATCACAGCACGCCAAGCCTCCCTGTCCATCCCAACTCCCAGAGTCCACCTAAACCCATGTCCATTGAATTGGTGATGCCATCCAACTATCTCATCTTCTGTCATCCCCTTCTCCTCCTGCCTTCAATCTTTCCCAGCATCAGGGTCTTTTCAAATGAGTCAGCTCTTCGCATGAGGTGGCCAAAGTATTGGAGTTTCTGCTTCAACATCAGTCCTTCCAATGAACACCTAGGACTGATCTCCTTTAGAATGGACTGGTTGGATCTCCTTGCAGTCCAAGGGACTCTCAAGAATCTTCTCCAACACCACAGTTCAAAAGCATCAATTCTTTGGCACTCAGCTTTCTTTATAGTCCAACTCTCACATCCATACATGACCACTGGAAAAACCATAGTCTTGACTAGACATACCTTTGCTGGCAAAGTAATGTCACTGCTTTTTAATATGCTATCTAGGTTGGTCATAACTTCCTTCCAAGGATTAAGCGTCTTTTAATTTCATGGCTGCAATCACCATCTGCAGTGATTTTGGAGCCCAGAAAAATAAAGTCAGCCACTGTTTCCACTGTTTCCCCGTCTATTTCCCATGAAGTGATGGAACCGGATGCCATGATCTTCGTTTTCTGAATGTTGAGCTTTAAGCCAACTTTTTCACTCTCCACTTTCACTTTCCTCAAGAGGCTTTTTAGTTCTTCTTCACTTTCTGCCATAAGGATGGTGTCATCTGCATATCTGAGGTTACTGATATTTCTCCCGGCAATCTTGATTCCAGCTTGTGCTTCTTCCAGTCCAGCGTTTCTCATGATGTACTCTACATAGAAGTTAAATAAGCAGGGTGACAATATACAGCCTTGATGTACTCCTTTTCCTATTTGGAACCAGTCTGTTGTTCCATGGACCCTATACATTATAGCAAAACTGCAGCATACACATTATTTCCAAGTGTACATGAAACATTTATCAAAATACACCATATTCTGGGCCATAAGACAAGTCTCAGCAAATGCTGAAGTGATTAAAATCATGCTGAAAATGTTCATTGACCACACTGAAATTGAACTAGAATTTAATAACAAAATGATATCCAGGGAAATCCACACATGTCTATATATTAAAGAATACACTTATAAATAAACCATAGTCCTACTTTAAGAAAAACACTCAATGACATAAATCAAAGCAAGATCCTCTAAGACCCACCTCTTAGAGTAATGGAAATAAAAACAAGAGTAAATGAGTGGGACCTGATTAAACTTAAAAGCTTTTGCACAGAAAAGGAAACTATAAGCAAGGTGAAAACACAACCCTCCAAATAGTAGAAAATAATAGCAAATGAAACAACTGACAAAGGGTTAATTTTCAAAATATACAAGCAGCTCATACAACTCAATGCCAGGAAAACAAATAACCCAATCAAAAAGTGGGAAAAAGACCTAAACAGATATTTCTACAAAGGAGACATACAGATGGCTAACAAACACATGAAAAGATGCTCAACATCACTCATTATTAGAGAAATGCAGATCAAAACTACAATGAGATATCATGTCACACCAATCAGAATGGCCATCATCAAAAATCTACAAACAATAAATGCTGGAGACGGTGTGGAGAAAAGGGAACACTCTTGCACTGTTGGTGGGAATGGAAATTGATACAACCACTATAGAATATGGTATAGAAATTCCTTAAAAAACTACGACTAAAACCACCATATGACCCAGCAATTCCACTCCTAGGCATATACTCTGAGGAAACGAAAATTGAAAGCGACACATGTATCCCATTTTTCATTACAGCACTATTTACAATAGCTAGAATGTGGAAGCAACCTAGATGTCCATGAACAGATAAATGGATAAAGAAGTTGTACATATACACTATGGAATATTACTTGGCCATAAAATGGAATGCATTTGAGTCAGTTCTGATAAGGTGGATGAACCTAGAATCTATTATACAGAGTGAAGTGAGTCAGAAAGAGAAAGATAAATATCATATTCTAACTCATATATATGGAATCTAGAAAAATGGTACTGAATAATTTATTTACAGGGCAACATTGGAGAAACAGACATAGAGAATAGACTTATGGACATGGGGAGAGGGGAGGAGAGGGTGAGATGTATGAAAAGAGTAACATGGAAACTTACATTACCATGTGTAAAATAGCCATCAGAAATTTGCTGTATGGCTCATGAAACTCAAACAGGGACTCTGTATCAGCCTAGAGGGGTGGGATGGCGAGGGAGACGGGAGGGAGGTTCAAAAGGGAGGGGGTATATGTATTCCTATGGCTGATTCATGTTGAGGTTTGGCAGAAAACAGCAAAACTCTGTAAAGCAATTATCCTTCAATTAAAAAAAAAAAAAAAAAAACCCTGATGTTGTCAGCTATGGCAGGGAAGGCCACCTTGAGGTAGGAAAATGTATGATAAGACATGGGAATCAGAGAAGAGGGGTATGTTCCATACAGAAGGAATAATATGTCTAAAAGTTGTTTTTTTTTTTTTTTTTTTAATGAAGGCTTCTTGGAGGAGGCATCTTGAGATGCACCTTAAACGATTACTGAGATTTGGCTGGCCAGAGGGAAAAAGAATAAAGGATACTACAGGTAGAAAGAGCAATATGAGTAAAAGAAGTATGAACATGACATGTTAGAGTCCAAGAACTTTAATGAAATCTAGCTTCTTTTATGTGTAGCCATGGGAAATTAAGTTGGAGAAATAGGATGAGATCAGATAATGGTGTGGAGAGCAAAGATTTTTGGCTATGGGTCAATACACAAAAGATGAATGCATACTTATGTAGCAAGCTTCCTTTATAAGGCAAGCTTCAGTAGAATATTTTAAAACCTAAATTTAATTCAAAGAGATATTAAAAGCCACTGAGTAATATATCCCTTTAATAGTACATGTAAAAGTGGTCCACCTTCTGTTCCAGGGAAAGCATTCTTCTGTTCAGTATACATTGCAACAGCAGGTTGCTATCAAGCCCAATATTATTCAGTAACAGATTGTTACAGTATAGCAATCTAACTCAGGCCATTCTTGGTCTTCCAGCAGTCCAACAGGAATGGACTGCTTCCGTTAATTGAATATTCTGTAGATTTGTCATGCAAATACAGAAGGTTTAGCAACATTTACAAAATCTGAGTACAACTCAAGTCTCTTAACACAGATTAAGAACTCAAAATCCATGTGCTCAAATTATCTTTCAGTTCATTTCAGTTTATCTTTCTTTGACGATTCAGAAAGCTCTTTGGGTCTTAAGGGGTCATCGGTAGAAATATTTTCTTATGTGTTCAGAAATGCTTAGAGTAGAAGTCCAGCCAGGCAGTGCTGGAGAAAATGATTTCTTGTAAGGTGATACTCTAATCCAGTATGGGGAGGGGGGAAAAGTATAATAGGTTATTGGGAAAACCTAGAAGAATACCCTGCCAACAGTTGTACAGATTTGGAAAAGGACAATGTCTCCTGTGCTGAGCATGAGGGATGTAGGACTGTGTATTCCTCTTCACAGTCTCCAAGATACTGTGTCAGGCTTAAGTCATAATAGCTACATTCTATAGCTCTGTTCATTCACAATGATTGCCCTCTACATCATTAGCCTAGCTTTCAAGAGGGAAAAGGAGGCATTACAATATATACAGGATGGTATGGAGACTAGAGAGACAAAATATATTCTATTGTTTAAATAATTTTGAGGTCCAGAAAATGTTGAGGAGAGAATTCACATTTAGTAAGGCTGAATCTTCACAACAACTATTATTCATATATTATAATTGTGAAATTATTCCAGTTTTACAGACAGAGAAACTGAACTTCACTGGGATTAGCTAAACTAATGTATAGGTTAGCTAATAAATCTTTAAATCAGTATTTAAACTCGGTTTTATCTCATTCCCAAACTGCTAGCTTTTCAGTATTCTACATACTCTCACATTCATTTTGGCTACAGCTATATGTCAGGTAGGGAATTAAGCACTTCCCATGCATCACTTCATCTCAAAGTTTTACAGACTGCGGTCCAGAAAGCTTAGGTAACGTGTCTAAAGTCACACACTAAATGGCATAAACCAAGATTTGAACCTAGACTCTGATTTCAAAGTCTCCTTTGTTAAGCACTGTGATACATGTGACTAGAAGCAGACCATACATATCCCAATCTGATTTTTGCCACTCAAAGTTAGAATACCCAGTGTTCTTCATCCAATTAGGACGTAGATACCCAATTAGGAAGCTGAAATTAGTTTTCTTGGTTTTGCCCCAAACAATCCATTATTAATACAGCAGTCCTTAACTTTTTTGGCACCAAGGACCAGTTTCATGGAAGATGATTTTTCACAGAATGGCAATAAGGCAGGGGGTAGGGATGGTTTTAGGATGATTCAAGTGCATTACATTTATTGTGCACTTTATTTCTACTTGAACCTTTGTCTCCTGCATTTCAGGTAGATTCTTCACCATCTGAGCCATGAGGGAAATCATGGTATTATTACATCACCTCAGATGAACTGGCCTTAGATCCCAGAGGTTGGGGACCCCTGCATTAGAAGATACTACAGTATCTAGCAAAGGAGAGAAGACAGTGTTTTCATCATGGACAATGCCACTTGGTAAAAGGCTACTTCCTGGGACATCTAGTGCCTGTTTTGAAGGGGCACTATCTGGTTCAGAGCTGAGAGTAATATAGAGATGCAATTATGTCAATTTATGTCACATGGCCCCAGATGATCTTACTAGCTTCTTCTGAACTGTTTCATCTTCTGTAACCTTCCTTAGTATGTGCTTTCATTTCTCATAGAACTCCACCTTCAACAAACAATTCCATATCCTTTCCTCTCCTCTAGGAGAGAAATGCAGTAGCGAATTGCATATATTTGTTCTCAGGCTTGTGATGTGCCAGAGGGGTTTCAAAGTACTGCCTGATTCTAGAAATCCAGTTCACAAAAAAAAAAAAAAAAAAAAGATCAAATCCCTTACTATATTAATGGAGTATCATGTTAGCTATAATAACACTAGTTGCAGAAAGGTCAGGGTTTGAAATGATACAGAGAAACGATTCCTCCTACTCACACACTGCTGCTGCTGCTGCTACGTTGCTTCAGTTGTGTCCGACTCTGTGCAGTCCTATAGATGGCAGCCCAACAGGCATCGCCATCCTTGGAATTCTCCAGGCAAGAACACTAGAGTGGGTTGCCATTTCCTTCTAAAATGCGTGAAAGTGAAGTCGCTCAGTCATGTCTGACTCTTAGTGACGCCATGGACTGCAGCCTACCAGGCTCCTCCATCCATGGGATTTTCTAGGCAAGAGTACTGGAGTGGGGTGCCATTGCCTTCTGCAACTCACACACTACTCATCTATAATACTGATGTCAGAAGGGAAGGCCTGACACCTGTGTTCTAATTAACCTGTGACCTATGGCCCTTCCACCAAGGCAGTGGTCCCCAACATTTTGGCACCAGGGACTAGTTTTGTGGGAGACAATTTTTCCACGGACTGGGCAGGGGGTTGGGGGATGGTTCAGGCAGTAATGCAAGAGATGGGGAACAGCCGATGAAGCTTCACTAACCTTCCACGCAAGAGGTGAGTAGCCCAGTTCCTAACAGGCAGTAGACCAACTGGGAGTTGGAGACCCATGCACTAAAGAATTCTTACTTAGAGGATACTTTCTAATCTGTGGAATGTCTAAAACAGATACAAGGTGATAAGGTAAGACACCCTGCCTCTGTCCAATAGCTCTCTAGATGCAAGAATAAATAAACCATGGCATATGGACCAAATCCAGACTGCTGTTTATTTTTGTAAATAAAGTTGTATTGGAACTTAGCCACACTTATTTATTTAGGTATGTCTAGTGGTAAAGAATCTGCCTGCCAATATAGGAGATGCAACAGATGCAGGTTCGATCCCTGGGTTGAGAAGATTCCCTGGAGGAGGAACTGGCAACACACTCCAATAGTCTTCCCTGGAAAATTCCATGGACAGAGGAGCTGGTGGGCTACCGTCCACAGGGCTGCAAAGAGTTGGACACGAGTGAGCACAGCACATTCTATTCTACATTCTACTTTGCCACTGTTGTTGATGCTCTTCACTCAGTCGTGTCCAACTCTTTGTGACCTCATGGACTGTGGCATGCCAGGCTTCACTGCCTTTCACCATCCCTTGGAGTTTGCTCAAACTCATGTCCATTGAGTCGGTGATGTGACTGAACCATTGCATTCTCTGTCATCCCCTTCTCCTCCTGCCTTCAATCTTTCCTGGCATCAGGGTATTTTCTAATTAGTTGGCTCTTTGCATCAGGTGGCCAAAGTAATAGAGCTTCAGAATTGAATAGTTGTTCTAGATAACATGTAGCCTACAAAGCTGAAAATATTTACTACCTTGTTCTTTACAGAAAAAAAAATTTGTAACCCCTGGTCTATTGGGAACAGTTGACTTGGAAACTACAATGAACACAAAATCAAACCATACAGATAAATGCCCCTCAGGTACCTTCTGTTCCCCACTACCCCTCCTGTTGTTTTCTCTCCAAATTCACAGGAGAACTCAGAAGGAAGGTACCGTATGAAAACTAATGTGAGTTCTTTAGGGAATTTTGGGTTTCAGCAAATGGGGGAAAAAAAAGAGTGGGATAAAATTTCAGTATACAGAACACTTAAAACTGGTAGGGCTGAACTGAGAAGATGGCAAATTTAGGAGCATTTAAGTTAGCATGAAGACATTTAGGACCTCAGGAGAAATTATTTTTAAAGCATGACAGTTACCTAGGGCCTATTCATTTTTATATTTTTACTACAAACTTCCTGACTCATTCATAGCAAATAGAAAGTAAATACCTCTTCTCTAGTCCCTATTCTCATTCCGTTCATTCAAAGTTTTGAGCAAGATACTAAACTGGATGCTGAGAATGTAGCATGAATAATCAGAGCTTGTTTTCTATTCTCACAGGGCCTACAGTTTAGTGAGAAAAAGAATGAAAGATAAGCTCACAAGAATTTATAATTTTGATAAGTACCAGAAAGGAAAACTATGGGATGCTCTAAGAGTCCAAATCTACACTGGAGGGATGGGGATAGTGTTACAGTAACAGCAACTCTGATAAAGAACATTTAAGACCTGAAGAGTAGAGAGCAATTTATGTGAACCGCTCTTTCTCCTATTTCTATTTTTGCCTAGGATAGGAATCTGGCATCTTCAAAGACTTGAAACAAAACTAGATTCCTAAGCAAGGATGAAAGAAATAGAACATTAGGTTCAATATACAGGTAGAGTACAAATCACACTGGACATTGAAAGCTCTATAATTTTATTACAATAATGATAAAACACAACTTAGAAGTAACAGGGGCTGTGATTTCACCTACAGTTTGCTCTATCAATTCAAGAAGAAGGTAGAGATTAGACAAAAGGTCATAGTTTTCATGGGCAAAGTCTTAGGGGGCTCTTGTAATATCTTCTGTCTCTCCTCACTTGTAGTCATCTTTTTTGCCTTTTCTATACTCTCTCCTTTTCTGCTTATTCCTTTCCCTTGCCTTCCTCTCCTCTAGTATCAATGGTCCAGTGCCCTTGGATTTCAGCTGTCAAGCTTATGCTATTAGTTTTATTGCTTTAGCAATCAAATCAGCTCTGCGGACTGGCCTGGGAAGTCAGACATTGCTTAGAGTGTTGGAACATACATTGTGTGCCAGGTTGAGTTTGTACATAGGGCAACTTGTATTTGGAAGTTGGAAAACATCTGTGCTATAGATCTTGGTTCAGTGTATGCCCAATGCTTGTTTACTCATAGGTTAACATGAACATCTTTGTCCCTCTTATTTCCAACTTAACTGTAACACTTAATCCCTTACCCAGCATTGGACACCCACATCGTGCTCTCTCTGACTTTCTCCTCCCATGTTTTTTCTTTTCTTCCTTTTTTTTTAAAAAAAATTCATTTCATAACATTTTTCTAATTGAGGAACAAGCAATTTTATCTCTAGCTAAACAACTGTGCCATTAGCAAGCAGATCAAGGGTGGGGGGAAACATCTTTTGGTAAAGGGTCCTTTGAAGCACAGCTGCAACCTCACCATATTCACAACTGACTGCTTAGGCTATAGGGAAGGCTGGACTGTAGCAAACATATACAGGTACAGACTACAAGACCACAGCCTATTGTGATTTAATCATAGCTGCCCATATACTTCATACATCACTGCTGCCCATCACCATAAAGTTTATCCATTACAGCCATAACTTGAATAATATTGTGATGGAAATTTCTGTTTAACAAAGATTTTCAAGCCTTGAGTGATGGCCCATTTATTTCAAGCAATTTACATTTATATAACTTTTATTTTCTGCCACCTAGAAATGAAAAGCCAGGGTACCAGCAAACCATCTATTAGGATTAAGCTCTCTACATTTTGGTCTTGGGGCTTCGTACTTTATCAGACCTCCTTCTTCTTCTATCCTCTGTTGCCTGGTGATAAGTTCCATGCTCACAGTGAGAAGGAAATGAATATACAAGCACAGAATAGTATCTGCATTGTACTGGAGCTCCTGAGAGCGATCCACTGAGGCAGTCAATTTCCAGCTGAGATATCCAGGTGCTCCTCAAGGCAATAGAACCCTCAGTTGCTCTGGTAACTTGATGTATTGCTTTCCTTACCCCACCTGTGTCCTAGTCTAGCTTGACCCTGGAGCTGCTGTTGATTCTACCTCTGTGTGTCCATACAATGCCATCACCACTTTCAGAAAGGAAGCCTACACTACTCTCTTTGATGTTTACTTTTATTTCAGATTCATCCTAGTTTATATCTTGGCTACAAGCTTTCTTCAGGTGTTACATATTTTCATCAGCTCTGGCCCCTTTACTTTATACAAGTTCAGTTGATTCTTTTTAAGATTGGTATCTCTTTAAGCAATGAGGCAGCACATCATAGTCAATTAGAGCAGTGCTTCAAACAGTTTAATGAACATAAGAATCACCTGGGGATCTTAATATGCAGATTCTAATACAGTAGGTATGAGTGGGGCCTAAGAGTCTGCATTTTTAATATGCTCCTAGATAATACGGATAGATCCTGGTACACAGGAAGATTAATACCTAACCTACAGAGTTGCGTATTAGGTAAACCAACCAAGCGAAAGTGCCTGGTAAGAACAAAGGGATCAAACCCAGGTCTCCCACGTAGCAGGAAGATTCTTTACTGATTGAGCCACCAGGGAAGCCCAAGAATGAAGAGAATCAGCATTTTTGAATACTTTTGAAAACTACTATGAGATTTTTATCCATGATTTAATTTAAACCTCACAAGAACATTATTAGGAAGCTACTATAAGCGTTATTTTCATGATAAAGGCACAAGGTTAATACCTTGTCCAAAGTTCTGAATGTGTCTGATACAATGTTCAGGTTCTTAACCATCATATAAATAAGTACTTGGCAAGTAAAAGCTAGACTTTTTGATCCAAGATAGAGCCATATAATCAAGGGTGCTCACGAGAGGTTAGGTAGTTATGAGTTTGGTGTACAGGCACTAGATTATCAAAAAAAAAAAAAAAAAGGTTGAACAAGAGTGAAGATTGTCTCAACAATTAAGACTCTATGATGCTGTATTTGGTAATGGTTACATTTCAGGTGAAAAATATTTATCACTTCTGGATTGAGAATGAGGGAAGCCAAATAAGCAGCTTTATCCATGGTAAATCTACATTTGAAAAACTGGATTTGATCCCAAAGCTAAACTTGGACTTCCTACCCCCTCAATACTCCTAATTTTAAGATAATGAATTCCACTAAAGGGCAGGAATAACTTACTAATCTAAGTGAATAAATGGTAAAAAAAAAAAAAAAAGTAGAGTAGTAGTTGGGAGCCACTAGAACTGATCTGTTTACCCTATAAAGATTGCAAGCACATATGAAATTCACTTTGTCTTAGTACAAGGGATCCAAAAGAGATAGGAGAGAGAGAGATTGAGGTAAACCTGAATTTCCTTTTCAATACATCTATTCTGCCTTCTGATTAAAAGAAAATTATTGGGAAGGAGTGTGTACGATTTGAAGATAAACTGAAAATATTCTCTCCAAAATAACTCTCCATATCCCTCTAACTACACAAAAGAGAAACAGAAGTCCCCTTTTATATAGTACCAGGCAAGAATCATGGAACAAGTAAAAATATGTCATCTCTCCAGGTAATGATAAACATGTATTTTCTTGATTTGACAGCATGGAGCAGAGGTTAAATTATGGGCTCTACTTAATTACAAGGGCCTAATTCAGGCTTTGCCAATTACTCTGTAACATTAACAAAGTCACTTAATCTGTGCATCAGTTTCTCCACATCTAAAATGGTAATAACAGGAAAGAATTTGGGGGAGTTAATGGAAACAGCAGCATTCTTCTTGAATCTCCTTGAATTTGAAAATTAAAAAAAAAAAAAACATGCAGCACAACTAGATATCACAATAAAAAATTCAGGAGCAACATCTACAACAAAATTAGATAATAAGATACCCTCAAAATCTCAAAATACCAGCAAATGAGCAGGAGAGATATCAACATGCAAAACTAGCATGGTATCAGGGAATGTGCAAAACAGAGTAGAGGGAAGCAACAGGGCATCTCATGGACCTCAGAACAAAAGAGCCCCAACATAGTTTAAAAGTGTTTGTAGGGAATACAGCAGAGTAAATTGAGAGTAGCAACAGAAACTGCATATAGAATACAAGAAAGGAGATCAGCAGAAGAGGTTAAGCAAAAACTTTGTAGCCCTGAATTGGATGAAATAAGAAATATACATATGAAATCATAAGGTTTCCTTCCTTCCCTGCCCCAATTCCTCTCTCCCCCTCCTTTCCTTCTTTCTGTCTATCTTCACCAGCTCTACACATGGCAAAGGCATAGAAACACTGGCCAAAACAAATAGTAACAAGTTGTCTAACATACAACTTGTGACTTGAAATACTATGTTCTATCAAAAGAAACTAGGGCATCTTAGAGAAATAACTGATTCTAGGTCAGCCATATTTTATCATATAAGACAATATATATGTTATGAAAAACTATTAGAGTCATGTTAAAAGAACTCATGGGCCAGTTGGAAAGGGATCTTACTGACCATATATGGAAAAGTTTGAGATTGAAAAAAGGCTACATTAGTAAAATTGCATAGTAGGCAGCTCCAAGCTTTCATTTCACCAAAGAAACATCACAAAATCACCAAAAGTTTTCAGAACTCTAGAAAACAGTCAAAGGTTTAGAGTAATCAAGTAAACACTGAATCAAGAAAAAAAAGCTGAACAATAGAAAAATTTTATGGAATTTATACTAGCCCTTGACCCACTACTTTCCAGCATGGTGGCAGTTTTTCTATTAAAGATAGAAATCTGATTTCCTGGTGTGGGATCCTGACACCTAGATCCAAAGGGAGAAGACTAGGCCTTGTTCACAAATTATTGTATATGTGTATTCTAACTCATTTGGAGGATACCTGAAGGACAAAGGTAAGGCAATTAACTCTGTTTCAAATAACTCAGAATTTAGGCTAGAAAAGTGGTAGGGTTTGCTCAAAAGTGCTACAAGCTGAAATAACAGTCCACAGATGCTTGACGACCAAACATAAAATAGTCCACCTAAGGCCCAGGAGACAAAACTTCAGTTTCTTGGGGAAATTAGTACACTCAAAAGGATCTGTATATACAGGGAAATTTAGAAAGTCATGTGAATGCTCCGTAATAGCTGAAGAAGATACAGTTTTCAACTAAAGCTAATCCTCCAGCTCAGTTTAAGCCTGGCCAATTGTGGAAGGAATGTCCTCACACAGAGCAAACCAATAAAGAATAGGAGAAGTATTTTGTGTTTTAGGGATTTTTCTGTGTTTTTTTTTTTTCCTTTGTTGTTGTTGTTTTAGCTCCTGGCATTCAGGAAATCTGTTCAAATATTACCTGAGCACACACTAAGGAAGAGAGACTTCACTGGCCACAAACAATGAATCTAGCATACAAAAATAGTTTAGAAAGTCATTAAACAGAATAGTACATCCCTCAACAATGACGATAACTGAAAGCAAATCCCAGGGAAGGCAGAAAGTTTGATTTCAAGAGTTATCATATTATAACATTCAAATTTCCCATTTTCAACAACAAAACATATCAAAAAGCATACAAAGAAGTGGGAAAGTATGGCCCATTCAGAGAAACAAAATAGAGTGACAGAAACTATACCTGAGGAAGTCAAGACATTACACCTACTAGAAAAAGACTTTAAAACAAGTATCTTAAATATGCCCATACGGACCTACTGTTTAGCTGTTTAGTACAGGGAATGCTACTCAATAATCTATAATGATCTACATAGAAAAAGGAACCTAAAAAATAGTGGACATGGTATATGTAAAACTATTCACTTTGCTGTTCAGCAGAAAGTAAAGCAACATTATAAATCAACTATACTCCAATAAAAATGAAGAAAAACAAATAAAATGGCAGTTTTGCATCAGTGTAACAAAGTGAATAAACCTAAAAGATCTGTGGAACACTGTGAACAGAACAACATGCACATCATGTGAGTCCAAGAAGGAGAAGAAAAGGGAAGAAAGAATATATGAACAAATAATGGCCAAAAACTTCCCAAATTTCATGAGACATATGAATCTATATGTTATCTACAAGAGATCCAAAGGCATAAATATCTTGAAAGTGTGCTATGCTCAGTCGCTCAGTCATGTCTGAGTCTTTGCGACCCTATGGATTGTAGTCCGCCATGCTCCTCTGTCTATGGGGATTCTCCAGGTAAGAATACTGGAGTGGGTTGCCATGCCCTCCTCCAGGGGACCTTCCCAACCCAGGGATCAACCCATTGCAGGTGGATTCTTTACCATCTGAGCCACCAGTGAAGCACCATCTGAGCCACCAGTGAAGCACATCTTGAAAACAGACAAATGAAAAAGACTTTCTATCCAAATAGTAACCCAAAGAGATCTCGAGTGTCTATACTAATAACAGAAAAATATACTTCAAGTCCAAAAAATGTTACAGGAGAAAAAGGACATTATAAAAGACTCAATTCATTCATAAGATATAACATTATAAAAATATGGTTAATAAGCAATGGTAAACCAAATAAGAGCTCCCAAATAAAGCAAACATTGAAAGAATTGAGAGAGAAGTAGATAATTCTACAATAATAGTTGGAGGCGCCAATACACCAGATACAATAATGGACAGAATGACTATATAGATCAATAATGGAATAGAGGATTTGAAAAACAATATAAACCCATGATGCATAATAATCATTCTACCAGATAACAGCAGAATAAACATTCTTCTCAATTGCACACAAACATTCTATAGGATAGACCCTATGTTAAATTATAAAGAAAGTTTCAAAAATTTAAAAGATCGAAATCATATAAAGTATTTTTTCTGACCACAGTGGAATGACGCTAGATCAGTTCAGTTCAGTTCAATTGCTCAGTCATGTCTGAATCTTTGGAACCCCATGGATCACAGCACGCCAGGCCTCCTTCTCCATCACTAACACCCGGAGTTCACTCAGACTCGCATCCATTGAGTCAGTGATGCCATCTAGCCATCTCATCCTCTATTGTCCCCTTCTCCTCCTGCCCCCAATCCCTCCCAGCATCAGAGTCTTTTCCAATGAGTCAACTTCGCACTGAGGTGGCCAAAGTACTGGAGTTTCAGCTTCAGCATCATTCCCTCCAAAGAAATCCCAGGGCTGATCTCCTTCAGAATGGACTGGTTGGATCTCCTTGCAGTCCAAGGGACTCTCAAGAGTCTTTTCCAACACCATAGTTCAAAAGCATCAATTCTTCAGCGCTCAGCTTTCTTCACAGTCCAACTCTCACATCCATACATGACCACTGGAAAAACCATAGCCTTGCCTAGATGGACCTTTCTTGGCAAAGTAATGTCTCTGCTTTTCAATGTACTATCTAGGTTGGTCATAACTTTTCTTCCAAGGAGTAAGTGTCTTTTAATTTCATGGCTGCAGTCACCATCTGCAGTAATTTTGGAGCCCCCAAAAGTAAAGTCTGACACTGTTTCCACTGTTTCCCCATCTATTTCCCATGAAGTAATGGGACAAGAAGTCATGATCTTCGTTTTCTGAATGTTGAGCTTTAAGCCAACTTTTTTCACTAGATCAGTAATAGAAGGAAAACTTGTAGGTTCACAAATATATGGAAAATAACACATTGCTAAACAATCAATGGAGAAGGCTATGACACCCCATTCCGATACTCTTGCCTGGAAAATCCCATGGATGGAGGAGCCTGGTAGGCTGCAGTCCATGGGGTCGCTGAGGGTCGGACATGACTGAGCCACTTCCCTTTCACTTTTCACTTTCATGCATTGGAGAAGGAAATGGCAAGCCACTCCAGTGTTCTTGCCTGGAGAATCCAAGGGATGGGGGAGCCTGGTGGGCTGCCATCTATGGGTCACACAGAGTTGGACACGACTGAAGTGACTTAGCAGCAGCAGCAGCAAACAATCAATGGTCACAGAAGAAATCACAAGAGGTATTTGATCATACTAAGAGAAAAATAAACATGAGAACACAATATACCAAAGTTATAGAATGCAGCAAGGGCAGCATTCAGAGGGAAAGCCATAGCTGTAAATGCCAAAGGCACAAATATCTTGAAAATGTGTTGTGCTTAGTCACTCAGTCATGAAAAAGAAGAATCTATCATAGATAAATTAAATTTATACCTTAATAAACTAGAAAAAGAATAATTTAAAACTAAAGCTAGCAAAAGGAAGAGAATAATAAAGGTGAACAGAAAAGAATGAAAAAGAGAATAAAATAAATACAGACTTTTTAAAAATAGTTGGTTCTTTGAAAGATCAACAAAAGACAAACATTTAAGTTAGACTGTCAAAGAAAAGAGAGACGACACATATAACTAAAACCAGAAATGAAAGTAGGAGGAACATTATTTACAACCTTACAAAACAAAAAGGATTGTTAAGAAAAAACCATGAACAGTTGTACAACCAAATTAGGTATCCTGGATGAGATGGACATATTTCTAAAACCACAAAAATTACCTAAATTGACTCAAGAAGAAACAGAAAAGCTCAATATTTCTTTAACAAAAGATTAAATCAGCAATCAAAATAAAACACGAACTGGACCAGATTGCTTCTTCACATATAATTCTCACCAAATATTTAAATAAGAAATGACCCAGTCCTCAAACACTTCCAAAATTTAAGAGTAGGAACCAATAACTTATTCATTTGATAATACCAAGCCAAAAAAAGGCATCATAACAAAAGAAAGTTATAGACTAAATCAATATAATATACTACATTAAAGAACATGGGAAAAAAGACACGTTTCTTTCAATTGATAAGAAAAAAGGCCTTTGACACAATTTAACATTCTGTCAGGATAAAAACATACATATTACTAGAAAGTAGATAGTGGTGATAGCTACAAAACACTGTAAATATAATGCTACTGAACTGAATTGTACACTTAAAAATGCTTAAAATTTTAAATATTATGTGAAATATATATATAAAATTTCAAAAATTATACAATGAATTGAAATGTATTAAATATGTTAAGTCCATGAGTACTTAATGATATTAAATGATAAATGATTTGTTCACTTTTGGAAGTTCACCTTTCTTTATATTAAAGTGGGTAAATAAAATGAAAGATAATGCATGCATCCTACCTCTTCTATGTAAATGTTACTTCTCATTTATCAATTTGTAGAAGATACATCTGTTCTAAGTATACTATCTATAAGCAATAATAGAATTATAATTTTTACCATTTACAATCCCTAATTGATTACTTGATATAGGCATTGACCATAAATAGATGCTAACACCACAAAAAGAGAGGGAAGAAAGGCCTTTGTATGTCTCATTATTAAAAATACAACTCTGACTGTAGTTTACTCAAGAGAAAAAATAAGAGTCTGAAGCAAGCTTCAGATTGATCTGCCAATTTGCAGGGAATACTAGGGTAGAGGAACATGCTTAATTATACCTGAGCATGCAATATATTCTTTGAGTTCTTCATCAGATATTAATAAAGCTAACAAGTGTAAGGGGAATTTTCAGAATTAAATAATCATTAAAATATAAAAAGTTTCCTAAAAATAGACAAAACTGTAAATACATATGAGGAAAAGATTACTGTAAAACCAAGATGGAAATCACTGTGGGGAAAGAGAGATTTTGACTTGATGGGGAAACTGAAGGGCTTCAGGGTGGCTACTATATTTCTGTTTCTTGACCTCAGTTGGGTACACATGGGTTTACCTTATAGCAACCTTTCATGCCATATATTTGTTCAGTATGTTTTCATAGTCTATGTTTTATTTTACAATGAGAACATTAAAAATTGATCCTGTTTGGGACTCTGGGTTTCTTGGACTTGGGTGATAATTTCCTTCCCCATTTTAGGGAAGTTTTCAACTATTATCTCCTCAAGTATTTTCTCATGGTCTTTCTTTTTATCTTCTTCTTCTGGGACTCCTATAATTTGAATGTTGGAGTGTTTCATATTGTCCTGGAGGTCTCTGAGATTGTCCTCATTTCTTTTAATTCGTTTTCCTTTTTTCCTCTCTGATTCATTTATTTCTACCACTCTATCTTCTATTTCACTTATCTATCTTCTGCCTTCCGTTGTTCTATTTTTTGCCTCCAGAGTGTTTCTGATCTCATTTATTGCATTATTCATTATATATTGACTCTTTTTTATTTCTTCTAGGTCCTTGTTAAACCTTTCTTGCATCTTCTCAATCCTTGTCTCCAGACTATTTATCTGTGATTCCATTTTGATTTCAGGATTTTGGATCATTTTCACTATCATTATTCAGAATTCTTTATCAGGTAGGTTCCCTATCTCTTCCTCTTTTGTTTGGTTTGGTGGGTGTTTATCCTGTTCCTTTACCTGCTGGGTATTCCTCTGTCTCTTCATTTTGGTTATATTACTGCGTTTGGGGTAGCCTTTCTGTATTCTGGCAGTATGTGGAGTTCTCTTTATTATGGAGTTTCCTCGCTGTGGATGGGGTTGTATCAGTGGCTTGGCAAGGTTTCTTGGTTAGGGAAGCTTGTGTTGCTGTTCTGGTGGCTGGAGCTGGATTTCTTCTCTCTGGAGTGCAATGAAGTGTCCCAGAGATAAATCCACACAGCTATGGACACCGTATCTTCGACAAAGGAGGCAAAAATATACAATGGATTAAAGACAATCTCTTTAATAAGTGGTGCTGGGAAAACTGGTCAACCACTTTTAAAAGAATGAAACTAGAACACTTTCTAACACCATACACAAAAATAAATTCAAAATGGATTAAAGATCTAAATGTAAGACCAGAAACTATAAAACTTCTAGAGGAGAACACAGGCAAAACATTCTCCAACATAAATCACAGCAGGATCCTCTATGATCCACCTCCCAGTATAATGGAAATAAAAGCAAAAATAAACAAATGGGATCTAATTAAAATTAAAAGCTTCTGCACAACAAAGGAAACTATAAGCAAGGTGAAAAGACAGCCTTCCGAATGGGAGAAAATGATAGCAAATGAAGCAACTGACAAACAACTAATCCCAAAAATATATAAGCAACTTATGCAGCTCAACTCCAGAAAAATAAATGACCCACTCAAAAAATTGGCCAAAGAACTAAATAGACATTTCTCCAAAGAAGACATACAGATGACTAACAAACACATGAAAAGATGCTCAACATCACTCATTATCAGAGAAATGCAAATCAAGACCACAGTGAGGTACCATTTCACACCAGTCAGAATGGCTGCGATCCAAAAGTCTACAAGCAATAAATTCTGGAGAGGGTGTGGAGAAAAGGGAACCCTCTTACACTGTTGGTGGGAATGCAAACTAGGACAGCCACTATAGAGAACAGTGTGGAGATTCCTTTAAAAACTCCAAATAGAACTGCCTTATGATCCAGCAATCCCACTGCTGGACATACACACCGAGGAAACCAGAACTGAAAGAGCCACGTGTACCCCAATGTTCATCAATGTACTGTTTATAATAGCCAGGACATGGAAGCAACCTAGATGTCCATCAGCAGATGAATGGATAAGAAAGCTGTGGTACATATACACAATAGAGTATTACTCAGCCATTAAAAATAATATATTTGAATCAGTTCTAATGAGATGGATGAAACTGGAACTGATTATACAGAGTGAAGTAAGCCAGAAAGAAAAACACCAATACAGTATACTTACACATATATATGGAATTTAGAAAGATGGTAATGATAACCCTGTATGCAAGACAGCGAAAGAGACACAGATGTAAAGAACAGACTTTTGGACTCTGTGGGAGAGGGAGAAGGTGACATAATTTGGGAGAATGGCATTGAAACATGTATACTATCATGTAAGAAATGAATTGCTAGTCTAGGTTCAATACAAGATACAGGATGCTTGGGGCTGGTGCACTGGGATGACCCAGAGAGATGATATGGGGAGGGTGGTGGGAGGGGGGTTCAGGGTTGAGAACTCACGTACACCTGTGGTGGATTCATGTTGATGTATGGTAAAACCAATACAGTATTGTAAAGTAAAAAAATAAAATTAAAAAGAACTCAGGGAAAATATTTTAAAAATAATAAAAATTGATTAAGGAGAGAAATGCATTCACAAAAATTTTTAAATGGAAATATTAGTATTTGAAAGGCCCGGCCTTTGACTGTGTGGATCACAATAAACTGTGGAAAATTCTGAAAGAGATAGGAATACCAGACCACCTGACCTGCCTCTTGAGAAACCTACATACAGATCAGGAAGCCACAGTTAGAAATGGACATGAAACAATAGACTGCTTCCAAATAGGAAAAGGAGTACATCAAGGCTGTATATTGTCACCCTGCTTATTTAACTTATATGCAGAGTACATCACGAGAAACACTGGGCTGGAAGAAACACAAGCTGGAATCAAGATTGCCAGGAGAAATATCAATAACCTCACATATGCAGATGACACCAAACTTATGGCAGAAAGTGAAGAAGAACTAAAGAGCCTCTTGATGAAACTGAAAGTGGAGAGTGAAAAAGTTGGCTTAAAGCTCAACATTCAAAAAATTAAGATCATGGCATCTGGTCTCATCACTTCATGGGAAATAGATAGGGAAACAGTGGAAACAATGGCTGACTTTATTTTTCTGGGCTCCAAAATCACTGCAGATGGTGATTGCAGCCATGAAATTAAAAGACGCTTACTCCTTGGAAGAAAAGTTATGACCAACCTAGAAAGCATATTCAAAAGCAGTGACATTTCTTTGCCAACGAGGTCCGTCTAGTCAAGGCTATGGTTTTTCCAGTGGTCATGTATGGATGTGAGAGTTGGACTGTGAAGAAAGCTGAGCACTGAAGAACTGATGGTTTTGAACTGTGGTGTTGGAGAGGACTCTTGAGAGTCCCTTGGACTACAAGGAGATCCAACCAGAGATCCAACCAGTCCATCCTAAAGGAGAACAGTCCTAGGTGTTCATTGGAAGGACTGATGCTGAGGCTGAAACTCCAATATTTTGGTCACCTCATGTGAAGAGTTGACTCACTGGAAAAGACCTTGATCCTGGGAGGGACTGGGGGCAGGAGGAGAAGGGGATGACAGAGGATGAGATGGCTGGATGGCATCACCGACTCAATGGACGTGAATTTGAGTGAACTCTAGGAGTTGGTGATGGACAGGGAGGCCTGGCGTGCTGCAGTCTTTGGGGTCACAAAGAATCACACAAGACTGAGGAACTGAACTGAACTGAACTGAACTGATTAGCAGTGATGGAAGACTATGAGAGTTAAGTGAAAAGTATTTTCAAAGTACTTCGACATGCCTGGTATGTCTAAAGTTCTTACTATCAGGTCATGCTTTATTTCTGATTCTAAAATTAAGTTAAATCTAGGTAGTTGTAATACCAATTTAAATACATTTGTCATCTCACCATTACAACAAGCATAGAGGTGAGGTACTCATTCTTTGCTTCAGGGGTGTAACTGGCCATTGCCTTAATATGTTAAAGTGTCTGTTTTGCAATAATAATGGTGAATTGGAAAATTAATTCAATTATGAGGCCACTGACTTTGAATAAGGTACTTTTGTCATTTATGAGCTGTGCTAAACTGTGTGTGCAAGAAATACACTTCTATTTTGTTAAGTCCTGAGTTTGGGGAGGACTTATTCATATTACAGCAGCTAGAATTATCTAAACTACGACATTTGTGCAAATTGTTTAACATCTTTGCTTTTGGGTTACTCTTCTGCAAAATGGGCATCAGTCTCTAACTCAAAGGGTTGTTGTGAGGATTAAAAGGTTCAGGTTTATAAGTGTTTTGAACAATACCAAGCAGGCTCTGTCATTAACGGCTTTTTGGCTGCTTTTTGTCAAAACTAGCTCAAGGACTGGGCACCGCTGATCCTGATGTTTGCAGAAAATTCTCAGAATCGCAGCTGACAGAGCTTGGAGCAAAGACTGGTACATATGTGCTTTTGGTTATCTTTTATATTGCTTAATTTATTCTTGTGCTGACCACACATTCAAAACACCTCAAACCTTTTCTTTCCCTGCTTTACTCCATAATCATGTGTGCTGCTTGATAATTTATTGGCTTTTCTTTCCACTTAAGCACAGGGGACCTGTCATATACAAAGTAGTTCCTCCTAGAAGCATTTCAGAAGTCAATAATTCCAATAATATTAACCTGAGAGAATGGCACTGTTTGACTGAGGCTACATGGCTATTCCCTTATGTGTCACTTGCTGCTTGCAATATACTGGGAACGATGCCTTGTTATAACTGGGCCTGCTTTCTACTCTTTCTTTGTGGTCCCTCAGGTAAAATAGGTAATACGTCAAAGTAATTAACTATGGCTAAAACCGAGAGCTGTATTTTTCCAGCCTGAACTCTTTGGGAATGGGAATATGAGGACATTGTCCTCTCTGGGCAAATTTGCTTATGTTTATACATTTTAAAATTGCTTATCCCTGAAGAAAAGAAATTAAGTCTCGCAGTTATGGATTGGAAAGTCATGAGGACTTTCTATTTTGAAAAAGAAGAGCTAAGAGGAATGGCTAGAAGTAAATGCCCCAACTTCTCTTAGCACTGCAGTTTTTAGAAGGCAGGACTAATATCTACCTTAACAGCCATCTAGAGTTGAGCAGACTCTTGCTGTGTAGGGTTATAGTTTAGGGATTCCAAATGTGACATTTAGAATAGATCCTGTCTTGTAAGTGGCTAGAAACATCAGTCACAGGCATAAAATTAGGGTTCTGGACTTTCCCATTTACTATCCATGTATTCCTGTGTAGGTCAGTCACAATTCTAAGTATAAAGCAGCCTCACAGACATGTTATGAACACGAAATATGGAAAGCATTGTGCCAGGTATTCCAGTGACAAAGATATATAGGACTAGGTCCTTTTCTCTCTCTTATATGGGTAAGGAAATTGAAGCCATTGGACTTTGGGGTCTCTAAAGCTCCTTTCAATCCGAAAAACTCTTCAGTATGACCATGTCTGATGTTTCATTTAGCTTGAATTATCGTGCTATGCTTAATCACTTCAGTTGTACCTGAGTCTTTGCAACCCCATGGACTGTAGCCCATCAGGCTGCTCTGTCCATGGGCTTCTCCGGGCAAGAATACTGGAGTGGGTTACCATGTCCTCTTCCAGGGGATCTTCCCAACCCAGGGATCAAACCTGCATTTCCAGCATTGCAGGCAGATTCTTTACTGCTGAGACACCAGGGAGGCCATTACTAGAAGCTTCAAATGTAGTATTTAAAAGTTGCAGCAGTTTGGATGGATTTTCTTATTATTCCCAATGATCCAAGACTTCTGAAATGTAATGGGAAAGGCAGAAAATTTAGCTATTTCCCAAATTTGGGCTCCTATCAGCACCTCTCATGCCCCCCACTGTCTCTGATGAGATACCGGCTGGCTGATTCCAAATCAGAAAGGTCATCTTCTATGTCAATATGAGCACTGTTGCTATTAGGGTTTGCTACCTTCTTAACATCAAAGTACCGTCTCTAAATGAGGCCTGTTGCTAAGGTGGCCATTTGGGGTTATGACAGGCAGAAGAGTGGGTTAAACTGCGGTGATATATTTCTTAGCTTAGGTGCTTCAGTGTGCAAACATATATCCTATATGTGCACAGGAAAAGAGAGGAGAGAGCCTGCACTCTGGACTCTGAGAGGAGAAACAAGACCAAAAAAAAATAGGCAGCTTCTATGTTACTAAAATGATATTTCCTTCCCTGGAGAAGGAAATGGAAACCCACTCCAGTATCCTTGACTGGAAGAGTCCATGGACGGAGGAACCTGGCAGGCTACAGTCCATGGGGTCACAAAGAGTTGGATATGACTGAGCAACTTCACTATATCACTAAAGGAGGAAGTCAACTTGGCTTTTGAGACTACTTGATGGGAAATTAAATAATACTTGTGAAGGGCAAGAAGAGCCAACCTTAGCTAATGGCTAGGTTCACTCCATCTGTCTTAACTAAGTAGGCTTCTTTCCCAGGAAGGCTCCAAAGGGCCATCTTAAACATCTCAAGAAGTGACATCACAGTAACCTAAGGAGAATGACAGAATAGCACCTCAGAGATAAACATGGAGATGGAATGGTAATTTTTTCATCTCTTAAGTGGAAAATCATAGTAACAGTATCTACCTCATAGACTGATATGACAATGAAAGAAACTCATACGTGAAAGGGTTCACAGTAAGCACTATAATTGTTTGTGAAACAACAATTTTAGAAATAGAAAAGGAATGCTACCACTGAAGACTGAATCAGGCTATAATTTTCCCATGGTTTTATTCTCCAAAGTGGATTCAAACATACTTGTCACACACATTTGTATATTAATGTACACATGAGTACATTTATAGTATGGCTAAGTTGGTGGGAGTGTAGGTATACACATGTGTACATGAGCAAGGAGGGGGTCAAGTATAAGAGGAAGTATGTGGGTACTTAGTACAAAATTACATTGTACTTGGACATGATCAACATGGAATCATTTTGCTTATTCTGCTCCAAAACATTTCTTTTATTGCAATCTGTTTACTTGCACATCCAGCTGACATCTATTGTACCACTTTAATTCCTATTCTAATAATTTCCCCAATTTCCTAATATCCTTATCATTTTTGTAAAACAAACTATTTGATAAAAGAAACTGCCTGTATTGTTCCCTATGCACTAAATTTTTAAACCTCCTAAAAATGGATGGCTTCCTTGTTGATTTTTCTTACTAGCGTCATGTCCTAAAGATAACCTCTTTTACTGTGCTGGTTGACACATAGCAAAGAGGGACTTTAATGCTTTTTCTTGCCAGCTAATCTGAGTCTCCATCAAGCTTAAAGTTACTTTCTTTGTTTATCAGGAGATATAAATCTAATAAGCATTTCCACTATCTTGAAACTGATATATAACAATGATACCCTAGGTCAAAATGAAAATTAAGGCAGTCATGATAACTATGCAGGAGATAGCTTCCTTACGATAACCCTCCCCATCTGTACAAAGATATGTTAAAGTTTCACCAATCCAGGGAAACAACTCTATATTCTTTTAAATTGCTTTTAGGAGACTGAAAACAAAGATTCAATTTTTTTAAACTTGGTCATTACTGATTGATTAAATCTTCACATTTCCCTTGTAAATAATGTATTATCGCTACATTGTAACAGAGGGCGCCACTGTGTGTGTTTTTTAACATCAGAGTAATCCCATCAAAATTCATGGCACCATAATGAATTATTAGGATTTCTTACAACTGTCTCAGGTTACTGCGCCTAGGATCAGATGTACTCAGTTGTAATAATGGTAGTTAGACTTTGTGATAGAATACTAAAGGTGAGTAGAAGCATTTCCAGAGATTGTTTTGTTCATACAAAGACCTGCCATTCAAAAAAAAAAAAAAAAAAAATCCCAGTGAACAAAGTTCAGTTCAGTCTCTCAGTCATGTACAACTCTTTGTGACCCCATGGACTGCAGCACACCAGGCTTCCCTGGTGTTAGTCCGTCACCTGCAGTTAGTCCATCACCAGCTCCCAGAGCCTGTTCAAACTGATGTCCATCGAATTGGTGATGCCATCCAACCTGCTATTCCCTTCTCCTCCCATATTCAATCTTGCCCAGCATCAGGTTCTTTTCAATGAGTCAGTTCTTCACATCAGGTGGTCAAGTATTGGAGTTTAAGCTTCAGCATCAGTCCTTCCTATGAATATTCAGGATTGATTTTCTTTAGGATTGACTGGTTTGAACTCCTTGTTGTTGAAGGGACTCTTAAGAGTCTTCAACACCACAGTTCAAAAGCATCAATTCTTTGGTGCTCAGCTTTCTTTATGGTCCAACTCTTACATCCATATGTGACCACTGGAAAAACCATAGCTTTGACTAGATGAACCTTTGTTGGCAAAGTAATATCTCGACCTTTTAAAATGCTGTCTAGGTTGGTCATGGCTTTTCTTCCAAGGAGCAAGCCTCTTTTAATTTCATGGCTGCAGTCACCATCTGCAGTGATTTTGGAACCTAAAACAACAGTCTGTCACTGTTTCCATTGTTTCTCCATCTATTTGCCATGAACTGATGGGACCAGAGGCCATGGTCTTAGTTTTCTGAATGTTGAGTTTCAAGCTAACTTTTTCACTCTCCTCTTTTACTTTCAACTAGAGGCTCTTTAGTTCTTCTTCGCTTTCTTCCATAAGGGTGGTGCATATCTGAGGTTATTGATATTTCTCCCAGCAATCTTGATTCCAGCTTGTGCTTCATCCAGACTGGCATTTTGCGTGATGAACTCTGTGTACAAGTTAAATAAGCAGGTGAGAATATACAGCCTATACTCCTTTTCTGATTTACAACTAGTCTGTTGTTCCATGTCCAGTTCTAACTGTTGCTTCTTGACCTGCATACAGATTACTCAGGAGGTAGGTAAGGTGGTCTGGTATTCCCATCTGTTGAAGAATTCACCACAGTTTGTTGTGATCCAAACAGTCAAAGGCTTTGGCATAGTCAATAAAGCAGAAGTAGATGTTTTTCTGGAACTTTCTTGCTTTCTCAATGATCCAATGGATGTTGTCAATTTGATCTCGGTTCCTCTGCCTTTTCTAAATACTGCTTGAACATCTGGAAGTTCATGGTCCACATACTGTTGAAGCCTGGCTTGGAGAATTTTGAGCGTTACTTTGCTAGTGTGTGAGATGAGTGCAGTTGTGCGGTAGTTTGAACATTCTTTGGCTTTGCCTTTATTTGAGATTGGAATGAAATCTGACCTTTTCCAGTCCTGTGGCCACTGCTGAGTTTTCCAATTTTGCTAGCATATTGAGTGTAGCACTTTCCCAGCATCATCTTTGATGATTTGAAATAGCTCAACTGGAATTCCATCACCTCCACTAGCTTTGATCATAGTGATGCTTCCTAGGGACCATTTGACTTCACATTCCAGGATGTCTGGCTCTTGTCCAGTGATCACACCATTGTGGTTATCTGTGTCATGAACAATAGAATGGGAAAGACTATAGATCTCTTCAAGAAAATTAGAGATACCAAGGGAACATTTCATCCAAAGGTGGGCACAATAAAGGACAGAAATGATATGATCCTAACAGAAGCAGAAGATATTAAGAAGAGGTGGCAAGAATACACAGAAGAATTATACAAAAAGATCTTCATGACACAGATAACCAATGTACCAAAGATCAAGATAAATTTAGATTAGAAATTCTATAATAATTATCCCAATGAATTATATAAACATGTAAAGTGTATCAAGCAAGCTATGCTGCACTCAGTCGATGATTCTGCTATATTAAAGGTCAGAATTGGCAAAGATAATATGAACCATTCACCTTCTATAAATTTCTTCCTTTTTCCCTCCTCTCCTTTCTTCCTCCCTTCCTCATTTCATTCAACATTTACTGAGCACTTGATATTTACCAGGCATTGTGCTCACTGCTATCAACAAGGGACACAATGAAGAATAATTTATAATCCCTCTTCTCAAAGAGCTCATAGTCTACTTTTCACATACCTCTTGAGCATCACTATTAACTGATTGTTAGGCAAGGGTATTACAACAGGGAGCACTGGTTGGTAATAAGTGACACATAACCCAAATTTAAAAGACAACTGAAAAAGCACAAAATGTTCAAATATCTTTGTCTCTCTGTAAAATCAAACTGTCCCTCATAGCGGAAGTACTGATTTCAGCTCAATATACTAGAGAGTTTTCTCCTGCCCAGTTTTCTGAAAACAAAATGGGCTATGACTTATATAGAATGATTATCATTTGAATAATCAAATATATGTTTATGTCTGTTTGTTTAGACCTAAACAAGCTGGAGACTGGATAACAAGATGTTTAATGCCATTTCAAACTGTATAAAATGACTATATTTAAATAAAATAACAGAGCTTATTCAGTCCCCGCACCCTTCAGTTCAAGCACTGCAAACTGTTTTGGGTCAGGACCCACTGAACAAATAGTACCATCATCCTCCATGGTTAGAAGTCTACAGTACTAGGAGGCTCCTCCTCCTTCAATTTCTTCAGTCTCAAAGCTCAAAATATACCAAAAAGAAATATATTTGTTGTGGGGTTCATATTACCCTATATTTGATATCTGGCAATGACTCTAGGTATCTGAAATAGAGTGAAACTATTCTGAAAATAAATAAGAGTCATACAAAATCACTATAAAATGTATTATTTTAGACCTAGACAAGAAACATTTAGGGAAAACAAACTCCTTGACATAACATTACTACTACTGCATTTGCTTCATTGAAACGCAGAAAAAAATTTCAGTTGAATCAAAACTACATTTTTTCTGTTGATGTAAGCATACAGTTATATTTTTTTAATTTGCTGTGGGTTGCTGTTGTTGTTTATTTCTTTTGGCAGCTTCTTCTAAATGTGACATCAAGAGAATGATTTTCTTGCAAACTTTATGCCATTATTTCCAAGGATAATAAAATAAAAAGAAAAAAAGATCATATATTCACTAAACGTACACAGAAATATAAGCTTTCACCCATAGACACCACAAGATTACACACACACACATACATGGAGAGAAAATAGTGAAAGGATTTTTAAAACAGACATTTAACATCTAGTTTTAAAATCTAGATACTGTCCCCAAGCTCTGGTCCTCATTATACTATTATTTCCTTAAGAGAGTTCCCCCTTACTGATATCATCCTCTTTTACCATTCCAACCATCATCCCCCTCCATCTGTCTTTTTTATCAATCATCTCCACCTGACTTGTGCAATCTCTATCTTGATGTCTCAGTAACATATACAAATAAATTCAGAGGTACAACTCCTCTCTGTCTTCCTTATTTCTACTACTGTAAAGGAAAATCCTTTCCCCTAATCACTCAAGTTGTAAACATTTGATCTCTTGCCCTTCATTTTGGCGTTTCTTATGTAGCCAGTCATTTAATGATGCTAACTCTTCACAATGGCTATTTCCTTTTCTTGCTCATGGTTTCTACTCTATTTTAGGGATTTATCATCTTTAGTATGAAGTACGGTAATAATCTCGTTCAGTTCAGTTCAGTTCAGTTGGCTCAGTTGTGTCCGACTCTTTGTGACTCCACGAATTGCAGCACGCCAGGCCTCCCTGTCCATCACCAACTCTTGGAGTTCACTCAAACTCACGTCCATTGAGTCGGTGATGCCATCCAGCCACCTCATCTTCTGTAGTCCCCTTCTCCTCCTGCCCCCAATCCCTCGCAGCATCAGGGTCTTTTCCAATGAGTTAACTCTTCGCATGAGGTGGCCAAAGTACTGGAGTTTCAGCTTCAGCATCAGTCCTTCCAATGAACACCTTAGACTGATCTCCTTTAGGATGGACTGGTTGGATCTCCTTGTAGTCCAAGGGACTCTCAAGAGTCTTCTGCAACACCACAGTTCAAAAGCATCAGTTCTTCAGTGCTCAGCTTTCTTCATAGTCCAGCTCTCACATCCATACATGACCACTGGAAAAACCATAGCCTTGACTAGATGGAGCTTAGCTGGCAAAGTAATGTCTCCACTTTTAATATGTTATCTAGGTTGGTCATAACTTTCTGGGCTCAATCCAGACTCTTCTTTCCCAACCTACTTCACAAAACACCAGAAAAATTCTACTGAAAATAAAATTTATGTGTGTCATATTTTCTCCAAAACTTTCAATGGCATTCCCAATAATTTTAAGAACAGTATATAAAACCTATAACTTAGAATTCAGTTCTAATGAGATGGATGAAATTGGAACCGATTATACAGAGTGAAGTAAGCCAGAAAGAAAAACACCAATACAGTATACTGACACATATATATGGAATTTAGAAGACAGTAATGATGACCCTATATGTGAGACAACAAAGAGACACAGAGGTATAGAGTGGACTTTTGGACTCTGAGGGAGAGGGAAAGGGTGGGATGGTTTGGGAGAATGGCAATGAAACATGTATATTTTCCTGTAAGAAACGAAGCGCCAATCTATGTTCAATGTAGGATGCAGGATGCATGGGGCTGATGCACAGGATGATTCAAGTAGAGGATGTGGGGTGGGAGGTGGGAGGGGGCTTCAACATTGGGAGATTGTGTTCACCTATGGCTGATTCGTGTCAATGTATGGCAAAACAAATACAGTATTGTAATTAAAAAATAAATAAATAAATAAATAAGAATTCAAGTTCCCACATATTCAGGCTCAGGTGTTATTCTTTTAAATTGATCAAAGGGGCAAATTGTTTAGCATCCCTTACCACACTTAAGAGGAGATGGAAATTGGAGAAAGAAGTAAAATATTGTACAGTAAACAAGAATACAGAATCTTCAGGCTAGTTCTGTGCCTCTCTGACTATGTCTTTGCTTATATCACTTTTTTTTCTACCTGCAAAACCACCACTGATTCCTCCTTGATCTGATGCCTACTAACCCAAGCTCTCATGTCCATATTGATCACTCTACTTGATCTTCTGTAGAGCTATCCTCTGTGTTATTTGCATTTAGCATCCTCTGCCTTATACTGGAATGATCTCTCTCTCTAGGTATCATTTTACTCCCCATTTAGACTGTCAGCTAATGAAGGTCAGAAAAAGGCCTGGTACTTCTTTGATAGCCCTTGTGAATGCTAGCCAGGCACTCAATACATGCTGGTGTTTGAATATGGAGCGTTTACCATAATTGTGTCTTTGTCTAGTTTAGGATAAAATTCTTGACCTGACTCAGTCCTTTATTTTACTGATGCCAGTTTGTGTATCAGTGTGTAGACCTAGCCCCAATTGGTCTGCTATTCCTGTAAATTATAACCTGCAGGGCCATGTACCTAGCCTTTCTCTGCAGATTGAGTTTCAAACTGTGACTGCTTCTTTTAAGCACATCAGTCAAAATCCTGGTTCAGAGTTATTTAAAGTGGTTTGTATTTTATGATCCTATGAAGACTTCACATTGCAACTGCTGCGCTTTAAAAACACAGAAACTAGAAAGAGGGTACAAGGAACTGCCATCTGTCCCTATAAACAATTATCGGCCAGCCATCTGCCCTTATACTGGGTCATGATTTTAATGCTGATAATATCTGACTGAAATACTCTCTCTCCCTGGAGCCAAAGAAAGAGAACCCATTAAAAAGTGCTGATCCTTCTAGTTGTTGTTTGTGACTGTTTTCTCCCATAGAAGAGCCTAACATTTCATCTGAATCTCTATGTTCTTCCCTATGTATTGAAAAGTTATTCTTCATGACCCATCTAGAAACACTGCAGTTTATCAAATAGGTGCTTCTTCCTACAAATTACCAGAAAGAATTAATAGAACTGTAGAATAATACTTAAAACCATTCAAAATGAACCAAAGTGTTGAATACAGTATAAAAGAGAGCTAATAGTAAAGGGATTAACGATTAATCTCAGGTTCAAGCCAAGCAGAATACAGAAATGAAAACCAGTTCTATGTCTTTCAAAATCAATTCCACAGAAGTTCACAATTCAATGTAATCCTTCTAATGGGTTCACCACTTTATTTTTCTGTGATCAAAACTGAGGCAAATTAACATGTGAGTGATAATGAATTCTTCTTCTAAGGTAGGGGATGGCTATTTGACAATGCATGGATTTCTACACGTGTGACTTAATACATGAAATCAAGGTCCTGTTTGTGGTATTGACTCTAAATCATGGTTCATTCAACTCATTCCTGTTTTATACACAATTGTTCTAAAAGATATGTGGTAGTTTGTAGCTTTTATCAATAACACAAATCTCAAGGTTAGAAATATTACTCAAATGGGCAATGTGGGTTTTCAGTCAGTACCATTTCTTGAGAGACAAGCATTAACTAAGTTTCAACCCACAGTGTCCTATACTAACTCATTTGTCCTGAAATTATTTGTTATTCAAGTGTAGACTCAGTTTTTTAATAAAATAGGTTTCAATAAATGTGTCATTTCTTACATTTAATGTGAGACAGGGATCTTGCCAAGAAGTTTCATGTCTAAACTAATTCTAATAATTTATACTTAAAGAATTCAATTATGTTCAACAATTCTTTGCCTTGCTTTTAATTGTTTGTTATATTCTTTCCTCTAAGAAGCATGGCTTCTCAGAAGTCTGCCTTAAGTAATGGGAGATGAGCTCCTACAATATTGGCTAACCCACTGGAACTAGCTAGGAAATTTTCAGCTAGCTGATAGAAGGTATGAAAGAAGTAATTCTCAGACACCCTGTATAATTTGAGCTTTGCTTGGTAAATGATGTGAGGACTTTTGCTGCAAATTTTGGATCTGGATCTACAAATAAGTATCACTCCCATAGAAGCTTCACGTACTGAGAGTTTTAAGGGCTGTTAAAACCCTAAGAAGAATGCACGTTCCTCTAGAAAATGGCCAGCTTCTTTGACTTGACAAATGATGCCAGACAATGTATAAAATAAAATCTCAGTTTAGAGCTCAGAATTATTAGTGAGGTGTAATTTTATTTACATTTTAGTAAACAAATTAAAAAAATCAATCATAAGTCTTTTTACAGAAAAATATGAAAACAAGGCACATTTTTATTATTGCTGCCTTAAAATGTCTGACTTTCTTTGTTCTGTACCTGACAGTTTTAAATACACGAGTTGTGCTAATTATATTATAATAATCACAACATGTTGTTTAAGAATAAAAGGAAAGCATAAATTTCCACATCATTCAACTTTCATTTGAAATCTTTGCTATTTTTTTTTCTAAGTCTTTTCTTGGAATAACAGAAATTTGTCATCATCTTGATACTTCAGGTGCAAAAAAGATATTAATAAGGCAGATATTACTGTCATTGTCCCACTAGGAGTATGAAAAGATAATGAGTGAATCTGGTAAAAGAAAAAAAAGTGGAAACAGAAAAGAAAATCTATGGGTGGCAATTTATTCACCAATGTCAATTGATGACTCATTCCCCATAGCTAGCTCTGCAGCTTGCCAAGGAACTTTGCTGGAGAAAGGACTCCTTCTGGGCTTGGTTACTGCAGTGCGTTTTTGCTTGCTGGCGTTAAATTCCTGCAGCTGTTGCTTTTTCCTGCAGAGGGGCTGCCACTATAAAAACTCAAATGCTACTGCAGTAGCAATATGTATTGTATTCCCAGAAAGTCTTTGGTAGAACAGTGAAGAAAGTGAAATAAACACCTCAGCATCAGGATGAGCCAAGTTCTTGTACCAGATCATTTGCAAATTAGCTGTGAGAGCCTTACTAAGTCATTTGCCTCCTGTAAATATCACTCTCCTCACCTGTAAACCAAAAGTTGTAGATTCAACTACATAATTTGTACTCCTCTTACTTTATGACCCTAGGAATAGCTTCTCTGTATTTGTATTCATTAAATGGAGGATTCTTAAGATATTTAAAGTCTTTTTTTTTCCTTTGGCGTGGATACTCTTGCTTAATAACTGATGGATTTGTGACTTAAAAGCTTTTCAGACATAACTACCAATATAAATACTATGCTGATCTCAGGCCTTCTTTAAAACAGAATCAAAGCCTGTACAACATATTTGAATACTTAACACAGTATTCAGGGATTCCCTGGAAGCTCAGTCCATAAAGACACTGCCTGCAATGCAGGAGACCGCCTGCAATGCAGGAGACCTGAGTCTGATCCCTAGGTTGGGAAGATCCCACGGAGAAGGGAAGGCAATTCACTAAAGTATTCTTGCCTGGAAAATTCCATGGACAGAGGAACCTGGTGGGCTACAGTCCAAAGGGTCATAAGAGTTGGACACTACTTAGTGACTAAACCATCAAACCAACACAATATTTAATCCCATGTCTTACTTATATTTTGCCTACTTAGTAATCATTTCCTTATTTTTTGTGACCCATTTCCAATTTTTTTCAGCTATTGGGTGGCCAAATGCTTCAAGGATCTGCCCTCTTCTCTCTTAAGGGGTTCACTGTGATTAGCCTAAACCAATCAATGTAATCCTATTTCTCTTCTTAGAGAAATTTAAGGGTAGGTGTTCTGGGATAGGCTTACTTACCAAAAAAAAAAAAAAAAAAACCGACGGATTTTCAAAACAAATATGTGAGAATGCCTGGATCACAAAATGCCGCAACCATTTTACAAACACAAGTAAACAAATTGCTAAGAATGGTAGAATAGAAAGAACAAACTTGGATTACTATTGACATTATATAGTCTCTTAACTAACCAGTCCTTGACAGTTCATAGTTTTATAGTGCTTAAGTGAGACAGTAAAATGTCTTTTCTGTTTTAGCTATTTACAGTATTTTTATAATTGCATCTATAAGCATCTTGATAAACATACTTAAGTAAAACAAGATATTAAACAAACAATAGAATATATTATAGCCTCCACCCTCAAAATGATACATTTCTACTTGAAAGTTTGAGAATCTTGTTTTCTTTCCTATTATAGCATGTAAAGGACACCAAAAGTTTATAATGTACTCATTTATATTGATATTTCCAAGTAATGATATCTGCATTGTATTTGATGATGAAGTACCTGTTAATGTTTAACCAAATTTTAATAATTTGCTTGAATGTTATGTCTCTACTATCCCACATATTCACCATTATTGAATTTTATATGCAATGTGCTAAAATGACCAGCTATTTTGGAGCTCTGTATTATTTATTATAGAGACACAGTTCCAAAATACTTTGTATCATCTTATATTTAATTCACAGAAATGAAAAACAGTAATATATTATGTCAGTAGATAAGAACATCATGAGTTATGAACAGACAGTGCCAGGTTCCTCAAATGACAGCTCAAGCCATCCACCTAATTTTTTTTCATGGGAGTTAGGTATGAGTTTCACTCTCAGCCAAGGGCTTGAATTAGATCATTTTATATATTTCCCAGTATGAGAGATTCTCAGAAATGAGATCCAGACTGTCAACAGACTTAAAGCCATCCTGGCCCAGAATTCTGGGATCTCCCTTTAATACTCTTTCCTCCACCTCTTCATTGGACAAGTCTCAAATTTACTTAGACTTTAAATTCATTGTTTTTCTCATAAATTGCTGAACACTGCACTAAATTTAAAACCTAAATTTAGAGCTAAGAGCTATTAATGAGGTGTAATTTTATTTATCATTTTAGCAAACAAATTTTTAAAAAGATCAAATCTTTTTATAGAGAAATGATAATGAAGCACATTTTTATTATTGCTGCTTTAAAATGTATGACTTTCTTTTCTCTGCTGTACCTGTTAGGTTTAAATACAGCTGGATGCTGGGTTTTTAATAGTGAACAAGATACATGAAATTCTGGTCTGCTGAAGTTTATAGACTAGTGCTGTCATCCTGTCTAGTATTATACTCTAGACCATCATTCTAGTATAGACAATTTTATGTCCTCCATACAGTCTCTTGATTAACCAATATATTACAGAAACTTGGAGAAGGGTTTTGTCAGACAATCCAGGGTAGAGTTTGGGATTTTTTGAAAGATGAATTTACCAGCAAATCCCTTGATCTTAGCCTCAAGACTCTTGAAATTTCACCCAATTCTACATGTCCAAAATGCTTTTTCCAACATCATCTTACACAAGTTATGGTATTAGCCAGGCTGGACTATTCGTTATCCTCAGAATTGGCCACAAGTATTTGTGATATCCTGAATTGTAACTCAAATTGGCTTTGCTCATAGAAATAAATCACACTGGCAGTTAGGTATTTGTGAAATATTGCTCTAAGTAGATATATCAAGTATATTGCTGGTTAAATCTCTAAAACTTAAACATCAAGCATTTAGAACATTGGAACTCAGAATTCATTTCACCATAGAAACAAACTATTCCATTAAAGATGAATTTTGGGAGCACGAGTAATTAGTAAGCATTAAATGTTTGTTCATGTAAGATGTCATCATTCTGATTTTTGAAAAGATTAAATATCAGTATTTATACTTTGACTATATTTTTCTAAAAGTAAATGTTACCACTAAGTCTTGGCAAATGCTCAAAAATGTTCTGGAATAGTTTACCATGAGCTTGTTTTATTATGATTTGCCTCTTTCTTTCAAAGTTTAAAATTCTCTCAAATTTAGTTAATTAAAATATTCTATTAATTGCTCTCAGAGTAATTAGAATTTTACTATCTTTACAAGGTCAAGATTAAACTGACTTATTCAGAAGAAACTGCTATCAATGAATGTTACAACCATTTCCCACTCAGCTATATTGATATGTTTCCATATTGGTTCCTGCCCTATGCTCTATTTCTTTGCCATTTATTTAATTTCTGAACAGAGAATAATTTAGAATATTTGAATAAAGAAGATGTACTCACCCCTGGGTGACAGAAAAGGGAAATACTTTAGCTACAAGAACTCCTTTTGTAAAAAAAAAAAAAAAGAAAGAAAGAAAGAAAAGAAAAGAAAAATGGACCTAAAAGCTCTTTCTGACCTTAGTAAAGTTCAAGTCAGGGAAAACTCCAAGGATATGAAACAGCTCTGTGTGAATGTTTACATATAAAAGTTAACATGTAGATAGTGGGAATCTTCCTAGTCATCTCTATTCACTAATGCCCCAGAAAGACACATAAAATCCACAATCTGATTTTGCTTGATAAAGGCAGCAGATTCATTCATACTTAGTAGTCCAATCTAGAGACCACCTTGCCACCAGTCCCAAGAGCATGCTGTAAGAGTTTCTCTCTTGTAGTTTCTCCTTACAATCCCACCCCCTCCCCCACTAAAGGCTCAAATAAGCACCAGGAAGCACTTATGTAAATAGCAACTCATCAGATTCCATCTTGAAACAGAATTCTTATGATTCCAAATACATTCTCCTTCCCACCTCCTAACATATGTCTTTAAATTCACTTATCTGAGAGCACCATGAGTAAGCATGCTGCTTCACAGATAAAACTTGTGTAAGAGGATTAAGAAATCTTCATATTTTGTCTCAGTTAAAAGAAACGGGGAAGATTTGCTTCAATTTTCAAAATCAATTCACTCTCTTTGCCTTTTTGCCAATTCATATTAACAGTAGTTAAATGATGTTTATTTTATTCATATCACTTTATTTTAACCCATTTCATAGAATTTCCTTAATGTATAGCTCAGAATAAGGACATTTTTAGTAAGTTCTGCCTTACTTGCTAAGGGAGAGCCTCATTATAGACTTTCAATTTCTTCCTGAACCAATAATTTTCACTAAATTCAGAGATGGACTGTAGGCTATTTTTATGTGACACCACTTCAGTTTACCAAAAATTGACTGACTGCTTTACATAACAAGACCCAGTCAATTAGACAGAAAATAACGAGTGACTTGAATCTGTTTTAGGAACAGTTTTTGAACTGTGGTATTGGAGAAGACTCTTGAGAATCCCTTAGACTGCAAGGAGATCCAACCAATCCATTCTGAAGGAGATCAACCCTGGGATTTCTTTGGAAGGAATGATGCTAAAGCTGAAACTCCAGTACTTTGGCCACCTCATGAGAAGAGTTGACTCATTGGAAAAGACTCTGATGCTGGGAGGGATTGGGGGCAGGAGGAGAAGGGGACGACAGAGGATGAGATGGCTGGATAGCATCACTGACTCAATGGATGCGAATCTGAGTGAACTCTGGGAGTTGGTGATGGACAGGGAGGCCTGGCGTGCTGCGATTCATGGCGTCGCAGAGTCGGACACGACTGAGCAACTGAACTGAACTGAACTGAACTGATGTGAGAAAAAAACTGTGGGCATTTCCCAGTTTCGATAAACTGTTGCATTTCAGATTGGTTGGGAAAGTAGGTATTCATTTTGCTTTTTCAGAGCATTCTTCCAAACTTTAATCTGTTTACAGTCATCTCACATTTCTTACATAACTGTTCCTAAAACAGATTCAAGTCACTTATTCTTTTCTATCTAATTGACTGGGACTTATTATGTAAAGCAGTCAGTGAATGTACTGATATTTTTCTATTTTTGGTAAGCTGAAATGGTGTCACTTATGGAGAAGGCAATGATACCCCACTCCAGTACTCTTGCCTGGAAAATCCTATGGGCGGAGGAGCCTTGTGGGCTGCAGTCCATGGGGTTGCTAAGAGTCCAACACGACTGAAGCGACTTAGCAGCAGCAGCAGCAGCAGCAGGACACTTAACATGAGATCTACCCTCTTACTAGATTTTCAGCGTACCACATAGTATTGATAATTATCAAACTGAGATTCTTAATTGAAGAAACATACTGAAGTGAATGAGGGGAAATATGACCATACCATCCACCTATGTCACAAGGATGGGGTGGGTATGTGAATCTATGTAGAGACTTTTGCATAGTTGTACTGACTGTGATGGGCAGACATCTAAATGGTGGAAAGTTTTAAACTATATTTTGAATCTCATCTCTCACTGGAGTCAAAAGTGTACTTATTAGGAAAATTTATTACCTCCTAGCATGTTAAAAGGAGAAGGAAATGGCAACCCACTCCAGTGTTCTTGCCTGGAGAATCCCAGTGACTTAGCAGCACCAGCAGCAGCATGTTAAAAATTATTGGTAACTTCTATACTTATAATGAAGTGTTTGTGGAAGAACATTACCTAATTTGGCAATCAACACAGTTTCATTGTATATTTATTATAATTTTAATCCATCAATGAGCTCAAGTCAATAAGAATGCAATAAGTTTCTATTACACACAAGTATGTACTCAGTGTTCTTGCCTGGAGAATCCCAGGGACGGGGGAGCCTGGTGGGCTGCGGTCTTTGGGGTCGCACAGAGTCGGACACGACTGAAGCGACTTAGCAGCAGCAGCAGCAGCAGCAGCAGCAGAGGGTGAGTGAAAGAAAATGCACAGAGATGGCAAGACACAGGTTTTGCCTCCAGGGGCTCATAGTCTACTGGAAGAGACCTTCAACCTACTGCTCCAGAAAACAGAACGAAAGTGAAGCTATAAACGAGAATAAAAAACATGATGTGAAATTAACATCTTTTTATGGTAGAGTTATTAACCCCACATAGAACTACATTTTAAACCCTGTGAGGAAAAAAGATGGGTATTATAACTATTTTTGGATTTCTAACAGTGCCTTTCACGTAACTGGTTATTAATAAATATCCACTGAATTGTAAATTGCACTCAAAACAAATTTTGTGGTCTTGACAACAATAGAAGGCTGTCTGGCTCTTTATAGTGATGCTACATTCTGTGGTATGGATAGCTTAAATCTTCTGACTTTCTTTATTTGAGTGTGCAGTAAAACAAACAAGTAAATATAGTAACTTTTCAAATCTTGTTTAAGAAATAGCTAGGAAGAAAATCAGCAGTAAAAATAAAGCCAACCTTCCAATTTTGAGCCAGTCACTTTCCTTATCTTGACCACAGTTTTTCCACTTGTCCTTCCATATCCAACAGTATGTGATTCTCTCCCCTGACAGCAAGTATTTCCTCAAGCTACTTCCTCATTTCCCTGCTTCTCAGCAAATTTTCTCAAAACTGGGCTAATATTTACTATTAAAATAGTAGCAAATATCCCTCACTTCCCAGTCTTTCACCAAACCCACTTCAGTTAAGGTTTTATTCCCACGATTTCACTGAATCTATTCTTTTCAAGATCAACAGTGACCTTCAATTTATGAAACCCAACAGCTACCTCTCTGTCCTCATCTTCTGTACCTCTTAGCATTAAATACTTCATCACTACCTCATTCTTAAAAGTCAGCCTTCATTTGTTCTCCATGACACCTCCCTCTTGGCTTACTTCCTTGTTTTCCTGCCCTGCTCAGATTCCTTTCCTTGCTTGGCCTCCTCTAATTGAGGGCACTGCACTCATTCCTGGATTGTCTGCTCATTTATGTCTAGAGTTTCACACTATGTGATTTCAACAAACCCAATGGCTCTCAGTACCACGACATACCAAGGACTCTTTATATAACTGCATTCCTGAACACCATACTTTTTCATAAAATATTATACCTGAAGTCTCTAGTCTATGCCTAATAGGCCACTGCAAGTTAATTTGGTTAAAACTAAAACCTCTAGGGCAATTATATTAATTATCTTTTTCCTCACTCTCACTGTTCAACTCCATGGGGTTGATGACTAAATGACTATAATATTCTTTTACAAACTGAAAATTTTGAAAATGGAATCTACCATAAAATAACTTTCTAAGCATACTGCCAAGAAACTCATTTTTTCCCCTAGTTAGTAGCAGATCTGTTTTCAGCTGTGAAATTTCCTTTTTTTTTTTCATATTTATAATTCTCTGCTGAGAACTAGTCTCTTCCCATTCATTTTAAGAGCATTCACCTTTTCTTCATGGAGCATGCTTATAATCGCTGCTTTGAAGACGTTATAATTTTGACATCTGGGTCATTTTAGGACTGGCATCTGTTTTCTTTTCCCTTCAGAATTGGCCACTTTTCCTGGCTCTTCATACAACAAATAATTTGGGATTATAGCTTAGATTCTGAATATTATGTTGTAAGATTCTAGGTTCTGTTAAAATTCTCTGGAGATGTTGATTTTGGTTTTGTTTTTGTTTCAGCTGGCAATCAAGCTGGTCATGTTTAGACTGTAGGTTGTTTCTCATTTTATGCAGGCAATGATTCCAATGTCTGTTTTTGGTTTTCAAAGACTTTGTTACACTTTTCAGCTGTATTCTGCACACGAACATCTCAGTGGTTAGTCTGGAGCTCAGGCGGCATTGTGTATTGCAGTTCCATCCTTAAAGCCTTTCTTGTTTCTTTGGGTCTGTTGCATGTATGCATAGGGGAATGTTGAGGATGGGCCTGGGACTTGATTAATTCATACACGGAATTTGGAGTGCCCTATTTTAGTTCTTTCTTCTTCAAGAAACCTTTCCTCCCAATTCTTCAGGTCATCTGAGTTCCTATTTATAGTTTCCTCTATCCAAAGAGGCAGGTTTTCTCTCAGGACTACAGGTGTCCACATGGCCTCCTTTCCTGCTTTTACAACTGTGCAACTTCTTATCTGGGACTTGCATTGTGACAACGCCAAGGGAGAAAAGAAAAGGAAAGATAAACAACTCAAGGATTCTTCACACACATTTTGTTGTTGTTGTTGTTTAGATTTACAGAATCTCCTTTCCCTAGCTCTCTGGCTAAAAAGAGGTGGTTTCTCTCAGACTTCTTGCTTTCCCCACTCAAAGTGCAGTTCTGAGGGCCTTCTCTGGTGGGTCAGTGGCTAAGAATCCTCCTTCCAATGCAGGGGACATAGATTCAATCCCTGATAGAGGAATGAAGAGCCCACATGCCTTGAAGTAACTAAAACCATGCACCATAACTTGAGTCTATGGCTTTAGAATCTATGCTCCACAGCAAAGATCCTGCATGTTGCAACTGATGCGGCCAAATACATAAATAAATGAACATTTGAAAAAAAGTTTTTTTAAAGTGCAGTTCTGAGGCTTGGTTTACCCTTGGTTTAAAGCCAGGCAATAAAGAAGGGGGAACAAAAGAACATTCCTGTCATTATTTACTTTTTAGCATCTTCAGGCAACTGCATTTTGGCTGTAATTAATTGGAGAAGTAGATTATAGTGACTTTCTCTCTCTTAGCCAACACCAAAAGTGCCACTATCTTTTTCAATCATTCTTTGTTTACCAATGAAAATGTAATGTCCATATAGGCTCTCATAATCACTGCTGAATTCACAGAGCCAAGAACAGTGCTCAGCACATGATGAACTCTCAGTATGTATTTGTTGAATGTATTAATTAGCTAATTAATGTGTATTTATTTCCTTTCATTAATTTTTTTTTTTCCTAGAATGATGCCAACTACAGGAATATGGATTTCAGGATCTCTTATTTAATGGTGCTGTTTCTCTTGTCATGACACTGGAAACTAGTCCTTCTATGATGTCCAAGGGAGGAGGATAGAAGTTAAGCTGGAGGGTCACTTGACAATTTTGTATGGAAGGGATGTGAAACTGAAATAAAACTGAGCTGCTGTCTTGTCTAAGCCCTAAGTCAACCTCACTGTGCTTCTATTAGCATTACAATATATTGAAAAATCTTTGTGATAGTAACTCAAGACCCCTAGAGAATTTAAAAAATTCTAACATTTTCTTAAAATTACTTCTCAGAAGCCAGCATTTTAGTAAAATACCCTTTAACAACTTAAATATTACGTAAGTTGCAATTTACCAGTTCTGAACTTTCTTCCTTTCTAGAGATAAGGTATTAAAATGGCCTGTAATTTAAAGGAAAGAACACTGTGCCTATCTTTGCCCTTGTTATGCACTGAGGCAATTGAATTGGCTTTCCATGGGCACACACTGATCATTAGGCTAGCAGTAGAGCAAGAACAAAATGAACTGAATTTAATGAGTAGCTGAATATTTGAGAAATGCAGCACTTCTAATAGCAAGTATCATAGGACAGTATCAACAAATCTTTTCCAGTATCTGATGAATGAACATACCATCCAAGCAGTGCTAAAAATGCTTAATAGTCCAGAGGTTGAAAGGATCCAGAGCACCTACCTGGAAACAAAGTATAAGGTCCTTCTACATTTAACACTTCAGCTGTCTCTATCAGGGCCTATTTAATTTATATAAACTATTTCTGGAGTTCTACTGGAGAACTTTCAGATATAGATTTAAAGCAGTGCTTCCTATAATATAAATGAATCATATAATTTATAGTCTAAATAAGGACATATTAAAGAAAGGGGGTGCTATTGATAATTATGGTAGGAAAATGGGAACAAACTGGGATCATCCTTGACAAACCAAGATGTGTGTTTTTGTGGTCTGTCTGCATGATATAGAAGGTACAATGTATCATTTGTAAAACTTGTCCAGCTAAACTCCCTGAATTTATGGCAAGTAAAATTCACAAAAATAAAAATTCTATTGAATATATTAAAAAGCACAATCCTAATGATGTTCAAAGAAGAGAAAGAAAAAATTTTACTATTGTAGGTAGGGATCCAACACTACCTTCAAGATAGATAATTCAATTAAAAAAACATTAAGAATTATTCCTGATTTAATAGCATGAACTGTCTTTCAGAGGAGCCAAATAATTCTCATTTATGAGTAAAAGTTCTTCCTCTCAATAGATTTCTTGCCAATACATGTGGAAGAAATACTAGAATTACAAAAATTATTCTTTTGCAATCCCTAATGAATTAATATATTCAAACAATAATCATCAGTGAATGAAATCATTAGATGAAAGGTTTTTGGAGAATTTCATAACAGAAGAATTATACTGGCATTATCTACCAACTAGGTACTCAATTTAGTAAGTTTAGGAAAACAGGGCATTATTTGCCTCTTGATGTGATGCGATATGAATTGTAAAACACTACCTGCTGCTCCTAAGTCACTTCAGTCATGTCCGACTCTGTGTGACCCCATAGACGGCAGCCCACTAGGCTCCCGTCCCTGGGATTCTCAGACAAGAATACTAGAGTGGGTTTCCATTTCCTTCTCCAGTGCATGAAAGTGGAAAGGGAAAGTGAAGTCGCTCAGTCATGTCTGACTCTTCAGCGACCCCATGGACTGCAGCCCACCAGGCTCCTCCCTCCATGGGGATTTCCCAGGCAAGCGTACTGGAGTGGGGTACTATTGCCTTCTCCACATAACACTACCTATGATATACCAAAAAAGTTGAATCTATAGCTAATTAATAGATGATTTAAAGGAAATAAGGTGGTAGAGGAACAAATTAAAAAACATCACAGGGAAGCAAAAACATCTAGATTGTGAGACTGTTACAAGATAACTTGGCTTGATTTTTCAGCAAGTCATTAGAATGAAGAAAGAAAAAAAAAAAACAAACAAGGATGGGAGAAGTACTATCGAGTAAGAATATAAAAGGCATTAAACCAAATATAATGTCTTGGATTCTAATTTAACAAATCATATTCTATCTCAGACAATCCAATAATATCTATCTTAGAGAATATGATATTGGAGCAATAACCAATACAAGGTATATACAATCCTGCTGATATATTTCATTTATCTCTCCTAATCCATTCTCTGTGCTTCTCTGGTGGCTCAGAAGGTATAGAATCTGCCTGCAATGCAGGAGAACCCATGTTTGATCCCCTAGTTTGGGAAGATCCCTGGAGAAGGAAATGGCAACCTAATCCAGTATTCTTCCCTGGAAAATCTCAAGGACAAAGGAGTTTAGTGGGCTATAGTCTTTGGGTTGCAGAGTCAGACAAGACTGAGCAGTTAACACTTTCAATCCATTCTCTACTCATTTTCTGCCCATGGAGGGTAACCTGTATAACTTATATAAAAGGTACTGTTGCTCTTAGTTTCCCATTTGGTTAATCCATTGCAAGGTGCTAGCTCAAGAGCAGAGGATTAGCCATCTTGGATGCATACCGCCACCAAAGAGAACTCATTGTCAAAGGGACCTATGTGGTCAAACCATGCCAGCTTTCCTAGGATTTTTCCAGTTTTAGCATCAAAGTCTCACATCCAGAAAATGCCTCAGTCTGAGGAAAATCTGGATGGTTGATCACAAGGGGTGAATCTCTCCATTTAGCTAGATTCTCAAGATTTTTCTAGTTGCATCTTTCTCCTTGACCCTTTAGGGCTACAAGTGGTAATGGGTCCCTGATGCCATTAACTCCAGAGTAATTGTTGTTTTTCCTTCTCCTTCCCTATGCATTTGTAAACAATATTTCTATTACAGTTTGTTTAACCCTTTTTGAGGCTGTGATTTGTTTCTGCCCATGCCCTGAGTGTATGTAAAATAAGGAAATTTGTCAGTCTTCAAAAGTGTGATAATGACATTTTCTTGTAAAGAAATATCCATGGTTTTGAAGATGCATACTAAAGTATATTGAAGCAAAATTACAAGATACCTGTGATTTTAAAAAATGTTTTACTAAAACAAGGGGGTGTAGATAAAGCAGGAGTATCAAAACTTGGTAATTCTAGAATATGGATTCTGGGTATAAGGAGGTTAATTTTACTTTTCTTTATATTGTGAATGTTTGAATTTTTACCTCTTTTAAAAAGAGGTAATTCATGCAATTTGAGTTACATGAGGAAAGTTACTAGTTAGTCATATTTTAAGAAAATATTAGGTCAGTGCAAATGTAATTGCTCTTTTGGACCATGAATTACAAAATCATTATAACTAGGCTCAAACTCTTTTTATTAAACAAAATAAGAACCATTACAATCAACACATTTTTGCCAATGAGAAATAAGTTTGTTTATTCTTGTAGCATAAAAATCTGTGCTTTGGGATTTGAAAAACTCTTGGAAAGCATTTTCTGCCTCCTGCTGGTTGTGGAAATGTTTCCCTGCCAAAAGTTGTCAAGAAGCTTGAAGAAGTGGTATTTGGTTGGGGAGGGGTCAAGTAAATATTGCAGATGAGGAAAAACTTTATAGCCCAATTCATTCAACTTTTGAAGTGTTGATTGTGTGATGGACAGTCAGGCATTGTCATGGAGAACAGGGCCCTTCCTGTCGACCAATGCCGGATACAGGTGTTCGGTGCATCTCATCAAAATGCTAAGCATACTTCTCAGATGCAATGGTTTCACCAGGAGTCAGAAAGCTGTAGTAGACCAGATGAGCAGCAGACCAGGACACAGTGACCATGACCTTGTTTTGGTGCTAGTTTGGCTTTGGGGCTGTGCTTTGGAGCTCTTTCTTGGTCCAGCCAAAGAGCTAGTCATCACGAGGTATCATATAAAATCTACTTTGCTTCACAGTTAATAATCTGATCAAGAAACCGCTAATTATTTCACAGAGTAAGAGAAGGCAACACTTCAAAAGAAAATGTTTTTGATTTGCGATAAGGCCATGAGGCACACACATACCCAGCTTTTTCAGCTTCCCAATTTGCTTCAAATGCTGAATAACTGTAGAATAGTCAATGCTGAGTTACTTGGCAACTTCTTGTGTAGCTGTAAGAGGATCATCAGCTGGAATCAAGATTGCCAGGAGAAATATCAGTAACCTCAGATATGCAGATGACACCACCCTTATGGCAGAAAGTGAAGAGGAGCTAAAAAGCCTCTTGAGGAAAGTGAAAGAGGAGAGTGAAAAAATTGGCTTAAAGCTCAACATTCAGAAAACTAAGATCATGGCATCTGGTCCCATCACTTCATGGGAAATAGATGGGGAAACAGTGGAAACAGTGTTAGACTTTATTTGGGGGGGCTTCAAAATCACTGCAGATAGTGACTGCAGCCATGAAATTAAAAGATGTTTACTCCTTGAAAGGAAAGTTATGACCAATCTAGATAGTATATTCAAAAGCAGAGACATTACTTTGCCAACAAAGGTCCATCTAGTCAAGGCTATGGTCAAGGCTATGGTTTTTCCAGTGGTCATGTATAAATGTGAGAGGTTGACTGTGAAGAAAGGTGAGCACTGAAGAACTGATGCTTTTGAACTGTGGTGTTGCAGAAGACTCTTGAGAGTCCCTTGGACTGCAAGGAGATCCAACCAGTCCATTCTGAAAGAGATCAGCCCTGGGTACTCTTTGGAAGGAATGATGCTAAAGCTGAAACTCCAGTACTTTGGCCACCTCATGCTGAGAGTTGACTCATTGGAAAAGACTTTGATGCTGAGAGGGATTGGGGGCAGGAGGAGAAGGGGACGACAGAAGGTGAGATGGCTGGATGACATTGCTGACTCGACGCACATGAGTCTGAGTGAACACTGGGAGTTGGTGATGAACAGGGAGGCCTGGTGTGCTGCGATTCATGGGATCGCAAAGAGTTTGACATGACTGAGCCAGTGAAGTGAACTGAACTGAACTGAAGAGGATCAACTTTGATGATGGTTCTCAGTTGGTCACTGTGAACTTCTGATGGCCAGCCACTTTGCTTCTCATCTTCAAGCTTCATCTCCTTTGTGAAAGCATTACTGCACCATACGTTTGTTAGCAGTTCCTGTGCTAAATGTGTTGTTGATGTTGCAAGTTGTCTCTGCTGCTTGAGGACCCATTTTGAACTCAAATAAGAAAATCACTCAAATTTGCTTTTTGTCTAACATCATTTCTATAGTATAAAATAAATAGCAAGTAATAAATAGAAAGGAATGAACAACTGAAGAGCTTCTTGATGAAGGTGAAGGAGCGGAATGAAAAAGTTGGTTTAAAACTCAATATTCAAAAACTAAGATCATGGCCTCCAGTCCCATCACTTCATATCAAACCATGAGAAATTCTTAAAGAGATGGGAATACTAGACTGCCTTATCTGCCTCCTGAGAAATCTGTATAAAGGTCAAGAAGCAAGTTAGAACTGGACATGGAAAAACTGACTGGTTCAAAATTGGGAAAGGAGTATGTCAAGGCTGTATATTGTCACCCTGCTTATTTAACTTCTATGCAGAGTACATCAGGTGAAATGCCAGGTTGAATGAATCTCAAGGTGGAATCAAGATTGCCAGGAGAAATATCAGATATGCAGATGACACCACTCTAATGGCAGAAGGCAAAGAGGAACTAAAGAGCCTCTTAAAAGTGAAAAAGGAGAGCGAAAAAGCTGGCTTAAAACTCAACATTCAAAAAACTACGATCATGGTATCTGGTTCCATCACCTCATGGCAAATAGATGGGGAAAAAATGAATACAGTGACAGATTTTATTATCTTGGGCTCCAAAATCACTGCGGACAGTGACTGCAGCCATGAAATTCAGATACTTGCTCCTTGGAAGAAAAGTTATGACAAACCTAGACAGTGTTTTAAAAAGCAGAGACATTATTTGCCGACAAAGTCCATTTAGTCAAAGCTATGGTTTTTACAGAAGTCACGTATAGATGTGAGAGCTGGACCATAAAGAAGGCTGAGTGCAGAAGAACTGATGCTTTTGAACTATGGTGTTGGAGAAGACTTGAGAGTCCCTTGGTCAGTAAGAAGATCAAACAAGTGAATCTTAAAGGAAATCAACTCTTAATATTCCCTGGAAAGACTGATGCTGAAGCTGAAGCTCCAGTACTTTGGCCACCTGATGTGAAGAGCTGACTCACTGGAAAAGACCCTGATGCTGAGAAAGATTGAAGGCAGGAGGTGAAGGGGATGACAGAGGAAGAGATGGTTGGATGGCATCACTGTCTCAATGGACATGAGTTTGAGGAAACTCAGAGTTACTGAAGGACAGGGAAGTCTGCCGTCTATGGGATCACAAAGAGCTGGACATGACTGAGCAACTGAATAACAACAAACATAAGCCTAAACTGATTATGAATATGTAAATTATTATCAGTCTTAGAAAAAGCTTATATTGAATTAATCCAATTTTCTCCAAGTCTCCTTATGACCAGGAATAATATGTGCAGAAATATTGGTCAATAATAGAGACTGTTATCTCTATTGTTATCAACAATAGATATTATTCAACAATAGATATTATTATCAACAACACTAATAATGGGTATTGAGTCACAACTATTTTTATATGCATCAGGGAAGAAAGCACTTTTAAAGGTAATAGACATTCATTATTGATAATTTAAAAATTACAAAGTACTACTGAAAAAATAAAATCCCCTCATAAACTGACTATCATATAATAGTAACTGTTATTTGTTAGAATATTGATATCTAGTCTTAATAAAGTTTTATATGTGTACACATAGCACACACTTGTATTAAACTCATTAGTTTAATAGTCACATTAGTTATCACAGTGAAGTTATACTTTTACTGTTTTAATCCAAATTTTCATATAATATGAATAAACCAAAAGTGATCAAATAAAAATAGGTTAAAATAATATTAATACTTAATGATATAATATATTCTATTTTAAAAATATTCTCCATTTTACTTAAATACTGACATAATCTTGGGCATTAAGATTGTTTCCAGTTTTGGGGGGTTGTTATACTTTAGTAAATATGCTTTTACATAAACCATTATACATGTGTCCTATTATTTTCTTAAGGTGGATTCCCCAAGTAGAATTGCTAGGTCATAAATATAAACACTTTGAGGTTATTTATGTATATTGGAAAGTTGCTTTAGAAAAAGTTTTAAACTTAATCATCATCCAGTAATAGATGAGAATATCAATATTACTGTGATGTACTATTTGGAGAGAACTATTGCTGTCTTAGTTGTCTACTCAGTACTATTTCTTAGTATGTTTCTTCTGATTAAGCTAGACTGATAATAGCCTTTCATCTTCCTAGAAAGAAGGATTGGTTCAATTGACTTAAGAAAGCAAATTGTATTCCTTCCTGTTTCCTGTGATTGTGCTTTTCAGTCAGTCTGCCCTCTGATGGAGAAGGGTAAGAGGCTTATGAAAGCTTCCTGAAGGGAGAGACTGACTGAGGGGGGAGACTGGGTCTTGTTCTGATGGGCACGGCCATGTTCAGTAAATCTTTAATCCAATTTTCTGTTGATGGATGGGGCTGTGTTCCCTCCCTGTTATTTACCTAGGGCCAAACAAAGGACTTCCCTGTAGCTCATATGGTAAAGAACTTGCCTGAGATGCCAGAGACCAGGGTTCAATCCCTGGGTTGGGAAGTTCCTCTGGAGAAGAGAATGGCAGTCCAATCCAGTATTCTTTACTGGAGAAGTCCATGGACAGAGAAGCCTGGTGGGCCCCAGCCTATGGGGTTGCAACCCTATGGGGTTGCAAACAGTTGGACACGACTGAGCAACTAACACACACAGACACACACAAACTATGATGGAGGTAATGGAGATAAGGGAGACTTCCTTCAAAAGCTCCCACGCAGGCACTGCTACACTCAGTGCCCCCAGCCCTGCAGCAGGCCACAGCTGAGCCATGCCTCCGCTGAAGACTCCTGGACACTTACAGGCAAGTCTGGGTCAGTCTCTACAGGTCACTGTCCTTTCTCGTGGGTCCTGGTGCACACAAAGTTCTGTTGGTGCCCACCGAGAGTGTGTTTCCCAGTCCTGTGTATGTTCTGGCGGCTCTATGGTGGGGTTAATGGCCACCTCCTCCAAGAAGGCTTATGCCACACCCAGGTCTGCTGCACCCAGAGCCCCTGTCCCTGTGGCAGGCCACTGCTGACCCTTACCTCCACACGAGACACTCAAACACAGTTCTGTCTCAGTCTCTGTGGGGTCTCTGGGTCCTGGTTGGCACAAGATTTGTTTGAGCCCTCTGAGCGTTTCTGGTGGGTATGGGGTTTGATTCTGAATGTGATTTGGCCCCTCCTACCATCCTGCTGGGGGCTTCTCCTTTGTTCTTGGACATGGGGTATCTCCTCACAGTCGCTCCTGTGCTGCACAGCCACCTCTCCTGTAACTCCCAGAAACTCTGTCACAGCTGCTGTTCCTAAAGGCACTTCTTTCCATGTGGCCAGAAGCACCAGTACTCTCTTCCCTTACACCACAAACACAGAGATCTCCATTAGAGGGCAGACAGACTGAAAACCACAGTCACAAGAAACTAACCAATCTGATCTCATGGACCACAGGATTATCTAACTCAATGAAACTATGAGCTATGGCCTTTATGACCACCCAAGATGGACGGGTCATGGTGGAGAGGTCTGACAAAACGTGATCCACTGGAGAAGGGAATGGCAAAGCACTTCAGTATTCTTGCCTTGAGAACCCCCCATAAACAGTATGAAAAGGCAAAAAGATAGGACACTGAAAGATGAACTCCCCAGGTCAGTAGGTGTCCAATATGCTACTGGAGATCAGTGGAGAAATAACTCCAGAAAGAATGAAGAGATGGAGCCAAAGCAAAAGCAACACCCAGTTGTGGATGTGACTGGTGACAGAAGTAAAGTTTGATGCTGTGAAGAGCAATATTGCATAGGAATCTGGAATGTTAAGTCCATGAATCAAGGCAAATTGGAAGTGGTCAAACTGGAGATGACAAGAGTGAACATTGACATTTCAGAATTCAGCAAACTAAAATGGACTTTACCTACTATTGTGGGCAAGAATCCCTTAGAAGAAATGGAGTAGCCATCATAGTCAACAAAAGAGTCTGAAATGCAGTATTTCAATGCAATCTCAAAAACGACAGAATGGTCTCTGTTCGTTTCCAAGGCAAACCATTCAATATCACAGTAATCTAAGTCTATGCCTCAGCCAGTAATGCTGAAGATGCTGAAGTAGAATAGTTCTATGATGACCTACAAGACCTTCTAGAATTAACACCCAAAAAAGATGTCCTTTTCATTATAGGGGACTGGAATGCAAAAATAGGAAGTCAAGAAACACGTGGAGTAACAGGCAAATTTGGCCTTGGAGTACAGAATGAAGCGGGGCAAAAGCTAATAGAGATTGGCCAAGATAACGCACTGGTCAAAGAAAACACACTCTTCCAACAACACAGGAGAAGATTCTGCACATGGACACCACCATATAGTCAATACTGAAATCAAATTGATTATATTCTTTGCAGCCAAAGATGGAGAAGCTCTATACAGTCAGCAAAAACAAGACTGGGAGCTAACTGTGGCTCAGACCATGAACTCCTTATTGCAAATACAGACTTAAATTGAAGAAAGAAGGGAAAACCACTAGACCATCCAGGTATGAACTCAATCAAATCCTTTACAATTATACAGTGGAAGTGACAAATAGAATCAAAGGATTATATCTGATAGACAGAGTGCCTGAAGAACTATGGATGGAGGTTCATGAAATTGTACAGGAGGTAGGGATAAAGACCATAGCCAAGGAAAAGAAATGAAAAAAGGCAAAATGCTTGTCTGAGATCTTATTGCTGTGAAAAGAAGAGAAGTGAAAGGCAACAGAGAAAAGGAAAGATATGCTCATTTGAATGCAGAGTTCCAAAAATAGCAAGGAGAGATAAGAAAGCTTTCCTTGATCAGTGCAAAAAACAAAAAAACAAAAACAAAAAAACCAAAAAAACCCAGAGGAGAACAATAGAATGGGAATGTCTAGAGATCTCTTCAGGAAAATTAGAGATACCAAGGGAATATTTCATGCAAAGATGGGCAAAATAAAGGACAGAAATGGCATGGACCTAACAGAAGCAGAAGATATTAAGAAGAAGTGGCAAGAATACAAAGAACTGTACAAAAAATTTACTCACAACCCAGATAATCATGATGGTGTGATCACCAACCTAGAGCCAGACATCCTGGAATGCAAAGTCAAATGGGCCTTAGGAAGCATCACTACAAACAATGCTAGTGGAGGTGATGGAATTCCAGTTGAGCTGTTTTAAATCCTAAAAGATGATGCTGTGAAGGTGCTCCACTCAATATGCCAACAAATTTGGAAAACTCAGCAGTGGCCACAGGACTGGAAAAGGTCAGTCTTCATTCCAATCCCTAAGAAAGGCAATGCCAAAGAATGTTCAAACTACTGCACAATTGCATTCATCTCACATGCTAGTAAAGTAATGCTCAAAGTTCTCCAAGCCAGGCTTCAACAGTACGTGAACCATGAACTTCCAGATGTCCAGGCAGTATTTAGAAAAGGCAGAGGAACCAGAGATCAAATTGCCAACATCCTCTGGATCACTGAGAATGCAAGAGTTCCAGAAAAAATACCTACTTCTGCTTTATTGACTATTCCAAAGCCTTTGACTATGTGGATCACAACAAACTCTGGAAAATTCTTCAAGAGATGGGAATACCAGACCACCTTTCCTGCCTCCTGAGAAATCTGTATGCAGGTCAGGAAGCAACAGTTAGAACTGGACATGGAACAGCAGACTGGTTCCAATCAGGGAAAGGAGTACGTCAAGGCTATATATTGTGACCCTGCTTATTTAACTTATATGCAGAGTACATTGTGCTTGACTGGATGAAGCACAAGTTGGAATCAAGATTGCCGGGAGAAATATCAATAACCTCAGATATGCAGATGACACCATCCTTATGGCAGAAAGCAAAGAAGTAAAGAGCCTTTTGATGAAAGTGAAAGAGGAGACTGAATAATTTGACTTAGAACTCAACAGTCAGAAAACTAGGATCATGGCATCTGGTCCCATTACTTCATGGCAAAAAGCTGGAGAAACAGTGGAAACAGTGCCTGACTTTATTTTCCTGGGCTCCAAAATCAGTGCAGATGGTAACTTTAGCCATGAAATTAAAAGACACTTGCTCCTTGGAAGAAAAGTTATGACCAACCTAGACAGCATGTTAAAATGCAGAGACGTTACTTTGTCAACAAAGTACCATCTAGTCAAAGTTATGGTTTTTCCAGTAGTCATGTATGGATGTGAGCATTGAACTATAAAGAAAGCTGAGCACTGAAGAACTGATGCTTTTGAATTGTGTTGGAGAAGACTCTTGAGAGTCCCTTGGACTGCAAGGAGATCCAACCAGTCCATTCTAAAGGAGACCAGTTTTGAATATTCATTGGAATGACTGATGCTGAAGCTGAAAATTCCAATACTTTGATCACTGATGTGGAGAATTGACTCATTGGAAAAGACCTTGATGCTGGGAAAGACTGAAGGCAGGAGGGGAGAAAGGGATAACAGAGGATAAGATGGTTGGATGGCATCATTGTCTCAATGGACATGAATCTGAGTGAACTCCGGGAGTTGGCATTGGACTTAGTGGCCTGGCATGCTGCAGTCCATGGGATTGCAATTATGGGATACGACTGAGCGACTGAACTAAACTGAATTGATTCCTTCCTGTGGTTGACACAGAAATACTGGGTGAAACAAGCTTTCTATTTTATGTAGAGCTGCTAAACTGGAGTTTCTAGCATTCACAATCAATACAACTTCAAGAGGTCTCATATATAGCAGGAAAAGATGTAGGAAGAACACAAAGCAAAACAGAAACATGACACACAATTGTTACGTCCAAAGACAAGAAAACTCAGTGTCATCAAGACAGAGGTTCTCATCAAAATTATTAAACTATATGTAAGTAACTTAACCTTGTCTTAACATGTTCAATGATATGTAAAGAAATGCAATAATATTCAGTATGGAACAAGGCAAAATTCACCATGTCTGGCATCTAATCAAAAATTACAAGTCATTCAAAGATGTACAAAAATATGACATGTGATGAGGAGAACATATCAATCACTTAAATTAACACAGAAATGACAAAATGATGACAGAATTAGTCGGATATTAATAGTGATGTTAAGCCAGTTACTATAATTATATTTCTATATTGAAGAAGCCGGGGGAACAAAAATGTTAAGTAGCAAAGGAGACAAACATATAAAAACAGACTTTTGGACTCAGTGGGAGAAAAAGAAGGTGGGATGATTTGAGAGAACAGCATTAAAACATATAGATTACCATATGTAAAAGAAATAGCCAGTGGGACTTTGATGTATGATGCAGGCAACCCAAAGCTGGTGCTCTGTGACAACCTGGCGGGATGGGGTGGGGAAGCAGGTGGGAACGGGTTTCAGGAGGGAGGGGACACATGTATGCCTATGGCCGATTCATGCTGATGTATGCAAAAATCATCAAAATATTATAAAGTAATTATCTTCCAATTAAAGTAATAAATTTACAAAAGCAAAATAATAGAGGTTATATAAAAGAGACCTCAACTGAACTTACAGATGTGAAAAATACAAAATCTTGGGAAACAAATTCTTAAAATGGGTTAACAGCAGATTAGACACTGCAAAATAAAATATTAGTTAAGCTGAATGCAAAGCAATAGAGTACTAAATTAAACAAAAAGTGAAAATAAGTACAAATAATGAACAGAGCATCAATGACCTTTCACAATGTCAAAAGACCCGATGTATATATCATCAAATATGAGAGGAAAAAAATAAAAGAAATATGTCAAATAAACAATAATATTTGAATAAATAACAAATTCATCAACTTTAATGGAAATTATAAATGCATAGATCCAAAAGTTTGAGGAATCTCAAGTGAAAGAGTTATGAACAAAACTACATCACCACATCATAACTGAATGTATTTAAAATGCAACAAAGAAAAAAAAATCTTAAAAGCAGCCATTGGGGGTAAAAGAAATCACATTACAAGAGCAAAGACAAAGAATGATGTTATACATATGATTATTAAATAAGTCTGTTATCTGACCACAATGGATTTGCATTAGAAATCTATATCCAAAAATCCAGAAAATCCTTAAATATTTAGAAACCAATGAAATACTTATAAATAACACTTTCCGATAATCCAAGAGTCTAAAAAATAATTAAAGAGAAGACAAGGATGCATTCTGAATAAAATGAAAATATAGCATGAAAAAATTTTATAGCAGTTAGAGCAATATTGAAAGGGAAACCATAGTACTATATGCCCATATTACTAAAGAAGAAAGTTCTCAAAGCTAGGAAAAACACTAAAAAGACAAGCTAAACCCAAAAGAAAGCAAAAATAATGCAATAAAAAACACAAAAGCAATGGATAAAATCAATAAAACCAAAATCAAGTTATTTGAGAAGACCAATAAAATTGATAAAATTCTTGCTAGGCTATTAAGTTAACAAAAGGAGAATCACAAATTGTCAATATCAAGAATTAGAGGGGATATCACTGCAGATACCAAAGGCAAAGATAATAAGAGAATATTATAAATAATTTTGTGTAAATACAATTGATAATGTAGGTGGAATTGACAAATTCCTTAAAAGACACGAGCTACCAAAGATGACTCAAGAAAAACCAAGTAACATACATTGTTGTTTTTCAGTCTCTAAGTACCATCCAGTTCTTTGCGACCCCATGAACTACAGCATTGCAGAACAGCTATGAAAAATATTCAATCTGTGTTTTAAAACTATCACACACACACACACACACACACACACACACACACACACACACACACACACATACACACATGCTCCTCGAAGCCCATATGGTTTCACTGTGGAATTCTATCACACATTTAAAGGAAAAAATACCAACTTTACAAAAAATGCCTACTAAATATTGAAGAGGAGACTTCATTTCAAAACTCATTCTGTGACCAGAATTAACAAATTCATTACAAGAGAAATTACCTACAGATCATTATTCCCCACAAACATAGTTGCAAATATTCTTAACAATATTTTAGCACATGTAATCCAACAGTATAAAAATAAATAATACATTATGATCAAATAGGAATCTTTCCTGAGAATGCAATTTAACATTCAGAAATCAATCAACGTAATTCACCATATCAATAGACTAAAGAAGAAAAAACATCTGATTGTCTTCATAAATAGAGGAAAACATTTCAAAATTCAGCATCTATTCTTGATAAATACTCTTGGCAAATTAGAAACAAAAGGGAACTTCTTACATCACACTTAATTGTGAAGGACTGAAGACCTTTCTTCTAAGATTGTAAATTATAAGAAAGAAAAAATCTTTCTTCTAAGACTGTCTCCACTCAAAACTCAACATCATAATGGATGTCCTAGCCAGAGCCATAATGCAAGAAAAAGGAACTAAAGGTGCATGCTAAATATATTCATAGATGGCATGACTGGAAACGGAAAATCCCAAAGAATCAATAAAAACCACAAAAGAACTACTAAAACCAGTAAGAGCTCAGGATAAAGGTTAATATAGAAAAGAATCAATCATATTAACATCATAGCCATCTAGTAATGGGCAATTAGAAGTCTATTTTTAAAGTACAGTTTATAGCATCACTAAAAATCAAAATAGATAATAAGCTAACAAAATATATACAAAATCTATAAACAACATATAAAACACTATGAATGAAGTCAAGAAGCTAAAAATGAATTTTAAGACAGTGCTAAGATGTCCGTTTTTCCAAATGTATGCATACATTCAACGTCATCTTAAACAGAATTCCAATAGGACTACTGCAGAAATCAGCAAGACAATTCTGGAATCTATATGGAAATGCAAAGGAACTGGAATAGGCAAAACAATTTTGAAAACTAACAAAACTGTAGGACTCACAATTTTAAGACTCACTATAAAACAGTATTTCATACAGTTTTGTTGCAAAAGGTAAAAGGATAGATATATATTTCATATGAAAAAATAGTAGTGAAATAGACCAACAGACATATGGTCAATTGATTTTTCTTTGTTTTCAATCATACAATACATAATCTATTCTTGTAAAAACTCAAATGTAGATAAATCAGAAGTCCCTCTCAAAATCTTATTCCAGTTCTACTGACTTAACTGGTACTCACTCCATCTGTGGGTTAGTAGTATGCCAGACAAAGCCAGACTGTGCCACAGGTTCTGGCACAAACAAACATGATGCTTGATTCTGAGCCTTTTTAAGATCAAAGAAAAGAGGCACACACATATGAGTATGTTTCACACTAAGAACACTTAAAGGAATACAAAAGGACAGGAAAGAATTGGAATGTCACAACTAGTCTCAGGAGAACTGCAATACCATCTGGAACACAGCTCAGGAGTACCAATTCAGTTCTTCTTTGGTGTCCTCAACAGTAGGGATCCATTACTCCCAACTCTAGTGCTCTCCACTACAATGAGCCAATAGGTTATTCCTATTTTCAATTCTCCTAATATTTTCTTAATTCTTAACTAATAATTTCTTAATTCCCAATTATCTTCTTGAATATTTTGCTCCTGCCTTCTGGACCTCTTCAATCTACCCGTCCTAATTTCCCCTAGTGTCTGTCCTTTCTGTTAGGGCTTTTATTTCATCTCCTTTAAAGGAAGTTTCTGATTGGCCATTATATAGTAATGAGACTTTTTAGTATGGTGGTAAAGCCCTCATGCCAGATGATCTCAAAGGCTGCTCACCAGCCTACAGGTAGCTATTATGGTCAACTGAGTTTTTGACCAGAGTATAAATGCAATTAAATACCTCTTGTTGGAACAACTGGATACCCAAAGTCACAAAAAAATCAAAGCAAACAAAATGTGATTCAGCAATCCCACTTCTGGGTATATATCCAGAGGAAATGAATTCACTATCATCAAGAGTTATTGGCAACTCCCATGTTTATTTTAGCATTATTTACAATAGTCAAGATATGGAAACAACCTAAATGCCTGGCAATGGATGAATGAAGAAATAAAATGTAGTATATAAATAATGGTATGTGACTCAGTCACAAAAGAGCAGAAAATCCTAGCATTTGTGATAATATGCATGGACTTGGAGGGCAGGCAGTATGCTAAGTGAAATAAGCCAGACAGAGAAACACAAATACTGCACAGTGTAACTTATATGTGGGGAAAAAAGTCAAACTCATAGGAAAAAAGGCTCAATCCATTCCACACCCCATATATTAAAAAAAAAGTCAAAATTAGACCATGGACTTAAATATGAAATCAAAAATGATAAAACTTCTAGAAGAAAATATATGATAATACTTTCGTGAATGCAGATATAGCAAAAATGTATTAAGCATCATCCAAAAGCATAAAATAAATTAATATGAATTGAACTTCATCAAAATTAAGAATTTTCACCTTTATGAGACAGAGAATGAAAAGAAAATCCAATGTATTGAGAAAATACATAAGCAAATCACATATCAAAGAATTTGCATCCAAAATATATATTCAATTCAGTTCACTCACTCAGTCGTATCCGACTCTTTGCAACCCCATGAACCACAGCATGCCAGGCCTTCATGTCCATCACCAGCCCCCAGACTCCACCCAAACCCATGTCCATTGTGTCAGTGATGCCATCCAATTGTCTCATCCTCTGTTATCCCCTTCTCCTCCTGCCTTCAATCTTTCCAAGCATCAGGGTCTTTTCAAATGAGTCAGCTCTCCACATCAGGTGATCCAAGTATTGGAGTTTCAGCTTCAACATCAGTTCTTCCAATGAACATTCAGGACTGATCTCCTTTACGATGGACTGGTTGGATCTCCTTGCAGTCCAAGGGACTCTCAAGAGTGTTCTCCAACACCACAGTTCAAAAGCATTAATTCCTCGGTGCTCAGCTTTCTTTCTTTCTTTCTTTTTAATTTAAGAGAAATGCAAATCAAAACCACTATGAGGTACCATTTCACACCAGTTAGAATGGCTGCTATCCAAAAGTCTACAAGCAATAAATGCTGGAGAGGGTGTGGAGAAAAAGGAACCTTCTTACACTGTTGGTGGGAATGCAAACTAGTACAGCCACTATGGAGAACAGTGTTGAGATTCCTAAAAAACTGGAAATAGAACTACCTTATGACACAGCAATCCCACCACTCAGCTTTCTTTATAGTCCAACTCTCACATCCATACATGACTACCGGAAAAACCATAGCCTTGATAGATGAATCTTTGTTGGCAAAGTAATGTCTCTGCTTTTTAATATGCTGTCTAGGTTGGTCATAACTTTCCTTCCAAGGAGCAAGCGTCTTTTAATTTCATGGCTGCAATCACAATCCACAGTGATTTTGGAGCCCAGAAAAATAAAGTTAGCCACTGTTTCCACTGCTTCCCCATCTATTTCCCATGAAGTGATGGGACTGGATGCCATGATCTCCGTTTTCTGAATGTTGAGCTTTAAGCCAACTTTTTCACTCTCTTCTTTCACTTTCATCAAGAGGCTCTTTAGTTCTTCTTCACTTTCTGCCATAAGGGTGGTATCATCTGCATATCTGAGGTTATTGATATTTCTCCCAGCAAGCTTGATTCCAGCTTGTGCTTCTTCCAGCCCCACATTTCTCATGATGTACTCTGCATAGAAGTTAAATAAGCAGGGTGACAATATACAGCCTTGACATACTCCTTTTCCTATTTGGAATTAGTCTGTTGTTCCATGTCCAGTTCTAACTGTTGCTTTCTGATCTGTATACAGATTTCTCAAGAGGCAAGTCAAGTTGTCTTGCCATCTCTCTCAGAATTTTCCACAGTTTATTGTGATCCACACAGTCAAAGGCTTTGGCATAATCAATAAAGTAGACATAGATGTTTTTCTGGAACTCTCTTGCTTTTTAATGATCCGGCAGATGTTGGCAATTTGATCTCTGGTTCCTCTGCCTTTTCTAAAACCAGCTTGGACATCTGAAAGCTCATGGTTCACATATTGCTCAAGCCTGGCTTAGAAAATTTTGAGTATCACTTTACTAGCATGTGAGATGAGTGCAATTGTGTGGTAGTTTGAGCATTCTTTGGCATTGCCTTTCTTTGGGACTGGAATGAAAATCGACCTTTCACAGTCCCGTGGCCACTGCTGAGTTTCCCAACTTTTCATACATATTGAGTGCAGCACTTTCACAGCATCATCTTTTAAAATTTGAAATAGCTCAATTATATATACATATATTTAGAATTTGAAATAGCTCAAATAAATATTAAAAGGTTCCAAAACTCAGCAAAAATAAAAATTTTTTAATGGCCAAAACATCAGCACAGACATATCAGTAAAAACTACAAATGGTGCAAATTTCAAATAGTGAATAAAACAATGTGCAAAAATATTAGTCATTGGGGAAATGAAAGTAAAACTTCACTTAGAGATATCTCTAAATATTATTAGATCAGTTAAAAAACATCACTGGTAATACAAAGTTTTGGCAAAAATGTGGAACAATTATAACTCTCCTACGTTTCTGTTCACTGCTGCAGCCAGTTTGAAAAATTATTTCACCCTTTCTTATAAGTGTAAACATTCATTAAACATTTGATTCAGCATTCCCACACCTAAGTATTTATACAAGTGAAACAAAAACATATTCACACCAAACATGCATGTAAATATTAGTTATAACAGCTTCTTTATTCATAGTGGCCCCACATTAGAACAATCCAAATTCAAATGACTTTCTTCTACTGGGGAATGTATATCTATATAATGGTGCTGTATGTTGGATTGAAATTATTTCAAATCCGGTTGCTTATGGCTTCAATGAATTTGTTTAAATTCACATGTTTATAACCCAGATGGCAAAACCAAAAAAGTTGTTTTTAGAAGTAAAGTTGTTTTGATATAAGAATGAAGTAAGTTGTGTCAGAACATCATCATCCCATCTGTTGTCACTGATAAGCACTTGGTAGCTCAGCTGCTAGGGCCTCCCAGGTGGCATTAGTGGTAAAGAACCTGCTTACCAATGCAGGCGACATGGGTTCCATCCCTCGGTTGGGAAGATCCCCTTAGAAAAGGGCATGGCAACCCACTCCAGTATTCTTGCCTGGAGAATCCCATGGACAGAGGAGCCTGGAGGGCTAAAGTACCTAGGGTTGCAAAGAGTCAGGCACAACTGAAGTGACTTAGCGCGCACACACACACATGGATATTCTGGATAAGAATACGTGGAGAACTATGGCAAAGGAATATGTAGACTACAAATACTACAGTTTGTAAGGAGTACCCAAGAGTTTTAGTCTGGGTTGTGTCTCCCCTTTGCTGATCTAGCTATCCAAAGATCTTGAGACACTTGCTCCTGCTGTGGCCAGGCTCCTCTTGGTTAGCAGTGGTGTGAAATCATGCAGCAGTCGCAGGAAGAGAAGGGGCATCTGTTGCTGCATTGGTGAGGCACTCCTGCAGGCAACCCCTCAGAGCAGCCGAGCCTGCCGCCAGCACCCACTCACACCTTCATTCTCTAGCAACAGAGAACTTCTATTTGCTGAAACTCACTCTTGATTGGTTAAGGCTGCTCTCCTGAGAAACAAAGCTCATAAAAGGTACATCTCAACTTAATTTGAACTTCTCTGCCATCTTCCCTTCCCTGAGACAATAGTGTAATTAATCTATTATTTGTTTGGAGTACACTTCTTTATAGGCTTATTGGAACATATTACCCTGTATGTTACTGGTTTGTAAAATTCCTGAAGTGAACTTCTGTTAAATATGCTATCTCAGCCTCTGAGCATAATTTACCCCCTGCCCCAAATAAAATAAATAGAATACTCCTCAGCAACAAAAAAGAAGCAAATTACAAATGCATGCCACAATGTGCATAAATCTCCAAAGCATTATATTGAGTAAGAGAAGACAGATTCAAAGGGACATAGACTATCTGATTCCTTTCCCCCCCCCCCTGCTATGTGATGTTCTTGAAAAAGGAAAACCTATAAGAGATCTCAAGCAGATCAGTAAAATTTTAATGAGGCTAAATATAAGCAACTTGAAATAGTTTCCATAATCTTTCAAATGTTTCAAGTTTCATCATATGTGGTGTTACAGTGGCAGAAAGTGCTAATTGTCATGGGCTCAGAATGTATTTAATTTTAAATAAATTAATTTTACATGACAATTTCACAATAAGCAACTTAAGACCTACCATGCACTCTGAGTTGCTCAATTATTCAAAATTTGCTATCTCACTTTTTATTCACCAGCATCCCACTCTCTTGTTCAGAAGTAGAATAAAGAACACTGAATTGTTATGAATCCATATTGGGTCCCAGAGTCAAATGTACTCTTAACCCAGTGATAGGTCACTCAGTTGGTAAAGAATCCAGCTCCAATTCAGGAGACCCTGGTTCAATTCCTGGACTGGGAAGATCCCCTGGAGAAGGGATAGGCTACCCACTCCAGTATTCTTGGGCTTCCCTTGTGGCTTAGCTGGTAAAGAATTTGTCTGCAATGCAGGAGACCTTCGTTCAGTCCCTGGGTTGGGAAGATCCCCTGGAGAAAGGAAAGGCTACCCACTCCACTATTCTGGCCTGGAGAATTCCATGGACTGTATAGTCCATGTGGTCACAATGAGTTGGATATGACTGAGCCACTTTCACTTCACTTCACTTCAGGCCTTAGACCGGTTTGTTCCTTAGTATTCCAATCTATAAGATAAAGATTTGTAAAATCATTCTTCATAGAACTCTCAAAGTTCAGTAAAACTGACAAATTACATTAGGAGAGTAAGCAGGCGGAAATCTAGATTCTCAAGCTATGTTTCAAGTAATCTATATTGCACATTATTATTGTATGTAAGAAAAGGGCTACTCGTGAAATAAATGCTTTGAGAACCAGCCATCTAAATGTTCCTTTCCGCCTGTATAATTGCCATTGCAAATATTTAATAAACAAATTAGTGTGCAGCCCCATGCAGATACATAATTTAGACACAAAACAGAAAGAAAGCAAGATGTTCCTGGTGCTCTCTCTCCAAATAAAACAGTATGAAATGATCAGCCTTGAAACTCACAAAGCATCACCTGGGACCTTCTCTTAGGTGATGCACTAAGACTGTTGGTAGAGGGAGGCATGTATGCAATTACCAGAGGCCACTTCAACACAAACAGAGACTACTCAGCATATCAACAGTCTCCTCACATATCTGGGCAGGTAATCAGGAGAAACTCACTGTTGACAGAAACGTAAATTAAGTGAGCCATTTTGCATTGATTTGCATTCCACCAAAGGTGAACTTACAAAGTGCATCTCAGTTCAGAATACTTATAAGAATTCCAATATTTAATACTTTCTGGACTAGAATGAAGAAGTTACTGAAAGGCCAGAATAGCTGGTCCATGGCAAGAGATCTGGTAAATATCTACGCATAGAAGGAGGTCATTTCACCCACATCCTCTGGTAAATATCCAGATAGAGTACATAGTCTTTAGAGATGTCTTACTTGCTGTATCGTCTTACCAAAATAAAGCCTATTGGCCAAAAAAGAAGAGAACTAAAAATAGTACAAATGAAAAGCTATTAAATTGGGTTTGATTCTTGGCCTTCACCAAATGACTCTTAGGCAAGTGATTTTCTGTCTCTAGGCCTCAGTTTTCTCTGCAAAATGAAGTATGAATAATCCCAAATTCCTTCCCATATCCAATATATCTTCAATCTGAGAAAGGAAAATGACTTGAGTGTGTGCTGCTAAGTCTCTCCATCTATCGCCAATCAAATACAGTTTATGTTAAGAATCAAAGCATGATTATAAAATAATCTTCTTCACATGTTTCATGGCCAGTTGTGCCCAGTGGCTACCTGACGGAAAACACTTCACTGTGGGCACGACTCCACAAATCAAACTGTATGCTCTCATTACAACTCAAAGACAATTATACAGCAGTGTTTGATAAGTAACCAACCCTGATATTTAGTCAATATTTCTAAAATCTGCGAGAGGAAGGAGAAATGTATGCTTAGTAGTTCAGAAAGATCTGTACACAATACACATATTCAGGGATTTTGTTTAAGATTTTACAAAGCCCTGACCCACCTCTGATTTCTGAGGTCTGAGAAACCTTCAGTAATCTTAAAGGTGCCAATCATTCTGGTTCACAGATAATGTTTTAACCTACTTTGACTTGCCTAAAATTTTCACAAAATTGGGAAATAGAAAAACTATATCATTGTTACTTAGATAGCATATTATTCTGCTTTTTGAAGCTGCAAAATTTTTTTCTTATCAAATCAAACTAGAAAAGTTACATGTGGTGAAAGCATGTTTTTAAATTCTAAATGTGCTGAAAAAAATAATGGTGTTTAGAAATACTATTAAATTGAGATATATAGTCTCATAATAAGGAGAACAAAGGCCAGAAATCTGAATCTCTCTACAAAGGTCACCAAGTTATTAAATGCAAAAAGAGACAAGGAAACTATGTTAAACAACTTTCCACACTGAGCAAACATGTTTTCTATTCATGTACAGCCAACAGGAGGGAAAACCAGTACAGTGTCAGATTTGGGGAGATGGTGGTCACCTATACAGATATCTCCAATGGAATGATGGAGCAAATACACTTTATAAAAATCAAACATGTATATTTTCTTGTAAGAAATGAAGCGCCAATCTGTGTTCAATGTAGAATGCAGGATGCATGGGGCTGATGCACAGGATGATTCAAGTAGAGGATGTGGGGTGGGAGGTGGGAGGGGGCTTCGGCATTGGGAGATTGTGTTCACCTATGGCTGATTCGTGTCAATGTATGGCAAAACAAATACAGTATTGTAAAAAAATAAATAAAAAAAAATAAAAATAAAAAATCAGCTCCATTTATTTAAGGGCATTGGGAATATTACTTACTTCAGATGAACGCAAGGTTATCTACATGGCAAATTTACACAATCAGCTCCTTGCTAGAATTTCTGCTAGGATACAATTGTGCTTCATCACAATTACAAAGATACATGAAGTTGTAGAAAACTATTGGTAAACCTCAAATCATGCTTTGAATTATAAACTTTTGAGCTTCTGGGTTGTTTTCACTGAGGAGCTTTGGTTGCTCCTGTGCAGTATCAAATAACATTCCCAGGAATAAGGATTGGGTGGACACAGGGTGGAAAATAATACTTATCCATGAGACTAGGCCAAAAGGCAATACATGTATACTGAGCACCTATGATGAGCAGACCCCTATGGTTTTAGATCCCAATTTAACTGGAGTCTTTGAAGGCATATGTGATTCGACAACTTCTATGGTCACAAGAACCTGCCATATTGGAACTATATATATTGGAGATAAGAGCATATCAGCTCTAAGAAAAATTTGTCTAACTTCAATCTTTCCTGCTCTCTCCCCGAAATGAATAGGAAGAGTGACCCAGAGACGTTTGAACATAGCTGACTTCAACTGGAATGAGCATGGCAAAAGACAGGACATGGAAACCGATCTATCTATGGAGACGTGCAGAGCAGGGTCTGAGAGGATAGACTAGATGCAGATGCTTGGCAGTGGGGGGAAGCCTGGTTCCATGGCTAGACCTCATTTAAATGGCAGTCAAAAATGCAAATTGTGTCCCAGCCAAGCAGTGAGCATGGGAAGAGAGAAACAAACATAAGGTGATGGGGTGTCCTGCCTAGAGCAAGGCCAAATACAGTTAGTGGGAATCCAGGGATAGAAGGTACAGGTAAGCTAGAGCAGTTGAGCCAGCATACAGTCAGATATAAGGGGAATCACTTTTGGGCTTCAGCATTCCAGCCACTGTGCTAGGCTTAGGATAAGACTAAACTATCAGATAATATAAACTGGAAGAGCAAAGCATAGACCAGTTCTAGGGCAAGGGTCAGGAAACATTTTTTTTTAAGAGCCAGACAATAAATACTTTAGGCTTTACAGGCCACATGGTTTCTGTTGCAACTGCTCAATTGTACTTTTTGTGGCATTAAAGTAGTCATAGACAATGGCACTCCACTCCAGTACTCTTGGCTGGAAAATCCCATGGGCGGAGGAGCCTGGAAGGCTGCAGTCCATGGGGTCGCAAAGAGTCAGACATGACTGAGCGACTTCACTTTCACTTTTCATTTTCATGCATTGGAGAAGGAAATGGCAACCCACTCCAATGTTCTTGCCTGGAGAATCCCAGGGACGGGGGAGCCTGATGGGCTGCCATCTATGGGGTCGCACAGAGTCAGACATGACTGAAGCGACGCAGTAGCAGCAGCAGACAACACATAAATGAATGGGCATAGTTGCATTCCCCAAAAACTTCACAAAAGAAGTTGGCCACTAGAGGTCTTGGAAATGCTTGGTAAATTATACAACAGGAACTTAAAAATAAGAGGACAAAGCTCTGATAGAAAACCAGAGAATGATAGGAGTAGCTGAGTTTCAAAAACAAGGCCCAGTTATTATTAAGTGTGGAATGAGATCAAGGCTGGCACAGCAAGAAGGGCTATATGATTGTCCTGGAATGTTTGCCTGTAGCTGTGGAAACTCCTCTATCCTGTGGTCAGATGAGTTCCAGAGTCTGGGGCAATGCTGAGCCTGCAATTTTGCAAAGTCATGAATCACAGCAATCAAGAAGGAAGAAGCAAACACTTTGAGCCAGACAAGGTCTGCTAGAAAAAGCCTGAGATAGCTCTCTGAATTCTTCAGTTTGCTCTTTGTCCACATTTCCCCTAGCACCAATATAGTCACATTTATAAGTCTGTCCCACAGGAAAGCACAGCATAACTGCTGGAAAAGTTAAAGAGACTAAAATCTGGGAAATACTGATTCCAAATCCTGAGATCTATTTTTTAAATCACTGTGTTACACTGTAAAATGAAGATTGTCTTAATCCCTGAGAACAATCTTTCTTATAGTATTCTTATAAGGAACCAATGAAAATTAGAGATGAGAACATTCTATGTAAACTATGAAGAGCTCTCCATACGCTGGTTATGAAGATCCAGTTTATGATAAACAAGACTCTGGTTTAGTCATGAATTGCTCTCATCTCTGCATTCTTCTTAAATCACAAATGTCACTAAGCTAAATTGTAATACACAATCAGACAAGGAGGACTTATAGAGTAAGCTGTCTATCTTAACTAATTCAGTCACTTGAAATACAAGGTGAGTAGAAGGGTCCTATCCAATATTATACAGTTGGTCCAGTTACAGTCAGTTGCTCATTTTCCCAACATATTTGTGTGCAATAAAGGTATATATAGCCATAAATTATGTAACACAAGAAAAATTAATTAACAAAAGGAAATTAAAATAAGGAGAATTTAATCTAGACTCAGGACAGTAAAGAAATGACAATTGATAGCTTTCTTTCACGGAGATATCCCACTCTATATATCCAAATAAGGACTTTCCAGGTAGCACTGGTGGTAAAGAACCCGCCTGCCAATGCAGGAGACAGAAAAGACACAGGTTCAGTCCCTGGGTCAGGAACATCCTCTGGAGGAGGGCATGGCAATCCACTCCAGTATTCTTTCCTGGAGAATCCCATGGACAGAGGAGCCTGGTGGACTACAGTCCATAGCATCACAAAGAGTCGGACACGAGTGAAGCAACTTAGCATGCACGCATGCATAGATCCAAATTAAAGTTTTCCTAAACTGAAATTGGGAGAAGAGTTGTTGGTATTTTCTGTCTGATGTCATTTCATGACAAGGGGACCACCCCTATTTCACCCCAAGTTTGAAATGGTGGTAAATGGGAGATGGTAGTCAGTTATGATATCATGTTAAGACCTTAAGACCTTCTCTCCCTGCTCTGCCAGCCCCCAGCATTGCAGAAATCATGAGAAATATCTGTTTCTATCTCCTCCTTGGCACCAATCTCCATGCCCAGTGGCTGTCATGGCAGGTGTTGAAACACAGAGGCAGTGATTGCTGCCTTGGGTGGCCAGTTCTCTCCAGGACCTGAGCAATCATAAAGGCGGTCTGGGACCAGTGAATTAAAGCCATCCATCAGGCTTGTTGCACCACACTGAGCAACTGCTTCTGCTGACAACAGTGAGAATGGAGCTCTCACTGGGGAAATGGAAATGCAAGAACTAGAGATTTAAAGTGAGGAAGCATTTCAAGAAGCAGACCTGCCAAGATGAGAACCATTATTCTGTCAGATTCCAAAGCCACATTTAGGCTTTACCTAGAGACACAGCCTCAGTCAGGAAAAGCACTGCTAGCCTATGGGATTACAGGGAGAAAAAAGTTGGGAGCTTTTAAAGTTTTAGGCAAACATGAAAGAATGGAGCATGGCATTTTTGATCAGCACTAAACGGGCCCACTTTAATTAACAAAAACAGCAATCTTGTCCACATACTTGCTGTGCTCTTTAATCTACAATCCCAGGCGCCCAAGCCTGTTCATTTGTCAGACAGTTCCACTTTTATGGAGAGGCAAAAGATGTCACTGGGGCCAAGCTTGTGAGCTCTCTATTTTCCAATCCAGTCAATCTCTGCACATTTATTCTTTCATTACAAGGAGAAACAAAAATGATAATCATGGGAAATGAATTAATACAAGGCCATGTGGATGCTTAGCTACAATGCATTGTTTTATAAACTCTGCTTCTTCCCCAACTAATAAAATGAATTTGATATATTTCTTATGGGCTTCCTTGATGGATCATTGGTAAAGAACCCATCTGCCAATGCAAGAGATGCAGGTTTGATCCCTGGGTCAGGAAGATCCCCTGGAGAAGGAAATGGCAACCCATTCCAGTATTCTTGCCTGGGAACTCCCATGGAAAGAGGAGCCTGATGGGCTACAGTAGATGGGTTCACAAAAGAGTCTGACATGATTTAGGAACTAACAATAAAAACACCTTCACATCTGGTAGGAAAAGAATGGATTATGCCTTTCCTTCTAGATGCTACATCAGTTGCACTTTCTGTACATGTCTGTCAAACTTCCAGGAAAGCTTCCACTTTAAATGGTTATGACTGTAAACCCCTTCCTACGCAGTGACATACCTATTCCATATGTAGCTCCACTCAAACCCAGTTCTGAAGGTCCTTATAGCAATAAGAAGTGATTCATGAAATATGGTATTTGAGAAGCAGAATAAACAGACTACCCTAATCAAAAATATCTCATGTCATGACCCTGATAATGATGTTTTATGATGCTGCTTTGACATTCATTCATCCACAGAAATCCATGGAGCAACTCATCTGTAAATTGCTTTGTGTTCCCTACTGTGCAAAATGCTAGGGATACAATATCGTGGAGGAGGAGGGCAAGTGAATCAGTGTTTCAGCTGTGTCATAAGTGCGCCAAGAGATAAGAAAAGAGTGCTGTGGGAACACAAAGGCAAGAGACATGTAGCATGAGAAAGCAGCACTGATTTGTCAGAAAGGGTGGGCTAGAGACACAAAATACCAGGCTTTCCTGATTCAGAGTTCAATGAGTGCCAATACTGGCAGAAATGTTGCTATTCCCAAATCACTCATTTCAGGCTGCTACATGTCTACATAGGTTTTTATAGCTAGACTGCAGTTTTCTGATAGAACTGTCTCCAGATACAGAAATGATTTCTATCTGTACTGCCCAATATGGTAGCCATTAGCCACATGCAAATATGTAAGCATTTGAAATATGACTAGTGCTAAGGAACTGAATTTCTAATTTTTGTAATTTTAATTAAATTTAAGTGTACATTGTCACACATTACACAGCACAAGCCTAGACAGTGTATGTTAAGGTGGGGGAAAGCAAATGGTATATGGATCCTCAATTATACTCACCATTACAAAAGCTAAAGCCATTCTTTTCTGGTCTTACTGCCACTACCAAATTTAGGACCCTCATCATGTTATACCTAAACTTCTGAGTTCACTGAATTGATCCTTCTATCAACACTTTTCTTCTGTCATCTTCCCTTAATTCACCATATCACTACCAGATTATTTTCTAAAATGGGAAATTATGTAAAAATGGAAGACCACAGAAGTTTACAAAAGAGTAAATGGAAATATCAAAATCTAAAATCTTGTTTCTTAATCTGATTCAACATGATTTTTCAAAATTATTTCCCATTATACCAATCATGTGGTATACTGATTCAGTGGACATGAACTTGGGTGAACTCTGGGAGATGGTGAGGGACAGGGAGGTCTGGCATGCTGCTGCCCACAGAGTCACAAAATATTGGACACAGCTTAGCGACTAAATGACGATGACAACAGCAAGATACCACTCATGTAGCCTAAGTGCCAACGTAATGCATTCTAACCTCAAACCTAATGAGACCTCTCACCATATTTGAAATACACCCAGCATTTTACTCTTTCAATACATTCAAGTGGTCTACTTTTTCTGGAATAATCTTTATCACTTCTCACTTTTAAAATTCTCAAGGCCAAACAGAAATGACACCTCCAATTAGGCCTTCCCAGGGTTCCCTCATGTAACAGCTGAAATTAATTTCTTACTAATCTATGTTATATATCCTATAGAAGCACAAATGCAAATAACCAAATAACCAACAGTTTAAGTTTCAGCTCAGGAAAGTACAGATACTAACATTGATTTCCCTTAAGCCTGTGTAAGGACCTTGGACTTCCCAGGCGGTACAAGAGGTAAAGAACCTGCCTACCAGTGAAGAAGACATAAGAGATGTGGGTCCAATCCTTGGGCTGAGAAGATCCCCTGGAGGAGGGCATGGCAATCTACTCCAATTTTCTTGCCTGGAAAATCCCATGGACAGAGGAGCCTGGCGGGCTATAGTCCATAGGGTCACAAAGAGTCAGACATGACTGAAACAACAGCATGCATACATGGACCTTATGTTATAAATCTCTGAACTAAGCAATTTTATTTCAGCTATTAAATTTCATTAGGTTTTACAACATTTTAGGCCTATTTCTATAATGCACATGTAAATAAAAAAGAGTTCCATAGCCAAATAAATTTTAGAAAGCCTTTATGAAAAAAGTCACTCTTGGAAGTTTCAATGTGCAGGACTAAAGAATGTCTCAAAACCTTTAACAGATTAATGAAATTCATTTAAACCAGACATTTTAAAGCTTGAGTAATCATGAAGCTTTATATTGCACAGTCTGGCTATTAACATTCTATGGCACACTATGCTGTAATGGAATATTTTAGCAAACACCGTCATTATAAAATGCAGACTCATTTGAAAATATTTCTGAAAATAATGGACATTTAGGTTTAAAGTTACTATATATTAATCATTGCTGTATTATGTTCAGAGACTGGAAATACTTGCAAGACAAAGCAATTAGTGTGTATCTACTCTAGCCCATGCTCTATGCTAAGTGTTAGAGGAGGTGTGGAACAGCATGAGTGGCGAGTATGGAGAAAAATGAGATATGGCTAAAGCTGGATGTCAAAATCTGATCCCTCTAGATTTTGGATGTCTACAAATTTCCATGTTAGTTTTCCAAAAGCAATGAGTTACTTGAAAAATATGACATATACTGCAATTAAATGCTGAAGAAAAAAAAACCCAGAATATTGCTCAGTACAGTGTTTTATTGGCTTTTGTTGTGGTGGTTGTTTTCTGACACTATTCTTAGTATGATTATATGGTTGAAAGGACATAATTGGGAGGAAGGGATTGAAGAAACTATAAGTTACTACTGTGAAAACAGAAGGGGATACTGACATGGCATGAAGAAGAGCAGAGATGAAGTAATCATACCCCTGAGAATCACAAAGCCTCAGTGAGTGTGTGAAGTGTCTGATGGCTCCAAAATGTGATTATTTTCTAGTAACCACACCACCTGGGATGGCTTAATTGCTATTCTCCAAGTCTCAAAGGGAAAAAAAAAGTGTACACAAAGACAAGTTGGCAGGGCAGTTTGGAAAGCATGATGCCTCTACTTGAACAGCAGTCAGAGCTGAGCCATGCAATTTGGAAAGGAAGCCTCAGTGTTGAATAAACACAATAAACACACAGTTTATTTATTGCTCCAATGTTTCATAAATATTATTTATTTTGGAAGGGGAGCATAATGGCAGAGTAATAAGGAATAATTAGCACTGTTAGCAAAATAAAATGGAGCCATCCTGAGAAGGGCTGGTGAGAAAGGGTGCTACTACATTCCTTTGTAGCCTTTAAGTTTAAATTTCAATCAAGGGGAATAAGGGATCAGTCAGGTGAGAGCAACTCATCATTAAAGCCCAGCCACCTATTGGACATTGTCCATTTTAAAACATAGGTCAATCTCTTGTTGGTTGCTTCATTTACAAATATTTTCTCCCATTCTGTGGGTTGTACAGGGATGGACCTAGAGATTGTCATACTGAGTGAAATAAGTCAGACAGAAAAAGGCAAATATTGTAGGATACTGCTTTAATGTGGAATCTAAAAAAAAAATTACAAATGAACTTATTTACAAAACAGAAATAGCCACATATATAGAAAACAAACTTATGGTTACCAGTGGGAAGGATGGGGAGAGGCATAAATTGGGATATGGGAATACCCCACACTACTACCCATATACACACTACTATATATAAAATAGATAACTAATAAGGACCTACTATATAGCCCAGTGAACTCTACTCAATACTCTGTCATGGTCTACATGGGGAAAAAAAGTCTAAATTAGAGTGGATATATATGTATAATTGATTCACTTTGCTGTACACCTGAAACTAACACAACATTGTAAATGACCTTTGAAGGAAACTTCAGCAATGCCATAACTGTTGCCCAGGATCACATTTGAAAACTTACAAGAATATGGCAATATTCCTTTTTTTTTTTTTCTAAAAGGAGCTTAGAATTTGTCACAATCATAAGTCATTAAGTTTATGTTAAGTTTAAAAAATTATTATAATTACACAGGGCTAGGTTAGCTTAAAACTTCACCCAAGAGACTATAGCAATAGTAGTCGACCTTCTCCTAGTTTCCATGGAAATAACATTAAAGAAAATGTATCTATTTTTAATGAACTTCTGATTCTACAAGGCTATTGAAAATTATAAACCTATATAATAAATTTAATGACTAAAAGAGGAAACATGATTTTCTAAGCAGCAGTTCACAAAAGAGGGGTTATTTTATCCTCCTTCCTCTAGGACATTTAATACTGTCTAGAGACAATTTTAGTTATCACAGTTAGGAGTAGGTAGTACTTGCCACTGGCATCTAATGGTTAGAATCGGGATATTGCCGAACATCTTACAGTATCTTACAGCATAGACCTCCCCTGATGATGTGCCCTTGCCAAAAAAGTATCAAGCACAAAATATTGAGAGTGATCAGGTTGAGTAACTCTAGTTTAGAAGTTTCTGTATTATTTTAACTTCTTTATAACTAACAGTATATTTGAAATGTTGTAATTTTATTGGGATATATTTTTATAAGGAAAATAATAAATAGTGGCAATTTTTCATGATAAAATAGTAACACAATAGAATGAGAGAATATTATAAATAATGGTATGCAAATAAATTTGAAAATTTGAATGAAAAATGAAAAAAATAGTAGCAAAAAATCACTTAAAAACTGAGATAATAGGTTCATATAATTGCCTTGCCTTTTACTATATATGTGACTTTAATCTCATTCCAGAACCTCTCTATGTCTTTCTTTGCTCTTTAAAAATGGATTTTGTGAGAATTAGGAAACTGCATTTGAAAGGACTTGATAAATAGAAAACATTTAGTGTATTCTGCGAATAAATGAAATAAATATTAATTTATTTTTAAAACAAACACCATTTTATTTAAAGGTTATGTCACACAAGCTGAAAAAGAAAACATGTTAGTCAATTTAATGCTAATTTTTTTGACACTTTAGGGGAGGCTTGGGAGATACAGAATGGTGATCATAGCAAAGGTCAAGTGCTTTCTATAGTCAAATCAATTGTGTGAATTGTGGCATTTCTTATTAACAATGAAGAAAATGCCTCTTTTTGGAGTGAGAAGCTTCCTATATACAGGCCACAATTCATACTGAAGGATTCAAACAGATTTTTGCCTTCATGTATAATGTAACAAGGCTTCCCTGGTATCTCAGATGGTAAAGAATTTGCTTGCAATGTGGGATGCCTGGGTTCGATCCCTGGATTGGGACGATCCCCAGGAGGGCATGGCAACCCACTCCAGCATTCTGGCCTGGAGAATCCTCATGGACAGAGGAGTCTGGTGGGTTACAGTCCATGGGGTCTCAAAGAGTTAGACATCATGGAACGACTGAAGAACAAGACGCTATTTGACAGATCAGTTCATTTGTGATTTGAAAACTGGTTGTTTAGGATCAAATCACAAGTGGAACATTCTCAGGCAGAGGTATTTTTAGTTACATGGAGAGTGTTTAAGATTCATCATCATAATTCTGCATAATTCATTGCTTTTAGAGTATAGTCAGAATTGATCAACACTGGGAGACAAACTCATTGAGGTAGCATTCTCTAAACAGTAGATCAAACTCTTTTTGCCAGTTTTATTGTGTACTCTTTCATTCTTCTGCCTTTGTATTGTGGAACTCTCCATCTTCAGTGCCAAAATTTTGTCTCTCTATCCACCACTGAACTGCAAATTCATCAATAATACAATTGCAAAGTGTTTTGCCACTATCATGTAAACAATACTTTGGCTAATTGCGGCCTCTGTCTCCTAGTTTGTTTTGGAAAATGTCACTAATACAGCTTAAAAAGCAGTAGGAAAAAAAAAAAAAAAGGGATGTCAGCCAGGCAATCATCATTTTCATACAATGGAGTAATATTTATCATTTCATTTACTTGAGTCAAATGATTATTTCTGTTTTATTCTGAGTCTAGTTGAAAAATAGATATGCAGCTCCAGCTTGGTTAGAGAATGGTATGATGACATTAACAAACTGTTCTAGAAAATATCTTCTCAGAAAATTCTTTTCTATGCCCAATCTGCTCCTCATTTCTTTGGAGACAACAAAGTGATAACTCCTAAACTTATTGAGATGGAAGGAAAAGCAATGTCACTAATTCTTTGGTCACTAAAATATAATATGCTTTAATAAAAATTTCCTTTACACATGTTAAAAGTCACTGCTCATATATGTCCTCTTTGACTTAAACTTTCATGACTATAACATAATTAGCTATCTGGAATTACCCCCAACTCTACTCGATTCACTTTGCACCACAGAAATTTATGGCTGCCTATTGTCTATGGTGTATCTTGATCATTCTCTGTTGTTGTTTCGTCACTAAGTCATGTTTGACTCTTTTGCGACCCCATGGACTTTAGCCTGCCTGGGTCCTCTGACCACAGGATTTCCCAGGCAAGAATACTGGAGTGGGTTGCCATTTCCTCTCCAGGGGATTTTCCTGATCCAGGAATTGAACCTGTTTCTCCATCTCCTGCATTGGCAGCCAGGTTACTGTTAAACCAACAGGGAAGCTGATCATCCTCTATGATTCCATAAAATTTTAGACCACAAGGGGGAAGGACTATTACAATACCAGCCTTGAACAAATTCTGTTTTTGGAGATCTCTAAATAGAAGTAGCTATGTGTGCCTCAGGAACTTGAGCAAATGCTCAAGCTTCACCAACTCAAAATATGCTTTCTGTGTTTGTTTTTACAACTACCTGGTATCATATTGTTGCTGCTCAGTCATGTCCAACTCTTTGTGACCCCATGGACTGCAGCACACCAGGATTCCCTGTCCTTCACTATCTCCTGAGTTTGCTCAAACTCATGTCCATGGAGATGGTGATGCCATTATACCATCTCATCCTCTGTCACCCCTTTCTCTTCCTGCCCTCAGTCTTTCCCAGAATCAAGGTCTTTTCCAATGGTAGGCTCTTCACATAAGGTCACCAAAGTCTTAGAGCTCCAGCTTCAGCAACAATCCTTCCAATGAATATTCAGGGTGATTTCCTTTAGGATTGACTGATTTGATCTCCTTGCTACTTAAGGGACTCTCATGAGCAAGCATCTTTTAATTTCATGGCTGTAGTTACTGTCTGCAGTGATTTTGGAGCACAAGAAGATAAAGTTTCTCACTGTTTCCATTGTTTCCCCATCTATTTGCCATGAAGTGACGGGACTGGATGCCATGATCTTTGTTTTTAGAATGTTAAGTTTTAAGCCAGCTTTTTCACTCTCCTCTTTCACTTTCATCAAGAAGCTCATCAAGAATGCCAGCCTGTCATTTTGCGTGATATACTCTGCATGTGAGTTAAGTGAGCAGGGTGACAATTACAGCCTTGATGTACTCCTTTCCCAACTCTGAACCAGTCTTTTGTTCCATGTCTGGTATTGTTTTTCTTGAACCGCATACAGGTTCTCAGGAGGCAGGTAAGGTGTTCTGGTATTCCTATCTCTTTAAGACATTTCCACCTGGTATCATAAACTCTTTATATTTAAAAAAAAAAATGCCATTGCATTTTGATGTAATTATGTAGACTTGGACATACTGGTCTATGGTAGCTTTGTGGTTAATGTCTTGCTTGTTTTAGCGATATAATGAAGATTTTAGACAAATTCCAAAATAAATGATAGAAATAATACTGACTCTATTTCCTCAGGTCATATGCTCTTTCATGTTTGAAAGCAAATTGCTTTAGGGAAAGCACTGCATGCAATTATAGCTTGGAGAATGACTGCATTGTATGCTCCCTTTGACATGCTTCTGAAGTACCATGTATTATTATTTTCAAATCAGCAAATAAATGGAAAATTTCTCTGCATCAATGACTTTTAGTTGAGGAAGAACATACCTAAAAATAAAGCTGTTCCAATAGGTAAATTTTGGCATGTCTTTAATCAAAAGAATAGTGACAGGAGTAATTGGAGGATTGAAGGAAATAAAGTTATTTTTAGACTTTTAAATATATCATATGACAACCTATTTAATATACCTTAGAAATCATATAAAAATCTAAACTTGGGTCTATGGTAGTAGATTTCCTCTTGTGTAATCTTTTTTTCTATTGCAATATTGAATTAACTAAGAAACTGAAAGTATTACATAGCCAAATGTTACATAGTCAATAGATAATTGAATACATCTGATTTAAACTCAGCTCAAGAATCATTTCCTCTTGTTATTTAACATGTAGCACTGGAATGTGAACAGTACTGGAGAGACAGCTTTGCTTTTTCCTGTAAGTTGCAGAGGAATTCATATAACAGGCGGGAAGTGATTATTTTAAAAATCAAAGGATTTTTCAATGTAGCAATATATAAATTAACTTTATAAATCCTCCATTATGAGCAATTATTATTTCGGTATAATCAGATAGCAATTCTTAAAATATACAACAAATTTTATTAAAGCTTGTTGACTGAAAATTGCAGTAGGATATATTTTCATCTATTTAAAAACAGCTAATTCTAGAGATAATATAAAAGCAGTGCTTTTGGATTTCAGAAAGAGTACAAAACTATGGAGAAAGGGCAATCTATGCTCAGAAGCAGTATGTTATTTGACCAATGGACTGGCAGCATCTAGCTAAGCATTGCAAAACCCATAGTACTACTTGCATTCTTACACTAGAGAGACAAAGCCATAATTAGGAAGAAATGACAGAACCATTACACACACACACACATATACACACATGTACACACTAAAGATGAGACAAGGGATCAAGATGCTATCATCATAAGAATATCTAAGAAGACTCATGAAAATAACAAAATCAAACCAAACGTCCTAAAAATTTCTTTTTAATGCATATATCATACTGTCATACTTGGAGTAACTTTCTTTAGACTAGACATTCTCTGAGGGCCAGAATCATTGTTTTGCTTGAATAGAATGATGGAATTCAAAGTAGAGATAATACACCTTTAAATGAATTTAAACTCAAAAGTGTGTTAGAGCTAATTCAAATCATCTCATGAGAATTTAATGATAAATTATCAGAAAATTTGTAAACATATTCCCATTATTTAAAATTAAATTATATAGATCTGACATCAGAAAAGTGGCAGAGTAGACAGCTCCAAGCTCTCACCTTCCATAACAACACCAAAAAATAAGCACTGTAAGAATCAACTTTGTCATAATTCTGGAAAAGAGTCAAGGTTTACAGTAATCAAACACTGAATCAAGAAAAAAAAAAAAAACTTAAAATTGGTGGGAAATCTTTGTAGCATTTTACTTGCTCTTCCCTGATCCCTCCCTGGCTTGATAGCAGTCTTAAAGATGACAGCCTTCATTTCCACTGTGGCACCCTCTGTCAAGTTACAGAAGGAGCAGATCAGGTATTACTCATAAATTATTGTGTATGTTGACTTTGAACTGTCTGCAGGCTATGTGAAATATTAGTACTAGGTACTTGTCTCTGTTTCACCAAACTCAGAACTAACAGGCCAGAAAATTGGCAGTCATTTCTTGAAAGCTTTGCAAGGTGACCAGAAAATGCTCAGGAAGCCTAGGGCAGAAGATTAAAGTCAAGACACATAATAGACCAACTAAAGTTTGGAAGGAAAATCTAAGGAGAATTTCTTTGAAAAATTAGGTCATTCAAAAACACCCATGTCTATAGGGGAATTTGGAAAACCACAGGACTTCCCTTGCAGTTCAGTGGTTAAGACTGTGCTTCCATTGCAAGGGCCACGGGTTCAACCCCCAGTTGGGGAACTAAGATCACACATACCTTGTGACCAAAAATAAAAATTAAAAAAAAAAAAAAAAAAAGAAAGCCACAATCAAGAACAGGGTAAGACACATGCATACATTAAGATCTTAGAAGACTCTAGACTTTTACTTCAAGCTAATCCCTAGGCTTAGTACAAGCCTAAAAAACTGTTAGAGAACTCTAAAGTGAGAACCTGGAAAGAATGAGAGAGGTGCTTTCCCCCGTGTTTTCAGCTCTTAAAACTAAGGAAATTTGTATAAATACTAGCTGAGCACAAGCTCAATGAACAGATACTTTAGTAATCACAAACAACAACAAATACAGACTTCTCAACAATAATCTTGAAAAGTCATTAATCAAATGGACTATTAAAATCTTCAACAAATAAATAACACAGTAAACCTGAGGGATGGGAAAGAATTTAATTTTCAGAATTACCATATCATAATATTCAAATGTCCAGTCTTCAACAAGAAAAACAACAAGGCAAACAAAGAGTCAAGAGCACATAGCCAAGTTAATGGAACAAAATAAACTGACTGAAACCATCCCTGAGCAAGTCTACACACTGGCATCTGTAAACAGAGATTTTATAAAATGTATTTTCAATATGCCCAAGCAGCCAAATGAAGAGGACAAAACACTAAATGAAATCAGGAAAATGATTCAAAAACAAAATGAAAGTGAAATTTGTTCAGTCACATCTGACTCTTTGCAATGCCATGGACTGTACAGTCCATGGAATTCTCCAGGCCAGAATACTGGAGTGGGTAGCTGTTCCCTTCTCCAGGGGATCTTTCCAACCCAGGGATCAAACCCAGGGCTCCCTAAAGATATTCAAATTATAAAACTAACCAAATAAATTCTGGAACTGAAAAGCATAATGACTGAAATGAAAACACACACACACACACACACACACACACACACACACACACACACACACATTACAGGTGTTTACAGAAGATTTCATCAGGCAGAATAAATAATTAGCAATCCTAAAGACAAGATAGCTGAAATCATGTTGTCTGAGTAGCAGAAAGAGAAAATTAAAATGAAAAGAGCTGAGAAGAACAATGGAACATCATCAAATGGAAAAATATATGCATTACAGGAGTCCCAGAAGAAGACAGAGAAAGAAACAGAAAGAATATTTGAAACTATAATAAATTAAAAACATCCAAATCTAATGGAATATGTAAATCTATATATCCAAGAAACTCAGAAAACTGAGGTAAGAAAGGTAAACTGAGGGATCCATAAAGAGAAACGTTATCATATTTGTCTAAAGGGGGAAAAAAAACATAATCCATATTGAAAACACAACTTACAGAATGGGAGAAAAAACAAACCATCCATCTCATAAGGGTTAAATATCTAGAATATTTAAAGAACTTCTACAACTTCACAACAAAAACACAACTACAAAATGGACAAAGGAAGGATTTGGATACTTCTCCAAGGAAGATACACAAATGGCCAATAACCTTATAAAAATATTTTTAAAGCCTTCAGTTCAGTTCAGATCATTTGCTCAGTCGTGTCCAACTCTTTGTGACCACATAGACTGCAGCACACCAGGCCTCTCTGTCCATCACCAACTCCTGGAACTTGCTCAAACTCATGTCCATCCAGTTGGTGATGCCATCCAACCATCTCCTCCTCTGTTGTCCCTGTCTCTTCCTGCCTTCAATCTTGCCCAGCATCAGGGTCTTTTCCAAGGAGTCAATTTTTCACAATAGGCGGCCAAAGTATTGGACTTTCAGCTACAGCATTAGTCCTTCCAATGAATATTCTGGACTGATTTCCTTTACAATTGACTGGTTGTAGTCCAAGGGACTCACAAGATCTTCTCCAACACTACAGTACAAAAGCATCGATGCTTCAGCGCTCAGCTTTCTTTATAGTCCAACTCTCACATCCACAGGTGACTACTGGAAAAACCATAGTTCTTACCAGATGGACCTTTGTTGGCAAAGTAATGTCTGCTTTTAGTATGTTTTCTAGGTTGATCACAGCTTTTCTTCCAAGGAGCAAGTGTCTTTTAATTTCATGGCTGCAATCACCATCTTCAGTGATTTTAGAGTCCCCCAAAATAGTCTGTCACTGTTTCCATTGTTTCCCCACCTATTTGCCATGAAGTGAGGGAACCAGATGTCATGGTCTTAGTTTTCTGAATGTTGAGTTTTAAGCCAGCTTTTTCATTCTCTGCTTTCACTTTCATCAAGAGGCTCTTATAGTTCTTCTTCACTTTCTGCCATAATGGTGGTGCCATCTGCATATCTGAGGTTATTGATATTTCTCCCTGCAGTCTTGATTCCAGCTTTTGCTTCATCTAGCCTGGAATTTCACACGAGGTACTCTGCATAAAAATTAAATAAGCAAGCCAACAATATACAGCCTTGACATACTCCTTTTCCTATTTGGAACCAGTCCGTTGTTTCGTATCCAGTTCTAACTGTTGCTTCTTGATCTGCATACAGATTTCTCAGGAGGCAGGTCAGGTGTTCTGGTATTCCCATCACTTTCAGAATTTTCCACAGTTTATTGTGATCCACACAAAGGATTTGGTGTACTCAATAAAGTGGAAGTAGATATTTTTCTGGAACTTTCTTGGTTTTTCAATGATTCAACGGATATTGGCAATTTGATCTCTGGTTCCTCTGCCTTTTCTAAATCCAGCTGGAAGTTCATGGTTCATGTACTGTTGACACCTGGCTTGGAGAATTTTGAGGATTACTTTGCTGGCTTGTGAGAAGAGTGCAATTATGTGGTATTTTGAACACTCTTTGGCATTGACTTTCTTTGTGATTGGATTGAAAACTGACCTTTTCCAGTCCTGTGGCCACTGCTGAGGTTTCCAAATTTGCTGGTTTACTGAGTGCAGCACTTTCACAGCATCATCTTTCAGGATTTGAAATAGCTCAACTAGAATTCCATCACCTCCACTAGCTTTGTTTGTAGTGATGCTTCCTAAGGCCCACTTGACTTCACATACCAGGATGTCTGGCTCTATGTGAATGGGAGTGATCACACCATCATGATTATCTGGGTCGTGAATATCTTTTTTTGTACAGTTCTTCTGTGTATTCTTGCCACTTCTTCTTAATATCTTCTGCTTCTTTTAGGTCCATACCTTTTCTTCCCTTTATTCTTCCCACCTTTGCATTAAATTCTTCCTTGGTATCTCTAATTTTCTTGAAGAGATCACTAGTCTTTCCCATTCTATTATTTTCCTCTATTTCTTTGCACTGATCACTAAGGAAGGCTTTCTTATCTCTCCTTGCTATTCTTTGGAACTCTGCGTTCAAATGGGTATATCTTTCCTTTTCTCCTCTGCCTTTCACTTCTCTTCTTTTCTCAACTATTTTTAAGGCCTCCTCAGAGAACCATTTTGCCTTTTTACATTTCTTTTCCTTGATGATGGTCTTGATCACTGCCTCCTGTAAAATGTCACGAACCTCTGTCCATAGTTCTTCAGGCACTCTGTCTATCAGATCTAATCCCTTGAATCTATTTCTCACTTCCAATGTATAATCATAATGGATTTGATTTAGTTCATACCTGCATGGTCTAGGGTTTTTCCCTACTCTCTTCAATTTAAATCTGAATTTGGCAATAAGGAGTTCATGATCTGAGCCACAGTTGGCTCCCAGTCTTGTTTTTGCTGACTGTATAGAGCTTCTCCATCTTTGGCTGCAACGAATATAATCAATCTGATTTCGGTATTGAGCAGCTGGTGATGTCCATGTGTAGTCTTCTCTTGTGTTGTTGGAAGAAGATGTTTGCTATGACCAGTGCGTTCTCTTGGCAAAACTCTGTTAGCCTTTGGCCCACTTACTTTTGTACTCCAAGGCCAAATTTGCCTGTTACTCAGGTATCTCTTGAATTCCTATTTTTAAAAGCCTGTTATCTGACTCTTTGCAACCCCATGGACTGTAGCCTACCAGTCTCCTTTGTCCATGGGATTTTCCAGGCAATAGTCCTGGAGTGGATTGCCATCTCCTTCTCAAGGGGATCTTCCCAACCCAGGGATGGAACCCACGTCTCCTTCATTGTAGACAGACACTTTACCATCTGAGCCACCAGGGAAGTCCTTTAAAAGCCTTAGTCATTAGCAAACCACAATGATAGAATGCTTGTCATATACCATTATGGCTATGATTTTTTAAAGAATGAAAATAAAAACTGGAAATAACAAGTGTTACCAAGGATACATAGAACTTGGAATGCTCCTGTATTGTTGCTTGGAAATCACTGTGGAAGAGAATTTGCAAGTTCCTCAAAAATTTGAACATATACTTACAATAAGACCTAGCAATTCTACTGCTAGTTATACACCTAAAAGAACTAAAAGCAAGGATTCAGACACCTGTAGACCAATGTTCATTGCAGTATTGTATACAATAACCAAAGATGAAAGCAACTGATATGTTCATCAACAAATGAATGGATAAACATTCAATGCTATATATATATATATATATATATATATATGCTGGAGTATTATCTGGCCTAAAAAGGAATGAAATTTTGGTATATGTTGTAGCATGTATATTCTCAAAATATTGCACTATGTTAAATAAACCAGACACAAAAGAAAAATATTGTATGATTTCACCTATTTTAAATATCTAGAACAGGAAAGACAGAAATTATGAAAGGTTATCAGGAGCTGGAGGAGGAGGAATATGGAGCTATTGCTTAATGGGCATAAAAATTTCTCTTTGAAATGATAAAGTTTTAGAAACTTTCAGATAGTGGTGACAGTTATGATAATACTGCAAATGTAATTAATGTCACTGAAATGCACACTTAAAGTGATTAAAATGGTAAATTCAATTTCAACAATATTAAATTGTATATATTTTAATAATATATACTTTTAATAAAATTCACAAATAAAAACATTAAATTATATGAACTTACAATTTAATTTATGTTAAAAATAAAGGTAAAACCTGGATTTACCTTCAATATATAAAGACCTTGGAAGCTGTCACCTCATTCTTACAAAAATAATTAGAAAATCTTAAAATCTTGGACTTACTAGTCAACTGACTTGGTAGAAGAAAACCTCTATCCAGATATTTGGAGAGTTAGGCAAACCCAGAAATTCACAAATGGGATATGATTACTTGACATAGAAGCTGCTAAAGCCAAAACTGTTAGGAACACTCAAATGGTAATTTTTACAAAATGTTGTAAATTGACAGTTAACAGTAGCAGGAATCAGAAACTCCCAAGGGCCACAGTTCAGGGAGGAGTCCCACACTTTAACTGATTTTACTTCTAGCAGTCTATTAGGTTCTCATGGTGAAATTCCAGAAACATCTCCTGGTTGTTCTGGCATGGAAAGGGGAAAATAAATCATTGTGAAATATATCCAAGGCCTTCTCTGTAACAAATGCCTATTCTGATTTCCCAGAACCATATTCCAGGTGGGGAAACCACATTCTTCCCACTGTAGCCCTCTGTAACTTATCTGTGTTATCTAAAAGGGAGAAAGTGATACCGGTAGAGAAATACTTGTTAAAGTTTGAGTCCAGAGACAGGGACCTACAAATCACTAAGGTTTTACAAAATACTTCCCTTCCCTCAGCTTACCACCACCAAGGTCCAGTATAATAACAGAGGATTGCAATGGAAGGTTAAAAAGGTAGTCTTTTCAGACATCTGTAAGAATACTGTATTTGGGGAATTCCAAAGCAAATAAGGGAGATCAAAACAAGAGCACTAGAAGAATTTGAAGCATTAGGCACATACAACTAAAAATATTAAACATAAAATATTATATTGCATCACAAATATTATATTGCACACCAAGTTAAACTACTTTATATAAAGGTCAACACATACTTTGTGTACTTTTAAATTGAGCAAATGTGAGTTAATATGAATTTGAATCATAAATCTATTTTTTCAGTTCTTCCAATAACCTTTTGAATTGGTATCAAATCATTTTCATAGGACAGTAAGCACCAAGCTCAACATGAGAGGAATGTGTTCCTAGATTTAGTAAAATTTATTGTTATTTTGTGAGGAGGAGGATAAAGTTTGGATGAATTGTGAAGTGTGGTATAAAATAGGTGATATTAGCTAATTCAAGAAAAAAAAAAAAACTAACAATGCTTTGTATTACTCTCTTAAATCCCACGCAAACATGATCTATTCTCTCTGAATTTTCACACTGGACTACTATCCAACTCATTGTACAATAAGAAATCTATTTCAGCTAGTGAACTATGTCCTTAAATAGACAATTTTCTAGAAATCTCTTACTTCATTAATTTTAAATATTGTATTACCGATCACTTGGGATATATTAGCAAAATAACCATTGGTCACACTCTACATAGTCTCTTATAACCATTCAATCAAAAATACAGAAATATTTACAGAAAAATAATAATGAATAAAGCAGGTAGGGTTGTGGCCTTTATGAAGACCGTATTCTAGTGGGGGAAAGCATAAATTATAGTTGTATTAGGATAAACCAAATACTAAGGATCAGTAAAGGGAATATTTGTCATGAATTGCCTACACCAAAATGAAACGAGAATTACTGGTTGGCCACACTGATATTTGAATCAAGACCCAGGAAACCATAAATTAAATGCAAATTATTAACATTTTTACTTTTTTAGTTTTGATGAGTAATGAAGAGCTGCAATAAAAAAGCAGGGGAGATATTTTATTTCTTATATGTCATTGTTTAGATCTTATAATCTAGGCTTTTGCCTTGTTTATGATTGTTATGTTCTTGCCTTGTATCACAGATCAGGTAATTAGTATTATCATATCCTCCAGAACAGCATGTCAAAAGAGCACCTTAATTTTAAGCCTTTTTAGAGATCAGAAGTTTCTTTCCCCAGGAGTGCCAATCCTGCCACAGTTCCTTGAGGGGAACAGGCTGCCTTTCTCATTCCCCAGTATGACTGCAGGTAGTATTTAACACTTCACTAACTATCTGCTTAACAAGATTTCAATCAATTTCTTATTGACAAAGACCCAACCCTTACCTGGTTGGACTGATTGTTTCTTGATATCTCAGGAAGGCTCTCAGCCTACCATACCTTAGCAGGTGTTTCTAGTCTGTAGTGTCCAGCCCTTACTTAAATAGCTTTATTACTCTAAGTCACATGACTAACACTGAGGCATACTGGCCCCAGGGATCACAGAGAGGTCACTATCAGGCAAATATTCAACAAAAGTTTAAAAAAGGGGTGAGGGGTTGAGACTTCTGCTTCTAGTAGTGTGGTAGATGAGATCATTTGGAAGACAACTTTATTATAAAACAAATTTATCTTAGAAAGAAGATAGCAAAATATCACAGGATTTACAAGATGTAGGTGGGTCTCCAAACACCTAATAATCTACCCTGCTTTGATAAAAGTAAAAGTCACAAGAATAAATCTGAGCTGGGGGTAATCAGTTAGCACTAAAGGGGAAATGGGATTATCGTGATGGAAATTGTCAACGGAAGCACTGCTAATGTGACACTAAATCCTGATATGTCAAAAGGTAGAGAAGGACATCAGGATTAATTTACGAAGCTCCAGGAAGAATAAAATAAGCTTTTGTATACCACACCTGGCTGAAGTAGACACAAATTCTAACATGAAAATGTTCAAAATTTAAAAACTGAAGGATTGCCAACAGATTGAAACTAAGTAGATAAAACTTCGAAATCAAACATCAACAAGACCATGAGGAGGTAAACTGCCATAATACTCAATGAGCAGAAACAATTAACAAACTTAGATACAGAACATGTAACAAATATTTAAAGAATATTGGAAACACAAAGATAAGCAAGCAATAAGACATTATCAGAAATGACCAGACAAGACAGATCTGACAAAGAAACAAATGGGATTCAAAGAAATTTAGTTGAAACTACATAAATATACAATTAAATATTATTATATTTAAACAAATATAATATTTAGATATTTATATAGACATGTATATTAAAATATTATATTATCAGAAATATAATCATGTAGTATATAATTAAAATAGTCCATTATAATTATGTACTTACAGAATTTGTTATATGAGTATAGAATTTATTATATAATACCATCAGTTTCTATAAAATATATCGCTTTATTTCCAAATATTCATGGATTTTCCAGACTTATTTCTGTTATTTATTTCTAAGTTAATTCTGTTATGGTAAGAGAACTTAATTCGTGTGATTTTGATTTTTCACAGAGCAGGCAAGCTGGTAAAAAAAAAAAAAAAATCTACCAGCTTTTGTTTCACTGGAAAAGTTTCATTTCACCTTTATTTTTTAAAAGTATACAATTCTTGACTGACTTTTTTCTTTCCATATTTTAACAATTTCAATTCACTATTTAAGTGTCTCAAGAGAAGTCAGTTAAATTTTTTGTTTCTCTGTATTGAATTTCCTTTCCCTATCTGCCTTTCTCCAAATTTATTTTTAGCTTTGTTATTGAGCAGTTTCATTACAAGTTCTATGCTTGTTGCCACTGTAGCACCTGCATTCTTCTACCGTTCAGTTGAAATCTCACATCCCTTCGTCATGTTGTCCACATTTACCACTAGATGCTTTACATATAACAGTAGTTGTTTTATTTTTCCCGCTTTACTGAGCTGTAATTAGCATACAAAACTGTATATATTTTAGCTGTACAATATTATGTTTTGATATATGCATAAATTTTGAAATTACTACAATTAAGCTAATTAACATATCCATCACCTCACATGGTAGTTATTTTCAAATTCTTACCTGGTAGTTTCAAATTCTGGCTCATCTGAGTCTGTTTCTATGTATGCTTTAATCTCATAAAAATGAATGTTTTTCCCTGAATTTGCTAAGTGTCTTTTAATAGAACACCAGAATTACTATCTAGAAGAATAACAAAGACTGAATCAAGTAGTATTTATTACCACAAATGGTTACACTTCTTTTGTCTGGCCACTAGAAGAGGGAATTGAGTAATGTAGCAAGTACTTGAGTTGGGTTGTTATATTACTACTTTCAGTATAACAGAGTCTTCCATTTTATTCCTTATGATAAGCAGTTGTTATTATGTACTGAGTGTGACGCTGGATTACTGAGGAGTAATATTTAGCACTCTTGTTTCAGCTTTCAACAATTCCTTCCTACTTGTTTCACTCTTGCCACACACCCAGAGTACTCTTGCAACTTGGTGCTGGGTTTGTTGAGTTAGCAACTAGATTCCCACTTTTCCTCATCAAATCTCATGTTTTAGGCAGGACCTGCATGCTTTGCTTTTGTGGGTGAGGTCTTAACATTCCTATCCCTTTCCCCTTATATGAGCAAATTCTGCTGTGCACCTGGGCAAGTTTTTGGTAAGAGACATTTTTAAGCCCCCTCCCACAGTGGCAGATGACTTTTGCTGTGAACCCCTGCTCCAGAAGCAGAGACTCTGTCTGCATTCTGCAGGCTAGAAAGAAGATTCCCTTTCTCAAAGGGTTGGTGGACTTATGTCCTTCCCTCAAAATGTGAGGTTATACCTGAATTTTATGCTAAAAGAGCTATGGTTCTACCCCCATTCAGAAGAACTGGATCTTTGCCTGAATACTGGGGACAAGATAGCTTGGATTTTCCTCCCCCAGTGGTTGAAGGCAATTTATTCACATAAGAGAAGGATTCAAGGAGTATGGGGTTTTTACTAGCCTAGGAGTGGAGCCTATACCTCTGGTTCCCTGGTGGTTCACATGGTAAATAATCTGCTTGCAATGCAGGAGACCCAGGTTCAATCCCTGAGTCAGGAAGATCCTCTGGAGAAGAGAATGGCAACCTACTGCAGTATTTTTGCCTGGAGAATTCCATGGACAAAGGAGCCTAGCAGTCTACAGTCTGTGAGGTCAAAAAGAGTTGAACATGACTGAGCGACTTGAACACTTTCACTTTCACGGTGTTTTTCTGGCCTTGCAGTGGAGCTTACATCCTTGCACGAACAGTTACTCTTAATCTTGTCTTCTGCCCAACCCAAACCTTTCTTGTGGGTAACCAGTAGAGGACCATGTAGAAGACTGGTAAATCAATCTCATTCCCCTTGTATAGGGGGCTCCAGGCTAAATTAATATGTTAGGCCATACTCAACCATTTGGAATTTGTTACAATTTCAGCTATTTTATTGTTAAACATTTATATGCCTGCTTCCTCTTCCTCCAGTGAAATAGTTTGTTTCTTGCTTCTCCTGAGAGAGTCTTGTCATTTTTGGGAAACAAGATTTTTGCATTTGCCTTGTGAGCTTTGTTCTCTGGTACTTTCAAGAACAGTTATGATTTTGTAGATTTTTTGGCTTTTTTTTTTCATTATGAAAATAGGGACAAATTCTCATAAAAATAACACTATATTGTGTGGTTTAAAACGACTGAGTACCTATGTGTGAGGGCTATGAAAGTGACAAGTGAAAGTGAAGTCGCTCAGTCATGTCTGACTCTTTGTGACCCCATGGACTGTAGCCTACAAGGCTCCTCCGTCCATGGGATTTTCCAGGCAAGAATACTAGAGTGGGTTGCCATTTCCTTCTCCTAGAGATCTTCCCGACACAGGCATTGAACCTGGGTCTCCCACATTGCAGGCAAACGCTTTACCATCTGAGCCATCAGAGAAGTCCAACACAGTAAATATACCATAAACCACTTAAGCGTACAATTTTTAAATGCTGCATTATATGCTATATGAAATATATTGCAAACTTTAAAAATGTTTTAAAAGTCAATTCCAGGCAGAGAAATGGTTAATGCATAAAAGGGGAAAGTATATACATTTAGATGATGCATAAGACAATATTTTTATGATTTCAACTTGAGGGAAAGATGTGTTAAACTGGATGAAAACAGTCATATACATGAAGGAAATATCGATAAACTCAGTTACATTAAACTTAATCTCTCTTCATCTAAAGCCACAATAAAACTGTCAGAAAAGTTAAAAGAAAATAAGGAGAGGATGTTTGCAACATGCATATTTAATCAAATATATATACATATTTATGTATAAATTGACAAACAAAAATACAAGAAGACATTAAGAAAAACTTCAAATAACAGTTTTTGAAAATGGGTCTTAAGAGTCACTAGACTTTACAAAAGAAGAAATATCAATTATCAGGAAATATATAAAAATATCTTTAACTTTATTAGTAAATCAGACAAAATTAAATTAAAATATCAATTCAAATGGTAAAAAACTGAAAGTGTTCCCCTCACCCAAGATCAGGAGCAAGACAAGTGTGTTCAATTTCCCTACTATTATTCAACATAGTTCTGGAAGTCCTAACTACAGCAGTTAGAGAAGAAAAAGAAATAAAAGGAATCCAGATCAGAAAAGAAGAAGCAAAGATCTCACTGTAGATGACATGATACTGTACATCAGTTCAGTTCAGTCACTCATTCGTGTCTGACATTTGCAACCCATGAATCGCAGCATGCCAGGCCTCCCTGTCCATCACCAGCTCCTGGAGTTTACCCAAACTCATGTCCATCGAGTTGGTGGTACAATCCAGCCAACTCATCCTCTGTCATCCCCTTCTCCTGTCCCCAATCCCTCCCAGCATCAGGGTCTTTTCCAATGAGTCAACTCGTCGCATGAGGTGGCAAAAGTATGGAGTTTCAGCTTCAGCATCAGTCGTTCCAATGAAAACTCAGGACTGGTCTCCGTTAGGACTGACTGGTTGGATCGCCTTGCAGTGCAAGGGACTCTCAAGAGTCTTCTCCAGCAACACAGTTCAAAAGCATCAATTCTTCAGCGCTCAGCCTTCTTCACTTTCCAACTATCATATCCACACATGACCACTGGAAAAACTATAGCCTTGACTAGATGGAACTTTGTTAGCAAAGCAATGTCTCTGCTTTTTAATATGCTATCTATGTTGGTCATAATTTTCCTTACAAGGAGTAGAGAGAAAGTGAAGTCGCTCAGTCCTGTCCAGCTCTTTGAGACCCTCTGGACTCTAGCCTACCAGTCTTCTCTATTCTTGGGATTCTCCAGACAAGAATACTGGAGTGGATTACCATTTCCTTCTCCAGAGGATCTTCTCGACCCAGGGATCTAACCCAGGTCTCCCACATTTAACCCCTGAGCCATAAGGGAAGCCCTCCAAGGAGTAAGCGTCTTTAAATTTCATGGCTGCAGTCATCATCTGCAGTGTTTTGGAGCCCCCAAAACAAAATCTGACACTGTTTCCACTCTTTCCCCATCTATTTACCATGAAGTGATGGGACCAGATGCCATGATCTTTGTTTTCTGACTGTTGAGCTTTAAGCCAACTTTTTCACTTTCCTCTTTCACTATCATCAAGAAGCTTTTTAGTTCCTCTTCACTTTCTGCCATAAGGGTGGTGTCATCTGGATATCTGAGGTTATTGATATTTCTCCCAGCAATCTTGATTCCAGCTTGTGTTTCTTCCAGCCCAGCATTTCTCATTATGTACTCTGCATAAAATTTAAATAAGCAGGGTGACAATATACAGCCTTGAAGTACTCCTGTTCCTATTTGGAACCAGTCTGTTGTTCCATGCATAGTTCTAACTGTTGCTTCCTGACCTGCATACAGATTTCTCAAGAGACAGGTCAGGTGGTCTGGTATTCCCATCTCTTTCAGAATTTTCCACAGTTTGTTGTGATCCACACAGTCGAAGGCTTTTGCATAGTCAATAAAGCAGAGGTAGATGTTATTCTGGAACTCTCTTGCTTTTTCAGTGATGCAGTGGATGTTGGCAATTTGATCTCTGGTTCCTCTGCCTTTTCTAAATCCAGCCTGTATATCTGGAAGTTTCCGGATCATGTACTGTTGAAGCTTAGCTTGGAGAATTTTGAGCACAGCCTTACTAGCATGTGAAATGAGCATGATTATATGGTAGTTTGAACATTCTTTGGCATTGCCTTTCTTTGGGATTGGAATGAAAACTGACCTTTTCCAGTCCTGTGGCCACTACTGTTCAGTTCAGTACAGTTCAGTCACTCAGTTGTGTCCAGCTCTTTGCGACCCCATGAATCACAGCACGCCAGGCCTCCCTGTTCATCACCATCTCTCAGAGTTCACGCAGACTCATGTCCATCAAGTGAGTGATGCCATCCAGCCATCTCATTCTCTGTCGTCCCCTTCTCCTCCAGCCCCCAGTCCCTCCCAGCATCAGAGTCCTTTCCAATGAGTCAACTCTTCGCATGAGGTGGCCAAAGTACTGGAGTTTCATTCAGCTTTAGCATCATTCTTTCCAAAGAAATCCCAGGGTTGATCTCCTTCAGAATGGACTGGTTGGATCTCCTTGCAGTCCAAGGGACTCTCAAGAGTCTTCTCCAACACCACAGTTCAAAAGCATCAATTCTTTGGCGCTCAGCCTTCTTCACAGTCCAACTCTCACATCCATACATGACCACAGGAAAAACCATAGCCTTGACTAGACGGACATTAGTCGGCAAAGTAATGTCTCTGCTTTTGAATATGCTATCTAGGTTGGTCATAACTTTTCTTCCAAGGAGTAAGGGTCTTTTAATTTCATGGCTGCAGTCACCATCTGCAGTGATTTTGGAGCCCAAAAATAAAGTCTGACACTGTTTCCCTGTCTATTTCCCATGAAGTGATGGGACCGGATGCCATGATCTTTGTTTTCTAAATGTTGAGCTTTAAGCCAACTTTTTCACTCTCCTCTTTCACTTTCATCAAGAGGCCCTTTAGCTCCTCTTCAGTTTCTGCCATAAGGGTAGTATCATCTGCATATCTGAGGTTATTGATATTTTTCCTGGCAATCTTGATTCCAGCTTGTGTTTCTTCCAGCCCAGCATAAAAGTTACTCATGATGTACTCTGCATAAAAGTTAAATAAGCAGGGTGACAATATACAGCCTTGATGTACTCCTTTCCTATTTGGAACCAGTCTGTTGTTCCATGTCCAGTTCTAACTGTTGCTTCCTGACCTGCATACAGATTTCTCAATTGGCAGGTCAGGTGGTCTGGTATTCCCATTTCTCTCTGAATTTTCCACAGTTTATTTTGATCCACACAGTCAAAGGCTTTGGCATAGTTAGTAAAGCAGAAATAGATATTTTTCTGGAACTCTCTCGCTTTCTCCATGATCCAGCAGATGTTGGCAATTTGATCTCTGGTTCCTCTGCCTTTTCTAAAACCAGCTTGAACATCAGGGAGTTCACAGTTCACGTATTGCTGAAGCCTGGCTTGCAGAATTTTGAGCATTACTTTACTAGCATGTGAGATGAGTGCAAGTGTGCGGTAGTTTGAGTATTCTTTGGCATTACCTTTCTTTGGAATTGGAATGAAGACTGACCGTTTCCAGTCCTGTGGCCACTGCTGAGTTTTCCAATTTTGCTGGCATATTGAGTGCAGCACTTTCACAGCATCATCTTTCAGGATTTGAAATAGCTCAACTGGAATTCCGTCACCTTCACTAGCTTTGTTCGTAGTGATGCTTTCTAAGGCCCACTTGACTTCACATTCCAAGATGTCTGGCTCTAGATGAGTCATCACATCATCATGATTATCTGGGTTTTGAAGATCTTTTTGTACAGTTCTTTCATGTATTCCTGCTACCTCTTCTTAATATCTTCTGCTTCTGTTAGGTCCAGATCATTTCTGTCCTTTATTGAGCCCATCTTTGCATGAAATGTTCCCTTGGTATCTGTAATTTTCTTGAAGAGGTCTCTAGTCTTTCCCATTCTGTTCTTTTCCTCTATTTCTTTGCATTGATCATTGAAGAAGGCTTTCTTATCTCTTATTGCTATTCTTTGGAATAAGGAGTTCATAATCTGAGCCACAGTCAGCTCCGAGTCTTGTTTTTGCTGACTGTATAGAGTTTCTCCATCTTTGGCTGGAAAGAATATAATCAATCTGATTTAGGTGTTGACCATCTGGTGATGCCCATGTTAGAGTCTTCTCTTCTGTTGTTGGAAGAGGGTGTTTGCTATTACCAGTGCGTTCTCTTGGCCAAACTTGATTAGCCTTTGCCCTGCTTCATTCTGTACTTGAAGGTCAAATTTGCCTGTTATTCCAGGTGTTACTTGACTTCCTACTTTTGCATTCCAGTCCCCTATAATGAAAAAGACATCTTTTTGGAGTGTTAGTTGTAAAAGATCTTGTAGGTCTTCATAGAACCATTCAACTTCAGCTTCTTCAGCATTACTGGTTGGGGCATAGGCTTGGATTACCATGATATTGAATGGTTTGCCTTGGAAATGGACAGAGATCATTCTGTCGTTTTTGAGATTGCATCCAAGTACTGCATTTTGGACTCTTTTGTTGACCATAATGGCTACTCCATTTCTTCTAAGAGATTCCTGCACACAGTAGTAGAATAATGGTCATCTGAGTTAAATTGACCTATTACAGTCCATTTTAGCTCACTGATTCCTAGAATGTCGATGTTCACTCTTGCCATCTCCTGTTTTATCACTTTCAATTTCATGGACCTAACATTCCAGGTCCTATGCAATATTGCTCTTGACAGCATCAGACCTTGCTTCTATCTCCAGTCACATCCAACTGGGTATTGTGTTTGCTTTGGCTCCATCCCTTCATTCTTTCTGGAGTTATGTCTTCACTGATCTCCAGTAGCATATTGGGCACTTACCGACCTGTGGAGTTCCTCTTTCAGTATCCTATCATTTTGCCTTTTCACACTGTGCATAGAAAACCCTAAAGATAATATCTGAAAATTACTAGAGCTAATCAGTGAATTCAGCAAAGATGCAGGATATAAAATAAATACACAAAAATCACTTGCATTTCTGTATACTAACAATGAAAAATCAGAAGGAGAAATTAAAGAATCAATTCCATTCACCACTGCAACAAAAAGATTTAAATATCTAGGAATAAACTTACCTAAGGAGACAAAAGAACTGTACACAGAAAATTATAAGACACTGATGAAAGAAATCAAAGATGATATAAGCAGATGGAGAGAAATTTCATGTTCCTGGGTAGGAAGAATCAATAATGTGAAAATGACTATACTACCGAATGTAATCTACAGACTCAGTTTGATCCCTATCAAATTATCAATGGCATTTTTCACAGAACTAGAAAAAAAGTTTCACAATTCATATGGAAACACAAAGACTCTGAATAGCCAAAGCAGTCTTGAGACAGAAGAATGGAGCTGGAGAAATCAACCTTCCTAACTTCAGATTATACTACTAGGCTATGGTCATCAAGACAGTATGGTACTGGCACAAAAACAGAAATATAGACCAATGAAACAAGATAAAAAGCCCAGAAATAAACCCATGCACCTATGGGTACCTTCATTTTGACAAAGGAGTCAAAAATATACAGTGGGGCAAAGACAGCCTCTTCAATAAAGGGTGCTGGGAAAACTGGACAGCTACATGTAGAAGAATTAAATTAGAACACTTTCTAATATCATACACAAAGATAAACTCAAAATGGATTAAAGACCTAAATGTAAGACCAGAAACTATAAAACTCTTAGAGTAAAACTTAGGCAGAACACTCAATGACATAAATAAAGCAAGATCCTCTAAGACCCACCTCCTAGAGTAAAGGGAATAAAGACAAAAGCAAACGAGTGGGACCTGATTAAACTTAAAAGCTTTTGCACAGCAAAGGAAACTATAAGCAAGGTGAAAAGACAACCCTCAGAATGGGAGACAATAATAACCAATGAAACAACTGACAAAGGATTAATTTCCAAAATATACAAGCAGTTCATATGACTCAATGCCAGGAAAACAAACAACCCAATCAAAAAGTGGGAAAAAGACCTAAACAGACATTTCTAAAAAGGAGACATACAGATGGCTAACACATGAAAAGATGTGTAACACTGTTAATTGTTACAGAAATGCAAATCAAAACCACACACCAGTCTGAATGGCCATCATCAAAAAGTTGACAAACAATAAATGCTGGAGAGGGTGTGGAGAAAAGGGAATGCTCTTGCACTGTTGGTAGGAATGTAAATTGGTACAGCCACTATGGAAAACAGTATGGAGATTCCTTAAAAAACTAGGAATAAAACCACCATATGACCCAGCAATCCCACTCCTAGGAATAAACCCTGAGGAAACCAAAAGCGAAAAAGACACATGTATCCCATTGTTCATTGCAGCACTTTTTACAATAGCTAGAAAATGGAAACAACCTAGATGTCCATGGACAGAAGAATGGATAAAAAGTTGTGGTTCATACACACAATGGAATATTACTCAACTATAAAAAGGAACATATTTGAGTCAGTTCGGATGATGTGGATAAACCTAGAACCTATTATACTGAGTGAAGTGAGTCAGAAAGAGAAAGATAAATATCGTATTCTAACACATATATATGGAATCTAGAGAAATAGAAATGAAGAATTTATTTACAGGGCAGCAGTGGAGAAACAGACATAGAGAATAGACTTATGGACATGGCGAGAAGAGAGGAGAGGGTGAAATGTATGTAAACAGTAACATGAAAACTAACATTACTATGTTTAAAATAGATAGCTAACGGGAATTTGCTGGATAGCTCAGGAAATTCAAATAGGGGTTCTGTGTCAACCTAGAGAGATGGAATGGGGAGGGAGATGGTAGGGAGGTTCAAAAGGGAGGGGATATATGCATAACTGCTAGTAAAGTAATGCTCAAAATTCTCCAAGCCAGGCTTCAGCAATACGTGAACCATGAACTTTCAGATGTTCAAGCTGGTTTTAGAAAAGGCAAAAGAACCAGAGATGAAATTGCCAACATCCACTGGATCATGGAGAAAGCGAGAGAGTTCCAGAAAAACATCTATTTCTGCTTTATTGAGTATGCCAAAGCCTTTGACTGTGTGGATCACAACAAACTGTGGAAAATTCTGAAAGAGATGGGAATACCAGACCACCTGACCTGCCTCTTGAGAATCCTGTATGCAGGTCAGGAAGCAACAGTTAGAACTATAATGGAACAACAGACTGGTTCCAAATAGGAAAAGGAGTATGCCAAGGCTGTGTAGTGTCACTTTGCTTATTTAACTTCTATGCAGAGTACATCATGAGAAACGCTGGGCTGGAAGAAGCACAAGCTGGAATCAAGATTGCCAGGAGAAATATCAATAACCTCAGATATGCAGATGACACTACCCTTATGGCAGAAAGTGAAGAGTAACTAAAAAGCCTCTTGATGAAAGTGAAAGAGGAGAGTGAAAAAGTTGGCTTAAAGCTCAACATTCAGAAAACGAAGATCATGGCATCAGGTCCCATCACTTCATGCCAAATAGATGGGGAAAGAGTGGAAACAGTGTCAGACTTTATTTTGGGGGGCTCCAGAATCACTGCAGATAATGACTGCAACCATGAAATTAAAAGATGCTTACTCCTTGGAAGAAAAGTTATGATCAGCCTAGATAGCATATTGAAAAGCAGAAACATTACTTTGCCAACAAAGGTCCATCTAGCCAAGGCTATGGTTTTTCCTGTGGTCATGTATGGATGTGAGAGTTGGACTGTGAAGAAGGCTGAGCACTTAAGAATTGATGCTTTTGAACTGTGGTGTTGGAGAAGACTCTTGAGAGTCCCTTGGACTGCAAGGGGATCCAACCAGTCCATTCTGAAGGAGATCAGCCCTGGGATTTCTTTGGAAAGAATGATGCTAAAGCTGAAACTCCAGTACTTTGGCCACCTCATGCGAAGAGTTGACTCATTGGAAAGGACTCTGATGCTGGGAGGGATTGGGGGCTGGAGCAGAAGGGGACGACAGAGGATGAAATGGTTGGATGGCATCACTCACTCGATGGATGCGAGTCTGTGTAAATTCTGGGATTTGGTGATGGACAGGGAGGCCTGGCGTGCTGCGATTCATGGGGTCGCAAAGAGTCGGACACAACTGAGCGACTGAACTGAACTGAATGGCTGGTTCATGATGAGAATTGACAGAAAACAACAGGATTTTGTAAAGCAATTATCCATTAATAAAAAGTAATTTAAAAAAAAAAAGAAAACTACCCTATGAACCAGCAATCTCACTACTGGGCCTATACCCTGAGGAAACTGTAACTGAAAAAGACACATCCACCCCAATGTTCAATGCAATATTTACAATAGTCAGGACATGGAAGCAACCTAGATGTTATTAACAGATGAATGGATAAAGAAGTTATGGTACATATATACAATGAAATATTATTCAGTCATAAAAGAAAAACATTTGAGTCAGTTTTAATGAGGTGGATGAACATAGAGCCTACTATACAGAGTGAAGCAAGTCAGAAAGAGAAAACCTTATATATGAACACATATATATGGAATCTAGAAAGATGGTACTGATGAACCTATTTGCAGGCAATAGAGACTCAGACATAGAGAACAGATTTGTGGACACAGTTAGGAAAGGAATGCGAGGGATGAATTGAAAGGATAACATTGAAACATATACATTACCATATGTAAAACAGATAGCCAACGGGAATTTGCTGCCTGAGGCAGGGAGCTCAAACCTGGTGCTCTTTGACAACCTGGAGGGTTGGGATGGGGTGAGAGGTGGAAAGGAGGTTTAAGAGGGAGGGAACATATGTATACCTATGGCTGATTCATGTAAATCGACACAATATTGTAAAGCAATTATCCTCCAATTAAATATATAATAAAAAAGAAAATATCAATTCAACATCTCAATACATACACATTAGATTGGCAATTACTGAAAACTCTGATGACACTAATTGATGGTAAAATTGTGAAACAATGGAGAACGTCATTCATGCTTGGTACAGTGTAAGTTGTTCAACTATGTTGTAAAAATTTTAGCATAATCTACTACTTTAAACAAACAACTGACTTGTAATATAGCAATATCTTATCTAAGTACATAGATTAGAATGTCTTTTACACATGCTCACTAGTAGATATGTAAATAGCTTTTGCAGCCCTCGTGTTTGTAATAATTTTCAATTGGAAAAAACTTCAAATTTCTATCAATAGTAGAATGAACAAATTTGGAGATATTCATAGAATAAAATAGTATATGGCAAAGCAAATGAAATAACTATGTGTATATTTAATGATTCTGACAATGTTGATCAATAAATGAAAAAGTAATAGAGTAGTATGCTCACTTAGCATAGTGCTGAAAATCAAGGAAAAACATATTTATAGACATATTCATAGGTAGTAAAATTATTTTAAAAGAAAGATAATAATTATCATAAAATTAAAAATATTTAGAATGGGGGAAATGATGGATACATGAGGGATTTCTGAGATGCTGAAAATGATCCATTGTTTTCCCCTTGGTTGCTACAAACTATGCGTACTTCGTAAATATTCTTTACATTGTGTTTTATGCAGTATTATTTATGTAAAATGTATCTCAAAATAAAAATAGATAGATAGATGATGCTAGAACAATCTTCTGGATGGGGGAAAATTAGTTTTTATTTCCTTCTCAGAACATACTGACATTTGAGAAGCAAAATTTAATAATTTTTAAAAAAATTCAGGTAAATTTCTATATTCAGCCTAGGAAGGCTTTCTTATATAAGAAACATATATTACAAACCTTTAAGGAGAGCAATAGTAAAAATAGTACTTGAAAGTTTTGACTCTTGCTGTCATGCTATTTCCAATTTTCTTCTACAATTTATTTTTGATAAGGTAATACATTTTAAGATTCTCTCTCTCTCACCTACCTTCCTGTAGGTCTTTGTTTGGCTTTAGTATCATGGTAGTGATGGACTCATAAAATGAGTTTGGAAGTGTTCCCTCCTCTTTAATTTTTGGAAGATTTTGAGAAAATTGGCATTTTTTTCCTATTAATTCACTAGTGAAGCCATCTGACTTAGGCTTTTCTTTGTTGGAAGGTTTTTGGAACAGTTAAGGGATATTAAAGAATTGTTAAACAAATGGGTCAGGAAAATCTCCTGGAGAAGGAAATGGCAACCACTCCAGTATTCTTGCCCGGAAAATCCCATGGATGGAAAATCCTTGTAGGCTACAGTCCATGGGGTCTCAAAGACTCGGACACAACTGAGTAACCTCACTTTCACTCTAAACAAATGGAGGAATAATTTTATATTCATTAGTTGAGAACTATCACTGTGGTACTGAAGAAACTGGCAGTTGGATTCTACAATTTATGCTACATAAGAGTCAGTATTAGTTTTCAAAAAGAGAGTGATATTTTTGGACATTTACTACCAGATATCAAGACTTACAAAAAGCTTCATTAAGACAAATAGTATTGATATAAGGATAGATGAATCAACTAATGGAATAAAATAGGAAATTCAGAATCATACCTAATTTTGTATGGTCACTTGACTTTCTACAAACATATTTAACATATTTTTATAATTTCATGTGGAAAAAAATAGTCTTTCTTAACAACAAATGGTACTGGGACAATTGGATATCATTTGGGCAAAAAAATGACTTTGGATCCTATCTCATTCAATACACAAAATTTTATTTATGGATGATCATACACATAAGCATAAAAACATAACTTATATATCTGCTGGAATAAATACAAAATATCATCTTTGAAACCTATGAATATAAAATAAAAACTTTCTAAGTAGGTAAGAGTTGAGAGAATTTGTCTGAAATGTACATACAATATAATAAATGATAAAAGAAGTTCAGTTGGCTGTAGAGAAATTATATATGACAGAAAATTGGAACAGTAAACACAAAGTAACAGCAAAGACAAAATAAATACAAGTACTGATTCAGTTAATAAATAGATGAACACTAAAATCAAAAAGCAGAGATTGTCAGACTAGATTTAAAAGCAAGACTAATCTATATGGTGCTCAGTAAAAATGATTTAATAGAAAAGGCACACAGTGACAGGAAACAGTTAAAATTATAAAAATGTATATGAATCATATTAAAGTTGATGTAAAAAGCTATATTGACTAAAAACTGACAGACTATAATAGAAAAATCAGTACTCATAGAAATTAACTCCCTCACTCAGTACCTGATTTTAAAAAAATGTAGGGAAAAAAATCAGTGAAGATACAAGATTGAAAACCACTATCAACTTGATCTAATTGATATTTAAAGAATGTTAGACCAACAACTGCAACATACAGGTACAAGTGCAGGGAACATTCATCAACATAAAAGGTATGAGGAGCTGTAAGATAAAGTCATCAACAAATTTAAAAGAATTGAAACTATACAGTAACACTGGATTAGTTTCCTAGACCCTGCCATAACAAAGGGCTTCCCTGGTGGCTCAGATGAATCTGCTTGCAATATGGGAGATGGTAAGATCCCTGGAGGCGGCAAGGAAATCCACTCCAGTAGTCTTGCCTGGAGACTCCCCATGGACAGAGGAGCCTAGTGGGCTACAGTCCATGGGGTCGCAAAGAGTGGTACACAACTGAGAGACTAAGCACAGCCATAACGAAGTACCACAAACTGGTACCACAACAGAAATTTACCATTTCAGTTCTGAAGGCAAAAAGTCTGAAAACAATGTGTCACCAGAGCGAACTTTCCTCTAAACCTTCACGGGAATTCTTCCTTTAGCTTCTGGTGCTTTGTCAGCAGTCTTTGGAATTCTTTGGCTTGCACCTACATCACTCTGATTTCTGTCTTCATATGACTTCCTCCTTATGTTTATCTTCACATGGCTGCCTTATAAAGACACCAATCATATTAATCAAGGATTTACCTGATTCCAATATGACCTTATCTTTAATTATATCTACATTGATATTGTTTCCAAATAAAGTCACATTCTGTGGTACTGAGCATTAGGTCATCAGCATATCCCTTTTCACAAGTGGGAACATATCTCAATCCGTGACAAACAGCATGGAGAGATTCCCAGAATTTGGAATTTCTACAGCATGTATTAATGATACATGGATCAAAGAAGAAATCACAAGAAAAAATAGTGACTATTGTGAGCTGAACACCTACCATATATATCAACAATGAATATCAAAGTACAAAATTTTGTGGTATGTAACCAAAGCAATGCTTAGAATTTTATCAATATAAATAAATACTAGAAAAAGATTTAAAAATTAATGACGTAAACCTGAACAATAAGAGCACTAGTAAAAGAGAAAATTCAGGCTTAAACTAAAGAAAACTGAGAAAAGCAATAGACTAGCCCGGTATGACTTAAATCAAATCCTGTTATGAATTGGCAGTAGAGGTAACAAATAGATTCAAGGGACTAGATCTAGTTAACAGTGTGCCTTAAAAACTATGGACAGAGGTCTGTAATATTTTACAGGAGGTGGTGAACAAAAACCATCCCAAAGAAAAAGAAGAGCAAGAAGGCAAAGTAGTTATCTGAGTAGGCTTTACAAATAGTGGAAGAATAAGGGAAAAGCAAAGGAGAGAGGGAAAGGTACATCCAGTTAAATGCAGAGTTCCAAAAAATAGCTAGAAGAGACAAGAAGGCCATCTTCAATGAACAGTGCTTAATAATAGAAGAAAACAACAAAAGGGGAAAAACTAGAGATCTCTTCAGGAAAATTGGAAATATCCAGGGAGCATTCCACCCAAAGATGGGCACAAAAAGGGCAGAAACTGTAGAGACCTAAGTAGACACTGAAGAGATCAAGAAGAGATGGAAAGAATACATGGAAGAATTGCATAAAAAGATTTTTAAAGAACTGGATTGCTACAATGTTGTGGTTAGTCACCCAGAGCCAGACATTCTGGAGTGCAATGTTAAGTGGGCCTTAAGAAGCACTTCTGTTAATAAAGCTAATGGATGTGATGAAATCCCAGTACAACTATTCAAATCCCTAAAAGATGATGCCATCAAGATTTTGCATTCATTATGTCAGCAAATTTGGAAGACTCAGCCATGGTCACAGAACTGGAAAAGCTCAATACTCATCCCAATGAATCCTCTCAAAATATAGAATTAAGGGAAAAACAGAAATTATGATAGCCAAGGTACTGAGCAGTGTCTTTGAAACATGAATGTGGATATAAATTATCAGGTGATCTTACTAAAAATGTAAATTTTGATAGAGTAAATCTAGGGTAGAGCCCAAGATTCTGCATTTCTCATTGGTCTCCAAGAGATGGAGTAGTTACTGATCAGTAGATTTTACTTTAAATAGCAAGTATACAGAGAGCAAATATGGAAGAACATCTTCATTCTGACATTCACACGCGCACACACACACACACACACACACACACACACAGCATTTATACAACAGGATTTCTACAGGAAAAATATGGAGCATTGGAGGAGAAAAAAAGCAGTCAAGTGCAAAATAGAAGAAGACATTTATTTTGAGGTGAAAGCACTTACTGAACGTGGGACAGAACTGTTTTTGTGTGATATTTTCTTAAAACATCATAATAAATATCTTAACTAAAAAGAGTAAACAGAGCAGAAAGATTCATATATGAAATGAATCGCCAGTCCAGGTTTGATGCATGATACTGGATGCTTGGGGCTGGTGCACTGAGATGACCCAGAGGGATGGTATGGGGGGAGGGAGGAGGGAGGGGGTTCAGGATGGGGAACATGTGTTTACCTGTGGCAGATTCATGTTGATGTATGGCAAAACCAATGCAATATTGTAAAGTAATTAACCTCCAATTACAATGAATAAATTTATATTTAAAAAATAAATAAATAAATAAAAACATTTTTGGAACCAGAAATCCAATAAAACCTTGGATACATCGTTAAAAATTTGGGGACCTGGCAAAAGTATATGACTTCTAAGTCAAGCTAACAGTCTGTGATGTAAAACATATCCATTGTCCTGTCTTAAAAAAGTTAAATGCCTGGATGATTTTTATATGACTAACTTTTGGCAGAATATTTAAAAAATTATTAATATATAACTTGATTTTCTATTGATTAGGCAGTGATATTTAGTTGAATAGTAAAATATACATATATATATACTTCATAATTTATGAATATTCGTTTCATTCAATTTATTTTCCTGTACTTTAGTGTTGATAAAATACTTTCATATTAGTAGTAATGCTATAAAAGATTGAAATGTAAAAGGTGATCAAAAATACAAGTCTTAAAATTTATGTTCATAAAATTAAATTACTATAAAATATTAAAACAGCTAATATATGCTTTCAATATACTTTATATCATATCCAAAAATTTAAAATTAAAAGTCAGATAAATTAATATATCTTAATTGCTGAATACCAAAACTGCTGTTAAATTTAAATAAAGCTGAAATGTATTTTTTTGAAAATTTACTCAAATCTTTTCAAATATTATTATAAATGCAAAGATATTTGCAATTCTACCTTTAATGCCCACCTACTTGCCAACATAACAAACTACATACAGAAACATTTAAAAGGAATATGAACTGTTAAATTTATTTAGCAAAATGTTTCTCAGCTGTGTTTTGTTTCTCAGCTGCATTGTGTGATTATAAAAACCATGTGTGTAGCTACAGAAACAAGATTGGAACACAGAAGAAAGAAAGATGCTTGGCACTACTGTGAAATAAAACTCCCTTAAATAAGAATCTATTGGATTCATATCATCTGAGAGAAAAGATAGAACAACTTAACTAATTTGAGTTTTCTGTTACATGAGGCATTTAAATGTTTCTCAAATCCTGAAGTAGCATCTGTATCCAACACATAACACTGCTGGTTATTTGGATACATTTCAGCACAGGGCAAGAGGTGGGAAAATGTTTTTTCTTGGATCTAAACAATATTAGTCACAAGACAGCTTGCTTAGCATTGCAGGTCTGAGTGGCAGATGCTAAGGGACAGAAGTTGCTAGATGTTCTTTAATAAGTTTAATTTTGTGTGTGTTTATAAATGCGATCATCCAAAACATGGATACCAGGACAGGTTACCCTCTTGTCTTATTATAAATGTGTTGCTGAATATATGAATGTGGTACCTAAAAAGAAATACAAGTTGGTCTTCGTGGGAAAAGCCCACTGAGGGTCTATCTCTGAAGTAAGAAATTATAGAGGGATACAGAGATATAAATTGAATGACTATTAAAAAATTATGCCAAGTCTCTGCCATCATCCCATTCTATCCAATTCTTCCACACAGAGACATGGTGAAAAGTGAGACAAGATATTGATTTTAATATCCGTCTATAACCATATATGGAGTAACCATCTATGGAATCCTGATCAGTCTAGCCTCATCCTTATCCTGCCCTGCTCCTCCATACAGAGTTATGAAATGGGAAGTCCATTTCCCTGCCACCAACCAGGCTTTAACTCTTTGCTTTGGAAAAAGCTCTCTCTGGAACCAGAAAACCTGGACTCGAGTCTCAGTTCATCCCACTATAAGCTGTGTGACTTCAGACAAGTCACACACCTTCTCTGAGATCATTTCCTCAACTGTACACTTGGAACAAAAATCTCTACATACATTTTAAAAATGCAAAAACAAAAATAAGATATCATGTATAAATTCCACAGCCTGGAACTTGGGGAGACTGAGCCAAACATTCTAACTTTTCATACAGGTATTTTATTTTATTTTATCTTATATTATTTATTTTTAAATTTTATTTTTTTTTACTTTACAATACTGTATTGGTTTTGCCATACATTGACATGAATCCACCACGGGTGTACATGAGTTCCCAACCCTGAACCCCTCTCCCACCTCCCTCCCCACATCATCTTTCTGGGTCATCCCAGTGCACAAGCCCCAAGCATCCTGTATCCTGTACTGAACCTAGACTAGCAATTCACTTCTTACATGATAGTATACATGTTTCAATGCCATTCTCCCAAATCATCCCACCCTCTCCTCTCCCTCAGAGTCCAAAAGTCTGTTCTTTACATCAGTGTCTCTTTTGCTGTCTCACATACAGCGTTATCATTACCATCTTTCTAAATTCCATATATATGTGTCCGTATACTGTATTGGTGGGTTTTTTTCTGGCTTACTGCACTCTGTATAATTGGCTCCAGTTTCATCCATCTCATTAGAACTGATTCAAATGTATTCTTTTAATGGCTGAGTAATACTCCATCGTGTATATGTACCACAGGTTTCTTATCCATTCGTCTGCTGATGGACATCTAGGTTGCTTCCATGTCCTGGCTATTATAAACACCACTGCGATGAACATTGGGGTACATGTGTCTCTTTCAATTCTGGTTTCCTTGGTGTCATACAGGCATTTTAAAATAAAGTTTGCCTTTCAAAATGTCCAAACCCGTCTCCAGAAACAAAACTTCCAATCAGGTGAGAAGCCTATCAGGAAACATGTATGCCTACACAGTAGCAGAGAAAACAAATTTCAATTTACCTGCAATAATCATTCTGCAGTACATGAACAGGAAACTAAAATTTAACACTTACAATAACACTCAACAGAATAAGACGTTAAGTTTAAAAACAAGAAGCAACTCAAAATGGATTAAAGATCTAAATGTAAGACCAGAAACTGTAAAACTCCTAGAGGAAAACATAGGCAAAACACTCTCCGACATAAATCACAGCAGGATCCTCCATGATCCACCTCCCAGTATAATTGAAATAAAAGCAAAAATAAACAAATGGGATCTAATTAAAATTAAAAGCTTAAAAGCTTCTGCACAACAAAGTAAACTATAAGCAAGGTGAAAAGACAGCCTTCTGAATGGGAGAAAACAATAGCAAATGAAACAACTGACAAACAACTAATCTCAAAGATATACAAGCAACTTATGCAGCTCAACTCCAGAAAAATAAACGAACCAGTCAAAAATGGGCCAAAGAACTAAATAGGCATTTCTCCAAAGAAGACATACGGATGGCTAACAAACACATGAAAAGATGCTCAACATCACTCATTATCAGAGAAATGCAAATCAAGACCACAATGAGGTACCATATCACACCAGTCAGAATGGCTGGGATCCAAAAGTCTACAAGCAATAAATGCTGGAGAGGATGTGGAGAAAAGGGAACCCTCTTACACTGCTGGTGGGAATGCAAACTAGTACAGCCACTATGGGAAACAGTGTGGAGATTCCTTAAAAATTGCAAATAGAACTGCCTTATGACCCAGCAATCCCCCTGCTGGGCATACACACCGAGGAAACCAGAATTGAAAGAGACACATGTACCCCAATGTTCATTGCAGCACTGTTAATAATAGCCAGGACATGGAAACAACCTAGATGTCCATCAGCAGATGAATGGATAAGAAAGCAATGGTACATATATACAATGGAGTATTACTCAGCCCTTAAAAAGAATAAATTCAACTCAGTTCTAATGAGATGGATGAAATTGGAAACGATTATACAGAGTGAAGTAAGCCAGAAAGAAAAACACCAATACAGTATACTGAAACATATATATGGAATTTAGAAAGATAGTAATGATGACCCTCTATGTGAGACAAACAAAAGAGACTCAGAGGTATAGAACGGACTTTTGGACTCTGAGGGAGAGGGAGAGGGTGGGATGATTTGGGAGAATGGCATTGAAACATGTATACTATCATGTAAGAAACGAAGCGCCAGTCTATGGTCAATACAGGATACAGGATGCTTGGGGCTGGTGCATGGGATGATCCAGGGAGATGATATGGGGTGGGAGGTGGGAGGGGGCTTCGGCATTGGGAGATCGTGTACACCTGTGGCTGATTCATGTCAATGTATGGCAAAACAAATACAGTACTGTAATGTAGAATAAAGTATTAAAAAAAATAAATAAAAACAAGAAGCAGAATATTGAGCCCAGAATATACTTCAAAAAAAGAGAAGAGACAGTTTAAAATAATCTAATTAGTATTCTCAGAGAAATATGAGAACATCTTATATTGTTGGTAGGAATGTAAAATGGTACAGTTTCTGGAATACACTCTGGAATACAGCTTGAGTTTCTTAAGTAAATAATCATGCAACTACGATACACTAGCAATTGCACTCCTGGGTGTTTCTATAGAGAAACAAAAATTTATATTCATACAAACAGCTGTACATAAATGTATATACTAGCTTTAATAGTAATAGCCCCAAACTGAAAACAATGCAGATATCCTACAATGGACAATTGGTTAAACAAACTGTGGCACATCTATACCATGAAATACTAATTAGCATTAAAAGCTATCAGCTAACTATGCATGCAACAGCCTGTATGAATCTCCACAGAATTATGCTGAGTAAAAGAGCCAAATACACATTATATAAATGTTGTATTTATATAAGATTTATATGAAATTTTTGAAAATTAATTCTACAAAATAATAGAAAAGAGATGGACAGTCACCAGGGATTGAGAAAAGGGTGAGGTGGGAGGTAAATTGATATGACTATAAAAGGGGAACATGAGGGATCCTTCTGGTGATGGAAATGTTCTATATCTTAACTGTATCTATTGCAATATCTCTGTTGTGATATTATACATTTGCAAGGTATTAGCATTGGGAGAAACTGGGTAAAGAGCATATAGAATCTGTTATTTCTTAAAACTGCATGTGAATTTAACTTTCTGAAAATGAAAAACAATTTAAAATGAAACTGAATGTTGTAAAAAGCATCAGAAAAAAGTCATTATTATAATAAAGGAAATCAATAGAATTGCTGGGGAAAATGCTGAAGAAATACATACATTTCTATAGAAAGAAAGAAAATGTGAAAGCAACAGTAGGGACACAGGGATTTAATCCCATAGAGAGAATATTTTACTATTAGAAATGCTAAAATCTTAGAGGAAATGATATTAAATGATATTAAATATTAGAGGATATGAGAGTAAATATTAGAGGAAATGATATTAAAAAATTATATTCAAGAATTAGTATAAGTAAATTTCCAAAAGCTGAAACTCATGAATCTTTGGAATAAAAGGTAAATGTTTGGTCTTCCTAGTTGAAATTTTAATGCCGATTAATCAACTTTCTCATTTTCTTTGTATAACTTAAGTTTATTCCAAAATAAAATTAAAGCTCTTATCTGTTTTAATATGCATCTTTATATTTCTGTTTGCAATATATCATTTGAATGCTGCTGATGTATTTTTATTTCTAGTCTAATATTAATTATCAGATCAAATTATTTGAAAGCATCTTCAATTTTATATAAGTTTCCAATATTTATATCTCTGTCTTTTTCTTAATGTGCTGGTTAGGTATTCTAGTAAAATAATTATAGTACTGATAGTGTTATTCCCCATTTGGGATGAATTATTAATATTCTACCAATAAGTATGGTTTTTGCTCTAGGTTTGCCACATTTATCTAATTATATTTTCTTCTTTCTTAATTTGCTCTGAATTTTTAATATGCATAAGGATGATAGTTCAAATAATTGCTGTTAGTTATTGAATTTATTTCACTTTATAATATTTTTGTAATCTAAATAACAATATATTTTTATTAAAATGGATTTACTTTCCATATACAAAACATTACACAGGGCTGTACAAAAATTGATTGTGAATTTTAAATAGCATGATAAATTTAGATTGTATTTAGAAAGTAGTACAAACAGCATCCTAAATTTAAAGATATATATAAAATGAAAAAGCTGGTACAGAAGTATTAATAGATTTTAAACACTTTCATTAAACTGGAAGTTCTAGTCATAGGAAGGCATCTACAAATATTTGACACCAGATAATGTTTTCTACTCCAATCCAGACTTTTTTTACTTGTCATTTAATAAAGGATGGGCTGGACTTGCCTGACAGCACTGTCAAGGAAATTAAGTTTGTAAATTCAGTATTTTAAGTATGTATAAGAAACTCTTAAGTTGTAGCCACACTGTTTCAGTATTCTGAATCTATGCAACCCACTCTTCCTACTTTGTTATATAGATGTTCTTCATATTCTTCCCCAACATACACAGCTCTTGATGTCAAGAAAATTGTTCATCTGACCTAACAAGTCAATCAAGTATTTGTAAGTGAATAAAAGGTTAAGTTGTGCCTGCCCACCCTTGGGAGAACTTTGAGCTCTGTAGTTCAGACCGTAAAGCGTCTGCCTACAATGCAGGAGACCTGGGTTTGATCCCTGGGTCAGGAAGATCCCCTGGAGAAGGAAATGGCAACTCACTCCAGTATTCCTGCCTGGAAAATCCCATGGACTGAGGAGCCTGGTAGGCTACAGTCCATGGGGTCACAAAGAGTCAGACAGGACTGAGCAATTTTCACTTTCACTTTCACCCTTGGGAAGGTGAAATTAGAACGTTAATTTAGACAGGAAAATAGGATAAGCTCTGCTACCAGTGATTCTTATAATCTTTAAAACTCTTTTGCATTTTTAAAAATTTTCACACATATATCCCCTTTTTTGTTAATCTGTAAATGGCTGTTGACTACACAGTCTATACAGTGGCACTTCAGGCAAATACTACTTCACCAGGAAGAACTGTGGATCAAGTATCTGTACTAAGTTATTAGAAATAATGATATTTATATAGGAGTCATCAACTACAAATTGGCACTTGCCAGGAGCATTGCAAATGACCGAACAACAAAAACACTTGTCATCTGCCTCTGTAGATTCAACCCTGTGCTGCTTCAGCTATTGACCTTCAACACTCCTTGAGGGAGTTCAGGGTCAAGTGAGGAACCAGTAAGTACTCCAGGGAATCTGGTGAGACAGGTCTTTCGATAGCTGGATGTTTTTTAGGAACAGATTTTATGATCCCAATCCTTGTTATTGTTATTCAGCTGCTCAGTCCCGTCTGACCCCATGGATTGCAGCATGCCAGGCTTCCCTGTCCACCACCATCTCCTGAAACTTGCTTAAACTCATGTCCATTGAGTTGGTGATGTCATCCAACCATCTCATCCTCTGTTGTCCCCTTCTCCTGCCCTCAATCTTTCCCAGCTTCAGAGTCTTTTCCAATGAGTCAACTCTTCGCATCAGGTGGCCAAAGTACTGGAGTTTCAGCTTCAGCATCAGGCCTTCCAATGAATATTGAGGACTAATTTCCTTTAGGATTCACTGGTTTGATCTCTTTGCAGTCCAAGGGACTCTCAAGAGTCTTCTCCAACACCACAGTTCAAAAGCATCAATTCTTCGGCGTTCATCTTTCTTTATAGTCCAAATCTCATATCCATACATGACTACTGGAAAAGCCATAGCTTTGACTACACAGACATTTGTCAGCAAACGATGCCTCTGATTTTTAACATGCTATCTAGGTTGGTCATAGCTTTCCTTCCAAGGAACAAGCATCTTTTAATTTCATGGCTTCAGTCACTGTCATCAGTAATTTGGGAGCCCAAGAAAATAAAGTATGTCACTGTTTCCATTGTTTCCCCATCTATATGCCATGAAGTCCCAATCCTTGCATCTCCTCATATCTAGAAAAGCACTAAATCCCTTCATGATGACATCAGATCCTTCTGACCAGGGGAAAGCCTCTTGTAAAGTAAGCACTTGATTTGCATTGAACTCCCCCTTCACCTAAATCTTATATACTGGCCTTCCCTGCCTGCCTCTTTGGAGCAGTCTCTCAGAGCTATCTGAGGTTCCATTGCCCAGACTGCAGTCCTCATTTTGCCACAAATAAAACTTAGTTTGCAACTCTCAAGTTGTGCATCTTTTTAGCTGACACAGTTCATATAACAACGTAAGCAGTATGAGAAAAATAAAATTTTAAGACAGCCTTCTGAAAGACAAATTAGCAGAACAATTCACAACTTCATATTCCTCTTTCCATGCTTTGTTAAAAAGCCTTAATTTATATTTGCTTCATGTTCCTTTCAGGAAGATTAATAAGTTATGCAAACCAAAGTACATCAATATTTTAATTATATAGAAAAAGGTTTGAAAATAATTTGACAATGAGATAAGCAAGAGGGTCCAATTAAACAAGCCCTTTAGCAAATTACTATTTCTTTTACCAACTCAATTTTTGTCATCTATAGCAGGAAAAAAATTCCCTGACTAGCTAGGTGTTTCTATTTTAATTTTAAAAAGCAATATTTATTAATAACACTCCACAGCTAACCATTCTAAATTCCTATCAAATTCAGGAAAGAAATTATTTAAATTCATAAATGTGCTTTCATTGCATTTTAATGGAAATGAAATTAGATCTGCCTTATCAGAGGCGGGACTAGTCAACACTAAAAGAAGCAGAAGTACTGCCAAATAGTCAATTTACATAAATAAATTTGCCTCCTTTACAAATCAGGAAGTCTTTTCATGGGAGCTTGAAAAGCAGCATCACTCCCCAAGCTGACTTTGAATTGATGGACTAGTGGTGAGTCTGATAAGATTTAACCAAAACCTTTCCTCTTTCTTCTCCCCACTAGGTAAATTTTAAGCATTGCTTTTCCAATGATACCTATCTAAATGTTAATAGTGCACATCCTTTCCATACTATTACTGCAATCCTAGGGAAGAAATGCATATCCTGTACACAGCAATTTTGTTCAGTCTGAAATAATAGATATTTGGAAGTACAGAGTCCTGAATAATTCATTTACACAATCTACAAAATGATGATTGCAAGGCTTGCTTTTAAAGGATTTTACTAACTTTTATTGAAAGATACTATATAAAGTGTCTAGTTGATGCAGCAAATCTTATAGTTCAGGAATGTACACGAAGGAGACCTCTTTGGCTTTTGTAGAAGTACTCACTGAATCATACAAAGAATTGTTCTTCAAGTGAGAATAAATTTTTGAAGGTCACCCAAGCCAAATTCTTACCTGACTAAAATTTAAAAAATTCTTTTCTTGCATAACTACCAAGAGGCTATTTATTATCCACTGGAATACCTCTAGTAATGGTTTATCCCCATGTGCTACTTGCTCCTGACCAGGTGTTCACACTCACCCTCTGCTGTCTTGACCAACTTTAGTCAGGTTTGTTTCTTCACTAAACGTTTCTGAACTCTGTTTATCCTCCAACCTGATCAAGCACTGAAAAGCCAAAAATAGCCCCTTCTCAGCTTATCCTGAGAATCAGCTGACTACAGTGAGACACATTTCCTGACAGAGCCCTCTAATGATTTTCTCTCATTTGCCTGACTTGCCCATACTTACTGCTCAACCCTCTCTATAAAAGAAAAGTCTTTCTGCTTGTTTTTGAGACACTTTCCGATTTCTGAGATCTGAGAGCTCTCCCTACTGCAACAGTCTTTCTTCTCAGTAAAGCCTCTCCTTATCTGACTCTGGATTTGTTTTTATACAACATTCTTATTTAAAAAAATATGTGAAAAACTAAAAGATGGTACTTTAAATAATTTATATGCCTCAACTCTTCTTTTTAAACCATGTGTTATTTGTATTTCCTTTCCACTTACTCCTTTTCTTCTAGTTTCCCTTCTATTATATAAAGTCACAGAATTAAACTCTAATACTCTTATAGATGTAAAATTCTAAATCATGAGTTCCTTGGATCAACCTCATGGCTCTTCATGACATTTCAACTGAAATATTGCTTTTTACATCTTAATCATTATATGTACTTGTAATAGAATCAAGTTTCCTAAAGTATGTTTCATGAAGCTGTGTTACTTTGATAAGTAGCCACTAATATCTATTCATTGTCTACCAAATGCCCATATTCCATTTTTTTTTTGCTTTTGTTTTTAGTGCCCATATCCTTAAATTTGGCTTTCACTAACTTGAAGTTTAAGTTCTTCCAACAGTGGAGCAACAGAATAGTCCTCAGGGTAACTTAAGTGCTGTGATGTTTTATTATATAGGAATACTTTAGATGTGTGTATATACAAAGATATAATTGTACAAGAACAAGACAACTATGATTAATTTAGCTTGAATATACAAAAAGAGTAAGTTAAGCTAGGTTTCTGACTTGTAGGTGAACTAGAACTGATGGCTTCGGCTCAACTACATTGCAATAATGGCTTTATAGCTAGGACTATAGAGATTTACTTAAATTCCATCTAATGATTTGTTGCTTTACATATACCCTATGGGGAAGGAAAAAGAGAACCCTGAAACCAACATCATACATTTTCACATACTATATGTATAATCTCAGAGTCAGAAAACTTCCTAAAGTAAATATGAAAAATCAACATTATAAAGATAATTTTAGGACATCTGCTTCTGGTCATGATGGACTAGCTAGGTTAGATAAACCTTGGGTTGTAAATATCATTAGATAAACATTGAGTTGTAGAATTAGTAAGGCTCAGGTTACAGCTGGTTTATCCTGTAGGTATGTTATAGCTCACTAGAAGTTCCTAATGTAAATCTGGTATTTTGTTCACTGGAGTCCCTTTTGTTGATGGTTTTTGAGCTTCAGCCTTCAGCACAGCAAGATTATGGAATTTTTGTTTTTCACATGTTTTTTGTTTAGTTTCTTAGTGTGCTACCCACCACAGGTTCAGAATATAGCCAGTTTGTTTTCAGAGGACTCCAGATGTCTATGACTCCTGAACACTACTATTTTGTTGCTCCATTGTGTAAGACTCCCAAGAATTCTACTGGCTCCAGTCTTACAATCTCTTCCCAATGTTCTATTTCTTAACTTCTTCCCTAAGTTGAAATTGGCAAATGCTACTAGGGGTAAAATGACTGAATGACTGTATATCATCACCTTACGTTTACATGTTCAACTTTGCACAGAAACTATTCCCCTGTTTTCTGATGCCTTTAAGCAGACTTGAAAAGAATTTAGTTGATATTTTCCACTAATTCTCAGAGGGACACAAATCACTTCATCCTATGCATAAGCAGATGCTAATTGGGAAAGGTTTCTACTAGATATTCAAATTAATTATGACATCAAACTCATTAGTATAGATAATTATTCAGATTTTCCATGTCCTCTTGTTTCATTTATTCACATGTATTTCTAAAGAAACTTTCTCTTCTCATCTAGTTAAAAATTTTATCTTTATAAAGTTGTTCAAATTACACTGCTAATGTCTTTATAATAATCCTTAGAATCTAAAGTGATGCCCAGTTTTTATTCCAGGTACTGGTTATTTCTTTTCTGCTCCTATTTTTTTTTTCCTTGATTGGTCTTAACAGAGTGAAAAAAAAATTGGACATATTGTAAATGAGCCAATATTTGGCTTTATTTATTCTCTATTGCATACTTGTTTCATATCTTATTATGTCTCTCTTGACTTGACTTCATTTCCCTCCTTCTATTTCAATCTTAAATTATCTTTTCTGTTATTGTGTTCTAAATTTACTATGAAATACATGTTAAAATCTCCACTTAGGACAATAGATGAATCTATTCCTTTGGTTCTGCTACTCTTGGCTTTGTATGTTTGAGATTATTACATTAGGTTTATACAAAGTTAGAATGTGTCTCTTTCTACTCTTTCTCTTCTCTCCTGTCTCTACTGTCTCCTTATGAAGTAGTGTTTACACCGGCAAGACTATACAGTGAAAAGGATGGCAAGACTATACAGGGAACAGCTATTCTAAGTATTGAAGAACTGTTGATTTTTGTTTGTCTATGAAAATTTTCATTTTAATAATTTGTATGTTGATTCCATAGGGTCTCCTATATGTAAATGAGCTAATTTACATATATTACCTATATAAATGATTATCTATATGAAATGAAAGTTATTTTTCTTTTTTTCTAATCCACAGATTTATTTTTTTTCTCATTCTAATATTTGTGAAAGAATTACCTATGTTAACCAGTGATGGAAGTAATAAGCAATACCTTATCTGAAAGGATATTATATTAATTCTCTCCCATTAAATACATTTACATTAGGCTTTTGATAGATAATCTTTATCAAAAAGTCCTCCTCTACTCATATTTGCATGCAGATTTTAATAACAAACATTTGCTGATCTTTCTGAAAACGTTTATGCAGAGAAAATGTGTGGTTTATATACACTATCAAAAACACAAGTCATATTGTTAATTTTAACATTAAATTACACTTACATTACTAAAATGGGACATTTAGCAAAGAAAACCGCCAGATATCAGGAAAATAAAGTAAAATTGTGTTTGTGTTTTTGAGAAAGACAAAGAGATAGATATCATAGATATTCCTTCCTGCATTTTCTGAGAATTTAAAATGCAATAAAATGTGGGCTTCCCAATACATATAATCAATCAACCATGTATTTGGTACTATTTGCTGGAGTATTTCACAAAGTGCTTGCTATCTTTCAGAGAACTGTATGAATGCCATTTGCAGACTTTTGTCACAGGTGATGAAATTATCAAATACACATGCATTTTAGCGAATTTTAAGGAAAAATAAAGTCCTGGTGGCATTCAGGAGTGTGGAGAGCAGGGGAATATATATATATATATATATATATATATCCCAAAATGGGGACATTTTTGTTGATTACAACCTGGCTCATACTTGAAAATACCTGCCTTCTGAAAACAACACTAGTTAAATATTTCCCTTGCCTTTTAAAATAACATTTATTTCTTTGCATACCTTTCTTACATTTCTCTCAATGAGTGTGCATTTCAATAGTTCATGATGTCTTATTTTTTGAGAAATAAGGACTGTACAAAATTACCACTATCCCCTTCAGGTATTACAAACCGTAATATTCCAGCAAAGACAACTGTGAGTGGTCCCACAATCTGATCATTAAAGCCCATGATAATACATGGTGGGAAAATGCACCTGGTTAACTTCACACAGGCACATTTCTAGGGCCTCTAATAACTGAACTAAATAAGAATACCTCTTTCGTCATGCAGAAGATGTAAAGGAAATGCTCATGAGAAAAAAGGTAAAAGCATAAAGAAAAATATGATATTTAATAAGACAGAAACCAGAACAGAAAGATTAATTCAGACTTCCTAATGCAGATGAAGAAAAGGCAGCCACCTGGAATAAAACAAATTAAGAACAATTTCAAGGACTTGTCTGCCTCCAAATTTTGGATAGATTGATGTGTTCCAATACTTAAAATCCACAACGTTAAGGTTATTTATTTTAGTTAAGACATTGACTTCCCAGAAAGGCTTAAGATGCATTTTTGCTTTGCAGGATGGATCAACCTGTTGGAACAGATTTGCCCTTCAGCTGAGCTACCTGTTACCACTCAAGTAGACAGGGTACTTGGTAAACTTGAAACAGAGATACAAACATTCCTTTTGTGTATTGCTTCAATCTTTGGGCACTGTGTGATCATATCCAAGTTTCTCACACTCAGTTCATAACCACATCCCATTTGAAGATTATCTGTCATATGGTCATGCCCTCAGAACTTTACTAAGTGCTAGCCATTTTATTCCCTTAGTATAAATTTTCTAAAATTGTTTTCATTTCAAGTAATTTCAGACTTTCAAAAATAGTACAAAATATCCCTTTATATCCTTCACTCAGGTTCCCCTAATATTAATATCTTATACTGTCAAAGAGAGTAAAGAGATAAAATCTTTAAATGCAATGCAAATCAGCACACAAACATTTTTCCTTATCTTGTTCTTTTTATATTGGGCTGAAAATTAACATTTGAGTATCTAATAATTCTAATTCTGCCCCTGCTTTCTGCTTTTAATAGCCAATGTGATTTATGACATAAGCCTCTCTGGATATTCCAGAATAATCTCCCTTTTAATTCATTAGCAACTTGAATTAGATTTCCAAACTCCTTTTGTCTTGAAATGTAACATATCTACAGGAGTAATACCACAGGACACAGATCATGAAAGCCATAATTCTGCCTACCATGGAAGACTCAATATCAATTCACCCCAAATTGATGTGAGACCCAATATAACCCCAAATAAAATTCTCACAGGATTTTTTTTTAGAAATTGACAAGTTGATTCTAAACTTTACATGGAAATGCAAGAGACCTGCAATAGCCATTATAATTGTGAAACAGAAGAAAAAAAAGTTAGAAAGCTTACACTACTTGACTTTTACTTATTATAAAGCTACAGTAAAGAGAAAAAGAAAAAACAACTGTGGCATTGGCATAAAAGCAGACATATAGATTGATAGAAGAGAACTGAAAATTCAAAAATGAGTACATGTATGGTCAACCATAAAATGGTACAGAGATAATTTATGGGGAAAGAAAGGCTTTTCAGCAAATCATGCTTACACAAATTGATATCTACACGCAAACAATTTAAATACAATAAACCTAACTACACCATACAAAAAAATTGATTTGAAATGGAACTTAGACCTAATGTTAAAGCTAAAATTATAAAACTTCTAAAAGAAAATATAAGAGGAAATTTGTGTAACTTGGGGCTATATGAATATTGTAAAACAAAGAATATATAAATAGGAATAGATCAATACTAAGAACGTCTGATCTTCAAGACTAAAGAGCCAAAGAGATTAAGAAAAATTTTGCAGAAACTTTCATCTGATCAAGGTTTTGTATACAAAATGTATACAAAAATAACTCAATAAGACCAAAAAAATCCCTGATTTTTAATCATGGGCAAGGGATTTTAACAGACATTTAATGAAAGAAGATATACTAATTATAAATAAGCTCACACAAAGCACATTAGTGAATCACAAATTAAAAATTTAGTATGATAGTAATACATACTGCAAAATGACTAAGAATAAAGACAGACTGAACTGTTTCTGTGAGGACATGGAGCAGTGGTAATTCTTATATATTGATAATGGAAATCTAAAAGGATACAGCTCTTTTGGCAAAGAGTTTGGCAATTTTTTATAAAGTTAAAATAAAAATTACAAACAACTCAGTAATCCTGCTCTTAGTTGCATGCATGCTCAATTGCTTAGTTATATCCAACTCTTTGCAACCCCTTGGACCACAGCCCACCAGGCTCCTATGTCTATGGAACTTTTCAGGCAAGAATACTGGAGTAGCTTGCTTTTTCCTCCTCTAGGGGATCTTTCCAACCCAGGGATTGATTCCATGTTTCCTGCATTTGGTAGGTGAATTCTTTACCACTGAGCCAACGGAGAGGCTCACTTACTTACATAGTCAGTTCATTCGCTCAGTCGTGTCTGACTCTTTGTGACCCCATGAACCGCAGCAGGCCAGGTCTCCTTGTTCATCACCATCTCTCGGAGTTCACTCAGACTCACGTCCATCGAATCCATGATGCCATCCAGCCATCTCATCCTCTGTTGTCCCCTTCTCCTCTTGCTCCCAATCCCTCCTAGCATCAGAGTCTTTTCCAGTGAGTCAACTTTTTGCATGAGGTGGCCAAAGTGCTGGAGTTTCAGCTTGAGCATCATTCCTTCCAAAGAAATCCCAGGGCTGATCTACTTCAGAATGGACTGGTTGGATCTCCTTGCAGTCCAAGGGACTCTCAAGAGTCTTTTCCAACACCACAGTTCAAAAGCATCAATTCTTCAGTGCTCAGCCTTCTTCACAGTCCAACTCTCACAACCATACATGACCACAGGAAAAACCATAGCCTTGACTAGACGGAACTTCGTCGGCAAAGTAATGTCTCTGCTTTTGAATATGCTATCTAGGTTGGTCATAACTTTTCTTCCAAGGAGTAAGCGTCTTTTAATTTCATGGCTGCAGTCACCATCTGCAGTGATTTTGGAGCCCCCAAAATAAAGTCTGACACTGTTTCCACCGTTTCCCCATCTATTTCCCATGAAGTGATGGGACTGGATGCCATGATCTTCATTTTCTGAATGTTGAGCTTTAAGCCAACTCTTTCCACTCTCCTCTTTCACCTTCATCAAGAGGCCCTAGGAGAAATAAAATCATACATCCATACAAAACTTGGATGGGAGTTTTATTGCATGAGAGCTTTATTCACAATAGTCAAATACTTGAAAAACCCAAATGTCTATCAATTGGTAAATGTATAAAAGATTGTTGCATATCAATACAATGCAATGCTACTCAGAATTAAAAAGGATTATATTACTGGCATACTTAACAAGATGGATGAATATCAAAAGTATTATGCTGAATGAGGGACATCAGACACAAATGTCTACATACTCTATGCTCTCATTTATATGAAATTTTAGAAAATGAAACACTATGGTGACAGATCAATGATTGCCAAGGGATATGGATGGGAATAGAGGACTAAATTAAATCACTATGGAAATGTTTTCTGTTAAAAGAAATGCATTATATCTTGACTGTGATTGTGGATACAGGTTTGAATATATTTGTCAAAGCTCATGAAATTGTAAACATAAATGGGTGAACTTTATTATATGTAAATTATACTTCAAAAAGCTCCCTTTTAAAATTACCTATATATTTCAAGGGGAAATTTACAATACTTCTGAAAAATATCTGCTTAACTGCTTTGTTATTTCCTATCTCTTGCATCTGCGTTTGCCTCTCCGTTTCACTTGTTCCTTCTCATCCTCTAAAACACATAAACAATGGTGGTGTTTAATTGAGCCATATCACTTGACTTTTCAGGAGATAACTTTCTATCAGATAAAGAAGGAAGCCCCATTGGGAGTATTCTGCCTTAGGCCCCTCAGATGAATGTGATGTTGCACAAGTCATTGAGAAATAAAGCTCAGATCTTGGATCAATATTCCTCCCAGAATCGAAGCTTCTGAGACACAAGTGTCAGCTGTGTTCACTGGATATTTGCAATCAGGTTTTGCTTACTTGTGCACAATCAGTAACTTTTCTCTTACACAAACTAAAATTTTCCTCCCACCTCATTTACTTAGAGATCTAAAAACTCTGAAATCTTGGATGATAGGATTTTATAAAGATCATCTAATAGAAGGAACATTTTGTCTCAAGTTTGACCAATCTCCAAAGGGTAATGTATTTTTAATCTAGCTTAGCCTGCTTTATCACAGAAGAAAATGAATTTTATTCCCCAATGAGATATTCCTTATTAAAGCTAAAACTAGCCCTGCAGGCAGTATTTGAAACTTTATAATTAGCCTCACTCATTATCACGATATTTCTCAGTTTACAAATGTATCACCCAGAAAGTTGAGATATAGCTACATTTGGAAATATGAAAATATACATATAGATCATCTCTGCTTAGAATAAGCACAAAAACAAGTGTTCTAAATTACAGATACCTTTTTACATGAATCTAATCTTACTTCTTATTCTGAAAGAAGCTCTGAGTTGAAATGTGTTGGAATAATATTGATCATTTTCTTGTACTTATATGTTACATGCTCCTGCAAATGAATAAAACTTATCTTTGACCACTAAAAAAAAAAAAATTACAGATGGTCCATATAAGGCATAGGAAAACATCAGTTATTCAGGAGAAGAGGGAGGTGACTGTAAAATAATAACAATTTCTTATATGTATGCTGTACTTATAATGTACAAAGTAGTTTCTTAATTTTATCCTATTTCATAATCTTAATGACTTTGTAGTGAGGAAATTAAAGCTAAAAGGAATGATTTCCATAGGTTTAAAAAAAGTAGCAAAAGGCAAAGTTAGATTTCAGCTGTTCAAATTAAACAGCATTTGGACTGTGGGAGTTATCCCACAAATATGCTAAATACCTGGGACTTAAACCGATGGCTTCTAACTCTTAACCCTCTATACTGCCATGTCACCACTGTATCCTGATGCTTATATATATTTGCATAAAAGCCAATACAAAGTTTAAGTTGAGGCAAGAGTGATACACATTAAATCAAAAAAGGAATGCAGAAAATAAACTTTTTCACCAAATTGTGAGGTATCAGCAAAATGCATATGTTCTAAATACATATGAAAATTTTGTTACAGCTCTTACATTCATGAAGATATGAAGAAAAACTATAATGTTTACATATGTGCTTATCTTTGGGTCATTAATAACAAGGAGCATGACCAAGTCCTACTTACATGCTGTCAGGCAATAACTAGTAGTCGATACATCATGGTTATAATAGAAAATGATGTATCTCCTGTCTTTTGTTCTAATTTTTAGAAATGGATGGAGTCTCCCAAACTATACATAGGTATAACACACTCAATTTAGCAAGTTATTTGCATTGAAGGAAAAACATTTTCATATTGGTCGAACTCATAGTCTATTCTGTCTATGCAGAATTTCTTTTAACAAAAACACAACAGGATATTTGGGAGATGTGTTACATGTGCCCTTGATGAGATCGTCAAAAAGTTGGTGATTAATTTAAAAATATATTAGATGGATGAAATTTGAACCGATTATACAGAGTGAAGTAAGCCAGAAAGAAAAACACCAATACAGTATACTGACACATATATATGGAATTTAGAAGACAGTAATGATGACCCTATATGTGAGACAACAAAGAGACACAGAGGTATAGAGTGGACTTTTGGACTCTGAGGGAGAGGGAAAGGGTGGGATGGTTTGGGAGAATGGCAATGAAACATGTATATTTTCCTGTAAGAAACGAAGCGCCAATCTATGTTCAATGTAGGATGCAGGATGCATGGGGCTGATGATTCAAGTAGAGGATGTGGGGTGGGAGGTGGGAGGGGGCTTCGGCATTGGGAGATTGTGTTCACCTGTGGCAGATTCGTGTCAATGTATGGCAAAACAAATACAGTATTGTAATTAAAAAAATAAATAAATTTAATAAAAATAAAAATAAAAATAAATTAGAAAATGTTCAACATCTCTAATAATCAAGTAAATACAATTCTTAAGAACTGGATATCATGTTTTGCCTATTACATTGATAATTTTAAAAATTAATAATGCCAAGTGTTATTGGATTGCTTATCTCTTTTGTATGTGGTTTTGAGCTAAGTGAAGATTATAAAACAAAGTCTATATAAATTAGAATGCATCAAAGTTAAACACTTCTGATCTCTGAAAGACTTATAAGAATAAAGAGGCAAACAGATTAAGACAAAAATACTTGCAAAAATTTTTATCTGATCAAGGTTTTATGTACAGTGAAGTGAGTGAACTGAAAGTTTCTCAGTCGACTCTTTGCAACCCCATGGCAGCCATGCAATTCTCCAGGCCAAAACATTGGACTGGGTAGCCTTCCCTTCTCCAAGGATCTTCCCAACCCAGGGACTGAACCCAGGTGTCCTGCATTGCAGGTGGATTCTTTACCAGCTGAGCCACAAGGGAAGCCCAAGAATATATACATACATACCAAAACACTCTTACAACTCAGTAATAAGGCAAAAACTAAGACTGATTTTAAAAAGTCTCCGTGTGAGGTGGCTCTCTTGATTAACAATATCAGACTATTGCCTTACCCCTTCTTCCTACTCTGAAGAAGGATGTGCCTCATTGGAAAGTATGAGTTATTGGTATATGTTTCTTCATTGTGTGGAACTTATATATTAAAAAATAATAAAAATTGGAGATTTGCTCCATTTTTTTCTTCTCACTTTTCTCTAGACCTAAGGCAGTTATACAGCTGTCTCTTGGTATCCATGCGGGATTAGTTCCAGAACTTCCTCATATACCAAAATCAAGGGATGTTCAAGGATATTCATGCCACAATAAAAATCACCTATCATATAAAGTACAAGAAAAATTACTACATGAATGAGAAAAGACAATCAATGAATACTAACAAAGATGCTAACACTAAAATGAATCAGATATTGAAATTCTGTCACAAGGATTTTAAAGAAGACATCATAAAATGGTTAACAGGTGATCACAAATTATCTTTAAAAAACTCACCAAAGAAATAGAGGTTATTAAAGAGAACCAATAAAATTATAGAACTCAAAAATGTGACATCCTTATTTGTACTCATCAAAAACTGGAAGCAAGTGCAATGCCTTTCAAAAGGTGAATGGATAAGCAAACTTTTATTCTTTACAGTAGAATTCAATTTCTTAGAATTGAATCTTATTCAACAGTACCAAAAAAAAAAAAAAATGACTCACTAAGCTATAAAATGACATGAAATGAAGTAAAAGTCGCTCAGTCATGTCCGATTCTTTGAGACCCCATGGACTATACAGTCCATGGAATTCTCCAGGCCAGAATACTGGAGTAGGTAGCCTTTCCCTTCTCCAGGGGATCTACCTAACCCAGGGATCAAACCCAGGTCTCCCACACACAAGGGAAACCCCATGTAATGACATGGATAAACCTTAAATACATATTGTTAAGAGAAATAAGCCAATCTGAAAAAACTATATACTGTAACATAATTTCATATTCTGGAAAAAGCAAAAATATACACAAGTTAAAAAAAAATCAGTGGTATCCAGGAGTTCAGGTAAAAGGGAAGGATTAAATAAAAGAGCCACAAGCGGATTTTTAGGGTAGTGAAACTTATTCTGACTAATACCATAATGGTAGGTATAAGACATTAAGCATATGTCAAAGCTCACTGAATTTCATAGCACAGAGAGTGAACCACTGTGACTGTCCAAGCAGCCCATGTTTACTGAGTCCCCTTAATTGAGGGTGTGCCAATACCTGTCAGTGTCCCAAAGGGGAAGAACTCAGTCAGCACCTAGATTTGGGCTGATTGGATAGCAGATCCTCAGGAAGTGATTTTTAAAGTCTGCAAATATGTACAATCCTGTGCACGTTTGATCCGTGGGTTGGGAGGTCCCCTGTGGAAAGGTATGGCACCCCACTCCAGTATTCGTGCCTGGAGAATCCCATGGACAGAGGAAACTTGTGGGCTATGGCCCATAGGGTTGCACAGAGCCGGACATGACTGAAGCAACTTGGCACACACAGGGGACCAGAAAACAAAAGTCCCATAGGTTATGTTCTAGGCGATCTAGAGTGTCCCCTGAATGGCAGTCACCAAAATTGGGGCTCCAGATGAGGGTACAGGCTCCTTTCTGGAGGCCCCAGAAAGCTGAAGTGAGACAAGCAGAAAGTGGAAAGAATTCACTGGACTCTGTCCCCTGAGAGACCCTCAGAAGTTCCTCAGATGTGTGTAAACCACGTGCGTAGCCCTCAGGTCAAAGCTCCAGGACAAGCAAATAGGTCTTTACCATAAAAGGACTCAGGGTATGTTTCAGTCTCTGTGCAGTACCCTGAGCATGGTAGCCAGCAAAGAATTGACTCTCTGATTGTTACAGTCCTGTGGGAACACAAGCCCCCCAGCCTCCAGAGCCAAGTGATCAAGGGTATCCCTCTCTCAGCAGCGGAAAAAACTGGCACAGCAGATACATGCAAAAGCTCCCTTCTGGGAGACAGTGTGCTCTGGAATCTGGCAGAAGAGAGCGCAAAGTTAGCACCCTCCCTCCTAGGGCTCTGGAAAGGATTACAGGTACATTCTGGGACCTCAGGCTACAGCTATAAAGATAAACTCATATCAACAGAAGCTTGGGTTCATGGAACTGTCTCCTCTTGCTGTGCCCTTGGGTAGTAGCCCTTTAAGAATTCTTTCTTGATTGCACTCTTTTGGGGCCAGTAAGTGTAAGCCTTCATGGCAACTATAGTCTTTTAGACACAAGCACACGCACATCAAAAGAAAATTTAAAAATGACTGAAAGCAGAGGAAAAAAGACCTAGGCAACAGAAAACAGTACAAGGAAATACAAATTGTAGCTTCCATGGTTTAAAAAACATAATTATGCAATATAGAGGCAAATCTAGCAGCAAGCCTCTGTAGCGTAGCTGTTAGACAGCACTTTTGGGCTTCCCTTGTAGCTCAGTGGGTAAAGAATTTGCCTGCAGTGCAGGAGACCTGGGTTCGATCCTTGGGTTGGGAAAATCCCCTGGAGAAGGAAATGGCAACCCACTCCACTATCCTTGCCTGGAAAATCTCATGGACAGAGGAACCTGGTGGACTGCAGTCTGGGGGTCCCAAAGAGTCAAGCACAACTGAGCGACTAACACACACAGAGGCAAATCTAATACTGTCTCTTCTGCCCTGCATTCTACAAAATTATGAATGAAGGTAAAAAATGAAGTATAAATGAGTAAACGAGCACAGACAATGGAGATCAAAGCAATAAAGTTTGTGTTCCAAAGAGGGAACAAGAGCATTTGAAAGGAAGAACCAAAAACTGGAAAAAATAATTTCTGGACCTAAAAAATAATGCTTAAGAATAGAAAGAAAAATATTAACTTGCTTTAGATAAATTAAATAGAGTTGTACACAGAAAACAAATTAATAAAATTTGAATTTGCATTTGAATATGGACAAAACATCATCATGTATTCAAGGAAACAAAAATCAAGTTTTGCTTTTGGAAATTCTCCCATATTTGCCAGCCTGATTTGTATTCTCTTCTTAAGGCAATGGTATAAGAAGAAGAGTTCCAAATCTTTACCCTTGACTCTGCTTGTTGCCTAGAAACAGACACAAATTAGCTAAAATGTGCAAAATCCTGTTGTGGAAATTGGGCAAAGATGCCCTTCAAATGACACAAACTACAAGAAATTTTTCTTTGAAATAGGTAAAGAAGTCCTGACTAAAAGATATATTTTATTTACTTAAATCCTTTCTTGGGAAAAGCAGTGTGGAATCACAAGAACTGTGTTGATCTTGGAAAAACACCACAAATACCCCTAATATTAAGACATGAGGATTGGTATTTTAGACATCGGAAAATATCATCCTGGAATATTTTTAGCCTTGCAGAAACTTACCAAAAGCAGCTACCTCCAAGTATTTTAAAGGCAAGTGTGGCCAAAACAAGTAGAAATCTTTGGTATCTCCCTAGCATAGTTGTTTCTTAATACGGTTGACATATTCCCTAAAAGGTAGGATTATTTCTATTTATTGTGTGTTTTGCTTATGTTGTTCTTTAATTGCCCTACCCAATTTTTACTTATGAACAATTTCAGACATTGAAAAAACTTTACAAGATTTTACAGACAATAACTGTAATAACTGTATATCCTCCTGGATTCTAAAATTATCATTTTACTATAACTTATTCCAATTTTCATTATTAAGGCATACTTTAAATATAGGAAAATACATCCATTTTGGTATATAGTTATACCAGCTTTGTCAAATGCCTATATAGTTATATAATTATCACAACAATAAAGATACAGTCTATTTCTTTTATCTCCTTAATTCTCCCTACTTTGTATTCAATCCCTCCCCTACCCTTGGATTCTGGCAACCATTGATTTATTTTCTATCCCTAGGGTAACCAGATTTAGAAAGAAAAATATGCACTTGGGGAACACTTACACTATTATGTCACTGTTTATCTGAAATTCAGATGTAAATGATAACCTGTATTTTATCCAGCAGTATACCTGTATGTGGAGAAGGTAGTGGCACCCCACTCCAGTACTCTTGCCTGGAAAATCCCATGGACAAAGGAGCCTGGTAGGCTGCAGTCCATGGGGTTGCTAAGAGTCGGGCACAACTGAGTGACTTCACTTTCACTTTTCACTTTCATGCATTGGAGAAGGAAATGGCAACCCACTCCAGTGTTTTTGCCTGGAGAATCCCAGGGATAGAGGAGCCTAGTGGGCTGCCGCTGTGGGGTCGCACAGAGTCGGACATGACTGAAGCGACTTAGCAGCAGCAGCATACCTGTATGTACACTTCTGGTGCCCTAATTAAACTTATGTAACCAACCCTATAGCATATATTTTATCTTGTGTTTTCTTCTAAAACTTTAAATGCTTTTTTTTTTTTATTTTACAATTAGGGCTATGATCCATTTTGAGTTAATCTTTGGTTTTTGTATAAGATATGAGGCATGTCAAGTTTCCTTTTTTGTTTTGAATTTTCAATTGTTTCAGCACATTGTCTTGAAAATATACTTTCTCCATTTAATTACCTTTACACCTTCATCAGAAATATGTTCATATCTATGTCAGTCTATCTCTGATTTTTCTATTTTGTCTCATTCATGTGTCACTTTGCCAGTATCACATAATTCGATTACTTCAGCTTTATGGGAAATCTTACAAGTAGATTTTGTCCAAAACTGTTTTGGCTATTCTACTAATTGTGCCTTTCCATATGAATTGCAGAATTCATTTTTCTAAACAAAAATCCTGCTAGGATTTTGTCTGACATTAATTTGGCTCTATGAATCAATTTGCAAATTATTAATATCTCCAAAACAATGAGTCTTCACATCCACAAATAAGGCATGTCTTTACATTTATTTAGGTCTTTAAAATCATTACTTAATATGTCAAGGTTTTCTCTGGCATAAAAAAAATTATGGTTTTCCCCATAAAAATGGACAATAGATTACAATGTACCTGAAACAAAAGTCCGGAGAAGGCATTGGCACCCCACTCCAGTACTCTTGCCTGGAAAATCCTATGTACGGAGGAGGCTGGTGGGCTGCAGTCCATGGGGTCGCGAAGAGTCAGACACAACTGAGTAACTTGACTTTCACTTTTCACTTTCATGCATTGGAGAAGGAAATGGCAACCCACTCCAGTGTTCTTGCCTGGAAAATCCCAGGGATAGAGGAGTCTAGTGGGCTGCCGACTATGGGGTCGCACAGAGTTGGACACGACTGAAGTGACTTAGCAGAAGCAAAAGCCAGGCTAAGGAGAAAGCTAGATGCAGAAAGTGAATTGTTGAAATAGAATCTATGAAAAAATATAATTGCTGTATAGGGCTGCTCACTGCAATAGCATCCCATCACTACCATGAGGTTACTCAATCAAAAGACTGATAACAAAACCTCATTTTAATCAATTTTAAAATTAAAGACAAAAGCAAAGGATTCTGTGAGTAACCTAGAGACTAATGAGACAACGCAGAGAGAATCCACCCACATTTTTGGCCAAATATCAGGTCACATTCAAGTTTCCAACAGAAAGAACTAACAAGTGGGCCAAAAGATTTTTCAGAATAATATAAAGAAATAAAAGTAACACTGAAGAGAACATAGTTTGTTAAAATGATTGCTAAAATAAGAGGAAATTTTAGCTAGCATGTGCATCATGCTGACAAAAAGAAGCAAATTTTGTAGAGGAGAGGAAAGCTACACTGATGAAGTGAAATATAACAATAAAGGATACAAGTAATATAATGAAAAAGTGTAGAGGTAAGCAAATACTGTAACATATTTCAAAAAAGCATTACAAACAAGGATGGTTATTATAACATAAATTAGTTATGTGCACAGCACCTAAAACAGCTTTCTGGGATTGTACAGAAGAATAAGGCAGAAAATAAAGACAATAAATGATGAGAGGTGATAGCATAAAAGATGGAATACAAAGAACAAATTCACAAATGTTCCAAAAGAAGAGACTTCAAATATATAAAGGAAGTCAATATTTAAACTGAAGAAAGATTTGAAACTGCAATTAGAAATGGATAACTGACACAAATAAATAGGAGCATTGAAGGGAGAAGAGAGGAAATGCAGAAGACAGGCGCTAATTTAAGGATATTAAAAGTATGTTAATATGTGGATTAATTCTAGAAGAATTAGAGTCATGTACTCTGTTTCTAAACAAATTATGGTAAAGTCAAACAAATTTTATCATCCAACATATAAAAGGAATAAAATAAAACAACAAAAGAGAAAACACAAACTAAGCTGGCAGGAACAAAGCCAACTATATCAGTAATCACTTAAATTTTAATTGGATAAAATTATCTATTGCAAGACAGAGGTGCTCAAAATTGATTTTTTTAAGTGTAAGCATTAGTGTTCATAAGAGTGGCAACTTAAAAGATAAAATGTGGATCAAGTAAACGTTAAAATAAAAGCTGATGTGGATAAAATAGGTTTTACTATACAAAGCATTAAGTGGGGAAAAGTAAGATATTGTATATTGGTAAAAGTCATGAACATTAAGTATCCAACATACTTTTCTAAAGTGAAGCAAATTTACTTTAGATGACAGAGGATGAGATGGTTGGATGGCATCACCGACTTGACGGACATGAGTTTGAGCAAGCTCTGGGAGTGGTGATGGACAGGAAAGCCCGGTGTGCTACAGTCCATGGGGTCACAAAGAGTCGGACAAAACTGAGTGACAGAACTGAACTAAAAGCAAATATTGACTGAATCACAATGGAGACTTTGTCAAATGTGTAATAATAGGAGACCTGGGTAGATCTTTCTCAGAAACCAATAAATCAGATAAGAAGTTTTATAGAAGACTTTAATAATACCAAATTAACAAGTACAATGGGGAAAAATATATAATCTTTATTTGAAGTTAGGATAAAAAAATTTTGGAATATTTTTAAAAGTTGACAAAGAATGTCTTAACGAATTAAAAGTAATCACATTGAATTGATGCTGCCCACATACTATAATTCACCAAATTTAGAAATCAATATGCAAAAGGTGGTCTTTAAGTCCTATATAACTCAAAAATTAAAAGAAAAAGACACTATAGCCTTGGTTAAAGAGAATTTGAAGAATAAGTGTAAAAAATTTAGAAATAAATGATAATACAAACACTATGTATTAGATGTAGCCAATAGAATATTAAGAAAATGCTGTATGTACTTTAAAATAGGAGGTTGGAAATACATGTATAAATGTATTGAAATGTAAAACTAGAAAGAGAATTGCAAAATGAACACAAATAAAGGTAAATAAATGAATAAAAATAAAAGCTGGAAAAAAGAAAATAGAAAAATCAGTGGAAATTGTCCATAAAAAAGGTTATTTCAGAGAACTAATTAAAAATACAAATTTTGACAAGTATAAACAAAACAAGAGAGAAGGTAAAATACAAAAACATTAGACTAGTACATCAGAAGACTAATGTGTACATATTTATAATAATATATTTGCATACATAAAGTGGACAATAATTTAGAAAAAAAAGTATACCAGAATTTCCAAATAAGAAGTAAAATCTGATTAGATCAATAATCTATAAAATATATAAATCTTTGAAAGCATATCTTTGAATGATCTCTGTTCGTCTCCAAGGCAAACCATTCAATATCACCGTTATCCAAGTCTATGCCCCAGCCAGTAATACTGAAGAAGCTGAAGTTGAACGGTTCTATGAAGACCTACAAGACCTTTTAGAACTAACACCCAAAAAAGATGTCCTTTTCATTCTAGGAGACTGGAATGCTAAAGTAGGAAGTCAAGAAACACCTGGAGTAACAGGCAAATTTGGCCTAGGAATGCGGAACAAAGCAGGGCAAAGACTAATAGAGTTTTGCCAAGAAAATGCACTGGTCATAGTAAACACCCTCTTCCAACAACACAAGAGAAGACTCTATACATGGATATCACCAGATGGTCAACATGGAAATCAGACTGATTATATTCTATGCAGCCAAAGATGGAGAAGCTCTACACAGTCAACAAAAATAAGACCAGGAGCTGACTGTGGCTCAGATCATGAACTCGTTATTACCAAATTCAGACTCAAACTGAAGAAAGTAGGGAAAACTGCTAGACCATTCAGGTATGACATAAATCAAATCCCTTATGATTGTATAGTGGAAGTGAGAAATAGATTTAAGGGCCTAGATCTGATAGATAGAGTGCCTGATGAACTATGGAATGAGGTTCGTGACATTGTATAGAAGACAGGGATCAAGACCATCCCCATGGAAAAGAAATGCAAAAAAGCAAAATGGCTGTCTGAGGAGGCCTTACAAATAGCTGTGAAAAGAAGAGAGATGAAAAGCAAAGGAGAAAAGGAAAGATATAGGCATCTGAATGCAGAGTTCCAAAGAATAGCAAGAAGAGATAAGAAAGCCTTCTTCAGCGATCAATGCAAAGAAATAGAGGAAAAGAACAGAATGGGGAAGACTAGAGATCTCTTCAAGAAGATTAGAGATACCAAGGGAACATTTCATGCAAAGATGGGCTTGATAAAGGACAGAAATGGTATGGACCTAACAGAAGGAGAAGATATTAAGAAGAAGTGGCAAGAATACACGGAAGAACTGTATAAAAGATCTTCACGACCCAGATGATCATGATGATGTGATCACTCATCTAGAGCCAGACATCTTGGAATGTGAAGTCAAGTGGGCCTTAGAAAGCATCACTACGAACAAAGCTAGTGGAGGTGATGGAAGTCCAGCTGAGTTGTTTCAAATCCTGAAAGATGATGCTGTGAAAGTGCTGCACTCAGTATGCCAGCAAATTTGGAAAACTCAGCAGTGGCCACAGGACTGGAAAAGGTCAGTCTTCATTCCAGTTCCAAAGAAGGGCAATGCAAAAGAATGCACAAACTACCACACAATTTCACTCATCTCTCATGCTACTAAAGTAATGCTCAAAATTCTGCAAGCCAGGCTTCAGCAATATGTGAACCGTGAACTCCCTAATGTTCAAGCTGGTTTTAGAAAAGGCAGAGGAACCAGAAATCAAATTGCCAACATCCGCTGGATCATGGAAAAAGCAGGAGAGTTCCAGAAAAACATCTATTTCTGCTTTATTGAGTATGCCAAAGCCTTTGATTGTGTGGGTCATGATAAACTGTGGAAAATTCTGAAAGAGATGGGAATACCAGACCACCTGACCTGCCTGTTGAGAAATCTGTATGCAGGTCAGGAAGCAACAGTTAGAACTGGACATGGAACAACAGACTGGTTCCAAATAGGAAAAGGAGTACGTCAAGGCTGTATATTGTCACCCTGCTTATTTAACTTCTATGCAGAGTACATCATGAGAAACGCTCGGCTGGAAGAAACACAAGCTGGAATCAAGATTGCCGGGAGAAATATCAATAACCTCAGATATGCAGATGACACCACCCTTATGGCAGAAAGTGAAGAGCAACTAAAAAGTCTCTTGAGGAAAGTGAAAGAGGAGAGTGAAAAAAGTTGGCTTAAAGCTCAACATTCAGAAAACAAAGATCATGGCATCCGGATCCATCACTTCATGGGAAATAGATGGGGAAACAGTGGAAAGAGTGTCATACTATATTTGGGGGGGTTCCAAAATCACTGCAGATGGTGACTGCAGCCATGAAATTAAAAGACGCTTACTCCTTGGAAGAAAAGTTATGACCAACCTAGATAGCATATTCAAAAGCAGAGACATTACTTTTCCAACTAAGGTCCGTCTAGTCAAGGCTATGGTTTTCCCAGTGATCATGTATGGTTGTGAGAGTTGACTGTGAATAAGGCTGAGTGCCAAAGAATTGATGCTTTTGAACTGTGGTGTTGGAGAAGACTCTTGAGAGTCCCTTGGACTGCAAGGAGATCCAACCAGTCCATTCTGAAGTAGATCAGCCCTGGGATTTCTTTGGAAGGAATGATGCTAAAGCTGAAACTCCAGTACTTTGGCCACCTCATGTGAAGAGTTGACTCATTGGAAAAGACTCTGATGCTGGGAGGGGTTGGGGGCAGGAGGAGAAGGGGACAACTGAGGATAAGGTGGCTGGATGGCATCACGGACTCGATGGACGTGAGTCTGAGTGAACTCTGGGAGATGGTGATGAACAGGGAGGCCTGGTGTGCTGCGATTCATGGGGTCGCAAAGAGTCAGACACGACTGAGCGACTGAACTGAACTGAATCATTTCATGTCTTCTGTGGAGTATTCAAACAAAAACTTCAAGGAACATATAACTTTCATCTTCGGTACAATGTTCCAGAGCTTAGGAAAAAGAAAAGACTAAACTCTCTGCCTGCCCATGCAGGAAAACAGAGTTCATTCCCTGGGTTAGGAAGATCCCCCAAAAAAGGAATGGCTACGTACTCCAGTATTCCTCCCTGGAAAATTCCACGGACAAAGTATCCTAGCAGGCTACAGTCCATGGAGGTCAGAAAAGAATCAGATGTGACTTATGACTAAACAACAACATAAACTTATTCGGGGGGTTAACATAATCCTAATGCTAAAATTGAACAATCGTACATTATATATAATTATTAACCAAACTCAGGTATAAGATTAAAAGTAAAAATCCTAAACAAAATACCAGCCAACTGATTTCAGGAAAGATTTGAAATAGTAAAAAGGGGGTGACAGAGGATGAGATGGTTGGATGTCTTCACTGACTCAATGGATGTGAGTTTGGGCAAGCTCCAGGAGATGGTGATGGACAGGGAAGCCTGGCATGTGGTAACCCAAAGTCGCACAGAGTTAGACACGACTGAATGACTGAATCTGTTTTGAAATAGTAAAGTCAAATGTATCTTGTGTGTGTGTGTGTGTGTGTGTGTGGCCCGCTTAGTAGCTCAGTTGTGTCCGACTTTGTGACCACATGGGCTGTAGCTTGCCAGGCTCCTCCAGCCTAGAATACTGCAGTGGGTTGCCATTCCCTCCTCCAGGGGATCTTCCCAACCCAGAGACAGAACCCAGGTCTCCCACATTGCAGGATGACACACACATTTCTTAATCTCACTAGAAAAGTAGTTCACTTCTTTAACAGATTTAAAGGAAAATTATTGACACCTCAGTGAATTTAAAAAGGACTTGAAATTTAATGCATCATCATTACAAAAATGTCTAGCAAAATAAAGGAAGAACTTCCTAAACTAAAAGATGACTACAAAAAAGAAATATGCATAAAATATAATCTTTCTGATAAAACTATCAAAGAATTTTTAATAAAGTCATGAATAAACTAAAGAAATAATTTCTACTATTAAGCATTTTAATGATGGTCCTAGCCAACACAATAAGCAAACAGAAATAAATGCAAAGTGTAATGATTAGAAAAGATTAGATGAAACCCTACAATTTAATTTTTTTTCTTATTTCTTTATTTTTCTGGGCAGACATGTTATTACAAATAACACTTGCCAAATAAAAGAAAAAAAATCCTACTAGAGAAGTTCAATAATAGGGTGGGAATAACAGATGATAAACTCAGTGAACCTGAGGACAGATCAGTAGAATTCACCCAATCTAAATATAGAGAAAAGTGCGAGGTTGGGGCGGGCGGGGAACATGAATAGAGTCTCAGTGATCTGGGAAACAAAAATGTATCAGAGTGCCAGAGGGAGAGGAGAAGGTAGGACTAGATATTCAAATAAATAACAGCTTTAAAGTTCCCAAATTTGATAAAAAACAATAACTTACAGGTTCATAAAACTGAGTAAATATAAAATAGAATACATTCAAAGATACACCTGACAAGAAACATCACCATTAAAATTCTGAAAACTAAATCAAAGAAAAACATATTGAAAGCAGTCAGAGAAAAACAACACATAAACTATAGGAAAACACCAATGCAAATGACAGTGTATTTCTCATTTGAGACCATGGAGGCCAGAATGAAGCCACAAAAATTATTTCAAACACTAAAAGAACAGCTTACCACTTTAGAAATGAAGGGAATATAAAAGCATTCCCCACATAAGAGCAAACAAAAAGAAATTGTCACTAGTGGATTTATCCTTTATTATCAGCTTTACTGAGGTATAAGTGACCAATGTGTATACATTTAAAGTATACAACATGATGATTTGACATACATATACTTTGTGAAGTGATTTTTACAATCAGACATTAACATATCCATCATCTCACATAGTTATCTTCTTTTGCATGTGTGTTGAGAAAAATAATAATAGAGTGTGGCTCAGCACGTAAAGGGCCTTCCCTGGTGGCTCAGATGGTAAAGAGTCCACCTGCAATGCAGGAGACCTGGGTTTGATTGGTTGGTCAGGAAGATTCCCTAGAGAAGAGAACGGCAATCCACTCCAGTATGCTTGCCTGGAGAAATCCATGGACAGGGGAGTCTGGTGGGCTATAGTCTATGGGGTTGAAAAGAATTGGTGAGAATGCTTAATGTATACTCTCTTAGGAAATTTTAAGTATAGAACATAGTATTTCTAACTAAAGTCACCATGCTGTACATTAGATCCTCAGAGATTATTCAACTCACAGATGCAGTCTTGTATACTTCAACCACTACTGCATGTGTGTGCTCAGTCGTGTCCCACTCTTTGAGGCCCCATGGACTGTAGCCCGTCATGCTTTTCTGCCCATGGAAATTTCCAGGCAAAAATACTAGAGTGGGGTGCCATTTTCTAGTCCAGGAGATCTTCCTGACCTACAATCTAACCTGAGTCTCTTATATTCCCTGCATTCGCAAGTGGATGGGACCATAAAGAAGGCTGATTGCCTAAGAATTGACGCTTTTGAACTATGATGTTAGAGAAGACTCTGGAGAGTCTTTTGCACTGCAAGGAGATCAAACCAGTCAATCCTAAAGGAAATCAACCCTGAACATTTATTGGAAGAAATGATGCTGGGAGCAGTCCTAAGGTGGTGGAGGAATAGGACGGGGAGACCATTTCCTCCCCCACAAATTCATCAAAAGAACATGTGAACACTGAGTAAATTTCACAAAACAGCTTTTGAAAGCTGGCAGAGGACATCAAGCATCCAGAAAAGCGGCCCATTGTCTTCGAAAGGAGGTAGGAAAATATATACAAGATAAAAGAGAGACAAAAGAGGTAGGGACAGAGATCTGTTCCGGGAAGTGAGTCTTAAAAAGAGAAGTTTCCAAACACCAGGAAACACTCTCACTGGCAAGTCTGTGCCTTGGAACCACAGAGGGCAACATAACCGGAAGGAAAAATAAATAAATAATTAAAACCCACAGATTACCTGCCCAACGGTAACTCCCAGTGGAGAAGCAGCAGACGCCTGCATCTCCCATCAGGAAGCGGGGGCTGGGCAGGGAGGTGTGCGCTGCATTGCTTAGAGTAAGGACTGGGACTGAATGCCCCGAGGGCAATCTGAGGGAACTAACTTGAGATAGCAAACCAGACTGTGGGACAGCTATCACGGGAAAAGCCCTAACTTAAGACACTGCCAGGTCCACTCACAGAACAAAGGACTGACTAGAGCTAGCCAGCTGCGGACCAGCCCATCCCCGCCCAGACAGGCAGGCAAGGGCAGCCAGAGCTGGAGGGGGGGGTAATCGCAGCCCCAGAGAGGCATCATCTACCAAACTGCAAGCAAGCTTCATTGCTAACCATGACTTCTTGGGATTCTGGACGGTCGATATCCACCTGAGAAGGTGCATGGGTTGTACACCCAGAAAACCAAGAGGCAGGGACGGGGGAGGCAATAAGTCGCAGGGACTGTGCTAGCCAAACACCTGGTCACCTGAGTTGCTCAGACCTGGGAAGGGCACAAAATGCAGGCCCAACCAAGTCTGCGCATCTGAGGACTACCCGAGTGCTTGAACGTGAGCAGCTTACACATTGGAAGTGCATACAACCCAGGGCCGGCCTCAGACAGTTCCTGGCAAGGCAATATACAGCCTGAGCAGTATAGACTGAGAAAGCACACACGCCATGAGCGGGAGCAAACCCAGTGTGGCCAAGACACTGCGAACATACACCAGTGTTATTTGTTTGCAGAGTCCCTCCCTCCGCACAGCACAACTGAAACTCAGCCTAAAAAGAGTCCACCACTGCTCCTTTGCGTCAGGGCAGATATTAGACACTGAAGAGATCTGCAAACAGAAGAAGCTAAAACAAACAGAGGGAACCGCCTTGGAAGTGACAGATGGCGAAGTCTTGAGGCTACTTTAAGAATAAGACTGAAAACCAGAGGCAGGAGGCTTAAGTCCAAATCCTGAAAACACCAGAGAGCTCCTGACTCCAGTTCAGTTCAGTTCAGTCGCTCAGTCATGTCCGACTATTTGCAACCCCATGAATCGCAGCACGCCAGGCCTCCAGTCCATCACCAAATCCCGGAGTTCACTCAGATACGTCCATCGAGTCCGTGATGCCATCCAGCCATCTCATCCTCAGTCGACCCCTTCTTCTCCTGACCCCAATTCCTCCCAGCATCAGAGTCTTTTCCAATGAGTCAACTCTTCACACGAGGTGGCCAAAGTACTGGAGTTGCAGCTTTAGCATCATTCCTTCCAAAGAAATCCCAGGGTTCATCTCCTTCAGAACAGACTGGTTGGATCTCCTTGCAATCCAAGGGACTCTCAAGAGTCTTCTCCAACACCACAGTTCAAAAGCATCAATTCTTTGGTGCTCAGCTTGCTTCACTGTCCAACTTTCACATCCATACATGACCACAGGAAACACCGTAGCCTTGACTAGGCGGACCTTAGTTGGCAAAGTAATGTCTCTGCTTTTGAATATGCTATCTAGGTTGGTCATAACTTTTCTCCTAAGGAGTAAGCGTCATTTAATTTCATGGCTGCAGTCACCATCTGCAGTGATTTTGGAGCCCCCAAAAATAAAGTCTGACACTGTTTCCACTCTTTCCCCATCTATTTCCTATGAAGTAATGGGACCAGATGCCATGATCTTCGTTTTCTGAATGTTGAGCTTTAAGCCAACTTTTTCACTCTCCTCTTTCACTTTCCTCAAGAGGCTCTTTAGTTGCTTTTCACTTTCTGCCATAGGGTGGTGTCATCTGCATATCTGAGGTTATTGATATTTCTCCTAGCAATATTAATTCCATCTTGTGTTTCTTCCAGCCCAGCGTTTCTCATGATGTACTCTGCATAGAAGTTAAATAAGCAGGGTGACAATATACAGCCTTGACATACTCCTTTTCCTATTTGGAACCAGTCTGTTGTTCCATGTCCAGTTCTAACTGTTGCTTCCTGACCTGCATACAGGATTCTCAAGAGGCAGGTCAGGTGGTCTGGTATTCCCATCTCTCTCAATATTTTCCACAGTTTATTGTGATCCACACAGTCAAAGGCTTTGGCATAGTCAATAAAGCAGAAATAGATGTTTTTCTGGAACTCTCTTGCTTTATCGATGATCCAGCAAATGTTGGCAATTTGATCTCTGGTTCCTCTGCCTTTTCTAAAACCAGCTTGAACATCAGGAAGTTCATGGTTCACGTATTGCTGAAGCCTGGCTTGCAGAATTTTGAGCATTAGTTTACTAGCATGCGAGATGAGTGCAACTGGGTGGTATTTTGAGCATTCTTTGGTATTGCCTTTCTTTGGGATTGGAATGAAAACTGACCTTTTCCAGTCCTATGGCCCTGCTGTTTTCCAAATTTGCTGGCATACTGAGTGCAACACTTTCACAGCATCATCTTTCAGGATTTGAAATAGCTCAACTGGAATGCCATCACCTCCACTAGCTTTGGTCGTAGTGATGTTTTCTAAGGCCCACTTGACTTCACATTCCATGATCACTCTTAATGAGTGATCACACCATCGTGATTATCTGGGTCGTGAAGCTCTTTTTGTACAGTTCTGTGTATTCTTGCCACCTCTTCTTAATATTTTCTGTTTCTGTTAGGTCCACACATTTCTGTCCTTTATCAAGCCCATCTTTGCATGAAATGTTGAGTCTTTTCTATTGCAGTAGTTACTAATGCAATTATCCCATCAAAAGATAGACATTGGAAGAATGAAAAAAAAAGTGACCTGTCTCTATGCTGTTGACAAGAGACTCATTTTAGATGCAAAGAAGCAAATAGTTTGAAAGCAAAAGGATAAACAAGATGTCACTTAATGGAAACCAAAAGAGGGCTGAGGTACCTAAACTATACTATTATAATAGATAAAGGATGCTATTATAGATTGATAAAAGGGTCAATCCTTCAGAGACATATAACAGTTATAACTTATATACACCTAACATAGAGCCTCATATAAAAATAGAAAGATGAAAGCACACTAAGTTTATTTCAGTTGCTCAGTCATGTCCAACTCTTTGCGACCCCATGAATTACAGCATACCAGGCCTCCCTGTTCATTACCATCTCCCAGAGTTCACTCAGCCTCATGTCCATCGAGTCCGTGATGCCATCCAGCCATCTCATCCTCTGTCGTCCCCTTCTCCTCCTGCCCCCAATCCCTCCCAGCATCAGAGTCTTTTCCAATGAGTCAGCTCTTCGCATGAGGTGGCCAAAGTACTGGAGTTTCAGCTTTAGCATCATTCCTTCCATTCAGAATGGACTGGTTGGATCTCCTTGCAGTCCAAGGGACTTGGACTCACATCGATCGATTCAGTGATGCCATCCAGCCATCTCATCCTCTGTCATCCCCTTCTTCTCCTGCCTCCAATCCTTCCCAGCATCAGAGTCTTTTCCAATTAGTCAACCCTTCGCATGAGGTGGCCAAAGTACTGGAGTTTCAGCTTTAGCAACATTCCTTCCAAAGAAATCCCAGGGCTGATCTCCTTCAGAATGGACTGGTTGGATCTCCTTGCAGTCCAAGGGACTCACAAGAGTCTCCTCCAACACCACAGTTCAAAAGCATCAAATCTTCGGCGCTCAGCCTTCTTACAGTTCAACTCTCACATCCATACATGACCACAGGAAAAACCATAGCCTTGACTAGACAGACCTTAGTCGGCAAAGACAGAGACAAAATTATCAGAAGAAAGGAATTAATAGACTAGAGAGGATAAAATTGAAATACAGAATACATATAACCTATAAAAATATAGAATCACTGTTTCACATCTAAACTAGTACATTATTGTAAATCAACTGTACCTCAATGCAAAAGAAATAGAGAATACAAAACACAGGGGGAAAAAAAGCTGGCTCTTTGAGTAGACCAACCACACTGAAAAAAAATTAGGTAGCCTGACAAAGCAAAAAAGATATTTAAACAATTAAAATAATGAATAAAAGTTTATCCACTACTATCAACCTTTCAGAAATAATGATTTTGAGAGAATGTTATGAAAGATTGCATGCTAACATATCTAAATGAAAGAGACAAATTGTTAGAAAAATACAAACTACCAAAGCTAAATTAAGAAGAAATAGAAATACAAATACACCTATAAGTAGTTAAAGAGACTGAACCATAGAAGTCTCTAAACAAAGAAAAGCCTAGCCACATATATCCTCAACTGATGAATTCTAACAAAAGTTTAAAAAATACCAATCCTCCTCAAAATCTTGAAAAAAGTAAAATAAAAAGAAGCATTTCCTAAATCATTCTTTATGAGGCCAGTATAACCCAGACACCACGGGTGGACAAAGACATCACAAGAAAAGACCTCTACCCCTTAGAAATCCTCACCAAAAAACCGCCAAACCAAATCCAGAAACACAGTTAAATGATTATTATGATCAAGTGGAATTTATCTCAGAAATGCAGAGGTGTTTAAATGGGTGAAATCAATTAATGGAACATAATAATATTAAGAGAATAAGGGAGAAAACATGTCTCAATTGATACATTTTAAAAAAATACACTCTCTCATGACAAAAACGCTCAACAAACTAGTAATAGAACAAACGGCATCTATGGAAAAAAATCCAAAATTTACATAACAATAAAAGATAAAAGGAAGAAAACTTTTCCCACTAAGTACAGGAAAAAGACAAGGATGCTCACTTTCGTCATTTCTATTTTTAAAAAAGGCAAGAAAAGGAAATAAGGCATCCAAAGTGGAATGGAATAAGTCTATCAACATTTGTAGGTGACCTGATCTTATATACAAGGAACAGACGCACACACACACACAAACTACTAGGGCTGATAAATGAATGCAGCACAAGCTGCAGGGTTCAAGATTAACATACAAAATCAGTAGTAGAAATATACACTAGTAATAAACAATCTGAAAAGGAAAGTCTGAAAAATAATTTCATGTTCAATAACATAAAAAATACTGGATTATAGAGAAAGATTGCTTAATAAGTCTGTAGTTCCCATCTGGGTTTATGAAAAAGTTCTGAGACTAGGGACAGATGATAGCTGCACATTATTGTGACCATATTTAATGCTGTTAAATTGCATATTTTAAGATGGTTGAAACTGTAAACTTTATGCTAAACTTTATATTAAATTTAGTGTATTTTATAATAAAAAGATATTAGTGCATGTCTATAAATATCAGCTATACTGTCCAGAGCATGAGGACTTTTTCTAAGGAAATAAAAGGGAAAAGATCAGGTTTTGATATTGTAGGTATTTTCCTGCTTTTGAAGCATAAAAACATATGCATGAACTATCTTAAGAAAATAATAAAACTTCTTTGAAAAACACAAACTATGGAGACTATTAATATATTCACATGCATGGAGGTTTATTACTTTTAAAATTCCAATTTCTCCCACAAAGATGGAAAATAATGAATGTCACAGAGCTAAAAAGTATGGATTTAGCATCAAACTGACAATAAATAAATGTAATTCATTTTTTCACACCCTAAAGAATGGTAATGAAGGCCTGAGCAAATATCAGGTATTAAAATATAAATGTGTATTTTTGCTCAGTTGTGTCTAAATCTTTGTGACTCCATGGATTGTAGCTCACCAAGCTCTTCTGTCCATGGAATTCTCCAGGCAAGAATACTAGAATGGGTTGTCATTCCCTTCTCCAGGGGATCTTCCCAACTCAGGGATTAAACCCAGGTCTCCCACATTGCAGGCAGATTCTTTACCATCTGAGCCACCAGGGAAGCCCCAAAATATAAATATCTAATGATAAAAGCTATAAAACTTTAAAAAACTCAATTTCAAACAATATGAAAAACTAAAAAAAAAAAAAAACACCTCACAGTATTTAAAAGAAAATAAAATTCTGAATAGGATATTGAAAGAATTTATATATTAAAAGAAAATATATTTTCCAATGTATAAAAGGAGAGAGGACTAGGAGGAGTAAAGTTGATTCTTAAAACCTTCTATTGAGTGAAATCCAAGGCATTAAATGCTATGAAAATTTTAAAGTTGAAAAAAATCAACATTTTCCAACCTCAAATAAAAAATGACATTTGGGCAATAGTTGTCATTAGGAAAAGGAGCAGACTGTCATCACTTAAATTCACAAATAAATGCTAGTACACCAGTACAAATGAGACACTTAGATAAAAATGTGCCACTTTATGTGCTAAACATATAAGGCATTGAACTAAATGTCAAATATGGACCATTCTATGGGATACTCTAGTTTCACCAACAAATAAATAGCTAACAATGGGAAGAGGATCTGATTTCGTCCTTTGAAGGAGATCTAAAGAGACATAAGACAGCTAAAACTGTTTTCAGTGAAAAGACCCTGCACAGATCCTGATGAAAGCAAGTTAACTGTAAAACAAAACGGTAAACAATTAAGAAAATTTGAAAATGAACATGACTTTAGATAGTATTAAGGAATTCTTAACTATGTTGTCAAAGCCCTTTCTTGTTTTGTTTGAAAATATATACTGAAGTACTTGGATTGGTGGGGGGAGATAAATTATATCTGGGAGATTTGCATAAAAATACTTAAGCAAAAAATGGCAAGTGAAAGTCATTCACTCATGTCCAACTCTTTGCGACCCCGTGGACTATATAGCCCATGGAATTCTCTAGTCCAGAATACCGGAGTGGGTAGCCTTTCCCTTCTCCAGGGGATCTTCCCAACCCAGGGATCAAACCCAGGTCTCTTGCATTACAGGCAGATTCTTTACCAGCTGAGCCATAAAATAAGTACAACGAAATGTTAGTTCTTAAAAGTGTGTGATGTTACTTGGGATTTGTTGCACCCTGTGTTTGTGTATACATGAAAATTCTTCTGATAAATTTACCTAAAATTAAATATATAAAAGGAAGAAATGAAAGCAAAAATTACAAACTCTTTATTTTTATTTATTTATTTTTTTGACCTTAAATTTTTTTTTAAATTGAAGTCAGTTTACAATATTGTGTTATTCAAGTGTGTAGCAAAGTGATTTGGTTACCTGTACATATATATGTGTATTTATATTCATTTATAATTCTTTTCCATTGTAGTTTATTATAAGATATTGAATATAGTTCCCTGTGCTACACAGTAGGTCCTTGTTGTTTATCTATTTTATACATGGATTTGTGCACCTCTTGGGGTTTCCCAGGTGGCCCAGCAGTAAAGAATCAACCTACCAATACAGGAACCTAGGAGATGTGGGTTCGATCCCTGGGTCAGGAAGATCCCCTGGAGGAGGAAATGGCAACCCACTCCAGTGTTCTTGCTAGGATAATCCCAGGGACAGAGGAGCCTGGTGGGCTACAGTCAAGACAGAACAGAGTGGATGAGCACCCACTATGCACCATGTGTATCTCTTAATCACATACTACCAATTTATCTTCTCCCCACTTCTTCTTTGAAAACCATAAGTTTACTTTCTATGCCTATGTCTGTCTCTGTTCTATAAATATTTAAGTTTATTTGCATTAATTTTTAGATTAAACATATAAATGATGTACAATATTTGGCTTTGTCTGACTACTTCATCTAGTATGATAACCTCTAGGTCCATCCATGTTGCTACAAATGGCATTATTTCATTAGTATATATACTATATCTTCTTTATTCATTCATCTGTTGATGGATACTTGGGTTGCTTTCATGTCTTAGCTTTTGGAAATAGTGCTTCAGTGAACTCGGGATGTATGTTACTGTTGTTCAGTTGCAAACTCGTGTCCCACTCTTCACAACCCCTTGGACTGCTGCATGCCAGGTTTCCTTGTCCCTTACCATCTCCCAGAGTTTGCCCAAGTTTATGTTCATTGCATTGGTGACACCATCCAGCCATCTCATCCTCTGTTATCCTCTTCTCCTTCTGCCTTCAATCTTTCCCAGCATCAGGGTCTTTTCCAGTGAGTTGGCTGTTCCCATCAGATGGCCAAAGTACTGGAGCTTCAGCTTCAGCATCAGTCCTTCAAATGAGTATTCAGGATTGATTTCCTTTAAGATTGACTGGTTTAATCTCCTTGCTGTTCAAGAGTCTTCTCCAGCATCACAGTTTGAAAGCATCAATTCTTTGGCGGTCTGCCTTCTTTATCATCCAGCTCTCAGAACTGTAAGTGACTACTGGAAAGACCATAGCTTTGAGTATATAGGACGTTTGTCAGCAAAATGATGTCTTTGCTTTTTTTTTTTATATTAATTTATTTATTTATTTTAAATTACTATACTGTATTTGTTTTGCCATACATTGACACGAATCAGCCATAGGTGAACACAATCTCCCAATGCCGAAGCCCCCTCCCACCTCCCACCCCACATCCTCTACTTGAATCATCCTGTGCATCAGCCCCATGCATCCTGCATCCTACATTGAACATAGATTGGCGCTTCGTTTCTTACAGGAAAATATACATGTTTCATTGCCATTCTCCCAAACCATCCCACCCTTTCCCTCTCCCTCAGAGTCCAAAAGTCCACTCTGTACCTCTGTGTCTCTTTTGTTGTCTCACATACAGGGTCATCATTACTGTCTTCTAAATTCCATATATATGTGTCAGTATACTGTATTGGTGTTTTTCTTTCTGGCTTACTTCACTCTGCATAATCGGTTCCAATTTCATCCATCTCATTAGAACTGAGTCAAATTTATTCTTTTTAAGGGCTGAGTAGTATCTCATAGTGTATATGTACCACAGCTTTCTTATCCATTCATCTGCTGATGGACATCTAGGTTGCTTCCATGTCCTGGCTATTATAAACAGCGCTGCAATGAACATTGGGGTACATGTGTCTCTTTCAATTCTGGTTTCCTCGGTGTGTATGCCCAGCAGGGGATTGCTAGGTCATAAGGCAGTTCTATTTGCAATTTTTAAAGGAATCTCCACACTGTTTTCCATAATGGCTGTACTAGTTTGCATTCCCACCAGCAGTACTGGAAAAGTTTGAAATTAAAAAGTAATGTTCCTAGGAAGGAAAAAAAAAAAGAAAAATAATTCGAGATCAGATAATACACTGCTAAAGAGAAAAGTCATGAACTAGAGAGTAATTGAAAGAAATGAACCAAAAGGCAACTTAGAGAGGAAGGGGCAGGGGAATGTAAGAGATATGGAAAATTGAGACAATCCAAGTGGCAGCATAAAAAAGAAAAGGGAGAAAATGAGGGAAAGGAAATAATAAAAGTCATATCTTTTGAGAATCATTGAAAATTAGTGAAACTCTCAGATATGTTAATCAACATAATTCTAACTGCAATTTAAGTGAAATCTAAATCTATCCCCCACATATCATAGAACTTCAGAACATAAAACACAAAGAAAATATTTTAAAATTCAAACAAAAATGAAAGATGCATGTCCACTAACAAATAAAAAAAAAACTGAGAGTAGTCTTTTCCACAACAAAAATATATCTACTAGGCAAAGATACAGGGTTTTCAAATGATTGAAGGTAATTGGAAAGTAAAATAACAGTATGTGTGCTCAGTTGCTTACTCGTGTCTCTCGTAAACCTATGGACTATAGCCCATCAGGCTCCTCTGTCCATCAGATTTCCCAGGCAAGAATATTGAAGTGGGTTGCCATTTCCTCTTCCAGGGATCTTTCCAACCCAGGGAATCGAACTCGTATCTCTTGTGCATCCTGCATTGGCAGACAAATTCTTTACCACTGCACCACCTGGGAAGCTCCAGAATATCAGGATAATACTTAGCAAAAGAAAAGTAGATATAGAGATGCTAATATAATAGATTTCTGAGGAAAAGGCAATATAAAGGTAAAGATGATAAGTGTATAATAAAAGAGAAGGAATTCAAGATGTGGTGTAAACATTATAAACTTATAATTTATTAATAACACACGTGTAACTTACAATGTGAAGATTAAATTTTAAAAATAAATTGGAAAATATACAGTCATTGCAGAAGATTCTAACACTCTTCTCTGAGGTTTGATAGATTTAAAAATAAAGGATAAAGTCTAAAATTGACATGCCATATTTAGTAAAGGCATAATATTCTTAAGCATTTAAGGAACATTTCAGTAACTGAAAACATTCTAGCCAACCTCTGTTCAATAAAGTGAACTCACTTCTGCCATGATTGAAATACTGTCCTGTCCAATTCAGTAGCTACTGGCCAGATATGGCTCTAGATAACTTATAAAAATGCCCAGTTCAACTGATTAACTGAATTTTAAATTTTATTTAATGCAAATTTAAATAACAACATTTAACTTTACTTTCTACTTCCCTGTTGGCTCAGATGGTAAAGATTTTGCCTGCAATGCAGGGGACCCTGGTTTGATCCCTGAGTCAGGAAGATCCCCTGGAAAAGAGAATGGCAACCGACTGCAGTATTCTTGTCTGTAGATTTCCATTTACAGAGGAGCCTGGTGGGCTACAGTCCATGGGGTCCCAAAGAGTCAGACATGATTGAGCGACTAACACTTTCACATTTTCATTTAAATAACATAATATGGACAGCAGAGTTCATCACCACAACTAAAATTACAGCAAATACCATGAGACAGATGATATTTTTAACTGGGATAAAACTACATTAGCAATCAATAAAAAGAAATATTACAAATTCTAAATTTTATATTTAGAAATATAAAATGATATTTATAAATGAAATCAGTTGAAGGAAGAAGCATGAAGGGAAATACAATCCAGTTTGAAATTAACAGTAGAAAATATCAAATTTTGAATTCTGAACTTTATCAGCATAGGATGAAAAGTTTGTAAGACATAAAGGATTATATTACCCCAAAGGAGGATTAAATATTAATGAGTTAAGCCTAAAAGTAAATTCAAAATGAAACAACAGAGAACAATGAAAAGAAATTCAATAGGTAAGAAGTAAATAATATAGGTGAAATGAGGAATAAGCATAATAAATTATGGTAAAAACAGAATACAAAAACAGTGTCCTTCTCTGTAAAGAGGAATAAAAATTGCTAATATTAATCAACAAAAAAGAGAAATGCATAATTATTGAAATAAAAATATGACACATATAATCACAACAGAAATCTTTTAAAAATATAGTGATACTATAAGTATTTTTATTTCATATGAAAACAGACAATTTTTCAATTCCTAGAAGACACTGGCTTATCAAAATAGAGTCAAAACAGAACAAAATATCTGAACTTAATTATAACTGAAAAAAATCTTGACCCCACTTGCCATCCTGCCTATAGACCCAGATAGCCAGCTGTACCAATTGTGAGCCTCACCAGTATCTACGCCACTTGTAGACTCTGCCAGTTGACCCTCAGACAGACTGTGACACCCAGTCCATGCACACCATACCTGATTATATATATGAAAATCTAAAAACTCAATTGTCTATTGGAATTCATTGAATTCAATAAATTTGTAGGATATAAAATCAACACACAGAAATCAAGTACATTTCTCTACACTAATAATGAAATAACTAAAAAGAAAACAGAGAAAACTAACCCATTCACAGCATCAAATAAACAAAATAAAATAAAGTACTTAATAAATTTAAATAAGGAAGTGAAAGATTCATATACTAAAAATTAGAAAAAATTGAAAAGAAACAAACAAATGTAAAAACACTCTGTGCTCATGGCCCAAAGAATTAACATTGTTAAAATGTACTATTACCCAAAGCCATATACAGATTCAATGCAAACTATATAAAAATTCCAATGATCATTTTCACAGAAATGTAAAAAGAATACTAAAATCTGTATGAATCACAAAAGACCCAGAATAGCCAAAGCAATCCTGTGAAAGAAGAACAAAGGTGAAATCACATACTGATTTCAAACTATACTACAAAGCTATAGCAATCAAAAGCAGTGTACTTACATAAAAATAGACACAAAGATCAATGAAACAGACTTTAGTGCATATAAATAAACCAACACATATATAGTCTCAACTATATTTTACAAACATGAGATGCAGGTTTGATCCCTTGGCCAGGAAGATCCCCTGGGAAAGGAAATGGCTACGCACTCCAGCATCCTTGCCTGGGAAATCCCAAGGACAGAGGAGCCTGTCAGGCTACAGTCCATGGGGTTACAAAGAGTCAGAATCAGCTTAGTGACTAAAACAACAATTTAACAAGGTAGTCAAGAATAATCAATGGAAACATTACACTCTCTTCAATAAATGATATAAGGAAAACTGTATAACTAAATGTAGAAAAATGAAATTAGACCCCTATCTTACAGAACTCACAAAAATTAACATAAAATAGATAAAAGACTTAAACATAAGACTTGAAACTATAAAACCCTTGGGGGAAAAGCTCCTTGATACTGGCCCTGACAACAATTCTTTGAATATCACATAAAAGTTCAGTCAATAAAAACATACATCAGCAAGTGACAAAACATCAAAATAAAAGGCTTCTGTGCCTTTCCTGGATGAAAGGAAGCAAACCATCAACAAAATGAAAAGGCAATCAGAATGGAAGGAAATACTGGCAAACCATATGTCTGATAGGAGGTTAATATCCAAGATATATAAAGAACTCTTACAACTCAATAACAAAAATCCTCACAAACAATCCAATGAGAAAGTACACAGAGGAACTGAGTAGACATTTTTCCAAAGAAGATGTAGAAACGGTCAACAGGTACATAAAATCATACCAAACAATGTGAAACATCAGGGAAACACAAGGCAACACTACAATTAAATATTTCACCCTATCTGTTTGAATGACAATTGTCTAAAAGAAAAAAGATAAAAAGTGTTGGAAACAATGTAGAGAAAAGGGAACACTTATGCACTACTGGAGGAAATGTAAATTGGTGCAGCCACTGTGGAAAGTAGTACGGGGATTCTTCAAAAATTGAGAACTAACCTCTGATCCAGCAATCCCACTTCTTAGTATTTATCCAAATGAAATAATAAGATATCAAAACTATATCTCCCATATCTACTCCAGCATTATTCACACCAAGCACAATATGGAAACAACTTAAGCGTCCATCAGTGAATGAATGGATAAAGAAGATGCAGCATGCATATGTAATGGAATAGTCAGCCTTGAGAAAGAAGGAAATTCTGACATTTGTGTCAAATGTAGGGCCCTTTAGGGCATTATGATAAGTGAGATAAGTCAGAAGAAGACAGATACTGTATAACTTATATGTGAAATTAGCCAAGCTTATAAAGTAGAAAAGAGAATAAATGGAGCTATAGGGTAGAGAGATGCTATCAAAGGATAGAAACTTACAGTTAGAAAATGAATAAGTTCTACAAGCAGACTGCACAGCAGTTTTATTATAATTTAAATTACTGTATTATATACTCAACAGTTGATGAGAACTTAGATCTTAAAACTTCTAAACACAATAAAGGAAACTAACTATGTGGCATGATGGAGACATTAACTAATACTACAGGGGTAAGTATACTGAACTTTGTAAGTGTAAAACACGAATTCAAAGAGATGCATGCACCCCAGTTCCGAACAGTATTACTTGCAATAATCAAGATGTGAGAACAATCTAAAATGTCCATAGACATATAAATTGATAAAGAAGATGTGGTGTATATACACAATGGAATACTACTCAGCCATAGAAATCAATGAAATAATGCCATTTGCTGCAACATGGATGGACCTAGAGGTTATGATACTAAGTATTGTAAACCAACTATACTTCAATAAAAAAATAAAATAAAATAACTGTAATTTAATAAGAGCCTGGATATAAGACAGACCTCCCAAATGCATTTCTGTATACTACAGACAATTAGCAAAGCAGAGTTTAAGATATAATGTATATTAGTCACAATACTGTGACGTACTTTAAATCTGACAAAAGATAGGTAAAATGCGTGAATAAGAAATTATAAAGTTTTACTGAATGACATTAAAGAAGACCCAATTAAAATGAGACAGAAACTTATCATAATAAAGATATCAATGATCCCAAATTAGTTTAAATATTAAATTTCAGTTATAATATCAAGTGGGTTGCTGATGAGCTTGAAAGGCTGATTAGAAAATTTTCTATGGCAAACTGTAGATCAAAGCATAATCAACTTCTTATTCTGGAGCAAAATATTATACAGAAATGTGTTTTGCTGGATCGCAGGAAACATTGGGAAGATATAACAATAAAACAGAGTGGACCTGGCATAAGTAGAGACAAACTAATCAGTAGAATATAAAAGAGAGCTCAGAAGTGAAGATTGTACATATTTTGCTATATTAAGAATATGACATAGCAGATCAGGAGGGAAAAAATGCAGTTTGAATAAGAGAGGTACGAAAAATAGTTATCCTTAAACAAGAAATCAATTTGAGTTAAACATAAATTTCAGAATAAAAATTATAAAATATTAGTAAAAATACAGATGAAAGTATTTCTGTAATCAGGACAGTGAAGGATTTTGTTGTTGCTGTTGATCAATTGCTAAGTCATGTCCAACTCTTTGAACTCCATGAACTGCAAGATTCCAGGCTTCCCTGTCCCCTTCACTATCTCCTGGAGTTTGCTCAAATTTATGCTCATTGAATTGGTATATTATACAAATTATAAAAAGTGCTAAATCTCAGATAAATGATTGATAAAATTTACTATACTAAAATTAAGAAATTTGAGTCAGCAAAGAACAACTCAAAGAAGGAAAAAAGCCTGAAACTGGGAGAAAATATTTATAATATTTATGAATTATATAGCCGAATGGGACCATCAGGAAAATATATGATTACTACAAACAACAAAAAGTAACCAAAGATTATTTTTCAAACACTAAATATATAAAGAGCAATCCCACAGAGGAAGAAATGTATATATCAATAAATATATGAAAAGATGAATAATCCTATTAACAGTGATGAAAATACAAACCAGAATCATAATAAGAAGCCATTTTATATGCATTCAATTTACAAAACTATGGTTTCTTATAACACCCAGTATGGGTCAACAGGATTTCTTATATGTTGCCAGTAGAAATGTAAAGCTGCAATCCCTTTAGAAAAGAATTTGGGATGAAAAAGGCAATTTCAAGTAGATTACATACAACATGCTATATTTTCCTTAATATTGAAAACAACTAAACTAAACATTTTATTGAGACACAGAAATATGCAAAATAATTTTAACAAACAAGAGACTAATGACCACAATACTCAAGATAGTCCTTGCTTTGGGTAGGGTGGTAGAGGATGAGAAAAGTGGAGGAACACAAGGAGAGAAGTACTATCAATTTGCCATTTTTCTACTTGCTGTTTAGTCACTGCAGCTTGTCTGACCTCCATGGGCTGTAGCCCACCAGGCTCCCTCTGTCCATGGGATTTCCCAGGCAAGAATACTGGAGTGGGTTGCTGTTTCCTTCTCCAGGGAGCTTCTTACCCAGGAATCAAATTGCATCTCTTGCATTGGCAGGTACAGTCTTTACCACCAAGCCATCTGGGAAGCCCAATATCAGGTATCAGTTCAGTTCAGTTCAGTTGCTCAGTCGTATCTGACTCTTTGTGACCCCATGAACCGCAGCACACCAGGCCTCCCTGTCCATCACCAACTCCCGGAGTTCACTCAGACTCATGTCCATCGAGTCAGTGATGCCATCCAGCCATCTCATCCTCTGTCATCCCCTTCTCCTGCCCCCAATCCCTCCCAGCATCAGGGTCTTTTCCAATGAGTCAGCTCTTCTCATGAGGTGGCCAAAGTACTAGAGTTTCAGCTTAAGCATCATTCCATATAATTTTCCCCAAATTTCCCTTTCCAACAGTGAAATACATTTTGTTTCAAAGTAACAAATGTATATTAACTATGCTTATGGTACAAGTTAATATCCATTTGTTTCAGACAGGGAGCTTCTGTGACTATCTTCCCTCCTTCAGCTGTCAGCAGTCTATAAATATATAAATTTCACTTTTTACCATAAGCAATCTTAAAAGACCAGGTATGTCCTATTGAAGAGTTCTTAAATAAGAATTCTAGATAAGATTGATAGGTGAGAAGAGATATGAGATATTAAAGAGAGGTAGCTATAATCTATAAGACCTGACAACCAATGAGTTTAGCGAGTAAAAGACAAAATGATTTAAAGGCAAAAACTCTGAGATTTCTGAGGCATGTCATGCTGGATGGTGAAGCCATTTGATAAAGCAAGAAATAGATTTAACAGTGAGGTCATGTTTTGGTATGTTTATAGGACATCTGGGAAAAGTTGTCAACTAGACATATATGATCCTGACTTTAGGAAAAATGTTTGGTTTGCAGATATGTATTTTGGATCTAAGCACAGAGGTATTTCTTCCATTTATATGACTGAATTAGACTAGCCTCTGCCTTTCTGCTTTTACACACACATTCTGTGGAGAGAAAAGAACACATAGTAATATCAATATGGAGAGAGCAAACAAAAAGATAATCTCATAAAAGTGACTGAGGAATGAAACTATTAAATAAACTATGGATGGAGTAATGTCATAGAAACTAAAAATTTTTCAAGGATTCAGTGAGAAGTAACATAAAATGTGGCAAAGACGTTACACAAGACAATGACTTGTGTAACTATCTGACTGTGACTGTCCATTGGATTGGTGATCTTTTCCAATTTCATTAAAGAGGAAGAACAGAAACCAGAATGTGGCATGTTGAAGAACATGAGTTGGTAGTAAGTGAAAAGGAGGAGCATCTCAGAAAAAGAAGATGAGCAAAATAGGGGCAAAATCTAGGGAGGGGTGTTGGTTGTTTTTAAGTTAGGAGAGACTACAGTATATATTATAGACTCTTAGACACTCAATAGAGAGGAGAAGGTTGAAAACTCAGAAGAAAGAATGACACACTGGACAAAGTCCACAGAGGGAGGGAATAAGATAATAAGATAAAGAACCCAGAGAACCCAGATAGAGGAATTACCAACCATTAAAAAATAAAACTTAAAAAGGATTGATTTTTGCTCCATGCTGTTTAAAAGTATATTATACCACAGGCATTCAAACTTTTTCTATAAAGGGCCAGATATAAGTACTAATTTAGGCATTGGAGACATACAGTCTCCATTGCAACTCCTAAGTTCTGCCACTATAGAACAAAAGCATTCATAGACAATACATTCCTACATGGGTGTACTTTTCTGTTTACAAAAACAAATAACTGGCCATAGCTTGCTGGCCCCTATATTGTACTACCAAATCTCTCCAAGAAATTAGAAGCAAATGGCTTTAGGGCCACAGATTTGTAATACAGGGAAACAGAGCTCAGAGATCTTGATCTCATCAATTGCATATACATTTTAAATCATAAAGTCATGTGTATATTACGTTAAAACAACTGGTTAATTCAGGTAACTTAGTGAATAAGTTAAATCATGCAGTTTAAAGGAGAAATAAAGTTTTATTTCTCACATGGGAGACTTTCTTCCTGCTGACACAATAAACTTGTTTCCTTTAGACTGAGGAATCAAGAAGTTAAAATCTACCCAACAAATTAAGTACTCTTTCTCATTATAAATAAATAAGTTTAGTTTTGAATCTTAAGGGAAAAGTGCAGAAATTTGGCTGAAAAACCCTTCAGTTCAGTTCAGTTCAGTGTCTGACTCTTTGCTACCCCATGAATTGCAGCACACCAGGCCTCCCTGTCAATCACCATCTCCCGGAGTTCACTCAGACTCAAGTTCATCGAGTCAGTGATGCCATCCAGACATCTCATCCTCTGTCGTCCCCTTCTCCTCCTGCCTCCAATCCCTCTCAGCATCAGAGTCTTTTCCAATGAGTCAACCCTTCGCATGAGGTGGCCAAAGTACTGGAGTTTCAGCTTTAGCATTATTCCTTACAAAGAACACCTAGGACTGATCTCCTTCAGAATGGACTGGTTGGATCTCCTTGAAGTCCAAGGGACTCTCAAGAGTCTTCTCCAACACCACAGTTCAAAAGCATCAATTCTTCAGTGCTCAGCCTTCTTCACAGTCCAACTCTCACATCCATACATGACCACTGGAAAAACCATAGCCTTGACTAGATGGACCTTTGTTGGCAAAGTAATGTCTCTGCTTTTGAATATACTATCTAGGTTGGTCATAACTTTTCTTCCAAGGAGTATGTGTCTTTTAATTTCATGGCTGCAGTCACCATCTGCAGTGATTTTGGAGCCCCAAAAAATAAAATCTGACACCGTTTCCACTGTTTCTCCATCTATTTCCATGAAGTGATGGGACCGGATGCCATGATTTTTGTTTTCTGAATGTTGAGCTTTAAACCAACTTTTTCACTTTCCTCTTTCACTTTCATCAAGAGACTCTTTAGTTCTTCTTCACTTTCTGCCATAAGGGTAGTATCATCTGCATATCTGAGGTTATTGATATTTCTCCCCACAATCTTGATTCCATCTTGTGTTTCTTCCAGTCCAGCATTTCTCATGATGTATTCTCCTAATTAAATCAGCATGTTTGCTAATTCTGAACAGTATATCAACTCTTACCTTGATTACAAAGCTTTAGTCATTTCCAAAAAAGTCACAGGAAGCCAAAAGGCTGTGTCAAAAATAATATCTGTGCCTGGAGTTGGCCCACAATAGACTTTACAAACATATCTGTTGCTTTAATGTAGAGTGGTCCTCCTATGGTTATAAGAGACCAATTTTCTTATCATTTCACAAGTGTGACAAGGTTCACTTGAATACTGCTTACAAACATCTTAAAGTGTTCAGCTTTGCTTGTGAAAGCTATGGGACTGCTCAGGCACAAAGAGATCATACTTTTAAATCTGTTGAAGTTAAGTACCTAACTTGTTAGTCCAAAGGGAAAAAAATAATGTATCAGTACAAAGTATTCTTTCAAACAGTCAAAAATCCAAAAAGAATTTTACTTTCCAGCTCCGAAATCAACTTATGAATGATTTCATTAAAACTAGGTTTCTATGAAAACAAGTTTCTCTCCACTTAGGGAAGATTTCTGAATTCTGCTCTCTGCAGACTCACTTAATTCCATATCAACATTTACTCTGCATTTCTTCACCAAGTCTGGAATACTCTGGACCACACTACTTGTTCCCTCCGAATTAAATCATCTACAAGTTCTTTTCTACATCTGACACTGTGATTATGTGATTCTATCTCCAGTATTTTAAAAACTGGTAAGAAAAGTGATACTCAGAGACACTAAATTAGTGCCTTAAATGTGAAAGTGAAGTCACTCAGTCGTGTCTGACTCTTTGCGACCCCATGGACTGTAGCCTACCAGGTTTCTCCTATCATGGGATTTTCTAGGCAAGAATACTGGAGTGGGTTGCCATTTCCTTCTCCAAGGGATCTGCCCAACCCAGGGATTGAACCTGGGTCTCCTGCACTGTAGGCAGATGCTTTACCATCTGAGCCACCAGGGAGCTATGATCTAAATTCAGGAGTCCTTGAAGCTTTGATTTGTAAACCAGTGCTATGAGCTTCGGAGAAGGCAATGGCAACCCACTCCAGTACTCTTGCCTGGAAAAATCCCATGGACGGAGGAGCCTGGTAGGCTGTAGTCCATGGGGTTGCTAGGAGTTGGACATGACTGAGCGACTTCACTTTCACTGATCACTTTTATGCACTGGAGAAGGAAATGGCAACCCACTCCAGTGTTCTTGCCTGGGGAATCCCAGGACGGCGGAGCCTGGTGGGCTGCCATCTATGGGGTCGCACAGAGCTGGACACGACTGAAGCAACTTAGCAGCAGCAGCTATGAACTTAGAGACTCTTATTTTTGCCAGCATATTTGCTCACTATATTTTCGTAGTCCTTCACCTATCTGGCTCAACAGGTAAATGACATAGGTAGAAAAAAATCACTACCTGTTATAAAAAAATGAGACTCACCAAATTTTACTTATACTTAAAAGTTATATTATCTCTTAACATCATCATAACAGTTGCCTGAAAGAAGCAACATAAAATAACAGACTCTACTAGAAACAGATTTTATAAATCTTCTATAATCCTGTCTCTTCATAATACAATTGAGGAATTGAAACCTAGGGAAGGGACATGACATAAATGCTATTTTCACTTTATCATACTCCCTCTTCTACATGTAGAAAATATAGGAAACACAGGAAATGACCTTTCTTTGTTTGTTGTTGGATTTTAAACTGTTATCAATGTAGGGTCTAGTTTTCTTCACAGAGATCAAAAATCGATAGTTTAATTAAGAAAATGAGTAAATGATAAATGCACACACAAAAAGAATTTATGGTCAAACTGTTATTGGACTAGATCAATGTTTTTCATTTCTGGGTAGCAACCAAATAGTAGGTTTTAAAATCCAGTGTGTGGGTCACAAGCAGATTTTTAATAGAATAGGATATAACAGAAAACAGCAGAGAGACTCACATTGAATGTTTCGTGAAATTTTTATTTGTTACATATACATGTATATATGTGTGCTCAGTTGTAAATTGTATTGCTTACCATACAACCGATTAAAAAAAAAAAAAAAATATTTGAAAATCCTTAGGCTACCTGACATCAAGGAGACACACAGATTCTCCAGCTCAACACAGTGAAAAGAGGAGGAAATGTACAAGAGCCATGAAAGCAACTTTCATGCTACAGTTGTCACTGGAATGGAAGCTTTTGATCTAGCGACTATTGAAGGAGAGTTCTGTCTGGTCTTGTACTTCTTTGGCAGAACATTCAAATAATGCTCAGCTGTCTCGCACCTCTCAAAGCCCAACTCAGGCCCTTGCAAGAATACAGAATGACGTCACCACTGCTCTAATAGGCAGCTCAGTTCTACTTGACAAGTTTCAAGGAAAGAGCTGACAAAAGCAAGATGCCTTCCCAGCTGCTGAGATGCAGCAGCACCCAAGGAAACTGAAGGGAATGTTGTGCTGGGCACTGCGGCATAGCCTTCTGGTGATGGCAAAGAACAGGAGAGGTGGGCCATTCAATCAAAGTGGAATGGACAACCCCAGGAGCATGGAGAAACCCTGGAGGGAAAAAGGTAGAAATGCCATCCACTGGTTTCAGCCCTGCTACAGTGATTTATGGAAATGATTTCAGTTGTTCCTCATGGAATATACACGTGATTTTCACCCTGATGGCCTCAATTTTAACTGTAAAAATTCTGCACAAGACTAGACAGATGGAAAAAAAATATAAGAAAAAATAAAGTACACAGATTGGGAAGATACTTAAGACTCACTTTCAGGAATTCTTGCTGCTGCTGCTACTGCTGCTAAGTCGTTTCAGTCGTGTCCGACTCTGTGCAACCCTATAGATGGCAGCCCACCAGGCTCCGCAATCCCTGGGATTCTCCAGGAAAGAACACTGGAGTGGGTTGCCATTTCCTTCTCCAATGCAGGAAAGTGAAAAGTGAAAGTGAAGTCACTCAGTCGTGTCCGACTCTTCGTGACTCCATGGACTACAGCCTATCAGGCTCCTCCGTCCATGGGATTTTCCAGGCAAGAGTACTGGAGTGGGGTGCCATTGCCTTCTCCTTAGCCGATGTAAAACTGATAGAGCAACTTTGGTAAATTTTGCAGTTAAACACTCACAAATTCTCTATAAAACACACAGAAATCTCTTGCCTGAGATACTTTCAAGAAACTGCAGCTGACATTGAGATTATTGAATTTAAATAGCCAATCTTAAATTCAGAAAACTAAGATCACCGCATCTGGTCCCATCTCTTCGTGGGAAATAGATGGGGAAACAGTGTGAACAGTGTCAGACTTTATTTTGGGAGGCTCCAAAATCACTGCAGATGGTGACTGCAGCCATGACATTAAAAGATGCTTACTCCTTGGAAGGAAAGTTATGACCAACCTAGATAGCATATTAAAAAGCAGAGACATTACTTTGCCAACAAAGGTCCGTCTAGTCAAGGCTATGGTTTTTCCAATGGTCGTGTATGGATGTGAGAGTTGGACTGTGAAGAAGGCTGAGCACTGAAGAATTGATGCTTTTAAACTGTGGTGTTGGAGAAGACTCTTGAGAGTCCCTTGGACTGCAAGGAGATCCAACCAGTCCATCCTAAAGGAGATCAGTCCTAGGTGTTCTTTGTAAGGAATGATGCTGAAGCTGAAACTCCAGTACTTTGGCCACCTCATGCGAAGAGTTGACTCATTGGAAAAGACTCTGATGCTGAGAGGATTGGGGGCAGGAGGAGAAGGGGACGACAGATGATGAGATGGCTAGATGGCATCACCGACTTAATGGACATGAGTTTGAATGAATTCCGGGAGTTGGTGATAGATAGAGAGGCCTGGCGTGCTGCAGTTCTTGGGGTCATAAAGAGTCAGACACGACTGAGTGAATGAACTGAACTGAACATTAATTTTTATTCTCTAGGAAAAAAAATATATTTTATATCACCTAAAAACCCATGGTGGGTGGGAAGTGTGGGTATTGTGTCTATTAAAATCTCCTCTCCCAATCTCAGCATGCAGTAAATGGCAGTTCCTTCCAAACAAAAATGAGGGTGGGGATTAGGGTCAAAATGTGAAGTCAGAGATGCAAATATAGGAAGAAGAAGAGATCATAGTAAGACAGTAGTTCATCCTACTGAACTATCACTTAGTACTGTTAGGCAGGGAGGAGGGCAGAAGTTAGCAATGATGGAGCAACCTAAAGGCAGCCTCAGTCAGAGAACTGTCAAATGGCCCCTCCTCCTCTGCTTCCTACTATTCTGTCAGCCTCTCTGGATCCCAGATTCATGGGCCTTAATTCTTTCCTATCTGGTTTCACTAATGAACAACAGGAAACAGACTATTCCAGAGCCACAAGATATCAATTTCACATAAAATTTTTTCAGATAAGGAATATCTGAAAGGATATTTTCAGATAAGGAATATCTTCTCACTCACTTTGGAAAGTACAGGTTTTCAGAGGTATCAAAGGACATTTTCCATATTTATCAAGTCAAATTTGATTATTCTCCAATCCTGCAATACTTGGGAGGATATGCATTAATTTTGTAAACTCATTCCAGCTGAGAAAAAAAAATCTGGACATACTCCAAAAGATGTATTCCAAAATTTTCATTTAAAAGTATCCTATCATACCTTAAAATTCTTTTCATTGCTTCATTTTAATTCTATCTTGAATATATACCACTCTCCAAAAGTAAAAATGATAAAATGTATCTCTTCTACTGAAATCTTAACATTTATGTTCCCAAGATGCAAAGCTCTCTTACTGTAGTTCTCTCACCCTTCATAGCAGAGATTCTTCTCCTTCCCTCCCAGCTCATTCAAGGTGACTTGGCACTCAGTCTGATAGAGATCTATGCCAAATAGCATAAGTAACCTGGACCTAAGAGAAATGTTTCTCAATGTCCCATAGATTTTTATTAGTTATAACAAGGAGATAAATGTTTTTTTCTTTTTAATGGGGGTTAAACTTGTGATGATTTTGGACAGTGGTAAAACCAGGGAGTGGTAGCAGATAAGTAGTAAAAGTACTTCAGAATCTTCATCACTGCATTCTCAAGCAATCTCAAATAAGTACACAGAGTAGGTAAAAACTGTACACATTCTATGTAAAGGCAGCTATGAGACAAGCCCTTTAGTCTACCTTCCAACCACATGAGTGTCCCTTAAGTCCCTCCGAATAGTCTGGAAAACCAAGGCAGAAACTTCCTAGGATCTTGGTACATTTCTGAGTTGGAGAAGGACATCAGAATAGATGGAAGAGAGGCTGAGAACCTTACTTTCCTTCAATCCATGGTCCACTGCTAAAGGGCTTTAGCAAAAACATATGTGATTAAGGCAAGTGTTACAGCCAGACAATCCAAGATAAGAAGAGATTAAGTAAATATTTGCATGTATATTGTATATTTCTTTCCCACAGTAGTTTTCCCTATTCCTGAAAGATGTCTGCAGGAAAAAAGAATTCTGCAGGGAGAGCGATAATAGAGTCTGGTACAAAAGTGATTAATCTACTTCCTTAGGTATTCTTAAATTCTATTTGGTAAAGGAATTCTGTCATTTTACGCATGCAACCAAAATAAATTCTCATAATAAGACTATCGCAAAGGTAGAAATATGTTAATTTACATATGGAATGTGACATTGCCTAATTAAATAAAAAGCTTTTCATTCCTGAAAAGATCTAGGGAGTACTACTTTCTTGAGATCTGAATGCAGTATACAGTCTGAAGGCTGAATGACAGGACATAAATGTTATTATACTTCACATATATACAATGAATAGTAGCAAAGGGCATTCTATGAGCAAGGTACTGTGCTACCTATCACAGAAGCTTTTGCTATCAAGTTACAATTTGGCATCAGTTGCAAAGTCAGCTTCAAACAAGGATGACATTTAGGATATAAAAGAAATGTTTCTTTGCTAAAAGAAATATGCCCCAAAGTAAATTGTGTATTTTCCCCATATGTATGTAAAGAAGTGACATTCGCTTCAGGCTAGTCATATCAAAGGTAATTTAGTTATTACAACATCATAGTTGCTGCTCAAAAATACATTCGTAATGTGTCCTTGATACTTTTAGACATTTTAGTGTTTCTTTATACATCCATCATTATACATGTGTGTAACACATTATAATGAAACTTCACTCTTTAAAAATGAATTTCATTGTTGAGAAAAATACAGGGTCATAGAAAACTATAATTTGATAAAAGAAATGGATGATAAATATGAATAACATCAGTTTGGGTCTAAAACGTTTCAAAGAAGATATCCTATGACACAGAATCCAATCACAAAACTAAAACTTCTTCCAAACTGTTACACAAGAAGATTGCCAGGATGCTTGACTTTATTAAATACATTTTACAATTGATGTAACATTGGTTTATAACATGTTTCTAATATACATTACACTTCAGTGTCTATCTACACTGCATCAGGAAAACCACGAAAAATTTAGTTTCCGTCCATCACCATGCATTTGACCCTGCTTATCCATTTCACTCTCACCACTCCCACCCTCTGCCACACGCCTTCTGGTAACCACAAATCATTTCTGTGTATGTGCATTGCTGTCTATTTGGTGTCATTTGTTCATTTATTTTGTGGGTTTTTTGGTTTCTTTCTTATAATCCACACAGGAATGGAATCAACAGATTCTGGTGAAAAATTGCCATTGATACGACACTAAAACAAATTTAAAGTTCTTCATGCTAACTTCTGATTTATAGTCACATGTGGTTCAGCCATGAAAAATGCTTTGAGTAATGTAAGACTTGGCCACTTAAGATACTTGCATTACTTGCATGGCATTCTAAAAACATGTTACAGAATCTATTTTATCCCTAAATTAATGTTGTCTAGCATCACTTAAAATTAGTAGAACTCAAATGCTGAATATCTATTGCTTCTATGCATTTCTTTCATATGTGTCTTTTTCTCCACAGAAAACTTCATAATGTTTCACAAAAACTTCTTTCGTGGTGAGATTCACTTGCTTCTTTATGTGACTATAACTCTTTGGCCTCTTTCTCACAATTAATTAACTTTAGGAATAAGCTAAAACTTGATGGCTCATTAGGACTATTTTCTCTGATTTCTTTAAACCTCTGTGTGTGTGTGTATGTGTGCACATGCATGCATGCACATATGTGTGTTTAGTGTCAGACTCTTTGCAATCCCATGGACTGTAGACCCCCAGGTTCCTCTGTCCATTTCCTTCTCCAGGAGATCTTCCCAACCCAGGAAATGAACTCGGGTCTCCTGCACTGCAGGTAGATTCTTTACTGTCTGAGGCACCAGAGAAACCTTCTTTAAACCTGGTTATATTTAAATCCCCTTATTCAGATATTTAGGCTTCCCTGGTGGCTCAGAGGTTAAAGCGTCTGCCTCCAATGCAGGAGACCCAGGTTCAATCCCTGAGTTGGGAAGATCCCCTGAAGAAGGAAATGGTAACCCACTCCAGTATTCTTGCCTGAAGAATCCCATGGATGGGGAATCCTGGTGGGCTATAGTCCACAGGGTCGCAAAGAGTCGGACACAACTGAGCGATATTTAAAATATACAAACAATTAATATAGTAATTCTATTTTGATAACGTATCTTAAGGAATTCATCTCAAATGGAGACCATATTCTATTCTCAAAGATGTCAAGTACAGTGTTAAAAGTCATCTTAGTTTGTTCTAAATTTCAGAAACGCAACTAAAACTAGCTTTAAAAACAAGCAGTCTATTAGTCCATTGATCCAAAGAGGGACTGAACAACCAAGCTGTGGAAAGGACAGGGGAACTACTTTGCTTCAGGAGCAACTGAACCAAGAATTCAAATTCTGTCCCTCAGCTCTATTTTCTCTGAATATCTGTTTCACTGTCTTTCTCTACAGATCAGCTCTTGTGTATGATCCTATTTGCAAATGCCCATAGTTTCCAAAGCTTTTAACTTACACGTTTAGCTATTAAGAGGGAGAGTGTTCTCTGGCATTGTAAATTCAACACCTCTAAGGAAGAAAGTGATTACCCAAGCTTGAGGTTAGGTACTAGCACCATGACCTTTCAACACTGGCCCAGAGTAAGAGGGTAAGGTCATGCAGAATATGACAGAACCTTTGGTAACAAGGTCGCTAGAGTAGGCATAGTTTCCAGAAGAACATGAGGTATACCCACAGGACTATGATGGCTAACTGGCAACACTACAAGCACTGTAAACAATTCTAATGCCCTAAAATCCTTAATTTGTTAAATAAATTAGGATACACACACACACACACATATATGGGTACACACACACACACACACACACACACACACACACACACACACATATATATATAATGGAATCCCTGACACTACTAAAGATAATGATTTAAAATAGCAATGTGAATGCATTCAATTTTGAGAACTTTATTTTTAAATTTATTTTAATTGGAAGTCAATTACTTTACAATATTGTATTGGTTTTGCCATACATCAACATGAATCCACCACAGGTTTACACGTGTTCCCATCTTGAAGCCCCCCTCACATAGCAGGATGCTGAAGTGCATAAAGAAGATTATCTTAATTATACTTAAAAAATGAGGAAAACCTGTAAGAACGTGGAAAATACTAACACAAATATAACTACTGGTATTCTTTCTTGTTCCCTTATGCATATTTCCAGATCCCAACTTTTCAAAACTTCCTAGATTTATTAGTTTTATAAAAGAGAAACAAAAATTCCACTTAATAAAGCCCTCTTACACTTGACATTATCCCTCCCCATAAGCATCTTTAAAAATAGTAAATTCTCATTTTGAGGTTTAACTGCACTCACAATTTGATAACAACTGTTACTCAAAATAATGGTCATTCATTTTTTAAACTTGTCATGGAGCAATATGCATTTCTAGTTATCACAGCTGACAGCACAGCATGGGATGAATGACTTAAAACACTGGTGCAGTGTGATGGAATCTGTCACAGTAAGCACATGCAGTAAAGAAAATGTATTCTTTCTTTCTACACAAGTCCCAAATTAAATTCCATAGCAGTATATTATTTGTGCTTTGTGTTTTAGCATTTACTTTTAAATTTTCTGTAAAGAATGATATATTTTGATACATATATTTCTAAGTTGCTTATATTTAACTTTCTTAATAAAGAGATTTACTTCTAATGAAAACCATACTCATGAAATGATAATGCCACAATAGAGGAAAAGGAATACATGAATGAGAGAGTGGCTTTCACTTTAAATATGGTTCATAATAGTATTCCATCATCTTTAACACATTTGAAAATGGTTTTAGTTAGGAAAATATATATAAAAATTTTTAAATGCACAAAATTTTATAAAATGAAGTCTACCAGTTTATAGGAAGTAAGATCAAGTATCACAGTGTTATTGCCCTATAAAGTGAGAAGTTGAAATAGTCCTACTATTTTATTAGCTAGATTTCATCTATGGAAGCAAGAACATGAGAGAAGAGATATGCTGCAAACATATGTTTAGGGCCAAACATGTGCTATGACTAAATTCTCATTGAATCTTCACAATAATTTCATGAAATACATACTACTGTAATGATTTTATAGATAAGAAAACAAAACCTCAGAAAAGTTGAATGATTTCCCAAATTCAAAAAGCTAGAAAATGGAAGATCTTAGATTCAAACTTAGAAATATCTAATACACATAAGATTTCCACTATATTAGTTGCTCAGAGGCGGAAATCAAATAAGGTATGAACACTACTACTTAGAAATTAAGAGGAATAATACAATATCATATTTATAACTTTGATTTAGGGCTTCTAAGGACTTATCAATCTGTAATCTCACATGTGTTCCATTTGCCTAGGTGGTATACACAAAGTCCTCAACCTACCTGAAAAATAAGTAGTCCATATGCCATGTCTGACTTCTCTTCCTGACTCATGCAAAACAGCTCCCTACTCGGTAACATCACCATGCTTTAACCATGTTTTCAAGTTGGAAATGTGTGTAATCTTTGTTCACTATAATTCTTTCACCCATATAAATTCCTAGAAATTTACTGTCTCCAACATAAAAATATAATCTCAGGTGCGTTGAATCCATGGATATGAAAGGCTGACTATGGGACTTGAGCATCTGAGGATTTTGGTATCTCTGGAAGGTACCAAACCAATCTCTCACCCATGCAAAGAAACAACTGAATTTACTATTGCCTTTAAATAATATGGGTTTTCCAACTTTGTAGGTCCACTTATATGTGGATTTTCTTCAATAAATGTACAGTCGGCTTTTCACAACTACAGATAGAAAATTCCATCCCCAACTGGTCGAATCTGCAAATAGGAAACCTACACATACAAAGGGCCAATTATGCTATATATTTTATCAAGGGACTTGAGTATCTACAGATTATAGTATATGTGGGAGGTACCTGGGATCAATCCCCAATGGATACTGAAGACTGACAGTATTTTAAGGAAAGTCTTGACAAAATGAGAGATTTATTCAGGTCATATGACAAACTAATATAGAAATGTTGATTCTCCATATTTTAAGGGAAGGAAGGAACGTCACTCAGTCGTGTCCGACTCTTTTCTAACCCCATGGACTGTAGCCTACCAGGCTCCTCTGTCCATGGGATTTTTCAGGCAATAGTACAATTCAATTCCAATAAAATTCTAGCAATATTAGAAAGCTGATCTAAAATTTACATGAAATAAGAAAAGTCTATAAGTAAGAAAACTTATAAAAGAATACATAACGGGAAGTTGGGAATTTTACCCCCATAAGTGTTAAGAAAGCATAAAGCCAATGTGATAAAAATATTCTTTTAGGAACTGAAAGACCAACAGAACACAGGTGGTATAACAAATCAATGAGAAAAATTATTTCCTAAATGGCTTGGTAAAAGGAGTTTATTCTATGGAGAAGAACAAAGACTGATCTCTACTCCATGAGGTTAAAAACAAAAGAAAAAAGAAAAACTAAATGGATGAAATAACTACTAGAAAAAAGACACAACTATAAAGCTTTAAAAAAAATTATAGGGGAGTAGCTCTGTGATCTTGACTCTGGATAAAGTTTACTTACAATAATAGAAAACTGGCAGAAAAGATTTTCCACAACTAAAGATATAAAGAAGTAATCATGACAATGGAAATAGAAGGGGCAGAAATGTAGTATAGTCAAGACTCACACCCTCGGTAATCAAACCAAAATCACAATTGCAGAGATTCCCTCCAGTAAGTAAGAGGTCAAAGCCGCACATTGGACACCCCAGACCAAAACTGCTACACTGGGAAGATAAGCCACAAGAACATCTGGCTTTATAGGCCAGATGGGATTTCAAGAGAGACCTGGAAGGTTATCAGAAACAGAAATTACACCCTTAAAGGGTGCACAGAAAATTTCTCACACTCCAAGATACAGTGCAGAGATAGTAACTTTTAAAAATCCTAAGATCCATTTGCTGATCCTGGAGAAACCTACCAGAAAGAAGATTACTGGGATTTCCCTTGGGAGATATATGCCTTTATGGGAGCTTGTTCTATCACAATGACACTGGTGCCAGAAATCACTATTTTTGAGTCCTCCTACAGACTATAGCTTTAAAAACCAGCTCCAATCACTACCTGGTGGTCATCAACCCCATGACACACCAGGCTGAGTAGCTAGGCATATGGGAAAGTTCAGTTCAGTTCAGTCGCTCAGTCGTGTCCGACTCTTTGCGACCCCGTGAATTGCAGCACACCAGGCCTCCCTGTCCATCAACAACTCCTGGAGTTCACTCAGACTCACGTCCATCGCATCAGTAATGTCATCCAGCCATCTCATCCTCTGTCGTCCCTTTCTCCTCCTGCCCCCAATCCTTCCCAGCATCAGAGTCTTTTCCAATGAGTCAACTCTTCACATGAGGTGGCCAAAGTACGGGAGCTTCAGCTTTAGCATCATTCCTTCAAACAAATCCCAAGGTTGATCTCCTTCAAATGGACTGGTTGGATCTCCTTGCAGTCCAAGGGACTCTCAAGAGTCTTCTCCAACACCACAGTTCAAAAGCATCAATTCTTCGGCACTCAGCCTTCTTCACAGTCCAATTCTCACATCCATACATGACCACAGGAAAAACCATAGCCTTGACTAGACAGACCTTAGTCGGCAAAGTAATGTCTCTGCTTTTGAATATGCTATCTAGATTGGTCATAACTTTTCTTCCAAGAAGTAAGCATCTTTTAATTTCATGGCTGCAGTCACCATCTGCAGTGATTTTGGAACTCCAAAAAATAAAGTCTGACACTGTTTCCACTGTTTCCCCATCTATTTCCCATGTAGTGATGGGACCGGATGCCATGATCTTCGTTTTCTGAATGTTGAGCTTTAAGCCAACTTTTTCACTCTCCTCTTTCACTTTCCTCAAGAGGTTTTTTAGCTCCTCTTCACTTTCTGCCATAAGGGTGGTGTCATCTGCATATCTGAGGTTATTGATATTTCTCCTGGCAATCTTGATTCCAGCTTGTGCTTTTTCCAGCCCAGTGTTTCTCATGATGTACTCTGCATAGAAGTTAAATAAGCAGGGTGACAATATACAGCCTTGACGTACTCCTTTTCCTATTTGGAACCAGTCTGTTGTTCCATGTCCAGTTCTAACTGTTGCTTCCTGACCTGCATACAGGATTCTCAAGAGGCAGGTCAGGTGGTCTGGTATTCCCATCTCTTTCAAAATTTTCCACAGTTTATTGTGATCCACACAGTCAAAGGCTTTGGCATAGTCAATAAAGCAGAAATAGATGTTTTTCTGGAACTCTCTTGCTTTTTCCATGATCCAGCAGATGTTGGCAGTTTGATTTCTGGTTCCTCTGCCTTTTCTAAAACCAGTTTGAACAACTAGGAGTTCACGGTTCACGTATTGCTGCTGAATCCTGGCTTGGAGAATTTTGAGCATTACTTTACTAGCATGTGAGATGAGTGCAACTGTGCAATTTTGAGCATTCTTTGGCATTGCCTTTCTTTCGGACTGAAATGAAAACTGACCTTTTCCAGTCCTGTGGCCACTGCTGAGTTTTCCAGATTTGCTGGCATATTGAGTTCAGCACTTTCACAGTATCATCTTTCAGGATTTGACATACCTCAACTGGAATTCCATCACCTCCACTAGCTTTGTTCATAGTGATACTTTCTAAGGCCCATTTGACTTCACATTCCAGGATGTCTGACTTTTATGAGTGATCACACCATCGTGATTATCTGAGTCGTGAAGGTCTTTTTGTACAGTTCTTCTGTGTATTCTTGCCACCTCTTCTTAATATCTTCTGCTTCTGTTAGTTCCATACCATTTCTTTCCTTTGCCGAGCCCATCTTTGCATGAAATGTTCCCTTGGTACCTCTAATTTTCTTGAAGAGATCTCTAGTCTATCCCATTCTGTTCTTTTCCTCTATTTCTTTGCACTGATCATTGAGGAAGGCTTTCTTATCTCTCCTTGCTATTCTTTGGAACTCTGCATTCAGATGCCTATATCTTTCCTTTTCTCCTTTGTTTTTCACCTCTATTTTCAGAGCTATTTGTACGGCCTCCCCAGACAGCCAGTTTGCTTTTTTACATTTCTTTTCCATGGGGATGGTCTTGATCCCTGTCTCCTGTACAGTGTCACAAATCTCTGTCCATAGTTCATCAGGCACTCTATCAGATCTAGGCCCTTAAGTCTAATTCTCAATTCCATTGTATAATCATAACTGATTTGATTTAGGTCATACCTGAATGGTCTAGCAGTTTTCCCTACTTTCTTCCATTTAAGTCTGAATTTGGCAATAAGGAGTTCATGATCTGAGCCACAGTCAGCTCCTGGTCTTGTTTCTGTTGACCATATAGAGCTCTCCATCTTTGGCTGCAAAGAGTATAATCAATCTGATTTTTGGTGTTGACCATCTGGTGATGTCCATGTGTAGAGTCCTCTTGTGTTGTTGGAAGAGGGTGTTTGCTATGACCAGTGCATTTTCTTGGCAAAACTCTATTTGTCTTTGCCCTGCTTCATTCTGCATTCCAAGGCCAAATTTGCCTATTACTCCAGGTGTTTCTTGATTTCCCTACTTTTGCATTCCAATCCCCTATAATGAAAAGGACATCTTTTTTGGGTGTTAGTTCTAAAAGGTCTTGTAGGTCTTCATAGACCCATTCAACTTCAGCTTCTTCAGCATTACTGGTTGGGGCATAGACTTGGATTACTGTGATAATTAATGGTTTGCGTTGGAGATGAACAGAGATCATTCTGTCGTTTTTGAGATTGCATCCAAGTACTGCATTTCGGACTCTTTTGTTGACCATGATGGCTACTCCATTTCTTCTGAGGGATTCCTGCCCACAGTAGTAGATATAATGGTCATCTGAGTTAAATTCACCCATTCCAGTCCATTTTAGTTCGCTGATTCCTAGAATGTCGACATTCACTCTTGCCATCTCTTGTTGGACGACTTCCAATTTGCCTTGATTCATTGACCTGACATTCCAGGTTCCTATGCAATATTTCTCTTTACAGCATCAGACCTTGCTTCTATCACCAGTCACATCCACAGCTGGGTATTGTTTTTGCTCTGGCTCCAACCCTTCATTCTTTCTGTAGTTATTTCTCTACTGATTTCCAGTAGTGTGTGGGCACCTACTGACCTGGGGAGTTCCTCTTTCAGTATCCTATCATTTTGCCTTTTCATACTGTTCATGGGGTTCTCAAGGCAAGAACACTGAAGTGGTTTGCCATTCCCTTCTCCAGTGGACCACATACAAAAAGACAAATACTGCAAGTTATAATTTATATTTGGAATCTTTAAAAATAAAAACTTATAGAAATGAACAGAAACATGGTTGCCAGGGTCTCAAGGGTAAGAGGAAAAGGGAGACATTGGTAAGGAAGTATCATCTTTCAGCTATATCATGAATAAAGTCTGAGTATCTAATATATAACATTGAGACTATAATTGAAAACATTATATTTTATAATTGATATTTTCTAGAGAATAGAATTTAAATGTTTTCATATACATAAAAACTTGAGCTGATGTATGTGTTAATTAAATAGATAAGAGGAGTTCTTCCACAATGTATATGTACATCAAATCATCATGATATACAATTTAAATACTTCACCATTTTGTCAATTATAGATCAATAAAGCTGGAAATGCAAAACAAATAAACAACAAATCTTCTCATTAATCCAGAGGCATTAATAAAGAATTTCTAAATATGAGGATATGGGTTGTGGTAAAATTTATTATACTAAATATCTAATTTAAAAGAAAATGATTTGTAGATAATTAATGTACTCAAACTTCCTGAAAGGTAAGGAAGAAAACCAATTAAGAACGCACAGCAGCAAATATAGTTCTTTAAGTCTTAAGGATTTATTTTGGGCAAATGAGTAGATAAACAAATACTCTGAACTATTAAGGCAGTTCATCTACCAGTAGAAAAGTAAGTTTCTGGAGTCAGTTTGCAAATTCATTTATGTGAAACCAAACAACTAATCTGAATGACTCTTTTCCTTTATCAGCCAAAAGTATACTCTGAATCTCAAATTATTTATTCAAAGTTTTGACTGAAATATGACTCTTGTTGCTATATGATGTAGCCTTCTAGTGAACCTTTATTACTAAGTTACTGGTCTTCTAACTGGAGTGCACATAAGCCTGGTTGTACCCTGGTATTTTCCAAGGGATATACAATGAGAATTATTTTTAAAGATTCAATTTCTAGCTACTCAATTGCCATACAATATGTTCCCTAAAAATGAAGTACCTGAGAATGTGTCTGTTCCCTGGTGGCTCAGATGGTAAAGAATCTGCCTCCAAGGGAGAAAACCTGGAATCCATCCTTGGGTTAAGAAGATCCCCTGGAGAAGGGAAAGGCAACCCACTCCAGTATTCTTGCCTGGAAAATCTCATGGACACAGGAGCCTGGCAGGCAACAGTCTATAGGATCAGAAAGAGACAGACATGACTCAGAGACCAGTGCTTTCACGTGTCACTTTGTTTCCTCAAAATGAAGTACTTGAGAATATGTCTGTAGTTATCCCCTGCATACTTTATAATAAAGGTATATTTCCATGTATCACAAATCTTACTATACTATGCCAGACTTAAAGATCTCCAGGCTGACAGAGTAACACTTTGAAATGTTGCTTTTAAAGCCCCTTTTAATGAAGGCCCCATGAACTCATGATATGTTTATACATATTTGGGTTAGTAACAAATAACTGGCTAGAAACAGTCTTTTGACCTCTGTGTGATGAAAATGAAATATATTAAACAGTGAAACAGTGGGGATAACTTTTGTTTAATGACTTTGCTTCTTCAACCTTCCAAGAATTTTCAAAGAACATATAGCTTTTAAAGGAGACTCCAAGAAAAGCAGAGAGACAATAAGAAATATTGTCCTTTTTTTAATCCAGGTAACAAATACATGCAAAGCTTTGTTAACTATCTATTTTATAACTGAAATATTTTAAGACTTATAAGAGCATCACAGGAAACATTAATACCTATCTGCTATAAAGCATGCTCTTACATTTTCAGCATCCTCATATATAACAGCCTAGAGATTACTGCCATAACTTTATTTCAGATTGTGTCTAAACGTCGCATGATTTAGAAGAGGAGGAAGAAGGTCTACAATTTTCTTTTAACAGAACATTTTTAGCAAAGGAATGTATCCAAAAAATTCAGCATTTTATATTTTACACACTTATTAAGTCTGAGGATAAACAATGCCCATTTCTTGAAAGATTACTGAATACTGTAAATGTGTATCCACTGTTTAAACTCTGGCAAGAGTCTTCGGTTTGCTGTCTTTCCTCAGTGAATAGTCTACTCACTTATTCTCATCATGTATTCACTTAGATTTCTAAAAAAAAATTTATTGTGAATTATCTATAAATTCAAAACTCTCAGTTCAATTCAGTTCAGTTCAGTTGCTCAGTCATGTCTGGCTCTTTGCGACCCCATGAACTGCAGTACACCAGGCCTCCCTGTCCATCACTAACTCTCGGAGTTTATCCAAACTCATGTCCATTGAGTCAGTGATGCCATCCAACCATCGTGTGCTCTGTTGCCCCCTTCTCCTCCTGCCCTCAATCTTTCCCAGCATCAGGGTCTTTTCCAATGAGTCAGCTTTTCGCATTAAGTGGCCAAATTATTGGAGTTTCAGCTTCAACATCAGTTCTTCCAATGAACACTCAGGACTGATCTCCTTTAGGATGGACTGGTTGGATCTCCTGCAGTCCAAGGACTCTCAAAAATCTTCTCCAACACCACGGTTCAAAAGCATCAATTCTTCATTGCTCAGCTTTCTTTATGGTCCAACTCTCACATCCATACATGACCACCGGAAAAATCATAGTCTTGACTAGACAGACCTTTGTTGGTAAAGTAATGTCTCTGCTTTTTAATATGCTGTCTAGGTTGGTCATAATTTTCCTTCCAAGGAGTAAGCGTCTTTTAATATCATGGCTATAGTCAACATCCACAGTGATTTTGGAGTCCCCCAAAATAAAGTCTGCCACTGTTTCCACTGTTTCCCCATCTATTTCCCATGAAGTGATGGGCTTGGATGCCAGGATCTTAGTTTTCTGAATGTTGAGTTTAAAGCCAACTTTTTCACTCTCCTCTTTCACTTTCATCAAGAGGCTCTTTAGTTCTTCCTCACTTTCTGCCATAAGGTTGGTGTCATCTGAATATCAGAGGTTATTGCTATTTCTCCCGGCAATCTTGATTCCAGCTTGTGCTTCATCCAGCCCAGTGTTCTGTATTAAATATTTTGACAGTAGAAAGCACGTTGTAAAGCAATTTTTTTCTCCAATTAAAAATAATTTTAAGAAATAAATAAATATAAAAATATTAAATATTTTGTAAGCTACACACTTATGTACAGTTGCTCCAGCAGCAATTTTGAAAACCAATATGAAATTTTCACAGAAATATATATTAAATTTGAATAAAATCTTTTGTGAGTAGTTAAATGGAAATATGAATTCAAATAGAAATTTCCTACACATTCAGATGTTCTGAAGTAAAAGTTTGCATATTTTTAAATAAATAATAGCAAGTATCAAATTTCTATAGCATTTAGATTTCATAAATGTGTTTGAAATGGTGATATAAAAGTTTTATTTTAAAATATTAACAATTCCAATGTTCTGAAATCATAGCCACTGTGAGCTATTTGCATTTCACTAAAATTTTAGTTATCAAAAAGATGGTTTTTCTGATATGGCACTATACTTCTCCTACAGTGTTAGGTTTCATAATATTTGGGAAAATAATTCAAATAGGGTTCTTTATGGTTTAGAAGTTTGAGGCTCTGGACTATACCAAACATATTGTATCATATGGTTATAGAGATTTCTCCCACTTTCATGTATGCATTTACAGTAAGAACATCTCTGTGTTTTCTAAACAGTTAGCAAGTGAAGTCTATCAAATCTCATTACATTGCCTTTAATGACTGATATGTTATAATAAACCAACTCAGAAACAGGAAGACAAGGACACATCTTGTTCTCTCTCTTACTGAATGACTAAAATATGAGATGAACAACATCAAACTCAACCCTACACCTGGATTAATCTGTATTTCATGAGATTTTTTTTCATTAAATGTTCTACTGTTGTTCCATCTCACGTCAATTCAAAATGGTTAAATGATCCAACCCTCTCAGACTAAATATGGGCAAATCAGAGTTCAAATGAAAGACAGAGACTTGCTCAAGTCATATAAGCCACTAAATTTATCAACTATATATGTCAAGCAATCTTAGTGTGGTGGGCTAAATAAACCATCCCCCAAAGATATATTTATTTCCTAATCTTCGAAACCTGTAAATATTATCTTACATGCAAAATATAGACTATCACCTTACATAGGAAAAGACGTAAAGTAAGCGTTTTGAGAGGAGGTACTTTATGCTAGATTATCTGGTATGTATATATGCGATGGTATGTATGCTTTCAAGAGAGAAGCAGGGGGAGTTTTGAGAGAGAAAGAGACACAAAGTTAAAGGCAATGTGAAGAGGGAAGCAGAGATTGGATTTTAATGACCACAAACCAAAGAACTCCAAAGAATGCCAGCCAAACATCAGAAATAGAAAGGAATCTCTCCCAGAGTCTCCAGAGAGAGCACAGTCCTAAATACACTTTGATTTCAGATTTCTGGCTTCCACAAATGTCAAAAGAATACCTTTCTGCTGTTTTAAGATACCACCAAGTTATGCCTCAGGAAATGAATACACCTAGGTATAAAATGATGAACAAGATCCCTGAATTCATGAAGTTTAGTTTCTCTATGATAATAATAATAATAATAAAACAAGTCAGTGGCACTAGAATAAGTAATGCTAAAATACTTTTATAGCATTGAAATGTCTCAAAAGACAATTTCCACATGATATATTCCTTTGCCATATCTTGTGGATGTATACGTAGGCCACTGTTAATAGTACATTCCCAGATGTCAAGCTTGAGAAGTAAGGTATGTCAAGAAAGTTTAATGCCAGACTTGTTACTTCCTGCAGCTGTAATGTTTATCAGACCTACTATAAGTTTTCCTTGAAGTAGTTAACATACAGAATATATGGCCTGCAATTATATTTCATATGTAATTAGTAACTAGCAAGTAAAAACAAATCAGGTACTTGATAAAAATGAACAATTATATTTTTGCAGCAGTAAATAATTTATACTCAAAAGGACAGTTTTATGAATTTGTAATCAAGGATGTGAAGTTGGAAAGACAACAGAATTGAGCTGAGTCAATTTGGTGATGGTAACAAATTCACATATTACTAAGATCCCCCACTTCCATGTGGGACATGCAACGCCCTGATAAATGTTGCTCTTGGCAAAGCATCATACAAAAAATGACTAAGATCTTTCTTCTCTCATTGTCATTCGTTATTACTCCTCCGAGGAATGAATGGCTATGAAACCGGCACCAGTACAGATAACAGACTCCATTTTCTTACCTGATCTATTTAAAACCATATGTGGGAAGATGCTTTCAAATCTTTCCATTTCCTTTACAAATTGGCACACAGGTATGGCATTCAGCTGTGGTCATTACCGGATTGTGACCTTTTTTCAGAATGGACAGGCAATATGCTCATAGAGGTTATGGCACTGGACATGCCTCCACAAATACATGGCTGAATTTCTGCAAAAGCAACACGAGTCTGTGCTTGACAAAATTAAGGAAACAGGGGAATTTGGAAGTCTTAATTATCAATCAAGAAATATGTATTAAGCACCAAATATGTGACCAGCACTGCTCTAGGTACAACAGACACAGTAGTAGATACAAGAGACAATTATTAACTTTCTAGAAGCTTACATAGAAGCTTAGTGAATTACAAGAGAAAATAGATAAAATATGGAAAAGAGATGGGGGTGCCAGAAGTGCAAGTGATGTGTGCTTGTATATAAAGTGAACGGGTAGGTTTCATGGGGAAGGAGACTCTGAGAAGGAAAAAAAAAAAAGGTAAAAAAAAAAGTGAGGGAGTAAAACCCATAGATATTGGCAGAAAGAACACAACAAGAAGAGGGAACAGAAAGTGCAAAGGCCCTGAGGTCGAGGCATGTCTGGTATGTTTGAAGAACAGAAGAGAGGCAGTATTGATGGAGGCAAATAAAGGACAGCAGGATAGTAAGAAAGGACTTTAGGGAATCAATGGGATCTCTATTTGGAGGCAGGGGACAACCAGAGTTAGGGTCTTATAAAAGTAATTGGAAGGGCTCTGGATATTACTCTGAGTGATAGAGCCAGTCACAGTCACTGGAGGGCCTGAACAGAAAAGTGACATGATTTAACTTATATTTAAAAATGATCATTCTGGTAGTCATGATAACAGAATGGAAATAAGGACAGAGAAGGGGGGTCTTTTAGAAAACTACTGGATTAATGCAAATGAAGAATAATGGTAGCCTGAGCCAGGCTGTCTTTACTGACCATATAAATCTGAGGTAAGCATAGGTATACTGGGCTACAGTGGGTGTGTGCAGGAATGTCAGGGGAGATTCAGCTGGGGCTAACATGATCATGTAACCTAGTCAACAAGACAGTCCGTATTAAGATCTACTTTATGGGTGTAATAACAAAGTGTCCTATTCTGCTCTCAAAAGTACCCTGGATTAGACAAAGATGTCACAAAAAGAAAACTTCAGGTCAATATCACTGATGAACAGAGATGCAAAAATTATTAACAAAATTCTAGCAAATAGAATACAACATATTAAAAAGATTATACATCATTATCAAGTGGGCTTTATCCCAGGGATGCAAAGAATCCCAGGGATTCTTCAATATTTGCAAATCAATCAATGTGAGACACCACATTAACAAACTGAAAGATAAAAACCATATGATTATCTCAATAGATGCAGAGAAAGCCTTTGACAAAATTTAACATCCATTTATGATAAAAACCCTCCAGAAAGAAGGCATAGAAGGAACATACCTCAACATAATAAAAACCACATATGATAAATCCAGAGCAAACATTATCCTCAGTGGCAAAAAATTGAAAGCATTTCCCCTAAAGTCAGGAACAAGAAAAGGGTGCCCACTCTCACCACTACTATTCAACATAGTTTTGGAAGTTTTAGCCACAGCAGAGAAGAAAAAGGAATAAAAGGAATCCAGGTTGGAAAAGAAGTAAAATTCTCACTGTTACAAATTACATGATCTTCTACATAGAAAACCCCACAGACACCACCACAGTTACTAGAGCTAATCAATGAATATAGTAAATTTGCAGGATATACAATTAATACACAGAAATCCCTTCTATTCCTATACACTAACAATGAGAAGACAGAAAGAGAAATTAAGAAAACAATTACACTCACCATCGTGATGAAAAAAATTAAAATACTTAAGAATAAATTTACCTAAAGGAACAAAAGACCTGCATATATAGAAAACTATAAAACACTCTTGAAAGATATCAAAGATGACACAAATGGAGAAATGCACCATGTTCATGGATTGGAAGTATCAATATAGTGAAAATGAGTATATTACACAAAGCAATCTATAGATTCAATGCAATCCCTATCAAGCAATGGTATTTTTCACAGAGCTAGAACAAACCATTTCACAATTTGTATGGGAACACAGAAAAACCTCGATTAGCCAAAGCAATCTTGAGAAAGAAGGATAAAACTGGAGGAATCAACCTGCCTGACTTCAGACTATACTACAAACCTACAGTCATCAAGACTGTATGGTACTGGCACAAAGACAGAAATATAGATCAATGGAACAAAATAGAAAGCCCAGAGATAAATCCATGCACCTATGGACACCTTATCTTTAACAAAGGAGGCAAGAATATACAATGGAGAAAAGACAATCTCTTTAATAAGTGGTGCTGGGAGAACTTCACTTTCACTTTTCACTTTCATGCACTGGAGAAGGCAATGGCAACCCACTCCAGTGTTCTTGCGTGGAGAATCCCAGGGGTGGTGGAACCTGGTGGGCTGCTGTCTATGGGGTCACACATAGTCAGACACGACTGAAGCAACTTAGCAGCAGCAGCAGTAACTGGGAGAACTAGTCAACCATCTGTAAAAGAATGAAACTAGAATACTTTCTAATGCCATACACAAAAATAAACTCAAAATGGATTAAAGATCTAAATGTAAGGCAAGAAACTATAAAACTCCTAGAGGAAAACAGGCAAAACACTCTCTGACATAAATCACAGCAAGATCCTCTATTACCCACCTCCCAGAGTAATGGACATAAAAGCAAAAGTAAACAAATGGGACCTGTTTAAACTTAAAATCTTTTGCACAATGAAGGAAACTTTAAACAAGGTGAAAAGACAGCTTTCAGAATGGGAGAAAATAATAGCAAAAGAAGCAACTTACAAAGAATTAATCTCAAAAATAAATAAGCAGCTCATCCAGCTCAATACCAGAAAAATAAACAACCCAATCAAAAAAATGGGCCAAAGAACTAAACAGACATTTCTTCAAAGGAGACATACAGATAGCTAACAAACACATGAAAAGATGCTCAACATCACTCATTGTCAGAGAAATGCAAATCAAAACCACAATGGGTTGCCATCTCACCTGGTCAGAATGGCTGCTCTCAAAAAGTCTACAAACAATAAATGTTGGAGAGGGTGCAGAGAAAAGGGAACCTTCTTACACTGTTTGTATGAATGCAACCTAGTACAGTCACCATAGAGAACAGGGTTTCAATTCCTTAAAAAACTGGAAATAGAACTGCCATATGACCCAGCAATTCCACTGCTAGACATATGCACTGAGGAAACCAGAACTGAAAGAGACACGTGTACCCCAATGTTCATCACAGCACTGTTTACAATAGCCAGGACATGGGAGCAACCTAGATGTCCACTGGCAGACAAATGGGTAAGTTGTGATACATGTACACAATGGAATGTTACTCAGCTATTAAAAATAATGCATTTGAGTCAGTCCTGATGAGGTGAATGAAACAGGAGTCGATTATACAAAGTAAAGTAAGTCAGAAAAAAAACACCAATATAGTCTATTAAAGCATATATGTGGAAATTAGAAAGATGGTAATAATGACTCTATACGGAAGACAGCAAAAGAGACATAGATAAAAAGAACAGAATTTTGGACTCTGTGGGAAAAGGCAAAGGTGCAATGATTTGAGAGAATAGAATTGAAACATGTATGTTACCATATGGGAAATAGATGACCAGTCCAAGTTTTATGCATGAAACAAGGCACTCAAAGATGGTGCACTGGGACAACCCAGAGGGATGAAGTGGGGGAGGGAATTAGGATGGGGATTCAGGATGGGGGGATACATGTACTCCCACGGCTAATTCATGTCAATGTATGGCAAAAACTACCAGGATATTGTAAAGTAATTAGCATCCAATTAAAATATAATATGTTCATAATATATTATTATACATATATGCATATATGTTGTGTATATAATATACATATATAAATATATGTAATATATAAATATATATAGTGTAATATATAATATAATATATAAATGTGTATATATGCATATATATTTATAATATATATAATATACATATATAAATATATATATAGTCATCTTAGTTACAGCTATAAGCATCTGGAAGTAAAATTTGCTGAAATCTAGGATTTGGCCTTAGATATATTATCATGGTGAGATGGAAATGATACATCTTGATTTGATTCAATATCAAGCATATATTATATGAAATAAGCTTTGGCTTTTCATTGGAGTAAACTTTATATATTTACTTTTTAAAATGTGAAAAATAATAAGAAACTGCCACAACCCTATCTCCAAAATAGAAACTGATAAATATTTTATACATAAAACTAGATTTACTTATATATATACTTCTTTTAAAATACCATGTCTAAATAAATGTGATGTGCATATAAATCCTATAATTATATAGCAGCAGCTAACAGTTATTGAATGGCTACTTTGTGACAGGAAATAGTCAAAGCATTAACCATATTAATTCATATAATCCTCATAACCACTTGATTCAGCAGGTAATGTTATTGTCATATTTTACAAAGAAACTGAAGCAATGAGTGATTTACCAAACTTGCTAGAGATAATACAGATTTCAAGTAGTGGAGCTAGGATTCAAACCTATACAATTATGGTACAGGCCCTGTGTTTTTAATAGCTATGCTATATTGGCTCTCTAGTATCACAAGATAAAAGAAGCAATCGGTATCACTCTCATCCAGTGAAAACCAGTTTGGGTGTATCCTCCACACTACCATGCCTTGCTCTATAATCACATAAGCAATTGTATTTTGAACCTCTTGAAAAGATGCTGGATTTTCAGTTTATTTATTTAAAAAAGCAAACAATCACCCCTCCAGTGGCAACCGCCCCAATCTCTCATGACTTTCTCTGTAATATTACAAACATATACCAAATAAACCTTTTTAAGTTTATAATTCCTTTCATGAATACATCATTTCAGGTCCATTGTTCTTCAACATTTTTACCAGAAAACAGTATACCATGTAGATCCTTCTACTTTAATAGAAACAGATCTAAATTTTTCCCTTTAAAATTTAGAATGACTACAGCCATTCTAAATTTAGCCATCCATTCCCTTACAAAAGGAAAATATTTATAATTCATTTTCATTAAAACAATGATGCAGTATGCAGCTTACCTACCTTTAGAAAGGGCAGATATCAAATAGTAAAAATAATTCTGGATCCATAAACTACAGAATGAGAGAAAATATTTGCAAATGAAGATACTGACAAGTGATTAATCTTGACAAAAAGCTCATGAAGGTCAATTAAAAAATAATTAGAAATGTGAGGAAGATCTAAATGGACATTTTGCCAAGGAAGACATACACCTGGCCAAAAAACACATGAAAAGATACTCAACACCACTAAGTAGTAGAGAAATGCAGACCAAAAATATTATGAAGTATCACCTCACACTGGTCAGAAAGGCCATCATCAAAAAAAATCTAGAAACAATAAATGCTGGAGAAGGTAGAGTGAAAAGGAAAGCCTCCTACACTTCTGGTGGGAATGTAAATTGGCACAGTCACTGTGAGAACAGTTTGGAGTAGCCCTAAAAAGTAAATATACCCTTTTTCTCAGCTGGTAAAGAATCTGCCTGCAATGCAGGAGACCTGAGTTCAATCACTGGGTTGGAAGATCCCCTGGAGAAGGGAAAGGATACCCACTCCAGTACTGTGGCCTGGAGAATTCCATGGACTGTATAGTCCATGAGTTTGCAAAGTCAGACACGACTGAGCGACTTTCACTAAAAAAACTAAATATAGAACTGCTATATGTTCAAGCAATCTCATTCTTGGGCATATATCTGGAGAAAACCATAATTTGAATAAACATGCACGCCAATGTTGATTGTGGCACTACTCACAATAGCTAAGGCATGGAAGCAACCTAAATATCTACAGAGGAATGGATAAAGAAGATGTAGTACATATGTTCAATGGAATATTACTCAGCAATAAAAGGAATAAAATAATGCCATTTGGAGTGACATGGATGGACCTGGAGACTGTCATACTGAATAAAATAAGTCATAAAGAGAAAGACAAAATCATATGATATCTCTTATATGTGGAATCTAAGCAAAAAGTACAAATGAAATTATTTACAGACAGAGAGTCACACATATAGGAAAAAAACTTGAGGTTACTAAGGAAGAAAGAAGTGGGCGAGGGATAAATAAGGAGATTGGGACTGCCATATCCAAATTACTATATGTAAAATAGATAACTAATATGACCTATTATATATATTTTATTTTATATCTTATTTATATTATATAAAATATATTAATAATAGGACCTTGTATATAGCACAAGAAACTCAATACTCTGTAATGACCTATATGGGAAAAGAATCTAAAACAGAGTGGATATATGTATAATGTGTAACTGACTTGATTTACTGTACTACTGAAACTTACATAACATTGTAAATAAATATACTCTAATAGAATTTTAATTTTTATACTGAGGTGAGGTGAAGTCGCTCAGTCGTGTCTGACTCTTTGCGACCCCGTGGACTGTAGCCCACCAGGCTCCTCTGTCTATGGGATTTTCCAGGCAAGAATATATTGGAGTGGGTTGCCATTTCCTTCTCCAGGGGATCTTCCTGACCCAGGGATCGAACCCAGGTCTCCTGCACTGCATGCAGATGCTTTAACCTCTGAGCCACCAGTACTAATGTGCCAAAAATTACTACATTCCCAGTAGTCTGCTTGATAATGCCAATTTCCTCAGAATTTCTTAAACTTTATATCAGTTTTTTATATAAAGGTTTTCCAGTCTCAAAGGTGAAAATTTAATTTACAATTATGAAAAATTCAATTATTTTTCAGCTGGCTATACTGTTTCTAATACTTACTGTATGGTTGACCATTGTATCACATTTACATATGCCAGTCTATAAATCCTGAATGCATACTTTCATTCATATGATAATTATTAGTGGGTAAAAAATATCAATAACCTCATACATGCAGATGACACCACCCTTATGGCAGAAAGTGAAGAGGAACTTAAAAGCCTCTTGATGAAAGTGAAAGAGGAGAGTGAAAAAGTTGGCTTAAAGCTCAACATTCAGAAAATTAAGATCATGGCATCCCATCCCATCACTTCATGGGAAATAAATGGGGAAACAGTGGAAACAGTGTCAGACTTTATTTTGGGGGTCTCCAAAATCACTGCAGATGGTGATTGCAGCCATGAAATTAAAAGACACTTACTCCTTGGAAGAAAAGTTATGACCAACCTAGATAGCATATTCAAAAGCAGAGACATTACTGTGCTGACTAAGGTCCGTCTAGTCAAGGCTATGGTTTTTCCTGTGGTCATGTATGGATGTGAGAGTTGGACTGTGAAGAAGGCTGAGCACCTAAGAATTGATGCTTTTGAACTGTGGTATTGGAGAAGACTCTTGAGAGTCCCTTGGACTGCAAGGAGATCCAACCAGTCCATCCTAAAGGAAATCAGTCCTGGGTGTTCATTGGAAGGACTGATGCTGAAGCTGAAACTCCAACACTTTGGCCATCTCATGTGAAAAGTTGACTCACTGGAAAAGATCCTGATGCTGGGAGGGATTGGGGACAGGAGGAGAAGGGGATAACAGAGGATGAGATGGCTAGATGGCATCACCGACTTGATGGATATGAGTTTGAGTGAACTCCGGGAGTTGGTGATGGAGAGGAAGGCCTGGCGTGCTGTGATTCATGGGGTCACAAAGAGTTGGACATGACTGAGCAACTGAACTGAACTGAAGAAAGAGGAGGATTACTTAGGAGAAAGAGACAGTATATAGAAGGCTATTTGTATAATCCAGGACAAAAGTGTTTGAAAAAAGGGAATAGGAATGGAGAAAAGGTAACAAATCAAAAGGGATATAAGGAGGCACAGTGCATAAAAGTTCTTGAAGAATTGTTGATCTGGTTACAGGATATACCATGGAAAATGATAGCTATCCAAATTTAGAGTCACCCAAGGACACATGACTAGGCTGTCACTGTAACTTACAAGACAGTGTCTGCCAATGTTGCATTTAGCTGGCAAACATATCTTCATTTTCTTTCAATGGTAATAACTCAGAAGTAAGAAACTAAATTGCAACCTCATCACAATATTTTAAAATGTTAACTTGCTAAAGTGATAAAGAAGGAACATTTCAGAAGAATTAGTGATGATTTTATATAAGTAATAATATTTGAATAGTACTTAAATTCAATTCAGGGCCAGTGACAAGCCCTGATTGTTCAGAACTTTTGTGTAATAAATTTCTATTGAAGTATAAAAGAGATAGGGAAAGCTTCTGACATAGACATCAGAAAGGGGCAGAAAGAGTGCCCTGCTGCTAGTTTATAGTAAGGAGTTGCTATATATGATTAGCAAGTTGCAAATTAGAGAAAGGAAATGCTCAGAACTGAGAGAGTTGCACCAGTCCCCTCATCTACAACATTCATTGTGAGATAGCATTGACACAAGGTGAGTCATCCTGGGCCATAAAACAACTGACATGAATCTTGAAGAAAGGCAGATTTCCAAGCAAATACATAGTTTCATTAACATAGCTTAATAGAACATTTCCATGAGTAAAACATACTGGTTTGTTGAGCCAAGAAAGACAGATTCTAAGGCAAATACTTAGTTCATTAGTATAGCTTAAGAAAAACATTTCCATAAGAAAAACCGCACTGGTTAACTCAAGGTTTGAGAAAAGTTAAGTTCAGGTGGAACCAGGTGTCATGGCAACACAAAATTTTAAAAGAAACTTTCCTTTAATTTTGTATAGGGAGGGGAAATGTCTGACACTTGTTTGTTTCCACCTGCTGCTTAAGAAAGAGGAAGAAAAAGTCTGACACTTGCAGTCTATTTCCTCTGTTTGGGGACCCATAGCCTTCCTGCTTGTTACTCTCTCATTCCCCACTTTGCTTTCAGGAAAATTATATCATCATCCTGCTTATTTAACTTATATGCAGAATACATCATGCTAAATGCCAGGCTGGATGAAGCACAAGCTGGAATCAAGATTGCAGGGAGAAATATCAATAACCTCAGATATGCAGATGACACCACCATTATGGCAGCAAGTGAAAAGGAACTAAAGAGGCTCTTGATGAAAGTGCAAGAGGAGAGTGAAAGAGTTGTCTTAAAACTCAACATTCAAAAAACTAAGATCATGGCATCCAGTCCCATCACTTGATGGCAAACAGATGGGGAAATAATGGAAACAGTGTGAGACTTTATTTTCTTGAGCCACAAAATCACTGAGAGTCTTCCCTGATGGCTCAGATGGTAAAACATCTGCCCACAATGTGGGAGACCTGGGTTCGATCCCTGGGTTAGGAAGATCTCCTGGAGAAGGAAATGGCAACCCACTCCAGTACTCTTGCCTGGAGAATCCCACAGACGGAGGAGCCTGGTAGGCTACAGTCCATGGCGTCGCAAAGAGTCGGACACGACTGAGCAACTTCACTTCAAAATCACTGAAGATGGAGACTGCAACCATGAAATTAAGACACTTGCTCCTTGGAAAAAAAGCTATGACCAACATAGCTAGCATAGTAAAAAGCAGAGAAATTACTTTGCCAACAAAGGTCCATCTAGTCAAAGCTATAGTTTTTCCAGTAGTCATGTATGGATGTGAGAGTTGGATTATAAAGAAAGCTGAGCACCAAATAATTGGTGCTTTTGAATTGTGGTGTTGAAGACTCTTGAGAGTCCCTTGGACAGCAAGGAGATCCAACCAGGAAATCAGTCCTGAATATTCATTGGAAGGACTAATGCTGAAGCTGAAACTCCAATACTTTGCCCACCAGACGCAAAAACTGACTTCCCGGAGAAGACCTTGATGCTGGGAAAGACTGAAGGTAGGATGACATGGGGATGACAGAGGATGAGATGGTTGGATGGCATTACCGACTCGATAGACGTGAGTTTGGGCAAGCTCTGGGAGTTGGTGATAGACAGGGAAGCCTGGTGTGCTGCAGTCAATGGGATCACAAATAGTTGGATATGACGAAGTGACTGAAATGAACTGAACTGATGCTGCCTAGGGAGTGGGGCACTGTTCTCTTTCATAACTGCTTCTGAGCTGATGAGTGGCATCATCCCTAAACTGATGAGGGAATATTCTCCTAACTCTCATATTGAGGATCTCTGATCCAGGGGCCCCAGGTAGTAGTTGGAGGAAGCTCTCATAGTCATAGGAGTTTGAGCAAACTTCATCAAGAGGCCCTTTAGCTCCTCTTCACTTTCTGCCATAAGGGTGGTGTCATCTGCATATCTGAGGTTATTGATATTTCTCCCGGCAATCTTGATTCCAGCTTGTGTTTCTTCCAGTCCAGCATTTCTCATGATGCACCCTGCATAAAATTTAAATAAGCAGGGTGACAATATACAGCCTTGACATACTCCTTTTCCTATTTGGAACCAGTCTGTTGTTCCATGTCCAATTCTAACTGTTGCTTCCTGACCTGCATACAGACTTCTGAAGAGGCAGGTTAGGTGGTCTGGTATTCCCATCTCTTTCAGAATTTTCCACAGTTTATTGTGATCCACACAATCAAAGGCTTTGGCATAGTCAATAAAGCAGAAATAGATGTTTTTCTGGAACTCTCTTGCTTTTTCCATGATCCAGCGGATGTTGGCAATTTGATCTCTGGTTCCTCTGCCTTTTCTAAAACCAGCTTGAACATCAGGAAGTTCATGGTTCACATATTGCTGAAGCCTGGCTTGGAGAATTTTGGGCATTACTTTACTAGATGCGAGATGAGTGCAATTGGGTGGTAGTTTGAGCATTCTTTGGCATTACCTTTCTTTGGAATTGGGATGAAAACTGACCTTTTCCAGTCCTCTGGCCACTGCTGAGTTTTCCAAATTTGCTGGCATATTGAGTGCAGCCTTTGAAGTTAAACATGGTGACATCCAAGGGAGGATTTTGCATCCAGAAATACACCCTAGAGAAAATTGTATACAAGTGTATATGGGGTAAAAGAAGAATGTGCATTTGAGAAATAAGAACATCAATCAATAAACTGCAGTGGGTTAATGAAAATATACCATCACAAGCTGAAATTCAAGACTGCTGGTAGAAATGTCAACAATCTCATATATGCACATGATACAACTTTAATAGCAGAAAATGACAAATAACTAAAGAAACTTTTGAAAGCGGAGAGTGAAAAGGCTGAGTTAAAGCTCAACATTCAAAAAACTAAGATCATGACATCTGGTCCTATTCAGTTCAGCTCAGTTCAGTTGCTCAGTCACGTAAAACTTTTTGCAACCCCATGAATTGCAGCACGCCAGGCCTCCCTGTCCATCACCAACTCCCGGAGTTCACTCAGACTCATGTCCATCAAGTCCGGGATGCCATGCAGCCATCTCATCCTCGTTCGTCCCCTTTTCCTCCTGCCCCCAATCCCTCCCAGCATCAGAGTCTTTTCCAGTGAGTCAACTCTTCGCATGAGGTAGCCAAAGTACTGGAGTTTCAGCTTCAGCAATGTTCCTTCCAAAGAAATCCCAGGGCTGATCTCCTTCAGAATGGACTGGTTGGATCTCCTTGCAGTCCAAGGGACTCTCAAGAGTCTTCTCCAACACCACAGTTCAAAAGCATCAATTCTTCAGTGCTCAGCTTTCTTCAGAGTCAACCTCTCACATCCATACATGACCACTGGAAAAACCATAGCCTTGAATAGACGGACCTTTGTTGGCAAAGTAATGTCTCTGTTTTTGAATATACTATCTAGGTTGGTCATAACTTTTCTTTTTTGTTTGTTTGTTTTTTTTTTAATTAAATTTATTTATTTTTTTAATTACAATACTGTATTTGTTTTGCCATACATTGACACGAATCAGCCATAGGTGAACATAATCGCCCAATGCCGAAGCCCCCTCCTACCTCCCACCCCACATCCTCTACCTGAATCATCCTGTGCATCAGCCCCATGCATCCTGCATCCTACACCAAACATAGATTAGCGCTTCGTTTCTTACAGGAAAATACACATGCTTCACTGCCATTCTCCCAAACCATCCCACCCTTTCCCTCTCCCTTAGAGTCCAAAAGTCCACTCTATACCTCTGTGTCTCTTGTTGTCTCACATATAGTGTCATCATTACTGTCTTCTAAATTCCATAGGAGTAAGCGTCTTTTAATTTCATGGCTGCAGTCACCACCTGCAGTGATTTTGGAGCCCCAAAAATAAAGTCTGACACTGTTTCCACTGTTTCCCCATCTATTTGCCATGAAATGATGGGACCAGATGCCATGATCTTAATTTTCTGAATGTTGAGCTTTAAGCCAACTTTTTCACTCTCCTCTTTCACTTTCCTCAAGAGGCTTTTAAGTTCCTCTTCACTTTCTGCCATAAGGGTGGTGTCATCTGCATATCTGAGGTCATTGATATTTCTCCTGGCAATCTTGATTCCAGCTCATGCCTCTTCCAGCCCAGCATTTCTCATGATGCATATAAGTTAAATAAGCAGGGTGACAGTATACAGCCTTGATGTACTCCTTTTCTTATTTGGAACCAGTCTGTTGTTTCATGTCCAGCTCTAACTGTTGCCTCCTGACCTTCACATTACTTCACGGCAAATAGAAGGGAAAAATTGGAAACAGTGATAGATTTTATTTTCTTCGGCTTAAAAATCACTGTGGATGGTGACTGCAGTCATGAAATTCAGACACTTGTTCCTTGGAAGGAAAGCTATGACAAACATCGACAGTATATAAAAAGCAGAAACGTATACTTTCTTGTAAGAAACAAAGCACCAATCTATGTTCAATGCAGGATGCAGGATGCATGGGGCTGGAGCACAGGATGATTCAGGTAGAGGATGTGGGGTGGGAGGTGGGAGGGGGCTTCGGCATTGGGAGATTGTGTTCACCTGTGGTTGTTTCAAGTCAATGTATGGCAAAACAAATACAGTATTGTAATTTTAAAAATAAATAAATTTTAAAAAAAGCAGAGACATCACTTAACCAACAGAGATCTATATAGTCAAAGCTATGTTTTTTTTCCATTCATTATGTGCAGATGTGTGAGGTGGACCATAAAGAAGGCTGGGCACCAAAATAATTGGTGTTTCCAATTGTGGTGCTGGAGAAGACTCTTCAGAGTCCCTTGAACTGCATGGAGATCAAACCAGTCAATCCTAAAGGAAATCAATTGAAACTGAATGACTCCAATACTTTAGTCACCTGATGCAAAGAGCTGACTCATTGGAAAAGAGCGTGATGCTGAGAAAGATTGAAGAAGGTAAAAGGAGAAGGGGCAACAGAGCATGAGACGGTTAGATAGCATCACTAACCCAATGGACATAAATCTGAGCAAACTCTGAGATATGAAAGAATTATATACCCATCTATAGAAGAATTACATATTGTATATGGATAAATATATATAAACAAATGGTAATAAGAATGTGAAAGATGAGCATGCAAGTCAAACTAAAGGGAGGTATGCTCCTGCTGCTAAGTCACATCAGTCGTGTCTGGCTCTGTGTGGCCCCATAGACAGCAGCCCACCAGGCTCCCCTGTCCCTGGGATTCTCCAGGCAACAATACTGGACTGGGTTGCCATTTCTTTCTCCAGTGCATCAAAGTGAAAAGTGAAAGTGAAGTCGTTCAGTCATGTCCGACTCTTTGTGACCCTGTGAACTGCAGCCTCCTCCGTCCAGGCTCCTCCATCCATGAGATTTCCCAGGCAAGAGTACTGGAGTGGGGTGCCATTGCCTTCTCCAAAAGGGAGGTATAGAGGGAGATTAATCTTAGGCAGGGCAAACTAGAGGCTTCATTTGATCACTAAAGTATTGTATCTTTAAAAACATCTAATTGAAGCAAATATGAAATTATGACAAGATTTTTACAAACTGTCATGTTTGCTTCTGTATTCTTTTTTCTTTTTATTTATTTTTTTAAATTTTATTTTTACTTTATTCTGCGTTACAATACTGTATTGGTTTTGCCATACATTGACATGAATCAGCCCTTCTGTATTCTTTTTGAGACTGAGGCTTCTCTGGTGGCTCAGACGGTAAAGAATCCACCTGCAATGCAGGAGACCTGGGTTTAATCCCTAGGTTGGGAAGATCCCCTGGAGGAGGGCAAGGCAACCCACTCTGTTTTCTTGCCTGGAGAATCCCCATGGACAGAGGAGCCTGGCGGGCTAGCTACAGTTCATGGGATTGCAAAGAGTCAGACACAACGAGCAACCTAGCACAGAACACAGCACAATACTAAAATTTAAACGAGTACAATTATAACAAAAATTCTAAACTCAGGAAGTTTGGCCTAAATCTGGTCACAACTGTAAAATTTTAATTTTTAATACATCCAATATAATATTAAAAAGATGAAAAAACTATTCATTTGACTCAAGAAAATAATGAAATCACTCCTCAGGGAGTAGGAGAAAGAAGTTATGAAAATAGAGAATTCTTAAATTATAAAATGGAAAAATATGTCAACATTGGTAAATACAAATGTTTCCTCTAAAAGGGGGAAAACTTTAGCAAGCATAACAAACAAAATGAAAACATAAAAAAAGCAGATAACAACATTAAGAATTAGAGGAGAAAAAAATAAAGTAAAAAGTAAATTATGATAATAAACTTGAACAGTAGGTAATTTGCTAACTAAATAAAACTCAGATTCAATTTAATTAAGAAAGCTCAATATACAAATACCAGCTGATGTAATTACATGATATGCTATAGCATAATCTCCATACTAGCTACAGAATCAGTTTAAATTAAGCCATCCTTTTAGTTTTAACCTATTTCAGAAATTATAACATTTCAGGAAGGTTTATTTTGCAAACCTAACAGGATCCTGAGCCCAATACCTAAGAAAGAGAGCCCAAAGTAGAAAAATGAATCAATCTGAACTGTAAATAGAAATAATTAAATCATAAATATGAAGGAAATTATTGTAACTGAGTTGGATTGTTTCCAGGAATGTGAGACTCATTTTTTAAAATTAAATACATATTTTACCATAACAATGAAAGAATGGAAGCCCAAAACTCAAACTATGTGGTTTCCTCGGTAGGTACAGAACAAATATTTGATAAAATTGATATTCATTCCTAATGAAAAAATCTTAATAACTTAAGGAGAGAAACATACTTAACACACTAAACAGTACTTGTCTCAGACCAACAATAAATATTGAACGTAATAGTGAATTAAGAATATTAGAATTATCTGGAAATCTTTTTACCATACCAATTCCTGAGTACCAACAAATCTAATTAAGGAAACTGCATCTGTAAAACTTCCCTGATTATTCTAAGGCAGACTGTGGAACACGCAGTGAGGAACACTACATTACAGGCTGTCCATTATAGTGAGTAATAAGAGAATACCAACTATTACCACAGTTATTCAGCATTTTCTTAAAAATCTTGTCAAAAGTATTATGAAAAACATAAATAAAATACTCAAAGATAGAAATCATATTAGATATCATATTATCCAGAGAATAAGATAGAAGACAGATGAAAACTTATAAGAAATAATCAAGGCATTACTGTGCCAAAAAGTCAGAAAGACAATTCATAAAACTTTCTATTTTTCTCCATACAGACAGGAATTATAGATACATGTTCCTAACACACAAAAAAGAAATATCTGAAAATAAGGACAAGACATTCTGAAGACTAGAAATTACAGCATAATTTTTAAAAAGTAATGCCACATAATGTATGATTTATAAAAATGGAGTAAACTTCACAAGGGAAAGTAGAAATAGATGACTACTGAATTGCTTACCATGAACAGCTATACTCTCTAGTCCAGAGTCTCAACAAGAAATAATTTGATTTTTACAAAGAGCAACAGCTCTTTCTCCCAAATAAAGAGTGTATACAGGTCCAGTATTCAAGACAAAAAGGTGAGCAAATGCCAACGGAAAGTCAAGTTCACAGTCATAACTACTAGGTAGAGACTGCTGTTGCTACTGCTGCTGCTGCTCTGTGCGACCCCATAGACGGAAGCCCACCAGGCTCCCCTGTCCCTGGGATTCTCCAGGCAAAAACACTGGAGTGGGTTGCCATTTCCTTCTCCAATGCATGAACGTGAAAAGTGAAAGGGAAGTCGCTCAGTCATGACTTTTAGCGACCCCATGGACTGCAGCCTACCAGGCTCCTCCATCCATGGGATTTTCCAGGCAAGAGTACTGGAGTGGGGTGCCACTGCCTTCTCTGAGGTAGAGACTAGGGAAATGAACATATAATATATGGGATCATTAACATATTCTGTGGAGCACCCTGAAGAAACTGACAATGGAAGATAAGCTTAGAAATACAGGTTCAAAAGTATGAAATAAAAAAAGCCCTAATAACACAAAAGAATAAGGAAATTAGATAATTTATAAGAATGCAAAGACATGATTATAAATTACAAAATTAAAGTCCTATTCAAACATTTCTAAAAATTTACAAACAATTCCTTGAAATAAGTAGTGGGCTTATAAAATAACCCAACAAAATATATATGGAATACACATGAATCTTTTAAAGTAAGATTATTTGGGTTAATGAAAAATTAGCACACTAATTTTTCTGAAACTGGCAATTTCAAGGAAATAATAAGTAAGTTGTTAGATCCTTAAAAATTAAAACATGCAAGTAGAGGAGGCTAGTTAGGTCATAGTATGTATAGGACCTGTCACCCTATTACAGAGAAAGGATACAAATAGATATCATTTTTACTAATGCAGCTTCATATAAGGGATTTCCTATCACTTTTAATAGATCTCGCCCTCATCAGTATATTTTAGTTTCACATTCTTCAACAAGCCTGAGGTTCTCAGAGTAGAGTTGAAAATGTAAAGTTACTTTAAAATATTTTAGGCTTTAAGTTTATTCCTGTTTCCAGGATCAGTTCCTAAAGAGAGAAGAGCCTTGCAAATCAAAGTGTGGTCTGAGGACCAGCAGCACTGGCAAAACCTTGAAGTCTGTTAGAAATGCAGAGTTTCAGACTATATGCAAGATCTGCTGCATTAAAATATGCATTTTTAAGAGAGCCCCAATTAATTGTTATAATGTTAAAGTCCAAGACTACCGGCCTATAAAGGGCAAAACAGTAAAAATTTAAGGATTCTGGACCACTCTGTCATTGTTGTAACTATTTGATCCTACCATTGTAGTGAAAAAGGAGTCAGAGACAATACATAAATAAATGAATGCATCTGTGTTACATGAAAACTTTATAAAAATTAGTGATAGGGAACTTCTGATTTCGCTAAGATGGAGTAGTCCTTCCACATACAAATAATACAAAAAACAAACGTAGAAGAAAAGAAATACCCAACAGGAGGAACAACATGTTAGCAGGTTCTAACAATTTCCTTCTTGTCTCCGATATATCAGAGATCAGGGTGCTGGAAAAGCCTATAACACAGAAGGACCGACATGTATAAATAATTCTGCTTCTTTTAGGAAAAGGAAAGAGGAAAATGGTGCCTTAGCAGAAAAGATCCACAAAAGGTGATAATAACCACAATTCTCCAGCCAAATACCAAGAAAAGTTGTACTTCTACCTTGTAGAGTCAGAAGGGCTGACACTTGGAGAGAATAAAAGAAAAAAATGAAGGTAAGATTTTTAAATTTTGCTTGAACTGCTAAAATGTTGATACAAGAAGACCAGAAAAAGTTATAAATATTAATAATAATTGTAATTATTATTTACAATTATAATTATTGTAATTATTATAATTATTACAAATATAATTTATAATAATAATAAATATAATGTAATACCTAGAAAATCTTCTTATATATATATATACACACACACACAAAGAGATAAACTTAAAATTCTATATATAACTCTAAAGGAATTACTAAAAATATTGAACTAACCCATGTAAGGATGTGAAAAGAAGAACAAGAAATATAGCAAACAAACTAAAAACAAATAGCAATCATAAACCTAATATATTAATAATGTTATTAATGCAAATAGTCTAAACAAATTAAAGGGCAGAAATTTGCAGAATAGATACATATTTTAAAAATTCCCACATGATCCATCTATATGTTATTCAAAAGAAAGTTCCCTTTAACTATAATAATGTAGGTATTTTGGAAGTAAAAGGAATACCATGTGTACTGGTCAGGAATCTCCAGAGGAACCAAACCAATAGAGAGGAAAGAGGGAGGGAGCAAGCATCTACAGAACAACAACGAAAGTATAGCTACCATTATACTTAACTGTAAGAAAATCTGAAAGCTTTCTCCTTAAGATCAGAAACAAAGCAAAGGTGTCTGCTCTCATCACTTTTATTAGATATACTGCTGGAAATCCACACTATTGAGTAAATTTTAACAAAGAAATAAAGTATTATGATTACAAAGGAAGATATAAAACTGTTGGTATTTGCAGATCCTGGAGCTAATAAGTACAAATATACCAAATGTATAAAGTGGTGACTCTCATGTTGAGAAGCAATTATGTTGAAAAATAAGGAAGTGCATATCCTAATGATACAGCAACTGCATTTCTAGAGAACATTTTCAAAGATATAAACAAGGAGTCACATAAGAATATAATTATATCATTGTTCATGATATGATATCAATATTCATTATACCATTAATTATAATAAAATAGAAAATACACATAATAATATATTTTTATCTATAATAGTAAGGTTTGGTTTTCTAGTTCTAAGTCCTAAGTACTACCATTATCATTTTGGATCAGTCGTTAAATAATGTAAATTGCTACTGTAGATATTTTTATTTCCATTTCATGTTTTCTGTTAAAGAAATATAATCCATAATACTGGGCTTTCTTTTTATTGAAGTATAGTTGTACAATATTATACTATTTTCAGGTTACACCATAGCAATTCAATATTTTTAAAGATTATACTCCATTTAATGTTATTTCAAAATAATGGCTATATTTCCCTGTGCTGTACAATATATTTTTGTTGCTTATGTATTTTATGCAAAGCATGAGGAATCTAAACAACAAATAAATATGACAACAAAAAGAAGAAACAGACTCACAGATATAGAAAACAAACTTGTGGATGTCAGTGGAGAGAGGAAAGGGAAAAGGAGCAAAATAAGGATAGAGGATTAAGGTCTACAAACCACTATGTATAAAATGAACTTTCTTTTTAATTTATTAAATGTACTTAATGTTGTTGAACAAATCAATTCTCCTTCTTTATTCATTTTAAATGAGAAACTTTCTAAAAACGAAAGAGAGAGAAATCTTCATTGGTTATCTCTTATATTCCAGGTACTATACTAGAGTTGAAGATACAGAATTAATAGAGAAGTGAGACACCTGTAGAATACTAATATAAAAATACAGACAATAAAGAAATCCTGAATTAAAGTATTGGCAATGAGAACTTCAAAAAGTTTTCGTTCAAGACATGACATGGAAGTAAAAATGACAAGACTTGACAATAGGGTAGATGCTGACAATGAAAGAAAATGATGAGTCTATGATTAACTCCCAAGGATTTTTACTAGATGCTTGGGTGGATGGAGGCACTCCTAAGTGAGTTAAACAACACAAAGAAAACACAACTTTGAGAATAAAGATGGCTAAGTACAACTGGGATATATTTACTTTTGTGTGCCTATGAGACCTCTTGGCAGAAAAGTATATTTCTGTTCATCGCTCTTTTATAGTTCATATTGTTCTGTTCTTGCCTAGACTTATTGCTGTTACTTTGTTTTTCTTTTTACATAACTCTTAATCCTTGCCTTTAGTTGCCCCTTACCTGATCTTTCCAATTCTTCTTTATTCAATTAGAGCAATCAGAATTTCTTACCATAACCCAGGCACTGATTACCATGGCTCAGCGCAAGTGGACACATATGTTCTGTTGTTTTCAACTGTCTTCCAGTTATACCAGAATTTTGCTAGTCTTTCTGACTAATGACTCTTTCTTAGGACATAACAGCTAGAGAGACAAATGTGTTCTGGGACAAAGATTATAAAACTCAACAAATTTAAAGAAATTATGAAAGTGTTAGTCGCTCAGTCATACATAACTCTTTGCCACCCCATGAACTATAGCCCGCCAGGCTCCTCTGTATATGGAATTTTCCATGCAAGAATACTGGAGTGGGTTACCATTTCCTTCTCCAGGGGATCTTCCCACCCTAGGGGTAGGACCCAAGTTTCCTGCATTGCAGGCAGATTCTTTACCACTGAGCCACTGGGGAAGCCCTTTTAGTGCTTACTATATATCACCTCCTTTAATCTCAAACTGATTCTATGAGGTGTGTTACCACTATTATACCACCATTCAGGCCCAGTCAATGTGTTACCACCATTTTAAAGATCAGTAAATGAGACAGAAGTTGAATAACTTGCCCCAGGTCACAGAGTTGGTGATTGCCAGAGGTCAGATTCAAATACCAGGCCAATTTAACTCCAAAGACTACAGCATTAACTACTGCTCTATTCTGTTTGTAAATGGGCAAAGTAGGAATTCATCCATGCTCTTACACTAGACCTTATTTTTAATCCAATACTGTGTGTTACCCTACCAGTATGGTGAAAGTGAAAGTAAAGTCGCTCAGTCATGTCCGACTCTTTGTGACCCCATGGACTGTAGCCTATCAGGCGCCTCCATCCATGCGATATTCCAGGCAAGAGTGCTGGAGTGGATTGCCATTTTCTTCTCCAGGGGATCTTCCCGACCCAGGAATTGAACCTGGGTCTCCCACATTGCAGGCAGATGCTTTACCATCTGAGCCTGTTGTCGCTAAGTCACTTCAGTCATGTCTGACTCTGTGTGACCCCATAGACAGCAGCCCACCAGGCTCCCCTGTCCCTGGGATTCTCCAGACAAGAACACTGGAGTGGGCTGCCATTTCCTTCTCCAATGCATGAAAGTGAAAAGTGAAAGGGAAGTCGCTCAGTCGTGTCCGACTCCTAGTGATCCCATGAACTATAGCCCACCAGGCTCTTCCATCCATAGGATTTTCCAGGCAAGAGTACTAGAGTGGGGTGCCATCGCCTTCTTCATCAAGCCTGTAGGTTGTCCCCCAAAAAATGATACTAAACAATAAATTACAAAAACTTAGTAATGACCTCAAAGTTTACCATCCTACTTCAAATGTTCTAGTTTCTCTCCTACATATTGAAGTAAGATTTGAATGCTTACTTCAGATCCTGCTTATGAATTAAAATGAGTGAATGAATAAGGCCTCTGTGAACGTATCTGACTAAAACCAATGCTGCCTACATTTACCTTTATCATGATACATGTAAATGCTGCACATAGCCAGTGTCACCATCTTAGGGGCTTTGATTATCTCAGATCACATTTAGTCCCCTAAAAGCTCAGAGAATCAATATACCAGGCTCACTTGAAACACTTTCCTGAAAAATTGGTTGCCAAGCTCTTGTTTAAACCTTCCTTAAATCTTCTTATATTTTTGAACTTCACTAGTGTTTAGGTAATACATGTTCAAAAGGTAAGGAAACTGTAGTGTGGAGGATGAGAAAAGAAAAGAGTATACAAAAAGTCTCAGGGGCAATACTAAGATGGCAGAGGAATAGGATGAGGAGATTACTTTCTCCTCCACAAATTCATCAAAAGAATATCTGAAGGCTGACCAAATTCCACAAAACAACTGAATGCTAGCAGAGGACTCAGGCACCCAGAAAAAGCAGCCCATTGTCTTCGAAAGGAGGTAGAACAAAATATAAAAGATAAAAAGAGAGATAAAAGAGTTAGGGACAGAGATCCGTCCGGGCAGGAAGTCTTAAAAGAGGAGAAGTTTACAAACACCAGGAAACCCTCTCACTGGTGGGTCTGTGGGGAATTTTGGAATCTCGGAGGGTAACATAAGCATGAGGAAAAATAAATAAATAAAACCCACAGATTACGTGCCTAAGGGCAACTCCCAGCAGAGAAGTACCCCAGACTCTCGCATCCACCACCAGCAAGCAGGGGCTGAACAGGGAGGAGCGGGCTGCATTGCTTAGGGTAAGGCCCTGGGCTGAATGCCTTGAGGGAAATCTGAGGGAGCTAATGTGAAATATCAATCTAAACTGCAGGATAGCCAGAGAGAGAGAGAAAAGAGAGAGAGAGAGAACTATCCCATGAAAAAGCCCTAACCTAAGGCACTGCCAGGCCTGCTCATAGAACAAAGTACTGAGCGAATACCAGAGTAGAGCTAGCAGGCTGTGGACGGGCCCATCCCCAACTGGAGGGAGGGGGCAGGTGGGTGCCAGCCAGAGCCTGAAAGGGGCAAACTCGGCCCCAGAGATGGCATCCGCTACCAAACTGCAAGCAGGCTTCCAGTTTCTAACCAAGACTTCCTGGGATTCTGGACAGTTGACATCTGCTGAGAGGGTCGCAGCTAGAGATCAGCTCCCCAGAAGAGACAAAGGGTATACCGTAGATGAGTGCGCCCACTGCAAACTAGGAATCTGAGTGGCCAGGACCGGGTGGGGGGGGTGATAAGATGCACAGGCCACCTGAGGAGAGTGTGCTCGCCAAGCAACTGGTCACCTGAGCTGCTCGGATCCAGGAAGGGCACAAAACGCAGGCCCAACCGATTCTGTGCCTGAGCGGCTTAGACCTGGGAAGTGCACACAACACAGGGCCCACTCCCTGCAGAGCAACCTGAAGCCTGAGCAGTGTAGACTGAGAAAGCACACACGCCATGAGCAGCGGCAAACCCAGTGTGGCCAAGACACTGTGAGCACTCCCTACACACGCCAGTGGTATTTGTTTGCAATGTTTCTCCCTCCCAACAGCACAACTGAACAAGTGAGCCTAAACCAGAGACCACCTTCACCCCCTTGTGCAGAAATTAGACCCTGAAGAGACCTGCAAACGGAAGAAGCCAAATAAACAGAGGGAACCACTTTGGAAGTGACAGGTGCAACAGATTAAAATCCCTGTAGTTAACACCAACTACATTGGAAAGGGCCTATAGATCTTGAGAAGTATAATTTGGAACAAGGAATTATCTGAAAGTGAACTGACCCCCACACTGCCCACATAGCTCCAGAGAAATTCCTAGATATATTTTTACTATTACCATTTTTAATTTTTTTTTCTTTTTTAAAATCCTCTATTACTCCTTTAATTTTCATTCTAATAAACTACTATTACCTCACCAAAAAAAAAAGACCCTATTTTTAAAGCAAACTTCATATATATTTCTTACACTTTTTGTGATTTTGTTGGATTTCTTTAAATATTGTATTTTTGAGAATCTAACCTCTACTCTAGATTTTTAATTATTGCTTTTTGGCATTTGTTATCAATTTTGTACATTTAAGAATCCAATCTTAAGTGCCCATTTTTACTTAGGAGTGTGATTACTAGCTTGATTACTCTCTCCCCTCTTTTGACTCTCCTTTTTTCCCCCTAGGACACGTCTATCTCCTCTCTCCCCCTTCTCTTCTCTACAAAACTCTGGGAATCTCTGTGTTTCAGGCTGTGGAGAACACTTAGGGAACAGAGTACTTCCCAAATCTCTCTCTCTCTCCTTTTGATTCCCCTCTTTTCTCCTCCTGCTCACTTCTATCTCTTTCCTCCCTCTTCTCTTCTCTATGTAACTCTGTGAACCTCTCTGAGGATTCCAGACTTTGGAGAGCACAAAGGGAAGAATTACCGACTAGATTGCTCTCTCCCTTTTGATTCACCCTCTTCTCATCCTGGTCACCTCTATCTCCCTCCTCCCTCTTCTCTTATCCATGTAACTCTGTGAACTTCTCTGGTTTCCCTCACTGTGGAGAATCTTTTCACCATTTACCTAGAAGTTCTCATCGGTGCTGTATGGATGAAGAAGTCTTGAGGCAACTGTAAGAATAAGACTAAAAACCAGAGGCAAGAGGCTTAAGCCCCAAACCTGAGAATACCAGAGAACTCCTGACTCCAGGGAACATTAATCAATAAGAACTCATCCAAAAGCCTCCATACCTACAGTGAAACCAAGCACCACCCAGAGCCAACAAGTTCCAGAGCAAGACATACCACACAAATTCTCCAACAACACAGAAACTTAGCCCTGAGCTTCAATATACAGGCTGCCCAAAGTCACACCAAACCCACTGACATCTCAAAACTCACTACTGGACACATCACTGCACTCCAGAGAGAAGAAATCCAGCTCCACCCACCAGAACACTGATGCAAGCTTTCCCTAACCAGGAAACCTTGACAAGCCACTTGTTCAACTCTCCACAGGGAGGAACTTCCACGATAAAGAGGAACCATAAATTGCCAGAACACAGAAAGACCACTGCAAACACAGAAATCTAAACAAGATGAAAAGGCAGAGAAATATTCAGCAGGTAAAGGAACATGATAAATGCCCACTAAACCAAAGAGGAGGAGATAGGGAATCTACCTGAAAAAGAATTTGGAATAACGATAGGGAAAATGATCAAAAATCATGAAAACAAAATGGAGTTACAGATAAATGGCCTGGAGACAAGGATTGTGAAGATGCAAGAAATACTTAACAAGGACCTAGAAGAAATAAAAAAGAGTCAATCAATAATGAATAATGAAATAAATGAGATTTTAAAAAAAACACTCTGGAGGGAACCAATAGTAGAATAACAGAGTCCAAAGATAGGATAAGTTGGTAGAAGATAGAATGGTAGAAATAATGAAAGTGAAAAGTGAGGATAAGTGAGGTAGAAGATAGAATGGTAGAAATAATGAAAGTGAAAAGTGAAAGTGAAGTCGCTCAGTCGTGTCCGACTATTTGCGACCCTATCAAACTCCTCTGTCCATGGGATTTTCCAGGTAAGAGTGCTGGAGTGGATTGCCATTTCCTTCTCCAGGGGATTTTCCCAACCCAGGAATTGAACCCGGGTCTCCCGCATTGCAGGCAGACGCTTTACCCTGGGAGCCATCAGGGAAGCCCTAGAAATAATGAAGCAGAGAGGAAAAAAAAAAAAAAAAAAAAGAGGACAACCTCAAAGACCTCTGGGACAATGTGAAATGCCGCAACATTCAAATCATATGCGTCCCAGAAGAAGACAAAAAGAAAGGCCATGAGGCTTCCTAAAATGGGGAAGGAAATAGTCACACAAGTCCAAGAAACCCAGAGAGTACCAAACAGGATAAATCCAAGGAGAAACACCCCAAGATAAATATTAATCAAATTAACAAAGATCACACACAAAGAACAAATATCAAAAGCAGCAAGGAAAAACAACAAATAACACACAAGGAGATTCCTATCAGGATAAGGGCTGATCTTTCAATAGAAACTGTTCAGGCCAGAAGGGAACAGTAGGACATACTTAAAGTGATGAAAGAGAAAAACTTACAACCCGGATTACTGTACCCAGCAAGGATCTCATTCAAATATGAAGGAGAAATCAAAAGCTTTACAGACAAGCAAAACCTGAGAGAATTCAGCATCACCAAGCCAGCTCTCCAACAAATGCTAAAGGATCTTCTCTAGACAGGAAACACAGAAAGGATGTATAAACTCGAACTTCAAAAGAAAAAGTAAATGGTAACAGGATCATACTCATCAATAATTACCTTAAGTGTAAATGGGTTGAATGCCGCAACCAAAAGACAAAGACTAGATGAATGGATACAAAAAGAAGACCCCTATATATGCTGTCTACAAGAGACCCACCTCAAAACAAGGGACACACCTCAAAACAAGGGACACATACAAACTGAAATTGAAGGGCTGGAAAAGATATTTCATATAAATGGAGACAAAAAAAAAAAAAAAACACACACAGGAGTAGCAAAACTCAGATAAAATAGATTCTAAAATAAAGAATGTGAAAAGAGACCAAAAAAGGACACTACATAATGATCAAAGGATCAATCCAAGAAGAAGATATAACAATTATAAATATATATGCAACCAACATACGAGCACCACAATATGTAAGGCAAATGCTAACAAATATGAAAGGAGAAGTTAACACTAACACAATAATAGTGGGAGACTTCAATACTCCACTCACAACTATGGATAGATAAACTAAGCAGAAAATTAAAAAGGAAATGCAAATTTTATATGACACAAAGGACTAATTATACCTAATTGATATTTATAGGACATTTCACCCCAAAACAATGAATTTGGGTTTTTTCTCAAGTGCACATGGAACCTTCTCCAGGATAGATCACATCCTGGGCCATAAATCTGGCCTTGGTAAATTCAAAAAAATTGAAATTATTCCAATCATCTTTTCTGACCACAATGCATTAAGATTAGATATCAATTACAGGAAAAAATATTAAAAATTCCAACATATGGAGGCTGAACAATATGCTTCTGAATAACCAACAAATCACAGAAGAAATAAAAAAGAAATCAAAATATGAAACAAGTGAAAATGAAAACACAACAACCCAAAACCTATGGGACACTGTAAAAGCAGTGAGAAGGGGGAAGATTCATAGCAATACAGGCTTATCTTGAGAAACAAGAAAAAAATCAAATAAATAACTTAACTCTACACCTAAAGCAACTAGAAAAGGAAGAAATGAATAACCCCAGGATTAGTAGAAGGAAAGATATCTTTAAAATTAGGGCAGAAATAAATGCAAAAGAAACAAAAGAGACCATAGCAAAAATCAACAAAGCTAAAAGCTGGTTCTTTGAGAAGATAAATAAAATTGACAAACCATTAGCCAGACTCATCAAGAAACAAAGGGAGAAGAATCAAGTCAACAAAATTAGAGTTGAAAATGGAGAGATCACAGCAGACAACACAGAAATACAAACGATCATAAGAGACTACTATCAGCAACTATATGCCAATAAAATGGACAACTTGGAAGAAATGAACAAATTCTTAGAAAAGTACAACTTTCCAAAACTGAAACAGGAAGAAAACAGAAAATCTTAGAGACCCATCAAAAGCATGGAAATTGAAACTGTCATCAGAAATCTTCCAGCAAACAAAAGTCCAGGACAAGACAGTTTCACAGCTGAATTCTGCCAAAAATTTAGGGAAGAGCTAACACCTGATTACTCAAACTCTTCCAGAAAATTGCAGAGGAAGGTAAACTTCCAAACTCATTCTATGAGGCCACCATCACCCTAATACCAAAACCTGACAAAGATGCCACAAAACAAAACAAACAAAAATACAGGCCAATATCACTTATGAACATAGATGCAAAAATCCTCAAAAAATTCCAGCAAACAGATTCCAACAATATATTAAAAAGATTATATTTCCAGTTTTTTAAGGAATCTCCACACTGTTCTCCATAGTGGCTGAACTATTAGCCACTAATTAGCCACCAATTAAAAGTAATTAGCCACCAGTTAAAATAAATAAATTTATATTAAAAAAATAAAAAGATTATACATCATGACCAAGTGGGCTTTATCCCAGGAATGCAAGGATTCTTTAATATCCATAAATCAATCAATGTAATACACCACACTAACAAATTGAAAGATAAAAATCATATGCTAATCTATGTTTGGTGTAGGATGCAGGATGCATGGGGCTGATGCACAGGATGATTCAGGTAGAGGATGTGGGGTGGGAGGTGGGAGGGGCTTCGGCATTGGGCAATTGTGTTCACCTATGGCTGATTCATTGTCAATGTATGGCAAAAAAAATACAGTATTGTAATTTAAAAAATAAATAAATTTAATTATAAGAAAAAAAAATTTAAAAAATCATATGATTATCTCAATAGATGCAGAGAAAGCCTTTGACAAAATTCAACATCCATTTATGATAAAAATCCTCCAGAAAGCAGGAATAGAAGGAACACACCTCAACATAATAAAAGCTATGTATGACAAACCCACAGCAAACATTATCCTCAATGGTGAAAAATTGAAAGCATTACCCTAAAGTCAGGAACAATGCAAGGGTGCCCACCCTCATCACTACTATTCAACATAGTTTTGGAAGTTTTAGCCACAGCAATCAGAGAAGAAAAATAAAAGGAATTCAGATTGGAAAAGAATATGTAAAACTCTCACTGTTTGCAGATGACATGATCCTCTACATAGAAAACCCTAAAGAATACACCAGAAAATTACTAGAGCTAATCAGTGAATATAGTAAGGTTGTAGGATATAAAATCAACACACAGGAATCCCTTGCATTCCTATACACTGACAATGAGAAAACAGAAAGAGAAATTAAGGAAACAATTCCATTCACCATTACAATGAAAAGAATAATATACTTAGGAATATATTTACCTAAAGAAACAAAAGACCTATATATAGCAAACTAGAAAACACTGGTGAAAGAAATCAAAGAGGACATAAATAGATGGAGAAATATAACATGTTCATGGATTGAAAGAATCAACATAGTGAAAATGAGTATACTACCCAAAGCAATCTATAGATTCAATGCAATCCCTATCAACCTACCAACAGTATTTTTCACAGAGCTAGAACAAATAATTTCACATTTGTATGGGAAAAAAAACCTTGAATAGCCAAAGCAATCTTGAGAGGGAAGAATGGAACTGGAGGAATCAACCTGCCTGACTTCAGGCTATACTACATATCTACAGTCATCAAACTGTATGGTGTTGGCACAAAGACAGAAATATAGATCAATGGAACAAAAAAGAAAGCCCAGAGATAAATCTACACACCTATGAACACTTAATCTTTGACAAAGGAGGTAAGAATATACAATGGAGAAAAGACAATCTCTTTAACAAGTGGTGCTGGGAAACTGGTCAACCACTTGTAAAAGAATGAAACTAGAACACTTTCTAACACCATACACAAAAATAAACTCAAAATGGATTAAAGATCTAAAGTGAAAGTGAATTTGCTCAGTCGTGTCCGACTTTTGCCACCCCATGGACCAGGCTTCTCCTTCCACAGGATTTTTCAGGCAAGAATACTTGAGTGGGTTGGCAATTCCTTCTCCAGGAGATCTTCCCAACCCAGGGACTGAACCTGGGTCTCCCACCTTGTAGGCAGACACTTTACCATCTGAGCCACCAAGGAAGTCAAATATCTAAACATAAGACCAGAAATTATAAAGCTCCTAGAGGAAAGGTAAAACACTCTCCTACATAAATCACAACAGGATCCTCTATGACCCACCTCCCAGCGTAATGGAAATAAAAGTAAAAATAAACAAATGGGACCTAATTAAATTTAAAAGCTTTTGCACAACAAAGGAAACTATAAACAAAGTGAAAAGACAGCGTTGAGAATGGGAGAAAATAATAGCAAATGAAGCAACTGACAAAGAATTAATCTCAAATGTATACAAGCAACTCCTGCAGCTCAATTCTAGAAAAATAAATGACCCTATCAAAAAATGGGCCAAAGAACTAAACAGACATTTCTCCAAAGAAGACATACAGATGGCTAACAAACACATGAAAAGATGCTCAACATCATTCATTATCAGAGAAATGCAAATTAAAACCACAATGAGGTTCCATCTCATGCTGGTCAGAATGGCTGCTATCAAAAAGTCTAATATCATATGTGAAATGATCGCCAGACCAGGCTCAATGCATAATACAGGATGCTCGGGGCTGGTGCAAAGAGATGACCCAGAGGGATGGTATGGAGAGGGAGGTGGGAGGGGGGGTCAGGTTGGGGGAACACGTGTACACCCGTGGCAGATTCATGTTGATGTATGGTAAAACCAATACAATATTGTAAAGTAATTATCCTCCAATTAAAATGAATAAATTTATATTTAAAAATCAGAAAAAAATGTCTACAATAAATAAATGCTGGAGAGGGTGTGGAGAAAAGGGAACCCTCTTACACTGTTGGTGGCAATGCAAACTAGCACAGCCACTATGGAGAACAGTGTAGAGATTCCTTAAAAACTGGAAATAGAACTGCCATACTAACCAGCAATCCCACTGCTGGGCATACATACCAAGGAAACCAGAATTGAAAGAGACACGTGTACCCCAGTGTTCATCACAGCTCTGTTTATAATAGCCAAGACATGGAAACAACCTAGATGTCCATCAGCAGATGAATGGATAAGAAAGCTGTGGTACATATACACAATGGAATATTACTCAGCCATTAAAAAGAATACATTTGAAACAATTCTAATGAGGTGGATGAAACTGGAGCCTATTATACAGAGTGAAGTAAGCCAGAAAGAAAAACACCAATACAGTATACTAATGTATATATATGGAATTTAGAAAGATGGTAACAATGACCCTATATGCAAGACAGCAAAAGAGACACAGATGTATAGAGCAGTCTTTTGGACTCTGTGGGAGAAGGCGAAGGTGGAATGATCTGACAGAATAACACTGAAACATGTATATTATCATATGTGAAACAGATCACCAATCCAGGTTTGATGCATGAGATAGGGTGCTCAGGGCCGGTGCACTCAGATGACCCAGAGGGATGGGATAGGGAGGAAGGTGGGAGGGGGTTCAGCATGGGGAACACATGTAAACCCATGGCTGATTCATGTCAATGTATAGCAAAAACAATACAACATTGTATACTAATTAGACTCCAATTAAAATAAATATATTAAAAGAACCCCAAAATAAATAGAGTCTCTTCTTTCTAAAATACAAAATGCTTTCTTCTCCAGATACATGACAGTTCACTCTCTATCCTGTGGTAAGAAATAAAGGTTATAAATGTAAAACATTAATGGACCCATACTGTATTTCAAGAAGGATGTAGAACAAAAGTCCTTTCTGGGACTGACTTGGAAAATGACAGAGGATGGCTTAGAGGGTCATACCCAGTATAGTGGCTTTCACATCACACAAAGGGAAATGCACAATGAGTTGTCCTTCATGCTTAAAAAAGTGGTATTATTAAATGAATGTTAGGAAGGGTATGTTCCTTAAAAATTTTTCTGTACACTTTAAAAATGAAATCATAATTTAAATATACTAATATAAAGAAACTCTATTTTAAACCCATGGCAAATAAAAATATTAAATGTATAACAAAAAATTGACTAAATAAAAATGAATAAAAAATAACTATGCAAACACTAGCCAAGCAGTTGACATTTGATTGAACTGCAAAAAGACTGCTTAAAATAATTTTCAAAACTTTTAAAACCATAATTCTCTAAATCAGTAATTATCAATCCATGACTAATTGGGACTTTTGTCATGTGGTTCAAGAAGCAAGTGTGAAGATAAATTTTATTTCTCTTTTTTTAATTTATAATAAAATTTGAAGAACAAAAATAAGAGCAACCTGACATTAGAGTGCTTTTAAACGATGCTGGGGAAAGAACGATTAGGAGGTGAGAAGCTGAGATTTTCCGCTTACTTAGTTCTGTAATATTAGAGGAAATTATTTATGTCATTTGAGTCTATTTCTTCATCTAGAAAATTAGATAATAGGGACTTCCAGCTCCAAGAAAACATTGCCTATTCCTCCTGTAAAGTACAACAATCCTAAACATTATGTACATAATAAGAAACATTATATAGATATATACATACACAGAGACACGTTTATATGTATTTAACTATTCAGTTCAGTTCAATTGATCACTCGTGTCTGACTCTGCAACCCCATGGACTGAAGCATGCTAGGCTTCTCTTCTTTACCAACTCCCAAAGCTTGCTCAAATTCATGTCCATCGAGTCAGTGATGCTATCCAACCATCTCATTCTCTGTCATGCACTTCTCCTTCCACCTTCAATCTTTCCCGGCATCAGGATCTTTTCTAATGAGTCAGTTCTTCATATCAGGTGGCCAAAATATTGGAGTTTCAGCTTCAGCATCAGTACTTCCAATGCATATTCAGGAGTGATTTCCTTTAGGGTGGACTGGTTGGATCTCCTTTCAGTCCAAGGGACTCTCAAGAGTCTTCTTCAACAATACAGTTCAAAAGCATCAATTCTTCGGCACTCAGCTTTCTTTATGGTCCAACTCTCACTTCCTTACATGACTACTGGAAAAAACAGATTTGACTAGACAAATTTTTGTTGGCAAAGTAATGTCTCTGCTTTTAAAATGCTGTCTAGGTTGGTCATAGCTTTTCCTCCAAGGAGCAAGTGTCTTTTAATTTCATGGCTGCAGTCACCATCTGCAGTGATTTTGGAGCCCCAAAATAAAGTTTCTCACTGTTTCCATTGTTTCCCCATCTATTTTCCATGAAATGATGGGACCAGATGCCATGCTCTTAGTTTTCTGAATGTTGAGTTTTAAGCCAACTTTTTCACTCTCCTCTTTCACTTTCATCAAGAGGCTTTTTAGTTCTTCTTCGTTTTCTGCCACAAGGGTGGTGTCATCTGTGTATCTGAGGTTATTGATATTTCTCCCTGCAATCTTGATTCCAGCTTTTGCTTCATCCAGCCCAGCATTTTGTATTATGTACTCTGCATGTAAGTTAAATAAGCAGGGTGACAATATACAGCCTTGATGTACTCCTTTTCCTATTTGGAACCAATCTGTTGTTCCATGTCTGGTTCTAACTGTTGCTTCTTGACCTGCATACAGATCTCTCAGGAGACAGGTAAGGTAACTATTAGAAAACTTTTAGAAGTGGAGAGTAGAAAGTAGAAGGCAGACCAACTAGAAAACTCATGATTCAAGGAACAACACAATAATAATCTCTCTGTAGTTTTTTTTTTCCTGCATATATGGCACACTGGAAACTAAACAACCCAGCAACCTGGAAATGCCAAGGAGTGCAGAAAAAATAAAATCCTATCCTATCTTGCCATAGGACCATGAACTTGTAGGAAATAAAGCCTTGAATCTAGCCTGACATCATGGACTAAACTGTGATCTCAACACTGCCAGGATGTAACAGAGCATCCCCATATTCCCAGTAGATGATGTCAGAAAAGGCTGAGTAAAGATCCAGGACGTTCAGCCCCATAAGCAGGTAACAAGCACTCCCCCTCTGCAGTGTTTCTTTCCCCATTCCACTGTTAGAAAGGTGTCAGAGGAAGCCAGATAAAACAGAAGACTGAAAAACTGAGTCTCATGGTATAAAATATAGATTTCCAAGCTCTCAACAGAATGTTACTAAATATATGAAGAAATAGAAGAATCTTAAACTGAATGAAAAGAAAATTAATAGATACCAACACCACAGTGACAGAAATGTCGGTTTCTGACAAAGAAACTCAAGTAGTCATCTTAATACATCACCAAGCAATGATGTACATGCTTTAAACACATGAGAAAAAGAATAGCTTATCATAGAAATAGAATTTATTCAGAAAAATACAATAACTAAAATTTAAAGACCTCAATGGATGGACCACAGAGTTACAGGAAAGCCATGGAGAAAAGAATAGATGAATGATGCTGACCTAGATGGTGTTTCTTCCGATCGATTTGGGCAAAGTCAAATTAAAATCTTTGAGAAAAGACTCACCATTCTAGATTCCACTAGGAACATTTGTGTCTGTTACATGTGTTCAATTACTCATTCGCATCTGACTCTTTGTGGCCCCACAGACTATAGCCCACCAGCCTCCCTCTGTCCATGGAATTGTTAGGCAAGAGTACTAGAGTGGGTTGCTGTTTCCTTCTCCAGGGGATCTTCTTGACCCAGGGATTGAACCCATGTCTCTTGTGTCTCCTGCACTGAAAGGCGGATTCTTTTTCACTGTGCCACATGGGAAGCCCCTTGATTCATGGGAAGAGTTCTCAAAGAGTGGGATACAACTAGTGACTTTTTTCTTGGAAGAAGTTGAGTCCAACCCTCATGTAAGACTTTGAGGGAGACTGCAGATAAGACACAAGTAGCAAGAGAACTAGAACCTGATGATGTGACTGAATTGCTACAACCTTATGACAAAACTTGAAAGACTGAGGAACTGCTCTTTTGGGATGAGCAATAAAGGTGGTTTCTTGAGATGGAATCTGTTCTTGTTGAAGATTAGGGAAATAACAACAAGAGTTTAGAATATTACATAAACTTAGTTGATAAAGCAGCCACAGGGTTTGAGAGGATTGACTCCACTGAGAGGATTGACTCCACTTTTAGAAGAAATTATGCTGTGGGTTAAATGCTATCAAACAGCACTGCAGGCTACAGAGAATTTCATCATAAAAGGAAGACTCAATCACTGTGGTAAGCTTCATTGTTGTCTATCTTAAGAAATTTCCACAGCCATTCCCACTCTGAGCAACCACTACCCTGATCAGTCAGCAGCCATCAATATATAGGCAAGACCCTCTACCAGCAAAAATATTACAACTAGCTGAAGGCTCAGATGATAGGTAGCATTTTTGTAATCAATAAAGAATTTAGATATAATGCTACTGCATTACTCTTAGGAGACTATAGTGTAACCATAACTTTTCTATGTACTAGAAAACCAAATTATTAGTGTCATTATTATAATATTCCCTATATTATGGCTATCTGGAACGAAATCTCCAAGATATGCCTGAATACATATTTCCAGTTGTGTTGTATCCTGCCTCAACCTGTAAGTAGCAAGCTCAATCCTCACCTTTTCCAAGAAATATTACTCAATAAATTCCTTTCCATTTCTCAACCATCCTATTTCTATTTTGTTCTATTTCCTTAAGTCTTCTCACCAACCAGATTATAATCTTAACTACAGGGATTGTGTCATTCCGTCTGTGTCTTCTACATTTTCATGAAGACATAAAAGATAGACATATTTAGTGGGAGCAGGTATAGAGATGGAGAACGTATTGCCTGGCATCCCCTACCTACCAAATGGATAGGTCCATAGACTTGAAAATTTCTATCAGTTTGTTGGATTACATATTGGGAATTGTACAATGTCTTTTCTTGAATTGTTTATTGCTTTATCATGAAGGTAAAATTCTGGCAAAAATGAGCATTTTCAACCGCAGCCAGTGAAAATGTTATTGGTTTTGGAATAAGAGAGGCTTAGGAATAAAACTGAACTGCCATGAATTAGTTATATGATCTTAACCAAGTTATTTAACTTCTTTGTGCCTGAGTTTATCTTATGCAAAATGGGAATTATGTTAGCACTTATTCTACTGGATGACTGTGGGAAAAATAAGATAATATATACAATATATTTCATAGTGCCTAGCAGTCAGTAATCAATAACTTAAGACAGCCATTATTAGCTATTCACCAAATATCCATTGAGCAATCACTATATGACAACCCTGCAGTAAGCACTAACTATATAGAGATAAAAAAAGATGCATTTTCTGCCTTTTAGCAGCTTAGATAATACCTGCAATCAGGCCTTTGTATAAGAGTTCTCTCATTTGAGGTTAAACATCTAGAACCAAATCTTTGTAGTCAGGAAACTCACCAGGTTCTTTTAAACATGATTTACTGTTAAGCTATATATACACCATCCTTCACTTACAAAATTGAATATTTTAAGTGAATTATATAACTGTATAGAATCTTTGCTAAATTGCACCTGGGTTACTTTCAATTTATCAATTTATCTTTTATATACTTTGATCTATAAATTCAATGCAGTGTTTAATATTACCAATAAAATTTATCAAGCCTACCATTTGCATTTATTCAAGTTACTGAAAATTCTGAATTGGACAAGAACATCTTGCCTTATATCTAAGGCAGTGCTTAATTAAAATTCAACACTCATATAGGGTACATGTCCATCTGCAAATCCTTCAAAATATAGAATTTATCTCTATATCTATCATAGCATTTATCATAAGGCTTGTGCCTTAGAATTTTAAAAAATATTTACTAAAAAATGTATAAATATATTAATGAAAATTATAATTTTAAACCATAGTACAATCATGCATCAATAATCATTAAATAAATGGCACAGACAATAAAACTAAAGGAATTAGAAAAAGAAATGTCAAGAGTCTCAAGGAAAGCTTCTGAAAGAAAGCAGGATTTTAGTTGAGAATTTTCTGTAGAAAGCAGGACTTAAAGTTGGGTCATTTTAGATTGCAGAAAATATTAAATGCTGACTAAGGTGTTTACACTTTATATTTCAAACAATGGAGAGGCAGTGAAGGTTTTTGAGAAGAGAAAGTCATAGAGTCAACGTTCTACCTTAAGAAACATGAACATCACTGAAAAGAATAAACTGACAATGATTTTTGAGCAATTATTTATCATTACTTTCACATGAATTATATGATTTAGATCTAACACAGACATAAGTTAGGAGTTATTCTTTCCATGTTATAAATAAGAAAACAACTTCAGAAAGGATATATGCTTTACCCTCGACAGCAAAATTAGAACAAGTATTATTTCTATATCCCCAATGCCTAGTATATTATCTAGCACATTATATGCTGATAATATTTGTTTAATACCTAATTACTCATGTAATTCTCCATTCCAAAGAAAATGGTTTTTATCAACCCATTGGATTGGAATTACAAAACATAGTCTTAGATGATAATGATGCCAGGTATAATCAGCATCATTATCCATACAGCAAATTTACTTTATCAAAGAAATTTTCTATGACATAATTTCATCCTCAAATATGTCCCATGATTGCAGGTATTATTATTTCCAAAGGGGAAATTGACAAGCAAGTCATTTATCTTAGGGCTCATGCCTTACTTATTGTAATGCTGGTGGGACCGAGTGTAATTTTCTAAAGATAAAGTTATTCTTGTGTATATGGCATGAAGAGGGCTAAAAACCACACTTCCCATAATATAACAAGAGATTTTCTTCTCTATAAGCCACTTTAATATCAATAAATATACATTTCACACAGATAGAATCTCCTTATAGAAAATTACAAATAATTGTTGAAAATACTTTCGTTGAGATGTTCTATGTTTTACTTAATCCTTACTCTTGAAATAACTGGGCCAGTTTAGAAAGAACGAGAATAATTTAGTTAAAATTGGCTTCATCAGATTTAACTATTATAGTGATTTGGGGATGACTACAACTAGCCTTACAATGAAATCACTCTGTTTTATCAAAGCCCTTAAAAGGTGAAATTAGAAGTGCATCCTGTTGGTTATATTAATAAAATTCACTCTCATAATATATTCATTATAGAGATCTCATAGGAGATCATGGCTATCCTTCCAAAGGTTCAGTGCTTGTTCCTGGATCTCTCACCGCAAACAAGTATTGATGAATCAAAACAAATTCATGTGATTCTAAAAAGGCTACATTGAACATTCACATATGGTATTTATTTCTACATTTCTTAACTCTTTTGTATAATTTCTTCCATCAAATTCAAGAGTAGAATGTAATGTACAAGAATCTAATGTAATTGTACATTTCAATTATGACAAATGGCTTTACCTACTTTTTGCTATTCTTGGCAAACTGTGTACTCACAGTTCTTTAGCAACCAGATCTTCCAAGAGTCCTATCTACAGGTTTTCTATAGCACAAGGCCAAGGCATAATTCAAGTACTGCACAATAAAAATTAAGTTTCAGTGTATGAACCTCCAAGCAGAGGTTCACAAACGTATCTCACAACGTAAAGCTGAGTACTTGCAAGATAATAGGAGGAAAGCAACTTAACCAAAGGAATCAAATTCTAAACTGTCTCCTCTTAATTACAATTTTCTTATCCTGAGAAAACTTCTTCCACATTCTCAGCCACCATTTCTATATCTTAGTGATGAATACAGATATTGTAGCATAATGTAGTAGCAGATTATAGTCAACTTTCTAGACAATTTGAGGATACTTACAGTATTCTCCCCTGGAGAAGGAAATGACAACCCACCCCAGTGTTCTTGTTGGGAGGATCCCATGGACAGAGGGGCCTGACTGGCTACAGTCTTTCAGCTCTTCACATGAGGTGGCCAAAGTACTGGAGCTTCAGCTTTAGCATCATTCTTCCAAAGAACACCCAGGACTGATCTCCTTTAGAATGGACTGGTTGGATCTCCTTGCAGTCCAAGGGACTCTCAAGAGTCTTCTCCAACACCACAGTTCAAAAGCATCAATTCTTTGGTGCTTAGCTTTCTCCACAGTCCAACACTCACATACATACATGACCACAGGAAAACCATAGCCTTGACTAGATGGACCTTTGTTGGCAAAGTAATGTCTCTGCTTTTGAATATGCTATCTAGGTTGGTCATAACTTTCCTTGCAAGGAGTAAGCATCTTTTAATTTCATGGCTGCAGTCACCATCTGCAGTGATTTTGGAGCCCACAAAAAATAAAGTCTGGCACTGTTTCCACTGTTTCCCCATCTATTTCCCATGAAGTGATGGGACCGGATGCCATGATCTTTGTTTTCTGAATGTTGAGCTTTAAGCCAACTTTTTCACTCTCCTCTTTCACTTTCATCAAGAGGTCCTTTAGTTTCTCTTCACTTTCTGCCCTAAGGGTGGTGTCATCTGCATATCTGAGGTTATTGATATTTCTCCCAGCAATCTTGATTCCAGCTTGTGCTTCTTCCAGTCTAGCGTTTCTCATGATGTACTCTGCATCGAAGTTAAATAAGCGGGGTAACAATATACAGCCTTGACGTACTCCTTTTCCTATTTGGAACTAGTCTGTTGCTCCATATCTAGTTCTAACTGTTGCTTCCTGACTTGCATATAGGTTTCTCAAGAGGCAGTTTAGGTGGTCTGGTATTCCCATCTCTCTCAGAATTTTCCAAAGTTTATTGTGACCCACACAGTCAAAGGCTTTGACAGTCAATAAAGCAGATGTTTTTCTGGAACTCTTGCTTTTTTGATGATCCGGCAGATGTTGGCAATTTGATCTCTTGTTCCTCTGACTTTTTTAAAACCAGCTTGAACATCTGGAAGTTCACCGTTCACGTATTGTTGAAGCCTGGCTTGGAGAATTTTGTGCATTACTTTACTAGCGTGTGAGATGAGTGTGATTGTGTGGTAGTTTGAGCATTCTTTGGCATTGCCTTTCTTTGGGATTGGAATGAAAACTGAGCTTTTCCAGTCCTATGGCCACTGCTGAGTTTTCCAAATTTGCCAGCATATTGAGTGCAGCACTTTCATAGCATCATCTTTCAGGATCAGTATTCTTGTCTTGAGAACCCTAGGATCAGTATGAAAACAGTATAAACAGATTAACAACCCCTAATTAATCAGACTGAGTGACTTCACTTTCACTTTTCACTTTCATGCATTGGAGAAGGAAATGGCAACCCACTCTAGTGTTCTTGCCTGGAGAATCCCAGGGACAGGGGAGCCTGGTGGCCTCCCCGTCTATGGGGTCACACAGAGTCAGACACGACTAAAGTGACTTAGCAGTAGCAGTAGCAGTAGCAATTAATCAGACATTAGCTAGATGTTACCATAAGGTTATTTTCCTGGTATAATTAAAGTCCCTATTCAGTTGACTTTAAGAAAAACTATCTTATACAATTTGAGGGTATCTGTCTGAGTCTTATGGAAGGGTTTAAATGCAGAATTGAGGTTTTACCAGGGTAGAAAAGTAATTCTGCTTGGGAACAACAGCTTTGGCCCATGCCATAGGTTCAAACTTTCCTGTAATCATCCCTTTCTAAGTACCATCCTAGGAATTCAGGACTGGCTTACTTGCCAGTTCTTGTAGTCTCACTCTTCTGTGTGCTCTCTTTCTATATGCGTGTGTATGTATACTTCATTTTTTTCTGTGAATTGGCTAGGTTATCATACCACTGATCGAAATGTTGCCATGAAAGTATTTATATAATCAGCTGAATTTAAGTAAAGAAAATTATTTTGTATAATGTGGGTGAACCTCATCCCATCAGTTGAAGGTCTTAAGAGTAAAAATGAGGTTTTCAAAGAAGAAATGAATAAGTGTGTGTGAGATATATATAGATAGACAGATAGATCTCATATGCTTTTCTTATTATGTATTATAGTTACATACATTACATATATTATATGTAAATCATTACAAATATATAGTATAGGCATACTTCCTATGGGATCAGTTACAAATAGATGCAAGACATTGTACTGTGTTCTAATAAGAAGAAAGTATTAATATGCAATAGAAAGTGATAATAAAACTCTAAACAAGGTAAAGGTAAAATGATTTGGAAGTTCAATGCAGAAAAGTTATGGAAAAACCCAAGAAGGGTTGAATCCAATTATTTACAGTGTAAGAGTAAATTTAAAACATATAAAAGTTATTTCAGTTATAAATTACACAGAGTGTGTGTGTGTGTGTGTGTGTGTGTGTGTGTATATATATATATATATATATAAACACTTTCATTTTAAAATCCTTTTCACTGTGAACTCTTAAAAATGTGCTTCATGGCTTCACATATATATAAATATATGATATAGATAACCTATGATAAGTTCATTAATTAACCAAAATTCAGCAAAAAGTAATACATTTTATGGTTTTTAAATTATACTACTGTTTAGTTCAATAGCTGACTTATAAATACATTGTCCTGAGGGCAAAATATACAATCTATTCCTTTGGCATCAAATAGAAACAATTTAGGTCTTCCGTCATGGCTCAGTCAGTAAGATTCTGCCTGAAATCCAGGATAACCCGGTTCAAACTCTGGGTCGGGAAGATCCCCTGGAGAAAGAAATGGCAACCCACTCCAGTATTCTTCCCAAAGAATCCCATGGACAGAAGAGCCTAGTGGGTCCACGGGGTCAGTGTGAGACATGACTGAGTGACTAAACTTTCAATTTAGAAACAATTTAGAATAAAATGGAAAGATGATTAGATTTGAATATCTCTAAAGGCATGAATTTTTTAAATTAAATATTTGACCATGTCTCTATACTTAATTAAGAAAAATTCATATCTTTAGAGCTATTTGAATCTAATAATCTCATCCCTTTTATTCTATTTCTAAAGTGAAAGTTCTAGAACTAACACCCAAAAAGATATCCTTTTCATTATAGGGGACTGGAATGCAAAAGTAGGAAGTCAAGAAATACCTGGAGAAACAAGAAAATTTGGCCTTGGAATAAAAAACAAAGCAGTCAAAGGCTAACAGACTTTTGCAAAGAGAAAGCGCTGGTCATAGCAAATACCCTCTTCCAGCAACACAAGAGAAACCTCTACACATGGACATCACCAGATGGTCAATACTGAAATCAGACTGATTATATTCTTTGCAGCCAAAGATGGAGAAGCTCTATACAGTCAGCAAAAACAAGACCGGGAGCTGACTGTGGCTCAGATCATGAACTCCTTATTACCAAATCCAGGTTTAAATTGATAAAAGTAGCGAAAACCACTAGACCATTCAGGTATGACCTAAATCAAGTCCCTTACGATTATGCAGTGGAAGAAATAGATTCAAGGGATTAGATCTGATAGAGTGCCTGAAGAACTATGGACAGAGGTTTGTGACACTGTAGAAGAGGCAGTGATCAATACCATCCCCAAGAAAAATAAATGTAAAAAGGCAAAATGGTTGTCTGAGGAGGCCTTACATAGAGCTGAGAAAAGAAGAGAAGCAAAAGGCAAAGGAGAACAGGAAAGATATACCCATTTGAATGCAGAGTTCCAAAGAATAACAAGGAGAGATTTAAAAAAAAAAAAAAAAAGCCTTCCTCAGTGATCAGTGCAAATAGAGGAAAATAATACAATGGGAAAGACTAGAGATCTCCTCAAGAAAATTAGAGATACCAAGGAAACATTTCATGCAAAGATAGGCATAGTAAAGGACAGAAATGGTTTGGACCTAACAGAAGCAGAAGATATTAAGAAGAGGTAGCAAGAATACACAGAAAAACTATATAAAAAGATCCTCATGACCCAGATAACCATGATGGTGTGATCACTCACCTAGAGCCAGACATCTTGGAATGCAATGTCAAGTTGACCTTAGGAAGCATCACTATGAACAAAGCTAGTGGAAGCAATGAAATTCCAGTTGAGCTATTTCAAATCCAAAAGATGATGCTGTGAAAGTGCTCCACTCAATATTCTATCAAATTTGGAAAACTCAGTAGTGGCCACAGGGCTTGAAAAAGTCAGCTGTCATTCCAATCTCAAAGAAGGCCAATGCAAAATAATGCTCAAACTACCGCACAATTGCACTCATCTCACACATTAGCAAAGTAATGCTCAAAATTCTCCAAGAAAGGCTTCAACAGTACATGAACCATTAACTTCCAGATGTTCAAACTAGATTTAGAAAAGACAGAGGAACCAGAGATCAAATAGGCAATATCCATTAGATCATTGAAACAGCGAGAGTTCCAGAAAAACATCCAATTCTGCTTTATTGAATAAAACAAATCTTTGGCAGTGTAGATCACAATAAACTATTGAAAATTCTTAAAGAGATGGGAATACCAGACCACCTTACGTGCCTCCTGAGAAATCTGTATGCAGCTCAAGAAGTAACATGGAACAACAGGACATGGACATGGAACAACAGACTGGTTCCAAATAGGAAAAAGAGTATGTCAAGGCTGTATACTGCCACCCTGCTTATTTAACTTCTATGCAGAATGTATCATGTGAAATGCTGGACTGGATGAAGCACAAGCTTGAATCAAGATTGCAGAGAGAAATATCAATAAACTCAGATACACAGATAACACCACCCTTATGGCAGAAAGCAAAGAACTTCTTGATGAAAGTGAAAGAGGAGAGTGAAAAAGTTGGCTTAAAACTCGACATTCAGAAAACAGAGATCATAGTATCTGATGCTATGATTTCCATCATTTCATGGCAAATATATGGGGAAATAATGGAAACAATGGCAGACTTTATTTTTTTGACCTCAAAATCACTGCTGCTGATGACTACAGCCATGATATTAAAAGATGTTCCTTTGGGAAAAGTTATGACCAAACTAGGCAGCATATTAAAAAGCACAGACATTACTTTGCCAATAAAAGTCTGTCTAGTCAAATCTATGTTTTTTTCCAGTAGTCATGTAAGGAAGTGAGAGTTGGACCATAAAGAAAGCTGAGTGCCAAAGAATTGATGCTTTTGCACTGTGGCGTTGGAGAAGACTCTTGAGAGTCCCTTAGACTGCAAGGAGATTCTAAAGGAAATCAGTCCTGAATATTCATTGGAAGGACTGACACTGAAGCTGAAACTGCAATACTTCAGCCACCTGATGTGAAAACTGACTCATTGGAAAAGATCCTGATGCTGGGAAAGATTGAAAGCGGGAGGAGACAGGGACGACAGAGGATGAAATGTTTGGATGGCATCACTGACTAAATGGACACTGAGTTTGAGTAAGCTCCAGAAGTTGGTGATAGACAGGGAAGCCTGGAGTGCTGTAGTCCTTTGTAGGTCACAAAGAGTCGCACATGACTGAGCAACTGAACTGAAATGAACTGACCATGTCACATAAAACAACATGTATGCATTGCTGCTGCTGCTGCTGCTAAATCACTTCAGTCGTGGCCAACTCCATGTGACCCCATAGACGGCAGCCCACCAGGCTCCCCCGTACCTGGGATTCTCCAGGCAAGAACACTGGAGTGGGTTGCCATTTCCTTCTCCAAGGGAATGTATGCATTGGAGACCCTTAGTGAACACAAATGAAATATGTCTGTGGCAATTACTCTTCATTTCTGGGACACGTCAAAATTTTGTAATTATTTCAAACAATGATACTAATATTTTAATAGTCAGTCTTATTTGGTAGACTAAATTATAAATGTTATAATACTTAGATATGTATCCTGGCCACAGTTACCCATTTGTTTTAGCTTACAAGCTAAACCCCGTTTCTCCATCCTTCATACTTTCTGTGTTCTTATTCATTTCCCTTCATTTTCACTTTAAATCTATATAACTGAAAGACTAAGTTTTCCACTGATGATGCAAAATAAAGCAGTCATCAGTGAATCTTACAAACTTTCTGAAATGAGAAAAGGATTCGATTAAATTAAGCAGATAGTATTCACCTGGTCAAAAATATATTACTAATCAAATTCCTAGGTAAACAAATTTCAAATTTTAGCCAGAGAAGAAAAAAAGTTCTCTCCATGCAATGTGAACACAGGGTTAATGGTGGCTCTTCTGATAAAGCAGTCTATATGGCAATGATACAACATATACACATAAGTTAATGTTTAGTAAATTGGACCAAATATCCAATTTACATTTGGTAGACACATTTTAAATACATTTAAAAATGTATTATATTACCCCCCAGTGAAATAAATAAGAAGCTCTTTTCTACCTATAGCAGGCTGTCTCAGCATAGAACACTCTTCCTTGGAAGCAGGTACTATGACACATTTTTAATCAGAGTTCTACTAATTAATCTCCCTGAATGGTACATCTGAGAGAAGCAAATGCATCCTTTTATTAAAATCCAAGTTCCTCCCATAAAAACCAGTAATTTCTGTTTTCATTTATAGAAAAGATGACGGGAATTCACCAAATTGGCTCCTAGTGTGGTATTCAAGGAGTAAGCGTGAAGGTCAGAAAGCAAATTAACACAGACCTCAATCAGACATTGAATAGCTTCATACTGACAAGTGTAGGAGGAGAATTAGTTATTTAATTCCAGCTGAATAAAACCATTTAGTTGAAATGAGACAAATTACTGAGTAAACAGTTTAACTGCATCTACATGAGGCTTAATAATATTTTATTTGTTTAACCAAAAATCAACAGTGGAAATAGCAGAGAAACCAGTCTTCAGTACCATTGATAACTAACACTGTTTCTGTATCCCATGGCTCTAATAGTCAGGAAATGTGTGATTTATTGCTGTTGAATTAGAGACCTGTTTTCAACACAATTTAATTAATGTGATAAGCATTTATACAGCAATAATGTGGTTACAAGAAGTGCAATATGATAAAGTAGAAAAAGATACCATTGAAAGTATATAAAACTACAAAATCATCCTGCAGCAGAAAGGAAGGCAGAGTGTCCCTTTGCAAACTACCTCCAAATCCCATCTCCAAACTTCTCCAATGACCCTTCAATGTGAAGATGCTCCCTCAAGATTATATAAGCTAATGAAATCATTTATCTATTCAGACTCTAGTTTAAGCTTATAAAGTTGTAGTATACCAACCCAACTAAGGCATAACCAAGTAAAATGACTTATGATATCCGAATAAAAATCAATTCACTGATTTCACTGAGAGGAAAAATGTCAAATCCACTATTTTATACAAAAAAAGAAGAAACCTGCATGAATACTAGATTTTATGCAGCTATTAAAAATGTGTATTTTTTAAGAAACATGGTTGAGTTGTGCCACTTTAAATTCAAAGCAAAAAAAAAGAACAATATGTACAGCAAACTGCAAGTATCTGAAAATGTGTATGTAAGTGGATAAGGACAAGAAAGGAATACACGAGGATAAAAAAAGTTGCTCTGTTAGGATTATATAATTTTGGAATTTTCCTCTTTCAAAGACTCCGTTAGTATTATTGATACATCAACTTATTCACTAAAGTCCAATGAACAGAAAATCCAAACAAAAATCAACATAGCCAACAAAGAAAAATTTTAGCCCATGGCTCAGTACAATTTTCATTTCAAGCATTATACTTTAACATCACAAAAACTGCATCATAGAATGTATATGTTAAATGAAAAACTCTTGTTACGGTTGGGTCCTCTCTCTTCCCACTGTTTCAGAATATTTGAAAAAAGGGTAGAACAAATAGACATTGGTATCCATTAGGAGGACTTCTATTATAGGGAAATTTTTACTTTCAAACATTAGAATTGCTCATTTGAATATCATCTTCAGAGTCTTATTGATCTTTGTGTTCTTAGTTTAGGCCTGGCTCAGTTGCTCAATAAAGACTTCTACAATTAATAGCTAAATGATTATTATTATATCTGAACTCAAACTTTTCGGCTACAATCTTTGTATAATAGCAACTGTGAATAAGATTTATTGGAGATTTCAGAATAATTACATGGTCCATTATTGAAAACATAATACTCAGTGATTTTTATAAAACTGGTCTACCAAATCAGAAGCCCAAGATGATTTATTTTATGAAACTTTCCAAATATTTAGTAAGCTTGTAAAAAATTTTGAAAATATACTTTGTGTATGTTAACTGACTTTTCAGGTCTCTAAAACAAGAGGAATAAACCAGTAATGTATTCTCAGAGAATGTACTCCCAAGAAGTTTGGTAATAACAAACATCATGAGAACAACATAAAAAATATTCTTGTATTTCATTACTATCCTGTCATAAATATAGGCAGAAGCATATGTGCACACACACACACATACTCTTATGAGTGGTAGTATAACTATGCATTTAGTAGAGGCAACATGTTATAATAGCAACTAATGATGACAGATAATTGGTGTGAACTTTCATCCAAGATAACTTCTGAGGAAATCAACCAGGTATCTGACAAATGCTGTTCATTTTTTCAACAGAACGAACTGATCTGGCATCACAGGAATTTTTGAATCTTTAAAAGAGAGTTCATCCTAAATTGCTTCTCTAATGTTTATGAGAAGAAAAACTTCTCTCAATATCTTAAAGAAAATTTGTGGACTAGATAATGCATCACTTCTCTAAGCCAATTTGACATATAGGATTATAATTTTATAATACTTCTAGAGCATATAGTATATTTATTTCATATAAATCAGACAATAAAGGTTAGGATATTCCCACCTTGGATTATAGTATGGAACATCTTACAGAAAAAAGAAGTAAATTGCAGGTTAGCCCTATTAGATTTGGTATATAGGCAGAGGAAAACTGAAAGTACAATAAAGTTGAGTTTTTAAAAACATGTAGCCATACTACCCACACCAGCAGTCCTAATGATGATAGAGCAGGGCATTATCATCCCCCCCCCCACCTGATGGCAGCAGAACTCTGCTATCCCTGCAAAGGGGGTGCCAGCAAGGCTAGTGTTTCCTTGGCCCCTACTCAGCAGCAGTAGTAGCAGACCTAAGTCTTGCATCTCCTAGTCATTCACACAGCAGCAAAAAAGCAACCAAAATCTCCAGTTTCCCAGCTCTGTACTCATGAGAACAAGATGGTCCAGACTTGATGTCTCCCATCTAACTACTCAACAGTAGGAAAAAAAAAATAACAGGCTTGATATCTTCCTGGCTCCAAATCTAGTGGTAGATGGTACTTAGAAACAACATTTATCAACACTTCGACCCAATGACAAAAGGTAGCCCAGGCAGCTGTCACCACCACCACCCTTCAGCAACAGTGGAAGAGATTGAGCAGGAAGCTAACTGGCAAGGCAACTCAGTGCAGAACAAGATGAATGCTCTGTTCCACAAACCCAGTGTTACTCAGTCTCCTGGTGGCATATCAAGAGGCCTAGGGAATCCCTTTTGCCCACATGGGATAACCACCAGGGACTGCAGCATAGGAAAAACACTTCATCTGGCAATTATTAATTATCTTGAAGCAAATGAAAAAAATTACAAAATCTCAGCAAAGAAACAGAAGCAAGGAAAAGAACCAGATGGAATTAAAACAGTGGAAAAGACAAAAAAAAAAAAAGAAAGAAAAGGAATCAAAACCTTACTGAATGGTCTCAATACAGGAATGGAGAACACAGAGAAACAGAGAAAAGATTCAATAAACCTCAGGACATAGAATTAGAATTCACACAAATTGGAAACCACACACACACACACACACACACACACACACACACACACAAGAACAGGGCCTCAGAGACATGGGAGGCAATAACAAAAGATCTAATATTTGTACCACTGGATAAGGAAAAGAGAATGGTATTCAAAAAGAAAGTAAATCCTTTAAAATGACTAAAGAAAGTTCTCCAAAAAAGAAAATAAAAGCAGTATTGTAATTAAAAAAAATAAATTAAAAAAAAAGCCTCTTGATGAAAAAAAAAAAGAAAGAAAATAAAAGCAGAAGAAGGCGTGAAACTTCAGAAAGGAAAAGGAGGAATAAAAGAATGAATAATATACGGATGACTATAAGGTGTGTTTCTTAAATCATACTTGATGTCATACTCAATGTTTTTATATTTATATATTTTAATATCTATAGCAACCATGAAGCAAGCTATAGGGTGATGTAGTTTTAAAACTGTAAGTAAATCAAGATTTACAAAAGTATCCAAATCATTATAGGAAGAAAAGAACAGAGAAGAAAGTGAGGGGGGGAACAGTAAATATATGTTAAAATGGTAGACTTATGCATAACATATCAATAATTTATCTATAAATGGCATAAATACACAAAAGACAGAGATCAGCAGAGTGGATAAAAACCAGTACACAGCTATATGCCATTTACATTACCTTCAAACAAAGAAGATTGAGTATACAGGGATGGAAAATATATATAATTGAAACACCAAAATAAGTGGGAGTAGCTATGTTAATATACTTTTCAGAGCAAAAACAAATTATTCAGGATGAAGCGGGACATTAAACAATAATGAAAGGATAAATCCATCAAAAATATATAGAGATCCTAAATGTGTGTGTCTCAAACAAGAGGCTGCAAAATAGATGAAGCAAAACGTGAACTGTACACAGAAATAGATAAATTCATGATTATACTTAAGAAATTCAACACCTCAGTTGCACCAGTTAATAAACTAACCAGAAATCAGGAAAGATGTAAAAAATGAACAATATACTGTCAACCAACAGCACCTAATTAATATTTATAGAACACTCCCACACTATAGCAAGATAGGTATTATTTCCAACTAAACATTCACAAGATATACCATATACTGAGTCACAAAACAAATCTCAATAAAATTATATAGAATATGCTCTCTGAATATAATTGAATCAAACTAAAAATCAATAGAAAGAACACAATATATTTTAAAGACAAATATTTAAAAATTAAATAATGTACATCCAAATAACCATCAATCAAAAAGGAAGTCTCTTGCTAAATTTTGGAAAGTACTAGAAATTAAAGAAAATGAACACACAATATATCAAAATTTGTAGTATACTATTAAAGCAATGCTGAGTGGGAAAATTGTAGCATTAAATGCATACAACAGAAAAGAAAAGGCATCAAGTAAATAAATATGCTTAGTTCCTTCCTCAAGGTGATAGAAAAAGGAAGAGCAAAATAAACCTGAAAAAAAAACATAAGGAATGGAATAATAAAGAAAACAATAAATTTAAAAATATAAAAATAGAGAAAACAAAGACAACAAAAGGTTGGATCTTTGTGGCTAGTTAGCATTTTAACTAATCAGGCAAAAAACTTTCTACAAAATTAGGATTTTCTATGTACTATATAAGGTCTTTCCAACTGGCGCTAGTGGTAAAGAACCTGCTTGCCAATGCAGGAGATGTAAGGGACATGGGTTTGATCCCTGGGTCAGGAAGATTCCTGGAGAAGGAAATGGCTACCCACTTCAGTATTCTTGCCTGGAGAATCTCATAGACAGAGGAGCCCCATGGACGGGCTACAGTCCATAAGGTTGCAAAGAGTTGGACATGACTGAAGTGACTTTGCACATACACACATATTAAAAATAAATGTAGATGCAATCATCAGTTAAACTAATAAACTGCAACTCCCAAATTAATTCTGTGACATTGAAAGTTAGAAGAAAATTAGATATTATATTAAAAGTCATTATTTAGTCTACACAGAAAAATCTGTGACGGACTTTTAGAATATGGCTACTCAAACTCCTAACCACTCACACCTTCTTCTCTCCCAATAATTTGTAAATATGGTACTGAAGCTTTATGATTTCAAATAACAATTCAATATGTTAAAGACTCAAAAGTTTCTTATTCATATATATATATAATCTAAAACTCTAAATCTATATTTTAAAGATATGGGACAGTTGAGTAGGGAAGATGCTTTTGTGTTGAGGCAGGATAAGGGCATTCTCAAAACAAGCAGAGGGCAATATTACATTTATTGTACTTATAGGCGAGGATAGCTATAACTTCTGGAAAAGAACATAAACTAGAATTTTGGAAAGGAAGGAAAATTAATTGTCAAGTTCGTAAACTGGAGAATAATATTGTGATTTTCAAAATGTATTTGTTTAATGATAATATGCTTTCTACTAAAAGAAAAACAAATTTGAAGGTCTTAGGTATAAACTAGAAAAACATATATAAGATGTGTAATTTAAGATTCAACATAGTAAAGATGTCAATTCATTGGAATGCTAGGAAAGACTGAAGGCAAGAAGAGAAAGGGACAACAGAGGATGAGATGGTTGAATGGCACCACCTACTAAACGGACATGAATTTGAGAAACTCAGAGAGATAGTAGAGGACAAAGGAGCCTAGTGTTCTGCAGTCCATGGGGTTGCGAAGAGTGGGACATGACTTAGTGACTGAGCAATAAAATATTGCCACATAATTCAAAATAACCAAGATATATAAACAACCCAAACACTCATCAATAGATTAATGGATAAAGATGTGTTGCACATACACTATGGAATACTATTTATCCAAGAGGAAAGAAGATATCCTTTCATTTGTGACAACATAGTTCAACCTTGAGCACATTATTCTAAGTAGGTTAAATCAAGCAAAGACAAGGACCATATGATATTACTTTTATGTGGAGTCTAAAAAAATTAAACTTGTAAAGAACAGAATAAAATAGTGTTTACCAGGGAATATGGGTAAGATATAAGAGAGAGGGTAAAAACTTTTAATAAGTAGTAAAAAAAAAAAAGCCATAGCTAATTAAGACAGCAATGAACATAGACAAAAATATTGTACTATAATTCTGTAATGTGGTAACTATCACTACAAGGGAATCATATCACAATTTATAAATGCATCATTGAAAAGACCCTGACTCTGGGAAAGATTGAAGGCAGGAAAAGGGGACAACAGAGGATGAGATGGTTGGATCCCATCATTGACTTGATGGACATGAGTTTGAGCAAGCTCTGGGAGTTGGTGATGGACAGGGATGCCTGGGGTGCTGTAGTACATGGGGTCGCAAAAGAGTCAGATGCGACTGAGCGATTGAACTGAACAGAATGCACTGTATATCTTAAACTTATACAGTGTTACAGATCAAATTAATTCAATAAAATGCTTATTAAGTAATAATCATTTCAATTCTCTTTATTTCAATTTGTAGATACAGAAAAACCTTAGTGATCTTACCTTAGGTGACTGACAGCTTTAACTACATAGAAATGAGGAGAAAGATACTTTAGCTTTATCTTAGCAAACCAAGTCAAATCATTTTCAGCATATGTTTAGGGTTATTGTAAATTCCAGAGATGAGACTGGTTTATGATGAACTGCTGGAGTGGGTGCAGCAAGAAAAAGATGAATAAAACCAATAGCAGAGTTCAAAATGCAGTTCTTAACTGCTTTGAAAAGAATTGTAGAGCATTTTAAGCAGGTGCAAACAAAGGGAAGAAATATCTTTAACAGAAGTTTTATTTGGTTATCCAGGAAATACTTCTGTCTCTGGAGGAATACATTAATTTGCTCTGTTTAGTTATGTGAATTTCACCTACGCATATGTATGCTTTTGTTATGCAAAATGCCATGGGGTGTTTTTAGTGCTTATTTTCTTCTCTCTCTCTTTCTCTTTTTACATTAAGAATTACATATCAAGGGACAATATATTATTTTGTGGCAAAATACATAACTGCAGGCAAAGCAGGAGGAAGCATTTAAGTGCTGTTGCTATGGATAGAATCTTGAGGCCAGTAATATTTTCTAATTAGAAGTTTGCTCTGTGTCATCCTTTTCAAATCCATTATGGTTTTAAATGTTAAACTGTGGTGGTTTTTCAAATATTGCTTGGATAATGGTGATTAGGAAAAAGTTGAAATAAATGTCCACTGGGTGCCCCTATCTGAATTGTTCTCAGGCAATTAAAAATGAGAATATCCTATACAGAATTCCATCATTTATACCACCAATACCACCTTCTGTGTCCCTTATTTTGATAAATCACTCTAAATTTCTTGCAGATCCCAAATTAAATAAATGTTGTTCCTTGATTCTCCACCACAGCAGCATATTAGGATAACCTAAACAGATTGTTTTTAATCACTAGGCCTTGTTTTCTTTAGAGGAGTTTAAGTTTATAGACAGGAAAAGTACAGGGTTTCCACATCCTCCCTATATCCATGTACAGTTTCCTTTAAAATTCACATTTTGTGTCAGTATGGTACAGTCATTACTGCTAAGTCACTTCAGTCGTGTCCGACTCTGTGTGACCCCATAGACGGCAGCCCACCAGGCTCCCCCCATCCCTGGGATTCTCCAGGCAAGAACACGAATGGGTTGCCATTTCCTTCTCCAATGCATGAAAGTGAAAAGGGAAAGTGAAGTCGCTCAGTCGTGTCTGGCTCTTAGCGACCCCATGGACTGCAGCCCACCAGGCTCCTCCGTCCATGGGATTCTCCAGGCAAAGGTACTGGAGTGGGCTGCCATTGCCTTCTCCGAGTACAATCATTACAACTGTTAAAATGAAAGAACAGGTCCACAGCGGAGTCACTTACGCTAACAACCACCAAGACTTAAAACCTAAACCCAGTGCAATCTCAGTTTCTCCCATTAGTGGAATTTTAAACCAAAATCAGTTTAAATTCTGGTTAACACCATGGAAGTAATTTGCCTAAAGTCCCCAATATCCTCTAAAGGCAGGTGATCTTACTTGCACCAATACTCCGTTTTAACTTCTTTGCCCCCATTTTCCTGCCTATAAATTTTTTTTTATTTATTTTTTTAAATTGGAGGATAATTGCTTTACAAGGCTGTGTTAGTTTGCGCTATACAACAGTGTGAATCATCTATAAGTATACATATATCTCCTTTCTCTTGCAACTCCTTCCCATGCCCCCATCTCCCATTTTCATTTTGTACAACTCCTAAGAGTGCCTTTCTACTTGCTAGATGAGATACCACCAGGTCCAAGAACTGTGGATTAAAACCAATTAGATATTTAAATTTACTCAGTTAAATTTAATCTTTTTAAAACACATCTGGTGAACCAATACTAACACATTATTAACTGAATATCCATAGTTTACATCAGGATTCACTCTTTGGGATACACATTCCATGAGTTTTAAAAGATGCATCATGACATATTTCCACCACTATTGTATCATATAGAATAGTTTCAGGGTCCAAAAATCCTCTCCTCTCTACCTACTCATCCCTCCCTTACAACCTCATAACCCCTAGCAACCACTGATCCCTTTACTATCATAACAGTTTTCCTTTGCCACAAAGTCATAGAATTGGAAACATAAAATATACAGCCTCCTTAAGTAGGCTTCTTTCACTTAGCAATGTGCTTTTAATATTTCACCATGTGTCTCCATGGCTTGGTAGCTAATATCTTTTAACCTCTGAATAATATTCCATTGTCTAGATGGACCACAGGTTGTTTGTTCATTCACTTATTGAAGGTTATCTTGACTGCTTTTGTGTTTTGGTAATTGTGATAAAGATGCTATAAACATTCATATTCAAATGTATGCATAGACCTTAGTTTTCAGGTTATTTGGGTATATACCAAGGAGCAAGACTACTAAATTATATGGGAAGAGGATGTTGAGTTCTATAAGAAACCGCCAAACTGTATTCCAGTTTGACTATATCATCTTTCCTTCCCACCAGCGATGAATGAGTGTCTGTTGCTCCACATTCTCATCATTTGTTGCCAATGTTTTGAACTGTAGCCATTCAAATAGGTGAGTAGCAGCATCCCATTGTTTTAATTTGCAATTAGCCCATGGCATATGGTGTTAAGCATCTTTTACGTGATTCTTTGCCATCTGCATATCTTCAAAGATGTGTCTCTCTTCAGATATCTGGTCAACTTTTGAATTGGGCTGTTTTCTTTCTGATGAATGTTATGAGGTCCTTGTATATGTTGGATATTGGTACTTTATAAGATATGTATTTTGCAAAGATTTTCTCCCAGCCTGTTGTTTATCTTTTAATTTTCTTAAAAGTATCTTTCAGAGGGCAGAAGTCTTTAATTTCACTGAAATTCAACAAGCAATTTTTACTTTCATAGATCATGCTTTTAGCATTGTATCTAAACAATCATCATCAAACCAAGGTACAATATTCCATTTTTTTAAAATGGTGATATCCAGACCACACATTAAGAGGTGGCTTAGGCAGTAGCATTTTTAAAGTCCATCCCTGACCCTGCTATTTTCATGCATGTGAGAAACTAGTACTAAGAAAGTAACCTTAGAGTCATCTTAGTTTATCATGGTTCTTAAAGCCTAAGAACTCCTAGTTTATAGAGACCTTTCTCAATCTGTTCATGAAAACTGCCTGTTGCTTCTTCATTCCAAAGTACAAAGTGTGTCCCAGATACATGAATACATAACTTATAAAGCCTTTGATGAGACTTCATTTTAAGGTTTTCTTTTAATACAGTACAACAACATTTCAATGTAAGAATTATGTTGTCAAAATTTAGCAAGATCCAAAGATGTTTCCATCCTTATAAGAAAAATATCAGTATTAAAAATAATTACATATTTCCATGTTCCACTGAAATATTTTGGGTCACAAATTGGCAAAGCATCATATTTGTTTCAAAAGTGTTTCCATGGTGTCATATTTGCTGCATTAAAAGCACCACACACTACAATATCCTGGTATCATGACATTCTAGTTTTTCCACTTCTCGATAACTTCGACATGCTTCTCTCTCTCCAAAGCTTTGACTGTTACTGCATAATTCAGACCCTCATCATCCTCCAAACGATTTTTCACTTGCCTTTATGACACCCATTAGTTGATTTCCCACTGTATATAGATTAAAGGGCAATTTACTTAGCAAGACATGGGGGACTCTGTAAGCCATATCTGTTAGTCCAAAAGTACACCAAGTCTGTCAAAACACAATGCTTGGTCCACAGACGTGATGAGGAATATGAAAAGCAAATCTGCCAGATCTCTGAGATCATTGTGCTATTCCTCAACTTGCCCACTCTGTTCCTTCCTAAACCTACTCCAGCAGTTACCCAAACTCATCTTTGAGAATCTTTCAACAGTCTATCCCTTCTCTGAAATCTAAGAGCCATTTTATAATACAGTTTACTATTTATTGTTTTCTGACAATTTTATGAATACAAATTAATTCTACTGACCAAAACTGCATGTTTATCCTGGTTTTTTGTTTGTTTGTTTGTTTGTTTTACTATTGGCATTTATTGGAGATGTTTGGGGTTCAGTTCCATACCACCACAATAAAGCAAATAACACAAAGAGTCACACATTTTTTTGGTTTTCCAATGCACATAAAAGTTACGTTTACACTACCAGTTCAGTTCAGTCGCTCAGTCATGTCTGACTCTTTGCAACCCCATGAACCGCAGCACACCAGGCCTCCCTCTCCATCACCAAACTGCTGGAGTTTACCCAAACTCATATCCATTAAGTCGGTGATGCCATCTAACCATCTCATTCTCTGTTGTCCCCTTCTCCTCCTGCTTTCAATCTTTCCCAACATCAGGGTCTTTTCCAATGAGTCAGCTCTTAGTGTAGTCTATTAAGTGTGCAATAGCATTACATCTGAAAAAAATGCACATGCATTACTTTAAAAATACTATATTGCTTACAAAAAATAGCTAACCACCATCATCGGAGCCTTCAGCAAATCTAATCTCTTTGCTGGTGGCAGGTCTTGTTTCCATGTCAATGGCTGCTGACTGACTAGGGTTATTGTTGCTGAAGGCTTGGGTGGCTGTGGCAACTTCTTAAAATAAGACAACAATGAAGTTAACTATACCAATTGACTCTTTCTTTCATGAGCAATTTCTCTGTAACATGAAATGCTGTTTGATAGCATTTCACCCACAGGAGAACTTTCAAAATTGGAGTCAATCCTCTCAAACCCTGCTGCTGCTCTAATAAGAAATTTTATGTAAAATTCTAAATCATTTGTTACTATTTCAACAGTCTTCACCAGGAGTAGATTGTATCTAAAGAAACAGATTTATTTACACATTCCTAAGAAGCAATTCCTCATTCATTCAAGTTTTAGCTTGAAATTGCAGCAATTCACTCACATCTTTAGGCTCCACTTTTAATTCTAGTTTTCTTGCTATTTCCACAACAACTGCAGTGACTTCTTTTACTGAAGTCTTGAACCCCTCAAAGTCATCCATGAGGGGCTGGAATGGAGTTTTCTCTGGATTCAGTTCAGTTCAGTTCAGTCACTCAGTTGTGTCTGACTCTTTGCGATCCCATGAATCACACCATGCCAGGCCTCCTGTCCATCACCAACTCCCGGAGTTCACACACTCATGTGCATCGAGTCGGTGATGCCTTCCAGCCATCTCATCCTCGGTCGTCCCCTTCTCCTCCTGCCCCCAGTCCCTCCCAGCATCAGGGTCTTTTCCAATGAGTCAACTCTTCGCATTAGGCTTTAGCTTAAAGGAATTTTGTGGCTGATTTGGTCTTCTATCCAGACCATTAAAACTTCCTGTGTATCAACAATAAGTCTGCTTCACTGTCTTATCATGCACGTGTTCACTGGAGTAGCATTTTTAATTTCCATCAAGAACTTTTTCTTTGCATTCATAACTTGGCTAATTGTTTCACAAAGGAGGCCTACCTTTCAGCCTATCACAGCTTTAGCATGCCTTCCTCACTAAACTTGATCATTTCTAGTTTTTGTTTTAAATTGAGAGAGATGTTACTCATCCTTTCATTTGAACATGTAGAGGACACTGCAAGGTTACTAACTGATCTAATTTTAATAGGGAGGTCTGGAAGAAGGGGTTGGGATCAGGAGAATATCTGGTCAGTGGGGCTGTAAGAGTACTCAAACATTAATTTTACCATCTTATTTGAGTGCAGTTTGTGGCAGTTTACAATTTGTAAAAACCATATTTGCAAAGCACAAAAGCTAAGTGCAACAAAATGCGGTATGCCTGTATTTGGCATCTGAAACATCACCTAGCATTCATTTGGTCACACAGTAGGTGGACTTTCCTGATAGCTCAGCTGGTTAAGAATCTGCCTGCAATGCAGGAGACCCCATTTGATTCCTGGGTTGGGAAGATTCCCTGGAGAAGTAATAGGCTACCCACTCCAGTATTCTTGTGCTTCCCTGGTGGCTCAGCTGGTAAATAATTTGCCTGCAGTGTGGGAGACCTGAGTTCAGTCCCTGGGTTTAGAAGACCCACTGGAGAAGGGAACGGTTCCAGTAGTCAGTCCTGGAGAATTCCAAGGGGTTGCAAAGAGTCGGACACTACTGAGTGATTTTCACTTCACTTCAGGTGCTCATAAGTTTATTAATTAGACAATTTCAGAGCTCTTCAGTATTGGTCCAGTCCATTAATATGTGATTTGCATATATGGCTGCATTAATACTTATATATTACGAAACATTATTGATTGTCCATGTACCAGGAACTCCGCTATGCACTAAAATACAAAGAATAAGATAGAGTCCCTACCCTAAGGAGCTTGAAATCTATGGGGGAAACATGCTTTTAAACAGATAACATTACAGATCGTTGTGTACTCTTAAGTGTAGACTCCTATGGCCACAAAGAAGAAGACCAACTAACAGGATTTGGGGTTGTGGAGTAGAGCAGCCTTCTTAGAGGAGATGAGATCTAAATTAGGTTGAGCTATAAAGAACAGGATTCACTTGTGGATATTTCCCAGATGAAATGAGTGCATACATACCTCAAGAGACATATATAAGAATGCTCATAGCAGCTTAATTCATAGTAAATTCGAAGTGGAAACTACTGAAATGTCCATAAGCAGTATAATGAATTTTTAAATGGTTGCAAATTCATACAATGGAATACTATATAGTAATGAGACTGTGTGAACTACTGCTACATGCAACAATGTGGATGAATCTCATAAACAATGTTGAGCAAAAGTTATAAAGTAATATATACATGTATATCACATTTTAAAAACAGAAAAAATAACCTACAATTATGGTGATTAGGTTTAGACAGAATGAAATAGTTTGAGGGATCATGAAGAGATTTTTTAGAGTTATTGTAAAGAGAATTTAGTTATATTCTTTTTTTTCATCTGGTTACATGAATGTATGCATGGTTATGAAAAAATATATAATAATAAGAAATATGGTAAAGGTAAGAAACAACAATCAGTTATATTTTATTGAAACTCAAAGTTCCAGGCATAAGATTTTAAGAGGTAAACCTGGAGGGATCTTAGAGGGACTTATAATCATGAAGTGGAGATTGAGCCTTATCCTAAAGAGAATTTAGAAGACATGAACTATTTTAAATAGAAAGGGGATATGATACTTTCACTATTTAAAGATGTACCTGGATGCTCTAGGAAAAATAGCTTGGATGGGATAAAAATGACAACAGGAAGACAAAACAGATGTCTATTGGAGCAGTATGGGTGAGAAATAAATTATATTAAGGTTTTAGGGCAGATGGAGAAAAGCAAATGTATTCTGGATATTTTGAAGATAGTGCTGAAAGAATTCAGGTATTATATATATTTAATGAAGTGAGAAATTAAGATTAAGATTTTTAGGTTTCTGGATTAGTTTATGTGAATTCATCTCATGTAGTGGACAGTCTTTTAGCCATAGGTGTTTGTTTTGAACTGTAAGTCTGAATAGTGAGGGACCAGAGCCATGAATACATAATGCCAGCATCTGTCTGCCCCATCCCTGTATATTTAGAATAGCCTAGTCATAAACAGATACCAGTGTCATACTGCTCAGTAGAGTAGTATCTTACTTTTTTCCACAATACTCTCCTGCTGTAGCCTAGCTATGGCCTTGATTCTGTTTACTTTGTCACTCTTTGCAGCCAGTCCTGCCCTAACCCTTTATTGCCTGATCTTGATTCTTCACATTCTTTTGGTACAACGTTTCCCAAACTGTGATTTGTAAAGAAGCAGAATCAAAATCACCAGGGAAACTTAGTGATCAATCAGATTCTGAGACCATTTCCATCACAGCTACCTTAAACATAAAAATCGGGGTGTGTTTGTTTTGCAAAGGTATTGCCATGAATGGAATTAGGTCCGCCACAAATTCATGTTGGTGTCTTAACCCCCAGTGTGATGGTGCCTGAAAATGGGGTCCTTTGGAGGTAATTATATTCAGATAAGGTCACGACAGGGATTGGGGGTGGGTGGGAGGTTTCACAATGGGATGAGTAACCTTATAAGAGGAAGAAATACCAGATCTCTCTCTGCCATGTGATAACACAGCAAGAAGGTAGCTATCTATAGCCACGAAGACAGCTCTCAGCAGAACCTGATCTAGGAACTCCAACTTTGAGAAAATAATTCCCTGTTGCTGAAGCCATCCAGTCCCGTGAATTTTGCTATGAAAGCCCTGGTTGATTAATATAGATATAGAACACAAAGGCAACAAATGGAGCTGGCCTGCATAATGGAATGACACCAGGAAGTGGAAGGATGACAGGAGCACGAATTATTCTCTTCTTACCTCTGGAACTATATGAGCTGCTGTCTCTCCTTCTCTCTGTGATTTTTCTTCAGACTTCTTCCTCATAAAATTGATTTTCTCAAGTTTTCCACAAAAGGTCCTAACATGTTTAACCCTGAATGGCAGCCTCGGTTCCTGAGTCTAGATTTTCTCAGTTCCAGGGGTCAGAAGACACCAAATAAAAGAACTGTTGTGTTCCAATTCCAAGTTTCTAGCATGGAGAATATGAATAGTTCTCCTTGGATCAGGTGTCCGCCCCTCCTTCATTTAACTGTGGCCTAAGGTGAAAGTCTTACAATCCACTATTCATCCAATAGGCATACAGAACAGTCTAAGAAGTAAGTGTATGTACAAGATCAGATGTCCAACCAGTTGCAAGAGATGTGAGTCCTCTGAGGTATTATAAATGTATCTTTCCAGGAAGTAATATGTGTCTTTGTAGATTGTGACTGCTTTTAACAGCACATGTCTACTTGTTTTGTTATTCTTTTCTCCTCAAATTATCATTAGCATAAGTCTACTTGTTTCATTTCTTCCTATTTTTCATTTTATACCTTTTTGGTTTTTCACCCTGCTCTTCTGATCTTTTCAAGAACCAACTTGAAAAAAATTTTTTTTTCTGTATTGTTCTTTTATTCTCTATTTTTAATTTCCATTCTCGCCTTTATTATTAACTTCCTTCTGCATGTACTAGATTTAGTGTTTTTTTTTAAGGTGGAAGATTAGGTTATTATTTGGAGATCTTTTTAATATACAAATGGCATCCATAGATTCCTCTGTAAGCTCTACTTTAGCTGCATTTTACAATTTTTAAGTTTTCATTCATCTCAAGATATTTTCTAATTCCCCTTATGATCTATTATTTGACTCATTTAGTAAATATTAGTGTGTTTAATTTTCACATATTTTAGGATTTCCTAAGTTTCCTTGATTCCTAATTTTATCTACTGTATTTGTATGGTTTCAAGCCTTTGTTGATATTTGTGTTTTAGCTGAAAACATCATCTATCTGAGGAATATCCCATAGATATTTGAGAAAAATAGATATTTTGCTGTTGTTGGGTCCAAGTTTCTATAAATATTTTTTTAGATCTAGTTGTTATATAGTCATGTGATTTCCTTGATGATACTGTGCCTTGTTGTTCTATTCATCATTGAAAACTGGCGTATTGGAGTCCCCATCTATTATTGTTGAACTGTCCATTTTCCTTTAGCTTCATATATTTTGGTTTTCTGTTACTAGATGCTAGAGTATGTTGACAGGTGGCCCCCAAAAGATATGTCCACCCAGAACCTGTGAAAGTTTTCTTATTTGGATAAAAGTATCTTTGTTAATATAATTAAAGACCTCAGTATGTGGTTATCTTGAGTTATCCATGTAACCCCTACATCCAATGGCCTGTGTCCTTATGAGATAAAGACAGAAGAAAGGTTTATGATGCATGAAATGTAGAAGGGAACGTGACCGCACAGACTGGAATGATGCACACAAGAAGAGATCAAGGAAAGTCAACAGACACCAGAAGCTGGAAGAAACATGGGAGAATACTTCCTAGAGCCTTGAGAAGGAGAGTACCTGGTAACATTTTGATTTTGGACTTCTGGCCTCAATACTTTTAAGAAAATAATTTTCTGTCATTTTAGCAACAAAGATTGTGGTTATTCGTTAGGCAGTCAAAGGAAACTTTGATTTATAGTTATATGTTTATATTTTCTTTCTAAGCTCTATTGAGATAGAATCTAAAATTTGCTAACATTTAATGCATGCATCTTGATGAGTTTGGACATATGCATACATCAATTCAACTATAACCAGTACCACAGTTAGACTACTGAGCTAATCATCACCTTAAGAAAGTTCTTTGTGTTGTGTATGTTTGTGCGATTTGCATGTAGTAAGAATACTTGACATGAGTTCTATCCTCTTAACATATTTAAGTGTGACATATTGTATGTAAGTTGTTTAACAGATCTCTGGAACTTATTCCTGCTATATAACTGAAATTCTATACCCACTGAGAAACAATTTCACATTTTCCCCTCCCTCTAGCCCCTAGCCAAAAAAATTTCCTGCACTGTTGCATGTCTATTAGATTTTATTGTATCCTGAATATTGTGAATATTGTTTTGTTGTATGTCTCCTCATACATCTCTGTATAAAAAATGATTAACTTTGTTCTGACAAGCAGTGAAGATATTTGAGTCAGTTATATCCTTCTGAATCTTTTTAAAGCTTTCTTAGTGTAAATCTAAAGTAGTATTTAATAGTACCAGTTAAGTTCAAGCTGATGTCATGACCTTCCTTATGTTCATACTGAATGCTTCAGGTGTTGTTCAGTGAGTTCTTTCTACTCTGATTGTCTCAGTCTTATATGAACAGTGATAGTTGTTCTGTTAACTGTTCCCCTCAGGTAGTTGTTTTTCTCTGCTATTTTGTTCTTTGCCTGAATTGTGGTGTTGAAGACTCTTGAGAGTCCCTTGGACTGCAAGGAGATCCAACCAGTCCATTCTAATGGAGATTAGTCCTGGGTGTTCTTTGGAAAGACTGATGCTAAAGCTGAAACTCCAGTACTTTGGCCACCTCAAGCTAAGAGTTGACTCATTGGAAAAGATTCTGATGCTGGGAAGGATTGGGGGCAGGAGGAGAAGTGGACGACAGAGGATGAGATGGCTGGATGGCATCACCAACTCGATGGACATTAGTTTGAGTGAACTCCAGCAGTTGGTGATGGACAGGGAGGCCTGGCGTTCTGCAATTCATGGGGTCGCAAAGAGTCAGACATGACTGAGTGACTGAACTGAACTGAACTGACCTTTGAAATGTCATTCTATGGTCATTTCCCATAGAATTTATCTAAAGATGCAAGGAGACCCCTGTGCAGTTTTCTAGAGTGTGTTCTCTGGGTTTTACTTTCAATTTGGTATTCTTCCCCTAAATTTTTAGATGTCTCAGTCTCCTTTAATTCTGATCTCATTCTCCTCATATCAGGGAAGACTATCTGGATCATGACTTTGTTGTAGATATACATGCTCATTCGTGTCTGACTCTTTGTGACCCCATAGACTGTAGCCTGCCTGGCTCCACTGTCCATGGGATTTCCCAGGCAAGAGCACTGGAATGGGTTGCCATTTTCTCCTCCAGGGGATCTTCCCAACCTGAAAATTGAACCCGCATCTCCTGCATTAGCAGGAGAATTCTTTACCACTGAGCCACCAGGGAAGCCCTTGTTATACATATAGTTAATGTCAGTTCCTTACTTCATCATGGTACCAAGTATTTTAAGATGGGGTCAGGAATTTCCCTTATTCAGTTTGTTACCAGTACAGTGGTAAGATTCTGGTTATATCTCTGTGCCTCCCAGGTGGCGCTAGTGGTAAAGGACCTGCCTCCCAATGCAGGAGACATAAGAGACATGGGTTCGGTACCTGGGTCGGGAAGATACCCTAGAGGAGGGAATGGCAACCCACTCCAGTATTCTTGCCTGGAAAATACCATGGACAGAGGAGCCTGACAGGCTATAGTCCACAGAGTACAAAGAGTCAGATACAACTGAAGCCACTTAGCATGCACATCAAATTTCTAAACTACAGAGGTTTTTTTCCCTCCTGTATACCTCAAATACCAGTATTTTAAGTCTTAGTGTAATTCTCTTTGCTGTAAACTTTTTTCTGCTGGCTTTGCAAGCCTAGGTTTAGGTAACACTGTTGCTGGGCCGTTTCTTACACTCGGTGAAGCCTGGTGTATCTTAAGATCTCATATTTAGTTTAATGTCTCATCCCTTGATGTGTTGGTGTCATTAACTTAGTCTGGGCCCTGTTCACCTTTGAAGTCTCTCTTAGGTCTCCTACCCTGTCACCAGCCTTTGGTTTGCTCCCACTGAACATTTAGTGAAGGTTCCATAGGAAACGTCAGCAGATTGTCCTGTGACTAGGGATTTTCTAGATTTTACTCCACCATTCCAGCCCAAGTGTGGTGGTTAAAAGTTAATATTTTGGTTGGTTTATCTTTTTCTCCAGTCTATGACAAGTTTGTTGTTCCTCCTGCTTTGCTCAGAGAATAAATCAGTTGTTTCTTCTCTCCTAGGAAGGGCTCATGACGTTATGTAACTTAGATTATTTGGTTTTCTTTGCATCCTTAGTCCTCTCGTGTTAAACATATGATTATTATAGTTTGTACAACTTCTTATTTTTAGAATGGGAAAGATACTCCTTTGTGAATGTCTAAATCATAACCAATAGGGAAAGTCTCCTATATATATTCATATTTTGTTTTTTAGTTTAGATATTTTTCCCCACTGTGTCTACCTCCCGTGCAAACTTGGAAATGAAATGTGCACCTGTGCCTCTATGCATTTCCATGAAAGGAAAACTTTCAATGGGCCTTTTCTACATGTAGGTCATCTCACCTGAGAGGCATCATTTTAGGGAAAGCATACAAGAGTTTAGCTACCTGTTGAATTAAAAATAACTCTCATCCCATTAAAATATTGCCATTGAAATTGAGGTAATAAGCAAAAAGTTATCAGTGCCAAGAATAAACACCCAAAGTCTGGCATTTATCATTGTTTCCCTTTAATTTCTGAACTGACAAATGATAATTGCTCAGGCAATTAAAATAATTAGGAAAATGTGGAGGCACAAAGGAGAAGCCTTTTAGAAGTTCATTTAAATGCATAAGGAGAGATTCACGCATGTTTGCTGCACCTTATGCTGGAGTAGACTGATTACCAGGTGCTTTTCAGTGGGCTAACAATTGATAGATCACATACCATCTGAGTTCTTTCTGGGAACAGGGCCCATTGGAAGCATATTTACCTCAGAACATAGGTCTAGTTTTAAAAAAAGGCTTCTGGGGATCTTGGGATTTATATTCTCTTAAATGTCTTAAATGTCTTGGTAATAAGGTGGTTTTCAGGACCCATATTTGTTCAACATCTTGTAAATTTGTAGTTTTTTTTTTTTTTTTTTTTCGGGCAGGGAGACATATTATTTTTGACTATGTTTCGTGGTGGTGGCTTAGTCTCTAAGTTGTGTCTGACTCCCATGGACTATAGGCCTTCAGGTTCCTCTGTTCATGGAATTCTCAGGTCAAGAATCCTGGAGTGGGTTGCCATTTCCTTCTCCAGGGGATCTTCCTAACCCTGAGATTGAACCCTGGTCTCCTGTGTTGACAGGCAGATTCTTTACTGACTGAGCCACACTGGAAGCCCGTGACTATGTTTAAATGAAAGTTAGAAAAATGTGAGTAAGATCATTGGATGATTTTACTAGTTTAGAATGCTTATTTGCCTTGTGAGCTGTGAGAAGCCGTCTGAGGTAGTCTACAGAAAGAATTAGAAGATTGACACTGGTTTTGTGAGAGAAATGACAGTTTCTGTGAAGAATAGAGTAATCGTAGGTAAAATAGAGCAACCTTAATTTAGAGAGAATGTATAGTAAAATCAATCAAAGAGGGCATTAAATGTGAGAACCACTGTGGTGTTCTGTGTGTACAACAAACACTTAAGCTACTCCATATTCTGATGGAATAGTGTCAGCTGGAATTGGTGTCAGAGATTGATGATACAATTTCTAAGAGATTATTTTAGAAGTGAATAGATGGTATTTTATTACAATTTTATAAAATTTTTCTATTAGGCATGACTTATTCAGTTCAGGCGGAGAAGGCAATGGCATCCCCACTCCAGTACTCTTGCCTGGAAAATCCCATGGACGGAGGAGCCTGGTGGGCTGCAGTCCATGGGGTGGCTAAGAGTCAGATACAACTGAGCGACTTCACTTTCACTTTTCACTTTCATGTATTGGAGAAGGAAATGGCAACCTACTCCGGTTTTCTTGCCTGGAGAATCCCAGGGACGGGGAGGAGCCTGGTGGGCTGCTGTCTATGAGGGTGACTTAGCAGCAGCAGCAGCATTCAGTTCAGGTGTACTTTGTATGAAGTTATTCAGAGTATTGCTGTAGACTACTGACATTTGTATGCACCACTACCAAATTATTTATCTCTGACAACTCCCCTTGACTTAACTAATATAAAGGTATATTCCCTTTAATTAAAATGGCCTTAATAACATAGAGATTTTTTTCTTACTCACAGAAACTCATTTATTGTATTAAACTCCTGTCATGCAGGATATGAAATATTTTTTGTGTACAGTACCTATTTATCCTCTATTCATGCCCAGGTGAACATAGCTCATAATAAAATTTACATGATGATGAAGTTTGAAAGGAGAGTATTCAGTGAATTTGGACAGGAGAGGGTTTCACTAAAAATGGTGCTAGTTGACGTTAGGGTCAGCAACAGTCATTTGGAAGAGATTCTTAAATGTGATAAGCTGGAAGGTTTATTTCAAAATAAATTAATATGCCATTCTACTTTCCATTACTTAAACATGATGAATGATATCAAATAAATCACTGACTTGAAAAATAACTCTCCTAAATGATATTTTGAAAAATGCTTAGAATAACAACAATAGTCGATCAGCAGTATTTATTGTCTGCTCACTTTGTTTATGTTGATTGTGTTACTAAAGCATAATATCTATTGAATGTCTGCTCTGTGCAGATGATACTGAAAGTTAGAACACTTAACTAGGCATTATGAAATAAGTGTGTGCAAATGAATATAGTTAAAAATTAGATGTGCGTCCACACGAGGCAAATGAGTGATCTGAATAAGGATAAGCTTAACTAGAGAAGATATCACTAGGTTGCCATATGAGTTAAAATTACTGCAGCCTCAATAGGTATGTTGTATAAGTAGAATGGTTTTGAAGCAGCATCCAAATGCTATCTTTGTTCAAGTCAGTTAAGTTGCCTTTACCTATTCAAAGTAGAAATACCTTTTCGGGTACATGAATGGATTTTCAGTCTACTAACTCATAAAGATTTTATAAATTCTTTATATTTTGGATATTTTCTTCGTTCTATGAAATGTATCACTTTCTGACTCAAAGACTAAAGTGGACTGCTAGTGATTATCTCAAGGGGAAAAAGGAAACTCTAAAATAAATTGATATCATTTAACTTCTTAGTCAAAACCAAGGGAGTGGAACAAGGATTGTTGCACTGTGAATACATGAATATTGAAAACTGTACTATGGTGCTACATCCTCAAGAGCTCTGCATAACCATACTTCCTAGCCTTCTTGCAGATAAAATTCTTTGAATATTTTAAAACCCTGGCTACAATTTGCATTGCTTTGGAACCAGAACTATGGAAATACTGAGTTAGAATATAGTGGAAAAAAAGTCTACAGTTTGTGATATTTGAAGAAAGCACTCCTTCTCAAATGTCTGAAGCAAGAATCCTTCTAACCAGTTACATACCTATTCCAGATGGGAATGCTAATAGATCTCGGTTTTGTATCAACTTTGCCATGAAATATACTTTGTTCCTCTGATGGAATTACCTTACTGTCTTTTTTTAGAGGTAAAGGTGAATGTGGCATCATTTTGGAAGTAAGGAATAACATGTAGCAAGTCCATAAATTATTCCCCCATGTACAGATTAGTTTCAAAAGCAACATGTCAATGTAAATCACCCTTTGAGCCTAATCAGAAGACTTTTCTATGAAAGCAGTTGACTTACCTCCCTGGGATTAATGCTAAAGATATTTTGAAGTTTAAACCTGATTACGTGTTTTGAATATAGTTTTTATTAATATAAAGCCCTTGATATCCTATGAACAAAGCACGGTCTGCAAGCTGAATAGGTAATAAACATGTATTTGAGGGATAAACAGAAGATGCTTAAGATATTTTCTAAATATTCTTCCTGCTGTGATCCCTATGCCACACAGAATCTGCTAGGAATTATAATCCATTTTTATGTCCTTGAAAGAGATCTAGTAAGGAAGTCTTCAATTTTTCATAAGGCTTTAAATAAACCATAATGGCACTCCAGAATATATCTAGAGTGGGATTTCTTTTCAAACTATTTTTTGAACAGAAACCATTTTAAGCAATGAGCTCTTCCAGTATGTGCTCTGAAGACACTGGCCAGGTGCTTCAGTGAATAATTCATTCACAGCCTTCCTTTCACAATGAACTATTCAGAGTGGTTTAAATGATTGTACAAAGACTACCCAATATGAAGGTTTAAAAAGTGTCCATAGTATATCTTTTCTTTCAAGCTACAGTAGGCAGTGTGATAGCACCTGAGACATACAAATACTATATAGAGGTTTCTATTTGGCTTCTGGTTGAGCTGTTAGCCACTGGATTTTGCAAAGAGATAGAGAGGAATAATTGGGCCTCATTTGGAAATGGTTTACACCCAGGTATTAGGAATAGACATTGTTAATCCTGAGAGGGAATAAAGTTTCAATGAAGTTGACTTGGGTATATGTATTGTAACCTTTATTCTTAGTTAATGTAGACAGAACTAGAGATCTGTATCTAAATATGTATATATAATTCTTGTATGTATAATTACACATATAGTGAATTTTTCTCGTTCATTCATTTGTTACCTGTGCTTAAGTATGCTTTTATATGCATGTGTATGTGTGTATTGTTTAGTTGCTAAGTCATGTCTGACTCTTCTGCAGCCTCATGGACTGTAACCCACCAGGCTCCTGATATGATTTAGAAACAAAACAACAAAGTATGTATATATGTATGTGTGTGCAAAGTTGCTTCAGTTGTGTCCAATTCTTTGCTACCCTATGGATGGTAGCCTGCCAGGCTGCTCTGTTCATGGGATTCTCTAGGCAAAAATACTAGAGTGGGTTGCCATGCCCTCCTCCAGGGAAGCTTTCTGACCCATGGATCAAACTCGCGTCTCTTATGTCTCCTGCACTGATATGCAGGTTCTTTACTGCTAGCATCACCTGGGAAGTTCGTGTGTATGTGTTTATAAGTTTATGATTTTTAAAAATGTATTCTACTGATAGTCTTATTACAATAGGTATGATACTATTAACCATGTTCTTTTTAGAACTCATCTATTTTAGTCTGGCAGTCTTCTTTACATTCTTCTCTTAACTTTACTCTGACTTTATATTTTCATGTTCTTCACAGACAATTCTTTTTTATATAATTCATAAGGTTTTGGTTCCCAGACATCTATCCATAACTGTCATGTACGCTGTGCTTTTTCAGGCATGGTGTGTCCATTCTACTGAATTCAACTCTTCCCTTTATTCAGTGCTCATATGTCTAAATATCACTCATATTTAATTGTGGACATGCATTTGAGACTGATTTTATAAATGTGATTTTTATGAATATATTTGTGTAGCTCAACCTCAGTATGTATAAAGTCTAATATATCATTACTTCTTCAAACATGACAACTTAATCTCATGTATTCTCTCTTATGATTTCACCATCTGTCCAGTCACCACACATTAAAATTGTAGTCATCCTTAATACCATTTTCTCATCTTTCCCACCTTTCATAAGCATTTCAGTCATTCATAAAATGTAACCTATTTGTCCCTTGTAATATTTCATCTATCTCCTCTTTTATATTCTAGTCAATATATCATCCAAGTTCTGGTTCTCATTTCTTTTCTCACCCATTCACTTCCCACCTATGCCTGGAATTTTTCTTTTATATCTTAAATCTTCTTGCAAGGACCTACTCAAACCCATCTCCTGATAGAAAGCTATTTTCTCTTTGGTCCTCTTTTACTTGATTGTGCACATTCTGCTCTAAGTAACTCTAATATACACCCATCTGCATGTCTGCTTTTTCCTTCTAGATTTTAAGTTCTAACATGTATAGGTCATATCACATATATTTGTTCCTTACTGGGGCTTCATGAAAAAATGCTGGACTGGATGAAGCACAAGTTGGAATCAAAATTGCAGGGAGAAATACCAGTAACCTGGTATATATGTATGTGTGTGCTAGGTTGCTTCAGTTGTGTCCAATTCTTTGCTACCCTATGGATGGTAGACTGCCAGGCTCCTCTGTTCATGGGATTGTGTGGCAGATGCCACCACTCTTATGGCAGAAAGTGAAGAACTAAAGAGTCTTTTGATGAAAGTGAAAGAGGAGAGTGAAAAAGGTTGCTTAAAGCTCAATATTCAGAAAACTGAATTCATGGCATCTGGTCCCATCACTTCATGGCAAATAGATGGGGAAATAATGGAAACAGTGAGAGACTTTATTTTTTGGGGGGCCCCAAAATCAGTGCAGATGGTGACTGCAGCCATGAAATTAAAAGATGCTTGCTTTTTGGAAGATACACTATGACCAACATAGACGGCGTATTAAAAAGCAGACATTACTTTGCCAACAAAAGTCCATCTAGCCAAGTCTATTGTTTTTCCAGTAGTTATGTATGGATGTGAGAGGTGGACTATAAAGAAAGCTGAGCGCTGAAAAATTGATGCTTTTGAACTGTGGTGTTGGAGAGACTCTTAAGAGTCCCTTGAACTGCAAGGAGATACAACCAATCCATCTTAAAGGAAATCAGTCCTGAATATTCATTGGAAGGACTGATGCTGAAGCTAAAACTCCAATATTTTGGCTACCTGATGTGATGAACTGACACATTTGAAAAGATCCTGATGCTGGGAAAGACTGAAGGTGGGAGGAGAAGGCGACGACAAAGCATGAAATGGTTGGATGGCATCACTGACTCAATGAACATGAGTTGAGTAAACTCCAGGAGTTGGTGATGGACAAGGAGGCCTGGCATGCTACAGTCTTTGGGGTTGCAAAGAGTTGGACACAACTGAGCGACTTGTGTGAAATTGTTGTTGTTGTTCAATATGCTAAGTCGTATTGAACTCTTGCAACGCTATGGACTCTAACCCACCAGGCTCCTCTATCCATGGGATTCCCCAGACAAGAATACTGGAGTGGGTTGCCATTTCCTAGGGGGTCTTCCTGACTCAGGGATTAAACCCATGTCTCCTGCATAGGCAAGTGGATTCTTTACCAGTGAGGTATAAGGGAAGCTCCTTGTATGATATAGGTACTATAAAAATACTTGCTTAAATACACTCAGAAAATCTTAATAATCAAGATTAATCATTGCTTTGGGCAAACTGGCCTTTGTTTCCATGGAGGAAAATATATCAGGGGTTGTTTGATTCATTTCAGTTCAGTTCACTCAGTGGTGTCCGACTCTTTGTAACCCCATGAACTGCAGCATGCCAGGCCTCCCCTGTCCATCACCAACTCCCAGAGTCCACCCAAACCCATGTCCATCAAGTCGATGATGCTATCCAGTCATCTCACCCTCCTTCGTCCCCTTCTCCTCCTGCCCTCAATCCCTCCCAGCATCAGGGTCTTTTCCAATGAGTCAGCTCTTTGCATCAGGTGGCCAAAGTATTGGAACTTCTGCTTCAACATCAGTCCTTCCAATGAACACCCAGGACTGATCTCCTTTAGGATGGACTGGTTGGATCTCCTTGCAGTCCAAGGGTTGTTCGATTAGGGAATATATATCTTTTCCTATGGTAGGATGAAGTGTAATAGTGTTTCAGTGTTTTGTTTCTTTAAAGGCTTACTCAGGTCTTATTTTTCTCTCTTATTTTATTTGAATGAACTTTTATCAAAGAGGAGGAAGCAGTAGCTCTTTACAGATGATTAGTACCATAGTCAACTAAATATCTAGTTACTAGGTAACCACCAAGTAATTAAAGTCTCACCAGTGTCCTGTGGTCCTGGGGTTATAACTGTATGCTGAAATTTCCAGAGTGCAGCCTTTTGTAAAATTCTGTTGGCAAAAAACATCAATGTGGATAACATTCTTTCAAAGAATATCACTGAAGGTAGCACTAGAAAAATATTCTGGCCTTCAAGGGCATTTCTAATAAGTGGGTGGGGCAGTGTCTGACTGGACTGCAATAGATTTGCCTTTGTCTAACCTTGCCTGGTTTTTATGAACTGAAAATTCTAGGGGACTCATTATTATTTATGCACTACAGTTTTTCATTCCCATTATTCCTATATATTATAATTTCTCCTGGCATTCTCTCTTTTCAGAGAGAAAGTCATCCTGGAATGAATTTAAACACTAAGATCTCTAAGAAGCCTCAGGTACAACTTGGTAGATAATCAGTGGCAATTATCTATCTAAGATGAAACAGTGAAACCCTTCAGAAATGTGTACTTAATGCTATTCTTATTTTCAAGTAGCATGAATAACACAGCCAGTTTTACTTTAAATACATCTTATTGTAGGTGATTTGTCATTAACTTTGACAGTGTCAGTCTCTTCTCACTATCATATTCCATTAATTAGTGTTTCTGGTAATAGAGGTATCCTTTTAGGATCAATGCACTCCTGGCTTTTAAAGACAATAGAAAGAGGGTGGAATGGGGAAGAGAGGAGAAGAGAAAGGGAGAGAGACAGAAAGAGAAAGAAAAAGAATAGAAAGAGGAGGAGGAAAATGTTGTGGAGGATGAGAAGCAATATTAACAAACTCTGGCTAAAAAAAAAGGGAAAAAGATTCAAATAAACTTTAGGAAAACAGTCTAGGCCCAGATGTCTTTAATGGTGAATTCTCTTGAATGTTTAATGAAGGATTAGTTACATCATTCACAAACTCTTTCAAAAAATAGAAGAGGAGGAAACACTCCCTAACTCACTGAATGAGGCCAATAGTATACCCATATTAAATACAAAGATGCCACAGAAAAGGAAAACTGCAGATCAATATTTCTTATGAATATAAATATAAAATTACTCAATAAAAAACAAGCAAACTGAATCCAGAAATTAAGAGGATTATACATCATTACCAAGTGTATTAATCTCAGGATGCAGGTTAGTTTATTATCTGAATGTCAACTGATGGAATACACAATACTAATAGGAAAAGGAAAACAAATTACATGCTCATCGCAACAGATGTAGAAAAATTATTTGACAAAATCCTATACCGTTTTGTGTAAAAACACTGAAAGACATTTACGAAAAACCACAGGTATCATTGGAGAAGGCAATGGCACCCCACTCCAGTACTCTTGCCTGGAAAATTCCATGGACGGAGGAGCCTGGAAGGCTGCAGTCCATGGGGTCGCTGAGGGTCAGACACAACTGAGCGACTTCACTTTCACTTTTCACTTTCATGCACTGGAGAAAGAAGTGGCAACCCACTCCAGTGTTCTTGCCTTGAAAATCCCAGGGACAGGGAGCCTAGTAGGCTGCCATCTATGGGGTCGCACAGAGTCGGACATGACTGAAGTGACTTAGTAGCACAGGCATCATCATATTAAACTGAGAACCTTGGGTGCTTTTCTGCTAAGATCAGGAACAAGACAGAGATGTTTACTCTTGTCATTTTTATTTCAAAATTGTACTTAAAGTTTTAACAAGGTCACTCAACAAGTAAATAAAAGCATACATATTGAAAAGGAAGCTCTCTAATCATAGATGACATGATTTTATATTTAGGAAATCCTAACAGATCCACTAAAATGCCATTAAAATTAATAAATAGGTTCTACTAAGTAACAGGATAGAAGATCAATAAATAAAAATCAATATTATTGCTATATACTAACAGTGAAACTCTGAAAATGAAATTTTAAAATGATTATCAAAATTAAAAAGAATAAAATATGTAGAAACACATTTAACTAAAGAGGTTCAAAACTTGTGCTCTGAAAATGACAAACATTTCTGTAAGGAATTTAAAAAGATCTAAATAAATGGAAAGACAATCCATGTTCATGAATCAGAAGATTTAATATTGGTAAGAAGTGATCTCTAAGCACTCTACAAACTCAATGAAAGCCCTCAAAATCCCAGTGGCCTTTTATGCAGAAATTTGTATGATTACCCTAAAATTCATATCAAAACATAAGGAACACAGAAGAGCCAAAACATCTTCAAAATGAAGAACAAAATGGAAGACTTACACTTCCCAACTTTCAAACTTCTTAAAAAAGCTACATTAATCAAGATTGCTTGGCACTAGGATGAGCACAGGTATCCAGATCAAATGAGCAGAACTGAAGATAATAAATGAAGTATTAAATTTATGGTTATTGGACCATCAATAATGGTCTCAATTCAATAGGAAAAATATTCTCTTCAACAAATGGTGCTGTGATAACTGGATATCCTCGTGCAAAGGATGACTGCCAAGAGAACAATGAAGAATGAAACCTCAAGCAAGCTGCCAACCCTACTCCACCCAGAAAAATGAGAAATCCTGTATCTTTCACTTTAACTGTTCTCTCTAAGAACAATAAAACTTTACTACTGATTTTAACTGTTAGCCCAGAAGCATGCCTTTCCTATTAGGTCCACACCGGCAACAAAAATACCAGCTACAACAACTAAAGGACACATCTTCTGGCCCTGCTTCTTGATCTCCACAAACCTGGTAACAGGGATACTGTTTTAGGTGAACCAAAAACCTCCATGATTACGTTTGCCACCTGGAACCACTTTGACTTCTGCTTTTCAAAAATCATTAACTGTATCTCATTGGTGAATGCTAAAACTAAATAATATATGGAAGCTCCAGTTAGAAATGTAATTTTTAACTTTTCAAGTAAAAATGTGTGTGTGAGAGATGTATTCAGAGTAACAGTTCACTTTATCCTCCATATATTTTTATGCAAAAATCACTGGTGTTTTAAAGTGCTGGCAATTAATTCAACTTTAAAAATATTAATGGGCAGGTTAATAATGTGGGAGTTGATAAAGTACATTTGTGAGCATATTTGGCTTCATGAGAAATAAGTGGATGATAGTTTGTAGTCTACTTCAGTATGTAGAAACAAACGATCAAGCTCTGTCCTCCAGTCTATAAGGGAATACCAATGGTGCTTTCCTCTAAGAAAAGCACGTAAAATTGTATTTATCTTACAAAAGTAGAAATTCTTGATCAAATAGTCCAGCAATATGCTAGTTTCTGAAAATTTCTCCCCTATCGCTGTCATGCCCCTTTTGTAACTTCTATTAACATTGTGAAATAAATCATACAACACTGTGAAAAAAAGCGAGATGATAAAGCAGAAAAAATGCAACTAATAATCAAGAGAAAATAATTTTAAATAGAAGAAAATCATCAGATAACCCAGATGTAGGATTTAGCTTATAAAGACTTAGCACTTTAAAACAGCAAAAAAAAGAAAGTACTTAAAATTCTGTGGGTTGACTGGGTGATTCTGCCACTGGATGCAGTGCCAGTTGGGATTGTTCATATGACTTCATTCATTTAAGAGCTTAGCTGGAGGGCTGTGTTTCTCCTCTACGTGGACTCAGTTTTCATAACTTCTTATCCTCCAGGACTTTCTACATTTATACCCTTGATTTGATCTTGACCTAGTTGAGGGCTCAGGATTTAATCAATTCCATGAGACCATTTCTTAGAGACCATTTGCCAGCTGGAAAAGAAACAAACGAGAAAATATTTTATTTTCCAAATCAATAAGTGTTATATTAGACATATTTATTTCATATTATGATTGAAGACTAAACAGTTCCTTCTTTAGCTCATCTCTCTCTTCTCATACATTACCATAGCTAAAAGAAGGCAACTGACACTTTTGACTTCTTGATATTTTGATCTCCTGGCTATCATTTTAACCAGCTCTAAAATTTGTTAGTTTTTTTTTCCTACCTTCCAAGTTATCACAAGTGGCAATCTTATCAATGTTATATCAATATATAACAGAGAGCCCTTTTACAAGGTCAATAGCAATTTCCTCATTGCTCTCTCAGCCTTAAATAACTATTTCTTCACCATTCTTCCAGTCACCCGGTCTAAAAGACAATGGCATCTATTTCATGTTTTTGTTACAGAAACCACTTTACTTCTAGGGGGAAATTCTATTTCAGTTATCTATTATTGTTTAACAAGGACCACAAAAACCAGTAATTTAAAAGAACAATGGTGTACTATTTCTTAGAAGTCTATAGGTTGACTCAGTAGTTATTCTGTCCCACATAGTATCAGTTGGAATACCTCTGCATTCAACTGGGAATAAAACTGAGTCATTTCAGTCTCTTACACTGTACTTTCTCATCACAGGGTATCTCATCTCTCATTGCTTCTCTACATGCCCCCCATAATAGAAACAGCTAACATGGACTTCCTTATAAAAGAGCAGCTAGTTTCGAAAAGGAAATTCAAAGGCCCTGAGGGGTGATTCCCAGAAGTAGCACATGGTTGCTTCCACTGCATTCCATTGGTCAAAAACTTAAAAAGTTTTTGTAATTTGAAATTTGGTAAGTTTTGTAATTACAGACTTACAAAGATAAACAGGATTCAGGGAGACTGAAAATAGACTCTTACCCTTTTATGGGAAAAGTACTAGATCATACTGAGAGGGGAGAAAATTGAAAATCAATCTACCAGTTTCAGCAACCTATAGAACTAAAAACTCAGAAACACCACACCTCCCCGCCGCACCAGGCAGGAAACATACAAAGAAAACTCCATTTAGGACTATAGGCGGCAGTTCAATGAAAAAGGTAATCTTAAAATCTGTCAGAGAAAAACTAAATACTATATAGATGACAACAATAATAGGAATGATATTCAGTTCAGTCGCTCAGTCATGTCTGACTCTTTGTGACCCCATGAATCACAGCACACCAGGCCTCCCTGTCCATCACCAACTCCTGGAGTTCACTCAGACTCACGTCCATCAAGTCAGTGATGCCATCCAGCTATCTCATCCTCTGTCATCTCCTTCTCCTCCTGCCCCCAATCCCTCCCAGCATCAGAGTCTTTTCCAATGAGTCAACTCTTCAGATGAGGTGGCCAAAGTACTGGACTTTCAGCTTTAGCATCAGTCCTTCCAAAGAAATCCCAGGGTTGATCTCCTTCAGAATGGACTGGTTGGATCTCCTTGCAGACCAAGGGACTCTCAAGAGTCTTCTCCAACACCACAGTTCAAAAGCATCAATTCTTAAGTGCTCAGCCTTCTTCACAGTCCAACTCTCACATCCATACATGACCACAGGAAAAACCATAGCCTTGACTAGACAGACCTTAGTTGACAAAGTAATGTCTCTGCTTTTGAATATGCTATCTAGGTTTGTCATAACTTTCCTTCCAAGGATTAAGCGTCTTTTGATTTCATGGCTGCAGTCACCAACTGCAGTAATTTTGGAGCCCCCCAAAATAAAGTGTGACACTGTTTCCACTGTTTCCCCATCTATTTCACATGAAGTGATGGGACCAGATGCCATGATCTTCGTTTTCTGAATGTTGAGCTTTAAGCCAACTTTTTCACTCTCCTCTTTCACTTTCATCAAGAGGCTTTTAGCTCCTCTTCACTTTCTGCCATAAGGGTGGTGTCATCTGCATATCTGAAGTTATTGATATTTCTCCTGGCAATCTTGATTCCAGCTTGTGTTTCTTCCAGTCCAGCGTTTCTCATGATGTACTCTGCATGCTTATCAAAATAAAATAATGGAGGTTAGAAGACATTGGAATTACATATCTAAAGTGTTGAAAAAAAATGTAAAGTTAGAATTCTATATACAGCAAAATATCTTTCAAAAGAGACTATGTGAAAACATTTCCATACTAACAAAAGCCACAGAATGTGTCTCAAACAGGTGTATACCACAGGAAATGATGAAAAAAATTAATCTTCAGGCAAAGGGACAGATTGACTGGGAAAAAATGAACAGCAGCAAAAACTATGTAGGTACCTAAAAACATATATTAAATAAAAATAAAACTATATATTTACAGCAATTATTATGGGTTTATAACATATGTATAAATAATATGACACCAAAGCACATATATTGGAAGAATATGGACTTATACACATCTAAATTGTGTGGAAACCAGTGGTATATTATGTGAAATTAAATTGCCATTAGTAAAGTATGTATGTTATAATTTTCAGAGAAACCACTAAAAATAACACCAAAAGATATATTTAAAAGTAAATCGAGGAGATAAAAGCCAGCACTAAAATATACATAATTAGCACAAAAGAGGGAAGGAATGAAGGGACAGAAGAAACAAGAAAATGTGGCATAAATATAAAACAAATAGCAGGATGATAGACAAACCCAACCATAGTAAAAACTAAAAGTAAATGGGTCAAATACTGTAATTGAAAAACAGAGATTATCAGATAGGAGAATAAAGCAAAACCCACTACATGTTTTATGAGCTGTCAAATATAAGGACATATACTAGTTGAAATTGAAAGGATGAAAGAAGATGCACTATGGCAATATTAATCTCAGAAAATTTAAACTGTATGGAAAATGAAAATGCCAGAAAGAAAGCAATTTTATAATAATAAATGTGTAATTTATTAAGAAGACATAACATAACCCAAAGAGAAGCCTGCGCATTGCAACTAGAGAGAGGCCTTCTCTCACTGCAACTAGAGAAAGCCCATGCACAGCAACAAACACCCAGTGCAGCCAAAAATAAACTGCTAAAACTCAAACAAGAAAAAAAATAGAAGACATAGATAACCTTCCATCCATTAAAGAAAATGAATTCAAAAAATCAATAGCCTTCCCACACAGGAATCTTTAGGCCTGAATGCTTTCCCTGGTAAGTATCGAAAACTTAAGAAAGAACTAATATCAATCCTATACAAATTCTTTCAAAACTTAGTGGAGGAGAGAATACTCCCCACCTCGCTTTATGAGGTAAGCATAACACTATTACCAAAATCTGACCAAAAATGACAAGAAAAATTATGGATCAATATTATTCATGAATACAGTAGCAAAATTCCTTAATAAAACAGTAGCAAAACACTTCAGTTCAGTTTAGTTGCTCGACGCTCAGTCATGTCCGACTCTTTGTGACTCCATGAACCGCAGCACTCCAGGCCTCCCTGTCCATCACCAGCTCCCGGTGTCCACCCAAACCCATGTCCATGGAGTCGGCGATGCCATCCAACCATCTCATCCTCTGTCATCCCCTTCTCCTCCTGCCCTCAATCTTTCCCAGCATAAGGGTCTTTTCAAATGAGTCAGCTCTTCACATCAGCTGGCCAAAGTATTGGAGTTTCAGCTTCAACATCAGTCCTTCCAATGAACACCCAGGACTGATTTCCTTTAGGATGGAGTGGTTGGATCTCCTTGCAATCCAAGGGACTCTCAAGAGTCTTCTCCAACACCACAATTCAAAAGCATCGATTCTTCAGTGCTCAGCTTTCTTTGTAGTGCAACTCTCACATCCATACATGACTACTGGAAAAATCATAGCCTTGACTAGATGGAACTTTGTTGACAAAGTAATGTCTCTGCTTCTGAATATGCTATCTAGGTTGGTCATAACTTTCCTTCCTAGGATTAAGTGTCTTAATTTCATGGCTGCAGTCAGCATCTGCAGTGATTTTGGAGCCCAGAAAAATAAAGTCAGCCACTGTTTTCATTGTTTCCCCATCTATTTGCCATGAAGTGACAGGACAGTAGCAAATAAATATCAGCAAAATATTTAAATGACAATACACCATGAGTAAGTAGAATTTATACCATGCTTAGTTGGTCAGTCGTGTCTGAGTCTTTGCAACCCCATGGATTGTAGCCCACCAGGCTTCTCTGTCCATGAGGATTCTCCAGGCAAGAATACCGGAGTGCGTTGCCATGCCCTCCTCCATGGGATCTTCCCAACCCAGGGGATTGAACCCAGGTCTCACGTATTGCAGGTGGATTTTTACCATCTCAGCCACGAGGGAAGCCCAGAGTTTATACTAGTAATACAAAATTAATCTCTCATTTCAGAGGCAGTTGATGAAATTCACCATTATAACAGACCAAAATTAAAACCATATTATCTTTTCAATAAGTGAAGAAAAAGCACCTGACATACTTCAATATCAATTCATTATTAAAATTAAAATTTTCAATACATTAGGAATAGAAGGAAATTTCCTCACCCTGATAAAGGCACCTATGAAAAATATACAATATTAGTTAGCCTGTTTTTTTTTTCAAGTAGAATATCTGGGTGTCCCTCCCTGTAACTGAATGTAAAGTAAAGTCACAAAGAGGAAAGTAGTCATCCATCAAAAACAAATTTCCAAAGCTCCTATCAGAACAAAGGTACAAGCATGTATGTGCACACACACACACACGCACATAAAAATACCTGACAAGCATATGTTCACAGATATTTAACAAAGACTGTAATTATAAATTTTATACTATGCTTTTCCAAAATAGCCTAACTCCAGTGGAGACAGAGGCAGGGTTGCCATGTACAGCTGAACTAAGAGTACACTGCACAAATCAATGGGGCACTATTCACACAGACAATAATGTGAATGGCATTCCATGGAATTGTAAAATACAGTTGTCCTCTGAAGCATCTGCTTCTAGCAAAGTTATTTAAGGAGTATGAATTACATCTACCAAATTGCTTCTTCTCAAATTCATATTGCAACACTGCACAAAGAAACCAGGCTTCTACTTACTGGTAAAATTAATTTTCATATCTGTCCCCAAATTTGTTTGCAGTGTTCTGCAAAGCTAGTTTTGAATATTCAGCCAACCTACCAAAAAAAAAAAAAAAGAAGCAGCAGCAGCAGCAGCCTTGCACTTCCTGAGTAGTCTTCTGATGGAAAATACCTCTTTATCACATTCTGCATCCAAAATGAACCTATCTTGAATTATATGCTCTTAGAAGGCAATCTGAAAAATTATTGTTGACATGTTGTCAATTAACATTTATATTATTAACATAGTGGATAACATCTTCCAGATATCTTTTGCAGGATAGTTGGAAGGCTTTTAAAACAGCTTTTTCTTATTGGATCCCCTCATAAAAGCAAAGTTACATTAAACTGTAACTCAAGTGAAAGTACTTCTGATGAAAAATCATCTAATAGAGGTCCATTGCCTTCTGTGTGTCTAACATGGTATAGGGATAGAAGTATAAGAAATATCTGAGTAAAAGTAAGAATTGATAGTGAATGTAGCAGCATAATTCTCTCTCAAATATCAGTTCTCTCAATTGTACCATTATCAGGAGCTGGATAGCAGTAACTTCAAAGTTGGGCTCTCAGAAGCGTTGTCTAGAATTCTGACATCTCAAGCTATTGATTAAAGTGAAACCCATATACTTTCAGTATCTTATAAGCTAAAAACTATGCTAACATCATGTTAGATGACAATTCATAGACCTAAATTGTATTCTTACTAAGGCAGAGCTAACCCACCTATACACAGAACTACCTATAGGGTTGCCTTTAGGCAAAGCCAAATGTTTTCTTAAAAATGAATTTTGTCTAATAGTGCTTAGACAAAAATCCTGTTGTGTTCTCAGAGTTCAGAAGCACAGGACATGGAAGACATCATCTTGACCTAGAAAAAGTAAAGGAAAAACAGTCCCATAAACTTAAATCATCCTAGCTTATTACTTTGTTGTAGACAATCTAATTTGAAGTAGCACTTTACTAAAATGATTCTGCCAAGTTGGGTTATCCCCAAGTATTTGAACAAATTAACTTGTTGGGTGGAATTACTGATTTTCAGGTGAACCATTTAAAATATACCAATTGGGAGGCACCCTGTTTCTATGCCAGACTATATTTGATAGTTTGATCACAATCAGGTGGAAATGTCTGGTCTCTAAAATACAGATATTGAGATGGCCAAAAGCTTGCTCATTTTTTTCCCCACCATAAGATGGCAGAGAAAAACCCAAATGAACATTTTGGCCAACCCATTACTTGTCAAAAAGGCTTAAAGCATCATTCTCCAGCCAATGAAATATTCAAACAATATACAGATAACATACGCAATGTTTTCAGCCCACTGAACAAATATTCAGTGGTAACATACTCATAAGTCCAGAACTGACACTACCCCATTAGTGACAGCGGTGTAGACAAAAGTGACCTTTACCTTCAATCAACAGCAGGGATACTACAGAGACTACAGAGTCCATATTCCAGAAAAGGAACTAAATTCTTTAACACATTTATTCATGTCTGTGGGTGGATACTGTCAATCTATGGTGAAATCAGATTACAATCTCTATGTCTTACCAGGCATTCAAAGGAAAATGTTCCTCATTAAATAAAAGAATGAGACTATAACATCACAAATTGAAAAGGTATTATTCTCTCTTATTACAGATGTGTAAAGTCCATAGGGGCTTTGACGTATCTTGCTTAAGGCCAACAGCTGAAAACTAATAGTCTTACCTGTTCCCAATACAAAGAAAAAAATTATCAAAAGCATGGATCATAACATCTGAAAATCAGTTAATGTAATATATCATATCAATAAAATAAAGCACAGAAACTACATGATCATATCAATAAACAGAAAAAAAAATGGAAAAGCCACCATCCCTTTATAATAAAACCAAGAAACTAGAAATAGAAGGAAACATGCTAGAGTTGATAAAGGGCAACTATGAAAAACAGGTAACATTATATTCAATGAGAGACTAAGTGCTCTACCCTTAAATGAGATCAAGAACAAGACAAGAATGTTCATTCTTGCTAAGCCTGTTCAACACTGTACTAGAATTTCCAGCCAGAGTGATCATGCAAGAAAATGAAATATCAAAGCTTCTATATTGGAAATGAACTATTTGCAGAGGACATGATGTTTTATATACTAAATCCTATGGAATTTATACACGAAAATCTATTAAAACTAATAACTGATTTCAGCTAGTTGGCAGGATATAAAATCAACGTATCTGAAGCAAGTTTATTCCCATAGATGATTAATGAACAATCCAAAAAGAAATTAAGAGAACAATTCAATTTATAATAGTATCTAAAAGAATAAAATATCTAGGAAACTCTGAAAACTATAAAAATTGCTGAAATAAATTAAAGGTGACTAAAATACATGTAAATACATCCCATGATCATGGAACAGAAGATAATATTGTTAAGGTGACAATACTCTTCAAATTGATCTACAGATTCAATACAATCTCTATCAAAATGCACACTGCCTTTTTGCATAAATTGACAAGGTTATCCTAAAACTTATATGGAGATTTAGAAAAAAAAAAAAAGCACAAAATTTCCTTGAGGAAGAGTAAAGTTGGAGGACTCACAGTCTAGACTTCAAAACTTACTACAAAGCTACAGTAATAAAGAAATTGTGTTAATTGCGTATAGACATATAGATGAACGGAATGGAAATGAGAGGCCATAAATAAAACCAATATATTTATGGTCAACTAATTTTAGAGAAGAGTTTAAAGATGAATTAGAGGAAAGAATAATTTTTAATAAATGGTTCTGATATGAGTGAATAATATACACATGCAAAAGAATGAAACTATGACTTCCTTACATCATAAACAAAATTAACTCAAAATTAACTATATATCTAAATATAAGACCTAACATATAAAACTCTTACAAGAAAATATAGGAATAAATCTTGGATATGACAAGGTGCAAGGCATAAAATAAAATAATAAATGAAGTGATCAAATTGAAATTTTTCGTGATTCAATGGACAACATCAAGAGGTTTAAAAGGCACCCCAGTAATTTTCTCAAATAAGGGTTGTTACCTGAAGCAACTAAATAGATAGTTGCACCTAAAATATTCAATTTACAATGACCCTCCAATATTTCTGGTATTAAAATGTTCCAAATGGAGTTACATCAAAAAGAGAAAAAGGTAAAGACTTCCAAGGATATGTCCCTCCAATAAAGTAATGATAAACTATCAAAACTGTCAGAATGACTTTTTCAAAACTAAAGCAAATTGCCCTCCCAAATATGAGTAGGCATTAGCTAATTTACTGAGGGCCTGAATAGAACAAAAGGCAGAAGAAGAGAGAATTTCATCTCTCTGCCTAAATGTATGAGCTGGGTCACTGGTCTTCTATCTTTAGACAGGGACAAGCATCATCAGTTCTCCCTATCCTCAGGCCTTTAGATTAGAACCAGAATTTATTAATACACCATTGGCTCTTCTCAGTCTCAGGTCTTCAGACGTTGACTGGTACTACATCACTGACTTTCCTGGGTCTGTATGAATATATATAGATATATACACTATAAATATATAAAAGTATATTAAAAATACAAATATATCCCCTAAATCTATTTATCTGAAGAATCTTGATTAATATAGACTTTGGTATGAGGGAGTGGGTCCAGAGGAATATACTTTTAAGGATTTGTTTTCTAAATATAAATTGGTCTAGGGCTTCTAGACTTGGCTCTCTAATCTAGTTAAAGAATCACTCTATTGCCTGTAGTAAAGAAAGCACTGATAGTCCATAGTGAGATCTCGCAGTACAGATATGTAAAATATTACTCGATATTCCTAATCAACTACTGTATGAGAAGAAAGTAACTAGGTGCCTGTGTACTTGAAACTTTAACAATTGTTTTTGGAAAACAAGCAAATACAATGAAATCAGTTGGTTGCTTCTAAGCTTACTGGAGGTTAAAGCATCTGCCTCCAATGCGGGAGACCCGGGTTCGATCCCGCATCGGGAAGATCCCCTGGAGAAGGAAATGGCAATCCACTCCAGTATTCTTGCCTAGAGAATCTCATGGACAGAGAAGCCTAGTAGGTTACAGTCCACGGAGTCGCAAAGAGTCGGACATGACTGAGCAACTTCACCTCACCTCACCTCAAGCTTACTGGAGAAAGTGGGGGAAAAAAAATAAGCTCTGGATTCAAATTCCCAGGTCAAATGCAGCATAAATGACCTCGAAGTTTTTATGTACAACCTGAAGTACATATTTATTTTCTATAGCCATAAGACAGACTGCTGGAAATGGAATATAGAATAATGGCATCCTAACTGGCTGAATAATAACATTAGTTGAAGTCTCAGTCTCACAGGGTACACTGATTGGGAAAGATGGGATCCTACACCTTGGGATGGAAAGAGTAGCAAGACCTTGATGAAGCTGTAGTCATTCAGACCATAAACTCTGGTGAGCTTTAAAAAATAATAATCAATGGACGAGGCCTCCCTTCCCCTTTCTATCAGAAGCAGGGGTTAATCCTGTATTATCTGAGGAACCTATACTGGCCACCCTAAAGGCGGCTATATTGCAAGACAATGTTGAGTGTATATCCTCAGGACCCTATCTCACCACCCCTCTTTGCTTCTAGATCTTTAACTAGATTCCCAGCAGGTCCACAATATGAAGTTCAAGTATCATCCATAGGAAGGTGCACCTCACTTCAAAAGAATAACTTGTTTTCAAATCTAGACACAAAGAAAGAAAGGAAATATATGTGGAAATAAAAGGATGTGGGGTAATGGTAGAAGGAACATATAGTTGGATCAGGAGGAATTTATTGATATGAATTCACTAAACAGAGATTCTGCATTTAATGTGTGGCTCTGGAATCAGAAAGAGTTCTAAGAGTTTGTTTAGTTGGTTGGCTGAAAAGTAGATGAAAAGGTGGTCCACTGTGAAAAAATGAGCATGCTGGGCCTCCCTTGGTTTAATGGAGAGACAATGGATTTGTCATTTAAGACCAACACTCCCACAATGGGAAGATCAAGAGAACATATCTTTCACCAGCACTGCGAGAAATAAAATTGTGAGGTGAGTACTGGCAACCTTGAGGAGCTCTGTTATTAGTTTTCTGTGTAGGCCTGACCTTACAGTTGGAACTGCAGACCCTGAAACAGGAAACCTATATACAATGGAACTAAATGGATTCCAGGTGGCAGTGACCAAGAAATCAAGGTGGGTGGGGTTGCTGCAATAGACAACACAGTCAAAGCAGCAGTCAGACTATAGACTCAGAGCACATAGAATGTAAAGGAGTCCAGGCCTCATTGAGGAAGGAATTTGGCCCACTGCCAAAAATTTATACTGTTAATCTTTCTTCCAGTCTCCTCTAAAGGGACATGACTGCAGATTGGGGGAATGAAGATAATCAAAGCTTTTATGGACTTTTGATCAATCAAAGACAATCATTTTCCTATATGCCAGCAACGAACAAGTGAAAAGTGAAACAAAAGCACAATATCATTTACATTAGCACTCCCAAAATGAAACTCTTAGGCATAAACCTAACATAATATTAAGAGATCTATGAGGCAAAATGGCAAAATCGTGATAAACAAGATCAAAGAAAAACTAAGTAGAGAGAAATCACATGCTCATGAATAAAAGAACATTTTGTCAGATGTCAGTTCCTCCTAACTTGATCTATGGATTCAATATAATCCCAATCAAAATTCCACCAATGTATTTTGTATATGTCAACAAAGTGACTGTAAAGTTTATATGGAGAGGCTAAAGACTCCAATAGCCAACACAATATTGTAGGGAAAAAAACAAATTTGTAAAGCTGATGTCACCCAACTTCAAGAGTTACTAAAAGCTAGAGTAATCAAGACAATGTGATATTAGTGAAAGAATAGACATATAGATCAATGGAATAAAACCCAGGAATAGATCCACAAAAATATAGTTAACTGATCATTGAAAAAGAGGCAAGAGCAATACAATAGAACAAAGATAGTCAATTCAACAAATGGTGCTGGAACAACTGCACATCCACAGGGGAAAAAAAAAAATCTAGAGACCATATACCTGTCATACAAATTAGCTCAAAGTGGATCATACACCTAAACAGTAAATATGAGAGTTTAAAATTATAATAAAACTAGATCACTTTCTAACACCACACACAAAAATAAACTCAAAATGGATTAAATATCTAAACGTAAGACCAGAAACTATAAAACTCCTAGAGGAGAATATAGGCAAAATACTCTCCGACATAAATCACAGCAGGATCCTCTATGATCCAACTCCCAGTATAATGGAAATAAAAGCAAAAATAAACAAATGGGATCTAATTAAAATTAAAAGCTTCTGCACAACAAAGGAAACTATAAGCAAGGTGAAAAGACAGCCTTCTGAATGGGAGAAAACAATAGCAAATGAAGCAACTGACAAACAACTCATCTCAAAAATATACAAGCAAATTATGCAGCTCAACTCCAGAAAAATAAACGAACCAATCAAAAAATGGGCCAAAGAACTAAATAGGCATTTCTCCAAAGAAGACATACGGATGGCTAACAAACACATGAAAAGATGCTCAACATCACTCATCATCAGAGAAATGCAAATCAAGACCACAATGAGGTACCATTTAACACCAGTCAGAATGGCTGCAATCCAAAAGTCTACAAGCAATAAATGCTGGAGAGGATGTGGAGATAAGGGAACACTCTTACTCTTACACTGTTGGTGGGAATACAAACTAGTACAGCCATTATGGAAAACAGTGTGGAGATTCCTTAAAAATTGCAAATAGAACTGCCTTATGACCCAGCAATCCCCCTGCTGGGCATACACACCGAGGAAACCAGAATTGAAAGAGACACATGTACCCCAATGGTCATTGCAGCATTGTTTATAATTGCCAGGACATGGAAACAACCTAGATGTCCATCAGCAGATGAATGGATAAGAAAGCTATGGTACATATACACAATGGAATATTACTCAGCCCTTAAAAAGAATAAATTTGACTCAGTTCTAATGAGATGGATGAAACTGGAGCCGATTATACAGAGTGAAGTAAGCCAGAAAGAAAAACACCAATATAGTGGAATTTAGAAAGATAGTAACGATGACCCTGTATGTGAGACAACAAAAGAGACACAGAGGTATAGAACGGACTGTTGGCCTCTGAGGGAGAGGGAGAGGGTGGGATGATTTGGGGAGAATGACACTGAAACATGTATACTATCATATAAGAAACGAAGTGCCAGTCTATGTTCAATACAGGATACAGGATGCTTGGGGCTGGTGTACGGGATGATCCGGGGGAGATGGTGTGGGGTGGGAGGTGGGAGGGGGCTACAGCATTGGGAGCTCATGTACACCTGTGGCTGATTCATATCAATGTATGGCAAAACCAATACAGTATTTTAAAGTAGAATAAAGTATTAAAAAAAACATGGGACAAAATCTTGATGACTTTTGGTATGATGATGACTTTTGGTATGATGATGACTTTTTAGATACAACAGCAAAGGGACAATCCTTGTGACATTTATTGTCACCATCATTTTTAATTTCTCCAAACTCTCTTTTTTTCCCAATTGCTCCTTTAATCTTTTCCCATTTTTATTTTATGGATACAGTGTGTTCTCAAATACCTCAGAGGATATGAATTGAATTTGAATTTTTATAACTGATAATCTATAACTTATTAAAAATAAGTTTTATTTTGTGAAATATAACGAGAATGAGAAGATAAGCCCCAGACTTAAACATGTGTATAAAACATATCTGAAATAGAACTATTATTCAAAATAAACAAAGAACTATGAAAACTCAATAGTAAGGAAATTAACAACATGATTAAAAAATGGCCCAAATACGTTAACACACACATCACCAAAGAAGATAACAGATGGCCAAAAAATTATGAAATGATGCTCCTCATCATAAGTCATATATGTTATCAAGGAACTATAAGTTGAAACAACAGGGTGAGAAACCACTATATACTTACAAGAATGGCCAAAATCCAGAACACTAACAACACCAAATGCAAGTTTGTGGAGCAACAGGAATACACAGTCATTGCTGATGGAAATACAAAATGGCACAGCCACTTTGGAAAATAGCTGGGAATTTTCTTAGAAATCTCAACATACTTTTCCTATATGATTGAAAAATCATGCTCGTTAATATATACCCACATGTATTAGAAAACTTATATCCACATGAAGTCCTGTATGTGAATATTTATGTCAGCTTCCTTAATAATAGTCAAAACTTAGAAGCAAACAAGACAACCTTCAGTAGTTGAATGAATTTAAAAAACTGGTATATACAGACAATGCAAAAGCTTTAACACCAAAAATAAACGAACTGTTAATTTAAGAGAGCCCATGCATCACTAAGTGAAGCAAGCTAACCTGATAAGGCTATATACTGTATGATGCCAACTACAGACATACTTCAGAGATATTGCATGTTCATTTCCATACTACTGCAATATACCAAATATCACAAAAATGAAAGTCACACAAATTCTTTGGACACCTAGTGAATATAAGAGTTATGTTTATGTCTAAAAAACATACATATCATAATGTACATGCTATAAAATGCTATCATCTGAGACTTCAGCAAGTTATAATCTTTTTGCAATAGTAACATTAAAGATCACTGATCATGGGAGAGGAACTAGAGATCAAATTGCCAACATCTGCTGGATCATGGAAAAAGCAAAAGAGTTTCAGAAAAACATCTATTTCTGCTTTATTGACTATGCCAAAGCCTTTGACTGTGTGGATCACAATAAACTGTGGAAAATTCTTCAAGAGATGGGAATACAAGACCACCTGACCTGTCTCTTGAGAAACCTGTATGCAGGCCAGGAAGCAACAGTTAGAACTGGACATGGAATAACAGACTGGTTCCAAATAGGAAAAGGAGTACGTCAAGGCTGTATATTGTCACGCTGCTTATTTAACTTATATACAGAGTACATCATGAGAAACACTGGGCTAGAGGAAGCACAAGATGGAATCAAGATTGCCAGGAGAAATATCAATAACCTCAGATATGCAGATGACACCACCGTTATGGAAGAAAGTGAAGAATAACTAAACAGCCTCTTGATGAAAGAGGAGAGTGAAAAAGTTGGGTAAAAGTTCAACATTCAGAAAACGAAGATCATGGCATCCGGTCCCAGCAATTCATGGGAAATAGATGGGGAAACAGTGGAAACAGTGTCAGACTTTATTTAGAGGGAGGCTCCAAAATCACAGCAGATGGTGACTGCAGCCATGAAATTAAAAGATGTTTATTCCTTGAAAGGAAAGTTATGACCAACCTAGATAGCATATTCAAAAGCAGAGACATTACTTTGCTAACAAAGGTCCGTCTAGTCAAGGCTATGGTTTTTCCAGTGGTCATGTATGGATGTGAGAATTGGACTATAAAGAAAGCTGAGTGCTGAAGAATTGATGCTTTTGAACTGTGGTGTTGGAGAAGATTCTTGAGAGTCCCTTGGACTGCAAGGAGATCCAACCTGTACATCCTAAAGGAGATGAGTCCTGAATATTCTTTGGAAGGACTGATGTTGAAGCTGAAACTCTAATACTTTGGCCGACTGATGCAAAGAGCTGACTCAATGGAAAAGACCCTGATTCTGGGAAAGATTGAGGGCAGGAGGAGAAAGGGATGACAGAGGATGAGATGGTTGGATGGCATCACCGACTCGATGGACATAGGTTTGGGTGGACTCTGGGAGTTGGTGATGGACAGAGAAGCCTGGCGTGCTGTGGTTCATGGGGTCTCAAAGAATCGGACATGCCTGAGTGACTGAACTGAACTGGTCACAGATCACCATAATAAATATAATAAAGAAAAAGTATGAAATACTGCAAGAATTACCAAAATGTGACACAGAGACTAAGAGAGAGAAAATACTGCTTTTAAAAATGGCATCAATATACCTGCTATATACAAAGCTACCAGGAAACTCCTATGTATAAAAAATACATTATCTGCAAAGTGTAAAAATAGTGATGCATAATAAGATGAAGTGTTATTCTATATGATGTTCCAGAAAAGGCAAAATTATGGATTCAGTAAATCGATCAATGAATGCCAGGGATTGGGGGTAGGTGGGAAAAGATGACTAGGTGAAGCACAAAGAATTTTTAGGACAGTGAAAATATTCTGTATGATATCATAATGATAGAAATATGTCATTATACATTTATCCAAACCCAAAGAAAGCACGTCAAGATTGAATTGTAACACTAACTGTGCACTTTGGGTGATTATGTTGTGTCAGTGAAAGTTTATCAATTGTAACAAATATAATACCCTGATGGGGAATGCTGCTAATGGGGGAGACTATGCATTTGTGAGGGCAGAGAGTATGGGGAAAATCTCTGAACCTTCCTCTCAATTTTGCTATGATCCTAAAACTGCTCTAAAAAATAAATCCTTAATTTTAAAAAATGGACTCAAGAAATAAGAACCTGAATGTCATGGATCAATAACAAATAGAGACTGAATCAATAATCTTGCAACATAAAATACAAAATCTCAGAACCAGATGACTTCACCAGTGAATTCTCTCATTTAAAAAAGAAATAACCCAAATCTTTCAAAATATCTTCCAGAAAATAGAAGGAAACACTTTCTAATACATAATATGTGGCCAGCATTGCTCTGATACTGAAAGAAAAGGCATCGTGAGAAACTATACAGTGATATTCTTTATGAATATAGATATAAAAATCCTCAACAAATATAGCATACCAAATCTAGTATCATATTATACACACATGACAAAATGGGATTTATCACAGGAATGCAAGGGCAACTCAACTGAAAATCAATGCAATACATCATGTTAACATAATGAAGAGGAAAAAAGCAAATGACCACCTTTATTGATCCATAAATGCATTTGCCAAGTCCAATACCTTCCATGAAAAAGAAACACTTCAAAGACAAGTAGAAGGTAGCATAGTTAAAATGATGAAAGTCATTTATGAAGAACTCACATCTAACATATTGTGAAAGACTGAAAGCTTTCCTCTATGATCAGGAGCAAGACAAGTATATTTTCTTTCACCAATACATTCACCATTGCACTAGAGATTCTAAAGAGAGCAATGACATATGAAAAAAGACATGAAAGATATTGAAACTAAAAGGAAGAGGACAGTTCACACCAAGAGTGGACTGTAACGTAAACGGTGGAATTTGGATGATTATTATAATCTCTAGTTTCAGATTTTATATAAACACACATCCCTTAAGTACCCATATCAGAAAAGAAATTTAGACTGAATTCAGAATCTGGAAGAGATATTTGCATTCTCATGTTCATTATAGTATTGTTATAATAGCCAAGAGCTGAAAACAACCTAAATGTTTATCAATAGATAAATGAATGTATTCTTTGAAGAAAATAATTACAACCTTCTCTAACAGAGAGTGTACAATTCTGCAGATAGGATATCTGTGACTAAACGTGACAGTAAAGAGCATTCTCCCTCATAATTTAAAGAGCCATGATGTTAAAGAGCCATGGGTTAAATATCAGAAATGAGCAACAGTGAATAGAAAACTTAAATTTCTTAGACGCTGAGCTGATATTTTATCTCATATTAAATAGGGACTTTTTAATTCTGCCAGCACTTTCCAGATTTCATAGAACACTCTCCTGTTCTGTAACCAGCAGCAAGGCAACACTTAGGACAAGTGTGACTAGCAGAATGGGTTGTAGAGATATCAGCCTTCGTGGAGATTGACCTCTAAGGATTCTGAAAGATGGACGGTTGAGAAAACCAATGAACAGGCAAGGGTTAACCTAGTAAACCTTGCTCAAGGGTCAACCATACTCATTCTTCCTCTTATTTTATTATAAAAAGGATTAATTTATAAAATAAAATAATTTATTCATAAAATTATTGTGTACTATGAAAATTGTTTATTTGTCCATATTGCTTAGTTCAATCAATTCCCTTATTCATTAGATTCAATCACATCTTGCTTACTGAAAAGACGTATTTCAGCATCATCCCCTATTGATTATATCATCCATCTATTGTCCCTGCTGAATCATAGAAATCATTTTTAGTATATCAGGAAAAACAAAAATTTTGTCTATAGAGCCCACAACCCTTCACCAGTTACTGCCCTATTTCTCTCCTTTCACTAAGGAGGAATATTTACCAAAATATTAATAATAGCTGTTCATGCCACAAGCAATCCTTTTTACTCATTTTCTCTTGAATTCAATCCACAATTAATTCAATTAGCTACACAACTTATTTCAATGATTTTCATGTTATTAATTCTAACAGTCAATTCTAAGTCCTCTTTTTTGACATAACAGCAGTATATACCACTCCTTTCTCCTGGTAACATTGTTAAATTGGTTTCTAGGATAGCATACTATTCTGCTTTTCTTTCTATTTCACTGACCATTGCAAGTCAACTTTTTGTAGTTCTTCCTTTTCTCTCCGTCTTACTAACTTTGGAGTGTCCCAGGGCTCAATCCCTGGATTGCTGCTTTCTCTACATTCACTCGGTAATGATCTCATCTATTTTCATGTTTTCAAAGCCCATATATATGTTGTTGATTACCAAATTTATATCATCTTTTCACATTTCTCCCTTAAATTCCAGACTTACAAATAAAACATGTTCACTTCAATGTTTAATAGATATCTCAAACTCAGCACATTTAGTATGCAGTTGCTGACCTCCACTTCCACAAACCTGGTTCAGCACCAGGCTTTTTTCCTTGCTACATTGGGTATATACTGATGCATAAAAATTTACAACATACTTAGTGGTGTAACATAACACATATTTATTATTTCATAGTTCCTTTGGGTCAAAACATGGCTTAGCTGAGTATTCGGATTTCAGAGTCTTTTGTTGGGCTTCCCTTGTGGCTCAGCTGATAAAGAATCTGCCTGCAATGTGAGAGACCAAGGTTTGATCCCTGAGTTGGGAAGATCTCCTGAAGAAGGGAAAGGCTACCCGCTCCAGTATTCTGGCCTGGAGAATTCCATTGGGTCACAAAGACTTGCATTGCACTTGCACTTTCAAAGTGTCAGTCAGGTCTCAAGTCTCACCAAAGTTTAATAACACAGGATCCATTCCCAAGCTCCTGTGTCTGTTTACAGAGTTCAGATATTTTCTGGCTATCCGCTTGAAATAAGCCTCAGTTCATTGCCACATGGACTTCTCTGCTGTATCTGCTCGCTTCATCAAAGCCAGCAAGGGAAAGAGTCTGCTAAATAGTATGGAAGTGATCATCTTATATTGTCATAGAAGTCACTTCCTATCATTTTTGCCATATTATATTGGTTAGAAGCAGTTACTCGTCCCTCCCACACTCAAGAGGAAGTGATCCCACGAAGGCATGAATATCAATAGGCCCAAACCACATGGGGTCATCTTAGAATCATTTTGCCATACCTGATGCAAAGAGCTGACTCACTGGAAAAGACCCTGATGCTGGGAAAGATAGACGGCAGGACGACAGAGAATGAGATGGTTGGATGGCATCACCAACTTAATGGACATGGGTTTGGGTGCACTCCAGGAGTCTGTGATGGACAGGGAGGCCTGGCTGCGGTTCATGGGGTCGCAAAGAGTCAGACATGACTGAGTGACTGAACTGAACTGAACTAACGTAACTCCATTCAGGCCAAAATCCTGGGCATTCCTCTTGGCTTCTCTTTCTTTCACACTCCACATCCAGTCAGTCAGCAACTCCTACAAGTTCTGCTTTCAAACTATACAGAATCTGACTATTACCACCTGTACCACTCTAGTACTACTGCTGCTGCTAAGTCACTTCAGTCGTGTCCGACTCTGTGTGACTCCTCAGACAGCAGCCCACCAGGCTCCGCCGTCCCTGGGATTCTCTAGGCAAGAACACTGGAGTGCATTGCCATTTCCTTCTCCAATGCATGAAAGTGAAAGGTGAAAGTGAAGTTGCTCCATCGTGTTCAGCTCTTAGTGACCCCATTAACTGCAGCTTACCAGGCTCCTCTGTCCATGAGATATTCCAGGCAAGAGTACTGGAGTTGGGTGCCATTGCCTTCTCTGACCACTCTAGTACAAGTAACCATAATTTCTCTTGGATTACTTGTTATTGTTTATTTGCTAAGTCGTGTCTGACTCATTTGAGATCCCATAGACTATACCACCAGGCTCCTCTGTCCATGGGATTTCCCAAGTACGAATACTGGGATGGGTTGCTATTTCCTTCTCCAGGTGATCTTCCTGACCCAGGGATCGAACCCATGTCTACTGCATCAGCAGGCTGATTCTTTACCACTTAGGTACTAGGGAAGTCCCTTGAATTACTTAAGAACTGCCTAACTGGTGACTTTTCTTCCACCTTTATCACCCACCATGGTCTACTCTACATACAACAGCCATGATGATCTATTTAAAACACAAGTATATATCTTATATTTACATCTGACAGCCCCCTTTGCATACTGTTTAGGGCCTCCCAGGTTTGATTTCTTTAGCAGGATTCCTGACAAGTGAAACTAGAGGATTAAGGACTCAGTACGTCTAAGCTTTCTCATTTTCCTGTTTATCTTATCTCCCTATAATAATTTTTCTCTAAGGCCATTCCAGTTACTACTTTTTCTTCCTCAAGACATGACTCCAAGGTATATATTTTGAAAACATTACCCACCCTCTTTGGTTAATGTATTATAATCCATTCAGATGCATAGCATATCTTTTTCTCCAACTGTGAAGGCTTCCACTGTTCTTTAAAATAGCTCACAGACAGCATAATACAATGATCTGAACCAGACAGAAAATAAGACAGCTCTTTCTATCGGTTATACCAGAGAGCTAGAGGTCATATAATTAGAAACACATCTGAAACTGATTCCCTTAGTGAATTGGTCTCATCAAGGTAAGACTACCAGATTCAGGGACAATGAATACTTTAGGCAACATTCTCTACATTCAGGATTTTCACAAAAAACAAAAGAGAGAAACAACTCAAATCCCTCATTTACCACTGATAGAATTTGTATAAAAATACTCCTACAAGCTGTATAGGGGCTGTTTAAGCAGAAGCTTGGTGGAGGTAGAACAAAGTTTTACACAAGAAGCATGGATGAATATATTAGCTAAAAGAAGGATCTGCAGGAAATTGGGTCTGTTTAATTTATGAAGGCTGTAAGCTCCTGGAGAAAAAGGAGTCTTGCTTCTACAACTGAACTTCTGGTGGACTAGAAGGAGGGATCTGGACATCCACAGACACCAAAAGCTGGAAAGCTGCCACAGCAGCATCTCCAAAGTAGTCGAATAGTTATCCTTTAGTCCCTTTGCTGCAGAATGTAGGTGGGTGCTGAGTTACAGGGAGAAAGCTGAGCTTCACAATTGTAAATCAGTATACATTGCCACTGTCTATATAATATTCACAAAGATAAGTAATATTTTTCTCTGGATTTTAACAAGAGAGATGACATCCAAAGGAGATGGGAAAATCTCTCCTGATTCAAGCCATACATTCGAAGAAAAAAAAAAAAAAAGAAAGACATCCTGGTAGACATCTTTTAAGAATTTGATAGAGCATTAAGAGAAAGGGTGAGCATGGGAAATTCATCAGTTCACCAACGTCAGATACAAAAAGTCTGAAGGCAAATAAATACAGTTACTTCCTCAAAGGAATTAGGTGCACTTTGTTCTTACTATGAACACATGCTCCTTTAAAGTGTCTACCTTTGGTTTTCAAAATCCTACAGATCTCATAGTCAACAACAACAAGAAAAAAAAAAACACTGCTTAATTGCTTCATTTCCCTATTACAGTTAGGTTAACTTTTCCTAACACTTCCACTATCTCTAAAGAACTGCAAGAGGATATCCCCTCTCTCCAGTAATTCCATCACAAAGGACTTGAAAGCAGAAAGCAGAAAAGAGAATCAAAATGTATTCTACTTTTCTACACCATCGCTTTACTCTTTCCCTACCTAGTGCTCACTTTTGCATCTGAAGAAAGAAAGAAACTGGGGGAAAGTTTTCTGGTGGAGGAAAGAAGTTTTAAAAAGAAAACAGAAGAAGTGTAACAAGAGGTACACATCCATACATTTTTATTATTAATTTCTAATTTGTAATTTGGCTCTCAATGTGCCCTTCATGTTACTTTGAACTCTTTAGTAATTTGTTTCATGACAAGAACATGATGAATTCTCAAATATGTTCCATGCAGAGTTAAAAAGAAAGAATATTCTGCAGTTAATAAATGCAGAATTTTTCCCAGTCACACACATTAAAAAAACATGTCATTTAGATTATTTGTATGTAAATATAGGAATACAGACAATTTATAACAATTTTAGAAATCTCTTTGAACTATAAAATAGAGATAACTGTGCTAAACTCATCCTCTATTTTGAATTTTTCCACCTCTTTCCATTTTTTTCATTATTTTATATAGTTGTTTTATTAGGTGCATTCAAGCTTAGAAGTGCTCAGTCTTGCTAAGGAACTTATTCCTTCAGTTCACTTCAGTTCAGTCGCTCAGTCATGTCTGACTCTTTGCGACCCCATGAATCGCAGCACGCCAGGCCTCCTTGTTCATCACCATCTCTCGGAGTTCACTCAGACTCACATCCATTGAGTCACGGATGTCATCCAGCTATCTCATCCTCGGTCGTCCCCTTCTCCTCCTGCCCCCAATCCCTCCCAGCATCAAAGTCTTTTCCAATGAGTTAACTCTTCGAATGAGGTGGCCAAACTACTGGAGCTTCAGCTTTAGCATCATTCCTTCCAAAGAAATCCCAGGGTTGATCTCCTTCAGAATGGACTGGTTGGATCTCCTTGCAGTCCAAGGGACTCTCAAGAGTCTTCTCCAACACCACAGTTCAAAAGCATCAATTCTTCGGCACTCAGCCTTCTTCATAGTCCAACTCTCACATCCATACATGACCACAGGAAAAACCATAGCCTTGACTAGACGGACCTTAGTCAGCACAGTAATGTCTCTGCTTTTGAATATGCTATCTAGGTTGGTCATAACTTTTCTTCCAAGGAGTAAACATCTTTTAATTTCATGGCTGCAGTCACCATCTGCAGTGATTTTGGAGCCCCCAAAATAAAGTCTGACACTGTTTCCACTGTTTCCCCATCTATTTCCCATGAATTGCTGGGACCGGATGCCATGATCTTTGTTTTCTGAATGTTGAGCTTTAAGCCAGCTTCTTCACTCTCCTCTTTCACTTTCATCAAGAGGCTTTTAGCGCCTCTTCATTTTCTGCCATAAGGGTGGTATCATCTGCATAGCTGAGGTTATTGATATTTCTCCCGACAATCTTGATTCCAGCTTGTGTTTCTTCCAGTCCAGCATTTCTCATGATGTACTCTGCATAGAAGTTAAATAAGCAGGGTGACAATATACAGCCTTGACGTACTCCTTTTCCTATTTGGAACCAGTCTGTTGTTCCATGTCCAGTTCTAACTGTTGCTTCTTGACCTGCATACAGATCTCTCAAGAGGCAGGTCAGGTGGTCTTGTATTCCCATCTCTTGAAGAATTTCCCACAGTTTATTGTGATCCACACAGTCAAAGGCTCTGGCAGGGTCAATAAAGCAGAAATAGATGTTTTTCTAGAACTCTCTTGCTTTTTCCATGATCCAGCAGACGTTGGCAATTTGGTCTCTGGTTCCTCTGCCTTTTCGAAAACCAGCTTGAATATCAGGGAGTTCACGGTTCATGTATTGCTGAAGCCTGGCTTGAAGAATTTTGAGCATTACTTTACTAGCATATGAGATGAGTGCAATTGTGCAGTAGTTTGAGCATTCTTTGGCATTGACTTTCTTTGTGATTAGAACAAAAACTGACCTTCTCCAGTCCTGTGGCCACTGCTGAGTTTTCCAAATTTGCTGGCATACTGAGTGCAGCACTTTCACAGCATCATCTTTCAGGATTTGAAATAGCTCAACTGGAATTCCATTTCCCCCCTAGCTTTGTTCATAGTGATGCTTTCTAAGGTCCACTTGACTTCACATTCCAAGATGTCTGGCTCTAGATTAGTGATCACACCATCATGATTATCTGGGTCATGAAGATCTTTTTGTACAGTTCTTCGGTGTATTCTCGCCATCTCTTCTTAATATCTTCTGCTTCTGTTAGGTCCAGACAATTTCTGTCCTTTACCGAGCCCATCTTTGCATGAAATATTCCCTTGGTATCTCTGATTTTCTTGAAGAGATCTCTAGTCTTTCCCATTCTGTTGTTTTCCTCTATTTCTTTGCATTGATCTCTGAAGAAGGGTTTCTTATCTCTTCTTGCTCTTCTTTGGAACACTGCCTTCAGATGCTTATATCTTTCCTTTTCTCCTTTGCTTTTCACCTCTCTTCTTTTCACAGCTATTTGTAAGGCCTCCCCAGACAGCCATTTTGCTTTTTTGCATTTCTTTTCCATGGGGATGGTCTTGATCCCTGTCTCCCGTACAATGTCACAAACCTCATTTGATAGTTCATCAGGCACTCTATCTATCAGATCCAGGCCCTTAAATCTATTTCTCACTTCCACTGTATAATCATAGGGATTTGATTTAGGTCATACCTGAATGGTCTAGCGGTTTTCCCTACTTTCTTCCATTTAAGTCTGAATTTGGTAATAAGGAGTTCATGATCTGAGCCACAGTCAGCTCCTGGTCTTGCTTTTGTTGACTGTATAGAGCTTCTCCTTCTTGGCTGCATAGAATATAATCAATCTGATTTCAGTGTTGACCATCTGGTGATGTCCATGTGTAGAGTCTTCTCTTGTGTTGTTGGAGGAGGGTGTTTGCTATGACCAGTGCATTTTTTGGCAAAACTCTATTAGTCTTTGCCCTGCTTCATTCTGCATTCCAAGGCCAAATTTGTCTGTTACTCCAGGTATTTCTTGACTTCCTACTTTTGCATTCCAGTCTCCTATAATGAAAAGGACATCTTTTTGGGTGTTAGTTCTAAAAGATCTTGCAGGTCTTCATAAAACCGTTCTACTTCAGCTTCTTCAGCTTTACTGGTTGGGGCATAGACTTGGATAACTGTGATATTGAATGGTTTGCCTTGGAAACGAACAGGGATCATTCTGTCATTTTTGAGATTGCATCCAAGTACTGCATTTTGGATTCTTTTTCTTGACCATGATGGCTACTCCATTTTTCTGAGGGATTCCTGCCTGCAGTAGTAGATATAATGGTCATCTGAGTTAAATTCACCCATTCCAGTCCATTTTAGTTCACTGATTTCTAGAATGTCAACGTTCACCCTTGCCATCTCTTGTTTGACCCACTTCCAATTTGCCGTGATTCATGGACCTGACATTCTAGGTTCCTATGCAATATTGCTTTTTACAGCATCGGCTCTTGCTTCTATCACCAGTCACATGCACAACTGGGTGTTGTTTTTAGTTTGGCTCCATCCCTTCATTTTTTCTGGAGTTATTTCTCCACTGATCTCCAGTAGCATATTGGGCACCTAATATCCTGGGGAGTTCCTCTTTGGTATCCTATCATTTTGCCTTTTATACTGTTCATGGGGTTCTCAAGGCAAGAATACTGAAGTGGCTTGCCATTCCCTTCTCAAGTGGACCACATTCTGTCAGCCCTCTCCACCATGACCCACCCGTCTTGGGTTGCCCCGCAGGCATGGCTTCAAGAGGGCATCAGAGGGCAGATACACTGAAACCATACTCACAGAAAACTAGTCAATCTAATCACAATAGGACCACAGCCTTGTCTAACTCAGTGAAACCAAGCCATGCCTGCAGGGCAACCCAAGACTTCCTCCTTACTTCTGTGTTTTTACTTCTCTCTTTAGATTTCTTTTATTTAAAGTCTATTTTTGCTGGTATTAAAATAATCACCCTAGCATTATTTTTGCAAGTATCTTACTGGCATTTTTTTAAAATGTTTTAAAGTTTTTAAAACATTCAAGCATTTCTGTGTCCTTAGGTCTTAGCAGTTTCTGATAAATACCATACGGTTGTGTTTTGAAAAATTCTGTCCTGCCAAACTTTGTCTTTTACCTGGAAAATTTATACCATCTAAAGTCATTGTAATCCTCCTCTATATGGATTTAGTTATATCATATTAGTTTCTATCTTCTATTTGTTTCTTTTCCCATACTTCTGTTTTCCTTCTCCTTTCTTTTTCTTTTGTGTTTTTCTCCCATAATCTACTTTTTCCTCTCACGATTTTAATTTCTACTCCTTTTCAGTATCATATTAGTGGTGTCTTAGTAGATTCAGAAAACAAATATGTACAAAGTTTTAATATTCCAAATCAGCCATACTGTGGCAACCTGAAACCAGTTTGTTATAGCCATCACACACACACACACACATAAAAGGGTAATAAGGCTAGACTTACAATGGCTATTACAAAATCTAATAACAAATTTGGAATCAGAAAATCATTTCCAGTTCCAGACTTAATCTTTCAACACAATCTACAGAGTAAGCAGCAATCTTAGGAAGCATCATGATGGTACATACATCTATTAGATACATATATTAGATGGTACATACATCTCTTAGATATCTAACACATCACAAGGTAAGAGGTTTTGACAGTGAATACAGAGGCAAAATATATCCATGTTAAATCAGAGTCAAGATTACTGAAAAGGGGGAAATTTTTACTTCGATGTGCTTCAATCATTAAAGCCCAAATCTTACAGGAATTGTATTTACCTTTTTTTTTCCTAGTAAACTATGTAGAACAAGCTTCATATTTAAAATTTCAGCTATCTTATCCATGAAAAGGTACACAGTAATCTGTACTAGTTCCAACATCATAAAAGAGGCTTATCAGAGCTAATGCCTGCCTGCAAGAGGAATTTTTCTCCTGATGAATAAAACATCCATATATCAAAGTCATGGGTGGTAGGTAAAATTTCTGAGCATTTTGGACAAGGACTAGATGTAAGTGTTGGTTAAACACGAATGAACATAGCATCAGTGTTACTCAATTCTAGAAAGATGGCAATGGCCCAAGAGTCTTGAAATACAGATATTACTTCTTCAAATTAAGTGAAAAATCCCTTTTGTATACCGTAAGTCACATACCTGATATACTATATAAGAACAATTATAGATACAGACATTGAAAAATAAAATAATGTTGGAAGCAGAGTCAAATAGCATAAGACCCCATAACTATATACAGAAATAGCTTTTGACTCAGAAGGGAGTTATGGGAAAGGCAGGCATTTAGAGTTTCAGAATGCTAAAGACATCTTCCACTGTCTATTAATACCTGTATTATTGAACAAATAAATGCTAGATGCAGAACTAGGAATTTTACACATATTAAGTCATTTAATCTTCCTAACAACCATGTGAATAGAACTATTCATATCCATTTTTTAACAGATAAGGGAACTGATATATCAAGTAGTTAATGGATTTGTCCTTGAACAGAAAAAAATGTCCTTAAACCTGTAAAGTATTTACTGTCTCTGCTACTTACTCTGTATGTTAGACAGTTTATAACACAAATCTCCCAATCAGTATAAAAATTAATTCTTCAAGTAACCACACATCACCTAGTATAGAGCTAAATATGCAATGGATAACCAGTAAATTTTTTGTAATAAGTTGACCAATTACATTGGGCTTCTATGAATTTCTACATTCTGTCTACTCTCATTCAATGCTGTTTTGTAGCAAATGTTCCCTAATGAATTCCCAGGAATGGTTTAGAGAAGCAAATGCAATCAGCAGGAAAGCCTGTGCCACCTGGTTTATACATTCAAGCCAAGCACTGTCTTCATAGTTTAGTTTATCAGGAACCATTTGTTGAAATGTAATAGGCTCATCATTTTATTACAGACCCACTGTTTCATGCTAAATACATATTCATGGCACTTATAATTCAAAAAGAGAAGACTCTAAATAATAGACTCAATACTAAAGTTGCTAAAGGGATAACAAATATTTTCAAAATAAAAAGAGTAAAAATATGAGTTCATTGAATCATTGAAATAGCAGCCTACATGCTGAGAATGGTGTTCTTTATATTGTAATTCTGTGTGTGTTACAATGAACTCTTTGAGAGTTGTGTTTGAGATAAGGGAAAGCCAAGAAATGAGTGTCTCAGGTGGGGCATTCGGAATAAAGTTATATGCTGTGAGGTTTTACTGGTATAAATGGTTAAAAGTCACATTAGTTTTCTCACAGAATTGATATTCCTGATTAACCTCTTAAGTAAGCTATGCTGCTGCTGCTGCTGCTAAGTCGCATCAGTAGTGTCCGACTCTGTGTGACCCCATAGACGGCAGCCCAACAGGCTCCTCTGTCCCTGGGATTCTCCAGGCAAGAATACTGGAGTGGGGTGCCACTGCCTTCTCCTAAGTAAGCTATATTCTTTAATAAATCCTCTCAGATTATAAACATCAATAGGACTTCAGTGTAACAGTGTTGAAAATATTTTAGTATTAAAGGAAATTTAAAGCATTTATAATCTCACTACCCACAAATAATCAGGATTAAGGTTGTTGATGAATTTCCTTATTCTCTACTTTCCAATTTCACTTCCTTGAAATTTGATGCAGTGATTGGTAACCATGAAGCTGCCCAGGTAATTGGCTACCTCTGAGAGATGTGACTTTTTTCTAAGAACAACTTATTTGATGATGGAGAACAAATAAAAACCAGCCAAAAATTAAGGCACAGCTATTGTCTAGCTTTGATTAGCACTATACTCTATGCCACTGATTCTCAAAGTGTGGGACCTGGACAAGCAGCATCTATATCATGGGAAACTTGTTAGAAATACTAATATTCAGATACACCTGAGTACTACTGAATCAGTAGACCTGGGTGTGGAGCCCAGTAATCTGTGCTTGAAAAATCTCTCCAAGGGATCCTTATACACCCTCAAGTTATAGAGCCACTACTCTAAGCAAATTTATTACCTGGAAATGCAGTCAAGGTGAGAATGATAACAGCTAACACTTTCCAATTACTTATTATGATCCAACACTTATTATGCACTAACACTTAAAACTGCTGCTGCTGCTAAGTCACTTCAGTCGTGTCCGACTCTGTGCAACCCCATAGATGGCAGCCCACCAGGCTCCCCCGTCCCTGAGATTCTCCAGGCAAGAATACTGGAGTGGGTTGCCATTTCTTTCTCCAACACTTAAAACACATCATGCCATTCCCCCACATATATATATATATATATATATATATATATATATATACACACACACACACACACACACACACACACTTCTTACTCTTAAGGTAAGTAGTACTGTTTAAGGTAAGTACTACTGTTTCCATTTCACAAATGAAGAAACTAAGGAGTTCAAGTAACTTGATCAAGGTTACACTGATAATAAATGATAGGTTGATGTTAAAAATCCAGGTACAAACCTGCTCCAGGGACCTTGCTTTTAACTAGCATGATATTATCATTTTCTTCCTTAAAATACTAAGGCAAAACTATCCTGAATATCCCTGTTTGCAGTGCTGTGTAGAAATAAAGATGCTTGTCTCAAAAGTAACTCTAGCACCTCAATATTCACCATAATGAAAATAAAGTGAGCAAAGCAAATTATGTGTTCTCCAGTTGATCAAGGCATCTCCTATCTCTTTTATCTCAAATTTAATAAACAAAATAAAGATAAATCACAATATAATAAAATTTGGAGCCAGTAGCTCTGCAATTGCTAGTTGAATTATTTACATTCTCTAAATTCTCAGTTTCTCTCTCAGTAAAAATGAGATAATAACAGTATCTCCCTACCAAAACTTATTATGAGGATTAAAATAAGCTGTGTTTTTGTGTGTGTTAGAGAGCAACAGACAGACACACACACATGCAGAGATGACACTGGTAGTACATGTTATTGTTGTTACTGTGGCCTTTAGATGTTATTTAATGTCTAAACTTTACCCTGACTTTTGGTAAATTCATCAGGGTTCTCTATGTGAAAGATGTTTAGAAGGATCAGATGTGAACAGTGCCTATGAAAATTTGGTCTCTAGCCACTAAAGTCTGGTGCCCCATGTATTTAACTGACAGTCAAGCTTGTTGCATTTTTACCTTAAGTTATCAAAAAAGTATTTATATTATTCTACTTAGAAAATTACAGAGGTTAGATATCTGGAACAGAATTTCATTATGAGGTTAACAGGAAATTTACAGTGTTGGGAGCTTCCAATATTTAGGCAAAGGTCCACCTTAGTTTTAGAATTTAAGAGAGCTTATATAATACAAAGCTTTCCTTATCCCCATGGCACCTTTGAAGCCCTCGAGTAGTAATAATCTGATGACTTGCCACTTCTTTATATGGTGATCTATACTGGTCATATATGTTAGATTTAACTCTGCAGCCATATTAGAAATTCTTTAATAGCATAAACCTTATTTTCTATAACATAGTACTAAACATATGGAAAGGACCTAGTGCTCATTTAATTTTCATAAATATTCATCATTAAGCCTGGATTACACACTTACACGTGTGGAAAGAGAGACATGCAACAGGATGTTCACTACTACAGCACTCTTTGTAATAGCAAAATACTGGAAAAAGCCTAAGTGTCAATAAGTAGGAAAGATCTACTTAGGAGCCACTAAGTAGTTACTTCTGTAGTATGGATGCCCATGCCATGGAGACTGGATGTTTTGATCAGTCTGTCATTGTGCCATGGTAAACCGTGTCATTCTGTCTCCTTGTATATATCCCATGCTTCAGGCCTAACAATTGCTCCTTTTGATTGCTGCAGACTTTCTTTTAAATTACAGTAATACTTTCATTTAGCTTATACATAAAGTCCTGCTGCTGTGAAAACCATTTTTCTCTTAAACATGATTTAGCATCTTTTCTGTGCTACCTATATGCTATCACATTTTAACTTGCATTCATTGTTTCCCCTCACATATTCACAGGTGTGTACATGAAGGTATCATAATATGCAGATTGATACGATTACACATAGATATTTTCATTTTTGTTCCTCTCTCTGTGCTCATCTACAAACACTTGCAATCATCTCCATTGTTCTCTACATGTAAAGCCTTTGCTACCAATTTCCTTATGATAGGTGATTAGTGGGACATTATATCTTCATTACCTTCTTCTGTGGATGAGCAGAAAGAGAGGAGAGTCAATTCATTTTATTAAGTACTATATTAAACATCTCTACATAAGTGTAAAAACTACTATATATCACTATGATGTGTATTTAAACTAAATCATTATGTTGTGAAATGACCACAATATTCTCATTACAAACATGAGCTTAGATAGAGCTATATATGGTGGAGAAAGAAATGGCAACCCACTCCAGTATTCTTGCCTGGAGAATCCCATGGACAGAGGAACTTGGTGGGCTAAGTCCAGGGGGATCACAAAGAGTTGACACAACTACAGTGACTTAGCATGCATGGAGATAGATAGATAGATAGATAGATAGATAGATAGATAGATAGATATAGTGCCTTGGAAAGATTAACAAACCTTCCTAGAGTGACACATGTTCATGCAAAGATGTGCATGGTAAAGGACATAAATGGTATAGACCTAACAGAAGCAGAAGATATTAAGAGGTGGCAAGAACACACAGAAGGACTATACAAAAAAGGTCTTTATAACCAGATAACCACAATGGTGTGATCACTCACCTAGAGCCAGACATCCTGGAATGTGAAGTCAAGTGGGCCTTAGGAAGCATCACTACAAACAAAGGTAGTGGAGGTGATGGAATTCCAGTTGAGCTATTTCAAATCCTGGAAGATGATGCTGTGAAAGTGCTGCACTCAATATGCCTACACATTTGGAAAACTCAGCAGTGGCCACAGGACTGGAAAAGGTCAGTTTTTGTTCCAATCCAAAAGAAAGGCAATGCCAAGAATGCTCAAACTACTGCACAATTGCACTCATCTCACATGCTAGTAAAGTAATGCTCAAAATTCTCCAAGCCAGACTTCAGCAGAACATGAACTGTGAACTTCCAAATGTTGAAGCTGGTTTTAGAAAAGGCAGAGGAACCAGAGATCAAATTGCCCACATCCACTGCATCACTGAAAAAGCAAGAGAGTTCCAGAATAACATCTACCTCTGCTTTATTGACTATGCAAAAGCCTTTGACTGTGTGGATCACAACAAACTGTGGAAAATTCTGAAAGAGATGGGAATACCAGACCACCTGACCTGTCTCTTGAGAAATCTGCATGCAGGTCAGGAAGCAACAGTTAGAACTGGACATGGAACAAAAGACTGATTCCAAATCGGGAAAAGAGTATGTCAAGGCTGTATATTGTCACCCTGCTTATTTAACTTATATGCAGAATATATCATAAAAAACACTGGCCTGGATGACGCACAAGCTGGAATCAAGACTACCAGGACAAATATCAATAACCAGGACAAATATGTAGATGATACCACACTTATAGCAGAAAGTAAAGAATAACTAAAGAGCCTCTTGATGAAAGGGAGGAAACAGTGGAAACAGTGACAGACTTTATTTTCTTGGGCTCCAAAATTACTGTGGATGGTGACTGCAGCCGTGAAATTAAAAGACACTTGCTCTGTGGAAGAAAGGTTATGATCAACATAGATGGCATACTAACAAGTAGAGACATTACTTTGCCAACAAAGGGCCATCTAGTCAAAGTTATTGTTTTTCCAGTAGTCAGGTATGGATGAGAGATTTGGACTATAAAGAAAGTTGAGCACTGAAGAACTGATGCTTCTGAACTGTAGTGTTGGAGAAGACTCTTGAGAGTCCCTTGGACTGCAAGGAGATCCAACCAGTCCATACTAAACGAGATCAGTCCTGAATATTCATTGGAAAGACTGATGCTGAAGCTGAAAGTCCAATATTTTGGCCACCTGATACAAAGAACTGACTCATTTGAAAAGACCTTGATGCTATGAAAGATTGAAGGATGGAGGAGGTGGGAATGACAAAGAATGACATGGTTGGATGGTATCACCAACTCAATGGACATGAGTTTGAGTAAACTCAGATCTAATAGATCTCTGATCTAATAGCTCAGTTCAGTTGCTCAGTCATGTCTGACTCTTCACAACTCCATGCATTGCAGCATGCCAGGCCTCTCAGCCCAATACCAACTCCCAGAGTTTACTCAAACTCATGTCCATTGAGTCAGTGATGCCATCCAACCATCTCATCCTCTGTCAGCCCCTTTCCCTCCCGCCTTCAATCTTTCCAGCATCAGGGTCTTTTCAAATGAGTCAGTTATTTGCATCAGGTGGCCAGAGTATTGGAGTTTCAGCTTCAGCTTCAGTCCTTCTGATTAATATTCAGGACTGATTTCCTTTAGGATGATCTGGTTGGATATCCTTGAGTTCAAGGGACACTCAAGGGTCTTCTCCAACACCATAGTTCAAAAGCATCAATTCTTTGGTGCTCAGCTTTCTTTATAGTTCAACTCTCAAATCCATATATGACTACTGGAAAAGCAATAGATTTGACTAGACGGACTTCTGTTGGCAAAGTAATGTCTCTGCTTTTTAATATGCTGTCTACATTGGTCATAGCTTTTCTTCCATAGAGCAAGGGTCTTTTAATTCCAAGGCTGCAGTCACCATCTGCAGTGATTTTGGAGCCCCCAAAATAAATTCTGTCGCTGTCTCTATTCTTTACCCATCTATTTAGCATGAAGTGATGGATCCAGATGCCATGATCTTAGTTTTCTGAATGTTGACCTTTAAGCCAACTTTTTTACTCTCCTCTTTCACTTTCACTAAAGAGGCTTTTTAGTTCTTCTTAACTTTCTGCCATAGGTGTGATGTCATCTGCATATCTGAGGTTATTGATATTTCTCCCGGCAATCTTGATTCCAGCTTGTGCGTCATCCAGCCCAGTGTTTCTCATGATATAATCTGCATATAAGTTAAATAAGCAAGGTGACAATATACAGCCTTGACGTACTCCTTTCCCGATTTGGAACCAGTCTATTGTTCCATGTCCAGTTCTAACTGTTGCTTCCTGACCTGCACATAAATTTCTCAAGAGACAGGTCAGGTGGTCTGGTATTCCCATCTTGTTAAGAATTTTCCACCGTTTGTTGCGATCCACACAGTCAAAGCCTTTGGCATAGTCAATAAAGCAGAAATAGATGTTTTCTGGAACTCTCTTGCTTTTTCAATGATCCAACAGATGTTGGCAATTTGATCTCTGGTTCCTCTGCCTTTTCTAAAACCAGCTTCAACATTTGGAAGTTCACAGTTCATGTTCTGCTGAAGTCTGGCTTGGAGAATTTTAAACATTGCTTTACTAGCATGTGAGATGAGTGCAATTGTGCAGTAGTTTGAGCATTCTTGGCATTGCCTTTCTTTTGGATTGGAATGACAACTGACCTTTTCCAGTCCTGTGGCCACTGCTGAGTTTTCCAAATGTGCTGACATACTGAGTGCAGCTCTTTCACAGCATCATCTTCCAGGATTTGAAATAGCTCAACTGGAATTCCATCACCTCCACTACCTTTGTTTGTAGTGATGCTTCCTAAGGCCCACTTGACTTCACATTCCAGGCTGGCTCTAGGTGACTGATCACACCATCGTGGTTATCTGGTCATGATCTTTTTGTATAGTTCTTCTGTGTATTCTTGCCACTTCTTCTGAATATCTTCTTCTTCTGTTAGGTCCCTACCATTTCTGTCCTATATAGTTCCCATCTTTGCATGAAATTTTCCCTTGGTATCTCTAATTTTGTTGAAGAAATTTCTAGTCTTTCCCATTCTTTTGTTTTCCTCTATTTCTTTGCATTGATCACTAAGGAAGGCTTTCTTATCTCTCCTTGGTATCCTTTGGAACTCTGCTTTCAAATCGGTATATCTTTCCTTTTCTCCTTTGCCTTTAGCTTCTCTTCTTTTCACAGCTACTTATAAGGCCTCCTCAGACAACCTTTTGCTTTTTTGCATTTCTTTTTCTTGGGGATGGTCTTGATCCGTGCCTTCTGTACACTGTAATGAACCTCTGCCCATAGTTCTTCAGGGACTCTGTCTATCAGATCTAATCCCGTGAATCTGCTTCTCACTTCCACTGTATAATAAGGGATTTGATTTAGGTCATTCCTGAATGGTTTAGTGGTTTTCACCACTTTCTATAATTTAAGTCTGAATTTGGCAATAAGGAGTTCATGATCTGAGCCACAGTCAGCTCTTGGTCTTGCTTTTGCTGACTGTATCAAGCTTCTCCATCTTTGGCTGCAAAGGATATAATCAGTCTGATTTTAGTATTGACCATCTGGTAAGGTCTATGTGTACAGTTGTCTCTTGGTTTGTTGTAAAAGAGTGTTTGCTATGACTAATGTATTCTCCTAAAAATTCTTTTTTTTTTTTTTTTACTATGATGGCTACTCCATTTCTTCTAAGGGATTCTTGCCCACAGTAGTAGATATAATGGTCATTTGAGTTAAATTCACATATTTCCAGTCAATTTTAGTTTGCTGATTCCTAAAATGTCGATGTTCACTCTTGCCATCTCCTGTTAGACTACTTCCAATTTGCCTTGATTACTGGACCTAACATTCCTATGCAGAATTGCTCTTTATAGCATTGTACTTTACTTCCATTACCAGTGACATCCACAACTGGGTGGTGTTTTTTGTTGTTGCTGTTTTTTGCAGAATTGCTCTTTATAGCATTGCTCTTTACTTCCATTACCAGTGACATCCACAACTGGGTGGTGTTTTTTTTTTTTTTTTGTTGTTGTTGTTGTTTGCTTTGGCTCTGTCTTTTCATTCTTTCTGGAGTTATTTCTCCACTGATCTCCAGTAGCATATTGGGCACCTACCAACCTGGGGCATTCATCTTTCAGTATCTTATCTTTTTGCCTTTCATCATGTTCATGGGGTTTCAAGGCAAGAATACTGAAGTGGTTTGCCATTCCCTTCTCCAGTGGACCAGATTTTGTCAGAACTCTCCACCATGGCCCATCTGTCTTGGGTGGCCCCACACAATATGGCTCATAGTTTCACTGAGTTAGACGAGTCTGTGGTCCATGTGATCAGATTGGTTAGTTTTCTGTGATTGTGGTTTTCAGTCTGTCTGCCCTCTGATGGAGAAGGATAAGAGGCTTATGGAAACTTCCTGATGGGAAGTTTTATATATTAAGCTGTAATTTTTATTTCTCCCCTTGAGTCAAAAGATCAGTAGCAGTATAATCTCTTACTCTATTCATTTAATTGGATTGCTGGTCACTTTTCTCCTTTGGGTGCTACTATTTGGTTTATTTCCTTTCCTTGGCCTTAATGGAACCACAATAGAATCTTCTATTACTAAAAGATTTCTCATTTACTCAAGTATATAATAATCACCTTTCCACTCCACATATTCAATTTCTATACCATACCTAGAATAGGCTCTTAACACATACCGAAGAATCTTCTATTGTAGATATCTGTATTTGTTTCACTTCTCCTATAAGTTCCTTAAGGTCAGAGACTCACTTTTTTTGTCCCAATGTGCCTAACAGAGTGCCTAGTATATCATAGATATATCTAAAATATAAATAAGGTAACTAATGGCATAGAATTCTGGGTGACTTCAAGTGTGCTTTGGGTGAATTATATTATGTGACAGGGTACTTAAGTCTGTTTTCTTTAAAGCATTGCTTAAAACATATCACAATATACATTTTCACTGACTGGAATAATGGCATTTATGTATTATTTATAATACAAATGACATCATTCTTTTAGTGCTACATACAGCATTAAATCTTATGGAATAAACTACTACACTATTGTGAAAGATTCTTTCAAAGTGAGTCATAAAGAAAAAAAATTAACAAAATGAAAAGACAACCCACAGAATGAGAGAAAAATATTTGTAAACAAAGCAACAGACAAGGGATTAATTTCCAAAATATACAAACACGCCATGAAGCTCAATACCAAAAACAAAAAACAAAAAACAATTTAATTTTAAAAAAAGGACACAATGAGGGAAGGGGAGGGTGGGTGTAAATTTATAATGTACATATATAGTACTATGTGTAAAATATAAAGCCAGTGGAAGTGAAAGTTTGCTGCTATCAGCCACGAATGACGCCAGGATTCCTGGCCTCCTGAGGAGAGGAATTCGTTCTGGGGCCAGTGATGGGGCTAGATTACTCAGAGTTTTTCATGTAGCAAAGTTTTCGTAAAGTGTAAAAAGATAGTGAAAGCTTCTGACAGGCATCAGAAGGGGACAAAGAGTGCTCCCTTGCTAATTTTTAGCAAGGAGTTATATATATATCTATTGGTGATGTTTTAGTCGCTAAGTCGTGTCTGACTCTTGCAACCCCATGGACTATAGACTGCCAGGCTCATCTGTCCATGAGATTCTCCAAGCAAGAATACTAGAGTAGGTTACCATTTCCTTCTCCAAGGGATCTTCCTGACCCAGGAATCAAACCCAAGTCATCTGCATTGCAGGCAGATTCTTTACCAACTGAACTACAAGGGAATCCCGTATATACTTGTCAGCAAAATTAGAGAAAGGAAACACCTCAAAACTGAGAGAGTTGCACCAGGCCCCTCCCCACAACATTCATTTTGAGATAGCATTGGCACAAAGTGATTCATCCCTGGCCATAAAACAACTGACATGAATCTTGAAGAAAGGCAGATTTCCAAGCAAACACATAGTCCATTAACATAGCTTAAGAAACACATTTCCATGAAGAAAGCACAGTGGTTAGCTCAAGGTTTGAGATAAAGTTAAGTTCAGGTGGAACCAGGTGTCACCATGACAACACAGGATTCAGTTCAGTTCAGTAGCTCAGTGGTGTCCAACTCTTTGTGACCCCATGGACTACAACACTCCAGGCCTTCCTGTCCATCACCAACTCCCAGAGTTTACTCAAACTCAAAAGTCTGCCATTTGCTATTTATTTCCTCCTTCCACTTGGGGACCTCTGACCTCCCTAGCTATGCTGTTAACACTCTCAGGAGTTTGATGTATGCACCACCCAGGGAATCCAAAGCCAGTGCTCTGTGACAACCCAGAAGGCTGGGGTGGGGATAGAGGTTCAACCAGGAGGGAACATAAGTATACCTAATGCTGATTCATGTTGATGTATGGCAAAGGCCATCACAATACTGGAAAGTAATTATGCTCTAATTTTTTTATTTTATTTATTTTTTAATACTTTATTATACGTTATAATACTGTATTGGTTTTGCCATACATTGACATGAATCAGCCACAGGTGTACATGATCTCCCAATGCCGAAGCCCCCTCCCACCTCCCACCCCATATCATCTTTCTGGATCATCCCATGCACCAGCCCCAAGCATCCTGTATCCTGTAAACATAGACTGGCACTTCATTTCTTATACGATAGTATACATGTTTCATTGTCATTCTCCCAAATCATCCCACCCTTCCCCTCTCCCTCAGAGGCCAAAAGTCTGTTCTATACTTCTGTGTCTCTTTGTTGTCTCACATACAGGGTCATCATTACTATCTTTCTAAATTCCATATATATGTGTCAGTATATTGTATTGGTGTTTTTCTTTCTGGCTTACTTCACTCTGTATAATCGGCTTCAGTTTCATCCATCTCATTAGAACTGAGTCAAATTTATTCTTTTTAAGGGCTGAGTAATATTCCATTGTGTTTAAAGTGAAATAAAACAATGGGCAGAAGATTTAACTACACATTTCTCCAAGAAGACATACAGATAGCCAACAGGCACATGAAAAATGCTCAATGTCACTAATTACCAGAGAAATGCAATTCAAAACTACAATGAGGTATCACCTTACACCAGTCAGAATGTCCATTATGCAAAAATGTACAAACAATAAATACTGGAGAGAGTGTGGAAAAAAGGGAACCCTCCTATACTGTTGGTGAAAATGTCAATTGGCAGATCCACTATGGAGAACAGAAAAGAGATTCCTTAAAATACTAAAAATAGACCTACTATGTGATTCTGCAATCCCACTCCTGGGCATATACCCAGAGAAAAATGCAATTTAAAAAGATACACATACCCCAATGTTCATTGCAGAACTATGTAAAATAGCCAAGACATGGAAGCAACCTAAATATCCATCAATTGAGGAATGGATAAAGAAGATGTGGTACACACACACAGACACACACACAAATATATACACACACAAAATGAAATATTATTCAGCCACAAAAAGAATGCCATTTGCAGCAACATGGAAAAACCTAAAGACTGTCATACTGAATGAAGTAAGTCAGATAGAGAAGGACAAATACTACATGACATCACTTATATGTGGAATCTAAAACATGATACAAATGAACTTATTTACAAAACATAAATATGGAGAAAACAAATATGCTTACTGAGGGAGAAAGGGGGAAGATCAATTGGGAGACTGATATTGACATATATACACTATTATATACATAATAGATAACTAATAGAAAGCAAGTGTATAGCACAGGGAACTTTACTCAATGCTCTGTATTGAACTATATGGGAATAGAATCTTAAATGAAGTATGAATGTATATACATAATGAAATTACTTTGCTGTATATCTGAAACTAAAACAACATTGTAAATCATCTACACTTCAATAAAATCTTTAAAAAAATGATGCACACAGTAAACTAGAATAAAATTAAACATCACATATTTGTGCAAAATGCCAAGAAACAGAATAGATTGTTGTATCAGCACTTGGACACAGTATGCTGTTGGGTTAAATTTGTTAGCATAGAACTCTAAGTTTTACACTGAGATGATTTTACACTGAGGGAAACATCAAAATAAGCCCTAGCATAGCATAGGTCATGTGCATTTTCACATGTAATCATAGATAATTATATCTTCCTAAATGTCCTTGTCCCTTTGTAACCTGGCAAAATCTGATTCTTCTTTTCAACCTTAGGTTAAATAGTGACTCCTCTCTTAAAATCCTACCCAGTTTTCCATGATAGAATTAGTAATTCTGTCCTATCAGTTGCATCTTGTTAATATTACTAATAATGTGTACCACACTAACAATTTGGTTACTATAATAAATCTGCTTTCATATCTTTTATCTTTGATTCTTCCACAATTCTTCCACATTATTTTCAGTTAATTGGGCTTTTACCGATCTTCAAATTTCCCCAGAATTATGTGGCTTCATAAATAAATGTGAAATCTTTAAGTTTCATTTTATAATATGAAACAGTAGCATTTTTCACAGGTGAAACAGAAGCATTTCTTCATTCAATTTAATAGTATGTAGAATTACACATTGGAGCTGGAGGTAAAATTTGATATTTTTCTTTTTATGTTTAGTTTTCTCTTAGTAATAGCAGAGAGGGTAGGGAAAAAAATGGCCTGTATGAACAATCAAAGAATATATAGTTACCTTTCTTCCAAAATGACTAATGTATTGCCATAATTTCAGACTCACTATACCTAGCTGTCCAAACCAAGCCTTCTGTTTTTTTATGTCTCACACCCATTGCAATGGATTGTAATGGTTTTGTGCTCACAATTGCATGTGTACCCTCTCCTCCCATATATATTTATCATTCTCAATGTAAATTCCCCACCAGGGCTATAGATTATGGCTCTACACTCTGCACTTACAGAAAACCTAATGAAAATAATAAATTACAGAGGAAGAAATTACCAACTATTACTATGATTCCCAATACTAGGGACCTTGAGCTACTTTAATGTGTATGAAAACTCCTTCCAATGAGTACAGCATCAGTGGGGAAAATGGAAAAAGGAATTAACATGAATTGAAAAAGGACCTCCCTTTTGCTTTTGTTCATATAATAACGTGTTTATGTAGTGAATTAACTGAACTAAGTAAATCGTTAGGCTGTAATGAAACACAGGGCTATGTATTGTTATATTGTCCTGAATAGAATAGAGAGTTTTACCACTCTAGGGTATTTGGAAAGCATAGTTACAGGAAAAACAAAAATATTTCCAGGGACTTTTCCCTTGAAAGAACTCCCTCTCTACTAAATGTCTAGAAACTACAAGTAATATGTTTTCTCCCTATGATTTGATGGGCAGCAAAAGGCTCCCTTGCCCCAAATATTTCCATCCCAAAGAATCAGAACTCTTCATATTACTAATATCTTTGGATGGAATTTATAAAGTTTCCAGTGACCATATAGTTTTAGCATCTGAATGGAAGACAGTTTAGACATAAGGGCCTATCAACTAAGACTTACAGGTTTGGTTTTGTTAAATATCAGAAAGCAAGAAAAAAATTTACCGTACATTTAAACACAGACAACTTTCACACAAATTAGATTCTATACTGCTTTTGAAAACTCATGAAATCTGCCAAAACTAGACTCATATTCCTGCACAGAGAATATTGACTTTGGGCAAGTCATTTCATCTCTTTTTAAAAATTTATTAATTAGAGTATAATTGCTTTACAGTGTTGTGTTGGTTTCTGCCATTCAACCATGTGAATCAGCCATATGTATACATATATCCTCTCCTTCTCTGAATCTTAGTTTCCTCATCTGCAAGATGAATATCTAGGTCACAAAATTGTTAGTAGAATTAAATAAGATAATAAATAGAGCCTAGTGAATATTAAGCACTTGATAAATGATAATTATTAGTATTAACCCTGTCTCCAGGGGCATGTATCCTGCAATTTGGCACCAACCCTTCTACACCAGGCTTTTCTCTCAATACAGATGTTGAACATCAGTGCTAGTCTACCAGTACACTTGCACTATCTTCCTTATAATAAGAATATTTCTAGTTTTCAAAATGATAAATTGAGAGGACTTTTGCATTTCAGAAAAACAGGAAAGAATACTAAAACACTAAGTATTCTCCAGATACTCTAAGCATGGCCCAATTTCTAAACCAGGTAGATTTATCTACCATGAAAAGTGCTACTTTAAAGTTTCCCCCACTTGGCAGTATTGTTGTTGTTTTCACATTGTGTATTTCAAACTGGTCATAGTTTCAAAGTTTCAAGACTTCAAAAAGATCCCAAGATATCTGAGTAGTGCATTAAAAACAAAGTTGGCATACTGTTCTTTTAAAAATCTGTTTGAAGTCAAGATGTGTTCAAGAAAAAAAGACACTTCATCTTCTGAAGCTGTGATACTTATTCTCTGTTTGTCCCTATCCATTCCTCCCCAGATCTATTCTCTACCCCTTTCTGACCTGCTCTGTGCTCTTGGAAAACTATTAATAATACCCACTAACAGCATTACAGGAATTCTCTTCTTGGCTGGCTTCTATGTATTTCTTACCTCTAGTTATGATCAGGAGGAGATGGAGGGTGGAGGGTGGAAGAGAGGGAAGGATAGAAGAGCGGTCAGAGAAGAGAGGTCCCTATGTTTATGCTTTCTCCCCTAAACTCCATGAACTGCCATTTCGTGGTTCCTCTGTGGTCAAAGTTCTTATACTTTGCCCCATCTTCCATGGCTCTATACCCTCTATAAATTACAGTAACATCATTCTCCCTCCCTGCCCATTCAAGGCTAAGGATGGTGATAGACTCCTATTGTGGTTATTTCCTGGTAACCTCCACATGTCTCACTAGTTCCCTTAACCCTAAATATTTTGCACTAAGTACTCTCTTGAAATATTGAATTAGAGTCTATCTCTTGACTAATATAGAAGCCATTACCAAATGTACTATTTTGTTTTAAAGATATTAGCCTTAATTTTTGAGCTATACTCGTTAAAGCAATAAAAATAAAATCCGTGACTATTCTACAATAATGACTCTATGACTTATATAACCTTTATAATTGAATAGACATACAACTATTTAAGTGTTTCTTCTTTCAAAGTAAATATATATAAATGTGTAACATTTTAGTATTGTTGATTTTGGCATGGAAGAAATTATTGAATAAAGCAAAAATAAAGGATAAGGGCTTCAGAGGTGGTTCAGTGGTAAAGAATCTGCCTGCCAATGCAGGAGACCTAGGTTCAGTCCATGATCCAGGAAGATCCTACATGGCACAGAGCAACTAAACACGAGCACCACAACTATTGAGCCTAACGTGCTGCAACTACTGAAGTCCGTGTGTCCTACAGCCAATGCTTCACAACAAAAGAAGTCACCACAATGAGAAGCTTGTGCACCCCAACTCACCACAACTGGAGAGAGTAGCCCCTGCTCGCCACAACTTGAGAAAAGCTTACACAGCAACAAAGATCCAGCATAATCAAAAACAAATAAATACAATTTTTAAAAATGAATAAAAAGCATATAATCACCTAAATAGATGCACAAACAGCATCTGACAAAATTAAACATCTATTTATGATAAAAAAGAACTCTCAGCAAAATATACGTGTCTCCAATATAATAAAGGCTATATATAACAAATCCACATTTAACATCATATAGAACAGTGGAGAAGGCAATGGCAACCCACTGCAGTGTTCTTGCCTGGAGAATCCCAGGGACAGGGGAGCCTGGTGGGCTGCCGTCTATGAGGTTGCACAGAGTCGGACACAACTGAAGCAACTTAGCAGCAGCAGCAGCAGTAGCACAGTGGAAAGGTTAAAGCATTTCCTCTAAATTCAGACACAAGGAAGGATCCCACTCTCACCTCTTCTATTTAACATAGTATTAGAAGGCATAAACACAGGAATCAGATAAGAAAAGAAATAAAAGGCATCCAAACTGGAAGGGAAGAAGTAAAACTATCACTGTAGATATGACACTATATATAGAAAATCCTAAAGTCTCCACACCAAAATAAAAATGAAGAATAAATGAATTCAGTAAACTTGTAGGATACAAGATCAATATAAAGAAATCTGTTATTTCTTTATATGCTAATAATGAACTATCAGAAAAAAAGAATTCAAGAAGACAACCCAAGTTATGATTGCATCAAAAGAATAAAATAACTGGGAATAAACTTAGCCAAGGAGATAAAAGATCTATACTCAAAAAACTCTAAGACATCAACAAAGGAAACTGAAGACAATACAAATAAATGGCAGGCTCCATGTTCACAGACTGAAAAAATCAACAGTTAAAATTTCCATACTACAAAAGCAATCAACAAATTTAACATAATGCTTATAAAAATACCCATGACATATTTCCGATCCTAAAATTTACCCAAATCAGCCAAAGCAATCTTGAGAAAAAAGAACAAAACTGAAGATTTACGTTTCCTAATTTTAGACTTTATTAGAAAGCTACAGTAATCAGCATAGTATGTTACTGGCACAAAAACAGACACATAGAAAAATGGAATAGAATAGAACCCACAAATAAATCCATGCACTTATGATCAATTAAGCTACAACAAAGGAGGCATGAATATATAATGGAGAAAAGACAATCTCTTGAATAACTGCTTCTGGGAAAAATCAGACAACAACATGTTAAAAAAATGAAATTAGAACATTCTTCAACACCATATAGAAAAATTACCTCAGGATAAAGACCAAAACATAAGATCAGAAATCATAAAAATCCTTGAAGAAAACATAGGCAGGACAATCTTTGACATAAATCACAGCAATATTTTTTGGATCAGTCTCAAAGGCAAATGAAACAAAAGCATAAATAAACAAATTAAACTTAAACACTTTTGCACAGCAAAGGAAACCACTGACAAAAAGAAAAGAAAACTTACTGAGTGGGAGAAAGTATTTTTCAAATGATATGACTGATAAAGGGTTAATATCCAAAATATGTAACAGCTCATAAAACTCAATATCAAAAGAACAAATACCTCAATTAAAAAAAAAAAAAAAAGGCAGAGGACCAGAATAGACGTTTTTCAAAAGAAGCTATATAAATAGCCAATAGGTACATAAAAATGCTCAATATTTATTGCTAATTATCAGAGAAATGCAAATCATAACCAAAACAAGACATCACCTACACCTGTAAAATGACTATCATCAAAAGTCTACAGATAGTTTTCAATATATAGGTCTTTAGTTTCTTTAGGTAGGAATATTCCTAAGTATTTTATTCTTTTCATCGCAATGGTGAATGGAATTGTTTCCTTAACTTCTTTTTCTACTTTCTCATTATTAATGTATAGGAATGCAAGGGATTTCTGAGTGTTGATTTTATATCCTGCAACTTTACTATATTCACTGATTAGCTCTAGTAGTTTTCTGGTGGAGTCTTTAGGATTTTCTATGTAGAGGATCATGTCATCTGCAAACAGTGAGAGTTTTACTTCTTCTTTTCCAATTTGGATTCCTTGTATTTCTTTTTCTGCTCTGATTGCTGTGGCCAAAACTTCCAGTACGATGTTGAAGAGTAGTGGTGAAAGTGGACACCCTTGTCTTGTTCCTGACTTTACGGGAAATGATTTCAATTTTTTCGCCATTGAGGATAATGTTAGCTGTGGGTTTGTCATATATAGCTTTTATTATGTTGAGGTATGTTCCTTCTATTCCTGCTTTCTGGAGAGTTTTTATCATAAATGGATGTTGAATTTTGTCAAAGGCTTTTTCTGCATCTATTGAGATAATCATATGATTTTTATTTCTCAGTTTGTTAATGTGATGAATTACATTGATTGACTTGCGGATATTGAAGAATCCTTGCATCCCTGGGATAAAGCCCACTTGGTCATGGTGTATGATCTTTTTAATGTGTTGCTGGATTCTGATTGCTAGGATTTTGTTGAGGATTTTTGCATCTATGTTCATCAGTGATATTGGCCTGTAGTTTTCTTTTTTGTGGTGTCTTTGTCAGGTTTTGGTATTAGGGTGATGGTGGCCTCATAGAATGAGTTTGGCAGTTTACCTTCCTCTGCAATTTTCTGGAATAGTTTCAGTAAGATAGGTGTTAGCTCTTCTCGAAATTTTTGGTAGAATTCAGCTGTGAAGCCGTCTGGACCTGGGCTTTTGTTTGCTGGAAGATTTCTGATTACAGTTTCAATTTCCGTGCTTGTGATGGGTCTGTTAAGATTTTCTATTTCTTCCTGGTTCAGTTTTGGAAAATTGTACTTTTCTAAGAATTTGTCCATTTCTTCCAAGTTGTCCATTTTATTGGCATATAATTGCTGATAGTAGTCTCTTATGATTCTTTGTATTTCTGAGTTGTCTGTCGTGATCTCTCCATTTTCATTTCTAATTTTGTTGATTTGATTTTTTTCTCTTTGTTTCTTGATGAGTCTGGCTAATGGTTTGTCAATTTTATTTATCCTTTCAAAGAACCAGCTTTTGTTTTGTTGGTTTTTGCTATGGTCTCTTTTGTTTCTTAAACACTGATGAAAGAAATCAAAGAAGACACTAATAGATGGAGGAATATACCATGCTCATGGGTTGGAAGAATCAATATAGTGAAAATGAGTATACTACCCAAAGCAATCTACAGATTCAATGCAATTCCTATCAAGCTACCAGCAGTATTTTTCTCAGAACTAGATCAAATAATCTCAAGATTTGTATGGAAATACAAAAACCTCGAATAGTCAAAGCAATCTTGAGAAAGAAAAATGGAACTGGAGGAATCAAATTGCCTGACTTCAGGCTCTACTACAAAGCCACAGTCATTAAGACAGTATGGTACTGGCACAAAGACAGAAATACAGATCAATGGAACAAAATCGAAAGCCCTGAGATTAACCCACATACCTATGGACACCTTATCTTTGACAAAGGAGGCAAGAATATACAATGGAGTAAAGACAGTCTCTTTAACAGGTGCTGCTGGGAAAACTGGTCAACCACTTGTAAAAGAATGAAATTAGACCCCTCTCTAACACCATACACAAAAATAAACTCAAAATGGATTAAAGATCTAAATGTAAGACCAGAACCTATAAAACTCCTAGAGGAAAACATAGGCAAAACACTCTCCGACATAAATCACAGCAGGATCCTCTATGATCCATCTCCCAGTATACTGGAAATAAAAGCAAAGATAAACAAATGGGATCTAATTAAAATTAAAAGCTTCTGCACAACAAAGGAAACTATAAGCAAGGTGAAAAGAGAGCCTTCTGAATGGGAGAAAAAAATAGCAAATGAAACAATTGACAAACAACTAATCTCAAAGATATATAAGCAACTTATGCAGCTCAACTCCAGAAAAATAAATGATCCAATAAAAAAAAATGGGCCAAAGAACTAAATAGGCATTTCTCCAAAGAAGACATACGGATGGCTAACAAACACATGAAAAGATGCTCAACATCACTCATTATCAGAGAAATGCAAATCAAGACCACAATGAGGTACCATTTCACACCAGTCAGAATGGCTGCGATCCAAAAGTCTACAAGCAATAAATGCTGGAGAGGGTGTGGAGAAAAGGGAACCCTCTTACACTGCTGGTGGGAATGCAAACTAGTACAGCCATTATGGAAAACAGTGTGGAGATTCCTTAAAAAATTGCAAATAGAATTGCCTTATGACCCAGCAATCCCACTGCTGGGCATACACACCGAGGAAACCAGAATTGAAAGAGACACATGTACCCCAATGTTCATTGCAGCGCTGTTTATAATAGCCAGGACATGGAAGCAACCTAGATGTTGAATGGATAAGAAAGCTGTGGTTCATATACACTATGGAATACTACTCAGCCCTTAAAAAGAATAAATTTGACTCAGTTCTAATGAGATGGATGAAATTGGAGCCGATTATACAGAGTGAAGTAAGCCAGAAAGAAAAACACCAATACAGTATACTGACACATATATATGGAATTTAGAAGACAGTAATGATGACCCTATATGTGAGACAACAAGAGACACAGAGGTATAGAGTGGACTTTTGGACTCTGAGGGAGAGGGAAAGGGTGAGATGGTTTGGGAGAATGGCAGTGAAGCATGTGTATTTTCCTGTAAGAAACGAAGCGCTAATCTATGTTTGGTGTAGGATGCAGGATGCATGGGGCTGATGCACAGGATGATTCAGGTAGAGGATGTGGGGTGGGAGGTGGGAGGGGGCTTCAGCACTGGGCGATTGTGTTCACCTATGGCTGATTCGTGTCAATGTATGGCAAAACAAATACAATATTGTAATTAAAAAAATAAATAAATTAAAATTAAAAATAAAGTAAAATAAAATAAAAAGCAAAAAAAAAAAGTCTGTGTAAGTAAAAAAAAAAAAAAGTCTACAGATAAATTTTGGTGAGGATGTAGAGAAAAGGGAACGTTATTTACAGTATACAAGATACAGAAGAAATCTAAGTGTCCATCACAACAGATGAACTGATAATGGAGATGTGTGTATGTATGTATGTGTACACACACACACATGGGAATACTACTCAGTCATAAAAAGAATGAAATTTTGCCATTTGCAGCAACATGGATAGACCTAGAAGGTATTACACTTAGTAAAATAAGTCAGATAGAGAAACAACAATACTCAAGGTTACCACTTAAGTGGGGGATTCCCTGATAGCTCATTGGCAAAGAATCTACCTGCAATGCTGGAGACATGGGTTTGACCCCTGGGTCAGGAAGATCCCCTGGAGAAAGAAATGGCAAGCACTCCAGTATTCTTGCCTAGGAAATCCCATGGACAGAGAAGCATAATGGGTTAGTCCATGGGCTCACAGTCAGATATGACTTAGCAACTAAACAACAACCAACAATCATTTAAATGTCAAATCTAAAAAATAAGACAAATAAATGAAATAAAAAGACAAAAACAGACTCAGAGAAAAAGATCGTGGTTACCAGTAGGGAGAAGAAAGGGGACAGTGGCAAGACAGGGATAAGGAATTATGAGGAACAAACTATAATGTATAAGGTAAAAAAGCTTCAATAATATATTCAATAGCACAGGGAATATAGCCAATACTTTATAATAACATTAAAGGGATTATAAGCTATACAATTTTGAATCATTCTCATACACCTAAAGTTAATATAATATGGTAAATCAACTATACTTCAATGAAAAAAATTAATCCTAATAATGATACTAATTATTATTCCATCTGGTAGAATGTCACTTTTAAAAAATTGTTCAATTAATTGAGTTACAATACTGCAATTAAGGATTACAGTAGTCCATGTGCTGGAAATACTTATTACTTAATAAAACACTATTTAGCCCTGGGATTGAGTATGTGTTAATACTCAAAAGATATAGAAATGCTCACTTTTATTGAAACCAAACTATTAGGAGAATCAAATAAATTTAATTTTAGCACATTGACAACAATGAGATACAAATAACAACCAAACAAGGTGATAAAAGATGTTTACAAAAAGAGAAAATCATTCTCCAGGGGCTGTCCTGTGCCAAGGATAGAATTAGTTCATATATTTTCATTTTCAACCAAAATACTGGTCAATAATCATCCATGTTAACTAAGATGACAAAACACTCTTAAACCAAAACAATTCAAAAGAAAAAGAAATGCAAGAAGGCAAAATGGTTCTCTGAGGAGGCTTGAAAAATAGCTGAGAAAAGAAGAGAAGCAAAAAGCAAAGGAGAAAAGGAAAGATACACCTAACTGAATGCAAAATTCCAAAGAATAGCATGGAGTAAAAAGAAAGCCTTCTTAAGTGAACAATGAAAAGAAATAGAGGAAAACAATAGAATGGGAAAGACTACAGATTTCTTCAAGAAAACTGGAGATACCATGAGAACATTTCATGCAAAGATGGACACAATAAAGGAAAGAAACAGTATGGACTTAAGAGAAGCAGAAGATCTTAAGAAGAGGTGGCAAGAATACACAGAAGAACTACACAAAAAAGGTCTTAAAGATCTGAGAAACCATGAAGGTGTGATCACTCACCTAGAGCCAGACATCCTGGAGTGTGCAGTCAAGTGGGATTAGGAAGCATTACTACAAACAAAGCTACTGGAGGTGATGAAATTCCAGCTGAGCTTTTTAAAATCCTGAAAGGCGATGTTGTTAGAGCCGCTGTACTAGGATGACCCTGAGGGATGGGATGGGGAGGGAGGTGGAAAGGGGGTTGAGGATGGGGAACACATGCACACCCATGGCTGATGTATGTCAATGTATGGCAAAAACCACTACAATATTGTAAAGTAATTAGCCTCCAATTAAAATAAATAATTTTTTTAATATGCCAGCAAATTTGGAAAAATCTGCAGTGGCCACAGGACAGGAAAAGGTCAGTTTTCATTCCAAGCCCAAAGAAGGGCAATGCCAAAGAATGTTCAAACTACATGCTAGCAAGGCTGTGCTCAAAATTCTCCAACCTAAGCTTCAACAGTACATGAACCGGGAACTTCCAGATATACAGGCTGGATTTAGAAAAAGTGAAAGAACCAGAGATCAAATTGCCAATGTCCAGTGGATCACAGAAAAAGCAAGAGAATTCCAGAAAAATAGCTACTTCTGCTTCATTGACTATGCCAAAGCCTTTGACTGTGTGGATCACATTAAACTGTGGAAAATTCTTCAAGAGAAGGGAATACCAGACCACCTTACCTGCCTCCTGAGATACCTATATGCAGGTCAAGAAACATCAGTTAGAACCACACATGGAACAAAGGACTGGTTCCAAATTGGGAAAGGAGTACGTCAAGGCTGTATATTGTCACTCTTCTTGTTTTTTTTTTTTTTCTTTCTTCTAACAGCTTTATTTTTATTTTATTTTTTAAATACTTTATTCTATGTTACAATACTGTATTTGTTTTGCCATATATTGACATGAATCAGCCACATGTGTACACGATCTCCCAATGTCGAAGCCCCTCCCACTCCATATCATCTCCCTGGATCATCCTGTGCACCAGCCCCAAGCATCCTGTATCCTCTATCGAACATAGACTGGCACTTCGCTTCTTATATGATAGTATACCTATTTCAATGCCATTCTCCCCAATTATCCCACCCTCTCCCTCAGAGTCCAAAAGTCCATTCTATACCTCTGTGTCTCTTTTGTTGTCTCACATACAGGGTCATCATTACTATCTTTCTAAATTCCATATATATGTGTCAGTATACTGTATTGGTGCTTTTCTTTCTTTTTTTTTTTCCCTTTTTAAAATACTTTATTCTACATTACAGTACTGTATTTGTTTTGCCATACATTGACAAGAATCAGCCACAGGTGTACGTGATCTCCCAATGCCGAAGCCCCCTCCCACCTCCCTCCCCATATCATCACCCTGGATCATCCCGTGCACCAGCCCCAAGCATCCTGTATCCTGTATTGAACATAGACTGGCACTTCGTTTCTTACATGATAGTATACATGTTTCAATGCCATTCTCTAAAATCATCCCACCCTCTCCCTCTCCCTCAGAGTCCAAAAGTCCGTTCCATACCTCTATGCTTTTCTTTCTGGCTTACTTCACTCTGTATAATCGGCTCTAGTTTCATCCATCTCATTAGAACTGAGTCAAATTTATTCTTTTTAAGGGCTGAATAATACTCCATTGTGTATATGTACCAGTTTTCTTATCCATTCAACTGCTGATGGACATCTAGGTTGTTTCCATGTCCTGGCAATATACAATGCTGCAATGACCATTGGGGTACATGTGTCTCTTTCAATTCTGGTTTCCTCGGTGTGTATGCCCAGCAGGGGGATTGCTGGGTCATAAGGCAGTTCTATTTGCAATTTTTAAGGAATCTCCACACTGTTTTCCATAGTGGCTGTACAATTGGAAAAGAAGAAGTAAAACTCTCACTGTTTGCAAATGACATGATCCTCTATATAGAAAATCCTAAAGACTCGACCAGAAAACTACTAGAGCTAATCAATGAATATAGTAAAGTTGCAGGATATAAAATCAACCCTCAGAAATCCCTTGCATTCGTATACACTAATAACGAGAAAGTAGAAAAAGAAGTTAAGGAAACAATTCCATTCACCATTGCAATGAAAAGAATAAAATACTTAGGAATATACCTACCTAAAGAAACTAAAGACCTATGTATCGAAAACTATAAAACACTGATGAAAGAAATCAAAGAGGACACTAATAGATGGAGAAATATACCATGTTCATGGATCAGAAGAGTCAATATAGTGAAAATGAGTATACTGCCCAAAGCAATCTACAGATTCAATGCAATTCCTATCAAGCTACCAGCAGTATTTTTCACAGAACTAGATCAAATAATCTCAAGATTTGTATGGAAATACAAAAAACCTCGAATAGCAAAAGCAATCTTGAGAAAGAAGAATGGAACTGGAGGAATCAACTTGCCTGACTTCAGGCTCTACTACAAAGCCACAGTCATTAAGACAGTATGGTACTGGCACAAAGACAGAAATATAGATCAATGGAACAAAGTAGAAAGCCCAGAGATAAATCCACACACCTATGGACACCTTATCTTTGACAAAGGAGGCAAGAGCATACAATGGAGTAAAGACAGTCTCTTTAACAGGTGGTGCTGGGAAAACTGGTCAACCACTTGTAAAAGAATGAAACTAGATCTCTTTCTAACACCACACACAAAAATAAACTCAAAGTGGATTAAAGATCTAAATGTAAGACCAGAAACTATAAAACTCCTAGAGGAGAACATACGCAAAACACTCTCCGACATAAATCACAGCAGGATCCTCTATGATCCAACTCCCAGTATAATGGAAATAAAAGCAAAGATAAACAAATGGGATCTAATTAAAATTAAAAGCTTCTGCACAACAAAGGAAACTATAAGCAAGGTGAAAAGACAGCCTTCTGAATGGGAAAAAATAATAGCAAATGAAACAACTGACAAATAGCTAATCTCAAAGATATATAAGCAACTTACGCAGCTCAACTCCAGAAAAATAAACGATCCAATCAAAAAATGGGCCAAAGAACTAAATAGGCATTTCTCCAAAGAAGACACACGGATGGCTAACAAACACATGAAAAGATGGTCAACATCACTCATTATCAGAGAAATGCAAATCAAGACCACAATGAGGTACCATTTCACACCAGTCAGAATGGCTGCAATCCAAAAGTCTACAAAGCAATAAATGCTGGAGAGGATGTGGAGAAAAGGGAACCCTCTTAAACTGTTGGTGGGAATGTCATTCTTCTTTTTAACTTATATGCAGAGTACATCATGAGAAATGCTGGGCTGGAAGAAGCACAAGCTGGAATCAAGATTGCCAAGAGAAATATCAACAATTTCAGATATGCAGATGATATCACCCTAATGGCAGAAGGTGAAGAGGGACTAAAAGCCTCTTGATGATGGTGAAAGAGAAGAGTGAAAAAGCTGGCTTAAAAATCAACATTCAAAAAACTATTGTGGCATCTGGTCCCATCACTTCATGGCAAATAGATGGGGAAAAGAAATTAAAACAGTGATAGACTTTATTTTCAGGCTTCAAAATCACTGTGGAAGTTGAGGACAGCCATGAAATTAAGATGCCCACACCTTGGAAGAAAAACTATGACAAACCGAGACAGTGTATTAAAAAGCAGAAACATCACTTTGCCAACAAAGGTCTTATAGTCAGTTAAAGCTATGGTTTTTCCAGTAGTCATGTATGGATGCGAGAGCTGGACCATAAAAAGGCTGAGTGCTGAAGAATTGATGCTTTTGAACTGTGGTGTTAGAGAAGACTTTTAAATTTTTTTTTTATTTTTTAAACTTATTTATTTATTTATTTTAAATTACAATACTGTATTTGTTTTGCCATACATTGACACGAATCAGCCATAGGTGAACACAATCTCCCAATGCCGAAGCCCCCTCCCACCTCCCACCCCATATCCTCTACTTGAATCATCCTGTGCATCAGCCCCATGCATCCTGCATCCTACATTGAACATAGATTGGTGCTTCGTTTCTTACACGAAAGTATACATGTTTCATTGCCATTCTCCCAAACCATCCCACCCTTTCCCTCTCCCTCAGAGTCCAAAAGTCCACTCTATACCTCTGCGTCTCTTGGTTGTCTCACATACAGGGTCATCATTACTGTCTTCTAAATTCCATATATATGTGTCAGTATACTGTATTGGTGTTTTTCTTTCTGGCTTACTTCACTCTGTATAATTGGTTCCAATTTCATCCATCTCATTAGAACTGAGTCAATTTTTAAATTAGTTATTTTAATTGGAGGCTAATTACTTTACAATATTGTAGTGTTTTTTTTGCCAAACATCAACATGAATCAGCCATGGGCACACATGTGTTCCCCATCCAGAACCCCCCTCCCTCCCTCCCCATCCCATCCCTCAGGATCAGCCCAGTGCACCAGCTCTGAGCACCCTGTCTCATGCATCGAACCTGGACCAGCAATCTGTTTCACATATGATAATATACACATTTCAGTGCTATCCTCTCAAATCATCCCAACCTCGCCCGGAGAAGACTCTTGAGTCCCTTGGACAACAAGGAAATCCAACCCAGTCAATCGTAAAAGAAATCAACCCTGAATACTCATTGGAAGGACTGATGCTGAAGCTGCAGCTCCAATATTTTGGCCACCTGATACGAAGAGCTGCCTCACTGGAAAAGACATTGATGTTGGGAAAGACTGAAGGCAGGAGGAAAAGGGGCGACAGAGGAGGATGTGATGGTTAATGGCATCACTGGCCCAATGGACGTGAATTTAAACAAACTCCAGGAGATGGTGAAGGACAAGGAAGCCCGGTGTGCTGCAGTCCATGGGGCCGCAAAGAGTACGATACAACTTAGCGACTAAACAGCAACAACAAGCTCTTAAAATATTCCAAAGTGTCTATAGAATTATCAAGGAATCAAGATATGCTTTGTTTAGTTTTGGTTTCCTGTACTCTTAACTGCATAAGTTTATATCATTTTCTCATAATTGCTAATGCACATGTTTATTTAAGAAATAGTGTTGGATGCTTACTTTATGCAAGATGCACTTAGAACTACAGATGAAATGACAGTGAACAATAATGGTGTTGGAATGCTCTGGTTAACTGAGAAAAATTGTGAAGGTCATTATGCACTTTACTCCATCTCCCATACTGGATACAGTGAAATTTTCTCTATGTGGCCAAATATGTTAAAAACAATGTTAAATTACCAGAATTCCCTTTAGATTACAATTTAACAATCTTACTAATTTCTAATTTCTCTTACCTCAGTTGCTACATTTGTAAAAATCAGCAGAATGTTGGTTACAGCTACTTTGGGTAAATATTTGTTTACTTGATAATGTATTCTGCTTTAGGCTGGCTTTAGGCATCTGTGATGGTGACAGGAAATTCATCTATCCCTCTCAAACATGATGCATTTAAATCAGTTTGGGTTTGAGTTGGTAAAGGACAAACTGCTCAGAAAGGGAATACCAAGTGGGATGTATTTACTTTTGGTCTCTCAGGGGAAAGAGAATTTGAACAGGAGACCACACTTCATGTTCATCTGCAAAACGAGGCACCCATCCCATTGCCAGGTGTTATTTGTGTTTCACAAACATATGGATAACTCAAGGGACATGCCAAAATGAATTTTTAAAAAATTGTTTTAAACTGGGTGTAAATTTTTAATGGCAGAATATCTTGACACTAATCAAAACAGAGTAAAGGTTACACTTGTATATTTCCAAACTAAATAATATCATCAAATTTATGAATACCTATTGAACACCTATAGTATGCAGGGATGATAACATTGAAGATGAAGGATTCCTGATACTCCACATACCATTGACTAGTAGTAGCTAGAAAGTTAAATTGTTAGTCGCTCAATCCATGTGCAACTCTTAGCTGCCCCTTGGACTGCATCCTACCAGGCTCCTCTGTCCATGGAACTCTCCAGGCAAGAATACTGGAGTGGGTAGCCATTCCCTTCTCCAGAGATCTTCCCAACTCAGGGATCAAACCTGGGCCTCCCTCACTCTGGGCTGATTCTATACCATCTGAGCGACTAGGGAAGCCCCTAGTAGTAAGCTGAAGTGGACACAAATACATTTCTATTGTGATTGAAGCTGTTAAGCCAATATTGGCTGATCTAACTGCTCCAAAATTCTAGTTTGTTCTGGCATTTTTGTCCCAAAAGCTGCATCTACTATCATATCCCATAGTTGCAAGGGTGCCTTGAACAGGATGGAACACAATTCCATTTATCACGTAGATATCTTGAGGAGCTGAAATGTTGGTTTTGTTAGATTAATGATATTTAAAAGTGAAGTTATCTTTGGCAGAAATTGGGGGTTGATGTAATGAATAGCAATTCTCCCTCAGTGCTTCCCAGGGCAAACCTGTTCAATTTATTCTGTTTGTCTTTAAAAAACAGCCACACGCTGATGCTGATACGTCAGTGGAGATGCTATCCTCCTGAGTTCAGAAGGTTGATTCTCTAACTGATAGATAATCAGTTCCCTCTCTGCAGCTGCCACCCAGCCATAGGATCATCATGTCATCAGAGTGACACCTTTCAGGAAGTTGTAAAATCATCATAGGAGTTGATGATTGTGTATCCCCAAACTTCAAAGTCTTATCCTAGTTCCAGGTCATCACACAACTGTAGTTTGGTGTTGTGATCCAATGTATGGTTTTAACAGGAGTACCATGTTGTACAATGTGTCTATTGCCTGCTTACTGTTGAGGTCCCATGTTTTGGCAGTCTTATCATGTGAAGCTGTAAACACTTTGCTCCCATCATCACTCCAGCAGACATCTAGCACAGGCTAGGTGTGTATCTGCTGGGCTTTTCCAATAGTCTGTCCACTATCTTGAGCTTCCTGCTGCTGCTGCTGCTGCTGCTAAGTCGCTTCAGTCATGTCCAACTCCGTGCGACCCCATGGACAGCAGCCCACCAGGCTCCTCTGTCCACAGGATTCTCTAGGCAAGAGTACTGGAGTGAGTTGCCATTTCCTTCTCCATTGAGCTTCCTAGCAGCAAACATCAACATCGTTAGCAAGTTCCCCAGCAAGGCTGGTAGGCTAAAAGACAGACAACCAATCCTATCATCAGGAGAGGATGTTACCTCAATATCCTTCATAAAGTGAAAGTGAAATTTGAAAGTCTTTCAGTCATGTCCGATCCTTTGTGACCTCATGGGCTATACGATTCATGGAATTCTCCAGGCCAGAATACTGGAGTGGGTTAACTGTTCACTTCTGCAGGGGATCTTTCCAACCCAGGGATCAAACCAGGTCTCCTGCATTGCAGGCAGATTCTACCAGCTGAGCCATCAGGGAAGCCCTTCATATCATTCATAAGGTTGTGATTTATCTGTGGTTGTGTTACCAAACATGCTGGTTCTGCCAGATCCAAAACCCAAGCTTGTTCCAAACAGATTCATGCCACGGAGGGAAGCCAGCAACAGGGAGCAAGAGGAGCTCAGAAGCCTGTGACTCCGCTTGGGCATGAAGGAGATGGAAGCAAGGCAGCAGGCCGGCTGAAGAAACTGCCCTCCAAATTTCTAAAAGCAAGATTTTCAACCATGGGATTCGGGGGCAAATATGCCAGTGAACAGCATACTTCTCCTTCTGCCTCATCTTCTACGTCTAATCAACCCCAATGTTTTATGAATTGTAGCTCCTAAACATCACTGGAACATACCATTCCTCACCATCCATCCGTATGTCACATCCCTAAGGAGAAGCCACCCTCATGTCTCTTACCTGGACCTTCTCCTAACAAGTCCCCCTATACCAAGTCTTTCCCCATTCCAAACTACTTTTCACATCATAATCATTCTAAATAAAGCACAAATATAATCATTACCTCCACTGCCTTGCCTTCAGGCTCCCTGTTGCCTGCAAAGTTAAATTCAAATGGCATAGCAAGGCATGTGAGTACAAGTCTTACACTTTTTCACTAACCATCCCCATGTCTCTGTGGATATACTCCATGTTCTAATTAAACTAAACTGCTTACAGCTCCACACATACTTATTTCCTCTCACCTGTCCATAATTTAGCACATGCTAGTCCCTTTGCCAGGCACACCCTTCACCCCTTCACCTTCACTTTTTCTAAAGCTCACTTTACTCATTATTCAGGTCTCAGCTAAGACACCTTCCTTCAGGCAACCTCATTTGACTCTCAAAGACTGTGCTAAATATGGTTCCTGGTTTTACCAGAATAATTTGTGATTCATTGTTACCACTTAATCCCACTGTATTTTAATTACTTGTTTGTCTAGTTTTTCACTGGGCTGTAAATTCCATGAGCACAATTTTATCTTGCTAATCCTTATATCCTCAATCCCTAATATAATGGTTCCACATAATCTGTCGTTGCTAATAGCCCTGCCATTTTAAATGCATAGATTTTTTTTTTTACTTCAAAGAACCATGTCCAATCTGAAAATGGGGTGCATTTGAATCTGGGGGAAGTGGACAGGTAACTTGGGTTACCTATCATGTCCAGAAATTCAACCTGTAGAATGATATACTATAGAGAGAGCTATGTCTTATAGGAACTTTTTTTCCACTTTAGCACTACAAAGCACCCACAGAAGCTTTACAAGCATTTGCCCCCTCATTCACCAGTGTTGTGCAAATTAAAAACATCTTGTCAAGGCAGAGAATCTTCTCCACAAGATACAGAAAGGAAAGGACACCATTTTAGTACTTTACAAGCACTGAACCAGATTAAAACGCACATCACAGGCAACCTGCTAATAGATTCTGAAGACAGAAAGAGATTCCACCCTATATATCATCAAGCAGTTACAATGCATTACATACATGTTCTCAAGATTAACCATAATTTGTCTTTCCATAAGAGGACACTACAACACCGTTTCATATGCATTCTTTCACAGTTCATCCCCAGTTCATCTGGCATTGAGATAGCCATTTCTGTTAGCTAATTGCCTTTGTCTGAAGGAAAAACAAAACTCCTGTCACTAGGACAAGCATTTGGTTACAGCTCAGGAAAAGTCATTCCCTACAGTAACAGGAAACATTCACACTCTATATTCCTTGATGTTTACATTTCAAAGAGATGCTTCCCAGATGCTTAAGAAAAACACTCCTGGGTTGCAAAGCTAGCAAGTGGCTTACCTATTCTTCAAACACATCTACAGAGATATTAAAGGGAAAGGAGAAGGATTCACAAATAATAGATTTTTCACAGAAATATACTGAGAAAGGGAGAGGGAATTTTCCTTTTGGCAATGGGAAAAACCATTTTTAAACACTCTACCCTTATACCAGTCAGCTCAAAGTTAGGTAAGCCTTTGTCTTCTCTTAATCAGCAAGCCTCCCTCAGAGAATATATTTCCTCTCTCACAATCTATGTATCTCACATAGTAGAATAAATGTTTTGAGAAAGCCATATCCATGACTTTAAAAAATATATATATGATAATAAGGTGGCTTTTAAAAACATACATGCGCTAATAAGAAGTCCAGATTATATTACTAGTCTGGCCTTTCTCTTGAACTCAAGACTCAAACAGAAGAGATATTAAAATATTTAAAGATCAGGACTTCCCTCGTCATCAGTGGTTAAGACTCCATGCTCCCAGTGTAGGGGGCCCAGGTTCAACGCTGTTCAGGGAACTAAGATCTCACATGCTGTATGGCAAGGCCAAAATGAATAAATAAAAAAAAATACTCTATAAAATAAAACATATAAAAATATTAAAACATTGATATTTCCTGGATATTGGGAAATCAGAAAGACACCAACCTATGTTCTATGTAGGTATGCTCTCTATATACAACTGTCTGATAAAAATTTCCACTTAATAATGAATTGGTGTCTTAAGTATATTGTGTGAAACTTCTATCCCTAAACTGCTCATAGCATGGTCTTCCCTGTACCAATAAAAGATAATCCTATTGCTTGGGCCAAAAAGTAGGAGTCATCACTGATTCTTTTTCTTACCTTCCACACCCAGCTTATAGGGAATCCTATCTTCTCCAATTTAAAAATGTGTCAGCAAATCTCAACATTTCTTATCTCCCGCACTGTTAAGACTCTAGTCAAAACTACAATCACTTTGGGGCCTGGATTACTGTAAAAACCTACTAACTGGTCTCCCTGCTTAACATCTTCTGCTCCTACATTCTCTTCTCCATACAAAAGCCAGAAAGATTTTGTTAAAGACCCCAAATAGATCATGTTTCTCTTCAGCTCAAACCTCTTAAGACTTCCTATTTTAACAGAGTGTAAGTTAAAGTCTATACAATGGAGGCTGATAAGCCTCCACAAGGCCTCCTGTTATTTTTGCCATCTCATCTCCTATTTCTTGTCCTTTCGCTCTCTTCACTGTATCCCCACTGCCCATTTCCTGTTCCTAAGTCATGCTAGGCTTCAAACTGGCCTTGAAGCCTTAGACCTGGCTATTTCTTTGGTCTTGAACTCATTCCTCAGCTGTTGGCATGGCTCTCCTCTTCTTTCACCAAATTATAAAAGAACTTTTAAAATATATTCTTTTTGAGACACAATTTACATACCATAATATTCTCTAGTTTAAGTGTAAAATTCAGTGTTTTTTTTTTTAAGTATATTCAAGCTGTACAATCACCATCTTTTTATAATTTGAGAAATTTTTATCACCTCAAAAGGCTAGTTTGAACTCATTAAACAGCCACTTCTCCATTCCTCCAGTTCCTCAGTCCCAGGCAAGCATTACCTTGCCTCTCTGTGGATTTGCTTACTCCTGTCATTTTGTACAAATGAATTCATATAATAATATGTGGTCATTTTGTGTCTGGTTTCTTTGACTTAGCATCATGTTTTTGAGGTTCATCCCTGGTCTCATAAGTATCACTACTTCATTCCTTTTCATGGGTAAAAATACTTCATTGTATGTATATATGACAATTTGACTGTCTATTCATCTGTTGATGGGACAGGAACTTTAACCTTTAAGTACTAAAACTATAATTCAACATTAGTGCATCCACAATTATAATTGCTAATGGCAAGATTATATGTGGTATGCACAAAATGTTGTGAAGAATAATATTTAAATTATTTGCCAGCAAGTGATTTTTTAAATAAATTCCCTTCTAGTTCTTGTTTTATTAAATATACGAATACAGTGTTTTCATTAATCTCTTACCTCTGACAACTTGTATTTGGCATGGGTTCAGCTAGATCCCTAGGACAGCAGTAGATTTTCAGTCCATTCCTGTCCATAACTGCAGTAGTCCACACAAGTTATAACCCTGGATATGTTCTCAAATAAGAGAACATCAAGGCATCACCCTCAGGAATTTCACTATCAGAGAAACAGCTTTGCTACTATATTTTTATTTTTTTAAAACTGTTCTAGGCCCTATTCAGGGGCTTCCCTTGTAGCTCAGTCACTAAAGAATCTGCCTGCAGTGCAGAAGACCCGGGTTCGATCCCTGGCTTGGGAAGATCCCCTGGAGAAGGAAATGGCACAACCCACTCCAGTATCCTTGCCTGGAAAATTTCGTGGAGAGAGGAGTCTGGTGGGCTGCAGTCCACGGGGTTGCAAAGAATCAGGCATGACTGAGCAATTAACACACACTTACTTACTTAGGCCCTATTCAGTGACGCATTCAACCCTTTGCTAGACTTGTGTGCTGTGCTCAAGGACAGCTGGGATGTTCTGAGAGGTCTTTATAACATCTTAACTCAGGGATTCGCCCATCTGGGACTGATCTGCATAGTACTCTGCCTATGTGTCAGAAGACGGCCCTGGTTTGGGAAACACCCTGGGCTGCCTGCCTCCTTCCTCCTTCCACTTTCAGAGGCAGTTTGGTTAAGGTTAGAGTTGCAACAATCAATCTAAGGTAAACTAGCTTAGACTCTGCCCAAATATGACTTAGTCTTGAGGCTTTTAAATTAATATAATTTACACATCATGTAGTCCACCATTTTATTTTTTTTATTTTTATTTTTTGTGTGTAACAAAGTTTTATTAAAGTATAAAGGAGATAGAGAAAGCTTCTGACATAGGCATCAGAAGGGGGTAGAAAGAGTACCCCCTAAAATTGTTAATTTTAGCAATGAGTTTATATATTCTCCAACTAATCCAATGAAGGTCTGGAGGCTGTAAAGACCTCACCAGACCTACTCCCATAATTTACATTTTAAGATAACAGAATTAGCCAGAAGGTTTAATCCAGAGACTGTCCTCAGGCAGAATACATAATACATTGCTGTTATATAATCCTTGTAAAGAGGTTTAATCCAGAGACTGCCCTCAGGCAGAATACATTGTTGTTATATAATCCTAAGGAATGTATAGAAATAAGTTTGTCCTTTCTTCCTCCTTGAGAATTCCAGACCCCTCTCTCCTTGGGGACCCCTAGACTTCTTATCAACCTGCCTAGGAAATGACTCTCTCATCCCCCCCTTTTCTTTTAGGAGAATTATGTTGCCTAGGGAAAAGGGGCGTTGTTTTCATTCCATAACTGCTTCCGAGCTGAGAAGGGGCGTTGTCCCTAAATTGGGGAGGCAACATATTCTCCTAACCCTCATATTGAGGATATCTGATCCAGGGGCCCCAAGTAGTAGTTGGAGGAAGTTGCAGCAGTAGCAGGAGTTTGAGCAGCCATTTGTAACTTAAAAGCTTTCATGCGGCTAGAAACAAAATTCAGTTATACTTATACAGTTACAGATGTAATGCAACATAGTCATTAAAACAAGTTAAAATCAAAATTAAAAGTCACATTAAGTCCATAGTTAAAGTGCAACATATTGCACCAGTCCATTGTAGGGTTGGTAGATGTCATCAAATGAAGAAGAGGCATCGCATGTGAGATTGTTGTCGAAGGTATTCACAGACTTGGATAAAGTCCTTTCCTTGAAGTGGAGATGTCCACCACGGGAAGCCTTCCACTGATGAAGAGAATCTTTATAACTTCCTTAGCCTGTTCACTACGACAGAGAAAAGCCTCAATCCATCCAGTAAAAGTATCTACCCAAACTTGTAAGGAAGAATATCCATTAGCTTTTGGCATATGAGTAAAATCAATTTCCCAGTCCTCTCCAGGATACTTCCCACTTCATTGTAATCCAGATTTTGCTTCCAAAACCTGTTCAGCAGTCACCACGGCATAACCTGCTTTACGCTTTCCATCCGGAACAAAAGAACTGCCATCTGTAAATATTTCCAGGTCAGGATTGTCTAATGAGGTGTCCAATAGATCGTCCCGAGCTGCATAGTTTAAAGCTTTATTAGCACCTAAAGCTTTAAAAATAATTAATGGACGAAACCTTACCGTACTGACTTCTCATGATGTGAGTGGAATCTTAAGTTAAGTTCTAACGTTAATATTTGGATGACAGACAGTAGGCTTCTTAAATATCAGTCATTGTTGTTAGAAGGACCAGCAACTAAGCTTAAAGTTTGTGGAAATTTAAATCCTGCCACTTTCCTTCCTGAATAGTCCACCATTTTAAAGTGTACAGTTTAGTAGTTTTCAGTCTTTTACTAGGTTGAACAACTATCACCATGATCTATCTTCAGAATATTTTCATCACCCTATAAATAAACCCCATACACAGTAACAGTCATTCCTTATTCCTTTCCTCAGACTCCTAGCAACCACTAATCTACTTTCTATCTCTAAGGATTTTCCTATTCTGTACATTTCCTATAAATAGAACTTACAATCTGTATCCTTTTGTGTTTGCCTAGTGTCTTTGAAGTTCATTCATGTTGTAGCATGTATCAGAATTCATTCCATTTCATGGTTCAGTAATACCTCATCCTATAGATATACAACATTTTGTTTACCCACACATCCACTGATCAGCATTTGATTTCGTTCAATTTTTTGAATATTAGAAATAATACTATGAACACTGATGTACAAATTTAAAAAATATATTTTAAATTTATGTGGACATATTATCCACTTATTTTTTTAATCAAATTTCCCCTCCTGGCAAAGCCTGTCCTAACAGTCCTTTTTAAAATATCATTCCCACTCTCTTCATGACATTTTCTATTCCTCTTCACTGGGTTGTATTTCTCTATACACTTGTGATCATCTGCTTATTATTCATCTTTCTCCATTTGAATGCAAACTACATGAAGGCAGAGAATCTTATTTCTTTTGTTTAATGCTGTAACCTTAGTGCTAGTAAAGGGTCTTAAGCAGAGCAGATATACAAGATGAATTTTCGACACTTTCTGTGTCCCCTTTCTTCTGAACAATTACTGTCTTCACTGTCCCCTGCACACACATGGCTTGAAAAGTCAATTCTGATAAGGTTTTACCCATCTACTTTCCATACCAAAGGAACTGGAAAGGGTATGTAGACATTCTCCAGATATTCCATTTCTGTTTCTAAAGAAAACACTGTGAGTGAACTGTCAACATCACATGAACTTTATAATATGGATATTAAACACATGGACGGTGGAGGCAAAAGGCCTAGATTTGAATCCGTAGTCTTTTGCCTTTTAGCTGTATGACCTTGAATAAGTTTCTTTACTATAGTTTTCTCATATGTGCAAAACAAGTAACAGTTGTATCCATCTCATGGGGTACTTGTCAGGATATATGCATTAAAGAATGTGAAGTATTTATGACAGCATAAGATACCTCAATTCAGTTCAATTCAATCACTCAGTCGTGTCTGACTGACTCTCTGCAACCCCATGAATCGCACGTAGCACACCAGGCATCCCTGTCCATCACCAACTCCCAGAGTCTACTCAAACTCAGGTCCATCAAGTCGGTAATGCCATCCAGCCATCTCATTCTCTGTCATTGCCTTCTCCTCCTGCCCGCAATCCCTCCCAGCATCAGAGTCTTTTCCAATGAGTCAACTCTTTGCATGAGATGGCCAAAGTGTTGGAGTTTCAGCTTTAGCATCAGTCCTTCCAATGAACACCCAGGACTGATCTCCTTTAGAATGGACTGGTTGGATCTCCTTGCAGTCTAAGGGACTCTCAAGAGCCTCCTCCAACACCACAGTTCAAAAGCAGCAGTTCTTCGGAGCTCAGCTTTCTTCACAATCCAACTCTTATCCATACATGACCACTGGAAAAGCCATAGCCTTGACTAGATGGACCTTGTTGGCAAAGTAATGTCTCTGCTTTTGAATATGTTAACTAGGTTCGTCATAACTTTCCCTCCAAGGAGTAAGTGTCTTTTAATTTCATTGCTGCTATCACCACTTGCAGTGATTTTGGAGCCCAGAAAAATAAAATCTGACACTGTTTCCACGGTTTCCCCATCTATTTCCCATGAAGTGATGGGACCGGATGCCATGATCTTCGTTTTCTGAATGTTGAGCTTTAAGCCAACTTTTCACTCTCCTCTTTCATTTTCATCAAGAGGCTTTTTAGTTCCTCTTCACTTTCTGCCATAAGGGTGGTGTCATCTGCATATCTGAGGTTATTGATATTTCTCCCGGAAATCTTGATTCCAGCTTGTGCTTCTTCCAGCCCAGTGTTTCTCATGATGTACTCTTCATATAAGTTAAATAAGCAGGGTGACAATATACATCTTTGGCATATTCCTTTCTCAGTTTGGAACCAGTCTATTGTTCCAAGTCCAGTTCTAACTGATGCTTCCTGGCTTGCATTTAGGTTTCTCAAGAGGCAGGTCAGGTGGTCTGGTATTCCCATCTCTTTCAGAATTTTCCACAGTTTAATGTGATCCACATAGTCAAAGGCTTTGGCATAGTCAATAAAGCAGAAATAGATGTTTTTCTGGAACTCTCTTGCTTTTTCCATGATCCAGCGGATGTTGGCAATTTGATCTCTGGTTCCTCTGCCTTTTCTAAAACCAGCTTGAACATCACGGAGTTCATGGTTCACGTATTGCTGAAGCCTGGCTTGGAGAATTTTGAGCATTACTTTACTAGCATGTGAGATGAGTGCAGTTGTGCGGTAGCTTGAGCATTCTTTGACATTGCCTTTCTTTGAGACTGGAATGAAAACTGACCTTCTCCAGTCCTGTGGCCACTGCTGAATTTTCCAAATTTGCTGGCATATTGAGTGCAGCACTTTCACAGCATCATCTTTCAGGATTTGAAATAGTAAGCTGGAATTCCATCAGATACCTAGTAATTAAGTATTATTATCATCATCACTAGCAAATAAAAGGTAAAGCAACTCATAATTTCTTTGCTTCACAATGGCAAGAAAGTATAAAATTTCCATCAATACAGAAAAAAAAGAAAAAGCATACACACTTTGACACTACCCAACTGACAATGGCATTTCAAGCAAAGACTATGAATAACAATAACAATAATTATTCCAACTAACAATTAATGAGAGGCAGTATAATATGGTAATTAAGAGCACAGTCTCTGGAGCCACATTTAGTCAGTTCAGTTGCTCAAGTCGTGTCCGACTCTTTGCAACACCATGGACTTCAGTATGCCAGGCCTCCTTGTTCATCACCAATTCCCGGAGTTTGCTGAAACTCATGTCCATTGAGTTGGTGATGCCATCCAACCATCTCATCCTCTGTCGTCCCCTTCTCCTACTGCCTTCAACCATTCCAAGCATCAGGGTCTTTTCAAATGAGTCAGTTCTTCACATCAGGTGGCCAAAGTATTGGACTTTCAGCTTCTACATCAGTCTTTCCAATGAATATTCAGGACTGATTTCCTTTAGGATGGACTAGTTGGATCTCCTTGCTGTCCAAGGGAGCCTCAAGAATCTTCTTCAATACCATTGTTCAAGAGCAACAATTCTCTGGCATTCAGCTTTCTTTATAGTTCAACTCTCAGATCCCTACATGACTACTGGAAAAACCATAGCCTTGACTAGACAGACCTTTGTTGGCAAAGTAATATCTCTGCTTTTAATATGCTGTCTAGGTTGGTCATAACTTCTCTTCAAAGGAGCAAGCTTCTTTTAATTTCATGGCTGCAGTCACCATCTGCAGTGATTTTGGAGCCCAAAAATATACAGTCTGCCATTGTTTCCATTGTTTCCTCATCTATTTGCCATGAAGGGATGGGACAAGATGCCATGATCTTAGTTTTCTGAATGCTGAGTGTTAACCTAACTTTTTCACTCTCCTCTTTCACTTTTATCAAGAGGCTCTTTAGTTCTTCTTCGCTTTCTGCCATAAGTGTGATGTCATCTGCATATCTGAGGTTATTTATATTTCTCCTGGAACTCTTGATTCCAGCTTGTGCACAACCTGGAGCCACATTGCCTGGGCTCAAATATTATTACACTGCTTACTAGCCATGCGAGCCTGGGCAAGTTATTCAACTTCTCTGTGCCTTGGTGTCTATAAAATGGGGGTATAACAGTACCTAGTTCATTGGATTTTTGTTAAGAATTAAAGAAGTTTATACATGTAACGAGCTTAGTTCAGTGTCTGACACCTGGCAAATACCCACTATATTTTAGCTACTACTACTGGGTACTATGTTACACACAAAGATCTTCACCATGATTATACAAAAGTAAATCAGATCACTCTCAAACACTCTACATATGCCAATAAGAATAGTTTAAGTCACACTGCATTTCTATCTTCTTGACTCAACTAAAACCTAGAATTTGGTAAATAATGGATAAATGCTTATGGATGGAAGAAAAGGAGGGCAGAAGGCAGTAGGCTCCAGGCATTGCTGCTGCTCTGTCCCAGAGTCTACCACTTTGTTTTTGTTTAGGCACTAAGTCCTATCCAACTCTTTGTGACTGTAGCCCTTCAGGCTCCTCTATACATGGTATTTCCCAGGGAAAGAATACTGGAGTGGGTTGCCATTTCCTTCTCCAGGGGATCTTCCTGACCCATGGGTTGAACTCGCATCTCTGTATTGGCAGTTGGATTCTTTACCACTGAGCCACAATGGAAGCCCAGAGTCTTACCACATTGTTGTTCAGTCACTAAATCGTGTCCGATTCTTTGCAATAGCATGGACTGCAGCACACCAGGCTTATCTGTCCTTTACTATCTCCCAGAGTTTGTTTAAACTCATGTCCATTGAGTTGATAATCTGCCATATATCTACTTGTTTTACATATAGTCTTCTTACTCATGTAATTATTCATGTTTTGATTTCTTAAGCTTCTAGTATTTAGGGCTAACAGAGATGGCAGAGTGGTTTCAGAGGCCCTTGTCATACATATGTCCATAGTTAAGCCTCAATGTATAAGCTTCCCATAAATCATTTTATATCTCTAACATGGTTTTAATGAATGGAATAAATGCGCAAATCTTTAATTTGCAATAAATTTACAAATAATGACACTGATCCTCCTAAACTGGGAAACAGGAGGACCTATCTATGGAATTTTAAGATAGACTTTAAATTACCAGAAGAAGGCTGATTTCTGTGATAAAGAAGTAATAAAATGAAACAGACTATTTTATAATAAGAATGGCCAACATCTGTCAGAGTCATCATGAGACACCATCATACGGTAGCCTTAATTTTTACATGATGGACTCAAAACTACTGGATAGTCGAGGTCTTAAATCTCTTATTTGTATTTATGATTTTATGTTTAAAATGAGCTGTTAGTATCAAAATTGGGTAGTTGACAGTTACACAGAAAACTGAACATCAAAAGTTGGGCAAAGAAAATACCTATCATCTTCTGAAGTTTCCCTCCCAAACCTGATTTGGATTATAATTTGCTATACATCTAAACTTTTTGTTATTATGAAAACACAAAATCCAGAGAGTTAAGTTTCTTGTTTCTTGTGAAAAAATATGGCTGTGGCAAAATATTAATGATCAGTGAATTCTACTTCAGGCCTCCAAACACAATTGTATTAATTTGAGGGGTTAAGAGGAGCAGAAAAAAGATGATTCTCTAATTTTATCCACAGAAATGGTATCTACTACTAGTCCTCAAGCGATGCCAGGGCATCTACACTTTTCATATAACAAAACAAGCCAAATATGAAAATAGAAGCATATATTTTCCCATGTTTGATGAGAATGCCCCTAATCTTCAGTGAAGTAAGAACAGTGACCCAAGAGTTTCAGTGTTGCAAAGAATAGAACGTCTCAGCTAGACGTGACAAACTACAAATAGGAAAATATGTATATCCACTGGATAGTCTCAGGAACACTGGGCTCTCCTTAACTTCTGAATTTACCATTATCTTTGATTTTGGTATTCTCCTAAACTATCTTTACCTAATTGACCCTTTTTAGGAGATCAACCTTGAATATTCATAAGAAAAACTGATGCTAAAGCTGAAGCTCCAACACTTTGGCCACCTGATGTGAAGAGCTGACTCACTGGAAAAGGCCCTGATGTTGGGAAAGAATAAAGGCAGCAGGAGAAGGGGGTGACAGAAGATGAAATGGTTAGACAGCATCATGGACTGAATGGACATGAGTTTGAGCAAACTCTGGGACATAGAAAAGGACAGAAAAGCCTGGTGTGCTGCAGTAATTGGGATTGCATTGATTCGGAAACAACTTAGTGACTAAACAACAACAAACTCTGTAAAGTCCAACTCGAATGCCACTAAGAGTTGTAACACAAGGTCGAAAGTTTAGAGGCCATGAAATGGTACAGGAAAGGCACTCTAGAATTCTTTTTCTTTTTTTTAAAGATAATTAGATTAAGGCAGTATCTTCTATGTTTCTCCACTACAAAGTTATATGCCAAAGAGCTTTCCTTCATCCTTCCAGGAAAAGGACTATGCCTTGATAGCTCAGAAGCCAGGGTTGGGCAGTGGCTGGAGGATAAATGAAAAGCATGTATTTCATCTAAATGACAGGCTTTATTCCTCTCAGTTCAGTTCAGTCGCTCAGTCATGTCTGACTCTTTGCAATCCTATGAATACAGCTTGCCAGGCTTCTCTGTCCATCATCAACTCCTAGAGTTTGCTCACACTCATGTCCATTGAGTCAGTGATGCCATCCAACCATTTCATCCTCTGTCATCCCCTTCTCCTCCTGCCTTCAATCTTTCCTAGCATCAGGGTCTTTTCCAGTAAGTCAGTTCTTTGCATCAGGTGGCCAAAGTACTGGAGCTTCAGCTTCAGGCTCAGTCCTTCCAATGAATATTCAGGACTGATTTTTCTTCAGTATGGACTGGTTGGATCTCTTTGCAGTCTAAGGGGACTCTCAAGAGTCTTCTCCAACACCACAGTTCAAAAGCATCTATTCTTCAGTGCTCAGCATTCTTTATGGTCCAAATCTCACATCCGTACATGACTCCTGGGAAAACCATAGCTTTGACTAGATGGACCTTTGTCAGCAAAGTAATGTCTCTGCTTTGTACTATGCTGTCTAGGTTGGTCATAGCTTTTCTTGCAAGGAACAAGTGGCTGCAGTGATTTTGGAGCCCAAGAAAATAAAGTCTGTCACTGTTTCCACTGATTACTCATCTATTTGCTATAAAGCGCTTACTCCTTGGAAGGAAACTTATGATCAACCTAGATAGCATATTAAAAAGTAGAGACATTACTTTGCCAACAAAGGTCCATCTAGTCAAAGCTTTGTTTTTCCAGGAGTCACGTATGGATGTGAGAGTTGGACTATAAAGAAAGATGAGCACTGAAGAATTGATGTTTCTGAACTGTGGTGTTGCAGAAGACTCTTGCAAGTCCCCTTGGACTGCAAAGAGATCCAACCAGTCCATCCTGAAGAAAATAAGTCCTGAATATTCATTGGAAGGACTGATGCTGAAGCTGAAACTCCAATACTTTGGTCAGCTGATGCAAAGAGATGACTCATTTGAAAAGACCCGACTCATTTGAAAAGACCCTGATGCTGGGAAAGATTGAAGGTTAGAGGAGAAAGGGATGCTGGAGGCTGAGATGGTTGGATGGCATTACCAACTCAATGGACATGAGTTTGAGTAAATTTCAGGAGTTGGTGATGGACAGGGAGGCCTGGCGTGCTGTGGTCCATGGGGTCATGAAGAGTTGGACATGACTGAGTGACTGAACTGAAAGTTTTTGAATGTTGAGTTTTAAGACAACTCTTTCACTCTCCTCTTTCACTTTCACCAAGAAGCTCTTTAGTTCCTCTTTGCTTTCTGCCATAAGGGTAGTGTCATCTGCATATCTGAGGTTATTAATATTTCTCCCTGGAATCTTGATTCCAGCTGATGCTTTATCAAGTCCAGCATTTTACATGATGTACTCTGCATATAAGTTAAATAAGCAGGGTGACAATATACAGCCTTGATGTACTCCTTTCCCAATTTGGAACCAGTCCATTGTTTCATGTCCAGTTCTAACCATTGCTTCTTGACTGCCAAGTATATTTCTCAGGAGGTAGGGAAGGTGGTCTGGTATTCCCATCTCTTTAAGAATTTTCCAGTTTGTTGTGATCCACACAAAGGTTTTTGCGTAGTCAATGAAGAAGAAGTAGATGTTTTCCTGTAATTCTCTTGCTTTTTGATGATCCATTAGATGCTGGCAATTTGATCTCTGGTTCCTCTGCCTTTTCTAAATCCAACTTGAACATCAGGAAGTTCTCAACTCATGTACTGTTGAAGCTTATCTTGGAGAACTTTAAGCATTACTTTTCTAGCATGTGAGATAAATACAATTGTGAGGTAGTCTGAACATTTTCTGGCATTGCCTTTCTTTGGGATTGGAATGAAAACTGACCTTTCCAGTCCTGTGGCCATTGCAGAGTTTTCCAAATTTGCTGGCATATTGAGTTCAGCACGTTAACAGCATCATCTTTTAGGGTTTGGAGAGAGGGATTTGGCTATTTAAAGGCCCTCAAGGAAACAAGGAAGTTTCCTGATTTGTTCTGCAGCCATGGTCATTTAATTCAATTCATTTCAACCCAACAGTGATTTATCAAGCACATAAGTGGTGAAAGTTTTACTCAGTTGTGTCCAACTCTTTGAGCATGGACTGTACCCTTTCCAGGCTTCTCTGTCCATGGAATTCTCCAAGCAAGAATACTGGAGTGGGTTGCCATTACCTTCTCCAGTGAATCTTCTCAACCCATGGATCAAACCTGGGTCTCCTGCACTACAGGCAGGTATTTTTACCATCTGAGCCACCAGGAAAGCATATATAAGTGAACATGAGTGTTCATCCAAGTGTCGGATGCCACTGTGGAGAAAGAGATACACAATACTGCTCCCACCCTTGAGAAACTCATAACTTCACTGTTTTAACAAGCGTATAGTGGAGTTAAGTAAACATACCAGGTAATACATGATTAATTATGTAAGTGAATGGTACAAATTCTGAAGCAGTTTATAAGAGGGTTCAGTTCAGTTCACTCACTCAGCCATATCTGACTCTTTTGACCCCATGAATCACAGCATGCCAGGCCTCCCTGTCCGTCACCAACTCCCAGAATTCACCGAGACTCATGTGCATTGAGTTGGTGATGCCATCCAGCCATCTCATCCTCTGTCATCCCCTTCTCTTCCTGCCCCCAATCCTTCCCAGCATCAGGGTTTTTCCAGTGAGTCAACTCTTCACATGAGGTTGCCAAAGTATTGGAGTTTCAGCCTCAGCATCAGTCCTTCCAATGAACACCCAGAACTGGTCTCCTTTAGGATGGACTGGTTGGATCTCCTTGCAGTCCAAGGGACTCTCAAGAGTCTTCTCCAACACCACAGTTCAAAAGCACCAATGCTTTGGTGCTCAGCTTTCTTCACAGTCCAACTCTCACATCCAAAAATGACCACTGGAAAAACCATAGCCTTGACAGACCTTTGTTGGCAAAGTAATATCTCTGCTTTTCAATATACTATCTAGGTTGGTCATAACTTTCCTTCCAAGGAGTAAGCGTCTTTTAATTTCATGGCTGCAATCACCATGATTATCACAGTTATAGGAGGTTAAGTTCTGATAAATTGAACCAATCATAAACGACTTTGGAGAAGAAATGGAATGTGAGATGGATTGCTTAAAATAAGCAGAAGTTGAATCATGTGCTATTTGAAAATATCCTACCTATTAATTGGAAGAGGGCTTCCCTGATGGCTCAGAGGGTAAAGAATCTGCCTGCAATGCATGAGACATAGATTCAGTCCCTGGGTCAGGAAGATACCCTGGAGCAGGAAATGGCAACCCACTGAAGTATTCTTGCTTAGATAATCCCATGATAGAGGAGCCTGGCAGGCTACTGTCCATGGTGTCAGAAAGAGTCAGACACAACTGAGTGACTAAACACACATTAATTGGAAATAGCAATAGTGATAAAAATGTTATGAAATTTTGGTTGAGAACTAGTATTTCTGATACTCGTTTTTTTAAGAAACTAACTGTAAAAATTGTAGTCAAGTTGCTTAGACAATCTGGACCTCAGGTTTTCTTCATAGGATGAAGGGATATGGCTAAATGATTTCTAAGGACACTGGGAGCAACACATGTTCAGGCTGTGATTCAGTGACTGATTCCATGCTCTGATGAATTATGTGCTTGAAGAGAACAACTGCCTTCTTTTTAAAATGATTGTAATTTTAATCTTTCACTGGTTCAGGCTAAGCTTTACACTTCATATAGCAGTCTTTGTATAAGTCTGAAACACAGACTCTTACAGTGCCAGTCTGGTTACATGAATACATGAAGTGGATGGAGTGTTTAAAAACAGGATTTGGTGAAAGCTGTTCAATAGACTTCCTGCCAGAGCTAGAGCTAAGGATGAATATGAGATCCCTGTGGTAAGATTGTTCAAAAGAAAAAAGCCATAAATCTGGATTTTTAGGTGAAATCTTTGGAGTTTTACATTTCTTTTAAATCACATGGAGGTCTATGCCCTCTTGCTGAAGCAATGCATGTGTAGTGCATATGCCAAAAGAAGCCCAAGGACTACCAGTTTGAAAGCCCTCTTGCAGTACACACTGTCTATTATTCAGGATAAAATTCATACATAGGTTTATTGACAGACAATCATGTTGTCGATTCACATGACTCAAGATGAAAACTTTCTTTCATACACAGATGACACATTTGATTGAGCATCAGGAAGGCAAAAACTAGAGACAGTCATGGAGTTGAATTTACCCCAAGCCACAATGAGTATCTGCTCACATTAAGTCCCTTGAACCAATAGTATATACTTATAAGCTGGCTGGCTGGCTAGAGCCAATATGAGAGAATACAACCTTTCTTCTCTGCATGAATTATTCCATACCATGGGGCAGGAATCAGTGCAGTACATGGCATTTGAAATTCTCAAATAGAAAACATTTCATGTTTCACTTAAACCCATTTTAGAAATTAGCTTTAATCCACCTGCTTTGCGGCAGCTGTTGCTAACAGATAGTTAATAAAGAGGGAGTGGATCCTTCCTCCCCATGCCCTGCTCTTCAATGATTATTTCATTAATAGCCACCTATGAAAAATAAATGGATCCCAAAGATAGGGAAGTTGCTTTATTTGCTTTTTAACCTTCAAAAAGTAATCTGTGCTGAGAGATACGTAACTCAACAGAGGTGCTTAAATCATCACCACAGTTTCATTAACTTGACTAGAATCAATAGGCATGGTCCTGGGGATGGTGGGTAAAACAGAATACTAAACCCAAATACACAACAACATATTTGAAGTATGACTTCAAGACGTAAGTTACATTCACTTGGTAAGATTGAGAGACAGGAGGTTCCAGTTGTATTATTTCCTAGAAAAGGATCTCTCTCTCCAGCTCACAATCTGTCTAGTTTCCTCCAGGGTCTTCTATTGCTGGGAGGGAGCTCAAAAAGAAAGATTTCAGCTCTGGGGTTCTGTTGCATTTGCATTTGCAAGGACTGTCACTTGGAACATTCTTAAAGGGACACACAAGGAGCTGAGCGCCACACTATCAGAACCTGGCTTATTTGGAATATAAATCTTCATGACATTATTATGTTTTTTCTAAGGCTTGTTCCCAAGTGTCTAAAATGTTGGCTTGACTCTACAGCTTGTTGTTTATTAAAATTCATCTCACAAACACAATGTATAGCTATTATCAGAAAAGGGCAATAGTTGAGATGGAATTGGAAAATGATTAAAAAAACAAAGGGGAACACACAAAAACAATAGCCCAGAGGAAATGAAGTTTTTTTAGCTTATTTACAGAGAGAAATGTATATCTGAGATGTGACCCAGGCATCACTCCCTACCAATATAAGAAATAAACACATCTTCTGTGTTAGTACCAGAGGTCATGGAAAGAATATGTAATTTTTCCACAATGTAAGTTAAATGTAGAAAGAGAAGGAGCTATCAAAAGTATCATACAGTACGCCAAGACTTCGCAATGCTCTTCTCTATGCCAACATTGTTATACATGTTATAACACTCCTATACATATTGTTCTCCCTGTGTAGGATGCATTCATTATTCCTTCAATTAAGGTGACTTACATTATTGAGCACCTACTCTGTACGTAGTGGCCTGCTAATCGCTAGTCACTGACAATTCTGGAATAAATAGAGTATGGTCCTTCCCTAACAGAGACTCTAATTTCACATTGCCTAGTATCTGTTCAAACTACATCTGTGAATGTATTTAAAACTTGGCTTTAGACTTCTATCTCTCAATACAAAGCTTTTTACCACCCCCTCCCATATTAATTTCTTTCTGTTATACATTATGAATGTCATTTAATTTCTTCTGTTTGCTTGCCACTTTGCCTTCATATTGGCTCAAATATGCATGTGTATCTACGCAGCTAGATGCTAAGCTCTTCAAAGGGATTGACTAGTCAAAGTATATATATTCGAAGGACTGGGAGAATGGCATCAAGTGGTTAAGTCCACAACTGCCATAGAATGAAAACATCTTATGTAATTCTGTTTCTAAACTCAACTCTAAACTCAATGCAAATTGTCATTATGAGAAAAGTAATAATTTATATCCATAAGAAGACAGGTGGCTTAGAGGAAAAGAGTATTACATATGATGAGTGAAAACAGATTCAAGGGCTGTTATTTGGTTTACTGTATGACTTAGGGCAAATCACTTCAAATCTCTGAGCTACAATTTCCATCTCTGTAAAATTAGATAAAAATATCAGCCTTCCTCTCCTGTTACTTGGAGTTGTGAGACTAAAATTGGATACCAGGAAGTATATATCAATTTCTAGTCATTTTCATTAAATATTATTACTGGCTTTTAATAAAAATTATTACATTTTAATAACAATAGTCTCTCATGAATTCTCTTCTTATTCTATTCCTTACTTTTTCTTTTATTACATTGTATTACATCGATGTTCCAAAAAATTCCAAATAAATAAGATGATGAGATATGCATGGTTTTGTATTTAGTCTAGGCACTCACAAATTTATGTTCAATTAGCCTTTTAAAATATTCATCTCTTTAACAAACAAAAGGAAGCAAGGTATTCCAGGTGATCACATATTCTGTTAATAAGGCTACTATATGTGACACATCTAAGTAACAATTTTGAAAAATATATGATATAATAGATTACCCTGATAACAATTTAAGTTTTTATGACTGAGAAGGACATCAAGAATTGACAAAAGTTTCCTAAAATTCATATGGAAATGCAAAGGATCCAAAATAGTCAAACGAATCTTGATAAGAACAAAGTTGGAAGACTTACATTTCCTGATTTCAAAACATATTTTGCAGCTGCAGCAATCAAGACAATGTAGTACTTGCATAAGGATAGACATACAGACCAATGGAACCAAATTGAGAGTCCATAATTAAATCCTTTTGATTTTCAAAAGGATGCCAAGATGATTCAATGGGGAAGGAATTCAACAGATTCTTCTGGGACAAATAGCTATGTCACATGCTGCGAAGTTTGGCTTCAAGCCAAAATCCTATAGTGACCTTTCAGGGCAGACCATAAGTAACTGTGAAGGTTTGATCTGGCAGGCCTAAAAGAGGAAAGCTGCATTCTCCACACCAGATGTGATACAAGGCACTGTATTTCAAGCTCTGAAGGGAACTGCAGTCAGATCCAACATGGGCCACGATACTATGCACATCTATATTCCTATCCCATGTGCCTCAATGGGACTTACTTATCAAGGGCCTTATCTCCATTGTTTAGTACCCTTTTGACTCCCAAACCTTCCTCTTCTCCCTCTCCTCAGCCCTTGGGTCCATAAAATGGCAAGAACCTTTTGTGTGACCTCTTGTTTATACTATCACAGTAAGAGAACAAAGCTATGATGGTTAATATCAACTTGACTTGTTATCATAATTCACTTCTGTGATATCTCATACATGTAAAAGAATGAGGTTGAATCCCTAGCTCAGAATGGATCACAGACCTTAATGTAAGAGCTAAAGATACAAACTTCTTAGAACAAAAAATAGGTATAAATCACCAGACCTCAGGTTATACAAAGCCATCTTAAACAGGGCACCAATAGTAAAAGTAACAAAAGAAAAATATAAATACTACTGTGTCAAGGCTTCCATGATAGCTCAGTTGGTAAAGAATTGGCCTGCAATGCAGGAGACAATGTTTGGATTCCTGAGTGAGGAAGATCCTCTGGAGAAAGGATAGGCCACCCACTCCAGTATTCTTCCGCTTTCCTTGTGGTTCAGCTGGTAAAGAATTCACCTGCAATTCAGGCGACTTGGGTTAAATTTAAAACCTTTGTGTTTCAGAGGAAACCATGATGAAAGTGAAAAGACAATGCACTCAATGAGAGAATAGATTTTCCCATCATGTATCTTATAGGGGAACTGCATCCAGAATGCATAAAAATATTTATGTGCATGCATGCTAAGTTGCTTCAGTCGTATCTGACTCTACACGACCCTATGGACTGTAGCCCACCAGGCTCCTCTGTCCATAGGATTCTCCAGCAAGAATACTGGAGTGGGTTTCCATGCCCAGGCGATCTTCCTGACCCAGTGATCAAACCTGTGTCTCTTACATCTAACTGCACTGGCAGGCAGGTTCTTTACCACTAGCATCAACTGGCTTTTAACTGAACACTAAAAAGATTTTTTTAAAGCAATTAAAAATCTATAAAGGATCTGAAAATATATTTCTCCAAGGAAAATATACAAATCAGCAATACATACATAAAAAGATGTCTAACATCATTAGCCATCAGGTAAAATGCAATATAGAGCCACGCTGAGATACTGCTTCACATCCACTAGGTTGACTAAAAACTAAAAGGATCAGTGCATTTCAGTTCAGTCACTTAGTCGTGTTCGACTCTTTGCGACCCCATGAACTGCAGCACGCCAGGCCTCTCTGTCCATCACCAACTCCTGGAGTTCACTCAGACTCACGTCCATTGAGTCAGTGATGCCATCCAGCCATCTTATCCTCTGTTGTCCCCTTCACCTCCTGCCCCCAATCCCTCTCAGCATCAGAGTCTTCTCCAATGAGTCAACTCTTTGCATGAGGTGGCCAAAGTATTGGAGTTTCAGCTTTAGCATCATTTCTTCCAAAGCAATCTCAGGGCTGATCTCCTTTAGAATGGACTGGTTGGATCTCCTTGCAGTCCAAGGGACTCTCAAGAGTCTTCTCCAACACCACAGCTCAAAAGCATCAATTCTTCGGCCCTCAGCTTTCTTCACAGTCCAACTCTCACATCCATACATGACCACAGGAAAAACCATAGCCTTGACTAGATGGACCTTTGTTGGCAAAGTAATGTCTCTGCTTTTCAATATGCTATCTAGGTTGGTCATAACTTTCCTTCGAAGGGGTAAGCGTCTTTCAATTTCATGGCTACAGTCACCATCTGCAGTGATTTTGGAGCCCAAAAAAATAAAGTCTGACACTGTTTCCACTGTTTCCCCATCTATATCCCATGAAGTGATGGGACCGGATGTCATGATCTTCTTTTTCTGAATGTTGAGCTTTAAGACAACTTTTTCACTCTCCTCTTTCACTTTCATCAAGAGGCTTTTAGTTCCTCTTCACTTTCCGCCATAAGGGTGGTGTCATCTGCATATCTGAGGTTATTGATATTTCTCCCGGCAATCTTGATTTCAGCTTGTGCTTCTTCCAGCCCAGTGTTTCTCTTGATGTACTCTGCATAGAAGTTAAATAGGCAGGGTGACAATATACAGCCTTGATGTACTCCTTTTCCTATTTGGAACCAGTCTGTTGTTCCATGTCAAGTTCTAACTGTTGTTTCCTGACCTGCATATAGCTTTCTCAAGAGGCAGGTCAGGTGGTCTGGTATTCCCATCTCATATATGGGAATTAAAAGGATAAACAGTAGCAAATGTTAGTGAGGATGTGGAGAAACTGAAACCCTCAGATAATGCCAGTGGTATTATAAAATGGTTCAACTACTATGGGAAACAGGCAGTTTTCCAAAAAGCATAGAGTTACAACTACTGCCACCTGGGAAGCCCTATGGTATGAAACAGTGATTCAATTTCTAAGTATATAAGAGAAATGAAAACATTATTGCACAAAAATTGTTCATGGATGGTCATATCAGCACTATTAATAATAGCCAAAGTGTGGAAATGATCGTAATGCTCATCAACTGATCAATGAAGTTTAAAGATATGGTATATCCATATAACAGAATAGTATTCAGTTTTACAAGGGAATAAAGTAGATTCTTTATATAAAGTGACCAGAAATAGGGAAATCCAGAGATAGAAAATAGATTAGTTACTGCTAGGGTTTGAATGGAAAGGGGATATGGGGAGTTACTGTTAATGAGCACAAAGTTTCTTTTTGGAGTGATGAAAATGTCCTAAACTTAGATAGTGATGGTTGTAGAACCTATGAATGAAAATAAAAACTGAATTTACTATTTAAAAGGTTGAATTTTATGGTATGTGAATTTTCCTGTAGGCTACTTTGTGGTGAGTATTAGCAAAGTCAGTTGTCATAACATTTAACAAAACAACCAAAATGCTTGTTAAGAGAGCCTAATATCTGACAGAACTCTTGGCAAATCCCTTTGTTTATTCATGCACACACAAACCTTTCCTCCATGCCCAGAAATAACTAATTTTCAAAATAGTATCATCTGAGCCACAGAATGATGTAATAAATAATGGGTTTCTACCAAAAAGACCAGGATGCTAGTCCCCAATTTGTTATCTTTTTTAATTTTCATTTTTACTTTATTTTGCTTTACAATACTGTATTGGTTTTGCAAGTGTATATAAGTAATAAAGCTCTCTCATTCCAACATCCATCAGACTGGAGCTCGTGTAATGATACATTGCTTGGTGAGAATGTAGCAGCCACAGTGGAAAACAATCTGGCAGTTCCTCAAAAAGTTAAAAGTTAACGTGAAGTTACCCTATAATCCAACAAATTTACTCAAATTGAAAGCAGGTATTTAAATACAAATGTACAAGACAGTTTATAATAGCTTATTCATAATAGCCAAAAACTGTAAAAAAACATGAATATCTGTCAACAGATGAGTGGGTAACCATTTGTAAGATATACACACAACACCCATAAACAATGGAATATTATTCATCCATAAAAATGGAATAAAGCACTGAGACATGGTATATAAATGAACCTTGAAAACATTTTGCTAAGAAGGAAGACACAAAATGTAACATTTAATTCTAATTATATGAAATATCTAGCAGTGGCAAATTTTATGGGAAAAAAAGTAGGAAAAGATTATTTTGTCTAAAAGATTATCTTCAAATATGTCTTCTATGAAGATTATCTTCAAACACATGAATCCTTAGCCTCGCATTCCCTAAGACTATGGCTAGATAGTAACTATTTGAAAAATTGGTATCTTAGATGAAATTCCAAAACTTGTGTGAAAGTTTCATCCAAAAAGGGAATGAATTCACTGATAAGGGTGTGTGAAATAGTCACTCTCTTTCTTATACCATCTAAATTAATCTAAAACTCCCAGATGGTTGACTTATTTTTTCTTTTTCATTCAGATACTTTTCCTTCTTTTCCTCGGGCTCTCATTTGTTCTCTCTCCCTCTAATATTAAAAGCAAAATCAGGACAAACAGAATCTCCCAGAGCTTCCAGGAAATAGACAAGGTCATCAGTTGCTCATAATCAATGTAAACTGATCCTAAAAATATCCTCTAAGCAAGTGTATATTTTCAGTTTTTAAAGCAATGTAAACCCCAGTGTTACCATTAAACTGGAATGGTAAACATACTGTCCTGGAGCAGGGAATGGCAACCCACTCCAGTATTCTTGCATGAAGAATCCCATGGACAGAGGAGCCTGGCGGATTACAGTCCATGGCTTTGCAAAGAGTCAGATACAACTGAGCACACAAACACACTGTACCACTCACATGCTCATCTTCACACTGGTCCATGTAAATAATTTATTGATTCATATAAAGAATATAAGAATTCAAATAAGGAAATAAATTTTATAATTTATTGCAAATACTTTATATAATAATTAAAACAAATGATTGTCAGTTTTACACACATTGTGTTTTATACTCACCTTCTCTGTAAAACTCTCCCAGGAGTTTGCATTAGAATTGTTCAGAAGCAATAGGAAGCCCCCAACTGCATTATAATGTTACTGATATTAAAAACAGTATTGGACCCAGTCTCCTAAATTTGAACCCATTTCTACTCTGAAAAGGCTGTTAACACCTTAGATCCAGTGAGTCTGAGAACCATTAAATCTGTACTAGCCAGAATGTATAAATATGTATGCACATTTACATTTGTATATGTAAATATCTACATAGTCCTTGCCCCACACCTTTCCAGCTACCTATTTCTTTCAAGAGCATCCGGTACGGTGAATGAATGTGGACTAGAATAGTTCTCAGCTCTGAGATGTGCTCTCCAGAAAAAAACTACTAAAATCTGCAGAACTGTAAGTTATAGGCCTAGAAGCGAGCCCAGCTACACAGCTCTCCACAAATTACAGGTAGACAGTAGACTTAAAGAAGAATTTCCTTCTTTAAAAGTGTTTCAATGCTTAGATATCAAGGCGACAGATTCCTTAGAAACACGGCAATAGGGAAATGATATCCATGCTGAATACGAATGCCCTAACTGTGCAATTCTTCTATTAGCCCACAGAAGAATACCTATTCTAAATTGTCTTTTTTGTGAAAATATAGGGCAGGTGTTGCTATTTGGCATTGCATTTTTCTTTCAGTTATCTTGGCACTACTCTTAATGAAGAGAGAAGATCTGGTTAAGTATGAAATTAGTTATCCAATTGGAGAAATGCCTGCTGTTTGCACGTATTTTAAATTCCTGAAAAATCTGACAAATGCCCAAAGAACTCCCCACTACAATTTAGATAAAAGAAAGTATCAACTTTCAACAGCAATTAATCATGCATACATATATATGTAAATGTGTATGTACAGTTTGGGGGAGAGAAAAGGTCTTGCTAAGGTGAACTACAATTCTTATTCCTCATAGGGGTCTAAAAAGGAAAATAGGAACTATAATGGCTACAACTTGAAGTTTAAAGATACTTTATCTAGTTCTGATTCCACCATCTTCCAGTGATCACATGGCTACCACTTTAGTGTGTCCAACCTGGTTAATACTATATTTTCAGAAAGAGAAGGAAAGGGAAATTATGATATAATATAAATCTCATACACACATTTTAATGATACATTTCTATCTTTCCTGGGTGAATTTGAAGAGAATTATGATAAATGAAAAAGTCAATTCCCAAAAGGTTACGTACTGTATGATTTCATTTATATATAACACTCTTTAAATAACAATATTATACAAAGAGTAACAGATTAATGGTTGCCAGGGAATAAGAAGAGGTCGAGGTGGGGAGGAATGATGAGAGTGGATGGGGCTATATAAGAGGGATTCCTGTAGTGATGGAAATGTTCTGTATCTTGATGGTATCAATATCAATAGCCCAGTTATGATGTTGTATTACAATTTTGTAACATTTTACCACTGAGGCAAATTAGGTTAAGTATATGTGGAATTCTCCTGTATCATTTCTTACAATTCCATTTAAATATGAAATTATCTAAAAAAAGTTTAACTAAAAATAAATTATAAATTATCCTACAAACAATAAAAAACTCAATTTAAAAACAATATTCATAAAGAGCATAAAATATGAAATATTTGGGAATAAATATGATGTGCAAGACCTATACACTGAATACAACAAAACATTGCTGAGATGAACTAAAGAAGAATTCATTTAATGAAAAGAGATCTTGTGCATGGGTTAAATTCAATATTAAGATGTCAACTCCCCCCAGATTCTAGTATACATTTAAAGTATTCCCAATCAATGCAAACTAGTACAGCCACTATGGAGAACAAGGTGGAGATTCCTTAAAAAAACGGAAATAGAACTGCCATATGACCAAGCAAACCCACTGCTGGGCATACACACTGAGGAAGCCAGAAGTGAAAGAAACACGTGTACCCCAATATTCATCACGGCACTGTTGACAATAGCCAGAACATGGAAGCAACCTAGACGTCCATCGGCAGACAAATGGATAAGAAAGCTGTGGTACATATACACAATGGAATATTACTCAGCTATTAAAAAGAATGCATTTGAATCAGTTCTACTGAGGTAGATGAAACTGGAGCCTATTATACAGAGTGAAGTAAGTCAGAAAGAAAAACACCAATACAGTATATTAATGCATATATATGGAATTCAGAAAGATGGTAACAATGACCCAATATGTGAGACAGCAAGAGTCACAAATGTAAAGAACAGACTTTTGGACTCTGTGAGAGAAGGCAAGGGTGGGATGATTTGAGAGAATAGCACTAAAACATATATATTATCATATGTGAAATAGATCACCAGTCCAGGTCTGATGCATGAGAGAGGCTGCTCAGGGCTGGTGCACTGGGATGATCCTGAGGGATGAGATGGGGAGGGAGATGGAGGGGAGTTCAAGATGGGGAACACATGTACACCAATGGCAGATTCATGTGAATGTACGGCAAAAACCACCATAATATTGTAATTAGCCTCCAATTAAAATAAATTAATTTAAAAAAGTATTCCCAATCAAAATCTCTCTATATTTTTATGTGAAAATTGACAAGCTGGTTCTAAAATTCATATGAAAATGCAAAGGCCTTAGAACAGTCAAAATTTCAATATTATGAAGCTTTATGACAATGTGGTATTGGCCTAAAGATGAGACAGATTAAAAGAATGTAAAGTACAGAAATAGATCCACACATAAATGGGCAAATGATTTTAAACAAAAGCAGTTCAGTGGAGAAAGAACAATCTTTTCTAGAAATAGTCATACAATATTGTAAAGTAATTAACCTCCAATTAAAATAAATTTATATTAAAATAATAAAAAATATAAAAGAAATAGTCCTGGAATAACTGGATATTTATGTGCAAAAAAATAAACACCTCACATCATGTATAAAAAGTGTCTTAAGATGAATTATAGATCTAAACACAAACATGAACCTATGAATCTTCTATAGAAAAATGTAGGAGATAAACTGACTTTGATTTAGGCAAGTATTTCTTTTTTTTTCATAATTTGAAGCTTTTTTAAAATATAAATCTATTTATTTTAATTGGAGGTTAATTACTTTACAATATTGTATTGGTTTTGCCATACATCAACATGAATCCGCCACAGGTATACACGTGCTCCCCATCCTGAACCCCCCTCCCTCTTTCCTCCCCATTCTGGCCAGGCTCCTCTATCCATGGGATTCTCCAGGCAAGAATACTGGAATGGGTTGCACTGCCCTCCTCCAGGGGATCTTTCTGACCTAGGAATCGAACTCACATCTCTTACATGTCCTGCATTGGCAGGTGGGTTCTTTACCACTAACACCACATGTGAAGCCCAGATATAACAATGCAGTATGCAAAATTCTAGGATACATCCCCAGCACCACTACCACTAGGATCTCTGGCCCCTGTTACACACACCCTCCCCCAGTTATTCAATAAAGTGAAGTGAAGTGAAGTGAAGTCGCTCAGTCGTGTCTGACTCTTTGTGACCCCATAGACTGTAGCCTACCATGCTTCTCCATCCATGGGATTTTCCAGGCAAGAGTACTGGAGTGGATTGTCATTTCTTTCTCCAGAGGACCTTCCCAACCCTGGGATCAAACCCGGGTCTCCTGCATCGTAGGCAGACGCTTTACCATTTGAGCCACAAACTCTTCTTCAAACCACATTTACTTTGTAATCTATTCCAATGTTGTTTCTATACTCATCACTCTACTGAAACCACTCTTGCTAAAATCACAGCTACCCTCGTTGTTGAATCTAATGACTCCTTTTGTAATACTCATCCTAAAACCAAATGGCTCCTTTTCAAGATCCTCTTCTCCCTTGCTTTACATAAAAGCACATTCTCCAGATTTTTCTCCTTTCCAATCTCTTTTGATGGCCAGTTTTACTTTTCCCATTCCTTAAATATGAATGGGGTTCTATTCTAATCTCTTATCTTACTACTCTATATACTCTCCCTGGTGTTCTGGTATTCAGTCACTATCCATATGTTGATGAATAACATTTATATCTTCTTCGCAAATTATCCACAAAATGACAACCCACTCCAGTATTCTTGCCTGGAGAATCCCATGGACAGAGGAACCTAGCAAGGTTCAGTCCATGGGGTCACAAGAGTTGGACTTGACTTAGCAACTAAACCACCACCACCCAAATTCTCCTCTACATTCCACTCACATATCCTACAGTTTCGGAAATAATTCCAAAGCGACATCTCATTGGAAAAACTCAGTTATCACTCCAATTCCATAATTCTCTTCCTACAGTGTTACCTCACTTAGAAAATGGTGGCCTAAGCCTTGGCCGATGCAGTTCATCAAGTCTCGTGAACTATAGCACCAAAATCTCCTGAATCTATCTTCACTGCCACAACACTAGTCCGTGCTTCCGTTTGCTTCATGCTGATTGTTGTAGTGTTAGTCGCTCAGTCTTGTCCGACTCTGCGACCCCATGGACTGTTGCCCAGCAGGCTCCTCTGTTCATGCAATTGTAAAGCAAGCATACTGGAGTGGGTTGCCATTCCCTTCTCCAGGGGATCTTCCCAACCCAGGGAACGAATCCGTGTCTCCTACAATGCAGGCAGATCCTTTACGATCTGAGCCACTGGGGAAGCTCTTGTTGCAATATCTTCCTAAATGATAATACACCTCTCCTTCTGCCCTTCCACTCCACTCTGCCCTACTAGTTGCACAGAGCCAGAAGAGAGAATTTTGAAAACATATACCTGTTTGTGCCATTCGCTACTTAAAATCAATGGTTTCTCATTATAGTCAGTATTGAGTCTAATACATGGCTTTACCGTCCTTATTGTTTAGCTTCCCTCCCAAGTTTTACCCACTGTTACTACTCCTACCTTCAGGCTCTCTGCTCCAGGAATGAATTTTCAGTTCCTGAAGATCCTGAGTTTGCTCTCACCTCAACACCTTGACACATTCTGTTTCTTCCACAAAAGCACATTTTTTCTTCTCTTGGCTAACTACTACTTATCCTCGTGTCTCGCTATTTGTCAAGACTTCCCTGAAATCCAGACTGACTGAGATGGTTTTTCTCTCTGTTTACAGACTACACTGAACTATCTTAGTACTGCATTTGAATTCATTTACTTGTTGCTCTTGTTTACCATTAAACCACTAGAACTTGGCAAAACTATCTGACATATAGTAGAGAGTCAATAAAAATTTTCTGGTGAAAGGGAAGGGAGACAAAAGGAGAGGGAAAGGAAGGAAAACTCTGGAGTCAATCTGGAAGAGTCACTCTCTTGCTGACTGTTCATTAGGTTCAAATAGCTCAGAAAACAATCTGATATTTGCTTAAAGTAAAAAAAAAAAAATATTAATTTTAAAACTCTCCTACTGAAGGAATAAATAAAAGCTTCCCACATCCAAATTCTTACCTCTACAATCCCTAATTCCTGATCACAATATAAATTCAGACATCAGCCTTGCATTTCCCAAGTCTGCACACAATAATATATTAAAGAACCATCAACATCAATTAAAAGTTGTGATTTTCTTGGAAGAAAGTCAGGACTTTACTAATAATAATGTAGTTTATCCAATATTGCATGGAGGCATAGGGAAATATCACTAATTCCTCAGATATCATATATTACTTACAAGACAATTTTTTTTAAAAAGAACAATTCCAATTTCCCCCAATTTACTGCACTTTCCAGGTTTTTAAGAAATCCTTATTTGCCTTATATAAACTGTATTTATCAGTCTCACAGGTTAATTTTATGTTACTTAAAAATATTTTCTTTAATCCATTTTTTAAAATTTAACACCATTAATTTCATTACAAGGATTCTCATTAAAGGCACTAAGTGGAAAACATGTTTATCCAAATTCATAAACAAATAATCAATTTTCCACTCTTCTCTCAAATCATTTTCCAGTGTGTATTGCTAAGCTTTTTCATTATAATTGATTCTATACAGCCTTTCTTTAGATATTTAATCCAGATTATTTGTGACCTTGGACTCTATTCTCAATAATGCATTTCATTCCAGAGGTTTCCATCTTCTTGGAAACATGTTGAGATTACTTTTCAGAGTTCAAGCTGTATCATACACCTGAGTAATTCCAGGCAGACAAGGTAACACTCTTAAGTAACAGCATAGCTTCCCAATTAACATCACAAAACATAAATATTGTTGCTCCTTACTATGCTTATCTCAAAATCCTACACTTCATTCAGTGTGACAATCTCTAAGTCCTTCCATATTGCTGTAAATGGCATTATTTCTTTCTTTTTAATGGCTGAGTAGTAAGAGTAAAAAAGTAAGTCAGACAGAGATGAAATATTGTTTGACATTCCTTATATGTGGAATCTAAAAGAAATGATACCAATGAACTTACAAAACAAAAAGAGACTCACAGACTTAGAGAACAAACTTAACAGTTGCCAGAAGGAAGGATGAGGGGAAGAGACAGGGAGTTTGAGATGGACAGGCACACACTGCTATATTTAAAAGGGATAACCGAAAAGGACCTACTGTCTAGCACAGGGAACTCTGCTCAATGTTATGTGTTAGCCTTGTTTGGTGAGGAGGAGAATGCATTCTCATATATGTATGGCTGAGTCCCTTTGTTGTTCACCTGAAATTATCACAACATTGGCTATACCCCAACACAAAATAAAAAGTTAAAAAAATCTTACATAGTCTGTACTAAAGACCAGAGGGAAGAATGACAAAAGCAGTATTTATTATTTCAGGCTCTTAAGAATAAGTGATGTCTATAGGAAGCCAACTCCAAGTGCCAGAAAAGGGGAGAAATCCTGTTAAGTCACTTCTTTGATTTATTAGTTTGTCCATAGGACACAAATAATCAAGTTTCACTGAGCTCTATAACTGAATTGACCTTTAAAAAAAAAAAAAAAAAAAAAAACAGAAAGTGTGGGCCGTAAGACCACAAGGTTTTCTTCAACTACTGTAATGAATTATTTTTGAGTAATGAAGCAATCTCCAGATAGTTCACCTGATTGGGTAGTACAGACAATTCAACTATATCTACTGTGAACACATTCTTTTAGGCAGAATTGGACATAGGGGATTTATATACCATCTTGTATCCAACTAGATAAAACACATACACACTGGTTGCCTCTAGAAGGCTTTCCATTCTTCAAAAAATGGTCATTGCTGAATGTGCACCTTCTCACCCCAATCCATCACAGTCACTGCTTTATTAACTGATCTAGCTCCTTGTTTTCATTTACAGTTTTAAGTCTCCCCCTCAAAGAAGAATATATTGACTTGGGCACATCAACGTATTTCATTAAGTCTCCAAGTACTACTGCGAAATAGTCATTCCAATTGACCTGTGAAGTTATAAGAATTTATACATAGGTAGACGGTAGCACAGAATGAACACAAGTATTGAGAGTTATACCTAAACTCAAACCTAGATCAGTCACCTAACAACTGTAACATTTTGGGCAAGTTACATTTACTTCCCCAAATCCATATTCCTCATCTTTAAAATGAGAATAATAATGATTTCATAGAGTTGCTATGAGAATTAAGTACAAGCATATGGCATATGGAAAGTGATCAGAAACTCATGGTTCCTTCCCTTCCAGCTTTGTAAAATGTATTTAGATTTGGAATTTTCCAAGCACTTTACAAAGTAGCGTAAATCTTTTAATTTTCTCTAGACAATATAAATGATGTTTTCTCACTGTATGAAACCAGCACAGTAGCCCCATTTGATTCTGAGTCTTAACACATTGAAGGACACATCTAATGTAGTTTTACTATTTGTTGAGACTCCACTAGTTAAGCATTTCTCTTGCTCCTTGTAGCTGCTGTCATTTCTTTCACATTAAATGGTTCTGGTAGCAGTGATGTTCTGCATTTCCAGTCTCCACGAAGGAGCAATTTAGAAAGTCTAATAAATAAATAACCATTCAGCCATGCTCCTTTAATTTTCATTCCTCTAAATCCAAACAGTGGCAATAATTGAAAACTCCTAAGTGCTAGAGGAAGGAAAAATATGAGAATATTTTTGTGGCAGCATACTCAGTTCTACAATGAGCAAAAATCTCTAGATCTCACAGCAAACTGGTCTCTATATAAAGGCTTTGACAATTCAGTGTTGTCAAAGTGACCACAAAATTATAACTCTTGTGCAAGTACAGGAATATAGGACATGCATGGGCTTTGATATTCAAGGGGAGATATTATTGTTGGTAGACAATTATCTAAGGGCTTCTCACTTGTGTGCACATCTTCTCATCAGAAGCACTGGGAGTTTTTGTTCTGGACTATTTTCTTAAGGATATTTACATAGCAAACAACTTTGGAAGATGGAGAAAGTATCTTCCTCCAATGCAAAGGACAGAGTTGTTTGCTCTTTGGGATAATAAAGATAATATCTTCCTCCAGTACCAATGGTGGGGAGTTTAAAATATTGGGGTTTCCTAAGCTCGGGTCCTCGCAGCTGCGAAGAAAGAAGACCATTCATCAATCACTGAATGGATCATTTACTGCTGGATTTTTATTACTCTTACTTTAATTATTCCAATTCTCCAAAATAGTTTCCCCACCTCCATTTTTGAGCCTTCAAGTTCATTCTCTACCGTAGTCAGATGAGCTTTACAAAACATGAACTTAATCATGTTTCTTTCTTAAACTTTCAATAGTTTCCCATTACCCAAAGGATGAGGCTCAAACTTATAAACTGGCTTACAAGATCTTTTTTAGAAATTATTCATTTTTGGCTGTGCTGGGTCTTCACTGTGTGCAGGTTTTTCTCTAGTTGCAGCGTGCAGAGGCTCTCTCTAGTGGTAGTGTGTGTGTTTCTCATCGCAGAGGCTCTTCTTGTTGCACACCATGGGTTATAGGGTACACAGGGTTCAGGAGTCATGGCATGAGGCTCAATAGTTGTGGCTCCCAGATTCTAGAGCACAGGCTCAGTAGTTGTGGTACATGGTGTTAGTTGCTCCCTGGCATTTGGGATCTTCCCAGTTGAGGGATCAAAACCATGTCTCCTGCATTGGCAGGGCGATTATTTACCACTGAGCCACCAGGGAATCCCTTGGCTTACAAGACCCTTTATGATCTGGTCTCTGCTGCACTCCAGAGGATCACACCTCCTATTCATGCCCGTGCATTATGCATACTGTATTAAATTCCTGTTCTACTGAGCGCCTTTCGTTCCTTAAAAGCCTCATGTTCTTCTTCATCTCTGGGACTTTGCATATACTGTTCCATCTGCCCTGAACTATCTCCCATCTTCCCAACCCCTTTCCATTCATCTAACTCTATTTCTTTAGGCTTTAACCTAAACAGAAAAGTGTTGGACAGTGCATACCCTTAAATATATAACATGCACACACACACATACACACATACACACACACACACACTTCCATATAGACTGTGTTGTTCTGGATACATACTGTTTGCTCCTTCCTCCCTGATAATGGGGACTTCAGTCCTCACCAACAAATGTTTATTGTCTGAGCTCACATACAGGGAACATATTAGTGACTGCCAAAGACAGGGAGTAGGAGGAGGGCAAAATGAACAAAGGGGTCAAAGGAACAAACTTCCAGTTAAAAGATAAATAAGTCACGGAAATGTAATGGACAGCACAGGGACTATAGTTAAGAATACTGTAGTGCATATGAGACAGTTGCTGAGAGAGTAGATCTTAAAAGTTCCCATCACAAGAAAAAATAATCTAGTAACTATGCAATAGGACGGATGTTAACTAGACTTATCACGGTGATCATTTCACAACATAAAAATGAATCATTATGCTGTACACCTGAAATTAATATAATGTTATATGTCAAGTATACCTCTGTAAAACAGTTTGACTTTTTCATAGCTGCATCATTGCTATTTACTAATTTTATGGTTACTGCAACTAACCAAAACTGCTATCAGTTCAGTTCAGTTCAGTTCAGTTCAGTTCAGTTCAGTTCAGTCGCTCAGTCATGTCCGACTCTTTGCGACCCATGAATTGCAGCACGCCAGGCCTCCCTGTCCATCACCATCTCCCGGAGTTCACTCAGACTCATGTCCATCGAGTCAGTGATGCCATCCAGCCATCTCATCCTCTGTCGTCCCTTTATCCTCCTGTCGCCAATCCTTCCCAGCATCAGAGTCTTCTCCAATGAGTCAGCTCTTCTCATGAGGTGGCCAAAGTACTGGAGTTTCAGCTTTAGCATCATTCCCTCCAAAGAAATCCCAGGGCTGATCTTCTTCAGAATGGATTTGTTGGATCTCCTTGCAGTCCAAACTGCTACCAAGGAGTATCTAATCTGAAATCATGAATGACACCTCCATTTAGGAGTGTTTAATGCTCATTGGGAATCAAAGTAAGAAATGACTATTTTCTTCTTTAAAATTATTGTTTTGAAAAGGCAACACAATAAACCTATTAGAAGGAGTTTCCCAATAAGGTTTGTTCATTGCTGACACTTTCTTAGTGTCTCGATGTTGTCCTAAAGTGTGTCACCCATGACCTCAGTATCATCAGGAAACTGTAATAAACAAGATTATCTCTCTAGGAATCTTGTCTAAGACCATTGTTATGTAACTCTGGTCCAAACAGGTAGGTTTTATTTTCTTTCCTCTGAGTTTTGAACTGAGACTTCAGTTGTTGAGAAGACAGAAACGCTACTCAAAATCTCTTATGTTTCTCCCAACTCCCCTCCAGCTAAATTCTCATTAAGAGAGGCCCTATCAGTGGGTTCCATCACATAAAATGACCAACATTTCTTCAGCCTGGATTGTGAGCTGAGGTTACAAATTGTTTAATGAACCTGAGAATTCAACACACAGCAAGGAGAAACATTTGGCTGGCAGACACTAACATTTCTTACAGAGCAAAAGACAAATAAAGCTTTTTTTTTTTTTTTCCTCCCAGAGAAGCATATTCTCAAATCCTAGAATCATATTTGACTACAGATGTACAGAGAATAAAGATGTTATATAAGTTCCAGGAAGGACCAGATCCACTTTCAAAGCTGTTAAGATTCAAAATAATAACAAAGTGAAGGAAGAGGAAGAACAGAATTGCAGATCACTCAAAGTAATGACTATTTTCACTAATGATGGGAAGTACTGGTATGAGAGGGAAAAAAAAACCTACAGCTAATGGAATAAATATCCTAGCTATTTCAAGTTTTTGCCAAGTTAGGGGAAAATACTTGGTTAATATAAAATAACCACTCTGACATTTATTTATAATTATGTAGGCTTTAGTTTCTCTTACCAGTTCAGTAGGTGAACTGAATGAATTATGAGGCAGAAAAACAGTACCAAATTAATGATGGAAGAAAACAAAAACCTTGGAAAATCAGAATGTAATGGATTTTATCTGTTCACCAGCTAATGTAACAAATACATCCCAGACCACAGAGGGCTGACCTTGTTTTCAGTTTGAAGTTTTTGAACTTTAGACTAGCATCATGGATTAAGTTTGATATGCCATCATTAAGCTTACAGCCCTCTATTTGGAATGTTAAGAATCCTTCCTGTGTCTCAAAACGAAAGGAAGTTCATGCCAATGTGCTTCTGATTCATTTACACTGACTCATTAAAATGTATTTCCTTCCTCATGTGATACTTTATATACAAAGTGTCATTTGACTACTTTGATGAGCCAAATTAACATGTTCACCCTTGTACAAATACAAGATACTGGAAATATCATTTTTGTGTGTGTGAATACACAAGTCATAGTTGATATTATTGAGAGATCTCAGGTTTAAGTGTTATAGATCATTTCAAAAACAGTGTCATTTGAGAAGCATGCTACAACTCTGCCTATCCCAATCTATTCCATCCCCACCAGTGTCCAGGCTCACTCTTTCTGCTGAGCCAGATATTCTTACTATCAATCAGCAGACTGCTTCACAAGATATATCACAATTGTTCTTAGATTCCAAAGGCCATTGTTTAAACGGACAACACAGATCACTATATCAAATTAGTATGTTTTTCCTCTTAAAGGTACAGTGCTGCCTTTTGGCAAAGGCAACAGAAAACTATTTTGTTTTTTGGTATTCCTTTTTTTGGACAAGTAAAGTGTTAAAGTGGCCGTGAGTCTACCAGTAAAAAAAAGCAAGTAAGATGACAACTATGAGAAAATAGCCAAAATACTGTGAAGATCAAGACTTCACATAGTACAGTAGATGGCTATGGTTCCAATTTTCCAGTTTTATTTTATTATACCTAGCTGCCTTAAGAGATTTCAAAGAAAATCTGTATGTGTGCAACCATGAGGGACTTAACTCTTATTCAGAGCATTCACAGATTTAATTTGGGAATTGTTGTAGCCTTTATAATCTCCATTTTCATAAATTTGAATATGTGTGCATGCCATTCCTTTACTATAAAATACAGAGTTGAATGGAAACTAACTTCATCTTTCAAAGAAATTTTAGCAAAACTGTCATAATTTACATGATAGTAAACTATTAATGAGTTCACTGATTAATTATTTTTACTCAGGACAGAAGTATCTTGACAACTATCTTCTAAAAACTGATTTTTTTCTGATCAGAAAAGTAAAATAAGCACTTACGAATGACTAGAAACTGAAATTTCCTTGCAATTGCACCCTTTGATTTGATAGGATTCAATTTGAGCATTCGTGACCATTTACAAAATGGCTGATTTCTATGGGTGCACTATGTCATACGTATAATTTCCCTAGAAGCTTTCAAGCATGCACTGTGTACTGGTGAGGTACAATAAATGAAGTGAACACAGAACGTATTTCCATTGCTTGAGTATATTATAAATATGTCTATATATACAGATCATGTAAGCATATAAATAGAAAGTGTTTATATGTGTAAACATGTGCACATATATACACACATGCACCTGTTTGCTATAAATAAACATTTTTAATGAATCCAGGCCCTCAGTCAATAGGACATTCTCCCAAACTGCTTCCCTCAGGAATATCATGCCTCTGTACTACATAAATATTCCAACCAGAAGAAAGGTATGACTAGTTTTAATGTTATTTGTATAGGGTATTTAAACATATTAAGTCAAACTTCAACAATTCAAAACTAAATGAGCATCTCCTTATTTTCTGGGAACTAGAGCACTCTGGGACAGGAATAGCACATATATGTATGTCTGTGTGCATATATTTATATACCTGTTTATAAGGTTAACTGGTATAAGACAGAGTGAAACACAGTACACTACTTCTTCAAAAAATAGTTCTGCTAGCAGATACATCATGATACATGTGGACTATAAGTATACAACCATTGGTACTATTCAACAAATGACAAAAATTTCCCCCGTCCATACTGCATTATGCATTTATACATATTGATTTATAAATGTCTTTCATATATGCTCATTTCTAGTCTCAGGCCCTAGAAATTCTGGACGCCCCCTTGTTAGTCTCTACCAATTAGTCAAATGGATCTAATCAAATTGTCAACCATGGGACTTCCCTGGTGCTCCATTGACTAAGACTCTGCACTCCCAATGCAGGGGGCTCAGATTTTACTCCTGGTCAGGGAACAAGATCCCACATGCTGCAATTGAATGTTCACATTTCACAACTAAAGATCCCGTGTGCTACATCTAATACATGGTGCAGCCGAATAAATAAATGTTTTTTAAAAATTGACAACCACTTACTCTTTTGCTATTTAAATACCGTGCATATAGAAATAAATAAGGTAAAATCATTGCCCTTAGGGAGCATATGGCCAGCTGGGAAGATAGATAGGTACATTGATAATACAGCGTAATAAGTACCAAGAGAGAGCAAAAAGCAGGTGGTATGGGATTACAAGGGCTTCCCAGGTGGCTCAGTGGTAAACAATTTGACTGCCATTGCAGGACATGCAGGTTTGATCTCAGGGTCGGGAAGATCCCCTGGAGAAGGAAATGGCAACCCACTTCAGTATTCTTGTCTTGAAAAATACCATGGACACAGGAGCCACAATTCATGAAGGCACAAAGAGTTGGACACAACCAAGTGACTGAACACACACACACGGGATTACAAAAATGTCATATTGACTCAGACTAGAAATGAAGGGGCTCAATGAAAACTTGAGCTTCTTGGATGGCTCAGTGGTAAGAAATCTACGTGTAATGCAGGAGACATGGGTTCAATCCCTGGGTTGAAAAGATCTCCAGGAGAAGGAAATGGCAACCCACTCAATGGATATGAGTTTGAGCAAACTCCTAGAGCTAGTGAAGGACAGGAAAGCCTGGTGTGCTGCCGTCCATGGGATCACAACAAGTTGGACATGACTTAGTGACTGAACAATGAAGACTTACAAAAGGAGATGTGATCATAGAAGTCATTCTTGAATTCCAGCAGAGATTTACAGACAAAAGAATATGTGCAAGTTATAGACACAAAGAAAATATGACACACTAAATGTGTACCTTGTTATGGCTGAGGTCAGATCACATCAGGTCTTATATATCATCTGAAATTGACTGAATTTCATCCTGAAGAGAGCTAAGCTTTTCTCTTCTCCATATGATCTCAACATCCAACAAGCTAGTCAGGGCTTTCATGGTTATTCCTGAAACCATTCCTCACTATGATTCTAGAGATTTTCCAAGGAAACTACAGTCTGGTTAACAAAGATCAAATTCTGCAATGCAGAGAAGTCATGAAAATTTGAAGGTAACTCTGAGTAAAAAAAGGCATCCCACATTACTACAATTGAGCAAAACTCCTTAAACAGAATACATTTCAGGCCTATCATGTGTATACTGAAAATAGATATTAGAGCAGATTAAGAACATATAATCGATCAGGAATATATTCCTAACATGTATTAGTCTCTTGGTGACATGGAAAATAGAACTCAGATACAGTTACTTATAAAACAGAAAAATATTCCTTTGTAACATTCTATGGGTTTCAACTATAGAACTACAGAATTCAAGGGGATAGAAAACAGGGATCAAAGATTCATTTTGGATTATATGAAAACCAGGAAAGCCTGAACAAAAACTAATAAGTAAGAATCTGAGAAGGCAAGGAAGAGAAATCTTGAGGAAATATATGTTTTACTTTCAAAGTAAGGCAAAAGAGAAAAGTGAGAAAGGAAAGATAGTGTTCTGAGCCCACAATACAACATTAAGGACAAGCTCTGGTTCAGAACCTCAAGATCTGAGACTGCATCTCAGATAGTACTTAGACTGTATGTGAATCAACAACAGGGGAAAAAATACAAAGCCAGAGTGGGTATGAGATCAGTATTTGGATTAGAACAGTTGGAATGGTCATCAAGAAGAAATTGGAATCCTAAGAGAGGAAGATATTTTAAGAGGACATATATAGTCGTAAATGAAGTTATACTATCAGACCCAAATAAATTATACTCCAGAGAAATAATAGTAATGATAATCATGAGAAAAATAGAATTTCTGAAAAAATCTGTCTCAATAGCCTTAATGTAAAAAAAAGTCAGCAAAATATAGACTGAGTGCTGGTAGAATTAGATTTATTTGTATTTGAAAGATCTCACAAAAATTTGGTTAAGTAAAACAGTGTCAGCTTGGAACTTCAGTCACATTAGGTGGTTATTCTCATGTAAAATTTTTATTAATTATCTGGAACAAAATTTTGAATTTTGGCTCATTAGTTCTGTTGACAGAATCAAATGAGAATGAACACAATGAATGACAAAGATAAAAACCAAAAATATTAGCAAGATGAATTATTCCTAGGATTACCACAGAATCTTGCCCTTGGGTCTAAATAATGATAGTGTTCAAGTAAAGACTGAAGAAAATCATGATTCTGAAGCCACAAATATCAACAAAATAAGGTTTGCATGGACTCACTACACACTCACTAGGAGTCAGCTGTGGACTTCCCTCGTGTTTCAGAGGTTAAGCCTCCATGTTCCCAATGCAAATGTCATGGATTCAATCAATCCCTGGTCAATGGAGCTACACTTGGCACATAGTAGAGCTGAAACAAAGCCCTTAATATGAGTCAGCGTGGAATATAGCTGTTTAAAAATAGACGATATAGTCCTGGAATGAAATCCAATAAAAATGTTTAGTAAAAACAAAAAAGATGATGGGCCTGTTCTATTCTGGGATAGCCGGACAAACCAATGGACTATCTGGGTTAGGTCCTTTCTGGACTCTGCAGTGGCAAACCACACATCCAAAGGAACCTGAGCAAGATGGTGGAGGAGGAGTGTTAAAAACCATATCATGTGAAGAACAGTTGAAGGAAATGGGGAGACTGAGCCTAGAAAAGGATTATCAGTGACTTCAAATCTTTGTTGTCATATTGTATAGAAGAGGAAATTACAGTTGTTTCAGTTTCCCCTCATACAGTTATGAGAATGCCAATTTTGGTTCTATATATTGATATGATTTTCTAATGAATAGACATGTTCACAAACAAAATCTAGAAGTTGCATAGATAATGTGCTTCTTGCCACCACAGGTGATAAAGTGAAAACTGATTAACATAAAATGTTAGAGTCTAAGAGTCTTAAGAATTAGAAAGAACCTTAGAGATGATCTTCTAGTCTCATACTTTCATCTTACATGTATAAAAACTAACCTAGAAAAAATAAGTGACACTTGTCTATGGTGTATAGGCAATACTTAAATCCAGGTTTTTCGACTCTAAGTATGTTCTTTTTACTAGGGAGGATAGCAATATCTGATGAGGGCTTAGTCAGAAACCCTACTAGAAAGAAAGGTTCCCAAATAAGAGCAACTCCAAGAGAAACCTGATTTTGCTGCCTGTTACACTAACTCAGTGGCATCCCACTCTTGCCTGGAAAATCCCATCCATGGATGGAGGAGTCTGGTAGGCTGCAGTCCATGGGGCCGCTGAGTCAGACACGACTGAGCGACTTAACTTTCACTTTTCACTTTCATGCATTGGAGAAGGAAATGGCAACCCACTCCAGTTCTTGCCTGGAGAATCCCAGGGATGGCAGAGCCCAATGGGCTGCTGTCTGCGGGGTCGCACAGAGTCAGACACGACTGAAGCGACTTAGCAGCAGCAGCAGCAGCAGCAGCAGCACACTAAAAAAGTATTCCTCCTCCTTCCCTCAAATGTCGTTCACTGTGTTGCACAAATTCTTTGGCAAATGATAATAGAAGTTATTTATTTGCCTGTATCACTGTCTCTCACATTCATTTATATCACTTATGTAGCCCAAATCATCTGCTTTGTATGGACTAAGAACTTCTTGTCCAAGCTATGCCATGAAATTCCTTGTGAGACTTTGATAACATCTTTTTCCTTCTGGACCTCAGTTACCTCCTCTGTTAAGTGAGAAGATTGGACTAAGTAATTTCTAATGGCTCCTTTAGCTCTGACATCTGATAATTCTACATTAAATAGCATTTCATTCTATTAAAAAGTTAAGTCACATAACAATTAACAGCGATTCAAAATCATCTAATTTTAATGTATAATTTATTTTAAATAAAATATGTGTATTTATTTTAAAGTAACTTACTATTTCACTGACATATTTATTCTGAGTTACAGTTAATTTCCATGCAATGTAACCTATTCTAATGAATGATTCCATATAATGTTTGATAAGTACCTTCTATAAAAATGATAAAATAGGCCTAATATTTATATTAACCGTGTTATAACTTTATGCTAATGGATAGAGTAGTTGCAATTCCTGTGACATGATCTGATGCAAAATACATGTGGGTCTATGTAATAGTAAGCAAAGTTACCCTAAGGCTCTATTATCCTTGACTAAAGCTTCATTTTGAAACAGTCAATCTTTAAAATTCAGCATCCACATAAAAATTAGAGCTGACATTCCTCCCTGAGAGTTACATTTGCTGAGTTTGTGTTCAACTTTCAGTTTTAATTCTGCCACTTAAAAGTGAAAATTGCCAAAACAAACATTTGGTTTCAAAGAAAGTTATCTCTTTACCAAGTGAGTCAGAAACCAAAGACATTGCCCTGTGTTAGTGAAATACTTTTTTATATATAATGAAACTAATCCAGTTTTCCAAAACTTACTTTTACCATACTCTTGTTTCTCAGCACCAGAATCTTTGTTACCAAGAGTCATTTCTCTTGTTCATTCATCTGTATTTCCTAGTAGACCATGAAAGCCAGAGGTTTAACATCTTCTGTTAACATTTAGTCTCCATGAACATCACCTGAGCCAGTCATCATCTCTGGGAAAAAAAAAAAGGACAGGACAGTTAGAAGGGAACGATGGCACACAATGATAGATTTAAAAGTAAAATAATAATGTGATAAAAACTTGGGTACATTCTCAAAAACTATGCTGTGTTTGATAGCAGTGTGGTATAGTAAAGGGACCAGTCAATTTTTTTCTGCAAAGGGCCAGATAGTTAATATTAGGCTTTGTGGGCCATATGATCTCTGTCACAACTACTCAGCTTGCTACTGTAGCATGAAATCAGTCAGGCAGTTAGGCAATATATAACAAAGTGTGCATGGCTATGTTCCAACAAAACAGGTGATAGATCAGATTTGGCCCATGGACTGTAGTTTGCCAACTCTTGATCTGATGAAATGATTCTGAGAGATGGGGGGCTCAAATAATAGTTAGAGCACTTATTAGCCCAGTAACCCTAGGCCATTTACTTATTAACATCTTTCTGATTGCACTTTTCTGTTAAACAAGGAATACAGTATCTTGTAGGGCTGTCATGACAGAGAAGGCAATGGCAGCCCACTCCAGTGCTCTTGCCTGGAAAATCCCATGGATGGAGGAGCCTGGTGGGCTGCGGTCCATGGGGTCGCTAAGAGTCGGACACAACTGAGCAACTTCACTTTGACTTTTCACTTTCATGCACTGGAGAAGGAAATGGCAACCCACTCCAGTGTTCTTGCCTGGAGAATCCCAGGGACGGGGGCGCCTGGCGGGCTGCCGTCTCTGGGGTTGCACAGGGTTGGACGCGATTGAAGTGACTTAGCAGCAGCAGGGCTGTCATGAGCATAAACTATGATTGCTACAAACTGAACTGTGTCCCACAAAAATTCATAAGTTGATGCCCTAATTCCCTATGTGAATAAATTTGGAGACAGAGTCTTTAGCAAGTAATTAAGGTAAAATGAGGTGATAAAGGTAGGGCCCTAATCCAACATGCTGCATGAGCAGCTAGAAAATGAAAAATTGACAACAATATACATATCTCAAAAAGGAAACAAAAATCATCCAAAGATATTCAAGTTCTCCTTTTAACCAAATAAATTAAGGGTTTGGACCTCTAAACCTTGGCAAATAACAATAAGGTTGCAAAAAACATTCATGCATAGATTTCTGTGCAGACATAGATTTTCAGCTTCTTTCACTAAATGTCAAAGTTCATGACAGCAGGATTATATGATAAGAATTGCTTAGCTTTGTAAGTAACTGCCAACATATCTTCTAAAGTGATTGTACCATTTTGTACAAAGAATGAGAATTTTTATGGCCTTGCATTCTTTATAGCAGTTGGTATTGTTAGTTCTGTTTAAAGCTATCCTAATAGGCATACAGTGGTAATTATTGTTTGACTAAAGGTGAACACTCTTGAAATAAAAAAAAAAATAGAAATTCCAAGCCAAAAAAAAAAAAAAAACCACACATATATTACAATAAAGATCTAAAGGGAAATTATAAAACTGAAAAATATAGTACTCAAAATAAAGACTTCACTGTGGTGAGCTCAATAGTAGAATGGACATGACATAGGAAATCATAAATGAACTTGAAAACAGCATAGATTAAGGGCAATTATATAATCAGAATAACAGAGAGAAACAGATTTTAACAAAATGGACAGAGGCTAGCAACCTAAAAGGCCTAATATTTGTGTTAATGGAGTCCCTAAATGGGAGGAGAAAAATATTGGTAGATAAAATACATTTGATAATAGTTGAAAAATCTTGAATTTAATGAAAGGCTTAAATTTATAGATTCAAGAAGTACAGCATACTACAAAAAGGATAAACTACAAGAAAACCATGTCCAGACACATAATAATCAAACAGCTGAAAATAAAAATAAAGAAAAAAATCTTAAAAGCATCCAGAAGAAAAATGGCACATTACATACAAGAGAATTTGCATAATTGGTGAATGAGAAACCACATAGGCCAAAATATAATAGAACATTTTTGAAGACCTAAAAAGAACTGTCAGCCTGGAATTCTTTGTCCAGAAAAGTTAAAGATATTTTCAGGTGAAATAAAACTACGAGAATTTGTCACAATCAGATATAATTGCTAACAAATTCTTCAGGCTAGAAAAAATGATACCAGAAGGAAACTTGCTCCAGGAATAAAGGAAGATTGACAGAAAAGGCAATTATTTGGGCAAAATATAGGAGTATTTCTTTCTACTTAAATTCTGTAAAATATGTATGGTTCTTGAAAACAATTTAAACATTTGTCTGAGGGAGGGTTTTAATATATGTAAATGAAATACAGATGGCAACTGTAATTTAAATGGGCAGGAACCCTACATTTTACTTGAAGTGGTACAATGTTAACTCTAAATAGAATGTGAAAAGACAATATGTATACTGTTGTAATTTGAGCAACAACTAAAATTTATAAGTGTATATATATAGGCAAAAAGTTACATTAAAATGGAATACTAAAAGCTATTCAAATAATCAAAAAGAAGACAGGAAATGAAAAATAGAAAAAAGGAGACAAACAGAAAACAATGAATACAAGTATATGTAGATCTAATCCAAGAAAAATAATGAAATTAAATATATAAATAGTGTAAGACCACAAATGAGAACATAGATTGTTAGACTGAATTAAAAAAAACAAGAACTATATCTTCTCATTAAGACCAAACTATATGACTTCTATAAGAACCCCACTTCAAAGAAGAAGTTACAGACAGGTTAAAAATAAAAGACTGAAAAAGGCAATACCAGGCAAACACTTATCAAGAGAGAACTGATTAACTATACTGATATGAGACAAAGCACATTTACATATGAGGGAAATCACCAGGGATAAAGAGGGATATTACAGAATGATAGCAGGGTGATTTCATCAACAAGAAAAAAATCCTAAATATACATGCAACTAACAATAGGGCTTTTTAACTCTTGATTCCACAGCAACTAAACATTCATATATAGAAAATAAACTTCAATCCATTATTATGCTTTATTTAAAAATTAATTCAAAATGACTCATAGACTTAAATGCAAAATTAAAATGTATAAAACCTAGAGAAGAAAACATAGATGAAAAATCACTATATGCTTGTCTGGAAGAGTTCTTAGATATAATACCAAAGCACAATTAAAGAGGAAAAAAATGACCATTTGGAATTTATCAAAATTTAAAACTTTTGCTCTTAAGAGGATGAAAAAGTAAGATTCAATCTGAGAAGAAATAATTACAAATCATATATCTGACAAAGGCTTATATCCAGAAGATATAAAGAATTCTTAGAGATCCAAAATAAGGAAACAAAATTTTTAAAATAGGTAAAACACATGAAGAAACATTCCATCAAATAAGTTATATGGATGGCAAGTAAGTAGATGAATAGGTATTCAGTCTAACTACTAGAGGAAAAAAATACAAATAAAGATCTTGATAAGATACTGTTACCCAGTCCAAGCTCACTCTGCTCGCCACACAGGAGGCCAATGAAAGATGAGGTGTTCAGGCAAGGAAGAGACCAGCTGACTGAGAAGATGGCACACTAGCACGTCAAAAATAACCATCTTGTTGGGGCCTGCATATCAGATTCTTTTAAGGATCAGTGATGGGGGCAGGTGAGGAGATGAAGTAAAAAGATAATTTACTTCCTGCAAATATCTCTTAGAAGGACAAGCCTCAGGTAAAGAGATATGTTCGTTTCATTTCCTTACCGTCATTTCACAGATGGTGTGAGCAACTGGAGCTCTCAAACATTGCAGATGAGAATGGAAAAAGGTACAGCCACTTTAGAAAACAGTTTCTGGTGATGTTTAATGTATACTTCCCATGTGACAAAAACAATCCAGCTCCTCGGTATTTATGGGAAGAGAAATGAAACTTTCTGTTCACACAAAAATCAACTGAGAATGTTTATAGTAGCTTCATTCATAAACATCAAAAATGGAAAGAACCCAAATGTCCATCAACAGATGACTTTATAAACAAACAGTGGTAAAGTCTTACAGTTCACTTCAGTTCAGTCGCTCAGTCGTGTCCGACTCTTTGCGACCCCCATGAACTGCAGGACGTCAGGCCTCTCTGCCCATCACCAACTCCCGGAGTACACTCAGACTGACATCCATCGAGTCAGTGATGCCATCCAGACATCTCAACCTCTGCAGTCACCTTCTCCTCCTGCCCCCAATCCCTCCCAGCATCAGAGTCTTTTTCAATGAGTCAACTCTTCGCATGAGGTGGCCAAAGTACTGGAGTTTCAGCTTTAGCATCATTCCCTCCAAAGAAATCCAAGGGTTGATCTCCTTCAGAATGGACTGGTTAGATCTGCTTGCAGTCCAAGGGATTCTCAAGAGTCTTCTCCAACACCATAGTTCAAAAGCATCAGTTCTTCGGTGCTCAGCTTTCTTCACAGTCCAACTCTCACATCCATACATGACCACAGGAAAAACCATAGCCTTGACTAGATGGACCTTTGTTGGCAAAGTAATGTGTCTGCTTTTGAATATACTATCTAGGTTGGTCATAACTTTCCTTCCAAGGTGTAAGCGTCTTTTAATTTTATGCCTGCAGTCACCATCTGCAGTGATTCTGGAGTCCCCCAAAATAAAGTCTGATACTGTTTCCACTGTTTCCCCATCTATTTTCCATGAAGTGATGGGACCAGATGCCATGATCTTCGTTTTCTGAATGTTGAGCTTTAAGCCAACTTTTTCACTCTCTTCTTTTCACTTTCATCCAGAAGCTTTTTAGTTCCTCTTCACTTTCTGCCATAAGGGAGTTATCATCTGCATATCTGAGGTTATTGATATTTCTCCTGGCAATCTTGATTCCAGCTTGTGGTTCTTCCAGCCCAGTATTTCTCATGATGTACTCTGCATAGTAGTTAAATAACCAGGGTGACAACATACAGCCAAGACGTACTCTTTTTCCTATTTGGAACCAGTCTGTTATTCCATGTCCAGTTCTAACTGTTGCTTCCTGACCTGCATACAGGTTTCTTAAGAGGCAGGTCAGGTGGTCTGGTATTCCCATCTCTTTCAGAATTTTCCACAGTTTATTATGATCCACATAGTCAAAGGCTTTGGCATAGGAAATAAAGCATAAATAGATGTTTTTCTGGAATTTTCTTGCTTTTTCCATGATCCAGTGGATGTTGGCAATTTGGTCTCTGGTTCCTCTGCCTTTTCTAAAACCAGCTTGAACAACTGGGAGTTCATGGTTCATGCATTGCTGCTGAAGCCTGGCTTGGAGAATTTTGTGCATTACTTTACTATCATGTGAGAAGAATGCAATTGTGTGGCAGTTCGAGCATTCTTTGGCATTGCCTTTCTTTGGGATGGGAATGAAAACTGACCTTTTCCAGTCCTGTAGCCACTGCTGAGTTTTCCAAATTTGCTGGCATATTGAGTGCAACATTTTCACGGCACCATCTTTTAGGATTTGAAATAGCTCAACTGGAATTCCATCACCTCCAGTAGCTTTGTTCATAGTGATGCTTTCTAAGGCCCACTTGACTTCACATTCCAGGATGTCTGGCTCTAGGTGAGTGACCACACCATCCTGATTATCTTGGTCATGAAGATCTTTTCTGTATAGTTCTTTTATGTGTTCTTACAACCTCTTCTTAATATCTTCTGCTTCTGTTAGGTCCATACCATTTCTGTCCTTTATCGAGCCCATCTTTGCATGAAATATTCCCTTGGTGTCTCTAATTTTCTTAAAGAGATCTCTAGTCTTTCCCATTCTGTTGTTTTCCTCTATTTCTTTGCATTGATCACTGAGGAAGGCTTTCTTCTTCTTGCTATTCTTTGGAACTCTGCATTCAGATGCTTATATCTTTCCTTTCTCCTTTGCTTTTCACTTCTCTTCTTTTCACAGCTATTTGTAAGGCCTCCCCAGACAGCCATTTTGCTTTTTTGCATTTGTTTTCCATGTGGATGGTCTTGATCCTGTCTCCTGTACAATGTCACAAACCTCCGTTCATAGTTCATCAGGCACTCTATCTATCAGATCTAGTCCCTTAAAGCTATTTGTCACCTCCACTGTATAATCATAAGGGATTTGATTTAGGTCATACCTGATGGTCTAGCAGTTTTCCCTACTTTCTTCAATTTAAGTCTGAATTTGGTAATAAGGAGTTCATGATCTGAGCCACAGTCAGCTCCTGGTCTTGTTTTTGTTGACAGTATAGAGCTTCTCCATCTTTGGCTGCAGAGAATATAATCAATCTGATTTCGGTGTTGACCATCTGATGATGTCCATATGTAGAGTCTTCTCTTGTGCTGTCAGAAGAGGGTGTTTGCTATGACCAGTATGTTCTCTTGGCAAAAGTCTATTAGTCTTTGTCCTGCTTCATTCTGTACTCCAAGGCCAAATTTTCCTGTTACTCCAGGTGTTTCTTGATTTCCTACTTTTGCATTCCAGTCCCCTATAATGAAAAGGACATCTTTTTGGGTGTTAGTTCTAAAAGGTCTCGTAGGTCTTCATGGAACCGTTCAACTTCAGCTTCTTCAGTGTTTCTGGTTGGGGCACAGAGTTGGATTACCGTGATTTGAATGGTTTGCTTTGGAAATGAACAGAGATCATTCTGTCGTTTTTGAGATTGCATCCAAGTATTGCATTTCAGACTCTCTTGATGACCATTATGACTACTCCATTTCTTCAAAGTCATACAATGGGATACTAATCAGCAATGAAAAGGAATGGGTTACTGACAAATGTAACATCATGAATGAATTTGAAATGCAATATATGCTAAGTGAAAGCAGTCAGACTGAAAAGGCAGAGTACTCTAGGTATGACTTGATTCAGAGGACATTCTGGAAAAGGTAAAACTATTGGAACTGAGAATGGATTGATAGGAGTTAAGAATGGGAGTAAAGGTTTGACTACAAAGGTGCAGCATGAAGTTTTCTTGGGATGTAGAAACTATTTCCTATTTTGACCTTGACAATGGTTTCACAATTCTATCATTTGTCAAAACTGACATAACTGTATGCTATAAAGATACATGTAAATTTAACACATGCAAATTTTATTTAAAAATTAGGCTGGAAAAAGTGGTGATCATAGTCATATCTACATTTACATTCCAGATGAACAACATCTCTGGACAACTGAGTCAGATATAATCGTATGTTTTGTTTATATGGCTTTTATTTTCATTCTGGATATACTTCTATACTTTCTATGCTGCAAAATCTTAGTGGCGTTGATCATTAACTGGGCCAGCATAAATTCAATCTCTGGCTTTTATTTCTGTCCTACTGTCCTGAGTAGATAATGTACTTCTGTGTCTGATAAGGTACTTTGGCCTTTACTTCAACCTAGTAGACAAACTGCCTTCTACAAAGAGGGGCACAGCACAGCTCTCAGTGTTTTCAGCTCTTTGTGAACAGGTATTTACTCAGAGTCAGTATGCAGTATATTTATCAAGAATAAAACAAGCAGTCCTAAAACTTGATGACTGCCAATTCTATCTCCTGCATAATCAAATGAGAATATCGGTCGTTTCCAGTTTTATTATAAACTCTGAAAATACTTTCAACTACTGCAATAACTTTCAGATGAGACTCTTTAGGAACTTCTGCTGCTGCTGCTGCTGCTGCTCAGTCACTTCAGTTGTTTCTGACCCTGTGTGACCCCATAGACAGCAGACCACCAGGCTCCCCCCGTCCCTGGGATTCTCCAGGCAAGAACACTGGAGTGGGGTGCCATTTCTTTCTCCAATAAGGAACTTGCTACTTAAGTACAAAACCAGATTTTCTTCAGAGCCTGAGATACTCTCAAGTAAAATTCCTTACATTTGTTTATTGCTGAACAAGTTTTAAAATGCTCTCATGTTTAATACCATTAGGTTCTCCTAACACAACCCCAAATGCAGCTCCAGAAACTTAAGTGATATGCACAAGATTACACAGCTCAGAAGTAATGCAGTTGGGCCCAACATTCAGTTCCTGGGAATCTAATGGAGTTCTCAGAATATTTCAATGTAAAGCAGAAAGTAATTTTAGATTCACTTCTTCTTGAAGCTTTGTTTCTCTTAATTTGGGAAGACAAATATGCTGAAAAGAATTGTAATCATTCTTGGATGATTAAAGAATGGTGCTTCAGGGTCTTTAGGGTCAGGGTCCTCAATTTCCTGACCATCACCTTTATGATACCTATGATTATTTCTTATCAGGGAGAAGAGTGGGCAGCTTGGAAGTTAAAGTAGGGGTCCTGGAAACTGATCCCCTCCCTGGAAGACCTTCAGCTTGCATCTCATCTCAAGTGATTGGAGGTTATTTAACCTGTGGGCTGTAGTCTATGGGGTCGCACAGAGTCGGACAAGACTGAAGCGACTTAGCGGCAGCAGCAGCAGCAGCAGCAATCTCCCGGTTTAGAGGACTTTTGCTTAATTCTAGGCAGGTCTAATTCCCCAGATACTACCTTAAGTGCCAATTTTCCAGTTTTTGCATAATATCCTTCCCAAAGAGGAACTGCAGTCCGTACATCGACTATTTATAAGAGGCCAGAACTCCGACCTGTACATTCTCAATCTAAGTCCTAGCCTATTTCCTAAAAAAGTCATTGCTACACAAGTGTTTTGTTTTGTTTTGTTGAGGCATAATTGACCTATAGAAGCATTTTGAAGCCCATTTTATTTCAAGTGACTACTAGAGTGCCAAGTATATTACAGAAGTTCAATACAGATTTGTTGCACAAATAAGTGAATGAATCAATGAAGTATAAAAGATTCTTTATTTTGAAGTCAGAAAGTTCGTACTTAAAGGCATTTTGGTAATTACTTGCTGCTACGAGAAGGAAATGGTGATCACAATCTCAAGGACAGTGAGAAATATCTGTAGGTGGTCAGGTAATTAAAAACAAACAAAAGCAACTGTGGCTATAATTGTGTTCTGATCCATACCAGCAGGGAAGTCAGCAATCTAGGATCATGGTTCAGTAAATATATTTTAATGAACATAAACAATGAATAACTTTCATTTTCCCTATTTTTAAAAAATGACACGCACATTCTAATTTTCCCTTTAAAATCCTCTTGGAAACTTAAACTCACAAATGTTGTCAGTCTAAACAAACATCCCTGATTGAAATTTTCCTTCCTGAACACTCATTGAGGATTATGTGTTTAAGGGCTTTTTATAACTTAATCTGCATAACCTTGAAGAGTCTCTTCATCCTTTAGCTGATTAAAAATATTTTTCACAGCCCGTAAAGCAAGATATGACTCCATGCTATGTGTATTTAATAGAGGAAATATGCTTTATGTGCTCCATTAAGTCGTTTGTGAAATTGCATTAGTGCCATGCCATTAGCACACCTCTTTCAGGCACATCTGTGGCCATCTTTTGACAGGTAAATTAACAGTTTCATCAATCTACTCAGAGATTTGTAATGACCTTCTAATCAAAAAAAAAAAAAAAAAAACCTTATCAGGAGTTATAAAGGGTATCAGACATAATCTTTGATAGAATATTAGAGAAATGAATGAAACAAGATGATATTATGTTTCTTGATGGATGATAGTGGCATATTTTAGAGACATTATTAAATTATATTCACTTAAGAGGTTAAAAATATAAAAATATAATATGAGACAGATACAGATGATTGCAAGAATGATGTTTAAAATATGGTGACTTTCCTAAGATGCCAAAGAATTATTATAAAAATCTTGTTTTCGTAACAAGAAAATTGTTAAATCATAAGCAGATTGTTAAACACTGACAGTATCCACACAGCTAGAGTTCATTTCTAAACAGTATGTGTGCTAAGTCACTTCAGTCATGTCTCACTCTTTGTGACCCTATGGACTGTAGCCCACGTAATTCTAATCTTTTACTATTTATGAATGGATAGTATCACCTTTAAGTCTCCTGCTCAAAGCTTTTATTATGATTGATTACTTTTTCAGAGATCAGTTTCAGATGTCACTGTCCTCTTTCCTTCAGTTTTTTTCTTTTAAGATTTACTCTAAGTGCATATTGTTTCCATAACAATAAATTATAGCAGAAACAACTTTTTCCAGTGTGCCACTGTCCTAAATCATCTAGCACATCTCCAGTATTTTTGCCATTCTCATCCCACTCCCACAGTATAACATGCCTTACAAATTTTGGACTGACAGGTATAAAAATTAACATCAGCATCACCTCCTCTGTGTATACCTCAGCTCAAAGTGCTCTCTCCTTCCTCTGAATTTTCACAGCACTTAATGTCTCTTCATTTCATAAATGGCATCGGATACTAGTAGTAATAATTTCCATTATTTTCCCAACTAGAGTGTGACTTACTCGAGGGCAATATGTAAGATTGTTAAAGCTTGGACTCTAGCATCAGGCAAGCTTGGGGTCAAATCCTGAGTCTGCCATTCAACTAGCTATGTGACCTTGGACAAGCTGCTTTATCTCTCCAAATTTAAGTTTTCTCACTTGTAGAAAAGGATGACATTACTGCCTACATTAATATAACGTTATGCCATTCCCACAACCACAGTTTTATCACTGTTTTCTAGGTAAATGAAACACTACTGAAATATGTGGATGACCCGAAACAAATTGTCTTACTTCAGTGTACCTTTCAAAATATATTGATAAAAATTCAGATGGGAGAAATACGTTACCTTCATTTTTAATTCTATAAAACTGAATTTCAGTCTCAGCTGCCTAAGACCACTCATGAATCAGAGCCCGTCAGGAAAGGTATCATATGAGAATAGGTTCTAGAGTCAGACAACCTGTGCTTACATCTCACCTCTGCCACTCATTATCTGTGAGACATAGGATAATTTGCCTATACTCCTTAAGCTTCAGTTTTCTCATCTGTAAAATGGGGGTTATAACAACATTAGATACATCATAAGGTTACTGTAAGGATTAAATGAGTTAGTAAATGTGATTCATTTGGAATAGTACCTGCATAAAGAAATTATTGTTAGCAATTTTTGTTGTACTCATCTTTCAAATATGCTGAATTCTCAGTTTTGAATCCTTATGAGAGAAACAAATGGTGTGTATACAGAAAAAAAAAATACTATAGGAAATCTCACAGAAGGAGGAATAATCAGAGTGCCATCGTTATTCATAGTTCCAAGAAACTCACTGAGTGCCCAAAGCTTTAAAAGTCTAATCCTAAATTCTTTCTTTTTAGTTCTTTGCATTCAGTAGTCCATGCATTTTTCAGAGTGACACACTGAGCAATATTTTATCAGTTTCAAATTATGTTTATAGTTGATTTATTCTCTAAGAACCAGATCAAGATAGAGCCCAAACTTTTACAAGAACCTCACCATGCCAGCTAGTCTTCTTTTTGAGATCCGACAGTACTTTATCATCTAAAGCAGGGGCTGGCAAAATATGGTCTCTGGTTAAATCTAGTTGCAAACTTATTCTTGTACAAACTGTGAGTTAAGAATAGCTTTTATATTTTTAAGAATTATAATAAAAAATAACGACTATGTGTGTGACAGAGGGTCATAGGTACTCTGCAATGTATTTACTATGTGTTCCTTTACAAAAGAAAATTTCTGACCTCTCCTTTTCTGTACTCATATACAGTCTAGAGATATATCTTGTGTTCACTACTACTGGTAGATAATAACCATAATATTCATATCATCATTAGGTGTTTACAGTGTTTCAGGCACTATGCTAAGTATTTAACTACATCATTTTAGTTTTCACTACAGCCCTGTGAGTAGATAATAATTTTTAGGTATATAATATTTTAATTTCCTCATTTTGTAGATGAGGAAACTGAGATTTAGAGTAGAATACATCACGCCACGGTCATATGGCCAGCCAATATTTGAACTTAAATCTTTACTGAGAAACTCACATCCTTTTTCATACTGTGGCCCACTGCTGTTGTTTTTGTTCTCTTAAGTCATTTAAATTAAGTGCATGTGTTTAAGCCTAGATTATAAACTCCTTAAAGGCAAAAGCCACGTATCTCCCACAACAGAGAATGCTACATACACAGTGGCTATCCAATAAATATTTACTAAATGCAAAAATAAATGAATGTAACTCAGTATTTAATCTTTCACAGGCCTACTGAGGGATATGCTACTAAAGAACATAATCATGTATTCATAAATTACGGATGTGCCTAATACTTCATCGTTCTTGTTAGTGCTCACTGGCTCAGTAGTAGTATACTTTTTCTGCGACCCCATGGACTATAACCCACCAGGCTCCTCTGTCCATGGAATTCTCTAGGCAAGAATACTGGAGTGGGATGCCATTTCCTTCTCCAGGGGATCTTCCCCAACCTAACTTACTCCAAATCTTTAAATAGATCTTTCTACTTGGACCTTTCCCATGCTAAAATGAAGCACGGCCTGGAGTTATGTTATACATAAGTTTTCTTCCTTCCTCTCTTTCTCCATTCTTCCTTCCCACACTTCCTACCTTCTTCTTCCTCCCTCCCTTCTTCCTTTTTTTCTTCCTTAAAAAATATTCAGCATGCTGCTTAATATGTGTAAGTTAATGAGTTGGACAAAATAAGCATGGCCCATGATCTTGTCTAAACTGCAATCTAGGTTCTTCGGTTCTTATATATATATATATATATATATCTTAGTTGGATCATTTTCAGGTTTCAAAGCATCTAGATGTCAACTGCAATTACCCTCCACTTGAAGTCCAGGTAAATTTGGCTTGAAAGGCCAGTAGCCATGTGAGTCTAATGTACTCCTCTAATATTTCTGCATATCCTGGGAATTTAAGTTTTTTATAAACCTCTCCGGCACTGATTGAAGGATTTTGCTGTATTTTCTTTTCTACTGTGCGTACTGCTGCTCTTCCTGTTATCACTGCTCAGTCTCCAACCAGTTACCAGAGATCATTTCTTCTCCTTCATCCTAATCCAACCTCCCCTTTCTTCACCTCACACACTGGCATTTGTGTGAGGCAAGTGAGTAAAAAGACTTTAACTAAATATCTAGAGGCAGTGAAAGTTGAACTTCTAATAAGCAAATAAATAAAACATAGCTCATATTCTTATGGAAACCACAGTCATTTTAGAGAACACATATATTGAAGTATCATCTGTAAAATAACAAAATGGTGAACAGAAATTCCTAACATTAAAGATTACTTTTAAAACTTATGTTATAGCCATTAAATGAAATATTAAAGCTATCATTTAAAAAATTATGTGTGTTAGCTAGCAGGGTGAGCCAATATGTGTATATCATGAAAAGATAGCTCATGAGAGGTCAATGACTTCTGTATACTTTGAACAACATTCTAAACATTATACACCAGTTGGGCAGAAGAATAGAGAGAAATAAGAGCCTCTCATGTTTTTAAAGATTTTTTTGATGTGGACCATTTTTAAAGTTTTTATTGGATTTGTTGCAACATGGCTTCTGTTTGATGCATTGGGTTTTTGGCTGTACAGCATGTAGGATTTGAGCTCCCCAACCAGGGATCAAATCCGCACCCCTGGCTTTGGAATGCAAAGTCCTAACCACCAGACCTTCAGGGAAGTCCCAAGCATTTCACTTTTAATATCTACACGCTGCTGTATTTAAATGTTTATAAGGATCACTATTCTATAGTTAAAACCTAAATAAAACTGGGCCAAAGGGCTGATTAAACTGACTGTAAAAGAATATTTTCATTTAGTGGCTCTTCATGTAGTGGTTATATTTGTGCACAACAAGGCACTTTCACAGTTTGGGGACGGCTTTACTATTTTACAGAAATGTCCAACTCATCCACCACATTTCACAACAACTGCTAAAAATCAAAATTTTGGAACTTCTGTTATATATGATATTTGAAGATTACAAATTAATCCAGAAGTTGAATATTTAAGTTTCAGGACAAATGTGGTCTTAAAAATGTTCTTCAAAATCTTCCATGCAAGAAACAAAATACTGTGTAAAAGAATAACACTGGAATAAAAAGAAGTCTCAATTGTTCTATCAAGAAAGGATAAGGGATTAATAGTAAATCTACCTGTTCTGAAATAAAAATGCTAGTATGTAGCTTGGCTAATGTTCAGATCTAGTAGAACAAAAGGTTACAAATAGTTTAGGCCAATAAGCCTTCATGTCAGTAAAAATATTTTTGAGTTATGAAAGGTAATGCTGTTTTGTAACAGAATCCCCTGCTGCTCAAGAGAAGTTATTAAAATGAGTAACTGTAGAAATCAATGGAATAGGACAGTTTGGGACCATAGTGTGAATTCTAAAAACCCATCTTATAAATAAGTACAGAAAACATTTCATGTACTATTTTCAGCTCCCTTGGAGGAAATGGTTAAAAAGTAAAAGAAACCTCTAAGAACTAGACATATTCAAGACCAAAATAACATTAGGATAGTAGAGTCACTGGGGGCAGCTGTCTTGTTTTATTTTCCATTCTTACCATCTGTAAGAAGAGCAATAAATTCTGACAAAACTCAGAAAATCAACACATATGCACAGAAACACACACACACCTGTTGAGAGGTTACATCACACAACTAAGCGGGGGCACGAAATAAACAGAAAACTCATCAAAAATATTTAAGTAGAATCACTTTTATATCTTCTTAGAACTTTTTCTAGGCACGTCTGAAAATGCCTCAAAGTCAGAAATTTCTCCAAGGATTTCTTTGCCTGATGACACCATTCTTCATTTGAAAGTAGTCCCTGAATATATGTCTCATGACCTAAGGAACACATTTTTATCATCACTCTATTTTCTAACCACAGGTGAAGTGTAAGCAATAATCTTAATTTTGATAGGAGGGAAAGAAGAGATAGCACAGCTTTAGAAATATGAGATGACAATAAGACAGTATTATGAGTTTACCTGTATGTGGCAAATATAGCCTAAGTGGGGTATATTTTAACACTCTTAACTATTTTCTGTCAATCCTTCAGTCAGCCCTCCGTTTTAACTAGGCAAATTTACCTTCTTCCACAAAGAGATATTAGTCAATGTCTGGAGACATTTTTGGCTTCCCAGGTGACTCAGTGATAAAAAAATCTTCCTGCTGATACAAGAGATGTGGGTTCGATCCCTGGGTCAGAAAGATCCCTTGGAGTAGGAAATGGTAACCTACTCCAGTATTCTTGCCTGGAAAATCCCATGGACAGAGGAGCCTGGCAGGCTACAGTCCATGGAGTTGCAAAGAGTTGGACATGACTGAGCACACACAGGGAGATATTTTTGGTTCATAGGAACTCACGATGAACTGGGATGGGGCTAGTAGGTAGGGGCTTCCCTGGTGGTTCAGCTAGTAAAAGAATCCACTTGCAATGCATGAGACTTCGGTTTGATCCCTGGGTTGGGAAGATCCCCTGGAGAAGGGAAAGGCTACCCACTCCAGTATTCTGGCCTGGAGAATTACATGGACTCTATAGTCCATGGGGTTGCAAAGAGTCAGACATGACTGAGCGACTTTCACTTTCTTTCACTTTCAATAGTAGGTAGAAGCTGGGAATTCTGCTAGAAGTCTTACAGTGCAGAGGGCAGCCCCCCCCCGCCCTCAGAAGAATTATCTGGTGCAAAGTGACAGTAGTGCTGAGGTTGAGAAACCTTGCTTTAAATTATCCTCAACATGACTTGCTTGCCTGGGAAATCCCATGGACAGAGAAATGTGGTGGGCTTATAATCCATGGGGTTGCAAGAATTGGACACAACTTAGCAACTAAACCACCACCACCAACACAATTATATCAGAAGTCTCTAGAACAAAACAATTTCCATCTCTCTCTAGGCTTCAAGTTATACATGCTTCAAAGTTCATCTTCCTTTTACTGCTTTGCACCTCCTCACTTTTTCTGCTCCAGTTCAATCTTGTTTTGCTTGACTTTGCATCTAAGCTTTCAATTTCTATAACTTTATTCTTAACTATAAATCTAACTTCAAACTGCTTTCTTTGGGAGGAAAAATAGAAGTTATTTCTGATACTAATCCTTGTGTTCCATATTTTAATCTCAAGCAGAATATATTCTGTTTCCATATATTTTAGACCTCTAGACAAGTCTATCCCTACCAGAATTGCAATCAACAGTAAAAATCTAGAATATTGTCTGTCAGTTAGAGAGACATTATCAACAACCAACATTTCATAATAACTCAAGAGGCCACGTTTCATTGCAGTAGAAAGAGCAAGAATTAAGGCAGATACCTTTAACTATATCAATTAAACTAATACAGCAGAACTCCTTTGACTCTGATATTTGGATGTAGGAGTAAGATCTCTTGCCAGGATAATCATATAATATCAGGCTTCTATTATACCAGCCATCCTCTTTGGGGACTAGGTCTTGACCATGATATAACTAATAGTGTGATGACAAGCTGTTAAAACACACTCTTATTATATTACTAGAGGACAGTGCACTACCACTGAAGCCCAAATAAAGACAGTCATGATTCACATAGGTACGAGCAAAATACCACACCAGCAAAGAAACAAGCTGAGTCGTTTGGAAAGAGGCAGAAAAAGATAGCATCGAAGTTACTCTTTATTGATGAATCTTGCTATCTTTTCAGAAATGTTTTTAAATTCTGTAGAAAGATTATTGACAAAGTTGTTCTAAGAAAGATAATAGACATTTTAGTGGAAAAATATGTCTCCTACAGCCATTAATTTCCTAACTCTTCGTCTGGAATCAAAGTTTAATTGAGGGTTGCTATGGGGACTCTTTATACATAAATGTCAATTCACATTAGATCCAACAAAGATATCGATCATGCCTCTACTACAGAACTTATCATGCTGTATTATGCAACCTTGATGTCAACTCCCCAACACCTTCCAGCCTTCTAATATTACCTCTCTAGTGTATTTCTAATAAAAAGGAGGAGTTTGTCCAATAGCCAGTCTTAAATCTAAACAGGTTAAAACTACCTTTGTCTGCATTACTTAGTCTCTTTGACCTCTCTTCCCATGTTATGGTCACTTCTCAGAATGCTTAGACCACTTCTCTCCTGATTGAATGCTCCAATCTCCACAAAGCATCACAAAGTTGTTATAGGGCAAAACAACATTTCCCATTAGACATGTACAATTCATTCCCTGTAAATGGAACTACAAGATTATACAGGTATGAGACTTTACTGGAGTTGTGAGAATGAGAAAAGATTTTAAATTGTAGCTCTTTAAAAAAAATGAGTCATTGCATATTACTGACTTTTGTTTTTAAATGTCTTTTATCTACTACTGATATTAATGTCACTGGATATATCCTACAGGCTCTGGCCTTCATCCATGTTCCCTAACTTCTTCCTCCCTCCTATCCTGGTATTTCTCTACCCCACCTCTACCTCCAGCACTATATTCCAATTTCTCACAAAGGAGTATAGCAGTCTTTTCATGCCATGTTTGCTCCTACCTCACATTCTCAGACATTCAACTCTCCAATCTCAAATTTCTCACCAAAGAATTTTCCCACAAGATATATTTTTCTGTAAGTGGAATCTGGAGTTCATTCAGTTCAGTTGAGTCACTCAGTCATGTCCAAGTCCTTGCAACCCCATGAATCACAGCACACCAGGCCTCCCTGTCCATCACCAACTCCCAGAGTTCACCCAAACTCAAATCCGCGACGCCATCCAGCCATCTCATCCTCTGTCGTCCCCTTCTCCTCCTGCCCCTAATCCCTCCCAGCATCAGAGTCTTTTCCAATAAGTCAACTCTTTGCATGAGGTGGCCAAAGTACTGGAGTTTCACCTTTAGCATCATTCCTCCCAAAGAAATCCCAGGGCTGATCTCCTTTAGAATGGACTGGTTGGATCTCCTTGCAGTCCAAGGGACTCTCAAGAGTCTTCTCCAGCACCACAGTTCAAAAGCATCAATTCTTCAGCACTCAGCTTTCTTCACAGTCCAACTCTCACATCCATACATGACCACAGGAAAAACCATAGCCTTGACTAGGCAGACCTTAGTCGGCAAAGTAGTCTCTGCTTTTGAATATACTATCTAGGTTGATCATAACTTTTCTTCCAAGGAGTAAGTCTCTTTTAATTTCATGGCTGCAGTCACCATCTGCAGTGATTTTGGAGCCCCAAAAATAAAGTCTGACACTGCTTCCACTGTTTCCCCATCTATTTCCCATGAAGTGATGGGACCAGATGCCATGATCTTCGTTTTCTGAATGTTGAGCTTTAAGCCAACTTTTTCACTCTCCTCTTTCACTTTCATCAAGAGGCTTTTAGTTCCTCTTCACTTTCTGCCATAAGGGTGGTGTCATCTGCATATCTGAGTTATTGATATTTCACCCAGAGTTCATTAATCCCCCAAAAAAGTCCAATCAAAAATTGGCAGAAGACCTAAATAGACATTTCTCCAAAGAAGACATACAAATGGTCAATAGGCACATGAAAAGATGTTCAACATCGCTAATAGACAACTTCAAACCAAGACTAAAATGAGATACTACCTTACACCGGTCAGAATGGCTATCATGAAAAAGTGTACAAAGAACAAATGCTGGAGAGAGTGTAGAAAAAAGGGAACCCTCCTACACTGTTGGTTAGAATGTAAATTAGTGCAGCCACGATGGAAGTTCCTTAAAACACTAAAACAGAGCTACCATACAATCCTACAATCCCACTCCTGGGCATTTAAACAAAGAAACCTATAATATGAAAAGATACATGCACTCCAATGTTTATAGTAGTACTATTTACAATAGCAAAAACATGGAAGCAACCTAAATGTCCATCAACAGATGAATGGAGAAATATGTGGATGTATGTATATGAATATATATGTGTGTGTGTGTATACATATATATACACATATATGTCTAACATATACATATATATATATATCCAATGTGTTCAATATATATACACACACACATATATATAGTTGTATATACACATACATACATAAAATAGAGTACTACACAAAGAATACAAAGAAGAGCTGTACAAAAAGATCTTCACAACCAAGATAATCATGATGGTGTGATCACTCACCTAGAGCGAGACATCCTGGAATGTGAAGTCAACTGGGACTTAGAAAGCATCACTACGAACAAAGCTAGTAGAGGTGATGGAATTCCAATTCAGCTATTTCAAATCCTGGAAGATGATGCTGTGAAAGTGCTGCACTCAATATCCAGCATATTTGGAAAACTCAGCAGTGGCTACAGGACTGGAAAAGGTCAGTTTTCATTCCCATCCCAAAGAAAGGCAATGCCAAAGAATCTCACACTACCATACAATTGCACTCATCTCACATGCTAGTAAAGTAATGCTCAAAATTCTCCAAGCCAGGCTTCAGCAATATGTGAACCGTGAACTTCCAGATGTTCAAGCTGGTTTTAGAAAAGGCAGAGGAACCAGAGATCAAATTGCCAACATCCTCTGGATCACTTAAAAAGCAAGAAAGTTCCAGAAAAACATCTATTTCTGCTTTATTGACTATGCCAAAGTCTTTGACTATGTGGATCACAATAAACTGTGGAAAATTCTGAAAGAGATGGGAATACCAGACCACCTAACCTGCCTCTTGAGAAACCTGTATGCAGGTCAGAAAGCAAAAGTTAGAACTGGACATGGAATAACAGACTGGTTCCAAATAGGAAAAGGAGTACGTCAAGGGTGTATATTGTCACTCTGCTTATTTAAAATCTATGCAGTGTATATCATGAGAAACACTGGGCTGGAAGAAGCACAAGTTGGAATCAGGATTGCTGGGAGAAATAAAAATAACCTCAGATATGCAGATGATACCACCTTTATGGCAGAAAGTGAAAAGGAACCAAAAGCCTCTTGATGAAAGTGAAAGAGGAGAGTGAAAAAGTTGACTTAAAGTCAACATTCAGAAAACAAAGATCATGGCATCTGTCGCCATCACTTCATGGGAAATAGATGGCGAAACAGTGTCAGACTTTACTTTTCTGAGCTCCAAAATCACTGCAGATGGTGACTGCAGCCATGAAATTAAAAGACGCTTACTCCTTGGAAGGAAAGTTATGACCAACCTAGATAGCGTATTGAAAAGCAGAGACATTACTTTGCCAACAAAGGTCTGTCTAGTCAAGGCTATGGTTTTTCTAGTAGTCATGTATGGATGTAATATTTGGACTGTGAAGAAAGCTGAGTACCGAAGAATTGATGCTTTTGAACTGTGGTGTTGGAGAAGACCTTTGAGAGTCCCTTGGACAGCAAAGAGATCTAACCAGTCCATCCTAAAGGAGATCAGTCCTCAGTGTTCATCGGAAAGATTGATGTTGGAGCTGAAACTCCAATACTTTGGTCACCTGAGGCGAAGAACTGACTGATTTGAAAACACCCTGATGCTGGGAACGATTGAAAGTGGGAGAAGGGGAAAACAGAGGATGAGATGGTTGGATGACATCACTGACTCAATGGACATGAGTTTGGGTAAACTCTGGGAGTTGGTGATGGACAGTGAGCCTTGGCGTGCTGCGGTCCTTGGAGTCGCAAGGAGTCAGACACGACTGAGCAACTGTACTCGGTCATAAAAAAGAGTGAAATGATGCCACTTGGAGCAACATGGATGAACCTAGAGATCATCTTACTAAGTGAAGTATGTCAGAAAGAAAAGAAAAATACCATCTGATATCACTTATATGTGGAGTCTGAAATGACACAAATGAATTAATTTACAAAACAGAAACAAACTCAACAGACACCAAAAACAAACATATGGTTATCAAAGGGAAAGAGGGAGGGGAAGGATAAACTAGGAGTTTGGGATTAGTAGATATATACTACTATATATAAAGTAGATAAACAAGGTCCTACTGTAAAGCACAGGTACCTATATTTAATATCCTCTTGTGTTCTTTGGAAGGAATGATGCTAAAGCTGAAACTCCAGTATTCTGGCCACCTCATGCGAAGAGTTGACTCATTGGAAAAGACTCTGATGCTGGGAGGGATTGGGGACAGGAGGAGAAGGGGATGACAGAGGATGAGATGGCTGGATGGCATCATCGACTAGGTGGACATGAATTTGAGTGAACTCCTGGAGTTGGTGATGGACAGGGAGGCCTAGCGTGCTACAATTCACGGGGTCGCAAAGAGTCAGACACGACTGAGTGACTGAACTGAACTGACACCATAATAGAAAAGAATATATACTTATAACTGAATCACTTTGCTGTCACCAGAAACTAACACAATGTCACAAATAAACTATGCTTCAACTTTAAAAGCACTATGCCTTGCCCTGGTGGCTCAGAGGTTAAAGCGTCTGCCTCCAATGCGGGAGACCCGGGTTCGATATCTGGGTTGGGAAGATACCCTGGAGAAGGAAATGGCAATCCACTCCAGTACTCTTGCCTGGAGAATCCCATGGACAGAGAAGCCTCGTAGGTTACCGTCCACGGGGTTGCAAAGAGTCGGACACGACTGAGTGACTTCACCTTACCTTACCTTACATTATGCCTTGCCCATATCAGTCACATGATAGAAAGAGAAACTTTTATAAAATATAATACTATTAATATATAACCAATATATTTAACATACATAGAAGAATGATTATTAATAATAAATATTCACAACATATTATTAAGGGGAAAAAACAGGCTGCAGAATTAAAGATTATAGAATTACTCCACTACAACCTCACCTAAAAATTAAATATATCCTAAAGTCGAGTAGTAATTTCTGGGTATGCACTATTTTGGTGATTCTTATGTTCTTTCCTCCATTATCTGTATCTTTAAAATTTACCACATTTTTCCTGAAAAACATTTGTTACAAACAGAAATATTTTTGATAAAATGAAACTCCCTCTTTAGAGGGAGTTTTCCAAAAATGAGGTATAGAGGTAGATGAAGGGAAACCTGATTCGAAAGAAATTAGAGGGAATAGTTAAGCTAATGGCTCAGACTTGCAAATCTTTATGCAATTGAATGCACAAAGTAATACAAAAAGTTAACATTGTAAGAAGGAATTATTACCTTATATACAATGAGGGCTAATGAAGCACGGGACTTTACTAATTGCATCTCCTCTTCTAGGGTTAGAACAGGAGCAAGAAGTAACCAGTATCCAAGAAGGTGGAGTGGATCACCAAGGATCCAACAAAAGCATCTTTTTATAAAGAAAACAGCACTAAATTATGCATGACCAGGTCTACCCTAGGCTTCATGGTTTTAAACAAGTAAACTTACCTCTATGAGTTCCAGTTTTCTCATTCTGTAATTTCCCCCAAACACAATTATTGTCTTATTTATCTTTGCATCTTTTGTGGACCAAGTACCTGGTACAGAGTAGTTACATTATAATTGTCTGTTGATTTCATGAAATAGAAAATGAAGAGGTTGAACTATGTGATTTTTAGGGAACTTCCAGTGCCTAGTTAAATGAAATATTTGTTGAAGATTTACTATTTATAATGTACTATGTTTCATATCATAAAAGTACTAGTCATGGCCATTATTTTCCAGAACCTGATAATTTACTTGGAGAGAGGAGATACCTTGGTGGTTCTCTAGCATTTATTGATAGTACATCTGTCTAACTGTGATAGAATTACATCTAGAAAGAGTAACCGAAAAGGCACTCCAGCCAAATGAGTCCTTTGGGATGGACAGAGCTTCTGTCCTGCTTTCTATCTCCTCTAACTACTTGCACAACCTAGGTTGCTCATTTAGAGGGAAAACGGAAAATTCCAGGCTTTTCACATCTCACTCTGAAGCATGAGATGGACTCAGAAACAAAACCTTGGCATATAAGGTACTTCTGAAGCAAAATCACCTCAGTCCTAAACTGTTCATCTCCAAATCTGACAGCCCAAACTGCTGCTCTTAGGAAAAGAAGAAAAAGAAGAGAGATGAAGGGAGTTTTTAGTAACCATGTGTTAGTCAGTGTGTCACCAGAAGGCTCTACTATATATTGTTGCGTTGTCCTGACTTTCTGTGAGTATAAGAGGAGAGGGGCTATGTATGCCATTTCCTCTGTCCTCCAGGCCAGGGCACATTTTTTTTTTTTACCTCTTTCTAGTTATAGATTGGAGAAAGTGATGGCACCCCACTCCAGTACTCTTGCCTGGAAAATCCCATGGACGGAGGAGGCTGGTGTGCTGCGATCCATGGGGTCGTTAAGAGTCGGACAAAACTGAGCGACTTCCCTTTCACTTTTCACTTTCATGCATTGGAGAAGGAAATGGCAACCCACTCCAGTGTTCTTGCCTGGAGAATCTCAGGGAGCGGGGCCTGGTGGGCTGCCGTCTATTTGGTCACACAGAGTTGGACACGACTGAAGCGACTTAGCAGCAGCAGCAGCAGTTATAGATTACCTATAGTGCCCTGTTATTTTCCCTTTTGAAGTGCTTTCTCAACATTTAAAATGAATGCTTCTTTTTGCTAACCATAAAAATCTCATGAACTCTCTGTACTTTATATAATAAAACAAGTATACTTTAAGTTCTTTAAACATAAATTTAGTGATATATTTTCTTCAAAGCAGGCATGTTTTTCTCCACGTCCCAACTCTCCCAAATCACTGATGATGAGAGGTATACAGAGAATAACAGATCTTCACATGATAAAATTACTGTCAAACAGGAAGTAACTAAATGATGAGAGCATTGTACAGGATGCTCAGTAAGTGTTCTAGGAGTTTAAAGGAGAAACTTTAAAGGATTCAGAAAGAGGGAGGAATAAGAATTGGGCTTCTAAAGATGGATGGGACAGCAAATGATAGAAGACAGTGGCATGAGCAAGGATACAGATGACTAGAAGTCCAAAATATATGTGGAGAACAGCAAGCATAATGGTTTGCCCTGAATGCAAGTTTTGTCTTAAAGCACAGTTGAGATAAGGCTGACCAGGGAAGTAGGAGTCGGAAGAAGCTAGAGAAGTTGTGTTCAAACTTTTTGTTTGCCTTGGTGTGAAATTCCTGAAGGAGATGATAGATACTCATCAATAACAGAAACATACAACAATAATTCTGACTTGGGAGTATATGCATGGTGGGCACGTATGTATACCATCCTAGGGCACATTAAGAGTATCTATTGTGAAAAAAAAAGCCCCTCTACTCATGGTAAAGCATACCCACCCCTTCACATACAGTGTAATTTTCTGAGTCTAAAGTATCTTGAGTGCTTCCCTGGTGGCTCAGTGGTCAAGAATCTGCATTCCCTGGTCTAGGAAGATCCTACATGCCATGGAGCAACTAAACCCGTGTGCCCCAAGCACTGAGCCTGTGCTCCAGAGTTCAGAAGCCACTGCTACTGGAGCCCGAATGCCCTAGAGCCTGTGCCCACAGCAAGAGCAGTCATCACAATAAGAAGCAACTAGAGAGTAGCCCCAACTTGTCACAACTAGAGAAAAGCTTGTATAGCAATGAAGACTCAGCGCAGCCAACATAAATAAATAAAAGTATCTTGAATACTTGTTTCAAAAGTTTATATATGATCGTTAAAATTGGTTTGTAGGTGACAGTCATTCATTCACTCATTCATGCATTCATTCAACAAATGTTTATGGAGCAACTGCTATGACAGACGTTTTGCTAGATACTAAAAACTGAGGTAAAGAGATAGACTTGATTTTGACCTATTGGAGCTTAGGTATTGTAAGGGAGATAAAAATCATTTACTCCACAAATAAGTCTTTCAGTCTGGACCATAAGAAACTGCCAATACTTGACCATTTTTTACTAAAGTAAACAGCAACTACTTATGGATCAACTTAACATAATGACATAATGTGATAACCGCTGTGAAGGAAAAGTAGAGGCAACAATTAGAGCTTATACTAAGGACACTCCATCTATTTTGTCAGAAAAACAGTTTCCTTGAGAAAATGATGCTTAATCTGAGATTTGAATAATGTGTGGCTCCTGACTAGCTGAAGTGCTTATGAATGTTCCAAACCAAGTAAAGAAGTCACCATGCTAGGAAGAGAATTCCCTCCCTAGTCTTCCTTTGGGCAGTTTTGGTAAGGCAACGGTCCTCTGCTGCTGCTGCTGCTGCTAAGTCGCTTTAGTCGTGTCCGACTCTGTGCAACCAAATAGACAGCAGCCCACCAGGCTCTCCAATCCCTGGGATTCTCCAGGCAAGAATACTGGAGTGGGTTGCCATTTCCTTCTCCAATGCATGAAAGTGAAAAGTGAAAGTGAAGTCGTGTCCGACTCCTAGTGACCCCATGGACCGCAGCCTACCAGGCTTCTCCATCCATGGGATTTGCAGGCAACAGTACTGGAGTGGGGGTGCCACTGCCTTCTCCGAAGAGTCCTCTAGGTAGAGTCAAAAAGCAAGCCAGGGAATTTCCCTGGTGGTCTAGTGTTAGTTAAGAATCTGCCTTTCAATTCAGGGAATAGGGCTTTAACTCCTGGTCAGGTAACTACAATCCCACATGCCACAAGGCAACTAAGCCTGTGTGCCACAAATAGAGAGCCGGTATGCACAGACAAGAAAAAAAAAAAAAACACCAAATCAGGTTGATAGGCTCAAGGACCCTGAGGACAAAGAGATGATGGCAAAAATATAGTTATCAATGGCCCTGAAGATCAAGAGCATTGAGAACCTTGATTTGAAATATGGTATACTTTCTATATACCATTTTAAGCAGCATCTATTATTGGAACAATCAGATCTTAGGAAAAGATATGCTCTACAATTCAGACTTAGATCAGTCCACCGTCTTTGAGAGTGGAATTTCTCAGTAAATATAAGGAAATCTGATTGAATTCCAGCAAATTTCATATACAACATGCTGTTCACATAAGAGGATGAGACGGTTGGATGGCATCACCAACTTGATAAACATGAGCTTGAGCAAGCTCCAGGAGTTGGTAATGGACAGGAAAGCCTGGCATGCTGCAGTCGATGGGGTTGCAGAGTCAGACATAACTGAGCGACTGAACTGAACTGTTCACATACAAGAGTCTGAAGCTAGGTGTTTTTTTTTTTTTTTTAAAGCATCTCACACTAGATTCATTTGTCATTTTGACAGCCTATTTTGTATTGAAGATCTACCACTAAAAAGAGGGGGTCAACATTTAATTGTTAATCATTTTCTGGCAAATGTTTGTTAGGGAAAGTGTGGAGAGACTGTATTTCTATAAGGAAAAAAATTATTTGGTGTGATTTTCTTTTTTCTTCTTCCATTTCCTTTTCAATCTGTGCTATTTCTTTTTCTTTTTCTCTGCTAAAAAGAACAGCTTTACTTGTAACAAAGAAGAATTCAGCATTACATAGGGTCAAATTAGGTATCACAGAAAAGATTTAGAAGTTGAAATACCAAAAGAACCTTGCTACGCACAAAAGAGCTGCAATGTGGTGCCAATGCAAATGGTGATTCCACTCAGAAAGACCAGCGAGAGAGGATTTCTTAACATGTCCAAGTTGACTTAACTCCCAAATAGCTATTAAGAGTAGTCATATCTAAGCTCTTGACAGTTTATAATTTATAGCAGCACATATACTCAGATGTAGCTTCTATATTACTTTCCACTGTATTTCAACGTATTTTCTTCAACAAAGGATTTTTAAACATACTTGCACTTATAAACGACTACAGAAACACTTCACACATGTATTATATACCAGGAATTTGGGTTTGTATTTCATTTCATCCTATAAATAACTCAGAGCTAGGCGCTTTTATTTCCATTTTCTAGATGGTAACAGTGAGGTACAGAGAAGTTAAGACATTTGCCCAATATCACAGAGCCAGTAAGTATCTGAGCCAGGATATGAATCCAGATCTGGCTTTTCTACTATGCTAGGCTGCTTAAACCACACCAGTCTGATATAGAAATGTGTATCTTAAGTCCACACAGCTTCTGTAAGTTTCAGAGCACAGAGATTTAAGCAGTCAAAAGTCACCATAGGATAAACTAACCTGGTAGCACATTCCTCCAACACTACAATGCTATCTCCTGCTGTGTGATCAGAGACCTGAAAGGCATTATCAAACAATGCAATTACTTTATGTGTGTGTGTGTGTGTGTGTGTGTGTGTGTGTGTGTGTGTGTGTGTGTGTATGCTAGAGATAAATCCTCTGCCTACTAAGGAGAATCCTACTGTTCTTAGTATCAGAGTTCATTTTTCAACAATAGAACTGCTTATTGGATGGTGGGTGGAAGGATGGGGAGTGGGGTAGAAATGGATGGACCAGAAAAACAACACAAGGTGAAAGGCAAACCCCCACAAAGGTCATGCTTGAATATTTGCTGAGCCAATTTTTAAGAAAGTCAGATTAGGTAATCTATAAGGCCTTCATTTTGCTAACTGGGTAAACACTTCTGGAAAGAACTGAATTACTCAAGCAACAGTGAAAATTGAACCATCCACATGAGGAAGAGGACAAAAAAGAAAGGTGAGGCAGGGGACTGTAAGGCAGAACATTTAAAAGAGAATTGTTTATAAAAGAGTGAAACTAGAACACTTTCTAACACCATACACAAAAATAAACTCATAATAGATTAAAGACCTAAATGTAAGACCCTAGAGGAGAACATAGGCAAAACACTCTCCGACATAAATCACAGCAGGATCCTCTATGACCCACCTTCCAGAATACTGGAAATAAAAGCAAAAATAAACAAATGGGACCTAATTAAAATTAAAAGCTTCTGCACAACAAAAGAAACTATAAGCAAGGTGAAAAGACAGCCTCAGAATGGGAAAAAATAATAGCAAATGAAGCAACTGACAAACAACTCATCTCAAAAATATACCAGAAACTCCTGCAGCTCAATCCCAGAAAAATAAACGACCCAATCAAAAAATGGGTCAAAGAACAAAACAGACATTTCTCCAAAGAAGACATACAGATGGCTAACAAACACATGAAAAGATGTTCAACATCACTCATTATCAGAGAAATGCACATCAAAACCACAATGAAGTACCATTTCACGCCAGTCAGAATGGCTGCAATCCAAAAGTCTACAAGCAATAAATGTAGGAGAGGATGTGGAGAAAAGGGAACTCTCTTACACTGTTGGTGGGAATGCAAACTAGTACAGCCACTATGGAGAACAGTGTGGAGATGCCTTAAAAACTGGAAATAGAACTGCCATATGACCCAGCAATGCCACTGCTGGGCATACACACCGAGGAAACCAGAATTGAAAGAGACACGTGTACCCCAGTGTTCATCACAGCACTGTTTATAATAGCCAGGACATGGAAGCAACCTAGATGTCCATCAGCAGGTGAATGGATAAGAAAGCTGTGGTACATATACACAATGGAGTATTACTCAGCCATTAAAAAGAACACATTTGAATCTATTCTAATGAGGTGGATAAAACTGGAGCCGATTATACAAAGTGAAGTAAGCAAGAAAGACAAACACCAATACAGTATACTAACGCATATATGTGGAATTTAGAAAGATGGTACCGATAACCTTGTATGCGAGACAGCAAAAGAGACACAGATGTATAGAACAGTCTTTTGGACTCTTTGGGAGAGGGAGAGGGTGGGATGATTTGGGATAATGGCACTGAAACATGTATAATATCATATAAGAAATTAATTGCCAGTCCAGGTTCAATGCAGGATACAGGATGCTTGGGGCTGGTGCACTGGGACGACCCAGAGGGATGGTGTGAGGAGGGAGGTGGGAAGGAGGTTCAGGATTGGGAACACGTGTACACCAGTGGCAGATTCATGTTGATGTATGGCAAAACCAATACAATATTGTAAAGTAATTAGCTCCAATTAAAATAAATAAATTTAAATTAAAAAAAATAAAAAGAGAATGGAAAGATCACACTGGTCATTTTGAATTAAATTTCCTATGTGACTTGAAATAGAATTTTCCTCTTCATCAACTCATGGAACAACAGCAATAACATTGAATAATAATAACAAAAGCTGCTGCTGCTGCTGCTACTAAGTCGCTTCAGTCGTGTCCGACTCTGTGCAACACCATGGCTGTGATGGCAGCCATCCCTGGGATTCTCCAGGCAAGAACACTGGAGTGGATTGCCATTTCCTTCTCTAATGCATGAAAGTGAAAAGTGATAGTAAAGTCACTCAGTCGTGTCTGACTCATCGACCCCATGGACTGCAGCCTACCAGGCTCCTCCATCCATGGGAGTTTACAGGCAAGAGTACTGGAGTGGGATGCCCTTGCCTTCTCCGACAAAAGCTGCTAGCACTGACTGAATGCTTACACTGTGTCCAGCTCTTAACATGCATTGGTTGTTTGATCTTTATTACAGTCCTACAAGATAAGCACTTTCATTATCCCCACTTGATTTTGAGGAAACAGAGACTTAGTCAGTTCAGTTCAGTTCAGTCACTCAGTAGTGTCTGACTCTGCAACCCCATGAATCGCAGCACGCCAGGCCTCCCTGTCCATCACCAACTCCCGGAGTTCACTCAAACTCACGTCCATCGAGTTGGTGATGCTATCCAACAACTTCATCCTCTGTCATTCCCTTCTCCTCCTGCCGCCAATCCCTCCCAGCATCAGAGTCTTTTCCAATGAGTCAACTCTTCGCATGACGTGGCCAGAGTACTGGAGTTTCAGCTTTAGCATCATTCTTTCCAAAGAACACCCAGGACTGATCTCCTTCAGAATGGACTGATTGGATCTCCTTGCAGTCCGAGGCTTAAAGAGGTTAAATGGCTTTGCCCCAAATCACAGCTAGGAAGTAGCTGAGTCAGGATGCATACTCTCATCTGCTTTTTTCCAAAGCCCAGGCTACTAATGAGAAAAAGCCAAGTAATGCAAAGCAGGAAGTGGCAGGAGGGGCGTAATCCCTTTCTGCCTTCTCTTTCCGGCAGTTTCTATTTCTGTTTCAGAAAACCCTGTATCGCATTGCACTAGAGATCAATTTATTTTCCATTCAAGAAAAAGCAACCAATTTCATTTCTAAAAAGTTTGTTTAGGAGCCCCTTCTCAATCTTAACATCTTATGATAACGCTCCACGAATGAAGCAAGTTCCTTAAAGTTAAAAAACTAAACTGAAGAGTATTGCTACTCCTGCTTTCTTTTGGTCTCTATTTGCATGGAATATCTTTTTCCAGCCCTTCACTTTCAGTCTGCATATGTCCCTTGTTTTGAGGTGGGTCTCTTGTGGGGAGGGCGGTGGGAGGGGGGGTTCAGGATTGGGAACACGTGTACACCTGTGGCAGATTTATATTGATGTATGGCAAAACCAATACAATATTGTAATTAACTTCCAATTAAAATAAATAAATTTAAATTAAAAAAACTTAACTAAAATTCAAAACACTCATACTTCCACATACAGTTTATTAGCATATGTTTTCCTCTGCATAAAAACAACTAGCCTTTGAGGTCCTAGTGTTTCTGCAACTGTGACTGGGAAAATACTGAAAAGAAGAAACAAACCCCAGCCCTTCAGAAACAGTTAGTGTTTACATACGTCGAAGCTCCAAGACTTTCAATTTAGCTAACACAGACGGATCACTATATAAGTCACCAGAATGAATAACAGTTTGGCTGAGGATGGCATTCAAAACGACCATGGAAATTTATTTATTATTAAAAAACATTCAGTCTTTGTGGATTCTGAACTTTAAGTTCTAATCTTTGATTTTTAGGGGTTGTTGACTATTTGTAAATAACAAGTTTTTTTTTAAGGCTTTTAAAATGGGTGAGATGAGACATAGCTCTGATTTAAGGCCATTTAAATAATTAGTGTACAAAAGAAAAATATGCAATGACATTCCGTATTAGTCTCAAACTACTAAAAAGAAAAACTAAAGACATTTTCTTTCTCTAAGGACATAGTTAAAACATATCCAGGAACAACTATTGGGGATACATAAACAGGATCCAGAAAGTTACACAATGGAAGAGTTAACACCCAAAGAATACGGATTATAGATTTTGTAAGGGTTAGAAGGAACATAGGGATGTTCTACTCTAATCTCACTGTGTTGCAGTTGAGGAAACAGTGGATCAGAGAGTAAGATGATTCTCCAAAGATCATAAAGCTAGATACTGTAGGTGATGTGTGAGATATAAGTGGGAAAGTGGCAAGAAGTGTATACGAAAACATTAGCCAAGTGTGGGAGGGGAAAGAGTATCTGAAAAATCAGAAAAAGGCTAGATCCTGCAGGGCTTTGTAGACTGTGTTAAAGAGTTTAGATTTTTCAATTTAAAAACTTTGAGAAACTAATGTTTATAATCACAGAAACAAAATATTAGTTTTATATTTCAGAAAAACCACCCTAGAGAAGGTTGGAAAACACATCTCAAAGGACTAAACTCAGGGAAAGAGATTAGTTAAAATATTATAATAATTTGGCATGTGAAAAAATAAACAAAAAATAAAAGGAACAATTCACAAAGAATGAACGTAAGATGGAGGAAAGGAATGACAGTGGATGGAGAGACGGAGAAGAGGAAATATAGTTGTAGTTTATTAATGAGGTAGAAGGTACATTCAATAGAAGTTTGTGAAAAATTAGATGGAACAGGAAGAAAGTGTCAAAGAATAAGCATGGCGTGAGATAATTAAGCACATGGATTTGGGTCTAGACAACCTGGTTTCAAATCTCAGGATGTTCTACTCACTGACCATATGGCTATGGGCAAGTTACTCAACCTCTCTAAGCTTCACTTTCCTCATCTGTAAAATACACATGACTATAGTATCTACCTCAGAGGATGTTGTGAGGATTAATGAATTAATATATTTAAAATAGCAAGAAGAGTATCTGCTACATAGTAAGCTATATAGGGATTCAATAATATTGGGAAAAGATTGATTTCTTTCATGATTACTATTATCCACTGTGTTTTAAAATATCTTAATAAAGGCAGAAATATGAGGAAAATAACATGTAAAACATAATGTCATATGCATATGAAATATGTTAATTTAATCTGTCAGCATTTGTTCAATGGAGGAGCTACTTCACCCACAATATAAATTGTTCTACACAGGACTGGAAAAGGTCAGTTTTCATTCCAATCCCAAAGAAAGGCAATGCCAAAGAATGCTCAAACTACAGCACAATTGCACTCATCTCACATGCTAGTAAAGTAATGCTCAAAATTCTCCAAGCCAGGCTTCAGCAATTCACGAACCGTGAACTTCCATATGTTCAGGCTGCTTTTATAAAAAGCAAAGGAACCTGAGATCAAATTGCCAACATCCACTGGATCATGGAAAAAGCAAGAGAGTTCCAGAAAAACATCTATTTCGCTTTATTGACTATGCCAAAGCCTTTGACTCTGGAAAATTCTGAAAGAGATGGAATACCAGACCACTTGACCTGCCTCTTGAGAAATCTGTATGCAGGTCAGGAAGCAACAGTTAGAACTGGATATAGAACAATAGACTGGTTCCAAATAGGAAAAGGAGTATGTCAAGGCTGTATATTGTCACCCTGCTTATTTAACTTATATGCAGAGTACATCATGAGAAACACTGGGCTGGAAGAAGCACAAGCTGGAATCAAGATGGTCGGAGAAATATCAATAACCTCAGACATGCAGATGACATCACCCTTATGGCAGAAAGTGAAGAACTAAAGAGCCTCTTGATGAAAGTAAAAGAGGAGAGTGAAAAATATGCTTAAAGTGCAACATTCAGAAAACAAAGATCATGGCATCTGGTCCCATCACTTCACAGCAAAGAGATGGGGAAACAATGGAAACAGTGGCTCTTTCTTTTTCCGGGCTCTAAAATCACTTGAGATGGTGACTGCAGCCATGGAATTAAAAGATACTGCCTCCTTTTGGAATGAAAGTTATGACCAACCTAGACAGCATATTAAAAAGCAGAGACATTACTTTGCCAACAAAGGTCCATCTAGTCCATCTATGATTTTTCCAGTAGTCATGCATGGATGTGAGATTAGACTATAAAGAAAGCTAAGCACCAAAGAATTGATCCTTTTGAACTGTGGTGTTGGAGAAGACTCTGGAGAGTCCCTTGGACTGCAAGGAGATACAACCAGTCCCTCCTAAAGAAGATCAGTCCTGGGTGTTCACTGGAAGGACGGATATTGAAGCTGAAACTCCAATACTTTGGCTACTTGATGCAAAGAACTGACTCGTTTTAAAACACCCTGATGCTGAGAAAGATTGAAGGCAGGTGGAGAAGGAGATGACAGAGCCTGAGATGGTTGGATGGCATCACTAACTCAATGGAGATGAGTTTGAGTAAACTCTGGGAGTTGGTGATGGACAGGGAGGCCTGGCGTGCTGCAGTCCATGGGGTCATGAAGAGTTGCACACGACTGAGTGACTGAACTGAACTGAACTGAGTGGAACTATTAATCAAGTGCCTGACCCTTCAACCATATGGATGGGCATGTAACCCTGATCCTATCAATCTTGACATTTTTCCTTATTAAAGGGATGAATTACCCATGACTCAGGCATAAGTTTTCAGAATTCTTATAGAAAAATTTCTATATGCATACTGGGAGTGAGAAAAACTCTTTATGAGTTACAAGCTGTAAATGTATAGGCTTAGCAGTGACTATGGTCATTTTCCATGCCACATGAGGAGAGTTTCTTCAAAAAAAATATTGATGAACAGAGAGTAATGGAGTCCCAGATAGAGCAGTACCTGAATCTACATTTAGGCTTCCCAATTTTGTCACCCAAATCCTTTATTGTTTAAACTAGCTTGAATGGAATTATTGCTGTTTTTGTTTTGTTTTTTTAAAACATAGAGTAATAAGTACAATATGTTTAAGTTAAATGTTTGGGGGAATTTCTAAAATAATTCTGACTTTATTAAAGTATAATTTTCATATGACACAGACACCTATGGAATAAGAGATGAGTAGAAAACATCAAAAGAGGATGATCACCCAAAATGTTGTGGTGGTAGAAAAATTAGACAAATTTCATAATATACAGAACATATCTAAATTTAGGTGTCATGGAAACAAACAACAGAAGACTAAATATAAAGAAATAGAGAAAAGAAATGAAGTCAATGGAAGATGGAATTTTGTAAGTTTCTGGACACAATGTTGTTTTAGAGACTGTTTGAAAAGAATGGAGTAAGGAAGAGATTTAGCTACACTACACCATCTACCCATGTCAAAGGAGTGGCAGCTGCACGGGTACAGTAGGGTAAAGAGGAGCTACTCCACGTTCAAGATCAGGAGGAGTGGCCGTGAGGAGATATCCGTCATCCAAGGTAAGGAGCAGCGGCTGCACTTTGCTGGAGCAGCCATGAAGAAATACCCCACGTCCAAGGTAAGAGAAACCCAAGAGAGTAGGTGTTGCAAGAGGGCATCAGAGGGCAGACACACTGAAACTGTAATCACAGAAAACTAGTCAATCTGATCACATGGACCACAGCCTGTCTAACTCAATGAAACTAAGCCATGCCATGTGGGGCCACCCAAGACAGATGGGTCATGGTGGAGAGGTTGACAGAATGTGATCCACTGGAGAAGGGAATGGCAAACCATGTCAGAATTCTTGCCTTGAGAACCCCATGAACAGTATGAAAAGGCAAAATGATAGGATATGAAAGAGGAACTCCCCGGGTCCGTAGGTGCCCAATATGCTACTGGAGATTGGTGGAGAAATAACTCCAGAAACAATGAAGGGATGGAGCCAAAGCAAAAACAATACCCAGTTGTGGATGTGACTGGGATAGAAGCAAGGTGCAATGCTGTAAAGAGCAATATTGCATAGGAACGTGTAATGTCAGGTCCATGAATCAAGGCGAATTGGAAGTGGTCAAACAGGAGATGGCAAGAGTGAACATCGACATTCTAGGAATCAGTGAATTAAAATGGACTGGAATGGGTGAATTTAACTCAGATGACTATTATATCTACTACTGTGGGCAGGAATCCCTTAGAAGAAATGGAGTACCCATCATGGTCAACAAAAGAGTCCGAAATGCAGTACTTGGAAGCAACCTCAAAAATGACAGAATGATCTCTGTTCATTTCCAAGGCAAACCATTCAATATCACAGTTATCCAAGTCTATGCCCCAAATAGTAATGCTGAAGAAGCTGAAGTTGAACAGTTCTATGAAGACGTACAAGAACTTTTAGAACTAACACCCCAAAAAGATGTCCTTTTCATTATAGGGGACTGGAATGCAAAAGTAAAAGTCAAGAAACACCTGGAGTAACAGGAAGATTTGCCCTTGGGGTATGGAATGAAGAAAGGCAAAGACCAATAGAGTTTTGCCAAGAGAACACACTGGTCATAGCAAACACCCTCTTCCAACAACACAAGAGAAGACTCTACACATGGACATCACCAGGTGGTCAACACTTAAATCAGATTGATTATATTCTTTGCAGCCAAAAATGGAGAAGCTCTAAACAGTGAACAAAAACAAGATGAGGAGCTGACTGTGGCTCAGATTATGAACTCTTTATTGCCAAATTCAGACTTAAATTGAAGAAAGTGGGGAAACCCACTACACCATTCAGGTATGACCTAAGTCAAATCACTTATGATTATACAGTGGAAGTGACAAATATATTTAAGGGACTAATCTGATAGACAGAGTACCTGATGAACTATGGATGGAAGTTCATGACATTGTACAGGAGACAGGGATCAAAACCATCTCCATGGGAAAAAAATGCAAAAAAGCAAAAAAAGCAAAATGGCTGTCTGGGGAGGCCTTACAAGTAGCTGTGAAAAGAAGAGACGCGAAAAACAAAGAAGAAAAAGAAAGATATTCCCATTTGAATGCAGAATTTCAAGGAATAGCAACGAGAGATAAGAAAGCCTTTCTCAGTGATCAATGCAAAGAAATAGAGGAAAACAACAGAATGGGGAAGACTAGAGATCTCTTCAAGAAAATTAGAGATATCAAGGGAACATTTCATGCAAAGATGGGCTTCATAAAGGAAAGAAATGGTATGGACCTAACAGAAGCAGAAGATATTAAGAAAATGTGGCAAGAATACACAGAAGACCTGTACAAAAACGAGCTTAATGACCAAGATAACCACGATGTTGTGATCATTCACCTAAAGCCAGACATCCTGGAATATGATGTCAATTGGGACTTAGAAAGCATCACTATGAACAAAGCTAGTGGAGGTGATGGAATTCCAGTGGAGCTATTTCAAAACTTGGAAGATGATGCTGTGAAAGTGCTGCACTCAATATGCCAGCAAATTTGGAAAACTCAGGAGTGGCCACAGGACTGGAAAAGGTCAGTTTTCATTCCAATCCCAAAGAAAGAAAATGCCAAAGAATGCTCAAACTACTGGAGAGCTGCACCCATCTCACACACTAGAAAAGTAATGCTCAAAATTATCCAAGCCAGGCTTCAGCAATACGTGAACCGTGAACTTCCAGATGTTCAAGCTGGTTCTAGAAAAGGTAGAGGAACCAGAGATCAAATTGCCAACATCTGTTGGATCATGGAAAAAGCAAGAGAGTTCCAGAAAAACATCTATTTCTGCTTTCTTGACTATGCCAAAGCCTTTGACTGTGTGGATCACAATAAACTGTGGAAAATTCTGAAAGAGATGGGAATACCAGACCACCTGACCTGCCACTTGAGGAACCTGTATGCAAGTCAGGAAGGAAGAGTCAGAACTGGACATGGAACCAAAGACTGGTGACAAATAGGAAAAGGAGTACGTCAAGGCTGTATATTGTCACCCTGCTTATTTAACTTCTATGCAGAGTACATCATGAGAAACATTGGGCTGGAAGAAGCACAAGCTGGAATCAGGATTGCTGGGAGAAATATGAATAACCTCAGATATGCAGATGACACCACCCTTATGGCAGAAAGTGAAGAGGAACTAAAAGGCCCCTTGATGAAAGTGAAAGAGGAGAGTGAACAAATTGGCTTAAAGGTCAACATTCAGAAAACGAAGATCATGGCATCTGGTCCCATCACTTCATGGCAAATAGATGGAGAAACAGTGGAAACAGTGGCAGACTTAATTTTCTGGGGCTCCAAAATCATTGCAGATGGTGACTGCAGCCATGAAATTAAAAGATGCTTACTCCTTGGAAGGAAGGTTATGACCAACCTAGATAGCATATTAAAAAGCAGAGATATTACTTTGCCAACAAAAGTCCATCTAGTCAAGGCTATGGTTTGTGAGAGTTGGATGTGAGAGTTGGACTGTGAAGAAAGCTGAGTGCTGAAGAATGATGCCTTGGAACTGTGGTGCTGGAAAAGACTCTTGAGAGCCCCTTGGACTGCAAGGAGATACAACCAGTCCATTTTAAAGGGGATCAGTCCTGGGTATTCATTGGAAGGACTGATGCTAAAGCTGAAATTTCAATACTTTGGCCATCTCATGGGAAGAGCTGACCCATTGGCAAAGACCCTGATGCTGGCAGGGATTGGGGGCAGGAGGAGAAGGGGATGACAGAGGATGAGATGGCTGGATGACATCACCAACTCAATGGACATGAGTTTGAGTAGACTCTGGGAGTTGGTGATAGACAGGGATGCCTGGTGTGCTGCGATTCATGTGGTTCCAAAGAGTCGGACATGACTGACTGACTGGACTGAACTGACACCATCTGAAGCTTCCCAAGTGGTCCTAGAATTAAAGAATGCAGGAGACACAAGAGACACTGGTTTGATCCCTGGTCAGGAAGATCCCGTGAAGGAGGGCATGGCAAGTTACACAGGTATTCTTGTCTGGAGAATCCCATGGACAGAGGAACCTGGAGGGCTCCAGTCCATTGGCTCACAAAGAGTTGTACACGACTTAAGTGACTTAGCATGCAGCACACACACACACTCTCTTAAGGATCCAGAGTTATTCAAGTCTTGACAGTCCACTTAATGACTCATCAGCACTAAAATGAAAATGAAGTTATTAATAGTTGGGGTATCACCACAGTATATTCCTCATCTAGACTCTATAGAAAAGAGCTAAACAATATCTAAGGTAGGTATATAGATGTACTTTTGAGAACATCAGAAATGTCTTTTAGGATTCAGTTCAGTTGTGTCCGACTCTTTGCGACTCCATGAATCGCAGCAAGCCAGGCCTCACTGTCCATCACCAACTCCCAGAGTTCACTCAGACTCACGTCCACTGAGTCAGTTATCCCATCCAGACGTCTCATCCTATGTCATCCCCTTCTTCTCCTGCCCCCAATCCCTTCCAGTGTCAGAGTCTTTTCCAATGAGTCAACTCTTTGCATGAGGTGGCCAAAGTACTGGAGTTTCAGCTTTAGCATCATTCCTTCCGAAGAAATCCCAGGGACTGATCTCCTTTAGAATGGACTGGTTGGATCTCCTTGCAGTCCAAGGGACTCTCAAGAGTCTTCTCCAACACCATAGTTCAAAAGCATCAATTCTTTGGTGATCAGCTTTGTTCACAGTCCAACTCTTGCTTCCATACATAACCACTGGAAAAACGTGCTGCTGCTGCTGCTGCTGCTGCTGCTGCTCCGTCGCTTCAGTCCTGTCCAACACTGTGCGATCCCAAAGACGGCAGCCCACCAGGCTCTCCTATCCCTGGGATTCTCCAGCCAAGAACACTGGAGTGGGTTGCCATTACCTTGACTACATAGACCTTTGTTGGCAAAGTCATGTCTCTGCTTTTCAATATGCTATCTAGGTTGGTCATAACATTTCTTCCAATGAATAAGCGTCCTTTAATTTCATGGCCGCAGACACCATCTGTAGTGATTTTGGAGCACCCCCCCAAAAAAATAAAGTCTGACACTGTTTCCATGGTTTCCCCATCTATTTCCCATGAAGTGATGGGACCGGATGCCATGAACTTCGTTTTCTGAATGTTGAGCTTTAAGCCAACTTTTTCACTCTCCTCTTTCACTTTCATCAAGAGGCTTTTAGCTCCTCTTCACTTTCTGCCATAAGGGTGGTGTCATCTGCATATCTGAGGTTATTCATATTTCTCCCAGCAATCCTGATTCCAGCTTGTGCTTCTTCCAGCCCAGCATTTCTCATGATGTACTCTGCATAGAAGTTAAATAAGCAGGGTGACAATATACAGCCTTGACGTACTCCTTTTCCTATTTGTCACCAGTCTTTGGTTCCATGTCCAGTTCTGACTCTTCCTTCCTAACCTGCATACAGGTTCCTCAAGTGGCAGGTCAGGTGGTCTGGTATTCCCATCTCTTTCAGAATTTTCCACAGTTTATTGTGATCCACACAGTCAAAGGCTTTGGCATAGTCAAGAAAGCAGAAATAGATGTTTTTCTGGAACTCTCTTGCTTTTTCCATGATCCAGCGGATGTTGGCAGTTTGATCTCTGGTTCCTCTGCCTTTTCTAGAACCAGCTTGAACATCTGAAGTTCACGGTTTATGTATTGCTGAAGCCTGGCTTGGAGAATTTTGAGCATTACTTTACTAGTGTGTGAGATGAGTGCAACTCTGCAGTAGTCTGAGCATTCTTTGGCATTTTCTTTCTTTGGGATTGGAATGAAAACTGACCTTTTCCAGTCCTGTGGCCACTCCTGAGTTTTCCAAATTTGCTGGCATATTGAGTGCAGCACTTTCACAGCATCATCTTCCAGGTTTTGAAATAGCTCAACTGGAATTCCATCACCTCCACTAGCTTTGTTCATAGTGATGCTTTCTAAGTCCCAATTGATGTCATATTCCAGGATGTCTGGCTTTAGGTGAATGATCACAACATCATGATTATCTTGGTCGTGAAGCTCGTTTTTGTACAGTTCTTCTGTGTATTCTTGCCACATTTTCTTAATATCTTCTGCTTCTGTTAGGTCCATAGCATTTCTGTCCTTTATTATCCCCATCTTTGCATGAAATGTTCTCTTGGTATCTCTAATTTTCTATTAGGATTAGACAAAATTATTATCCAACGGGGACTCTCTAAGTGGCACCAAGGAAAAGAGCTATGCTGAAACAAGCTTATAACATGCCACCTGCAAATTTTTACAGAGCTGCCAATGCATTTAATGTCCCTTTGCAGGCCTGCTATAGAGCTAGGATTTGCAAATGACCTGTGAAAAACCTGTTCACTTGAGGAAAAGAAAAAGCTTCAGAAAAGTTTTCAAGTGGTATCTGGCCAGCTGCTCCTAAAGCAAGCTCTCACAGTTTAGAAAAAAGGGGGAGGGGAGGACAATGCCAGGTAATGTTAAGACAAAAATACAACTGTTACTAGATTTGAGGAGGTATTGCTCTTCAACTATAGATTCCAGAAGACATGGATGGCCACTGATGACATTAGGCTCTGTGAAATTATTCAGAAAGAAAAAGACAAATACTCTATGATGTCACTTATATGGAACCCAAAAAGTAAATTTGTCAAAACAGAGAGTAGAATGGTGGTTTTCAGGGGCAATGGGTGGGGGTGGGCATTCGAGAGAGGGGAGTTAAGAGTAGAGACACTATTTAAGGGTGGAAACATGCAACTAGTAGACAAATCCTGGAGATCTAATGTACAGTAGAATGAATAGAAAACAATATTGTATTTTAACTGTCAAACTTGCTAAGAGACTGATCTCTTTTATACATTATTTAAGTTTATACTCTGGTTACAGTTATTACCAAATATTGGCTATATTCCCTGTGTTGTACAATATAATACATCCTTCAACATATCTTACATCCAATAATTTGTACCTCCTACATTTCCACCCATAAAATGCCCCTCCACCACCCACTGGTAGCCACAAGACTGTTCTCTTTATCTATGAGACTATTTCTTTGTTTGTTATATTTGCTGATTTTTTTTTTTTTTGGATTCTATATACTGTTTGTCTTTCTCTGTCTGACTTATTTCACTTAGTATAATGCCCTCCATGTCCATCTATGTTGCTGCAAATGGCAAAATTTTATTCTTTTCATGGCTGAGTAGTATTCCATTGTGTGTGTGTGTGTGTGTGTGTGTGTGTGTGTTTCCATGTATCTATCTAAATACACACCACATCTTTGTGTATAAGGTTTCTCTTTTCTCCACATGCCTCTCCATAGCTAAGAGACTAGATCTTAGTTATTCCAGCCACACAAACACACACAATTAGGTGACATGATAAAGGTGATAACTATTGTTAAAATAGAAATCACAACATATAAATGTATTAAATCAACATGTCATTTACCTTAATTTTACAAAGTGTTATATGTTAAATCTCATTCAAGGGATAATCAGTAGAAAAATTTTAGGGCAAAAGACAGAATTGCCCTAGGCTGTGCTTGTTCTTGTTCTTTTGCACTCTCTCTCACTACTGATCCCACTACAGTATCATTTGTCCTCAGTAGGCTAAACTGCCTCCCACTTCACAGAAAATAGAAACCAGTAGGTATAGAATGGGGACATTCTTTATTTTCCAATGACGATTTTTGCAATTTTTCTTGCATTCACACCTATCCTTTTCTGGTATCTTCATACTACAAACAAAGAGGTACATTTTCTGCCTGGGACTAATATTTTCAGTTATTCTTTGTATACCGATCCCTTCAGAAAACATACTGGGTTGAGGGTCTTCTTTCTTTCATCTTCAACCTCTACCTACCAGATCTTTTTCATCAACATTCAAGCAAGCTCAATTTCTCCTATCTTAAAAGCATAACTCCCTAAGCCCCTCCTGGTGTTTTGTTATTTCTCTCCTCCAGGTCACAAACAGACTTCTTGGAAGAAATATTTGCAACTGGTATTCACATTCCTAATCTATACTCAAGACCCATCTCAATATAATTTGGTGTCTGCCTCCAGGAATTTACCAAAATATCTCATCAGGAACACCTAGGAGTTCCTTAGTTTAAATTCAATGTATATTTCTCAGTCATTATCTACTCATCCCATCAAAAGTACTCAATACACACCGAGGAAACCAGAATTGAAAGAGACATGTGTACCCCGGTATTCATTGCAGCACTGTTTATAATAGCCAGGACATGGAAGCAACCTAGATGTCCATCAGCAGGCGAATGGATGAGAAAGGTGTGACACATATACACAATGGAGCATTACTCAGCCATTAAAAAGAATACATGTGAATCAGTTCTAATGAGGTGGATGAAACTGGAGCCGATTATACAGAGTGAAGTAAGCCAGAAAGAAAAACACCAATACAGTATACTGACACATATATATGGAATTTAGAAAGATGGTAATGATAACCCTGTATGTGAGACAACAAAAGAGACACAGATGTATAGAACAGACTTTTGGACTCTGTGGGAGAGGGAAAGGGTGGGATGATTTGGGAGAATGGCATTGAAACATGTATACTATCATGCAGGAAACAAATTTCCAGTCTAGGTTCAATACAAGAGTCAGGATGCTTGGGGCTGGTGCACTGGGATGACCCAGAGAGATTGTATGGGGAGGGAGGTGGGAGGGGGGGTTCAGGATTGAGAACTCATGTACACCAATGGTGGATTCATGTCAATGTATGGCAAAACCAATACAGTATTGCAGAGTAAAAAATAAATAAATAAAGAGGAAAAAACAAAAAACAAAAAAGAAAAATCCTTGTTTCTAGAAATACTCTCTTCCTTTGGTTTATCTGCTACTCTTTTCATTAAGATTCTCTTCCTCTTTCATCTCTTGGTATTTCTGAGGATCCTATGCTGAGTTCTCTTTTTTTTTTTCCTAATACATTTTCAGCTGGTGGGACATCTTGTCCACTCTCATGGTTTCAATTGTCACAATAAGCTGAAGACTCAAAAATATATATCTCTATCCAAGTTCATTCTCCGTAGTCTCAAACCCATATATTCAACATTCCACTAGGCATCACCATTTGGATATAGAGTAAACCTCTCATTCACCACATATCCAGAAATACATGTCCGATTTTTATCTCCTGCCAAAAATCTCATCAGTGAACTCATATTGTTAGCCGTTTACTTAGAACTTCCACAGGTTAGAGTATCCAACAAGTATGTCAAACTCAACATACCCCAAACAGAACTTTTAATTCTCTCTCCTAAGCATGATGCTCTATAAGTTTTATATTCATAAATTGTTTCATCTACTTGGCAGCCCAAACCAAAAATCACAGATTTTATTCTTAAAGTGTTGCTTTTCCACATTCCCTCACAGAAGTCAATTTAACCTTACAATGATTCTCTTGGAAAATATTTTGTTTAAAATCACACTTCTATATATTTAAATTAAAACATCTATCCTAAACTTGCTAATCAAAATGCTTTCCAGGTCTGGCTAATCATAAACAATTACTGACCACTTAATCAAAACAGTACCCCCATCTTTATTTAATCAAAAAAATGGTCTTTGCAGCAAAATATCCATAATATTCCATGAATTCATGGGGTATGTGACAATGAGAAAGCTAAAGTTGTTTGAATGAAGAGCACTGCAGAGATCAGACAAAAGACCTAGCATCAGGTTCAACCCAATCCTCTTTCCTTGATTTTGCATATAGATTAATTATTAGCTAATCGTATCACCTTTAATTCCAACCTTTTCCCAAATTTTCCTCTCCTCTCCATCCCCACAAGCCATCAACCTAACCCAAACCATATTTTCTTTTGCTTGGACCACTCTATAAGTCTCTCAATATTCTGATTCCTGTCTTTAATTTTACCTTTTATTTTTTTTTTTAATTAAATTTATTTATTTTTTTAATTACAATACTGTATTTGTTTTGCCATACATTGACACGAGTCAGCCATAGGTGAACACAATCGCCCAATGCCGAAGCCCCCTCCCACCTCCCACCCCACATCCTCTACCTGAATCATCCTGTGTATCAGCCCCATGCATCCTGCATCCTACACCAAACATAGATTAGCGCTTCGTTTCTTACAGGAAAATACACATGCTTCACTGCCATTCTCCCAAACCATCCCACCCTTTCCCTCTCCCTCAGAGTCCAAAAGTCCACTCTATACCTCTGTGTCTCTTGTTGTCTCACATATAGGGTCATCATTACTGTCTTCTAAATTCCATATATATGTGTCAGTATACTGTATTGGTGTTTTTCTTTCTGGCTTACTTCACTCTGTATAATCGGTTCCAATTTCATCCATCTCATTAGAACTGAGTCAAATTTATTCTTTTTAAGGGCTGAGTAGTATTCCATAGTGTATATGAACCACAGCTTTCTTATCCATTCATCTGCTGATGGACATCTAGGTTGCTTCCATGTCCTGGCTATTATAAACAGCGCTGCAATGAACATTGGGGTACACGTGTCTCTTTCAATTCTGGTTTCCTCGGTGTGTATGCCCAGCAGTGGGATTGCTGGGTCATAAGGCAGTTCTATTTGCAATTTTTTAAGGAATCTCCACACTGTTCTCCATAATGGCTGTACTAGTTTGCATTCCCACCAGCAGTGTAAGAGGGTTCCCTTTTCTCCACACCCTCTCCAGCATTTATTGCTTGTAGACTTTTGGATCGCAGCCATTCTGACTGGTGTGAAATGATACCTCATTGTGGTCTTGATTTGCATTTCTCTGATAATGAGTGATGTTGAGCATCTTTTCATGTGTTTGTTAGCCATCCGTATGTCTTCTTTGGAGAAATGCCTATTTAGTTCTTTGGCCCATTTTTTTATTGGATCATTTATTTTTCTGGAGTTGAGCTGCATAAGTTGCTTATATGTCTTTGAGATTAGTTGTTTGTCAGTTGTTTCATTTGCTATTGTTTTCTCCCATTCAGAAGGCTGTCTTTTCACCTTGCTTATAGTTTCCTTTGTTGTGCAGAAGCTTTTAATTTTAATTAGATCCCATTTGTTTATCTTTGCTTTTATTTCCAGTATACTGGGAGATGGATCATAGAGGATCCTGCTGTGATTTATGTCGGAGAGTGTTTTGCCTATGTTCTCCTCTAGGAGTTTTATAGTTTCTGGTCTTACATTTAGATCTTTAATCCATTTTGAGTTTATTTTTGTGTATGGTGTTAGAGAGGGGTCTCTACAAAATAGCCAGAGTAAACGTTTCCAAAGAACAAGTCAGATCACACTGCTTCAAACCTTTCAATCACTTACCAATTCATTTGGAAAAATATTTGAAGTTCTTGCCACAGCCTACATAACCTCTACCTACCAATCAACTTCATCTCTTGTCATTGGTCTACAGCACCTACATAGGAACTGTGAAGGAAATTAAGATATATGTATTTTTAAAAAATATACTTGGGAATCATAACCAGCATGTTATCTCTATGATAAGGATACCAATTGTCCTAATATCAGTCACAAAGTTTTGGTACAGCAATAATATCTAATAAACGCACATTACTTTTGGGGTTATAAAGTATTTTTGCATATATTAACTTATTTAGACCTCAGGGTATGAAATAGATGGAACAAGCTTCATAATCTCCATTTTATAAGGCTGAGACCATAGAGACAAAACTAGAACTAGTTTTTCTGCCTCCCAGCCAAGTCCTAAACTTCACTGCAATATAGGCCAATGGAAATGTGAAAATAATTCTTATTTACATCACATATCACTCTTAATTAGAAGTGTCTCTGTTAACAAATAATATAGTCTGTCTTTTGAGACTTTCATTGCTGTGGAGATTTACAAGAAAATAGAAGAATTATTGCTTTAAAAAAAATGCAATTCCTCTAAGGACGAAGGGAGACATGAACACTTATTTAGCTAGAAATGTATACCAGCAAAGGAATCACCACTCATATATCCCCTGTCAAAAGTTTTCTGTGTTGTTTTGGTTTTTCTGTGTGTGTGTGTTTGTGTTGTTCTTTTTGTTTGTTTGTTTTTACTATTTTACTTTCAGAACCAAGAAAAAAAATGCCCATGTCTAATATTCTGGGATGATTCAACACCATATAGTCTTGCTGTATTATAACCATTGCCCAGGCAATAGCCATGTGTTACTCACCATGGCATCTCCAGTACAGTGCCTGACACAAAGAAAGCTCCTAGTATATCAGTGTTGAATAAATATAAACATGTATCAGCAGTTCATCCAGGTTAAGTGTCTAAAAATATAAAAGAGAAATCATGGTGTCTTGCCTATTCAATAAATACACTTACCCATCTATCTATCACTGTGCTCATCAAATGGACCAAATGATTTCTTTTTTTCTATAGACATTCATTGAATTTTAGCTGAACTACTTACCTACAACTTTTCTCTCTTACATTCTAATATGTTGTACCATGACCAGAAACATTTCTGAGGTATAATAGAGACAGCAAACTGTCCCCTAGTATCCATTCTTTCCTTCTTCTCGGTTTCTGCTGGGAACCTACCTACTCCGCTAAAAACTTTATTCCCTAGTCTCCCTGTAGTTAGGCATGCCCACATTACTATATTCTACACAATGGGATGTAGGCAGAAGTGCAGTGTGTAGCTCCTGGGTCATCTTTTTAAGGACAAAGCTACTTTCTGTGGACAGTCTTGAACTGTTCTACCCGAAAGAAAATGACTTCTTTTATATCTGTACATCTGTTTTGGATTCTTTCTTACAACAGGTTCAGTTGCTCAGTCGTGTCTGACTCTTTGCGACCCCATGAATGGCAGCACGCCAGGCCTCCCTGTCCATCACCAACTCCCGGAGTTCCCTCAGACTCACATCCATCGAGTCAGTGATGCCATCCAACCATCTCATCCTCTGTCGTCCCCTTCTCCTCCTGCCCCCAATCCCTCCCAGCATCACAGTCTTTTCCAACGAGTCAACTCTTCGCATGAGGTGGCCAAAGTACTGGAGTTTCAGCTTTAGTATCATTCCTTTCAAAGAAATCCCAGGGTTGATCTCCATTCTTTAACTAATATAACAAATCACTTTAGATGACGATAAGTATTACAAAACCAAAATGTGTCTCCTTCTATGAGAACTAATTTCAACTTGAAACCATCTATTTTGAGTGGACTTTGAGACACTTAAAAATTGACATCACAAATATTTAGTTGTTTTTGTAGAATATGGATATTTAGAGCCTATGCAATAGTATAGGAAAGAAGTACACTTGACTCAGTTGTTGACTGCTTGGCTTTTATGATTGCTTTTGGTAGGTTTCTCTAAGTATGGTATTTACCAAACTGCTTCCCATAAATCATTAAAAGCCCACAAGAAGTAAGTAAGCATTGTGTGTTTGCCAAACACTCATGTGTAGATGCACAGGCATATGGGGGGGGTGGGGTGGGAATAATGATATAAAGAAAGGAGGATCCTGTTGTCACATTTGAGAAACTCTTGGTTAGGCGGGTTTATTGACTATAGTACTTCTCAGACCCTTTAATATCCCATTAACATGGCTCTTTATTATTAATACCATACTGTAATGAGCTGCCATATGAGAACACATATGATGTAAAGACACTAAACAGTGTCACAAGCTCATTTGTGTTTATTTAAAAGTGTAATACACTCTCAGGTTCACTAACTCTACTTAGTTTTGTTACCAAGAAATAAAGGAAAGAGCTTCTTGCTTTAGTTTTCCATACCACCAAATTTGCTTCAGACTGCTACTGCTTCAGAATCATAAACTCAAATGAAGCAAGCTAGCTAGAATTTGCTAGTACAGTAAAGTTGCCTTTGGGAAATAACAGAAAGAGGCTGAAAAGAAAAAATTGCTTAGCCTAGTCATTGAAGCAGCAAGGATCTTAGATATCTGTGATTTCCATCCCACTTAATAAACTTTAAACAAAGATATGATGGTATTGGTTATCATTTATATTAAGCAGGCTAGAGAATTACATGTTCCAATTATATGCCTCAGAGCAAAGTGATTGCCATGAATCTATGCTCTTAGCCAATACTTACCAGCAATGTTTTGCAAAAACACAAGACAATCCAAAACGCTCCATCAATGAGGCAGTTTACATGAGGCAAGAAAATGATACCACTATCTTTATAGTCAATGAGGATGTTCCTACTTCTCCCTGCCTTTCATCTTCACATTTTATAAAAATAAAAATGGAATGCATTTTCAAACTAGTTGAGAGAAAAAAGCCTCTGAGATAGAGTCCTTACATTTATTTTGGAGATCATTATAGTAGGTAATGAAAAGGTCCTGTAATAAATCTATGATCCACTGTTATGAATTTCCTAGCATTGAGAGAGCCATAGGCTGATTGCTAACCAAACCTACTGTTTTGTGCTTTTCACCTAATCTCTACAATTTGGAAACTTCATTTAGTGGACAAATGGCAACTCAGTTTCAGGAAATGTCAGGATTTCTCCCAAAATAGAAAATCAGAAAAGTACCGTATTTGACCTATTGTTGTTTAATCACTAAATTTTGTCCAACTCTTTTGAGACCCCACGGACTGTAGCCTGTCAGGCTCCTCTGTCCACGGGATTTTCCAGGCAAGAATACTGGGGTGGGTTGCCATTTCCTCCTCCAGAGGATAGGGATCAAAGCCCAAATCCTGCTTTGGGAGAAAGAGTCTTTACCACTGAGCCACCAGGGAAGCCCTATATGATGGATAAATAATATGCTTTCTCATGGCAATCCTGACTGTATTTATCTTCAAGTTCTTTTAGCATAACTTTCAAAATGACCATATAAACACAGCCTGAATGAAGTTTTCAGTGTCCACACAGAATGCATATTATCCACTGTGACCCATCTCTGTCAGTCAAAAATTTTGTTAAGTGAAATTATAAAGAGAATCTAGTTTCTTTTTGGATTCTATGTATATGAATTATCATATACAAACATTACCAGGGCTTCGCTGGTAGCTCAGCTGGTAAATAATCTACCTGAAATGCAGGAGACCCCGGTTTAATTCCTGAGTCATGAAGAGCCCCTGGAGAAGGGATAGGCTACCCACTCCAGAATTCTTGGGCTTCCCTTATAGCTCAGCTGGTAAAGAATCCATCTGCAATGTGGGAGACCTGGGTTGGATCCTTGGGTTGGGAAGATCCCCTAGAGAAGGGAAACGCTAACAACTCCAGTATTCTTGCCTGGAGAATTTCATGAACTTTATAGTTTATGGGGTCACAAAGAGTCAGACCTGACTGAGCAACTTGTATTTTCACTTCATACGAATTATCAAAGACAAAATTACTCTAGATTTGTTTCACTTGTCTGAAGGTATAAATGCAAAAGAGCACTCTTACTGAAATTAAATGCAAAGAGAAAAATAAATATTGTAAGCTCCGGGAGTTAGTGATGGACAGGGAAGCCTGGCGTGCTGTAGTCCATGGGGTTGCAAAGAGTCAGATATGACTGAATGACTGAACTGAACTGAACTGAGCTACCCAGGCTGTGTATGTGTATATATGCTCTCAAATGAACAGAGTGAAAATCAGAACCTTGTCAACCAGCTATTTCATGTACCCCTGAGTTCTGTGATTTTGTCATTCTAACAACTCGACTTTTCCTGTGCAATTTTGATGTTTAAAAAGATGGCATTTGTAATCATTGGCAGTAGTATTTAAACAGCAGGTATTAATAGGTGGTCCAAGAAAGCAGAAAATTGAAATCAGGGAGTCTGGTAATAAAGACTAGGCAAATTTCCATGACACAGGTGAAACAAGGTGTTACAAAAGGCAGAAAGGGAGGGTACTCTGTCAGCACATAAAAGGTAAAGATCTAGTTAGGGCTGCCTCATTGAACAACTCCAGGGGCACACCTGACATTACAGTCTGCCCCATGGTGTCCCCTGGAATTGTACAGTGTACAGCTTGCAAGCCATATGTGACAGTCCTGGGGGCTAGGTAGACAGGCAGTGTCAGAGAAATCAGGCAGCATTTGAAAAGCGTCAAAACATGGCAAATAAAAGTCTGGGTATGGATTCTAATCTTTGGGAATATATCGTGATAAAGATAATATAAGAATTTCAAAGCAATCAGAATACTTGGCAAAGGATCAAGCACAGGAGAAAATCAAGACCTAGTTATCGGTATTGAAGGAGGAGGCAGACTTCCCTGGTCATAGCAAACAAGACAGGAAAGGCCTCAGTTATTGCACAAAGTCAAAATATCCTCAGCAAAAGTACTTGGTGTTGAGCATTGGCCAATGGCTACTTAAATTCCTTTTACTAGAGAACAGGACTACTGTCAGAATTTGTGGTAATTTAAAACTATTAATAGCAAGTAAATTACCTCTCTTTTGGCGTTCAGATGTAGTCAAGGGCAGAATTGCATCAAACTTTTAACATACTAGTGCCCCTGTTTGATGCTTTGTTCTGTAAAAGATACTAAAATATAAAGATTACCTACACCTAAGACCAAATTATCTGCACAAAAATGAAAGAGTCATCAAAGTACAGAATTGGTTGATCTGACCTGGCTAAACACCTCTGTGCTTCTGGAAGATTAAAATATTAGATGTCATATAAATTACTTTCAGAGAAGGCAATGGCACCCCCACTCCAGTACTCTTGCCTGGAAAATCCCATGGGCAGAGGAGCCTGGTAGGCTGCAGTCGTTAAGAGTCAGGTATGACTGAGCGACTTCACTTCCACTTTTCACTTTCATGCATTGGAGAAGGAAATGGCAACCCACTCCAGTGTTCCTGCCTGGGGAATCCCAGGGACGGGGGAGCCTGGTGGGCTGCCGTCTATGGGGTCACACAGAGTCAGACATGACTGAAGTGACTTAGCAGCAAAATACTTTAAGTTTCTTAGCTATAAAAACTCACCATCCCCACTTGTAACCTGTTATCTAGTTAACGTCAGAGACATTTTAAGTTAAATTACAGTTAAGTTATATAACATTTTATCTGGAAAAAGATGTTTGGAGTCTATTTCTTCATAGTTACTAGAGTTTTTACATGTCTTACAAAGCACTAGGGAATCACAAAACAAAAGCATAGGCAGGGATCCCCTGGTGGTCCAGTGGTTAAGGGACACAGGTTCAATCACTGGTATGGGAAGATCCCACATGCCATGGGGCAGCTAAGCCCATGGACCATAACTACTGAGCATGCGCTCTAGAGGCCAGAAGCCACAACTACTGAGCCCACGCACTGCAAATACTGAAGTCCATGTGCCACAGAGCCTGTGCTCTGCAACCCGTGAAGCTGCTGTAATGAGAAGTGCACACACCACTGCTAGTGATTCGCCCTCACTCTCCACAACTAGAGATAATAAAAAATGTTAAAAGGAATCACAGGCAAAGGAATATTTGTCAAATATCACACACTCTGGCTATGTAATTAAAATTCAAGCTTATTGGCAAGAAAGCATTAAAATGAATCTGTAAATATTTAAAAGCTACAAATTCATGTTCATTGACCTATGTGTATGATGGGACATGTACATTCAGCATTAAAAATTGTATAGTTTTTGATGAACAAACATTCTCATGCATTGATACGTCAGAACCCTGAAAACTTGTTTTGTATTATTCATCCTTAAAGATAATGGAAAGTGGAGACCTCACTAAAATGGAGAAAGTGAAGAAATCTATTTAGGGTTAGGGATTTAGGAGTTTGATTTTAGATGTGCTGAATTTGGAGTGGCATAGCATACAGAAAAATAGCTTATAACAAGTGGTCGAACACCAAGTTGAAATCCTAGCTCCACATCTTACTAGTTTATGTGAACTTGGGGAAGTTATGAATCTATCCTCAACTTGTTATTTCATCTCTATAATAAGGATAATGAAAGCACCTACCACACAGAGTCACTGAGAGAATCCAATGAGTCAGCACTTGGAGAATAGTTGGAACAGTGCAAGGCAGTGCTCAATAAATAATCTTACTGCTACTGGTGTTGCCTTTGCTGTTTTTACCTCTGCTGTTTCAGTTGTTGCTGTTATATTTAGAGGGATATTCCAGCAAATATTTATAAAAGCAGAAACAGATTGGGAAAGAGATTTGGACCTGGAAATAAAGGTTTGATATGGCTCTGATGAGCTTTAGGAGTTTTGATTTAGTAGAATGGTGGGAAGAAGCTTCAGATGAAATATTTCTAAGTCAGGGGTTAAGGAGAGACTGGGTGGTAAGGGTAGAAAGTCAACTTGTAAAGAGAAGTTAGTTGTAAAAGGAAGGAAAGAAATAAGGAGGAATCTACAAAGGGCAGTAGGGTCAAGTAAAGATGATTTTCATGAAAAGGAAATCTGTGGGAGAAGCCATGACCTGTAAGTCACTATTTCAGGAAGTTCCAACTGCTCTTTTAGCTCAGGTAACAGATTTTCTCTCTCCTTTCCTTTCTTTATCTTATACAATCAGTCCTAATGACTCAGCAGTTTTCCAACTACATGATTTTCCTAATTCTTCTCAATTTTGTGCTCCAATATCTCCCTTACTTGTTTTGTTAATGGGCTTCTCTAGTCCTCAAACAGTATGAGGAGGGGCTATGTAATTTTCACAGAGGGCACAATTGTCCTCAAAGAGAGAACAAACAAAGGTTCTAATTTCCTCTGCATCTGGACTCAGCATGCTCTTTTTGATGACCTACTCTCAGAAGTAAATTTTGCACTGTGGCCTCTAATTTTGTGCATAAGATTCTTCTCAAGGTTACAATCTGGCTGGTTGCAGGTGCAAAGAAAAAATTGCACATGAGGGAAAATATTCTAAATGGAATCTATGGCTCATCAAGCTGTCTCTGACCTTCCTTATTTACTTAAACATTGATTTTCTTTACAACATAAATACATAATACGACAGCATGGTAACTATAGTCATGACAAGGGCAAGATTGCCTGATGGTTTCAGGGTGGCTTTCATGAGACTGATATATTAATACTTTAGTGGAATCTTTCTTGGTCTATCCTCAATTCTAGGTTATAAAACTATGATTCACCAAAATCTAAATAACAAAAGAATAAATTATGAATGAAAATTTGACTGTATACTATCATAACAGGATATACATTTATTACCAGTGACATTCATATGTCGACATCCAGGTACCTTGTATATTAAATTTGTAAGTCCTGGTGAATATAGATCAAGAAAAATTAAGTTTTTTTCATTTAGAGGGTGACAGAGGCTAATCAATTTCTCTTCTCTAAAACAGAATCATTTGTTGTTATTGTTCAGTTGCTCAGTTGTATCCGGCACTTTGTGACCGCAGGACTGTAACCTGCCGGGTTCCTCTGTCCACAGGATTTCCCAAGAAAGAATACTGGAGTGGGTTGCCATTTCCTTTTCCAGGGGATCTTCCCTACCCAGGATCAAACCCACATCTCCAGCATTGGCAGGTGGATTCTTTACCACTAAGCCACCAGGAAAGCCATGCCTGTACTAAATTGGAGTACCTGCATAGACTGACTTGTTTACACTGCACAGCTCTAAGGGATGCCATTTACATTGTAATCTACGTGAATCTGGAGAAGGCAATGGCGACCCACTCCAGTACTCTTGCCTGGAAAATCCCATGGGCAGAGGAGCCTGGTAGGCTACAGTCCATGAGGTCTCTAAGAGTTGGACACGACTGAAGCGACTTAGCAGCAGCAGCAGCAGCAACTACATGAATCATACCCTATGGAGTTTTGCAGGATCCAATTTGAGAGGCTTTAAACAGTAAATCTGAAAACACTATGTCTCTCCTTTCTATGTGTGGGGTTGGCTAATTCCTGATAATATGTGTCTTTATATTTCAAATAATTACAACAAGCATTTCACATCAAAATATTGTTCCTAATTTACACTTTCCGTTCATTCAATTAAGTGCAATGTCCTGATAATATAAAACAGTGGTTCCCAAAAGATATTATATAAGAGGAAAGAAAATTAGCCCTTGTTTAAAATGCAGATCTCATGTACCCATACCCAGGGACTCTGTTTCAATAGGTTTGGGGTGGTACCTAGGAATCTGTATTTTAAAAAGCATTCCTGATGGTTCTGAAGCAAGCTTTCCTTGAGAAACAACTCCCAAAATGCAGATTAATCTCATCAGTTATCCTTTTCCAACGAACCCTCTAAGATGTGGTACCACTGGGCAGGTTTTCTTTACATAACTAATTTCAACCATGGTGTAGAGATTTTTGTCCACTTTCCTAGACATGAAACTCTGCCTGATCATGAGGTCTATCTCCAGAGTCTGTGACCCTTTGTCCATGAACTACACCAATACTTAGGACAACGCTTCAAAGTAAAGTGTACTTTTTCAAAGAGAGAAGTCAGAAATTCAGTGTGAATCTTTTCACTCATTGCTTGAGTATTTTATTTAGACTAATTCTATTCTGGTGACTGCCAAATGCTCACAGCATGGCTGATTTCCAGTCGGTGCTCTCCTTAGACTAAAATATCTTATTTTTGATAATCTTCCCTGCATGATTGCTTCTATTGGATAGGTTAAACCTGGCTTTCTTGTCTGCTTACATCCTTAAGCTCTCCCAGAGAGGTTATTGTTTGGATTCTCAATAATGTTCATAACACTTTCTCCTTTAATATCACTTCAAATTTAATTAACATGCCATTTAAATTCTTTTCAAAGCCATTAATGAAGACATTCAACAAACACATACATAACACCATCCCTCTGCAACTGGAATTATTGTCATCTACCAAACAAGGCCCATGTTTCAAATGTTTAGCTCCATTTCAAGGCTTCTGTAAATGCAGGGCCATTCACTGGCTACAGATATTTATATAAAAGAGATTTATTCAAGCCAAAACTCCATAAAGGTGGGGAACACCCAACCAATAATCAAAAATGCAAAACTTTAACTTAAAAACCTAGCACAACAGCAAATAATTAAATTTAGTCATGGTTTTGGAGGGATGTGGTATAGTGATCCATCTTGCTCTCTTTCACTGGGTCCTATAATTCCCATAATTAGTAATATTTGAATATAGAGGTTAAATCTTCTCCAGATGTGGAAAAAACTTTTGCTCTATTCCTTATGAATTTGACCCCTAGTCAGTGAATTCGATATCTGATCATTTCTGTTACAGTCTCAGATCTCATGCTCCAATTTAACTAGTCATCTTTTCCCCCTGGAATTAAGGTTTATAATAATTTGAGTCTGTGTTATTTCTACATCTCACCATCTTCACCAAGACTGGGACTCTGACTTCCTTAACAGACCTCCAGGAGCAACAGTTCAACACTTGAAATCAAGCCCAAATGCAAAGGCACCAGTGATTATCAGCTGATCGCCAGGCAATTTACCATTTTCCAGTGTCTCAGATCACAGACTTCTGTTGTGCAAAAGTCCACGGTTCTTACAAGGAGAATTAATTTCAAAAGAACACAATGGGATATATAACAGAAGTAACTTAGCCTTGTAGAGTCAGGGAAGGTTTGACAGAGAGAATGACATTTAACCTAACTTCTGAGTTAATTTGGGGAAAAATGGTGAGAGAGAGAGAGAATACAGGATAATTAAAGTCTACCTAATTTCTACCTCGCATGTCTAATAGGCATATCATAATTTAAATTATCCAAAACAATACCTTTTATTTCTTAACCTCCTCCCACCACGACTACTACCAAAACTGTACATCCTCCAAGTCTACAATCATTAATATACCCTGGTTCAGGAGTTCATCTTTTCAATATTTCTTTTAAGGATTTTTTTAAAACTTAACTTTGGGCAAACCTTATATTGTCATACATGTTGCATATCTTTTCCCTGCTTTTGTGACTTTCAGACAACTTTAATTATGGTAATTTTTACTACACCAAGCTTTTAACTTTATATATGTCATATGTACCATTTTTGCTTTATGATTTCTATTTTCCCCACCATACTTGGAAATGTCTTTCACAAAACATGATCATATATTTATTCCTGTTTACTTTTTACATATGTAAATCTTTGATCCATTTGAAATTTATTTTTATGTAAGAAGTGAGACAGAAACTACCATTTATTGAGGGCTTACTGTGTGCCAGGCACATTCATTATTTCATTATGATGTAAGTATTACTCCCCCATTAAAGAGATGATAAAACTAATGCTCAGAGAGGTTAAGTAACTTGCAAAAAGTCACACAGCTGGATAACAGCAGAGCAGGGATTTGAACTCAGCATTGTTGTTCAGTTACTAAGTCGTGTTCTACTCTTTGTGACACCATTAATTGCATCAAGCCAGGCTTTTCTGTCCTTCACGATCTCCTGCATATGCTCAAATTCATGTCCATTGAATTAGTGATACTATTTAACCATCTTATCCTCTGCTTTCCCCTTCTCATTTTGAAATCAAACTTTCTCAGCATCAGGATCTTTTTCAGTGAGTTGGCTCTTCACATCAGGTGGCTAAAGGATTGGAGCTTCAGCTTCAGCATCAGTCCTTCCAATTGAATATCCAGGGATGATTTCATTTAGGACTGACTGGTTTGATCTCCTTGTTGTTAAAAGGACTCTCAAGAGTGTTCTCCAGAACCACAATTTGAAAGCATCAATTCTTTAGCACTCAGTGTTCTTATGGTCTAAGTCTCATATCCATGTATGACTACTGAAAAAACCATAGCTTTCACTACAGAGAAATTTGTCAGTAAAAGGATGCCTCTGTTTTTAAATATGCTGTTTAGGTTTATCATAGTTTTCCTTCCAAGGAGCAAGTGTCTTAATTTTATGCCTGCAGTCACTGTCCACAGTAATTTTGGAGCCCAAGAAAATAAAATCAGTCACTGCTTCCACTTTTCCCCCTTCTATTTGCCATGAAGTGATGGGACTGGATACCATGATCTTCATTTTTAGAATACTGAGTGTTAAGCCAGCTTTTTCACCCATCTCTTTCACCTTCATCAAGAGGCTCCTTAGTTCCTCTTCACTTTCTGCCATTAGAGTAGTATCATCTGCATATCTGAGGTTGTTGATAGTTCTCCCAGCAATCTTGATTCTGGCTTGTGATTCATCCAAGCAGGCATTTCACATGAGGTACTCTGCAGATAAGTTAAATAAGCAGGATGACAACATATAGCCTTGCTGTACTCCTTTCCCAATTTTGAATTAGTCTGTTGTTTCATGTCCAGTTCTAACTGTTACTTCTTGACCTGCATACAGGCTTCTCAAGAAACAGTTAAGGTGGTTTGGTATTTCCATCTTTAAGAATTTTTCACAGTTTGTTGTGATCCATACCAAAAGCTTCATCATTCTTACAAACTGTAGAGCTGTAATGGTAAATTTCATTGAATTCTGAATTGTTTTCTGTCTGAAATCTCTAATCTGTTCCATTTCTAGGCCAGCAGTACACTGTATTCATTTCTATTTAGCTTTATAAAAGGTTTTAAAATCTGATGAGGCAATGCTCTTAATTGCTTCCTCTTTTCAGAAGTCAGCTGGCTATTGTAATATATTTACTCTTCCAGGTAAACATTAAATCATTTTCCAAGGTCCAAAAATCTTAGACTGGAAGGTTTATTGAGATTGCATTTATTAATTCATTATTTAAGAGAGAATTAATATAGCTCAGGTGGCAAAGAATCTGCCTATAATGCAGAAGACATGGGTTTGATTCCTGGGTTGGGAAGATCCCCTGGAGAAGGGAATGGCAACTCACTCCAGTATTCTTGCCTTTAGAATCCCATAGACAGATGAGCCTGCCCAGCTATAGTCCATAGGGTCACACAGAGTTGGGCATGACTGATTGACTAACACTTTCACTTTCAATGTATTTACAATCTGATAAAAAGACACATGTCTCCACTTATTCAAGTCTTTTATATGTCCCTTGGCTAAATTTGTCAGTTTATTCTTAGTGGTCCTATTAATATGTTCCATGTTTTATTAATGTTCTTGATGCTACTCTGAATGGGATCTGATGATGTCTGTGTACATATAGAACTCTTTCATCCTTTTAAGTTTTACTTGCATATAATCTTTATATATAATTGTAATTAAAATTATAGTAATTTATAGTCTGATTTTATTCAATAGTTTCACAAGTATTTGTCTAACCTACCTCATTTAATTTTAAAAGTGTTTAACAAAGTATTTTAGAGACACAAAATCATATATTAAAACATATAACTATATGTGTGTATATACATATATATAACATATAAAGGATGTGGGCAAATATAACATGCAAACAAATATTTACAATACCAAAACCTTACCAATTTTGTCTACTGAAATTGCTAGCTGTATTAGTCACTTTGGGTTGCCATAACAGGTACTATAGGTTGGGTGGCTTAAATAACAGACGTTTAGTTTTCAAAATTCTGGATACAGGTAAATCTAAGATCAAAGTGCTAATGAGGTAGATTTCGTTCTAAGACCTCTTCTCTCGGCCACCATCTCACTGTGTTCACATGACCACATGTGCCAAAGAAGGGGCAACCAAGAGAGCATGAGAGCTCTCTTCTTGATAAGGAAAATAATCCTGTCATATTAGAGTTTCCACCTCATGACCGCATCTGAACTCAATGACATCTTTAAAGCCCTAAATCCAAAGAAAGTCACATTGGGGGTTAAGTTTTCAGTATATGGGTTTTTAAAGGACTCAGTTCACTCCAAAGTCAACTATTATACTGAATACCTATATTTAGTTCAGTTCAGTTCAGTTCAGTCGCTCAGTCGTGTCCGACACTTTGCAACCCCATGAATCGCAGCTCGCCAGGCCTCCCTGTCCATCACCATCTCTCGGAGTTCACTCACACTCACGTCCATCGAGTCCATGATGCCATCCAGCCATCTCATCCTCGATCGTCCCCTTCTCCTCCTGCCCCCAATCCCTTCCAGCATCAGAGTCTTTTCCAATGAGTCAGCTTTTCTCATGAGGTGGCCAAAGTACTCTGATTAAACCTGGTTTTTCTAGATATACAATCATGAGAAAGTAATGGTAATTTTGCCATTTTATATTATATAGTTATAATTTGCTGGTTGAGACAACACTGGTGATTTCTGGGATCACTATCTTAAACCTGATTATAAAATTAATGGCCATAGTGTTTGACCATGAAATATGATTCTGACTGGTATTTTAGTGAGGCCTCTTTTTATTTGTATTTTATTTGTCACATTTTTTTACCAGTAATAGGTATTGAATTTTGTCATTTTTGACATCTGTCAACATTACTGTATGCTTTATTTTACTATTTTGAAACTCTTATTACTACTGTAAATATCATCAAATTTGAACTCACATCCCTGAAATAAAATTTACTTTTAATGATCTCTTATTCTTTCATTATACTCTGTGAATCTATTTATTAATATTGTACTTCAGATGTTCATATCTGCATTCAAAAGTGAAAACTATCACTGTTTCTATTTTTGAACTCTGTCAGTTTTTGTTATTAAGCTAATCATGCTTCCATAAAATAAACTTCCCTTCATTCTTTACTGTCTGATACAATATAAATAATGTGAGAATTAATTTCTAATTGAATGTCTTTAACAATTTTCCAGTGAAACTCTCTGATCTCAATATTTTTAATGACTTTCTCATTTCATGAAAAAGGTTTTCCTTAGGTTTGTTTTTCTTACTGAGTCAACTTTAGAAATTAACATTTGCATATAAAACTAATAATTTCACCCATATCTTAAAATTTATTAGCAAAACTATACACAATATACAATTTTTAACTTTTATCTATGGTTATTTCCTCTTTTTATGTTTAATGTTATATATTTATTTTACCCTTTGTTTATTGTTAATACCATTGCCTTGTGGTTCATCTCCAAGCAAGAGCATTCCAGGTCTGCCCATTCCATGCAACAGGTTAGCAGTAGATCTGGAGCAGAAAGGTCCCAGGAGGACCCTGCCAGAGAGGGAGCCCAGATCTCAGGCAGCAAGCAGGGCAACCACCTCAATTCCTGTAGCCACAATGCTTGGAGTCCTAGCCCCAAGTTAACTCACACCAGAGCCTTGCACTAAATCTGAAACAAACACAACAGAGAAAGGGATGCAACATCAGGCTGCCTCTGAGAGAAACTACAGGCACCTACATAGGTTTTCCATGATCACATGGGTGAGCCTCAACTTACTTCAGCAATCACCTCCTTTGGGAAAAGGTACTCTTGCCTGGCAAATCCCATGGACAGAGGAGCCTGGTGGGCTGCAATCCATGGGGTCGCTGGGAGTCAGACACAACTGAGCGGCTTCACTTTCACTTTTCACTTTCATGCACTGGAGATGGAAATGGCGACCCACTCCAGTGTTCTTGCCTGGAGAATCCCAGGGATGGGGGAGCCTGTGGGCTGCCGTCTATGGGGTCGCGCAGAGTCGGACACGACTGAAGCGACTTAGCAGCAGCAGCAGCATACGTGCTCCAGGGCAATGGAGCCTCATCACACTTGACCGCCAGGGCTTCTACTACAAAACTGGGGAGCAGACTCAGTCCCTGACAGGGTGCCATGAAGCAGAGAGAAAGCCCTGCCAGACATCCACCACAGGCACTGTATACTACAAAAACACTCTCCATCCACAGCCAACATATCCTGAGGAAAGCAAAAATGAAAGAATTCAGCAACACTAAACCTACTTTAAAATAAATGTTCAAGGGTCTTCTTTAAAGAGAAAGAAATCCATACGAAATGGAAAATCACAATAGGAAAGGCAAATACAAAAAATGTATTGAAGATCACATAAATAAGCCAATACATAGATTAAAAATCAAAAAGTTCTGTAAAAGTGATTATAGCTACAATTAACATTAAAGAATAAGCAAAAAAGAGGTAAAATAAAACACAAAACTCACAAAATGTAGGTGATGGGAATATAAAAATGTCAATCTTTTAGAATGTATTTGAATTTGTATGACTATCAGTTAAAAGCAAGGAGATATAGTTATGGGTCAACTTACTAGAACTCCATGGTAATGAAAAAATATATATAATACATATACACACAAAAAGAAACGAACTCAAGCAGACTACAAAAGAAAATCATCAAACCACAAAAAAATAAAAAATGAAAAAAAAAGACTTAAAACATCAGGAAAACAAGGATTAAAAGGTGATAAGTACATACCTATCAATAATTAGTTTAAATGGCAATGGACTAAATACTCTGATCAAAAGACAAATAGGCAGATAGGATTTAGGAAAATAAACTTACAATTTCTGACTGCAAGAAACTCACTTTAGGATGAAACACACAGAGAATGAAAGTATGAGGATAGAAAAAGACTTTTTATGCAGACAACAAAAAAACAGTGGTAGCAAGATGCATATCAGACAAAACAGATTTTTCAGAAGGCCATATAGGAAAATAAACAAAGGGAATATATAATGACAAATATAACACTACAAGAAGGGGATATTATACTCATTAACATATATGTAACCAATATAGGAGCACCAAAATATATAAAACAAACACTGACAGGAAGGGTGAAATTGACAGGACTATAGTAACATCCCACTGACATCAATGGACAGATCATCCAGAGAGAATGATAAAATATACCAGTTGGACTTAATTGATGTCTATAGGATAGTACATCCAAAAAATACAAAGAATACACATTCTTTTTCAAGCACACACAGACCATTTTCTAGAACAAGTCACATTCTAGGTCACAAAATAAGCTTCAACAAAATTAAGGGGATAGAAGTAATTTGTAGCATCTTTACTGATCACAACGATATGAAACTAGAAATCAAGCACAGAAATAAAAACAGGAAAAGAACACGTGAAGACTAAACAACATGCTACTAAAAAACCATTAAGTCAATGATAAAATCAAAGAAGGAATCCAAAAATATCTTGAGACAAATGAAAACGATAATACAACTTTATAAATCTATGAAATGCAGCAAAAGCAGTTTTAAGAAGAAACTTCATAGTGATACAATCCTTCCTCAAGAAATAAGGAAAATCTAAGACAATTTATCATCTAAAAGAATGAGGAGGGGAAAAAAAGTCAGTAAAACGAAAGAAATAATCAAAACTAGAGTAGGAATAGAGGGCTTTCCTTGTAGTTCAGCTGGTAAAGAATCTACCTGCAATGCAGGAGACTTGGATTCGATTCCTGGGTTGAGAAGATCTCCTGGAGAAGGAAATGGCAACCCACCCCAGTATTCTTGCCTGGAGAATCCCATGGACAGAGGAGTCTGGCAGGCTCCATGGGGTCACAAGAGTCAGACATGACTTAGTGACTAAACCACCACCAGAGTGACAACAGAAATCAAAACACAATAGAAAAGGCCACTATAAAGAAGAGCAGTCTTTCCTTAAAAGTTACAATCAATAAGCCTCTAACCAGGCTCACCAAAAAGAAAAGAGAGATGACCCAAATCATTACAATAAATGAAAGAGGAGAAACAACAATTGATACCACAGAAATACAAAAAAAAAAAAAAAGAAAAGAAGAAGCAGAAGAAGAAGAAGAAGAAACAGAAAATTTCAATAGAACAATTACCAGAAGTGAAATAGAATCATCTGTAATTGAAAATCTCTCTATAAACAAAATTCCAGGACTGGACGGCATCACTGGGGAATTCTACCAAATATAAAAACAATGTATCCTTCTCAAACTATTACAAAAGACTGAAGAGGAGGGAACGCACCCAAATTAATTCTATGAATCTACCATCACCCTGATCCAACCAGACAGTTACTACAACAGAAAACGAAAATTACAGGCCAATAACTTTGATGAATATAGATGCAAAAGTCTCAACAAAATATTAACAAACTGAATCCAACACTACATAAAAATACACTATAGGATCAAGTTGGATTCATCACAGGGCCACAGCATGCTTCAACGTATGCAAATCAATATCATACACCATATTAACAATGAAAGACAAAACATGATCATCTCAATAGACACAGAACAACATTTGACAAAATTCAAGATAAATTCATGGAAAAACTTCTCAGCAAAGTGGGTATAGAGGGAACATATCTGAACATAATAAAAGGCATCCACCACAAACCCAGTCAACATGATAGTCAATGGTGAGAAGCTGAAAGTCTTCATGCTAAATGCAACAGCAGACAAGGATGCACACTCTCACCACTTCTATTCAACACAGTATTGGAAACTCTAGCCATAGCAATCAGACAAGGAAAATAAAGGAAAAGTAACCAAATTGGAAGGGGAAAGGTGAAACTATTACTATTTGCAGGTGATATTACTCTAGATAGAGAACAAAAGACCTCCCTGGTGGCTCAGTGGTAAAGGATCCACCTGCAATAAAGGAGACAAGGGTTTGATTTTTGGGTCAGAAGTTCCCCTGAAGAAGGAAATGGCAACCCACTCCAGTATTCTTACCAGGAAATCCCATGGACAGAGGAGCCTGGTGGACTAGAGTCCATGGGGTCATAAGAATCAGACATGACTTAGCAACTAAACCACAACTACCACAAGAGAATACAATGTGCTTAGTCATCTAGTTGTGTCCAACTTCTTGTGACCCCATGGACTGTAGCCTGACAGACTCCTCTGTCCATTGGGTTTTTCTAGGCAAGAACAGTGGAGTGGGTTGCCATGCCCTCCTCCAGGGGTCTTCCCAATGAGGGATCAAGCCCAAGTCTCCTGCAAGGCAGGCAGATTCTTTACAATCTGAGCTACCAGGGAAGCCCAAGAATACTGGAATGGGTAGCCTATCCATTCTCCAGGGGAACTTCCCTTCCAGGAATCGAACCAGGGTCTCCTGCATTGCATTCGATTCTTTACCTCTGAGCTAGCAGGGAAAGTCTTCACAAAAGAACTACTAGAACTAATGAATTAATTCAGCAAAATAGCAAGATACCAGATTAATATACAGAAATTGGCTGCATTTCTTAACTATGCATTTCTAACAATGACATATCAGAAAAAGAAAATTTTAAAAATCACATTTAAAATCCCACCCTAAAAATAAAATACCTAGGAATAAACTTAAGGAGGTGAAAGACCTACACACTGATAAAGTATAAAACACTGATAAAGGAAGCTGAAGATGATTCAAAGAAACAAAAAGACATCCCACAGTCTAGGACTGGAAGAATTAATCCTGTCAAAAGACTACCAAAAGCAATCTGTAGATATCATGTGATTCCTATCAAAAACCCAAGATATTTTTCAATAAACTAGAACAAATGATCATAAAATTTATATGGAATTACAAAAGCCCCAGAATTTCCAAAGCAATCTTAAGGATCAAGAACAAAGCTGGAGGCACAACCCTCTCAGACTTCAGACAACACTACAAAACTTCAGTAATCAAAACAGTATGGAACTGGCAAAACAAAAAACAGACATATAAATAAATGGAACAGAATAGAGAACCCAGAAATAAAGCTAAACAACTATGGTCAATTATTCTTTGACAAAGGTGGCAAGAATATACAATGGAGAAAACACAGTCTCTTCAGTAAGTTTTGCTGGTAATCATGGACAGCCACATGTAAATCAGTGAAGTCAGAACACTCCTTTACATCATACACAAAAATAAACTCAAAATGGCTTAATGTACAATTATAAGATATAAAATCATGAAATACCTAGAGGATTACATAAGCAAAACATTCTCTGACATAAATCATAGCAATATTTTTTTAGGTCAATCACCAAAGGCAAAGTATATAAAAGCAAAAATAAACAAATGGCACCTAATCAAACTAAAAGCTTTTGTATACCAAAGGAAACCATCATCAAAAAGATAACCTAAAGAACTGAAGAAAATACTTCTAAAAGATGTAACGTACAAAGGTTTAATTTCCAAAATATATAAACAGCTCATACAATATTGAAAAAAAAAAAAAAGACTTAAAACGTGGGGACAAGACCTAAGCAGACATTTCTTCAAAGACAATATGCAGATGACCAACAGGCACATGAAATGTTGCTAATAATCAGATAAATACAAATAAAAACTATAATAGAATGAGGTATCACTTCACACTTGTCAGAATCAGTCAGTTCAGTTGATCAGTCGTGTCTTGACTCTTTGCGACCCCATGGACTTCAACACACCAAGCTTCCCTGTCCATCATCAACTCCCGGATCCTACTCAAACTCATGTGAATCACGGTGGTGATGCCATCCAACCATTTCACCCTCTTTCATCCCCTTCTCCTCCTGCCTTCAATCTTTCCCAACATCAGGGTCTTTTCCAATGAGTTGGTTCTTTGCATCAGATGGCCAAAGTATATGAGTTTCTGCTTCAGCTTCAGTCCTTCCAATGAATATTCAGGACTGATTTCCTTTAGGGTTGACAGGTTGGATCTCCTTGCAGTCCAAGGGACTCTCAAGAGTCTGATCCAACACCACAGTTTTTTTTTTTTTATTTAAATTTATTTATTTTTTTAATTACAATACTGTATTTGTTTTGCCATACATTGACACGAATCAGCCATAGGTGAACACAATCTCCCAATGCCGAAGCCCCCTCCCACCTCCCACCCCACATCCTCTACTTGAATCATCCTGTGCATCAGCCCCATGCATCCTGCATCCTACATTGAACATAGATTGGCGCTTCGTTTCTTACAAGAAAATATACATGTTTCATTGCCATTCTCCCAAACCATCCCACCCTTTCCCTCTCCCTCAGAGTCCAAAAGTCCACTCTATACCTCTGGGTCTCTTTGTTGTCTCACATATAGGGTCATCATTACTGTCTTCTAAATTCCATATATATGTGTCAGTATACTGTATTGGTGTTTTTCTTTCTGGCTTACTTCACTCTGTATAATCGGTTCCAATTTCATCCATCTCATTAGAACTGAGTCAAATTTATTCTTTTTAAGGGCTGAGTAGTATTCCATTGTGTATATGTACCACAGCTTTCTTATCCAATCATCTGCTGATGGACATCTAGGTTGCTTCCATGTCCTGGCTATGATCCAACACCACAGTTTAAAAGCATCAATTCTTCACTTCTCAAGTTTCTTTATAGTGCAACTCTCACATCTATACATACCTACTGGAAAAACCATAGTTTTGAGTAGACGGACCTTTGTTGGTAAAGTAATGTCTCTGCTCTTTAATATAGGTTCATCATAGCTTTTCTTCCAAGTAGCAAGTGTCTTTTAATTTCATGGCTGCAGTCACCATCGGCAGTGATTTTCAAACACCCCAAAATAAAGTCTGCCAGTGCTTCCATTGTTTCCCAATCTATTTGCCATGAAGTGATGGGACCGGATGTCATGATCATAGTTTCCTGAATGTTGAGTGTTAAGCCAACTTTTTCACTCTCCTATTTCACTTTCATCAAGAGGCTCTTTAGTTCTTTGCTTTTTGCCATAAGGATGGTGTCATCTGCATATCTGAGATTATTGATATTTCTCCCAGCAATCTTGATTCCAGCCTGTGCTTCATCTAGGCTGGCATTTCTCATGATGTACACTACATATAAGTTAAATAGCCAGGGTGACAATATACAGCCTTGACATAGTCTTTTCCCAATTTGGAACCTGTCTTTATTCCATGTCCAATTAAAACTGTTGCTTCTTGACCTGCATACAAATATCTCAGGAAGCAGGTCAGGTATTCCCCATATGCCCTGGTATTCCCATATCTTTCAGAATTTTCCACAGTTTATTGTGATCCACATAGTCAAAGGCTTTGGCATAGTCAATAAAGCAGAAATAGATGTTCTCCTGGAACTCTCTTGTGTTCTCGATGATCCAGAGGATGTTAGCAACTTGATCTTTGGTTCCTCTGTCTTTTTAAATCCAGCTTGAACATCTGGAAATTCATGCTTCATGTACTGTTGAAGCCTGGCTTGGAGAATTTTGAGCATTTCTTTACTACCCTGTGAGATGAGTGCAACTGTACAGTATTATGAGCATTCTTTGGCACTGCCTTTGTTTGGGATTGGAATGAAAACTGACCTTTTCCAGTCCCATGGCCACTGCTGAGGTTTCCAAATTGGCTGGCTTATTGAGTGCAGCACTTTCAAGCATCATCATTGAGGATTTGAAATAGCTCAACTGGAATTCCATCACTTCCACTAGCTTTGTTCATAGTGATGCTTCCCAAGGCCCACTTGACATTGCATTCTTCTGATTCTAGGTGAGTGATCACACCATCATGGTTATCTGGGTCATGAAGATCTTTTTAGCTGGTTTTAGAAAAGGCAGAGGAACCAGAGATCAAACTGCCAACAACCGCTGGATCATGGAAAAAGCAAGAGAGTTCCAGAAAAACATCTACTTCTGCTTTATTGACTATGCCAAAGCCTTTGACTGTGTGGATCACAATAAACTATGGAAAATTCTGAAAGAGATGGGAATACCAGACCACCTGACCTGCCTTTTGAGAAATCTGTATGCAGGTCAGGAAGCAACAGTTAGAACTAGACATGGAACAACAGACTGATTCCAAATAGGAAAAGGAGTACGTCAAGGCTGTATACTGTCACCCTGTTTATTTAACTTATATGCAGAATACATCATGAGAAATGCTGGACTAGAAGAAACACAAGCTGGAATCAAGGTTGCCAGGAGAAATATCAATAACCTCAGATATGCAGATGATACCACCCTTATGGCAGAAAGTGAAGAAGAACTAAAGAGCCTCTTGATGAAAGTGAAAGAGGAAAGCGAAAAAGTTGGTTTAAAGCTCAACATTCAGAAAACAAAGATCATGGCATCCAGTCCCATCACTTCATGGGAAATAGATGGGGAAGCAGTGCAAACAGTGTCAGACTTTATTTTTGGGGCTCCAAAATCACTGCAGATGGTGCCTGCAGCCATGAAATTAAAAGACACTTACTCCTTGGAAGAAAAGTTATGACCAACCTAGATAGTATATTCAAAAGCAGAGACATTACTTTGCCAACAAAGGTCCATCTTGTCAAGGCTATGGTTTTTCCTGTGGTCATGTATGGATTCAAGAGTTGGACTGTGAAGAAGGCTGAGCACCAAAGAATTGATGCTTTTGAACTGTGGTGTTGGAGAAGACTCTTGAGAGTCCCTTGGACTACACAGAGATCCAACCAGTCCATTTTAAAGGAGATCAGCCCTGAGATTTCTTTGGAACGAATGATGCTAAAGCTGAAACTCCAGTACTTTGGCCACCTCATGCAACGAATTGACTCATTGGAAAAGACTCTGATGCTGGGAGGGATTGGGGGCAGGAGGAGAAGGGGACAACAGAGGATGAGATGGCTGGATAGCATCACTGACTCGATGAAAGTGAGTCTGAGTGAACTCCGAGAGATGGTGATGGACAGGGAGGCCTGGCGTGCTGAGATTCATGGTGTCACAAAGAGTCGGACATGACTGAGCGACTGAACTCTGTGTATTCTTGCCACCTTTCCTTAATAACTTCTGCTTCTGTTAGGTCCAAACCATTTCTGTCCTTTATTGTGCCCATCTTTGCATGAAATGTTCCATTGCTGCTGCTGCTGCTAAGTTGTTTCAGTCATGTCCAACTCTGTGCAACCCCACAGATGGCAGCCCACCAGGTTCCTCCATCCCTGGGATCCCCTAGGCAAGAATACTGGAGTGGGTTGCCATTTCCTTCTCTGGAAATGTTACCTTAGTATCTCTAATTTTCTTGAATACATCTCTAGTCTTTCCCATTCTATTGTTTTCCTATATTTCTTTGCATTGATTGCTGAGGAAGGCTTTCTTATCTCTCCTTGCTATTCTTTGGAACTCTGCATTCAAATGGGTATACTTTCCTTTTCTCCTTTGCCTTTAGCTTCTCCTCTTTTCTCATCTATTTGTAAGGCCTCCTCAGACAACCATTTTGCCTTTTTGCATTTCTTTTTCTTGGGCATGGTCTTGATTACTGCCTCCTGTACAATGTCACAAACCTCCGTCCATAGTTCTTTAGGCACTCTATCAGATCTAATCCCTTGAATCTATTTGTCACCTCCACTGTATAATCATAAGGGATTTGATTTAGGTCATACCTGAATGATCTAGTGGTTTTCCTACTTTCTTCAATTTAAGTCTGAATTTGGCAATAACAAATGACCATCAGCAAAATCCCACAACAGATAAGTGCTGAAAAGAGTGTGGAGAAAAGGGAACTCTCCTACATTGCTGGTAGGGATGCACACTGGTGCAGCCACTGTGAGAAAGGGCTTCTCAAGTGGCTCAGTGGTAAAGAATCTGCCTGCAGTACAGGAGATGTGGGTTCCAACCTTGGATCCGGAAGAACCCCCTACAGTATTCTTGCTTGGGAAATGGCAGAGACAGAGGGGCCTGGTGGGCTACAGCCCTTGCAGGTGCAAAGAGTCGGACACAGCTTAGCAGGTAAACATCAATATTGGAAAACACTACAGAGGCAGAGGTTCCTTTAAAAATTAAAAAAAAGCTACAATATGAGTCAATAATCCCACTCTTGTGTATATATATCTGGAAAATACAAGAACTTTAATTTAAAAAGATACATATACCATAGTGTTCATAGCAGCAATATTTACAATAGCCAAGACATGGATACAAGGCAAGTACCCAACAACAGACTGTTGAGTTAAGAAAAGATGATATGCTTATACAATGTAAAATTACGCAGCCATAAAAAGAATGAAATACTGCCTTTCACAGCAACTTGGGTAGACCTAGAGAATATTATATTTAATAAGTCATATAGAGAAACAAATACTATATGATTTCACTTATAAATTGACTTTGAAAATAATACAAATAGTGTATATATATATATATATATATGTACATGTATATAAGAATACACACACAAATGTACACACACACACACACACACACACACACACTATATATACATGAAACAGACTAACAGATACAGAAATCAAATGTGTGTTTACCAAAGTGGAGAAGGAGGGAAAGACAAACTAGGAGTAGAGAATTAACAGATACAAACTATGATACATAAAAAACATGAGAAACAAGATTTTACTGTACACCAGCAGAAATAATATTTATGGCTTCCCTAGTGGCTCAGAGGTTAAAGTGTCTGCCTGCAATGTGGGAGACCTGGGTTCGATCTCTGGGTTGGGAAGATCCCCTGGAGAAGGAAATGGCAACCCACTCCAGTATTCTTGCCTGGAGAATCCCATGGACGGAGGAGCCTGGTGGGCTACAGTCCATGGGGTTGCAAATCTTATAATAACCAATAATGGAATATAATTTGAAAAAACACTTTGCTGTACATATGAAACTAATAATGTAAACTATATATACTTGAATTTATACCAGAAGAAATAGTATTGCTTTATTTTTTATATTGTTATCAAATTATTTTAAAATTTCATATCTACTATTTATCTTTCTGCTTTCAAATTCATTTGTTCACTTTTACTTTTTTTAACATCTTCCTTCTTTGTGGCTTAGATTTACTTTTTTTTGTCCTTCAACTTTCTTGAGTTACAATATTAATTCATTTTTAAGCCCCTGAAGATGTTTCGATATTTTACTTGCTTTTCACTATAGCTTTTGCTTATCCCAAATGTTTTAGCATGCAACATTTTCATTCCCCATGAACCTCCCTCCACCAGTATTCTTAAGTATTTTTACTTTATATCTTTTCTCTTTGAACAACTTTAAGGAAAGAATTTTGTATATGATTATCAACGTTTTCAGGCAATTGAGAGTTCTGCACCTTCATTTAAACTTATTTCTAGTTTTGTTGCTTTGTGGTGCAGAACTTGATTTATAATGTTTGTACTCTGGAGAATTCACTGAGGTTTGCTTTTTGATCTATTCCATTTTTATTTAAATAATGTGGTGCCATATCAGTTTTCTATTGCTGTGTAACAAATTATCACAAATTCTGTAGCTTCAAACACCCATTTATTATCTCACAGTTTCCATACATCAGAAACTAAGCACAGTGTGGCTCAATTAGTTTTCTGTTTAGGGTCTCATATGGCCCAAATCAAGAAGTTAATCACACCAGGCTCTTACTAGGAGGCTCCTGGAAGAATCTGCTTCTAGGCTTATTTAGATTGTTGGCAGAGTTTCAGTTCCTATTTCCTTACATACTAGACTATCAGTCCTGTTACATGGCCCTCTCCATCTCTAAACCAATGAATGATGCTCTCAAGTCCTTCTCCTACTTCAAGTCTTTCTAGCTTCTGTTGCATCTTCCTAGCTCATCTACAAGATCTCTGTGACTCCAGCCAGAGAATGTTCTCTGCTTTTAAGTGTTCATGTGAATAGGTTAGGCCCACATGACTAATCCAGGACAATCATCCTATCTTAAGATCTGTCTTTTAAGTTTCTTCTGCAGTCTTTTTTTTTTACTAAGTAATATATAACACAATAGTCATGGGTTCCAAGAATTAGAGTATAGTTATCTTTGGGGATCATTCTGCCCACCTCAGGTAATTACATTAAAAAAAAGAACTTCCAGGTTTGTAGAATATACAAATGAAAAATGAATAAATTATATCAAACTTATTGTCAGGACAAATATATTCTTATTTATTATTTACTTCCTCTCTCATGGGTTGAGATTTATTGGCAGAAGTGTTTCTCTTTCTACTTTGCTTCATAATTCCAGCAGCTTATAATAGTAGTCATCTCTGAGTCTTTGCAATATTTCAGACACCATTCTAAGTGCTTTATATGTAACAAGCCACCAAATCTTTACAATGCCTGTTTTGCAGATGAGCATGTGTTGAACAGAGGTTGAACAATTTGTCTAAGGTCAGACAGCTAATTGATAGTAGAACCAAGATTTAAATCCAGGATGTCTAGTTTCAGAGACCATGCTCTTAACTACTATATGAATCTGCCTTTTTACATGTTTCACATTACATTATAGTATCTTTTGATTAAAGTTGCATGAAGATGTTAACCATCGTTGTGAAATACACCCTTCTCCATTTCAAAGTTACTATTTTTCTTGAGCATAATGTTTGAAATTTGGCTTGAAGAAAACGTCCAAGTTTGATGCATGATACAGGGTGCTTGGTGCTGGTACACTGGGATAACCCAGAGGGATGGGATGGGGAAAGAGGTGGGAGGGAGGTTCAGGATGGGGAACACATGTACACTCATGGCAGATTCAAGTCAATGTATGGCAAAACCAATACAATATTTTAAAGTAAAATAATTAATTAAAAAGTACAACCATTGCTTTTGCATTTTGGGTTATAAATTAATTCATTCATACAATTATAATTAATTTAGTTATGACTATTGGAGAAGGCAATGGCACCCCACTCCAGTACTCTTGCCTGGAAAATCCCATGGATGGAGGAGCCTGGTGGGCTACAGTCCATGGGGTCGCTAAGAGCCGGACATGACTGAGTGACTTCACTTTTCACTCTCATGCATTGGGGGAAGGAAATGGCAACCCACTCCAGTGTTCTTGCCTGGAGAATCCCAAGGACAGGGGAGCCTGGTGGGCTGCCATCTATGTGGTCGCACAGAGCCGGACACAACTGAAGCGACTTAGCAGCAGCAGCAGCAGTTATGACTATGAGTTCTCTGTTGGAGGATTAAAAAAATAAACTGAAATAGAACTTGACCTTGAAAACTGACAAGATGATGTGTAAAATCATACAGATACTTATGTTATTATAAGGTAGAACATAATATGTAAGGTAGAACATAAAAAGAAATGTCAAGGCAATTAGAGAAAGGAAAAACTTCTAGCTTTGAAAACCAAGGATGACTCCATGGAGGAGGCAGCATTTTAAGCAGACCTTGATAAATAGGATTTAGATATACTATGGGAGGAAATAAGGGCATTCCAAGTGGAGATAACAAATGAATATAGGCAGAGAAGTACAGAGAATTTATTTTTAAAATGTGATTATCTCAGTTTTGCTAAGGCGTAGATTTTGTGAAGATACTCAGAAGCCAAAAAGAAACCTAGATTCAGACTTCATTGAGGTGAGCCACAGATACACATGAGGCTTCCCAGGTGGCATGGTGGTAAAGTATTCACCTGCCAACGCAGGAGATGCAAGAGACACAGGTTTAATACCTGGGTTGGGAAGATCCTCTGGAGTAGAAAATGGTAACCCAGTCCAGTATTCTTGTCTGGAAAACTCCATGGACAAAGGAGCCTGGCAGACAATAGTCCATGGAGTCGCAGAGAGTCAGACTCGACTGAGACTGAACATGCACAAAAACACAGTGATACAAGTGTCAGGAGTCTTGATAGGATTCACACTACAGGCCACTAAGAGAGACTGTCGATATCTATGCAGTGACGTAGCATCATCAGATGATTAAGACTGGCAGCAGACTAAGAAATAGAATACAGAAATAAGGAGAAATAAGATGACCTTCATTTTGGAGTAAATTGATAAGGGAATGAAGGTCAAAACTGGTGTAGTAGTAGTACAATAGAAGAAAAGAGTAAGTAAGAGATCTTCCGGAGATGCACCATAGGATTTGGCAACTGATGACATGTTAGAAAACAAATGCAAGAAAGAATTATTACGACTGAGCTTATAATCCTGACTCATTGGGAAGATACTGGTACCATTAAACAAGAAGACATTCAAAAGAAAAGAGGGGATAACATGGGTATCATCATTCTGATCTCATTCACTTTTTTGTTGTTGTTTGAGCAATATTCATATTAATTGTGAGTATATATTGAATGCCTATTATTGCCAAACTAAGCAATTTATAAACAGGATGCACTATCTCATTCGGTCCTTATAACAACTCTGTGAAGAAGGAAAGTTTATCACCAGGGTGTGGTTCCTGAAGGAAGCCTCCTTCCACCAAGAACTAAGAAATGGGGGCACTAAAATTGCCCTCTGAGAATTAAACAAAGAGATAAACACCTAATGGATCAGAGAGAATTTACAGTCTTCTAAGGGGCGAGAAACTCCCAAGACATCAAGTGTTTATAAATTGTTGGGATATGTTAACCTATCTAATGGATGACCTTTGATTAAAAGAGTTCAGCAGGTGGAAACACTGTAGATAACATTTAGTAGTAGAGAAAAATACTAACATTCTAGGGAAGAAGGAAGTTTGGCCATTGAAATCTGAAAACTCTCATCCACCTGGCAATAGTATTCCTGTAATAAAATGAATAATTTAACCTATTCCATCTTGATACAGTGAACATTCCAATTCCAGTTCTGTTAAGTTTCCTTGTCACCATCCCATGATGACCAAGCAAACTTAAGACTATGACTTGATTGTAATTACTAACAGTTGCTTTCTCTGTCCAGCATCTCTAGCTTTTGATGAAGCACTTTCTCACCCCACATCACCCTACCACACCATTCTCAGTTCATGTGGTTTAGAGGAACCGATTCTAGCGCCTTCTTCCATGAATGGACACCTGACTCATGCCTGGCTATTGAATTCATTTTCTTACCCATGAGGCAGTGAGTGACTGGTTCAGGTATGAGCACATAATACGTTTGATCCACAAAAGCCATGTTGAGGACTTTGGCTAGACTCGAGAAAGAGATATTTTGTTCTGTAATCACTGACTACATGGAGACTGTGGCCGCTTTTGCTTGCAAGCCAGATGGAAAAAGACAGACTGAGTGCTGAGGATAATATCTGAAGCCCTGGATCCACCTCTAGACTTTTAATTCACATTAAGTCATACATGCACCATTTCAGGCAAAAATATCACCACATCTAGATCTATATTACTATCTGTAAGCCTCTAGATAATTATTCCTAATTTGCAGATGAGAAAACTATGATGAACTAGTGTGTGCTAAGTCGTTTCAGTCATGTCTGACTCTTTGAGACTCTATGCCAGGCTCCTCTGTCCATGGGATTCTCCAGGCAAGAAGACTGGAGTGGGTAGCCATTTCCTTCTCCAGGGGATCTTCCCGATCCAGGGATCAAACCCTGGTCTCCAGCACTGCAGGCAGATTCTTTACCATCTGAACACCAATGAAGCCCCATGATGAATAACTTATCTATGTATTTTATGAAACTTCTTTAAGATCGTTCATTGTGCAATATTACCAACAGTCCCTTCTGTAAGGATCCAGACAGTTAATGCCTTGTACAATTTTAATTTTAGGATTAAAAAAAGTTTCATTCTTAAGACAAAGTTGTGTACTTCATTTCACACAATAATCTTTCTGTAATAATGAAATGTAACCCAATCTATTTCAACTTCTCCCTTGTCTCCCAGGATGCTCAGAACCAAGTTTCATATTTAGATTGTGGGAGTAACTCATGCAAGAGCTCTGAAACATCTCTCTCTTTCTTCTGATGGTTTCTGTGTTTTCCTTTTCAGAATTTCAGTTGCCCTATTTTAAAGATATCTATGCAAGCCTCTTTGAATATTTTTTAAAGTCAATGAAATGATGTATTTATCAAAACTGAACTCCAGGGTTCTTTTTATCTCTGGGATTCTCAATAACACATTGCAAATGCATGTGCAATCTCATTTGACCCATAATTCCTTTGACTAAGAAAGAACCACAGAATGTTATATGTAAAAGGGACTTGAGAGGTCATCAGTTCTAGATAAATCATTTTTCTTTGCCTTTGAAGATGAAAATATTTGCTCAAGGCTATATAGCTAGTTACCAGTAGATCAGGAATTATCTGAATCCCAATTTCCAATCCACTATTCTTTTTATCTACTCTATCATATCCAAAAGTCAAAAGAAGTTTAATAACCAATCCCAATCAGAAAACCTATTTCCTCTCTTGAGTTCTTATCAATAAATACTGTTCTCCCTAGCAATGAGGCTCTATTCACTTTCCAAATTGCCTATGACTTGCTTCATGTCTTATATCAGAATATTTTAAACAAAAATTCAGTAGTTCAGGCCATCATATTGTACCAGTCTCCTCTTTAAATAATGGGGTTCCTTCTTTTTATTTACATCCCTTTACCCCCATGGTGAAAATTAATTCATGTTTTTCAGCTGTCCTTATCTTTCTATTTTAGCAAGCCCCCTGTTGAATCAGAGAGTCTTGTCAAGCGTATTAGTATGCCTCCACCTCTGAGAACTCTGACTACCGCTTAGCCTAATGAGGAATGGGATGTCTGGTTCTGGAGAATTAACTGGAGTTGGCTGACCTAAATTTCAAAGCTTTATTTCTGGACCTTTTCTCAAAATGAACACACATCTCAAGCCTACAGAGGAAAGGTAGCAATTGGGAGAAGGAAATGCAACAACCTGCTGTGGAGCTGCTGGCTCTTCGCCACTGTAATTCCACCTGTCTGCAATTGCTACAGGACTTCCAAGGCTTTGCTGGTTTTCTTATTCTTGCTACATTCTATAAACTTAAGTCAAATAATAGCTGAAGTAATACCAACCACATTTTGATGACAAAGAAACTGAGGGACAGAGCTCAGTTTGAAAAAGACAATCAGCAAAAAGGGCAAAAGGCTTTTGAGTCCACATCCTCTGTAAGCAAGTCTTCCTCTAGCTATACTGGCCATTACTGAGAGCTGGAAGGCAGGATTAGCCCTCAGCAATACAATAATCACTTCTTTCTGGGCTCTTTACTCCCCTCTTTCAGCAGCCCTCACACTGCTCTCAGCCTTCCTTTCATAGAATGCAAGAAAGAAAATATGAGCAGTGTTTATTGGACACTTACCAGAGTGGTATTTTACTATATACATCATTTCATTAATTTGCTCATGAACTTTACCTACTGGGCATGATCTATCTTTCTTCTCAAAGATACAAAAGGATCCTTCTCAGAGAGAATAAGTAAAATGACTGAGAATTATATAGTAAATGGCAGTTTTGGTGTTCAAAACCCATGGAATCTGAACTTAAGTCTCTTACTGTTTTCATTTTATCACCTTACCTTTGTAAATTGCTTTGATGAATTAAAGTTAGGGATTTCAGTGTTCCTATCCCAAAGAAAAATGGTGACAAAAGAAAGAATGACTAAATTTGAATTTCACTCTAGTGAAACAGATTACATACTTTGGAAGAGGAGTTATTCTTTCCCTCTTCGAATGACACACCAATGACTCTGATTATAGGGGACTCTACTCAGTATTCTGTAATAACCTTTATGGGAAAAGAATCTGAAAAAGAATGGAGATATGTATATGTATAACTGAATTACTTTGTGTACACCAGAAAGTAACATAACATTGTAAATCAACTATACTCTAATACAAAATAAAAATATGTTAAAGCTTATAAGAAAGGAGCATCTTGGTAAGGATTTCAAATATCAAAACATAGCCAAGAATACATTGCTGAGATTTCTGCCCTTATTGGGCCTTGAATAATAAAATATACTGTGAATGACAGTTTAAGTATTTCAAGCATATCTGTTTCAGGTCTGCCTTTCATCTCCTGAAATATAGACATATGTGCATGCATGCATGCCTGCATGCCTGCAAGTGTGAGCACACACACACATCCCACGGTTGTATATACTTTGCAGGTTTGTTAATTATCAGGAAATCAGACACTGGGGCTTAATGCTATGATGCAGGCCTATTCAGATGCTTGGCTCTCAATGCTGTGTGAACATCAGTTCAAGGTTATGGAAGGTAAAAGCAAATGTATGCTGCCTCAGCTGCCAGGAAAATACCAACTATCAACATGCTGATAGGAGGCTCTGCCTACACTGAATACTCCAGCTCCATGTTCAACTGCCTGTTTACTGAATTCTCAATATCTTAACATTCATCCCAATACATTCTAACTCTGAACCTGATCAGTTTCACATATGCAATTTGAAAAGGAAACATTACAGACTTGAATATATCACACACACAAGGTTTGAGTAGTAACTATTTTCATTCCATTGTCCCGTAATGGTGCTTATTTTACATTAAGTAATGAACATTGTTTTTGGTTTTGTTTTTTTGTCAGATAATCACAGAAGTGAACATTTCCTTGAGAGCAAGACTTTCACTTTTTTATCTCTAGGTCTTTGGAATGCTGCCAGGTTATCTGGAACATGGGCTTCCCAGGTGGAGGTAGTGGTAAAGAATCAGTTGTCAATGCAGGACATACAAGAGACATGGGTTTGATCCCTGGTGGGTTGGGAAGATCCCCTGGAGGAGGGCATGGCAACTCACTCCAGTATGCTTGCCTGGAGAACCCCATAGACAGAGGAGCCTGGCAGGCTACAGTCCATAGGGTTGCACAGAGTCAGACACAACTGAAGTAACTTAGCACACACTCACACATCTGGAACATAGTAGGAGCTCAACTAATATTTGTAGGAAGATAATTAATATGGTGGGATAATATCACAAAACATGTGGAGTGAAACCTTATATGTGGAATAATTTGTCTGTATATATAGAATTCTGGTTTAGAACATACACCCATAGCGGATTCATATTGATGTATGGCAAAACCAGTACAATACTGTAAAGTAATTAGCCTCCAATTAAAATAAATAAATTTATATTAAAAAAGATTCAGAATTCTGGAATGGATGCCTCTGGTGCCCCATGACATAGCCTCTTGGCATAGCTGTTATTTCCACTGCTATTGTGGTAGACAGGTCCAGGGGAGTTCAGACAACTTCCTGTTGGCAGCTGTTCTACTTCAAGCCTATAAAGCTTGAGCTCTTTCTGCTTTTTACCCCCAAGGCCTTCTCTCATGCTTCTTAGTCTTCCAATAAATGCAGTCTAGAAGTACAACTGAATTAATACTCTCAGTAACAACCTTTAGCCATTGGAGGATGGGAGTCAGTGAATAAATCTTTCAGTATGTTCTCAGGTGAATTATTTTATATACTTCCAGGAAGCCCCAGTAATATTGAGCCCCTGTTACCCAAGTTCTTGTTCAGTCGCTAAGTCATGTTTAACTCTCTGTGACCCCATGGACTGAGGCACACCAGCGTCCTCTGTCCTCCACTATCATTTGGACTTCGCTCAAATTCATGTCCATTGAGTCAGTGATGCTATCTAGCCATCTTATCCTCTGTCGCCCTCTTCTCCTTTTGCCTTCAATCTTTCCCAGCATCATGATCTTTGCCAATGAGTTGGCTCTCCACATCAGGTGACCAAAGTATTGGAGCTTCAGTATCAGTCCTTCCAGTGAATATTCAGGGTCAATTGACTGGTTTGATCTCCTTGCAGTCCAAAGGACTCTCAAGAGTTTTTCCAGCACCACAATTTAAAAGCCTCAATTCTTTGGTGCTCAGCCTTCTTTACGGTCCTACTGTTACCCATGTGGTGGTGGTGGTGGTTTAGTTGTTAAGTGGTGTCCAACTTTTGCACCTTCATGAACTGTAACCTGCCAGGCTCCTCTGTCCATGGGTATTGACTTAAAAATGCACTCCTATATCAGCTTTTCTTTATTTCCTGAATTAGTCTCCCTACCCTCCCACTTTGCTTTCAGGGATCATGTCCAAATAAACTACCTTGATCCAAGTCTTTGTCACGGACTCTGCTTTCAGAGGACCTAAATTAAGACAAGTTCATACAGATCACAGCTAAAATTATGATTCTACCACTTGTTAGCTATGTGACCTTGGACAACTTACTGAAATTCTCTGAGTATCAGTTTCTTTAACTGTTAATGGGCATAATAATAGAGCCTAATTCACATGGCTGTTGAAAATATTAGATACAATAATGTATGTAAAATGCTTAGCATGCTGCCTAGCCTATAATAAGGTATCAAAAAGAATGATGATTATAAATACAGCTATGCCTGTAGGTTGTCAATCAGTGATATTCACATAGGACTCACATAACAAGCTTTTACCTAGCCTAGGCTGCATGATATGCCCATTCCTCCACATTCCTGCAACCCTGCCACCCTAAAAGTGCCTAGCACAAAAGATAATTTGGCACGTATTTAAGTGTTTCTTCTAAACCTGACAAGGATGTCTAGTGAACACATAGTCAACAGCAGAGCATGATATACTGAAATCTGACTGGAAGTCAGCTGCTACACTGATTATGATAGCATCCATGCAGGGAATCATATTGAATGGTAGCAATTTCCTACATCACGCTGGTCAGGAAGGCTCCTCAAGTGTTAAGACTGGTATTTCTAGCCTATGAGCAGTGAACCATAATGTGCGACTCTTTCATTCAGACACATGGTCACTGAACAACACACAAGTGGCAGGCATCAAAATCTTAAGAGTGAGCCTTGAGGAATTCCCTGGTGGAGCAGTGATTAGGACTCTGTGCTCTCACTGCTGAAGACCCAGGTTCAATCCCTGGTTGGAGAAATAAGATCCCCCAAGTTACACAGCCAAAAAAAAAAAAAGAAGAAGAAGCCAGAAAGAGTGAACTCGCACCACACTCTCTTCTCATGGGGGATATTGTGATTCTTCAACGTGAGTTAAAAAAAAAAAAAAAAACACAACTTATTGACTCATTGAACAAACTGAGATAAGAACACTAAAGTTTAGAATCAGAAAAAATTAGCAAAGTTGATGACATAACATTTGAACAATCTACAGAAAACCACAGGTGTTCACAAAGGCAACAGCAGCTTCATGAAAACACAAGTGGGACCAGATGCAGATTAAGGCAGCACACCCCAACAATCTTCACATAATAGCGCATGTAAGAATGCTAACATCTGTATGGCACACTGGGGGTAATGAATGAGATTGATCTTTCCTTCCTCTTACCCAGGAAAGAAAATGAAAAGTGTTAGTTGCTCAGTCTTTTCTGACACACTGTGACCCCATGGATTGTAGCTCCAGGCTCCTCTGTCCATGGGATTCTCCAGGCAAGAAAACTGAAGTGGGCTGCCATTTCCTTCTCTAGGGGCTCTTCCCAACCCAGGGATTGAATCTGAGTCTCCTGCATTGTAGTCAGCTTCCTTACTGTCTGAGCCACCAAGGGAAGCCCCTTCCCATGAAGTCCCCCATCGAAAAAATATAACAAAAGCAAAACAATGAAATGAAAACTCACTAAATCCTTAAGCACTTTCCTCTCTTCTACATATACTTTCTTAAATTTGACAAGAGCAACCCTATTTCCCTATTTATGCATGACCAGAACACAAGCATACTTACAAACACATTCATAGGAATCCTTTTCATTGGAGATGTGTTACCACATTTTTGAAGAGGCACATATAGGGGTGAGAAAGAGGTTTACCTCCAATCTCAGAAAGGGAAGGTCAGCTCCAAAGTATGTGGTAGGTAGAATAATAGCCTCCCAAAGATGGCCAGGATCTAATCCCCAGAATCAGTGACTGTCAATTACACAGCAGAGGAGAATTAAGGTATCAGATGGAATCAGGGTCACTAATCATCTGCTAATCTTGAAAAACAAATTATTCTGGATTGTCTGAGTGGGCCCAACATAATTATAGGGGATCTTCCCAACCCAGGAATTGAACCCGGGTCTCCTGCATTGCAGGCAGACTCCTTACCATCTGAAACACCAGGGAATCCTGCAACAACATAATTATAAAGATCCTTAAATGTGAAAGAGGAGGCTATCTTGGAGGCCCAGTGGTTAAGAATCCACCTGCCAATGCAGGAGAGACAGGTTTGATCCTTGGTGTGGGAAGATTCCACATGCCACGACGCAACTAAGCCCATGTGCTACAACTACCAAGTTCAAGTTCTAGAGCCCAGGAACCACAGCTACAGAAGTCACATGCCCTAGAACCTGTGCTCCATGACAAGAGAAGCCACTGCAATGAGAAGCCTGCACACTGCAACAAGAAAAAGCCCACATGCAGAAATGAAGACCCAGCACAGTAAGATAATAATAATGATAACAGTAAATTAATTAAAAGATTGTTGCTGTTTTTTTTTTTTAACTTTACTTTACTTTACAATACTGTTTTGGTTTTGCCATACATCAACATGAATCTGCCACGGGTGTACATGAATTCCCAATCCTGAACCTCCCTCCCACCTCCCTCCCCATACCATCTCTCTGGGTCATCCCAGTGCACCAGCCCCAAGCATCCTGTATCCTGCAACAAACCTAGACTGGCAATTTGTTTCTTACATGATATTATACCTGTTTCAATACAATTCTCCCAAATCATCCCACCCTCTCTCTCTCCCACGGAGTCCAAAGGTCTGTTCTATACATCTGTGTCTCTTTTGCTGTCTTGCATACAGGGTTATCATTACCATCTTTCTAAATTCCATATATATGTGTTAGTATAGTGTATTGGTGTTTTTCTTTCTGGCTTACTTCACTCTGTATAATTGGCTCCAGTTTCATCCACCTCATTAGAACTGATTCAAATGTATTCTTTTAATGGCTGAGTAATACTCCATTGTGTTTCATTTTTAAAAGTTTGAAAGAGAAAGGCAGAAGAGTCAGTGGCAGAGTCACACAATGTGAGAAAGACTTGACTAGTCATTGCTGACTTTGAGAAAGAAAGGAGCCTTGGAGCTAAGAAATGCAGGAGCTTTCAGAAACTAGAAAAGACAAGAACAGATGCTTCCCTCAGTCAGTTCAGTTCAGTCGCTCAGCTGTGTCTGACTTTGTGAACCCATGGACTGCAGGGAAGCCAGGCTTCCCTGTCCATCACTAACTTCTGGAACTTGCTCAAACTCATATCCATCAAGTCGGCTCCATAGAGCCTCCAAAAAGAAGTAAGACCAGCTCACACCTTAATTTTAGCCAAGTGACAGCCACTTCAGACTTCTGACCATCCAGTCTTTAATACAACTTTTGAGCTGTGTTAAGCCACTAAGTTTGTGGTAATTTGTTACAGGGGCAATAGAAAACTAATAAAATACATTTCACCAAAAAAGGCACAGGTATAAAATATTTCACTCTTTAATAGTAAGTGAAGGAGAAATATTTTGTGATGACTTTCTAGTTATTGCCAGCCAACAGACTAATATGTTTCCAAGTAGAGGTCCTCACAGGGCTTTACAATAACATTTAGATCATGCTATCAGAGAGATAGCAAAGACCTTGCAGAAAAATATTTTTAACAGCTTGTCACATTGCTTAATATTACCTATATAAAATTTTTCAAGAAGAGGATAGCCTGTACTCAAATACACAAACAGGTCATCTGAAGAAATACAAATTAACTCCATACTCTTCAAATTCTAGGTGTTAGGAAAACCACATACAAAGAAAGAAAGAAAGAGTTAGTGACTCAGTCATGTCTGACTCTTTGTGACCCCATGGACTGTAGCCTGCCAAGCTCCTCTGTCCATGGAATTCTCTAGGCAAGAATACTGAGTGGATTGCCATTTCTTCTCCAGGTGATCTTCCCAACCTAGGGACTGAACCCAGGTCTACCACATTGTGGGTAGACTCTTTACCAACTGAGACACCAGGGAAGACCAGAATACAAACACACTACATCTTTCTGGAGTGTCCATTTTACCTTAAGACTGGGGAAGAGACAAGAGCATCATTCTTCTACTAAAACACACTTAAGAAGATTTAGAAATAAATTAGATTTTTGCATGAGTTTTAGACAAAACAAGCAATATTTCACATATAAAACTGTTACTTTTAAGAAAAGTTCCAACTGACTCCCTGGTGTGTGAGTTCACTTTTCCTGCAGACAACTTTGAGCAGTACTGTGTTTAATCATTATCTATTTTCAGTTTTTCTCAGGTGTGTATATTTGATGATGCAAGTTAGACTGCAAGTTTCTAAGAGCAGGGGCTGTGTCTTCCGTTTCTTTTGTATTTCCACTAGAGTTCCTTATGTGAAAGCTCCAGGTCAAAGCTGCTTTTTGAACTATCAATTTGTCTCAATAAATCCAGCTTTTTCAGGTGAGATTTCCTCCTAAACAACAGTACACAAGCAGACTTAACCATGTTTATTTCATTATAAGTAATGAAACATACATACTGCAGGATGCATGGATATTTATCCATGGTCACTGCATTATGCAAAATCGGCTTCCAGCAGATATTAGCTAACTCACTGCCCTGACACAAAGTGGGACAGGAAAGCACACGTCTTAACAGAATGTTCCACAAACAGTTTCCCAAAGAACAAGAAATCTGCTCTTTGCGTCTCCTTCTGCTTCCTATCTCTCCTTATTCCAGAATGGTTTCAGAATTCAAAGGGAAATGCAAAAATAATTAGCAAGTATTTGAAACAGTATTGGATCCTTCTAACTTGTTAACAGTGAAAGGTTTTCCATTTGTTAGCACATTACAATTTTCATATCCTGTACCTTACCCTGCATTTTTACTGAATGCTGCTGACACAGCCTCTCAGAAGAATGAAACTTAATTATTTCCCCTGCTACCTAGTCAGAAAGGCTTACCTTTTCTGAGGTTTACAACAGGAAGCCAAAACAAACACCTGGTGGAAAAGTAGCACATCAGTCAATCAACTGATTGTTCAGCCAATAGGATGTACAAACAGATACGTATGTGTGTACGTTTGTATCTATATATGGATAAGATACGTATACATGTAAAAACAATGTAATTATATGTACTCAATATTTGATGGAATTGGCATCATGGAAGCATAGCCTTAAACCCTACTTTGGTAGGCCAGGGTGATTAGGTATCAAAAAGTTGGGAAATATGCAACTTGTCCTCCTGCTTCCCATCCGTCTTTTAGTGCTTCACTGTCTAGCTGTGCTTCTGTATTCAGCTCCTTATTAATCCTAGTCTTCTCATCCCCTATGTCTTCTCATGCCTCCTCATCTCCTAGCCTATACTTTCAATTGCAAATAGGGTTCTCTGACAAGCAAACCCTGAGATTAGGATGCAGGAAGTATACAGGAGAACACTCTTTGAATGAATACCTATGGAAGGAAGGAAATAAAAGGAAGCAGGATTAGACACAGAAAAGTTGGGCTGCCATAAAAGTGGCACTTGTGGTAAAGAACCCACCTGCCAATGCAGGAGACATAATGAAACTCAAGTTCAGTCCCTGGGTGGGGAAGTTCCCTGGAGGAGGAAATGGCAACCCACTCCAGTATTCTTGCCTGGGAAATCCCATGGACAGAGAAGCCTGAAGGGCTACAGTCTGTAGGATCGCAAAGAATTGAACACAACTGAAGAGACTTAGCATGCATAATGCCAACAAAAATCTCAAAGAAGCCTACCAAGATGGGCTTTTAGAGTCAGCCCAGAGTGGTGGGGCACAAGTCTTGATAACTGGTCAGCCTTTAGTAGGAGCTGCCCCTGGGATGAGGCATTTTTCTTCCCTCCTCCTTCATCCCTGAGGAGGTTCTGAAGGGTACAGCACAGTGTGGACCATGTTCTCCAGCAGGCACCACATTATTGAACAATTTAATTAAAACAGATTCTGTTCTATTTCCAGTTTTTAGAACTGCCTTATGATGCAGCAATCCCACTGCTGGGCATACACACCGAGGAAACCAGAATTGAAAGAGACACATGTACCCCAGTGTTCATCGCAGCACTGTTTATAATAGCCAGGACATGGAAGCAACCTAGATGTCCACCAGCAGATGAATGGATAAGAAAGCTGTGGTACATATACACAATGGAGTATTACTCAGCCATTAAAAAGAATACATTTGAATCAGTTCTAATGATGTCGATGAAACTGGAGCCTATTATACAGAGTGAAGTAAGCCAGAAAGAAAAACACCAATACACTATACTAACGCATATATATGGAATTTAGAAAGATGATAATGATAACCTTGTATGCGAGACAGCAAAAGAGACACAGATGTATAGAACAGTCTTTTGGACTCTGTGGGAGAGGAAGAAGGTGGGATGATTTGGGAGAATGGCACTGAAACATGTACAATATCATATATGAAATGAGTCGCCAGTCCAGGTTCAATGCATGATACTGGATGCTTGGGGCTGGTGCACTGAGATGACCCAGAGGGATGGTACAGGGAGGGAGGAGGGAGTGGGGTTCAGAATGGGGAACACGTGTATACCTCTGGCGGATTCATGTTGATGTATGGCAAAACCAATACAATATTGTAATTAACCTCCAATTAAAATAAATAAATTTATTTTAAAAAAAAACAGATTCCATGATAAATACTACCATCACCACAATAAAGTTAAAAACACAAATTTCCTTGGGATGACCCTTAAGCAACACTGGGACATTTTTGGTCCAGTGACCAACCATCAGACAAGATGAGCTTTCAGGTCCTTTCAAATTGTTCCATGAAAGCAGATGATCACTTTCTTGAGAGGCCAAGCACTAAAAGTGAGTGAGTTGCTATGTGGTAGCAGCATGAACTTTGGAATCAGAAGAATTTGGAAGAGAATTTTTCTCTGATTTCCTTATCTGACTTAAGCAAGTTAATTTCTCTGAGCTTCAGTTTTAAAATCTGGCTAACAGTAAACACCTACTTCAAAATGGTTTATGATCACGAAATGAGGTGATTCAGGTAAATACTTAGTATAGCACTTGGCTGATAAAAAGTATAGCAATGTAGTGAAGAGGTGAACAGATCCAGCTTTGGAGTAAAAAAAGTAGAGGGTTACCTTCTATCTTTGTTTCATACTATCTGTGTAAACTTGGGCACATATTAAGTTACTTAACCTATGTAAGCTTCAGCTTAGCTCTATTTATTATAGTAGGTACTACTATTATTTCCATTTTACCTTAACAAAGCGGGGGGAGTTCAGGAAAGAAAAAAAAATATTTCCAAAGTTAATTAAATTACTGTTAATATCTCTTTGTACCTCACCTTCTTACCCTAGTTCTAGCTCTTGAAATTAGTCAGGAGCAATTTAATCTCTCTAGTCTATAACAGCCCTCTTATCGTTACTTTGGCAGCCATATCACACTACTCTTTCTTATTGAACTTAGTCAATTAAAACACTTTAACCATTCATTTACTCAGCTATTCATCCGTCCATATTTCCCTTCCTTGCTTCCCTCTTTCCATTAATTGATTAATTCCTTTATTCACCAAACTGCTTACTAGCCATGAACTAGGTGTTCTTGATAATGCAGGGAGAAAAAAGAGCAACTTCTGTGATCACGCATGTAATATTCCCATCAGGGGAAAATAATAAACAAATGGTCGATAAACTTTGTAAAAATGGTTATAAAACAAAACAGCTATGACAGAGAATAAGGGGAGGGGGCTGATTAGATAAAGTTTTCAGGGAAGACCTTTCTGGAGAGAACATTTAGCTGAATCTTTTTTTCCCTATATGCTCAAATTAAAAAATTATTTGAAAGCTCAGATCATAAATTCATATTTTTTCATGAAACCTGCAGTGTAAATAGGAGAAAAGCATTTGATTTATAAAAAAAGATTCACAGAAGGAAGATATTATTCAAAAAATGCTTCCCATTGGAAAGTCAAGTATTTCTCCTGCTGTTGTAAGGAAATTAGAATCACTAAGAATAATTAAGCTCTTGAGGAGAAGAGTAAGCTAGAAGGGCAATCAAGTTCTGGAGACAGTGGAACAAAGAAACAGATTAATATTGAACAATGATGGAATTTACATTTGATTTATATTAGCCACAAATGCTCTATATGACCCTATCACAATAAGATAATAACCATAAGTGGTTTTGTGAAGTTCATCAGACTGTCACATTTCCTGGGTCTCTAGCATATCAATCAACCAAAAGAGGTTTTACTTCTAAATCAGTGATAATAGGGAATTTTTTTCACTTCAGCTAAAGTAGAACTGACCTTGTGGGACATTTACTGATTAAAAGATTCTTATCCTAAGACCAAATATGTCTCAATATGTTATACATTATCCTCAACAGACATTAATTAATTAAAAAAGGTCTGAAACAGGTAGAGCTAGTCAAAAGTCATGGATTTGAATAAAAGAGTCTTAATAATAAAATTTTTTGAAGGCTTTCTATCAGTAAAGCTGAAACTCTTTCTCATTTCCCTAAAATCAGAAACCCAGTCATTCTGACTGACATGTGGTAAATATGATCTGTCTTTGCAGAAAGATGTGTACCTGTCTGAATAATGATAAAATTTTGTAATGATACCTCTTAGTAAATTAACATTCTATGTTTATTTGGTTTTTAATTCTTCACTAAGCCCCCACATTAATAAAATAATATTCTACTTTGCCTGAACCAATATATAAATTAATTGACTGCTATGGCCCACATAAGGATTCAGTAGATATTCACAGGGCACAGAACAAAGTCTAAAATACAGTACATGTTCAGTAAATTTTATTAATGATGTTGGCCTAAGAGTCACATCATGAAAGATCAGAAAAAGTGGAAAAGAGGGGAGATGGCATATATAATCACCAAAACTTGATAATGAAAACACATTTTTGTACTTCATTTTACATGAATATAATTAAGCTAAATCAAATTAAAATATCATAGTATTCTGTAGTTCAAGAAATAATTTAATATATAAATTTCATCTATTCTTTCTAACAATGTTGCTAAAATTACTGAAGGGAAGTTTTATTATCTCCATTTCACAGACAAGGAAACAAATTCAGAAAGATTAGAATTCCATTAAATCCATAAGTATACAGATGGATAGGTGGATGCATGGGTAAAAGGAATGAAGGAAAAGAGAGAGAAAGATAGATTCACTCCTGAAGTCCACATAAAGTGGAAGAGCTGGAACTCAGCCTTAAAATTATAAATGCCAAACTCAGATCACTTTCTAGTAGAGAAAAGTTTAATATTATTGTGCTCAGTCAGTCGGGTCCGACTCTTTGTAACCCCACGAACTATAGCCTGCCAGAATCCTCTGTCCATGGAATTCTCCAGACAAGAATACCGCGGTGGTTGCCATTCCCTTCTTAGGGGATCTTCCTGACCCAGAGATCGAAGCTGAGTCTTGTATATTGCAGACAGACTCTTTACCATTGAGCCACCTGCTATTATATTATAGTCAACATTACTACTACTAAATACAGCAAGTTGCCTAACACTAGTAGAGTGCTTGTATTTTTCACATTATAAATATATCTTATTAGTCTCAGAGGAAATTTATAAGCAGTTTAGGTAGTTTTAAGCCCAATTCACTAATGAACAGAATAAGTGGCTCATTTGAAGATCCTCAATGTCCAGTTTAACAACTTTTCTATTTGATGTTGATTATTTAAATTAAAACTAAAGTTCAATTCATTCATGTAACAAATATGCTAGACTGTGTATTGTTCATAATGAACCTGTGACAGTATAAATAGTAAGTTAAGCTGAACAAGATCCTGCAGAGATATAAAAGCCCTAATAAGAAGTTTACATTTTATTCTAAGAGGAATGGTTTTAAACAAAAGCATGCTATGATCTGGCTTACACTGAAGAAAGAGTTTTCTGGGTTATAAGCAGAGATAAAATTGCTTAGGAAAAGCAATTTTTGTAAGACTCTGATGGGCTTCCCAGGTGGCACCCATGGTAAAGAACTCGCCTGCCAATACAAGAGACATCAGAAACACGGGTTGGATCCCTGAGTCAGGAAGATCCCCTAGAGGAGGGCATGGCAACCCATTCCAGTATTCTTGCCTGGAGAATCTTATGGACAAAGGAGCCTGGCGGGCTATAGTCTGTGCATAAAGTCAGAAAGCACTGGACATGATTGAATGCACACACATAATGGATCCTATGATGCAATAATCATATCCTCGGACCATCCCCACCAAAACTAAAATATTTATTATCAGTTGCTGAAAGTTGTCTCACTTGTTCTTTCTCCAGGACTGTCCTTGACTAAAAACAGCCATCTTACCAAGGCTGCATCCCTTTCCCAGGGAAGCTTATGTGTGTGCTCATCTCAGTTATGTCCAACTCTTTGTGACTTCATGGACTGAGGCCCACCAGGCTCCTATGTCTATGGGATTCTCTAGGCAAAAATATGAGAGTGGGTTGCCATGCCCTCCTCCAGGCCCAGGGATTGAACCTGCATCTCTTGCATCTCCTGCACTGGCAGGCAGATTCTTTACCACTAGTGGCAGCTGGGAAGCCCTAGGGTAGCTTGCACCTAGGGAATAAACATTGTGGGGTATAAATATCAGGGCTTTTCCCCCAGTGGGATACAACTGAGAAGCGCATTTCAACCTCCAGAGATCCCCATAAAATTACCTGAAATCTTCATTGCAAAATGGATGCATTTATCCAAGATTCTAGATTACAGGTGCTGATTTAAAGAACTGTACTTTTGTGTGCTTGGTTGATTGACTGAGTTTTAGCCTACATGAAATAAAGATGCCAGAAATTCCTAGCTACAATAAACACATAAAAATTCTTATGGAAATAGGAGCATTGGAATGAAACTGTCATGTGTAACATATTAAACCACACATTAATTTTATCCTACAAGAGGGTCCAAAAGATAATTTATTCATCATGATGTTGAGAAATCCACCAATGACTGTAGGACCAGCATCTTTGAAAAGTACAATGGCAGGCATCCTCCCTACATTTAGGATGAAGAGAACAAGTTCTGCCACAAAGCATGATCCTAATTTCAATGGAAATGGTGGCATCTCAAGATGGCAGATGCCAAACAGCACCTTAATAGTTAGAGGCAATATAGACAGAATTAATGCAATGGACAAGGCCATTTTTCAATCATATTGAAATGACCCTGACAGATCTCTGATAGAAGAAAACTGGTTATTGAGGGCCCAGGACTGAAACAAGTCACAGGCCCATTAGTGTCTTATTTGATTCACAAATCTGAAAAGAATTCTAAATCTTTAAAAGATCCTAACTTAAACTATCAAAATAATGAATCACTGTCTCTTCTCAGATCATAAACCTCAAGTTCAGTTCAGTTGCTCAGTCGTGTGCGACTCTTTGAGACCCCATGAATTGCAGGACGCCAGGCTTCCTTGTCCATCACCAACTCCCAGAGTTCACCCAAACTCATGTCCATCGAGTCAGTGATGCCATCCAGCCATCTCATCCTCTGTTGTCCCCTTCTCCTCCTGCCTCCAATACCTCCCAGTATCAGAGTCTTTTCCAATGAGTCAACTCTTTGCATGAGGTGGCCAAAGTACTGGAGTTTCAGCTTCAGCATCATTCCTTCCAAAGAACACCCAGGACTGATCTCCTTTAGAATGGACTGGTTGGATCTCCTTGCAATCCAAGAGACTCTCAAGAGTCTTCTCCAATACCACAGTTCAAAAGCATCAATTTTTCAGTGCTCAGCTTTCTTCAGAGTCCAACTTTCACATCCATACATGACCACTGGAAAAACCATAGCCTTGACTAGATGGACCTTTGTTGGCAAAGTAATGTCTCTGCTTTTGAATATGCTGTCTAGGTTGATCATAACTTTCCTTCCAAGGAGTAAGTGTCTTTAATTTCATGGCTGCAATCACCATCTGCAGTGATTCTGGAGCCCCCCAAAATAAAGTTTGACACTGTTTTCCCATCTATTTCCCATGAAGTGATGGGACCAGATGCCACGATCTTCGTTTTCTGAAAGTTGAGCTTTAAGCCAATTTTTTCACTCTCCTCTTTCACTTGCATCAAGATGCTTTTTAGTTCCTCTTCACTTTCAGCATATCTGAGGTTATTGATATTTCTCCCAGCAATTCTGATTCCAGCTTGTGTTTCTTCCAGTCCAGCATGTCTCATGATGTACTCTGCATAGAAGTTAAATAAGCAGGGTGGCAATATATAGCCTTGACGTACTCCTTTTCCTATTTGGAAACAGTCTGTTTCATCTCTAGTTCTAACTGTTGCCTCCTGACCTGCATATAGGTTTCTCAAGAGGCAGGTCAGGTAGTCTGGTATCTCCAGCCCTTTCAGAATTTTCCACAGTTTATTGTGATCCACACAATCAAAGGCTTTGGCATAGTCAATAAAGCAGAAATAGATGTTTTCTGGAACTCTCTTGCTTTTTCAATGATTCACCAGATATTGGCAAGTTGATCTCTGGTTCTCCCGCCTTTTCTAAAACCAGCTTGAATATCTGGAAGTTCACAGTTCATGGCCAGTTAACAAATTCACTACCTTTGAATGAAAGGGAGGATGGGAATCCTTGAGGAAAAATTCTGTAATAAAATCACAAAGACTTAAGCCATTACCAAAAGGCCTGTGGCTTGGAGAAAAGAGGTTACTCAAATCTTTCAGGTATTAGCGAACACTGCTGCTGCTGCTGCTGCTGCTGCTGCTGCTGCTAAGTCACTTCAGTCATGTCCGACTCTGTGTGACCCCATAGACGGCAGCCTACGAGGCTCCTCCAACCATGGGATTTTCCAGGCAAGAGTACTGGAGCGGGGTGCCATTGCCTTCTCCATTAGTGAACAAGTTAATATATCAGTACATCACTATAGTCCTCTGGCCAAAGAGGGATTTAGAAGTTCAGCTGATAGATGAAGTTTTGGAGCTTGGTAGATCTCCAAATTGCTTGCGGTTACTATTCCAATTACTGATAGGTATTTGGAACAGCCAGTGAGCAGAATGCTCACACTGTCTCCCCTGACTCATGGGGAGATGTATCATGGGAGAACTCCTGGATTCAGCAAATGTTCCAAAATTAAAAAAACAAAAACACAAAAACAAAACAGTAAAATAGGGGAATGAAAGTGACTGATGGCACCATCAAATGTCTGAAATATGTAAATCCTTTCCTACTGTTATTTAAATCATCTGTTTGGCTTGTGCATAAGAAAAAGTCATCTTGGAACAGAGCAACCCATTGTTTTAACCTTAATCAGGTGGTGACTCCAACTGCAGCTGCTGTTTAGTCAAGTCAATTTTCTGGAACAAATCAACATAATCTCCAGCACCTGGTATACCACTATGGCTCTAGTAAACACTTTTTCTCCCATCCCAATAAACAGAGAACAACAACAAAAAATAAGTTAGCTTTTGCCTGGTAGGTATAGCACTAAACATTCACCGTCGTACCTCAGGGACACATTAACTTTTCAGATTTGTGTTAGAATTTAGTTCCAGGGACATGGATCATTTCATCACGCCACAGGACATTACACTTATGGCACTAATGATGACAGTATGATAAGAGGACTGTAAGCAGCAAGTAGCAGCAGTTATCTTAGATACCTTAGTGACCCAGATGTTATCAAAATGTAGGATAAATCTGAAGAAAATCTAGGAATCTGAACACTGATCAAGTTTACTAGCGGTCCAGTGGCCTGAGGAATGATATGATATTCTTTCCAAAGTGAAACACAAGTCACTCCAACTTACTCCTCTAAATTTTAAGAAATAGGAACAATACTTGATGCGACTTCTTATATAAATCACACTTAGGGGACTTCCCTAGCGGTTGAGTGGTTAAGACTTTGCTTTCCAATACATGGAGTGTGGGTTCAGTCCCTGATTAGGGAGCTAAGATCCCACATGCCTTGCAGCCAAAAAACCAAAACATAAAACAGAAGCAGTACTGCAACAATTTCAATAAAAACTTAAAAAAAAAAACACACACACACACCACATTTGGGTATCCTGCTCCAACTCATATATCAAGTAGCCAAAAAGCTTTAGAGACCAAAAAGTATTGAAGGATCTCCAGATGTCTTAGACTACAATATTATGCAAGCAAGTTCACCACTTGGCTACTATATCCTAGCCCATCCATGTTTTGAAGTGAATTGGACTGTATGAAATTCTATACAAAATCAACACCAGTCCCTGCTTAGAGGTGCACAGCAGACACTCCTAGAGTTTTGGAAGCAAAACTACTGCCTCCACTAGTAAATATCTACTCATCTCTATGAAAACCATTTTCAGCTTACTGATAGGCTCTCCTAGACACTGAATGCTTGATGACAAAAAACCTTCTGGACATTGCAGTCATCATAAATTACGTATGTCAAGGAAAAGTCCATCATCAAAGGGGAAGTGGAGGGACTATGCTTGGAGGCACATGTTTGTTGCAAGAGCAGCAGCAGGATTCTTAAAACACCAGTATGCCTCCATCCATCACACTGCCGTCACCTCCACCTATACCTGTAGACTCAATGAGGAATTCCTTAGGAAGAGGAAAAAGTCAAGTCTCACTTAAAGGTGACTCTGCACAATATGCTAGCACTTTCTAAAGTGCCAACAATTCAGTCCCACTCAATGGTAGCACTGTTCTGAAGAACAGTGAAGTAACTTCTCCCATAGTGAGAACTTTAGCAGTAATATGGTTTTCCACTCTGCTTGTAAGGAGAGATAATCTGAGAGATGGATCTACACTAATTAATGGGCAGTAGATAATGGTTTCGTCACATTGTGTGGGATTTAGTCACAATGTCAGAGATTGAAGGATTAGTGACAAAGAAATCTAAGAAGTATGTAAACTGGCATTTTATAATAGGCTAAGCCTGTGACTGTATCTGTGTCCTTTTTGAATTGTTACTAAAAGACATATCTTTGCAGGAAAAGTGTTCAATCCACCGAACAAGAAGACAAGTCATGCAGATAACAGTCTCTTTCCCTAGTCTCCACAATGTTTTCTCAATAAGCTCACCAATAAAGTGTTCAGCTGAAGCTCCAATACTTCGGTCACCTGATGTGAAGAGCTGACTCATTGGAAAAGACCCCACAACTGGGAAAGATTGAGGGCAAAAGCAAAAGGGGGGGACAGAGGATGAGATGGTTGGATGGCATCATCGATTCAATGGACATGAGTTTGAGCAAACTCCAGGAGATGATGGACAGGGAAGCCTGGCATGTTGCAGTCCATGGGGCTGCAAAGAGTCAGGCACAACTTAGTGACCAAACAACAACAAAAGTGTTCACAGTAGTAAGGATGATGATTCTTTATAGTCTCATTCTGCCAAGCCAAATTCACGATTACCCTTGTTCAGTTACTATTCAAGCTATTTGTTGCTGCAAAATGATCCATACCAAAACCAAATGGCTCAAAATACAAATAATTTAGTTAGCTCACAAATTTGCAATTTGGGCATGGATTTAGGTAGAAATATCCTCTATTTCAAGTAGTGTCAATTGGGGCAGGTCAAAATGGCACTGCGATATCAAATTCTAATATGCCTCATTCATAGCTGGCAATCACAGCTAGCTGGGAGCTGAGCTGTGGCTGAAGCTTAGGGGCTTCAGTTTCTATCCATGCGGGCCTTTCCATGGTCTGCTTGGCTTCCTCATAGCATGACTACTGGATTCCAAAAGAAAAAAACCCTCTTTGTGACTTAGCCTTGGGAATGCACAGTGTCATCTCTGTTTTACTCTATTGATAGTCAAAAAGGTTCTCCCAAGATCAGAGGGATGGTACACAGATTTCATTTCTTGATGAAGTAGTAGTAAGTCATTTTTTTTGAAGTACATACAGTATTTAAACATTATATTATTAAATATTACAATCTAGTGATTCACAATTTTTAAAAGTTATACTTCAATATATCCAGGTAGTTTATTTTCTACTTAATTTTTTACCTCTTAACCAACCACCCCTATATTGACCCTCTCATTTTTCCTCTCCCTACTTTTAGTCACTAGTTTGTTCTTTATATCTGAGTCTGATTTTTGTTATATTCACTAGTTTGTTGTATTTTTAGCTTCCACATATAAGTGGCATCATAAATATTTGTTTTTCTCTGCCTATGACTTATTTTACTTAGCCTAACACCTTTCAAGTTCATCCATGTTGCTGCAAATGACAAAATTTCATTCTTTTTATGGTATGGCTGAGTAGTATTCCATTTCACTGTGTGTGTGTGTGTGTATGTGTGTGTATACCACATCTTCTTTATCCTTTCATCTGTTGATGGACACTTAGTGTACTTTCATATATTGACAAATTATAAAAATGCTGCTATGAACATTGAGGTACACATATCTTTTTAATTAGCATTTCTGCTTTTTTTTCAGCTACATACTCAGAAGTAGAATTGCTGAGTCATATGGTAGCTCTATTTTCAATTTTCTGAGGAATCCCCATACTTTTTTCACAGTGGCTGCACCAATTTACATTCACACCAACGGCATGCAAAGTTTCCCTTTCCTCTACATCCTGGCCAACATTTGTTGCTTGTTTTGTTTTTGATTACAGCAGTTCTAACAAGTGTGAGGTGATCTTATCAGGGTTTTGATTTGCATTCCCTGATGATTAGTGTGTTCAGCATCTTTTCATGATTCTGTGCATTTTCTAATCAAGTTCTTTGCTTTTTGATGTGGAGTTGCATGAACTATTCTTTTACATGTAGCCATCCTGTGTTCCCAGTACCATTTGTTGAAGATACTGTCTTTTCTCCTTTGTATATTCTTGCTACCTTTGTTGTAGATTAATTTCGTGGTTTTATTTCTGGGCTCTCTATCCCATTCCATTGACCTATGTGTCTGTTTTTGTGCCAGTATCTTACTGATTTGATGATGACCATAGCTTTGTAATATAACTTGAAATCAGGAAGTATGTTGCCTCCAGGACTGTTCTTTCTCAGGATTGCCTTGGCAATTAGAATTTTGTTAGGCAGTCCACTGAATCTATAGATGGTTTTGAATAGCAGGAATGAATGTGAACCTGTGCTATTCTTAGCTGCCTAATACCCTATAACATAGTTCTCCACATCACAAATCCTATATCCCCAAGGTGGCATACTGTAAATTCTCTTCCTCAGGCTTCTGTGCAGTTAGTATACAGGCGTACAACTAAGTACTACCAGATACACTAGTGCAAGATTCATAGTGAACAATGTGTGGAAGCTTCCTCTGGGTGAGCATCCATTTTTCTGCCTTGGATGGTAGCACAGATGGTCACAGCACCAAATCTTCTTAAAAAAAAAAAAAATCACTCCAGCATTGTGACGTGATTCTTGCCATTTTTTTTTCTATTATAAAGATCTTTGCTTTACATTGTTGATACTGTTGTTTCATCATACCACCCTTTTGTTTGGTTTTCCCGACCTCGTGTGAAAAGGTTAATGGTTTTTTATTTCAATTTTTTTATTGTCATTCTCTTAATGTTATCCAGCTTTAAACAGACATAACTATCATTTTCTAGAGCATGGATTGGTAAAGTATGGCCTGTGGGTCAAATTAAAACCTAGGTCACCAATTTTTTAATGCCCATGCATATTTTAAAATGGCATTATGTAAGTATTTTATATAGATGCCTACATAATATTCTTGATTAGCTCTTGGCCTCACAAACCCCAAATATTTATTATCTATTAAAGAAAAAATTTGCCTACCTTTGGTCTGAATTAATCATTATTTATATCCTCCCACAAAATTAAAAAAAAAAAATTGGCTTACTTTTTCTTTCTTTCTTTGAATTCAACCAACATCTTATATGGAGGGCCAACTATGTGTCATAAAACATTCTAGATGTTGGGCACAGTTCATTTTAAAAACTGAGATTTTAATTCCAAATGGCTATTAATTTTATTTTACACTATTATTTAACCCATATTTAGATTGCATCCGAGTGTAAGTCACTTCAGTCATGCCCAACTCTTTGTGACCCTATATACCATTTATGTCACCTTTTACAGATTTATTTTTCATTTTGCTGGAATTCTTTCTTTGGAAGTTTTTCAGAGAGAGTATATACATGGAATTTTTTTAAATTGCTTACATATTTCAAATATATTTGTGTCCTCAAAATGGTTGTGCTGAGTATGTTTCTCTTTCTTTTGTAAATAGTTACAACTTTCTTTCTTGGAAGACTTTAGAATATTAATTTTTGGAGTGCCAAAATTTTGTCAACATATGTTTAAATGCATATATATTTAAAGAATCCTTCCCTTGAATTAATCTTTTTCAATCTGAATATTTGTGTCTTTTTATGGTAACGTATATTTTATTCTATTATCAGTTGGATTATTTTATCTGTTCTCATTTCCTGAAACTATTAGATATTGGGACTTCTGGATGAATTTCTATATGCTTATAATGTTTTTTTTTTTTCTTTTCTATTTCTTTGCCATGGAATAAAATCAAACAGGAGACATATATGATTGCTATCCTCCTGGAGCTCATATCTGCTTGCTATAAAAAAAAGGAAAGGAAAGCAAATACAACACAGTAATATTTCCCTGATAACTTTTCTCATTCTGTAGTTTGTGACAAAATTCCAATATCTTCCTCTGTCTTCACATGGCTTTTTCCTGTGTCTCTGTGTATTCTTTTCAGCATCATGTATAGATGACTGCCACTGGAGTTAGGGCTCACCCACATCCAAGATGATCTCATGTCTAGTTCCTTACCTTAAATATGTCTGCAAAGACACTTATTCCACGCAAGGTCACTTTCTGAGGTTCCAGGTAGAAAGATCATTTGGAGAAGAGGGGCACTATTCTACCCACTATTAATAGTGATTCTTTAAAACATGTGTTTCCATACTGTAATAATTTGATATTTGCAAAAAAATTTGCTTCATAGATTAAAAAATTATTTTTTATTTAGCTGTGAGTTGGAAAACCAATCCCACATCACTGAAACTTTCAAACTGATCCTCCACCTACTCAGCTTTGGAGAGGCTGGGAAGGCATATGGTCCAGTTGACTCTCTCCAAGGTCATAAGTGAAATAATATTTATTCTCTAAAAGCAAGTATACTTAGCTTTATTAGCCCAAGATCCTTCCATCTACATGGCTCTATAAAAGATGACAAAGCAGCTTTGTGCTTGTATTCTTTCAGAAATACTAGAGATTAATATTGCTCTGCATGAACACTGAGCTTTGATACCTGCTAAATCCTATAGTTATGCCTATTGGCAGATAAGACCAACTACAACTTCATTTTATATTTTGCATTTATCATAAAGACCTACTATCCTTAGGTTTCCCTTCCCCAAGCTTCTTGACATTGGTGGCACTAAAAGGACACTCTACAGCAAATTCCTCTGTTTTTTATTCCTACATTTAATCTCACTCAAGCGGTAGTAGCAGGTGAAGTTTAAAAAAAAACAAACAAACAAAACAGAAACAGTCAACTTATCATGTGAGACTCGTAGTTCTAACATTAATATTTTCTAAAGAGTCTAAAACATTTATAAGTGGCTTTTGTTTGCTTATAACTCCCCTCCTCTGCTTTAATTGCCAAACACTGAAAACAACATTTCTGTTGCATATTGTCTCAGATTCAACAGATGCACAGTGAAGTCTGAAATCAAGAGTCACAGATGAGGAATTTTGATATAATTGAATGTGAAGCATCTCATCACAGGAAAATGGCTTTCCTTTAACATATACAAATTTAAGAGCACAGGATATTTTGAATTGCAAAAGCAATCACAGTAAGTATATGCAAAATTAGTTACATTTTGTCAACATACAGTAACTTTTTCTATTCAAGAGAGATTTTTAAAAATTTATTTCTTTGTCTATGATATAATTTATATTCAAGAAAGCTTATTCCAAGGCATAAGCTTGACCTTGGCTATGTAACACCTGCCATCTACCAAATGGAAGTGCTGCTGCTGCTGCTGCTAAGTCACTTCAGTCGTGTCCGACTCTGTGCAGCCCCATAGACAGCAGCCCACCAGACCCCCCCGTCCCTGGGATTCTCCAGGCAAGAACACTGGAGTGAGTTGCCATTTCCTTCTCCAGTGCATGAAAGTGAAAAGTGAAAGTGAAGTCGCTCAGTCGTGTCCGACTCTTAGCGACCCCATGGATCGTAGGCTCCTCCATCCATGAGATTTTCCAGGCAAGAGTACTGAAGTGGGGTGCCATTGCCTTCTCCAAAATGGAAGTGCAGTGTTCAGAAAAGTGGCAAAAGGGAGTGGCTGTAAGAGAAAGAGCAAACCCAATAAAGACATATAAAATTGTTCACAGGATAGGCAAAACACACACACACACACACACACACACAAACACAGACTTAAAAAAAAAAAAAAAAGAGTTTTAGCCAATGGCAGGCTTCTTTCCTAAAGCAGGCTGACTTAGTATCTAGGAATTTGGGACAAAGGGTTGGGTTTCTACACACAGGTTGAGGCTCACTTATTTTACCGTATTTTGGGATCAATGATTAGATCCTCTGGTAAGTATCTAATTTAGTTCAAGGTAAGGAACACTCTGATAATGAACACGTTTGGAAGGGGGCACCCTTGAATTTGAGGCATTCAATTCTCATTTCCTCTACAGGAGCCCTGGAGAAGGAAATGGCAGCCTACTCCAGTATTCTTGCCTGGAGAATTTCATGGACAGAAGTGCCTGGAGGGCTACAGTCCATGGGATTGCAAAGAGTCAGATGCAACTGAGCAACCAACACACACACACATACAAGTCCAATTACAGAAGGACTCTTCATCTATCTAACTTAAACTGTTAGAGATCAGACTTAAATACCAATGATAGCACTTTCAAAAATAAGTAGTTTTACACTATTATACAATACTAATCATAAGCCATACAAAATAATTCCAAATACAAACCCAAACATATTTATGACTTATATTTCTCCTTCCCTCCAAGGCCAATTCCAAAAGAGAATTCTTGTTTGATGGACCGAGAATTATTGTCAAATTTAACATTCCTAGATGTTTATAAAATAAATAGATTTTTTTAATATTCCAAATTACTCCCATCTCAACATAAGGTAAAGAAAACTGGATTCTAAAATCACGCTGCTCTGATTACCATCATATGTTGCCCTTGGTTCTAACTCCATTTCAAGTTGAACTTATGAGGTGTTATACCTCAAACCACACATATCAAATACCACTCTGGCATCTGCTCACATCAACTTGTAGAAATGAATATGGATAAATGTACATGGTGACCACACCAAAAAAGGGAACAGCACTAGAGTTTTTGTTGGTGGTGTTGTTTAGTTTTATTTGTGTTATCCCCTTGACTAAACAAGTAAATAGTAATGAAAATAGTCAACTGTGTTCAGGGAAGGCAGAAACTCCAAAAATAGGCCATCACAGAAGTAAACATTACAAAACTTTTATTTTGTCCAAATGCCTGTTAATCATTTTGGTATAATCTCAAAGGATTATAACTTTGCACAGGCATAATTTTCAAAGTGCAATTACCTACATTATATCAATATAATGGAACATTTGAATAAATCTTGTGATAGTTAGGAGATACCAGAAATATCTGAGTTATCTCCTGTTAAGTTTTTATAAACAAGGCAATATTCCATTATTTTGATTATAATTCAGCCACATCCATTTTTGTCATGTTTACATAGACTTAACTGTAGGTTGTTCTTAAATTATCTTGATGGAAGGTGTGGCTATCTGGCTTACCCACAATATATACGAGACAGAGAGTCAGGCAATAAATATAAATATCTGAATTCCCCTGGACTATCTGTTATGATCAGAGCAGGTAAAATAATGCTGAAGCATTTTTCCCCTTTCAGGTTTTTTATTATGGAGTCTAATACAGAATACAAGGAGAAGATACTGATTAGGCTCCTAGGAGAATTCCAGAGTGTAAACACTCTAGGGGAACAAATGAGAGAATTCATTTCACCTCATCCCAAACTCCAAAGAAAATTTCATTATTATTTTCCAAACAATTTATATTCCTCTGGCAAGTTGGTCCCAGGGAATATTTGGTCAGTTATAACTGATCTTTACAGCACAGCCATACTATGAAACTTCTAAAATATGGTCAGAAATAAAGCTTGCATTCAGATGCTGAGAAGCACTGGCACTTTACTGACAAATGGCATTGGCAAACACAACATTCTCTTCCTTGTCTCTGGAACATGGGTTTCAACTCTGATGCCACTTTGCTCCCTGGAGAGCCTTTTCAGACCTTCTCACTCTTCTCTCTGTGATAAGGACCTTTCCACTGACCTCTCCAGTCACCCTATGTTTTTCTCTGCAGTATCAATTATTTGCATTTATTCATAGAAATAGCTCCCAAAACATTAGAAGTTCTGCATAAACTTAGCTATGTCTGTCTTATTCACCATTGTTATCAGTCTTCATCAAAGCAATGGACAAGTAAATGACTGAACGACTGTGTCTGCTGTCCAATACTTTTAAGATAGTAGCTTCATAATTTTTCCATCTGGGAGGCTTGATGAAACCTATGTTATGTGCTAGACATGAAGCATTACTCAGGGGTTACTAAAGAACAGAACTGGCATGTACTGAGTAGCACCTATGTGCCAAGCACTAAGTCCCTTTTCTGGTGAAATTTAATTTATCCTAATTCTTATACCACCTGTACTAGGTACTTAATATTATTACTTTACAGATGGATAATAAACTAGGAAATATAAGAAATTTTGTATATCTGATTCTGTAATTCTCTATATTTCTACTTGTGCAATGAGAATCGAAATACCTGGGTTTAGCTGTCTTCAAAAAATGAGGATGAGCATATTAGAAAAAGAATACATCAATATAATAATGGTGTTAAGCATTCATATAGGCCTCAAAGGGGCCATGACACATCCCTTTATTCCTCTCAAAAGAAACCCCATATCAATTAGCAATTCCAAACACTTTCTAATCTTGTTTTGTGACAAGTCATTGGGTCATAATTGACTCTGAAAACAAATGGCTTTGTAATTTTTATGGTAGACATTGAGAAGAATAATACTGTAGTAAATATTTTCTATACCCTACTACTCTACTGTCACCTGCCCTGGGTATGCTTTGTAGGTCTCTTATTGCTCTCCCAGAAAAAGAATAATTATGGGACAATAAAACCATATTCTAACACATAAACAATTTCTAGAATAACACATACTGCTGTGCCAACAATTCTGATCTAGTACAGTATCTTGGAGGAAGAGTAAGAAAGTCTTTTATCTCTTCTCAAATCATGACCAGAGAAGGCAATGGCACCCCACTGCAATACTCTTGCCTGGAAAATCCCATGGGCAGAGGAGCATGGTGGGCTACAGTCCATGGGGTCACTAAGAATCGAACACGACAGAGCGACTTGACTTTCACATTTCACTTTCATGCATCAGAGAAGGGAATGGCAACCCACTCCAGTGTTCTTGCCTGGAGAATCCCAGGGACAGGGGAACATGGTGGGCTGCCGTCTCTGGGGTCACACAGAGTCGGACACGACTGAAGCGACTTAGCAGCAGCAGGAGCAAATCATGACATGTGTTTGTTCAGTACACAAGGATATAACCAGCTCTCTTACTTTACTGACAGACAGTAGAATACCAGACAGGAAAGTTTTGATGATGAAAATTTGGGGTAGGGACAGAACAGGAGGGACAGACTAAGGAATCAATCCAAAACAGAGTACTGCATAAAAAAGAAAGCCTTTGGGGGAAGTGAGGAGCAAGTCATAGGCACCAGGCATATGAAAAAGTGAAAAGAAGTAAGGAAGTAGTGAGAGAAGCTTTGATGACTTGACAATTGTCCTAGAGCTGGCACTAGACAGAACTATCAACTATGAAAATGAGCTTTACTCTATTGATAAATGTGATCCACAAACTACATTTTAAGAAACACTGATCTAGAGGGTCTCATCTAAGTTAAGTCATGTTCTTTTTTTTTCCCCCTGCCTCCACTTAATGGGATAAACAAGACTGATGCTGTGTTTCAGTTAAATAAGTACTACTTATTGCTTATCACACACTTGTAAAGCACAAAAGCATACAAACAGTAGAATGGAATCTGTTAGAGAATTGCTTATTTATCAAATGGCGTCTGTTTTCTCAACGTTATTCTGCCAGCCCTGCTTAGTTATAAACAAGTCCTTGGGACGATGTTGATAAGTTTGCTTCAGTATTTTCACTGCAACATTATACAGAGAATCTTCAAAAGAAAAATGGGCCTACGGTTATGAAATTCTGGCAAAAGCCCATTAACAGAAAAGAGAGTAACAAGTTTTTCATTAAATAAAATCAATAACATATGCCACTGCAATTTGCCATCATTGCAAAAACATTGCATTCCAATCAGAAAGAGTACAAAAGGTTGTAAGCTGTACAGAGTCACAGAGGTAACCAAAATTAGGCAGTAAACTAGTCAGTGGTATGAAATCAATAGATTGATTGAGCTCCAAATCCTGTGTAGAAGTCTTTAAAGCAAACGTATGATATCCAAGGAGAAGGTGTAACACAAATCAATAAGGACCACTCTTAACCTGACAATAGAGTTGTGAAATGTATTCTGTTTGCTGTTTGATACCCATCAAAATTAATGAATCATTTTTATTTCAGAGAAAACAATTACAAGAGATTCTGTTTTCTAGCACAGAAGTCTCTTGGTAATAGACCATCCTGAGAGATGATATAGATACTGTTCTCCCTAAAATCTGTTTTTGCTGTACAATCCCCTCTCCAAGGGTCTTCTCCTCCCTCTAAAAAGTAAATGCTGAAAGTCATCCTGAAGAAAAATAAAGAAAACAATTAGTAAAGGGGCTTTTGAAAATGATGTAGAAGTAAACTTGTAGACATGTTTTAAAAGAACCACTATAGAGCTCCCCGGTGGCTCAGTGGTAAAGAATCTGCCTGCAGATTAAATGCAGGAGACATGGGTTCAATTCATGGTCTGGAAAGGTCCCATGTGCCATGGAAACACTAAACCTGTGTGCCACAACTATTGAGCCTGTGGTCTAGAGCCTGGGAGCCACAACCACTGAGCCCATGTGCTGCAGATACTGAAGCCTGCACTACCCTAGACCCCGTGCTCGGCAACAAGAGAGACCACCACAATGAGAAGCCAGAGCACCACAGCTAGAGAGTAGCCCCCACTGGCCACAGCTAGAGAAAAGCCCACACAGCAACGAAGACCCAGTACAGCCAAAAATAAATAATTTTTTTAATCAAAAAAAAAAAAAAAAACCCACACCAAACTACTGACCATTTTTCATTGTCCCATTCCCCTGCACTGCTTCCTTAAAGTAAAACAGCTGGTTTTGGGGATCTTCTCTCATAGTGACATCTGCTATTATGACACCTCACAAATGATTAGCACAATTTCTTACACTAGTTATAATTTTTTTTTAGAAGTTACCATGTATGAGACACCATGCTGGTTTCCTTAGATCTGTTATTTCATTAACCCCTCAAAATTCCTATATTGTAGATTAGTCACTTTTCAGATGAGGAAACCAAGATCTACAGAGGCCAAATAAAGTCATCAAGATTATACAGTAACAGAGCTATATATATATTCAACATTACAAAGTCAAAGGACAGTTCCCAGCACTCACCTCTTGGATACTGGGATGCACAATGATTGAATGTTATAGTAGAGGAATCTACTGATTCCAAGTAAAGCCATCCATACAGCTACATGCTTATGACTGTATGGAAGAGACGATCAAAAAGAAATTAGGGTCTCAATCCAAAATGTGAGAATGATTTCGCTTCCTTTTGGTATAAATAATATTTTTATTCTCTGCTATTCCTTAATTCCAATACTTTTCAAAGGCATGTATGTCTGGATACAGTCAGAGCTGGTTCAACTGGATTTTGTTTATGATTTGCTTCGCTTCTTAGAATGCTTTAAATTTTTATATAACTCAATTGATGCAAGATTTCAAAATGCTTTAATGGCCCATAAATGAACCAGGTTCTTAGTTTAGTTTGCTTTCAATCCAAATCCATAGTATCAGTTTTATAGATCTGTGGCTATTGAGCAGGGCCAACATTAGGTCAGAGTGAGTGAGCATTCAAGATATTTCAGCTGGATTTAGAAAAGGGAGAGGAACCAGAGATCAAATTGCTAACATCTGCTGGATCATCAAAAAAGCAAGAGAGTTCCAGAAAAACAACTACTTTTGCTTTATTGCAGAAAAGGCAATGGCAACCCACTCTAGTACTCTTGCCTGGAAAATCCCATGGATAGAGGAGCCTGGTAGGCTGCGGTCCATGGGGTCACTAGAGTCAGACACGACTGAGCGACTTCATTTTCACTTTTCACTTTCATGCACTGGAGAAGGAAATGGCAACCCACTCCAGTGTTCTTGCCTGGAGAATCCCAGGGATGGGGGAGCCTGGTGGGCTGCCATCTCTGGGGTCACACAGAGTCAGACACAACTGAAGTGACTTAGCTGCAGCAGCAGTAGCACTTGCTGCTTTATTGACTATGCAAAGCCTTTGTGTGGACCACAACAAACTCTGGAAAATTCTTCAAGAGGTGAGAATACCAGACCACTTGACCTGCCTCTTGAGAAATCTGTATATAGGTCAGGAAGCAACAGTTAGAACTGGACATGGACTGGACTGGTTCCAAATCGGGAAAAGAGTACATCAAGGCTGTATATTGTCACCCTGCTTATTTAACTTATATGCAGAATACATCATGAGAAACGCTGGGCTGGAGGAAGCACAAGCTGGAATCAAGATTGCCGGGAGAATTATCAATAACTTCAGATATACAGATAACACTGCCCTTATGGCAGAAAGTGAAGAAGAACTAAAGAGCCTCTTGATGAAAATGAAAGAGGAGAGTGAAAAAGTTGGCTTAAAACTCAACATTCAGAAAACGAAGATCATGGCATCTGGACCAGTCACTTCATGGCAAATAGATGGGGAAACAATGGAAACAGTGAGAGACTTTATTTTGGGGGGCGCCAAAATTACTGCAGATGGTGACTGCAGCCATGAAATTAAAAGACGCTTACTCCTTGGAAGAAAAGTTATGACCAACCTAGACAGCATATTAAAAGTAGAGACATTACTTTGCCAACAAAGGTCCATCTAGTCAAAGCTATGGTTTTTCCAGTAGTCGTGTATGGATATGAGAGTTGGACTATAAAGAAAGCTGAACACTGAAGAACTGATGCTTTTGAACTGTGGTGTTGGAGAAGACTCTTGAGGGTCCCTTGGGCTGCAAGGAGATCTAATCAGTTCATTCTACAGGAAATCAGTCCTGAATATTCATTGGAAGGACTGATGCTGAAGCTGAAACTCCAATACTTTGGCCACCTGATGCAAAGAACTGACTCATTTGAAAAGACCCTGATGCTGGGAAAGACTGAAGGCAGGAGGAGAAGGGGACAGCAGAGGATGAGATGGTTGGATGGCATGACCGACTCAATGGACATGAGTTTGAGTAAACTCCAGAAGTTGGCGATGGACAGGGAGGCCTGGTGTGCTGCAGTCCATGGGGTCGCAAAGAGTGGGACATGACTGAACAACTGAACTAAACTGAGTGAGATGCTTAGGGTACAAAACTGACAGAAGCACACACTGAAGAATGCCCCGTGCTGAGTAGGAGTGTCCTCTTAAACTCTGTGCCAGAGGCACTTCACATACCTCATTCTAGTCCAGGTCCTGCAAGTATGAATTCCAGTTTACAATTCCTGGTGACTCTTGGTGACTAACAAAGGGATATGACCCCAACTGCCTTTTTTTTTTTTTTTTTTGACAATCCAAAAAGATTCATACCTGTAGATACTTCCACTAACTCACAAAAGGTAAAAATGGGCTTTGAATATTGAAACAGCAAAGATAAGATTTTAGGAAATTATTCATATTCTGTTCACTTAGTCTCAAAATCTAAAAGATGGCTGGTGCAGGAACTCCAATAAATGTTCAGCTGTCTGCAACAGAGATGTTTTCCCTTACATGACAACCAATATATGTTCGTTGCAAAAAAAATACAATATTAACTTCATGAACAATTAATACCATGTTCCCACCAACTGAGGTAAGTAACTAACTCAAACTGGTTTCAGGTCTGTCCCAGGAGATAAAGAGTTTCCAACGTAATAACATCAGCAGAATCTGATAGTGTTTAGCAATTTCTGCTTATCAGAGCAGAATTAAATCACAAGGTAAGTGAATTATAGAGTTCCTTACTCTATCAGAAAAGGTTTCCACATGATCATAGTCAAGGTCAGCAGTAGTGTGCTAAAGTTGCCTACAATTCATTAGCTGGTGAATCTAGTTTCCAATTCAATTTCTTAGTTTCATGAATACAGGAATCACATCTACTTGTAAAACTCAATTTTAGAACATGAAATTACGAGATAGCATTATAAAGCATTCTTGACTTTTCCAAGATACCCATTTGTGAATTTATCTGTAAAAGATTGAGCATAGGCAGCTAAAGATTCCTTGAAATGTATAACAGCTCAAAGAAATAATGCTAATAGAGACAAATACATCATTAAAATAAGTAAGCTCAAATATACATCTCTTTGCACTTGGGCATGTACCAGCACAAGACACAGAAATTACATATCTGAGAATTTCTAATGTGTGTTGACTTCAAATTGGAATCAAAGGACTCAAATTCATGTCAAGAAGAGCATCACAGGGGTCACAAAAGCCATCCAAATGGTGGGATAAATTTTATGATAAAAACTATCCAGGCAACTTTAGATTGTAGGGAATATCATTTTAAGTATAAAACCCGTACCTTTAACTTTAGATTGTAGGGAATATATTGTTTTAAATATAAAACTCATTCCTTTAAATTTAATACTAAAAATCTGTTTAATATACCCTTCTATCTTATCAAGTGGAATCAAGTGAGCATGATTAAATGCTTTAAATTTCAAAGATTTTTCTGAATTTTATGATCACCTGAAAGCCACTTTTTCACATTACTCAGATTATAGGTAGAAATGCAGGTAACATGATGTACTGAAGTGAATAGGTACTTGGTTGCAACATACAACATATTTGTTTATTTTGAGTGTGGCTCTCCTGTTTTCCCTGTTATTTTTTTTTCTTCTAAAACTAAAGATAATGTCAAACTAAAAGGAGATTTGGTGCCCTATTTAGTTAGGTTCCCACTAGAGTTTTTATATAAACTACTTAATTCAGTGTACACATTCTAAAATGGAATCACTAAATAACCTTAATCACAACTATGCAATTGTCCCTTTTAAGTTTCCTATGTGCTTCTGTAGGATATAATAGTTACTTTCCTTTATAAACAATAAAGTACTGAGTTATTGATATAACTATCAATTTTAGATCACTAAAATATCAGGGTCAGAAAAGCTCCTAAAGATTGTATAGCACTACTTCATCATTTTACAGTGGAAAATTGGGCCCATAAAGAAAAACAAAAATTATAGAAATAACTGGAAGTAAAACTGACAATATGTCATGTCACTATATGATCATGTACTATGACATCTCACACTCAGAAAAAACACTTAGAACACTGAAATAGTAAAAAAAAAAAAAAACATTTCATCTGTCTAGATCTGGTCTCCAAGATATATGAAACCTTGAATATTTCTTCTAAGTTACTGATTCTCTCACTAAAACAACTTTTACATTTAAAAAGAATTTTTCTGACTATACCATAAAGCATGTGGGATCTTAGTTTCCCCACCAGGGACTGAACCCATGACGCCTGCAATGAAAGCTCTGAGTCTTAACCACTGGACCAACAGGGAAGTCCCACGAAACAACTTTTTCCTCCCATTTCAACACTGACACTTAAAGTTTTATCTTGCTTCTGTGGCTAAGAGTCATGTGAGTGAGAAAGCCTCTATTTCTCTGTCACATAGAGAAAAACTATGAGTATTTTCCCTTTAAATACCTCTTTGAAAGTGACAAGTGAAAGTGAAGTCATTCAGTGATGTTCGACTTTTTGCAACCCCATGGACTGTAGCCTACCAGGCTCCTCCATCCATGGGATTTTCCAGGCAAGAATACTGGACTGGGTTGCCATTTCCTTCTCCAGGAGATCTTCCCAACCCAGGGATTAAACCTGGTTCTCCTCCATTGTAGGCAGATGCTTTACCATCTGAGCCACCAGGAAGCTTAGGTTTTTGCAATTTATTTTTTACAAATTAAATGAGCATATAGTGCAGAGTTCCCATATACCAACCTTCACAATATGCCCCATTATTAACATCTTATATTAGTGTGATACATTTGTTAAAATTAACAAACCAATACCATTAGATTATTATCAACTAAAGATGCAGTTTACATTTATACTGTTTGATTCTGTGTTGTACAATTTTATGGGTTTTGACAAATGCATAAATAGAGTCCACCATGTCCACCATTACAATATCAAACAGAAAAGTTTTGCCTCTGTAAAAACTCTTCTGTGTGCTTCATCTAATCAAACCTCTCCAGTTCCCTTGATCTATGGAAACCACCAATCTTCTTACAGTCTCTCTAGTTTTGTCTTTTCCAGGAAGTCATATAGCTGGAATCATACAACATATCACCTTTTCAGTGATATCACTTTTTCACAATATGTATTTAAGATCCATCTCTGTCTTCTTGTGGCTCAATAGCTCATTGTTTTTTTTTCACTGAATAATATTGTATATAGATATATATGACTGTTTGCTCACCTAGTCACCTGTTGAAGGACATCTCAGTTGCTTGAATTTTTGCCAATATTGAAAAAAGCTGCTATAAACATACACGCATAGGTTTTTGTATGAACTCAAGTTTTCAACTCAATAGTGTAAAAACCTAGGAGAGCAATTACTGGATTGTATAATAAGACTATTTCTAGATTTGTAAGAAACTTTTATAAAGTTGCTGTATTATTTTGTATTCCCACCAGCAGTGAATGAGAGGTAAGGAAGCTGCAGAAGAACAGTTTGAAGATAGCAGAGACTGGTATCTCCATAGCATAAAAAGTACAATGTGAAATAGCAAGTGCTAATGTAAAAGCTACAGAAATTTATATATAACTAGGATAATTAGTGAAGGCGGGTACACTAAGCAAACATTATCAAGGTAGACAAATAGCCTTATATTGAAAGAAGACATCATCTTGGACTTTCATAGCAAGGAGTCAATGCCTGGTTACAAAGCTTCAAAGGACAGGATGATACTCTTCTTAAGAGTAATGCAACTGGTGACTTGAAGTTCAAACTGATACCCATTAACCATTCTGAAAATCCCAGGGCCCTTCAGAATTATGCTAATTTGATTCTGCCTGTGATCTATAAATATAACAACAAAGCCTGTATGATAGCACATCTGTTTACAATATTGTTGAGTATTTTAAGTCCACCATTGAGACCTACAGCTCAGGAAAAAAGAGATTCCTTTCAAAATATTTCTGCCCATGGACAATGAACCTAGTCACCAAAGAGCTCTGATGGAGATGGACAATAAGATTAAAGTTGTCTTCATGCCTGCTAACACAACAGCAGCCCACAGACCAAGGCGCCATTTTTAATTTTAAGACTTACAATTTAAGAAATACATTTTATAAGACTGTGAGGAGAAGGGGTGACAAAGGATGAGACTGTTGGATGCCATCATCAACTCAATGGACATGAGTTTGAGCAAATAGTGAGACAGTGAAGGAAAGGCAAGCCTGGTATGCTACAGCCCATTGGGTCACAAAGAGTTGGACATGACTGAGTGACTGAACAACAATATAGCTGCCAGAGATAGTGATTCCTCTGATCCATCTGGGAAAATTCAAGTGAAAACTTTCTGGAAAGGAGTTACCATTCTAGAAGACCTTAAGAGCATGCATAATTCAAAGGAAGGGGTCAAAATAGAAACATTCCCAGAAGTTCAGAAGTTGATTCCAACCCTCATGGATGACTTTGAGGGGTTCAAGATTTCAGTGGAGAAAGTCACCACAGATGTAGTAGAAATAGCAAGAGAACTAGAATTAGAATTGGAGCTTGGAGACTTGACTGAATTGCTACAATCTCAAGATAATACTTTAAAGAAGAGGAGGTACCTCTTATGGATGAACAAGGAAAGTGGTTTCTTGAGATTGAATCTACTTTCAGTGAAAATGTTGTAAAGACTGTTGAATGGCAACAAAAGATTTAGAATATTACAGAATCTTAGTTGATAAAAGGGCAATATGGTTTAAGAGGAATGACTTCAATTTTGAAAGAAGTTCTACTCTGGGTAAAATGCTATCAAACAGCACTGCACACTACAGAGAAATTGTACATAAAAGCAAGAGTCAACTGGCATAGCAAGCCTCATTATTGTCTTATTTTAACATATTACTACAGATACTCTAGGCTTCAGCAACCACTACCCTGATTACTAAGCAACCATCAGCATCGAGGCAAGACTCTCCACCAGCAATCAGATTACCACTTGCTGAAGGCTCAGCTGCATTTTTTAACAATAAGGCATTTTTAAATAGGTATGTATATTTTTAGACACAATGTGATTGAACACTCAGTAGACTAAAATATAGTGTCAATGTAACTTTTCTATGCACTGCTGGTGCTGCTGCTAAGTCGCTTCTGTCGCGTCTGACTCTGTGTGACCCCATAGACGGCAGCCCACCAGGCTCCCCCGTTCCTGGGGTTCTCCAGGCAAGAATACTGGAGTGGGTTGCCATTTCCTTCTCCAATGCATGAAAGTGAAAAGTGAAAGTGAAGTCGCTCAGTCATGTCCGACTCTTAGCGACCCCATGGACTACAGCCTACCAGGCTCCTCTGTCCATGGGATTTTCCAGGCAAGAGTACTGGAGTGGGGTGCCATTGCCTTCTCCGTATCTTGCACTAGGAAACAAAAAATTCATGTGACCTGCTTTATTGAAATATTCATTTCATTATGGTGGTCTGGAAGTGAAACCACAATGTCTCTGTGATAAGCCTGTGTATCTGCAATACAATTAGATTATTTTGTCATGGTCTCCCTTCTAATATGGAATCAATTGACTTTCTAAATGAATTTTTTAACTTGCATACATTAAGGTTCAATTTTTGTGCTACAAAGTTCAGAGTTTTGAAAAATGCATATTGTCATGTAGCCACCCATGCAATATAATCAAAATAGTTTAATTGCCCTAAAAGTTTCCATATGCTTAAACTATTCAAATTTCTTCTACCTTGAACTTAGGGCAACTACTAATCTATTTATTACCTCTAAAATTTGCCTTTTTCAAAATATCATACAAGTGGAATCATACCATATATAGCCTTTCCAGACTGATTTCTTTCATTTAGCAGTATTCATTTAAGATTTATCCATGTCTTTGCATGGCTTGATAGCTCATTCCTTTTACTGCTGATAGTATTCCATTGTATGGCTACACCACAGTTCATTTATGCATTTACCTACTGAAGGACATCTTGGCTGCCTCCAGTATTTGTGAGTTTTGCTACAAGCATTCATATGCAAGTTTCATATGGCCCTAAGTTTTCATATTGGTTGAGTAAATACCGAGGAATGTGACTGATAAATCACACGGTAAGCCTATGTTTACCTTTCTGAGAAATTATCAAACTGTTTTCCAATATCACTTGACCATTTTCCACTCCTGTCAGCAATGAATGAGAGCTCCTTTTGTTTCACATCCTCACAAGGCATTTGTATAGTCAGATTTTCTTGTATGTTAGCCATTCTCATAGGGGTATAGCTGGAACATATTGCTATTTTAATTTGCATTTCCCTAATGATAGACAATGTTGAACATCTTTTCATATGGTTATTTGCCATCTGTATATCTACTTTGATGAGGAGTCTGTTAAGGTCTTTGCCTTATTTTTAAAACCAGGTGGTTGTTTCCTTATTGTTTCATTATTCTGCAATGTATATAAATGTCAAATTGTCATGTTTTACATCTGAAACTAATATAATGTTATGTTTCAATAATACCTCAATTTAAAAACAAACACAATGCTCTATTTAAAATAGATAAGCAACAAGGACCTACTATATAGCACAGGGAACTCTGCTCATTATTCTGTAATAGTTTAAATGGGAAAAGAATTTGAAAAAGAATAGATACAAGTATATATATATATATATAATTGAATCACTTTGCTATACACCTGAAACTAATACAATATTATTTATCAACTATACTCCAATATAAGATAAAATTAAACACACATAAACCAAAAAGAGTTCTTTGTATATTTTTGATGTAAGGTCTTCCCTGGTGGCTCAGTTTGTAAAGAGTCTGCCTGCAATCTGGGAGACCCAGGTTCAATGCTGGGTCAGGAAGATCCCCTGAGAAGGAAATGCCAATCCACTCCAGTATTTTTGCCTGGAGAATCCCATGGACAGAAGAGCCTGGTGGGCTACAGTCCATGGGGTCACAGAGAATCAGATAGGACTGAATGACTAACACTAACACTTTGTGATATGTGATTCACAAATGTTTCCTCCTGGTTTATGGCTTGTCTTTTCCATCTCTCTCTCTCTCTCTTTTTTTTTTTAACTTTACAATATTGTATTGGTTTTGTCATACATCAACATGAATCCACCACAGGTCATTTTACTTTGCAGAGCAGATTTGTTGTTTTATTTTAGTGAAGTCCAATAGATTCAGTTTTTTTCTTTTGTGGATGATGCAGCTAGTATTGTATTAAAATCTTATCACCAAACTCAAAATCACATAGGTTTTCTCACATTATCTTCTAGAAAATTTATAATTTTACATCTTATATTTAAGTATATGATACATTTAAAGTTCATGTTTCTGAAAAGCGTAAGGTCTGTGTTTAGCTTCATTTTTTTTTTTGCTTTATTTTTGTCAAATTGTTCCAGCAGTATTTTAGAAAAATCTACTCTTTCTCCATTAAATAACTTCTGTGTCTTTGTCAAATACCAATTGACTGTATTTGTGCAAGTCTATTTCTAGGCTCTCAGTTCTATTATATTGATCTAAGTGTTGTGTTTTTTTTTTTTTTTTCAAATCTGGTTGTGTTAACATTCCAACTTTGATACTCTTCAGCATTTTTCAGGTTATTCTTTTTCTTTCTATACAACTTAGAGTGTCAGTTTTTTCAATACCTAAAAACTAGCTTGCAGGGATTTTCTTTGGGATTATATTAAATCTACATAGTTGGAAAGAATTGACATTAACAATAGTGAGTTTTCCAATTCATGAACAAGGACTTATTTAAATTTGCTTTGATTTCTTTTACCAGTGTTTTATAGTTTTCTATAAACAGATTCTTTTGCTTTGTTTTTTATACCCAAGTATTTCATTATTTTTGATTCCATTGTAAATATTACTATTGTATTAAAATTATAATCCCAAATCTTAATTGCTGCTATATAAATAAATGACTGGGGGAGCCTGGTGGGCTTCCATCTATGTGGTTGCACAGAGTCAGACACGACTGAAGTGACTTAGCAACAGCAGCAGCATTAGAGAAATGCGAATCAAAACTACAATGAAGTACCACCTCACACTGGTCAGAATGGCCATCATTGAAAAGTCCACAAACCATAAATGCTTCAGAGGGTGTGGAGAAAAGGGAACCCTCTTACACTGTTGGTGGCAATGTAAATTGGTGCAGCCCCTGTGGAAAACAGTATGGAGGTGCCTTAAAAAAAAAAAAAAAAAAACTAAAAATAGAGCTTTGTGTGATCTTGCAATCCTACTTCTGGCCATATACTCAGAGAGAAATAAATTAGTGTTTTTATTTTCTTTCAATATATACCCAGGAATGTTTAATGTTTGATCTTTCTACAGGTCCCAGAGGCTTCAATTTTCTCTAACATTCTCTCTGTTTCCTACCTTGACTTCGTGCTTCCTTAAGATTTTCAGTCAGAAAGAACCTGTTTCTTGTAACACTTTCAGGTAAAACCTGCTTTTATGATACTAATGCTCTGTTGGTATGACTGTGAAGTATGGAGTTGGGGAGATTTCTGTAATCTTATGATTAAATAATAATCTATTAGTGGCCCTGTATCTCAGAACTATGACATTCAAAAATACTTCTCTATTTGTATTGCTTTTTGCCTTAGCACTTTACAGATGGCCTAGAACCAGCATTTCCAATCCTTGAACCCTGTTGACTATGTTTTAGCACCTTAGGTAAGACACGAAGGCTAGATGGATCTGAAATCAAAGGGATTCCCTTCCTCTGACTGGGAAGATGCCCTAATATAGTCTTCAATCCTGTAGACTAGGATTTTGTTACGGAAAAGGATCTTGGTATATTTCACAATTATCATTCTTCCCTCACTTTTCCAGAGCCACAAAGGGATCTTTCCTAGATACTCCATGATGAGAACCCAGTGGGATTTCTTTAGGTAAAGCCCATGAAAATATGAAGGATTCTCCTAAGACTGAAGCCCTTAGGGAATTGTTAATCTCTCGAAAGTTAACACACAATTTCTAGAAAAAGTCATCAAAATGATCACTTTACTAGTCCTACTAACTTTTCTTGTTTGCCATATAATTAAAAGTCTGTTTCTTTTTCTTTTACTTTTTGTTTGATATTGGAATATGGCTGATTAAAACATTGTGATAGTTTCAAGTAGATAGCAAATGGACTCAGCCATAGATATACATTTATCCGTTCTTCCCCAAACTCCCCTTCTATCCAAGCTGCCAAATAATCCAACTAATTTATGGCTTAGGGACTTATGCTCCAAATCCTGATACATTTGTCTCTCTAGATTTGGGGGTGTTTGCTCTGCAACCTCAGTTCAACAATTAGTTCAAGGAAAGTCATAGATTTTGTTTGTGTAACTTCTTCTTATAGTTAATTTTGGAATGTTGGTTTTTAAACTATAAATATTAGAGCTGAAACTGGAAGTCAAAATTGACTTTAAAACAAAAGTCCTGGGGGGCAGTCCTAAGATGGTGGAGGCATAGGATGGGGAGACCACTTTCTCCCCCACAAATTCATCAAAAGAACATTTAAATGCTGAGTAAATTCCACAAAACAACTTCTGAATGCCGGCAGAGGAAATCAGGCACCCAGAAAAGCAGCTCATTGTCTTCAAAAAGAGGTAGGAAAAAATATAAAAGACAAAAAAAGTGACAAAAGAGGTAGGGAGGGAGCTCCATCCTGGGAAGGGAGTCTTAAAAGAGAGAAGTTTCCAAACACCAGGAAACACTCTCACTGCCCAGTCTGTGGTGAGCCTTGGAAGCACAGAGGGCAACATAACTGGAAGGAAAAATAAATAAATAATTAAACCTACAGATTACGAGCCCAGCGGTAACTCCCCCAGCGGAGAAGCAGTGCAGACACCTGCATCCGCCATTAGCATGCAGGGGATGGGCAGGGAGATGCGGGCTGCATTGATTTTTAAGGATCGGGCCTGAACGCCCCGAGGGTAACCAGAGTGAACTAACAGGCTAGCAAACCAGACTGTGGGATAGCTACCACGCGAAAAGCTCTAACATAAGATGCCGCCAGGACCACTCACAGAACAAAGGATGGAACAGAATTGGCTGGCTGCAGACCATTCCCCTCTGGAGACAGGCAGCCAGAGCTGGAAGGGCTGGAAGGGGGCAATCACAGCCCCAGAGAGACATTATCTACCAAACGGAAAGCAGGCTTCTTTGCTAACTAAGACTTCTTGGGATTCTGGACAGTCATCATCCACCTGAGAAGATGCACCAGTTGTACCACCCAGAAAACTTAGCAGCAGGGACGGGAGAGGTGATAAGTTGCAGCGACCATGCTCGCCAAACACGTGAGCTACTCGGACCTGGGAAGGGCACAAAACGTAGGCCCAGCCGAGTCTGCGCCTCTGAGGAGTACCTGAGTGCCTGAACCTGAGTGGCTTAAACCTGGGAGGTGCATGCAGCCCAGGGCCGGCCTCAAAGCATTCCCAGGAGAGCAATATAGAGCTTGAGCTGTGTGCACCGTGAGCAGGGGCAAGCCCAGTGTGGCTGAGACACTGTGACCACATGCCAGTGTTATTTGTTAGCAGTGTTCCTCCCTCCCCACAGCGCGACTGAACAAGTGAGCCTTAAAAGGTGTCCACCACCGCCCCCTTGTGTCAGGGTGGAAATCAGACACTGAAGAGACCAGCAAACAGAAGAAGCTAAAACAGAGGGAACTGCCTTGGAAGTACAGGTGCAATAGATTAAAACCCTGTCATTGGTACCAACTACAAAAGAAGGGGCCTATAGATCTTGAGACATATAAGCTGGACCAAGAACTATCCGGAAATGAACTGACCCCACACTGCCCACAACACCACCAGAGAAAGTCCTAGATATATCTTTACTATTTTTACAATCATTCTCTTTTTTTTCTTTCTTTTCTTTTTCTTCTTTTTTTTAACTTTTTAAAATTTTTAAGTTCTCTATTACTCCTTTAATTTTCATTTTTATAACCTATTACTTTTCAAAAAAAGACCCTATTTTTAAAGCAAACTTCATATATATTTTTTTAAATAATTCTTGTAACTTTGTTTTCTTCTTTTCTTGAATATTGTATTTTTGAAAATCGAACCTCTGCTCTAGATTTTTAATCTTTGCTTTTTGTTATTTGTTACCAATTTTGTACTTTCAAAAACCCAATCTTCAGTACCAATTTTTACTTGAGAGCAAGATTACTGGCTTGACTGCTCTCTCCTCCTTTGAATTCTGCTTTTTCTCCACCAGGTTGCCTCTGTTTCCTCCCTCCCCCTTCTCTTCTTGACCCAACTCTATGAATCTCTGTGTGTTTCAGATGGTGGAGAACACTTAGGGAACTGATTACTGGCTGGATCTGTCTCTCTCCTTCTCATTCCCCTCTTTTATCCTCCAGGCCACTTCTGTCTCCTTCCTCTCTCTTCTCTTCTCTGTATAACTCTGTGAACATCTCTGAGTGGTCTAGACTGTGGAGAGCACATAAGGAAGTGATCACTGGCTAGCGTGCTCTCTCCTCCTTTGAGTCCACCTCATCTCATTTGGGTCACCTCTAACTCTCTCCTCCTTCTTCTCTTCTCCATGTAACTCTGTGAACCTCTCTGGGTGTCCTTCACTGTGGAGAAACTTTTCATCTTTAACATAGATGTTTTATCAATGGTGCTGTATAGAAGGAGAAGTCTCAAGACTACTGTAAAAATAAGACTGAAAACCAGAAACAGGAGGCTTAAGTCCAAATCCTGAAAACATCAGAGAACTCCTGACTCCAGGAACATTAATCGACAGGAGCTCATCAAACGCCTCCATACCTACGCTGAAACCAAGCACCACCCAAGGGCCAACAAGTTCCAGAGCAAGACATACCATGCAAATTCTCCAGCAACACAGGAACACAGCACTGAGCTTCAATATACAGGCTGCCCAAAGTTACTCCAAATCCACTGACATCTCATAACTCATCACTGGACACTTCATTGCACTCCAGAGAGAAGAAATCCAGCTCCACCCACCAGAACATGGACACAAGCTTCCTAACCAAGAAACCTTGACAAGCCACTGATACAAGCCCACCCACAGCAAGGAAACTCCACAATAAAGAGAACTCCACAAATTGCCAGAATACAGAAAGGCCACCCCAAACTTGGTAACATAAACAAGATGAAGACACAGAGTAATACCCAGCAGGTAAAGGAACAGGATAAATGCCCACTAAAACAAACAAAAGAGGAAGAGATAGGGAACCTACCTGAGAAAGAATTCCAAATAAAGATAGTGAAAATGATACATAATCCTGAAATAAAAATGGAATCACAGATAAATAGCCTGAAGACAAGGATTGAGAAGATGCAAGAAAGGTTTAACAAGGACCTAGAAGAAATAAAAGAATCAATATATAATGAATAATGCAACAAATGAGATCAGAAACACTCTGGAGGCAACAAATAGTAGAATAATGGAGGCAGAAGATAGGATTAGTGAAGTAGAAGACAGAATGGTAGAAATAAATGAAGCAGAGAGGAAAAAAGAAAAGTGAATTAAAAGAACAATCTCAGAGACCTCCAGGACAATATGAAATGATCCAACAATTATAGGAGTCCCAGAAGAAGAAGACAAAAGAAAGACCATGAGAAAATACTTGAGTAGATAATAGTTGAAAACTTCCCTAAAATGGGTTAGGAAATAATCACCCAAGTCCAAGAAACCCAGAGAGTCCCAAACAGGATAAATCCAAAGCAAAACACCCCAAGACACATTTTAATCAAATTAACAAAGATCAAACACAAAGAACAAATATTAAAAGCAGCAAGGGAAAAACAACAAATAACACACAAGGGGATTCCCATAAGGATAACAGCTGATCTTTCAACAGAAACCCTTCAGGCCAGGAGGGAATGGCAAGACATACTTAAAGTGATGAAAGAAAATAACCTACAGCCCAGATTACTGTACCCAGCAAGGATCTCATTCAGATATGAAGGAGAAATCAAAAGCTTTATAGACAAGCAAAAGCTGAGAGAATTCAGCACCACCAAACCAGCTCTTCAACAATTGCTAAGGGATCTTCTCTAGACAGGAAACACAAAAAGGGCATATAAACCCAAACACATAACAATAAAATGAATGGCAATGGGATCATACTTATCAATAATTACCTTAAACGTGAATGGGTTGAATGCCCTAACCAAAAGACAAAGACTGGCTTAATGGATACAAAAACAGGACCCCTATATATGTTGTCTACAAGAGACCCACCTCAAAACAAAGGACACATACAGACTAAAAGTAAAGAGCTGGAAAAAGATATTCTATGCAAATAGAGACCAAAAGAAAGCAGGAGTAGCAATACTCATATCCAATAAAATAGACTTTAAAACGAAGGCTGTAAAAAGAGACAAAGAAGGACACTATATAATGATCAAAGGATCAATCCAAAAAGATATAACAATTATAAATATATACGCATCCAACATAGGATCACTGCAATATGTAAGACAAATGCTAACAAGTGTGAAAGGGGAAATTAACAATAACACAATAATAGTGGGAGACTTTAAGACCCCACTCACATCTATGGATAGATCAACTAAACAGAAAATTAACAAAGAAACACAAACTTTAAATGTTACAACAGACCAGTCAGATCTAATTGATATCTATAGGACATTTCACTTCAAAACAATGAATTTCACCTTTTTCTCAAGTGCACATGGAACCTTCTCCAGGATAGATCACATCCTGGGCCATAAATCTAGCCTTGGTAAATCCAAAAAAATTGAAATCATTCCAAGCATCTTTTCTGAACATAATGCACTAAGATTAGATCTCAATTACAGGAGAAAAACTATTAAAAATTCCAGCATATAGAGGCTGAACAACACACTTCTGAATAACCTAAAAATCACAGAAGAAATCAAAATATGCATAGAAATGAATGAAAATGAAAACACAACAACCCAAAACCTGTGGGACACTGTAGAAGCAGTGCTAAGGGGAAAGTTCATAGCAGTACAGGCATACCTCAAGAAACAAGAAAAAAGTCAAATAAATAACCCAACTCTACACCTAAAGCAACTATAAAAGGAAGAAATGGAGAACCTCAGGGTTAGTAGAAGGAAAGAAACCTTAAAAATTAGGGCAGAAATAAATGCAAAAGAAACAAAAGAGACCATAGCAAAAATCAACAAAGCCAAAAAGTTGGTTCTTTGAAAGGAAAAATAAAATTGACAAACCATTAGTCAGAGTCATCAAGAAACAAAGCGAGAAAAATCAAATCAATAAAATTAGAAATGAAAATGGAGAGATCAGAACAGACAACATAGAAATACAAAGGATCATAAGAGACTACTATCAGCAATTATATGCCAATAAAATGGAAAATGTGGAAGAAATGGACAAATTCTTAGAAAAGTACAACTTTCCAAAACTGAACCAGGAAAAAATAGAAAATCTTAACAGACCCATCACAAGCATGGCAATTGAAACTGTAATCAGAAATCTTGCAGCAAACAAAAGCTTCACAGCTGAATTCTACCAAAAATTCAGAGAAGAGTAAACACCTATCCTACTCAAACTCTTCCAGAAATCTTCAGAGGAACAACTCATTCTATGAGGCCACCATCACCCTAATACCAAAACCTAACAAAGATGCCACAAAAAAGAAAACTACAGGCCAATATCACTGATGAACATAGATGCAAAAATCCTTAACAAAATTCTAGCAATCAGAATCCAACAACACATTAAAAAGATCATTCACCACGACCAAGTGGGCTTTATCCCAGGGATGCAAGGATTCTTCAATATCCACAAATCAATCAATGTAACACACCACATTAACAAATTGAAAAATAAAAGCCATATGATTATCTCAATAGATGCAGAGAAAGCCTCTGACAAAATTCAACATCCATTTATAGTAAAAACCCTTCAGAAAGCAGGACTAGAAGGAACATACCTCAACATAATAAAAGCTATATATGACAAACTCACAGCAAACATTATCCTCTATGGTGAAAAATGAAAGCATTTCCCCTGAAGCCAGGAACAAGACAAGGGTGCCCAATCTCACCACTACTATTCAACATACTTTTGGAAGTTTTGGACACAGCAATCAGAGCAGAAAAAGAAATAAAAGGAATCAAATTGGAAAAGAAGAAGTAAAACTCTCATTGTTTGCAGATGACATGATCCTCTACATAGAAAACCCTAAAGACTCCACCAGAAAGTTACTAGAGCTAATCAATGAATGTAGTAAAGTTGCAGGATATAAAATCAACATACAGAAATCCCTTGCATTGCTATACACTAATAATGAGAAAGTAGAAAAAAATTAAGAAAACAATTCCATTCACCATTGCAATGAAAAGAATAAAATACTTAGGAATATATCTACCTAAAGAAACTAAAGACCTATATATAGAAAACTATAAAACACTGGTGAAAGAAATAAAAGAGGACACTAATAGATGGAGAAATATACCATGTTCATGGATCGGAAGAGTCAATATAGTGAAAATGAGTATACTACCCAAAGCAATCTACAGATTCAATACAATCCCTATCAAGCTACTGGCAGTATTTTTTACAGAGCTAGAACAAATAATTTCACAATTTGTATGGAAATACAAAAAACTCAAATAGACAAAGCAATCTTGGGAAAGAAGAATGGAACTGAAGGAATCAATCTGCCTGACTTCAGGCTCTACTACAAAGCCACAGTCATCAAAACAGTATGGTACTGGCACAAAAACAGAAATATAGATCAATGGAACAAAATAGAAAGCCCAGAGATAAATCCATGCACCTATGGACACCTTAACTTCGACAAAGGAGGCAAGAATATACAATGGAGAAAGGACAATCTCTTTAACAAGTGGTGCTGGGAAAACTGGTCAACCACTTGTAAAAGAATGAAACTAGAACACTTTCTAACACCATACACAAAAATAAACTCAAAATGGGTTAAAGATCTAAATGTAAGATGAGAAACTATAAAACTCCTAGAGGAGAACATAGGCAAAACACTCTCTGACATAATCACACCAGGATCCTCTATGACTCATCTCCCAGAATATTGGAAATAAAAGCTAAAATAAACAAATTGGATCTAATTAAAATTAAAAGTTTCTGCACAACAAAGGAAACAATAAGCAAGGTGAAAAGACAGCCTTCTGAATGGGAGAAAATAATAGCAAGAGACACAGAGGTATAGAGTGGACTTTTGGACTCTGAGGGAGAGGGAAGGGTGGGATGGTATGGGAGAATGGCAGTGAAGCATCTGTATTTTCCTGTAAGAAACGAACGCTAATCTATGTTCAATGTAGGATGCAGGATGCTGGGGCTGATGCACGGATGATTCAGGTGGAGGATGTGGGGTGGGAGGTGGGAGGGGGCTTCGGCTTGGGCGTTGTGTTCACCTATGGCTGTTCGTGTCAATGTTGGCAAAACAAATACAGTATTGTAATTAAAAATAAATAAATAAATAATTAATTAAAAAAAAAAATATACAAGCAATGCCTGCAACTCAATTCCAGAAAAATAAATGACCCAATCAAAAAATGGGCCAAAGAACTAAATAGACATTTCTCCAAAGAAGACATACAGATGGCTAACAAACACATGAAAAGATGTTCAACATCACTCATTATCAGAGAAATGCACATCAAAACCACAATGAGGTACCATTTCACGCCAGTCAGAATGGCTGCAATCCAAAAGTCTACAAGCAATAAATGCTGGAGAGGGTGTGGAGAAAAGGGAACCCTCTTACACTGCTGGTGGGAATGCAAACTAGTACAGCCACTATGGAGAACAGTGTGGAGATTCCTTAAAAACTGGAAATAGAACTGCCTTATGACCCAGCAATCCCACTGCTGGGCATGCATACCGAGGAAACCAGAATTGAAAGAGACACATGTATCCCAATGTTCATCGCAGCACTGTTTATAATAGCCAGGACATGGAAGCAACCTAGATGTCCATCAGCAGATGAATGGATAAGAAAGCGGTGGTACATATACACAATGGAGCACTACTCAGCCCTTAAAAAGAATAAATTTGACTCAGTTCTAATGAGATGGATGAAACTGGAGCTGATTATACAGAGTAAAGTAAGCCAGAAAGAAAAACACCAATACAGTATACTAACACATATATATGGAATTTAGAAAGATGGTAACGATAACCCTGTATGCGAGACAACAAAAGAGACACAGATGTATAGAACAGTCTTTTGGACTCTTTGGGAGAGGGAGAGGGTGAGATGATTTGGGAGAATGGCACTGAAACATGTATAATATAAGAAATGAATCGCCAGTCTAGGTTTGATGCATGATACTGGATGCTTGGAGCAGGTGCACTGGGATGACCCAGAGAGATGGTATGGGGAGGGAGGTGGGAGGGGGGTTCAGGATTGGGAACTCATGTACACCCGTGGTGGATTCATGTTGATGTGTGGCAAAACCAATACAGTAAAGTAAAATAAATTAAAATTTAAAAAAAATTAAGTCCTAAGCAGAGATATAGCAGATAAATAATAAGGTCATAGGAAGATATAAAAATGATTTGGGTAAATTAAAGTTAAAAATGATTCAGAAGAGTTAAAAATTCACAGAATATCACACTGAAGCAGAAAAATAGAAGGAAACATGCAACTAAAAAGACATCTGAGGATATAGAGGAGAGATTTATTAAAGTAAGCAAAGTCAAATGAAAAATGATAAATGGTATCCAATATGAAAAAAGTGAGTGCTCTTGAAGAAGAGAATCAAAGTAAAAGAGAAGAATGCAAAGATTTAATTCAGGAAACCATACAGACTATAAGATTTAGCCTTAAGACAAAGTTTTCTTTCACTTGGTCATAGTGTAAATTGGTACAAAAAAGCAACACTAATAGATAGTTTAACTAAACTAAATTTCAGAGATAAAGAACACTGCTCTTCTTTAGGTGCTAAGCTGTGGCTGACTCTCTGCGACCCCGTGCACTGTACCCCACCAAGCTCCTCTGTCCATGAGATTTCTCAGGCAAGAATACTAGAGTGAGTTGTCATTTCCTCCTACAGGGGATCTTCCTGACCCAGGAATCAAATCCGCATCTCCTGCATTGAAGGCAGATTCTTTACCACTGAGCCACCAGAGGAGCCCAAAGAACACTGTACAATGTAGCAAAATTCATCTTTAGGCTTATAAAGGGGTAATATCAGTCCAATCTCAGATGTCTTCATCACAACCATCACTGTCAGAATATAGTGGATCAATGCTTAAAAGCATAAATGACCTAAGCATTTTATACTGAGCCACAGTGCCATTTAAGAATAAAAGAATAGACAAAATTTCAAATATACAAGAACTCAGCACATATAGTTCTAATGAGCTCCTATTGCACAATGGAGAAACTGCTGCATAAAATCTGTTAATGGATATTTTAAAGATAGTAGGAATATGAAAATTGTTGTTACAAAGAAAAATCTAAATGCTTTTAAATGTAACTACAGAGAAATAATACAAAAAAGTCACACAATAATGATGAAACGCTAAAAGGCAGTATAAGTAAATTTTCTAAATTTCTTAGCCATGGATCTAAAGATAACTTTAAGGTTGCCAAGTCAAATAACTGAGTGATAATATATAAATATAAATTTATAATAGTGAGCACCAATCATTCTAAAAATAGTGGCATAATTCAATAAAATTGGATAGTGAGGGAAGGAGATGGAGAGATGGATCAAAGTACATGTGAAGTAATTTCATAACTTCTCATAGTGGTATAACAATAGATAAAATTTCCCACTGCGTTCAGATGGTAATGAATCTTCCTGCAATGCAGGATGCCCAGGTTATCAGGAAGATCCCCTAGAGAAGGGAATGGCAACCCACTCCAGTGCTTTTGCCTGCAGAATTTCATGGACAGAGAAGCCTGGTGGGTTATAGCCCATGGGGTCTCAAAGAGTCAGACATAATTAAACAACTAACAATCCCCTGGTAGACAGTAGCTCCACTACAAATTTCTCAGCAAGAAACTGGCCTCATCAGTGTTGAATATGTCATCTCCAAACACCATTTTTTATTCCATGAAGGTACTGTTTGGGACCTTTAGTTGGGTGTTTCCATCTTTCATAGGGATTATAGATGTTTGCAGCAGAGTATAGCACAACCAACACCACTATGAGTAAGAAATGATTCCTTCATTTTCCTTATTTTGAGGCATCACTGCCACTCTACACTGAAAACACTATCTTCCCATCTGGGTCTGGAAATCTAAACCCTGATATCAAGTTCCCTTTTCTTCCTCCCACTCCATAAAAATGTGCCTTTTGACTCCTGGCACATGGATTAAAGTTTTATGGAGGGAAATTTATCTCTACTGCCCTGTACTTATCTATTCTTTACCCCAAATGTACTTCCTATGGACATGCCAATCTAGCCCCTAATCCTGCAAGGCCTCATGTCTCTTCCTTTTCACGTACCTGACTCTTCCTTTCATGCTGTTCCTTCTGTCATCAGACAACTTAGAGATACAGACGTATCTACTGGGAGGAAGTGTTCTCTCACCATACTGACTTTAATCGTCATCAGCTATGTTCCATGTTGCTGTTATCTTGGAATGGTGCAGTTCTATGGCCGCCCTTGAACCTGGCCTAGATGCATCTGATGTGGGCTCCTATTCACTCTATGTAATGACCCAAATGTGCTGTCCTTTTCCCTCCATTCGGCTTTCTTAAAGTAACTGCAATTCTGTGAGTAGATGTATTACTAGAACTTAGGTAAAGCTGTCTTTGTTCTCCTCCATGTCTTCTGAAATTGAAAGGACAAGATGTTGAGCTCAGAACAGTATTGGGCAGCAAAAACAGAATGAAGGAGAAGTGGGAAGGGGGTCTTAATGAGAATGGGTGCAGACTGGACAGAAGGCTCATGCCGGCAAGAACAGGTAAGCCTCTTGTAGAGGAGATGGTCAATAAAGAAGAGAAGCTTGGGTAGGATCATCTGACCTTGCTATCACCTATGGACTTGAGTTTAAAGAAGGTCTTCCCTTTGGTGCTTACGGTTCATTGTCTCCTAAGTACACCCAGCTCCTTTATTTCTTGGTCATCTTAGCCTTGTTCAAACTTCCTGGTTTCTACCCTAAGGGTCCTACCCTTTTTGTAGAAATCCCTCCCCAGGACACTGAGGACCACACCCTTTCAGCATTGTTTGGTCATCAAGGCACTCCCTTTAGCCAAGGGTAGCTAGAGAAGACTTATACCTCACAAATCACTATTCTGACAGCTCCCTGGAGGGTGGGAATGCCAGGGACAATGTTTTCTGGCTTGAAATTGGGGATATTTCCTTAACATCTCTAGAGAACCTTCCCAAATGACCTTCTACTTCTCACCTTCCCATGTTCAATTCTTGTGGCATATATGGCAGAGATGGTATTTCCTCTAAGCCATCCCTCATGGCCACCTCCCAGATTTTTAATTCATTCTGTCTGTCACCTTCAACTGTTAGTTTGGATGCCGTACCTGCTATCTCTTCAACTTAACACAACTGTATTTCAGCCTGAGTGGAGGTATAAATCATCTCTCTTCTCTCCAACAAATTCCCTTATATATTTTGAAGAGCACTCACTTATTGGTTACTATCAGACAACTTTTCCATCCTACCTGCTTTCCCCCATATCCTCATAGATCATATCAGCTTTCTGTTTTACAGTCTGAACTCACTTCCTGAGGCTCTCAAGGATTCAATAGAAAATCCTGCTGTACTGGTTATCTTGGTGCCATTTCAAATCTGAGGGTTCATGTTCATTTCACTGAGGGGTAGCACTCAGACTTGGTTTTTACCAGTGCAGGAATAAGGGCAAATATTTATCTGCTGGAAGTTGTCCTGGGTGTATTTTGTATGCAACAAAATACAACTGAGGACTGATAAATGTTCTCAGGGACTGGTTTAACTAGAGGTATGTCTTACATGAAATATATTTGTTAATATATTTTGGCACTCAACAGACACTTTTATAAACTTAGTTTACCACTGGTGCTGTTAAGCTTCCCATCTCCTTTCCTCTCCTGAGGGCTTCTGGAGAAAGGGAGATGATGTCACAGGAGGAACAATGGTGAAAGTAATTTTTCTCAACAGTGGTAACAAACATCCAGCTTCTGGGAAAAGACAAATCCTCCAAGAGCAAGTTCTCTCCATTTAGCTCCCTAGGTAGAGGGTCTCTCATTCAGATTTTAGTCACTGGAGGAAAAACATAGTGAGGTTAGTGGAGTTTATAATCCTAAACTGACCAATAGGTTCATCTAACCTGTGGTCCTTACAATTGTTTGGCCTAGCAAGTGACTTCTAGATTTTCCACTGAGCTACTTCCTGAGTGCCTCCAAATATGTTCATGGCCTAATTCTTGGAATCTGTGAATATGTTAAGTTACATGGTGATGGGAAATTAAGACTACAAATGACATTAGGGCTGCTAATCAGCTTACTTTAAAAAAGGGGATTTCTTGAAATTTTATAGAGTTTGAGGCTTGCTAGAATTCTTGATGGAGATAGGAAGGCTGATAGGCCTCACAGACTGTGTTTCCAAATGGGCAGTGGTAGGATTCATAATGAAACAGATTTAACTGGAGTTCCCAAGTGGTGCAGAGGTAAAGAATTACACGAGACATAAGAGACAAGGGTTTGATCCCTGGGTAGGGACAATCCCCTGAAGAAGGAAATAGCAACCCATTCCAGTAGTCTTGCCTGGAAAATTCCATGGACAGAGGAGCCTGGAGGGTTATAGTCCATGGGATCACAAAGAGTTGGGTGTGACTGAGTACACATGAACATGGATCATCAGCCAGTTCTGTGTACCTAGGTCATAGATTAGAAACTGAGGAGTCTTAAAATGTATTAAACAATCACTCTGGTAGCTTCTCTGAAATCTGGCGAATTAGGCCTAATTCCTTCCCTCAACAAAAGTTCAGAGGTTACAACGTATGTCTAAATAGGTGTGACAAATGATGTGGGTCACCAAAGAAGAATAAAACAGGAGGCTCTGAAGTCAAGAGGTGAGTGGTTTTCTGCAATACAGCTTCTAGTAGCTAATGCCACCCACACTACAGAGAACAGTTTTATAAAAATATAAATTTTATTATCTCTTCTAGTAAAGTTTATATACTCACTTTTGAGTATGTATCCCAGAAAAATCCTCAGGTAAAATCCAAGAGCAAATAAACTCGGCTCTTCTTCATAGTAATTCTGTGGAAGTGGATAGTTGGAGACTAGGTGTTCACCTCTGGGGACAAATAAATAAAGGTGTTTACTCACTCTCAAATACTAGCCAGTGGTTCAAAGCAATAGTTTAAATTTCTGGACATATACACAGCAGCATAGACACAATTTATCGCATTGGTACACACACTGACTGAAAATTTTACAGTTGAAATGGAATGGTGGCTGGACTTGCCTTACAAATAGCCTAACAAAAATACAGAAATAAGTGGGGAACTGGATATAATATGGATAGTAAAATCTTGATAACTATTGAAGCTGGGTGATGCACACACCACTAGTGAATATTCTTTAAAAAATATGTCTTCAAGTTATTTGCCCATTTTTTAAATTGTGCTGAAATACATGTAATGTAAAATTCATCACTTAAAATATTTTAGAGTCAACAAGTCAGTGACAAGTCAGTATAAATATTAATCTTCACTATTTCCAGAATGTTTTCATCACTGAACTAGGAAGGCCATATCCACTAAGTAGCATGAATACAAACCAGAAAATTATGGATAAATAGCTTTAAAATACTTAAAGGAAAAAAAGAAGTGGCAACCAAGAATTCCATAGCCAGTGACAGCATATTTCCAAAATAAAGACAAAATAGAAAATTAAAGTTTTAAAAGAATTCATCAGCAATAGAACTGCATTATCAAACACATTAAAAGAATTCATTCAGATAGAAGAAATAGGCTCCTGTGAGAATATAGATTTACTTAATACAGTGGTGAACACTGAAAAACTATAAATATTTGCATAAATAAAAAACATGGGTTTTCTCTTATTTTTAAAATTGCTTTGAAAAATAGTGTTTTCAAGGGAAAGCCATAACAAGGTTTATAGGTTTATAAACATATGTAAAGGTAAAATAGATGACAACAATGACACAAAGGTCAGTAGGGAAGAAATTAACATATACTGCTGTAAGGATACTATTCATAAAGTAATATCACATGAAGGCAGAATTTGAGAAGTTTTAGCTGTATACTACCAACCCTGAAGGAGTCACTAAATTATTAAACTAAACAATGATAGCCAATAGAACAAAAATGATAAAGTAGAATAATGAAAAATATTAGCTCCAAAGAATTTAGGGGAAAAAGGAAACAAAATATAGAGGAAATAGAAAAAAGTTACAAAATATTAACTTAATGTTATTCATGATTGGAGACTTAAATACAATTCTCTAAATACCGTGTTGAATACACAGACAGAAAATCAGTAATAATATCAGTTCAGTCTCTCAATCGTGTCAAACTCTTTGCAACCCCATGGACTGCAGCACACCAGTTTTCCGTGCCCAGTGTCAACTCCCAGAGCTTGCTCAAACTCATGTCCATCGAGTTGGTGATACCATCCAACCATCTCATTTTCTGTCGTCTACTCTTTGCAACCCCATGGACTGCAGCACACCAGGTTTCCGTGTCCAGTGCCAACTCCCAGAGCTTGCTCAAACTCATGTCCATCGAGTCAGTGATACCATCCAACCATCCCATTTTCTGTCGTCCCCTTCTCCTCTTGCCTTCAATCTTTCCCAGCACCAGGGTCTTTTCCAGTGAGTCAGTTCTTCTCATTAGGTGGCCAAAGTATTGGAGTTTCAGCATCAGTCCTTTCAGTGAAAATTCAGGACTGATTTGCTTTAGGACTGACTGATTTGATCCCCTTGTGGTCCAAGGGACTCTCAAGAGTCTTCTCCAACACCACTGTTCAAAAGCATCAATTCTTCGGTGCTTAGCTTTCTTTATAGTCCAACTCTCACATCCATACATGGCTACAGGAAAAACCATAGCTTTGACTAGACAGACCTGGTCAGCAAAGCAATGTCTCTGCTTTTTAATATGCTCTCTCAATAGTCATAGCTTTACTTCCAAGGAGCAAGCATCTTTTAATTTCATGCTGCAGTCACCATCTGCAGTGATTTTGGAGCCCAATAAAGATATAGAAGACTTGAAATACTGTATGAATCAAATTGACCTAATTGAGAGTAGTAGAACATTCCACCCAGCAATAGCAGAATAGTCTTTACAAGTACACAGAGAACATTTACCAAGACAGATCATATTCTGGGCCAAGGAAACAAGTACCAATATATTTTAAAAGACAAATCATATAATTTACTTTGTATATATGTATGAGTATTAAATTTGAAATCAATGACAAAGATATGTTGTTTTATCAGTTATCTTTCCCATTAAGATGAAAATATTAAATCCACTCTTATTTAGATTATATGACTCTCTATATAGAAATTCATGAAGAATCTAAAAATGCTCCTAGAAGTAATAGGGTAATAAGAATCTACAATTTGTGTGGAAACACAAAATAACCCTAATAGCCAAAGTAATCATGGAAAAAAAAATGGAGCTGGAAGAATCAACCTTCCTAACTTAAGACTATACTACAAAACTACAGTCATCAAGACAGTATGGTATTGGCACAAAAACAGAAATATAAACCAATGGACAAGATATAAAGCCCAGAGATAAACCCACACACATCTGGACACATTATCTTTGACAAAGCAGGCAAGAATCTATAATGGAGAAAAGACAGCCTCTCCAATAGATGGTTCTAGAAAAAATGGATAGCTACATATAAAATAATGGAACTAGAACACTTTCTTAGAGAAGGAAATAGCAACCCACTCCAATATTCTTGCCTAGAGAATACTGTGGACAGAGAAGCCTGGTGGGCTGCTGTCCATGGGGTCACGCAGAGTCGGACAAAACTGAAGCAACTTAGCATGCATGCATGCATTGGAGAAGGAAATGGTAACCCACTCCAGTGTTCTTGCCTGGAGAATCCCAGGGACAGAGGAGACTGGTACACTGCCATCTATGGGGTTGGACACAACTATAGCGACTTAGCAGCAGCAGCAGCAGAACACTTTCTAATATCATGCCCCCAAATAAATGAATTAAAGATTTAATTCTCTCCTGGTGGCTCAGATGGTAAAGAATCTGCCTGCAATGCAGAAAACCCAGGTTTGACCCCTGGGTTAGGAAGATCCCCTGGAGAAGGGAATGACAACCCACTCCAGTAATCTTGTCTGGTAAATTCCATGACAGAGGAGCCTGGCAGGCTACAGTCCCAGAGGTTGCAAAGAGTTGGACATGACTGAGCAACTAATACTTTTACTTTCACTTCTAGAAACTAGAAAGCTCTTATAGGAAAACATAGGCAGTACACTCTTTGACATACATCACAGCAATATCCTCTTTGACCCAACGTAGAATAGTGGAAATAAAAACAAAAGTAAACAAATGGAACTTTAACTGAAAAGCTTTTGCACATCAAAGGAAACAAACAAAATTAAAAGACAACTCTCAGAATAGGAGAAAATAATTGAAAATTAAACACCTGACAAAGGATTAATCTCCAAAATATACAAACATCTCATGCAGCTTGATACCAGAAAAAAAAAAAAAACAAAACCACAATCAAATAAGACATTTCTCCAAAGAAGACATACAGATGGCCAACAAAAACATGAAAAGATACTCAACATTGCTCATGATTAGAAAAATACAAATCAAATTTATAACAAGGTATCACCTCACATCAGTCAGAATGATCATCATTTAAAAATTTACAAACAATAAACACTGGAGAGCATGTGGAACCCTCTTACATTGTTGGTGGGAATGTAAAATGGCACAGTCACCAAGGAAACCAGGGCTTCCTAGGTACTGCTAGTGGTAAAGAACCTGTCTGAAAATACAGGAAACCTAACAGATACAGGTTTGATCCCTGGGTCAGGAAGATCCTCTGGAAGCAGAAATGGAAACCCACTCCAGTATTCTTGCCTGGAGAATCCCATAGACAGAGAAGCATGGTGGGCTATAGTCCATAGGGTCACAAAGGGTCAGACATGACTGAAGAGACTTAGAACACACACAGACTATGGAGGACGGTATGGGGATGCCTTAAAAAACTAGGAATAGAACTACCATATGACACAACAATCCCGCTAATGGACATATATTCTGAGAAAACCATAATTTAAAGAGACACATATACCTCAGTGTTTGTTGTAGAACTTTTACAATAGCTTGGACATGGAAGAAATCTAGATGTCCATCCACAGATGAATGGATACAGAAATTGTGGTACATATGTACAATGGAATATTACTCAGCTATACAAAAGAACACATTCAAGTCAGTCCTAATGAGGTGGATGAATCTAAAGTCTATTATACAGGGTGAAGTGAAGTCAGAAAGAGGAAAGATACTGTATATTAATGACTGTATATGGAATCTAGAAAGATAGTACTGATGAACCTATTTGCAGGGCAGCAACAGAGACAAAGACATAGAGAACAGACTTGACACGGTGGGGGAAGCAGAGGGTAGGATGAACTGAGAGAACAGCATGGAAACACAGACATTAACGTATATAAAATAGATAGCAAATGGGAATTTGCTATGTGACATAGGGAGGTCAACCCAATACCCTGTGACAACCTGCTGCTGCTGCTGCTGCTGCTGCTAAGTCCCTTCAGTCGTGTCCGACTCTGTGCGACCCCATAGATAGCAGCCCACCAGACTCCCCCACCCCTGGGATTCTCCAGGCAAGAATACTGGAGTGGGTTGCCATTTCCTTCTCCAATGCATAAAAGTGAAAAGTGAAAGGGAAGTCGCTCAGTCGTGTCCAACTCTTAGCGACCCCATGGACTGCAGCCCACCAGGCTCCTCCATCCATGGGGTTTAACCTAGAGGGGTGAAATGGAATAGGAGATGGGAGGGAGATTCAGAAGGGAGGGGACATATGTATACCTGTGGCTCACTCATGTTGATGTATGGCAGAGGCCAACACAATATTATAATGCAATTATCCTCCAATGAAAAAAATGAATAAAAAAGAGTAATAAGAATCTAAAAATGCTCCAAGAAGTAATAACCAAATACCAAAAGGTCAATGTACAAAAATTAATTTTTTTCTATATACTATCAATGAACACTTGGAAACCAAAATTTCCATAAATACAGTTTATGATAGCCTCAAAAAGTGAAATGTCAGGAATAAATCTAAGGAAATATGTGCTGGAATAGTATGCAGATAACTACAAAGGACTGCTGAAAGAAATCAAACAAAACCTAAACAGACAGATATATTATATTCCTGTGATATAAAAACACATATATAAGGATTCTACAAGTGCATTTTCTCTAAACTGATAGAATAAATGCAATTCTTATAGGATTACTTTGTAGCTGAAAACAAGATTATAAAATGTATATTAAATGACAAAGGAGGTAGATCAACCAAAAAAAAAAATTTTTAAGTACAAAGGTAGAGGGCCTCAATTACTCCATTTTAAGATTTCAAGCTACAGTACTCAAGACAGTTTGGTATAGACAAAAGAGCTGAAATACAGATTAATGAAACAGAAGAGACAGTCTAGAATGAGAGGAAACACATATGTTCAATGAATATTTGACAAATGTATAAAGGCAATTAAATGAAGAAAAGATAGTAGCTTTAAAAAATGATGCTGAAACAACCCTATAGCAAATCACTAAACAGCTCTAAGTCATTGTTGACTGTTCTTAGGCATCATACAAAAAGCATGACCCATAAAAGAATTGACAGGGGCTGTCCTAAGATGACAGAGGAATAGAACGAGGAAATCACTTTCCCCTCCACAAATTCATCGAAAGATCATTTGAAAGCTGAGCAAATTTCACAAAGTAACTTCTGAACACTGGCAGAGGACATTAGGCACCCAGAAAGGGAGCCCATGGTCTTCGGAAAGGAGGTAGGACAAAATATAAAAGATAAAAAGAGACAAAAGAGTTAGAGATGGAGACCTCTCCCAGGAAGGGAGTCTTAAAAGAGAAGTTTCCAAACACCAGGAAACCCTCTCACCAGTAGGTCTGTGGGGCGTTTTGGAATCTCAGATGGCAACATAGCCAGGAGGAAAAATAAATAAATAAATAAATAAAACCCACAGATTACGTTTTTAACAGCAACTCCCAGCAGAGAAGTAGCCCAGAAGCTGGCATCTGCCACCAACAAGCAGGGGCTGAATGGGGAGGAGCGGGCTGCATTGCTTAGGGTGAGGACTGGCCCTGAATGCCCTGAGGGCAAACTGAAGAAGCTAATGTGAGACAGCAGTCCAAACTGTGGGATAGCCAGAGAGAGAGAGAGGAAAAAAGTGAGAGAGAGAGAACTATCCTGCAATAAACCCTAACCTATCGCATTGCTGGGCCCGCTCACAGAACAAAGGACTGAGCAAATACCAGAGGAGAGCTAGCAGGTACAGACCATCTCATCACCACCAGAGGCAGGGAGGCAAGCAGGCGACAGCCAGAGCCAGAAAGGGGCAACCTCGGCCCCAGAGACGGCATCCTCTACCAAACTGAGAGCAGGCTGCAGGTTGCTAACCAAGAATTCCTGGGATCCTGGACAGTTGACATCCGCTGGGATGGTCGCAGCCAAGGATCAGCTCCCCAGGGGAGACACACAGCACAACTGAGGTGGCGTGCCCACTACACACCAAGAAACTGAGTGGCTGGGACGGGGGAGGCATAAAAGGTACCCCACCTGGGGAGAGTGTGCTCGCCAAGCACCCAGCCTGAGCTGCTCGGACCTGGGAAGGGAACAAAACACAGGCCCAACTGAGTCTGTGCCTTAGTGAAGTACCCAACAAGTGCATGCAACCCAGGGCCCACTTTAGACAGTTCTCCTGTAGAGCAACCGGGAGCCTGAGCAATGTAGACCAGAAAAGAACACACACTGTGCGTGGGTGCAAATACAGTGTGGCCGAGACACTGCGAGCACTCCCCACACATGCCAGCGATATTTGTTTGCAGTGTTCCTCCCTCTCCACAGCAGGACAGAACAAGTGAGCCTAAATAAGTGACCACCTTTGCCCCATTCTGTCAGGGCTGAAATTAGACAGTGAAGAGAACTGCAAACAGAAGAAGACAAAATAAACACAGAGAACCACTTTGGAAGTGACAGGTGCAACAGATTACAATGCTGTAGTTAGCACCAACTACACTGGAAGGGGCCGATAGATCTTGAGAAGTATAAGCTGGAACAAGGAACTATCTCAAACTGAACTAATGCCAACTGCCTGTAATGGCTCCAGGGAAATTTCTAGATATATTTTACTATTATCATTTTTAAAACTTTTTTAAATTTTATTTTTAAGTTCTCTATTACTCCTTTAATTTTCCTTTTTATAACCTATTACCTTGCAAAAAAAGGACCTTAAGTTTAAAGCAAACTTCATATATATATTTTATAATTTTTGTGATTTTGTTTTGTTTCAATACTGTATTTTTGAGAGTCTAACCACTACTCTAGATTTTTAATATGTGCTGTTTGGTATTTGCTATCAATTTTGTACCTTTAAGAATCCAATTTTCAGTACCCATTTTTACTTAGGAATGTGATTACTGGCTTGATTGCTCTCTCCCTTTTTTACTCTCCTTTTTCTCCCCCAGGTCACCCCTATCTCTTCCCTCCCCCTTCTCTTCTCTGCTCAACCCTGGGAATCTCTGTGTGTGTTCTGGGCTATGGATAACACTTAGGAAACAGATTTCCGCCGAGATCTCTCTCCTTTTGATTCCACCTTTTCTCCTCCTTGTCACCTATATCTCCTTACTCCCTCTTCTCTTCTCTATGAAACTCCATGCATCTCTCTGAGGGTTCCAGACTGGAGAGCACATAGGAGACTGATTGCTGGCTAGAATGCTCTCTCCCCTTTTGACTACCCCTCTTCTCCTCCTGGTCACCTCTATCTCCCTCCTCCCTCTTCTCGTCTCCATGTAAATCTGTGAACCTCTGGGTGTCCCTCACTGTGGAAAATCTTTTCACCATTAATGCAGATGTTTTCTCTTCAGTGCTGTATGGATGGAGAAGTCTTGAGGCTACTGTAAGAATAAGACTGAAAATCAGAGGCAGGAGGTTTAAGACCAAAACTCAGAGAATCCCAAACAGGATAAACCCAAAGCAAAACACCCCAGGACAAATAGTAATGAAATTAATGAAGATCAAACACAAAGAACAATATTAAATGTAGCAAGGGAAAAACAACAAATAACACACAAGGGGATTCCCATAAGGATAGCAGCTGATCTTTCAACAGAAACTCTTCAGGCCAGAAGGGAATGGCAGGAAATACTTAAAGTGATGAAAGAGGAAAACCTACAACCCAGATTACTGTACCCACAAGGATCTCATTCAGATATGAAGGAGAAATCAAAAGCTTTACAGACAAGCAAATGCTGAGAGAATTCAGCATCACCAAACCAGCTCTTCAACAAATGCTAAAGGATCTTCTCTAGACAGGAAACACAGAAAAAGTTTTTAACTCAAACACAAAACAACAAAGTAAATGGCAATGGGATCATGCCTATCAATAATTACCTTGAATGTAAATTAGTTGAATGCCCCAAACAAAAGACAAAGACTGGCTGAATGGATACAAAAACAAGAGCCCTATATATGGTGTCTACAAGAGACCCACCTCAAAACAGGGGACACACACAGAATGAAAGGGAAGGGCTGGAAAAAGATATTCTATGCAAATAGAGACCAAAAGAAAGCAGGAGTAGCAATACTCATATCAGATAAAATAGACTTTAAAACAAAGGCTGTGAAGAGAGACAAAGAAGGACACTACATAATGATCAAAGGATCAATCCAAGAAGAAGATATAACAATTATAAATATATATACACTCAACATAGGAGCACCACAATATGTAAGACAAATGTTAACGGGTATGAAAGGAGAAATTAACAATAACACAATAATAGTGGGAGACTTTAACACCCCACTCACATCAATGGATAGAGCAACTAAAAAGAAAATTAACAAGGAAACACAAACTTTAAACAATACACTGGACCAGTTAGACCTAATTGATATCTATTGGACATTTCACTCTAAAACAATGAATTTATCACATCCTGGGCCATAAATCTAGCCTTGATAAATTCAAAAAAATTGAAATCATTCAAAGCATCTTTTCTGAACACAATGCAATAAGATTAGATGTCAGTTACAGGGGAGGGGGACTATTAAAAATTCCAACATATGGAGGCTAAACAACACACTTCTGAAAAATCGAAAATTCACAGACAAAATCAAAAAGAAATCAAAATATGCATAGAAATGAATGAAAATGAAAAGACAAAAACCCAAAACCTATGGGACACTGTAAAAGCACTGCTAAGGGGAAGGTTCATAGCAATGCAGGTTTACATCAAGAAACAAGAAAAAAGTTAAATAACCTAACTGCACACCTAAAGCAACTAGAAAAGCAAGCAATGAAGAACCCTTGGATTAGTAGAAGGAAAGAAATCCTAAAAATTGGGCCAGAAATAAATGCAAAAGAAACAAGAGACCAAAGCAAAAATCAACAAAGCTAAAAGCTGATTCTTTCAGAAGATAAATAAAACTGACAAACCATTAGCCAGACTCATCAAGAAACAAAGCGAGAAGAATCAAGTCAACAAAATTAGAATTGAAAATGAAGAAATTACAACAGACAACACAAATACAAATGATCATAAGAGACTACTATCAGCAACTATATGCCAATAAAATGGACAACTTGGAAGAAATGGCCAAAGTCTTAGAAAAGTATAACTTTCCAAAACGGAACCAGGAAGAAATAGAAAATCTTAACAGATCCATCACAAGCACGGAAATTGAAACTGTAATCAGAAATCTTCCAACAAACAAAAGCCCAGGACCAGATGGCCTCACAGCTAAATTCTACCAAAAATTTAGAGAAGAGCTAACACCTATCCTACTCAAACTCTTCCAGAAATCTTCAGAGGAAGGGTAACTTCCAAACTCATTCTATGAGGCCACCATCACCCTAATACCAAACCCTGACAAAGATGCCACAAAAAAAGAAAACTACAGGCCAATATCACTGATGAACATAGATGCAAAAATCCTTAACAAAATTCTAGCAAACAGAATCCAACAACATATTAGAAAGATCACACATCATGACCAAGTGGGCTTTATCCCAGGGATGCAAGGATTCTTCAATATCTGCAAATCAATCAATGTAACACACCACATTAACAAACTGAAAAATAAAAGCCATATGATCTCAATAGATGCAGAGAAAGCCTTTGACAAAATTCAACATCCGTTTATCATAATAATAATAAAAAAAACCTTCAGAAAGCAGGAATAGAAGGAACATACCTCAACATAATAAAAGCTATACATGACAAACTCACAGCAAACATTATCCTCAATGGTGAAAAATGAAAGCATTTCCCCTGAAGCCAGGAACAAGACAAGGGTGCCCACTCTCATCACTACTATTCAACATACTTTTGGAAGTTTTGGACACAGCAATCAGAGCAGAAAAAGAAATAAAAGGAATCCAAATTGGAAAAGAAGAAGTAAAACTCTCTGTTTGCAGATGACATGATCCTCTACATAGAAAACCCTAAAGACTCCACCAAAAAATTACTAGAGCGAATCAATGAATATAGTAAAGTTGCAGGATATAAAATTAACACAGAGAAATCCCTTACATTCCTATACAGTAACAATGTATGATAATGTATGGGTGGTGAAAGTGGGAGAAAACAGAAAGAGAAATTAAGGAAACAATTCCATTCACCATTGCAAAGAAACGAATAAAATACTTGGGAATATATCTACTTAAAGAAACAAAAGACCTATATATAGAAAACTATAAAACACTGGTGAAAGAAATCAAAGAGGACACTAATAGATGGAGAAATATACCGTGTTCATGGATTGCAAGAAAAAATATAGTGAAAATGAGTATACTACCCAAAGTAATCTATAGATTCAATGCAATCCCTATCAAGCTACCAATGGTATTTTTCACAGAGCTAGAACAAATAATCTCAAAATCTGTATGGAAATACAAAAAACCTTGTATAGCCAAAGCAATCTTAATAAAGAAGAATGGAACTAGAGGAATCAACCTTCCTGACTTCAGGCTCTATTACAAAGCCACAGTCATCAAGACAGTACGGTACTGGCACAAAAACAGAAATATAGATCAATGGAACAAAATAGAAAGCCTAGAGATAAATAGATGTATCTATGGACACCTTATCTTTGACAGAGGAGGCAAGAATATACAATGGAGAAAAGACAATCTCTTTAACAAGTAGTGCAGGGAAAACTGGTCCACCACCTGTAAAAGACTGAAGCTAGAACACTTTCTAACACCATACACAAAAATAAACTCAAAATGGATTAAAGATCTAAATGTAAGACGAGAAACTACAAAACTCCTAGAGGAGAACATAGGCAAAACACTCTCTGACATAAATCACAGCAGGATCCTCTATGACCCACCTCTCAGAATACTGGAAATAAAAGCAAAAAGAAACAAATGGGACCTAATTAAAATTAAAAGCATCTGCACAACAAAGGAAACTATAAGCAAGGTGAAAAGACAGCCTTCAGAATGGGAGAAAATAATAGCAAATGAAACAATGGACAAAGAATTAATCTCAAAAATATACAAGCAACTCCTCCAGCTCAGTTCCAGAAAAATAAACGACCCAAACAAAAAATGGGCCAAAGAACTAAACGGACATTTCTCCAAAGAAGACACACAGATGGCTAACAAACACATGAAAAGATGCTCAACATCACTCATTGTCAGAGAAATGTAAATCAAAACCACAATGAGATACCATCTCACGCCAGTCAGAATGGCTGCTATCCAAAAGTCTACAAGCAATAAATGCTGGAGAGGGTGTGGAGAATAGGGAACCCTCTTACACTGTTGGTGGGAATGCAAACTAATACAGGCACTATGGAATACAGTGTGGAGATTCCTTAAAAACTGGAAATAGAACTGCCATACAACACAGCAATCCCACTGTTGGACATACACACTGAGGAAACCAGAATAGAAAGAGACACGTGTACCCCAATGTTCATAGCAGTACTGTTTATAATAGCTAGGACATGGAAGCAACCTAGATGTCCATCAGCAGACGAATGGATAAGAAACTGGTGGTATATATACACAATGGAGTATTACTCAACCATTAAAAGGAATACATTTGAATCAGTTCTAATGAGGTGAATAAAACTGGAGCCAATTATACAAAGTGAAGTAAGCCAGAAAGAAAAACACCAATACACTATACTAACACATATATATGGAATTTAGAAAGATGGTAATGATAACCCTCTATGTGAGACAGCAAAAGAGACACAGATGTATAGAACAGTCTTTTAGACTCTGGGAGAGGGTGAGGGTTGGGATGATTTGGGAGAATGGCACTGAAACTCATATATTATCATATGTGAAATGAATCACCAGTCCAGGTTTGATGCATGATACAGTATGCTTGGGCCTGGTGCACTGGGATGACCCAGAGGGATGGGATGGGGAGGGAGGTGGGAGGGGGGTTCAGGATGGGGAACACGTGTACACCTGTGGTGGATTCAGGCTGATGTATAGCAAAAGCAATACTATATTGTAAAGTAATTAGCTTCCAATTAAAAGTCAGACACGACTGAGTGATTGAACTGAACTGATTAAAAATTTTAAAAAAGAATAAAATACTTAGGAATAAATCAACCTAAAGAAACAAAAGACCTATGCATAGAAACTATAATTCATTAATGAAAGAAATCAAAGAGGACACAAACAGATGGAGAAAGATACCATGCTCATGGATTGAAAGAATCAATATAGTGAAAATGAGTATACTTCCCAAAGCAATCTATAAATTCAATGCAATCTCTATCAAGTTACCAACAGTATTTTTCAGAGAACCATAACAAATGATTTCACAATTTGTATGGAAATACAAAAACCTATGTTCCTGTGTTCCTGGAGAATTTGCATGGTATGTCTTGCTCTGGAACTTGCTGGCTCTTGGGTGGTGCTTGGTGCTTGTAATGGAGGCTTTTGGATGATCTCTTATAGATTAATTTTCCCTGGAGTCAGGAGTTCTCTAGTGTTCTCAGGTTTTGAGCTTAAGCCTCCTGCCTCTAGCTTTCAGTCTTATTCTTACAGTAGCCTCAAGACTTTTCCATCCATACAGCACCGATGATTAAACATCTAGGTTAAAGGTGAAAAGTTTATCCACACTGAGGAACACCCAGAGAGGTTCACAGAGTTACATGGAGAGGAGAAGAGGGAGGAGGGAGATAGAGGTGACCAGGAGGAGAAGAGGAGGAATCAAAAAGGGAGAGAGCAATCTAGTCAGTAATCAATTTCCTATTTGCTCTCCACAGTCTGGAACACCCAGAGAGTTTCACAGAGTTCCACAGAGAAGAGAAGAGGGAGGAAGAAGATAGAGGTGTCCAGGGGGAGATAAGGGGGAACCAAAAGGAGAGAGAAAATCTTGCTAATGATCAGTTCCCTAAGTGTTCTCCACAGCCTGGAACACCCAAAGACATTCACAGAGATAAGTAGAGAAGGGGTAGGGAAAAGATAGAGGTGACCTGGGGGAGAAAAAAAGAGAGTCAAAAGGGAGAGAACAATCAAGCCAGTAATCACACTCCTCAGTAAAAATGGGTACTGAAGATTGGATTCTTAAAGGTACAAAATTGATAACAAATACCAAAAAGCAAAGATTAAAAATTTAGAGTAGAGATTAGACTCTAAAAATACAATATTAAAAAAAAAAAAACAAAGATCAAGAGTTATATAGAGTTATATATATATATATATATATATATATATATATATATAATTTGCTTTAAAAGTAGGATTTTTTTTTTTGCAAGGTAATGTGAAGTCAAGTGGGCCTCAGAAAGCATCACTACAAACAAAGCTAGTGGAGGTGATGGAATTCCAGTGGAGCAATTAAAAATCCTGAAAGATGATGCTGTGAAAGTGCTGCACTCAATAGGACAGCAAATTTGGAAAACTGAGCAGTGGCCACAGGACTGGAAAAGGTCAGTTTTCATTCCAATCCCAAAGAAAGGCAATGCCAAAGAATGCTCGAACTACTGCACAATTGAACTCATCTCACATGCTAGTCAAGTAATGCTCAAAATTCTCCAAGCCAGGCTTTAGCAATATGTGAACCGTGAACTTCCAGATGTTCAAGCTGGTTCTAGAAAAGGCAGAGAAACCAGAGATCAAATTGCCAACATCTGCTGGATCATGGAAAAAGCAAGAGAGTTCCAGAAAAACATCTATTTCTGCTTTATTGACTATGCCAAAGCCTTTGACTGTGTGGGTCACAATAAACTGTGGAAAATTCTGAAAGAGATGGGAATACCAGACCACCTGACCTGCCTCTTGAGAAACCTATATGCAGGTCAGGAAGCAACAGTTAGAACTGGACATGGAAAAGACTGGTTCCAAATAGGTAAAGGAGTGCGTCAAGGCTGTATATTGTCACCCTGCTTATTTAAAATCTATGCAGAGTACATCATGAGAAACGCTGGACTGGAAGAAACACAAGCTGGAATCAAGATTGCTGGGAGAAATATCAATAACCTCAGATATGCAGATGACACCACCCTTATGGCAGAAAGTGAAGAGCAACTAAAAAGCCTCTTGATGAAAGTGAAAGAGGAGAGTGAAAAAGCTGACTTAAAGTTCAACATTCAGAAAATGAAGATCATGGCATTCGGTCCCATCACTTCATGGGAAATAGATGGGGAAACAGTGGAAACAGTGTCAGACTATATTTTTGGGGGCTCCAAAGTCACTGCAGATGGTGACTGCAGCCATGAAATTAAAAGACACTTACTCCTTGGAAGAAAAATTATGACCAACCTAGATAGCATATTCAAAAGCAGAGACATTACTTTGCCAACAAAGGTCCATCTAGTCAAGGCTATGGTTTTTCCAGTAGTCGTGTATGGATGTGAGAGTTGGACTGTGAAGAAGACTGTGAAGAATTGATGCTTTTGAACTGTGGTGTTGGAGAAGACTCTTGAGAGTCCCTTGGACTGCAAGGAGATCCTACCAGTCCATTCTGAAGGAGATCAGCCCTGGGATTTCTTTGAAGGAATGATGCTAAAGCTGAAACTCCAGTACTTTGGCTACCTCATGTGAAGAGTTGACTCATTGGAAAAGACTTTGATGCTGGGATGGATTGGAGGCAGGAGGTGAAGGGGACAACAGAGGATGAGATGGCTGGATGGCATCACTGACTAGATGGACGTGAGTCTGAATGAACTCCGAGAGTTGGTGATGGACAGGGAGGCCTGGCATGCTGCAATTCATGGGGTCGCAAAGAGTCAGACATGACTGAGTGACTGAACTGAACTGAACTGAATAGTAGGTTTTAAAAATGAAAATTTAAGAAGTAAAAAGAACTTAAAAATTTTAAAATGATAATAGTAAAATATATCTCGGAATATCTCTGGAGCTGTTGAGGACAGTGTGGAGTCAGTTCAGTTTCAGATAGTTCATTGTTCCAGGTTATACTTCTTCTCAAGGTCTATAGGTCCTTTGCAGTGTAGTCCATGCTAATTAAAGTGTTTTAATCTGTTGCACCTGTCACTTCCAAAGTGATTACATCTTGTTTATTTTGGCTTCCTGTTTGCAAGTCTCTTCAGTATCTAACTTCCACCCTTACACAAGGGAGCAAAGGTCGTCACTTATTTAGGCTCACTTGTTCAATTGTGCTGAGGGGAGGGAGGAATACTGCAAACAAATATCACTGGTGTGTGTGGGGAGCACTCACAGTTTCTCGGCCACACTGGGTTTGCCCCCTGCTCACGGCGTGTGTGCTTTCCCAGTCTAAACTGCTCAGGCTCCAGGTTGTTCTGCAGGAACTGTCTAAAGTGGGCCCTTGGTTGCATGCATTTCCCAGGTCTAAGCCACTCAGGTTCAGGTTCTCAGGTACTCCACAAAGGCATAGACTTGGCTGGCCCTGCATTTTGTGCCCTTCCCAGGTCCGAACAGTTCAGGCAACCAGGTGCTTTGCGACCACACTCTTCCCAGGTGGGGCAGTGCGTCTTATCACCTCCCTGGTCCCAGCCCCTCGGTTTCTCGGGTGCACAGTGGGAGTGCTGTCTCAGGTGTGCTGTGTGTCTCCTCTGGGAGCTGATCTTTGTCTACTACCCTCCTAGTGGATGTCAACCATCCAGGATCCCAGGAAGACTTAGTTAGCAACTGGGAGCCTGCTCACAGTTGGGTAGCCGATGCCGTCTCTGAGGCTGAGTTTGCCCCTTGCCTTTCAGCTCTGGCTGTCACCCGCCTGTCTCCCTGCCTCCAGCAGGCAATGGGCCGATCCACTGCCACCTAGCTCTCCTCTGGTATTTGCTCAGTCCTTAGTTCTGTGAGCGGGCTTGGCAGTGCCTTAGGTTCGAGCTTTTCACGGGAAAGTTCTCTCTCTTTCTCTTTTCTCTCTCTCTCCCCGGCCATCCCACAGTCTGGGCTGCTAGCTCATGTTGGCTCCCTCTGATTGCCCTCGAGGCATTTCGGCCTGGTCCTTACCCTAAGCAATGCAGTGTGTGCTTCCTTTCTTTGTTCAGCCCCCGCTTGCTGGTGGCGGATGTGTACGTCTGGGCTACTTCTCAGCTGGGAGTTGCAGTTAGGCACGTAATCTGTGGGTTTTATTCATTTACTTTTTCCTCCCAGTTATGTTGCCCTCTGAGATTCCCAAACTCCCCACAGACCCACAGACCCAGAAGTTTTCCTGGTGTTTGGAAACTTCTCCTCTTTTACAACTCCCTCCCTGGGATGGTTCTCCATCCCTAACTCCTTTGTCTCTCTTTTTGCCTTTTATATTTTGTCCTACATCCTTTGAAAGACAATGGGCTGCCTTTCTGGGTGCCTGTTGTCTTCCGCCAGTGTCCAGAAGTTATTTTGTGGTATTTGCTCAGCATTCAAATGATCTTTTGATAAATTTGTGAGGGCAAAAGTGGTCTCACCATCCTATCCCTCTGCCATCTTAGAACCGCTCCCCGACCACCACCAGACTCAAAATATAAGGACAATTCTCTTCATTGTAATTGGAAGTAAAATAATGGCTGTGGTTTTTTGTTTGTTGTTTGTTTTTGCATTTTGGAAACAGATAAAATGATTCTAAAGTTTATGTAGAATTTCAAGGTCAGGGAGAATCAAGATAATCTTGAACAAAAAAGGATGATATATACTCTCAGAAGTCATAACTTTCTATAAAGGCATAACAGTTAAAGCATTACAGTACTGCTACTGTGGTAAAAACACCAAAATAAACTATGGAGCAAAAAAAAAGAAAGAAAGAAATCAAGAAGCATAGTTTTCTATTGCTACCTAAAAATCATCTCAAATTAAGCAGAATAAAACATACCTATTTAGTATCTCATGGCTCTGGAGGTCAGAAGTCCAGATGGGTTCAACTCGTTTCTCAGCTCAGTCCTGCAAGGCCTAAATTAATACTGAGATTTCATCTGAAGGTTACAGGGAATAATTTGTTTCCAAGCTCATTCAGGTCGTTAGCCAAATCCAGTTCCTTCAAGTGCAGATCTAAATTCCCTATTTCCTTACTGGCTGTCAGCCGAGAGCTATCCCCTCTATCTCAAGGCTTCCTGCATACCACCTTGCATGGCCCCTTCTATCATTTAACCAGGAACAGTGTGTTGAGTACTTTTGATATTTCAAATCTCTGGCCTCCTCTCTTGTCATAAATAAGAGAAAATGTGATGCATTTAAGAGCTTGTGATTAAATCAGGCCCATGTCCACCCAGATGATCTTCTTATCTGTACACTATTTGGTCCATTGTGCCATATAATACAACATGATTATGAGCAGGCTATATCATCATATTCACAAATTCCCATCATTAGTGTGTAGCATCTGGGAGAGCCATTTCAGAATTTTGTCTGTCACACATATTGACATCAATGTGGTCTCATGATTTTCCACAAATGTGGCACTGCAAAGCAGTAAGAAACTCATTTTGTTTTCAATAAGTGACTTAACCAGTTGGATATCCATATAGAAAAAAATGAAACTTTCACATGTGAAAACAATTTCAGCTGGGATTATAAATCTAAATATGGAAATTAAAATAATTAAGCATCTAAAAAATAACAGGAAATGTCCTCATTTCCTTTAGAGAAGCAACGATTTCTTAAATAGGATATTAAAACACTAAACATAAAAAGGTTAATAAATTACACTTCATTAAAATTTAAGAACTTCTGTTTATCCAAAGATGACATTAAAACTGAGAAAGTAAGCCATAGAGTTGGAGGAGATGTTGGCAATAAATGTATCAGATGAAGGGCTCCTATCCAGAATATATTTTTATTAAACATTCTATATATCACTGAGAAAAAGGCAGACAACTTAAGTTTTAAAATAGGCAAAGGATGTGGGAAAGCCCCTTACAAAAGAAGATAATACACAAGTGGATCAAAATATTTTTTTAAAATTCTCAATGCCATTTGCTATCAGAGAATAAAAATTAAAAACACAGTATGTTATCACAACATCTCAACCAAAATGACCAATATAGGGGAAAAAGGACTGCTGTGATAGATTGCATTGTCAATTCTTCATCTCTCACTGTAACAATGATCTTGCCATGGGACTTTTAAAAATTCCTCCTGTTAAATTTGTCTCTACTCTTATCTTTGGCTTTAACCTTATGACTTGCCAATAGAATAAATCAGAAGTAAATGTGCAACATTTTCAAACCTAACACTTAGGGCCTAAGTGTTTCTGTTAGCCTACATGCATTTTTGTCATCTCTATTAGCTCAGTTGGTAAAGAATATGCCTGCAATGCAGGAGACCCCGGTTGATTCCTGGGTTGGGAAGATCCACTGGAGAAGGGGTAGGCTACCCACTCTAGTGTTCTTGGGCTTCCCTTGTGACTCAGCTGGTAAAGAATCCTCCTGCAATGCTGGAGACCCCAGTTCGATCCCCTGGGTTGGGAAGACTCCTGGAGAAGGGAAAGGCTACCCACTCCAGTATTCTGGCCTGGAGAATTCCATGGACTGTATAGTCCATGGGGTTGCAAAGAGTCAGACATGACTGAGTGACTTTCACTTTCACTTTCTGAGCAGTGTTTCCCCAATATAATTGCTGCTCACCCACTCTCTGGTTTGTGTCCCTGAATAAACACACACAGAAGAGACCACTGTAAAGAATAAATTCCAGCCAGAAGCACTGTTTAGAGGCGAGCCACCCAGGAGAACCTAACGTATCAGTTGAACCTGGGACCACCTGCAGATGTATCAGTATAAGCAATAATAAATTGTTCTTATCTTTAGCCACTAAGTTTGTAATATTTTGTTTTGCAGCAATAGCAAATGTTAGTTAAGAGGTGCAATAACTAGAATTTTCATGTGCTGATAGTGGGAGTAAAAATTGGTACATTCACTTAGGTGAACCAGCAAGTATCTCACAAAGCTAACCACGTGTTTGCCCTTCAACCCAGCGAGTCCAGTCCAGAAATGCAAACATATACACACTACAAGACATGCATTTGAGGGATCACAACAGTACTACTCAAATTGAAAAAAATATAAAACAGTATAAGGCATGATATATACTGGTTCGCTCATATATTGAAATATTATAAAGAAATGAAATGGATAAAAACAGCAATATTCAATGATTGGATGAACTTTAAAATTATACTCTGAGCTAAAGAAAATGGTCACCAAAGGGTATATACTGTATAATTCAACTCATATTAAAGTTTAAAATTTGGCAAAATTAACATAGGCTTATAAAATTGTGGTTATCTTTTGGAAGGGTAATGGCAGGGTGGCAAGAGGTGAATAAAGAGGCTTCTATAGTGCTGGTAATGTTCTATAACTTGACCTGGCTGATGATTACATGGAAGTGTTTATTTCATACAAATCTATAAAGTACTACACTTAGGATTTGTGTACTTGTACTTATCTGTTTATGACCCTTCCCCAGTCTTCCTCATACCAAACTCATACTAGACTATAATGATTTTTATACCAAGTTCTTTGCTTAAGGGTTCTTTGTATCTCAAAATAGTAGCAGTGTGGGAACTATAGAAGTTTTAAGTTTATTAGATGTGATCATTTTGTTCTATCACACAATGGAAGGATTTTCCAAACTTGAAAGATGTCCAGTGTGAATAATTTCCTTCTGTCTAGTTCCCTTTGCTATCCCTTTTCTCAATACCCATTCCCTTCTGTGCAACCCCTTCTTTAAAGTTTCAGCAACAGTCCCTTGCTGCTCTTCCTTTGGGAAATTCCATCTGTCTTCACAAGAAGAGAGTTCTCTTCCCTTAATCACTTCCTGCTTTTATGTCAACTGGAGTGTCTAGAGCTTCAGGTAAATGCTAACAGAGACTCTCATGAGCACAGACATCATTCCCTTTGGAAGGGTCCTATGCAGACCCTAAGGCCCTCAAAGAGTGAAAGTGGGTAACCTCATCTCAGTTCAGTCTACCAGTGAAATCCACAGCGGATGCCTCACTAGCTTTCCTAATAGGGGTATAAACCTTCCTGTGTGGACATTTATTTTTTTCTTGGAGTTAAAATGACAAGCCAATATTAAATGAACAGGAATCCTTCCCTTGCTAACTTAAGCATTATTTCTAAGTCCTTTCTAACTATAAACAAAATTAAAGCAAGCCCATCATTATTTTTTTCCTGAGGATTCCCTGAGTGCTATATTTATAGGAGCCATAACACCAAATTCTCTTTACATTGAAGAGACTCAGTGCGAGCTCAGTTTATATACTTTTTCATTTCAATTTCCCTCTGGAGAAGGAAATGGCAACCTACTACGGTATTCTTCCCTGGGAAATCACATGGACAGAGCGGCGTGGTGGGCTAAGAGTCAGACACGACTTACCTACTAAACAACAACTATTTCCCTCACTCATAGAGACACAGGGATTTGAGGACAAGGATTCTGGCTTCCAGTTCAATATGTCTTTCCCTGTTTCTAAACAGAGAATTCATGTTTTTCTTCAATTTTACTGAAAACACAACAGATAGTCTATAAATTTTCCTTTGATTTACTCTAGTAAATCTTTTTCCATCTCAATAGAAAGAACTGCCAGACTGACCTCAGTGCCTGTTTTCAGTTTAGGCTCCCCTCACTATTTCTAGTACACATTTCAGGTTTTACTCAAATGAAACTTTTCTTCATTTTCTTAGGTATGGTATTATTGCTGGTGTTATATTCTCCTGTTCATTTCGATGGTTATATGGAGAAATCCAAGTGTCAATTAGGGACTGCATGCTAAGTCGCTTTACTTGTGTCTCTTTGCGACCCTATGGACTGTAGCCTGCTAGGTTCCTCTGTCCATGGGATTCCCCAGGCAAGAATTTTGGAGTGGTTTAAAGAAGTAGTTCTGAAATTTCAATGTATATATGAGAACTGAGAATCTAGTTAAAATGCATATTGTGGGGTGGGGCCAAAGACTACACATTTCAAACAAGCTTCAGATCATGTCAGTACTGATGGGCCTTGTACCACAAATTGAGTACCATGTATTTGGAAACTGTAAAGAAAAACTGCTTGGTTAAAATTTCATCTCCTCCATGTAATTTAGCTATGTTAAAAGAGAATTTTCCACAGGCAATTTACTGATCTTGTAGGATTTTATTCAGTGATTTATGAACCAGGCAGCATTTCAATCTAGCAGACAGAAAAAAGCTCCGAGGAGCTATACCAGGCTTGAGATTCTTATAGACCAACATGACCAGGAACACGGAACTTAACCCTGGGCGTTTGCTGATTGGTTAAAATAAGGTCACTTTCCTTACAGGAAGAAAAGAGAAGTCTTAGAGCCAGGTTAGGTAACTTGTGCTGAGCAGGGAAGCACTGACTGGTGGACCTGGGACTTCCTTCTCTGGAAGAGCCAAGCCAAAGAAACATGGTCAAGTCTTGGTTTGCTGACATGATACATAGCATAAGAGTCTATCTTGAAGCTAACCCAGTTTAATAGCTATATGACTTGGGCAAGCTATATCCTTATCTTTAAAATGAGGATTGAAATGGTGCCTATCATTGGGAACATAAATACTGAAGGAGAAAATACATGTAAAATACTTAGGAAACTATCTAAATGTAGCAAGGGTACAATAAATTACATGTCTCTGAGGTAATCTGACTTTCATATGTACTGTGCTTAGTTGCTCAGTCATGTTCAACTCTTTGCGAGCCCATGGACTGTAGCCCGCCAGGTTCCTCTATCCATGGGGATTCTCCAGGCAAGGATACCTGAGCGGGTTGCCATGCCCTCCTCCAGGGGATCTTCCCAACCCAGGGATCAAATCCAGGTCTCCAATGTTGCAGGTGGATTATTTACCATCTGAGCCACAAGGGAAGCCCAAGAAAACCAGAGTAAGTAGCCTATTTTTTCTCCAGCGGATTTTCCCAACCCAGGAATCAAACCAGGGTCTCCTGCATTGCAAGCAAATTCTTTGTCACCTGGGCTACCAGGGAAGCCCTGGCTTCCATATAAAATGTAATAATTGTAGAAATCATCATAATAAAGTCTCAGATACCTTTTCTAGTAGTTGAATTATTCTGATCACTTAGAAATTATTTCAATCAGAGAAAGAAAAAAAGTGATTTAAAATAATATGTCCCAGGCAAATGACAAGGATGAGTAACAACTAGCAGTGAAAGGGAAAGGCACATATAAGATGCTAGATGCATATGAATATACATATATTTAGCCTTCATTTAAACCTTATAATAACCCTGAAAGGCAGATTTTCATTATATTGTTATGCATTCTACTGTTTATAATATGTAGTTAAGGAAACTGATGTTCAAATAACTAAAGAAATTTCACCAAAGTCACATGATTAGCAAACAGCAAAACCAGGATTTAAATATATTTGCAAATTTATATTTCATTATCACCCTTGAAAAATTAACTAGCTTTCTGAAAGAAGTTCCAAATAGAAAGTGAATTCTCTGTCCATGAATCTCTAAATAATTAAGAGATTCACAATCATGCCTTCAGCTTCAAATGTTTCACTAACCTTTTTGTGAACTACAATACTTCCACAGCTGCTAGCCTAGCTCCGCTAAAGGCATACACGGTCAGCATTTTCATTTTGAATGCTGTAGGGGCACTTTGTAACTCAGCTATAATCAATCTATGTTGGGCTGAGGTTTGTCATTAAAGGTCATGACTCAAGAGCAACTTTAAAATAAAAAATCCTTTTAGCCAACTAAAGTAGAAGCAAGGCACATGAACAGAGGCTGATTCTGCACCTGATTGTAATTCACAGCCAGGTGTCAGATTTAAGTATTTGCTTTATGCTTTCCAGAAGATAGCTGCTGTGTATTTTCAACTGCAAAAAAAAAAAAAAAAAAAAAGCAAACTGCAGGAGAAAATAATTACAAGTCCAGAGAGCTCAGCCAATGCCCTTATCCAAAATGCTCTGAACATTCACTTCCATTTTAAAAGGTTGATCATGCTAAAATTTCATCACCGCAAATACTGCAGATATCAATGAAAGAAAATGAATATCAGAACACAGGTCCAAAACAAGTGAAATAAATATTCTGATCCTAAAATTGAAGATAACAATTTGACTGTGATTTGAAGTATTTAATAACTCCAGAAGTGTTTAAGAATAGACAAATTTTAAGTATGAATATCTTTGATATGAAGCTGTGGAAAAAATTCTAAGATTGCAACAAAACCTAGAAGGGCAGTCCTGCTGCCATCTAATAAAGCCAGTTGTATTGTCAGGTACAAGAGGCTCAAGCAAATCATCCATGTATACTTGTAAAAGAGCTCTCCAAAACAGAAACCCTTGATTTGTATCATTTGCCAATTTCTGGGGTGAAAAATACACAAACCCAAACTGATATCACTAGGAATGTGACACCACTGAATGCAGAGTTGGATATATGTGTACAACTGACTCTGTTAAGCTGATGTTAGTTAGCTACAGCACACTGAGGGCTCAAATCAATAATCTAATCTTCCACCATAGGAAAGTAGAGTAATAAAAGCAAAGTTAACCTAAATAAAATCAGAAGGAAATAATAAAGATTAGAGAGCAAATAAATGAGAGAATAGTAAAGTAATAGACAAAAATCGATAAAACCAAAGATCGATTCCTTGAAAAGATCAACAAAATTGAATAATCTTTGCCTTGACAAACCATGGATAAAAGGGAGAAGATGTATTTTACAAAATTTAAAAATTATAATAAAATGTTATGCATGACTATTTGGCAAAAATTAAGTAACCCAGTAAATGCACAAATTCCTGAAAGACAGATACTACTGAAACTGACTCAAAAAGGAATAGAAAATCTGATCAGGTCTTAAAAAGAAGAAAGATTCAATCAGTAAGTTTTAAAAAATCTCCATAATAGTGAAAAGTTCAGTAACTAGATGGCTTCATTGAAGAATTCCAAACATTTAAAGGAGAATAAACACCAATCCTTCACAAACTCTTATAAAAAGACAAAAGGAAAAGACCCTTTGAAACTCGTTATATGAGGCTTATGCTATCTTTATATTAAATTGAGACAAAAATAGTAGGAAAAAACACTACTCATAAAAATTCTCAATACAAGCAAAGCTAATCCACCAACACATGAAAAGGATTCTAAATTATGAATAAGTCGGATTTATTAGAGGATTGACCAGTGGCTTCAACATTAATGTCAATATAATATAACACATTATAATAATTAAGGGCAAAACTCAAATCATCATCTCAATAGCTACATAAAAAGCATCTGACAAGATCCAGTACCTTTACATGAGAAGAATACCCAAAAAATAAGAACAGAAGTCAACTTCTTCAGTCTGAAAAACAGAATCTATGAAAAGTTACAGGGTGCATCATAATTAATGGTATAAGACCAAAATGCTTCCCTAAAGTCAAGGGCAATACAAATATATATGCTCAAGCCACTTCTATTCAATACTGTACTTGAAATTTTATGTAGGGAAACTAGGTATGAAAAAGATTAAGGCATCAAGATTGGAAAGGAAGAACTAAAACTCTGTTTATGGATAACGTGACCTTGTACATAGAAAATCCTAAGGAAACCATTAAAAACACTATTAAAATAAACGAGCTCAGTAAGGCTGCAGGATACAAAATCAATTTAAAATAACTACATACTAGCTAAGAAAATAAATATGAAATTATGCAAATTACATTTATGATAGCAAAAAAACCACAAAAATACATGGGCATACATTTACCCAAAAAGTACCAAATGTATACACTGAAAACTTAAAAACATCTTGGATAGACATATGTATCAATGAAATGAAATGACAGTACAGACATAAATCCACACATTTATGACTTATTGACTTTTTTATATGGACGCTAAAACAATTCAATGAGAAAGAATAATCTTTTCAATAAGTGATAGTGGGATAAATGGATAGCTACAGGCGAAAGCATGAAGTTGGACCTTCCTACATCACAACAAAAACAAAAAGGAATTCAAAATACATCAAAGATTGAATTATAAGAGTTGAACTATAAAATTCTTGGAAGGAAACAAAGGACTAAATGCCCATGGTCTTGGATTGAGTAACAATTTTTAGATACGCCACCAAAAGTACAAGTGACAAGAGGAAAAACAGAAAAATTGAACTACATGAAAGTTAAACACTTTTCTACTTCAAAAACTGCCATCAAGAAAGTGAAAAGACCACCCAGAGAATGGAGAGAAATTTTCACAAATCATATGTCTGATAAGAGAGTTGTATTGAGAATATATAATGAAAATTTTAAAAATAAAAAATGTAAGTAACCTAATTAAATCACAGGCAACAGATCTGAAGGAAAACTGTTTCTCCACTCACATCATCAAATGTGTGGGGTTTTCCCCCACCCCAGCCAATTTTCCAACCCTCAGGATACCAACTGAGTGCTCTATAATGTAATTCAACATTACTCCAGATGTAGAGTAAGATTCCACAATCTTAACGGCTCAGCCTCACAAGAGTGTCCTGCTTCAGATGCCAATCACAAGCTATGAGTCCTCAGAGTACTCACATTTCTGTCTAATCTGGCTACAATGTCAGAGGTTCCCACAGCCTCCCACTGCTTAGGTTCAATAATTTGTTGAAATAGCTCACAAAACTCAGAGAAACATCTGCTTATGTTTACCAGCTTATTACAATGAATATTATAAAAGGTACAGATGAAAACCAAGATGAAGTCCATACATAGGAAAAGGTCCAGAAGCCTTCTGAGTACAGAAGCTTTGGTTCCTATGGAGCTGGGGTGTATCTCCCTCCAACATCTGGATATATTATTCATCAACCCAGAAGTTCTCTGAACTCTGTATTTCAGGGATTGCATGGAGGCTTTCTCACATAGGCATAATCAGTTATTAACTAGAGCCCTCCTCTCTCCTCTCCCTATAGGATGCAGATAAGGTGGAAATTTCCAAATTTCTAATCATGACTTGGTCTTTGTGATAGCCCCTATCCGAAAGCTATCCAGAAGCCCACTAAAGAGGTGCCTGATTTGAACACAAGACACTCCCTACAACCCAGGAATTTCCAAGGGATTTAAGAGATCTGTGTAAGATGTTCCATTCAACATCATCGCTGAGGAAATTCAAGGGTTTAAGGGGTTCTGTACCAGGAACAACTATATAGTTCTTATTACATCACAAGATTTGATTTGACTTATCCCTGAAGAAGACACACAATTACCCATTATGCACAGAAAGCGCACAAAATAATTAGTCATCTGGGAAATGTAAAGCAAAACATGAGATACCACTTCATGCCCATTAGGATGGCTAATTTTTTTCTTTAAAGCAAACAGTGACAAATGTTAGCAAGTATGTAGGCAACTGGAATGTTCATATCAATATATTGCTGGTGGGAATGTATAATACTGAAGCAACTATAGATTTTAATTTGGTATTTCCTGAAGATGTTACACACTGAGTTACCATATGGACTCAGTAGTAAGATGCCTACTCCTAAGTATATACCAAAGGGAAATAAAAAGTAGGTCCTCACAAATATTATACACAGATGTTCATAGCAGCATTATCCATGATAGCAACAAAGTGAAAACCAAAACATGTCTGTCAACTGATGAATGGATAACAAACATGTGGTATATTGATACAATGGCATATTCAACAGTAAAAGAATTGCTAATACATGTTATAACACAGATGAACCTTGAAAATATTGTTCTGTGGTGCATAATTCCATTTACATAAAATTCCAGAAAAGTCAAATCTATAGAAGAAAGGATATAGAAGAAGAAGATATCTATAGAAGAAAGGATATAGAAGAAGAAGATTATCTATAGAAGGAGATATCCTTATCTATAAGAAAGGATAGTAGTGGTTTCCTACGGCTCAGAGTGGGGGATATGGGGAATGACTACCAATGGCTACTGGCTTCTGCAAGAATAAAACTGTTGTTAAGTTGGATCGTGGTGACAGTTGCATAACCCTCTAAATTTACCAACAAAACACTGAACTGTAAGCTTTAAATGGGTGAATTATAATATCTCAGTAAAGCTTTACAAACAAAAGTGAAAGCAGCTAACATTTACTGCCTAAATTAACATTTACTTATTAAATTCCCAGCACTGTGCTATTTTGTTTACACTTAATATTTCATCTAATCTGCATGATAACACTGAGTTAGGTATGATCATTTACTCCTTTAAGGATCAAAGAAGTTAAGGAATCCTAGGCCCTAGGTCCCATAGCTAGTTAGTGGTAAAACTGAACTTGAACCTATATTTGATTCTAAAGGCCATGTCTACAATTGAAGTTACTACCCTCCACTGCCTGGATATCAAGAAAAAAACAGTCGCTGAAGAATAAATGTACATAGTGAAAGTGTGTAGAAAATAAGGGTCTGAAGGTAGAACCTAGGGACACTGTAACTTAAGGGCCAAACAGAAGAATAACTCACAAAGAGAATGAAAAGATCAATAGAAAACTGAAATAAGAGTAGCTCCTTGAAAATATATTAAATATATATCAGGTACTGATAATACAACAGTAAACAAGATGTAATTGCTGTCCTAAATCTATACTAGACAAAATAGACAAATAACTTTTTAAAATCACAGCCAAAATTGAGATTTGACTTAGAATTTCTAGAGTACAGTTTAATGCTTATTCAAGGATGTATCCACATGGATTTCAGGAAAGACAGCCAGAGGCAAAGTTGCTCTGCAAAAGCTGTTTCCAGCATCCCATTATTAGTGTTTTTGTACTATTCTCTTTCCCAATATACATCTCTCCAAGCCCCTTTACCTTTCTGATGCTTAGTTATCTATTTTCTCTGCTTTCAGTGTTATCTGGAAAGAACCAGATACCAGTCATTTAAACCCCACTGTGAATGAGTTAGTATTACGTAAAACTGGTGGAAATAAGTATCCGGTCTTAGGAAGATTTTTCTGAAATGTAGAGTGCTCAGAATTACATGTTATTTAGTTTGTTCCATTTACTGTGCATATATATATATATATATGGTTTTCAGACTCTTCTATAAATACTTTGAGAGCGGGGTCATATTTACTATACCCTAGAGATATACTATTTCTGGGGAAGGAGGATTGACTCAGGGATAAATATATGCTTAGTATTTGGTTGACTGAATAGTTCAGTTCAGTCACTCAGTCATGTCCGACTCTTTGTGACCCCATGGACTGCAGCACACCAGGCCCCCCGTCCATCACCAATTCCCAGAGTTTACTCAAACTCATGTCCATCGAGTTGGTGATGCCATCCAACCATTTCATCCTCTGTCGTCCCCTTCTCCTCCCGCCTTCAATATTTCTCAGCATCAGGGTCTTTTCCAAGGAGTTCGTTCTTTGCATCAGGTGACCAAAGTATTAGAGTTTCAGCTTCATCATCAGTCCTTCCAATGAATATTCAGGACTGATTTCCTTTAGGATGGACTAGTTGGATCTCCCTGCAGTCCAAGGGACTCCCAAGAATCTTCTCCAGCACCACAGTTCAAAAGCATCAATTCTTCTGCTCTCAGCCTTCTTTATAGTCCAACTCTTGACTGAATAGTAACTATGTTAATTTTTTCTAAAGTCTAGCTAATCTTTGTTTTCATCCAGTTGTATTTAGATATAATTGATGTACAGTACTATATAAGTTTAAGGTGTAAAATATAATGATTTGACTTACATACATCAAGAAATGATTATCACCGTAAGTTTCATGAACATCATCTCATATAGATATAAAATTAAATAGGAAAAATTTTGTGATGTGAACTCAGGACTTACAGTTAATAACTTTCATATATAACATATATCAGTGTTACTTATATTTATCATGTTGACATTAGATCCCTAGTACTTACTTATAACTACAAGTTTGTACTTTTTAACTACTTTGATCCAATTCTCCTCCCACCACACCCAACTTTTATAACTACAATTCTAATCTATTTTATTTGAGTTTGTTTTTGAAGTTCAACTGATTACAACACTAGGTTAGCTCCTGGTATACAACATAGTAATTCAGTACTTCTGTATATTTCAAAATGAGCACCATGATAATTCTACTTATAATCTGACATGGTGCAATGATATTACATAATTATTAGCTATATTATCCACTCTGTATAACTGATTTTTTTTTTTTTTTGGCTGCTTTGCATGGCTTGCAGGATCTTAGTTCCCTGACCAGAATGAACCTGGGCCCTTAGCAGTGAAAGTGCAGAGTCCCAACCTCTGTATCTTTTTCAAGTAGAAGTTTGCACCTCTTAATCACTCTAATATGTCTCATCCTCCCACCCAATTCCCTCTGGCAACCACCTGTTTTTATCTATAATTCTGTTTCTCTTATTGTTAAATTTGTTCATTTGTTTTTTAGATTCCACTTATAAATGAAATCATACAATCTGTGTCATTCTGCACCTTCATTTAGCATACTGCTCTCTAGGTTCCTCCCCGCTGTCACAAAGATCAAGATTTCTTTCTTTGTATGGCTACTAATCCATTCTTTCTGTGTGTGTGTGTGTGTGTGTGTGTGTGTGTGTGTGTGTATAAACATATCTCACACATTTTCTTTATCCATTCATCTCTTGGTGGGCACTTAGGTTGCTTCTATATTTTGGCCTCTGCAAATAATGCTTCAGTGAACATAGGGTTGCATATTCCTTTTTGAACTACTGCTTTCATTTTTCTGGATAAATACATAGGACAGAAATTGCTGGCATATGTGGTAGTTTTATTTTTAATTTTTGAGGAATCTCCATATTATATTCCACAGTGATTTCACCAATTTATATTCCCACAAAAAAGCTCATGAGGGTTCCATTTCTCTACATCTTCACCAATACTTGTTGTTTTCTTTTTCATAAGAGCCATTCTGAGAGTTGTGAGGTGATATTTCTGTTTTAATTTTCACTTCCCTGATTAGCAATGTTGAGCATCTTTACATATGTCTATTGGCCATATGTATGTATTTGTTAGAAAAATGTCTATTCAGGACCTCTACCTATTTTTTCAATTAGGTTGTTTTGTTTTTTATGTCAAATTGTACGAGTTCTTTGTATATTGTGGATATTGTGCTCCCTTAAAGAGTAGAGTCTCTATTTCCCACAGTCCTCTGGCTCTCCTAAAAATAAGCCCTGCTGGCTTTCAGAGACCCATTTTCCCAATGCATGAGCCCTAGGTTGGGGAGCCCAATGTGGAACTCAGACCTCCCACTCCTTGGCGAGAACCTCTGCAACTGTGATGATCCTCCTATTTTTGAGTAACCAGCTAGGAGTATGGGTCTACATTATATAGGATCGTTGCCTCTCCTAGTCTTCTTATTATGGTTCCTTCTTTATATCTTTTTTTTTAAATTAAATTTATTTATTTTTTTAATTACAATACTGTATTTGTTTTGCCATACATTGACACGAATCAGCCATAGGTGAACACAATCGCCCAATGCCGAAGCCCCCTCCCACCTCCCACCCCATATCCTCTACCTGAATCATCCTGTGCATCAGCCCCATGCATCCTGCATCCCACACCAAACATAGGTTAGCGCTTCGTTTCATACAGGAAAATACACATGCTTCACTGCCATTCTCCCAAACCATCCCACCCTTTCCCTCTCCCTCAGAGTCCAAAAGTCCACTCTATACCTCTGTGTCTCTTGTTGTCTCACATATAGGGTCATCATTACTGTCTTCTAAATTCCATATATATGTGTCAGTATACTGTATTGGTGTTTTTCTTTCTGGCTTACTTCACTCTGTATAATCGGTTCCAATTTCATCCATCTCATTAGAACTATATCTTGAATTGTAGATCCTTTCTGCTAGTCTTCGGGTCATTCTCACTGATAGTTACTCTATAAATAGTTGTAATTCTGGCATGCCATGGGAGCAGGCGAGCTCAGGGGCTTCTTACTCTACCATCTCGGGCGCTCCCTCTATATCTGTGTCAATTTATCATAATTATATTTCATGATATTCCCCAGGAAGATAAAAGTAGGTTTATTTATTGCCCTTCCTTCACCAAAAACCAGATAAAATTATAATTCCCTTCTCAACACAGTTATGATTTTTAACAAAACTTAGCAATTATAGTTTCATTTTTATCATATCAATTCTATATCCCTGTTAGGGTCAAAATTATGGACTTACAAATATACTGTATCATTCCCTCTCTCAGAGTAGGGCTTCCTGTAATTTTTAAAGTCTGTGCTAGTTGTGCTAGTTAAACTAGACCAGATGAGTGTTGTGTCCCTTAGAGAATGCAGGTATCTGTAGGTATGTTTTCTGATGCCATTTGAGGGGACAGGATAGGAAGGAAACTATAATCACTGTCTTCAATATTCTCTTGAATAAAGAATAACTATCTATACACAGTTGGTTGAGTCCCACAGTTCTTTTTTTAGATAAAGTTCCCTTTGTACTCAGTAGGAGCTTTCTCTGCATAAGGATTCCTAGCTCAGTAGAGCCTGAACTTAAAACAAATATCCTTCACCCCCTATAGGCAAATCCTCAGACTCAAGCAATAGGGAAAATTAGAAACGAGTTTCTGGTGAAAAATACTCTCGACTGGTTGAACATGCTGAAACTTATAATGAAAATTAGCACCTTAAAATTACAGTAGAAATTAACACAATACTGTCAATCAACTATCCTTCAATAAAATAATTTTTTTAATTAAAAAATAACTGTATACAAAGAAAAGTCCTCAACTCACAACTTTCCAGGAAAGCCGAACATAAGGGAACAGGGCTTATCTGTTGGAAAGACAGGGCAGAGGATCACCTGTATTGCTGAGAGGGTTACCAGTTGTAATGCTATAACCCCTATAACTATATTCTACTTGGCCTCTTTGTGTCTAAAATGCTTACAACATTGGATTTGTAGGAAGGAGCTAATATTAACTGCACATTTACTACATTCCCACATTCATGGCATAACCATTTCAGTCCTCACAACAACCTAATGAGGTACGCATTACTTCCACTACATTTAAGATGAGTGGGTACAAGAAGTTCAACAAGTCCAAGGCCACGCAACTAACAAGTAGCACAGTCAACATTCAAATATCATGTTCTAGAGTCTATGCTAATAACATGGAGACTCCCAGATACCTTCAGACTGCTGCTGAAACTAAGCCCAAAAGGGGAAACAGTGAATTTGCCTGTAAGTTTCAAATAGCTGATTTGGCAAGTGAGAGTGGGAAAATGGAAAAAAAAAAACAAAAAAAACACAACTTTATTTGTTTAAAGAAAGATCCCTTTAAAGTGCTGGAGACCTTAAATTTTAAAGTAACCTGCTCTACAGAGGACTTCATGGAGGCTGAGAGCTTTTGTTCATGTAACACCATGAGAAGTTGTGCCTTCTGACCATCCTATAGCTCCTGCTAACTTGCAAAGGAAATATTTATCCCATTTCCAACCTCCAACAAATACTACTGTTCAAAGTTTCTGGAGTTTTCCTTAGAAATGATTCAGCAAAAAGAGGCATATACAGGAGGTTACAGGTACATCTACACCTAGACCTTAAATATTTTTTAATAAAAGGTTTTGTAAACTGGATTATCTCCTGCTTTTGACTTGTGTTTTAGTCCACATTAGACATTTATCTTAATTTTTGACCACTGTTCTTTAAACTTCTGTACTTTTCCTTTCAAGCTTGGTATATTTTTCAGTAGGCAATGATCTATAAATAAACATTTATATATACACAAAATGACTCAGCACAGAATACTAGTTTTTCCTTGAAGCTCTATCAAATCATTGCCAAATGGACAATTTCAGGAAATTTGCCTGTTTTCACTTGCAGGGCAGGTATTACCTCACTTCCCACAAAATACAGTATCAACTCAAGGTAGACAACTTTTTCCATCCATCAGTCAAGTGCTTTCATTTCGCAGTTTTATCTGCTATCCAAAAGCTACTTGTTTACTGGGCACTCTTATCTTTTCTCAGCATGAACTGTCCTTACAATAAAGAAACTCCAGAATTTTGACAGTGCATGGAGATTTGGTTTTGATTTGAAACCAAGTCAAGATTTCACTTTGATTCTCTTTTTCTTAGATGTTTATATTTCATATAGAACCATAACAACAAACCTGGCCTGAACTGTAAGCATCTCTCTATTATGGGAAGAAGTAGAAATATCTCCTGAGTAACTCACCAACAATAAATTAATCTCTGAGTTTGTCAAGGGATTTTCTCTGAGTAATAAATGATCTGATACGATTGGAATTGCTGACACCTAGTCAAAGCAATATAAAAGGGAACAGTCTATTGACTCTTGAGCATTTCACTTTAGAAATAACACTCAATAGACGTCAAAGGGTAAAATGAAAGCATCATCTTTTTCAATTGCCAAATGACAAAGATGCTCTATTTAGAAGGAACTGAAAGGCCCATCTTGCCACAAATCTCTCCCCTACCATCATATCAGGTTTACTGAACATTCTGCCATCACTAACCCCCTCTCTGAACTGCTAGAGGAGATACAGTCATTTTATTCATCTAAGCTAACACTGTATTACCTAAGTTGGGTATTTGTCTTCTATGTCCCTCTCTCATGACATTTATCATGCTGTATTATGACTTTATATTTTCTGACTGATATGTAAACTCATAGATCCTTGAGAAAAGGAACCAAATTAGGCTGCATTTCCAGTGCCTAGAACAGTAACCAAGGTCTACTAAGTCATATATTTGCATAGTAAATATTTCAGAAATATGTAACTGATGAAGAGAGGAAGAAGTAATGAAGATAAAAATTACAATGATAGGAATACGTTCATAGTATTAAGCCATCATCATCCAAGAACACAAAGCAAGCCCCTAAAATGAAGGTGGCAAACCAGTCTCTTTTCAAGTTACATGTAGCCCATGGATGAGCACTGAAAAAGTAGGAAATGTCACTTTTTTTTTTTTTTCAAAAAATATGTCTATCTTTTTCATGAGAAGCTAGAAGCTAGATCAATCAATATAGGGTCAATAATCACCAGACCACCTAACCTGCCTCTTGAGAAATCTGTATGCAAGCCAGGAAGCAACAGTTAGAACTGGACATGGAACAACAGACTGGTTCCAAATAGGAAAAGGAGTACGTCAAGGCTGTATATTGTCACCCCGCTTGTTTAACTTATATGCAGAGTACATCATGAGAAACACTGGACTGGAAGAAACACAAGCTGGAATCAAGATTGCTGGGAGAAATATCAATAACCACAGATATGCAGATGACACCACCCTTATGGCAGAAAGTGAAGAGGAGCTAAAAAGCCTCTTGATGAAAGTGAAAGTGGAGAGCAAAAAAGTTGGCTTAAAGCTCAACATTCAGAAAACGGAGATCGTGGCATCCAGTCCCATCACTTCATGGGAAATAGATGGGGAAACAGTGGAAACAGTGTCAGACTTTATTTTGGGGGGCTCCAAAATCACTGCAGTTGGTGACTGCAGCCATGAAATTAAAAGACGCTTACTCCTTGGAAGAAAAGTTATGACCAACCTAGATAGTATATTCAAAATCAAAGACATTACTTTGCCGACTAAGGTCTGTCTAGTCAAGGCTATGGTTTTTCCTGTGGTCATGTATGGATGTGAGAGTTGGACTGTGAAGAAGGCTGAGTGCCAAAGAACTGATGCTTTTGAACTGTGGTGTTGGAGAAGACTCTTGAGAGTCCCTTGGACTGCAAGGAGATCCAACCAGTCCATTCTGAAGGAGATCAACCCTGGGATTTCTTTGGAAGGAAGGATGCTAAAGCTGAAACTCCAGTACTTTGGCCATCTCATGCGAAGAGTTGACTCATTGGAAAAGACTCTAATGCTGGGAGGGATTGGGGGCAGGAGGAGAAGGGGATGACAGAGGATGAGATGGCTGGATGGCATCACGGACTCGATGGACGTGAGTCAGAGTGAACTCTGGGAGATGATGATGAACAGGGAGGCCTGGTGTGCTGCAATTCATGGGGTCGCAGAGAGTCGGAGATGACTGAGTGACTGAACGGAACTGAATCCTATATGGCAATATAATATATTGTGAATATAATATATTGCCAACAATCCTATCTCTTTTCCCATCAGATGAGGAATGGGCTTTCCTTTTGTTTACAGTCCCAATGGGACCCATTTTATTGCTTTATGCTATTAATAGATGCCAGTTGCAACAGCCAATATAACTATTTGAGGTTGTGCCCTAAGGAAGAAGATACAAGACAAATATGCTATCTATGAACATTAGGAGGGAGAGAAGAGAATATGTCACCAAATTATAACTAAAATGAGAACCACCACCACTTCATAACGGCTCTGGGCATCTTGCACAAAGGAGCAGCAATACTAAACAAAACCTTTGCATTACTTCATAATTTTTAAGTTAGTCCTATAAAGAGGGATGACCATAGGACCAAGTGTTAAAATATCCTCTTCCTTTATAGATTATGATGCAATATTTAGACTTAGAACTTCACATGACAAACATTATTGTCACTTAAGTAAAGGTTTCAGTTCGAGGCTGAAAATAGGGAAAGTGGCTCAGATGGTGTTTGCCCAATTAAGAGCCAATCAGTAATTTCTTTTCATGAACCTTGGAATATAATTTTGCTTTCCTCCATTCACATGCAAATTCATTATTTCAAGTGAACAAAAAATGCAGGAAAAAAGAAATTCAAGAAATTCAAACATTATGTATCCTAATACTAGGGTTACAACATGCTAAATAAAATTTTTTATAAAGCTTTTGTTTCAGCTTTTGTTGAATAAGACAGCTGTTTCTATTCATCCAAGGATATTTTTTTCTTTCTTTCCTAATTTTTTTTTTTTTGAGGAAACTGGTGACTGTGATTATAGCAGAATGTCTTCCTAAATCACATTTAAAATAAAAAAATTTTCTTTTAAACTATCATTGACAAGTGTAAAGTGTTTCTACAACAAAGTTAAATTTCATAAACTCAAATGTTCCTTAGAAGCAACCAGCACTACAGAAAATCATTTCTATGTATTTTTCTTTTTTTTTCTTTCAGGCTAAAAATTCATCAAAAATGGAAAACTAAAAGACATTAGAAAAAAAGTTAAGAATAAATGTTTGCACCAACAAGAGTTGGGGATACTTCCATGTATCATTAAAACCAGTAATATTGCTATTTGAGGAGATCCAAACCACTCCATTCTAAAGGAGATCAGTCCTGGGTGCTCTTTGGAAGGAATGATGCTAAAGCTGAAACTACAATACTTTGGCCACCTCATGCAATGAGTTGATCACTGGAAAATACTCTGATGATGGGAGGGGTTGGGGGCAGGACGAGAAGGGGATGACAGAGGATGAGATGGCTGGATGGCATCACCGACTCAATGCACGTGAGTCTGAGTGAACTCCGGGAGTTGGTGATGGACAGGGAGGCCTGGTGTGCTGCAATTCATGGGGTCGCAAAGAGTCACACATGACTGAGTGACTGAACTGAACTGAACTTAAGGACTAAACATACTACTTCCAATGTGAAATAATTTGATTAACTTCCTCATTACTACCAGAAGTTATATAAAACAGGAAATGTGAGGTAGATTTTTAAAAAATGCTTGAGATGAGAAAATATATATTCAACCTATCAGGAAAAATAAATTCAAACCATGGAAATATTCAGTTGTGCTTTAAACTTTCCACTTTTTCTGTTCTTTCCAAAAAATTAATGTTTTAACCTAAATAACTGAATAAAAAGCTGTTCTCCACAACTGTATTTTTAGGACTTGAATAAAAACATACCTTTTTGACAATATTATTGTGATTTTTACTTTAATTTATAAGGACTTATTGATTTCAGAGGACATCCTATTTGTCATGGTAGAAGTAAGGAATGTTCTTTGAAAATCCCAGATGTTTACTGAATACCACCTATGTTCTAATAACAAGAGAAATAATATATCACTTATTGAACATTTACTAGGTACCTTGCTAATTCTATTTTATAACTTTTACATAAATTAATTTCTGTTATCACAGTTCTAGTTTCTTTATACTTATTTTCTCATGATAGATATAAAATCATATCTATCTCATAATCTATCTACATATATAAATATATATCTCAATATAGATGTTTATCTCAACATATGTATAGTCACATTTTGGTGAGTGTAAAATGGGCATAATAACATCTACATCATAATGTGTCTATATAAACACACCAGAACAGGACATAAAATTATTATCTCCATTTTACACATAAGAAAACTGACACAGAGCACTAAAATAGCTAACAAAATATCACATCACTAATCAATGGTAAAAATAATATTTTGATTCATTCCTTTCAAACTCCAAAGTTCATTCTCATTCCATTTAGCTATACAAACTTACATTTTGATCAGTGGCTTCCATCTTTCAAATAAGAAAGTACTGTTTTCCAAGTAATGAGTCTGAATTTTAGGAGAGTCATATACTCTTTCATTTTATTACCTTTGTGACCACAGGAGTACCAGAATTTATGGAAGAGAAATAATTTTGTTAACATATACATCTGGGTTAAGTGAGATGATTTGGATGAGAGTTGTGGTCCATGTCTTTAAAAGGAAAAGAAAAAGAAAAGGATTTAAACTTGAACCTTCTGGAAAGTAGAAACTCCTTACACTAGACAAGCTCAAGACAGCTACCTGGCCAAACCACCAAAATTTGAATCTTGGCTTCCAAAAAATGTGTGACAAGGCCGAACTACTTTTCTAAAGGCAATCAACCAAACTCTGCATTATCATACCACAGATGCCTTTTTCTCAGGCAGTTAGGACGAGACCTCATCTCCTTTGTCTCATTCAGAGAACCAAATAGAAGATGAACACCAAGAAATAAGAATCAAAATTACTTTAGTTAGATTCATTGACAAAGAGATTTATAAATATGATGATGGTCTATCAAAATAAAGCTGTCCACATCTTCATTTTTCATTTTCTTCTTGAGATCAATATATTCCTTCAATCATCTAATCTAGGACAACTCCTAAGATTTCTACTGAACTGCATTCCTTCAGTATGAGAACAACTTGTTAGTAGGAACACATCCTTTCCTTCCATGTCTAACAAACATTTCAAATTCTCTTTCGTTTGAGACTCAGTGTCACAGCTAACAATTTCCTCATCTCTAAAGTTAACATAATACTAACCTCATGGGGAAGCCATAATCAGTAAATGAGATAATGCAGTGATTCACAAGTATTTATTTTTTAAACCCAAAACTTTTCTTCAAATTAAAGCTTTATGGGGAAGCCCAGTTTATACAACAGAAAAATGCAGAGCAGTTCTTGAAACCATTTGGGAAGAGGAGGGAATTCAAGAGGAAATTTTAAAATCATTCTGATTATGTATAAAAATTTCTAGTATTTGACATTTACAAGAGCGAAAAATAAATGGCAGCAATTATTATTGCTTGATCACTTTCCTTCAAATCAGCAATTAAAAAGAAAACTTCAGTCATGGCCATAAGGTTGAAAGTAAAATATCTTCTGGCCTTTTGCCTCTCAACTTTGGTCTAGAAAATGTTGACCTCAAATCTGTCTCTTCCAAATCAAACTACAATTTAAATGCACTACAGCAGCTTACTATTTAACATAATTGTATCAAAAATTTACCATTAGCACAAATTATCTTCCACACAGTTTTTGTGTTGAAAAGCTTATGAAGTATGGTAAAAACTGCACTGGACCTGACTTCTAATTGGAATTCTCCTACTTATTATTGAATGAATAATCTTTATAACTTCTAAATTTATTGCTTTTCTTCTGTCACAGAGGTCATCATACTTTTTCCATAAAGTATCAGATACTAAATACTTTATGTTCTGAGGACCATAAAGGCTCTGTTGTAACTACTCAACTCAGCTGTTATGGTACAGAAGCATGAATAAACAATGCATAAGGAAACAGGTATGGTTATGTTTCAATAAATGTTTATTTACGAAAACAGATGCTAGGTTGGATTTGGCCTATCAGTCATAGTTTTCCAAACCCTGGATTGGAAATAATAGGGTTGGACCAGATTATTAATCTCAAATTTGGCTAGGCATCAAAATACTTTGGCAGAGTTTTTGTAAATTACAGATTTCTGCCCAACACACCATCCCCATAACCTTCTGAATCAAAACCCCTAGGATTAAGACCCAAAAAATTCTAAGACTCAGAAATAATTGCAATAATTAAGATACAGGTCTGTAGACAATCTTAAATTATCACTGGACTAGATGATTTCTAGCACTCCAATTCTAACATTCTTTGATAAACAGTGATTCTCACCAGTGGTTTTGATCCAAGTTTGACATACTTAAAAATACAAAGTATACTGAAATAATCTCACTGCTTTTGATGAGTGAAATTTTGAGAATTTATTATCACTTGGAAGGTATCAGTACATTAGTTTATGTCAGAAAATTGTGCAGAAAACATGAATATGAGAGTCCCTTGGACTACAAGAAGATCCAACCAGTCCACTCTGAAGGAGATCAACCCTGAGATTTCTTTGGAAGGAATGATGCTAAAGCTGAAACTCCAGTACTTTGGCCACCTCATGAGAAGAGTTGACTCATTGGAAAAGACTCTGATGCTGGGAGGGATTGGGGGCAGGAGGAGAAGGGAACGACCGAGGATGAGATGGCTGGATAACACCACGGTCCCGATGGACATGAGTCTGAGTGAACTCCGAGAGATGGTGATGAACAGGGGAGGCCTGGCGTGCTGCAATTCACGGGGTCACAAAGAGTTGCACACGACTGAGCGACTGAACTGAACTGAACTGAATTACTGCTTTTAAAAATAAAGGCAAGAATACTAGACTGGGTTGCCATTTCCTACTCTAGGGAATCTTCCCTGCCTAATTATCAAACTTCTGCCTCTTGCTTTGGCAGGCAGATTCTTTACCATCAAACCACTAGGGAAGCCCTCAAATAGTCTTATGGGATGGAAGATCCTTACTCTTGTTTTCCCTGTTTCAAATCAAACTTGTATTTATGGTTTATTTGTCATATTTCTGCATAACCCCTACACCTTTCAAAATTCCTAAATACATATTTAACCTTCCCTCCTTTCCCACCATCATCATCTCTATTTTAGCTACATTTTTCACAGACCTATTGTTCTGTCATCACTCCTATTTAAGGCTAAAATTGAATGCCATGAAGATGCATCTATTCTGTTATTTCCAGCAAGGATTGATCATCCTATTCTCTGGATTCATAATGCCATTTAGTTGTTTAAGAAATTTACTTTATTCTACTAGCAACATAAATGCATGTATACAAATGAGTCTGGACATGTATTTGCTGTATTCAGTTGCTATTTATCCTGATAACTCATTTCAAGTTTCATCACTTTTGTTACATAAGCAAGAACTGTTCTTTCTCTACCAACTAGTAAGAGGTACTTGTGAAAAGAAGAAAGATTATGCTTTCATGATGATATAATTGTACTAGAAACACCAGTTGTATACACTACCCTAAGAAAAACTTCCTGAAGCTTCATGAAAATTTAAGCTGAAATGATAAAATTTTTGCCACATTATCACATTTTTTCCAGATTTGTAAACAAATGTGTGTATATATTAGAATTTGTCACCCAGTAAAAGTATGTGCCTATTAAAAAAATAAAATAAAATAAAAGTAAAAATAAAAAACAGTATTCCTTGGGTTTCACTTTCTGAAGCATTTCTCTTACAGTAGTGGCTGCCAAGCTTTTTGACCTCAAGAAGGCTTAACATTCTTTAAAATTACTGAGTCTTAAAGATCTTTCACTTATGTGGCCTTAGACAAAACTTGAGCTTATCTATTTATATTTACTATATTAGAAGTTAAAACTGAAAAAATTAAATATTATTTTAATAATCATAATAAACAGATTTTATGTTCTTGTCCTTCATACAGATGAAAAACACATGTTTCCAAACACAGGGAACACATAAAATCCCATCACCTATATTACTATTCATGGCATGATACAAATATGGTTATGCTTTGATCTAGAAATGGAAATTCTGGCTGCCATCCATGTGATTCATACAGGTACTAGAGATGATTTCCATATCTGTGTGCCACTAAATACCAATAATCAGCTACCCTTTCTCTTCAGCAAAGAAATTATTACTCCATTCCTCAAATATAAGAATAATTTTTATTCCAGAATCTTATTTTGGGTGTGTTTCCTCCTGTTCTCTGATATTCTGCTAAATCCAACCAAAAGATGTAGGACAAAGGAACCCACTGTTGTAGTCCATACATGTCAGTTTCATGAAGCAAGAAGAAAATGCATTCAGATGGGATAAACTGAATATATTTGGCTCATCAGACTCTTTAATATTTGTGCATCAGAGGGGTTTAACATGATATTGTTGCTTTAATTAATTACAATCTTGCTCAGTAACTCATACAAAAGATTTTTACATTTTTTATGGGAATTCAGGTTTGCTCATTTTATGTTTTCCCCATTTTCTTTCTTCACTTCTCCATTGTTTTCTTTTTTTCATAATAACACTCAACTTTCAACACTCAGATCATGCATAACTTTATAAGTCTTCCTGATTTCTTACCTGCCCAGGAGGAACCCCCTACCTCCTTTGTAGTCTACATTTCAACACAAAGCAGTAACTGAGAACCTACAGCACTTGACAGTATTTACTGGCTTAAATCTTTCTCTTCCCAAATAGTGCTTACACAGTAACCAGAATCTAATCTATGCTCAGTAAATGTTTACATAATAGTCCACAAATAGTGTCAGGGTTATTAGTCCTCTGGTTCTCCAGAATTCAGACTGAAATTGGTAGAGATAAAGATATTGGAGTCCAAATGTTTTTTAAGTCTTAACTAAATTTTGAAGACTGAATAAAGAACAAAGAGTCAAGATTAAAAATTAGGAAATATCTATACTCCCATGACAGTAAGACGAGAAAGAAAAATGAAAGAAAAGAATGGAGAGAGAAGAAAGAAAAGCATGAGAGTGTACTGTTATGGAAGCCAGACATCAGAGGAGTAGAAGAGGAAGAAGAGAAGGAAGAGGTCATAGAGAGGAAGAGGATGTATATGGGGAAAAAGGGGAAGACAAAGGAAAAGGAAGAGGTTGGTAACATGAGATACTAAAGAGAGTATACCCTTATATAAAACTTGCGGTCGGCCATTCCAGTCAAAAAGCAAGTCTTGTGAGGAAATCAAACTGTAGAGGAAACTTAATAGTGGTTACTTAAACAACTAAATCTGCTGCTGCTGCTGCTGCTGCTGCTGCTGCGTTGCTTCAGTCTTGTCCAACTCTGTGCGACCCCATAGACAGCAACCCACCAGGCTCCCCGTCTCTGGGATTATCCAAGCAAGAACACTGGAGTGGGTTGCCATTTCCTTCTCCAATGCATGAAAATGAAAAGTGAAAGCGAAGTCGCTCAGTCGTGTCTGACTCTTAGCAACCCCTTGGACTGCAGCCTACCAGGCTCCTCTGACCATGGGATTTTCCAGGCAAGAGTACTGGAGTGGGTTGCCATTGCCTTTTCCAAAACAACTGAATCTAGATATGTATAAACATGAATGATCAAACACATTCATTAGAACATGACAAAAACCAACACCATCAGTTCAGTTCAATTCAGTTGCTCAATCGTGTCCAACTCTTTGAGACTCCATGAACCGCAGCACGCCAGGCCTCCCTGTCTATCACCAACTCCCGGAGTCCACCCAAACCCATGTCCATTGAGTCAGTGATGCCATCCAACCATCTCATCCTCTGTCCTCCCCTTCTCCTCCTGCCCTCAATCTTTTCCAGCATCAGGGTCTTTCCAATGAGTCAGGTTTTCACCTCAGGTGGCCAAAGTATTTGAGTTTCAGCTTCAACATCAGTCCTTCCAGTGAACACCCAGGACTGACCTGCTTTAGGATGAACTGGCTGGATATGCTTGCAGTCCAAAGGACTCTCAAGAGTCTTTGCCAACACCACAGTTGAAAAGCATCTGTTCTTTGGTGCTCAGCTTTCTTTATAGTCCAACTCTCACATCCATACATGGCTACTGGAGAAACCATAGCCTTGAATAGATGGGCCTTTGTGGGCAAAGTAATGTCTCTGCTTTTTAATATGCTATCTAGGTTGGTCATAACTTTTCTTAACCAACACCATAAAAGAGGGTAAAAAAAAAAAAGAACTCAGAAGGAAATAGGCAGTTCAGAAAAAGGGGTTTTTTTCCTATTACATGATATCAATTAATATAATTTATACAAAAGAGAAAAATATGTACAGCTTAGAAGTCATTAAAAAGCAAATGCCTGTGTTACCACCATCTGAATCAAGTAATCAAGTATTGCTGGTACGCTAGAAAGCTCCCTCCCAATATCCTCTTCCTGTTCCTCCTTGGAGAGGCAACTAATATCTTCATTCATATGATTATCATGCTTTACTTTCTGTATAATTTACCACATATCCATTCATTCTTAAAAACTACAGTTTAGTGTTTTTAGTTTCTGAAATTTATATAAATGGGATAATACTGTATACATTTTCAATGACTTGCTTGCCCAGTATTATACCAGGGAAATATATATATTGTCATTGCTGTAGGTAAGAGTAGTTATCCATTTTTTTTCCCTATAGAGTATTATGAGGAGGGCATGGCAACCCACTCCAGTATTCTTGCCTGGAGAATCCCATGGACAAAGAAATCTGATACACTATAGTCCACAGGACCACAGAGAGTCGGTTTTCCACCTAATGTTTATTTTATACATTTTATAAGTTGTATTTAGGTCTTTAATTCATTTTTCAGTGCATGAAGAAAAGAACCCAATTTCAATTTTTTTTTCTATATGCATATCCAGTTTCCCTAATATGAATTTTTGGGCAAAGGACATTGTCTTCATTGTGTGATTTTGGCACCCTCGTACAAGACCATTTGACCACATACAGGAAGGTTTATTCTGGTCTCTCTGTTCTCTTCCATTGGTCTATAATTCTGTCTTTATGCAAGTACCACACTGATTTGATTACTATAGCTTTGTAGCATGGTTTGAAATCAGGAATTGTGAAGTCCTCAACCTTGTTCTTTTTTTCAAGATTTTTTTTTACGATTCCAGGTCCCTTGAGATGCCATATGAATTTTAGGATGGAATTCTCTACTTACGTTAAAAAAAAAAAAAAATACTAGTGGGATTTTGATAGGGGTCACATTTAATTCAGAGATTCCATTGGGTAGTACAAACATTTTAAGAATATCAGGTCCTCCAGTCTATGAACATGGGATAACTCACCATCTGTTTCTATCTTCTCTAATTTATCTAAACAATGTTTTATCATTTTAGTTATACAAGTGTTTCACTTTCTTGGTTAAATTTATTCCCAGATGTTTTATTTTTTTATTCTATTGGGAATACGATCATTTTCTTAATTTCTCTCTTACATGGTTAATTATTAGAATATAGAAATACAATTTTTGAGTTGACATATTCTGCAGTTAATTATTATTTATTAATACTAACAAGGGTATTTATGAAATCTTCAGGTTTTTCTACATATAAAGCCATGTCACCTGCAAAAAAGATGAGCATATTTCTTCACTCCCAATGTGGATGCTATTTTTGTTTTTCTTGCCTAAAAACTGGCTAGGACTTCCAATACTGTGTTAAATAGAAGTGGTTAGAGCAAGAGTTCTTGCCTTACTGAAAGAAAAAAGCTTTCAGTTTTTAAGCACTGATTATGATGTTAGCCATAGGCTTCTTATATATGAAAATTATTATGTTGAGGAAGTTTGGCCTTGTACTCCTAGTTCACTGAGACTCTGAATAATGAAAAGGTCTTAAATTTGTATGTTTTTCTGCATCAGTTGAGACATTCATATTGGTTTTGTCTTTCATTCTGCAAATGTGCTGTATTACATTGTAGGCCTTGTGATCTTATATTGATTCCAAATATATAAGGTTGTAAATGCAGTATCTTTGATTGTGTCTCAGGTTTTGTTCCAGATAATCGGTATTTTCCTTTAACTATTTTTTTCCTCAATAAAAACATTTTGTCAATTTTATTAGTCATTTTGGAGACCAAATTCTGACCTTGCTGATCTTCTCTATTGAATGGTTATTTTCCTTTTCATTAAATGGCTTCCCTGGTGTCTCGACAGTAAAGAATCTACCTGAAATGCAGGAGACCTGGATTTGATCCCTGGGTTGGGAAGACCACGTCCGAGGTCAGGGGTGGCTGGGAGGAGACACCCTGCGTCCTAAGCCAGGGGTGCAGCTTAGAGGAGCCACCTGGCACCCGAGGCCAGGGGGCGGTGACCCTGAGGAGCCACCAGGAGCCTGAGGCCAAGGGCGGCAGCTGGGAGGAGCCACTCGAGGAGCGGTGGCTGCGCAGGTGCAGGAGGGCCTAGAGGAGCTATCCCATGTTGAAGGTCAGGAACCACGGCGGTAAGGAGATACCCATCGTCCAAGGTAAGGAGCAGCGGCTGTGCTTTGCTGGAGCAGCCGTGAAGAGATACCCCACGCCCAAGGTAAGAGAAACCCAAGTAAGATGGTAGGTGTTGCAAGAGGGCATCAGAGGGCAGACACACTGAAACCATACTCACAGAAAACTAGTCAATCTAATCATACTAGGACCACAGCCTTGTCTAACTCAATGAAACCAAGCCATGCCTGCGGGTCAACCCAAGACAGGCGGGTCATGGTGGAGAGGTCTGACAGAAGGTGGTCCACTGGAGAAGGGAATGGCAAGCCACTTCAGTATTCTTGCCTTGAGAATCCCATGAACAGTATAAAAAGGCAAAATGATACGATACCAAAAGAGGAACTCCCCAGGTCATTAGGTGCCCAATATACTACTGGAGATCAGTGGAGAAATAACTCCAGAAAGAATGAAGGGATGGAGCCAAAGCAAAAACAATACCGACTTGTGCATGTGACTGGTGACAGAAGCAAGATCCAATGCTGTAAAGAGCAATATTGCATTGGAACTTGGAATGTCAGGTCCATGAATCAAGGCAAATTGGAAGTGGTCAAACAAGAGATGGCAAGGGTGAACGTTGACATTCTAGGAATCAGCGAACTAAAATGGACTGGAATGGGTGAATTTAACTCAGATGACCATTATATCTACTACTGCAGGCAGGAATCCCTCAGAAGAAATGGAGTAGCCATCATGGTCAACAAAAGAGTCCGAAATGCAGTACTTGGATGCAATCTCAAAAATAACAGAATGATCTCTGTTCGTTTCCAAGGCAAACCATTCAGTATCACAGTTATCCAACTCTATGCCCCCAACCAGTAACGCTGAAGAAGCTGAATGGTTTTATGAAGACCTGCAAAATCTTTTAGAACTAACACCCAAAAAAGATGTCCTTTTCATTATAGGGGACTGGAATGTTAAAGTAGGGAAGTCAAGAAAAACCTGGAGTAACAGGCAAATTTGGCCTTGGAATGCGGAGTGAAGCAGGGCAAAAGCTAATAGAGTTTTGCCAAGAAAATGCACTGGTCATAGCAAATACCCTCTTCCAACAACACAAGAGAAGACTCTACACATGGACATCACCAGATGGTCAACACCGAAATCAGACTGATTATATTCTGTGCAGCCAAAGATGGAGAAGCTCTATACAGTCAACAAAAAACAAGACCAGGAGCTGACTGTGGCTCAGATCATGAACTCCTTATTACCAAATTCAGACTTAAATTGAAGAAAGGAGGGAAAACAGCTAGACCATTCAGGTATGACTTAAATCAAATCCCTTATGATTATACAGTGGAAGTGAGAAATAGATATAAGGGCCTAGATCTGATAGAGTGCCTGATGAACTATGGAATGAGGTTCGACATTGTACAGGAGACAGGGATCAAGACCATCCCCATGGAAAAGAAATGCAAAAAAGCAAAATGGCTGTCTGGGGAGGCCTTACAAATAGCTGTGAAAAGAAGAGAGGCAAAAAGCAAAGGAGAAAAGGAAAGATATAAGCATCTGAGTGCAGAGTTCCAAAGAATAGCAAGAAGAGATAAGAAAGCCTTCTCAGCGATTGATGCAAAGAAATAGAGGAAAAGAACAGAATGGGAAAGACTAGAGATCTCTTCAAGAAAATTAGAGATACCAGGGGAACATTTCATGCAAAGATGGGCTCGATAAAGGACAGAAATGGTATGGACCTAACAGAAGCAGAAGATATTAAGAAGAGGTGGCAAGAATACACGGAAGAACTGTACAAAAAAGATCTTCACAACTTAGATAACCATGATGATGTGATCACTCATCTAGAGCCAGACATCTTGGAATGTGAAGTCAAGTGGGCCTTAGAAATCGTCACTATGAACAAAGCTAGTGGAGGAGATGGAATTCCAGTTGAGCTGTTTCAAATCCTGAAAGATGATGCTGTGCAAGTTTTGCATTCAGTATGCCAGCAAATTTGGAAAACTCAGCAGTGGCCACAGGACTGGAAAAGGTCAGTTTTGTTCTAATCCCAAAGAAAGGCAATGTCAAACAATCCTCAAACTACCTCACAATTGCACTCATCTCACATGCTAGTAAAGTAATGCTCAAAATTCTCCAAGCCAGGCTTCAGCAATACCTAAACCGTGAAGTACCAGATGTTCAAGCTGGTTTTAGAAAAGGCAGAGGAACCAGAGATCAAATTGCCAATATCTGGTGGATCATGGAAAAAACAAGAGAGTTCCAAAAAAAAACATCAATTTCTGCTTTATTGACTATGCCAAAGCCTTTGACTTTGTGGATCACAATAAACTGTGGAAAATTCTTCAAGAGATGGGAATAACAGACCACCTAACCTGCCTCTTGAGAAATCTATATACAGGTCAAGAAGCAACAGTTAGAACTGGACATGGAACAACAGACTGGTTCCAAATAGGAAAAGGAGTACGCCAAGGCTGTATATTGTCACCCTGCCTATTTAACTTATATGCAGAGTACATCATGAGAAATGCTGGAATGGAAGAAACACAAGCTGGAATCAAGATTGCTGGGAGAAATATCAATAACCTCAGACATGCAGATGACATCACTCTTATGGCACAAAGTGAAGAGGAGCTAAAAAGCCTCTTGATGAAAATGAAAGAGGAGAGTGAAAAAGTTGGCTTAAAGCTCAACATTCAGAAAACGAAGATCATGGCATCAGGTCCCATCATTTCATGGGAAATAGATGAGGAAACCGTGGAAACAGTGTCAGACTTTATTTTGGGGGCTCCACAATCACTGCAGATGGTGACTGCAGCCATGAAATTAAAAGACGCTTTACTCCTTGGAAGAAAAGTTATGACCAACCTAGGTAGTATATTCAAAATCAGAGACATTACTTTGCCAACTAAGGTCCGTCTAGCCAAGGCTATGGCTTTTCCAGTGGTCATAATGGATGTGAGAGTTGGACTGTGAAGAAGGCTGAGCTCCAAAGAATTGATGCTTTTGAACTGTGGTGTTGGAGAAGACTCTTGAGAGTCCCTTGGACTGCAAGGAGATCCAACCAGTCCATTCTGAAGGAGATCAACCCTGGGATTTCTTTGGAAGGAATGATGCTAAAGCTGAAACTCCAGTACTTTGGCCACCTCATGCAAAGAGTTGACTCATTGAAAAAGACTCTGATGCTGGGAGGGATTGGGGGCAGGAGGAGAAGGGGACGACCAAGGATGAGATGGCTGGATGGCATCACGGACTCGATGGACGTGAGTGTGAGTGAACTCCGAGAGATGGTGATGAACAGGGAGGCCTGGCGTGCCACGATTCATGGGGTCGCAAAGAGTCAGACATGACTGAGCAACTGAACTGAACTGAACTGTTGGGAAGATCTCCTGGAGAAGAGAATGGCAATCCACTCTAGTATTCTTGCCTGGAGAATTCCATGGACAAAGGAGCCTGGAGGGCTACAGTACATGGGATCTCAAGGAGTCGGTCACAACTGATACTTCTCTTAATTTTATTATTTGCTTCCATCTACTTTATTTGGTATAATTCTAATGGTATTTATCTAGTTTTAAACATATATCCAAATATTATAATTTTGCAATTAAATTTCTTCTGTAATATATACACTTAAGGTGAAAATTTTCCTTTTAAATTCCAATTGAACTGATTGTCATAACCTTTAATATAGCTTGTTTTTTTGTGTGCAGACTACTCTCTGGTATCCACTGTGATTTCTTTTAAATATGGATTTAGATTTTTTTAAATTCCATACATATGAGGTTTTTCTAGCTATCTTTATGCTATTTATTTTTAGTTCAATTTCACTGAGGTCAGAGAACACCCTTTTTTTTTAAATTGAAACTTGCAATATAGCTCATTATATGGTCAATTTTTAATGTTTTATGATTTAAAAGTTTGTACTATTAGTTGGACATAGTGTTACATAGATGTCTACTAGATCAAGGTTATTAATTGTGCTATACAAAACTTTTTTCTATATTCTTTATGACTTCTTTAACTTTTTGACCTATCAATTTAGAGAAATACTCTATACTATCCTATCATGACTGTGAATTTCCTCTGCATACCGTTGTTCTGTAAATTTGTGCATTATATATTTTGAGGCTATGTAATCAAGTGTTACATAATACCATAATGTTGGTTTCCTAGTGAAAGCAACACTTTCATTTTAGTAATTCTTTCTGTCCCTTTATAGATTACTTTTGATAGCAGTATAACATTATATTTATTCTTTTGATTAGTATTCAGTGATATAACCTATTTCACCCTTTTAATTTAACCTTTTATATACTGATGTTTAAAACTATTCCTGGTATAAACTAAATATAGTTGAACTTTTCAATCCATTCTAAGAAATTTAGTCTTTTAACAGGGATGCTTAGCCTATTTACATTTAATATATATTTAATTTACATTTTAGCACATATTGGGCTCATGTGTAACATTTATTTTATATTGCTTCAGCTTATTTTCTTATTTTCCTTTTTATTTTCTTTGAAATTGGTTTTTTACTTGCCTGCTACATTATTCTTTCCATTAGTTTCAATAATATATACTCCATTTCCATTCTTCTAGTGGCTTCTCTAGAAATTATTGTATGCATATTTAACTTATTCAGTTCTAAAGGGGATCAATGTATCTTCCCTTCTTCTAGATGATATGCCCGATGCAGAATATATTAATTACTTTGTCATCCACTCAGTTTGTATTTCTCCTTCAGTTGTGAAAAATACATTCATTGAGCATATACTTCTAGGATGTGTATCAATTTATTTTGCCACATTGAAAATATCACTCCACTGGTTTTTGGCTTCCATTGCTGCTATTGAGAAGTCAACTGTTAATTCAAACATTGCCTTTTTTCATGAATATATTTTGCCTTTGAAGGTTTCCTATACTTTTTTATCTTTTGTGATCCATACTTTCATTATGCTATGCTGAATGTTTTCTCTTTCTTAGGACTTCTAAGGTTTCTTAAGTCTTATTTTTTTATTAGTATCTTTAATTAGTTTTGGAAAACTAGGCTATTATGTCCTTAAATTCTGTCTCTGGCTTTTTATCTTACTCCTCCATTAGCCTCATTAAATGATAACTCCCCTTTCAAAGATGTGATGAAGAACATTATTCATAACTCTGAGTTGGCCTTTAAATGCAACACAAACAGACCTACTGTGCTAAGTCACTTCAGTCGTGTCCGACTCTGTGCCACCCCATAGACGGCAGCCCACAAGGCTCCCCCTGTCCCTGGGATTCTCCAAGCAAGAACACTGGAGTGGGCTGCCATTTCCTTCTCCAATGTATGAAAGTAAAAAGTGAAAGTGAAGTCGCTCAGTTGTGTCCGACTCTTGGCGACCCCATGGACTGCAGACTACCAGGCTCCTCCATCCATGGGATTTTCTAGGCAAGAGTACTAGAGTGGGGTGCCATTGCCTTCTCCAGACCTACTGTGGAAGAGGACGAAACAAAAGCAAACTGTAAGAGTAACTCCTAATTGACCATCCTACATTTAATTCTGATGAAAGGATAAGGACCTGGACTCAAAAGGAAAGAAAATATGCCCACAGCTTCACTTATCTCTCCAGGCAGACTATGAAGAAAAAAGCCAGTGGTGGAAAAGGCCGCTGATAATTCTTATAGATGTTTAGGTGAAGAGGGTGCTGCGTAGAAACTGAGTAATATGTTTTCTGATCAAAGGAGGAACAGCATAATAGTAGCTTGTGAGACTGAAAAAAAAAAAAAAAAGCAGAAGTATGAATTGCTTTTAGGGGTTGCTGAATGTGGTCCTGGTGGTGGTGGTGAAGTTGCAAAGTCATGTCTGACCCTTAACAGCCCCATGGACTGTATCTGGCCAGGCTCCTCTATTTGTAGGATTAATTCCTGAGATGACTGAAAGCAGAAGTATGAATTGCTTTTTAGAGAGTTTCCAAGTGTGGTCCTAGCTATTGGCAACTGAGGCTAAGATTCATTAGCAAAGATATTAAAATATGTTCTAATAAAAACCAATCACATTCTTATTTTTTAAATTTCTTTACAATACTGGCAATTCGTTTCTTATATGATATTATACATGTTTCAATGCCAATAATCACCTTTGCAGTTATATCAAAATGGCTGAATTTTAATAATATTGCATTCACTTGTTTTACATTTAAGATCTACAAACTTCAGATAATTTACAAAATATTTTATGTCAAAAGGAGAAAGTCTCACTGTAAAGTGCCTGATGTAAGGGTAACATGGTTTTCAAAATGAAATTTTCTGTGTAAGAAAAAAATAATGTTAGGGACATGAAGCTATCAAAGTGTAATATTGACACATACTTGCTATAATAATTTTTTTAGTATACTAGGGCAAAAGACAAACTATCAAGAGGTAGAAGAAACAGTAGTGAGCAAATAAATATATAAAACTTATTGGTAAGATTCATTCACTAGGATGCTTATTGTAAACCCAGTAACAGCCACGAGCTACACTGCTAATAATTATAGATGGGAAGTGGAGGGTGTGGGGCAGGGGGCTGTTTTGTTGTCTGTGTATGTGTCTGTTTCTATACCACTGTGAATCGTGGTATAGGGTGAAGGAGTTCTACAAACTATTAACTGATTCCTGAAGTTCATCCTGATGACTGCTGAATTTTGTAAAACAAATTGCATAGCTATTGGTCTTATGTTTTCTCTTCCTTTATCTAATGTAATGAATTACATTTTAACTTTTCTAATTAATCAATTTATTTCAGTTGGAACTAACTACTTTAAAATATTGTGGTCGTTTTTGCCTAAACATTGACATGAATCAGCCACAGATGTATATGTATCCCTTCATCGCAAACACAACTCCTACCTTTCCCCATCCCATTCCTCTGGGTTGTTCCAGTGCACCAACTTTGAGTGCCCTGTTTGCTACATCGAATTTGGACTGGTCATCTATTCACACATGGTAATATAGATGCTTCAATGCTATTGTCTCAAATCATCCCACCCTCGCCTTCTCCCATGGAGTCCAAAAGTTGGTCTTTTATATGTGTCTCTTTTGCTGTCTTGCATATAGAGTTGTCATTACCATCATTCTAGATTTCATATATATGCATTAATATACTGTATTGGTGTTTTCCTGAGTTACTTCACTCTGTATAATAGGCTCTAGTTTCATCCACCTCATTACAACTAACTCAAATGTGTTTTAATAGCTGAGTAATTCACCTTGCTTATTAAACTTATATGCAGAGTACATCATGAGAAACGCTGGGCTCGAAGAAGCACAAACTAGAATCAAGATTGCCGGGAGAAATATCAATGACCTCAGATATGCAGATGACACCACGCTTATGGCAGAAAGTGAAGAGGAACTAAAAAGCCTCTTGATGAAAGTGAAAGAGGAGAGTGGGAAAAGTTGGCTTAAAGCTCAACATTCAGAAAACTAAAATCATACATCTAGTCCCATCACTTCATAGGAAATAGATGGGGAAAGAGTGGAAACAGTGGAAACAGTGGCTGACTTTATTTTTCTGGGCTCCAAAATCACTGCAGATGGTGATTGCAGCCATGAAATTAAAAGAGCTTACTCCTTAAAGGAAAGTTATGACCAACCTAGATAGCATATTCAAAAGCAGAGACATTACTTTGCCGACCAAGGTCCGTCTAGTCAAGGCTATGGTTTTTCCAGTGGTCATGTATGGATGTGAGAATTGGACTGTAAAGAAAGCTAAGCACTGAAGAATTGATGCTTTTAAAAAGTGGTGTTGGAGGAGGCTCTTGAGAGTCCCTTGGACTTCAAGGAGATCCAACCAGTCCATTCTAAAGGAGATCAGTCCTGGGTATTCATTGGAAGGATTGATGCTGAAGCTGAAACTCCAATACTTTGGCCACCTGATGCAAAGAGCTGACTCATTGGAAAAGACCCTGATGCTGGGAAGGATTGGGGGCAGGAGGAGAAGGGGACGACAGAGGATGAGATGGCTGGATGGCATCACTGACTTAATGGACATGGGTTTGGGTAGGCTCTGGCAGTTGGTGATGGACAGGGAGGCCTGGCGTGCTATGATTCATAGGGTCGCAAAGAGTCAGAAATGACTGAACGACTGAACTGAATATTCCATTGTGTATATCTATATACACATATGCTTTCTGATCCATTTCTCTGCTGATGGATATCTAGGTTGCTTCCATGTCCTGGCTATTGTAAACAGTGCTGCAATGAACATAGGGGTACACATGTCTCTTTCAGTTCTGGTTTCCTTAGTGTGTATGCCCAGCAGTGGGATAGCTTGAGTATATGGCAGTTCTATTTCCAGTTTTTAAGGGAATCGCCACACTGTTCTCCATAGTGGCTGTACTAGTTTGCCTTATACCAACAGTGTAAGAGGGTTCCCTTTTCTCCACAACTTCTCCAGGATGTATTGTTTGTAGACATTTTGATAGCAGCTATTCTGACCGGCATGAGATGGTACCTCATTGTGGTTTTATTTTGCATTTCTCTGATAATGAGTGATGATGAGCATCATTTTATGTGCTTGTTAGCCATCTGTATGTCTCCTTTGGAGAAATATCTGTTTAGTTCTTTGGCCCATTTTTTGATTGGGTCTTTTATTTTTCTGGAATTGAGCTACTTGTATATTTTTAAGATTAATTCTTTGTCAGTTGTGTTGTTTACTATTATTTTCTTCCATTCTGAAGGCTGTCTTTTCACCTTGCTTACAGCTTCCTTCATTGTGAAAAAGCTTTTAAGTTTAATTAGCTCCCATTTGTTTATTTTTGGTTGTATGTACCTTACTCTGGAAGGTGTGTCATAGAGGATCTTCCTGTGATTTATGTCAGAGTGTGTTCTGCCCATGTTTTCCTCTAGGAGTTTTATAGTTTCTGGTCTTACATTTAGATCTTTAATCCAATTTGAGTTCACTTTTGAGTATGGTGTTAGAAAGTGTTCTAGTTTCATTCTTTTACAGATGGCTGACCAGTTTTCCTAGCACTACTGGTTAAAGAGATTGTCTTTTTCCCATTGTATATTTTGCCTCCTTTGTCAAAGCTAAGGTGTCCATAGGTGCATGGATTTATCTCTGGGCTTTTTATTTTGTTCCATTGATCTATATTTCTGTTTTGTGCCAGTACCATACTGTCCTGAGGACTATAGCTTTATAGTATAGTCTGATGTCAGGCAGGTTGATTCTTCCAGTTCCCTTCTTTCTCAAGATTCCTTTGGCTAGCCAAGGTATTTTGTGTGTGTGTGTGTGTGTGTGTGTGTTTTTTGTGTTTTCATACAAACTGTGAAATCATTTGTTCTAGTTCTGTTAAAAATACCATTGGTAGCTTGACAGGGATTACATTGAATCTATAGATTGCTTTGGGTAGTATATTCATTTTCACTACATTGATTCTTCCGATCCATAAGCATGGAGTGTTTCTCCATCTATTTGTGTCATCTTTGATTTCTTTCATCAGTATTTTATAGTTTTCCATATATAGGTCTTTAGTTTATTTAGGTAGATTTATTCTTAAGTATTTTATTCTTTTGTCACAATGGTGAATGGAACTGTTTCCTTAATTTCTGTCTTCTCATTGTTAGTGTATATGAATGCAAGGGATTTCTGTGTATTAATTTTATAATGCTGCAACTTTACTATATTCATTGATTAGCTATAGTAATTTTCTGGTGGAGTCTTTAGGGTTTTCTATGTAGAGGATCATGTCATCTGCAAACAGTGAGAGTTTTACTTCTTTTCCAATATGGATTCCTTTTATTAGTTTTTCTGCTCTGTTTGCTGTGGCTAAAACTTCCAAAACTATGTTGAATAGTAGTGTGAGTGGACAACCTTGTCTTGTTCCTAACTTTAGGGGAAATGCTTTCAATTTTTGCCATTGAGGATAATGTTTGCTGTGGGTTTATCATATATGGCTTTTATTATGTTGAGGTATGGTCTTTCTATGCCCGCTTTCTGGAGAGTTTTGATCACAAATGGGTGTTGAATTTTGTCAAAGGCTTTCTCTTATCTATTGAGATAATCATACAATTTTTACTTTTCAGTTTGTTAATGTGGTTTATCACATTTACTGATTTGCAAATAATGAAGAATTCTTGCATCACTGGGATAAAGCCCACTTGGTCATGATGTATGATCTTTTTAATATGTTGTTGGATTCTGTTTGCAAGAACTTTGTTCAGGATTTTTACATCTATGTTCATCAGTGATATTGGTCTGTAGTTTGCTTTTTTTTTTTGGCACCTCTGTCCGGTTTTGGTATTAGGGTGATGGTGGCCTCCAAGAATGAGTTTGGGTATTTACCTTCCTCTGCAATTTTCTGGAAGAGTTCGAGTAGGATTAGTGTTAGCTCTTCTCTAAATTATTGGTAGAATTCAGCTGTGTGGCCATCTGGACCTTGGCTTTTGATTGTTGGAAAATTTTTATGACTGTTTCAATTTTCATGTTTGAGATGGGTCTCTTTAGATTTTCTATTTCTTCCTAGCTCATTTCTGGAAGGTTACACTTTTCTAACAATTCCTCCATTTCTTCCAAGTTGTCCATTTTATTGGCATATAGTTGCTGATAGTAGTCTCTTATGATCCTTTGTATTTCTGTGTTGTCTGTTTGAATTCTCCATTTTCATTTCTAATTTGGTGATTTGATTCTTCCTTTTTTTCTTGATGAGTCTAGCTAATGGTTTGTCTATTTATTTTCTCAAAGAACAAGCTTTTAGTTTTGTTGATTCTTGCTGTAGTTCTCCTTTGCTTCTTTATCATTTACTTCTATTCTGATTTTTATGATTTCTTTCCTTCTACTAACTTTGGGGTTCTTCAATTCTTCATTTTCTAGTTGCTTTAGGTGTAAAGTTGGGTTATTTATTTGATTTTTCTCTTGTTTCTTGAGATAAGCAGTATTGCTATGAACCTTCCTCTTACAACTGCTTTTACTGAATCCCATAGGTTTTGGGTTGTAGTGTTTTCATTGTCATTTATTTACATGCATATTTTGATTTCCTTTTCAATTTCTTCTGTGATTTGTTGGTTATTCAGAAGTGTGTTGTTTAACCTCCATATGTTTGTATTTTAATAGATTTTTCCTTGTAGTTGACATCTAATCTTACCGCATTGTGATCAGAAAAGATGCTTAAAGTGATTTCACTTTTTTGAATTTACCAAGGCTAGATTTATGGCCCAGGATGTGACATATCCTAGAGAAGGTTCCATGTGCACTTGAGAAAAAGGTGAAATTCATTGTTTGGGAGTGAAATGTCCAGTGTATAATTTAAACGTTGTGTTTCCTTGCTAATGTTCAATTTGGTTGATCTATCCATAGCTGTGAGTAGAGTAATAAAATCTCCCACTATTATCGTGTTACTGTTGATTTTGCCTTTCATACTTATTAGCATTTGCCTTATGTATTGAAGTGCTCCTATGTTGGGTGCATATATATTTATAATTTTTATATCTTCTTCTTGGATTGATCCTTTGATCATTATGGAATGTCCTTCTTTGTCTCTTTTCACAGTCTTTATTTCAAAGTCTATTTTATCTGATACGTGTACTGCTACTCCTGCTTTCTTTTGGTTTCCATTTGCTTGAAATATCTTTTTCCAGCCCATCACTTTCAGTCTGTATGTGTCCCTAGGTTTGAGGCAGGTCTCTTGTTGACACAATATATAGGGGTCTTGTTTTTTTATCCATTCAGCCAGTCTTTGTCTTTTGGTTGGGGGATTCAACCCATTTACATTTAAAATAATTATTGATGAGTATGATCCAGTATGATCCAGTTCCCCAGTGGCTCAGAGGTTAAAGCATCTGCCTGGAATGCGGGAGACCCGGGTTCGATCCCTGGGTCAGGAAGATCCCCTGGAGAAGGAAATGGCAACCCACTCCAGTACTCTTGCCTGGAGAATCCCATGGAGGGAGGAGCCCGGTAGGCTCCTAGTCCATGGGGTCGCAAAGAGTCGGACAAGACTGAGTGACTTCACTTTCACAATCCAGTTACCATTTACTTTATTGTTTTTTGTTTGATTTTAAAAATCTTTTCTGTGTTTCCTGTCTAGAGAAGATCCTTTAGCATTTGCTGGAGAGCTGGTTTGTTGGTGCTGAATTCTCTCAGGTTTTGCTTGTCTGTAAAGCTTTTGATTTCTCCTTCATATATGAATGAGATCCTTGCTGGGTACAGTAATCTAGGCTGTAGGTTTTTCTCTTTCATCGCTTTAAGTATGTCCTGTCATTCCCTTCTGGCCTGAAGAGTTTCTGTTGAAAGATTAGCTGTTATCCTAATGGGGATCCCCTTGTGTATTATTTATTGCTTTTCCTTCGCTGCTTTCAATATTTGCCCTTTGTTTTGATCTTCATTTGTTTGATTAATATGTGTCTTGGGGTGTTTCACCTTGGGTTTTTCCTGTTTGGGACTCTCTGGGTTTCTTGGCTTGGGTGGCTATTTCCTTCCCCATTTTAGGGAAAATTTCAACTATTGTCTCCTCAAGTATTTTATCATCCCCTTTCTTTTGTCTTCTTCTGGGAAACCTATGATTCAAATGTTGGTGTGTTTAACATTGTTCCAGTGGTCTCTGGAGGTTGTCTTTATTTTTTTATTATTTTTTTCTTTTTTCCTCTCTGCTTCATCTATTTCCACCATTCTATTTTCTACCTCACTTTATCTTCTCTGCTGCTTCAGTTATGGTACTGTTATTATTGCATTATTCATTACTGATTGACTCTATTTCTTCTAGGTCCTTGTTAAACATTTATTGCATCTTCTCAATACTTATCTCTAATCTATTTATCTATAACTGCATTTTGTTTTCAAGATTTTGGTTCATTTTTATTATCATTATCTTGAATTCTTTTTCAGGTAGACTCCCTATCTCCTCTTTTATTTGGTTTGGTGGGTATTTATCATGTTCCTTTACCTGCTGAATATTCTTTGCTTTTTCATTTTGTTTTGATTGCTGCGTTTGGGGTGCCCTTTCTGTAGGCTGGAAGTTCATGGTTCCTCTCTATTGTAGAGCCTGCTCCCTGTGAGTGGGGTTAGACTAGTGGTTTGTCAAGGTTTCCTGGTTGGGGAACTTGTGTCTGTGTTCTGGTGGGTGGAGCTGGATCTCTTCTCTCTGGAGTGCAATGATTTGTCCAGTAGTGCATTTTGGGGTGTCTATGGGTTTGGCATGGCTTTGGGAAGTCTGTTTTTAGTGCTCAGGACTGTGTTCCTGGTTTTCTGGAGAATTAGCATGGTATGTCTTCCACTGGAACTTATTGGCTCTTGAGGGGGCTTGGTTTCAGTGTAGGTATGGAGTCTTTTGGATGAGCTCTTATCTGTTGATGTTCCCTTGAATCAGGCATTCTCTGATGTTCTCAAGTTTTGGAGTTAAGCCTCCTGCCTCTGGCTTTCAGTCCTTCTCTTACAGTAGCCTCAAGACTTCTCCATCCTTACAGCACAGATGATAAAACATCTAGATTAATGGTGAAAAATTTCTCTACAATGAGGGACACCCAGAGAGATTCACAGAGTTACACAGAGAAGAGTGAGGAGGGAGACAGAGGTACCAGGAGGAGAAAAGGGGGAGTCAAAAGGGGAAAGAGCAATCTAGCCAGTAATAAATTCTCTAAGTGTTCTCCACAGCCTGGAACACCCAGAGAAATTCACAAAGTAGAGAAGAGAAGGGGGAGTAAGGAGATAGAGGTGACCTGGGGAAGAAAAGGGAGTATCAAAAGGGGAAAGGGCAATCAAGCCAGTAATCACACCCCTTAGTGAAAATGGATACTGAAGACTAGATTCTTAAATGTACAAAATTGGTAACAAATACCAAAAAGCAAAGATTAAAAATCTAGAGTAGAGGTTAGACTCTCAAAAATACAATATTAAAAATACAAAACTGGGCCTGAATGCCCTGAAGGTCTTACCCTAAGCACCGATGATGCAGCCCACACCTCTCTGCCCAGCCCCTGCTCTCTGGTGGGGGACGCAAGCATCTGGGCTACTTCTCCACAGGCAGTTGTGGTTAGGCATGTATTCTATGGTTTTGTTTTATTTTGATTTTTTTTCCTCCTAGTTATGCTGCCCTCTGAGGTTCCAAAACTCCCCATAGACCCGCCTGTGAGAGAGTTCTTACTGTGTGGAAACTTCTCCTCCATTCACAGTTCCCTCCATTAGGAGGACGGGTCTCCATCCCTAACTCTATGTCTCTCTTTTTGTCTTTTATATTTTGCCCTACCTCCTTTCGAAGAGAATAGGCTGCCTTTCTGGATGCCTGGTGTCCTCTGCTAGTGTTCAGAAGTTGTTTTGTAGAAGTTGATCAGCATTCAAATGATTTTTAATGAATTTGTGGGGAAGAAAGTGGCCTCCCCATCCTATTCCTCCACCATCTTAGGACCACCCCCATCTCTTATTTTAAATTTTAAAACAACCTTACTTTTGAGGAATAATCTGTATGTTAAAGTCTTTCAGAAAAAAAAAAAAAACTTGAAGAGAGTGTTCCAACGAGGAAATTCCTCTAAATATATGTGAGAGAAAAAATGAAAATCTTACCCCAAAAATATTCCACAAATTAGAAAATGTGTTATTTCCTAATTCACTCTATGAGACAAGTGAAACCTTGATTCTAAACCCAGCATTACACATAAGAAAAGAAAATTACATGGAGACAAAAGTCCTTAACTTACTCAAAGCAAAGAAAATCAAGAAATAACCCCCAAAGATAATGTGTTACAACCAAGCATGGCTGTATTTTAATGAGATTTAGAGCAACAGTGAAAATTAGCATACAATTTTTCCTACTTGATCTATCAATTTTCTCTCTAAAGGGATCAATTTGTTAAATTCAATTTATCTAGAAATAGTATCCAATTTATCTAAATTTCCAAATTTATTACATAGAAGTCTGCAAAGTAGTCTGTTGTGACTTCTTTATAGTATTTATTTCAGTGCTTCCTTCCCCCATATCCTTTTCCCTCATTTGTGATTTCTCTCTCAACCCCACATTTTTTCTTGGATTAGGTTACTTAGTAATTTGTCTGTATTGATTATTATATTTTAAAAGCAAGATTTTACTATATGAATCTATTGTTTTGCTCTTGTTTTATTTCTGATATTTTTGGTATTACTCCATTACTCGTACTTTATTGCAGTTTATTTGTTGTTTTATTTCCAAACTTTGGGCTTCCCTCATAGCTTAGTTGGTAAAGATTCTGCCCACAGTGCAGGAGACCCTGGTTAGATTCCTGGGTTGGGAAGATCTCCTGGAGAAAGGAAAGGCTATCCATTCCAGAAATGACTGAGCGTTCCAGACTTTTGATTTTAATTCATTTATTTTCATTTTTTCATCTTTATTGTTAAGGTATTAAGACCATGAAAATCCTTGTGATCAGTTGTGTAAATATGCCCCATCAGTTTTATTATGGAGTATTTTAAATTTTGTTATTTTTTAGAAATTTGAGAATTTTGATTGGTGTTTCTCCAATCACAAATGAGTTGCTTAAGAGTTAATTCCTTCTTCATTCACCATGGAATTATCTATTATTTATTTTATTAATTTATTAACTTACTGTATTGTGTTCAGAAAGTATTCCCTTAATAATTTTACTTTATGGGACTTACTGATATTCACATTATAAGATAATACTGAGAAATACTTCTAAATCTTCCATGTGCTCTGGAGAAGAAACTACTCTTGCCATTATCAGGGTAAAAATTCGATATATACCCATAAGATCTACCATACTGTTTATGTTGCTTAGATCTTTCATTACCCTCCTCTACTCCCATGTTTTCTAGTCTACTTGTCATGTCTTGCCTACATCTTAACTGTGTTAAATTTCTAGTTATTACTATATATCTACCTATGTGTCCATTCACCTCTTATAGTTGTATTTTGTGAAGGTGGTTGTGTCACTTGGTACACAGATATGCATAATGGTAATAATTCTTCTTTATTATAACCTAAGGGTTATAGCCTTTTTAAAAAATGTCCTTTCTTAGAAAAATTGCCAAATATGTAGAAATTAAATAACATACTCCTAAGCAACCAATGGGTCAAAGATGAAGTCAAAAGAAAAATAGAAAACATCTTTATTAAAATGAAAACACAACTTTCCACAACTTATGAGATACAGTAAAAGCAATACTAAGAAGAAATTTTATAGCAGTAAACACAAACAAAAAATAAGAAATATCTCAAGCAACAAAACCTAACTTTAAACTCAAAAATTATAAAAAAACTAACCCTAAATTTAGCGGAAAGAAATAATAAACATTAAACAATCTCTATAAATAAAACAGAGACCAGAAAAACAATTGAAAAGATTACTAAAACAAGAACTGATTTTCTGAATATTAATAAAAGTAACAAAATTTTAACTAAACTAAAAATAACAATAAAAACTCAACAAAATCAGAATGAAAAAGACAACTGACTCCATACAAATAACAATCATAAGAGACTACTATAAATAATTACACACAAATTGAATAATCTAGAAATAAATGGAAAATTCCTTAAAAATAGGACATGCTGCTAAGTCACTTCAGTCGTGTCTGACTCTGTGCAACTCCATAGACAGCAGCCCACCAGGCTCCCGCATTCCTGGGATTCTCCAGGCATGAACACTGGAGTGGGTTGCCATTTCCTTCTCCAACGCATGAAAGTGAAAAGTGAAAGTGAAGTCGCTCAGTCATGCCTGACTCTTAGCGACTCCATGGACTGCAGCCTACCAGGCTCCTCTGTCCATGGCATTTTCCAGGCAAGAGTACTGGAATGGGGTGCCATTGCCTTCTCCAATAAATAGTACATACCGTGCCTGAATCAAGAAGTAGGAAATCTTAATACACCGATAACACGTAAGGCTATTGAAAATGAGTCAATAATCAAACATTCCAATAAAGACAATTCTAAGAACAGATGGTTATACCAGTAAATTCTAGCAAGCATTTGAAGAAGAATTAACACCTCTCCTCAAACTTTTCCAAAAACTGAAAAGGAGGGACCAATGCCAAACTCATTTTATGAGATTAATACCAAAGTCAAATAAGGACACTGAAAAATAAACAAAAAAACCATAAAAACTATAGGCCAACCTTTCTCATGAATATAGTTGGCCTATAGTTTTTATGTTTTTTTGTTTATTTTTCAGTGTCCTTATTTGATTTGGTATTAATCTCATAAAATGAGTTTGGCATTGGTCCCTCCTTTCAGTTTTTGGAAAAGTTTGAGTGTTCACCTATGGCTGATTCGTGTCAATGTATGGCAAAACAAATACAGTATTGTAATTAAAAAATAAATAAATTTGATTAAAAAAAAAAAAAAACTATAGGCCAACCTTTCTCATGAATATAAATGAAAAATTCCTTAGCAAAATACTAGCAAACCAAATTCAAAAATATGTCAAAAGGATCAGATGCCATGACCAAGTGGAATTTATCCCTGGAATTCAAGGATGCTTGAATACATGCTAATAAATAACTATGACACACCACATTAATAGAATGAAGGATGAAAATCTGAAAATCACATGATCATCCCAATACATGCAGATAAGGCATCTGAAAAAATTCAACACTCTTTCAAAATATTCAACAAACTATGTATAGAAGGAATGTAGCTCAATAAAATATATGACAAACCCACTGCTAACATCTAATTGGGCTTCCCTGGTGGCTCAGAGGGTAAAGCGTCTGCCTGCAATGCAGGAAACCCACTCCAGTATTCTTGCCTGGAAAATCCCATGGATGGAGAAGCCTGGTAGGCTACAGTCCATGGGGTCGCAAACATCTAATTAATGGTAAAAAATAAAATAATAAAAACCTTTCATCTAAGATCAGAAGGAAGGCAAAGATGCATGAGTGAATCCAGACACTATTATTTCAGCTATGTGCTCACCACACTGGTGTATAAAATAAACTATGTATTTCATGTATAGAAGAAAAAACATAAAACATGATGTAAAAAATAACTCCAAATATCCAAATATATTAAAGATCACAACAGAAGACAATGGATTAAAGATGTCTATAAAAAGCACAGTTTATGAGATAGGATTAAAGAACTGAGAACACAATCCAGCTGTCCAATACATAATTATTTATAGTAGCGAGTTTTAAAACCTAGATGTGCCTCTAATAGTAGAAATGTAAATAAATGCATTATTGTATATACACTGCAGTAGTTGTAAAGAATAAACCAGATCTTATTAATAACATGGAGACATCACCAGATAAATCAAGCCACAGAACAAAAACTAAGTGTATGTGTCTGTATATGCAAATGACTATATACAAAAAATCATGGAAAATAACTTGAGGGATACATTTCTATGGCCAAGAGAAGGGAACTGAAGAAACTTGAGAGGCAGGACTTTCCCATTCTACTTTTTGTGTTTTTAATATTTATGAGAAAAATATATTCACATATTTAAAAGGATACACAGTTTCAAAGGTGGCCCCGTGGTAAAGAATCTGCCTGCCAATGCAGGAGATACAGGAGATTTCGGTTTGATCCCTGAGTCAGAAGATCCCCTGGAGAAAAAAAATGGCAACCCACTCCAATATTCTTGCCTGGAGAAACCCATGGACAGAGGAGCCTCACAGGCAACAGTTTATGGGGTAGCAAAGAGTTGGACACAATTGAATGACTGAACACACACCACAAAAGCAATGTCACATTCTCTTTCTCCAGGATTTTACAAAATCAATTTTTTCTCTTCTCAGACTAAATTATCCTCATCTTTAAAGTATGCTTTCACACCTCAGTGTAATGACCATTTGGAGTTTTTTTTTTTTTTTTCATTTCTGTGATAAACAACAACTCAAGTTGTATCTTGAAGTGGAATTTCACAAAAATTTATGTTTTATGGATACATTAAAATGCAGGATGGTCCAGTACTTAAGATGCCATGCCCTCAGGACAGAGGTCCAGGGTTCGAGCCCTGGTCAGGGAACTAGATTCCACAAGCCACAACTAAAGATCCCACATGCTGCCACTGAGACCTGATGCAGCCAGATTTTTTTTTATGTGCAGGATACTTTGAGTAACATATGAGCTTAGCTAGAGTAGCTTTGTACATGAAAGCACCAACTTGGGGCTTTAGTGTAATTAGTTTATAGACACAGAAGCAAATGCTCTTTACTTTTTCCATTACAAAACATCAACTGGCTTCTGGTTGACAAGCTGGCTTTAGTATTGACAGAGTGATTGAGTTCTGCCCTCTAAATGACACAAGCAAATCCATCTAGGAGCCATCCTATACAAATAAGGGTGCAAGTAAAACTATGCTAGGAAGACATTGGCCAGAGTAAGTATATAAACACCAAAGAAGTCGTGAGGAACATAACTGAAACATAGAGAACACAGCAGAAGTGCAGTGGTTAAATACCAAGAAAATGAAATTATGTTGTAACATTTCATATTCTTATTTTTTTAAATGTCAGAACATCACATTTAGTTTCATGCTATTTTCTATTTTTATTGGAATTATTGAGGGTTCACAGAATTGGACATGTTTTATAGCAATTTCTATATCTTTAAGAATAATTAACAGGGTAATATATAACCCCGAGGAAAGGTCGATCATTAAAATACTTGATAGCTCATTCTTAACACAAAGGTTACAAGCAGGAAAAAAAAATGACATTTAAGCTAGGTTTATATTATCTCAAGTAGCGTATTTCTATTACAATGTTTTGGTATTAGTCTCGGTCATCAAATGTATGTGCATGTGACAGACTTTCTGTGTAAATATCTGCATATACTTACCTTATAATTTTTCTAAAATATATTGTTTGCACACTTACACAAACACAACAATGCATGGTTTTATAAATGGAATTTGATCAGTATATTAAATATACTGAAATAAGAAACAGATTCCAAGAAGAAAAAATTGAAACAGATTTTATAATTCATTTGCTTTATAACTGCATCAGTGGCCTTGAAGGATATCCTCTGAGGTATCCTTAAAAGATAATCTAGGAAGCTTCTCACTTAACACAGTGGCCTGTCCTGCCTCTGAAGCAATTCTAATTTTTGAATTTCAGGACAAGAGCTTCTTCACTGTAAATTCCATCTATGCATTTTGCTTCCTCCTTCTATTAATATAACAGTACAATTGACTCTTGAACAACACAGGGGTTAGGGGCACTGACCTCCTCACAGTCAAAAATCTGCAAATAACTTATAGTCAGCCCTCCATATACATGGTCCAGTTCCTCTGTATCCACAATTCCACAACTGCTGATTCAATCAACCATGGAGCATGTGAAAGTGAAGTCACTCATTCGTGTCCACCGACTCTTTGTGACCCCATGGACTGTAGCCCAACAGGCTCTTCTGTCCATGGGATTCTCCAGCCAAGAATACTGGAGTGGGTTGCCATTTCCTTCTCCAGGGAATCTTCCCAACCCAGGGATCAAACCCAGGTCTCCTTGCATTGCAGGCAGATGCTTTAACCTCTGAGTCACCAGGGAAGCCCATGGAGCATGTAGTACTGTAGTATTTACTATTTTATTAAAACCCATGTATAAGACAAACCATGTAGTTCAAACCTGTGCTGTTCAAGGAGAAACTGTAATTCTGAAAGTAGGGTGACCACATTCCAGTGCATGTACAAAATGATCAATTGGGATAAAGTAAGAAAATATTCTAATTCACACATACACTAACACATATACATATATAACTATTTGTACATGACAGAGTGGAAATAGTAGAATAAAGTGAAGTGAAGTGAAGTCCCTCAGTCATGTCTGACTCTTTGCGACCCCGTGGACTGTAGCCCGCCAGGCTCCTCTGTCCAAGGGGTTCTCCAGGCAAGAATACTGGAGTGGGTTGCCATTTCCTTTTCCAGGGAATCTTTCCAACCCAGGGATCAAACCCAGGTCTCCTGCATTGCAGGCAGACGCTTTACCCTCTGAGTCACCAGGGAAGCCCCAGGGCCTCTAAAAAATTTCACCTAAATAAAATAAAAATAACCCTGGCAAAAACTGTCAGAGTAAACTTGTTTAGAATTATGGAAACTGAACAAAGACCTGCAGTAATTGAGGAAAATTTGTTCAAGAAAACAAATTAAATCTCAATGAAAACAGGAAATGGCCAGAATCCATGTGGCCATTGTGATGACTTCAGGGCAGAGGATAAGGAGTTTTGAGAGTCAACTAGCTTAAGGTTTAAAGGGAAATGATGAAATTTCCAGTGGGCAATCGAAAGAGAGATGGGGAATGACAGAATCCAATCACAACAACAAAGAAAAGCCAGAGCAACGTGATCTCAAGCCAGTCTTGGGCACGCTCTGGTAGATTCTGCTGAATTAGAAAGTGCCCTCCTCAGAGCACCTTCCCCTAGAGTTCTTTGGCTTTATCACTCAGAGAAGAAAACATTAAGGCATAGAAACAAGAGACACCCATGGATAAGAACAGGAACCATTTCAGCAAACACATGGTGAACCGAGAAGAAATGGCTTCTGGTGTGCTGGTCTGCTCTGGCACCTGGAGACTGAGGACCAGTCCAGGCTGGGCCCCTGGTGATGTCACAGAGGGCCCCACAGTGGCCAGAACCCACGTGGCCATTGTAACAACTTCAGGACAGAGGATAAGGAGGCTTGCAGGGGTCAACTGGGAGTAGGGCTTAAAGGGAAATTGTGACGTTTCCAGGGGGCAATCAAAAAGAGGTGGGGAGTGACAGAATGCCATCTCCTTGCCAGTGTATTCTTTTGAACTTGATGCTCTACAGAGAAGGTGGGTTCGTGTTCTATTTTTATTTTTCCATTTGTTTAATCCAAACCCTAGGTGAGCAGAACAGACCTGTGGGCATGTGCCCCTGTGGAGTAGAGAGCCAAGTTGGAAAGAAGGATATTAAACCAGAGGCCACAAAGTAGGAGCCACTGATGTGTTTTGTGCAGCCTACCTTGTTTCTAAAAATGTCTGTGCTCAGTCCCTAAGTCATGTCTGACTCTTTGAGACCCCATGGACTGTAGCTTGCCAGGCTCCTCTGTCCCTGAGATTTCCCAGGCCAGAATACTCGAGTGGGTTACCATTTCCTTCTCTAGGCAGAGAGGATGTTTTAGGGCAGTGAAACTATTCTGGTCTGATGTTATGGTAAATGCATGATACTATATTTGTCAAAAGCCATAGAACATCACAAAACAAAAGTGAATCATTGTATGCATATTAAAAGAAAAACTTGTTGACATCAAGAATGGAATACAGATTTTGACTAAGCAATATAATTATATTACAAATGTATGAAACCACCTCACTAAGACCCTCTGACTTAAGCAACTTTGGAAATGAACAAAATTTGCAAGACTAAAAGCAAAAGAAAAGGCACTGTAATCTAGTTGATAGTGTTCTTTCTCATAGGGGTATAAGTTAACAATCCTGATACTGTTATCATGTATACTTTAATTGAACAAGTAAATAGATGGCACATGAGTATACATACATTTATTTCTTTGTTCTGTTAGCTGAAAAGGTCTAAAAGAAAAGATACCCCCGAAATTTGAAAAAAAACGTGACATAAATCCATAAGTCTTTGATTAGAAGAGCTTGTTATGCATGTTCTGAACCAGGAAATGGAAATACCAGGTCCCCAGACTCACTCAGCCTCCAAGGATGGGGTTGCCTACCATTTCCCTGTCTAGCCTTGACCTTTCCACTCTGCATTTCTCCTTCCTCCCCCAAATCCCTCAATACACTAAGAATAACTGTAGAAAGCTCTGACTTAAGAGTAATGTGCCAAACATATTTTATCAGTTTACAGGTTCATCAATACTATCAGTTGTTTGTTTTTAATTTTGTAGTCTGCTTTTCATTTTCTAATTTTAAATTTTGTAATTATTATTTTTCTACATCACATGGCATGCAAAATCTTAGTTCCCTGGCCAGGGACTGAACTTATACCCCCCCACCCCCCACAGTAGAAGCACAGAGTCTTAACCACTAGGCCACCAGGAAGTTCTACCATGGGGGTTTTAATGTTTCACAAGTATAGGTCTACTTAGGGGAATGGTGGTGCATCCTACCACCAATACAGGGTGGTATTCTAGTTTACATCTCAGTTTTAGCTCTTTTTTCTCCTTTGAGAGACAGATGAGCAGTGCCAATGATAGTCAAAGCTGCAGTTAATCTGCATGGCCTAATCTCTCCATTACGTTATTTTAGTCATCTTCATTCTAGAATATTGCAATATATTAGTGTTTTTCAAACTGCATGTGCAAATGAATCACTTGGGGGTTGTTAAAGTGCAGACTGCTAACTGAATAGGTTTGGGTTGGAGTCTGAGATTCTGCATTTCTTCTAATAAGTTCCCAGGAAATGCTCACTCTACAGTCTATGGACCACAAAGCAAAACCATTCTGAATAATAATTAGATATTGATCTAAAACCTGATTGTAATCTATAGGTCATTAGGCTCTAAATTTTAAAGGAATGGTCTACAGTTAGGTTGCCACATGTTCTACTAGAAGTTAACTGTCAATTAGTCTGAAGGTTGCATGTATCTTTAAAAGGCTTCTTACTGATTTCAGAGGCTTGTGCTTTTGGCCTCTGAACTAATTAAAAAAAAAAAAATCATACCATCAGAAAATAGGAAATGTTGCCTGCCAGCTAGGATAGGAAACTCTCAAGTTTGTATTGTATAGTTTGTAACATCTGAATATATCAAATATGATCTCTCATCATTTCATTATTTTCAGCCTTTTAAGCACTGCAAGCTAGGTTTCAACAGTACATATACCGAGAACTTCCAGATGTTCAAGTTGGATTTAGAAAAGGCAGAGGAACCAGAAATCAAATTGCCAATGTCCGTTTGATCATAGAAAAAAGCTTGAGAATTCCAGAAAAACATCTACTTCTGTTTCATTGAGTATGTTAAAGCCTTTGACTGTGTAGATCACAACAAACTGTGGGAAATTCTTAAAGTGATAGGAATGCGAGACCACCTTACCTGTCTCCCAAGAAACCTGTATGCAGGACAAGAAGTAACAGAACCAAACATGGAACAATGGACTGGTTCAAAATTGGGAAATGAGTGTGACAAGACTGTATATCTCATCACCTCCACTAGCTTTACTGGTAGTAATGCATCCTAAGGCCCACTTAACTTCACACTTCAGGGTATCCGGCTCTAGATGAGTGACCACACGATCGTGGTTATCTGAGTCATTAAGACTTTTCTCAGATGGTTCTTCTGTATGTGTGTGTGTGTGTGTGTGTGTGTGTGTGTGTGTTTTCCCTACTAATTCCAATTACCTTGATTCATGGACCTAACATTCCAGGTTCCTATGCAGTGTTGTTCTTTACAACATTAGACTTTATTTTCACCACCAGACACATCCACAACTGAGCATCATTCCGCTTTGGCCCAGCCACTTCATTCTGTCTGGAGCTATTAGTAATTGCCCTTAACTCTTCCCCAGCAGCATACTGGACGCCTTCTGACCTAGGGGGCTCATCTTCCAGTATCATATCTTTTTGCCTTTTCATACTGTTCGTGGGGTTCTCCAAGCAAGAATACTGGAGTGAGTTTCCATTTCTTCCTCCAGTGGACCATGTTTTCTCAAAACTCTTCACTATGACCCTTCCATCTTGGGTGGCCCTGAACGGCATGGCTCATAGCTTCATTGAGTTATGCAAGCCCCTTTGCCATGACAAGGCTGTGGTCCATGAAGGGGCAGGATTCCTATTGCTAACAACTAAGTCAGCATGGGGCATGTTACCTCAAGCTTGAATCAATTTATTAACACTGAAGAGAAAAAACATGTAAACATGATCTGCATTTATACTATATCATTATTTAAACAAATGAGAACCTTGATTACCAAAGCATTTGAAAATGACAACCTATCATACCAGTATCATTCTATATCATAATTCAAGTTCTTTGAAAAATGTATCTGTATTCTTAAAACAGAATAAACTCAAGCCATATTTTTCAGAAGGAAAGATTAGACAGATGAGAACATATCATCACCTATTTACCCATTTACTTGCTGCCTTGTTCAGCATTGGGAGATTGTGTACACCTGTGGCTGATTCATGTCAATGTATGGCAAAACCAATACAGTATTGTAACGTAGAATAAAGTATATATATAAAAAAATAGTAACTGTAAGTGAAACATGGGAGTGAGAGCAAGGTGTCATGAAAACAAAATTAAACCTGCTTTCTGGGAAGGGGAAGTCAGAACCATTTACAAGAAATGAATGAAATTAGCCATCTGTATTTACTGTTTTTAAATGGTGCTTTTAAATGAAACTTCATATAGCTACTTCTGCCTAATTCCTATCTTTGAGGTTTTGTGACACTCCCCCACTTTTGGAGATTGATGAGGAAAACAGTAAGGGAAAATAATTTCAAAGCCTTGCCAGTTCTGAGGCAGATAAGATCCCTAGTGAATGTCCCTTTTAGCAGAGCACATTAATGAGTCTTTGAATTCAAAAAGATATCCACTAATCAATAAACTATACACTGTTCTGCATAATAAGGTAAAGGGAATTGGGTTAGTTTGGTTTTCTTAGATGGAGGACCATGGGGATGTGAAGAGAGGGAGGCAGTTGTCAAGAAGATAGAAGGACTGAGCCTGAGGACAAAATGTACAAGGTGAGATACACAACCGGCTGCCTGGCATGAGGACTCATATGCAAATCTAAGTTATTAGCACTGCTACAAAGAAGACTTCCTGTTCATTAAGTGAGCCCAAACAGAATATCAATCACAGGGGAGATAAGAGGAAGACAAAATTCAGAGCAAGCATGAAAATCATGGCCAGAGTAACCATGAGAACATATGACTGAGAAATTCTCAGGAATTTTGCAAAGGATACTTTTCTTCACAGGATATGAAAGTTTATTCATTAGTCAAGGAGCAATATTTCTCCAAGTCACAAAATGACAATGGCAGCTAATAATACCCCAAATTCAGTTTTGGTATTTTGATTTAGTTACAAGAGAAGAGAACTAGTTAAACACATCTAAAGCTGTAGCCTGATAGTTTGACCCCTATAAACCCACAGATAAATGTGTATATAGATACATGTAAACACAATTTTGCTAAGATTTATTTTTAATTTTCTTTGTTCACTCAATAATATGTCAGGAGCATTTTATCATTCCAAACATAGCTCTAAATTATCATTATTAATAGCTGCATATGTTCTATTATCAAGTTATAGAAAGTATTATTGCAATCTACATTCATTGTCCTTTTAATTCAGTCACTCAAAAACTTTTGTCCAATGCCTATATTGTACCAGACAATGTTACATCTTTGGGAGACATATTATCTCAGGAAGTTTATAAACCAGAGCAATAATTTTCAAGGGTAGGATCGTAAGTAAATCAATTCCTACTCTCATTCCTTTCAGAGCCACCGTCTTTTTTTTATGCTTGTTTTATCTTGTGATTAACCTCAATGTTACCATAAAAGTTAAAGAAAATTCATTAACTTTTAAAACTCAAACCTATACATTGCAAAACACTGATCTAATGGAAAAGAGAAAATGATTATCAGAAAGTGCTTATACAGAAACTTATACTTCAAGAAAATCTTAATGACTTCAAAGTTTGCTCATCTCCCTGTCTGGCTATAACTCCATGGGATGTCTCAGTTATTATACAAGGAAGAAGATACAACGTGGGGAAATGTTTCCTTGCTAATAAATAGAAATGATCATATTTAGGGAAACAACGGCAGGAAATGGCTTCAAAGGGATTAGATCTTACATTAAAATAGAAGTCTTTATAATAAACACTGAAAGCTTAATAGCACCCACAGACTAATGGATCTTCAGCTACAATGACCAAAATCTGCAGCACACTTAGGCCTATGTTTGGTAATTACACAGCTGCTAAATGACTGTAAGCAAGGGTACTGTTGATGCCTCTTATTGTAAACAATAGGGTATTCTCTATAAAATTGGTAATAAAATGAAGTTTATGAAAAACCTCACAGATAATACAAAATGAGGGGAGGTGTTTATCTGATTCTCAACCAAGTTATTCATAGATTAGGATCAGTATTTCTAAGGGCCTCAAATGTTTCTGACATTCAAAGTCAGGCTACAGTACGCTTGAAGAGGACTTTCAATCTTCAAATATTTACAAAGTATTTAACACAGAAAATAAAACTTAATATCTGCCTTCAAACTAATCAAGGAAACCAGGCAAAGTTAGGATAGAACTTCAAACAATACAGTATAATACATAAGTTAATTCGAAATTATATGCTACAGGTTATAAATAGTTGTTCAGAGATACTGAAAAAAAAAAAGCTCAGAAGTCAGGAATGATTTAAGGAATGTGAAATGGTTCCTGAAGCGTAAGTAGCATTCAGATAGGCAGAAAGTTGGCTCAAATCACCAAGACCACTGAAAGAAAAAGAACAAAAGGGATCTAAAATTACTATTGATTTTCCTGTGAAAATAGGAGATGTTTAACCATGATTGTGATCCAGAAAATGCCTCTGGTCGATTGCATTCTATTGTTCATTTGCTTCTTTTGTTGTTCCTGCTGTCTCCTGGAACTGCCTCCACTTTCGTTCACTATGCTTATATTTTAGCTCAGTTCTCCTTTTATAGAAAGAATAGCCTCAAGTACATATTCAGGTTAATACAATACTTACTGAGCTCCTATTGCATGCCCAGAATCATATCAGGTGGGAAGATATAAACATGCAATCTATGCCATCAAGGACTTTACAATTTTATTGACGGGAAAAAGACTAATGGAGATGAAGCAATGGTATATCACATTCAAAATCAAGGATCATAAAACATGGCACATATACCTCTTAAGGTACATGGAAAACTCTCCGATGAGTTTGTGGGAAAATGGAAAGTTTTAAGATAATCAATTTCAGACTTTCAACTTCCATATGAATACTGTTAATAGTTATCTGCCTGAGACGGCACCTGCAATCTGCAGATTCTTTTTCCAGCTCCCCATTTACAAAACCCTTCTCTCATTCAGAAAAAATAAAGGATAGCTCTCAGTCATCACTAATTTTACTATAGCCTATTGCCACAGGATGAAAAAGCTGTGGTGTGCCAAACAAAGGGACAGGGTGAAATTATGTTAATGAAGATGATAAAATGAATGACTAATGGCTGAGTAATATCCCAAGTTAGGTAATTTGTAATTCCTTGTTTTTAACAAAACTGAAGGAGAATCTAATTGAGCTGTCAGCTGATGGATCATTAAAAATAAGTTTTGATAAGTTATTATGTGATTTTTGACATATAATTAAAAAGGAATTCAAAGGATTAAGAGACACTTCTGCAACAAAATTCTTTCCATTCACACCTAATTGTGTATGAGAACAAATTCATCTATATTTACATACTCCAAAATTTTTTTAAACTTAGGAAAAAATAATAAAATTCATCTACAAATTGAAAAAAGCTAATTGAAAAGCAGCTATCATTCATTAAGAAATGCATTTCAAATAGCATTTTATCTTTTAATTATTTGTCAAAACATTGATATACCTTGTTGTTTTGATACCAGTTGATATACCAGTTTTGATATACCAGATACCAGTTTTGATATACCATTTGTTTTAATCAACTGTGCTCTAAAAATTTGTAAAGATAGCTCATTCCAGTACAAAAACTTCAAAAGAACTTTATAGAGGAAAAAATTAAATTCATGTACATATTTTACCACAGTATTATAATAGATGATCAGCAACCTAATAAAAAAATGGGCAGATCACCTAAATAGACATTTCTCCAAAGAAATACAGATGGTTAGCAGGAACATGAAAAGATGTTCAATATCACTAATTATTAGAGAAATGCAAATCAATACGACAATTAGGTATCACCTCACAATGGTCAGAAAGGCAATCATCAAAAAAATCTACAAACAATAAATGCTGGAGAGGATGTGGAGAAAGGGAACCCTCCTACACTGTTGGTAGGAATGAAAATTGGTACAGCTATGATGAAAAACATGGAGGTTTCTCAAAAAACCTAGAAACAGAGCTACCATATGATCCAGCAATCCCACTACTGGGCATATATCCAGGGAAAATCTAATTCAAAAAGATACATGTACCTAATGTTTAAAGTAACCTAAATAACAATTGACAAATGAATGGATAAACAAGGTGTGGTACATATATACAATGGAATATTAGTCAGCCATAAAAAGAATGAAATAATGCCATTTGCAGTGACATGGATGGACCCAAAATTTTCATACTAAGTGCAATATGTCAAACAGAGGAAGACAAATATGATATTGCTTATATGAGGAATCTTAAGAAAATAATGTTACAAATGAACCTATTTAAAAAACAGAAATAGAGTCACAGACATAGACAAACTTATGGCCACCAAGGGGAAATGAGGAATAGGAAGGATGAAATAGAAATATAAAATTAACAGATGCAAACTACTATACATAAAATAGATAAGCAACAAGTATACAGTCAGCAAAAACAAGACTTGGAGCTGACTATGGCCCAGACCATCAGCTTCTCATAGCAAAATTTAGGTTTAAGCTAATGAGAGTGGAAAACCACTAGGCAAGCCAGGTACAACTTAAATCAAATCCCCTATGAATATGCAGTAGAGGTAACAAACAGATTCAAGGGATCAGAACTTGTAAACAGTGTGCCTGAAGAACTATGGACAGAGGTCCAAAATACTGTACAGGAGACAGTGAACAAAACCATCCCAAATAAAAAGAAAAGCAAGAAAGCAAAGTGATTATCTGAGGAGGCCTTACAAATAGCTAAAGAAGAGAAATTAAAAGCAAGGGAGAAAGGGAAAGGTATATCCAACTAAACACAGATTTCCAATGAACAGCCTGGAGAGACAAGAAGGCCTTCTTCAATGAACAATGTATAAAACTAGAAAAAAACAACAGAACGGGAAAGACTAGAGATCTCTTCAAGAAAACTAGAGATATCAAGGAATATTTCATCCAAAGATGGGCACAATAAAGGACATAAACAGAAGAGAACTAGTGAACTCTGAAGAGACAAGAAGATGTGGAAAGAATACACAGAAGAACCGTACAGAAAAGATCCAGATGAACTAGATGATAACGATGGTGTGGTCAGCCACCCAGAGCCAGATATTCGGGAGAGTGAAGTCAAGTGGGCCTTAGGCAACACTGCTGTTAATAAAGCTAGTGGATGTGATGAAATTCCAGTGGAACTATTCAAAACCCGAAAGGATGATGCCATCAAGAGTTGAGTTCATTAAGTCAGCAAATCTGGAAGACACAGCAGTGACCACAGGACTGGAAAAAGGTCAATCCTCATCCCAATTCCCAAGAAGCGTAGTACCAAAAAATGTTCTAACCATCGAACAGTTGCACTCATCTCACACGCTAGTAAGGTCATGCTTAAAATCTTGCATGCTGGGTTTCAACATTATGTGAACCAAGAACTTCCAGATGTCCAAGCTGGATTTAGAAAAAAAGAGGAACCAGAGATCAAATTACCAACTTTCACTGGATCACAGAGAAACCTAGGAAACAAAAAAGCATCTACCTCTGTTTAATGGACTGTGCCAAAGCCTTTGATTCTGTGGATCATAATAAACTGAGGAAAGCACTTAGAGAGATGAGAAAAACCAAACCATCTTACCTGTCTCCTGAGAAACCTGTATGTGGGTCAAGAAGCAACAGTAAGACTCCTGTTGGAAAAGCTGATTGGTTCAAGACTGAGATAGGAGTACGACACAGCTATCTGCTGTCACCCTGTTTGTTTAATCTATATGCTGAGCACACCATGGGAAATACTGGGATGGATGAGTTACAAGCTGGAATCACGATAGGTGGGAGAAACATCAACAACCTCAGATATGTGGATGATACCACTCCAGTGGCAGAAATCGAAGAGGAACTAAAGAGCCTCTGAGGAGAGTGAAGGAGGAGAGTGAAAGAGCTGGCTTAAAACTAAATATTAAAAAAACTAAGATCATGGCATTCGCCCCCCATTACTTCATGGCAAATAGAAGGGGAAAAGGTGGAAGTAGTGACAGATTTCCTCTTCATGGTCTCTAAAATCACTGTGGACGGTGAGTGCAGCCATGAACTCAGAAGACGCTTGCTTGTCGACAGGAAAGCTATGACAAACTTCGACAGTGTGTTGAAAAGCAGAGACATTACTTTGCCAACAAAAGTCCATACAGTCAAGGCTATGGTCTTCCCAGTAGTTATGTACGGTTGTGAGAGCTGGAACGTAAAGAAGGTGGAGTGCTTCTTGAAGAATTGATGCCTTAAAACTATGGTGTTGCAGAAGACTCCTGAGAGTCGCTTGGACAGCAAGGAGATTGAACCAGTCAATCTTAAGGGAAATCAACTCTGAATATTCATCAGAAGGACTGATACTGAGGCTGAAACCCCAGTATTCTGCTCACCTTCTGTTAACAGCTGACTCTTGGAAAAGTCCCCTATGCTGGGAAGGATTGAGGTCAGAAGGAGAAGAGGGTATCAGAGGATGAGATGGCTGGATGGCATCACTGATGCAATGGACATGAACTTGGGCAAATTTCAGGAGATAGAGAGGGACAGGGAAGCCATGGGGACCCAAAGAGTTGGAAATGACTGGGTGACTGAACAATGAACAACAACAAGGATTTACTGTATAGCACAGAAAACTGCATCTAATGTCTTCAAATATACACACATGCACTCACATACACACACACACACACACACACACACACACACATCAGTTCAGTTCAGTTGTGTCCAATTCTTTGTGATGCCATGAATCGCAACACACCAGGCCTCCCTGTCCATCACCAACTACCAGAGTTCACTCAAACTCACGTCCATCGAGTCAGTGATGCCATCCAGCCATCTCATCCTCGGTCGTCCCCTTCTCCTCCTGCCCCCAATCCTTCCCAGCATCAGGGTCTTTTCCAATGAGTCAACTCTTCGCATGAGGTGGCCAAAGTATTGGAGTTTCAGCCTCAGCATCAGTCCTTCCAATGAACACCCAGGATTGGTCTCCTTTAGGATAGACTGGTTGGATCTGCTTGCAGTCCAAAGGACTCACAAGAGTCTTCTTCACTTTCATATACACCCAAAACACAATACTGTAATCAACTATACTTCAATTTTTAAGAAAAAAATTTTCAAAAGAAATTAAGGTAGTACCTCCAAATAGGACAATAGTATGTATTCATGAATCAGGCCACAAACAACATATACAGCATGACGCTACTTTTGTAAAATGTGCTCAGGTGTATATATGCACAGGCATATGCATAAAAAATAATCTGGAAAGATAATCACCAAAACATTAATCTTGGTCAGTTCTGTGTTAATTTGTATTTTGATTCTTTTTTTTTCCAATTCCCCTAACTATTCCTTTCAGATAATATAGAAACTCAGATTGCCCCATCTTACAAGGTAGAGATAGTGGAATACACAGTAGTAGTCCTAGAAAGTCACCAAACAAATAAACATCAAGAAAAATAACACATACCTTGATTCTTTTTTTAATTGCATTATTTACATTTCTTTCCAATGAGCATGAATAATTTGTATATTTTAACAATTATTTTATAAGTATATACTTTAAACATCTATCAAAATAAGTTCATATATACAAAGATAGTATCCCAAGAAATGTTACAAAATGTAAACAGCATTTATCTCTAGATTGTGAGATTATAGATCACTTTTACATTCTTCTTGCCATTTATCTGTATTTTCTAAAATTACTATGTGTTATTCAGGTATTTAAAATAATAAAAATTATTAAAATGTTAATTTACTCTGGGAACTCTGACAATAATATTTCAGACTCTTAATTCTATTAGAACAGATTTAGCAGCTCCCTCTCCAATATTTGGGGCTTCCCTAGTACCTCAGTTAGTAAAGAATCTGCCTGCAATGCAGGAGACCCCAGTTCTATTCCTGGGTCTGGAAGATCTGCTAGAAAAGGGATAGGATACCAACTCCAGCATTCTTGGGCTTCTCTGGTGGCTCAGCTGGTAAAGAAATACACCTGCAATGCAGGAGACCTGGGTGTGATCCCTGGGTTGGGAAGATCCCCTGGAGAAGAAAACAGCTACCCACACCAGAATTCTGACCTGGAGAATTCCATGGACTGTATAGTCCATGGGGTCACAAAGAGTCGGACACAACTGAGTGACTTTCACTCTCCAATATTTTGTTGTGGTGGTGATGGTGGTGGCTTAGGGTTTATTTCTATTTTTAAAAAAAGAGAGAGAAAGGTGTATCTTGCATCAGATTTTTAAAATGTTTAAGTGAGATATTTTTCACAACCAGCTCAGGTATAAGGCTACTTTGTGGTCCTAATTGTGCAGTACACAAATTCAATTCCCTACTCCTAGAGACGAAATGCTGGTGCAGACAAGAACAAAAGCCTATGAATGCCAAGGTAAAGGAAAGAATTGCTTCCTTCTTTGGGAAAGGTATGAAGAGGCGGGGCAATACATTTACACACACTTTTTTCATTTAAAGCCTGGGACAAGACTTGAGTTAGAAGGGAAAGGATCATATAAGCTATTCTCTTCTGAATTTTGTCATGTGGAGGAAAGGATGAACAAATATAATAACATACTTTGGAAAACAAATGAGAGGTCAACACATAGTAAAGCCATTTAACATGACTTTCTGGGTCTAAGGACTTCCCTGGTAGCCCAGGTGGCTAAGACTCTGTGCTCCCAATGCAGGGGGACCAGGCTCCATTCCTGGTCAGGGAACAATCCCTTCCAGAACATGCTACGTGGAAGGACAGGAAAGCCTGATGTGCTGCAGTCCATGGGGTTGCAAAGAGTTGGACACGCTGGATGACTGAACAACAATTGGGTCTAAACGCAGCTATTATATCTTATTAGGTCTATAACCTTGGTAATTTATTTAACTTCTGTGCCTCAGATAAATGGAGATAATAGTAGTAGCTACTTCTTAAGAGAATTAGACTCAATAACCTCTCAATAACTGTAAGCTAACAATAATGAGCTTTGTAAAGAGAAGAAATATAGTATCATATATATGAGCCCAAATTTGAGTTTAATTATCTGTGTGACCCAGGTCAAATTAATTAGACTCATTATGCTTCAACCTCTCATCAGTAAAATGGGACAAATAAAATATTCCCTTATGGAGTTATTATAAAAATTAAACGAAATAATCTAAAGAAAGAGTCTGTTACATCATAGACATAAATAAAACTGCAGGCCCAGATTCACTCTCTAGTATTCATTATCTGGCTTCATGCCTCAGAGCCTGATCACTGAAATCACCTGCCCTCTGGCTTTCAGTGAGGTTCAGACAATGGGGAGTATCAGCAGAAGACCAGCAGGGAAGAGGAGAGTGATGTCAGCGTACTCATTCTCTTGGTTCTCTTCTTATGAGGTTTTACTCTGGATAGCTGCTTCTCTCTCAAAGAAAGTCAAAAATGGCCTTAAAGCCATTTTTCCATGAACCCTCTCCATCTGGGTTCCAGTAACCACTCTCTCTCTTGTCTCTCAGGACTATGAGTGGTGACAATGTTAACTTTCCCTGGTTTGGGCACTATCTCTTCTGGTTCTATATGCCCTGTCCACAGCTTTGTGAACAGTTCAGTGGCTCAGTCATGTTCAGCTCTTTGCGACCCCATGGACTGCAACATGCCAGGCTTCCCTGTCCATAACCAACTCCCAGAGCTTGCTCAAACTCATGTCCATTGAGTCAGTGATGCCATCCAACCATCTCATCCTTTGTCATCCCCTTCTACTGCCTTCAAGTTTTCCCAGCATCAGGGTCTTTTCAAATAAGTCAGTTCATCACATTAGGTGGCCAAAATATTGGAGTTTCAGCTTATGCATCAGTCCTTCCAGTGAACACTCAGGACTGATTTCCTTAAGGATTGACTGATTTGATCTCCTTGCAGTCCAAGGGACTGCAACTTCTCCAACACCACAGTTCAAAAGCATCAATGCTTTTGCACTCAGTTTTCCTTATGGTCCAATACTTACATCCATACATGACTACTGGAAAAACCATTGCCTTGACTAGATGGACCTTTGTCAGCAAAATAATGTCTCTGCTTTTTAATGTGCTGTCAAGGTTGATCACAGCTTTTCTTCCAAGGAGCAAGTGTCTTTTAATTTCATGGCTGCAGTTACCATCTGCAGTGATTTTGGAGCCCACAAAAATAAAGTCTGACACTGTTTCCATTGTTTCCCTATCTGTTTGCCATGAAGTGGTGGAACCAGTTGCCATGATCTTTGTTGAGTTTTAAGCCAGTATTTTCACTCCTCCTCTTTCACTTTCATCAAGAGGCTCTTCAGTCTCTCTTCACTTTCTGCATAAGGGTGGTGTCATCTGCATATGTGAGGTTATTGATATTTCTCCCAGCAATCTTGATTCCAGCTTGTGCTTCATCAAGCCAGGCATTTCACATGATATACTCTGCATATAAGTTAAATAAGCAGGGTGACAATGTACTCCTTTCCCAGTTTGGAACCAGTCAAGTTGTTCCATGTCTGATTCTAACTGTTGCTTCTTGACCTGCATACAGATTTCTCAGGGGGCAGGTAACGTGGTTTGGTATTTCCATCTCTTTAAGAACTTTCCACAGTTTGTTGTGATCCACACAATCAAAGGCTTTGGTGTAGTCAATAAAGCAGAAGTAGATGTTTTTCTGGAACTCTCTTGCCTTTTTGATGATCCAATGAATGTTGGCAATTTGTAAACAGCCCCTTTTAAGATAAACCCATCTCAAATTATTATAATATGAATATTTCATTTATTTACTGTTGATATCCTGACAGATTCAGAGAGTATGCTGTGACAGAGAATAAATCCTTATCATTATATTATTCAAAAATATGAAGATTTTGTCTTAATAATGAGATATAGGTTTTTAAATGCTGGACTGGATAAAGCACAAGCTGGAATCAAGATAGCTGGGAGGAATATCAATAACTTCAGAAACGCAGATGACACCTCCCTTATGGCAGAAAGCAAAGAAGAGCTGAAGAGCCTCTTGATGAAAGTGAAAGAGGAGAGTGAAAAAGCTAGCTTAAAATTCAACATTCAGAAAACTAATATCGTGGCATCTGGTCCAATCACTTCATGGCAAATAGATGGGGAAAACAGTGACAGAGTTTATTGGGGGGTCTGTAAAAAATGCAGGTGGTAACTGCAGTCATGAAATTAAAAGATGTTTGCTCCTTGGAAGAAAAGTTATGACCAATCTAGACAGCATATTCAAAAGCAGAGACATTACTTTGCCAACTAAGGTCCATCTAGTCAAAGCTATGGTTTTCCAGTAGTCATGTATGGATGTGAGAGTTGGACTATGAAGAAAGCTGAGTGCTGAAGAATTGATGCTTTTGAACTGTGGTGTTGGAGAAGACCCTTGAGAGTCCCTTGGACAGCAAAGAGATCCAACCAGTTCATCCTAAAGGAAATCAACCCTGAATATTTATTGGAAGGACTGATGCTGAAGCTGAAACTCCAATACTTTGGCCATCTAATGCACAGAACTGACTCATTTGAAAAGATCCTGATGCTGGGAAAGATTGAAGGTGGGAGGAGAAGGGGATGACAGAGGATGAGATGGTTGAATGGCATGACCGACTCAATGGACATGAGTTTGAGTAGACTCCAGGAGTTGGTGATGGACAGGAGGCCTCACATGCTGCAGTCCATAGGATTGCAGAGTCAAACACAACTGAGTGACTGAGCTGAACTCATTGGCTTTTAAGAAGGCTTGAAAATCACTTTGTCAGTGTTCTTCCTTGATAAGGGGCTTCCCTGGTAGCTCAAATGGTAAAGAATCTGCCTGTAATGTAAGACACTTGAGTTCAGTTCCTGGGTTGGGAAGATCCCCTGGAGAAGGAAATGACAACCAAACCCACTCCAGTATTCTTGCCTGGAGAATTCCATGGACAGAGAAGCCTGGCAGGCTACAGTCCATGAGGTTGCAAAGAGTCATACACAACTGAGTGACTGCCTTTATAAGAAAAACAAGCAAGAGATGCCCATGGATAACAAAAAGAATCAGTTTAAGGGACAAAGATGGAGGGTGGGGATAAGCTGAAGCCTCTAGGTCAATTATCCCATGGGCTGGAGGATTTCATTGGACCTCTTGCTGAAAATACCTGCCACAGTAAAACATATTCACTACATGGAAGATTACTTCTAATACTCAGACCATATCTCATCAGAAATATCTGAGGACTCCAGCCTTATTAGTAAGCAGAGATATTTTAAGCTGCTTCATTGTATAAAAATAAAGAAGGGCAGTTGATTTTTTATGTCGTGGTTTCCTGCAATTCTATTCCCACTCCCAGGGAACTCTTTTGTTATTTTCACCCTTGTTGAAACAACGCTAGAGAACAATGTTAAAGTGGCTTCCATGGCAAGAGACCCAAAAGGTTAGATATGCTCAGTGATACTTTCAAGATAAGCCTCTCAACCTTGCCGTGGTACCCAGAGAAGAGTGTGCTTCAGACCTTTGTTTTTAGTATGCTACTAAGTTAGTCAGTGCCTTAATAATTAGTAAACTCTAGTGTGCCAAATTATCTTTATATAAATAGGTTGTGTGGATTACACTTGCCTTGTGGATGTGGAACATGAGCTCCTCAAAGACAGATACATTTGTCTCTTATTCCAAATAGCACTGCTAGGATTTAATAATTGCAATATTATGTGCAGGCAAGTAACCTGAATGCTGCATAAAAGCCTCAAATCCTCTAAGGTTCCCAACCGAGGTAACTGTAACTGGCAACTTGCTTTTGTGCATAGGAACAATTTGGTGATTTTCACTGATTGATGCATTTCCAGACTTCACTAAAAGCCAGGAACTCATGTAAGGAGATGTCTGAATGAGGAAAATCTGACAGAAGAGTGTGCATGCCAGGAAAAATGAATGACTACAAAGTATGCATGGGGAGCATCTGAAAAGGCAATATTAAATGGAAGTAAAAGATGAAGTCCTTTGACTTTTGTGCACATTAAATGAATATTAATTTGGTATACTTTTGGCAAATTGCCTCTTATAACAACTGCCATCTGGAATCATAAATGCAATCCTAAGCCTAAAGAAAGAATAACAAAGAATAATACACTGCATGATTCAAAGCACAGAACCTACAGCTAACAGCATTCCCTTTTATGTATGACTTATAAGGAAGTACCATAATAAAAATCATAAAATTAAGGTACAGTTAAATGTACTTTTACAGAAAATATGTTATTTCTGGATACCTTTTTATCTTCCAAGATAACTAGAAACCTCCAAAATCAATAAGACAAATGCAAAATCTGTCTGTCACTTCAACTTTCAATTCTGAGATATTTAAATACCACTTTTATCTCCTATTTTCAGACAAAATTTTAATGGATTTTCGGGGGGTGCGACTCCAGATGTTTTTACAAATATTTGTTGGATTTTGTAATCCAAATGCTTCACTGTGTGCCAAATCATACTATACCTGGAAATTGAACTATTCATGCTGCAAATTGAATTCCTCAAAGTGAATCCTTTATAAATAACGCATATTAACATAAAAAACTATCTAAATTAAATGAGGTCATTTCTATTTCTCAAAGGAAACTTGATTTGCAACTCCATCAACTCCAATAAGACAGATCAGAATAAGCAAATGGCAAGATGAATCTCAATCATATGAAAATTAAAATCTAGCTCTTTCTTAAAGGGAACCATACTGCACACAAGAGTTTACTAAATTTCAGAGGTTTAACCGGCTTTAGAAATCATACATATGAATACTTTCCCATGTTACACATCAAAGAACTGAGAAAAAAATACGTGAAGAGACGTGCATATGTATAATACCTATCCAACGCTCACCAAAAAAAGGAAAAAAAAAAACAGAGTAACAATACTAATGTAAAAAAAAATCTAGTAAAGTATACTACCTCATGTGAGAAATGGAATGAGAAGCAATGAGATACAGAATCTAGTAGAAAAGCAAATTTGCAACAAAGAAATCCCATGTTCGTGATCACATCCATGCATACACAGCAACATCAGTACCCTACCCGGTGGTGTTGGCCCTTGAGCGTGCAAAGTGCAGTGAAATAAGTGTACAATGAGATGGTTATGGTAACATAGAAAACTGAGTGAACATGGACACCCCACCTCAGCTAAAAATACATGTAACTATTGGGTAAAATAAATGTTTTAAAAAATTAAATGCTCAATTATGAAAAAAGAAAGTAAAAATCCTAGTTATAAAAAAAGTTTGTACAACTTCAAAAAACAAGAGCAATTAATCCTTGAGCAGAAGTTTAGGAAACCCAGGGTGTTAGTTGACTAATTATAGGTCCTCAGTTTTAGGGCTGTAATGCCTATTGAGGGACATGAAGACAGAAACACTGTAGCAAGGTCCTTTGAGTCAAAGATGGACTAGAAAGCCTCCACCCATCAGCAATGGGGAGAAAATTCAAATTTTGATTAACCATGGTTCAGAGTGGGGCAAAGGTCTCTCATAAGAAATCAAAGTTGCCACACATGTGCCATGCAAGTGTCAGATCTGAATTTAAAATAGACACATAGTAGGGGGAAACCTTGAAGAATGAAATTAACATGATGAAATTTTTAAAACAGAGAAACTCCTGGGCTCTGGACAGAAAGAAGCATATATAAAATTACTTTTGATATACCACTTCTACAATCAGGGACACATGGAAACTCAATGCTTCCCATCTCCTACTCCTCCAAGTAAACTAAAGATGAGCTTCTAATAAAAGAAACAAAACCACATGAAGAAACAATCTATTAGGAGAAGTACATCAGTCAAAACACACAGAAAGATTAGTACCTCTAAGAACTTGAAACAGAGCAATCTGAGATAAACCATAAAATAAGTATATTTTAAATGACTGAAGAAATAAATGAGGGAATAAAAACCACAAGGAGTCAATAGGACATCAACAAAAGAACTTTTCATTTAAAAAATAACCAAATAGAATTCTTCACATAGAAATAAACAAAAAAAGTTGCCCTAAAACCTCCAGGAGCAAGTCAAATAGCAAATGAGAAAGACCTAAGTGAAAAAAAAATTTGTAGTATGAAAGTTAGATCTGAAAAAATTATCCAAAATACAACACACAGAAATGGAAAGATAGAAATTTTGAAAGGGAGTTTGAGGGATGAAAAGGACGGGGGAGGGATTGGGGGCAGGAGGAGAAGGGGATGACAGAGGATGAGGTGGTTGGATGGCATCACTAACTCGATGGACATGAGTTTGAGTAAACTCCGGGAGTTGGTGATGGACAGGAAGGCCTAGCATGCTGCAGTCCATGGGGTCACAAAGAGTCAGACACAGTGAGCAACTGAACTGAATATGAATCATAGAAACAAATATTAGAAACACTGTCAGGCAATATTTGAACAGATATTGGTGGCAAATTTTCCAAAATCAAATTGAAAGGTACAAAGAGAATTTTTAAAAAAGTACACACCTAGACATTAAAAGCATTACAGACAAGGATATATTATTTTTGTTACCCATAGACACTCCCTGGACAATACTAAATAACACAATTCAGAAAGAAAGTAAATGTGGCCCAAAGGGAAGGATTAAAATACAAAAAAACAGTAATAAAGAAAGAGATGAAAAACAAATTAAATGTAAGTAAAATTAGCTACAAGCAACATACATAATAATAATCAACTATAGTTTAAAAGAAAGTGGAATTAATATATCAAATAGCTATTACATATGCAGTGTGAGGGGCTTCTCTAGTAGCTCAGCTGGTAAAGAATTCGCCTACAATGCAGGAGACACTGGTTCGATTCCTGGGTAGGGAAGATCCCATGGGGAAGGGATAGGCTACTGACTCCAGTATTCCTGGGCTTCCCCAGTGGCTCAGATAGTAAAGAATCAGCCTGCAATGCGGGAAATCTGGACTGGGACGATCCCCTGGAGGAGGGCACCGCAACCTACTCCAGTGTTCTTGCCCAGAGAATCCCATATATAGAGGAGCCTGTTGGGCTACAGTCCATGGGGCCACAAAGAGTCAGACACAACTGAGTAACTAAGCACCACATAGCCCGTACAATGTGAGGAGTTGATTGGAGTTAAACTGCTATAAACTCCTTGAAATGTTGGGGAGGAAAGTAAATATGTTTCTAAAATACTTAATAAACTGAAAGTTATATCATAGATGGGAATATTGAACACCATGAAGTTATTTATCACCTTTCCAAGTTAATCTGTAAAATTAATGCTATCTCAATTTAAAATCATCAATAGAATTTCTTCTGGAACTTGAGAAGCTGACTTCACAATTTGTAAGAGATAGCTAATACACAATTTTGAGGAAGAACAAGAAGTAAATACAAAGCTATTGTAATACATCATGGTTTATTATAATGCTTCATAAGTCAGTGTGACATTGACCCCAGGAGGACAAATAAACTAATGGGACTGAAAAAAAGAGAATAGTAGACTCAAGTACATATGCAAATATGGCTTATGATAAAGAAGGCATCACAAATCAGTGGAAAAATGATGAGCTACTTATTAAAGTAAGACTAGTGGTTACACATATAAAAGATATAAAACCTGAGCCCTAACATACATCATGAATACAATTATAGCAGAATAATGTAACATTATGGCAAATAAAAATTTCTTAAATAAGACAAACAAAAATTCATATTGATAACATACAGAAAGATAATACAAGCATTTGATAAAGAGAAAGGTAAATACTTATAGACCTCAGGTAGAGGTAAACTGATATTGATATATATAGACATATAGATATATAGAACAATATCTAATAAAATTAAAGACATGTATATATGATGACCCAGCTATTCCATTTCTAGGAAAATACCCTAGAGAAACTTTCTGAGCATGCATAGAAATGCTCATTGTAGAAATTTTGGGAAAAATAAAGGTTTGGAAATAATCAAAATATTCATTAGTAAGGATCTACATGTATCAGTCCATTTCCAAGTCACTGGAATTGCCAATAAAGCACAACTAAAAACATTTGATTGGAACAAGACATAAAATGTGGCAGGTTATAAGTATTTTAAACTCACTTATGCACAAAGTCATACAACAGCACATTCAAATATAGAACTGGTAATGGAGGAGGAAAATGCCACTTGAAGAGTTGTTTATGTAGGTCTTGTTTAGGGCACAATGTCCAATATATGCTTAATTATTATTCTCAGTCCCAACACATTGACAGGTATATATGCTAAGTCGTTTCAGTCAGGTTCGACTCTGTGCCACGCCATAGACAGCCTACCAGGCTCCCCCGTCCCTGGGATTCTCCAGGCAAGAACACTGGAGTGGGTTGCCATTTCCTTCTCCAATGCATGAAGGTGAAAAGAGAAAGTGAAGTCGCTCAGTCATGTCTGACTCTTAGCGACCCCATGGACTGCAGCCTACCAGCCTCCTCCATCCATGGGATTTTCCAGGCAAGAGTACTGGAGTGGAGTGCCATTGCCTTCTCCGACAGGTATATATGCATATACATATTCAAATACCTATCAATGTGTTGGGATTGAGAAGAATAATTATGCAACACTATCAAGAACCAAGACTACCACCATACCATTTTCCAATGTCAGATCTAAGAATAGAGATTCAGCAAATGATATTATAAATATCTTAAGCCAAAACATTCAGCTACTAAGCTTCCAAATCCTATTCTCTGCAGGATCCCAAATATTCAGGTTGACATGTACAGGCCTTGAATTAGCCAGATGGCTAAATTTGTACTATTCCCAATAAAGGGAAAAAGTCTCAATCTGTAGTTCTTTTCTGTTAAATGAAGAACCAACTATATATTAGTAGGCACTACCAGGAATTCAGTAAGTGTTTGATTTAACCATATTACTTCATTCATTTATTCAATGAGAACTTACTGAATGCTAGATGGCGCAGTGGTTAAAAAAAAAAAAAAATCTGCCTACCAATGCAGAAGACACAGGAGACATGGATCCAAACCCTGGGTGCTGGAAGATCCCCTGGAGGAGGAAATGGCAATGCACTCCAGTATTCCTGCCTGGAAAATTCCAAGGACAGAGGGGCCTGGCAGGCTAAAGTCCATGGGGTAGCAAAGAGTTGGACCCAAATGAGCACAATGCATGCATGCACGTGATCAACTACTATACTAAGCACTGCTTCCTTTCTATTGTATTGTTTCAGGAAACCTTCACACCTGTCACTGGGTCTAATTTCATGACATATTACTCTCATGGTCTATCAGAGGAAGAAGAAACTGTCCACATTTTATAGATCCTCTAATTCCAGGGTACTAAGTACCAAATGACACAGCATGAGATCTTGGATAATATAGTAGGAGAAATTTACCACAACTATTGTCAGTCACAAAATAAGTATCAACTTGCCCATATATATAAACACACACACACACACACACAAATACTCTAAATTCTGACAACACAGGAACTTTCCCCAATGCCTGCACTATTGCCCTGATCAGGATTAGAAATGCTCTATTTTTAAAATAATCTTGGTACACTCAGAGAATTAGTGGTACCTAGAATGGAGCCAGTTAATAAAAACTAGATTCCAGTTCTTAAAATAGGGAAATAAACATAAAATCACATTCTTCCTAGGGAAAGCAGCAGAAGCTTTATGCAGATCACGTCCAGGGAGGTTAAGTGTTTTGATTCAAGTAAAAAGACCGTGGATTTCCTGAGGTGATTACTTAGCACAGCAAGCAATGCAATCTGCTATGATTTCAAAGCAAGTATATCTTCAGTTTATGTATCTCAATAAACAGGAATACGGCAATAATCCAACTGTCAACATTCAGTTCACTCACTGATTCGCGTTCGATTCGCGTTCGATTCTTTGTGACCCCATGGACTGCAGCATGCCAGACTTCCCTGTCTATCACCAACTCCTGGAACCTACTCAAACTCTTTTCCATTGAGTCAGTAATGCTATCCAATCACCTCATCCTCTGTCATCCCCTTCTCCTTCCACCTTCAATCATTCCCAACATCAGGGTCTTTCAAATGAGTCAGTTCTTTGCATCAGGTGGCCAGTGTATTGGAGTTTCAGCTTCTGCATCAGTCCTTCCAATGAATATTCAGGAATGACTTCCTTTAGAATGGACTGGTTGTATCTCTTTATAGCCCAAGGGACTCTCAAGGGTCTTCTCCAACACCACAGTTCAAAAGCATCAATTCTTCAGCACTCAGCTTTCTTTATAGTCCAATTCTCACATCCATACATGACCACTGGAAAAACCCTATCTTTGACTAGACGGACATTTGTTGGCAAAGTAATGTCTCTGCTTTTGAATATGCTGTCTAGGTTGATCATAGCTTTTCTTCCAAGGAGTAAGCTTCTTTTAATTTCATGACTGCAGTCACCATCTGCAGTAATTGTGGAGCCCCCAAAATAAAGTCTGACACTATTTCCACTGTTTCCCCATCTATTTGCAATGAAGTGATGGGACCAGATGCCATGATCTTAGTTTTCTGAATGTTGAGTTTTAAGCCAACTTGTTCACTCTCCTCTTTCACTTTCATCAAGAGGCTCTTTAGTTCTTCTTCACTTTCTGCCATAACGGTGGTGTTATCTGCATATCTGAGGTTACTGATACTTCTCCAAGCAATCTTGATTTCAGCTTGTGCTTCATCCACCCTGGCATTTCACATGATATACTCTGCATATAAGTTAAATAAGCAGGGTGACAGTATACAGCCTTGGGTACTCCTTTTCCTATTTGGAACCAGTATGTTGTTCCATGTCCAGTTCTAACTGTTGTTTCTTGACCGGCATACAGATTTCTCAGGAGGCAGTTAAGGTGGCCTGGTATTTCCATCTCTTTAAGAATTGTCCACAGTTTGTTGTAATCCATACAGTCAAAGGCTTTGGTGTAGTCAGTAAAGCAGACATAGATGTTTTTCTGGAACTCTTGCTTTTTTGATGATCCCATGAATGTTGGCAATTTGGTCTGTGGTTCCTCTGTCTTTTCAAAATCCAGCTTGAACAATCTGGAAGTTCACAGTTCACATACTGTTGAAGCCTAGCTTGAATAATTTTGAGTATTACCTTGCTAGCCTGTAAGATGAGTGCAGTTGTGTGGTAGTTTGAACATTCTGTGTCATTGACTTTCTTTGGGATTGGAATGAAAACTGACCTTTTCCAGTAATGTGGCCACTGCTGAATTTTCCAAATGTGCTGGCATATTGAGTGCAGCACTTTCATAGCATTATCTTTTAGGATTTGAAATAGCTCAACTGGAATTCCATCACCTCCATTACTTTTGTTCCTAGTGATCCTTCCTAAGGCCCACTTAGGATGTCTGCCTCTAGGTGAGTGATCACACCATCATGGTTATCTGGGTCATAAAGACTTTTTGTATCATTCTGCTGTGTATTTTTGCCCCCTCTTCTTAGTATCTACTGCTTCTGTTAGGCCCATACGATTTCTGTCCTTTATTGTGCCCATCTCTGCATGAAATGTTCCCTTGGTATCTCTAATTTTATTCAAGAGATCTCTAGTCTTTCCCATTCTGTTTTCCTCTATTTCTTTGCAATGATGATTGAGGAAGGCTTTCTTACCTTTCCTTGCTATTCTTTGGAACTCTGCATTCAAATGTGTATATCTTTCCTTTTCTCCTTTGCCTTAAGCTTCTTTTCTTTTTCAGCTTTTGTAAGACCTCCTCAGACAAACATTTTGCTTTTTTACATTTCTCTTTCTTGGGGATGGTCTTGATCACTGCCTCCTGCTCAATGTCACAAACCTCCCTCCATAGTTCTTCAGGCACTCTATCTATCAAATCCAATCCCTTGAATCTATTTCTCACTTCCACTGTATAATTGTTAGGGATTTGATTTAGGTCATATCTGATTGGTCTAGTGGTTTTCCCTACTTTCTTCAATTTAAATCTGAATTTTGCAATAAGGAGTTCATGTTTTAAGCCACAGTCTGCTCCCAGTATTGTTTTTGCTGACTGTATAGAGCTTCTCCATCTCTGGCTGCAAAGAATATAATCAATCTGATTTCAGTGTTGACCATCTGGTGATGTCCACGTGTAGAGTCTTCTCTTGTGTTGTGTTGCTATGACCTATGCGTTCTCTTGGCAAAACTCTTAGCCTTTGGCCTGCTTTGTTTGTACTCCAAGGCCAAATGTCAACATATCTAGTGTTAATATTTCCTGTCATTACACAACTGTAATAGCCCTATTTTCTGATACAGGAATATAGCAGATACAGGTCTAATGTCCATGTCTCAGCCTTATAGAGCTCTGTCCTACTAGGTTTGATGATCAATGTTTGCAACTTTAGAACACAATAGGAACTTCACCCTAGTCCATTGTGCATCATTATCTGGAAAACTACCTGGAGGTAGTTCTCCTTCCTGCCCACATACAAGGAGGAGTATTGATGTCAGGCTTACTCACCCTAATATTCCCATTACCCTACACATGGAGTGGACATGAGTAAATTACTGCTAAAACTTTGGACCTGCTTGATTTGCATTTCCATAACATGTTAAGGAATTAAAACAAACAACATAACTTAACTTTACTTCTAAAATTCCCCTGTGAGGTAAACTCAGTAATCTCTGTTATCCCACACAACCCAAGAGACTAAGCACTCCCATAAGACTGTGATATTTTTAGGGCCAACCTTGGCGTTTTGACAGTGCTGAGAATTTTCATTTGGCTCAGAACCACAGAGACCCTCCAGAAACAGAAACTAAAAAAAAAAAAAATCCTCCTACATTATATCAAGAGGAAGAATATTATTTTAGAACAGTCCTTTTAGCATGGGAGGTTCTTTCATCAAGAATAATCCAGGGCAAATTTATGTCCTATTATTTATCAGACAGCTTTTAATATCCTTGTTATTCATAGACAGAAATTAGAAATATAATGAAGTTGTGATTTCACTTTCCTATCCCTGGTACTAACAAAGGAGCTAAGAGGCCTCTAAGATGAAAATGAGTGAATGAAAAGCAGACCTTCACTTTCTACAGTTCTATTTAGAGTTCACAGCTCTGTCAGCAAGAGGCACAAAACAGAACTACCTCCAAAACTTGTGTCTCCAGGATTAACCATGCCCAAGAGAAATACAGAAAACCTGAAGCACTAATTGGAAGAAAAAGATCATAGGAAAACATCAGTCAAACAAGATGTGAAAAAAATCAGAAGTCTCAGGTTTTTGTAAACTCCTCTAGGAGGTCTCACCTTACCACATTAACTCTATATTAATGCCGTTTACTCTCAACACATTGTTATCAGCGGACACAATATGGACCAACACTTATTTACACAGATGCTGACTAATACATTTCAAAGAAAATTAGCTACTATTCATCCAGTATTTATTGAGTCCCTACTGTGTTCCAGGTGCTGTTCTAGGTGCTGGGAATACAGCATGGAACAAAACAAACAAAAACCATGCCATGTAGAACTGACACTCTGGGTGAGAGAAACAATCAAAATCAAACATAGCACAGGATTTAGAGATTAAAGTGTATTAAACTTTGAGGACTTTCACAGCAAAGAAGAACAGAAAAATCAGGAGGAAGGTGGTAGAACATAAGGGACTAGATTTAAGAGATAAGTTTCTTTTAAGATGGGAGAAAGGGCACATTGGTATTCTAAAGGGAATAACCACAGAGAAAGAAAAATTGACCATGTAGGAGAACAGCTAACATAACGTTCTTACCAAGGTGAAAAGGGTTATGATCTAGCGCAAAATTAGAAAGATTGGTTTTCTTAGGAGCATAGGGAATTCATCTATTCTAACTAGCAGGAAGGCAAAGGAAATGAATAGAGATGCTGGCAAGTGAATAGATATGGTGATAGGAGAAAACAGAATCTACTCTGGGGCCAAGACCACACTTTATATTCTTTCCCTAAGCATTTACATTCCTGTTCCACTATTAGGTCGAATGGCACTAGCATGAAACCAGATATTTAGATAAATGCAATGAAATAAAAAGTCCAGAAATAAATCCATACATATATGGTCAATTAATTTTTAACAAAGTCACCAAAACTATACAGGATAGGACAGTCTCTACAATAAATAGCACTAGTGAAAACGGATATTCACTTGCAAATGAATGAAACTGGTATCATATACCATATACAAAATCAACTCAAAATCATTGAAGATGTGAAGGTAAGACCTGAAACCATGAAGCTCCTAGAAGAAAACACAAGGGATAAGTTTCCTTGACACTTGTCTTGGCAATTTTGTATATTTGATATCAAAAGCAAACCAAAAAAGACAAAAAATAAACAAGTGGAACTATATCAAATCTAAAAAGCTTTTGCTTAAAGGTAATCATCAACAGAATAAAAAGGAAACCTATGGAATTTAAAAGATATTTGCAAACCACATATCTGATAAGGAGTTAATGTCCAAAATATATAAAGTGTTAATATCCAAAATATATTAGGAACTCATACAACTCATTAAAAAAACCAGTTACCCAAATTAAAAATGGGCAAATGATCTGAATAGACGTATCTCCAAGGAAGACATATAAATGGTCAATAAGTATATGAAAAGATGCTCAACATCACTAATCACCAGGGAAATGAAAATCCAAACCACAATGAAATATCACCACACATCTGTAAAGATACCTGTTATCAAAAAGACAAGAGAAAACAAGTGTTGGAGAGAATGTAGAGAAAAGGGAACATTGTGCACTGATGGTGGGCATGTAAATCTGTAAACTCGATGAAAACCTCTATGGAGGTTGCTTAAGAAATTTTAAATTAAACTACCATAAGACCCAGGAATCCCACTTATGAGCATATATCTGAAGGAAACGAAAGCACTAGATCATAGAGATATCTGAAACTCCATATTTTTTGTAGTAAATCCACAATAACCAAAATATGGAAACAAACTGTTTACCTATGAATAAAAGGATAAAAACATGTATTTTTTTGTATATAACACAATGGAATATTACTCACCTTTAAAAATAATCTTGTCATTTGCAAAATCCTGTACAAACCTGGAGGGGTTTACATAAGCCAGACAGAGAAAGACAAATACTAAATTATTCCAATCTATATGTAGAATCAAAAAAGAAAACAACTAAATTCATAGAAACAGAGAGACTGGTGGTTGTCAGGAGCTAACAGGCAGGGGAAATGTGGACAGGATGGTAAAAGGATACAAACTTTAAGTTGTAAGATGAGTAACTTTTGAAATCTAGTGTATAGCATGTTAATTACAGTTGATAATACTATATCATGAGCTGAAATTTACTAAGGGTATATCTTTCACCATTCTTACACAAAAAGAATGTGTTAATTAACTATGAAAGGTGGGAATCCTTTCAAAATGTATACAGATATCAAATCATCACACTATACACACATATATACATATATATATAACAATTTCGCTAACAGTAAACTTGTAAAAATATTTATTGTCAAAAATGTATATATACTGACCTACAAGTAGCCATCACTGGTGAAATGGAAAGAGAATCAGACTTGGAAATAATAACAATGTATTTGAGTCCCAGCTCCACAATTTACTAGTTTGTGATCCTAGGCAAATTACCTCATTTCTTGCATCTTCTGCTTTCTCGATTATAAAACAGGATAGCTAAGACAGTTACTGGGAAATTATGTGCAAGTACTTTATGACTGAAGGTAAATAAATAATTTTGAAAATAACTTCAGCAGCAAACATTCTGGTCAACTGAAATGCCATGCAGAAGCCCAATATATAAGAGGATTAAAATGGAGATAATTTGGTTAATATGGAAGTAGGTGGCCTGAAATGTTGCCTACTCACCCCTCCTGCACTCTGACAGCCTTTGAGAGGGGTTTTCAAAACCCTCTATAGCTCTGAAGAACAGAGTCTGAAAACCACTGAAACCTACACATAGAACATATAATTGTTGATCCCCTCTTCATTCGTTATACTTACATACTTTTCCTGCACTGTATGACTTGACTATGCTACTGATAAAGGCATCTCTGAAGTTCATTTCCAAGCATAGAGTCGGTCAAGCAAACTCTAAAGAGAAGTGTTTAATCCAAACTCCGTCTCCCGCTGTTGAATTGTTTTGTCTCCTTGATTATTAGTCTGGTCTACCATAAGAGCCAGCTGCTGCCCATGCTTATTGGGGAAAAGAACTTATCAATATATATTTCCCTGTCTACTAGAATCCAGTGACTGGCTATCTATTTCCTATTCTAAACTTTTGTTGGATTCTATTGAAAATGGCCACAGAATTAGATTTCAACTGATACTATTGTTCTGTCAAGCTATTTCTCTATAGTGCATAACTACTCTTGCCATATCTTAATGAATTTTTTTCTTCATTCTCTGGTTAAAGAGGCTGTGACCCTTTCTCCAGAAATAAATTTGCTAATTTTGGACCAGTCAAACCATGAGGTAATTTCCATAGCTATTTCCATTGGTATTATTAACTAACATGTTTGTAGATCCACAGTATAAGAGTAGTAATCCAGTGCCCAGGTAATGGAGATACAGTTCTAGGATTCAAACTAGTTCTGCCACTTTATCTGTGTAACTTTGAAGGAATTAGTTAACCAATCTGCATCTCAGTTTCTTTATGGAGTCTGGCGATGATTATGATAATTATGATAACTGTAACTGGACCTTGTCATATGCCAGGTATCTTTTAAATCATTTTAATTGAAAATGGTACTTATCCCACAAAGTTGTGGCTAGAATTAAATAAAACAGTACTATTAGAGGTCATAGACTAATACTTGCATGTAAGTACTTAATAAATATCATATATGATTATTTTATTAGTATTAATTCAAGCAATGTTTACTGTGTATTTCTTGAGAAAACATGCCTTAAAATCAGAGTTCACACTCTTAATAAATTTGTTTAGGGGACCAACATGTACCTAAAAGTCATATCTTTTTATCCCAGCTTTACTGAAACATAAGTTAAAATAAAGCTATGTAATTATAAGGTATGCAACATGATGATGCAATACACATAAATATTGTGTACGGTCACCACAATAAGGTCAGTTTATACATCCATCAGTTTATACACTTACTATTTACATTTTTCTGTGGTGAGAATGTTTAAGATCTACTCTGAGTAACTCTCAAGTATATAACACAGTACTATTAACTATAATCTAGCACCACCATGCTGTATATTAGAGTCCCCAGAAGTTATTCATGTTATAAATGAAGTTTGTACCTTTTAATCAACATCTCCCCATCTCCCAGACCCAGTGGCGAATGTCATTCTACTCTCTGTTTCTTTAGCTTTGGCCTTTTTAGCATAATGTCCTCAAGGTCCGTACATGTAGTTGCAAATATGAGGATTTCTTGCTTTCATGGCTGAATGATATTCCACTCTGTGTGACACACATGCATACCAAGTTTTCTTTATGCATTCATCTGTCAATGGATACACGTTTTTCCCATGTCCTGCTACAATAATGTTAACAATGAACCTAAGAGTGCAGCAATCTCCTAAAGATAGTAATTTCATCTTCTTCAGATGCACACAATTTTTCTTTTGGTATCCACAGGGTATTGATCCCAGGATCTCCTGTGGATACCAAAATCTGAACTGCTCAAATCTCTTAAATAAAATGATACACTTGCACATAACCTACACACATCTGCTCATATACTTTAAATTATCCCTAGATAACTTATAATACCTAAGACAATATGAAAGCTGTGTAAGTAGTTGTAAATACAATATAAAGGTAATGTAATTAGCTGCCAGCACATGGCAAATGCAAGTTTGGCCTTCTAGGATATACTGAATTTTTTTTTTTTTTAATATTTTCCACCTATGGCTGTGGAACCATAGACAGGCAACTGTATTCAAATAGTAGGATTCTGAGATTTCTTGATAGTCCTACTTTTTATTTTTAGGGCTCTCCATGTTTGTTTCCATAGTGGCTGTATCAATTGATATTTTTACCAGTAGTACACTGTAAGAATTCCATTTTCTCCACATCAGTATTTTTGCATCTGGTCTCGTTGTTGATAGCCATTCTAAGAGGTGTGAGGTGGTTTTGACTTTAATTTGCTGATGACTAGTGATGCTGACCAGGCTTCCTGGGTGGCTCAGCTGGTAAAGAATCTGCCTGCAAGGCAGGAGACCCTGGTTCAATTCCTGGGTGGGGAAGATCCCGTGGAGAAGGGATAGGGTACCCTCTCCAGTATTCTTGGACTTCTCTGATGGCTAAGATAGTAAAGAATCCACCCACAATGTGAGAGACCTGGGTTTGATCCCTGTGTTGGGAAGATACCCTGGAGAAGGGCATGGCAACCCCCTCCAGGCTTCTTGCCTGGAGAATCCTCATGGACAGAGAAGCCTGGTGGGCTACAGTCCATAGGGTCGCAAAGAGTCAGATACAACTGAGTGACTAAGCACAACACATTGATGTTGACCAATATTTTACACACCTGATGACAGTTTGTATGCCATCTTTGGGAAAAAAAAATCTCTTCAATTCCATTCGCCATTATTTAATAGGATTATTTGGTATTTTGCTTTTGAATTCTATAAGTCCCTTAAATATTTTATATAACCACTTATTAGATACATGGTTTGCAAATATTTTCTCCTATTCCACAGGTTGCCTTTTCATTTCCTCAATTATTTATTTGCCTTGCCAAACCTTTTGAGCATGATCTAGTCCCACTTATTTTTGCTTTCATAGATTATGTTCTTGGTTTAATATCTAAAAACCACTGCCAAGACCAAAGTTAAGAAGCTTTATCCCTATGTTTTCTAGGATTTTTATGATTTTAGGTCTTAAGCCCATTTTGAGTTTACTTTTATAAGTGGTGTGAGATAGGGATTTAATTCAATTCTTCTGTAAGTGAATACCAGTTTTCTCACAACTATTAAATGAAGAGAGTTTATCCACTGAATATTTTTGGCTTGTCAATTATTAGTGGTGGTTTAGCTGCTAAGTCGTGTCTGACTCTTGCAAGCCCAAAGAATATAGCCCGCCAGGCTCCTCTGTCCATGGGATTTCCTAGGCAAGAATTCTGGAGTGGGTTACCATTTCCTGCTCCAGGGGATCTTCTTGACCCAGGGATCAAACCAAGGTCTCCTGCTTTGCAGGCAGATTCTTTACCAATTGAGCCACCAGGGAAGCTCTTTCTCAGTTATTAATTGACTGTATATACATGTGTTTATTTCGAGGGCTCTCAGTTCTGTGCCATTGATCTATGCATGTGTGCAAAGTCATATCTGACTCTTGTGACCCCATAGACTGTAGCTAGGCATCTCTGTCCAAAGAATTTTACAGGCAATAATACTAGAGTGGGTTGCTATTTACTACTCCAGGGATCTTCTTGGTCCCAGGGATCAAACGTGCATCTCTTATATCACCTTCATTGGAAGGCAGATTCTTCACCATTGAACCACCTGGGAAGCTCCTCCATTGGTTTATGCATGCATGCTAGTTGCTTCAGTCATGTCCGACTCTTTAGGATCCTATGAACTATAGACCACCAGGCTCCTTTGTCCAAGGGATTCTCCAGGCAAGAATAGTAAAGTGGGTTGCCAGGTTCTTCTCTAGGGTATGATCCCAACTCAGGGATCAAAGCCATGTCTCACTGTGTCTCCTGCACCACAGGCGGGTTTTTTTTTTTTTTTTTTACCACTAGTGCCACCCTTACAGGTCTCCCTTTATGCCAGTGCCATGCTGTTTTGATCCAAATAGTTTTGCAATGTACTTGAAAATCAGGACATATGCTGCCTCAAGCTTTGTCATTCTTTCTCGGAATTGTTTTGTCTATTCCAGGCCTTTGTGGTTTCACAAAAATTTTAGAATTGTTTTCTCTTCCTATGAAAAATGCTATTGGAATTTCGATAGGAATTGCAGTGACTCTATAGATGGCTTTGGGTAGTATAAATATTTTAACAATAATAATTTTTCTGATCCATAACCTCAGGTATCTGTCCATTTATTTTTATCTTCTTCAATTATTTGCATCAATGTTTTACAGTTTCAGTGTATGGTCTTTAACTACTTTCATTAAATTCACTCAAGTGTTTTATTGTTTTTGATGCTATTCTAAAAGGAAATGTTTTCTTTTCAAATACTTATTAGTGTACAGAAATAATTGATTTTTGTCTGTTAATTTTGTGTCTTGCAACTTTACTATACTCATGTATTATAATAGTTATTGATAGGGTCTCTATGATTATCTATACACAAGTTCAGAGTGCCTAATGAACTATGGATGGAGGTTCGTGACACTGTACAGGAGACAGGTATCAAGACCATCCCCATGGAAAAGAAATTCAAAAAGCAAAATGGCCATCTCAGGAGGCCTTAGAAATAGCTGTGGAAAGTAGAGAAGTGAAAAGCAAACGAGAAAAGGAAAGATATACCCATTTGAATGCAGAGTTCCAAAGAATAGCAAGAATAGATAAGAAAGCCTTTTTCAGTGATCAATGCAAAGAAATAGAGGAAAACAATAGAATGAAAAAGACTAGAGATCTCTTCAAGAAAATTAGATATACCAGGGGAACATTTCATGCAAATATGGGCACAATAGGACAGAAATGGTATGGACCTAACAGAAGCAGAAGATATTAAGAAGAGGTGGCAAGAATACACGGAAGAACTGTGCAAAAAGATCTTCATGACCCAGATAATCATAAAGGTGTGATCACTCACACTCACCTAGAGCCAGACACCCTGGAATGTGAAGTCAGGTGGGCCTTAGGAAGCATCACTACAAACAAAGCTAGTCGAGGTGATGGAATTCCTGTTGAGCTAATTCAAATCATGAAAGATCATGCTGTGAAAGTGCTGCACTCAGTATGCCAGCAAATTTGGAAAACTCAGCAGTGGCCACGGGAGTGGAAAAGGTCAGTTTTCATTACAATCCCAAGAATGGCAGTTCCAAAGAATGCTGAAATGACTTCACAACTGCACTCATCTCACACGCTAGTAAAGTAATGCTCAAAATTCTCCAAGCCAGGCTTCAACAGTACATGAAGCATGAACTTCCAGATGTTCAAGCTGTTTTTACAAAAGGCAGAGGAACCAGAGATCAAATTACCAGCATCCTCTGGTCTATGGAAACAGCAAGAGAGTTCCAGAAAAACATCTACTTCTGCCTTATTGACTATGCCAAAGCCTTTGATTGTGCGGATCACAACAAACTGGAAATTTCTTCAAGAGATGGGAATACTAGACCACCTGACCTACCTCTTGAGAAACCTGTATACAAGTCAGGAAGCAACAGTTAGAACTGGACATGGAACAACAGACTGGTTCCAGATAGGAAAAGGAGTACGTCAAGGCTGTATACTGTCACCCTGCTTATTTAACATATATGCAGAGTACATCATGAGAAACACTGGGCTGGATAAAGCACAAGCTGGAATCAAGTTTGCTGGGAGAAATATCAATAACCTCAGATATGCAGATGACACCACCCTTATGGCAGAAAGTGAAGAACTAAAGAGTCTCTTGATGAAAGTGAAAGAGGAGAGTGAAAAAGTTGGCTTAAAGCTCAACATTCTGAAAACGAAGATCATGGCATCTGGTCCTATCACTTCATGGCAAATAGATGGAAAAACAGTGAAAATAGTGGTCAACTTTATTTTTCTGGGCTCCAAAATCACTGCAACCATGAAATTAAAAGATGCTTGCTCCTTGGAAGAAAAGTTATGACCAACCTAGAGAGCATAATAAAAAGCAGAAATGTAGATCAATGGAACAAAATAGAAAGCCCAGAGATAAATCCACACATCTATGGACACTTTATCTTTGACAGAGGAGGCAAGAATATACAATGGAGAAAAGACAATCTCTTTAACAAGTGGTGCTGGGAAAACTGGTCAACCACTTGTAAAAGAATCAAACTAGAACACTTTCTAACACCATACACAAAAATAAACAAAATGGATTAAAGATCTAAAAGTGAGACCAGAAACTATAAAACTCCTAGAAGAGAACATAAGCAAAATACTCTCCGACATAAATCACAGCAGGTTCCTCTATGACCCACCTCCCAGAATACTGGAAATAAAAGCAAAAATAAATAATGGGATCTAATTAAAATTAACAGCTTCGGCACAACAAAAGAAACTATAAGCAAGGTGAAAAGATAGCCTTCAGAATGGGAGAAAATAATAGCAAATGAAGCAACTGACAAACAACTCATCTCAAAAATATACAAGCAACTCCTGAAGCTCAATTCCAGAAAAATAAATGACCCAATCAAAAAATGGGCCAAAGAACTAAATAGACATTTCTCCAAAGAAGACAAATGGATGGCTAACAAACACATGAAAAGATGCTCAACATCACTCATTATCAGAGAAATGCAGATCAAGACCACAATGAGGTACCATTTTACACCAGTCAGAATGGCTGTGATCCAAAAGTCTACAAGCAATAAATGCTGGAGAGGGTGTGAGAAAAGGGAACCCTCTTACACTGCTGGGAATGCAAACTAGTACAGCCACTATGGAAAACAGTGTGGAGATTCCTTAAAAAACTGGAAATAGAACTGCATCATGACCCAGCAATCCCACTGATGGGCATGCACACCGAGGAAACCAGAATTGAAAGAGATATGTGTACCCCAATGTTCACTGCAGTCAGGACATGGAAGCAACCTAGATGTCCATCAGCAGATGAATGGATAAGAAAGTGGTGGTACATATACACAGTGGAGTATTACTCAGCCATTAAAAAGAATACATTTGAATCAGTTCTAAAGAGGTGGATAAAACTGGAGTCGATTATACAGAGTGAAATAAGCCAGAAAGAAAAAACACCAATACAGTATACTAAGGCATATATATGGGATTTATAAAGAAGGTAACAATAATCCTGTATGCAAGACAGCAAAAGAGACACAGATGTATAGAACAGTCTTTTGGACTCTGTGGGAGAGGGCAAGGTTGGGATCATTTGGGAGAATGGCATTGAAACATGTATAATATCACATAAGAAACGAATCGCCAGTCTAGGTTCAATACAGGATACAGGGTACTTGGGGCTGGTGCACTGGGATGACCCAGAGAGATGGTATGGGGAAGGAGTTGGGAGGGGGTTCAGGATTGGGAACACATGTACACCCATGGTGGATTCATGTTGATGTATGGCAAAACCAATACAGTATTGTAAAGTAAAATAAAGTAAAAAAAAATAATTAATAAATAAAAAGCAGAGACACTACTTTGCCAACAAAGGTTTGTCTAGTCAAGGCTATGGTTTTTCCAGTGGTCATGTATAGATCTGAGAGTTGAACTATAAGGAAAGCTGAGCATCAAAGAATTGATGCTTTTGAACTGTGGTGTTGGAGAAGACTCTTCAGAGTCCCTTGGATTGCAAGGAGATCCAATCAGTCCATCCTAAAGGAGATCAGCCCTGGGTGTTCATGGGAGGGACTGATGTTGAAGCTGAAACTCCAATACTTTGGACCCCTGATGTGGAGAGCTCACTCATTTGAAAAAAGACCCTGATGCTGGGAAAGATTGAGGGCAGGAGGAGAAGGGGACAACAGAGGATGAGTTGGTTGTATGGCGTCACTGACACAATGGACATGGGTTTGGGTGGACTCCAGGAGTTGATGGACAGGGATGCCTGGCATGCTGCAGTTCATGGGGTTGCAAAGAGTCAGACATGACTGAGCGACTGAACTGAACTGATACACAAGTTCATATCATCTGCAAACAGAGATAATTTTCAAACAGCAATACTTGATTCTTCCCTTATGATTTGGAAGCTTTACATTTTTCTCTTGCCTAATTACTGTACCTAAGACTTCCAGTACTATGTTGAATAGAAGTGGCAAGAGCAGGCTTCCTTGTCTTCTTCCTGTTATTAAAGGAAAAGCTTCCAACCTTTTAAATTTGAGCACGATGCTAGCTGTTGGCTTATGTGGACTTTATTATGTACATTACTTCTACACCTAGTTTCCCATCATTTTTTATCATGAAAGGAGGTTGCATTTATCAAATGCTCTTTCTGTATCTATTTAGAAGACTATATGATTTTTTATTTTCATCCTATTGTGATGTTTGTTGATTTACATCTATTAAACCATCCTTATTTCCCTGAGATAAATCCCATGTGATTATGTTGTATTATCTTCCAATGTGCTGCTGAATTTAGCTTGACAGTGTTTGGTAAGACTTTTTGTATCTATATTCATCAACATTATTGGCTTGTAGTTTTCTTTTATGTAGTATCCTCAGCTAGCTTTAGAATCAGGGTAATGTAGGCCTTATAAAATGAGTTTCAGAGTATTCTCTCTTCTTCAATATTTTGGGAAGCATGTGAGAAGGTTTGGTGCTAATTCTTCTCTAAATGTTTGTTGAAATTCACCAATGAAACCACGTGGTCTTGGGCTTTTCTTTGTTGAGAGTTATTTGATTACTGATTCTATTTCCTTACTCATTATTAGTCTGCTCAGATTTTCTGTTTCTTCATGATTCAGTCTTAACAGGTTGTCTATTTCTAGAAATGCGTTCATCTCTTCTACGTTATCCAATTTGTTGGCATATAATTATTTATAGTAGTTTATTATGATTCTTTGTATTTCTGTGACATCAGTTGTAATGTTTCCACTTTCATTTCTGATTATTTGAGTCTTCTTTTTTCCTTAGGCTACCTAAAGGCTTGACAATGTGCCTTAAGTCAGCCTTGTTAGGAATTCTGGGGCCTTCTCAGACTTTTCCTATGGATACTTGTGCTCCATATGTCTTGCTCCTTCTTGAAGAAATTCTAAAGATTATATGCCTTCTGTCAATTCTGCAAAGTCAGACCAAAAGCTGACAGCTTCCTATTTGCTTTCCCTAGGACAGTGCTGGATGTTCAAGATTCTGTACTTTCTCCCATTCCACATATTTGTGCTAGCTTTCTGATGCATTCACTAGCCATCAGTAAACGCTCAGTTTTGCCACTTTCAGGGAATTACACATGGAGTCAGCCACAAGGCAAAGGAGATGTGTGGGTAAGTTACATAAAGCACTGGGGGCGCTCATGGGTTAGTTGAGGAGATAAATAGGCAAGGTGTACCCAGTGGAAAATAGACAGGCTGGTGGAATCTATGAAGAGGTTAGTGGATCTACATCCTGTTGGTGCTCTCCCAGATCTCTGACTGTTCTCCCAGTTGCTCCCCATCTCTGAGTCATGAAGTACATACACTTTAATCTGGATAGAGTGAGGACAAGGAGGTCTCTTTGGCACCATCCTACACAGCTGGACAAGCTGGATACTCATTCATATGCTTTCACTTTCCCCTATGGGAGAATTCTTGGATCAAGAAAGTCTCTCTTGGCACTGGGCTGTGCTGCCTCTGGGAAGAGATGATGTAAGTAAAGAAAAATTGTTCCTCTTACTCTCTTCAATGTGTCTAATCTCAGATTGATTTTGTTCCAGCGGTGTGCTAGAACTTCGCCCCTCAAGTCTCAGACTTCCACAAAGTCATTCTCATGAATAAGGTGACTGTCAAAATTTATGTTCTTTGGGAAAAATAGTAGAAAACTCCTATTCTGCCATTTTGATCAAAAATCATTTTCAAAGCATCACACGTGCTATCACTGACAACTGCAAATGGTGCTATATTACCATAATGGATAGTGTACCTATGTCTATCAAGGTAATTCTTACAGAGCTTCATAGGAGAGCAAAGGCTTGCACTATAATTTTTATAATTTTAAGAATCATTAGAAGTTCTTCAAGTAAAGGGAAAGAAGGACATTCTACACAGAAGAAAAGTCATGTACACATGCAATTGGTAACTTAATACAAATTAAGATAAGCTTAGATAATTTCTAATATTTCAGCAAAACTGGAAAGTAAAGCCTAAGGAGGGCAGGGATAGAGAGGAATGGAGAAGTAGAGATACTACAATTTATATGTCAACAGTTCTCAAATGTTCTAGTTAAGAAGCCTCTTATACTCTTAGAATCATTGAAGATTCCAAAGAGCTTTTGCTTATGTGGCCTGTATCTATCAATACTTATGGTATTAAAATTATAACAAATTTTACAGACAATAGAATACTTGAATACATAAGCACATTTCCTATTAGCTTACAGAATGATGATGCCATCACATTATCACATGATCTGGAAACTTCACTATGTACTTTTGAGAGGATGAGCACTGAAAAGACATTTCCCAAAGCACGAAAATCATGACATTTCAAGAAATGGGGGTCAGTGGTAAAAGCTTTACCCCATCAGTATTAGTCAAGCTCTATGTTAGGTTTTTAGAAAAATACTTTCAATTTTGTATCTTCATCTAAATTCCTTTGAACTATTCATTCTTTCATCTATTTAGCTTGAGTATTACCTGTTAAGGAAACAGCTTTACATCATATATTTTAGTGGGCCTAACAAAACAGTGTTACAGTTGTTGATCTGAGTATGTATTTTCCTATCACTTAAAGATTTTTCATATTTAATGCAGAGAAAATGTGCAGAAAGCTAAAACATTTCAAAACCACACAGGTAAAAAATGGAACAAGGTAAGAATATAAAGGCAAAAATTACAGAATGACGGATTGGTACAAATATTGAGCATGGATCTCCTTATGAACAGAATCATATGGAAAAAGGGCAGCCAGTTAACACTCTGAAATTCAAACCCAAGATTGCACTTTATATGGAAGCTCACTTCCATCTGCCATCCAATGTGAATTTAACACCATAGCACACTTTCTGACTCATTCAAGTGATGATATTTTCTATAAAATCTTCCCTGAAATCAATGTGCTTCTGTTCTTGCTCTGCCATATGGCCGATCTGTCAGCCATTTTCTTATATACAAAAATTATTCTGAAGAATAAATTATAATTGTACCCAGCTCTTATTAGCCTCTTTTTATAGCCTATTATACATTCTCCATTTATCAGTTTTTATTAAAAGAAATAATTGCCATCACTTGTAAGTTTATACAGCCATAAGCTGCTCTTGATTACTCAGCACTTTTACAGAAACCATTTCCTGGTAATTACATAGTACTCAAAATGAAGTTAGTAAAACTGTCACCATTATACTAAATTCAACTGAAAACAGTTATTTTCCTATGTATTTTCTTAAACTTCAGATTATCATGCAGGTATGGTTAGTTTCAAAACTAAGCTGACTAGGAAGAAAAGCTATCAAGATGGTTTCAAAAGGGAAAAGGGTTATACATTTGTGAATAACTAAACTGCCTATAATAATTGTTAAAAATAGAGTGGACTTTTGCACTTATTTTCTCTGCCTAGAATACTCTTACCCCAAACAGTCACATGCCCTCTTTCCTAAATTCACTCAAGTCTGTGCTCAGATGTCAATTTCTGATAAGGATCTTCTTTGACATTCCTAAATAAAACACCCATGGTATTCATCTTTTTTTAATCTTCTAATTTGCTTTATTTTTCTTCTTAGTCCTAATTATTAAGAAATCTTATATTACTTATTTAATTGTTTTGGGGGTGGGGCAGAAATTTTGTCTCTCAAATACCTAGAAAAGTGTTAAGCAAATTGTACTCAGTAAATATGTATTGAATAAATACATTCAGGAAATTAGTTTTTAGATTACTCAGCTACATAGCTTATTCTAATCTTTAAGTCTTCACAATTATTGTGTTGTTGCTATTTAGCTGCTAAGTCATGTCTGACTCTGCGACCCCATGAATTATAGTGCACCAGGTTGCGGTGTCCATGGGATTTCCCAGGCAAGAATATTGGAGTGGGTTACCATTTCCTTCTCCAGAGGATCTTCCCGACCCAGGGACGGAATCTGTGTTTCCTGCTTGACAGGAGGATTCTTTAGCACTGATACACCGAGGAAGGAATCCCTGATTATTAGCATCCCAATTTAAGACTAAAGAAAATAAAATACTCTCTTCACCAGGAAATAAACAGGTTATAAAATTATAAAAACTCAATGAAGCTTTTAAAATAACCCATTAGAAGTCATATGAAGCACAAATTTAAGAATAAATTTCAATCTTTTACTTCTAAAATGACTCAAGTATCTTATTAAAACTGCCAGTTTTCTTGAATATATGAGAAAATGGGCAGTCCTAGACATTGGTGGGGAGTGTATAAACAGCACACTCTTTCCTGAAGGTAATTTGGCAATAGTTATAAAAACCTTAAGTGCATATTCTTTGATATATTAATCATATTTTACAGAGATTCTAAGGAAATTATTTTGATATGTTCAAAGGTCAAGCTATATGGAAATTCCTGGAGTATTTTCCGTAAGTCAAAAATCAGAAATGAATTAACAATCAGAAACCAAGGACAAGTATAAATTATGGTGCATCTGTGCAAAATTATTTTATACAAACAACAAAAAATATTAGTGAAAAATATTAAATTTAATGCAAAGTATTCACCATATATTAAGTATAGAATAAGTTAAACATCTTAATTCTACTTAATTGACTATGCAAACCTTTGACTGTGTCGATCACAACAAACTGTGGAAAATTCTGAGAGAGATGGGAATACCAGACCACCTGACCTGCCTCTTGAGAAACCTATATGCAGGTCAGGAAGCAACAGCTAGAACTGGACATGGAACAACAGACTGGTTCCAAATAGGAAAAGGAGTACATCAAGGCTGTATATTGTCACCCTGCTTATTTAACTTATATGCAGGTACATCATGAGAAATGCTGGGCTGGAAGAAGCACAAACTGGAATCAAGATTGCTGGGAGAAATATCAATAACCTCAGATATGCAAATGACACCACTCTTATGGCAGAAAGAGAAGAACTATAAAGCCTCTTGATGAAAGTGAAAGAGGAGAGTGAAAAAGTTGGCTTAAAGCTCAACATTCAGAAAATGAAGATCATGGCATCTAGTCCCATCACTTCATGGGAAATAGATGGGGAAACAGTGGAAACAATGTCAGACTTTATTTTTGGGGGCTCCAAAATCACTGCAGATGGTGATTATAGCCATGAAATTAAAAGACGCTTACTCCTTGGAAGAAAAGTTATGACCAACCTAGATAGTATATTCAAAAGCAGAGACATTATTTTGCCAACAAAGGTCCATCTAGTCAAGGCTATGGTTTTTCCAGTGGTCACGTATGGATCTGAGAGTTGGACTATAAAAAAGCTGAGCACCGAAGAATTGATGCTTTTGAACTTTGGTGTTGGAGAAGACTCCTGAGAGTCCCTTGGACAGCAAGGAGATCCAACCAGTCAATGCTAAAAGAGATCAGTACTGGGTGTTCATTGGAGGGACTGATGTTGAAGCTGAAACTCCAATACTTTGGCCACCTGTTGTGAAGAGCTGACTCATCTGAAAAGATCCTGATGCTGGGAAAGATTGAGGGCAGGAGGAGAAGGGGAAGACAGAGGATGAGATGGTTGGATGGCATCACTGACTCAATGGACATGGGTTTGGGTGGACTCTGGAAGTTGATCATGGACAGGGAGGCCTGGCGTGCTCTATTTCATGGGGTCACAAAGAGTGTGACATGACTGAGTGACTGAACTGAACTTTTAAATATTTTTAATTGTGTGTAATATGATTTCATTACACATATGTTAATGTAATTTAACACAGTTCTAAACACGATCTGAAAATCATACACTATAATGGAAATGATGCAATATTTGACTATATAAAGACTATAAACCTTAATAATTAATGATGATAGAGCAAGAGTAAAATACATGTGTAAGACTGGAAATAATTTGTCACATAAAAAACAGGTAATATGAGTGTAATGATATAAATTTTTGAAAATGAACTGGAAGGATATTAACCAAAATGCTGTCATTGATTATCACATGTATGTAATTACATGACAGAATTATTTCCTCCTTTTGCATATTTGTATTTTCTAAAAACTAATATACTTAACTGTAACCACTAACTTTGAAATGATATTTCTAAATAAAAGCTAACTGGATTTCCTTAAAGTCAATCAGCTTGGACATTGTGGGAAATTCAAGTATACACATATTGAGAAGTTTTCTTAAAATATCTGGATGGTTTTTAAAGGTAAGCAATTTGACTTCACCAATTATCTCTACTAATAGAGGCAACTGTATAAAACAGTAAGGATTTTTAAAAATTATTTTTTATACAAGACTCCAGATCTAATAAGATGAACATATCAGTTCAGTTCAGTTGCTTAGTCATGTCTGACTTTTTGTAACCCCATGAACCACAGCACACCAGGCTTCCCTGTCCATCACCAATTCTCGGAGTCTACCGAAACTCATGTCCATCGAGTCAGTGATATCCTCCAGCCATCTCACCCTCTACTGTTCCCTTCTCCTCCTGCCCCCAATCCCTCCCAGCATCAAGGTCTTTTCCAATGAGTCAACTCTTCCCATGAGGTGGCCAAAGTATTAGAGTTTCAGCCTCAGCATCAGTCCTTCCAATGAACACCCAGGACTGATCTCCCCCAGGATGGACTGGTTGGATCTCCTTGCAGTCCAAGGGACTCTCAAGAGTCTTCTCCAACACCACAGTCCAAAAGCATCAATTCTTCAGCACTCAGCTTTCTTCACAGTCCAACTCTCAGATCCATACGTGACCACTGGAAAACCATAGCCTTGGCTAGATGGACCTTTGTTGGCAAAGTAATTACTCTGCTTTATATACAGATAAACAATCTAATTTCTTGACAGTACTTTATATATTTAAAAAGATGATGCATTTCTATAATAATGACATAGAATCCTTCTAACTATGCTGTCTCAAAGTGAATAAAAATTAATACAACTCTATGTTCTCTCTAGCCTCTGAGTAAAACACTAAGATGTTATTTCCTGGTGTCTCATATGGCATATTTGACACATTTATCTTTATTTATATTTTTATAAGATGGAAGCTCCTGCTTTTCTGCCTATCCAAATTATCTAAAATCTAGTTCTTCCAAGAAGTTATTTTTCAACTCACAATGAACTTCCTCTTGGCATTTACTGCCAAACTCAGTATTCTATCATATGAGTTATGAATATTTGCTATTTCTAATTCCTTCCCATTTAAATTGGAAAACTTCATATAGAAAGAAGATTTAGTTTCATTTTTCATTCCTCACAGAGTATATACTTGTATATTTGAAAATATTGGCTTGCATGTTCATTTATAAAATTAATACCATGAATCCTAAAAAGCCTTCTTGCTGTTAAACAACTAAAATTTCTGGTAAAATTATACATTTTATATATATATGATTTGAAAATAAAGTAAAACAATCTTCACAGTCCTTACAAAAGTGGTAAATAAGAAAATGCTGAAGTCCCCAATGCTGTCAAGACATATGCTGATCGCTGTTGATCCTATTTTAATGGCTATAATTTTCATGGCTACACATGGCAAAGGACTTGGAAGGCAATGTGCACGCACAAAGGCAGAATTCTGATTAGGACTCCTGAACAAAGTTGTGCTGTTCTTAGTCACTTAGTCATGTCCAACTAGTCATGACCCGATGGACTACAGACCATGGGGATTCTTCAGACAACAATGTTGGAGTGGTTTGCCATGCCCTCCTCTAGGGGATCTTCCCAACTCAGAGATCAAACCCAGGTCTCTTGCGCATTGCAGACAGATTCTTTAACATCTGAGTCATCAGGGAAGCCCATGAATACCGGTGTGGGTAGCCTATCCCTTCTCCAGTGAAACTTCCTGACCCATGAATCGAACCAGGGTCTCCTGCCCTCAGGCAGACTCTTTACCAGCTGAGCTACCAGGGAAGCCCAAACAAAAGTAGAACCTCAAAAGATTACATCCTCTGCAAATAAGATGAACTAGAGAAAAGCCCACCCCACAGAAACAGACACCCTGGTTACCTTCCACTCTCAATCTTAACGCAGGGCAGAGGAACAAACATATCTTCCTGGAGAATCTAACAAAGATCTTAAATTGGAAGTGCAGTCAGAATTTCTACTATCTCTTCTATGAAAAACCCAAACTTGAAAGTTTATTTAAAACTTTTATAGGGTTAATAGAAACCCAAGCATTTGATAAAAGTTAAAGTGTTCTTCGGATAAAAGTAGTTCGATCACAGGTGTCAGGAAATTCTCCCAAATACATTTCCATTTAAAATGGACTCCCAACTAAAAATTATAGAAACACAAGAAAACAAGAAACTAGAATCAAAAGGCAGCACAACACACATGCATACATGCACTAACATTGCAAAACCATTCTCAAAAATTTCAGAAATGTGCTTATTTGATAAACAATACAAAATAAATTTAATTTTTAAGACTATCTCAAATGTATCAGTAAGGAAAAAGATTTTTGATGACCAGAAAAAAAAACTAAAAAATCTAGAAAAATATATCATTAAAATTTTAAAAATAATTATCAACTAACAGTGTATTAACTACTAGCTCCACTAAAAGCTGATGGAGGTGATGAGGTGATGGAATTCCAGTTGAGCTATTTCAAATCCTGAAAGATGATGATGTGAAAGTTCTGGCACTCAATATGCCAGCAAATTTGAAAAACTCAGCAGTGGCCACAGGGCTGGAAAAGGTCAGTTTTCATTCCAATCCCAAAGAAAGGCAATGCCAAAGAATGCTCAAACTACCACACAATTGCACTCATCTCACATGCTAGGAAAGTAATGGTCAAAGTTTTCCAAGCCATGCTTCAGCAGTATGTGAACCATGAACTTCCAGATGTTCAAGCTGGTTTTACAAAAGGCAGAGGAACCAGAGATCAAATTGCCAACATCCGCTGGATCATGGAAAAGCAAGAGACTTTCAGAAAAACATCTATTTCTGCTTTATTGACTATGCCAAAGCCTTTGATTGTGTGGATCATAACAAACTGTGGAAAATTCTGAGAGAGATGGGAATACCAGACGACCTGACTTGCCTCTTGAGAAACCTATATGCATGTTAGGAAGCAACAGCTAGAACTGGACATGGAACAACAAGACTGGTTCCAAATAGGAAAAGGAGTATGTCAAGGCTGTATATTGTCACCCTGCTTATTTAACTTCTATGCAGAGTACATCATGAGACACTCTGGGCTGGAAGAAGCACAAACTGGAATCAAGATTGCTGGGAGAAATATCAATAACCTCAGATATGCAGATGACATTATGGCAGAAAGTGAAGAAGAACTAAAGAGGCTCTTGATGAAAGTGAAAGAGGAGAGTGAAAAAGTTGGCTTAAAGCTCAACATTCAGAAAACAAAAATCATGGCATCTGGTCCCATCACTTCATGGCAAATAGAAGGGGAAACAGTGGAAACAGTGTCAGACTTTATTTTGGGGGGCTCCAAAATTACTGCAGATAGTGATTGCAGCCATGAAATTAAAAGATGTTTGCTCCTTGGAAGAAAAGTTATGACCAACATAGACAGCATATTAAAAAGCAGAGACATTACTTTGCCGACTAAGGTCCATCTAGTCAAGGCTATGGTTTTTCCAGTAGTCATGTATGGATGTGAGAGTTGGACTATAAAGAAAGCTGAGTGACGAAGAATTGATGCTTTTGAACTGTGGTGTTGGAGAAGACTCTTGAGAGTCCCTTGGACAGCAAGGAGATCCAACCAGTCCATCCTAAAGGAGATCAGTCCTGGGTGTTAATTGGAAGGACTGATGTTGAAGCTGAAACTCCAATACTTTGGCCACCTGATGTAAAGAGCTGAGTCATTGGAAAAGACCCTGATGCCGGGAAAGACTGAGGGCAGGAGGAGAAAGGGACCACAGAGGATGAGATAGTTGGATGGCATCATTGACTCAGTGGACATAGGTTTGGGTAGACCCTGGCAGTTGGTGACGGAGAGGAAGGCCTGGCATGCTGCGGTTCACGGGGTCGCAAAGAGTCTGAGCAACTGAACTGAACAGTGTAAAAACAGAACAGGTATAGCTGAAGATAAAATTAGCAAACTAGAAAATACCTGAAATCATAGAATAGCATATAGCAGAAACAAAAGATGAGTAGTATGAAAGGTTAAGATACATGGGGAAATGACTTCCTTGGTGATCTAGTGTCTGAGACTCCAGGCTCTCAATGCAGGGGGCCTGGTTTGATTCCTGGTCAGGGAACTAGATCCCACATGCCACAGGTAAGAGTTTACATGCTACAGCTAGGGATCCTGCATGTCACAACTCAGATCCTGTGAAAGTGAAAGTTTCTCAGTCAAATCTGACTCTTTGTGACCCCATGAACTATACAGTCCATGGAATTCTCCAGGCCAGAATACTGGAGTGGGTAGCCTTTCCCTTCTCCAGGGGATCTTCCAAACCCAGGGATCAAACCCAAGTCTTCCACATTACAGACAGATTCTTTACCAGATGAACCACAAGGAAGCCCAAGAATACTGGAGTGGGTAGCCTATCCCTTCTCCAGCAGATTTTCCAGACTCGGGAATTGAACCAGGGTCTCCTGCATTGCAGGTGGATTCTTTCCAACTGAGCTATCAGGGAAAGACCCAAATAAACAAGGAAAGCCAAATAAATAAGTATATTTTTTAAAAAAAGAAACAAGGAAGATAGAGACATCTCATAAACATCTACCATATTACAGAAAGAAAAAAGAATGAGGAAGAGGCAATATTCAAAGAGATAATAGCTGTGAATATTTCAAAACTCTTATATAAATGAATCCTCAGATACAGAAACCACAATAAATTTCAAGTAAGATAAAATCTAACAATTCATCAGAGTGATACTGTACAACAGCAGAGACAAAGAAAATAATTAAGTTGCCAGGGGAAAAGACAGAATACACACACAAAAATAATTAAAAAGTAAATGGACAGTGAACTATACAAGAGTAATAGTAATAACTAGAAAATAATGCGATAATATCTTAAAAGCACTGAGGTCAAATAACTGTTAGCCTAGAGTTATGTATCCAGAAAATGATCTTCAGGCAAATTATAAATTTTCAGACAAAGGAAGCTGAAAGTTTGGTGATCAACAGATACATATTAATGAGAATTTCACAGATTATTATCCAGGAAAAAGAAAATGTTCCTAGAATCGAAGCAAAAATAATAATGATTATATTTAGTACATGAATTACAGAATGAGGCAAACCATGGATTTATACCAAAGATAAGTACTTTTATGAAGAAAATAATGAACATTATAATTAGAATTTAAATCAAACTAAAGGAGAAAATGAAGTAAAAAATGGGGAGAACATCAGTCTGAAAACAAGGCTATGACATTATAAAATAAATGTGGTGGTTAATTCATTTCAACTTTATTAAGAATTGTTCATCCCATACAGACCATTTTGTCAGAATATTCTGTCCTTGTATAGACAGTAATGACATCCTGCCCTACCAATACTAGAACATGCCCTGTCAGTTATTTCACATGGAAGGATGGATTTGCATAGAGATCGTCATACCCTTTTTATTCAATACTCTCTGGTGACAAGTGACCTCCGTTTACAAGGAATATGACTAGTGCTAATGAGGGCTGCAGTATCCGGCTGAGCAACAAAGCAAAGCTAACCAAGCATTCTCCAAGAAAAATTGGCTCAATTAGGTGAAATTCCAACAGCTCCACTATAGTTTCAGATTGCCTTTATCAGAGAGACTGCATTCCACTTCAGCCTGCTGACTGAGAAGACCTGAAGCACATTGAAGATTATTCCACCAAACTAAAACTATGAGAGAGAATAAGCAAACACATACAGGAAATCTTTCTTCCTCATCCTTACTTGATGAGTTGGCTCAATTAATGCAATCAACTTGTAAACGCCAAGCATCCCAGTACTGAGAGTGAACAGATCACTAATTGACAGTAAGTGTGGACAACTTATGACCCAATTAGCTGCATACAAGGAGAATGAGAAGCTTGGGACCTATTAAAAATTGAGAGCTCAAAGATAGCCACTCTTGAGGAAATCTCAAAGGGAGGAGGAATGTTGTTAGCTTCATGAAGCATCCCAGCACTCTCATCCCATGTCATTTACTATATCCAATTGGCTGACTTAAATCTACAGGGAAAGTAAAAGTGAAGTCACTCAGTCATGTCTGACCCTTTGCAACCCCGTGGACTGTAGCCTACCAGGATCCTCTATCCATGAGATTTTCCAGGCAAGAATATTGAAGTGGGTTGCCATTTACTTCTCCAGGAGATCTTCCCAACCCAGGGACTGAACCCAGGTCTTCCGCATTGTAGACAGACGCTTTACTGTCTGAGCCACCAGGGAAGTCAAGAAGATTTCTTAGCTGATTTCAAGAGTGGGAGTGAGGATTGGGGTAGGGAGAAAGGGAGGCTTGAGAAAAAGTTAAGAAGGATATTATAAAGCCTTTCCATTTCTTTAAATACCTGTTCTTCCTCTGTGCCTTATTATAGAAAACTACAAATACTGGAATGGGTGAATTGAACTCAGATGACCATTATATCTACTACTGTGGGCAGGAATCCCTCAGAAGAAATGGAGTAGCCATCAACAAAAGAGTCTGAAATGCAGTACTTGGATGCAATCTCAAAAATGACAGAATGATTTCTGTTCATTTCCAAGGCAAACCATTCAATATCACGGTGATCCAAGTCTATGTCCCAACCAGTAACACTGAAGAAGCTGAAGTTGAATGGTTCTATGAAGACTACAAGACCTTGTAGAACTAACACCCAAAAAAAGATGTCCTTTTCATTGTAGGGGACTGGAATGCAAAAGTAGGAAGTCAAGAAACACCTGGAGTAACAGGCAAATTTGGCCTTGCAATGCAGAATGAAGCAGGGCAAAGGCTAATAGAGTTTAGCTAAGAGAACTCACTGGTCATAGCAAACACCCTCTTCCAACAACACAAGAGAAGACTCTACACATGGACATCACCAGATGGTCAACACCAAAATCAGACTGATTATATTCTTTATAGCCAAAGATGGAGAAGCTCTATACAGTCAGCAAAAACAAGAATGGGAGCTGACTATGGCTCAGATCATGAACTCCTTATTGCCAAATTCAGACTTAAATTGAAGAGAGTAGGGAAAACCACTGGATCATTCAGGTATGACCTAAATCAAATCCCTTATGATTATACACTGGAAGTGAGAAATAGATTTAAGGGACTAGATATGATAGAGTGCCTGATGGGTGGAGGTTTGTGACATTGTACAGGGATAAAGACCATCCCCATGGAAAAGAAATGCAAAAAACCAAAATGACTGTCTGAGGAGGCCTTACAAATGGCTGTGAAAAGCAAAGGATAAAAGGAAAAATACTCCCATTTGAATGCAGAGTTCCAAAGAATAGCAAGGAGAGATAAGAAAGCCTTCCTTGGCAATCAATGCAAAGAAATAAAGGAAAAAAACAGAATGGGAAAGACTAGAAATTTCTTCAAGAAAATTAGAGATACCAAGGAAACATTTCATGCAAAGATACGCTCAATAAAGGACTGAAAAGTAAGGACCAAATAGAAGGAGAAGATATTAAGCAGAGGTGGCAAGAACACAGAACAATTGTACAAAAAAGATCTTCATGACCCAGATAATCAGATAATCATGATGGTGTGATCACTTACCTAGAAGCAGACATCCTGGAATGTGAAGTCAGGTGGGCCTTAGAAAGCAGCACTACGACAAAGCTAGTGGAGGTGATGGAATTCCAGTGGAGCAATTTCAAATCCTGAAAGATGATGCTGTGAAAGTGCTACACTCAATATGCCAGCAAATGTGGAAAACTCAGCAGTGGCCACAAGACTGGAAAAGGTCAGTTTTCATTTTAGTCCCAAAGAAAGGCAATGCTAAAGAATGCTGAAACTACCTCACAATTGCACTCATCTCACACGCTAGTAAAGTAACGCTCAAAATTCTCCAAGCCAGGATTCAGCAATACATGAACTGTGAACTTCCAGATGTTCAAGCTGGTTTTAAAAAGGCAGAGGAACCAGAGATCAAATTACCAACATCCGCTGGATCATGGAAAAAGCAAGAGAGTTCCAGAAAAACATCTATTTCTGCTTTATTGTCTATGCCAAAGCCTTTGATTGTGTGGATCATAACAAACTGTGGAAAATTCTGAGAGAGATGGGAATATCAGACTACCTGACCTGCCTCTTGAGAAACCTATATGCAGATCAGGAAGCAAAAGTTAGAACTGGACATGGAACAACAGACTGGTTCCAAATAGGAAAAGGAGTAGGTCAAGGTTGTATATTGTCACCCTGCTTATTTAACTTCTATGCAGAGTACATCATGAGACACGCTGGGCTGGAAGAAGCACAAACTGGAATCAAGACTGCTGGGAGAAATATCAGTAACCTCAGATATGCAGATGACACCACCCTTATGGCAGAAAGCGAAGAGGAACTACAGAGCCTCTTGATGAAAGTGAAAGAGGAGAGTGAAAAAGTTGGCTTAAAGCTCAACATTCAGAAAACGAATATCATGACATCTGGTCCCATCACTTCATGGCAGATAGATGGGGAAACAGTGGAAATAGTGTCAGACTTTTTTATTTTATTTTTACTTTTTTTGTCTCCAAAATCACTGCAGATGGTGATTGCAGCCGTGAAATTAAAAGACGCTTGCTCCTTGGAGGGAAAGTTATGACCAACCTAGATAGCATATTAAAAAGCAGAGATATTACTTTGCCAACAAAGGTCCTTCTAGTCAAGGCTATGGTTTTTGCAATGGTCATGTATGGATGTGAGAGTTGGACTGTGAAGAAGGCTGAGCGCTGAAGAATTGATGCTTTTGAACTGTGGTGTTAGAGAAGACTCTTGAGAGTCCCTTGGACTGCAAGGAGATCCAACCAGTCCATCCTGGGGGAGGTCAGTCCTGAGTGTTCATTGGAAGGACTGATGCTGAGGCTGAAACTCTGATACTTTGGCCACCTCATGGGAAGAGTTGACTCATTGGAAAAGACCCTGATGCTAGGAGGGATTGGGGGCAGGAGAAGAAGGAAACAACAGAGGATGAGATGGCTGGATGGCATTACCGACTCGATGGAGGTGAGTTTGAGTGGACTCTGGGAGTTGGTGATGGACAGGGAGGCCTAGCATGCGACTCATGGGGTCGCAAAGAGTTGGACACAACTGAGCAACTGAACTGAACTGAAAAATACATACATGATAACATGGCAATGCCTTACTCTCCAAATTCTATTCCATTTATCATCTCATTTTATTGCAACATGTACAGAGATAAAGAAAGATAAAGAAACTAAGGAACAGATAAGTGACTAGACCAGGATTACATGGTTTGTCAGCAGTGGTGCCCTTAATTCCCTTTACACTACTTTATTGAGTATGATTGTTAAGAACTTAGGTTCTAAATTCATACTACCTGGGTTTGAATCTCTGCTCTGTCGCTTGTTACCCTTGTAAGATCAGACGTATCATTAAATTCTCTGAGCATGTTTTAGGTTTTTGGAATGTATATGTGTTCAAACTAGGTTGCCCATGAAGATTAAATGTGATAAAACATATAAAGTAAACTACATATAGTAAATCCTCTGTGTGTAATTGATTTATGAAGCATTTTGAACTGAGTCATTCTAATTTTCTCCAATCACTGCTTTCCTTAACCCTGTAGAAATAGCTTTTCTGGTATCTTGCTGCCTCCAGGGCATGTTTCAATAATACTCAGTCATTTTCAGCTATTACATGTCAATCCAGTTTAAAACTTTCATACATATTCAATTTAAGTTAATCCCTTCCCTTACCCCTGCCACTAACCTCTACCCCCAGGCTGGCCAGCTTATGGCCCCAGGACTCACAGTGAGAAGTGGGAAAAAGGAATGGGCTTCACTTATACTCCCCTTCCTTTCCAGCATCATGGGGTAAGGGAATTAAAAGTATGGTTCTGGGATTCCTCCTCCCTCTCTCTATTCAATGCCTCAATTCTCTGGTGTTGGAATACTCAAAGGCAAATACTGGAGGAAATACAAATGTCTTTTCTTAACTGCCCATGACTATAGTACCCACTTTGCAAGTTGTCACCATTTTTCTGGCTAATGCTTACTGACCATGGATTCTCTATCAGGCATCAAATGTGAGGCATGAGATCTTGGGGAAATGGTACAAAATACTACTGCACAGTTCCCTAATGTGAATCATTCCCACCCACTGTAGAATAACCTGTGTAAGTTTAGACATTCAGTTGTATCTGACTCTTGTGACCCTAGGGACTGTATGTAGCCTGCTTGGCTCCCTCTGTCCATGGGATTTTCCAGTCAAGAATACTGGAGTGGGTAGCCATTCCCTATCCCAGGGGATCTTCCCAATCCAGGAATCAAATCCGCATTTCTTGCATCTCCTGAATTTGCAGGCAGACTCTACCTGTGTGCCACCTGGGAAGCTTAAGCGTAACCTACAGCCCTGTTAATGAGTACCCCTCTCAGACTGTATATAAGCAAGACAGCTGAGATCTAGCTACCTTCTGCAGTGACCAACTGACCCATAGGAAATACATGCATCCCTGCCACAATGAGCCATGAGAGAGTAAACTGACATACTAGAGCACATCTTCTCATCCTTTTGCCTCTCTACAGGTTCTTTTTTCCCAGTTTAGCAAGGTCATCTTAGTAAGATTTATGCCATATTAGGAAATGAGATGCTTGTCTCATTTCATGTGTGTGCTCAGTCATTTCAGTCGTGTCCAACTCTTTGCGACTCTGTGGACAATAGCCCAGCAGGCTCCTCTGTCCATGGAATTCTCCAGACAAGAACACTGGAGTGGGCTGTCATTCCCTTCTCCAGGGCATCTTCGCAACCCAGGGATCGAATCCACATTTTCTGTAACTCCTGAATTGGTGGGTGGGCTCTTTACCACTAGCACCACCTGGGAAGCCCGACTGAAGGCAAGCCACCATTATTTTTCACCTGGATTATTGTAATAGCTTCATAACAGGTCTTGCTGCTTCCAGTCTTTGCCAATTTTTAGCCTATTCTTATTACAACAGCCAGAATACTCTTGTGAAAACTCAAGTCAGATCAGTTCACTTCTTTGCTCAGTCATCTCCAGAGCTCCTCATCTCATTCAAAGAATCAAAATCCTTAAAAGGGCCTACAAATCACTACTCGTTCAGTTTACCTGTAACTTCTCTGACTTCAAGACCTAAGCTTTTTCTCTTGATTATTCTATTCCAGTCAAACTGTTTCCTTGCTGAATGTTGTTACCTCTGCCTGGAACACTCCTCCCACCAGGTAGCTACAGAACTTTGCTCAAATCCATTTTCTTGGCAAAGGCTTACCCAATCATTTTATTTAAAATGCAAACCATATCCTCTGGAACCCCCTACTCCATTTCTCTGCTTTATTCCTCTATAACCCACTTACCACCATCTACAGTATTACATATTTGTTTATTTTCTGCCTTTTCCTCTAAAATTTAAGTATCAGGAGGGCAGTGATTGTTTTGATCACCAGATATAAGAAAGAAAGCAATCATCAAAATAGGATGCCTAAAACTAGGATTACTCATGGGCTGCAGCAATTGTTAATGACAAGGCAAGGAGCATGACAATGGAAGTGAATGTCTAAAGGTAGGATGGAGGACAGATATTATTTATAGGAGTGGAGGGAAGGACTTAAAAGTCACTGGTATTAGAAAGATCATCTTTACTCATAAAACTTTCAGAAAATAAGATAGGAGTAGCATTGGAGGGAATGATAGTGAGCCAGGAGCTAAAATCTTCAAGAAATGGGAGAAAGTGACCTATAGATTAACTGATGAAAGTATCAAGGAGATAAAGTCTAATGACATAAGATCCACGTGGGGCAGTTTTGAGCTGGTTAAAAAAGAAGCCTGAAAAGAGCACTGGGGATGCAGGATGTCATCTGTCCCATTTCCAGGCCTATTTATCTGAATAATGTTGGAAAGCAACCAACCATCACACAGAAGGACTACAGGAAAAGCTGTATCATCAGGAAAAGACCCAGCTTTCAATTCAAGCAAAAAAGGGAAAGGGCTTTCAGAAAAGCAGTTGAAGATACAGGAGATTTTCTGATGACTAACCATGAATTCCAGAGGGCTCAGTGAAAGGCAGTTGGGGAGGCATAGACTACAGGCTCAGAAAAGGGGTTTGTGAAAGAATATGTAGATTAGAATTGGGTAGACAAAGGATCACCTGGTCATCTTGTGATAATTAAAAGAGATAACATAATTAGATCAGTGCCAGTGGCTGGTTGGTATTGGTGGTGGTAAACTGTTAGTTTATATGAAGAAATAAAGGAAAAACAGGCTTCTTACCAGAAATATCCAGGGTTTAGGGGTACACACTTAAGTCTTGTTCACAAACGTATCAAGTTCCACAGAGGAACAGTTTTACTCTGAGTAGTCAGAAGGCATCTAGGCTCCCTAGTGACTCCACCCAACAGGGGGCCAAGTAAGGGGTTGCCTTACCTCAAGCATAGAGGGTTCCTTTCCTGTTTTAGCCAGTATAGAACAATGAAGAGACTGCCTGACTGCAAAAACACAGAGCTCATCTTGACCCCTCCCAAAATGCCAACAGAGAACTGAGTTTACTTTGAGCCTGTAAGCACCCAGTGAACTCCAAGTTATTATTTAATAATCATCACAAGTCACACACATTTTTGAAGTTCTAAAGGTTAAAGACAACTGCTGCTCAATTAAAAATATAAAACTGCTTCCCTACTGGGACTTCCAATTTAAGCAATCCAGTCATTATCCAGTACTTTGTCTATAAAAGCACAAAAGAATGATCCTTTTTTACCACCCAATATACCTCATTTTTGGCTTCTCTTGTGGCTCAGCTCGTAAAGAATCTGCCTGTAATGTGGGAGACCTGGGTTCAATCTCTGGGTTGGGAAGATCCCCTGAAGAAAGGGAAAGGCTACCTACTCCAGTATTCTGGCCTGGAGAATTCCATGGACTGTATAGTCCATGGGGTTGCAAAGAGTTGGACATGACTGAGTGATTTTCACTTTCACTTTTATACCTCATTTGAATGCAAAGCTAACTTTTGAATTCTTAAGCTAGTTCACATTAGATATGAGGGTACTTATTTTCACTTTGAAAATATTGGATAATTTTGATAATTTTCCAACTCTGTTACAAATCCTATAAACATAATAACATCACTGAACAGAAAGAAAGATCAAATATTTACCCCAAGGTCAGGACTCCAGTAGAAAGAAGAAATTGTTCCTATTGGCTTAACATGAAACTTTAGTAAGAACATACATTTCTACCTATGATAAAATTTGGTAAGAATATGTATTTCTACCTAGGATAAAGGGTTTTACTGGATTATTGCAATAACCTACAGTTCAAATTAGGTTCAAAATATGTCCAGAGATGGAAATAAATATACTTTAGAAGTTTATTTCTTTAGGATGACATATATTTCTTATAGTTAATTAAAACACTTATTTTATTACTAAAAAAAGGCATTATAAATTCACAATAAGCTAAGGGGCATGTTGGACATGATCTAAAAAATAAAAAGTAATTCTGATTTTTGTACAATTCCCTGTTTAATCTTACTGTCTGCTAAATTGTATATTTTAAAATTTTTAAAAATATAATAGCTTAAAAGGCTTCTGAGAACTGAGAATGTATAACTCCTTAGCCAATTTTTATGGAGACAATATGCCTAACTGAATTCTGTGTGTACGTGTGTGTGTGTTCAGTCATGTCTGACTCTTTGCAATCCTTTGGACTGTAGCCCACCCAGGCTCCTCTGTTCACATATTTTTCAAGCAAGAATACTAGAGTGAGTTGTCATGCCCTCCTCCAGGGGATTTTGCCAACCCAGGTATCGAATATACATCCCCTGTGTCTCCTGTATTGCAGACAGATTATTTACTGGCTGAGCCACTGGAGAAGCCAAATTGAGTTCTCTAAGACTGTTTTGGAAGGACTGATGCTAAAGCTGAAACTCCAGTACTTTGGCCACCTCATGCGAAGAGTTGACTCATTGGAAAAGACTCTGATGCTGGGAGGGATTGGGGGCAGGAGGAGAAGGGGATGACAGAGGATGAAGTGGCTGGATGGCATCACTGACTCGATGGACGTAAGTCTGAGTGAACTCCAGGAGTTGGTGATGGACAGGGAGGCCTGGTGTGCTGCGATTCATGGGGTCGCAAAGAGTCGGACACGACTTGAGTGACTGAACTGACCTGAAGCCTGTTTAAAGTGAGAGATGGGGGCTTGCCTCGTAGTCTGGTGGTTAAGACTTTTCCTTCCAATGCAGGGAGTACAGGTTTGCTCCCTGATCAGGGCGCTAAGATCCTTCAGGCCTCACATCCAAAAATAACAAAAACATAGAAGCAATATTGTAACAAATTCAGTAAAGACTTTCAAAATGGTGCACATCAAAAAAATCTTTAAAAAATTAAAAAATAAAGTGATGACAATCAACCAACAAATATTTACTGATCAGGTACTAAAAACAAGGTATCTTCTGAGAGAGATGCAGTCAAAGAGTTTAAGATGGCACCTACTTCAAGAAGTACATCATGTGGCTGGGGCACTGAGAGATGATTAGGGAAAAAACACCAAATCAAAGACCAAGACAAGTCAGCATATGCTAAGTTTCAAATGACAGGCCCAGAGACGAACTGCTTTACTTGATGAATGGAAGCAAGACTACTAAGGGCTGAGGTGGTCAGAGAAGACTTCTGGACCAGATGAAACCAGTGGAATCTGGAAGAATAGTTAAGATTCAGAGAAACAAAGGGGAGGGCAATAGTAGTCAAGAGGGGAAGAACCATGAGAAAAATCAAGGGCTGTCAATATGTTTGGCATTCATGAGGCACAGTGAAAATATGACTGTGGCGAATTCTAGTAATTCAGATGTTAAAAATCTTAACTAAGAACAACTTTGCAAATGATGCTTTCCTATGTAAATGTTCAAAGTGACATTTACAAAAAACAATTAAAGTCTAAAGTCAGTAGCTTTCATAAACCAAAATCAATAAATTTAGAATACCTTCAGTATGCCTTGAACTGGGTCCTGTAATTTGTGAATGTTAATAGGATCTTTTGTTTCTGGGAGTTTATTACTTGATGTAGAGTTAGTCTGAAATGAAAATTTTCATTTTACTTCATTCTGCTTATTAGCACCCATTTATATTAATCTGTAACATGTGCTATATTTAAAAGTTAACTATGTTTCTAAATTCCAATTTAAGCCACATTGGCCTTTCCGCAGGATTCTGAAGTAGGAACATTTGTCTCTAACTCAAACTCCCCATCTGTAAAACAAAGGAATTCGAATAGATGTGTGGTTTTTAAACCATTTTTTAAAATCAGTAGAATAAAAAAAATAGTAACTTATTCATATGTTATTATTAGGACATGGGGTATGCCTGTGGCTAATTCATGCTGATATATGGCAGATGCCGACACAATATAGTAAAGTAATTATCCTCCAATAAAAAAAAAAAAATAATAGCTTATTCAAAGACATAATAGAGAAGACAGACTAAAGTCTATCTGTTCTACCCCTACCATGGGCAGGGGATCTAGAGCTGTCTCTGTTACTCTGTTACTCTTTTTCTTTACCCCTGGAACCACAGGGTTCCAGGGAAAACAATTGAAAACCACAGAGTCCTAGATGCTCTCTAAGGGCCCCTGTGGTTCTAAATTTCTCCCATTCTAAGGAAATACCTTCAAAAGATTGTCAATACATATTAATATGTGGTTTACATTTTAATAAGAATCTTTGGACTAAATGCTAACTCCCAAATCTACAAACATTTTGGCAAAATTCATTATGTGTATGAGTGAGTGAGTGAAGTCGCTCAGTCATGTCCGACTCTTTGCGACCCCGTGGACTGTAGCCTACCAGGCTTCTCCGTCCATGGTATTCTCCAGGCAAGAATACTGGAGTGGGTTACCATTTCCTTCTCCAGGGGATCTTCCCAACCTAGGGATTGAACCTGGGTCTCCTGCATTGCAGGCAGATGCTTTAACCTCTGAGCCACCAGGGAAGCATCATTATGTGTATGGATTGTCATATTTCCTCAGAAATTGTATAAAGGAAGGACTGCACAGGACAGAAAGTCAGTATTTGACACTGCTTACTGGAGAAGGCAATGGCACCCCACTCCAGTACTCTTGCCTGGAAAATCCCATGGATGGAGGAGCTTGGAAGGCTGCAGTCCATGGGGTCGCTGAGGGTCAGACATGAGTGAGCGACTTCACTTTCACGCATTGGAAAAGGAAATGCCAACCCACTCCAGTGTTCTTGCCTGGAGAATCCCAGGGACGGGGAGCCGTGGGCTGCCATCCATGGGGGTCACACAGAGTCAGACACGACTGAAATGACTTAGCAGCAACCTTCCCTTTTGGAATCTTTGGACCTGATAGCCCAGAGCACACTGCTTCTCACCCCTCATCTCATCCCAAGAGAGGTGGTTTGCTAGAAGCCTATCTACCCTAGAGACAACAATTCATTCCCCATAACTCTCTTTTATCCCCAGATATCCTTGTCCTGGATCATAGTTCCTCTAAGAACTACTGTCTGATTGATGATAATTAACTTTGCTTGAACACTGCCTGCTAATATGACAGTGGAGGTTGTTGATTAATGAATGCCTTGCTCCATCCAACTACTATATTTACAGACTAAATATAATATTGCCATTGTGAGGATTTGGGGAACTACTGTTAGTAGAGGAGATGATTTTAGAGAGGTAGGTCGTCAATAACCCTCAAATCACAATGGGATTCTTGAAACCTTGATGCTGGCAAAGATTGAGTGCAGGAAGACAAGAAGGCAGCAGAGGCTGAGATGGTTGGATGGCATCACCGACTCAATGGACATGAGTTTATGCAAACTCTGGTAGATATTGAAGGATGGGGAAGCCAGGTGTGCTGCAGTTCATGGGGTCATAAAGAGTTGGACATGACTGAGCAATGGAACAAATCACAGTATGTTGGTGATGATCTGCTTTTCTTATGCATAGAGGATCCTGTTTACTAATTAAATTGACTGGACCTTCTAGCAAAAATTATGATGTCTTACTTTTGTATTAGCTGATTTTATTGTTCATATATATTTATGAACATCATTATCCATAATAGCTTTTACTTATTTTTTATCAAGAACTTGATACTACCTCCCTCTGTTACTAGTTCAAACAGCTAATTTTCCTTTAGAAAATCCATCTAATGAGGAAATAAGGGCCTGGGGTATAGAAAAGGGCACAGAATTTCCCAGTCAGGTACTGGATGCCAAAATGGTTTATAATGAGGAATCTGAAACATTGTATCAGATTACAAAGTCTTCTGAAATTTTCATCTGGTATGGACTAAATTTAAGAATTATGTCATTCCCTCTACACAAAATCTAAATGAGACTGAATGAAGGTGGTCCAGAGGAATCCTGGCTATCAAAGGAACTCATCTTGAAGCCTCATTTTGGGTAGGACCAACGTACACCTAGATGTTGGTACACCTAAGATAATGTTAACTACAGGAATTCCCATTTCCTCTTAGTCCACACTCTTTCTTGGAGATACCTTTAATGCTTAAATATTTTTCATCAAACCTTGCACATTTACACATGCAAAGTACACATTTTCCCTACCAAATCATTCTTTTGGAAGCTAACCACTATATTACTCTATTATTTGATATGCAAATGTTCTAGGTTATTGGCTATCTTAGAATAGTTTCTTTCAAAACTTGACAAAGAGGTCATCTTTATAAAGAAATTCAAACTGTCACATTGAGAAGTATTGTGTGATTTCACAAAAACCATAATACAGCAAAAACAATATAACAGCTGCCCTGACATGAAGGGCAGATTCTGAAAGAGAACCAGACACAAAGCTCAGTGGCGACCTGAGAAACTATTTCAAAACCAAGTCCAAGGAAGCATGGCTTTGTGTTGATGAGCATCACAAGCACCTCAGGTACCACTAATTTTGAAATTACTGCCACCTCCCATTGAAGTGCTTTCTTGGAAATAATGAGGTATTGATATACGTTTTTTAATCATGCTGCATCTGAAAACTCCACCAAAATACCCTTCCTCACAAATAATAATGAGAGAAAAATCTCAAGAAAAACACATGCTTAGAAATTCTGTTTTGTGTTCAGTTTCATACCAAATGAATTTATGCAGACAGAAATGAAGTATAAGAGATGTGTCAGAAGTGGAGGATTCAAATGTTACTGCTTAAATGGAAGAAGGATGGAAAGAGACAGACGTATGGACAGGTGTTAGACCACTCTCATGGTTTAGGGTTTTGCATATGGAACAATAAATCTTGTCAATGACTTGCTGACATTCCTCCATAATGGCCTTGTGGATCAACCTCATTGCTGGTGAACTGGGCAAACTGCTATATGTATTCTGCCACTGTTGCATAACATATGTACATGAATGAAGAAAAGCTTTCTAAAATAGCAAACTTCTAAGTTCCCTTACTTACTAATAATAATAACTAAGAATGCTGTCACATGAGAAATCTGACAGGTTCATCAAAGCAAAGATGGTTTTCCAAGAAGACTCACACACAGGCATTTAAAGAATCTCAGGTACTAAATAATCAGCCTGACATTCTATCATTTATGGGACTAGAAACAGAACAGAGAACTGAAATGATCCAACTAATATAAAAGAGATTCAGATAAGCAGGAACCAATCCTCAGAAGTAGCTAGTAATTTTGCAAAGATTCCTCATGTTGTATTTTTTTAGTAAGGATATGATAGATTCTCCTATAACAGAAGAAAATAAAGATACTAAGGAGAGAAAAGTTGCTATTGAACAAACAAATGGGACAGTGTTCATTTAAAGAAAGGAAAACTTGAAGGGATGGCTCTCTGGTGCCTCTGATCATATCTGGTTCCCCCTAATCTTAGCTTATCCACAGGGACTTCCTCAAGGTCTACCTCCTCCACAATTCATTCACTCTAACTCACATTGGTAAAAGTTTTCTACAAACTGCTACTGAAGTAGAGAAATAACGTGCAACATTTTATTGGGTTGGTCTGTCTCCAGTGTGATTTTTGCCTCTCTGTTCAAGTATACTGCATAGTCCTTGAGGACAAGAACAATTTCTTATATATTAATATGTCAAGCAGTACAGTTTGGTAAAACCCAATGAATAGTTCTTAACTGATTGACAAAGGGTAACTCATTCGTCCACCTTAAGATGTATGCTCAACTTCTACAAGTTGGAAAGCATTAAAAGCCAAAATAAGAATAATGCTGAAATTAGCTTGTAATTAGAATATGCAGTCTTACTGCCAGGAGTAACAGCCAAGAGGTTATTTGGTCCAGCCTCCTGTCTTCAGACAGATGGATATTTAGCCAAATTTGTTCTCTTATTAAAGAGCCCAGAGACAGAAGCATCCAATTTTTACTTGAAATGTCTATTCCAATATTTCCCCCATGCTAAAAATTCCTAATTTTTCTAAATGAAATAGCTTCCATTAACACACAGTGATTATTTCTTCCTTCATTTACATTGACTGATTCAGTTTGGTATCAAGTAACCTTGCTGGGAACTGGTTTATGCTGATCACCAATTCAGAAGAGAACAGTCTTAAACCCTTCTCTTTATGCTCAGCCTCCAGTCCTCAGCAGTTTTGGTCAAGCACCGAACACATCCACAAAGAAACTGAAATTCACAATAAGTCCTCTCTATCTCGGTACACGTTGACCTGTCAAAGTTCAACAATGTGTTAACATGAAATCTCAATAACTTACAACTCAGGTCATAAGAATGCTTTTTAATCCCTTTTAAACTTGAGCCCTGCTAAAATCAGGCCAGAGTGGTACAGTCCACCTTGGCTCCTCAGGATGGACTCTAAAGCTAGGGGAATTTTAGCATAATATCTCAATAGAAGCTAAATCATAAGTGGAAGGCCTTTAACCTCCATGGTCCCAACAGATATAGTTTATAAAAGCACTTTGTGAAGCAAAAACGTCTACACGTCTCCCTGGTTTGGAGAATTCCTTTCAGCATGGCTCCCCCACCTACATATGCAAAGAGGAACAAAACACTGCCTTTGGTCTTCCCTTTGAAAGTATTACAAATACTTAGAATTTCTCTTTGCAAAGAAGCACTTTCCAACCCCAATGCTTGACATAAGATGAATGAATAATACATATGCAGTAAGTTACCTTTCCTTTTCAGTTAATTTCACTGAATACATATTTACCAAGATTCTACTTATATACCCAGCACTTCTATTAGGCACATGGGGAATCAAAAGAGGATAATGCCTTTAACAATAACATGCTGCCTATATGGTAAGGGAGATAAGACTTGTGCAAAATAATTATAGAATGAAAATTTTCCTAAAATCTAGGTATAAATTGAGAATCTCCTATTTCTTAACTAAACATATAGGCATTATTTTCAAATGTGCTACCATGCCTTCTTTGAGAAAACTATCAATATCTCATATTTAATTGTATTCATGAACTCAATTGCATCCTGAATTTGAAGGATAAGAAAATACAGCCAAAAGAGCATAATACCTATAGGAATTTACACCTTTTAAGATGTATTCCACAACTGCAGTCACTTCAGATATAACAGCATCCCTGTATCATGCACAAAGGTATGTTTTTAAAACCTTCCTTAAAGCCATCAATATGAATCAGGCTATATAACTGTATCAAAATGGTCATCCTCTTAATAATAAGAGAAATATCAATTAAAACAGATGCTGCTTTTGCTCATGAAATTGTCAAAAATATTTTAAAATTATATTACGGATTAGAAGAGGGAAAATGTAGAGTAGAAGAGGGAAAATGTAGAGAAGTTTCCTTAATCACTAACAGTTTGAACATAAGATGTTATAATCCTCCTGGAGAGTAATTTTTAAATAAGTAACACAAACATTTACTAAATGTACATAGTCTACTAGCCATTTCACAGCATTTAATTCAGCAATGCTATTGTTGGAGACAATATTTGGTTTTCCACTATCTTCAAGCAAATGGGAGCACCAACTTTCCCCACCTCTTTGAGGTTAAATGTGTCCATATGACTAGTTCTGGCCAGTGAACCATGAGCACCTATGTTTCATTTCTATGCAAAAGTACTTAAGAGCCAGTAAGCAATTTACAATATTCTCATTCCCTACCAAGGTATTCATGAGAGCACATGCTGAGAGGGTGTCAGAAAATGAAGGAATCTCAGTAAATTGGGGTCTTTATTTAATAATCAGAACTCTCCTGTTAACCTTTAATGTAGATGTAATCTAAGCAAGAAATAAACCATTGTTCTTTTAAGCTAGAGATTTTTAAGTGTTTGTTATCACAACAAAACCAAGCCTATCTTAACTTATAGAGTAGTTTGTCCTAAAAAGTAAGTATAAAGGTACATAAACAAAATTTTTAAATAATGCTAGAAATCCAGAAGCAATTGAAAAGCCCCATAAAATAGAATCTTTAAATTACATATAATTAATACTATGTAACCATTTAAAATGAGATTGTATACATATATCAGATTGGCCAAAAAGTTCATCTGTGTTTTTCTATAACATCCAACAAAAAACCTGAATGACCCAATATTTATTGACAGGGAAAGATATTCTTGATGTAACACTGAGTGAAAAAGTAGGTTATAAAGACATGCACAGTTTGATCCAATTTTGCTGCTACACATATGCACACTCTGTGTACACATATCAAAATGTTAATATTCTCTGATGAACTTACAGTGATTTTTTTTCCTATTTCTGCTTGTCTGAGCTCTTTAACTGTACATGCATTATTTATGTAATAAGAAAAATAGTAATTTTTAAATTGAGCCAGGATGTAAGTCTCAGTTATACAAGATAATAACCTCTGGAGATTTACTATACAACATATTGACTATAGTTAACAACATTGTCTTATATACTGAAAATTTTGCTAAAAGAGTAGATTTTAGGTGTTCTTATCACAAAAAAACCTTGTTAATAGAAGGCAAGAGGATACTTTTGGAGGTGATGGAGAGGCTCATGGATAGATTACAGTGATGTTTTCATGAGTGTAGACTTATCTCCAAATTCATTAAGTCATATACACTAATTATGTATAGTTATGGACATGTATGTATAATTATGTATAGCTTTTGTATGTCAAAAATGAAAAGAATAAACAATCCCCTCAAAAAAATTAGCTAGGTCACTGATTATTTAAAATCCTCATTGAAGTAGATTCATTTCAGGAAACTAAGGTTTTCTTCACCTCTATGACTAGGAAATAAACAAGATTTCCATTTTGTTTAAACAAAGGTAAAGAGAAATTTTTAAAGCCACCTCAGATAACATGAATCTTCAGCATAAAATGGATGGCTGATTTATTTCCTTTCATTTTCCTAGCAGATGGGCAGCTGTTCTTGTACTCACAAACCTACTGTTACAAGCAGGATATTCAAGCCAAGACCCTGAGGGGTGATTTTTAATCATTCATGTTGAGCTCTAGGGAAGAAAGGAAACTATTGTTATGCAACTCACGGAAGCACTCAACCTTCTCTTTTCAACTTCATTTTGGTTTTCCTACTTCAAGTTTCACATACTAGCTACATTTTGAAAGGTGATTCTAATATATGCCTTCTAAAAAGCATAACACTAAATGCTCGTATCTGGATGACAATTACACTTTTACACTTCCATCAGGAAGCTTCCACAAGCCTCTTATCCTCATCCATCAGAGGGAAGACAGAATGAAAGAAAAATCACAGAAAACTAGCCAAACTGATCACATGGATCACAGCCTTGTCTAACTCAGTGAAACTATAAGCCATGCTGTGTAGGGCCACACGAGATGAACAGGTCACTGTGGAGAGTTCTGACAAAATGTGGTCCACTGGAGAAAAGAATGGCCAGCCACTTGAGCATGCTTGACTTGAGAACCCCATGAACAGTTGCTGTTCTTCAGTCACTCAGTCATGTCTGACTCTTTCCGACCCCATGGACTGCAGCATGCCAGGCTCCCTGTCCTTCACCATCTCCTGGAGCTTGCTCAAACTCATGTCCATTGACAGTGATGCCATCCAACCATCGTGTCCTCTGTTTCCCGCTTCTCCTCCTACCTTCAATCTTTCCCAACATCAGGGTCTTTTCTAATGAGTCAGAGCATCACATCAGGTGACCGAAGTACTGGAGCTTCAACCTCAGCACCCGTCCTTTCAATGAATATTTAGGGTTGATTTCCTTTAGGACTGACTGGTTGGATCTCCTTGCAGTCCAAGGACTCTCAAGAGTCTTCTCCAACACCACAGTAAAAAGGATCAATTCTTCAGTGCTCAGCCTTCTTTATGGTCCAAATCTCACATCCATACATGACTACTGGAAAAATCATAACTTTGACTATATAGACCTTTGTTGTCAAAGTAATGTCTCTGCTTTTAGTGCACTTTCTTGGTTTCTCATAGCTTCTCTTCCAAGAAACAAGCATCTTTTAATTTTATGGCTGTAGTCACCGTTTGCAGTGATTTTGGAGCCCAAGAAAGTAAAATCTTTCATTGTTTCCATTGTTTCCCCATCTATTTGCCATGAAGTAATAGGATGGGATGCCATGATCTTAGTTTTATGAATGCTGAATTTTAAGCCAGCTTGTTCACTCTGCTCTTTCAGTTTCATCAAGAGGCTCTTCAGTTCCTCTTCACTTTCTGCAATAAGGGTAGTGTCATCTGCATACCTGAGGTTATTGATAATTCTCCAAGCAATCTTGATTCAAGCTTGTGCTTCATCCAGTACATTTCATATGATGTAAGCAGTTGACTAAGCAGGGTGACAATGTACAGACTTGATGTACTCCCTTCCCAATTTTGAACCAGTCCATTGTTCCATGTCCAGTTTTAACTATTGATTCTTGACCTGCATAGAGGTTTCTCAGGATGCAGGTAAAGTGGTCTGGTATTCCTATCTCCTGAAGAGTTTTCCACAGTTTGTTGTGATACACACAGTCACAGGCTTTAGTGTAGTCAATGAAGCAGAAGTAGATGTTTTTCTGGAATTCTCTTGCTTTTTCTATGATCCAACAGATGTTGGTAATTTTATCTCTGGATCTTCTGCCTTTTCTAAAAAAATTATAAAAAGGCAAAAGATATGACACTGAAAGATGAATTACCCAGGTCAGTAGGTGCCCAATATGCTACTGGAGAAAAACAGAGAAATAGCTCCAGAAGGAATGAAGAGGCTGAGCCAAAGTGGAAACAATGCCCAGTTTGTGGATGTGTCTGGTGGTGAAAGTAAAGTCCAATGCTGTAATGAACACTATTGCTTAGGAACCTGGAATGTTAGGTCCATGAATCAAGGTAAACTGAATGTGGTCAAACAGATGACAAAAGTAAACATTGACATTTTAAGAATGAATGAACTAAAATGGACAGGTTGGGCGATTTAACTCAGAAGGCCATTATATCTACTACTGTGGGCAAGAATCCCTTAAAAGAAATGGAGTAACCATTATAGTCAATGAAAGAGTCCAAAATGCAGTACTTGGGTGCAATCTCAAAAATGACAGAATGATCTCAGTTCATTTCCAAGGCAAACCATTCAACAGCGCAGTAATCCAAGTCTAAGCCCCAACCACCAATGCCGAAGAAGCTGAAGTTCAATGGTTCTATGAAGACCTACAAGATTTTCTAAAACTAACACCCAGAAAAGATGTCCTTTTCTTTTCATCGTATGGGACTAGAATGCAAAAGTAGGAAGTCAAGAGATAGACAGACAAGTTTGGCCTTGGAGTACAAAATTAAGCAGGGCAAAGGCTAACAGAGTTTTGCCAAGAGAACTCACTGGTCATAGCAAACACCCTCTTCCAACAACACAAGAGAAGACTCTACACATGGACATCACCAGATGATCAGTACAAAAATCAGACTGATTACATTCTTTGCAGCCAAAGATGGAGAAACTCTGTGCAGGTCAGCAAAAACAAGATGAGGATCTGACTATGGCTCAGATAATGAACTCCTTATGGCAAAATTCAGACTCAAATTGAAGAAAGTAGGGAAAACCATCGGGACATTCAGGTATGACCTAAATCAAATCATTTATGATCATGCAGTGGAAGTGACAAATAGATTGAAGGGATTAGATCTGATAGAGTGCCTGGAAAACTATGGAGGGAGGCTCAAAATAGTGTATAGGAGGCAGTGATCAAAACCATCCCCAAGAAAAACAAATGCAAAAGGCAAAGTGGTTGTCCGAGGAGGTCTTACAGAGAGCTGAGAAAAGACAAAAAGTGAAAGGCAAAGGAGAAAAGGAAAGATACAGTCATCTGAATGCACAGTTCCATAGAATAGCAAGGAGAGATATAAAAGCCTTCCTAAGTCAATAAAACAAAAAAGGAGAGGAAAACAATAGAACAGGAAAGACTATGAAGATCTCTTCAAGAAAATGGTGACAGATTTTATTTTCCTGGGCTCTAAAATCACTGCAGATGGTGACTGTGGCCATGAAATTAAAAGATGCTTGTTCCTTGAAAGAAAAGCTATGACAAACCTAGACAGCATATTAAAAAGCAGAAACATTATGCTGCTGACAAAGGTCCATCTAGTCAAAGCTATGGTTTTTCCAGTAGTCATGGATGTAAGACTTGGACCATAAAGAAGGCTAAGCATCAAAGAATTGATGCTTTTGAATTTTGGTGTTGGAGAAGAGTCCTAAGAGTCCCTTGGACTGCAACCAGTCAATCCTAAAGGAAAGCATTCCTGAATATTCATTGGAAGGACTGAATCTGAAGCTCAAATACTTTGGCCTACTGATGTGAAGAGCCGACTCATTAGAAAAGACCCTGATGCTGGGAAAGATTGAGGCAGGAGAAGAAAGAGATTACAGAGGACTAGATGGCTGGATGGCATCACCGAGTCAGTGGCATGAGTCTGAGCAAGCTCCAGGAGATAGTGAAGGACAGGGATGCCGAGCATGCTGTAGTCCATGAGGTAGGAAAGAGTCGGACACAACTGAGCAACTGAACAATAACAACACAATCATAAATGCTTCATTACTGATTCTCTTGGGGACAAGATGGGGGAGGAGACTTATATGTCAAAAAAAAAAAAAAAAAAGGCTGTTATGAGTTGATGTGTACTCCCGGGGCAATATGATTGATGCTTTTATTTACCTCTATTCCCCAAAAGAAAACTAGAAATGCCAAGAAATTGATATACTATAAAGAAGTTTCAAGACTGAATGTCTAAAGGGTCATATTTGAGAATATTCGGTTTTAACCAGAAAATCACGTAAACTTCCCACATTTAATCATGTGTGCTATTGCTCAGATGGCTGAGGTTAAAAGGGGAAACCACTACAGTCATTTATTCAACAAGTATTTATTGAATATTCACTATGTGGCTGGATTGCCATGACATAATGGTCAACTGAAGTAGACAGAATTCCTGCCCTCCTGAGACTTAAAGGAGATAATACAAGCTGATAATAGCTAGGATCCAAAATATCAACAAGGTGGAATGGGTCTTTAGTTTTGAATAAAGGTTGAAGTAAAGAGAATAAACAAAGATAGGTATGGTATCTATCTTTTGGAGCTTATGATCTATGGAGCCAATCTGAAAGGGAGATATAATCAAGTATTTTTAATGGAGACACACAGGATGCTATGCAGATTGTATAAAATTGGGACAAGCAAAATACGAAGGGAGTCAAGGATGGCTTCCAGAAGAAGGAAAGTAGTAGAGTTTCACCTCTATCCTGAATAATTAATAAGAATGAGTTATGTAAGAAAGATGAGAAATGAGTTTTACAACACAGATTACCACATGGAAACGTCCTGAGATAAGAGAGAACATTTCATGTTTCAGAAACAGGGAAGACAATTGTGGCTGGAGTATAGCAAGTGAGAGAGAAAGTGTCAAGAGGTGAGATTAGAGAGTAAGCAAGGACGAAAACTTTTAAATTGAGATATAATTAAAATACTATAAAGTTTAATGTATACCATTCATTGTGTTTTTTAAAATATTCACAAAGTTATAAACCAGCAAACTATCTAATCTCAGAACATTTTCATCACCCCTAAAAAAGTTAATTCATATATCAGGACCTGAAATAGGAGGGAAGGGGGCAGGGCACAACATTCAAAAGAATGACATGCCTATAGGACATGACAAAAACTGGTTACAACCAACTAGATCAAAGATAGCAGAAGATCTAATTCCAGTGGACCTTAAGTAGGCCTCCATTTTATGCTCATTTTAATACATCAGCATGTGAAGTGACATACAGGTGCCATGACAGTTCTGAGGCTAACCATAAAAGGCCAAAAAGTGGGGGTGGACCAGTTCCTGGGAATCCCTGTCTCTTCCCCAAAACAGCTGGAATACTGTTCTCACTCATTAGCCTATGAAATTACTCGGCCAAAAAAACTAACTACCCCATATTTGGAGTCTCTCAACTTCTGATATGGACCCTATTCTGTCTGTAGAGTGTCAAGGCCATTCTTGCCTTTTAAGAGGGATTGCGTTCTTGCCTGGAGAATCCCAGGGACTGGGGAGCCTGGTGGGCTGCCGTCTATGGGGTCGCACAGAGTCGGACACGACTGAAGTGACTTAGCAGCAGCAGCATTCTCTCTATAGAATGTGTATCTTTCTAAACCATTTCTTACCCATCAATTTGTCTCTCACTGAACTCCTGTGATGAGACAAAGAAATCAAACTTTATTAAGTCCTGAGACCAAGTGTATGATTTCAATAAAACAACTGTGGGTTCAAGTCTCAATCTGAGTTGCATGGTTTCAGACCCACAAAATGGAGGCCTCAGTCAACGGCCTGGCTCATATCACAAATTTGAACCTAAGTAAGCCTACACTTATAGGAAATACTTGTCAAGGAAATCTAACATACACCAATTGTAATACTCCAACTCAGAGTTGGACCATAAAGAAAGCTGAGAGCCAAAGAACTGATGCTTTTGAACTATGGTACTGGAAAAGACCTTTGAGAGTCTCTTGGACTGCAAAGAGATCAAACCAGTCAGTCCTAAAGGAAATTATTCCTGAATATTCATTGGAAGGACTGATGCTGAAGCTGAAGCTCCAATACTTTGGCCACCCTGATTCAAAGAGGTGACTCATTGGAAAAGACCCTGATTCTAGGAAAGACTGAAGGCAAAAGAAGGGGGCAGCAGAAGATGAGATGGTTGGATGGAATCATCAACTCAATGGACATCAGTTTGAGCAAACTCCAGGAGATAGTGAAGGACAGTGAAGCCTGACATGCTGCAGTCCATGAGGTTGGAAAGAGTTGGACACGGCTTAGCAATTGAACAACAAACACTCAGCTTTAGTGAGTTAAAGCTTACCCTAGAAATCAGGACAAGTTAGTCTCATAAGGAAATCCCCAACCTCCTGGCAAATCATGCCCTTTTTCATGTTGCCTCTTTTAACTTGCCATAAAATTCACTCTTGCCCAAAATTCCTTGGGAAGAGTGCTCCACTGCTTGTTAGGTACTATACTCCCCTGTGAATGAAAAATATTGCTTGCCATACCAGTAAACAAAGGATGTTGCCACCATCAAGACATCACATTACAGCCTCCCCAACAGTGAGCCCTGACGGAACTCAGGATGAAACAGGATGCCCAGCACCTAGCAGTCAACTGCTGTACCCACCCCCAACAATGAAGTACTGAGAGGAGACTCACATAGGATACTAGCCCCACACAGCTGAGCTGCCTATCACAGAAATGATTCCAAGTAGCCCAGACTTTGCAACATCCCATGCATGAAAGCACTCAAATTTTTAACTTGAGATACCTCAGTCCAGTTCAGTTCAGTTGCTCAGTTGTGTCTCTTTGCGACCCCATGAATCGCAGCATGCCAGGCCTCCCTGTTCATTACCATCTCTCAGAGTTCACTCAGACTCACATCCATCGAGTCCGTGATGCCATCCAGCCATCTCATCCTCGGTCGTCCCCTTCTCCTCTTGCCCCCAATCCTTCCCAGCATCAGAGTCTTTTCCAATGAGTCAGCTCTTCGCATGAGGTGGCCAAAGTACTGAAGTTTCAGCTTCAGCATCATTCCTTCCAAAGAAATCCCAGGGTGATCTCCTTCAGAATGGACTGGTTGGATCTCCTTGCAGTCCAAGGGACTCTCAAGTGTCTTCCAACACCACCATTCAAAAGCATCAACTCATTGGCGCTCAGCCTTCTTCACAGTCCAACTCACATCCATACATGACCACAGGAAAAAACCATAGCCTTGACTAAACAGACCTTAGTCAGCAAAGTAATGAATATACTATCTAGGTTGAAGAATTGAATACACTATCTAGGTTGGTCATAACTTTTCTTCCAAGGAGTAAGTGTCTCCTAATTTCATGGATGCAGTCACCATCTGCAGTGATTTTGAAACCCAAAAAAATAAAGTCTGACACTATTTCCACTGTTTCCCCATCTATTTCCCATGAAGTGATGGGACCAGATGCCATGATCTTCGTTTTCTGAATGTTGAGCTTTAAGCCAACATTTTCACTGTCCTCTTTCACCTTCATCAAAAGGCCCTTTAGCTCCTCTTCACTTTCTGCCATAAGGGTGGTGTCATCTGTATATCTGAGGTTATTGATATTTCTCCCAGTAATCTTGATTCCAGCTTGTGTTTCTTCCAGTCCAGCGTTTCTCATGATGTACTCTTCATAGAAGTTAAATAAGCAGGGTGACAATATACAGCCTTGACGTACTCCTTTTCCTATTTGGAACCAGTCTGTTGTTCCATGTCCAGTTCTAACTGTTGCTTCCTGACCTGCATACAGATTTCTCAAGAGGCAGGTTAGGTAATCTGGTATTCCCATCTCTTGAAGAATTTTCAACAATTTATTGTGATCCACACAGTCAAAGGCTTTGGCATAGTCAATAAAGCAGAAATAGATGTTTTTCTGGAACTCTCTTGCTTTTTCCATGATCCAGTGGATGTTGGCAATTTGATCTCTGGTTCCTCTGCCTTTTCTAAAACCAGCTTGAACATCAGGGAGTTCACGGTTCACGTATTGCTGAAGCCTGGCTTGGAGAATTTTGAGCATTACTTTACTAGCATGTGAGATGAGTGCAATTGTGTGGTAGTCTGAGAATTCTTTGGCATTGCCTTTCTTTGGTATTGGAATGAAAACTGACCTTTTCCAGTCCTGTGGCCACTGCTGAATTTTCCAAATTTGCTGGCATATTGAGTGCAGCACTTTCACAGCATCACCTTTCAGGATTTGAAACAGCTCAACTGGAATTCCATCACCTCCACTAGCTTTGTTCATAGTGATGCTTTCTAAGGCCCACTTGACTTCACATTCCAAGATGTCTGGCTCTAGATGAGTGACCACATCATCATGATTATCTGGGTCTTGAAGATCTTTTTGTACAGTTCTTCCGTGTATTCTTGCCACCTCTTCTTAATATCTTCTGCTTCTGTTAGGTCCAGACCATTTCTGTCCTTTATCAAGCCCATCTTTGCATGAAATGTTCCCCTGGTACCTCTAATTTTCTTGAAGAGATCTCTAGTCTTTCCCAATCTGTTGTTTTCCTCTATTCTTTGCATTGATTGCTGAAGAAGGCTTTCTTATCTCTTCTTGCTATTCTTTGGAACTCTGCATTCAGATGCTTATATCTTTCCTTTTCTCCTTTGCTTTTCACTTCTCTTCTTTTCACAGCTATTTGTAAGGCCTCCCCAGACAGCCCTTTTGCTTTTTTGCATTTCTTTTCCTTGGGGATGGTCTTGATCCCTGTCTCCTATACAATGTCACAAACCTCATTCCATAGTTCATCAGGCACTCTATCATCAGATCTAGGCCCTTAAATCTATTTCTCACTTCCACTGTATAATCATAAGGGATGTGATTTAGGTCATACCTGAATGGTCTAGTCGTTTTCCCTCCTTTCTTCAATTTAAGTCTGAATTTGGTAATAAGGAGTTCATGATCTGAGCCACAGTCAGCTCCTGGTCTTGTTTTTGTTGACAGTATAGAGCTTCTCCATCTTTGGCTGCAAAGAATATAATCAATCTGATTTCGGTGTTGACCATCTGGTGATGTCCATGTGTAGAGTCTTCTCTTGTGTTGTTGGAAGAGGGTGTTTGCTATGACCAGTGCATTTTCTTATACTTAGTTTTCTTTAAGAATAATCTTTCGATGTTACAACTACCCAGTCTTTGTTGCAAAAACTCCTATATATTCTGCCCACTCCCTTGCCTCTTTGGAGTAGTCCCTCAGAGTGATCTGAGACTTTTGTGTCCCTGACTTGAAGTCCTCAAAACATTTGCCAAATAAACCCTCTCATCTTTCAGGTACATTTTTTCTAGTCAACAACCCCAATCCATAGATTGTTTTCCCTTGAATATATGACATCAAACTCATTACTAATCTGTTTTGTTTTTGTCATTTGGCACCTCCCAAAAGAAGCTCAGTACCCATTAGAATTTATGTTCCCGTAGTCCCAATCCCTACCAAGTACAAATTTACTTCCTATATCTATACTTTGACCTATTCTGGACATCTCATATAAATGGAATAATACAATATGTTTCTGGCTTATTTCACTTAGCACAAGGTTTTCAAGGTACATCCATGTTGTGGCACGTATCAGTACTTCATCACTGCTTACAATGCAATAATATTCTTGTATATGGATAATATAACATTTATCTTTTCATCAATTGATGGATATTTGGCCTGATTCTACTTTTTAGCTATTATGAATAATGCTAGAACATTTGCGTACAAGTTTATATCTGATTGTTTTCAATCTCTTTGATATATACTGAGGAGTAGAACCATTGGGTCAAATGGTAACTATTTAACTTTTAAGAAACTAAAAGGTCAGCTATCACAGTTTCATGTAGATTATTGGATAATTTTGCATTTTACTCTGCAAGACAAGAGGAAGCTAGTGGTCACAAAGAATTGGACATTACTTAGCAATTGAACAACAACAAAGGATTGTTAAAGTATGGTATTGTTCGATTTACATTTTTGAAATCTTCCTTGGCTACTATATAGAGAATGGGTCAAAAGAAGCAAAAATGGAAAAAATAACATTAATTAGGGGTCTACTGCAAGACTCTGGAAATAGATGATGGCTGGGACTAGAGAAGGTAGTAGCAGTGGCTCTGGGAGGACAAAGATGGATCTGAGAGATACTTGCCGGTACAATTAACCTGCTGTCCTTTTTGATTAGAGACTGTGAGCAAGAGAGGGGGACGTGTTAAAGGCAGTTCACAGGTTTGCACTTACTAATGACCTTTGCAAGAGCAACTTCAGTAAATTGGCAGGCAAGAAAGCCAGATTACAATGAGTTCATTCAGCAAATGTTTATTGAATACCTACTATGTGCTAAGCACAGAGGATATACAGCTATGAAGAAAACAGAAAAAATCCTGTTCTCATAGAGCATATACTTTAGCAGGAGGAAGAGAGAAGGGGAGGGGAGAAAAGGTCAAAGCAATCCATCATATAATATGTTGGAAAGTGATAGGTACTACAGACAAAAATTAGAGTAATAAAGCTTATCTCCAAAGGAATTATAATAACAAACATTTAAATAGCACTAATGAGAGCCACATACTGTTCCATGTGCTTTACATATATTTAGTCATTTAATCCTTACAACACTATAAGCTAGGTACAGTTGTTATCCCACTTTACAAATGAGGAAACTGAGGCATAGAGAGGTTTCTGTTATTTTCTAAAGTAAGTTGCCCAAGTTCACATAGTTTGTGACTGGAATGGCTGAAATTCAAACTAAGATATCTGGCTGCAAAATGTGAGCTTGTAACCAATATGCTATACTGAAAGAGACAGGATATGGTCTATCTGAAAACAGACTACACCAAGGGAAGATTTTATTTTTAACCAAAGCTATTTAAGGATGGTTACAGGATAAGGCATAGAAAGCAATGGAGATTGAAATTATTTATAGAGGGAATACCTTATAGAATGAAATCTCAGGAAATTAAGAGGCTTTAGAGAAGATGGTATTTGGGAAACTTCCTAAGTATATAAATATCTTAGGATATCTTGTTTGTTTCTAACATTTGAGTAGGCAGGAAGGAGAGCATTGTTTTGGAACTTTGGGTATTTTTGGTCAATTTTTCTAAATTATTCTGCCTCAATTCTTTGACTTGTCCAAAAATCCAAATGGAAAAAAGAAATATATATAAGAATAAGTGAAAGAAGAGATAAATACAGTTCTGAAGTTGACTGACCCTCAGACTAGGTGAAGTTAAAATGCAGTGAGTTGCCACAAAGGGAAGGAAAACGTTGGATGCAGAACTCCACTTTCCTTCATAATTTCTTCTGGGAAAGCCTTGTATAAGGTCCAAAGGTGTCGGGATTAATCACGGACCATCTTTCTGCACTTCAAATCCTGTCTACCATTTCTAAGCTTACTATCACCAAGATGACTCCCAACTACCTAGAACTCAGTCCAGTTGCTTTATTTAGTCTGGGAATACTGTGACCTCCTCCCCTTTACATACTGATCAGTATATGCAGAAGGAATGAAGATGAATACTTTGCAATCAGATGAGAGGTCAGCCTCGGTGACTTGCAACTTCTGCAGCCTTCCTTAAATCTGGGCTTCCTTGGTGTTTCAGTAGTTAAGAACCTGCCTGCCAATGCTGGAGACGTGGGTTTGATCCCTAGGGTGGGACGATCCCCTGGAGGAGAAAATGGCAACGCACTTCAGTATTCTTGCCTGGAGAATTCCATGGACAGAGGAGCCTGGCAGGCTATAGTCCATGGGGTCGCAGAGTCAGCTACATCTGAGCATGTATGCATGCCTGAGAGGCCAACAACATAAAAACTCAAGAATGGAAAATTGTAAAAAGGAAAAAAAAGTACTGAACCACACTAAGAATTAAGATCTGACTGCAATCAGCAAAGGTTTACTGGATGCCAATGTACAAATGGGCATCTGTACTAGAGAAAGATGCTGAGGCATGACTGTGCCCTTTTAGGTCTCTCTAAGCTCAACCCGCCATCTGCCTATTCAATGCATGAACATTTCTGGGAAGAGCCAAGAGAGAGAAAAGCTCTTGATTTAAAAGGAACAGAGGGAAGAAAAGGATGACAAGCATGGAAATACATTCTATAAAAATTCTGTGGATATTAGTGCCCCCTATTTTTATTCTTAAACTGCCATGACTCAGCCTCCCTCCACCAGAAGAACATGCTGCAAAGCTATCTGCCTATTTAATTATATCAAGACTGGAAAATCTGAAATGAGTTTGCAAAGGGTTGATGTTTATGGAGGAAGTATAAGAATTGATATATGCTAATTCTCTTCCTCATATGACTGTCTGCCATATCTGTTATCAACTACAGGCTCTGAGGTAATCTCTATGACTGACTAATCTCGGTTTCACTAAGCCCAGGCCACTCCAGGAGGGAAATAAGAGCAGTCCACAGAGTGGCCTACAGCAGGCAGATTGACTTTATCCCAAGATAAATGATTCATGGCAAATGGTGGAATTTGACTTGAAAAAAATTCATGATGTGTGGAATAGGAAAAGAACAAACACTGTTACAAAAATTAAATGCTTGCAGCACAGAAATATAATCTAAATACAGCTATTGCTGAAAGATTAAGGGTTGAAAGGATTCAGACTTTGAGAAGCTATTTTAGTCTCTAACTAGAGAGTAAAGACTATTAAGAATCTTAACATTTATAAGTACTAGTAGACATTTCCTTCCATAAAATGACTCTCTTCTCCCTTCTCTCCTCCACTCATCTTCTAGCTAAAATCTAAAACAAAAGGTATAGATTTTAATGTTCTGTTTTCCAGAGATATAAAGAGGGAATACTATTATTTCAGTACATATATATATATATTTTGGACATGAGTATATTTAATTTCCCAATTGTCATAAATATGAAGAAAACACATATTCCCAGCATTTCTACCAGCTAGCTGCTAGACTCAACAGCTTGGCAGTTGGATCTGTTGGCCTGTGAAACCAAATAGGTAAGTAAAGACTAAATGAACATCCTCAAGGTCTTTAATTCAAAGAAAAAAATACTCACTGTTTGAACCTAGGAAATGTAAGCAAATAACACAACTTCTGGAACCCTGAGGTTCAAGTTAATAGGGTGACAAGCCTAAACAAAGGTTTGCTTTGTGACATAGGAGATAGTTTTGACTCTATTCCTGTCTGAGGAGGCACCTCTTCAAACATGCCTAGCAGCAGCAGCAGCAGCAGCAGAACCAGTGCCATCGAGAAGCCAGTTAAACAGGCAAAGAGAAGGCATTTGGAAGGTCTAAGAACCTTCGTCTTTATGGGCTACTCACCCCAATGCAAAATGCATTTCCCACCATACACACAGCCTCCCATATTGTCACACATGAAGGAAGTAAAGAAAACACATTTTCAACTATGACTAAGGATCAATCTGATCAGCTAAAAATTCTTTATCATTATACTCTATTTTCCTATGTTTCTTGACATTCTGAGCACATTTGTTCTTAAAGTCCATTCAAGGACATACATACCTGAATAAAGAAGCATTTAAATTTCATTCAGATGACAGTGAAAGTAAAACTTAGGTAAAACAGAAAAACACTTATAACAGTTAAAACAAGCATACAATTTTACCAGTTCAAACAAGCATACCAATTTTACCATTTGATTGTTAAACTACTTATTCCTGAAAGGAGTTTAATAAAGCTACATGGAATCCTTTTCACATGCAAAAATAAACACACACACAAGCTAACCATTTGGCTGTCACAGAAATATAAAGAAATCACTGGATAATGAAGAAGAATTCAAGTACAGCTGTCTCACAAAACATGAAAAATCACAGCAGGTCTAAACTCATACTTCTCCCAAAGCTAGCATCATTATTACTAAATTATACACCAAAAACTAGCTGCAGTGAGTGAGTGTGACTACTTTTTTAACAATGATACCGACTCAAAGTCAAAGCTTATGTCATCACAGACAAACATGAGACATTTGTCCAGTGCTCTTAGCTAGAATTCCTTTTTTTCCAATTCACTTTGGAAATCTTTCCAAATATTGTAAAGTAATTAACCTCCAATTAAAATAAATAAATTTATATTTTAAAAAAATTTTTAAAAAGCCAGAGGGAATACACTCAGCTAACTATACACCTAACATTTAAAAATAAAAAACAAAGAGTCTCAGGGCTCTTGTACAAAGAGTGGGCAAGGAGTAAAGAATCATGTCCTTTTACTCTCAGATAATGGACCATCAATGTGCCAAATCAATAGTACCCAAAAAGCCGCCAGATATGTGGGCATCTCTCTCTTTATGTCTTCTCACAGAATAAAAATACTCCTCTACAGAGATATAAAGAATTATGCTGAAGCAACAATTACTGCAAATACAGTTTGAAAACATATTGGAGGAAACGAAAGAAGATCCTAAAAGTTTCTGGGTTTTCTTTCTTTTTGTTTTTGCACTCAGACCTCAGATGCATATGGTCTAGGCTGTGGTCATACACTGTCATATATTACATTGCAAGATATGTTTCCCTAACAGTTGAATGTAAATAGAATTTTGTTACTCAGATCACAAAAACTGAAATATCTGGGAATCCAGAATTCACTAATCTTTCGTCAGATTTGAGGCAAATCATGTATTTTCCCAGATTCCAAATGTCTTACTCTCAATTTTTTGAATATGACACATTCTTCAGCTAACTAACTCCTTTTATTATGAGTGCTAAGCAAAAGCAATAACTATAACTGGAAGCAGTAAGTAAAACTTGTAAGAGAACTGATATAAAGAATGGGTCTGGTCATTTAAAATAATAATATGGTATTACTTTAAAAAGTGAGGGGGAACTTGTCCCTTATGGTAGTGAGTTCCCTGTTACCAAAGACATCCAAAGATAGGCAGAGTAACACCTATCATGAATTTAGTAACACAATTCACTCATTGGCTGTATAGCAGTGATACTGAGCAGGGCTCTATCAGGCTCCTGGGCACAAAAGCCTTTGTCTTTCTGTGTCCTCCACTTCTTGATTACAGGAAATAGGCTTCATCCAGCCTCCATGACCTTGCCTGAGTTCCAAGGGACAGGTTCAAACAGGTACTATTTAGGGAAGATAGGAGATGTGGAGACAAGGGAGGAGCAGTCCAGAAATCATAATGCAGCCTTAGGGCAGAGTCTTAGCTCCCCAACAAGGAATATATATAACAATATCTTAGAATGCTTCTGCAGATACTAAAATGCCCACTAAGTGGGAAACGTTAACTGTATGTTGCCCACAAGGACAGAGACTCCAGACTGGTTAGAACAAAAAAGTTGATGATGCTGACTCCCACTTATCTCACCACCAACCAATCAGAAGAATATCATTGAACTGATCATCCCCTCTTTGAAGCAATATCATAAAACTTTTCACTACCCACTCAAAGTTGGGACATAACAGTTTTGAGGGCATTAGTCTTCTGTGGCCTCCTTTGCCTAGCAAAGGAATAAAGCTGTTGTCTTATACATCACCCAAAACTCTCTCTTAGATTTAATTTGGTGTCAGAGTACAGAGAATGGATTCAGCTTCAGTAGTAAGTTTTAAGGTTCTTTCAAATTTTATGATTCTTTGACTCTGTGAATGCTGCTATGAACTATTTTCTAAAATGATCATTTTTTTACACAACAAATAATTATTTTTATAAACCTGCCTTTTCACATGTTGAGTCCATTTAAAGATGGCAAACACCTACAATTATATCTGATGTCTTTATTTTCTTTCATAAGATAGATGTGAACATTTACTCTTGAGAAAACACAGGCTTATCTTTTAAAATGCATTCTTTTCATGATCAAAATTGAGATTAAAATAATCAGAAGGCAAGTGGAAGAGATAAGGTTTAGAAGACTAGCTGGTAAGAAGTTTGGGAACAACTAAACTGAAGATTCAAATTATGTATACATGACCTCCAGAATTAAAAAGAAAGGAAGACAGAAAAGGAAGAGAGAAAGGAGGAAAGAAAATGAAAGAAATCAACCAGCCCTGGTTGGTGGCACCTGTACAAAGTTGTTAAATAAGAGTATCAGTGAAATTGTTCATCAAAGTCACACAAGGTCTCTTTCAAATTGAAATAACAGAATTGACTGGAAAAAAAAATCCTGGATACTTGCCTACCACTTAAGCAATGTTCAAAAAGTTCTGGAACATTTACTGTGCCAGGATACTCAAACTGTAGCTGCCAACTTAAAAGTATTTACCTCCGAGCCATAAAACATCATCCCATTGGTCAAATGTATTCACAACAAAGCATCACTAATTATCTTTTCAAGAAATAACTAAGCACAGAAAACTAACATCTGAGTCCTTTCTTATGTTTCAAATATTATTGATTAGAAATGTCAAAGAATCAAAGTCTCATTAATAAGCACTTTGTGACTGATCACTAAGTCCAATAAAATTATTTTTCATACAAAAATAGCCATGTTCCAAACCCTGTAAGCAAAAAGGAAAAGTCTTGAAAGAACCTGCTTTTGAGCCCCTCCTACTCCCCACCACCAAACAATCTGATTAGTAATCACTTTTATTACCCAGGGCATAATTTTTCTTTCCTTGCTCCTTAGTCTCAAAGACACAAAGGAAAATAAAATGTTGTATCTAGTTTTAAAGTAATCAAAAGGCTAATCAGACATAAATCCAATCTCTATCCCAGAGAAAATCAGTATCTGTCTGAGTTCCAAATCCTCTTTAAACTGTGGAAAGCCACACGTCTGCTAGGACTGGAGCAGCATTGAAGAACAGATTCTAAGTGTTGTTTTCTAAGACTACCACTCAATTTTCAAAAATCAGAATATGCAGTATTTTCCCCTAAAAATAAATAGTTCTTTAAGTTACAAAATCTCAAAAAAAAAAAATGCTCCAAATTGCTTACTGGCAGTTCACTCAAGATACTCATGCTAGTTTGATTCCCCATCTTTATCTAGGACCTCCTTTATCTCAGCAACAAGTCCATATGCTTGCCTGTATCACTCTCTCTTATCAAAAAACCCCATCTCTTTTTCCACCCCCAGACCATCTTGCTTACAGTATCCCATATTCTCACATGTAATTCCTTCCCCTCCATTCTGACAATTTTTTGCCAAGGTTTCCACTCCTTGTAAAGCACCTCTTCATTTCTGCTAACATTTTTACTTTGGTGCTTCCTTAGTGGCTCAGTGCTGAAGAATCCACCTGTAACGCAAGAGATACGCGAGACACAGGTTCGACCCTGGGTCAGAAAGATCCCCTGGAGAAGGGAATGGCAGCCCACTCCAGTATTCTTGCCTGGAGAATCCCATGGACAGAGGAGCCTGGCAGGCTACAGTCCATGGGATCGCAAAGAGTCAGACACGACTGAGCAATTAACACTCACTTCTGCTATCTGTTTTGCTTATTAACTTCAAACCAAACCAATTCCATTTTCTTCAGAACCCTTCAGGTATTCAAACTCCAAACCCTTGGTGTGCCTAAGAGCTAATTAAAACCACACACTAAAAAGGATAAACTAACAACAATTGCTTCATTCTGAGCTGACCTTCATATATATAAACTTCCCAAGTGGCACTAGAGGTAAAGAATCTGCCTGCAATGCAGGATACGTAAGGGATGCGGGTTCCATCCCTTGCTCAGGAAGAGCCCCTGGAGGAGGGCATGGCAGTCCACTGCAGTATTCTTGCCTGGAGAATTCCATGGACAGAGGAGCCTGGTGAGCTGTGTCCATGGGGTCACAAAGAGTCGGACACAACTGAATCGACTTAGCACACAGCAAGCTTCATACGTATAGTCCTTCTGATCCACCAGCAAGACACGTGCAGTGCTTTTCCGGTTGTACTGTGGCTGCGTATTAAGTCATTTTGTTTCCCTCTGGCTGGACCACTCTCTCTAGAAAGGCTTATGTATTATTGAGACACCTTCCTTGGATTTTCAAGAGAAGAAATGTAGTCCATAAATGCTGGATTTGACTCCCCTGAGTACCCTGCTCTAACAACTGAAATACTATTGAGGTAGGTGGGTAATATAATCAGTTCAACCTACGTCAAGTTCTTCGCTCACTCATCCAGCAACTATTTGCTAAGGCAATGATCTGGGTGCTATGGATATAAAAAGTCTAAGATACGATCTCATATTAGTAAGGTTTCTGATGCAACAATGCATGTGCTCGCATGATCAGTCGCTTCAGTCATGTCCGGCTCTTTGCCACCCTATGGACTGTAGCCCACCAGGCCCCTCTGTCCATGGGATTATCCTGGCAAGAATACTAGAGTGGGTTGCCATTTCCTCCTCCAGGGGATCTTCCCAGCCCAGGGATCAAACCCCACCTCTCTTATATCTCCTGCATCGGCAGGGTGGCTCTTTACCAGTAGCACCACCTGGGAAGCTCAATCCAATAATGCTATATGGCAAATAATTTCAGTGGACTATCACGTTTATTTTGCACATTCATGGGTCTATGGGATTGCTACAGTTTGGCTGGCTCAGCTGAGCTCATCTAAGCTAGACTGGACTCTAGATGTCAGGTTAGGTTCAGGTCTGCTCCGGTCTTCATCCCTGGACCTAGGGTGTAGGAGGAACAGATACTTGAGTCATGTTCTTCTCATGGCATACGTCAGAAGCTCAAGAGGGGTGTGTGGAAACATGTGATACCTCTTTAAGTCCTTGGTCTAGAATTGACAAACTGTTATATACACTCATACTGCACTTGCCAAAATCATTTGGCCAAGCCCCAAATCAATAGGAAATGAATATATATTGTGCCCACATGTCATGCTGCGCTAAGTCACTTCAGTCATGTCTGACTCTGTGTGACCCTATGGACTGTAGCTCACCAGGCTTTTCTGTCCATGGGATTCTCCAGGCAAGAATACTGGAGCGGGTTGCCATTTCCTCCTCCAGAGGATCTCCTTGACCCAGGGATCAAATGTGTCTCTTAGGTCTCCTGCATTAGCAGGCAGATTCTTTACCACTAGCGCCACCTGGGAAGATATTATGCCCTCAGTGAGCCACAACCAGGATAAAGATGAAAGGAAGCATTGTGAGCAAAAAGTATAATCTATCCACATGGTCTGGATTACAAACAACTTCCAGTCTAGTAAGGGAGATATAATGAGGGGAAATGCTCAATCTCTCAGTCACTGTCATGTCCAGCTCTTTGCAGCCCCACAGATTGTAGCCCTCAAGGCTCCTCTGTCCATGGAATTTTCTAGGCAAGAATACTCGAGTGGGTTGCTATTTCCCACTCGAGTGAGAATGAGTAGGGTCAGCCAAAACTCACCTTTACCATCTCATACTTTTTTTTTTTTTTTAACTATCTCATCTACTGTGCAGAATTCCAGACTGATCCTCCCTTTTCTAAAAATTACCCTCAAAGTGTTCTGAACCTTAGTGGATATCTTAAATGACTCTGAGATCTGGTTTTCTCAACCACCATACAGCATCTATTTTTTCCTGTCCTCCTCAAAGAGCAAAAGCAATGCACGATTGCTGCCAAAGTCAAAAGAGGCAGTCACATGGTCGATGCCCAGCAAACATACCACAGTCAGTTGCACTGAACTCTGTGCCAAGGATGTGACACCAATGTCTATACCACGAACACCTATGTCCCATGCTGAAGATACATTAAAGGCACTATTGCCATCAATACTGTTGATATTTTAAACTCTCAGTAGCTTATATGTTTACCCCCAAAAAGGAAAAGAGCTCTTCAAACTGCCAGTCACACATATTTCAGGCATGCAATATAAAGAAGGTCTGAGTAATAACCGACTGTCCCCAGAATCACCCCTTCAGTTCCTTGGGTTGAGGAATTCACTTTATTAACTTTATTCTTTTTACCTCTATAATAAGCTCTCCCCCAGATTAATCCTACATACAAATAGATCTCTGGTGGGCCAAACTCTAATAAATGCTCTGGTAAACACAACTCAAAGCTGGGATCTGAACTGAATAAACCTAATACAACATGATGAATTCTATGAAAGATTTAGGTATAAAAAATACTAAGAAATAAGAGAGGAGAGAGTGATTTATTTCACTGGAGGGTAAGGGAAAGTTTTACACATGATATGACCCTGAGTGTTGGTTCACTAGGCAAACAGGGAGAAAAGGTAGTATATAGTCAAGGGAAATGGTGCAGTTAGTCTGTTCAGTTCAGTCGCTAAGTCACGTCTGACTCTTTGCAACCCCGTGAACCATAGCACGCCAGGCCTCCCCTGTCCATCACTAACTCCTGGAGTCCACCCAAACCCATGTCCATTGTCCTCCCCTTCTCCTCCTGCCTTCAATCTTTCCCAGCATCAGGGTCTTTTCAAATGAGTCATCTCTTCACATCAGTTGGCCAAAGTACTGGAGTCTCAGCTTCAACATCAGTCCTTCCAATGAACACCCAGGACTGATCTACTTTAGGAAGGACTGGCTGGATCTCTTTGCAGTCCAAGGGACTCTCAAGAGTCTTCTCCAACACCACAGTTCAAAAGCATCAATTATTTGGCACTCAGCTTTCTTTATAGTCCAACTCTCACATCCATGCATGACCACTGGAAAAATCACAGACTTGACTATATGGACCTTTGTTGGCAAAGTAATGTCTCTGCTTTTTAATATGATGTCTAGGTTGGTCATAACTTTCCTTAGAAGGAGTAAAGGTCTTTCAGTTTCATGGCTGCAGTTACCATCTGCAGTGATTTTGGAGCCCCCAAAATAAAGTCTGACACTGTTTCCACTGTTTCCCCATCTATTTGTCATGAAGTGATGAGACCAGATGTCATAATCTTCGTTTTCTGAATGTTGAGCTTTAAGTCAATTTTTTCACTCTCCTCTTTCACTTTCATCAAGAGGCTTTTAGTTCCTCTTCACTTTCTGCCATAAGGGTGGTGTCATGTGCATATCTGAGGTTATTGATAATTCTCCTGGCAATCTTGATTCCAGCTTGTGCTTCTTCCAGCCGAGCATTTCTCATGATGTACTCTGCATAGAAGTTAAATAAGCAGGATAAAAACAACAGCTTTGAAGTACACCTTTTCTTATTTGGAACCAGTCTGCTGTTCCGTGTCCAGTTCTAACTGTTGCTTCCTGAACTGCATACAGGTTTCTAAAGAGGAAGGTCAGGTCATCTGGTATTCCCATCTCTTTCAGAATTTTCCACAGTTTATTGTGATCCACACAGTAAATGGCTTTGGCATAGTCAATAAAACAGAAATAGATGTTTTTCTGGAACTCTCTTTTTGTTTTTCGATGATCCAGCAGATGTTGCCAATTTGATCTCTGGTTCCTCTGCCTTTTCTAAATCCAGCTTGAACATCTGGAAGTTCATGGTTCACGTTTTGCTGAAGCCTGGCTTGGAGAATTTTAAGCATTATTTTACTAGCATGTGAGATGAGTGCAATTGTGCAGTAGTTTGAGCATTCTTTGGCATTGCCTTTCTTTGGGATTGGAATGAAAACTGACCTTTTCCAGTCCTGTGGCCACTGCTGACTTTTCCAAATTTGCTGGCAGCACTGTCACAGCACCATCTTTCAGGATTTGAAATGGCTCAACTGGAATTCCATCACCTCTACTAGCTTTGTTCGTAGTGATGCTTTCGAAGGCCCACCTGACTTTACATTCTAGAGTGTCCGGCTCTAGGTGAGTGTGAGTGAGCACACCTTCATGATTATCTGGGTCGTGAAGATCTTTTTGTACAGTTAGTCTGTGAAAAGACTAATCTTCTCTTGAGCTGCATAAAGATCAAATGACAGGTGAGATAATAAATTATGCTTTCCCCTCATAACTGATCTATCTCCTGGGTAAATTTGTGGTGGCAGAAGGAAGCCAAGCTGTAGCACTGTTACTGCACATTACCTAGAAAAAGCAATCTAAAAAGTCAAGAGTTCTATTACTTAGTTAAGGTGGAAATTTCCTAGTTCTTGTTACACACATCATGTTTGACCATCCTTGGCCATAATTCAATACTTAGAATTAGCAGTAAAAATTCTAGGAAATAGAGGTGCTTCTGGAAAGTAAAATAGAATTTAAGAAAAAAATTAATATTCTAAGAAAGTAACAACTATCAAGAGCTGAATGTTGTTGAGTGTCACCATGTTCTCTAATGTCCCTCATAATACTGCTGAGTAAACAGAAATATCTTATCCCCTTCTTCCACTTATCTGCCAATACCCACCTTGCTACAGTGGAGTGGGCAGAAAGAGTATATACTCAGTAGCTGTTAGGTGTGGTTGATCTTCTACAGCATGCACACAACACACTGCCATCTTTTCTCTGAACCGCTAGCTCCATCTTCAAATCATAATGCCGACCTTATCCCCGCAACTTCTGTGAAGTTGGAAGTACTATTTGAATGTGACTTATACAATAATATATATAATATTTAGATAAATAAAAACACCATAATGAAAGACAGATAAAGATGGGGACAGAGACAGACATTAAGGAAGAATGAAAGGAAAAAGCTGTATATTTTAGTGTTTTCTTTCCTTAAAATTTTTTTGATATGGATCATTTTTAAACCTTTTATTGGATTTGCTACAAAATTGCTATTTTAAGTTTTGTTTTTTAGACAAGAGGCATGTGGGATCTTAGCTTTCCAACCAGTGTTTGAACCTGTACCACCTGCCTCCCCTGCCATGGAAAGTAACGGCTCAAACACTGGGCTACCAGGGCAGTCACAATTTTAGTGCTCTTTAATGGTGCTTAGCTCTTGCATTTTAGACAAGAGGCTTCATATTGTAATTTTGTTCTGGACCCCTCAAATTAAGAAGCCTGTCTTCATCTATAATGCAGTCCCTGAAGATGAACAACAGAAATAGTGCTAGTTATCAGAAAACTCTCTCCTTTCTCTTCTTTATCTGAAGCATTTCCTTCTGTATGCCATTGTTCACATGCGAGTCTTTTCGACTGAATGTCACAGCTTATTCTCCCCTTTAATAAGATTCCCATACAGCTAAATACTTTGTTAAATGAGCAGACTTGGTTAGTAATAATTTCCTCCAAGGGAAAATACAGGAAACTGAAATAATATAGTGCTCTGAATTTCTTCACTGTGCTGGTAGGTACAAATCACCATACCAGAAACAAAACATCTAGCTTCCCCCATATAACTGGCAAAATTCATGAATTACCACAGAAAAAAAAAAGATAACCTAAAAATAATTTTTATTAGACTTAAGGTGCTCAAGTATTGGTTAGACCCAGGAAGCTGCCACACTGAGAGTAACCGCCTCCTCTACCCTATTTGTCTGCTGGCTTGTCTTACCACCCACCAAAGCAAGCCTCAGGTAATAGCCATAATAAAGAAATCTGGTTTGAACTTCCTCCACATGTTGCTCATTAGATAAACTGTAGATAGTTAAAGGTGGAAAGCAATCATATAACCCATGCTTTTCATTTTAAATGGAATAACTAAGGTCCACAGAAGTGATTTTAAAATTTAATCTCAAGATAGAAAAGATCCTTAAGGATCCTGTTACCTAATTCTCCATCAGACATTAGAATCCCTTCCAAGTGCTGGAAAAATCCGAGTTCTGGGAAGCTCATTAAGGGAGATACTTATTTTCTTTTTTTTAATGCTTCCTTCTCATATTAAGTTAAAATCTATATTTACTACAGCTTCTATCCATTGGTATTTGCTCTTATATCTGAGGCCACTTAGTAGAACTTAAATGTTGGAGGACAATGATCATGTCCAAACTAAATCTTCTCCTTCAACCCAATATTCCTTGATTCTTCCTCAATGTCCAACCTAAGATCATATAACTAGTCAGAGGCAAATAAAGAATGAGATTTCAATCCTCTTAATGTCTTTTATTCCCCACTCCAGTACTCTTGATTGGAAAATCCCACAGACAGAGGAGCCTGGTAGGCTGCGGTCCATGGGACTGCAAAGAGTCGGACACGACTGAGCGATTTCCCTTTCGCTTTTCACTTTCATGCATTGGAGAAGGAAATGGCAGTCCACTCCAGTGTTCTTGCCTGGAGAATCCCAGGGACGGGGAAGCTTGGTGGGCTGCCGTCTATGGGGTCACACAGAGTCGCACACGACTGAGGTGACTTAGCAGCAGCAGTAATGTCTTTTATTGTTCTCTTTTCCCTTTACTCCATGACTATAAAACATGACTGGTATGTTTATAAAACATCAATGGTAAAACATTTGGGATCAACTAGGATTGCCTAACAGAGCAAACTCAATTTTTACCAAAGCAGAGACTACCTCAGTTCAGTTCAGTTGCTCAGTTGTGTCTGCATCTTTGTGACCCTGTGGACTGCAGTATGACAGGTCTCCCTGTCCATCACCAACTCCCGGAGATTACTCAAATTCATGTCCATTGAGTCAGTGATGCCATCCAACCATCTCATCCTCTGTCGTCCCCTTCTCCTCCTGTCCTCAATCTTTTCCAGCATCAGGGTCTTTTGATATTTCTCCCAGAAATCTTGATTCCAGCTTGTGCTTCTTCTAGCCCAGCATTTCCCATTATGTACTCTGCATAAAAGGGACTACATAATGGCCTCTAAAACACCTGAATCAGACAAGCTACCTTCATTCCCACTTTCCTCTCCTGCATCTTACTAAAATATTGCAAGGATCACATATTCTCAGAGTTCCAGGCCACTAAGCTTCTGTTGGGATGCCATTTAATTTACTTAAACAATTCAGCACTTGCACTATTTTGCATTAATATAGGCTACAGCAGGATAAAGAAACCATAGCTAAGCCTAGACACCTCATCACTAAGATAGAGAGACATAATGCTGAAAAAGGGTTTGCCTGGTGGCTCTGTGGTACAGAATCTGCCTGTAACACAGGAGAAGTGAGTTTGATGCCTGGGTCAGGAAGATTTCCTGGAGAAGGGAATGACAACACACTCAAGTATTCTGGCCTGGGAAATCCCATGGACAGAGAATCCTGGCGGGTTACAGTCCATGGCATCAGAAAAGAATTGGACACAGCTGAGTGACTAAACAGCAACAACAAGGCCTAGAAAATCTAGAAATTGGGGATAAGGAGGAGAAAGAAGCAGAAAAGAGGCTGACTGTAGTGATTAGCTTGTTTAGTACCCAGTACTGTTGGAATACATCAAGGCTTAAAATCATTATTATTTTCTGAGGAATGATAGTCACTCAGTCATGTCCAAGTCTCTGTGACTCCATGGAGTGTAGCCTGCCAGGCTCCTCTGCCCATGGAATTCTCTAGGCAAGAATACTGGAGTGAGTTGCCATTTCCTTCTTCAATTATTTTTCTTAGCTCCATGCAATAATTTAATAACAATATATACCATTTCTGGAGCACTATATATTAGGCATCCTACTTGCAAAGTAATATTATTACCTTCCAGATGTTAATCTCATTTTACTGGCGAGAAAACTAATGTTCAGATTCACTTGCCCAAGGTCATACACCCAGTAAAGTGACACAGCAAAGATTTAACTGCTTACAGAACTCAGAGTTTTTACCATCCTTCACTCTGTTACATATAGGCTTCTAAGATGGTCTGACTGTGTGAACTGCAGGGAGGGAGATGAAAGGAAATAATGCGGCACTCTGACTCCACTAAACCTCAGAATCAGGCAGGCCTTTAGGAAACAAGTGGAAAAAAAAATCCAGAACCCAGTACGTCAGGGATACTGAAGCTGAAGTACATTATTAAGAAGACCAAGATAAGTTTGATCTTGGGTGAGGCTAGCTGGAGCAGGGATTAAGGACTACAGTGATATACATAGGTTTATCCTCAATTGTCTAGAATGGTGTATGGTACATAGGAGGTGCTATGAAGGCATTCAGTCAGCATACTTGTGAAATCACTGAATTATCATTGTGTTCTTATAACTTGTGAATATTTCAAAGCAATATAAATGCTGGAACAATTCAGAGCTAGAGGATGATCCTATGGGCCAAGCTTATTCCAGGAACATATCTAGGAGAACAACAATGAGAATGCTAGGAACAACTTAAGACTCCAAACTGGTCCTGTGTGAAGGATTTATTTTTCTCTGTCCTTTTTAAGAATAAATTTCTTTACAATTGCTAAGTAGGAGTATCTACAAATCTAGTGGTCTCATGTCTCTTCACCAGAAACAATCAAGCTAGAGAGCAAAAGGAAGCATTGATTTCTTACAGCTGGGTACAGGGTACTTTCTGATGTCAAACACTGTAGAGAAAGTGCTACTCCTAGGAATAAATTACACTCTATTTGGGTAAGTAGGAACTCTGATTTACCACCATGCTTGTTTATAGTTTCACTAATTCATAACAGTTAATGACTGGCAATGGACTTCCTTGTCAATTATTTTAACTCACCACTCAATGTTTTCAGCAGATATTAAATAAGATAGTGCAAGGATAACTGTTACATTCTCATAAACAAATACCATAAAATCTCAATTAATTGGAATCCAACTAACAGTCCTTTCAATTAAACTGTTTTTCCCCACTGTGCTCACATTTTAGTAGAATTATTATTATCAGAAGATAAGAGGAAACTATAAGCAAGGTGAAAAGATAGCCTTCAGAATGGGAGAAAATAATAGCAAATGAAGCAACTGACAAACACCTCATCTCAAAAATATACAAGCAACTCCTGAAGCTCAATTCCAAAAAAATAAATGGCCCAATCAAAAAATGGGCCAAAGAACTAAATAGACATTTCTCCAAAGAAGACATACAGATGGCTAACAAACACATGAAAAGATGTTCAACATCACTCATTATCAGAGAAATGCACATCAAAACCACAATGAGGTACCATTTCATACCAGTCAGAATGGCTGTGATCCAAAAGTCTACAAGCAATAAATGCTGGAGAGGGTGTGGAGAAAAGGGAACCCTCTTACATTGTTGGTGGGAATGCAAACTAGTACAGCCATTATGGAAAACAGTGTGGAGATTCCTTAAAAAAACTGGAAATAGAACTGCCTTATGACCCAGCAATCCCACTGCTGGGCATGCACACCGAGGAAACCAGAATTGAAAGAGACATGTGTACCCCAATGTTCATCGCAGCACTGTTTATAATAGCCAAGACATGGAAGCAACCTAGATGTCCATCAGCAGATGAATGGATAAGAAAGTGGTGGTACATATACACAATGGAGTATTACTCAGTATTACATTTGAATCAGTGCTAATGAGGTGGATAAAACTGGAGCCTATAATACAGAGTAAAGTAAGCCAGAAAGAAAAACACCAATACAGTATACTAAAGCATATATATGGAATTTAGAAAGACGGTAACGATAAACCTGTATGCGAGATACAGATGTATAGAACAGTCTTTTGGACTCTGTGGGAGAGAGCGAGGGTGGGATGATTTGGGAGAATGTCATTGAAACATGTATATCATATATGAAACGAATCTCAGCCCAGGTTCAATGCATGATACTGGATGCTTGGGGCTGGTGCACTGGGATGACCCAGAGGTATGGTATGGGGAGGGGGGAGGGAGGGGAGTTCAGGATGGGGAACACGTGTATACCTGTGGCAGATTAATGTTGATGTGTGGCAAAACCAATACAATATTGTAAAGTAATTAACCTCCAATGAAAATAAATAAATTTATATTAAAAAAAATAAAATAAAAACATCAGCAGTAACAAGCCAAATTCAAGAACAAGCCCTGAGGTTGGTATAGATTCAGCCTAGTCTCTTGCTTGTTAATTCTAATCCTGGACCATGATCACTGATTTCTACCATGAAACCCTTAAAGTCATGAACCAGGGTTCAGTTCGGGACATTATCAGTGGAGATTCTGAGAAAGCCTGGGGCCTACAATTCAGGGCCCTGAAAAAAAAAAAGCAGACACCTGAACCAGGAAGCACTACCAGTTATACTGCTTTTGACAGACAGGAAAGGGGAGGTCCAAAACCAGATATGAGAAAGGATAGGTAGGCCACTGGAAAGCAACCCCATGATTCTGGATATTTGATTCATCATTAGGCCAAACCAGCAGGCAGTTGCAGCAGCACAGAGCCTAAAGCAAAAGCCTGAGTCCCAGAGAAACTAGAGTTCATAAAGTAAAAATATTCAGTTATTTAGGTAGTTGATTTTACTGATTCATCCAGTAAAATTAATTAATTAAATTTATATATTTATTGCAAAAACTCTGATACAGGAAAATAAGACAGGCTTTCAGTGCTACAAATGGGGGTTTTTATAACCAGTCATGAAAGAGTTCACATTCCACTTCTTTCACTTAACCACTTGTAATGCTGAATTTTGTGTCAAACTGGTTAGACTATAGAGCTCACCCATTCTGCTAATCTAGATGTTATTTGTGAAAGTATTTTGTAGATGTTATTAATATATACGGTTGACTTCAAGTAAAGGAGATTATCATTGATAACAAAGTCTGTTGAATGCCTTAACAGAAAAGAAGAAATTCTGCCTCAAGCCTGAAACATTAACTCCTGCCTGAGTTTCTGATGTGCCAACCTGCACTGCAAATTTTAGACTGGCCTCCCCCGTAATCTCATAAACCAAATCCTTAATAATAAATAAGTGAGTGGTTGTGGTTTCGTCACTCAGGCATGTCTGACTCTTTGGGACACCATGGAATGTAGCCTGCCAGGCTCTTCTGTCCATGGGATTCTCCAGGCAAGAACACTGGAATGAGTTTCCACTTCCCCTCTCCAGGTAATAAATAAGTAAATATCTCCATATCGCCTACTGGTTCTGTTTCTCTGGAAAATTCTGACTTATATACTATTCATGTGACCTTAAGCAAGTACTCAACCACTTTGAGCCCCAGTTTCCTCACGTAAAAAGTAGGGGTAATAACTACTTTATAGAGATACTGAGAGTATTAAAACTATGATCGAATACCTTATACACTGTCTTACATGTATTAAGGACTAATAAATGCTATTTTCTGTCTTAAGATAGATCTGACATCATAGCTTTGACCTCCTGCTTGTTCTGACTTTGGACAACTTTCTAATCTTTCTAGGTCTTTGAGAGAAAAGACTATTCTACATCTGTGGAACCCCCTAGAATAAGCTGACCAAACAGAAATGGTGACTGAAAGCTGGTGTATGTAGTATATGAACCAGAAGGCAAACACAAGTATAAAAATGGAGGAACCAGGTATAAGGAGAGAGAAGGACACTGGACAAAGGAAGGGGGATGGGGGGAAAGAACATCTCAAGTATTCTGGGACCTAACATACCAAATGCTTAAGAAAAAAATTAACCTCACTTGCCTCAGACAGACACATGTTGCATACACATGCATATAAACACATACATATTTCAAATATATTAAACCATTAAAATAAATAAATAATGAAAAATCTATCAATCCTAGAAGAAAATATTTTAGGAGCTTGAGATAAAAGTTTAAGATCTCCTTTTAAAATGATTCACACATGCAAAACCTGTAACAAAAGAAAATATTAAATTTTACTATACTAAAATGTAAAAATGGTATGCAAAAAAATTATTAAACCAAAGTTGAAAGCAAGTAACAGACAGGGAGAAGATATGTGGAATGCATTTAACCAATCAGGAATAATGAAAAGACTCCCACAAATCCATAAAATAAATGACAACTCAGTAGGTTAAAAAGGCAAATGATTTGCACAGGCAATTTACAGAAACAAAAACACAAATGGCCAATAAACACACAAAGAAATAATTAACCCATTAGTTCTCAGGAAATGCAAGTCAAAAATATAAGCTATTAATTTTCACATATTATATAAAAAAATTTAAAAACTGATCTTGTTAATCAAATGGGACCTAATAAACTTAAAAGCTTTTGCAAAGCAAAGACGCCATTGACACAGCAAAAAGATAACCTATAGAAAGGGAGAAAACATTCACAAAAGATGTGGCTGACAAGTGATTAACATTCAAAGCATACAGATAGCTCATACAACTCAATATCAAAACAAGAAACAACCCAATCAAAAATTGGACAGAGGACCTCAATAGACTTTGGAACAAAGGAAACATAGATGGCTAACAGGCACATGAAAAGATGCTCAACACTGCTAACTGAAGGGAGAATGGCATTGAAACATGTATACTATCATGTAAGAAACGAAGCACCAGTCTATGTTCGATACAGGACGCTTGGGGCTAGTGCACAGGATGATCCAGGGAGAAGATATGGGGTGGGAGATGGGAGGGGGCTTCGGCATTGGGAGATCGTGTACACCTGTGGCTGATTCATGTCAATGTATGGCAAAACAAATACAGTATTGTAATGTAGAATAAAGTATTAAAAATAAAATAAAATAAAAATAAAAAAAAACATTGCTAACTGAAAAATGTAAATCAAAACCACAGTGAGTTTCACCTCACATCTATCAGAATGGCTGTCATCAAAAAATCTACAAATAATAAATGTTGGTGAGTGTGTGGAGAAAAGGGAACTCTTGTACAGGGTTAGTGGGAATGTAAGTTGGCTCACCCACTATAAAACAATATGCTGCTGCTGCTGCTAAAGTTGCTTCAGTCGTGTCCGACTCTGTGAGACCCCATAGACGGCAGCCCACCAGGCTCCCCCTGTCCCTCGGATTCTCCAGGCAAGAACACTGGAGTGGGTTGCCATTTCCTTCTCCAATGCATGAAAGTGAAAAGTGAAAGTGAAGTCACTCAGTCGTGTCCGACCCTCAGCGACCCCATGGACTGCAGCCCACCAGGGTCCTCTGTCCATGAGATTTTCCAGGCAAGAGTACTGGAGTGGGGTGCCATTGCCTTCTCTGAATATATACGCTACCTTATGTAAAACAGTGAGTTGGAAGTTGATATATATGACAGGAAGCCAAGCCTGACACTCTGTGATGATCTAGAAGGGGTGGGATAGAAGGGGGATGAGAGGCTCAAGAGGGAGGGGATACATATATAATTATGACTGATGTGCGCTGTTGTACGGCAAAAACCAACACTATAAAGCAATGATCCTCCAATTTAAAAATTGAAAAAAGATAAGCAACAAGAATTTACTATATAGCAAAGGGAATTATAGCCATTATCTTATAATAACCCATCATGCATTATAACCTGCAAAAATACTGAACCAATATGCTGTATACCTGAAATGAGCACAATATTGTAAATCAAATACACTTCAATTTTTAAAGTCTGACTTTGTTAATAATATTTGCATAAGATGTGAAGAAAATGCCATGAAGAACTCTGGAGGGCAATTTGATAATTATTAATATTGCTTGTACCCACAGATAAAACAACCTTAATCAGCTCCATTACCCTTTCAGAAAATACATGCATTTGAACACACAAAGTCATATACAAAATTGTTTATTGCAGCCCTGTTTCTACTAGTGACAATTTGGAAACAACCTAAAACTGCAGGAATAAGAGAACAACTAAGTAGACTATAGAGCATACATATTATAGAATGATACAAAGCTAGTAAAATGAATGAGCTAGATACACATGCACCAACAAATACTCTTCCTAGACACTTTGCTGAGTGGGAAAAAAAAAAAAAAAAAAAACAAGTTGCAAGACACTTTGTACAGAAAAATGCCAATTATGTGATCATGCACACAGGCATGCAGGGGCATCTACACACACACACACACACACACACACACACACACACACACACACCAATGCTGCTGCTAAGTCGCTTCAGTCGTGTCTGACTCTGTGCAACCCCAAAGACGGGAGCCCACCAGGCTCCTCCGTCCCTGGGATTCTCCAGGCAAGAACACTGGAGTGGGTTGCCATTTCCTTCTCCAATGCATGAATGCATGCTAAGGCGCTTCAGTCGTGTCTAACTCTGTGCGACCCTATGGACAGCAGCCCACCAGGCTCCTCCATCCACAGGATTCTCTAGGCAAGAGTGAGTTGCCATTTCTTTCTTCACACACACACAATAAGAACAGATTTATGTAAGTATGAAAAAGCCTGGCAAAATTTTGTAATGATAAGAATCGAACTCATGGAAGTAGTTAATTCTGAGAAGAAAAGAGTAGACTGGAATTGAGACTATTGTCTCATATATAATATTTCATTGTTAAAAAATAAGAATGTAATTGATATTAATTAAAAAGAAAAGAAACCCTGAAGCCCTGCAATAAGACGACAAACTGCTGAAGAAGTCTCCCTAGCATGAAATAATTCTCCTTGTTCACAGCTACGAACTACCTGGCCCTGCGCATCTCTTTTGGCCAAGGCTCCACAACTCTAAATTTCCTCAACACCAGGCCACAAATCTGTCCAAGTCAACGACTTCTTCCCTGGACTCAGGCACAAAACCATATACAGATAGGAAAATGGTCCTGGATCCAAGAGATCTGAAATGAAAGTTCATCCCAACTCACCAAAATGTCCAAAGTCCTCCGTCTTCTAATAGGTTGCAGGGCTGAAAGCCAAAACAAACAAACAAAAAAGGTCAACACATTTATATTTTGAGAGTTCACACTTTTTTGCTTCTGATACTCTGCATTTTGGTTCTTCTTCAGCTGTTTCAATAGGTATTTTTCCATTTTTAAAACTTGCAACCTTGTAAGCTGCCTCTGTATCAGTGAGCTAGCTAGAATCTGTCTCTCAATTGCCAAGCACCAACCATATAAACTCCTGTTGTTGTTTTTTTAAGGAAATAAGTGGTCTTTGCTCCTTGCACTAGTATATATCCCAGGCGTCTAAAATAAGAATACTTTAACAATAGCAAAATGACTAGAACTTGTTTCAGCAAACAATTACCTTTGATGAAGACTGTGTTCCACAACAAAAGAAGTATATCATGCTTATACAAGGCAATTAAGCTACAACATGATATACATTTTGACTACTAGATCATAAATTGTAAATATCATAGAAATAATGTTTCAAAGGTAACAATTTAGAACACTTACTGTGAGTCAGTCATTCCATCACCATTTAAAATATATTAGTGCATTTAAAGTTTAATCCTATAGCAAATTGCAAAGAAATCCTTATCAGCCCACTTATTAGATATATCTTTGAATCTAGGTTTGTTGCATTCCAAAGACAGCAACAACTGTATACATAATACAAACTTTTATATATCAAATGGAAAAGCTGAATGAGCAAGTGACCCATGGGAACTAGCTTGGTGGCAGGGACTCTCACACATCTTTGTACCATCCACAACACACAGCCCAGTTACTTGCACTTAATACTCAACAAATGTTTGTTCAGTAAGTAAATAAATATAAAGTTACATAAAAATAAAATAAAAGGGCTTTCAATATGCTATTCCACACTTCCAGTTCAGTTCAGCCGCTCAGTCGTGTCCGACTCTTTGCAAACCCATGAATCGCAGCACGCCAGGCCTCCCTGTCCATCACCATCTCTCAGAGTTCACTCAGACTCATGTCCATCGAATCAGTGATCCCATCCAGCCATCTCATCCTCAGTCATCCCCTTCTCCTCCTGCCCCCAATCCCTCCCAGCATCACAGTCTTTTCCAATGAGTCAACTCTTCGCATCAGGTGGCCAAACTACTGGAGTTTCAGCTTTAGCATCATTCCTTCCAAAGAAATCCCAGGGCTGATCTCCTTCAGAATGGACTGGTTGGATCTCCTTGCAGTCCAAGGGACTCTCAAGAGTCTTCTCCAACACCACAGTTCAAAAGCATCGATTCTTCAGCGCTCAGCCTTCTTCACAGTCCAATTCTCACATCCATACATGACCACAGGAAAAACCATAACCTTGACTAGACGGACCTTAGTCGGCAAAGTAATGTTTCTGCTTTCGAATATGCTATCTAGGTTGGTCATAACTTTTCTTCCAAGGAGTAAACATCTTTTAATTTCATGGCTGCAATCACCATCTGCAGTGATTTTGGAGCCCCCCAAAATAAAGTCTGATACTGTTTCCACTGTTTCCCCATCTATTTCCCATGAAGTGATGGGACCAGATGCCATGATCTTCGTTTTCTGAATGTTGAGCTTTAAGCCAACTTGTTCACTCTCCTCTTTCACTTTCATCAAGAGGCTCTTTAGCTCCTCTTCACTTTCTGCCATAAAGGTGGTGTCATCTGCATATCTGAGGTTATTGATATTTCTCCCGGCAATCTTGATTCCAGCTTGTGTTTCTTCCAGTCCAGTGTTTTTCATGATGTACTCTGCATAGAAGTTAAATAAGCAGGGTGACAATATACAGCCTTGACCTACTCCTTTTCCTAATTGGAACCAGTCTGTTGTTCCATGTCCAGTCCTAACTGTTGCTTCCTGACCTGCATACAGATTTCTAAGAGGCAGGTTAGGTGGTCTGGTGTTCCCATCTCTTTGCTTTGCTGGAGCAGCCATGAAGAGATACCCCACGCCCAAGGTAAGAGAAACCCAAGTAAGATGGTAGGTGTTGCAAGAGGGCATCAGAGGGCAGACACACTAAAAACATACTCACAGAAAACTAGTCAATCTAATCACACTAGGACCACAGCCTTGTCTAACTCAATGAAACCAAGCCATGCCTACGGGGCAACCCAAGACAGCCGGGTCATGGTGGAGAGGTCTGACAGAAGGTGGTCCACTGGAGAAGGGAATGGCAAGCCACTTCAGTATTCTTGCCTTGAGAACCCCATGAACAATACGAACAGTATTCCAGTCTTAAATACCCAATTTTTAATTCATTCTCAGTATAACATTATTTGCTAAGACAGTAGTCCATTCAAAATAGTTATCTTAGACCTCATCACTTTTTAGAAGCTAGATAAGCCAAAAGAAAATTGCAAAATTAAAAAAAAATCAGTGAATGGATTTGACATTTTATGAAATACTACCCATGATATGCTTTTATCTTTGCTGTGAAAATTATAACAAATTTTAAACATTACACACCATATCTTCTCTTTGCTTTGAAAACCTTATAACTACCATTGGCCAAAAGCAAAAAAAAACACATGAGTATGGTAGCCCACTCCAGTACTCTTGCGTGGAAAAACCCATGGATTGAGGAGCCTGGTAGTCTACAGTCCATGGGGTCGCAAAGAGTCGGATATGACTGAGCGACTTCACTTTCTTTCTAGCACCTGAAAAAGAGATATATAATGAACTAAATCTCTTCCCAGGTGGGAAGGTAAAATGGCTCAACCCCTTTCCAAAAGAGTTTGGCAGTTTCTGGTTAAAAAAAAACCTACATTTACCATATAAGCCAGTGATTATGCTCCTAGGTGTTTAACTACGTGAAATGAAACTTATGCTCACAGAAAAACGTGCATGTGCGTATTTATACAGGATTTATTCTTAATCAACAAAATCTGGAAAAAAGTCCTATCAAGTAGTGCACAAATCGTGGTGTATTGCATGGTATAATTGAGTATCAAAGTTTTAGCATTAAAAGGAATGAACCATAGATATGTAACTACATTGATGAATGTCGAATCCATTGTAACAAGTGAAAGAAACCATCACAAAAGACTAAACCCTGTAAGATTTCATTTATACGACATTTTGGAAAAGGGAAAACAGTAGGGCTGGAAAAGAGATTGAGGGGAGGGCACTGGAACTGATTCATATCTTAATTTTGTTGGTTTGCATTTGTCAAAACTTACAGAACTATATGCTAAATAGAGTGAATTCTACTGTATGTACCTCAGTGGAGATCGTGGACACCTGTGGCTGATTCATGTCAATGTATGGCAAAACAAATACAGTATTGTAATGTAGAATAAAGTATTAATAAAAAAAAACCTTCACTTAAAAACACTTATAAAAAACTATTCACGTTTTTACATGCTATCTTGCTTCAGAAAAGGAGAGGATATGACTACAAATAAATCTAGTGCAAAAGGTAATAAATTATGTAATCATCTTAAAAATAAGTGCTATCATTTGAAATAACAACATAATAAATTGCGATGATCAAAGTTCTTTCCCCAAAAAAACTAAGCAAAGAAATCAATACAAAGAAAAATCTGCACAGTACAATTCGAATTAAACTAGCACTAAGGTTAGGGTAAAAATGCATGCTATAATGCCTTTCCACTTTCCAAAGGATGGTCACAAGCCAAGTTCAGGCTATACCAGCTACTGATACTAATAGGGAGGCAAGTTCAATGGGATACAGGAGTCTTACTGTTGTTCAGTAAAGGAAAAAAATATCCAATTTCTTAGGAACAGAAAGAGAATCAAGTATTATAAGCCAAAAAGAAAAAGAAAAGGAAATAAGAACACTAAGATGAAACAGAAGTGAAATACAGAAAGAAAAAATGGCACAGTTAATAAATAAAGCCTATGATTGGTTATAAGGGAAAAACGCTACAATTGGCAAAGAAAAGATTATACCAATAAATTAAAAGGGGAAAATGTGAACTGCAGGCATATAAGGCTCTCTCCCGTCTCAAGGTCTTTGCTGTTATTGTTCACCCTGCTTAGGATACTCCTCCCCTAGCCCTTTCCTTGGCGGACTCAGCTTAAAAATCACCTCTTCAGAAAGGCCTTCCCTGATAAGGCAATCAAAGTAGAACACTCGACTCACATGACAAGGTCTGTCTACTAGACTACAAGCTCTATAAATGAGGACAGAAACTTATCTATTTTTTTAATTGCCTCATGCTTAGTGACTAAATGAGAGCTTGACACACAGTAAGTGCTCAGAAAATATATTCAAGCACATGTTTTAAACAGAATATGAGGAAAACATAAATCCTTTTGGGTACTGTCAAATTTGGTAATCATAAAAAGAAATTTATATTAAAAAATTTTAAAAATCAATACTATAAGAAATAAAGAATGCATATACTTCAAAACATAAAAAGTACTTTTTAAGACAAATGCTTAAGTCAACTGGAACTGACAGATTCAGTAGAACTTCTTTTAAACTTTCTTAGATTATACATTATTTTGCTTCAAACTATTTTTAAATACAGAAAAAGAAGGTATGTTACCCATGTTACTGCATAAGGCAAATATGGTTTTATTCTAAATTGAGAAGAAAAATATCAAATAAGGGAATTCTAGACTGATCTTTCTTTTCATCAAATAATGTATGTTTGTATATACACATATATATATTATATATTATGCAAGCTACTTATGTGTGTATAATCTGAATAAAATCTTAAGAAATAGAACACTAGAATATAAATTTTTTAAGTATCAACTATTGTTGTTGTTCAGTCACTAAGTCATGTCTGACTCTTTACGACCCCATGGACTGCAGCATGCCAGGTTTCCCTGTCCCTCACCATCTATAACTATTGCTATTTATTCTACGAATACAGGCTAATAATAACATGTTAATGGGAAAATAAATTATTTTTTCAATTAGGTGCCAAGAAACACTGGTGACATTCAACATATTTTCTTGATTAACAAAATTAAATATTTTCATTCCTGACATGAAAAGGGCACATTTAAACAATATAACCAATAATATATTTAATAGAGAAGCATGACTGGAATTCAATAGCACCCCACTCCAGTACTCTTGCCTGGAAAATCCCATGGGCAGAGGACCCTGGTGGGCTACAGTCCATGGAGTCGCTAAGGTCGGATACAACTGAGTGATTCCCTTTCACTTTTCACTTTCATGCATTGGAGAAGGCAATGGCAACCCACTCCAGGGTTCTTGCCTGGAGAATCCCAGGGACAGGGGAGCCTGGTGGGCTGCCGTCTGTGGGGTCGCACAGAGTCGGACATGACTGAAGCGACTTAGCAGCAGCAGCATGAGTGGAATTACTTCTTTTAAAATCAAGAATAGGCAAAAATAGAACTCCACAATTTTTTTTCCCCTGATTGCCACTTTCTTTTAATGGAATATTGACTAAAATTATTAGAGAGAAAATAAAAGGGAATCGAAGGTACATTTAGGAAAGGAAGATACTAAAAATCATTTTTTGCTTATGACCTGAATATAGAGTACTCAGAAAATCCAAAGAAGTCAACCAAAAAATTACCAGAGGTAATAAAATGAGTTCATCAGAATTGTGGAGTGAAGTAAATCCACAAAAATAAATTAAATGCAGCCCTATGTACTAATAATATAGAAAATACAATGAATAAATCGAAAAAGAAATGAGATTACATCCTCAGTAACTATTAGAAACACTAATGCTTGTGCATTAGGTTTATGACACAAAGAAAACTGAGACCCTAATTAGTGAAAAATTGAAGATTTAAATAAATGAACAAATATACCTATCTCATTGTTAGAAAGATTCAAGATAAGCGTACTCAAACTCACATATATATACTCCAAAATATTTGTTAGAATTGTGTGATATTTTAACAAGGGAGATTAATCAGTGGTACAGAACACTTAGAAATAGACTCAAATTACTATAATAAAAATATAAGTAACACAGAAATAGATAATAGAATCCTCTATAAATGTTTTGCCATGGTAAAAATGATTATAAATAAAAATAAATAACTTGGACCCATGCCTTACACTGTACATTTGCAACAAATGCCATATAACAATCAAAGCTTTAATGACAAAGTATTTTGCTAAATTATAAGGTAAAAGTGTGTTTAAAGAATTGAAATTCAGTGTCAGGAGAAGTTAGACAAACAAAGCTAGTATCTCAAAAAATATATATATACTCACAACTTTGGGCTAAGACAGATTCAGCTCAAGGTGAAGGGGAAGAAGTCCAGCCAGGCAGGCCAATGCCTGGAGAACAAGAGATGGCAGTCCAGGTAAGCAGTCAGCATTAGGGAAAGCCAGGAAAGGGGGCAGATGCTGACAACCTGGTAGACAAGTAAAGCACAACAATGTGAGGAGCAATAGAGACGGGTATTATTTGGCTACGCAGATGATGTTCAGATTTGAGGTGCAAGTTCTGCAGTCCCAGTTGCTAGTCTAGGATTTCAAAAAAAAAAAAAAAAAACAGGTTCCTGAAAGAACAGGGGAGGAAAAAAGCAAAGTCCTAGTCTTATAAGAATGAGAACACTATGTAGATCATCAAAGCAGAGGCCCTTTCATAGCACTGTTGTGCAAGGTACATGGACAATGACAAGAATAAGGCAGAAACCAAGTTAGTAGAAAACTGATCCAGTCTAGACTTAGTATACAAGCAGAGGTTAAGTGGTTCCAACTATGAGGATTTTAAAGAGCTCTGGGTTAGTGAATCAGATCACTTACTAAGAAATGGCATTTTATTCCAGCTATGAAAGGGAGATATATTTCTGACTTTTAAAGAAATAGAGTATGTCATCTCATACAAGACAAATGTATTCAAATGTCTTAAAAATAAAAAAGGCTGTTAAGCTATGAAATGTAATAAAATGAGTATCAAAAAGAAAGTATCATAATGAGAAATATTCATGAGAAAAATGTAACTGATAAAGGCTCACTATCCAACTTGAATAAAAAATTAATGCACATATATCAGGCTAATATGCAGATTCTACTTGATAAGTTAATAAAGTTGAACAGGCAGTTTATATAAAAAGAAGTGAAATAGGATATCATCATGTGGAAAAGAGAAAGGCTCAATAGTAATTAAATGAATATAAGTTAAAAGTTCATTGCTTATCTAATAAATTAACAAAAACAGTTTATAGACTCAATTGCAAGCAAGAATTTGGGGAAACGGGTGTGCTAATACATTGCTGTTGGCTGTAAACTGACTCAGTTTTGCAGGATGGTAATTAGGCTATATCCAAAAAGAATAAAAAGATCATTCATATTTTTTTCTAGCAATTCCACTGTAGGGAATACACCCCTTGGGAAATAAATCATGTTTTATTTTTTCCAAAAGGAAAACATGATTAGTACTATGATTCTCATGGCAGTTCTCTGTACAACTTTTATAAAAATAGGTAGAGTCCAAATGTTATCTATTACTGAAATGGTAACAAAGAGATCTTTTGTAGGCATTAAAAGTGATAAATGAGAGGAATTTGTTATATATAATATGTAAAACTGTTATGTGAAAAAATCATAGTACAAAATATTAAGTACATAACACAACCATGTCAAAAGGTTTAAGACTGTTCTGCCTGTTTTAGTAAGATATATTTTCCTAGGAGTTTGTCCATACCATCTACATTTCATATTTATCAGCATAAAGTTATCCATATCATATTTTCACATTTAAAAATCTATTGGGATATCTCCCTTTTCATCCCTCACAATGGGTATTCTCATCTTTACTTGGATAATGTTGTTAGAAATTTATATATTTTATTAATCTTTTCAAACAACCAACTTTTCATGCTGTTGAATTTCTCTACTGTAGGTTTGTTTTCTGTTTCCTATCTGTTCTTGTCTTTTATTTTCTTTACGTCTAGATATTTCTGGTTTTCAGAAGAAAATTAACTTTATTTTTTAAATTTTTATCTTATATTGGGGGAGAGTAGAATAATAATGTTACTCTCAGGTGTATAGCAAAGTAATTCAGTTCCATGTATCCATTCTCTTTCAAATTATTTTCCCATTTAATTTATTACAGAACATTGAGCGGACTTGCATGTCCTGTATGGTAGGTCCTTGTTGGTTACCTATTTTAAATACAGTAGTGTGTATATGTCAACCCCAAATTCCTTACCTATATTTCTTGAATTTAATTTGCTGCTTTTCTTCTAATATCATGTAATGGATATTTATATGATTCCTTTTCAGCCTATCATCTTACTAATATATTTAAGAACACAAATATTCCTCTAATAAAAGCTATAACCCATAATGTTGATATAAATTCTATCATTAAATTCAAAATATTTTTAATGCCCATTATAATTTTTATTTAACATATTGATTATACAGAAGTATAGAGAAGATTCTACACATGGACATCACCAGATGGTCAACACTGAAATCAGATTGATGCAGCAAAAGATGGAGAAGTTCTATACAGTCAGCAAAAACAAGACCGGCACCTGACTGTAGCTCAGATCATGAATTCCTTATTGCCAAATTCATATTGAAATTGAAGAAAGTGGAGAAAACCACTAGATCATTCAGGGATGACCTAAATCAAATCCCTTATGATTATACAGTGGAAGTGAGAAATAGATTTAAGGGCCTAGATCTGATAGAGAACCTGATGAACTATGGATGGAGGTTCATGACACTGTACAAGACACAGGGATCAAGACCATCCCCATGGAAAAGAAAGGCAAAAAGAAAAATGGCTGTGTGAGGAGGCCTTACAAATAGCTGTGAAAAGAAGAAAAGCCAAAAGCAAAAAAGAAAAGGAAAGATATACCCATTTGAATGCAGAGTTCCAAAGACTAGCAAGGAGAGATAAGAAAGCCTTCCTCAGTGATCAACAACAACAACAAAAAAAAAAAAAAAAGAGGGAAAAAATAGAATGGGAAAGATAAGAGATCTCTTCAAGAAAATTAGAGATACCAAGGGAATATTTCATGCAAAGATGGGCTCGATAAAGGACAGAAACGATATGGACCTAACAGAAGCAGAAGATATTAAGAAGAGGTGGCAAGAATACACAGAAGAACTGTACAAAAAGATCTTTGTGACCCAGATAATCATGATGGTGTGATCACTCACCTAGAGCCAGATATCCTGGAATGTGAAGTCAAGTAGGCCTTAGGAAGCATCACTATGAACAAAGCTAGTGGAGGTGATGGAATTCCAGTGGAGCTATTTCAAATCCTGAAAGACGATGCTATGAAAGTGATGCACTCAATATGCCAGCAAATTTGGAAAATTCAGCAGTGGCCACAGGACTGGAAAAGGTCAGGTTCATTCCAATCCCAAAGAAAAGCAATGTCAAAGAATCCTCAAACTATTGCACAACTGCACTCACCTCACACGCTAGTAAAGTACTGCTCAAAATTCTCCAAGCCAGGCTTCAGCAGTACATGAACCATGAACTTCCAGATGTTCAAGCTGGTTTTTGAAAAGACAGAGGAACCAGAGACCAAATTACCAAAATCCACTGGATTATCAAAAAGAAAGAAAGTTCCAGAAAAACATCTATTTCTGCTTTATTGACTATGCCAAAGCCTTTGACTCTGTGGATCACAATAAACTCTGGAAAATACTGAAAGAGATGAGAATACCGGACCACCTGACCTGCCTCTTGAGAAATCTGTATGCAGGTCAGGAAGCAACAGTCAAAACTGGACATGGAACCACAGACTGGTTCCAAATAGGAAAAGGAGTACGTCAAGGCTGTATATTGTCACCCTGCTATTTAATTTATATGCAGAGTACATCATGAGAAACGCTGGGCTGGAGGAAGCCAAGATGGAATCAAGACTGCCGAGAGAAATATCAATAACCTCAGATATGCAGATGACACCACCCTTATGTCAGAAAGTGAAGAAGAACTAAAGAGCCTCTTGATGAAAGTAAAAGAGGAGAGTGAAAAAGTTGGCTTAAAGCTCAACATTCAGAAAACGAAGATCATGGCATCTGGTCCCATCACTTCATGGGAAATAGATGGAGAAACAACGGAAACAGTGTCAGACTTTATTTTGGGGCGCTCCAAAATCACTGCAGATGGTGATTGCAGCCATGAAATTAGAAGATGCTTACTCCTTGGAAGAAAAGTTATGACCAACCTAGATAGCATATTCAAAAGCAGAGACATTACTTTGCCGACTAAGGTCCGTCTAGTCAAGGCTATGGTTTTTCCTGTGGTCATGTATGGATGTGAGAATTGGACTGTGAAGAAGGCTGAGCGCTGAAGAATCGATGCTTTTGAACTGTGGTGTTGGAGAAGACTCTTGAGAGTCCCTTGGACTGCAAGGAGATCCAACCAGTCCATTCTGAAGGAGATCAGCCCTGGGATTTCTTTGGAAGGAATGATGCTAAAGCTGAAACTCCAGTAGTTTGGCCACCTGATGCGAAGAGTTGACTCATTGGAAAAGACTGTGATGCTGGGAGGGATTGGGGGCAGGAGGAGAAGGGGATGACCGAGGATGAGATGGTTGGATGGCATCACTGACTCGATGGACGTGAGTCTGAGTGAACTCCGGGAGTTGGTGATGGACAGGGAGGCCTGGCGTGCTGCGATTCATGGGGTCGCAAAGAGTTGGACATGACTGAGCGACTGAACTGAACTGGAGAGGTGTAAGAAAGAAATTGCTTTTTATAAGTCACCTAGTTTATGGAATTTTGCTATAGTACCCTGAATTAAGATATTTTCTATTATTTACCATGAGAGGTTTGCAAAATCTCTTTGTGAATATACCAAATTTGCCTTATATTTTGGTCGATTCTTGTTTAATATATCTAGAAGCTATCTTATTAGGTACATACAAAGTTTTTAATTGTTTCATCTTCCTGAGTGGCTAAAATACCTTATTACATATAATCTGGTTTATACTCTGATAATTCTTTTTGTCTTAAAGTCTACTTTATTGGGATAAGGAGATACTGTCCAGGAGAAAGCTAGGGTTGCTAGATTTGCTAAACCCAGTCACACAGCCAAGACGTGATATGGCCATATTTCTCCCACTCTCTGAAATGTCCCATCAGATATTTATTCAGATGAAAAGCCTTTTATTATTATCTGAACCAATATCTCAAATTCATTTTTATAAAATGCTTTTGCATGGTTTAAATATACACAGAATTTTCTAGGAAAGCAACTACTTATGTAAACAGAAGATTGTACTTTGTTTTGTTCATAACTTAAGCAAGAATTTTTTACTATTTAAGATAATTATATGACTAAAGGCAGCAAATATCACTGTATTTAAGTCATCAGCACAACACCCTACATTTATAGAAGCTGTATTCATAGTGATTCAATGTGTGGATGGAAAATCTTTTATTATATAGTAGTACCTGAACATATACATACACAAATACATATTCTATTAAAATTATTTCTCCTTATTTACCATTTATAGTACATTTATGAATTTATACACATTCCTTTATAAAGATTAGATTATCCATGAGCTTCATTATAGTTTTAAAGATATAATTACAAAATATTTGCTATAGTTCAAAGTATTTTTTCTGAATATTTTAGGAGAAAAGGTCACTTTGAATACGGTCACATTTTATAGAAATTGCAAATAACTCTGAAGACATATGGTTTCAAATTTCTGGAGACTAAAATCTGAATGCAGATAATTATATTCACAAAAGAGGTAACACAACATCAGTATGAATCATGTCTTTAAGCTGTCAACAAGGCATTTCTAATTCCTGTGATATTCAAACAAACCAGGTGACCCACTACCAGTAAGCCAATCCCCAGAATATAATGGCCGTTTGAAATAACTCACCCGGTGGCAGAGACCTCAGATGACCCATGCAGTGTCAATAGCTTTGGCTTTTGCTGACCATCAGTCCAAAGTCTTTATATTAATTTGATTGTGACAAAACTGATTTTGGCCAATTAGAGTTAAATAAAAATAGATGTACATGTCTTGCAATGTGCACCTCTCTCATGCAGACTTTTCTGATTATTCCAGCTCTTGAGATGATTTTTTTTCTCTAATGGTTACAGAATTTACAATACGTACATAACAATCTTATCCTTCAGCTCTCAGGGCAACATTATACAGTGACTAAGAGAGCAGGTTCTTAAAATACCTAGGCAAAACTTCAAGTTATTCTACTTATTAGATGTGTGACCTTGGACAAGCCACTTAACCACACTGTGCCCAAATTTCCATCTGGAAAATGGAGATAATAATACTGAGTTCACAGAGACTGTTGTGAAACATAAACTTAATATGCATAAAATGCTGAGAAGAGTGCCAGTTCTCATTATGAGGTTTTATTTGCTCTTTTAACTTACTCTTAGTATAGAACACGGGATATAGTGTCTGCTTACAAAGTACCAGTTAAGATGACTTTGCAGTATAAATCTGACTATGGAATTAAACAAATTTTTAAAAAATGGTCTACCCAGAGACCAAATCTTGAACACATTAGCATGAGCACTAACTCAAAGCTTTCCAGAATGTGTTCAAAAGACAGTTTATCATACATATACTGAGGATCTATTATACATCAAGCACTGTGCTAAACCTTGGAGACACAGTAATGAATATCACAAATGTGATCTCTTCCATCCTTACATCAGAAGAGAGAAACGTGCAAGCAAACCATTTGAATTTAACCTTAGAAGCTGTATGATGGTGGCATAAAAAGATTAAGAAAACACATTTCCTTAATTTCTAGAGATAGAGGAAAAGCCAATGGACCTTAAGAGACTACTCTTCATGAAAGAAACATTCCAGATAGCAAGTAGGTTGGAGGAAGAATAATTTGATTGTCCTACATTTTCTAGAGAGCTAAATGATACCAGTAAGATCACATGTCTGGAGGGCAGGGTTTGGAATGCGGGTGAGCATGAAGAGGAGGGTTAGCAAAATGGAACAATGCTATACAAGAGAATAACTATGCCTAACACTGCTGATTGATATATAGGAAAGTTGGTAACACAGTAAACCCTGAAAGTTCTCATCAAAAGGAGAATTTTTTCCCTTTTTTTTTGTTTATATTTTATCTAAGTGAGAAGATGAGTGTTAGCTGAACCTCTGTGGCAACATTTCACAATATTATATATATATTTCAAACTATCATGCTATACATTTTAAACTTATCTGATGATGTATATCAATTATTTCTCAATAAAACTGGAGGGGAAAGAATGAAGGGAGACATGTGCAGAATTCCACATTATGGAGTTTTAAACCATTGTTAGAACTCATGTTCATTGGCTCTTCAGTGTCTCATAAACTTGATCAGAATTCGACTCTGTTGGACAGTAACAAGTCAAAATTGCTGATTAGCCTAGCTCAGGTTATCAGTTTACTTTAAATGTTATTTTAAGCATCACGATCTTTGAACACCTGACATCCTTTCAGTCTTGCATGTTCTTCCTTGGCAAGAACATCACATTTACTGCAAAATTAGAGTCCAGCACGCCCTCTATGAACTTTACTTTGACTTAAGATACCACACAGTTTCTGAAAGTTTCTCATGGCACTGTAGGATAATTTTTTCTTCAGATCCCTATGACAATGTGAGAACTCCCAGAGGCAAGGACTTTTTAGAACTTTAGAATTTACTTCCAGCACTAGAGCTAAAGGAGTTGACAAATGCTCTCTCTCAAATTCAGCCCAAAGTGAGTTAAAGATCATTTTAAGAAATCCTATGGAAACAGAGTACCTGATGAACTATGGGGGTTCGTGGCATTGTACGGGAGGCAGGGATCAAGACCATGGCCATGGAAAAGAAATGCAAAAAGCAAACTGGTTATCTGAGGAGGCCTTACAAATAGCTGTGGAAAGAAGAGAAGTGAAAAGCAAAGGAGAAAAGCAAAGAAATTCCCATCTGAATGCAGAGTTCCAAAGAATAGCAAGGAGAGATAAGAAAGCCTTTCTCAGCGATCAATGCAAAGATATAGAGGAAAACAACAGAATGGGAAAGGCTAGAGGTCTCTTCAAGAACATTAGAGATACCAAGGGGGTATTTCATGCAAAGATATGCTCAGTAAAGGACAGAAACGGTATGGACCCAACAGAAGCAGAAGATATTAAGAAGAGGTGGCAAGAATATACTGAAGAACTGTACAAAAAGATCTTCATGACCCAGATAATCACAATGGTGTCATCACTCACCTAGAGCCAGACATGCTAGGATGTGAAATCAAGTGGGCCTTAGAAAGCATCACTACGAACAAAGCCAGTGGAGGTGATGGAATTCCAGTGGAGCTATTTCAAATCCTGAAAGGTGATGCTGTGAAAGTGCTGCACTCAATATGCCAGCAAATTTGGAGAACTCAGCAGTGGCCACAGGACTGGAAAAGGTCAGTTTTCATTCCAATCCCAAATAAAGGCAATGCCAAAGAATCCTCAAACTACATTCATCTCACATGCTAGTAAAGTAATGCTCAAAATTCTCCAAGCCAGGCTTCAGCAATATGTGAACTGTGAACTTCCAGATGTTCAAGCTGGTTTTAGAAAAGGCAGAGGAACCAGAGATGAAATTGCCAACATCCGCTGGATTATTGAAAAAGCAACAGAGTTTCAGAAAAACATCTATTTCTGCTTTATTGATTATGCCAAAGCCGTTTACTGTGTGGGTCACAATAAACTCTGGAAAATTCTTCAAGAGATGGCAATACCAGACCACCTAACCTGCCTCTTGAGAAACCTGTATGCAGGTCAGGAACCAACAGTCAAAGTGGACATGGAACCACAGACTGGTTCCAAATAGGAAAAGGAGTACGTCAAGGCTGTGTATTGTTATCCTGTTTATTTAATTTATATGCAGAGTACATCATGAGAAACGCTGGGCTGGAGGAAGCCAAGATGGAATCAAGATTGCTGGGAGAAATACCAATAACCTCAGATATGCAGATGACACCACCCTTATGTCAGAAAGTGAAGAGGAACTAAAAAGCCTCTTGATGAAAATGAAAGAGGAGAGTGAAAAAGCTGGATTAAAGTTCAACATTCAGAAAACAAAGATCATGGCATCTGGTCCCATCACTTCATGGGAAATAGATGGGGAAACAGTGGAAACAGTGTCAGACAATTTTCTGGGGCTCCAAAATCACTGCAGATGGTGATTGCAGCCATGAAATTAAAAGATGCTTGCTCCTTGGAAGGAAAGTTATGACCAACCTAGATAGCATATTAAAAAGCAGAGATATTACTTTACCAACAAAGGTCCATCTAGTCAAGGTTATGGTTTTTCCAGTGGTCATGTATGGATGTGAGAATTGGACTGTGAAGAAAGCTGAATGCCGAAGAATTGATGCTTTTGAACTGTGGTGCTGAAGAAGACTCTTGAGAGTCCCTTGGACTGCGAGGAGATCCAACCAGTCCATCCTACAGGAGACCAGTCCTGAGTGTTCATTGGAAGGACTAATGCTGAGGCTGAAACTACAATACTTTGGCCACCTCATGCGAAGAGTTGACTCATTGGAAGACTCTGATGCTGGGAAGGATTGGGGGCAGGAGGAGAAGGGGATGACAGAGGATGAGATGGCTGGATGGCATCACCAACTCTATGGACGTGAGTTTGAGTGAACTCCAGGAGTTGGTGATGGACAGGGAGGCCTGGTGTGCTGTGATTCATGGGTTTGCAAAGAGTCCGAACAAGACTGAGTGACTGAACTGATCTGATGGAAACAAACTCCTATGTGCCAGCACCCACATTTAATGAGCATCATTATTTTAAACCTTGTATTATAGATATTGCTGTAGGTGTCTTTCCTTTCACGAGATTTTTGACAGCAAGGACCACATCTTTGTCACCTTTGGAATACACAGCACCTATAGGTAATAATCAATGTTTATTGCTTGACTGACAGATTGATTAAATAAATGGTAAAGCTGCTTATCTCTATTATAAAACCTCATATATTCCATTTAAATATGGTTCTTAAAATGCTTTGTTTCAAAAGAGCTGTTAGCCCATTTAGAAAGCAATTTTGCTCGTAACAGAAAATTGGGTAACTACAAGGTTTTTCAAAAGATGAACTGATTCTGAAAGCAGATGTATTTGATTTTGTGTGATGGTTGCTACAGGAACACCTAAATGCAAATTTCATTTTACATAAGACCCAGTTAAAATATTGATCAGAAAAGAGAGAAGCTTCAAGCCAAGCCATAAAGTGACTTGAGAAACTGCTTTGTGATTGGAAGGGGGAAAAGGATTCTGTTTTATGTAATCAGTCTATTTCAGCATAGATGTAGAGTGGAGAGTTAGCAGCAAGGAAGCACAGAGGAGATGCTGCCAGTTTCTATCTCGTGCTAAGATTCAGAAAAGCAGAAGAAGCAAAATAGCTAATTGCTAGCAGTTTAATTCCTTCAGCACTTAGTGATCTGAATTTCAACTTAAAGCTCACATCTCATGGTAAAATTCCCCTGCCCTTGGGAAGGTGAGGTGCCTTAACCCATGTTCTTACAGTACCAGGAAGCTCTTCTCTTTCATGTAAATTCTGGGAGATCAGAGGTCATGTCTTATTCATGCCTATATCCCAAGCACCTGGCCCAGTGGCTTGCTCCCCTTTTAGCGTCTTGTCTCACTCCCCCCACTTCACAGGCCAGATGGGACAGAAAAAAAATGGAGTTTCTGCAACAAGGTGCTCCCTTCACTCACCTTTGGACCTTTATACAGACTGTTTTCCCTACCCTGAGCCCCAAGCCGTATCATTCCCTGACAAAGTCTTTCTTATCCTTCAGTTCTATGTTTATAAACTTCTTCCTTCAAGACCTCCCTAACTTTCCAAGTCTGGATGAGGGGGACCTCTGGGTGTTCCAGGTCTACCCTACCATGGCACTTATCTCATGGTAGTTTATTTCATGGTGGGAAAAAATACTTCATCTCATCCTCAGCACCTAGCACAGTACCTGCCACATCACATGAACTTAAAAAGTACTTGATGACTGCATTAAAAAAAAAAAAAGATAGATTGCCTACAGAAGACAAAGGAATCTGACAGGTGTGGGGTGATACAAGGATGCATATGACAAAAATTCTTGCTCACAACATCAGGAAGGATCCAAACAAATACATAATTAACGCCAACACAAGGCAGACTGTAATGAATGCTACAATTAAGGCAAACATATACTATGAATTGTCTGGAACCATCTTGATTTCAAATAATCTATCACATTGTTCCTATAAGTATACTTATCGTTGTCAAAGCATGTGTCCTGATTTAGAGTTCAGCAAATGCAGTTGCTGTAGTTATCATCAAAGTATAAGCAAACTGCTGTAGGGTATAGAAGATGGAAAGACTTATTAGAGGAAGTGCAATTTGAATGCAATTTGGGCTTTGAATGGAGAGGGTGACAGGCAGAAAGAAATGAGTAAAGAGAAAAATTTCAGGCAAAGGAAAGGATGGAGTGAAGGAATGATGAATAAACCAGTATGACAGGAGTAGGAAATAAGAAGTCACCTTAAAGCTTGAGGAACATTAGAAATGACAAAGGAATTCCTGACTTTGGTTAGTTGTAAGCAGATAGTTATCTTTCTCATAAGGGAGCGAAGTTGACTGTTCACATAGGAAGACAGGCTAGGCTGTGACTCTTAGGGAGGGGCCAGAGCCATGAAAGTTTCTTAGGGATAGGGAGAAATTGTAACTCTCAGAGTTAGAAAGAAGCCCTGCTGGAAGGGGTGGGGAGGGTGGGAGGATGGAAAGAACAAGAATGCTATATACTTTTTAAATTTAACTGTGTATCGTTAATGGTGATGTGCCAGTATTAAAAAGATTTCTGTTCAAGGGTGGAATACGATTGAGTAGAACATGCTAATCTGTTTTTCAGTTAAGCATGCCTACAGAAAGCATCATTTAACTGAAAGAAAGCAAAATATCAAAGAAGGGATAGTCTGAGTCCTAATACAGTGATAGTGATATCCCAATACCTAAAGCTAATGTTCTGTCCCTGGGTTGGGAAGATCCTCTGGAAGAGGGCATGGCAACCCACTCCAGTTTTCTTGCCTGGAGAATCCCATGGACAGAGAAGCCTGGTGGGCTACAGTTCATGGGGTTGCACAGAGTTGGACATGACTAAAGCAACTTAGCACACACACATGGATGTATAGATCCACACTATTATCAACCAAGTTGTGCTTTTAACTTACTGACAGGTAGCACATAAAAGTTTTGCTTAATTAACTGCTTCATTAAAATGGGTTTTATAGACAACACCTAATATACTTGAATATGTACTTACAAATCTATGAAGCTCTTTACATTTAATTCTCATGCAGTACACGTCATCCCAAAGAAAGCCTTGCAAATTCATTCACTTACCCATATCTCAATCCTGCAGATATCTAAGAAAGGGACATTTGGTGTCTGCCATTCATTGCACCAGCTGCCGATGTGAACTGGCTCTTCATACAATGGAGAACCTGATAGGAAAACTAGGCAGCTCCCCTAATCCTCCAGTTCCAGGTCTTCCCTAGTGCTGTGGGCTTCTCTGATTTATTCTAGGAATTCATTTCATCAGATACTAACAAATACAAATGCATGTACAAAACTCTCCAAAGCAAATTATTGTAAGTTATTTTTTTAATTATCCACACATTCATACTAGACTCTCAGCTAGAAGAGGCCCAGTGACAATTAGTTAAAACCTTATGTTTTAGGGACAAGTAAACGCAGATAGCTAAGGCCACCCACAGAAGTGTACAGGTTAGTCACTGCATGTAACCAATATGAGTACAACAACCCTTGAGTTGTGCAGTGCATAACCTGAACAACCATATGTATATCCTGTATTCCCTGTCACAGATTTAACTAACTGTAGAACCAAGAAGGTTCATGGTTAAGTATGGAGGCTGTGGAGTCCATCAGCCTGAATTCAAATCCCACTTCTACTAATAATTGCTAGCTGTGTTACCTTATAAAAGTTAGCCAAATCTTTTGAATCCTTGGTTCTCCCATATTTAAAATGGGGATAATGACATTATATACTTACGATTATTTTATTAAACATTAAACATTATTTTTTCAAACTAAAAAGCAGCTAACCTAATTTCCACTCATTATTCGTCTCACCTCCTTCTTTTATATAGGTAGGCAGAGATTTGTCATTTAACAAGATACTGACTAGTTATTGCAATGATTTCTGGTACTATTTCACTTAGTATCCATATGATCAACAAAAATAACAAATATACATTGAGTATGACCTAAATCAAATCCTTTATGATTATACAGTGGAAGTGACAAATAGATTCAAGGGATTAGATCTGATAGAGTCCCATAAGAACTATGGCAGAGGTTCATAACATTGTGCAAGAGGCACTGATCAAAACCATCCCTGAAGAAAAAGAAAGGCAAAATGGTTCTCTTAGGAGGCCTTACAGATAGCTGATAAAGAAGAGAAGCAAAAGGCAAAAGAGAAAAGGAAAAATATACCCATCTGAATGCAGAGTTCCAAAGAGTAGCAAGGAGAGATAAGAAAGCCTTCCTCAGTGCTCAGTGCAAAGAAATAGAAGAAAATAATGGAATGGGAAAGACTGGAGATCTCTTCAAGAAAATTAGAGATACCAAGGGAATATGTCATACAAAGAAGGGAACAATAAAAGACTGAAATGGTATGGATCGATCTAACAGAAGCAGAAGATATTAATAAGAGGTGGCAAGAATACACAGAAAAACTACCCAAAAAGATCTTAATGACCCAGATAACCACAATGGTGTGATCACTCACCTAGAGCCAGACATTCTGGAGTGGGATGTCAAATGGTCCTTAGGAAGCATCACTACAAACAAAGCTAGTAGATGTGATGGAATTCCAGCTGAGCTGTTTCAAATACTAAAAGATGAGGCTGTGAAAGTGTTGCACTCAATATACCAGCAAATTTGGAAAACTCAGGGGCCACACGACTAGTAAAGATCAGTTTTCATTCCAGTCCCAAAGAAGGGCAATGCCAAAGAATGTTCAAACTGCCACACAATTGCGCTAATTTCAAATGTGAGCAAAGTAATGCTCAAAATTATCCAAGCTAGAATTCAACATACGTGAACCAAGATCTTCCAGATTGTTCAAGCTGGATTTAGAAAAGTCAGAGGAACCGGAGATCAAATTACCAACATCCGTTGGATCATCGAAAAAGCAAGTCCCAGAAAAGCATCTATTTCTGCTTCATTGAGTACACTAAAGCCTTTGACAGTGTGGATCACAACAAACTGTGGAAAATTGTTAGAGAGATGGGAACACCAGACCACTTTACCTGCCTCCTGCGAAACCTGTATGCAGGTCAAGAAGAAACAGTTAGAACCAGACATAGAACAAAAGATTGGTTCCAAATTGGGAAAGGAGTATGCCAAGGCTGTAGATTGTCACCCTGCTTATTTAACATCTATGCAGAGTAAATAGGTCATGCAAATGCTGGGCTGGATGAAGCTCATGCTGGGATCAAGATTGCCGGGAGAAATATCAATAACCTCACATACACAGATGACACCACCCTTATGGCAGAAAGGGAAGAGGAACTAAAGAGCCTCTTGATGAAAGTGAAAGAGAAGAGTGAAAAAGTTGGCTTAAAGCTCAACATTCAGAAAACTAAGATCATGGCATCTGGTCCCATCACTTCATGGCAAATATGGGGGGGAGCGGGGGAATGGAAACAGTGACAGATTTTATTTTCTAGGTCTTCAAAATAACTGCAGATGGTGACTACAGCCATGAAACTAAAATTGTTACTCCTGAGAAGAAAAGCTATGACAAACCTAGACAGCATATTAAAAAGCAGAGACATCACTTTGCCAACAAAGGTCTGTATAGTCAAAGGTATGGTTTTTCCAGTAGTCATGTATGAATGTGAGAGTTGGACCATAAAGAATGCTGAGCACAGAAGAATTGATACTTTTGAACTGTGGTGCTGGAGAAGACTCTTGAGAGTCCCTTGGACAGCAAAGAGATCAAACCAGTCAATCCTAAAGGAAATCAACCCTGAATACTCATTGGAAGACCTGATGTTAAAGCTGAAACCCCAATACTTTGGCCACCTGATGTGAAGAACTGACTCATTGGAAAAGACCCTGATGCTGGGAAAGACTGAAGGCAGGAGAAGGAGATGACAGAGGATATGATAGTTGGATGGCATCAACAATTCAATGGACATATGTTTGAGCAAACTCTGGGTGATAGCAAAGGACAGCAAAGTCTGGCATGCTATAGTTCATGGGGTTGCAAATAGTTGGACACGACTGAACAACTGAACAACAACACTGAGTGCTTTTGCAGGCCCTGTGTTAAGCACATTTATGTGTATCTCATTCAGTCTTCAAAAGTAGTTTTAGTTTTACAAATGAGGAAATCAAAGTTCATTAAGATTAAATAACCTAAGACCCTTCAGACAGTAAATGGCAACACTAGATTTCAAAGCCAAGTCCATTTGATTGCAGAGTCCATGCTCCCAATCCCTGTGCTTTGTAGGGGAGAAAAATTTTCTTCTACCCTTCTAGGTTCTTGTAGTTAACTTAATCATTAAATTTGCAGAAGGCAGGTTAACAGAAGGAAAACAAATTTAACTTTATACTTCCAAGAGTCTCTCATAGATAGGAGAGGCTCAAAGATCATCAGGCAATTAAGGCTTATACGCATCCAGAGCTAAAGAGAAGGGAATCAGTGTCTGGAACTTCAAAGGGTGAGAGAGAGAATTCACAGGAAGATGGGAAGAACAAATTTGGGTTAAATCAATGTTTTCCATGCCATACAGAGGCAATGGGGCACAGAGGTAAATTTGAACAAAGAAGTCCTGCTAATTTCCCCCCAGCTTATCACACGCCTTTACTCTTTGTAGTCATCTCTGTGTTAATTCTCTTCCTGGACCAGGTGCCCTATCTTAATTCTTCTAGACAGTTAAGGGGTCAGTAAAAAGCTCCTCTTGAGTCATCTGGGCCTTGATTATTTTCAGCTCACAATAATCCACATGCCAAAGTGGCACACCCTGGAGCTGCCTGCCCTGAACACCATCAACCTCCTCAGTATGATGAGAATATGTGAGTTTGCTCCATATTTCATTACAGTGGCCTCTGACCTGGCCTACTCAGTCCCTAGATATCTGCTCATTTGCTCACCCATCCCGCATCCAAGCCAGCTCTGAAAAAGATATACAGGAACCTGTTTCCTTTGCTTTATTATTCAATTACAAATGGTAAAAACTTAATCTGTAATTTTATACAAGGACTATTGTGAAGGGTAAATATTTATTAGGTGCTAATTTTCAATTCCCCCTCATCTTTCTTCTGGTGCTCCTTTGCTATTTAATATTTTGAAAAAGTAATTGTTTAATTTCAAGCATTGATTTATTAAACCAACACTGACAGGGATATCTTAACTGAATAATTAAGCTCATCACTTCCATATAGCAGGTAATGGTGCTGCTGCAGGGGAAAAAATAAAAGCCATGGAGAAGAGAGCAAGGGAAAAATCTTCCCTTTTTGCTTTAGAAGAAAAAGTAGAGTTCCACTTTTGAGTCAGAAGTATTACTAAGAAACTCAGAAATATCTAACAAAAAGTAAATCATGTCTTTACTTTTCATTTTGACTCAGTGGCTTCACCAGGGTTAACATTAGTCAGATGAAGCCAGAATGCAAACTCAAATGAACAGAGACATATATAATATTTACACTGTCTGTACGTATTATACATACTACATAGGTAAATGTCAGCTAAAATATGCATCTTAAGGTAAATGCTTTTAGTGTCTAGTTATCAGTGATCAATGGCATTAATAAGAGCCATGAAAGAAGCTTTAAAAAATATCTAGGAAGCTTATGATTAGACATATAATGTAAGGTTTTTCTTAACTTTTATAAATTCCACATGACTTGCAATTACTGGATCAACTTAATGTTTGCTGTTATTGTTGTTTCTTGCAAAACAAAGCACTGATGGTTCACTTTTCCCATAATTACTGAAACAGCATGGAAAAGGGCAGGGCACAACTTTTAAAAGAATGATATGGCTATAAAATATGACAAAAACTGGCTAGAACCAACTAGGTCCAAGATGATGGAAAATGTGACTTCCAGCAGACCTTCAGTTTCATCATATGCCCATTGTAATACATTAGCTAAATGACACACCTACTATCACAAAGACAGATCGGAGACCAATCATAAAAGACCAAAAAGTGGGCAGTGGACCAATTCCTGGGAATCCCTATCCCTTTTCCAAAATAACTGGAATAATCCTCCCACTCACTAGCCTATGCAATTAACCAGCCTATTAAAACTAACCACACCATATTTTGAAGCCCTGTTGTTCTCTCTTAGCTTCTGAGATGGCCACACACTGTGGAGTATGTTTCTCTCTAAATAAATCCACTTCTTAACTATTGCTTCATCTCCAAATTATTTCATGAGAAAGCAAGAACCTTAAATTCACCGGCAACATTATGAGCTTTCCAATGTACATATTCTATAAATAGGATCGCCCCTTTCATCTAGGCCAAGAGTCAGTATACTCCTTTCATAAAATATCAAATAGTAAATGTTTAGGCTTTGTGAGCCATACACTCTCTGTAGTAACTACTCAGCTCTGCCACTGTAGCAGGAAATCAGTCACAGATCATATATATAAAGGAATGTGGATGGTTGTGTTCAAATAAGAATTTATTTATGGGTGCTGAAATTGAAATTTTATATAATTTCCACATCACAAAATATCCTTCATTCCATTTTTTTCAGCCATTTAAAAAATGTAAAAACTATTCTTTTTTAAATTTATTTATTTTTTTAATTACAATGCTGTATTTGTTTTGCTATACATTGACATGAATCAGCCATAGGTGAACACAATCTCCCAATGTCAAAGCCCCCTCCCACCTCCCACCCCACATCCTCTACCTGAATCATCCTGTGCATCAGCCCCATGCATCCTGCATCCTACATTGAACATAGATTGGCGCTTCATTTCTTACAAGAAAGTATACATGTTTCAATGCCATTCTCCCAAACCATCCCACCCTTTCCTCCTCCCTCAGAGTCCAAAAGTTCATTCTATACCTCTGTGTCTCTTTTGTTGTCTCACATATAGGGTCATCATTACTATCTTCTAAATTCCATATATATGTGTCAGTATACTGTATTGGTGTTTTTCTTTCTGGCTTACTTCACTCTGTATAATCGGTTCCAATTTCATCCATCTCATTAGAACTGAGTCAAATTTATTCTTTTTAAGGGCTGAGTAGTACTCCATTGTGTATATGTACCACTGCTTTCTTATCCAATCATCTGCTGATGGACATCTAGGTTGCTTCCATGTCCTGGCTATTATAAACAGCGCTGCAATGAATATTGGGGTACATGTGTCTCTTTCAATTCTGGTTTCCTCGGTGTGTATGCCCAGCAGTGGGATTGCTGGGTCATAAGGCAGTTCTATTTGCAATTTTTAAGGAATCTCCACACTGTTTTCCATAGTGGCTGTACTAGTTTGCATTCCCACCAGCAGTGTAAGAGGGTTCCCTTTTCTCCACATCCTCTCCAGCATTTATTGCTTGTAGACTTTTGGATCGCAGCCATTCTGACTGGTGTGAAATGGTACCTCATTGTGGTCTTCATTTGCATTTCTCTGATAACGAGTGATGTTGAACATCTTTTCATGTGTTTGTTAGCCATCCGTATGTCTTCTTTGGAGAAATGCCTATTTAGTTCTTTGGCCCATGTTTTTATTGGATCGTTTATTTTTCTGGGGTTGAGCTGCGTAAGTTGCTTATATATCTTTGAGATTAGTTGTTTGTCAGTTGTTTCATTTGCTATTGTTTTCTCCCATTCAGAAGGCTGTCTTTTCACCTTGCTTATAGTTTCCTTTGTTGTGCAGAAGCTTTTAATTTTAATTAGACCCCATTTGTTTATCTTTGCTTTTATTTCCAGTATACTGGGAGTTGGATCATAGAGGATCCTGCTGTGATTTATGTCAGAGAGTGTTTTGCCTATGTTCTCCTCTAGGAGTTTTATAGTTTCTGGTCTTACATTTAGATCTTTAATCCATTTTGAGTTTATTTTACTGTACGGTGTTAGAAACAGGTCTAGTTTCATTCTTCTACAAGTGGTTGACCAGTTTTCCCAGCACCACCTGTTAAAGAGACTGTCTTTACTCCACTGTATATTCTTACCTCCTTTGTCGAAGATAAGGTGTCCATAGGTGTGTGGGTTTATCTCAGGGCTTTCTATTTTGTTCCATTGATCTATATTTCTGTCTTTGTGCCAGTACCATACTGTCTTAATGACTGTGGCTTTGTAGTAGAGCCTGAAGTCAGGCAAGTTGATTCCTCCAGTTCCATTCTTCTTTCTCAAGATTGCTTTGGCTATTCGAGGTTTTTTGTATTTCCATACAAATCTTGAGATTATTTGATCTAGTTCTGTGAAAAATACTGCTGGTAGCCTGATAGGGATTGCATTGAATCTGTAGATTGCTTTAGGTAGTATACTCATTTTCACTATACTGACTCTTCCGACCCATGAGCATGGTATATTTCTCCATCTATTAGTGTCCTCTTTGATTTCTTTCATCAGTGTTTTATAGTTTTCGATATATAGGTCTTTAGTTTCTTTAGGTAGGAATATTCCTAAGTATTTTATTCTTTCCGTTGCAATGGTGAATGGAATTGTTTCCTTAACTTCTTTTTCTACTTTCTCATTATTAGTGTATAGGAATGCAAGGGATTTCTGAGTGTTGATTTTATATCCTGCAACTTTACTATATTCATTGATTAGCTCTAGTAGTTTTCTGGTCGAGTCTTTAGGATTTTCTATGTAGAGGATCATGTCATCTGCAAACAGTGAGAGTTTTACTTCTTCTTTTCCAATTTGGATTCCTTGTATTTCTTTTTCTGCTCTGATTGCTGTGGCCAAAATTTCCAGTACGATGTTGAAGAGTAGTGGTGAAAGTGGACACCCTTGTCTTGTTCCTGACTTTAGGGGAAATGGTTTCAATTTTCACCATTGAGGATAATGTTAGCTGTGGGTTTGTCATATATAGCTTTTATTATGTTGAGGTATGTTCCTTCTATTCCTGCTTTCTGGAGAGTTTTTATCATAAATGGATGTTGAATTTTGCCAAAGGCTTTTTCTGCATCTATTGAGATAATCATATGATTTTTATTTCTCAGTTTGTTAATGTGATGAATTACATTGATTGACTTGCGGATATTGAAGAATCCTTGCATCCCTGGGATAAAGCCCACTTGGTCATGGTGTATGATCCTTTTAATGTGTTGCTGGATTCTAATTGCTAGGATTTTGTTGAGGATTTTTGCATCTATGTTCATCAGTGATATTGGCCTGTAGTTTTCTTTTCTTGTGGTGTCTTTGTCAGGTTTCGGTATTAGGGTGATGGTGGCCTCATAGAATGAGTTTGGAAGTTTACCTTCCTCTGCAATTTTCTGGAATAGTTTCAGTAAGATAGGTGTTAGCTCTTCTCGAAATTTTTGGTAGAATTCAGCTGTGAAGCCATCTGGACCTGGACTTTTGTTTGCTGGAAGATTTCTGATTACAGTTTCAATTTCCATGCTTGTGATGGGTCTGTTAAGATTTTCTATTTCTTCCTGGTTCAGTTTTGGAAAGTTGTACTTTTAAGGATAGACTTTAGAAAGGAAACACAAAAAGGACGCATAAACCCAAACCCAAAACAATAAAGTAAATGGCAACAGGAGCATACTTATCAATAATTACCTTAAATGTAAATGGGTTGAATGCCCCAACCAAAAGGCAAAGACTGGCTGAATGGATACAAAAACAAGATCCCTATATATGCTGCCTACAAGAGACCCACCTCAAAACAACGGACACATACAGACTAAAAGTGAAGGGCTGGAAAAAGATATTCCATGCAAATAAAGACCAAAAGAAAGCAGGAGTAGCAATACTCATATCCGATAAAATAGACTTTAAAACAAAGGCTGTGAAAAGGGACAAAGAAGGCCACTACATAATGATTAAAGGATCAATCCAAGAAGAAGATATAACAATTATAAATATATATGCACCCAACATAGGAGCACCACAGTATGTAAGACAATTGCTAACAAGCATGAAAGGGGAAATTAATAATAACACAATAATAGTGGGAGACTTTAATACCCCACTCACATCTATGGATAGGTCAACTAAACAGAAAATTAACAAAGAAACGCAAACGTTAAACGATACAATAGACCAGTTAGACCTAATTGATATCTATAGGACATTTCACCCCCAAAACAATGAATTTCACCTTTTACTCAAGTGCACACGGAACCTTTTCCAGGACAGATCACATCCTGGGTCATAAATCTAACCTTGATAAATTCAAAAAAATCAGAAATTATTCCAAGCATCTTCTCTGACCATAATGCACTAAGGTTAGATCTCAATTATAGGAGAAAAACTATTAAAAATTCCAACATTTGGAGGCTGAACAACACCCTTCTGAATAATCAACAAATCACAGAAGAAATCAAAAAGAAATCAAAATATGCATTGAAACGAATGAAAATGAAAACACAACTACACAGAACCTTTGGGACACTATAAAAGCAGTCCTAAGAGGAAAGTTCATAGCAATACAGGCATACCTCAAGAAACAAGAAAAAAAGTCAAATAAATAACCTAACTCTACACCTAAAGCAACTAGAAAAGGAAGAAATAGAGAACCCCAGAGTTAGTAGAAGGAAAGAAATCCTAAAAATTAGGGCAGAAATAAATGCAAAAGAAACAAAAGAGACCATAGCAAAAATCAACAAAGCAAAAAGCTGGTTCTTTGAAAGGATAAATAAAATTGACAAACCATTAGCCAGACTCATCAAGAAACAAAGAGAAAAAAATCAAATCAACAAAATTAGAAATGAAAATGGAGAGATCACGACAGACAACTCAGAAATACAAAGAATCATAAGAGACTACTATCAGCAATTATATGCCAATAAAATGGACAACTTAAAAACTATTCTTAGCTCACAGGTTATACAGAAACAGGCAACAGGCTGGATTTGGTCTTGATACCATAGTGATCGATGCCTGACTTAGGTAGGGATAAAGCAGATCCTAAAAGGAGGTGATATATTTTGACTTTGATATTGACCCTATAGACTCAGAAATGAGTAATCGCAGAACTTAATAGGCAACACCAATTATCAGGATCACTTGAAGTGTCATATATCATAATAGTGTTAAGGTTCAGATATGAGGAGTTACAAACAACCACAATAGCAGCTTTAAATATGAGATCCTAATTTTGACAGTTTCTGATAGCAGGAAAAAAACAAAAACAAAAACTTGCAACTGGCAGGAGATCCATGATAATAGGTATTTTTGGTTCCAAAGAAACACCATGAGTAAATGTTGTCCAATCATTTCCTTTTGTTTGCTATACAGTAAGAAACTGATGGAGAACTATCACCTGCACTTTCCTATTTCATCAGCAGCTGCTCATTCCGGCATGATTTAGCTTCCTAAAACAAGAGCCTCATCCTTCTAAGACTAGTCAATAGCTAGCCCAGTCATTTTCTGTAATTGCTTAGGTGTGACATCAATAAACAGCAGCATACCTCTCTCTCTGGCATTCATGCAACTGCATTGATTTCAAAACCAAATAATCTAGTTCCATATGGGTCATTCTAACATGGATTGTAGCTCCATGGGGGTAGGGATCATGTGTGCTTTGCTCACTGCTCTATTCCAGAGGCCTAGTGCAGCACCTGGAATATAGCAAGTTCTCAATATTGGGCTTCCCTGGTGGCTCAGTGGTGAAGAATCCACCCACCAGTGCAGGAGACATAGGTCAATCTCTGATCCAGGTGGATCCCACAAGCCACGGAGCAGCTAAGCCCATGCACCACAAGTATTGAGCCTGTGCTCTAAAGCCTGGGGGAGAAGGCAATGGCACCCCACTCCAGTACTCTTGCCTAGAAAATCCCATGGATGGAAAAGCCTGGTAGGCTGCAGTCCATGGGGTCTCGAAGAGTCAGACACGACTGAGCGACTTCACTTTCACTTTTCACTTTCACGCACTAGAGAAGGAAATGGCAACCCACTCCAGTGTTCTTGCCTGGAGAATCCCAGGGATGGCGGAGCCTGGTGGGCTGCCGTCTATGGGGTCGCATAGAGTCGGACACGGCTGAAGCAACTTAGCAGCAGCAGCTGGAGCCCAGGAACTGCAACTATAGGCTATGCACCTAGAGCCTGGGCTCTGCAACAGGCCTCTGCAGTGGCCACCCCAGTGAGAAGCCCATACGCCGCAACTAAAGAGTAGCCCCTGCTCACCGCAACTAGAGAAAGCCCTTGTGAGACAATAAAGACCCAGCACAGCCATAAAAAAAATACATACATAAATAAAAATCTTTAAAAAAAAAGACAATATCATACAGTGGTTAAGAGTGTACACCTTGGAGTTACACAGGGATTTGAATCCTGGCTCCACATGACCTTGCAAGGAACAGGATCATTGAGCCTCAGTTTTCTCACCCATAAAAAGAGCATAATAGCAGACTGAATTAGGTAGTATCTATAAAATAACAACATGGAAACTGGAATGTAGAAAGCATTTAATAAGTTCTAGCTGTGACTCTTTCTCCTCATTATTAATACCGTTTCTCCTCCAGTTGGTATATTTCAGCTTATTTATTGAGTCTCAAGAATTTTCACTGTAGTCTAGGGGATCTATCCATATGCTGACACTACCTTTCAGCCTGCCTGTCAAGGTTTTCCACAGGGGACTTAACCCATGGTTTCCTGCGTAATATTTTCTGATTGCTCCAGTTAAAGTGTCCATTCTGATTTGCCCAGAACTGAGGATATACCCAGGAGTTTCAGTGTTAAAAATGGATGGACAAACGAGGATGGATCTGTAATCCTGCCCTTATATCTATCCTTGTCATCCTAGCTTTCAGATGCCACTCATTAAAAAAAAAAAAATCCATGTGAATTTGGGGGTGGGTGGATGAATAAGAGAGGAGGGAGGATAAGACTCAAAGCTTCCAGTGGGAACCAGAACAGAATGCCAAACAAGAGTGCCTGCTTCTCCTCCTCTCCCAACCAGAAGCTTTCAGCACTTCAAACAATGGTTAATCAACTGGCTCCAGCCTAAGCAGAATTGGTATTTACATTCAGTCCCCTCTAAAATGCTAATTGAAATTATTTGCAGCTAAAGGCAGTTTGAAAACTCCTTTCATTACATAGACAAAGACTGGGAAGGTGGCATTTCTCTCTCTTATTTTTCTTTGTTTTGAGCTCTTGTTCCACAGATCAAAGAGCAACCAAGCCTTTGCAGCTGGCCCCTTCTAACTTCTGAAGTTTTATTCACATGAAAATCCAAATATAAACTTCACACTTGGCTGCTGAGAGGCAAGAATCCCTTCTTTGAAAAGGCTTCCTCCAAACAGCTGGAAGAACTGCTTGGACTGCTTTTCTGCTAAATACAGTTCCTCATGACTTGGTTTGGGATGGGGATAGCCTTGAAGAAAGACAGCTCTCATTGAAAGAGAAATTACCTCTTTGTCTTTTCCCCAGCCGTTTTACAAAACCTGCAGAAACCCTCCAGAATTAATTGGAGACTGCAAGCTTCTTTCAAAGGGAGTGTGAAAATTTGTTGCCTATAAGGTAACCTGGTGCCTACAAGGGCTTCCCTGGTGGCTCAGCTGGTAAAGAATTCACCTGCAATGTGGGAGACCTGGGTTCAGTTCCTGGGTTGGGAAGATCCCCTGGAGAAGGGAACAGCTACCCACTCCAGTATTCTTGCCTGGAGAATTCCATGGACTGTATCACAAAGAGTCGGACACGACTGAGAAACTTTCATTTCACAAGGTAACCAGGCATCTCAGGAACTAGTTTTATAATAACAGCATATGAGATATCATAATTATATGATAAAGTATTCTAACGTTGACTTAACAGTCACAGCCTAAAGTTGGAATTTTTAGGACTTAAGCCCAGGAGGTGGCATCTCAAGCAACCCTGAGAGAGCTGCTCCAAGGAGGTGACAGGAGGAGCCAGCTTATATAAAAGCTTTGTAACAAAAGAGTAGGTAGTCAAATCATCAAAAGATGCTTGTTAATTAAAGAAAACAAGTTATCCCAAGTTAAGGAACTTATTTTCTCTGAAGAAAATGGAATTGGAAGGAGAAATGGTTGCAAGATGACAGAGGGTGAGAAATGATATAATCGCAAAGAGCCTTAAGAATGTGTTTTTTTATGCACAAAAGGTCAAGAATGATATCTGGGCAATGTGTGGCCTATATAAAAATTGATAAACAAAAGCCTTAATTAAATAGACTTGGGAGACCAGAATGGGAGTTCCCATGCCCTGTGACACCTTCAAAGACCTCCTCCTATTTCCTGACATAGGGAGGAAAATTTGCTGTCCCAAAATGCTTCTCTTCAGCATGGGAATGAATTTAGGCTGATTATATTTGAAAAACAGAAGACTCAGGAAATCTTTCTTTTCACCTCCCACTTAGCTGCATAAAGAATTTAGACAGGATCTGCTCCTGGAATAAAACTATCATTAGAGCTATCTGCAAAGAACACAGGCTAGGTGTTGTTGGGGGAACTCTAGGTAGGGCCTAGAGATCAGAATCCACCATGTTCCATTGTCTCTAAGTGGCCCATGAACATTTATTTACCAAACATCTGTTTTTCCATCTCCATGTGAATTGCCTTCTTCCCCTTTGAAGTCCCAAACCACAACTCCCAACATCCTCTTTTGTCTTTAGCTGAAGATAGTATTTAAGGTGAGAGTTTCAGTTATTTTTGTGAGTTTCTCATTTCTCCTGGATCTTTCCCAAGTAAGTATACATGTTGTTAAACTTTTGTGTGATTTTCTCCTGTTAAACTCTTTCGTACCAAGTTACTAGAACTAATCAATGAACAGAGTAAAGTCACAGGATATAATTAACACACAGAAATCCCTTGCATTCCTACACACTAACAATGAAAAATCAGAAAGAGAAATTAAGGAAACAATCCCACTCACCACTGCAACAAAAAGAATAAAATAACTAGGAATAAACCTATCTAAAGAGACAAAAGAGCTGTATGCAGAAAACTATAAGACATTGATGAAAAGAATCAAAGATGAAACAAACAGATGGAGAGATATACCATGTTCTTGGACTGGAAGAATCAATATTATGAAAATGACTATTCTATCCAAAGCAATATACAGATACAATGTAATTCCTATCAAATTACTGATTGTATTTTTCACAGAACTAGAACAAAAAAATTCACACTTTGTAAAGGAAACACAAAAGACCCTGAATTTCCAAAGCAGTCTTGAGAAAGAAGAATGGAGCTGGAGGAATCAACCCTCATGACTTCAGATTGTATTACAATGCTACAGTCATCAAGACAGTATGGTACTCACACAAAAATAGAAATATAGACCCATGGAACAAGATAGATAATCCAGACATAAACCCGTGCACCTATGGGCACCTTGTTTTGACAGAGGAAACAAGAATATACAATGGAGAAAATATAGCCTCTTCAATAAGTGGTACTGGGAAAACTGGACAGCTACATGCAAAAGAATGAAACAGAACACTTCCTAATACTGTATTCAAAAATAAACTCAAAATGAATTAAAGACTTAAAAACATAGGCAATATACTGTTTGACATAAATGACAGCAAGATCCTCTTTGATCCACCTCCTAGAGTAATACAAATAAAAACAAAAATAAATGAGACCTACTGAAACAAAAGCTTTCGCTCAGCAAAGGAACCAGTAAACAAGATTAAAAGAAAACCCTCTGAATTGGAGAAAATAACTGCAAATGAAACAACTGATAAAGGATTAATCTCCAAAATATACAAGCTGCTCATACAGCTCAATATCAGAAAAACAGCTCAATCAAAAAAAATGGGCAAAAGACCTAAACAGACATTTCTACAAAGAAGACATACAGATGGCCAGTAAACACTCAAAAGATGCTCAACATTACTAATTATAAGAGAAATACAAATCAAAACTACAATGAAGTGTCAACTCACACCACTAGGAATGGCCATCATTTAAAAAATCTACTAACAATAAATGCTGGAAATGATGTGGAGAAAAGGAAACTCTCTTGCACTGTTGGTGGGAATGTAAACTGATACATCCATTATGGAGAACAGTATGGAAGTCCCTTAAAAAACTAGGAATAAATCTACTGTATGATCCAGTGGTATATACCCACTACTGGGCATACACCCTGATCCAGAGGGATGGTATGGGGAGGGAATTGGGAGGGGGTTCAGGATGGGGAACACATGTACATCCGTGGAGGATTCATGTTGATGTATGGCAAAACCAATACAATATTGTAGTAATTAGCCTCCAATTAAAATAAATTTATATTTTAAAAATTATTTTTTTAATTAAATTTATTTATTTTTAAAATTACAATACTGTATTTGTTTTGCCATACATTGACACGAATCAGCCATAGGTGAACACAATCTCCCAATGCCGAATCCCCCCTCCCACCTCCCACCCCCCATCCTCTACTTGAATCATCCTGTGTATCAGCCCCATGCATCCTGCATCCTGCATTGAACATAGATTAGCGTTTCGTTTCTTACGGGAAAATATACATGTTTCATTGCCATTCTAAAAGTCACATGTACACCAGTGTTCATTGCAGCACTATTTACAATAGCCAAGACATGGAAGCAACCTAGATGTCCATCGACAGATAAATGGATAAAGACGTGGTGCATACACACAATGGAATATTATTCAGCCATAAAAGAATGAATTGGAGTCAGTTCTAGTGAGGTGGATCAACCTAGAGCCTGCTATACAGAGTAAAGTAAATCAGAAAGAGAAAAGCAAATGTATATTAACACATATATACAGAATCTAGAAAAATGGCACTGATGAACCTATTTGCAGGGCAGCATGAAGATGTAGACCTAGAGAACAAATTTATGGACACAGTTGGGGAGGGAGGGAGTAGGATGAATGGAGAAAAGTAGCATCAACATATATACACTATCATCTGTAAAATGAATAGCTGGTGAGAAGTTGCTGAATAACACAGGGAGCCTAGCCTGGCACTCTGTGATGACCTAAAGGGGTGGGACGGGGTGGGGGAAGGGAGGGAGGCTCAAGAAAGAGGGGATATATGTATAATTATGGCTGATTAGTGATGTGGTATGGCAAAACTCAACACAACATTTAAAGCAATTTTCCTTCTTAAAAAGCAAAAATGTTTTTAAAATTGAAAAAAATCTGTTTTATATCAATTTAATTCTTAGACAAGATAGAAGAACGACAACACCTCAGCCAATGAAAAGTCCTGGACTCTTTGATTATTATAGCCATCCCAACTTCCTTTTCCCCTCGATAAGAGGTTTCTCCATTTTTACTGGGGACTTGCACGTGGCTTGCCATGGTTGCAAACCCAGAATTGCAATTCTTTGCTAATCCTGAACAAACCCATTTTTGCTGGAGAAATAACTGGCAGTCTATTTGTTTTCAGTCAACATCTGTTATATACAATCAAGGCAGAGGTTTACAAGGTTATACTTTCAGTTCTAATGCACATGACTTTGGTGAAGAATCATCAGTATGTCAGGAATGGATTTTGAAGGTCTTCTAATCCAACCTCCCAATCTATGCTTCAGTCTCTCTGCATGACATGATTTGCTATTTAATCTACATTTAACCACCTCTAGGATAAGGAACTCACTACCATATAAGTTCATTTATTTTATGTATATGAATTAAGTTATCTTTATGCTGAATGAAAATCTGTCATCTTAAGAGTTTTCACCCGTTGGACTTGATTCAACTGTTTCAAGATCCACTCAAATTTCTCAACAGTGCCCCTCTTCAATTATGTAACTTATGTAACATTTACTCGGCTTTCCTGGTGGCTCAGATGGTAAAGAATCTGCCTGCAATGCAGGAGACCTGGGTTTGATCCCTGGGTTGGGAAGATCCCCCAGAGGAGGGCATGGCAACCCACTCTAGTACTCCTGCCTAGAGAATCCCATGGACAGAGGAGCCTGGCAGGCTACAGTCCATGAGGTTGCACAGAGTTGGACATGACCAAAGCCATTAAGTAGCAGCAGCAGAACATACCACTGCAAAATTTGCCTCTTTGGCACAGGGAATATTTCAGACTGACTATTTTGAGAAACAGTAGACAATGGGAAAGCTCTGAAAATAGAGAAGTTACCCTTTGTAACAGAGATTTACATTTCTAAGAGAAATCTTCCTTTGTTAGGTGTATCCCTCTCTCTACCAAGAAGAATGAATTTCTAGAAAATGCTGTCAGTGGAGATTGACCACTTAAATATGCATAACACCCATATTACTTGTTGTATACTATGCTTGTCCTGATAACCTATCATAATCAGTTTGCCCCTCTCTCAACAGTATCTGCCCCCAACATCTTTTTATGTATCTGGAGACATTGCAGTTTGGGCCTTGGACTGGGCCATTTCAAGGAATTACTCAGTTTTCCTGGGCCTCTCCCATGTACACAGGAAGCATACATGTTATTAAACTTGTATATTTTTTTCTCCCGTTAATAGTGGGTTCTCAGCCAAGAACCTAGAGGGTAGAGAGAAGATTCTTTTCCTCGCCCAGAGTTCCACGTTATTGCTAACATCTGAGTGCTTCCCTCTCTTCTCGTTGGTAGCTATAGCCCTCCCCATACCTCTGGTAAATACCCCTTAATAAAATGCTTCTCAAATTTGTCTTCAGAGGGTACCTGCCAGGGATCTGAATGATTCAACCTCCTTCCCTCTAAATTTTATGCTTGATTTAATTCATCCTATGATTCCCTGGTGGCTCATATGGTAAAAATTCTGCCTGCAATGCAGGAGACCTGGGTTCAATCCCTGGGTCAGGAGGATCCCCTGGAGGAAGGCATGGTGACCCACTCCTCTATTCTTGCCTGGAGAATCCCATGGACAGAGAAGCCTAGCGGGCTACAGTCCATGGGGTCACAAAGTGTTGAATACAATGGAGTGACTAACACTTTTCACTTTTTTCAAGTGAATTAGTTTGCTGAGAACCTCACCTAGGATGTTGAACCATATACCTTTAGGGTTTTCTTTAATCCTGAAATGCAATAAAGCTATGCTTAGAATTTGCCCTTTTGTCCTTAAACATTTAACAGAGAACTCATTAATTCCCTCTAAGTTCAGTGTGCACTAAAATGAAAATGAGTAAGCAAAAATCCATAATACAAAATACAGCTGAACTTTGTTATTACATAATTTTGGATGTACATAGGTCAAATGAAGCCCTTTGAGACTTAAAGGTCCTACACAATAAAGTCTAATACAGTTCCTCTAAGAGAATTTACTTTATCTCAACAATAATATTATAAAAGGATTTCACTGAACACACACACACACACACACACACACACACACAAATAAATCAACCTCTAAAAAGACAAATGGGGAAAAATTGAATCTGAAAACTATTTCTGGGCACTCTGTAGTTACAGGTTCAGAAACACTAGACTCTAATGATCTGTTAGCAAAGTGAAGTGTGGAGCTGGTATTGATTTAGCGTTAGTTACTTAGAAACAATATTGACCCTTAAGAGATACATTTCAACATTTTGCATTCAGGGCATAAAGTAGTTCCATCCAATTGATTAATAGACGCTGTATATCATTTTTGTTTTTAATGAGATCTTTTTCTTCTGACTGAGATACTAGTACTCCATTGAAAGATTAAAAGTGGATTTGATAGCTGAAAAGTTAACATAAATGAGTTCCCATTCCATCTTGTGAAAAAAAAATCATGGCAGATTCATTTTTAGAAAATGAGTGACTGGTGAAAAATGGATAAGACAGCTTAGTGCCTATTGAGAAATAGCTACCTCTCTGTTCACCTGATAATCATACCATTTTCAATGCACATTTTGAAATTCACAGATGAAGTAAGAGATCTTAAGTGAGAGATCCTAAGTAAGAGATCCTGCTGCTGCTGCTGCTAAGTCGCTTCAGTCGTGTCTGACTCTGTACAACCCCATAGACGGCAGCCCACCAGGCTCCCTGTCCCTGGGATTCTCCAGGCAAGAACACTGGAGTGGGTTGCCATTTCCTTCTCAATGCATGAAAATGAAAAGTCAAAGTTGTGTCCGACTTTCTGAACCTGTAACTACAAAATGAAAAGTCAAAGTCGTGTCTGACTCTTCACGACCCCATGGACTGCAGCCTACCAGGCTCTTCCATCCATGGGATTTTCCAGGCAAGAGTACTGGAGTGGGGGTGACATTGCCTTCTCTAAGTAAGAGATCCTAAGCTTCCCCAAAACCTCAAGTGTACACTACAGAACAGTGAAAAACATCATGACAATTTCCAAGCTTCTACATCAGAAAAGTCTCAAATGAGGTTTAAGCTCCTCTTGTTTCTACTAAAGAAATGTGATCCTTTCTTACATTGCTAACTAACAAAGATACTCAGGGTTACTTCTCCATCAGCTGAGACAGAGAGAATGAACATATTCTTCCAAATATTTAGGGAAATCATAGAGCCAGATAAAAGGGACTAAGGGGCACCAAAAGTAGAAAAGCAGTGACGTGTGATAAAAATGGCTGGCTCTGAATGCCAGCTCATCATTGAGTGGTACTGTGACCTTGTACAGATTTACCCAAGCTCTCAGCATTTCATCTATAAAAATAAAAGTTCCATTTCACGTGAATTTCTGAAAAGTCAATGAGATAATATATGTGAAAGAGTCTCATCACCTCATAGAATTTTTTTCAATAAATGAAAGTTTCATTTTTAAAAATGATTTGGTTTTGAGTCATATAATCTAGTTAGAGCAATAAACCACATGTCCTGGAAATAAATGAAGAACACTTAAGGCAATATAGACTCAGGTGTCACAAGGAATAATCTTGGGTTTCCAAAATCGGTATTCTGATGAGAAATAACCATTCTGTGGCTTAGTCAGGGAGTGTTTAATTCCTAAGCTATCAGTTCTCCATATCCCATGTACTTGTGCTCAGAGAGAGACAACTGGTATTCCTACTGGTTTCAATGAAATGCAGAAGTAATCTGTCATATGATGTACCTCTAACTCAGGTATCAGGGATGTCTAGATGATCCACTGCTCTTTTAATAACTATGCCATTGTCATCCTCTAGTGGGTAGAGGTAATAATAAATTTGCTATTTTATCTCTGCACTTGGCCCAGCAGCCTAAGCCTGCTTGCTAATGAGGAACTTCGGGGGACTCTTCAGTGTGTTTAGGTATTTGTCAGCATCCTTTCAATGTATTAAGTGATGTATACTATTCAAAGTGTTTTGGCACACACCTGAATTTCCTACTGACCATTCCAAGTGGGACTTACAGCTTTGGCTGTGATTATTTAAATGTACCAAGAAACACTTGCACAAGCCACCCCTCTCTCCCCACAAACCATGCACAAACTATAGCAACTGAGTACATTCCAAGTATAGACTTGATTCCAATACACATTCACTTCTTGCGTCATTTACATCAGAGAGCATTCGTTAAGCGCAAGCATGAACAGTCTAACTTAAGAGCCATGTAGCAGGAGTCAAGGGAATATGTAAAATTGCAGCAAGCCACAGAAGCATCTCCTGTTCCCACAGGCACCTGCGACTACTAAAAGTGATACCAACAGTAAGCAGGAAGTCAGGAAGAAGAATGCAGTGAGCATATACGTACAAGCAAGCAAGCTAACGAAGAATTAGGCTGTCAGGATACTCAGGAGAAGGGCTAGCTGGTGGGGCGGTGGCGCGGGGGTGGGGGTTGCGGGAAGTATGAAGTGTCCCTCCCTTACCTCACTACTTACACTAAAACACTGGATCCATCTCAATCTTTCTTCTATCTTTGCTGTTAAGGGAAAATATTCATATTCCAACTTTTTTGGCCTTCATTTCCTTTAAAATGTCCACATTCTATGCACATAGCTGTCAAATTTCCAGGGATCGGAGAGGGAACCACGTTCCCTTTGGATACAGATTCAGTTCTCAACAGGATCTGGACAAAAGCAAAGTGTAATTCTGTTCTCTCTATCAGCAACAGTCTAGGAGTCCACTTCTTTTCTGCTGCCCCAGTTACCCTGATCTGCTATAGAGCCACCCTTCCCTTTCCTTCTGAAACATCACTCAGGCTCCTATTCATCACTTTCCAAGGTGATAACTGAAAATTCATTTCTGCTCAGGTGTTAAAGAAGGGTCAAGGTGATACAATAACCTGTGATTATTGATATTTTTCCCAAGAGTTTGCTTTCAGGAGGCACTATACTTTGAGCACAACAAAAGATCTCTAACAACAGGGATTCAGATGTTGGTGGCAGGTCAGTGGGAGAAAGATTTCTGGATCACATCTTCACCCAACTCTGAACTCATTGCTACCTGTTCCTTGTGACTTGGCCCTGACTGTTAAGCAAGCCCTAGCTTTCCCCTATGGGCTCTGGTTCGGCCCTTTCCTCTGATGCCTACTGCTTTCTAGTGCCTACTTCAGCACTGGAATTCACATTCCAACCCCAGCACCTGGCCAGGTCTGCCTAACTCATCCCAAGGTGGGAATCAGACACAAACACAAAAAGGTAAGTAAGATAGAGGAAAAGCGCCCTTTCTAAGAAGAGTAGGAAGAAAGAGCTACACTCAATTATAATCTTAATGTGATAAATTCCTTTGCATCTAGCAATTTAAAAAGGCTCAGTGTAGAAAGGGAGATTTAATAGATCTTTAATGTCAAAGAGGAGAATGCCAGTCAGGATAGAGAAGGACACACTCAATAGTTGGGATTAAATATGAAAAATCCTTGTGTGTTCAGGAAAAAGCAAGACATTTCAAAACAGGGAGATGTTTGATGCTTAGAAGGTGCTCAATAAATTCTTTTATTATTGTGGTAAAATATACATAACACAAAATGTATCATTTTAACCATGTTTAGGTTGAAACTGATGATAAGTACATTCACATTGCTGTACAACCATTATTATCAATATATGTTTTTAAAGAATGAATGAATATAATGAAATCATAAAGGACCTCATATGCCATGCTAAGGAATATGGCTGATATTCTGCAGGCAATGAGAAAACATTTTAAAGTGATTATCATAAAAAAGGAAAAAGAAATCAAAAGGTATTTGAGATATAAAAATTTACAATGACTATCAACCCTGATTACACATTAGAGGTCTTTTAAAAATCACATTCATGCCTGGGTCCCCTCCCACACCAAATAACCAGAACCTTTGGGGAATAGGACTTGCATCAATATATACTGAAAACCTCCCAGGTGATCCCAATGTGAAACTAAGGCTAAGAACAGCCACTACACTAGAGCAGAGCTGCTGCTGAGTCGCTTCAGTCGTGTCCGACTCTGTGCGACCCCACAGACGGCAGCCCACCAGGCTCCGCCGTCCCTGGGATTCTCCAGGCAAGAACACTGGAGTGGGTTGCCATTTCTTTCTCCAATGCATGAAAGGGAAAAGTGAAAGTGAAGTCATGTCTGACTTTTCGTGACCCCATGGACTGCAGCCTACCAGGTTCCTCCGTCTGAAAGAGAGTCATTTCCTAGGCAGGTTGATAAGAAGTCTAGGGATCCCCAAGGAGAGAGGAGTCTGGAATTCTCAAGGAGGAAGAAAGTGAAGAAGGAAGTAAAATGTTTCCCAGGGAGTTGAATCCTAGGTCAGCTTTACTGGGACGGAAAGCCCCAAAATTTTAAAGGGAACAATGGATACCAGGTGTGTCTCTGCAATGTTTGCTCTGCAACCTAAGAAACAGGATCTAGCTCTAGGAAACAGGGACTCAATGCTAACTGCAAATTGTCACCAATAGTTACATAAACCTTACCTGCCTGCCCACCAATCATGCTCTGCCGAGTAGCCTAGTCCCCCTCCTCCCCTGCACAATAGGATAAAAGGCTCCCAAAGCGGGTGTTCGGGGCTCCCCACCTTCGATTGGCTTGGTGGGGGCCCGGATCCGAAATTGCCAATAAACTGCTTTTCTCTGAACTCCGACTGGTGGTCTCTATTGGCAGCTAGTCTCTCACACCGTCCATGGGATTTTCCAGGCAAAAGTACTGGAGTGTGGTGCCATTGCCTTCTCCACTAGAGCAGAGAGTCTCCTCAAAATCAAAGTTAGGCTTTTACTGATCAGTACCACGTGGAAGCTGGTCAAAAATTAAAATTCTCAGGCCCAAACTCAGACCTACTGAATCAGGAACTCTGGAATCAGGGTCCAGAAGCCGGTGCTTTGGGGAAACCTCCAGGTGACTCTGGTGCATATTAAAGTTTGAGAACCACTGATGTATAGAAAATGTAGAAATCATGGATTTATTGGAGGAAACAGAAAGTGATGGACAGAGAGATAGCCAAGATGATGTTCAGGTTTGACAGCTTTTAGTATGACCATCTGATGGATAGGAGGATTACTATCCAAGGTAAGAAACAAGGGAAAATGGGCCCCATGAAAGATCAGAATTAAGACACCCACGGGAAGAAATGTAGAATTTATCCAGAACCAGTTAACTTGGATGAATCGCAAGCTGGAATCAAGATTGCTGGGACAAATATCAACCACCTCAGATATGCAGATAATACCACTCTTATGGCAGAAAGCAGAGGAACTAAAGAGCCTCTTGATGAGCATGAAAAAGGAGAGTGAAAAAGCAGACTTAAAACTCAACATGCATAAAACTAAGATCATGGCATCTAGTTCCATTACTTCATGGCAAACAGATGGGGGAAAGTGGAAACTGTAACAGAGCTTATTTTTCTTGGGCTCCAAAATCACTGCAGACAGTGACTGCAGCCATGAAATTAAAAGACACTTGCTCCTTGGAAGGAAAGCTATGGCAAACCTAGACAGTGTATTAAAAAGCAAAGACATCACTTTGCTGACAAAGGTCCATTTCATCAAAACCATGGTTTTTCCACTAGTCATGGGAAAGATCGAGGACAGGAGAAGAAGGGGGCAACAGAGGATGAGATGGTTAGATAGCATCACTAACTCAATGGACATGAGTTTGAGCAAACTCCGGGAGGCAGGGAAGGACAGGGAAGCCTGGCATGCTGCAGTCCATGGCGTTGCAAAGAGTCAGACAAAACTTAGTGACTGAACGACAACAAATTAACTGGAAACCTCTATACCTGCTTATAAAGTGAATGGGTGCTCTTCCTCCTCTCAGTATGGACAAAGCTGGAAAACAGGACTGTCAAATACCATAACTTAGCCATCCCTCTTGAAGGAGTCCTGCACACATCCTGGGGCTTAACCCTTCCTCCCCACATTCTCCCACTACGATATGCCTAAACAGCCTCTGTGCCTGTATGGCTCCACTAGCATCCTTTTTGCCAAAAGCCAAGCTGGGAAAATGGGAAAAGGCAATCTTTCTGAACGTATTACCTTTGTGATTATCATTAAATGCCAAAATTGAATGTTCACCTGATTTCGCCAATATTAAGCAGTGATGATATATTTAATAGAACTTGTTGCCTTCAAACAGCAGTTCAGAATTCTCTGGAGGTTAAATCTTAATTTACTTTAGAAGAGATTTAACAGCAAGTCTTCAGACAAACTGGCTGCTTGAAGTGTACTTCAATGTGTGTATGCTGTAATCAATCAAAGTGACTGACAAAGATATTTGCAATCAGTTTACCAGAAAAACTTCAGTAGTCCTTTGGTCTTAGAAGATTCTGTTGGACTTACGATTTGTTTCCAAAAACTGAGAATATTCATTAATAAAGGCACTTCTTCTTTCCAAGCACAAAACTGACAGCTTTGATATTTCCAGAGGAGAGTTAGAGTCTCCTCTTGATAAATGTAAGCTCCATGGAAATTGTTCAATGTGATATCAACAACCAATGTGACTTCAACAATTCTGAAGTAAGTAGATATTGACATTATGGGTTCAGCTTTATGCCAGCTTAAAAGGCACTGATTCTCAAATGTGGCTGTACATCAGAATTATCTGGGAAGTTTCGTGCGTCACTGAAGCCTAAGCCCCATCCACTAGAGATTCTGATATAATCAGTCAGGGTGGGGGTTGGGCACAGGAATTTTTAGATGCTCCCTAGGTCATACTAACATACAACCAAGGTGAAAACCACTTGATAATTTTTTTTTTTTAATGAATAGAACCTATTTGAGCTTTCTAGGTTGCACTAGTGGTAAAGAATCCACCTGAAAATGCAGGAGACATAAGAGACTTGGGTTCTATCCTTGGGTTGGGAAGATCCCCTGGAGGAGGGCATGGCAATCCACTCCAGTATGCGTGCCTGGAGAATCCCGTGGACAGAGGAGCCGGGGAGGGTACATTTCATAGGGTTGCACAGAGTTGGACACAACTGGAGCGACTTAGCAGGTACGCATGTATTTGATAAAATTGTGGGTATATTGGTAACAGTGGAGAGCAGTAAAAGAAATTTATCCAAAAAAATCTGTTTGAAGCCAAAATGTAAGGTCCTAAAGAGCACTGTTTAGGTTCTGAAGTAGGGCAGGCAAATGATGGAAAGAGTTTCAAGAAAATTAGTCTAGCAGTGGTATTCAGGATGCACTGAAAACGAGTATAAATGAAAGCACAGAGACAAGTGGGGATGCTATTAAAGGAAAAAAAAGCTAAATAATTATCCCATTGTTTATCCAACAAAGCTGAATCTTCTTAGCACAGTATTCAGGACCTTCTATAATATTTTGTCAATCTATATTTCTAGTCTTATCTCTCTTATTTCTAACTTTTCTGAGAGAAGTTAGACTAAGCCACAGTCTAACCCTAATAGGCAGTATGTGAAAAAAAAAAGGCCCAAGGTTAAACACTGGTTGAAAAAAACTTAAAACAGGCTTCCTTACTCAAGGATTTTTCAGAGCCTACAATAACGTCCTCTTTGACAACCACTGCTTTATAATCCAGATTTTCTCATTGGATCATGCTTCTAAGATGGTTCTTTCCTTAGCATCCCTCTTCAATTCTACTTTGTTTATAAATAAAAGGCACAGAATAAACTTATGTTCCACGCTCTGATTAGTTTTCTTTAAATGGGCAACATAAACCTTAAGAGATCATGTGCAATATTGAGTCAAACTCGTACGCTCTTAAGAGAGGATAGATTTTCTGGTCTATTAAATACCTATTAATGTATCATAAAATAGCACTGAAAACCATCCCCCACAACATCTCCTGACACATACATCTCATTAGTTGTTTTCCAAAAGACAAATAAGCCAGTACTTGGAAAATAAAATAGAACAGTGCCACTGAAACACATATAATACTTTGAAACCAGACCCTATCAGACCTTCCTTTAAAAAAAAAAAAGTATTTATTTTTAGTTGAGGGATAATTGCTTTACAGAATTTTGTTGGTTTCTGCTAAGCATCAGCATGAATCAGTCATAGGTATACACATGTCCCTTATCAGGCCTTCCTTGAAGAGGCTGCAATGCTTAGCAGTTAAAGGGATATATTACCTATTTGCAACTCAAAATATTCCATTAGAAGCTAGGTCCTGTCAGGACTCTGGTTCTAAATGATGATCTTCAAGAGGTTCCTAATTTGCCTGGGAAAGTTGTTTCTAGTTGAGTTGGCATTCTAAGTTTCTCCCTAGGGGCAATTTTATTTTTTAATGTTGAGGTAGAAATAAAGAGAACCACATAATTGGCACCTCTACTGGCATCAGCTGCAGAGAGGTGAGGTAGGGTAGCAGTCTCAAAGGTAAGAGCCGATCTGCACTCTATTGAAGACACACAAGGGGGAAATATGCTGGGTTTCGTTAAGTGAAAAGGTTCAAACAGGAAAATTCGCTGGAGACTGCAGAGGCTTTTCTACATTGGGTTTCTTCAGAATACTAATCATGTTGATTAAAAGATTAGCTACCTTTTCAATGTTTCTGACTGGAATCACCCACTCCCCCTTTGGATATATCTGTCAACCTAGAAACAATCTTCAGGTGCCCAGCAACTGGCAAGTACTAGGCCTATGAACCAGAGGACATGGATTTTAGACCTTGCTCTGTCTCTACATAGCTGGGTGACTTGAGACAAGCACCATTCCACCTGAGGGCTCAGTGTCTTTAGCTTTCAAAGCAATTATCATTCCCACTCTTTCTGACCTGGGATTATTAGAGGAAACGAGGGAAGTAATAGATACGAAAGGTCTTTGGAAATACACTATCACCTTTTGTGTACCAAGTTCAAAATATTCCTTCTCATGGATTAAAAAAATAGGTGGCAAGGAGTAGAGATATGCTGAAAATATATTTATTTTAGAAAAGGAGATTTATTTTGTGAATGCAGAACATTCCCATAAAATCCTATTGGAAGAAGTACTGGACCGCACAGGAACTAGAAGGTCAAGGGCAACTGCTCTGTGCCCCTGTGCTTCCCCCACCAAGGCCAAGTGGTCACTTATCTCCATTTCTCTATATCTGCCTTATTATTTCCCTGCTAACCAACTTGTGCATGTTCATGACTTAACAGTCTAAATGACTCATCTTTGTAGCCCCAAGTCCACAGCTCATAGAGAATCCGATATCCATCTAAATATCAGCTATAGAGGGTGGGATGGGAGGGGAAAGGGAGGCTCAAGAGAAAGCGGATATATATATGTGTGTGTGTGTGTGTGGCTGCTGCTGCTAAGTCGCTTCAGTCGTGTCCGACTCTGTGCAACCCCATAGACGGCAGCCCAATAGGCTCCTCTATCCCTGGGATTCTCCAGGCAAGAACACTGGAGTGGGTTGCCATATATAGATAGATAGATAGATACACACACACACACACACACACACACATATATATATATATAATTATGACTGATTCGTGTTGTTTTATGGCAGAAACCAATACAACATTGTAAAGTAGTCATCCTCCAATTTTTAAATGATTAATTCTTCAAAATAAATATCAGCCATAGCCAAGGGGGCAAGAACATGTGAGAGCAGGGCAACACACTCCTTCTTAGATGTGAATGAACTGAGTTCACTAAGATGATGATGGTAAAGAAAATGGTTGGCACTTTCATGTAGAAGTGTGATGACTCTAAAATTACATAAATAATCTGCCACCTCATTAGAGTCTCATTTAAAAACAGAATTACTCTTCCCCTAAAGCTCAAATGAGGTTGTGCACTTATAACAGAGAGAGAGCTGCTTCTGCATCACAGAGAGAAGACAGGCATGGCTCCTCACTTATAACTAGTAGTAAGAGGAAAATCTGAACATGATCAATGCTTTTCTATTTCTCAGGCTTTCATGATTCATGGTTCTAAAAAAGAGAGAGCAAAAGGCTTTAAATCCATTTACCTGACCTGTCCCCGTTTACTACGGAGAAACCAATGCTTTCAGATATTTGTAGAAATTAACTTAATTGAAAACTTATGCTTTTTTAACTCAATGAGTTAAATGAATATATATTTTTAATGTGACACGTTTAAGCCTTAAATGAAGATTTTCTACAAGTTAGTGAATTTGCTAAAGGACAGATCTGTTTGAAAATGGGTCAGTGTCTCCAGATGAGCTTTGGTAAGTATGTATTACCATTCCTTTCTTCTATCCACCAGTTTCACCCCCTTGGTCAAAATCAACATTGTGGTGTGAGTGAATCTAAGACCCAAATAAATCTTCCCAGTACAGAGTTTGGAAGCCCCTACTAAAAACATGGAACTTGAATATTTCTTGCAAATTCAAAATCAGTCATCTTATTTTGACAAGAGGTGGGTGGAAGGTCAAAAACATGCCCCTCCCCCTTCTTGCAAATGATGTGGAATGGACCAAGTGTGTAACTTCAGTGTCACTGATCATCCTTCACAAGCAGCCATGTGGCCACAGAGTAGCTCTGCAGTTAAACATCAAGAGCAGAGACACTTTATTTAGCTAAGCCTGGCAATCAGAGACTCTATCCACTGCATGAACATGAAAGTCAATAGATAAGTTATGGCACCAATTCTGAGAACAGGCAGGAAACAGCGTCTCTGGCTGAAAGGTGGCATTTGAGTCATAGGTTTATTTACCATGTATCTCTTCAGTGAATGCAGATACCTGAGTTTTAAAACATCTGCCTTGTGTAGAGATTACATTGAAGTCCAAGGGTGAAATAGTTTTATAATCTATTCTTATTTTCTTCTTTTTCCCCTTCTCACTTTCTAGGACACCCATGAAGCATGAATCCTTCCAAAGAGGAAAAGACTACAGGATGGGAAATAAATACAGTCATCATTTGAAGCCTTCCCTTTACCTACCAACCTCCCTTTCATTCATGTTATAACTGCTTTTAAATCATGGAGGAATGAGCTATTCTGGTGAAATAGAGTGCACTCTATTCTGGGGAAATAGAGTGCTTTCTGCCATGTGGTACACACAGTTGTACATTCAATAGGTATTTATCAAATACATCATGCAGTGTAGCTAGAAATGAAATTAGAATTTTTTCCAGTAAAAAAATCATTACAGAGCCCAGAGGTTACGCATATACCTTCAACATACAGAGAAGAAGCCCAACACCCTTGGAAAGGCAAATCCAGGCTCAAAGAAAGATTCTAATCCACTCTATGTATTTGGGAGGGGGTGGGGAAGCCACAATGACCAATGAAATATAATTTTTAAAGCAAGATATCATCAACTAGCCCAACAATGACCAGTGCTACTTACCAGGCTTCCTCGATTGGCTCAATGGTAAATAATCCACCTCCCAATGCAGGAGACAAACCCATGGGTTTGATCCCTTGGGTTGGGAATGTCCCATGGAGGAGGGCATGGCAACCCACTCCACTATTCTTGCCTGGAAAATCCCCAAAGACAGAAGAGCCAGTCCATAGGGTGATAAAGAGTCAGACATGATTCAAGCAACTGAGTGCATGCACATTCCAGCATATTTACACACTTACAGCAAATGCTTTAATTCTAAGCACAAGAAAGAGTAGTAATCCTCAACTATTGGTATATTTCAGAATCACCTAAGAATTTTATAGAAATGTAGACACTCAGGTCCTAACTCCCTAAGTTTCTAATTTAGAAAATCTGTGCTAGGTCCTAGTAATGCACATATTGTTACCAAAAACTCCAAATGGTTCTGATGCCTTCAGTTAAGCTATCGCTTCCAGTAGCCTATCATAAAAAACACATAATATGAACATATTGACCCATGAGATCCTAACAGCTCTCTAATGACACTGGACTTACTAGAATAACTTGATTATTGTGTAGGATTTTCCTTGAAATAAAAGGAAGAGGAAAACTGGAACTTGAGGTACTGCTGGGGTAAGAGAACAGCAACAGGGGACCTTAGTCAGTCCAGAGGCAGCCTGAAGCTGTGTATGGGCATAACAGAAACAGTAATGATGAAGCCAGATTAAAAGAGAAGTGGGAGCAAGTGGTAAAGAACTGATATCCTTGACTTTCTTTGCAGTAAGCATGCCCCATACAAAAAAACTAAGTGTCCAGGAAGTATGGTTATCCAATCAATAAATGCCCCTTGCCATCATCTCTGCTGCCATCTTTCTTGGTTGCCCACTTATACTAAGGGTGGCAGCACCATGAGGCAAAAGATATAGAAGACCCCCATGGCATCATGAGAGATAGTCCCACAAATGTTCCAGGCAGCATGATGCCACAGTAAGAGCCATGGACTGTGGAGATCTGACTTAAGGAGATCTGAGTTCCTGACCAGGCTCACCTCTCATTTCACTTCACCTCTTTGAGGCTTATTTGTCACTCCTTTGGCTAAAATCCATAATTCAGTTCTAGTGGGCAGAGCAGCTGAGGAAGCCAAGGGCTGAAACAAGGAAAAGGAGGGCTGAGGAGATGTGAGCCAAATCATATTCACTCAAGCATTGCTCCAGAATACAAGAACCCTCTTTGCCACTCAGACAGCTGACCAACTTCACTCTCAAACTTCAAAGGGAAAGGAAAAAAGGAAAAAGACACACAAATTATTTAATGCTGCATGTACCATAAGAAGTACAGCCAAATTCATCAAAGTCCAGTCTTAGAAAAGGATGCAAAAACCACATCACCAATAAAGCATTGTACAGAAGCATGCAAGAGCAAAAATGCAAACTAGAGAAAAACTGGTGGCAGAGCTGCACCTGATGGAGGGTGGGGGAGGTTTCCAGGCTGAGATGTGTGTCCAAATGGGATGAGAGGGTGCAGATTCTGGCCATATGTACAGCCATGCTCTGGGCAAAAACCTGAAATTACTAATTAAATAAATGTGGGCGTTCATCAATCCCACCGCTTCTCTGACTGCAGCCCTCTAACCATTTTGGGCTCCCACTCCTCACCCTAAGTATTCAGGGTCCTTCTGCTGCCTGCCCCCTGACTTTTCTGGAAGCCCTCTGGCTTCAACACCTGCTCTCCCCTTGATGATTACAGGTCAGAATTGTAATAACAGACACCTCTAACCAGGGAAAAGGCACAGAAGAAAACACCTTCAAATTTCAGCCTCTGTAGACATTGGGAGAGGGTGGTGGCACCCCCACTCCAGTGCTCTTGCCTGAAGAATCCCATGGACAGAGGAGCCTGGTGGGCTGCAGTCCATGGGGTCACTGAGAGTTGAACATGACTCAGTGACTTCGTTTTCGCTTTTCACTTTCATGCATTGGAGAAGAGGGGTGGCAACCCACTGTAGTGTTCTTGCCTGGAGAATCCCAGGGATGGCGGAGCCTGGTGGGCTGCCGTCTGTGGGGTCGCACAGAGTTGGACATGACTGAGGAGACTTAGGAGGAGCAGCAGCAGCAGCAGCAGACACTGGGAAGAGGACAGAAGTGATCCATGGCCTGATGACCAAAGAGAGTAATGGTCTATGGTCTCTCCTTCCTGTACTTAGTTTTTCTTTCCTGCAGGCCTTCCTCATAAAATCAGTCTGTCCCTAAACAGGTAATCAGTGTCTTCATCCTCTCTCCCCTCCTTTCATCAAATTCTGCTCCCCAAAGCTGCAATGCCATTAATACCCTTCCAGTAGCCCATTAGAAAAGGACAGGACACCGGTGTGTACATTTTAAGGCTTCTCTCGCTGTCAAATGATAGGCTTTGTCATTTTCTGTTGAAAAGATTTCTGGTTTTAGTGAGCAATTTGGGGTTGGGGGAATTACAACCCTTCTCCCGTGCCCTAAACTCACAGAATCTGTCCAAAATTAGGACAGATTCCAAGCACAGGCCTGGCATCTTGATACTACTCACAAATTTTAGAACCAATAATATCACTAAACCCAAAATCACCTATCAAATTTCTTATTTCCATGTAATTTCTAATTGCTAATAGAACTGGTCTATAAAACAATGACCCTTATAGATGATAGCTATAAGCAAAGTTCTTTGAAGTGGTAGATCAAAGGAAATCTGTTGCCAGAGTGATACGTGATCATTTCAAGGCATTTTCAGAAAGGAATTTCATAATACCTTGAAATTGTATACCATGATACAGGCAAAATAAAGACATGCAAAATGTCTAGGTTACAATACAGTGAGATGCAACCATAACGGACACTGCCTAGAAGCTCAGTGTTGACCCGGGAAGAGGTCTACTCTAACACACAGGGCTCCCGTCCTTTACTTAACCCTATACAACAGGATAATGACTTAAATGGAGAGAGAGAAAGCCTGTTGGTCAGAATTCCAAGTGACAAATGGGTTGAAAGAAGAGCAAATACACTGGTTGACAGAGTCAAAACATAAGGAGTCAAAACATAATAGAACAGGAATAAAGTATCACATTCATGTCCCCAAAATTAAATGTATGGGTACCAGACAGGGAGAAGTGACACGTGAAAAGGTGTTAGAAGCTTTTGTTAACAACAAATTCTGTTGAGTCAACAGAGTGCCATGGCTCCTTAAAACTGTCAACGTAACTGTGTTCAAGGAAATGTACTATCAGTCATGGCAACCCACTCAGGAATTCTTGCCTGGAAAATTCCATGAACAGAAGAGCCTGGCAGGCTGCAATCCTTAGGGTCGCAAAAGAGACACAACTGAGCACAACGATACATCAGTCATTACAAAACCAATAAATAGTCTGCAGTAGGCATTTGATCCAAAAAACAAAGTGGTTCTTCTTCATAAGATTCTGTGTTTGGTTATGATTATTCTCATCCAGAGGTAGCAGTGCCCACAGTGGGCACATGGAAATGTGTTGGGAGTATCTGGGTGGTCACAATGATTCAGAAGACCTACTCACATCCACTGGGTAGGACCAGAGATGCGAAAAATCTTACACATGTAAGATAATCCTACATGTGTATAGGACTTTCTTGTCTAAAACGTAAATAACATCCATCTCCAACAAGACACGTTAAACCAACAAGAGAAACCAGGATTGAGAAGAGTCTAGGAACAAGTCCTAATAGGCAGAGTTAAAAAGACTGAACGTGTCTAGCCTAGAGAGAAAAAGAGGGCTCAAAAAGAATAACTCTTTTCAAATATATGAAGTGCTGTGTTAATTACTTCAGGTTTCACAGTTAACTAGTAGAGAGGTAGGCCAGGAATTCAATCTCTGGAAGCAGATTATTTGGGTAAGAGGTAAGCTGGTCTTTGGAACTTGCCAGACATGATTGGTAGGCTTTACTATCTGCTTCAGTTGTGTGCCAATATAGGAGGACTGGGGCTTCCCAGGGGTGCTAGCGGTAAAGAACCTGAATGCCAATGCAGGAGATGTAAGAAATATAAGAGACGCAGGTTCAATCCCTGGGTCAGGAAGATCCCCTAGAGGAGAACATAGCAACGCACTTCAGTATGCTTGCCTGGAGAACCCCATGGACAGAGGAGCCTGGTGGGCTACAGTCCACAGGGTCGCAAAGAGTCAGACACGACTGAAGCAACTTTACATGCATGCATAGCAAGGCTATCAGAAAGATTAAATAAGATAATGAAAATGAAGGCCTTCTTTGTGTCCATCATGTTAGCTCAGTAAGATAGCTCAGTAATACTAGTATTCTGAGGGCATGTAGCATGGCAGTTGGCTTAGACTCTGGTTCAAGTGGCTTGAGTTTGACTCTTATACAAGAAGCACTATGCAAGGTAGGTAGAAGGGTCGATTCTGAAACCACCCTGTCATACACTATGTCTAAATAGTGGCTGTGGGGCTCTCCCTGGTAGTCAAGTTGTTAACACTTCGCCTTTCAATGCAGGGGGTGTGGGTTCAGTTCCTGGTCAGGAGCTAAGATCCTACATGCCTAGTGGCAAAAATAAATATATAAAATAAAACAGAAGTAATATTTTAACAAATTCAATAAAGACTTTAAAAATGGTTCATATCAAAAAAATCTTTAAAAAATTATTCATCATTTATTATAGTGGTTTGTTGGGCTTCCCTGATGCCTCAGGCAGTAAAGAATCTGCCTGCAATGCAGAAAACCTGGGTTTGACTCCTGGGTCAGGAAGATCCCTTGGAGAAGGGAATGGCAACCCACTCCAGTATTTTTGCCTGGGAAATTCCACAGACAGAGGAGCCTGACGGGCTACAGTCCATGAGGTTGCAAAGAGTCAGACACAACTAACTAACACTTTATAATGGCTATGTATTTATAGTGGCTCTGTTATGTTCCAGCTGTGTGATCTTGGACACAAATCACTTACTTAAGCTCTCTGTGCCTTAGTTTCCACATATGTCAAACAGCAATAATAATAGTACTCCCCCACTGGGCTGCTGTGAAGATCAAATAATTCTGTAAATCATGTTTGAGAGTGGATGTCACACAGTGAGCTGGTAAATAATACGCCTGCAATGCAGGAGACCCTGGTTCAATTCCTGGGTCTGGAAATTCCCCCTGGAGAAGGGACAGTCTACTCACTCTAACATTCTTGGGCTTCCGTGGTGGCTCAGTGGTAAAGAATCCACCTGCAATGCAGGAGACCCAGGTTCAATCCCTGGATCATGAAGATCCTCTTGAGAAAGGAATGGCAACCCACTCCAGTATTCTCCATGGAAAAATCCCCATGGACAGAGGAGCCTGGCAGACTACAGTCCACGGGGTCGCAGAGTCGGACACGACTGAGCCACTAAGCACAGCACAGCACATCTACTGCTTGTGAGCTCTGTAACCGTGAAAAGTTTACTAAAACAGCTTCAAGTTCCTTATATGCTGAATGGGGATAATATTTTTGTGAAGACTAAGGAAAATACAACCCACAAGCTCGTAGTACAGCACATGCTAGGCATATCATTCTTGTTGTTCAGTCACTCTGTCATATCCAACTCTTTGCGAGCCCATGGACTGCAGTGTGCCAAGACTCCTGTGTCCTTCACCATCTCCCATAGTTTGCTCACACTCATGTCCATTGATTTGGTGATGCCATCCAACTATCTCTTCCTCTGTATATCATCAGTACATGAAATACTAACTATCATTATTATCAGTGGTGAGAGGCATCAAGAGCACAAGCAAATCAACCCCTCCATCGTTCTAACAGAGAGTTAACATGTGACATAACTTCTCCTGGACATTATTTGTTAACAGCAATTTCTGGAGATGTGGATCAGACCTCATCATTTTTTTCAGAACTTTCCATGATGATTGGAATATGCAGCCAAGGTTGAAGACCATTGCACTGGACCCTATTTCCCCGACTCCACCCAATCTTACAGAGGTGAGGCAACAGAGACGACCAGCTCAGCTTGTTCCAGAAGGAGCAGAAGCCTGGGGCACATAGAAAAAATGTACACCTTAACAACAAGCCTTTTGAAATAAATCTTTTTTTTTTTTTTTCCTGAGCTCTGAAAATCACTGCAGTAGAGTCAACAGAACGTGGGAAGGCAGTGCAGTCAGAGCAGTGACCTCAAACATACAACATCTTTAGAATTTTGTGTTTTTATTTTTAATCTGTGTGAATTTTTCCATCTATTACACAGTGTAGCTGCATTTGGACACAAAGATGCATTTGCCACATAAGTAGAGTTGCCTCTCCAAGAAGATGCATCAAGTTTATCCTGTGGAGCGTCACACCTTGGCATAATGCCATATACTATTAGTAGGCAGCTTTCAAAGATAAGCCCCCACCCCAATGATCCCTGGCCTATTATTACAACATACATTCCTACATTTTGCTGTTCAAGAAACTAAGGCATTAAAACTGAGAGGTGAATGATTTGCACAAGAAGAAAGTGTTAGCAAGTAGCAGAGGCAGGATTCTGATTCAGACAGTCTAGATCCAAAGCTCACATGTGCATTCAGATAGACTGAGGTTTGTGCCTAGTCTCAGTTCTGTTGTTGTCTTTCTCTGAACTTGGGTAAGCTGTATGTCTCGATTAGCTGAACCTCAGTCTCCTTATCCATTAAATGGGAATATTTACAGTGCCAAACTCAGAGTTGCTATGAAGATTAAATAACATTTTGGATCTGAGGCATATGGCACAGAACTTGACTGGGTAATCTGTCGCCATTATTAAAGGCCCTCCACTAGTGTTTATGGAGGCTGAGACAAGAGCACAAATGGAGGCCCACATACCAGATGTCTTCGTGTTTTAAAAATACAAATCAGAATTTAAAAATAGTAAAATAAAATATGTTCTCTCCTCCTACCTTGAAAAATATAATTCATAACTTTGAAGGTCAGGTTAAAAGTTTGCATTCTCAGATTTCTCAGAGTTCTGCACTGGAATATGCCAGTGTAGAGAGAGGTGGCCCCAGGGTCACTGGTGTGCTCTCTTCTTTTCCCACTCCAGGTGCCGTCTACAGAGGAAAGGGCCTTGTACACACGCCTGTAGGTGTTCCAGCCCCCAAATCTGAGTTCTGACTATATTAGGTTGTCTCCTGCCACTGCTAAGTCACTTCAGTCGTGTCTGACTCTGTGTGACCCCACAAACAGCAGCCCACCAGGCTCCTCCATCCCTGGGATTCTCTAGGCAAGAACACTGGAGTGGGTTGCCATTTCCTTCCCCTATTAGGGTTGTCAAGATCCAGCAAATAGAAATATAGGGTGTTAGGGTGTTGTACATTTTTTCTGGCAACCCTAACACCGTACTCCCTTCCACACAGTTTCCTCTAGGCCTAAGGGTGCACACACTGGCAGCACGAAGTCCTCTCCCTGTGTGGAGGGGTGGCCAAAGGAGGGCCCAAAGGGACTTCCCGGGTGGCTCACAGGCTAAGATTCTATACTCCCAACTCAAGGGACCGGCTTCCATCTTGGTGCCTGGTCGGGAAACTAGATCCCACATACCGCAACTAAGAGTTCACATGCTTCAATTAAAAAAAAAAAAAAAAAAACTCCATGTGCCACAACTAAGGCCTGGCACAGCCAAATAAATAAATAAATAATAAATATTAAAAAGCAAGAGCAGAATACACCCCTTTAAGAGCATGGAGCCCAGAACAGCAGCACACTTTGCCCTGGTCTAAGACTGGACAGGCCCTAAGTAATTAAATGAGCATTCTTTCTGGATCACCTTTCTAACCTCCACTGTTTCATCTTCTGTACTGCTCTCACACTAGTTTCCACAAATAGCTTCTAACTCTCCAGTTCCCTGGTTCCTCTGCTCCTGATTTCTGTCCAGCTCAGAAACCCTGACAAAAACCCTTGTCCATAGGGTCATATTCATTTGTGTAATCTTCAGCTCAAATCCTCTCTTTACCCCTATTCCCACTCATGATTCCTTACTCTCTGAATTATTGCCAAAGATATCTGGAGAATAGTGAGGGAGGGAAAAAAATTACACATGTGTTTTTGTGTGCATCCAAGAAATAAAGTCATAAATAGAAGTCCAGGTGAAGTCCAAAAACAAAAAGATGGAGCAGGCAAAGGCAGCCAAGCCATCATTAAGTGCATAACATTAAAAAATGGGATTAATTTTGTTCAACAATCAGGTAAAGGCATTTTCACCACTGACTAAATGTAATAAAGCAAGGCACAAATAGAATGGGCAACATTTCTCACCAGTTTCTTTAAGTGTTATATTTATAATCTATCCATCTCTATAGAAAAGACTAACGCTGAGGGAAGCCACAAGCCACATTTCCATATTCATAGCAAACCCAGAGATAAAGAAAAGTCAAGTCAAGGACGTGGATCCTGGCACTGAAATTACATCCATCTCTCAGGAAGACGACACATAAGCCAGTCAAACAGACAGAGTTGGTCAAAATGTGTCTCAACAAGGTTGATAGAGGATTGACATCTGAGCACAGCTCTCAAAGACAGAAGTAATTTCCCAGGAAGATAGAAAATGATTTAGGGGTTTAGGGTGATAGCAACCTCAGGAGGCAGTCACAGTGAAATATATATGCCCAACATGCGAACGCCAGCTAAGGCTGGCATTTAACAAATATGAATAAAATAGTGTTTTATCCTTTATTAGGCACTTACATGCTAGGTACTATGCTAGGTGTTCTTATGTCTATTACCTTGTTTAATCCTCATAATAGTCCAGCAATTATTCTTTTCCCATTTTATAGAAGAAACGGAGGTCCAGAGAGGTTAAATACCTTACTGAATATAACACAGTAAGACAGAGTTGCTATTTTAACCCAGATATGCCAATCATTTGTCAGATCACTCCTAATTTGAGACCCACACTCCTACAGAGAAATTAATAACATGTCCAGAGGAAGATGACCAAGGCTGGGAGGGGACTCTGAATCAGGCCGTGTGTGGAAAAGTTCCAGAAACTAAAAGTATTAATCAGAGAATAAAGCTTAGGTGGCCATAAGATTCATGAATTCAGGAATTATGTCTTTTAATCACCCATATATCCCCAATTTCTATCACAACACCTATTAATATATTAGGCTTTCAACAAATATTTGTTGAGTAAATAGATGAGTGAATTAATGGAGGAAAAGATGAATAAATGACTTCAGTTCAGTTCAGTCGCTCAGTCTTGTCCGACTCTTTGTGACCCCATGAATTGCAGCACGCCAGGCCTCCCTGTCCATCACCAACTCCCGGAGTTCACTCAGACTCATGTCCATCGAGTCGGTGATGCCATCCAAAAATGACTTCAGTGCTACCTTAATATATTTATAAAGGCTAATCATGTGGAAGAGACATGATTCTAATAATCTATTTGACTCTAGTGTCAGAAGTTGTAGGAATCAGATAGTAACTAAAAATAATAAAGATTTTTCAAAGGGTTGATATAGTCCACCAGGAGAATGGGGTTATCTTGAAAAGTCCCAAATATCTTGCCACAGGAACTATCTTCTTGTCTTGATAATCAACAGATAAGACAGTTTTGTGGTTTTTTTTGTTTTCCTTGTACAGACAATGTAGAAGAACAGAAAGAATTGCTGACTTACTAGAGGTCATCAGGTTGATCATTCAGGTTTAGGGCATCATCCTTACCTTTTGAATTTAAATTTTTAACCAATACATATGAGAGATGAACAAATCAATGTTATTTGACAAAGTCTGTGCACTCTAGTCAGTTGCTTAGAAGCCAGTCCTCATGATCTATTAATTGACCACCACCTCATTCACATCAGCCTGGTTTACCACAGTGGAGAAATGTGGATTGGACAAGAATTCTAACAGTTAAAACACAGAAAATGCTGTGGGCCTATCATTGGACAGATACATTTGATCCTAATATTCATGAATTCCATATTTGCAAAATTTCCTCTCCTTAAAATTGATTTGTGACTCCTAGATCAATACTTACGGTGTTTTCACAGTAACTCATAGGCATGCACATTGTGGAGTAGAAAAAAATTTTCATTTTCCAATGTGCACATTCCCAGTTGAGACAGAACAAAGGAATACTCTCCCTTTTTTTTTTTTTTTAGTTCTCATACTGGAAACAAGTGTCCTTTTCACAGTTTGTTTACAGACACATTTTTGTATTTTTCTTGGTGATTTCACTCTTTAAAATGGCTCCCAAGGCCAGTGCTGTAGAGCTGTCTGGTGTTTAAGCGCAAGAGGCTGTGATGAGACTTATGGAGAAAATCTGTGTGTTAGATAACTCAGGCATGAGTTATATGTAGTGCCCTTGGCTATGAGTTCAATGTTAATGAATCAATAATATGTATTACATAAGGTGTCATTAAACAGAAACATATATAAAACAAGGTCATGTATTGATCAACTGACAAATCAGTTCACAGGAACCTACCCTAACCTGATTCAGCGTTTGTGGCAATTTTATAGAGCATTATGACCATGAATCACAGGAATCAACGGTATATTCTTTGAGACTCTCCTATTCCTGTCTGGGGTAAAAGGGGTCTAGGCTCACTATCTCCCAGCCCAGCCTGGCTTCCTGCAGCTCTCATGCACTCATCTACATGGACATGGGCTACAGCATGGCAGACAAGGAACAGAGGCCTCGAAACAGAGACTCCAAGGTCTGCAACTCAGCTTCCTTAAGATACAGTATCTACAACTGTGCAATAGGGAGACCAGCAAATCCAAGCCCTTGCTGGGCTTTTCAATCCCAACCAAATTGCCACCAGTCTTCCCAAGGATGACACTGCCTGTGGCCTAATTAGACATATTTCCTTCTTCCTGCTCAGGCCTTATACTGGAGAGTCAGCTTCTTAGTTAAAAAGCAAAACTTTTCAAAGATTTCTACTTTTGTTGAGAAATAAGGCATTCTGAGAAAGGGCTCTGCAGTGGGAGGCAAGGTACAAAAACAGAGTAGAGGATTTATGCCAGTGCTCAGGGGGACATCACGCTACTGCAGTCCCACCTCATCTGTGCCAAGTGAGCTATTCCCCAAAAGCTGAATGGGCTCTGAGAGAGGTGACACACTGGGTCTGGAGGCACCTCCCTCCCCAACAGAGAAACCAGTTAGACCTTGGGGCTGTAGAAGTGCTCCCCACTGCTAATGTCAGTGAAATAACCTCGTGTCCATGAGGAGAGAATTCCCACCTTCCCACCTCCACAGCTGGGAAACACAAGTCCAGCCTATCAAGCTAGATGTCCAACTAAGAGCAATTAGTCACCGAGCTGCAGAAAGCTTCAGATCACGGTACTTGCCACAAACACATGCCGCCCACTCCCAAGAGAAGTTTCTAAAGCAGCAGGGTTTTTTTTTTTTTTCTTTTCTTTTCTTTTTGAGTAAAGAGCACTTGACAAAAAGCACTAAAATACTCAGAATAAAATCTCAAGCTGAGCTGTCAAAAGCATCAGGATAAAGCAGTGCAAATACATGCAAGCATTTGTGGTGCTGCCTCAAGCCAGACCACACTGCCACCTACTGAACGAGAACACCCTTTCCCTTGACCGTGTCTATCCTGAATGCTTCCTGAAAATTCATTCTGGAAAACGTGGCCATTTGTTTCCCCCTTCTCAGGGCAGTTTGGCGACATGACAGGCAGCCCCCTCTATGAGCCAACAGCATCTTCTCTGGCACCTACCCACCAGAGGAAACTTAAAAGTAATTGACTGGCAAGCTGGCACCGTCAGGCACTGACTCATTTGTTCCATGACAGAAGTTGGGGGAGGTAGAGTCCACATGAACGTGAAGAGAGGCATACCACACCAAAAACAACTGAATCACAAGGCAACCACAGGGAAGAAACTGCTGACAAGTGCTTGAAACAAGGCACCCATAACCATGAATCACACAGCATAATAGCTGGGTACCAAATGATTCGTAAATCTAGAAGATTCAGAAATAACTTTGCAGCAACAACCCACATGAGATCCAATTCCAAGCCCAGATCACCTGGACTGAGGCCACTGAGAAGCAGCGATGAGCTTTGGATTAATTGCTTCCCAAACTGTTATTTGCCATCTCTGCATTCAGTTAGTGCCCTAGTTTCAAACCTGAAATCCCAAATTACAGGGGAAAGAGTTCAAGGGAAAACTAGATATCCAGGATGAAAGATTGATGGTGCCACTTGCCAGCTAAGTCTGTTCAGTTCAGTTCAATCACTCAGTTGTGTCCAACTCTTTGCAACCCCATGGACTGCAGCACGCCAGGCCTCCCTGTGCATCACCAACTCCTAGAGCCTACCCAAACTCACGTCCATTGAGTCAGTGATACCATCCAACCATCTCATCCTCTGTCGTCCGCTTCTCCTCCTGCCTTCAATCTTTCCCAGCATCAGAGTCAGCTCTTTGCATCAGGTCACCAAAGTGTTGGAATTTCAGCTTCAGCATCAGTCTTTCCAATGAACACCCAGGACAGATCTCCTTTAGGATGGACTGGTTGGATCTCCTTGCAGTCCAAGGGACCCTCAAGAGTCTTCTCCAACACCACAGTTCAAAAGCATCAATTCTTTTGTGCTCAGCTTTCTTTATAGTCAAACTCTCACACCCATACAGGACCACTGGAAAAACTATAGACTTGACTAGACGGACCTTTATTGACAAAGTAATTTCTCTGCTTTTTAATATGCTATCTAGGTTGGTCATAATTTTCCTTCTAAGGAGTAAGTGTATTTTAATTTCATGGCTGCAATCACCATCTGCAGTGATTTTGGAGCCCAAAAAATAAAGTCCAACACTGTTTCCCCATCTATTTTCCATGAAGTGATGGGACCAGATGCCATGATTTTAGTTTTCTGAATGTTCAGCTTTAAGCCAACTTTTTCACTCTCCTCTTATACTTTCATCAAGAGGCTCTTTAGTTCCTCTTCACTTTCTGCCATAAGGGTAGTGTCATCTGCATATCTGAGGTTATTGATATTTCTCGTGGCAATCTTGATTCCAGCTTGTGCTTCATCCAGCCCAGTATTTCTCATGATGTACTCTGTATATAAGTTTAAAAAGCAGGGTGACAATATACAGCCTTGATGTACTCCTTTTCCAATTTGGAACCAGTCTGTTGTTCCATGTACAGTTCTAACTGTTGCTTCCTGACCTGCATTAAGTCTGTTATAAGTAGGTAAAGGTCGTTTCTCTTCTCAAGACAGACGTAAGAGGCAAAGGGAATATAAAAGGAAAGGAGAGAAAAAAAAAGGAAGTGACAACACCTTTCTACTGAATGCATATTATATATATGATACTTCTCTAGGCATTTTAATATGCCACTATGTCTAATCTTTTCAACAATACTAGACTAGCTTTATGGAAGAGGAAACAGATTGCAAACAGTAAAACTACTTGCCGAAGATTATATAGATAATGAGATACAGAATCTGGATTGAAACTAGCTATTAGAAAATAAGGAAGAAGAGCAAAGATACTACCTGGTTAGAGCTGCTGCCTAATGCAAGATGAGCAAGACGTTATTTTCCATACCACAATTAGTCTGAGAGGGGCCACCACTTGATATATTGCCATGGCTAGGCTAGATAAAACCACTCCTGTGAGAAGCCATTTTCTTCTACTCCTCCTCTAACTGAATTGTTCCCATGATCAGAGAGATAGTAATAGTGTGAACTCTTGAGACTTTGTGCTTAAGGAGAGGTTGAGACTTTATTCCACAGAGAAGGATAATTCACAAGCCACCAACAGCCAGCAAATTAACCTGCGGCTTACCTTTAACTGGTCACCCCCAAACATTAGAGCTATGTAGTGAAAACTCAGAAAACTTATAAAAGCTTTAATCAACATCCTGTGATTCATCAACACTTTGGGTAATGGATAAATGAAGTCAAAATGGATACCAAGCACGGTATACTAGGAAGAGGCAGCTTCTCTCAAACCTTCCCTAGCCTAAGGAAGCAGTTAAGCATTTGGATTATATCCAAATATATACCAGCATAGGATGTGCTACAGCTAGAGAGAAACTCAGATATCCTCTAGTCGAAAACTCCTAAAGGCCTCGATGCTGGGAAAGATTGAAGGCAAAAAGAGAAGAGGGCAGCACAGGATGAGATAGTTAGATAGCATCACCAACTCAATGTACATGAATTTAAGCAAATTTAGGGAGACAGGGAACGAGCAGGGAAATCTGGCATACTGCAGTTCATGGGGCTGCAAAGAGTCAGACACGACTTAGAGACTGAACAACCACAAAAACTTACTTGACAAACAGAGGGACTAGGACATAAAAATAGAAATTCCTCATCCAGCTTCTATCATTCATTCAAGAGACTCAAAGCCCAGTTGTATATTGTAGCATGTTCTGGAAAATGTAAACAAAGTAGAAGATATAGTCTTTGCCCTCCAAGAGTTTCCAATTGAGCTCTAGCTATAGATCTTTTTAAAGGATCCTTGAAAAAAATCACAATATTTTGTGGATCTGAACATGATATCAATTATCCTTTTAGTGTTCATTGATTATGAAAATTAATAATGAGCAAAAGCTGCTATGAATTGTGTTCTTAAATTCATTTATATTTAAATAAAGCCTGCACATGCTTCTGAAAAATTATATGTATGCATTTTTGAGAAATCATTTATTTAAACTTCAGGATAGTTTTTGGTAAGCACACTTGTATAATACCTCATGGCTGGAGACCACAGACAGGAGCAGCTGCTGTAGAGGAAAATCTGAAGACACTGCAGCCAAATCCAAATTTATACTCTGGCAGAACTGAAGGTGACCTGCAATGCGGGAGACCTGGGTTCAATTCCCTGGGTTGGGAAGATCCCCTGGAGAAGGGAAAGGCTATCCACTCCAGTATTCTGGCCTGGAGACTTCCATGGACTGTATCATGGGGTGGCAAAGAGTCAGACACGACTGAGTGACTTTCACTTTTAATACAATGTTTTACTGGATTCCAGGAATATTTAGTAAGTAAGTGAAGTCACTCAGTCGTGTCCAACTCTTTGTGACCCCATGGACTGCAGCCTACAAGGCTCCTCAGTCCATGGGATTCTCCAGGCAAGAGTACTGGAGTGGGTTGCCATTTCCTTCTCCACCAGGAATATTTACCTGCCACCAAATATTCCCTTCCCCATTCCCTGAGATCTTTTATTTCCCTCTGTCATAATCTACACTCTCAACTTTCTGAAATCCAAACAACCAAAGCAGACATGGTTTCACAGGCAATCAGAACTCAAATGCAACCCTTTCAGAAAGATGGACAATCAAATAAACTTTTACATAGGTTCCTTATACCTATCTAGCTGAGTCTGAATAAAAGACATTATGGGAGGTTGATGACTGACAAGTTACTTCTATCTGAGAAGACCTAAAAGGAGTCTGGGCAGAGTATATCAGCAGTTGGGTAAGGGTAAGGACTTAGACCGTCGGAGAAGAATATGGAGATACTAGAAGAAGGAGAATGGTGGGAGGTAAGAGGAAAAGAAAGAGTATCAAAGGCAAATTTTACCAAACTTGAAATGTTCCCTTGAATCATCTCATACTAAAGAGCATTACCTGAGTACATCATGGAGTCCTAAGTGTTATGGTACATGCAATAACTGGTAGAACAGAAAAGAAACAAGAGCTCTTTGTATGTTGGACTATTTTGAGAAGGCTTCATGGAGAAGTATGGTATGACCTTGACCTTAAAGCAGAGGCAGGATATGAAAACATAAGGAAAGGGTATCCCAGGTCTAGAGGAAACCATTAAGCAGAAGTGAGCACTGGGGAAAAACTGGGAAACAAGGATGAAGTCAGCCTGGATGGAGCAACGGGTAGATATTTAGAGTCAAAAGAAATAAGATTGGAGAAAAATGGTGGTATAAGATCATGGAAGGCCTTAGAATCAGATAAAGAAGTTCACTTTTACTGTAGACAGTGGGAATCTCCACAAATTTGTGACTAGATGAGTGGTAGAGTGAAAAGAGTCCAGCAGTGATATTTAGGGTATTACTGATGCATGGCCTTCAAAGTTAAAACCTTAGTGTTTTTTCGACTCATTACCTGGTGAGGCCAGATATAAGTTACATAAGCCCTCTGAGCCACAGACATTTTAATCTCTAAAATGTGAATAGTAATATACATTCCATTTGGTTGTTGTGAGACTCAAGTGAGAATCTTCATAAAGTACATTATTACAATACCTAGCATATACTAGATAACTTCACTTTCACTAATAAATAGTAGATATTTATACTAATAAATCATTATTATCATTATTACCAATAATACTAGAGCAAGTAATTAGGAGGCTGTGGCAATAATCTAGAATTAATCTATGTTTAGGCCTAGACAGAGGCCACAGAGAGGAGGGATTGACTCTCAAAGACATTCCAAGAGGAGATTCAACGGGATTTGGGATTAGGCTGTACATGAAGGCTGGAGCAGAATAATGTGAGAAAGAAGATCCGAAGACCTAGGAGCCTTGGATGATGGAAAAAGACACAAACAGCCAGAATGGAGAAGGAAATTGGAAAGAGTAGGGAGACTGGGTGGTAGAAAGATAATCCATTTCTTTTATAAAATATTGATGTTTTTAGGTAGAAAAGATAATACATTTCTTTTATAAAATATTTCTCTATTTTATATAAAAATAAACTTTTTCTATTTTATATATAAATGATATTTAAGCAATTGAAATATGCCCAAGTGACAGTCCACCCATTTTGACAACACTGTACTAAGGTCCACAGGACAGGAATGGAAAGGCAGATCTGGGAAGTAACTACAAGGAAATCATAGTTGAAGCCAGGCATAAATAAATTTGTCAAGAGGATGAACATATCAGGAGAACAGAGTATGAATAACAGAGCCGGGAGGAACAACCATAATGATGGAATATAAGATAAGGAAAGCATTGGAAGTGTTCAAGAAGTGAGGAGAGATAATAAGCAGGACCTCTCTTTAAGAACAGTTACACAAGAGTGCAACAAAAGGATTTAAATTAATCACAAAGAGCATGTCCAAGCTAAGACTGGAAGGGTCTTAAAAAAGATATGCTTATCCGCCTGGAATAATTTATGGTTTGCTGGTAATTTAAAATTGAATTTTCACTTAATACATTCATTTATTCAAAAAACATCTACAGGGGTTCTACAAAGGATGACAATAAATGTTTTAGGAGCTACAATAAAATATACAAAGTCTGTCCTCAAGGAGGAGGGTAAGAGATATATTAACACATGTATTTACAAACATTTAAATCATCATATCAGAGTAAATTAGCAATTTGAGACAATTCATGTGCAGAGTAATATCTAATTGTCAGATAACTGCTAAGAGTTCAGAAAAGAGAAAATTTTGTTTGGTCTAGAGTGATCAAGGAAGGCTTCCCAGAGGATATAAACCATAACTGGGATGTTTAACCATGGGTTAGTAAGTAACAAAGTAACTGGAACAAGTTCTGATACTTTAAACTATTAATCTTTACCATGAAGACTATTTAGCTAAAGGGGTTTGTCCTGGATATTGATCACCAAAGTCTATAAAATGAAAAGCCTCTCCAAGCTGATATTCCTAGAACTCTCTCAGTATGGCCAGTATCAAATTTGTTTTCCCTTCTCAACTTCACCTCGTAGGGCATTTTAATAATTTCAATTAGAATCTTACAACATTTTATGACTGCAACTCCCCAAGAGCTAGAAAATATACTAGGAAGAAATACCTTATAAACAAAAGAGGGGCCTGGCCTTGATCCACATACTTTCTGAGTTTCATGATTTTATGCACAAGGCAAAGTTAGAAATGCTTAAATGCCAAATATGATCAGGGAACTAGAGGAGCCTTGCATTCTGGGGATGGAAACATACATTGCAAAAAATTGAACAGTAATATGGTCCTTTTTAATCTTGATCCTCCAGGAGAACTGAGAGAGGAGAAAAGGAGCAAAAATAAACAGTCTGGGTTCATTTAGCCTCAAGGAATACTGACTGTGAAGGGCACAGGGATGGAGAAAGGGGAGAAACAGGACTTTGCTTTCCTGGTAAAGTCTGATATTAAGATGCAGGAAATGGTTTTTAAATTATACATGTGTCTCATTCTACAGCACACAGAGCTGCTGAGCATCTGAAGCACAAAAGAAAAGTGGCCTTGTCCCGAAGAAAGCATTACCCTTTGAGAAGAATATTAGGTTGTTATCCTTTTGCATTTCCCAAAGACAACCCACTGAAATTTCCCAGAGCAATAATAAAAGGACCGCTTTGCAGGAAAAGGAACAGCAGGAAAGTGCAGACTGACAGGAAGGTCTCTCTTTAAGGAAACCTGGTATGTGATTTATTTTGCCCTTTACAAAAGAGATTATCTGAGTCAATTATCAGATTTACAAAATCATTCTTTGCTGCAAATAAAATAATAATAATAATATGGATATTAAGAAATTTCTAAAAAGCAGTAAACCAAATGTTCCATGGCAATTACCCCTGGAATCCACTTGGGCAATTTTACAAAGTAAAATCTGGAGGTGAAGATAAGAAGTGCTGATGATAGATTTCGATCTTTTGGTAAAAATCACTGAAACCATAAAGTAAGTGAGGAAGGCCATTCCTTAGGCAAACCAGCAAGGCTCCAGTGTGGAAGGAAGCCACACTAGCGGAAAGTCACGTTGTCTGGGAGCAAGGAAAGGTGATGGCAGAAACAGAATGAAGGAAAAGATGGAGCCAGGGCCAGGCTGGTGACAGGCACCAGCACAGTCAATGTGACACGCAGTTTCCTAGGTATTCTCACAAAGCCCTCATTCCCACTGTCCCTTCTTGTCACATATTACGACTTCCAAAAAACCAAAAATATGGCAAGGGATGCACACTCAGGAAATCTCTCTTATTTTTAATGCTGGTCTTAAAAACCAATGTCCTAGTCTTTACCTGCAAAATTAGATCAGTGGTGGGATTTTCAAGCCAGGTAATAAGGACCTAGAGCATTACGGCTAAATCAGAACAATACAAAGTTCTTACAACAGGGCCAGGGATTGGCTGTTTCCAGGGAGCAGTGGGGGCTCTGCAGTCCCAGATTATATGCCTCTGTCTCTAAATCAGCCAATTAATGAACTGGAGCTTCTTTTCCCCAAAGTCTCTTTCTATATCCAGACTATTATAGTCTTTTAGAATCCCTTGTGAAAGGTTAGAAAGGCTTTAATATTTGAGACTTTGCTTCTGCTGCAGTTAATACATTTTACAGCTACCTGCCTGTCAATACCTGAGCCTGCAAACAAGAGTTTTAGGGTAGGTCAATTCCTTTATCCACAGAATAAGCAAGTTTAGAAGAAGCATCTACTATGTTCACAGTACTGTGAAGGAATACAAAGGAAACTAAAAACAGAAAAAGAATGGGAACAAGAATCGCAATGTAGTGTGTTTTAATTCAGTTAAAAATCTCTTCTCATCTGAATCTGACTGCCAAAGTCTTTTCATCCTGCAAGGTCACTGTGGGCTCATACACATGGCCTGAAAGGTCCCCAATACCCATTCTAACAATGGATATCAGTGCAGCTGATACAATTAGACTACAGATTCTCAACCTGGGGTGGAGGCAGAGATGAAAGAGTGCTACAGAGACAGGGAGCAGTGAGGCAGCTCGCCATCCAGCATACAATCTTTGGGGAAAGAGTTATGTGGATAATTTTTAAAAGAAATTATAAAATGGTCATTTCTTAGATGTGTTTTTAGTCACACCATTTTGATATTTAAAATATTAATGCTGTGACACTTTTACATTTATCAAGAGGGACATGAATTAGAAAATAGAAATTTCCTTAGAAAAGAGACCATGCTTAATTTTACCTTTTATTTATAGCACCTACAACAGAGCCTGGCATACAGGAGGTGTTTGGCAAGGCTGTCAGTAGACTGCATGAATCTATATGAATGAATGATAGGAAACTTGAAATATTAACAAAAGAGTCACATGAATAAACTAGAATCCTGTTTTCTCACCAATACTAAGACATGACATTTTTCACTAATACCACTATAAAGAAACATAGAAGGGCTACAGATTACCAAATCCTGCCATGAAAATAATAAGCGGCATCACTGAAACCAGAGAAAGACTTCAGAAAGAAAGTGTGTGTTGACTTTATCAGAGGATTTAACTCTATAAATTAAATCTCAAAGGGAAAGTAACGACTCAGATACCAGAAACACTGTCCACAGCAAAACTGACAAATGATTCCAATCTCCTCTCTTGCAGATCAGAGGCCTCAAAAAGGATGGGCACTTTTGTTAAACTTGACAAAATATTTAGATTTTCCATCTTTGGGGCATGTAGTAGGATTGCACTTCCTGGCCTCCATGTGCTTTTCAGTGGCTCTTACACTGAAGAACCTGGTCAGTGGGTTGTTACTGCAAGTGATATATGCTGATTATGAAGTAGAGAATTCTTGTAAGAATCTTCAAAGGCCTCTTTTTCCCCTCTGCTACATATAGGAATGTTCCCTATGGTTGTTTCTCCATCAGCCTGAGTCAGAGTGACAGCAATGGAAATGCAGAGCCAAGTCCAGCCCCCAAAGACCTGAGACAGATGCACAGCTCAAACAGACAGGAAAGTAACCTTTTATGTTTGAAGCCACTGAGATTGCATTGGTTCTTTGTTCCTGCAGCATAATCTATCCTATCCAAATACAACTTGGTTTACTATAATCAACATAGTTTATATCCCTTAAATTGCTCTGACCCATTCTTCAAAGCTTAGAATCTAATTGCTGCTAGCAATTAACATTCCACCAAGAACAAAATAATACAGAGAAAAGCAATCTTGTATTTAATCACTGGAACTATGAACAGAGAAAAAGAACATGCAAAAAGGGAAATATATGCCAGCAAATACAGTAATTCTAACATAAAAAAATTAACAGATAAATTTTCAGGCAATTTCAGGTGGCATGAACAGACTCTCGCCATCCTTCCCTGTAATGGAAATTCATTAAATACAAAGGGAAATGTCTTGAGAAACTAAAATAGCAGACCACACTCAAGATGGCCCACTGAAAATAGACTGTTCTTGAGACAGTGATGGGAATTCCTTAGAGGGAAAGTGAGAGAGAAAGGGAATTCAATAAAGACACTGCATACATGAGCCCTTCTAAAGCTAACATAATAATCTTCATCTGTATAGCACTTTATATTATGTGAAGCTCTTTCATGTGTATCTCCTCATTTGAGCTTCAGAGCTACCTTATGAAACAGACAAGGCAGGGAACAGTACCTACAATAAAATGATGAAAAATAATAAACCCAGATAAGTTGTGAATTGTCTAAGATCAATAGAGCTAACACACGACAAAGGTGGAATGCGAACCTATACTTCCTAACCCCTGCTCCGTGCTTTTCAGATGATTATCACATGTACTTCTAACAAAACACATGAACACACTCACTTAATAGAGCTAAAATCATATTGTTAGCTTCCTGAAATCACTTGTGATTTAAGCATAAGCTTTATTTGCTTACCAACCATCTGAGCAATAGGTGTAATAGACAACTTTATATTCTGATGGAAGATGAGATACTTGCAACTAAGATGCTGTATGCTATGCATTAAACATGCCATCCTGTTAATTCATTTCTCAGCTGATGATGGTTCTGGATGTAAATTAGCACTGTGCTTTTTCAGACCCGACAGATGTTTCTGGGTGTTTATTTCTATGATTTTTTTTTTCTCCTTGAGATATTACATGCAGTCATCAGGCATTGCATGTACTAACAGACGACTCTCCTTACAGCAGGGTAAGAAGACTAGAACCCAGAGTCCACCAAGCAGGGCTAAGATTCAGGGATGCAACTTATAATTTTCCTTTTTACATCTATTCTGCATCTTATACCTATCCTAAGTGAAATGTCTTATCCCACTAAAGCAATCTCTAAACTAGAAATATGAAAGACATATAGATGGGTTTTCCTTCCTCCACCAGAGGTCAGGTAGGGAAGTTGTCTACACCTGGGAAGTTGTCTATTCTTAAGAATCAATAAAAGCCTTTAATTAAATTTATGTAATCAGTTTCTGTAGCAATCACTATGGTAGTCCCTAAGATAGTCCTGACATGGAAGAAGTATTGCTGACTTTGTCAATCATTAGGTACTCAAAAATCAACAATATAGCAGGAAAAAAATCCACTCATACAGCATTCAGATGCATAAAGAAAGTACAGCTTATTCACTGATTCTATAACTGATCTGATAAACCCTCATCCACTTGAGAGAAGATAAAAAGGACAGAAAAGTTTCTCTAGCTCAATTTGTTCATTTTAAGCCTAATCTAATAATTTAAACTCTTTAAGTTACAGTCTCTACATAAATTCAGTTTCTAAAATGTGCTTTCCATCTCCCAGCACATCCCCAAGATGACACTTGAGCATTGTGAAAGGGCTTTCATGAATATAAGAAGAGATTAAAATGGGGCCCTTTCAATCTATTTAATCTGACACCTCAAAAGATTAAGAATAAAAAAATTACTCACAAGTATACTTCCACTCCGAAGTCAGGCTCTTGAACTACCAATGCAAGAATTTTGAAGGTGAAGTCCAGCAACCCTTAAAGGAGGTTTCATGACCCTTAGTGCAATATCCACCTCTGGCAGAAGTGAGCTGAGGTTGAGGAGGGATTAAAATGGAAACAACTCCTTTCAGAAGTAGTTGAAGCTCATACAACTCGAAACAAAAAAGAAATTGATTAAAAAATGGGCAGAAGAACTGAATATAGACATTTTCCCAAAGACAAAAGACAGGTGGCCTACAGATATGAAAATATGCTCACCATCACTAATTATCAGAAAAATGCAAATCAAAGCCACAATGAGATATCACCTCACACCTGCCAGAATAGCTATCATTGAAAAGATCACAAAGAACAAATGTTGGCAAAGATGTGAAAAAAAGGGAACCCTTGAACACTGTTGGTAGGAAGATAAATAGGTGCAGCCAGGGTGGAGAATAGTATGAAGTTTTCTCAAAAGAAAAAAACAAACTGGAATTAAGATATGATCCAGCAACTTCACTCCTGCATATATATCCAAAAACCTCCCCACAAAATTGTGCATTTGAAATGATACATGCACCCCTATATTTGTAGCAGCATTATTTACAATAGCCAAGATATGGAAGCAACCTAAGTATTCATCAACAGATGAATGGATAAATAATGGATAAATAAGATGTGGTGTGTGCATGTGCACACACACACACACAATGGAATACTATTCAGCCACAGAAAAGAATGAAATTTTCCTGTTTGAAGCAATGTGGATGGACTTGGACATACAATGTTAGAGAAAGACAAATACTATATGACATCTGTTGTGTGTGTCTGTGTGTGTGCGCATATGTGCACATGTGCTAATACACTTCAATTGTGTCTGACTCTCTGTTACCCCTATGGAGTGTAGCCCACTAGGTTCCTCTGTCCATGGGATTCTCCAGGCAAGAATAGTGAAATGGGCTTTTATTTCCATCTCCAGGGATCTTCCTGACCCAGGGATCGAACCAGTGTCTCTTACATCTCCTGCATTGGAAGGCTGGTTCTTTACCACTAGTGATACCTGGGAAGCCTGATATCATTTACATGTAGAATCTAAAATATACAACAAACTAGTGAATATAACAACAAAAGAAGCAGACTCACAGATACAGAGAATGAACTAGAGATTACCAGTGGGGACAAATGAGAGGGACAATATAGGGATAGGAGACTAAGAGGTACAAACTACTCTGTATAAAACAAAGTAAAAGGATCTACTGTACAACATGGAGAATATAGTCAATATTTTACAATAACTGTAAATGAAGTATAACCTTTCAGTCCAGCTCAGTTGTTCAGTTGTGTCTGACTCTTTTGGGACCCCATGGACTGCAGCACACCAGGCTTCCTTATCCATCACCAACTCCCAAAGCCTGCTCAAACTCATGTCCGTTGAGTCAGTGAATCACTGTATAATACACCTGTAACTTATATACTATTGCACAGCAACTACACTTAAACAAAAAGAAATAATTGTTGATTTTTAGTAATATTCTTTCTTCTCCCCAAAGGAAAAGGAAGTTGGTGTTTTCCCATTACCTTAATTCAACTGAGAAGGCCCTCAACATTCAGAGGGCTTATTTTTTTGTCCCTTGCCATTTAGGAGCTACAGGATACTTGTGTCTATTTGGAAATCTAAAGGGCAGGTGTGTGTGGCTGCCTAGCTGTACTGAGGGCAAAGAGAGGATAGCACAGTGACAGCGGTCTACACTCCCAGAATTTGTCTACATAAATGACACAGTGGTATCTCTTTTTCACCATGTATTTTTTCTTTTGTTCCTATAACAAATTACCACAAAGTAAGTGGCTTAAAACACCACAAAGTGCAAGTGAAAGTCACTCAGTCATGTCCGACTTTTTATGACCCCATGGACTATACAGTCCATGGAATTCTCCAGGACAGAATACTGGAGTGGGTAGCTGTTCCCTTCTCCAGGGGATCTTTCCAACCCAGAGATCAAATGCAGGAGGATTCTTTACCAGCTGAGCCACCAGGGAAGCCCAAGAATACTGGAGTGGGTAGCTTATCCCTTCTCCAGTGGATTTTCCCAGCCCAGGAATCAAAGTGGGGTCTCCTGCAATTGCAGCCAAATTCTTTACCAGCTGAGCCACCAGGGAAGCCCTAAAATGCAAGTTTCTTACAGTTCTGGTGGTTACAAGTCCAAAATGAGTCTTACCGGTGTTAGAAGGACGGGTTCCTTCTGAGGGCTGCAAGGACGATCAAGTCCTTATCCTTTTCTGCTTCTAGAGACTGCTGGCATCCCTTGGCTTGTGGCCACAGGACTCAAATTTCTACTTCCACTCTTACATTGCCTTTTCTCCCCTCTGATCTGCTTCCCTCTTATAAATACCCTTGTGATTATATCAGACCTTACTATAACATTACTAGAAATAATCCAGGATAATCTCATCTCAAAATCCTTAATCACACCCACAATATCCCTACTATCATGTGAGATAACATATTCACAATTTCCAGAGATTCAGACATTGATATCTTTGAAAGACCATTATTTACTCTACCAGAGACCAGAAGTGAGCTTTCTTTAATCCTCCATCTCAAAATTGCTTTAACCCTAGAACAATGAGACCTCAGCAGAAAGAGAGTGGAGATATATCATCAAAATTAGGAGTGGGTAGGAATAGGAGAGTGTTCTTTAACAGCCATCCAGAAAAGAGACTAACTTTGTTAAAGAATATGGAGGTAAGAAATCACCAAATAACTAAAGACAACTCAAGAGTAAGGTTTAATACCTACCAAGCAGATACATCAAAGTCAAACCACAATAAGGCCTTTCAGGTTAAGACTTTTATTTCTTATTTCTTACTCTTCTACCCACTGTGACCTAAATAGTTCATAAAATGTGGCTATCACAGTGGGGAAGGGCTAAAAGAAGATGCACAATGAAAAGGAGAAAAGAAGGTATGCCCCCTTTTATCCTACAGTTAAGTCTGAAACAAACCATTCTCAGGGAAGGAAGAAGCTTTAACTTCAAATGAAATTCAGAATATTAACCATTACAAAGGATTTGGCATTTTCATTATTGAAGAGAGACAAGTCTTGGGGCAAATGGGACCAGGGAACTTGTAATCATCCAGAAGCTTTAGGACCTGCCAAGATTTCATCCAGTGGCAAAGAAAGAACCAAATCACCAAGCAGATTTGAGCAGGCACTGAGGGAGATGGGAAGAAGGCAGGCAATTTATAAATTCACTTCATTAAGTTCTACTGCACTGTTACATAAGCTTGTAACAGAAGGAAATGGAAGGCAAGCTCACAATCAGTATCGGATTCCTGTAACTGTCCTCCGACTCTGATTCCTTAGGGCTCTGTGGCAATGTGCCTTGTCTGCCTGGCCACTGCTCATCTGTTGGCATTTGCTGTTGAGTCCAGGAGCTGGTGAATTCTAAGTTTTCTATTAGTATGGTCAGGACCTAATGATCCTTGCTGCTGATGAGGCTCCACCAAGGCACTCATTAGCACAATGGACACCCAGATGTTTACTCAGACTTAACATTTGGTTCTTAGCCAAGGCTAACCATCCCACACTGCTCATCTGGAGAACTACTTAACTCCTGTAATTGAACCTCCTCTGGGAAAATCTCCCAGCAGAATCTCAGCTAACTGGCTTCCCATATACTCCTACCAGTGGAGTCAACAAGAAACTTCTTTCTAGTTCCACCTCCACAAAAGATTAGAGAGCAGCCCAGGGCCAGGATCACCTACATGATTTAGGAGATAGGAATACCAGACCACCTTACCTGCCTCCTGAGAAACCTATATACAGGTCAAGAAGCAACAGGTAGAACTAGACATGGATCAATGGACTGGTTCAAAATTGGGAAAGGAGTATGTCAAGGCTGTATATTGTCACCCTGCTTATTTAAATTTATGCAGAGTACATCATGTGAAATGCTGGGCTGGATGAAACACAAACTGGAATCAAGGTTGTCAGGAGAAATATCAATCACCTCAGATATGCAGATGACACCACCCTTATGGCAGAAAGCAAAGAGGAACTAAAGAGCCTCTTGATGAAGGTGAAAGAGAAGAGTGAAAAAGCTGGCTTAAAACTCAACATTCAAAAAACTAAGATCATGGCATCTGGTCCCATCACTTCATGGTAAATAGGTGGGGAAACAGTGGAAACAAGTGACAGATTTTATTTTCTTGGCTTCCAAAATCACTGTTGACAGTGACTGCAGCCATGAAATTAAAGCCATGGCCTTTGCCAACAAAAGGCCATCTAGTCAAAGCTATGGTTTTTCCAGTAGTCATGTACAGACATGAGAGTTAGACCATAAAGAAGGCTGAGCGCCAAAGAATTGATGCTTTTGAACTGTGGTGTTGGAGAAGACTTGAGAGTCCCTTGGACTGCAAGGAGATCAAACCAGTCAATCCTAAAGGAAATCAACCCTGAATATTCATTGGAAGGACTGAGACTAAAGCTGAAGCTCTAGTATTTTGGTCATCAGATGAGAACAGCTGACTCCTTGGAAAAGACTTTGATGCTGGGAAAGATTGAGGGCAGGAGGAGAAGGGGGGTGACAGAGGATAAGATGGTTAGATGGCATCACCAACTCAGTGGACATGAGTTTGAGCAAACTCTGGGAGATGATGAAGGACAGGAAGTCCATGGGTTGCAGAGAGTCAGACAAGACTGAGCCACTGAACAAGTGCAAAATGAAAATGTGTGACACCATTTTAAAGAATTTCAAGGTAAAGAGAACAGATCATTAAGCCAAGCACAAGGCCCTTCTGAGCACAGGGCCCTCTGTGACTTCCCAGGAGCACTAACCAGGCTATGCCACCAGTTTTACATTGGTATGGCCTTTACCAACCAAGGAAGCAAAAGGCAATGCAACTGCAGGGAAAAGCAAGGAGAAGGCGACATTGAAGAAATTAGCTGAATATTATTAAATTGTTATCCTCCTTTACAAACATCTCAGCTTTAAACTGTACTTACAGCTTCGGGGTTTGCAAAAGGCTTTTATATCTATTCTCTCCTTTGTTCTTCATGGTATCCTTGAACAGCAGGTAGGCAGGAGTTTCATTTTACATTTGAGGAATCCAGGCCTAGAGAGAGGAAAGAATTCATCCAAGAATATACAGTTAAGAAGAAGTTAAGTCAGAATGAGGTATACAATCCCAGTCTGGCATCTCTCCAAATATTTTCTAAATGACACACCTTTATCTTTGTTAATCACCAGAGTAATAACCAGGAATTATGCTTGGTTTTCCATCTTTCCATGAAATACAGCCCTATTCAACCCACAGAGGATGCACAAGCATGGCAGAGTTGCTTCCCTTCTTAGCACTGCTCTTCCTCTTTATATCTCCATTCCCCACCACCAGCCCCTGCCTTCCCCCTACACACACACAGAGTCAGAGATCAAATCAGAGACTTGATCAGGTACAGCTCAACTGCCACTCAGCATGGATACTATGAGTCAGAATCAGACATACAAAAGAACACTAGGGAGACCCTAACCAGATACTTTGATGGCTGGAAGTGGAGTACAGAAACTTACTACTAAAGGACTGAGGCCTGAAAATCTCCTGTGAGAGGTTTTCTTTTGAGTTTTGCAAGTGACATAGAGTAGTGACATGTTAAGCCATTAAGTTTTTCAGACTTTACTGGGAATATGTTTCCAATTCCTTCCTCAGACCAAGTTTTGTCAGGGTATAGAAAGCAGATGGGGGTCTCCAAAAACAGGCTAAGGAAAGGGACCATCCAGATGGGACAGGAAAAAAATAATCAGAGAAACCAGGTGATCTACTTTATACATTCAATACTCTCCAGTTCTGCCTGCTGCCTTTCTTTCTCTCATATAGACAGATCTCAAGTGAGAGGAAGACAGATATTTAAGAAACGAACCTCACTTCTGCTGGGAGAATGTGGTTTGACCTACTTCTTCCTCTGCCTAAATTAAAAAGAATGCCAGTAACCTTAATACCCCTAAGTCATTAGGGCAATTTTAAGGGCTCTTGGTAGAAGTTCCACCTAGATTTACTCACATTTGTTAAAAAGGATAAAACTCTGAAAAGGAGCCCCACTTCTGTGGAGATGGAAAAAAACATTAATAGAGGCTTACAAAATACGAAGTCAAAATTGCACATGAAAGTCTCTCCCCAGGACTAAGTTTCTTAGGAGAAACATATACTTGACAAGAAGAACATTCAGATACTTATCAAGTAATAGGTGCAGTTTGCTCAGATGGTTAGAAAATTAAAACAGTATGGGCCAAGAACATAAACTTTTCGGTTTACAACATCATTAGTATTCCAGAAGCTTCAGCAAAAACGTGATATACAGCTAAAACAGGTGAGGGTTTTTTTTTTTTAAGTCTGAAACATTTTATACACATTCTCCTAGAATAACTGTCAGAGTACAAAGCATGTCAGTGTAGAGCTCTTTGAAAATGATGCCAAAAGTCTCTTTCATTGCTGTGTGGCAGCCATGTTTGACTAAATACCACTCTAGCCCCCAGTTTTTTAAAGCAACTAGCACCTACACAATTCCTTTCCCCAGAATCAGTTACCCTTTCTCCTCTCCTGGCACTAATCTGGAGTGTCTGCAATATATAGTTCAGGGATAAAAGCAATATAGCTCTGCAGGTAAAGTCAGTAGCTCGCCAGAGAGAGGCAACTAGGGACAAGCAGATAAGAGAAGTCAGTGTCCTTATCTGCAGCAGGAAATCTTGTAAAGGCACAGATCTCAGAAAAGTGCCTGAGCCACACAGTTCCGGCCTTTGAGGCCACACAGCCCAAGAACACCTACTACAAAAATAGGCACACTCATCCATTCCCATAGTTACAGGCCAAGCATCCCCAAAGGAAAACTGACTCATAATTACCAGTGAAACTGAAAAAGGCAATTTGAGAGCTAAGAGTTAAGATGCTCCCCTCAGAAGCTAAGGTCGGCAGCAATAAGGGCCTCTTTTGCCCCTAAGTCTTTGTCCTCCTCTAGAACAGAATCTGAGGACACAGACTCGATGTTATTCATTGCATAGGACCTGAGGCCAAATAGGTAATCAACGGACGACTCTAAAGCCCCTTTGCTTCTCATAGTTGTCAGGTTCCCACAAATCCCTTTGACCCAGTGAAAGAGATATCTACTAGCAGCAGAGTTTGGAGGAAACTTCAGAGTACTTGCCCTTATATTTTCATCTTTGCCTTTGTGAAAAGAAGAAAAGATGCTAAAAGGCTATGGAGGGTACTGTGCTTGGATCCTCTTCCTCTGAGAGCTCCCTGTCATGGTGGCAGGATCTTGGAGGAGCACACGTGGTGGTGTCTGAAGAGGCTACAACATGGGCCCAAGGACACGAAGACTTGGCAAAAATCCACGGAGGCCAAAGCAGAACTTCCCTTCAAGGGACTGGGCAGGCTTGGATGAGGAGTCCATCAGTGGTGATCAGTATGAACCAAAGATCAAAGAGCCCTCTCCGCATGTTCCGCTCTGTGCTAGACTCCCAAGACCACTGAACAATGGAGGCGGCACAGGGATAAGATAAAGGACCAATGATAACTGAGACTGAATTTCCAACTAGCCTGATGAATTGGGGGTTCAGAGTAGATGAAACTTGAATTAGAAAAAACATATAAAATACTTCTTGTGCACCTGAGTTTATGAAATTAAAGTCATGCTCACAATACTACCTTGTCAGCTCTCTTGACCTCTGCCAGAGACTCATACCAACTGAATACCTAAAAGATAGAGGCTCTGTGCCCTCACAAGTTATATAAGATGTTTCATGCATCTTCAGCAGATTCACAGAAAAAAATACTGAGCTCCAAAACATTGTCACTTCAGCCAGGTGAAATCGGCAGCCTGAACAGGGAGGTGCAATGCAGTTCTTAATCTTTACTTTTATGCTTTAGGCTTATAATCACAAATGCCTCACTCAGGTACCAAGGCAGGGGAGCGAGTACAGGGGAGTCCCTAAACCGAGCATCAGAAGAAAACAGCTGGGTTAGCTGAGATTCTCCTGGGGTGGAGCTGATTGTAAAACACCCAGCTAGGGAACAATGCAGAGTTTATACAATTACCTGCATGTTTGCTGCACTCCTGGGTCTGCTACAGCAATCACAGGCAATCAAATTAACACATGTATCACAGTGTGCACCAATGAATTCCCAAGTTTTCAGCAGAGTCTGATTAGTATTAACAACATACCAAGGGAAAGAAGGATTAAGGGATAAACTATTCAGTCATTATGCTATGAATTATATCAGTTCAATGGTGACTAAGCCTTAGTTTAGGTTGTTCCATGTCCAAAATACCCTCCCCCGACATATGGCAATCTCTATCCTTCAAACCCTAGCTCTAGACCTATCTTTTATGTGAATTCTGAACTACTATTGGAGCTCATGCTCTTCAATCAAAGCTTTGTAATAAATACAATATTCTACAAGTCACTAATTACTTCTTCCATGGCAACTATGATTTTATAAGCTCCTTAATCACAAGATCGGGAACATTTATTTCTTTTGTATCCCCTTAATCAGTGGCTCCTAAACCTAGAGATTTCATGGGCAAGCAAAATCTCCACAAAAAGACTCTGGGGATCTGATAGAAGACTGCGGAAATTTTATTTGGCCAAATAAAGACATTTTAAAATCAACTAGCAGATTTCTACTGTGTATAAACTGAACTAGCTAATAAGAAGCAATACAGACCAACTTCCCCAAAAAACAACCAGAAAAACTGCCATAAATATTTTTTTTAAATCTATTGTCTGAAAAAGAAAGGAAAAAAAAACCTATTTACAAATGACAAAATTTAAGTCTCTAGGAAGGCACTGGAGAACTAAAATGGTGGCAAAAACTTATAAAGATATAAAAGGAAAAGGAAACCAAGAAAAGTAATCTGGATCTTTCATTCTAGAATAGGCAGCTTAGAGACTAAGGAACTGAACAATAAATTTGAAAATCTGATGAGATTAGAGGAGAACAAGTGAAATCCAGAGTCTACTGGGGAGGCAAGGTAAATGTGTTAGATTGGGACCACAAGAGTTTCTGTCCTAGGCATAGGATGGACTAGAAAAGACCAGCTCACTCAGAGACTATGCCTACTAGTCGCTGAAACTGCATTAAGATGATCCAAGACTGTGAGTTCTCATAACCATTTGTCAGTTTAAAAAAAAGGTAGGAGCCTTTCTTTAGGGAAGACACTGTCATACTAGGACTCAAATTCTTTCTGTAATACTTTTGTGTACAATAAATAAAACAGTGAATTTTATCTCAATAGAAAAATCTAAAACAAACAAAAAGAAAAGAGAGAATAAAGATAGATTATGTTCAATATAGCAATTAAACTTGCTGCTTACCTCAACAGAGACAATACAATCCAGGCAGGAGAAAAAACTGAATGATAATATCAAAGTGCTGAAGGAAAATAACTATTAAACAAAACCAAAATAAAAATTTTACTACCTAGATTCAAATTGAGAGAAATAGTAAAAGGTATTCTTCAGGACGAAGAATATTCTTCCTCTTGTGGGGTTTAAAGTACAGAAAGATACACAATTAGAACAGCATATAATTTGAGAAAAGGTTAAAATGGAGTTACTAGCTGGGCTTCCCTGGTGGCTCAGATGGTAAAGAATCTGCCTGTAATTCAGGAGACCTGGTTTTGATCCCTGGGTTGGGAAGATCCCCTGGAGAAGAGAATGGCTACCCACACTCCAGTATTCTTGCCTGGAGAAGTCTATGGACAGAGAAAGGCTATAGTTTATGGGGTTGTAAAGAGTTGGACATAACTGAGCGACTAACATTTTCACTTTTTTCACTGTGTTTGAAACAAAAGAAGCCAGGAATGTGTGCTATAATATCTAGCGTATCCACTAAAATAATAATAAAACAGTATATAGTTACCATGCTAATAGAAGAGGAAAAGATAACTAGTTAATCCAAAAGAAGGCAAAATAAGAAAGGACAAAATGAACTTAGAATGAAAGGAAAACATATGAAGAATTTGGCAATATGGATTTAAATGCAAATATAGGTACTAAGTATAGTGCATGTAAATGAACAAGATACTCCAATTAAACAACTGTTGGACTAAATACAAATACATATGTTTCATATAAGAAATACATCTTTAACATAAGAGTATAGAAAACTGCAAGTATAAAGATAGAAAGGATATGTCATGCACACTCCAAACAGAAGAAAGCTGATGAAGCTAGACTAATAGACAAACTAAACGTTAAGGCAAGAAGCATTACTAGAGACAGAGTGGGATGTTTTCTAATGATAAAGGGATCAATCCATTAAGAAAATAATTCTAAATTTATATGTACCTAATAACACATCTTTGAAATATATAAGGAAAAATTATGTAGGCTTGAATATGGGAATAAGCCGGTAAAAGGTTCAAACTTCTACTTACAAGATCAGTAAGCACTAGGGATGTAATGAGCAACATGATGGCTACAGTTAACACTGTTGTATGGTATATTTGACAGTTGTTAAGAGAACAAACCCTACGAGTTCTATTATCAGAAGGAAAATATAGTTTTCTTTTTCCTTTTTCTTTGTATCATTTAAGATAGGATGGCTGTTAACTAAACTTATTGCGGTAATCGTTTCACAATATATGTAAGGCAAGTCATTATGCTATACACCTTAAACTTGCACAGGCATACCTCAGAGATATTTCAGGTTTGTTTCCAGACTACTGTAATAAAGCAAATGTTGCAATAAAGCAACTCACACAAATTTTTTGGTTTGCCAGTGCACATAAAATCTATGTTTACATTATATTATACCCTATTAAGTGTGCCATAGCATTGTCTAAAAAAATAATGTATATACTTAAAATACTTTATTGTTAAAAAGTGCAAGCCATCATCTGATATCACAGGATTGCCACAAACCTTCATTTTGTACATCTGCAAAGCACAAAAAAGCTACATACAGTAAAATGAGCTATACCTGTACACTGCTGTATGTCAGTTATATCTCAATAAAACTTGAAGAAAACTGAAACCACACACACACACACACACACACAAAAAGGAAATATAAACAGACAAATCCACAACCATAGGGAGATTTTAACACAGTTACCTGACAGAATAAAGAAGCTATGAATAAAATAATTAACAAATTAGACATAACTGACACACAGAGGACAGTGCACCAAAGTGAAGAGAGAATTCTTTGCAAGAATACGAAAAAAATTATATTAACATTGACCATAAAGCTTTAAATTACACAGAGCATGTTCTCTGCCCACAGTGGAATTAATATAGAATAACAAAATATCACTTTAAAAATCCCTATATGTTTTGAAACTAAGAAATACAGTTCAAAATAACTATGGGTCAAAAAAGAAATCACAATGGAGTTTAAAAATATTTTGAACTAAGTAATCAAGAAAATATGATATATAAAGACTTGAGGCTTAGAGGAAATTTTATAATCTTAAATGTATAACTGATAAAAGAAGGCAAGCTGAAAATCACTGTTATAAGAATTTGCTAACTATGGCCCACAGGCCAGCCATCTGCTTTTGTAAGCAGTCTTTAGGAAAATATAACCACACCCATTTGTTTAAGTATTGCCTATGGCTGCTTTTGTGCTACAACTGAAGAGGTAATTGAGACAATGGCTACACGGTTCACAAGCCTAAAATGGAGCTTTTTAAAAAGGTTGTAGATGTCTTAACTAGGCACTCCTCTCAAGAAGTTAGCAGAAAGCCAAATGAACAATGAAAATCAAAGAAAAATACAAATTTCATTGAAACAGACAAATTCATAAAAGTACAACTTGCCAAAACTCAGCAAAAAAATCTAAACAATGTTACAACTATTAAAGGATTTAAATTTGTAATTAACTTCCCACAAAGAAAATTCCAAGCTCAAAGGCCTTTTCTTATTTTTTTAATTAGAGGATAATTACAATATTGTGATGGTTTTGCCATACATCAATATGAATTGGCCATAGGCATTCATGTGTCCCCTCCATCCTGAGCCCCCCTCCCATCTTCCTCCCCACCCTACCCCTCCAGGTTGTCACAGAGCACCAGCTTTGGGTGCCCTGTGTCATACATCAAACTTGCACTGGTTATCTATTTTACACATGGTAATGCATATGTTTCAATGCTATTCTCTCAAATCATCCCACCCTTTCCTTCTCCCACTGATTACAAAAGTCTGTTCTTTACGTGTGTCTCTTTTGCTGCCCTGCACGTAGGATCATCTGTACCACCTTTCTAGATTCTATATATATGTGTAAATATATGGTATTTGTCTTTCTCTTTCTGACTTACTTCAGTCTGTATAATAGGCTCCAGGTTCATCCACCTCATTAACACTGACTCAGATGCGCTCCTTTTTATAGCTGAGTAATAACTCCACTGTGTATATGTACCACAACTTCCTTATCCATTCATCTGCCATTGGAAATTTCGGTTGCTTCCACGTCCTAGCTATTGTAAATAGGGCTGCAATGAATACTGGGTGTGTCTTTTTCAGTTCTGGTTTTCTCAGGGTATATGCCCAGCAGTGGGGTTTCCAGGTCATATGATAGTTTTATTCCAAGATATTTTAAGGAAGCTCCATACTGTTCTCCATATTTTATTGAACACTAAAGGATTCATGAACATAATATATCACCAAATTTAAACTTTAAGCTTTTTAAAAAGGGAACACTTCTCAATTATTTAATGAAGTCAGCATAATTTTAACTCCAATACCTGACCAAAAAATTATTAAAAAGAACATTTATGTGACAATATCATTCAAGAACACAGGTGCAAAAACCTAAACAGAAAACTGCAAACTGCATCCCATATTATATAAAAATAACCACAGTGAGTTTATTCCAAGAAGGTTTGTTTTTGTTTTTGTTTTTGTTTTTTGATTTTTAATTTATTTTCTAACCCAGCAGGATCCTACGGTCTTCCTGAACAGGCCTTCTTCCCCTATGCCCTCTGCCTTAGCTCCTCTCTGAAGTACCTAGATGATAGTATTTAATGCAAATTTCCTGATTTTTTTTTGCAGATATGAAAACTCCCCACCAAATGGAAGATGTTACCTACTTGATGATCATGAGCACATAACCCTAGACCTCCTGAAACCTAAGGACTGATAATATTAACCCTTGTGACATCACTTTGTTCCCTCACCATCAGCCAATCAGAGAACTGTGTATGAGCTGATCATGGACCCTGTGACCCACCCTCCCAAACCTGGCTGTTAAAAGAGTTTTGCCAAAACCCTTTAGGGAGTTCAAGTCTATTTAAGGCAAGAGCCACCTTGTCTCCTGGCATGGCCCTGCAATAAACTTTTCTCTGCTCCAAACTCCAACCTTGCAGTTTACTTGGCCTCACTGTGCTCTGGGCACAGGAACTTGCATTAACAATTTTATAGTGTTATTTACCACAATAACAGAATAAAGGCCAAAACTCAAACAACCAATTTAGTTGATGTGGATAAAGTATTTGATAATACCCAACATCTCCTTTTGGTAAAAACTATTAGTAAATTGGGAACAGAAGTAAAATTCATTTGATAAACGGCATCCACAAAGAAAAACACACAGTTAAAAATCATATGTATATGATAAAGGATAAAGAAACTGTGCTACATAAATACAATGGAATACTACTCAGTCATAAAAAGGAATGCATTTGAGTCAGTTCTAATGAGGTGGATGACCTAGAGCCTATATACAGAGTGAGTAAGTCAGAAAGAGAAATATAAACATCACATACTGACACATATATATGGAATCTAAAAAGATGGCACTGATGAATTTATTTTCAGGGCAGCAATGGAGAAAAAGACATAGAGAACAGACCTATGGACATAGGTGAGGGGTGGAGAGGGAGAAGGTAAGATGTATGGAGAGAGTAATATGGATATTTACAATACCATATGTAAAATAGCCAATGGGAATTTGCTGTGTGACTCATGGAATGCAAACAGAGGTTCTGTGACAATCTAGGAAGGCAGGATGGGGAAGGAGATGGGAGGGAGGGGACATGGGTGTACCTATGGCTGATTCTTGTTGATATATGACAGAAAACCACAAAATTCTATAAAGCAATTATCCTTCAATTAAAAAAAATTAAAAATCATATGTAATGGTGAAATAGTGACTATTTGGCCCTTAACTTAAAATCAGATAACCATTTCACTATCAACACTGCCATACAGATCTAAAGGTCCTAATTAGTTAAATGAGGCAGAAAAAGTGGAAACAGTGACATATTTAATTTTCTTGGCCTCCAAAATCACTGTGGACAGTGACTGTAGCCATGAAATTAAAAGATGCTTGCTCCTTGGAAGAAAAGCTATGACAAACCTAGACAGCATATTAAAAAGCAGAGTTATCACTATGTTGACAAAGGTCTGTATAGTTAAAGCTATGATTTTTCCAGTAGTCATGTATGGATATGAGAGTTGGACCATTAAGAAGGCTGAGCACTGAAGAACTGATGCTTTTGAACTGTAGCGTTAGAGAAGACTCTTGAGAGTCCCTTGGACTGCAAGGAGATCCAACCAGTCCATTCTAAAAGAAATCAACCCTGAATATTCACTGGAAGGATTAATGCTGAAGCTCCAATACTTTGGCCACCTGATGCGAAGAGCAGACTCATTGGAAAAGACCCTGATGTTGAGAAAGATTGAGGGCAGGAGGAGAAAGGGGTGACAGAGGATGAGATGGTTGGATGGCATCATCAACTCAATGGACATGAATTTGAGCAAACTCTGGGAGATAGTGAAAAACAGGAAAGCTTGTTGTGTGCTACAGTCCATGGGGTTGCAAAGAATTGGGCCTGACTTAGTGACTGAACAGAGGTCCTAACGAGTGAAATGAGACAGGAAAATGTAATACAGGTGTAATTATTAGAAAGAAAATATAATACAACCTTTTTCATAGGTAATATAACTGTATACATAAAAATTCTAAGGAACCCACAAAAACCCTTTGAAATATTTTAAATTATTAATTTAAAAGTCAATAAGCAGGACTTCCCTCATGGTAGAGTGGTTACAAATCTGCCTGCCAATGCAGACGACATGGGTGCAGTCCCTGGTCCAGGAAAATCCCACATGCTGAAGGGCAACTAAGCCCATGCACCACAACTATTAAGCCAGAGTGCCACAGCTACTGGAATCTGCATGCTCCACAGCCTGAACTTTGCAACAAGAGAAGCCACTGCAATGAGAAGTTGATGCACCAGAATGAAGAATAGCCCCAGCTCACTGCAACTACAGAAAGCCCACGTGCAGCAAAGAAGACCCAGCACAACCAAAAATAAACAATTTTTAAAAAGTCAATAAACAGCTTTTTTACCCTAGGAACAAGCATATTAGAAAATAAATTCTACATTATTATTCACAGTAATATCAAAATCATAATTTTATAAAATAAATTTAACAAAAGATATGTATGAAGTACCTACTGAAAACTATAAAATATTGATAAGAGAAATTAAAGGATATATAAAAAGAGTATGGTATTTATCATGCTCATGGATTACAAGACTTCAAAATATCTATTTTCTCCAATTAGAACCACAGCTTCCAAGTCAGAAGACTTACATTACCTAATGTAAAGACTTGCTCTATTTAAAAATAGAATTACAAAGACATGTACCACAACAACTGAGCCCATGCTCTAGGGCCCGCAAGTCACAACTATTGAACAACTCTAGCATAGCTAGAGCCTGTGCTCTGCAGTAAGAAAAGCCATAGACAGGAGAAGCCTGCACACTGAAACTAAGAGTAGCTCCCATCAGCAACTAAAGAAGGCCTGCGTGCAGCAAGAAAGACTCAGAGAAAGCACAAATAAATAGATCAAGAAAAAGAAAACAAAGAACATGGAGGAAACTTAAATACATATTTAAGTGAAATAAGTCAATCTGAAAAGGCTACATCCAGTATGATTCCAACTATATGACATTCTGGAAAAGGGAAAACTACAAAGACAGTTAAAAGATCAGTGGTTGCCAGACATTAGGGAGAAGGCAGAAATTAACTGGCAGAGCACAAAGGATTTTTGCTAGGTTTAGTCACATTCTGATTGCAAAATGGAACAGAAACTACTCCCCTTATCACCACCTCTCCCACTATCATAAATCCCCAATTTTGTGTGGCATGTGAGGTAGGTAGAAGTCAAGGTTAATTCTGCCCCTGCTGCTAAGTCGCTTCAGTGGGGTCCAACTCTATGTGACCCCATAGACGTGTCCGACTCTTTGTGACCCCCATGAACTGTATCCCACCAGGCTCCTCTGTCCAAGGGGAATCTCCAGGCTAGAATACTAAAGTAGGTTGACAAGACCTCCTCCAGAGGATCTTTCCAACCCAGAGATTGAACCCAGGTCTCCCACATTGCAGGCAGATTCTTTACTCTCTGAGCCACCAGGGAAGCCCTTGCTGGCTTTTTAGCATGACACTATTCTGTATGATATTACAATGGAGGACAGGTGTCATAAATCTGTCAAAACCCATAGACAGTGTGACACCAAGAGGGAACCCTAATGTAAACTATGGATTTGGTATGATGAAGTTATAGGTTATAACAAATTTATTACTTTGGCATAGAATGTGGATAGTGGAGGAGGCAGTGCATATGTTGGCAGCAGAGGGTACTTTACACTCAATTTTGTTGTAAATATAAAGCTGCTCTAATATCTATTAAAATGGGGGTAGGGGCAGAACTGGGAGAAGGCAGTGGTACCCCACTCCAGTACTCTTCCCTGGAAAATCCTATGGACGGAGGAGCCTGATAGGCTGCAGTCCATGGGGTCACTAAGAGTCAGACACAACTGAGCGACTTCCCTTTCACTTCACTTTCATGCATTGGAGAAGGAAGTGGCAGCACACTCCAGTGTTCTTGCCTGCAGAATCCCAGGGATGGGGGAGCCTGGTGGGCTGCCGTCTATGGGGTTGCACAGAGTCGGACAGGACTGAAGCGACTTAGCAGCAGGGGCAGAATTAACCTTGACTTCTACCTACCTCACATGCCACACAAAATTGGGGATTTATGATAGTGGGAGAGGTGGTGATAAGGGGAGTAGTTTTTGTTCCATTCTGCAATCAAAAACTGCTCTAAAAAAATAAAGTCTATTAAAATTGAAAGAAAATGAATATTGACCTCTACATCACAGCATACACAAAATAACTGTTTATCCATAATAGAGCCAAGCATGAAAGCTAACACTGGAAAGATTCTAGAAGTAAACATAGGTGAAAAACTTTATCAATTTGGGTAGGCAGATTTTTCTTACAATACAAAAATATTAAACACAAAAGAAATATTGATGAATTCTTCCCCATTAACTTCTTTATCAAAATATACCATTAAATGAGTAATAAGAAAAGGTACCGATGGGGAGAATATGTTTTCAATATATATATATATCTAAAAAAGGACTTGTATTCAGAACTTAGAATTACTACAATAATAGAGACAAACAATCCAATAAAAAATGAGCCAAAGAGGTAGACACTTCATAAAATAAGGTATATGAATGTCCAATGAGTACATGAAAAGGTACTTAACACCATTAACCATCAGAGAAGTCTAAATTAAAACCAAAATGAGACAATATTTCACAGCCACAAGAATGGCTGAAACGAGGAAGACTGACAACACTAAATAAAAGTGAGGCTGTGGAATTCTTAAGAGGAAGTCCTGATTACTCATCTCTTTGTCCCTTATAACCAGTATTGTACTTGTAAATAGGGGAGTATTAGGTAAATATTCAAGGGATAGCTGCACTGATGAATAGGAGAGAGAAAAGGTTGCAGAGGAGAGCAAAAATGAGAGCAACAGGAAAGAAAGAAGGGAAAAATGAAGGGTAGGAAAATAAGACATATGAGAAAAAATTAGAAAAAAATTATACCATGTTTAAATTGCAGTGCTTAGTAAAATACATTTGGAAAAGAAAATAAATATCAAATCAATCCCTCTTTAACAAAATCCAAAACATTTTCAAAATTCAATTACCAAGAAATGCAGGAAATCCTTTTATGCAAACAACTTGGCAGAATGTGAAATGCAAGAAATTCCATATTCTATAAGGGACAAAGACCAACATAAAACTGAACTACCAGTTAAGGCCCTTCCAAAATGCTCTTAGTATTGTTTTGATAAATTATCCCTATGAAGTTTTCTGTGTAATAAACATGTTCAGGCATCATGTTTAATGCTTGAGGCTCAAGTTTATTCAGATCTTTTTTTTTTTTTTAACCAAATACCCCCAATTATAATAGGGCACATTATATCAAATGCAAATCACAGAGGACTCCATTTGGTTTTAAAATATCACATGATTAACAATTTTGGTTTTTTCTAGCTAACTCAAATTATCTAGATTTAAAATGATACATTCATAATCTCAAAGTACACTGATCTTTTCACTAAACTGTATCTATGCTGAATGAGATCAGGTATGTTGCTCTCTACTCCAGTTCACCTTCAGCAACCTGCCATGGCTTTCCTTTAAACTCCCACCACTGTTTGCATCCTTGTTCATACCTATAGGTGGGCTCTAGAAGTAATCTTGCTACCATGGGTAAGAGGCTATTGATATAAGCCATGGATACTTGTCTACCCTATATTTCCATTATACTTTTCTAAATGTTTGAAATCAAATGAGATCAACAGGTAAACATAAAGCATAAGAACACATCATATCCCCAGGGTCTGCCTTCATAAAATATTTGGGAAGTTGGAGAAATATACCTTCATATTGAATTCATACTGAAAATCCCCCAGATACTCTGTCATTAGAAGGTTCCCTTGATTCTCAGGAATCTCCATGGATGGTCACAAGCATGCCATTTTGAGCACTCTGTGCCCAGATCTTTGCTCCTATTTTTCAACTAATAAATGTTTCCATCCACTATTCCCTTATGGTTTCTCCCCTGCTAGATTCAGTTCAGTTCAGTCGCTCAGTTGTGTCCGACTCTTTGCCACCCCATGAATCGCGGCACACCAGGCCTCCCTGTTTATTACCATCTCTCGGAGTTCACTCAGACTCACATCCATCGAGTCCGTAATGCCATCCAGCCATCTCATCCTTGGTCGTCCCCTTCTCCTCCTGCCCCCAATCCCTCCCAGCATCAGAGTCTTTTCCAGTGAGTCAACTCTTTGCATGAGGTGGCCAAAGTACTGGAGTTTCAGCTTTAGCATCATTCCTTCCAAAGAAATCCCAGGGGTGATCTCCTTCAGAATGGACTGGTTGGATCTCCTTGCAGTCCAAGGGACTCTCAAGAGTCTTCTCCAACACCACAGTTCAAAAGCATCAATTCTTTGGTGCTCAGCCTTCTTCACAGTCCAACTCTCACATCTATACATGACCACAGGAAAAACCATAGCCTTGACTAGACGGACCTTAGTCGGCAAAGTAATGTCTCTGCTTTTGAATATACTATCTAGGTTGGTCATAACTTTTCTTCCAAGGAGTAAGCATCTGCTAGATTACATGTTGCTAAAAAGATAAAGAACTTTATGCAAAGGCAAAAATAATTAACCAAGTGGTATTTCCCTTCCAAGAAACATTTTTAAAAGGTTACAAGGGGGCTCTAGAAACAAACATAACACACATAAGACTGCTGTACTGACTATTCCACAAGTCTCTGGTATGGGCTTTCACAATGCTAGTTAATCGCCTCTTAGCACATGTACACTACAAAAGAAGCCCCTTGGACAGAAGGCAGCATTGTCTACTTCACTGAACATTCCGAGGGCAAAGGAATCATGCTGCCTTCACACTTTTCCCAAAGAAGTAATTCAGCATTCAGAACTGTGTGAAACACCTCTGCATTTGGCACCACTATGTTCAGTAAAGGGTTAACTCTGCAGGCCTGGCTTATTCAAATCCTCCTGCAAATTCCAAAGGTCTTCAGGAGTGACCCTTAACAGACTACAGGGAAATATCCTATATACCCTTGGAATATCCTGCCTGATCAGAATGTCTTTGTATACCTGGGGCCTTGGACCATAGCAGACCGAACTTGAACACGGCTTTTTGTGAGCCTGGGCCACACTGGAGTTTGATCATGGAGAGGGGGAAGGTCCGGGGAAGGCTGTGCTGGAGACTGAATAGCTAAGATCAGTCATGTGGAGCTCCATGCCTATGACTGACCCGTAATAAAACCCTGGCCACCAAGGCGCCAATGAGTTTATTGTTTGGCAACAATTTTCATGTGCCATCACACTTTGTTAATGGGAGAATTAAATGCCACCGAGCAACTCCACTGGGAGAGGACAAGTGGATGCCTGTGCCCAGTTTCTCCTGGACTCTGCCCTAGATGCCTCTTCCCTTTGCTGATTTTAATTTGTATCCTCTCACCATAATGAACCATAATGATGAGTACAGCTTTTCTAAGTTCTATGAGTCCTTCTAGCAAATCATACAACCAGAGAATTGTCTTGGTTACCCCGATTCAACTATGTTCTCATACAATTGATAAAATAGTGTTTTGTTGATAAGTGGTGTGCTAGCTTGCTTTTGCACCCTTGAGCTGTCTCTCTCTATGTCTACTGTCTATCTGTCTGTCCGTCTCTCTGTAGATAGATAGATGTTCATTAGATAGGAAATTAATTTACTGCTATAAGCAACCATTTTGACAAACTGCAAGAAAAGACAAGTGCGAGAATGAGAATTATTTATATTCAGACAAATGGCAGACAAGTCTACACAACAGCCCAGAGGCAAAATATCGGTGCCTCTGGGAGGGAGACAAATTAGCCTGGCATTTTTAATTAAAATTGGGCTGCTTCCTGGAATGCAAAGATTTTTTCCCACTCCTCTCTCACCAAAGACAAGAGCCACATATTTTAAGTATGTTTCTAAAATTAAAAATGCAAGCATGAAATTTGAGGATATATTAAAGTGTATTAGTTTACCTTTATTGGGTTTTCCCTGACAGCCTTAGTATAATTTGAATTTTCATAACTAAAATATCCACTTATACAAAGAAAATCTGAAAGCAGAGAGGTAAATTTTGAACTGATTTTGATTTCTGGCATTTTTGTAATACTTACAGCCTATTTTCATCACACAAAGCTATTACACAATGTTCTAGCCAATGCGGAGGGACAGAGAAAAAGACAGTATAAAATCCAAGGAGTGAAAAGAGAAAGCAAGAGCAAACACCATGTAATATCTGGAAACTCCTAACTCTCCTTGGGCCTGAGAATACTCTGCCAGCCACCAACCATAAAATGACACTGATGCAGTCTTATCTTTTCAGGCCTTTCCACCTCCTTCCCCCTCAAGCTATCCTAACATCTTTCCTATTTGGACAGAGTCCTACACAGAATGCTTTTCTGAGGCCCAGCCAAGATGGTATCATAGGCACCTAACTTTCCTTCTTTCTTACCAAACTTTGCTCGACTTACTTCCTGTCTTTTCATAATCCTATAGTCTTCCATATGTCTCTGGGTGATAATAGGCTCATCAAATAGGATACATAGATTCTGGCTCCTAAGCCAGGCAGTATAATTTTACTATCAAGTTCAGCATTTACACTCTATTGCTCCTGCTAACTCAACTCTAAAGAATCCACCTGCAATGCAGAAGACCCCCAGTTCAATGCCTGGATCAAAAGATCCCCTAGAGAAGGGATAGGCTACCCAGTCCAGTATTCTTGGGCTTCCCTGGTGGTTCAGACAGTAAAGAATCTGCCTGCAAGGCGGGAGACCTGGGTTCGATCCCTGGGTTGGGAAGATCCTCTGGAGGAGGGCATGGCAACCAGTCATATTCTTGCCTGGAGAGTCCCCATGGACAGAGGAGCCTGGCAAGCTACAGTCCATGGGGTCACAAAGAGCTGGACATGACTGAGTGACCAAGCACAGCACACAGCACAGCACTTTTCCTCTAAGTAGAGCCTGCTGGAAGGAGGTGAGCAAACTGTTGATCCGAAGCTCCAGTCATAGATGAAGTCAACTATGAAAGAGGTTTGTTTGCCCATTCAAAGAACAACTGTCTCATACCTAACTGCCTCGCTGAAACCTGGCAACTTCAGCTCAATCTAGAAAACTGGGTATCTGTCCTTCCTCTTTAAGACACTGAGGTCTTATTTGGTCCTAGGAAAACTATTCACCTAAAATTGGATTAGGGAATTCAATCTCTTGTCTGCATGTCTCTTTAGAGTAGCAAAACACATTTTTGCTCATCTACTTTATTTAGGATGTTAACCATTCCACAAGTAGTGAACACTGAATATTTCATAAACTGAGACCAGCAGAGGAACCATTATTTGTATTTAATGTTCTTCTGTCCTACTTTCTTGGCTGTTTCTGACCTAGCTTATATCAAAGCCTTTGTACCCTTTCATTCACCATTCAAGTAACACATTTAGTAGTCAGACTACTACCATGTGCCAGGCATTGTGCAATTTGCTGAGTTCCATTTCTCCTGCAAACTCTGGTGTTTCTGTATGATAGTAGTTTATGATACTTCCCCCAAGATAACACATTTGCTCCTTCACAGTGACTTTGAATGCCCTATATCTAGGAAGTAACTCTAATGGTGAGTTTATACGTGATGGTTTACACAGTATTATCCAATACTCTTCAAATCATAATCTATAAGTCATAAACTATATTCCATACTAGTAAGAAAAAGGTACACTTGTAGCCAACATTTCTTTCAAATAACTATGCTTATACCCACCCTTGAAACTGAAGCTTTCTCCCAAAAGACCCTATCAAGCATGAATTGTAAAGACCATTTATGCAGGTGACAGTCCATAGCTGATTCAGAACAATCCCTGACCATGTGTACCTTTGCTCAATTGTGGTACTGATGTCAATGAGTCCTGAAGCTCTCTTTAGATTAAAAGCGACCACTCATTTGTCTCTCCTAGACCTCCAGAATGAAGACTCCATACAGCAATCTTAGAGGAAAACAAGAGAACAACAACTGTTGCTTATAATCCTAACTTTGAATAATCATGATGAGAGTAAATAATAATTAGCATGTTCAGTTCAGTTCAGTCGCTCAGTCGTGTCCAACTCTTTGCAACCCCATGAATCACAGCACTCCAGGCCTCCCTGTCCATCACAAACTCCCGGAGTTCACACAGACTCACATCCATCGAGTCACTGATGCCATCCAGCCATCTCATCCTCTGTCATCCTCTTCACCTCCTGCCCCCAATTCCTCCCAGCATCAAAGTATTTTCCAATGAGTCAACTCTTCACATGAGGTGGCCAAAGTACTGGAGTTTCAGCTTCAGCATCATTCCCTCCAAAGAAATCCCGGGGCTGATCTCCTTCAGAATGGACTGCTTGGATCTCCTTGCAGTCCAAGAGACTCTCAAGAGTCTTCCCCAACACCACAGTTCAAAAGCATCAATTCTTTGGCGCTCAGCCTTCTTCACAGTCCAACTCTCACATCCATACATGACCACAGGAAAAACCATAGCCTTGAATAGATGGACCTTAGTTGGCAAAGTAATGTCTCTGCTTTTGAATATGCTATCTAGGTTGGTCATAACTTTTCTTCCAAGGAGTAAGCGTCTTCTAATTTCATGGCTGCAGTCATCATCTGCAATGATTTTGGAGCCCAGAAAAATAAAGTCTGACACTGTTTCCACTGTTTCCCCACTGATTTCCCATTAAGTGATGAGACCAGATGTCATGATCTTCGTTTTCTGAATGTTGAGCTTTAAGCCAACTTTTTCACTCTCCTCTTTCACTTTCATCAAGAGGCTCTTTAGTTCTTCTCTTTCTGCCATAAGAGTGGTGTCATCTGCATATCTGAGGTTATTGATATTTCTCCCAGCAATCTTGATTCCAGTTTGTGCTTCTTCCAGCCCAGCATTTCTCATGATGTACCTGCATATAAGTTAAATAAGCAGGGTGAAAATATATAGCCTTGACGTACTCCTTTTCCTATTTGGAACCAGTCTGTTGTTCCATGTCCAGTTCTAACTGTTGCTTCCTGAGCTGCATACAGATTTCTCAAGAGGCAGGTCAGGTGGTCTGGTATTCCCATCTCTTTCAGAATTTTCCACAGTTTATTGTGATCCACACAGTCAAAGGCTTTGGCATAGTTAATGAAGCAGAAATCGATGTTTTTCTGGAACTCTCTTGCTTTTTCCATGATCCAGCGGATGTTGGCAATTTGATCTTCTGTTCCTCTGCTTTTTCTAAAACCAGCTTGAACATCTGGAAGTTCACAGTTCACATATTGCTGAAGCCTGGCTTGGAGAATTTTGAGCATTACTTTACTAGCATGTGAGATTAGCGCAATTGTGCAGTAGTTTGAGCATTCTTTGGCATTGCCTTTCTTAGGGATTGGAATGAAAACTGACCTTTTCCAGTCCTGTGGCCACTGCTGAGTTTTCCAAATTTGCTGGCATATTGAATGCAGCACTTTCACAGCATCATCTTTCAGGATTTAAATAGCTCAACTGGAATTCTATCACCTCCACTAGCTTTGTTCATAATTATGCTTTCTAAGGCCCACTTGACTTCACATTCCAGGATGTCTGGCTCTAGATGAGTGATCACACCATTACACTTAAGAAAAAGGAAAGCTAGAAAGAGAGTAGGTTGTTTTAGAAATAACATCTCTGTAAAATGAAGTATACATATAGAAACAGGCCTGAAAAGATGTTCACCCAGCTTATGTGATGGTTATTTCTGGATAATAGGATTATTAACGATTTTTAGAAAGTTTTTGCTTGATTATATTTTCTAATCTTTCTAAAAAACAGTTTATAATTGAGCTACTTTCAATATAAATAATTAAAAGCTGTATATGAGTACTATGGCATCACCAACTGGATGGACATGAGTTTGAGCAAGCTCCAGGAGTTGGTGATCGACAGGGAAGCCTGGCATGCTGCAGTTCATGGGGTCGAAAAGAGTCAGACACAACTGAGCGATTGAACTGAACTAAGGAAAACGTAAGGAAGTGGCTTTTAGGGTCATAGACATCTAAAAGTAGTAGTTTATTAAGATAGTATAAGCATCTAATACAGTGCCTAACACATAGAAAGTGAAAAATTGCTCATAAAATCAGAGCAAAATGTGTTTTCCTTTGTACACAAAGAATGATTTTAGCATTTTAGCTGCAATGTTTTCACTGTGGAAATATCTATATTTTAAATTAGGAATCTTTGAATTTGACTTGTAATTTGCATATGACCTGATAAACTCTCCTTCCAAATTTATCCCATGTGTAAACTTTGGAAAATGGGCTCGGCTGCAATGGGAAAATCTTGTATTTCATTACATTATCTTCAGTTTAGCAATCCTGTTGGAGGCTCCATTCACGAGCATTAGTCTAAATCACCTAAATCTGACCCTAAACTCTCAAACCTTCCCATGAAAAAAATGTTAAGGCTTGGAACATTACTGAAAGAACCTCTGTGAAACCACTAGAAATTTCTCTAATGCATACTCTTTAAATTTGATCATTACTAACACTCAATCACTTAGAAACTAAAAGATTTTGATCTCAGCAACATACTGAGTTTTCTTCGCAGCCATGCATTTTGAAAATATATCCAGATGGACGTGTGACTTTGCAAACCTGCTTAATTGTGATAAAGAGCCATTTCTTTTGGTCACATTCTCATACTAAGATGCTGACAGAATTCATGAAGGAAATAATGATGATGTATGGCATAAATCCAAAAAGAGTTTCCTTAAATTTTTCATTTATTTTTGGCTGTGCTGGGTCTTCATTTCTGTGCAGGCTTTTCTCTATCGCAGTGAGCAGGGTCTACTCTCCAGTTGCGGTGTGCAGGCTTCTCATTGTGGTGGCTTATCTTGTTGCAGTTCCCAGCCTCTGGAGCACAGGCTCAGTAGCTGTGGTGCATGGGCTTAGTTGCTCCCTGGCCTGTAGTAGTTGGGGGTAGTAGTTGGGGCTTTGGGTGCTGATGGGTATTCTTTTTATTAAACAATCTTTCTAAAAAATTCTTGACATGTAAAAATGCATTTTGTAAACAGTTTTGACTTCTCTGGTGGTCCAGCAGTTAAGACTCCATGCTTCCATTGCTAGGGGTAGAGGTTCAATCCCTGATTGGGAAACTAAGATCCCACATGCCTCAGAATGGACAAAAATAAATAAATAGAGAATCAATTAAAAATTAAAAATACAGTTTGGGTCTTCCTTGGTGGCTCATTGGTAAAGAGCCAATGCAGGAGACACAGGTTCAATCCCTGGTCCAGGAAGATCCTACATGCCATGGAGCAACTAAGCCCATGCACCACAACATAGCACTGATGATTATTACACCTTGAAGAGGGTACTCTGGGTACCACCAAGTCAAATGGCTTCTTCTCCGACAAAGTGAGACAACCTTGAGCTTAAACTATTGCCATTGCTCTGGTTAAGAAAGTCTTGAACAAATCTAGTAGGCTGGGCTTAGGAGAGAAAGAAGCTTCTGGAAGGAAATTCATCCTACAGGAAGAAAGAGACAGATGGGAAAAGACAGAAAACTTGACCTTGCAACAAAGTCTTAGTGATCAGAGGGGAAAAGTGATGCCACATTTAGAAAATGACTGTGTCCTTGGCCAACCCAGATGGATACATCTGAGTTCTAAGAAGAGAAAATACTGTGTGTATATGTTGCAAAATGCTGTTTCAACAAAAAGCTCTAATACTTTGGGAAAGAAACAGATTATTCTGGAACTCCTCTAATCGCTCAGGATAAAATGAGAGAGAAGTCTGTCACAGAGAGCTGCTTATCTGTTCCACCATCAGTGCTTCCAATTATCAGAGGGGGTGCATTGAGAGGAGCAGCAATATTGTCCAAGGGAAGAATGGCAGCACCCAGCAGGAGACTGCAACTCCCCTAAGGGGGTCATAGGGCAATGACACAGCCTCTATAGGTTAGGAGAGTACAGGAACAGTGGCAAGTACCATCCCACACAAACAGGACACCACAGCAGCTAACAGGGTGGCAGCAGCTAACAGGGTGGCAGCAGCTGCCAGTAGGAAACTAGCCAAGTAAACCTTAGCCCAGAAGGAGAAGCGCTCAGCAGAAGCACACAACACAGCTGTGTGGGTTCACAGGGTTTATCTGGGCATGCCGAGAAATACCAGGCAGAGGACAAGAACAGCAAGATGGGAAGAGCTCGTGTGTATGTGTGGTCAGTCGTGTCTGACCCTTTGCAACGCCATGGGCTCTGTAGTCTTTCAGGCTCCTCTGTCCATGGGATTTCCTGTGCAAGAATATTGGAGTGGGTTGCCATTTCCTGCTCCAGGGGATCTTTTCTGACCCAAGGATCAAACCTGCATCTTCTGCATTGGCAGGCAGACTCTTTACCAGCTGAGCCACTGGGAAAGCCCTAAGATGGCAAGAAAGCCTTGGCAAAGAGTTAGTAGTCTTGTGTAAGTAGGAAGAAGAAAAGAGTCTGTGAAATTTAGCACTGTTAATGTTCCTCAGTTTCCTTACCTACAAAATGAAGGTAATCATATTCCTATGTCTAAGGAATGTTCTAAGAGTTAAATGGAATAATATGAAAAGCATTTAGAATAGTATCCGGCACAAGAAGCAGTATGTTGAAGTTATAACTGTTATTATAAACTCATTCTGCAGTATATTCTGGTCATTTATTCATTCATTCAACCAATGGCTAAACTTTAATTTTAAAACATCCACAAGTCGTTCTCTTAAGTACTACCCAATGTAGATTTCTATGAAGTTAGGTATAATGAGCAGCTCCAACTAATCTTCAAAACTCTCAGATATAATACGAATCACTTATATTTTGAAAATTTCACTAACAGATAACTCACTTGCACTTTAGAATTATTATCCTTTATAATCAAGTAAATATCACTATAGGTGTCATGACTTTCTCTAACATTCAATGTGTATGAATTGCAAGGTTCATCAGCTATTCCCTTATTATTTAGCACTATACTTAACAATCACACTAAATAGATTGGTGTCTGCTTTATAATGACTTGATAAATTAGCTAATCTTATCTTAGGTGTGGGAAACTAATTCAGATATCATTTAGTACATACATACTCTAACATTCTTTTTTCCTTCAAAAGTATAACTTCACTAAAGTAATAAGACTTGCCAAAAAAAGTTCCTCTCTTAGAGTAAGAAGAAACAAAAGCGTTAGGTTCATGAACTCTCAATTGTTTTATGTCATTTCTGACTCTCTGTGAGAGAGAAGTGAAAATGATCCTCAGAAACCCTGAATCTCCTTCACAGTATCAAAAGTTTTCTGGAGCTCCTGAGTATATGTTAGGTTTACTGCAGTAATTTGGAGCAGTAGGACAACCCTCATAAAAGAACTCTAGAATTTTCTCACATGAAAGACTGACTTTGAGCTGCCCATTACAGTATCTTAAAAAGAGACCGCAGCTGTTTTCACCCATGCTCTAAGCTCCAAGTCTGTGTTTCCTCTCCTCTATGGCAAACGGAGGAGAGAAACAGAGACAGAAGGGCATGCCAGGTTCCAGTTATGACTACCACTAGGTTCCCAGTTGGTACAAGTGACTGGGTGAAGTTGCCATCCACTGAAATGGGTAACAGTGGGAGACCATCAGGCATTCGGACAAACATGTAAATTTGCCTTTTGTGTTTCAGAACCAAGTACACAGGAAATACATGCAGCCATCTGCTAACCCAGGCCAAGACCCTTCTCCTACACTACCATTCTAGACTGTTCCTGGCCCCCTTTTTCTTCTCACCACAGTGACAAGTGTTGTTGTTTAGTTGCTCAGTCATGTTCGATTCTTTGTGACCCCATGGACTGTAGTCTGCCAGGCTTCCTCTGTCCATGGGATTCTCCAGGTGAGAATACTGGAGTGTGTTGCCATGCCCTCTTCCAGGGAATCTGCCCAACCCAGAGATCAAACCATGTCTTCTGCATTGCAGGCAGATTCTTTACTGCCAAGCCACCAAGGGAAGTAGAATATTCCAATTCTGTGTCCTATTTCATCAGGAATTTTCTTTCTGGTTTATTCCAGAAACAAATTCTAAGGCATAAATGGAGGCCAAATGGGTTCTTCCATCCATCTTACCACAATTGGGCTATAATATAAACTTACAAAGAATTAACAAACAATAGGAGTTTGGGGTCCTACAGCAAGGGCAGGGAGGAATACATTTTTGTAAAGGTGCACATTTCAGTGCCCATCAAATTATAATATACAAGATTCTGGTCTCATTTTAATAAAATATCAAAGGAAACATAAGTAAATTCACATACCCTTCTGCATGGAACTTTCTCCAGTTGTCATCAGGAAGAAATGACAATTCCCTGCCTTGAACCCACATAGGACTTTCTTTTACACTTTTTAATAGGGACCTTACCATTTTAATATTTTTATCCCATTTACCTGTGCACATTTATCTCCCATACTGCAAAGTGATTCAGTTCCCTCTTGTTCCTTCTCTTCTTTCCCCACTTTTCACACACATGCATGTGCACGCACACACACACACACACCACACTCTCACTACTACTGCACTGTGATTTACAAATAATGCATGTGCAGTCAACAGGTATGGAATAATAAATGTTAGAAGATAGATTTTAAAGCTTTATTTGTACACGGAAAAAGTCTTTCTATTCTGGCCTATGATTAAAAGGCACTACAAGCAATCAAGTTTTGTCTCTCCAGATCACAATCATAATACGCCTCTTCTAAAGCATTGTCTAAACCACATTTGCTTTTATTTTTTATTTGCTTAGCAGATAGAAGAAACTACCGTATGTGCTTTAAAGCTATTGACATTTCATCTAATGCCAAGGTCGAGTTCAGATGTCTCAAGATACTATGAGACAAAAGACAAATATAAATTTACAGATTGGTTTGTAAAAGAATCTTATTAATTTAGACCACAACAATGTGAAATTTGTTATCATTTGAAAAAAGTTTGGTATCTAAAATAATAATAATATGGTCAAAATTTCAAGAAACATATTTATACTGTTAACCAACAATTTCAAGGAGTTTGTAAGAGGTGCATTGTTTGCCTTTAATAAATATGCAAATAACAGGTTTGAAAATTATAGATAATTAGCTACTTACTAAGGAAGCTTATGTAAGGAATCCTATTAAGATATATTGTTTAATATTTCTAATTCTTATTATGTTTTAATTATTTTTGTCTTTCTCCTGCTACTAGAAATCAAGCTTGATGATAACAGGGTTTTGTCTATTTTGTTCACTGCTATGTTCTCTGCACTGAGAACAGTGCCTGGCATGCGGAGATGTTTAATAAACAAGTTGCTAAATAAGTAAAAGAATGGATGATATCACTAAGTGTATTTGAAAGTGACAGAATATTTTTAAAACACTGAAATTTTACTATCTGAATTCAAATTGTGAACTAATGCAAGAGTTCCCCTGGTATTCCAATCAGTGCCCCTTATTAACTTTAACTCCAAAGCTATGTCATTTTGGAAATCATCACTACAAACGAGTAGAGAAATTTTCAGTCTTCTACAAAGCTGCAAGGGTGGAATCACTTTTAGAATTGCAGTATAAATTCAGAGACACATAAAGAATTTAATTTCCTTGGTTTGACTGCTCTGTTTTCAGCTATTCCAACCAGCTCATTGACCAAAATAATATACAGCTGATCTATAAAGTTGATAAACCACAGCATGTCATGTATTAGGAAGACATTTTGTGCAAATTTCTTTTAAGACTGAATTGGTCATAAAGCCTCAAACATCTTTTTCCCCGCCTCTGTCATCTTCCCTTCTACACCACCTATAACCTACTCCAAGCATTTCTGAAAATTAGTGTTCAATTTCTACGTACTTCACTCAAGCAAACAGGCTAAGAAATTTGGTGCTTAAAGAGCATTGTTTTTAAAGAACAAAACAATTACACCTAATCTCGTCTGCAAACAAAAAGAGGCTTCAATGTTGAAAGTATGTGTTCTATCTCCACCAGCTCATAAACTGCAGCGTTCTTATTGGCATTTGTTTACTGTATTCTTTGATCATTTCTGACACCACTATTACCAATTTTGTCTATACTAATATCATTTTATGACTTGTAAGTAATACAGCAGAAGCAGAGGTATATAGCCAGCAAGTGGAATGGCTTGGCTTTCACAATTGCACCAGATCTTGCTACTGGTTTTTGCCTAATCTGTCTCCTCCATCCCACCCTAGATCAGAATACTTTCACATGCCTTGCAACAAAATAATCTGAAAATGTTTAAAACATTTCTCTGTGAGCCCTCAAAAGAACCAGACCCTTATTATTCCCAAATGAGCCTGTAAATCCACATTCTGCCTCAGTGTCTTGACAAGAAGGGCAGATCAAACATAAAACCTGTTGAGAGTGTTTGACGGTCCAATGGTGGTAGCTGTGGTTTATACACCCAAAACAGAATCACATAAGCTCCCTTACAGAACCAATAGGCCAGTGATATTCAAACTCATCTTTTTCATTAACAGTGAAATACACACTTTCCCCTCACCCTAATGAGGAAAAAAAAAAAAATCTTACACGGCAATTTGGCCCAGAAAACATATAGAGTAGCTCTCCTTGAATCAAGCACAGAAGACCAGGACACCACCAGCTTGAGAGTCTGTGAGGCCAACCAAGCCGCAACCAGCAGGAAACCTGGTCCAGAGGCAGAGGAAAGCAATAAAGGCCAAGAGATCAGGCAATAGACTGAGAAATAAGGGCTAAGACTTCGGCTATAAGGGCCTAAATTAGTTGTAAAATAAGGGCTAAGACTTAGTTCCAGTCAGAGGGATGTTGAATCAGTAACAAGAGAGAAGGTACAGATCTAGAACCAGATGGTGACTCTCAAGTTGCCGGCTGCCTTCCCATAACTGCTACCTCCAAGACCACACGTTCAGACTGAGCTTGCTGAGCATAATGCTCACTATTCTGCTGTAAGTGTAGTGACTGACTCAGGAATGTGGATCAGCTATAAGGAGTGGGGTTAAAAATACCCAGCAGTGTGTCAGATGCTTAGGTTAACATGCTCCCCGAGGAGACTGGCAATCTAGCCTCACCTCCACAACTGGCACTAAAGGGCTATAGGCAGGCTGGTGTGAACACCAAGCTGTCCTTTCCAGTGCAGGAATAGATTCCCACACAGGCAGACTGAGGGGACAATGTGACTGGGCTCTATCCCACCGCAATGAAGTGACTATCTCAATCTGTAAAGTGAGTCCCATGAATTGTTTGGCTTTCCAGTGCATACAAAAGTTATGTTTATGCTATCTTATTAAATGGTCAAGAGCATTATGGCTAAATAAAAAATGTACATGCCTTCGTGTCCAACTCTTAGCTACCCGATGGACTGCAACCTACCAGGCTCCTCCATCCATGGGATTTTCCAGGCAAGAGTACTGGAGTGGGGTGCCATTGCCTTCTACAAATTAAAAATATTGCTAAAAAATTCCAACCATCATCTGAGACTTCTGTGAGTCATAATCATTTTGGGGTAGCAAAATCAAAGATCGATGATGAAAGGTCATTGCAACAATTATACTAATAAGAGAAAAGTTTGAAATATTCTGAGAATTACCAACATGTGACACAGAGACAAGGAGGAAGTAAGTGCTGTCAGGAAAATGGCGCTAATAGACCTGCTTAAGTCAGGGTGGGTGCAAATCTTCGATGTGTTAAAAAATGCAATATCTGCAAACACAATAAAATGAGGTGCAGTTGCGAATTGGGAAAGGGGCGCGTCAAGGCTGTATACCGCCACCCTGCTTATTTAACTTATATGCAGAGTACATCACGTGAAATGCCGGGCTGGATGAAGCACAAGATGGAAAGAAGATTGCTGGGAGAAATATCAATAACCTCAGATATGCAGATGACACCACCCTTATGGCAGAAAGCAAAGAGGAACTGAAGAGCCTCTAGATAAAAGTGAAAGAGGAGACTGAAAAAGTTGGCTTAAAACTCAACATTCAGAAAATTAAGATCATGGCATCCAGTTCCACCACTTCATGGCAAATAGATGGGGAAACAATGGGAACAGTGACAGACTTTATTTTGGGGCTCCAAAATCACTGCAGATGGTGACTGCAGCCATGAAATTAAAAGATGCTGGCTCCTTGGAAGAAAAGCTATGACCAACGTAGACAGCATATTAAAAAGCAGAGACATTACTTTGCTGACAAAGGTCTAGTCAAAGTTATGGTTTTTCCAGTAGTCATGTATAGATGTGAGAGTTGGACTATAATGAAAGCTGAGTGCTGAAGAATTGATGCGTTTGAATTGTGGTGTTAGAGAAAACTATTGAGATTCCCTTGGATGGTAAGGAGATCCAACCAGTCCATCCTAAAGGAAATTAGTCCTAAATATTCATTGAAAGGACTGATATTGAAGTTGAAGCTCCAATACTTTGGCTTTGGCCACCTGATGCAAAGGACTGACTCATTGGAAAAGAGCCTGATGCTGAGAAAGATTGACATCAGGAGGAAAGGGGTCGAGAGAGGATGAGATGGTTGGATGGCATCACCAACTCGATGGACATGAGTTTGAGCAAGTTCTGGGAGTTGGTGATGGACAGGGAAGCCTAGCGTGCTACAGTCTATGGGGTCACAAAGAGTTGGACACAACAGAGCGACTGAACTGACAGACAGTATGTATGTATGTGTATTTTTAATTGAGTCCAACAAAAAGTTTTTTGGAAAAGGATGCCCAAGATTAGGATATGGTGTCAGATCCTGGAACAGACAAACTACCTGGACCCTGATAAGTGTCAAACTGCAATTATGGCTCTCATAGGATTTCGACATGTAGTTTAAAAGGTGCGTTCCAATCAACTGTAACTAGCTCCAGATTATTCTATGACTAGGAATGCAATTCCTCACATATGGCAGCCTGAGTCACACTAAAGAGAATGCCAAAAAAACAGCCAAGAAAACAAGTTAAGTAGGTTGTTACATCCTTGGGAAATGATTTTTAAAAATCAGTTAATAGACAAGAGAAAGGAAATGAGCGTGTATGACTGTGCAAGTGTGAGTGAATGTGAGAAAGACAGAGGTGTTGAGCAAATTGTGATCTGCCTCTTGAAACATAAGAAAAGATATTTCTGCCCCTTCCAGGATGGGGAACTTTGGACAAGTCTTTTCTTTCTTTGGGGCCTCATCTAACTCAAAGGGAAAATGATGGCTTCAGTGTGAATGGCCTGTGAGGTCTCTTACAGCTCTCATAGTCTTTGGTTCTCTAACTCCTTTTGAAAATCTAGCAATAGATTTCAGCTATGGGTGCAAAGACCACAGAGGGACTGTCTTGCTTTCCTTTTATCGTTACTTCATCTTCTAATTATATCTTCATTTTCCATTTGTCATAACAGTAATTTATGTACCCTCCCACCAGGCAATCTCTGCCTCATTTCCTGGCAATAAAGAATAATTTCTTTTATTCTACACTAAGGACTACAGGAACCTCTGAATCCATCCCCACACCTTTCTTGTAAAGCTCTTTCTAAGGAGAATGGGCAGGGAGTGGAGATAGCTGGCCAGTGTGTGAAGGACACCATCCAGTTATCACCTGCCAGTTACCTCAAAGGATCCTTCAGGACCTTGGATAAGGTGGAAAATGACCAGCTATTCAGATAAAGAAGAGAACTGGGCACAAGAATAAATGGTGGAATATGTGCAGAGGAAAGGGAGACAGTACTGTACCCAAATCACTCCGTATCTCTGGATCCCAGGACTTCACAGTTAGTCCCAACAAGCTGTATACCAAACGTGGGGGATGCAGCAAGAGAGATCTGCCCAGTTGGAAAGAATATCTTATCACTGATGTTTAGCATTTTTGTTATATGGTGATAAAATGCAGATCAACTTTAGCTTCATTATTGTTTCTGAATCCTCTACAGACAGTGCCAATGGGAAGTTGATCTGAGAAAATAGAATGTAAAGGAAACATCCCTGTATTGAAAAGACCTGAGTGCTAATAATAATAAGGGTCACTAAGCATCTGGTAGGCTAAATAATTGTCTTCCAAAGATATCCAGGTCCTCATGCACGGAACCTGCTAATGTTACCTTATACGATAAAAGGGACTTTGTGGGTATGACTAAGTTATGGGTCTTGTGAGAAGATTATCCTGGATTATCCTGAGATGAAGTGAGATGTGCAATTGCACTCACTTCCCAGGCTAGCAAAATAAAGCTCAAAATTCTCCAAGCCAGGATTCAACAGTACTTGAACTGATAGCTTTCAGATGTTCAAGCTGGACTTAGAAAAGGCAGAGGAACCAGAGATGAAATTGTTGACACTCGTTGGATCATAGAAAAAGTAAGAGAATTCCAGAAAAATGTCTACTTCTGCTTCCTTGAATACGTTAGAGCCTTTGACTGTGTGGATCACAACAAACTGTGAAAAATTCTTCAAGAGATGGGCATACCAGACCCCCTTTCCTGCCTCCTGAGAAACCTGTATGCAAGTCAAGAAGCAACAGCTAGAACTGGACATGGAAGAACAGACTGGTTCCAAATTGGGAAAGGAGTATGTCAAGGCTGTATATTGTCATTCAGCTTATTCAATTTATATGCCAAGTATTCAGAAAATGAAGATCATGGCATCCTGTCTCATCACTTCATGGGAAATAGATGGGGAAACAGTGGAAACAGTGTCAGATTGTATTTTGGGGGGCTTCAAAATCACTGCAGATGGTGACTGCAGCCATGAAATTAGAAGACGCTTACTCCTTGGAAGAAAAGTTACGACCAACCTAGATAGTACATTCAAAAGCAGAGACATTACTTTGCTGAGTAAGGTCCGCCTAGTCAAGGCTATGGTTTTTCCTGTGGTCATGTATGGATGTGAGAGTTGGACTGTGAAGAAGGCTGAGTGCAGAAGAATCGATGCTTTTCAACTGTGGTGTTGGAGAGACTCTTGAGAGTCCCTTGGATTGCAAGGAGATCCAACCAGTCCATTCTGAAGGAGATCACCCCTGGGATTTCTTTGGAAGGAATGATGCTAAAGCTGAAACTCCAGTACTTTGGCCACCTCATGCGACGAGTTGACTCACTGGAAAAGACTCTGATGCTGAGAGGGATTGGGGGCAGGAGGAGAAGGGGACGACCGAGGATGAGATGGCTGGATGGCATCACGGACTCGATGGACATGAGTCTGAGTGAACTCTGGGAGATGGTAATGAACAGGGAGGCCTGGCGTACTGAGATTCATGGGGTCGAAAAGAGTCAGACACGACTGAGCGACTGAACTGAACTGAACATCATGTGAAAAGCTGGGCTGGATAAATACAAGCTGGAATCAAGATTGCCAGGAAAAATATCAATAACCTCAGGTGTGCAAATGATAACACCCTTATGGCAGAAAGCAAAGAGGAGCTAAAGAGCCTCTTGAAAGTGAAAGAGGAGAGTGAAAAAGCTGGCTTAAAACTCAACATTCAAAAAATGAAGATCATAGCATCCCACCCCATTACTTCACGGTCAATAGAAGGGAAACAATGGAAACAGTGATAGACTTTTATCTTCTTGGGCTCCAAAATCACTGCAGATGGTGACTGCAGCCATAAAATTAAGACACTTGCTCCTTGGAAGAAAAGTTATGAAAAACCTTGAGAGCATATTAAGAAGCAGAAACATTACTTTGCTGATAAACGTCCATATAGTCAAAGCTATGGTTTTTCAGGTAGTCACATATGGATGAGAGAGTTGGACCATAAAGAAATCTGAGAGCTGAAGAATTGATAACTTTCCAACTGTGGTGTTGGAGGAGACTCTTGAGAGTCCCTTGAACTGCAAGGAGATCAAACCAGTCAATCCTCAAGGAAATCGATCCTGAATATTTATTGGAAGGACTGATGCTGAAACTCCAATACTTTGAACACTTGATATGAAGAACTGACTCATTGGAAAAGACCCTGATGCTGGGAAAAATTGAAGGCAGGAGAAGGGGACGAGAGTGGATGACATGATTCGATAGCATCACCGACTCATGGACATGAGTTTGAGCAAGCTCCAGCAGTTGGTGATGGACAGGGAAGCCTGGCATGCTGCAGTCTATGGGGTCACAAAGAGTGAGACACGACTGAGTCACTGAACTGACTGACTGGCCTTGAGAAGGGCCCTAAGTTCAGTTCAGTTCAGTTGCTCAGTCGTGTCTGACTCTTTGTGACCCCCATGAATCGCAGCACGCCAGGCCTCCCTGTCCATCACCAACTCCTGGAGTTCACTCAGACTCACATCCATCAAGCCGGTGATGCCATCCAGCCATCTCATCCTCTGTCATCCCCTTCTCCTCCTGCCCCCAATCCCTCCCAGCATCAGAGTCTTTTCCAATGAAAGGGCCCTAAATGCCATCACAAATATCCGTAGAAGAGCAATGCAGAGAGAAATACTACCACAGAGAAGAGAAGGCAATGGGACAGCTAAAGCAGAGGTTGAAATAATGTGGCCACAAGCCAATCAACAACTACCAAAAGCAAAACAAACAAACTACCACCACCAGAAGCTGAAAGAAACAAGGCATGAACTCTTACCTGAAGTTTCTATAAGGAACCAGCCACGATGACACTTTGATTTTAGCTCTGTATAACTCATTTCTGATTTCTATAACTGTAAAATATGTGTTGTTTACGCCACTAATGTTGTGGTGATTTGTTACAACAGCCACCAGAAACTAACACAGCATCTGTTGTATGCCACATTTCATTAGATACTTAGCATGGATCATCTCCACATCAGCCCTGTGAAATACTATCATACTCATTTCACAGACAAGGAAAGTGAAGCTCTCAGAGACCACTCAACCAGTTACTGGCAGAGTGTATGACTAACTTCAGAATCTACTTTTTTTCCCAGTACAACATGTAGTTAAAAGAATAAATAACCATAATTATGAGCATTTACACTCATCTGAAGCCTTTGTGAAGAACCTCACATGTATGTCTACTAATCCTCCCCAAATCTCAAAACACTGAGATTTAGATTTAAAAAAAAAAAAAATTTATTTCATAGTTGAGTGGCAATGGGAAAATGACTTATTCTCTGTGAAATGAAACTAAAAATAACATTACCTGCCTCATAGGTGTGTTGTGAATACCTCACAGATATTAACATTTGTAAAGAGCTTATAAGGGTACTGGCAACATAGTTAAGTGCCAAGCTTTAAACTTAACCATGACGACACATTCTTTCAGGAATGTGGCCCTGCCTCATGTGCTAACTGTGTATGAGCTAGTCCCTTGACTAGATTAGAATGCCTTCAAACATTGATATTTCACAATTTGAGGTCTCTCCAGTACTCAGTGTCCCCAAATATGAAACGAAGGCTTTGGAAAATAATAAGCTCTGTTATTGTATGATTGCATGAGCCCTCTGAGAATGGTTTAAGAACCTCAGGAGTGGTATAAACCCTGTTGCAATTCCACCAAACTAAAACTACCTATCACGTCCACACACAGTGAGTTTGAATAACACGGATTAATGAGGGCTCAAGGCAACAAGATCATTCCATGTCACAAAGCAGTTTATCTGTAGAGGAAAGTTTATTCTTGCCAAGTCCTTTTTAGCTAGACTAGATGCTTTTCTTTCTAAAATGAGGGAGATCATGAAACTGGCTTTGAATAAATAAAGGCTCTATAATTTCAAAACAATGAGCAATATGACACCCAACATCATTTTTACCAATATGTGACCTTTTGTCATTTCTGTCTCCTTATATCTGCTGGGAGATGGGCCTAACGTTCATGGATGTCAGGTACCTCATTTAGTATGACAGAAAATTGGTAGGAAAGGAATCAAAACTATGGTAAAAAGGCTTATGCACAAACCAGTTTTTCTGGTAGCCATGTCTCATGGCAGTAAGAGATCACAGTCCACCACCCATAGAAGCACTTCTGGGGCCAGAGGAATGAGTTGTGAGGGCAGGCAGGCATGGACAGAAGACCAGAACGGTGACCCTGGCGGGGAAAACAAGGTGCTTCTACTCTCACCATGGCCAAGCCCGGTTCTGCTGGTATTTACCTCTTAATCGCTCAGCAATGACTGCCTTCCACCTTTCTTTTCAACAGACTTTCTCAAATTGTTTGTACACTGAGGTATCTTATAACTAGGTGTTATGGACTAAATATCTGTGTTCCACCAGAATTTTAGGTTGAAATCCTAATGCCCACTGTGATAGTATTAGGAAACGGGGCTCTAGGGAAGTGATTAGTTCATGAGGATGGAGCTCTCATGAATAAGATTAGTACCCTTATAAAAGGCCCACAGAGCTCTCAGCACCCCTTCTCCCACTGTGAAGGCACAGCAAGAAGAACCAGGGAGCAGGCCCTCACCAAGAACCCCAACTATGCTGACCCCCTGATATCAGCCTTCCAGCTTCCAGAACCACGAGAAATACATTTCTGTTGTTTTAAGCATCCATATCATGATATTATTTTATAGCAGCCCAAACTGACTCAGACACTAGGTTAATAGTTTCCAGTTGTTTTCAGAAAATATGGGAACCCCCTTTACCATCAAACATTTTCTCAGACCTCCACATGACAACAGCTATACTTCACTACTGATGGTCGAGAAACCAGTGACAATAGTAACTGAATCCCAGGATACATACATTCAAAATGTTACATACATGTGCAAGTAATATATTTATCCAGTTTTTCACAAGATTTTTCTGAAGTTCTTAAAATAAATTTATCCCTCCCCACTCCTGAGGCTGTTGTCAAGTGGGCATTTTGTCTCTTTTTCCTCCTACTTCCTTGTCCTGATATGGCCACCAAGCCTCCTCCTCAAACATGGTTGCTATGTGACCAGAATTCAATGCTCTGACTAATCAGATCTGTTGTTACTTTGCTGTTGGTTTATCCAGTTTCTCTCCCTTACAGTATTCTCACATGTGAAACCTAGGGTAAAATCTCCCTGTAAAATTCAGAGTCTGTCCTCCAGCTCTGCTCCAGTTATCCCATTTCAGTTCTCTCAACTCTTCCTTGAACCCCAGTTCTGATGCCCCATGTCCCCCACTCCATGGCTAACCTATATGATGGAAATGAGGGAAGGGTATCAAGATGGCCTCACTGAGGAGACTCCCTTTGAACTGCATCTTGAGAAATGAGCAGGAGTTTCACTGGCAAGGTTAAGGGAAAAAGTATTTCAAATGAGGCAAAACTATAGAAAGTGTTGAGCAGTAGTTCGAAATGAAGCATGTGTTAAACACGCAGATTTCCGGACCCCACCTCCAGAGATTCTGACTCATAAGTCTAGGGTGGGCAAGGCCCAGAAGTCTACATGTTCAACATATGCCCTATATAGTTCTGATAGTGGTGGTTTACACATTGTACTTTAAGAAACAATGACCTAGAAACAGGCTTAGTAAGTCAAATATAATTTGTTCATCTGTAGAACTGTGCAGGGAAATTCTGCTGAGGGTCAAGGGTAATAGCTATAGCTCATCTGAAGAAACTGCCTCATGTACACATTGAGATATGAATACATTCCTGATCCCTCGGTATTGCTGACTAATGGTATGCTGAACAAATCTTGCCTAAGAGGGAGCTAGTTCTTCCTTTACATATCTTTCTAACTTCATTAAAGCCAAAATTTTCAAGTATAAATAAGCATTGTTGATTTTTGCCCTGCAAATCACAAGACAGAAGATGCTTCTTTTGTATACCTAACCACCATTGTGTCAAAATTTCATGACACCTCATATTTTAAGATGGCACTTTATGGGTTTCAGTCTCAGAGCTCTTGGCACCTGCATAAAGGCAGTTTCTGCACATACTCAAAATGCATTTGTAAACGACAGATGGAGTAATGGGGTGAGGATAATGCAATTTGCATATATGAGCAAATGTATAAGCCTGATGGGTAACTTTCTATGTTAAGGTATGAAGTTCATGAGGCCAAGGTTATAAGTTTAATCTACATATGAATCAGATAACTGTTCTCCATCACTTAACAGACCCTACCCTTTCCCCAGGTCACCAGTGAACAAATATAACTGGGCTAGGCATAAGTGCATGGGCTAGGCATTAGCTCTGTGTAAGATAGTCCACCTATGTGAAAATAACAAAGATGCAGAGCACATGTTTAATAAGAAGAATGGGTTAGGATTACTTCCTTTTTTTTCAAATAAAGTAGAACCAGACCTTTATCTTAGAGAATTCAAACATGGTTTTATGTGCCACCTTTTGTAGTAATATATTTAGGTAAGTATGCTAAAGCATCCTTCTAACTGAGAGTCAAGTAGGGGAAAAAATGCGGTTAGTGGTGCTGTGTAGATGGATGTAAAATGGAGGAGAGCATGCCATCAAGGTAGCTTCACAATGCAAGAAGTGGATATACAATTTGATTTGTCCATCATACCTCAATAAAAACAAAATGCAATAGTTGGTTTTATTGTCTAAAGGGAAATATATTATTCACATGATCCTTTGGGCTTCTGGATTCTTCACTGATTTCCACCAAAGAGCATACAAGACATTATAAATCCCATCAAGAAAAAGGTCTAAGTAGCTGTCTTCTGTTTGAATGGTCACTGGCATAACTCAAGCAGGCTTAGGCCCAACGCATGCTAGGGCCTTGCCAAGAAGGCATCTGTGTGAATTGGGAAGATGGTAAGACTAGTCTGTATAGAGACTGGGAAACTGGCCCCAAAGGCCAGTTTAGGAGAGAGCAAGTCAGTCTTCCACAGGTATGATGGTTTCCGTCCTAAACCTGAAAACATTCAGTATAGGTCCATTAACCAATAAGGTCAGTGACTGAGTCAGTAAACAATCCAAGAAGTAATCACTTAGTCAGTAGTCAGGTTCTAACTGATTCATATAGAACAAGCACCCAAACCAGCAGCTAACCAAAAGAGCACAGTTTCTAACCACACAAGAAGGTACCAACAGGATGCTTTAGAGTAACGGTGCACTAGTTAACTGAGTCAGGGTTACTGATAGGATCCTATTCTAGATACTCCTGGGGGATGATAATGACAAGATGGAGACCTAGGCTAGACCTCTGAAATTACTGCCTCCAGAGAAGTTAATACAAATAATCAACATTGCACAATGCTTGCACAGAGTAAGTCCACAATAAGTGCTAGTTATTATAATAATTACTTAAAAACTGTGACAGAACTGCTGAGTTACCCTTGCCTTCCACTAGGCCAACTCTGAAAGCCATGTATTTTCCTCAGCCCTTTCTTGCTGTGACTTAAAGATCATGTAGTTCAGAGTTCACAAGTCTACCATGTTTGGAGATAAAGAATTACACAGTTTCAAATGGTCAGACCAAGACTGAAAAATGCCATATTGCATGACAGTTAAGATAATGAGCTCTGAGATCAAGCCATCTGGATTTATATTCTAACTTGTCCACACTATGTAGCCTCAGGCAATTTGCTTACTTTACTGTGCCTCTAGTTGGCCCTCCATAAAATAAGCATGACAAAAATCTCATTGAGTTATTCTAAAAATTAAACTGACATAATACATGTAAAGTGCTTAACATGGTACCCAGCACACAGTAAGTACTCGATAACTGTTTACAATTGTGATTTGTGATTGTTGCTTCTTTTTCATTCAGAACTGGCTCAGGAGGCATGACCAAATCTGTACTTTTGGATAGATGTGGGCTTACCTGGGAAAAGCTGACAAAGAGGGACAATAATAGAGCAAGAGTTGCTAATGAAATGCTAACAGCCAACTTGAGTGGACCAAGAGGATACATTTAAAGTTTAATAAGGCTTAAGGTCCCTTAACCTGAAGCAATGAAGGTTCGAAATACCATGGCACATATAAGGGGTGGGGAGACTTGATGGTAATCCAGGACTTCTAAGCCCCCCTCACTTCACAACAGGAAGGCAGCTACTTGCCCCACATAGCCATGGGGCCAGTGGAAAGTCAGACCAGAGAGACTGCTTATGGATCTCCTCACATTGTAAGAGTGTTTCAAGCTGGTTTGGGTAGGGAAGATCTTTTTCATTTATGCTAGCAATTTTTTCATTGCAGTGCTTTATTCAACCCTTAGCCCCACACCAGCTAAAATGGCAGTTATTACATTGGGCTTAATGAATAGGAAACCAATGAATATGACTGAGGTGATCAGCCAGAATGAATCACCGATTTAGGAAGGAATGCCAGCTCAGCAAGGGCCCTGCTCACCTTCAGGCATGGGCCCCAAACTGTAGCTTCCAGCACCAATAGAGTTTATGGGGGAGGGAAATCACCCCAGTGGTGCCTAGGTAGCCACCCTTTGCTCTCCTATGCCCTCTCAAGCCCTGCCCTTTTCACTCTCAGGGTGACTTCTACCAAGAGTAGAATATTTACATTAGGGAAGGCAAGAGAGCACCTAAGAGCCTGCACTCTGGAGTCCCCTAAACTAGGCATGAATCCTAGCTCTATGACTAGCTGTGCAGGATTGAGCAGGGTACACAACGTTGATGGGCTTCAGAGTCCTCACCTAAACTAGGGGTCAACTTGGTAACTATCCCATAGGTCGACTATAAGGATTTGATGAGATTATCTCATTCAACCAATGTTTAGGGCATGTCTACTTTACAGCTGGCTGAGACTGTGCTAGGTGCTACAGACACATAAAGGAAAAACTAGACATGGTTTCTGCCTCATGGAACTTCCAGTCACAAAGAGGGGACCACAGTGCCTCTTCTATGCTATCACCGGACTTCTTGTTTACCGCAAGGCAGTAGCAGCTGATGGTTGGATGTATTTTACAACTAGAAGCCAGGCCTCTTTGCCCATCTTTAACCTAAACAATATTATCTGCCTGAGACCGTATTTCTGAAAACGTGCCCTCTTTCCAGGTTGCTTCATTGTTGTGTGTTGCCTGCTAGGACACATTGGTTGATTTTATTCACTCACTGAAACAGATGGGAATACCAGACCACCTGACCTGCCTCTTGAGAAACCAGTATGCAAGCCAGGAAGCAACAGTTAGAACTAGACATGGAACAACAGACTGGTTCCAAATAGGAAAAGGAGTACGTCAAGACTGTATATTGTCACCCTGCTTATTTAACTTATATGCAGAGTACATCATGAGAAATGCTGGGCTGGAGGAAGCACAAGCTGGAATCAAGATTGCCAGGAGAAATATCAATAACCTCAGATATGTAGATGACACCACCCTTATGGCAGAAAGTCAAGAAGAACTAAAGAGCCTCTTGATGAAAGTGAAAGAGGAGAAGTGAAAAAGTTGGCTTAAAACTCAACATCCAGAAAACTAAGATCATGTCATCTGGTCCCATCGCTTCATGGCAAATGGATGAGGAAACAGTGGCTGACTTTATTTTGGGGGCTCCAAAATCACTGTAGATGGTGACTGCAGCCATGAAATTAAAAGACGCTTACTCCTTGGAAGGAAAGTTATGACCAACCTAGACAGCATATTAAAAGTAGAGACATTACTTTGTCAACAAAGGTCCATCTAATCAAGGCTATGGTTTTTCCAGTAGTCATATATGGATGTGAGAGTTGGACTATAGAGAAAGCTGAGCATTGAAGAATTGATGCTTTTTAACTGTGGTGTTGGAGAAGACTCTTGAGAGTCCCTTGGACTGCAAGGAGATCCAACCAGTCCATCCTAAAGGAGATAAGTCCTGGGTGTTGATTGGAAGGACTGATGCTGAAGCTGAAACTCCAATACTTTGGCCACCTGATGCAAAGAGTTGACTCATTGGAAAAGACTCTGATGCTTGGAAAGATTGAAGGCAGGAGGAGAAGGGGAGGACAGAGGATGAGATGGTTGGATGGCATCACCAACTCAATGGACAAGGGTTTGGGTGGACTTTGGGAGTTGGTAATGGACAGGAAGAGCTGGCATGCTGCAGTTCATGGGGTCGCAAAGCATCGGACATGACTGAGCAACTGAACTGAACTGAACTGATCACTATACATTGGTGGAAATAGAAAAAGGTAATTGTGTCTTAAGCAGTGAGGGGTATGCTAGAGTGGAGGGAGAACAAAGTGGACAGCTCTGTTAAGAGCAATGTTGGACCCTTTAGGAGACATCAAAGATTATACATTTTGTACCAAGTACAACTGAAAACCATTGAAGAGTTTTAGGTACTGCAACAATATGCTTTTATGTTTACAAAAGATCCTCCTTTTTTCAGCATTTTATAATGAAAATTTTCTAAATGACACCAGAAATTCAAAAACTTTTATAGTAAGCACCCCCATACTACCCACTAGGAGTCTATAATACATTTATTAGACTTGCTTTATCACCTGTGTATCCACCTAGTCATCCTTCAATGAATCCAGTATATCTTATTTTTACATGCATTACAAAGTAAGTTATAATCATCAGTACTTTGAAAACTTCATCCTAAATACTTCACTACACATATCACTAATTGGAGTTCAATATTTATTTCTTTTCCCCAAATGACTGCTTTTAGAAATCTGACTGCAGAATAGCAGTTACCTCAAAAGGAAGCTCAAAGAAGCTTTCCAAGGTGCAAAACACTGTACATTTTGATCTAGGGAATAGTTACAAGAGTATATACATATTTAAAATTCACTGAGTTATACACTTGAGACTAATGCACTTTGTATATATTACTAGTTGTATGTCATGTCTCATTTAAAAAAGTAAAAATAAAAGATCTGTCCAAGGTATAGATACAGATTAAAAGGGAACAAGTATGTGACAGATGAGACCAGTTAGAAAGCTATTATAATCTCCAGAGACAATGACAATAGCTTCTGCTACAATGGTGATATTGAACAAGGAAACAGACAGATGTATTATATATTTTGGAGAAAAGTATCAGAATTTGCTGAGGTTCTGAATGTGGGATGCACTTGAATAGTTGGTGGTGCCATGTAGTAACAAGATACACAGAGGGAAAAGCAGAATGGGACTGAGGTGACAGAACCTGTAGGAGGCACAGTCCAGTTTTGAAACCTTTTGGTTTCAGTTGCCTCTGGAATATCCAAATGCCCATTTCAAACTTTCATGTTAGATATACAGGTCTAGCACTCAGAAGAGGTCTGGAGGAAAGAGGAATTTGGGAGTCATTAGCACATAGGTGGTATAGATGGTATTTGAAGACAAGATAATGGATGAGATACTTAGGAAGAAAATGCAGCATGTGGGGGAAATGAGACTCCAGACAATTTATGTAAAGCACTTAGCAAATATGCTGCACATAGTAAGAAATCAATGATCAGTGGCTGCTCTTATTATTACTCCTCATTGTCATCATGATTAGACCTAACACAAGAAAAAAATGATAGATCTTAATAGGCAGGAAACATACTGAACTTGAATTTTAAGAGCTCAAATACTCTGTTATCTCTCTCTGTTCACTCTGTCTCAAAATAACACAAAAGATAGATGTCTGAAAAAATCAGAATATTTCACTCTTAGATCATTTAGAAAACATATAATGAATACCTAATCTGGGCCTAGGCACTATGGATACTAAAATTTATAAATAGCATTTCCATTTAGGAGGCATCTACTATATCTGGCACACTATAAGCATTACCTCATTTAATCTCCACAAAGATTATCTGCAGTAGGTTGGTATAATTATCCTCATTATACACTGAGGAAACCAAGATTCACAAAGGTTAAGTAACTTGTTCAAGATCAGAGAGAGAGTGAGTAAGCAGCAGAGCTAGGAATCAAACTCAAGCAGTCTGCATGCAGACTCCATACTTTCCCCACTCTATTACATTATCCCAAGATCACTTACCAGAGAAGGAAATGGCAACCAACTCCAGTAATCTTGCCTAAAAACTTCCGTGGACAGAGAAGTCTGGTGGGCCACAGTCCATGGGGTCGCAAAGAGTCAGACACGACTAAGCGACTAAACAGCATCACTTGGTAGATCAAGTGGAGCCATAAAATCTTACCCAAAAAAATTAAGTGTATGTTATAAGCCACATTACAATAATACCAATAATATCTACTGATTGCTGAGCAGGTGCTATCCTTTTTGCCCGGTACTATTTACAATGCTTTACCTGTATTAACTCAGTTAATCCTCACAAAAACCAACTTGCTCAAGTAAGTATTATCATCATTCTGACTTTACAGGTGAGAAAACCGAGGCACAGAGAGCTTCAGTAACTTGTCTAAGATGACTCTTCTCATAATGACAAAGCTTAGATGTGAATCCGGACAGTCAGGTTCAAAAACCAAAAGAACACTGAGGAAATTACAGAAGAAAGATAGCATGGAGATGCTAGGATTTGTTCTAGATCCTAAAAATAGTAGAATTTAGAGAAGCTAGGAGGAAGGCATTCCACTGAAACAGCATGCTCGAGCAGCAGCAGCAATACCAGACTCTCCAGAGTACACCTAGAGAGGATCAAGAAGTCTGAATGCGTCTCCATCACTGCCCCCCACACAAAGCCACTCTCAACAAGCTGCCCAATTTCCACAGAAGCACAAACATAGGAGAGACCGAAGGTAATATTTAGGGGGCTGCAGATCAGGTTTATAGGACTTGAATGTCAATCTAAGAACTGTTATTTGTTTGGCTTCAGCTCACGTGTATCTGGGGCTAGTAAGCACAGCCTGACACTCCAAAGGTTAGGTCTTTCAGTCCCAGTCCATTTCATTTTGCTGTTGATTGTTTCCCTGCTTCCTGCTGGACAGCTTGAAAATGAAGTGACTAAGGAAGCAACAGTGTAACTGGAAGAGGCCAATGGTGATGATACAAGAAGGGTGTGAAAAGGAAAAAGCAGCCTAACATGTTAAAACTATTTATTTAAATGTGCAAGGGCTGCTACATGAAGCCAAGGTATAACTTGCAGGCCTCATGTCTATTTACAGTACTCATTCTTTTCACTCAAGAAGTGCTTACTGAGCACCTCCTAGATTAGCAGAGCAGGATTTCTCACCCCTCAACCCTATTTACCTTCTTTCTTATTAGCATCTTTAGTCCCGAGTGACAATTTTAGCAAAATAATAAGCAACCAATATTCAGTTCAATTCAGTCGCTCAGTCATGTCTCTTTGTAACCCCATGGACTGCAGCATATTGCAACCAAATATTAGTAAGAAACCAATAAACTGCAACCAGTATTAGTAAGAAAAATATTTGTCACACAGTTGTACCGCTCAGAAGAAACTAAAAGATTAAAACTTTAATCAACTCTTCTACAAAAATCAACCTCAATATTCCCTGAAAATTCCATATATATGCGTTAGTATATTGTATTGGTGTTTTTCTTTCTGACTTGCTTCACTCTGTATAATAGGCTCCAGTTTCATCCACATCATTAGAACTGATTCAAGTACATTCTTTTTAATGGCTGAAATAAGTCAGAAAGAAAAACACCAATACAGTATACTAACACATATATATGGAATTTAGAAAGATGTTAATGATGATCCTATATGCGAGACAGAAAAAGAGACACAGATATAAAGAACAATCTTTTGGACTCTGTGGCAGAAGGCAAGGGTGGGATGATTTGAGAGGGTGGTGTTGAAACGTGTATATTATCATATGTGAAGCAGATCACCAGTCCACGTTCCATGCATGAGACAGGGTGCTCAGGGCTGGTGCACTGGGATGACTCTGGGGGATCGGATGGGGAGGGGGTTCTGGATGGGGAACACATGTGCATCCGTGGCTGATTCATGTTGATGTTTGGCAAAAACCACTACAATATTGTAAATTAATTAGCCTCCAATTAAAATAAATAAATTTTAGGGAAAGGCAGAAGATAGCAAAGAGAACCTGGAAGGTCATTAGGAAAACAATGGACACCTAGAATGCTCATGTAACTCAGAACTGTACACTGAACAATGGGAAGAAGCACAGAATTCTTTTTGCATCACACTAAAAATTCCATGCATGTTCATAATTAGCAACTCACAAGACTGTATTCTTTCTGGTGATGAGCCTCATCTTGAAGCCTTTCCAGACAATTCAGGGCATAAATGGCAGGGTTATTACAGGCCAGATGCTGGGGATGCATCACTGAACAAGAACAATAAACACAGTCCCTGACTTCCCAAAGCTTAGACTCTAGTTTCCAAACAACAAATTTTCAAAACTGTGTGATGTGCTATAATCAGGAAAGCACTGAGGGCTGAAATTGAGGGAGTCAGAGAAAGTTTCCCAGAAGAAATGATATCTAATTATAACTTTAAAAATGAGTAGAGGTGACAAAGAAATATTTATTCAATAAAAACTGATAAACTAAAAATTATTTTATAATCATTCATGTATAAAAACAAAACTTTCTACTGATAAACTAGGAAAAGACAATGAAGAATAAAATAAAACCACACTGTAAATAACACAAAAGGAATAAATACTGATGAACAGCTGGTAAGAAATATATGGTATACAGGATTAAAAGTGTTAAAAAATGGAAATGAACAGAGTTTAACAGGATTCAAAATGAAAGACAAGGGAGACTCAAAACAAAATAACTGAGAAACATTAAGAAAATGGACTAGAAAATATTTAAATCTCCCCAGAAACAAGAAACTCAAATATATAGGTTTACAAAACATACCGCAATCCTAGAAAAAATGGATACAGAACAATCAGCACTAAAATATATCTTAGTAAAATAATGAGATTTCAAGAACAAAGAATCTTTTGCATATCTAGACAAAAATGAGAAGGACACTGATAAGGAATTTTATCAGGCTGGCCTCAGATGTGTCCAGGGAAACATTCAGCACCAGAAGGAAGAAAGTGAAGCAATGTCTGTCCACAAAATCTTCTGAAAAAAATAAATGTTAGCCATATCTTGCTATGTGCTGCTGCTGCTAAGTCGCTTCAGTTGTGTTCGACTCTGTGCCACCCCATAGACGGCAGCCCACCAGGCTCCCCCATCCCTGGGATTCTCCAGGCAAGAACACTGGAGTGGGTTGCCATTTCTTTCTCCAATGCATGAAAGTGAAAAGTGAAAGTGAAGTTGCCCAGTCGTGTCCGACTCTTAGCGACCCCATGGACTGCAGCCCACCAGGCTCCTCCGTCCATGGGATTTTCCAGGCAAGAGTACTGGAGTGGGGTGCCATTGCCTTCTCCGTATCCTGCTACATAGTCTTTCATGAACAAAAGTAACAAACGTTTTGGATTATACAAGAATTTACAGAAAGAATATTATTCCAGTAGGCACACGTTGGAAAAAAAAAAAAAACTGCTGGAGGACAAACATCAGCCTACTCAAAAGAGAGATGGAAACTCTAGCACAAGGATTAATGTTGAAGAAAGAAACCACTTAATTACAGGACTAAGATTAAAATAACCCTGGAAATTACACCTAAAGAGTAAAACAGAAGTCTTATAAATAAAAACACAACTAAAAAATATAGAAAGGCAAGGAGAGAGAGGTGAGGTGAAGTTGCTCAGTCGTGTCCGACTCTTCGCGACCCCGTGCACTGTAACCTACTAGGCTTCTCCATCCATGGGATTCTCCAGGCAAGAATACTGGAGTGGATTGCCATTTCCTTCTCCAAGGGATCTTCTCGACCTAGGGATCGAATCCGGTTCTCCCGCATTGGAGGCAAATGCTTTAATATAGGTGTATCCCCTCTGTCATCCCCTTCTCCTCTCACCTTCAATCTTTCCCAGCATCAGGGTCTTTTCAAATGAGTCAGTTCTTTGCATCAGCTGGCCAAAGTATTGGAGGTTCAGCTTCAGCATCAGTCCTTCCAGTGAACACCCAGGACTGATCTCCTTTAGGATGGACTGGTTGGATCTCCTTGCAGTCCAAGGGACTCTCAGGAGTCTTCTCCAACACTACACTACAGTTCAAACGCATCAGCTCAGCTTTCTTTATAGTCCAACTCTCACATCCATACATGACTACCGGAAAAACCATAGCTTTGACTAAAGTGGGTAACCAAAGGATATCATTTAAGGCTGATAACTCAGATGTATAGGCATATTTAAAAGTATAAAGCTAAACAAGCAAGAAAACAACATAACTAACTATAATTGGGAGAAAAAGGACAAAGGAGTAAAATGAAGTAGATTCATTTTCTTTTTGCTCATGCAGAATCAATAGACACTAGTTTTAAAAAAATAAAGGATTGAGAGGTTGTCTGTAGCCATGACGATGACCCTGATTCAAACTCTGAGAACTATAGGAGTGTTCACAGTTACATGTTATCATGTTATTCTACAATCCCAAGTGGGTCAAGATGAACCAGGCTGCCAGCACATTTAAAGTAAGTGTGAAGATAATGTGTACCTGGTTTAGGGTCCACACTACAGCTAGCCATGTGTCAGTTATATCTCTAAAAGAAAGGACAGAGACAAATTTTCACCAGTTTTTGGTTACAACCAGAATAGAACTAGACCCCAAGCTGTTAACTCTTACAACTTTTCTTATTAGCTTTTTTCTCCTCTTGAAAGAAGTACACTTAACCACTGAGGTTTTTCTACAATCCTACTATGGTTAACTAGTTTACAAATAACTTTAAAAAAAAAAAAAAAAAAGATGAGTTCTATTTTTTCCAATTTTATGTAGATATAACATATAACACTGCATAAGTTTTAGATGTACAATCTGATTTATGTGTGTATTACAAAATGATTACCACAATAAGTTAACATCTATCACTTCACAACTTCACACCATTATAAATTTGCTTTCTTATGAGGAGAACTTTTAAGATCTACTGCCTTAGCAGCTTTCAAATATACAATATAGTATTGTTACCTATAATCATCATGTTCCATGCTACATCATAACGATTTATTAATCTTACAGCTGGAAGTCTGTAACTTTTACCATCTTCACCCAATTTCCCCTACCCACTACAACACTGGCAACTACCAGTATGTTCTGTTTCTAAGAGTTTGGTTTTTAATTCCACATTTTAAGTGATATCATAGAGTAATTGTCTTTGTCAGACTTATTTCACTTAGCATAATGCCCTCAGGGCTTCCCAGGTAGAGCTAGTGGTAAAGAACCTGCCTGCCAATGCAGGAGACATAAGAGATGTGGGTTCAATCCCTGTGTCAGGAAGATGTCCTGGAAGACAGCATGGCAACTCACTCCAGTATTCGTGCCTGGAGAAGCTCATGGACAGAGGAGCCTGGTGGGCTACAGTCCATAGGGTTGCAAAGAGTTGCACACAACTGAAGCGACTTAGCACACATACCCAATGTCCTCAAGGTCCATCCAGGTTGGCACAAATGGCAATATTTCCTTCCTTCTAATGGCTGAATAATATTTGTCTGTGTTTGAGTGTGTTACTCATATTGTCTTTATCCATTGATCCATTGATGGACACTTAGGTTGTTTTTGTGTCTTGGCTATTGTAAATAATGCTTCAATGAACACAGTTATGCAGATATCTCTTTAGGATGATAATTTCTTTTCCTTCAGGTTTTGTATTTAACCAAAAGTGGAGTTTCTGGATTATATAGCAGTTCTGTTTTCCCAATAAAATTTAATTCAATGAGAGCACCATTCCTTTTTCATGGAGAAAATCTCCAATAGGCCTATGACTTTTCAGCTCAATAATAGTAGAAAAAACCTAACTTTACTTAAATGAAATCTTCCAACCTCAAGATGTGAGGTTGCAATGTAGAAGCTCTTTCTGCTAGCCTGTTTTCTCCTGAATCATGCTCTATCCTACATTCTTACTGTAAAACTCCACCAAGGTCAAAGAGGTGGGGACAGTTAACAAACAGATAGGGATAGTTCTTCCTTGACTTAACACAGTACTCTTCTGACTCTGGACCTAGAACCTGGCAGATAATTAAAGTGGACCATATCTCCTGGTTGCTTCAATGCACCATCTCTTCTGCTGTTCCTATGACCCTGCAGGTGCAGCTCTGGTCTATCTAGGACCAGGAGTTTAGACTGCTAACTGAGACTGTTTCTTCAACCTTTGGGCATCTGGCACTAGGCCTCCCACTTATTTCTGCTTAGATTTCCCCATCTCTCTACATAGCTCCATTGTACAAGACCCAAGTCTCCCTCATAATGGCCCACATCCATCTGCAGAAACACACATGCAATACTTGCTCTGACCATCACTGGAAATAAAGACCAATCTGGAAGCCAGGAGACAGATGAAGGAGGAGAATTTATTTTGTACTATCTGTACACTATGTCCTTTGGGTTTTCTTTTACTGAGTATACATATTATCAAAATTCATGAATAAAGTATTTTTAAAAGCAAACTACAGACTGGTAGAAAATATTTGCAATTCATGTATCAGCCAAATGACTTTTATCTGGAATATATAAAGAGCTCTTATAAGTAGAATGACAAACAATAGAAAAATGAGCAGTATATATGAAAAGATACTTCATAAGAAGATATATAAATGCCCAATAAACACAAATGAATGTTCAACCTCATTAATCATTATGGAAATATAAACTAAAACCATGATAACACTAACTACTCCCTCCCTCAAAAAAACTTATATCCAAAACTTGTGCATAAATGATCATGATAGTTTCATTCATTATTCATAAAAACTAGAAATATCCCAGAGGTATATGAATGGGTGAATGGATAAATAAAATGCAATACTACTCAGCAATACACCAGAATGAGTACCGATACCAACAGCAATAAACCTCAAGATCATTAATTACACTGAGTAAAATGAGCCTAACAAAAAAGAACAGATCATAAGATTAATTTAGAACTTCAAAAAGGCAAACTAATCTATAATGATAAAAAGGAGATCAATACTGAGGGCAAGGATAAAGAGAAAGATGAATTATAAAGACATACAAAGGAACTCTTTGAGGTAATAGAAACATTCAGTGTCCTTATTTCATAGGTATATAAATATGCCAAAACTCATCACATTGTACCCTTTAAATAAATACAGTTCACTTTATGTAAATTACTGCTCAATAACTTTTTTCTTGAAAAAGAAACACAAAATCCTCTTTTAGTAAATAAAAGCTAGTGGCTAATCTCAATTGTAAAAGAAATTTGCTATGTATTAAATATATTTTCTAATAAATTATCACAAAGTCCCCACACAAAGTTGAAAAAATGGGTAGGTTTTGCCCCAACTTTTTTTAAATGTGAGGAAATTAAGCTTTGAGGAAGAAAGTTATCTCAATTTACACAAAGTAAGTAGGCTGAGATGTGGTTTGAATTAACTTCACAATGTTCCCCTAATTTAAATAGGCCTTTATGAAAATCAATCCTGATTATTCATTGGAAGGACTAACGCTGAAGCTCCAAAGCTTTGGCCACCTGATACGAAGAGCTGACTCATTAGAAAAGACCCTGATGCTGGGAAAGATTGAAAGCAGGAGAAGGGGATGACAGAGGATGAGATGGTTGGATGGCATCACTGACTCAATGGACGTGAGTTTCAACAAGCTCTGGGAGATGGTAAGGGACAGGGAAGCCTGGTGTGCTGCAGTTCATGGGTCACAAAGAGTCAGACATGACTGAGCAACTGAACACCACCACCAAACCAATGGAAAGAAAGAGTATTTCCCATAATAATTCTAATTTTTACCTATGCAAATTCCGCCCTCATCACAACCTGAACAAATGCATGTCAAGAATACCAGGCAGTGGCACCCCACTCCAGTATTGTTGCCTGGAAAATCCCATGGATGGAGGAGCCTGGTGGGCTGCAGTCCATGGGATGGCGAAGACTGGGACACGACTGAGTGACTTCACTTTGACTTTTCACTTTCATGCACTGGAGAAGGAAATGGTAACCCACTCCAGTGTTCTTGCCTGGAGAATCCCAGGGACGGCAGAGCCTGGTGGGCTGCCGTCTGTGGGGTTGCACAGAGTCGGACATGACTGAAGCGACTTAGCAGCAGGTCTACTCTGCTTGGTTGAAATACGCTCTTCATCTCCAGTGTTTTCAAATGTCTAAACTGACAGATTTGATAGATACATTCTGTAAGTCTTTAGTGACTGATAATATATACACTGTCCTGGTGAAGAAAAGTTCTTTTCCTATATATTGCAATATCAAAGAGCAAAATGCAATATATTATGCATTATAAAATACTATTTTTGTAAATGAAATATGTGTAAAAGTTTATAAAGCAACCCAGATGTACATCAATGGACAAATGGATTTTTAAATGTGGTACATATATTCAGTGGAATATTATTCAAACTTAAAGAAAATCCTGTCACAACATGAACTTTGAAATGTCATTCTAAGTGAAATATACCAGTCACAAAGAGACAAATACAGTATGAGTCTACATATATGAGGTATCTTAAGGAGTCTAGTTAGAAATAGAAAGCATAATGGTGGTTACCAGGAGCTAGGACAAGGGGGCAGTGGCAAGGGGTAATTATTGTTTAATGGGTATAAAGTTGCAGTTTTGCAAAATGAAAATGTTCTAGAGATTGGTGGCACAACAATGTTAACAGAACTGAACTATATAAACTTAGAAATTATTAGTTTACAAAATTGTATGTTGTGGTTTTCAGCTAAATAAAAAGTAGTGTTTAAAAATTAATGTTTAAATTAAAAATTAGGAACATGCTTCTTCGAGAAAGATATAACCATAGGTTGTACCTCTTGCTTACACCAACCACGAGGCCTTCTACTTACTGAATAATTTTAATAATCCGTATTTTGAAAGAAGTATGTCATTGAGATCTTCAAAGCATGGAGTTGTACATGACTTTCACATAATTCTGAAACTCTCCTCCATATTTTTATTTATATTCCCATTTTCATTTCTAATTTTATGGCATTTCCCCCTTTCAGATTAGCCTAGGATTTTGTCCCTTATATTTTTTTCAAGAAAAAGTATTTGCATTTGCACATAGTTTCAATGGATTTTTCTTTTCTAGTTCATTAATATCTCCTTATAGTCCTATTACGTTCTTCCTCAGGTTTTCCCTTATGCTTATGATGTTCTAGCTTTGGAAGTAGAATACTTAATAAAAGAAATTTTGTAGAACTATAAATTATTAATTTCCTTCTAATTAAAGCTTGTCAATACCTCTTAGGTTTGGACACATAATTCTCATTATTGTGATTTCTCTAAATATTCTGTTTTCTTTCTCAGACCAAAAAGTTTTTGAAAGAGTGTTCCGAATTGTCTAAGTATGCAAAAGCTTTCCACTTGCCCATCTATGATTAATTGCAAATATTACTGAACGTTGTACTATCTTTGATTTTTGGAATTGGGGTTTACATTGCAGTTAGTATGTGATTACATTTCTAATGTCCCATGGGTAAATAATTTTTTCATAAATTGATTATTTCAACTTTATTAATCAGACCCTCTATATTGTTATTTACATTTTGCCTTTTTATCCTTCATAGAAATAAAAGATACATATTCTGTCCCCCTTTACAACTGGCATTCTGGCATTCTGTAAGTTTTTCCTTGTATCTGGCAATATTACATTATTACATTTGAATGGATTTTATTTTGTACATTATGGTTCATCAATGTTACGCTCTTACTATATATACATTGTAGTCCTTACCAGTGCTGTCAAACTGAACCGAGATGACGAAACCTCTGTCACTGCTGTCCAGTGTTCTGACTATTGAGCGCTTGGACACATGTGGCTGCTGAGAATCCGCCTGCAGTGCAGGAGACCCCAGTTCAGTCCGTGGGTCCAGAAGATCCCCTGGAGAAGGGTTAGGTTACCCACTCCAGTATTCTTGGGCTTCCCTTGTGGCTCAGCTGGTAAAGAATCTACCTGCCATGTGGTGGACCTGGGTTCGAGCCAGTATTCTGGCCTGGAGAATTCCATGGACTGTATAGTCCAGGGGGTCACAAAGAGTCGGACATGCCTGAGCGACTTTCACTAGTACTTTTGAGGAATTGAACTTTTTAAATTTAATTATATTAAATGTAAAGTCACACAGCCACATTATAGCTACCTTACTAAATAAATGTTCAATTCATAATAAATTACCAGCCTCATCTTATGAATATGGTTGCTTTAGGTTCCACCTTATGAATTATATGTCTTCTATCTGGATTTGGTGAGATATAGATATTTCTTCTACATTGTGTCTTTTATAAAATACAGAAACTATAGTTGAACACTGTTTCTGAACTCCATCTGAGAATCTCTGTCCTATAATAGAAATATTTCACTCACATTTAATAGCATCACTTGGTTTTACTTCTGTTGTTGAATTATGCTTTCTTCCTATCTCCTTTTTTTAATATGGATTTTCTTTGTTTTTTTCTACTTTAGCAACTTGAAAGTATGCTTTCTGCTTTTAATTCTGTAAGAGGTTACCCTTAAAACTAAAATAATTTGAATCTATAGTTCTCCTTGAAATATTACCTACTAATTCCTTCTGTGCTTTCCTACCACATGCCCACTTCTCCCAGGTAACAGTGGCATAGTGTGAGATTTTAGACTGAGTTTTGTATTTTCAATGTTTAAAATGTTATCTGCCTTTTCAAAAAAATTTTATTTTTACTTTATTCTACTTTACAATACCGTATTGGTTTTGCCATACATTGACATGAATCAGCCACAGGTGTACACGAGCTCCCAATCCTAAAACCCCCTCCTACCTCCCACCTCATGTCATCTCTCTGGATCATCCCCGTGCACCAGCCCCAAGCATCCTGTATAGAACATAAACTGGCACTTCATTTCTTACATGATAGTATACATGTTTCAAGCCACTATGGAAAACAGTGTGGAGATGCCTTAAAAAATTTCAAATAGAACTGCCCTTTCAAAAATTATTAATGATTTGTTCATTGTTTTTATAATCTTACCTACAAAATTTTTAGAATAATTCTATGTTTAAATAGAGTCATTGTATGCATCAACCTTTTTATAAACATAATCCACACTCTTAAAGTCTTTATTTTTCAGCTTTCAGTTGCTTTGAATTCTATTTTGAGTTGCCCATCTCCTTTTCCAAAGATTCTGCAGAGGGTGTATTTTCCAAGCTCTTACATTTCTGAAGGTATCTTTATGTTGCACTGTCAGGGTAGAGAACTTCTTGGGTAAACTATTTTTATATCAAAAATGTAATTATCACTCCGTTGTCTTATCACGTTTAATATTATGTGAAAGTCTAGTTATCCCATTTTTTTACTTAGAGGTGAGCCGTTTTTTGGGTTGTTGTTTCTTTTTCCTTTTTCTTTTCTCTCTCTCTCTCTCTCTTTTTTTTTTTTTTTTTGAGTGGGTTCCTATAGATTTTTTTTCTTTCATCTTGAAATTCAGGACATTCACCAGGATTATTTAGATGTCAGTCACATCTTATTAGTTCGACTGGTACCTGGTGATACCTTTTGATCTGCAGATTCAGCCATTTCTTTATTTCAGAGATGTTTTCTTCTGTTGTTGTTTCTATTGCATTTATCCTTTATCTTCAGATATATAGATTAGCCATGTGTTGTTTCTCCATTCTTTAGTCCATTATTCATATTTTTATCCCTTGTTCTTGTTCTCAGCTTTAATTGCTGATTTTATTTCCCACATCTACAAACCTGATCCCTATTGTTTCTGGTTTATTTTTTTACATTCTAATTTTTTTAAATTGATGGTTGACCATTTGGGGTACACAAAAATAGTGATTTCATGTGGTTTAAACTAATATGAGAACAGTTACTGCAGTGCCAACAGTATGGCAACTAAAAATACATTGAATTAATATAGAAATGATCAAACAGACTGTGGTACTACACATTCATATCATGAACTACTGTCATTAAGAGAATTGGGTAAAATTCAGCAAATCCATTAGTACTGATTAGTAAACAAAATATACAAAAAATGTATAACATACTAATCAATATTATAAAATAATGACCAAACTTCTGTGTGTCTGTGTTTGTCTGAATTATGTGAAATTAATCTAGAGAAATGTACAGAGATATATGTCAGGCTGTTAACTTTGGTCACCTTGGGCAAATATAACAATAAGAGGTGGTAAGGACAATCCATTCAAAAGACATCCTTAAACAACAAAGAAAGCATTAGAGTATGACACCATTTATGAAAAGTAACTTATGTATATGTATATACACATAATGAGCCACACAAAGGATGATCATTCTAAGACGGTTATCTTAGGAGGGTAGGATTTTAGATGCTTCTTTCTTCTGTTTTCCTCCATCCCAACACACACACACACACCATTTAGAAAACATAACTATAACACTCACACTTCGAAATGCCCACAGCATAAGCTAGTTTCCAACAATACTGGCAAAGAAACCTTTTCTCCACTTGCTCTATTTAGTGAAACTTTTCCGCCCATGGCCAGACTCAGACCAGCCTCCTTCACAATATGATAGTCTCTACATCAGAGTCCTGCTACCTTCCCTTATAGTTCTAGCTCTTCCAAATTACAGAGACATTGTGAGGTCCAGGTATTTTTCAATTTATTGAGAAGCTGGGATTCTCTTGCTGAGTAGGGAGTTAGAGGACATTTTCCAATGTTTTTCTTTGTTTGCTGTTTCCAAATTTGGTCCACACCTGCACTCTGTCTTGACTATTCTCGTTTTTAACACTTCAGAATAAGACAGGTTTTCTGTGCTTTTAAAATTTCCTCAATCCTTCCAGAATATCCCTATTTCTTAAACTCCCTATTTATTTCTAAGCTTCATGTATTTTAAGTCCACCTGACCTTCTAGAATCTCAGCCTCCACTTTACCTTTCTAGGCAGTAATTCTAGTGATTCTTGCTACAAGGAAGTTTAATACTTCATTTCACAGGGCCTGAGGTAACCAACCAGCCTCAACCCCTTGAGATTGCCATGGCCTTTGGACCACATTTAAACTAGTACCAAAGCTTTAAAAGCCTTTACTCATCCAATGCTGAGGCCCCCTGTGCCCTCAGCATTACATTTTCCCACCCCATCAATATTTTATGGTATCTAAATTAAAGGCTGTTTTCAAACTCTTAATTGTAAAGCATTACTTTCAATTTTCATAATGACTAAGACCAAATTTAGCTTCTGGCATTGCTTAGGCTCTCCCTAGTTAGAGAAAGGCAAGGGCTGTTTAAACCTATAATCTTAGTTTCAGTCCACACTCTATAATTTGCTGGAATCATGGCTCTGACAATAAAATGCCTGGAAAGACACCAACCTCTGGGTCTCACAACTTTGCAAAGGACACTTGTTGACAGACTTCAACAAAAGGTCTGCAATGAGTAGACACTGAGGCAGGTTTCCAAATGAATCAGACACCTTCCTGTTCGGCCTATGCCTTTTCTTTTTCTTTTTTTTTTTTTTAAATTTATTTATTAATTTTTTTAAAATTAAATTTATTTTTTTAATTACAATACTGTATTTGTTTTGCCATACATTGACACGAATCAGCCATAGGTGAACACAATCTCCCAATGCCGAAGCCCCCTCCCACCTCCCACCCCCATCCTCTACTTGAATCATCCTGTGCATCAGCCCCATGCCTCCTGCATCCTACATTGAACATAGATTAGCATTTCGTTTCTTACGGGAAAATATACATGTTTCATTGCCATTCTCCCAAACCATCCCACCCTTTCCCTCTCCCTCAGAGTCCAAAGGTCCTGAGAGCTTCTGTATACTATGTAACCTTCACCTTTTGCCTCACTGGCATTGGTCCCCCAATCACAGAGCATCAAGCAAGCAACTCAACACGGCCCCAATTCAACTGCACCTGCGCAGTAGAGACCTGCTGCCTACGGGCTCCAGTGCAAGAGACCTGTACTGAGAAGCCTTCTGGAAGTGAACCAAATAGACTATAACTAGCTGAGATCCATTTGAACCATTTCAAACCAAATCACAAATCACTGGCAGTCCTGACTAATTTGTGGCTCAGCGCAAATTAGGTAGCAGCTACACAGGATGAACAAAGAGTTAATGTGAGCAATATTATAAGCAAAGAGAATGAACAGGGAAGCTCTAAAACCCTCTTTTTCACCTACCACCAAATAAAAATCTGTTCCTCACATTTCTGCAAAGAGTCTTAAAATTGCCATCACAGGAATTACTCTGTTAGGTTGAAAGCATTGAATGTCTTTGTTAAAATTTAACAGAGAAACCAAGAAAAATACCTAAAACCATTATAAAATAAGTCATAGGATCCTTAATTTGTTTGACATATTAAGCAGTTTCCTAGAAAAACCTAATAATATCTCATATCTATAAAAGGCCTTAAAAACTACTCATTGTAACTTTCTGTGCTCATACCACTCAGATGCACAAGGCAGTGGGGAGGATCTATTACTATCTTTGTTATTTGGTAAGGAAATTGAGACCTAAAGAGGTAAGGTGACTCCATCCAGCTAGCAACTGACACCTGAAATAAGAGTGGATCAAAGGACAATGAAAATTTCAGAGAGAAGGAATTTGGGAAGACCCTGAACACTAGGGGGCGGGCTAAGGTGGGGCCCCCTGGTAACACTGAGTAACTTCAGAACACGGAAGACCAAAGCTTTGGCTGACAGAGAAGGGGAGGTGACTGGGTAGCCTGGTTCTGTCCATGGCATTACAGTATGCACATCACCATTCAAGGATCTTTCAAAAAACATAGCATATCGTTAGATCCACCAATATCCAAAAATAAAGTAACACAGATCTACTCTACTGAGAATGAAACAACCTGGATTCCGGTGCCAGGTTCTACTAATTACTAGCTGCATGACTATTTGTGCATTTTCTTATCTATTTATCTGAACATGGGCAAAAGAAGAGGAGCCATAAAGAATTTCAAAGACCACAGGATTTGGGACAAGAAGACTGAGATTCCTTTCAACACTTAACAAAAACATTCACTGTATGCCATGCATTAATCTAATCTCTAGGAAATACAGAGGAGACCATGACAGACAAAAGCCCTGTTCATATCAAACGTACATTCTAATAGCAGAGAAGACAGACAATAACCAAACAAACAAGCAAACAATCTGAAGAAGTGAAGAAGTGAAGTCACTCAGTTGTGTCCAACTCTTTGCGACCCCATGGAGGCTCCTCCATCCATGGGATTTTCCAGGCAAGTGTACTGGAGTGGGTTGCCATTTCCTTCTCCAAGGGATCTTCCCAAGCCAGGGATCGAACCTGAGTCTCCCACATTGCAGGCAGACACTTTACCCTCTGAGCCACCAGTAGCGCTAACAATCTGAAAGACATCTGCAAATGATACGGGCTATGCAGAAAATGGATTTTGAGACTGACTACAAAAACCTGGGGCAAGTGACTTCTCTGCACCTCCACTCCATCTCATTTTTAAAAGAATGCTAATGACTGTTCAGAGGGTAAAGCATCTGCCTGCAATGTGGGAGACTTGGGTTCGATCCCTGGCTTGGGAAGATCCCCTGGAGAAGGAAATGGCAACCCACTCCAGTACACTTGCCTGGAAAATCCCATGGACGGAGGAGCCTCCATGGGGTCACAAAGAGTCGGACATGACTGAGTGACTTCACTTCTTCTTCTTCATGCCTCGCCTACTCCAAGGACTTGCTGCAAGGATGAAATGAAAGTAGGGATTGGAGAGCTCACTGTACAATGCAATTTGTTTACATAACCTTTACCAGGGAGGAAGAAAAATCCTGACCACTTTACTGCTGAAAGCAAGCAAAGAAACTGAGTGGGCCAGAGATTCAGTTGTTTCTAAAGAGAAGGTATAATGGGGCATGTTCATTAACAAGGTATAAAAGAAGACCAGTACCTAAGGCTGATTCATGTTGATGTTTGACAGAACACAACAAAATTCTGTAAAGCAATTATGCTTCAATTAAAAAATAAAATTTAAAAAAGGAGACCAGTCAATATAGACCACAGTGTTCTACTAGGTGGGTAAACAGAACTGAGAGTTGGAAGAAAATGAATTGAGACCCAAGCTAAATCAGAGAAAGTTCTCCTTTCATAAATTTGGTTCTTATTGCCAGAACTGATAGGGCATGCAAAAGTGAAAATTGATCTAGTTATCAGTGATTGGTCTCAGAGCCTCCAACTACAATAAAGGCCAAAGTACTCTTGATTCTTTAAAGCAAATTCTTATCATGCAGACACTCACACTGAGTGTTTCCTACCATAGCTGGAGGCAGAGAACTGAGCCTGGATAAGAGGAGGCACAGACTAGAGTGTCTAGATGGAGGGGCACATCATAAGCACATGTTTTATTAACCCACAGCTGAAGCATGCTAGGTGCCAAATGGAGAGACAGAACACCGAAAACAAACTTTCAGGCCTACGCAACTAAGACAGTGCTGGCCAGCAGCTTAGCAACATGCAGAAGGCCAGTTATTTAAGTCTTGCTTCTCTCACATTTATAAGCAACCCTGCTAGAGCAGTGGTTCTTCACGTTAGCTGGACTTTAAAATCTTTAAAAAAAAAAAAAAAGCCAATACCTACACCTGCTCTCAGAGGCTTGGATTTAATTAGTCTATGGCATGACCTAGGCACTGTTACTCTCTTCAGCTGCCCAGGGGCTTCTGATGTACAGCCAGGTTGGAAGCAGTGTGTCTGCAACTGATTTGAATGATGGTCCCCTCAAAGTTTGATTTTAACAACATCTCTCACTACTTATGTTCTTTCAGCACTTCCATTTGCTCGTGGTACCCAATAGACCACAAGGGAAAGGAGAGGGAAAAAAGGGCATTCACATTTACCCATGCAAAGTCCCATGACCTCTCTCAGCTCCCTGTGACATGGCCCCTACCCCATCATATACCTCTCTTATTAGAACGTGCAACCCATGCATCATGGATCACCAGCAGGTGAACACGGCATTTCTCAACCCAAAGCCAAAGAGTGTTGTTTAGCTGTCCCTATCCCTCAACCTGTGCTGACAGGGATCCTACCTGTACTTTCCAATTTACTGTTCACTGAATCATTCCCATCCTCACTGAATGCAGTTTTTACCTTGGAGATGAGACAAGAGGGCAAAGGGAAAGGGTGGGAAGAGAAGGAAGGAATATGGCCAAAGAAAGAGGAAGAGAGAAAGGAAAATGAAGGTAGAAAAATGAGTCATTCCCATCCCAAAACACAAGGAAAGTCATCAGAAACAAAGAACTTTTAGAGCTGTAGAAGACCTTAGAAATCACCTAATCTGGTTTCTCAAAAGAGTGGACCTTAAACCATACAGATTTCCTTTGAGTTATTTTTTAACCTGACAATTCCTGGCCCTAATCTAAACTTACTGACTCAAAGGATAAAAACTAGATGATGACCTCAAATCTGAATTCTTAAACACTCCTTTGCATAATTCTTCTATACCTTAAAGTTTGAGAACTCCTAATCTACATTCTCTCCTTTTAAAAAAAAGGAGACTAAGACTCAAAGAAAAGAAGGGATGTGCATAGTTCAGTTCAGTCGCTCAGTTGTGTCTGACTCTTTGCAACTCCATGAATCGCAGCACGCCAGGCCTCCCTGTCCATCACCATCTCCTGGAATGCACTCAGACTCACGTCCATCGAGTCTGTGATGCCATCCAGCCATCTCATCCTTGGTCGTCCCCTTCTCTTCCTGCCCCCAATCCCTTCCAGCATCAGAGTCTTTTCCAATGAGACAACTCTTCACATGAGGTGGCCAAAGTACTGGAGTTTCAGCTTTAGCATCATTCCTTCCAAAGAAATCCCAGGGCTGATCTCCTTCTGAATGGACTGGTTGGATCTCCTTGCAGTCCAAGGAACCCTCAAGAGTCTTCTCCAACACCACAGTTCAAAAGCATCAATTCTTCAGCGCTCAGCCTGCTTCACAGTCCAACTCTCACATCCATACATGACCGCAGGAAAAACCATAGCCTTGACTAGATGGACCTTTGTTGGCAAAGTAATGTCTCTGCTTTTGAATGTGCTATCTAGGTTGGTCATAACTTTTCTTCCAAGGAGTAAGTGTCTTTTAATTTCATGGCTGCAGTCACCATCTGCAGTGATTTTGGAGCCCCCAAAATAAAGTCTGACACTGTCTCCACTGTTTCCCCATCTATTTCCCATGAAGTGATGGGACCGGATGCCATGATCTTCATTTTCTGAATGTTGAGTTTTAAGCCAACTTTTTCACTCTCCTCTTTCACCTTCATCAAGAGGCCCTTTAGCTCCTCTTCACTTTCTGCCATAAGGGTGGTGTCATCTGCATATCTGAGATTATTGATATTTCTCCTGGCAATCTTGATTCCAGCTTGTGTTTCTTCCAGCCCAGCGTTTCTCATGATGTACTCTGCATAGAAGTTAAATAAGCAGGGTGACAATATACAGCCTTGACATACTCCTTTTCCTATTTGGAACCAGTCTATTGTTCCATGTCCAGTTCTAACTGTTGCTTCCTGACATGCATACAGATTTCTCAAGAGGCAGGTCAGGTGGTCTGGTATTCCCATCTTTTTCAGAATTTTCCAAAGTTTGTTGTGATCCACACATTCAAAGGCTTTGGCATAGTCAAGAAAGCAGAAATAGATGTTTTTCTGGAACTCTCTTGCTTTTTCCATGATCCAGCGGATGTGGGCAATTTGATCTCTGGTTCCTCTGCCTTTTCTAAAACCAGCTTGAACATCAGGAAGTTCACGGTTCACGTATTGCTGAAGCCTGGCTTGGAGAATTTTGAGCATTACTTTACTAGCGTGTGAGATGAGTGCAATTGTGCGGTAGTTTGAGCATTCTTTGGCATTGCCTTTCTTTGGAATTGGAATGAAAATGGACCTTTTCCAGTCCTGTGGCGACTGCTGAGTTTTCCAAATTTGCTGGCATATTGAGTGCAGCACTTTCACAGCATCACCTTTCAGGATTTGAAACAGCTCAACTGGAATTCCATCACCTCCACTAGCTTTGTTCACAGTAATGCTTTCTAAGGCCCACTTGACTTCACATTCCAAGATGTCTGGCTCTAGATTAGTGATCACATCATCATGATTATCTGGGTCTTGAAGATCTTTTTTGTACAGTTCTTCCGTGTCTTCTTGCCACCTCTTAATATCTTCTGCTTCTGTTAGGTCCAGACCATTTCTGTCCTTTATCAAGCCCATCTTTGCATGAAATGTTCCCTTGATATCTCTAATTTTCTTGAAGAGATTTCTAGTCTTTCCCATTCTGTTCTTTTCCTCTATTTCTTTGCATTGATTGCTAAGGAAGGCTTTCTTATCTCTTCTTGCTATTCTTTGGAACTCTGCATTCAGATGCTTATATCTTTCCTTTTCTCCTTTGCTTTTAGCTTCTCTTCTTTTCACAGCTATTTGTAAGGCCTCCTCAGACGCCATTTTGCTTTTTTGCATTTCTTTTCCATGGGAATGGTCTTGATCTCTGTCTCCCATACAATGTCACGAACCTCATTCCATAGTTCATCAGGCACTCTATCTATCAGATCTAGGCCCTTAAATCTATTTCTCACTTCCACTGTATAATCATAAGGGATTTGATTTAGGTCATACCTGTATGGTCTAGCGGTTTTCCCTACTTTCTTCAATTTCAGTCTGAATTTGGCAATAAGGAGTTCATGATCTGAGCCACAGTCAGCTCCTGGTCTTGTTTTTGTTGACTGTATAGAGCTTCTCCATCTTTGGCTGCATAGAATATAATCAATCTGATTTTGGTGTTGACCATCTGGTGATGTCCATGTGTAGAGTCTTCTCTTGTGTTGTTGGAAGAGGGTGTTTGCTATGACCAGTGCATTAAGATACACAGAAATCTATTTAGTTGCTGAGATGGGACTTGAACCCAGGTTTCCAACTCATAGTCTAGTGCTACTTCTACTATTCCCTGCAGGTGTTACCCCCGCTGCCAGTGCCAAAACATATGAACACCAAGATGCATTCTGCTTGGTCCAGAAAAAGTCTCTATCTGGTATTAAACTTCCTTAGACATCCTATAAGTCTTTGCCAAAACATATACCTGATTAAAAACGACAGCAGAAACAATGACCCCTATCCATCCCCCTTAAAAAAAAAGCCCTTTCTATGAGGCAGAAATGAGTGGTAATGTTGCAAAGCATTTCCCTTCTCAGGATATAATCAACTAAATTCCCCAAAGCCACAATACCCCAACCACATGACAGAAATGCAGGCATCAAATCAACCACAGGTGAGAAGTTTGAGGGGCATAAAGTTATTTCTTCATTTCTCTCAATTCCTATTATGCATAAAGCCTGTCCTGAGTAGCAACAATTTTAGAGAAAGCTAGTTTTAAATACAGCAATATTTTTGTTATTATCTTCTGGGGACTCTATGGGTCAAATATCTAGCATCTTCACCAGAAGTTTTCTGAATTGCTCACTGGTCACTCAGAAGGAGCTTTTCCATTACCTATTATGAAGTGGCCACCTGATACTGAGAAGGTATATCTATCTAGATTTATGGCTCTTGAATTCAGTTGATCCATCCAGCTGATTATAATTTTATATTACACAAGACTGGATGCCTTAGGGCCCTGTTGGCCCAGACTTTTTAATTGGCATCTGCTGAGACTGACATTCCATTACCTGCTGGAGCACATGTATCTGAATAACCTTCATGTACTGACATAAACTAGGAATCAAGGACTGGCTGTGGCATTTGGATACATTAAAAACATGTAGGGCTTGGGATCTGGTTCCAGAGACCATAGCAAAGAATCTTAAGTTTCAGAAGCACCCGACTCCATCCCTACCCAATATCTGAACAATGCAGTGTAACATTCCAACAACCTAGGGAAACGCACAATTTTGTAACCTTCCGAAAGATTAAAAACATTAAACAAATCAGTCATGTAACTGTGAATCAAATTGTACCTCTAAGTGCTCCATAACTATATAAACATTAGAAAATTTTGTTATGATTGAAATTTGAAACAAAAATAAACTGTGAGTATCACATCATGGAAAATCTTTCACTATGACAGAATGTACACTCCAAATGTGTTTAGGGGAGTAAACCTCTGTTCAAAGGTGAAATGTCCTCTAGCTAGCAAAGAGGCATTTATTGGGAGCTTACTATATGAAGAAATAAAAAGTCTGGGCCCTTATCCTAGAGATATTTATAAAATACTTTAGAAGATATAATATACAAAATGAAATTACAGGAAAGAAAGCAAACAGCCTAATAGATAGCCTGCCCTACGGGCGATAAACAACTGTCCGTGACAAGATTACCCGATTATGTGCCTTGTCTGAGCATGGACAAGTGAGTCATTCTCTCTTTTGTTCTCTGTCTCCTTCCCATCTTCTCTCCTTCCTCTTCTCCCCTCACCACTTTCCCCTACTCCCCTGGCCCTCCCCACTCCACCCCCGCTTCCTCTTCCTGGACACACACACACAGAGACAGACACCACACACACACACACACACACACACAATAAGAATGCAATCCAACAGAGCAAAGACTGAAACCAGTTATTTTGACAAAATTATGTTTTGATACCATACTCATTTTCTAAACATTTCCATGGTGTTTCTAAGAGACAATAGAATATAGTTTGTGAAATCCTGGGACCATTCCCACATTGACTGAAATTTCTGATATTAGTAAAACTTTAAGGCAATGATTCACCTCTTATCTGAAGTCAAGGTATATAATTAAATCTGTGTAAGGAGAGGGTATGATATTATAACCTATTGAAAAAAATTCATGTGGTAGTGATTAAGAACATGAGCTCTAGAATATGGTTGCCTGAGTTGACAAGTCCAGTGAGTTCTTATCACTTCTTGTCTGTGAAGATTTCTTTAAATCCACTGCAGGCAAGCTTTTTTCCCCATCACTACTTCACAAAACTGCTCTTGCTAAGGTCAAGTATGATCCCTATGTTACTAAATCCAATAGCAAATTTTCAGTCCTCACCTTATTTGAATTTTAGTAGTAATTACCATTATCTCTCTCCAACTTGAAGTAGTCTCTGTCTGAACTTCAAGTCAGCACGCTCTCCTGGTCTTCCTCTTACCTTCTTAGTTTCCAACTTTGGCTCTCTTTCTCTTCCCAATGTCTATATGCTTGAATGTCCAAGGGTTTAGCTTAGAAATTTCTTTTCTCCTTCTGTACTCACTCTTGCTGATCTCCTTCAGTCTCATTGCATCTAATCATTGACCTCTCTCAAATTTGTAATTTCAGCTAGTGCACGTCCCTGAACTATATATATATATATATATATATCCACACACACATATACCCACATGTAGCCATTTCCATAATACCTGCCACTTGGCTGTCTAAGAGGCCTCTAAAATCTAACATATCCAAAACCAAACTCCAGTTCTTCCCTCTTAACTTGCTCCTCCCATCATATCTTCCATCTGAGTTGTTGGTAACTCCCTTCCAATCACTCAGGCCAAAAACTCCATTGTCATCTTTAATTCCTATTTTTCTCACAGCCCAATCCATTTGGTTAGCAAATCCCACTGGCCTACCTTAACTTATTTCCAAAATTCAACCACTTCTCAAGTCCTCTACCGCATCACCATGGTCTAAGTCACCATCTTCTTACATGAATTATTTATAATAGCCTCCTAACATCTTCCTGCATTTGTTTCTCACTGTTTCCTACAGTTTGTTTTGAATATGGCAGCTGGGGATTCTATTAAGATGTAAGTCAGATCATATGCCTCCTCAGCTCAAAACCCTCGGATGACTTTCTCACTCAAGAGTAAAAGCTAAATCTTTACAGGGCCCACCAAGAGCCTTTCTCGCCTCACTGTTTTCCTTCTGACCTTATATCCTACTATGCTGCACCTAATTCACTCTACCCTAAGTAAACTGGCCTCCTTGCTCTTCCATGAATGAACTAAGCAAGACTCCACCTCAGTTTTGTGCTTTATGTTCACTCTACCTGGAAAACTCTGACCCCACATATCTACATGGATCCCTCCCTCACTCCTTCAAGGTTTTGCACAAATCTAATTATCAGTGAGGCCTAGCTTAGCCCTATCTAATACTGTAACTGCACACTCCATCTTAGCCTGTGATATATCTTCGTCAATATTATCTTCCTCCAACATATATTATAGATTTGATTTTTCTGTTTATTTTCTATCTCCAGAAATACACACCAGAATATAAGCTAAATTAGTATGAACTACCATCTGCTTTGTTCATTGTCATATCCCCAGCGCTGAGAATTATTCCTAGAATTTAAAAAGTGATGAACAAATAAATGATCTCAGGTAAGTTAAATTAAACTGTGTCAAATCTGACTCATTTGCAAAGTGCAGAGACCACTGCTACCCATCTCATAAAGTTGCACTGAAGATTAAATGAGTAAATACATGTAAGGTCTTTGGCAAACTACCTCAACAAGCATTCAATATTTGCAGCTATTTATTACTATGGGGCTTCCTTGGTGGCTCAGTAGTAAAGAACCCGCCTGCAAATGCAGGAGTCGTGGGTTTAATCTCTGGGTCATGAAGATCTCCCTGGAGAAGGAACTCAAACCATTTCAGTATTCTTGCCTGGGAAACCCCATGGACACAGAAGCCTGGAAGGCTACAGTCCATGGGGTCGCAAAGAGTTGAACACGATTTAGCAACTGAGTATGCATACACATTGTTACAATGATTCACTAAGAGGATACAAATATGTACAGGAAAGGAAGGAGAAAGAATATGGGTCAGAACTTTGAAATCCAGGCCCCTAATGTCTAATGAAGAGTTGACTCACTGGAAAAGACTCTGATGCTGGGAGGGATTAGGGGGCAGGAGAAGGGGACAACTGAGGATGAGATGGCTGGATGGCATCACTGACTCAATGGACGTGAGTCTGAGTGAACTCCGAGAGATGGTGATGGACAGGGAGACCTGGCGTGCTGCGATTCATGGAGTCGCAAAGAGTTGGACACGACTGAGCGACTGAACTGAACTGAATGTCTAGTGAGGAGAAGTGGGGTAGGATGGAGGACATAAAACACCTCAGTCTTCACTGGAGACTTTTTTTTTTTAGGGAATGTATGAGATTTGCACAAAAGAAAGTACATGTGATAATATGTGATATATGATATGATACTGCCTTAAGGTGACCATGAACCTGTCTATGGACCCACTTTTCCATTCAGGTTGTAGCAGCAAAAAGTTGTTGATTAAGTACCTTGGCTGTTCCTATGACTGAGCCAACACCCAGGAAATAGGCAAAGGGCTTTCTTCAGCTCTTTATAAGGTGTCAAAGAAATACCACGTTTTATTTTCCAAATATAAATGGAGTAAATTCCTATAAGGAAAAGAAGCATAAATTTCAACTAAGAAGAAGTTATTAGAGGCCAGAAGTAGTAAAATTTTAAGAATTTAGAAACATGTAGTGATAGCTTTTATGAGGCATTCTGCCTTCCTTAAGTTCAGGGTTTATATACAGCCTTAAATTAAGCTTTGCAGATTTTGACAGTGCTAGTTCAGAGTTTGGATATTTTCTTACTGCCTTATTATACTGGGAAAGGGGCCATGGGCAGTTTTCTTTCAGCACCTGAAAACATTTCTATAAAAATTCATCAACCATTAATTTGTTTCAATGATACATTTAGCTTTTCAATTCTAAGGCTGCAGCTGCTGCCGTATTGTGAAGAAAACATGTTGAGGTGATTTTCCTTTGCCTGCTAAAGAGCAAGCATGGTCTGACCTAACCCCTGAGACACTTCCACACAATTTTAAAAGGAGCAGAATACACAATAGAAAAGACATAGACATACCACCGAAGTCCCCTCTCAAGGGAGAGGCTCTGATCACCAAGTAAGTAACCAGGACAAGTAGGGGTGTGAAATGAGGTTGAGGGGAAACTAGAATTGACAGTGGAGGATGTAGACCTTGAGAATCAGTTGCAGCCTTGAGATCATCCACCTTTGGGGGAGCTGGAATTTTCTCCACTAGCCTTCCTTTTCTAAGTTCTCTCCAGAAAGAAAGGTCTATAGAATCCTGGGAAATCCATACCTGAAACACATTAGAAGAATTGAATCTAAGCCAACAGGGGGCAAACACTACAATACAGTGCTCCCATGGAGTACCTATTGTTTCAGTAGCTGGAGCAACCTTGGCAGACATCCTTCAGCTTTTAGGCCTTTCAGAGATTACCTCAACCAGAGAAAATCGTCTTGCCCAAAGTCATGATCCTTCTTGAGGCAGCCATATCCAATGACTGATTGATGAGCTTCACTCATAGCTCAGTCGGTAAAGAATCTGCCTGCAGTGCAGGAGGCCCAGATTCGATTCCTGGGCCAGGAAGACCCCCTGGAGAAGAAGTGGCAATCCACTCCAAAACTCTTGCCTAAAGAATCCCATGAACAAAGAGCCTGGCAGTCTACAGTCCATGGGGTCGCAAGAGTTGGACATGACACAGTGACTAAACCACCATAATAGCCAGGCCTTTCTGAACCAAGTAAGGAAAACACTGAAGGACATTTTTAGTTCCAGATTTCCCTAGCTAAAGATTAGCTAAGGCTGCTGTTGAGCCTGTAGCTCAGATTCTCTGGCTATCCATTCCTGCTTCTTTCCTTTCCCTTCCATACACATTGATCCCAAGGGAACTCCTCAATAAATATCCTATAACCTGGAGAAGGCAGTGGCACCCGACTCCAGTACTCTTGCCTGGAAAATCCCATGGATGGAGGAGCCTGGAAAGCTGCAGTCCATGGGGTCGCTGAGAGTTGGGCACGACTGAGCGACTTCACTTTCACTTTTCACTTTCATGCACTGGAGAAGGAAATGGCAACCCACTCCAGAGTTCTTGCCTGGAGAATCACAGAGATGGGAGAGCCTTTTGGGCTGCGGTCTATGCGGTCACACAGAGTCAGACACGACTGAAGCGACTTAGCAGCAGCATATGCCATCTTAGAGTTGCTTCCTAGGGAACCTAACCAGTGAAAACACAGGCAATCATGTCAGAAATGTTCAGTATATTCTAGTTCATTAAACATTGATTCAATATTCATTGAGGACTTTTTCTAGGTATTAGGGATAGATCATTGAACAAGTTCCTGCTGTCATGGAGCTTGTATTTTAGTGAGGGTAGCAAGCAATAGACAAATTAGCAAATGAATAATATATCAAATAATGATAAATATTATGAGAAAAAAATGATACAGGAGCACGTGAGAAACTAAAGGTATGGTTAATATAGACTGTGTGGTCACAAATGTCCTCAATAAAAGGTGACATACAAGACAGACTAACTATATAAACATATTACAGAAAGAGCATTCCAAGTAGTTGGAACCATAAATGCAAAGGTCTTACTGTGCAAAGGAATTAGGCATGTTCTTGAAATTGAAAGAAGGTCCATGTGACTGGAGTAAGAGGAAAAGTAGTAAGAGATGAAGGTGAAGATGCAGCCAGGGGCTAGATTATGGTAAGTAATCTGGGTTTCATTCTATGTATATTTGGAAGTTATCAGAGTATATAAAGCAAGACGTGAGATTATGTGGTTTATATTTTTATAATATGACTCTAGCTACTGTGAAGAAAAAAAAAATTAAAAGGTAAATAAAAATGAGAAAACCAATTAGAAGGATACAGCAGAAGTCCAGGGTTAGAGAGAATGGTGGCTTGAATTGGGTAGCAAGAATGGATATGAAGAAAGGTGTGGAGACTGTAGATATATTTTAGAACTACTGCATGCAAGCTTGCTGATGAACTGGATATAAACAATAAGGGAGAGAGCGCTTAGAGAAGATTCTGATTTTGAATTGAAACATCAAATTATAGTTCATTGGGCTCCCTCACCCCACTCAAGTACTATGCTGAGTTCTCAAGAGGTCAAATTGATGAATCACGTGAGGGCCCCAAATTCAAAGAGCTGAGAGACAGGATATAGGATATTATATACACACACACATACACAGACACATATATACATATATATATATATATGACTGTAAAGTGAGTTAGGAAGTAGGACATGCCAAAGAAATACACATTTTTTATTGTCCTCTACTTGCTTCATGCATATTAACTTTGTTCCTCAGTCTGACACATATGTGTTCTTGCTATGAAGCTATGCAATTATTTGGTATTAAAGAGACACATGGCTTCCCTGCTAGCTCAGATGGTAAAGAATCTGCCTGCAATGCAGGAGACCAAGGTTCAATCCCTGGGTAGGGAACATTCCCTGGAGAAGGGACTGGCAACCCACTCCAGTATTCTTGCCTGCAGAATTCCATGGACAGAGGAGCCTGATGGGTAATACTCTATGGGGTCTCAAAGAGTCAGACACAATTGAGTGACTAACACACACAAAAAGGCACATATTAGTTGCTGGATTAACCAGCGACTCTCCAGGATATTTATGAATGCCTTATTCTTTAAAAGAAAAAAATTGAAGCAAATAACTGTATTACATTTGCCATGAAATGGTTTAAGAATCTAAGTGCCAAATTTGTGTTCTGTCTAAAAGTGGGGTAAATGAATTATTTTGTCTCAATTAACCAATGAGCATCTATTCAGAAAAAGAAGGCAGCACTAGTTCAGTTTATTATGGATCATAGCAAAGACTAGCTCTTCCCCAATATCCTTTCCCTACTTCCTGCTTAGAAATATAACTTTTAGTTTTGAGCTGTAGACATGGCCATCACAAAGAAAGACTGTATTTTCCAAATCCCTTGAATGGCCATATGGCAAAGTTCTGTCCATAGGACGAGAATAAAAATGCCCTACCAACACCTTGTCTTTCCAAATGACTACAAAATGTCCATCCTATCTACAGTTAGAACATCACTTTTGAACTATAAGGTAGAAGTCCTGGACCTGATGGATTCATAGGTGAATTGTATCCAACATTTATAAAGATTTATCACCAATGTTTCTCAAACTTTCAAAAATGAACTCAAGAAAAGGAATACTTCATAACATATATTAGGCCAGTTCAGTCACTCAGTCATGTCTGACTCTTTGAAATTCCATAGACTGTAGCACACTAGGCTTCCCTGTCCATCACCAACTCCCAGAGCTTGTTCAAACTCATGTCCATTGAGTCAATATAAAGACAGATAAAAACATCACAGGAAAAAAATCACAGACCCATATACCAAACATAGATTCAAAACTCCTTAACAAAAGATTATAAATTGAACCAAATAGCATATTAAAAGGCTTGTTCACCATAACCAAGCGAAATTTATACCAGGAATACAACAGTGTTTCAACAAAAGAAAACCAGTGTAATACCTCACATTAATAGAATAAAGAGGAAAAAAACCACAGATCATCTAAATTAAAGCAGAAAAGTCATCTGACAGAATACAGCACCATTTCATGACACAAACTCTCAGAAAAAAAGAATATTTTACCACAAGAAAAAAGTTTGTGTTTAAATACTGGGTCTGCCACTAAATGTATGCAGTTGAGCAAGTCATTCAATCTTTTAGCACCTCTTATAAAAGTACTAAGGTAGTTAAGTTCTCAAAACTTCATGTGGTACATGTAAGGAACTTTGCAAAATATCTGGAACAGAGCAAGTCCTCAGTAAAAGTTAAATATTATTATTGGGGCTTCCCTGGTGGCTCAGATGGTAAAGAATCTGCCTGTAATGTGGGACACCCAGGCTCAATCCCTGGGTCAGGAAATCCCCTGGAGAAGGGCATGGTTATCCACTGCAATATTCTTGCCTGAAGAATTCCATGGACAGAGAAGCCCAGTGAGCTACAGTCCATGGGATCACAAAAAGTCAGACACAACTGAGGGACTAACACACACATCGCTTCTCTGCTGGCTCAGTGGTAAACAATCTGCCTGGAATGCAGGAGACATAAGAGACATGGGTTCAATTCCTGGGTCAGAATATCCCCTGGAGGAGGATGTGGCAACCCACTTCAGTATTCTTCCATGGGAAATCCCAAAGACAGAGGAGCCTGGTGGGCTACCATCCATGGGGTCACAAAAGACTCGAAGATGACTTAGCAACTAAACAATAACAACAAGCTTGGCTTGAAAAAGCCAAGAAAGATTGAAGGCAAAGGAGATAGGGGAGGCAGAGGATGAGATGGTTAGATAGCATCACCAACCAAATGGACATGAATTTGAGCAAAGTACGGAAGATAGTGGAGGACAGAGGAGCCTGGCATGCTGTAGTCTATGTGGTCACAAAGGGCAGGACATGACTTAGTGACTGAACAACAACAACATATTATTACTGTAAAGGAATGTAATTTCTTATGCTAAGAAATAATGCATTCCTAATTACAAAGTTCAGCAAATGAATGCTGTCTAAGCACAGATCCTTCTACAAAATACCAGCAAAGATTAGTCAAGTTTTCCTATAAAAAGCCATAGAGTAACCAAATATACTAAGCTGTGCAGGCCATGTAGTCTCTGTTTCAACTACTTGACTCTGCTGTTATAGCACAAAAATTGCCATAAAGAATGCCTAACCAAATGAGTGTGACTGTGTACAATAAAACTTTATTCAAAAAAACAGGTGCTGGCCAGACTTGGCCTACAGACTGTATTCTGCTGACTCAGTGACTCAGTCAGTGCTAGACACTTGGCTCGAATAAACTATAAACCACTAGCACATATGGATAAATTCAGGCATACTTTTGTTTCCTTCTGAATGGACTGTTTTGAAGAACACTGAATCTCTGCTTCCCTAAAACAAAGTTAACTCTGACTACAGAATTTACTGATTGCAGGTGGTCCTAAGATGGTGGACCTAAGAGGAGTAGGACAGGGAGACCACTTTCTCCCCACAAATTCACTGGAGGATCATTTGAACACTGAGAAAATTCCACAAAACAACTTCTGAATGCTGGCAGAGGACATCAGGCACCCAGAAAGGTAGCCCATTGTCTTCAAAAGGAGATGTTTTATCATCAGTGCAGTAGGGATGGAGAAGTCTTGAGGCTACTGTAAGAATAAGACTGAAAACCAGAGGCAGGAGGCTTAATTCCAAACTTGAGAATACCAGAAAACTCCTGACTCCAGGGAACATTAATTGAAAAAGATTCATCCAAAAGCCTCCTCACCTACACTGAAACCAAGCTCCACCCTCCCCCCCGCCCCCAAGAGCCAACAAGTTCCAGAGCAAGACATACCAGGCTAATTATCCAGCCCTGAGCATTAATATACAGGTTGCCCCAAGTCACACCAAACCCATAGACACCTCAAAACTCACTACCGGACACTTCATTGCACTCGAGAGAGGAGATCCAGCTCCACCCACCAGAACACCAATGCAAGCTTCCCTAGCCAGGAAACCTTGACAAGCCACTCGTCCAACCCCACCCACAGGGAGGAACCTCCACAATAAAGAGGAACAACAAACTGTCAAAACACAGAAAGGCCACCCCAAACACAGCAATCTAAACAAGATGAAAAGGCAGAAAAACATTGAGCAGGAAAAGGAACATGATAAATGCCCACCAAACCAAACAAAAGAGGAAGAGATAGGGAATCTACCTGAAAATAATTCAGAATACTGATAGTAAAAATGATCCCAAATCTTGAAAACAAAATGGAGTTACAGACAAATAGTCTGGAGACAAGGATTGAGAAGATGCAAGAAATGTTTAACAAGGACTTAGAAGAAATAAAGTGTAAATCAATAATGAATAATGCAATAACTGAGATCAAAAGTACTCTGGAGGGAACCAACAGTAGAATAACAGAGGCAGAAGATAGGATAAGTGAGGTGGAAGATAGAATGGTGGAAATAAATGAAGAAGAGAGGGAAAAAAGAATTAAAAGAAATTAGGACAATCTCAGAAACCTCTGGGAAAATGTCAAACACCCCAACATTCGAATCATAGGAGTCCCAGAAGAAGAATACAAAAAGATATGCCACGAAAAAAATACATGAGGAGATAATAGTTGAAAACTTCCCTAAAATGGGGAAGGAAATAGCCACCCAAGTCCAAGAAACCTATAGAGTCCCAAACAGGATAAACCCAAGGTGAAACATCCCCAGACACATATTAATCAAATTAACAAAGATCAAACACAAAGAACAAATATTAAAAGCAGCAAAGGAAAAGCAACAAATAATACACAGGGGGATCCCCACAAGGATAACAGCTAATCTTTCAATAGAAACTCTTCAGGCCAGTTGGGAATGGCAGGACATACTTAAAGTGATGAAAGAGAAAAACCTACAGCCCAGATCACTGTGTCCAGCAAGGATCTCATTCAAATATGAAGGAGAAATCAAAAGCTTTACAGACAAGCAAAAGCTGAGAGAATTCAGCACCACCAAACCAGCTCTCCAACAAATGCTAAAGGATCTTCTCTAGACAGGAAACACAGAAAAGGTGTATAAACTCGAACCCAAAACAACAAAGTAAATGGCAATGGGATGATACTTATCAATAATTACCTTAAATGTAAATGAGTTGAATGCCCCAACCAAAACACAAAGTCTGGCTAAATGGATACAATAACAAGACCCCTATATATGCTGCCTACAAGAGACCCACCTCAAAACAAGGGACACATACAGCCTGAAAGTAAAGGGATGGAAAAAGATATTTCAAGCAAATGGAGACCAAAATAAAGTAGGAGTAGCAGTACACATATCAGATAAAATAGAGTTTGAAATAAAGGCCATGAAAAGAGACAAAGAAGGACATTATTTAATGATCAAAGGGTCCATGCAAGAAGATATAACAATTACAAATATATATGCACCCAATTAGGAACACCACAATGTGTAAGGCAAATGCTAACAAGTATGAAAAAGGAAATTAACAACAACACAAGAATAGTGGGAGACTTTAATACCACTCACGACTATGGATAGATCAACTAAACAGAAAATTAGCAAGGAAATACAAACTTTAAATGATAAAATGGACCAGTTAGACCTAATTGATATCTATAGGACATTTCACCCAAAAACAATGAATTTCACCTTTTTTTCAAGTGCACACGAAAACTTCTCCAGGATAAATCACATCCTGGGCCATAAATCTAGCCTTGGTAAATTCAAAAAAACTGAAATCATTCCAAACTGTGATCATTCTGATCACAACGTGGTAAGATAATGTCAACTACAGGAAAAAAAAACTATTAAAAATAAAAACATATGGCAGCTAAACAATACACTTCTGAATAATCAGCAAATCACAGAAGAAATCAAAAAAGAAATCAAAATATGCATAGAAATGAATGAAAATAAAAACACAACAATGCAAAACCTATGGGACTCAGTAAAAGCAGTGGTAAGGGGACGGTTTATAGTAATACAAGGTTATCTCAAGAAACAAGACAAAAGTCAAATATCATGGACACCATATCTTTGACAAAGGAGGCAAAAATAAATAATGGAGAAAAGACAATCTCTTTAACAAGTGGTGCTGGGAAAACTGGTCAGCCACTTGTAAAAGAATGAAACTAGAACACTTTCTAACACCATACACAAAAATAAACTCAAAATGGATTAAACATCTAAATATAAGACCAGAAACTATACAACTCCTAGAGGAGAACATAGGCAAAACACTCTCCGACAGAAATCACAGCAGGATCCTCTATGACCCACCTCCAAGAATATTGGAAATAAAAGCAAAAATTTTAAAAAATGGGACCTAATTAAAATTAAAAGCTTCTGCACAACAAAGGAAACTCTAAGCAAGGTGAAAAGACAGCCTTCAGAATGGGAGAAAATAGCAAATGAAGCAACTGACAAAGAATTAATCTCAAAAATATATAAGCAACTCCTCCAGCTCAGTTCCAGAAAAATAAACAACCCAATCAAAAAATGGGCCAAAGAACTAAACAGACATTTCTCCAAAGAAGACATACAGATGGCTAACAAACACATGAAAAGATGCTCAACATCACTGATTATCAGAGAAAAGCAAATCAAAACCACAATGTGGTACCATCTCATGCTGCTCAGAATGGCTGCTATCCAAAAGTCTACAAACAATAAATGCTGGAGAGGGTGTGGAGAAAAAGGAACCCTCTTACACTGTTGGTGGGAATGCAAACTAGTACAGCCACTACAGAGAACAGTGTGGAGATTCCTTAAAACACTGGAAATAGAACTGCCATATGACTGAGCAATCCCACTGCTAGGCATACACACCAAGGAAATAAGAATTGCAAGAGATATGTGTACCCCAGTGTTCATTGCAGCTCTGTTTACAACAGCCAGGACATGGAAGCAACATAGATGCCCATTGGCAGATAAATGGATAAGGAAGCCATGGTACATATACACAATGGAGTATTACTCAGCCATTAAAAAGAATACATTTGAATCAGTTCTAAGGTGGATGAAACTGGAGCCTATTATACAGAGTGAAGTAAGTCAGAAAGAAAAACGAAAAACACCAATACAGTATACTAATGCATATATATGGAATTTAGAAAGATGGTAATGATGACTCTATATGCAAGACAGCAAAAGAGCCACAGATATAAAGAACAGACTTTTGGACTCTGTGGCAGAAGGCAAGGTGGGATGATTTGAGAGGGTAGCATTGAAATGTGTATTATCATATGTGAAGCAGATCGCTGGTCCAGGTTCCATGCATAAGACAGGGTGTAGGGGCTGGTGCACTGGGATGACCCTGGGGGATGGGATGGGGAGGGAGGTGGGAGGGTTCTGGATGGGGAACACATGTACACCCATGGCTGACTCATGTCGATGTATGGCAAAAACCACTACAATATTGTAAAGTAATTAGCCTCCAATTAAATAAATTAATTTAAAAAAGAATTTACCAATTGCTTTTATCTTTCCTAAACACGTTAACTGATGCTCCTTTATTTTGGGGGCTCCAAAATCACTGCAGATGGTGCTTGAAGCCATGAAATTAAAAGACGCTTACTCTTTGGGAAGAAAAGTTATGACCAACCTAGATAGCATATTGAAAAGCAGAGACATTACTTTGCCAACAAATATCTGTCTAATCAAGGCTATGGTTTTTCCTGTGGTCATGTATGGATGTGAGAGTTGGACTGTGAAGAAAGCTGAGTGCCAAAGGTTGATGCTTTTGAACTGCAGTGTTGGAGAAGACTCTTGAGAGTCCTTGGACTGCAAGCAGATCCAACCAGTCCATTCTGAAGGAGATCAGCCCTGAGTGTTCTTTGGAAGGAATGATGCTAAAGCTGAAACTCCAGTACTTTGGCCACCTCATGTGAAGAACTGACTCATTGGAAAAGACTGATGCTGGGAGGGATTGGGGGCAGGAGGAAAAGGGGGCAACAGAGGATGAGATGGCTGGATGGCATCACCAACTCGATGGACGTGAGTTTGAGTGAACTCTGGGAGTTGGTGATGGACAAGGAGGCCTGGTGTGCTACGATTCATGGGGGTCGCAAAGAGTCAGACATGACTAAGCAACTGAACTGAACTGAATGCTTTACCAGATGTACCCAAAAGAGAATTTTGAAAACTAAATGTAGATATCCTTTGTGACATTTTAGTTGGTTCTTCCTATCAATTAAAATAATACTTTCCTCATTCACTATACTGCTATGAAAATTATCTACAAAATGCTTCAAAGTTATAAGGGTTAAGTATCATTATATAGTTATACATCCAAAATACCTTTATTAACTATGCAATTTTTCTCATTACACAGGTGAAATACAATACATTTAATCTTAGTTATCATTCATTCCATCAGTGAGTTCATATTTAATACGGTTTTGAGAATCAAACCAAAAACCTGAATTCTCCTACACTTTACAGGTTCTCAATTGAAGACTTGGCCCACAATTACCAAACGTAGCCACAAAAATATACGGCTCCAGCATAGAAGGGGACAACCGTCCACAGTTTCATTAAAGGATTCCCCTTGGAATTTCCCCTTTAGACCAGGTCTTAAACACTCTCCTTCACCCAACACACTCTACTCAGGTACTCTGTACTATATTTTTAATCACAAAATGTTTCACTGGCCTGATATAATTGAATTACAATCAGGATCCCCACAGTATTTCTGAGAAATTCACCACACCATAAGTTGCTACACTTGCCATTTCTTATTAAGAAGAAAACAGACAAGCCATACTGTTCACATTGCTGAGGCAAGACAGCCTCTCCTGGAATCTTGCTCTTCTTTCCTCCACATGTCCCTTAGCATTTATAACTGTAGTTTCAAATAAAAGTTCAAACCCCACTGCAGTCATTGAGGGACTGTCTAGAGTTTGTGTGTGTTGATCTGCTCCACCTTAAGCTGTTCAAGAGAGAAGACTCAAACTTATAAAAATACCTCAATTGGGGGTTTGTTTGCTTTATTATAAAATGGATTAATCACAGGATTTTATAATAGCTTCATAAGCACAAGTTAACAATAGTTCAATAAACAAAAACTGATATTCACTAGTTAACTTCTTGGGAACATTTCTACTGCATTGATCACACTGCATCTGGAATGCAGATACTTCATACATTGTACCAAAAAAAAAAAAAAATAGACTGGCTAGGACTGGGAAGTCTCTGAGTATCCTCATGGTGTTTCCTAAAGCAGGCCTTGACTTCTTAGTGAAATCATTTTAATTTTTGTTTAAAGTATCCATGAAAGGGTATTTAACTTTAAGTGGTCATTGAACTTTTCTAAAGTAGACTTTGCAACCCTAGAGAGAAATACTGTCATACAAGTGTGGGGATTTGCTCTTGTCTATTGACAAAGCACAATGATTTTCTTTAACACTAAAGTGTGCATGTGTATCCTGCTCCTATTATACAATAATGTCTCCAAAAACAATCTCCCTTTTAGAAAGCCTCTATGAACAGTCTCTATTCAATGACTTGAATGTGCCAGATAGTCAGATAGAGAACAGTAACTTCAACACTCAAGTTGTCCTGACACCAAAATGGAGCCCAAGCCTTAATATGATCATCAAGCAGCAAAGAAAACAGCATGAGCAACACCTTTTGTTTTCAGACCACTGTTGTTCTATTTCCTTACTGTATGGCCTTAGAAAATGTACTTAAGCTCTTAAGTACAGATTCCTTTCTCTTAATTCTAGATTCCTCATCTGTATAATCAGGATAAGATACATCACCGATAGTAGTCATTCAAACATTTTGGAAATAATTTCAAAAAGAGGGGGAAAAACCAAATTTACAAGTAATCCTGAAAAAAATCCCACTAATCAGAACCTTCCATGCTTTCCTCCTTTCCACACCCCAGCATTCGGGTTAATAGACGTTTCCTTATCACAGGTGCAGGAAAGAGTAAAGTAGCTCAGAAGCAGCTGGCTTCTCTCAACTGACTCATAAAAATGGAATACCACTCCCAGCAGCTATTTTAACACCACCTCCCCTATTTTCCAAGCCCCTCTTTGCAACCAGTGATAAAAAAAAAGAAGAGAGAGCACAATCATCTCTCCTCTTAAAGCAACTCTGTGTGAATTCTTCAGTTATCTCTCATGTATTCAGGAGAGGCTGAACCAATCAGATATTAGTTTGGGTCCAGGCTGCTGCTTCCTGATCTGCCCTTGGCTTCCTTAGCTCCCAGACTAGATGGCAGGCAGGAAAACAAAAGGTGGGAACTCCAAGTAGAAAAACACGGACTGTTGCTTAACAGATCCAATTAAAGGTTTAAAGTCTGGGTGAACCCTCAGTAAAATGGGGCTTACTTTGAAAGATTCATTTCTCTCTCTTATCCACAACTCATTAGTGTGGTTAGTAAAAATAATAATAATAATAATAATAATGATACACCTAGTCCTCCTTTCTAAAGTGAGTCTGGAGGGACATAATATTTAGCCATGCATATTAGATAGTAATAGATAATAATAATAAAATATCTAACAGAAAACTGAGGGTTCAGGGGAGGAGCTGGTTTGACTTCATATAAAACAGAATCTGCAAGACATTGAAGGTGCCTCGACCAACAAACTACTGTATTTATAGTCTCAGTAGCTTCCAGTTTGATACACAGTATACCATCTCTTGCTAAGAATTTCATCGAAGTGTTCATTTATCTGTCATGGGATGCTAAAATTTGACAACTGATAAGTTGAGGGAATCTTTGATACTACACCAGAAGAGACAGCAGATGATACAGCAGCTCTACCCTCAACTGTCTCAGCATTATCTTTATTTGTTTATTTATTTACTTTCGGCTCTTCTGGATCTCTGTTGCTGTGTGCGGGCTTTTCTTTAGTTACAACAAGCAGGGGCCACTCTCTCTCTAGTTGTGGTATTCGAGCATATGGAATCTTCCCAGACCAGGGATCAAACCCACGTCCCCTGCACTGGCAGGTGGACTCTCAGTCACTGTACCCATCAGGGACGCCCTCAGCATTATCTTGAAGAACATATTTTAAGAGCTTTGACTGAAGTTTGCTTTCCTCCCAGAAAAAGAGTTCTTCATTAAACAAAGCTATGCTTTCCAAGATAGTGATGAAACACTTTGCTCACGTCTAAAGAAGTAAAAAGGAAAATATTTAGAAGTGACTATGGGCTACACACATTGAGGTCCACCCTGTGATTCTTAAAAGTTCAAATTCTGTTCCATTTTCTGTCCTTTCACAATCTGTCACTTTATAATCCTATCTCCCTCCATTTTAAATAGTTGCTCAGGGAAAATACTGGGACAAGAAAAGCTCAGTTAACCAGCCAAGAGAGTAAGATAGATGCTCTCCCTTCTCCCGGTATGACGGGGGGATGTGGGGTTTTAGTGCTCTCACAGGCCTAAAGATTAAGTCTCTTGGGTTTTCCAGGGTAAGACAGAAGGCAAAGGATAGAACACACAAGAGAGACCACCTGAAAGGAGAGCATTAGCCACTGATCACAGAAAAGAGGTTTTTATTCAGTAGTGAGCTAAAGCTCAAATTAAGACAGATCTAAGAACTAAAAATAACTCAATAAATGGTGTAAGGGTGTACTGAGGGACAATTTTCTCCTAGAACTAAATGTTAAAGACTTGAAGGAGTACAGTTAATAATAAGTAAGAAAAGTTAACTATGAAGGTTTCCCAGATAACTCTATCTCAGAAAGTCTGATTTCCCCAAGAATATCGTTATCATTATAAAACACTCATAAGGAAATTTGCTTCAGTAATTAAGAGCAAATGAGTTTATAAGGGAGGATTTTCATGATAAGCCAAAATCTGCTTTCCCTGTAACTCCTATATATTAGTTCTAGCTCAGCCCTTTAGTTCAAAAGAGAGCAACCTAGTCCAACTTCCTCCTGATATTCATCTGATGATCAAATATTTGAAGACAGTTATCTCCATATGTCTTCTCTCTGTAGGTGAGACAACCTTTATTCTGTCAACCTTTTTGTTATGACGTAGTATGCAGAGATCATATAGATATTTTGACTATACTCCATAGTTCAGGTCAGTCCCTCAGTTGTGTCCGACTCTTTGCAACCCCATGGACTGCAGTATGCTGGGCCTCCCTGTCCATCACCAACTCCCTGAGCTTACTCAAACTCATGTCCATTGAGTCGGTGATGCCATCCAACCATCTCGTCCTCTGTCATCCACTTCTCCTCCTGCCTTCAATCTTTCCCAGCATCAAGGTCTTTTCAAATGAGTCAGTTCTTTGCATTAGATGGCCAAAGTATTAGAGTTTCAGCTTCAGCATCAGTCCTTCCAATGAATATTCAGGACTGATCTCCTTTAGGATGGACTAGTTGGATCTCCTTGCAGTCCAAAGGACTCTCCAGAGTCTTCTCCAACACCACAGTTCAAAAACATTAATTCTTCAGCACTCAGCTTTCTTCACAGTCCAACTCTCACATAAGGACTTCTTAAAAAATTAAGGTTCATGTCACTTAAGAGTTTATATTAATATTAATTAACTTTAATATAGTAATATTAAGAGTTTGTGTTAATTTCAATAAACTATTATATTGAGTTTCTTATATTAATATAACTCATATATTAATATGTTTCTTATATAACTCTTATGTAAGAGTATCTTATATAAATAGTTTCTTATACTAATAACAGGTTCTTATAGTAATATCAATTTTATATTGATAATAATATTTGTATTAAGTATTATATTAAGACTTATATTAAAGTATTTTAACTTTAAAAAGACAAGTAGACATTTTAATTTCTGCCTCAAGATTTATGAATCATATGACTTGTAACTCTCTCTCACTACCTGGTGGCAGAGCACTGCTTGAGAACTACAAGATTGATTATGAAAGAATAAATGAAATGTTAAAACAATAAAAACTACAGTCTCAGGGTGATAGCTTTCTGACATCACCCAACTTTCTCATCATAAATCAATGGCCTGAATTTCCATTACTAATGATCTGCTAGTTTTCAAACTTATTTTAAAAGCCAAGGAAACCTTTTCATCAAATAGAGGAAATATAATGTAGTAGTTAAGCACAGCTTGGCCTCAAATCCCAGTTCTACCACATACTAGTTACTTAGCCTTGAGAAAATTACATTAATTTGTCTGTGCTTTTAGCTTCTGTAAAATGAGGGTAATGTCAACTTCTGAGGTTGTTTTGAGTTTTAAATAATATGTGGTGTTGAGAACAACATATTGCAAAAGTGTCTTTTATCCATCTTCTAATTTAGTGTTTCTAATACTCCATTGATGGGCCTCTCAGGTGGCTCACTGTTAAAGAATCCATCTGCCAAACAGGAGATGCAGGTTCAATCACTGGGTCAGGAAGATCCCATAGAGAAAGAAATGGCAACCTGCTCCAGTATTCTTGCCTTGAAAATACCATGGACAGAGGAAACTGTCAGGCTACAGTTCATGGAGTTGCAAAAGAGTTGGACATGACTTAGTAACTAAATAACAACAATAGGTACTATGTAAGTGTTTGCTATTGTAATCCTAAGAAAATTTTACCAGGAAGCTAAATGGAATGCAAAATGATATAAAAGTGCAAAAAAGATATGAGGCCCTGCTTACTTTGAATAAAACATGCTATAGCCCAGTGGAAACAGTGAGAAACTTTATTTTCTTGGGCTTGAAAATCACTACAGATGGTGACTGCAGCCATGAAATTAAAAGATGCTTGCTCCCTGGAAGAAAAGCTATGACAAACCTAGACAGCATATTAAAAAACAGAGATATCACTTTACTGACAAAGGTCCATATAGTCAAAGCTATGAGAAAGCTGACTCATTGGAAAAGACCCTGATGCTGGGAAAGATTGAAGGTAGAAAAAGAAGGGGATGACAGAGAATGAGATGGCTGGATAGCATCAGTGACTCAATGGACACAAGTTTGAGCAAGCTTCCAAGATGGTGAAGGACAGAGGAGCCTGGTGTGCTGCAATCCATGCGGTCACAAAGAGTCGGACATGACTGAGGGACTGAACAACAAGGAGTCCTAATTATACCACAACTCACTCCACCCCTTATTCCAATCATGTTCATAGCATCAAAACTCAAAGTCCACACTAAATTATTTCAGTTCTTGGATTTAAAGAACAGAGTCATCAGAAAGTCTAAGTTAAAAGTAAATTATCTACTACTAATACTCCAGAATGAGTTATCTTGGAACTTATCAGTCACCTTGGAATGTAGTAAAGCCCTCTGAAAACAAAGCACAGAGTAAGATTGTCTTGTTTTTCAGTAGGTGAGAAAGGAAGAATGTATTTGAATCATGGTCAATCAGCCAAACAGAGCAGATAGGGAGAGAAAGTACTGCGACGAAATAATGCTATAGCTGACAATGGAGATAGCTAACTATCATTGAGGGTTTACAATCTGAGAGTTGGACCATAAAGGAGGCTCAGCACCAAAGAACTGATGTGCTGCTGGAGAAGACTCTTGAGAGTACCTTGGACTGCAAGGAGATCAAACCATTCAATTCGAGAGGAAATCAACCCTGAATGTTCATTGGAAGCACTGATGCTGAAGCTCCAATACTTTATCCACCTGATGTGAAGAGTTGACTCATTGGAAAAGACCCTTATGCTGGGAAAGATTGAAGGCAAAAGGAGAAGAAGGTAGCAGAGGATGAGATGGTTGGATAGCATCACTAGTCAGACAAAACTTAATGACTGAACAGCAGCAACAATAACAATATGTTAAGTCAAAATACTTTATAGGCTAATTTTTCAAGCCTCAAAACAAATTTATGAGAGAGGGGCTGTTAACATCCCTTATCAGCCCAGTTTTACATATGCAGATAACTGACACAGAGAGGTTAAATAAGTGGCCCAAAGTTGTACAACTAGTAAATGGCTGAGTTGAAATTCAAACCCTAGACATTCCTAAACATACATCAGCCCAGTATCAGTGAATGTCCTAAAGGAATGCAAGGCAAGAGGAGACACAAATCACTGAGAACACTCAATCATTCTCTGTATCATCTGATTCTTGTACAGCAAAGTCATCATAAGACTGTAAAGTCTGGAGCCAGACAGATCTATGTTAAAATTCTTGTTTCCATCCCTTACATGTGTGCTTGTGAGCCAGATACTGAGTATCTTAAAGCCCCAACATTATTCAATGTTGTCTTGAGGAGTAAAAATCATGTGTGCATATCATCTAGCACTCTTGCACACAGCAGGCTTTCAGCAAGTGACATCACTTTTGTCAATGTTCTTTGTGTTTTCAAAACACGGTATTTGTAACTTTTGCCCCTCAACTCAGTTCCAAAATTGACATCATTCCTATAGCACAGAAAGGACACAGAAAGTAATTTACACAGAACCGGGGCTTCCCAGGTGGTTCAGTGGTAAAGAATCTGTCTGCAATCCAGACTACCCAGGTTCAATCCCTGGGTCAGGAGGATCCCCTGGAGAAGGGAATGGCTACTCACTCCAGTATTCTTGCCTGGAGAATCCCATGGACAGAGGAGCCTGGTAGGCTACAGTCCATGGGGTCACAAAGAGTCAGACACAACTGAGCATGCACACACAACAGTTAAGTCAGCCCATGGCAAGAACTCAAATTGGAAATTTCCTAGTGTCCAACCCAGTCATTTGCAACTTTCAGCTTCCTCTGGCAACTTCGTAGGTTTTTCTTCTTCCAAATCTGTGTTTCTCATCCAAAGAAGAAAGTGAGCACTTGTAATCAAAGTCAGATGAAAATTAGATTTCCGGAGTGACAAGATGATCCTCTTGCCTTTTCTGGGGAATATTGGTTCCTGCCAACCAACTGGCAGAGAAAAAGGTGACAGCAAGCCACATAAGTGCAAGTATCAGTGGGTGGAGAAATGTCAGAAACAAAGAAAGCTCTTTACAATATTAAATGCAAACTCATTTACTGGTGGCTGCAGATAAGATGGAAGAGTTTACCATCGACAGGGACTGTGACAGTGATGAATGAAACCATTCTGGAACTGTGAAGGAAAGTGGCCTCTGAGAAGGGGGATAGGCATTTAAGGAGGAGCATGAGGATGCTGTGGGTGGGGAGAACAGGAAGAGAATGAGAACTAGTTACGTGTAGGCCGAGGCACTTTCAGTGGCAGAACAAAAATATAGAAATAATGCTGCTGGTACTTAAAAAGCCCAGGCAGGCATCAATTGCCACCCACTCGTAGTCCCCCACACTCTAAAATCAGGAAAGGTATAGCTTCAAAGGAAGAATGAGGGGGAAGGGAAAATGAGTAAGATACATTTTGACAAATGAAATTATATGGGGTCAGTTATCAAATCCACAAAGAAAAAAAAAGGATCCCATGGCGAGGGCCAGTATAATGGCAGATGTAATCCATGAATACACAAACAGCTATCCCTCAGCACTTAAGAGGGACTGTTATCGAAAGACTAGGGAAGTTTGAAAGTCCTTGTTCCAAGTTCTTTTCACTCCTTGTTTAAAAGATGACATGCTGCCAGAAATAAAGCAAGCCTGAGTCATAGTTTGGAATTGGAAAAAGTGTTGAAAATGGAAGTTGAGTTATGGAAATGGGTTTGTTTCTCATAAATGAAAAAAAAAAATGTTGGCTCACTGTAATTCTCTAAAAGCTACTGGGTAGACACAAAACTCTGCACACTTCATTTTTAAGTACTTGACTATTTTGGTGACTATAAGCATGTGTTTTAGGTTCATTCTCCCCCTTTATCCCTTGACGAAGCTTTGGTATTTGTGTTTCTCAAGCAAAGCTCCATCATGTTGTCTGAAATCCTTCCATTCACCCTGCAAGTACTGAGTGTGCTCCTACCGGGTGGCACACATGGTGTCAGATGCTACCAGATTGGAGAGTGCAAAAAGAAATGTCAGACACAATTTAGAGATGAACTGCAAAAACACCAATAGGTATGAGGCAAGTAAATCCCAATTAATGGACAAGTTGAGAACACACAACAGATCCCAAGGCTGGGCAGTAAATGAAAGGGGCAACCAGAAAATGAAGGGAACTCTGAAAACCAGGAAAATCTTCATGATCTTGAGTGGTCCTGAACACACACTAGAGGAGATAAGCCTTACGTAATGGGTTAGATCTGAACCAGGAGGGAGGAAGAAGAAAGACCATTCCAAAATGGGAAAGTCCTTCTATAACAAGTTTCTCTTCTTCGAGCCAAAGACCCATAGCTTGATGAAATTAAAAAAAAAAAAAAAATCCAAAGGCCAAGTTTTCTATATTTTTCAAACCTTTTAATAACCTTAGAATTGACTTTTTTTTCTTGCCTTTTACATTCAAAACTCCATTTCTTGGTTTGTAATCTTTTCCTACTTGCAAGTGTGCATGCTAAGTCACTTCAGTCGTGTCCAGCTCTTTACACCATGGACTGTAGCCCATGAGGTGCCTCTGTCCCTGGGATTCTCCGGGCAAGAATACTGGAGTGGGTTGCCATGCCCTCCTCCAGGGGATCTTCCCGACCCAGGGATCAAACCTGCTTCTCTTATGTCTCCTGCATTGGCAGGCAGGTTCTTTACCACTAGCTCCACCTGAGAAGCCCTACTTGAGTAGTCCTCACACCTGAGCATGAACCTGAGTTCATGCATTTGTGGAAGTTTGTTAAACAGGCTGGTCTCTGATTTAGCCCATTGAGGCCAGGGCCCCAAATGTGCATTTTTAACCAGGTTCCTCTCCCAACTGAATTTTTATAAGTGGTCAAAGACAGCCAAGCTTTGAGGAAACACTGGTGCTACTCCAACCAAAAATGGATCCCATAAGCCTCCTGATAGAACTCAGCCAGGAAGAACTTGGAGAATAAATGTACAGAGATTTCAGATCTGACCCTGGGCCTTCCTCACCACCACCCTCAACCTCCACTGCTTTATTCCATGGAATACAGGAAAAGTGATCCCCAACTGTCAGAAAGAATAAACATGAAAACAGTACACACATACATACACACGCACTCAAAAAACAAACACCAAATTAATATTGAAAATCTGGCCCCAGTTTAACTCAAAACCTACAAAGTTCACATAGGTTCAAAGTCCAACCAAAAAATAAAAATGTACCCTCCCATCCAAGCTGGGCTGCCTTGGCCTGAACAGTTGACCTCAGAGCCATCAATCAAATAGCAACTAATAAAAGAAAAATCTATACTAGTTCTAAGTCTCCGAAACCCAATGCATCACATCTTCAATAGTAGAAGCTACGAGGCCATTTCTATTGCCCCTAAGGTTAGAGAAAACAGTTCAGTACTTAATCCACACTCTCTAGGCTGCCCCAAAACGCTCCTAAAGTGCAGCTCTGAGCAAGGTATTGACTGCTCTAAAACCTGCCACCAACAACCCATTGTCTATAGAATGAAACACCTCTAATCCCACAGACAAATGCTTTCCCTTGATCTGATCCCCACCTATAAAACCTTGTCTACTACTGTTCTACACTCCATACTTCTATGACATGAGACTATTCCCCTTGTACAGACCTACCCTGGACTTTTCCACCTCTATTGGCATTTAACATGCTAGTCCCTATAACCAAAATGTCCACGAATTGTGCCCTCTCCCCTTGCCTTCACATGCCTCCATGGAGAATCCCCTGCTCCCAGCAAAAGTAATTTCTCTCTCGTTGGTGCCTCCCCCACATTTGGTAGCTCCCTTACGACACTTAGTATATTCAGCCTGCTTTGTGTATCATCATGTATATCTCTCTTATCTCTTCTATTAAATTTTAAACCCCCTGAGGTGCCATGTCTTATCTCTCACAGCTCCCAATGCAGTTATTTACAAGATTTATGAGTGTTTTCATGCTGGTATAGAAGGGGTTAAACACAGACTGTATAATAACTGACAGACGGTCTGAGAAGTTCTTTTCTATCAGTAGAACTGGCATCTCTCCAATATGGACAGACTGGATCTTGTTACTTAAAGTACATTTTCCTACAGATACTATAAGATGTGATTCCTTCATTTTTTTTTCAATTTTCAATGATAAGAATTATTTGAAATTTCTGAGATATGATAGTGAGACGAGAGCAGCCAAGTTTGAAAGTCCAAGCTGTTTTCCATCCATCCATCCATCACTTTCCTTCAGTTCAGTTCAGTTCAGTCACTCAGTTGTGTCTGACTCTTTGCGACCCCATGAATTGCAGCATGCCAGGCCTCCCTGTCCATCACCAGCTCCCGGAGTTGACTCAAACTCATGTCCATCGAGTTGGTGATGCCGTACAGCCCATCTCATCCTCTGTTGTCCCCTTCTCCTCCTGCCCCCAATCCCTCCCAGCATCAGAGTCTTTTCCAGTGAGTCAACTCTTCACATGAGGTGGCCAAAGTACTGGAGTTTCAGCTTTTGCATCATTCCTTCCAAAGAACACTCAGGGCTGATCTCCTTTAGAATGGACTGGTTGGATCTCCTTGCAGTCCAAGGGACTCTCAAGAGTCTTCTCCAACACCACAGTTCAAAAGCATCAACCTTTCGGCACTCAGCTTTCTTCACAGTCCAACTCTCACATCCATAGATGACCACAGGAAAAACCATAGCCTTGACTAGACGGACCTTTGTTGGCAAAGTAATGTCTCTGCTTTTCAATATGCTGTCTAGGTTGGTCATAACTTTCCTTCCAAGGAGTAAGTGGTTTTTAATTTCATGGCTGCAATCACCATCTGCAGTGATTTTGGAGCCCCCAAAATAAAGTCTAACACCGTTTCCCCATCTATTTTCCATGAAGTGATGGGACCAGATGCCAAGACCTTTATTTTCTGAATGTTGAGCTTTAAGCCAACTTTTTCACTCTCCTCTTTCAATTTCATCAAGAGGCTCTTTAGCTCCTCTTCACTTTCTGCCATAAGGGTGGTGTCATCTGCATATCTGAGGTTATTGATATTTCTCCCAGCAATCTCGATTCCAGCTTGTGCTTCTTCCAGCCCAGTGTTTCTCATGATGTACTCTGCATATAAATTAAGTAAGCAGGATAACAATGTACAGCCTTGACGTACTCCTTTTCCTATTTGGAACCAGTCTGTTGTTCCATGTTCAGTTCTAACTGTTGCTTCCTGATCTGCATATAGATTTCTCAAGAGGCAGGTCAGGTGGTCTGGTATTCCCATCTCTTTCAGAATTTTCCACAGTTTATTGTGATCCACACAGTCAAAGGCTTTGGCATAGTCAATAATGCAGAAATAGATGTTTTTCTGGAACTCTCTTGCTTTTTCCATGATCCAGCGGATGTGGGCAATTTGATCTCTGGTTCCTCTGCCTTTTCTAAAACCAGCTTGAACATCTGGAAGTTCATGGTCATGTATTCCTGAAGCCTGGCTTGGAGAATTTTAAGCATTACTTTTTGCATTAGTTTTTATTTAAGCCTTGGACTTAGTGATGATAGCACTGTAGGATTTGAAGCATAGGACATTCAATCTTGATTGAACTGTATCACAGCTCTGCCCTCCACTCTGGTTTAGACATAATTCCAAAAAAATGAGAAAACCCACAGAAATCAGCAAGATTAGCCAGAATCCTCAGAGCCTCTCACATGTTAGAGCCCTCTGGGAAACTCCAGACAAGTTGGAGATAGACAGTCCCTTTTTGCAAGGAGCTTGCACTCTAGCTGGAGGCCCAGAATCCATAGGCCCCCATTTTAAGGAGACCAATTAACTAAGTGTTAACACATCACTATGGTAATTGATCAGTGGGCACAAGGTTCAGGGCTGACCCTAAACACAGGCTTAATGGACAGCTGCCTATACCGTGTGGTATGAGGGCCAAGGAAAACCTGTCTCTAATCAGCCTGCTTTAGTACACAAAATTCCACTGTTTCCTAAAGGTAAGGCATTAAGGATACCCATCTGAAATGCAAACATTTCCTAAAGCTAGGAGTATCTTGAATAATTGCATGGAAACTTTTCAGAAATCTGTAAGCCAGTGAGAAAGCAAGCATCTACTGATCAGGAAGAGAGTCCAAACCATGGCAGCTTCTGATAGACACTTAGGATCACTGCCTTGGTCCTCTCTATAATGCTCTCCACGCTCTGAAATATTTTGAGTGCCTTTAGGCTCATCTTTAAGAACATTGTAGTCTAATGGGAAAGAGAGTGATGTAAATAGTTTCCATTTCATGGGTACATAAAGAGACAGAGGCATACACTGGTGCCATGGAACTCAAAGGAGAAATACAGCCCCCATCTGAAGGGGGCTGGATAATGCCTCTTAGAGGAGCTGATATCTGAGCCGTGTCTTGAAGTAGGAATAGGAACTAGTAAAGAATGTAAAAATAGTGTCATGGGCAAGAACAGAAAACAGCCTTTTGTCCGTAAAGTGTGTAATAGGAAGCTGAGGCAGAAAGATCTGTAAGCCACTCCATATTATACAGTAATGTCACTTTTGCAACCCCTTGTACTATATAATCCATGGAATTCTCCAGGCCAGAATACTGGAGTGGGTAGCCATTCCTTTCCCCAGGGGATCTTCCCAACCCAGGGATCGAACCCAGGTCTCCCACATTGCAGGCTTTTTTTTTTTTTTTTTGCCAGCTGAGTCACCCATTTCAGGGAAGCCCCACAGTAATGTTATAGGAAGCATCAAATATAGGGCAGAAAGGTGGAAAAGGGACAATGGATCACAACAGGAGACAGATTGTGAAGAGCCTTGCACATCATGTCAGGAAGTGTGGACTTGATGTTCAGCTTAATAGGAAACAATGAAGGGTATTTAGCAGGGGAATGAGACAATCAGATTTATGTTTAGGAAAATCAATGGTACATGTGTGGAGAATGGATTGAAGAGAGGCAGGACTAGAGGTAGAGAACACAATGAATAGGCTGGCTCAATAAGCTGAATCCCGTCCCCTCTGGCTTTCTCCTCTACTTCATCTTCACACCAGTCAGTGCCTGAGGCTACCCTTTGATTCCTGGTGGCACTGCAGGTGGCTCTCGGACTGGAGGGAGAACTGGCCAATGCTTAGTCTTTGTCTTCACAGAAAATATTCAACCAACTTGGCACCTAAATGCCCTCCACGGTGATAGCAACAGGAAAGGCTCCAGCGGAAACAGCTCAATCACCCACTCACTAGGGTGTGGCTCTTACCCTGAAAACCTCCTCCAGACCCTCCTTGATGTCTCCTATAGTCAGTCTGGCAAAAATAATCTGAGCTCAAATAATTCTGTTATTTGACTAGAGCGATAGAGGCATTCAAAACAGAGACAAATCCATTGTCTTTCCCCCTCTATTTTGCAAAGCCCTGGTAAACATCTGATTTTTCCTGAATAATTCCTTACTGTTTTCCTCTCTATCCCAGCAGGCTGCCTGCAAGCAGCTCGCCACTTAACTTGGGCACTTTCCCATAATTGATTTTTCACCTCAGATACCATCATTAACTGCAAAATATCTGAGAAAAATAGCCCAGGTTGAAGATTAACACCTTCAGTTTGACTGATACTGCTGACCTGTGGTGACTGATAGGAGAATCTTAAAGAGAAGCTAACCTTGATCTCAGCTCAGCTTGGTGTGGATGGAGGCATTGCCAGTTCACACACAATAAGAGGTCCCCAGTGGCTCTTCTTGAGGCTGACCAAACTGAATACAGTGTTTCCTTCAAGTGAAATGAGCCACAGGCAGAGGGGCCTTCCAGGCACAGAAGTTTTAGGTCGTATGGTAGCACGCTTGTATCTTCATCAGTCTTCACAGATGAAATCTGTAACACTGGGCATGTTTCATATGTCTTACCAGATTGTTTTAGTGGGGCAGCCAAAGCTAGGAAAGAGAGTGCTATCTGGACTCCCATGGAGAGTCCAGACCTTCTCTGGGTATGATCGTGAGGCCCAGAGCCAAGTCTTTACTTACTTGACTACTAACATTTTCTGGGTGCTCAGCTCTCAAGTGATCACACAGCAGGTGACCTGAGAGACAATACCCATATATAACAAAAGAACTACAACTCCATTGCCAATCAATTCAAAAGTGTCAAGCTATGTGGTAAAGAACCCATCTGCTAATGCAGGAGATGCAAGAAACACAAGAGACATGGGTTTGAGCCCTGGGTTGGGAAGATCCCCTGGAGAAGGGCATGGCAACCCACTCCAGTATTCATGCCTGGAGAGTTCATTGGACAGAGGAGCCTGGCAGGCTATAGTTCATAGGGTCACAAAGAGTTGGACATGACTAAAGTGACTTAGCACATGGGGCTTCCCTGGTGGCGCTAGAGGTAAAGGACGGGCCTGCCAATGCAGGAGCCATAGGAGACAAGGGTTCAATCCCTGTATTGGGAATATCCCTGGAGGAGGAAATGGCAACCTGCTCCAGTAGTCTTGCCTGGAAAATTCTATAGACAGAGAAGCCTGGCAGTCTACAGTCCATGGGGTCTCAGAGTCAGACACAACCAAAGCAACTGAACACATGTGACATCAAAGCAGACAATATGAGATGGTGTTAAGAAAAAGCCTTCAAAGGTGTGACAAATTAGGAGAGAGAGGAGAGGTTTCAGGGGGAGTACAAGTAACTTTTTTAAAACTTACCATTGACTATCTACCATGGTTAAGGCACTATTCTTTTACATTATACCTTTTAAGCTAATATCAGTATTATGCCCCATTTTACATATGAGGATTTGAGTATGGGCATGTTTAAATTGAATTTCACAGATGAAATTAATTTGGGCAATTAATTAATTGCCCAAACTTAAACAAGGCGACATGTAGCATGGCCAGAGGTCAAACCCAAACCAGCCTGACTTTAGAGCCCAAGCTCTTAGAACTACACTCCACTCTTCTTCCAGAATGATCCCGTGCTCTGGAGCAAGATGGTTGAGCTGACTGGGAAGACGAAGTTGGAAAAAATACTGGAAGGAGTTTTACATACCCATGTATATCTCTCCTCAACAGTATCAAGAATTCATGCAAATCTGACTCTTAAAAAGTCCTGAGTGCCCTCTTTCTCCTTTGAGCACCAAGGCTTTACTAATTGCCAATAGAATGGAAAGCCATAAATCTCCTTCTCAGTTTTGATAAAGTTAGCGCCAGTTTCAAGGAAAACAAACCTAAGAATTTTTAGTTCAAGCAATAATTCTGTTTCCATGGAAACACATAAGGGCAAACTGTAGGAACGACAGCATAGGCAGGCTTCACCTCCACCCTATGAGCTGCAAAGCTATTTTTCTCTTTAAAATAAAGAAACTCTGTGTAAACAAGCCATTAAGGCTGGGTGGCTGGTGGGTTATCAGGAAAGAAGGGATTTAACAATAATGGGATTATAAGAACAGTTTGAATTTAACAGAGTTCCTGGCCCTTTGAATTACTTTAGTTAATTTGGTTAATTCTCCTTTGATAGATCGTTTCTTTGCTGTATAAATATTAGCTTCCTAAATCTCCAGCAATAAACTACCACGAGATCTGCTTATTTTGGGGACAGCAAGGGGCTAATTTGTGCCTGAGCTAAATCATGTGCAACCTCCAATGAAAGAGCCAAGCCTCAATTAACCAGAATCCAATTAAATGGAGCCTTCAACTAAATGCATCCCCTTTCTGCACAGGGTGCCCAGTGATAAGAAAAAAACACATCACAGAAATTTAGTATAGTATGAGTGCATGGCAAGGGAGGATGGAATACAGCTGTGTGACTTTGGGCAATTTCTTTATACTCTCTATCCCTCCATTTCCTTATCTATATAGCAGTTGTTAGCATTAATGTAGGGTGCTTCATACAGCTCTTGAAACTTAGTAAGAACCCAATAAATCTTAGCATATATTTATACTCTTTTAGTCTATAAAGCCACTCAAAACCATCTTCCAGGGGATGATTTGCTGTGAGTGCCCACCTAGCCTTCACCTTCTCCATCCCCCATTTCCAAAAGTAAATAGTGATCCATCACTCTGAACAGTGTTACCAATGCCCAGTAAGGACTTTTTCATCCAAGAATCTGTAACATTATTTTCTAAAGCAGGAAAGGGAGCTCAAACATAAATATCTGAGATGGTATAATGCCCAAACAATATTCATGTTCCATTTCCCTTTATATTTTTTAATCTCACTGACCCCTAGTTCCCCCAAATGAAGTGATCTTTAACTTTGTGTGATGCAGACCACACATTTTGCACTGGCTGACTTAACACTTCCATCCAACAGCCCAGTCTCTGCAACAGTTTGTTAGGCTCACAGCAGAAATGAATAGGCCTGTGAAGTTCTCTAAGTACAGCATTATGCCCAATTAGGCACTTAATTGGGTACGGCATCCTGTTGATGATAATTATCTTTATTATCTCCACCATCAGCCTGAGGCAAAACTGTTCAAAAGACAAGTTGTTTTGTAGCCTCAAACCAACCAACAGACACTTTTTTCCCCCAATATTGTCCCTCAGGTGGCCAGTGCCCCAAACTGACACCCATTCACACTGAAGTATAGAGGATCAATGACAGTTAAAAGGGGCTTTCCTGGTGGTCCCTCTGTATGCTAAGTTGCTTCTGTCACATTGGACTCTTTGCAGCCCCCAGACTGCAGGCCACCAGGCTCCCCTGTCCATGGGACTCTCCAGGCAAGAATATTGGAGTGGGTTGCCATTTCCTTCTCCAGGAGATCTTCCCAACCCAGGGATCGAACCTGCATCTCTTTTGTCTCCTACATTGGCAGGTGGGTTCTTTACCACCCTAGCTCCACCTGGAAAGCCCTGGTGGTCCAATGGTTAAGAATCCATCTTGCAATGCAGGGGACATGGGTTCAATCCCTGGTCTTGGAAGATCCCACATGCTGCAGAGCACCTAAGCCCAAGAGCCACAACTACTGAGCCTGCGCTCTAGAGCCCAGGAACTGCAACTACTGAGCCCATATGCAGCAACTACTGGAGCCTCACAGCCTAGAGCTCGTGCTCCCCAACAGGAGAAGCCACCACAATGAGAAGCCTATGCACTACAACTGGAGAGCAGCCCCAGTTCTCGATAACTAGAGAAAGCCCCCTCATAGCAACGAAGACTCAGCATAGCCAAAAATAAATAAATAAAAATTTTAAGTGGATTTAAAGATATATATAGAATGCACATGCTCAGTCACTCAGCACTGTCTGACTCTTTGTGGCCCCATTGACCGTAGCCTATCAGACTCCTCTGACTACAGAATTTTCCAGGCAAGAATACTGGAGTTGCACACCATTTCCTCCTTCAGGAGATCTTCCTGACCCAAGGATCAAACTGGCATATCTTGCACTGGCACGCTGATTCTTTACTACTAGCCCCACCTGGGAAGTCCATATATAGGATAGAGGGTCCTCAAGGTCAGTTTTCATAATAATCCCAAAGAAGGACAATGCCAAAGAATGCTCAAACTACCGCACAAGTGCACTCATTTTACATGCTAGCAAGGTTATTCTCAAAATCCTTCAAGCTAGGCTTCAGCAGTGTATGAACCTAGAACTTCCAGATGTACAAGTTGGATTTGGAAAAGGCAGAGGAACTAGAGATCAAATTGCCAGCATCTGTTGGATCATAGAAAAAGCAAGGGAATTCCAGAAAAAGAAATCTACTTCTGCTTCATTGACTATGCCAAAGCTTTTGACTGTGTCGATCACAACAAATTGTGGAATATTCTTAAAGAGATGGGAATACTAGACCCCCTGAGAAACCTGTATGCAGGTCAAGAAGCAACAGTTAAAACCAGACATAGAACAATGGACTGGTTCAAAATTGGGAAAGGAGTACTTCAAGACTGTATATTGTCACCCTGCTAATTTAACTTATATGCTGCTGCTGCTGCTTCAATCGTGTCCACTCTGTGTGACCCCATAGACGGCAGCCCACCAGGCTCCCCCATTCCAGGGATTCCCCAGGCAAGAACACTGCAGTGGGTTGCCATTTCCTTCTCCAATGCATGAAAGTGAAAAGTCAAAGTGAAGTCGCTCAATCGTGTCCAACTCTCCGCGACTGCATGCACTGCAGCCTACCCGGCTCCTCCGCCCATGTGATTTTCCAGGCAAGAATACTGGAGTGGGGTGCCTGCCTTCTCCATAAATTATATACAGGGCACATTATGTGAAATGCCAGACTGGATGAAGCTCAAGCTGGAATCAAGATTGCCGGGAGAAATATCAACAATCTCATATGTGCAGATGATAGCACTCTATTGGCAGAAAGCAAAGAGAAACTAAAGAGCCTCTTGATGAAGGTGAAAGAGGAGAGTGAAAAAGCTGGCTTAAAACACAACATTCAAAAAACTAAGATTATGGCATCTGGTCCCATCACTTCATGACAAATAGAAGGGGGAAAAGTGGAAACAGATTTTATTTTCTTGGGCTCCAAAATCACTTTGGATGATGACTATAGCCCTGAAGTTAAAAGACACTTGCTTCTTGGAAGGAAAGCTATGACAAACCTAGACAGCATATTAAAAGCAGAGATATCACTTTACCAACAAAGGTCTGTATAGTCAAAGCTGTAGTTTTTCCAGTAGTCATGTATGGATGTGAGAGTTGGATCATAAAGAAGGCTGAGCACTGAAGAATGGATGCTTTCAAACTGTAGTACTGGAGAAGACGCTTGAGATTCTCTTGGACAACAAGGAAATCAAATCAGTCAATCTTCAAGGAAATCAACCCTGAATATTCACTGAAGGACTGGTGCTGAAGCTCCAATACTGTGGCCATCTGATGATGCAAAGAGCCAACTCATTGGAAAAGACCCTAATGCTGCGAAAGATTGAGGGCAGGAGGAGAAGAGGGTGACAGATGATAAAATGATTAGACAGCATCACTGACTCAATGGAAATGAATTTGAGTAAACTCTGGGAGACAGTGAAGTACAGGGAAGACTTGCATGTTGCAGTTCATGGGGTCACAAAGAGTCAGAGATGACTTAGCAACTGAACAGCAACAAAAGTGTTTCAGAGGATGGAAAAAGACCTCTGGGAACCCCTGACATCATGCCACCTAGGCATGTGCTACTCAAAGAAAGAAGAATCAGCCACACAAACAAGCACAGAGCTACACACGACACTCAGTATTTCTCAGTGAGTCACTACTGCCCAAGAAAACCTAAGACAAAACTAAAACACAATGTAGATGATGATACCTATTTGCCTGATATCATATGAAGAACACCAAAATGTCTATCCCAATAGTCATCAAGAGCAATTTTGAATGATAAGATATATAAGTGGTATGTAAGTCATTCAGAGGCATGAAAACCACAGTTAGATTTCCTGTAAGTTCACAAGCAAATAAAGTGCCCTGGTAAAATGACACAATACTTAGCAACACTTGGATTTGAAAACTAGAAGAGAAGGGAAGTCAGGAACCCTATTCAGTTGACACCACACCTCTTGGAGGAGGTCCTAGACTTGTCTGCCTTCCTTTCTCCTTCCTTCAATCCTTCTGGTAGTGGAGAAAACAGGGAAATAAAACAACCAAAGAGAGAACTACTTCACAGTTTGCTTCAGACCAAACCTAGCATGGACTCAGGTCTCCATTCTCATATTAATGGTCTGCCCACACACTTTCATTCTTTACAAATTCCCCAAATCTCCTTAACAGAGTTAAAAATCTCTGGCTGAGTTTCCATCAGCACTCTCTGTGGAAAGAAGATACCTAGTGAAAGTAAAACTGGGCATGTCTGGCCCCATGAAGGGTGAAATATTTGGATAACGTGTCGGACATTTCAAAAACCTTCCATTTTCTGCTGTGGTAGCCTGACTTGCTGAGAATATGTTCTCTGGGAAGAAAAAAGTTAAGTGGTCGATTCCAGAGCCTCAGTGAGGCAGTGAGCTTGACAGAACGTCAAGGAGAGGAAGCCAATTAGCGTAGCTTTTACCATGACAACCAGTGCACCTTCCTAAGAAATCAGTGAGACTCACACGCTGACAGAAGAGAAGGGAGAGGAATGTCAGAGAATGTGCTGACTTTGAAAGACCCTTTTTTGAAATGACTCAATATTATGCATTTTCTCAAAATGTCTAGAAATGGAGAATTGTTGTTGTCAATGACATGACATTCATTTATCTCAGGCATGCATAGTTCTGGATGGTGCAAAGCATCAGCAAGAGCAGGAGACTGAGAAAGTATCCCAATTATATGCATGGTTTACAGTTCAGCTGGAGTGGAGGGCCTTAGGACAGGGCAGATCCAAACACATCTTGGCAAACGTCACTCAGTTTAAAAGATACAGACATCACTGAAATTTTAAGGCATGAATTAGAAGACATTATCTTCATTCATTCATTCATGAATTACCACCTCTGCTAAACAAATTTCCCCATCTCAAAAGCTCTCCTTTCCTGACTCAATCTAAAATGCAAGTTCTTATCCCTCTATGAAGCCTCCTTTCTAAAGTTACCCCTGGTTCCAATGATCATATTTTTCAGACCTTCTATTAGAGTCCACACCACACAGGTCAGTACTGAATTCTACATTATTTTATAATACTATTTAGTACATTTATGTCATGTTTCCCATGTGACAGTAATTTCTTCAAGGGCAGTCTTCTGTATCTCTGAGTACTATATAATGTTGGGTTAAGTGCCTAATAAAAATGTACATGGTGCTTGATTGCTTACAGAGTTCACAAACCTGTGTCTAATTTAAGGGTGACTATATGACCTTGAACCTAATGCCTCTATTACTGCAGCAGAAAATAGAATGCCTTACTATGTTCTCCGTGGAAAGGAAAGGAAGAAGCACAGCAGTAGGCAGCATTTTGCTACCATTGTGGATTTCCTCTTTGTAAATTGCTAGGATGATGAAGAAGAAAGGGATGAGTCATCATTTGCAGTCCAGTCCCAGTAGGTATTTATAGCTAACTCTAGAAATAGTGTTCTCACAACTGTGTGCCTTAATTCTATTCTTCCTTCAAGGTTCAGTTTAGCTGTCACTTCCTCTATGATTCCTTCCTTGTTTCTTCATCCAGAAGGACTCCCAGGCTTTTTCAACTACTGGAGCATTTTATCATGCCTCCTCTCATGACATATCACTTTTTGCTTTGTGTTGTACTTATTTATGTCCTTGTTTTCTCTCTCCTCACACATATAGTGACATGTACTAAGTACACAATACTAGAAATACCTAACACATATTGACGTTTATATATATATATATATTATTTGAATTAACCCTTAAAGCAATTAAGTTGAAGTAAAGACTATTCACATGTCAATTTTACAAATGGGAAACTGAGACTCTGAAAGATTAAGTCATTTGCTCAGGATCATACAACTAATAAGTGTCATAGGTAGAATTTGATTTGAGAGTCAGCATTTTTTAAATTTAAAATTTATTTTAATTGGAGGCTAATTACTTTACAATATTATAACTATACTATAATGACTCAATCAATGGTGAATGAAGGAAAGAAGAAATGTAATGAATTAAAATATACTACTGTCTTACCTGATATAGGCTTTCCAGCCATTTGCACATCTTTAGGCTGTGACTGTGGAGAAGGCAATGGCACCCCACTCCAGTACTCTTGCCTAGAAAATCCCATGGATGGAGGAGCCTGGTAAGCTGCAGTCCATGGGGTCGCCAAGAGTCGGACATGACTGAGCGACTTGACTTTTCACTCTCCTGCATTGGAGAAGGAAATGCCAACCCACTCCAGTGTTCTTGCCTGGAGAATCCCAGGGACAGTGGAGTCTGGTGGGCTGCCATCTATGGGGTTGCAGAGTTGGACAGGACTGAAGTGACTTAGCAGCAGCAGCAGCAGCAGCAGCAGGCTGTGACTGATCAAGTGTCTGATGCTCCCTACTTGTAAAAGAGTAATCAGACCCAATGTCAAAAGCAAGAGATCAAGTTACAGACTTTCAATATCACCTGTTATTCAGCCAAGAAAAGAGTCCTGGTTAACATTCAGTCTCTCCTTGGTCTGCAAACTACACAAGGTTCTTATGTGCAATTTTTGCATACTGTTCACCAAGAATACACTAGAATTTTGGAACTACTCTCACTCAGACTGGGGCATCATGAGCTAGGCAATATGAGCCTACCAAACTCAGCTAAACTTATATTTTTTCCAAAACTACTGAAATTACAATGCACTACCAGTGTTCAACCCTAGATTCAGCGTTAAGATGGTTCCCGACTGCACACATGCCAGATTCAGCCTGTGAAATAGCAGCATTCATTGATTAAATCAAAAGTGGTTAGGGACCAAGAAGATACCTATAAATGTTCATATTTTAAAAAATTAGTTAGGTTATTCTTAAATTATAACACTTTAGCCTTTATCTGAAGTCCTCTACAGTGGCAGGTCCCCTGCTGGCCATGCACAACATTCCTCTGGATGGTCAATGTGGATACCTAGAAAAGAATGCAAATATGGTCTTGGCATTCCATTTTACAAGTATAACTGTGGTTGTAGTATAGTGTTTCAGACAATGAGTTCTGATGTCAGCCAGCCTGGATTCAAATCCTGGCACAGCAACTATCTTGAACAAACTACTTAACTGCTCTGTGCCTCCACTTCCTTATATCTAAAATCAGATAATAAGAGTCCTACTTTGGGGACTTCCTGGGTGGCACCGTGGGTAAGAATCTGCCTGCCAAGGCAGAGGACATGGGTTTGATCCCTGGTCCAGGAAGACCCCACATGCCTCGGAGCAACTAAGCCTGTGCGCCACAACTAAAGCCCGCATTCCAGAGCCCTCACGCTGCAGCTACAGCAGCCTGCATGCCTAGAGCTGGTGCTCCACAAGAGAAGCCACGCCAGTGAGAAGCCTGCGCACCGCCCGGAGAGTAACCCTCGCTTGCGGCAACGAGAGAAAGCCTGAGCAAGACAATGAAGACCCAGCATAGCCAAAAATAAAGTTAATTTTAAAATGAAATAGTTTTTTTCAAAAAGAGTCTTACTTTCAGAATTGTTAGGATCACATGAGTTATATGTGTTATTCCTGGCCACAAACAAGTGTTATATAAGTCTAGTTGTTATTATTTTAATATGTAAGTAGTTTTAATACTCAAGATCTGTATAGTGCAGTAGCTCTCAACCTGGAACAATTTTTGCCTCTCAGGGGACATTTAGCAAAGTCTTGGGACATTTTTGGTTGCCATCAATAAAGAGGGGAGGACATCTAGGAGGTAGAATCCAGGGAAAATGCTAAATATCTTACAATGCACAAAACAGACCCCTACAACAAAGGATTACCTGGTCCCCAAAATTAATAGTGCTGAGGCTGGGAAAACCTGGCAGAGGCAACCTCTGTACAGTTATACTTGTACAACTTCTACTTTATGAGAACTCAGTGGACCAAAATTCCAAGTGACAAGTGCCGATAAATAACAGGTGATAATTTCTCTTCAAAAAGCTTTCACCAAAGGGTCCTTTCAATATCAGAACTTAATAGATTTAGCGCTTACAGATTAATTATAGCTTCATTCACATATTTATAAATATTTTATACACATATAACAATGGGAACTTTATAAATTCAATACTAGCTAATATACTTAAGGCAAAATATGGGTAGAAATTTTGTCAATGATTTCATAATGCAAATATGTAAATCTCCCCATTTCAGCCTTCTTAAAGAAGTTACAGGGAAGTGAGCAAGATAAAAACTTAAAGGTAACATCTTATACATCAGTGCCAACTGAAGATAAAGCACATCTAAATCGAAAACTCACGTTAAAGAGAAAAGAGAGGGTTTGCATCAACCTCTACTTTTCAGGAATTGATCAACTTGTTGAATGTGGCCCATCTATAAAGCCAACTTGAATTATCTAGGTATTGTCTTATCTACTCTCTGATTGGTTATTAACTGAATGATTCAGTCAGCCTAGTCAATGTGCCTTATGTATTTGAGACCAGTCACTACAACAGCAACTGGTCAATGAAGAGAAAAATCAACCACTTACCCCTGTGCCGTCTGGATCTAGTTCCCTCACCTCACTTCAGCTTTTCCCATACAAACCCACACACGGAGTTATTTGGATTGTTTCTAGGTTCTATCCAGTTGTTTGGGGTTTAAATAAACAAAACCTCCTTCCTCCTGGAACTTCTACTTTTAGAACCACAGCTTAGCTTCTCTCTTCAAGTTGAACTGTATGTCTTATGTACCTATTGTATGCTTGGCATTGCATATTTTTAAAAAGCTTAAGTCTAGAGGTAAAAGTCCAGCTTATTCACATGAAACAGTTAAAGGATAAGTTGTCAGAGTGTACAGCCAACCCTTGAGCAATGCAGGGGTTAGGCATATAGATCCTATCACAGTTGGAAATCCACATGTAACTGCAGTCAGCCCCTGTGCCTTGCAATTCCACATTCACAGATTCAACCAACCATGAATCATGTAGTGCTACTTCTGCAGTATGTATTTATTGAAAAATCATCTGTGTATAAGTGAATCTGCACAGTTCAAACCTGTGTTGTTCAAGGTTCAAAATTTTATTTGAGTTTTCGATTCAGCAGTTTAGGCTGAGCTTATATAGTAACATGATTAGCCAACTTACTGAACAGAGTTCTAAAGGTGAATTTAATGAGATAGAGCTACAGGACAGTATGTAAAAGTGGTCTTTGGCCTAATACTGACATGAATTCAAATCCAAGCTCCACTATTTCTTAGCTACTTAACTTTGAGCAAGTTACTTTAACCTTTCTGAACCTCAACACCCTCATCTGTTTTAAAATGAAGATAAAAATAGGGTTTTCCTCATTGGGTGGTTGTGAGGATCAATCAAGATATTGAAGACAACCGCACAGTTTAACGTATTTTATATAGGGTGGTCACAAGTTCCTATGCATACCAGGTAGACATTATCTGCATATTCCCCTCCATTACACACATTTAATTCTTCCTCATTCTTTTGGAATATCCCTTCTTCTTAATGGTTAGAAATCATTTAAGCAGTACATCAGAGTTATTTGGGGGTCTTCAACTATTATTCCAACTCTTGTTGCATGAGATTATAAAATAAAACTTTTTCTCAAAAGAGAGATCATTCAGGGAACTTCCATTTAACATGTATAGGGATTTTGTTGCAAATCTTTAAGTAATCATTAACTGCAAGCCCTTGTTTTTATTATCATTGGTATTTGTGGTTATTCAGAGGAAAAGGAGAGGTAGGAGGAAAAAGAAAAAGAAGAGGTGGAAGAGGGAAAAAAAAGAGGAAAAAGTGGAAATGGAAAAAGGTGAAGCCTTACTTATAAAGGAATAGGAAAGGTCATCCAGGCAAAGAGTACAACATCAACAAAGACACAAAAGCAAGAATGAGCAGATGGAGCATAAACTGGCCAGTCTGATTAGATCACAAGGAACATGTTGGGTGTAATGAAGCATCTTTTGATGCACAAGGAGAATAGCAATAGTGACTTGTCACCAAGTAACTACTTCCCTGTTAAGGAGTCAAACTTTGAAATACCACATGCCTACCCCTCTGTATTTTCAACTGTCTTCCTTCCTGGTGACTCTGAAAAAGGCAAATGCCCACTGATTTTAGAAAACACATTCAAGACATGACAAGCCCACCACCAGTCCTGGGCAGTGAATTGACTGCCCCAGGTACTTCTCCTTGGACTAGAGGGCTTTGGTTTCTCACTACTCTAAACCTGCAATTTCCAATCACAGTAGATTGACTCAATCTCACTTGAAATGAATTACAGACAGATGAAGTCCCTAGCATCCTGGGTAAAAAGCAAGATGCTAGAATGTTTATAAACAGCCAGCTAACCCATGATGTCTACCACCTCTAAATCAGCCAAAGTTGGCACAGGTATGTGAATGATCTTCCCATAACTCAGCATTTCTTTTGCGTTTCAGGGATTTTTTTTTTTTTTTAAACGATCTAACACAATTACCTTTGTATTTTGGTTCATGTTCCATCCAAATTCTGCCAAATAGAATAAGTTACCCCAAAAGGTTTTCAACAGATTTGCTGCTGAGGGAGAGAGAGGGAGGGGGGGAGAAGAAAGGGGGAGGAAAGGGAGAGAGAGCAGGAGAGAAGAACAAATTTCATATATGAATCAATCATCTGAGGTTTTATCTTAGGGAACCAAACAGATAAGCCAAAAGTCATGAAACTATTTCCCTCAGTTTCAAATCCTATGTAAGCCCTAACTCCAGCACCTTGAGCAGTCTGCACAGAACAGTAGTAAACAATAGAGAGCCACCTCCCAGCACAGACAACTGATGGCTGCCCACCTTCAGAGCCCTGTCTGCTCTCAGCGCCTACTGAGTCCCAGACTTCTTAGGGATGGACAGCCCGACTCTTCTGGCTACAGTACAACTTTGGATTTAAAGGGCAACAGAGCTGGTACTTGGCAAACATGTCAGGCAATGGAGCCTGTCTTTAATACCTGTACCACCTCCCTAACCCTTCTGTGCCCCCCAAATTGCCACATCTCTGCTACCTGTGCAGCACATCCTATGATGAAACGGAAAGGATGGGGAATCTGGAATCAACAAGGATTTATCACCACTTACTGTATGACCTTAGTCATGTTGCTAACCTCTCTGAGCCTCAGTTGCATAAGCTGTAATCTGCATCATAACATTATATCAATTAGAAAAAAAAAAAACATTCTTAACATGCTTAGGACAAGGCCTGACACGGAATACTCAAAACAATAAGTGGCAACCATCGTAGTCATTACTATTACTGTCCAGGACCATCTCCCTGCCAACATTAGGCATGCCTTCTCTGGAAAGGGCTCCATCATTCGTTCATTCATTGGGAATGTACTGAAAACCTACTCTGTGCCCAGAAATATCCTGTATACCAGAAGTATAACAATGAACAAAACAAGGTGGCTGACAGTAAGAAGCTCATACTCTAAACTAATAATAATAAGGAAATCTTGTGATTGAGAGCCACAGTCAGAATCCTGAGCATATAAGAAGCATGACCCAGTCCCAAGAAGGTGGAGAGGGGAACTGACAAGAATCAGTCAGGGCCATATGAGTTCAGAACAGAACAGGTTAGCAGGAAGGCTATGGCTTCTTAAATAATCAGGGGTCCTAAGGCGTGGCGTGCACACACGCACATGCACACACACATGTGCACGCGTGCACACACACAACCAGGTCCAAGTGTGAGGATGCAAAACAAAGTAGGCTCCAGTTGGTGACACAGATCCTGCAGTGGTGAGTTTTGATGCTGGGATGGGCAAGTTTAACTCACAAATTTAATGTACCACAGTTCTAAAGAGGCTACATAAAAGCCAGGTCTAACAATATGTAAATAAACAAGATTAGATGATACAAGGCCTATAAATATGTACAAAGTGGTATATGAGCTAGAATCGTTAGTAAATATTACTAAACACCTACTAAAAGTCAGGCACTACACTGGGTGTTTTTGGTTTACAAAGACATCTTTGCCTTCACAGAGCTTACAGTACTGGCGGGGAGACAGACATCAATCACATGTAAAAATAATAACAGACAAGGAAAATTCCCTCCAGTGGACCTCCCAAAGTGCCACCCAAGTTCACCCATTCCACACATGATATCCAATTCCCAGAGAAATCTAAGTGGGTAGAAGAAATAGCATCATTTAGATGGCGACTCCCCTCAGATAACACGTGTCAGTTTTTAGGAGTGGCCATCTGGAGACAGCATTCACCTCAAAGGGATGTCTATGATGGCAGCATTCCAGGCTGTGTGGCACACTAGTAACAGTTGTATTGTTTAGGCCCTCTTTTCACAAACCTCATAGCACGGTGAGGCCATCTGCTCCTGCCCTCATGTTTCCTAAAGGACTAACTGTGGAGAGATCACAGTCATGCATGACAAGTGAAAACCATGAACATATTTTCCTGCCCTACTCCCTTCACAAAAGATAGCAGTTCTCTGGTAAAGAGACTCATTTGATTTTGCTGTTCATTCACTTAGTTACGAATTCACATATTCAACAAATAATTAATGAGTGCTTAACAATGCGCTGAGCACTGCCAGGCACCAAGGGAAAATAGATACGGTCCCTGCCCTCAGGCAGCTCACAGTCTATCAGGAAAATGAATAAATAGTTACAAGAAAGTATGATGAATCTTGGAATGGAATAATCACAAAGTGCTGAAGACACAAAAGGATAAAACACCGAAGTCCGGGGAAGGAGGAGCCTGACAAGGCTTCCCAGAGCAGGAAGAATTTCAATGATTAGTAACAGTGCACTTAGACAAAGAAGAGAAATGGCAATTCAGGCAGAGGACACAGAATGGGCAAAGGTATGGATATGAGAAACAACACATTATTTATGTACAGGGAGGAAGACCAAACCTCCTGGTACCCAAGACACTCCCAATTACTCTTCTTATCCAGGCATAGTTATAAATGGCAGTCCCTTTCATTCTCAGAATTGTCCACTTGGATAATACATTTATGCAATAACCCTGCATATATGAGAAACGTCAAGGAGTTTAAGAGGCAGCATAATTAAAAAGAAGTTGCATAGACTCTAGAGTGAGAATTTTGCCCTTAAGTCTAAACCAAGACAAGAGAAGGTAGTTACTGGACTACTTTGAAACATGTTTGCCATTTTAAAAATTCTAATCACAAAGTCAAATTTCCCAGCCATGCCCATGTACACTATAATTCTACTCAAAACTGGACCATTAGGTTCTATTTATACATTCCTAGGACCAGCTCTGCCATTTCCTAACTGTATGACCCAGGACAAGTTGATTAAACATGCTAGTCCCAGCTTCCTATCTGTAACATGAGAATTCATTCAAACATTCAGCAAATACTTATATATTGACTATAATGTTCTATACCAAGAATATCCCTAGTCATTATCCCTGCCTTTGTGCAACTTATAATCTAACAAGGGAGACAGATATAAAATAAGCAACGAAAGAATATTAAATTTACCATGAGAACAGCATTGTTCTGATGTCAAAGCTGATAAAGACAGCATATGTATGCATGCACACATGTAAACACATATAAAAGATATTGATCCATTTTAGTTACAAATATAGATCTTAAAAAGGTTAATAAAATACTAATCAATCAAATATAGTATATGATGATAACCAGTAGGATTAACTCCTCAAATTCCTTTAATATTAGAAATCTACCACCATAATATATCTTATATCAACAGAGCAATGAAAAGTTATCTATATAATGATCATAATGTATGTTAAAGGTAATTTATTGAATTCTATGTTGCATTACTAATAAAAACTTTTAGTAAACTTTATATAGAAGGATAATAACATGACAAAGAAGATTTTTATCTCAAACCAATAGCTAATATCCTAATTAACAGTGAGGCCAGATCAGTGGTTCTATAACACCTAAACAGAAAAATTGTTTAGAGATTTAAAGATTTTTACAGAGCTGGTATAATGAAGATGGTTAATATTAATAACTGGTAACAGCTAGTAATATTGGGATGATTATAGTTATTATAATCATAAGTATTAAACTATAGTACAAGGAGAATGAATATTGAGGCATGGCTGAAAATTATAGGGATAAAGTAACATCATGGAGTGTTTTATATGTTATAGTAAAAAGATAGCCTTCTATGCTGTATGCAAAAGTGGAGTTAAAAGCAGAGCAGTTATAGAAGCATATAGATATTTAATTAATATCAACAGATCACTCTGCTGTGTGGAGATAGATTGATATGAGAAGAATGGAATCAGGAAAAGCAGTTAGTCACCTAAAAATGACCATGAACTAAAAAAAAAAAAGGTAACTTGAAATAGGGGGATGATACTAGAGATGTAGACCTATACATACATTCAGAATGTATTAGAAAGCAAAATATCCATGACTGTCAGTGGACAGGACATGGGGGGCAACAAAAAAGCCTTCTTATATAGAGGTAGGCAGACTACTCAGAGCTTGCAAGCTATGGTGAGATAATTCATATTTAATCTGATAGCAATAGAAAGTGAATTCGCTCAGTTGTGTCCAACTCTTTGCAACCCCATGAACTGTAGCCTACCATGCTCCTCTGTCCAGGGAATTTTCCAGGCAAGAGTACTGGAGTGGGTTGCCATTTCCTTCTCCAGGTGATCTTCCCAACCCAGATTGAACCCAGGTATCCCACATTACAGGCAGATGCTTTACCATCTGAGCTACAGGGAAACCCTATATAGCAGTTAGAGGCCATTAAGTAGATTTAAGCAGGAATTTGCTGTGATAAGATTTGTATTTTAGAAAGTTTTTTCAACTACTGGGTAGAAAATTATTGGGAGATGAACGGAAGAAGAAGCAAGAGGAAGAGTTAGGAAGCTGTTTCAGCAGTTGAGGAGCTGACTGAGATTATTATACTTCTGGAGGCGGGGGTTCATTTACCAAAAGAACAAATTCTGTAAGAAAAGAAGTTTCAGAGGGAGGACTATGACTTCCATTTCAAAGACATTGTTTTGGGGCTATCCAAAAGAAGATATAGGTATAGGTATATCAGTGTGTGCATGCATGTGTGCTAGGTCATGTCCAACTCTTTGGGACTCCATGGACTGTAGCATGCTAGCCTCCTCTGTCCATGGAATTCTCCAGGCAAGAATACTGGAGCAGGTAACCATTTCCTCCTCCAGGGGACCTTCTTGACCCAGGGATCAAATCTGCATCTCTTGCACTGTAGGCAGATTCTTTACCCCTGAGCCACCTGGGAAGTCCTAGGTATATCAGTAGCTGAACCCAAAAACCAAGGCGTGAGATAGAGAGAAGTGAGTCAAATCATAATGGCTGCAGTGAAGAGAATGACTTGGAGAGTGTAAAGACTGGAGCCAAAGAGTTTGCTTTTAGTGGCAGGAAAAAAATGAAAGTGCTATATACTAGATATACATTAAAATGTTTTAATTACTTTTAGTTTAGCTGATTCCTCTTCTTTAAAAAAAGAGAGAGAATATACAAGAAAGCCCAAAAGATGATCAGCCATGCACATAAATTATGGAGGAAATTTTAAAAGGGATACCCCATGATGGCACTCAACATAGGCAACCTGTTTCCCAAGGCTTCCAGGTTATATTACAGTAGTCTTTGTACTCTCCTCAGTAGGAACAAAGGGTGAAATTGGGTTTCTGCTGCTCTTAGAAATTTCTGAAGGTGAGAGGTGGGGCTGCAGCTTGGTGGATTACAGAGCTGTTGTTGCTGTTTGAGAATATGATCATTGCAAACTCCCATCCCATCCAGAGTAGCAGCCACAGAGCATTTCTAGTTGATTAGATTGAAAGAACTGAGGCTCTGGTAGAAGCCATTCTTTTCTTCCCCCAAGATTCCCATTAGAATTCACAGTTCAGTGTCCATTCAAGTCCTAGAATCACAGCAAGCAGGAAAAAAGTAAACACAGTGTGGCACTCATGAAAATCATGTAAGAAGTTTCTACTGACAATGAAAATAAAGGGAAGAATAAATAATAAAGGGAAGACAGGTCAAATGTTCATGAGCACAGTCATTGTCTATTAAAATATGTTATGGGACTTCAATAATTAAAATTGTTGATAATAAGGAAGAGATACATAGATCACTGAACAGGATTAGACAGAATAGAAAGAGACCTAACCAAATATAGAAATAGTTTGAGATCAAAGTGGCATTTCAAGTTGATGAGAAGAAGAGATATTATTCAATAAATAAGTTGGTGTCAGCTGGTTGGTTAACAATTTGAAATATCAGAAAGGCTGCAGCCCTATCCCATTCCTTAAAATAAAATCAGTTGGGGGTTTCCCAGCTGGCACAGTGGTAAGGAATCCACCTGCCAATTAAGGCAACACAGGAGACATGGGTTCAATCCCTGGGTCAGGAAGATTCCCTGGAGGAGGGAATGGCAACCCACTCCAGTCTTCAGGCCTGGGAAATCCCATGGACAGAGGAGCCTGGCAGGCTACAGTCCATGGAGTCACAAAGAGTCAGATATCACTGAGCTCATACACATTTCCAACTTCAATAAAGATGAACAAAATAAAATCAGTTGGATTGACATATTTAAAATATAAAAATAAAGAGACATCAGGCATTGTGAAAAGATGATGATTTTAGCTTTGAAGTGCCTGTGAGACATCAAAGTTGACCTACTGGGGGAGGCACCTAAGATGGGTATGACCTTCAGGGAAGAGATGGGAGCTGAAGTTAGAGATTTCAAAATCATCCACATGTATTTTGTAACTTAAGCCATCAAGATGGCCATGATTGAGAAATTATGTGGCGTGGAGAAGGGGGCCTGGAAGAAAATCCTGAAAACATCTACATTTCAGAGATGAATAGAAGAGGCTGTAACAAGAAGAAAGAATTTCTAGAAGTGAGAAGCAAGGAGAGATTTCAGTCACAGGAACAGAGATTTAAGCAGGGAGTGGCCGACAATGTCAAATGTTTCTAGGAGGGCAAGTAAGATAAAAACAGAAGTTTCTACTGGAAATTGTACAAGGAGTCTAGTAAAAGTAGCTTTAGAGGAGTATTGATAATAGGCACTTATTTAAGTGCAATGAGGAGTAAAAGTATAGACAGTGAGTACAGATAATTCTTTCAATAAGTGTAGAAATAAGACATGGAGAATGACACAGGGCAATTGTTAGAAGGTGTTACAGGCTGACTTGTGTCCTCTCAAAAGATAAACCTAATCCCCAGCACCTCAGAATGAGGCCATATTTAGAAATAAGTCAATGTAGGTATAATTACAGTTGAACCTTGAACAGCACAAAGATTAGGGGCACCAAGCCTCCATGCAGTTGAAAATCCATATGAAGATAAAGTCAAGTGGGGAGAATGCCATAAGAAAACACAGAAAGAGATCCAGTGATACAGCTGCAAATCAAAGCACACCAAGGATCAATAGCCACCATCAGAAATTAGAAAGACACAAGGAAGGGTTCTTTGTAGAATCTCAGGTGATAGCTCTGATGAGATTAAGATTTCAGACTCCTAAGCTCCAGAACTCTGAGAGAAATTTCTATTGTTTTAAGCTACCAGTTTACTTTGTTACCACAGCCCTAGGAAACTAATACAAAAGAGGATGTTCTGTTATTCTGCTGTTTGTTTTTAATACTGGTAGAAACTTAATCACATGGTAAAAATCTGATAGAATGAGGTGGCCAAGATGGTTGAGCAAGAAGACCTTAGGCACACCTCCTCCCACATACACACAAAAATTGCAATAATATCCAAAGCAACTGTTGATGAGAAAGACCACAAGACGAGTAGAAAATGTATTCTACAACTAAAGATATAAAGAAGGAACCACACAGAATATGTGTGGAGGAGAAAAGATATGATATGTTCATGAAATATACCCCTGAGTAGGTGACCCACAGGTTGTAACTTACAACCCAAAGAGTGAGGGCCTGAGCCCCACACTGGGCTCTCCAGCCCAGGGGCCCTACACCATGAAAACAAGCCCCCAGAAGGCTCTGAAGCCCAATGGCTCTTACTTTCATAAGAGCCAGCTGCTACTGCTGCTAAGTTGCTTCAGTCATGTCCGACTCTGTGCGATCCCATAGATGGCCTCTTACCAGGCTCCTCTGTCCCTGGGATTCTCCAGGCAAGAACACTGGAGTGGGTTGCCATTTCCTTCTCCAATGCATGAAAGTGAAAAGTGAAAGTGAAGTCGCTCAGTCGTGTCCGACTCTTAGCAACCCCGTGGACTGCAGCCTACCAGGCTCCTCAATCCATGGGATTTTCCAGGCAAGAGTACTGGAGTGGGGTGCCATGGGGCTTTGGTAAATAGACTCCACCTTTGAAGGGTATACACAGATATCTCACATGCTCTGGGACCCATGGCAGAAGCAGTAATTTAAAGGGAAAACAGACTCATATGCTGCTCTTTGAGGACCTCCTATAGAGACAAATGGCAACTGGGATACATCCTGGAGACTTAAACACTGGCAGCAATGATTTTCACTGGCAGCAATGATTTTGGGACCTTGTCTTACCACAAGGACACTAGTGCTGGCATGGGCCATTTTGAAATGTTCCCTCTAGCTTATCAGTGCTGGGACTCAGCCCTGCACACCAGCCAGTTGGCATCAGTCTTAGGATACCCCAGGCCAAGCAGCTAGTGAGGCTGGGGCACAGCCCCACCCACCAGCAGGCTAGCTGCCATAGAAATCCCTGGGCTCCAGCCTCATCCACATGTAGGCTGACACCAACTTTAGGTCTCCCAGGGACCTGCAGAAGATGATCCCAGGACTGGGCTCCACCTACTAGCAAGCTGGCATTAGCCTCAGGACCCAGATTCACCCACTAGTGGGCAGGTACTGGCTCCAGGACCACCACGACCCCATAGCCAGTCATGTCAAGATCCAACAAGCAGGCCACCATCAACCCAGGATGCCCTAGGCGCCAAGTCCCACCCATTAGCATGCCAAAATCAGCTGCAGGACCCCCACCTTACACCAAAGCCCCACCTATCAGCAGGCTGACACCAGTTCCAGGACCCCTAGCCCCACAGTCAGCCACTCCTAGCATCCGGCTCTGCACAAGCCAGCAGTAGCCTTAGGACCCAACCAGGATTTTGTAGCCAGCTGTCTCATGGTCCAGCCCACCAGTGGGCTAGCACCAGGACTGAGATTCCCCTGACTATGGGACTAGCCATGCCAGGACCTGACCTGGCCCACCAATGGTCAGCAACCACCATGCAAAGCAGAGCCTAGCAACCAACCACACTGGGATCCAACCAAATCTACCAGTACACCAATAGTAGTCAGCCCACCATAACAGAAAGACCCATGCAGCCCACATAAAGGGCATCCCAAGAGCATATGGCTCTAGTGACAAGAAGGGAGTATCCACTGGAGACCCATAAGATGTTTCCTACAAAATGCCACTTCCCCAAGACTGGGAAACATAATGAAGCTACCAAATATATAGAAATAAAAACAGAGAAGTAGGCCAAATGAGACAACAGAGGAATTTGTTCCAAACAGTGAAATAAAACAAAACCCCAGAAGAACAACTAAGTGGAAATAAGCAATGTAACTGATAAACAAAGTAATAATCATAAAGATGTTGAATGAACTTGGGAGAATGTATAGACAGAGTGAGAAGTTAGAAGTTTTTAAAAGAGTTAGAAAATATAAAGAAAAGCAGAACAGATATGAAGAACAAAATAACTGAAATAAAATATACATAGAATCAACAGTAGATTAGAGGATACAGAGGATACAGAGGAATAGATCAGTGAACAGGAAGACAGAGCAGTGGCAATGACTCAAACATTTACATTATAGGGGTCTCAGGTGGAGAAGAGAGAAAGGAGCAGAGAATGTATTTAAAGACATAATAGCTGAAAAACTTCCCTACCTGGGAAATGAAACAGACATCCAGATCCAAAAACAAAGGATCAACCCAAAGAGGACCACACTAACACCAACTGTAATGATACAGCAAAAATGAAAGATAAAAAGAGTATTAAAAGCAGCAAAGGAAAAAAAAACAAGTTCTGTACAAGAGAACTACCATAAGGCTATCAGTTCACTCTAGCAAAAACTGCAGGCCAGAAGGAAGTAGAACAATATATTTAAAGTCATAAAAGAGAAAAAAGTCTACTACCAAGAATACTCTACCCAGCAAGGCTTTCATTCATTTTGGAAGGAAAGATCAAAAGTTTTACAGACAAGCCAAAGTTACGAGTTCAACATCATAAAACCAGCTTTATAAGAAATGTTAAAGGAACTTCTCCAAGTTGAAAAGAAAAGGCCACAACTAGAAATATGAAAATCACATAACAAAAAATCTCAGTGGTAAAGGCAAATATACAGTAAGTACAGTAAATCAGCAATGTATAAAGCAATAAGAAGGTTAAAAGACTAAAGTAGTAAGGTCATATATATGCTCAATGAGTACTTAAGGGATATGCAATAGAAAAGGATGTAAAACATATCAAAAACATTAAATGGGGTAGAAGTAAAAATGAATGGCTGTTAAATAAAATACACTTCAACTTAAACTATATATACATGATTATTTTAAGTTGTTAGAGATAAAAAGATAACTAGACAGATACACAGATTATATAAAGATTGTTATATATAAACCTCATGGTAAGAAATAAAAATCTTTAACAGATACACACAAAAAAGGAAAGGAATCCAAACATAACACTAAAGATAGCCATTAAGTCACAAAGGAAAATAGAGAAAGAAGAAGGAACAAAAACAAGCTATAAAACAACCCTAAAATGATTTTTAAATGGCAGTAAATAGCTATCAATAACAACTTTAAAGGTAGGTGGAACAAATGATTGAATGGACACAAAAGCAAAACCCATCTATGTCTGTTTATAAGTCACTCACTGCAGATCTAAAGACACACACAAACTGCAAGGAAGAGGATAGAAAAAGGTATTCCACGCAAATGGCAATAAAAAGAAAGCTGAGGTGGCAATGCTTATATCAGACAATACAGAACTTAAAACAAAGATTGTAAAAAGATCATAAAGATGAGAGTAAAAATGAAATAAATGAGGCAAAAAACAACAATGGAAAAGATCAATGAAACTAAGAGCTGGTTCTTTGAAAAGAAAAACACAGTCGACAAACATTTAGCTAAACTCATCAAGAAAAAAAATGAGAGTTCAAATCAATAATATCAAAAGTGAAAAAGTATAAGTTACAAACATCATCACAGAAATACAAAGACTCACAAGAAGAATACTACAAAAATTATGTGCCAAAAAATGGACAACCAAGCAGAAATAGAAAAATTCTGAGAAATGAAAATCTCCCAAGACCAAATCAAGAAAAAGAGAAAATATGAACAAACCAATTACTAATAATGAAACTGAATCACTAATTTTTTAAAAATACCCATAGTCACAAGTCCAAGATCAGACAGCTAAAGATGTGAATTTTACCAAACATTTAGGGAAGAACCAACACCAGTCTTTTCCAAACATTCAAAAAACCTGGAGAGGAAAGAATGCTTCTGAACTCATTCTATGAGGCCAGCATCACCTCAATATCAAAATCAGACAAAGATATGAAAAAAGAAAATTACATGCCAGTAATCACTGATGAACATAGATCCAAAATTTCTCAACAAAATATTAGCAAAACAAATTTAAGAATACGCTAAAAAGGTCATACACCATGATCAAGTCAGATTTATCCCAGGGACACAAGAATGGCTCAAAATCCACAATTCAATCAATGTGATATACAACATTAACAAACTGAATTCCAAAAATCATATGACCATCTCAATAGATGCAGATAAATCTATTGAAGAAATTCAATACACATTTATAACAAAACTCTTAACAAAGTGGGTATACAAGGAGCTTATCTGAACATAATAAAGGCCATCTATGATAAATACACAGCTAGCATCATAGTTAAGAGTGAAAAGCTAAAATCATTTCCTCTAAGACAAAGAACAAGACATCCTTGCGGACATTTGCCCACTCTCATCACTTAAATTCTACAAAGTATTAGAAGTCCTAGCCACAGCAGTCAGGGAAAAAATAAAAGGAATTAGAAGTGGAAAGGAAGTAAAACTGTCACTGCTTGCCAATGACACGGTGCTATCCATAGAAAATCCCGAAGACTCACCCAAAAGTACTAGAAATGTTCAATGAATTCAATACAGCTTCAGGATACAAAATTAATATACAGAAATATGTTGTGCTTCTAGTCACTAATAAGGAAATACCAGAAAGTGAAATTAACAAAACAACCCCATTTAAAACCTCATAAAAAATAAAATACCTGGGAGTAAATCTAAGAAAATAAAAGACTTGTACTAGGAAAACTATAAAACAATGAAAAAGAAATTAAAGATGACAAAAATGAAAAAAATATACCATGTTCGTGGGTCAGAAGAATTAATATTGTTAAAATGACCATACTATCCAATGCACCTACAGATTCAATGCAAGCCCTATCAAAATACCCATGACATTTTTCACAGAACTAGAAGAAAGAATTCAGAAAATTGGATGGAAACAAAATACCCTGAATAGCCAAACAACCTTAAGAAAGAAGAACAAAACTGGACTTACCATGCTCCCTGATTCCAAACTATATTACAAAGCTATAGTAGTCAAAACAGTTTGAAACTGACACAAAAACAAACACATAGAACAATGGAACAGGAAACAGAGCCCAGAAATGAATCCACACTTATGTGAGTTATTAATCTATGATGAGGGTCATTAACCTATGGCAAAGATAGCAAGAATACACATGGTGAAAACACAGCTTCTTCAAAAAATAGTGTTTGGAAAATGTGACAGGCATATGCAAAATAATAAAACTGGACTACTCTCTCACACCATTCACAAAAATAAGTTAAAAATGGGTTCAAGACTTAAATATAAGACCTGACACCATAAAGCTTTTAGACAAAACATAGACACTATATTCTTTGACAATAATCTTAGTAAAAATTTTGAACCTGTCTCCTCAGGCAAAGGAAACAAAGAACAAACAAACAAATGAGACTGCATCAAGCTTAAAAGGTTTTACACAGTGAAGAAAACTATCAGCAAAATGAAAACACATTATTGACTGGGGGATTTTTGCAGAAACTAATGCCTGTGGCTGACAATTTGTTTTGAAAATGAATATTGAAATGCCTCCAGTCAATAAAGTTCAGATAACAAAAGACATATTAATACACTTCTGCTCAATGTAGTTAACAGAAGACATTTGCAAATGATACATCCAACAAGAGGTTAATATCCAAAATACTAAAGGACTCATACAACTCAACATTAAAAAAAAATGGTTTTAAAATGGGCAGAGGATCTTAATAGATATTTTTCCAAAGGAGACATACGGATGGCCAGTAGGAACAGGAAAAGATGCTCAACTTCACTAATCATCAGGGAAATGCAAATCAAAACCAAAATGAGAAATGACCTCACCACCTGTCAGAATGGGCTATTAAAAAGACAGCACATGGAATGCTACTCAGTATTACAGCCTGGATGGGAGGGGGTTTGAGGGAGAATGCATACATGTATTTGTATGGCTGAGTCCCTTCACTGTTCACCTGAAACTATCACAACATTGTTAATTGACTATACGCCAATACAAAATAGAAAGTTTAAATAACAAAAATTAATAAAACAACCCTTAGTCATCTTTCAAAAAAGACAACAAATAATAAATGTTGACAAGGATGTGGAGAAAAGGGAATCCTAGTGCACGGTTGGTGGGAATATAAATTGCCACAGCCACTATGGAAAGCAGTATAGAGAGTTCTCAAAAGATTAAAAAGAGCTCTACTATATGATCCAGTAATTCCATTTCTGGTTATTTATCCAAAGAAAATGAAAACACTAATTAAAACACTAATTAATAAAGATATATGCACCCCTATGTTCACAGTAGCATTATTTCCAAGAGCCAAGATATGAAAGCAACCTAAGTGACCATCAATATATGAGTGGATAAAGACATGGTGTGACATTCCACACACACACACATATACACACAGTGGAATGTGACAGCCACATTTTTAAAGGATGAAATCTTGTTATTTGTAACAACATGGAGGTATATAACAGGTATTATGCTAAGTGAAATAAGTCAGACAGAGGAAGACAAATACTGTATGATTTCACATTTAGGTGGAATCTAAAAAATCAAAACAAAACAAATTAATACATATAACAAAACAGAAACAGAGTTATAGATACAGAGAACAAACAAGTGATTGCCAGAGCAGTGAGCTGGCAGGAAGAAAGAAATAGGTGAGGGAGATTAAGAGGTACAAATTTACAATCACAAGTAAATGAGTCATGGGTATAAAATGTACAGTGTGAGAAATACTGTAACTATGTAATATCTTTGTATGCTGACATATTGTAACTAGACTTATAGTGGTGATCATTTTTAAATGTATAGAAATATCAAATCATATGTTGTGTAACAGGAACTAACAATGCTGTAGGTGTTATACTTCAAAAATAAACAAACATGGAAAATTGTTACTAGGGTTTGGGGAGGTAGGGGGAATGAAGGTAGCCAAAAGGTACAAACTTCCAGTTATAAGATAGATAAGTACTAGGGATATAATGTACAAATGACAAATATAATTAACACTGCTGTATGTTATATATGGAAGCTAATAGAGTAAATCCTAAGAGTTCTCATCACAAGGAAGAATTTTTTTCTTTAATTTTATATCTATATTGAAATGATGGATGTTCACAAAATATAAGTCAAACCATTATGCTGTATACCTAAAACATATACAGTGCTGTATATTAATGACATCTCAAAATTGAAAGAAAAAATGAAAGGCCAAAAATAACAATACATGTAATTCTTTTGTTTAAAACAAAATTTGAAAAATGACTTTTTGGGACTTAATTCAACCTCAGCTACTTAAAGCTATACACAATTGCCAACCCATGAAGAGCCCACAGCCCTTGGTGGAAATCCTTCTTTTCTTTTGGGGGGATTTTTGCATTTCAAATATTTGCTGTTTTACCAGATGAATAGTCAGTTATGAAGTAAACAGTCATTTATAAGCTACATTTTAACAATCTGAAAATTGGAACTTACAAAATAAATTACAGTGGAGATATTAAGAAGCTGGGGAAAACCTAACACTCTCTAAGAGCTTAAAAAAATGTCTTTGTCCTTTCTTGAATGATCTTCTAAATAAATAGTTGCTACTGTTTAACATCAGGAGACACATTACTGTTAAAGAAGCCCAGTACCTGCAGTGGACTGATCACACACATCTCTATAACTTAGGGGAAAAGTAATAAGTATGGCTGTGGAGCCTTACTTCCGCCATCTCTTCTGGGGAAAATAACTTTTTACGCAAACTCATTTTTCATTTCCACCACATTGTCTTCCTTTTCCAAACAGGATATAAAATGATTTCACAGGCACCTCTGGAAATGAGCACTGAGAAAAGCTTCCCCTCACACAAAAGTCTACCTACCTCTTGAAAGATTCTAAAATTAGAAAAGCATTCTCTTTCACAAAAATGGAAGCGATGCAGCTAACCTACTTTGCACAATTCTTCAAGGCAGGCATAACCACATTTCCTCAGCTTCTTTGAGCTATGACATTCTGAAAAATACTTCACGCCACCAAGCATCTAATTGGGCCCTTGGAAAGACCATTTTCTCACTATGAATGTTAGGCCTTTGAATGATTCTCCCTATCAGGAAGGAGTTCCTTATCAAAAGGTAGTGGATTCTGTTCCCTCAACATGTTGGCATGCACTTTGGAATGTTTTGGCATGTCTTTGAAAATTGAGAATTATCTTTGCCTCTTTCAAATGGGTCATTTTCAGTTTCTCTAGGCTGCATTTAAGTTACATCCAAGAATTTGGCTGCAGAGGCAGCACTCTGACCTAGGAGTTACAGACAGGAGTTCTAGTCCCAAGCCCTCTGTTTACAACCATATAGTCATGAAGAGTAGTTAAATACTTCTGAATTTCTTCAGCTATAAATAAAGACAATGGAAACAACAATAACAAATAGCACAAGGTAATTTTAAGGATCAAGTGAGATCATGTGATAATGTAACATTTGCCAAAAGTAACCACAGTTTACAGAAAGTTCTTTCACATGCATTAGTTCATTTAATTTTGCAGGAGCACTTTGAAAATGATAAATGGTTATGTTAGGTATTGTGACAATCACATGCATCAAATTTCTCTCAAATTAACCAGGCCCAAAATGCATAGTAAACCTCTTTAAATGTTCATGGCAAGCATTTCAATGAATATATAACCCATTTGTTGTGCTTTCATTCCTTCTATAGTTATTTTTTTCTTCTAATATATTTTGGGAAGGTAAAACCATACCATTCTGTCAGAAGAAAGCTACATAAAAATAACCCCAGCTTAAACAGCTCAGATTCTAACTTATTCATTTCTTTTCTTTTCTTTTTTCCCTTTTTGTATTATTATTGTCTTTTTAAATTTATTTTAATTGGAGACTAATTAATTTACAATACTGTGTCGGTTTTGCCATACACTGACATGAATCCACCCCGGGTGTACATGTGTTCCCCATCCTGAACCCCCCCCCCCTCCTCCCTTCTGATACCATCCCTCTAGGTCATCCCAGCACACCAGCCCCAAAGCATCCTGTATCATGCATCGAACCTGGACTGGCTATTCATTTCATATATGATATTATACCTGTTTCAATGCCATTCTCCCAAATCATCCCACCCTCACCCTCTCCCACAGAGGCCAAAAGACTTTATACATCTGTGTTTCTTTTGCTGTCTCACATACAGGGTTATCGTTACCATCTTTCTAAATTCTATATGCATTAGTATACTGTATTGGTGTTTTTCCTTCTGGCTTACTTCACTCTGTATAATAGGCTCCAGTTTCATCCACCTTAGAACTGATTCAAATGTATTCTTTTTAATGGCTGAGTAATACTCCACTGTGTATATGTACCACAGCTTTCTTATCCATTCATCTGCTGATGGACATCTAGGTTGCTTCCATGTCTTGGCTATTATAAATAGTGCTGCGATGAACATTAGGGTACACATGTCGCTTTCAATTCTGGTTTCCTTGGTGCATATGATAAGCAGTGAGATTGCTGAGTCATAAGCCAGTTCTATTTCCAGTTTTTTAAGGAATCTCCACACTGTATTCCATAGTGGCTGTATTAGTTTGCATCCCCACCAACAGTGTAAGAGGGTTCCCTTTTCTCTGCTTCCCTCTCCAGCATTTACTGCTTGTAGATGTTTGGATAGCAGCCATTCTGACTGGCGTGAGATGGTACCTCATTGTGGTTTTGATTTATATTTCTCTGATAATGAGTGAGGTTGGAGCACCTTTTCATGTGTTTGTTAGCCATCTGTATGTCTTCTCTGGAGAAATGTCTGTTTAGTTCTTTGGCCCATTTTTTGTTTGGGTCGTTTATTTTTCTGGAACTGAGGTGGAGGAGTTGCTTGTATATTTTTGAGATTAATTCTTTGTCGGTTGCTTCATTTGCTAGCATTTTCTCCCATTCTGAAGGCTGTCTTTTCACCTTGCTTAGAGTTTCCTTTGTTGTGCAGAAGCTTTTAATTTTAATTAGGTCCCATTTGTTTATTTTTTTTATTATTTCCAATATTCTGGGAGGTGGGTCATAGAGGATCCTGCTGTGATTCATGTCAGAGAGTGTTTTGCTTATGTTTTCCTCTAGGAGTTTTATAGTTTCTGGTCTTATGTTTAGATCTTTAATCCATTTTGAGTTTATTTTTGTGTATGGTGTTAGAAAGTGTTCTAGTTTCATTCTTTTACAAGTGGCTGACCTGTTTTCCCAGCACAACTTGTTAAAGAGATTGTCTTTTCTCCATTGTATACTCTTGCCTCCTTTGTCAAAGATAAGGTGTCCTTAGGTGTGTGGATTTATCTCGGGGCTTTCTATTTTGTTTCTGTCTTTGTGCCAGTACCATACTGTCTTGATGACTGTGGCTTTGTAGTAGAGCCTAAAGTCAAGCAGGTTGATTCCTCCAGTTAGATTCTTCTTTCGCAAGATTGCTTTGGCTATTTGCGTTTTTTTGTATTTCCATACAAATTGTGAAATTATTTATTCTAGCTCTGTGAAAAATACCATTGGTAGTTTGGCAGGGATTGCATTGAATCTATAGATTGCTTTGGGTAGTATACTCATTTTCACTATTGATTCTTCCAAACCATGAACACGGTATATTTCTCCATCTATTAGTGTTCTCTTTGATTTCTTTTACCAGTGTTTTCTAGTTTTCTATATATAGGTCTTTTGTTTCTTTAGGTAGATATATTCCTAAGTATTTTCTTCTTTTCATTGCAATGGTGAATGGAATTGTTTCCTTAATTTCTTTTTCTACTTTCTCATTATTAGTGTATAGGAATGCAAGGGATTTCTGTGTTGATTTTATATCCTGCAACTTTACTGTATTCATTGATTAGTTCTAGTAATTTTCTGGTGGAGTCTTTAGGGTTTTCTATGTAGAGGATCATGTCATCTGTAAACAGTGAGAGTTTTACTTCTTTTCCAATCTGGATTCATTTTATTTCTTTTTCTGCTCTGATTGCTGTGGCCAAAACTTCCAAAACTATGTTGAATAGTAGTGGTGAAAGTGGGCCCCTTGTCTTGTTCCTGACTTTAGGGGAAATGCTTTCAATTTTTCACCATTGAGGATATTGTTTGCTGTGGGTTTGTCATACATAGCTTTTATTATGTTTAGGTATGTTCCTTTTATTCCTGCTTTCTGGGGTTTTGTTTTGTATTTAATCATAAATGGATGTTGAATTTTGTCAAAGGCTTTCTCTGCATCTATTGAGATAATCATATGGCTTTTATTTTTCAATTTGTTAATGTGGTGTACTACTTTGATTGATATTGAAGAATCCTTGCATCCCTGGGATAAAGCCCACTTGGTCATGTTATATGACCTTTTTAATATGTTGTTGAATTCTGATTGCTAGAATTTTAAGGATTTTTGCATCTATGTTCATCAGTGATACTGGTCTCTAGTTTTCTTTTTTTGTGGCATCTTTGTCAGGTTTTTCTATTAGGGTCATGGTGGCCTCATATAATGAATTTGGAAGTTTACCTTCCTCTGCAATTTTCTGGAAGAGTTTGAGTAGGATAGATGTTAGCTCTTCTCTCAGTTTTTCATAGAATTCAGCTGTGAAGCCGTCTGGACCTGGGCTTTTATTTGCTGGAAGATTTCTGATTACAGTTTCAATTTCCATGCTTGTGATGGGTCTGTTAAGATTTTCTATTTTTTCCTGGTTCAGTTTAGGAAAGTTGTACTTTTCTAAGAATTTGTCCATTTCTTCCAAGTTGTCCATTTTATTGGCATACAGGTGCTGATAATAGTTTCTTATGATCCTTTGTATTTCTGTGTTGTCTGTTGTGATCTCTCCATTTTCATTTCTAATTTTGTTGATCTGATTTTTCTCCCTTTGCTTCCTGATGAGTCTGTCATCAAGATGACAGATGGTTTGTCAATTTTATTTATCTTCTCAAAGAACCAGCTTTTAGCTTTATTGATTTTTGCTATGGTCTCTTTTCTTTTTTTTTTTTTTAATCCTACTTTTATTTTATTTTTTATTAATTAAATTTATTTATTTTTTAAATTACAATACTGCCCTAATTTTTAAGATTTCTTTCCTTCTACTAACCCTGGGATTCTTCATTTCTTCCTTTTCTAGTTGCTTTAGGTGTAGAGTTAGGTTATTTATTTGACTTTTTTTCTTGTTTCTTGAAGTAAGCCTATACTGCTATGAACTTTCCCCTTAGCACTGCTTTACAGTGCCCCATAGGTTTTGGGGGTTGTGTTTTCATTTTCATTCATTTCTATGCATATTCTGATTTCTCTTTTGATTTCTTCTGTGATTTGTTGGTTATTCAGCAGCATGTTGTTCAGTCTCTATATGTTGGGATTTTTACTAGCTTTCCTCCTGTAATTGAGATCTAATCTTACTGCACTGTAGTCAGAAAAGATGCTTGGAATAATTTTCATTTTTTTAATTTACCAAGGCTAGATTTATGGCCCAGGATGTGATCTATCCTGGAGAAGTTTCTGTGTGTGCTTGAGAAAAAGGTGAAATTCATTGTTTTGGGGTGAAATGTCCTATAGATATCAATTAGGTCTAACTGGTCTATTGTATCATTTACAGTTTGTGTTTCCTTGTTAATTTCCTGTTTAGTTGATCTATCCATAGGTGTGAGTGGGGTATTAAATTCTCCCACTATTATACTTTCATACTTGTTAGCATTTGTCTTACATATCGCAGTGCTCCTATGTTGGGTGCATATATATTTATAATTGTTATATCTTCTTCTTGGATTGATCCTTTTATCATTATGTGGTGTCCTTCTTTGTCTCTTTTCACAGCCTTTGTTTTAAAGTCTATTTTATCTGATATGAGTATTGCTACTCCTGCTTTCTTTTGGTCTCTATTTGCATGGAATATCTTTTCCCAACCCTTTCCTTTCAGTCTGTATGTGTCCCTTGTTTTGAGGTGGGTCTCTTGTAGACAACATATATAGGGGTGTTGTTTTTGTATCCATTCAGCCAGTCTTTGTCTTTTGGTTGGGGCATTCAACCCATTTACATTTAAGGTAATTATTGATAAGTATCATCCCATTGCCATTTACTTTAATGTTTTGGGTTCGAGTTTATACACCCTTTCTGTGTTTCCTGTCTAGAGAAGATCTTTTATCTTTTGTTGGAGAGCTGGTTTGTTGGTGCTGAATTCTCTCAGCTTTTGCTTGTCTGTAAAGCTTTTGATTTCTCCTTCATATTTGAATGAGATCTTTGCTAGGTACAGTAATCTGGGCTGTAGATTTTTTTTTTTCTTTCATCACTGTAAGTATATTCTGCCATTCCCTTCTGTCCTGAAGAGTTTCTACTGAAAGATCAGCTCTTATCCTTATGGGACTCCCCTTGTGTGTTATTTGTTTTTTCCCTTGCTGCTTTTAATATTTGCTCTTTGTGTTTGATCTTTGTTAATTTGATTAGTACGTGTCTTGGGTTTCACCTTGGGTTTATCCTGTTTGGGACTCTCTGGGTTTCTTGGATTTGGATGATTATTTCCTTCCCCATTTTATGGAAGTTTTCAACTATTATCCCCTCAAGTATTTTCTCACGGTCTTTCTTTTTGTCTTCTTCTGGGACTCCTATGATTCGAATGTTGGGGCATTTAACATTGTCCCAGAGGTCTCTGAGGTTGTCCTCCTTTCTTTTAATTCTTTCTTTTTTCCTCTGTTTCATTTATTTCTACCATTCTATCTTCTACCTCACTTATCCTATCTTCTGCCTCTGTTATTCTACTGTTGGTTCCCTCCAGAGAGTTTATCTCATTTATTGCATTATTCATTATATATTGACTCTTTTTTATTTCTTTTAGGTTCTTGTTAAACATTTCTTGAATCTTATCGATCTTTGTCTCCAGGCTATTTATCTGTAACTCCATTTTGTTTTCAAGATTTTGGATCATTTTCACTATCATTATTTGGAATTCTTTCTCAGGTAGATTCCCTATCTCTTCCTCTTTGGTTTGGTTTGGTGGGCATTTATCCTGTTCCATTACCTGCTGAGTATTTCTCTGCCTTTTCATCTTGTTTATATTGCTGTGTTTAGGGTGGCCTTTCCGTATTCTGGCAATTTGTGGTTCCTCTTTATTGTGGAGGTTCCTCACTGTGGATGGGGTTGGATGGGTGGCTTGTCAAGGTTTCCTGGTTAGGAAGCTTGTGTCAGTGCTCTGGTGAGTGGAGCTGGATTTCTCTCTAGAGTGCAATGAAGTGTCCAGTAATGGTTTTTGAGATGTCAATGCGTTTGGTGTGACTTTGGGCAGCCTGTATATTGAAGCTCATGGCTATGTTCCTGTGTTAGTGGAGAACTAATTTGCATGGTATGTCTTGCTCTGGAACTTGTTGGCCCTTGGGTGGTGCTTGGTTTCAGTGTAGGTATGGAGGCATTTGATGAGCTCCTATCGATTAATGTTCCCTGGAGTCAGGAGTTCTCTGGTGTTCTCTCAGGATTTGGAATTAAGCCTCCTGCCTCTGGTTTTCAGTCTTATGCTTACAGTAGCCTCAAGACTTCTCCATCTCCCTTTGAAGACAATGGGCTGCCTTTCTGGGTGCCCGATGTCCTCTGCCAGCATTCAGAAGTTGTTTTGTGGAATCTGCTCAGCGTTCAAATGTTCTTTTGATGAATTTGTGGGGGAGAAAGTGGTCTCCCCATCCTATACCTCTATCTTAGTACCACCTACTTATTATTTTAAATTATAGTATATAAGCAGGCTTTATACTGTGACTTATTGAAGAGTGTGTTTCAAACAATGTAAGCATGAACCCACCTCATTGCTTAAGTAAGAACAGTAGCCAAAGTCATAATAGTAATAGTTTTATATCAATACATACATTTGAAAAATGTGGCATTAATGTTGCTCACCAAATGTTTATATTTCTCTTCTTTTCCACCTTTCCAGCACATAACTGGGTTGCTTTCCTTACACACACAGCCATCTAACTAGTTTTGGTCAACAATGCACAAGTGAAAATGGCATGTGTCACTTCTGGGTGCATGCTTTAAGAGCCAGTGCATATTGCATCATATACTCTTTCCCTCTGTTGAGATGACCAACAATCCTAGAGATGACAGATATTCTGTCAACCTGGGTCCTGCAATGATGATGACATGCAACCAAAACTATGTAGCAAAAACAAGGAAAGAACTTTTGTGATTTTAAGCCATAAGATTCAGTTTCCTCCTGCAATACGATGATCCATACTAAATCATATAGACTAAATGATTACAAATTTAGGCTCTGAAGTCAAAAAATCAAGTTTCACTTCAGATGTATAATCTTAAATTATGGAACCTCACTTAGCTTAATTTCGTCATTTGTAAACTAGGCAGAAACAATATTTACCTCATTGGGTTCTTTCCAGAATTAAATGAAGTAATACATATATGTCTATGAAAAGTGTCTAGCACAAAGTATGTCCTCATTCAATGTTCATCACGTGATTATCATCTAATCCTATAAGGTGAAATGGACTTGCTGTGCCCATTTTGAAGATGAGAGAATAGCGGCCAACAAAAATATGTTTGTCTTGAATGAGGTCATACAATTCACTACTGGCACAATTATACCTAAAATAGAAGTCTCCTAATGTCTAGCCCAACTGTTCCTTTTAAAATGTAGCATATCTCCTGAATTTAGAATATCTGTTTAAAGGCAGTGGTTCATATCTGAGTACTCCTAACACACAGGAACCCATACAGTAGTAATAAAAATCTGTTATTTCTTTTACTACTTCCAACAGCTTAATATGTAATTTCCCCACAAAAGACTAACAAAATTAACAAAAGCATCAAATTTCTCATCTTTAACAGCAATTATATCAGCTCAGCTCAGAAACAAAGTAAAATGAAGGCAATGGTAACACAAAACCTTTACAAACACCAAAATGTGTAACAGAAGGTTTTATAATTGTCAAAAGTAGGGCACAAAAGTGGATTTGATAAGTTAATGAGGGATACATGTTGTTATAAACATATTATCCATAAGACAACTGCATATCAGTCACCCAGAAGACATAAAGGCTTTCCCTGCTACTAAAGACAGGAAAAAAAAAAAAAAACCAGCATATTTTAATAAAGAGACACTGATAGTGTAGTAAATCTTCCCAAACCACTATTCCATGGACTTGTTACATCTAAATCACCATGAGTAACTGTTAACAATACATATTCCCAGGAAGTACTTCAGATCAGTAGTTTACAAATGCCTCAGATGATTCTTTTGTGCAATCAGACCTTGGAAACACTTCTGTAGTGTATAATATTCTCAGTAGTATCCAGCAGTAAATGCAATGAATTTCAACAGCTGCTTTATCACAGTGGTCTTCAATGTAAATAAATGAGAGAGAAAACTAAAGCACGCTGTGTGAAACAATTAGCCAAAGCTTGGGAACTAAGTGCACAGCTTTCCAACGATCTGGCCTGATCCAGGAGTAAAACATACAGCAAAGCCCAGAAAAATATTTATTCAGAGAAACTCAAAATTTGGCATAAAATTTCAGCGAGTAAACCGACTTCCCAAAGACCAGCTCCTGTTGAGCTTCAGATAAGGCTATCTGCTCTAAACTACTGATTTTCAAACTTTAATGTGCATATAAAGCACCCAGGAATTCCTGTTAAAATGCAGATTCTGATACTGTAGGTCTGGAATGTGTCCTGAGAGTCTCCATTTTTTCCCTAAATTCTCAGCTGATGCTGATGGATCTCCTGATATTCTAGGACTGATCCTGAAGAACTATCTCTCTCTCAAACAATCCTCCATGAATATATGGCTGTACCATTTAGCTTTCACAAAAATGTTGAAGTTATATTCTCAGGCAAAAAGCTGGAACTCAGCTATCTGTGTTTCCATCCCAAATGAAATATCTAGGTTAACTTTTTAGTGCCTGCCTACATAGCAGAAAAAGACTTTTCAGAGAAATGAGAATTTTTAAAATATACACTGAATAAGTTGGAATTCCACGGTTTCTTCTTCCCTGAGCCAGAGTAGCTATGGGCACTTAAGTACTTAATACACCATTCCATTTACACAGCCAGTTATTCCTTTACAAAGGCTGGTCCTATAGGGTTCTCAAAACATTTACATTGCCTACCTGTTATCATGTCTATTTTAGCCACTATCCAATCAGATAGCAGTGTACACTTTAACTTCATTTCTCTGTAGTTACTACACTTTTTAGTAGCTTTTTTTTAGTAGTTACTATTTTAGTAGCTTTCTATGGATTTTTTTCAAAGCTCAAGTAAAATATGTGGAGAATAGTTAACTCTGCATTCTTTTTCACCACCCAACAACCTAGTGGAAATATTCTACAGAAATGTACTTATTGCTTGATCCCACTAATTTGGGGTTCATTTGTTTGGATTTTATCAGATGCACAAAAGCAGGTCATCAATTACAACATACTATCATGGTTGGTCCATACATGGTACTCTTTTATTTACTTATTAATTATTTTAATAATATTATAAGCTGATTATCCCATTAAACCAATTTAGGAACTAGAACATTGCCAACAGCCTACACTAACCTGTTCCTCCCCATCCCATTCTCCTAGCTCACCCTCAGACATAACCACCATCCTAAATTTTACGATTCTGTTTACCAAGTTTTGTTTTTTCTTTAATTTTATCTCTTGTATTTTTGTGTTTGTGTTTAATTCACCTAAACTATATGATATTTTGATTTTGCTTGGATGTGTACATTATACAAAGGGGAATGATACTGTATAGAGTACCTTTGGGAACTTGCATCTTTTACTCCAACTTATGCTATTAAGATTTATCCAGGCTATTGCATGCTGTAGTTCATTGACTTTCGAAGCTTTATAATATCCCATCATGTCAATATATCACAATTTACCCATTCTCCTGTTGAGGAGGATTTGGGTAACCTCCAGTTTATTACTACTATATTAAATGTTGCTAAGAGTATTTGTGGACATTACTGCTGGTTTCCAGAAGATAATGTTTCTCTTGGGTAATGGTGATGCAGGCAGGGAAGTGGGAAGGGGAAAACCTGGTAAGAGGAGGAAGATGGTCTGGGCATGAGGTAGGAATAGGAGCAGGTAGGTCTAAGTAACTGGTGACTAAGTCAGGCACAGGATGAAGAGACAGGGAAGTCATAGGGACAAGAGGCAGAACAGAAGGAAGGGAGGGAACCAAAAGCTGAACTAAGGCAGAGGGAGAAGTATGATAAAGAGGAGGTTGAGCAGCAAAGAGACAGGGCAGCTTTTCCTGCGAAGTTCTCAGATGAAATGCTGGGTTCAGTGTTCTGCATTCTTTCTTTACTGGATTCCATTATGACTTAGATTCCATTAAAAGAGAGTCCGAGATTCTATGACATTTTGTCTTGGAAGATAACTTTGACATTTGGAGAGTACAGCTTTCTTATAAATTAAGAAACAAAGGTCCAAAAGGACTAGCCAAAGGTAGCTAGCAATCAGGGGCACAGTTTGGAGACAACACAATTCAGAGCTCATAAAAATAATCCCAGGATGACCAGGCGATGGATCAAAGTGCAGCTCTCCCCAGGGTGCAGAGGGAGCTCCTCTTGAATTAGGGACACCCTAGATAGAGGCAATAAAGAATGACCACTCTTTATCCATGAAAGGCACTTTCTATTCCTGTCTCTAAAAACTGAGACTTCAAAACCATAAATATATTATGCCTTCCTCTATATATATCCTTTCCAAAATCTACAGTTTCTCTCTAGAATATTTGATCATCTTTCATTGGATTAATTCCTAGGTCATGTTTTTTTGATGATACTGTAAAGATCAGTAAAACTGATAAATTTCCTGCAAGACTAACAGTAAAAAGAAAAAAGAACATAAATACTCATATCAAAAGTAAGAGGGGCTAACACTATAGGTCTCACTAACATTAATGGTCTTCCCTGGTGACTCAGACAGTAAACAATCTCCCTGTAATGCAGGAGACCTGGGATCAATCCCTGGATCAGGAAGATCCTCGGGAGAAGGGAATGGCAACCCATTGCATTATTCTTGCCTGGAGAATTACATAGAGGAGCCTGGCGGGCTACAGTCCATGGGGTCACAAATACTCAGACAATACTGACCAATTAACACTTTCACAAACATTGAAAGTATAATGAAGCTATACTACAAAAAAATCTATGCACCTAAATTTGTCATCTTGGATAAAATAAACCAATTCCTCAAAAATCACAAACTGTCAAAACTCACTCAAGAAGAAGAGAGAAATCTAAACAGTCATATAATTAAATAAAATGATTATATAGTTTTAAAACTTGTCCAAAAATGGTTTCTCTAGGCCATAAGATTTCACTGGCAAATTCTAACAAACATTCAAAGAAATAATGCCAATCTACATAACCTTTCTACAGAAAACAGAGGAGAAGTAATGCTTCCCAACTCATTTTATGAGACAACATTAACCTGACATCAAAACCAGATAATAGTACAAGAAAGTAAAACTACAGACCAATGCACCTCATGATTCGTGTAAAAATCCACAAAGTATTAGCAAATTGAATCAGGCAATAGTTAAAAATAATACCATATAACCAAACGGGGTTTATACCAGGAATGCAACTCTGGTTCAATATTCTCAAATTAATCAATGCAATCCAACATATTAAATAATTTTTAAAAATGAAAAATCACATTACTATATCAATGGGTACAGAAAAAGCACTTGACAAAATTCAATATTAATACATGATTTAAAAACTCAGCAAATTAGGAACAGAAGGAAATTTCTTCAATTTGATAAAGGGCATCCACAAAATCTATAGCTAACATTGTACCTAATGGAGAGAGACTAAATGCATTTCCTCTAGTATCACTATTCTTAGTGCAATAAGGAAAATAAATAAAATGTTTATCAATTAGAAAAGAAATTAAATGATCCTTATTTGCTAACACGCTGCCTAAGTAGAAAATGGCAAATAATCTAAAAACAAATAACCACAAAAAAACTTCCTGCTACTAATCTGTAAGTTTAATATTATAAAATAAAAAGACAATACATAAAAATCAACATTTATATATATTAGCAATGTAAAATTGGAAACTGAAATTCCCCCCACCCTAAAAATTAGCATTAATTAAAACACCTCCAGAACATAAGACACTTTAAATACAAACCCAATAATATATATACAGGATATTTATGCTGAAAATGACAAAATTTGATGAAAAGAAAAATCAACAAAGACCTAAATAAGTGGAGAGACATACTGCTCTCATGGATTCAAAGACTCAATACAATTTAGATGTTAACTCTCCTCTACATAATAAATGTAATGCAATCTCTTTAGAAATTTGGTAGGTATTGACAAATTGATTTTAAAATTTATTTGGAAAGGGGAAAAAAGGAGCAAAAATATTTTTTAAAAAGAACAAAGTTTGAAGACTCACACAACCCAAATTTTAAAAGTACTGTAACACTGTAGTAATCAAGATTGTCAAAAGGAAAAACAAATAGATCAACTGAATAGAACAGACGGGCAAGAATTAGATCCAAACACATATAGTAAACTGATTTTTAGCAAAGGTGAAAATGCTATGTAATGGAGAAAATAGTCTTTTTGAGAAAACAAAATGGTGCTGTATTAGCTATTTGTACATCCAGGTTCCTGACAGTATCATTCACAGTACCCAAAGAGTGATGCAACCAAAGTGACCATCAACAGAAAAATGGATAAGCAAATTTGGTATACACATATATTATTCAGCTTTAAAAAGGAGGAAAAGTCTGGTATATGCTGCAATATAGATGAACTTTGAGGGTATTATGCTAAACAAGTCAGACAAAAGACACATACTATATAATTACACTTATATAAGATATCTACCATAGTCAAAAGCAGGAGAAAAAAAAGAGTATTAAAAAGCAGAGACATTACTTTGCCAACAAAGGTCCATCTAGTAAAAGCTATGGTTTTTCCTGTAGTGATGTATGGCTGTGAGAGTTGGACCATAAAGAAAGCTGAGTGCCAAAGAATTGATGTTTTTGAACTGTAGTGTTGGAAAAGATTCTTGAGAGTCCTTTGGACTGCAAAGAGATCCAATCAGTTCAGCCTAAAGGAAATCAGTCCTGAATATTCATTGGAAAGATTTATGTTGAAGTTGAAACCCCAATACTTTGGCCACCTGATGCCAAGAACTGGCTCACTGGAAAAGCCCCTGATGCTGGAAAGATGGAAGGTGGGAGGAGAAGGGGATGACAGAGGATGAGATGGTTGGATGGCATCACTGACTCAATGGAGATGAGTTTGAGTAAACTCCAAGAGTTGGTAATGGACAGGGAGGCCTGTGGTGCTGCAATCCATGAGGTCACAAAGAGTCGGACATGACTGAGCAACTGAACTCAAAGCAGTAGTCAAAATTATGGAAATAGTAGAATGGTGGTTAGCAGGGGCTGGAGGAAAGAAAAATGGGGAAATGTTCTTTACTGGGTATAGAATTTCAGATTTACAAGATGAAAACATTCTAGAGATTGGTTATACACAATATGAAAATATTTAACACTACTAGAAATGGTAATGCTTCCCTGGTGGCTCAGTGACAAAGAATCCACTTGCCAATGCAGGAAACAAGGGTTTGATCCCTGGGTCAGGAAGATCCCTTGGAGAAAGAAATGGCAATTCACTCCAGTATTCTCATGGACAGAAGAGCCTGGCAGACTACAGTCCATAGGGTGGCAAGAGTCACTAAACCACCACCAGAAATGGTAAAATAATAAATTTTATGTTATGATTTTTTACCACAATTTTTAAATATAAATTTTTAAAATAAAAAATTGTGCCAGAAAAAATAGTAGACTAGTGGTTTTCTGGAATAGAGTTAGTGATAACAGAGATAACAGTAAATGTGAATGAAAGATTCTCTTGGAGTGATGAAAATGTTCTAAAATATTCATAGCAATTGTTGCAGAACTTGGTAAATTTATTTTTAAATCATGACTGATTTGTAAACTTTAAAAGGGTTAATTATATGCAAAATATGTTTCCATAAAGTTCTTATTAAAATAAATATTTCAGGAACACTATTAATAAGCAATATCTGCTTTATTATAAATTATCCTTAGATATGATACCAAAAGCATGATTTATAATAGAAAAAGGACAAAATGGACTTTATAATATTTACCACCTCCCAGAGTAATGGAAATAAAAGCAAAAATAAACAAATGGGACCTAATTAAACTTAAAAGCTTTTGCACAATGAAGGAAAATATAAGCAAGGTGAAAAGACAGCCTTCAGAATGGGAGAAATAATAGCAAACAAAGCAACAGACAAAGAATTAACCTCAATATTATACAAGCGGCTCCTGCAGCTCAATTCCAGAAAAATAAACTACCCAATCAAAAAAATGGACCAAAGAACTAAACAGATGTTTCTCCACAGAAGACATACAGATGGCTAACAAACACATGAAAGGATGCTCAACATCACTCATTATCAGAGAAATGCAAATTAAAACCACAATGAGGTACCATCTCATGCTAGTCAAAATGGCTGCCATCCAAAAGTCTACAAGCAATAAATGCTGGAGAGAGTGTGGAGAAAAGTGGAAACATTTACACTTTTGGTGGGAATGCAGATTAGTACAGCCACTATGGAGAATAGTGTGGAGACTCCTTAAAAAACTGGAAATAGAACCCCCATATGATCCAGCAATCCCACTGCTGGGCATATACACCGAGGAACCCTGAATTGAAAGAGACACATGTACCCCGCTGTTCATCGCAGCACTGTTTACAATGGCTAGGACATGGAAGCAGCCTAGATGTCCATCAGCAGATGAATGAATATGAAAGCTGTGATACATATACACAACAGAATATGATTCAGCTATTAAAAAGAATGCATTATCAGTTCTAATGAGGTGGATGAAACTGTAGCCTATTATACAGAGTGAAGTAAGTCATAAAGAAAAACACCACCACAGTATATTAGTGCATATATACGGAATTTAGAAAGAGGGTAATAATGACCCTATATGTGAAACAGCAAAAGAGACACAGATGTAAAGAACAGACTTTTGGACTCTGTGAGAGAAGGCGAGGGTGGAATGATTTGAGAGAATAGCATTGAAACATGTATATTACCATACGTAAAACAGATCGCCAGTCCAGGTTCGATGCATGAGACAGGGCGCTCAGGGTCGGTGCACTGGGATGACCCTGAGGGATGGGATGGGATGGGGAGGGAGATGGGATAGGGGTTCAGGATGGGGGACACATGGCTAACTCATGTCAATGTATGGCAAAAATCACTACAATATTGTAAAGTAATTAGCCTCCAATTAAAATTTATTAGTTTTTTAAAAAGAAAAAGAAAAGCTACAAACATGAAGAAGATGTATGCAAATCACACAGCCAACAAGACATGTTCATAATGTATAAAGAACTCTCAAAGCTCAACAGTAAGAAAACAATCCAATTTTAAAACAAAGAACCTGACCATATACTAATGGAAAAAAATAGACAGATGTTAAATATCATTAGCCATTAAAGAAATGTAAATTGAAACAATAACAAAATACCACCACATACCTATTATAACACCTAAATAAAAAGCAACAATACCAAGAGTTGATGAGGATGCAAGAAACTACAACTCTCATATACTGCTCATGGTGATCATATATACTGGCAAATGATTTAGCCATTTGTTACAAAATTAACCATAAAGTTTATCATAATGATACAGCAATCCCACCCCTGGGTATTTACTCTAAAGAAAATTGGTATTCACACTTAACTCCCCACAGAATATTTCTTGAGATTCTGTTCATAACTGCCCAAAACTGGAAGCAATCCAAATGACCATTAACAAGTCAATGGATAAACAAACTGTGGTAAATGCATATAATGGACTACTACTTGGCAATAATAAAGGATGAACATATCACAACATGAATAAATCTCCAGAGAACTGCTGAGTGAAAAAAGCCAGTCTTAAAAAGATTACATACTGTATGTATGTTCCAAACTATGGAAAATTCTTAAAGAGGTGAGAATACCAGACCACCTTACCCCCACCTGAGAAACCTGTATGCAGTTCAAGAAGCAACAGTTAGAACTATACATGGAAAAATGAACTGGTTCCACAGTGAGAAAGGAATACATCAAGGATGTATATGTCACCCTGCCTATTTAACTTCTATGCAGAGTACATCTTGCCAAATGTTGGGCTGCATAAAGCACAAGCTGGAATCAAGATTTCTGGGAGAAATATCAGTAACCTCAGATATGCAGATGACACCACCTTTGTGGCAGAAAGCAAAGAAAACTAAAGAGCCTCTTGATGAAAATGCAAGAGGAGAGTGGAAAAGTTGGCTTAAAACTCAACATTTAGAAAACTAAGATTATGGCATCTGGCCCCATCACTTCATGGCAAATACATGGGGAAATAATGGAAACAGTGAGAAACTTTATTTTCTTGGGCTCCAAAACTACTGCAGATGGTGACTGCAACAATGAAATTAAAAGATGCTTGCTCCTTGAAAGAAAAGCTATGACAAACCTAGACAGCAAATAAAGGAGCAGAGACATTACTTTGCTGACAAAGGTTTGAATAGTCAAGGCTATGGTTTTTCCAGTGGTCATGTATGGATGTGAGAGGTGCACCATAAAGAAGGCTGAGTGCCGAAGAATTGATGGTTTTGAACTGTGGTGCTGAAGAAGACTCTTGAGAATCCCTTGGACAGCAAGGAAATCAAACCAGCCCATCCTAAAGGAAATCAACCCTGAATATTCACTGGAATGGCTGATGCTGAAGCTCCAATACTTAGGCCAACTGATGCAAATAGCCCAATCATTGGAAAAGCCCCTGTTGCTGGTAAAGATTGAAGGCGGGAGGAGAAGGGGACGACAGAGGATGAGATGGTTGTATGTCATCACTGACTCAATGGACATGAGTTTGAGCAAGCTCCAGGAGATAGTAAAGGATAGGGAAGCCTGGTGTGCTGCAGTCTGTGGGGTCACAGAGAGTCTGACTGAATGAACAACAACAACAATTGTATGATTCCATGAATATCACATTCTTGAAAAAAACTACAGTGATAGAAAACTGATCAGTTGTTTACACAGCAAATAGAGGTAAGAAGTGAGTAGCGGGTTTAACTCAAATGGAACGGCACAAGGGAACTTTCAGGGGAGAGGAACTATTCTGTATCTTCATTGTGGTGGTAGTTTTGTGCACACCAAATAAGACAAGTTCACTGTATAATTTTTTTTTAAATTTCTGTAAGTATTTATTGAGTGCCTATTACACATAAGATTTTGTTTCATATACTTAGGACACATCAGAGGATAAAACAACAGTCCCTGCCCTCATGGAGCTTATAGTCTAGCATTTACGACCATTTCACCTGGATGCAGTGACCCTGGGCAAGTTACTGGGCCTCTGTCCTCAGCCACCTGATGCAGGAGTAAGGAGGCCCAGCTCAGACATGGGTAACTGACCAGCTGTGCTGGAGATGCTAAACAGGGCACCTACCCCCAGCCCACCATCCAGACAGTCAGCAAGACTGGAAGCTGGCTTTTAATAATAAAGTACAGGAGGAGAGGGCACAGGGACTGGAGCCGGTAGTCTGCTAGGCTGCTGCCTCGGGGCCTGGGCTGGCTACACGAACTGCTGCTGCTGCTTCTTGGTGGCTGCCCTGCTGGAAAGGTCCTTGGCCTTCTCCGTAGTTGCCACTGACATCTCCTTGGCCTTCTCCTTGGCTTCCTTGGCTGTTTCAACAAGGGTTTGGAGAGGGGCCTCACCTTGCAGCTTGGCCAAGATGTATTCAAAAGCTTTCATAGTCATAGTCAAGTTGCTTTTGAACCACGCAAGACCAAATTCCTGGACATCTCTGGAGACACCAACTAAGCTAGAGCAGACTCAGGTTTCCTGGCAGATTTCAGTCCAGCTGCTGTTATCAGAGTTCACACAGTAAACACATCATTCCTCCACTGCCATCAGCTGGGTGTGGTTGATGTTCCAAGTGAAGGTGGCCATGGTCTGGTTTCATGGGTCCACAATAGAATCTTCCAGAATGTACACTGAGTGAGCAACACTGGCAGGAAACAGTCGCTCAGCCAAGCGGGGCATCCTGTTCGTCTTGGTCAGGAGTCCTTGGACAGGAGCTTCTGGTCAGAGGTCACCTCTCAGTGCACTGTCTTCCATCAAGACATGTTTGCTATAGGGATTTGGGACCACTGCCAGAAGGCAGCAAATACTTGGTCCCAGGAACTCCAGAGCATGCTCTGGCCCAGAAAATACTCCACCATCATCCTGGCCAGGGCGGGCTCAGTGCTGGGGCAGCATTAGGGGGTGGAGCCCCGGGGGCATGCAGAGGCCAGGCTGGAGCTCAACGCTGGGCCACCAGGCTAGCAGCAACTCAGCTGCTATAGTGCTGCACCCAACCAGCCACTGTTGCCATGAGGGATAACTTTTAAAATAGAATGAAAAACTAATCCTGATTCAAGGAGGTTAAATGATAAATTTTATGTTATCCATTTTATCTCAATTTAAAAAAATCAATGTATTAATCAGTCCTAGTTCAGTCACTTTCAGTTCTCTGACCCCGGGCAACTTGACTTCATTTTATCTGTACATAAAATGTGAATAATAAAACTGCCTACCTCATAAGCTTATCATGAGAATTAGATACAAATTTTATATAATACGCTTGCCATGTGACAAGGGTTCAATAAATGTTATTAATTTTACCCTGTAGATAATTTCTCCCTTTTGAATCCATCCTAAACAAATCCTTGAGAATATTTTTATTAACATATGTGCACCTTCATATATATGCATATTAATATATATGCAGCCTGAGCTGAGGATTGGAAACTGATCACCTCCTCTCGGCAGAGAACTCGAATTCTGGTTCTCATCTGGTCTGATTTCCAGTAGGGCAGAGTTCCAGTCCTCCCTTCTCTGGAGGACCAGGGAAAAGTTCCATAATGCCTGGGTATCTGTAGGTGGCAGGAGAGGTCTGTAAGGCCACCCCTTTTGCGCCCCCCCCCCTCCCGCCTCCTTCCCCTTCTTCTTTCAGCCTGGCTTCCTCTCCTCCCTTGAAATTTTTGATGTTAGTACTTGGATCTGAAGTTCTGTGTCTCTATAGGAGGTTTTCTGAGAGACTATATTCTTGTATTTAAGAGCTTCCCTGGTGGTGCAGAGGTTAAAGCATCTGCCTGCAATGTGGGAGACCTGAGTTCGATCCATGGGTCAGGAAGATCCCCTGGAGAAGGAAATGGCAACCCACTCCAGTATTCTTGCCTGGAGAATCCCACGGACAGAGGAGCCTGGTAGACTATAGTCCACTAGTCGCAAAGAGTCGGACACGACTGAGCAACTTCACTTTCACTGCTAAGTCGCTTCAGTCGTGTCTGACTCTGTGTGGCCCCCATAGATGGCAGCCCACTAGGCTCCTCTGTCTCTGGGATTCTCCAGGCAAGAACACTGTAGTGGGTTGCCATTTCCTTCTCCAATGCATGAAAGTGAAAAGCAAAAGTGAAGTCGCTCAGTCGTGCCCAACTCTTAGCGACCCCATGGACTATTCAGCAAACAGGTGTACCACCAGGAGAGACCCAAATTCCTACTAATGAGTCCTTCAGTCAATTTCCAGCCATGGCTCATAACGAACAAGAATTTGCCCCCTTCCCAGGGCATCATGCTTACGCTAACCCTCCTCTTCTGGAGACAGAGTCTTTTACAGCAGGCAGTCTTGCCATCACCCCTGTATCCCAGGTATATTCCCCTCTCTAAAAAAGTTACCGCTGATGTTTCACTATAACCTTAACAGAGGGGGATTGTAGATTCACCAGTGGAGAATAACAAGAGTGAAGCAACAAAATGAATAGAAAGGTAGGATATTAGACATATTTTTCCAACTTCACAGTTGGTCAAGGGCCAACTATTTCAGCCCATTTTTCTTAAACAATCCCCTCCCCCAAACTGAGACATGGAATTTATCCCAGTCCACCCTATCATCTAGGAAAATCTTCGCAAAAAGTGAAACACTGGGTCTAGCTACTGGGTTTGATTTTGGATGCAACATTTGTGCAGGCCACAGCTCTAACAAATCTGTTCTATGTAACAAATTATTATTTCCTCTGTTCATCATTATCCTGCACTCTGCCTCACTTGCAAAAAATATGTTTCAGATGCTATTTGCTCCATAATGTTCCACTGAGAAACAAGGCATGCATCATGCCCCCAACAGTAGCTCCCAGAGCATACAGTTGCCAGCATCAGAACCCATCATAAAGAAGAGAAAGAAATTTCCATCTCCCGCCCCCTCATGATCAAACTGGGGCTTCAGCCCACACAGATCTGTCACTCTGAGAAGGCTCCCCAGTCACAGCATCATCTTTGCCAAGGAAGAACAGAGAAAATTAGAGCTACACAAAGTTAACTTTTCTATTCTAGCCTGTATTTTAGCAGCACTGTCTTCTTAGAACAATTATCTCAAAAGTACAAACTCAGTTTTCACCTAAAGTAGAAAACTGATTTGGAAGAGGAGTGTCCTGGACTAAGTTCACACCAGATCCTAAAATCATATTCCAAAAGAACCACATCGTAGAATGGTGGAACACAGAGTGTAAGCTTGGGCATAATCAAAAAGGGGGGAGGACAAAACCTCCTTTGACAGGCCCCTCCTGAACTTGCCATCTGAAATGAAAAGAAATATTCCTTGAAAAATAATTAAATATGGGGTTTCTCTCATGCCATTCCACTATCCCAAAATAGTAGCACTAACACTGATTCACAAACACACGCTGCAATCAAAACGTTAACCCGTGCTCTCAGCATCAGTTCAAAGGTCCTCCCTTTCAGGAAGCTTCTTTAAGCAGCCTGACCCGTATCTGATTTTCTGTCCCAATCTCCCTAGCATAAGTTTATAACTGTGTTGTGTGCTGCTCAGTCATGGTGGGAAAAAATGTAAGGTTTCCCTTCCCAATTAGATGGTAGGCTCAAGAGCAAGGAGTTGGTTTATAACATCCCTGTCTGTAGGTGATTCTCAAATACTTGCTGCTCAACTATAAAATACTGAAGTGCTAAGGAAGCTTAAGCAACCCTGGCTCCCACTGGGTCCACAGAGACTCACATACAGAGGGCCACCCATGAAACCATTTCAGTGTTGAGAAGAAGGTACCTACAGACAATTTATACAATCCAGAAAGCTGTTTGTTGCTATCATATTAATGAAAAATTGTCCCAAATGCTCAATACCAAACATTTAAGTATGGAGATCCGTATATTCACAGGGAGATAGAGGCTCAGGCAACGCAGCCCATTGAAACCCTTAAAGGAGATCTGCGTTGGAGGAGGCAGGATGTGGGTTGGAAATCTTGCCTCACTTATTATGCCTTCTTTCACTGCTCACATCCACAAATGTAACATTTTGAAAGTAACAGAGTTCAAAGGCCAATATTTCCTCAGGTCCAACAGACTGAAAGTGGGTGTTCCTCTATGTTCTTGGGAAGAAAAAGTTCCAGTGCCACAAATTCATCTGCAAGTCTTGTATCAATGCCAAGACTGTAGTACAAGGATAACAGGAACAGGGGAAGGTGCCTGGACTGGGAAAGCCAAAGCAAGAGATGTATATATACAGGGCAAAGTATAGGGATGAGCAAGGCAGGTAAGCCAAAAGCAGGAGGTCACAGTGGACGAGGGTAGAAGTCGGACCAGTCATGAGGAGTCTGGAAACACATGGGTACCAGAGAGCAAGGCAAGAATTGACTTGACTAATTAAAGTCAATACAATGGATGTGGAGTCAGAGTCCCAGTTATGCCACAGGTTGCATCTCTAATGGCCTAAACTCCTTTATCTATGAAACAGGGACAGTTAAACCTACTTAACTGCCTACCTCACATGCAGTAATAGGGAGCAAAGGAGATAAAGCACATCCGAACATGCCTGCTAAATTCTAAATCACTGTTCAAATATAAGTGACTGCTGTGATGAGATCATTTTGTGGACAAGGAGAAGTATGTGGCACTACTGGACTGGTAAGTGTAGTGAGTCCAGAAGTAGTGAGTCCAGAACTTGCATCATAGACCACAGAAATGCAAAAGTAGATCATAGCAGCAGAGAGAAGATTCCGTGAGTAGCTACAACAAAGAGGCCATGAAACTAACATCCTTCCACTGCAGGAAGTATCTTATATAAGCTAAGGCAGAACACAAAGAAAAGGCAAGACTTTCTCTTCTCTCTTAACAGAATAAAATTAATGTCATGTATTTTTGAGCACTTACTGTGGACCCATATGGGATTGCAGAAGGAAGGGGAGGGACTCATGAGGAGTGGGCTGACTTCTGTTCCTTGCCTCAGTGAGTGGCACTAATACCCACCCAGTGGTCCAAACCAGAAACCTGAGAGTCAATTCTAGACTTCTCCCTGCCTCTGGCCCTTCTCATCCGATCAATCAGTAAGTCCTATCGATTTTGCTCCCAAACACCTCTAAAATCTGTGCTTTCTATCAATTTCTATTGCCATAGTACTCACTCCCTCAGTCCTCCAATATCTCAACCTCCTAATCAGCCTCCATGCCATCAGTCATCTTTTTAAATCACTAATCAGATCATGTAACTATTTCACACAAAATTCTACAATGGTTCACCACCACTGCATGCAACCTGAATTTCAATGGATAATATAAGACAATATAATAAACACATGCTAAATGGTATGTTGCAGACAACAGTCACTGAAGGAGATGAGAAAAAACAACCCAGGTTCCCTTACTGGGGAAGAATACAAGGAGAGGAGACTTACACTGAGTCTCAAAGAACTCACAGAATTGGAAAAGTTGGAAGTATGTCTGCATCTGAGGATATGTGTGGGGGTGGGGGTGGGAAAATCGCAGAGATTTTTAAGGAGGAGAATTAAACCTCAGGAATACAATGAGCTTCCTAAAATTCAAGGGGATAATGTCAGCCCCCACACAGCATCAAATAAGCACATTTCCAGTTAATAAGGTGGCTTGTTCTTTGCTTTCTGAAAATGGAGAAATTAAATTATCTGCTTTGAAAAGGCTGCCTCAGAAGTACTTGGCAAACAGATTGAATATGGAGCCACCATCCTGGAAGAAGATAAATCAGATAGAGAATGGCTCTGACAAAGCTCAGAACATGCAACGAAAACTGAGAGAGACAGGACCTGGATTCCAGCCATATCCAGTGTGTCAAGATCCCTGAGGGGCAGCTGCAAGAAGGAAGCTAAATCAAAGAGGAAGAAGCAGTATTTAAAGAGACTATCATCTAGAGAAACAGCACCCCTTCCAAAAAAAGTAGTAGCAATGGGATGCATTAAAAAAAAAAAGCACTTTAATATGGAAGTGAGACAAACAGCAGGCAGATGCACAGAGGCTGACACAGCTGTTTCTGTGTTTCAAAAACTGGGAAGCTTTTGGAGAACCCAGCCATTCCAATTTTTGGTACTGTGACTCCCACCTGATACTAATATGTTTGGCTGAGAGTTGAGAAGTTCATAAAATCAACCTGATTTTTTGCCCATTTCTATGATAACAAATACACAGCTTTTATTAGCGGTTGGTTGTGGTTTTTTGGGGGCTTTTTTGTTTGTTTGTTTGTTTTTTTTTTTTTTTTTTGGCTATGCCACACAGCCATCATACAGGATCTTAGTTTCCCCTCCAGGGATAGAACTTGTGCCCCCTGCAGTGGAAGCACAGAATCTCAACCGCTAGACCAGCCAGGAAGTCCCTTTATTGGTGGTTTTTATTGACAAAACTAATTGTGGTGATATCATGTTATCAGTCAAGTCAAATTCACCTTTTGGAGACTGTTTTCTGTCTCTGCATAGTAAACACAAAATATCCCTAGTTCATGATGTTGACATTGGAGAGAACAGCCTTGGTGCCCTGGTCAGAGAAAGAATCTGGGCCTGAGCAGACTACACCCAAAGGAGGGATTTAGGATTTGTACAGCATTGAAGATTCTGCCTAGGACTTCTGGAGAATAGATATATAACAGATTATAATGATAGGTGATAGAGATAGATGACAGACCTAAATGATGAGATATAGATGATGATGAAGACAAACCCCAATTGCATTCCATTCTAACTAAAGACAGAGCGAACACCATACAGTTGCATCTTAGCTAGATTGTGAACCTGAACTGAACTTCCTGCCTGCAGATGTGTGGGTGTTCAAGCTAGAGAGGCTCATGGAACATGTAGCTCTCGACACAGCACAGATGTATTTAAGCACAAACACCTTCTCCCCCGCTCAGGATATACTCTGAACCATATTATTATTCTATCAAACTTAATACTGACAGCCAGGTTTGGATCCCCAAATATCTCAAAAAGAGTTACAGGGGTTTTTTTGTTGTTGTTTTTTTAAAAAGCACCAAAAATGAAAGCAGGACCTGACTTGCAATAATTCATGGCCCCAGGCTCTACTACCATCCTGATCTGAATGAGCACAGGTGTGAGACAGTTCTGTACTTCCTTTATTCTGTTCTTTCGTTTGGCTAAGTTTCGTTTGGTCCATTGAAGGGAGAAGGTAGGTGCCTTTACACACTGGACAAGTTGATCAAATCCACTGCTATCATTTTCAGAGTTAATTTACCTCATAGCAGGAAGTATTTAGGGCTTCCTAGGGGGCAATCCACTCCAGTATTCTTGCCTGGAGAATCCCATGGACCGAGAAGCCTAGTAGGTTACAGTCCACGGGGTCGCAGAGTCGGACACGACTGAGCGACTTCACCTCACCTCACCTCACAGGATAGGAGACTTCTGTCTGAATATCCCATATACAGCTTCTCACAACCAAGGGCAAAGTTGCCATACAATTCATTAACACTGCAAGGACCATCAAGCCTTTCTGTTTCAGGACAAAGTTGAAAATATTTTTAAAAATTGGAGAATGGAATCTGAAGCAAATCAATCCTACTTTTAAAACGTTTGGAACCTCATGTATCTAAAATCCAATTGCTCTCCAGTATACAAATAAATAAAAAGACATAACTTATCAACTTCAGGAGCAGGAAAATTAAAAAAAAAAATAACAGGATCTGTATGTTAATGAGGTCCTGTCTTAATTAAGCAAAGCACACTATAGCTTCCAGTTTTACTTTTCAAGTGGAGTAAGGAGAGGTCACAGAACATGTTTGTCTATGCTTAAAAAGCCTTTAGAAGCAATTTGATCTGAGCTTCTTTTTTATAGATAAGGAACTGAAATGCAGAGAGGGAACATGACTTTTCCAAGGGCACAGAAAACTCTTAAGACTCAGACATGAATTTACATACTGGATTTTCCTTTTACTAGGTGAAGTTATTTGACCTCTCCAATCCTTATTTTTCTAAGAATATGGGATGAATAATGATCCTCCACCATACATGTTTACCATGAGGACCACATAAGAAAACATATAAAACACCTACTTTGTGCTGGACATATAAGACAAGTTGAGTAAACTTCGTTTTCTTCTATCTTTGCAAAAAGAGATGGTGACAAAGTTGGTCATCAGAATTTCTCTCAAGAATAACACTGTGTTGGATTGGAAGACTGCCTTAGTAGGTGTTTAAGGCAGAAAGATAGAAAGTGACCCTCCCCACCACTCCCCCAGTCTCTTCCTCCTCCAAAAAAGCAACCTGGATAAGAAGGTGGCACCAAGTCAGGATGGGCACGTTGTTGCTATGAATGGAATGGGGAAGGAATTTTGTTGATATCTTAGAATATGAGAGAAAGAATCTTCATATCTTAGAATATGAAAGAAATTGGCCAGCTAGAAAGAGACTTGGGTTCAGAGAACAAGTTAGTGAAACTCCACAGGATTGTGGTAGCTAATACTGTCTGTGGTACATGTTAAAGTCATTTGCATTGCTGTAATGTAAATTATTCTCCATAGCCTCTATAAAATTCCAGTAAATTCTACACTGGTAATACTTCACATATGTGGATTATTTGGAGGAAACTTGAATTTTTAGGGATGCAAGGAAAGTTTTGGACTTCCATAGTCCATGAAATCGGCAAGGATTCATGCTAATTACAAATAGGACTGACTCTGAGGTTGTACCTAACTTTTGAGGCATGAACATCTCATGCATCATAGAATAGGACGTTTATTGAATCCATGCCTCTTAGGTGTCCTGTCCCTAATCTAGCTTCCAATGAGATGGGATTCAAGCTCTGAGGACTAAGTGCATCTATATTAGAGGTAGGTAGTCAAAAGGCATAGAACTGAAAGCCAAAGTTTCTTAAGTGCCCCTAAGGAAATGGGCAAAGTGTTATTTCCAAGTATCGGGCACTAGCCCCAGAGAAAGAAGAAGGGGAGCAGTGGCCAAATGTCAAATCCACCTTCAATGACCATTTTCAAGAACTAATTTTAGATTAGTCTTGATACCAACTTCTCCCTAAAATAATATATTCCTCTCTTCCTTGATTTATCTTGAATATATAGTCCCTATAGCCTCCAGGCTTTCTGGAATTCTCACTGACAATTCCAGATATGCCAAAGATAACTGAGATAGTCAATCTCTATTTTCTGCTAACACCTAGGTACAAAGTCCCTGAAGAGAGAACAAAAATTTGACATGACAAAGATATATGAAAAAGCCCCTCCCCCTTTTAGTGCCCTGAGGTCCATATTTCAGCAATTCTCAAATTTAATGCGTACAAGAATCACCTGAGCTTTCTTGAGCCCCACCACAGAAATTCTGATTCAGTCTGGAGATAGTAGTCAGGAAAGTGCATTTTTAACAATATCTCTAACTGCTTCTTATACAGAAAGTATATTAGTCTGCTAGGGCTGACATAACAAATAACCACAGACTATGTAGCTTAAGCAGCAGAAATTCATTTCTCACGGTTCTGACTGAGGGGAGTCTAACAGAACATATTGGCAGATTTGATTTCTCCTAATGCGCCTCTTTCTTTGGCTTGTTTGTGTGGTGGCGTCGTTTGTGTCCTCAACATCTCAACATGGCCTTTTCTCTGTGCATGGGCATCCCTTGTCTCTCTCCCTCTTCATGTAATAATACAATTTCTATTGGATTGGAGCCCCATCCTTATGACTTCACTTAATGTTAATTGTCTCCTTAAAGGCCCGCTCTCTGAATACAGTCAAATTGAGGGTTAGGACTTTGACATATGAATGGGGTGGGAGGGAACCAACTCAGTTCATAACAGACAGTTTATAAGTGTGGAGCAATAATGATGGCTGAACTGCAAAATAAAGAATATAGTTGGTTAGAAACAGCTACCCAGAACCCATGGTATACAGATTCTAGGGTACTTACAGGAGAAACTCCAAAATAAAAATGCTCCTGCCTTCATGAAAATGTAAGGTAAAAGGAGAATTTTATAAATACACTCAATACATTTACAAGTGCCAAATATTGTATTGACTAAAAAGTTCATTTGGGTTTTTTCAGATGATGTTACAGAAAAACCCAAACAAAATTTTGGCCAATCCAATAAATACAGTGACCATATAATTTATCATCTAAATAAGGACACTTGAGAGTAAAACAAAGCAAAAGGTATAAATTGGAATATCCAGGGTAAACCATACCCTCTGGTCATCCAGTAGATACTTTCTCCTTAAATGTTCAGGGACAAAGCCAGCTTTAAAAGCTAGACAGCAGCCCAGATCATTCACACTTGCTGCACACTTAATAAAATGACTTCCTTCCAGGTGAATTCATCTTATCAAATATAAATAGTAATTGAGAGGGTATGGGGGTTAGAAGGAAGGGTGTAGTGATGCATGAAACCATTATCACTTATTAATGCCTTAGCTTTATTAGTATTTTCCATATTATCTTGAGGTCTCAGTTGAGCCCTATCAAAAAGGATACAGAACAGGTATACTTTGATAAAGAAAGGAGGAAAAGGCCATGGATGAGGAAGTGGAGGCTCCAGGAAGTTCAGTGATTTGCCAAAGTTACATAGCTCATAAGTGAAGGGGCTGTTTTCTAACCCTCGCGTTCTGTCTCCTATTCTGGTGTTCCTATCTGTCCATTATACTCCAAGATCTTTTGGAAACAATAGCCTTACATGAGTGTGAAAGATTCTGGGCACCCAATGAATAGGATTAAGTCTGGAGCACTTGACATATGTGGTAGAAGAACAACACACCCACTCCTCACCCTGGCAAAGATGTTCACTTCTCAATCCCCAGAATCTGAGAACATGCTAGGCGATAATGGAAAAAGGGAACTAAGGCTGAAGATGGAATTAATGTTAATAATCAGCTGACTTTAAAATAGAGATTATCCTCGATTACCTAGATGGGTCCAATCTAATTAAAAGATCCTTAACACTGGGAAAGGGAGACAGAAGGGTAGGTCAGAGCCATCCCCCATGAGAAAGAGTTGACTGGTCATTGCTGGTTTGAAGATGGTGGATGGAGCCACAAGTCAAGCAGTGTGGCCTCTAGAAGCTGGAAAAGGAAAGGAAAGAGATTCTATCTGAGAGCCTCCAGTAAGGAATTCAGACCTGCTGACATCTTGGTTTTTAGCCCAGTGAGATCCATTTTGGACTTCTGGACTTCAACCTCCAGAATTGTAAGATGATAAATGTATATTATCTGAGCCACTAAGTCTGTGCTAATTTGTTATAGCAGCAATGGAAAACTAATACAACACAGCAGCAGGAAGAGTGATAAGGTAGGACAGTGGTGAAGGGGGGGGTGGTGTGCACGTGTCTGTGCACATGTGTGTATGTGTGTCTATGATAGAAAGAGACAATACAGAGACCCATCAGATTTGAGGTAATTTATCTGCCACAGCAAACTTTATCTACTTTGCTCTTCTATTTGTGATTTGCACAACAAAAATAATGAGTAGATACTTTAGATAATAGTTTTTAATATATGTATTCTTAGAGTTTTCTAGTATTCAAAATCTGCATGAATAAATCACACATTTGATAATGCTGCAATAGGACAGGTGCAGAGTCCATTCCCTTCCCAAGCATTTAAAACTAGAACTTGAACGAGGGTAAATCAAGAGAAGGAAGATTGAAATAAAATGTTTCCCTTCCAAACTTTCCTCTGAAAATAACATGTCTGCCTGCACGACCCAAAGATGATTTTGCCAGTGACTTGCACAAGCATGAAATTCTATTTACTCTGCATTTATTTTTCTATTACTTGATTCCATGGGGAAAGAAGAGTGTTAACCAATTACAGAGGAAGCTGGCTCTCAATGTGCTTTTCCCAAATGACAACAAGATTTTCAGGGCCAGGGCTTGATCTATGAATATACTGCACTGTCTCAGAGAAGGGCCCTGAGCTGGACTCTTACATAGTACCATCTGTGACAATATCAGAATTCTAATAGTTCTACAATTTTTACTGCCTCAAGCACTGTATCAAGAGCAATACTCCATCAACCTTCAAACTAACAGTCTAAAAAGGATGTCTCTTCAACTAATGTTAAACAATTGGATGACTGTCTCATGGGGCTCAAGATTTTCATCAGTCTCTCACCAAAAAGAATTCAATTCTTTCCAAGAGCTCAGCAGTTAATATACACAGTACGGAAAGCAATTAGCCAATTCATCAAGTTGGGTTCAGCTGACATGTCCATTGGAAAGGGAAATTATTTTTTTAGCTTATGTAAGAATCTGTAAGTCAATTCCAGGCAAGACTAGCATTACAAAGAGTGTTCACCCTTGTCTAGATCATCCTTTTGTCTTAGGGCATTGTGACTCTATGAATATTTCAACCAGGGCCATGAGCACCATCACAACAGGATTAACTTTACAAAAGTCCACTTCTGTAGTGGATTTTAATATCATCTGCCCAGCATAATATTCCTTTCCCTTTCTTCTTGTAATCAAACTTCCCTTCCTATAGGAAACTCATTCCATAAAATTTAAGTGAGACCACCATCTCATAATCATCTGCCCCACCATATCACCTGAGTTGGTATGTAAACGGGAATGACCATGCTTTCCTTGAAACTAACACAACAGTGTAAATCAACTATATGTCAATTTTAAAAATATTTATTAAATGAGGGACTCCCCCAAAAAGTCCTGGGATGGGTGCTATCAATGAATGTGAAGAAAAATAAGGTAATAAGTACCTCCACTCCACAGACTGACAGTCCACTGAGGGAGAGAGGTATTTACTCAGATAAACCAAAGCAGAGTCTGATAAGTGAAAGTGAAAAGTGAAAGTAGAGTCACTCAGTCCTGTCTGACTCTTTGTGACCCCATGGACTGTAGCCTATCAGGCTCCTCCGTACATGAGATTTTCCGGGCAGTGCATAGTGGATTGCCATTTCCTTCTCCAGGGTATCTTCCCTACCCAGGAATCGAACCCAGGTCTCCCTCATTGCAGGCAGACGCTTTACTGTCTGAGCCACCAGGGAAGCCCAAAAAATGTAAGTGAAACCAATGGGCTATGGGAAAATAAGGGACAAGGGAATTTATCCCAATTGCAGGCCTCTTGAGAGGCCTTCTGGAGTACTTATTGTTTGAAAATGTCTTTGAAGGCAGGTAAAATGGAAAATTCCTGAAAAAGCAGCTAGCAGAAGCAAGTGTGCAAGATGGGACAGAGCTGGACCTGTAAGAGAAAGGCAGAGTTGTCTCATTCAGTTTAAGATCATCTGACAGTACTGCCATTTGTGGATTGCAATGTTGTGGATGGTGGAAATTGTGTTATATAAAATGAATGGAGAAACACAAGCTGAGATGAGATTGTAGACACAAAAGGAGACCAAATATTATTCTATATTTAAGGGGGAAGCATCTTGAGAGGTAAAATGACACAGTCAGATCTATTTGGGGCTTTTTCCACCAGAAAGTTAGTCTGGCCCTAATGTAAAGGACAGAAAAAAGAAAGAACAGTTAGGAGTGGGGTATGCAGAAAATGAGAGCCTCAGCCTGAGTCACGGCACCAAGAGTGAGAAGATAATACACTAAAAAGGGAAAAGTCATATGTCTCCTAAATTAACAGCAGTGTGGGGCAAGAGTGAATGATGGTTAAAAATATAACCCTAATTTTCTTCCTCAGAACTTTTAACCTTCCATAGGTTATGCTGCTGCTACTGCTGCTAAGTCACTTCAGTTGTGTCCGACTCTGTGTGACCCCATAGACGGCAGCCCACCCAGCTCTCCCATCCCTGGGATTCTCCAGGCAAGAATACTGGAGTGGGTTGCCATTGCCTTCTCCAATGCATGAAAGTGAAAAGTGAAAGTGAAGTCATGTCCGACTCCTAGTGATCCCGTGGACTGCGGCCTACCAGGCTCCTCCATCCATGGGACCTTCCTGGCAAGAGTACTGGAGTGGGCTGCCATTGCCTTCTCCAACCAGTTGCCAACTCAGCCATAGGTTATACTGCCTAGTAAATTAGTAGAGGGAAGAGTGGAGGAAATCCACCAAAGTTCCTCTTCTTAAAAGTAATTCTAAACCACAGAAATGTTAAAACCACAGGAGGAAAAAAGGTTGGTTACTTTTAGTACCACATATTTTTGAAAAGGGGGTTGTGAGGAGTTAGCGAGTTTGATGGCCAGCCTTACAAAAAAGTTACTCACCACTCTCTTTGGACTGTTTTTAAATATCAAGGCTGCATTCAAAAGACAAAGATTCCGTTTCCAATTGCAGCCAAGGTGGAGTAACAGGGCTTGGATTGTCTTCTCACTTGAAATGACCCAAAAAACAGAGACAATAATAAACGAGAGTTTTCAAGATACAGTACACCAAGCAATGAACAATAGTAATCCCTGAAACAAATGATTGTGCCAGTTTACTGTCCACAAAGAGTTTCCAGGACACATGCAGGGTACAGGGAGAGAGAAAGGAGGAAAAGTCTAATGGGTCTTCTGAGCTAGAGAGAAAGAAGCTATGAGTACAAGAAGAACAAGGAGTTCGTAGCACAGATAATCAGACAGGAGGGAGAAACAGACAGAACCCTGGAAGTCAACAGAATATTGATCAGAACATACATGTGAAGAAACTAACCAAGGGAGGGGAAAGAACCACCTGAAAGGACTGCAGGGAGCAGTAGCCAGCACTCACTCAGGGATAGGGATAAAACCTGTTCCTATAAGCTAAACTGAAAAACCTAGGGTAGAGTACTTGTCAAAAACTGTAAAGAGTCTAGGTTTCCCCCTACTTATAAACCAAAAAGATAAAACATACATTGTCATGGATACTGCAAGAAGATGAAAGACTCTTGGGTCAGAGATAGAGTATTGCTCATAGCGCAGAAAGCAGCATGATCATGTGACATATTTGTTTGTGTTGGTTCTCTGTTAAGCCATAATTGAATGCTTATGTCTTTGCAAAATTCCTATGCAGAACCACTAACCTCCTATACAACAATATTAGAAGGTGGAGCCTTTTGGGAGGTAACTAGGTTTAGATGAGGTAATAAAGGTAGGCTCCTATAATAGGATTGCTGCTGCTAAGTTGCTTCAGTCGTATCCGACTCTGTGCAACCCCATAGACTGCAGCCCACCAGGCTCCCCCATCCCTGGGATTCTCCAGGCAAGAACACTGGGGTGGTTTGGCATTTCCTTCTCCAATGCACAAAAGTGAAAAGTGAAAGTGAAGTCACTCAGTCATGTCCGACTCTTCACAACCCCATGTACTTCAGGCTACCAGGCTCCTCCACCCATGGGATTTTCCAGGCAAGAGTACTGGAGTGAGGTGCCATTGCCTTCTCTGATAACAGGATTAGTGTCCTTAAATGAAGAGATGATAGAATGCTGGCTTCATTTTCTTCCCTCTGCCATGCAAAGATATAGTGAGAAGGCGGCTATGTGCCAGTTAGGAAGAGGATTCTCAGCAGAATTTGACCATGCCTGTACCTTGATCTTGGACCTCTCAGATTCCAGAATTGTGAGGAAATATATGTCTGTCATATAAGCCACACAGTCTATAGTATTTAGATACAGCAGGCTGAGCAGATTAAGACAGTTCCCTTTGTCAATGAGTCCCATGGAGGTGATTTGATATAGGCCCAGGTAAATGTGAACTTCCATCACAGCTGAGGAACGCCAGGCTTGGGTAACTTTGTTTTCATAAGAAGCAGTAACCCTGTGGGTCCCTGCTGCTGCTGCTAAGTCGCTTCAGTCGTATCTGACTCTGTGCGACCCCCAGAGACGGCAGCCCACCAGGCTCCCTCGTCCCTGGGATTCTCCAGGCAAGAACACTGGAGTGGGTTGCCATTTCCTTCTCCAATGCATGAAAGTGAAAAGTTAAAGTGAAGTCACTCAGTTGTGTCCAACTCCTAGCAACCCCGTGGAATGCAGCCTACCAGGCTCCTCAATCCATGGGATTTTCCAGGCAAGAGTACAGGGTGGGTTGCCGTTGCCTTCTCCAGTGAGTCCCTAAGAGAGTGCTAACAATTCAGAAAGGTAACATAGGAAATCATTAGCACCCATCGAGCATACAGGAATAAGATGATGGAATCACCTGGAACATAAGCCTGGGAAGATAACAAGTATAGGACAAAAGGGCCATAACATGGTTCAAAGATACCTAGTTCACAGGCAAATAAAAGCAAGGAGAGGTGGCATGGTATAATGGAAAATCATCTCACCTGTTAAATGAGGGTACTAATATTTACTTTGCAAGAAAATGTTAATGCCTGGTATATAGCATATATTCATATAGCAAATGGTAGCTCCTTGAAGACAAGGACCAGGAAAAAAAAAGCATATATATAGTAACAATGGGCTTCCCAGGTGGCCCACTGGTAAGAAATCCAACTGCCAATGCAGGAGGTGCAGATTTGATCCCTGGGTTGGGAAGACCCCTAGAAGAGGAAATGGCAACCCACTGCACTATTTTTACCTGAGAAATCCCCTGGACAGAGGAGCCTGGCAGGTTACAGTCCATGAGGGGCAAAAGAGTTGGATATGACTTAGAAACTAAACAACTTATTACCAATAGCAAACAATAGTGCTTGAAAAGCATGAGGCATAGTGGAAAGAGAGAGAATGCTTTGCATTCAGGGAGAGCTCGACTTGAACCATTTGCTGTGTAACTTGAAGCATGTTATCTCCCCTCTCTGCTCCTCAGTTTCCTCATGTACAAAGTAGAGATGCAAATATTAATGTTGCAATATTTAGAAATAATGTGTAAAATGTAATTGTCATCTGATATGTCTTGATAACTAATAGCTATTATTTTTATTAATATAATTATTAAATTTGCCTCAAAACTAGCCTCAGGCAAAGTGTCACAGTGTGGAAGACTACTCTGTAAACTATTCAGCCCTATTTTCTGAAAGCACAGAAAACAGCACTCTTGCTGATACCCATTTGTCTTTCATAGATCGCAGGAGTAACAGAAGACCAGGAAGCTCCATCCAGAGTTACAAGACATTCAAATGAATTACAAGAAAGTAGAGTCACCAGACACATTAACAACAAAATAGAACATTCTGCGGTAAGGTTTTTCTGCAGCCTTCCTGGAAAATATTAGCAGAATGTCAACACTCAAACATACTCCAAGTTCCTATTAATGGCTCCCTGAGTTGCCTTCACTTCTTTTTTTTTTTGGCTTTTGTTTTTCAAGAAAAAGACTCAAATCTGTTCCTCATTTAAGGTACTAAGACAATGAAATCTCTCTCACACACATATACACAAGACATAATTTATCTTCTTTCCATCAAGGCAAAGTCAAATGCTCTTAGCTAAATTTCCCAATAAATCAAAGAAATCAACAAAAAGGAAAAGCACACTGAATATTAGCTCTCAAAGGTTCATGAGAAAAAGAAACTGACCTAGAAAGTTCCATGTCACTCACTCACCAAGGTGATCCATAGGTATCAAATATTTCTGAACCAAAAGTCAGGACACATAGGATGAGAATTATAAGCACACTTATGAGGGCCATGGTAAAATATTAATATCTAAAATCACTGCTATCCATTCACTTTTCTACCCAGACCTTAGACAAGTCAAAAGTCCTAGACTTAGAACATTTTAATTCATGATCTCTGGCTACTGATTCTGTACACTACATAATCACTTGGGCTAAGGGGAACTAAACTAAATGTAATTTCTATCAACAAAAAAGAAAATGGGCCAATAGAGATTCTAGAAGAAAGAACTCTAGTTGGAATAACCCATCAGAAGAGGACAGAAAACTGCTCAAGACTGGGCATTCTCATTAGTCAGAGGAAATGGTAGTAGGTAAAGAAAATTTTACTAAGATGAAACCAAATAGACTGAGATCACAACAAGTATGAAAGGTGGCCTCACAGCCTTGTAACACTTGTTTTTAGAATGAGGATAAGTGACCATATGACTTTTGACTACTCAGGGACAGCCCTCTGGAAACTAAACCATCATGAAAGAAATTTACTTAAAAATTATCTGTACTGAGAACCTTTTTAGCTAGCATGAGGATAATTTGGCCTGGTGGAAAAACCTTCCACTAGCAGTTAGGTGACTCGATTTTTGATACTTCTTATATCTTGACTATTACTCTGTGGCTTTGTGAAATGTGGTCCATGTCCAGAGAGAATTCAGCCACTCTGAGACTGCTTGTGACCTATTTTTGCTCATTCTAATTAATAAGATATTGATTATAATAACACATAGTGGGCATGGCATGAGTGAAAATTATGGAGTAAAGGATCCCTAAGGCCAATCCCTCCACGAAAACACCAAAGAGAAAAAAAAAAAATGATGAAAACTATCAGAATCAAATTTATCAAAACTCCACAAAACAGTCAAAGTAAATATTTTAATAAGAAAAAGGTAGCTAAAACCCAGTTAACAAAGCTTTGTGGCATTTTAGCTTATTCCTTTTACATCCACACCTTTTAGGTTTAGTGTGGGTTCATGAAACACCAATTCACATGCCCAGAATTGGTTCCTGGTATCAGACAGAGCAGATTGGATTTTGTTCAATTTTTGTTCTCAAAAATTATGACAGTTGGCTTTTATCTGGATGGCAATTCCCTGAAGGACTAACACAAAATATTGCCTTAATTTTGCCAAAACTGAAACTCTCTCAGGGTATATGAGTGAGTGCACAGAAGGGAGCATTTGTCAAAAACATTTTAAAGGCAAATGAACTAGCATCTTCCACCTGAAACAATGGATATCAGTTGAGGTAAACCAAAGACACAATGAAAAGCCAAAGGAAAGGCTGAGGATGCTTTGGGGAATGAAAGTTTCCACATATTCCTGGAAACTTAAAAGCCTATGCATATGCCCAACATGAGAAGCATGATTAAAAAAATTAAGCAATCCCTAAGCCCTCTCCTCTAGCTGTCATTCAAGCTCTGCACAAGAAGGAAGGGAGGACAAAGGCAGAGTTATAAAATGCCTGAGTGTAGGAAGCCAGACTCAACACATATGGAAAGACCAGCTACAAAGACTGAGAGAGGTTTATCTTGATCCAAGAGTTTAAGGAGCTATCTGTCCAATCAATAGCTAATGGAACAGACTTCAGTGACCATTTATGACAAATACACAATCTTTACAAAATACACCAGAGAAGTCACTAAATAAACAAAATACTACAACCCAAGACAAACAAACAAACCCCATGAGGAAGGAGGAAATCTGATGCTCAGTGTTATCACATTTTTAATGTTCAAAATGTCCAGTTTTCAACTGGAAATTATGAGGCATGCAAAAAGACATAAGAATATATGGCCCATTTACAAGGGAAAAAAGAAATTAAAAGAAACCATTATTAAGGAAACCCAAACATTGTACTGACAAGAGGAAAACTTTACATGAACTGTCTTAAATATGCTGAAAGAGCTTAAGGAAGCAATGGACAAAAATCTAAAGAAACTCCGGAAAACAATATCTTGCCAAATAGAATAAACAAAGATTATTGTATAAATAAATTTTTATAAATATTTATTATTTATATAATATTTTAAAATGTTTCTCACCATCAATAAAGAAAAAGAATTTTAAAATGGAAAAAAACAAATTTTGAAGCTAAAATGAGTTGAAATATTCACTAGAGGGGTTGAAGAGTTAAACCCTAGAGAACCCTAATAGCCAAAACAATCATGAAAGAGGAGAACAAACCCAGATTTATCACGTTTCCTGATTTCAAACTATACCACAGAGCTACAGTAATCAAAACAGAATGAGACTGGTACAAAACAGACACATAGAGCAATGGAACTAAAAGAGCCTGGAAATCAACACAATTATGTTGTCAATTAACCTCCAACAAAAGAGACATGAATACACAATGGGGAAAACCATCTTCAAAAAATGATTCTGGGAAAACTGGGCAGCAACTTGCAAAAGAAACTGGACTACTTTCTCATGCCACATACAAAAATAAAGTAAAAATGGATTAAAGACTTAAATGTAAAATCTGAAACCATAAACTTCTACATGAAAACACAGGCAATATGCTCTTTGACATCAATCTTAGCAATACTTCTTTGAGCATGTTTCCTCAGGCGAAACAAGCAAGAGCAGAAATAAACAAATTAGACTACATCAAACTAAAAAGCCTTTGCACAGCAAAGGAAATTATCAACAAAATAGATAGGGTGCGTACTAAATGGGAGAAGATATCTGCAAACATTATATCTAATAGGGGATTAATATTAGATATATACAAAGAATTCATACAACTCAACATGAAAAACAACCCAATTTTAAAAAGCAGAGGACCTGAATAGACATTTTTTCATAGAAGACATACAGACGGCCAACAGGAACATGAAAAGATGCTGAACATCACTAATTATCAGGGAAATACAAACCAAAACAAAATGAGATATTAACTCATACCTGTCAAAATGTCATTTATCAAAAAGACAACAAATAACAAGTTGGCAAGGGTGTGGATAAAAGGGAAACTGTGGGTGGGGATGTAAACTGATGCAGCCACTAAGGTGAAGAGTATCAAGTTCCTCAAAAAACTTAAAAGAGAATCACCATATGACCCAGAAATTCTGCTCCTTTATATTTACCTGAAGAAAACAAAACTCTAGTTAGAAAAGACATATACACCCCTATATTCACTGCAGCATAATAGCCAAGATATGGAAGCAACCTAAGTGCCTATCAATAAATAAATGAATAAAGAAGATGTGTGTGTATGTGTGTGTGTTCATGTGTATGTCTATAATGGGGACTCAGTCATAAAAATAATGATATCTTGCCATTTGACACAACATGGATGGACCTACAAAGTAGTATGCTAAGTCAGACACAGAAAAACAAGTATTATGATTTCACTTATATGTGGAATCTAAAAACAAACAAGCATAAAACAGAAAGAGTTGAAGATACAGAGAACAGATGTTTGCCAGAGGGGAGGAGATGGGAAGAGGAAAGAAATAGTTGAGGGAGATTAAGAGGTACAAACTTTCAGTTATTAAAAAAAAAATGAGTCATGAGTATGAAATGTACAGTGTGAGAAATATAGTCAATAAGTATGCAATATCTTTGTATGGCGACACATGTTAACTAGATTTACCATGATGATCAGTTTGAAATGTATAGAAATACTGAATCACTATGTTGCACACCAGAACCTAACAGTGTTGAAGGTAAATTATATTTTTAAAAAGACTCATAGAAAAAATTCAAATTTGTGGTTATGAGAGGTGGGGTGTGGGGGAGGGGAATTGGATGAAGGTAGTCAAAAGGTACAAACTTTCAGTTATACATAAGTACTAGGGATGTAATGTGTAACATGATAAATGTAATGAGCTCTGCTTTATCTTATATGTGAAATTTAAGAGAGTAAATCCTAAGAGTTCTCATCACAAGGAAAAACTTTTCTTCTATTTCTTTAGTTGTACAGCTACATGAGATAATGGATGTTCACTAAACTTATTGTGATAATCACCTCATCAGGTGTTAATATGTAAGTCAAACCATTATGCTATACATCTTAAGTAGTGCTGTATGTCAATTATATCTCAATAAAACTGGAGTGAAAAAGTGAAAGAGACACATGTACCCCAATGTTCATTGCAGCACTGTTTATAATAGCCAGGACATGGAAGCAACCTAGATGTCCATCAGCAGATGAATGGATAAGAAAGCTGTGGTTCATATACGCTATGGAATACTACTCAGCCCTTAAAAAGAATAAATTTGACTCAGTTCTAATGAGATGGATGGAATTGGAACCGATTATACAGAGTGAAGTAAGCCAGAAAGAAAAACACCAATACAGTATACTGACACATATATATGGAATTTAGAAGACAGTAATGATGACCCTATATGTGAGACAACAAGAGACACAGAGGTATAGAGTGGACTTTTGGACTCTGAGGGAGAGGGAAAGGGTGGGATGGTATGGGAGAATGGCAATGAAACATGTATATTTTCCTGTAAGAAACGAAACGCTAATCTATGTTCAATGTAGGATGCAGGAGGCATGGGGCTGATGCACAGGATGATTCAAGTAGAGGATGGGGGTGGGAGGTGGGAGGGGATTCGGCATTGGGAGATTGTGTTCACCTATGGCTGATTCGTGTCAATGTATGGCAAAACAAATACAGTATTGTAATTAAAAAAATAAATAAATTTTTTAAAAATGACCAGGAATATGAAAATCAATGAAAAACTAAGGAGCTACTCTAGACTAAAGGGCCATCACCATTAAATGCAGCACATGATCATGCACTGGAGCCTGTGGACATTATTGGAACAATCTATGAAACTTGAACACAGTCTATGAATTGAATGGCAGTATTATATTAATGTTATTTTCATGAATTCGATGTCTTTTTTAGGTATGTAGGGAAATCTCTTTGCTTACTGGAAATAACATATAAGACTAAAAAAGATGAAATTTGTGACCTGACATAGAGGAAGAGGAATGGAGCTTATAAGAGCACATTTTGTATACTATAAAAGCTAAGTTGATGTTAATTTATACCAAATTAGATTGCTATAAATTTAAGATGTTCTTTGAAATCCCAAGGATATACACCAAGAAGATAACTTTTACATAGAAAGGAAAATAAGGGAATATAAGTGGTACATTAAAAAAATCAATTAAATACAAAAGATAGCAATAATGAAGTAAAAAGGAACAAAATTGATGCATAAGCTATAAAATAAATAGCAAAATGGCAGAAGTCCTTGGATATCAGTAATACTTTAAAAATAAATATATTAAACTATCTTAAAAGAGAGTGGCAAAATGGATATAAAAGCATGATCTAATTATATGCTCTATACACGAGACTCACTCACATTAGATCCAAAGACACAAATAAGTTAACAAGGAAAGGATGGTAAAAGATAGCAAATACTAACCAAAGGCAACTGGAGTTCTTTACTAATATCAGATAAAATAGACTTTTAAGTCAAAACTGTTACAATAAAAAGGATATATAATAATAAAAGGGTCTATCCATCCATAAGATATAACAATTATTAACATATCTGTACCTAAAAAGAGAGCCCTAGAAATATGAAGCAAACACTGACAGAAAGGAAGGCAGAAATAGGCAGTTCTACAACAGTAGTCAGGCTTCTCTGGTGGCTAAGTGGTAAAAAGGATCTGGGACAAGAAGATCCGCTGGAGAAGGAAATAGCCACCCACTCCAGTATTCTTGTATGGGAAACCATGGACAGAGCCTAAGGGCTACAGTCCATAGGATCAGAAAGAGACACAACTGAGTTTGTGAGCAAACACATGTCCATTAAGAATACTGGGGCTTCCAAAGTGACTCAGTGGTAAAGAATCCACCTGCCAATGCAGGAGTCATGGATTTCATCCCTGAGTTTAGAAGATCCGCTGGAGAAAGAAATGGGCTGAAGAATTCCATGGACAGAGGAGTCTGGTGGGCACAGTCCATGGGGTTGCCAATAATCAGACATGACTTAGCAACTAAACAACAACAGCAACAGTAGTTGGAGACTTCAATATACTGCTTTCAACACTGTATGAAATCATTAGAAGAGCAATAAAAAATATATGGGAGATTTGAGAACATAATACACTAGACCTAACTGACATATACAAAGACAAGATACATATTCTTTACATGGCACGTGGAATATTTTCCAGTACAGACAACATGTTAGGCCACAAGACAATTTTCAATAATTTTTAAAATACTGAAATTGTAAAACATATCTTCTCTGATAACAGTAGAATGAAGCAAGTTCTCAACAAAAGGAAAACAAATTTTTTTAAAACAAGTAGAAATTAGATGATATACTCTTAACCAATGGGTCAAAATGAGCAGTCACAAGTGAAATTAGAAAATATTTTAAGAGGAATGGAAAAAATACATCATAACCAAACTTATGGGATGGCATTAAAAGTAATACTAAGATGGAAATTTATAGTTGCAAATGCCTACATTTAAAAAGGGTAAAGGTCTCAAGTCAATAATCTAAAGTTATACCTTGAGAAACAATAAAAAGAAAGGAAAACTAAATTCAAAATCTGGTTTGGGAAGGAAATAATAGTAAAATTTAAACCAGGGATCAGTCAGTTAAGTTCAGTCGCTCAGTCAAGTCCAATTCTTTGCAACCCCATGAATCGCAGCACGCCAGGCCTCCCTGTCCATCACCAACTCCCAGAGTTCACTCAGATTCACGTCCATCGAGTCGGTGATGCCATCCAGCCATCTCATCCTCTGTCGTCCCCTTCTCCTCCTGCCTCCAATCCTTCCCAGCATCAGAGTCTTTTCCAATGAGTCAACTCTTCGCATGAGGTGGCCAAAGTACTGAAGTTTCAGCTTTAGCATCAATCCTTCCAAAGAAATTCCAGGGCTGATCTCCTTTAGAATGGACTGGTTGGATCTCCTTGCAATCCAAGAGACTCTCAAGAGTCTTCTCCAACACCACAGTTCAAAAGCATCAATTCTTTGGCCCTCGGTTTTCTTCACAGTCCATCTCTCACATCCATACATGACCACTGGGGGAAACAATAGCCTTGACTAGACAGACCTTTGTTGGCAAAGTAATGACTCTGCTTCTCAATATGCTATCTAGGTTGGTCATAACTTTTCTTCCAAGGAGTAAGCATCTTTTAATTTCATGGCTACAATCACAATCTGCAGTGATTTTGGAGCCCCCAAAAATAAAATGCGACACTGTTTCTTTCCACTGTTTCCCCATCTATTTCTCATGAAGTGATGGGACAGGATGCCATGATCTTCGTTTTCTGAATGTTGAAATTTAAGCCAACATTTTCACTCTCCTCTTTCACTTTCATCAAGAGGCTTTTTAGTTCCTCTTCACTTTCTGCCATAAGGGTGGAGTCATCTGCATATCTGAGGTTATTGATATTTCTCCCGGCAATCTTGATTCCAGCTTGTGCTTCTTCCAGCCCAGCGTTTCTCATGATGTACTCTGCATATAAGTTAATTAAGCAGGGTGACAATATACAGTCTTGACGTACTCCTTTTCCTATTTGGAACCAGTCTGTTGTTTCATGTCCAGTTCTAACTGTTGCTTCCTGGCCTGCATACAGATTTCTCAAGAGGCAGGTCAGGTGGTCTGGTATTCCCATCTCTTTCAGAATTTTCCACAATTTATTGTGATCCACACAGTCAGAGGCTTTGGCATAGTTAATAAAGCAGAAATAGATGCTTTTCTGGAAATCTCTTGCTTTTTCCACGATCCAGCGGATGTCGGCAATTTGATCTCTGGTTCCTCTGCCTTTCTAAAATCTGCTTGAACATCTGGAAGTTCACAGTTCATGTACTGCTGAAGCCTGGCTTGGAGAATATTGAGCATTACTTTGCTAGCATGTGAGATGAGTGCAGTTGTGCAGTAGTTTGAGCATTCTTTGGCATTGCCTTTCTTAGGGATTGGGATGAAAACTGACCTTTTCCAGTCCTGTGGCCACTGCTGAGTTTTCCAAATTTGCTGGCATATTGAGTGTAGCACTTTCACAGCATCATCTTTCAGGATTTGAAACAGCTCAACTTGAATTCCATCACCTCCCTCCACTAGCTTTGTTTATAGTGATGCTTTCTAAGGCCCACTTGACTTCACATTTCAGGATGTCTGGCTCTAGGTGAGTGATCATACCATTGTCAATGAAACTAAGCCATGCCCTGTGGGGCCACCCAAGACAGACAGGTCATGGTGGATAGGTCTGACAGAATGTGGTCCACTGGAGAAGTGAGTGGCAAACCACTTCAGTATTCTTGCCTTGAGAACCCCGTGAACAGTATGAAAAGGCAAAATAATAGGATACTGAAAGAGGAACTCCCCAGGTCAGTAGGTGCCCAATATGCTACTAGAGATCACTGGAGAAATAACTCCAAAAAGAATGAAAGGATGGAGCCAAAGCAAAAACAATGTCCAGCTGTGGATGTGACTGGTGATAGAAGCAAGGTCTGATGCTGTAAAGAGCAATATTGCATAGGAACCTGGAATGTCAGGTCCATGAATCAAGGCAAATTGGAAGTGGTCAAACAAGAGATGGCAAAAAAAAAAAAAAGAGATGGCAAGAGTAAACGTCAACATTCTAGGAATCAGCGAACTAAAATGTACTGGAATGGGTGAATTTAACTCAGATGAGCATTATATCTACTACTGTGGGCAGGAATCCCTTAGAAGAAATGGAGTAGCCATCATGGTCAACAAGAGACTCCAAAATGCAGTACTTGGATGCACTCTCAAAAACAACAGAATGATCTCTGTTCATCTCCAAGGCAAACCATTCAATACCACTGTAATCCAAGTCTATGCCCCAACCAGTAACGCTGAAGAAACTCAAGTTGAATGGTTCTATGAAGACCTACAAGACCTTTTAGAACTAACACCCAAAAAGATGTCCTTTTCATTCTAGGGGACTGGAATGCAAAAGTAGGAAGTCAAGAAACACCTGGAGTAACAGGCAAATTTGGCCTTGGAATGCAGAATGAAGCAGGGCAAAGTCAAATAGAGTTTTGCCAAGAGAACACACTGGTCATAGCAAACACCCTCTTCCAACAACACAAGGGAAGACTCTACACATGGATATCACCAGATGGTCAAAACCAAAATCAGATTGATTATATTCTTTGCAGCCAAAGATGGAGAAGCTCTATATAGGCAGCAAAGCAGGGATACAAGATATCAAAAAAGAAAAACAATCAGAATCAATAAAACAAAATGTGATTCTCTGGAGAAAAAAGCATTTAGATAAACTTATCAATAATTTTTTAAAAGCTAAGCCAAAATCACAAATACAATTGGGGATATTTCTACCAACTTTACTAAAATAAAAATATAAGACATTACTATAAGCAACTGTACATCAATCAATTTGATAACCTAAATGAATGGAAAAATTTCCAGAGACATACAAACTACCAAAACTGACACAAGAATAAACAGAAAAGCTCAATATGCCTATTATAATTAAGAAAACTAAATAAAAAATCTCCCCCAAAAGAAAAGCCCAGAACAAATTGGATTCATTGGTAAATTCTAACAAACATTTAAAATTACAGCACTCCTTCTCAAATTCCTCTTAGTATTTGAAATGGTAGGAACACATCCTAACTCATTCTATGAGGCTTAAACTGAGAGTAAGTCATCAGTTAGATCCATTAAACCATAACTTACTTAGCAAACAATGAACTGTAACCTGCTTTCACTGACCAAGATTGTTTGTTTGTTTTTTTTTTTGTTTGTTTTTAACAAAGCCTTGCATGTCCTCCTTGCAAGTGCCATATACCCCAAACAATAGGATGTTTGTCCAAGTTGTTTTTCAGGATCTTGGAGTCAGCTGTGTCCAGTTAGAGCTTGAGCATGCTAAGAGTGCTTGGGACCACGGACAGTCCAGATTGTATGTCCAGACACGTACAAGTGTCTGATCAGTGACCTTGACATCAGAGGGCTAAAATCCCCACCCTCAGAATGTGCTAACACTGCCATTTTTGTCCCAAGAGGAAGCTTACAGCTTAACTGTGCTTGTTGTGCCTGTGCAGAATGATGACTACCTCACCTTTTACTTATGTTCAATCACTTCTCATGCACCCATGCTTCAGCTTCATCCCATAAATATCTACAGCCCCTTGCCTTGGGGGCTTGGGTATTTCAGATTTCTTCTCCCATATTATTTGATTTCCTTGTGAATAAACCTTTCCTCTGCAACAAATCTCAGTGTCTCAGTGTTTGCTTGCTCTGCATCAAATCAATCTGGTTCAGTAACAAGGCCAACACTTATCTAACATTGAAGTCAGACAAGGATGATACAAAAAACAACAGAACAGTGTCTTTTATGAATATAGACACAAAATCCTCAATAAACTATAGTAAACTGAATCCAGCAGCATATAAAAAGGATTATACACCATGACAGGTGTGATTTATCCTAGGAATATAAGAATGGTTCAACACACACAAAAAAATAATCAATACAATATATCACATTAACAGAATTAAGGGCAGGAAAAGTACATGGTCATCTCAATTGATGCCAAAGAAGAATCTGACAATATCATATACCTTTGTATTATAGGAATACTCAGCAAACCAGGAAGAGAAGGGAACTTTCTCAACATGACAAAAGTCATAAATGAAAAACCCGCAGCTTACATCATACTTAATGCTGAAAGACTAAAAGCTTTCCCACTAAGATCAGGAACAAGACAAGGATGCTCACTTTTGCCAGTTCTAGTCTAACCAGAGCAACTAGGAAATAAAGAGAAACAATAGACATCAAAATTGGAGGGAAAGAAGTCAAAATATCTGTTTGCAGATGGTGTGATCTTATGTGTAGCAAATGCTAAATATGCCAATGTTAAGTTAATAAACTCAATGCATCAAAAAGAATAAAATATTTACAAATAAATTTAACCAAGGAAGCAAAACACTTGTACATAGAACACTATAAAACATTGCTAAAGACATTACCTTCAATGGAAAGTATCCTGCATTCATGGATTATAAAAATATTAACATGAAAATTCTACCTAAAAGTGATCACAATTTCAATGCAATCTCTATGAACATACCAATGACTTTTTTTCCTACAGAAATGGAAAAACTCACCCTAAAATTCATATGGAATTTCAAAGGACCCAGAATAGCCAAAAAAATCTTGAGAAAGAAGAATACAGAGAATTCACATTTCCCAATTTTAAAACTTTCTACAAACCTACAATAATCAAAACAATGTTGTACTAGCAAAGGAAAGACATGCAGACCAACGAAATTGAAAGTTTTGAACTAAATCCTCACATCTATGGTCAACTTATTTTCAACAAGAATGCTGAGATTATGTAATAAGAAAAGAACAGTCTTTTCAACAAATATTACTGGGAAAGCTAGATAACCACATGCAAAAGAATAAAGGTGGACCTTTACCTTATATCATATACAAAACTTAACACACATGAATCAAAGATCCAAATTTAAGAGCTAAAACCACAGAACTCTTAGAAGAAAACATAAGCAAGATTGTATGACCTTGGATTTTAAAGTGGTTTCTCAAATATGACACCAAAAGAACAGGAAACAAAAGAAAAAATAGACTTAATTAAAATTAAAATGTGTGCAAAGGATACTATGAAAAGAGTTTTAAAAAATCCACAGATTGGGAGAATATATTTGCAAATCATAGATGATAAGGGTTTAATGCCCAGAATATAAGAAGAACCCTTGAAACTCAACAATAAGACCAAAAAAAATTTAATGGGGAAAGGACATTAGGAGACATTTCTTCAAAGAACATATACACATGTACAATAAACATATGAAAAGATGCTTAGTACCATCAGTCATTAGGGAAATGCAAATAAAACCATCTCATTGGAGATCACATTTACTGAGATGGTTCTAATTTTTAAATAGGGAAAATAAATATGTGTTGGTGAAGGTATCAGCTATTGGAGCCCTCATACCTTGCTGGTGAGAATGTAAAACTGGGGAGGAATTCCCTGGCAGTCCAGTGGCTAGGACTTGTTCCTTTCAATGTAGAGAACACAGGTCAGGAAACTAAGATCTTGCACACCATCTGGGCCTCCCCCACTGAAAAAGAATGTAAAATTGTACAATCACTGTGGAAAACAGTTTAATAGTTCCTCAAAAAGTTAAACATAGACTTTTCATATGACCCAGCAACTACACTCCTATATAGAAATTAGGTTGGTGCAAGCTATTACAGTTTTGCATTGTTGAAATTTGATTTTGATATTGGAATATTTTCTTTAATAAGTGTGGTTATGTTGTACATCATTTTTTTAATTTATTTATTATTATTTTTTTTAATTACAATACTGTATTTGTTTTGTATGGCTGATTCGTGTCAATGTACATCATTTTAATAGGCATTTCTCATTTACTTCTTTTGCTAATGACATTACTTGCTGTTTATTTTGTATTTATTTTAGACTACAGAAATGACGTTAAATAAAAAGCAAATTTGAGTGATATTTTGAGTTCAAAATGGGTCATAAAGTAGTGGATACAACTCACATCAGCAACAACACATTTGGCTCAGGAACTGCTAACGAACATAAAGTGAAGTGGTGATTCAAGAAGTTTTGCAAAGGAAACAAGAGTCTTGAAGATGAGGGGCACAGTGGCCAGCCATCGGAAGTTGACAACAACCTATTGAGAGGATCATCAAAGCTGATTCACTTAGAACTACACGAGAAGATGCCAAAGAACTCAACATCAATAATTTTAAGGTCACTCATCATGTGAAGCAAATTGGAAAGGTGATAAAGATCCATAAGTGGGAGCCTCATGTTGTTGTTCAGTCCGCTCAGTCACTGTCCAACTATTTGTGACCCCGTGGACCACAGTACACCAGGCATCCCTGTCCTTTACCATCTCCCAGAGTTTGCTGAAACTCATGTCTGTTGAACTGATGATGCCATCCAATCATCTCATCCTCTGTCACCCGCTTCTCCTCCTGCCCTCAATCTTTTCCAGCATCAGGGGCTTTTCCAGTGAGTCAGCTCTTTACATCAGGTGGCCAAAGTATTGGAGCTTCAGCATCAGTCCCTCCAGTGGATATTCAGGGTTGATTTCCTTTAGAATGGACTGGTTTGATCTCCTTGCAGTCCAAGGGACTCTCAAGAGTCTTCTCCAGCATCATTCAAAAGCATCAGTTCTTCAGCACTCAGCCTTTATAGTCCAGCTCACACATCCATACAGGACTACTGGAAAAACCATACCTTTGACTACATGGACCTTTGTCAGCAGTGATATATATCTCTGTTGTTTAATACACTGTCTAGGTTTGTCTTAGCTTTTCTTCCAAGGAGCAAGCATCTTTTAATTTCATGGCTGCAGTCATCATCTGCAGTGATTTTAGAGCCCAAGAATATAAAGTTTGTCGCTGTTTCCATTGTTTCCCCATCTATTTGCAATGAAGTGATGGGACCAGATGCCATGATCTTTGTTTTTTGAAAGATGAGTTTTAAGCCAGCTTTTTCACTCTCCTCTGTCACCTTCCTCATTACCTTCCTCTTTGCCTTCTGCCATTAGGGTTGTGTCATCTGCATATCTGAGGTTATTGATATTTCTCCTGGCAGTCTTGATTCCAGCTTGAACTTCATCCAGCTCAGCATTTTGCATGATGTATTCTGCATATAAGTTAAATAAGCAGGATGGCAATATACAGCCTTGGCATACTCTTTCCCAATTTTGAACCAGTCTGTTGTTCCATGTCTGGTTCTAACTGTTGCTTCTTGACCTGCATACAGGTTTCTCAGGAGGCAGGTAAAGTGATCTCTCTTTAGCATAGTCAATAACTATGCTGCTACTGCTGCTAAGTCACTTCAGTTGTGTCTGACTCCGTGTGACCCCATAGACGGCAGCCCACCAGGCTCCATTGTCCCTGGGATTCTCCAGGCAAGAACGCTGGAGTGGGTTGCCATTTCCTTCTTCAATGCATGAAAGTGAAAAGTGAAAGGGAAGTCGCTCAGTCATATCCGACTTTTGCGACCCCATGGAATGCAGTCCACTAGGCTCCTCCATCCATGGGACTTTCCAGGCAAGAGTACTGGAGTGGGTTGCCATTGCCTTCTCCACAATAACTATGAGCTGACCACAAATCCAAAAAAAAATCATTTTAAAGTGTCATCTTCTTTTATTCTTTGTAACAACAATGAACCATTTCTCCATCAGATTGTGATGTGTGATGAAAAGTGGATTTTATATGACAACCAATAAGGACCAGCTCAGCAGCTGAACCAGAAGAAGCTCCAAAGCACTTCTCAAAGCCAAACTTGCACCAAAAAAAAGGTCATGGTCACTGTTTGGTGGCCTGCAGCCCATCTGATCTACTACAGCTTTCTGAATCCTGGCAAAACCATTACATCTGAGAAGTATTCTCAGCAAACTGATGAGATGCACTGAAAACTGCAATGCCTGCTGCCAGCATAGGTCAACAGAAAGGGCCCAATTCTTCTCCATGACAATGTTCAACCACACATTGCACAATCAACACTTCAACAGTTGAACAAATTGGTCTACAAAGTTTTGCCTCATCCACCATATTCACCTGACCTCTTATCAACCACTAGATCACTTCAAGCATCTAGACAACTTTTTGTAGAGAAAACACTTCCACAACCAGCAGGAGGCCAAAAAAATGCTTTCCAAGAGTTCTTTGAACCCCAAAGCACAGCTTTTATGCTACAGGAATAAACAAACTTATTTCTCATTGGCAAAAATGTGTTGATTGTAATGGTTCCTATTTTGACTAAAAATATGTGTTTGAGCCTAGTTGTAATGATTTAAAATTAATAGTCTGAAATTGCAATTATTTTTGCACTAACCTAAAATGTACCAAAAGTAGCAAAAACAGATTCAAACAGATACCTGTACACCAATATTCATAACAGTATTTTTTAATTATTTTTTAGTTGAAGGATACTTTATAGAATTGTGTTGGTTTCTGCTGAACATGAACATAAATCGGCCATAAGTATACACATGTCCCCTCCCTTTTGAACCTCCCTCCCATCTTGCTCCCTATCCCAGCTCTCTAGGTTGTTACAGACTCCCAGTTTGTGTTCCCTGAGTCATACAGCAAATTCGCATTGGCTATCCATTTTACATATGATAATTTAAGCTTCTATGTTACTCTCTTCACACATCCCACCCTCTCCTTCCTCCCCTCATCTCATTTCCATAAGTCAGTTCTCTATGTTAGTGCCTCTATTGCTGCCCTGCAAATAATTTCATCAGTACCATCTTTCTAGATTCCATATATATGTGTTAGTATACAATATTTGTTTTCCTCTTTCTGACTTACCTCAATCTGTATAATTGGCTCTAAGTTCATCCACTTCATTAGAATTGACTCAAATGCATTCTTTTTTATGGCTGAGTAATATTCCATTGTATATATGTACCACAGCTTCTTCATCCATTCATCTGTTAATGGACGTCTAGGTTGCATAGCATCATTATTCACAATAGTCAAAAGGTAAAAACAATCCATGTGCCCATCAAAAGATGAATGGGTAGGCAAAATGTGGTAAAATCTAGTTTTTGTATTTATATGATTGCTGTGAACACTGAATTAACACATCTGGAACCATTGTTCCTAGAGGAAATTCAGGTTCAGTTGCTACAAGCCTCTGGTCACAATATTTTCATCATCCAATCAATACATAACCATGTCTTAGGTGTGTTTTTTATTTAATGTATACTGTTATACATATAATAAACACTGGACTCACAGCCAACAGCACTATAACTCATACCAGAACAAAGCTAATCTAATACATATATTTTCTCCAAAAGGTACATCACAGCTTTCTTGTGCTTACAAACACTAGATAGTATTTCAACAGTATGCTCAGTGGCAATTTTAAGCAGAAAATCACCCCAAAAAGCAAAACAAGGAAAACTTAAAACCACGGCACTAACTAGACTTCAAAGAAGACACCTATTTGTGAAAGCTAAAACAAGAAGGCAGAGCATCACCTCATTCAACCTTAACTTAGAACATGTATATCAGGAGATTCAAATTTTTGCCACTCGGCAAAAAACTTCCTCTGCAAATGACTACAAAAATGACAGTATTATTAACCTAGTGATTACAAATAAATCTTAGTGAGTTGGTGAAATCTCAAATGCAGAATCTATGAATAATCAAAATCAACTGTATATACATAAAATGAAATTTTAATCAGTCATTAAAGGAAATAAAGTTCTGATACTTGCTAAAATATAGTGGAAACTTGAAAACATGACACTAAGTGAAATAAGCCAGACACAAAATGACAAATATTCTAAGAGTCCACCTATATGAAACACCAAAATAGGAGATTCTCAGAAACAAAAAGTGGATTAGAAGTTATCAAGGGTTGGGTAAAGGGTAGTATGAGGAATTACTGGTTCATGGGTTTCAAGTTTCTCTTTGGGGTGATATAAATTTTTGGAAATGAGACAGCAGTGATGGTTGTACAACACTGTGAATATAACTAATACTATCAAATTATACAACTTATAATCAGTCACATTGGTAAATTTTATGTTATATATATTTTATTGCAATGAACACTAAACAAAAATTACACATGGTATCGACTCAAGCGAAAATGTTTTTATGTTATAGGACAAAAATACAAATGTTTGAGTATTCACAGTCACATCCTACCTCACGCACACCTCAAAGGATGCAACAACGTTTAACAGCTTACCTCATGAACTTCTGATTTGGTGTTGACATTAAACTAGAGAAGTCAAAGGACAGATTTATTGATTTGGGGAGTAGACAGTCACTCATTAGAGGTAAAACTAGATCTGGAAAGGCATAGATAAGGAGAAAAAGGTATGGAAGAGCCAGCACAGTCAGATCTTGGGGAATTTCAGGGAGAATAGAGAAAAGATCAAGGGCAACTGCCATACAGTGTGAGTTACTAAAGAAGAGATAGGAAATGAGGATTCTAAGAGGTTTGACTTTGGGCTATAATTTTCATCCCTTTTTGCACCTCTTCAAAAGCATTACTAAAAATAATAATTTCAAAGCTTTCCTTAGGGTGTAGATTTGTGTTTTCTTTTGGACATAACATTTTATTGAAACAGACCCGCTTTATTCAGATTATATTAAACAAAGGCTAGAGGGGTTATTTAATTCAGAACTTAATGAAAATGAACAAAAGAATGTGTTAAGAATGACTACTGCAAATCCATAATGAGAACAATATACACTTAACTCCCATGCCTAGATATACTGAACTACAAAGAATACAAATTTTTAAAAATGAATACAAATGATTCTGATTTCAGTTCCTAGCTCTTTCTAAGTAAGGAAGTGGTATCAACCATGTCCTTTGCTTTGTAAAAATCTACCCCCCCAAACTTCATGATTTAAAACAATAAACATTTAGCTATATCTCATAATTTTATAGGTTATGAATTCCAGCAGAGCTTGACTGGGTGGTTCTGTTCCACATGACATCAACTGGGATCACTTAGTGGTATTCAACTGGTGGCTTCATTCATATTCTTGGTGCCCTGTCCAGGACAGCTGGAAGATTCATCTCAACAGGACATCTTCCTCTCTCTATGGAGTCTCAAGCCTTCTCTGCATGACCTCTCCTCTCAGCAGGGTATTGAGACCTTTACAGGGTATCTCAGTGCTCCAGGAAACCAAGGTGGAAGCTGCCAGTACTCTCACTGGTGAGTCCCAGAACTGACTTAGCATCACTTCCACCATATTTCATTAGCAAGAAGAGGGACTAGCCAGCCCAGATTCAAGTATAGAGGAAATATGTACCAACACTTGATAGGAGAAATGCCAAAGAACTTGAAGCCATCTTTAATTTCCCACAAACACTTAATCAAAATGGCTAGGGGTCATCTATCCCAATTCAGATCATCTCCTATTCCACACTGCTCATTCCACACCATCAATTTTGTCTCTGGGGTGGTTGTTTTATACTTTATGGTGCTTATTAATAATGGAAGTGAAGTATATGGCATGAAACTTGGGCTTTATGATCTTTTTAAAAATCTTTAATGAATAAAAAGAGGTGGACTAAAGTTTTGGTCACTTCAATGATTACAAGGAATTCTGTCTCTCTAGAGATGAAGACTGTAGTTCAGCTTTCACTTTATTCTTTGGGGAAACTGTGTGGTCACTCTTAAGGTGCATGCAGAGACTATAGATGCAAATTTCAACTCTACTGCTTAATAAATTGAGCATATCTTTAGCTGGACTGTGAAGAATTAAGAATATTTTAATACAAATTTACACTGGATTATCTCTGAAAATTATCTCTTGTTCATAAAAATTCTAAGTAGGTCTTTTTGTTCAAATATTTGCTCCCATAAAATTGGGAGAACAAAACTATGCCAAGAAGAGTATGCAGATCTGATCATTTCTTCATCTCATAATGGAATAAAGACTGTGAAAAGAAAATTAACTGAATGTACATTAAGTGTTCTGGTTTTCAAGTATAAACTGTTGTTCATGATTGAGTAAGGACTCTACTTCTGAAGCTTTATGCAACCTGTTGCTAGACTATGTATGAACTGAAATAGTATTATACCTGAATCATTACTTGTGACTAAAGAAATAAGCATGGACTTTATTTTTTGTTTAGTTTTTGTTTTAAGAGATATTGAGACTTCATGTGCAGCAATATAGCTTTGGTTGCTTAGGGGAGAGAGTTTCCAGATATAGCTAGAGACATTCTCCCTACTTTCACAAATAGTTCAACATTCATCTGACACCTCAAAAAGAGGTACCTCTGAAAGATAGCACCTTAGGTACTGATGCTGACAATCATCTGAAGGGTATGTGTAATACAAGCTAAGTGAGAAATACTAAACTATTTCAAGGGAAGAGGCTATCAGCTGGAGGGGAAGGTGGAACACAAGGAAAATATCATGGCAGTTGTTATGTGGTAGAGGGCAGACAGGTTTTTTAAAATATTTACTGGATATTTTTAGGAACTCCCAGATATGTGGAGAGAAGAATGTGTGCTAAGGTCAAGATATTAGGCCAATAGGAGTGTAAATGATGGTCATTTGATCATTAAATGTTATTGTGTCAGGGAAGGATTTCTTAAACAAGACTGAAGAAGCTTAAATCATAAAGAAAGACTGATAAATATGAGCACATTAAATCAAGAAATTCTGATGATCAAAAGTAACTGTGAAGAACGGAGAACAGGCCACAACCTGGAAAAAGTTGAGAAAGATGTCTATAACACATATAACCGAAGTTTTATTACCAAGATTACATTAATTCCTAGAAATAAATTTTAAAACAATATCCAATACAAAAATGGGCAGAAGACACAAGCATATCGCAGAAGATGAAACTTGAATGCCCAATAAAGAGATGAAAAAGTGCCCAAACTCATTAGTAACCAAAGAAAACTAAAATCACAAAGAGTTAATACAAGACAATAAGAAAAACTAAGCTTTATAAAACCAAGTGTTGGCCAAGAACTTGATACAATCAAAATTCTCATACATTAAAAAAAATTCTCATACACTGCTTGAAATACAAATATGTTCAATGATCTTGGAATTAGAAAAAGTTTTTCATTATCTGCAAAAGTAGAAGACATGCATATCCTACTATACAGCAAGTAGTGTATTCCTAGGTATTTGTCCTCGAGAACTTCTCACCCTTCTAACTATTCATATAAAGGACTCAAATTTAGCAACATTTTAAATGTTCATGGCACAATGGACAAATTGTGATATAGTTATGTGATGGAATATTATACATCAGTGAAAATGAATCAACTATAGATACATGCTGCTGTATCTGACCTTGATGCTAAGAAAGGTTGAGGGAAAGAGGAGAAGGGGGCAGCTGAGGATGAGATGGTTAGATAGCATCACTGACTCCCTGGACATTGAGTTTGAGCAAACTCCAGAAGACAGTGAATGACAGGGAAGCCTGGCATGCTGCAGTTCATGAGGTCGCAAAGAGTCAGACATGACTTAGCAAATGAACAACAATAAATACATACAACAACATAGAACAAACTTAGAATATAAAGTAAAAAATCAGGTCTCAAAAATAGAAACAGCATAATAACAATATTTATGACACTCAAAATTTAGCAAAAATAAATTGTTTAAGAATATCTACATACATGGGAAAGCTCTAAAAATTTAAAGCAACACTAAATTGAGGACAGTAGTCACCTTTCAGACACAGCAGTGATATGTTATCAAGGAAGAACACACAGGAATTTCAACAGCATTTGTAATTTACTAGTTCTATGGCAAAGTAGTGGTTTAGAGTCATTTGTTTTATTATGATGATAACTAACTTTCATATGTTACATGTATTCTTCTGTGTGGACCAAATATTTTGTGAAAAATATGGAAAATGTATCCATTGGAAAAAGTTAATGTGATCACATTTTACAACAGGCTTGTGATGAAGTGTAAACATATCTTAGGCAGACAAAGCTTTAGTAAGAGACTGTTAGAAGCCCTATCATTTTATAAAATAAAAGCACGCTCATTTTCAGCTATATAGCATGCCATTATGGAACAATGCCTACAGGCTGGCTCCTAAGAGGTCCCACAGGAAAGTGCCCATTACTTTGGTGAATTAACCATAGTCCTGAGTCTGGCTCTCTGCCTTGCAACGTCTGAAGTCAGATATTGTCAGCTCACTGAGAGCATATCCACCTCTCAGCAATGCATGCACACTAATTATGCTCCCTAGACTAAGACAGACACCAAAATGCCAATTCATTTACTGACAAAGTAAAACACAATTCTCTCATGGACTAGAATAATCAGGCAGGATGATAAGAGAATCCTCTCCTAGTAATCATACCACATGGACAGCAAAATCACAAAGGTAATTTTTTTATAATTTACATTGAGAATTAACTGTCATAGACACCAGATTATTCATAGTTTATTTGAATAATGTATTTTTCTCCCTGTAGCTATGGTGCATGGAAAGCCACATCATACTCAGAGAGTTATCTGATGAGCTAGAAATTGTAAGAAAGAGAATCAAGTTCATCAGATGCTTTAAATCATCAGGGTAGCTTGAGGTACCCATCTCACTGGATTTCTCCAGCATATTGGGTCAAAGTGCTGGAAGCAAACTGGCTCAGGCTCTCTCTTGCATTGAGCATGCTTGGCTGGACACAGCTACCAAGTGGCTTGAGTCTTTTTCTATGCTTATTGAATTGACCATACCCTCTCATTGATTTGGTCATTATTTAGATATATTATTACAATGTAACAGTAATTCTTGTCTTAGACATCTTCTTTCAGGCGACAGTACAGATCTACCCTGGATCTATGTGTTGAATCCACAAGGCAATTTATCCCTTTCATTTTCCCATATTCTTGGGGATACCTCATTAAAGCTCCCCCACTCAAAGTACTTATACTTCCTATTTCCTACTGAATTTAAAGTACTGTCAGTAAAATATAAATATCCACAAAATAGTTCAATAAAGATCAGACACAATATCATTAATAAGAAAGGCAATTATAGTTGTACCAAATATGAAAGACAGGATCATGACTGTTACTGAGTTTTTCAATATACCAGTGCATACCCTGACAGCCAAGTCAGAAAGGAAAGGTAAAAACAAAATGCACTTCCCAAAAGAGGACATAAATATTCTTTCAGAAGACCTCGTGAGGAGTGAGTCTGATATATTATTTAAGTTTCCCCTTTGTCAACTTTGTAGAAAATATCACTGCTCTTCCTAGACAGAAGGGTCACAACTGACCCAAAATCAGTAAACCGAAGTGGTTTATAGCTTGATTGGAGCTAGCCATCTTTCCCTGACTGACCCTCAAAAATAATTATTTGTGACCAAGGTTGCAATTACCCCCTGCAGCTTTTGCAGACAAGTTACCAAACTGTCCCCTCACAAAAATAAAACTTCTGCATTGGCTTCCTTAGCCCCTGAGCAATCCACTAAGTTGGCTGACCACTAATTCCCCTAAGCCCTACGTAGTGAATCTTCGGTATATATAGTACCCAAGCAGACTTTACCATTCTTAGGAGCCCACAAACAATGAAAAGCAAAATTAGCCTAGAATTAAACTTAAGAGTTAACAGATACATACCAATGTCATAGCCTTATTCACATAACAAATGTGCCTGAGAAAACTAACTTACCCATACTTCTTCTAGGAAATATTTCCCAAAGATGCAAACATTCCCATAATGAGGTACATTTTTTTTTCATACTGAATTAATGAGGGCCCCCTCTCAGGAAAAAGATCACACTCTCAAAAGGACAATTTAATAAAGGGACTATTTATAATGTTGTAAAAAAATTAAGAGGAATCAAAAGGGAAGGTGAAGCTTTTCAGGGTAGCAACAGAGACAAGGAGCCTTTACCATCACCCTTATCAAAGAGGGCAGTAGAGGAAGGAGTACGGCTTCCCAGCTGGGACAGTGATAAAGAATATGCCTGACAACGCAGGATACCCACGTTCAATCCCTGGATTGGGAAGATACCCTGGAAAAGGGAATGCCTACCCACTCCAGTATTTTTGCCTGGAGAATCCCATGGAGAGAAGAGCCTGGCAGGCTATAGCCCATGGGGCTGCAAAGAGTCGGACATGACTGAACAACTGAGCACACACACACACAAAGGAAAGGAGTAACTAGAACCTATAAAGAACTTCAGGGGAGACCTATCAGAGAGGAGCTGAGGTATTCAGTAGAGGAACAAAGTTAAATCCAAATCACATCAGGGAGGGAGTCTGGAATAGCCATCTCAGTCTCTCTTTTCTCCTACTCTCCAACTACCTGTTGGTACCGCCCCTGGAGGAAACTCAAAAGGCAGAGGGAAAGAGCAGCCATTAAGATACTCTATTAGGATTGGCCTTCCAGGACACAAATCAGGTGTAGGAGAGGAAAAATCATTTTCCCGCTACACTTTTAGGGTCTTGGCTGGAACCCCCTGTGATTAAAGACATTAGTAGGAGAAAATACAAACAGAAATTTAATGACATGTATATCTGCCATATACTGATACTAATAAACCCAAGAAAACTAAGTAGCTCTCCAAAATAGCCCATGCCTCCACTTTCTGTACCATACCTATCTAAAAGGCAAAAGAAGACTGGGGGTTCCGGTGAAGTTGTAGGAGCCTCTCAAACAAAGTACAGGAAACCAGGGTACGGTTGTTATGCAGACTTAAGTCCTGGCCTCCTCCAGTGATAAGAGTTTCAAGAGACTTACACCCTTACAAATGGAGATATCCTTTCAGTTCAGTTCAGTCACTCAGTCATGTCCGACTCTGTGACACCATGAATCGCAGCACAACAGGCCTCCCTGTCCATCACCATCACTCGGAGTTCACTCAGACTCACGCCCATCAAGTCAGTGATGCCATCCAGCCATCTCATCCTCTGTCGTCCCCTTCTCCTCCTGCACCCAATCCTTCCCAGCATCAGAGTCTTTTCCAATGAGTCAACTCTTCGCATGAGGTGGCCAAAGTACTGGAGTTTCAGCTTTAGCATCGTTCCTTCTAAAGAAATCCCAGGGTTGATCTCCTTCAGAATGGACTGGTTGGATCTCCTTGCAGTCCAAGGGACTCTCAAGAGTCTTCTCCAACACCACAGTTCAAAAGCATCAATTCTTTGGCGCTCAGCCTTCTTCACAGTCCAACTCTCACATCCATACATGACCACAGGAAAAACCATAGCCTTGACTAGACGGACCTTAGTCGGCAAAGTAATGTCTCTGCTTTTGAATATGCTATCTAGGTTGGTCATAACTTTTCGTCCAAGGAGTAAGCGTCTTCTAATTTCATGGCTGCAGTCACCATCGGCAGTGATTTTGGAGCCTCCCAAAATAAAGTCTGACACTGTTTCCACTGTTTCCCATCTATTTCCCATGAAGTGATGGGACCGGATGCCATGATCTTCATTTTCTGAATGTTGAGCTTTAAGCCAACTTTTTCACTCTCCTCTTTCACTTTCATCAAGAGGCTTTTTAGTTGCTCTTCACTTTCTGCCATAAGGGTGGTGTCATCTGCATATCTGAGGTTATTGATATTTCTCCAGGCAATCTTGATTCCAGGATGTGTTTTCTCCAGCCCAGCGTTTCTCATGATGTATTCTGCATATAAGTTAAATAAGCAGGGTGACAGTATACAACCTTGACGTACTCCTTTTCCTATTTGGAACCAGTCTGTTGTTCCATGTCCAGTTCTAACTGTTGCTTCCTGACCTGCATACAGATTTCTCAAGAGGCAGGTTAGGTGGTCTGGTATTCGCATCTCTTTCAGAATTTTCCACAGTTTATTGTGATCCACACAGTCAAAGGCTTTGGCATAGTCAATAAAGCAGAAGTAGATGTTTTTCTGGAACTCTCTTGCTTTTTCCATGATCCAGCGGATGTTGGCAATTTGATCTCTGGTTCCTCTGCCTTTTCTAAAACCAGCTTGAACATCTGGAAGTTCACAGTTCATGTATTGCTGAAGCCTGGCTTGGAGAATTTTGAGCATTACTTTACTAGCATGTGAGATGAGTGCAATTGTGTGGTAGTTTGAGCATTCCTTGGCATTGGCTTTCTTTTGGATTGGAATGAAAACTGTCCTTTCCAGTCCTGTGGTACTGCTGAGTTTTCCAATCGGAATTCCATCACCTCCACTAGCTTTGTTTGCAGTGATGCTTTCTAAGGCCCACTTGACTTCACATTCCAAGATGTCTGGCTCTAGATGAGTGATCACATCAAAATAGTTATCTGGGTCGTGAAGATCTTTTTGCACAGTTCTTCCGTGTATTCTTGCCACCTCTTCTTAATATCTTCTGTTTCTGTTAGGTCCAGACCATTTCTGTCCTTCATCGAGCCCATCTTTGCATGAAATGTTCCCTTGGTATCTCTAATTTTCTTGAAGAGATCTCTAGTCTTTCCCATTCTGTTCTTTGCCTCTACTTCTTTGCATTGATCACTGAAGAAGGCTTTCTTATCTCTTTTGCTATTCTTTGGAACTCTGCACTCAGATGCTTATATCTTTCCTTTTCTCCTTGGCTTTTCACCTCTCTTCTTTCCATAGCTATTTGTAAGGCCTCCCCAGACAACCATTTTGCTGTTTTGCATTTCTTTTCCATGGGGATGGTCTTGATCCCTGTCTCCTGTACAATGTCACGAACCTCATTCCATAGTTCATCAGGCACTCTGTCTATCAGATCTAGGCCCTTAAATCTATTTCTCACTTCCACTGTCTAATCATAAGGAATTTGATTTAGGTCATACCTGAATGGTCTAGTGGTTTTCCCTACTTTCTTCAATTTAAGTCTGAATTTGGTAATAAGGAGTTCATGATCTGAGCCACAGTCAGCTTCTGGTCTTGTTTTTGTTGACAGTATAGAGCTTCTTTGGCTGCAGATAATATAATCAATCTGATTTCGGTGTTGACCATCTGGTGATGCCCATGTGTAGAGTCTTCTGTTGTGTTGTTGAAGAGGGTGTTTGCTATGACCAGTGCATTTTCTTGGCAAAACTCTATTAGTCTTTGCACTGCTTCATTCCGCATTCCAAGGCCAAATTTGCCTGTTACTCCAGGTGTTTCTTGACTTCCTACTTTATAGCATTCCAGTCCCATATAATGAAAAGGACATCTTTTTTGGGTGTTAGTTCTAAAAGGTCTTGTAGGTCTTCATAAAACCTCTATTCAGTTTTCAGAACTTTTCCTACATCTGCTGTTTGTTCAGTATAACCAGTTTAAGACCACATTTATGCCACAAAGGTACATTTCACAGTGACTTATCCTGCCTTCACAGATAAGAAAATTCTGCCTAGAGAGATTATCTGCCTATGATCACAAAGGCACTAAATGGCAGAGGCTAAACTTGAATGAAGACCTCTGATTCCTTACTTTTGGGAGAAGAATTAGAATAAACTTCTTGACAGCCCTGACCATTTCCCCTTCATTGCTTTGAGCAGAGAGGAAATGAGAAGAATGTAAAGAGTAGGAGAAAAGAAGGAAAGAGAACTAGTAGGACAAGAGGGGAAGGTGCTGAGGTTATCAAGAATCAATAAATGTGCAATCCAACACTCAGACCAACTGATAACACAAAACATATTTATACTGACAAAGCGCCATAGCCAAAGGTTTGCCCACATGAATAAGCATATGTAACATATTGGGACATTTTCTCAAATACACTTAGATTTAAGAAGCCAGGCAATAATCCTTTTTCTTTATCTTATAACAGCTGCTAGAACCCTCTGTGACTTCTAACAGCCCCAATTTCTAAAAAGTTGAATCAGTGTAAATATAGAAGATATGCTATTCCAAGAAATAAATTTCAGAAATGGAGTTAAATGAGAGCTAAGATGGTGGAGGAACAGGATGGGGAGACCACTTTCTTCTCCACAAATTCATCAAAAGAACATTTGAAAGCTGAGAAAATTCCACAAAACAACTTTTGAATGCCAGCAAAGGACATTAGGCACCCAGAAAAGCAGCCCATTGTCTTCGAAAGGAGGTAGGAAAAAATATAAAATATAAAAAGAGAGACAAAAGAGGTAGGGATGGAGATCCATCTCGGGCAGGGAGTTTCAAAAAAGAGAGAAGTTTTCAAACACCAGGAAACACTCTCACTGCTGAGTCTGTGGCGTGCCTTGGAACCACAGAGGGCAACATAACCGGGAGGAAAAATAATAAAACCCACATATTATGAGCCCAACGGTAACTCCCCCATCTCCCCCAGTGTTGAAGCAGTGCAGACACCTGCATCCACCACTAGCAAGCAGGGTCTGGGCAGGGAGATGCAGGATGCATTCTTAGAGTAAGGACAGGGCCTGAATGCCCCGAAGACAATCTGAGGGAACTAACTTGGGATAGCAAACCAGACTGTGGGATAGCTACCACGCAAAAAGCCCTAACCTAAGACACCGCCATGCCCGCTCACAGAACAAAGAACTGAGCAGAGCTAGCCGGCTACAGACCAGCCCTTCCCCCTCCAGACAGGTGAGGGCAGCCAGAGCCAGAAGGGGGCAATCGTGGCCCCAGAGAGGCATTTTCTACCAAACTGCAAGCAGGCTTCATTGCTAACCAAGACTTCTTTTGATTCCATACAGTCAACATCCACCTGAGAAGGTGCTCCGGTTGTACACCCAGAAAACTGAGCGGCAGGGATGGCGGAGGCGATAAGTTGCATGGACTGCGCTCACCAAACACCTGGTCACCTGAGCTGCTCGGACCTGGGAAGGGCACAAAACGCACGCCCAACTGAGTCTGCACCTCTGAGGACTACCTGAGTACCTGAACCTGAACGGCTCAGACCTGGGAAGTGCATACAACCCAGGGCCGGCCTCAGACAGTTCCCAGCAGAGCAACCTAGAGCCTAAGCAGTGCTGACAGGGAAAACACACGCTGTGAGCGGGGGCAAACCCAGTGTGGCCGAGACACTGCAAGCACACGCCATTGTTATTTGTTTGCAGTGTCCCTCCCTCCCCAGAGCATGAATGAACAAGTGAGCCTAAAAAGTGTCCACCACCCCACCCTTGTGTCAGGGTGGAAATTAGACACTGGAGATACAAGCAACCAGAAGAACCTAAAACAGAGGGAACTGCCTTGGAAGTGACAGGTGCAATAGATTAAAACCCTGTAGTTAGTACAGACTATATAGGAAGGGGCCTACAGATCTTGAGAAATATAAGCTGGATCAAGGAACTATCTGAAAATGAACTGACCCCACACTGACCACAACACCACCAGAGAAAGTGCTAGATATATTTTTACTACCATTCTTTAATTTTTTTTAATTTTTATTTTTAAGTCCTCTATTACTCCTTTAATTTTCATTTTTATAACCTACTATTACTTTGTAAAACAAAAAAGAGAGACCTGATTTTTTAAAGCAAACTTCATATATACATATATTTTTTTATAATTTTTGTGACTTTTTTTTAATATTGTACTTTTGAAAATCCAGTCTCTAGATTTTTAATCTTTGCTTTTTGGTATTTGTTATCAATGGTGTACCTTTAAGAATCCAATCTTCAGTACCCATTTTTACTTGGGAGCGAGATTACTGGCTTGACTGCTCTCTTCCCCTTTGGACTCTTCTTTTTCGGCCAAGTCACCTCTATATCCTCCCTCCCCCTTCTCTTCTCTTCTCTACCCAACTCTGTGAATCTCACTGTGTGTTCCGGACTGTGGAGAACAGAGAACTGATTACTAGCTGGATCTGTCTCTCTCCTTTGATACCCTCCTTTATCCTCCTGGCCACCTCTGTCTCCTTCCTCCCTCTTCTCTTCTCTGTGTAACTCTGTGAACATCTCTGAGGGATTCAGACTGTGGAGCACACATAAGGAAGTGATTAGTGGCCAGCTTGCTCCCTCCTGTTTTGATTCCACCTCATCTCATCCTGGTCACCTCTGTCACACTCCTCCCTCTTCTTGTCTTCATGTAACTCTGTGAACCTCTCTGGGTGTCCCTCACTGTGGAGAAACTTTTCATCTTTAATCTAGATGTTTTATCAATGGTGCTGTATAGATGGAAAAGTCTTGAGGCTACTGTAAAAATAAGACTGAAAACCAGAAGCAAGAGGCTTCAGTCCAAATCCTGAGAACACCAGAGAACTCCTGACTCCAGGGAACATTAATTGACAGGAGCTCATCAAACGCCTCTAAACCTACACTGAAACCAAGCTCCACTAAAGGCCCAACAAGTTCCAGAGCAAGACATACCACACAAATTCTCCAGTAACACAGGAACACAGCCCTGAGCTTAAATATACAGACTGCACAAAGTCACTTAAAACCATTGACATCCGATAATTCATTACTGGACACTTCATTGTACTACACAGAGAACAAATCCAGCTCCACCCACCAGAACTCCGACACAAGCTTCCCTAACCAGGAAACCTTGACAAGCCACCCACCCAACCCCACCCACAGTGAATAACCTCCACAATAAAGAGGAAAAACAAACTGCCAGAATACAGAAAGGCCACCCCAAACACAGCAATATAAACAAGATGAAGAGACAGAGGAATGCCCAGCAGGTAAAGGAACAGGAAAAATGCCCACCAAACCAAACAAAAGAGGAAGAGATAGGGAATCAACCTGATAAAGAATTCCAAATAATGATAGTGGAAATGACCCAAAATCATGAAAACAAATGGAATCACAGATAAATAGCCTGGAGATAAGGATTGAGAAGATGCAAGAAAGGTTTAACAAGGACCTAGAAGAAATAAAAAGAGTCAATATATAATGAATAATGCAACAAATGAGATCAGAAACACTCTGGGGGAACAAACAGTTGAATAATGGCGGCAGAAGATAGGATTAGCAAGGTAGAAGACAGAATGGTAGAAATAAATGAATCAGAGAGGAAAAAAGAAAAACGATTTAAAAGAAATGAGGACAATCTCAGAGACCTTTGTGACAATGTTAAATGCCCAACATTCAACTCTTAGAAGTCCCAGAAGAGTACAAAAAGAAAGACCATAAGAAAATACTTGAGGAGATAATAGTTGAAAACTTCCCTAAAATGGGGAAGGAAATAATCACCCAAGTCCAAGAAACCCAGAGAGTCCCAAACAGGATAAACCCAAGGAGAAACACCCCAAGACACATATTAATCAAATTAACAAGATCAAACACAAAGAACAAATATTACAAGCAGCAAGGGAAAAATAGCAAATAACACACAAGGGGATTCCCTTAAGGATAACAGCTGCTCTTTCAATAGAAACTCTTCAGGCCAGGAGTGAATGGCAGGACATACTTAAAGTGATGAAAGAAAATCTACAGCCCAGATTATTGTACCCAGCAAGGATCTCATTTAGATATGAAGGAGAAATCAAAAGCTTTATAGACAAGCAAAAGCTGAGAGAATTCAGCACCACCAAACCAGCTCTCCAGCAAATGCTAAAGAATCTTCTCAAGACAAGAAACACAAAAAGGAGTATAAGCTCGAACCCAAAACAATAAAGTAAATGGCAATGGGATCATAGTGAAGTGAAGTCGCTCAGTCGTGTCTGACTCTTTGCGACCCCATGGACACCAGGCTTCTCCATCCATGGGATTTTCTAGGCAAGAGTACTAGAGTGGGTTGCCTTTTCCTTCTCCAGGGAACTTCCCAACCCAGGGATCGAACCCAGGTCTCCCACATTGTAGACAGACACTTTAACATCCGAGCCACCAGGGAAGTCAGTAATGGGATCATACTTATCAGTAATTACCTTAAACATAAATGGGTTGAATGTCCCAACCAAAAGACAAAGACTGGCTGAATGGAAACAAAAACAGGATCCCTATATATGTTGTCTACAAGAGACCTACCTCAAAACAAGGGACACATACAGACTGAAAGGGAAGGGCTGGAAAAATATACTCTACACAAACAGAGACCAAAATAAAGCAGGAGTAGCAATACTCATATCAGATAAAATAGACTTTAAAACAAAGGCTGTGAAAAGAGACAAAGAAGGACACCACATAATGATCAAAGAATCAATCCAAAAAGAAGATATAACAATTAGACATATATACGTACCCAATATAGGAGCACCACAATATGTAAGGCAAATGCTAACAAGTATGAAAGGGGAAATTAACAATAACACAATAATAGTGGGAGAATTTAATACCCCACTCACACCTATGGATAGATCAACTAAACAGGAAATTAACAAGGAAACACAAACTTTAAAAGACACAATAGACCAGTTAGACCTAATTAATATCTATAGGACATTTCACCCCAAAACAATGAATTTCACCTTTTTCTCAAGAGTACACAGAACCTTCTCCAGGACAGATCACATTCTGGGCCATAAATCTAGCCTTGGTAAATTCAAAAAAACTGAAATTATTCCAAGCATCTTTTCTGACCATAATGCACTAAGATTAGATATCAATTATAGGAGAAAAACTAGTAAAAATTCAAACATATGGAGGCTGAACAACATGCTGCTGAATAAACAACAAATCACAGAAGAAATCAAAATATGCATAGAAATAAATGAAAATGAAAACACAACAACCCAAAACCTGTGGGACACTGTAAAAGCAGTGCTAAGGGGAAGGTTCATAGCAATACAGGCATACCTCAAGAAACAAGAAAAAAATCAAATAAATAACCTAACTCTACACCTAAATCAACTAGAAAAGGAAGAAATGAAGAATCCCAGGGTTAGTAGAAGGAAAGAAATCTTAAAAATTAGGGCAGAAATAAATGCAAAAGACACAAAAGAGACCATAGCAAAAATCAACAAAGCCAAAATCTGGGTCATGGGAGGATAAACAAAACTGACAAACCGTTAGCAGACTCATCAAGAAACAAAGGGAGAAAAATCAAATCTCTAAAATTAAAAATAAAAATGGAGAGATCACAACAGACAACACAGAAATACAAAAGATCATAAGAAACTATTTTTAGCAATTATATGTCAATAACTTTGACAATTTGGAAGAAATGGACAAATTCTTAGAAAAGTACAACTTTCCGAAACTGAACCAGGAAGAAGTAGAAAATCTTAACAGACCCATCACAAGCATGGAAATTGAAACTTTAATCAGATATCTTCCAGCAAACAAAGCCCAGGTCCAGACGGTTTCACGGCTGAATTCTACCAAAAATTAAGAGAAGAGGTAACACCTATCCTACTCAAACTCTTCCAGAAAACTGCAGAGGAAGGTACACTTCCAAACTCATTCTATGAGGCCACCATCACCTTAATACCAAAATCTGACAAAGATGCCACAAAAAAAAAGAAAACTACAGGCAAATACCACTGATGAACATAGATGCAAAAATCCTTAACAAAATTCTAGCAATCAGAATCCAACAACATACGCCATGACCAAGTGGGCTTTATCCCAGGGATGCAAGGATTCTTCAGTATCCGCAAATCAATCAATGTAATACAACACATTAACAAATTGAAAAATAAAAACCATATGATTATCTCAATAGATGCAGAGAAAGCCTTTGACAAAATTCAACATCCATTTATGATAAAAACTCTTCAGAAAGCAGGAATCGAAGGAACATATCTCAACATAATAAAAGCTATATATGACAAACCCACAGCAAGTATTATCTTCAATGGTGAAAAATTGAAAGCATTTCCCTAAAGTCAGAACAAGACAAGGGTGCCCACTCTCACCACTACTATTCAACATAGTTTTGGAAGTTTGGGCCACAGCAATCAGAGGAGAAAAAAAATAAAAGGAATCCAGATTGGAAAAGAAGTAAAACTCTCACTGTTTGCAGATGACATGATCCTCTACATGCTGCAGCTGCTAAGTCGCTTCAGTCGTGTCCAACTCTGTGTGACCCCATAGACTGCAGCCCACCAGGCTCCCCAGTCCCTGGGATTCTCTAGGCAAGAACACTGGAGTGGATTGCCATTTCCTTCTCCAATGCATGAAAGTGAAAGTGAAAGTGAAGTCACTCAGTCGTGTCTGACTCTGTGCGACCCCATGGACTGCAGCCCACCAGGCTCCTCCATCCATGGGATTTCCCAGGCAAGAGTACTGGAGTGGGGTGTCATTGCCTTCTCCCAATCCTCTACATAGAAAACCCTATAACTATACCAGAAAATTACTAGAGCTAATCAATGAATATAGTAAAGATGCAGGATATAAAATCCACAAAGAAATCCCTTGCATTCCTATACACTAATAATGAGAAAGTAGAAAAAGAAATTAAGGAAACAATTCCATTCACCATTGCAACGAAAAGAATAAAATACTTAGGAATATATCTACCTAAAGAAACTAAAGACCTATATATAGAAAACTAGAAAACACTGGTGAAAGAAATCAAAGATGGAGAAATATACCATGTTCATGGATTGGAAGAATCAATAGTGAAAATGAGTATACTACCCAAAGCAATCTATAGATTCAATGCAATCCCTATCAAACTACCAATGGTATTTTTCACAGAGCTAGAATAAATAATTTCACAATTTGTATGGAAATACAAAAAACCAGAAATAGCCAAAGCAGTCTTGAGAAAGAAGAATGGAACTGAAGGATCAACCTGCCTGACTTCAGGCTCTACTACAAAGCCACAGTCATCAAGACAGTATGGTACTGGCACAAAGACAGACATATAGATCAATGGAACAAAATTGAAAGCCCAGAGATAAATCCACACACCTATGGACACCTTACCTATGGACACCTTATCTTGACAAAGGAGGCAAGAATATACAATGGAGAAAAGACAATCTCTTTAACAAGTGGTGCTGGGAAAACTGGTCAATCACTTGTAAAAGAAAGAAACTAGATCACTTTCTAACACCACACACAAAAATAAACTCACAATGGATTAAAGATCTAAACGTAAAATCAGAAACTATAAAACTCCTAGAGGAGAACAGAGGCAAAACACTCTCCGACATAAATCACAGCAGGATCCTCTATGACCCACCTCCAAGAATATTGGAAATAATAAAAAAATTTAAAAATGGGACCTAATTAAAATTAAAAGCTTCTGCACAACAAAGGAAACTCTAAGCAAGGTGAAAAGACAGCGTTCAGAATGGGAGAAAATAATAGCAATGAAGCAACTGACAAAGAATCAACCTCAAAAATATACAAGCAACTCCTGAAGCTGAATTCCAGAAAAATAAACAACCCAATCAAAAAATGGGACAAAGAACTAAATAGACATTTCCCCAAAGAAGACATACAGATGGCTAACAAACACATGAAAAGATGCTCAACATCACTCATTATCAGAGAAATGCAAATCAAAACCACAATGAGGTACCATCTCATGCCAATTAGAATGGCTGCTATCAAAAAGTCTACAAACAATAAATGCTGGAGAGGGTGTGGAGAAAGGGAACCCTCTTAAACTGTTGGTGGGAATGCAACTAGTACAGCCACTGTGGAGAACAGTGTGGAGATTCCTTAAAAACCTGGAAATAGAACTGCCTTATGACCCAGCAATCCCACTGCTGGGCATACACACCGAGGAAACCAGAACTGAAAGAGACATGCGTACCACAATGTTCATTGCAGCACTGTTTATAATAGCCAGGACATGGAAGCAACCTAGATGACCATTAGTAGATGAATGGATAAGAAAGTGGAGTATACAAAATGGAGTATTACTCAGCCATTAAAAAGAATACATTTGAATCAGTTCTAATGAGGTAGATGAAACTGGAGCCGATTATACAGAGTGAAGTAAGCCAGAAAGAAAAGCACCAATACAGTATACTAAAGCATATATATGGAATTTAGAAAGATGGTAACAATAACCCTGTATGAGAGACAGCAAAAGAGACATAGATGTATAGAACAGTCTTTTGGACTCTATGGGAGAGGGCAAGGGCAGGATGATTTAGGAGAATGTCATTGAAATATGTATAATATCATATGTGAAATGAATCACGAGTCCAGGTTCGATGCAAGATACAGGATGCTCAGGGCTGGTGCACTGGGATGACCCAAAGGGATGGTATGGGGAGGGAGGTGGGAGGGGGGTTCAGGATGGGGAACACGTGTACACCCATGGCAGATTCATGTTGATGTATAGCAAAACCAATACAATATTGTAAAGTAATTAGCCTCTAATTAAAATAAATAAATTTATACTTAAAAAAAGAAATGGAGTTATTCTTGAGTTAAGTCTACCCAAACCAGAAAGTTTCCCTGTTTGTTTCTTCTGGATTCCCTTTAAAAACAGAGAATCACCAGTCTATTCTAGGTTTAAGCCTCAGCTATGAAATAACTTGCTGTCTGAACCTGGGCAAGCTACCTCTCCTTTTTAACTCCTGAATTCCTTGTATGTAAAGTGGGTATACAGGACTGGATGATTTCTAAAATTCAATCTTAATGTTGTCATTATTTTTTCTACAGTTCTAATGTTTAATACTTACCTATGGCTATGACTTTACACAGTTCTGTAAAATAAATCAAAGGAGTCAGAAAGCCAACTTTATTTCCCAATGAACCCTAAGTTGGAAAGGCTTTAACTTCAAAAATATTTTACCAGAAGCAAACAATATATTCTACCCTTCCCATGCTGACCACAGTCTGACTGAAATAACTGAAGGGATTTTTTTTTTTTTTAAGAATAAAACAGTTACCAAGACTAAACCAAGAAAGGTTACCATTGACGATCTTTAAGTAATTCTTCAAATGTAAAAGTCAAATGATACTGGATTGGTGAATGAGCAGAGAAGATGAAACCTCATCCCAAGACAGTAAAGCAAAATATAGTTTTTCTAAAAAGAGGCACAAGTGAAAATTTAACCTGGAGAAAACAAAACCAAGGCAGCCACTGGGCCCAGGAGCATTTAGCAGCTTATTTCATCTAATAAACTGCGTTCAAAACACCTGAACCAAGGGGATTCCACTCCCTCTCAGAAATAAAAAGAGCAACTGGCAACAGCAGCTTTTGCTCCTTACACAGCTATTCTAAAACTTAAGCGTGTATCAGAATAAGCTGGAGAACTTATTAAAACGTATGTTTCTAGACTTTGACTCCCTGTCCCACCCCCACCCCAACAAATTTCTCATTCCGTATTCTGGGGTGGGATCTGAGGATTTGTTTTTCTGTTAAGATTTCAAGTGATGCTTGAATACTGTTGTCCGGACCTCACTTTTAGAACCACTGCCCTAGAAAAAAGCTCCAAGTCTTACCTTTTAAAAGTACTCACGTAGGGTCTTCCCTGGTGCCTCAGTGGTAAAGAATTATCCTGTCAGTGTAGGAGACACAGGTTCCAACCCTGGTCCAGGAAGACCTCACCTACCGCAGAGCAACTAAGCATGTGCACCATGACTACTGACCCTGTGCTGTAGAGCCAGGAGCTGCAATTACTGAGCCCACGTGCCACAGCTACTGAAGCCCGCATGCCCTAGAGTCTGTGCTCCACAACAAGTGAAACCACCTCAGTGAGAAGCCCGAGCACTGCAACTAAACAGCAGCCGCTGCTTGCCACAACGAGAGAAAAGCTCCCACAGCCACGAAGACCCAGCACAGACAAAAATAATAATATTTTAAAGTACTCAGTCAATATAAGATTCATTTTTTGGAAGGAGTACATTTTGACTGTGAGTGTTAAAACATACCACCAAAATAGCTCAGAGACTGTACTAACACAATTGATAAAGGAAGGGAGAATAAAGGCAAACTATTTCTATTCAGGAAAAATAATGATTAAGTCATTTAAACCACACTCCCAGTAAATCTCACCTTACTTTGGAGATTGTGGGTAGTCATTGTAAATCTACCTGCCTGATCTTTCAAGAAAATTAGAGATACCAAGGGAATATTTCAAGGAAAGATGGGCACAATAAAGGACAGAAATGGTATACACCTAACAGAAGCAGAAGATATTAAGAAGAGGTGGCAAGAATACACAGAAGAATAGTACAAAAAGACCTTCATGACCCAGAAAAACACAATGGTGTGATCACTCACCTAGAGCCAGACATTCTAGAGTGCAAAGTCAAGTGGGCCTTAGGAAGCATCACTACAAACTAAACTAATGGAGGTGATGGAATTTCAGTTGAGCTATTTCAAATCCTAAAAGATGATACTGTTAAAGTGCTGCATTCAATATGCCAGCAAATCTGGAAAACTCAGCAGTGGCCACAGGATGGGAAAAGGTCAGTTTTCATTCCAATCCCAAAAAAGGCAATGCCAAAGAATGTTCAAACTATCACACAATTACACTCATCTCACACACTAGAAAAGTAATGCTCAAAATTCCCCAAACTAGGCTTCAACAGTACGTGAACCGAGAACTTCCAGACATTCAAGCTGGATTTAGAAAGGCAGAAGAACTAGAGATCAAATTGCCAACATCCACTGGATCACAGAAAAAGCAAGAGAGTTTGAGAAAAACATCTACTTCTGCTTTCTTGACTATGACAAAGCCTTTGACTATGTGGATCACAACAAACTGTAAAATTCTTAGAGATTGGAATACCAGACCAGACCACCTGACCTGCCTCCTAAGAACTCTATATGCAGGTCAAGAAGCAACAGTTAGAACCGGACATGGAATAACGGACTGGTTCAAAATCGGGAAAGAAGTACATCAAGACTGTATATTGTCACCCTGCAGACTACATCATGTGAAATGCTGGGCTAGATGATGCACAAGCTGGAATCAAGATTGCCAGGAGAAATATCAATAACCTCAGATATGCAGATGACACAACTCTAATGGCAGAAGGCAAAGAGGAAGGTAATGAGGAAGGTAACAGAGGAGAGTGAAAAAGCTGGCTTAAAAGTCAACATTCAGAAAACAAAGATCATGGCATCCAGTCCCATCATTTCATGGCAAATAGATGGGGAAACAGTAGAAACAATGACAGACATTATTTTCTTGGGCTCTAAAATACCTGCAGATGGTGACTGCAGCCATGAAATAAAAAGATGCTTGCTCCTTGGAAGAAAAGCTATGACCAACCTAGACAGCATAGTAAAAGCAGAGACATTACTTTGCCAACAAACTTCCATCTAGTCAAAGCTATAGTTTTTCCAATAGTCATGTATGGATGTGAGTTGGAATATAAAGAAAGCTGAGCACCGAAGAATTGATGCTTTTGAACTGTGGTGTTAGAGAAGACTCTTAAGAGTCCCTTTGACTGCAAGGAAATAAAACCAGTCAATCCTAAAGGAAATCAGTCCTGAGTGTGCATTGGAAGGACTGATGCTGAAATTAAAACTCCAATACTTTGGCCACCTGATGGGAAGAACTGACTCACTGGAAAAGACTCTGATGTTGGGAAAGATTAAAGGCAGGAGGAAAAGGGGATGACAGAGGATGAGATGGTTGGGTGGCATCACTGACTGGATAGACATGAGTTTGAGCAAGCTCTAGGAGTTGGTGATGGACAGGGAAGCCTGGCGCACTGCAGTCCATAGGGTCGCAAAGAGTCAGACACGACTGAGAAACTGAACTGAACTGGTCCTTGAACCCATATGCTATAAGAAGAGCTGCCCATCAATTCTCCATACACACTTGTACAGAATCAAGTCAGTCATTTCTTTCAAAGTTTATTGATAAATCTATCCAAGCCTTTTACTTGTAGATCTGAATGGACAACTAATGATAGCCAGACATCTGTGGGGGTGGGGGGAGCCAGGGGAAGCATCAAAGAAAAGGATCAAGATCAACAAAAAGGAACCATATCGGAGAAAAGGGAAAACTGAGATAAAGAAATAATTCAAAGAACAAAGACAACTTTAAAAATTCTAATTACTGTCCTCATAGATATTTTTAAAGATATGGCATTCATAAAAGAGCAAACTCTGATATGTCAAAAGAAAAATAAAATGTAAGAATTTGTATACATTAAAACCATTATTACCCCAGAAAAGAACTGTATTTACTTAATTTATTTTAATTGGAGGCTAATTACTTTATAATTTTGTTGTGATTTTTGCCATACATTGACATGAATCAGCCATGGGTGTACATGTGTCCGCCTGTCCTGAACCCCCCTCCCCATGTCCTTCCCCATCCCATCCCTCTGGGTTGTCCCACTCCACTGGCTTTAGTGCCCTTTTTCATGCATTGAACTTGGACTGGCCATCTATTTCACATATAAAAAAATTTTTTTTAATCAATTGTTACTATGAAACCAATCAATCCATCTAAGAAGTCAAGGAAATTTTCAGTGACATATAGAAGACAAAAAGATGGAAATTATATGAGAAAAGAGTTAAGATAATGAAGTCTAGATTGAGGATGTCTAACAAGTATTTAAAATGAGTTACAGAATTCAAGAATAGATGCAATGAAAGAAAAATATACAAGAAAACTCCTCTGAACTAAAAACAAACTCCTTTGGTGAAAGGAGTCACCAAATGCCAACTAATGGGTTAAAATACATAAGTATCCATAGCTTCTTTACATTTCAGAAAGCCAAAACCAAAGAGGGGGAAAAAAAAGGAAAAATGTTATTGACAGAAGAAAAGATTCAGAGCACCAGGTACAAAGGTTTTGGTCCTTTTACATGCTAAGTAGAAGTATAATTTTTCACTTATATAAGTTTTAAAGACCAAAACCCAAGCTCAATATCATGAATAGATCAATTTTCTTCAAACTATTCAACAGATTAAATGCAATACCAATAAAAAAAAAACAAACACAAATGGTTGCATAAGACTATATCCCAGTTTTGCCAGAGCTGCTCCAAGTCTTAGCTCAAAAACTGCTAATCCTCACCTTTAACAGGAGTCAAGCTAAATTTTTTAAGTTAAAGCTTCCAGAAATAAGAAAAGAAGCTGAAAATAAACAAGAAAAGCTGGAATGAGCTGGGACCAAGATGGAGATGAATCTGACCTCCAACAGACCCTGAGTCTAATTATATGTTGATGTAACACTAGCATATTAAATTATACACCTGCCAGCAGCCATGACCAGACATTAACGATCAAAAAGGATAAAAAGGGCATGGCATCCCACTTCGCTGAAAAAGCAAGCCCCTTCCCCAGTAGATTAATGCATTCACTGCCCCATCATTAGCCTCACTCCTCCTCCCTTGGTCTTTACCCTTTAAAATTAAATCTCTCCCCAGGTAGGAGAGAAGTTGATCTGTGAATTTAGTTCCCTTTTCTCCACTCTGGCCACTGAGTAAAACTTGTGCTATGTTGATCACAGCTTTGGCTATGTTAAGAGCTGATTGAATTTGAACAGACAAAGAATTCACCCTTTACCCCCAAACCAAGACAGAGGGCCTCATCAAGGGCTATGGCCTGAGTAGGGTCTACATGACTTAATTTGGTAACAGCATATCTGTGGAATTTTAAAATGCATTAATATAACAATATTATATTAATATATTGGGAATTTCCCAGCAGTCCAGTGGTTAAGACTCTGTGCTTCCACTGCTGGGGCTAGATTTCGATTCCTGATTAGGGAACTAAGATTCTGTAAGATGGTATGCCCAAAATATATATTACATATATATTACTGTATGTATATCAATATGTACAGTAAATAATACTAAATAATTATAGGGGATCAGATATGCCACCCCAAAATATGTGTATTTGGCATAAGGATTAATTTAGGCTGATTATTTTTAAGAAACCATAGATACAGCAGAAGCTCTGAACATTGAGTAGAAGCTACTCTTTTCAAAGAAACATTTATGTTTACAAGGGCAACCTCTACTTTTAAGGATGCCTCCCTCACTGTGCCAGGAAAAGGAAGACATCTAAATCTCTAGAAACTGTTATCAATTCAGAAACCAATCACCTAAATCTGCATAACAACCATACTCATCTACTGTGATTTTCTTGTTCAGTTCAGTTGCTCAGTTGCCTCTGACTCTTTGCAACTGCATGGACTGCAGCACGCCAGGCCTCCCTGTCCATCACCAGCTCCTGGAGTTTACCCAAACTCATGTCCATTGAGTCAGTATGCCATCCAACCATCTCATCCTCTGTCGTCCCCTTCTCCTCCAGCCTTCAATCTTTCCCAGCATTAGGGTCTTTTCAAATAAGTCAGTTTCTTGCATCAGGTGGCCAAAGTATTTTCTTGTTACCCTCCCTTAACCCTCCCTCAAGTTGGGCTCCCCACTCCCAACACCTTGTCTTTGACTAAAACTGGTATTTATGATGATGGCATGGGCCATTTTGGAGAGTTACTCAGTTTTCCTGGGTCACTCCCATATATACATATGTCATTAAACTTGCTTTCCCCTTGTTAATTTGTCTTATAGTAACTTATTTATTATAGACTAGCCAAAGGACACAGAAATGTAAAGAAAAAAATTTTTCCTCCCCAACAATTGATGTAGTTAGCAAGATAAACTTCCCTGGCTGGACTCAGCTCCCTCTAAGGCTACTGTAGCTAAGAAATCCTGAGATCTCTGACAAAAAGCCCTTTACCTGCAGGGTCTGAAGGAAACTAAGAGTAGTGACAGCCTTTTTCTGATTCTAAATTTAGATTAGCTGGAGGAAATATTTGTGGAACTCATTTCTCAGGTATAGCAACTTTGGTAAAAATGTATTATGAGCACTCTTGCTTTCTATTGATTCCTTTCCTCCCATAGATTGTCATTCATTGTTTTGTCTCAGTTGTCCATGTTCTGAGAGTTTGGCTTTAGAACCAGTGAGAATAGTCTCTCCAGCAACTGGCAGATGTATGTACTAACATGAATCTGGAGACAAAACTGAGTAGGCTGTGGGAGCAATAAACTGGCTGGTTAGAAGCACGAGTAACAACCTGGGCTTATGACTGGTATCTTGGCATTCTGTTTGTGGTACAGTCAAACGAAGGCTGACTATAAATGAAAGCTCTCAGAAGACTTCATCAAAGGGGGTCCCAGTCCACTAGAGGACTTTTTGTGTCAACATTCATTGTCTCTTTGGTGCTGAAAAAGTTTCATTCCAGTAGGGCTTTCCCAGTGTCACATTGGTGGGTCTATACCTGGAGGTGTCTCCCATTCTCACAGGAAACTAGAGACACTGCTTGCTCTATACCATTCATATGGCCTGTGACAACAGTTCTTGCTTTCTTAGGCTAACTCTGATAAAAATTTCTGGATCTTTTGAGGGCTGCATAGTTTGCATTCTCCTTTGAAGATGCTCCTTGCCTCCATGGTTAAGCCATGAAAAGGGTTATTGGTTTGAGTCACTATCAAGGAATATTAAGTTAATATCAAGGTTACTATCAAGGAAAAATAGTGAAAACAGTGGCAGACTTTATTTTGGGGGCTCCAAAAATCACTGCAGATGGTGACTGCAGCCATGAAATGAAATAAAAAGATGCTTACTCCTTAGATGGAAAGTTATGACCAACCTAGACAGCATATAAAAAAACAGAGACATTAATTTGCCAACAAAGGTCCATCTAGTCAAGGCTATGGTTTTTCCAATAGTCATGTATGGATCTGAGAGTTAGACTATAAAGAAAGCTGGGCACCAAAGAATTGATGCTTTTGAACTGTGGTGTTAGAATAAGACTCTTGAGAGTCCCTTGGACTGCAAGGAGATCCAACCAGTCCATCCTAAAGGAGATCAGTCCTGAGTGCTCATTGGAAGGACTGATGCTGAAGCTGAAACTCCAATACTTTGGCCACCTGATGCAAAGAACTGACTAATTTGAAAAGACCCTGATGTTGGGAAAGATTGAAGGCAGGAGGAGAAGGGGACGACAGAGGATGAGATGGTTGGATGGCATCACCGACTCGATGGACATGCATTTGAGTGGACTCCGGGAGTTGGCAATGGACAGGGAGGCCTGGTGTGCTGCAGTCCATGGGGTCACAAACAGACGTGACTGAACAACCAAACTGAACTGAACAAGGTTAATATAAAATCTTTGTTAATCACCAAATGACGAAACCTTTAAATTGGCTATATTTAGGTTCCTCACCTTGGACCTGAACAGCACATGTGTGCATGCTCAGTCCTGTCCTACTCTGCAATGCTATGGACTGTAGCCTATCAGGCTCCTCCTTCCATGGAATTTTCCAGGCAAGAATACTGGAGTAGGTTGCCATTTCCTCCTCCAGGGATCAAACCTGTGTCTCCTGCACTACAGACAGATTCTTTACCACTGAGCCATCAGGGAAGCCCTAAATTGGCTATATTTAAAAGAAAAAAATTTTTTCTTAGTAGAGCTCTCATCCTAAATAACTGTCACATTAATACCTATGGAAAGACCAACTTAAGAAAAGGACATGAAGATGCATAACAGTCTTAGGGACCCCCTTAATAAGATTTTTTAAAAATTAGATTTAGAACAGAAAATAATGTCTACATCCAACATAAATTTCCTCTCAAAATCCAGTCCCATCAGCTCTGCAAATTTCTTAAAATATCCAAACTCCTCTAACTTCCCCAGAAAAATCTCTTAAACACTCAATTGCCTGTTTTGACTTCCCTCTCTTTACAAGACTTACAGATAGCACTCCAGCCTAACTTTAAGGCCCAGAGTATACCAGGTTACTCATGTAAATACAGAAAGCCAGGAAATGAATTTAGTAGAAATGCTCAAGATAGGTAATAGGGATGCTTTGCTGTCCCTTACAATTCTTCCTCCTTTCCAAGGCTCCCTAATCTAATTACCTAATTACTAAATATAGGTTTATCCATGGTAGCTTTCTCTTACAGAAAAACTAAAGATATTTGAGTGTATTAGTTAACTCATTTGGTGCCATGCTGAGAAATTTTCTATGAAAAACCATGTTTCTAGAAATTACAAAAAGTATTTATAAATTTTCCAATATATAAAACACTAATGTAAAAGACAGTTCACAACTACTTATTTTTTCAGTTTTCACTAGAAATTAATAGTTTTAAGGGTTACAGGTTAAAGGATGAAATGGTTAGACAGTATTCACTAACACAATGGCCATGAATTTGAGCAAACTCCAGGAGATAGTGGAGGACAGGGGAGCCTGGCATGCTGCATTCCATGGGGCTGCCAAGAGTCAGACACAACTGAGCAACTGAACAACAAGAAAGGGCTAAAAAATCTAATATATGTGATTAAAGCTACTAGAAATAAGAAAGGGAACATTTCCACATGACAGAAAAATAGGATATATGCTTTGGGTAAAAGAAGATTTATGAGAAAATCTTTGGAAAGCAATTTTATGTGTGGTCAAAACTAAGTTTGCAATGAATTTAATTAAGCAAATAAGTTTTAATATTAAAATTAAGCTGGCACAAAATGTAAATTTGGTTTTCTGTTAAAAGGATGAAGTTTTCTTTTACTATTTATCTGCTCTTGATAAGAGATTGCAAAAGGCTTCACTTTACACCTTTTAAAATAATCTGCTTTAAAAAAGTAAGGGTTCTGTGTTTTCTCAAAATAATTTCCTGTGTTTAGAAAACTGAACCTTCTCTGTATTAAAAGAGATAAGGTAGGTTTTTTTTTCCCAACTATTTAGCTCTTTTATTTGGGGCGGGGGGGGTTGTTTTGGTGTTTTTTTTTTTTTTTAACCAATGGGTTTTGTTGTCAATTTGATTAAAAGGATAACTAACATCAAGGCTGTATATTGTCACCCTGCTTATTTAACTTATATGCAGAGTACATCATGAGAAACGCTGGGCTGGAAGAAGCACAAGCTGGAATCAAGACTGCCAGGAAAAATATCAGTAACTTCAGATATGAAGATGAAACCACCTTTATGGCAGAAAGTGAAGAAGAACTACAGAGCCTCTTGATGAAAGTGAAAGCAGAGAGAGAAAAGTTGGCTTAAAGCTCAACATTCAGAAAACTAAGATCATGGCATCTGGTCCCATCACTTCATGGCAAACAGATGGGGAAACAGTGGCTGCCTTTGTTTTTCTGGGCTCCAAAATCACTGCAGATGGTGACTGCAGCCATGAAATTAAAAGATGCTTACTCCTTGGAAGGAAAGTTATGACCAACCTAGATAGCATATTCAAAACCAGAGACATTACTTTGGCAACAAAGATCTGTCTAGTTAAGGCTATGGTTTTTCCAGTGGTCATGTATGGATGTGAGAATTGGACTATAAAGAAGGCTGAGCGCTGAAGAATTGATGCTTTTGAACTGTGGTGTTGGAGAAGACTCTTGAGAGTTCCTTGGACTGCAAGGAGATCCAACCAGTCCATCCTTAAGGAGATCAGTTCTGGGTGTTCATTGGAGGAATTGATGTTGAAGGTGAGACTCCAATACTTTGACCACCTGATGAGAAGAGCTGACTCATTTGAAAAGACCCTGATGCTGGGAAAGATTGAAGGCAGGAGGAGAAGGAGACGACAGAGAATGAGATGGTTGGATGGCATCACCAACTAGATGGACATGGGCTTGGGTGGACTCTGGGACTTGGTGATGGACAGGGAAGCCTGGCATGCTGTGGTTCATGGGGTCGCAGAGTGTGACAAGACTGAGCGACTGAACTGAACTGAAGCATTATTTCACAGTGAACTATGATTCTATTTCACCAAGTGTATGAAAATCTTTTTCTTATTTTTGACAAACTTCCCAAAGTCAAATTCTAAATGAAGTGTGGTTTGTTTTTGTTTTTTACCTCAAACTAATTTTGAAATTCCCCAGAGGGCCCTGGAATATTTTAAAAGATTTGTTCTCTCTCCTTATAAAAAGGTAAATGTGACAGGAGTTAGGCTTATTTGATATGTTAAATTACATGGGTTTGTTTTAGTCGTTAAGTCATTTCCGACTCTTTTACAACCCCATGGACTCTAGACTGCCAGGCTCCTCTGTCCATGGGATTTTCCAGGCAAGATCACTAGACTGGGTTGCCATTTCCTTCTCCAGGGGATCTTCCTGACCCAGGGATTGAACCCTTGGCTCCTGTGTGTCTTCTGCATTGCAGGCAGATTCTTTACCACTGAGCCACTGGGAAGAGTTGTCAAATAAGAAACAATACTATTTTCTTTATGTTGTGTATATACCGTAAGTATTCTAGAAATTGAAATCCCTAGAAATCTGATATGCCCTGTATAATGTTATCAGTCATAACTCAAGTTATCTTAAAATGCTATACATTATGGGAATAACCCAGTTCTTGTCATTTCCATCATAATAAATTCTCATCAGATATTTAACAATGAGCATTTTTTAGTCTTTTTTCATTTACAGAGAATTATTATTTTACTCTGATGTTTTTACAAAAGCATACTGCAAAAGTGCTTAACCCTCAAAGAGATTCAAGGAAAACACTTTTGACAAGTATAGCTTTCTGAAAACTTTAACATCATACAACTGAACTGGGTAAGAATTTCAAGAACTACTGGAAGAATGATACAAGCAGAATAAATATTAATAAAATGGGACTAAATGAGCTGAGAATTATGATTATAAATTTTCATGACTTCTTACCTGAAACATTGCTTTTTTAAAATATGTTTTGTTTTTTCAGATTTAAAGAAACCTTTTTCTCTTAAGCTACCTCTGACCTACACCTATTTGGTAAAATATATCTCTGAAAAAAGATGAAACATTTCTCCCTACCTGATTCCCCTCAGAACTCTGAGTATTCTTATTTTCATGGCAATATAGTCATTTGCCTAAGTTCACTAACACTTTGTTCTCCTTGTAACAGGCAACAATTAGAAGCACTGCATACAATAATTACCAAGGCTTTGAGTGGAATATCATATTTGAAAGAGGCGTGTACAGACTCACATATGACGAGACAGCTTTAAGTAGCCAAGGTTGACTTTATACAGTCAACAAAGCCCCTTGGAAAAGTAGCCTGGTACCTTGCTAACAGGATCCCCAGCAGCCTTACTAGGTGAGTAAGAAGGGTCAGTTCCTGGCAAGTGCAGGAACCTCCAGATATCTGGGGGACTTAGAGAAGGGAGGAATTAACTCAACTGCTGCCAAGTCTGACGATAATTATTTGTTTTGTCTTCCTAGCTTTGAGGCTTTTAAAAGGCCAATCTTAGGTGAGAATGATGGTGACTTTGGAGAGAAAAAATATGCTTCAGTAACACTTATTTGTGAATATTAGATTCTATTGTTTGTCTTTGAAGATTTGTGTTTTCTGCCTATAGATTGGACTGATGCTAAAGTATAGTTTCCTCCAATGTCTGGTCACAACTCTCTAACGTTTCCAATTTTTCCCATCTTTTTGGCTTAGAATCATTGAGAACTAAATCTACCCTTTTTCTTGAAACCCTGCAAACTGAGTGAAGTAAGTCAGGGAAAGATACCACATGATATCCCTTACATGTAGAATCTAAAAGATGACACAAATGAACATATCTATGAAACAGAAACAGATTCACAGATATAGAGAACAAACTTATGGCTACCAAAGGGGAAAGGGGGTGAGAGAGGGACAAATTCAAAGTTTGGGATTAGCAGAAGCAAACTACATATAAAATAGATAAACAACAAGGTACTACTATATACTACAGGAAACTATCAACAACATGCTATTTAAAAACCCATAATGTAAAAGTATATACAAACACACACATATATATGTATACATATCTGAATCACTGTGTTATATACCAGACACTGACACAACATTGGAAATCAACTATACTTAAATAAAAAAAGAGATACAAGGAAAGGGGGACAATGGAAGAATATATGTGCATCTTATATAAAGAAATAATACAGAATACATGTGCATCTTATATAAAGAAAATATACAGCACTCCTACAAATAAATACAAAAGCTCATGAACAGGCATTTCACAGAAAAGGAAACAAATTTTGAATCAACATAGGAAAAGATTCTTAACTCCATTAGGAATCAGGGAAATGTGAATTAAAATCACAATGAGATACTATTTTAAACCCTTAAAATAAGCAAAACTTTAGAACTCTGATAGTTCCACATGGCAATGAGGCAGATGAACAGGAACTTTCACTTACTGCAATGGAAATGTAAACTTAAAGACCCACTTTAGAAAACAATTTAGTATTATCTTTTAAAATTGGAAACTTGCTCACCCTTGACCTAACAATTTTACTCTTATGTATATACTCTAGAGAAACTTTGCAGAGGCATACAGAAAGATAAGCTGAAATATTTTCATGGTAACACTGTAACAGCAGAAAAATGGAAACAATCACAATGTCTAGTGGTTAAAGAATAGATATGTAACATTCTTGTAAATATAATTTATCAGTAAAATTGAGTGTGCTACAAATACACAAATGAAAGTATCTTAGAAGCTTTGAATGAAACTGTTAGAAAATTTGCAAATAAAACAATGAATTTGTAGAAAACAGCATATAACATGGCACATTTAAAAAATGACAGGATCCCCTACCATCAGGAACAAGAGAAGTATGCCCATTTTTGCACTTTTACTCAATATACTATTGGAAATTCTAAACAGAGCAATTAGGCAAGGACGATAAATAAAATGCATCCAAATTAGAAAGAAGAGGTCAAATTATCTGTTCACAGACAACATGATCGTATGTGTAAAAACTCTAAATATTCCACACAAAAAGTTACAGCTAACAAACTCAAAGTTTCTGAATACACAGTCAATATGAAAATATTAGTTATATTTCCATAAACAAAAAAAGAAATTAAGGAAACATTTCCATTTACAGTAGCATCAAAAAGAATAAAATATTTGGAAATAAATTTAAACAAGGAAGTAAAGATTTATATAATGAAAACTACAAAACACTGCTGAAACAAATGGAAGAAGGCATAAGTAAAAAAAAAAAAAATACTGCCCATATTTATTTAATATTGTTAAAATGACAATTCTATCCAAAAGTGATCTAAAGATCCAATACAATCTCTATGAATATCCTAATGATGTTTTTCATAGAAACAGAAAAGGCTATCCTAAAATTTATGGAATTTCATGGGATCCAGAAAAAAAAAAAAACAATCTTGAAAAAAGAATAAAACATTGGAGGACTTACACTTCCTGATTTCAAAACTTACTACACAAAGGTATAGTAATTAAACCAATACAGTACAGGCCTAAGGGCAAGTGTATAAACAAATGGACTAGAACAGAAAGCCTAGAAATAAGCCCCCATATATGATCAACTGATTTGTTAAACAAAGGTACCAAGACCATTTGATGGGGAAAAGAGTCATTCAACAAATAAAGCTGGGGAAACTAAATATCCACTTGCAAAAGTGTAAATTTGGATCCTTACCTTGCACTATATACAAAAATTAACTCAAAGTGAAACAAAGACCTAAATTTAAGAGCAAAAATATCGAAATCCATGAAAAAAGATAGGAGAAGATCTTCAGAGCACTGAATTTTGGAGTGATTTCTAGGACATGACAGTCAACAAAATAAAAAAACAGGTAAGTCAGATTTCATAAAAATGTAAATTCTTTATATATCAAAAAAATACTATCAAGACAGGAGAAAATATGCATAGATCTTATACCTGATAAGAGATTAATATCCAGAAAACAAAGAACTATAAAAATAACAAGATAAACAATTCAAAAATGTACAAAGGACTTCAATAGACATTACTCAGAGATAATACAAATGATCAATAACAAATAAGCACATGAAAATATAGTCCACATCACTAATCATTAGGGGAATTCCAGATGACATAATACTATTTGTAGAAAATCCTAAAAACACTACCAGAAATCTACTAGAGTTCATTAAGTAAAAGTGTCAGTCACTTCCAACTCTTCACAATCCCACAGACTTAGCCTGCCAGGCTCCTCAGTCCATGGAATTCTCTAGGCAAGAATACTGGAGTGCGTAGCCATTTCCTTCTCCAGAGGATCTTCCTGACCCAGGGACTGAACCCAGGCCTTCCACATTGCAGGCAGATTCTTAACCATCTGAGCCACCAAGCACGCCCAGAGTTTATTAATGAATTCAGTTAAAGTTGCAGGATACAAAATTATACACAGAAATATCTTGCATTTCTATACAGTAACAACAAAAGATCAGGAACAGAAATTAAGAAATAATCCCATTTACCTTTGCATCAAAAAGAAAAAAAATCTAGAAATAAACATACTTAAGGAGTCAAAAAAATTGTATTCCAAAAATTATAACACACTGATGAAATAAATTGAAGATGAGACAAACAGATGGAAAGATATACTGTGTTCTGGGATTAGAAGAATCAATATTGTCAAAGTTTCTATACTACCCAAAGCAATCTATAGATGCAATGAAATCCCTATCTAATTACCAATGGCATTTATCACAAAACTAAAACAAAAATGTTTAAATTTGTATGGAAACACAAAAGAGCCCAAGGAGCCAAAGCAATCTTGAAAAAGAAAACAGAGCTGGGGGAATCAGGCTGCCTGACTTGAGACTACATTACAAAGCTACAGTGTTATAATCAACAGTATGGTACTGACCCAAAAGCAGAAATATAGCTCAATGGGACAGGATTGAAAGCCCTGAAATAAATTCATGTGCCCATGGTCAATTAATCTATGACAAAGAAGGCAAGAATAAAAATGAGGAAGACAGTCTCTTCAGTAAGTGGTACTGAGAAAACTGGACAGCTACATGTGAAAGAATGAAATTAGGACGTTCTCTAACACCATACACAACAACAAACTCAAAATGGATTAACAACATAAATGTAAGAGCAGAAACTATAAAACTCTTGGAGGAAAACACAGGCAGAACACTCTTTGACACAAACGGCAGCAATATTTTTGTATCTACTTCCTGGAGTAATGAAAGAGAAATTTTTGATGTGACCTAAGTGAACTTAAAAGCTTTTGCACAACAAAGGAAATCATAAAATGAAAAGATGACCCACAGAATGGGAGAAAGTATCTGCAAACTATACCAAGAGCAAGGGTTAATTTCAAAATATAAACAGCTCATGCAGATCACTACCAAGGGGGGAAAAAAAAAAAACTCAAGAAATGGGCAGAAAATAAGACACACAGATGGCCAAAAGCATACAAAAAGGTGCTCAACACTGTTAATTATTAGGAAAATTCAAATCAAAACTACAGTGAGTACAGTATCACCTTGTATGCCAGAATGGGCGTCATGAAGATGTATACAAACAATAAATGCTGGAGAGGGTATGGAGAAAAGGAAATCCTCCTACACTGTTGGTAGAATGTAAATTGGTACAGCTACTATGGAGCACAGAATAGAACTTCCTTAAAAGACTAAAAATAGAGTTATCATATGATCCTTCAAATCCCACTCCTGGGCATATATCCAAAGAAAATCATAATTCAACAAGATACAGCACCCCAGTGTTCACTGAAGCACTATTTACAATAGCCAGGATGTGTAAGCAACCTAAATGTCCATCAACAGGTGAATGGATAAAGAAGATATGTTATAGGGATTATTAAATTAAGTGAAGTAAGCCAGACAAAGACAAATATATCACTTATACGTGGAATCTAAAAAGAAAATTATGCAAATGAATTTATATAGCACAAATAGACCCACAGACACAGAATATAAACTTGTGTTTACCAAAGGGGAAATGGGGGATGGATACACACTACTATATATAAAATAGATAATCAACAAGGACCTACTATATAGCACAGAGAACTATACTCAATATTTTATACTAATATATAAGGAAGATAATTTGCAAAGAGTATATGTGTGTGTGTGTATGTATATAACTGAACTACTTTGCTGTATACCTGAAACTAACACAAGACTAAAATCAATACCTCAATAAAAGTAAAATTAAAAAAACTCACTGAAAAATGTTTTTAGAAAAGAAATGCATAACTACAGAAGAAATGTTTGCATTAAAAAGCTTTTGATAAAAAAAAACTACAATGTCATACTCTATTCTAGGTAGAAAAGCCATAATAAAAAGAGAAAATACCAGTTGTTGACAGGGATATGGAGAATGCTGTATGTTGTATGTTGTTGCATGTTGCTGGTGGTAATGTAAAATATTGTAGCCACTGTAGATAACAGTTTGGCAGTTTCTCAAATGGTTCAACATAATTAACCATGTGACCCAGCAATTCTGCTCTCACATACACCCCCTAAAGAATTAAAAACAAGAACTCAAAGAGATAATCCATATACATCTATGTTCACAGAAGCAGAATTCACAGTATCTAAAAGGTGAAAATCACCGAAGTGCCCATCAACAGACGAATGGATAAATGAAATGTAGTGTGTGTGTGTATATATATATACACACACACACATACACACACACAATGAAATATTATTCAGCAATAGAAAGGGAATGAATTCTGACACAAGCCACAACACAGATGAACCCTAAAGACATTATGGTAACTTAAAAAGCCAGACACAAATGGACAAATATTCAACGATTTCATATGCATTAGGTAGTTAGAACAGGAAAATCCATAGAACAAAGTAGAACAAAAGTTACCGGGAATGGGTAGAAAGCAATGGGTAAAGAGGACTTTGTTTTAGAATGATTTAAAAAAAAGCTCTGGAAATGGATAGTAGTGATGGCTGCACAACAGTACGACTGGACGTAATGCCACTGAATTGGACAACAGAAAATTATTAAAATAGTGAATTCTATGTTGTGTATATTTTACCACAATAAAACAAACTACAACTAGGAAAAAAAAGACAAGAAAAAGTAAGTAATATATTGTATAGGGATTCATACATATTCGATAGACATTACTAACAAGAACAGTAAACACAAAATTCAAAACAATCATACTGAAGTGAAATAAGGGTGGAAAGTGGAAGAAACATACAGGTAGATAGCCAGAGTATGGCAGCCAGAGTAAAGTGGTGGCTTTACAGATGTTAATTTTATCAAAATTCACCAGTTATATGTGTTATTCTTAAAATGTATCAAATATCATAATAAAACACTGAAAATACTCTCCCTCCCAAAAAAGAGACTAGCATAAGACTGCCAACATCACAAAATGCTAAAGACAGCAGAAGTGAATCTCCAAAGCTTAAAAGAAAATGGCCTTGTGTCTAGCACTGTAAGCCTTACCAAGTATTGATCAAGGATGAGACAAAACAAAAATTGGGGGACATGCAAGGACTCAAAGCTTAATATCCATTCGCAATATACTAAAAATTTAATTGAGATGATTAATCAATAAAATAAAAATCTAACCCAAGAAGGAGAAAATCATGGGATACAAGGAACAGTGGCAGATGAGAATAACCCAGAGGAAGTCAAGAAGTGTAAAGAGCATTAAGAGTAAACAATACCTGAAACAACAGACTGGTTCCAAATAGGAAAAGGAGTACGTCAAAGCTGTATACTGTCACCTTGCTTATCTAACTTACATGCAGAGTACTTCATGAGAAACGCTGGGCTGGAAGAAGCACAAGCTGGAATCAAGATTGCTGGGAGAAATATCAGTAACCTCAGATATGCAGATGACACCACCCTTATGGCAGAAAGTGAAGAGGAACTAAAAAGCCTCTTGATGAAAGTGAAAGAGGAGAGTGAAAAAGTTGGCTTAAAGCTCAACATTCAGAAAACGAAGATCATGGCATCCAGTCCCATCACTTCATGGGAAATAGATGGGGAAACAGTGGAAACAGTGTCAGACTTTATTTGGGGGCTCCAAAATCACTGCAGATGGTGACTGCAGCCATGAAATTAAAAGACGCTTACTCCTTGGAAGGAAAGTTATGACCAACCTAGATAGCATATTCAAAAGCAGAGACATTACTTTGCCAACAAAGGTCCATCTAATCAAGGCTATGGTTTTTCCTGTGGTCATGTATGGATGTGAGAGTTGGACTGTAAAGAAAGCTGAGCACCGAAGAACTGATGCTTTAGAACTGTGATGTTGGAGAAGACTCTTGAGAGTCCCTTGGACTGCAAGGAGATCCAACCAGTCCATCCTAGAGGAGATCAACCCTGGGTGTTCTTTGGAAGGAATGATGCTAAAGCTGAAACTCCAGTACTTTGGCCACCTCATGCGAAGAGTTGACTCATTGGAAAAGACTCTGACACTGGGAGGGACTGGGAGCAGGAGGAGAAGGGGACGACAGAGGATGAGATAGCTGGATGGCATCACGGTCTTGGTGGACATGCGTTTGAGTCAACTCCGGGAGATGGTGATGGACAGGGAGGCCTGGCATGCTGCGATTCATGGAGTCGCAGAGAGTCGGACACGACTAAGTGATTGAACTGAACTGGTCAATGTTTCCAGCCAGCTGCCTGTAGGGGAGTTCTAATTTATAGATTTTGCTGGTTTCCTTGGCCTAATATTCCCACTATAGCCAATTGCAAGCACCAGTGTGACACCAATGGACTTGTAAAATTCCTGAAAAATTGGTGATGGGTTCTCATAATGACCCTGTTCCCAGGTGCCACTGGAAATGGAAGAATTGAAAACAGAAAGTTTCTTAGTACTTGCTGCTTCCAGTGAGTAGGGCTTGTGGGAAATTTTGCCTAACATTTTATATAACCATTGAATTTTTTACCCTGTTCATGTAATATTTTTATAAATATAAAACTGCTCAAAAAAGGCATTTCATCTTGCATGCAGAAAGCTAGAAAGAACATTATTACCAGCTTAACAAGAAAAATCCAGATAAACAACAAAATCTTACTTTTATCTGCTGCCACCAGAGAACTGACATCACAGGGAAAAGAACTAATCTAAAACCCAAGACAAGACAGGTACCTCCCATGACAGAGAGAGGTCACAAACACTGGCTTACCGATGGGAGGAGGGCACAGGAAGAGAAGACACAGTACCACACAACTGAGTAAGAAGAACTGAGCTAAAACTGCAATGTCCTGTTAAAAGACAAGAACTGGCTAATAGAACTCTTGGGCACCTCAGACACAAGGGGAATTTACCCCTATTCACAGACTCCTCTACAAAGACTTCTGTCAGGTGGTCCCTGGAAAGACTGTGCAGGAGGGAAAATGCAAAGAGCCTCTCAGTGGTATAGACTTGGTGAGGTTGCCACTGCAGGCAAGGTGCAAACTCCTCCCGGACTCTTATCCCCAGAGATCAAGACTCTTTAAGCCACTAGCAGAGGAGCAACAAACCCTGTCCCTCCTAGTGCCCAGGTGAAGATCCACTAGGGCAGAGGGAAGTGTAAAAGAAAACTATTCCACCACTGGGGGAGAAGCAGGAAATAGTCCAGGGCTCTGAAGCCTATGCTAAAACCATTAGTAGTCTCTTGCCACTGGGGGATGGCAGGAAACTCTCCTGTCCAAGATCCAATGATACAAAGCAGAGTTTGGCTGGAAAGGGCAAAATAACTGAGAAAGCTCCAACTCATGAACCTAAAAATGAAACCAGAAAACCTCCTCTGGCCCCAGTACACACTGCTGCTGCTAAGTCGCTTTAGCCATGTCCGACTCTGTGTAACCCCACAGACAGCAGCCCACCAGGCTCCCCTGTCCCTGGGATTCTCCAGGCAAAAACACTGGAGTGGGTCAGCACGGCATTAAGTAACCAGCAACGGCAGTCTACTGTTGGCATGGGAGGCAAGAACATGGGAGGAAACCCAAGCCCACATACCCTTCCAAGGTATAGGTGCATGAGTAAGCCTGAAAGTCAAGAGTGGTGCAGGAAAACATTAAAAAAAAAAAAAAAAAAAAAAACCTTCCATAAACCCAACCCTTATCTGATAGAATTGCAAAGAGAACTGGACAAATCCAAAGTTATAGTTGAATATTTCAATATCCTTTCAATCACTGATCAAACAAGTATACAGATAATCTCTGCTGCTGCTGCTAAGTCGCTTCAGTCATGTCTAACTCTGTGTGAGCCCACAGATGGCAGCCCACCAGGCTCCTCTGTCCCTGGGATTCTCCAGGCAATAATACTGGAGTGGGTTGCCATTGCCTAATAGGACAAGAGCCTTAAACTAAAAAAAGAGAGAGAGAGAGAGAGAGAGAGAGAGAAAGAAATATATAGAGCCCTACACATAGGTGCTAGTGGTAAAGAACCCTTCTGTCAATGCAGGAAACATGAGACTGGGTTTGATCCCTGCGTCAGGAAGATCCCCTGGAGAAGGGATTGGCAATCCACTCCAGTATTCTTGCCTGGAAAATCCTATGAACAGAGGAGCCTGGTGGGCTATGGTCCATAGGGTCACACAGAGTTGGATATGACTGAAGCGACTTTGACTGCACACACACTACACAAAGAGAGACATAAATATGTATATGCAGAAACTGAAACTGAAATCAGTCTTGTAGTCTATTTAACCAATGTCAGATTCCTGGTTTTGAAATTATTCAACACTTTTATGTAAGATTAACATTAGAGGAAGCTAAGCAAAGTGTACAAGAAACACTCCATACTATTTTTATAACTTCCCATGGTCTTTAATTATTTCAAAATAAAAAGTTATACTTATCTCTCAGTAGAGATGAATAAAGAATAAATCTCTACTAGTGTTGATAGGAAGGTAGCCTCCCCAGTCCCTTTAGTTCATACCATAGAGGTAGTCATCAACTCTGCTTCCATGTAAGGTTAGCCTTGGCTGCCGGAAATCCACTGTGCTTGTACAAAATAGATCATTAGATGGAAAACAGGGGCCTTTTTCCCCTTAGCACTGATGTGTATTAGAGCTCCAGTTCTGATCAAATTCTTTCCTGGTGAATACAATATGTATTACATAGAGATGTCCTCCCAAAAGCATCCTCATCTCTGTATTTTGCTGGATGTATATGTCACCATCCATGAAGCCTAATATGTATGAAAGTGCAAAAGAGATGGCTGTTTTCACTGGATTCTTGTTAGCAACAGTGTGATATTATAGGAAGAGAATCAGCCATGGAATCAGAAAGCCCAATTCTACAACTTTGTGATCTTGAGCAATGTATTTAACATTTCTTAACCTCAATTTTCTCTCTGTAAAATTGGGGTACAAATCTACATAATCATATGAGACAATGACTGTCAATCATGAATTTTAAATGACTAGCTTTCTTATTATTAAACACTGATGATTGCTTTGAACAGAAGGTTTACTGTCCCGGATACTTCACATTGTATGTGGAACTAGCAAGTGACAACTCAAAGGCCCCTTATGAGGTTATTTCACCAGTGCACATTCACAAATATCCATGCAGAAATGTGTTCAGCTATTTTCCATGGTCTGAATTTGCATGCAGATGTACTTCAGCTTCCGGCCCAAACTCTGTGATAAAATTAATCCTTGGAGCTGCTGAATTATAAGGCTGGAGGCTTCCACTGGAGGTCCCAGTGTTAGTCATAGCTCTGGATTTATGAACTCATAAAACATTAACTGCATTTCTCAGTGATTTGTGTCTGATTCTGTTTTTCACACATGATTTGTAAATGAAGTATGCTATCCCCAGATGACATCAGTGCCCTGATAAACCTATAAAATTGCTCTTGTGTTTAACTGTCTTCACTCCCTAGAAATATAAAAACTGAATGATATGAAGATGAATAAACAATCTACACATTTCATACAACTATTGGTTTCACTGTCCTATGCTGGAAGAGTTTGAGTAGGCCAAATCCTGACATTAGGTAAATGGGCTCTATTAGCAGAAGTCTGGGTACAATGACTAGGCTTTCCTGGTGATCCCCAAGGAACTTTTATTTTCTTGTAATTCCTTTAAGGATAGTGGTACACATTGTTTTAGGGAAAACTGCTACCAGTATTTGCTGTAGTGAAGGTTAATCATCTCTCAGACCAAGACTATGGTAACAGGTAGGCAGTACCAAATTTCACGAAGCCTTGGCTCTGACATACAGATGGCAAATAAATACATGAAAAGATGTTCAACATTGCTCATTATTAGAGAAAATGCAAATCAAAATTATAATGAAGTATCACCACACACCAGTCAGAATGGACATCATCAAAAAATCTACAAACAATAAATGCTGGAGAGGGTGTGGAGAAAAAGGAATCCTCCTGCACTATTGGTGAGAATATAAACTGATGCAGCCATTAAGGGATACAGTATGAAGATTCCTTAAAAAACTGGGAATAAATTTACCATATGTCCCAGCAATCCCACTACTGGGCATATACACTAAGAAAACCAAAACTCTAAAAGACACATGTACCCCAATGTTCATTGCAGCACTATTTACAATATCCAGGACATGAAAGCAACCTATATGTCCATAGATAGATGAATGGATAAAGAAGTTGTGGTACATTTATACAATGGAATATTACTCTGCCATAAAAAAGGAAGAAATCTGAGTCAGCTGTAGTGAGGTGGATGAACCTAGAGCCTCTTTTACAGAGTGAAGTCAGTCACAAAGGGAAAAATAAGTATCATATATTAATGCATATATACAGAATCTAGTACTGGAAAACAGTACTGATGAACCTAGTAGAGAATGGACTTCTGGACACCATGAGGGAAGGTGATGGTGGGAGGAACTGAAAAAGTAGCATTGACATAGACACTGTCATGTATAAAAGAGTTAGTGAAAAGTTGCTAAATAACACAAAGAGCCCACCCTGGCTCTCTGTGATGATCTAGAGTGGTGGGATGGGGGAGAAAAGGGAGGTTTAGAAGGGAAGGGATATATATGTATATATATGTATAAATTATGACTGATTCATGTTGTACATATGCAGAAACCAACACAAAATTGTAAAGCAATTTTCCACCAATTAAAAAAATAAATAAAACAAATACTTTTTTAAAAAGATATGCAAATGATGTGTAAGGCTGACCTCTTCAAATAGAACAAAGAGACAATTCTTGTTTGTGTATTTGGTCAAATTCAAAAATGGCAAAAGGACAAAAATGAATCAAGTATTAAGGCCACTGAAGCGTGATACAAAGACAGGGTCAGGCTACACAATCCCCATGGTCATAAAAGTCAAAAGCAAAAAGAATTTCCCAAGAGCCTGGGATGGGGAAAAGAGAGGAAGATAAGGAAGCAGACAGGAGATGGGAAGAAGGAGAGGGTGAGATGTATGGAAAGAGTAACAAGGAAGCAGACAGAAGAGGAACCAAACAGAAAGGGAGTAGAGCACTTCAGATGCCTCAGGAAAACTGAAGTAATTGCCAACTGAAGAGCCAGACAGCAAAGCAGCATAGGAATTCAAAAGGACAGGTCAATCTCCGTCAAGCGCCTTACCATATAATCTGCCATCTAAAACAGGAGAATTTGAGGGATGAAAGAAGATCCCCTTAATAATTATGCCATAACTACAGTTACATATTGGGTTTATCTGGGGCACACTGGGATGCATGGTCAATCTTCTTGTAAGCTCCTCTCTGATCAGGCTCCTACTTGCCTGCCTCCTTATCCTACTCTGTGAAGCAGAAGCCAGCTCTCCTAAAAGCAACAGCCAACTTCTTTCCCACAGAGGAGCTCCTGCCCATGCTGCACTAACAATCCCTAATTGATTACTTCAACATCCCAGGCCCATTGCTAAAGTAAGAACACCAGACCTCACCACCATCACCACATTTTCATCCACAGAATTTAGTGGAGCCCTGATTGGCCAGTCACATACAGTCCCTATACTCTGAACACTACTTCAGGGAAAAGAGTGAACCAACAGACTCATTTTCCTTAGGAAACTGTACACAAGATGGAGAGGCTATATACAGTCAGCAAAAACAAGACTGGGAGTTAACTGTGGCTCCAATCATGAACTCCTTATTGCGAAATTCAGACTTAAATTGAAAAAAGTAGAGAAAACCACTAGACCAGTCAGGTATGACCTAAATAAAATTCCTTATGATTATACAGTGGAAGTGAAAAATAGATCTAACAGACTAGATTTGATAGACAGAGTGCCTGATGAACTATGGAATGAGGTTCATGACACTGTACAGGAGTCAGGGATCAAGACCATCCCCATGGGAAAGAAATGCAAAAAACAAAATGGCTGTCTGAGGAGGCCTTACAAATAGCTGTGAAAAGAAGAGAAGTGAGAAGCAAAAAGAAAAGGAAAGATATAAGCATCTGAATGCAGAGTTCCAAAGAATAGCAAGAAGACATAAACCCTTCCTCAGCGATCAATGCAAAGAAATAGAGTAAAACAACAGAATGGGAAAGACTAGAGATCTCTTCAAGAAAATTAGAGACACCAAGGGAGCATTTCATGCAAAGATGGGCTCCGTAAAGGACAGAAATGGTATGGACCTAACAGAAGCAGAAGATATTAAGAAGAGGTGGCAAGAATACACGGAAGAACTGTACAAAAAGATCTTCACGACCAAGATAATCACAATGGTGTGATCACTCACCTAGAACCAGACATCCTGGAATGTGAAGTCAAGTGGGCCTTAGAAAGCATCTCTTTGAACAAAGCTAGTGGAGGTGATGGCATTCCAGTTGAGCTATTTCAAATCCTGAAAGATGACGCTGTGAAAGTACTACACTCAATATGCCAGCAAATTTGGAAAACTCAGCAGTGGCCACAGGACTGGAAAAGGTCAGTTTTCATGCCAATCCCAAAGAAAGGCAATGCCAAAGAATGCTCAAACTACCGCCCAATTGCACTCATCTCACATGCTAGTAAAGTAATGCTCAAAATTCTCCAAGCCAGGGCTTCAGCAATATGTGAACTGTGAACTTCCAGATGTTCAAGCTGGTTTTAGAAGAGGCAGAGGAACCAGAGATCAAATTGCCAACATCCACTGGATCATCAAAAAAGCAAGAGAGTTCCAGAAAAACATCTATTTCTGCTTTCTCAACTATGCCAAAGCCTTTGACTGTGTGGATCACAATAAACTGTGGAAAATTCTGAAAGAGATGGGACTACCAGACCACCTGACTTGCCCCTTGAGAACCTATATGCAGGTCAGGAAGCAACACTTAGAACTGGACACAGAACAACAGACTGGTTCCAAATAGAAAAAGGAGTACGTCAAGGCTGTATACTGTCACCCTGCTTATTTAACTTATACGCAGAGTACTTCATGAGAAATGCTGGGCTGGAAGAAGCACAAGCTGGACTCAAGATTGCCAGGAGAAATATCAGTAACCTCAGATATGGAGATGACACCACCCTTATGGCAGAAAGTGAAGAGGAACTAAAAAGCCTCTTGATGAAAGTGAAAGAGGAGAGTGAAAAAGTTGGCTTAAAGCTCAACATTCAGAAAACGAAGATCATGGCATCTGGTCCCATAACTCCATGGGAAATAGATGGAGAAACAGTGGAAACAGTGTCAGACGTTATTTTGGGGGGGCCTCCAAAATCACTGCAGAAGGTGACTGCAGCCATGAAATTAAAAGACGCTTACTCCTTGGAAGGAAAGTTATGACCAACCTAGATAGCATATTCAAAAGCAGAGACATTACTTTGCCAACAAAGGTCCGTCTAGTCAAGGGTATGGTCTTTCCTGTGGTCATGTATAGATGTGAGAGTTGGACTGTGAAGAAAGCTGAGCGCCAAAGAATTGATGCTTCTGAACTGTGGTGTTGGAGAAGACTCTTGAGAGTCCCTTGGACTGCAAGGAGATCCCACCAGTCCATTGTAAAGGAGATCAGTCCTGAGTGTTCTTTGAAGGAATGATGCTAAAGCTGAAACTCCAGTACTTTGGCCACCTTGTGTGAAGAGTTGACTCACTGGAAAAGACCCTGCTGCTGGGAGGGATTGGGGGCAGGAGGAGAAGGGGACGACAGAGGATGAGATGGCTGGATGGCATCACCGACTTGATGGACATGAGTTGGGGTGAACTCCAGGAGTTGGTGATGGACAGGGAAGCCTGGCGTGCTGCGATTCATGGGTTCGCAAATAGTCGGACACGACTGAGCAACTGAACTGAACTGATCGGTTTTGTTTGGTCAAATTTTATTTATAATAAGATCTTTGATTTACTATCTATACATTGAAGAGGAAATGTAAAACTACTGTTCCATCTAGTGGGTAAACCCCATAGTCCAGGAACAGATAACAGAGACAACCTCTCTCCTGATGCTTAGAAGGACTGTGGAACCCAGTCTCTAGTGACTGTCATTTCCTTTCTTTTCATAGCTCTTTGCTTAGCCCTCCCAAAGTGATTTTCATCTGCTACATTTATTTCCCTAACACTCCAGTATAGGTTGTTCTGGCCTGTTGCTTAGACTAAAGTGCCAAGACTAAACTATCTTGCTTAAACTAAAGTGCCAAAGACTAAACTACCTTTCTGCTTAGTCTTGATTATCGAGACTCTGCTATTTCCCTTTTTCTGGCTTCCGAGCACTATGTTCTGTGGCAAGTTCATGTGACTGAAGCTTTTTTCCTTACGAGTTCTTTTCCAAGAGACTCTGAGGTCCTTTATAAGAACTGACTCCTGGCAAATGTGCCTCACAGTCTTTCCAATGTACCCAGAGATGCCCAATTAGTAGAGTAATACCAGCTTAGACTTCAACTGGGACTATTCGCTATACTTACAATAACTCTATGTCTAACAAAGATCAAGGGTTATCTCTTTTTACAGTTGACTGAGACTGAGAGGGTAAGACTTCCCCAAAGGCACACTGTTGAGAAAGTAGAGAGGCAGAACTGCATTCTAAGGGTAATCTGTACTCACCAACAGGAAAACCAACGACAACAACAACAAAAAAAACAGTAAATTTTGTACAATAAACATAATAACAAAATCACTAAACCAATTGTATGCAGATAATTTAGATATTTAACATCTTTGTATCTTCACTTTGACCCCAGGGTCTAATCATTAGTAGATATTTACTACATACTTGTCAACTGTCTCATAGGTATGCTGACTGCAGCAGGGCCTTATCTCATGTTAACATTTCACAACAGACACTGTGGGGGATGTCAAACTAAATATCTTCCTTTAGCTTCAAACAATTCACACTGAGTGCCAGAGATACATTTCATAATTGAAAATGAACCCAGAAGTGGAGCATCTAAAAGGGTCCGTTAGAAACATACCAGGGCTTGAAACCTTCCAAGTACAGAAGGGAAGCCATGCACATATTCATCTCCCAAATAGCCTCACAGCCCAGAGCTAGCAAAAACTGGAAAGATACTCTAGGGTAGTGTGCAGCAATTACACTATCAGTCTTTTGTTAAGACTGTTAAAGCACCACCTTTTCAAAAAAAATAAAAAGCATTGGAAATACAAGTCTCTGCCAGCTTGTGCCCATGGAAACCATTCTGCCTGCAGAAATTGTCCCACCAGGGAACAAGAGAGCATAGCTCAAAGGTGCTTCTCCAAGCAAAGTGTGAGGTCGAAATGACTTATCTAGCCCTACAATTCACTAGTGGCCCATAATTTGACCATTTGCTTCCCACAATCACTCCCTTATTCCCTAGGAAAGGAAAAAAAAATTAAACTTTAGACCCCCCGCCCCAAAGCAAGGGAAATGATGAGTTGGTCTATCTGAACAAAAAATAAGTGATTGGCTGACTTGCCTGTGATAGTGGCAGAGGGGAAGGATTTATTGCTCGTCTCAGGCATCCTTCAATCTGACCTGCAAAGTGAGCACATGTAAAGTAACCTTAGCTTGGTGCTCATGGTTTTTGGCTCAACTCCAAAGCCACTTCCATTATTTGCATTTTACAAACAGTACACACACCTGTCTTTGCCATACCAAGGTCACTCAATAGCGATATCATTAAATCCTCTCTAAAATAAAGCCCCATTAGCAAGACTAATTAAACAATGCCTAAATACACTAAGCAGTGCTTTTGCTTTAGAAATGCTTCTTCAGTGTTCTGGCACTCCTTAGCAGAAAGCTAGTTGTCAATAAGGAAGAGTGTTTGCATCATTAGGTTAAACCCTTCCTTCTCCTCCTTCAAAACCCCCCGTCACTTACACACACACACGACTACCACCATAAACTTAGGTCTAGACAAGTCTGGGAAAGACTTAGACTTTAAGATCTAGAGTTTGGTTTACTGCAGCAGTTAGCATTTCAGCCTATAAAATGCTTCTCTCTCATTTTCTAGCACTCTCTCTGAGCTAAAATGAGCTGCCATCCCATAATTTCACAGGCTACGTCATTATGCATGGCTCACAGTACTTTAGGGAAAAGGTGAAATGTAAACAGTTCCATCCGAGCACATGTTATCAAATAGAGCCTGCAGTATGGGCAGGTGGCGGACAACCTTGGACAGGACATCAGTGTTTAAGGTGGAACTTCTCCCACAAAATATGGCAAGGAAGGAGGAAGGAGACAAAGAATTATACCCAAAATCTCATAAAGCCAGGGAAGATTAAATTCTTACTGCTAGTGTCAACCTGTTTGTGTCAGATTTTGACAAGATAAAAATTCCCTTCAAACAAAATTTTGAAATACAGGAAGGAGGCTTCTCTATCTACCTGACACCAATGCAAGTAGGACTAGACCATCCTCGTGTTGTGACATGATGCTCTTAATTTTCTATGGCTATAGTCCAGTCAGATTGATCTCAACATATATTGCCTGCAATGGAGAGTAGCAACATTTCATTCTATTGCTCAGGAACTTTTAATGAGTTCAGATAAAATGAGAGTAACAGGACAAAAAATAAAAACAATGTCAGCCACCAACTCTCTACTGCCCTACTTCCCAGGCAATTTTAACCCTTCACTATTTTATTAAAGTCACTATCAGCCAGATAATGCTCAATAAATAACATTCATTCCTACCTCTGTGCCTTTATTCATTCTGGTTCACACGTCTTCTTTTCAGAAGTCTATCTTGCTGCTATATTTAGTCTGTCTCACCCTCTCCATGAAGTCTTCCTTTCCCAAACTTCTGGGGTAGTGGTTTTCAAACCTAAGCATACCTCAGAATCCCCTGTAGGGCTTGTTAAAACTAAGATTCCTGAGCCTCACCTGCAGAGTTTGAGTCATAAAGTGTGAGGCCTGAAAATTTGCATTTCTATCAAGTTCCCTGGAATGATGCTGATGCTGCTAGTGGTTTAGTATATCTAGCACTGGACTATGTATTTTATATATTGTCATTTATTGTTCTTTAATTGATTTATGAACATATTAGATAAGATTTTATGCTGGAATAAACAGAAAACCCAATGCAAACTGTCTTAAATAAAAAGTGGATTTATTTTCCCACTTAACTGGATCATCCAGATATTAGTTGACCCAATACTTCAATGAATGACTCAGTTTCCTTACATCTTTCTGCTCTGACATCCTCAGTGTCAGCTTTATCCAAAAACTGGTTCTTCTCTTGGCAATCATACAGTTGCCAGCCATGATTAAGACTACATATTTCTTATTAATCTCCAGAGGGACCCAACAGACATCTTAGCAGCATTCCAAACAAGAGAACTAAAACTCACCCTGATTAGGTAACCTGAAACACATAGTCTATGAAGGATAGGGGTGGATATAACAAGGAAAATTTGAATATTGTTAGGAAGAGAATGTATCCTGTAAAGGCACCCAGCAAATGTCTGCTACACAACTCAGCCAGAGGATAAAATCAACTAGGGCAGTGATGACATCATCTATAGCTCTTCCACCACACGGGGACACTCAATAAAGGGATGACTTACTGCTTTTCAAAAAAAATTCTACCAAGTGATCGGGATATAGCTTTATAATATAGACAATCACTTAGCTGAGTTCTGTTCCAGATCAACCAACTGTTTGTACTACACACAAAAAATGCTGGTAAGAGCATTTTTCTTATATAGATCTACATAAGCAAGCAATAGTTCAGATTTTTATGTTAAAATGGAAAAAAAATTTGTTTATCATGAGAATACCTAATTCTCTTTATTTTTTAAAATTTTATGGAAATAAAGCTGTATAGCAAAGTGACTCAGTTATACATATTCTTTTTCGTATTTTCTTCCAATATAGTTTATCACAGGATATTGAACATAGCTCCCTGTGCTATACAGTAGGACCTTATTGTTTTCCATCCTATGTGTTAGTTTGCATCTGCTAATCCCAAACTCCAAATCCTTCTCTTCCCACCTAATTCCATTTAAAATTTTTTATCCAAAACATTCATGAAAAACTAGTTCCATGACCTCAACCAAAAGTTTGGGGTCTGACGATGTGAGCAGTTCTTATGGCCATGTACTATTGTAATTGTTAGAAAACTATTTTATATATTGAACTAAAAATCAGTTTTCTTAGAACTTTAACTCACTTATCTTCATTCTACTATTAGGGGCTATGCCAAACAAATCTTTCTTAGGGTACTGTCTGTACCTTAGGACATATGTTCGAATGTAGGTGTCTTATACACTGGAAATTAACAAGAGCATTTTTCATATGCTACTTCAAAGAAAAACAAATTTGAGAAATCATGGTAAGTGGTTATATTAGTTTCCTGGGCTACCATAACAAAATTCCACAAACTAAGTGGCTCACAACAAAAGAAATGTATACTCTCACAGTTCTAGAGGCTAGATGTGCAAAATCAAGGTGTTAGCAGGACCATACTCTTTCTGAAAGCTCTAGGGAAGAACCTTTCCTTTCCTCTTCCTAGCGTCTGGTGGTGGCCTGCAATTCTTGGCTTTTTTGGCAGCATCACTCCACTCTCTGCCTCCATAACTGCATGGTCTTTTTCCTGTGCTCCTCTTTTTATCTCTGTGATGGAAAAAGAGGCAAGAAAGATTTGAAAGGTAAGGACTCACATCCACCACTGTTGGCTCTGAAGATGCAGGAAGCAGGCTGCAAGCCAAGAAATGCAGGCGACCTCCACAAGCTGGGACTGTCTGTCAGCTGACAGCCAACGAGGAACTGAAAGGAGCTGAATTCTACCAAGAATCTGAGTAAGCAGGAAATGGATTCCCCCAAAGCGTCCAGAAGGGAATCCTTTGGAAAACTTCAGTCCAGGAAGAGCCTTGTCAGACTTCTGACCTACAGAACCGTAAGATATTAAGTTTGTGTTGTTTTGAGGCACTAAGTTTTTGGTAATTTGTTATAGCAACAATATAAAACTAACACAGTAGGTTAATAAGTTATTTTATTATCATCATCATAATCTCTACCACCACCACCCACAGACCAAAAAGACAATAAGTCTCAGAATGATTAAGTATTATTCCTAAGGTCACATAGGTAGTAAGAAGCAGAGCAGGAATTTAAACAGAAGTATGCCTGATAGCAGAGGCCATGTTTATCATGATGCAGCCCAAGAAACAGTGACATCCCAAAGAAATAAATCTTAGAAGAGATAAAAACGACATTATCCCTGTGCATCTCACAGAGTATTTACAGTGATGCCAATAAATACAAGCAGGCAGATTTTCTGATCTTTGAAAATATCTGACTTCAAAAGCAGAGTTGAATAAATGTAGCATGAACAAATGTTTATTTGTAAACCTTCTCTCCCTTTCTTTTCCTTAATAACTCCTTCATCTCTCTCTCCAATATCCAACCAATCTAAAATATCTTCACAGAGCAAATGGCCAAGAATAGACAAAATGATCCTGAAAAGCTGAGGGGATTTGCTCCCCTCCCCAAAATCTTAAAAGCTTATAAAGTGACAGTAATTAGGATAAGAAAATAGACCAATGGAATGGAGAATCCAGAAACATACAACTTTGCATATATGAAAACCAGATCTATGACAGAGCCACTAAAGATCAGAAGGGAAATGGTTTTATAAATGGTTCTGGGTTATTTATATGGATGAAAAAAATAAAATTTGAATCCCTACACCACACCATACAAAATCAGTGGCAGATCAGTTAAAGACTTCACTTGAAAGGTGAAAGTTTAAAAAAAAATTAAGGGAAAATATTTTTTAGGATCTCAGGTTAGAGAAAATATTCTAAATATATCAGTAAAATGCCTATCATAAAGAAAATACTGATAAGTCTGAAGCATCAAAATTGAGAACTTGTGTATCACAAGGCACCACAAAGTAATTAAAAGGCAACTTATAAACTTAGAGGAGACAAAATTATTAAGTCATGTAACTGGCAAAGAATTAGTATCAGAAAGACATAAACAAACCCTATAAATGAGGGAAAACGCAAATTGTGCAATAGAAAAATGGTCTAATGATATGAACAGGTTTTTAACCAAAGAAGAATTCTAAGTGGCCTGTAATACATGGGCTTCCCTTGCGGCTCGGGTAAAGAATCTGCCTGCAATACAGGAGACTTTGGTTCGATCCCTGGTTGGGAAGATCCCCTGGAGAAGGGAAAGGCTACTCACTCCAGTATTTTGGCCTGGAGAATTCTATGGACTGTATAGTCCATGGAGTTGCAAACAGACACAACTGAGCGATTTTCACTTTCTTTCACTTATAAAACATGAAAAATGGGTGGTGGGTAGGTGGCCTGGATGCAGCCCTAGAGAAAACCTCTCTCTCTTTCTTCCCCCACCTTTTCCAGATCCTTAGTTTGGGGACAGTCCTTCTGTCCAGTCATGCCAAAGAGGAAAGTTACCTTCCAAGGTGTGAGAGATGAGGATGATGAGGATGAAATCAGTGTCCCCAAGAAAAATTAGTGGACCCTGTGGCTGGGGTAGGGGGCCCTGGGAGCCACTTCGAAGGCAAACACTCTTTGGACAGTTATGAGAAGGAGGAGAATGATTATGAAGGGTCCAACAAGTATGACGTGTTGGCCTCAGAGGATGTGGGAGGTCAAGAAGCAGCCACACTCTCCAGTGATGGAAGTGTGCAAATCATACTCTTGAAGCTGCAGGAGGAGATAGAGGAAGGTCACTTTGAGGCTGATGGTAACTATTTCCTGAACTGGGATGCTCAGATCTGAGACAGTTGGCCAGACAACATTGATTGGGTGAAAATCAGAGAGTAGCCATCTGATCAGCAGCCTCTGTCAAACTCAGAGGATGACGACAGCTTGGCCAGACTCCAGCGAGCACCCAAGCCCTCCTGGAGGGCAGTCTGGAGCTTATGTTGCCAAGAGAGCCAGTGGCTGGGCACTGAGGTATCTGGGAACTTGAGGGGAAGGCAAAGGAGGCAGCAAGGGGGCTAGGTAGCCCAGTTGCCCTCATGAAGGCTACCTTCAGGATGGGGTTTATTGCTGGAAGCTGGATCCTCCTGGTCACCAGTTCTAGAAATCCAAACAGACTGACTTTGACCTCTACATCTGAGCCTGCTGAGGGTGGTCCCTTCTTTCCTGGACTTTGTGGAGGAGGCTCTGGCTGTGTCAGGCAGTGAAGATGTTGGGGCCCACTTTTAGTCAACTTCTTTTCCCAATAAAAGTCTCTAGCTGTGGGAGGGGGAGACAAGAAAAGCTGCAAACCAATTTTAAGCAGAGAAACACAAAATAAAAACATAATGATATGAATTTTACAACAAAATTTATAATAAATTAAAAGTCTGTTAATAAATGTTGGTGAAGATGAGGAGTAACAAAACTTTTACACTCAGCTGATACATTGATATGAACTCTTTGGAAAAGCTGAATATGCTTATTCTCTATCATCAAGTAACTTCCTCTCTTACACATACCCTAGAAAAATTCTTGAACATGTACAAGAAACATCTACAAGAATGTTTCAGGGAGGGAGACTCAAGAGGAAGGAGACATAGGTATACCTATGGCTGCCTCATGCTGATATATGCCAGAAACCAACACAATATTGCAAAGCAATTATCCTCTAATTAAAAATAAATGTAAATAAAGAAGAAAAATGTTTCACAGCAGCATTTATAATGCCAAAACCTGAGAACAAACCACTTATTCATCAATAGGAAAAATTTAAATTATAAAATATGCATACAATGGAATACTGAAAATGAATAAAATACATGCAATGACATAAAAGTATCTCAGAAATATACTGTTAATGGAATAAAGTCACAGTATTATTCCATCCCTATGAAGTGAAAAACATGCAAATATAAATAATATTTTTATAAACATATATATATACACACACACATACATACATACGTGATTTTTAAAAGTGAAAAGAGCAAGAGGACGGTGAACACACAATTCGGTACGGTTCCTTCCTATCATGAGGGTACAGCAGTTTTCAGGTGCAATGATAATGCTCTATTTCATAAGCTAGCTGGTAGATATATGGTGTTCATCTATTATCCTCTTAGATACATGACACAGTTATAAACATTTTATACATCAATTGAGAAAATATGTACTTGAGAAGTGGTAGTCAAACTGTGCTTCACTGAACTGCCTAAAAGATGACTATAGGAGGGGGCAAAAGGATGCCAGAGGTGCGGGAGTATTAAGGAGGAAAGACTTGGGACTCCCCATCTCCAACTTCACTCAGAGCAGCTGCAGCCTTCTGAATCTAGAAAAAGGTTTTCAAACCACTTCAGGTAATTTGCAAAAAGAAGGGTGTGCACTGAGTCACAAGGTCCCCTTGTACACATATATTTGCTTATATATTAGCTATTTGGCAGAAGGCCAAAGAAATCAAAAGCCTAGGTAGCAATTTGGCATATTTGGTCATGTTAGTTCATCACTCCCTTTGCAAAGTTGTTTTGTAAATAAGAATGAAAACACTTATTCTGTACAGTATGAAATGAAGCTCTCACAGAAGGGTAAGCCTCACTTTACAGCAGACTAGGTTCCCAAAAGGAGGGTACAAATGACATTTCTGTATAACCAGCTGTATCTTTCCACAAACAAATATGATCATTTCTAACATGTTTCGTATCCATCTTTGAGTAGTCATCACTACTGATTTTAAACATACAAATACACCAATAGAATATAATATTTAAAGAAACAAAATGAGAAATTGAGGGATATGGGAAGACATTTTATAATGTTACGAATCACGTCCCTAATTCATCAGTGCTTTTAACTTTGAACTTTCACGTATAAATAAATGCTCTTATATACAAATATCATTATAAAGGATTCTGTATAAAAAGGATTTCCAAGTCCTAGTGGATGACCTTGTATTCAGTAAAGGAACCACTCTATATTGTGCATCACAAACTAGTGTACCAATAGTATGGGGAGATTAAGCAGTGTGTGACAAGATTTGGTGCATTTCCTGGAACAAATTCCTGGGACTTCACTATTACTCAAAGACTTTAGGGGCAGGGGAGATTCAAGTGTCTTAATTAAGTAATCAAAAGCAGTATTTTTATTAAAACAAACATTCTTAAAAAGAAATCTATATTCATATAGTATTCTTATAATTTTAAAGTACAACTATTCAAAGAAATATCTTACTTTCAAAAGTACTTAGAACTCTGCCCCTCTTACTCTCACAGTTATAAGTTTACTCTTCACTCCCATTATGGGTTACACTGCCAGAAAAGTTTGAGATGCTTAATCTACAGCATCTAGGCTTCTACCCTCAGGTACCACTGCGCTTGCGCATGCCGTCATGTACATGCATGCTTTCCTTTTTCCCCATTCCAGATCAGTCTCTTTTTCCAATTAAAGGCTGGTTCCCCTGCACTGCTCCACACCCCTCCCCCGAGGCATAACAAGGAAGCCTGCTGCTGCTGCTGAGTCAGGTCAGTCGTGTCCGACTCTGTGAGATCCCATAGACACCAGCCCACCAGGCTCCCACATCCCTGGGGTTCTCCAAACAAGAACAAGGGAGTGGGTTGCCATTTCCTTCTCCAGTGCATGAAGATGAAAAGTGAAAGTAAAGTCGCTCAGTCCTGTCCAACTCTTTGCGACCCCATGGACTGCAGCCCACCAGGCTCCTCCGTCCATAGTAGTTTCCAGGCAAGAGTACTGGAGTGGGTCACCCAAGCAACCTCAGAAATGAAACACTTCAAATATTCATTCTCTCCTTCTGCCTGACTTTCTCAGTGGAACAGGAGTAGGTAACAAAGGGTCAAAAATAGGGTGACCTGGATGAACTTTTAATTCCTGCATTCAGGAGAGAACAGCGCATGCGCTCCCTGGGCCAATAAGGTTGTCTTCTGCTTCTCTTGTGCTTTGTGAGTGAAGTCATGGAGAACGCAGAAGGATGCTACCTTTCCTTTGAGGAGAACCAGTATGATTCCACTGGGGGCGAATCTTCCCGAAATGAGCAAGTATCTGTTGAAAATCTTTTTGGGACTTTAAAATAAATATTTTAGGTAAAAAGGATGAAACCATAATACATTTCTGTGATGAATGCAAATTACCGATTAGAATCTACGGGCGGATGATTCCCGTGCAAGCATGCTTTTGCTATGCTTGTGCTATGTTACACGGAAAAGAAGGGGATATGATGTGCCTAGCCTGTGGTAATTCTGTGCAGCAAATTCAGAAGCATAGTCAGGGTTCTCTCTTGGTGTGTAGCACTGTTCAAGGATGCAAGAGATCCTATTTGTCTCAGAGAGACTTAGAGGCTCATATCAACTTCCGCCACATGAGAGCTGGAAACTCTGTTCCCCATACTTAACTTGAAAATGTTCATTCAGCATTTTGTCCCACCACCAGCTAAAATCTATGACTGTCTTAAAAAGCTGCCAGATAAGCATCATATGAACCATATTATACCAAAGCAATACTTTATGATACCACCACCTTCTTTGCAAAGGAGTTGCCCAAGCCACATAATCAGCCACAACATATTCATGCTCCTACAGCAGAATTAATTGTCTGTGGCTTCATCTCTACATCTTTCAATGAGTGAAGAAAGTGACTCAAAAAGTCTTTTGTCCCAACAAGAAAACAAAGCGATTTAATAACTGTTGTTTTTAGATTGATACAAATTCAGGTACCTTAGAAACACTACTTCCTGTCTCTGCAACTGCTCACCATCACCCTGGATAACAGAGTCAACCAGTGGTATTGAACTCTCATCACACTGTGCCATCACAGTGATATTCTATACCACACTACCTCCTCTGCCATCAACATGTCATCTAAGGCCACATCATTCCCAGGCCACAGGTTCTTTTCACTTGATTCATAGACAAGTTTCAGATACGTCGGTGACTTCTATTCCACCACCTTCTGCATAAACATCTTATTGCTCAGATGCCACCTTATATAAAAATCTTCCACCGAGACCTGTCTCAACTCAACAAGTATACACCCTTCTCACCATTATAATGCTTACTCTTTACCCCAGTTTACTGAAGATCAAGGAACTCTGAGCACTTCATTCATATTACTAGGGGAAGTAAGTCATAGTATGTGTCCTGTACCCATTCCACCATGAAACCAGTGTCTGCCTTTTTCAAACTTCATTTCTTGGACTACATTTCCTAAATCACACAAGATATAAACCATGTTACCAGTACTAATATTATTTTGAACAGAAGATTCGATGGGGGAGTATTGTCAACCATCTAATTAAGCTTTGAACATTTGGGGGAAAGAAAAGCACCTCTACAGAAGTGGCTATAAAAAGAAAAAGAAATGGCTATAAAATATTTAAAACCACTTGAAATGGTTTTAAGGCTTGATCTTGGGAATGACTTTAAGTACTTTACTATAGTGCAGATAAGTGCCTCAGTTGAGAATATCCTTTAACAACTTTGTTCCTGTAATATGGTAAACTGACACAGAAATTACCATTTGCAATATTATTTCCGGAGGCACTGGGGTGTGGTGCTGTGTTTTTCTTTCAAAAGTGTTGTTTTTGTTAAATTCAATATTTACTTTTTCTTGTGATATATTTTCCTAACCTGGAGAAGGAAATGGCAACCCACTCCAGTACTCTTGCCTGGATAATCCCATGGACAGAGGAGCCTGGCAGGCTACAGTCCATGAGGTCGAAAGAATCGGACACGACTTAGCAACTTAACTAACCTGGGTAAAAGAACAAATTTCAACATGCTCGTAAAAAAACAATAAGGCCTTTGTACATAAATCTGTCTCCTTGTAACTTGTACCATTCTTGTTTCTAGGCCCAAATTGCTTTTTCTTTACTGTAACTTAGGCTGTGTGGCCCAAACCATCTTCAGGCTGAGCCCTGCCCTGGATTCGACATCACACAAACCAGTAGTATTTAAGCAGCTCTAGCCCAGATCTGTCAAATCCAGCATGAAATCCTCTTACTACTCCAACCCTGATATTTTTAAGATATGAATGACTTTTATTTTTTTATTAATTTACTTTAATCGGAGGATAATTTATTTACAATATTGTGGTGGGTTTTGCCATACACTGACATGAATCACCCATGGGTGCATGTTTCCCCCTTCCTGAACATTCCCTGCCAACCTCCCTCCCTACCCCATCCCTCCAGACTGTTCCAGAGCACCAGCTGTGAGTGCCCTTCTTCATGCACTGAACTTGCACTGGTTATCTATTTTACATATGGTAATATACATGTTTCAATGCTATTCTCTCAAATCATCCCACTCCTGCCTTCTCCCACATAGTCCAAAAGTCTGTTCTTTACATCTTTGTCTCTTTTGCTGTCTTGCATATAGGATCATCATTACCATCTTTCTAAATTCCATATATATGTGTTAATATACTGTACTGTTATTTCTCTTTTTGACTTCACTGTGTATAATAGGCTCCATTTCATCGACCTCATCAGAACTGATTCAAATGTATTCTTTTTAATGGCTTAGTAATACTCCATTGTGTATATGTACCACAGCTTTCTTACCCATTCGTCTGCTGATGGACATCTAGGTTGCTTCCATGTCCTAGCTACTGTAAATGGTGCTGCAGTGAACACTGGGGTACCTGTGTCTCTTTAAATTCTGGTTTCCTCGGTGTGCATGCCCAGCAGTGGGATCAGTGGGTGTATGGCAGTTCTATTTCCAGTTTTTAAGGAATCTCCACAATGTTTCCCCATAGTGGCTATACCAGTTTGCATTCTCACTAACAGTGTAAGAGGGTTTCCTTTTCTCCACACCCTCTCAAGCAATTGTTTGTACACTTTTTGATGGCAGCCATTCTGAACGGTGTGAGATGATACCTCATTGTGGTTTTGATTTGCATTTCTCTAATAGTGAGTGCAGCACTTTCATAGCATCATCTTTCAGGATTTGAAACAGCTCAACTGGAATGCCATCACCTCCACTAGCTTTGTTCATAATGATGCTTTCTAAGGCCCACTTGACTTCACATTCCAGGATGTCTGGCTCTAGGTGAGTGATCACACCATCGTCATTATCTGGGTCATGAAGATCTTTTCTGTACAGTTCTTCTATGTATTCTTGCCACCTCTTAGTATCTTCTGCTTCTGTTAGGTCCAGACCATTTCTGTCCTTTATCGAGCCCATCTTTGCATGAAATGTTCCCTTGGTATCTCTAATTTTCTTGAAGAGATCTCTAGTCTTTCCCATTCTGTTCTTTTCCTCTATTTCTTTGCATTGATCGCTGAGGAAGGCTTTCTTATCTCTTCTTGCTTTTCTTTGGAACTCTGCATTCAGATGCTTATATCTTTCCTTTTCTCCTTTGGTTTTCGCTTCTCTTCTTTTCACAGCTATTTGTAAGGCCTCCTGAGACAGCCATTTTGTTATTTTGCATTTCTTTTCTATGAGGATGGTCTTGATCCCTGTCTCCTGTACAGTGTCACAAACCTGATTCCGTAGTTCATCAGGCACTCTATCTATCAGATCTAGGCCCTTAAATCTATTTCTCACTTCCACTGTATAATCATAAGGGATCTGATTTAAGTCATACCTGAATGGCTTAGTGGTTTTCCCTACTTTTTTCAATTTAAGTCTGAATGTGGCATTAAGGAGTTCATGATCTGAGCCACAGTCAGCTCCTGGTCTTGTTTTTGTTGCAATATGCCAGAAGATTTGGAAAAGTCAGCAGTGGCCACAGGACTGGAAGAGGTCAGTTTTCATTCCAATCCCAAAGAAAGGCAATGCCAAAGAATGCTCAAACTACCACACAATTGCACTCATCTCACACACCAGTAAAATAATGCTCAAAATTATCCAACCCTGGCTTCAGCAATACGTGAACTGTGAACTTCCAGATGTTCAAGCTGGTTTTAGAAAAGGCAGAGGAACCAGAGATCAAATTAAATAAGCAAGGTGACAATGTACAGCCTTTTCCCTATTTGGAACCAGTCTGTTGTTCCATGTCCATTTCTTTCTTTTTATTTATTTATTTATTTAAATTTATTTATTTATTTATTTATTTTTTAAATTACAATACTGTATTTGTTTTGCCATACATGTCCATTTCTAACTGTTGCTTCCTGACCAGCATACAGGTTTCTCAAGAGGCAGGTCAGGTGGTCTGGTATTCCCATCTCTTTCAGAATTTTCCAGTTTATTGTGATCCACACAGCCAAAGGCTTTGGCATAGTCAATAAAGCAGAAATAGATGTTTTTCTGGAACTCTCGTGCTTTTAAATTTTTTTCTGCTATTGTTTTACCAGATCCTAATCAAATAGATAATCATGATTCTACAATGATAATAGAAGAAAACACTGGGCCCCAGTCTGATTTATTTGATAATCATTTTGAGGGCAGCTCTCATGCTTACTTACAGGTCATTTACCAGAGACCAAAGTGGCCAATTTAAGGCTTTCTTTGCTATGGTGACTTATCATTAAGTTTGTGTCTGGAATTAAGTTAGCACAAGCAGATAAGTTTATAGCCATCATTAGAGTTGAAATCCTTGGTTCTGCTGTTGCTAAATGTGTGTTTGATGTCTGTCATGCAACAGAGAAAATTTAGAAAAATTGGATGGTCTTGGTTTCTATGATAACTGAAACATCTTGTAGAGATTTGAAAGCTGATTTGTTAGAGGCTTTTCAACTGCCTATTCAGATTATCAGTAATCTATTGCAGAGGTCACATGGGGCAAAATGACACAATTTGTGAAGGCAATGATAATGCTGAAAGAGCTGCAGAAGCCACTATTAAAACAGGACAGACTCCAAATATAGAAGCCCCATTTCTAATACTAGAAACCTCTATCCATTTTCTAAAACCAGCTTCAAAAAGGGAAATGAACAAATGGATTGAAAAGGGGTTAAAAGAAATTCAACCGGACTATAGGAATTACTAACAAAATGATTCCTATATCACAGCTTTTATTTGCTTGATTAGTTTATTATGTTATCAACAAAATCAAACTGAAAGGGAGTTTTTAAAGGTACTAGATTAATACTACATCTATCAAAAAGATGAAACTATTCAAAACATATTAAAGAGTTTCATTATTTGCCAGCAGAAATCTTTACAGACCACTCTCAATGTAGGTGCAGAAAGTTTTCCCTGACCAACTTTACCAGGAACCCAGTGGCACTTAGATTTCATAGAATTGAGGCCTATGGAAGGTAGATTTTGTCTAGTGGTGTATGTATGATATCTTTTCCCTCTTCAAAACCATCCAGTCTAGGTTCAATACAGGATACAGGATGCTTGGGGTGCACTGGCATGACCCAGAGAGATGATATGGAGAGGGTGGTGGGAGGGGGGTTCAAGTTTGGGAACTCATGTACACCCATGGTGGATTCATGTCAATGTATGGCAAAACCAATACAGTATAGTAAAGTAAAAAATAAATAAATAAAGAGAAAAAAAAAAAAAAAAAACAGATCCTCAGGCATTATGGTAAAGTCCCTCTTCATGCACCTATTCCCCACTGTTGAGATCCCATAGGTTATTCAATCAGATGGAAGAGATCATTTTATGTCTATTGTTGTTGAGGGATTATGCAAATGTTTGCAGACTCCAAAAAGCTATCATATTTCAAGTAGAATAAAAACTCAAACTCTAACAAACTCATTGGCTGAGATTCAGTGATCTATGGGTAAAATGGCCTAGAGAGTCATCAGTAGTTTTCTTAAAAGTTAGAGCAGCTCTTGCAAGCAATAATGTTCTCTCTTAGAACTTATATTTGACAGGTCTGTGAATTTGGGTCTGAAATCACTTCCTCCACTTTGATTTAACTAAATTCTCTCTTTATCATGTTTGATACCATAAATGGCTTTTATCTTCCCTAGAAACCCTGAGACAAAGTCAGAAGACCCTAGAGGGACCTACTGGAAGAAGTCTGCCACTCCTGTTCAACTGAACAATTTAGTTTCCATAAAAGTGCTCTGGAGAAAAGATGCATTGTCACCATGCAGAGGGGCCACTTCAGGTGCTACTGATCACCCAAATGGCCAAAGTGAAAGAAAACCCAGATAGGTTCATGCTTCCCACATGAAGCCAGCTCTTCAAGAGGACTCACCTATGGTTTGCAAAAATGACCTGAAACTTAAATTTTCTGGAATAAATGGTGTTGGTACCGAACTCAACTGAAAGGAGGTATGAAGAACTTATTACTATTCTCAGACTGGACTGCCTTGTTATCTTATTCAAAATATTAATTATACTATTCAAAATACTCTTCAAAATACTAGTATAACAGTGAATTGTTTGTTGTTTCATTACTCTTAGAATCACATTTTACTAGCAAGCAAACAGGTTATTTGTTACACTACTCTCTGTACTCCCATAATGATTTGTAGAGTCACACATTTCTGATCAGCTCTGAATTGTACTCCCAGTATGGACAGAGCCTGGGCTTATAAATCCAACAATTTGATTATTGGCAGAAAAAAATAGAACTGTATTATAAACTTTTTATAACATTAAGGTGAAAATAACTAATATGCATCCAGATACTCAAGCTCCAAATTTGACACAAATAAATGTTAACTAGCCTGATTGTAAGGGTGGTATATATGATTAGTAATATATGATTATATGATTACTAACAGAAATGATTACTATATATGTATATATTAGTAATAGAAATGATTAGTATATATGATTAATAATAGATAGGAAGCTGGCATTTATGGATAGAGACAACAGAAGACAGGTATAATGTCACTGTTAGTCACTTTGGGATACAAGTTTCTCCAGTTCTAGTGCAGAAAAACACCCCTATTATATTGAAAGTGAAAGTGAAGTCACTCAGTCGTGTCCGACTCTTTGCGACCCCATAGACTGTAGCCTACCAGGCTCCTCTGTCCATGGGATTTTTCAGGCAATAGTACTGGAGTGGATTGCCATTTCCTTCTCCAGGGGATCTTCCCAACCCAGGGCTCGAACCCAGGTCTCCCGCATTGTAGACAGACGCTTTACCATCTGAGCCACCAGGGAAGTCCCCTGTTATATTGGGTGGACCAAAATGTTTGTTCAGATTTTCTTGCAAGATATTATGGAAAACTCTAAAACTTTTGGCCCACCTGATACTATTTATAATAGTTAAATATCCATGGGTAACTACTGAGTTAGAGGTGAAAAATGGCCCAGAAGTTAGGTTTGCCCTCAAGACATAACTTATTGGAGCCATGTACCTTGAACACTGGAAGTTGAAGGGGAAAATTTGCCACCCCCAAAATGCCTCTCTGCCATAAGGATTACCTTAAGTTGCTTATTTTTAAGAAATAGCAGATACAGGAAGAGCTATTAATAGAGTGGAAGTTACCCTTTTATAAGAGATATTTATATCTATAAGAGAAATCTTCATTCCTAAGGGTGTCTCCCTCTCTGTACCAGGAAAAGGATGATTTAACCTCCAGAAACTTATCAGTGGAGAAGGCAGCACCTCAAATCTGCATAACAACTATATCCTAGTTTTCTGTGTGTTCCCTAGTCACCTCCCATAACTGCCAGCCCACCTCCAATATCTTCAGTTGTCTTAGCTGGAAATGGTATATAAGTTGAAGGTTTGGGCCATTTTGGAGAGTTAATCAGTTTTCTGGGTCTCTCCCATGTATATGGGAGGTATAGTGAATAAAAGTTGCTCCGTCATATCCAACTCTGTGACCTCATCGACTGCAGCCCACCAGGCTCCTCTGTCCATGGGATTTCCCAGGCAGGAATACTGGAGTGGGTTGCCATTTCCTTCTCCAGGAGATCTTCCCAAGCTAGGGATCGAACATGGTTCTCACACTGCAGGAGGACTCTCTACCCACTGAGCCACCAGGGAAGCCCTTCCAGGGAAGTATATATGTATATATGTTATTAAGTTTCTGTTTGTTTTTCTGTTAATCTTTTTTCAAAAGGGGGTTTTAAGAAGAACCTAGAAGGGGAGACGGAAAATTATTTTTTTCTCCCTAGAAAGTTTAATCTATACCCTTCAGTGGGTGTCTCATAGTAGGACTTTGATACTAGATAATGGCCATGTGTGTGTTTTATATCTGGGAGAAATATTTGGGAAGATTGAATAATTACAGAAAGGTCTAGTTTATTCTGTAATTATACTGTTACTTCTGTGAGGGGAAATTTATTGGGGCTTAAGAAAAACTCAGTTAAAAATTTACATTATCAGGGCCCAGAGTTACTCAGTGAATCTACTCCAGATTTAGATTGGATGGAATATTATAAAAAACTGCAAAGCAATGCTTAAGTAGTTATTTTAAAGCTCAAAGATATAACAACTTATAAAAGTAACGTATGACAAAAGAGAATTTTTGTACATTGTTAATCAAGAATCTTCTTTAACCATTCACCATTATGATATGATATACTTCATTTTTCTCAAGACAAATATTATACTAATTTTAAAATCCATCTGACTGTAATTCTGATAAAATGCTTTGTTCTGTGTTTCACTGTGGCCTTAGACTGTTGTATGCTTAGACTATAAAGATAAATGTCATTGTAGATAATTAGAAATTTTAATTTTATTAGAAAATAGCAACAGAAAGGGGACATTATAAGTTAAACTCTGAAAAATGTTAAGTTTCCCTTAGTGCAAAATAGGAAATAACTTTTCCCTCTCCCTTTCATCATTTTCTTCAGAAAACTTGAGATTATAAACGTTCTCTCTGCCTCTTTGAGACACATATAAGTATTTTTAATATAAATTTATTTTAATTGGAGGCTAATTACTTAACAATATTGTATTGGTTTTGCCATACATCAACATGAATCCACCACAGGTGGGTGTACACGTGTTCCCCATCCCGAACCCCCTCCCACCTCCCTCCCCATACCATCCCTCTGGGTCGTCTCAGTGCACCAGCCCCAAGCATCCTTATCCTGCATCGAACCTGGACTGGCGATTCATTTCATATATGATATTATACATGTTTCAATGCCATTCTCCCAAATCATCCCACCCTGTCCCTCTCCCACAGAGTCCAAAAGGCTGTTTTATACATCTGTGTCTCTTTTGCTGTCTCACATACAGGGTTATGGTTACCATCTTTCTAAATACCATATATATGTGTTAGTATACTGTATTGGTGTTTTTCTTTCTGGCTTACTTCACTCTGTATAATAGACTCCAGTTTTATCCACCTCATCACAAGTGATTCAAATGTATTCTTTTTAATGGCTGAGTAGTACTCCATTGTGTATATGTACCACAGCTTTCTTATCCATTCATCTGCTGGTGGACATCTAGGTTGCTTCCATGTCCTGGCTATTATAAACAGTGCTGCGATGAACACCGGGGTACACATAAGACACATATAAGTATTTTTAAATGGTAAAGTTTCTTACCAATTTTATATCCCAGCAATGTCATTAATGAGGGCCAAGGGACCATGTCTTTGAAAAACATCAAATAGGGTGGTGCCTTAATTTCACATCTGTGGCAGTTTAGCTCCATGTATATAATGGATTGTATCTGCTTGGTTATAAAAGAGTAAGATTTCTTTTGTTTTTACAGTCTCTCTAGGGGATTGCCTGTGATATGCATCACAGTTTGGTTTAATGCTTATTCAATACTTCTACTGTTTTATTATTTCTACATTTGTGGAGAGGTTTTATTGGCTTGGCAGGGGATGTTTATAGTTCCCATCACCAGCCACCTATCTCAGGACAAAAGTCCTTCCCTGGCTCTCCAGCCCAGTGGCAAAAGCCTCACAACACTGATCTCAAGCTGGACTCACCTGCTGCAGTCTGCCCCATGGTTGCCTCAATTTGTCAGTTCTCTTAACTAGACTCTACTTAACTGATTGGTGAGGTTAAGTGAAGTGCTCAGTTTCCTCTGTAAAACATACTGATGCTTTCAGAATGCTAAATGCTCATAGCACATAGACTGTGCTACAGAATCCATTCACACTTTTAGTTTCCATCAGTTGAATTATATGCTTAAGAGTCAAATATTTTAGCTTCCAAATCTTGTAATCACCTGAACTTACATTATTAAATAGAATTGACAAAACAATGATACATGGTTACACACACAGATATTTTCATAAAAAGTTGTATTGTTTTGAAAAGACCTACTAACATTTGGCAGTCTCCTAGTGGAAAAAAAAAACAAAACAAATGGTCACCCTACAGTGAGGCCCACAAAAAGGTAGACCCCAGTAATCCATAAATAATTTCCAATCAATTTTGCTTTTTTTTTAAAGTCAAGTTCACTGGCATAAACCCCTCAGTAAAATGCACCCACTTAAATGTACAGTTATGAGTCTTGACAAATATGTACGCTAGCTTATACCACAATCAAGAGATAGAACATTTCCATACAACAAAAAGGTCCCTTCAGTCCCTCTGCAGTCAATCTGCACCCCACCACTAGCCTCAGACAACCCCCAATCTATTTTGTTCCTGTGGATAAGTTTTGCATATTGCAATACCTCATCTAAATTGGAATTATGTGAATTTTTCTGTCTGATTTTTGTTCAGTTTAATTTCTTGAAATTCATGCTGTTGAATATATCAAGATTTAAATTTTACCCATTAGTATTAATATGTTAATTATATTAATCCATTGTATTAATATACCACTTTTTCCCCATTTAAATGTTGATATTTTGGTTGATTTCTAGTTTGAGACTAAAATAAATAAAACTGCTATGAACACATTTCATGTGTAAGTCATTTTGTAAACAGATTTCATTTTATTTGAAATGTACAAGTATGTACATTCTTGTACATTCTAAATGCTAGGTTGTTTTGGAAGTCCAAAATGCTAGGTTATATCATAAAAGTATTTGACTGTTTTGTTTCAGGGCAAATTAAGCTCAGAAGCTGAGTTTGTCTTTGCCAGCAATTAATTTAACACAGATTCACTGTGGGAATTATGATAATTTCACTAGCCAAGAGAATATAGGATGTCTCTGAATAAACCAATAAAGAAATAATATACTCAAAACAAATGATAAGTTACACTGTTGTACCAGGCAAAATTAGATGAAAGGAATAAAGTCCAATTTAGTTAAGGTGTATCTTTTCTAAGAGTTTTGGTTTCTCCTTAGAGAAGGCTTTGCCAACCAAGATCTGACTTCCAGCTGCTAGCATAAAAATAAAAGACCCTAGTTGCTGGAGCGTGTTGCTAGGGAACAGTGGTGCCTGTGTCCATAGGTATGCTGAACTCCTCTGGCTACATATCAGACCACTGCCAATAAAGGCAGTGCCTTTTACCTAGGTAATGCCCCAAGGTCTTCAAAGAGCTATTACCGAAGGGTAGCTTCTACACAGACTGAAACTCAGATATTTCTCACAAATTCTCAGTATTTACAGTCTAAATATCTCTTGCCATAGTTGCTTCTCCTCCTGTTCTTACCAATAAGCCCCTAGAAGGGACCCTCAGCAGCTGGGCTACCAAGTGCTTATCAATTACAACAGATGACAACTTACTTCATTCTCATATCAAAACAACTTTACTTCTAAAAACAACTGTTTTGTGTTTATCATAAACAAGTAAATTAAAACTTCACTTTCATCATAAACAAGTGGATTTGAAATAGCAAACTAAGAGTCGACATTGACCTTTATTTTTAAGAAACTGCCCAGTTTCCCAAATAGCTGTGCCATTTTACACAACCCCAAGCAACGCATATGAGTCCCAATGGTTCCACATTTGCCCCAAAACTTTTAATTTTAGCCATTGTGGTATCTAGTACCTCATAGTGTTTTTTATTTTCATCTTTCTGTTGACTAATGATGTTAAACATCTTTTAATATACTTACTATTCATATCTTTTGTGAAGTGTCTGTTTAAATCTTTTTTCTCATTTATGTTGTATTGCTTGTCTTATTGAGATGTAAGAGTCCTTTGTATATTGTGGATCAAAGTCCTTTATCAGAGGCATGTATTACAAATATTTTTACCCTGCTCATGACTTGCCTTTCAATTTTCTTCTTGAAGAACAGAAGGGGTTTTTTTCTTTTATGTTTTAGTGCAACGCTGCAAAGATTTCCTCCCATGATTCTTTTAGAAACGTTATATTTTTTTATGTTTAGTTCTATAAGCAATTTAAAGTAGGTTCTGTGTTGATATGAGGTAATGGCTAACTTTCTTTTTTCCAGTTGTTCTCATACCATTTGCTTCAATGGCTATCTTTCTCCAGTCAATTACCTTGGCAATTTCATCAAAAATTGAATGAACATATATGTGTAGGTCTATTTCTGGACACTCTGTTCTGTCTCGTTTCTCTAAGTCACAGTATACTTAAGGACAAGATGTTACCAGCAACATGCTGGTAAATGTTTACCAACAGGCACTTTGGGAACATGGGTACAAACAACTAAACAAAAAATGCTGATTTGTAGCATTTGCTGACTGCCAAGGTATAAATCCTATATAGCATATTCAAAATCAGAGACATTATTTTGCAAACAAAGGTCCATCTAGTCAAGGCTATGGTTTTTCCAGTGGTCATGTATGGATGTGAAAGTTGGACTGTGAAGAAAGCTGAGCACCAAAGAATTGATGCTTTTGAACTGTGGTGTTGGAAAAGACTCTTGAGAGTCCCTTGGACTGCAAGGAGATCCAACCAGTCCATTCTGAAGGAGATTAACCCTGGGATTTCTTTGGAAGGAATGATGCTAAAGCTGAAACTGCACTACTTTGGCCACCTGATGTGAAGAGTTGACTCACTGGAAAAGACTCTGATGCTGGGAGGGATTGGGGGCAGGAGGAAAAAGGGACAACAGAGGATGAGATGGCTGGACAGCATCACCGACTTGATAGACATGAGTTTGGGTGAACTCCGGGAGTTGGTGATGGACAGGGAGGCCTGGCATGCTTCAATTCATGGGGTCACAAAGCGTTGAACACGACTGAGTGACTGAACTGAAGGTATTAATTCTCCAAACATTGCCGATTTCAAGATATTCTGCACTAGAAACTCCAGCTGCCTCAGACTCCCCAAACTATAGTCTCTAGCTCAATTCAGTGAGCCGTCCATTTCTTTGCTTGGGTACCTTCTTCCTATCCTGAGGTCTGAAAAGTGCCTCTAGACAGAAAGCAGATATGATCACAGAGCTCACCTTGTTTCCCTTCCCTCAGAAATCATACACCTGTACTGGCTCTAGTCCAAAGTCTGAAAAACAGTTGTGTTGCATATTTTGTACAATTTTCTAGTTTTTTTGGCAGGAGGGCAAGTCTGTATCAGTTATTTCATCATGATCAGAAATGCTTCTCAATTAGCTTTAAATGCCTCACACTTAAATATGTCACAAACCACTATGTATTTGAGGAGAGCCTCTAACATGAAACACAGGAACCAAACAAAAGAATTCGGTAGGAAATAGATAATATAGAAAGCAGAATAAAACTTTTTTAGAACTATGATATCTTTAGAGAGTTATGATATTTAATACATAAAACAAGGAAAACATGCTGTAAGAAAAGGAAAAATGAGAAGGAAGATGTCTTAGAAATGAATATACACATATACAAATAAACGTGTGTATGTAATTATATATATTCACTCATATCTATATATGAGATATAATAAAAATTAGTTACAGACTGGAAAATAAATTTTCCTAAAACTTTAGAACAAAAGGACAGAGACAGTAATAAAAGAAATAATAAATAAACATAGGATCAACCCAGGTCATTCAATACTGCTTTCAGAGAAGGAAAAAAAGATTATAAAATTAAAAGAAATAATCAAAGAAAATTCCTACATTTAAGACTCATGTTTTAAGTTTTAAAAGAAAAAGGTCCAACACAATGATTAACCCACAACAAAGCACATCATCACAAAACTTTGGAACACCCAGAAGAGAGAGATTTTAAAAGCTTTCAGAGAGAAAAAATGTGAAATATACAATGAAATACAGAAGAGAATGACATTAAGTTTCTCAACAGCAACATTAGAAAGTAAAAGAAGATGAATGCCTTCAAAATTCTGAGGGACCATGAATGCCATACTTTATATCAATCAAATACAAAACACAGACTAAAGACACTGGAAACACGTAAGGTCTCAAAAAATAAAAGATGAGCTCCATCAGAAAGCAGTGAGTAAACAAAGAAAAGATGGCACCAGGAAATCCAGGAAACAGAACCACTAGAGAAGTACAGAAGAGAAAGAGTATTTTGTATCTTCTGTTTGTTTGTTTTATAATGATGAAAGGCAGCTCCAGGATAACAGTTATACAGCAGAACTAAAGAGCAGCCAGTCCCGACTGAAATGACATGATGGGGAACTTCAGGAGGCATGTCTCCAAAAAAAAAAATGTTGAACAAATTAATTCCTGTGCCTTCCAGTATTAAGAAAAGCTTACAACTCTGCAAGGATTGTGAAACTTACATAGAAAACTACACCAAATATGAACACATTTTTAACCCCAAAGTAAAACAGAATTTATAACAAAGTGTCTTGATCCAATCAGGCTATATAACAAAATACCACTGACAGGGTAGCCTATAAACCACAGATATTTATTTCTCACAGTTCTAGAGACTAAAGTCCAAGATCAGAGTGCCAGCATGGTCAGGTGAGAGTTCTCTTCTGCACTGCAGATTTCTTCTTGTATCCTCCTGTGACAGAAGGGGCTAGTAAGCCCTGTGGGATCTCACTAATCCCACTGAAGGCTGCACCCTCACCATGTTGTTATCATCGCCCAAAGACCGGTACCTGCTATCACCTTCGGGGGTTAGGATTTCAACATAGGTAGGAATCTTAGGGAGATACAGACATTCAGACCATAGCAAAAGAAAACAATAATACAGTACGTAGCTCAGCTGGCTGTGCACAATATATAGCTGTAAATAATAGTGATTTATCTGTATATTGGGAGAATAGGGAAAGAAGTGTGTGTGAGGAAAGAAAGATTTTGATAACTAAATCTCCATATTAAATAGTATGAAATAGATAATGCTAAAGTTAAAAATCAAGAAAAACAACAAAGCATTTTAAAATATGAAGGTAATAACAGAAGAAATAACCCTGGGGGACAGGACCCGGGAGCGATGAGGACAGGTAGGGGACTAACACTCTTACACATGTGCCTTGCAGTACTAGTAGGTCAACTGTTAAACTAAGAGCACATATCACTTTGATAAAATTTTCTAATTAAATTTAAAAATAATTTCTTCCTGGCACTATTTCTAATTTTTCCTTGGATGAAATACCTCAAAATGGAAAGGTCAAGACATGATTAGGAGGAGGAAAGGGATGACATCTAATACACCTGGCTTGAATTACTGCCCAGGGGTCTACCCTCACCATTCACACTTGATCACTTCCTTCTAAGGCTAGATCTTGAATCTAGACTCATGATTCTGGAGTCAGACAGAGTGAGCTCAGAATTACCTATGATGCAAAACCCAAATGCTCTTTTCCCCAGAACAGAGGAAACTAATAAATTAGGACTATTGTTTTCACGAAAGTAGTCACTGAGCTCTGTTCCTAAAGTTGCTTATCTTCATTAAGAGAAATTGAGTAACATCTGGTGGCATCCTGATTACATCTCCTTAATTTGGAAACACTGCTTGTTCACTTGCTTACTTGTTTGCTTACTCTTTTATGTGTGTGTCTCCATAGATAAATTAGGGAGAAATCCACTCCTTTGTATTCCAAAAATGGCAAAGGAAGTCATAATTAGATTTCATTGATTTAGTTTCCTCCCTAGGGGGAAGAAGTAAAACGAGGGTAGAACACTTTCCATAGCTAGAATTTTCATCTTAAACTCCCCACAGAAGTTTGGCTCAGGACTGGGGGGGCGGAGGGGAGCTTTTTCATCTAAAGATTAATTCCAGCTGTGGAGCTCAGGACCATCAAGACAATTTGAAGATTCCCAACTTCAGACAGAAAACTAGAGGAAGTGTAGCTAATACTAGGATATTTGGGGATGTGTCACTTGATAGAGAATAATAGTAAAGCTCTTAAAAATAACATTTTAAGTTAGAATGAAATATTTAAATATATATCTTTAAGATTCCTTGATGGACCTAGAGTCTCATACAGAGTGAAGACTTTAACTTCACTCTCTGTATGAGAGTGAAGTTAAATCAGAAAGAGAAAAATATCATATATTAATGCATATATATTGAATCCAGAAAAATGGTAGAGATGAACCTATTTGCAGGGCAGGAATAGAGACACAGACATAGAGAACAGACATGTGGTCACAGCAGGGGAAGAGGAGGGTGAGATGAACTGGGAGAGTAGTATTGACATATATATACTACGACATATTAAATACATAGCTGCTGGGAATCTGCTGTATAACACACGGAGTTCAGCTCCGTGCTCTGTGATGATCTAGAGGGGTGGGATGGTAGGGTAGGAGGGAGGTTCAAGAGGGAGGGGATATATGTATACATATAGATGATTCACTTCATTGTATAGCAGAAAGTAACAACATTGTAAAGCAATTATACTCCAATAATTAAAAAAAAAAAAAAGATTTCCTGGTGTGGGTTTTTTTTTTAATTATTCAGTTCAGTTCAGTCAGTCAGTAGGTCGTGTCCGACTCTTCGCAACCCCATGAATGGCAGCACGCCAGGCCTCCCTGTCCATCACCAACTCCCAGAGTTCAGACTCGCGTCCATCAAGTCGGTGATGCCATCCAGCCATCTCATCCTCTGTCGTCCCCTTCTCCTCCTGCCCCTAATCCCTCCCAGCATCAGAGTCTTTTTCAATGAGTCAACACTTCGCATCAGGTGGCCAAAGTACTGGAGTTTCAGCTTTAGCATCATTCCTTCCAAAGAAATCCCAGGGCTGATCTCCGTCAGAATGGACTGGTTGGATCTCCTTGTAGTCCAAGGGACTCTCAAGAGTCTTCTCCAACAACATAGTTCAAAAGCATCAATTCTTTGGTGCTCAGCTTTCTTCACAGTCCAACTCTCACATCCATATATGACCACAGGAAAAACCATAGCCTTGACTAGAGAGACCTTTGTTGGCAAAGTAATGTCTCTGCTTTTTAATATGCTATCTAGGTTGGTCACAACTTTCCTTCCAAGGAGTAAGCGTCTTTTAATTTCATGGCTGCAATCGCCATCTGCAGTGATTTTGGAGCCCAAAAAAATAAAGTCTGACACTGTTTCCACTGTTTCTCCATCTATTTCCCATGGAGTGATGGGACCAGATGCCATGATCTATTTCTTTGCATTGATTGCTGAAGAAGGCTTTCTTATCTCTCCTTGCTAGTCTTTGGAACTCTGCATTCAAATGGGTATATCTTTCCTTTTCTCCTTTGCTTTTCGCCTCTCTTCTTTTCACAGCTATTTGTAAGGCCTCCCCAGACAGCCATTTTGCTTTTTTGCATTTCTTTTCCATGGAGATGGTCTTGATCCCTGTCTCCTTTACAATGTCACAAATTCTAATCCTGATCAGATAAGAGGGCCTCTGTTATATTGTTTACTTCTCATTTCCCATTGCAACGCCTCATCCCATCTCAAAAACAGACACACACACACACACCCCATAAGTTACTTGCCTGGGCTCTCAATATTCCATATGTTTCCCATATTTTGAGGTATCCAGTTCTGCCTGTTGGACTGTGAATGTCCGCCTACACCCTGCAGCTGAGTCTATGCTGCCTCAATCCCGTGATGCCTGTCTCGTTGCAGGTCTCAGTCTTTCCAAGTCTGCCCCATCTTGTTTTAAGACATGACACAAGTTCTGACCTCTGTGGTATTACAGAATAAAGCTACCAGCCCTTCAAGCTCTTAAAGGCAGTCAACTCCTGAAGCCACAGGTTTTTGGTTTTTTTTCACCTCTTTTTCATGTGTGAATTCACTAGAGAAAAGCTGCATTTAACTTGGCTTTATGTCAAGGTGCTTGCATTATAGTTGCTGGATTCACTTTAGCCTAATATAATTATAACAAAAATACTCTAACTTGGATTACCATGAAGTTTATACTTCCACTGCAGTGATTTTCATATTTTGTTGTGCATTAAAATCTCTGTAGGCGTGGCTAAAATGCATATTCCTGGGCCCCATCCCCCTACCCCCAACAAGAGATTGAGTCAGTCAGTACATATAAGGTGAAGTCCAGAAATCTGCAGTTTAAGCACTCAGGTGATCTGATGTCATGGGATGCTGTGGTCCACAATTTCAATTTACTAGCTTGTCAATGAAGCCCAATGGTCCATTCAAGTAACTGAGTAAGAAACAGAAATTCTCCTTTTTTTTTTTTTTTTTGGAACATAAATTCTCCTTTCAAGGGCTTTGAAGAATTGCATCTAGAAATCTGCTTTTCCTCTCTGATGGCATTAAATCCAAAGAGAAGGAAATCAAGCGCTATACTGCTGGCTCTGCCCCTTTAAAGAACGTCGCTATCCTGAAAATGGAATGCTTGCTTGCTTCCTTCACAAAGTTCTGCTTGCCGTGGGAGTAAAAGGTGTTATGATTGCAAAATTTGTGTTCACCAGACAAATTCTAGTTCTTTCATATGGCTTTAGACAATGCTGTCTCTTAACTGTTTGTACAGCACTTCAAAATCCTGAGGAGGTGGTTCAGTGTGGGCTAATGCCAGGGTTATTTAGAGAACTTGCAAACAGAATCAAGACAGAGCTGTTCAAGAGGACAGAACAGTAGCTTTCCCAGCAATAGGGACTTGTACTTGCTAGAGCCCCTGAATCATTGTGGAGCACAGACTGCCCACCTCTCCTAAAGGAGTGGGAAGTAAATTACTTCCCAGGCTCAAAGATGAGAATGTGGCTTAAACATTCCATGTGATGCTCTCCTATTCCAAATTCTAGGCTCTCATAAGATCCCAGGCAATGAGAGAAATAAGAGAAATTATCACAGTTCTGACTCTGCTGATTCTAAGGCCTTGAGCAAGTCTTTCACTGTCCTGAATTCATAGAATTAGGATGGTAATATTTACCTCACAATATGGTTGCAAAAAAAGTTATGAAAATATGTATCAGAGTACCTGGCAGTAAACCACTGCAACATTGATTTTTTTCACTGTGCCTCATAATTTGGTCTGGGGTCAATGCCACACCAATGCCTCAATGGCAGTGAGTATCCCCAGCCACCATTTAGCTCATGGCAGTACCCTTTTCCAGGGGACACCACATGCCATTTAATGTGGTTGATTTTAGGGTGTGGTTGTCAGTTACCAGTAAACAGAGTAGCAAGCAGATTTTAATGCGAATTGAGGATTCCTCTCATTTCCTGAAAAAATTCCATTTTGACTCACTTATTTTCACAGTATATTAATGAAGGTTAAAAATTATAGATAGCAAATTCCAGATTTATCTAGCAATTAAGGCACGGGCTCTCAACAGCTCTCAAAACCACCCTTATGGGTGGTTTTCCAATTTATGAAAACCTGATGAATGCTACAAATCTTCACTCTTTCCTCTGGAGAAAAAAAAAATACATACACATCAAATTTTACAGTTTATGGAGGTTCACCAACTCCCTACAGACCAGGCTAAGAAGTCCTGATATAAGTATCATCACGCACCACTCTGTCTCTAGTAAAACAGGAGCCTAAGCCCTCCTTACCCTGAGAACAACATGAGAACTTCTCTAAAAAGGCTATTAAAACCCCACAGAAGACTTGTGTGGGCTCCTTTAACAGACACTTGGGTTCTCAAAAGGACTACATACGGCATATGTCTAAGCAATGATGGGGTTGCCATGGTGAGGAGATTAAGAACTCAGTTTTATAGTTTAGCAAAAATGTCTTCTAGCTTCTGTAAATCAGGCAAAATGGAGGGCAGGGTGGGAAGAATAGTCCAAGAAAACAAAGTTTTCTCAAAGGGTCTCATCCAAATTTCAAGGGTCATGTTATCCACATTGCTCAAGCGATATTGCAATTATGCTGGAAAAATGCTTCTGCTCCTCCACAATCAGGCACTGCTCACCACCCTCCCAAGTCTGCTTTTTCTAATGGGTATTTCAGAATACCAACTTGCTGATGCTCTGATTCTCAGATACCAAGAGTCAAACAGCAAGAGATCTATTTTTCAGATGACAAGCAGCTGAGAGAGGCAAGGATGAAACAGGTTGTGTACACTAAATAACAGAAATTAGACATCACGCAAGAGACAAATGGTAAACTCTGTTCAGTGAACCTCTATTATTACATATTTTTAAACTTTCAGTGTAGGCATGCCTTTTTATTAAAGGCATGGCCATTAATAACCCATCTGCCTCCTACAGAGAGCTATGTTGGGGTCACAACAGTGTCATTTAAATATAAAGGTAACAATTCTGGCTTTCGCCACCAAAATGTATACGCAGAGTTGCTCCGCCATAACAATCATCTCTATTCCTTCAACCCTTAAGAGTAAAGATATGCTTTTAAGAGAACGCTGGTCAAGTCAGGAATGCGATTTGTGGCCAAAGAATAAGACATATGTGGCTTGTACATGCTATGTATGTGGTTTATATGCATGCCCTTGACCTCATTAGCACAAGTCTCTCCTCATCAATCAGCCTCATCTGAGGAATCAAATGTAAGCACAGAATTTGTTACTTTCCCCAGAAAGGAATGGTGTCCACGGAGAAAATTAAAGAGATCAATGGCAGCTCTGGGAAGAAAAAGATGGCTTTTAAATTAATTGCTAAATAATGAATTGAAATAGGCAAGAAAAAAAAACTGAAAAACAACATTAGAACTGAAAAAATGAGACTCATCTTTTCTAATACTCAGCTAGCATCTCTCTCCTTGGTATCTTCAGCAATGAGATTCAATGAAGATATCCAAGTGACAGTTATGTCACCTGTTCATAAGACTTAAAGTGAAACTGCTAGTCACTCAATCATGTCTGACTCTTTGTGACCTCATGGACTGTAGCTACCTAGATCTGATAGACAATCTGATGAACTATGGACGGAGGTTCGTGACACTGTACAGGAGATAGGGATCAAGACCATCTCCATGGAAAAGAAATGCAAAAAAGCAAAATGGCTGACTGAGGATCACTTACAAATTGCTGTGAAAAGAAGAGAGGCGAAAAGCAAAGGAGAAAAGGAAAGATATACCCATTTGAATGCAGAGTTCCAAAGACTAGCAAGGAGAGATAAGAAAGCCTTCTTCAGTGATCAATGCAAAGAAATAGAGGAAAACAATAGAATGGGAAAGACTAGAGATCTCTTCAAAAAAATTAGAGATACCAAGGAAACATTTAATGTAAAGATGGGCTCAATAAAGGACGGAAATGGTATGGACCTAACAGAAGCAGAAGATATTAAAAAGAGGTGGCAAGAATACACGGAAGAACTGTACAAAAAGATCTTCACAACCCAGATAATCACGATGGTGTGACCACTCATTTAGAGCCAGACATCCTGGAATGTGAAGTCAAGTGGGCCTTAGGAAGCATCACTACAAACAAAGCTAGTGAAGGTGATGGAATTCCAGTAGAGCTATTTCAAATCCTGAAAGATGATGCTGTGAAAGTGCTGCACTCAATATGCCAGCAAATTTGGAAAACTCAGCAGTGGCCACAGCACTGGAAAAGGTCAGTTTCATTCCAATCCCAAAGAAAGGCACTGCCAAAGAATGCTCAAACTACCGCACATTCACACTCATCTCACACGCTAGTAAAGTAACGCTCAAAATTCTCCAAGCCAGGCTTCAGCAATAAGTGAACCGTGAAGTACCAGATGTTCAAGCTGGTTTTAGAAAAGGCAGAGGAACCAGAGATCAAATTGTCAACATCTGCTGGATCATGGAAAAAGTGAGAGAGTTACAGAAAAACATCTACTTATGCTTTATTGACGATGCCAAAGCCTTTGACTGTGTGGATCACAATAAACTGTGGAAAATTCTGAAAGAGATGGGAATAACAGACCACCTGACCTGCTCCTTGAGAAACCTATATGCAGGTCAGGAAGAAATAGTTAGAACTGGACATGGAACAACAGACTTGTCCAAATAGGAAAAGGAGTGCGTCAAGGCTGTATATTGTCACCCTGCTTATTTAACTTATATGCAGAGTATATCAAGAGAAATGGTGGTCTGGAAGAAACACAAGCTGGAATCAAGATTGCCAGGAGAAATATCAATAACCTCAGATATACAGATGACACCACCCTTATGGCAGAAAGTGAAGAGGAACTAAAAAGCCTCTTGATGAAAGTGAAAGAGGAGAGGGAAAAAGTTGGCTTAAAGCTCAACATTCAGAAAACAAAGATCATGGCATCTGGTCCCATCACTTCATGGGAAATAGATGGAGAAACAGTGGAAACAGTGTCAGACTTTATTTTTTTGGGCTCCAAAATCACTGCAGATGGCGATTGCAGCCATGAAATTAAAAGACACTCCTTGGAAGGAAAGTTATGACCTACCTAGACAGCATATTAAAAAGTAGAGACATTACTTTGCCAACAAAGGTCTCTCTAGTCAAGGCTATGGTTTTTCCAGTGGTCATGTATGGATGTGAGAGTTGCAATGTGAAGAAAGCTAGCACCAAAGAATTGATGCTTTTGAACTATGTTGTTGGAGAAGACTCTTGAGAGTCCCTTGGACTGCAAGGAGGTCCAACAAATCCATCCTAAAGAAGACCAGTCCTGGGTGTTCATTGGAAGGACTGATGCTGAGTCTGAAACTCCAATACTTTGGCCACCTGATGCGAAGAGTTGACTCATTGGAAAAGACTGATGCTGGGAGGGATTAGGGGCAGGAGGAGAAGGGGACGACAGAGGATGAGATGGCTGGAAGTTATCACTGACTCGATGCACGTGAGTCTGGGTGAACTCTGGGAGTTGGGGATGGACAGTGCGGCCTGGCATGCTGTGATTCATGGGGTCACAAAGAGTCAGACACGACTGAGTGACTGAAATGAACTGAACTGAACTGGACTGTAACCAACAGGCTCCTCTGTCCATGGGATTCTCCAGGCAAGAATACTGAAGTGGGTTTCCATTTCCTTCTCCAGGGGATCTTCCCAACCCAGGGACTGAACCTGGGTCTCCCGCATTGCAGGCAGACTCTTTACTGACTGAGCCACCAGGGAAGACCTCATAAGATTTAAAGGATATAAACTTTTCCATCAATAAGCAAGTGAGGTTTTCAAGTTCTATGGGATTGCTCCTGCATTTTTCTGCTCTTTTCTGGCTATATTCTCTTCCTAAAAGGCCTCATCTAGTCCCACAGCTTTAAATACCATCAACACTCCAATTATTCTCAAATTTATTTCTCCAGTCTTGACTTCTCCCAGCTCTGTATGCTCAATTGCCTATTTAATTGCAATTTCCAGGGTTACTAATAAAATACCTAAAATGCATACAAAAAGGAAATGAGGAAGGAATCAAAATGGTACAATAGGAAAGAAATACAGAAGAAGGCAGTATTGAAGTAATTAAAAACAAAAATAATAGAAGCAGTATAGAAAACAAATAGCAAACTGGCAAAAGTTTTCCTCAATTATTAGTTTAAGTGTAAATACATTAAACTCACCTATTAAAAGACAGTGTGGATTTTAAACATGACTCACCTATATGATGTCTACAGTAGACTCACTTTAGATACAAAGACACAAATAGGATTCAAGTAAAAGGATGGGAAAAAAACATTCCATGGATACAGTAAACAAAAAAGAGCTTGAGTAGCTACAGAGTGACTAACGCTTGCAGCTATACCAATAGCAACAAATAGACTAAGTCAAAAAATGTTACAAGAGGCAAAAAGACATACATTGATAAAAAGGTCAATTCATCAAGGAGAGATAACAATTATAGTCATATGCACTAACAAAAGAGCCCCAAAATACATGAAAAAAAATCACTGACAGAACAGAAGAAATAGTTTTACAATAATAGTTGGAGACTTCAATACTCTACTTTCAATAATGGATAGAACATCTAGACAGAAGATCAAATAAGGAGATAGAGGACTTGAACAATAGTATAAACCAAATACACCTAACAATATACATCCTTCTCAAGTGCACATGGAATATTCTTCAGGACAGCCCATATGTTAGGCTACAAAACAAGTCTCAGAATATTTTAAAGGCAGAAGTCATACAAAGTATTTTCTCTGACCACATTGGAATTATTTCAGAAATCAGCAACAGAAGGAAAACTGGAAAATTCACAAGTATGTGGAAATTAACATACTCTAAACCAATGGGTCAAAGAAAAAAAATCACAGGAAAATCAGAAAATACTTGATACAAATTAAAATAAAAACACAGCATACCAAAACTTATAAGAGGTAGTGAAAGCAATGCTCAGAGGGAACTGTATAGCTCTAAATGCATGCATTAAAACAGGAGATATATCTCAAACAAATAACCTTACTTTGCTAGCAAAAGAAAAGAATACTAAAGGTTAGAGCACAGAGCAATGCAACACACAACAGAAAAAGAGATCACTTAAACCAAAAGTTAATTTATTGAAAAGATCAACAAAATTGACAAACCTTTACCTAGATTAAGAAAAACGGAGAGAAAAATCCAAATAATGAAAACTAAAAATATAAGAGGTGACATTGTTCCAAAATTTATAGAAACAAAAGGATTATAAATGAATATTAGGAACAATTTTATGCCAATAAAATACCATGCTACTAAAATACATGAAATAGAAAATATTAACAGGCCTTAAGAAGTAAGAATGAATCAATAATCAAAACCTCTCAAAGAAAGTTCAGGACTAGATGGCTACACTGGTAAATTCTACCAAACATTCAAAGAAGAATTAACATGTAACAGTATCCTCTTCTCTCAAGAATTATTAATCTTTCAGTCAAAATAACATACAAAGTTCCCTCCTGTCATGCATTCCAATTCCTAGACTGTCTTCTCCCACATCTTTAATAACCTTTCTTTACCACTGGGCCACCTAGGATGCCCTTAAATAACCAGCTCATCCAAACATCTCAGCTTAATGTCTCCACTTCATAGAGGCCTTCCCAAATCATGCTAATAGTCGCCTCTACTTATTCTTTATCACAGTATGCTTCTTATTTCAGAAACCTCATTCTGAATTTAACCTTATCTGTTTACCTTTTTATCTTTCATCTCCACACTAAATTGAAGTGCCATGAGTTCAGATGCCTTATTCATCTTATTTACAGTTGTATAGCCAGAGCCTAACAAAGTACCTAACAAACAGCAGGCAATTGCCAAATTTTGGTGAATAAAGAAAACACTTTAACATCTAAGGTTTGTATAACCAATGACTGAAATCTTGGCACAAGAAATAACTGCATTTCAAGTTAATATTTCAAACTAAAATATATTCATTTCTAATGTGTTCCATCTTTCTTCAAACATTTAAACATATATTTTTCTAAAAAAATTTAAGATGAAGAATGATTAATTCCTAGCTGTAGCTTAATAGTATCCTTTGGCATGATTCTTTAGATAACCAAATATCTTATTCCCTTTCAGAAGGCCAAAAAGACCAAATTACTAATGCTCTATCTGGACATAAACTTATCATAATAAGTCATTCTAGATGTTATTAATAACTGTACACATGTATCAGTATTCTCTGAAGGGGGATTAAGGTACTGCCTGAATGTTACATATAGGCACATCATTTCAAGACATAGGTGTATTCACAGTCTACATTCTCACAGGAGACCCAGACCATGTTGAAATGAGAAGGGTAACAGCTACATCTCTAGTACTCTTGCCTGGAAAATCCCACGGGTGGAGGAGCCTGGTAGGCTGCGGTCCATGGGGTCGCTAAGCGTTGGACATGACTGAGCAACTTCACTGTCACACAGTGGAGAAGGAAACGGCAACCCACTCCAGTGTTCTTGCCTGGAGAATCCCAGGGACAGGGGAGCCTGGTAGGCTGCCATCTATGGTGTCGCACAGAGTCAGACACGACTGAAATGACTTAGCAACAGCTTCATCAAGCCGGTTTGCCTGATTTTTAAACATCAATTTAGGTCTCTAAAAACTGTTACCCATAATCATCTAGTGGCCAGATTTTCTGGACAAATGTCTTAGAATTCCACAGAATCTCATATAATAGAAAGACCCCAAAACTGAATTGAGGTACTGGTAATGCTATGAAGTGGCCAAAAGCTAAAACATGATCCAACTCTACACTTTAGAGGTCATAAAAGGAGAAAACAAAAGCCGTTAAATATTGTCAGCAGTTAGGACCCATTCACAAAGCTAAAATGTATTGAATGCTTACAATGGGCCAGGGTTTTTAGGCATTTGTAATTTTATTGCATCTAAATCTCACAATAACTCTAAGAGGTAGATGCTACCATAATGCTCACTTTACCACTAAAGAAATCAAGACTTTGGAAGGTTAGATAACTTGCCAAAGGCTAACAAGTACTTAATGGAAAAGCCAGAAGTTGAAGCCATGTAGTCTGACTCCAAGGTTAGAGCTATTAACAGGTAGGCCATAATGCTCAAAGGGGGAAAAAATATCTAGAGAAAAGTATTGAGAATGCAATCTCAAAAATCATATAATTTCTCAATAAGTTTATTGAACCAACATCCTGACTGTCCTCATTCAATGCTATTTAAATCTGAAAGTTTTCTTCATGATCTTTAATAGTATTATTTAAAGAGGATATGGATTCCATATCTTAATATGTCAATGTTCACTCAGATTTCAGGCAGACACTAGGTAGTCAAACCCCTACTTTTCGGTCCCTTTGCAACTGACAGTCCCCAAGAATAGGAGTTAAGACGCTGGTGAAAAAAAAAAAAATCATTTCAAGTTGAAAGGGATGAGGAGAAAATTCTATAAACAATAACACAATGATTGCATTTCCAGGAAAGTAGCAAGCCATTTACCCTTCGGTTATGGTCGTACCCTTGTTCTGGTCATAAAGTCTGGCAGTTAAGACACTATTTCAGTAGCTTTTGCAGCCTTGAAATACAGTTTTACTATTACTGACCTCAAAGCTGATCACAGTATGCATTTCCACTTTAATAACCACTTCAGAGTAAGTACTTGAGTTGTCTTCATTTCGTGCAAGGATAACTCAGATGCTACAGACTTCAACTTCTGTTTCTATTTCCAACTTGGTTAAAAGCTTTATCTTTTCTCCTGAGGTAATCATATAAGCCATCAACGGGCACCACCTCAGGAGAAGCCAAAGGTTGAAATTCAACACAAGGCCTCTTAAGCAATCTCCCACCAGCATTAGAGAACCCATTAATCTCAGGCAGTTCTGCTTTCCTTTAGAAAGATAAAGGAGTTCCTACTTCCAAGGAGGTCAGAGATGTTATGAAGCAAGAGGCAGGAATGATTCTAATCTAGTAACAAGAGTATTTATTTCCTAGTAATAAAAATATTGTCACTTATCATAATTGTTCTAACACTATATCTGCATCAAAATGTATCCAGTACTAAAATATCTATATCTAATTGTTCCCTGGACTTCTGGTTCTGTGATAAGATGGAGAAGTATATGCACTAAGTACACTGGACATTATATATAAAAAACACAGGCTGACTTTCGAAGGTGGAACAGAGAAAGAACACAGGGACTCTAGGACTCAAGGGATGGCATGGTGGTAAGTTCTTTGGATTTTCTTTCTGCCTAACATACCCTGGATTGGATGTAGTAGAATCCTGTAACCAGGACACATCAATATATACAGAAAAAAAAAAAAAAAAAGCTCCTATTCTCTCTAGCCAAAGGACCAGGATAAAGGCAGCCTCGTAAGACAGAATACTTTTAGACAATAATCACGCTACATCAGCCAAACACCATGGGGCAAACATTGTGCTCTTATCTCAATCCATGACAACATAGGCCAAGTAGGAAACCTAGACATCCACCTTTGCAAAGCTGTAACTAGGCACCTCTTCCCCTCTGTCAGGATAGTGACACAGAAGGCTGAGTAGATAACCAGGACTTTAATTTTTTCTCAGTGGTAAGGAGGCCTCCTTCCATGATGACAATGTAGGCCATGTTAAGTGCCATATCAAGGCATCCCTTCCCCTTCCAGTATGGGTGGTATCAGCAGAAGCCTAATGGGGACTTGAAATTCTATCCCTGCCCAGAAATAACAAGATACGCCTCCCTTTGGAACACTAAAGGTGGCTAAGTGAAAAACATGAACTTCCATCCCTAACTGGCAGAATTCTGTAACTGGTAAAAATATTATTCATAAAAAAGGAGAAGAAGTCAAGTCTATTTTTAAGGAAAATTAGGAGAATTTACCATCAGCAGACCTACCCTTAAACAATGGCTAAAGAAAATTCATGAGGCAGAAGGGAAATGATGAAAGAAACTTTGGAACATCAAGAAGGAAAAAATTATAATTAGAAGAGTAAAATTTTGGGTAAATGCAACAGACCCTCCTTTTCCTCTTGAGTTTCTATATGCTAACAATGAACTATGTGAAAAGGAAAGACACAATCCCACATACAATGTCAAAGCAGTAAAGTACAGAGGGATAAATTTAAACTAAGGAAGGGGAAGATCTGTACACTAAGAAGTATAAAACACTGATTTAGAAACTGAAGAAAATGAAAATAAGTGGGAAGGTATCCTATGTTCATGAATCAGAATACTGCTAGAATATACATACTACCTAGAGCCATCTGCAGATTCAATGCAATCTCGAAATTTCACTGCTATTTTTCACAAAAATAAACAATCCTAAAATCTGTATGAAACCACAAAAGATCCCAAATAGTCAAAGTAACCTTGAGAAAGAAGAATAATGCTGCAGGCACATTTCCTGATTTAAAACTATTTTACAAAGCTGTGGTAATCAAAGCAAGGAGATCAAACAAGTCAATGCTAAAGGAAATCAGCCCAGAATATTCATTGGAAGGACTGATGCTGAAGCTCCAATACTTTGGTCACCTCATGCAAAGAACCAACTCATTGGAAAAGACTCTGATGTTGGGAAAGATTGAGGGCAGGAGGAAAAGGGAGTGACAGAGGATGAGATGGTTGAATGGTTGGATGGCATCATAAGTTTGAGCAAACTCCAGGAGATACTGAAGGACAGGGAAGCCTGATATAATGTAGTCCATGGGGTCTCAAAGAGTTAGACACAACTAAGTGACTGAATAACAACAAAGTAATCAAAATAGTATGGTAGTATGGTACAGGCATAAAAGTAGACACATAGACCAATGGAACAGACCTGAGAGCTGAGAAATAAACATATGCATATATAATTAACTAATATGTGACAAGAGAGCCAAGAATATACAATGGGAAAAGGACAGTCTCTTCAATAAATGGTACTTGAAACATACTAAATGCAGAGAAATGAAAAGAGATCCCTGTCTTATATCACTCAAAAACTAACTCAAAATATATTTAATTAATTAAATGTAATATCTGAAACCATAACACTCTTATAAGAAAACACAGATAAGTCTCTTTGAAATGGGCCTTCACAATCAGTTTTTAGATAAAGTACCAAAAACACAGGCAACAAAAGCAAAAAAAATCAAGTGGGATTTTATCAAACTAAAGTTTCCACACAGCAAAAATAAAAAACTTTATCAACAAATTAAAAGGTCAACATACAGAATGAGAGAAAATATTTGCAAATCATCTCATAACATGCTAATATTCAAAGTGTGTAAGAAACTCACAACTCCACAGCAAAAAAATTTTAAAAATACAATTTAAAAAAAAATGCTGGGCCAAAAAAGACATACAAATGGGCAGCAGGCACACAAAGAGAAGCTCAATATCACTAATCAGAGAAATGTAGATGAAAACCACAATATGATGTTATCTCACATCTGTTAGAATGGCTATCATCAAAAACACCAAAGATATCAAGTGTTGATGAGGATATGGAGAAAAGGGAACCCCTGCACACTGTTGGCGGAATGAAAACTGGTGCAGCCACTATAGGAAACAGTATAGAAGTTCCTCAGACAAATTAATAATAGAACTACCATACAATCCAGCAATTTCACTTCTGGGTATATATTCAAAGGAAATGAAATCAGGATCTCAAATAGATATCTGGGCTCCCATGTTCATTGTAGCATTATTCACAATAACAAAGATATGGAGCCTCTTGATGAAGGTGAAACAGGAGAATGAATAAGGTGGCTTAAAACTCAACATTCAGAAAACTAAGATCACGGCAACCAGTCCCATCACTTCGTGCCAAATGGAGAAACAATGGAAACAATGACAGACTTCATTTTCTTGGGCTCCAAAATCACAGCACATGGTGACTGCAGCCACGAAATTAAAAGATGCTTGCTCCTTGGAAGAAAAGCTATGACAAACCTAGAAAGCATGTTAAAAAACAGAGATGTTTCTTTGCTGACAAAGGTCCAAATAGTCAAAGCTATGGTGTTTCCAGTAGTCATGTATGGATGTGAGAGCTGGACCATAGAGAAGGCTGAGTACTGAAGAACTGATGCTTTTGAACTGTGGTGTTGGAGAAAACTCTTGAGAGTCCCTTGGACTACAAGGAGATCCAATCAGTCCATCCTAAAGGAAATCAGTCCTGAATATTCATTGGAAGGACTGATGCTGAAGCTGAAACTCCAATACTCTGGCCATCTGATGTGAGGAACTGACTCACTGGAAAAGACCCTGATGCTGGGAAAGACTGAAGGCAGAAGAAGGGGATGACAGAGGGCAAGATGGTTGAATGGCATCACTGACTCCATGGACATGAGTTTAAGCTAGCTCTGGGAGATGGTGATGGACAGGGAAGCCTGGTATGCTGCATTCCATGGAGTCGCAAAGAGTTGGATATGAACAAGTGACTGAACGACAAGAAAATATGGAAATAACCTAAATGTCTATGAATGAATAGAATAAGCAGGTATGATATTTTATACACATACACAAAGAAATGGTATTTGGTCATGAGAAAGAAGGAAATCCTCCCATTTACAACAACATCAATGGACCTTGAGGGCATTATGCTAATTAATGACAGTGAAAAGACAGATATATGATCTCACTTTTATGTGAAATCTAAAATGGTTAGCCCCATAGAACAGAAAGTAGAATAGTTCATGGCAGGTTTTAAGGATGGGGGAAATGGGGAGATATTGGTCGAAGGGTACAAACTTAGAGTTTTAAGATAAGTTCTGGGAATCTAATGTGCAACATGGTGACTATAGTTAATAACACTGTATTTTATACTTGAAAACTGCTAAGGAGTAAATGTTCTTATCACAAAAAAATGGTAATTATGTGAGGTGATGGAAGTGTCAAGTAGCCCTACTGTGGTAATCATTTCATTTTATATATGTGTTTGTGTGTGTATCAAATCATGTTATGCAATTTAAATTTACACTATGTTATATGTCAATTGTATCTCACTAAAGCTGAAGGAAAAATTACAAGAAGGGAAGGAAGGAGGAAGGAAAAGAAGAGGAAATATCTGAAGAGATGAATCTGTAGGAAACAGTTTAAAAAAAAAAAAAAAAACCTGAACAAAGGATCAGATTTTAACTGGATCAGTCTGTGGAGTAATTTATCCTTTAGAGAAAAGAGAGTACTGCCAAAACGACTATTATGCCAAGGTGACTGTACCTGTGCCAAAGGCTGTCATTTAAGGACTATCAGAGACTTCATAGTATGAGGAGGAAATACATTCCATTCAAATGACCCCGTTAGCAATAAATAAACTACAAATAAATATAATGTTGCCACCCTCAAGGGTGGGGAGGAATGTTGTCCAGTAATCAGAGTTGCTACAATATATTACCTAAAATGTATTTGTTTCCTTTTGGGAATGAGACAAGACATGCGAAGAAACAGTAAAGTCTGACCCATGTATGGAGAAACAAGCAGGCAAGAGAAATTGCTTATGAGAGTGAACCAATGTCAAATTTGATGGACAAGGATTTCAACGTACCTACTAGAAACATACTCAAAGCACTAAGTAATGCCATGCTTAAATAAACAAAGGTGTGATGACAATGTCTCAAATACAGACTGGAAATAAGATAGAAACTATAAGGGAAAATGTAATGAAGTTATGAAGCTGAAAGCATGATAATTAAAAAGAAAATTTTACTAGATGGGCTCAATAGTCAATTTGAACTGACAGTAAAAGAATCACTAAGTTTGAATATGTGCTGTGCTTAGTCACTCAGTCTTGTCTGACTCTTTGCAACCCCATGGACTGTAGCCCACCGGGCTCCTCTGTCCATGGGGATTCTCCAAGCAAGAATACTGGAGTGGGTTAACATACTCTCCTCCAGGGGATCTTCCCAACCCAGGTCTTGCACATTGCACGAGGGTTCTTTACTGTCTGAGCCACCAGGGAAGCCTAAGTTTGAATAGAGATCATTTTTATTTGCAATTCAAAAAATAAAGGGGGTGAAAAAAGAAAATGAAAAGAGCTTCAGAGAAATAAGGGACTCCATAAAGTACACAAACTTGCAAGCAACAGAAGTCCCAGAAGAGAGACAAGAAAGAATGGGACAGAAAAAGAAAAGAGATAAAAGAGATTTTAAAAAGAGAGAGATTAAAAAAGAGATTCAAAGAGACAAAGCCTGAGTATTTCCAAATTTGATGAAAAAACTAATACATACATACATTCAAGAAGCGCAATGAATATCAAGTATGATAAAAGCAACCAGATCCACAAAAAAACACATCATAGTAAAAATGCTGAAAGCCAAAACACATAAAGAAAATCATGAAAGCAGCAAGAGAAAAACAAAGTGTCTCTTATAAGGAAACCCCAATAAGATTAATAGCTGACTTGTCATCAGAAACAATAGAGGCCAGAAGGCAAGGGGAAAACATATTCAAAGTGCTCAAGATAACACCAAAAAAACTGTCAGCCTAGAATCTTATATCCCTCAAAGCTATCTGAAATAAAGGTATTCTTTGATCAACACAATCTGAGAATCTGTTACTAGTAGACCCACCATACAAGAGATACTAGGCTGGAAGCAAGTGGCCCCAGATAGTATTTCCAATTTCACAAAGAAAGGAAAAAGCACTTGTAAAAGACATTATGTTATTATAAAAGGCAGAATAAGTGCATATTTCTTTCCTTTCTTCTCTTAATCAATTTTAAAAGGCAGTTTTAAAATATATCATTGTACTATTGGAACTATAACATATAGAAATGTAATATATCTTCCAATAACAACATAAGGGAGGTGGTGGGGAGCAAAGGTGTATTGGATTAAGGAAATTATTCTTAACGTCAACATGAATCAATAAGAATAAATGAAGAAACCACAAAATGGAAATCAGGTTAACATAAGAAAAGCTACAAATATATGGTTCCCCTTGCTATACTTTAAAAGATTTAAACTTGTATAAAATATTAATTACAGCACTGTGCTGTGTTTTAACATGTAAAAGCATAGCAATAATAATCACAAAAAGAGGAAAAAGAAGACTGAATTACACTGGAGTAACATTTCTATATCTCACAGAATTAAGTTAGTATAAATCTGTAGCAGATTCTGATAAATTAAGATTTATATAGTAAGCCTAAGAAACCACAAAGAAACTGTGAAGGAACTAACATGAAACTATAAAAAAATTATTAAAGAAGTGAAAATTTTACATTAGAAAATATCCAGTTAATGCAAAAGAAAGCAGCAATATGAGGAACAGAGTAACGAAATGGGGAAGAATTACAAAAAGCACAGAACATATAGAAAACAAAAAAATAAAAATTTACATAAAGCAAATTATATCAATAACATAATCAAAAGGCAGATTTTGTCAGAATGGACAAAACAAGAAGATCTAAGTATATGCTATCTATAGAAGATACAACTTAAGATTCAAAGATATAAATAGACTGAAAATAAAATAATGGAAAAATATATGCAAAGAGCAACAGTAAGAAAACTAGAATGGCTATACTAATAGCAGACAAAATAGACTTTAAAACAGACAGTGGTTTAGAGGTAAAGGTTTATAATGATAAAGGATATTTCATGAGGAATATATGATAAGTATAAACATATGCACCTAACTGCTATTGCTGTTTTTGTTTAGTCACTCCAACTCTTTGCGACCCCATGGACTGTAGCCCTCCAGGCTCCTCTATCCATGGGATTCTCCAAGCAAGAATATTGGAGTGGGTTGCCATTTCCTTCTTCAGGGGATCTTCTTGACCCAGGAATCAAATCCAAGTCTCCTGCATTACAGATAGATTCTTTACCACTGAGCCATCAAGGACCACCAGGGAAGGCCATGTACCTAATTACAGAGGACCAAATTTCGTGAAACAAAATCTGACAGAAAATAAAGGGAGAAATACACAATTCTACAATAATACTTGGAGGCATCAATAATCCACATTTAATAATGGATAGTACAAAAAGACATTAACAAGGAGACAGAATTGGACAACATATAAAATAGTTATGTCTAAAGGACATATATCAGAGAAGGAAATGGCAACCCACTCCAGTGTTCTTGCCTGGAGAATCCCAGGGACGGGGGGAGCCTGGTGGGCTGCCATCTATGGGGTCGCACAGAGTCGGACACGACTGAAGCGACTTAGCAGCAGCAGCAGCAGCAAAGGACATATATAGAACACATCTCCCAACAACAGCAGAGTATAATATATACATTATTCTCAGTGCATGTAGAATAACACTACATAACAGACCATATGGTGAGCTATTAAGCAAGTCTGAATACCTTTAAAAGGATGGAAACCATGTAAGTATATTTTTCTACCACAAGAGAACAAAATCATAAATTAGTAACAGAAGGAAATTTGGTATATTCACAAATATGTGAAATTAAACATTCCTAAATAACAAGTGGATCAAATAAGAAATCACAAGAGAAATTTGAGGTGAATGTAAAACTTATGAGATCCAGTGAAAGCAGTGCTGAGAGGCTAACCTTCCACCTTAAGTCACTAGAAAAAGAAGAGCAAACCAAACTAAAACAGGGGCACACACACACAAAAAAAACACTTTTAGAACAAAAGTAAAGAAAATAGACAAGTAAGGGGGGAAATTAATGAAACCAAGAATTAGTTTCTCTAAAAAGATGATTGACAAACATTTAGCCAGGCTGATCTAAAGAGGGGGGAAAGGAGATAACAAGATGGTGGAGGAGTAGGTGGATATGGAGTACATCTCTCTCCATGGATACACCGGGAATACACCTTCAGACACAGAAGTGGATGCAGAACACCAGCTGAGAGCAGACAGGAGTACCCGGCCAGCGGAAAAGAATATATAGACCCACGCAAAACTCGGAAGGAGGAAGAAACTAGGAGGAAAAACAGGAGTTTTAATAGGACTGGACCTGCCCTCAGCGTGTGGGGCACCTGAAGCAAGGGTCTGATCCCCACATCGGGGCAGTTGTCTGAGTCAGAGGAGAAACATTTAAGGCTGAGAGTGAAACAGCTGATCTGTGGCAGCCTAAATGGGCTGAGAATCAGACAGCCATTGCTGCAGCCATACACACCCCAGACAGGGACACAGGTCCCCTGAAATGTGCAGGGGCTGGGAGGTGGAGTTTAGGGATTGTGGAGCAATCCCAGGGTGAGGGCTGCTATTGAATGCAGAGAGACAAATTGAGGGGATATGAGGGAGGAGATTGTGGTGGGAAATGCCTGTGGAGGAAAGCCAGGCAGCCACGAAGCAAGGCCATACTGCTGAGTCACATGTAAAGGGTGGAGCCACCACCATAGACTCTTCATACAGCCAGCATCAGCTGCTGAACAAAAGAGAGGCTGGCCCATCAAACGCCTGATGCACTGGAACCACAGAGTAGGACCCCACCCAGGGTACCCCTCTAAGTGCCTGATGCACCCATCTACAGAGTAGGACCCCAGTCGGGGGGTGGAGGGGATTGGGCAGAGGCGCCAGTGCCCTCTATGTGCCTGATGTTCCAAATAACAGAGAAGGACCACAGGGGCAAGGGAGCCCTCTAAGTGCCTGAATGGGCAGAGCCATGGAGAAAGACTGGCCAAAGAGGCCTTCTGATCACCAGCTAGAAGAGGCTCAAAAAGTCTCTGATAGGGCCATAACTCCTGTGGTGGAGGCAGTCCCGTGTCCCTGCACACTTGGTGCTGCCAGGGGCCCTGCAAGTCAAGCAGCTGCGTCACCTTCATGCTCAACTCTCACTGGGGCAGAGCTGCCACAAGCAAAAAAAGTCTTGCATCTATGCAAGCAGGGTTACTTCAGCCATGCCCAACTCTTTGCAACCCTATAGACTGTGGCCTGCCAGGCTTCTCTGTCAGGTTGGGGGAGGGGGTTGCTGCAGGCAAGAATACTGGAGTGTATTGACCAATACTGGTTGCCATACCCTTCTAGAGCACTATATTTCCTGCTGCCCTAGCCACCAACTTCCCTGAGTACCTGGTGCTGCCAGAACCTCTGCAACCCAAGCAGCTGCACCACCTCCACACCTCACAGAGGCAAACCCAAGCCCTCCAGGGCAGCCTCAGGAGCAAACCCCAGTGGACGACCCACATGCAGAGGTGGAAAAAACCACGATTGAAACCCAGGGGCAGTGTGGCACAGGTGGAAGACTCAAAACCTTTCCACCAGCTGGACAAGTGGCAGATTAAATCCACACACTCAACAAGGCAGACTGTGTATATAGACTACATAAAAGGACACTAAGAGTCCCCACAAAAGAAAATGCACTGAAAAAATGCACAGAAAATGTTCTGAGAGCTGTGGACATTCGAGGCAAGAACACACAGGAGTAGGACCAGATTAGAATCTGAGCAGCCCCCACAGCAGGTCCAGAGATCAGCACAGTGCTGAAGGGCATCCTAGGGAAGTGAGGTGGACTGTGACTCCCAGCTAGGGAAAGGACGCTGACAGCAGTCACTCAAGAAAAATATTTATTATTATGTTTTGACTTGTTCTGTAGATTCTTTTGGATTTTTCAATTCCTTCCCCCCGCCTCTATGCAGTTGTCAATTTTATTGGCAATATGAAATATAATTAAGCTATTGAGCTTATTTTTCTCAGCCTCATTTTGTATTGTTGTTATAAACCTCTGCCTCTATATTGGGCTTTAGCAGCTCTTTGGAGTTCTCCTTTCTTTTCTCTTTTTTAATTTTTTAAACCTATTATTATTTTTTCTACATTTATTCCTTTGCTTGCTTTTCCTACTGTTCTTTTCCCCTTCCAAATGATCTTTAATGTATATAAATCTTCTTTAACTACCTTTACTTAACTTTGCATATCTATTCTTTCTTTTCTTCCTTTCCATTCCTCTCAACATATTTGTTAGTTTTGCTTTCACTGCTTTATTCCCCACTTGGCACCTTGCTTTAGTTTTGTTTACCAGTTTCTGATTTAGTTAATCTTGTTCTTAACTAGTAAATATAACTTTTGATTTCCTTTGTTTGCCGGGTCTTTTGCCATAGTTTTTGTTGGACTGCTTTGATTTTGCTTATGGGTATATATGTATATGGGTATATTCCATTATTTTAATTATTATTTCCCTGATTTTATAACTACCATTTGTCTGGGGGTTCATCTTTGGTTTCTCATTTTTGGCTATTTGTTTTAATCTCACTTAATGCCATAACAAACCACTTGTGGAATCTTCATTCTTGACCAGAGATCAAGCTCTGAGCCTCTGGAGAGGGAGCACTGACTTCAAGACACTAGACTACCACAGAACTAACCCTCAGTTCAGTTACTCAGTCGTGTCTGACACTTCGTGATCCCATGAATCGCAGCACACCAGGCCTCCCTGTCCATCACCAACTCCCGGAGTTCACTCAAACTCACATCCATCGAGTCAGTGATGCCATCCAGCCATCTCATCCTCTATTGTCCCCTTTTTCTCCTGCCCCCAATCCCTCCCAGCATCAGAGTCTTTTCCAATGAGGCAATTCTTTCCATGAGGTGGTCGAATTATTGGAGTTTCAGCTTCAGCATCAGTCCTTACAGTAAACACCCAGGACTGATCTCCTTTAGGATGGACTGGTTGGATCTCCTTGCAGTCCAAGAGACTCTCAAGAGTCTTCTCCAAAACCACAGTTCAAAAGCATCAGTTCTTTGGCACTCAGCTTTCTTCACAGTCCAACTCTCACATCCATACATGACCACAGGAAAAACCATAGCCTTGACTAGACGGACCTTTGTTGGCAAAGTAATGTCTCTGCTTTTGAATATACTATCTAGGTTGGTCGTAACTCTCCTTTCAAGGAGTAAGCATCTTTTAATTTCATGGCTGCAGTCACCATATGCAGTGATTTTGGAGCCTAAAAAAATAAAGTCTGACACTGTTTCCACTGTTTCCCCATCTATTTCCCATGAAGTGATGGGACCAGATGCCATGATCTTCATTTTCTGAATGTTGAGCTTTAAGCCAACTTTTTTCACTCTCCTCTTTCATTTTCATCAAGAGACTCTTTAGTTCTTCTTCACTTTCTGCCATAAGGGTGGTGTCATCTGCATATCTGAGGTTATTGATATTTCTCCTGGCAATCTTGATTCCAGCTTGTGCTTCTTCCAGACCACCATTTCTCATGATGTACTTTGCATATAAGTTAAATAAGCAGGGTGACAATATACAGTGCCTTGACGTACTCCTTTTCCTATTTGGAACCAGTCTGTTGTTCCATGTCCAGTTCTAAGTGTTGTTTCCTGACCTGCGTATAGGTTTCTCAAGAGGCAGGTCAGGTGGTCTGGTATTCCCATCTCTTTCAGAATTTTCCACAGTTTGTTGTGATCCACACAGTCAAAGTCTTTGGCATAGTCAAGAAAGCAGAAATAGATGTTCTTCTGGAACTCTCTTGCTTTTTCCATGATCCAGCAGATGTTGACAATTTGATCTCTGGTTCCTCCGCCTTTTCTAAAACCAGCTTGAACATCTGGAACTTCACAGTTCACATATTGCTGAAGCCTGGCTTGGAGAATGTTGAGCATTACTTTACTAGCATGTGAGATGAATGCAATTGTGCGATTTTGAGCATTCTTTGGCATTGCCTTTCTTTGAGATTGGAGTGAAAACTGACCTTTTCCAGTACTGTGGCCACTGCTGAGTTTTCCAAATTTACTGGCATATTGAGTGCAGCACTTTCACAGCATCATCTTTTGGGATTTGAATTAGCTCAACTGGAATTCCATCACCTCCACTAGCTTTGTTTGTAGTGATGCTTTCTAAGGCCCACTTGACTTCACATTCCAGGATATCTGGCTCTAGGTGAGTGATCACACCATCATGATTATCTGGGTTGTGAAGATCTTTATTGTACTGTTCTTCTGTGTATTCTTGCCACCTCATCTTAATATCTTCTGCTTCTGTTAGGTTTATACCATTTCTGTCCTTTATCGAGCCCATGGGGAGTATCAAATAGTGAGAAGTCACACAAAGGAAACCACTTGAATTCAAGACCCTGCATCACCCAGCCACCAGTAGCACCCTGTGCATCTAAACAACAAACAAAACAAAAATACAAATCCAATCATCAGCAGACAGGATCATCACCTCACTCAGCCTTGCTCATCAGAGGAAAAGCAAACAAACAACTCCACACAAATCTCACCTTACATAAAGCTTACACAAACCAATGGACCAAACTTAGGAGAACAGAAACCAAAACAAAGAAAGAATTCAACCACGAAACCTGGGAAAAAGAGACCTCAAACACAATAAGTTAAAAAACAATAATAATGAAAAGGTGGAGAAATACTACACAAATGAAGGAACAAATTAGAAATACAGAACTCCAAACAAATGAAGAGGAAATAGGCCAACTACTTGAAAAGCAATTCAGAATGATAATAATATGATCAAAAATCTTGAAAATAAAATGGAGAAAATCCAAGAAACAATTAACAAACACCTAGAGAATTAAAAAATAAACATACAGAGACAAACAACACAATTACTGAAGTTAAAAATACTCTAGAAGGAATCAATAGCAGATTACCTGAAGCAGAAGAATGAATCAATGAGCTGGAAGATAAAATGGTGGAAATAACTTCTGAAGAGCAGAATAAAGTAAAAAGAATGAAAAGAACTGAGGATAGTTTCAGACACCTCTGGGAACATATCAAATGCACCAATATTTGAATTATAGGGGTCCCAGAAGAAGAAGAGAAAAAGAAAGGGTATGAGAAAATTTTTGAAGAGATTACAGTTGAAAATTTCCCCATCATGGAAAAGGAAACAGTCAATCAAGTCCAAGAGGCACAAAGAGTCCCGTACAGATAAACATAAGGAGAAACACACCAAGACCCATACTAATCAAACTAACAAAGACTAAACACAAAGAAAGAATATTAAAAACAGCAAGAGAAAAGCAGCAAGTAACATACAAAGGAAAGGCCATAGATTTAACATCTGGTCTTTCAGCAGAAACTCTGCAGGCCAGAAGGGAAGGGCAGGATATATTTAAAGTACCAAAAGGGAAAAATCTACAACCAAGATTACTGTACTCAGCAAGGATCTCATTCAAAATTGATGGAAAAATAAAAAGCTTTTCAGACAAACAAAAGAGGATTCAGTACCACCAAACTAGCTCTACAACAAATGTTAAAGGGACTTATAGTTAAGAAATAAAGAGAAGAAAAAAGATCTACACATCAACCCCCAAAAATTTAGAAAATGGCAATAGGAACATATATATCAATAATTACTTTAAATGTAAATAGATTAAATGCTCCAACCAGTAGACACAGACTGGTTGAATGGATACAAAACAAGACCCATATATATGCAGTCTACAAGAAACCCACTTCAGACCTAAAGACACATATAGACTGAAAGTGAGAGGATGGAAAAATATACTCCATGCAAATGGGAAGCAAAAGAAAGCTGGAGTAGCAATCTTCATATCAGACAAAATAGATCTTAAAATAAAAAAGATTACAAGACATGGGAAAGATACTACATAATGATCAAGGGATCAATCCAAGAAGAAGACATAACAATTATAAATATCTATGCACCCAACATAGGAGCACCTCAATATATAAGACAAACACTAACAGACATAAAAGGAGAAACTGACAGTAACACATTAATAGTAGGAGACTTTAATATCCCACTCACACCAATGGACAGATCATCAAAACAGAAAATAAGGAAACACATCTTAAATGATACATTAGATGAAATGGATCTCCTTGATATCTTCCATCCAAATGCAGAAGAATACACCTTCTTCTCAAGTACACATGGACTATTCTCCAGGATAGATATCTTGGATCACAAATCAAACCTCAGTATATTTAAGAAAACTGAAATCATATCAAGCATCTTCTCTGACTGCAATGCTATGAGACTAGATATCAATTATAAGAAAATAACTGTAAGAAACAAACACATGGAGATTAAACAATACATTTCTAAATAACCAACAGGTTACTGAAGAAATCAAAAGGGAAATCAAAGAATTTCTAGAAACAAATGACAATGAAAACATGACAACTCAAAATCTATGGGATGCAGCAAAGATGTTCTAAGATGTTCTTAGAACAAAGATATTCTAAGATGGAAGTTTATAGCAATACAATCCTACCCTAAGAAATAAGAAAAACATTGAATAGACAAATTTACACCTAAAACAACTGGAAAAAGAACAAAAAAATTAGTAGAAGGAAAGAAATCATAAAGATCCAAGCAGAAATAAAAAGAAATGACAGAAACAATAGTAAAGATTCATAAAACTAAAAGCTGGTTCTTTGAGAAGATAAATAAAATTGACTAACCTTTAGCCTGACTTATCAAGAAGAAAGAAAGGAGAGAAGAATCAAATCAACAAAATTAGAAATGAAAAAGGAGAGGTTACAACAGGTAATGAAATACCAAGGATTATAAGAGACTATTATGAACAACCGTATGCCAATAAAATGGATAATCTGGAAGAAATGGACAGATTCTTAGAAAAGTTCGATCCTCCAATACTGAACCAGGAAGAAATAGACATTATGAACAACCCAAATACAAGCACTGAAATTAAGGCTGTGATAAAAATCTTCCAAAAAACAAAAGCCCAAGACCAGATGGCTTCACAGGAGAATTCTATCAGACATTTAGAGAAGAGAAAATGCCCATCCTTCTAAAACTCTTTCAAAAAATTGCAGAGGTAGGAACACTTCCAAACTCATTCTACGAGGCCACCATCACCTTGATACCAAAACCAGACAAAGGCAACATACAAAAGAAAACTACAGGCAGATATCACTGATGAACATAGATGCAAAAATCCTCAACAGAAGTTTTAGCAGACAGAATTCAGCAACACATCAAAAACTCATACACCATGATCAAGTTGGGTTTATTCCAGGGATGCAAGCATTCTTCAATATATGCAAATCAATGTGATACACGATATTAACAAATTGAAAGATAAAAAACCATATGATAATCTCAACAGATGCAGAAAAAGCCTTTGACAAAATTCAGCAGCCATTTATGATTAACACTCTTCAATAAATGGGCACAGAAGGAACCTACCTCAACAGAGTAAAGGCCATATATGATAAGCCTACAGCAAACATTATTCTCAGTGGTGAAAAACTGAAAGCATTCCCCTAAGATCAGGAACAAGACAAGGATGTCCACTTTCACCACTATTATTCAACATAGTTCTGGAAGTTCTAGCTACAGCAATCAGAGAATAAAAAGAAATAAAAGAAATCCAGATCAGAAAAGAATTAAAGCTCTCACTGTTTGCAGGTGACATGATACTATACATAAAAATTCCTAAAGATAGTATCAGAAAATTACTAGAGCTAATCAGTGAATTTAGCAAAGTTGCAAGATACAAAATCAATATACAGAAATCACTTGCATTTATATACACTAACAATGAAAAATCAGAAAAAGAAATTAAAGAATCAATCCGAATTCACCACTGCAACAAAAAGAATATCTAGGAATAAACTTGCCTAAGGAGACAAAAAAACTGTACACGAAAGAAACTTAAAACTGTAATGAAAGAAATCAAAGACAACATAAACAAATGGAGAGATGTTCAATGTTCCTGGTTAGGAAGAATCAACATTGTGAAAATGAACCAAACACAATCTACAGATTCAATGTGATCCCTATAAAATTACCAATGACATTTTTCACAGAACTAGAACAAAAAAAATTCATAATTCATATGGAAACACAAAAGACCCCAAATAGCCAAAGCAGTCTTGAGAAAGAAGAATGGAATTGGAAGAATCAACCTTCCTGACTTCAGATTATACTACAAAGCCACAGTCATCAAGACAGTATGTTACTGGCACAAAAACAGAAACATAGACCAATGGAACAAGATAGAAAGCCCAGAAATAAACCCATACACCTATGGGTACATTAATTTTGACAAATGAGGCAAGAATATACAATGGGACAAACAGCCTCTTCAATAAAGGGTCCTGGGAAAACTGGACAGCTACATATAAAAGAATGAAATTAGAACACGTCCTAACACCAAACAAAAAGATAAACTCAAAATGGATTAAAGAGCTAAATGTAAGACCAGAAACTATAAAACTCTCAGAGGAAAACATAGGCAGAACACTCAATGACAGAAATCAAAGCAAGATCTTACAGTAATGGAAAAAAAAACAAAGGTAAACAAGTGGGACCTGATTAAACTTAAAAGCTTTTGCACAGAAAAGGAAACTATAAGCCAGGTGAAAAGGCAACCCTCAGAATGGGAGAAAACAATAGCACATGAAACAACTAACAAAGGATTAATTTCCAAAATATACAAGCAGCTCATACAACTCAATACCAGAAAAACAAACAACCCAATCAAAAAGTGGGGAAAAGACCTAAACAGACATTTCTCCAAAGAAGACATACAGATGTCTAACAAACACATGAAAAGATGCTCGACATTGCTCATTATTAGAGAAACGCAAGTCAAAACTACAATGACATATCACCTCACACCTGTCAGAATGGCCATCAAAAAGTCCACAAACAATAAATGCTGGAGAGGGTGTGGAAGAAAGGGAATGCTCTTACACTGCTGGTGGGAATGGAAATTGATACAGCCACTATGGAAGATGGTATGGAGATTCCTTAAAAAATTAGGAATAAAACCACCATATGACCCAGAAATCCCACTCCTAGGCATATACCCTCAGGAAGCCAGAACTGAAAAAGACACATGTACCCCATTGTTCATTGCAGCACTATTTACAATAGCTAGAACACAGAAGCAACCTAGATGTCCATCAACAGATGAATGGATAAAGAAGTTGTGGTACATATACACAGAGTTGAAATTCAGTTTGCTTCTCCAACAATCTAGATAGACTATGCCCTTTTCCACAATGTTTATTGAGGGTAGATAAATACAGTGTCAAAGAAATCATCTGTTCCACTGCTTGTAACTTCATTACTGCCTCTGTGCCTCAGTTTCCTCATCTGTAAAATGGGAATATTGACAACACCTTCCCCGTAGATTTTCTTTGGAATTAAATGAAGCTTAACATATAAAACACCCACCATTGCTTAGGAGGTCTAGCTAACATACATAATATTGTATTTTTTAAGAGTGTTAAAATCTTTATTTTACCCCACAGCCTTATAGATTATCTTTTACCTTACTGCTTCTTATTTATCATGAAATGAAACAGAGCAAGTAAAATATGCAGCACATGCTGAGTAACATACTTAGTCTTTTTAAAACAATGGAAATTGAGATTTTTTTCCCAAAATCCAATAGACAGTGCCGTTATAAACAAATTTTATTCAGTATACCTAATTTTAAAAAAAGAGCACTCCCAAATTATAGATGAGTAAACTGAGGCATGGAGGCATTAAGGAAGTTTCTCATAAGTGAAAGAGATGCTTTATGGTGAGCATATTTATGGACATAGTAAAATTTGCAGAAATGGCACTGTCTGTAGATTGTTGGTGAAAAAAGTTCAATGTCAACTCCATCTATTAGAAAAAAAAAAACAACATTAGGTAAGTATTTATTCTTCAATAAAATAGATCTTTTTTTTTTAAATATGGGGGAGAGGATGAAAAGACTCCTTACTAGAATCCAAAATAAAATATGTAGCTGCTATAGACTCAATGTTTGTGTCCCCTGCCCCAGATATCTATGTTGAAACCTGATCCCCAGTGCATTGATATTTGGTTGGGGGGCCTTTGGGAGATCATGATGTCATAAGTGTAGAGCCCTCTTGAATATGATAAGTGACCCAAGGGAGCTCCCTTGCCCCCTTCTGCTATGTGAGGATGCAGTAAGAAGATGTCAGTCTACAACCCAGAAGAAGGCCTTGCCAGAACTTGACCATGTTGTTACCCTTATCTCAGCTTCCAGCCTCCAGAAATCTGAGAAATAAATGTCCACAGCTTATAAGCCAGCCAGGTAGTTTGTTATAGCAGCCCAAGCTAAGACAGTGATATGGCAGAAATAAACAGGATTATGAATAGTATGAACCAATGCATGCCAATAAATTAGATAACAGATGAAATGGATATATTCTTAGAAAACACAAATGACCAAAACTGACTCAAGAAAAAAATAAAAATATGAAGACTTTTAACAAGAGATTGACTCAGTAATCAAATCCATCCCAATAGAGAAAAGCCTAGGACCAGGTGACTTTATACATGAATTCTATCATATACTTAAAGAAGAATTCATAGCAATTCTTGAAAAAACCCAAAATAGAAGAGGGAACATTCTCCAACTCATTCTATGAGACTGTTATTATATTGATACCAAAAATCAGATAATGCCATCATGTGGGGGGAAAAAAACTACAGCATCTTTCATGAATATAGACTCAAAAGCCCTCAACAAAACTACTTGCAAACCAAATCCATCAACATATAGAAAGAATTATACACAATGACTAGCTTGGATTTATTCTAGCAATACAAGGATATATTAAGTTCAAAGTAATGTCTATACCATATTGAACAGGATTTTTTTAAGGATCATCTCAATAGACGCAGGGGAAAAAAAATGACACATTTCACCATATTTTCATCAGAAACACTCAAACAGGAATAGAGTGAAACTTCCTCAGTCTGATAAAAGGTATCTACAAAGACCCCATAGCTAGCTAGCATCCTACTTAATCAGAGATAGAGGGGACATAACAAAATGCAAAACATCAAACCCTAAGTTGACATAATGCAAGGCCAATGTTTATGCCCCAAACAGAGCTGCAAAATATCTGAAGCAAATACTGCCAGAAATGAAAGGAGAAATAGACAAACATTAATAATGAAATATTTCAACACGCCTGTCTCAAAACCTGAAAATACTAGACAGAAAATTAGAAATACAGAAGAATCCGACAGTACCATCAACCAACAGTGTCTAACTGACATTTGTAGAACACTCTAGTCAACAGTGGGCTTCCCAGGTGGTGCTAGTGGTAAAGAACCCACCTGTCAATGCAGGAGAAATAAGAGATGTGGGTTCAATCCTTGGGTTGGGAAGATCCCCTTGAGGAGGGCATGACAATCCACTCCAGTATTCTTGCCTAGAGAATCCTATGGACAAGGAGCCTGGCAGGCTACAGTCCATGGGGTCACAAAGAGTCAGACACAACTGAAGGGACTTAGCAAGCACACACTAGTTAACAGTAGAATATATATTGTTGTCACATGCGCACAGAACATATGTCAAGATAGATCATTTCCTGTGCCAAAACAAATGTGAACAAAAAATGTTTTTAACTGAAACCATAAAGAGTATGCTGCCCCATCACCCTAGAATCAAAGGAGAAATCACTAACAGGAAGATAATAATAAAATTTCCAGGAAGCAACCTAGATGTCCATCAGCAGACGAATGGATAAGAAAGCTGTGGTACATATACCTGATGGAATATTACTCAGCTATTAAAAAGAATGCATTTGAATCAGTTCTAATGAGGTGGGTGAAACTGGAGCCTATTATACAAAGCAAAGTAAGTCAGAAAGAAAAATACCAATACAGTATATTAACGCATATATATGGAATTTAGAAAGATGGTAACGATGACCCTATATGTGAGACAGCAAAAGAGACACAGATGTAAAGAACAGATTTTTGGATTCTGTGGGAGAAGGCGAGGGTGGGATGATTTGAGAGAATAGCATTGAAATATGTATATTATCATATGTGAAATAGATCACCAGTCCAGGATCAACGCATGAGACAGGGTGCTCAGGGCTGGTGCACTGGAATGACCCTGAGGGATGGGATGAGGAGGGAGGTGGGAGGCGGGTTCAGGATGGGGAACACATGTACACCCACAGCTGATTCATGTGAATGTATGGCAAAAACAACCACAATACTGTAAAGTAATTAGCCCCCAATTAAAATAAATTAAAAAAAAAGAAAATCTCCAAACACTTAGAAACAAATCAATATACTTCTAAGTAATGCTTAACTCAAAGAGTAAGTCTCAAAAGAATTAAAATACATTGAATTGAATAAAAATTAAAATAAATAGATCAAACTTTGAGAGATACAGCTAAAGAAGTACTGAGAGGAAATTTAAAGCACTGAATGCTTCGATGGTGGTCTCCCATTATGTGCGGCAAACGTGCTCCAAGACTCTCAATGGATGTCTGAAACCATGGATAGGACCAAACCCCATATATATATTAAGACTATATTTTTCCCAATACAAACATACCTATGGTAAAATTTATAGATTAGGCACAATAAAAGAATATTAAAATAGGATTATAATATACTGTAATAAAATTTATGTGAATGTGGTCTTTCTCTCAAAGTGTCTTATTTTATAGACTTAAAGCCTTTTACATTTTAACTAAGCACCTATCATGCACAGTGGCCATAACTTTTACAGTTTGAGTTGCAAACAAGCAAAACCAGCGCAAATTTTTCTTTCTTCACAATTTAACAGAAGATTCTTTCCTATCATAGATCTCAGCAACCTCAGCATAACTATCTCTCTTTCTTATCAAGTCAAAGACTCTTACCTTTTCATTTTTCTTTTGAATTGCTTTCAGAAAAAGCTCTTTACGGCTTCTCTTAGGTATATCCAAATTGCCAGAGTCACTATTGCACTTTGCGGACCACTAGTAAGTAAAGTATGGGTTACTTGAACATGAATACTGTGCTACCATGACAGTCAGCCCAATAATTGAGATGCTGCCTAAATGACTAAGATGTGCTGGACAGAGGGATGATTCAGTTCTCAGGTGGATGGAAAGGTGTGGATTTCATCACACTATTCAGAACAGCTCCCAGTTTAAAACTTATGAATTATTCTGGAGTTTTTATTTAACATGTTGAACCTTGTTCGACCATGTGTAACTGAAACTACAGAAAGTGAAACTATAGGTAAGGAGGAACTACTGTATTAGAAAAGAGAAAAAGCCTCAAATCAATGCCCCAAAGCACTAATTTCAACTAGAAACAAACCCAAACCAAGCGGAGGGAGGGAGATAAAGAGTGGAGTCAAGGAAATAAAGAGAACAGAAAAATGTAGAAAACAAATGAACGAAATCTGGTTATTTAAGATCAACTAAACTCCAGCAAAACTGACAAGGGAGGGGACAAGATACTTCATCAAAGAGAATAATATGGATAAACACATGAAAAGATATTCAGCACATCACCGACTCCCTGACATGGATTTGAACAAACTGTGGGAGATACTGAAGGACACAGAAGCCTGGTGTGCTGCAGTCCATGGGGTTGCCAAGAGCCAGATACAACTTAGTGACCGAACAACAGCAACTGGTGAAATGCAAATTAAGACCACAATGAAGTATCGCTACACACCTATGAGTGTACTAAAAACATTTAGTTGTACCCTTTAAATCAGTAAGTTTTATCATATGTTAATTATCTCAATAAAGCCTTGAAAATAAATAAAATCAAGCAGTGCTCTCTTCAAAATCATGATAGTTCCAAATGCTGGTAAGAATAAATTGAAACTGGTCTCTCATCTTTTGTTGTTGGAAATGTAAAAAATGGTACAGTTACTCTTCAAAACAGTTGGCAGTTTCTTTAGAGGGAGCGGAACCTAAGTACATGTTTACCATAACACCAAGCAATCACATTATCACGTTGCTCAGCACTTATCTTAGAGAAGTGAAAACTTTGGTCCACACAAAAACCTATACACATACTTACACACAAACCTACCTATACACAAACTTGTGTAGTTACTAAGTCATGTCCAACTCTTTTGTGACCATAGCCCACCAGGCTCCTCTGTCCATGGTATTCTGGAGTGGGTTGCCATGTCCTCCTCCAGGGGATCTTTCCAACCCAGGGATCAAGCCTGCATCTCCTGCAATGATAGGCAGGTTCTTTACCACCAGTGCCACCAAACAGTGAATAAATGCGATGTTATTCTTTGGCAGACTCCAGTGCAATCTTTAGGTATGCTTTGGTGGTGGTGTTTCTTTTCCAAATAGCCTGCTGCTGCTAAGTCGCTTCAGTCGTGTCCGACTCTGTACAACCCTATAGAGGGAAGCCCACCAGGCCCCCCCGTTCCTGGGATTCTCCAGGCAAGAACACTGGAGTGCGTTGCCATTTCCTTCTCCAATGCATGAAAGTGAAAGGTGAAAGTGAAGTCGCTCAGTCCTGTCCGACTCTTAGCGACCCCATGGACTGCCTACCAGGCTCCTCTGCCCATGGGATTTTCCAGGCAAGAGTACTGGAGTGGGTTGCCATTGCCTTATCCATCCAAATAGCCTAGGACTAGACTATTTCAGCATGCATATCAATTCCTTTATGAACAGTGAAACATGAAATACAACCTTGGATGAAAAGATAAAAATAACAGCACTGAATAAATTGATTTCTGAAATATTTACTAAAACAGCAGCCAGTATCCAGTAGTATATCATCCTATATCTTCCTGTAATGAGAGAATCTGAGCCAAAGACGTTTTCACCTTCAATGTATTTTTGGAACATATATTTATGAACCAAATCTGTGTTGTTCATCGAAAAGTAGTTGTTTGGGAATTTGTTATGCTCTACTAAATGAGAGTATAAAGGAAAAAAATAGAGTCCATTATGAATATAAACACTCTTGCCTCCTTTTGTTACTCTGCTTACTCAGTACTGGGTAATGCCCTTGGGAGATACAAAAGGTAAAGGAATGGACCCTACCCTGAGGGAGTTAATAGTCTGGTGGAGGTAACACATCTTTGAGAAGTAAAACAATGCAATAAATATGACAAGGTTGAACTTGGAGGTTGGGGTTCGTGGGTCACCAAGAAAGACTAGATCTGAATCAGGACGTAAGGAATGGCTAAGATTTGGAGAGGCAGCAGGGAGATGAAGGGCATTCCAGCCAGATGGAACAAAGTGGCCAGTGGTTCTATAGAGCCAAGAATGTGTAAAGCACATGTGGGGGCAATAGCTCAAATGGTGGAGGGGTCTAAGTTGAAGAATAGGAAACAACACAGCTGGGTCAAGATTAAGGATGCTATTCCATATTAAGGAGCTTTGGCCTTAGCCCATTAACTACTAAAGTAGCCAACTGCATCAGAATCACCTGGGGAAGACAGTTTAAAATGAATTATAACCCCAACCTCAGTAACTCTCATTCAGTAGGTTTAGGGCTGGGTCCAGGAAATCTGCATTTTCAACAAGTACCACCCCACCGCTTCCCCAAACTCATTCTGATAGAATCTAAGAAGTCCTTTGGGCAATAGAAAACCTCAATTGAAAACCAATTAAAGGTTTTTTTCAAGGGGGAAGTCTATAATGATAGAGCAGTGATTCAGGAAAATAAATCTTCTAGGTATATGCTCAGTAGATTGAAGGAGAAAAAGATAAGGAAAGCCAGACAGATGGCTTTACAACAGTCCAGGTGGTAAGTCTAACCACTGATTTATCCATGCCTTTTTCCCAGGATCTGGCATAGAGTCTGGTACATAGTAATTCACTCAGAGGCAGAGAAGCTAATGAAGCTCATGCTTCAGAGTCCCTTTATTTACTCAGATCCTTTCCCAGTCCCTCTCCCTTTTTACTTCAAAAGGTTCATATTCACACCTATTTTTGAATTCCTTCACTTAAAGAAGGCTCCCAAAGTTGTATAAAGCCTCACATGCCACAAAACACTGGATCCAATCCTACACTCAGTGTTTACTGAACTCAGAGGTTAGACAAATCACTTAGTGATTTTTCCTTACTAGAACTCCTTTCCTCAGTTGATTCTCAATGCAACAGATATGGCTTTTGTTTCAACAGGATCAGCCTATTACTCATATACCACTCTTCTGCCCAAACTCTCCAGTCTCAGAGTAAAAGTGATATTTACAATGGCTCTAAGGAAGGACTGGTGCTGAAGCTGAAACTCTAGTACTTTGGCCACCTGATTTGAAGAAATGACTCATTGGAAAAGACCCTGATGCTGGCAAAGATGGAAGGCAGGAGGAGAGGGGGACAACAGAGAATGAGAGGGTTGGATGGCATCACCAATTCAATGGACATGAGTTTGAGCAAACTCCAGCAGTTGGTGATGGACAGGGAAACCTGGTGTGCTGCAGTGCATGGGGTCACAAAGAGTCAGACACAACTGTGTGAACCGAACTGAAGGACCTATACAGCCCTGTTACCTCTCTGATCTTATCTCCTACTCTGTTCTGTTCACTGTGCTCCAGTTACTACATGTTGGCCTTCCTGTTGTTCCTTGACCATGCCAAGAATATTCCTGTACCAAGGCCTTTGAGATTTCTGTTCCCTTTGCCTAGAATGCTTTTCCCTACAAATATTCTCAGGGCTCACTCACTCCTCCAAAGTGAAAGTGAAAGTGGCTCAGTCGTGTCCGACTCTTTGTGACCTAATGAACTATACAGTCCATGGAATTCTCCAGGCCAGAATACTGGAGTGGGTAGCCTTTCCCTTCTCCAGGGGATCTTCCCAACCCTAGGATAGAACCCAGGTCTCCCTCAGTGCAGGCGGATTCTTTACCAGCTGAGCCACAAGGGAAAGCTCTACTCAAATGTCACCTTCTCAATGACATCTTTTCTGACCATCTTCTCTAAACTGCAATCTTACACACATATTCCTTGTACCACTTTTTCAGCTTTTATATTTCTCCTTAACACTTATTTATTATACAGCTGAACCTTGCCACATAGCAGTTGGAGCACTGACCCTCTGCATGATCAAAAATCCACATATAACTTTAAAGCTGGACATCCACATCTGTAGTTCCACATCCATGGATCCAACCAACCATGGATCATGCAGTACTGTACTACATATTTATTGAAAACAAGTCCCCATATAAGTGGACCCATGCAACACAAGCCTGTGTTGTTGAGGGGTCAACTGTGTAGGGTTCCAATTTTTATTTACCTTTTACCATTCAAAATGTAAGCTCCATGAGGACAGAGAGATTTGTCTTTTGTTTGCAGTTATCTCTCCACCACTTGGAACAATATCACATACATAAAAGATGCTCAAGATGTTCAAAAAGTCATCAGTGAACGAAGGCCACTTTTAGCTGTGTGACCTTGGATAAATCACCTGACATAAGCCTCAGTTCTCCCATCTATAAAAGTAGATAGCAGAACCTACTTGATTTAGTAATAAAAACCACATCTCCGTAGAGAGTGGTCCTTTTAAGCAAGCAATTTGTTCTCAGGGAGAGGTTTTGAAGCTTTTCCAACTCCTGAATAAAGATGGAAACAAAACATTTTTAAAAAGAAAAACAAAACAAACATCATGTACTTCAATGTAATCTTCTGAGGTTTAACATTAGATAACTTGTTTACATTTGCTTCAGAATGTTACACCGATGAAGCAGTCAATAAACATTAATAGGAGTTCTTAATAACTTAATGAAAAAACATCACCTAATCAACCTCCATGGAAGGCCACCCTAATCTAAGCATAATGCACTTAGTCATCTACAGAGTTTTGACTGCTGAAGTTTTATTTCTGTTCTTCCTTCCACTGATGAATGTTGCTGACAAGTACAGAGGCAGACAGATACATACAGATAGACAGATGTGACACACCAGAAGCTCAGCCATGACGTGGTCCCAGGCAAGAAGAATGGGAATCTGTCTTGTTTCAGAGACACATGAGCAGGCACCCAAGCGACACGTACATTTTATTTGTGAAGAGTCAATCACAGCAGGAACCCAGCTAAAAGAAACTCACCACCCCAACACATATACACATCCTGGTATGCGTATCAAAAAAGTCCTCCCTGTATTCCCAAGGAATCATGGGAGTCTGAATCAGGAACAAGCTTACTCATGCAGAGAGGAGTCATAAGTATTGGCATCATGTGATCATTATCCAATCACTATCACCTTATAAATGATAGCCAGCCTCTTTCACACACCGAGCTCAGTCAGAACCTAACAGGAATAGTGCTGTTTCCAACATCTGTTCTGGGACTCCATCCTGCCTCTTCACTGTCCAGTTATAGGCTATAGATGTGGGTCTGCCTGGAAGGAAAGGAACTAAGGGAAAGACTCATTCACACTGTCATGTTACAATCTGCTCCTGACAAATGTGTGGGTCTGGCCTTGCGATCAGAAGCTTCCTCCTTATTTTCTCTGCATCTACTTAAAGAGCAGGTTTCTGTACACACTGAACAACAACAACAATTACTAGCTACCATTTGCTTAGCAATTACTATGTTTGACAGGGCTTCCCAGGTGGCGCTAGTAGTAAAGAACCTGCCTGCCAATGCAGGACACACAGTTTCCATCCCTGGGTCGGGGAAGATCCCTGGAGAAAGAAATGGTAACCATTCCAGTATTCTTGCCTGGAAAATCCCATGGACAGAGGAGGCTGGTGGGCTACTGTCCACAAGGTCACAGAAAGACTGATACGACTGAGCATCTGAGCACAGCACATGTATGAAATGCTATATTATGGCTTTTATACTCATTGTTCTTAATCCTTCAGTAACATTTTTGGTAGGTAGCATTATCCCTATTTCAAACAAAGGGAAACTGAACTGACTTATAAAGACTAATTGACTTACATAAGGTCACATAGCTAGTTAAGTGATAAAGCCAGGACTCAAATAGATCTACCTGGTCCCCAACCTATAATTGCCACTGTATAACATTCCCATTCCAGAAAAAAAAAAAAAAAAAACATTTAATCACATGCATGAAACTAGCTTTCAAATCTAAAGTCCATAACAGTTAGGCAATATGAAAAGTACCAAGGAAAGACTGAGGGAAGTTTCATCTAACTCAGAAAATAAGAGCAACTGCATTTGATTCTGGATTATAAGCCCACTCCTGATATAGCCCTTCTGTAGCTGTGAGAAAGGTCAATGTTCACGTTCCCATATTAATTTGCTCCCTCTTGGTTACCTAAAATAATGTCTAAAAAAAAAAAAAAAAAAAACCCACAGGGAATTCCCTGGCAGTCCAGTGGTTAAGACTTCACCTTCCAATGGAGGGGTTGTGGGTTCAATCCTTGGTCAGGGAGCTAAGATCCCACATGCCTCAGGGCCAGAAATCCAAAGCATAAAACAAGCAATATTATAAAAATTTTCAATAAAAGCTTTAAAAATGGTCCATATCCAAGAAAAAAATCTTTTAAAAAACAAACAACAAAAAAGAATCTGTCTACTTATCCTCACACATCCTAAGCAGCCATGTTCAGTAAACTATGTATCAGCCTGGCTCCACCCAGGAGAAACAAATGACATAAGAATTTTAACATGGGAAGTTTAACACAAAGAATTATTCATTACAACAGGAGACTGCAGTAACCAGGGACTTGTTAGGGTGAAGTGAAGACAATTCTGAAGACAGAAATAGTGTATATAAAGAGCAATTGCCATCCCTAAGGGTAAGATAGAATGCCCAAGCAGGAGTTTCTCCTTATCCCCAGAGCCACCCCCCACCCACCATAGGTCTGAGATGCAGACATGGATGGAGAGGAGCTATCCATGACTGAACAGATGGCAGAAGAGTTGCTATGTTGCCACATCAGTCAAACTTGCTAGAAATCTGCTCTTTGGAACTTTCAAAAACTCACTCAGTGTGGTTTCCTGGGAAGTATCTCTCATCATAGACACTTCCTACAAAGCCACCTAAGAGGGGGTTATCAGAGTAAGTTTTCAACAGCTGCGAACTGCTGGATCCCACACACTGCAGAAGCTACCCACACTACAGGAGCCAGACACTGGGGAAGTCTCCAGCCGTGGAGGAGTCTATTGTTTGAGTTACATATGAAATAGAAAGTTAAAACATTTCTTCTAATATCTCTGCTGAGAAAAACTTGATAACATGATAACTAGACAAAGAAAGCCACTTTAAAAGGCCAATATTCATTCTCACAGATCAGACAATAAGGATATACAGAGAGCTCAAAATCAAAACACTCATACTGTCAGATCTGTTAAACCTGGGAGGTTCCTGAGCAGCCTGTTTTTCCTGGCTCTAGCTTCTACCCAATGTTATGTCTTCTCTCCTTTTCTCCTCTGCCTCCTGCCCGGGGGGTGGGGGGAGGGGACGACTTGATAAATGTATCTTTGTAATTTTATTTTGGTCTGATTCTAGTTAGTAATAAATATGCATTATAGAAAAAAATTGGAAAAGTCAGCACTTTTATAGAAGAAAACTCAGAACATTCCCCAATTCAATCCAAGAGTTAAGCACAATTAACATTTTAATGTCTGTCCTTCAACACATAAAGAAAATAGATATGTATGTGTGTATATATATATCCCAAACACATGCACACATATAAGCACACAAACCCTTGCATGCATCCCACATCTATGTATATACATTTATATAGATAGATGTATAAGTAGATATAAATATGGAAATATTTTTATAAATGAAAGGAAACAAATACTAAGCATCCTTTTGGTTTTTATTCTATAAGACTAAGAGCATTCCATTTCACCCACAAAAGAACAAGGAAAACACCTTGGTTACTCACAAATTATTAATCCTTAATAATGTGACAGTATTTCACAGTGGGTAAGGGCAGAGTTCAACAAGCAATGTAAATAAATTTTATTGGAGGACAAAGAAAGTGAAAGTGAAAGTGAAGTCGCTCAGTCGTGTCCGACTCTGTGACCCCATGGACTGTAGCCCACCAGGCTCCTCCATCCATGGGATTCTCCAGGCAAGAATACTGGAGTGGGGTGCCATTTCCTTCTTCAGGGGATCTTTCTGACCCAGGGATTGAACCCAGGTCTCCTGCATTGCAGGCAGATGCTTTAACCTCTGAGCCACCAGGGAAGACCCATTAGAAGACAGTCATATCCATTAATTTATACATTGTTTAACAGCTACTTTTATGCTACAACAGCATTGTTGAGTATTTGGAACAGAGATCATATGGCCTGCAAAATCTAAAACATTTACCATTTGACCTTTTACAGAAAAACTTGCAAATCCTCAGTGAAGAGTATGGAATCTATAGTTAGCCTGCCTGTGCTAAAATTCCAGCTCCAACCCTGACTAACTGTGTGCCTGGGGCAAATCACTTCAACTCTGAGTCTCAGTTTCCTATCTTTATGAAATGGAAATAAAAGCACTTACTTCACAGGGTTATTGGAAAGATTAAATGAAACATAAACTGCTTACAGGCTTCCCTGGTGGCTCAGTGGTATAGAATCCACCTGCCATGCAGGAGACACAGGTTCAATCCTTAGGTCAGGAAGATCTCCTGGAGAAAGAAAAGGCAACACACTCCAGTATTCTTGCCAGAGGAATTCCATGGACAGAGGACTCTGGTGGGCTACGGACCATGGGATCAGAGTCTGACATGACTTATCAACTAAACAACAACAACAATGGTGCTTACAACTGTTACAAAGTTAAAATCTAATGAAAGCTTGTTATTGTTTGTTTATAAGCACAATATCAAAAAAGCAATCACACAAGTGTATCATTGGTCCTCTACCATACTCTGGAGGGATGGACTTCATCAGCTGTATCCTTCTTTGGTCTTTCTTTTAGAACACAAAACGGAGGCTTTGAGTAAGAGGAAATCAGCCTTTTATATAAAAATGAAAGCATGCCATCTCTTTCCCTTAGGATAAGCCCTAGAACAGGAGACTGAATCCCTCATCCATTTAGTAGGCAGAGCCAAGGAGAGAGCAGCAAAAGAGCCTTGAAACAAACCTAGATCTGGACATGAATATATAATATGCTTCAGTATATACAAGCTGCAGAATTCCCCTAATCTCATATAACAGCACAATTTCAGCATCAGTGAGGAGGCTCTGTTTAAATCAAGATGACACTTTCCCAGCAATATCATTACACAGAGGTATGGTGACACGCACTCTTCACCTACCAACTAATTTAAAAGCGATAAAACAAAAATGGTGGGGCATCCCTAATGGTTCAGTGGCTAAAACTTCACATTCCCAATGCAGGGGGCGGAGTTCAATCCCTGATGAGGGAACTAGCTCTCACCTGCCGCAACTAAGACCCGGCACAGCAGAATAATATTGTTAATTAAAACAAAACAAAAATAAAAATGGTAATAATGATAAAGAAGTAGTTTGATTAGGGTTACAACTAGGTATTTTTATATTATAATTTATTTTCTCAAGCCTATTTCTCATAAGCTTTAAATAACAAGTATTTTCTTAAAATTCAGTATCTTTTTCTGATGGTATTAGCAACTACAATAGTGTATAATGAACGTTTATCTGGATAAATTGCTTTGGATAAACAAAATAAATCCAAGAAACCTAGATACTGAATTATTTGCATCTTCTGAAGTTGTCTTGTTTTTTGAGCAGCTAAGGAGAAATGAACAGAAGTTTTGTTCTCTTCACTTCAGTAGAGTTTTCATTTCCCTCTCCCTTGACTGTTCTTACCAACAGATATAGATGGGCAGGTGGCTGGAGGTGGCATGGAAAAGAATGGGACACAATATGGTACTGTAGTGATTACCCTCTATACAAACTGATGCACAGAATTCTTACTGGGTTTTGGTTTCTAGTTCAGATAAAAATGGGTACAGTATTTTACACTGTAAAGACAGGACAATGATTTGTGTTTCACAGTCTATGCATCTGAATTCATGTTCTTATGATTATTGTTCCTAGAACTATTCCTCTCTGGAATATGGGGTTATTCCTTTGGGCCACAGCAGGCAGATGAAGATGTAAAAATGTGAAAGTATATGATATTTTCAAACACTGCACTTGGATAACAAGTATGGTCTGTTTCACCAGCATGTGATACAAATATGGCTGCAATTCTCACAGAATAGTTCCATTTATACATCAGGGAACTTTGTGGGCATCTAGATGAAACCCTAAAACATGACTACACCATTAGAGGGGCACACCATACGTCTTGCAATGTTGACTACTTTTGCTCTGGATTATGGCTCTTTACCCACTTCAATGCAAAAAGGCCTTCAGTGCAAAAAGAAATGCAAAAAGACAGAACGGTTGTCTGAGGAGGCCTTACAAATAGCTGAGAAAAGTAAAGAAACTAAAGGCAAAGGAGAAAATGCACCCATATGAATGTAGAGTTCCAAAGAATAGCAAGGAGAGATAAGAAAGCCTTCCTCAGTGATCAATGCAAAGAAAGAGAGGAAAACAACAGAATGGCAAAGACTAGAGATCTCTTCAAGAAAATTAGAGATACCAAGGGAACATTTTATGCAAAGATGGGTTCAATAAAGGACAGAAATGGTAGGGACCTAACAGAAGAAGAAGATATTAAAGGTGGCAAGAATACACAGAACTATACAAAAAGATCTTCACAACCCAGATAATCATGATGGTGTGATCACTCACCTAGAGCCAGACATCCTGGAATGCAATGTCAAGTGGGCCTTAGGAAGCATTCCTACGAACAAAGTTAGTGGAGGTGATGGAATTCCAGTTGAGCCATTTCAAATCCTGATAAGATGATGTTGTGGAAGTGCTGCGCTCAATATGTCAACAAATTTGGAAAACTCAGCAGGGGCTACAGGACTGGAAAAGGTCAGTTGTTTTCATTCCAATCCCTACGAAAGGAAATGCCAAAGAATGTTCAAACTACCGCACAACTGCACTCATCTCACATGCTACAAAAGTAATGCTCAAAATTCTCCAAGTGAGGATTCAACAGTATGTGAACCAAGAACTTCCAGACATTTAAGCTGGATTAAGAAAAGGTAGAGGAACCAGAGATCAAATTGCCTACATCACTGGATCATAAAAAAGCAAGAGTCCCAGAAAAAAATCTGCTTTATTGACTATGCCAAAGTTTTTGACTGTGTGGATCACAAAAAACTGTGGAAAATTCTTCAAGAGATGGGAATACCAGGCCACTTTACCCGCTTCCTGAGAAATCTGTATGCAGGTCAAGAAGCAACCGTTAGAACCGAACATGGAACAACAGACTGGTCCAAAATTGGGAAAGGAGTATGTCAAGGCTGTATATTGTCACTGTGCTTATTCAACTTATTTGCAGAGTACATCACATGAAATGCTGGGCTGGATGAAGCACAAGCTGGAAACAAGACTGCCAGAAGAAATATCAATAACCTCAGCTATGCAGATGACACCACCCTTATGGCAGAAAGTGAAGAACTAAAGAGCCTCTTGATGAAAGTGAAAGAGGCTCTTTATATTTGACTCAGTTCTAATGAGATGGATGGAAATTGGAACCAATTATACAGAGTGAAGTAAGCCAGAAAGAAAAACACCAATACAGTATACTGACACATATATATGGAATTTAGAAGATAGTAATGACGACCCTATATGTGAGACAACAAAAGAGACACAGAGGTATAGAACGGACTTTTGGACTCTGAGGGAGAGGGAAAAGGTGGGATGGTTTGGGAGAATGGCACTGAAACATGTATACTTTCTTGTAAGAAATGAAGCGCCAGTCTATGTTCAATGCAGGATGCAGGATGCATGGGGCTGGTGCGCAGGATGATTCAGGTAGATGATGTGGGGTGGGAGGTGGGAGGGGGCTTCGGCATTGGGAGATTGTGTTCACCTGTGGCTGATTCATGTCAATGTATGGCAAAACAAATACAGTATTGTAATCAAAATAAATAAATAAATATAAATTTTAAAAAATTAAAAAAAATTGACATGTTGATATAAAAAAAAAAAAAGAAAGTGAAAGAGGAGAGTGAAAAAGTTGGGTTAAAACTCAACATCCAGAAAACGAAGATCACGGCATCTGGTCCCATCACTTCATGGCAAATAGACAGGGAAACAATGGAAACAGTGACAGACTTTATTTTCTCGGGCTCCAAAATCACAGCACATGGTGACTACAGCCATGAAATTAAAAGATGCTTGCTCCTTGGAAGAAAGCCTACGACCAACCTAGACAGCATATTAAAAAGCAGAGACATTACTGACAAAGGTCCATCTAGTCAAAGCTATGGTTTTTCAAGTAGTCATGTATGGATGTGAGAGTTGGGCTATAAAGAAAGTTGAGTGCTGAAGAATTGATGCTTTTGAACTGTGGTGTTGGAGAAGACTCTTGAGAGTCCCTTGGATGGCAAGGCAATCACACCAGTCAATCCTAAAGGAAATCAGTCCTGAATATTCATTGGAAGGACTGATGCTGAAGCTGAAACTCAAATACTTTGGCTACCTGATGCAAAGAACTGACTCACTGGAAAAGACTCTGATGCTGGGAAAGACTGAAGGCAGGGGAGAAGGGGACACCCGACAATGAGATGGTTGGCATCACCAACTCGATGGACATTAGTTTGAGCAAGTTCCGGGAGTTGGTGATAGACAGGGAAGCCTGGTATGTGGCAGTTCATGGGGTCACAACGAGTTGGACATGACTGAGCAACTGAACTGAGCTGATTGCTCTTTCTGCAATTTGTGGTCTACCCATTTCTCCCTATGGAAACCTTGGCCATCTTTCAGACCCCAGCTCAATAAAACTATCTTCATGAAGCCTCCTTGGATTCAAGAACATATCTCTAAAAGATATGACTACTATTGCTGCGATGAGATAGAGAATATGAGAAGCCAATAGAATTAGAATTAATGTGAATGTGAGGAACACTGCGATGGAGTTTCTGGGATAGAGATGGAAAGAAAGCTTTGAATTTTACAGAGTTTTCTCCCCCTGAGTTTGCAGATTTCAGTTGAAGCTGTTATAAAAGTTGTAAACTGGTAAACTAACAGGATCTGCTTAAGATTAGACTTAATCAGAACAACAGAGAACTACCCCCAAACACAACTGATAGAGCTCAAGTAATAAGCAACAGTAGTTGACCACTGTGAGACAGGAAAGTGCATGGAGAGAGACACCCTCTCCCTTTTGGTGCAGGCATCAAGAGATGACTGAAACACTGAGGAAAAAAAACCATCTGGTAATCCAACCACTACTTGAAGCACAAGATAATAATAGCACACTGCTAGAAGAATTTGAAGACCATGATGTCCTGAAGGTATTTTATATAATGTTAATGGATTCATTATATTAAGTCAATTATGTGAAAGGAGAAAGTGAAAACGACAAGCATGAAAAGCTGAAGAATTTCAATAGAGATACAGATACAAAGGAATCAACTGAAATTTCATGAACTTGTTTCACAAAAAGCCAACACAAGGACAGACACATTGGAATAGGCCCCATCAGACACATTGGAATAATGTTCCATTTTACTTGATTACCTTTCTAAAGATTCTATTTCAGACTTCCAGTTACATATGTAATGAGCATGGAAGCTGCCACTTCCTCCTAACAAGTAAAAACTGAACAGACTAAAAGAATAGTAACTCTTCTTGGACCCATGAGAGACAGGAGGACACAGGGAAAACTCCATGCCCCAAGTTTGGAGAAATATACAAGTAAATACAGGGAGTTGTGGCTTACTACAGCAGAGACTCATGAGCAGAAACCACCTTGAGAACTAATGTCAGGGTAGGAAAACCTGAACTACAACTGATGAACTGCTGAAGTCTCAGCAAGGGAAACTGAGTTTAAAATTCCAAAAGATCCCAGTCATATTGTGAGGTTAATCTCCAGCAGCTCAACCAGTTTCCCACAGTAAATACAGGGTGGGGGAGTGGGAAATCCACTCAGGCTTCTGGGAGGGTGGGGAAAAAGGAACCATCCTGAAATACCCAGAGAACTCTGTTATTGAAAAGACCTGCCCTCTGGGGAAACTAGTAAGAATCTAACTTGCTGGGCTATTATCAGAGCCTAACTGACCTAAAGAAGGAAGATACTCAACTCCAGCCCACTCTAGTCATCTTCTCTCACCTAAGAGGGGTGGAAGGGGGAAACTGAGAGGTTCATAGTCCAGAATCATGGGCTCACTGAAAGACTGAGGCCTAGTCATAGGATTATAAAATGCATCCTCTCCCCCAGCATTTTGCCACCACATTACCAAAGGCCTCTTTTTATCTGGTATATCATGTCTGGTTATCATGGGGAAATTACAATGCATAATAAAAGGCAAAAATCATAACTTAAAGAGATATGGCATGGATATTAGAACTATCAGATTGAGAATTTAAAACAACTATGATTACTATTAAAACATAACTTGAAGAGACACCACTCTAAGGGCTCTCATGAATAGAGTAGACCAGAAGCAAGAACATATGGGCAATGTAAGCAGAGAGATAGAAATCCTAAGAACCAAAAGGAAATCCTAGAGATCAAAAACACTAACAGCAATGAAGAAAGCCTTGATAGGTGTAGAAGACTGAACACAGGCAAGAAAAGATCTGAGCTAGAGAATCCTCAATAGAATCCTCAAAAACTGAAAAGCAAAGTGAACAAAGACTGAAAAATGCCAGAATAACCAAAGGACTGCGGGACAATTACAGATGATCATATATCCATAATGGGAATACTAAAATGAGAAGATAGAAAATAGAAATATTTGAAACAATAAGGACCAAGAAGCTCCCCAAATGTATGTCAGACACCAAACCACAGATCCAGGAAATCCAAGGATCATCAAGCAGGATAAATTTTAAAAAACATCCTGCACCTAGGCTTTCTATAACTTGAAGATGATACACCTAAGACAAAAAGATCATGAAAGAAGCTAGAGGAAAAAACACATTACCTACAGAGGGGGAAGGAAAAGATTTACATCTTATTCCTCCTCAGAAACACGCAAAAAGAAGAGAATGGAGAAAACATTTAATAAAGACTTTCTCATATGAACAAAAAATGAGGGAATTTGTTGCCAGTAGACTTGCCTTGGAAGAAATGTTAAAAGAGGTTCTTTAGAGAGATGGAAATAATAGAGGTCAAAAACTTGGATCTACATTAAGAAAGGAAGAGCATAAGAAAAGGAGTAAGTGAAGGCAAAATAAAGACTTCCTTAATCTTTTTTAATTTATTATTTTTTTAATTACAATACTGTATTTGTTTTGCCATACATTGACATGAAACAGTCACAGGTGAACACAATCTCCCAATGCCGAAGCCCCCTCCCACCGCCCATCCCACATCCTCTCCCTGAATCATCCTGTGCTCCAGCCCCATGCATCCTGCATCCTGCATTGAACATAGACTGGCGCTTCATTTCTTACAAGAAAGTATACATGTTTCAGTGCCATTCTCCCAAACCATCCCACCTTTTCCCTCTCCCTCAGAGTCCAAAAGTCCGTTCTATACCTCTGTGTCTCTTGTTGTCTCACATATAGGGTCGTCATTACTATCTTCTAAATTCCATATATATGTGTCAGTATACTGTATTGGTGTTTTTCTTTCTGGCTTACTTCACTCTGTATAATCGGTTCCAATTTCATCCATCTCATTAGAACTGAGTCAAATTTATTCTTTTTAAGGGCTGAGTAATACTCCATTGTGTATATGTACCACAGCTTTCTTATCCATTCATCTGCTGATGGACATCTAGGTTGCTTCCATGTCCTGGCTATTATAAACAGCACTGCAATGAACACTGGGGTACATGTGTCTCTTTCAATTCTGGTTTCCTCAGTGTGTATGTCCAGCAGGGGGATTGCTGGGTCATAAGGCAGTTCTATTTGCAATTTTTAAGGAATCTCCACACTGTTTTCCATAATGGCTGTACTAGGTTGCATTCCCACCAGCAGTGTAAGAGGGTTCCCTTTTCTCCACATCCTCTCCAGCATTTATTGCTTGTAGACTTTTGGATCACAGCCATTCTGACTGGAGTGAAATGGTAACTCATTGTGGTCTTGATTTGCATTTCTCTGATAATGAGTGGTGTTGAATATCTTTTCATGTGTTTGTTAGCCATCCGTATGTCTTCTTTGGTGAAATGCCTATTTAGTTCTTTGGCCCATTTTTTTATTGGATCGTTTATTTTTCTGGGGTTGAGCTGCATAAGTTGCTTATATATCCTTGAGATTAGTTGTTTATCAGTTGTTTCATTTGCTATTGTTTTCTCCCATTCAGAAGGCTGTCTTTTCACCTTGCTTATAGTTTCCTTTGTTATGCAGAAGCTTTTAATTTTAATTAGATCCCATTTGTTTATCTTTGCTTTTATTTCCAGTATACTGGGAGATGGATCATAGAGGATCCTGCTATGATTTATGTCGGAGAGTGTTTTGCCTATGTTCTCCTCTAGGAGTTTTATAGTTTCTGGTCTTACATTTAGATCTTTAATCCATTTTGAGTTTATTTTTGTGTATGGTGTTAGAAAGGGGTCTAGTTTCATTCTTTTTCAAGTGGTTGACCAGTTTTCCCAGCACCACCTGTTAAAGAGACTGTCTTTACTCCATTGTATATTCTTGCCTCCTTTGTCGAAGATAAGGTGTCCATAGGTGTGTGGGTTAATCTCAGGGCTTTCTATTTTGTTCCATTGATCTATATTTCTGTCTTTGTGCCAGTACCATACTGTCTTAATGACTGTGGCTTTGTAGTAGAGCCTGAAGTCAGGCAAGTTGATTCCTCCAGTTCCATTCTTCTTTCTCGAGATTGCTTTGGCTATTCGAGGTTTTTGTATTTCCATACAAATCTTGAGATTATTTGATCTAGTTCTGTGAAAAATACTGCTGGTAGCTTGATGGGAATTGCATTCAATCTGTAGATTGCTTTAGGTAGTATACTCATTTTCACTATATTGACTCTTCCGACCCATGAGCATGGTATATTTCTCCATCTATTAATGTCCTCTTTGATTTCTTTCATCAGTGTTTTATAGTTTTCGATATATAGGTCTTTAGTTTCTTTAGGTAGGAATATTCCTAAGTATTTTATTCTTTTCGTTGCAATGATGAATGGAATTGTTTCCTTAACTTCTTTTTCTACTTTCTCATTATTAGTGTATAGGAATGCAAGGGATTTCTGAGTGTTGATTTTATATCCTGCAACTTTACTATATTCATTGATTAGCTCTAGTAGTTTTCTGGTCGAGTCTTTAGGATTTTCTATGTAGAGGATCATGTCATCTGCAAACAGTGAGAGTTTTACTTCTTCTTTTCCAATTTGGATTCCTTGTATTTTTTTTTTTCTGCTCTGATTGCTCTGGCCAAAACTTCCAGTATGATGTTGAAGAGTAGTGGTGAAAGTGGACACCCTTGTCTTGTTCCTGACTTTACGGGAAATGGTTTCAATTTTTCACCATTGAGGATAATGTTAGCTGTGGGTTTGTCATATATAGCTTTTATTATGTTGAGGTATGTTCCTTCTATTCCTGCTTTCTGGAGAGTTTTTATCATAAATGGATGTTGAATTTTGTCAAAGGCTTTTTCTGCATCTATTGAGATAATCATATGATTTTTATTTCTCAGTTTGTTAATGTGATGAATTACATTGATTGACTTGCGGATATTGAAGAATCCTTGCATCCCTGGGATAAAGCCCACTTGGTCATGGTGTATGATCTTTTAATGTGTTGCTGGATTCTGATTGCTAGGATTTTGTTGAGGATTTTTGCATCTATGTTCATCAGTGATATTGGCCTGTAGTTTTCTTTTTTTGTGGTGTCTTTGTCAGGTTTTGGTATTAGGGTGATGGTGGCCTCATAGAATGAGTTTGGAAGTTTACCTTCCTCTGCAATTTTCTGGAATAGTTTCAGTAAGATAGGTGTTAGCTCTTCTCGAAATTTTTGGTAGAATTCAGCTGTGAAGCCGTCTGGACCTGGACTTTTGTTTGCTGGAAGATTTCTGATTACAGTTTCAATTTCCATGCTTGTGATGGGTCAGTTAAGATTTTCTATTTCTTCCTGGTTCAGTTTTGGAAAATTGTACTTTTCTAAGAATTTGTCCATTTCTTCCAAGTTGCCCATTTTATTGGCATATAATTGCTGATAGTAGTCTCTTATGATTCTTTGTATTTCTGAGTTGTCTGTCATGATCTCTCCATTTTCATTTCTAATTTTGTTGATTTGATTTTTTTCTCTTTGTTTCTTGATGAGTCTGGCTAATGGTTTGTCAATTTTATTTATCCTTTCAAAGAACCAGCTTTTTGCTTTGTTGATTTTTGCTATGGTCTCTTTTGTTTCTTTTGCATTTATTTCTGCCCTAATTTTTAGGATTTCTTTCCTTCTACTAACTCTGGGGTTCTCTATTTCTTCCATTTCCAGTTGCTTTAGGTGTAGAGTTAGGTTATTTATTTGACTTTTTTCTTGTTTCTTGAGGTATGCCTGTATTGCTATGAACTTTCCTCTTAGGACTGCTTTTATAGTGTCCCAAAGGTTCTGTGTAGTTGTGTTTTCATTTTCATTCGTTTCAATGCATATTTTGATTTCTTTTTTGATTTCTTCTGTGATTTGTTGATTATTCAGAAGGGTGTTGTTCAGCCTCCAAATGTCGGAATTTTTAATAGTTTTTCTCCTATAATTGAGATCTAACCTTAGTGCATTATGGTCAGAGAAGATGCTTGGAATAATTTCAATTTTTTTGAATTTATCAAGGTTGGATTTATGACCCAGAATGTGATCTATCCTGGAAAAGGTTCCGTGTGCACTTGAGTAAAAGGTGAAATTCATTGTTTGGGGCTGAAATGGCCTATAGATATCAATTAGGTCTAACTGGTCTATTGTATTGTTTAATGTTTGCGTTTCTTTGTTAATTTTCTGTTTAGTTGATCTGTCCATAGGTGTGAGTGGGGTATTAAAGTCTTCCACTATTATTGTGTTATTATTAATTTCGCCTTTCATGCTTGTTAGCAATTGTCTTACATATTGCGGTGCTCCTATGTTGGGTGCATATATATTTATAATTGTTATATCTTCTTCTTGGATTGATCCTTTAATCATTAGGTAGTGGCCTTCTTTGTCCCTTTTCACAGCCTTTGTTTTAAAGTCTATTTTATCGGATATGAGTATTGCTACTCCTGCTTTCTTTTGGTCTTTATTTGCATGGAATATCTTTTTTCCAGCCCTTCACTTTTAGTCTGTATGTGTCCGTTGTTTTGAGGTGGGTCTCTTGTAGGCAGCATATAGGGATCTTGTTTTTGTATCCATTCAGCCAGTCTTTGCCTTTTGGTTGGGGCATTCAACCCATTTACATTTAAGGTAATTATTGATAAGTATGCTCCTGTTGCCATTTACTTTATTGTTTTGGGTTCAGGTTTATACGTCCTTTTTGTGTTTCTTTTCTAAAGTCTATCCTTTAGTATTTGTTGGAGAGCTGGTTTGGTGGTGCTGAATTCTCTCAGCTTTTGCTTGTCTGTAAAGCTTTTGATTTCTCCTTCATATTTGAATGAGATCCTTGCTGGGTACAGTAGTCTTGGCTGAAGGTTATTATCCTTCATCACTTTAAGTATTTCTTGCCATTCCCTCCTGGCCTGAAGAGTTTCTATTGAAAGATCTGCAGTTATTCTTATGGGGATCCCCTTGTGTGTTATTTGTTGTTTTTCCCTTGCTGCTTTTAATATTTGTTCTTTGTGTTTGGTCTTTGTTAGTTTGATTAAAATATGTCTTGGGGTGTTTTGCCTTGGGTTTATCCTGTTTGGCACTCTCTGGATTTCTTGGACTTAGGTGATTATTTCCTTCCCCATTTTAGGGAAGTTTTCAACTATTATCTCCTCAAGTATTTTCTCATGGTCTTTCTTTTTGTCTTCTTCTTCTGGGACTCCTATAATTCGAATGTTGGAGCGTTTCATATTGTCTTGGAGGTCTCTGAGGTTGTCCTCATTTCTTTTAATTCGTCTTTCTTTTTCCCTCGCTGATTCATTTATTTCTACCATTCTATCTTCTATTTCACTAATCCTATCTTCTGCCTCCGATATTCTACTATTTGTAGCCTCCAGAGTGTTTCTGATCTCATTTATTGCATTATTCATTATATGTTGACTCTTTTTATTTCTTCTAGGTCCTTGTTAAACCTTTCTTGCATCTTTTCAATCCTTGACCCCAGGCTATTTATCTGTGATTCCATTTTGAATTCAAGATTTTGGATCATTTTCACTATCAGTATTCGGAATTCTTTCTCAGGTAGATTCCCTATCTCTTCCTCTTTTGTTTGGTTTGGTGGGCATGTCTCCTGTTCCTTTACCTGCTGGGTATTCCTCTGTCTCTTCATCTTGGTTATATTGCTGCGTTTGGGGTGGCTTTTCTATATTCTGGGAATTTGTGGAATTCTCTTTCTTATAGAGCTTCCTCTCTGTGTTTGGGGTTATATCAGTGGCTTGTCAAAGTTTCTTGATTAGGGAGGCTTGTGTTGGAGTTCTGGTGGGTGGAGCTGGATTTCCTCTCTCTGGATTTCTGTGAAGTGGGAAGTAATGGGTTATGAGACGTCAATGGTTTTGGAGTATTTTGAGTTGCCTGTGTATTGAAGCTCAGGAGCTTGTTCTTGTGTTGCTGGAGAATTTGCATGGTACGTCTTGCTCTGGAGCTTGTTGGCCCTTGGGCAGTGTTCAATTTCAGTATAGGTATGAAGGCATTTGATGAGCTCTTATTGGATAATGTTCCCTGTATTCAGGAATTCTTTGATGATCTCAGGCTTTGGACTTATGCCTCTTGATTCTGGTTTTCAGATTTATTTTTAGAATAGCCTCATGATTTCTCCATCTATTCAGCACTAATGTTAAAACATCTAGGTTAATGATGATAGGTTTCTCCACCATGAGGGTTGTCCCTAGAGGATCGCTGAGTTACTTGGAGGAGAGAAGAGGGAGGGAGTAGTTAGAGGTGAGTGGAATGGGATGAGGTGGAATCAAAAGAGGAAAAAGCAAGCTAGCCCGTAACCACTTTCTTGTGTGCGCTCCGAAGTCTGGACCACTCAGAGGTGGTCACAGAGTTATACATGGAAGAGGAGAGGGAGGAAGTAGATAGAGGTGGACAGGAGGACAAAAGAGGGAGATGGGAAGGAGGGATACAGATCCGGCCAGTGACCAGTTCCCTTAGAATTCTCCTCCTTCTGGAGCATACAGTGATTCATAGAGTTGGGTAGAGAGGAGGAGGGGGAGGGGAGGAGACAAAAGCCACCTAGTGGAGAAAAGAGAGTTCCAAAGGTGGAGAGAGTGGTCAAGCCAGTAGTCTCGCACTCATGTAAAATTGGGTACTGAAGATTAGGTTTTTAAAAGTACAAAATTGGCAACAAATACCAAAATGCCAAGATTAAAAATCTGGAGTAAAGATTGGATTTTCAAAGATAGATTATTGAAGGGAAGAAGAAGAAGGAGAGAGAAATTTAAAAAAAAATAGAGAAAAAAAGTAAAATATAATAAAAGACTCCAGAATTATTAAAAGGCAACTTCCTCCACCAATAGGACTATATACGGCGTTTACTTTAACGATAGGGTTTTTTTTTTTTTTTGAAAAGTAATATTAGGTTATAAAAATAATAAATAGAAATATAGAAGACTTAAAAATTTAAGCAAATTTAGGGGAAAAAAGACGAAAAAGAAAGGAAGAAAAACAAATTTAAAAAGGAAAAAAAATTTTTTAAGAACGAAAAAAATTCTTAAAAAAAGAAAAAAAGAAAGAAAAGAAAATCACGCTTCCACATCATCCTCCCCCAAAAAAATTTTTGATCATAAAAGTAGTAACGGTATATCTGGCGCTTTCTCTATCGTTGTGGACTGTGTGGGGTCGCTACCAAGGCAGCTCCCTCTGTTTGACTTCCTCTGTTTGCTGGTCTCTTCAGTGTCTGATTTCTGTCTTGCCACAGGGAGGGTGGTGGTGAGCTTGCCCCTTCCCAATCCGCGGGATAAACGTGTGGGGGCCTGCCCTATGCTTCATGCACTTCCCCTATTTAAGGCGCTCAGGAAGCCCTCTCTTGGGTGTCGGGTTTGGTTCCAAGTCCGAGTGGCTAGGGCGTTTGGCGCGCACTCATTGTTGTGTCTTCTGGGCTTTCCGGGTCACTCAATTTACTGGGAGCTCCGCCGGGGCTCTTTCTCAGGCAGATGATGACTGATCAGAGACCCCAGAAGTCTCAGCAAAGAAGCCTGCTTGCAATTTGGTAGGCAATGTCTCTCTTGAGCTGCGACTTCCCTCTTCCAGCGCTTAAGGCTCTGGCTGCCTGTCGCCGCTGGGGGATGGTCTGCAGCTGGCTATTTCCGATCCGTCCTTTGTTCTGTGCGCGGGCCTGAATGTGTCTTATGTTCGAGCGTTTCACGTGTTAGTTATCCCCCAGTCTGGTTTGCTAGTCCGAGATAAATCGTTCTATCCACGCGCAGACCCGATTCTGGCCCGGTTACACCCCCGATTCTCGAGAAAGCCCTGCAGCCTACGTCTCCCGCGGCCCAATTCTTAGAAAGCACTGTCGCGGGCGCGCTCCTCCCTGCCCAACCCCCACTGCTGTCAGACGCAGGTGTTTGCGCTGCTTATCTGTCGGGGGTTATACTGTTGAATTCGTAATCTGTTGGTTTTAATTATTTATTTATTCTTCCTTCCTGTTATGTTGCCCTCTGTGCTTCCAGGGCTCGCCCCATACACAGCTGTGAGAAAGTTCCCCAATTTTAGGGAACCTCTCTTTTAAGAGTCTCTTCCTGGGACGGGATTCCCTTCCCGTGCCGGGGTTCCCTCCCTACCTCCTTTGTCTCTATCTTCGTTTTTTAAAATAATTCCTACCTGGTTTTGAAGCCAATGATCTGCTTTGCTGGATGCCTGATGTCCTCTGCCAGCAGTCAGAAGTTATTTTGTGGAATTTACTCCGCGTTGAAATGTTCTTTTGATGAGGGAGAGAGGGAGAAAGTGTTCTCCCCATCCTATTCCTCCGCCATCTTTTTTCTCCCTCCCTCAAGACTTCCTTAATCTTAACAAAACAGTTTGCTCAAAATAATAATACCAACAACGCATTTATAGAAATAGGCATACTTCTGAGATATTCCATATTTGGTTCCAGACCACAGAGATGAAAATTGCAACACGTCACACAAATTGTTTTGGTTTCCCACAGTATGTGAAAGCTATGTTCATACTATACTGTGATGCATTGTGTCCAACAATATTAAGTACACAACTTAATTTTAAAATACTCTATTACTAAAAAATGCTAACCATCATCTGAACCTTCAGTAAGTGGTAGCCTTTCGCTGGATGGTCTTGCCTCACTGCTCATGGCTATTAACTGATCAGGGTGCTGGCTGCTGAAGGTTGGGATGGCTATGAAAATTTCTTAAAATAAGACAACAATGAAGTTTGTTGTATTGATTGACTCTTCCTTTCATGAAGGATTTCTCTGTAGCATGCAGTGCTGTTTCAGTTCAGTTGCTCAGTTGTGTCTGACTCTTTGCAACCCCATGCATCGCAGCACACCAGGCCTCCCTGTCCATCACCAACTCCCAGAGTTCACTCAGACTCATGTCCATCAAGTTGGTGATGCCATCCAGCCATCTCATCCTCTGTCGTCCCCTTCTCCTCCTGCCCCCAATCCCTCCCAGCATCAGGGTCTTTTCCAATGAGTCAACTCTTTGCATGAGGTGGCCAAAGTATTGGAGTTTTAGCCTCAGCATCAGTCCTTCCAATGAACACCCAGGACTGATCTCCTTTAGGATGGACTGGTTGATCTCCTTGCAGTCCAAGGGACTCTCAAGAGTCTTCTCCAACACCACAGTTCAAAAGCATCAATTCTTCAGCACTCAGCTTTCTTCACAGTCCAACTCTCACATCCATACATGACCACTGGAAAAACCACAGCCTTGACTGGACAGACCTTTGTTGTCAAAGTAATGCTCTGCTTTTCAATATGCTATCTAGGTTGGTCATGACTTTCCTTCCAAGGAGTAAGCAACTTTCAATTTCATGGCTGCAGTCACCATCTGTTTAGATAGTATTAAAACCAGAGATCAAATTGCCAACATCCATTGGATTGTAGAGAAAGCAAAGGAATTCCAGAAAAACATCGACTTCTGCTTCACTGATTACTGTAAAGCCTTTGACTGTGTGGATCACAACAAACTGTGGAAAATTCTTCAAGAGATGGGAATACTAGACAGCTTACCTGCCTCCTGCAAAACCTATATGCAGGTCAAGAATCCACAGTTAAAACCATATATGAAACAACCAACTGGCATTTAACTTATATGCAGAGTACACCATGCAAAATGCCAGGGTGGATGATACCACCCTATTGGCAGAAAGCAAGGAGAAACTAAACAGCCTCCTGATGTAGGTGAAAAGAGGAGAGTGAAAAAGCTGGCTTAAAATTCAACATTCAAAAAACTAAGATCATGACATCTAGTCCCATCACTTCATGGCAAATAGAAGTGGGGGGGAGTGGAAACAGTGGCAGATTTTATTTTCCTCAGCTTCAAAATCACTGTAGATGGTGACTGCAGCCACTAAGTTAAAAGATGCTTGCTCCTTGGAAGAGTGACAGTGACACACTCTCAGGTGTGTCCAATTCTTTGCAACCCCATGTACTATAACCTGCCGGGCTATTCTGTCCATGGAATTCTCCAGGCCAGAATACTGGAGTGGGTAGCCTTTCCCTTCTCTAGGGAATCTTCCAACCCAGGGATCAAATCCAGGTCTCCCACATTGCAGGCAGATTCTTTACCAGCTGAGCCACAGGGGAGCCCAAGAATACTGGAGTGGATAGCCTATCCCTTCTCCAACAGATCTTCCTGACCCAGAAATCAAATCAGGGTTTCCTGCATTGCAAGAAGATTCTTTACCAACTGAAATATCAGGGAATAAAATCCTAAAGATACTACCAAAAAAAAATCTGTTAGTGTAAATGAATTCAGTAAAGTTGCAGGATACAAAATATACAGAAATCTGTCACATTTCTATACACTAACAACAAGCTATCACGCAGAGAAATTAGCAATCCTATTTACAAAATTGCATCCCATAAAATATCTAGGAACAAACTGAACCAAAAAGGTAAAAGACTCATACTCTAAAACTATAACCCACTGACAAAAGAAACTGAAGATGACATAAACAAATGGAAAGATACACCATGCTCATGGTTGGAAGAATTAATATTGTTAACATGACCATACTACTGAAAGCAATCCACATGTTTACTGCATTCTCAACAAAACACCAAAGGCATTTTTCATAGAACTACAACCAAAAAATTCTAAAACTTGTATGGAAACACAAAAGACTCCCAATAATCCAAGCAATCTTGAGGAAGAACAAAGCTGGAGGCATCATACTTCCTGATTTCAAACTATACTACAAAGCTACAGTCATCAAAACAATATGATACTGGCACAAAAAAAAAGATATACAGATCAGCAGAAAATAGAACACCAAACATAAACCTATACTTATATGGTTAATTACAACAAAGAAGGAAAATATATTTAATGGGGAAAATACAGCCTCTTCAATAAATGGTATTGGGAAAACTGGATAGCTACATGCAAAATAATCAAACTGGACTACTTTCCCAGAATATAGACAAAAATAAACTCAAAATGGATTAAAGACTTAAATAAGACTCAAAACCATAGAACTCCTAGAAGAAAATGTAGGAAGTGCTCTCTTGGACATGAGTCTTAGTGATATTTGGGAGGATCTGTCTCCTTGGCCAAGAGAAATGAAAGCAAAATGAACAAATGGAACTACATCAAACTGATAAACTTTTTCACAACAAAGAATAGCATCACCAAATGAAAATGCAGTCTACTGAATGGTAGAAAACATTTGTGAACAATATTTCTGATAAAGTATTAATATCCAAACTATAAAAAGAACTCATACAACCAAACAAAAACAACCCAATTAAAAAATGGGCAGAAAACCTGAATAGCCATTATTCCATGGATGACATACAGATGACCAACAGGCATGTGAAAAGATGCTGAACATAACTAATCATTATGGAAATGAACTAACCATCAGGGAAATACAAATCAAATCTAAAATGAGATCATCTCATACCTGTCAGAATGGCTACTGTAAAAATGACAAGTAATAAGTGTTGGTGAGGATGTAGAGAAAAGAGAATCCTGTGGGTGGGATCATGTATTTGTACATTCACTACAGTAAACAGCATGAAAGTTTCTCGAAAAATTAAAACTAGAACTGCCATATGACCCAGAAATTTCTTTTCTGAGTATTAACCCAAAGATGAGAAAAACAGTATTTTGAAAAGATATCAATTGCAGTGTCATTTACAATAGCTAAAATAATGAAGCAACCTAAGTGTCCATCAATAGTTGAATGGATAAAGATGTGTGTGGGTGTGTGTGTGTATGTATATGTATGTGTATATATATATATAGGCTTCCCAGGTGGCGCTACTGGTAAAGAACCTGCCTGCCAACACAGGAGACATAAGAGATATGGGTTCCATCCCTGAGTCAGAAGATCCCCTGGAGGAGGGCATGACAACTCACTCCAGTACTCATGCCTGGAGAATCCCATGGACAGAGGAGCCCAGCGGGCTACAGTCCATAGGGTTGCAAAGAGTGGGACATGACTGAAGCGACTCAGCGCGTGCACACACACACAAACACACACACACACACACACAAACACACACACACACACACACAATGGAACTTTAATCAGCCATAAATGAAATCTTGCCATTTGCAGTAAGAATAGATCTAAAGGATATTCTGCTAACTGAAATAAGTCAGAGAAAGACATAGCATGTGATCTATGTATATATGTTGAATCTGAAAAAATAAAAACAGACTCATGGATATAGAGAACAAAGAGGTGGTTGCCAGTTAGGAGGGGTTGCAAGGCAAAACAGATGAAGGGGATTGAGAGGTACAAACATCCAGTTATGAAATAAATAAGCCACAGTGATGTAATATACAGCATAAGGAACACAACAAATTATACTGTAATAACTTTGTATGGAAAGAGATAATCACTAGACTTACAGTGATCATTTCACAATGTATACAAATGTCAAATCACTATGTAATACACCTGAAATGAACATAATATTCTACTTTAACTGTATTTTTTTAATTTTTGTAAAAATTCAGTATCTGTGAAGCATAATAAAACAAGATATGCCTATACACTTTCTCTCCCTTTCTTGAAATCAGGAACATGATCTTGAAGGTGAACCACCTTCAACCATATAGACAAGGACTATAGCCTAGAAGATGGTGGGACAATATGATGGAAGAAATCTAATTCCTTGAAAGACTGTGTGAAGAAAAGCTACTCTGGCAGTCCTGATCCAGTCAACTTTGGACACATTAATGAAAATGAACTTATTTAAGTTGATGGAAATTTTTTTCTTTGCTATAACTTAGTCTAATAAAAAGACTGTTCTATACACTAGAAAGAAGAAACTAGACACCTATCTATCTAAGCATATGTAATTGAGAGGTGATTATCACAAAGGATAGTATGGGACTGGAAGGGTATGATAACAGAAGATTGAATTTTAAGTACAGTTAGTATATGTCAAAACTTGAATATGAACTGAAGTTCACCTGACTATAAACATCATAACCTTAAATTCTAAACAATGGTTCTCAGACAATATATCAAAATGACCTGTACCACTTGTTAAAGTACAGATGCTCAGCATTTATCTCCAACGATTCTGATACTAGAAATCTATTTTTAACAAGTACTTTGGTTGATTTTTATCCACAACTGATTTAGAAAAGCAGCCTATGGCAATGTTTATCTTTCTAGATCATCCAAGCTCTTAGGAAACTACAATTGTTGGATGGTTACTGGTCACCCCAGGGAAGAAAAGATAATGCAACAAGAATTTCATCTCTCCCACTGGCAACATTTGCTTTGCTCTTTTCCTCACACGCCTGAAATTTGCCTAACAGTATAGGGCACCAAAAAGAATATCTTTCAGCATACAACAGGAAACTCATCCACATTCGGACTGTGTAGACCAAAACCCTTGGCTTTGCAGGTTTCTCCTGAGCAATTTACATTCTCTTCCCCAAAGACCACTCTGTCTTTCAAGATGAATAGGTAAAGGCAAGACCTGGTTAAAAAAAAATTTAAAGGGCAATATTACTTCATTATTTTGCCAAAGCTCATAAAGTCCAGAAATCTAAATTTCAAATACTGCCAGCCCTATGTAACTTACTTTTACAAATTATATGGTGTTCACATTTGCAGAAAAAATATGTCAGCCATGGGACCAAGTTTGATCTTTTGAAGAAGCCATGAGATCACATTTTGCAATTAACCCTTATTTCTTCCTAGTTTATCCGGATTATTGTTAGTGATTTAATTAATGCCCTTTCAGAATTAAAGAGACAGATATGTGTTTATATATTTATGTTTATTAAATAATTGATCTAAACAACATCTATATTAACTTCAAACATTGCAGAATTCTGAACTCTAATGCAAATTTTGACACAACGTAGGCAAAATCAGGTCTTACAGAGCTCAATGCAAAGCAGTCTTTATTACTAGGTACTATCGCCCAGCACCAATCTTAAAAAGGAGAGAGTTCGTGAAACTATAGGCAAATTTTTATGCACTATGCAAAAGGAAAGGATTGTGATAACTACTGATTAATAAAAGTAATCTACCATAAGTGTAGGACATTTGGGGAACTTTTCGTATTATTTCACACTGCCCCTTTTGAAAAAAAAATTTCGGTGGGGGAGGGGACATGGCAGGGCATATGGGATCTTAGCTCCCCGACCAGAGATTGAACCCGAGCCCCCTGCATTGGAAACATGGAGTCTTAATCATTGAGCCACCAGGGAAGACCCTCACCACTTTTCTGAATAGTGGGATCTCACTTTTGGAGCTACAGTAAGCCAAAGTCTCTCTATCACAAGTCTTAAGGTTCTACCAAGCAATGAAATATAATGAAAAGAACTCTCAAAAAGTTACGCATTCCAAGTTCTAAGGAAGAAAATGCCTAGTTTGTGTGGGCACAGACACTGTAGCTGGAACAGAATAATGAGAAGTAATGAGGCTCCAGATCAGGGAGGGCTCTATACGGCTATTGGAATTACTTGGGTTTTACTTAACATGATATAGAAGGTTTTGCAAAAAGGGTTTGGAAATGATCTATGAATTAACAGCATCACTCTCGACTGCTATATTGAAAACAGACTGAAAGATATTAATAGCAATGCTGGCAGCAGGGAGATTATTTAGGAGAGTATTGCAATAATCATGGTGAGGGATCCTTAAAGCTCAAACTAAGGATGAAGAAAAAGAGTTGAAGAGAAATAGATTAGGTTTTCATATTCATCTCATCACCAAATTCTGTACCATTTGTGCTATACTTTGTCACTCAGTCCTGTCTGACTCTATGTAACCTCATGGACTGTAGCCTGCTAGGCTCCACTGGCCATGGGGATTCTCCAAGCAAGAATACAGGAGTGGGTTGCCATGCCCTCCTCTGGGCCATCTTCCCAACCCAGGAATCGAACTCAGGTCTCCTGCATTGCAGGTGGATTCTTTATCTGCAATGAAAGGCTAAATGGCATAACCAAGGACAACACTTTCACAATAACCTTCATCTTCCAGTATAAAAAGCCATACCACCCCTTAAATGTGTGGTGTTTTTATTCTCCATATTATAAAATCTTAGTTCTCCCTTAAACATCCATTAAGCATTTCCTAATTAAATAGTACACCAATGAACCAGTGTCTAAATATTAATAGCACATTTGTTAGCTAATGGAAATTCAGGCAGGAAGTCAGAGGATTCAAGATTTTTGTTAAACTACTATGGGATGGATACTGAAAGCTCAGCCAGGGCTATCTCTGGGTTAAGGAAAAGGTGAATGAACAGAAGACGCACTAGTATGCAATTACTGTTGGTTTTCTTTAAAAATCCAGCACAATTGTATCTTCATTATCTCACTAAGTCAGTTATAGGCCATGGATTTTCATCACTACAGAAACTATAGTGAAGAGTAACCTGCCATATATTGGTCTAATCCTAGACTACAATTCAAGTCAATATCAGGGAACTATGAGAAATGGTGGGCTTCCCATGTGGCGCAGTGGTAAATAATCCACCTTCCAGCGGAGGAGACAGAAGAGACCTGTGTTGGATCCCTGGGTCAGGAAGATCCCTTGGAGTAGGAAATGGCAACCCACTCCAGTATTCTGGAAAACCCCCTGGACAGAGGAGCCTGGTAGTCTACAATCCAGGAGATCACAAAGAGTCAGACATGACTGAGGGATTAAGGTCACACAGACACACACAACAGAAATTATAGTAATACGATAAAACTAATTCAGATAATCTAATTCAGCTGATCTCTTCCAGGAACACTAACACAAGCTGCTCTGCTAGATTGTTTGGAGGAGAAAGAGAGAAAGAAAAGGAATGAGGAAATGCTCCTCTTCCGCTATTAGCTAAATAATCCTTGTTTGGGATAACTGGAAAAGGAATCAAACTACAAATCACATACCAGTACTTTTTTAACATGGTCAAAAGTTAACCACCAATGGTTCCATGCGGCCTGAAAGCATACTGTGTTTGGCCAAAATAGAAACTTAAAATTCAGGAGATGTCACATTAAAAATAAGGTCATTAGGGGACTTCTCTAGTGCTCCAGTGGCTAAGACTCCATGCTGCTAACGCAGGGGGCCTGGGTTCCATCCCTAGTCAGGGAACTAAATCCCATGTACCACAACTAAGACCCGATACAGCCAAATAAATAAATAATTAAAATAATCAGGTCATTCCATAATGCTAGAAGACTGAACTCTATAGGCTATATTCCCACAGGAGCAAAAAATGAAGACAGTCAATTCCCAGCCCTCAAGTTATATAGAAAAGCAGCAGATCTATCTCAAATTCACAAGAGAAGTCAAGGATCTTGGTTTCAGTCATGGCTTCCTAATTAAATAGCATCACGTATGGAAAGCCAGTTACCTGCTTTGGGTCTCAGCTTCCCCAAATTAAAAAAAAGGGGGGCTTGGACCAAAGAAAACCCCAATAACACCACCACCTCACTGCCGCCTATTCTATATTACCAGAAATGTTAGAGACTGCACAGAAAAACAACCAGGGAGAGAAAAGGGAATACTCAACAGACAGAACTGGATGTTTGGGAAAAAAGAGAAAGAAAAAAATCCTACCAAAATCCAAACTTCATAATTTCAGAGGAATAAGGGTATACATGGTAAAAACCACCAGGAAAATAGGAAGGAAATATCTGGAGAAGCAAATGGCACCCCACTCCAGTATTCTCGCCTGAAAAATCCCATGGACAAGGAGCCTGGTAGGCTACAGTCCATGGGGTCGCAGAGTCAGACACGACTGAGCGACTTGATTGTTTTTCCATAGCTTTGAATAGCTTATCAGATGGTAAAGAATTTTTAAATTCAAAGGATATGAAAGAAACAGAAAAGGAAAACACTGGGAAACTTTCTACATGAAAAAAGAAAACCAATATTCTTAGAAACGTAAGCAAACATAAGAGGCAAACGCAAAATGAGAAAACCACAACAAAAAGAACAAAGCTTTATGTCCTACCCTCAACCTGACAGCATCTTCGTGTCTCAGTCCTCCACACAGGAAAGGCGGGGCTTAAACCTGACCCAGGAGCAAGAGGGAGCTTACTGGCTCACGGACCTGAAAACCATGTGACAGCGCCACACCAAACCAGAGGGCTGTTACTAAAGCCTGAGTAACTACCCAGTAGCAGTCACCTGCAAACTGAACCTGGGGTAGGAATGACCGAGCTTCTTACCTGATTTTGTAGATGAGAAGACGCAGGCCCAGAACAGCTAAAGGAGATTGCAAAGTCATAACACCTGGTAAGCGTTAACGCCAATTCTGGAACCCAGCTGGGGTTCTGCCTCAGCTGATCCATCTATGAAACGGAGACGCTGGATTAGACCCGTGGTTCTCCAAGTGCAGTGCCCAGACCGGCAGCATGAATCTTCCACGAAAAGTCCTTGGCAATGTGAAATCTCGGGTCTCCCCAGATCCGGAATCCTGACCACTGGGATGGGGCCCAGCAACCTGTGGTCCCACAAGCCCTCTGGGTGCTTCCTCTGTGCACCGAAGCTTGGAAAACCGCTGGATTCCAAGATTTCTAAGGTCCCTTCTAGACATTTTCCTGAATGTCTGAGCATTGACCTCCAGGCCACTTGGCTCAAAATCACACTGTTCTTAACCGAGGACCAAACAGTGGTATACAAAGGGAAAGTCTGATAGCAGTTTGTAATAGTGGGAATAAATGCCCCTTCCCCCTCCCCCTTGGTGGAACTTACACCTATTGTATGTTAAAAGCTACCTGTATGGATTCACTTGCATATGGCATGCTGGTCTCCTAAACCAGGCCTTCTTCCTGGGGTCTGCTTGGAGAGAGGACCAATGAGCCCCTCCTCAAAAAAAGCCAAGTGGAGAGGGGGCAGGGGAAGGGGTAAGGAAGAGATGGCCTGTCAATCATCTTTTGCAGCAAATTCTCTTAGGCTTAGAGGCCCGCAGGATCAGTTGGAGAAACGTGCTGGAGGGAACAGCAGGGGCCAACCTTCCCTGAGCCTGGCTGCTCCCCTTCGACGTGCCCTGACATTGGTCAGATTTCAATGCCAGCTCAAGGCCAGCTGACACAAAGGGCCTCTCCTAGCCTGACAGTGAGGTCCTGCCCTGTGTTGAGGCCACCAGACTTTCCATCCTGGGAAGGGGCCCTGCTCCTCAGCCATCCTTGCCTAACCCTGGTCACCCAGCAGGGGCAGTTGTTGCCTAGGCCAAAGCCCAGCACCCTCCCTGGCCCCACAGCCCCCTCACCCCAGCAGCCCCCTAGCCCCACAGCCCCCTCACCCCAGCAGCCCCCTGGTCCCAGCAGCACCACTGAGGCCACCTTCGCTGTTTGCTCTCACCTCTGCCCCCACTTCCCAGCCAGAGATATTGAGGAGGTTTTATGTTTGATGAAAGTGACATAAAACCAGCTCTACTGGCCCAACCAGAGCCTGTGCTGTGAAGGATGGAAGCGGAGGAGGGGGAAATGGCAGTTGTGTCCAAGGGAGGGTTGAAGACTTTAAACATTTACCTTGATTTGGGGGAGGCAGCTCTTGAAAGTCAGAGGAGGCATCCCACCTCAAGGGGCCAGAAAGACAGACTACGATGCCTTGGGCTGCCCACCATCTTTCCCCACCCACAGCCTCCTGGCCTGCCTGTCTTAATGAGGTGATAGAGGACATTTGAGCAACTTGGCCTTGTAGTTCACCAGAGGAAGATAAAGGCCCTGAGGTGGGAAAGCAAAAGACCCTCAAGCTGTGCCCAGGAGACTCTGTTTTCTGTCACAGAGGCTGTGGCATGGAGACTTGAATGTGCCACGATTGAGGGGCACCATGTTGTTGAGAACAGAAAGGAAGAAAAGACTGTTGAGAGGAGGCAAATTCCTCAGGTTTCCCGAGAAAGATGTGGTGCTTCACTTGCAGCATGTGTAAACTGTTTTCAGGACTTGATTAATATCATTAGGCAACTTAATGACTTCAGAAAATTCCAGTTAGAACAGGCAAAAGCACAATCTAAGCATCATAAAGTAATTCATGATACTAAGAGAAAGTATGCCTCTATCAACCTGTATGATAAGAGATATAAAATCATCTTATGAGCTTACAGATGATGAAAATAAATGGAAACCAGGTATTGCAGAGGCAGTTGTTGAGGAAATTAAAAAGAAAACTTGAGGAAGAGTCTGAAGGTAAAAGCCACCCTGAAAGAATTCTTTATCTTGGCATGAAAGTTTTGAAGAATGCAGAATTGCTCAGAAATATGATTCAGAAAGTCGATGAGCCTACTTTAGAGCACCTGAAATACTTGTTCTCAAGTTCTCAGATGCTGGAGAGCCAACGAATTTCACAGTTGAATTTCTCTGAATCCAGTGACTATTTCTCAAATGAGGTGTTGACTAAAACATATCTAATAAAGTCACACCTGGATGATTTTGATTCTTCTTTTCTCACGGACCACAAGTTATAGGCTGCATTGGGTGCTAAATACATTGGAAGAAGAATGTCACTCAGAATGCATTAAGGAACAGGATAGCAAAGGAAATGGAACTTCTAGAATAGGGTACCAAAAAAACTTTCAAGGACTCATACTTCAGCTACTTTTGTACTCTGGAAATTCCTAAATTTAGAATACTAAGTGGGGTTGGGACAGGTAAATTTCCTGAAGATCAATCGCAGTTCTTTCATGAGTGTACAAGATTAGTATTATACTCAACAGGACAAGACACACAGAATGATGATTATGACATAGGAGAAGAATCAAGAGAGAAGAAGCAAAGCAAGAGGAAGAAAATGATCAACCAGAAGTGGAAGAAGAACCCTAAAATAAACACGACTTTGTGGAATGCAAGCTGCAGCGAGCCAAGGGCGTTATATATCATTAGAGAATAGCTTAAACATACTCTGCACTGCTTATACCTTTTTAAAAAAATGTATTTAGGTAGCTAAATAAGCAGCTTTTAAAAGGTTTTAAAACCAGTGTTTTCTTCTTAGAATTTTAATGGTCTCCACTTTTCTGCCAGATACATAATTTACAGCATCCTTGAACATCCATAGTTTGGTTCTCGTGAAGTACTTTTGTTATAGGTATACACCTACAGCTGTAAAATATCAGAATCCTTAATGGAAACTAAGAGTGGTTTAGAAAGCCTTCCTGAAAAACCAACTGAAGTAGTTTTCAAATTAGCTTACTTGACTTGTGCCTTCTCCATTGTGCAGTAGAAATGTAGTCTCTTGTACTCACTAGTACACAATGCACTTTTAACCTAACCATGTGCAGCATGGTTAATGGTACCAGTAAAGCCACCTTCAATAACTGTCAGCTTATTTGAGGATCTTTGCATTGATGGTTAAATTAAAAGAAATTTAGAGACAAGTGATTCATCACTGGGGTGTTAATAAAGTCTTGTCTTCGTTTGATACTTAGCAGAGCAGTTTTTGTAGCACTCTACCTTCTAGGAATGCTACCTGTTCACTTTTGGTAAACTTGTATCAGATTATTTTGTTGAAAGAAGGCTAAAATATCGAGGGGCAAAAGATGCTCTAGAGCTGTGGTCCCCCACGTTTTTGGCACCAGGGATAAGTTTCAAGGAAGACAATTTTTCTTCGGACCAGGGAGGAGGGAGATGGTTTCAGGATGATTCAAGTGCATTACATTTATTGTGCACTTTATTTCTATTATTATTACATCAGCTCCACCTCAGATCATGAGACACTAGATTCCAGAGGTTGGGGATGCCTGCTCTAGAGTCAGTCAGTCAGTTCAGTCGCTCAGTCATGTCTGACTCTTTGCAACCCCATGAACTGCAGCATGCCAGGCCTTCCTTTCCATCACCAACTCCCAGAGCTTGCTCAGACTTATGTCCATCGAGTCAGAGATGCCATCCAACCATCTCATTCTCTGTCTCATGCTCTAGAGTAGTGGTTTTCAAAGTGTGCCTCCCAGTGTAATGGTCTAGGAGGTCACAGTGCAGGTGCGCACAGCTCACCACCATCTAAGGCAAGACCAACCTTAATTCACTGGCTCAAAAGTGTTGCAGGTAAAGTGACTAGGACAGCAAGGGCTCATCTGGAGAAGAGACTAGAACTCCTTGGAGCTTGAGTCACACCCTCCTCTGAGGATAATGATTTCCTGGAGGTAGCAGAGAAAAGTGTAAAGCAAAAACTAATGACAGAAGAATATACAGTGATGCCATTTATATAAAGTTTTAAAACATGCCAAAAATGCTATGTACTTTGGGATATAAGTGTATATTTAACAACCTCTTTCATTTCCCATAAATGTAGGCAAAGTACATGGGAATGAAACACCAAACTCATGACACCAGTTACTATTTGAGGAAAGGATGTGCAGACCTTCAACTCCATTTCTATTGTTTTATTTCTTAAACTCAGAGATTACCTGGGCCCCAAGGAAGTTTCTATTAGTGCTCATATTAATGTTGCTATAGTCTTATGTGTGACTTTAAGTAGTAAGTGGGCCTAATCTCTAGAATCAGGGTAAGAAAGTGGGTGAAAGGTAGTTAATCAGAGAAAGGGAGTTTGGGGGAAGGCCTTGTTCTACAATTAGTTAAGGTTGCTTAGATACCCATTCAGGATGGCATGAACGAACTTCTTCTTGGTATGCTACAATAGCATACTTCTCACAAGCAGCCTCCCTACATCCCATCTCAAGACCCTCACTGTATGGAACCTCAAAGAATCTTCTTCACCTTTCTGTCCTAAAGTACCAAATACCTCCAGAGACAAGTTGACCTGAGGCAAAGCTATGAAAGTGGAACAAGACTTGCATCCCTAGATCCTTTACCTCTTTTTCAACAACATCTCAATTCCACTATTATCCCCAAGCACCTAGAATCAGGGTCACTGTCACTCCCCATCTAGGCCTCCTTTCTCTGGGAGCACTCCATGCCCCCAGATTGTTTCTTCATTCCTCTGCTCATCTGCTCTCAAAATTCCTGTCCCAATTCCTCAAGACCCTGCCTAATGTAATACCTGGCTAATGATATAAAAGCAATAGTATTTTCAGGTAGGATGTGATACCATGTTAACAAACAATGTACTTGTCTCTGAAAGGTCCTATGAAATGACGCTAAGATAGGCAATTTCAGACCCTGTGGCAAAGTAGGGGAATAAAATTTTGGAGGATTTTTGACTTACATTATGTAAAGAGAGGCAATTCAATGTGTAACCTCTCTGACCTCCAAAAGTTGAAATTTAGAATGAGCTAACCACAAAGCAAACAAACATTAACACTGATGCAATTCTCTGCCATCTTATATATACTTTTAATGACCAAATTAAAACTTTTTTTTCCTATGAACTTGTCCCTCTCAATCTAAAGATACTTATGTGTGTGTGTTAGTCTCTCAGTCATGTCTGTCTGACTCTGCAACCTCATGGACTGTAGCCCACCAGGCTCCTCGGTCCATGGGATTCTCCCAGCAAGACTGGAGTGGGTTGTCATTTCCTCCTCCAGGGGATCTTCCTAAGCCAGCGATTGAACTTGGATCTCCGGCATTGCAGGCAGATTTTCTACCATCCCTCTGGCAATATGAGATATACTAGTATACAGAGAAATTACCCAGACTTTACTGACATTCAAGGCTCACTTTAATCTCACCCACTGGGGACTCTCCAAATTCATAAATGTGATCCTACACATAGTAGCATTTGACTTTGTAACTTGTACAATTAACCAATATAGAGGATGCAAGTTGTTTATAGTCATTTAACAAATGTTTAAGGGGCCTCCTTGGTGGCTCAGGGGTAAAGAATCCTCTTGCCAATGCAGGGGATGTGGGTTCAATTACTGGTCCAGGAAACCTGTGTTCTAGAGTCCCAGAGCCACTACTGAGCTCACATGCCTAGAGCCATGCTCCACAACAAGAGAAGCCACCACAATGAGAATCCTGCACCCCGCAACTGGAGAGCAGACCCTGCTTGCTGCAACCACAGAAAAACCCATGCAGCAATGAAAACCCAGTGCAGGCATAAATAAATAAATCTTGAAAATAAATGAATAAATGTCTGAGTATTTACTCTGTTCCAGATATCATTCTAGGTGTTTGGGGGACATAGTGAAGAAAACAGACAAGAAGCTCTGCTTAGTGCAGGCATAAATAAATAAATCTTGAAAATAAATGAATAAATGTCTGAGTATTTACTCTGTTCCAGATATCATTCTAGGTGTTTGGGGGACATAGTGAAGAAAACAGACAAGAAGCTCTGCTTTTGTGGCACTTAACTCTTGGTGGTGGTCAGGGAGGCTGGGGAGTTAGGATAAGAGTAATAAAAACAAAGATAAAATTTATTAAATGGGAAAAGTTCAAAGCTATGAAGGAAATAGAAAGGGTGGTGATATAAGAGTGTTTGAGGGTGGCAGTGGGTGACAAGTTGTAGTCAGCGATGATCCCCTGTGAGTGTTCTTTGACTAAAACCTGAATTCCACACCCGTGGCGGATTCATGTCAATGTATGGCAAAACCAATACAATATTGTAATTAGCCTCCAATTAAAATAAATAAATTTTAAAATTAAAAAAAAAAAAAACCCTGAATTCTAAGGAGGAGACAGCCATAGGAAAATTTCGGAGGAAGATTCCCATGAAAATTACTAAGAACATAAAAGTAGGGGAGGGGGCATTTCTTCTGTACAGAAAGCAAGCATTTACTGATTGAGGGTGGACAAGAGGACCAAATTAAAATTCTGCTTCCTCTGAATAAAAGGGCATGCTTAGAAGATGAGGAGACCCAGACAAACCTCACTAATAACCTTTAATTCTGATAATGCTCATTGTATACTATCATGTTAAATATTCACAAAAACCCTGTGGCATGGTAATTATTCTCTTTGTTAAGATGAAACTAAGGACCATACGTAAAGTTTACTCTAAGCCACACAGCTTTTAACAACAAAGGGACAGAAAACTTAACATGATCAAGAATATCTGTTTGCAATCAACAGCCAACTTCCTATTATTTAAGGGTTGGAGACTGGGATTCTCTAATCAAAGAGAAGAATTAACAATCATAGTTTCTTGACAACTCAGAAAAATGCCTGAACTGTTTACTAAATAGCAAAGTGATCATTTCTAGATAGTGACATTAAGGGTTATTTTTATTTTCTTAATCCAAGCTCTGTTCCTTACTGGCTGTGTATCCTTGAGAATGTTGCTAAACATCTCTATGTTTTGGTTTCCCTATTTGCAAAAGATGGATAATAACAGTACTCACATCATAAGGCTACTGCAAGGAGTAAATAAAATAATCTACGTGTTTAAAATAGTGCCCAACCTATAAGTACTTAATAAATGCTAATGATTATCATTACTTCAATATAATTTTAATTTGTTTGAGCATATGTCCATATGTTCAAAAGCCATTTGTCCATATGTTTAAAAACAATTTGCATTTATCTATGATTTATCCGAAATTCATTTATGGAATATTTTCATGGAGAAGGAAATGGCAACCCACTCCAGTGTTCTTTCCTGGAGAATCCCAGGGATGGGGGAGCCTGGTGGGCTGCCGTCTATGGGGTCGCACAGAGTCAGACACGACTGAAGTGACTTGGCTTAGCTTAGCTATGATTTATCTACACATGTCTTTGCTTATATTTCTATTATTATCTTGTTCATTTGTATGGGCAAGATAATGTGTGAATTTTGATTCCCTCTTTAGCTTTGCGTGTTTTATTAATCTGTTGTACAAAGAATATGTATTATTTTTATAAAGAAGAAAAGCGTGGGACCCTAAAACTTGCCAGAAAGACCTTGGAGGGCCTTAGCAGAACTTTTCTTGATTCAACTCATTCCTAAATGCACCAAAACTCTTCTACTAACACTACCATCATCTCAATGGTTTTTTGCTTTGGAAGCCAACCTCCTTTTCAGGGCAAAGGGCAAACTCTTTACTGGAGCTTTCATGGCCCTATCTACTTTAAAGGTCCATCTGCCACTCTGCTCTACACTCCTGCCATTTTACTCCCTGGCTAGGTACACACCAACACATCTCTGCCACTGCTCATGCTGCCTCCTTTACCTATAGTAACCTCCTTGCCCCCTGCCTTTTACTGCCACTTGAACTCCTAGCTTCAGGACCCCTGAAATGCCCCCTCTTGAGCACTTTCCCAGGCACTAGCCCACCCCCTTCATCTACTGGCCATAGCTAATCATCCACTCTCCCATGCTTCCTTAACACTTTGTGCTCATCCTTGTTACAGCACTTGACAGAGTAAGTCGTCATTGCCCAAGTGTCTGTCTAACCCTTTACATCATAAACCAGAACAAGCCATGGGTCTTAGATACCTGAGTCCCCAAGTCCTAACATAATTCCAGGTATATAGTAGGTCCTTACATGTGCTCAGTGAATGCTTAAATGACTACGGTCTGGAGTGTTTGTCCTATAGCTTCAAATGGACAAACTAGTTTTTCATAACCTGGAAAGACACATGTATGATTTATCTTGTTTTGTTTGCTTTGTTTGGTAACATGCTATCTCCTCTAAAGTGAGTAGTGATGGTCTTGTTAAAAGTTCTGAAAAAAGAATGTACAGAGATAGGAGGAAATAAAGAAAGTATTAATACTCTGGTTTCACAGGTGGGGCAACTTCCCTGGTGGCTCAGATGGTAAAAAATAGGAGAACTGGATTGGATCCCTGGGTCGGGAAGATCCCCTGGAGAAGGGAATGGCACCCCACTCCAGTAGTCTTGCCTCGAAAATCCCATAGACAGAGGACCCTGGTGGGCTACAGTCCATGGGGTCACAACTTCTATAGAGGGGAAAAAAAAAGTCTACCTGGGAGTATGTGCTTCTCTGATAAAGAAGAGTGGAGGCAGTCCTGTCACAGCATGGGATAGGAAATGGGAGTGCCCTAATTAAGCATCTTCCTCACCCCGAACCTCCATCACATCACCCAGGTCTGCCCTGTGACCAGAAACACCATCTGCCTCCTTTTCCTACCCCCTCAGTTCAGTTGTTCACTTGTGTCCGACTTTTTGTGACCCCATGGACTGCAGCACACCAGGCCTCCCTGTCCATCACCAACTCCAAGAGTTTACTCAAACTCATGTCTTTGAGTCGGTGATGCCATCCAACCATCTCATCCTCTGTCATCCCCGTCTCCTCCTGCCTTCAATCTTTCCTAGCATCAGGGTCTTTTCAAATGAGTCAGTTCTTCACATCAAGTGGCCAAAATATTGGAGTTTCAGCTTCAACATCAGTCCTTCCAATGAATATTCAGGACTGATTTCCTTTAGGATTGACTGGTGTGATCTCCTTGCAGTCCAAGGGACTCTCAAGAGTCTTCTCCAATATCAAGGTTCAAAAGCATCAATTCTTTGTTGCTCAGCTTTCCTTATGGTCCAACTCTCACATCTATACATGACTACTGGAAAAACCATAGCTTTGACTAGACGGACCATCCTAATCCTAAAGTGAAAGTGAAGTCATGTCCGACTCTTTGCAACCCCCATGGGCTGTAGCCTACTAGGCTCCTCTGTCCATGGGATTTTCTAGGCAAGAGTACTGGAGTGGGTTGCCATTCCCTTCTCCAGGGGATCTTCCCAACCCAGGGATCGTCTGAGCCACCAGGGAAGGCCACAGGCTTTTTTAAAGCCAGGGACCCACTGGGGTTTACAAGTGCATTTTAACAAGGGCCACACAGAGACAACATCCTGTCTTTATTGTCCTTAGTTTGGACCTGTTGCCCATGTTTTGGGTCCAACACCTCCCTCCTCTGAGAAGCCTTTTCTGAGAAAAAAACTTTCAATGCCTTTTTTTAATTTCTACTTTATTCCACTTTACAATACTGTATTGGTTTTGCCGTACATTGACATGAATCCACCACAGGCGTATATGAGCTCCCAATCCTGAATCCTCCTCCCACCTCCCACCCCATATCATCTCTCTGGATCATCCCCGTGCACCAGCCCCAAGCATCCTGTATCCTGTATGGAACATAGTTGACTCACTTGTTTGAGTTCACGCATTACAGTGTAAAGATGGAAATGTTTTACACCATCAGTGTCCTCCAGCCAAAGATCACAAAAACATGCCTGTAGTTGAGTGAGTTCAGTTTACAATTCATTGCAGTAAGGGAGAACACACCTCATGGGGGAACCATGTGATGTCTTAACAAGTATCAGAAAGAACCTGTTACAGAGCCTGAGGGTGCTCTGGCTCAGATGGTAAAGCATCTGCCTACAATGTGGGAGACCTGGGTTCGATCCCTGGGTGGGGAATATCCCCTGGAGAAGGAAATGGCAATCCACTCTAGTACTATTGCCTGGAAAATCCCATGGACAGAGGAGCCTTGTAGGCTACAGTCTATGGGGTCATAAACAGTTGGACACAACTGAGAGATTTCACTTTCACAGAGGCTGGGGTTTGGTTGAGTTATTTGGGGAAGTTTTTCCTTCAAAGTAACAGAGGTTTGCTCTAGATTAGATGTCTTTAGGTAGGTGAGGCAATTCTCTGATTGGTATTTGAGTAAATCTTACCTGTAGGGAGAGGAGACTAGAACCAGGATAAAGATGTAATTGGTAAAGAAGTTGTAGACATTCATTTTAGCCAAGAGAGGGGGATGTTTAGTAATATATGACCTTGTTTTTGGTCCTGTCTTGTCTACTTTCAATATGGTCTCAGAGTGACCATGTCTGATGTTGATGTTCTATGACACTGTTCTATGACAAGTCAAATAGGAAAGAAGATGGCCAAAGCTGATATGTGAGGTACGTTTCAATTCCAGACTAACGATCAGGAGATTGGTCCTAGTCCTGGCTCTTCTACTAACTGGCATGACTTTGGGGAAGCCCCTTAGCAGCTCTAAAACTTAGTTTGCCCATTTAAAAAGAATGGTCTTAGATTCCATATCTAAAGGCCTTTCCAGCCCTGAAACTCTAAGAGAATGTGTGTTTCTCTTGCATCTCTTCTGTCTTTATAGAAAATGCTAAACGGGTATTGGCCACACACTCTTATGTGTGTGCATGCTGTTGCTTCAGTTGCGTCAGACTCTGTGTGACCCTATGGATCACACAGGTTCCTCTGTCCATAGAATTCTCCAGGCAAGAATACTAGAATGGATTGCCATGCCCTCCTCCACAGAATCTTCCCAACCCAGGGATCAAATTTGAGTCTCTTACATCTCCTGCATTGGCAGACAGGTTCTTTACCACTAGCACCACCCCAGAAGCCCACACATCCTTACAGAGGGGAATTAATGCATAACAAATGGTATTATAGGTGAGCTGTTTAAAAATCAACTGAGATTTTTTTATTTAATTGGAGGTTAATTACTTTACAATATTATATTGGTTTTGCCACACATCAACATGAGTCCACCACGGGTGTACACGTGTTCCTCATCTTGAACTCCTCTCCCTCCTCCCTCTCTGTACCATCCCTCTGGGTCATCCCAGTGTAACAGCCCCAAGCATCTTGTATCCTGCATTGAACCTAGACTGGCAATTCATTTCTTATATGATATTATACATGTTTCAATGCCATTCTCCCAAATCATCCCACCCTCGCCCTCTCCCACAAAGTCCAAAGACTATACATAGTCCAAAGTTCTATACATTTGTGTCTCTTTTGCTGTCTCAAATACACAGTTATCGTTACCATCTTACTATGCCAAAGCCTTTGACTGTGTAGATCACAATAAACTGTGGAAAATTCTGAGAGAGATGGGAATACCAGACCACCTGACCTGCCTCTTGAAACATCTGTATGCAGGTCAGGAAGCAACAGTTAGAACTGGACATGGAACAACAGACTGGTTCCAAATAGGAAAAGGAGTACGTCAAGGCTGTATATTGTCACCCTGCTTATTTAACTTCTATGAAGAGTACATCATGAGAAACGCTGGGCTGGAAGAAGCACAAGCTGGAATCCAGATTGCCGGGAGAAATATCAATAACCTCAGATATGCAGATGACACCACCCTTATGGCAGAAAGTGAAGAGGAACTAAAAGCCTCGATGAAAGTGAAAGAGGAGAGTGAAAAAGTTGGCTTAAAGCTCAACATTCAGAAAATGAAGATCATGGCATCCGGTCTCATCACTTCATGGAAAATAGATGGGGAAACAGTGGAAACAGTGTCAGACTTTATTTTGGGGGCACCAAAATCACTGCAGATGGTGACTGCAGCCATGAAATTAAAAGACGCTTACTCCATGGAAGAAAAGTTATGACCAACCTAGATAGTATATTCAAAAGCAGAGACATTACTTTGCCGACTAAGGTACGTCTAGTCAAGGCTATGGTTTTTCCTGTGGTCATGTACGGATGTGAGAGTTGGACTGTGAAGAAGGCTGAACGCCAAAAAAATTGATGCTTTTGAACTGTGGTGTTGGAGAAGACTCTTGAGAGTCCCTTGGACTGCAAGGAGATCCAACCAGTCCATTCTGAAGGAGATCAGCCCCAGGATTTCTTTGGAAGGAATGATGTTAAAGCTGAAACTGCAGTACTTTGGCCACCTGATGCGAACAGTTGACTTATTGTGAAAGACTGTGATGATGGGAGGGATTGGGGGCAGGAGGAGAAGGGGACGACAGAGGATGAGATGGCTGGATGGCATCACTGACTCGATGGACATGAGTCTGAGTGAACTCCGGGAGTTGGTGATGGACAGGGAGTCCTGGCATGCTGCAATTCATGGGGTCACAAAGAATCGGACATGACTGAGCGACTGAACTGAACTGAAATTCCATATATATGAGTTAGTATACTGTATTGCTGTTTTTCTTTCTGGCTTACTTCACTCTATAATCGGCTCCAATTTCATCCACCTCATTAGAACTGATTCAAATGTATTTTTTTTTAATGGCTGAGTAATACTCCATTGTGTATATGTACCACAGCTTTCTTATCCATTTATCTGCTGATGGACTGTGGATAAAAGGGAACCCTCTTACACTGTTGGTGGGAATGCAAACTAGTACAGCCACTATGGAGAACAGTGTGGAGATTCCTTAAAAACTGGAAATAGAACTGCCTTATGACCCAGCAATCCTACTGCTGGGCATACACACCAAAGAAACCAGAATTGAAAGAGACACATGTACCCCAATGTTCATCGCAGCACTCTTTGTAATAGCCAGGACATGGAAGCAACCTAGATGTCCATCAACTGAGACTTTAATCTTACACTGTGAGTCATTATTGATTCCAAATTAAGGAGTTAAATGTAAACATTCAGAAGATCTCCAAAAGAAGAAAGTATACAATTCATTTCTGGATGAGAAAAGATTTACAAATTTATGATGTTAAAACCTATAAAAAAAGAAAACATTATTAGATTTTATAATATAAAAAGAAAAACTACATACTTAGAAACATTAACCAACTTAGAAGGTAAAATCAAACTAAAAAAACATTTTCAACAAATGCTCAGTATCCTAAATATAATTCCATCTTGTTCTATCTACCTAACTCATATTTTGATTAAACACCACCTATACAGATGATAAAACTGAGGCCTAGAAATGATAACTGTTCCAAGATCACTTAGGGCAGCAAATTATAAACCAACTCAGACCTCAGATTGGGATTCTGCCTCTTTTTGCTGTCTTTATAATGAGAATTTTGGATTAGAGATTATCCACATTGCCTTACAAATTTAAACCAATGATTTACAGCAACACCATTCTCCATTCCTGACACAGAGGAAAAATAAAAACACTGAAATTCGGTTAATGAAAGGAAAAAAAAATCCCTCTTTACGAGACTTATTAGTATTTTTCCTAAATGTAACATCCAGATGTAATTTGCTGTCTTTTTCAAAAATATTTTTAGTGCTACAAAACTTTTTTTACAGAATGACTGTAAAAGCAGTTGATTTCTGTATAATTTTCAAAATTACACTTGAGGTCTGGATTAAGTGGATCTTGAGATCAACAAAAAGTCTGGGACTGATGCCTCTGAAACATCCTAGGAAGATGGCCCTTTTAATGTCTGTCATGCTTAGCTCTTAGGAGATGACCTGATCCTTTAAAGAAACCTCTTTTTATTCAGTCTTCAAAGCTTTAAGTGAATTTGTCTGGGTTCATTATACACCTTCTAGCTCCTAACTTCTTCAACACTTCTTCAACATTCAGTTCTGACTGCATTCATTTCAATTCGTCTATTCTTTTCCAACTATTTTTAACTAAGTTAAATTGTCCAAATTCTCTTTCTCTTCTTGGGAGGTTTTTAGTACTGCTAACATCTGAGATATACAACATTTTTATGACCCTGTCTCTATTCACATGAGCCATTACCAGGTGGAAATTCCCAGGTGGGAAATTTCTCACAGTTCATATGGCCCAGGATGCCTTCATAAATAATTTCCTGCGCAATTACATAAAGAACACAAGCCTAGAACACCTCAACACGTTAGAACCCTAAGGCGTCAAAGAACAAGTTGGCAGTTGTAAGCAATTTGAGGACCAACGGCCTCGGCCGTTCACTGGACACAGAGCACGTCAATCCTTGTCAGCCAATGAGCTCAAAGCTGTGACGAGGGGGCACACGTCACAGTCAACTGTTCTGGCCCCGCCCCTCGACTGTGGCCTGGCTCCACTTCCTGAGGCCCGGCTTCCGCGGGATACTTCCGCCATTGGCCGCCTACCCTCCCGATCGTGGTGCCTCCTCCGTGGTCCCTTCAGTGACTGCCTCGTTCCATCTCACTGCCCTCAGCCTCCTCTAAGGGCAGCCACTTCGGGTGCCACCACCTGTGCCATTGCCACCGTCGCCAGCCCGGCTGAGGTAACTGCCTGCTGCCATGTCCACCACGGGGGATGGAGATCTGGCCCCTGGCGGGCAGGAGGGCCTAGTAGGTGTGGCGGGGGCACAGGCTGGAGCCCACGACGATGTGGAACGCAGCTCCGGTGACTCCATGCCTGAGGCTGAGGCAGGTGGAGTCATGGGGGCCTCAGGAGGCCTGAGGGAGGCGGCCCTGGAGGGCGAGAATGCCGAGGAGTCTGACATCGGGCCGGCCGAGGAGGAGGAGGAGGAGGAGCAGGCGGAGGGCGTGAACCACATGAGGGACTTGCGCCACGTCCCCCTGACTGGCTTCCGCTTAACATTCCTGAATCTGATGCACTCGATGCTGAGCCATTTGCACAACAACCACATCCTAATCCGGCCAAATGCCAACCACGGGCCAGGCCGGCACCAGACCCGGCCGCGCTCATCCAACCATGGCTCAGCCACCGTGGCCGAGTTCTCCGAGGTCCAGGTGCCGTCATATGGACTGGGGGTGGGGCCGGGGAGGGAAGCCTCGGCCCAGGAGGTGGAGCAGGCCGAGGAAGCCCAGGAGGCCGAGGAAGCTGAGGGGGCCAAGGAAGCCCAGGAGGCCGAGGAAGCCCAGGAGGCCGAGGAAGCCCAGGAGGTAGAGGCAGGCCGAGGAAGCCCAGGAGGCCGAGGAAGCTGAGGGGGGCCAAGGAAGCCCAGGAGGCCGAGGAAGCCCAGGAGGCCGAGGAAGCCGAGGGGGCCGAGGAAGCCCAGGAGGCCGAGGAAGCCGAGGGGACCTCTTTATGGGAGACGGCCACCGAGGAGTCTGAGTCCAGCTTGTTGGAGATGGCACAGGAGTGGGCCGCCCCTGAGGGTGAGCATTTGAGGGGCGGGGGCGTTGGGGGCAGTACAGAGACACTGGCAGCTGCAGGCTGGGTCTGGGGACCTGGGATCCTGAGGAGGGGGCAGGCTCAGAGGGTGGAGTGCCTCAGGAGGGGAAGCTGGGAGTCAGGGCCTCCTTGAATCGAAGGCCAAGAGGGGTCCAATAGAAGCCCAACTCCATAACGACTTCTTTGGTTTGGGGGAAAATAAGCTGCCCTCTACCAAGAGGTCTAAGATGATTGGTGCCAGTTATGAGCCCACAGGTGAAGGTCAGTGGAGGCAGGTGTTCCAGAGGAGCTTTAGAGGACATGGGAGAGAACAAGCAAATGGCATACCTCATGTTTGGTTCATAGCTTTTAAAAATGTCAAGCTTCTTGGAAAGTTGATCCCAAAACATTTTGAACTCATACAGGAGCACTTGGTCAAAATGAAATATTCAGGGGATTGAGGAACTCATGAGCTTCCCCATAGAATTTGTTATTGAGGTGAAACATATTTTGGTGAGAAAGTTCTGACCAAAACATCCAGAATGCATCAGACCCAGAGGATTCTGATTCTTGACCAGAAGCAATCAGTAGCACAGGGTTACAGATTTACTAGAGGAGAAGAAATAATTTCACTGTGAAAATGATCAAGCAGCAGCAAAGTGAGGACCATGGAAGTGTTGTATCCGCCAGAAGGAAGGCCCCCAGTTACTCTTTTCTTAGTTGCTTCTGTCCTGCTTCTCCTAAGGGTAGAGTACTGGATACCTTGCCATTCCTTTATGAGTTGGGATTTTTTTTTTTTCTGTGAATGTCTGATCCCAAAGTCTTTTATTCTTCTCTAAAAAAAACAGCTGAGTGCCAGGATGAGAACTCCAAAGAAAAGGCACAGGGCACCAAAAGTGAGGAGAAAGAAAAGGAGTATAACAGAAAACAGGAAGAACCAGAAAAGGATCTGGACCCAGCAAAGGACAAGCCCAAAAAGTCCAGGTATCTGTGTATAGCTTTGAAAATAACCCAGCTATTCCCAGGCATTTACCAATTTTGTTTCTGCTTTTTAATTCTCAGAGTAAATTAAGCAAATGTTTCTTTAAAATTAGTTCAACAACTCAAATTTACCTAATGTTTATAGAACATTCCTGCACCCAGTAATATCAAGAGCATGAAGTGAAATATACTTCATGGCTTCTCATTTGTTCTCTTTTTTTAATTTTTTTCCTTTTTTAATATATTATTTTATTTTATTTTTACTTTATTTTACTTTACAATACTGTATTGGTTTTGCCATATATTGACATGAATCCGCCACGGGTGTATACGAGCTCCCAATCCTGAACCCACCTCCCACCCCATATCATCTCTCTGGATCATCCCTGTGTACCAGCCCCAAGCATCCTATATCCTGTATTGAACATAGACTGGCGCTTTGTTTCTTACATGATAGTATACATGTTTCAATGCCATTCTCCCAAATCATCCCACCCTCTCCCTCTCCCTCAGAGTCCAAAAGGCCATTCTGTACATCTGTGTCTCTTTTGCTGTCTCACATACAGGGTCATCATTACCATCTTTCTAAATTCCATATATGTCAGTATACTGTATTGGTGTTTTTCTTTCTGGCTTACTTCACTCTGTATAATCGGCTCCAGTTTCATCCATCTCATTAGAACTGATTCAAATGTATTCTTTTTAATGACTGAGTAATACTCCATTGTGTATATGTACCAGAGCTTTCTTATCCATTCATCTGCTGATGGACATCTAGGTTGTTTCCATGTCCTGGCTATTATAAACAGTGCTGCGATGAACACTGGGGTACATGTGTCTCTTTCAATCCTGGTTTCCTTGGTGTGCATGCTCAGCAGTGGGATTGCTGGGTCATAAGGCAGTTCTATTTGCAATTTTTAAGGAATCTCCACACTGTTCTCCACAGTGGCTGTACTAGTTTGCACTCCCACCAACAGTGTAAGAGGGTTCCCTTTTCTCCACACTCTCTCCAGCATTTATTGCTTGTAGACTTTTGGATCACAGCCATTCTGACTGGTGTGAAATGGTACCTCATTGTGGTCTTGATTTGCATTTCTCTGATAATGAGTGATGTTGAACATCTTTTCATGTGTTTGTTAGCCATCCGTATGTCTTCTTTGGAGAAATGTCTATTTAGTTCTTTGGCCCATTTTTTTTTGATTGGGTCATTTTATTTTTCTGGAGTTGAGCTGCATAAGTTTCTTGTATATTTTTGAATTAGTTGTTTGTCAGTTGCTTCATTTGCTATTGTTTTCTCCCATTCAGAAGGCTGTCTTTTCACCTTGCTTATAGTTTCCTTTGTTGTGCAGAAGCTTTTAATTTTAATTAGATCCCATTTCTTTATTTTTGCTTTTATTTCCATTATACTGGGAGGTGGATCATAGAGGATCCTGCTGTGATTTATGTCGGAGAGTGTTTTGCCTATGTTCTCCTCTAGGAGTTTTATAGTTTCTGGTCTTACATTTATATCTTTAATCCATTTTGAGTTTATTTTTGTGTATGGTGTTAGAAAGTGATCTAGTTTCATTCTTTTTCAAGTGGTTGACCAGTTTTCCCGGCACTTGTTAAAGAGATTGTCTTTACTCCACTGGATATTCTTGCCTCCTTTGTCGAAGATAAGGTGTCCATAGGTGTGTGGATTTATCTCTGGGCTTTCTATTTTGTTCCATTGATCTATATTTCTGTCTTTGTGCCAGTACCATACTCATTTGTTCTTATGAGGTCTTTTGTCCTCTATCTGTAAGACTACCAACAAGTTATAAATGTATCAGTACCCAAGACCAGTATTTCTTTAGAAAACAGCGACTAAAAGCAGCAGCAACTGGGCTATGCACTAGTTTGGCCTTCATTTCTTGACCACAGAAGTGCAGTCTCCTGCACTAAGAGAAGACACCTTTTAAAATGTAACTACTTACAAATAGCAAAAAGTTAAAATTTTCAAGTAGGACCACATTTAGTGATTAATACTTAAACATTATTTTGGTTGTAGATTTGTGTATTTTATGTGACAGTCAAAAGAAACAGTCATAGTATGACTGTTGTTTATCACTGAGTTGGTAGTGAAGGTATATATCTTTAATGATTAACATTTTTCCCCTCATTTTCATAGTGGTGTGTTTCATAACAACAGCCTCTTTCTCATATGGTAGATATGGAAACCAAGGGTCTGGGAGGGTAAGGGAGTACCATCTGTGGAGTGAGCACAGGCTTTTAAGGTAGAAAGAGTGATTTAAGTCCCAGACTAGCCTTTCAAAGGAAGGGGGAAAAAGCATTTATGGTGTTTGGCAAGAGGGAGACAAGGTTGGTAGGATCACATGATTGAAGCCATCGGGTTGTACATGCACCCAGTATCCAGGGTGAAGGTTACAAGAGGAAAGTGTGTTTTTCTTCTTTCCTTGTTGAGATACAACCCTCAGATGCAGCAGATATACATAAGGCTGTTTTCTTAGATTTAGAAAGTTTCTGGTGCTGACTGATGCTGTATAATTGTTCATTTTCTCTCATTTCTTCCTGCAGTTTGGAAGACTAGAAAGAAGACAGAGAAAGAAGAAAGGATCCATTGTTCACTATATTTAGATTTTTCAGAAGCCCATGGGAATATTGTTAACACTGATTTCATTCCAAAATCCATCACCCAAATAGCAGCTGTCTAATAATAATATCTAATTAAAAATCCAATATCGAATTGGCTTTTATTTTTTACAAATATATTTGACAGCATTTGTTCTAGTTAAAACTAAGTTTTAAAGTAGTAAACTGAAATGTAGATTTATGTATATAAATAATCCTGATTTAAATATCTTTAAAAATGAGAAGCCGTTTTACATCATTGGAAGGCATCACATTCCACCATTTGATAAGCCTGTTTTAAATTCTTTTATTGCAGCCCAAAATGAAATTTGTATTTAAAACAATTTTGTAAAGACAGAAATAGAGGTCAGGGCTTTAGATCTGAACTTGTTTACTGTACTAGTCACTAGCCATGTGTGGCTGCTGAGCATTCAAAATGGGGCTAATCTGAGTTGAAATGTGCTGCAAATGTAAAAAATATGTTAAGTCTCATTAATAACTAATTACATGTTGAAATGATAATCTAGTATTAAATATAGCATTAAAATTATTTTCTCCAGTTTCTTTTTACTTTTTCAAAAATTTATTAATTGCTACACTTTCTGGGCTTTCTCTAGTTATGTGCACAGGTTCTCATTGGGGTGGCTTCTCTTGTGGAGCATGAGATCTAGGGCAAATGGGCTTCAGAGTTGCAGCACATGGGCTTAGCTGCCCTTCAACATGTGGGATCTTCCTGTACCGGGATTGAACCTGTGTCCCCTGCACTGCAAGGTGGATTCTTAATCAATGGACCACCAGGGATGCCCTCTTTTACTTTTCAAATGTGGCTGCTAGAACATTTAAAATTACACATGACTTGTGTTATATGTGTATTTCATAGTACTGCTGGGTGCTTTTGAAGGAAACCTGATGGATGGCCCAGCTTGCCTGGAGGCCAGATGGTGCTGCTGAGCCTGAGCCCAGACATTGATTTGGAGCACTGGTTCTCAAAGTTTGGTCCTTAAAATAGCATTATTAGCATCACCCACGAATTCTTAGGCTCCACTCAAGACCTGTGAATCAGAAACTGGGAGTGGGGCCCAGTAGTCTGTGTTTTAACGAGCCCTCCAGGGGATTCTGATACAGCCAAGGTTTGAAAAGCACTGGTTGAGAGGCACCTATGGTGGGATCAGCCTTCGTTCACTGCCTTGGGGCTGTTGGAGGTAAATTGAACAGGACGGTAGGGGCTGGACTGGGGAGGAAATTAGGATTCACAGGGGCTGAGACAGAGAGGCTGTGGATAGGGGATGGCACCAGAAAAATATCCAAGGGACAGAGCTGGTTCCAGAAAGTCACAGACATGATACCGGGTATATGAAGTCGAAGAGAACCTTCACTCAGCAGAAATGGATAGTAGATACATACAGAGTTGCTTGTGAGGATGTATGCATACGCAAGCATACAGAAGGGCATGCAAGGGAAAGATAAACCACATTTAGGATGGTGGTTACCTCTTGGGGAAAGAAAAGGACAGTGATCCTATTGGGGAGGGATACGTAGTGGGCTTCAACTGTATCTATAATTTACATTTCTTAAACTGAGAGGTGGGTAAATAGTGTTTATAGTAGTATTCTTTATAATTTTGTGCAGATCTTAAGTATGTCATAAGTAAAAATGAAAAGGGAGAAAATGGACTTAATCTTTGACCTCTGTTTAAGGTAATAAAAAGATAAAGTTATATATTGACCAGAGTGGAGGATCAGAGCGGGGGGAAGGGCCTGGGGGTTGAGACTAGACAGGCTCATTTCTGCATTTACTGAAGGCTTCCTAGACCTTCCTGGACCATCTGAAACATGGTCTAGCTGGAGCATACTTTGTTCCCATGGGCTCAGCTCCTGACCTTCTTGTAGATAACTGATAACCTACTGTCGTGTTCTGTGGTGGCATGTCTTATATTCTAACTATGTGCACATACAAATACACACACTACATCCACCTATTCCATCAAAAACAACCCCTGATCTGAACCTTTAAATGGCTGGGACCTTTAAGGGTTTTATTTCTCTTTCTTTCCCAAAGCCCTAGGCAATGAATTTTCCTCTTAGTAGGTATTTAATGTCAATTAAAGTGAAGTAAACTTAAAATCCCCACAACTGGTTTTTTGTTTTTTTGTTTTTTGTTTTTTTTAGGTCACCAGTGTTGACATTTTAAAATGTGTTATATTATTCCTTATGGCTAGAACCACATGGTGAAACAGAAGGCAAAGCACTCTCTGTCACCATTATTTCAACTGAAAGGGAAGGTCAACTAGTACAATTTGAGGATCTTCAAACTGGTTCTGATTTCTAGTATTTCTGTGGTGCTAGTTGTTGAAGGCAATGGCACCCCACTCCAGTACTCTTCCCTGGAAAATCCCATGGACGGAGGAGCCTGGTGGGCTGCAGTCCATGTGGTCACTAAGAATCAGACATGACTGAGCGACTTCACTTTCACTTTTCACTTTCATGCATTGAAGAAGGAAATGGCAACACACGCCAGGGTTCTTGCCTGGAGAATCCCAGGGACGGGAGAACCTGGTGGGCTGCCGTCTCTGGGGTCACACAGAGTCGGACACAATTGAAGCAATGTAGCAGCAACAGCTGTTAAAACAATATTGCTTCCAGGCCCAGGCAAGAGGTATCTCTATCTTGAGCTCTATGCTTTAGAAGGCCACTTTGGTCTTCTTCCAGCCACAACCCTCCCGCCAGGGCCAGGAGCCCAGTCCATGGGAACAAGCGGCGTGTCCCTGCTAGCCCATGCTCCAGGTACCTGGCAGCCCTGAACTGTCCCTAGCCTGCTTCCAGGGCCCGTGTGCTCCTTTTAGACCTGTCTTGGTATAAAAGGCAATGCCAAAGAATGCTCAAACTAGCACACAATTGCACTCATCTCACATGCTAGTAAAGTAATGCTCAAAATTCTCCAAGCCAGGCTTAAGCAGTACGTGAACCGTGAACTTACTGATGTTCAAGCTGGTTTTACAAAAGGAAGAGGAACCAGAGATCAAATTGCCAACATCCACTGGATCATGGAAAAAGCAAGAGAGTTCCAGAAAAACATCTATTTCTGCTTTATTGACTATGCCAAAGCCTTTGACTGTGAGGATCACAATAAACTGTGGAAAATTCTGAAAGATATGGGAATACTAGACCACCTGACCTGCCTCTTGATAAATCTGTATGCAGGCCAGGAAGCAACAGTTAGAACTGGACATGGAACAACAGACTGGTTCCAAATAGGAAAAGGAGTACGTCAAGGCGCTGTATATTGTCACCCTGCTTATTTAACTTCTATGCAGAGTATATCATGAGAAACCCTGGACTGGAAGAAACACAAGCTGGAATCAAGATTGCCGGGAGAAATATCAATAACCTCAGATATGCAGATGACACCACCTTTATGGCAGAAAGTCAAGAGGAACTAAAAGCCTCGATGAAAGTGAAAGAGGAGAGTGAAAAAGTTGGCTTAAAGCTCAACATTCAGAAAACGAAGATCATGGCATCTGGTCCCATCACTTCATGGGAAATAGATGGGGAAACAGTGTCAGACTTTATTTTGGGGGGCTCCAAAATCACTGCAGATGGTGACTGCAGCCATGAAATTAAAAGACACTTACTCCTTGGAAGAAAAGTTATGTCCAACCTAGATAGTATATTCAAAAGCAGAGACATTACTTTGCCGACTAAGGTCCGTCTAGTCAAGGCTATGGTTTTTCCTGTGGTCATGTACGGATGTGAGAGTTGGACTGTGAAGAAGGCTGAGCGCCGAAGAATTGATGCTTTTGAACTGTGGTGTTGGAGAAGACTCTTGAGAGTCCCTTGGACTGCAAGGAGATCCAACCAGTCCATTCTGAAAGAGATCAGCCCTGGGATTTCTTTGGAGGGAATGATGCTGAAGCTGAAACTCCAGTACTTTGGCCACCTGATGCGAAGAGTTGACTCACTGGAATAGACCCTGATGCTGGGAGGGATTGGGGGCAGGAGGAGAAGGGGGCGACCGAGGGTGAGATGGCTGGATGGCATCACTGACTCGATAGACGTGAGTCTGAATAATCTCCAGGAATTTGTGATGGACAGGGAGGCCTGGCGTGCTGCGATTCATGGGGTTGCAAAGAGTCAGACACGACCGAGTGAATGAAATGAACTGAACTGAACTGAACTGGGGAGGGTTGACTGCACTCACTACTGGGGTGGTTGCTCCCAGACCCAAGGAGGGGTTGTAGGCCCAGAAGGGGGATGTGGCCTGGCCTAGGAACCAGGGCATGGGCGGGGGAAGGGAAGGAGGGCAGCTCTTCCCACACCATCAGGGCAGAACTTAGAGGAATCTGAGAATTCTAAATCCCATCCTGGCCTTTCAGGTGATTAGGAAGGTATATTTGTCATGGAAGGAGATACAACTTATTTAATGGTTTATCATTTGATTTGAACATTTCAAATATTTTTAGACATTTGGATCCCTAACTGAATTCTTTGTCTAAACCTTGCAAATAGGACAAATGTTTCAGGCAGGCCAGATTAAATATCTGCTCTATCACCGCTTTCCCTTTTCACTCCATGTTATACCTGTTCCTGAGCATAGTGGGCCTCATGCTTCTGAAAATGGTTTTTAAAATTTACTAATTTTTTAGTTGAAGTATAATTGCTTTACAGAATTTTGTTGTTTCCTGTCAGACATCAACATGAACCAGCCATAGGTATACATTTGTTCCCTCCCTCATGAACCTCCCTCACATCTCCCTCCCCATCCCAGCCCTCTAGGTTGATACAGACCTCCTGTTTGAGTTCCCCGAGTTATATAGCAAATTGCGATTGGCTATCTATTTTACATATGGGAATTAAGTTCCATGTTACTCTCTCCATACATCTCACCCTCTCCTCCCACTCTCCCATGTCCATAAGTCTGTTTTCTATCTCTATCTCTCCATTGCTGCCCTGCAAATAAAATTCATTGGTACCATCTTTCTAGATTCCATATATATGTGTTAGTATACAATATTTATCTTTCTCTTTCTGACTTAGTACACTCTGTATAATAGGCTCTAGGTTCATTCCCTCATTAGAACTGACTTAAATGCATTCCTTTTTATGGCTAAGTAATATTGCATTGTATATATGTACCACAGCTTTTTTATTTATTCATCTTTTGATGGACATCTAGGTTGCTTCCATGTTCTAGCTATTGTAAAGAGTACTGCAATGAATATTGAGGTACATGTGTCTTTTTCAATTTTTATTTCCTCAGGGTATATGCCTAGGAGTGGGATTGCTGGGTCATATGGTGATTTTATTGCTAGTTTTTTTAAGGAATCTCCATACCATCTTCCATAGTGGCTATATCAATTTACATTCCCACCAACAGTGCAAGAGGGGTCCCTTTTCTCCACACCCTCTCCAGCATGTAATGTTTCTAGACTTTTAATGATGGGCATTCTGACTGGTGTGACACAAGATCTCATTATAGTTTTGATTTTCATTTCTCTAATAAAGAACCTCTTGATGAAAATGACACAAGAGAGTAAAAAAGCTGGCTAAAAACTCAACATTGAAAAAACTAAGATCATGGCATCAAGTCCCATCACTTCATGGCAAATAGATAGGGAAATAATGGAAACAGTGAGAGACTTTATTTTGAGGGGCTCTAAAATCACTGCAGATGGTGACTGCAGCCATGATATTAAAAGACGCTTGCTCCTTGGAAGAAAAGCTATGACATACCTAGTTCAGTTCAGTTCAGCCACTCAGTCGTGTCTGACTCTTTGTGACCCCATGAATCGCAGCACGCCAGGCTTCCCTGTCCATCACCATCTCCCGGAGTTCACTCAGACTCATGTTCATCGAGTTCTTGATGCCATCCAGCCATCTCATCCTCTGTCGTCCCCTTCTCCTCCTGCCCTCAATCCTTCCCAGCATCAGAGTCTTTCCAGTGAGTCAACTCTTCACATGAGGTGGCCAAAGCACTGGAGTTTCAGCTTTAGCATCATTCCTTCCAAAGAAATCCCAGGGCTGATCTCTTTCAGAATGGACTGGTTGGATCTCCTTGCAGTCCAAGGGACTCTCAAGAGTCTTCTCCAGCACCACAGTTCAAAAGCATCAATTCTTCGGTGCTCAGCTTTCTTCACAGTTCAGCTCTCACATCCATACATGACTACTGGAAAAACCATAGCCTTGGCTAGACAGACCATTGTTGGCAAAGTAATGTCTCTGCTTTTCAATATGCTATCTAGGTTGGTCATAACTTTTCTTCCAAGGAGTAAGCGTCTTTTAATTTCATGGCTGCAGTCACCATCTGCAGTGATTAGGAGCCCCCAAAATAAAGTCTGACACTGTTTCCATTGTTTTCCCATCTATTTCCCATGAAGTGATAGGACCGGATGCCATGATCTTCATTTTCTGAATGTTGAGCTTTAAGCCAACTTTTTCGCTTTCCTTTTTACTTTCATCAAGAGGCTTTTTAGTTTCTCTTCACTTTCTGCCATAAGGGTGGTGTTATCTGCATATCTGAGGTTACTGACAAACGTAGACAGCATATTAAAAGCAGAGACATTACTTTGCTGACAAAGGTCCCTATAGTCCAAGCTATGGTTTTTCCAGTAGTCACGTATGGACATGAGAGTTGGACCATAAAGAAGCTGAGGGCTGAAGAATTGAAGCTTTTGAACTGTGGTGTTGGAGAACTCTCATTGAGAGCCCTTGGACTGCAAGGAGATCCAACCAGTCAATCTTAAAGGAAGTAAGTCCTGAATATTCATTGGAAGGGCTGAGGCTGAAGCTGAAGCTCCAATACTTTGGCCACCTGATGTGAAGAGTTAACTCGTTTGAAAAGACCCTGATGCTGGGAAAGAGTGAGGGCAGGAGAAAGGGACAACAGAGGATGAGATGACTGGATGGCATCACCAACTTGATGAGCATGAGTTTGAGCAAGTTCTGGGAGTTGGTGCTGGACAGGGAAGCCTGGCATGCTGCATTCCACGGGGTCACAAAGAATCAAACATGACTAAGGCAGTGAGCTGAATAATGAGTGATGTTGAGCATCTTTTCATGTGTTTGTTAGCCATCTATATGTCTTCTTTGGAGAAATGCCTGTTTAGGTCTTTTTCCCACTTTTTAACTGGGAAGTTGTTAAATACCAGAAGTTGTTTTTCTGGTATTGAATTGTATGAGCTGCTTGTATATTTGGAAATTAATCCTTTCTCAGTTGTTTCATTTGCTATTATTGTCTCCCGTTCTGAGGGTTGTCTTTTCACATTGTTTATAGTTTCCTTTGCTGTGCAAAAACTTTTAAGTTTAGTTAGGTCCCAGTTGTTTACCTTTGTTTTTATTCCCATTACTGTAGGATCTTGCTTTGATTTCTGTCATCAAGTGTTCTGCCTATGTTTTCCTCTAAGAGTTTTATAGTTGCTGGTCATACATTCAGTTCTTTAATCCATTTTGAGTTTACCTTTGTGTATGGTGTTAGGATGTATTCTAATTTCATTCTTTTACATGTAACTATCCAGTTTTCCCAGCACCACTTATTGAAGAGGTTATCTTTGCTCCAGTGTATATTCTTAACTCCTTTGTCAAAAATAAGGTACCCATAAGTGCATGGGTTATTTCTGTGCTCTCTATTTTGTTCCATTTGTCTATATCTATGTTTTTGTGCCAGTACCATACTGTTTTGATGACTGTAGCTTTGTTGTATAATCTGAAGTCAGGAAGGCTGATTCCTCTAACTCCATGCTTCTTTTTCAAGACAACTTTGGTTATTCGGGGTCTTTTGTGTCTCCACATGAATTGTGAAAAAATTTTAGTTCTGTGAAAAAAATCCATTGGTATTTTGATAGGGATTGCATTGAATCTGTAAATTGCATTTGGTAGCATAGTCATTTTCACAGTATTGATTCTTCCAACCCAGCAACATGGAATATCTCTCCATCTGTTCATGTCATCTTTGATTTCTTTTATCAGTGTCTTATAATTTTCTGTATACAGTTCTTTTGTCTCCGTATGTAGGTTTATTCCTAGATATTTTGTTCTTGTTGCAATGGTGAATGGGATTGATTCCTTTCTCTTTCTGATTTTTCATTGTTAGTATATAGGAATGTAAGTGATTTCTGTGTATTGATTTTGTATCCCGTGACTTTGCTAAATTCATTGATTAGCTCTAGTAATTTTCTGATACTATCTTTAGGGTTCTCTATGTATAGTATCATGTCATCTGCAATCCGTGAGGCTTTACTTTTCTTTTCCCATCTGGATTCCTTTTATTTCTTTTTCTTCTCTGATTGGCATAACTACGACTTCAAAATTATGTTGAATAATAGTATTGAGAATGGGCACCCTTGTCTTGTTCCTGATCTTAGAGGGAATGCTTTCAGTTTTTCCCCATTGAGAACGTTTGCTGTGGGGTTATCATATATGGACTTTTCTATGTTGAGGTAGCTTCCTTCTATGTCCAATTTTTTGGAGTTTTAATCACAAATGGGTGCTGAATTTTGTCAAATGCCTTTTCTGCATCTATTATATGGTTTTTATCTTTCAATTTGTTAATATAGTGTATCACATTGGTTTGCATATATTGAAGAATTCTTGTATCGCTGGAATAAATTCAACTTGATCATGGTATATAACCTTTTTACTGTGTTATTGAATTCTGTTTGGTAGAATTTTGTTGAGAATTTTTGCATCTATGTTCATCAGTGATACTGGCCTGTAATTCCGAAAATGCCTCATTCTAATAGCCCATCTTGCTATAGTACTTGGATCTAGTCCCTAGTCCAGACTAGAGTAGAAATGCGAACCACCTTGCCCCCTCTACTGAACTACCCTCCCACTGGTCACTTTCTTTGCTTCCTAGGTGTTTATATACAAAACTTCAATACCACCTCTTCCTCATACAAATACCCACCTGGAAGCCATCAACTTGGTCAGGCACACCTAAGTGGAGACCCTTTATGCCCTTCACAACCTCTTAAGAACATTTCATTTCTCTGAAAACCTTCAGGTCTGAATTGTCAATATCCTATTTGATTGCCCTCCCCATGACAGACTACAGAACAGGCTCTGTTGTATTTGTTTTCATATGCAAAGATCAAAGAAGTTACAAAGAAGCTGAATGCTTAGAAGAATGTGTCTCTGGGCATGAAAAAATAACCTGTGTTTAAAAACAGAGTTGTTAACTGTGGGAAAAATTAATAATGGTGAGTTCTCAGAATAAGAATGACCTAATAGAAGTTCACACTGAAAAGAGAGAAGGTGTAACAGCTAATCTACCAGAATTAATCTGGGTAAAGGGCATCCACCTAAATGAAATTTCATCAAGAAAATACAAAGGAAATAAAATCCAATTAATCAAGAACCTAGCATTATCAAAAAGTAAAGATGCAGATGTTTTATAGAGAAAGTACAAAAATCCAGCATGTGATTGTGTGGTATTAACAGGCAGGAAGGCCAGGGGTCTCCAAACAGAGGAAATAGGCTGCAAGTGTCAGACATTTTTCTCTCTCAAGCGGCAGGAGGGAGGAAACTAGCGATATTTTTTTCCTTCTCTATACAAATTTAAAAGGAGGTTTCTCTCAAAATACTGTGTTGCCATAATGACACCTGCTTTCACCTGAAGTTAACTATCCTCAAACCTTGAGTTAACTGATGCATTTTTCTTAAGGAAATGTTTGTCTTAGGCTATGTTAATGTACTATGCATTTACCCCAGACTCTGTCTTCAAGTCGGTTCCACCTAATGGCTCAGAACCTACTTGACAAACCAGTATGTTATACTCAGATATTGTTCCCCTAATCTATGTAAACAAAATTATTTGTATGGTAATCTGCCCTTCTACAAGATTCAAATCAATCATTTTATGGCCCGGGATGAATCATCTGGTGCCAAGATTATCCCAAAATGCATCTTATGGATGAGGGGCCTGGTGCCATTCTGAGTTTTAAGACATTCCTTTCTTTCATGAACAGACTGCTGGTGACTATATAACATCCAGCTAAAGACTAGCAGGGGGGACTCTTTCTGCCCCCTTCTGATGCCTACGTCAGAAGCTTTCTCTATCTCCTTTATACTTTAATAAAACTTTATTACACAAAAGCTCTGAGTGATCAAGCCTCGTCTCTGGCCCTGGTTTGAATTCTTCTCCTCCGAAGGCCAAGAATCCCGGTGTCTTTTCATTCAGCAACAACCTTTCAATATCACATTATACCATCATCAGGAAAACCAAAGACCCATTGGTTTTCCTCAACCATTACACTCAGAACTGAAAAAGCACAGTTATGTCTAGTCCTGCATTTTTGTTTAAGCAAAGTAGCCCAAAGGTATCAGAGGCAGACACAGTAAAAGATATACTAAGACACTTCTAGGTTTCCCAAGAAAATGAGGTAGGCACTGCACAGGAATCCAAAAGGAGCTCACAGTATTTAATGTGTTTGGGGGATGGAAATAAAGGGGAAGGACTTAGAGAGGAAATTTTAACCAACTTCCAGTGAACCTAGGTAAAAATCTAGGGTGGTTGATGCCTTGGAGAGCCAGCCTATTAACCAACTGACTCTTGTGGCAAATGATTCTACATCTTTATTCCTTTGCCTGAAGTTCTTAATGGAGGCAATGCTACAAAAGACTGTGAGGCAAGATAGGAAGGAAGGAGTCAAAACTTTCTGGTTTACTTGTCCCCATCCCTCATAGCTAACCATCCCTCTCATTCTGACTCCTCTCCTTTTCCACTCCCCATTTTGAACTTCCCTCTTCTCTGTGGTTGAAGGTGACTGGTTCACTGGGGATGTGGGGGCTGTCCAGCCTAGTAACTTTTGAGGTATGTGTGTCTCTAGGAATGGGGGCAGGAAAGTGTGTGTGTGTGCTCAGTCATGTCAGACTCTTTGCAACCCCATGGGCTGTAGCCCTCCAGCCTCCTCTGTTCATGGCAGTTCCCAGGCAAGAATACTGGAGTGGGTTGCCATTTCCTTCTCCAGAGGACCTTCTGGACCCAGGAATTGAACCTGCATCTCTTGCAAATCCTGCACTGGCAGGCAAAGTCTTTACCACTGTGCCACCGGGTGGGGGTGAGGGCATATAGCCTTGCTCTGGGCTAAAACTTTTGAAGCAGAAGCTCCTGAGTGGAAGGCACTAAAAGTTTGGTTACATGGAGTTCTCCACCTCAATGCTGGAGTGAGGGGGTAAGACAGCTCTCCAATGGCCCCAGACTTTCTTCACTGTGGTAAGCTTGTTGTCTGCCTGATTGGAAGTATGGCTTTTGGCATCTGTAGAATTTTGAACTTCAGCAAGGTCTTAAGACCTTCAACAGTAGGATATGTAGGATGTGCGATACATTTCTGGGCAGTCAAAGACATGGTCACAGTGAAACTGGGGCAAGATGCCAAACACTAATGGACTAACCAGAGGAGTACAATAATCTCCAAGAAATATTCTGTCTCATAGGGAGGTGCTTACTGTTGCCAGGCCTGGAACAGACTGACATGAGGCATGTGTAAAGACTGTTCCATATAAATGTTCTGTAACTTATAATTAGTACAATAAGTGTACTATTACCCAATTCATAGGCATTAGGGTCCCCCAGGGACACAGGGAAGGTGATTTAAGGGGTAGTGGACTGATTGGGAAACTAGTCTTTACAAAGCATGGAATGGCAGTGAAAAAGTGAGACATTTAACTAAGCACATAGTCCACAACCTTTGGACTAAATCATCGGGACTTTTACATTAGAGACATTTTTTTCCTTTGTCAAGGAAAATGACCTCTTAATAACTCCAAGAAAACATTTTTGCATCCTCTCTTCTAAAGCACATTGTCCCAGGATAACTGCTTTGTAAGTAAATCTGCAACAATGTATCCAGCATCAAAGCCCTTTCCTGAAAGCAGAAATCTCATAGGCAATGGTGAGGATTCAGAACAGGATGTGAAAGCCATATGTAGACAGTTAAGACCTAGGCAAGTTAAAACAACAACTGTTAATGGTAATAGTTATCCCAAATAGACAAAACAAGTCTCATCAAATTTAAGAAAATTGAAATTTTATCAAGTATCTTTTGGATTGAAATGTTATAAAACTAGGAATCAAAAACAGGAAGAAGATTAGAAAATTCACAAATACATGGAAACTAAACAGTGCACTCCTGAACACCTAATGGGTCAAAGAAATCAAAGGGAAATAAAAATGTATTGAAACAAATAAAAATAGAAACAACATATTATAACTTATGCAGCAAAAGCATTTTTAAGAAGAAAGTTTATAGTAATAAGTGCCTACATTAATTTTAGAAAAAGATCTCAAACAACCATATATTATACCTCAAGGAACTAGAAAAAAAAAAGCCCAAAGTTAACACAAAGATGGAAATAAAGATTTGCAAATAAATGAAATAGAGAACATGAAAACAGAAAAAGATCAATGAAACTAAAAGTTGGTTTTTTGAAAAGATAATCAAAATTGGAAAACTTTTAGTTAGAACTAGTCATAAAAAGTAAGAGAAGATACAAAATTATAAATGAAAAGGAACCATTATAAATGATACTACACAAATACAAAGGATTTTAAGGGATAACTATGAACAATTACACACCAACAATTGGATAACCTAGAAAAAAATGGATAAATTACTGAATCATACAACCTACCAAGACTGAATCATGAAGATATTGCAAATCTAATCAGAACAGTAACAAATAAGGAGGCTGAATTGGTAATCAAAAAACTCCCAACACATAAAATTCCAAGACCAGAAGGCTTCCCTAGTGAATTTTACCAAACATTTAAAGAATTAATGCCAATCTTTCTCAATTACCAAAAATTCAAAGAGGTGGGAACACTCCCAAACTTATTTTATGAGACCAGCATTACTCTGATACCAAAACCAGATAAGGACATTATAAGAAATTACGAACCAATATTCCTAATAAAGGTAGATACAAAATTTCTCAACAAAACACTATCAAATTGAATTCCATAGCACATGATCAAGAGGGATTTACCCCTGGGATGCAAGGAAGGTTCAAAATATACAAATCAGTAAATGACACATTAATAGAAAGATAAAATTATATGATCATCTCAACAGATGGGGAAAAAAAAGAATTTGACATAATTCAATATCCTTTCATGATAAAAAAAAAAAAATCTCAGCAAATTAAGTTGGAAGGCACATACTTCAACATAATAAAGGCCACCTCCAAAAAGCCCACAGCTATCATCATCCTCAATGGAGAAAAACTGAAAGCTTTTCTTCTAAGAACAGAGACAAGATAAGGGTGCCCACTTTGACCACTCCTATACAGGATTGTACTCAAGTTTCAGAGAAAGTAGGTAAGAAAAATAAAAGACATCAAAATCAGAAAGGAAGAAGTTAAATTGTCTGTTTGCAGATGACATGATCTTATATACAGAAAACCTAAAGACCACATTAAAAAATTTTAGAACTAATCAGTGAATTTGGTAAATTTGCAAGATCTATGGTCAACATACAAAAATCAGTTGCATTTCTATACACTAAGGACAAAGTATCTGAAAAAGAAATAACAAAAATAATCTCATTTACAATACATCAAACACAATAAAATACTTAGAAACACATTTAACCAAGGAGGTAAAAAAGATCTATACACCAAAACTATAAGACACTGAGAACATGAATTGAAGAAGACATAAAGGGAAAGATATCCCCGTTTCCTGTATAGAAAGAATATTGTTAAAACGTCCATACTACCCAAAGCCAATTACATATTAAATGCAATTCCTATCAAAATTCCAATGACATCTTTTCACAGAATAGAAAAAGCAATCTAAAATTTGTGTGGAAGCACAAAAGACTCCAAATACCCAAAAATCCTGAGAATGAACAACAAAGCTGGAGAGATCACACTTTCTGATCTCAAACTATATTACAAAGTATAGTATTTGAAACAGCATGGAACAATAGAACAGAATCAAGAGCTCAGAAATAAGCCTACGCATAATTGGTCAACTAATATTTCACAAGGGAGCCAAGAATATTTAGTGGGAAGACTCTTCAATCAATGGTATTGGGTAAAACTAGTTATCCACATGAGAAAAATAAAATTTGACTCCCATCTTATAGCACTCACAAAAATTCACTTGAAGTGGATTAAAAACTTCAGTTTAAGACCTGAAACCATAAAACTCCTGGAAGAAAACACAGCTTTCCTATGACAAGCTCCTTGACCTAGGTTTTGGCAAAAATTTTGGAGTATGACACTAAAAGTACAGGCAGCAAATGCAAAAACAGACAAGCGAGACTACATCAAATAAAAAGCTCATGCACAGCCAAGGAAACAACAAAATGAAAAGGCAATCTATGGATTGGGAGAAAATATTTTCAAATCATCTATCTGATCAACAGTTAATATAGGAACTCATACAATACTGTTCAAATGACTATTGTCAAAAAGACAAAACAAGTGTTGGCAAGGATATTAAAGAAAAGAGAACCCTTGTACACTGTTGGTGGGAATGTAACTTGGTACAGGCACTATGTAAAATTGCACAAGTTTTCCTCCAAAAATTAAAAATAAAACTACCATATGATCCAGAAATCCCACTTCTGGATATATAGCCAAAGAAAATCAAATCACTACCTGAAAGAAATATCTGCAGCCCCTTGTTCATTGCAACATTATTCACAGTAGCCAAGACACGGAAACAATGTAAGTGCCTGTGTATGAATGGATAAAGAAAATGTGTGTGTACATTTATACATATATACACAATGAAACATTATTCACTCACAAAAAGAAATCCTAAATGCTATGACAAAATGGATAAACTATGAAGGCATTATGCTAAGTGAAATAAGTCAGACAGAGAAAGACAGATACTGTATGATCTCACTTATATGTGGGATCTAAAAAGAGCCAAACTCACAGAAACAGAGAGTAGAATGGTGGTTGCCAGGGGCTGCAGGGAGGGGAAACAGGGAGATGTTGTTCAAAGGATACAAACTGCCAATTATAAGATGAACAAGTTCAGGGGATCTAATATTCAGTATGGTGACTATAGTTAACAATACTGTGTTGTATCCTTCAAAGTTGCTAAGAAGAGTGGATCTTAAATATTCTCACAACCACCACCAACACAGAAAAGGTAACTTATGTAAGGTAATGAATGTGTTAACTAACTTTAACATGGTAATCACTTTACAATATACTGCTACTGCTGCTGCTAAGTCGCTTCAGTCGTGTCCGACTCTGTGAGACTCCAGAGATGGCAGCCCACCAGGCTCCCCCATCCCTGGGATTCTCCAGGCAAGAACATTGGAATGGGTTGCCATTGCCTTCTCCAATGCATGAAAGTGAAAAGTGAAAGTGAAGTCGCTCAATCGTGTCCAACTCTTAGCGACCCCATGGACTGCAGCCCACCAGGCTCCCCATCCATGGGATTTGTGCCATTGTTATGACCATCAAAATGTCACGTTGTGCACCTTAAATTTACACAATGTTATCTACCAAATATATCTCAGTAAAGATAGATGGGGTGGGAAGCTGACATATCAAGCCATGAAAAGACAGCAAGAACCTTAAGTCATATTACTAAGTGAAAGAAGTCAATTTCAAAAGACTATTGTAGGATTCTAACTATGACATTCTTAAAAAGGCAAAAGTATGGAGACTAAACAGATCAGTGGTTGGAAGGGGTTGGGGGAAGGAATGGATGTATATGCAGATCACAGGGTATTCTGGAGCAGTGAAGCTTCTCTATATGATAATGTAATGGTGGATACATGTCATTATATATTTCTCAAAACCTAAACTGTGTACATCAAGAGTAAACTCTAATGTAAACTATGGACTTTGAGTGATAATGACTTGTCATTGTAGTTAATTAATTGTAAAAATATACCACTCTAGTGTAGAATGTTGATAGTCAGGAAGGCTGTGCATGTGTGGGAGCAGGAGGTATATGAGAAATCTGTGTATCTTCTACTTAACTCCGATGTGAATCTAAAACTGCTCTAAAAATAAAGTCTATTAAATAAATCCTTGGACTCACATATGCCTATGTAATAATCCACAAGCTTATTTTATTTTCACTTCCTTCTCTTCTTCCATATTTTTAGTTTTGCTATTTATACCTCATCGATATGTATTTCAGTTATGAATTGTTTATCACCTTTATCCCAAACTTTAGGTCATCAGATGATAATTAGATTAAATGCAAAAAAAAAACAACAATGACATGAAGCAGGTTAAGAAATACGGAGTGCACTTTTGTATTAAAAAAAAAATTCTATCTAGTATTTGTTTCTGCTAAGGAAAAGTAGAGTAGAGACAGCCCTGTCACAGCATGTGGTAGGAAATGAGAGGTTCCTACTAGAAACCTTCCTCACCGAAGGACCTCCATCATATCACTCAGGTCTGTCCTCTGGCCAGAGACAATGTGCTATTCCTTCTCCAACCCCTTGGGTCAGTCTTTACTTATAGCTTAGGACCCTCTCAGGCCTTGTGTGAATTTTAACACAGGCCCTGAAGAGACAATTGTTGCCTTCACTGCACTACGCAGGTAGGGGATACTGCCATCTTTTGAGTTCAAGTCTGCTGGGGTCCAGCCCTGGTGGGTCCAGGGAATTCGAAGCAGAGACGGCGTCAGCGAGGAAAGATTTATTTATTTATTAATATAAGATTAGATTAGGAAGAAATAGTGTAGTGGGAAAATTAAGTGGAGAAAGAAGGCTGAATAACTTGGCTTGGGGGAAGGCCAATAAAATCTCTGGACAAGAGATTTGCACCATCTACGTGGGGCCACCAGCACCTGCTTGAATCTCTAAGGGTGCCCCACCTTGGGCTCCCTTTCACGCGGGGCTTGAAAGCAGGGACAAGTAGACTTGGCGAGCCTTCCTTCCACCCCCCGCCCCCCCCGCCCCCCATACATGGGGAAAACCAGTCCAGCGACTAGCTTCGGCCTCTATTGTTCAGAAGGCCTTTTATGCTTTTGATAAAACATGAAGGTCAGTGGGTACACAGTTATGCAGCATTAACAGCCCCCTCCCTTTTTTTTTTTTGATAAGGGTTTGTCCACCAGAAGACTTGTGTTGATCTTCCCAAGGTCTGGCGCCACTCTCAGAAAAGCACTAAACAAAGTTACATTCCTACATAGCAAAGATACAGCAACTTATAACAAGTAAAGAGAGTACAGTGATTCACAGCAAATGAGAAACAACTCAAAAGTCTAGTGTTGCTAACATCAAAGCTACTACCTATCTTTTTCTACGTCCTGCTTACATTGAGTAACGTCCTTCCAGGTGCCTAAAAGATAAAGAATATGGAGGTCTGGCAGCAATCATCGAGTCAACAGTGAAAACCCGTCACCAATATGATTTTTAACTCTTTAGAAAAGGCTCTGTGTCTTTAAGATGCTTTCAGGCTTTGTGCCTCTCCCGTCTGGGAGGCTATAAGCAATTCACAAGCTGTAAGGAGTCCGGGGGTGGGGAGGGGGGGATCAGTCAGGCAAGCTAAAGAGCTATCAGAAGGGGTTCAACTGAAACATCCCTTTCAAATGCAGAAGACTAAAGCCCTGAGTTGACTTACTTTTTCCCAGAGAATATCAGAAGAGTGGAAAAGCAGAGTGCAGAGGCCGGCAGATTCTTATTTTTTGCGAGGGGGTGGGGGTGGGGGGTGGTGGATGCTCAGGAAATGCCGTGGGAAACCCCTGAAGTCTGGTCACGCCCTGCATATGCCAAACTTCCTTCCACGTGACCCTGTCATGGGTGGGATTCCTCACACTGGCTCCCGGCACAAGTCCTCTGTCCTCTGTGAAACCTTTCCTGAGAAAATTCCACACACTGTGGGACTTCCTGACACTCTGTTGCAGAGTTGAGTGAGTCAATACATAAGAGTGTAAAGATGGAAATATTTCACAGGCAATCTTTCTCCCAACTAGACTTGAGTCCTTGTCACCAGAGATAGCGACACCTGCTTCTCTGTCCCCAGCAATATCTCATACAAGTCACTGGATGCATGCGTGCCCAGGCATGTCCAGCTTTGTGACCTCATGGACTGTAGCCCGCCAGGCCCCTCTGTCCATGGGATTCTCCAGGCAAGAAGGCTGGAGTGGGTTGCCATTTTCACTTCCAGGGGATTTTCCCAAACCAGGAATTGAAATTAACTCCCACACATCTCCTGCATCTCCTGCACTGCAGGCATATTCTTTACCACTGAACCACCAGGAGAGTTGAATATAGATATGCAGTAAATATTTACTGGTTTCTCTGGGATGGCTGAGGAAGGCTGGTCTCTACCTTTCAGAGACCCTAGGTCATGCTCATTGATTTTGTGGCCGGTTAGTTAACCTTCTCCTGGCAAATGTCCCTGGAGCTAGATAGACAAGCAGACCTATATATCTCAAACTCAGATTAGAAGTCACAGAGATCTGGACTTTCCTGGCGGCTCAGTGGTTAAGAATCCTCCTGCCAGTGCAGGGTCCACGGGTTCCATTCCTACTCCGAAAAGACTCCACATGTCAAGGAGCAATGAAGCCCATGGGCAACAAGTACTGAACCTGTGCTCCAGAGGCTATGCTCTGCAACAAGAAAAACCACTGCTCACCCCACTAAAGAAAGCCTGAGCACAACACGGAAGACTCAGCACAGCCAAAAATAAACAAACAACAAAAAGTCAGAGCTTCTCCGTTAACTAATATAACCTTAGGAAAACCAGTTAGCTGCTCTGGGCCTCAACTTCCCCATCTGAAAAAAAAATGGGCTTGGACAAAATCTCACTCCCACCTATTCTACATTCCTAGAGTATGTGCATTCCTAAGAATGCACAGCGAGACATCAAAAGAGAGGAAAGGGATTACTCAACAAATGATGCCAGAGTTTAGCTATTTACAAAAAAAGGAAAGTCAACCAAGATCCAAACTTTATAACACATGTCAAAACAACTCCAGAGGGATAAGGGTATACAAGATAAAAAATCACAAGGAAAATAAGAAAATATATCCTTGAATAGCCTTACGATCAGACGGTAAAAGAATTTTTAAATTCAAAGAATATGAAAGAAACAGAAAAGGAAAACACTGGGAAACTTTCTACATGAAAAAGAAAACCAATATTCTTAGAAACGTAAGCAAACATAAGAGGCAAACGCAAAATGAGAAAACCACAACAAAAAGAACAAAGCTTTATGTCCTACCCTCAACCTGACAGCATCTTCGTGTCTCAGTCCTCCACACAGGAAAGGCGGGGCTTAAACCTGACCCAGGAGCAAGAGGGAGCTTACTGGCTCACGGACCTGAAAACCATGTGACAGCGCCACACCAAACCAGAGGGCTGTTACTAAAGCCTGAGTAACTACCCAGTAGCAGTCACCTGCAAACTGAACCTGGGGTAGGAATGACCGAGCTTCTTACCTGATTTTGTAGATGAGAAGACGCAGGCCCAGAACAGCTAAAGGAGATTGCAAAGTCATAACACCTGGTAGCGTTAACGCCAATTCTGGAACCCAGCTGGGGTTCTGCCTCAGCTGATCCATCTATGAAACGGAGACGCTGGATTAGACCCGTGGTTCTCCAAGTGCAGTGCCCAGACCGGCAGCATGAATCTTCCACGAGAAGTCCTTGGCAATGTGAAATCTCGGGTCTCCCCAGATCCGGAATCCTGACCACTGGGATGGGGCCCAGCAACCTGTGGTCCCACAAGCCCTCTGGGTGCTTCCTCTGTGCACCGAAGCTTGGAAAACCGCTGGATTCCAAGATTTCTAAGGTCCCTTCTAGACATTTTCCTGAATGTCTGAGCATTGACCTCCAGGCCACTTGGCTCAAAATCACACTGTTCTTAACCGAGGACCAAACAGTGGTATACAAAGGGAAAGTCTGATAGCAGTTTGTAATAGTGGGAATAAATGCCCCTTCCCCCTCCCCCTTGGTGGAACTTACACCTATTGTATGTTAAAAGCTACCTGTATGGATTCACTTGCATATGGCATGCTGGTCTCCTAAACCAGGCCTTCTTCCTGAGAGAAGAGAGAGAGGACCTGCTTAGGTCTTTGTTCTCTAAGGATCTTCTTCCTGCTTAGAGAGAGGACCAATGAGCCCCTCCTCAAAAAAAGCAAAGTGTTGGGGTGGGGGACAAGGAAGAGATGGCCTGTCAATCATCTTTTGCAGCAAATTCTCTAGGGGCTTCCCCCATAGCTCAGTTGGTAAAGAATCCGCTTGGAATGCAGGAGACTGCAGTTAGATCCCTGGGTTGGGAAGATTCTCTAGAGAAGGGAAAGGCTACCTACTCCAGTATTCTGGCCTGGAGAATTCCAATACTCCATGGGGTCGCAAAGAGTTGGACATGACTGAGTGGCTCCCTGGTGGCTCAGAGGTTAAAGCGTGTGCCTCCAATGCGGGAGACCCGGATTCGATCCCTGGGTCAGGAAGATCCCCTGGAGAAGGAAATGGTAACCCACTCCAGTATTCTTGCCTGGAGAATCCCATGGACAGAGGAGCCTGGCAGGCTACAGTCCACGGGGTCGCAAAGAGTCGGACACGACTGAGCGACTTCTTCACTTCACTTCACTTCACTTCACAGGCCCCTACGACCTGCTGAAGAAACGTGCTGGAGGGAACAGCAGGGGCCAGCCTTCCCTGAGCCTGGCTGCTCCCCTTCGACGTGCCCTGACCTTGGTCAGATTTCAATGCCGGCTCAAGACCAGGTGACACAGAGGGAATCTCCTAGCCTGACAGGCCCTTCCACGGGAAGGGGCTCTGCTCCTCGGCCATCCTTGCCTAATCCTGGTCACCCAGCTGGGGCAGCTGTCACCTAGGCCAAAGCCCAGCCCCCTCCCTGGCAATCCCCGGCCCCGCAGCCCCCTCACCCCAGCAGCCCCCCGGCCCCACAGCCCCTCGGCCCCGCAGCCCCCTCACCCCAGCAGCCCTCTGGCCCCAGCAGCCCCCTGGCCCCACAGCCCCCTCACTGCAGCAGCCCCTGGCCCCACAGCCCCCTCATCCCTGCAGCCCCTGGCCATACAGCCCCCTCACCCCAGCAGCACCACTGAGGCCACCTTCGCTGTTTGCTCTCACCTCTGCCCCCACTTCCCAGCCAGAGATATTGAGGAGGTTTTATGTTTGATGAAAGTGACATAAAACCAGCTCTACTGGCCCAACCAGAGCCTGTGCTGTGAAGGATGGAAGCGGAGGAGGGGAAAATGGCAGTTGTGTCCAAGGGAGGGTTGAAGACTTTAAACATTTACCTTGATTTGGGGGAGGCAGCTCTTGAAAGTCAGAGGAGGCATCCCACCTCAAGGAGCCAGAAAGACAGACTACGATGCCTTGGGCTGCCCATTGTCTTTCCCCACCCACAGCCTCCTGGGCTCCTGTCTTAATGAGGTGATGGGGGACTCTTGAAAAACTTGGCCTTGCAGCTTACCAGGAGGAAGATAAAGGCCTTGAGGTAGGAAAAGCCCCTCAAGCTGTGCTCAGGAGGCTCTGTTTCTGTCACAGAGGCTGTGGCATGGAGACATGAATGTGCCACGATTGAGAGGCACCATGCTGTTGAGAACAGGAAGGAAGAAAAGACTATTGAGAGGAGGCAAACTCCTCAGGTTTCCCAAGAAAGATGTGGTGAAAGAATACCCATAGACCACCCAGAATACAGCCACAATACCCAGCAGTTATCTGTTGTTGTTTAGTAGCTCAGTCTTATCTGACTCTTTTTGTGACCCCATGGACTGTAGTCCACCGGGCCTCTGTCCATGGAATTCTCCAGGCAAGAACACTGGACTGGTATTCTCCACAGTATCTTCCCGACCCAGGGATCAAACAAAGCATCCTGTATTGGCAGGTGGATTCTTTAACACTGAGCCACCAGGGAAGCCCTGACATAGCCTGGAGGACATGATATAAACTGATTAGAACTAACAAGGTCCAAAATGGCAGGAGATGCAATTTCCAATGAATTTTAAGCCTCATCATACTCTCATATTTATATCGATGTTGTTGTTTAGTCAATAAGTCACGTCCAACTCTTTTGCAACACTATGGACTTTAGCTGCCAGGCTCCTCTGTCCATGGGATTCTGCAGGCAAGAGCGCTGGAGTAGATTGCCATGTTCTTCTCCAGGTGATCTTCCCGACCCAGGGATAGAACCCCAGTCTCCTGAATTGGCAGGCAGGATTTTTTATTACTGAACCATCAGGGAAGCCCGGCAATTATCTAGGGCCCTCAAAAACTTTTAGTTTACAATTGCTCAAACAAAAGCTAACTTTCATAGAGAAGTTCATAATATTTTTTTAAATGCTTCTATCAACCTCTATTTGATAAAAGAGTCAAAATCATCAATACGATTTACGAGCTTAGAGAAAATAAGTGCAAGTGCAAACAGATGTTAAGGAAACACTTATCAAAGAAATGGAGAAGAAACAGCTCCAGGAGGTGACAAAGTCTGAAGTAAAAGCTACCCTAAAGGAATTCCTCATTTTTGGTGAATGTTTAAGACTATAAAGCTGTTCAGAGACATAGTTCAGAAATGCAATTAGCCATTCTAGAGCATCTGAAACATTAGACTCAAGTTTTCAGAGACTGATGAGACTGAGTTTCACAGAATATTTCTTTGAACTCAATCAGTATTTCTATTCATTGGATTCATAGTGCATTCAATTTCTTTCTTTGGATCAAGCCATTATGTGTTGATGTAACAAGTGATTCAAAACAGCATCTCCAGAAGTTAAAAACTATGCAAATATTAGTGATTGTTTATTAGTAGTCTTTAGTGGGGTTGGAAACCAATGAATGGAGAAAGGAAAAAGCGGATGCTACATAATTACAATTGCAGGTTTTGCTGAGAACCTTATCTTCCTCACGATTTTGTTGAAAATCACCTTAGCAAAAGAAAGTATAAATTCTTCTTCACCTCCATAGTAGTAACAATTGATGGCTTTATCATCCCTCAAAATCTCCATCAGCCATCCTAAACAAACCTAAAGATATTGGGTGTTTCTTGCAAACACAGTCACAACAAGTTAAAACCAAATCATGCTCCCCAAGCTCCTATTAAAAAAAAATTTGGAGCCATTTATTTTCCTTCTTCTCTACAACTTTCATCTCTTCTTAAATATTTGAGGCTCTAATGAGGAGACTTCCCTGGTGGTCCAGTAGTTAAGAATCTGCCTGCCAATGCAGGGAACATGGGTTCAATCCCTGGCACGGTAACTAAGATCTCATGCTGTGGGGGAAACAAAGCCCCTCCCTGTGCCATAAGTACTGAACCCGTGTGCCCTAGAGCCCATGGTCTGCAACAGGAGAAGCTATCACAATGAGAAGCCCACACACTGCAGTGAAGAGTAACCCCTCACTGGCAGCAACCAGAGGAAGCCTGTGAGAAGTGACGAAGACCCAGCACAGCGGAAATAAATAAATAGGTAGATAAGTTTTAAATATAATTGAATAAATCTAATGAAGAGATGCCTTCCAAAAACAAAGTCCATGATCTCAATAAATATCCACCCTTTTCTAATACTTTGGAATCCTACCTTGGAAATTAATTTACTAAATAATATCAGATCATCAAAGGCCTTCAAAAGAAGATGATAACTTCTTTTTCATTCTTTGCAATATGATGAGCCTTATTCTTTAGCATTTATTTTTATTATCCATGTCAATAATATCATACACAGACCCCAAATGCTAGATACACCTGAGAACACATTATTTGTCCAAAACCAGACATCTGCAAGCCACAATAACTCTCACATAACCTGGGAAGACCAACCTGAATTTACTTTTCAGTGTCCCTGCTCCTCCTTAAGGAAAACCTCTGGGACAGCATGAGCTGTAATGAAGCCCTCTTTTAAGCCAGTAATCCTAAGGATACACTCTGCTCAGAGCCTTTGGCTGCCAGGAATATTCAATTATTCTCAGGTAAAAGAAATTCAGGCAGTTACTTATGCTATTATCTCCTCATTAGTGTTAGCCCTTATACTGGTTTGGAGAAAGACCACTATGGGGAGTGGGGTGGTTTTAGTGTTAGCCCCAGTACAGAGAAGGACCGCTGTGGGGAGTGGGGTGGTGAATGAATATATCTATTATGTAATACAATGACCCTGTACTAATTCAGTGTATAGAAGTCTAGAATCAAGAAGGGAAAGCTTGGCTCTAAAATCCCAGCTCCTCCCTCTCAGCTCTGCTACTTCCAGGTGTGTGGATCTTGGACAAATTACCTAACCTCTCTGTACCTCCCTTTCTTCATTTCTAAAATAGAGATTATAGTATCTTTTTCCAGGATGGTTTGTGAGCATGTTTACATGAGGTAATATTTATATAGCACTCAGGACAGTTCCTAATGCACAAACTGGTTAGCTATCTTTATTATATCACACCCTGTAGTAAAAGATTTATAAGCACGTATTCATTATAAGGACCATCCAAGGAAGTTATTGTACCATTTCATGTATGAGGAAACAGCTGAAGCTCAAGGTTAACAACATACAAGGTCATCCAGCCAGTAATGTGTGGAATTGTGAGAGGAAGCCAAGTCTGTATGTTTGATTCCACAGCTCACATAATGTTTGAGAGCAGCACAGCCTCGGTCTCTAGTATACACGTGTTTGTGTGCTATACTAAGTCACTTCAGTCAGGTCCGACTCTTTGCAACCCCATGGACTGCAGCCTGCCAGGCTCCTCTGTCCATGGGATTCTCCAGGCAAGAATACTGGAGTGGGTTGTCATTCCCTTCTCCAGGGAATCTTCCCAACCCAGGGATCAAACCCATGTCTCTTATGTCTCCTGCATTGGCACATGAGTTCTTTACCACTAGCACCACCTGGGAAGCCCCATGCATGTGCATATGTCCTAAGGAAGAGGAAAGACTTTTCACTGAACTGAAACATCAGTGGCCCCAGAAATACTCTTTAGTGTTCCTCTATAGAGGACAACATAATACAGAAAGATCCCCCACCACAAACACACATCCTTAACTTTATCATAGGGAACTCCTCTGGTAATGTAAGGGGACCTATCAAAGCAACGGCATCCATCAACAGGGTACTTCTCTACTCAGTGAAGCAGCAAGACACACTATGCCCATCAATGCACAAAAGAGGCTACAGAGCCTGATGGAACAGGGCTCTGCTACAAGCTGACACTACCATACCAGCAGAGCAGTAATGGCATCCAGTGAGCCGATAGATCTGTGAAAACTACAGTACTCAGAGAGAATGGCTCTATCTAATTAATCAATAGAGGGCATCAGGTACAGAATGAAAGGTATATGACACATTACTTGGGTATCTCAAACACACAGTAGGTAAAAGATTCCTTTCAAGTCCCCACACCCACCTCAATATAAGATACATAAGTTAGACCTTAGGGAAATGTATTTTATTCATTCATTCATTCATTCATTCATTCAATAAATGCCAATTTTGTGTTTTCTGTGAAGACACAAAGTACTATCGCTGCCAAGGATATAATGGTGACAAAGCGTCCAATTTTGCATGGGAAAATTACGTTATTCAAATAATTATACAAATACAGGACTGCACTTATGACAAATGCTATGACTGAGATGGAGATAGTGCTATAAACATCCATAATGGGAGAATGTTTACCCAGGTAGTGAAAATGAACAATAAAATGAGATCCAAGGGATGAACAGGCATTAATGAAACAAAAAGGGTTGGGGTACTTCCAGGTATAGGAGATAGCATAGTCAAAGGCCCTGTGGCAAGATAAAGGTTAATAAATACAAAGGCTTGAAGACATAATACCGTATGAGGCTGAAGACTCAGATGGAGCACAACCATACAGGCCTTGTAGGTAATTAATTATCTATAGTAAATAATTTGATCTTTATCCCAAAATCCATGGGAAGCTTTTGCAAGCTTTTAAAAGTAGGAGAATGTCAAATGATTAATATTATGAAAGAAAATCACTCTCATGTCACTCTTGTTTTAAATCTTCCTAAGGCTTTTAATCAGAGAAGGCAATGGCAACCCACTCCAGTACTCTTGCCTGGAAAATCCCATGGATGGAGGAGCCTGGTGGGCTGCAGTCCATGGGGTCGCTAAGAATCAGACACGACTGAGTGACTTCACTTTCACTTTTCACTTTCATGCATTGGAGAAGGAAATGGCAACTCACTCCAGTGTTCTTGGCTGGAGAATCTCAGGGACGGGGGAACCTGGTGGGCTGCCGTCTATGGGGTCGCACAGAGTCAGACACGACCGAAGAGACTTAGCAGCAGCAGCAGTAGCAAGGCTTTCAATCAGAGAAGGCAATGGCACCCCACTCCAGTACTCTTGCCTGGAAAATCCCATGGACGGAGGAGCCTGGTGGGCTGCAGTCCATGGGGTCGCTAAGAGTTGGGCACGACTGAGCGACTTCACTTTTGCTTTTCACTTTCATGCATTGGATAAGGAAATGGCAACTCACTCCAGTATTCTTGCCTGGAGAATCCGAGAGACAGAGGAGCCTAGTGGGCTGCCATCTACGGGGTCGCACAGAGTCGGACACGACTGAAGTGACTTAGCAGCAGCAGCAAGGCTTTCACATCCTTCCCAGGTGGCATTAATGGTACAGAACTTGACTGTCAATGCTAGTTAGACGTAAGAGATACAGGTTTGATCCCTGAGTCAGGAAGATCCCCTGGAGGAGGGCATGGAAACCCACTCCAGTATTCTTGCCTGGAGAATCTCATGGACAGAGGAGCCTGTTGGGCAACAGTCCATAGGGTTGCAAAGAGTCAGACATGACTGAAGCAGCAACACACACACATGCACCTGTGCTCACACATGCATGCGAACACACACACATACAAACACACACACACACACACACACACACACACACACACACACACACACACACAGCTTTCAATTGCACTGAGAAACCCACGTTCGTGTACCATGATCTTCAGAGCTCTGGTCCTGGGCTTCTTCCCCTACTCTCCCTTCATTACCTCTAGTCCAGTCACACTGGCTTCCTTGCTATTCCTAGAAAATGTCAACCTTGTTCCCACCCTCAAGGCATTGAACTTGCTGTTAATTCTACCTAGAATGTTCTTTTCCCAGATATTTGAATGGATCACCTCCTCTCTTAGTTCAGGTCTCTGCTTCAATGCCAACTACTGGAGAAGTCTTCTCTGCCAAATCCATCTAAAATTGCACCCCTGACCCTACTTCCTTATCTGTTTAATTTTTCTTCATGGCATTATCACAACCTAACACTTTATTAAATATTTGCTTATTTCCCACCTCTCCCAATAATATGTAACTGTATGAGTTCAGGGGCTTTGTTTTGTTCACTGCTGTATTACCAACACATAGAATGGTGCCTAGCACACAGTGAGTACTTGATAAATATATTTTGATTAAATGAATGAATAAATGAGTGACTGCAATGAAAAGAATGCATTGAAAGGGGGCCAGAGTAGAAGTAAGAAGTCTAGTTAGGAGACAATTATAGTATTCCAGATGGCAGGTGAATAGAGCTTGGACTGGGATGGTAATGGAGAAAGCAATGAGAATGAAATAAGCTCTTAGATATTGGGGGAGGGGTAAAATTGATAAGACGATGACTGATTAGATATAGCAGGTGATAAAGGGAGGAGAATGATAAGGATGACTCCCAGGTTACATGCTAGAATCTTCTTGTACATTACTTCTCAACAAATTTCTAGCAAGCATACTATTGAGTTGGCTGTGAGCTTCATTTGGGTTTTTCCATAATATGTTATGGAAAAACCCAAACAAACATTTTGGCCCACCCAATACTTCAAGTTGGGTGAATTTTGGGTCTTTGTTAAGACCCTAAAATGGCATTTCCATTTAATAGAATCATGCCTACAGAGGCTACTACAGAGCCACCATCAAAAAACTAGATTTGGTCTTGTTGTAATGGGGAAGAGTGATCTAAAATGACTGTGTCACCTAGCAGGGGGCCCACATTTCCCTCCACCTTCCAACTCATCCATCACAGCTAACCATACACATTCGAAGTAAAGTACAATTGGCCCCTGAACAAAAGCAGATCAACCAGGCCACAGGAGAATGTCATGCTCACCCCACATTCAAGCAACATAGAATTATCTCCAAAACCACATCAGTCATTAAAAAGAAAAACGACAAATTAGGGGAGAATTTACAGAATTTTGGACTTCACTCCTTAAAACTGTCAAGTTGAAAGGGGGCAAAATTTGCCACTCCAAAATGCCTCTTTGACATAAGGATTACTTGAGCTTGTTATTTTTAAGAAACAGACATAGAAGCAAGCAGACATAGAAGAAGCTCTGAAAACCCGAGTAGGAGGTACCCTTTGGTAAGAGACATTTACAACTATAAGTGAAACCTCTGTTTCAAGAGGTACCAGGGAGAGGAGGGTGAGGAGAATGACCAAGTCTCTAGAAACTCTCACCAGTGAAGAAGTTAGGGACTTAAATCTGCATAACAAAGATGCCCTTGCTTACTGTGCTTTGCATGAAAACCTCCCATAACCAGCCTTGTCAGTCTCCTCCCACCAAATCTTTTGTCTTTATCTGGAGGCATTTAAGGTGGTGGTTTGGGCCATTTCAGGGAGTTACTCAGTTTTCCTGGGTCTCTCCCATGTATAAAGGGGGAACTGTTTAGTCACTAAGTCATGTCCAACTCTTTGCAACCCCATGGACTGTAGCCCACCAGGCTCCTCTGTCCATGGGATTTCCCAGGCAAGACTACTGGAGTGGTTTGTCATGCCTTCCTCCAGGGGATCTTCCTCACCCAGGGGAAGAATCTGCATCTCCTGCATTGGCAGGTGGATTCTTTACCACTGAGCCATCTGGGAAGACCACACAAGAGGAATACATGTTATAGAATTTGTTTGTTTTTCTCCTGTTAATCTGTCTTTTATCATGGGGGAAGTCTCAGCCAAGAACCTTAGAAGCATTGAGGGAAAATTATTTTTCCTCCCCAACAACACCATCAAAAATAAGTAAGTCTGAGAAACTCTCAAACCCTATGGAACCTAAAGAGATATGGTGACTAAGTATAATTGGTGTCCTGAATGGGATCCTAGAATGGAGAAAGGATATTAGGTAAAAACTAAGAATATCTGAATACAGTATATTTAGGTGATACTAAACCGAGGAATGGTGGCTGTGCAGGTGCAGGAGGGCCTAGAGGAGCTATCCCACATTGAAGGTCAGAAATGGCTGCGGTAAGGAGATACCCATCGTCCAAGGTGAGGAGCAGCAGCTGTGCTTTGCTGGAGCAGCCGTGAAGAGATACACCACACCCAAGGTAAGAGAAACCCAAGTAAGATGGTAGGTGTTGCAAGAGGGCATCAGAGGGCAGACACACTGAAACCATACTCACAGAAAAATAATCTAATCACACTAGGACCACAGCCTTGTCTAACTCAATGAAACCAACCCATGCCTGTGGGGCAACCCAAGACAGGCGGGTCATGGTGGAGAGGTCTGACAGAATGTGGTCCACTGGAGAAGGGAATGGCAAGCCACTTCAGTATTCTTGCCTTGTGAACCCCATGAACAGTATAAAAAGGCAAAATGATAGGATACCAAAAGAGGAACTCCCCAGGTTATTAGGGGGCCCAATATGCTACTGGAGATCAGTGGAGAAATAACTCCAGAAACAATGAAGGGATGGAGCCAAAGCAAAAACAATACCCAGCTGTGGCTGTGACTGGTGATAGAAGCAAGATCCAATGATGTAAAGAACAATATTGCATAGGAACCTGGAATTTCAGGTCCATGAATCAAGGCAAATTGGAAGTGGTCAAACAAGAGATGGCAAGGGTGAACGTCGACATTCTAGGAATCAGAGAACTAAAATGGACAGGAATGGGTGAATTTAACTCAGATGAACATTATATCTACTACTGTGGGCAGGAATCCCTCAGAAGAAATGGAGTAGCCATCATGGTCAACAAAAGAGTCCGAAATGCAGTACTTGGATGCAACCTCAAAACAACAGAATGATCTCTGTTTGTCTCCAAGGCAAACCATTCAATATCACAGTTATCCAAGTCTATGTCCCAACCAGTAATGCTAAAGAAGCTGAACAGTTCTATGAAGACCTATAAGACCTTTTAGAACTAACATCCAAAAAAGATGTCCTTTTCATTATAGGGGACTGGAATACTAAAGTAGGAAGTCAAGAAACACCTGGAGTAACAGGCAAATTTGGCCTTGGAATGCGGAATGAAGCAGGGCAAAGACTAATAGAGTTTTGCCAAGAAAATGCACTGGTCATAGCAAACACCCTCTTCCAACAACACAAGAGAAGACTCTACACATGGGCATCACCAGATGGTCAATACCGAAATCAGATTGATTATATTCTTTGCAGCCAAGGATGGAGAAACTCTATACAGTCAACAAAAACAAGACCAGGAGCTGACTGTGGCTCAGATCACGAACTCCTTATTACCAAATTCAGACTCAAATTGAAGAAAGTAGGGAAAACCGCTAGACCATTCAGGTATGACCTAAATCAAATCTCTTATGATTATACAGTAGAAGTGAGAAATAAATTTAAGGGCCTAGATCTGATAGACAGAGTGCCTGATGAACTATGGAATGAGGTTCGTGACATTGTACAGGAGACAGGGATCAAGACCATCCCCATGGAAAAGAAATGCAAAAAAGCAAAATGGCTCTCTGGGGAGGCCTTACAAATAGCTGTGAAAAGAAGAGAAGCGAAAAGCAAAGGAGAAAAGGAAAGATATAAGCATCTGAAAGCAGAGTTCCAAAGAATAGCAACAAGAGATAAGAAAGCCTTCGTCAGGATTCAATGCAAAAGAAATAGAGGAAAACAACAGAATGGGAAAGACTAGAGATCTCTTCCAGAAAATTAGAGATACCAAGGGAACATTTCATGCAAAGATGGGCTCGATAAAGGACAGAAATGGTATGGACCTAACAGAAGCAGAAGATATTAAGAAGAGGTGGCAAGAATACACGGAAGAACTGTACAAAAAGATCTTCATGACCCAGATAATCATGATGATGTGATCACTAATCTAGAGCCAGACATCTTGGAATGTGAAGTCAAGTGGGCCTTAGAAAGCATCACTAAGAACAAAGCTAGTGGAGGTGATGGAATTCCTGTTGAGCTATTTCAAGTCCTGAAAGATGATGCTGTGAAAGTGCTGCACTCAATATGCCAGCAAATTTGGAGAAGTCAGCAGTGGCCACAGGACTGGAAAAGGTCAGTTTTCATTCCAATTCCAAAGAAAGGCAATGCCAAAGAATGCTCAAACTACTGCACAATTGCACTCATCTCACATGCTAGTAAAGTAATGCTCAAAATTCTCCAAGCCAGGTTTCAGCAATACGTGAACTGTGAACTTCCAGATATTCAAGCTGGTTTTAGAAAAGGCAGAGGAACCAGAGATCAAATTGTCAACATCTGCTGGATCATGGAAAAAGCAAGAGAGTTCCAGAAAAACATCTACTTCTGCTTTATTGACTATGCCAAACCCATGGATCACGATAAACTGTGGAAAATTCTGAAAGAGATGGGAATACCAGACCACTTAACCTGCCTCTTGAAAAATCTGTATGCAGGTCAGGAAGAAACAGTTAGAACTGGACATGGAACAACAGACTGGTTCCAAATAGGAAAAGGAGTACGTCAAGGCTGTATACTGTCACTCTGTTTATTCAACTTATATGCAGAGTACATCATGAGAAATGCTGGACTAGAAGGAAAACAAGCTGGAGTCAAGATTGCTGGGAGAAATATCAATAACCTCAGATATGCAGATGATACCACCCTTATGGCATAAAGTGAAGAAGAACTAAAGAGCCTCTTGATGAAAGTGAAAGAAGAAAGCGAAAAGTTGGCTTAAAGCTCAACATTCAGAAAACAAATATTATGGCATCCGGTCCCATCACTTCATGGGAAATAGATGGGGAAATAGTGGAAACAGCATCAGACTTTATTTTGGGAGCTCCAAAATCACTGCAGATGGTGACTGCAACCATGAAATTAGAAAACACTTAGTCCTTGGAAGAAAAGTTATGTCCAACCTAGATAGTATATTCAAAAAGCAGAGACATTACTTTGCCAACTAAGGTCCATCTAGTCAAGGCTATGGTTTTTCTTGTGGTCATGTATGGATGTGAGAGTTGGACTGAGTGCTGAAGAATTGATGCTTTTGAACTGTGGTGTTGGAGAAGACTCTTGAGAGTCCCTTGGACTGCAAGGAGATCCAACCAGTTCATTCTAAAGGAGATCAGCCCTGGGATTTCTTTGGAAGGAATGATGCTGAAGCTGAAACTCCAGTACTTTGGCCACCTCATGTGAAGAGTTGACTCATTGGAAGACTCTGATGCTGGGAGGGATTTGGGGCAGTAGGAGAAGGGGACGACAGAGGATGAGATGGCTGGATTGGATCACAGACTCGATGAACGTGAGTCTGAGTGAACTCTGGGAGATGGTGATGGACAGGGAGGCCTGGCGTGCTGCGATTCATGGTGTTGCAAAGAGCTGGACACGACTGAGTGGCTGAACTGAACTGAATGTATCAGAATCCCTTAGAAGAAATGCAGTAACCATCATAGTCAACAAAAGAGTCTGAAATGCAGTGCTTCGATGCAATCTCAAAAACAACAGAATGATCTCTGTTTGTTTCCAAGGCAAGTCATTCAATATCACAGTAATCCAAGTCTATGCCCCAGCCAGTAAAGCTGAAGAAGCTGAAGTTGAACGATTCTATGAAGACCTACAGTACTTTCTAGAACTCACACCCCCAAAAATGTTCTTTTCATCATAGGGGACTAAAATTCAGAAGTAGGAAGTCAAGAATACCTGGAGTAACAGGCAGAATTTGGCCTTGGAGTACAGAATGAAGCAGGGAAAGGCTAACAGAGTTTTCTCAAGAGAACACACTGGTGATAGCAAACACCCTCTTCCAACAACACAAGAGAAGACTCTACACATGGACATCACTAGATGGTCAATACCAGAATCATATTAATTATATTCTTTGCAGCCAAAGATGGAAAAAGCTCTATACAGTCAGCAAAAACAAGACCAGTAGCTAACTGTGGCTCAGATCATGAACCCCTATTGCAAAATTCAGGCTTAAATTGAAGAAAGTAGGGAAAACTATTAGACCATTCAGGTATGACCTAAATCAAATCCCTTATGACTATACAGTGGAAGTGACAAATAGATTCAAGGGATTAGATCTGATAGAGTGCCTGAAGAACTATGGACAGAGGTTAGTGACATTGTACAGGAGGCAGGAATCAAGACCATTCTGCCAAAAAGAAATGCAAAAGGCAAAATAGTTGTCTGAGGAGGCCTTACAAGCAGCTATGAAAAGAGGAGAAGCAAAAGGCAAAGGAGAAAAGGAAAGATATACCCATTTGAATAAAGAGTTCCAAAGAATAGCAAGGAGAGAAGAAAGCCTTCCTCAGAAATCAATGCAAAAAAACAGAGGAAAACAATAGAATGGGAAAGACTAGAGATCTCTTCAAGAAAATTAGAAATACCAAGGGAACATTTCATGCAAAGATGGGCAAAATAAATGACAGAAACGGTATGAACCTAAGAGAAGATATTAAGAAGAGGTGGCAAGAAGACACAGAAGAACTACACAAAGAAGATCTTAATGACCCAGATAATCACGATCGTGTGATCACTCACCTAGAGCCAGACATCCTGGAGTTCAAAGTCAAGAGGGCCTTAGGAAGCATCACTATGAACAAAGCTAGTGGAGGTGATGAAATTCCAGTTGAGCTATTTCAAGTTCTTAAAGATGATGCTGTTAAAGTGCTGCACTCAATATGCCAGCAAATTTGGAAAACTCAGCAGTGGCCACAGGACTGGAAAAGGTCAGTTTTCATTCCAATCCCAAAGAAAGGCAATGCCAAAGGATGTTCAAATTACTGCACAATTGCACTCATCTCACACTCTAGCAAAATAATGCTCAAAATTGTCCAAGCCAGGCTTCAACAGTATATAAACTGAGAACTTCAGTTGTTCAAGCTGGATTTAGCAAGAGAGTTCCAGAAAAACATATACTTCTGCTTTATTGACTATGCCAAAGCTGTTGACTGTGTGGATCACAACAAATCGTAGAAAATTCTGCAAGAGATCGGAATAGCAGATCACCTGACCTGCCTCCACAGTAATCTATATGCAGGTCAAGAAGCAACAGCTAGAATCAGACATGGAATAACAGACTGGTTCCAAACTGGGAAAGGAGTACATCAAGGCTGTATATTGTCTCCCTGCTTATTTAACTTATATGCAGAGTACATCATTAAAATGCTGGGTTGGATGAAGCACAACTGGGAATCAAGACTGCTGGGAGAAATATCAATAACCTCAGATATGCTGATGACACCACCCTTATGGCAGAAAGTAAAGAGGAACTGAAGAGCCTCTTGATGAAAGTGAAAGAGGAGAGTGAAAGCTTAAAATTCAATATTCAAAAAACTAAGATCATGGAATCCAGCCCCATTGCTTCATGGCAAATATATGGGTAAACAATGGAAACAGTGACAGACTTTATTTTCTTGGGCTCCAAAATCACTGCAGATGGTAAGTGTAGCCATGAAATGAAAAGAGGCATGCTCCTTGGAAGAAAAGCTATAACAAACCTAGACAGCATATTAAATAGCAGAGACATTACTTTGCCAGCAAAGGACCATCTAGTCAAAGCTATGGTTTTCCCAGTAGTCATGTATGGATGTGAGATTTGGACTACAAATAAGACTGAGCACCGATGGATTGATGCTTTTGAACTGTGGTGTTGAAGACTCTTGAGAGTCCCTTGGACTGCAAGATCAAACCATTTAATCCTAAAGGAAATCAGTCCTGAATATTCACTGGAAGGACAGATGCTGAAGCTATGATACTTTAGCCACCTGATGTGAAGAACTGACTCATTTGAAAAGACCCTGATGCTGAGACGGATTGAAGGCAGGAGGAGAAGGGAATGACAGAGGATGAGATGGTTGGTTGGCATCACCAACTTGATGGACATGAGTTTGAGTAAGCTCCAGGAGTTGGTGATGGACAGGGAAGCCTGGCATGATGCAGTCCATGGGGCTGCAAAGAGTCGGACACAACTGAGCAACTGAACTGACTTAGACAAATTGTAAATAACAGTGTATATAGTAGAATGGTCCATAAAAATACCTTTTTTTTCCCTGGTTATGACCAGCTGTGGTACTGGGTTCTTTTAATAAAACGTGACTTCACCATAAGAATCAGAAACAGATGTATGAGGAAATACTAGAGTCAAGTTTTAACTCAAACTTTGCATTTTATTATCTGGCTTGGCTCTCAATACAACTGAGACAACTGAGCTTCAACTTCCTCTTTAAATAGGAACAACAACTTCCTATTTTACCCAGGGACCATGAGAATTATTAGAGCTTGACACCCTCTGTCATCTTTCCCATCTGAAGAGTGATGGGATTTCCCTTAGTGTCACAAAGTCCTAAGTGTGCTAATCTGACCATCCCAGGCCACTATCTGCTCTTGTGACTGACTGACCACCCATCATTCCAGGAGTCACGCATTCTTATGGCACTTGGTTTCACCTTAGCATCTTTAGAAAATGTAGCAGAAAAAGCTGCCAGGTGGCGGTAGTGGTAAAGAAGCCACCTGCCAATGCTGGAGATGTAAGAGATGCAGGGTTCAATCCCTAGGTCCAGAAGATCCTTTGGAGAAGGGCATGGCAACCCACTCCAGTATTCTTGCCTGGAAAATCCCATGAACAGAGGAGCCTGGCAGGCTACAGTCCATAGGGTCGCAAACAGTCGGATACAACTGAAGTCACTTAGCATGCATGCCTAGCAGAAAGAGCAAAGGGCAGACAGGAAGTCAGGAGAAATTGTTCCATGCTCAGAGCCACCACTGCCTTTCATATGACCTTCAAGTAGTCACTTCTTCCTTTTGTATAATAAAGGAATGGGACCTCAATCTATGTTATCTGTGGCTCTGAAGATCCCTTTGAGCCCTTCAGCTTAGATAAATGACTCTAGAACTCTATATGCAGGCAACATCAGGCAGGCTGAAAATGAAGATGACATCTGGCCTTTTGCATCCATATCAAGTTTTCAAATCAACTAAGACGTTCATCTCAGCATGGGGGCTTCTAGTGCCTTTTGCCACTCCATGACCCATACAGGGGTTGCTGAGATGACTCAAGGGGAGGAAGGTGGCAGGTCCCCTTGTCAGATACAATTAATTAACCTTGAAGTCATTATTTCTACTCCATTGTCTGTATTCCCCAGACTAGAAGAGTAGGAAAACCAATAATGACAGTGTTTCTGTAATGGAGGTTGATAATTACAAAGTAGAATTTCTCAGGTAGGTGAGAAGGGACATTGACCCTATTCATATTTATAAACCTGGTATGTCTGAATCTCATTATGTCTATTCTACAGGTAAAGAGGAAATGTACTTTCCCATTTTTCTTACCTCAGCTCCTTTTCCTATCCAGTACACACTTTGTGGAGAGAGTATGGAATCCCTTTCATTCTAACCTCATTTCATTCTAACCTTTCATTCTAACAGGTTTAGAAAGCTGCTTTCAACAAATATCCCAACTAGAGGCTCTCAGCTCACTTTCCTGAGCAAAAATGGTCAGGTCATGTGACCCAGAAGAGTAGAAGCATTTCAAAATCAGCTTTCAGGGGACCAGAAAAGAATGTCGGGTTTCCCAGGCAGTGCTAGAGGTAAAGAACCCGCCTGCCAACGCAGGAGACGTAAGAGACAAAGGTTCAGTCCCTGGGTGGGGAAGATCCCCTGGAGGAGGGCATGACAACCCACTCCGGTATTCTTGTCTGGAGAATCCCATGGACAGAGGAGCCTGGTGGGCTACAGTCTATGAGGTCGCAGAGAGTCAAACACAACTGAAGCAACTTAGCACAGCACAAAGAATGTGAAAACCAGATTATTAAGAGTCTCAAAGGCAGTGAACAGGTTCTAGGTCTGGGTACAATGAAGTACACACACTCCAGTCTGCCTTTTTCACTAAATGAAGCTATTAGCCCTGAACAGAAAGCATGGAACAACTATTTTGAGAAAAAGTAAAAAGTAGCAGGGAGTTGGAGAAGACAACCAGTATCAAAAGTACCACTGACCCAGTGCTGAGTTTCCCATTCTCCCTTTAGTGCCCTCTGGCCTAAAACCCAAAATCCAGAATTGAACACCAGGTCAGGACAGAGAGATCTCTGAGAAGGCCTCTAATTAGGATTCAAAGAATGGGAAACAAGTCTCCTCATGCCTGAATACAATGGAAGATAGCCCCTTTTTCTATTGTTTTCTTTTTCTTTTGTCTCTCTCCCCTTCTCTCTTCTGTATTCTCTCATGACCAAGCCCCCCAGAAAATTCCCTAAAGAAGGCATCAGTGGCAGAAACAGTGGGGCCAAAAGAACAGCTAAACATAAAGCGAAGGTCGGAGAAGCAGTGATCCCCAGAGAGTGGGGGAAATGAAAGTCAAAGTTGCTCAGTTGTGTCCGACTCTTTACCACCCCAAAGACGATACAGTCCATGGAATTCTCCAGGCCAGAATACCGGAGTAGGGAAAACTCCACTTTTGTTTCTCCCCGTCTTCCATCACTTGGCCCCAGATGTGAGCACAGTTGTGAAAGGACACAGCAGAATGAGATAAGGAAGGCCAATTTTCTGGCCAGAGGACCAAAAGGGAAGTCTCAAAGAACTAGAAAGTTCAGGGGATATGGCTGAAGAAGAGCTGAGCAGAATGACCTGGCCCTGGAAACTTGTTGATTATAAACTTCTGGGCTCACTACTAAGCTGTGTATATGTCGATCTGACCCAAAAGTGCAAAGATTTTGAGAACTGAACTCCAAGAGAGACCACTGTCCGAGGCCCATATTGGCAACTGGGCAGGATAGATACAAACAGCATTGCAAAGGCTTTGAAAATAGATGTAACACTGAAGCAAAGTCCAGAAAAATCTGGTCAGAACTTGCAGCCCAAACCCAACTGGTTGCCTGCCAAAACAAAAGCATCAATTGCTTCATGGATTTAAACAACACAGAGAGGCTCATAATGTTCAAAGTGTGCAGTCAAATGCTCTACCACTGAGCCATACCCCTCAAAGTGTGCAAGATAGAATTCAAAAGTACTTAGCCTGTGAAGAATTAGGAAAATTCTCAACTTGCATGAGAAATCTTGAATGAATGGAATTATAGAGCATCTTGGAGGAAATGGAAAGAGAAAATAGAAATTTTAGAGCTGAAAAATACAAAAGTAAAAAAGTTCTTGAAACTCACTAGATGGACTCAATAGTAAAGTGTGGTGCAGAACATACATCTAAAGAAACAATGACTGAAAACTTCTAAAATTTAGCAAAGGAATAAACCTACATATTCAAGAAGCTCAGCAAGTCATATACAAGACAAATCCAAAGAAATCTATGCTTAGGCACATCAACATCAAACTGCTGAGAACTGTTCATAGTAAATCTTAAGACTGAATAGTGTGATTTATCTAACTTTGTTCTTTATTTCAAAAATTGTTTGGCTATTCTGTTTTCTTTGTTTTCTCTATAATTTTAGAAACAGCTTATGTGTTCCCTGGTGGCTCAAACTGTAAAGAATCTGCCTGGGATTCAAGAGACCTGGGTTCAACCTCTGGTTCAGGACGATCCCCTGGAGAAGAGAATGGCAACCCACTCCAGTATTCTTGCCTGGGAAATTCCATGGACTGAGGAGCCTGGTGGGCTACAGTCCATCGGGTCTCAAAGATTCAGATACGGCTGATTAACACTTCAACCTCCACAGTATATTTGGTGTATATATAGGAAGTCAATCAAGGACTTCCCTGGTGGCTCAGAGGGTAAAGCATCTGTCTACAATGCGGGAGATCCGGGTTCAATCCCTGGGTCAGGAAGATCCGCTGGAGAAGGAAATGGCAATCTACTCCAGTACTATTGCCTGGAAAATCCCATGGACAGAGGAGCCTGGTAGGCTACAGTCCATGGGGCCTCAAAGAGTCGGACACGACTGAGCGACATTCCTTCCTTCCTTCCTTCCTATAAACTATCACACACACAAATACTGCTGGGTTTGGGTAGAATTGACAACTATGTTTAATCTTCCAATACAGGAGAATGGTTTATCTCTCCATTTATTTAGGTCTTCTTTGATTTCTTTCACCAGCAGTTTGTAGATTATACCATATAGATCCTATACATGTTTTATTAGATTTATATAAAATTATTGCATTTTGGACCTATTGTAAATGGTATTTTTTTTAATTCTGGTTTCTAATTATTCACTGCTGATATACACAAATACAATTGATTTTTGTGTATCAACATTTTATCCTGTGACCTTGCTAAATTCTGTTATTAGTCAAGAAACTTTGGTGTCAATTTGTTAAGATTTTTCTACATAGAAAATCAGGTTTGCAAATAGGGAAAATTTTATTCCCTCCTTTTTAATCTGAATGCCTTCTACATCTTTTTTCTTTCCTTACTGTACTGGCTAGAACTTCTAGTACATACAGTGATGAATAGGAGTTGTGAGAGGAGAAATCCCTTTGTCCCCACTCTTATGAGGAAAGCATTTGATCCTTTACCATTATGTTAGCTGTAGGTTTGTAGATACCTTTTACCAACTTGAGGAAGTCCTTCTATTTCTAAGCAACTGAGAGTTTTTATCATAGTGGATGATGGATTATTTTTTTAAAGGAACAATTTATTAGCTTACATAGATTCTCTTTATACTGTAGATTCTCGAGATATGGTGGATTATATTGATCATGTTTTAAAATATTGAACCAGTCTTGCATTTCTTGAATAACTCCACTTAGTCGTGCTCAATTATTCTTTTTCTATTGCTAAATCCAACCTGCTAATATTTTGTTGAAGATTTTTACCTCTATGTTGATGGGGAATACTAGTTAGTAGTTTTCTTTTCTTATAACATCTATATCTAGTTTAGATATCACGATAATACTGGCCTCATAAAATATGTTGAGAAATATTTCGTTGTCTATTTTCTGGAGGAGATTGTATAAGATTGGTGTCATTTATTGGTTAAATGGTTGGCAGAATCCTCCAGTGAAACTATCCAAATCTTACGTTTTATTTTCAAAACTCTTTTAATTACAGATTCAATTTGTTTAATAGTTATAGGTCTATTCAAGTTACCTGTTTCTTCTTGAGTGAATTTGGTGATTTGTGATTTTAAAGAATTGGTCCATATCATCTAAATTGTTGAATTGACATACATAGAGTTATTCATGCATGCTCAGTTGCTTCAGTCATGTCTGACTTTTTGAGACCCCATGGACTGTAGCCTGCCAGGCTCCTCTATCAGTGAGGATTCTCCAGGCAAGAATACTGGGTGGGTTGTCATGCCCTCCTCCAAGGAAGCTTCCTGACCCAGGGACTGAACCTCTGTCTCTCACATTGCAGGCAGATTCTTCACCACTGAGCCCCTGGAGAAGCCCTAGAGTTATACATGCTCATGCTCAGTTGCTCAGTTGTGTCCAGCTCTTTGTGACCCCATGGACTGTAGCCGCCCAGGCTTCTCTGCCCACAGGATTTCCTAAGCAAGGGTACAAGAGCAGGTTGTTATTTCCTTCTCCTGAGGATCTTCCCAACCCAGGGATCAAACCCACATCTCTTGCATCTCCTGAACTCACAGGCAGATTCTGCCACTGAGCATTTCGTCCTTTTATTGTCTGTAGCAAAACCCCTCTTTCATTCCTAATGTTAGTCATTTGTGCTTCTCTCCTTTTCTTTGTCAGTCATGCTAGAGGTTAATCAATTTTATGATGCTTAAAAGAACCAGCTTTTGGTTTCATTGATTTTTCTCTACTGATTTTCTGTTTTCAATTTTATCATTTTCTGCATCCTATTCTTTCCTTGGATTTAATTTGCTCTTCTTTTCAAGTTTCTTAAGGTAAAAGCTGAGATCACTGACTTATTTTCATTTTTCTATTTTCAGCATTTAGTGCTGACTTTCCTTTGAAGCACTGCCTTCGATGCATGCCATAAAATTTAATAGGTTGTATTTTAATTTTCATTCAGTTGAAAATAATTTCTAATAAGCAAGGTGAAAAGACAGCCTTCAGAATGGGAGAAAATAATAGTAAATGAAGCAACTGACAGACAACTAATCTCAAAATATACAAGCAACTCCTGCAGCTCAATTCCAGAAAAATAAACGACCCAATCAAAAAATGGGCCAAAGAACTAAATAGACATTTCTCCAAAGAAGACATACAGATGGCTAACAAATGCATGAAAAGATGCTCAACATCACTCATTATCAGAGAAATGCAAATCAAAACCACAATAAGGTACCATTTCATGCCAGTAAGAATGGCTTTGATCCAAAAGTCTACAAGCAATAAATGCTGGAGAGGGTGTGGAGAAAAGGGAACCCTGTTACACTGTTGGTGGGAATGTAAACTAGTATAGCCACTATGGAGAACAGTGTGGAGATTCCTTAAAAACTGGAAATAGAACTGCCATATTACCCAGCAATCCCACTGCTGGGCATGCACACCAAGGAAACCAGAAGTGAAAGAGACACATGTACCCCAATGTTCACTTCAGCACTGTTTATAATAGCCAGAACATGGAAGCAACTTAGATGCCCATGAGCAGATGAATGGATAGGAAAGCTGTGGTACATATACACAATGGAGTATTACTCAGCCATTAAAAAGAATACATTTGAATCAGTTCTAATGGGGTAGATGAAACTGGAGCGTATTTTACAGAGTGAAGTAAGCCAGAAAGAAAAACACCAATACAGTATACTATGAGCTTTGAAGAATTGATGTTTTTGAGCTGTGGTGTTAGAGAAGACTCTTGAGAGTCCCTTGGACTGCCAGGAGATCCAACCAGTCCATTCTGAAGGAGATCAGCCCTGGGTGTTTTTTGGAAGGAATGATGCTAAAGCTGAAACTCCAATACTTTGGCCACCTCATGCGAAGAGTTGACTCATTGGAAAAGACTCTGATGCTGGGAGGGATTGGGGGAAGGAGGAGAAGAGGACAACAGAGGATGAGATGGCTGGATGGCATCACGGACTTGATGAACGTGAGTCTGAGTGAACTCCGGGAGTTGGTGATGGACAGGGAGGCCTGGTGTGCTGCAATTCATGGGGTCGCAAAGAGTCGGACATGACTGAGCAACTGAACTGAACTGAATGTATATATATGGAATTTAGAAAGATGGTAACGATAACGCTATATGCAAGACAGCAAAAGAGACACAGATGTATAGAACAGTCTTTTGGATTCTGTGGGAGAGGGCGAGGGTGGGATGATTTGGGAGAATGGCATTGAAACATGTATAATAACATATATGAAACGAATCGCCAGTCCAGGTTCAATGCATGATACTGGATGCTTGGGGCTGGTGCACTGAGACTACCCAGAGGGATGGTACAGGGAGGGAGGAGGGAGGGGGGTTCAGGATGGGGAACACGTGTATACCTGTGGCAGATTCATGTTGATGTATGGCAAATCAATACAGTATTGTAAAGTAATTAACCTCCAATTAAAATAAATAAATTTATATTAAAAATTTTCCATGATATTTCTGCTTTGACTTACAGGTTATTTAGGAATATGTTACTTAACTTCCAAATGATTGGAGATTTCCTTGCGATATTTCTGTTATTGATCTCATTTAATTTCATTATAGTCAGATAGTATATTTCATGTAATTTAAATTATTTTGCCAAGATGTGTTTTTATGGCCCAGCATATGGCTTATCTTTGTGACTGTTGATCTCAAAGTGCTTTTCAGTTTATGGATTCCAGAGTCTTGCAGAGACTGCAAAGCAGTGGCTCTACTAAGATAGGGTCAGGAGAAGGGAAATTTGAGAATCTGGACAAAATGTAAGCAAGGAGAGAACCTCTTCCTTAACACAAAAGTAAAGTCATTGGAGCCATATCTGTGAAAACTTATCACATACCTCAAAAATCCCTTTAGAAGACAACTGAAACACTTTGTATGAATATTATATAACGTATGCTACCACAACTAAGCAATGTTGTACTCTTATTTCATATGAAAGTGAAAGTGAAGTCGCTCAGTTTCGTCCGACTCTTTGCGACCCCCCGTGGACTGTAGCCCTCTAGGCTCCTCCATCCATGGGATTCTCCAGGCAAGAATACTGGAGTGGGTTGCCATTTCCTTCTCCAGGGGATCTTCCTGACCCAGGGATCAAACCCAGGTCTCCCCCATTGCAGGCAGACGCTTTAACCTCTGAGTCACCAGGGAAGCCCTATATATGGTTCCAAGTCAAAAGTTCTAGTTACCAAGGTCCAAAGAAAACTGATTACAAAGAGACCCAAAAGAAAATCTGACAATTTATGCCAACCTCATAGAAACCTAGGTCACCTTTGGCTCATGGTGGTAAATAGAAAGATATGCTAATTTCTATCTCCTCTGTGTGTGTGTGTGTGTGTGTGTGTGTGTGTGTGTGTGTGTGTGTGTGTGTGTGTGTGTGTTTGTGTCTACCTTTGGAATGAAACAGTTATACCTTGTATCCAAAGCTTTCTAGGGAGACAGAGGAGCATAGTGACTAAAAGCAAAGACTCAAGCAGAAGACCCGAGTTCAAATTCTGGCTTTATCCTTTACTGACTCAGTGAAATTGAGCAAGTTCCTCAGCCATTCCAAGTCTCCACTTCTCCTTCTATAAAATGGGATAATAGCTGCACCTATATCATAAAATTTTGTGAGGAGTAAATAAGATCAAACATAAAAGTCCTGTCAGCTACATGCAAAAGGATAAAACTGGATCACTTTCTTATACCATATAAAAAGGAAACTCAAAATGGATTAAAGGCTTATATATAAGACCCCAAACCACAAAAATTCCTAGAAGAAAAACTGGGGGAGATCACCTCAGACAAGGGCTACAAACACAGAATAAACAAATGGGACTATATCAAACGAAAAAGCTGTTGCACAGTGAAGGAAACCATCAACAAAATGAAAAAAGCAACCTACTGAATGGAGAATATATTTGCAAATTATATATCTGATAAGGGATTGATAGCCAAAATACATAAAGAACACATACAACTCATTAACAAAAAACAAACAATAAAATATAAAAATGGGCAGAAGATCTGAATAGACATTTTTCCATGGAATACATATGGATGACCAACAGGCACATGGAAATATGCTCAATAACACTGACCATCAGAGAACTGCAAGTCAAAACCACAGTAAGATATCACCTCAGATCTGCGAGAATGTCTATCATCCAAAAGAAACAAGAAGAGTAGGCAAAGATGTAGAGAAAAGGAAACCCTCATGCACTGTTGGTGGGAATGTAAATTGGTGCAGGCACTATAAAAAAACAATATGGAGATTCTTCAAAAAATCAAGAATACAACTACCATGATTCAGCTATTCCATTTCTGGGTATTTCTCCAAAGAATTTGAAAAATTAATTTGAAAAAACATATACAATCCCTATGTTCATTGCAGCATTATTTACAATAGTTAAGATATGGAAACAATCTACATGTCCATCAATAAATGAGTAAAGAAGATATGGTAGGACTAACACAACATTGTTAATCAACTATGTTGTTGTTGTTCAGTTACCCGGTCATGTTCAACTCTTTGTGACTCCATGGACTATAGCATGCCGGGCCTCCCTGTTCCTCATTCTCTTGCGAAGTTTGCCCAATTTCACATCCATGACATTGGTGATGCCATCCAGCCATCTCATCCTCTGATGCACTGTTCTCCTTCTGACCTCAATCTTTCCCAACATCAGGGACTTTTCCAATGAGTTGGCTATTCGCATCAGATGACCAAACTACTGGAGCTTCAGCTTCAGCATCAGTACTTCAAAAGTATTCAGGATTGATTTCCCTTAAGATTGACTGGTTTGATTTCCTTGCTGTCCAAGGGACTCTCAGGAGTCTTCCCCAGCACCACAGTTTGAAGGCATCAATTCTTTGGTGCTCTGCCTTCTTTACAGTCTAGCTCTTACAACTGTACATAACCACTGGGAAGACCATCAGTTCAGTCGCTCAGTCGTGTCCAACTCTTTGCGACCCAATGAATCGGAGCATGCCAGGCCTCCCTGTCCATCACCAACTCCTGGAGTTCACTAAGATTCACGTCCATCGAGTCAGTGATGCCATCCAGCCATCTCATCCTCTGTCGTCCCCTTCTTCTCCTGCCCCTAATCCTTCCCAGCATCAGAGTCTTTTCCAATCAGTCAACTCTTCATGTGAGGTGGCCAAAGTACTGGAGTTTCAGCTTTAGCATCATTCCTTCCAAAGAAATCCCAGGGCTGATCTTCAGAATGGACTGGTTGGATCTCCTGGCAGTGCAAGGGACTCTCAAGAGTCTTCTCCAACACCAGAGTCCTAAAGCATCAATTCTTCAATGCTCAGCCTTTTTCACAGTCCAACTCTCACATCCATACATGACCACAGGAAAAACCATAGCCTTGACTAGACGGACCTTAGTCGGCAAAATAATGTCTCTGCTTTTGAATATGCTATCTAGGTTGGTCATAACTTTTCTTGCAAGGAGTAAGTGTCTTTTAATTTCATGGCTGAAGGCACCATCTGCAGTGATTTTGGAGCCCCCCAAAATAAAGTCTGACACTGTTTCCCCATCTATTTCCCATGAAGTGATGGGACCAGATGCCACGATCTTCATTTTCTGAATGTTGAGCTTTAAGCCAACTTTTTCACTCTCCTCTCTCACTTTCATCAAGAGGCTTCTTAGTTCCTCTACACTTTCTATCATAAAGGTGGTGTCATCTGCATATCTGAGGTTATTGATATTTCTCCCAGCAATCTTGATTCTAGCTTATGTTTCTTCTAGTCCAGCATTTCTCATGATGTACTCTGCATATAAGTTAAATGGACAAGGTGACAGTATACAGCCTTGACGTACTCCTTTTCCTATTTGGAACTAGTCTGTTGTTCCATGTCCAGTTCTAACTGTTTCTTCCTGACCTACATACAGATTTCACAAGAGGCAGGTCAGGTGGTCTGGTGTTCCTATCTCTCTCAGAATTTTCCACCGTTTATTGTGATCCACAAAGTCAAAGGCTTTGGCATAGTCAATAAAGCAGAAATAGATGTTTTTCTGGAACTCTCTTGCTTTTTCCATGATCCAGCAGATGTTGCCAATTTGATCTCTGTTTCCTCTGCCTTTTCTAAAACCAGCTTGAACATCAGGGAGTTCACGGTTCATGTATTGCTGAAGCCTGGCTTGGAGAATTTTGAGCATTAGTTTACTAGCGTGTGAGATGAGTGCAATTGTGCGGTAGTTTGAGCATTCCTTGGCATTGCCTTTCTTTGGGATTGGAATGAAAACTGACCTTTTACAGTCCTGTGGCCACTGCTGAGTTTTCCAAATTTGCTTGCATATTGAGTGTAGCACTTTCACAGCATCACCTTTCAGGATTTGAAACAGCTCCACTGGAATTCCATCACCTCCACTAGCTTTGTTCATAGTGATGCTTTCTAAGGCCCACTTGAATTCATACTCCAGGATGTCTGGTTCTAGGTGAGTGATCACACCATCATGATTATCCAGGTCGTAAGGATTTTTTTGTACACTTGTTCTGGGTATTCTTGCCACCTCTTCTTAATATCTTCTGCTCCTGTTAGGTCCATACCATTTCTGTCCTCTATTGAGCCCATTTTTGCATGAAATATTCCCTTGGTATCTCTAATTTTCTTGAAGAGATCTCTAGTCTTTCCCATTCTGTTGTTTTCCTCTATTTCTTTGCATTGATCACTGAAGAAGGCTCACTTATCTCTTCTTGCCATTCTTTGGAACTCTGCATTCAGATGCTTATATCTTTCCTTTTCTCCTTTGCTTTTCACCTCTTTGCTTTTCACAGCTATTTGTAAGGCCTCCCCAGACAGCCATTTTGCTTTTCTGCATTTCTTTTCCATGGGGATGGTCTTGATCCCTGTCTCATGTACAATGTTATGAACCTAATTCCATAGTTCATCAGGCACTCTATCTATCAGATCTAGGCCCTTAAATCTATTTCTCACTTCCACTGTATAATCATAAGGGATTTGATTTAGGTCATACCTGAATGGTCTAGCGGTTTTCCCTACTTTCTTCAATTTGAGTCTGAAATCGGTAATAAAGTGTTCATGATCTGAGCCACAGTCATCTCCTCGTCTTGTTTTTGTTGATGTATAGAGCTTCTCCATCTTTGGCTCCAAAGAATATCATCGATCTGATTTCGGTATTGACCATCTGGTGATGCCCATGTGTAGAGTCTTCTCTTGTGTTGTTGGAAGAGGGTGTTTGCTATGACCAGTGCATTTTCTTGGCAAAACTCTATTAGTCTTTGCCCTGCTTCATTCCGCATTCCAAGGCCAAATTTGCCTGTTACTCCAGGTGTTTCTTGACTTCCTACTTTTGCATTCCAGTCCCCTATAGTGAAAAGGACATCTTTTTGGGTGTTAGTTCTAAAAGGTCTTATAAGTCTTCATAGGATTGTTCAACTTCAGCTTCTTCAGTGTTACTGGTTGGGGCATAGGCTTGGATTACCGTGATATTGAATGGTTTGCCTTGGAAACAAACAGAGATCAGTCTGTCGTTTTTGAGACTGCATCCAAGTACTGCATTTCGGACTCTTTTGTTGACCATGATGGCTACTCCATTTCTTCTGAGGGATTCCTGCCCACAGTAGTAGATATAATGGTCATTTGAGTTAAATTCACCCATTCCAGTCCATTTTAGTTCACTGATTCCTAGAATGTCGACGTTCACTCTTGCCAACTCTTGTTTGACCACTTCCAATTTGCGTTGATTCATGGACCTGACATTCCAGGTTCCTATGCACTCATCTCACATGCTAGTAAAGTAATGCTCAAAATTCTCCAAGCCAGGCTTCAGCAGTACATTAACCATGAACTCCCTGATGTCCAAGCTGGTTTTAGAAAAGGCAGAGGAAACAGAGATCAAATTGGCAACATCTGCTGGATCATGGAAAAAGCAAGAGAGTTCCAGAAGAACATCTATTTCTGCTTTATTGACTGTGCCAAAGCCTTTGACTGTGTGGATCACAGTAAACTGTGGAAAATTCTGAAAGATATGGGAATACCAGACCACCTAACCTGCCTTTTGAGAAATCTGTATGCAGGTCAGGAAGCAACAGTTAGAACTGGACATGGAACAACAGACTGGTTCCAAATAGGAAAAGGAGTATGTCAAGGCTGTTACTGTCACCCTGTTTATTTAACTTATATGCAGTGTACATCATGAGAAATACTGGACTAGAAGAAACACAAGCTGGAATCAAGATTGCTGGGAGAAATGTCAATAACCTCAGATATGCAGATGATACCACCCTTATGGCAGAAAGTGAAGAGGAACTAAACAGCCTCTTGATGAAAGTGAAAGAGGAAAGCAAAAAAGTTGGCTTAAAGCTCAACATTCAGAAAATAAAGATCATGGCATCCAGTCCCATCACTTTATGGGAAATAGATGGAGAAACAGTGGAAACAGTGTCAGACGTTATTTTTTGGGGCTCCAAAATCACTGCAGATGGTGCCTGCAGCCATGAAATTAAAAGACGCTTAGTCCTTGCAAGAAAAGTTATGACCAACCTATATAGTATATTTGAAAGCAGAGACATTACTTTGCTGACTAAGGTCCGTCTAGTCAAGGCTATGGTTTTTCCTGTGGTCATGTATGGATGTGAGAGTTGGACTGTGAAGAAGTCTGAGCGCCAAAGAATTGATGCTTTTGAACTGTGGTATTGGAAAAGACTCTTGAGAGTCCCTTGGACTGCAAGGTAATCCAACCCGTCCATTCTAAAGGAGATCAGCCCTGAGATTTCTTTGGAAGGAATGATGCTAAAGCTGAAACTCCAGTACTTTGGCCACCTCACATGAAGAGTTGACTCATTGGAAAGACTCTGATTCTGGGAAGGATTAGGGGCAGGAGGAGAAGGGGACGACAGAGGATGAGATGGCTGGATGGCATCACTGACTCAATGAACGTGAGTCTAAGTGAACTCAGGGAGATGGTGATGGACAGGGAGGCCTGGCGTGCTGCAATTCATGGGGTCGCGAAGAATCAGACACTCTGAGCGACTGGACCGAACTGAACCGAACTCATGCAATATTGCTCTTTACAGCATTGGACCTTGCTTCTATCACCAGTCACATCCACAGCTGGGTATTGTTTTTGCTTTGGCTCCATCCCTTCATTCTTTCTGGAGTTATTTCTCTACTGATCTCCAGTAGCTTATTGGGCACCTACTGACCTGGGGAGTTCCTCTTTCAGTATCCTATCATTTTGCCTTTTCATACTGTTCATGGGGTTCTCAAGGCAAGAATACTGAAGTGGTTTGTCATTCCCTTTCCAGTGGACCACATTCTGTCAGACCTCTCCACCATGACCTGCCCATCTTGGGTTGCACCGCGGGCATGTCTTAGTTTCATTGAGTTAAACAAGGCTGTGGTCCTAGTGTGATTAGACTGACTAGTTTTCTGTGAGTATGGTTTCAGTGTGTCTGCCCTCTGATGCCCTCTTGCAACACCTACCATCTTACTTAGGTTTCTCTTACCTTGGGCATGGGGTATCTCTTCACAGCTGATCCAGCAAAGCGCAGCTGCTGCTCCTTACCTTGGATGAGAGGTATCTCCTCCTGCCACCCTTCCTGACCTTCAATGTGGGATAGTTCCTCTAGGTCCTCCTGCACCCGTGCAGCCACCATAGCCTTGATTATATGGATCTTTGTCAGCAGAGTAATGTCTGCGCTCTTCAACACACTGTCTAGGTTTGTCATCGCTTTCCTGCTAAGAAGCAATCACCTTCTGATTTCATGGCTGCAGTCACCATCCACAGTGATTTTAGAGCCCAAGAAGAGGAAATCTGTCACCACTTCCACCTTTTCCCCTTCCATTTGCCATAAGTAATGACCCTAGATGCCACAATCTCAGTTTTCTTAATATTTAGTTTTAAGCCAGATCTTTCACTCTCCTCATGCATCCTCATCAAGAGGCTCTTTAGTTCCTCTTCGCTTTCTGCCATTACAGTGGTATCATCCACATATATGAGGTTTTGAAGTTTCTCCCGCCTATCTTGATTCCAGTTTGTAACTCACCCAGCCTGGCCTTTCTCATGATGTGCTAAGTTAAACAAACAGGATGACAGTAAATAGCCCTGCAGTAGTCCTTTCTCAGTCTTGAACTCATCTGTTGTTGGTTAAGAAGCAACTGTTAGAACCACTTCTTGACCCACATACAGTTTTCTCAGGAGACAGGTAAGATGGTCTGGTATTCCCGTCTCTTTAAGAGCTTTTTACAGTTTGTTATGACTCATACAAACATAAAATAAAAAATTATTTTTAAAATATGGCATGTATTTATGCATGTGTGTGCATGCTCAGTCATGTCTGATTCTCTGTGACTCCACAGACTGTAGCCCGCCAGGTCCTCTATCCATGGAATTTTCTAGGCAAAAATACTGGAGTGGGTTGCCATTTCCTCTTCCAGAGGATCTTCCCAACCTACGGATCCAACCCACGACTCCTGTGTTTCCTGCATTGGCAGGCATATTCTTTACCTCTGAGCCACCTGGGAAGCCCATGTATGTATGGATGTTGTGTGGATATACACACAGAATGGAATATTAGTCATAAAAAAGAATGAAGGAATTTCTCTGATGGTCCAGTGGCTGAGACTCTCACACTCAGTGCAGGGGGCCCAGATTCTATCCCTGGTAAGGGAACTAAATACCACATGAAACAACTAAGAGTTCACATGCTACAATTAAAGATCCCGTGTGCAGCAACTAAAAGACCTGGCATGCTGCAACTAACACTTGTAGCAGACAAATGAATATTTTTTCAAAAAAAAAAAAAAGAAATCTTGCCATTTGCAACAAAATGGATGAACCTAGACAATACTATGCCAAATGAAATAAGCCAGACAGCGGTCCCAAGGTGGCAGAGGAATAGGACAGTGAGACCACTTTCTCTTCCACAAATTCATCAAAAGATCATTTGAATGCTGAGCAACTTCCACAAAACAACTTCTGAATGCTGGGGGAGGACACGAGGCACCCAGAAAGGCAGCCCATTCTCTTTGAAAGGAGGTAGGACAAAATATAAATGACAGAAAGAGAGACAAAAGAGTTAGGGACAGAGACCCATCCTGAGGACGAGTCATGAAGGAGGAGAAGTTTCCAAACAACAGGAAACCCTCTCACCAGCAGGTCTGTGGGGAGTTTTGGAATCTCAGAGGGCAACATAATTAGGAGGGGAAAAAAAAGATAACAGAATATGTGCCTAACTGCAACTCCCAGCGGAGAAGTAGCCCAGATGCTCACATCTGCCACCAGTGAGTAGGGGCTGGACAGGGAGGCAGGGGTGCATGCTTAGGGTAAGGACCAGGCCTGAATGCACTGAGGACAATCTGAGGGAGCTAGTGTGAGATAGCAACCAAAATTGTGGGATAGCCAGAGAGAGAAAAAAGAGAGAACTTTCCTACTAAAGGCTCTAACCTAATGCACAACCTGGTCCGCTCACAGAACAAAGGATTGAGTGAATACCAAAGGGGAGCTAGCCAGCTGTGTACAGGCCCCTTCCCCTCACCTTGCCAGAGGCAGAAAGGCACGTGGGCAACAGCCAGAGCCAGAAGACAAGGGGCAATCTCAGCCCCAGAGACCGGCATCCTCCACCAAACTGTGAGCAGGCTCCCAGTTGCTAACCAAGTCTTCCTGGGATCCTGGATGGTTGACATCCACCAGGAGGGTCAGAGCCTGAGATCAGCTCCCCAGAGGAGACACATGGCGCACCTGAGAGGGTACTCTCGTGGTGTGCCTGGGAAACCAAGCAGCCAGGACCAGGGAGGTGATTAAGACACACAGGCCACCTGGGACAGTGCGTTCACCAAGCATGTGATCACTTGACCTGCCTGGACCTGAGAAGGGCACAAAATGCACGCAAAACTGAGTCTGTGCACTTGTGAAGTATCCAAGAACCTGAACCTGAGCAGCTTTAGACCTGGGAAGTGCAAGAAACTTAGGGTCCAATTTGGACAATACCCCTGCAAGAGCAACCTGGAGCCTGAGCACTGTAGACCCAGAAAGCACACACCACCATGAGCTGGGGCAAAACCAGTGTGGTCCATACCCTGTGAGCACTCCCCACACACACCAGTGATATTTGATAATTTTTTGCAGTGATCCTCCCTCCCCACAATGCAACTGAACAAGTGTGTCTAAATAAATGACCACCTTTGCTCCCTTGTGTCAGGGCAGAAATTAGACAATGAAGAGACTTGCAGAAGAAGCCAAAAAAAAAAGAAGAAGAAGAAGAAGAAGAAGGAACAGCTCTGGAAATGACTGGGGCAACAGATTAAAACCCTGTAGTCAAACTTGACTAAGCATTGAAAGGGGCCTATAGACCTTAAGAAGAAGTACAAGTTGGAACAAGGAGCTAGCTGAAACTGAACTGACCCCACACTGCACACAACAGCTCCAGAGAAATTCTTAGCTACATTTTTACTATTATAATTTTTCAATTTTTTTGAATTTTTAAGTTCTTTCAGTTCAGTTCATTTCAGTCGCTCAGTCATGTATGACTCTTTGTGACCCCATGGACTGCAGCACACCAGGCCTCCCTGTTCATCACCAACTCCCAGAATTTACTCAAACTCATGTCCATTGAGACAATGATGCCATCCATCTCATCCTCTGTCATCCTCTTCTCTCCCACCTTCAATCTTTCACAGCATCAGGGTCTTTTCAGATGAGTCTGTTCTTCATATCAGGTGGCGAAAGTATTGGTGTTTCAGCTTCAGCATCAGTCCTTCCAATGAATATTCAGGACTGATCTCCTTTAGGATGGACTGGTTGGATCTCCTTGTAGTCCAAGGGACTCTCAGGAGTCTTCTCCAACACCACAGCTCAAAAGCATCAATTCTTCAGCATTCAACTTTCTTTATAGTCCAACTCTCACATCCATATATGACTACTGGAAAAACTGTAGCTTTGACTAGACAGAACTTTGTTAACAAAGTAATGTCTCTGCTTTTTAATATGCTATCTAGGTTTGTCATGGCTTTTCTTCCAAGAAGCAAGCGTCTTTTAATTTCATGGCTGCACTCACCATCTGCAGTGATTTTGGAGCCCAAGAAAATAAAGTCTGACACTGTTTCTCCATCTATTTGCCATGAAGTGATGGGACCAGATGCCATGATCTTAGTTTTCTGTATGTTGAGCTTTAAGCCAAGTTTTCACTCTCCTCTTTCAGTTTCATCAAGAGACTCTTTAGTTCTTCACTTTCTGCCATAAGGGTGGTATCATCTGCATATCTGAGGTAATTGATATTCCTCCCAGCAATCTTGATTCCAGCTTGTGCTTCATCCACCCAGTATTTTCAATGATGTACTCGGCATATAAGTTAAATACACAGGGTGATAATGTACAGCCTTGACATACTCCTTTCCCAATTTGGAACCAATCTGTTGTTCTATGTCCAGTTCTAACTGTTGCTTCCTGATCTGCATACAGATTTCTCAAGGAGCAGGACAGGTGGTCTGGTATTCTCATCTCTTTAAGAATTTTCCACAGTTTGTTGTGATCCACACAGTCAAAGGCTTTGGCATAGTCAATAAAGCAGAAATAGATGTTTTTTCTGGCACTCTCTTGCTTTTTCAATGATACAACGGAAGTTGGCAACTTGATCTCTGGTTCCTCTGCCTTTTCTAAATCCAGCTTGAACATCTAGAATTTTACAGTTCATGTACTGTTGAACCTGACTTGGAGAATTTTGAGCATTACTTTACTTAAGTTCTTTATTTTTCTTTTAATGTTCATTTTTATAACCCACTATTACCTTGCAAAAAAAGACCCTATTTTTAAAGCAAATTTCATATATGTATTTTTTAATTTTTCTGATTGATTTTGTTTTGTATTTTTAATATTGCATTTTTGAGAGTCTACTGTAGAGTCTACTCTACTCTAGATTTTTAATCTTTGCTTTTGGTATTTGTTATCAATTTTGTACCTTGAAGAATCTAGCCTTCAGTATCCATTTTTACTAAGGGGTGTGATTACTGGCTTGATTGCTCTCTCCCCTTTGACGATCTCTTTTCTTCCCCAGGTCACCTCTATCTCCTCCCTCCCCCTTCTCTTCTCTATTTAACTCTGTGAATCTCTCTGGGTATTCTGGGCTGTGAAGAACACTTAAGGAACTGATTATTGGCTAGACTGCTCTCTCCCCTTTTGATTCCCTCTCTTCTCCTGGTCACCTCTATCTCCCTCCTCCCTCTTCTCTTCTCCATGTAACTCTGTGAACTTCTCTGGGTGTCCCTCACTGTGGAGAATTTTTTCACCATTACCCTAGTTGTTTTATCATCTGTGCTGTATGGATGGAGAAGTCTTGAGGCTACTGTAAGAATAACATTTAGAGCCATGGGGAGGAGGCTTAAATCCAAAATTTGAGAACACCAGAGAATTCCTAATTCCAGAAAACATTAAGACAAGAGCTCATCCAAAAGCCTCCAAACCTACACTGAAACCAAGCTCCACCCAAGAGTCAACAAGTTCCAGAGCAAGACATACAACGCTAATTCTCCAGGAGCACAAGAATGCAGCCCTGAGCATGAAAATACAGGCTATTCAAAGCCATGCCAAACCCATAGACAGCCCAAAAGTCACTACTGGGCACTTCATTGCAGTCCAGAAAGAAGAGATACCAGCTCCACCCATCAGAACACAGACACAAGCTTCCCTAACCAGGAAACCTTGTCAAGCCACCTGTCCAACCCCACCCACAGGGAGGAAGCTCCACAATAAAGAGGAACCACAAACTTCTAGCATACAGAAAGGACACCCCAAACACAGCAATGTAAACAAAATGAAAAGGCAGAGAAATATTCAGCAGGTAAAGGAACATGATAAATGCCCACCAAACCAAACAAAGGAGGAGATAAGGAGTCTACCTGAAAAAGAATTCAGAATAATGATAGTAAAAAATGATCCAAAATCTTGAAACAAAATGGAGTTTCAGATAAATAGACTAGAGACAAAGATTGAGAAGTTGCAAGAAATGTTTAACAAGGACCTAGAAGAAACAAAAAAGAGTCAATCAATAATGAATAATGCAATAACTGAGAACAAAAGCAGTCTGGAGGGAACCAACATTAGAATAACTGAAGCAGAAGACAGGATAAGTGAGGTGGAAGATAGAATGGTGGAAATAAATGAAGCAGAGAGGAAAAAAAGAAAAAGAATTAAAAGAAATGAGGACAACCTCAGAGACCTCTGGGACAATGTTAAATGCCCCTACATTCAAATCGTAGGAGTCCCAGAAGAAGAAGACAAAAAGAAGTCCCAGAAGAAGAAGAAGACTTCAGGAGATAATAGTTGAAAACTTCCCTAAAATGGGGAAGGAAATAATCACCTAAGTCTAAGAAACCCAGAGAGTCCCAAACAGGATGAACCCAAGGTGAAACACCCCAAGATACATATTAATCAAATTAATGAAGATCAAACACAACAAATATTAAAAGCAGCAAGGGAAAAGCAACAAACAACACACAAGGGGATTACCATAAGGATAACAGCTGATCTTTCAATAGAAATTCTTCAGGCCAAAAGGAATGCCAGGATATACTTAAAGTGATGAAAGAGAAAAATGTACAACCCAGATTACTATACACAGCAAGGATCTCATTCAAATATGAAGAAGAAATCAAAAGCTTTACAGACAAGCAAAAGCTGACATAATTCAGCACCACCAAACCAGCTCTTCAACAAATGCTAAAGGATCTTCTCTAGACAGGAAACATAGAAAAGGTATATAAACTCAAACCCAAAATAATAAAGTAAATGGCAGCGGGATCATACTTATCAATAATTACCTTAAATGTAAATGGGTTGAATGCCCCAACCAAATGACAAGGACTGGCTGATGGATACAAAAATAAGACCCCTATATATGCTGCCTAGAAGAGACCCACTTCAAACCAAGGGACACATACTGACTGAAGGTGAAGGGCTGGAAAAAGATATTTCATGCAAATAAAGACCAAAAGAAACCAGGAGTAGCAATATTCATATAAGATAAAATAGACTTTTAAATAAAGGCCATGCACAAAGACAGAAATATAGATCAATGGAACAAAATAGAAAGCCCTGAGATAAATACACACACCTATGGACACCTTATCTTTGACAAAGGAGGCAAGAATATACAATGGAGTAAAGACAGTCTCTTTAACAGGTGGTGCTGGGAAAACTGGTCAATCACTTGAAAAAGAATGAAACTAGACCCCTTTCTAACACCATACACAAAAATAAACTCAAAATGGATTAAAGATCTAAATGTAAGACCAGAAACTATAAAACTCCTAGAGGAAAACATAGGCAAAACACTCTCTGACATAAATCACAGCAGGATCCTCTATGATCCACCTCCCAGTATACTGGAAGTAAAAGCAAAAATAAACAAATGGGATCTAATTAAAATTAAAAGCTTCTGCACAACAAAGGAAACTATAAGCAAGGTGAAAAGACAGCCTTCTGAATGGGAGAAAACAATAGCAAATGAAACAACTGACAAACAACTAATCTCAAAGATATACAAGCAACATATGCAGCTCAACTCCAGAAAAATAAACGAACCAATCAAAAAATGCACCAAAGAACTAAATAGGCATTTCTCCAAAGAAGACATATGGATGGCTAACAAACACATGAAAAGATGCTCAACATCACTCATTATCAGAGAAATGCAAATCAAGACCACAATGAGGTACCATTTCACACCAGTCAGAATGGCTGCGATCCAAAAGTCTACAAGCAATAAATGCTGGAGAGGGTGTGGAGAAAAGGGAACCCTCTTACACTGCTGGTGGGAATGCAAACTAGTACAGCCACTATGGAGAACAGTGTGGAGATTCCTTAAAAAATTGCAAATAGAACTGCCTTATGACCCAGCAATCCCACCGCTGAGCATGCACACCAAGGAAACCAGAACTGAAAGAGACACATGTACCTCAATGTTCATTGCAGCACTGTTTATAATAGCCAGGACATGGAAGCAACCTAGATGTCCATCAGCAGATGAATGGATAAGAAAGCTGTGGTACATATACACAATGGAGTATTACTCAGCCCTTAAAAGAATAAATTTGACTCAGTTCTAATGAGACGGATGAAACTGGAGCCGATTATACAGAGTGAAGTAAGCCAGAAAGAAAAACACCAATACAGTATACTGACACATATATATGGAATTTAGAAAGATAGTAATAATGACCCTCTATGTGAGACAACAAAAGAGACACAGAGGTATAGAATGGACTTTTGGACTCTGAGGGAGAGAGAGAGGGTGGGATGATTCAGGAGAATGGCATTGAAACATGTATACTATCATGTAAGAAACGAAGCGCCAATCTATGGTCAATACAGGATACAGGATGCTTGGGGCTGGTGCATGGGATGATCCAGGGAGATGATATGGGGTGGGAGGTGGGAGGGGGCTTTGGCATTGGGAGATCGTGTACACCTGTGGCTGATTCATGTCAATGTATGGCAAAACAAATACAGTATTGTAATGTAGAATAAAAAATTTAAAAAAATAATAATAAAGTGAATTACCAGCTATAATAAATAAATAAATAAATAAAGGCCATGAAAAGAGACAAAGAAGGATAGTACATAATGATCAAAGGATCAATCTAAGAAGAAGATATAACAATTATATATGCACCCAACATAGGAGCACCACAAAATGTAAGACAAATGCTAACAAGTATGAAAGGCGAAATTAACAGTAACACAGTAATAATGGGAGATTTTAATACCCCACTCACACCTATGGATAGATAACCAAACAGAAAATTAACAAGGAAACACAAACTTTAAATGATACAATGGACCAGTTAGACCTAATTGATATCTATAGGACATTTCACCCCAAAACAATGAATTTCACCTTTTTCTCAAGTGCACATGGGACATTTTCCAGGATAGATCACATCCTGGCAATAAATCTAGCTTTGGTAAATTCAAAAATATTGAAATCATTTCAAGCATCTTCTTTGATCACAATGCAATAAGATTAGATGTCAACTACGGGAAAAAAAACTATTATAAACATATGGAGGCTAAACAACATGCTTTTGAATAACCAACAAATCAGAGAAGAATCAAAAAAGAAATCAAAATATGCATAGAAAGAAATGAAAATAAAAACACAACCACCCCAAACCTATGGGATTGGTGCTAAGGGGAAAGTTCATAGCAATACAAGCTTACCTCAAGAAACAAGAGAAAAATCAAATAAATAACCTAAATTTATACTTAAAGCAGCTAGTAAAAGAAGAAACGAAGAACACCAGGTTTAGTAGAAGGAAAGAAATCTTAAAAATTAGGGCAGAAAAAAATGCAAAAGAAACAAAGGAGACTAGAGCAAAAATCAACAAAACTAAAAGCTGGTTAGTAAGAAGATAAATAAAATAGATAAACCATTAGCCAGATTCATCAAGAAAAAAAAGGAAGAAAAATCAAATCAACAAAATTAGAAATGAAAATGGAGAAATCACAACAGATAACACAGGAATACAAAGGATCATAAGATATGACTATCAGCAACTATATGCCAATAAAATGGACAACTTGGAAGAAATGGACAAATTTTTAGAAAAGTATAACCTTCCAAACTGAACCAGGAAGAAATAGACCCATCACAAGCACAGAAATGAAAACTGTAATCAAAAGTCTTCCAACAAACAAAAGTCCAGGACCAGGTGGATTCACAGGTGAATTCTACCAAAAATTTAGAGAAGAGCTAACACCTATCCTACTCAAACTCTTCCAGAAAATCGCAGAGGAAGGTAAACTTTCAGACTCATTCTATGAGGCCACCATCACCCTAATACCAAAACCTGACAAAGATGCCACAAAAAAACTACAGGCCAATATCACTGATAAACATAGATGCAAAAATCCTTAACAAAATTCTAGCAAACAGAATCCAACAGCATATTGAAAGGATCATACATGATGACCAAGTGAGCTTTATTCCAGGGATGCAAGGGTTCTTCAATATTCACAAATCAATCAATGTGATATGCCACATTAACAAACTGAAAGATGAAAATCATATGATTATCTCAATAGATGCAGAGAAAGCCTTGGAAAAAATTCAATACCCATTTATGATAATTAAAAAACCCCTCCAGAAAGCAGGCATAAAAGGAACAAACCTCAACATAATAAAAGCCATATATGATAAACCCACAACATTATCCTCAGTGGTGAAAAATTGAAAGAATTTCCCCTAAAGTCAGGAACAAGACAAGGGTGCCCACTCTCACCGCTACTATTCAACATAGTTTTGGAAGTTTTAGCCACAGAAATCAGAGAAGAAAAAGAAATAAAAAGAATCCAGATTGGAAAAGAAGAAATAAAACTTTCACTGTTTGCAGATGACATGATCCTCTACATAGAAAACCCTAAAAACTCCACCAGAAAGTTACTAGAGCTAATCAATGAATATAGTAGATTTGAAGGATATAAAATTAATACACAGAAATCCCTTGCATTCTTATACACCAACAATGACAAAACAGAAAGAGAAATTAAAGAAACAATTCCATTCACCATTGCAAAGAAAATAATAACATACTCAGGAATAAATCTACCTAAAGAAACAAGTTATGACCAACATAGATAGGATATTCTAAAGCAGAGACATTACTTTGCCAACTAAGGTCCGTCTAGTCAAGGCTATCACTTTTCCTGTGGTCATGTATGGATGTGAGAGTTGGACAGTGAAAAAGGCTGAGCCCTGAAGAACTGATGCTTTTGAACTGTGGTGTTGGAGAATACTTTTGAGAGTCCCTTGGACTGCAAGGAGATCCAACCAGTCCATTCTAAAGGAGATCAACCCTGGGATTTCTTTGGAAAGAATGATGCTAAAGCTGAAACTCCAGTACTTTGGCCACCTCATGCGAAGAGTTGACTCATTGGAAAAGACTCTGATGCTGGGAGGGATTGGGGGCAGGAGAAGAAGGGGACGACAGAGGATGAGATAGCTGGATGGCATCACGGACTCAATGGACGTGAATCTGAGTGAACTCCGGGAGTTGGTAATGAGCAGGGAGGCCTGGCATGCTGCAATTCATGGGGTCGCAAAGAGTCAGACATGACTGAGCAACTGAACTGAACTGAACTGAAAGAAACAAAAGATCTATATATAGAAAATTATAAAACACCGCTGAAAGAAATCAAAGATGGCACAAATAGATGGAGAAATATACCATGTTCATGGATCAGAAGAATCAATAGAGTGAAAATGAGTATGCTACCCAAAGCAATCTATAGATTCAATGCAATCCCTATCAAGCTACCAACAGTATTTTTCAGAGAACTAGAACAAATAATTTCACAATTTGTATGGAAATGCAAAAAGCCTTGAATAGCCAAAGCAATCTTGAGGAAGAAGAATGGAACTGGAGGAATCAACCTGCCTGACTTCAGACTGTACTACAAAGCTACAGTCATCAAGAGAGTATGGTTCCAGCACAAAGACAGAAATATAGATCAATGAAACAAAATAGGAAGCCTAGAGATAAATCCATGCACCCATGGACACCTTATCTTTGACAAAGGAGGCAAGAATATACAATGGAGAAAAGACCATCTCTTTAACAAGTGGTGCTGGGAAAACTGGTCAACCACTTGTAAAAGAATGAAACTACAACACTTTCTAACACCATACACAAAAATAAACTCAAAATGGATTAAAGATCTAAATGTAAGACCAGAAACTATAAAACTCCTAGAGGAAACCATAGCCAAAACATTCTCTGACATAAATCACTTCAGGATCCTCTATGACCCATCTCCCAGAGTAATGGAAATAAAAGCAAAAATAAACAAATGGGACCTAATTAAACTTTAAAGCTTTTTCACAATGAAGGAAACTATAAGCAAGGTAAAAAGACAGCCTTCAGAATGGGAGAAAATAATAGCAAATGAAGCAACTGACAAAGAATTAGTCTCAAAACTATACAAGCAGCTCCTGCAGCTCAATTCCAAAAAAAATAAACGATCCAATCAAAAAGTGGGCCAAAGAACTAAACAGACATTTCTCCAAAGAAGACATACAGATGGCTAACAAACACAGAAAAAGATGTTCAGCATCACTCATTATCAGAGAAATGCAAATCAAAATGACAGTGAGGTACCATCTCACACCAATCAGAATGGCTGCTATCAAAAATTCTACAAACAATAAATGCTAGAGAGGATGCAGAGAAAAAGAAACCCTCTTATACTGTTGGTAGGAATGCATTAAAAGACACTCCTTGGATGAAAAGTTATGAGCAACCTAGACAGCATATTAAAAACTATAGACATTACTTTGCCAACAAAGGTGCATCTATTCAAGGCTATGGTTTTTCCAGTAGTCATGTGCAGATGTGAGATTTGAACTATAAAAAGAGCTGACTGCCAAAGAACTGATGCTATTGAACTGTGGTGTTGCAGAAGACTCTTGAGAGTCCCTTGGACTGCAAGGAGATCCAACCAGTCCATCCTAAAGGAAATCAGTCCTAAATATTCATTGGAAGGACTGATGCTGAAGCTGAAACTCCAGTACTTTGGCCACCTGTTGTGAAGAACTGACTCATTTGAAAAGACCCTGATGCTGGGAAAGATTGAAGGTGGGAGGAGAAGGGGACGACAGAAGTTGAGATGGTTGGATGGCATCACTGACTCAATGGACATGAATTGGAGTAAACTCTGGGAGTTGGTGATGGACAGGGAGGCCTGGTGTGCTGCAGTCCATGGGGTTGCAAAGTATCAGACATGACTGAGAAACTGAACTGAACAGCCACTATGAAGCAGCGTGGAGATTCCTTAAAAACTCGAAATAGAACTGCCATATTACCCAGCAATCCCACTGCTGGGCATACATACTGAGGAAACCAGAATTGAAAGAGACACGTGTACCCCAGTGTTCATCGCAGCACTGTTTACAAGAGCCAGGACATGGAAGCAACCTAGACGTCCATTGGCAGATGAATGGATAAGAAAGCTGTGGTACATATACATAATGGAATATTACTCAGCTATTAAAAAGAACACATTTGAATCAGTTCTAATGAGGTGGATGAAACTGAAGCCTATTATACACAGCAAAGTAAGTCAGAAAGAAAAACACCAATACAGTATATTAACACATATATGTAGAATTTAGAAAGATGGTAATGATGACCCTATATGCAAGGCAGCAAAAGAGACACAGATGTAAAGAACAGACTGTTGAACTCTGTGGGAGAAGGCATGTGTAGGATGATTTGAGAGAATAGCATTGAAACATGTATATTATCATATGTGAAATAGATTGCCAGTCCAGATTTGATGCATGAGACAGGGTGCTCAGGGCTGGTGCACTGGGATGATCCTGAGGGATGAGATGGAGGGAGATGGAGGGGAGTTCAAGATGGGGAACACATGTACACCCATAGCAGATTCATGTGAATGTATGGCAAAAACTACCACAATATTGTAATTAGCCTCCAATTAAAATAAATTAATTTAAAGAAAGAAATAAGCCTGACAGAGAAATACAAATACCAAATGATTTTATTTAAATGTGGAATCTAAAAAAACCAACAAATAGAAAACAAGAACAGTCTCATAGATACAGAGAGTAAACTGGTAGTCACAAGAGTGGAGGAGGTAGGAGGATGTCGAGTGGAATAGATGCAGGGGATTAAAACGTACAATATTCCAGTTATTAAATAACTAAGTTATAAGGATGTAATATATGGTGTAGGAAATACAGTCAGTACTATTGCAATAACTTTGTATGGTGACAGAGTTATTGTGGTGATCACTTTGTAATGTATATAAATGTCAAATCACTATGCTGTACACCTGAAAACTAATATAACATTGTACATCAACTATATTTCAATTAAAAAATTAGAAGTAAATAAATAAACATAATGGTCCTGGAACAGTGCCTAGTACATTACAGTGAAGTGAAAGTCACTCAGTCATGTCCAACTCTTTGAAACTCCATGGACTACACAGTCTGTGGGATTCTCCAGGCTAGAACACTGGAGTGGATAGCCTTTCCCTTCTCCAGGGGATCTTTCCATCCCAGGGATCATACCCAAGTCTCCCCATATCGCAGGCGGATTCTTTACCAGCTGAGCCACCAGGGAAGACCATAATAAGCGCTCAATAAATATTGTGATAAAGCTATTCATTTTCTTATCCTTATTACACAAGACCTGAAGCTGTAACAAGTGCACCCAGGCTTTGGTATGTGGATTCATGCACATCTGAAGCATGCCTCCAGGGTTCAAGGGGCAGGAACAGGACTGGAAATAGAAGTAAAAGATGAAGGTCAGGATCCAAAAGAATAGAAACCTGAGAGATTGATGAGGTGTCTACAGCTCATAGTGCTTGGGAAGCTCAGAACAATTTCAAAGTTTAATGTCAAGGCATACAAGACTCACACATACATCACTGTCTAGGAGGATGAGAGCAAAATCCTCTTTTTATAAGAAAATTTGTGGTTGAATATGAGGGAAAACATCTTGACTGTGGAGATAAAATGTGTCTAAACTATCAAAACAGTCTTGAAGAGATGAAATAACTACTTATTTGAGTAGATTAAATGTTTACCTGCCTGAATGTAGGGACTGTGTCAGAGGATATCTTTTAGGTCCTATCAGCTTCATGACTCCATAATTTTTATTCAGATGCAATTGTCATAGATCATTATATTAGTTTCAGGTGTACAACATAATGATTTAACATTTTACATACTGCAAAATGATGACCACCTTAAATTTAGTTAACATCATCCATCACCATACATAGTTGCAAAAAAATTGTTTTCCTGTGATGAAGACTCTTAATATCTACTCTCTTAGCAACTTCCAGAACACAATACAGTACTCTTAACTCTGGTCACCATGCTGTACATAACATGCCCAGAATTTATTTATTTTATAACAAAAAGCTTATAATGACTCCATTTTAATGCCCATACTAATATTTCTACAACCAAGAAAATCTTTAAAAGAAACAAGGAAAGTAAAGAAGTTGACTCTAAAGGAGAGGATAAACAGACAGAGAAACACATGAAGTTGGAGGTTTTACCTCAAGTCATATGGATGCTATACAAACAGAGCTTATGAACACATTTTGGTCTGAAAGGGACATAGAACTTACAAAAAAACTACAAAGTGTGAAGCGATGTAATCTCGGTAGCAGGAAGAAGATATTATTTTGACAAATGAACTATTAAAAGGCTCATGGGAAAAAAAACACTGTTTAGTCAGAATTTTCAATGCTGGGGACAAAAGTGAAAGAACACTTTAAAAAAAAAAAAAAAAAAAAACCTCATGAGTGTTACACAATATTTTACCCTTAACCCACATTCTAGATCAAAGTATTTGAGCCAACCTTTTCCTTTCCTCAAAACTGTACTATATTAACATAATCTTGAATGTGACCCTAAAAGGGCAAAAGGGTTGAATGATACATTGTAAAACAGGCCATTCTCCACCAACTTCTCCAATTGCTATCACTTCAAAATAAAGAGGGAAGAATACAGGAACATTATGAGAATCACAGGCTGCTGTGATTCAACAGGACTTTAATTTTCAATTTCCAAAGGCTCCATTAATCTCCTAACCATTCATCTAAGTCTAAGGGATAAGGAAATGAGAGCTTTGAATATGAATGCTCTGCCGTCACCTATTGTTCTTGGTCACAGAGGAGACAGAAATAAACACTCTCTCAGAAGACCCAAAAGAAACTCTCAATGCCCAGAGAATAGAAGTGGGTAAAGAGGAGAGTTTATACCAGGGCAGTAATATGAATGTGGGATCTCTCTGAATCAAGGCTGTAGTGCTTAAGTGTCTGCTTTTTGTGTTGTAGGAATAGTAATATTAGACTGTGTCCTCTGCATTCCATTTGTAAAATCTCTTGCCCACAGATCCCCTTGGTCTCCAAGTAATCATTTGTATGCCTGATATATTTGCTTATAAAATTCAAAATTGATGACTTACCTACAATTTATCCCTCTTACTTATGGTCAGGCTGAGCTTAGTGACCACATGCTGACCTCTCAGAGTGTTTATACTAAGCAAACATCAAGTGCCCAGGGCTGAACAGTTAGAGCCACCTGACTAGAGCTTTGCCCCAGGTGGCTATGCTTAAAATGGACATGAGTGGTCCAACATTCTCGAGGAAGAAAGGCAATAGTGCAGGGACTGTTCAAAGTGTAATCACAGACAATCTGTAGAATCAGAATCTACAGGTTGGAGCCCAGGAACCTCTGTATTATTAAGCTCCCTGAGGTGATTTTGAAGTTCAACAACATTTGGGAATCACTAGCTTTTTTGCAAACTCAACCCCGCAACTAGATCTCAAGTAATCAATCAAAAAAGTATTTCACTGCCCAGACCAGACCCTTTCAGTAAGCCTCTGTTTTCTTTCTCTAAAATAGAGGTACTAATAGTACCTACCTCTTACAGGCTATGAAGGAAATTAAAAGGTGTATATGTACAAAGCTTCATACAATGCCTAACACAGGGCAAACCGTTCAGTAAATGTTAGTAATTATAATAAGAAAAAATCCAAGCTTGTTATGGAAGCCCTTCCAATCCTTGTGTCTCTGTACGTCCTCATCTCCAACCACTCTCCCTGCCCCACTTGACAATGTATACTCAAACAAAACCAACTGGAGTTCCTCATACACTATTCGGGTTTCCCAGGTGCCACTAGTAGTAAAGAACCCACCTGCCAATGCAGGAGACTTAAGAGACACAGTTTCGATCCTTGGGTTGGGAAGATTCCCTGGAGGAAGGCACAGCAAACCATTCCAGTATTCTTGCCTGGAGAATACCATGGACAGAGGAGCCTGTTGGGCTACAGTCCATGGGGTCACAAAGAGCTGGACACAACTGAAGCGACTCAGCAGGCATGCATGCATGCATACATTATGCTGCTTTGTATCTCCATTCCACTGCTTATACTCTTTCCTTGGCCTGGAAAGCCACAGAACACAGCTCCTTGACTTAGAAAGCTGATGCCTGATTCTTCAAGGCCTAAACCACTGGCTTCTTGGGGAATCTTTTATTGAACACCTAGGTCTCAGTTAGGAGTCTCTACTCTTTGTTCTCTTAGTACCCTGAACTCTGTTTATATGTTTGTTTACCTGTCTGTCTTCCCCATTGGAGAGCAACTTCTTTGAAGTGATGGACAGTGGAATTTTGTGGTTGTTTTTCTAGTTGTTGGTGATCATTTTAAAACATCAAAAAGGACAAAAAATAATACAACGAATATCTATCTTTTATAACATCCACAAGTAACCATTATTGACATTTGGGCTCTTTTGCTTCTAATATTTTTCTGTTTATTTCCTTTAAAAATATTGGGTTGGCCAAAATGATCATTCAGGTTTTTCCACAACATGTTACAGAAAACCCCAAAGAAAATTTTTACCAATACAATAATTTATGAAAACATAGTTTACTTTTCAGAAAAAAAAATATTATAGGTCAAGCCAAATATTCTCTTGACCTCCACTCCCAGTGCTGTTCACTCCTTGCCTTTCCAAAGGTAACCAAATGTTAACATATTTTATATGCATTCCTCCAGTCTTTTTATGCATTTACAGATGTATCTGTATCCATATAAAATACATAGTATTGGTTTACACATCATATTTCAAATATCATGTGACTGCATGCATCATTCTATCATTTCCTTCTTTCATTCCAAAATGGTTTTGAAATATATTCATGTTGATTCATATATCTGGTTAATTCCTTTTAATCTATGTATAATAACCTACTATATAGGCATACCTCGTTTTATTTAACCATTCCCCTGTTGATGAATATTTAGATTGTTTCCAAGATTTTACTAGTAGAAAAAGTCACAACAAATATGCTTTATTACATATCCCTTGGTGTGTATGTTTGTTACTTTAAAAAGAGACCTAGGAGATTTCCTTGTTGGTCCAGTGGGTAAGACTCCATGCTCCCAGTGCAAGGGACCTGGATTCGATCCCTCACCTGGAACTAGATCCCATATGAATGCCACAACAAAGATCCTGTGAGCCACAAGTAAGACCCAACACAGCCAAAATGAATAAACATTAAAACACACACACACACACACACACACACACACAGAGAGAAAGACCTAGGGATTTCCCTGTTGTCTAGTAGTTAAGACTTTGCCTTCTAATGCAGGGGTGCAGGTTTGATTCCTGGCCAGGAAGCTAAGATCCCATGTGACTCATGGCCAGAAAAATAAATAAATAAATAAATAAAAAGCCAGAAACAACACTGTAGCAAATTCAATAAAGACTTTAAAAACAGTCTACACACACACACACACACACACACACACACACACAAAATTCTAAAGAGAGATAGAGAGACCTAGTAGAACTGCTGGATTGCATTTTTAACTATACCAATGTTTATGCCCAAAGTTCTGTTCAAGAGTTGTCACTTCCCTACATCCTTACCAACACTTGTTGTGGTCAACCTTTTACATTTTGCCAATATTATCAAAGAAAAAGGATGTCTCATTGCTGTTTTTGACCATCTTATTTATCTCTATATCCCTGGCTAATGGCAAGTCCTTGGCACATGTTAATGGCTTGGTCAGTATTTCTGATAATGTCACTTATAGGTCCTGGCTGTGGTTGCTAATACTTCAGAACACAACTAGGTGACTCCTTTCAGCAAGAACCTGAGAGAGATCCCAGTTTCCTCACCTCTAGGCAAACCAGTGATGAAAAGGTAAAGGGAAAACTGGAGGTGGCATAATTTCCTTTAGAGATTTATCATTCCCTAAGATGGCATGCAGTGAACAATTCTTGACTTCTGGGTCAATAATTTTTTATAGTCAGTCAGGTTGGGGTCTAGCTCCTTCCACCTGAGAGCTAAGGGCACATCTCAGAAGGTGACAGAAGGGAGAAACAACATATCTGCTCCTCAGTGGCTCTGTTCCACCAGTGAGGAAGTCAGGTATGGAAGGAATGGTTTAGCTTTCCAGTGGCCTCCCTGGAGGTATGTGTTGTAAATATTATGCGCTCATGAAAATACATTTCCTTTTATTCCTGGGCATACATCTAGACTATGTTTACCATAAGGACTTATACAATCCATGGAATTCTCCCGGCCAGAATTCTGGAGTGGGTAGCCTTTGATTTTCCCAACCCAGGGACTGAACCCAGGTCTCCCTCATTGCAGGCGGATTCTTTACCAGCTGAGCCACAAGGGAAGCCCATATCTTCTATAGGTAGTTGTATTCTTATGACTGACTTTTGCCCAATGGAATGTGAATCAAAGTGATATATAATATATCCATTCCTGACCCATTAAGAAACCTCTTATCCATGAAAAACCTCATGGATAAGAAACCTCATGTCCTCCATGTTGTTTTCTCTTTACAGCTCTCTGGAATGAAGATAAGCCCTAGGATACCCTTGGGAATGCCACACTGAAGATGGCAGTTTAATCTTATGAAAGAAACTGGGTCCCTGGATTCATTACTCAGAAAAGTGATACGATGATTAAGAATGAAAATTTATGTTCTTAAGTCACTGGGATTTCAGGGTTTATCTGTTACAGCAGCTAACATTCATTCCAACCAATATAATACTATACCTAAAATATTTGGCAAACCTTTTCAAAGACAACAGTAATCCAGCATTTACTATGTCTAAGTGGGGATAGTTCAATTCTTTGGAACAAGAAGTAGAACTGGCAATATTATCTGTTAGAATAATTGTCAGCTAGTCTTCCCTGATAGCTCAGCTGGTAAAGAATCCACCTACAATGCAGGAGACCATGGTTTGATTCCTGGGTTGGGAAGATCTGCTGAAGAAGGGATAGACTACTTGCTCCAGTATCCTTAGGCTTCCCTTGTGGCTCATCAGGTAAAGAATCCACTTGCAACTTGGGAGACCTGGGTTCGATCCCTGTGTTGGGAAGATCCCCTGGAAAATGGAAAGGCTACCCACTCCAGTATTCTGGCCTGGAGAATTTCATAGACTGTATAGTTCATGGAGTCACAGAGCGTCAGACACAACTGAGCAATTTTCATTTCACTTCACAGTCTCACAAGATGGAAAAAACAACAGCAAAGCATAAATGACACATCTACCAAAGCAAATGCTATGTAATGACCACTGAAAGCAATTTCCCAAAGATCCCAGGGCTGAAGTAAACATTGTTGTTGTAAGAAAAAAAAACTTACTAATCAGCTCTAATGCCTAATCAAGTTATAAAATGAAAAAGGAAGACATTACCAGTAAGTCTCCATGACAACTGTTAGGCAAGAATTTAGTTTGATGATGTCTGAGATGAACAGTGCTCAAAGAGCGCTGACAACTGCAGTTCTCAGCAGAAGGGCAGCAGGCTGCTAAAGCACCTAGAGGCTGCAACACTGTAGCTTCCAGTCTGAAGGCTGAAAACACACAGGACATGGGCAGATGCAGAAAAAACAGCCAGGAATGGGAGGCAGGGAGGAAAGAATGAAGACGTGGGAAATCTTGTGCGTACAGTTCTAGACTGTCTGATTTAGGATTAAAACTCCCATATGTGCATTAAGATTTTGCTCAGTTTCTAGTGACATGGTTTTAATTCTGGTGGTTCCTTACCTATAAAAGCTTTCTTGACAAGGCAAGATCTGTCTGATTCATCTCTGCATAGGGATGCTCTGAGTGCAGTATAGGCACAGAATGGGCTTTCAAATAATGGGGATTAAATGAATGACAAGGGCAAAATGTTACACAAAACTATGAAAAAGGTACTTTTCTAGGAGCCCCACAAGGTAGAAGGGAGGGGTTTCTCTTTTTAAGACTACACTCTATCTGCAATAACTCAATAGAACATACATTTTCTTTTCTTTCTTCCTTCCTTTCTTCCTTTCTTCCTTTCTTTATTTGTGCCATGCAGCATGTGGGATCTTAGTTCCCTGACCAAAGATCAAAACCTCCACCCCTGGCACTGGAAGTGCAAATCCTAAACCACTGGACTGCCAGGGAAGGCCCAAGGGAGGAATCTCTACATATCATTTGAGTCTTTGTAAAAATAAAGTCTTTGATACAATAAGTATTAACATTTATTTTGTAGCCCCTCTGTGCCAGTCACTGCTATAGCAAAGGAATACACAGTCTTAGCCTCAAGGCAGTGAAGCAGCGATGCAAGTCAGTTGGATCCTAGAACACCGTGGGATCAGTACTTCCACAGCTGCAAGACAGGGCAGGGAGCTGTGGGTACTGTGGAATGCCAGCTTGCCAAATCAGAGAGGGTGTTTTAGAAGAGACTCACTGAACACCCACCCTAGTCTTATGCTGGATGCTGGAGATGGTGAAGGACAGAGAAGGCTGGCATGCTGCAGTCCATGGGGTCGCAGAGTCAGACGACTAAGTGACTAAACAACAACAAGTTATATCTTACAGGGCTTCCCAGGTGGCACTAGTGGTAAAGGAGTCACTTGCCAATGCAGGAGACATAAGAAACATGGGTTCGATCCCTGGTTCAGGAAGATCCCCTGGAGGAGGGCATGGCAACCCACCCTAGTATTCATGCCTAGAGAAATCCCATGGTCAGAGGAGCCTGGCAGGCTACAGTCCATAGGGTTGCACAGAGTCAGACACGACCAAAGTGACTTAGCACGCATGCACATTATCTCTTACAGCCCCCAAACAGAGAAAACAAGTTCAAAAGGCCTTACTGTTTGAGTGAATAATACAGAATACCTGTTGGACCGGTCTCTGGGGACTCAATGATGCCCTCCATGGGACATAATCAGAAGACTCAGGAATTTAGAACCAGAAAGTTAGAGACCCAGAATGCTTGGAGGAAACTTAGAAATCTTTAATCTATGTCAACCTCTTAATTTTACAGAATGCTCATCTGAGGAAAAGGAGACTACCCCAAGCCTAATGGGTAGTAAATGAGAGTGCTGAAACAATCCAGGCTCGTCACTCACTTTTGAGAACCTAAGATGCAGGTCAATGTAGGAGCAAGAGAGATCCTAAGAGACTAAGAAATCTCCTTAAGAGAAAGAAAATTGAGGACACTAAGACCCAGCTGGCCCACCCCACATGTAAATCCTCCCTCCAAAACTAACCGTGGAAAATAAGTCCGTGAGATTTCATTAAAGGAACTTTCAATTTCCTTACATTCTCCCCTCATCCCACACCCCCAACACAAACAAATATCAATTCTTACCTCCAGCAGGGAAAAAAACAAGACAACTGTATTGGATTGCCCTCTTTGGGAGCAACCTTATTTACTTTTACGAAAGCATGTGTGTAAGCAATGAGAGAGGCCCTGATGGTTAAATAAACATCCCTTTCTTTATGGGTACTACTCCACCACCACCAATAGTTTATACATCAGCAGCTAATGTACACTGACCTGGTGTAGCTTGTCTCGGCTGCTGCCCCCTGTTTTACCAAGAGAACACACTGGTCATAGCAAACACTCTCTTCTAACAACACAAGAGAAGACTCTATACATGGACATCACCAGATGGTCAACACCAAAATCAGACTGATTATATTCTTTGCAGCCAAAGATGGAGAAGCTCTATACAGTCAGCAAAAACAAGACTGGGAGCTCACTGTGGCTCAGATCATGAACTCCTTATTGCCAAATTTAGACTTAAATTGAAGAAAGTAGGGAAAACCACTAGACCATTCAGGTATGACCTAAACTGGATACATAATGATTATACAGAGGAAGTGAGAAATAGATTTAAGGGACTAGATCTGATAGACAGAGTGCCTGATGAACTACGGATGGAGGTTGGTGACATTGTACAGGAGACAGGGATCAAGGCCATCCCCAAGAAAAAGAAATGCAAAACAGCAAAATGGCTGTCTGGGGAGGCCTTACAAATAGCTGTGAAAAGAAGAGAAGTGAAAAGCAAAGGCACAAAGGAAAGATATAAGCATCTGAATGCAGAGCTCTGAAGAATAGCAAGGAAAGATCAGAAAGCCTTCCTCAGCAATCAATGCAAAGAAATAGAGGAAAACAACAGAATGGGAAAGACTAGAGATCTCTTCAAGAAAATTAGAGATACCAAGGGAACATTTCATGCAAAGATGGGCTCGATAAAGGACAGAAATGGTATGGACCTAACAGAAGTAGAAGATATTAAGAAGAGGTGACAAGAATACACAGAAGACCTATACAAAAAGATCTTCACAACCAAGATAACCACAGTGGTGTGATCACTCACCTAGAGCCAGACATCCTGGAATGTGAAGTCAAGTGGGCCTTCACTAAGAACAAAGCTAGTGGAGGTGATGGAATTCCAGTTGAGCTGTTTCAAATCCTGAAAGATGATGCTGTGAAAGTGCTGCACTCAATATGCCAGCAAATTTGGAAAACTCAGCAGTGGCCACAGAACTGAAAAAGGTCAGTTTTCATTCCAATCCCAGTGAAAGGCAATGCCAAAGAATCCTCAAACTACCACACAATTGCACTCATCTCACATGCTAGTAAAGTAATGCTCAAAATTCTCCAAGCCAGGCTTCAGCAATACGTGAACTGTGAACTCCCTGATGTTCAAGCTGGTTTCAGAAAAGGCAGAGGAACCAGAGATCAAATTGCCAACATCTGCTGAATCATCAAGAAAGGAAGAGAGTTCCAGAAAAACATCTATTTCTGCTTTATTGACTATGCCAAAGCCTTTGACTGTGTGGATCACAATAAACTGTGGAAAATTCTGAAAGAGATGGGAATACCAGACCACCTAACCTGCCTTTTGAGAAACCTATATGCAAGTCAGGAAGCAACAGTTAGAACTGGACATGGAACAACAGACTAGTTCCAAATAGGAAAAGGAGTACATCAAGGCTGTATAATGCCATCCTGCTTATTTAACTTATATGCAGAGTACATCATGAGAAACGCTGGGCTGGAAGAAGCACAAGCTGGAATCAAGACTGCCAGGAGAAATATCAATAACCTCAGATATGCAGATGACACCACCCTTATGGCAGAAAGTGAAGAAGAACTAAAGAGCCTCTTGATGAAAGTGAAAGTGGAGAGTGAAAGAGTTGGCCTAAAGCTCAACATTCAGAAAACTAAGATCGTGGCATCTGGTCCCGTTACTTCATGGCAAATAGATGGGGTAAGAGTGGAAACTGTCAGATTTTATTTTTTGGGGGCTCCAAAATCACTGCAGATGGTGACTGCAGCCACGAAATTAAAGATGCTTACTCCTTGGAAGGAAAGTTATGACCGACCTAGAAAGCATATTGAAAAGCAGAGATATTACTTTGCCAACATAGGTCCATCTAGTCAAGGCTATGGTTTTTCCAGTGGTCATGTATGGATGTGAGAGTTGGACTGTGAAGAAAGCTGAGCGCCAAAGAATTGATGCTTTAGAACTCTGGTGTTGGAGAAGACTCTTGTGAGTCCCTTGAACTGCAAGGAGGTCCAACCAGTACCTCGTAAAGGAGATCAGTCCTGGGTGTTCATTGGAAGGACTGATGCTGAAGCTGAAACTCCAATAATTTGGCTACCTCATGCGAAGAGTTGACTCATTGGAAAAGACCCTGATGATGGGGCAGATTGGGGGCAGGAGGAGAAGGGGACGACAGAGGATGAAATGGCTGGATGGCATCATCGTCTCGATGGACATGAGTTTGAATAAACCACGAGAGTTGGTGATGGACAGGGAGGTCTGGCATGCTGATTCATGGGGTCTCAAAGAGCCAGACACGACTGAGCGACTGAACTAAACTGAACTAAATATACACTGATGCATCAAGGCCCCTCTAAAACATGAATTTACAAGTGCAACTCCCAGAAGTCTCTCTCACTTCAGAGGGGCTGTATCATACAGTGGGATGGATGGGGAGATGCTGATTCATCCTGTACAGCACTGGGGGAGAAGTAGAAGGCACCCTGTGGTCCACAGGCAGCACTTGACTTGGGCAAAGAAGTAGAGGAATGAGGCTTGACCCGATCTTCCTCTCATGGGTCCCAGGCACCCTTTGGACATAGTCACAAATGGAGAGAAAGAACTAGAAGAGAATCTCAGACCAGAAAAATAAAAGCACAGGACCATCACATTCCCAATATGTTTTTCCTCTCCCTTTCAGCCCCTGAAATAAGAAATGACTGGGCCTGGGTATCTAAAAATATCTTTTGAAGATGGGGAACAACTGCCACATTAAAATGAGAAAACCCATTAAGAAATCTGAACGTACAGCAGCCCCACATCAAGATGATAGCTATGCAAGGATTTCAGTCCATACCAACTCAAACAAGGAGCTTTCCTGCACTTGGAGTCCTCAGATCAGGTATCCAGAGATTCTTATTCACTGACAGGCAGGGTTGACGCCTCTACTCAGCCTTGAAGCATTTGCAGAAGACAGACCACTGCCACTCTGTTTCCATAAGAATTTGGGAATAAAATATCTAAGGGGGAATGAAACAGGAGGGAAGGAGGCAGGGCACAACCTTTAAAAGAATGACATGGCCATAGGACATGACAGAGACTGATTAGAAACAACTGGGTCCAAGGATGGCAGAAGATTCAACTTCCAGTGGACTTTGAGCCTCATTATACACTCATTGTACTACATCAGCATGCTAAATGATATACTCACCAGTGTCTGAGGCCAACCATAAAGGTCAAAAGTGGGCTGTGGCCCAATCCCTAGAAAGCCCCACTCCTTTCCTGATAACTGGAATAATCCTCCCACTCATTAGCCTATGAAATTACCCAACCTATAAAAACTAACCAGGCCACATTTAAGGGACTCTTGCCTTCTGAGATGGCCCACACTCTGACAGTGGAATGTGTTTCTTTCTAAATAAATCTGCTGCTGCTGCTTAGTTGCTTTAATCATGTCTGACTCTGTGCAACCCCATGGATTGTAGCCTGCCAGGCTCCTCTTTCCATGGGACTCTCCAAGCAAGAATACTGGAGTGAGTCTCCTCCAGGGAATCTTCTTGATCCAGAGACTGAACCCAGGTCTCTCACATTGCAGGCAGATTCTTTACCATCTGAGTCACCAGGGAAGCCCAAACAAATCTACTTCTTACCAATCAAAAAGAAATCCGAACAGAGAGATGCTATAATACATTACTTTGAGTCCAATATTCTTTACTAGTCAAACTTGTTCAAAAAAGAAAGAAACCTACAAGCATTCCAGTTGAGCATAGCTCTTATCTCAAAACTTACACATTCAAACAGAAAGGAATAATATGCCTCTTATTGATACCCTTATCCTATTTCCACATTCAGCCAGTATAAAACAAGGAAACAATGAGAGGGTAGGGAGCAATGAGAGAATAATTTGTCCCCACAAAATAATGGTTATAGAGGACCCTCCAAGATGCAATTTACACAGATGCTTTTTTTTCCTTGAAACTCACATCACACCTAGGATTCTTTTAGCCTGCATGAGAAAAATTGGTTTTTAAAGTGTTGAGCTTAATTGATTTGCAGCCACACTAATTCAGACCCCAGAGACACCAATTATATATCCCAACATAGCCAGGGCCCATGGGAAGAAGACTTTCCCCGAGATCTATATATGGGTTTCACAGTCAAGTATTATGATTAACCCAAAGTTCCTCCTTCCAGAAGGATGGAGGGACACCACAGTTCTCTCATCCTTTATGCAGGCAACTGATACTAGTACACATGAGATACAGCAGCCTCGGCTAGTCAGGGAAAGAGGAGCTCTGGATTAATCAAATGAATTGCTCAAATACTTTGTTTGCCTAGTTTATTTCTGCTGCTCAGCTAATGAAGTAAAAGATGGGAGGTGACACTTTCTCTTCTGCAGGCAAAGAGTTAATAGCTCTGAAGCACCCAGAGATAGGCCTCAGATAGACCAAGCACTTAGTATCAGGTTGTGTATACATTTTTAGCAGCTTGCCAAGCTTCAAGCACTTTCAAGTGCTTTCAAGCATATTAGCCCTGCTTCACACAAAGCATAATAAGCCTGGTTGATGGCAGAGAAATAATAATGTTGTTAATCTATGCAGCTTGGAAGTGAATCATCCACTCCAACAACCCAGATTGATTTTATGCCCTTTGGACAGTCTGACTCAGTTCTTTCCTGGAGGCTAATGGACAATCACTATCTCATTTAGGCCCCATTCACACTCCTCTTTGTTTATTCATGGACAAACAAGCCAACAGGCTCCGGTGATCCAGCCTGAAATGCTGGCCTTAAGTGATTTTGTGCCTCCACAAGAAGAGTTCAGCTATTATACAAACTCAGGGCTGCAAATACCTTCTTCCTTAAATCAGCCCTCTTTGGTAATGGCTATTATCTAGGGAAGATGGTAAGAATAAGGTCAGTGTGAACCAGGGCAAAATCCAAATGGAAAAAAAGAAACAGTTTTATTATTCTAAAAAAAAAAAAAAACCCTCGACCTAGGCTCAAAATGCTTTAAGGAAGCATACCAGAATGACTCTGACAGACATATCTGAAGAACAATTAGGAATTACTTGTAATTGATAGATCAGTTACTGCTTTGCAAAGGAGGACCTTCTGAACTAAAGTATTTACTGTTTCTTAAGATAGTTTCAGGGCTTCCCAGGTGGTTCAATGGCAAAGAATCTGCCTGCCAGTGCAGAAGATATGAGTTCAATCCCTGGGTGGGGAGAATAGTGTGGAGGAGGAAATGGCAACTCACTCCAGTATTCTTGCCTGGAAAATCCCCATGGACAGAGAAGCCTGGTGGGCTACAGTCCGTGGGGTCGCAAAGAGTCAGACACAACTTACCAACTGAGCCCAAGCACAAAGATAGTTTAAAGTTGTAAGAGCATTAAACAGTCCTATATGAAATCAAGATGAAACTCTACATGAAGAACTGTTTCGTTAATATTGGGAGAATGGTAATAAATGTTGAAGTTGGGTGATGGTACATGGAGGTTCATTATACTATTCTCATGATTTTTGCGCATCTTTAACAGCTTCTGTAACAAAGTTCTTTTTGAATACATTGCTGAACAAAGGTAACTTTCAGGCCAGCCCTCTGAGTTATTACAAATTTGAAATTACTGGCATTAATATTAGAGCTTTGACTCTGCTTAAAAAAATTTTTATCAAAGCTCCCAGACCCTTGAACTTCACTTTCCCAAACTCAGCCAGCCTATATTCAAGTTCAAGGGAAGGGTAATTGGGATCTGACAGAGCCATACTTGTTCTGCTTCTAGTGGAAATATCAAGGGAAGCTCAGGAGAAGGCAAAGAGAGGTACTAGGCCAGGAGATGAAGCGCTGGCTTTGAAAGCCAGAGCCTGTTTTGATGGTATCACCTGCTGTCAGCTTCCCACTTTCAGAGGGATTTGTCATAGAGAGAAATTGTCCTACATTCTCTCTCTTGCTTTGCTTGTGCCAAGCACCGTCATAAGTAGGCCACTTTCTCGTGGCCAGAATAAGCTCAGCTCAATGGAGAACCAATGGGGGATTGTGGCTTCAGTCCATTGCTTTACTCTAATGAGGGAAAGGTTTTCCAGGCTCAACAGTAGCTTGCATGCTGGGGCAGTTCTTAGTCAAGCACATTTCTCATTTGCCTTTGTTCTACTGAACATCTTCATGCAGGAGCTTGGAGGGGCAGTGAGGCTTGGAAATACTCCTATATGCAAACAGCTTCATTTGACCAAAAGAGTATTTCCAGGCAAGAAGCAATAATTCCTATGAACAAATCACACTCTCCCTAAGGCAAAATAAACTAAATTCAGGAAGATATTTTACAAAGTGAATTCCATACAATTCATGCAGTACAGCAGGCTTTTTCAAGACTTCTGAACTGCAAAAAGAGCGAGAGAAAAAATGTTGGCTAAACTTTCTGCTGAGGTTAGTCACTTGGAATAACTAGTACACTCACAAATCTACCCTTGTCTCCATGGAGACAGAAGGGCCTAACAACTACCTAAATATTATACTGCAAGGTATTACAGAGAAGCATCAGGGGCCACAGGGAAATATTATAAAGCAAAAGAAAAACATATCCTGCCTTCTAAAACTATAGTCTCACCATAACACCATGGAATTCTACAATCTAGTCTTACTGTGTTTTTATTATTATTCCCACTGAATAAATCTCCTTTCCTTTAAGCAAGGAGGAATCTAAAATTGAAAGATCCAAAGTGATTAATTGACCTTAATGTTCTTGAAGAAATTGCCTTAATGACAGCCTTAGGTATACACTGAGTTGAATTACTTTTAATAATGTTGGCAAACTTTTGTGAGACTTATCATATGCTACTCATTCAAAAACCTAGGTACTGTGCTAGGTACTGGAAAAATGACACTTGCAACTTTTCAAAGGTGCTTTCACAACTTTAACTACATTTGACCCCTTCAATAACATATGAATTGTCATTAACAGTACTTTACAGATAAGGAAATTAAGACTGAGAAAAGACTTGCCCAAGGTCACAAAGCAACACTGCAGTGGATCCAGAATCTGCACCCTGGTTTTCAGGCACCAAATTCCACTTTAATTTCAACTGTATAAGACCCCAACACTCAAAGGCCAGCCATAGCACTCCACAATGAGGAGTGTGTGTGTGTCTGTGTGTCTGCGTGTGTCTGTGTGTGTGCGCACGCATGCTCAGTCTTATCCAATTCTTTGCAACTCTGTGGACTGTAACTCCCCAGGCTCCTCTGTTCATGGGATTCTCCAGGCAACAATACTGGAGTGGGTTGCCATGTCGTTCTTGAGGGGATCTTCCCAACCCAGGGATTGAACCTATGCCTCCTGCATTACAGGCAGATTCTTTACCACCATACCACCTGGGAAGTCCCCATAATGAGGAATACTAGGATGAATTTAGTCATTTGACTCAGTATGGCCCCCAAAGAGCATTCTATGAATACAAAACAGTAACTCTTACTGCTTGTTTTTAGTTCATGAAATTTTATCAGGCTGTGTACCTATGACAAGTACACTCCTCTGTTCCTCTGTATGTATATTATACTTCATTAAAAGTTTTTTTTTAAAAAACACCCTTCTCTCTTCACTGTCCTGAAAGTATGCTTTCCTGTGTAGACTAGTCCTCAGGCTTCATAGGCCTCATGCATTCAGCCTTTATACCCTAGATCAAACAGGTATGGCTTTTCACTTGCAAACTCTTTTGGAGTTCTCCTTCCTAAACCACCGTCTACCGCCTTAAATTTGTCTCTCTCTCATGGGGATACCATGCTGCTGCTGCTGCTGCAAAGTCACTTCAGTCGTGTCCGACTCTATGCGACCCCATAGACGGCAGCCCACAGGGCTCCTCCGTCCCTGGGATTCTCCAGGCAAGAACACTGGAGTGGGTTGCCATTTCCTTCTCCAATGCATGAAAGTGAAAAGTGAAAGTGAAGTCACTCAGTTGTGTTCGACTCTCCGCGACTCCATGGACTGCAGCCTACCAGGCTCCTCCGTCCATGGGATTTTCCAGGCAAGAGTACTGGAGTGGGGGTGCCACTGCCTTCCCCAGGGGATACCATAGGGGCAGCAAATCCCTAATGCCATTGCTGCCCTTACTCTGAGCCAAAGAGGAAGAGGTGCTCTGATTGGTTCCCTGTAGACTGGACCTCGTGCCCAACACCCCCAAAAACTGTAGTTCCTTTTTCTAACAACCCTGTTGAGAGTCTTTCCAATTGACCAGAGGAAGCTACACAGTCAAAACTAGCTTCTTCACACAGTGCCCAACTCTGAGGGCAAAATGCTATGTGGTGATTGAATTGAACTGCAATTTATGAGGGAGAGGATAAACGGGACCAGGCCAAGCACCCTTTGTCTTTGGGCTCCCAGACCCCCTGAAGCTTGCTCACTTCCAATAACTTACCTACACTACTAGTGGCACCAGAGCTGTGCTCAGTCACTTCCCACCGTATCCCCTCTGTGATTACTCTTTCCAACTGAGCCCAGACAACCAGGGCACACAGGATTGAAATCCATTTACCATTCTGTTTTCAGCTCTCATTTCTTCATATGATCTCATTCAACATCATAACCTTGTCAGTGTAACAAAGAGCAGACGTATCACTGTCTTTCTTATATGGATAGAGAAACCAAGACCCAAAGAAGGAAGCAACAATCTCAAAAGCGCCTGGGTGATTAGGATTTGGCACCATTTTTGTTCCTGATACAACAGGAAGAAAGTTGTCTAAAACTGGGGAAATGGCACCAAGTCTTTGTCTCCAAGTAGCCAGTGGGTAGCTCATACTATTTTAGCAATCTTTACCCTTCTGCTTACTGAAGGGAGCACAGGGATCTAGGCCAATCCACACATTTCTTCTTAACAACCTCCCAGTGTTCAATCATTAGTCAATAACAAAAAGGTAGCAGGTTGAATCTGGAGATAGAAATTGGGATTAAAAATTGAAAACTGGAGGACTTCCCTGGAAGTCCACGTAAGAATCCACCTCCCAATGTAGGGAATGTGGGTTCAATCCCTGACGGAGAACTAAGATCTCACATGCTACAGGGCAACTAAGACCATGTGCCACAACTACTGAGCCCACACACCTCAACTAAAGAAGCCAGCATGCCACAGTGGAGATCCAGAGTGCTGAAACTAAGACCTGATGCAGCCAAATAAATAAATAAATAATTTTTAAAAAAGAATTGAAAACTGGGAAAGGGCTTCTATATCACAGTAATATAATACCTCAACTCTGAATTGCCATCAACCAAATCACTGGATGTTTGGGTCATTTCAATAAAACAACAGGGCTGTTTTCTTGGATGGATGATTTGGTGGGTGAATATCTTTCTAGCAAGTTATTTAGCATTACATTACACAGATCACAGAATGAATCATAGAGACAAAAATAAATCAAATATTAAGGTTTGCTTATTACATTAGAGATGAGACTACTGAGGCCCAGATGGGTTAAGTGACCTCCTAAACTGAAGTACCTACTTAGTGAAAGAACTAGGATTAGACTATACAGTCCCTGACTCCCAACTACTGCACTTTCCACTTCACTGGCTGAATCCATCTCAATCAAATTGTATGTGTGGTCATCATGCAGATGTGGCTAAAATAGAAAACGTGAAAAAATGGCCTTATTCCTAAAAGAAAAGAATAATAGAAAAGACCAAATAACAGAACCATTTCCCATTTCAAACCTATAAATTCAGATTTAGGTCTATAACCTTAAGAAAAGAAGTTTCCCTCATAAGCCTAGAAAGGCAGCTTAAGGAAAGAAGTCAGCCTATTAAAGGAGCTAAAATCCTGACAGTTATTAATCATGACTTGACTTTGACAAATTATACAATCCCCTGTCCATCAGTTTCTCCATGTGCACGTTCATAACTACATACCATGGTACCATAGCTCTCAAGCATCTCTGAAAGTAAAGGAACCACCATAAGGACATCTTGACTCTTAATTCCCACTACCCTCACCCCCGCGTTTACTTAGTCACTAGTTCTGTTAACTGATGTTAAATATCCCTTAAATTCAAACCACTTTTCCATCTTTAATGTTTCTGTTTTAGTTTAGGCCCTCCTTATCACTTGTTTGGGTTACTCCATCAAGCTCCTGACCACTCTCTTTGCCCTCAATCTCTCCCTACTCCAGTCCATCCTCCACATGGCCACCAAGGTCCTGTCTAAAACACCCAATCTGGCTATGTCATGCTTCCATTAACCATTTCCTGAAAAAGTCCAAAAACTCTTAGTATGACAGATAAGACTCCAGTTTGTCTTGCCCTCATCTACTTCTTTAACTTTTTATTTAATTTTTATTTTATATTACAGTATAGTTGATTTACACTGTTGTGCTAGTTTCAGGTATACAGCAAAGTGGTTCAGTTACACACATGCACACACACACACACACACACACACACACACACACACACACTATTCTTTTTCCGATTCTTTTCCCATATAGGTTATTAGAGTGTTGAGTAGAGTTCCCTGTGCTATGCAGTAGGGCCTTGCTGATTACTTTATGTATGCGTGCGTATGTTCCCAGTTGCTTCAGTTGTGTCTGACTTTTTGTGACCCTATGAACTATAGCCCACCAGGCTCCTCTGTCCATGGGATTTCCCAGGCAAGAATACTGGAGTGGGTTACCATTTCCTTCTTCAGGGAGGGGATCCTCCAGATCCCTCCAACTCAGGGACTGAACTCGCATCTCCTAAATTGGCAGATGGATTCTTTACCACCGAAGCCACCAGGGAAGCCCTGGCTTATGATAAGAATTGTTATTTATGGTCAACATGCAGCCTATATGGCCAATAAATAAGGCATAATTGGGCTTCCTTGATGCCCCCACTCTTTATTTGAAGCTTTTATCGAAGGATTTAGGAAATTTAGAATTGCCAGCTGGAAGAAAGAGAAGTTTGTTCTAACTATATCTTCCTTTCAGAACTGTCAATCATTTTGTGGCTGTGAGGGAACGGGACTGACCATCAGTCTGTATTTCAGTCATTCAGCAGCAACAAACCTCTCATTGTGCTACCTCTAACTTTGATTTCAACTCCCTGCCATCATATCACATCTCCTAAAAGTTAGAATTTACTTTCCTTTTTCCTCTTTAATACCCCTCCAACTTTATCCTCCACCTCTACACACACACACCAAGAGCTGATTTTCACTGCATGTATTTAAGTAAATTGTCGACCCATTATGCAATTTACATGAGAAGGCTGGTAATAAAGTAGGACCTTCTCCAAGGTCATTTGTATACTCTCTGATATCTGGGAAAGGGCCGAGAGAAAAACAGGTAGATAACTCAATCTGTCATGTGAATCTAAGGAGACTGTACAAATACCTCATTTCCATAACAACATTGTACTTGGTGTCCCGACATAATGAATGAATATGCTGTGACTGAAGACTAAACAGAGGCCAACAGTAAATGCATTAATTAGCGACCTGTTTACACTTCTCCTGGGAAGGATGGCCATTTGTTATAGCTGCTGTCATGCAAGAATACTGACTGGGTTTAGGTCTCCACTCTGGGAATGCAAATAAATTTGTGAGATTCTCCCACAAATTATCATTTGCTGACAGGCATTAATGACACTAATGAAGGCAGAAGACCTTGATTCAAACACACAAATGATTAGAGTTGATAATGGATTTGTGAACAGGGCCCTCATTAATGAATTTATTAATGATGCAGAGATGGAAGTTAAAAGGGGTGTCTAGACATGTATTTATAGCACCTCCACCTCCTTCAATCAAAAGTAATTCTTCTATCTCTTTGATTTATCTTTTTCAGCTATATACCTAAGAAAGCAGAATAATCATGTTCTGGTAAGAAAAATCAGAGAAAAGAGGATAGATCCAGCTCTATTCAGTTAATGACAATTATGAATAAGAAAATTTCATGAAATCAAAAGATCACCAGCTCTTATCTTAAGAAATATGTGGTGATGGATGCAAATTGGAAGGTTTATTCAGAGCAAAAGGAGCATTTACTAATAATGCCCAAACCTAGTTGAAGTCTTGTTGTTCGATAAAAGATGAGTATATTATTACCAATTTGTCTCCCACATCATTGATTTCTTAGGTAACTACACCCTTGACCAATAGTCACATTTGAGTGTAGGAAATGGTTGTGTTGACAACATTTCTGTTAACAATTTACACTTTCATTATCTTTTATCATGATTGAATGGCCAAATCCTTCTATTTCTGAGCAAGAGAGAACAACAGAATGTCAATGTTTGCATAGGGTCATGCCTGTTGTCATTCAGCAGTTTGCACTGGTTTGTAGACAGATTTTATTACAGCCATTATTCAATACAGAATGCTAAAACAACTGGTTGAGGCAAACAATTCGAAAAAAAACAGCTGGTTTGTCCAGTGTAGGAAGAAATTAACAAAGCCAACTGCATTATTGAATTAGCCTTTTACTAATTACTTCACTGAAGAGACCTATCACTTCAAGTGAAGTGTTCAGACCAGGGGTCCTGAGTAGGTATCATCATATTAAACACTGATTAGCACTTCAGTTCTAGCAAGTTGCATTATCAACCTAAGAATTCCAATGATTAGATTGTAGATGTGGCTCAGTATTCTGAGGCATGAGACAGACAAGGCAGTCTCTGCCATCTTTTAAGTGAAAACTCATTCTCTTAAAACTTTAAAAATTGTTTAATGCCACATAAGGACCCCAGAGTGAAGACAGAGAGATTGCGTTTTTCAGAGAGTGATTAGCCACTTAGGCTATTAGGCTTTTTAGGAGTCTGTTTTAATAGGAATCTGTTTGGAATTAAGAGTAAAATGGAGCTCTAACGCACAAGAGGCCTAATACTAGCCCTGAGTTTGGTCTCATAACTGAGAGACAGATGGTTTCTTATTGCTTCTCAGACGCTTTTATGTTATAAGCATGTTGATTATTTCATTCTACAAGAATCCATATGTTCTGTGATCACATGATCAGGCAGTTCCCTAAAGAACATGCAGGCTATGGAGGGTTTCCAGCTGCTTCTTGTTGTCTTTGTGTTACAGATCCATATCTGTATGGATAATCATACGGATTTTTAAAATCATAATTGGGATTCTCTCCACCCAGGCTCCTGCTGACTCTGGGCTCCAAACACCCACATAGGTTAGCAGGTGGCATCTAGGGTTCAGCTACAATTTGGAGCTGGAACTCAGAACCATTTTAACAGATCACCAAAGTCACAGGGCAAAGCTAGTATTGTGAATGAGGATATTAAGGCACGAGTCTAATTGCCAAGATGCCTGGCATCACTTCAAACAAACTGGCCCTATGTATAACAAATTTCACCATTACTAGGTAGCCAGTTGGTAGTGGGACAATTTGGTCCATACAGCCACACTGGATAGTCACAGAAAATCAATGTTTATTCACTTATTTATTCCTTTATTAATGCAATGAATATTTATTGAGTGTATATTATGTGCCAGCCATTATACTGGGTGCTAGGGATTCAGAAGTGAACAAGTGAAAGATAGTTACTGACTTATATTTAGTTTATTTTGTTGACCTACACTATGTATAGCTTTAGGACTCTGCAGCCAGACAGTATAGCACATGAGTCCCGGCTGGTCCACTTACTAGTTTTGTGACCTTGGCAAATCACTTTCCCTGTGAGTCTTAGTTTCTTCATCCCCAAAACTGTGATAAAATTAGTACCTGATTTATTAAGCTGGTATGAGAAATATAAGGGTTGTTGTTACTGCTAAGTCTCTTCAGTCGTGTCCGACTCTGTGCGACCCCATAGATGGCAGCCTACCAGGCTCCCCCGTCCCTGGGATTCTCCAGGCAAGTGCATGAAAGTGAAAAGTGAAAGGGAAGTTGCTCAGTTATGTCCAACTCTTCGCGACTCCATGGACTGCAGCCCACTAGGCTCCTCCGTCCATGGGATTTTCCAGGAAAGAGTACCGGAGTGGGGTGCCATCGCCTCCTCCGAATATAAGGGTTCAGTTCAGTTCAGTTCAGTCACTCAGTCGTGTCCAACTCTTCACGACCCCATGAATTGCAGCACGCCAGGGCTCCCTGTCTATCACCATCTCCAGAGTTCACTCAGACTCACGTTCTTCGAATCAGTGATGCCAACCAGCCATCTCATCTTCTGTCGTCCCCTTCTCCTCCTGCCCCCAATCCTTCCCAGCATCAGAGTCTTTTCCAATGAGTCAACTCTTCACATGAGGTGGCCAAAGTACTGGAGTTTCAGCTTTAGCATCATTCCTTCCAAAGAAATCCCAGGGCTGATCTCCTTTACAATGGACTGGCTGGATCTCCTTGCAGTCCAAGGGACTCTCAAGAGTCTTCTCCAACAGCACAGTTCAAAAGCATCAATTCTTTGGCGCTCAGCCTTCTTCACAGTCCAACTCTCACATCCATACATGACCACAGGAAAAACCATAGCCTTGACTAGACGGACCTTCGTCGGCAAAGTAATGTCTCTGCTTTTGAATATACTATCTAGGTCGGTCATAACTTTTCTTCCAAGAATTAAGTGTCTTAATTTCATGGCTGCAGTCACCATCTGCAGTGATTTTGGAGCCCCCAAAATAAAGTCTGACACTGTTTCCACTGTTTCTCCATCTATTTCCCATGAAGTGATGGGACCGGATGCCATGATCTTCGTTTTCTGAATGTTGAGCTTTAAACCAACTTTTTGCTTTCCTCTTTCACTTTCATCAAGAGGTTCTTTAGTTCCTCTTCACTTTCTGCCATAAGGGTGGTATCATCTGCATATCTGAGGTTATTGATATTTCTCCCAGCAATCTTGATTCCAGCTTGTGTTTCTTCTAGTCCAGCATTTTTCATGATGTACTCTGCATATAAGTTAAATAGACAGGGTGACAATATACAGCCTTGATGTACTCCTTTTCCTATTTGGAACCAGTCTGTTGTTCCATGTCCAGTTCTAACTGTTGCTTCCTGACATGCATACAGATTTCTCAAAAGGCAGGTTAGGTGGTCTGGTATTCCCGTCTCTTTCATAATTTTCCACAGTTTATTGTGGTCCATACAGTCCAAGGCTTTGGCATAGTCAATAAAGCAGAAATAGATGTTTTTCTGGAACTCTCTTGCTTTTTCCATGATCCAGTGGATGTGGGCAATTTGATCTCTGGTTCCTCTGCCTTTTCTAAAACCAGCTTGAACATCAGGGAGTTCACAGTTCACGTATTGCTAAAGCTTGACTTGGAGAATTTTGAGCATTACTTTACTAGCATGTGAGATGAGTGCAATTGTGCGGTAGTTTGAGGATTCTTTGGCATTGCCTTTCACTGGGATTGGAATGAAAACTGACCTTTTCCAGTCCTGTGGCCACTGCTGAGTTTTCCAAATTTGCTGGCATATTGAGTGTAGTACTTTCACAGCATCATCTTTCAGGATTTGAAACAGCTCCACTGGAATTCTATCACTTCCACTAGCTTTGTTCGTAGTGATGCTTTCTAAGGCCCACTTGACTTCACATTCCAAGATGTCTGGCTCTAGATTAGTGATCACATCATCATGATTATCTGGGTCGTGAAGATCTTTTTTGTACAGTTCTTCTGTGTATTCTTGCCACCTCTTCTTAATATCTTCTGCTTTTGTTAGGTCCAAACCATTTCTGTCCTTTATCAAGCTCCATCTTTGCATGAAATATTCCCTTGATAAAAACTTAAAACAGCATCTGTCACATGATAAGCACTATGTAACTGTCAGACATTCTAGATATCTAGAAAGTAGATAATTTTTTGTTCATTCTACTTAAGATTCATGCCTTCTGAATCTAAAGACTCATGTCATTTAAAAAATCTGTAAAATTCTCAATCATTCTCTTTAAAAATTGCCTCTCCTTTCATTCTCTCTAGTTTTTCCTTTTGGGATTGATTTTAGATATCATTTGGACCTTTAATTCTTATTTATTTAAATTAGTTAATTAACAAATTTATTGAAGTATAGTTGATTTACAATATTGTGTTAGTTTCAGATGTACAGCAAAGTAATTCAGTATACATACATATATACATACATATATACACACATATATATACATATATATATATATAATTCAGTATACATACATACATATATATATATATTCAGATTCTTCTCCCTTGTAGGTTATTACAAAATACTGAGTATAGTTTCCTGTACTATATAGTAAGTACCTATGTACAGCAAAGTACAGATGTACAGCAAAGTAATTCAGTATACATATATATATATATATATATTCAGATTCTTCTCCCTTATAGGTTATTACAAAATACTGAGTATAGTTTCCTGTACTATATAGTAGGTACCTGTTGGTTATCTGTTTTATATATAGCAGTGTGTAAACGTTAATCCACTGGAGAAGGAAATGGCAACACAGTCCAGTATTCTTGCCTAGGAAATCCCATGGACAGAGGAGCCTGGCGGACTATAGTCCATGAGATCACAAAGAGTCGGACACAACTGAGCAAGTAACACACAACATATATTAATCCCATCCTCCTAATTTATCCCTCCTGCCCATTTCCTAACTGAAGCAGAAGAGATTAAGAAGAGGTGACAAGAATACACAGAAGAACTATACAAGAAAGCTCTTAATGATCTGGATAACCATGATGGTGTGGTCACTTACCCAGAACCAGACATCCTAGAGTGTCAAGTTAAGTGAGCCTTGGGAAGCATTGCATGCGTGTGCGCTCAGTCACCTAGTTGTGTCCAGCTCTCTGTGACTCCACGGACTTTAGCCCACCAGGCTCCTCTGTCCATGGGGTTTTCCCAGCAAGAATACTGGAGTGGATTACCATTTCCTTCTCCAAGGGATCTTCCCAACCCAGGGATTGAACCCACATCTCTTGCATTGGCAGGCAGATTCTTTGCCATTGAGCCACCATGGAAGCCCAGAAAGCACTACTATGAACAAAGGTAGTGCAAATGATGGAATTCCAGCCGAGCTATTTAAAAATCCTAAAAGATGATGCTGTTAAGTGCTGCACTCAATATATCAGCAACTTTGGAAAACTCAGCGGTGGCCGCAGGACTGGAAAAGGTCAGTTTTCATTCCAGTCCCAAAGAAGGGCAATTCAAAAGAATGTTCACAGTACCATACAATTGCACTCATTTCACATGCTATCAAGGTTACGCTCAAAACCGTTCAAGCTAGGCTTCAGCAATATGTGAACCAAGAATTTCCAGATGTACAAGCTGGGTTTCAAACAGGCAGAGGAACCAGAGATCAAATTGACAACATTTGTTGGATTATGGAGAAAGCAAGGCAGTTCCAGAAAAAACATCTATTCCTGCTCCATTGATTATGCTAAAGCCTTTGTGTGGATCACAAACTTTGGAAAATTCTAAAAGATAAGAATACCAGACCACCTTACCTGTCTCTTGAGAAACCTGCATATGGGTCAAGAAGCAACAGTTAGAACCAAACATGGAACAAAAGACTGGTTCAAAATTGGGAAAGAAATATGTCAAGGCTGTATATTGTCACCCTGCTTATTTAACATTTATGCAGAGTACATCATGCAAAATGCTGGGCTGGATGAATCACAAGCTAGAATCAAGACTGTTGGGAGAAATATCAACAGATATGCAGATGATACCACTTCAATGGTAAAAAATGGAGAGGAACTAAACGGTCTCTTGATGAAGGTGAAAGAGGAAAGTGAAAAAGCTGGCTTTGAACTCAACATTATAAAAACTAAGATCATGGCATTTGGTCCCATCACTTCATGGCAAGTAAAAGAGGAAAAGTGGAAGCAGTGACAGATTTTATTTTCTTGGGCTCCAAAGTCACTTTGGACTGTGACTGCAGCCATAAAATTTAAGACTCTTGCTCGTGGAAGGAAAGCTATGACAAACTTAGACAGCAAATTAAAAATCAGAGATATCACTTTGCCGACAAAGGTTTGGGTAGTCAAAGCTATGTCTTTTCCAGTAGTCGTGTGCAGATGTGAGAGTTGGACCATAAATAAGGCTGAGCACCAAAGAACTGCTGCTTCAAATTGCAGCGCTAGAGAAAACTCTTGAGAGTCCCCTGGTCAGCAAGGAGATCAAACCAGTCATTCCTAAAGGTAATCAACTCTGAATTGGAAGGACTGGTGCTGAAGCTGAAGCTCCAATACTTTGGTCATCTGATGCAAAGAGCAGAGTCATTGGAAAAGACTCTGATGCTGGGAAAGATTGAAGGCAAAAGAAGAAGGGAGCAACAGAGGATGAGATGGTTAAATAGCATCAATGAATCAATGATAATGAGTTTGAGCAAACTCTGGAAGATAGGAGAGGACAGAGGAGCCTGGCATGCTACAGTCCATGGAGCCACAAAGAGTCAGACAAAACTTAGCAACTGAACAATGAACTCCCCTTTCCCCTTTGGTAACCATAAGTTTGTTCTCTAAGTCTGTGAGTCTGTTTCTGTTTTGTAAATATATTCATTTGTCTCACTTTTTTAGATTTCACATATTAATGATATCATATATTCATCTTTCTCTGACTTATTTAGTATGATCATCTCTAGGGCCATCCATGTTGCTGCAAATGGCATTATTTCATTTTTTATGGCTGAGTAATAATCCATTGCATATATGTATACATCTTCTTTGTCCATTCATCTGTCAGTGGACATTTAGGTTGCTTCCATGTCTTAGATAATATAAGTAGTGTTGCAGTGAACACTGGGGTTCATGTATCATTACAAATTATGTTTTTATCCCGGTATATGCCAGGAGTGGGATTGCAGGATGATATGATAGCTCTATTTTTAGTTTTTTAAGGAACCTCCATACTATTCTCCATAGTATCTGTACGAATTTACATTCCCATCAGTATAGAAGGGTTCCCTTTTCTCCACACCCTTTCCAGAATTGGTTATTTGTAGACATTCTGATGATGGCCATTCTGACCAGTGTGAGGTGGTACCTCAGGGTGGTTTTGATTTGCATTTCTCTAACAAATATCAGACCATGTTACCTGCCTCCTGAGAAACCTGTATGCAGGTCAAGAAGCTGAACAATTAGAACCAGACATGAAACAACAGACTGGTTCAAAATTGGGAAAGGAGTATGTCAAGGCTGTATATTGTCATCCTGCTTATTTAACATCTATGCAGAGTACATCATGTGAAATGCCAGGCTGGATGAAGCACAAGCTGGAATCAAGATTGCTATGAGAAATACCAATAACTTCAGATATGCAGATGACATCACCCTTATGGCAGAAAGTGAAGAGGAACTAAAGAGCCTCTTGATGAAGATGAAAGAGAAGAGTGAAAAAGCTGTCTTAAAACTTCACATTCAAAAAACTAAGATCATGGCATCCAGTCTCATCACTTCATGACAAATTGGGAAATAAGGGAAACAATGACAGATTTTATTTTCTTGGGCTCCAAATCACTGCAGATGGTGACTGCAGGCATAAAATGAAAAGACACTTTCTCCTTGAAAGAAAACTATAACCAATCTAGATAGCATATTAAAAAGCAGAGACATTACTTTTCTAACAAAGGTCCATATAGTCAAAGCTATGGTTTTTCCAGTAGTCATGTATGGATGTGAAAGTTGGACCATGTAGAAGGCTGAGTGCTTTTTGAACTGTGCTCTTGAACTGTGGTGTGGGATAAGACTCTTGAGAGTCCTTAGGACTGCAAGGAGATCAAACCAGTCAATCCTAAAGGAAATCAGTCTTGAATATTCATTGGAAGAACTGATGCTGAAGCTGAAGCTCCAGTACTTTGGCCACCTGATGCAAAGAGCTGACTTATTAGAAAAGGCCCTAATGCTGGGAAAGATTGAAGGCAGGAAGAAAAGAATGAGATTGTTGGATGGCATCACCGACTCAATGGACATGAGTTTGAGCAAGCTCCAGGAGTTGGTGATGGACAGGGAAGCCTGGCATGTTACAGTCATTGGGGTCACAAAGAGTCAGACATGAGTAAGTGACTGAACAACAATGAACAATAATTAGCAATATCGAGCATCTTTTTATGTGCCTTTTAGCCATTTGTATGTCTTTTTTGGAGAAATGTCTATTTAGGTCTTCTGCTCATTTTTATTTTTCTATTTTTTTTACTTTGAGCTGTATGAGCTATTTGTATATTTTAGAGATTAATCCCTTAGTCACATCATTTTCAAATGTTTTCTCCCATTTTGTAGACTGTCTCTTCATATTGTTTCTGGTTTCCTTAAATCTACCCTCCATGTCTCTAATTCTCTCTTTAAAGGTCTCATATTACTGTTTTAAACACAAGATGCTAAAATATCAAGATGTAGGGACTTTCCTGGTGGCCCAGTGGCTAAGACTCCACACTCCTAATGCAGGAGGCCCAGATTTGATCCCTAGTCAGGGAACTAGATCCCACATGCCACAACTAAGACCTGGTATAGCCAAATAAATGAATAAAAATAAACATTTAAAAATAAAGAATAGCATTGAAACATGTATAATATCATATAAGAAACGAATCACCATCCAGGTTCGATGCAGGATACAGGGTGCTTGAGGCTGGTGCACTGGGATAACCCAGAGGGATGGTATGGGGAGGGAGGTGGGAGGTGGCAGAATCATGTTGATGTATGGCAAAACCAACACAATATTGTAAAGTAATTAGTGTCCAATTAAAATAAATATATTTAAATTTAAAAAATAATAAAGACATATCCCCTCAGTAATTTTGATTAAAAACTCTGTCAAATAAGTGAAAAAGACAACTCACTCAAATAGATTGGCTAATTTTTTTTAAGTTGACAAATCATGAGTGAACTAATTTTTTAATGCCCTAAAGATGTCCATAAAGAAAATGAACATCCAAGGATTTCCAATGTTATTCTCAAATAAAAAACTAATTCTCATTTTGGGAGAGGACATGAAAATTGTAAGCTAAACTGAGATGCTTTTGACAATGATTACTCATCTCTCATGTTACACGTTAGAAAAAAAAAATCGCTAAAGCATTTATAAACACACTTATACTATTTTCATACACTACAAAGGGGACCAAAACAGCAATTTCCAGTTAATTATTTGCTTCTAAAATGGAGAAAAACCTCTTAAAATATTTTATAGGTGTCAAATTTTAATACAAGAGACTTCCTTTTAAAACATATTATAAGACAAGGATGCTCACTCTCACCAACTTTATTCAATATATTATTAGAAGTCCTAGTCACAGCAATTAGTCAAGAAAAAAACAAATATAAGGCATCCAAATTGGAAACAAAGAAGTAATATGTCACTATTTGCAGATGACATGATAAAGTATATAGAAAACCCTAAAGAACTCCACCTAAAAATTGGAACTAATAAATGAATTCAGTAAAGTGGCAAGATACAAGATTAATACACAGAAACTGGTTGCATTTCCATATAGTAATAACTATCAGAAAGACAAAAGAAAAAAAAATGAAATCTTGCCATTTGTGGTAATATGGATGGACCTGGATGGTATTATATGAAGTGAAATAAGTCAGACAGGGGGAAAACAAATACTATGTGATTTCATTTATATGTAAAAATCTAAAAAACAAAACAAATGAACACAACAAAGTAGAAACAGACTCAAATGTAGAGAAGAAACTGGTATTTGCCAGAGGGCAGGAGAGAACAAAATAGGTGAAGAGGATTATGAGGGCAAACTTCCAGCTACAGAATAAATAAGTCACAGGGATATAATGTACACATAGGGAATGTAGTCAATAATACTATAACAGCTTTGTACACTGACACACGGTAACTGGTCTTACTGTGGTGATCATTTCACAATATGTAAAAATAGAGAATCACTATGTTGTATACATGAAACTAACACAATATTGTATGTAAATTATAACTCAATTTTAAAGGTATTATACAAATAAAAAAAGTGGTAATACAAAAAGCATTAATTGACTTCCTATTGTGAACTTCCAGATGCTCAAGCTGGTTTTAGAAAAGGCAGAGGAACCAGAGATCAAATTGCCAACATCCACTGTATCATCGAAAAAGCAAGAGAGGTCCAGAAAAACATCTATTTCTGCTTTCCTGACTATGCCAAACCTTTGACTGTGTGGATCACAATAAACTGTGGAAAATTCTTCAAGAGATGGGAATTCCAGACCACCTGACCTGCTTCTTGAGAAATCTGCATGCAAGCCAGGAAGCAACAGTTAGAAATGGACATGGAACAAAAGACTGGTTCCCAACAGGAAAAGGAGTACGTCAAGGCTGTATATTGTCACCCTGCTTATTTAACTTCTATGCAGAGTACATTATGAGATAAGCTGGGCTGAAGGAAGCACAAGCTGGAATCAAGATTGCCGGGAGAAATATCAATAACCTCAGATATGCAGATGACACCACCCTTATGGCAGAAAGTGAAGAGGAACTAAAGAGCCTCTTGATGAAAGTGAAAGAGGAGAGTGAAAAAGTTGGCCTAAAGCTCAACATTCAGAAAATGAAGATCATGGCATCCGGTCCCATCACTTTATGGCAAATAGATGAGGAAAACAGTGGACACAGTGGCTGCCTTTATTTTCTGGGCTCCAGAATCACTGCAGATGGCGATTGCAGCCATGAAATTAAAAGATGCTTGCTCCTTGGAAAGAAAGTTATGACCAACCTAGACAGCATATTCAAAAGCAGAGACATTACTTTGACAACAAAGGTCCATCTAGTCAAGGCTATGGTTTTCCAGTGGTTGGTCATGTATGGATGTGAGAGTTGGACTATAAAGAAGGCTGAGCGCTGAAGAATTGATGCTTTTGAACTGTGGTGTTGGAGAAGACTCTTGAGAGTCCCTTGGACTGCAAGGAGATCCAACCAGTCCATCCTAAAGGAGATCAGTCCTGGGTATTCACTGGAGGGACTGATGTTGAAGCTGAAACTCCAATACTTTGGCCACCTGATGCAAAGAGCTAACTCATTTGAAAAGACCCTGATGCTGGGAAAGATTGAGGGCAGGAGGAGAAGGGGATGACAGAGGATGAAATGGTTGGATAGCATCACTGACTCGATGGACATGGGTTTGGGTGGAATCCGGGAGTTGGTAATGGACAGGGAGGCCTGGTGTGCTGCGGTTCACAGGGTTGCAAAGAGTCAGACACAACTGAGTGACTCAAATGATAGTGTGCCCAGCACTGTCTATGATAGTGAGTCTACAAGACACAAAAGACATGGCCCCTGTCATGAAGGTATATATAGGATCATTGGCAAAACACAAGGTAACCATGTGAAAGAGGAAAGAACAGATGGAGAAAAGTTTCATCTAGTATCTGCTATGTGCTGGGCTTATTTACATCTTATCCTCACCACACTGTTGCAAGATATGTTGTTTATTCATTCACTCATTCACCTACTCACTTAAATGATACAGGTATGCACAAGGTCAAAGCACTAGCAGGAGAACAAGTTCAGATTCAAACTCAAGTCTGATGCCAGAGCCATTATTTCCATTATATCATACTTCCAAACAATACATTAAATCATACAGATTAAGTAAGGAGTACTGACAAAGGAGTACTTCCCAGGTGGCTCAGTGGTAAAGAATCTGCCTACCACTGCAGGAGATGTGGGTTCATTCCTGGGTTGAGAAAAATCCCCTGGAGAAGGGAATAGGTATCCCCTCCATTATTCTTGTCTGGAGAATCCCATGGACAGAGGAGGCTGTTGGGCTACAGTCCATGGGGTCACAAAGGGTCAGACATAGCTGAGCCAATGAACACACACACGCTGACTGACAAGAAAAGCAGTACAGCATATGGTTGAAACCATGGAATTTGGAGTCAGACCACCCCGAATTCAAATACTAACTGTGTGACTCTGGATAAGCTACTTAACCTTCCTGAGCTTCTTTCCTCATCAGCAAAGTAGGTACGTTAATAATATTTACCCATGGTGTTGAGATGATGGAACAAATTAATATACATAAAGGATTTCACACATTGTTTTCCATAGTAACCAATGAATAGCAAGTGTTCTTAGTATAACACTGATTTTAGTTATCTTTTTAAATCCGAAATTAATCTTTCTCTTTCTGCATTCTAAAGGAGGAGGCATATTTCATCCTAGTAACAGTATGTTCCCTTCTACTCACAGAGACTGGTGGGAACGAAGAAGAAAAATATATTTCATAGCCTCTGCCAGTTCTGAGCTGCTAAAGTAAGGGACTCCAGGAAAGATGGACTACTAAACACAAAAGATATTTTGGATCTGTGAAAGGACACTCTAGGCAAAAAGATGTCGAAAGCCAAATTGTTCTCAGTTAACATGGCAATAGAATACTTCATTAACCCAAATCTAGAGTTGACATCTGGATAATATACATATGAAGTATAGGGATTCAAATAAAATGGAATAAAAGGGGTAGGTAAAATGGAAGGAGGTCTGTGCTACATTGCTCCACTTATCAGCATATTTCATTCAGTTCATTTGACTGCATTGAGAGACCCCCTTCTTTCTTCATTGCTTCATGGACATTGCTTCCAAACCTTACCAGGTAAAGAAGACTCATGTTTCCTTCCAACAGGGAGCTGAAAGAAGAGGGTCTTCCTGCTAGAACCACAGAATAAGCTATTTAATCAGCTAGAATAATCAGAGGGGGTTGTCTGAAGGACACGGATTTGGCGGTTGGACCTGACAGGGTCAATTGGAGTCACTGTGTAGTAGGAAATTAGAAAGAAGGATTCCAGGAAGAAAGAGGGAAAGAGAAATGATGGCTTGATACATCTAGAAAATAACTATCTTGAAAAATAAAGGGTGCTAACCACCTCTTAAATACAGTTATCAATGTGGTTCCAGTCTTCTTGTGACTTCCGCACAGAAGGAAAAGGCAGCTAACAACCCAGAAGCTCTGCTTGGGACAGAGGGAAAAGGTAAGGACAGGGCTGGAATAAAAGGGGGTATCTCTCCCCAAAGGCAAGCCTAGCAAATTTCCCTCAAACCAGGTCACAAGCTGGACTATTTAAGGGTTATTTAACTACTGCTTTCCCCCTCAGTCCATCATTCTGACTCTTACTGGTAAAATTTACTGGGTTACAGCTGAGATATAATCTCTCAACAGTAAAAAGTGAGGCCTCCTATCACACTTACAGAATTAGTATTAAGTTTTGCTGCTTACAACAACAAAAAATAACAATAGCATTATCCTAAACAAGTAGAAGCTTTGCTGTCATGAAGAGAAGCATGGAGCAAGGCAGTGCAGGACTATTGCAGTGCCTCCACAGCCATCAAGGCCCCAGGCTTGATCTAGCTAGTCCATGATCCTTAGCTCCATGATTCCTGTTCCATGATGGCTGTTCAAGCTCTAACCACAGTCCAACTCCAAGGAAGCAGGAAGGAGCACTGCTTCCTGGGTATCTCACACAACACTTCCACTTACATCTTGTTGGCCAAAATAACAAAATAAATAGTAGCTAGCATTTCTAGAGTGTTTACTATTGTGCTAGGAGATCAACCCTGGGATTTCTTTGGAAGGAATGATGTTAAAACTGAAACTCCAGTACTTTGACCACCTCATGCGAAGAGTTGATTCATTGGAAAAGACTCTGATGCTGGGAGGGATTGGGGGCAGGAGAAGAAGGGGACGACAGAGGATGAGATGGCTGGATGGCATCACTGACTCGATGGACGTGAATCTGAGTGAACTCCAGGAGTTGGTGATGGACAGGGAGGCCTGGCATGCTGTGATTCATGGGGTCGCAAAGAGTTGGACACGACTGAGCGACTGAACTGAACTGAGGCACTGTTCTAAAGGCTTTATAAATATAAAATCATTTATTCATCATAGAAACCCAATACAGTAGGTATTATGAACATATCATTTCACAGATGCAGAAACTGAAGCATAGAGGAGTAAATTAGCAGTTAGTAAGAGATGAGGAATGTAGTCATGTATGGTTAGGAGAGTTGGACCATACAGAAAGCTGAGCACTGAAAAATTGATGCTTTTGAACTGTGGTGTTGGAGAAGACTCTTGAGAGTCCCTTGGAATGCAAGGAGATCCAACCAGTCAATCCGAAAGAAAATCAGTGATGACTATTCATTAGAAGGACTGATGCTAAAGCCGAAACTCCAATACTTTGGCCACCTGATGCGAAGAATTGACTCACTGGAAAAGACCGTCATGCAGGGAAATACTGAAGGCAGGAGGAGAAGGAAATGACAGAGGATGAGATGATTGGATGGCATCAACAACTCAATGGACATGAGTTTGAGCAAGCTGCGGGAGTTGGTGATGGACAGGGAAGCCTTGTGTGCTGCAGTCCTTGGGGTCACAAAGAGTCAGACACAACTGAGTGACTGAACTGACTGGCTGAAGAGATGATGTGGAGATCTAAAGTCTATATAGCCTGATTCCAGAATCTGTGCCTAACCACAGTGCTCCATACACTTCTAAAATGAGCTAGGCCTCACCTACCTTGGAGGAGGACTAGTAGTCTTTTAACAGGCAGCCTCCTTTCAACTTCCTGGTGGCAAAGAGGTTAAAGCGTCTGTCTGCAATGCAGGAGACCTGGGTTCGATCCCTGGGTCTGGAAGATCCTCTGGAGAAGGAAATGGCTACCCACTCCAGTATTCTTGCCTGGAGAATCCCATGGACAGAGGAGCCTGGTGGGCTACAGTCCACAGGGTCACAAAGAGTCGGACATGACTGAGTGACTTCACCTCACCTCACCTCCTTTTGAAGAGAGTCACCATTATCTGCATTACCTCCACCATAGTTTGGCCTCAGGTCAAATAACAGGGAGGGAACACAGCTTTGCCCATCAACAGAAAATTGGATTAAAGATTTACTGAGCATGGCCCCACCCATGAGAACAAGACCCAGTTTCCCCCTCAGTCAGTCTCTCCCATCAGGAAGCTTCCATAAGCCTCTTATCCTTCTCCATCAGAGAGCAGACAGACTGAAAACCACAATCACAGAAACTAACCAATCTGATCACATGGACCACAGCCTTGTCTACCTCAATGAAACTATGAGCCATGCCATGTAGAGCCACTCCAAGACAGATGGGTCATTGTGGAGAGTTCTGACAAAAGTGACCCACTGGAGAAGGGAATAGCAAACCACTTCAGTATTCTTGTCTTGAGAACCCCACAAACAGTATGAAAAGGCAAAAAGATAGGATACTGAAAGATGAACTCCCCAGGTCCGTAGGTGCCTAATATGCTACTGGAGATCAGCAGAGAAATAACTCCAGAAAGAATGAAGAGTTGGAGCCAAAGCAAAAACAACACCCACTTGTGGATGTGACTGGTAATGGAAGTAAAGTCCAATGCTCTAAGGAGCAATATTGCATAGGAACCTGGAATGTTAGGTCCATGAATCAAGGCAAATCGGAAGTGGTCAAATAGGAGGTGGCAAGAGTGAACATTGACATTTTAGAATTCAGCAAACTAAAGTGAACTGGAATGGGTGAATTTAACTCAAATAACCATTACATCTACTACTGTGGGCAAGCATCCCTTAGAAGAAATGGAGTAATCCTTATAGTCAACAAGAGAGTCCTAAATGCAGTACTTGGATACAATCACAAAAGCGACAGAATGATGATCTCTGTTCATTTCCAAGGCAAACCATTCAATATCACAGTAATCCAAGTCTATACCCCCGACCAGTGACGCTGAAGAAACTGAAGTTGAACGGTTCTATGAAGACCTACAAGACCTTTTAGAACACACACCCAAAAAAAAGATGTCCTTTTCATTATAGGGGACTGGAATGCAAAAGTAGGATGTCAAGAAACACCTGGAGTAACAGGCAAATTTGGCCTTGGAGTACAAAATGAAGCAGGTCAAAGGCTAATAGGGTTTTCTAAGAGAACACACTGGTCATAGCAGACACCCTCTTCCAACAACACAAGAGAATACTCTACACATGGACATCACCAAATGGTCAATACCCAAATCAGATTGATTATATTCTTTGCAGCCAAAGATGGAGAAACTCTATATAGTCAGCAAAACCAAGACCAGGAGCTGACTGTGGCTCAGATCATGAACTCTTTATTGCCAAATTCAGACTTAAATTGAAGAAAGCAGGGAAAAAGCACTAGACCATTCAGTTATGACCTAAATCAAATCTCTTACGATTATCAGTGGAAGTGAAAAATAGATTCAAGGGATTAGATCTGATAGACACAGTGCCTGAAGAACTATGAAAGGAGTTTCGTGACATTGTACAGGAGGCAGGAATCAAGATCATCCCCAAGAAAAATAAATGCAAAAAGGTAAAATGGTTGTCTGAGGAGGCCTTACAAACAGCTGAGAAAAGAAGAGAAGTGAAAGACAAAGGCAAAAAGGAAAGATATACCCATTCGAATGCAGAGTTCCAAAGAATAGCAAGGAGAGATAAGAAAGCCTTCCTCAGTGATCAATGCAAAGAAATAGGGGAAAATAATAGAATGGGAAAGACTAGAGATCTCTTCAAGAAAATTAGAGATACCAAGGGAACATTTCATACAAAGATGGGCACAATAAAGGACAGAAATGGTATGGACCTAACAGAAGCAGAAGATATTAAGAAGAGGTGGCAACAATACACAGAAGAACTAATCAAAAAGATCTTCATGACACAGATAATCATGATCGTATGATCAGTCACCTAGAACCTGACATCCTAGAATGCAACATCAAGTGGGCCTTAGGAAGCATCACTACAAACAAAGTTAGTGGAAGTGACGGAATTCCAGTTGAGTTATTTCAAATCCTAAAAGATGATGCTGTGTAAGTGCTGCACTCAATATGCCAGCAAATTTGGAAAACTCAGCAGTGGCCACAGGACTGGAAAAGGTCAGTTTTCATTCTGATCCCAAAGAAAGGCAAAGCCAAAGACTGTTCAAACTACTGCCCAATTGCACTCATCTCACATGCTAGCAAAGTAATGCTCAAAATTCTCCAAGCCAGGCTTCCACAGTATGTGAACCATGAAATTCAAGATGTTCAAGCTGGTTTTAGAAAAGGCAGAGGAACCAGAGATCAAATTGCCAACATCTGCTGGATCATTGAAAAAGCAAGAGAGTTCCAGAAGAATATCTCCTTCTGCCTTATTGACTATGCCAAAGCCTTTGACTGTATGGATCACAACAAACTGTGGAAAATTCGTAAAGAGATGGGAATAGCAGGCCACCTAACCTGCCTCCTGAGAAATTTGTATACAGGTCAAGAAGCAACAGTAACTAGACATGGAATAGCAGACTGGTTACAAATTGGGATAGGAGTACATCAAGGCTGTATATTGTCACCCTGCTAACATTTAGAAAACAAAGATCATGGTATTTAGTGCTATCACTTCGAGGCAAATAGATGGGGAAACAATGGTAACAGTGAGAGACTTTATTTTGGGGAGCTCCAAAATCACTGCAGATGGTGATTGCAGCCATGAAATTAAAAGATGCTTGCTCCTTGGAAGAAAAGCTATGACCAACCTAGAGAGCATATTAAAAAGCAGAGACATTACTTTGCCAACAAAGGTCCATCTAGTCAAAGCTGTGGTTTTTCTAGTAGTCATGTATGTATGTAATAGATGGACTATAAAGAAAGCTGAGCACTGAAGAATTGATGCTTTTGAATTGTGGTACTGGAGAAGACTCTTGAGAGTTCCTTGGACTGCAAGGAGGTCCAACCAGTCCATCCTAAAGGAAACCAGTCCTGAATATTCATTGGAAGGACTGATGCTGAAGCTGAAACTCCAGTACTTTGGCCATGTTATGCAAAGAACTGACTCATTTGAAAAGACCCTGATGCTGGGAAAGATTGAAGGCAGGAGGAGAAGTGGACGACAGAGGATGAGATGCTTGCATGGCATTACTGACTCTATGGATATGAGTTTGAGTAAGCTCCAGTAATTGGTGATGAATAGGGAAGCCTGGCGTGCTGCAGTCCATGGGGTCACTAAGAGTCGGACATGACTGAGCACCTGAACTGAACTGAACAGGGTAGCAACTGACTCAACAAAATATTGACAGGCTTTATTAGGGAAGAAAGGGCAAAGTGGTATATGAATACAAATAGCAGCCTCTGCCACACCTATGACAAAGATTCAAGATAATGTCTGTGAAAGCAGTTTGAAATACAGTAAAAAGCAGTGTACATATAAGGCAGGTAAAGCAAGTTGCCTTGTCAGTCTCCACAGAAATATTAGATAACCCTCTGGGAGTTCTGGGACATTGTCTTCTGATTTGGGGTCGGTGAACTCTATCTGATAAAGCATTGTTTTTTCTTTCCCAAATAAGAATGTGTAAGTGAAGTTTTCTTTGGTATGGGTCCCTGGGAAAATCCCATTTAAGGGGAATGTAGGCCTTTCCAAACAAAAACTCATGCCATAAGGAAACTTTCATCACCAGACTCTTCCTTAAAGTAGTGAAAGCCTACAGGCCTCAGACATAAAGCTGCTGATACAAACTGACTTCATGACAGCAGCTCAAATTTAGATACTGTATCAATAAGAGTTCTCCAAAGAAACAGAACCGACAGGAGATATATATATATATTAAAAGATTATTTAAAGGAATTGGCTCATGTGTGGAGGCTGGAAAGTCCAAAATTGATAGGGTAAAAAACCTCAGAAAGAATTTCTATCTTATAGTCTCAAGACAGAATTTCCTCCTCTCTAAGAAACCTCAGGTTTTGCTGTTAAAGCTTTCAACTGGTTGTTTGTGGCTCACCCACATTATGGAGGGAAATATCATCCCTTATATCTATCATCCTTGTGCAGATACTTAAGCTCTTTAGGGCCCTAAAATGCAATGATAATATCTTCCTCAAATAAATGTTGATAGGAGTTTTAAAATATTTATTTATTTGGCTACACCAGGTCTTAGTTGCAGCATGCAGGATCTTTAGTTGTGGCATGTGAACTCCCAGCTGTGGCATGCAGGATCTAGTTCCCCAACCAGGGATCGAACTTGGGCCACCTAGGCTGGGAGCACAGAGTCTTAGCCAATGGACCACCAGGGAAGCCCCATTATTACATAATAGGATAATATGTAATAACGATTTTTTTAGGTCCTACCAAAGTTAGGTATTATTTAGTACATAGTTGCTTTCACAATCAAGGCTGTAGCTGAGTGTAATGTGATATTATTCAAGCAGGTCCCAGTGGCTAAGGAAGCTTCTGTAGTTATGGCGTCTGGGCTCATAAACCTTGTACAAGGGGGAGCTGCCCAGGTCAGTCACCACCTCCTGATCTGTATGGCTGGTGTGAAACACTGAGCTAAATAAACCTGTCTGGGTTGGTTGATCCTCTGACACATTTTGTTTCCATTTGAAGAAGCTGGTCAACTGAAGCAGACTGAATAAATTTCAGGAAAAAGACTATACAAAGTTAAACAGATGACTTTATGGCAGGACTTAATCAGAGTTTTAATATGCATCATGAATCTCTAAAAGGGTTTTCTAGTATGTAGCATCAGGAACTTCTCTAACACTTCTTGGTAGCAGAACCTCTGTTTCCATTTTTTGAGCACCTTACATCAGGGGTCCCCAACCTTAAATCAGGGGTCCCCAGCTTAGGAAGCGGGCCACACAGCAGGAGGTGAGCAGCAGGCAAGTTAATGAAGCTTCATGGGTATTTACAGTCACTCCTCGTCACCTAAATTACCACTTGAATTCCACCTCCTGTCAGATCAGTGGAGACATTAGATTCTCATAGGAAAGAAAGCCCTAACCCTAAAGTCAAGGCAGAATATCCTGAGATTGCCACAAAATAGAAATAAAGTGCACAATAAATGCAATGCAGATGAATCATCCCCAAACCATGTCCATCCCATCCCATGCACCCCCACCAACACCACTGCCCTAGTCTGGAGAAAAACTGCCTTCCATGAAACTGGTCCCTGGTGCCAAAAAGGGTGTGGACCACTGCCTTACATATCATCGTTTGAGAAACTGTGCTTCACAGAGATCCACAGTACCAAGCTACTTTTTATTTTTTTAATTTTTATTTTTTTAATTCTACATTACAATACTGTATTTGTTTTGCCATACATTGACATGAATCAGCCACAGGTGTTCACGATCTCCCAATGCCAAAGCCCCCTCCCACCTCCCACCCCACATCCTCTCCCTGAATCATCCCGTGCACCCGCCCCATGCGTCCTGCATCCTGTATTGAACGTAGACTGGCGCTTCATTCTTACAAGATAGTATACATGTTTCAATGCCGTTCTCCCAAATCATCCCACCCTCTCCCTCTCCCTCAGAGTCCAAAAGTCCGTTCTATACCTCTGAGTCTCTTTTGTTGTCTCACATAGAGGGTCTTCATTACTATCCTTCTAAATTCCATATATATGTGTCAGTATACTGTATTGGTGTTTTTCTTTCTGGCTTACTTCACTCAAGCTACTTTTTAAATGACTATTAGAATGTCCAACCATTTCTACCAAATGCTTGTCCTTAAACCTTAGAGATGGTAGGAGATACCCAGAACGGCTCATTAGAGAGCTTCACAAGTGCTACATGATCTTTCTCTAACTCAGTTTAAAATGCCAGCTACGACTGTACTAGACTCGACATTAAAGCTGAAATGTTTCAGTTAAAAATTTAACACACAAATGGAAATTCAAGAATCAGGAAGGAACTAAAAGGCTTCTTGGCAAAAGGCATCTTATAGAACGAATGACCTGATGTTTCCCCTCAGCGTGGAATGGGCCGAGTCATGGAGCTTTTCTGGAAACAAACCCTGAATCTACACACATTGTTTAACTTTCTACAGTCTGCTTAATGGCAGCCCAATAATCAGAGGAGGAGGGTGTTCCCCTGGCCATTTAGAGGAGATGCTGAATTAACCTTTTCTTTTCAAATTCTTTTGCACATTTACACACTACCCTTGATTCCTGTGTTGGGAAGATTCCCTGGAGGAAGGCATGGCAATTCAGTCCCGTATTCTTTCTTGCCTGGAGAATCCACAAGGACAGAGGACCCTGGTGGGCTACAGTCCATGGGGTCGCAAAGAGTCAGACACCACTGAGAGACTAAGCACACTTGAATAGGTAATCTCACTTCTACCCAGCACTCTAGTGCCATATCTTTTTCATGTATTGGGTTGGCCAAAAAGTTCATTCAGGTTTTTCTATAACATCTTACAGAAAAGCCTGAATGTACTTTTGGCCAACCCAATAGACCTGAGCAAACCCCATGAGGGGGTGACCGAGACCACCGAGAGAGCCAAGCCTGCAGGCACAGTGGCACTGGCAGCACCCTGCAAGCAAACCTTTGTCAGTCTACCAACATTCCTAGTAGGTGCTGATCATCCCAGCAGGTCCACGGAAACTGCAACTATCAGAGTTCTCTTATCTGATCATTCTGCTCTTCATTTGGTCAAAGGGCATAATGGTTGCCCTCACTCCTGCTAGTCCAGTGGCTCAAATTTGAGCCTGCTTCAGACTCCTCTGAAGGACATGATGCATGCATATCTCTGGGCCCCATCTCCAAAGCCTCAGAGTCAGTGTCCCCATGGCATTCATATGAGCATGGCAATTGGCTTCTTCCCACTCCAATGTAGATGGTCTGTGGCCCCCACCTCAAGATATTGCCATTTTGGACACCTCAGTCAACCACCATCAAGTAAAAACTGGTGCCTATCCAACTTACACCCAACATGTGAGCTTTCTTCAGGTGTGGAAAGCTAAAAGAAGGTTTGTAACACAATTCACCCACAGGTTCACTTTCTAATAGAGATAACAATTGTTCTATTGGGAAAATGTATTATTAACTCATTAATTTAGCAAGAAAATAAAAATATTTAGTTTAAACCTTACTTTTAATTATAAGCAAATCATTACTTAGCAAAAGCAAAAACTAAAAGAATTAGAAGGGCTTCCCTGGTGGCTCAGACAGTAAACAATCTGCCTGCAATGCAGGAGGCCTGCGTTCAATCCATGGGTCATAAAGCTCCCCTGGAGGAGAGAATGGCTAACTATTCCAGGATTCTTGCCTGGAGAATTTCATGGACAGAGGTGGGCAACAGTGCAGTGGGTTGCACAGAGTTGGACACAGTACTATTTAGCTGCTAAGTCATGTCAGACTCTGTGACTCCATGGACTATATGTAGCCTACCAGGCTCCTCTGTTCATGGGATTCTCCAGGCAAGGATATGGAGCAGGTTGCCGTGCCCTTCTCCAGAGGATCTTCCTGACCCAGGGATCAAACCTCCATCTCCTGCATTGCAGGCAGATTCTTTACCACTGAGCCACCAGAGAAGCCCACCAAGCAAATGCCTTTGCCTTTATTGAAATGCTATAATAAACTTTATTTACCTAAAGGTTTTCTTTTTTCCTTCTTTTCTCTTCTTTATTTCAGAAGAGACATCTTCAGAAAGGCCATTCTGTTTCTTAGTTGTTTCTGGACTGTTCTGGAATCTTTTCAGGGTACTCAGCCCTGCCACTTGAGCCTGAAAACTGGAGTCATTCATTCCTTATTCTATTCAGTAAATGTTCATGAGCATCTCTAGGCAGTAGAGGTAGTGATTGAGAAAGACTATGCCTCACCCAGATGGAGCTTCCATTCTAGTGGAAGAGACAGAAAAGTAACAGAGCAATTACAAAATACAGAAAGCAGTGCAGGGAGCAACAGGGTCACATCCAAGGAGCACCTAACCCAGACTTGAAGGTGGGGATATATAGTCAGGTGGCGCAATTGTAAAGAACCTGCCTGCCAATGCTGGAGACATAGGAAACACAGGTTCAGTCCCTGGGTCAGGAAGATCCCCTGATGTAGGGCATGACAATCCACTCCAGTATTCTTGCCTGAAGAATCCCATGGACAGAGGAACCCGGCGGGCTACAGTCCACAGGGTCACAAAGAGTCCGACCCAACTGAAGCAATTTAGCATGCATGCATATATAGTCAAGCTTTCCCAAAGAAAATGTCACCCAAAATGAATCCCAAAAGATGAAATAAAGCTGACAGAATGGCAGAAAGGACACAGTGGCTTTAAGGAATTGAAATAATTTCAGTATACCTGACCATAGCATGGGCTTGGTGGGGTAGGACTGTCAATGGGAAGGGAAGGCAAAGGACAATACTAAAAAGAGACAGTACTTCCTTAACACCTTCTGCTTCTGTGTGAGCTCTCTTACATTGCTTTGTTCCATTATCAGCTTAGTAAATGGAAAAACATAAACTGAAATAGAAAAACACAATTTGGGGTGACGACTGGGTTCACAAAGATGCCCCAGGGGCCCTGTCTGTGCTGCCTCTCTCCTTCCTTCTTTGGTGAACTCCTCCTTCCATCTAGCTCTAGGCACATGACCCAAATTGTACCTGCCATTCTTTTCACATGGTTCAGTATCCTCAGCCCTAGTAATTGGCTGAGAACTGAACTTGGCTTGCTCCAAAACTGGCCATGGGTAGGTCGCATACTCCTGGCCATCGGGATTAGTCTGGGATTAGGAATGAACTCAAGACAAATCCATCAGAGCTCCTCCTCAAGACTTGCTGGACTGGAGCTAGCAAGGCAGCATCTTTTCCCCTGTGGTCCACGAGTTGTGAGCATGTGAGCTGAGAGCTAACCCTGCCATGCCCTCTGCCACAGAGGGAATCCTGCTTTCAGGATGGAGAGTTAAGAATGGAGCTAACACAGAGAGGAGAGATAAGAAGGCACAAGAATCCTGACAGCTTTTCAGCTTCTAGTTTCCTTCCCTAAAGGCCAACACCGAGGCTGCCCTAGTTCCTGTCCTTCCCAAGACCTGACTATTCAGCATTTTCTCTCAACCTCTGAGCCACCAGGCACCCCTCGTGACTAACTTCAGCCCATTCCACCTGGGTCTCCATCACATGCTTGGATGCACTCTACTTGCCATGTTCCTCTGAACTGCTTTTCTCGAAGTGGGTATGGAACAGCCATGAATATGTAGATGATTTGCAACCTGCTCAAGGCTTTCTCCATTTCTTCACCTCATTTCTTTACAACTTTACTCACTTTCTCTCTTCAGAAGGCTTAGAAACCAGCAACCAAAAGAGAATCAGGTATCACAGAGGATTGAAAAGTCCTCCTCACGTCTTCCCTCCTGGGAAAAACCATTGTTCCATGGGGCCAATTGGCTACTTAAGGGTGAAGGAGAAAATGAGTCAAGTAGACCTTTTCAGAGAAGCTCTCCACACACTCTCTAGCCCCTGGCTTAAGTCACCTGAGTCACTCAGAACTCTGCCGAAAATGGGCCAAGTGAGGGAGGAAAGGAGGTCACTGAGCACAGGACAACAGAGTTGGCCAACAGAGCCCACTGTTGACTCATACTCAACACAGCAAAAATAGAACTCTCTGTCCTCCCCTAAACTAACTCCTTGACACAGCTCCCTTATTCCTTGCCTTATCATTCTCCTAGTCACCCTGATCTGATCACCAATTTCTGTCTCTCTACCTACCCTGCAGTCAGTGAGATACTGATTCCTACCATTTTTTTTCCTTTGAAATATCATTTATAGTCATTCTTTCCTCACCATTCTCACTGCCTGAACCAGGATCCATCACCTCCTGCTTGTGCCATGTGCTCGGTCGTGTCTGACTCTTTGTGACCCCATGGACCACAGCCTACCAGGCTCCTCTGTCCATGGAATTTTCCAGGCAAGAATACTGGAGTGGGTTACCATGTCCTCTGCTCAACCAATCTCTTATATGGTTTCTCTGACATCACCTCCTCTCCCCAAGCCCGAGCCGAAAGGACCAAGGACAGGCCCCTGGTCCAAGGGTTGCCAATCCATATTCTGGCCAGTGACCTGAGACAGAGCCTGGTACAAACATAGAAACTAGACTTATCAGATTCTCTAAGAAATTTGGCCTAACAGGAATTTTTGCAGTAGCATGTGATCCTAACAATGCTGACCTCTAACTTTTCTCCCTGGGCCACGCTGTCTCTTCAGTCAAGTCAGACTCTTTGCAACGCTATGAACTGTAGGGCCCTCAGTCCATGGGATTCTCCAGGCAAGAATACTGGAATGAGTTGCCATATCCTCTTCCAGGATATCTTCCCAGCCCAGGGATCAAACCTCTGTCTCTTATGTCTCCTGCATTGGCAGGCAGGTTGTTTACCACTAGTGCCACTTGGGAAGACCCAACTTTTCTCCACATTCCTTTTGAAAGGATTATGCAATTTTATGGGGAGAAGGCAATGGCACCCCCACTCCAGTACTCTTGCCTGGAGAATCCCATGGACAGAGGAGCCTGGTGGGCTGCAGTCCATGCGGTTGCTAAGAGTCTGACATGACTGAAGTGACTTAGCAGCAGCAGCAGCAGCATGCAATTTTATGAGAATAAAATCTTTGGATATTTTTTAAAAATAAAAATTATTTGGCCTAAAAATACTAGAGGGAGAAGGAGAGAGGGAGCAGTGGGGAAGAGAAAGAAAACGGAGAGAGAGAAAGGAGGGAGAGGCAGGGAAGGAGAAGAGAAAAGGGGGAGGGAGACAGGAGAGTAACAGAAGCTGAGGCTTAAAGGATATGTGGAAAGAAGGCATGAGAACAGACTTTTGGACTCAGTGGGAAAAGGAGAGGGTGGGGTGATTTGAGAGAACAGCATTGAAACATGTATATTACCATAGGCAAAATAGATGACCAGTGTGAGTTCAGTGCAAGAAGTAGGGCACCCAAAGCCACTGCTCTGTGACAACCTAGAAGGATGGGGGAGGGGGTGCAAGGTGGGAGGGTGCGTTCAGGATTGGGGGGGACATGTATACCTATGGCCAATCCATGTTGATGTATGGCAAAAACCATCACAATATTGTAAATTAATTATTCTCCAATTAAAATAAATAGATAAATACAGAAGGTATGAAGACAAGTCAGAACTTTAAGGGGGAGAAGTAGAAAGCTAGAGCCTTGGTGGGCTAGCTACACAAATGAAAACTGTAAGGAAGCCGAGGTGAGGAGTATGATAGAATTGGGAGCTTTAGGAAGGATGAACTGAGCAGATGGGGGAAAGAAGGCAGTCAGGAATGAGGGAGATTAAGGCTGAGTGATGTTCCTAGTACAACACTCGAGTGAAAAGTCCCAGATCCTGCTACTGAGGTCACTGAAGCTGCTGTGGGTCCAAGCACAGTTCCCACGAGGTCCCACTGCACTCTGCTTCCTGGTCTTTAGTCCCCTAAAAGTCTCTCTCTCCTTTGTAATTCTTTAACAATGTCCCCACCTCTTAATTCAGGTCATTTGAAAGAGTCTCTATCCCTTGTAAGCAAAAGAAGCTAGTGAGCAGAGTTCCGATGAAATCCTGTCTGGCTTCTGAGAAGCTCATTATCTGGCCCCATACATGCATATCCAGCCGTCCAGTCCCACAACTCCTCAAGCAGGACCCTCCACTTCAGAAATATTCAGTCTGCTGGTCCCTGTGCCTCTATTGGCCCTTCTGCCTCACATGCATTCACTTCACTTCACCTGACCAGTTTCTATTCCTGCTTTAAGGCTCACATCCTCTGGGAAGAACTTCCTAGCCCTTCCAGCCCACATTTCTTCTCGTTCCTCTTCCCTACTAAGCCCTATAGTCTGTATCATGCAATATAGTCCCCCATTGTACACTGACTTGTATTTTTCTCTATTTATTCCCTACAGGTTTTTTTGTTTTGTTTTCAGTTGGTTCTGTATGGTATACATGATCGTTCCCTGATCAGGGATCAACCCATGTGCCCTGCAGTAAAGGCCCAGAGTCTTAACTTCTGGACCACCAGGGAAGTCCCTATTTCATGTTTTTAATCTCCCCAACATGTTTTGAACTCATGAGGAGGAAGAAGAGATTTAGTATTGCTTTGAAATGGCCCACTGGATTGCAAACATGGCAGATATTCACAAATATCTCTTGTTGGAAAGGCATCTACACAGAGCACTAATATCTTAAGAGGCACATCGCAGAACCTCATTACTACACTAAGGGGCCCTGTGCTGAGAGTGTGGCCATTGAGATTAAATCCAAAGACGGGGCTCAGCTCAAGGTGAGGCTGCCTTCAGACCCATGGGCCTAGTGAGAGGACCACACTTTTCATTTCCTCCAAGAAGAAAGAGAGAACAGCAAAGGCCTGAGCCCTGGAAATGTCAGCTAACAGCTTGATGTCATGAGATCTCTCCATCTATTCTAGGGAAAGCATAAAATCCTAACCCTATGTTCCTTTGGGAACAAGCACCTCAAAACACAGGCCAGGGAAATGCCAATCTTTTCCTCCTTTCATCCTCGAGCTTTCCCCACCCCCCACACCAGAGAAATGCTTTGCTCCCTTCCCCAAGGGACAGTAGCTTTTCCAGGCTAAGCCCAAGTCACCTTTGAAAAAGGTCACCATTCCACGTGGGACTTGGAAACACCAAGAAACACTGAACAGTCTTCTTAGAACTTGTTTCCATCACAGCATTTCAATACCAGAGGAGCGTGTGGTTCCACCCAGTGCCATTTCCAAAACTGACAAAGGACCCGTACATCAGCAGTGGCTATTTTGACACTCCATCATGAGTCATAAAATCTCTATTCAACACCCACTCCCAGAGCCGAAGATATTATTTATTCCAAAGGTTCCATGAGAGGTCTCCACTAAGCGCAGGCTAATCTGCTTCTGAAAACCATAGTTAAGAAAAGGGCAGGTTTCTTGTCATCCTCAGAAACTGAAATACAAAAAATAAATCTGACTAAGAACATGTGGGTGGGAAGGTACATGAGAAGAGGATTTAAGAAAAACTTTTCCCGTGTTACCCACTCAGGAGCTATTGCTGATCCGTGCCTCTATTTCTTGGTTTCCTGTTTTTGCTTATAGCAGATAAAAACTTGATGGCAGTGATCTTAATTTTCTCTGTCAGCTTTCCAAGCTCATGAGGGTGAGGAGAGGGTAGAAACTTTTCCTGTCCTCAGGCAGGAAGGGCTTCCCAGGTGGCTCAGCTGGTAAAGAATCTGCCTGCAATGCGGGAGACCTGGGTTTGATCCCTGGGTTAGATAGATCCCCTGGAGAAGGGAAAGGCTACCCACTCCAGTATTCTGGCCTGGAGAAGTCCATGGACTGTACAGTCCATGGGGTCACAGAGTCAGACATGACTGAGTGACTTTCACTTTCAGGCAGGAAACCAAAGTTCAAGAAAAGGGGCTCCAGCACAAGATGGAAAATGTGGGTGAGCCCCAAGGCTGCTATGGACATATCTGTACGTCCTGGGACAGGACAGGGACAGCTGACAGCTAACAGCTGATGTCATGAGATCTCTCCATCTATTCTAGGGAAAGCATAAAATCCTAACCCTATGTTCCTTTGGGAACAAGCACCTCAAAACACAGGCCAGGGAAATGCCAATCTTTTCCCTGATCTGGGACAGGGACAGCATGTTAGCAAGGAGTCTAGATAGACATAGAGATGTGGACATCATCAATCTGGAAAATGCACATGAGAGATGTTAACAGATCTAAAGGGGACTTCTCCTTTACCTAGCCAGACCAGGGTTTGAAATTCCAACATCAGAAGCTCAGTTGGTTCATTCCTGTATTTGTTGCCTTTTCCCCAGGAGTCATCTTTAAAAAGGTAAATATTCACAGGAAAGATCATATACAACCATTAACACTGTAGTATGAATTAATCTGTCAAATTGTTTCACTAGATGTATATATAGAGAAGAGGGAATAGGGAAGGGAGGGGAAAGAGAGAGAGATGGAGGGACGGGGAAAAAAAGTCATCCTTTCTTGTCCCCTAAAAGTATATTCACAATCATCACTGCCAACTCCTGAACATCAGAATGGATGTCAGAGATTGAAAGCCTCATTTCAGTTTCTTCTGTGTCTGGGCAAGGGGGCTGTCAGTTATGTGAGTCTTTATTTGTTTGGAGGGATGTTGATGAAAGGAAGTCCATTTGAGACATCCTCACAGTGTTACCTCCTCCCCTTTCAAAATCCACTACCACAAACACTATGGTGTTATTTCTATTCTGCCTAGAGTACTGAGTCCCAGCCCACTGTCTTGATACTAGCTCTCCCCTCTGCCTAAAATGCTATTCTTCCTGAAATTTACATAAATCCTCTATCCCCTTCTCAGACAGGCCTTTTCTATCTAACATGTATCTACTCTAGCACATTGCCAATTTGTTTTCTTTGTAACACTTCTCAGTACCTGATTTCATCTCATTTATTTTTATTTACTTGTTTAATGTTTTCTTCCCTCCATCACATATGGGCCTAGAACAGTACCTGGTCCATAGAAAATATTCAGTAAATATTTGTTGAATAGATAAATTGATGGATAGTTGAATAATGAGTCACTACCCTCAATCCCCACCATAAATGGATATCCCCAAGATTGGTTTGAAATAATTTTCTCAGTGTATGAAAAGATCTTCCACATCATATGTCGTTGGAGAGATGCAAATGAAAATAACAAGATACCACTCCACACCTATTAGAATGGCCTAAATCTGAAACATTGTTTATAGTAGCTTTATTCTTAATAGCCTAAACTTGAAATCCTTCAGTAGGTGAAGGGATAAATAAACTGTGGTACATCCAGACAAAAGGAACGCTATTCAGGGCCAAAAATAAATGAGCTACCAAGCCACAAAAAGACATGGAGGAAACTTACATGCATATTACTAAGTTAAAGAGGCCAGTCTGAAAAGACTGTATACTATATTACTCCAACTATGTGACATTCTGGAAAAGACAAAACTAAGGAGACAGTAAAATGATCAGTGGTTTCCAGGGGTGAGGGAGAGACAACGAGAGAGGGATGAATAGGCAGAGCACAAAGGAGTTTTAGGGTAGTGCTCAGCTAGAAAAGAATCCACCTACAATGCGGGAGACCTGGGTTTGATCCCTGGGTTGGGAAGATCCCCTGGGGAAGGGAATGGCTACCCAATCCAGTATTCTTGACTGGAGGATTTCATGGACAGAAGAGCCCATTGGGCTACAGTTCATGGCGTTGCAAAGCTGGGGCTCCAAGGCTGGCCAAAATAGTCTGGAACCACAAGAACATGTCTGACAAAGGGTAGGGAAAGGCCTCTGGTCCAAAGCCATATATGGGGTTTCCCTGGTGGTCTAGTGGTTAAGAGTCCACCTGGCAATGCAGGGGACGCCAGTTTGATCCCTGGTTTGAGAAGATCCACATGTTGTGAAGCAAGTAAGCCCCTGTGCCACAACTACTGAGTCTGTGCTCTAGAGCCTGGGAGTTGCACTACTGCTCCACAGTAAGAGAAACCACCACAAGGAGAAGCCCCACACCACAACAGAGAGTAGCCCCCACTTGCTGCAACTAGAGAAAGCCTGTGTGTAGCAACAAAGGTCCAGCACAGTCAAAAACAACGAATTAAACTAATAAAGAAAAAAATGTTAAGCCATATATATGCTCAGAATCCCGAAGACCTACAGAAAGCAACTGTTCAGGACAAAGCAAGCAAGAGAGCAAACTAGAGGGGCCAAGTTTGGAGGAGACTTGGACTCAGAGGTCAATTCCTGTCCTGTTTAGGAAGTTTCTTAGATGTTTCTTATGACGAAAGAACCTTGGCTGAGGAAGCAAGGAAGTGAATCAGCCTAACTTGAGTAGGGAGCATAATGATCAGGATGAAATCTAAGAACAAGAGCAAATTGTATAGATAGCTTCGTTGGCAATTACCTAAACTCTGAATTGAGAGAAAGAGGTGTGTGTGTGTGTGTATGTGTCAGCTGTGGTAGGGCTAGAACTTCAGAAGTTTTCTATATGCAGAAACCAAAGCTACTATCAACAAACATGTGACTGGGCTCCAGAGGAGGCATCCCTGAGCCATGCTGGGGAGTGGCTCTGCCATGGCCCCCTGGTGGCCGTGCGTATATATCCACCCACACAGGTCATGCAGGCAAAGTGTGGAAGTGCAGCCTGAGTCCTGTCCAATGCTTTGTGATCCTCCTGGTACAGAAGACAGTGGGAGGAGGCCGTGTAAGGAGTCCATCTCCCAGTGATCTACCTTCCCCCTCACCCTCCCTACCCCCACCCCCTCCTGCCCTAGAGGTTCTCATGAGACAGTTTCTCCTTGCTTCTCGAGTCTTAATGAAGTATGCAGTTTTCTGCCTTGTCTTCTCGGAATATCTAACTGCTTTAATATATAAACACACATTTATAAAATATAAATGTTGTAAAAATATATAATACAATTTCTAATATAAATGTATATAAATATTTATTATGCAGAATATCGAACTACTTCGTGGCAGCCTACATAGGGCTTCTCAGCAATGAAGTGCCCCACCACTCATGTTGCAGTCATCTGGCCCATGTCATTCCTTTCAGTGTGGGGAACAACAACTACAAAAAGGTGGCTCTTTCAGCTTCTTCTTGTTTTTACTGTCTACGTGAGTACTCAACTTTCTAAATCTAAAAGTGCCTCACTGTATCCTTACCAGTCAAATCAGTCAGGTCATGGCCTTGGCCTTGCCTTGTATTGTATGTGTGAGATTGACAGACCTCGGACAGGAAAAAAAAAGGCAAGCTTCTTATTTATACTATGATGTCTGTGGGGAAAGATTTCCCTGCTGGATAGTTTGAGTGAAAACATTCAAATATATGTCAATCCCCTCTGAAGAAACCCTGATATGGTCCAAACCCACTGCTGAGACCTTACTCAGTCAGGTCCCTGCTGACATACAATTACTTTGAAGTTACTGGCCATTTGCTACAGGGGGACAGGGCGTCCCTGCAATGCAGACTCATGGCGTCCACAGCCACTATACTTAGAGTATCACAACAGTTCATTTTGCAGCAAATCTCCACTCATCTCAGTCTAATGAGGACACAGTCATTTGTAAAGACTTCAGCTGCTGCTGCTGCTGCTGCTGCTAAGTCACTTCAGTCGTGTCCGACTCTGTGCGACCCCATAGATGACAGCCAACCAGGCTCCCCCATCCCTGGGATTCTCCAGGCAAGAACATTGGAGTGGGTTGCCAAGACTTCTAGAAAAGGTCTATTGCCTCCTCTATCAACCAGTGCGATTCTTGACCTACCAGGACACTCTTACTTAAGTTTTACATGATTCTCATCCTGTGGTGGTGACCTCTGTCCCCATAAAGGCAGAGAGGCTAGTGTGTATAGCACAGTCCTTGACCTCCTGGAACTTATACTCCAAGGAGAAAGTCAAATGGAGCCACAAAAACAAGCACTTAGGTATATAATACACAGTGCTATGTAATAAAAAGTTTAAAGCCAAGGGTTATAAAGGTGGAGTAGGAAAGGCAAACTCGCTTCAAATTTGTAGATTAAGTATGGCATTCTGGAGGATGTGGCATTTCAGCGAGGCCTAGAAAAAAACAGATAAAATTTCAATAAGCACAGAAGGGATAATAATTGGGTAAATAGGAAAAACTAAAGGTCCTAGAATATAGATAATGCTGGGGGAAAAAAGAATTTTTAATTTAATTCTTTTCTTTAGAGTGATTGCAGATGACCTTTGCATCTAGAAAATATGGACAGGATACTACAAGTCAGAAACCAAGAACAAGGAAAAGCATAGGAATTTAAAATATAATTGCCAAAACAAGAAGCAATGGACAGTGAGTAGATGTAAAAGAGCAAAAGTAAGGATAACCTAGTCATTAGGCATACTGAGCAGCTGAGGGGCGAAGAGAGAATGGGGAGCAGGCAGGCAATTAGGAGAGTAGTCAGAACAAAGCGAACAGCAGCAGCTATGGCTCCCATAACTCCAACAAGGTGCTAGCTGCTTTCCTTACAGACTTTACCTCATTTAATCCTCACAAAACACAGCAAGGTAAGTTATGTTATTAAGAAACCGAAGCTCAGAGAAATAAAGGAGCTGCCCTCGGGTCAGACGAGTAGCGAGTAGCTGGGCTACGTCTGACCCCAAAACTATTGCTCTCAGCTCCCTCATTGGCAGGAAGGCACCGGGGAAGCAGCAGAGAGAAGACAAGGTTGACAGTGCCAGACCAGAAGCAGATGTGTCTGGGAAAAGATCCTTCAGAAGCTGAGGAGGGGCAAGGTCGCAGGCATAAGTGGGGAAGTGGCAAAGTGATGGAACAGGCAGACGGTGAGGGGGCTTTTCTTCCTCCAGGATTCTGAACACTGCTGAGGAGACCCAGGGAGGCTGAGACACAGTGAAGTAGAAGCTGAGAGGCAGCAGATCCAAGAGGACCCTGAAACCAACGCTGGGCCTGCCTCCAAGAGCAAGCTGCTTGTGCCTGATGACTCATTCCCCAGGACATGGCCAGTTCCTGGCCAGCAGCCATGCAGGGTGCTGCAGCAGGCACTGTTCCACACCACGAGGCACTGTCACATCCAGCCCCTCCACTGGTCTCCAGGAAGTGTGGCCACACACGAAAGCCATGTTTGACTTTGTGTCACTAAACCATTTCTTCCTGTTGGCCAACTGGAGGGCAAAAGGGATCAAGCTAAACCAGTGAAGGGATGTGTCAATTCCAAATTACTCCACAAGACGTTTTCTAAATGTGTCTGAACTGGCCTTCTATAAAGGGCAAAGTGGCACAAGAAACTGAAACTCTACCCTTGAAAATTGTTCAAGAGGGGTAGCCCCGAAAATCTGAATTCCAAAACCCCAGGGCAGGTGGCCTTTTCAAAGAGCTGAGTTGATTTTATCACTAGCTTTAGTTTGAATTTGCCACAGATTTCCTCCGTAATCCAGGATGTGATAAGAAACCAACATAACAGGAATTCATCTTCCCCAAGGAAAGGTGAGCATCTCTGAGCTCAACAGAGACAACTGGAACCTAATTACATTGTCTCTTTTCAAGCCTTCCAGTAAAAGTGTAAAATGAAAAAGGACTGAAAGAGGTTGTTTAGCACAGCTATAATGTGACCACGTTTTCTTTTAAAAATTACACACCAAGTAGCTGCCATTTTTAGAAAATGATCTGAAATCAGAGCAAGTGTCACTGTAGCAAAAAATAAATAAACAAAGACCCTTATTCAAGGGCTTTTGGAACCTGGGTCCCCAAGAGCAGTATTTCCTTGTTAGATTTGATTAATTTTACACAAAGGTAGGCCAGGAAGGCTGATCTGGAAAAAGAAAAGCAAACCTTTGTGAAGAAAAACAAGTATGTGGCCTTCAGGGAGCTAAGCACATGTTTAATTTTGTGTTTTAAACTTCTCAGCAGACTGCAGATCTATAAAGGGAATCACTGAAAGTGAAGATAACAGATAACGGGCGACTTACCCAGAGCATCAGGCTGTTTTCCGCAAGACGGGGCGAGAAGTGAGAAAGCAAAATCTTTGCTTCAGTTACACAAACTCCCTCTCCTTTGCAGAGAAACTTGATAGCTGAAATGGAGCCAGACGCTAATGCGGAGGCGCTGCCAATATCTCTGTGCTTGTCCAACACTGACATCTAGTGTTCAATTCTGGATTTTTTTCCAGAAAATGCCCCAAGTAGGTGAATCTCCTCTATGCTTTTTATTGTGAAAGATGCTTCTTCTTTTTCTTTTTGGAAAATATCAAATTATAATTTAATTATTATTTTGTAAAAGATATTTATTCAATTTAATTTTTAGTTTTAAAAAGTTATAAGGGTTGTTATTTTCATTAAATAAGACTTGACAAGTGTGTGAAAAAAAGCACAGGATCTCTAATCTGAATTTGCTGGGTATCATAATTCTCTCTGGAGAAGGAAATGGCAACCCATTCCAGTGTTCTTGCCAGGAGAATCCCAGGGACAGGGGAGCCTGGTGGGCTGCCATCTCTGGGGTCGCACAGAGTCGGACACGACTGAAGCGACTTAGCAGCAGCAGCAGCATAATTCTCTCTCACATCCATAAAGCACTAATCAGTTTCCAACGCATTACCAGTTATCTTATCTTGTTAGCTATTCAACAACTCTGAGATGTGGGAGTCAGGATCATCTGATTTTGCAGAAAAGGACACAATGGCCCAGAAAATCTAATAATCCAAGGTAATAGAGCAAGTCAGAGGGGATGCTAGTTCTAGAATCAAAGTTTTCCAACTTCTAGGCCAGGACTCATTAAGGCATCATTTCCTTTGTAGAAAGAAAGAAATTACGCTCAACTGATGAGGGAAAAGGCAAATGGGGACACACAAATATACACACCCTTCCTTTTGCTCTGCCCCATTAAAGCCTTGACATTAACTAATGAGCAGAGAGGAAAGCCACTGTGGATGGCTTTTAGTCCACTGCATTTTAGTCCACCGAGAAAGACTCAGCTAAAGCTAATGGACCCACTGGGCATTATTAACCTTCCCCTCCAGCCTACCAGAATCAGCCGCCGCAATGAAGTACAGGAGCTGGTGTTTACAAACACCCAAAGAGCTTGGACTGTCACCCAAGGAGCTTGAGAGCTGGTTACATTATGGCCAGATTTAGGCACTTTCCCCCAAGCAGCTGCATTCTGATGATGCTAGCAAGCTTCCTAATTATCATCTGAACTACAGGTATATTGGGAACCTCAGGACAAGCGAGGCACACTTGAGGGTAGGGTGAATGGATTAGAAATGTATATACATTTCTTTCCTCTATAAGCAACTTACCAAAGGCTTCAGAATTTTAAACAGAAACTTCTGTTTTTAAACACGATCATTAGCTGGAACTCTAAGAAAGAGAAATCAAACCATGAAGGTTTGAACACCAGTGAGCACTTCATAAACGTTGTCTGGAAAAAAAGATATTCCATGAGATTCCCAGAGAGATGTGGAGCATTTGCCTTTGATGCCTGCGGCCAGACTTGCACTGTTACCACTTCGCTAGGAAATGAAACCTGTGGTGGGGATGAGACTGGAAGTAAGAGAGACCAGTAAACCAGACAAAGGGGAGGAGGTCAACCCTCAGAGTTCATATCTCTGCCCCAAAGCAGCTCCATCTCTAGAAAACCAAGGTGTCAAATCCTACCATTAATATCCCTTTAAAATGGCAAATTAAAAGGCAATGATACAGCTTTCTATATCAATGCTCCTTTCCCATTCTGTGGATCCTGTCCCAACTTGGTGGTCTAACCTCTTAATAACAATAGTAACAACAATAGTAACACCTAGCACTAATACAGTAAGCACTATTCTAAGGGTTTTTGTATATTAACTCATTAATCCTCACAACAATCCCATGAGGTAGATGCTATGATCCCCGCACTATTCTAAGGGTTTTTGTATATTAACTCATTAATCCTCACAACAATCCCATGAGGTAGATGCTATGATCCCCACTCTACAGAAGGGTAAGCTGAGGCACACAAGTAACTTAATTGAAATTCCATATCTTTTAAGTGGTGGGACTAGAAATTAAACCCAGGTCTGTCCAACTGCAGTGTCCTTAACCTCTGTATCAGTAGTTTTCAAAGTGTGGTCCTCAGCCTTGTCTCTCCACACCTGCCCCCGACCAGACCTAGTGAAACAAAAACTGGGGTGGGGGCCCAGCCCCTGGACTTTAACAGGCCACACAGGTGATTCTGCTACACATGATAGCTTGAGAAGCACTGCTCTATATGATACCACCTGTCGCTAAAAGTCAGTTGCAGGTGAGGATCATCAGCTCACAAAGAACACTCTGCCCAGTCAGGAGGCAGCTTGATTTCCTGCCATTTGATGTTTTCTGATGAAACTGGAGTATGAGAACATGATTCAGTTTGATTGTGGGCTTGGATTAATCTTGAATGCTTTGGTATCACTCCTTACTCCTAGCAAAATTCCAAGACACTTTTTAGATCCAGAAATCAAAGGCATTCAACTCATTGTATAATTGACAAAAACCACTCATTGAGTCCATCCTCCTTCCTCCAAAAATGTACACACAACCATCTTTAGGCCAGCAAGTGAGTATCTCTTTATTTTTTTATTTTTAGATTTTTCAAAGGGTGAGTATCTCTTTAAAAATAAAAAAAAAAAAAGGACTTCCCTGGTGTTCCAGTGCTTAAGACTTTGCCTTCCAATGCAGAGGATGCAGGTTTGATCCATGGTCAAGGAGCTAAGATCCCATAGGCCTCATGGCTGAAAAACAACAAAAATTGAAACAGAAGCAATACTGCAACAAAATTCAATGAAGACTTTAAGAAAGAATCGTTGTTGTTGTTCAGTTACTAAGTTATGTCTGATTCTTTGTGACCCCATGGACTGTAGCATACCAGGCTTCCCTGTCCTTCACCATCTCCCAGAGTTTGCTCAAACTCATGTCCATTGAGTCGGTGATACCATGCAACCATCTCATTCTCTGTCACCCCCCTTCTCCTCCTGCCCTCAATATTTCCCAACATCAGGGTGTTTTCCAGTGGGTCACCTCTTCACATCAGGTGGCCAAAGTATCGGAGCTTCAGCTTCAGCGTCAGTCCTTCTAACGAATATTCAGGATTGATTTCCTTTACAATTGACTGATTTGATCTCCTTGCAGTCTAAGGGACTCTCAAGAGTCTTCTCCAACACCAGAGTTCAAAAGCATCAATTCTTCTGTGCTCAGCCTTCGTTATGGTCCAACTCTCACATCCATACATGACTACTGGAAAACCCACAGCTTTGACTATATGGACTTTTGTCAGCAAAGTGATGTCTCTACTTTTTAATATGCTTTCAAGGTTTGTCATAGCTTTAGTGAAATAAACTTTTCCAAGGTCCCCTAAGTAGAAAATGACAGATACTAGCTGGGTTCTAAACCCAGAAGGTCTGCTCCCAGAGCTGCCCATGCATAACACCATGCTTGCTGCCTCTCTTTGGGAAATTCCTCCTATTTCACTTTTATTTTCCCCTCCTCGTCTCTACACACATTAGCCCCCCAGGAAGTTCTACAGTAGAGTAACTGTATAACCCAACTGTATTGTCAAATCCATTGTATAATGCAATGTCTCCCAAACTTACTTGATCAGGGAACCCTTTTTTGTCTACCACCTACTGAATTTGCCTGACACAACTGGTCTTAGAACTACATTTTGGGAAAACCTTTTTGGTCAGGAAGATAACTCTCTAACTCAATCTTTAAGCCACTGTGAGAAAGTAGATGGACCAATGAGGGGGAAGATTGTGTGTGTGTGCCTGTGTGTGTGTGTGTGTGTATACTGTAGAACATATATAAGCATTTACTCTTATTGCTGGTGGTGGTGTCATTCTTGACATGTACCTAACATCTTTACCACATCTTTGGTTAACCTTGAAGGGCAAGACAGACAGATGATCTTGAGGGAAAGAAGCTTGTTTTACTTAGAGTACCAGATACAACTTGTGTCACTGACAGCAAAGGCATGATGCCACCATCTCAGCCAGCCAGCACTTTGTAAGAGGGAAGCAGAGCTATGCCACCCACTCCAGGACATATGGTTTGCCATCTCCAAGCACACTGGTAATGATGGGCGGCTTCCCCCTCACTGCCCCTGCCTCCCCCAGCCCCTCACCTAGAAGCTCCAGAGTGCTTACCACCTTCATCCAAATAGCCAGATGGAGATGTAGAGTCACATTCAGTAACCTCTCTTTCAAATGTCTATGCTCCCAGGAATTCTGCTTGATGGCATGGAGTAATGAGCTTTTGGGGCATGGGAGCAGGAGGAGGGAGGATTCTACCTTTGACAATTAGCACCTCACACAGGGAAACAGAAGTAGGAAGGGCTCCAGATTACAGGGTAAACTGTTATCAATCTGACTTTTGGTGTCAGGTTGCTGAATCTGAAATTCCTTAAATCATATCAAGCTACAGGTAAAAAAAATTGTCATAAACAACATTTCTCTGATTTTCACACAAACCCATTTTTATGGTGCCGCCACTATTTCTCGGTGGTTGTCTCAGGTCTATTCATAAAGAAGCCTTCTCAGCCCTATGGACTTCTTAGACCTTCACCACCTACAGAAGCCACATCCCAGGCACCTCATCACTGCTAGCAATGCTCACCATGAATGATAATGGCATTAATGTTTGTACCAAGGATACCACTTACCCCTGTTCCCAAAGCCTCCAGAGCTACATTAAGCCACTGATGCCGCTTTGCACTACTTTTTTTTTTTTTTTTTTTTTTGCTGCACTACATCGCATGTGGAATCTTATTAATAGTTCCCTGACTAGGTATTGAACTGGGGCCCCTGTACTGGAAGTGCAGAGTGTTAACCACTGGACCACCAGGGAAGTCCCTACCCTGCACTACTCTTAAAATGGCCCTCTGTGCTGCCCCTGGTGTCACTGATGTACCACAACCCTCTAAGTGCCAAAGTTGAGTTCTGTTTCCTGGAAACCCCATGTGCCAGAGTTGGCTATGTTCTGAGCTAATGCTCAATCACGTCACCATAAAAGCTGTGCTGCCTTATCTCCCTTCCAATGTCTCACAGAGTTCTTTAGAGAAACTGCTTTGTTTTTTTCTGCTTTTATCTCCTTTGGGGGCTTCCCAGATGGCTCAGTGGTAAAGAATGCACCTGCAATGCAGGAGACAGAGGTTTGATCCTTGGATCGGGAAGATTCCCCCGGAGAAGGAAATGGCAACCCACTCCAGTATTCTTTCCTGGGAAATTCCATGGACAGAGGAACCTGGAAAGCTATAGTCCACGGGGTCACAAAAGAGTCGGACACCACTTAACAACTAAACAATAATCTTGTTTTTATTTTCACAATCCCTTCACCCTCTGTGTCTATTTAGATACAAATCCTTAGGGAACTAGACCAATGGGTAAATTTGAGTGGCAGGCAATAGATTATACTCAGATTTTCCCAAGCCCTCTAACAACTAAGGCACTATTATTGTATCTAGCATGTGAACATGACTCTCAGAAGTCTCCTTGGTATCCCATGGAGGCATGGGATGGAGGCTGTTTACAGCATGTCCAAAGAGACCTGAATCCTGGTGGAGAAATCCAGCTTGGGCTCTCTATAGTTTCACTTCTACAGGAGATTTTATCCCCAGTACATCTTTCTTTCAAACCAACCCAAAAGACCACAGGATTGGACTAGGAAGAAGATGACCAGAATTCAAATTCCAGTTCTATCAGTTATCAGTTCATATGAGTCCTGGGCAGGCCGCTGAACCTCCACCTGCTACGATAATAGTAACTCTCCTATCTCCAGGCTTGCCCATTCAAGAAATACATATTGAGCTTCTTTCTAAAAGATAGAGGACACAGTGCCAGGCCTGTTGCAGAGTAAAGAATAGTCACAGATTTTGCTAGGTATCAGCATGCAAACTAACAATATTTTTGAGAAAATATTAGTTGAGTTCTTATTATTTGTTCTTCACTTTACATGTGATCTCATTCCCCACAATAGCCCTATAAGATGAGCATGATTAAGCTCATTTTATAAATGAGTATAACAGACGCTCAGGGAAGATCATAAACTTATTCAAGCCACACATCTAGTACATGGTGGAACTGGGATTCTTCCACCAGACCATCCTGCCTCATGTATATAGGGAGCTATAATACAAGGTAGAAAGCGATTCATCTCATAAGGCATAGATGAAGTGCCACGGAATCAAATGAGATGCATATGAAAGTGTTTTTATAAACAGTCAAGCTGACACAATTGTAAGGTGTTTCTGTTATTATCAATAGGGTGAGTGCTCTATAAAATATGCTAGCTGTAAAGTTCCATCTGTAAATAGGAGTTAACCAAGCCTTATAGAGGTGTAAAAGAAAGGAGTATTTAATTTCAGCTGCAACAGATCATTGGAAGGCAACTGGTGCCTCAAATTCAATCACTATTCTAAATAGCCCCACATGTGTATATGGCCGTGGGTAATCCGTGTGAACAGATCAAGCGCCTCCACAGCTCAATGCTAGCACCCAAGCAGAATGAAAATGAGTCCAGCACATTGCCACATGCTGGATGGAACTCTCAAGAGGACATATTAGGATGGGTTATTAAGATCACTTGGTGAAGCGGAACTTGTTCAGGATGTGTGGACCACTGTGGCCACTATGGGCAAGACCGTATACCCCAGCAGGGCGTAGAGAGCTTGTTTTTGAATGGGGACTGATGTAGAGGCTCTTTTCTGTGAGTTCAAGGTGTAATAATCGTAATTCATATATACTGAGGCACCTCCTATGTGCCAAGCACTGAGCTAAGGACAGAGTACATTTTGAGTTATCATATTGTGATGAAGCCAACTCTATTTTGCCTCTTTTTACTGTTCATGGGGTTCTCAAGGCAAGAATACTGAAGTGATTTGCCATTCCCTCCTCCAGGAGGAGAGGAGAAGAGAAGAAGGGGACAACAGAGGATGAGATGGTTGGATGGCATCACTGACTCAATGGACATGAGTTTGAGCAGGCTTCAGGAGATAGTGAAGGACGGGGAGCCTGGTGTGCTGCAGTCCATGGGGTCACAAAGAGTTGGACACCACTTAGCAACTGAACAACTGAGAGGGTAACAGGCAGGAAGGCAAGGGGTCTCCAAACGGAGGAAATAGCCTGCAAGTGTTAGACATTTTATCTCTCTTAAGCGGCAGGAGCAAACAAACTAGCGATATTTTTTCCTTCTCTATACAAATTTAAAAGGAGGTTTCTCTTAAAATTCTGTGCTGTCATAATGATACCTGGTTTCACTTGAAGTTAACCATTGCCTTTTTCTTATGGAAATGTTTGTCTTAAGCTATGCTAATATACTGTGCATTTACCCCAAACTCTGTCTTCAAGTCGGTTCCGCCTTTTGGGCCCAGAACCTACTTGATAAACCAGTATGTTATATTCCAATATTGTTCCTCTAGTCTATGTAAATGAAACTATTTGTACGGTGATCTGCCCTTCTTCAAGATTCAAGTTAATCATTTTATGGCCCAAGATAAACCATTTGGAGCCAAGGTTATCCCAAAATACATCTTAGGGGTGAGGGGCCTGGTGCCATTCTAAGTTTTGAGACATTCCTTTCTTTCATTAACAGACTGCTGGTGACTATATAACATCCAGCTAAAGACTAGCAGGGGGTACTCTTTCTGCCCCCTTCTGATGCGTATGTCAGAAGCTTTCTCTATCTCCTTTATACTTTAATAAAACTTTGTTACACAAAAGCTCTGAGCAATCAAGCCTCGTCTCTGGCCCCGGATTGAATTCTTCTCCTCCGTGGGCCAAGAACCCCTGGCGTCATGATTCAACAACAACCTTTCACAACAACCCTATTTATCTGATTAAGAACACGTGTTTTGAAGTTATACCAGCCACTGTTTATTTTATACTGGATAAGTTAATTCAGCTCTCTGAGACCCAGTTTCCTAATCTGTAAAATAGAGATCCTAATGCCTACCTCAGAGAGTCGTCATGAGAATTAAGTCAATGAATTTAATAATAAAGCAGTTAATACTATACCCATGGCTTCCCTCATGGTCCAGTGGTTGAAAATTCACCTTGCAATGCAGGGGACACTGGTTCGATCCCTGGACAGGGAGGATCTGACATGCCACGGAGCAACTAAGCCTATGGGGACAACTACTGAGCCTGTGAGCACCTAGAGCCCGTGCTCTGCAATGAGAAGTCCACACATCACTAGAGTAGGCCCCACTCACCACAGAAAAAGCCCACACACAGCAATAAAGACCCAGTACAGCCAAAAATAATTTAAAATACATAAATTTTTTAAAGTAAAAAAAATACTATACCCAGCACATAGGAAATGTTCAATAACTGATAATATTGTTGTCATATTTTTCTACTGAAAGTTCAGCATGGATCATTCTTTTGACTTCTAGGAAATAGTGCTAGAAAGTCCATTCTAGGCATAACAAGTTACTCTAAAATTTAGCAGCTTAGAATAACACATTCATTATCTCACTGTTTTTGTGGGTCAAGAATTCAAGCATGGCTAAACAGGGTCTTCTGCTCTAGTGTTTCTCACAGGCTATGATCAAGATATTGGCCAGGGCCGGGGTAGCATCTCAAGGCTTGACTGAGGGAGGATCCGCTTCCAAGCTCATTCATGTGCTTGTTGGCAGGACTCAGGTCTTCACAGGCTGTCAGCAGGAGTCTCCTCGCTTGCTATTGGCTGGAAGCCGTGCTTGGTTCCCTGCCAAACAGACCTCTCCAACATGGCATCTTGTTTTGGCAAAGCCAGCAAGAGAGAGAGACAACTAGCAAGATGGAAGTCACAGTCTTGTAACCCTAGTCACAGAAATGATACCACACCATTTTGGCTGTATTCTATTCCTTAGAAGTAAGTCACTGGATCCAGCTCAAAGAGGATTACACCAGGGCGTGAATACCAGGAGCTGGGGGTCACTGAGAGCCATCTTAGATGTTGTCTTCCACACTGAGAAAGGTAATAAACACGAGAGTCAAAGAGAAACTCTTAAAATGCTTTGGTATATAAAATTAAGATTCAGAGTGAACTGTGAAAATAACTATAGGCTATTAAGGGAACAATTAATAAGGAAAGATATTACTAGGTTCTTGGGAGGTTTTGTTTCCCTCAATGATAATAAAAGGACTGGGGGGTGGTATTTGTTTTTGATAAATGTATAGCTTGCTTGAGTTCATTTCATAATAAGATTTTCACAAGGAACTGTATACAAAACCCTGTAATAACCTATAATGGAAAAGAATCTGAAAACGAGTGTGAGTGTCGGGGTCAGGGGAGGGGGGCAGGAGAGAGAGCTTCTCTGGTGGCTCAAATGATAAAGAATCTGCCTGCAATGCAGGAGATCCAAGTTTGATTCCTGGCTCAGGAAGATCCCCTAGAGAAGGAAATGGCAACCCACTCCAGTATTCTTGCCTGGAGAATTCCATGAACAGAGGAGCTAGGTGGGCTACAAAACATTGGGTTGCAGAGAGTCAGACACGACTGAGTAACTAACACACACACACACACATATATATACACACATATACATATATATGTATAACTGAATCACTTTGCTGTATACCTGAAATACAACATTGTAAATCAACTATACTTCAATTTTTAAATATATTAAAAAATAAAGAAAGAAGATTCTAATCATGATCATACCCATTTTACAGATGAGGAAACTGTGGCCCAGAGAGAGCTTACACTGGGTCCTTAAAGAGTAAAGTTGTATTGGAATCCAAGTCTGTTCAACTCCAAAATCTCTTTTTCTGCAGCAGCAGCAGCTATATCTAGTTTCCCCCCTCCAATATTTAGCAAATTAGTGTGATTTGTTCCAGTTTCGTGTTCATGTTTTAGTTTTGTTCAACACCTTACTTTTAACTATATACTCTGGGCTTCCCTGGTGGCTCAGTTGGTAAAGAATCTGCCTGCAATGCAGGAGACCCAGGTTCAACCCCTGGGTAGGGAAGATCCCTTGGACAGGGAAATGGCAACTCACTCCAGAATTCTTGCCTGGAAAATCCCATGGACAGAGTCAGACGCAAGTTAGCAACTAAACCACCACCACCACATATATATATATATATATACCCTAACTTTACCTCCCACACCCATAATCCTTGTCATAAACTTTTCCCCTCCCAAACTGATAGTTTTTGTTTAGAAATTTAACGCCAATTCTTTATAGCTTAGAGCAAAACATTTTTTTAAATAAATAGATGATATTTTGTTTGTGTTCCTGTAGTCCTCAGGTGCTAGGTGATATTTTGTTAATTCTTTTCTGAAAGTAAAAATACTAATCAAGATTTCTATTTTGTACCATTCTGGACCATATCAGCAATCTTTGCCAGTTTGTAGGAAACTAGATTTTCAGCATAATTCAAAAATTTGTACATGCTAAGAGTACAGAGCACCTTGGTACTAAAAAGTAAAAGTGGAGAACAAAGGGATTTATCATGGGAGTAACCCACACTCCATTACAAGGATTTTTTTTTAAGCAAACAAAGCAAATTTTGCAAGCATACCTACAGCCATCATTGACTGAAAAGCCAGTGTATATACATACACAAGGAACTAAGCTCATTAGATACTGAGCAGGATACAACCCTCTGTAAGACATAGGAGATGCCTATGTCTCAGGGAGCAGAGCTGTTCAGCCTGTACCCAAGTGAGCATTAGTTCCTCCAAGAAGACATTTCCAGATGGAGTCACTTCCTATCCAGATTAACTGCTTGAAACTACAGGATGAATTCTTTACATCACTATGTTTTTCATGGGTATATAAAACATCATATCCATCCCATCCTCACCTGTGTTTGGATCTTGGCGATGGTGTTATTTGCCACGGCAGGATTTCTCAGTTAGACTGGAGGCATCAGTATGTATCACATGCTTCCACTTATCTTTGAAGGGTATATATGGAGCACTATAGCTCAGATTATTTCTGGAAGGGAATGCAAAAAAATAACATTTGCCTCTAGAGAGGGGAGGATTGAGAACTGTGGAACTAGAGTAGGTAGGAGAGGAAGACTCACTTTTCACTGTATGATCTTTTGTATAATTTGAAATCGTTACTATATTTATGTATTACATTTTGCCTAAAATACTTCAAATAATTTTTAAAGATTCAAGAAACAAATCAGGAGTTCTTAACTAGGCATGAAATCAGAAGTTCTTATAGAGCTTTTAGCAAAAAAACCATGTAGAGGCAGTTTAACCTTAATAGTTGGGACTGGGACTCTGGAGTCAGATTACATGGGTTTGGCTATCTCCACCACTGGGCATGACATCAGGAAAATAATTTGACCTCTCTAAGCCTCCGTTTCCTCCTCTGTAAATGGTGACTGTGTGGTAAAACCTGCTTTTCTGAGAACTAGGATGAAAGGAGGAGACTTTGGCAAGAGGTGATCCTTCCTGGGACTTGACTCAATGAGTAAAGCAAGGGAAAAGGTGGCTCTGATTCATCATCCCACACTTCCATGTTGGGTCTATGGATCTGAAATTAACAAATGATAATAATGAGACCTGTTTCACTGAAGCCTCATTTGCTTTCTACAGTAGTCTCTATTGCCTTTACTTTGCTTCAAATTGGACCACTGTCTTTCTAGTCTTATAAGCACGTTGGTGATGAAAAATTGTAAGAACACTATTGGAGAATGCAATGGCACCCCACTCCAGTACTCTTGCCTGGAAAATTCCATGGACGGAGGAGCCTGGTAGGCTACAGTCCATGGGGTCGCTAAGAGTTGGACACGACTGAGCAACTTCACTTTCACTTGCCACTTTCATGCATTGGAGAAGGAAATGGCAACCACTCCAATGTTCTTGCCTGGAGAATCCCAGGGACGGGGGAGCCTGGTGGGCTGCTGTCTATGGGGTCACACAGAGTCGGACACGCTAAAGCGACTTAATAGTAGTAGTAGTATTTGCCATTAATTCCTTGAGTATTAGAAGGCATGCTTGGTCATCTGATGTTAGAGCAGAAGAAAGGAGTGGAATGAATTGAGAATTGGGCAAACCTCCACACAGCTGGCCAGAGAAGTCCTAAGTACCAAGCTACCCCTTCTACCCTTCTCCTGCATCCATGCTCCAAATCCAGGGTGCCAAAGCTAATCCATCTAAATTGGATTCTTAATGAGCTTCCACTCCCTGCAGCAATTTCACAGCATCATCTTTTAGAATTTAAAATAGCTCAGCTGTAATTCTATCAGCTCCACTAGCTTTGTTCATAGTGATGCTTCCTAAAGCCCATTTGACTTCACACTCCAGGATGTCTGCCTCTAGATGAGTGATCACACCATTGTGGTTATCTGGGCCATGAAGATATTCTTTGTATAGTACTTCTGTGTATTCTTATCCCCTCTTCTTAATATCTTCTGCTTCTGTTAGGTTCATACCATTTCTGTCCTTTATTGTGTCCATCTTTGTATGAAATGTTCCCTTGGTATCTCTAATTTTTCTTAAAGAGATCTCTAGTCTTTCCCATTCTGTTGTTTTCCTCTATTTCTTTGCATTGATCACTGAGGAAAGCTTTCTTATCTCTCCTAGCTATTCTTTGCAACTCTGCATTCAGATAGGTATACCTTTCCTTTTCTCCTTTGCCTTTCACTTCTCTTCTTTTCTCAGCTGGAGAAGAGAAAGGCCTCCTCAGACAACCATTTTGCCTTTTTGCATTTCTTTTTCTTGGGAATGGTCTTGATCACCACATCCTGTACAATATCACAAACCTCCATCCATAGTTCTTTAGGCACTTTGTCTATCAAATCTAATCCCTTGAATCTTAGGTCATACCTGAATGGTCTAGTGGTTTTCCCTTTCTTCAAGTCTAAATTTGGCAATCAGAAGTTCATGATCTGAGCCACAGTCAGCTCCTAGTCTTGTTTTTGCTGACTGTATAGAGCTTCTCCATCTTTGGCTGCAAAGAATATAATCAATCTGGTTTTGGTATTGACCATGTGGTGATGTCCATGTGTAGAGTTGTCTCTTGTGTTGTTGGAAGAAGGTGTTTGCTATGACCAGTGCATTCTCTTGGCAAAATTCTGTTAGCCTTTGCCCTTGGCAAATTTCATATTCCAAGGCCAAACTTGCCTGTTACTCCAGGTATCTCTTGACTTCCTACTTTTGCATTCCAGTCCCCTATAATGAAAAGGACATCTTTTTTGGGTGTTAGTTCTAGAAGGTCTTGCAGGTCTTCATAGAACCATTCAACTTCAGCTTCTTCAGAATTACTGGTGGGGGCACAGACTTGGATTACTGTGATATTGAATAGTTTGCCTTGGAAACAGAGATCATTCTATCATTTTTGAGATTGCACCCAACTACTGCATTTCAAATTCTTTTGTTGACTATAAGAGCTACCCCATTTCTTCTAAGGGATTCTTAGCAGGTATAATGGTCATCTGAGTGAAATTCACCCATTTCAGTCCATTTTAGTTGGCTGATTCCTAAAATGTCGATGTTCACTCTTGCCATCTCCTGTTTGACCACTTCCAGTTGGCCTTGATTCATGAACCTAATATTCCAGGTTCCTATGCAGTATCATTCTTTACAGCACTGGACTTCACTTCCATCACATGTCACATCCACAGCTGGGTGTTGTTCCTGTAGAACTCACAGTGAGGCTGCTTGGAATATTAGACGTGAAAAGAAATTCTCCCTTTTCACTGGCAAAGCGTTTAATAAGGAAAGACAGAGGCCGTGAGACTCCTGAAGGCAAAGGGGTCTTCTTGGTTTTACAGTAGCAATACACATCACATTCCTTAACCGGTTATTTATAATAGTAAGAACAGGTAACATTTATTGAACACTTTATTATGTTCAGGGGGCTTCCCAGGTGGCTCAATGATAAAGAATCTGCCTGCCAATGCAGGAAATGCAGATTCAGTCCCTGGGTTGGGAAGATCCCCTGGAGAAGGGAATGGCAACCCACTTCAGTATTCCTGCCTGGGAAATCACATGGACAGAGGAGCCTGGCAGGTTACAGTCCATGGGGTCGCAAAGAGTCGGACACAACTGAGCATGAGGCTTCCCTTCCCTATAATCTTGTAAGACAAGTATTATTATTACCCCCCATTTCATGGTTGAAAAGACTGAGGCCAGAAAGGTAAAATGACTTGCCAGTGATGAATTGAATGTTCGTTTACAGACAGAAATAAAATTCAGTTCTATCCAACTCCAAAATTGACATATTTAACCACTCAGTCTCTAATGCCAAGACCAAAAGAAGAGATATGATTGGACTTGTCTAAAATTGTGTTTGTATATGTGAGGGTTTGTGGGATTTTCTGTGTATTTGTATATAAAAGGAAGAAGATTTTATTTTCCAGTCTATTTGGTCTCAGGAAGCAAATGCTGTGAATTAGTAGCATGGTAGATTTCTGGCCTGGCCAACTGATAAGTGTCAAAATAAAAAAATCAGTGTGTTAGAACTACTGTCTTTTTATCAAATAATATAAAGAAGTAATTTCTCCCTCTAAAGTTAACATCTGAAGAGATTACCCAGCACCCAATTCCTTCTCAGTGATGGAATCCCACTCTTGGTATCATCTCCAAAGCCCATATTTCTGCCTTGGTAGGGTAGATAGTCAGATCTTTTAGCCCCAGCAACAAAATAGACATCAGTAATTCTGATATTCTCTGCTCTACTCAAAGATCCTTCAGTCCTTTCTTCTCCTTTTCACAAGATTCCTTGAAAATGTTCCCCCAAATACATTTCAGTTCCCCCAAACACAAAGCCTTCTTCCCAACCACCCATGATCAAATTGCTATTAGTGACCAAAAAAAAAAAAAAAAAAAACCAGCCTCATAGATAATGTTATTTGCAAAACAAAAATGCAGACATAGATGTGGAGAACAAATGTATGGACACCAAGGAGGAGAAGGGGAATGGGATGATCTGGGAGGTTGGGATTGACATGTATATACTATTATGTGTAAAATAGATAACTAATGAGAACCTACTTATAGCTTAGGGAACTCTACTCAGTATTCTGTGGTGACCTAAATGGGAAAGAAATCCAAAAAATGAGGGGATACACACACATGCACACACACACACACACACACACACACACACACACGTAGCTGATTCACTTTGCTGTATAGTAGAAATGAACACAACATTGTAAAGCAACTATACTCCAATAAAAATTAACTTTTGGCAAAACAAATACAGTATTGCAATTAAAAAATAAATAAATTAATAATAAATAAATAAATATTCATTAAAACAAAAAAACCTTGATCAGCAACCGCGCACATGTTACTACTTTTGAGGGAAATACAGGTAACTAAAATCTGTTCCCTTACAGCCAACAACTCTGTTCATAGTGCGGAACCACTATATGGCCTCTCTGAGAGAGAGGAAAAAGGTAAACAGAATTCTCAGAAGCATAGAAATACTTCCCTCTCAAGCTACTCTCCCTCACATGACTGAGCTGTCGGGGCTAGAAGCAGAGGCGGAAGGTGGGCAAGGTATGAAAAGACTAGCTTTCCCATCAGAGTTAAGTTAAGCAAAGGGGAATTCGTGCCCAGTGCAGCCAGATACTCAAGTGTTCTCTCCATTTTGCTCTTTCACTCTGCAATTTTTATTCTCACTATTTTTAGTCATTTTCTGTGTGGCTCTAACACACACAGGCTCACACACACATGCTGCTCCATAGCTTCTCTGACCCTGGTTCCACTCTGTCAATATGACTTCCAGTTTGCCAGTGCAACTACAAAGAAATACCATTTGCATACAGATCAGAAACTGTTCCATTTTTTGTACATATAATCACAGACATACACACATACATACCCCAACACCTACATCTCCTATAAGGACATCTCCCTTTTCACAAAAGGATGCTCCTGAAAATCCAGCAAATATGAAAATTTTTATAGGTGAAAGTCAAATTTTTATTTAAATTTATTTATTTTAATTGGAGGCTAATTACTTTACAATACTGTATTGGTTTTGTCATACATCAACATGAATCTGCCATGGGTGTACACGTGTTCCCAATCCTGAACCCCCCTCCCACCTCCCTCTCCATACCATCCCTCTGGGTCATCCCAGTGCACCAGCCCTGAGTATCCTGTATCCTGCATTGAACCTGGATTGGCGATTCATTTCTTATATGATATTATACATATTTCAATGCCATTCCCCCAAATCATCCCACCCTCTCCCTCTCCCACAGAGTCCAATAATAGTACAGCCACTATGGAGAACAGTGTGGAGATTCCTTAAAAACTGGAAATAGAACTGCCTTATGACCCAACAATCCCACTGCTGAGCATGCACACCAAGGAAACCAGAATTGAAAGAGACATGTATACCCCAATGTTCATTGCAGCACTGTTTATAATAGCCAGAACTTGGAAGCAACCTAGATGTCCATCAGCAGATGAATGGATAAGAAAGCTGTGGTACATATACACAATGGAGTATTACTCAGCCATTAAAAAGAATACATTTGAATCAGTTCTAATGAGGTGGATGAAACTGGAGCCGATTATACAGAGTGAAGTAAGCCAGAAAAAAGAACACCAATACAGTATACTAATGCATATATAAGGAATTTAGAAAGATGGTAACAATAACCCTGTATGTGAGACAGCATAAGAGACACAGATATATAGAACAGTCTTTTGGACTCTGTGAAAGTCAATTTTAACTCTAATTTTAGTGACTTTCTTAAATCATTTTCATGCTTACATGCTTTTATTACAGTAAATAAATTTTCTTTGATAGCAGGCACAAAAAATAAATAAAACATGGATGAAATACTTTGCAAACTGTAAAACATTACCAAATACTAGATATCATCATTATTCACTAAGCAGGTAGGAGTGATAATGGGTACAATTTTAAGGGCTCTGCTGTAAGCCAGTATTACAATATGATTAATCCTTCCTTAATGTAAACATTTATACAAATGGGTTAGAATACATTGAATACAATGTAAGTCTCGTTACATTGGAGCAAGTCTACTTACATTAGACTGATTGCTCTTCATTTCTATTATATCAAAATTGGATTATAAATTTTTTAAAACAAAGATGAGTATGGTATTAAAAGACAAAGCATTGAATAAAAAGGGGTTTTAATTCCTTCTCTATTATCAACTGACTGTTTTCCATTGCTCCAAGTTCCTCATATGTATTTTTAAGTGGTCATAATACCATCCTGCCCATTTAATAATATATGTGAAGACAGGCCCATCTAGTCAAGGCTCTGGTTTTTCCTGTGGTCATGTATGGATGTGCAAGTTGGACTGTGAAGAAAGCTGAGCGCCAAAGAATTGATGCTTTTGAACTGTGGTGTTGGAGAAGATTCTTGAGAGTCCCTTGGACTGCAAGGAGATTCAACCAGTCCATTCTGAAGGAGCTCAGCCCTGGGATTTCTTTGGAAGGAATGATGCTAAAGCTGAAACTCCAGTACTTTGGCCACCTCATGAGAAGTGTTGACTCACTGGAAAAGATTGTGATCCTGGGAGGGATTGGGGGCAGGAGGAAAAGGGGGATGACAGAGGATGAGATGGCTGGATAGCATCACCAACTCGATGAATCTGAGTTTGAGTGAACTCCAGGAGTTGGTGATGGGCAGGGAGGCCTGGTGTGCTGCAGTTCATGGGGTTGCAAAGAGTTGGACACAGCTGAGCGACTGAACTGAACTGAACTGTGAAGACAAGACTTCCCATATAAAGCATAAGGCAGTGTACCAAGCAGAATTTTGAGATGACCCCCTGGTGTGCATATATCTTCTCTTAGTTACTCACACACAAACCTAGGTGCTGCTTAAAGAGATTTTGCAGATATAATTACAGTTCCAAATCAGTTGATCCTAAAATGGGGAGATTATCTGAGTGGACCTGACCTATGACATGAACCTTTAAATATGAGATTTTATTTCTTTCATCAGTGTCTTCTGATTTTCTGTATATAGCTCCTTTGTCTCCTTAGGTAGGTTTATTCCTAGGTATTTTATTCTTTCTGTTGCAATAGTAAATGGGATTGATTCTTTAAATTCTCTTTCTGATTTTTCATTGTTAGTGCATAGAAATGCAGGTGATTTCTGTGTATTGATTTTGTATCCTGTGGCTTTACTAAATTTAGTGATTAGCTCTAGTAATTCTGTGATAGTATCTTTAGGGTTTACAAACAGAGTTTTACATCTTCTTTTCCAATCTGGATTCGTTTTATTTCTTTTTCTTCTCTGATTGCTGTTGCTAGGACTTTCAAAACTATGTTGAATAACAGTGGTAAGAGTGGGTACTCTTGTCTTGTTCCTGATCTTAGAGGGAAGAAATCAAAGATGACATAAACAGATGGAGATATATTACATGCCTCTGGGCTGAAAGAATCAATATTGTGAAAATGATTATCCTACCAAATGCAATCTACAGATTCAATGCAATCCCTATCAAATTACCAATGGCATTTTTCACAGATCTAGAACAAAAAATTTCACAGTTCATATAGAAACAATATTAATAGCCAAAGCAATCTTGAGAAAGAAGAATGGAGCTGGAGGAATCAACCTTCCTAACTTCAGACTATACTACAAAGTTACAGTCATCAAGACAGTATGGTACTGTCACAAAAACAGATATATAGACCAATGGAACAAGATAGAAAGCCCAGAGATAAACTCACGCACCTATGGGCACCTTATCTTTGACAAAGAAGGCAAGAATATACAATGGGGAAAAGACCGTCTCTTCAATAATTGGTGCTGGGAGAACTGGACAGCTACATGTAAAAGAATGAAGTTAGAACACTTCCTAACACCATACACAAAGAAAAACTCAAAAATGATTAAAGACCTAAATATAAGACCAGAAACTATAAAACTCTTAGAGGGAAACATAGGCAGAACACTATGACATAAATCACAGCAAGTTCCTCTATTACCCACCTCCAGAGGAATGGAAATAAAAACAAAAATAAATAAGTGGGACCTAATTAAACTTAAAAGCTTTTGCACAGCAAAGGAAAATATAAACAAGGAAACTATAAACAAGACAACCCTCAGAATGGTAGATAATAAAGGCAAATGAAACAACTGACATAGGATTAATTTCCAAAATATACAAGCAGCTCATACAACTCAATACCAGAAAAACAAACAATCCAATCAAAAAGTGGGCAAAAGACCTAAACAGACATTTCTCCAAAGAAGATTTACAGATGGCTAATAAACACATAAAAAGATGCTCACCATTGCTCATTATTAGAGAAATGCAAGTCAAAATTACAATAAGATATCACCTCACACTGATCAGAATGGCCATCATCGAAAAAAAAAAAAATCCACAAACAATAAATGCTGGAGAAAGTGTACAGAAAAGGAAACCCTCTTGTACTGTTGGTGAGAATGTAAACTGATACAGACACTATGAAAGACAGTATGGAGATTCCTTAAAAAACTAGGAATAAAATTACCATATGACCCAGCAATCCCACTATTAAGGATATACCTTGAAGAAAGCAAAATTGAAAAAGACACATATAACCCAATGTTCATTGCAGCACTATTTACAAAAGCTAGGACATGGAAGCAATCTAGATGTCCATCAACAGATGAATGGGTAAAGAAGCCATGGTACATATATGCAATAGAATACTACTCAGCTATAGAAAGGAATGCATTTGAGTCAGTTCTAATGAGGTGGATCAACCTAGAGCCTATTATGCAGAGTGAAGTAATTCAGAAAGAAAAAATAAATATCATATATTAATGCATATGTATGGAATCTAGAAAGATGGTACTAATGAACCTGTTTGCAGAGCAATGGAGATGCAGACATAGAGAACAGATTTATGGACATGGGCTTGTGGGGGAGGAAGTAGAGGGTGGGATGAATGGATAAAGTAGAAAGGAAGTATATACACTATCATATATAAAATAGCCAATGGGAATTTGCTGTATGACTCAGGGGATTCAAACCGGGGCTCTGTAACAACCCAGAGGGTGGGAAGGGGTGGGAGATGGAGGGAGGTCCATGAGGGAGGAAATATGTATACCGATGGCTGATTCATGCTGATGTATGACAGAAACCAACACAATATTGTAAAGCAATTATCCTTCAATTAAAAATAAATAAATTTTTTAAAAATCTGAGATTTTAAATACAAGAAGGACTTGATGTGCAATTGCTGGCCATTCTACCACTCACCCAACTCAGTTCTCCTCTTTAGGTCAATTCTTTCTGTCATGTGACCAAATGGCAGATTCTTTCTTTGTAAAGAATTGATATTGACATATTAACCATAGTGGTTCCCATCCCGATTTCCTGTTATTCTTTTGCTTTTCTCATCCCTCCCACGCATACTAGAGAACTCGATGGGCCACTGAGAGAATGAATCAGATGAGAAGCACAAGAATTATATGCTAATAGGAATCCCTGTGCCTTTCCAGTCTGAGCCAATTTCTTGGGGATAACCATAGAACCCAACAGATAGATTCGGGGCTCAAAAGTAAACAGGATCCTGTGTGCCACAGCTAAGACCCTAAGACCTGGCATAGCCAAATAAATAAATAATAATTTAAAAAGTAAACAGGGCCTGTGCCTAACTTCCTGGGTGGATCCCAGAGAAGTGGAAAGCTCTGCAGAGTTAATTCTCACCAGCATGTAAAAGGGGCAGTGGTGATGGTTGTATGATGAATTTACACAAACGTGCTTGAGACAGCCTTGTGGGACTTCTCCAGGGTGGTTTGAAGTGCAAGCAGATGTTTCCTATGTATTCAGATGTAGCTGAGAGAGAGAGGTGAAGTTGGAGGGACTTAGCTATTAGGACAAGAAGAATTCAACAGTGGAAAGAAGAAACACCTCAAACACAGATGTCATCTACAGCTGGAGGCAGGGAGGGAGTTGGTACTCTAAATTCACTAAGGAAATCCTGAACTGACTGAGATTGCTTAAAGATAAAAAGTTAAGTTTCTGCCCACTGGCTCAATGGAAGCTGAAAACAAATAGAGAAAAAAAATGTTATATTTCCAGCACATGTAAGTAATATGGACTTGTAACTGAGCAGGACCCTATGGGGCCTTCCCAGGACAGACCACCCCCCACCCCCCACCATGTCCTCTGCTTTAGCTCCTCTCTGAGTACCCAGACAATAGTATTTGGTGCCCATTTCCTGAGTTGTTTTAAAGATGCTAAAACCTCCACCAAAGGGAAGAAATTAACTACCTGATGATCACAAGCATATACACCCCAGGCCTACCAGATGGAGCCTCAGGTTTGACGGTGTTACCCCTGTGACAGAGCCCTGTTACCACACCATCAGCCAATCAGAGAATTGTGCACAAGCTGATCACAAACCCTGCAACTCCCCTTCCTCACCTGGCCTTTTATAATGCTCCCCTGAAACCCGTGGGGGCATTCTGGTGTTTTGAAAAGTCGTTGCCCTGAACTCCCTGAAATAAACCCTGCACTTTCCTTCTCCACAACCTGGTGTCAGTAGATTGGCTTTACTGCACATGGGTGAGCAGACCCAAGTTCAGTAACCGACTGAGATTCATATCTACTGTATTTGCTTCCTATCAAGACTCTTCATAAAGGAAGGAATTTGATGGCCCCAGTTTACATGCAAGGCCGTGGGGTCACAAACCAGTGAGGATATTACTGTGCCTGAAGAGTCAGGTACCAGGTCCAATAAGGAAAAGCAAGTCTGAAGTTTATTAGTAAAGGTAGGATGACTATAAAAGAACTCTTCTACAGATAAATAAGAGGGATCTGATTGGCAGGGGCTTCCCTGACAGCTCAGTGGTAAAGAATCTGCCTGCAATACAGGAGACCCAGGTTGGGGTCTCCTGGGTGGGGAAGATCTCTCGGTGGGGAAGATCCCCTGGAGAAGAGAATGGCAACCCACTCCAGTATTCTTGCCTAGGAAACCCCATGGACAGAGCAGCCTGGAGGGCTACAGTCCTTGGGGTCACAAAGAGTCAGGCATAACTGAGAGAATAAACCACCACTACCATCTGAGTGGTTAAAATACCGCATAAGACTTCTAGAACTACATGAGGCAGAAAGAGCAGTCAATTTTTAAGTAAAATTGAAAATAAAATTTAAAAAAGAAATCTCTGTGACTTAACACAAAATGGTTTAATGACTTGTTTCAATGCTGAGAAATAAACATGAGTGACACGGATTGTAGGGTCTCTATATAGATTGTGGGGTGGGGTGAGAGGACGGCTCTGCTCCAGGCGGTTATTCAGATATGTGGGCTCTTTCCACTAGGTGGCATCTTTTAGGGCCACTGAGTCCTCCACCAGCTCCTATTCATCCAGCAGGCAGATTTTGAAGAGACAGTGACTGGACGAATACAAGGGATGTTTCAGTGGGCCAGGCTAGAAGTGGCACTCATCATTTCAGGACACATTTCAGTGGTGACAACTATAACACAGTCCAATCTAGAGCAGGAGCATGTGATACTATGCTTAGGAAGAAGAGGAGACGCCGACATCAGTGAGCCCTGGGCACTAGCCAGGCCATGAGGACGGAGGAAGGGCCAAACCAAGCGGTGGTAGTAGCTGTCCTTTCTCTCATTACAAAAGGCTGTAGACAATGCTTTTCACTAAGTAGATGCTTACAGAGCAAAATCTATGATAATAAGAAGTTCCCTGAAATAGTATCTGTTTTTAGAGTAAATATTGCCAAAATAGATAACCAACACTCTGGAGAAGACAGAAGCAAGTGAAGTGCCTCATGCTAAAAGCTGCCTGACTGAAGGTTTCAGACAAAAGCAAAAAGTGTGAGCAAGTCACTTGGAAAGCTGTAATTACAGACCCTGATTACAGCCACAAAGCTCGGAATTGTGTCCTGTGTCAAAGCCTCCAGGTATGGAGCATTCTTGAATCTCATTTTTATCCTAAACAAACAAAGGAGGAGACAACCACCAACAAGCCAACCAAAAAGTCAGAGTCCCCTTGATGAATTTTCGCATTTTGCTCTTAAGGGAACACAGACCAGAAGCACTCAGAAAGAATCATGGACATGCAAACCCCAACCTTCCAGAGTGCAAAATATCGACAAACCATATCTACAGTATGAATTGTAGTGTTTTCTTTTGTAAATTAAATCCCACTTAAAAAAAAAATTTTTCTAGAAAACTATGAAAGTGTTACCAGAGCCAAGCTCACTCTGCTCACCACATGACAGGCCAGTAAGTCTGGAAAAGAGGTGTTGAAGCAAGGAATAGGGAGTGTATTTGGAAAGCCAGCAGATCAAAAGATGGCAGATTAGTGTCTCAAAATAACCATCTTATGGGATTCTGGATGCCAGTTTCTTTTTAGAACACAGAGAAGAAGGAGGTGAGGAAATAAAGTAAAAAAGCAAATAAGTAAAAAGTAAAGTAACCTTGCAAATAACTCCTGGAATAGCCACTCTGGGGTGGTGTAGGGATACTATGTTAATTTCTTCTTTTTGCAGGCATTTCACAGGTGGACAAGGTCAGAATATTACCCAGAACAAAGGCACTTCAGTTTAACATTCAGACAGAGGGGCAGGGGTCCCTGATATAGACCATTATGTGTGGACAGTTTCCTTTTAGTGAACAAAAGCAACCAGAAGCAAAGGTTAAGGTAAAAGAAACAAATCCAACACTATAGTCAGATTTTGTTCTTCTCTGTAACAAAAATATTTAAGGCGTGTATGTATTCAAGTTGCAAGTCAGGGAATTTGTGCAACTGTTACTTTTTTTTTCCTATTTGCCATGGGTTTTTAAAAGCTTAAGGTTTCTCTAGGAATGGAGATAAATATTAGGAATACTCATTTGTAGCTTTAAAAATTATTTTTAAATATACAGAGATCTTCTTCCTTGAGGCTTTTAAGATTCTAATCTGAAAATCAGCTGTAACAGTTACATTTTCATGGTTACAGGTATATATGGTCAGCCTGCAGTTAGCCAGAAAACTCCATTCTGTGAGCATTTTGTTTAAAAGAGGCTTTCCTAGGAATAATTATTAAATGAATAAATAATGAAATTGAACCAACTTGACTGCACATGTCCCTGGCTGATCTATAGATCTAAATGTCTTATGAGGCACAAATTGCCTGACATTTTATCTTTGGATGAATATTGCTGCCAATCAGTCACTTACCCTTTCAAATGTTGCATTCATTTCTCCACAGGAAACTCTCTGAACCCCAAAATGCTAAAAGAAAACTGGGAGGATCTGATTTCACAGGCTTTTAGGGGCTGTCTGAGGGTTCCCATAGAGGTTTTCTTCGTGTTGAATGACTTCAGACAAATCCTGCTGGTCGCCCAGACCAAGTTCATCTAAGACAAGAGGCTAGTGTCCTGATGAGGAAAAGCATTCTCTTTCCCAGGGAGTGACCTTGTCAAATTTGAAGGTCACAGCTTATCTCCTTCCTCTCTGTTAGAGTACTTGCTCAACAACTGAGATTAGTTATCTTTATTAGCTTAAGAGCAGACATTTAGAGCTCACAGAACAAGTACTCCACAATAATGTCCCTAATGAGCATTCTGAAAATTCTCTCTTCTTCCATATAAACCTTTTACTCATTCAAAATCTATATTGATTTGACCTGAACTGTAATGGAGTACACATTGTTGCTCTTTTGGAAGAAGGATTTATTGAGCAAATAAACAGTAGGTTTATTACATAAGTAAGTTGGATGTGGGTCTTCATGAGCTCCAGTTTAGAAAGCACTCTCAACACTCATTTCATTTTACCCCTATAATCATCCTTTGTAGCAGGTTTTATTATCCCTATTTTATGGACAAGGATACTGAGGCTCAGAAAGGGAAGGTGACTTGCTCCAAGTTTCACAGATTGGGTTGTAAATAAGGACAAAGATATCATCGTCATCAACATCAACAACATTATTATTATAAATAATAGCATTTCGTATATACTGACCAGTGATTATATAACAGGTATTTTATTAACTGTTTCACATGCATTACTGAATTTAATTTATATAGTCAGTCTGTAGATTAGGTATTATCTTTCCCATTTTACAGATGAAAACTAAGGTCTCAGAGAAATAGAGCAACTTGCCTGAGACCATACAGCTAATAAGTCTTAGGATATGTTTAACCTGTCTAAGAAAATGAACTGTATTTTAGAAATTTAGCAAATTCAGTTTTGATACATAATTATCAATTAAATATAATTCTTATCTACTCATTTTAAAAATTGAGGAGGTGCTTTAGATGAAATATTAACAATAGTCTGAGTTATCATAAGGTAGAAAAAATTAATTCCTATATTAATCAATTTAGATTTTTCACTCCTCCACAACCACCACATTTTGAGTGAATTAGTGATACTTTATTATAGTTCTGGCATTTTGGAGGGATGAGAAACATCAAAATTATAATTTTAAAAACATATTCTTATTGTAACTGCTTTGATTTGCTTTAAGTCATGATATTAATATATTTTGAAATTTCAAACTACATGGGAAAAGTGTGAGGTTTCATACATATCAAAAGGCAGTCAAAAGTTATCATTGCTATAGTTGATTCTCCTCGCCAATGCATACACACATACACACACTCTCATTTCTGGTCTTCCCACCAGGGCCTGCAGGAAAGTGTGCAAACACACAGACAGATACACAAACAGTAACTCATAGCAGACTAAGCCCCTACTATGTATACACCAGCTCAGAACATTAGAACATGTAATATTCCTCTTGGAGCAAACAATCTGACTGGAGGAATAAAACTCACACAAGAAGAACTGAGGGAATACTTAAAGCAACAAGTGCCACCCAATGGTCATTTCTTTTGGCTGTTCATCAGGATCACCTTGGGAACTTGTTCAAATGCAGGTACCCCAGCCACATCTTCAGAGATCTGTCTGCTCCAGGGAGTCTCACTAGTGGAGAAATGGAATATTTCCTGCTCTATCAGTAAACTAAGGATGTCATAGTCATCAGAAATTGCAGCCACCACAGATGGTGAGCTGGTGAGCCCTGAGGGAACCCAGGAAGGAAAGAACCCCTGCCATCTAGCAGCCAACAGACTGCAGCCACTCCCTGTGGTGAGCCCCAAAGAAATTCAGGATGTGAAAGCACAGGATACAGGCTCCAGATAGCAGAAATGCATATCAAAGGAATGATGTCAGTGAGCCCAGACTCTTGCATCTTCCAGTACATGAAAAAGTGCTAAATTCCTTAACTTGGGATATCTAATTTTCTTTAATTAACAATCATCTTTTGATGTTCACACTATCTGCTCTTTGTTGTAAAACTCCTATATATTCTGGCTCCCCACCTTGCCTCCTCAGAACAGTTCTCTCTGAGGAGAAAGTTCTCTCTGAGGGTTATTTGAGATGCTACCTCCCAGATATAAAGTCCTAAAAATTTCAGCAGAATAAAATATAACTCTCAACTTTTAGGTTGTGAATAATTTTTAGTCAACACCAAGTATTGCTCAAATTCAGTTTGAGAAAGGCGTATTAATGCTGTAGACAGAACCTGAGAATATGGTTTTGTTAGGTAGTTGGAATAGGGAAACAGAGTCCAAAATGATGGTCAGAGGAAGTACCAACTAGAAAAAAAGGAGGATGCCACAGACCAGAATGAGACCCTCAGGCAGGAAAACACACCCCGTTCCCTGATTGGTCCTGGGCATAACCAATCAGACGAATGCTGGTACAATCCCCTATTTTGCGTAGGGACCTGCTCAAGGGAAGAAACAAAGGAAAATAAAAGAGGAAAGCCAAACTGGGACAGGGCCACTCTTTCAGGGGTTTGTCTACTCTCATGCCTGGAGAGTGTACTGCTTGCTGCTTGCCCAATAAATCTTGCCTGTTTGAGCTGAACACTGGTCTGTCATTTCAATTCTTTGCTGCAATGAGACAAGAACCAAGAAAGAAGAACCGACCTGACAGTTTCTTAATGTCTTGTTTTCAAAACAGGGCCAAATGGCAAACAAGGTCACAAGGCAATACAGAGGGCATATTCACCCAACTGGCAAAGGAAACAAATCTGGGAGGACTAGTGACAGAAACTAACCCTAATAATCTGTCTGCAATCCTATGAACAATTGGTCAAGTAGAATGCCTTGAGTGCCACCACATGCCTCATGCGCATGCAGTAGAAAATAATACCCATGCCTACTTGCACATGTGCACAAAAGGACAGTCACCCTCACACCACACACAGATAGGTGCCCTGCTGCCTAGGTGAGTCCCTAGTGTCTGTGACACAGTAGAGAACTGTTTGACACTCTGCCTGGCCACCCTTATGTTACATGGCAGCAAGCCCCTTCTGCTCGCAAACCTCCAAAATCCTAGCTGGACCTTGCATGTAAAATCCCTGAGACTGCCAGGCCTCCAGAAGATCCTGCTATGCACATGGGAGGAGACAGGAGACCAGATGTGCTGGTCACAGAGACAGAGTGCCCACCTCCTACGTCAAAGAAGGACTTACTGCCTAGGTCCCAGGAATGAAGTTAGCAGACAACCTCCTCAACTGCAGACAGTGGCCTCACCTGAGATCACATCCATCCAGGGACAACCTGCATCCAATGACTGCGTAAGGCAATGGTGTAAAACTGCCAAACCATTGCAGACCTACACAGCACAGCTCTGATGGACAGTCCTTGCTCCAGAACTTTCCCATCAGATTGACCAGCACTTTGACTGGCTTATCTCGCAGTTTAACTTCTGCCTCGGCCCAATCCTGCTTATCTCCTTTTACTTCATGGGTATTAAGTCCCTAATAAATAGCTGGTACCTCAAACTCTGTTTCAGCATCTGCTTCCAGAGAATCCACCCTGTGACACCAGGTCAGACCAGTTCAGTGTCAAGGCCAAGTGTACTTGGAAGAGAAAAAGGCAAGGGACTTCTGGGGCCCTTGGTCAGGGCTGCCAACATCTTGGTTGTCTCCAAGAGGCAGAAGTTTGCTTCTCTATGGCACTAAGAACTATGTACCTAGGTTTGCCCAGGTCCCTGGTACTGATTATAAATCTAATGACAGAAAAGTAGGGGGAGGAAGCCTTGTCCCTGGGAAGAAATAGCCATCAATATAGAGACCTAGTTAAATGCATTAGAATACACCATTACCCAGGTGGTGCCAGTGGTAAAGAACCTGCCTGCCAATGCAGGAGACATAAGAGACACAGATTCGATCTCTGGGTTGAGAAGATCCCCTGGAAGAGGGCATGGCAACCCACAATATTCTTCCTTAGAGAATCCCATGGACAGATTAGCCTGGCAGGTGGTCCATAGGGTCACAAAGTGTTGGACATGACTGAAGCAAATATCAATTCAGTTCAGTTCAGTCGGTCAGTCGTGTCCGACTCTTTGAGACCCTATGAACTGCAGGACACCAGGCCTCCCTGTCCATCAACCAACTCCCGGAGTTCACTCAAACTCATGTCCATCGAGTCGGTGATGCCATCCAGCCATCTCATCCTCTGTCGTCCCCTTCTCCTGCCCCTAATCCCTCCCAGCATCAGGGTCTTTTCCAGTGAGTCAACTCTTTGCATGAGGTGGCCAAAGTATTGGAGTTTCAGCTTCAGCATCATTCCTTCCAATGATCATCCAGGACTGAACTCGTTTAGGATGGACTAGTTGGATCTCCTTGCAGTCCAAGGGACTCTCAAGAGTCTTCTCCAATACCACAGTTCAAAAGCATCAATTCTTCGGTGCTCAGCTTTCTTCACAGTCCAACTCTCATATCCATACATGACCATTGGAAAAACCATAGCCTTGACTAGATGGACCTTTGTTGGCAAAGTAATGTCTCTGCTTTTGAATGTGCTATCTAGGTTGGTCATAACTTTCCTTCCAAGGAGTAAGCATCTTTTAATTTCATGGCTGCAGTCACCATCTGCAGTGATTTTGGAGCCCCCAAAATAAAGTCTGACGCTGTTTCCACTGTTTCCCCATCTATTTCCCATGAAGTGATGGGACCAGATGCCATGATCTTCGTTTTCTGAATGTTGAGCTTTAAGCCAACTTTTTCACTCTCCTCTTTCACTTTCATCAAGAGGCTTTTAAGTTCCTCTTCACTTTCTGCCATAAGGGTGATGTCATCTGCATATCTGAGGTTATTGATATTTCTCCCGGCAATCTGGTTCCAGCTTGTGCTTCTTCCAGCCCAGCGTTTCTCATGATGTACTCTGCATAGAAGTTAAATATGCATGCACACATAAAATGTCTACTTTGTGGATTTTCCATAAAAACAGTTATAACATAGGGGACTGGCTAAATGCATTAGAATAATCCACAGCCTTTAAAAAAGAAAGAGGTAAAGGCATATTTTCTCACATGAGAGAGTATCCAAAATACATTATCTGAATTTTAAAACCAAGTTTTAGAACAGCTTTTGTAATATGATGCCATTTTAAAGTCAACACAGTGTAGTCCCATTTTAAATAAATTTTGCTTATAAGAAATTGAAATGTTTTTATATAAAAATATTTCAGTCCCAGTTTATTTACAGCATTTGAAATAATGCAAATCTCCCCAAATTGATGTGTCATCAACAATCACAGAATTTCAAAACTGGAAGGCCAGGTGAATTGTAAGCCATATTTACACTGATGCCACATGGTGGCGCCACCTTAGCTGATATTTCTGGCTTTCCTTTGTCAAGACTTGTCTCAAATTATTCTAATTTCTGAATTATGCTGGGCCCTGGGGAACACACTCCTTGCATAAAACACAGATGCCCTGAATACTGGTAGGTAGAACATTCTGGGGACTATATACCAATCTTAACTGGGGTTATCTCTGGAAAGTGGAAATGGGAAGGATACATACTTTTAATTTTATATTCAGTAGGAAAGGATGTATAACAAGAAACAATTTCTGATGCAAATAAATACTTTCTTTGGATTCTTAAGTAAAACCCCAAGTGTATTTCAAATGCCAGGCAGATGGCAGATGGCACACAGGAGGCAGAGCAGGAGGCCTGTCATCCTCTGGCCAGGCATCTGGTGCTCCATATGAAGAGTCAAAGCCAGAGGAATGTGAATGCCTCAGTCCCACTGGCCCTAGCGATGTCTCCGCCTTGCCCCTGCTTTCCTCTCAGGCTCCCTCAGCACAACAGCCTCTAGCCCAGAGCATCTGCACAATATAACCTCGCCCTCCAGATACCTGGAAATACTGCCACTCCACCCAGTTCTGAGCCTGGAACTTCCATCAGCCTCAGAGGGAACACCTGGAGAGGAAAACTCCTGCCAGAATTGGCCAAAACCCCAGTAGAGCTCTAAGTCATTGTGCTACTCTGACCCTCAGAGGATGGTTCAGGGGTTAGGCTGCCTGAAATATCAGCAGCACTCTCATTTGAGAGCTTACTTTGTACAGGTATCACATACTAAGTATTGTATATACATGATCTCATTTAATCCTCAGTTCAGTTCACTCACTCAGTCACGTCTGACTCTTTGTGAGCGCATGGATTTAATCCTCATAGCTACCCTAAGGTGGGTACAATTATTACCCCATTTTACAGATGTAGAAACTGAGGCAGACCAGAAAAGTTAAAGACACCTACTCAAGGTTGTACAATAAATGAAAGATTTGAATCCAGTTCTATCTGACTGAGGTGCCAGTGCTCAAGGTTTGCAGCTATTGCTTCTCTGTCCACTTGAACCCTGAAGCAAAGCAGAACTGAATGCTCAACAGCTTGCCTAAATGTCAATGGATGAAAATTATTCTATGGCTTAGAACTTTTGAACCCAAATCACAATAAATTTCTGAGCTAGAGATAGACCAGATACCTGGAAATACTGCCACTCCATCTGTTCATTCATTCATGCATTTATTCAAATCTCTACCTCTCTATGGGCCACTTTGTTTTTTGGTCACATTTTAGGTCAAGGATGAATCCAAGGCCAGAGCTCTAGGCCCTCCTTTAGGAGATCTAAATTTAGCAATGTTGACACCTCAGAGAGTGAAAAGCATGTCATAAGAGATCGTCTGTAGTTAGGAAGTAGAACTGAAAAACCAGAAATAGGAGTCAAAGAAGGAACCCTGACACTGGCAGTGCTAGGAAACTGAGTATGCAATTACCCTTGAACTCTGAACCAAAGGCCTGCTATGTATAAAGCACACGGCATAACAGAACATAGTGCTATGAGATTTTCAGCCCATGTGTATGTCGATGCCCCAGAGAGCAAGGGAGTGTGCATTTCCCTTGCTCTTCCTAGGTTCTCTGATTTGCTAGACCAAGAGCCCTTTGAGGATGGGAACCAGTATATCATCCCCAGTCTCCAGCACAGGGCCTGGCATAATGCTAGGGCTCGATGAATATTGGCTGAACCAATCTCTATTCATTCTATCACAAGGAAGCCCTTGATTTTGTTTTCTGCTTGGGTTTATTGTTGTCCATTCAGGAAAGTTTTGGGATATATTTACTACATGCTCGAGACAGAGGGGAATTCTAAAGAAATTGACACTACTGTCCATGTACTGAAGGGGCTTACATCCATATTGGAAGATGAATCACAGGTATACAACACAGTTGCATAAAAATATTGGGAAGTACTCGCCATCCTCAGCTCCCAAATGCAAGTCCTAGGCCTAATTCGTCCATTCAGAGAGTGCTATTATGGGCTTCCCTTGTGGCTCAGCTGCTAAAGAATCCACCTGCAATGTGGGAGACCTGGGTTCGATCGCTGGGTTGGGAAGATCCCCTGGAGAAGGGAACAGCTACCCACTCCAGTATTCTGGCCTGAAGAATTCCATGGACTGTTCAGTCCATGGGGTTGCAAAGAGTTGGATACAACTGAGAGACTTTCACTTTCTTTTATTATTACTGCCCAGTTCTCAGGACTGTAAGCAATTCAGGATTATTCAAAGATATAACACAGAAAGTGGGAATTGGTGCATCTGAGTTAAACATCATGCATGTCACTTAACTCAGCAGTCCCCAACCTTTTCGGCACCAGGAACCATTTTCATGAAAAACAATTTTTCACAGACTAGGGCAGAGGGATGGTTTGGGGATGATTCAAGCGCACTTTATTTCTGTAATTATTACATCAGCTCCACCTCAGATCATCAGGCATTAGAATCCAGAGGTTAGAGACCCCTGATTTAACTAACTCTGGTTTAACTAACCTGATTTAACTACCATCGCTGGTTAGATGGTAGTTAAATCAGGTTAGTTTCTCTTACTTAACCCTCAATGTACCAGGAAAAAGTTATAACCATTTATCATCTAGATCCAACAGACTTTTTAATACTTTTATATTTTAAGTCATTTTACAAATAATTAACAGAAGGATAAAGGGGTAATGAAAAACAATTTTATTAGCAAGCTTATTAGGAATTTAAGCAAATAAATCAAATTTTTGTTCCATATTTTCTAGATTTTAAAGGTATATCTACCCCAAATGGGCAACATACTTTTAATGTTGCTCAAAAACTGTCATGTACAAACGTGGAACATATCACCTTGTAAATACTGATTCCAGATTTCAAACATATCTCTAAAAACTTCTGCTTTGTCATTGCTACTGGTTCTTCTTCATACATGTAAAATGTCAAAATGTTATACTTTTGAAAACTTGATGGCTCATAATTTTGATGGCCACCTTTACTCCACAATAGCAAAACATTTTCATTTTTAGAATTCTAAATACTGATTAGAATGACTGATTCAATGATGTTTATTTTTCATTTCCACATCATCTTTTTCCATTCATTCACCTTTGAATATACATCTGCTTTCAGCATGTCTCCACTTACGAATTATATCAAGTAACTTTCCATGCAGAAATATTATAAAAGAATAGTGTCATGTGTCCTTTTAGCAAAACAGGGTAGTCCACATTCATATAACAAAATATTGCCTGATGAAGTCCTTCCTATTGAATGAGTAGTTGGATAGGAATATCGTGTTTCCTTTGTGTCCTTGGAAATACACTGTTACCTCAAAGACGCTTGAGTATGAAAAACTGTATCTAAGATATCCAGGATATTGACATCTGTAGACTCACAGTCTGAGATTTCACTAATATGATCAATTCTGCCATCACCATTAGTCTAGAGTGCTGCTGTCTCTTTGGATTCATCTTCTGATTTATCTAATAATTGGGAAACATCATCCTCTGTCAATTTTTTTGTCTTAGAAGAAAATTAAAACTTCTGAATTTTCAACTGTGTTTCATGAAAGCCTTTAAAAACCCACAAAGATGTGTTTTCAGACTTCTTGATACATTTTTTAAGAAGATGCATGATTTCAGGCAACACAGTAAAAAACTGAAAGTGGTATAAAGGCGATGATTTATTCCAGAATTGCATTATCCCTCTGGGATATTCCAGACTTCTACTATTTTCTTATTATTCTATAGTTTTTCACCATAGTGGAGAATAACTGATGAGTGGATGGTGATTGCAGCCATGAAATTAAGACACTTGCTCCTTGGAAGGAAAGTTATGACCAACATAGACAGCATATTAAAAGCAGAGACATTACTTTGACAACAAAGGTCCATCTAGTCAAGGCTATGGTTTTTCCAGTAGTCATGTATGGATGTGAGAGTTGGACTACAAAGAAAGCTGAGCACAAAAGAATTGATGCTTTTGAACTGTGGTGTTGGAGAAGACTCTTGAGAGTCCCTTGGACTTCAAGAAGATCCAACCACTCCATCCTAAAGGAGATCAGTCCTGGGTGTTCACTGGAGGGATTGACGCTGAAGCTGAAACTCCAATACTTTGGCCACCTAATGCGGAGACCTGACTCATTTGAAAAGACCCTGATGCTGGGAAAAATTGAGGGCCGGAGGAGAAGGGGACGACAGAGGATGAGATGGTTGGATGGCATCACCAACACAATGGACATGGGTTTGGGTGGACTCCAGGAGTTGGTAATGGACAAGGAGGCCTGGCATGCTGTTGTTCATGGGGTCACAAAGAGTCAGACACAACTGAGAGACTGAACTGAACTGAATAATGAAATAATTCTTCAGACATTGAAATAGCAAAGTGTTTCAAGATGTAGATTTTCCTCAACTTATGACAGGGCTGCTGCTTCCATTTAGTCATCTCTAAGTCATGTCCAACTCTTTGTGACCCCATGGAGTGTAGCCCATCAGGCTCCTCTGTCCATGGGATTTCCCAGGCAAGAATACTGGAGTGGGTTGTCATGCCCTCCTCCTGACCCAGTGATCAAACCTGCATCTCCTGCACTGGAGGCATCTCCTCGCTACTATACCACTGAGCAACCTGAGAAGCCCTATGATGGGGTTACATCCTGATAAACACATCATAAGTAGAAAATATTAAGTAAAAAATGCACTAACACACCTACCCTACGAAAAACCATAGCTTAGTGTAGTCTACCTTAAAGGGCTCAGAACACTTACATTAGCCAACAGTTGAGCAAAATCATCTAGCACAAAGCCTGTTTTATAATAAAGTGTGGAATAGCTCATGTAATTGATTGAATATAATACTTAAAGTGAAAAGCAGACTGTCTGTGTGGGCACAGACAGGTTGTAAGTGTCTTGTTTGTCAACCCTCATGATCGAGTGGCTGACTGGAAGCCGTGGCCTGCTGTGCTACCCAGCATCATGAGAGTATCTACAGCATGTCATTAACCCAGGAAAAGATCAAAATTTGAAGTAGGGTTTATACTGAATGCATATTGCTTTCACACCAACATCATAAAGTCTTACCATCGTAAGTCACAGATTGTCTATATAAGAAAAATAAGATCAGTAAGATACCATAATGTATTTTAACTTTATAAAAGGGTTCAAAGGACTCATATGGTAATTGCAAGACAGAATAAGTTGTATTCTGTACTTAAAAACAATAATCCTTACAATTAGTTAGAAGTGCTCAAAATAGACACTTAAAAAAAATATAATTGGGTCCAATAAACTCTGATGATATACCAAGGGTTAAATCTTCCAAAGGTTCCCAGCTGCCTTCAGGGTAAAGTACTTGACAAAAGGACCCTTCTAATCTGACTCTTGCTTACCATTCTAGCTACATCACTGGACTCTCTCCACTCCACTGCAAAACCTTGCATTCCATGCTCCAGTTCTGTCAAACCAGGAGCTGTTTCACACTTCTGTGTCTGTCCTCATACTATTTCTTCTACTTATAAATGCCTCCCCTCCCCCATCTGCTTGGTGAACTTTCATTCTCAACTCAGCTAACACCTCCTCCAAGAAGCCTTCCTGGATCCCTTCCTCAGCTCAACTTCCCCCAAACTAGCTGCACTCCGCAGCACCTTCAGCTTACCCTGCTCATTGTGTGCTAACACACCTTCTTGTCTGTCTTCCCTCCAGCCAGTATATTTCTGTAAGTCAAGAATTGTTGCTAATTCATAACCATAAATTCAGCATCTGGGCACTAAGTTAATGTTTATTGAATGAACAAGTAAATGAGTGAATACTCTAGCAGGTATTGGACAGAAGGTTTCTATTGGCATACCCTGGGAAATAAGACTTGAAAAGGAGAGTAGGGCCAAACTATGGAGGACTTTGAGTAAGTATCCTTACCTTTATTAGAGTATCCTATAGTTTAATAGACCTTCAAACAATGATTTCATTTAATCTTCCAACAATGCTATAAAGTTGGCAGAGCAGACAGATGACAAAGTGGATTCTCTGATTCATCAAGTATTATTAATTATCTTAAGGACATACTGCTAATTAGAAACTGAGATGTTCTGGCCCTTGGATCAATGCTCTATTACTCCAGAGTAGCTCCAGGCTGAAGTGGCTTGCCATTCCCTTCTCTAGTGGACCACATTCTTTCAGAGCTTTCCACTATGCCCGCCCATCATGGCCCCACATGGCATGGCTTAGTTTCATTGACTTAGACAGGCTGTGGGCCATGTGATCAGACTGGCTAGTTTTCTGTGATTATGGTTTCAGTGTGTCTGCCCTCTGATGCCCTCTCGCAACACCTACCATCTTACTTGGGTTTCTCTTACCTTGGATGAGGGGTATCTCCTCACAGCCGCCCCCCCCGACCTTGAACAAGAAGTAGTTCCTTTCGGCCCTCCTACACCTGTGCAGAGACTGCTCCTTGGACATGGGGTTGCTCCTCTCCACCACTTCCCCTGACTTTGGGCATGTGGTAGCTCCTCTTGGCTGCCACCCTGACCTCGGGCGTTGGTAGCTCCTCTCCACCACCACCTCTGACCTCGGACTGGAGTAGCTACTCTCAGCCGCCACCCCTGGCCTCAGGTGTGGGGTAGCTCCTCTAGGCCACTCCTGTGCAGTCGCAGCCTGGCACTCTCGGTTGCCGCCCCTGACCTTGGGCGAGGGGTAGCTCCTCTCAGCTGTGCTTCTGCGTGGTACATCACAGCGGTGTGCTTCACCACATTGACAGAATGTGGTCCACTGGAGAAGGGAATGGCAAATCACTTCAGTATTCTTGCCTTGAGAACCCCATAAACAGTATGAAAAGGCAAAATGATAGGATACTGAAAGAGGAACTCCCTGGGTCTGTAGGTGCCAAATACACTACTGGAGATTAGTGGAGAAATAACTCCAGAAAGAATGAAAATATGGAGCCAAAGCAAAAACAATACTCGGTTGTGGATGTGACTGGGGATAAAAGCAAGGTCCAATGCTGTAAAGAGCAATATTGCATAGGAACCTGGATTGTCAAGTCCATGAATCAAGACAAATTGGAAGTGGTCAAACAGGAGATGGCAAAGGTGAACACTGACATTCCAGGAATCAGCAAACTAAAATGGACTGGGATGGGTGAATTTAACTCAGATGACCATTATATCTACTACTGCGGGCAGGAATCCCTTAGAAGAAATGGAGTAGTCATTGTGGTCAACAAAAGAGTCTGAAATGCAGTAGTTGGATTCAATCTCAAAAATGACAGAATGATCTCTGTTCATTTCCAAGGCAAACCATTCAATATCATGGTATTCCAAGCCTATGCCCCAACAGGTAACACTGAAGAAGCTGAAGTTAAATGGTTCTATGAAAACCTACAAGACCTTTTAGAACTAACACCCAAAAAAGATGTCCTTTTCATTATAGGGGACTGGAATGCAAAAGTACGAAGTCAAGAAACATCTGGAGTAACAGGCAAATTTGGCCTTGGAGTACAGAATGAAGTAGGGCAAAGGCTAATAGAGTTTTGCCAAGACAAAGCACTGGTCATATCATAGCAAACACCCTCTTCCAACAACACAAGAGAAGACTCCACACATGGACATCACCAGATGGTCAACACCAAAATCAGACTGATTATATTCTTTGCAGCCAAAGATGGAGAAGCTCTATACAGTCAACAAAAACAAGACAGGGAGCTGACTGTGGCTCAAATCATAAACTCCTTACTGTCAAATTCAGACATAAATTGAAGAAAGTAGGGAAAACCACTAGACCATTTAGGTATGACCTAAGAAGTGAGAAATATATTTAAGGGACTAGATCTGATAAACAGAGTACCTGATGAACTATGGACGGAAGTTTGTGACATTGTAGAGGAGACAGGGATAAAGACCATCCCCATGGAAAAGAAATGCAAAAAAGCAAAATGGCTGTCTGGGGAGGCCTTACAAATAGCTGTGAAAAGAAGAGAAGCGAAAAGCAAAGGAGAAAAGGAAAGATATAAGCATCTGAATGCAGACTTCCAAAGAATAGCAAGGAGAGATAAGAAAGCCTTCCTCAGTGATCAATGCAAAGAAATAGAGGAAAAGAACAGAATGGGGAAGACTAGAGATCTCTTCAAGAAAAATTAGAGATACCAAGGGAACATTTCATGCAAAGATGGGCTCGAAAAGGACAGAAATGGTATGGACCTAACAGAAGCAGAAGATACTAAGAAGAGGTGGCAAGAATACACAGAAGAACTGTACAAAAAAGATCTTCACGACCCAGATAATCACGATGGTGTGATCACTCATCTAGAGCCAGACATCCTGGAATGTGAAGTCAAGTGGGCCTTAGAAAGCATCACTACAAATGGAGCTAGTAGAGGTGATGGAATTCCAGTTGAGCTATTTCAAATCCTGAAAGATGATGCTGTGAAAGTGCTGCACTTAATATGCCAGCAAATTTGGAAAACTTAGCAGTGGCCACAGGACTGGAAAAGGTCAGTTTTCATTCCAATATCAAAGAAAGGCAATGCCAAAGAATCCTCAAACTACCGCACAATTGCACTCATCTCACATGCTAGTAAAGTAATGCTCAAAATTCTCCAAGCCAGGCTTCAGCAATACGTGAACCGTGAACTTCCAGATGTTCAAGCTGGCTTTAGAAAAGGCAGAGGAACCAGAGATCAAATTGCCAACATCCGCTGGATCATGGAAAAAGCAAGAGAGTTCCAGAAAAACATCTATTTCTGCTTTATTGACTATGCCAAAGCCTTTGACTGTGTGGATCACAATAAACTGTGGAAAATTCTTCAAGAGATGGGAATGCCAGACCACTTGACCTGCCTCTTGAGAAACCTGTATGCAGGCCAGGAAGCAACAGTTAGAACTGGACATGGAGCAACAGACTGGTTCCAAACAGGAAAAGGAGTACGTCAAGGCTGTGTATTGTCAACCTGCTTATTTAACTTATATGCAGAGTACATCATGAAAAACGCTGAGCTGGAAGAAGCACAATCTGGAATCAAGATTGCAGGGAGAAATATCAATAACCTCAGATATGCAGATGATACCACCCTTATGGCAGAAAGTGAAGAGGAACTAAAAAGCCTCTTGATGAAAGTGAAAGAAGAGAGTGAAAAAGTTGGCTTAAAGCTCAACATTCAGAAAACGAAGATCATGGCATCTGGTCCCATAACTTCATGGGAAATAGATGGGGAAACAGTGGAAATAGTATCGCACTTTATTTTGGGGGTTCTAAAATCACTGCAATCACTGATTGCAGTCATGAAATTAAAAGACGCTTAATCCTTGGAAGGAAAGTTATGCCCAACCTAGACAGCATATTCAAAAGCAGAGACATTACTTTGCCAACAAAGGTCCGTCTAGTCAAGGCTATGATTTTTCCTGTGGTCATGTATGGATGTGAGAGTTGGACAGTGAAGAAAACTGAGCACCAAAGAACTGATGCTTTTGAACTGTGGTGTTGGGAGAAGACTCTTGAGAGTCCCTTGGACTGCAAGGAGATCCAACAAGCCCATCCTAAAGGAGATCAGTCCTGGGTGTTCATTGGAAGGACTGGTGCTGAAGCTGAAACTCCAATACTTTGACCACCTCATGCGAAGAGTTGACTCATTAGAAAAGACCCTGATGCTAGGAGGGATTGGGGGCAGGAGGAGAAGGGGACAACTGAGGATGAGATGGCTGGATGGCATCACCGACTTGATGGACATGAGTTTGTTTGAACTCCAGGAGTTGGTGATGGACAAGGAGGCCTGGTGTGCTGCAATTCATGGGGTCACAAAGAGTCGGACACGACTGAGCGACTGAACTGAACTAAACTGAACTCCAGGCTGAGGCATTTGGGCTTTAAACTGTGGTGTGGACACTGAGAGAGACATGGGGATCAGTGAACAGGGGAGCTGCTAGATGAACTTAATGCTTTCAGATTTTGTTACTACGAGACAGGTATGATTATTCTATACTAAGAATAAAATCTTGGTATATTAACAATATTTGCAGACTAAAGGACAAATGCCAAGTCTGCAAATTAATCTGATCAATTTACCCTCTAAAACTCTCCTTCCAGAGTAGAAAGGAGGTTCAAAGCAGCTTAAAGTACATCTTTATGTGCTATCTTGGATCTGCTTCAAAATAATCTGGGGCTGGATGATGTATAAATGAAATAAGGTTGGCCCTGTGTTCACCATTGTTGAGCTGAGTGATCAGTATGTGAGGATTTATAATATAGTTTAATCTACTTTTGCATATTTCTTAGTTTAGGTCCCCTAAAAGCAGGGCCTGAGACAAAGACATAGGTACTAGTAATTTATCTGGGGAATCACTTCCAGGGATCAGGATGAAGGCAATTGGAAGACTAACATAGAGAAGGTAGAAAAATCCAATGAAAGAATGTTATTGAGCTCACCACTGTGAGTGGTAGGGGCTTAAATTCTCCAGGACAAGCTGAGATCCATACAAAATGCCTCCCAAATTGACTGCCTAAAGTATGGGGGGGAAACACATTCATTCATCCCTCCTCACTGGTTGTGGGTTACGCAGAGTATGGAAAAAGGTCCTGAGGCAGAAAGTAGAAAGACAAGTTGTTGTTCAGTCGATAAGTTGTGTCCAACTCTTTTGTGACTCCATGGACTGTAGCCCACCAGGTTCCTCTGTCAATGGGACTATCCTGGCAAGAATACTGGAGTGGGTTGCCATTTCCTTCTCCAGGGGATCTTCCCAACCTAGGGATTGAAACCACATCTCCTGCATTGGCAGGGGGATTCTTTACCACTGTGCCACCTAGGAAGCCCAAGAGGAACATGTTAAAGGCAGGATACTGTTACTGTGAGTTTAGTCGATGGACATGAAATTGTCCATCAGAGCTGTGGCTAAAATCTGGGATGAACCAAAGATATGCTATGGGAGTATCTGCTACAGTACATATTTGATATTTTCTATAACAAATTAAACAAAAAATAAAAGTATAGGCAGTACACTCTGCAGTCCCACAGATTTGTCTCTTGCCTCAACAACGTTTGGTTGGAACAGACCCAGGGACACTCCTTGCTCCAGCCTCCAACCACTTTCCAAACTTTTTTCCAGTTGCAACCTTCGAAATCAGCCACTCAGCTATCCTCGATCACTGGGACCAGCCAATACCATTTTTTGAGCTTAACTCCTTATCACCAATCAACCATGAGCTCCCACATTCCTTAGAATTATTCTACCGAGGTGAAGCCTGCCATCAACAGACTGATCAACATGCATCTACAGGCCTCCAACACCTACGTCTCTCTGGGCTTCTATTTCCACCGTGAGGATGTGGTTCTGGAGGTTGTGGGCTAAGAAGAATACAAAACCAGCAGAGCAGCCATGCCCTCCTCCAGAACATTCAGAAGCCATCTCAAGATGAGTGGGATAAAACTGAAGATGCTAAGGAAGCCTCCATTCTCATGGAGAAGAACCTGAGCCAGGCCCTTTGGGGCCTTTGGGCCTACATGCCCTGGGTTCTGCCCGTGCAGACTCCCACCTCTGTGACTTCCTGGAGGAGTAGCTAAAACTCATCAAGAAGATGGCAACCACCTGACCAGCCTTCACAGGGTGGCTGGTTCCCCAGTTGGACTGGGCAAATATCTCTTTAAAAGACTCACCCTCAAGCATGACTAGGAGCCCAGCAGCCCTTGAGGAGCCTCCCTGATGCCAGAGATTCTGCGTGAAGTTTGTCTTTGCAGTTGCTAGGCAACTTTTACCCACCCTGGAGCCCTCTCCCAAGTCTTGGACCAAATGGAAACAATAAGGGTTCTGCAGCTAGATACATAAATGAATTATATTTTCTTCCATCTTTATCCTATTCCAGAATGGTAGTCAGGGGGAAGAAGGCCTTCCTCAAGTTGGCCTTAGCTTTGACTACAAGAGCATGAAGGTCTCTGGGGCTTTGGGAATGACAAGTTCAGTTCTTTAGGACTGAGCTATAAAAAGATATAAATGCATCCTGATTGTGCTGTGAAGTGAGATTACTGCATCTGAGTAAGACTGAGAGAGCAGTTGAATGGATGGAGTCTTTTCTTTCCCCCTTTGAACTCACCCAGAGATCTGTAGCTGATATAATTTACAAAGGATGCTTCCACTGACATCTCTTTGTCTGCATCTTTGGCAAGGTTTCCTGAGCACTACACACCCTTAATAGCTCCAGCTGCTTCACACAGCTTGACACTGAGGGAGCTGCCAGTCTAGTCCAGCAGCTCTTGAGTCTCAGGACTCTCCCTAAAGGATGGACACAGTAGATGGCCACCCTTATGGTACAATTTAACTTACCATGCAATGACTCCTAAGGGCTCACTCAGCCAAGTGGGCACTGGGTGCCTAAGACTCACACGAGCCCTGGACTGTGGAGCTGATGCTTTAATTAATCCAGGATGACTCTTTAAGTGTCTCATTCTCCCAGCCTTAAAAAGAATCTCAGGAATATCCAACCTAGCAACCTAGCCTTTCACACGGAATAGAGAATGGCTCGGTGGTAAGGAAATCGCTTGCAGTGCAGAAGATACAGGAGATGCAGGTTTGATCCCTGGGTCAGGAAGATCCCCTGAAGGAGGGCATGGCAACCCACTCTAGTATTCTTGCCTGGAGAATTCCATGGACAGAGGAGCCTGGCAGGATACAGTCCATGAGGTCACAAAGAGTCAGATGAGATTGAGCGACTAAGCACAGAGAAGGGGGATGGAGTCAAGTGTCCCAAACAAGTCTCTGAAATAGGATTCTGGCAACAGAAAGGAGCTAAAATTGGTTTGGGCTGTTTATTGCCCAGTAGAGTAGAAAGAGCACTGGCTTGGGACTAAAAGGTCCAAGTTCTTATTCTTTTGTTCTATTTAGGGATGGGATAATACAAGGTACAATCTTACCAGCCTCAGTTTTCCATTCTGTCAAATGGGGCTAAATTATCTCTGCCTAGACCAACACACAGGATTTTGTGAATATTTAATCAGTCACATTATAAATATAAAAGTACTTGTATTCCATAAATTTTGCCTTTTCATACTGTTCATGGGGTTCTCAAGGCAAGAATACTGAAGTGGTTTGCCATTCCCTTCTCCAGTGTTTCATCAGAACTCTCCATCATGACCCATCCATCTTGGGTGGCCCTACATTGCATGTTTCATAGTTTCATTGAGTTAGACAAAGCTGTGGTCAGATTGGTTAATTTTCTGTGATTGAGCTTTTCAGCCTGTCTGCCCTCTGATGGAGAAGGATAAAAGGCTTATGGAAGCTTCCTGATGGGAGAGACTGACTGAGGGGGGATTGGGTCTTGTTCTGATGGGCGGAGCCATGCTCAGTAAATCTTTAATCCAATTTTCTGTTGATGAGCAGGGCTGTGTTCCCTCCCTATTATTTGACCTGAGGTCAGACTATGGTGGAGATAATGAAGATAATGGTGACCTCCTTCAAAAGGTGCCATGCACACACTGCTACTCTCAGTGCCCCCAGCCCTGAAGCAGGCCACTGATGACCCATGCCTCTGCCAGAGACTCCTGGACACTCACAGACAAGTCTGGGATTAGTCTCTTGTGGGGTCACTGCTCCTTTCTCCTGGGTCCTGGTGCACACATGGTTGTGTTTTTGCCCTTCAAGAGTCTGTCTCCCCACTCTCGAGTAAGTTCTGGTGGCTCTATGGTGGGTTAATGGCAACCTCCTCCAAGAGAGCTTATGCCATACCCCAGTCTACTGCACCCAGAGCCACTGCCCCTGCAGCCGTCCACTGATGACCAGTACCTCCTCAGGAGATACCCAAACACAGTTCTCAGTCTCTGTGGGGTCTCTGGGTCCTGGTGCTCACAAGGTATGTTTGAGCCCTGTGAGCGTCTCTGGTGGGTATGGGGTTTGATTCTAAATACAATTTTGCCCCTCCTACCGTCATGCTGGGACTTCTCCTCTGCCCTTGGACATGGGGTATCTCCTCACAGTTGCTCCAGCACCACACAGCTCAAGGCACTTCAGTATTCTTGCCTTGAGACCCCTATAAAACACAGGACACTGAAAGATGCACTCCCCAGGTCAGTAGGTGCCCAGTATGCTACTAGAGATTAGTGGAGAACTAACTCCACAAAGGGAGAAAGGCAATGGCACCTCACTCCAGTACTCTTGCCTGGAAAATCCATGGGCAGAGGAGCCTGGTGGGCTGCAGTCCATGGGGTTGCTAAGAGTCTGACAAGACTGAGGGACTTCACTTTCACTTTTTACTTTCATGCATTAGAGAAGGAAATGGTAACTCACTCCAGTGTTCTTTCCTGGAGAATCCCAGGGACAGGGGCGCCTGGTGGGCTGCTGTCTCTGGGGTCGCACAGAGTCAGACACAACTGAAGTGACTTAGCAGCAGCAGCAGCAACTCCACAAAGAATGAAGAGATGGAGCCAAAGCAAAAACAATACCCAGTTGTGAACATGACTAGTGATGGAACTAAAGTCGATGCTGTAAAGAGCAATACTGCATAAAAACCTGGAAAGTAGCTCCATGAATCAAGGCAAATTGGAAGTGCTCAAACAGGAGACAGCAAGAGTGAACGTCAACATTTTAGGAATCAGTGAGCTAAAATGGACTGGAATGGGTGGATTTAACTGAGATAACCATTACATCTACTATTGTGGGCAAGAATCCCTTAGAAGAAATGGAGTAGCCATCATAGTTAACAAAAAGAGTCTGAAATGCAGTACTTGGATGCAGCCTCAAAAATGACAGAATGATCTCTGTTCATTTCCAAGGCAAACCATTCAGTATCACAGTAATCCAAGTCTATGTCCTGACCAGTAATGCTGAAGAAGCTGAACGGTGCTATGAAGAACTATAAGACCTTCTAGAACTAACACCCAAAAAGATGTCCTTTTCATTATAGGGGACTGGAATGAAAAAGTAGGAAGTCAAGAAACACCTGGAGTAACAGGCAAATTTGGCCTTGGAGTATGGAATGAAGCAGGACAAAGGCTAACAGAGTTTTCCCAAGATAATGCACTGGTCATAGCAAACACCCTCTTCCAACAACACAAGAGAACACTCTACACATGGATATCACCAGATGGTCAATACCGAAATCAGACTGATTATATTCTTTGCAGCCAAAGATGGAGAAACTCTACAGAGTCAGCAAAACCAAGACCAGGAGCTGACTGTGGCTCAGATCATGAACTCCTTATTGCCAAATTCAGACTTAAATTGAAGAAAGTAGGGAAAACCACTAGACCACTCAGGTGTGACCTAAATGAAATTCCTTACGATTATACAGTGGAAGTGACAAATAGATTCAAGGGATCATATCTGATAGAGTGCCTGATGAACTATGGATGAAGGTTCGTGACATTGTACAGGAGGCAGGGATCAAGACCATCCCCAAGAAAAAGAAATGCAGAAAGGCAAAATAGTTGTTTCTGAGGCTTTACAAACAGCCATGAAAAGAAGAGAAGTGAAAGACAAAGGAAAAAAAGGAAAGATACACCCATTTGAATGCAGAGTTCCAAAGAATAGCAAGGAGAGATAAGAAAGCCTTCCTCAGCAATCAATGCAAAGAAATAGAGGAAAACAATAGAATGGGAAAGACTAGAGATCTCTTCAAGAAACTTAGAGATACCAAGGGAATATTTCAAAGAAAGATGGGCACAATAAAGGATAGAAATGGTAGGTACCTAACAGAAGCAGAAGATATTAAGAGGTGGCAAGAATACACAGAAGAACTAATCAAAAAACATCATCACGACCCAGATAATCACAATGGTGTGATCACTCATCTAGAGCCAGACATCCTGGAATGTGAAGTCAAGTGGGCCTTAGGAAGCATCACTACAGACAAAGCTAGTGGAGGTGGTGGAATTACATTGAGCTATTCCAAATCCTAAAAGATCATGCTGTGAAAGTGCTGCACTCAATATGCCAGCAAATCAGGAAAATTCAGCAGTGGCCACAGGACTGGAAAAGGTCAGTTTTCATTCCAATCCCAAAGAAAGGCAATGTCAAGAATGCTCAAACTACCACACAATTGAACTCATCTCACATGTGAGCAACATAATGCTCAAAATTCTCCAAGCTAGGCTTCAACATTACGTGAAGCATGAACTTCCAAATGTTCAAGCTGGATTTAGTAAAGGCAGAGGAACCAGAGATCAAATTGCCAGCATCTGCTGGATCACTGAAAAAGCCAAAGAGTTCCAGAAAAACATCTATTTCTGCTTTATTGACTATGCCAAAGTCTTTGACTGTGTGGGTCATGATAAACTGTGGAAAATTCTTCAAGATATGGGAATGCCAGACCATCTCACCTGCCTCCTGGGAATTCTGTATGCAGGCCAGGAAGCACAGTTAGAACTGAACATGAAACAACAGATGAGTTCCAAATCGGGAAAGGAGTACGTCAAGGCTGTATATTGTCACCCTACTTATTTAACTTATATGCAGAGTACATCATGAGAAATGCTGGACTGGCTGAAGCACAAGCTGGAATCAAGATTGCAGGGAGAAGTATCAATAACCTCAGATATGCAGATGATACCACCATTATGGCAGAAAGCGAAGAGGAACTAAAGAACCTCTTGATGAAAGTGAAAAGGAGAGTGAAAAATTTGGCTTAAAGCTCAACATTCAGAAAACGAAGATCATGGCATTTGGTCCCATCACCTCATAGCAAATAGATGGGGAAATAGTGAAAACAGTTACAGACTTTATTTTGGGGGCTCCAAAATCAATGCAGATTGTGACTTCAGCCATGAAATTAAATGACGCTTGCTTCTTGGAAGAAAAGCTATGACCAAACTAGACAGCTTATTAAAAAGCAGAGATATTATTTTGCCAACAAATGTCCATCTAGTCAAAGCTATGGTTTTTCCAGTGGTCATGTATGGATGTGAGAGTTGGACTGTGAAGAAAGCTGAGTGCTGAAGAATTGATGCTTTTGAACTGTGGTATTGGAGAAGACTCTTGAGAGTCTCTTGGACTGCAAGGAGATCCAACTAGTCCATCCTAAAGGAAATCAGTCCTGAATATTTATTGGAAGGACTGATGCTGAAGCTGAAACTCCAATACTTTGGCCACATGATGTGAAGAACTGACTCATTTGAAAAGACCCTGATGCTGGGAAAGATTGAGGGCAGGAGGAGAAGGGGATGACAGAGGATGAGATGGTTGGAGGGCATCACCAACTCAATGGGCATGGGTTTGGAGTAAACTCTGGGAGTTGGTGATGGACAGGGAGGCCTGGGGTCTCAAAGAGTTAGACACAACTGAGTGACTGAACTGAACTGATTCCATAAATTGGGGCTTCCCAGGTGGATAAGTTGTAAAAATCCACCTGCTGATGCAGGAGCCACAAATTCAATCCCTGGGTTGGGAAGATCCCTGGAGAAGGAAATGGCAACCCATTCCAGTATTCTTGCCTGGGAAATCCCATGGACAGAGGAGCCTGGCGGGCTACAGTCCATGGGGTCACAAAGAGTCAGATACAACATAGTGACTAAACAACAACATTTTATAAATTACTCTACACACAAAGAATAATTTTAAAATGATGTTAGCAAATATGTACTCCATACAAGGTCTGATTTCTTTGTTTTATTGTGTTTGTGTCTTAAAACTGTCTAAACTTAGCTCAAATGCATGAAGTGTATGTGTTAGTCTCTCAGTCATGTCCAACTATTTGTGACCCCATGGACTGAAGCCCACCAGGCTCCTCTGTCCAAGAAATTTTCCAGACCAAGGATACTGGAGTGTGTTGCCATTTCCTTCTCCAGGGGATCTTCCCAAACCAGGGATTGAACCCAGGTCTCCTGTACTGAAGGCAGATTCTTTACCAACTGAGCTACAAGGGAAGCCCTAAAACTGTCTAAACTTAGCTCAAATGCATGAAGAGAAGAGTGATTTTCACTGGTCTCATTCAAGACTCAGGACTCTGAATTTAGTGTAATGGGAGAAAATGAGAGGCAAGTAATATCTGGAGATTCCTTTCATCTGAATCATTCCCTCAAAGATGGGCACCAATAATGATAATGTTAATAGCTAATATTTAACAAGCAATAATTATATCAGGCTCTGTTCTATGTGTGTTAAATATATTAACCCATTTAATCCTCACAAAAAATCTGTAAGGCAGGTACTATTATTAGCTCCATTTTACAGATGAAGAAACATAGGAACAAATTGGTTAAGTTTTTCACCCAAGATCACATAGCTAATAAACAGAAGAGGTGGGATTTCAACACAGTTTAATTCTAGGGCCTATAATCTTAATCTCCACCCTCTACTAAACATGAATACATGTGTGCTAAGTCGCTTCAGTCATGTCCAACTCTTTGCGACCCTTTGCACTGTAGCCTACCAGGCTCCTCTATCCATGGGATTTTCCAGGCAAGAATACTGGAGTAGGTTGCCATGCCCTCCTCCAGGGGATCATCCCAACACCAGGATCAAACCTGCATCTCTTATGTCTCCTGCATTGACAGGCGGGTTCTTTACCACTAGTACCACCTGGGAAGCCCACCCTCTACTATACCAACTGAAAACTCCTCATCTTCCTCTTACCCCCTATTCCACCCTCAGTTCAGTTCAGTAGCTCAGTCGTGTCCAACTCTTCAAACCCCATGGACCACAGCATTCCAGGCCTCCCTGTCCATCACCAACTCCCAGAGTCTACTCAAACTCATCTCCATTGAGTCGGTGATGTCATCCAGCCATCTCATCCTCTGTCGTCCCCTTCTCCTCCTGCCTTCAATCTTTCCTAGCATCAGGGTCTTTTCAAATGAGTCAGCTCTCCATATCAGGTGGCCAAAGTTTTGGAGTTTCAGCTTCAACATCATTCCTTCCAGTGAACACTCAGGACTGATCTCCTTTAGAATGGACTGGTTAGATCTCCTTGCAGTCCAAGAGACTCTCAGGAGTCTTCTCCAACACCACAGTTTAAAAGCATCAATTCTTCAGCGCTCAGCTTTCTTTATAAGTCCTACTCTCACATCCATACACAACTACTGGAAAAACCACAGCCTTGACTAGACAGACCTTTGTTGGTAAAGTAACGTATTTGCTTTTAGAGACAGCCAAAGAGACACAGATGTTAAAAACAGACTTTTGGACTCTGCGGGAGAAGGCACAGGTGGGATGATTTCAGAGAATAGCATTGAAACATGTATATTTAACATATGTGAAATACATTGCCAGTCCAGGTTCAATGCATGAGACAGGGTGCTCAGTGCTGGTGCACTGGGATGACCCCAAGGGATGGGATGGGGAGGGAAGTGGGAGGGAGGGTCAGGATGGGGAACACATGTACAACCATGGCTGATTCATGTGAATGTATGGCAAAACCACCACAATACTGTAAAGTAATTAGCCTCCAGTTAAAATTAAAAAATAAACAGAAACACAGGTATACAATAAATAAATAAATAAAGTAATGTCTCTGCTTTTTAATATGCTATCTAGGTTGGTCATAACTTTCCTTCCAAGGAGTAACCATCTTTTAATTTCATGGCTGCAGTCACAATCTGCAGTGATTTTGGAGCCCCAAAAATAAAGTCTGACACTGTTTCCACTGTTTCCCCATCTATTTGCCATGAGGTGATGGGACCAGATGCCATGATCTTAGTTTTCTGAAAGTTGAGCTTTAAGCCAACTTTTTCACTTTCCACTTTCACTTTCATCAAGAGGCTCTTTAGTTCTTCTTCACTTTCTGCCCTCATTAGTTCCACCTTCACTAGTTATTAACTGATCCTGGAATCAGTATCATTGAATCACCGTGTTTTTTTTTTTAGCCACATGGGGTCTTAGTTGCCACATACAGGATCTTTGTCGCAGTGCACAAGCACAAGTTCCTCTCTAGTTGTGGCCCATGGGCTCCAGAGCAGTATTGCTATAGTTGCAGCACTAAGGCTTAACCCCATGACACGTGGGATCTTACCTCCCTGACAAAGGATCAAACTCACATAACCTGCACTGGAAGGTAGATTCTTAGCCACTGGACCACTAGGGAAGTCCTTGAATCACTTCTTAAGTTTAGCTAACAACAGCAAGACATTGCCTCCAAGGACCTGCTTCTATGGTTAGGTGTCATCTGGTACATCAGTTCAGTTGCTCAATCATGTCTGACTCTTTGCAACCCCATGAGCTGCAGCACGCACACCAGGCTTCCCTGTCCATCATCAACTTCCAGAGCTTGCTCAGACTCATCCATTGAGTCAGTAATGCCATTCAACCATCTCATCCTCTGTCATCCCCTTCTCCTCCTGCCTTTAGTCTTCCCCAGCATCAGGGTCTTTTCTGATAAGTCAGTTCTTCGCATCAGGTGGCCAAAGTATTGGAGCTTCAGTTTCAACTTCAATCCTTTGAATGAATATTCAGGACTGATTTCCTTTAGGATTAACTGGTTTGATCTCCTTGCTATCCAAGGCACTGTCAAGAGTCTTCTCCAACATCACAGTTCAAAAGCATCAATTCTTCATCACTCAGCTTTCTTTATAGTCCAACTCTCACATCCATACATGACTACTGGGAAAACCATAGCTTTTGGTAGATGGACCTTTGCTGGCAAAGTAATGTCTCTGCTTTTTAATATGCTGTCTAGATTGGTCGTAACTTTCCTTCCAAGGAGCAAGCGTCTTTTAATTTCATGACTGCAGTCACCATCAGCAACAATTTTGGAACCCAAGAAGATAAAGTCTGTCACTGTTTCCATTGTTTCCCCATCTATTTGCCATAAGGTGATGGGACCAGATACCAAGATCTTCATTTTTTTTTATCGTTGAGTTTTAAGCCAGCTTTTTCACTCTCCTCTTTCACTTTCATCAAGGCTCTTTAGTTCTTCACTTTCTGCCGTAAGAGTGGTATCATCTGCATACATGAAGTTATTGATGTTTCTCCTAGCAATCTTGATTCCAGCTTGTGCTTTATCCAGCTTGGCATTTTGCATGATGTATTCTGCATAGAAGTTAAATAAGCACAGTGACAGTATACAGCCTTGATGTACACCTTTCCCCGATTTGGAACCAGTCATTGTTCCATGTATGGTTCTAACTTGCTTCTTGACCAGCATACAGATTTCTCAGGAGACATATAAGGTGGCCTGGTATTCCCATATCTTTGAGAATTTTCCACAGTTTGATGTGATCCACACAGTCAAAGGCTTTGACATAGTCAATAAAGCAGATGTTTTTCTAGAATTATCTGGTATATAAACAGAACTTATTACATGTTTGGCAATTGAGGGACAGAGTGGAAAGTGGGAATGGCATGAGAGAGAGAAGGTGTGTGGACTGGTACCACAAGGGTGGATTTGTTTGTTAAGTGTATTGTGTTCTCACCATGGAAAACAGAGTCAGCTACTAGGGCTTGAGCCCTGCCTTGTTCTGGGTCCCTGCAGCTACCCTCTCCTTCCAAACACATCATTTGCCCCCTTCAGTAGTCTAAGCCTCAGTTAGGTTCTAACTCTCATGCAGACCAGTGGCAGAAAGTCCAAAGGGGCTTCTCACAGTGCTTAGGGCTTCACCACCAAATCCCATTGGTCCACTCAAGATCTTGGGTCCCAGCACTTCTTTAGGCTTCTGCCTTGCCCCTTAATTAAAGTCCCCACTTGCTGCCCACTTCTGGGAATGGGTTGCTTCACTGAAACCCAGGCCCTCCAAACATGTGAGGGCCTTTTCATTAATAAAATTTTAAATAATAAAAGCAACAACAACAAAAAATAATAATAATAATAATGACAGGCAGCTTCTTCTTAACCGCCAGTCACTTCCCATTCAGGTCAGTATTAAGCCAGATTCTTTGCCATGGCCTGTAAAGCCCGCATGGTCTGCCCCTCTACCTCTTTGATGTCTCCTCCTAGGCTCATCCTCCTCCACTCCCCTGCAGCCACACTGCATTCATGCTGGTTTGCCAACACTCCAGGCATATTCTTGATCTAGAGCTTTGTACTTGCTAGGCCCTGCACATGGAACATGATTCCCATGGATTCCTTATGATTTGCAAGGGAAACCACACTAAGCATACAGCAGAGAGGGACTTTCCCAGGTGGCTCAGTGGGTAAAGAACCTGCCTGGAATTCAGGAGATGCCGGAGATATGGGTTTGATTCCTGGGTCAGGAACATCCCCTGGAGGAGGGCATGGCAACCCACTCCAGTATTCTTGCCTGGACAATCCCATGGACAGAGAAGCCTGGTGGGCTACAGTCCGCGGGGTCACAAAGAGTTGGACATGACCGAAGTGACACAGCATAGCACAGCACATTCAGCAGAGAAATGGATAACACCTGGTCAAAGTGATCAGGATTAGCACTACCAATGAAGGAGAGATGGCTACATGGGCTTTGTAATGCCTCAGAAAGGACCCAGCATCTCTCATTAGTCTTCTAGCTAATAACACAGCACCCGAGTGTAAACATGAGGAAATGTCACACAAACCACAAATGATGAATGTTCAATTTTTCAAAATGGACTTTATTCTCCAAAAATGTAAGTGTCATAAAAGACAAAGGTTTTGGAAATATTTCAGATTAAAAGAAGGTAAAGAGACATGACAACAAAAAACAGTACCTGACTCTAGATTGGATCCTGTCCTGAAGGGGCAAACAATGCTGTGAAAACACTATTTAATCAGCTTTTAACAAATGGCATACAATCAATGGGTTAAATAAAATGTTATATCTGTATTAAATTTTCTGAACTTGTTAATTGTACTGTGGTTTTGTAAGAAAATATTCTTATTCTTAGGAAGTATATGCTAAAGTATTAAGAGGCCATGATCATGACAATATATATAACTTACTCTCATAGGGTTCAGGGCCCCATTAGGAAAATGAGAAGTTAAGACACAGAATGAAAGAAGATATTTACAATATATAAACCTGACTGAGGACATTTATCCAAAGTATAAAAAGAATAAGAGAAAATTCAGTCAAGACATGGACAAAATATTTAAATAGACACTCCACAAAAGAAGAAACATGAATGGCCAACAAGTGCATGAAAAGATTCTCAACAAAGAAAGGCAACTAAAACCATAATGAGATATCACTCCATACCCACTATAACAGCTAAAATTCAGAAGGCTGACAATACTGAATGTTAGTAAGTGGTGCTCTCATATGTTGCTAGTGGGAATGTGAAAAGATATAACCTCTTCAGAAAAGTGTTTGGAAGTTTCTTACAAAGTTAAATATACCATTATCCTATGAACCCAGAATTTCATCCATAGATAATACATTAATATTTCTGTGGGGCATAATAATTTACTACAAACAGTGACTGAAAACAATACAAATTTATGATCTCACATTTCTCATGATTCAGGAATCCAAATATGGCTTAACTAGCTCCTCTCTTCAGGGTCTCAGAGTTGCAAAGTGTCGACCAGGGTGGCAGTCTAATCTGAGGTTTGGAGTCCTCTCCCAAGACCATATGGCCGTCTACCAGAATTCATGTCTTTTGCAGTTGCATAGACTGCCTCTAGACACTCTTCTTTAGAGACTCTTTTAAGGGCTTACCTGATTAGGTCAGGCCCACCCAGGATAATATCCATTTGGTTAAATGAAAGCTAACCAAAGACCTTAATTACATCTGAAAAAATCCCTTCACCTTTGCCATATAATGTGATCTAATCATAGGCGTGATCTCCCCTCATATTCACAGGTCTCCCCCACTTTCAGTGGAGGAAATTATACAGGACATGTAGACCATACAGCAGGAATCTTGAGGGCCATCATGGAATGCTGCCTACCAGAGGTTCTTACCTAAGAGAAATGTTACACCTTCTGACATTGTACCACAGTTCCTGAATGTTCTCTTCTAGTAGTGGTAGTACTAATACCAGTAGTAGTAGTAATTATTTTCTCTTTGCATTTCAGTTTGGTAAGTTTCTATTGACCTGTCTTCATGGTCACCAATTCTTTCCTCAGATATGTCAACTTTGCCAACAAACCCACTGAAAGCATTCTTCATTTGTTACTATTTTTTACGTCTAACATTTTGACTGATATAAATCTTTATCTCTCTGCTTGTATTACCTCTCTGTTCCTGCTGCTATGTTTTCCACTAGAGCCCTTCATATAACAATCATAGTTATTTTAAATTCTCTGATGATTCTAATACCTGTGTCATGTCTGATTCTAATGGTTGCTTTATCTCTTCACACTTTTTTCTTGCCTTTTAGCATATGCAAATTCTCACGCTTCATCTTCTGAATCAGAAACTCTGAGACTTACAGTTATCAAAGGGGAGATGAGGGAGGGATAAATTAAGTTCAGGATTATCAGATACACACTTCTATGTATAAAACAGATAAGCAACAAGGTCCTACTGTATAGCACACAGGGAACTATATTCAATACCTTATAATAAACTACAATGGAAAATAAGAAACTCTGTGGACTTCCCTGACAGTCCAGTGGCTAAGACTCCCCACTCCCAATCCAGGGGGCCTGGGTTCAATCCTGGTCAGGGAACTAGATCCCATTTGCTGCGACTAAGACCCAGCACAGCCAGATAGATTAAAATATTTTTAAAAAAGAAAGAAACTCTGAGGGATGGATCCAACAATGTGTGATTTAACAAGTTCTCCAGGTGATTCCAATTTATGTGAAAGTTTGAGAAACACTGCACTAAGCCAACATTGCCATTTTACAGATGAGAGCATTGAGACTCAGTTGTCCAAGTTCACCCTGTTGACAGCTGAGAACCAGTGCTCTGACCCTCAATCCAGTGCTCCTTCCAATACACCATGTAGTACCAGAGACATGCTCGTTGACTACCAATGGAAAGGGCAGTAATCTCTTCTTTCTACTATGAAAGACCTTAAAATGTTATTAGGTGTTCCAGGAAACTCAGGATGATTACTGAATATGTGGGATGAATCAAATACAATCATGTGCATTCCCAAGGCCAATGAGAGACTCTTCCTGCTTTTAGGATTAATTTTGCCTCCCTTGACATAAGAGATTCTAAGAAACAACCACCTCAGACAAATATTTGTGGTGTTTGGCTTTCTCAGACTGCTGCAAGCAGTCAGCCAGAAGCAACACATACAGCACAGAGCATCCAATCCTTTCTGAAACAGCCAACAGAACCCCTGAAGCCTGGATCCCCAGGGTACTTCAAAAAGCAGCTAATATATCTGGCAAGAGAAGCCAGCCACACCTCCCCACCTTGGAGAACAGGGTAAGCGAGTAGCCAGATCTTTTTAAAGGCTCCTTATTGGTGGAACAGCTGAAGACCCACATACAGAGGCAGGGCCAGGCAGGCTGGGTAGCCCACCGACTTCGATCACATTGAAATGAATTAATGTTTATAAAAGGATGAGGCTTCAGAAACCATTTACTTGATGCCCTCAGCATTCCAGTACCATCACCACTATAGCCATGATCCAGAAAAAGCTAGATGTTACATATGGGATGGGATCTGAGCAATTGTTGTGATTTTTAGAACAATTACAACTAAAGTATGCCATCTACCTCTAGAACAAGTACAACCAGAGTATGCCATCTACCTATACCATCTACCTTGACATTACTTTGCCAACAAAGGTCCGTCTAGTCAAAGCTATGGTTTCTCCAGTAGTCATGTATGGATGTGAGAGTTGGACCATAAGGAAGGCTGAGCACTGAAGAATTTATGTTTTTGAACTGTGGTGCTGGAGAAGACTCTTGAGAGTCTCTTGGACAGCAAAGAGATATAACCAGTCAATCCTAAAGGAAATCAACCCTGACTATTGATTGGAAGGACTGATGATGAAGTGGTAACTCCAATACTTTGGCCATTTGATGCAAAGCACTGACTCATTTGAAAAGACTCTGATGCTAGAAAGATCGAAGGCAAGAGAAGAGGATAACAGAGGATGAGATTATTGGACGACATTACCGACTCAGTAGACATGAGTTTGATCAAGCTCTGGAAGTTGGTGATGGACTGGCATGCTGCAGTCCATTGGGTCACAAAGAATTGGACACAACTGTCTGACTGAACAACAACATGCCATCTACCATCTGTGAGGCAAGAGAAATTATTCAGGGTCAAATTAGCAGAGAATCCATAAAAATATTCTGCTCACAAATCATCAGCAGAGAAGCAGACTATAGTTCAGAAATTGATAATTTCTGAAGTTCCAAGGCTCAGAGTGGGAGAGATGAGGAAGGAGGGACTCTTGGTTCTTTCCTCCTATCATATGGACCCTTCCTTTTCTCCAATTTCCTACATCTATATGACTCCAACTTCTGCTTACACCTGTTCCCCTCCACCCTGTCCCAGCCTTTCTTCTGTGTACTCCACCCACTCTTGTTTCTTAGACTCACTGTCCTCCAAGCACAGTCCTCGTCACAGCCCAGGCCCAGGTAGGAGTCTGAGACTCGGGTAAAGTCTGCAGACAGATGAAGGGGAAGCAGGGCCAGTGATGTGGAGGCATGGGCCTACACAGCCCCAAAACGTTGGGCATCTTTCACATCCCTTCCACAGGAAGGCCCCCTAAATAGCTCAGACAGCTGTGCCCCTGGCCTCTCTATGTCTACCTAGGCTCTGGGGGCACTGGCAGTGTCTGTCCCCGCTAGGCTCCAACCCACCTGATGCTAACCTTGGGGCAACACTGGGTCCTGTGCTGATGAACCCCTAGGCAGACAAGTATAGAAAGGTCATTGTCACCACCTCTGCCATGCACCCCAGAACTGCACTCCCGTCATACTTTCCTTAAGTACAGAGCCGCATAGCCTCTGTGAGATGAATGCTGCTCCTGTCCTGTTGGGACTTGGCATTTGAAATGTCAGATCCCCCACCACGCCCCCCACTCCCTCGCCGCCCCCCCACTCCCCTCTTCCTGGATCTGACACCATTTTCTCCTCCTCCTAATCTAGGCTTTACCCCTCCGCTCCCCAGGCTTGCTCCTAGCACCCCCTAGTATTCTGTCAGCTCCTGCTGGGGCTGACTCATTAGCCCCTCCCCTACTTCCCGTTTCTTTTTCACTCCTCACTTTTTCCATCCCCTCCCTCTTTGGCTTTCATCCCTTCTCTCTAAACTTTTTCCCCTTCCATACCTTCCCTTTCCTTTTCTGAATCCCTCCCCCTCTACCATCCTGATGGCACATTTAGTGTCTACATGAAGGAGACAGAACAATCAATCATCTGTGAGCAGGATCTGGGCACTGAAGTGTCTCCTTATGACCTTGATTATTTTACACAACCAGTTTTCAAAGCAAATGGATTAATCAAGGTTGATTTGAACCTCCTGCCCCCTGTCAAAGTCTCTGAAGCTGATCTTCCCATTGCAACAGTATTCCATTTTAACGGTCTGTCAGGGATAAAGATGTTAAGACAGTCAAGTGCTCTTTGCTTCTCTCCAGCCACCAAAAAGCAATTTTCGCTAATGCTGGTGAGAATTACATTAAAACTGTGTAAAAGAAAGGCATGACCTCTTTTTTTTTTTTTTTGGTCTGCTGGTGCTCAGCAGGGCTGTGATGGTGCTCTCTCCCACCAGCTCTAGGTGCCTAGACCAACCTGAAACGTGAAAAGCTCAGGGGTTGGGTGGAAAGGAGGACACTCACTCTGGATCAACCAGTGGTTGAGCCTAAATCCTCACCAACCCAATCTCTCCCAAAGGGATTGTTCATGCTTCTTGGAATTCAGGCTAACCTCCCATTTCAGATCTTTGGAAGGGAAAAGGCTGCTTCAAACTGATACAAAGTTTAAATTTGTGATTTCCCAACTGATTCTGATCGTCCTGGGATAGGAAGGTATCTATAAATTTGAAAAGGTTCCTGGAGGCATGATCTGATATATCCCAAACACCCAGCTATCCAGCATTGTAACTTGCCTTCTTTGGGGGAGTAGGGGGGGATTCTTTTAACTGTTTATTTGTTCTCTTTTTCTTTCTTTCTTTCTTTTTCTTTGGTCCCACACAGCATGTGGGATGTTAGTTTCCCTACCAGCGATCAAACCCTCTCCCTCTGCAGTGGGAGCACAGAATTTGAACTACCAGGCCACCAGGGAAGTTCTGGAACTTGCCTTCTTAACTGAAAGCACAGATATGACTTTAATTGCCATCCTCCCACCAGTCATTGCCAGGTAGAAGTCCTCGGGAGGCCTGTCTAGGGAAAAATGATAAAGCAAAGATCCTCTAAATGCATACAGATTCACTTTTAAAACCCAAACCATTCCACTTGCACATTGCACTCTTAAGAAAAACCATCAGTCCTTCCAGTGGAAGTGTCAACACAACTATAATGCACTGATTTGCCACTAAATCTTTTATCTGACCTTGTGTTCTTCAACAAGAATGCCTGAAAAAGGCATTCCCCTGTTTCTAATTAAAGAGATCTTGCAGACATATTTTGATTTCAGTAAATTAAAATCTCCCTACATTTTCAAACAGCTACTTAAGCCCCAAGAACACCTCCATCAAATCAGATCCCCATTTGCACAAAATCTTCTCCATCTAAAATTAGTAGTGGGCATGCTATATCTAAAATGGATCTACTGTTAAGAATCTGCCTTCCAATGTGGAGGACAGAGGTTCAATCCCCTGTCAGGGAAATAAGATCCCACATGTTTCAGGGCAATGAACCCCAAGCACCACAACTACTGAGCCCTCGGGCTCTAGAGCCCACATACTGCAATGAAGATCCCGTGTGCCACAGCAGAGACCCAACACAGCCGAAAACAAATTAATAAATATTAAAATGGACCTACTATATAACACAGAAAACTCTGCTTAATATTATATAGCAAGCTAAATGGGAAAAGAATTTGAAAAAGAATAGATCCATGTATATGTATAACTGAATCACGTCGTTATACACTGAAACTTATCACAATGTTGCTAATCAACCGTACTCCAATATAAGATAAAAAGTTAAAAAAAAAAAAAAAAAAACCTAGCAGTGGCAACCCAACCGTGGGTTCTGTTTTGGCTCTGGCAGGCTAAATTTGCCCAAAGGATTGCGTGCAGTGCATGGCTGGGGCTTAAATCACATCTCCCATTTCCAAACATGGACCTCCCTGCTTGGGATAGGATTCTCCCTAAGGTAACCCCCTGACTTCTTTGTGCATTAAGTCAGCATGTTCTTTCATCATCTTGTACTCAATCACTCAGATATTTATAGCATGCCTACTTTTTGGCAGTCTATTGGCTGAGTGCTCACGAGAGGACAGCAGTGAGCAAGGCAGTCACACTGTGTTCCCTCAAGGAGCTTGTGAACCCCAGTGTTTTTCTGGGTCACACTGTCATTCTTGACTCAAATTCCTTTCCTAAGTCCCTTATTTGAACCAGATGTTCCTACTCTGCTTCTTAGACCAAATGTGGGCATTGAATGCAATCTACAGGGTCTTCTGTCTTAATCTGAGACCCAAGGCCCAGCTGGAAGGATCTTGGCAGGGAAGAAAAGAGGTCAGACAGGTCACCATTACCCTTGATCTGGTCCTATCTTGTGCCCAATTGTGATCTATCCATACCCAGATTCCTGAAACCCATATCACAGGAATCTGCTGGCCAGCAATCTGTGACTGCTGCTTTGTCCCTGTGCTCTCTGACACTACCCAGTCATGAGACTTGCATGGGGCTTTGTACATTCAAATTAGTAGTGTGGTCATATCACTCTGAAACTGATGTCTCAGAGCTGTACGTGGAATAAGGATACAGACATCACTTGAAACCTGTGTCAGTTGGGGTCGCAGCAGGATGTAGATGACACACTCCAAATGGATATGTTGGAGAGTGAAGGTTAATAAATGGACAATTATAAATGGAAGGCTTCCCTGATAGCTCAGTTGATAAAGAATCAGCCTGCAGTGTATAAAGGTGGGGACAGGGTGCCCAGGGCTAGTAACAGGAATTAGAGATGCCCTTACCACCAGGGATTCCCTGGTGGCTCAGATGGTAAAGCGTCTTCCTGCAATGCAGGAGACCTGGGTTCGATCCCTGGGTTGGGAAGATCCCCTGGAGAAGGAAATGGCAACCCACCCTAGTACTCTTGCCTGGAAAACTCCATGGACAGAGGAGCCTGGTAGGCTACAGACCAAGGGGTCGCAAAGAGTCAGACACGACTGAGCAATTTTACTTTCTCTTTACCATCTAGGCCTGACTATGGATGGTCAGGCCTTTGATGTCATCCCTATAGGTCAGGCTCCTCTCCCAAGGCAGAAAGCAGGGTGGAGAAGGATGGAGAGGGAGTCCGAAGGGGTAGATATGTTATCCAGCACAGAATATCTCATTCAAATTTTGCAGGAATTGAGACCAGAGCTGCTGCTGCTAAGTCACTTCAGTCGTGTTCGACTCTGTGCGAACCCATAGATGACAGCCCACTAGGCTCCTCCATCCCTGGCATTCTCCAGGCAAGATCACTGGAGTGGGGTGCCATTGCCTTCTCCGAAGCAAATGAGCAGGATAAATCAAATGGCAAGAAGAGCTTTTACTCTTTTCAAAAAAAAGTAAATATTTCAGACATTTTTAAATGAGGGAAGAATTCATGTGCATAGAACAATAAGTGATTTTTAAGTGATTTTTTTCTTATCTATTTATTAAAATAGGGTCTCACTTTGTCCCTCTGGTAACATTAGCTCCTGTTACCAACTATGACTGAAAGAAATGAAATAGTATGTACTGATAAGAGCCTGGGTTTCAGATTTATAGCTAATTCAGGTTTCTTTCCTTGCACCACTGCCCACCACCCCACTACCAACCCCTTCTGCAAAAAAATAAAAATTAGGTGTACCAAATTAAGGAGCTTTACCACTTAGAATAAGGGCTTCCCACATGGCTCAGTGGTAAAGAGTCCACCTGCCAATGCAGAAGACGCAGGAGATGCAGGTTTGATCCTTGGGTCAGGAACCCATTCCAATATTCTTGCCTGGAGAATCTCATGCACAGAGGAGCCTGGCAGGCTACAGTCCACGGGGTCATAAAGAGTCAGACAAAAGGGACTGCACACACCACTTATAGAAACATTTTAATGCTGTTATCAATGAACTAAATGTTGCTTTTCTGCAATCCACTAGAAGAGCCTAGTAACAAGAAAACAAGCTGATGCTGGGGCTTTTTAATATAATAATAATAAATAGGCTTCATTCCCAAGCCTTCTGCTGCACAGCCCAGGCTCCTGATCTTCCCCCGTTCCTGCATCCCTGACCCTAAGTACTTCCCAGGTGACCAGCACAGTAGCACTTGAGACCCTGTCTGAGCCCAGGAATCATGTACAGCAGAGTCCATGAGAGAGAAACACGGATAGGCTGACCCTCAGTATCACACAGATGCGCTCAGCCATTAACCAACTGTGCCACCTTGGGTGAGTTATTCAATTTCTCCAAGCCTCAGTTTCCTCAGGTTTAAAATGGAATAATGTAAAGTCTACATCATCAGTTGTTACAGGGATTAAATAATACAATGTCTGTAAAACACCTAGCATAGTGCCTGACACACGATAAGTGCACAATAAAACCCATTATTTTTAGACTTAGAAATAAGAACCAATGCACAGAAAAAAGAGGGGAGAGAAAAAAGCAGGGGTGAAGAGTGGGTTATGTTTCAATCAACTAGAATGTTACCTTGCCCAGTTTCCCTTCCCTAAGGGGTCCCATTAAGTCCACATTTATGGTATTGATTTTTCCCAGTGCAGGAAACATTTTATACACTAAGCATCTCTACTGCCCATTGCTATTTCACAAGTGGTGTGCTATATATATATATATATATATATATATATATATCCTCTGCTCAAAACCATCTAATGTCTTTTGATCTCAAAGTTAAAATCTAGTCCTAAAAGGGCCTATGAGGCCCTGAGCAGCTTGCGCACCTGTTACCACTGCCACCATGAACTCTTTATCTACCACTCTTCTCGTCTCTTCCCTCCAGTTACACCAGGCTCCTTGTTTTTCCTAAAACACCAAGCACACTCCTGACTTGAGCTCTTTGCACTGGCTATTCCCTCTGCCAAGAAGGCTCTTCCCCAGAAATATGCATGGCTTACCTGAGGAACTTCTTTCAGGTCGTCCTTACTTGTCCCTTTTTCCATGAAGTTTTCCTTGACCACTGTTGTGGACTAAATGTTTGTATGCCCCCAAAATTCATAGGTTGAAATCCTAATGTCCCAACGTGATGATACTGAGGTGGAGCCTTTGGAAAGTGATTAGGTCTTGAGGGTGGAGCCCTCATGAATGGGATTAGTAGCCTTATAAGAGAGAGGAAGAATCAGAGCTCATCTTTTAATGCCAGTCATGGCTGATTTTATCAGTTCAAGGGTAGAGTCAACCTTCACAATGCAAAAGTGATGAGGCAGCTACTGCAAATGAGGTAGCTGTCCAAGAATGCTTCAAGAAATTACTGATGAAGGCATGTATTTACCTGAGCAGGTTTTTAATGGGAATGAGACAGGACTGTACTGGAAGAAGATGCCAAACTGAAGTTACATCAGTAAAGAGTCACTCATCCAACCAATGGACCAGGGAGTTATAGTGACTTTTAAGAAAATATTATTTACATCAACCTTTATATCAAGCAGTAAAGGCAAGTGATGAATCTAGAATAACCTTGTAGCTATACTATATTGTATGCTAGCTTTTCTACTGTACTACCTGACTCTACTTTAGAATCACCTGGGTGAAGTGATTTTAAAACCGGCTGATAACAGTTAAATTGGAATCTCTGTGAGTAGGGCCCAGGAATCTGTTTTAAAACTAACCGAGTGATCCTAAGTGATCCTAATGGTTTGCCACCATTAACCCCTGCTTCCAAAAGCTAAATAACTCTCCATATCTTATGAGTAACAGCAACCTCTGGGAACGACTAGCACTCCTCTGAGCTCAATTAAAAAAAAAAAAAAAAAGAATCTGGATGAAATCATGTTCAAATGACCATCATAGAGGAAAAAAAAAACCCAAAGAGGCAGCCAGTGGAGTATGTGGAAGGCAGAGCTATAGGGATTCGGGTGCTATGGTTAAGAGGTGAGACAGAGGCCGTGCCTTTGAGGACCTGTGCCTCCATGGGGGTCAATTTGGGTCTGGGTGCCAGCTTTTGGTTTCAGAAATTAACACACTGTATTTTGTCAGCCGTCTCCGGGGAATATTCTTGAGGAATTTACTTCCATTCACCAAACTCATAAGAGAACGATCACATAGGTTGTATCATTATGTAATCATAAGACTAACTCATAGTCCATAGCCCTGACAGAGGCAGATCACACAAAGATGCAAGGCTGGATGCGTAAGTTCTAACTGAGGGGGAGGGCTGTGGGGAGGGGAGATAAGATAGTCGGAAAACAGGCACTGCTGGGTAGGCACTTCTCAGAAAAGTGTGCTGTGTTAGACATCTGTAGCAGCTATACACAGAGCCTCTGCTTTGCCCAAGTTTTTAACATTGTTTTTAATTTATTTATTTAGGGTCGTCATTGCTGCACTCAGGCTTTCTCTAGTTGCACACAACAAGGGCTACTCTCTAGCTCTGGTGTATGGGCTTCTCATTGTGGTGGCCTCCCCTGTGACCGAGCATGGACTCTTGGGCCCATAGGTTTCAATAGCTGTGACTCATGGGTTCCAGAGTGCCCAGTAGTTGTAGCACACAGCTTAGTTGCTCCAAGGCATATGGGATCTTCCTGGACCAGGGATTGAAGCAGTGTGTCCCATACATTGCAAGATGGATTCTTAACCACGGGACCACCAGGAAAGCCCTTTAACAGTTTTTAACAAATATTAGAGTGGTCAAAACACCTGCCTGTGAGAGGACAGGGGGTGCATCAAATAAAGAAAAATAAGTTTGCATTTCCCACTGAAAAGGGGAAGCAGGAAAAAATGCATGGGGGCATCAGTTCAGTTCAGTCGCTCAGTCGTGTTCGACTCTGCGACCCCATGAACCACAGCACACCAGGCCTCCCTGTCCATCAGCAACTCCCAGAGTCCACACAAACCCATGTCCATCGAGTCACTGACGTCATCCAACCATCTCATCCTCTGTCACCCCTTCTCCTCCTGCCCTCAATCTTTCCCAGCATCAGGGTCTTTTCAAATGAGTCAGCTCTTCGCATCAGGTGGCCAAAGTATTGGAGTTTCAGCTTCAGCATCAGTCCTTCCAATGAACACCCAGGACTGATCTCTTTTAGGATGGACTGGTTGACTCTCTTTGTAGTCCAGGAAGACTCTCAAGAGTCTTCTCCAACACCACAGTTCAAAAGCATCAATACTTTGGCACTCAGCTTTCTTCACAGTCCAACTCTCACATCCATTCATGACTACTGGAAAAACCATGCCTTTGACTAGATGGACCTTTGTTGGCAAAGTAATGTCTCTGCTTTTGAATATGCTGTCTAGGTTGGTCGTAACTTTTCTTCCAAAGAGTAAGTGTCTTTTAATTTCATGGCTGCAGTCACCATCTGCAGTGATTTTGGAGCCTCAAAAAATAAAGTCAGCCACTGTTTCCCCATCTATTTCCCATGAAGTGATGGGACCAGATGCCATGATCTTCGTTTTCTGAATGTTGAGCTAAATTTAAGTCAACTTTTCTACTCTCCTCTTTCACTTTCATCAAGAGGCTCTTTAGTTCTTCTTCACTTTCTGCCATAAGGGTGGTGTCATCTGCATATCTGAGGTTATTGATATTTTTCCCAGCAATCTTGATTCCAACTTGTGTTTCCTCCAGCCCAGCATTTCTCATGATGTACTCTGCATATAAGTTAAATAAGCAGGGTAACAATATACAGCCTTGATGTACTCCTTTTCTTACTTCTTGTTATTAAACAACTACCAGGTTGAATGAGACACAGTATGTCATTTAATTCTCCCAATAGTGCTGTAAAGGAGGTATTATTCTTATTCCATGCTATAAGGAAGAAACCAAGACTCAGAAAGTGAAATAGCTTACCCAAGATCACAGAGCTGTTAATGTCTTAATGCAGGGTACCTGAGACTCACCTGGAGAACTTGTTCAAAATGCTAACTGTCGGGACCCAGCCCCAAAGATTCTGATGTGAAAGGTCTGAGAGGGGGCCCACAAATCTGCAGGTTGTAAACCCACTCCTCTGTGCCAGGAAATGATGGTGCAAGTGGTCCTTTCTGAGGCCTCACAGCTCTTCTCTTTGTATGGTGCCCTTGGTCATGGAAGCTACCTCTTCACAGCACATGCAACCTAGACTTTGAAAGAGGCTTAACCATGATTCTCTTGTGTTCTTTGATCCTCTTCCACTTCCTGGAGTTGCTTGATGAGTTCAAAGACCCATCACGGTGAGCGCCGATCTGGGACAAAACGCACACGTGTCTTGGAGTGAAGCCTCTATCCCAGCTGGCACACAGCCCAGGAAAAGAGGATGAGCACTCCTCAGCAGGAGGCCCCCAGATGAGGGAGGGGTGACAACCAGCTCTGTTGTGGATGAGGTCACCCTGAACACCTTCAAGAAGAGAGCATCTACTTGGCTTTGAATTGGTTTTATTTGGTCTCTGGTGGTTTCAGGCTCTGCAGGCCTCTCTGCATAAATCCCAGGAGGAAGGGAAGCAAACATCAGGTCCGGAGACCCACTCCACTGCAGTGAGTGGAGGAGCCTGGGCCCCACAGCCTCTTGGGGGAGGGGTTTCCATTCTCCACCCAGGAAGCTGTTAATTTCCCAGCCTTGGTGAAATCACCTGCATTTGGATTGAGTTATGCTTTGGCCCTCCTTCAACATGATGTTCTCACCCTCAGCTCCTCAGAAAGCTAGCCCCCACCCCAGCTCTCCCCTTCAGCTTTTTCACCTCCCCACTGCTCCAGGCCAGGCTTCTGGGGAAAGTCGAAGTAAGATCCTTGGTGGCTCAGTGGCTGTGAGGGTCCCTAAGCATTTCATTTAAAAGTGGTGTTCCACTCCTTCAGAAAGGATGGAACCATTCAGAAATAGCTCAGAACTCCACTCTACCACTTTCTGTAAAAGTTACTTTAATTTTTCTGAACTTGTTTCCTTGTGTTCAAAAAAAGGGATAACTATCTGTTATGCTCAAGAAAGAAGAGGATTATATATGTATGTGTGTAGATACATATATATCTTTTTTTTTTTAGCTTCAGGCATGTGGGTGTTACTTCCCTGACCTAGGATCAAAACTGTCCCCCCTGCACTGGAAGCGCAGAGTCCTAACCACTGACCCCCAGAGAATTCCAGAGGGTTATATTTTTATTTTTATTTTTATTTTTTTTAAAATTTTTTATTTTTTTATTAAATTTATTTTTTTTTTAATTACAATACTGTATTTGTTTTGCCATACATTGACACGAATCAGCCATAGGTGAACACAATCTCCCAATGCCGAAGCCCCCTCCCACCTCCCACCCCACAATACTGTATTTGTTTTGCCATACATTGACATGAATCAGCCACAGGTGTCCACGATCTCCCAATGCCAAAGCCCCCTCCCACCTCCCACCCCACATCCTCTCCCTGAATCATCCCGTGCATCCGCCCCATGCGTCCTGCATCCTGTATTGAACATAGACTGGCGCTTCATTCTTACAAGATAGTATACATGTTTCAATGCCGTTCTCCCAAATCATCCCACCCTCTCCCTCTCCCTCAGAGTCCAAAAGTCCGTTCTATACCTCTGAGTCTCTTTTGTTGTCTCACATAGAGGGTCTTCATTACTATCCTTCTAAATTCCATATATATGTGTCAGTATACTGTATTGGTGTTTTTCTTTCTGGCTTACTTCACTCTGTATAATCGGCTCCAATTTCATCCATCTCATTAGAACTGAGTCAAATTTATTCTTTTTAAGGGCTGAGCAGTACTCCATTGTGTATATGTACCACAGCTTTCTTATCCATTCATCTGCTGATGGACATCTAGGTTGTTTCCATGTCCTGGCTATTATAAACAGTGCTGCAATGAACATTGGGGTACATGTGTCTCTTTCAATTCTGGTTTCCTCGGTGTGTATGCCCAGCAGTGGGATTGTTGGATCATAAGGCAGTTCTATTTGCAATTTTTTAAGGAATCTCCACACTGTTCTCCATAGTGGCTGTACTAGTTTGCATTCCCACCAACAGTGTAAGAGGGTTCCCTTTTCTCCACATCCTCTCCAGCATTTATTGCTTGTAGACTTTTGGATCGCAGCCATTCTGACTGGTGTGAAATGATACCTCATTGTGGTCTTGATTTGCATTTCTCTGATAATAAGTGATGTTGAGCATCTTTTCATGTGTTTGTTAGACATCTGTATGTCTTCTTTGGAGAAATGCCTATTTAGTTCTTTGGCCCATTTTTTTATTGGTTCGTTTATTTTTCTGGAGTTGAGCTGCATAAGTTGCTTGTATGTCTTTGAGATTAGTTGTTTGTCAGATGTTTCATTTGCTATTGTTTTCTCCCATTCAGAAGGCTGTCTTTTCACCTTGCTTATAGTTTCCTTTGTTGTGCAGAAGCTTTTAATTTTAATTAGATCCCATTTGTTTATTTTTGCTTTTATTGTTGTAATTATTATTAGTAAGCCCTGATGTGCCAGGTATTTTAATAATTTCAAACCATTTATTAAAATACCTGGCACATCAGGGCTTACTAATAATAATTACAACAATAAAGAGCTAAGATTTGTTTAATATTAATTATATTCCAGGCACTTTCTATTTGCCACATTTGGATTAATTTATTTAAATTACAGGAACCCTCTGAAAGAAATACCTTGTCTTGAGGCCATTTTACAGACAAGGAAACAGGTTCAGAGGGTGAAGCACATTTTCCAAAATGACAGCATGAGTTGGAATCCGAGCTGACATTCACACTCAAGTCTGTGACCTCAAAGCCTGTTAATGCTGCCATTGTCATTCTTCGTTGTTTACTAAGGAGCCACTATGTGTGACACACCTGGATAGTAATGAAGACCACAAATTATGTAGAGGGATTGTCCCCAGTAAATTCAGTCTAGATCAGATGTGGAGACCAGGCCTATGCATTAAAGAGAGACTAATACGTGGTAGCCCTGCCAAGTGCCCATGTTTGGTTCAGAAGTGCACAGAGGGGAGGATACTGGGAGATATTCTTCCATGGGTCTTTTGTGCTCCTGTATTTGTTGCTAGTGAGAAATGGAATATTTCCTGCCATATCAGTAAACAAAGGATGTCAAAGTCAATAGCAGTTGCAGACCGAGGATGGTGAGCTAGTGAACCCTGAGGGAACCCAGGAAAGAAAGAATACCTGCTGTCTAGCAGCCAGCCATCAGACTGCAGCCACTCCTTCCAGTGAGCCCTGAGGAAATTCAGGACACTGGCTCCAGATAGCGGAGCTGCATATCAAAGGAATGATGTCAGTGAACTAAGACTTTCGTGTCTTCCCATACATCAAAAAGCGCTAAATTCCTTAACTTGGGATATCTGGTTTTCTTTAATCAACAATCATCTTTTGACGTTCAGACTACCTGCCCTTCGTTACAAAACTTCTTTATGACCTGACTCCTTTTCCCCACCCCCTACCATCCCTCCCCCCACCTCCTCAAAGCAGTCCTCTCAGAGTTACTTGAGATGCTGTCTCTTGGGCTTGAAGTCCTAAAAATTCCCATTGAATAAAATGTAATGCTCAACTTTTAGGTTGCAGATAATTTTTAAGTCAACATTGGCCATGCTAAGAATGCAAGGTCCTGAGTGCTCCTTATCTGGGATATTTCTCAGGGTTATGTTTGCAGTGAGTAATCTTGAGGGATAAATTAATACCACCCTCTGAGACAAAGAGTAGACATGCTTACTGTCTGCTACAAAATGCTAAGTTCCCCAAGGATGGCCATCAGCCATCCCTCTGTGTTGCCTGTGGGTTAGTGATATGGGGAACTGAGGCAAACATGTTGATGTTCATGCTACTTGCTGTGCTGTGAGTCATACAGTCTGTTGTCTCTGATCTGGGAATCTCATGTTTCCTTCCAGCACCCATGAAACAGTAACAGGCTAAATGATGAGCTTGTAAGTAGGGTAAAATCAAATCCCAGATGTGATGAAAGATACAAGCTATTGAGAAGCTGTGATGTGCCACACACATATGTAGGTACTGGCCATTACGCAGTGAACAAAACAGGCAAAAGTCCTCTCTCATAGATTATGCATTCTATGCGGGTAGGCAGACAAAGGTACAAATCAACAAGATGATTAGAGATGGTGATCAGCGCTGTGAAGGAAACAAGCAGGGTTGAATGAGCCTCAGTGTCCTCATTTGTAAAATGGTGCCAGTGTTAACACCTATCTCTCTGGATCATTGTAAATGCTTGATTCATGGAAAGTCTTCAACAAATATGGACTTTCATGATTATTTCTCCTTCTTTCTTTCATGGAAGTAAGGCAAGAAAGTGGCTTCCTGGGGACTTCCCTGGTGGTCCAGTGGCTAAGACTCTGCACTCCCAGGGCAGAGGGCCCAGGTTTGACCCCTGGTCAGGGAACTAGATCTCACAAGCCACAACTAAAAATCCTGAATGCCACAATGAAGCTCAAAGACCCTGAATGCTACAACTAAGACCCAGCACAGCCAAATAAATAAATAAATCAAAGAAAGTGGCTTCTTGTGTGCTTTGTAAGAGTGGAAAAAGAGAGAACTACATGAGGAAAGAGGTCTCTTTCCTAAGCAGATTTGAGGCAAGCAGGTCCATGTCACCTGATTACTTTGCTGATCAATACTTGGGAGCCAGGAATTTGAAATATTACAAACAAAAGAGAACTTGTCATTACACCAGTCATTACACCATTTCAGCACACTCCTCACACATGAAGATATCCACTGAAAAGCTAGCCTCGGGTGAATGGTTCTGGCCTTAGGATCTCCCTTCCTCTCTCCCTCCTAGTCATTGCCCAGGGTGACCTGATCCAGGGATGGAGCTGGTCTGGATGATGGAACCCAGCAAGCCTCTGCTCCTCTTCCTCCCACCTCCCCCACCCAAATGCAGCCACTTGCCCAGCAGCCACTCCCCATCCCAGTGCTGATCCCAACAGCAGGGTCTCCAGCCTGTTTCCTCCTCTCCAACCTATTCCTGGCACCTGAGTCAACATGAAACTCATGGACAGAGCACACACTTCCATCTAGACGCAGCAGACATTAGCAAATGGGGCTGGAGTCCCATTTTTCTTTCTAAGCCATCATACAAGAAACTATTTCAAGGACCCATTCTGTGCTAGGAGTGCCTCCCACCCCCCTTCAATAACTCACTCAGACATCACCCTAATAGCTCTGTCTCTCTAGTGGACAAATAGCTGGCCTCCAATTACCCAGGCCCATTTGCTGCTGCAATGCGTGGATGTTCAAGTGATGGTCAGTGATCAAGTGGCTAATTCACAATAATGATGGGGCAGGACATCTCCTCTTTTTGTTGCAGGCTTTGCTTCCCATGTATTATATTTTAAAGCCCTTTCTAAGAGTTTTTTAAAAGACCTTCTTTAGAAGGGTATGTACCCCTTTGTTCTGTGATGGCCAGAACTGGCTTCGTCTGCCTTGGCATAGGGTTTTCCTCTGAGCTGCTTGTAACCTGAGCTCCCCCGGCCTTGCCAGGCTGCATATATTCAAGGCCATACTATGAGTCATCTCCCAAGTTTTACCAGCTCTTGTGTTTATCTCTGACATAGAAATTAGCCTCTAACAAAAGACCCTGAATAATATTCGAGTGCATAAGGAGTAGCTGCCTCCTGCTGCAAGCTGCTGCCACTGTTCCCCCTCCCCCTGGCAGTTTATTCCTTAGTAACTGTGCTAAGGAACTCTGCTGGGCAGCAAACACTGAAGCACTGAGGCCCTTGGGATGCCAAAGCCACCATATTATGGGTGGAGGACAAGCCCTCCTCCCTTTGTGATACCCTTTCTTAGAGGAACAACCAAGCAGACTTATGGATGGATGTCTTATCAAGGCTTTTTTTTTTTAATTTAGAGGCCCCCTTCCTTTATCTTCCACCTTTCTTTTTCTGAAAAGATTGTGAGATAATTTGAAAGGCAGCTGGACCTGGAGATGCACACATCTACATTCAGAATTTTCCCCTTTGCTCCCAAGACTAATGATTCCTCACTTGACCCAGCTCACTGTGTTTGGTTTTTGCTTCCCTCAGAGTAATACACATAAATCAAACTTCAATCCTGTGTATTCTCTCCAACACACCAGCATCACCTATGTGCTCCTTGGTCCTCCTCCCTACAAGGGCTAAAAGAGAAGAGAAAAAGAGAGTGAGTGCAGAGGTGGGGACACGCAAGTGGCCTTTTATCAGGCTGGCACTAGGGGTAAAAGTCCTTCAAATGCCATATACTTATGTCAACATCAAATGGCAAAGAGGAACATGCGATGGCAGTTTCTGATCAGAAGCAAATGGTTTTCCATGTCCTCATAAGAGAAGTTCACGTAAATTCCCTGGCAGTCCAACAATTGGGACTATGCATTTCCTCAGCAGGGGGCATGGGTTCTATCCCCAGACAGGAAACTAGGATCCCACAAGCTGCACAGTGCAACCAAAAAAAAGGTGGTGGGGGGCAGAAGTTAAAGCAGAAGCTGGACAATATCAAATGAAAGACTGTGTAGACTGTCTCAGGAGGGGATGGGGGTGAGACAGTTATTAGATGGCCTTCAAGGCCTGTTATAATCCTGAGGATGAAGAAATTGCTTAGAACACTTGTGAAAGTGTTAGTCTCTCAGTTGTGTCTAACTCTTTGTGACCCCATAGACTATAACCCGCCAGGCTCCTCTGTCCATAGGATTTTCTAGGAGAAGAATACTGGAGTGGGTTGCCATGCCCTTCTCCAGGGGGATCTTCCCCACCCAGGGATCAAACCTGATCTCTTACATCTCCTGTTGGCAGGCAGGTTTTTTACCACTAGGTGGGTTCTTAACACCTATAAGAATCATTCTATAAGAACACTGTGAAGTGAAGTGAAGTCGCTCAGTCGTGTCCAACTCTGTGCGACTCCGTGGACTGTGGCCTACCAGGCTCCTCCATCCATGGAATTTTCCAGGCAAGAATACTGGAATGGGTTTCCATTTCCTTCTCCAGGGATCTTCCCAACCCAGGGATCGAACCCAGGTCTCCCGCATTGCAGCAGACGCTTTATCTGAGCCACCAGAAAAGCCCTGGTATCAAAAGCCTTAACTACTTTGGGTTTCCTGTCAGGTGAAGAGGTTTAGAGTGGACTGAAGTGCAGTCAACGGTCCTCCCTCAGTATCCGTGGAGGTCAGTCTTGGAACCCTCCAGACACCAAAATCCATGGATGCTCAAGTCCCTTATGTAAAATGGTGTAGTATTTGCCTGTAACCTACACACATCCTTCTGCATACTTTCTCTTTTTTTTTTTGGCTGCACCACCTGGCTTGCCAGGATCAAACCCACAATCCCTGCAGTGGAAGTGCAGAGTCTCAACCAGCAGGTGGCCAGGGAAGTCCCTCCTGCATACTTTAAATCAGTTCTAGATTACTAATAACACCTAATACAATGTATAGTTATAAATACAATGTAAGTAGTTACTAGCCCCAAAAAAATGAAATTCTACTTTTTGGAACTTTTAGAATTTTGATAACAAAATAGTTTCTATCCACCATTTGTTGAATCCACAGATGTGGAACATGCCAATTCAGAGGGCCAACTATAGGAAGGGTTTTCAAGACATACACCAAGGAGAAAATTTAGCAGATTCGGAAAAAGTATACCCTGGAACTCCACAGGCAGCAATGGGACTCTAAATTGCCCTTTGAAAATGGGGCAAGAAATCAGGGTCTCCAAAGCTTAAATGTGCTTTTCCAAATTATCTAAAGAGGGCCAAACTCTCTAGTCCTAACCCCAGCCCCAAACCTGCCATCAGTACACGTGGCTAGTTTGCCCATGTTAAGAGCAGCTCACTCCCTTCCTGGCTCCAGTTCACACTTGCTCCTTATTACCGGTCTACTCTTTTTACACAAAATGAACTCTCTGCAAGAGAAACCCCAGGGCTTGGGGGCTCTGGCTCTGCATTGTTCAGCTACCAGTAGATTAAGCTTTAACAGAGAAATCCTATCTGTTTATAACTCCCCAAAGGATCTAAGCCTCGAGACTCTCACCATTTTTCATTTAATCAACAAACATATAATGAATTTCTACCGTGTGTCAGCACTGCTGAGACAGCAATGGAAAACAATGATGCAATCTAAAAACTCAGGGAGCTGAGGGTCTGATGGGAGATAAATACAAAGAAATGAGGGATTACAATACATGATGTGAAAGAGCAAGTGCTGTGAGAGCATAAAGGAGGGCATCTCACCCATTCCAAGAGGGTCTGAGAAAGAACCATGTGAAATAATAGAAATACATACATTGGTCTCTGCGTGCCATGCCCCCTCCCCCAGGTTGTTGGCACAGAGCTCCTAAAACTCATGCAATTCCTAAGCCATAAGAGCACTAGGAGTGCCTCTTGTTCGAATGTTTGATCTTCGACCCTGGTTCCTGACGCAGAGCTTCTAAACTCCTTAGAATTTCCTGGGTGATAGCACTGTGTCTTGTTCTAATGAGGCGACTCTGGGTGAGCTCCTGGATAGTTTCCAGATGAGGGCTGGTCACCAGAAAAAAAGCCATGATTGGAAGCTCAGAACTTTCAGCCCTGACCCCCATCCTCTAGAAAGGTGAAAGAGGCTCAAGGTTGAGTTTATGGTCAATCATGCCTATGTGATGAAGCCACCATAGAAACCCAAAAGTATAGGGTTCAGAGAACTGCCAGGTTGCTGAACACATCTGCATGCCAGGAGGGTGGTGCACTCCAACCCCATGGGGACAGAACCTTCTTCTCTGCTTAGGACCCTCTCAGATCTTGCCCCATGTACTTCTTCATCTAGCTGTTCAACTGTATCTTTCATCATATACTTTATTTTACAAAAAACCAATAAACGTCTTTCCTTGAATTCTGTGAGCTATCCCAGCAAATGATCAAATCAGAAGAATGGGTCATGGGAACATGCAATTTGCACACAGTCAGTGAGAATCTGCACAGGTGACAACTTGGACTTTGAACTGGCATCTCAGTGGGTGGCAGTTTTGTGAGACTGAGCCCTAACCTGTGAGTCTGTGATAACTCTGGTTAGTGTTGGAAATAACTGATTTGTAGGACACTTAGCGATGTCAGAGAACTGCTAGGTGTGGAAAACCCATAAATCTGATATCAAAAGTATTGTGAGTGTGAGAGCAAAAGAAAACACTTCTGAACTGAGGTCTGAAAGATGAAAAGGCATTAAACAAAAAACAGTGTTCCAAGCAGAGGGAACATACACCCATGACCATACATGAGTCTGAGGAGCATCAGAATGGAAGCATGGAGTTTGAGGGTGTGAGAGGGTTCCAACTTAAAATGGAACCGGGGATTAGAAATAGAGAATCTCAGGCATGTGTCCTCAGAAGAACAGAACTTAACTGAGAGACCGATTTCCATAAATGTCTGACCAACAGAGGACAGAGGCCTATCTCTTGACCAACAAACATCTCTCCCCATCCTCAAGCCAGTGACCTTGCTGCTTGGGCTCTGGCTGGACGTCTCTGTCTTTGCACTCCTTGCCCAGAAATACGGCCTGCCCCGAACCTTCAAGGGACTCACCTGTATCTCAGTGTTGTACTGAGTTTGCCCAAAATTCATTCACTTTTTCTGTAGCATCTTATGGAAAACCCAAATGAACTTTTTGCCCAACCTAATAATTTCCCCTGCTATTCCTGAATAAATAAACCCAAATTTTGGTTAATTTGAGCTTGCCTCAGTTTACTTCCATACTTAGGTGGACAAAGGTTAATCATAATAACATGCAGCATTTATCTAGGATGTCTGAGCGACGGTGCTGTGCTAAGTGTCTGCTATGCCTTCTCAGTTGATGCTCACAGCATCATCCCTCAGATGGGACACAGGGAGATTAAGTGCCTTATCCAAAGCCACACCCTTGGTGAGTAGTGAAGCTGGGAATTAAACTCCAGCCGTCTGGAGCCAAAACCCACATTCTTAACCCCCACTCTCTAATGCCTACATCTCTAATGCAAATGAATAAAACAAATCATGGGACATTAGCACAGGACTCGACCCTTTGCTCCAAAGGCCACCAACCCCATTTAGAGATCCAAATCTTTCCTAGCTTCTGGCCCTTTGTGACCACAGAACCTCTGTTCAGTCCCTGGTTTCTTGCCAGTAACTGGTACCCAGTTGTACCCCTCTCTGTTCCCTGGATCCTTGGTCAGCATGTCAGGTTCCCAGATCAGAGGCCAACTCCCTAATTCTTCTAAAATCCAGAGCCTTTCTTGCCTCTGAATCCTAAACTCCTCCTATCAGACCCACAGGCACTATACTATGCCAACTTCTCTGTGCTTCTTCCTATTCTGGTTTCCTGGGCCTCCTCGAGTTGCTTCAGTGTCTCTGTGTCTCTGACTGGTCTCCGGGGGCACAGCCCCCATCCTCAGCCTAGACTGACCCACAGCCCAACAAAGACCAGACTGGGAGGTGTGGGGAGGGGCGGGAAGAGGGAGAGACTAAAGAAGGCAAGAAGAGCAACTGTGTGAGAGGCTGGCCAAGTGAAGATTATGGAATATGGGTAGAACTGGGGCCCAGAGCCTAGAAAGAGAGATGTCCTTATCCTAAGGAGGCATGTGCAATCCAATCCACCCTGATGCTCTAGTCCAATAGCTAGCTGAGCACTGAAATGCCTTTTTAAAAGGCGGTTCACGAAGAAGAAACTGAGTAAGAAAGTAGTGAGCCCAAGAGAAGAGAAACGTGTATTTAATTTCACATTAGAGGACATGCATTCCTTCCCAGATGCTCATTTTGGTTGGGGAGGGCACCTCCCACATAAAAGGAAAAAGGAAGAGGGCTTTGGAAGTGAGGAAATGGAGCCAAAAGGGGCCAAGAGTTCTAAAGGGCATGGATGCCACAACCAGGCAGAAATGACAGCCTGACCCAGGTCCAGACTTGCCTAGACAAGGTGCTCCCATCATACAGTGGATGTGGTTTCTGATTTCATTTTAGCTGATTGCCCAGAGAGAAAACGCAACATTACCTGCTATTTAGGCAGCACTGCCCTACAAAACCACTGAATTTGATGCAGCCCTATGATGCACCTCCTCCCATTTCCCCACTCCAGAGTTTAGGGACAGGTGTGGAGCAGATGGAAGGAGATTAGCAGCTACCCCAGGGCTTCTCAAGTTTAAAGGTACCATTTATCACCTGTGGACATTGTTAAAATGCAAATTTGGATTCAATCAGTTTAAGGTGGGGCCCAGAGTTTGCGTTTCTAACTAGTTCCCAGGCTTCCCTGGTGGCTCAATGGTAAAGAATCTGCCTGTAATGCAGGAGATGCATGTTAGATCCCTGGGTCAGGAAGATCCCCTGGAGAAGGAAATGGCAACCCACTCCAGTATTCTTGCCTGGAGAATTCCATGGACAGAGGAGCTTGGAGGGCTACAGTCCATGGAGACACAAAAGAGTCAGCATGACTCAGCAACTAAACCACCACCCAGGTAATCCTGGAGCAGCCACTGCTGGAGGGACAGGCTTTAGATAGCAAGGCCTTCCTGCAGCTATAGTGCATTCCACTCAATTGCCCTGGCTCTTCATAATCTGTGAAGTACTAAACAAATACGGAGGAACCTGGGTGTTCTTTTATTTGATAAATCTAGCAACCCTAAGTAGAATGGATGGAAATAAACTTCTGCAGAAGAAAGACGTGCTGGCAGCCCATTAACAATAACAAGGAAAGTAAAATTACACAGGCCAAGAGGGAGAGTTCTATTTTCCTTGAGTTTCCTATAGTTGTTTATTGGTCATCAGACACATAAAACATTCTGTGGACCTCTTCACACTGAGATAGAAGGTAGGTTTTAATATAGATATTAATACATCAGAGTTTGGCTCAATTGCCACATTGTTTCTTGTGTTGCTTTACAACATGGTAGACCATAAAACTATTTCCTCATTTTATAGGGTAAGGGAACTAAGGCTGGCCAAAGAGGTGATTCATCTTGCTCAAAGTCACGTGACTAGTTAATAGCTAAACTGAACTAGAACTAGGCAATAAGCCTAGTGCTCTTTCCAGTACAAGAATTTGTTAAAATAGCATCTGAACAGGGGAAAGACTTTAAGTTGATTGGTCCCATGTGGTCCCCAATCCCTACAGTGGGGAACTTGTCAGAGGCTCCCTACTTGGAAATTAATATTGTTTGTGACAGGAGAAGTTTTATAGTCTCTCAGTCACTCAAATAGACATCTTTTTGAGCATGGATTACCCATCTAATTGTGCAGCAGGAGGGAGGGAGGGATCCTACAGAGGTCATGGAAGGCTCTTTTGAGTTAAGTCTAGAACTGAGCCTTCATGCATGTATAAGAATTATATAACCAGAGAGGATGCTTCAGATGGGAAACAGCATGAGCAAAGGTACTGATTAAAAAATACATTGTATATTTGGCTATAGCCTTTTGCATATCAAGTTTAAAATTTGTTAAATCACCCTTCACCTTTTGCTGCTATAACCAAGCTGGACACTATGGGGCCTTGAGGGGAAGCAGGCCCTTTCCCCATGTCCTCTGCTTTAGCTCCTCTCTGAAGTACCTAGATAATAGTATCAGGTGCACATTTCCTGAGTTGCTTTATAGAAATAAAAACCCTACCAAATGGAAGATGTTGACTACCTGATGACACTGATACCAGGTATACTGGAGTCAGAGGATTGATAATATTAATCTCTGTGACACAACCCTGTTACCTCAACCATCAGTCAATCAGAGAATTGTGCACAAGCTGATTGTATACTCTGTGACACCCCTCACCTGGCCATTAAAAATGCTTTGCTGAAAGGCCTCCAGGGAGTTTGGGGGTGGGGGGAGCCACAAGCCACCCATCTCCTTGTTTGGCCATGCAAAAATCTTTCTCCAATCTCTGACACTTTGGTATTATTTAGCCTCACTATGCGCTGGGCACACAAACTTGTCTTTGGTAACACTGCTCCAAAATAGTTACCTTTTCTTTCCCAAGTCAGAGGGCCATATTTGAATTGGTCCTTCATCCCCTAGTTTCACTTTTCCCTCTCATTGTACTTCTGATAGTCTGCAAGGATGTCATGTACAGTTGTACATGTTGTTCACTGCACAAAGATGCCCAGTCACGGAGACAAATGGGGGCTGAAATCCAAAACGCACTGTACACACCAAGCCATGCTTTCTTAATTTTGTACATTGTGTGTTTGCCAGATCATGTGCCCAGAAAAGAGCACACTTTTTCTAGTTTACACAAAAGCACCCTAGCCATGGCCAAGGAACTATATCAGCTGCACGTCAAATCGTGAGGTGAATGAGATTTTGCTCTGATTTCTCCTAGCTCCAAATCTTTAGCGCTGAAGCCACTAATGAAGCCACATCTGTAGACTAAGTTCTGCAGCAGTTCTTATAGGGTACTAACCATGACTGAAATAAATCAAGATTCCCAGTCACCTTTTGGGAATTTTAGAGCTGCCACCCTCCTGGATTTAGCATTACATGGCCCAGGGATGACCTAGATCTAATGCAGCTCACTTGGTTTCATTTCCTTCTAATCCCAAACAGGATAACTCTGAGCCCCACCAGTTCCCCTGAGTCAGTTCATCTTTACTATAGGAACACTATTACATTTCTACATGACTCATGACCAAGCCTATTCTTTCCTTCTCATCTCCCCTACCTGGCAATACCATCAGAATCAGCATTAGAAATCAGAGGGGCACTCACCTGCCAACACCCATCTACCATAGTGTCTAGTCTTGTGCCAAGTCCTGGCTCCTTCATTCTCCTACTTGCTCTGTGCCATGAAGAACCCTTCTTCCCCACAACCTACCAACCAAGGCTTTCAGACCTCCAGGGTTTCCCCTTCTTTATTAGGGTTCAGGCTTCCCTGGTGGCAGTGGTAAACAATCCATTGATCAATGCAGGAAATGCAGGTTCGATCCCTGGGTTGGGAAGATCCCCTAGAGAAGAAAATGGCAATCCATTCAGGTATTCTTTCATGGGAAATCCCATGGACAGAGAAGCCTGGTGCACTATACTCCATAGGGTTGCAAAGAGTCGGACACAGCTTAGCAACTAAACAACAATAGCAATCAAGATTAAAGAGCTAAACTGCTCTAACATAAAGACCCAACAATGCAGTAAACAAAGAACAATAAAGTTTCTCTCCAAATGACAGTCCAGGGCACATAAGTGGGCTACTTGGCTCCATTCAGTCATTCATGGACTTAGGTTCATTCCATCCCATCAGATTTTTCCACCCTCCTACCCCACTCCAGTACTCTTGCCTGGAAAATCCCATGGATGGAGGAGCCTGGTGGGCTGCAGTCCATGGGGTCGCTAAGAGTCAGACACGACTGGGCAACTTCACTTTCACTTTTCACTTTCATGCATTGGAGAAGGACATGGCAACCCACTCCAGTACTCTTGCCTGGAGAATCCCAGGGACTGGGGAGCCTGGTGGGCTGCCGTCTATGGGGTCACACAGAGACAGACACAACTGAAGTGACTTAGCAGCAGCAGCATAAGGCAACATTGTTGTCTACCCAACTGAAGCTGTGTTCTAGGAACAATCGAAAGAAGAAGGCATAGAGGAGCACGTGTATAAAGACCTGGACCAAGAGTAAGCACATATCTCTTCTGTTCACATTCCATTGCTCACAAAGCCACAAAGGGAAGCTGGGAAATGTAGTTCCCAGATGGACAGCCTCATCCTAGCTACAATTCCATTATTACAGAAGATGCTATAACTTCTTTCCTATCAGGAAAAAGCAACTTTTGTCACAATTTCCTACCCAGAGTAGACATTTGATTAAATTCAATCAAGTTCAACCAACTTTCAGTTCAGTTCAGTCACTGAGTTGTGTCTGACTCTTTTCGACCCCATGAATCGCAGCACGTTAGGCCTCTCTGACCACCAACTCCCGGAGTTCACTCAAACTCATGTCCATCAAGTCAGTGATGCCATCCAGCCATCTCACCCTCTGTCGTCCCCTTCTCCTCCTGCCCCCAATCCCTCCCAGCATCAGGGTCTTTTCCAATGAATCAACTCTTTACATGAGGTGGCCAAAGTATTGGAGTTTCAGCTTTAACATCGGTCCTGCCAATGAATACCCAGTGCCGGAGTCTATCTCCAGCAGCCGGGGAATCAGCCTTAAGGGGTGAGTGGTGTCAGCGGACGATGATGTAGCCTCTTACTCATAGTATGGAACTACATGTTTATTTTAAGCTTCAGGTTCTCTTTTATACTTTGATGAAGCATTTGGTCAGAGGTTTTTAGTTTCCCCACCCAGATTTACTATGCTTAACTTGTGATTACATTGTAACTCATGCTATATTCCTCAGTTTATTTCTTATCTTTCTAAATCCTGTTTGCCCCTAGCATCTTAAGATCATTATTTCCTAAAAAGGCTTCTAACTATTCTTAATTAATCCTAAACCCTAAACTCAGCAAACTTCTTTGCTTGTTTCCCTCACAAACAGGTCTCAGATAACAATCCTTCCCATGGCCTCAAGCTGCGGCCTACATGCTCATCCTGGAACATTCTTTGTAAAGATCCTTGAACAAATGTCAATGGTTATTTTATAGATTATTTTCTGGGCACAACTATAGAAGGCTTTGTGCTTTCTCATGTTTCTCTCAAGCACCTTAACATTCTTTCCAGCCAACTCAACTGAAGAAAGAACAAGTCAGAATCACAAGGCCTAACTCCTTCATCCTGGGGCCATGTGAGATGAGGAGAGGGGGTTGGGGCCATGCCTTAATGTTGTCAGTAATGCCTAACACAGCTCCCAACATCTCTCTCTTTCTTATTTTTTAGAGCATAAGTATGAAACTCAGTAGATAAAGCAGAGACTCTTTCATTGAGTATTCTGAAAAGGCATGGGGCTAATACACAAATCAGAATCAACAGGCATAAGCACATGGCCACATTAATCATTATTGTAAAAAGGATCCATGGGAAAGATATCCCTCCAGATTTTTAAAAAGGGAATTAGAAAGCTATTGAGAGGAAAAGTCAGACTCTGCCTGCTTCATACTCCGAATATCCTGATGTAACTTAGAAATATCAATACTAAAATCTGAATGATTCCAGACGCCTAAAATATGATTCCTAATGTGTTCCCAAGAATGTATGGAATCATTCACTTGTAGAGGGATAACGCACATCCATTTAAATTCAGCATGGCACCTTAAAGACAACTTAATTTTTAAATTTATAATTTCTTGCCCTATAAGCAGGACTGCTTCTTCTAAAGCATTGACCTTATTTTCTATTTTCCTATCTATAATTTCCTGTGTAGTAAGAGCTATGGACACTTTTCTGGACAGCTGATAGACAAACTAGGCAGGATGCACTTCTTTGACAGGGCAACAGCAGAAACCGTAACTGAAGCAATTATGAGCCGCGTTAGGCATTACTGACAACCCAGGACTGATTTCCTTTAGAATGGACTGGTTGGATCTCCTTGCCAACTTAAACAGAGTCAAAACTTAAAACAATAAATGTGTTTAATGTGTAACATATACCTTTCCCTCAGGCAGTTTCTCAAAGTATGGTGTATGGACTCTGGGTGGCCCAGGACCACTAATTTCCCCAGAAATCTAGCAAGTGGCAGAGGAAAAAGTGATGAGATTATTTCTTCACATACTTTCCACTATGTGAGATGTAAGGTTAATTATGATTTTTCACAGCTGTCACATTACATTCTTAACAATTCCTGTGTTCTTCAGGATTGGGCATGAACAAGAGCTGTAGGTGTCTCTGTCAACACTCATTTGTCAGAATACAATTCAGCTCTGTTAACATATATTTGTGCCTTTTGCATGTTATTGCTTACGCTTGTTAATTTACATTTTGTGTTATGACTCTTGTGTACCATTGTATCCCCAACCTAATCAACCACTCAAAAGTGGTTCACTGAATATTAAAGTAGCAATAAAAATAGTAAATTCAACCAACTCGGTAAACATCATGAGCATAAGTGGTGAACAAGACTCCAGTATGAATACAGAATATGAATCTGTATGTGATGGGACAAATAAACCTGTACAGGTGAAAATAGCACACAAGCAGTCAAAAATGCAAATGTGAAGTAAGAAGATAAATATCTGAAAATCTGATTTTGTTAGACCTACCATCCCTTTGCCTCTAGTTTCCAGCAGGCTGTTTATAATAAAAACCTATCAAACTGTAGCATGAAGTCATCAAAGCTTTTACATAATTATTAAACAAAGTACAGTGAACCCTGTGGTAAACCAATGGAATTTTTAGAGAACAAGTATGAAGTAATTCCTTCATGAAACTGATGAATACTGTGACTAAGGCAGAGAAGATACTAAAGCAATAGGGGTATCCTTCAAAGTTGTTAGGCTTCTTGGCAACACAAGTACAAGTCACTTTATTGCCAAGAAGCTTGTAAAGCTAGGCACAATTTTAATGACAAATGACTTAGAGAAAGCAAAATGAGCTATTGGCAAAATTCCTGTAACAAACAACATCATCGGACATCCACAATATCTATGGCACACAGTGTAGAAGGGCAATTACTAACACATGTGAGGGCCAGCAAATACTTTATTGTGGAATCAGACAAAATCACTGATATCCAGACTCTCAGCATATGTGGGGAAAGGCTCCATGACTTTTTTACATTTTTGACCCTGAAATCCCATGCTAGCAGAGGAAAGAGGTTTTCTTTTTAAATTAAACTTATTATTCTGAGATAGTTTTTATTTACATGCAGTATAAGAATAATGGACTTCCCAGGTGGCACTAGTGGTAAAGACTCTGCTTGCCAATACAGGAGACTTAAACACGGGTTTGATCCCTGGGTCAGGAAGATCCCCTGGAAGAGGACAACCCACTCCAGTATTCTTGCCTGGAGAATCCTCAGGAACAAAGGAGCCTGGTGGGCTACAGTCCATGGGGTTGCAATGAGTCAGACATGACTGAAGAGACTTAGCTCACACGTGCATGTAAGAATAATACAGAGAGAAACTAGGTACTGTTTACCCAGTTTCCCAATAAGATTGCCTTGTAAAACAGTAATACAATATCACAACTAGAATACTGACATTGATACAGTCACAACATAACATTTTCAGAAGTATCTCTCCTGTGGTCCTTTAATAGTCACACCCAGTTCAGTTCAGTTACTCAGTCATGTCCGACTCTTTGCGACCCCATAAAGCGCAGCACGCCAAGCCTCCCTGTCCATCACCAGCTCCCCAGAGTTTACCCAAACTCATGTCCATTGAGTTGGTGATGCCATCCAGCCATCTCATCCTCTGTCATCCCCTTCTCCTCCTGCCCTCAATCTTTCCCAGCATCAGGGTCTTTTCAAGTAAGTCACACCCAGTACCCCTACTTTAATCCTGTCAACCACTAATCTGTTCTCCATTTCTGTAATTCTGTCATTTCTAGGATGTTATACACTTGGACTCATATAGTATGTAGCCTTTAAGCATTGATTTTTTTCATTCATTATAATTCTTTATAGATCTACCCAAGATGTTGTGTGTGTATATCAATAATTTGCTCCTTTTACTGCAAAATAGTATTACATGACATGAATATATTGAGTTGGCCAAAAATTCCATTGAATAAGTCCATAACATCTTATGGAAAAACCAAAATGAACTTTTTGGCCATCCCAGTACCACAGTTTGTTGAAGCACTCACCTTGTTGAAGGACATCTGGGTTGTTTCCATTTGGGAGCTATCACAAATAATGCTGCTGTGAACACTTATGTAGAGGTATTTATGTGAACATAAGTTTTCACTTCTCTTGAATAAATGTTTATAACTGCTGACTTGTAAAGTAGCTGCATATTTAGTTTTATATTAAAAAAAAAACTGTCCATAATTCCCTGGTGGCTCAGTGATTTAAAAAAAAAATCCACTTCCCAATGCAGGAGACACAGGTTTCATCCCTGATCCAGGAAGATCCCACATGCTTCAAAGCAACTAAGCCCGTGCACCACAACTATTGCTCAACTATTGCTCACAACTGTGCTCTGGGAGCCACAACTAATGAGCCCACATGCTGCAACTACTGAAGCCCATGTGCCTAGGGCCTGTGCTTTGCAACAAGAGCCATGGCAATGAGAAGCCCAAGCACTGCAATTAGAGAGTAGCCCACACACAGCAATGAAGACACAGCACAGCCAAAATAAAAATTAATTAATTTTTAAAAAACTGTCCAACTCTTTCCCAGAGTGTCTGTACCATTTTACATTTCTACCAGCAATTACAGAGTGATCCAGTTTCTCCCCATAAAAGGAAAGGGTTTTCAAAACAACAACAAAAAAACATACTCATAAATACAGAAAGCAGATTGCTAGTTGCCAGAGGGGAAGGAGTTTAGGGGGTCAGTGAAATGGGTGAAAGGGGTCAAGAGGTACAAGCTTCTGGTTATCAAATAAATATGTCATGGGGATGTAATATATAGCAAGATGACTATAGTAAATAATATTGTAATGCATATTTGAGAGTTGAGAATAATTTAAAAGTTCTCATCACAAGAAAAAAATGTAATTTTTGTATGATGGCAGATGTTAACTCATAGCGGTGATCATTTTGCAATGTAAACAAATAAAGCATTATGCTGTACAGCTGAAACTAGTATAATGTCAAATGTCAATTATACAGTAATTTTTTTAAAGTGGAAAGATTTTTAGTTCAGTTATCAAGTGTTTTTTGTGAGTCACAAAGTACACTGGAATAGGCGCAATGAGATCAATTTTGAAGAGCATTCACCATAAGCACAGGCCAGAAATATGTTGTTAAGCAAATATTAGAGGCTACATCCAAATGCCAACCCACTCCCTGCTCAATTCGCTGATAACAGCAATCAGCAATACATCCCCTGATCTCGATTCAGTATTGACGAAAACCATAAAAATTGTGAATATAATCAAATCATGGCCCCTAAGGGTACGTCTTCCCAGCACGCTGTACAAAGAAATGTAGCAAATACCAAAGTCTACTTTTCCACTCTAAGCATGCCAGCTGTTGAGAGAAATCACTTTCCCGCAAGTTATTGAAACAAGGGCTGTGGGGGAAGACTCTATGACTTTGATAATGACACTAAGGATAATTTCTCAGATGTTAAATGCCTTGTTCAAGAGATATTTCATAGCCATATATACAGAAACTCGAAGAAGCTGCAAGTAATTACTTCAGTGGTGAGATGCAGCTATGTTTAATGTTAAAGGTGAAATGAGCAGGATTTCTTTAAAAAGACCTAACTATGGGGCAGTTTTATCACTAAGAATTTGAGACTGCTTCAACATGTAGAGATTTCTTCCCTTCTCACAGAAAGAAATAAATTACATATCGTTGAGGATGTTTAAATATCACATCCAAGTCTTTCAGTAGAATTTGGCACCACACTGTCTAGAATTGAATCAATCAAACAGGTGAATCCACACCCATCTACTTCCTGGTTTAACTATTCAACCTTCCAGCCTTTGAACGTGATTTGTTCAAAGACTTCAGCATCTGATGGAGTATTTCAAAGTGTCAACAGGGAACTATCATTGTCATTTCTGGGCCCATGTTTGCTCCAAACACCCAAAACTCTACAATAAAGCCACTAAATAGTTGCAGCAGTTCCCAATGGCCTGTGATTCTCAGTTTGGATTTTTAACTTTTTATTATGAAAAGCTTTCAAACATACAAAAGTAGGGCAGCTAGGATTATGAACTTCCATGTACCCACTACTCAGATTCAGTAGTAGTGCAAATACCTCTGGGGCCCTTCATCACAGTCCCTCCACCCACCTCTGATTTCAGCCAGAGCTGTTTTGCACAAGTTCAGACTCACATTACCCTGACAGCATTCCACCTCCAGATCAAGCTTCTCTGTTTCCGCTTCTGCCCCAGTGCCTTCTCCAAAGCCAGTCCACATAAAAGCACAGACTGGAATTGTGGGACTGTTAATCCCTTTGCGGATAACTGTGAAATGAGGTGGGGTCAGGAACCAGTGGATGAGAGCTACAGCCTCTTATCTATCAAGGGGACAGTTCTGGGAGATGTTCTGGATCCTTCTCAGGATGTCCATCCAGAACCAAGCCCTTGTGGCCCAATGCAGTAATATCACAAGGCACCCTCGCATTGACTTTTCCTCCTTCTCTAATTCTCCCAAACCCCCTACTCCTGTCTCCTGGGACAACACCCCAAATATACCCAACTACTCCCCAGTCCTTGCCTCAGACTCTGTTTTGGGAAACCCAACTAAGACAAATAAGTTATCAAATTTTGCCATTCTTATTTCATCTATCCTGGGATATTTTAAAGCATTTAAAGTATTTTTAGAAAAATAAAATATCTTAAAGTTTGGATTTTAAAAAATTTATTAGAAATAGGAAGGAAAGAAACCAGCTCAATATGGAAGCTGATTTGGGGTCAAGCTATGTGTCACCAAGGTAGACCTATATACCTTGGTGAAATATTGCTCCTAAATCTCATCGCTATCCCTTATATTATTATTAACTATATTATTCTAAATACTATTTCAATATAATGGTGATAGAAATGTGACAGAGCTTCTTTTCAGTTTACCTCAGCAGGGGTCTATGAATGGGCTAGCTGCCCACTGCATGGCTCTTGAAAATTAACTATGAGAAACACTGGCCATCCAAAGATCACCCCCAGAGCATTCATGGGAGTTTGTGAACCCCCATAAAAATGTACACTGACATGTGCACACACACGTGCATTTCTATGGGGAAAGGTCTTTCACCAGATCCTGAAACAAGTCCTTGACTGAAGAAGGGCTGAGAGTCACAAATGAAGGGCTATCAGGCACTCTGAACCTGACTAGGGGATGATTTTATTGTACAGACAGACAGAGCCCTTCTGGAACTCTTTAAATCATTCTGCATGGCTGATCATCATCTTCACCAAATGGCATGGCTAACCTCATTATGTGAATCCAACTAGAATTGATATGATTACAATGAAAGGATTTTCCCCTCCTCAAGGTCTAGTTTATAAAGAAGAGATTTTTTTTTCCCTCAAGCCTTAGTTTATAATAAAAGGGTTTTTTTTTCCCCCTCCTCAAGGCCTGGTTCTCCACATCTGGATTAGATGATCTGGTCCCAATTTTCTTCTCAAAGCTATCTCTCCTAGCCTCAAAGAACTTTTGGGATCCTGCCAATCAACAGGAAAAGGATTTCAATTACAGTACATGCTCTTTGCAGACTAGCCCTGGTTCTCCCAGATAGCTCTGTACCCTGAACTGGTGCACACTTCCAGGCATGTGAGAGATTCAGGGCCAGCTGTCCATGAAGCAATCCCTCCCACCTGCATCTTGGCCAGCCCCAAAATTACTAACTCAGAAAGGAAGTTGGAAAGTGAAAAAGGCACACTTTTTCTCTAAAGAGACTTAATTAGGTTTAGCATTTGGGTTTGGGGTTCTTTTTTCTTTCCCTATTAACAAAGAAGTATTTGTACAACATGAACACAAGTAGAGGAAGAAAATGACATCTTAAAATCATTTCCACTTAAAAACCAAGACAAAATGGTACAGGTGGCCTTTTAAACAGGGACTCCTCTACACAAGCCCTTTTATTGAATAGGCCTCTAGCCCTCATGCAGCTGCAAGGACAAGTTAACGTTCCTGTGATTTATTACTTTAAAGAGGATATTCTCAGGCATCATCTGCAAGAGGGCCTAGCAGGATGTAGAATGGGAGACTAAGAACATATTGGAAGGAGCTGAATTTTCCATGTGGTTTTCATTCTCTTTCTGATTGTACATGGAAAATCTTTTTTTTTTTTAATTTTTTTTTTAGCCACCACAAATATCACAAAAGCACCCTGCTTCTAGGGCGGCTTGCAGCAGGCCTGAGTAAGGCACTGAGCTCACAACAAAGGGGAGGAGCCCAAAGTGAGCTTTCTAATGAAAGGCACTTCTTGGCACAAAATGTCCCCCTGACTCAAAGACTTTTAACTTCCATGGGAAGCCACCCTTGCTAGGTAATAAAGACCAGCTGACACTGACTGAGCACTAACTATATGACAGGGAATGTTCAGGGCCATTGGCTTGGGTTACTTCATATTCCATGATAACCTCAGTTCATCATACCTAGTTTACAGATGAGGAAACTTCAGCTGAGAGAAATGAGGTCACTCTCCCCATGTTGTTGTTTAGTCCCTCAGTCATGTCTGGTTCTTTTGCGACCCCATGGACTATAGCCTGCCCAGGCTCCTCTGTCCATGGGATTCTCCAGGCAAGAATACTGGTGTGGGTTGCCATGCCCTCCTCCAAGGGATCTTCCCAACCCAGGGATCAAACCCATGTCTCTTATGTCTCCTGCATTGGCAGTCAGGTTCTTTACCCTAGTGGAAACAACTGCCAAGAAAGACTTGTTGTTTAGTTGCTAACTTGTGTCCGACTCTTTGCGAGTCGATGAACTGTAGCCACCAGGCTCCTCTGTCCATGGCATTCTCTAGGCAAGAATACTGGAGTGGGTTGCCATTTCTTTCTCCAGGGGATCTTCCCACCCCAGAGATTGAACCTGGGTTTCTTTACGTCTCTTGCAATGGCAGGCAGGTTCTTTACCACTGAGCCACCTGGGAAGCCCCACACAAGGTCACAGAGCCTGTTAAAACAAAGCTCAGACTTTTCCCTGTTTGAATGACTTCAACAGTAGTGCTTTTAACAACTACATAGTTTTCACCCCTTCCTTTCCTTCTAGGGTAGGCCCCTGACCTCAAATGCCAGGATTTATACTAGCCCCAGGTTACCTAGGTGCTCTAGCTATAGTAGCTATCCGGCCTGCCCTCAGGAATAATGCCTCATATATAAAATTTCCCATTTTATCCAAATACATCTAATCCCATTGAACTCTCGGTTTCCCATCAAATCTTTGAGAAAAATTATGTCACTTTTTTATATAATTAAAATCACTTCAGATTCTCTTGATATTATCTTTAAAATTGCTCTTGGGTGTACCCACACATACACATACCCTCTCAGTATTAGTTCACATGTCTTGAGCATTCACTCTGTGCCAGACATCATGTTAATTATTTAACATGCATTTTTTCATTCAGTTCCCCACAGTAACCTCATGAGGTAGCTACTATTATTACTCCTGCTTTACATATGAGAAAACTAAGGTTTAGAAAAAATTCTACCATTTCAGCAACTAGAGCACCCAGGATCTGAACAAAGTTGTGTTTGACTTGAGAGCCGAAGCCTTTAAAGCACTGCTCTCTACTTACACTCTTCTTACCACTAATAAATCATGCTGATAGTATATACCTCTAACATAATGTAGTGAGACTTACACTTTATTTCTGTGTTATTTCTCCCAAACCCCATTGCCTCAGCATAATAATGGAGAAAACATCAGACAGAGGTCAGTGGAGGGGTGTTTGAAAAAATACCTGACCAGTATTCCTCAAAACTGTCAAGGCCATCAAAAACAAGGAAGAATCCTGGTGACATTTGTGAAAATGATAGAGTAGGGAACTCCAAAAGTTTATGCCTCCTCAAAAGCTATGAATAACTGGCAAAAACCATTGGAATTAACTTTTTCAGAACTCAGGATACTAATCAAAAGCTTGCAGGAACAGGGATATGCTCAATCAAGAGAAAGCAGCTGGATCTTGCTAAGAGAGCTTTGTGGCATTTCAACTGAATTTGGACCCATTCCTTGCTCCCCAGCTCAGCAGTGACCTTGGAGACAACAGCAGCCCACATTCCTGGTATAAGTACCCAGTACAGGAGAATAGACTTCGTCCTCTAAGAATTGTGTCTGTTTATTTTAACTTGCCTGGTGACCAACTCAAAGGGCTTACCTTTATTTAGACTCACTCAGAACTCTCCCCGGGCTGAGGTGACTATCCAGGGGGAAATTGTCAAAATCATTTGAAGGCAGCCATTAGTAGCTGCCACCTGGGTAATGCATAACAGTTGGGGAAACAACAGACTAAGCCAAACTCTCAAGAGGAAAGGCTAGGCAACGAGATGCTTTGGGGAATAAGGGCTTTGAAAAGCTTCCACAGGGACTTCCCTGGCAGTCCAGTGGTTAAGACTCCGTGTTCCCAATGCAGAGGGAACAGGTTTGATCTCTGGTCGGGGAACTAAGATCCCATATGCCACACAATGTGGCCAAAAGAAAAGAACAGCTTCCACATATTCCTGGAAATCTAGAAGGCCACATGCATGCCCAGGATTGAGCACATACTCAGAAGAGATCTGAGAAGGCCCTAAGTGCTATATCTGGCTGACAATGTATACATTTTTTCATATAATGTAAAGAAAATTAAACATGAATTGTTTGTGAGATAAGAAAACGTAGAAGTGTAATTGTATATTGTATTTAGTATACATTTTGGCCCCTAACCTCCCCTATTTTCAGTATGCTATTCAGGCTCACAACCATGTAATCTTATCTTCCATCATGATACATACAACTAGAAGACAAAAACCAAAATTGTCTTCTAGAATGAGTTCCAAAGTCACCTCAAAACCAAGCAGGGCCCTGTGGGGCCTTCCAGAGACAGGACTCCCCCGCCCCTGCCCACCACCAACTGTGTCCTCTGCCTGCCTCTTGTTTGTACAAAAGCTCTAGTCTCCCAGGCTTCTCCTGAGTCACAAAAGCCTGGATCAAGAATTAATGATTGAAAACATGTAGTAACAAAAGTAGTAGTTGGGCCAGGAGAACTGCTAAGAGTTTAAACAGTATATCAGCCATATGGCAGTGACAGAATCTTTAGTTCCACCCTGAAGTATAATAGTATCTGATGAAGACTTTCTGAATTGTTTTGCCAATGCTAAAAACTCCACCAAATGAAAAAGTTAAGCACATGATGATCATGAGTGCACAGTCCCCAGACCTACTAATACTTAAGGATTGATAATGTTAACCCCTGTGACACCACCCTGTTACCTCACCGCCAACCAATCAGAGAATTGTCCACAAGCTCATCACATACCCTGCAACCCCCTTCCCTCATCTGGCCTTTAAAAATGCTTCCTTGAAACCCACTGGGGAGTTTGGGTGTTTTGCACATGAGCCACTCATTTTCCTTGCTTTGCCTTCAATAAACCTTCTTCTGCTCCAAACTGTTATGTTCTGGTTTGTTTGGCCTCAGTGTGTATTTGGCACATGAAAACTGTTCCCTAAACAGACTTTTAAATTATCTCCAAGTTTTTTATCACTGTCAAAGTCACATGGTTCTTCCAACTCCCAAGCCTATCTGGAATTTTGAAGGCAAAATCAGCTTGCTTTTCATTGGTCTTCCTTTGTGAGCACTTGGGATGAGATCGTCCCCCATTATGTTCATTTACCAGTCTTTCATCTGCTTTTCCTCCCCATATGCTAAGGTTAGGAGTTACTGATGAAGCTTGGTTTCATCAAACATGGAGAAGAAAGAGATAAATATAAAATCAATGTACCAGTCAAGGATATCCAATATGTGACTAATAGGTATACTAGAAAAAGACAACAGTAAAAAAGGGGAGAAGGAAAACATTAAAGAAAGAATACAAGATTATTCCCCACAACTAAAGGACATGAGTTTCCAGATAGAAAAACCCAGTGAGTGCCCAGTACAATGAATGAAAAAAATAGCCTCAGTAAGCTTTATCATCATTAAATTTTGGAAAAATCAGAGCTTGTCATTGTTGTTGTTTAGTCACTAAGTTGTGTCTGACTCTTCTGCGAGTCCATAGACTGTAGCCCACCAGACTCCTCTGTTCATGGGATTGCCCCCAAGCAAGAATACTAGAGTGGCTTGCCATGCCCTCCTCCAGGGAATCTTCCCAACCCAGGGACTGAACCTGTGTCTCCTGCTTGGCAGGCAGATCCTGTACCACTGAGCCACCAAGGAAGCCCAAGTACCCTAAGCTTCTGGAATAACCATAATAGGACACATGTGGAGATCCAGAATACTGACTGGGAATCAGAATCACATTTAATTCCTCAAAAATAACACTGCAAGTTAAACACTAGGGATTTGTTTCCAATTTAGAAATACATACCCAGCCGAATAACAAAAAGTTCTGGAAAAGCATAAAGACATTTTCAGATATTCAAATTCTCAAAGATTTTACTTCCAATGCATATTTTCTTAGGAAACTTCTTGAGAAGAACATATCAAATCCAGGAAATGGTGGATGGAATGTAGAAGAGATGCAGAGAGAGGTCCCAGAATGACAATTGTGCATGAGGCCAGAGCGGGACTACTCAAAAGTAGAAATAAAACCAATAAAGTCAAAATATTATTTGCAGAAAATTGTTGCAGACAGCTTGCTGAAAGATCCTTTCCCATTGAACTCCCGAAACAAAATGCAGAAATGAAAATGAAAAAAACAGTGGTTATTTTAAGGGAATTTCTGGAGAAATATATTAAAAGAAATTTTAGAAAATAGTTAAATATAGTTAAAAACAGTTCACATGATTATATGAGCACATTCCCAGGGTCACTCTCAGAGCTTCAGAAGGGGCTGGTAGAAGCACAGGACCCTGGAGTTCAAATTTCACTGGTGTCAAGGCAAATCTATCTTTGGCACAGGCATTGGCACATTTCTGAGGGCACCATCAAGGAAGCTCTTTCAAGGAGCTTCTGAGACACTTCCACCTCATTGCTTTTAGAGTCATACCATGTCTGTCTTAAAATGAGAAGTGTGTTCTTTGCACACGTAATTTTATTGAACATTTGATATTTGCCAGGCACTTTACAAATTCTACTACAAGCATGAATTAATGCTCACAATAATTCTGCCAGTAAATACTATTATTATCTCTTTTACAGATGGAAGTGAGGTTCAGAAGATAACACTGTTTGCTCAAGGTCATGCAGATTTAAGCTGTAGAATAGGGATTTAAAGTTGGGTCTCTATGAGCCAAGAAATCTAACTTGTTTCACCGAAGCCAAAACCCCCAAATTCTTTCTGTTTACCTGATTCTTCCACTCTCCTTATCTGTCATTTAGTTTCTCCAGCTGCTTCTGACCATGGCATTCTTTGTATGAGCCCTTGGTTGTTTCTGGCAGCAGCTATGGCTGCCATTAGCATGAACAACGCTATCAGTACTGTTATCCAAGCAAACTGGGAAGGAGACTCCCACCTCCTGTAGTATGTATAGGATTTTCCAATCATCCTGACTCAGATTCCTGGATATGTGTGTTCTAACTATAAGAGATATTGTACTCTGTATCAATCAGAGGATCAAGGCATATATCACATTCTAGCATATCCCAAGTGGCGCTAGTGCTAAAGAACTTGCCTGCCAATGTAGGAGATGCAAGAGATTTGGGTTTGATCCCTGGGTCGGGAAGATCCCCTGGAAGAGGGCATGACAACCCACTCCAGTATTCTTGCCTGGAAAATCCCATGGACAGAGGAGCCTGGCGGGCTACAGTCCATGGGGTCACAGAGAGTCCAACACGACTGAGCAACTTAGAACACATGCATGCAGCACATGATATACAGCACCCAACCGTCTTTCTGGAACCTTAGCTGAGCCTTCAGCAGTCAGTTCTACTGTTCTATCAGACATTCTGTAAGCCAGCAGAGAGTGGTGCCAGTGTGGGCAAGATTGGCAGAAAAGGCAAGTCCATATCTAAAGTAGAAAACCATTCAGCTGAGGGAGAATCACTGCCTACTTCAGGATAGAAGGGATCCAAATAATTGACCTGACACCAGGCAACTGTCTGGTCTCCCTGAAGAATGGTACTGTATGAGGGCTGTTGGCAGACTGGGCACCTCACTGCAGCAGATGCTAGATCAGTTTTAGTGAAAGGAAGTTGACTCACTGGGAAGATTTCCTTCTCCACTGTCCTTCAGAGCCCCTGACAGCTATATAGACTTCTGTAACCACCATTCAAAATTAGATATGTAGCATTTCCATCACCCCAGAAAGTTCCCTCCTGCTCTTTCCAGTTAATCCTGATGCCCACCCAAAGTTAACCACCTTTCAATTTTCTTTCTCCATAGGTTTGTATGTCTGTTCTTGGAAGTCATTTAATGGAGTCATTTAAATGGAGTCATTGGAGTGTATCTGGCTTCTTGAGTGTAAATAATGGTTTTGAAATTGTGAACTGCTTTCAATTCTCCCCATTGATGAGCATAAAAAAATTTCTGGAGCTGGGTGTGTACTTTTCTATCGAAGCTGTTTGAGATGTGGTTCTGGTTATCTACTGGAGGTAATGAGGATGGTGGAGTGCATCTTGAGAAGAAAAGGTCATCTCACAAGGCAGCTGTTTCAGGTGAACTTATTACACAGTCTCCATGAAAAGGAAAATTATCCTCCTCTGGCATGATTTTGAAAGAGGGCTGCTTCTGCCAGCAAGAAAAGTTCAGAGAAATTGGAGGGTTCATAATATTTGGATTCATCTATCAAAATAACCATCCCAGATCTCTATGTTCCACTTGTTCCCTATCTGATCTTGAAAAAAATGGCCTGACAAGGTTGTACATTTAGTCCTTTTTGCATCTCTGCCACCCTTATCAGATTCTGAGCCTGATTTTTAGTAGTCTGTCCTGCAGCTACAGGAGATAAGTATCTCCTTTAAATCTGCCATGGAGGCAGAGTTCCTCCTGCAGTCAAGAGCAACCATTCCACTCCAAGTTCCTTATAAATAGCATTGTCCGTTTATCGATTAAGTGCCACAGCCACTTGACCTCCCCATATCTTGCCTTGTACCTCCGTATCATACCAATAAAATACCACATTGCACAGGTGAAAGCTCAAGTGTTTGCCATTTCATGGCAGGGATTATTTTCATACACTTAACACCAGCCAGTGTCCCTACTGCTTTTATTTTTTTTTAATTTGTCCTTTGTTTATATTTTTGATAATTTATCCTTTGCTTTATTTTATTGATCTTTATTTTATATTGGAGCATAATTGATTAACCATGTTGTGTTAGTTTCAGATGTACAGCAAAGTGATTCAGTTATACATATAGATGGATCTGTTTTCTAATTCTTTTTTCATTTAGGTTATTACAGAATATTGAGCAGTGTTCCCTGTGCTGTACAGTAGGTCCTTGCTGGTTATCTGTTTTAAGTATAGCAATGTGTACATGTCCATCCCAAACCTCCCAATTTGTGCCCCTTCCCATATCCCCTGAAAACTGTTAATTTCATTCTCTAAATCTGTGAGTCTGTTTCTGTTTTGTAAGTAAGTTCATTTGTACCATGTTTACAGCTCAGGTGACTCTATCAAAAAATAAAAAATAAAAAGAATCAAAAAATAGGCAGAAGGCCTAAAAGACAGTTCTCCAAAGAAGATATACAGATGGTCAAGAGGCACATGAAAAGATGCTCACATTGCTAATTATTAGAGAAATGCAAATCACAATTTCAATAAGGCACCACCTCACACTGGTCAGAATGGCCATCATTTAAAAGTCTATGAATAACAAATGCTGGAGAGGGTATGGAAAAAGGAAACCTCCTACACTGTTGCAGCCACTATGGAAAACAGTATGGAGGCGCCTTAAAAAATAAAAACAACGCTACCATGTGACCCAGCTACCACATGACCCAGCAATACAACTGGTATATATCTGGAGAAAAACATGGTTCAAAAGGATACATGCAACCCAATGTTCATTGCTGTGCTATTTACAATAGCAAAGACATGGAAGCAACCTAAATGTCTATCAAGAGATGAATGGATAAAGAAGATGCAGTACATATACACAATGGAATATTACTCAGCTATTAAAAAGAGTGAAATAATACCATTTGCCAACATGGATGGACCTGGAGATTATCATAGTAAGTGAAGTAAGTTGGGTAAAGACCAATATGATATTGCTTATATGCAGAATCTAAAAAAATGAAATGATATCTACTGCTTTTGACAGGAGAACAATACAACTCCAAACCCCCATCTTGATAGTCTGTTTTTCTAGAACCATTTTTAAAATCAAGTGTCTTAGGCAGGGTCTTATAAAACACAGCCTGATTCAGAAAAGCAAGTACTGACCATATGGGAGTTGTATAAGCCTAAGGCAACAGGATGACAGAAAAAGACAAGTGAAGCAAGGAAAGATGCATCAGTGTGATGCAATGCATTACCTCACTGGCCATTACGTCACAAAACTGCAGGTTACTTGCCAAGTGTATTTGCTCACAAAGGTTGAAAGGAAAACACACATACACATTGCAGAGTGGAGAAACTAGGAGAAATATCTGCCTAGTTCCCTCACACCTCCTCATTTCCACTAGTCAAATCTCATACCCCAGGGTACTAACCACCTCATCACTTCCATCTCCATCCTCTGGTCCCTTAGCAGCTTCTCACAAAGCCAGATCCCATTCCCTTGGTATGGCATTTTACCCAGGTGTGGAAGTGGGTGATAAGTTGGCACTCACAGGTAAATGGGTAGGACAGGACATGAGGGTCTTTCAGGTACAGAGCTTCAACTTACACTACCTGTAGCTCCAAAAACTCAGGAGGGATCACCCAAAAATGGAATGATGGCAGAATGATTTGAAAAGTGAGCAGTATCTCAGAGATGAGCCCAAGAAGGCACATGAGTTTGTGTCCAATACGGGTTAGCCCAAGTAAGACAAAAGGATAGTTTGGACTAGAGTAGTAACCATGGGGATGGAGAAAAGAGGCCAAAATCACTGTGGATGATGACTGCAGCCACGAAATTAAAAGATGCTTGTTCCATGGAAGAAAAGCTATGACAAACCTAGACAGCATATTAAGAAACAAAGACATCATTTTCCTGACAGAGTCCATATAGTCAAAGCTATGGTTTTCCATTAGTCTTGTACAGATGTGAGAGTTGGACCATAAAGAAAGCTGAGCACCAGAAAAATTGATGCTTTTGAACTGTGGTTCTGGAGAAGACTCTTGAGAGTCCCTTGGACAGTAAGGAGATCAAACCAGTAAATTCTAAAGGAAATAAACCCTGAATATTCATTGGAAAGACTGATGCTGAAGCTGAAGCTCCAATACTTCGGCCACCTGATGCAAAGAGCTGACTCACTGGAAAAGACCCTGATGCTGGGAAAGATTGAGAGCAGGAGGAGAAAGGGATGATAGAGGATGAGATGGTTGGATGGCATCACCAATCCGATGGCCGTGAGTTTGAGCAAACTCTGGGAGATGGTGATGGACAGGGAAGCCTGGCATGCTGCAGTTCATGGTGTCACAAAGAGTCAGACACAACTGAGAGACTGAACAAAAACAACAAAGTGACCGTGGGGATGGAGAAACAAAGGACAGGTTTAGGGTACATTTTGAAGGTAGAGTCAACAGTACTTTCTAATGAACTCTTTACAAGAAAGAGGTCAGGGAAAGGAAGGAGGAAGGATTCATGGATGACCCATATGTGTTTTACCTGAACAACTGGTTGGTACATGATATCATTTCTGAGATATGGGATATGGAAGGGATTGATATTTAGTGTACTACTGTCCATATTTTGGTCAAAACCATTTTGTGTTTCTGGTTTATTTTTTAAGACTGAAGCATTAGAATTAACAACCACATCCCAGGACAATTCCATTCCCTAATTCAGTCAAAGGCCAGCCCTACACATGAATAGGACCACTTACCACTGGCATGACGTAGTTGGCAATACATGAACCTATTCTCCCCAGGGGCTTCCCTAGTGGCTCAGAGGTTAAAGCGTCTGCCTCCAATGTGGGAGACCCAGGTTCGATCCCTGGGTCAGGAATATCCCCTGGAGAAGGAAATGGTAACCCACTCTAGTATTCTTGCCTGGAGAATCCCATGGACAGAGGAGCCTGGCAGGTTACAGTCCACGGGGTCGCAGAGTCGGACATGACTGAGCGACTTCACTTCACTTACTTCACTTCACTTCATTCTCCCCAGGAGATTTCCTCCATCTATTTGCCAACTACCCACAATTTATATTCTGATTATCTGTCGTGTGTGTGTGTGTGCTCAGTAGTGTCTGACTCTTTGCGACCCTATGGACCATAGCCCGCCAGGTTCCTCTGTCTATACTATTTTCCAGGCAAGAATACTAGAGTGGGTGGCTATTTCCTCCTCCAAGGGAACTTCCCGACCCAGGGATCGAACCCACGTCTCTTGCATCTCCTGCACTGGCAGGCAGTTTCTAGTGCCAGCTATGAAGCCAAATTATCTGTTGCTGTCATCTCAAACCTTGTGGCTTAAAACAGCAACATTAATGCTGGTCACAACAACGGGCAAGGTTTGGCAAAGTGAGCTTGTCTTTGCTTCATGTGACATCAATTGGGGTGGCTCAATATGGAGTTAGAGGACCTACATCCCAGATGGCTCCTCACATTGACTGGCAAGTTCACACTGGCTGGCAACTGAGAGCTCAGCCAGGACTGAGGACCAGGAGCCTCATTTCCTCTCCACAAGTGCCTTTCGTGGGCTGGCTTTTGCCACAGCATCTGGCCCAGTTCCAAGAATGAACACCCCCAGTGATAGGAAGTAGAAGCTGCCAGTTTCTTGAGGGATAGGCCCAGAAACTGGCACAGTGCCCCTTCTGCCTAGTCTATTGGTCAAGCATTCACAGAACCCAGATTCAAGGGGAGGGGACTAGATATCACTTCTCAATGGGAAAAGTGTGCCATGTTTTAAAATGGTACAAGTTAGAACCCTGAGCTTCCCTAGTGGCTTAGATGGTAAAGAATCTGCCTGCAATGCAGGAGACTTGGGTTCAGTCCTTGTGTGAGAAAGATCCCCTGGAGAAAGAAATGGCTACTCACTCTAGTATTCTAGCCTGGAGAATTCCATGGACAGATGAGCCTGGCGGGCTACAGTCCATGGGATAGTAAAGAGTCGGACACGACTTAGCCACTGAGCACAGGTTAGAACCCATAAGTTGCCACTAGATAATGGTGTCCTTAGTTTCATGGTGATGGAGTAGGGGACCCTTAACCCATTAAGTGTCCACTAATGTGATTTTGTCAGATGAACTCTTGATACCTCTCAGGTCCCTGAGTAAATGGTAACCAGGATGGAGAGAAAATATAGATAATAATATAGCTAAAACTTTTGGCACTTAACATGTGTCAGACATTGTTCTAAGCACTTTACATGTATCAGCTCATTGAATCCTCCCAGCAATCCAATGAGGTAACAACACTGTTATCACTATTTTATAGACAAGGAAAGCATGGCACAGAAGGGTTAAATGATTTGTCCAAAGTTGTCCAGCCAGGGAGTAGTTGACCTGTGGCTTCCAGCCCAGATCTGTCTACACTCTAGAGCCCACACTCAAAACAATTATACTGTATTGGAAAGGGTAGAGATGGGCTTGTCAAAGACAGAGGGGCTGCCAGGCCACAGCCCTGAGCAGGACCCAAGGGTTTATCAAGCCTTCATTGGCAGCAGCTTTATAGGAAGAGTTATGTGTGAAATATCAGAGCTCTTGGGATTTTCCACCACAGAAGATTTATGGTCTGGAAAAGCATAAAAGGAAATGAATACTTATTGTAGAGTCCCTTTTTTTGCCAGGCATTACACTAAGTGCTTTATGTGCATTAATTTCATATAATTCTCTGAATAATCATGTGGTAAGTATTATTATTATTGCCATTTTACAGCTGGGAAAGTGGAAAGAGATTAAGTAACTCAGTCAAGGTCACAGATGATGAGTGGCCATGATGGGATTCTAGATCAGATCCAACTCCAAACCTGAACTGTTAATCATTATGTGTGAAACTTGGGGTTCAGTCTATAGCAGCATAGCCTCAGGGTTGGGACTGATATGTAGTGTCTTGGGGAAAAGATTGCTGAAAAAGTTGGGAAAAGGAGCAGGACACTCTGAGTCCATCTAGTCCATCATTCTGCTGTTAGCCAAGCATCACGTCTAGCTGGTTGCATCCCTTTGTGCCTACTTCCTTTAATCTAAGATTGCATTAACAGCCAAGAATACTGACTCTATAAGGTACAACCTACTCTGAGCAAATCCATCTCCAATTATTCTTTCTTTATTCCCAGTTAATAGCTAACTATTGAAGAAAGATTAAAATAATTGACTTTCTGATGACATTGAACAATTAAGTTCTCAACTGTCTTCACAAGTCTAAACACTATCTAAGTGGAGATTAATAGAGAAGAATCCTCTCTCCATCTAATTTCCTTTTGCAACCAACTACCCATTGCAGGCTTCTGACCCTTCCAAGATACTTTCTAGGAAGCAAATTTAAATCTTGGCTCACTCAAGTAAACATTTCCAATCAGTCCACTGTTAATTGCAAAATAACTAGTTGTCCAGAAAAGGAAGGAAGTGGTAACAAAAGAGGGCCTAGATTTCAAGATTCCAGCTGGGCCACTTAAATGCTTCCTGAGGGTATGCCCAAAGAGACGAGATTCAAGCCTCCCTTCTTCCTCTCCTGCAGATTTCTAAATCCTGGTAGCCTGGTGCCTTGACTTTCAGCTCTAACCCCTCTCTAGTTTGCTGCTGCTGCTGCTACATCACTTCAGTAGTGTCTGACTCTGTGCGACCCCAGAGACGGCAGCCCACAAGGCTCTGCCGTCCCTGGGATTCTCCAGGCAAGAACACTGGAGTGGGTTGCCATTTCCTTCTCCAATGCATGAAAGTGAAAAGTGAAAGTGAAGTCGCTCAGTCATGTCTGACTCTTAGCGACCCCAGGGACTGCAGCTTACCAGGCTCCTCCGTCCATGGGATTTTCCAGGCAAGAGTACTGGAGTGGGGTGCCATTGCCTTCTCTAGTTTGGGGCAACACAAACTCTCTAGTCTAGAGAGCTATAAAGATCTAAGACTAGAAGCCCATCATTCTGAGGCCTGTGATGGAGTCCTAACCTATGTTTGTAGACTGATATCCCGAGATTAACTTGAGATCTCCATCTCACTAACATTTTTGGCATCTCTCATCCTAACTTGACCTGGAGTTCAATATGCTTCTACTCAGATGCTTCCTTTCAAAATGGTTTTCCTAGCCAGCTTTCATTGGCCAGACCTAACCATCAGTACATGAGCCACTTGTCCTAGAGACACCTCCTAAAAGAGTTCACAGCAACTGTGTCATCCTTAATTCCAGTTATCATAGGAGCTGAGGGAGAAAGCTACCACTTCCAGCTGATGGCAGCAGCCTGTTAAGTAGCTGTCAAATAGTGACCCTATAGACACAAAGCCCTGCCCCCACCACCCCCAGCGAGAGCCCCAGAGGCATCACTCTGTGGTAGCATCTCATCACTGACTGCAGGGACTTGGATAAGTTAAACCTTGCCTCTGAAAGTCTAAAGCACCCAGGTTTTGGCAGCTGCTAAAGCCCTGGTGGGGGCTTCCCAGGTGGCTCAGCAGTGAAGAATTCACCTGCCAGTGCAGAGACACGGGTTTGATCCCTGGCCCAGGAATATCCCCTGGAGAAGGGAATGGCAACTCACTCCTGTATTCTTGTCTGGAGAATCCCATGGACAGAGAAGCTTGGTGGGCTAGAGTCCATGGGGTCACAAAGATTCGGACGTGACTTAGCAACTAACCACCATCAACAACAATAACACTTTGATAGGTGCAGACCTGGAGCTCTGAAGAGCAGTAAGTTTCATCTTGACCTACTTCTGATCATGCACCCTGTGACATATAATAGCCACTCAGCCCACCCTATCTAGACTCATTATGTCTGATGATTCCATGTCTTCTCCATTGCGCAGACTCTAAACACTGGGAGTTCAGACATTGTTTTCTCGAGGAACTAAAATTGCACCATTGGCCTGCACTTCCTCAAAGCAACTATATTGTATCTCAGAGACAGAAAAGAGAACAGATCCCAGTTTTATGTCAGCTTTACGTGTAAAAGAGAAGGTTCACCTACACTCTAGCCATGGAGAAGGCATGAGGGATACTAAAGGGTTCGTTGCAAAACCTGGAGACTAAGAGGAAGGCAGTGGTCATTTTTCCTGAACCCTAAGTAAGTGTCCTCAAATATGGGCAGTTGTATAGAGGTAAATAGAAGTAGGGGAATTGGGGGAGACCTCACCACTAATATTGATCATCATTAAAATCCTACAAGCCCTGGTACTATTTAAACCTGGGAACAAATAAAAGGGTGGAGGACCTCAAGATCTGAAAGTTTGGGGGTCTTAATTCAGTAACAACAACTTCTGATTATTACTGAGTGCTTTCTGTGTATAAGGCATGTTATATATAGTATCTCATTCAGGTTTGGCAGCTATGATAGAGATTCATACTAGAGCTGGATTGTCTAAGAGTGGGGGGGGCGGGGTCTAAGGGTAGGAGGAAAGGGAAAACCACTCTGATGGTCGAAAAGAGAAGGGCTAGATCCCCCAAGCCCGACTGCACAAAAATGCAGGACGCAGGTTCTGAGAGTGTCTGAGATCTGCACCCCAGATAGAAATTCAGCTTCAGGAGTCTTTCCCTCAAGGCTTAGTTATCCTCTCTATTAAACTTCTTGGTGACTTGAGCTTCTTGTATCAGGGCTAATCCTTTCTAGATTCCATCTCTTTTTTGCCTTCATAGGAACTTTAGCACTTCCTCTAGGCAACATTTTATCCTCATTTTTTGTCTTTTTGTCACTTCCTTCATCTGATGGAACTTAAAAATACATATTTATGAACAAAACTATGGAGGCAGTGAAAAGATCAATGCCTGCCAGGAGTTCAGGGAGAGAGAGAAAGGGATACAATAGTCTAAGCAACAGGGCATTTTCAGGGCAGTGAAAACATTCTGTATGATACTATAATGATGAACACATGAAATGTTGCAGTTGTCAAAATCCATAGACTATACAACACAAAGAGTGAGCCCAAATTTAAACTATGAACTTTAGTTAGTAATATATATCAGCATTGGTTCATTAATTGTAACATCAACTGGAGTAATGCAAGATGGTAATAAAAGAGGAAACTGTGGAGGAGGGAGAGGACATGTGTGGGAACTCTCTGTAGTTTGGGCTCAATTTTTCTGTAAACTCCAAAATTCTCTAAAAAAAAAATAAAGTCTGTTTAAAAAAAAAAAATACTTATGCTGATTGCATTTCTGATTAAAAGGATCCATGGCTCCGTGTTTCCAGATCTAAGGTAGAAAATGTTTAAGATGATACTGGGGCATCTTGTCATACCAGTAAGCAAGGATGCTATTAAAGCCTACTGAAGATATGTCAAAAGGACTCAGGTGCCAATTTTCAGGGGCTTCTACTGACCAAAGACTGTCAAATTAACTGAGCATTAAAAAAGAGTATGGTTGATTCAGGCACATCAAGAATATAAAGCTCTACAACTTCAAGATGATACTCAAGAAAAAAAACTCATTGATTATCACTGGCAATTTCTAGAGCAATAACTGATTAAGCTAAAAATTAATAAAGGTAAAGAGTTAAGCATTGATTCTGCATTTCCTGGTCAAACAGTATTTCAAGGTCACTAAAAGAGTTGAGAAGGAAAGTTCTTCATCATGGAGAATTCCACTAATCAATGCAAAAGGAATGATAGGATGATAAAATCACCATTTCACAACTCCAAATTAAATAATGAATTTAGAAAAGATCATCAATGAACTCTAAACCTATTAAGTGAAAGTTTAACAAGGAATAGGCCAAACACACCTACTAAAAAAATCAATTTCATCCCTAAAATGGGGACAGACACAATGTGCTTTCTGACTGATGCAATTAAATGTACATATAACCACCTACAAAGTATTTTGCCACAAGAAATAAACCTGAAACAAATCAATCCTCTAGTCTAGATCTAAATACCAGTGTATGGGAAATAAAAGAGAGGAACAAGTTAATTGGTACCAGAAGAAGGTAATCAGCCAAATGCAGAAAGTGGAGCATTTTAAGGAACAAATAACCCAATTTCCCCAACAGCATAGTGTCTTAGCCAGGTTCAGGCTCCTATAACAGAATATATAATAGATTGGATGGCTTTATAAACCACAGAAATTTGTTTCCTACATTTCTGGGGCCTGCACACCCAAGATAAGGGTGACAGCACGGTTGGGTTCTTGGTGAGGGCTTACTCCTTGATTCCAGACAGCTGCGTCCTTGCTGTGCCCTCACATGATGGAAGGGGTGATGGAGCACTAAATAAAAACACTAACCCCATTCATGGGGGCTCCATCCTCATGACCTAATCACCTCCCAAAAGCCCTTCCTTCTAATACCTTCACAATGGAGGGTTAGGATTTCAACATGTGAATTTGAGAAGGGTATGGACACAAATACTCAGCCTATTACACATGGGAAGAAAAGGAGGAAGGGAAACTGAAATAAAATAGAAATTCTATTCTGTTTATAGAGTAAAAGAGCCTTAAGAAACACAGTCACAAAATGTAATGTGTGGTCCTTGTTTGGATCCTGACTCAAACTAACCATTTCTTAGGATAAACAGGGAAATTCAAATATGAACTGGGTATTAATGAGGTATTATTAACTTTGTTCAGTTCAGTTCAGTCGCTCGGTCGTGTCTGACTCTTTGCGACCCCATGAATTACAGCATGCCAGGCCTCCCTGTCCATCACCAACTCTCAGAGTTCACACAAACTCATGTCCATTGAGTCGGTGATGCCATCCAGCCATTTCATCCTTGGTTGTCCCCTTCTCCTCCTGCTCCCAATCCCTCCCAGCATCAGAGTCTTTTCCAATGAGTCAACTCTTCGCATAAGGTGGCCAAAATATTGGAGTTTCAGCTTTAGCATCAGTCTTTCCAAGGAACACCCAGGACTGATCTCCTTTAGGATGGACTGGTTGGACCTCCTTGCAGTCCAAGGGACTCTCAAGGGTCTTTTCCAACACCACAGTTCAAAAGCATCAATTCTTTAGTGCTCAGCTTTCTTCACAGTCCAGCTCTCACATCCATACATGACCACAGGAAACACCATAGCCTTGACTACATGGACCTTTGTTGGCAAAGTAATGTCTCTGCTTTTCAATATGCTATCTACGTTGGTCATAACTTTCCTTCCAAAGAGTGTCTTTTAATTTCATGGCTGCAATCACCATCTGCAGTGATTTTGGAGCCCCCAAAATAAAGTCTGATACTGTTTCCACTGTTTCTCCATCTATTTCCCATGAAGTGATGGGACCAGATGCCATGATCTTCGTTTTCTGAATGTTGAGCTTTAAGCCAACTTTTTCGCTCTCCTCTTTCACTTTCATCAAGAGGCTTTTTAGCTCCTCTTCACTTTCCGCCATAAGGGTAGTGTCATCTGCATATCTGAGGTTATTGATATTTCTCCCGGCAATCTTGATTCCAGCTTGTGTTTCTTCCAGTCCAGCGTTTCTCATGATGTACTCTGCATGTAAGTTAAATAAGCAGGGTGACAATATACAGCCTTGACGTACTCCTTTTCCTATTTGGAACCAGTCTGTTGTTCCATGCCCAGTTCTAACTGTTGCTTCCTGACCTGCATATAGGTTTCTCAAGAGGCTGGTCAGGTGCTCTGGTATTCCCATCTCTCTCAGAATTTTCCACAGTTTATTGTGATCCACACAGTCAAAGGCTTTGGCATAGTCAATAAAGCAGAAATCGATGTTTTTCTGGAACTCTCTTGCTTTTTCCATGATCCAGTGGATGTGGGCAATTTGATCTCTGGTTCCTCTGCCTTTTCTAAAACTAGCCTGAACATCTGGAAGTTCACAGTTCACATATTGCTGAAGCCTGGCTAGGAGAATTTTGAGCATTACTTTACTAGCATGTGAGATGAGTGCAATTGTGTGGTAGTTTGAGCATTCTTTGGCATTGCCTTTCTTTGGGATTGGAATGAAAACTGACCTTTTCCAGTCTTATGGCCACTGCTGAGTTTTCCAAATTCCCTGGCATATTAAGTGCAGCACTTTCACAGCATCATCTTTCAGGATTTGAAATAGCTCAACTGAATTTCATCACTTCTTCTAGCTTTGTTCATAGTGATGCTTTCTAAGGCCCACTTGACTTCACATTCCAGGATGTCTGGCTCTTAACTTTGTTAGAAGTGACAATATTATTGTGGTTATATACTAAGTAAGTCATTGGTGGTGGTGGTGGTGAAGTCACTCAGTCGTGTCCGACTCTTTGCTACCCTGTGGACTATAACCTACTAGGCTTCTCCGTCCATGGGATTCTCTAGGCAAGAATACTGGAGTGGATTGCCATTTCCTTCTCCAAAGTAAGTTATTAGCATTTAAAAAGTTATATAAACTATATGCATACCTGTGGGTGTATACATAACCTTTTAAGCAGATATTGACTCTAGGAGTAGAAAGGTTAGATACTAGTTGAAAGAGCCACTTTTTCTTTTCTTCATTTGGTTGCTAGAGCACATTAGTGTCAGAACAGCAGAGACAGACTCAGAAGCAAGTAAAGACTTCAATATTGGGTTAAAGGAAATGGGTGACACAAAGCACTCTGCTTGCAAACCCACTGATTGGAAGGTCCCCATGAAATTAGCTGGCTACTAAGGCTGCCAGCAACTTAAAAGGTCGTCTTATAGGCTGGAAATCAATAGAGCTTCTGATCCAAAGCTTTCTTTCCAGAAGTTGGTAAGGGAAATTGTCCAGGACTTCAAAATAGATTTGCGTTTCCAGAATACAGCCGTAGGGTACTTCAGAAATCCACTGAAGCATACAGGATGGTTTTTATCTGAAGATTTTATTTAAACTGTAAGTCATCTGAGATAAGAGAATCTCTATCATGCCCTAGGATGCCCTGGTAGCCTGCTCAGTTGAGTGAGAAAGAGCTTAAGTTAAGGCAGTTTTTATGTGTTGTATAGAAGATACTTTAAGTTATGACTTTTTTTCATAAACATTTCAGTTTACATGTTGGCTTTGAGCTTACATCATCCCATCATTCACTTTAGATGAGTGTGAAGAGTGAAAACCGAGATTAACAAAGGGAGCCCTGTGGCTCAAGAGAAGGAAACTGCTAATCTGCAGAAAAGCTGCATGATATATCCTGCTCCTCATGACATATATTAGTGAGTTATAATAGAATACAACAACTATTCTAATTGTAATACCAACTAGAATATTACAGCATGTACTGGACCCCTTTGCAATACATTGCTTATGATTTGATCCAATTAGTTAATAATTGAAACTGTTTTTTAAAAATTGAACCTGAGTAAGTGTCTTGCCCCAACTACTAATTTAGAAGAAATACAGAAGACAGAGGAACATGTTAAACACCATGGGATAGCTTTCAGCAAAATCCAGGCAGTGGAATACTCTGCTGGACAAACAACTCAGTTTCTTCAATAAAGAAATATCACAGAATAAAAAGATATGTGAGGAACCTATAAATAAAAGAAATGTAAGAGACATATCCAGTGATTACAGTGTGTGGACTTTATTTGCATCCTGATTCAAATAAACAGGAAAAAGTGACATTTATGAGACAACTGAAAATTTATCATGAATGAATATTTGATTATAATTAAAAACATTAATTTAGATGTATTATGAACATTTTGTGGATTTTTATCTTTTTTCTTTTACAGATATACATTGTTATAGCTATAGATGAAATTATGCAGTATCTTTTATTTGACTCAAAATAATACAGGAATGGATCTGTTCTCACCACTCTATTCATCATTGTGTTGATGGTGCTAAATTAAAGAAAATCTAAACAAATGGAGAGTGATGCCATGTTAATGTGGTGAAAAACTTGAATTATTAATATGCCAATTCTCTCCAAATCAATCTATACATTAAACAGAATTCCAATCAAAATTCCAGCAGGATATTTTGTAGAGATCAACAAGCTAATTAAAAAACATATGAAAAAGCACAAGAAATAGAAAAGCCAAAACAGTTTGGAAAGAAAACAAAGTCATAGGACTCATGATATATGCTCTCAGGGCTTTCTATAAAGCAACAGTAATCAAATGTCAGGATAAACATACAGATGACTGGGTCAGAATATTGTCTATAAGTAGATCTACACATATGTGCTACATTGATTTTTGACAAAGGTGCAGAGATCCCATGGACTGTAACCAGGCAGTCTCCTTTGTCCATGGAATTCTCCAGGCAAGAATACTGGAGTGGGTTGCAATGTCCTCCTCCAGGGCATCTTTCTGACCCAGGGATGGAATGCAGAGTGTCCTGCATTGTAGGCAGATTCTTTACTGTCTGAGCCACCAGGGAAGCCTTATACATGTTTATATAGGAGCTATTTTTAATATATTGTAGAGCATTTTAAAATCAAATGCTTTGCAGTTTATAAAATATAAATATCCTCTGCCCACACCTCAGAACAATTAAGTCAGAATCCCTGGAGTTTGAGGCCTGGACATGGGCATATTTTCAAAGTTTCTCAGGTGATTCTAGTATACCGCCAGGGTTGACAACCATTTGTTTGGGAGAATTGTGATAAGAAAGTGAAGACTCATCCTTTAATGTGAAAAGTACTCAAAGCCCACTTCTTCCTGAAGCAAGCACCACCACTGTAATCACTCACCCAGCACAAGAGCTTCACTCACACCCTGCCCTGTCCTCACACACCGAAATCTTCTCTTAAAGCCTCTAGGGATCTTGATTTATAGCCCTTTTGTCCTCTTTCATGTGTCTCCTTCTCGCCAGGATACTAAATGGGCATGGAGGTATCTAAGCAACTCTTTGTGAGCGTGTGTATATGTGTGTTTCACAGATCAAAAGATCACAGAGTATAGATTTCCCAGGGACAAAGAAATGTGTAACAGAGAACAGGTCACTGAATCAATTTCAGAAGTGGTATCCGTAAGTCAATAAGCAGAAGTGAAGCACCATTTGGTTCTTGTCATGCTGCTACCTTTTATAATTGGGGAAATAAAGGAGAAAAACACACCTAAGAGATCAAGCTGGCTAGCATCTCTGTTGTTTGGGAAGTTCTCTTTCTATCTCTATCTTGCCCCTTAAGCATTAGATAAGATGGATTCACTGAACTTAGGCCCATGGAGTTCATAGTCTATGAAACCCCTAAAATCCTATGCAAAATTCTTTGTGTGTGTGTATTTTTCTAAGAAGAAGTTCATCAGCTTCTCAAAGAATGTTAACAATCTGGGACTTCCCTAGCGGTCCAGTGGTTAAGACTGTGCTGCCAGTACAGGGGGGCCAGGTTCAATCCTAGAAGAAGGCAATGGCACCCCACTCCAGTACTCTTGCCTGGAAAATCCCATGGATGGAGGATCCTGATGGGCTGCAGTCCATGGGGTTGCTAGGAGTCGGACACGATTGAGCGACTTCACTTTCACTTTTCACTTTCATGCATTGGAGAAGGAAATGGCAACCCATTCGTGTTCTTGCCTGGAGAATCCCAGGGATGGGGGAGCCTGGTGGGCTGCTGTCTCTGGGGTTGCACAGAGTCGGACACGACTGAAGCAACTTAGCAGCAGCAGCAGCAGCAGGTTCAATCCTTGGTCAGAAAACTGGATGCTGTATGCTATAACTAAAAAGCCTGCATGCCAAAAGAAAAATCTTGTGTGCTTCAGCTAAGATCTGATGTAGTCAAATAAATTTTTAAAAAAGAATATCAACAGTCACTATCTTAAACAAAGGTGTACATGTGTGCACATGCACACACATGTATACTCACACACATATCCTGTCTTTAGGGATGTTTTAGTTTTTGGTCACACCCCAGCAGACCCCAGAGTTATTTCTGCAGGTGAAAAATAGCTGATCTGATCTCACCACTGCTTCTTTTCTTTTCCTTTTGCACTTACTTTTAGTATCTGCCCTGTACTGATGTTCATTTCTTTGGTTATCAGGTCTTACACTGTGTGCACAGGGTTACATATCAAGTTGTAAGCCATTTTCAGCCATTGGTAGTTCTTTCATCTACTCATCCTGAACTCTACTTCCACTTTATCCTGCTTGTGTGGCCCCACTTCCAGGTTCCTGCTGCTGGGCCTTCCCATGTAACTGACTCACAAATGACTACTACGTGCTACTACCAGATCTCAGTCCCCACCCATTCTTGGCCTGCCTCCTCTCTTGGCCCTTAATAGCTGAGAAGTACAGAATGATAAACAGAACTATCTGGTTAGGGGAAATGGTCCACACAGGCAAGCAGTGGAAAATGAAACCCAGCTCGATTAAGTTAGGATCAGGTTACAAAGGTCTTTGAAATAAGGCTGACACAGTGGACATCCCCCGCACCCGCCCACTAAGGAGAAAATGAGGACCCACTGGAGATTTTTTAACTGGGAAAGTAGCATGATCAAAGCAATGCTTTAGGGCAACATTTCTGAAAAAGTGATGGATGTAATATTAATTGATGTTACATGAAAAAGAAGTTTTGTGGTCAATTAAGCATGGGAAATGCTGGGTTAAAGAAAGTTAAATATGTGTCTTTAATCACAGAACTTCTCAGACCCTTTAACATGCTAATCTTGTACATCATGAATTTTCAGGAGGGATTTGAACATTCCCTGGTTCCTAAACTTGCATTAGCACAAAATCTTCTTTTTAATGGGGGTTAACAGCAACAACAAAACATTCCTATACCACAATTTGGAAAACACAACTTTAGAAAGATTAATCTGGCCATGGTATAGAGGTGAGGCAGAAGGGAGATGAAAGCAGGCCTGGAGGCTGTGGGCAGCAAAGCAGAAGCAGCCCATGCTACCACCTCGACAGTGAGAATTAAGAGGTACTGGCGAGCCAAGAAACTGTGTGAAGAACAGTAGGGACTGGGGTTAAGCTTCCAAAGGAAGGCAGAAACTGTCTTCTTCCTCTTTTATCACTTACACTGTAGTATCTAGCAAAAATTTTGCATATTAGAGAAATACACATACTCACTGGCCATTATAATATTTCTAGCACCAGAGATTTAATAAAATTACTTTTTCTGTTCCACTCTAAAAGTAGCTTACCTGGTGTCTTTAGATATAATTAGCACAGTTTGCAAAACTAGTTTACTATTCACATTTCAACAGTAAACTACTAATAGTTGGGACTGGGGTTATCTAAACTGAGAGAGTTTCTTTTTATCCACTTTCAAGGCAGATTGTAAATTTTGGTGAGTGTTGGACCCAGAGCTTTTGTATGAAAGAGAGGAAGGAAAGAGGGAGGACGAAGATAAAGAAAAAATGTTCTATCCCAGGGACATTTTGATTTGTTACTCAGCCTGCCTCCCAAAGCTTTCATGGTATCATTTGACCAATAGCTATATAGGTTACAGAGTCATGGTTACGTGAAAAACACTCAACAATAAAAGTTAACGAGTTCACTAGCCAGAGGAACCTGACTGAGGTAAGAAATTCCAGAGCAAAATTAGAAGAAATTCAGCTTGGTGTATCAGGGTTTGCAGAATTAGTCCCCATGACTTTAAAATCCTCATGTCATGGCTCTCTCAATTGATGCCAAGTCAGTTATAACAAGTTGTGGAGTTTAGGCTGTTCTCCCAAGATTTGACTTCAACTTTACTTTCTGATCACATTTTTAAATTAACTAACGTGTTTCTGACTTTTCATAGCCTCTTTTAGTAGAAGCAGTCCCTGGTGAAGGCATAAGACACATGGTTTCCCAAGAGAGTTCCAACAGCCTTCGGTACATCATCCATGGTAGCTGAAGATTCTTAGGCAATAAATACAGCCCCAATTCCAGTGGAGCTGAACTGTACTGTCACTGCCCCCAAGGGTGCTGAGCTATCTATATAAACCTATACACAGCAAAACTAGCGTATCAGTCTGTGTGTCTACTTCTTCATCTGTAAAACGTGTATAATAATAGCACCTACTTCATGTGATTGAGAGAAAGATTTAATGAGTTCATACATGTAAAACGCTTTGTACAATGCCTGATAATATAGGTGCTCACTGTTAACTATTTTTACCATTATTGTTGTTGCTGCTGTTGTTAATAGAACACATAATCAAAGCTGAACAATCTAACAAGATACAACTATATAGTGGTTGGCAGAAGGAAGGTTTTCCTATAGGAACATGCCCTATTTACTTCATTCCAGACCTTTCTATACCTTTCTCACTTGCATCCTCAAAGCTTATTTCCTCTATATAAAACTGAGTGTAAAATCCTGAGTTTCTTTGCCATGTAGACCCCTTCAAATGTCCCCAGACACCAATACAGACTGAAGCACTCAAGTTTCCATAAAGTAATAAGGCAAGGCAGCAATGAAAGAAGACTGTGATGAGAATGCTCCCAAGAATAAGAACCAAGTCTTTTTCATTTTTGAATTCTCAGTCTAGTGCAGGGCCTGGCCCAGAGTAGATGCTCAGTGAAATTTCACTGAATTGCCAAGAGAAGAGAAGGAAGAAGTAGTTCTTAGCCTTCCCTAGCAGGGGTTACAGTGTTAGGCAGTAGAAGAACTGAGAGGAGGGTACTATTACCCACAGCATGACTGGGGACATGGCAAGGCTTTCATTTCAGAGTCACTTTCTCTTACATTAGATACAAATTCATTATTCCTTCAAGATGGCCTCAGCATCCTGTGTTGTCATCATCAACCACCAGCAAGCACTATGGTGTTAGGAGCAGAAGGTACAGTTCTGAAAGCATGTCCTGCCCAGAGTGACCATACATGCTGGCCCGTAATGCTACCTTATCTTCTCAGTACAGTCTTCACTCTAAAACGTTAAGATATATACTTTATGCTATCTTTTGTTGGTGGCTCAGTGGTAAAGAGTCCACCTGTCAATGCAGGAGAAACAAGAGATACAGGTTCAATCCCTCGCTCAGAAGATCCCTGGAGAAGGGAATGGCAACCCACTCTAGTATTCTTGCCCGGAGAATCCCATGGACAGAGGAGCCTGGTGGGCTACATTCCATAGGGTCGCAAAGAGTCGGACACGACTGAGCACCTAAACAACAACTACAACAATAGGATATATACTTTATACTATCAAGGATTAACATGCAGCAGAAATTACATGATCTGACTAACATGGAGAGAGCCAGATCTCAGCTCTTCTCTGGGGAAATCTATAATTTTTTCAATCCTTCTGTATTATAATATATTTTGATACTTTTAATAAATGATATTATCATACAATTAAATGTACTATACTCTTTATAGTTCTATTCTTTTACATTTGATTAGCTCCAGTGTTTTTGCCTGGAGAATCCCAGGGATGGGGGAGCCTGGAGGGCTGCCGTCTATGGGGTCGCACAGAGTCGGACATGACTGAAGCGACTTAGCAGCAGCAGCAGGCATGTGGTAAGTACATGGTTCTCCTGAATAATAATGTAAGAAAGCATCCTTCTTATAGAGTGGGTGGCCAGTCTTCTGGTACTCTATATCTGATGTCTTTCTCTGACACACTGGCATAGAACACATAGGTTAAGTGACTCTTACTTGCAGAGACTTGATGGGGCCAAGGTCCTGAATGCATAACCAATCCAAGTGTGCAGTTTTTTTCAGTGGTAGGAAGAATGGCATGAAGTCAAATTTGGACAAAGAATCAAGAGAACTTATGAATCAAGACTGTGCAAAGCAATAGAACTTAATATATAGTATTTAAAAAAATTAACTTAAAATAGATCAAAGCCCTAAATTCATAGAAGAAAACATAAGGGCAAATCTTCATTACTGTGGTTTGAAGCACGGTTTCTTAAATATCACACCAAAAGAACAGATAACAAAAGAAAAAAATATTATTTAAATGTACTTCATTAAATCACAACGTTATTAATCAACTATACTTCAACATAAAATGAGGGGATTTTTTAAAAATGCATTTCACTGAAAGTGAAAGCTGGGGCTTCCCTGATGGCTCAATGTAAAGAATCCATCTGTCAGTGCACGGGACACGGGTTGGATCCCTGGTCTGGGAAGATCCCATATGCTGCAGAACAGCTAAGTCCATGCACCACAACTACAGAGCCTGTACTCTAGAGCCTGGGAACCACAACTACTGAGCCCATGCACAACAACTACTGAAGCCCATGCACCCTAGAGCCTGTGCTCAGCAACAAGAGAAGCCACCACAATGAGAAGCCCGTGCATCACAGCTAGAAAGTAGCCCCCACTCACCACAACTAGAGAAAGCCCGAGCAGCAATGACGACCCTGTACAACCAAAAATAAATAAATAATGTTTTTAAAGTGAAAACCTTTATCCATCAAAGGACATCAAGAGAGTGAAAAGACAACCCACAGATTGGGAGAAAACTACTTGCAAATCATATGTTTGATAAGAATTAAATATCCAAAATATATAAAGAATTCCTATAACTTAACAACAAAAAGACAAATGATCCAATTTTTAAATGGGCAAAGCATTTGAAAAGACATTTGCCAAAGATGATTTACAAGTGGCCAAGAAACAAAACAAAATGCTCCACATCATTACTTTTTAGGAAATGTAAAGCAAAACCAAAAGAAGAGACTACTTTACTTCTACTAGAACAGCTATCATCTTTTAAAAATCAGAAAATAACAAGTGTTGATGAGAAGCTGGAGAAATTGCAGCCCTCATGCATTTGCCAATGAGAATGTAAAATGGTGAGGTCACTGTGGAAAATACTATGGCAGTTCTTCAAAAAGTTAAACATAGACTTACCATGAAAGTGAAGCCCACCAGGCTCCTCTGTCCATGGAATTCTCCAGGCAAGAATACTGGAGCGGGTTGCCATTTCCTTCTGTAGGAGATCTTCCCAACCCAGGGATGGAACCTGGGTCTCCCGCATTGCAGGCAGCCACTTTACACCAGGGAAGTCCACGTGATTGAGCAATTCCACTTCTGAATTGAAAGTAGGACCCAAAAAACAGATATCTGTACACCAATGTTCATAGCAACCTTATCACAATAGCCAAGTGGAAACAACCCAAGTGTCCATCAATGGATAAATGGACAAATAAAATATGATATAACCATATCATGGAATATTATTCAGCCACAAAAAGGAATTAAAGATTAATACATGCTACAATATTGATGAACCTAGAAAATATTATTCTGAGCAAAATAAGCCAGGCACAAAGAACAAATATTACATAATTCCACTTATATGAAATATCTTGAATACTCAAATTCATAGGGACAGAAATAGATTAGTGGTTTTCAGGGGCCAGGAATGGGAGTGATGGAAGAGAGAGAGTTATTAATTGATGGGCACAGAATTTCTTTTTGAGATGACAAAAATATTATATAAATAGTGGACGGTTATACAACATTGTGAATATAATTAATGCCACTCAACTGTATACCTAAAACAGTTTAAATGGAAAAGTTTATATTATATGTATTTTACCACAAAAAATAAAGGAATTTCTTTGTCTGTGTCAATGTTTATATTTGAAATAAGAAGCCATAACAGAAACAGAAGCAGTTCAAGGGCATTTTGATAGGGGACCCGAGAGAATCATGCCAACAACTTCAACCTTGCTTTTGCACAAGGATGGTAGTGGTTCAATGTACTGGTTCAATTTGTATCTCATTTTCATCAGCTGCTACTCTCTGAGCTACAGAGTAGGAGGCATGATTCATGACTCTATACAAGAGATCTCTGAAGCCCTGAAAAATGAATGATCTCAACACTTGTGTTGGGAGGGTGGTGAGGGGGTCCAAGAACTGTGGGTAAAACCAACATGTTTGCTGCCCAGGAATATGAGGCATGGAACCAAGGAGCAGATTCCAAATGTAGAGTCCTGAGGATGCCAAGCTGCAAGCTGATAGAGAGCCCCAAACATAGATCACCCAGTCCAAGGGCTTAGCAGAGATGTAGAACCAATATATGAAAGCAAACACTGGAGAGAGGCTGGGAAACAAGCCCATGAAGTGAGCTTGGGGGTGTGGGGGGCTAAATTAATCCTGAGCTCTCTGCCTCATATCTTTATAGGATTCTCATGCCTAATTTTACACTTAAAGGACTAAAAAGAACAAAAAGTTGAAGGCATTTTGACATTATAAACCACAATTATTAGATTCTTTTAAGAACATTTCCTTTTAAGGAGAGAAGTTACCTGGGAAACTGGCAGGAGCTGTTAGCCTGAGAAGGGAAGAACAGTAGCATGTAATCTTTTCTCTTCTGCAAATGATCTATAGAGACAGCAGCATCCCTCAGACGGAGTAAGAGAGTTTGAGGACATTTCATTGTAGTCACAAGGACTTAGAAATGGATGAAAAAAAAAAAAGAAAGAAATGGTTGACAGACTTCCCTGGTGGTCCAGTGGTTAAGACTTTGTCTTCTGAGGCAGGGGTAGAGGTTTGATCCCTGGTCAGGAGCTAAGATCCCACATGCATCCCGTCATGTGGGAGAAAATGGGGGAAAGTACAGTTTTATTTTTACTAACCTCTAACTGATATTTAACCTTTTCTTCTATCATGAATGTAAGCAATGAACCATAGTAGTAGTCACACTACCTGCAACTTTGAAACCAGTAGGAATCCTTTTATATCATATTACAGAAGTTGTAGAAATGTCCAATTATCTTTTATGCTCATCACTGCTTTGGAAATTATGGTAGTGATTACTCTCACCACTAGATCTTGTTATTTAATATGTTGACTTTATAAACCACAATTTACCAAACCACAAAAACCAAAACATAAAACAGAAGCATGAAACATAAAAGTAATGAACAATAAAAAAGAAGCAATATTATAAAAATTCAATAAAGACTTTTAAAATGGTCCACATCAAAAAAGGAAATATATTCTTTTTAAAAAGAAAAAGGAAAGAAATAGATAAGAGAACAATTGTCTATTGCATGATAGTTGGATATTGGATATTAGAAAGATTAAACAGACGTTCTGGGGATATTAGTACCAGCAATGGAAGCCCTACCCCAGAGTGACCAAGCCCAAATGCTAGTTGTCCAAGCCTTTAGTGTCCTAAAGGCTAAGAGTGGTAAGGTAGAGAAAATGAGGACAGCTCCGTGGAGCTGAGGTGAAGAGTGAGACCAAACCTCCAACAGGAGATTCATTATCCACTGGGAAGGCTGCCCCTTTCAACCTCAGCCATGTTCCTACAGCCCATGCTTATCAATTCAGTGCAGGGACCATCAAACATGAGGCCCACTAGATTTTTCTACTGCCACCTAACAGAGATCTGGACCCAGAAGGAATAAAAATGTCTTTGTTTTTTTTTTAAATATAAAGGTAGAGAGGCAGAGAAGGTATAGAAAAGTGAGAGGAAGCATTGATAAAAATAAAGTGTGTAGGGGGCATAGAAGTCAACCTGCTTCTTCTGTTATAATTTCAAGGGCTGGGGGATGGAGAACTAGGGGGAGGCGGTGCCTTGCCAAAATCCCAGAAGAGTCAGGGATTAAATATTTACCCGTCAGTCAGGGACTAAAATAGATTATAATGTGAAGCTAGCTGAATTATGAGAATTACTTGGGCAGTAGAAAACTGAAATATATTAAAGTCATCCATCAGGCCCTCCTATTGCTAGTAAATGATAATTGGCTGAATCCATTTTCTGGGGTTGCCAGCCAAGGTTGCTCAGGCTCCTCTTCTGGCCAAGAGTAAAAGAGAAGACCCTCAGCAGTTAGCCCTGAGGGCAGGATTTGGAAAAGACATGCTTCTTTTCTGTATATTAGGCAGAAAACAAGCAATAAACAGTATGGTAGCAAGGGGTGAGGTAGGGAGGAAGACAGCAAGTCAAAGTTACAGTAAGGAATTCAAAAATGCTGTCAGTCAAATGTTTAGACCCAAGGTTCTTAAGCTTTTCCTGAGTCATAGATTCCTGTGACAGTCTGGTGAAACCTATGGATTTTTTTTTCAGAATAATATTTTTAAATGCAAGTAATAAAACATAATGGATCACAAAGGAAACCAAATATGCCACTCTGCAGTTATAGAATATTTTATACATGATATAGTAATATATATGTGTCCTTATTAACACATTAAATAAGAAGATCTAGTGGTGAGTGTAATCACTACCATAATTTCCAAAGCAATGATGAGCATAAAAGATAATTGGAAATCTCTACAACTTCTGTAATATGATATAAAAAGATTCCTACTGGTTTCAAAGTTGCAGGTACTGTGACTACTACTATGGTTCATTGCTTACATTCATGATAGAAGAAAAGGTTAAATATCAGAGGTTGGTAAAAACAAAACTGTATTTTTCCCCCCATAAAAATTTAATGACCCCTTGATTTTCATGCATGGACTCCCTGGGAACTTGTGCACCCATGTTAAGAACCCCTAGGAGAAGTGAGACCAAACAGGAGACCAAACAAGAAATGATGAAAAGTTAAGAACAAAGAGTCACAGAAGGGGCCAGGAGTTCTAAATGAATTCAGATGATGGAGCTCAGATACCTATAATGGCTTTTTAAGTGTTCCCATCATGCACTTGCTTGACTGAACTGCATTCAGTTAAAGAGCCTGGCAAAAGGGAAGGTGAAGGTGAAGGTGAGGTCGCTCAGTCGTGTCGGACTCTTTGCGACCCCCTGGACTGTAACCTACTAGGCTTCTCCGCCCATGGGATTCTCCAGGCAAGAATACTGGAGTGGATTGCCATTTCCTTCTCCAGGGGATCTCCCGACCCAGGGATCGAACCCGGGTCTCCCGCATTGGAGGCAGACGCTTCAACCACTGAGCCACCAGGCAAAAGGTAAGTGGGGTGGAAATGAAAGAAGAGAGGTCATGTGTTGAAAACTACAGAAGCTGGGTAGTGAGTACATCAGAGTACTTTACACTACACCCTCCATTTTTCTAAATAGTTGAAATTTTTCATACTAATGGAATTTTAAAATAATAAATTAAAAAGGATCTCACATACGGTTTGGGTATCACAATTCCTCAAATTCATTCATTTACCTATTCATTCAATAAATATTTATTGCTATCTCTGGCACAGTGCAGGGTATAGCGAGGCTGAAACCAGAGTCACACAGGGGTCAGACCAGGAAGAACAGTAAGGAAGAATCAGTTCCAGTCCAGAATAAAAGCAAGAGGTAGGATGCAAATGGTAGGATGAAGCCAGGGGATGGAGTAGGTGGTCCTGAAGGAGGACATTTGGATGAGACTGAAGTTCTTAAAAGGGAGAGGAAGAAGAGGATGGGCACACTGCCATCGAGGTGGGACACAGTGTGCAGTATCTGGGCACAGACAAGCTGAGGCAGGGATGGGGGAGTGGAGAAAAAGGGCTGAGGAAGTAGAGAAGCACCAAGAGCAACTTTTGCATCCTCCTTCACAACTCTACCAAGCCCTGAACGCAGCGACCTCCATGGTTGCTATTTCCTGCCCCAAAAGACAGAGCTAAGAACACACCATTTGGGTTCATCCAAAAAAGCAGGTCACCTCATAGCTCTCTCCTAGAAACATGAGTCTTCAAGTTTATTATCAGTCTCAAAAGAAAAATATATACACATTAACTTCGTTAAACTGAGCTTTAAAAGGAACACAGTATAACTTGGAACTAATACAAATCAAATGTCAGAGAGAAGAAATTAATTTCTGTTTATATTTCATTTCCTCTAACATTTGCCTAACTGGAAAAACAGCAACTGGGTTTTAATAACATTGGAGGAGCAAAAAAAATGCCCAGGATACAGCTCTTTAAACAAATGTTCTTCCAAAGCCCGTTCCAATAAGAGCTTAGTAATTATTGCACTCACAGGAGAGCTCTAGCTGATACCTTCCAATAGGGGCCTGCAGGACTCCGCTGATAGACAGATGCCAGCATTCTAACCTCCTGACTCATTCAAGAAAAGAAAGTGCAGACAAGTTTCATCAGGAAACCCTTTGGTAAGAAGCTTACCCAATGAGAGGAACTCTGCTTCAACAGGCGTTTCTCCTCCACTCACTTCTAATAGGGGCTACCTTTAGCACTTCCTATGTTGACCATGACACAGTGACTTGAACTTGTCTAATTGGCAACTAGGGCAACCTTTCAGATGCCCTCCTAGTTATATCTGCCATGACTTCTGAACAGTAGGTGGCCCAGTCCCTGTCAACAAAGGTACACAATTTACAGGGAATAATAATACTTCTTAGAAATCTTTTGGCACCCACAGTCAGCAGCAAAAATGTGATGCTTGCCAGTATCCACATTCAAATAGTTTTACTGCTTTAAAATCAAGTTAACCTAACCTATCCTGATCAAGAACACAGGCTCTAGAGACAAACATGGGTTTTAATTTAAGACACTCCTTCTTACTCAATAGCTGTGTGGCCTTAGACAAGTTACTTAACTCCTCTAAGACTGTTTTAGGATCCTTAAATAAGGGATGACCATAGCTATCTATCTCCTAGAGTTGTTGTAGGATAATGGAGTTCCTCCTCTGCTGGCATGCTGCTCCCTCAGTAATGCAGGCCCACCACTCCACTAACAATGAACTCCCTCCAGGGCCTGGGTCTGGGGAAGATCTGGGTATATCCCAGCTCCCCTCAGTATGAACACCCAGAGCTCTTAGGTGCCCTAGAGTAATGTAAACACTTACTCCACCCCCACCCCACTACCAAGGCCAAAGGACGGGAGAATGGCCACCTAAAAAGAAATAAACATTAACATCAATAGGCAAAGGGGAGTCTCCTCACTCTGAATAGAACAGAGGTTGCAGCCCAGGCCATCAGAATGCCAATGAGTCAGCACCTCCCAATCTCAAGTCCAAGAGAGTGCCCCCAAGAGACTCAGAAGAAGAAAGGAGGAGGGGTCAGGAGAAAGAAAGAGAGATGGAAAGGAGGAGGAGGGAGAAGGAAAAGGAGGAGAAATGATCTTCCTGATTGATAGGAGTCCTTCAAACAGAGGCCTGTCCTTCAAGAGAAACCAGAAAGGGGTTGAAGATGTTACATCTCCTACTTTGCTCACCACGGGGAGTAGGAGAAGGAGGACGTCTGGCTGGCAGTATTGAGCAGCCTGCCAGGAAGAAAAGGCCACCACCATCACCCCTCTTCCCAAGAGCCAAGAGTCCCAGGCAGAGGCTACACCTGCCAGTAACGCCAGAGGCACAGAAAAAGAGACAGGGCTCCAGCCAAAAGCTTTCCAGGCTGGAGACCAGCACCTGCACCAAGAGCCAGAGACCTGCGTGGGGGCACACAGGTGATTTCCAAGCTGCAAACATTTGTCCCGTCATTGTACAGTCACTGGTCAGACCTGGTGCTCAGGCTTTCTCCTTGTGCTTAAAAAGGAATGAACTGCCAACCCCTCTCAGCCACGTTTTCCCCCCTTTTCCTGCCTAAGGCATCTCCCATTATCTATCTGGCTTTCCTTCCTCAAGGACAGTTGAAAATGGTGGGTGGGTTAGTCTCTTAGTTGTGTCCAACTCTTTGCGACCTCACAAACTGTAGCCCGTCAGGCTTCTCTATCTGTGGGATTCTCCAGGCAAGAATACTGGAGTGGATTGCCAGTCCCTTCTCCAGAGGATCTTCCTGACCCAGGGATCGAACCCAGGTCTCCTGCATTGCAGAAGTCTATGGGTGAGTGGGTTAGTTGAAAATGGTCTCTCTCAGTTTCCCAAGTGAGTTTATGGATGTAATATGCTCCTGTCCTTGTCCCCACCTCCTTCTCTGGCTCTATACCTGCAGAGGTCAATTTTGGATTCACCTTCCTACTTCCATTCTGTGCTGTACTTAGTCACTCAGTCGTATCCGACTCTTTGTGATCCCATGGACTGCAGCCCACCAGGCTCCTCTGCCCATGGGATTCTCCAGGCAAGAGTACTGGAGTGGGTTGCCATTTCCTTCTCCACAAAATGTTCCTGACCCAGGAATTGAACCCGCACCTCCTGTGTCTCTGACTGCAGGCTGATTCTTTACCTACTGAGGCATCATAAGTTTTGTTGACTACTAAGCCCCTGAGCCAGAAGTAGAGTGCCCAGACTCTGAGCACCCACCCTCGCCTCCCCATGTTGAGTTTTTAGCCTCTTGTGCTATTCCCAAGGTCTCTGAATTAAAGCATTGGCCTTCATTAAGTTTAGCCTTCAGGCTATGAAAACCAACGTTTTCCTTTCAGGCATGCTAGGGAAATGGTTATGCTTTGGGGGAGGGAGCAAGAAAGTATCTAATGTAAAACAACTTCTTGGTATCTTTTTCTCCTTGTTGTAATTAACATATAATGGCAAACTTTGGATAGATACAGAAATAGATGGTACCAATATAGACATAAAGATATATATGTAGATGCAGAGATAGAAATAGAAATACAGATATTTAATTACTGAAACCATTCTATTCCACTTGAATTTATTGTAACATCTTAAAAAGAAAGAAATGCTGATCCCTCTAAAAAAGATAGAAAAATTCAATAAGATGGTCCTTAGCAATAACCTGGCACAAAGTAAGTGTTTAATAAATGTTGAAAGTGAAAGTGTTAGTCTCTCAGTGGTGTCCAACTCTTTGTGACTCCATGTACTGTAACCTGCCAGGCTCCTTTGCCCATGGGACTTTCTGGGCAAGAATACTAGAGTGGGTTGCCATTCCCTTCTCCAGGGAATCTTCCTGATCCAGGGCTCGAACCCATGTCTCCTGCTTTGCAGGATGATTCTTTCCCATCTGAGCCACCAGTGAAGCCCCAGTAAATGTTAGCTTTTGTTATTATTCATTTTAAAGATTTCAGAGTGCTCCTTTTTATAATTTTTATTGGAGTATAGTTCCTTTACAATGTTGTGTTAGTTTCTGCTGTACAGCAAAGTGAACCAGATATACATATACATATATATATCCCCTCTTTTTGGATTTCCTTCTCATTTAGTTCACCACAGAGCACTGAGTTCCCTCTGCTATATAGTACATTCTCAATAGTGTTCTTTCATTTCTCCATTAATTTGGAAATTCAAAAAAATTATTGTTTGGGGCTTACTTTACCAAGAGCATAACAAAATACTAGACACTACAGGCAATGGAGTTGGAGTACAAAGACAGATAAGAATGCCTCTAAACAGTTTCTACTCTCCATGAGTTTACACTGTAATTGTGGAGAAAAGATGTATGCATGAGCCATAGTGTCAGGAACCCTGGCAAGGCATTAAGTCCCTAAATGAATTATACAAATTGAAAAGGTGCACACTCGATGGAGTTGAGGGCAAAGACAGCTGCTTGCCACTTTTGTTGACCTTTGAAGGATGGCCTGCTTGCCACTTGTGTTGACCTTTGAAGGATGGCCAAGAGTTGTGGCAGCAAAAGATATTGCAGAAAGTGGCAACACCATGGCCATAGACTTAAATTCCAAATGAGTAAAGCATATTTGAAAGTCAGTGAGGAAACCAGCCATAAAGAAACAATGACAGAGGCCAGTAGAAAGTACAGCTAAGGTTATATCAAGATTCATGCCTAACAGGGGTTGTGGATATATAGCTCAGCTTTTGACATGTTGAGGGCAGGAAAAAGATGGTATCTGTGGAGAAGGGACACTGATAGGAGGAATAACAGTAGAGGGTAAGAAGTAACTATATGTGGAGATGATAAACTGGATAATAAATGTCAAGTATAGGAAAACTCTATATTAATTGGAAAGATTGGAGCAATTGTTTTAGACAATAGGATATTCTAGCAGCTAAGTGTTAAGCAGAAACCCCTTTGGATTATTCCCCACAACCAACTACACCTCCCTTAGAAAGCCTTTTAATAAAATTTGAGCTCATCCTTTCTTAGTAAAGAGACTCTGGGTGAGTCATAGTATTTGTGTACTGGCCAAGAGCCTAAGAGTCTTAGGTCATAATTTCATTGCTATCAATAATGAAAAATTAGACATCTAAAGAATATAGTTCTTAGATCAGCTGAGTGTGGACTGAGCCTGGGATATGCTCTATAAATTAATTTTTAAACTAAATTCCTGATACAATCTGTTTTGTATTCTTTATTTTCCTAAAAGCTAAGCATGTGTTGTTTTGTTGTGTTAGTCATTCAGTCATGTCCAACTCTTTGTGACCCCATGGACTGTAGCCCACCAGGCTCCTCTGTTCATGGGATTCTCCAGGCAAGAATACTGGAGTGGGTTGCCATTCCCTTCTCCAGGGGATCTGCCCAACCCAGGGATCAAACCCAGATCTCTTGCATTGCAGACAGATTCTTTACTGTCTGAGCCACCAGGGAAGCCCAAACTAAACATAGCAAGATAAGAAAAACAAAAATTAAAATTCAGTTAATTGAATTCTACTTCCAGCCAAGATGGAGTAACAGAGACTAGATATCCTTCCACCTTAAAAACTAAGAAATTGTATAAATATATGAAAGAATGTTTTTAGAACATTGGGCAACAAGCAGTGAAAGACTACAAGTTCCAAGTGTATGAGGACAAAGTGAGTCCTACAACTGCACCAGGTTACTGCATTGAGGCAATTTCCAAGATGCAGTAGAAGGAGAAGGAACCCAAACAAAGTCCAGCAGTCTCACTGACCTGAGTAGACAGAGGCTGGTGTTCACAACAGCCAAGGCAGCTATAATTTGTAGGTCACACTACCAGAGAGGAAGGAGCAACACAGAGAAAGAGCTCTAGAGATATACAGAAAGGACCCCTTAAGTCTTTGGCTGAGTATGTATCTGCACAGATATGAGAGTAAAATACCCAGGGCTAGGGAAAGAAACACATCAAAAGGGTAACTAGGATAATTCCCAGAGCTCACATAAGGCTGGTAATACTTCCTGTCCTAACTAGCCAGAATAGAAAGATCTCCTAATACAAGATCATCCAGTGGAATCCTCAAAAGGATGGTACCTTAGTGGGGGGACAAAATTAACCTTATTCTGAAGCCAGTTCTGGACCTGTCCTGACAAAGTTTAAAAGGGGATCAAACTAATTCTGAGTAGCTTGACTCTGTATCAGAAAATTAAATCCAGCACTTCCCTGGTGGCTCAGAAATCAAGCAACCAACAACAAAAGTCTGACAATGTCTGCATTCAATATAAAGTTACTAAGGGACGTCCCTGGTAGTCCACTGGTTAACAATCCACCTTCCAATGTAGAGAACGTGGATTTGATCCCTGCTCAGGGTACTAAGATCCCACATACTACAGGGCAACTCAGCCCCTATACCACAACTACTGAACCTACATGCTCTAGAGCCCACGTGCCACAACTACAGAAACCTGTGAGCCACAACAAAGAGCCCAGGCACCACAATGAAAGATCCCAAACCTGCAAGGAAGATCCCATGTGCCTCAACTAAGAGCCAACACAGCCAAATAAATAAATATTTTAAAATAAATAAAGTTACTAGGTATACAAATAAGCAAGAAAATATGACCCTGCTGCTGCTGCCGCTGCTGCTAAGTCACTTCAGTCGTGTCCAACCCTGTGTGACCCCAGAGATGGCAGCCCACCAGGCTCCGCCATCCCTGGGATTTTCCAGGCAAGAACGCTGGAGTGGGTTGTCATTTCCTTCTCCAATGCATGAAAGTGAAAAGTGAAAGAAGTCACTCAGTCGTGTCCGACTCTTAGCGACCCCATGGACTGCAGCCTACCAGGCTCTTCTGTCCATGGGATTTTCCAGGCAAGAGTACTGGAGTGGGGTGCCATTGCCTTCTCCAAAATATGACCCTAATCAGGATGAAAGTCAATAGGAAGAGATTCAGATATGACCAAGATGATGGAAATAGCAGACAAGGACATTAAAACAGCATTATAAATATGCCCCCATATGTTTAGGAAGGTAGAGAAAAACATGAGCACAATCAGAAGAGGAATGGAAGATATAAAAAGATTCAAAAGGAGACGCAAAAAGACTCTCTAAAAGAGATGTACAATTACAGCATCTGAAATGAAAAGTACACTTGGTGGATTAAAAGCAAATAAGACATTATAGAAGAAAAGATAAGTAAATTTGAAGAAATAGCAATAGTTTTTTTCAAAATTGTATACTGAGAGAAAGCAGATAGAAATATAACTAGATTATTAAATAATGAAACAATGAAAATGAAAGTAAAACATCAAAATGGTGGGAAGCCACTAAAGCAACCTTAGAGGGAAATTTATAGCATTGAATACTTAAATTAGAAAAGAAGAAGGGTTTATGTGGTGATCCAGTGGTTAAGAATCCACCTAACAAAACAGGGGACACTCATTCCATCCCTGGTCGAGGAAGATCGCACAGGCCACAAGGCAACTAAGCCCACAAGCCACAACTACTGAGCCCACGTGCCTCAGCTACTGAAGCCCTTGCACCTAAAGCCTGCGCTCCACAGCAAGAGAAGCCATCACAATGAGAAGCCCTCACACCACAGCTAGAGAGTAGCCCCTGCTGCTCGCCACAACTAGAGAAGGCCCAGGCAGCAACAAAGACCCAGCAGAGCCCAAAATTAATAAATAAATACATATTTTTAAAGATGAAAAGTCTCAAATAAACAATATAAACTCCCACCTTAAGAAACTAGAAAAAGAAGAATGAAATAAATCCAAAGCAAATCAAAGAAAGGAAATAATACAGAGAAGAGGAAAAACTAAAGAAATTGAAAATAGAAAATAATAGAGAAGATAAATGAAAATCAAAGCTAATTAATTTAAAAGATCAATAAGAGTAATAAGCATGACACAGGCTGATAAAGGGAGGAAGATAAGACATAAATTACCAATACCAGAAATGAAAGGCTATCAGTAGAAATGCTTCACTCATTAAAAGGAAAATAAAGCACTACAAAGAGTTTTATAAACATAACTTTGACAACTTAAATAGGAAAATTCTGCAAAACACACAAATTTGGAAATTCATCCAAGATGAAATAACCTGAATATTCCCTTAATTATTAAAGATGATGAAGTCATCTTTTTAAAACCTTCAAAAAAAAAAAAGAAATCTTTAGTCCCAGATAGTTTTACTGCTAAACATTTAAAGAAAAAATAACACCAATTCTACACAATCTCTATCAGAAAAATAGTAGCAGAACAAACAATTCCCAGCGCATTTTATGAGGCCAGCATTATCCCAATACCAAAACAAAAACAAAAACAGAAAACTACAGACCAATATTTCTCACGAACTTAGAGGCAAAAATCCCCATCATGGTGGAAATATAGGGACTTTAGAGGTACAGAGGCTTGGGCTCCCAGGTGGCTCAGTGGTGAACAATCCACCTATAAAGCAGGAGACATAAGAGACTGGTTCGATCCCTGGCTCAGGAAGATCCCTTGGAAAAGGAAATAGGAACCCATTCCAGTATTCTTGCCTTAAAAATTACACAGACAAAGGAGGCTGGTGGACTATAGTCCTTGGGGTCCCAAAGAGTCGGACATGAGCATACACGTAGGCCTGGGTTAGAGTCCAGAGTCTGCCATTTACTATATGCCACCTTCACCAACTTATTTAACCTCTCTGCTCTTATTTTTTTGTTTGTAAAATGAAGATGACTGTAACTAATTGCATAGCTTTATTGTAAATATTGGGCTTCCCTGGTGGCTCAGTCAGTAAAGAATCTGCCTGTAATGCAAGAGACCTAGGTTCAATTCCTGGGTCAGGAAGATCCCCTGGAGAAGGAAATGGCAAACTACTCCAGTATTCTTGCCCGGGAAATCCCAGGGACAGAGGAGCCTGGAGGGCTACAGTCCATGGGGTCGCAAAGAGGCAGACACCACTGAGTGACTAAACCACAACCATTGTAAATATTAACTGAGATAATATAAAATTGTAACATAATTCCTGAAACATAGTAGCATTTAATAAATGTTACATAGTATTCCTATTATTATTGATGTTCCCACATATGTAAAAATGGGAGTTCCATTTAAAGCAAGTGAACCAGAGTGGACAGTACTACATGCCTCTGATCTTGTGGAAATTGGATGGGCTGATACATTCAGTGTTATAAAGTAGAGGTAGTGTGTGCACCAGAGTTGTTGTTGTTTAATCACTAAGATCTTCCTGACCCAGGGATTGAACCCATGCCTCCTGCTTGGAAGGTGGATTCTTTAACACTGAGCCACCTGGTAAGCCCTGTGCATACCAGGGGCCAAGTGGCTAGTATAAATGGAATGAGAGTAGAATTCCTCCCTCCAAGGACTGATAAGAACAAAGAAAAACCATGACTTCCCCACAGACACAAGTACTTTGATGAGGAAAGAATGTGAAGTCCTACCAAACTGAAGGCTTCTAGAATCGAACAACCCATGTGACCTCAGACTCGTGATAAGTAGATTCTGAATCAGTGGATCTGGGATGAAGCATAGGATTCTTAGCATTCTCAACAAGCACTACAGATGTTTCTAGTGCACATGGCTCATTGCTATGAGCTGAATTGTGCTCCCCCTCACAAAATTCATAGACTTCCTAGGTGGCTCAGGGGTAAAGAATTCACCTACAATGCAGGAGACGCAGGAGACTCAGGTTGGATCCCTGGGTTGGGATGATCCCCTGGAGGAAGAAATGGCAACCCTCTCCAGTATTCTTGCCTAGAGAATCCAAAGTATAGTGGAGCTTGACAGGCTACAGTGGTAAGGTCACAAAGAGTCGGACACCACTGAGCATGCACACAAACCAAAATTCATATGTTGAAGCTCTAACCCCCCACCCTGTACCTCAGAATGTAACTGTTACTTAGGTGTAGGATCTTTAAAGATGTGATTAAGATAAAATGAGGCTGTTAGAGTAGGCCCTAATCCACCTTGACAAGTGTCCATTTAAGAAGAGGAAATCTGGACACACAAAAAAGACATCAGAAATATGCACACACAGAAGAAAGGTCACATGAAGCCACAGCAAGACGATGGCCATTTGCAAGTGAAGGAGACAGGCCTCACCTTGATCTTAGAAATGCTGACACCTTGATCTTAGACTTCAAGTCTCCAGAACTATGAGAAAACAAATTTCTATTGTTTAAGCCATTCAATCTGTGGTCTTTTGTTAGCAGCCCTAACAACTAATGTAGTCATGAACCATACTTCTTTTATATGTATATATACTTCTTAATGGAGAAGGGAATGGCAATCCACTCCAGTATTCTCGCTTGGGAAATTCCATGGACAGAGGAGTCTGCAGGCTACAGTCCATGGGGTCGCAGAGTCGGACATAACTGAGCGACTAACACACACACACTTCTTAATTTTATAAAACACATACTTATTTTAAAAATCCTAAAAGTCACAAGTTTCAAAATTCAGAAAATATAAAGGATTATGTAAAGAAAAGTCTTCTTCCCACCAGGCCCCAAGACACTCATTCCCTTCCCTGAAGGCAATTAATGTTTTCAGTTCTTTCTATATGCTTCCAGAGATTTTTTGTGTATATGAAAGCAAATACATATATTTGAGCAGAGTTATGGGCCACACTTTAGAAATCCTGCTGTACACAGTGGGAGAGCTGTCAGGGTTTTGGAGCTGCAGAGTAACGTGATGATACTCTGTATCCCGATACAGAGTAACAGGATAGGCAGGCCTTCCAGAAGGGGGGAAAATGACTGCTGGGTCCCAGCTTAAGCATGTAATAGTTGGAAGGTGGGTAGGGTGCATAGCGAGGGGATCATGATTCACATGTAGGTAATAAGGACCTGAACAAGGGCTGTAGTTGGGAGGCTAGGATGGCAGAGACACATAGGAAAAATACATCCAAGGGCAAATGAGCAGGACTTCATTAATAAAATGATCTTGTTTGTACTTCTCTAAATTTTAAAAGTAATTGGCAAGATTGAAAAATACACCTCCCATTGGTTTAAATATGGCCAGTGAGCCAGGCAAGAGTGGAGTTTTTCCTGGACTTAGATCTCCCGAAAGGCATATTGTCCACAGTGGTAAGAAATCTATGCTGTGATTAATATTTCTGAGTGAAAAAAATAGTTTAAATCCCCTATGGGAAAAACGTTTAGCTGCTTTAACCACAAAAAACGGGGCAAATGATAAGCCTTCTGTGGACAAGGGCTCACTGCCAGGTGACTGAAGTGTTAAAACAAAATATGTATTATGGTGCACTTTGCTTTCAACCTCTTAGTGACCCCCGCTGCTCTGAAGACCTAGACTCCTTTTCACCACCTCCAAGGCTGTGCAGTGGACTTGTGATGCTTGCAACCTCCTTGCCAGCCACTCTCCTCTCTGAAACAACAAGACCTTCTGTCAGGTCTTTGGTGGTGCCAGACTCCTGCCTGTTTTGTGGTATTAGCACATGCTGTTCCCTCTGTCTGTAAAGCTCTGTTCCCTCCTCTTTGCCCTACTAACTCTTATCTATCTCAGGCCCCAATCCAAGTGTCTTTCCACAAGGAAATGTTCCCCTAGATTAGAACATTTTTCCTTTTTAAATTGAAATATATTTGACCTACAACACTGTATAATTTTAAGGTGTACAACATGTTAACTTAACACATTTATATATTATAATATGATCATAGCAAAAATTAGTACCTCTGCTGCTGCTAAGTCACTTCAGTTGTGTCCAACTCTGTGCGACCCCATAGACGGCAGCCCACCAGGCTCCCCCATCCCTGGGATTCTCCAAGCAAGAACACTGGAGTGGGTTAGTACCTCTGTCATGTTACATAATTATCATTCTTTTAGTGGTTGGAATAACTAAGTTTGAGTCTCTTAGCAAGTGTAATGATTGTAATGCAGTCTTGTCTATATTCACTGTAGTGTGCATTAGATCTCCAGGACTTATTTACTACTAATTGCAAGCTTGCATCCTTAAACAGTATATTTCCAGTCCTCCCACCCTCCAGCCCCTGGTAACCACATTTTACTCTCTACTTTAAAGGGTTTTATTTGTTCAAGAAAACAAAATACTAATTCAAAAAATTCATGTGCCCCAGTGTTCATAGCAGCATTATTTACAGTTGCCAAGTTATGTAGGCAACCTGAGTATCCGTTAACAGATGAATGGAATACTACTCAGCCACGAAATAGGTGAAATATTGCCATTTGCAGAAATATGGGTGTGCCCAGAGATTAGCATATTAAGTAAAGTAAGTCAGACAGAAAAAGACAGATACCTTATGGTATCACTTAAATGGGGAATCTAAAAAAACACAACAAACTAGTAAATATAACAACAACAAAAAAAAACAGACTCACAAATATTGAGAACAAACTAGTGGCTACCAGTGGGGAGAAGTAAAAGGAAAGGGGCAATATAGGGGTAGAGAGTAAGAGGTACAAACAATTAGGTATAAAATAAGCTACAAGGATATATTATACAACATGGGGAATATAGCCAACATTCTATAACTATAAATGGAGTAGAATCTTTAAAAATTGTGAATCACTATATTGTATACCTATAACATATAATATTGCAGAGAAACTATACTTCAAAAAAGAACAGCCACACCCTTGTGGTAAGCCCAACAATTGATTAATTGAATCAAAAAGAAAGAGGACTTCCCTGGCAATCCAGTGGTTAAGACTCTGTATTCCCAATGCAGAGAGCACGAGTCTGATCCTTGGTCAGGGAACTTAAGATCCCACATGATGCACAGAGTGGTGAAAAAATTAAAAAGAGTTTGACTTTTTAGATTCCACATATAAGCGAGATCACACAGTATTTGTCTTTCTCTGATTTCTCTCACTGAGCATAATATACTCAAGGGTAAAGAAGATGTGGTGTGAATACATATCTACACATACAATGGAGTGTATACACACACACAATGGTGTATTTTTCGTCCATGAAAAAGGACATTTGTGACAACATGGATGGACCTTGAGGAAAAGTTTCTTTAGTGCTGATTTTCTTAGCACCTTCTTACTTTCCCTCATAGTATTATATTTATTAATGTCTGGCTCCCCCGTCAACAGTGAACTCCAGGAGAGCAGGGGCTATGTCTCCTTTATTGAGGACTATATCCCCAGTGTCCGGTACAGTGTAGGCGCTCAATGAAAATTTCAGTTAAAGGCAGAGAAATAGCACCATATGCCCTAGAAGTGGTTTCCTCCTGAGAAGCCTCGTAAGAGAAACAACCAAATTACCTCCTCACTTTCTCCCTCTGCCATCTCAGCAGTTTTGTCCAAGCTCTCCATTCCTAACCTAACCTAGTCTTCAGCCCACTCTTGTCCTTTAATTCTTGAATCACCACAGTCCTGTCCCCTCTCAGTCTAGTTATTGTTTTCCCAGTTTTTATAGAAGACTTCACATTCTTAATGTTGCTAGAAGAGCAACAATGTCAGTTCTGTTCCATAAAAACAGTAACAGATTTTCAGATTCAACGTCAAGTTGATAATAAGGGTAGCCACTGCTCAGTTCCAGTCAGTCATTGTCATGAAGAAACAGGGGCTCTAGGTGCCAGGTTGTGTTTTTGCAGAAGTCAGAAATCCATATTTTTGTAAGAACCCTCCCATTTTTGAAATAGTGGCAACTGTCTTTTAAATGTGAACACATGTTGGCTTAATGTAGCACATCCGTGGGCCAAAGGTATCCCATATGCCACAACTTTGTAACCTCAGAATAATAATTGATTTAATGATAATGCAAATCAGAATGAAGACAGTGATACTACGGGAGTAAAAGCAACATTTCAGGAACTTCCCTGGTGGACCAATGGCTAAGACTCCATGCTCCTAGTGCAAGGGGCCCGGGTTCAATCCCTGGTCAGGGAACTAGAGCTCATATGCTGCAACCAACAGTTCTCATGTCCCAAATAAAAGATCCCACATGCTGCCACTAAGACCCAGCACAGCCAAATAAATATATATAAAAGCAGAATATCATAAGAACACCACGAAATGGAACCATCACAAAATAGACATGGTCATATTAATGGATACTTTAAAAAAAAAAAAAAAAAAGGCCCATGTGACTCATTTGGGTTACAGCATAGCCAAGGCAGGATTTTTGTGCCTCAGCCTTTATTTGGCCTCCCAAGTCATACAGCTTGTCCTCTTATGGTCCGTGACATGCTCTCTTGCCTATCTGTCTTTGCCTCCTGTATCTTGGCAATGAAGTCAGGAAGTGAGGGAGGAGCGTTGATCAAAACAAAGAAAATAAGCTTAGCAAGGAGCGTGGTGTTCTTTCAGAAAAGCACTACAGGAAATAAGTTCAAGAAAAAATTACCCTTAGGCATTTGTATTCATTAATAGTTCATTCCTAGGTGCACCTGTTGAGTTTGGTCATTATGTTTGTAATTTCCAATACTATACTTTAAGATTCTCACTTTTGTCCCTTACCTCATCTCTTCCATCTCTTAATTAACCAGAACATTCAAGCCTGTGTTTCCCATTTAATCCTGCTGCTGCTGCTGCTGCTGCTGCTAGGTCGCTTCAGTGCCAACTCTGTGCGACCCCAGAGACGGCAGTCCACCAGGCTCCCCTGTCCCTGGGATTCTCCAGGCAAGAACACTGGAGTGGGTTGCCATTTCCTTCTCCAATGCATGAAAGGAAAAGTGAAAGAGAAGTCGCTCTGTCATGTCCGACTCTTAGCAACCCCATGGACTACAGCCTACCAGGCTCCTCCCTCCATCCATGGGATTTTCCAGGCAAGAGTACTGGAGTGGGGTGCCATTACCTTCTCCCCCATTTAATCCTACTTAACCCCAATATACTTATTTTCCTCTAGTAAGAATACACCTAAATACTACTTAAATCTAACCACTTCCTCAAAGTCTATCTGGGCTATTCTCACTAACTCAACTTATTTCTCCAGCCATCCTTCTTCCCTTTCATTTCCCTGATCTGCAATGCTTTGTGAATACCTTTGTGTAACTCCGTAATTCATGGACTCCTTTATGATTTACTTTAGTTAATCTGTTTCCTGGACTATAACCACAGTCCACAAAACTAATATTCATAGCCCTCTTGGGACTACCTGAAATCCTAGTGGAGCATTTCTGAAGACAGTTCACATGAGAGGTTTCAGAACATATGGGACATGTAGAGTCAGATGCAAGGATGTTCAGTGAAGCGTTGTTTGTAAGAGAAAAGATTAGATAAGTCCATCACTTGGAGAATGGTGAAATGTACCAGGGCACTAACATCCTATGGATTACTATGAATCTTCCAAGTATGAACGGACACAGTTTTTCTTAGGTTGGGCTTGCTAGAAGGAGGGCCTGAGACAAGGATTCTTGTGCATGTAATTCATCTGGATAGCAGGGAGAAGGGAGTAAGGCGGGCACTCTATCAAACCAGGAGGGAAAGCTAGGCAAGAATTTGGACTTAGCTGGAGACTAGCTTCAATCTGATCCCATAGAGATTGTCTGGAGTATAAACTGCACTACAGAGTCCCCCTCCCCATCTGATGGAAAAGGTCTTTTGTACCTGCATGCCCATCAGCCCAACAGTTCTCAAAACTTTGAGTTACCCAATAAGCAGACATGGATCCCTTTGGGAAAGCACTGAAGGAATCATAACTACATATAGTTGCAGTAAATGTATTGTGGTGGGATATACCTTGGACTGTTCTGCAAGGTCCTTCCTACCTGAAGACTTGGATTCCCATTTTAGTCCCTGAGTTTCAGGTCTGAAAACTGGCTCAAGTCCAGAAACTCGGCAAACAGTCATGACTTTGTATTGGAGCAACTACTCTCAGCGTCCTGTTCATTCAAGCTTGATTGCTTTTGATTATGCAGATTGAGCAGTGTCCTTGTTGCCAGCCCATCTATTTTGCTCCCAGGGATATCATACGATAAGAACCACCTCCACAGTTCCCACTGGATCAAGTCCCCTTGGCTGCTACTCTGACCTAGCTCATTATTATGACTGCTGTATCCACCTAGCACCTGCCAGTTGAGCAAAACCACCTGGCCTCTATTACTTCAGTTTCCCTATCACTCCTTTGCTACTTATGAGCCTAACTCTGTGATTGTCTCTCCTACTATCCACCTGGGCCTGCATGTGGCCTGCATATGAACTTCTTAGCCATGCTGGGGCCCTCTCACCAGCACATTTCTTGTGGCTTTGATGAACAGTATGTCCCCTGAGTCCTCTGGTGCAACATTCTCCAATGGCTCTTTTGGCCCCATATCCACTCCTAGGCTCCACTGTGAGCCTTCTCAGCCACTGTTTGTCATGGAAGTTCACGCATTTCTACTCAAAGTTAATATCAACCAACCTGTTTTCCATGACCTAAATCAAATCCCTTATGATTATACAGTGGAAGTGAGAAATACATTTAAGGGACTAGATCTGACAGAGTGCCTGATGAACTATGGATGGAGGTTGGTGACATTGTACAGGAGACAGGGATCAAGACCATCCCCATGGAAAAGAAATGCAAAAAAGCAAAATGGCCGTCTGGGGAGGCCTTACAAATAGCTGTGAAAAGAAGAGAGGCGAAAAGCAAAGGAGAAAAGGAAAGATATAAGCATCTGAATGCAGAGTTCCAAAGAATAGCAAGAAGAGATAAGAAAGCCTTCCTCAGCGATCAATGCAAAGAAATAGAGGAAAACAACAGAATGGGAAAGACTAGAGATCTCTTCAAGAAAATTAGAGATACCAAGGGAATATTTCATGCAAAGATGGGCTCGATAAAGGACAGAAATTGTATGGACCTAGGAGAAGCAGAAGATATTAAGAAGAGGTGGCAAGAATACACAGAAGAACTGTACAAAAAGAGCTTTATGACCAAGATAATCATGATGGTGTGATCACTCACCTAGAGGCAGACATCCTGGAATGTGAAGTCAAGTCGGCCTTAGAAAACATCACTATGAACAAAGCTAGAAGAAGTGATGGAATTCCAGTTGAGCTATTTCAAATCCTGAAAGATGATGCTGTGAAAGTGCTGCACTTAATATGCCAGGGAATTTGGAAAACTCAGCAGTGGCCATAAGACTGGAAAAGGTCAGTTTTCATTCCAATCCCAAAGAAAGGCAATGCCAAAGAATGCTCAAACTACCACACAATTGCACTCATCTCACATGCTAGTAAAGTAATGCTCAAAATTCTCCAAGCCAGGCTTCAGCAATAAGTGAACTGTGAACTTCCTGATGTTCAAGCTGGTTTTAGAAAAGGCAGAGGAACCAGAGATCAAATTGCCCACATCCGCTGGATCATGGAAAAAGCAAGAGAGTTCCAGAAAAACATCGATTTCTGCTTTATTGACTTTGCCAAAGCCTTTGACTGTGTGGATCACAATAAACTGTGGAAAATTCTGAGAGAGATGGGAATACCAGAGCACCTGACCAGCCTCTTGAGAAACCTATATGCAGGTCAGGAAGCAACAGTTAGAACTGGACATGGAACAACAGACTGGTTCCAAATAGGAAAAGGAGTACGTCAAGACTGTATATTGTCACCCTGCTTATTTAACTTACATGCAGAGTACATCATGAGAAACGCTGGACTGGAAGAATCACAAGCTGGAATCAAGATTGCCAGGAGAAATATTAATAACCTCAGATATGCAGATGATACCACCCTTATGGCAGAAAGTGAAGAAGAACTAAAAAGCCTTTTGATGAAAGTGAAAGAGGAGAGCGAAAAAGTTGGCTTAAAGCTCAACATTCAGAAAACAAAGATCATGGCATCTAGTCCCATCACTTCATGGGAAATAGATGGGGAAACAATGTCAGACTTTATTTTTGGGGCTCCAAATTCACTGCAGATGGTGACTGCAGCCATGAAATTAAAAGACGCTTAATCCTTGGAAGGAAAGTTATGACCAACCTAGATAGCATATTGAAAAGCAGAGACATTACTTTGCCAACAAAGGTTCGTCTAGTCATGGCTATGGTTTTTCCAGTGGTCATGTATGGATGTCAGAGTTGGACTGTGAAGAAGGCTGAGCGCCGAAGAATTGATGCTTTTGAACTGTGGTGTTGGAGAAGACTCTTGAGAGTCCCTTGGACTGCAAGGAGATCCAACCAGTCCATTCTGAAGGAGATCAGCCCTGGGATTTCTTTGGAGGGACTGATGCTGAAGCTGAAACTCCAGTACTTTGGCCACCTCACGAGAAGAGTTGACTCATTGGAAAAGACTCTGATGCTGGGAGGGATTGGGGGCAGGAGGAGAAGGGGACAACCAAGGATGAGATGGCTGGATGGCATCACTGACTCGATGGACGTGAGTCTGAGTGACCTCTGGGAGGTGGTGATGGACAAGGAGGCCTGGCGTGCTGCATTTCATGGGGTCGCAAAGAGTCGGACACGACTGAGTGACTGAACTGAACTGAGGATCCAACCTTCTAGGTGTGTTTATATCATCTTTCAGTGTCCTTTACAGGGGAGTAAATCCTATATCCTAGGAAAATTGTCCTATATTTATAAACTATCTTTTATCTAAATTTGTGTTCTACCCCTTCCCCCTTGGTTCAGCAAAAATCCTTACTCATACCTTCTGTCCCAGCTCCTGCTGTTACATTTTGTGACAGAGGCAGCAGTCTTATCAGAGTATAGTCCCTTTTGTATCTTATCAGCATAGCTCATTCCCAATTGGGGTTCCATGATGATTTAACCCTAGTTATTGGTCTGCTGTCAAGGCGGTACAAGGTCATAGGTGGGGGGACAAACCCTGAGAGGGGGCAGGCACATGCTGTCTTGTAAGGGAGAGGCCTTTGTATTGTGTTCAAGCAAGTGAGGCATGCTAGCTCTTAATAGGGAGAACTGGGCCACTGACAGGCTCAGAGGGTTTGAGGAATCTAGAAATTCAAGGTTTTCAAGCCCCAGAGGTCCTTCTGTCAGATGTCATGGTCTTATTCTTTCCCAAGCGCAGACGTGACTTGGCATAGCAGATGTGCCTTAGTTGGGACTCAAACTGCCTTTGGAGACTGAGTACTCTTATGAGTAAGTCCTGGACCTGGTCCTTCTGCTGCATGAGTGAGAGCCTCTTTATACCCTACCAATGAGTTTCTACAGCTTTCACACTTAACTTTAAATTGCCAACTAATTGCTATCATCTTTCTGTCATCCTTTTCCAGCATGTCAATCAAACTTAGAATAACCACAGAATTCTATTCTTTTATAGAGTACTAGTCTCCCCATATTTCTCAAATGTCTGACAAGCCAATAGCTAATATATTCCCTTCCACCAATGAAAGTTTTAACCTCACTGCTACCTTGTGTCAGGGAATAGCCATGCTCGATCCACCAGTATGAAGTCTTCCATGCCACCCTGGCAGTAATCCAGGTCCAAAATCCTGTAACACTTGCTTCTGCAGGCCACTTCTGGCACCAACTATCACAGAGCCTGGGTTCCGCAGGAAAACAGACTCTGAGATAGGGACTAGTGCATGAGATGTTAATTAGGGTGTACCCTTAGGCTCAACAGCTGTGCAAAGGCATTGGTCAGTGAAGTTATAATGCAGTCCCAATGAAGGCCTCCGCCTATTCCATGGTAGGTTTTGGAAATAGAATGACTGGTTGTCCCAAACTGGATTAAGAAGGCTGGGCCTTCTTCAGAGTGGGAGAAAATAATATCAAATGAAGCAACTGACAAAGAATTAATCTTAAAAATATACAAGCAACTCCTCCAGCTCAATTCCAGAAAAATAAACGACCCAATCAAAAAAATGGGACAAAGAACTAAACAGACATTTCTCCAAAGAAGACATACAGATGGTTAACAAACACATGAAAAGATCCTCAACATCACTCATTATCAGAGAAATGCAAATTAAAACCACAATGAGGTACCATCTTACACTGGTCAGAATGACTGCTATCGAAAAGTCTACAAGCAATAAATGCTCGAGAGGGTGTGGAGAAAAAGGAACCCTCTTACACTGTTGGTGGGAATGCAAACTAGTGCAGCCACCATGGAGAACAGTGTGGAGATTCCTTAAAACACTGGAAATAGAACTGCCATATGACCCAGCAATCCCACTGCTGGGCATACACACTGAGGAAACCAGAATTGAAAGAGACATGTGTATCCCAATGTTCATCGCAGCACTGTTTACAATAGCCAGGACATGGAAGCAACCTAGAGGCCCATCAGCAGATGAATGGGTAAGAAAGCTGTGGTACATATACACAATGGAATATTACTCAGCCATTAAAAAGAATACATTTGAATCAGTTCTAATGAGGTAGATAAAACTGGAGCCTATTATACAGAGTGAAGGAAGCCAGAAAGAAAAACACCAATACAGTAAATTAATGCATATATATGGAATTTAGAAAGATGGCAACAATGACCCTATATGCAAGACAGCAACAGAGACACAGATGTATAGAACAGTCTTTTGGACTCTGTGGGAAAAGGCGAGGGTGGGATGATTTGAGAGAACAGCATTGAAACATGTACATAATCATATGTGAAATAGATCACCAGTCCAGGTTCAATGCATGAGACAGGGTGCTCAGGGCTGATGCACTGGGATGACTCCAAGGGATAGGATGGGGAGGGAGATGGGAGGGAGGGTCAGGATGGGGAACACATGTACACCCACGGCTGATTCATGTGAATGTATGGCAAAACCACCACAATACTGTAAAGTAATTAGCCTCCAATTCAAAATAAAATAAAAAATAAAAAGGCTGGGCCTCTATACCCCTGCATTGACTACTCATCAGATGTAGGCTTCCCTTGGAAGGAGGCATGATCTTGACTGAAGGAGTTTTCTTTAGCTGAGGTAATCCATCTCTAAGGAAGGGGACACCTGAAAGCCATCTTCCAGGTGCACTCCCAGGAGCTGAGGGGAATAACATCTTCATTGCTGAAAGGAGATCTAGGCAGCACATTTTAGCATTCAGCATATGTACTGAATACACATGTATGGCACATATAGCTAAACCATGTCAGCAGAAACTTTCTGATCTGCCTTCTAATGGGTATGGAAAATAATAGTCACTAGCTTAGTAGCCACAGGTGTTCATCTGCCCTAGTGATGATGCCATGTTTGACATAGCAGTTGGTATTACTACCTGGTAAAATTTCTGGTGCTTCCTTTTGTTACCTGCCATTATCTGTTTTTTTTTTTTTTTGTTTTTTTCAGGGACAACACAGGAATCTGATGGCAACTGCACTGTGTAAGTCACCGAGAGCACTAAATTCTGCAATTCTCCCTGGGATGCAATACATTTTAAAAATTTTATTTACTTACTTATTATCTTGGTATGTGGAAGTGAAGAGTTTCTGAGGTTTCTATTTGACCTTTCCTACCACGACGGTTCCTACCCTACTAGTCAAGGAACCAATATGAGGGTTCTGCCAACTGCTGAGTTTTTCCAATCTAATTATACAGCCTAGAACTAGGGAAGTGATCGTTAGGTTGATCCATACCAGAAGACCCAGGATGAAGTCTTCCTGGGCCAGGACTCCATTCATTATCTAACCCCTAAATGTTCCCTCTCAAATGAAAAGAGGGGACTGGGTTTCTTCACTGTACAGTTATTATTTTCTTTGTGATGCATTAGATGACACCAATATCCCATTTCTTCTCAAGTTTTTGCCCCTAATATTAGCATCCATTTTATCCACAACAATTATGATTTTGATATTCATCTAATATGATTTTGTATTTTTCTCATTTTTTCCAACATTTGTTAATTGGAATTCATGTGTAAGGCTTGTCCCTTCTCTCCAATGTTTAGGTGATTTTTAAGTTCACATAGAGCTGACATTTTAGGATGCATTATATTCATCACAATTTGTAATAATTTTGTCTTACGGTCTAATTGGTATGGGTTTGTCCCTACTACCAAGCAGTCCCTTAAGCCGCAGTGCATTGGCAGCTGCTAAGTTGACTGAATACACTTCCATGGATTCAGTCAATTGGAAAACAATGAGCCCAGACAGATACAGAAAGTTTATTACTTACACGGGTAGCAAAAGCCAGAGCCTCATGGTGTCAGCACCCCATGTCCCTAGTCCCATAGGATGACATTGAATTAGAGGGGCCAGATAACAGATGACATGCAGCAGAGGAGCCAGCTCTAAACTACAGCCAAACAGCTTATACTGCTGCTACACTGAAGGGAGCTGTGTCCATGATGGTGGAAAGTTCTATGCCTCACCGGAACCAGTGAGGCCGATGAGAAACTGTTTCATGGCAGCCTCCCACAAGATAGGGAGATGGATGGGAAATGGTCTTGTAACAGCTTTTCACAATATTGCTTATGTTGCCATGTTCCCGAGAGGATTACAGAGCAGTCCTCTAAGACTTGATAGAGATCACCTGAGCCTCGACTATGTGGCCTGTGTGGAGACATTCAAGGTCACCAGGACACCATAGCAGAACTATTCCCCTGCACCCACAGCTAGGATGAAAGTCTCATGATTCTAAAATCTGTATCCGGCTTGTTCACAGCTATATCCCCAGTACACAGAATAGTGCCTGACACATAGGAGGTGCTCAGTAAACACTTGATTTATGAATGAAGGAATGAATAGGGACTTAAGATATCTGCTCTTCTGAGGTGAGATGTCTGCCACCCTCTCTCTACCCTGGAAGTGAGACCCATGTCCTCTCTTTCCTGGTTCTTCTTTAGCTCTAATCGTTTGCCTGTGTCACTGCTGTTCAGTTCGCTTACACTACTTACATCAGATTCAACAAATGACATTTCTAAGATGTTTCTTTACTCCCCTTCCCTCTTCTGCATTGAAGGCTCTTGATGTTTGCCACGACCAGTCTCTGAGAAAGTTGGACTGAGTCTTAGAATGTTGAGTCTGACTTTCTGCTAGAGCAATGTGGTTCTCAACCCAGGCTGCACCTTAGAATTAGCTTTCAAAGAGAAGGAAAAAGGCTTCCCTGGTGGCTCAGTGGTAAGAATCCTCCTGCCAATGCAGGAGATGCAGGTTCAATCCCTGATCCGGGAAGATCCCACATATCGCAAGGCAACTAAGCCCATGCACAACCACTGAGCCTGCTCTCTACAGCCCAGGAGCTGTAACTACTGAAACTGTGCTTCGCAACAAGAGAAGCCACTGCAATGAGAAGCCCATGAACCACAGATAAAGAATAACCCCCGCTCCCCCAGCTAGAGAAAAGACCTCGCAGCAACGAAGACCCAGCACAGCCAAAAATAAATAATTTTTTTAAGAAAAGAGAAAGACACTTTTTCCCAGGCTTTGAACTCAGATTCTAATGTAACTACTGTGTTGTGGGGCCAGGACATCGGTAATTGTTTTAATCCTCCAGAAGATGTTAATTTACAACCAGGGCTGAGCACCACTGCCTTAACTAGAGGACAGTAACCCACACCAAGTGCTTTTGGCTGCACCTGCTTTAGAGACCTTAAATATTTTTAACAGGAAGCAAAGTGTTTCATTCTACAAAAGAGAAACAACAGTTAAATGCAAATGGCTCCAGAAAGGAATTAGACGGGACCGAAGGACAACAGGAGATCTTGGGCAACTCACTGAACTTCTCTAACTGAACTTAGAAAGCACCGATCACCATGCCTAGCATGTAACAGGTCCTCAATGTGTGTTCGGTTACTCTGAACTTCATCTTAAATTGAGAGCAATAAAGCCTTCCTGCCTACTATCTTAGACTTAAAATAAATAATGGCTGTAAAGGCACTTTATAATCATTTAGGTGCTATATAAATGTACAGTATAACCATTATTTCTCTTTTTATGGAAATGTTAAAGATATATATCACTTTGTTTAAACTTTCCTAAGAACTTTCCTGCTTGTAATCTCACAGAGCCTCACAACAGCCCTGGGACTAACTTGGGCAGTAAATTAACTGATAAAAAGACAGACAAGAGAGGTTGTTGCTCAGCAGAACTCAGACTGCATCCAAGAATGGTTAACTCCAAGGCAGAAATTCTCTTCACCAGATGACTGTTATGGAAGGCCCCTTCACAGACCCCCTAAATAAGCAGGTGGGTCATCAGATCAGCACTCTGGGCTGTTGAACGTGTTGGGATAGACTCTGTTACTTGTCCCTTTCTAAGCATGGAGGAAATCCAATCACTGTTCCCCAGGTCTATGTTCCGTCCTTAGGTACACAGTTAGTTTGGCTTTTGTTTTGGTTTTTCCTCTTATAAAACATTTCAGTGACCATACTGCTGATACATTGAGAAAAAAAAAAAAACCTCCCCCACTTTGCCACCATCACCTTTCTTCCTTACCACGTGCCACTTTTCTAATTTCAATGTTGAAAAAAGACTGTGAAAATGGCAGCACTAAAGACCAATAGCCACAAGATGGCAGAGTTTACCATTTCATTTTTTCTTGTTTACATCATTTATTCATTCATTCATTCAAGAATTATTCTCTGAATGTCCACTATATGTCCAACACTTTTCTAGAAATCAAAAGGATTAGAAAAGAAGCACACTATGTAGTATGGTTTCCTGCCTTTGATGAGCTTGGGGAAGGGCAGCTGAGGAGAAGAAAAACACCTGAGAATATTTAAATAAAAATACATGTTAACGTGTGATTATAGACCAAATGAGCGATACAGACTGCTGTATGACATGACAATGAGCTGGAATGGGCAGGAAAGTCTGCATGAAGGGGGTGAAAATTGAGCTGAGGCTTGAAGGATTAATAAAATTCAGTGGTATGAATATATAGGTTGGAAAGAAAGAATAAATCCTAGGCAAAGGGACCAGTGTGTGGGTAATGCTACTGAGGCAGAAATGAGCAAAAACATGTGTCCAGGTCAATGATGAGACTAACCTGGTTACACCAAATAGATATTGGGTAAACAGGATTGAAATAAATTAGATCTCCATTGATTTTGCTAGAATGATGCCCACCATAAAAGCTAAAGTTGTCTGTTAAGTCTGCCAATAACTGTAGCCTTTGGGCAGGCAATTTAGTCTAGCTTCAGTTCTGTCATTTGTGAAATGTGCAGGTTGGACAAGATGACCTCTAACAGCCCTTCCAAATCTTATAAAAGAAAGAGAAAGACAGGGAGGGAGGCAGGGAAGAAAGAAAGGAGGGATGAGGAAAAAGAAGGAAGAGAAGGGGAAAAGAGCGTGGGGAGGAAAAAGAAAGCCAATTGTAAGTTCTCTAGCAATTTCTGAATGGCCTTTAATATGTTTCTATTGCAAACATGAACAGTGACGGTTTGCATGGTAGTGAGAGCTTGGGCTCTACTTCAAGTCTTAGATCTGTCACTGTTTAACAGCAGGCCAGCTAACAAACTCCATATGCTTCACTCATTCAACAAATATGTATTAATATGTAACACCTTGTGCTTGTCATTGGCAGTAGGGGGATAAACAAGATGGACAAGATCCAGTCTATGGGGACTTCCCTGGCAGTCCAGTGATTAAGACTCCACGCTTCCACTGCAGAGGGCACAGGTTCAGTCCCTGGTCAGGGAACTAAGATCCTGGCATGCCATGTGGTACAGCTCCTCCTCCAAAAAAAGATCCCTTCTAGGGAGCTTACAGTTTTGTAGGAGAAACAGTCCAAAAATAATCCCACAAGAAACTAGACACAATTGTAATGGGTAAAAACTAGAGTGCTATGAGAGCAGATAACCTGAAGGTCTAATCCAGTCTGATAGGTCAAGCCATTCCCCAAGGAAGAATGAGCCAGACAAAGAAGAGGAGAAATGTATTTCAGGGCAATAGGAGAGGGGCTCTGAGACTAGAGGAAGCTGGAATAGAAAGCAACTGAAAGGCCACTGTAGCTGGTACACAGAGGACTAAGGAGCCTCTAATTCTCCACATAATGGCAGCTGGGAGACCACAACATGTAAGACAGCAAAGTCTAGGTTATACAGTGTCTTGAGGGCCCTATGAAGCCTGTAGTGTATGTGTGCTAAGTTGCTTCAGTCGTGACCAACTCTTTGCAACCCCATGGATTGTAGCCCGAAAGGCTCCTCTGTCTACGGGATTCCCCAGGCAAGAAAACTGGAGTTGGTTGCTGTGCCTTCGTCCAGGGGATCTTTCCACCCAGGGATTCAATCCACATCTCCTGTGGCTTCTGAAATGCAAGCGGGTTTGTTACAGAGTCCAAGCTCACATTGCTCATGGCAAGATAAGTCAATGGATCCAAGATGAGGTGTTAAGACCAAGAAGGGACTTTATTTGGGAGCTGGCTGACCAAGAAGATGCCAGGCTAGCACCTCAAAATAACCATCTTGTCAGGGCCTGGATATCAGATTCTTTTATGGATCAGAGATAGGGGCGTGGTGAGGAAACGAAGTAAAGACACCGTTTAATTCCTGCAAATATCTCCTAGAATGGCAAGCCTCGAGTGGGGGTGGATATGTTAGTTCCGCTTCCTTATAGTCATTTCATGGGTGGTATGAAATGGAATATCTTCTGTCATTTCAACAAAGATGTCACATTTACCTGTGATTTGGGCTTCCCCAAATGTGAATTTCTGGGCTGGGCAGAAAAGCTATGGCAAACTTAGACAGTGTGTTGAAAACCAGAGACATTATCCTGCAGACAAAAATCCATATAGTCAATGCCATGGTCTTCCCAGTGGTCACATATGATTGTGAGAGCTGGACTGTAAAGAAGGCAGAGCACCAAAGAATTGATGCCTTCGAACTATGGTGCAGGAGAAGACTCCTGAGAGTCCCTTGGGCTGCAAGGAGATCAAACCAGTCAATCTTAAGGGACATCAACCCTGAATATTTGTTGGAAGGACTGATGCTGAAGCTGAAACTCCAGTATTTTAGTCATCTGATGCAAAGAACTGACTCTTTGAAAAGTCTGATGCTAGGAAAAATTCATGGCAGAAGAAGAAGGCGTCATAGGATGAGATGTCTGGATGGCATTACCCATGCAATGAACATGAACTTGGGCAAACTCTAGGAGATGGTGAGGGACAGGGGAGGCCTGGCGTGCTGCAGTCCATGGGGTCACAAAGAGTTGGACACGACTGGGCAACTGAACAACAACAAAACAGCAAATGAGGGGTACCAGGCGCTGCGCCACTTGCCACACAATTTAAAAGTGTCACAGGTAGGTGGGGTCAGGTTATCTCCCTGTTGTTCAGTCACTCAGTCGCGTCTGACTCTTTGCAACTTTATGGACTGCAGCACACCAGGCTTCCCTGTCCATCACCAACTCCCGGAGCTTGCTCAAACTCATGTCCATCGAGATGATGATGCCATCCAACCATCTCATCCTCTGTCATCCCCTTCTCCTGCCTTTAATCTTTCCCAGCATCGGGGTCTTTTTGATGACTCAGCTATTCACATCAGGTGGCCAAAGTATTGGATCTTCAGCTTCAACATCAAGTCCTTCCAATAAATAGTCAGGACTGGTTTGATCTCCTTGTAGTCCAAGGGACTCTTAAGAGTCTTCTCCAACACCACAGTTCAAAAGCATCAATTCTTCAGTGCTTAGCTTTCTTTATGGTCCAACTCTCACATCCATATACGACTATAGGAAAAACCAAAGATTTGACTAGATGGACCTTTGTCAGCAATGTAATGTCTCTGCCTTTTAATATGTTGTCTAGATTGGTCATAGCTTTTCTTCCAAGGAGTAAGAGTCTTTTCATTTCGTGGCTGCAGTCATCATCTGCAGTGATTTTGGAGCCCCCAAAATAAAGTCTGCCACTGTTTCCACTGTTTCTCCATCTATTTCCCATGGAGTGATGGGACCAGATGCCATGATCTTCATTTTTTTGAATGCTGAGTTTTATGCCAGCTTTTTCACTCTCCTCTTTCACTTTCAAGAGGCTCTTTAGTTCCTCTTCACTTTCTGCCATAAGGGTGGTGTCATCTATGTATCTGAGGTTATTAATATTTCTCCCAGCAGTCTTGATTCCAGCTTGCACTTCATCCAGCCCAGCATTTCTCATGATGTACTCTGCATATAAGTTAAATAAGCAGGGTGACAATATACAGCCTTTGAAGGAGTCTTTTGGGCCTAGAAAAGAAAACAACAGTTTCAAAGGCCCTTGCTGAATCATCTAATTTCGGAGAAAACAAAACAGAACTTTAGGTCCTGATGCTCCAGGCCGGTTGCATCTATTTGGGACTTATCTCCCCCTGTCCAGAAACCTTCCACCCCCTACACCTGCCCAGAATACTTATCACCCCCTGCCCAACTACAAATGCCATCTCAACTAAAGAATACCCAAAACATTCCACCTAATTAACATTCCCCTTATCACTTCCACACACCTCCCTATAAATATGGAGCCTCCCTGATCCCTCTCTGCACTCAGCCTGGCCATTAGGCCGACTGTCACCCCTCCTTGCCTGAATAAAGGTAACCTACTTATGTTGAGGTCGTCTTTCCTCTTTCTGCCTCGGCCTGAACTATACCTTACATTGTTGGTGCCGAAACCCAGGAAGGGGCGAGGGCACTCATATCACTCTCTTTCTCTCTCCTTCTCCTTGTTTTCCCTTTTCCCGGAGTCTGGGAGCATGAACATCCGCTGAGCTCACTTTGCTGCCAGGGCTCAAGGTCCCCTCGAGGACGCCCAGTGCCTTCGTGAGTGGTGCAAGCCTTGGGGTAAGGCTTTATTGATGCTTTGCGTACCCCCAGGCCTCAGCTCTACCCGCTCTCCTCTCTCTCTCTCTGACGATCTCCGGAATAGGGAACTCTTGCCGTTTGACTGCTCTACATGCAACACTCCACTCAAGCCGGCCTCTAGATTAAGGTAAGATCCGGACGGTGTTCTAGAGGCGTCCTAGAACTCAGTCCTCTCTGGGTCCTGGGGACCCCCGGCCCAGGAGCCACTCTGTAGGCGACGGTGGGGGGATGCTCCACCTCGACACAGTGCTTTCTTCTCGTAACTCCTATTGTGACTCGAGCTCTCAATAGGAGCCTCTGCTTGCCTTTCAATTATGGGGTCTGGCCAGTCTGTCCCAAAAGATTCCCCTCTGACCTGTGTTCTCAAAAATCTCAAACCACTCTCACTCACTGAACTCAAAGCTAACCATTTAAAACAACTCTGTACACAGATTTGGCCTCAATACCAATTAGACAATCAAGACCGCTGGCCTGAAGCTGGCACATTTGTCTTTAACATTCTTCAAAATCTCACCGACTTCCTTAAACGGAATGGCAAGTGGTCAGAGGTCCCCTATGCCCAAGCCTTTTGGGCCCTTCGAGCAGGCCCTCCCTATGCAAGGCCTGCTCCACCCACGAGGTCCTTCTATGCACCTTGCCTCCCAAGAAAAAGGGCTCTTCTTCCTCAACTAACCACAGACCGCAACCTTCTGCACCCCCGGAGTTTGACCCCTCGGACGAGCCCCCCACCACCACCACCCCGACTCCCCGACTCCCCCTCCCCCTCTTCCCCCTCCCCTGCCACATGGTCACGTACCCAACACGTTTCCCCCTGAGAGGGTGGCAGGACCAGAGGGCCCCACCCGAGTCCATGTGCCATTTTCATTGTCAGATATGAGCCAGATAGAAGAAAAGTTAGGACTATTTTCTGAAAATCCTACCAGATACAGAAAAGAATTCCTGAGACTCTCCTAGGCCTATAACCTCACATGGAGTGATGTTTATTATATCATAAATGTCACTCTCACCTCTGATAAAAAAAAAAAAAAAGACCGTATCTGGCAAGCGGCAAAAGCCCATGCTGATCATTTACATAACCAAAGACCGGGATGGCCCAGTTGCTGATGAGGCGGTGGCTCAATTAGATCCCCACTGGACTTACCAGCCCGGTGACCCAGGTATCAGGAGACTCAATCATATGATTACCTGCATTCTAGGAGGAATGCAGAAAAATACTCATATCCATGTCAATTATGATAAAGTCAGAGAAATCACCCAAGGGGCAGACGAAAATCCAGCCTTATTCTTGGCATGCCTCACAGAGGCAGTCCAGAAGTATACTAACCTAGATATCACCACCCCTGCTGGGTTACTCTATCTTCACGTTCAATTTATCAGCCAGTCCGCCCCTGACATCAGACGCAAGCTTTGACAACTAGAAAAGGGCCCTGAGACCCCCCAAAGAGACCTTCTAGAAGTAGCCTTCGTGTTCAATAATAGAGAGGAGGAGGCTAAGAGAAAAAGAACGTGAAAGAAAAGCTAAATATGCCTTTTTGGCAGCAGCAATTAAGGGAAGGGATCAGGCTGGCCCAAGTCATCCCAGAACGGGGCTTAAGAGCACCCCTTCCCTGACCCTGCTTCCAATGCAACCAGTCAGGACATGGGGCAAAGGCATGCCCAAACTCATGGCCCCCTACAAAAGCATGCCCAATCTGTGGCCAGTGGGGACACTGGAAGATGGACTGTCCCCAGGGACACCCCTGGCACCCCTGGGGAGGTCCCCACCTCCCAGACCTAGAGAGTGGAATGTCCACAGGGATCCCCGCCTCTGGGGAAATCCCCACTTCTCCCCAGAACCCCAGCCCAACCCTAGGAGAGTTGTTCCAGTGATGGGGCCTGGGTTCCAGCCCCCTGGCCCATGTCCCGAGCACGAGCTCGGAACTTAGGGTAGACGTGTTAGTGGCCAGAAAAAAGACACTGGAGCCATTTTCTCACTCTTAACTTCCTACTCTGGCCCAACTCAAGACTCATAACTCACAATCAAGGGAGTTTCTGGAGTTCTCCTGAGGCCCAAAATCAGCCCTCCATTACTCTGTCAATTTGGAAAATCGACCCTTATACACTCATTCCTCATAATGCCTCAGTGCCCAATGACACTCCTAGGGAGAGATTTGTTATCCAAATTAGGGGTCTTTATTACCATACCCCCTCAATACAGTCTCTATATTCTGCATGCAGATGGCACCTGGACCATCCCTATCTCTCACCCCCTGACCTTCCCTTGGATCTACCTGCCTTAGACCCCCAAGTCTGGGACACTGATCCCCCATTCATAGCCAAACATCACCCCCAGTTCACATTACCTTAAAAGACCCCTCGACTATAATCACCCAACAATAGTACCCTCTCACCCTGGAGGCCCACAAGGGACTTAAGCCTATCATAGACCGTCTTCTCCAAGCCTCTAGCCTAATCCCTACCCATTCACCACACAACACCCCTATTCTGGCAGTAAGGAAGGGAGCAAACTCTTGGAGACTGGTCCAGGATCTGCGAAAAGTCAATGAGGCCATCACATCGACATTCCCAGTAGTCCCTAACCCTTAAACCCTTCTGTCTACCATACCCCCGACTGCAACCCACTTCACTGCGTTAGATCTCAAAGACGCCTTTTTCACCATCCCCCTCCACCCCATCTCCCAGCCCCTTTTCGCCTTCACCTGGCAAGGCCCCGAGACTCCCAACAACTAACATGGACAGTTCTCCCCCAAGAGTTCAGAGACAATCCCCACTTTTTGGACAGGCTTTACAAAAGGACCTACAGACACTTGACCTAGCCCCGAGTCATCTCCTCCAATACATAGATGACCACCTCCTTTGTAGCCCAACCCGAAAACTCTGCCTCCAACATACTGCCAAACTCCTTGGGGCCCTGGGATCCTGGGGTTATCAGGTGTTCCAATCTAAGGCCCAAATAGTCCAGACAAATGTCATCTACCTGGGGCTCTCCATATCCCATCAACAAAAAACTATGCCCCCAGATAGAATCCAGGCCTTGATTAACTGTCCACTTCCAAAACGAAAAGGGAACTCCTGTCACTCCTCGGCCTCCTAAACTTTTTCAGTATCTGGATCCCTAACTTTTCCCTCATTACAAAGCCGCTCTATGAGGCAACTGAAGGATGCCTGGATGAGCCCCTCTTTAAACCCTCCTCAATGGCCAATCCTCTTAGCCAGCTCACCCAGAGCCTCCTCCAAGTGCCAACTCTCCACCTGTCAGATCACACCAGACCATTCTTTCTCTTTGCACACTCCAACCAAGGACAGGCCCTGGGACTTCTGTGTCAGCGGGCTGGAGAGACCTGGGCTCCCATAGCCTATCTATCAAAACAGCTGGACATGGTGACCAAGGGGTGGCCTCCCTGCATACAGGCCATGGCTGCTATCGCAGCCCTTGTACCCGAAGCAAATAAACTCTCTAGGCATGCCCCTTTCACAGTGTGTTCTCCACACACCTCCCGAGACTTACTATCACATCGGGCTTTCCTCTCCCTTCCCCCTTCCAGGGTACAGACCCTACATGCCTTTCTCCTCGACCCTCAACTCTCATTCTCCCCCTGCTCTCCCCTTAACCCTGCCAGCTTATTACCCATGTCCTCTACAATAGACCCTCTCCTGCATAGCTGCAGCCTAATAGTAGATCTTACCCAAAATCCCTTCCAACATTTAACAGATCAGCCCATTCTAGACCCAGACATCCCACACTGGTTTATTGATGGCAGTTCTCAAAAATCCTCACCCTCTGCTGCAGGATATGCCATCATCCAGGGGGACCTTTGTCACAATCACGGAACCCAGACAACTAAAGCTTCACCTCTGCCACCTCACACCATACCCCAACAGGCAGCACTGATAGCTCTCACCAGAGCTTTAACTCTGGCTAAAAATCTCAGGGTTAACATCCACACAGACTCCAAATATGCCTATAACATACTTCACTCAAACATCCTAATATGGAGAGAAAGAGGTTTCCCTAACCCAAAAGGGATCCCCCATTATTAATTCAGACATGATCCACAAACTTCTAGAGGCAGCACTCTTACCAAACAAAGCCGCCATCCTCCACTGTAAAGTGAAGTGAAGTTGCTCAGTCGTGTCCTATTCTTTGCGACCCATGGACTCTAGCCCACCAAGCACCTCTGTCCATGGGATTCTCCAGGCAAGAATACTGGAGTATTTCCTTCTCCAGGGGATCTTCTCGACCCAGGGATCAAACCCAGGTCTCCCACATTGCAGGCAGATGCTTTAACCTCTGCACCACCAGGGAAGCCCCTATCCTCCACTGTAGGGGACATCAAAAGGAATCTCATATCAGCCTCCAACAGTGCTTCAGACCAGAAGGCAAAGGAGATAGCACTGTTCCATCCTTCCCTCCAGTCCTCTGTCATCTTAGCTCTGACTCCACCTGACCCTCCCACCACCAGAAAAATCCTTTCTTATCTACACTCACTTTTTCATCCCTCATCCAAGACACTGCGACAGTTCCTCTGTAACTACTTCCCCATATCCAATGCTGACCAACAATATTTAGATGACCCTACCCTCTCCTGTCAAACATGTCAACGTACTAACCCCAATTCCAACCTTAAACCAACATCCTTTCCAAACCATCAAATGCGAGGCAGCCTCCCAGCACAGGATTAGCAGATAGACTTTACTCATATGCCCCCAGTCCAGAGAGTCAGATACCTCCTAGTCCTTGTGGACACCTTTTCAGGATGGGGAGAAGCATTTCCCACTACAAACAAAAGAACCTACACCGTGGCCCAAATCCTCCTCACAGAAATTATCCCCAGGTTTGGCCTGCCTTCATCCCTACAGTCTGATAATGGCCTGGAATTTACATCCAAGGTCACCCAACAACTTATCCAATTCTTATAGATACTCTGGAAATATCGCTTTCCATACCATCCCCAGTCCTCAGGAAAGGTAGAAAGGATGAATAGAATAATCAAAGAAACCCTTATCAAACTAACCCTCGAAGTACGCCTGGATTGGACTAAACGTTTGCCAATTGTTCTCCTCAGAATACACGCTTTGCCCAGAAAGCCCCTGGGGCTGAACCCCTTTGAGGTGAAGTATGGAAGGTCCATGCTCCCTCCTGGATTCCCCCTGAACCTCCTCCTCCAAGCTTCTTACACTCCCCTCTGCTGGTGGAACTCTGCAATGCCCTCTGGAAATACGTTAACCACAACTTACCTGCCCCTGACCCTCAAGCCTCCCTGCCCCCTTTACAAATTGGGGGCATGGTCTATCTGTCTGATAGTCAGGGTGACCTAACCCCAAAGTGGCAGGGACCATTCAAAATCACCCTCCTTACCCCAACTGCAACTAAACTCGAGAAGGTCACCTCCTGGGTACACCTCTCTCACCTAAAACGGGTCACCTCCGATCCTGCACTGCCCTCCTTAACTGACCCCTATCAGGTCTCCCTCACAGGACCCACTAAAAATCAGCCAGCAACAACCTCTGTCAACTGTCCAAGAAGACACTGAATGACCTGTACTCTCCTCAACCTACAACTGTTCTGACCCAACTACTACAAGATCTCTGGACCAGCGCCCTGCAGGAACCTTCTTCAAAAACCTGACTACACTGGTGTCTCAACTGTGGCTCCAGGGAACCTTCCACAACCTGACTCCAGATGAAATTGATTTCTTTACTCTCAATCTCTACATCATTCTACATCCTAATGAACACTGTTCCTTCTCAGATTCAAGCAACCACCAACTTGGGGCCTTTTTCCCCTAGCCCTGACTGGCCTCTCTCTGCCTCTCTAACTACAACAGCACTCTTAATCTTAATCGTTGCTATAGGCCTAGTAACTGTCTCCCCTCAGGACTGGCCACCTATCCTTCCTCTCCCATGGGTATCGCCTACATTGCTAGCTGTGTTCCACTCCTAGGGTGCTATTTCCTCTGTGCTGCCTAACTAACAGCCCCATGACTCCTCTGTTCCTTATCCTTGCTGCACTCCCCAGCCTTCTGGCTACTCCTTGCCCCTGCTCTGACATTTATTCCTATGTACATTCCTCATACTATAATACAGCTCCAAAACCGTGCACCATGAACCTCGGGGGCGGTCCAAATCCCTACTCATTGTTAAAGTACAAAAAGAGGGAGTTTCGTGAGTACCTGCCATAAGCCAAATGGAAGAAATATATGTTTCTGTACATAATGAGAAACGCTGGACTGGAAGAAATACAAGCTGGAATCAAGATTGCTGGGAGAAATATCAATCACCTCAAATATGCAGATGACACCACCCTTATGGCAGAAAGTGAAGAGGACCTAAAAGCCTCTTGATGAAAGTGAAAGAGGAGAGTGAAAAAGTTGGCTTAAAGCACATTCAGAAAATGAAGATCATGGCATCCGGTCCCATCACTTCATGGGAAATTGATGGGGAAACAGTGGAAACAGTGGCAGACTTTATTTTGGGGGCTCTAAAATCACTGCAGATGGTGCCTGCAGCCATGAAATTAAAAGACGCTTACTCCTTGGAAGAAAAGTTATGACCAACCTCTATAGTATATTCAAAAGCAGAGACATTACCTTGCCAACTATGGTCTGTCTAGTCAAGGCTATGGTTTTTCCTGTGGTCATGTATGGATGTGAGAGTTGGACTGTGAAGAAGGCTGAGCACCAAAGAATTGATGCTTTTGAGCTGTGGTGTTGGAGAAGACTCTTGAGAGTCCCTTGGACTGCAAGGAGATCCAACCAGTCCATTCTGAAGGAGATCAACCCTGGGATTTCTTTGGAAGGAATGATGCTAAAGCTGAAACTCCAGTACTTTGGCCACCTCATGTGAAGAGTTAACTCATTGGAAAAGACTCTGATGCTGGGAGGGATTGGGGGCAGGAGGAGAAGGGGACAACCGAGGATGAGATGACTGGATGGCATCACAGACTCGATGGATGTGAGTCTGAGTGAACTCTGAGAGATGGTGATGAATAATAAGGAGGCCTGGCGTGCATTCATGGGGTGGCAGAGAGTCGGACACAACTGAGTGACTGAACTGAACTGAACTGAAGGGGAACTTTCCCACAGGAAAAGACAAGCTGTAATAGCCCCCCTCCTGATTGGGACTGGCATAGCAGCAGCCCTAGGCACCAGAATTGGAGGCATCTCAACCTCTGCCCATTTCTACTACAAGCTGTCCCAAGAACTTAATGAAGACATGGAGCAAGTAGTGGAGTCCTTCATTTCATTCCAAAGACAAATTAAACCATTAGCTTCTGTGGCCCTACAAAATAGGCGAGCCCTGGACCTTATCACTGCAGAAAAGAGAGGGACCTGCCTTTGAAATGGGCATAGTCCAGGGCAGAGTCAAAGAACTTAGAGACAAAATTGAACGCTGCAGAAGAGAGTTACAAAACCTTTCCAGTCCCCAAAACCTGTTCCAACAGGTCCTCCCTTGGTTGCTCCCTTTCCTGGAACCACTAGTACTTATCATTCTTTCCTCTTATTTGGACCCTGTCTCTTCAGTCTCTTTCAAAGGTTTCTTCAAGAACGGATTCGGGCCATCTCTCAAGATCAGATCAAGACCATTCTTCTTCTCGAGAGCCTCACCCCAAGCTCAGAAAAAGGAGGCCCTCGGCCCTAGGACAATCCTCCATTCCAGACCCAAAATCATCGCCCCTATCCAGCAGGAAGTAGCCAGAGAGATATGGTGCTCTTTTTCCCATTTTTAAAATGATTTCAGGGTCTGGATGAAGGAGCCTTTGGGGCCTAGAAAAGAAAACAACAGTTTCAAGGCCCTTGCTGAATCATCTAACTTCAGAGAAAACAAAACAGAACTTCAGGTCCCACCCTGATGCTCCAGGCCAGTTGCATCTATCTGGGACTTATTATCCCCTGTCCAGAAACCTTCCACCCCTACACCTGCCCAGAAGACTTATCACCCCCTGCCAACTACAAATGCCATCTCAACTAAAGAACACCCAAAACATCCCGCCTGATATTCCCTTATCACTTCCACAAACCTCCCTATAAATACGGAGCCTCCCTGATCCCTCTCTGCACAGCTTGGCCATTAGACTGACTGTCACCCCTCCTTGCCTGAATAAAGGTAACCTACTTATGTTGAAGTCGTCTTTCCTCTTTCTGCCTCAGCCTGAACTATACCTTACAGCTTTGACGTACACCTTTCCCAATTTGGAACCAGTCTGTTGTTCCATGTCAGGTTCTAACTGTCACTTCTTGACTTGCATACAGATTTCTTAGGAGGCAGGTTAGGTGGTCTGGTATTCTGTTGTAGCCATGCGTTCCAGGAAACAAACTCACTCAGAAGGACAATGCAGATAGTGGAGTGCAGTTTATTACACCGGCGGGCCCAAGGTAGAGTCTCCTCTTAGCCAAGGACCCCAACTGGTTTTTTGTGAAAACCTTATATACCCTAAGTGTACATGCACAAACCCACCTCCCCAAATTCCCTGACAATCAAGGTTAGCCCATGATTCATATACCTTAAGCCTAGGCAGTTAACAGTGGACAATTATTAATAGGCCTGTGGTCATACCCCAATAAGCGTAATAGAATGTATGATTCTATTCGGTTACACAGATAATTAGGGTATTCTTTTAGCATAGGAAGAGTCCTGGGGCTCTTCATTTTGGGAGGCCTGGTTTCCCAGTTGGTAAGTTTCCACAGATACTGGGCATACAGCTCAAAGTCCAGCCCAAGCTGGAGTCCTGCTTTCAAGATAGAGCCTGTTCTGTTTCCTCCTTCATTTCCATCTCTTGAAGAATTGTCCAGTTTGTTGTGATCCATACAGTCAAAGGCTTTAGTGTAGTCAATGAAGCAGAAGTAGATGTGAAGCAGGCCATTATGTATGCTTATAATAACAAAAAAGGGTTAAAGTCACAGAAGCAGATCCAGTGCAAATTCACAATTAACCCTTCCCAGTTTCAGGTTCTTTACTGCTGAATCACTAGGGAAGCCCATGAAGACTGTAGACCTAATGCTGAAGCAGTGAGAAGTCTGTTACCTTATTTGCAAAAGCAGGGAAATAGTACACCTCCATCATAGGGTCACTGTGAAGATTAAAGGGCACCACACCACTGCCCTCTCCCATCCTGTACCTCCCTATTGAATCTGTCACCAAGTTCGATCAGCACTATCTCCCAGAAATTTGTCACCCCTGTCAACTGAAAAAAAAAAGCACAACCTAGAAATTGAGGATTGTATTTTATTTGAAGGAATTTCTGAGGACTTAAATCCAGAAGACAGCCTCTCAGATAGCTCTGAGGGACTGCTTCAAAGAGGTAAGGGGGGAGCCAGGATAAATAAAGAGTTTTACAATGAAAAACAGGTAGTTAGAATATCAAAAGATTACTGTTAAAGAAAACTAGACATCTGAAGTTAATGAATTTAGTGCCTTTCTTGCTCTTCTTGTATGGGAAGATGCAAGCTCACTGAATCTTGGGCCCATTGCGATCATTCCTTTGATATGCACCTCAGTTATCTGGGGCTACTATTCTGTTCTTTCCCATGCTCAGTCCCCTCAGGGTCTACCATTGTGTGGTGGCTGCAGTGGCTGAGGGTTTGGCAGCCTGTTTTGTCGCCATGCCCGAGGCCAGGGGGCGCAGTCAGGGAGGAGCAACCCCACGTCCAAGAAGCAATGGCTGCACTGGCGCAGGAGGGCCTAGAGGAGATATCTCACGTTGAATGTCAGGAAGGGCAGTGGTGAGGAGATACCATTCGTCCACGGTAAGGAGCAGCAGCTGCACTTTGCTGGAGCAGCTGTGAAGAGATACCCCACGTCCAAGGAAAGAGAAACTCAAGTAAGATGGCAGATGTTGCAAGAGGGCATCAGAGAGCAGACACACTGAAACCATACTCACAGGAAACTAGTCAATCTAATCACACTAGGACACCAGCCTTGTCTAACTCAATGAAACTAAGCCATGCCCGCGGGGCAACCTAAGACGGGCGGGTCATGGTAGAGGGGGTCTGACAGAATGTGGTCAGGGAATGAGAACTAAAATGGACTGCAATGTGTGAATTTAACTCCGATGACCATTATATCTACTACTGAGGGCAGGAATCCCTCAGAAGAAATCGAGTAGCCATCATGGTCCACAAAAGAGTCTGAAATGCAGTACTTGGATACAATCTCAAAAACGACAGAATGTGGAGAAGGAAATGGCAAATCACTTCAGTATTCTTGCCTTGAAAACCTCATGAACAGTATGAAAAGGCAAAATGATAGGATACTGAAGGAGGAACTCCCCAGGTCAGTAGGAGCCCAATATGCTACTGGAGATCACTGGAGAAACAACTCCAGAAAGAATGAAGGGATGGAGCAAAAGCAAAAACAATACCCAGTTGTGGATGTGACTGGTGATAGAAGCAAGGTCTAATGCTGTAAAGAGCAATATTGCACAGGAACCTGGAATGTTAGGTCCATGAATCAAGGCAAATTGGAAGGAGTCAAACAAGAGATGGTAAGAGTGAGCGTCAACATTCTAAGAATCAGCGAACTAAAATGGACCGCAATGGGTGAATTTAACTCAGACAACCATTATATCTACTACTGTGGGCAGGAATCCCTCAGAAGAAATGGAGTAGCCATCATGGTCAACAAAGGAGTCCGAAATGCAGTACTTGAATGCAATCTCAAAAACGACAGAATGATCTCTGTTCGTTTCCAAGGCAAACCATTCAATATCACACTAATCCAAGTCTATGCCCCAACCAGTAACGCTGAAGAAGCTGAAGTTGAACGGTTCTATGAAGACCTACAAGACCTTCTAGAACTAACACCCCAAAAAGATGTCCTTTTCATCATAGGGGACTGGAATGCAAAAGTAGAAAGTCAAGAAACACCTGGAGTAACAGGCAAATTGGGCCTTGGAAAGCAGAATGAAGCACGGCAAAGACTAACAGAGTTTTGCCAAGAAAATGGACTGGTCATAGCAAACACCCTCTTCCAACAACCCGAGAGATGACTCTACATATGGACATCACCAGATGGTCAACACCGAAATCAGACTGATTATATTCTTTGCAGCCAAAGATGGAGAAGCTCTATACAGTCAACAAAAACAAGACCAGGAGCTGACTCTGGCTCAGATCATGAACTCCTTATTACCAAATTCAGACTTAAATTGAAGAAAGTAAGAAAAACCGCTAGACCATTCAGGTATGACCTAAATCAAATCCCTTACGATTATACAGTGGAAGAGAGAAATAGATTTAAGGGCCTAGTTCTGATAGAGTGCCTGATGAACTATGGACGGAGGTTCATGACATTGTATAGGAGACAGGAATCAAGACCATCCCCATGGAAAAGAAATGCAAAAAAGCAAAATGGCCGCCTGGGGAGGCCTTACAAATAGCTGTGAAAAGAAGAGAGGCGAAAAGCAAAGGAGAAAAGGAAAGATATAAGCATCTGAATGCAGAGTTCCAAAGAATAGCAAGAAGAGATAAGAAAGCCTTCCTCAGCGATCAATGCAAAGAAATAGAGGAAAACAACAGAATGGGAAAGACTAGAGATCTCTTCAAGAAAATTAGAGATACCAGGGGAACATTTCATGCAAAGATGGGCTAGATAAAGGATAGAAATGGTATGGACCTAATAGAAGCAGAAGATATTAAGAAGAGGTGGCAAGAATACACAGAAGAACTGTACAAAAAGATCTTCACAACCAAGAGAATCACGATGGTGTGATCACTCACCTAGAGGCAGACATCCTGGAATGTGAAGTCAAGTGGGCCTTAGGAAGCATCACTATGAACAAAGCTAGTGGAGGTGATGGAATTCCAGTTGAGCTCTTTCAAATCCTGAAAGATGACGCTGTGAAAGTGCTACACTCAATATGCCAGCAAATTTGGAAAACTCAGCAGTGGCCACAGGACTGGAAAAGGTCAGTTTTCATTCCAATCCCAAAGAAAGGCAATGCCAAAGAATGCTCAAACTACCACACAATTGCACTCATCTCACATGCTAGTAAAGTAATGCTCAAAATTCTTCTAGCGAGGCTTCAGCAATAAGTGAACTGTGAACTTCCTGATGTTCAAGCTGGTTTTAGAAAAGGCAGAGGAACCAGAGATCAAATTGCTAACATCTGCTGGATCATGGAAAAAGCAAGAGAGTTCCAGAAAAACATCTATTTCTGCTGAGAGGAAGGGTGGATAAAAATAAAGGTTAAAGTTTCACTAGAGCCTTAAGAAAACAGGCTCCTTGTTAATCTTAAGACAGACCTTTATCTCAAGAATGTGTAAGGGGCTCATATCTCAGGGAATACAGCCTCCGGAAGGCTTTCCGGGGATGTTTACCCCCAAAGAAAAAAAGAAAAAAGAAAACCATCCGAGGAAATTAGTTTCCAGAAGATCAAGTTAGCAGTAAAATTGCAGCTCAGACAGATGTGTCGACCTGATAACAAATAAACCTATCCCTAAAAATGCCGAGACTTGAGCACCAATCAGATCATTCCACCCTAGCTGTACCTGTTTGTGGGTTTTGTGCTTAAAAACTGCTTTGTACCAAATGTTCGGGGTTCGTTCTTCCCTGGTGGTGATCGAACCCCGGCACGCCGGCCTAATAAATCCTCTTGCTGTTTGCATCGAGTCCGAGCCTTGGAGATTCTTTGCGCGACGGACCCCCTGCAAGGAGGCCGAGAGGCCTAACACTGCTCTATTGACTATGCCAAAGCCTTTGACTGTGTGGATCACAATAAACTGTGGAAAATTCTGAAAAAGATGGGAATACCAGACCACCTGACCTGCCTCTTGAGAAACCTATATGCAGGTCAGGAAGCAACAGTTGTAACTGGACATGGAACAATAGACTGGTTCCAAATAGAAAAGCTGTATATTGTCACCCTGGTTATTTAACTTACATGTAGAGTACATCATGAGAAACATTGAGCTGGAAGAAGCACATGCTGGAATCAAGATTGCTGGGAGAAACATCAATAACCTCAGATATGCAGATGACACCACCCCTTATGGCAGAAAGTGAAGAGAAGCTAAAAAGCCTCTTGATGAAAGTGAAAGAAGAGAGTGAAAAAGTTGGCTTAAAGCTCAACATTCAGAAAACGAAGATCATGGCCTCTGGTCCCATCACTTCATGGGAAATAGATGGGGAAACAGTGGAAACAGTGTCAGACTGTATTTTTGGGGCTCCAAAATCACTGCAGATGGTGACTGCAGCCATGAAATTAAAAGACACTTACTCCTTAGAAGAAAAGTTATGACCAACCTAGGCAGCATATTCAAAAGCAGAGACATTACTTTGCCGACTAAGTTCCTCCTAGTCAAGGCTATGGTTTTTCCTGTGGTCATGTATGGATGTGAGAGTTGGACTGTGAAGAAGGCTGAGTGCCGAAGAATTGATTCATTTGAACTTGGTGTTGGAGAAGACTCTTGAAAGTCCCTTGGACTGCAAGGAAATCCAACCAGTCCATTCTGAAGGAGATTAGCCCTGGGATTTCTTTGGAAGGAATGATGCTAAAGCTGAAACTCCAATACTTTGGCCACCTCATGCGAAGAGTTGACTCATTGGAAAAGACTCTGATGCTGGGAGGGATTGGGGGCAGGAGGAGAAGGGGATGACAGAGGATGAGATGGCTGGATGGCATCACTGACTCGATGGACGTTGAGTCTGGGTGAACTCCGGGAGTTGGTGATGAACCAGGAGGCTTGGCGTGCTGCGATTCATGGGGTCACAAAGAGTCGACACGACTGAGCAACTGAAATGAACTGAACTTTGTCTCCATCCTGAGATCCCTCAGGGCTCACCATGGGGCAAGCTAGTGGCTGTTGGTTTGATGGCCATAGCATCCTTACTTTGCTGACGTGGCAGGCCAGTTTTTCATTCACATCTCCAAAATTCTTTTCTACCTCCACTGCTACCACCCTGGTCTAAGTCACCACATCTACCTTGGGCTATTGCTAACTGGTCCCTAACTTCTACCTTTGCTCCCCTCCACTCCATTATCCCTGCAGCAGCTTGAGTAATCTTACTAAAATGTGAATCTGATCATGACACATTCACTTAAAACCTGTCAATGACTTCTCACTGCTCTTAAGAGACCAAATCCATAAGATATATGTGAATGCCATTCTTTTCCCTGAGATGTGCATTTCAGCTCAAGTCCCATTCCCTGCTCACCTGGTTTATTCCAGTTAATCCATCCTTCTCTTCAGGGAAGCCATTCCTGATCCCATTCACCATCTATTTCAAGTTCTTTTGTTATTTGCCGACTGAGAACCATATTATTTCCCTTCTCATCATTTATCTCTATAATTATATAGTCACCATGACTGTTTCATGTCTGTTTCTGCCACTAAACTATAAGCATCAAGAAAGCAAGGAATGTGTATTTTTGCTTCCTTTACATCCACAGAACTTCACCCAATGCTTGATATATAGGAAGCACTCAATGAATATTTGTTGAATGATGGTGATGTTAACTACTGCTACAAATAAAAATAAAAGTAATAATTATTTAATTATATTAAACATTGTTACTATTATTAATGTGCTATTTCACTGACAGTTATTCCTCCAGGAACCAACTTTTAAAAAAACAAAATTCAACTGAATAAATTTAAAGATCAATCTGGCTCTAGTCAATGATTCATGAATCAGACAGCATCACATCTAGCAAACAGGAGCTCCGAAAAGCTGTGGAAAAAGCAAGGTTTTTAAAGGTAGGGAAGGGGTGGGGAAGGAAGGAAGTTACTAGAAAAGAGTGGATCATGTCAGGCAAGATCATATGCCTAAGGGGAGCAGTGGGGGTCTATTGGGAAGATAACCTCACTAGTACTGTCCAGGTAATTCCAGATTGACTGGTTACAGGTTACATTGTGGGGAGAAGATGAAACTGTAGTTAGGTTAGGTATTAAGTCTTGGTTTGCTGGTGTGGGGTTTAGCATAAATGACTCCATTTGGGGCCTAAGCAAAACCAACATTGTTGGTCAGTAAATATCCTACCACCTTTTTTTCAGAGCCCCTATATATTATTATATGCATCACTTATTATAATATAACTAGTTACCACAGGCAGAGTTATGAGACTCTGAACTCATACTAGAACTAAGTCCCCATTCTGCTACTCTTTGCTATTTTGAACAAACTGGCCTTTTCTGGGACAGAGTTTGTTCTCAGACTCATGAGACTTTAATGAGATCACACATGGAAAGTGCTTAGTACAGTGTCTGGAATATAACATGTACTTACCAATATTACTGTTACATCTTACAGATAGATCATTGATTAGTCTGAACAAGTACCTATTAAAATGTACAGCAAAACCAGAGTATCAAAGGGCCTGTGACAACATGGTATCTCAGACTGCTAGGGAGAAAATGCCCTCATGATATATAAACATGATTGAATCTTCCTGTAATATTGAGAAATAAAGGGAACTTTGAAGAAGGCGAGAAAGCTACAGAACATTGAATGGGGCTTCTGAAGGTTAAAATGTATTGTTTACTTAACATGCTAATAGCATCATCTGGCATGCAGAAACAATGGAGTCGGTCCCAAATGGTAGCAAACCTCTGAGGGTACCAATATAATACACTTGATCTAATCTATCCTTCTTTGGACTTCTGTGTCCCTAACTCTCCATAACTCCCTGATTACCTTGAGGAAACAGAATTAATTTCCCATGTCCTTTGTTTGGGAGAATTAGCTAACAGCCCATTTTCCTCCACTCTAATGTTATCTGATGTGCTTAAGCCACTGCTACTCCTTTGAGTAGATACCTTTTAAAAAGGATCTTGGGGTAGGAAAAGCCTTCATGAGGCAAGGAATTGAATCTCCAATGGTGGAATCTAAGTAAGACATGCAAACCAGTAAACAGACTCAGGAAGCACACATCACTCTGTGCTTCAATCAAGCAGTGAGGTGTTTAGAACCAAATAGATGGGATTTCAAATTCAATTTCAAATCCTAGATTTACAACATACTATCTGGGTGATCCAAGTAAATTAATTAAGTCCACTTCAACTGTTAAATGAGGACAATAAGGATCTACCTTACTAGGTTGTTAGATTAAATAAGATGATATAAAGTCGTCCAAGAAGAATCTGTTTTAATTTTTTGAGTGCTTACATGTTTTTATTGTTTAATCATATCTGCTGATTAAATAGAACTGACCATGTCCTAGTCTTTTCTGAAAGGGTGGTGGGTTCTTCCCAGAGAGCCCTGAGGCCTGGGAAGGTGGTCCACCCTGTTTGTATTTCAAGTAGAGGGTGGAAGAAGCAGAAATAATGGGAAGCCCAGGCCTCTGGCCACTGGTCCCATTTCACGGGTAAGAGCCACATGGAAGACACAAACAGGGAAACATAGATAAACCTGTGCCCTCCCCACTGCACATGAACAATAAAAGTACACTTCAGAATAATTATCACCAGGCTTCTGCTGAGTGAAGTTTGCACACTGCTTTACATAAAGGCCACCAGGTCTACTGACACCCTGAGTACTTAAAGGAGTGAAGTTGTGGGATGCACATAACAGGCATCTCCCAACAACTACCCTTTTTAGTAAACCTCAAAACTCTGTTGTTCAGACCCCTTCAGTCTGCTCCCAGAAAGCTCAGATGGTTTCTGCTTTCGACTTTAGAAACTCCAGGTTTTCCCCAAGTCCTTCCCCTCTATCAAAATGTACCTATTTGCTCCCTCAAGTTCCTACTCATTACTAGATATCAGTGATATAATTTGGAGTTAAAACACTAATATTTTGACGATTTTGTTTCCCATCAACCACAAATAAGAGCTTCAAAGAGTGCATTATGGAGTATATTAGATCAACAAATATTGTTGAGGGTTTAGTGTGCTACATCCTGTAACACTGTACAAGGAACAGAAGAATTGCCACAGTGGGTCAATCCAGCCTGCTATCCAGTTGCTAACATTAGCAATGAAGTATATGCTCAGGAAAAGCAGAGGCAAAACTTTCATACAAGCTTTCTGGCTGGCAATTTAGCCAAACATAGCAAAAGCTTTAAAATTGTATATAATCCTTGACCCAGGAATTTTGCTCCTAAGAATTTTTTCTAAAGAAATAATCAGAGATATACAGAAAGATGAAAGCATAATGAAATACCAAAAACTTGAAAGCAATCTATCCAAAATAGAGGACTGGGCAAATAATTCATTCTGCATCCACATGACAAAAAATTGCATATACATTGAAGTTATATTAATACAAGACTCTTTAAAGACAGGAAAAATCTATTTACTGCTGATTGTGAAATTTTTAAATTTTATGCATAGAAAAAAGATTAAAAAGATATATACCCTAAATGTTGAAAAAAATGATTATGTCAGAATGACAGAATTACTAATAACCTTTTTTGAGCTACATGATCTAAATTTTCCTGAAGAAATATTTTTTAATTATTATAAAACAATAAAACTTATGCTTTTTAAATTTCACATTCCCTGAGAAGGACTATTTGTCTTCCTTATATCATCAAAGAGTAAAATCCCAGCTTCTCCTATTATAGCCATTTAATGGTTTTGCATTTATAAATGTGGCTAACATTTTTAATCCTTTTGATTTCTGATTAATAATTTCTTGTATTTTTTTAATCATTGTACATTCAAAGAAGGTTGCAAGAAATGTATAGGGAAGTCCCATGCACTGTTTCTTCAGTATCCCCGGTTAGCATCTTATATAACTATAATGCAACATCAAAACTGGAAATTGACATTGATATAATTTGCGCTGCTTATTCAGATTTCACCAGTTATACATGTATTCATGTCTGACTGTGTGTACGGATGAGTGTTTAGCTCTATATAATTTTATCACATGTATAGCCTTGCATAACTACCACTGCAATGAAGATATAGAATATCTTCATTACTGCAAGGATACTTCATGCCTCCCTCTCCAATTCTCTAACCTCTAACAACCACTAAATGTTTGTCCATCTCTATAATTTTGTCCCTTCAAAAATGTTATATAAATGGAATCACACAGGATGTAACCTTTGGGATCAGACGTTCTTACTCACTGTAATTTGGTGATTTATCCAGGTTGTCATATGTATTCACAGTTCATTATTTTTTCTGGCTAAGTAGTATTCCAAAGTATGGATGTGACAGTATGTGCAACCATTCAGCCACTGAAAAACAGTTGCACTGCTTCCAGTTTTGGGCTATTACAAATAAAATTTCTATGAGCACTTGTGTACATTTTAGTATTTTTTAAAATTCTCAATTTATGTCACCCAAGAACTCAAGAAAGCCCTCATCTCCTGTTATACTAGGACTTGTTTTTTCTTAAAATCCATGTTCACCTTAGGTGTACTGGCACAGTTCTATGCGAAACAAGATAAAGAAAAGAACATGGAGTTACACTGATTTCTCACTGAATTATATTTTTTAATTTATCTGTCTCTGTCCCTTAACTATGCGCTACATGGAGGCAAGGATCATGACTGAATTGCCTCTGCTTCTACGGCAGGGCACAGGACCTAGTAGAGAGTAGGTGTTTAGAAAATGTTACCATCTCCAGGGGTGGGTGGGGTCCAGGGATAGATGTTCTAGAAGAAACTCCATGGATTATAATAGGCAGTCAAGGTTGAGAACTACGATTTAGCTGAATAATGATTATTTAAAGGAGAAGAACAAAAGCTCATGATAGGAGAGGGCAGACTCAGGACATAGATGGGGATAAGATGCTTTATTAGCCTTCTTTGCTTGAAAAAGTGAGTTCTGTGTCCAGATTAACCTCTAGACTGCATGGCAGAGGACCAGTCATTTCTAGTACTGTGTTTGAAAAGTGCTATTGTTGAATTCCTACGTCTGACTGAGGCAAAGTAAAGCCAGCTTCATCTATCCCACGGAGTTTTACCTATTTGAAAGGCTGCCCCACACACCTCTGGAGCCCCAGACACCTTGAGGAATTTGATGGAAAAAGCAATTGGTGACATAAATTGCCTGGAGGTGCTTATTTGTTTAGATGGCATAATTACATTTGGCAGAGCTTTGGAGGGAAGGAACAATGGCTCCTTATATTACTATTACTGAATCACCTGGGAGACAGCCTAAAACTGTCCCTTGACAAATGCCAGTCCTGCCAGACCTCAATAAAATACTTTGGACATATAAAATAACATCAGAGGCTGGACATAGACTGTGGAAAATGACTGGAATGGCCAGGGCCCAACATTTTTAAACACTGAGGGGATTCTGTAGACACTACAGCAGCTGCTTGAAGGACTATTCGAAGATTGCAAAACACCTTGCTGAGTTGGTGCCTGAGATCAGAAGCAGAGCACAGAGTTAAAGAAGGAGGGGAAGGCTTGTACAAAATACCAGGGTCTGTCAGTCAGGAAGAATTGTGCTTGGGGTTCAACTATGCTGTATCTCAAAATAAAGATGCCCTTGTGGGAGGACCCCTCAAAAAGCAAACAAACCAAGTTTAGTTTTTGCCTGGGCCAACCTTTCTCATGTGCCCTTCCTGTTGAACTTTTGGAGATTGGCATGCTGCCTGGCTTATGGTTCTACCATGTGGTGTCCCCGCTACCAAGGCCTGGTTTGAGAACTTGAGATCTGTGCTATATCATAAAGACACAGGGGCAAAGATCATCACAGCTTTTTGCCAAGTGGAATCTGTCAGCTGGTGAGATTTAAGATCCAATTCAAAAATTTGAGTCTGTAGCACAAAATCATCAATACAGACAACATCCTCAAGTATTTTGTGCCCTGGAGGCAAGGATCACAGACCTGGGCTGATTGAAAGGACATCTCCTTTGCACTAGAAAGGTGAACTATGAGCTAGTTAGGGATAGTGGGGAGGAAGGAGTCAAGGAAGTATAGGCTCAGTCTGTGGAATTGAGAAGACCACCTGCAAAATGCTTTCCCTCAGCTTGCGTGAGTCAAATAAGCTCTATTTGGAGAAGGCGCACCCTGCCTCACATTTTTTCACAGGCCCTCAAAGTGCTTATTTCAGCTTCAGCCTGCCCTACTGAGAGGGGCAGATTGAAACCTCTTATTGGAATGTGGAAAGGCTATGACCCAGAGGTCCCTGCTCGCTTCCAAGCTGAGAAGTGAGGTGAGAAGTGACATGATCCAGGTATATACCTAGGGTCAAAGAAAAAGGGACCATGGAAGTACAAGTGTTGGCAACCATTTTTGACATCAACTAAATAGTCAAAAAGATGGAAGGCAGGGCAGGGTTGTTACAGGAAATGCACTGGGCCCTCAGCAGTAACTGTGATAAGGCCCTGAAGAGGTCAGAAAGCTCCTTGATGGGGCATGTTCACGTCTTTGCTCTATCAGGAACACAGCTGAGAAGCTGAGGTCAAGAAGATGAGAGAGAGCAAACACAATGAGTGACAGAACACTGTCTGGGATTTGCAGGAGGAGGCATGTGGGGTATCCTGATGTTGCACCAAAATCTGCGGGGGGAAGGAATTGACCCTCTACTCACATCTGGATTGGAGAAGGCATTACCTATCCTCTTCTATACCCATCTGGAGGTTGATGGAAAGAACTGACAAGTGGGTCTTCCTTGGTAGTGACTCCTTTCTCCCCTAGCAGTTTATAACATAGTCGAGAGTGTTGATTTTAGAATTCAAATCTTGTCTTTACTACTTATTAGCTGTACACTTATTAGTGTGAGCCTGGACAATTTAAACCACTTCTCTGAATCATAGTATTCCCACCTGTAAAATGAGGGTGATAATATTTACATAATAGGATTACTGTATAGTTTAAATGAAATATCTATCAATGTCTGATACTAAGAACTCAGTATATTATTATTTGGCTTGATAATTATACATTTTCATCTGAAAGAAGACAGTTTTAGATAGTGGAAAAAAACAAGCTTTGAAGTCAGACTCAGGGTTGGATCCTGGCTCTAAAACTACCTGTGCTAGTTTGAGCAAGCCAGTATCATCTGTAACAAGGGACACTCCAAATGACCATCAGTATTTACCTCACAAGCATGGCAGATCCAGGTTTTGTGGGGCCTAAAGCTTATATCATTTGGGTTAAATTGGCTTCCTTTAAGTACAAAATTAGGTACAATCCTAAACATTTATTTAGAATCAGACAATAAATCATAAGAAACACACATTTTAAAAACTGACAAACATCACAAACATAAAATTTTGAAAGTATTTATTTTTTCATTTAATTAACTCTAATTAAATTAACACATCTCCATGCTACCCTTTTACCTATATTTTCTGGCTGCATAACTTTTGATCACCTCTTCATCTAATGCACCTTTTGTAGTACAATTTCTATACAGTAGAAAAACTATTCAGTTTTTCCTGAGAGTTTGCATGCATGCTTAGTCGCTGTCTGACTCTTTGCGACCCCATCAACCATAGCCCACCAGGCTCCTCTGTCCATGGGATTTTCCAAACAAGAATACTGGAGTAGGTTGCCATTTCCTCCTCCAGGGGATCTTCCTGACCCAGGGATCGAACCTGGTCTCTTGCACTCCTGCATCTGCAAGTAGTTTCTTTACCACTGAGCCATCGGTTTCTGTGAGTTTGGAGAAGTCTTCTTCAGCTTCACAATTCATCATCTCTGGTTAATATCATGTCAATTTTCTGGGTTGTTGTAAAATTGAGGAAAACCTCTATCATTTCTTTTATATGTGAGCTGTAAGATTTTACATGTCGAGTTTTTAAAGTAATAACTAATCTTAAATAAGTTTTAGATTTACCACTTCAGAAATGCTTCTGCAAGTCATTCCTACATGAATACAGCTAGCAATAACTTAACTATATGCAGAAGTCATAGCAAACCACATAACTATATCCCATTAAGCCTAAATAAATCTATATGCAACTCAGTTTCTCTTTGGCTTGATCCCCAAAAGAATAGCTCTGATAAAGACAACCTCTCTTTAGAAAGCAAAGCAAGTCAGAGAATTCCCTGGTGGTCCAGTGATTAGGACTCCACATGCTCATGCTGAGGGCCCAGGGTCAATCCTTGGTTGGGAAACTAAGATCCCATAAGCTGTGTGGTACGGCCAAAAAAAGAGAGAGAGAGAGAAGAAAGCAAAAAAGGCAGAAAACATGAAAAGGCAAAAGTAGTTTATGGCTGAGTAGAAGGTAGAAGACACTCATTCTTAATATATCTTATATCTTCACACGTAGATTCAAAGTTAATAAAAGTATTCCCCTGTCCCATGTATGTTTCAAGTATTCTAGGGTTGTGAATTCCACTATAGAACTTGGAACACCAAACCCCAAAAGAACGAAGCCTCAGAGGAAATCTGGTACATCTAACCTAAGGTAGGAAAGACTTTCTAAAGGAATACAGCAAGGAACTTCCCTGGTGGCCCAGGGCTTTGGACTCTGCACTTCCGCTGCAGGAGGCATGGGTTCAATCCCTGGCCAGAGAACTGAGACCCCACAAGCTGTGTGGCATGGCCAAAAACAACAGTGAAGACCAAAATTCTAAAGGAAAATATAGACTCAACTGTATTAAACTTTAAAACATCTCTGTGGCTAAACCAAACAAAACCAAACATCAAACAACAAAACTAGAAGAAAAGGTACCTTTTTATTCATATTACAAGGATTAATAGCTCCAGTACAGAAACCCATTAAAATTCTTAAACCATGAGGAATACAACATTAGAACCATCAAAGAGCATGAAAAGGCCATTCACAGAGAAAGAAATACAAAAGGCAAAAATGGAAAGAATTGGCAAGAATTTAGGGAAACTAAGCCCTCTCACCCTGCTGTCAGGAATGTAAATTAGCTCACCTTTATACAGTGTAATTTGACAATATAAAAATAATATTAAATAGAGTTTATTTGCCAAGTGCCCTGTGAAGTGCTTCACACTGATTTATTCAATTGCCACTAACTGTATATTCAATATGCATCACATGTAATAATGAAAAACAAGATTCCTTAGACACCCAACAACAGGATTTGGTTAAACAGAACATGGAACCTCTATACAGTAGGACTGAACTAATTTATATTTACCAACATGGAAAACCCTCTAAAATGTAGTAAGGTTTTTTTAAGGCAACAAAAAGAATGTATAATATACCTGCTAAATAACAAAATTTAAGTTTGAAAGATCTTAATGATTTTATTTAACAGTTCATAAATTGGGCAGCATCCCATCTAGCATATAGAAAGGTGCTCTTAGCTGTACAAAATGGAAGCCTTTTAATAAGCAGAAGGTGGAGGGACAAAGAAATTACTAGTGATGAGTGAATTGTTTCAGGCAAGGTCACCTTTTTGGGGGACTGCAGGGGTCTATGAGGTGGATTACTTCACTACTGCTGACCAAACAATTGCAGACAGCCTGGAAATTACATTTCTAGGAGAGGATGAAACTGCAATTAGGTTGGATCTCAGTTTGGTGATGTGGGCTTTAGTATGAGTGACTCTAGTCAGAGCTTCTTGTTTTTTAACAATTCCCCCTTCTGATCAGACCCTCAGCTTAACTAGGAGATGTGATCAAACTTTAAGGCATTAGCGTCATTTCCAGGTATCATTCCCACAGTTTTTTGCTGATCTTCTGTGTGGTATTCACAGGTCATGACTTTCTTTGCTGCATTTCTTTGGCATTCACAGGTCATGACTTCTGCTTCACAATTTTTAGCTGGTCATTCCTTTCATTCATTTCTGACATTCTAGTCTTAGAACATTTGCTTGCTGGTGAGCAGCCACCACCATGCATTTTACGATTCTGAGAACACAGCACACCAGGAGGACTACTGTGACTATGATAAGCAGGACGATTCCCAAAGTCTGGAGTGCACTTTGGGGTCATGGTTTCCAAGACCCAAACCAATCAAAATCAAACACACCAAAGAAAGAACCTGTTGAAGAAGTTACTTTCTCAAACCAGTGGCTTATTCAGTGATCTTATACAGTTGAGTTTCAACTTCAGAAGTGTTAATCCAGGTGCAGCAAGTGGTTCTGGTCACAGCACAAACAACTCCTTGATCACCTAAAAGATAATCAAGGGTCATCTTTTTATCAAGAGCAAACTTAGAGAGTCTAAGGATGTCTATTGAATGGCTATGGCTTTTGCAGTAGATTCTGTAGTATTTTCAGGAGTTTGAGATTCCTGATCATACCCTCAGTTGTCTTCATTCCTAACCAAGGAAGTAGGGACCTGCCAGGAGAAGTGAGTCCTGAATCTTGAACACCTTAATGAGGTGTCTCCGTTTGACTGTGGACAGTTAGAAGCACAGTTAGCTAACCTAAGGGGCACTGATTGCACAGTTATACACCAGCCATCTGGGCATGCATAGGCCCAAGGAGAATGACAAACATCACAAAGATAAATCCTGTCAGGGAACAAAGCCATTCCTGACAAGGCGGCATTGTTAATGGATTGTTGCATGTATCCACTCAAGCCAGGGGTCGGTCAGGTTTTCAGGACAACTGGAAACTAAACCTCCTAACCCAAAATAAAAAGTTGCTCTAAATTCCTTGCTAAGATCGATGCTGCTGGTGAGACCTTTTGTGACTGGAGGAGATGTGATATAGATAATCATAAGTGTGGGGGTGCAAATGTACTACGATTTACATAGATATTGATATATAATTGGGCAAATACATTATAACTGAAGAAAAGTAAAACAAGGCACGGGATGTTCTGGGCATAAAAGTCAAACTCTAAGTGATTTGTAAGACAGGGAATCAGTCAAAAATAGAAATTGGTCACAGGGAGGACCAAGGGGTTTCTAGCATCATGTTGTTGTTGTTCAGTCCCTCAGTCATGTCTGACTCTGCGATCTCATGGACTGCAGACTGCCAAGTTTGTCTGTCCTTCACCATCTCCCAGAGCTTGCTCAAACTCATGTCCACTGAGTCAGTGATTCCATCCAACCATCTCAATCTTCTGGCGCCCCCTCCTCCTCCTGCCTTCAATCTTTCTCAGCATCAGGGTCTTTTCTAATGAGTCAGCTCTTCGCATCAGGTGGCCAAAGTATTGGAGCTTCAGCATCAGTCCTCCCAATGAATATTCAGGACTGATTTCCTTTAGGATTAACTGGTTTGATCTCCTTGCAGGGACTCTCAACAGTCTTCTCCAACACCACAGTTCAAAAGTATCAAATCTTTGATGCGCAGCCTTCTTTATGGGCCAACTCTCATATCCATATATGATTACTGGAAAAACCATAGCTTTGACTATACAGACCTTTGCTGGCAAAGTAATGTCTCTAGCATCATAGACAGGCATTTATGACGACAAATCCAACAGTCTGAAAGGTAAACTCTATTAGCAATGGCCTGGAAGATAAGGATGATGGCATTAACTTTCCAGGCCAATGCCAGAGTAAAGGAAAGAAAGAGGAGAGAGGGTTTCATGTTTGGCTAAAGTATGAGATTTTGATCTGGCATCTTAGCAGTCTACATCAATGTTAGCTACTTCTCTTCTGATTTGGAGGTCTCCAGTGTCTGTGCTATGCTGTGCTTAGTCATGTCTGACTCTTTGTGACTCCATGGACTGTAGCCTGTCAGGCTCCTCTGTCCATGGGGATTCTCCAAGCAAGAATACTGCAGTGGGGTTGCCATGCCCTCCTCCAGGGGATCTTCCCAACCCAGGGATCAAACCCAGGTCTATTATGTCTCCTTCATTGGCAGGTGGGTTCTTTACCATCTGAGCAACCAGGGAAGCCCTCCAGTGTCTACACAGGACCAGCTGTCAGGCGGAGCCTTCTTTAGCTGTGAGACGTGTACTCAAGGTTTAAGTTCCTGAAGTTTGGTTGCGATCTGGATAAATGAGGAAGACCTGGTATAGTCCCTTACAAGAAAACTTAAGAGCAGCTTTATTCTTGTGGATTCCAAATCAGAAGGGTGGGAGAAAACTGGAAACATTAGTTCAGAGTTATAGCCAGATATTTGAGGAAATTGAAAGAACTGAGGATCCAGTTCAGTTTACAGGTATATAACAAAACTTCAAAGATCAAAGACAGTTAACAGACTAAAATCTAGTATCTACAAAGGTGCAAACATAATTTTTCTCTCTATAATCACCCCCATGATTTTAACCAAGATTATCACAGTAAAACTAATTTGTTTGTATTAAAGTTGGGCTTGCTATTTATGTAAGTGCAGCAAGAACAGTGACTGACTGTTACTTTTAAGTTCAGTCTTAAAATGAACTTAAGTTTAGATTCTTTGTAAGATACATTTGCTGGAACTTTGCGAAAGAAACCTCAGCTTAAACTCTTAAAAGCCTCTGAGAACAGGAAGTCTAGCCTACATTTTGCCAAGAGCTTGTGTGAATTCTTCTCTTCTTGAGAGCCTCAAAACATCTAGCTTTATGAGCCTGCCAGGAATTAACCTTCCTTACTCACCTGGTAAGGTTGCCAGGAATCCAGTAAGCAAGGTACTAGGTCAATTTTCCAAGCAGCTTTATTGGCTCCATGAAGTCAACCTTAATACTTTAAAACTATCTGGTCATATCTGAGTCTATGCACGTCTCTCTCAAATCCATCGTTCCTATCAAAGCCTTGGTAACACAGCCAATGTTTCTGTGTTCTGTTACAAGGAGAACAAACAGATCCTTACTGAACTTAGGCAAATAACTAACGATATTGCCATGAAAAGAATACCTAAGAGTTTCTCAATTATGGAGGGATCAAGTAGGGAGAAAAAGTGCATGCTGCCTCTTTGCTTACAAAGGGATACTTAACCAAATTGCTCCATGTCACAGCTACTTTGAGAGAAAAGCTTTTCTTATATCTGGAAAAACAAAACATTAAAGAACCAGCAATGTTTCGATCAAAGTCATTAAAAATTATAATCATCCTCCTCAATTCATTCAGACCCATGTAATTAATACTTGTTCTGCTTGAATCCAGTTTTTCCATTCAGTTCAGTTCAGTTCAGTTCAGTTCAGTCGCTCAGTCGGGTCCGACTCTCTGCCACCCCATGAATCACAGCATGCCAGGCCTCCCTGTCCATCACCATCTCCCGGAGTTCACTCAGACTCATGTCCATCGAGTCCGTGATGCCATCCAGCCAAATCATCCTCTGCCGTCCCCTTCTCCTCCTGCCCCCAAGTCCTCCCAGCATCAGAGTCTTTTCCAATGAGTCAACTCTTCGCATGAGGTGGCCAAAGTACTGGAGTTTCAGCTTTAGCATCATTCCTTCCAAAGAAATCCCAGGGTTGATCTCCTTCAGAATGGACTGGTTGGATCTCCTTGCAGTCCAAGGGATTCTCAAGAGTCTTCTCCAACACCACAGTTCAAAAGCATCAATTCTTTGGTGCTCAGCCTTCTTCACAGTCCAACTCTCACATCCATACATGACCACAGGAAAAACCATAGCCTTGACTAGACGGACCTTAGTCGGCAAAGTAATGTCTCTGCTTTTGAATATACTATCTAGGTTGGTCATAACTTTTCTTCCAAAGAGTAAGCATCTTTTAATTTCATGGCTGCAGTCACCATCTGCAGTGATTTTGGAGCCCAAAAAATAAAGTCTGACACTGTCTCCACTGTTTCCCCATCTATTTCCCATGAAGTGATGGGACCGGATGCCATGATTTTCGTTTTCTGAATGTTGAGCTTTAAGCCAACTTTTTCACTCTACTTTCATCAAGAGGCTTTTAGTTCCTCTTCACTTTCTGCCATAAGGGTGGTGTTATCTGCATATCTAAGGTTATTGATATTTCTCCCGGCAATCTTAATCCCAGCTTGTGTTTCTTCCAGTCCAGCATTTCTCATGATGTACTCTGCATATAAGTTAAATAAGCAGGGTGACAATATACAGCCTTGACGTACTCCTTTTCCTATTTGGAACCAGTCTGTTGTTCCATGTCCAGTTCTAACCGTTTCTTCCTGACCTGCATATGGATTTCTCAAGAGGCAGGTCAGGTGGTCTGGTATTCCCATCTCTTTCACAATTTTCCAGTTTATTGTGATCCACATAGTCAAAGGCTTTGGCAAAGTCAATAAAGCAGAAATAGATGTTTTTCTAGAACTCTATTGCTTTTTCCATGAACCAGCAGATGTTGGCAATTTGATCTCTGGTTCCTCTGCCTTTTCTAAAACCAGCTTGAACATCTGGAAGTTCACGGTTCATGTATTACTGAAGCCTGGCTTGGAGAATTTTGAGCATTACTTTACTAGTGTGTGAGATGAGTGCAATTGTGCGGTAGTTTGAGCATTCTTTGGCATTTCCTTTCTTTAGGATTGGAATGAAAACTGTCCTTTTCCAGTCCTGTGGCCACTGCTGAATTTTCCAAATTTGCTGACATATTGAGTGCAGCACTTTCACAGTGTCATCTTTCAGGATTTGAAAGAGCTCAACTGGAATTCCATCACCTCCACTAGCTTTGTTCATAGTGATGCTTTCTAAGGCCCACCTGACTTCACATTCCGAGATGTCTGGCTCAAGATTAGTGATCACATCATCATGATTATCTGGGTCATGAAGATCTTTTTTATACAGTTCTTCCGTGTATTCTTGCCACCACTTCTTAATATCTTCTGCTTCTGTTAGGTCCATACCATTTCTGTCCTTTATCGAGCCCATCTTTACATGAAATGTCCCCTGGTATCTCTAATTTTCTTGAAGAGATCTCTAGTCTTTCCCATTCTGTTCTTTGCCTCTATTTCCTTGCATTGATTGCTGAAGAAGGCTTTCTTATCTCTTCTTGCTATTCTTTGGAACTCTGCATTCAGATGCTTATATCTTTCCTTTTCTCCTTTGCTTTTCGCTTCTCTTCTTTTCACAGCTATTTGTAAGGCCTCCCCAGACACAGCCATTTTGCTTTTTGCATTTCTTTACCATGAGGATGGTCTTGATCCCTGTCTCCTGTACAATGTCATGAACCTCATTCCATAGTTCATCAGGCACTCTATCAGATCTAGGCCTTTAAATCTATTTCTCACTTCCACTGTATAATCATAAGGGATTTGATTTAGGTCATACCTGAATGGTCTAGCGGTTTTCCCTACTTTCTTCAAATTGAGTCTGAATTTGGTAATAAGGAGTTCATGATCTGAGCCACAGTCAGCTCCTGGTCTTGTCTTTGTTGACTGTATAGAGCTTCTCCATCTTTTGCTGCAGAGAATATAATCTATCTGATTTCAGTGTTGACCATCTGGTGATGTCCATGTGTAGAGTCTTCTCTTGTGTTGTTGGAAGAGGGTGTTTCCTATGACCAGTTTTTCCATTAGTTCTGGAAACTCTAACCCAGTTCAGTTTTATGATCTTAAAGTTATCAGAAACCTGTACTTGTCAAAGTTCTTTCCGTGAATCTCTTGAAGATGAAAGTACTTTGCAGGAACAATTTTGCAAATGCATCAGAGTAAAACAATGTACATGTGTACTCCGTCATGTCCAGCTCTGAGACCCCATGGATTGTAGCCCACCAGCTCTTCTGCCCATGAGATTTTCCAGGCAAGAATACTGGCGCAGGTTGCCATTTCCTCCTCCAGAGGATCTTCCTGACCCAGGGATATCCGCATCTCCTGTGTCTCCTGCATTAGTTGGCAGATTTTTTAACCACGAAGCCACCTGGGAAGCCCAGTAACTGTATAAAGACTTACATCTATACCCGTGGCGGATTCATGTTGATGTATGGCAAAACCAATAGAATATTGTAAAGTAATTAACCTCCAATTAAAATAAATAAATTTATATTTTAAAAAATGCTTGTTGTTAAAGATCTGATGAGAGTTAATTACAATGGAATTGATGAGAAATTTTGGTTATTTTGGTAATAACTGGAATTACTACTGAAAACATACCAGGACACTTCAAATTCCCAGGAATTTCATCCAGTTTCTGGAACATCTATATATTTATACAAATACAACATAAAGAAGGTTCAGTACAACTTCTTTGACAGTGCTTCCCATGTAATCTAGCATATCAAATATACCTAAGTTAAACATCTCTCTTTTCTAAAGAGAGTCATTTTTCTGTGACTTTCCAGATACCTTCTAGAAAAATCTCATAGTTACTTCCAGGTCAAAAGACTTCATGTTGATTTGATTTTTTTGGCAGGGGGTTGGGGAGAGAGTTGTCAAAAATATCAAAAGGCTTCAAAAACATTTGGTCAAATAGGATCATAGGTCACTGAAACAACAATTATATGTTTAGCCATAGTGACAAAGACTTCACAGGCAAATACAGAAAGTTAAGTAATTGTAAAAATTTGGAAAAAAAACAGAATACCTTAGCTCTTTTAATAGAGAAGACTCAATTTTCTTAAGTAATCTAAGACTTGATAAAGACAGTGTGAAACACAGGAAATTATTTTGATAAGACACAAAATCTTTGTCTTCTAAGCAAATTACTTAAAAGATAAAAACCGTTTATAATCTCTTACAAGAGCAGACCAATAGTGTATAAAAACTTAGCCCTTTTACAGTAGAGAGAAATCAATTCTAATATTGTATTAGCTATTTTTGATATTAAAATCCATTTTTCACTCAAATAAATTCATTTTAATCTTAGCCAGCTTAACCATGCATAAAATTATTTTCCCAAGATTCCTTTCCCATAAACATTTTACAACTGTCTTTTGTACATTCAGATTTTGTCATATATTTTTCCTCTTTCCCATTCTGAAATAACCAGCCTAAGGACAAAGCTATTAATACTTTCCTTCCCCTCAACAAAAATGCATTTCTATTCTTCATACCTTCTTTTACTGAAAACATACACCTTATTTTCCTTGCATGGAAACATTTCCCATATTATTTCTAGTAGTTTTAATTACATATATAATTGTTAACCCTTAAAAACCTTAATTACTAGTGAAAATAAATAATTAAACAATTGTGAACTATTTTATACATTAGCGTTTTGTGGCAAATTTATAAACATTTTAATTTTCTAGAAACATATGCTTTTTCATAGTGATTTTTTTCAGTGTGGCACAAAACGTGTTTACTAATAAACCCAAATATTTTTTGTTCCTCCTTAAAATGAAACCAAAAGTAAATAACCTTACATTTAGTAATTAGTGTTTTCGTATTTCATCTTATTTGGAAATTATCTAGATATTTAATGACTATCCATCACTTAATTTAACTAAGCAAAACTTTAAGATTTCAGGTTACCAAAAAGATTGTGCAAACTGCTTAAGGAGACATACTGTGAAACATAAATATTGCTAAAAACTTCACCTAAAAACTAACTTCACATCTATTTAAATCACTTGTTTTCAACAACTGTGCTTAGCTTACTTCATCATACCAGGTTATATTTCTTGCTGACAAGTTTTATAACAGAGATAACATAAACTTATTTGACAAATAAACCTAGATAGAATAAAAGTTATATGTATGCATTATATTCACTGTTGATAACACTAAAGACATGTCTATTTTAATTAAACTAACAGATTTGAATTAGCTTTAATACCAAATATTTTCCTAGATCACATGAACCTGAAAAGCATTTGGGTTAGTTTCTGTTATATTTTTTGAGAATTGTATAAATACTAAATTCACATAGGCATTATTTTTCTTTAAGCCAATTATACAGAACTCTATTCTGTTTTTACAAATTAATTTTGACAAAACCATCTGGAGGTAAAAAAAAATGCAATACATCTACAACATATACAGAGACACACACAAAGAAAACGCTGACCCAAACTCTAGTTGAGATTTTATAGTTCTTGTTCTAAAATTTTAACCATGAGGCAGGTAAGACAATGTAAAACTCACTAGCTTAAAAAGAACAGTTAAATAAGTATACCTGCTCCAATGTCTGTGGCTAAAGCCTTTTCTACTAATATTTGTGGAGAAAACACTTTAGATCTGTATTTGTCCTTAACAAGTAATCTTTAACTTTCCCAGATCTATTTTATTGGAGTATAATTGATATACAATGTTTTGTTAGTTTCTGCTGTACAACAAAGTGAATCAGCTATATGTATACATACATCCCCTCCCTTTTGGGCCTTCCTCCCACCCCCTCATCCCACCCCTCTAGGTCATCACAGGGCACCTAGTTGAGTTCCATGTGCTATACAGCAGCTTCCCACTAGCTAGCTATTTTACACATGAAAGTGTACATATATCGAGCCTAATCTCCTAAATTATCCCACTCTCCTCTTCCCGCACTGTGTCCACATGTCCATTCTCTACATCTGCATCTCTATTCCTGCCTTGAGAAGATGTTCATCTATACCATTTTTCTAGATTCCATATGTAAGAGTCAATATACGGTATTTGTTTTTTTCTGATTTACTTCACTCAGTATGACAGACTCTAGGTGCATCCACATCTCTACAAATGACCCAATTTTGTTCCTTTTCATGGCTGAGTAATTAATATTCCATTGTATATATGTACCACATCTCCCTTGTCCATTCATCTGTTAATGGACATTTAGACTGCATCCATTTCCTGGCTGTTGTAAATAGTATAAATGAACATTGGGTTACATATGTCTTTTTGAATTATGGTTTTCTTAGGGTATATGCCCAGTAGTAGAACTGCTGGGTCACTTGGTAGTTCTATTTTTAATTTTTTAAGGAACATTCATACTGTTCTCTACAGTGGCTGTATCAATTTACATTCCCACCAACAGTGTAGGAGGGTTGCCTTTCCTCCACACCCTCTCCAGCATTTATTTAGATTTTTTGATGATGGCCATTCTGGCCACTGTGAGGTGATACATCATAGTTCTGACTTGCATTTCTCTAATAATTAGTGATATTGAGCATCTTTTCATGTGCCTTCTGGTCACCTGTATGTCTTCTTTGGAGAAAGGTCTATTTAGGTCTTCCATCCATTTTTTTTATTGAGTTGCTCTTTTGATATTGAGCTGCATGAGTTGTTTGTATATTTTGGAGATTAATCCCTTGTTGGTTGCTTCACTTGCAAATATTTTCTCCCACTTTGACGGTTGTCTTTTCATCCTGTTTATGGCTTATTTGCTCTGCAGAAGCCTTTAAGTTTAATTCAGTCCCATTTGTTTTTTTATTTGTTTCTTTGTATTTTCACTACTCTTGAAGGTGAGTCAAAAAAGATCTTGCTATGACTTATGGCAAAGAATGTTTTTCTTATGTTTTCCTCTAAGAGTTTTACACCGTCCAGTCTTACATTTAGGTCTTTAATCCATTGGGCAAGAGAGCTTTTATAGCAGTTTGTATTTTTAAAAGGCTTCCCCCATTTGGGGGAGAATGGATACATGTGTATGTATGGTTGAATCCCTTTGTTGTACACCTGAAACTATCATAAAATTGTTAATTAGCTATACACTGATACAATATGAAAAAAATTTTAAAAGCCTTACCCCTACTTTTTCATTTTGATCTCAGAAATTGAGGATGGTCTACATAAGAGTTGCCAGAGAAAGACTAGGTAAAACAATTAGATATCAAAGACAGGGAAATAATGCAAGTTCCTCCAAGAAGGACTTTTGGTCTTTAAAGACTAGAATTTTTACAATATGTACAAGCTTCCTGAGATAAAGAGGAGGTTTTGGGATATAAGGTAAAAGGATAGGTGAGCTCTGCATTTTTTCTGCAGTCACATTTCTGGTTTTGCAAAGATCTGTAAGATAAGGATAGTTGCTTTCAATTTCTCAAGAAATTAAGAGGCAACTTAAATGGCATCAGCCGAGAGAACGCACTGGTCACAGCAAACACCCTCTTCCAACAACAGAGGAGAAGACTTTACACATGGACATCACCAGATAGTCAATACCAAAATCAGATTGATTATATTCTCTGCAGCAAAAGATGGAGAAGCTCTTTACAGTCAGCAAAAACAAGACCAGGAGCGGATGTGGCTTAGATCATGAACTCTTTATTGCCAAATTCAGACTTTAATTGAACAAAGTGGGGAAAACCACTAGACCATTCAGGTATGATCTAAATCAAATCCCTTATGACTATACAGCATAACGTAGACAGCATATAAAAAAGCAGAGACATTACTTAGCCAACAAAGGTCCATCTAGTCAAGGCTATGGTTTTTCCAGTAGTCATGTCCATACATGTGAGAGTTGGACTATAAAGAATGCTGAGTGCCGAAGAATTGATGTTTTTGGTGTTGGAGAAGACTCTTGAGAGTCCCTTGGACTGCAGGGAGATCCAACCAGTCCATCCTAAAGGAAATCAGTCCTGAATATTCATTGGAAGGACTGATGCTGAAGCTGAAACTCCAGTATTTTGGCCACCTGATGCAAAGAACTGACTCACTGGAAAAGATCCTGATACCGGGAAAGATTGAAGGCGGGAGGAGAAGGGGATGACAGAGGATGAGATGGCTGGATGGCACCACCGACTTAATGGACATGAGTTTGAGTAAACTCCAGGAGTTGGTGATGGACAGGGAGGCCTGGTGTGCTGCAGTCCATGGGGTCACAAAGAGTCAGACATGACTGAGCAACTGAACTGAACATATTATAAAGTTTAATCTATAAATTAGGTGCAGTAAGAGATTTATAATCATAACTAATAATAAAATAGAACAGTTATAACAATATAGTATAATGAAAATTATGTGAATGTAGTCTCTGTCACAATATATTCTATGGTATTATACTCACCCTTCTTGAGATAATATGAGATGATAAAATGCCTATGTAATGAGATGAAGTGAGGTGACATAGCATTAGGCTACTACTGCCTTTCTGATGATATGCCAGGAGGACCATCTGCTTTGGGTGATCCTGGATCATCGAGCCATGATGATGCTAATGGATGGATGTCAGGAGCAAAGAAAGTCACTGGTTGGGAATTCCAGGGTGGATGTAGCTGGAGGGCTTAAGGTTTCATCACATTACTCTGAATGGTTTGCAATTTAAAACTTCAGATTTAATTCTAGAATTTTCCATTTAACATTTTCAGACGACAGTTAACTAGGGGTGACAGAAACTATGGAATGTGAAACTGCAGATATGAGGGACTATTGTAATATGTAAGAGAGTTGTACTGCTGTGTTGTGAATTACATGGCGCTTTACAGCACACCTCAATGCATGGAAATTTTGAGGACAGTAATCAACTTATCCTAACTGACTTATCCATGACCAACTTATCCTAACACAAGACTCTTAAGAGTTAGGTAACAAGTGCTCCTTCAGATTTTATGAGCCCACCAATTTTTCAATTTTTGGTTTCCAAGATTCTCATTAGCAATAGCCCTTATCTACACAAAACAAGACAAATATGTTCACCTTAACACACCAGCAGTAACCAAGAGATGTTACTGTGGCCTGCCAGGAGAAGGCCTGGTACACACTACCACCAGCTTCCAATGTGGAACCTGGGACTGGAGAAAAGGACTGAACCAGTAGACCCAACAAGTGGAGACTGAAGACTGAGATTCTAAACAAATGGGGAACTATTGACTGAATCGCCAGCAGTTCTCAAAGTGGAATCTGGAGACTGAACTAAGGGCTAAGGTTTTTCAATCAAATAGGAAACTGTGGTCTAACTACGAGAATGTCCTAATGTGGAACTGCAGAAAGCCAATTAGATTGAGCTTTCAAGGCAAAGAGCTCAAGGCAAAGGGAATGGAACTCTGAACCAAGAGGAACTTACCCACACCCCTAGGAAATGGTAAAAAGACAGAGAATTCAAAAGGTTTGCAGGGCACCACACCTTTGTGTCTCCTTGATCCGAAAGCCATCAGAAGTCTCCTTCAGTTTCACTTCTTCCACCAATATGTTAAATAACAAAATTCAGCTGAGTATATTTTAAACCTCTTGTTAGCTTTATTCAACAATTCATGAATCAAGCAACATCCCATATACCAAACAGGAAAGAGCTCTGAGGAGCTGTACAAAGTGGAAGACTTTTACAGGTAGGAGGAGGCAGAACAAGGAAGTTATTCTAGCAAAGAGTTGACTGTTTAAGGCAAGGTGACCTTCCTCTGGGGAACAGCAGGGGACTATCTGGCAAATTACTTCTTTAGTGCTGACTAGGAAATTCCAGACTAACTGGTTAAGATTACATTCCTGGGAGAGGTTGGAACTGTAATTAAGTTTCATATTGAGTCTCCGTTTGTGACGTGGGCTTAGCACAAGTGACTCCATTTGGGGCCTTATCTCTTTTCTAACATACAATTTCCATAAAAAAAATTGTTCACACTGTTTACAATAGCCAAGACATGGAAACAACCTAAATGTCTATCGACAGAGGAATGGATAAAGATGTGGTACATATATACAATGGAATACTACTCAGCCATTAAAAAGAATGAGATAATGTCATTTGCAGCAACATGGATGGACCTAGGGATTGTCATACTGAGTGAAGTAACTCAGACAGAGAAGGAGAACTATCCTATAACATCCCTTATATCTGAAACCTAAAAAAAAAAAGATACAAGTGAAATTACTTATAAACAGAGACTCACAAACTTGGAGGACAAACTATGGTTACCAGGGCAGTAGGGCAGGGGGAGGTTGGGGGAAAGGGGTAGCTAGGGAGTTTGGGACGGACATGTACACACTGCTATATTTAAAATGGATAACCGATGCATGATACAGGATGCTTGGGGCTGCTTCACTGGGATGACCCAGAGGGATGGTACGGGGAGGGAGGTGGGAGAGGGGTTTAGGATGGGGAACATGTGTACGCCCGTGGTGGATTCATGTTGATGTATGGCAAAACCAATACAATACTGTAAAGTCATTAGCCTCCAATTAAAATAAATAAATTTATACTTAAAAAAAATAAAATGGATAACCAACAAAGACCTACTGTATAGCACAAGGAACTCTGTTCAATGTTATGTGGCAGACTTGATGGGAGAGGAGTTTTGTGGAGAATGGATACATGGCTGAGTACCATTGCTGTTCACCTGAAGCTATTAGAACACTGTTAATCAGTTATAACCCAATACAAAATAAAGTTTTAAAAAACTGTATGCAAAAGCTTTTAAGTTTAATTAGGTCCCATTTGTTTATTTTTGCTTTTATTTTCAATACTCTGGGAGGTGGATCATAGAGGATCCTGCTGTGATTTATGTCGGAGAGTGTTTTGCCTATGTTTTCCTCTAGGAGTCCTCAGTCCAGGTTTGATGCATGAGAGAGGGTGCTTGGGGCTGGTGCACTGGATGACCCAGAGGGATGGGATGGGGAGGGAGGTGCGAGGGGGGTTCAGGATGGGGAACACATGTATACCCGTGGTGGATTCATGTTAATGTATGGCAAAACCACTACAATATTATAAAGTAATTAACCTACAATTAAAATAAATTTATATTTTTTAAAACTGTATGAATATATATCTATATATGTATACAGAAACATCCTTGGGATATAGACACCAAAATAATAAGGCTTCTTTCTAGGTGGTGGGAATTTTAGATGATTTTGCTCTTCTGCTTCAGACCTTTCTATTTTATCTTCTGAATTTTTGTAATGACTATTCCTGCTGCCCAGGAGTAAAGTCATCTTGATGGGCATATAATTTATTTTATCACAGAGGGTCTCATGCTTAGAAGAGTCCATGTTTGGTTTCATATTCTGTTGCCACTATTTTGAAATTCTGAATAATTCAGGAACAAGGGACCCCACATTTTCATTTTGCACTGAGTCCTACAAATTACACAGGTGGTCCTGTCAGGAGTATAGCTTGCCTCTTCAGTTCTCATCCAGAAATGTGTTGCTCTACAACTATCATGGGTGGCTGCGCAGGCGCAGGAGGGTCGAGAGGAGCTACTCCACATCCAAGGTAAAGAGGGGTGGCCATGAGGAGATACCCCTCGTCCAAGGTAAGGAGCACCAGCTGCACTTTGCTGGAACATCCATGAAGAGACACCCCATGTCCAAGGTAAGAGAAACCCAAGTAAGATGGTAGGTGTTGTGAGAGGGTAGACACTGAAACCATAATCACAGAAAACTAGCCAATTTGATCACACGGACCACAGCTTGTCTAACTCAATGAAACTAAGCCATGCCGTGTGGGGCCACCCAGGATGGGCGGGTCATGGAGGAGAGGTCTGACAAAATGTGGTCCACTGAAGAAGGGAATGGCAAGCCACTTCAGTATTCTTGCCTTGAGAACCCCATGAACTATATGGAAAGACAAAATGATAGGATACTGAAAGAGGAACTCCTCAGGTCAGTAGGTGCCCATTATGCTACTAGAGATCACTGGAGAAATAACTCCAGAAAGAATGAAGGGATGGAGCCAAAGCGAAAACAATACCCAGCTGTGGATGTGACTGGTGATAGAAGCAAGGTCCAATGCTATAAAGAGCAATCTTGCATATGAACCTGGAATGTTAGGTCCATGAATCAAGGCAAACTGGAAGTGATCAAACAGATGGCAAGAGTGAATGTCAACATTCTAGCAATCAGCAAACTAAAATGGACGGGAATGGGTGAATTTAACTCAGATGAGCATTATATCTACTACTGCAGGCAGGAATCCCTCAGAAGAAATGGAGTAGCCATCATGGTCAACAAGAGAGTCCAAAATGCAGTACTTGGATGCAGTCTCAAAAAGACAGAATGATCTCTGTTCGTTTCCAAGGCAAATAGTAATTCAAGTCTATGCCCCAACCAGTAACACTGAAGAAGCTGAAGTTGAACAGTTCTATGAAGACCAACAAGACCTTTTAGAACTAACACCCCAAAAGATGTCCTTTTCATTATAAGGAACTGGAATGCAAAAGTAGGAAGTCAAGAAACACCTGGAGTAACAAGCAAATTTGGCCTGGAATACTGAATGAAGCAGGGCAAAGGCTAACAGAGTTTTGCCAAGAGAACACACTGGTCATAGCAAACACCCTCTTCCAACAACACAAGAGATGATTCTACATATGGACATCACCAGATGGTCGACACCGAATACAGAATGATTTTATACTTTGCAGCCAAAGATGGAGAAGCTCTTTACAGTCAGCAAAAACAAGACCAGGAGCGGACTGTGGCTTAGATCATAATTCAGACTTTAATTGAACAAAGTAGGGAAAACCACTAGACCATTCAGGTATGACCTTAATCAAATTCCTTATGATTATACAGTGGAAGTGAGAAATAGATTTAAGGGACTAGATCTGATAGATAAAAGTGCCTGATGAACTATGAATGGAGATTCGTGACACTGTACAGGAGACAGGGATCAAGACCATCCCCATGGAACAGAAATGCAGAAAAAGCAAAATGGCTGTCTGGGGAGGCCTTACAAACAGCTGTGAAAAGAAGAGAGGCGAAAAGCAAAGGAGAAAAGGAAAGATATAAGCATCTGAATGCACAGTTCAAAAGAATAGCAAGAAGAGATAAGAAAGCTTTCCTCAACAATCAATGCAAAGAAATAGAAGAAAACAACAGAATGGGAAAGACTAGAGATCTCTTCAAGAAAATTAGAGATATCAAGGGAACATTTCATGCAAAGATGGGCTTGATAAAGGACAGAAATGGTATGGACCTAACAGAAGCAGAAGATATTAAGAAGAGGTGGCAAGAATACACAGAAGAACTGTACAAAAAGAGCTTTACGACCAAGATAATCATGATGGTGTGATCACTCACCTAGAGCCAGACATCCTGGAATGTGAAGTCAAGTGGGCCTTAGAAAGCATCACTACGAACAAAGCTAGTGGAGGTGATAAAATTCTAGTTGAGCTATTTCAAATCCTGAAAGATGATGCTGTGAAAGTGCTGTACTAAATATATCAGCACATTTGGAAAACTCAGCAGTGGCCACAGGACTGGAAAAGGTCAGTTTTCATTCCAATCCCAAAGAAAGGCAATGCCAAAGAATGCTCAGACCACCACACAATTGCACTCATCTCACACACTAGTAAAGTGATGCTCAAAATTCTCCAAGCCAGGCTTCAGCAATACGTGAACCATGAACTTCCAGATGTTCAAGCTGGTTTTAGAAAAGGCAGAGGAACCAGAGATCAAACTACCAACATCTGCTGGATCATGGAAAAAGCAAGAGAGTTCCAGAAAAACATCTATTTCTGCTTTATTGACAATGCCAAAGCCAGGTCACAATAAACTATGGAAAATTCTGAAATAGATGGGAATAACAGACCACCTGACCTGCCTCTTGAGAAACCTGTTGTGAGGAAGCAACAGGTAGAACTGGACATGGAACAACAGACTGGTTCCAAATAGCAAAAGGAGTACGTCAAGACTGTATATTGTCACCCTGCTTATTTAACTTATACGCAGAGTACATCATGAGAAACGCTGGACTGGAAGAAGCACAAGCTGGAATCAAGATTGCCGGGAGAAATATCAATAACTTCAGATATGCAGATGACAACACCCTTATGGCAGAAAGTGAAGAGGAACTAAAAAGCCTCTTGATGAAAGTGAAAGAGGAGAGTGAAAAAGTTGGCTTAAAGCTCAACATTCAGGTAACGAAGATCATGGCATCCAGTCCCATCACTTCATGGGAAATAGATGGGGAAACAGTGGCAACAGTGGCAGACTTTATTTTGGGGGGCTCCAAAATCACTGCAGATGGTGACTGCAGCCATGAAATTAAAAGATGGTTACTCCTTGGAAGGAAAGCTATGACCAACCTAGATAGCATATTGAAAAACAGAGACATTACTTTGCCAACAAAGGTCCATCTATGGTTTTTCCAGTGGTCATGTATGGATGTGAGAGTTGGACTGTAAGAAAGCTGAGCACCAAAGAATTGATGCTTTTGAACTGTGGTGTTGGCGAAGACTCTTGAGAGTCCCTTGGACTGCAAGGAGATCCAACCAGTCCATTCTGAAGGAGATCAGCCCTGGGATTTCTTTGGAAGGAACGATGCTAAAGCTGAAACTCCAATACTTTGGCCACCTCATGCGAAGAGGTGACTCATTGGGAAAGACTGATGCTGGGAGGGACTAGGGGCAGGAGGAGAAGGGGACGACAGAGGATGAGATGGCTGGATGGCATCACCGACTCAATGAACAAGAGTTTGGGTGAACTCCGTGAGTTGGTGATGGACAATGAGGCCTGGCGTGCTGCAATTCATGGGGTAGCGAAGACTTGGACACGACTGAGCAACTGAAATGAACTGACCACTATCACCATGGAGAACTTGCTACTCTCATTTTTGTTTTGAGTGGAAGGGTAAAACCTCTTAGTAAGGAGGCTTTTGACCTATTTTTTTCACTGTCAGCAAGGCTGTCAATTCACTCCCTGAAGAGAAGGGAAAGCCTCTGAGAGCAGAAAATGGTTTCTTCTCTACTAGAGTTTAGTTTAACATGCTCTCCTAGCCTCTGACAGGATGGACTGTAGGTGTCCATAATAGAACAGTAACTTCCAAAATGCCAATCCTAACAGGAGGGAAAAAATCTATTCTCCTGTGATCTACAATCAATCTCAGCCACTACTCTAGCATCAAATGCATATATGTACATTTACATACATGAATTATTAAGTCATTCTATAATGAGCATTCACGCCTACAGCCTTGCCAAGCAAGGCTTTCATAATATCCCTAAGTAGTTCAGCAACAATTCAGAGCAACAACTAAAGCCGTCTTCTTAGCTACCAGTGAATATACTCAATGCCCATATTGATTTTCTATAGTTCATTTACATCAAGTAAGCTTTTATTGTCAGGAAGTTTCATGTAATTCTCCACTTGGAGATGTCACTGTTTATTTCTTTTGTAAAGATTATTTTTTTAACCAGGCATCCCTAATTCCAAAGAAATCATATTTTCTAAATGTCAAAATAATGTCCTTAACCTCCTTTATCTCTATGGTTTGTTTCCTTTTTCTACAGTAATATCTACTCAGATGAAAGAAGGTCACAGTCCTAATGTGACTCAATCCCATTAAAACCAGTGGTCTCAGGAATTCCTTGGTTGTCCAGTAGTTAGGACTCAGCACTTTCACTACCATGGCCCAGGGTTCATCCCTGGTCAGGGAACCAAGATTCTGCAAGCTTTATGGCATGGCCAAAAACAAAACAAACAAACAAGCAAAAACTAAAAAGTAAACAAAAGCCCAAAACAGTGGATGTAATATCTTGTCAGAAAATGTTTGGAGGTTAATTTATCATCAATAAATATTCATCAAATGTCTTATCTGCATGCTTTTTAATCCTTCAAATAAATCCACTTACCTAGATGAGAATTATAAAAATCAACACATTTCCTCTAAGGAGTTCTTTTGGTTCACATATCCTCTATTAGCTTTACTGACATTGCATCAAACTCCCCAGTGTTTTAGTGACCTCCACTGTCTCATAATTGTCACGTAAACAGAAAACTTCTGGGACTTCCCTGGTGGCCCAGTGACCAAGACTCCATAGTCCCGATGCAGGGGCCTGGGTTTGATCAGGGAACTAGATCCCACTGTCTCAACTACAGAGTTCACATGCTGCAACTAAGACACAGCACAGCCAAATAAATAAACATTTTTCAAAATTTAACATAAAAAACAAGAAACTTCTAATTATGGATACTTTCAAACATACACAAAAGTACAGAGAATAGTGCAATGAAATTCCAGGTATCTACTACAGTTTCAGCAATTACATTCTGCCTATTTTAATCATCACTTCTTAATTTTGTTTCTCGATTTGGAGCAAACTTTGAACATTAGATTCTAGCTAGGAATAAAGCCAAATTCATATTCTCACTTGAAACAAAGCTGTCACCTAAGTAGCAGTTATCTAGTTAAAATCTAAAACCATCCCCACTCCCAGATTTTCCATCTCTACCCAACCTGCTTTCTAACTCGCTCTCCTCCCACCCTTGAGCTTCAACTAGCACTTGTCCCAGCTAACTGGTCTAATCCTTTCAACTACTTAAATGTGGGACAGGAGGACTTTGCTTAGCATACTGCAGAAGAGACAAAACTGCCCTCTTACCATTGCATCCCAGGGCAATTCCATTTCAATTCTTTAACTTCTGTAGAAGTGAACAAGTAACAGAATTCGATTAAAACTTATTTTTCAGACCTTTTGTTCAAAGATCTATGTAAATGCATGCCCATCTCTATCCATGTGAAAGTGGATATTAGATAAAGAAGGCAAGAGCAAGGCTCAGAGGGAATAAGATGGAGGATTAAGTTATGGATCAAGGGAAAGGAAGCAATGATTCTAGGCTCCCTCTGGGAGATTTTATGTCCTTTAATCTTCCCAGCAACTTCAGGTATCATCTAATCCCCATTTTACATATGAGGAAACTGAAGAAATTCAAACTTCAGAAGTTCTATGGCTCAAGACACCCAGTTTGAGAATGCTGCAGGCGGGACTGAGTCTGATTTGACTCCAGAGCCATGCCCTTCTTACCTAAATAATAAGGTCAGGAGCACTGGAAATTGACTGGGATCCCCCAGGACAATTCCTTCTGAGGCCCAAGCCTCCCAACAAATGCTGCTGTATAATGAGACTTTCTCTCTTCTTCACCAGATGGTCCCCTAAATTAGTTGAAGCCTGTGGGCCTTGAATATAAAACAGGCAGATGCATCTCGACTATAATACAGCAGTTTGGCTTCAGTTACAAGTGTTATGCTTTAAATATAAGAATGTGATTGATTTATAGTATTTTTAATGATAGGGAGTTTTTGTGCTTGATCAGCTCAGCCCTGAATGCCTGGCTGCTCTTCATAACAGATAGAACTATACCTAAGCAGGCCACCGAAAGTAAGAGTTCTATTTCTCTGGGACAGGCCTGAGTAAGAGCACCTTTGCCCACTCATACTGCTGATGCTGCACCTAAGAGACCCACCAGAGGCAGTTCTTGCTCTTCCTCCCTTGGCCAGACTAGGCAGGAGGTGTTTCCTCAGTAAGTCCCCAGCTTGCTGGAATAATAACCACCTTGCTCCTTTCTTTGCCACCAACATTTACCCTAGTCTGCCTGAATCTAGAAGCTGATCCCTCTAGACTAGAGATCTTGCCTCTTCTTCACTGAGTTGAGGGGACAAGAGGCAGCTTTAAAACTTGCTTCTCTCTCACTCACATTTAGGATGCCTCCTTTTTCTGTATGTAAAGGCTCTGCTCATCTACAGCTAACCAAATTCTGCTCTAACTTTGAAACTGAGAAATCAGTCTTTATTCAGACACACGCTTCCTCTACAAAGCACAGCAGTTGGGTGGAGTGGAGGCAGCAGTGCAAAGGCAGGATCCAGGAGGGAGAGGGAAGAAAGCAATTCTGAAAGGGAGGGAGGAACAGCCTCAGGGTGAGAGAAGGGAGGTGTCATCAGAGGGGGAAGCAGGCAGCAGGAAGGAAGATGAATTCACTACTGAGGCGCAATGGAGAAGGGACTAAGTACCAAGCACTCTGCTAAATGCTTTACACATACCAAGTGAGAATGGGCTGGAAAATGGGGAGGGATTTATGAATGCCATTACAGTAGTGCAGGCAAGAATTAATTAGGAACTTAATAGAGTACTGACCGTTTGAATGGGAAAGGAGCACAGAAGCAGGATTCACTGGAAGAGAGTCACAGTGTAGAGCAATTGATGGGGTGTAGAGGTCAGGAGAAGGAAGAAACCAAGAGCTTTGGGTTTTCATAAGTGACTGTGAATGTAAGGGGAAATGACTGTCAGGAGATGGATGTACACAAGGTTAGTTCAGTTTGGGGCCTACTTGAGCTTTAAAATTTTTATTATGCAAATTTCCAAACAGAGAGAAAAGAGAATAGGATACTGAAGTCCCATATACCCATTATCTAGCTCAATAATTATCAACACACAACCAATCTTGTTTCTCATCAATACCCTTACCTATTCTTTCTCTCCCCAACTGAATTATTTTGAAGTAAATCCCAAATATCATATCATCCATAAACATTTCAATATGTATTTCTGAAAAATATTCCTAACATAGCCACATATAATCATCTCAACTAAAAAGGTAACATTAAGTTTTAATGTCATCAAATACTTAGTGTCATCAGTAATTATTCAAACTTCCTCTATCAGCTCCTTGTTTGATTTATATAGCTAATTGGTTAAAATCAGGATCCAGGGCTTCCTTGCTGGCTCAGTGGTAAAGAATCCATCTGCTAATGGAGGAGACACATGTTCAATCTCTGATCCAGGAAGATCCCACATGCCACAGAGTAACTGAGCCCATTTTACTCAGTAGCCCACAGCTACTGAGCCTACACACCCAAGAGCCCACGCTACACAATAGGAGAAACCACCACAATAAGAAGTCTGCGCACCACAACCAGAGAGTGGCCCCACTCTCCACAACTAGAGAAAAGCCCACACAGCAATGGAGACCCAACACAACCAAAATAAGTAAACAAGTTTTTTTAAAAATCAGGATCCAGATAAGCAGACCCATTGAACATAAGATTCATAAGATTGTCTCAAACAGACACTTGGAGATATCAAGCAGGCAACTGAAATTTGGGGTCCAAAATTCAAGAGGTAGAGGCCAGAAATATAGATGTGAAAATCATCTTCCCAGAGGGAACAGTTGCAGCTAACTGACTAGATGAAACTATTGAGTAGATATTAAAGGAGAGGAATATAACAATAAAAATGCCCTAAGGATAGAACCCTGGTGGAAGTGAAAGTCACTCAGTCGTGTCCAGTGCTTTGTGACCCCATGGACTGTAGTCTATGGAATTCTCCAGGCCAGAATACTGGAGTGAGTGCCTTTCCCTTCTCCAGGAGATCTTCCCAACCCAGGGATTAAACCCAGGTCTCCTACATTACAGGCAGATTCTTTACCAGCTGAGCCACAAGGGAAGCCCAAGAATACTGGAGTGGGTAGCCTATCCCTTCTCCAGGGGATCTTCCCGATCCAGGGATCAAACCAGGGTCTCCTGCATTTCAGGTGGATTCTTTACCTATTGAGCTATGAGGGAAGCCTAAATATTAGAAGAAATAGTGGTTGTATAGTCCATGGAATTCTCCAGGCCAAAATACTGGAGTGGGTAGCCTATCCCTTCTCCAGCGGATCTTCCCGACCCAGGAATCGAACTGGGGTCTCCTGTATTGCAGGCAGATTCTTTACCAACTTTAGCTATGAGGGAAGCTATGAAAAACCCTGGTGAGCAACTAAACTCAGAAGAAGAGAGACTGAGGATGAGAACTGGGAGATGTTGCAAAACCAGTACTCAAGAAACCAAGCATGACACTCAAAGAGTTGGAGAACTCAGGTTTATTACACTGGCGGGCCTAGAGGAGTTAACACGCCAAGCTCTGAGCCCCAAACAAAGGGATTACAGAGTTTTTATAGACAGACTGTAGTGGGCTACACTAGCTGTTAACAGGCTGGTTTAAACTAAGGGGTTTCACACGCGTGCGCAGGAACAGTGGTCAAGATGAGGAGGGGGATGCCTGACCTGGACAGGCATGATTAAGCATTTGCAGGGGCTGGGTGACTGCAAAGAGCAGGACAAGGGTGAGTGAGATAAACTCCAGTTCCTAGTATTTCAAGTCCCCACTTTCTGAGACTACATGACCTACATGACCTATGTGATCCAGACTTTGCAAGAGGCAAGGTGAGTTACAGAGGCAGAAGGAGGTAACATTTTAATTATTCCTCTTCAGAGAGAATACTTTGGGAAAGAAACAAGAAGCTGAAAAGTTGAAAAAAGCAAACAAGATACTGTTGTCACCAGAACCAAGAAATGAGTGTTGCACAGAGAAAGGACCACACAATTTCCTCAGTCAATGTTTTCCCTCAAAACAGACTTGTACTAGGACTCAGTCCTTACTCTGTTGTGTGACTTTCTAGTTGTGTTACCAGTTGAGCAAGTCACCTCCCTAAGTCCAAGATTCTTCACACTTAAAGGGGACTTCCCTGGTGGTCCAGTGGCTAAGACTCCATGTTCCCAATGCAGGGGGCCCAGGTTCCATCCCTGGTCAGGGAACTAGATCTCACATGCCACAACTAAGAGTTCACATGCTGCAACTAAAGATCCCTTAGTGCCACAACCAAGACCTGCCAGATAACCAAATAAAAACGAATATTTTAAGAAATGACAGGACCAGTCCTTCTTGTTAACAGACTACTATGAGGATCAAATGAGAATGGAATCATGTGAAGAAGGCTTTGCTGACTGCAAAGCACTGGACAAACAGGAGAAGCTGAGAGTTATAGATATCTTTATTGTTATTTGTATTATGTAAAAATACAACTGCTGAATGGTGGACTGGAAGTTTTACTATTGGGAATCCTGAATTTGAAAGGCCATAATTCTTTAAATGTCTCATTAGATATAATAGGCAGCTTTTAGAACACTGTGCTGAACACTGTTCTAAATCCTCCAAGTACCTTAACTCACTTGATCCTAAAAAAAAAAAAAAATTATGAGATATGTACTATTATTAACCTTGTCTTACAGATGAAGCAGCTAAGGCTAGGAAAAGTGAACAAACTTGCCCTAGGTCACATAGCTAGGAAAGTGGCTGAGCCAGAGCTCAAGCCAAGTCTTTCCTATGCCAGAGCCTGACTTCTTGATCACTACACCAAACTTCCTCTAAAACATACACCTTGGAAAACTGGAAGATCACCATATTGCAGTCCTAATGAATTATGGATCTAGGCATCAATGGCAGCTATCATCACAAAGGCAACCAGACATAATGTTCCTGAAGGAAGCACATATCACAACCAATGAAGAAATCTTTGACCTCTACCCTCCTCCCCTCAAAATTGAATCTGAATCAAACAAACCTTTTAGATTAGGGTTACAGTTACCAGATAAATTTCAGGATGCCCAGTTTAAAATGAATTTCAGATAAGCAACAAATAATATTTTTAGTGTAAGTATGTACCATGCAATATTTTGTATGTCCCAAATGCTATATTTGGGACACAGTTATACTAAAAAGGTATTGTTTACCTGAAATTCAATTTTAACTGGGAACTCTGTATTTTTATTTGCTAAATCTGGCAGCCCTACTTTAGATCCATTTATAAAGAACACAAAGGGCAGAGAAACATTAAAGGAACCAGAATGTGGCTATCTGCATCAGACTATGGGTAAATGTATAAGACAAACAATAAGACTTCTTCAAAAAGAAATGTTAAGGGGGAGAGAGAAAAGGAGACACCTATAGACTAAAGAAACTTGAGACACAAAACTCAATCACAATGTGTAGACTGTTTGGATTCTGATTCAGATGATTAAAATCATCACAATCGTGATATTGTTAGTAACTAGAACACTGTTAAGTAATTCCTTAAGTATATTAAGGAATTCGTTTTCTGGTGGTATTGTGGGGTTTTTTTTTTTTTAAAGAAGTCCTTATCTCTTATATTTAATAGACACATTTTGAAATATTTATAGATGAAGTGGCATGTCCAAGAAGTGCTTCACAATAATCTGGATGGGAGGGAAGTGGAAAGGGTAATAAGACTGGCTTTGAATTGAGGATGTTGAAACTTCCTTAAATTGAAGCAATTTACAGCCTTTTTTACATGTGATTTCATTATATTTTTCTATTTGTTTGAAATTCCTCATCATTTAAAAAAAAGTTTTTTGAAAAAAACAATACCTAACACAGTGCCTGACCTATTGTAAACACTTAATATATATTTGTTGGCAGGTAAATGAGTTTGTTAATTAAAAAAATAAAGCTTCCAGATGGTCATCAAATGGAGAAACATTTTGAAATGAGACTGTAAACAGACTCTGTATGATTTCAATACCTTTAAACTATGAGATTTTTGCATTTTATGTCCCTGGATATGATCCAGTGTCTCCTGGTTTATGGTCTATGGGAACTTGAATAGAATTTGTATCCTGCTGCTGTGTGAAAATTGTATAAATCTTAATTATGTTGAATTGGTTTTAAAAATAAGTAAAACTGGTTACTACATCAAAAAGCTCATATATCATGATCAAGTTGGGTTTATTCCAGGGATGCAAGGATTCTTCAATATATGCAAATCAATCAATGTGATACATGATATTAACAAATTGAAAGATAAAAACTATATGATAATCTCAATAGATGCCAAAAAGCCTTTGACAAAATTCAGCAGCCATTTATAAATAAAACTCTTCAAAAAATGGGCATAGAAGAAACCTACCTCAACATAGTAAAGGCCATATATGATAAGCTCACAGCAAACATTATTCTCAATGGTGAAAAACTGAAAGCATTCCCCTAAGATCAGGAACAAGACAAGGGTGTCCACTTTCACCACTATTATTCAACATAGCTCTGGAAGTCCTAGCTACCACAATCAGAGAAGAAAAAGAAATAAAAGGAATCCAGACTGGAAAACAAGAAGTAAAGCTCTCACTATTTGCAGATGACATGATACTGTACATAGAAAACCCTAAAGATAGTGTCAGAAAATTACTAGAGCTAACCAGTGAATTTAGCAAAGTTGCAGGATACAAAATCCATACACAGAAATCACTTGCATTTCTATCCACTAACAATGAAAAATCAGAAAAAGAAATTAAGGAATCAATCCCATTCTCCATTGCAACAAAAGAATTAAATATCTAGAAATAAAACTTACCTAAGGAGACAAAAGAACTGTACACAAAAAATTATAAGACACTATGAAAGAAATAAAAGACAACATAAACAGATGGAGAGATAGTCCATGTTCCTGGTTAGGAAGAATCAATATTGTGAAAATGACTATACCACCAAATGCAATCTACAGATTCAATGCAATCCCTATCAAATTACCAATGGCATTTTTCACAGAACTAGAACAAAAAAAAATTCACAATTCATATGGAAACACAAAAGACCCTGAACAGCCAGAGCAGTCTTGAGGAAGAAGAATGGAGCTGGAGGAACCAACCTTCCTGACTTCAGATTATACTACAAAGTTATAGTCATCAAGACAGTATGGTACTGGCACAAAAACAGAAACATAGACCAATGGAACAAGATAGAAAGCCCAGAAATAAACCCATGCACCTACGGGTAACTTATTTTTGACAAAGGAGGTAAGAATATACAATGGGGCAAATACAGTCTCTTCAATAAATGGTGCTGGGGAAACTGGACAGCTACATGTAAAAGGATGAAATTAGAACACTTCTTAACAACATACACAAAGATAAATTAAAAATGGATTAAAGACCTAAATGTAAGACCAGAAGCTATACAACTCTTAGAGGAAAACATAGGCAGAACACCCGAACATAAAGCAAGATCCTCTATGACCTACCTCCTAGAGTAACGGAATTAAAAACAAAAGTAAACAATTTGGACCTGATTAAACTTAAAAGCTTTTACACACCAAAGGAAACTATAAGCAAGGTGAAAAGACAACTCTCAGAATGGGAGAAAATAATAACAATTCAAACAACTGACAAGGGATTCATTTCCAAAATATACAAGCAGTTCATACAACTCAATACCAGAAAAACAAACAACCCAATCAAAAAGTGGGAAAAAGACCTAAACAGACATTTCTCTAAAAAGAAGACATATAGGTGGCTAACAAACATATGAAAAGATGCTCAACATCATTCATTATGAGAGAAATGCAAATCAAAACTCCAATAAGACATCACTTCACACCAGTCAGAATGGCTATCATCAAAAAGTCTACAAACAATAAATGTTGAAGAGGGTGTGGAGAAAAGGGAATACTTTTGCACTGTTGGTGGGAATGTAAACTGATAGAGCCACTATGGAATATGGTATGGAGATTCCTTTGAAAACTAGGAATAAAACCATATGACCCAACAATCCCACTCCTAGACATACACCCTGAGGAAACCAAAATTGAGTGTATCCCATTGTTCATTGCAGCACTATTCACAACAGCTAGAACTTGGAAGCAACCTAGATGTCCATTGACAGACAAATGGATAAGAAAGCTGTAGTACATATACATGATGGAATATTACTCAGCTATTAAAAAGAATGCATTTGAATCAGTTCTAATGAGGTGGATGAAACTGGAGCCTATTATACAGAGTGAAGGAAATCAGAAAGAAAAACACCAATACAGTAAATTAATGCATATATGTGGAATTTAGAAAGATGGCAATGATGACCCTATATGCAAGACAGCAACAGAGACACAGATGTAAAGAACAGTCTTTTGGACTCTGTGGGAGAAGGCAAGGGTGGGATGATTTGAGAGAATAGCATTTAAACATGTACATAATCATATGTGAAATAGATCATCAGTCCAGGTTCAATGCATGAGACAGGGTGCTCAGGGCTGGTGCACTGGGATGACCCTGAGGGATGGGATGGGAAGGGGGGATGGTATGGGGAGGGGGGTGAGAGGGAGGGTCAGAATGGGGAACACATGTACACCCATGGCTGATTCCTGTGAATCTATGGCAAAACCACCACAATATTGTAAAGTAATTAGCCTCCAATTAAAATAAAAATTTAAAAAAGAAGTTGTGGTACATACACACAATGGAATATTATTCAGTCATAAAAGGAATGCATTTGAGTCAGTTCTAATGAGGTGGATGAACCTAGAACCTATTAAACAGAGTGAAGTAAGTCAGAAAGGAAAAAATAAATATCATATTCTAACCTGGTGGCTCAGAGGTTAAAGTGTCTGCCTCCAATGCGGGAGACCTGGGTTCGATCCCTGGGTCAGGAAGATCCCCTGGAGAAGGAAATGGCAACTCACTCCAGTGTTCTTGCCTGGAGAATCCCATGGACAGAGGAGCCTGATAAGCTACAGTCCACGGGGTCGCAAAGAGTCAGACACGACTGAGCGACTTCACCTCACCTCAACTCACCTCAACGCATATATACAGAATCTATAAAAATGGTACTGAATAATTTATTTACAGGGCAATAATGGAGAAATAGACATACAGAATAGACTTATGGACATGAGGAGACGGGAGAGGGTGAAATGTTTGGAAAGAGTAACATGGAAACTTACATTATTATATGTAAAATAGCCAACAGGAATTCGCTGTATGGCTCAGGAAACTCAAAACAGGTGCTCTGGATCAACCTAGAGGGGTGGGATGGGGAGAGAGATGGGAGGGAGGTTCAGAACAGAGGGGATATATGCATACCTATGGCTGATTCATGCTGAGGTTTGAGAGAAAACAACAAAATTCTGTAAAGCAATTATCCTTCAATTAAAAAGTAAACTTTAAAAAAAAAAAACCTCTGGTTGCTTAGCTCCAAAAAAGAATTAAAAATTAAATGCTATTGCAAGCATGAATATGCCTGAAAACACAAATGAGATTCATTTATGGACCAACTGTACTCGAATGGAAACAATAATGAATTTGCTCAGACAGGGAATTTGTTTATTAAAGATGAACATCTGTGAAATTCTAGGCATAGAGGTTACATATATTACAGGTATTAATTTTGGTAAACACAGAAGACACCTTTAACCCTCTAAAAGATGTTATGCAGAAAACAATCCACCTTAGATTTTCTTCAATATTTACTATTCCAGTGAACTGTTGTGGAAAATCATGTTAATTTCCCAAAGGCCTTTGGATAGATTTCAAAAATGTGAATGTTTAAATGCAAGTGATTGCCAATTACTAAGAATTAATGACTTCTCATGCTGAATAATGCATGCACTTAGCAGGAGGACTTTAACAATAACACGGTGTTGTCAGTTTTGAATACAGTCTTGCCTTAGCTGCTGGGCACATGAAGGCAACCAAATTTAAAAGCAACCCTCTCCACCCTGACAAGGTGCAGGTTAGTGTGTTTAGTGAAGTCTTTAGTACAGGAGAGATAAGCTGTTTATTTTATGCTTAATATTACACTATATGGATGCACTTTAATTAATTCAACCATTGATGGATATTTCCCACTATTATAAACAACAATGCTTTTGACCATATACATTTAGCCTTACATTCTGATGCTTTAATTTCTAGGGAGAGATTACAAGAAGTGGGTTAGCTGGGCCAAAGAACATTTATAAATATTCTTAATTTTAGTAGAAACTACTTGCATGTATTTTTAAAATTAGGACTAAATGAGGAGTGATGTTTTAAAATACAATTGCCTAACTACAAGTCAACCATCTCACTAATCTCACTTCAAATGCTAAGTATGCTTAAACACTGCTTTAAGTAGAGAACTGGGTTCTTAACCTCTCATTGGCAGTGCTTTTGATGTTGAAAATTCCATGGTTTATTGTTTCAGAGCATCTTGTATCAGTATTTTCAGTTTGGTATTCCCTCCTGTACTAGAAAGAAGTAGTGGTTTAAATTGACTCTGTGCTACTGTCTCTGAATTCTGAGTGCCACTTTTATCTGTCTTTCCTTGGTCCCTTTTGCAAGGAGAGCTTGACTGTCTGCACTCTCTGAAAGTATTTTTATTGGTATCTTTCCCTCATTCTTTTTCTCCTTCTAATCTTAAAGATCCCTTTACTTGCTGTTCTTCAAATTCAAAAATAACAAATGCTTGTTATGACCAGTGAAACAATGCAAACAAGCAATTGAAGAAATGTATAAAGACAAGGCTAATCATTTACACCTCGACCTCCTGATGTGACCAATATTAACAGGCTGCTGAGGCGCCTTCCACAACTCCCTTTGCTCATTACCAACAGATCAGACATATGTGCACATATATAAAATTGTTTTCTGCAAAGCATAATCACACCATACACATTATTCTGCAACTTGTTTCACTTAACTAAATATGTGTGTGTGTGTGTGTGTGTGATAGATATAGGTCATCGCTGATCGTTCAGTGGGTAGAGTCTGCCTGCAATGCGGGAGACCCAGGTTCAATCCCTGGGTTGGGAAGATCCCCTCAAGAAAGAAATGGCAACCCACTCCAATATTCTTGCCTGAGAATTCCATGGACAGAGGAGCCTGGTAGGCTACAATCCATGGGGGTTGCAGAGTTGGACATATACATACATAGTTGGATATACACACATATACACACCTCACACACACATAAACGTGAAGTGGTTGTGGTTTAGTCAATACAGATGTATTAATATATATGTGACAACAGACAATATATGTCATTTAACAAAATATAGTGGAGATACTCTGCAGTCTTAAGCTCTTTTCCAGTTCTAAAGTTTATTTTTGTATTCCTTTGGAGAACGTACCACCATGTATTTGTTGTAATGGATTATTTAATGTCTTTCTTCCCAGCTACACTAAGAGTTCCTTAAAGGCAGGAGGCTAATTTTATTGACCACTGTATCTCCAGAATTTAGGGTAGTGCTGACAGGATAGTGAGTGCCTAAAATCTACTTGTTCATTGTTTCAGTGCTTCCTGAAACTTTCAGTCCACTTAAACTGGGTCACTGTCAATATTCAATCATATGTGTCTTTAGGAACTCAGGGCTGGGTAAATCACTCAAAGTTATTTGGATGGAACCTGGTGACAGTACATTTTAAAAATGTGTAAGATTTTGTGCTTTTTAGCAAAAACCCCTTTATGTCACAAAAGTGAATTTTAAGAAAGCTCACGTGTTTAGCAGAAAGCAAGCTCTACACTTGTAATTGAGTTCTAGTTCCTCTTACGCCGTTAATTACTCTGTGATCTTTAGAAAGTTCCTTACCCTTCCTTTCCGGTCCTGGTTCCTCATGTGTTGTTCTAACTTTCATTAATTCCACAAATATATACTGTCCACGGCGTGCTGGTACTAAGGCTAGTGATACAGGGGTGAGTAGCATAACAGCTAATAGCTAGCGAATGCTTGCTTACTCTAGGCTTGGTCTTTTGCTAATAAGAGTCAAAGGCACTATCTCATTCAATCTTCTGTGAGATAGCACTACTGTGATACTTTCTGTACTTTACAGAGGGGGAAACTGAGGCATAGCGAGGTGAAGTAACCTTCCCAGTATACCAAATGACGCGGTGAAGACAGCACTGGACTCCGGACAGTGGGGCTTCAGATACCGTTCCAATAACCTTAGCGACTTCTCGCCCTCATAATTTGGTGACTGTTTCAATGGTCTGCATTTAACTTCAGCCCAGGGGTACTGGATGGAGCACCCTCTTGGTGCAATGTCTCAAGAGTTCGTCAGAGAAAACAATGAGAGACCTGACAGGAGCTCAGTTAGATGGAACGCTCTGCCTCGCTCCGCAGTTTCCACGCCCGGTAGGTGCAGCGGTGGGAGGTGTCGGCGGGTCGTACGTGCACACGCACGCCTCTCTGGGCGTCCCGTTTGGTATGGGCCAGCGTGCGGGTCACGCCAGCCCGACGCGCTTCTCGGAACTCGGCAGGGGGCGGGGGAGAAAGGCGCGCTGCGTGCGCGCCGGCCCTTCCGACGTCGGTGCGGCGGGAGGCTCCGCCCGACCCAGGGCTTCTTTGCCCCGCCCCCTTCCCGCGCCGTCGTGGCGGCCACTTCCTGGCCCTCCCCACCTTTTGCGAAACCAACGAGAGGACACCGCCTGCATCTAGAGCAGCCCAACCAGGAACGTAACCGAGTGGCGCGCGAACGTGAGAGGAAAGCTCTGCGCGGCTGCGCTTTCCCGCCCCTGAACCGTTCTAGACGCGGGTGAGTGCTGGGGCTTCGGCCCGCACCTGGAGCTGCCCGCGGAGCAGCCCCCGGAACGACCCCGCCCCTCTCCAGGGTAGGCCTGGGCCCTGGCTCACTCCCAGCATGCTCCACGCGAGGTGCCCAGGCAGGTCCAGTGGGAGGAACAGTGAGGGGGAGACATTGAGCGCCAGCTTCCTAGAGGCGCTCCCTCTGCCCCTCCTTGGGGTTTTGGGTTGAACATGTTCTCCCCCTCACTTATGTCCTCCATTTCATCCTCCCTCCCCTTTTCCATACTCCACCCCAACCACCTTCATCTAAAGAGACTCATATGGAAAACCAGTCTGGTAGTTTCTGCCTTGTTTGTCCCCGTGTGCAGTTTTAAGTTTCCCTCCCCTCTGCACCAAATACCCTATCATGCACATCACATATCATGTGCTACTCCTTAGGAAAATTTGTGCAAATGACTTTAAGTAATATCCCCATCAAGAAGAATCCTGACATCCATATGTCATTATCAAGCTAAGAAACACTACTGAATTATCATATATTGACCAGAAATAATATGAAATGCCGAAGACCTATATAAAAGAATTCATTTTGCAGTGCATCTGACAATTCTGCTTGTTTCCTGTCAATTCTCTTTTCCTTATTAGAGCTATGTTTGTTGACCGAGTTCTGTGAGTGACACAGAAACTGTCCTGCCTCTTTCCCCACTCCCCCACCCCCGCTTAAGAATTACATCTGTCAAGCTATTCCACACCTGGTCCTTCAAAGGTAATGGAAGTCAAAGTCCATTTCCTCTAAAACCAAGGGATGGTGTCCTTGAGGCAGTATGGTGATGTTAGATGCAAGATCTGTTAAATTATGGTTAACAGATCTTACATGTTTGTTCATTTATAAGAAAACAAGGTTATTCAGTAACTTGTTTATTATCAATAATATGAATAGAAGCACTGTTAAGGTCATTATTCTGTACTAGAAAAAAACATTAAACTGCTGTCAGGATATCTGATTTCTAGTTCATTTCTACAACTGTGACTTTGGGTCAGTTACCTAACCTCTGTGGACCCTGTGTTTCCCTATCTGTAAAATGAGAAAAGCGAGATTAAGTATTTTCTAAGCCCACTTTGGACTGGAAGGAGAGCCAACCAGTCCATTCTGAAGGAGATCAGCCCTGGGATTTCTTTGGAAGGAATGATGCTAAAGCTGAAACTCCAGTACTTTGGCCACCTCATGTGAAGAGTTGACTCATTGGAAAAGACTCTGATGCTGGGAGGGCTTGGGGGCAGGAGGAGAAGGGGACGACAGAGGATGAGATGGCTGGATGGCATCGCAGACTCGGAGTGATGGACGTGAGTCTGAGTGAACTCCAGGAGTTGGTGATGGACAGGGAGGCCTGGTGTGCTGTGATTCATGGGGTCACAAAGAGTCGGACATGACTGAACAACTGAACTGAACTGAACTGAAGCCCACTTTCAACTTTAAGATACAAAGGGAAAAATCTAAGCTCAGAACATTCCTTGTGGAGATGGAGAGGAGACTGGGAAATTTTCAACGGTTGTATTTAATGTTGACTTTTCTTTTAATTTCTAATTGAAGTCAAAGTGTAGACTTTTACTTCTCCAAAGAATAAACAGATGCCTTTGGAGGAACTAAAAATGTTCATTAATGGTCCCCAAATAATTTAACTCTTTTCATTATGGGCTTTTATTACATCAGTTAGTTGAGATACTGTGTTGGAAGTCATTTAGTCTTAGGAACAAGACGCTAAATATGGTATCAATTCCAAGAAATTTGCTTTAGATGTACTCAAAACACCTGGTAGCAGCCATCGGTTAAATAAAGCATTATTAGACTGAGAACAAAAGCCAGCACAGATACCAGTGGTGATATAGCAACTGTAAGTGGTTTTATTTGTTCAGTTTAAGGTTTTCTTGTAAAAGTCCATTTATAGCTACAGAGGTATTTAAATAATATAATGCAAGCTTGTGAAACAAAATTCCTTTCAAGAGAATGATGGACAGACTACCTCTGTAACATTGGTTTCTGAGGTCAGTGCTTTAATTCAGTTCTTGGTTAATTAAAATCCCCATAGATGAAGTGCAGAAATAGCCTCACAGAAAATTCTACGGCTGCGAGGTATTTCTGCAAAGTTCCAGTTTATACCCAGCAGTAATCAGATACCTTTGGAAGCAAAAAATTCTTAAGATTCTCTTGTACTATTTGCAACTGATTCCATGTCAAACCTGGGAGCCTTTTTTTCCTTAACAGTAAGAGCCAAATGTAAGTATAGGGGAACTATCAAATCATTAGACTAATGCTTTTCTATTAAGTATTCTAAAGTTCTTTTTCTTCTTTATAGGAAAAATGCTTTCTGAAAGCAGTTCATTTTTGAAAGGTGTAATGCTTGGAAGCATTTTCTGTGCCTTGATCACTATGCTAGGACACATTAGGATTGGTCATGGAAATAGAATGCACCACCATGAGCATCATCATCTCCAAGCTCCTAATAAAGAAGACATCTTGAAAATTTCAGAGGATGAACGCATGGAACTCAGTAAGAGCTTTCGGGTATATTGTATCCTCCTTGTCAAACCCAAAGATGTGAGCCTCTGGGCTGCAGTGAAAGAAACTTGGACTAATCACTGTGACAAAGTAGACTTCTTCAGTTCTGAAAATGTTAAAGTGTTTGAGTCAATTAACATGGAAACAAATGACATGTGGTTAATGATGAGAAAAGCTTACAAATACGCCTTTGATAAGTATAGAGACCAATACAACTGGTTCTTCCTTGCACGCCCCACTACGTTTGCTATTATTGAAAACTTAAAGTACTTTTTGTTAAAAAGGATCCATCACAACCTTTCTATCTAGGTCACACTGTAAAATCTGGAGATCTGGAGTATGTGAGCATGGAAGGAGGAATTGTCTTAAGTATAGAATCAATGAAGAGACTTAACAGCCTTCTCAGTATTCCTGAGAAGTGTCCTGAACAGGGAGGGATGATTTGGAAGATATCTGAAGATAAGCAGCTTGCCGTCTGCCTGAAATATGCTGGAGTGTTTGCAGAAAATGCAGAAGATTCTGAAGGAAAAGATATATTTAACACTAAATCTGTTGGGCTTTTTATTAAAGAGGCAATGAATAATCACCCAAACCAGGTAGTAGAAGGATGTTGTTCAGATATGGCTGTTACTTTTAATGGACTGACACCTAATCAGATGCATGTAATGATGTATGGGGTATACCGTCTTAGGGCATTTGGGCATGTTTTCAATGATGCATTGGTTTTCCTACCTCCAAATGGTTCTGACAATGACTGAGAAGTGAAACAAGAGCATGTATATGATTGCCAGACAAGACGTGTGTTGTTGTTATTTGTAGTAACAACTGCATATATATCCAACACAGCAGTATGTTTCTTTTTTTGTTTTTTCAATTTGGTGGCACTGATTTATTCCCACATTGAAGTTTAGTAGTACACTGTAAAATAGGGTGGTTTTTTCCTTAAAAATATAATTTCAACTGTGTTGGAAAGAAATGTCTTAAGAATAATTTTACAAATAAAGGATATATTTATAAGTAATATATGTGATAAATTCTAAATTATGAACATTAAAGTCTGTGTGGCACATTTTTTTGCTGATTGGTTAAAAATTTAACATCTTTTAGCTTGCTAAGATATGCAAATGAAATCTCTAATTTTGAATCTGTGATTAAAGTAAAACTTTTAGCTATGTGTTTCTGTTACTTCTAATGTTGGTTTATGTTCTAAGCCCTCATAAGTGCCAATGGATTTGCTTTCTCAAAATACACAACCAAGCAACCAAGAGAATGTTCCCAACCCCTGTTAAAGTGAAAGTTGAAATCTGTCCCTGAAATTGAAGATTACTTACAAAGGTTAATAATTTTCCTGGGAGCTAGTTTAGTGGCATTCCTCAGCATATACAATTTCTCTATCCATATACTGAAATTGGAGTGGTGACCATAAAGAATGTAATGTCATTTAACTGCATTGTTTGCCAGTTAATCAAGCTCTCAGCTATGGCTTGAATAAAAATATACCAGTTGAGATTGATTTACTCCTGCAGAGCAAGTGAGTTCTATGGAAATCTCCTTTGTTGTTGTTTAATTTGTTCTGAGACCTCATGGACTGTAGCCCACTAAGCTCCTCTGTCCATGGGAGTTCCCAGGCAAGAATACTGGAATGGGTTGCCATTTTTCTTCTCTAGGGGATCTTCCAACCCAGGGATCAAACCCAAGTTTCCTGCATTACAGGCGGATTCTTTACTGCTGTGCCACCAGGAAGCCCCTTTGTGCTTAGTCTCACAGTCGTGTCCAACTCTTTGCAACCCCATGGACTGTAGCCCACCAGGCTCCTCTGTCCATGGAATTCTCCCAGGCAAGAATACTGGAGTGGGTTGCCATGTCCTTCTCCAGGGAAGCCCCTTTAAATCTCCTTTAAAGAACTCCTTTTGGTAGTCTGGCCGTTTCATTTACTTGGGTTGAATCTGCCCTGGTTTTTGTTAACCTGTTCAAATTTTGAGATTTTTTTTTTTTGCATGTTCTTGATTGTATCATATGTTGATTGCACCTGTTTGGTGTGGAGGCCTTAACCTCACCATTCACCTCAGACTACTATGCCATTTGCCTGATTTCAGTGGCTACCTAGAAGCTTTTAAGGATGGTAGATACAATAACTTGTCTTCATAAATTTGTGAAATACTTGGAGCTGATTTGCCCTCTAATTGGGCCTGCACATGCCATATTAAGTCAGATCCATAAGCCTCCACAGGGTGTGAGACCATGACATTTTAGAGATCAATTTTTCTTGTAACTGGCCTCATGATGTTAATAGTCTCCCACAGCTTTTGTAAGAGAATTTCCTTAAGAGGGCCTTGGGCTACAAATTATCAATCATCAGAGCAGTGTGTAAAACCCTTTGTTTTAATCTGTACGATCTTCCTCATTGGGGCTCTTGGTTAAGATGAAAGGTTATTAATTTTGAAAAATAATAAAAACCATTTTATCAAGCACCGTAATATGTGGTCTCAGATGTAATTACTAAAAATTGTATTCAGTGAGTATAATGATGCACAGTATCTCACTGAGTGTGACACCCAGTTTACAAGTATCACCTTACCCCCAACACCAATATATTAAAATTTTTCTAGTGCATTATCACCTTCAATTACATTAGGGTATTAAAATATAGTTGAAATAAATATATTAGAGAATGCATTCTATTGTTTGATTTCCTAGTGGGTACTAACAATTGCTTTTTAAACCAAACTGATGCTCTTGATTTTATTTTTATATGAGTATTCCTTTATAAAAGGGACTTCCCTGATAGCTCAGCTGGTAAAGAATCCACCTGCAATGCAGGAGACCCCGGTTCAATTCCTAGGTTGGGAAGATCCACTGGAGAAGGGATAGGCTACCCACTCCAGTATGCTTGGGCTTCCCTGGTGGCTCAGCTAGTAAAGAATCCACCTGCAATGTGGGAGACCCGGGTTAAATTCCTGGGTTGGGAAGATCCCCTGGAGAAGGGAACGGCTACCCACTCCAGGATTCTGGCCTGGAGAATTCTTTTATAAAATGTTAGTTGTCTTAAATAATATACTGTCTCTTTGAACATATTTGTACCTAGTCTTGTAGACAAAACTGGAATCAGTAACACAGAAAATTGTGCTACAGAGGTCATGTTTACAGATCTGATCGTCATGCATTCAGTAGTCAAAAACTGTAACCCTAACTACACTCTTATTGGGAAGAGAGTTGGGAAGAATGGAGGCCTAATGAGAATTGATCATGATTGTGAATATATTTTACATATGCCTGACTAATGCCTGCTATATTGGACAACACAGGTCTAAACCAGTTCCCCAAGTGTGAGACCCACTGACTGAATGTAAATGAGAGAAAACTAAGTTTCTTCTAAAAGTTACATTTATCTTTCTGGTTTTCTTGAATGCAGTGGAAACTGCACCTTGACTTTAACTAGGCCCCAGGCCATCTTCTTGCACAAGTTCAGTCACTAGACCTTCTTTGTCAAAACACTGGATTTGGAGCAAAATATAGATTAGATCTCTTGGCTTTTTTCATGTAGCTAGAAGATTGCTTGTGTATCAAATCTGATTTATAATGCCCAGATTTTTCTGTAATGCATTTAAACAAATGGGCTTAAAGCAGGGAACACCTGTATTAGAAAAGTTACTGAAAGCACAGTTTAGTAATGATATACCACTGATTTTACACTTGTTTAAAATATTCTGTTGTTTTTAGTGCCAGCTCATTTGGATTGATGCATTCACTGCATGTCTGAGTGGTTATGTGAAGAGCCTGTTTGTAAAAGTTTAGCTCTTTTGGCATAGAAAAAAATTCAGAAATTTTTGCCAACCTTCCCACAAAGGAGTCCCCAAAGTCTAATGAAAGGATAATAACTCAATTCCAATATAATCAAAGGTAAAATACTGTATTCAAAAGATAATGGAGGAAATGACTTATTTAGAATGTATGAAATGGTGAAATGAAATGGTGTATATCTGAGGTCTCTACCATAATAGAAAAGTCCACTTTTATTAGTGTGGAATCTATACACTATACTATTCCTTGCATATATTGAGTATCCATTAGCTTAACACTAGACCTGGTTATTTTGTGGAAAGCAAAAGGCCCAAACACATGCTTCATACAGGCAGTCACTCATTTCGTATAAGCTTTGCATGAGCAATAAAACAAGCCATTCTCCACTATTAGAATATGGTGGTCCCTTTTTCCTTAAAAATCTTTTGATAAGTGCCGTTTCTCTGAACCCACATAATTCCCATTTCTTTGATAGCTTTCACTGATTCTGTGCAATAATGGCCATGCTCGTTTTGCCACTGCTTTGACAATTTAATGAAAGACCTGGCAGGAAGAGCAGAGCCTAAAAATAAAACTAAGATTTTCTATGAATGAATGGATGGATGAGAGTGAGAAGCTGCATGTGTTCACTTGTGTCCGACTCTTTGTGACCCCATGGACTGTAGCCCACCAAGCTCCTCTGTCCATGGGATTCTCCAGGCAAGAATACTGGAGTGGGTTGCCATCCCCTTCAGGGATCTTTCCCACCCAGGGATTGAACTCAGGTCTCCTCTTGTGGCTCAGCTGGTGAAGAATCCACCTGCAATGCAGGAGACCTGGGTTCGATTCCTGAGTTGGGAAGATCCCCTGGAGAAGGGAAAGACTGCCCATTCCAGCATTCTGGCCTGGAGAATTCCATGGACTGTATAGTCCATGGGGTGGCAAAGAGTCGGACACCACTCAGCAACTCACTTCACTTCACTTCTGCATTGCAGGCAAATTCTTTACCACTGAGCCACCAGGGAAGTCCAAGAGTGAGGAAGGATGTCCTTAATTATGTGACAGGCTTACATTTGAAAAAAAAGTAAGCAGTGCTTCTAATGAATGAGTGATAAGAGACATCTACAAAGGAACTCAAAGTGTAGAATGGGGATGTTTTAATAGTCAAAACACCAGGCCCATACCATCAGAAGGAAAAAGTGGTCCTAACTTGGGGCTTCCCTGGTGGCTAAGACAGTAAAGAATTCGCCTACAATGCAGGAGACCCGGGTTTGATCCCTGGGTCAGGAAGATCCCCTGGAGGAGGAAATGGCAACCCATTCAAGTATTCTTGCCTGGAGAATTCCATGGACAGAGAAGGCTATAGTCCAGTCCTAACTTGATGGAAGACTATTTTTTTAAATTAATTTTTATTGGAGTAGAGTTGATTTTCTATGTTGTGTTAGTTTCGGTATACAGCAAAGTGAGTCAGTTACACATATACATATATCCATTCTTTTAGATTATTTTCCCACATAGGTTATTACAGAGTATTGAGTTTCCTGTGCTATACAGTAGGTCCTTATTAGTGTACATAGCAGTGTGTATATGTCAATCGCAGTCTCCCAATTTATCCATCCCACTGATGGAAGACTAGATACTGGCCCTGAGAATCTTCTTTTCCCTATTTACCACTCTAAGGTATTCACCTCTAGAAGGAAACTTCAAGGAACACTGCCCATTCTCCATCCCAGTGCCATCCAATAGAAATGAAAGCCACGTGTGTAGTTTAAAATTTTCCACTAATATTGAGTGAGTGAAGTCGCTCAGTCGTGCCCGATTCTTTGTGACCCTGTGGACTGTAGCCCACCAGGCTCCTCTGTCCATGGGATTCTCCAGGCAACAATACTAGAGTGGGTTGCCATTTCCTTCTCCAGGGACTCTTCCCGACCCAGGGATCGAACCCGGGTCTCCTCCACTGCGGGCAGACGCTTTATCCTCTGAGCCACCAGGGAAGCCACTAATATTAGCCACATTTAAAAAGACAGGTGAAATTACTTTTAATATTATATTTTATTTAATCCAATATATCCAAAATATTGTCATTTCAATGTAAAAGTGACAGAAAAATGGGATAGTTTACATTATTTTATTAAGTCTTTGAAACCCAGTGTGTATTTTACAGTTACAACACAGGTCTAACCAATTACAGAAGTGTGAGACAACGTTCCACCCTGGGGCTGACATGTGAATGGAGAAAACTTGAAGTTTCTTCTTAAAGAGCTGTTTATTTTTTTTTGTCTTGAATGCTATGGAAATTACAATCTGACTTTTAGCAGGCCCCAGGCCATCTCCTTGTGCCAGTTCCATTACTGGATCTTCCTTCTCACAGGGAAATATCATTGGATACTCCTTCTCAAAATTAACTCTTCCCTGGTGGCACAGATGGTAAAGTGTCTGCCTATAATGCAGGAGACCTGGGTTCAGTCCCTGGGTTGGGAAGATCTCCTGGAGAAGGCAGTGGCAACCCTCTCCAGTATTCTTGCCTGGAGAACCCCATGGATGGAGGAGCCTGGTAGGCTACAGTCCATGGGGTCCCAAAGAGTCAGACACGACTGAGTCACTTCACTTCACTTCTCAAAATTAACTCAGTAGATCTGGAGTGAAATATAGATTAGACCCCTCAGCCTTTTCCCTTGTATTGTTGCTGTTATTTAGTGGTTTCAGTCGTGTCCAACTCTTGTGACCCCAGGGACTATAGCCCATTAGGCTCCTTGTCCATGGGATTTTCCAGGCAAGAATACTGGAGTGGGGTGCCGTGCTCTCCTCCAAGGGAAATTCTTGACCCATGACTGGAGCTATGTCTCCTGCTTTCAGGGAGATTCTTTTTTCTTTAAGTATTTATTTATTTATGGCTGTGCTGGGTCTTTGTTGCCGCATGTGGGCTTACTCTAGGTGTGGCAAGAGAGGGCTACTCTCTAGCTGTGGTACCTGGGCTTCTCATTCCAGTGGCTTCTCTTGTGGCAGAGCATAGCTCTAGTGCACGAAGTAGCTGTGGCACCCAGGCTTAGGTGCCCTTCCGCCTGTGAGATCTCATATCAGGAATCAACCCATGTCCCCTGCATTGTAAGGTGGATTCTTAATCAGTGGACCACCAGGGAAGCCCCTGCAGGCAGATTCTTTACTATCTCAGCCACCCAGGCTAGGCAGCCACCCACTGTTACCTCATTCTAATCCTACTTATATTTTCCCACTGTGGTATACAGGCTCAGCCAACTTAAACTTATCTCCAGTAGCCCATAAACAAAGATAGTGATGCAACTGAGGGCCGAGACTAACATTTTATGAAACATGAGGGAGATTTTCTGCAAAACAGGCTTAGCATTCAAGTTGAAATTCGGTTCAAATCCCAACTCTGCCATTTATTAGCAATGTATCTTCAGGAAAGTTAACCCTCGTTTCCTCATTTGCAAAATGAGAATTAAAATCTACCTCATGGAGGGACTTCCCGGGTAGGTCCAGTCGCTAAGACTCTGTGTTCCCAGCGCAGGGGGCCCGGGTTCAAACCCTGGTCAGGGAACTAGATCGCACAAGCCACAACCAAAGATCCTGTGTGGCACAACTAAGACCTGGCAGTCAAATAAACCTATAAAAATACAATCCACCTCATGGAGCAGTCAGAAAGATTAAGCAAGATATATAAATAGAGCATATATATACAGTAGGTACTCAAGGAATGTTATTTCCCTTTCCCTCTGGCCCATCTGAACAAGTTTAACTAGCACTTCACACAGTTAAATATGTATCAATCCTTTTTATTAGGTATCTTTCCGGTAAAATATTAAAATATTGATGTGAATAACAGCTGGTACTGAATATTCAAAGTCACAAGGGAACTCCTTCATTAATAGTTCTAAGATAACATCTATACACTGAATCTGTGCCATGCAATAAAATAGCTCTTCCTTGAGCAGCTGTTTAATAAATATTTGTTTAAGGAAAAAAATTTGAAGTTCCTTTTAAGAACATTAACCTAATACATGTTCCCCTTTCACAGCAAATTAGACATTATTGGAGCTGAAATTGCCCAAATCAATATGATTTCTATCTCCTCACACTTTAATCAAGATAGTTTTCTCTCTCTCTCTCTCAGTCTCTTTGGTTTTGGGTTTTTGGCCATGAGGCACGTAGGATCTTAGCTCCCCAAGGGGATCAAACCACCCCCTACACTAGAAGGCAGAGTCCTAACCACTGAACCGCCAGGGAAGATGCTTCTCTATATCAAAAAAACACTACTGCTTTAGTAAGACTCTTCCATCCACAGTAAAAGCATCTGGGCAGTTGGCACTTGAGAGAGAACTGGATTTAACAATACCAAGAAGCTCATGAGGCCATGCGCCTTCTCTCAGACCTCTGCATTTGGGAGCAAGAAAGCAGAATTACTTTGTGGACTCTTTTAAAAACATTTTACAAAATATAAGACTTTTTATCCTGTAAAACACAAAATAGGTGCAGTGTAATCTTACAAGTTTTTATGACAGTTTAGCACCTACTATTTTTTAAGCAGAATAAAGTATTGCCAGCGATAAATTATCTTCCAGTCATGTGCTTTTTGAAAGCTATTTAGGAGATAGAGGTTAATTTGATGGGTTAGAGACTGCTGTTATCCCACTAAATGAAACTGTTTGTACTCTATATTCAAATACAGTTCAGGTTGAGCTTTTACAGGATTTTAGTTTCCTGACCAGGGACTGAACTCATGCCCTCTGCAATGGAAGCATGGAGTCCTAACCATTGGACCAACAGGGAATTCCAAGGTTGAACTCTCTTAAACCCAAAATACTTACATAAGCAAACTTTAGAAAGACTTTAGTCATGCAAAAGCATACTTTTTCCTCATCCTGGATAAGCCAACTCTCTAAGAAAGCTGTCCACAGCCAACAGGGCAAAAAGGACCCCTCGTAGCTCAGTCAATAAAGAATCTGCCAGCAATGCAGGAGACTCGGGTTCAATTCCTGGGTCGGGAAGATCCCCTGGAGAAGGAAATGGCAACCCACTCCACTATTCTTGCCTGGAGAATCAGACGGACAGAGAAGCCTGGCAGGCTATAGTCCATGGGTTTGCAAGAGTCAGTCAACTTAGCGACTAAACCACCACCACCCATCCTCCTCACCCTGCCCAATTTAATCCAGATGCTTAAGTGAACAGTCAATTTTGGCTTTAAAAATGAATTCTGGATGGGGCAGCATTAGAACTGATGAGAACAGTATCCAGATTAACAAGTACATAGAAAATCTTTCAGATCATGAAAAACTACAAATCTGTTAAAACATCAATATGATGAAACAGGCATTCCATGCCTCACAGATAGGGAAACAAAAGTAGAAATTAAGTGCATGAAGCTTTTAAAAGTTGTCTTGGGACTTCCCTGGTGGTCCAATGGTTAAGAATCCACCTTCCAAAGTGGGATGTGGATTCAATCCCTGGTCAGGGAACTAAGATCCCGCATGCTGCAGAGCAACTAAGCCTGCACGTTGCAGCTACTGAGCCCATGTGCTCTGCAGCCCATGTGCCACAGTTAGAGTTGACATGCAGCAAAAGGCCCCAGGTGACACAAGGAAGATCTCATATGCCACAACTAAGACCTGACACAGCCAAATAAATGAATAAATTTAAAAAACTATTTCACTAATCCTTTTCTTTCTCAAAATGTTTAGGGACAAAATTTGGTATACTTTTAACTTTTCACCCAAGAGGCAAATCTTTAATAGTACAATTAGTTTGGATGTTTTTATCTATTTTTCCTCCCCATGACCTGTTCTAATGAACATGATATTATTAGTAGAAATTTCTGTGAATCATCTCCATGTCCTTTTCCATATATAAATTATATTCTCCAGGAACCCAGCTCCTACACCAACTGACCAACCAGCCTGATAGTCTCAACATAGATTTTTAAACTGGTTTTCAATCCTGTTCATTCACTCCTGTTCTGGTGGAGCTGTAGTCCTTTACAAGTACTTAATTAGCTTTAATATAATATTAGATAAATTATCATTATAGTTCATTAATCTACTCATGCTTTTACCTGCTATAAAACAAAGCATAATAAAGTATACACATGATGCATAAAAACATAGAATACAAATATACATTTACATGCATCAATCTCCACGTTGACAGGCAAGATTTCTTTAGGAGTATTGCTGAGAGACTAGGATATTAAGGATATATTTAGTGTAATTTTTACTGCCTTAATACAATTAATGACATACTAAACATAAGCGTTCTGAAGGGCTTTCAAAATATATTTTAGTGGCCTAATTCTTACAGGTTATTGAATAACTCAGTAAATTTCTGATTGCTTGAGACCTCAGAAGTGATAGTTATATTGACACAGGATGCATACATACATTTTCTGTTTTTTCTCTCATCATAAATAAGTTTCAGTAGATGCTCCTTTAGAAATTGGAACATTTTGAGTTTCCTGAAGAGCCTTGAGAAATATATTCTTAAAATTAATGAACCTAGATAAACAAAGTTAAAATATTTACCACATTTTGTTTGGGCATACATTCATTTCACATTCCTATTAATATATAATTGCTACATAATAGTCTCATGAACAACAAAAAGGTGAAATACTTATTATAATGAAATACCTCTGTAACCTCTGTAAATTTAGTCATTTACCATTCTTATATCTTCTGAAGTACTTTGCTTAGAGATACTGTATCCTTGGTAGCTGATTTGTATGTGCAGGGGGAACTGGGCTGGATATAATCATTATTTGACAAATGCCATCTGACTTTGTTTGGGGACTATCAAATCTCTCCAATTGGAAATGTTCATGGTTGTCCTTTAGCTAAATCCAGCTGCTTGTTTTGGGTCCAGAACATTAAGAAAAGGAAAAATGCAGCTGCCAGCCGAGCACCACCAAACCATTATAATAGTCTGCTAGAAGACAATGGCAACCCACTCCAGTACTGTTGCCTGGAAAATCCCATGGACGGAGGGAGGAGCCTGGTAGGCTGCAGTCCATGGGGTCGCTAAGAGTCTGACGCAACTGAATGACTTCACCTTCACTTTCATGCATTGGAGAAGGAAATGGCAACCCACTCCAGTGTTCTTGCCTGGAGAATCCCAGGGATGGGGGAGCCTGGTGGGCTGCCGTCTATGGGGTCGCACAGAGTAGGACACGACTGAAGTGACTTAGCAGCAGCAGCAGAAGAGGGCTAACCGGGTCTATGGCAAAACAAGACAACCATCTGAGTTGGAATGCTGAACTGTTGCAACTCCAAGACAACTGGATTTTTTTAACTTCACATTGGGCACAATCTAAGGAATATGTTTATATTTGGTTCATGTATAATTTGTAAGCTTTGATGACTGAAATTGGAAATGTATTAGTAACTTCCTACTAGCTTTATAAATTGGTACTAGGCTGTCACCATTACCCAGATTTTTAAAAATGTAACTTTACTCACTAGCCTGGAAGCTCCTTAAGGGCAAGGGCAACTTGTCTATTATTCATCTTTGTGCCACACACCTAGAACCTAATGGATATTCAATAAATGTCCAGTGAGCTGAACTGACCTTGGCTGAGGAAAAGTGCACAAAAATGACTAGATTGTAGGTTGCCTGACACAAAAGTAATTTTCAAACTAAAAGTGAACTGAAGACACATTACCTATGAGAAAACAGGCTCTCCCCATATTCCTACTCTCAGGAATGTGAGTAAACTAAGTTTTCTTTCTGCACAGTACATCAAGAGGTTGACATACCTGCTAGTTCAACCTCTTTGAATTGGTTGACTGGGCTCCCACCGGTGGAATCACACCCCCGATTAACTCGATGACCTGAGGCCTCAGACCCGGGGGAAGTAGGAACTGTACATATTTAGCCCACATCACCAAGGCAACAAAGTCAGTGTACCTGAACATAGTAGAAAAACAAGCACAGATGATGTTGAATATTTTAAAAGTGTTCCCTATACCCACTGTAACCGTGGTCTGAAACATGGATCAATTATTTCTGAAACCTCACAATTAAAACTTCTCTAATATGTGTGTGTGCTTTGTTTTTCATCACTAACACTCCATAGGCAATTTTGGTCAATTAACATCATCTTAGTACCAAGAATAAAGATTCAAAGTTTGGTTTTGACATAAATGACTTCTTTTTAAGCATATAAGGAACTATAGACCTCAAATAGGCTGCCTATCTCCCAAATGGGGAGACGTCTGAATTTGAAACTAGTAAGTCAGCATGAAATGAGACTATCTGTTAAAGAAACCTGCTCTGAAAGTTCATTTATAATTATGCCACCGATCAGATTATTTACCTTTTATCCACCAGGAATAAATAATAAAATATTAAAAATGTAGCAAGTTGTAGAATATAACTGTCATAACAAAGGAAAACACATAGGACTTTAAAAGGATATAGGAACAAAAATACCAGGGCACCTCTGTGGGCTAAGAAAGAAAGATTTTGGCAGTCATAACCATTCTAATTAATAATGAAGGAGGAAAAATTCTCCAAGCTCTACCCCAGCCCAGATGAAAGACTCCCCCAAATTATCAACCTTCCTTTATTCTAATCCATCTTCACCAAGAAACCTCCTGTTTACTAATTGCTTACCCTAAGCAGACTTACTACCATAAATTAATACACTTATATTCTAACATGGGAATCGCCAAGTCTTACAGGTTTTGTGGGAAATAGTTTCTCAATCTGAATTAGACCCTGGATCTATACCCTTCACCTATGTTGTGAAGGCCCAGCTGCAACAGCCAGCCCAATGGTATCTCTCTTTTTACTATCCACCCTCACCTTTCTCACCAACTTCTAACTGTAACACAGGTCACCACAATCTTGTAAATGTCTGTATCCATCTGAAAAATAAAATCACATGTAGTATATTTGTCAACAACCAAATGAAGACCGCTGAGACATAGTATAACAGCAATGCTTTTAGGAAGAAAGACCTGTTATCACTATATAAATGCACAACTGCTGTTTAATTCTCAAAACAGCTTACTGATTGTACTGAGGTAAGTTGATAGTCTTCACATGCCACTTATGATAAGAGATATACATTCTTTGGGGAATACAGTAGGGACTCAAATCTGGAAGTTCTGGGCATCTGTGGAGTATGATTTCACCCAGCTTCAAGAGAGGGCATTAAATAAATTGAACCAAAATCTGATCAAGCCTATCTGTTTACGGGCTATATGAGGAATATAAAAACAAGTTAAATTACTTTACAGTGATACAATCAACAAAATCCAGAATGTGACAGGAAACTATAAGACAAAAGAACTAGATTTCTTAAATAATTAATTTAAAGGGAAAACGAAGGAAGGGGAACTTATAGATTAAAAGAGACAAATAAATAGCAACCAAATGCAATATAAGAACCTTGGCAGATATCAACTTCAAGCAAACCAATGGTTAAAGAAATAAAAACAGAAACAAGTCCATTTGTCACATATCTTGTGTTCCGATATTTGATAATATTAAGAAATAGCTAAATGTTTAGGTGTGATAATGATATTGTGGTTATCTTTTTAAAAGAAAACATATCTTTTAAAAATACATATTAAAGAAACTATGGATGAAATGATATATCTGAGATTTGCTTCAAAATAATTGGGGAGTGGGGTGGGAGAGAGTGAGACAGAAACAGAACAATATTGGACATGAATTGAAGCTGGGTGATAGATTAGAAAATCCAGTGTACTATCTACCCATACTTTTCTATGCTCAGAATTTTCCATAATAAAAAGTTTAAAAATGGAAATAGCAACCAAAAAACACACACAAAAGAGAAGGGGTACTTCTAGATGCCCTTGGGTAATGGAATAAAAATCCAAGTCTAATATATACACTATAATGTGTAAAATATATAGCTAGTGAGAAGATACTGTATAAGCACATAGAGCCCAGCCTAGTGCTCATGACAACCTAGAGGGGTGGGATGGGGGAGGTGGGAGGGAGGCTCAAGAGGGAGGGGATATATGTATACCTATAGCTGATCCATACTGTTGTACAGCAGAAATAAATACAACATTTTAAAGCAGTTATCCTCCAGTTTAAAATGTTTTAAAAAAAACTGGTCTAGCTCCAGCCCCATTAATTGGTCAGATTTTCTAAGGCATCAGCCATATACTAGCAAGTTCATTTACCAAGTCTTGCCCTTTATCTTGTATCATTAGCCTAAGAAAGGACATTAAGTTGTCTTAATTAAGTTTGGTTACTTACCAGCTACCTTTTAATGTCCAACTTTGGAACCCAAATTTAAGTTTAAGAAAAATTAAAATAATTTTTGAAGCTAACAGAATTTTAGCATCTGTTGAATTTATTCAGCATAACCACAGAGGTATTATCTTCATGCTGTCACACATAAACACAAACACAGATACAGATACAGCACAATATCCATTTTTAGCCCAAGTGCATTTCTTCTGAGACTCATTTATATGTCTTCATATGCCACAGCCCATCATTTAAATAATGGATGTTTTCAATGCCAATTCCTTTGTTGACTTTCTCACTGCAGAAGGAATAAGCACATAAACATGTTAAGTACTTTTACAGGCTTACTCATGGTAAATGTAATTCAGGGTGCACTGCTCTTTTGCAATTACTGAGCCATATATAGGGAATTTATATTACTAACATGATCACCTACACTAAACTACATTACTCTGCTGAAGTTCATTTATGTCTTAAAGAAATTCTAGTGATCTAACTAGTAGGATCACAGAAACAGAGTAATGATGTTGCCAGACCAGGAGAACATCAAGGTGTTATAATTAACCCTGAAACAAAAGTAATAGGAATAATTTGGTCATCAAATGAGTTCCAACATTTTTAAGTATATTGACCATATTTTGGTAAACTGAAAGTGAAAGTCACTCAGTCATATCCAACTCTTTGCTACACCGTGGACTATGCAGTCCATGGAATTCTCCAGGCTAGAATACTGGAAAATATACTGGAAAAATACTGGATTGGGAAAGGGTAGTATTTCCCCTTCTCCAGGGGATCTTCCCAACCCAGGGATCATATTCAGGTCTCCTGCACTGCAAGCAGAGTCTTTACCAGCTGAGCCACCAGGGGAAGCCCATGTTTTGGTAATGTATCACTAATATTTCCTTAATATTTTATGCCACCAGGTAAAAATACAAGATAAATACTGTGTGGCACTAAATTATGTCACTGTTTTTAAAAACTAGCAGCAAAATACCTTTTCCCACACCTAAGTGAAATCACACTAAATAAAAAATTCCTAAAATACCACACACATACATATAATACAGGTGTGTTGGCACACAAATTCTTTTCAGAGTGCTAAAGAAAGAATGCAATCTTAGAGAGGAAATAACTTTCAATGGCTTCCTTAGTCTTAGGAAAAATCAGAAATGAGGTTTCTGTGTGTAAATATTTGAAGATGTGGTATGAACAAGACCAAAGTTCACCTGTAACTGATTCCTCCTGCGTGTGCACTAAGTCACTACAGTCGTGTCCGACTCTCTGTGGCCCCGTGGACTGTAGCCCGCCAGGCTCCTCTATCCATGGGATTCTCCACGCAAGAATCCTGGAGTGGGCTGCCATTGCCTTCTCTAGGGGATTTTCCCAACCCAGGGATCGAACCAGTGTCTCTTATGTCTAACCTGCATTGGTGGGCAGGTTCTTTACCACTAGTGCCACCTAGGAAGCCCCTTACTGCCTAGGTTACCTATATCTGAAAAACTAAGGGGGACTAACAGGAGACTTACATATCTTCTGCAGACATCTTCATGACTCCAACACACAGAGCATGCTGTTTTCCTTCTGCCATGATTGCCTGAAAACACACAGCTAAGAAAACCATTTATCTATCAAAATACCTTTGAGAGGGGGTGTCACATTACTGCTTAAGCCGCTGGGAACCCAACTTGCATTTTCACCTAGTCCATTAACTCCTTGAAGGCAAGGACCTAGCACCATTTATGGGCACACTGCAAATATTCAATAAATGCTAAATGAATGGAATCTAATAATCATTCTCAGGTTTGAGGTCAAATGCTAATACTATAACCCAATGCCAACAAAAGGAGGAGGAGAAGAAGAAAAGAAATCATGCAAAAAAAGGAGATAACATTTTTTGCATATAAATATTAAAAGAACTAAATATCCATTGTTCTAGTGCTTTAATCACTAAATGGTGGTTTTATATAAAGGATACATTAAAACAATAACTATATCCCCTATCTATCTTTAAGAGCCCAATGTAAGTTGCAATCTCTCCAGAACAACCAGAATGTTCTTGGTTCATTTGAAGTGTCTAAAGTGATAAACATTACAGTCCATATTTTCAAAGTTTCAAGTGTACACAGCACCTCTCTGTACTAGTTTTGCAGCTTTCCAAAAGTCTATAATTATTTCAAAATAAAAGTAATTTAAAAAGTAAAGGCCAGATACTAGGAAAATTTTCCATTTAGGGGAAACTCCAGAACATTATAAACTTTAAAAACTTAGAGCAATCATAAACATAAAAGGGTAACCTGTCCTCAGAGAATATTTTTCTCCATTGGTTTTCAATTCATTCATTCATTCCTTCAATGTTCCACACGTATTTGAACACCTATCACATGACCAGTATCTATGTCAATACAAGCTGTTCCTAAGATATACAACTTATATTACCCCTTAGATATAACTTCCACAAGAGAGGACACCCTCCTCTGAGCACTCTTAAACCTATTCCAATGGCCATCCCATTCCAGTGATTTCCCACCAAATATGGTTCCTTTCCTCAACCTGAGTCAAATGGTCATTTTATCTATGACAAAGAGAAGATGTCATCCTGTCCAGACTAGGTGACAAAAAACTAATCTAGAATATAGCTGAAACAACACCAGAGAAATGGAAGGAATGCAAAATTATTCAGCTATGTCATCATGAGTTGAATAGATTCTTAAGGGCCATCTCTGACGTCAACGTTTCTCTTTGAGAAAACATGTTCCGAGGCCCAAACAACCAAGTTAAAAATGAATTTTAAAATAAAAGTTAATTGGGACTTTAAAGCCATAGGGATTGCCAATGGTTCCTACTAGTCACCAACATTCCACCTGGTGCCTAAATTTTTTTCCCTTTTGAATGCTTTTTTTCCCAGAGCAATTCAAATGTAAAAGTAGCAAGATGATGTTCAAATAAGTGATCCAATCATATCATATACAACCTCTCTATTAATAATCAGGAGTTTTATACTGTGTCCCAAATCTCATAACACTGGGCCCTAACACAGCTGAAATGCAGCTGGGACTCTTTTATTACTTGTTCTCATTTAACTTCTAACACAAAATAATGTTGCTTCCCACATCTTCAAATGTAAGCAGAAAGATATAACAGTAACTTCCAAAATATACATCTAATGCTCTCTTGGATGTTAGTTCTTTCAGTGATGACAAGAATACAATGAACACATTTTTCAACAGAGCCTGGGAAGGATACAACAATCGTATCTACTGCAGCAGGGTAAAGTTTAGCTCCAGGAGAAGTTAAGCCTGGACACATGATATTTGCTCCACTGAGTACAAATTTGATGGCTCCTTTGTCAACCTGCTGATGTGGCAGGATAAAAGGATCTAGAAGAAAAGAAATACATTATACCAATTAATAAAGACTCAACAGAAAAAGGCAAATGACATGAACAAATATTTCCCGAAATTATAGTACTATGACAGATGTGAAATAAAACTGAAACACATTCCTTCACTTATCAAGTTGGTATATATTTTTGAGAAAAGTAATTCCCAGTGCTAGCAAGAATGTCAGAAAACTGGCATTCCCATTTACTGCTAGAAGGCTTATAAATAGGTACAAGCTTTCTTTAGGACTACTAGGCAATATGTACCAACAGCCATGAAAAGGTTCAAACTCTTTGATTTAGTAATTCTACTTCTAGGACCTTATCCTAAGAAATAAATGAGGACTGCGCAATATATTTAGGTAGAAAGATACTCATTATAGCACTAATATTTATATTAGAAATAAACTGGAATCAACCTAAACGTCCAACAATTAAGAGATAAATGACTTAAAGTATATCTATAATATCTGTATAATAGAACCATGTTTTTGGAGAATATGTAATACCCTGGGAAATATTCATAATATATGACAAGTGAAAAAAAAACAATAAAATTTGCCAAAAAGATCAGTGGTTGCTAAGGGTTGGAGGAGGGAAGAGGTTAGAGGGGTGAGTAGGTAGAACACAGGGGATATTTAGGGCAGTGAAACTATTCTGTAAGATATAACAATGGATACAGTGCCTGCTCAGTCACATCAGTCATGTCTGACTCTTCACGACCCCATGGACTGTAGCCCACTAGGGCTTCTCTGTCATGGGATTCTCTAGGCAAGAATACTGGAAAGCGTTGCCATGCCCTCCTCCAGAGGATCTTCCTGACCCAGGGATCAAACCCATGTCTCCTACACTGTATGCAGATTCTTTACCACTGAGCCACCAGGGAAGCCCATGGATATATGACATTATGCAATTGACAAAACCACAGAATGTACAACACAAAGAATGAACCCTAATATAAACTACAGACTTGGTTAATTATAATAATATACATAATAACATATCAATATTGGCTCATCAATTGTAACAAATGAAGCACACCCATGCAGGATATTAAGAAGAAGAGTGGGAAGGAAGTATATGGGAACTGTCTGTACTTTCTGTTCATTTTTTCTGTAAAGCTAAAACTGGTCTAATGCTACCATATGACCCTACAATCCCACTCCTGGGCATGTACCCAGAGAAAAACATGGTCTGAAAGAATACATGTACCCCAGTGTCCACTGCAGCACTGTTTACAATAGCTAAGACATGGAAGCAACCTAAATGTCCATCAACAGATGAATGAGTAAAGAAGATGTCATACATATATACAATGGAATATTACTCAGACATAACAAAGAATGAAATAATGCTATTTGCAGCAACGTTGCTGGACCTAGAGATTGTCATGCTGAATGAGTAAGCCAGACAAAGGAGAAATACCCTATGGCATTCCTTATATGTAGAATCTAATAAGGAAATCATACAAATGAAATTATTTACAAAACAGAAACAGACTCACAGACTTACAGAATGTGGTTGCTGGAGGGGGAAAAGGATGGGAGAGGTGATAGTTAGGGGAATTTTTGATCAACATGTACACACTGCTATATTTAAAATGGATAACCATGTAGGTTCTATTGTATAGCACAAGGAACTCTGTTTAATGTTATGCGGCAGCCTGGATCCTGGATGGAAGGGGAATTTAGGGGAGAATGGATACATGTTTATGTATGGCTGAGTTCCTTTGCTGATCACCTGAAGCTATCACAACATTGTTAATCAGCTATATTCCAATATAAAATAAAGTGTAAAAAACTGCTCTAAAAAATAAAGCTTATTAGTTTAAAAAAAGGAAAAAATATGCATTTACACATAACACACAGACACAGACACACACACACAAAATATTGAAGATAATGCTATGGAAGTACACTGATATACTAACCATGGTTACCTCTACGTCATGGGAATACAAGTGATTTTACTTCTGTATTTTCCAGATCTCTAGATTGAACACGTGTTCCTTTTATAATCCTAAAAAAATGTATTTGTGTGTGTATGTTTGTTTCTACTGGGCTTCCAAGGTGGCACTAGTGGTAAAGAACCCACCTGCCAATGCAAGAGATACAGATTCAATCCCTGGGTTGGGAAGATCACTAGGAGGAGGGCCCAGCAACCCACTCCAGTATTCTTGCCTGGAGAGTCCCATGGACAGAGGAGCCTGGCAAGCTACAGTCTAGAGAGTCGCCAAGAGTCGACTTCGCATACACACACGTGTGTCTATTAATAATTCATAACCTAACAACTAAATCTCTGAAAGATTTAAAACAATAACTATGAGAAAAACTTTTTAGATCTCTCAGGATTCTCTAGGAATAATAATAATTGGTAAAATGTAATCACTTTAATGTCTTACCACTAGCCTTCCCACTTGTTAGAGAACAAATAAGTCTTTTTCCTAACAAGACTAGAAATTAAACACAGTTCCAAATTAATTAAAACATATTACTGATAAAAAGGAACTTGAATGAATGAGTTTACTACTCAGAAGTCACAATTTCTTTTCTAGCTCTCCATCCTTATTAATACCTGCCCTTTAATAATAATTATGATGATGAGCCAGATCATGGGGATGATGACAAGTAGCAGTAGTGGATGGACATTTACTGAGCAATTACTGCATCATAATAATGGCTATAATATATCGACCACTTACTATGTTACAGGCACTGTGTTAGGTGCATTACATCTGTGTTACTATTTCATTTATTCTCACAATCCTGGGAAATGGAACATACAATTGTGTCCATTTTCAAAGATGAGGAAACAAAGCTTAAACAGGTTAAGTAACTTGACAAAAGTGACATGCAATGGGAATTGAGCCTGACTCCAAGTTCACAGTTTTAACTACCATATCATCCTGCTTCTTGTACAAGAGTAACTTTAAGATGTTCTAAAAGGTTGGTTCCCAGCAAAAATTATCAAATAGAAACATCTTTTTCTTCCAACTTATTATGAAAATGCTTAACATATAGAAAAACTGGAAGAACAGTTCAATGGACACTCTTCCTCTACCATTTAACATTTCAGACACAATGCTTCACCATAAATAAGCATACATGCCAGACACATACTGGCTTGAAAAGGAGAAATTTTACCTACAGTTGAAAAACTCTTGTACACTAGGATAGCATCTTCCTTTGGGTTTTCTTTTGCAATGTAATCAATCTAACAACATGCAAATATGGGTACATAACAAACATTATTTTGTTTCTTAACACCTGGCCTTGACACTTCTAAGAACTGGGACTCCATGCTTTCCCTTATATAGAATTATCTCTATGAAGCAAATCTGGATACAGATGTAAAAGAAAATGTTTACAGCACTTATTACACAGTTTGTGAATATATATATATGTGTAATTATCTAATTGTTGTCTATTCTCCTCACTAGACTGTTAGCTTCCTAGGGACAGGGACCATGTCTGTCTTTGCTTCCTATCACATTCTCAATACTTAGCTCAGTGCCTGGTACAGAATAAGTTCAAAAACTATAAATATTTTTTAAATGAATGAATGAATGAATGAATGAATGTTCTTTCTTGGGCTTTCGGAATGCATAATGAGAGAATATGCATTTTTCAGATTTACCACAAGATGGAGAAGGGGAAATCTTTTAGTTTTATATTCCATATAACCTAGTACTAGTAAGTTAACTGTGGGAGTCCCCGGTGGCTCAGAGGGTAAAGAGTTTGCCTGCAATGCAGGAGACCTGAGTTCAATCCCTGGGTTGGGAAGATCCCCTAGAGAAGAAAATGGCAACCCACTCTAGTATTCTTGCCTGGAAAATCCCATGGACAGAGGAGCCTGGCGGGTTATAGTCCATAGTATCACAGAGAGTCAGACACAACTGAGTGACTTCACTTTCACTTTTCTTTTAATAGGTTAACTACCAGAAGTCACTTTCAACTCCTTTTGTGTCTTTTCATATCCCCAAATACATATTTGCTAACAAGACTTACATTTGTGAAGTAATCTTAGGGTTGGATAAAAGGCCCTTCTCTTTGTCTAAAAAATAGTAACTCTCCATTTACTGTAAGGATTTCTATATGTTCATGGCTGTAAAACAAACATCACAAAGTACCAAGTTAGACATTTTCTTTCAAAAATGAATATGCCAAACATCCTTTAAATAATGTATAATATGAAGTATGCATATATAGAAATACAGTAAGTTTTTAAAAAAATTTTCAGTAAAGATCCAGGCCCAAAAACTCCCACAAAACACTGCTTAAATTAACACCAGTCCAGTAGAGAAAAATATGATCTGCTACAATTTTATTTCACATTTTATTACATATTCTAATTTCCTTGGTAGATAATTAATAAAACAAACCTCTAAAGCACAAGCTGAAATAAATCTGACTCTGAATAAAAACATTTAATTAACTCTTTAATGAAGCAATCAGTACACAATGCCACATTTTTCACATAGAAAAACATGTGACAATATAAATATTGATGTTTTAGGGTTACTCATTTAGAGTAGATAAATAGTTAATTAAAGATAATTAGTTATTATGAGTGCAATCCAATCATATTATATTCAGCTTCTCTGAGTTTTACATAGAAAAAAAACAAAGACTTACCATCGCACTATTTTGACAGGATCTTTCTTAGGCATGATTTGATTAAGCCATGGTTCAATACCTGGAAACTGTTCTAACAATTGATTCTTAATACCCTTTATAACTGAGGTTTTCAACTGGATGCAATTGGACACATTTTCTTTTTCATCAAATCTGCCAAATGATTTTTGCAAGGAAAAACAGACATAACAGAATAGCTAAAGGTATTTTTTTAATTATTCACCTATTCCCAAGCAAATATTTAGATGTCTAAAATAATTATGGAAGAAATTGCTTTTTAAAATACAATTTCCCTTTATTCTGTCCAGCACAAAACCAATGTCTTAATACAATATTAAACTGTCATATACACACAATTAGCTGGAGGGGGGCAGGGAAGGGAAAGGATATGAGGCATATATTAACACAATAAACTGTAATCAGCTACACAAATGCCTTTCCTGGAAAATCTTACTCAGTTCTACCCAGAAAGAAACAGATTCCCACCTATAACAAAATATGTGTAAAACAAAACAAAATGAAAATACCCTCAGGCACTAGGATACAAATGACCAGCCCAAACACAGAAAAGCAGCCCCTCCTATGCTATGTAATCTGTTGAGATTTTTTTGAAGTAATAATGACGGTATTTAACATCCCTAATTATTTTTGCTCAAAATGTCATGCACAAAACCCACCTTCCTTTGCCCATGTTCCCCCTTTGCTTTTTGCGTCTATCAAATCTGCAAGGCAAAGCTACTAGGTGCGTTCCAAAGAATTTTTGTCTTCCTCAACTGAATAGCCCCTATGGAGCAATCACGTTATTTTCAAGACAAAGTTAATCTGGCAGCTAGGCAATAGGTATGACAGTTCGCTAGCTTCCTGTCACCCAGACTCCTTCACTCCCATGACCCAGGAAGTCAAGCCTTCCCTTGTTCAGTTCCTAACTAGTAACCAAAAGGCAGAGAGCGCAGGGCTGTCCTCTTGCTAAAAGGGCATGTCCCTAAATCACAGTGCAAGGATGTGATTGGTAGAATCCTAGGAATGGAGCTAGGACTGGGAAAGGGGAAAATGAGAAAGAAGGGTAACGAGATAGAAAATGAGAGTGGGAGGACCCAACCTGATTGAAGATTAGGGGCGAAAAGCTTAAAAAAAATGTTGCAAGCATAGTACTGAGACATACAGAGACATATAGTGTTGAAAGCATGGTACTACAGAAAAACCTTAAAGACTAAGGATGGCAGGGGTGGGGGAGAGAGAAAGAGAATCTTTGCTCTTGTCCTCTTCCCCACCACCCACACCCACCACCTTCGTGAGCAGCCGAGGGAGGCCACGGCATGTCCTTACTTCTTGAACATGATCCAAGATGAAGGGGGCGACGATAGGGAAGGGCCTGGAATGGGGAAGAAAAACTGAATTAGCAAGGGTCCGGCAGATCCCCTTACAGGAGGAAGGCCGGCACTGACAGTCGGAACTGTTGTCTTTATCCGGAAAGGGAGACAGCCAGCCGCACTTTACGGTGTTCAGAGACATTTGACTACTTCCGCTCCTCTAAACACTTCGGCGCTTTTACTGGCCCTTTCTGGGTTACCGATCCCCATCCAGAGCCGGTAGCTGAAAGGGCGGAACTAGAGAAGGAAGACGAGATAGAGCCATCATTCCAGTAGCAGAAAGAGAACAGAGCACACGGGACAATCAATCAAAGCCGTGGTTAAGGCCGGTGTGTCACTACGGATTCCTCAAAGGGTCAAGATTCTTCCAAGTTTCATTGCTACCTGCTGTTTACTTTTAGTGGGAAGGGGTTTTGTTCCCTGAGACAAGCCAATGGATTGGTGCTTACCTACCAGCTTGAACCCGGGCAAATCTCTTGACATTATGTTAACGTACTCGTGGCCTTGCCAAATTTAGCAAATAAAAATACAGGATGACCTGTACAGGACATTTGGATTTCAGATAAATGATGAATACTTTTTTGGGTTTGTGTTTTTGTTGTTGTGTGTGTGTTTTTTTTTTTTTTTGAGGTATAACTATACCTCATCCATACTTAACACACACACACACACAAATACTTGCTATCTGAATTTAATTTGGCGTCCTGTATTTTAATATGTCAACCGTGTTCACTGACCACAGTGAGGTGCCCCCAAAGAATTATTCATGAGGTTACTGTCCCCTGCCTCACCCTCATACGAGTTGAGCTATAAACCTAAAGAGGTACCTCCCTTGAATGGTAGAATGGCCTCTAGGCGATCAATACTAGACTAATCTGATTGGAGAGATAACAGATAAACACGTTTTACCTGTAATTTTAAAAAGGAGAGCAAATCAAGGGTTTTGATCAGCAGAGAAAGCATGCGTGCGTTAGCCGCTCAGCTGTGTCGACTCTGCGACCCCATGGACTGTAGCCCTCCAGGCTTCTCTTCCATGGAATTCTTCAAGCAAGAATAGCGGGGTGGGTTGCCATTTTCTTCTCCAAGAGAAAGCATAGAAAAATACAAAACCTGAATAAGCACTACCCAGGCGGTGGGGTAGGGTGCATTGATCTGTAAAACAAATATAGCAGTCTCTTCCAGGAGCAAATACTCTGCTGGGGAGATGGACGCTTGGAGCAATCACAGCAAATAGCGTTATGTGTTTGAATTGTACAACTAACAACTCACCTTGCCTTGATTCTATGGTAGCAACAATCTTCTAATTATAATTTAGCTTCCCATGAAGCTCTGCCCAGAAGGAACTCTGTTTTCAAATCATATCTGCATGAACAACTGCAAATTAATAAATTGTCATTCGGTTTATACCTCAGTTTCTTGTAAATGTCTTTAGCATTAATCTGCTTTCCCAGCATTAGTCGACTCTCTAACACTGAAAATATTGTTTAGAAACATGCAAAACTGAAGCCCAGACCCCCAGCTGTGGTTAGGGCTATACTGCTAAGACTTCTCACAAAGCAGGAGAATATTACTGGCAACTCTCACATCATCCTAGAAGCCTGCCATGGAACAGCTAATACATCATAACAGCCATAAACAGTTATTATTAAGCAGTTTGAGGTGGGAGAAAACAGATACTTTGCATCCAATCTAAACATGGTAACACCATAGTAATAATAATGTATTCCACTAGTAAATAAATTTTAACTTGATGAACTCCCAAACTAAAAACTTCCCAGGTGGTGTCAGTGGTAAAGAACCTGCCTGCTAGTGCAGATTAGACATAAGAGACACCAGTTCCAACCATGGGTAGGGAAGATCCCCTGGAAGAGGGCATGGCAAACCACTCCAGTATACTTGCCTGGAGAATCCCATGGACAGAGAAGCCTGGTGGGCTACAGTCCATGGGGTCACACAAAGTCAGACAGGACTGAAGCGACTTAGCACACAGCACAAACTAGTACCACCTTGATGAATTCCTAATTTCTTGAACTTCTTAATTTCTTTTTTAATTTTTACTTTTGTCTCCTGCACATCTGTTCCTGAACCACTGGTGGAAGCCGTGCCCCCTGCCTTGGAAGTTCAGAGTCTTAACCACTGGACTTATTTTAGACTTATTAAAAAGTATTATGCTGAGTATTTGCAGTGCTAGAAATAATAGCCAGTGTTTAATTCTATAAAAATTATACACACTCTAGGGGACTTCCCCTGGTGGTCCAGCTGTTAAGATTCAGCGTTTCCACTGCAGGGGGTTGCGGGTCCGATTTCTGGTTAGGGAACTAAGATCCTGCTTGCCGCCAGTCGCAGCCAGAAAGTAAAAAAAGAAAAAGAAATTATACATACTATAAATTATAACAAATCCCACATGCATGGAATAGACATATAGCTATATGTGCATACATATTTTAATCCACTTTCATATACTCTGGTAATCACAGAGACTGAATCTGAAGTATTAATATAACAAATGCCAAGCTACGTCATTAGTATTAATGAGGGAGGTATTTAGTTCTGTATGCATGCATGAACACCTTTATTCATAACCTACCTACACAGATACATAAGCAGAGCCCACTTTTCACTGCAGTGTGTTTCTGGTTTTGCGTTGTTCAGAGGATCGTTGTAAAGTGGCTTCTGTTTTTCCAAGACTACAATTGGGGGCTTACTCCTGACAGAACTCATCTTCAAAATCAATCACTGCTACAACAAACAGCGTGTCATAAAAGAAGAAATATCTCAAAATAAACCTCTTAAAAAACTGAAACAATGAACTTCATTTATTCACACAATAGTTGTAAAGGACCTTAATGTTTTAGATATATATGCTGTCTGTACTGTATTTGATGCAGAAATGTTCTGTGCAGTTTATTTTACAAGAGACCTCAATGTATATGCAGCACAGGACACAGAAAACCCAACTCTAGCATACATTTTACTAAAACAAGTAACCTAGCTATAATAAGCTTTAAACACTGCATGATTGTATTTGCCGTCTTAGAATTTTGAAAGAATTTTGTAGGGTCATCTTGACATGAGGCTCAAAAATGCTTCCCAAGGAAGCTTACAGCAAGGCCTCCTTTTCTTCTTCAACTTCCTCAAGCAACAAGCAAGGCACCAAAACCCTTCAGTGAGTGCAAGTTGCTCAGTCGTGTCCGACTCTGCGACCCCATGGTCTATACAGTCCATGAAATTTTCCAGGCCAGAATACTGGAGTGAGTAGCCTATCCCTTCTCCATGGGATCGTCCCAACCCAGGGATCGAACCAGGTCTCCCGCATTGCAGGCAGATTCTTTACCAGCTGAGCCACCAGGAAACCCTTCAGAGTGTCCAGTAAAAATGATTTCTTTAGGGGGTGAGCCATAGCTTCGAACACTGGGGGAGGTGCTTTCAATGCAAGAAAGAAATGGGCCCCTACTGCCAGACCCCTACTGGATCTCTCATCTCAGAATCTGCAGCCTATGAAGTCTTTCCTCAAGGTCACTTTTCCCACAAACTGCCCCTCAGCCTTATACTTTAGAGTCCTCTGCAGCCTGGCTTTATATCCCCCACAAGATCAAGACATACCTAAGAATCACACCACTACCCCCACCTATCAATCACTCTGCAGACCACAAGTGAGAAAATACACTGGCCCAGCCACTGCCTGGATCGATCCATATGGAACAATATAAGGAACACCAACAAAACAGCCTCTCCTACCTCCAGTCCCAAATACAATTATATCTGGGGAGAGAGGAAAGACCCCTGTTTATCAGAACTGTCAGAACTAATCATCTCGCCAAATTTATGGTAAGCCAAACCCACTATGCCTCACTCACATCCCTTATCCCTTTTGTCATTGTTCAAAGGGCTTCCCTGATAGCTCAGTTAGTAAAGAATCCGCCTGCATTGCAGGAGATTCCAGTTTGATTCCTGGGTTGGGAAGATCCTCTGGAGAAGGGAAAGGCTCAGTTCAGTTCAGTTCAGTCGCTCAGTCGTGTCCGACTCTTTGCAACCCCATGAATCGCAGCACGCCAGGCCTCCTTGTTCATCACCATCTCCTGGAGTTCACTCAGACTCACATCTATCAAATCCATGATGCCATCCAGCCATCTCATCCTTCGTCGTCCCCTTCTCCTCCTGCCCACAATCCCTCCCAGCATTTCCAATGAGTCAATTCTTCTTATGAGGTAGCCAAAGTATTGGAGTTTCAGCTTTAGCATCATCCCAAAGAAATCCCAGGGTTGATCTCCTCCAGAATGGACTGGTTGGATCTCCTTGCAGTCCAAGGGATTCTCAAGAGTCTTCTCCAACACCACAGCTCAAAATCATCAATTCTTCGGCGCTCAGCCTTCTTCACAGTCCAACTTTCACATCCATACATGACTACTGGAAAAACCATAGCCTTGACTAGACGGACCTTAGTTGGCAACCCCAATTACAATGACCACCATGCTATTTTCCAACACACCACATCCCTAGGGTTTTTGCACTGTTTGCTCACATGTTAGGTCTTCTCACTGGTTGGTCCTACCTGGAAGCTGTCTGTGTCTGCATGCATGCTCTGTCATGTCTGACTCTATGCAACCCTATGAACTGTAGCCCGCTCATTTCCTCATTTCCTCCTCCAGAGGATTATCCAAACCCAGGGATCAAACTCGCATCTCCTGTGTCCCCTGCATGGCAGGTGGATTCTTTACTGCTGAGCCATCTGGTCTACCTGGAAAATTCTACCTCAGATCACCATATAATCCTCACTTCCTTCAGACCTTGGCTTAAATGTTAACTTCTCAGTAAATATTTCCCTAATCTTTCCATTTAAAAACGTCATCTACTCACCCCCATCCCTTTCCTTAGTTCAATGTTTCCATAGCATGTCTCACTTTCTAACATACTATAAAATTTATTATATTATTATTTATTATGCTTCTCTGCTAAATTGTAAGCTCCATGAAGACAAGGATTTGTCTATTTTTTGTTCACTGTTACATCCAAGTTCTTGGCACATGGTAGACATTCAATAAATACTTATTGAATGTGCAAATGAAATACCACTCTGGCTACCATGAAATTTCACTGTTCCTCATTATAGCAACAATCTTTGATTCAGTTGCCTCTACCCACCATCTCTAATTCATCTCCTTCTATTCTTTTCTGAGCCTGCTCCAGTTAGGCTTTTGTCACCACTATGCCACTGAAACAGCTCTCATTGATCAAGGTTACCAATGACCTCTATCTTGCCAAAACCACAAATCATTCCCAGTTCTGATTTTGCCCAAATTCTCAGTAGTATTTGAGTTGAATATGATTTGCTTTTTGAAACACTTTGATAACTTAACTTCCTTAACACAAACCTCTACTGATTCTATTTATCCCACAATGGCTCAGTTCAGTCACTCAGTCCTGTCTGACTCTTTGCGACCCCATGAAATGCAGCACACCAGGCCTCCCTGTCCATCACCAACTCCCAGAGTTCACACAAACTCATCTCCATTGAGTTGGTGATGCCATCCAGCCATCATCCTCTGTCGTCCCCTTCTCCTCCTGCCCTCAGTCTTTCCCAGCATCAGGGTCTTTTCAAATGAGTCAGCTCTTTGCATCAGGTGGCCAAAGTATTGGAGTTTCAGCTTCAGCATCAGTCCTTCCAATGAACATTCAGGACTGATCTCCTTTAGAATGGACTGGTTGGATCTCCTTACAATCCAAGGGATTCTCAAGAGTCTGCTCCAACACCACAGTTCAAAAGCATCAATTCTTTGGCGCTCAGCTTTCTTTATAGTCCAAATCTCACATCCATACATGACTACTGGAAAAGCCATAGCCTTGGCTAGACGGACCTTTGTTGGCAAAGTAATGTCTCTGCTTTTGAATATGCTGTCTAGGTTGGTCATAACTTTTCTTCCAAGGAGTAAGCGTCTTCTAATTTCATGGCTGCAAATCACCATCTGCAGTGATTTTGGAGTCCAAAAAATAAAATCTGTCACTGTTTCCACTGTTTCTCTATCTATTTGCCATGAAATGATGGGACCAGATACCATGATCTTTGTTTTCTGAATGTTGAGCTTTAAGCCAACGTTTTCACTCTCCTCTTTCACTTTCATCAAGAGGCTCTTTAGTTCTTCTTCACTTTCTGCCATAAGGGTGGTGTCATCTGCATATCTGAGGTTATTGCTATTTCTCCCGGCAATCTTGATGCATATAAGTTAAATAAGCAGGATGACAATATACAGCTTTTCTATTTGGAACCAGTCTGTTGTTCCATGTCCAGTTCTAACTGTTGCTTCCTAACCTGCAAACAGATTTCTCAAGAGGCAGGTCAGGTGGTCTGGTATTCCCATCTGTTTCAGAATTTTCCACAGTTTATTGTGATCCACACAGTCAAAGGCTTTGCCATAGTCAGTGAAGCAGAAGTAGATGTTTTTCTGGAACTCTCTTGCTTTTTTTGATGATCCAGTGGATGTGGGCAATTTGATCTCTGGTTCCTCTGCCTTTTCTAAAACCAGCTTGAGCATCTGGAAGTACATCGTACACGTATTGGTGAAGCCTGGCTTAGAGAATTTTGAGCATTACTTTACTAGCATGTGAGATGGGTGCAGTTGTGCAGTAGTTTGAGCATTCTTTGACATCGCTTTTTAGGGACTGGAATGAAAATTGACTTTTTCCAGTCCTGTGGCCACTGCTGAGTTTCCCAAATTTGCTGGCATACTGAGTGCAGCACTTTCACAGCATCATCTTTGAGGATTTGAAATAGCTCAACTAAAATTTCATCACCTTCACTAGCTTTGTTCATAGTGATGCTTCCTAAGGCCCACCTGACTTCACATTCCAGGATGTTTGGCTCTAGGTGAGTGATTACACCATCATGGTTACCTGGGTCATGAAGATCTTTTTTGTACAGTTCTTTGGTGTATTCTTGCCACCTCTTCTTAATATCTTCTGCTTGTTAGGTCCATATCATTTCTGTCCTTTATTTTGCCCATCTTTGCATGAAATGTTCCCTTGGTATCTCTAATTTTCTTGAAGAAATCTCTAGTCTTTCCCATTCTATTATTTTCCTCTATTCCTTTGCACTGATCACTGAGGAAGGCTTTCTTACCTCTCCTTGCTATTCTTTGGAACTCTGCATTCAAATGGGTAGATCTTTTCTTTTCTCCTTTGCTTTCGCTTCTCTTCTTTTCACAGCTATTTGTAAGGCCTCCCCAGACAGCCATTTTGCTTTTTAGCACATCTTTTTCTTGGGGATGGTTTTGCTCTCTGTCTCCTGTACAATGTCACGAACCTCCATCCATAGTTCATTAGGCACTCTGTCTATCAGATCTAATCCCTTAAATCTATTTCTCACTTATACTGTATAATCATTAGGAATTTGATTTAGGTCATACCTGAATGGTCTAGTGGTTTTCCATACTTTCTTCAATTTAAGTCTGAAATTGGCACTAAGGAGTTCATGATCTGAGCCACAGTCAGCTCCTGGTCTTGTTTTTGCTGACTATATAGAACTTCTCCATCTTTGGCTGCAAAGAATATAATCAATCTGATGTCGATGTTGACCATCTGGTGATGTCCATGTGTGGAGTCTTCTCTTGTGTTGTTGGAAGAGGGTGTTTGCTATGACCAGTGTGTTCTCTTGGCAAAACTCAATTAGACTTTGCCCTGCTTCATTCCATATTCCAATGCCAAATTTGCCTGTTACTCCAGCTGTTTCTTGACTTCCTACTTTTGCATTCCAGTCCCCTGTAATGAAAAGGACATCTTTTGGATGTTAGTTCTCCTCCTCTCTTCAGCGTTTTCTTGTTGGATTGCTCCAGGACTCAGTCTGTGACTCTCTTGTCCATGTTTTTTCCCTTGGTTACACTAAAAGCCAGTTTCATACCTATAAATACCATCTGTATACCTTTTATGTCCAATTTTAAATCTCCAATCTGGAATTCTCCTCTACACTTCAGATTATCTGAAGTTAATATTTCCACTTGAATAACAGACATTGGAAAACAATTCATATCCAAAATAGAATTCTTAATTTCAGCCCCTTCCCCAACATGCAGTCATCCTCATCTCAATAAATGGGAGTTCTATCCACATATTTTCTTGTGTCAAATATCCATGAAGCCCTCTCTTTCTCACACATCCTTCACTTAGTCCATCACAAAATACTATCTCTATCAAATATTTTTACTTTCAAAATATATCCAAAATCTGATCACTTCTCACATACCTCCAACAGTATGACTTTAGTCAAAATCACTATCATCTGTCACCTTGACTATCAAACTTGTCTCTTACTTGTTTTGCCTTTTGCTTTCATTTCTTATGCCTGCCCCCTTACAATCTATTTTTACACAGTAGGTAGGATGAACCTTTTAAAACATAAGTCAGATCCTCTGACTCCCTTGCTCAAAACCTCCAATGGCTTCCCATCTCAGTTATAACAAGATCCAAGGTCCTCCTGCCCTGAAGGCCCTACATGGTTCAGCCCCCTCCACCCTTCCATCTACTATTATTCTCCCTTTCCCTCCTCTGCGCCAGCCATACTGGCTTTTTAGCTACTTCACAAGTATGCCAAGTATGGTCCCTTGCTTCTCAGAGTCTTATTTTTTTTCCACTGGGCCTTGGATGAATATAATTAAATTAATCATAACCTTTGATTGATGGCACATTCTCTTATTAACCCAAGCATATTCACTTTTAGTTAGTTGTTTTTAATAATGTAACAAGCATCCATGAACTTAATAACTAAATCTGACTATATGGCCCCCAATCTCATCCGTCTGCCTTCTCTCAGCCCCTGGCAAAGGACCATCATCTTGAATCTTGTGTTCATCATTTTGTGGTGCTCTGTTTAATACAGTTTTGCTTTATACATACATGTTGTTGTTTAGTCGCTAAGTTCTGTCTGACTCTTTGCGACCCCATGGACTGTAGCCTGCAAGGCTCCCCTGTCCATGGGATTCACCAGACAAGAATACTGGAGTGGATTGCCATTCCCTTCTTCAGGAGATCTTCCCTACCCAGGGATCGAACCTACATCTTCTGCATTGCAGGCGTATTCTTTACCACTGAGCCAGGGAAGCCCACACATAAATTCACACACATATACGATATATATAGATATATATATAAAACATACATATATGTTATATATGTGTGTACATCCATACATATGTGGATATGAGTCTTTCTTAAAGTATATATATATACTTTATATATAAGTGTTTATATTTATTTTTATATTATATATATATATATATATGTAAACTTTTTGGTGGCATGGTACAGGAAGTGGAATCTTAGTTCCCCCACCAGGGACTGAACCCGTGTCCTTTGTGCTGGAAGTGCACAAACTTAACCATTGGACCTCCAGGGAAGCCCCTCTGAAAGTACATTATTTATTATAATTTATTTTAACTTTATAGAAAGTTTATTAGGTTGTATGCTGTATGTACTCTTTCAGAACCTAATTTTTCCTCGTTATTATTTACTTTTCTAAGATTCATCTGTGTATCTTTGCATATTACTATAGTTCATTCATTTTGATTGATGTATAATATTTCATTGTGTGAATAACAGTTCAGGGTCTTGCCGCTTTTCCCCTCTGCCTAGAATGACTTCTCTTAGATATCTACTTGTCTCTCTCCCTCCCTTCACTCGTGCCATTATTCAAAGGCCACCTCATCCTAACACTATCTAAGAGTGCCCCATTTTAAACTCTCTCTTTTACTCTTCTTTACCTTTCCCCATAGTACTATCACCCCTTCCCTAAATATTCTTGCTTTGCCTATCTGTATCCACTTTCCCCCTTTCCACCCTGCTCTGTGCCCTGCAGTAGATTTTAATGATTAAATCCTTATCAATCCTTCATTTTAAATGTACCTCTCTTTTCTGCTAGTACCCTGACTTACAGGACTGCCTGATATTACTTATCTATCTTTTTGTTGATTGTTTCCCCCAGTAAATGGTAAATGCCAAGAATCCCTGCTATATTACCAAGATCTAGATTGGTGCTGAACTCATAATCAGCATGCAATAAATATTTAAGTGAATTGCTCATACACAGAGTACCACATTTGAAATGCTTACACACAAAAATTGCCTGCATATATCCCTTTCAAACAAATGCCAATAGTTCTTTGAACTACATACCTAGTAGAATAGTAAAGTTGAGGCCTAAATGGATATTTAATTTAGTAGATAGCACCAAATTTTCTCTGTTCTCTAATAGAAGGAGCCAGGGCTCCATGGAGAAATGGCTGACTCTAAGACTGGGGCAGGGAAAATATAAAATGAGCAAGGAGCAGGAGCACCATAATTTTTTTTTAATTATATAAAACTGAACAAGCAGATAAACAAAAAAACCCCTGCAATTATAGACGTATGTCAAAAGGATACAGGAACCAACTGAAAGAGCTTTCAATGGCCAAATTTGAAACAATTTGAGTAACAAAATTAAATATCATTGGATTATAATTCAAAGTATAGAATAAATATTAACAAATCCATACTGATATTAACAAATGATCGAATAAATAAATAAAAGGAGAGTAGATAAATCTCCTGTACAGAAAAATTCTAAATAATTTATGTAGATACTTTCTCAAGCCAGGGGAGCATAACTGCCCACTCCTTAAGTGTAGGATGTGCATAATAACTTCCTTATATAAGAGTGGAGTTTGGAAAAAGAGGAGTGTTGCAACAGAAAAACAAGCCAAACACTGCCTCAGCCAGGCACTCAAGGTTCACTCATCAATGATAAGTCATGTTGAGAACATGTACCCTTGCTGTGATGTATAATTATGGAAAATGCATTAGACAAACACAAACTGAAGGATATTCTACAAAATATCTGACCAGACTCCTTAGAACTGTCAAGGTTGTCAAAAACAAGGAAGGTCTAAGAAATGGTCACAGCCAAGAACAGCCGTAAGTGATATGATCACTGAAGATAATGTGGATTTTGGGTGGGGGTCCTGAAAGAGAAAAGGGGGCATTTTGGTGGAAACTAAGGAAATCTGAAAAAAATATGGACATATAGTTAATAATAGTGTATCAATATTGGCTCATTATTGGATGGCATCACCGACTCAATGTACATGGGTTTGAGCAAACTCCGGGAGATGGTGAAGGACAGGGAGGCCTGGTGTGCTGCAGTCCATGGGGTTGCAAAGAGTTAGACAAAACTGAGCAAGTGAACAACAACATTAGTTACTTAGTTGTGATAAATGTACCACAGTAATATTAACAATAGAAAGAAACTGGATACAGGGTATATATGAGCTCTCTGTAATATTTTTATGTCTTTTCTGTCAATCTGAAACTATACTAAAAGAGTTTGTTAAATATTTAGAAAATACCCTATCAGGATGGCTATAATTAAAAATACAAAAAATATCATGTGTTGGCAAGGATATGGAGACACTGGCACCCTCACACATCACTGTGGGAAGACAAAATAGTACAACTTTGGAAAACAATTTAGCTGTTCCATGTAATGTTAATTAGTTAAAGTGTTAGTTCATCAGTCGTGTCCAACTCTTTATGACCCCATGGACCATAGCCTGCCAGGCTCCTCTGTCCATGGCATTCTCCAAGGAAGAACACTGGAGTGGGTTGCCATTCCCTTCTCCAGGGGATCTTCTCCACCCAGGGATCAAACCTGGGTCTCCTGCACTTAAGGCAGATTCTTTATGATCTGAGCCACTGTGGAAGTCCAATGTTAACTATGGAGTTACCAGATGGTCCAACAATTCCACTCCTAGGCATCTACCCAAGAAATGAAAACATAGCCAGACACAAAAGCTTGTACATGAATGTTCATAGCAACATTATTCATAATAGTTAAAAAGTAGAAACAACCCAAATATCCTTCAGCTGGTGAAATAAACAAATCTGACCTACCCATACAATGAAATATGATTCAGCCATAGAAAGGAAGAATTCTGAGACATGTTACTACATGGATGAGCTTTGAAAATATTAGGCTAAGTAAGAGAAGCCAATCACAAAATCCACATATTATATAGCTCCATTATATGAAACGTCCAGAATAGGCAAGTACATAGAGACAAAAAGTAGATCAGTGGTTGCCAGGGTATGGGGAAAGGTGGGAATAGGATGTGTCAGCTAATGCATACAGGAGTCTCTTTTTTCCTGCAGCAAAGAGTTCAGTTTTTTATTAAACATGTTACCAAGTAGATTTAGTCAAAAAAGCCAAAGCTCGTGTCATCAACAGACTCTTCAGATTCTTTCTTTGCTTCTACTTTTTCTCCTCAGCTGGGGCAACAGTGGGGGAGTGGACAAGACCTCCTGCCACGGCAGGTCCACCAGCCCCCACACTGCAGATGAGGCTTCAGATGTTGACATTGGCCAAAGCCTTTGCAAACAAGCCTGGGCAGAAAGGCTCAACATTTACACCGGCTGCTTTAATGAGGGCATTGATCTTATCCTCCGGGACTGTCACTTCACTGTTGTGCAGGATGAAGGCCAAGCAGATGCAGGTGAGCTCAGAGGCCATGCTGCAGGTGAATGCTAAGCAGAGACTGCCTGAAATGGTCCTAGTGACTGGATGAAGTCAGGGCCTCACCTCAACATGGCCTTAGCTTCTTCAGAAGGACCGATCACTTTAGAGGCAGCTGAGGAAAGGGACAGGATCTCTTTATGGGGTGGTGACCGTGTTCTAAAATTAGAATGTGACAATTGTTGCACAACTCTGTAAATATACTAAAACCATTGAATTGTCTGCTTTAAAAGGGTGAATTGTATGGCCTATAAATTCTATCTGGAGAAAGCTGTTATCTAAGGGACTTGAACCAGAAAAGAATTCTAAAGTGTATTAATTCAGGGGCCCTTTTTCTGTTTTTAATTTCTAATGTTATTGTATTGTGATCAGAGAATGTCATTCCTATTATTTCTGAATTTTTGCAGACTGATAAATGAGTTATTTCTGAAAATGTTCTTATGGGTATCTGCAAAATTGTACAAGGTAATCTCATATATTGTGGAAAATTCTGAAAGAGATGGGAATATCATACCACCTGACCTGCCTCTTGAGAAATCTGTTTGCAGGTCAGGAAGCAACAGTTAGAACTGGACATGGAACAACAAACAGACTGGTTCCAAATAGGGAAAGGAGCACATCAAGGCTGTATATTGTCACCCTGCCTATTTAACTTATATGCAGAGTACATCATGAGAAACGCTGGGCTGGATGAAGCACAGGCTGGAATCAAGATTGCTGGGAGAAATATCAATAACTTCAGATATGCAAATGACACCACCCTTATGGCAAAAAGTGAAGAAAAACTAAAGAGCCTCTTGATGAAAGTGAAAGAGGAGAGTGAAAACGCTGGCTTAAAGCTCAACATTCAGAAAATTAAGATCATGACATCCGACCCCATCACTTCATGGCAAGATGGAGAAACAGTGGAAACAGTGTCAGACTTTATTTTTCTGGGTTCCAAAATCACTGCAGATGGTGTTTGCAGCCATGAAATTAAAAGACGCTTGCTCCTTGGAAGGAAAGTTATGACCAACCTAGACAGCATACTGAAAAAGCAGAGACATTACTTTGCCAACAAAGGTCCATCTGTCAAGGCTGTGGTTTTCCAGTGGTCATGTATGGATGTGAGAGTTGGACTATAAAGAAAGCTGAGCACAGAAGAATTGATGCTTTTGAACTGTGGTGTTGGAAAAGACTCTTGAGAGTCCCTTGGACTGCAAGGAGATCCAACCAGTCCATCCTAAAGGAAATCAGTCCTGAATATTCATTGGAAGGACTGATGTTGAAGCTAAAACTCTAATACTTTGGCCACCTGATGCGAAGAGCTGACTTATTTGAAAAGACCCTGATGCTGGGAAAGATTGAGGGCAGGAGGAGAAGGGGATGACAGAGGATAAGATGGTTAGATGGCGTCACTGACTCAATGGACATGGGTTTGGGTGAACTCCAGGAGTTGGTGATGGACAGGGAGGCCTGGTGTGCTGCAGTTCATGGGGTCACAAGGAGTCCAACATGACTGAGCGACTGAACTGAACTGAACTAAATCTCATATATATATATATATATATATATATATATATATATAACCACACACACACACACACACTCAGCCTTGTTAAGTAGTGGCATGAGCTTCTCTATATCCTTACTTATTCACATGATCTGATGATTTCTTTGAGAAATACCTCACTTCAAATATGTCTGAAAGTCTGCCCAGCTACCCCAGTACTTATGTCTTGTTAAGTTATTCTGAACTATTTCAAACCTTCTCCATGTTTCTCAAATTTTTTCCACCCTTCCCCTAACCATCACATCCTACTTTATATATAAGATACAAAGGAAGATTGGATTGCCTTCATCTGTCTGGTACCAAACATACAACTTATAACTGTCTACCCTCATCTTGTTCCATTTAACTTTTTTTTCCCACTGTTTCTTTGCTCACTGCTATTTCTATTTCACATCATTCTCTTTTTCAGATTCATTTATTTCATTTTGCTGTAACTGGGCTTCCGTGTTGGCTCAGACAGTAAAGAATCTGCCTTCAGTGCAGGAGACCCAAGTTCAATCCCTGGGTAGGGAAGAGTCCCTGGAGAAGGGAATGGCAACCCACTCCAATATTCTTGCCAGGAGAATCCCATGGACAGAGGGGCCTGGTGGGCTACAGTCCATGGGGTGGCAAAGTGTCGAACACGATTCAGCAACTAACACTTTCACTTGCTATAATACTTACCTGAGTAATACATAAAAGTTCTGAATATGCCTACAATGTGTTCTGAATATATCAGAAAATTAGAATCTGCAAATTGGAGCTTTGTTCCTTGTATTACTTCATTCCTCATCCTTCCCCACTCAGGGCCAGTCATTCTATTTATTTATTTATTGAACAAAAAAGCCTTTTATTTCCTCCCACATTCCAGCTCTCCACTTTTGGTAACATCTCTTCCAACTCAGAATTAAAGCCCAAGAAGTTGATCCACACCTGAGAGCAAGACGGGAACTAGGCCAGAGCCCTCAGAGCCGGGTTCTAGACCAGTGGGACTCCCGGCATGGATGGAAGCATACTGCAGTGAGACAGCAGAGACCACAGAACAGAATCAGGAAGAAGCCCCAAACCAACAGTCGAGAGCCACGCAAAACCAGCTCCTCCGAGGTGAGCAACTTGATGAGCACAAGACCTTCGTGGCTCCAGCCACTGACACACTCCTCAGCCATTCTAGGACTCGGGGTGGCATTTCCTGCTCCCTCCTCTGAGCAGGGTATCGGTGGCTGGCTGGAGGGCAGGATTTCTGGAGTAGCACTAAAATACAGGCAGGTTCCTGGGGTCCTTTCTGTGATCACCCTGGCCATAACAAGGATTAGCTTTCCTGCAAAAGATCCTTTCAATCCCATCTGACTACCCTGGACCTGGGCTCGGAATGTCTGGGTCTTATTCCTGTCTGGACCATCTCTGAAGTTCAAGGTGGCCAGTAAGCCCATGACATGAGACCCATGCCCCTTCCCTGTGGCTGTCCCATTTACGGGGCACAGGGTCAGCTGGCCAGTCCTGGGAGATGCCAGGACTGTGCAGTCAGTTCTGTGGGTAAGGAGGAAGCCACCAAGACCCAGGCCAGAAAGGCCAAGAAGCAGCAGGATCAAAGTGGCACAGACCAGAGGTGGGTGGTGGGCCAGGCAGAGATGCAGCTAGTGCTCTGCCTGGCCAATGCCCATGGAGAACAGAGGGTCTGAACTTCCAGGAAGAGCCTGCACTAGCAGCCGGGCGGAGGCCGGCGCCCCTGAGATGTCACACGTGGATTCTCGAAGGGACGGGGTCCATGTTCCCACCCAGTCGCCCCACCCGGCCTCCCAGTCATTCTATTTGCAGTCATCCCTCGGGATCCACAGAGGATTGGTTCCAGGACCCCAGTGGATGCCAATCCTCAGATGCTCAACTCTCATAAAATGGCATGGTATTTGCATAAAACCTATGCACATCCTTCCCTGTACTTTATGATTATATTTTGGAGTGTATTTATTTATTTTATTGAGGTAATGTTGATTTATAATATTAAATAAGCTTCATATGTATATTTCTATTTCTGTATATCCTACAACATGCTCACCACCAAAAATTTAGTTTCCATCCATAACCTTACAGTTGATCCCCATTTCATCCGCCCCACCTTCCTCTGGTAACCACTAGTCTATTTTCTGTGTCTATGTCTTTATTTTGGTTTGATTTGTTCATTTATATTGTTGCAATGGAATATGCTGCTGCTGCTGCTAAGTTGCTTCAGTCATGTCTGACTCTGTGCAACTGATGGCAGCCCACTAGGCTCCCCCGTCCCTGGGATTCTCCAGGCAAGAACACTGGAGTAGGTTGCCATTTCCTTCTCCAATGCATGAGAGTGAAAAGTGAAAGTGAAGTTGCTCAGTCGTGTCCGACTTCGCGATCCCAAGGACTGCAGCCCACCAGGCTCCTCCGTCCATGGGATTTTCCAAGCAAAAGTACTGGAGTGGGGTGCCATCGCCTTCTCTGTGCAATGGAATATACTCAGCCATAAAAGAGAAATCTTGCCATTTTGCAACAACATGAATGAACCTTGAGGTTTCTATGCTAAGTGGAACAAGTTAAATGAGAGAAAGAAAAATATTGTATGATTTGTACTCATGTGCAGAATATAATAAACAAATAAAAATCAAAACAAAATAAATAAACTTAAAAAAACTGAAGCATGGTTGATTTACAGTATTATATGTTACAGGTATAAAATACAGTGATTCATATTTTTAAAGGTTATATATCATTTAGAGTTATTATTAAAACTCCCATGATACTTTAAATCATCTCTGGGTTACTGATAATACCTAATACATGTCAATGCTATGTAAATAGTTGTAAATACAATGTAAATACTATGTATATAGTTGCCCTCTCTGCAAATTCATGTTTTGCTTTTTAGAACTTTCTGGATTATTTTTATCTAAGCCTTGGTTCTTCTTTTTATGTTGTAGACTTTCTCCGACTATTTCTGGTAATCTTTTGTTGTCTGTGCATATTAGTGAATAAGGGACAAATTGATTAGCAAAAATAGGTTGCCTGAGTTCCCTCTGCGTTGTGTGTCTCTGTCCCCTCTCCTTAGCAGAAGGACTTTGTATAAGTGGGGTTGCGTGTGTTGAACTGTCAGGCTCCCTCTTAAGGTAAGTTCTTCTGCCAGAGTCAGCAAGGGCCATTCTCCTTACGCCCTGCAAATCGCCAAAATAATTTTACTCTGGCAGTGGAGAACTTTAGTGTCCAAAGTTGCTTCTCTCCTTTTGTTTTTCCATATATTTTGAGGAAGTCCATATTACACCAAGGTCTGCTCTGTTGTGTTGTTGTTGTGTTTTTTTTTTTTTTCCCTAGGATGCTGCATTCACACTAGCAAATTTTTGGAAGCAAATAGCTCACTTTCTTTAGTGTGAAATTTTAGGTTTTAACCTTGGAATGGGTTGGGGAAGGAGGTGTAGGACTGATCACAAGGGGGCCCAACTGATCCTTCTTTCCTGAATTCAATTCTTTAACTGACAGGAGAGCCTCCTCTCCTCTTTGCATTTATTCATTCTGAAATTTTATTTTCTCTGGCTTTAATCCAGTAATTTTCCCTTGCAGGTTTTGAACTGGACTCCTCCTTCTCTTTTATCACTATGATCATATTCAATTTCTATCCTCAAGGGATCTTCACAGTTTCTTAACTGCTAATGGTACAGTTTGCTTTAATTATACCAGTCTTGGTCCTTTTGCTATTCTGATGTTTTAAGAGATTTGGAGAAGAGAGGATGGAGACAAAGTTACAAGCACTTAGGCCGCCATCTTGATCTAATTTGAACCAAGTAATTTTTTTCTGTCAATTTGACTGAGGCAATGATAGCAGCTCACTCTGAGAGACAAGGGGAAAAGGCCTCTTCCAGTTCTGGCTTCTGATTAGTCAAGACTTCTAATAAGGGTGCATTAAGATTGAGAAATCCAGTTATCTGCATGTCAGTGCTTCTGAGAACGCCAAGGTGACAAATAGCAAGCATGATCTCAGAGCGGAAAAACTGTACACAAAAAAAGTGCCCCCCTTTCGGTGAGCTGATTAGAAAAAGGCACTCCTTTGGGTTGTTGTTGTTTAGTCTATAAGTCATGACTGACTCTTTTCGACCCCACGGACTATAGACTGCCAGGCTCCTCCTGGGATTTTCCAGGCAAGGACACTAGATTGGGTTGCCATTTCCTTCTTTAGGGAATCTTCCCACCCACAGGATGCAGAGCAAGAGGGGACAATACCTTAAGGGTATGAGGTATCTTTCGCAGGTATCAGAAATGTTCTGAAACTGACTAGTGATGGTTACATGTATCTGGAATTCGCTAAAATCATTGAATTTTATACTTTGAAGGTGTAAATTGTATGGTATGTGCATGAGTGCTCAGCTGCATCTGACTCTTTTGTGACCTCATAGGCTGTAGCCCACCAAGCTCCTCTGTCCATGGAATTCTCCAGGCAAGAATACTGGAGTGGGTTGCCATTTCCTCCTCCAGGGGATCTTCCCACCCCCAGGGATAGAAACCAAGTCTTTTATGTTTCCTGCATTAGCAGGCAGGTTCTTTACCATTAGCATCACCTGGGAAACCCTTTAAACACATAGAAAAGTGTAAAGAATTTCACAATGAACACGAATGTACTCCCCAGGTAGATTGTACAGTTAACATTCTATTATTATATTCCAATAGCTTTATTGTATTCTGACAGTACTGGATATAGAAATAGGAAAAAGAAGTATCCCATTCACAATTGTGGAAAAGGTATGTGTGAAACATCAACCAGCAAGACAAATAGTCAGTTCAGTTCAGTCACTCAGTCATGTCCGACTCTTTTCGACCCCATGAATCGCAGCACGCCAGCCCTCCCTGTCCATTACCAACTCCCAGAGTTCAGTCAGATGTCCATCGAGTCAGTGATGCCATCCAGCCATCTCATCCTCTGTCATTCCCTTCTCCTCCTGCCCTCAATCCCTCCCAGCATCAGAGTCTTTTCCAATGAGTCAACTCTTCACATGAGGTGGCCAAAGTACTGGAGTTTCAGCTTTAGCATCATTCCTTCCAAGGAAATCCCAGGGCTGATCTCCTTCAGAATGGAGTGGTTGAATCTCCTTGCAGTCCAAGGGACTCTCAAGAGTCTTCTCCAACACCACAGTTCAAAAGCATCAATTCGTTGGTGCTCAGCCTTCTTCACAGTCCAACTCTCACATCCATACATGACCACTGGAAAAACCATAGCCTTGACTAGACAGATCTTTGTTTGAAAAGTAATGTCTCTGCTTTTGAATATGCTGTCTAAGTTGGTCATAACTTTTCTTCCAAGGAGTAAGCGTCTTTTAATTTCATGGCTGCAGTCACCATCTGCAGTGGTTTTGGAGCCCCCAAAATAAAGTCTGACACTGTTTCCACTGCTTCCCCATCTATTTCCCATGAAGTGATGGGACTGGATGCCATGATCTTCGTTTTCTGAATGTTGAGCTTTAAGCCAACTTTTTCACTCTCCTCTTTCACTTTCATCAAGAGGTTTTTTAGTTCCTCTTCACTTTCTGCCATAAGGGTGGTGTCATCTGCATATCTGAGGTTATTGATGTTTCTCCCGGCAATCTTGATTCCAGCCTGTGTTTCTTCCAGCCCAGCGTTTCTCATGATGTACTCTGCATGTAAGTTAAATAAGCAGGGTGACAATATACAGCCTTGAGTACTCCTTTTCCTATTTGGAACCAGTCTGTTGTTCCATGTCTAGTTCTAACTGTTGATTCCTCCCCAAATTCAGCTGTCCCTAGACAAAGGATCAGGAAAGGATCAACCTAGCAAGACAGAACATTTTAGAAAACTGATGTACTCTAGCCAAATGCCACGGGAAAACTGCGCCCCACCCCTCAGCCATGCCACCCTGGGCAGGCTACCTCGAGGCTACCATCTCATTTCTTCCACCCCAGCGCTCAGTGTAGACCACGTGAGGAGCCTGCCGCCCCTCCCTCTCCACTGGGATGGTGTGCAAGGAGACCCTGAGGGGAGTCAGAACTTTCCCACTCATTAGTGTTAGTTCAGGAAGTGCACTGGTCTTGAAACAGAACAACTTTGGTTGACCTGCCGATGTCCCATAGGTATTATTATAAGAATGAGTAACTCAGACTTTGGGAAACAAACATATCCATCGACAGTAGATCTTTTGAGGTGTTCCTTTTTTGGCGCTCACTAGGCTGCAAGAGGGGTTTCCCCTGAAGGGATAGGTCAGATGTGTTGTCAATTATCCTTGAAACCCAATAAGTTGACGGAAATCCAACCTTGGTAGGCAAGACTTAACTCTAAGGTTGGGCACTTGCAGCTTAGCGCGACCTTGTGAGCCCTGAGGTTTTGAGATAGAAAGATAAAACAACAAACAACAACCAATCCTGTACATCCCCTTAGGAGGGTGAGTGAAGTGGCTCCTTTGAGATTGGGTAACGCGGGGAGGGTTTCATGTCTGAATTTACTGACATGGACCTACTTTTTCGGCCAAGAGACCCTAAGTGGTGCCACATTTTTAGTCAAGTTTTCAATTATTCTATATGTTGTCCTTTCGTTCGTTACTCTCAAACTTTTAGAAGAGGGAGATTATAGAGTTACAGCTTTTATTAACGTGCAGGATGGAGAAATAAAGGCAAAGTATGTGAGAGAGTATCTATTAGAAAACTGCCTCCCATTGGTCGGTAGCCCTGATGAGGTCACAATAGAATCTTTAGAGACCTGGCCCAAATCACAAGTGGGCTCATAATTGGAGAGCCCCCAAGATAGCTGTGGGACAGTTGGAGGGGAGCTTATGCATTCAAGCCAGTGAGGGGCTCAAGCCATAGGGAAAAAAGGGTGGGTTTTTACCATCACCTTACCTTCACTAAGCCATCGTAATTTAAGGTAGGATTTGGAGAAGGAAATGGCAACCCACTCCAGTACTCTTGCCTAGAGAATCCCTAGAGAAGCCTGGTAGGCTACAGTCCATGGGGTCGCAAAGAGTCGGACACGACTGAGCGACTTCACTTCACTTCGAACGGCTAGGTCAGACTTCCAGATGAAGATGTTTGAACAGATGATGTGTTTTTCTCCCCCAAACTAGCTTTCAATGAAAGAAGAGAAATAAGAATAGATCCATAGCCATAGGGAATCATAAGGGAAGGGTATGATTAGCGGGTGGAAATTGTGAGTATTTTCTTGAAGATAGGAAACAAATATGGTAGAATTAGTTGGGAAACCAGAGTCATTGAATCCATAAGGCCATAGAGATATGGGAGAGGGCAGCTATAAAACCAAATTTTCTGTTCTTCAGCCTAGCTCCCAAATACAGACGATGTCACAGTCACCTGGATCACTGGATGGAAATGACAATGAAGCTGTCCCAGATGGCAGTAAAAGTGAGGCATTTATTGGTGAGTAAATGAACTTGTAACACTTTAAGTCCAGATAATTGTTAAGAATATGTCTAGGAAGCTTGAGTCAATTACCAAGTTATTCCTGAGAAGATCAAGTATAATGAAACCTTTAATTAAAAAATTAATAGCAAGGTGGAAATTAGTTTCCCTTAGAGGGATCAGGTGGAGAAGGCAATGGCAAGCCACTCCAGTACTCTTGCCTAGAAAATCCCATGGATGGAGGAGCCTGGTAGGCTGCAGTCCATGGGGTCGCACACGACTGAACTGACTTAGCAGCAGCAGCAGAGGGAGCAGGGGATGGTGCTCAAGTGGGCATTTCTGCTTTTACTTCGTTGTGGTTGTTTTAGTGAGAATGAACTCATGTAATTTTACAAAAACTTTATAATAAAGTTTGATAATATTTAGGTTGCTAATGGTGTGCATAATCAGTGGTCATTCTGATGGTGGGTGTGTATCTGCAACATTCCTTAACACTAATATAGCTGTCTATCAGAATTTAAATATACCTTCTGCCTGACCCAATTCTATTTTGAATATATCCTCAGAAATACTTCTACACAGGCACAAAGGTCTATGTTACAAGACATTCATTGTTTGTTGTAGCAACAATTGGAAGTAACCAAATGTTCCAAAATAGGAGAATGGTTACATAAAATGTGGTATGTTTTTATTATGAAATAGTACGCATCCCTTAAAAAGAATTAGATAGACCTTCATGTACTGTCATGAAAAGATCTCCAATGTATATTAGGCTTAAAAAGCAAATTGTAGAGCTATACATATAGTAATGATACCATTTAAAAAAAACACTAAAGCTTTCTATTTGTATAAATATATATATATACATAAATACTGAGGAAAGCTATACACAAAACTTAGTGAATAGACACTTCCACTTTTTATCCTGTATTCTTCTATACTTTGTATTTACAAAATGTTTGTGTGTCATTTGTATAAATAAACAAAACTGAAAGATAAGCATCAATAGAATAGAAATAGTTCATAGAATTTCCCAACCACTAATAGCTAAAAAAAAAAAAGGAAAAAGGAAATTCAGTCAGTCCAGCAAAAGTAAGGAAAAGGGAAGAAGAAACAATGAAGTGTGATGATTAGAATTTTTTTTTCTTAAATGAGAGGAATATGTACAAACAGTTGTGCCTTGGTATCCACTGGGGATTGGTTCCACGATCCTGTCTCTGCAACCTCCCCTTCCCTCCCTCACCCCCATTCCCCCATCTGCCCCCACCTCCCCCACCCACTACCCCTGGAATCCCCAGATGTTCAAGTCTCTTATTAAAATTGTGTCAGTCTCATGTAAAATGTTGTTGTACAGTCTGAACTCCACATATGCTAATGTGAACTGGCAGATACAGAGGGCTGAATGTACTACGCTGCCCGTAAAAATGGTAAGGTGAATTCTGAGTACGACACAAAAAATGTCCATGGTATAATGTTAAGTGAAATAAACAGTCAAAGAACAATTCACACAGTGTGATTTTTTTAAAAAACAAAAACTCTGTAAATAGCTAAATATATCAAAAAGATATTTAATTAGAAAACCGTTAACTGAAGTTACCTTTGGGGATTGGAAGAAGGTGTCACCTTTTTTCGTAGTCAAAGATTGTTGAGACTTGGACATCTCTAAATGTACAACTGATCGTATTACTCTCTTCTCTGCTTGAAGCCCTTCAGTGGGTTACCCATGACCTAATGGATTGAATCCAAATCCTGGAGCATGATGTACAAAGTTCACCATGATCCGAACCCTACCTGATTGTCTTCATCTCCTACCATCCTATTGCATGCCAGTTGCACAGCATGTCATGTTTGCATTTGCTTAAATGCACCACGCTTTTCCTCATGCTTCCATGTCTTTGTACACATTGTTGCCTTTTTCAGTTAATCTGTAGGTTTCTAGATGGCACCATCCTGATATGACAAATTAAGTGCAGATTTGTAGAATAACAATTCCAAGTCCCCATTTTGTGGACTATGGAAAGTCTATTCTTCCACAAGGTTGGAGGGCGATTCTTCAAGCTCTGGAGTAATTTTGGGGAATCCACAAGTAATGCATAAATATTCAAAAGATCAGTCCTAGTTGTCATTTGTCATCTCTGCCAGGTATTCATTCTCTAAACTGCTATGCTAGCGTTCCACTGATCACCGCTTGCTGTCTATACTTTTTAAAACTTTTCATATATAATTTTAATATACACAAAAGAATATGTGTGACATGTAATTTATGGAGTGTAATAAAACAAACATCCAAGAACCTATCATCAGCTTAAGAACTAGAACACTACCACTGCTTTTTTTTTAAACAGGACTTCTTTAAAAATAAATATTTATTTTTGGCTGTGCCGGGTTTTTGTTGCTGAGTCTGGGTTTTCTCTAGTTGCGGAGAACTGGGACTAGTCTCTAGTTGAAGGGCATGGGCTGCTCACCACAGTGGCTTCTCTTGTTGCAGGGCACAGGCTGTAGGGCCCTCGGGTTTCAGTAGTTGTGGCTTGGGGACTCCAGACCAGGCTCAGTAATTGTGGAAATCTTAACCACTAGACAGCCTGGGAAGTTCCTACTAGAACATTACCAATGCTTTTGAATCTACCTAGATTCTCCACCCTCTTGCTTCCCCTAAAGCAATCCCCTATCATGGATTTTGTGTTTATTATTTCCTTTCCATATTTTATTTTTATCACATTATATATCCATGAGTTTTCTTATTTCTGAGCTTTTAAAAAAGTATCAAATTGTATGTATGTGATTTGCTTCTTTTCCTGTAACATTCCTGTGATTTATGGATGTAGCTACAAGTTATTTTTTAACACTGTAGCATTTTCTTGTGTGAATATACCACATTTAGTCACTCTGTTGAAGAATATTCCCTTGCCATTCTTTGAAATCTGTGTCACAGGTGATACAGACTAGGAACAAAAATCCTTAGCATGTTTTAAATCATTCTGTTCTTTGTGCCACCACTAAACATTCTCCATATGCTTCTTTTTTAGCACTTAGCATATTTAGGAGCAAGGGTCAGCAATTTTTTTTTTTCTGTAAAAGACTAGGTAGGAAATATTTCAGGCTCTGCAGGCCATATGGTCTGTTACAGCTACTGAACTCTGTAGTTTTAGCATAAAAGCAGCCACAGAAAATATGTAGATGAATGAGTATGGCAGAGTTCCAATAAAACGTTCTTTATAAAGACAGGCAGCTGGCTGAGTTTCGTCCACTGACCATCATTTCCCAAACCCTGCTCAAGTTCATCTGAATTCCTGTAGCATTGTCCACTATCGTGGTCATCATGTGCGTCTGTATCATCTCTTTTCTTTTTCATTATCTTATTTCCCATGCCTCATCACACCCTCATCCTGCCCTTTGTGATTCTGAGCTCCTGTAGCTAATGATGAGGCCAACTTTTAAGTCCAATTCCTAAATGAGTGTGACTCAAAGCAAGAATTATTATCAATAGCCACAGTTGCAACAGCAAGTAGGGTACAGAAGTAGGGTCCATTACTAAGAAGCCTAGGAATTGCTATACCAGATTTGAGGCTGGGATGCTGCCTTGATTTCTTTCCTGAGCATTCTGGGGTTTCCAGTTAGGACTAAAGCTATTCCCTGAAAACTAGTTTCCTTGCAATTTCCTGAATATGCCTTATTCTCTCTCACCTTCAGGAATTAAAGTGAAAGTGAAAGTTGCTCAGTTGTGTCTGACTCTTTGCCATCCCATGGACTATACAGTCCATGGAATTCTTCAGACCAAAATACGGAAGTGGGTAGCCTTTCCCTTCTTCAGGGGCTCCTCACAACCCAGGGATCGAACCCAGGTCTCCCACATTGCAGGCAGATTCTTTACCAGCTGAGCCATGAGGGAAGCCCAATGTGCTCCCTATTTTCCTTCTTTATGCCCCCTGCTCATTCACACTCCCCTTGCCTGGCTAATTCCCACTTCCCTCTGAGATTTACTTTCTCTGAAAGCTATTCTTAACTCCCCAGCCCAACCCTTTCTCCACTCCACAACACCTTACCTTCCTAAGCTGTGCAGAGGTCTCTCAGAGGAGAGACCTATTCCAGTTCAGTCCCTCAGTAATGTCCAACTCTTTGCGACCCCATGGACTGCAGCACACCAGGCTCCTGTGTCCATCACCAACTCCTGGAGTTTGCTCGAACTCATGTCCATCAAGTTGGTGATGCCATCCAACCATCTCATCCTCTATCGTCCCCCTCTCCTGCCTTCAATCTTTCCCAGAATCAGGGTTTCTTCCAATGAGTCAATTATTCACATCAGGTGGCCAAAATATTGGAGCTTCAGTTTCTGCAGTGGTCCTTCCAATGAATAATCCAGATTGATTTCCTTTAGAGTGACTACTTTGATCCCCTTGCTGTCCAAGGGACTCTGAAGAGTCTTCTCCAACACCACAGTTCAAAAGCATCATTTCTTCGGTGCTCAGCTTTCTTTACTGTCCAACTCTCACTTCCATATGTGACTACTGGGAAAACCACAGCTTTGACTAGATGGACCTTTCTTGGCAAAGTAATGTCTCTGCTCTTTAATATGCTATCTAGGTTGGTCATTGCTTTTCTTACAAGGGACAAGCGTCTTTTCATTTCATGGCTGCAGTCACCATCTGCAGTGATTTTGGAGCCCAAGAAAATAAAGTATGTCACTGTTTCTATTGTTGCCCCATCTATTTACCATAAAGTGATGGGACCAGATACCATGATCTTCATTTTTAAAATGTTGAATTTCAAGCCAGCTGTTTCACTCTCCTCTTTCACTTTCATCAAGAGGCTCTTTCATCCCTCTTCACTTTCTGCCATAGGGTGGTATCATCTGCATATCTGAGGTTATTGATATTTCTCCTGGCAGTCTTGATTCCAGTTTGTGCTTCATCCAGCCCAGCATTTCTCGTGATGTACTCTGCATACAAGTTAAATAAGCAAGGTGATAATATACATCCTTGATGTACTCCTTTCCTAATTTGGAACTAGTCCGTTGTTCCATGCCCAGTTCTAACTGTTGCTTCTTGACCTCATACAGATTTCTCAGAAGGCAGGTCAGGTGGTCTGGTATTCCCCATCTCTTTAAGAATTTTCCACAGTTTATTGTGATCCATGCAACCAAAGGCTTTAGCATAGTCAATAAAGGAGAAATAGATATTTTTCTGGAATTCTCTTGCTTTTTCTCTGATACAGTGGATGTTGGCAATTTGATCTCTGGTTCTTCTGCCTTTTCTAAAACCAGCTTGAACATCTGGAAGTTCTTGGTTCATGTATTGCTGAAGCCTAGATTGGAGAATTCTGAGCATTACTCTGCTAGAGTGTTCGATGAATGCAGTCGTGCAGTAGTTTGAACATTCTTTGGCATTACCTTTCTTTGGGATTGAAATGAAAACTGACGTTTTCCAGTCCTATGGCCACTGCTGAGTTTTCCTAATTTTGCTGGCATATTGAGTGCAGCACTTTAACAGCATCATCTTTTGCTCATCTCACTTTTCACTTTCATGCATTGGAGAAGTAAATGACAACCCACTCCAGTGTTCTTGCCTGGAGAATTCCAGGGACGGGGGGGAGCCTGGTGGGCTGCTGTCTCTGGGGTCGCAGAGTTGGACACGACTAAAGCAACTTAGCAGCAGCAGCTCAGCTGGAATTCCATCACCTCCACTAGCTTTGTTCATAGTGATGCTTCCTAAGGCCCACCTGACTTCACATTCCAGGATATCTGGCTCTAGGTGAGTGATCACACCATCATGGTTATCTGGGTCATGAAGATCTTTATTGTACAGTTCTTCTATGTATTCTTGCCACTTCTTCTTAATATCTTCTAATATCTTCCGCTTCTGTTAGGTCCATATCATTTCTGTCCTTTATTTTGCCCATCTTTGCATGAAATGTTCCCTCGGTATCTCTAATTTTCTTGAAGAGATCTCCAGTCTTTCCCATTTGATTGTTTTCCTCTATTCTTTTGCATTGATCACTGAGGAAGGCTTTCTTACCTCTCCTTGCTATTCTTTGGAACTCTGCATTCAGATGGATATATCCTTCCTTTTCTCCTTTGCCTTTTGCTTCTCTTCTTTTCTCAGCTATTTCTAAGGCTTCCTCAGACAACCATTTGGCCTTTTGCATTTCTTTTTCTTGGGGATGGTTTTGATCACCACCTCCTGTACAATGTCACAAACCTCCGTCCATATTTCTTCAGGCACTCTATCAGATCTAATCCCTTGAATCTTTGTCACTTCCACTGTATAGTTGTAAGGGACTGGTTTTCTATTACCAGCCTTTATCCACTCTGTCCTATAATCAATCATCTTCCTCACCCATTAGGGCAGTTGAAAACTGTTTGAGGGCAAGGGTTGTCTTTCTATACTCGGTGACTGGATCATAACTGGTCCTGAGACAAGGTTTGTTCAGTGTTTGCCTGGATTTGACTAGGAGAAGGAGCTGGATTCAACCTCCAGTGAAGATCACCACTGGCTGAGGGTCCAGCCAGGGGATGGACTGACTTTCTATAGCCAAATTGCCAGTCTCTCCTTGAATGTGCACTGCTTGCTGCTGTGCCCTGTGTATTTGATGACAGCCTGCACTAAATCCAAGAAGCTTGTTCTCCTTTTGGATTTGGCTCACCTCAATGAAGGCATTGTTTCATTATTCCTCATTTTTTTCTCCTGGTGAGTGGGGCTCTGGACATTTTTTCCTAACTTGTCTATACTTGAAACAATTTTATGGCATATCTCCTTACTGAATTATAAACTATGGGAAGTACTGTATTAGGAGTTAGAGAAAAGCTGGATTTGGTTAAGTCTGTGCTCTTTTGGGCTTCCCTGGTGGCTCAGATGGTAAAGAATCCACCTGCAGTACGGGAGACCTGGGTTGGATCCCTGGGTTGAGAAGATACACTGGAGAAGAGAATGGCTCCCACTCCAGTATTCTTGGCTGGAGAATTCCATGGACAGAGGAACCTGGCAGGCTATAGTCTATGAGGTCACAAAGAGTCACACATATGACTGAGAGAGTTAAATGTCAGTATTCAAATGTTTGTGACTTTGGCAAGTCATTTTAACCTCCTTCCACAAGCCTGTTTCTCATCTGTAAAATTCGGATGGCACTTGACCTATCTCACAGTGTGGTTATGAGGATAAAATAAGATTGTGTGTGAAAGTACTTTGGAAAACTGTAAAATCAACTGCAAATGGAATTTTGTATTAGTTCTGTATTCCCTTCTGACATCTAGCACCATGCCTTGCCCAGTGTAGTTTGCTCAATACATTTTTGTTGAATGACCAAATGAATTGGCAAGAGAGATGATGCTATCTGTGGGAATAAAGGACATTTAATAGAATCAGGGAAAACAGATCATTTGGCAATAGAAACATCCATATGGTGAGTGATAATTCAGAAGTTGGGCATTTATGGATAGCTCCAAACCCACATTCCCAATGTCTGCTCTTTGTTTTGCTTTTTTTTAAAAAGATGAATTTTCTTTTAACATGACTTTGGCAGCTGAGATAAGCTGTTAAATTTGACTTGAAGCTAAAAATGCAGTCCTTTCAAAGCAGGGTTGGCCCCAGGCAATACTGTGAGGTCAGCAAAATGTACTCTCAGAAATCTTTTCTCCCTTGATGGTAACTTTTCCTCCTACCCACACTGCAGGGCCTGGATAAAATTCTGTTTACTTCCAAGCACTGAAGACTTTTGTATTATCCCTTGTTTCTAAGAAGCATTCACCTAAAAGGGTCAGGAACTAAGTCTCTCTGGTTAATTTGCATTTGAAAGAAGGATTCCTAGAGATGCACTATTTTTATCAAAAGGAATGAATAAATAGTTGTGAAATTTCAGGCATTAAAAGAAATACAAAGGGTTATCAGCCTCATTCAGATCACCGTTGTACTTATTTCACCTACTGCTGTGGTTTCAATCCTGGAGTTATTTAGAATCACCCAGAGAACTTCTTAAAAATACGGACAATTGAGATTTAATTCCATTGGACTAGGTTCAGTCAGTCCAGTTGCTCAGTTGTGTCTGACTCTTTGCGACCCCATGGATTGCAGCACACCAGGTCTCCCTATCCATCACCAATTCCCAAAACTTGCTCAAACTCATGTCCATCGAGTCAGCAAAGCCAACCAACCATCTCATTGTCTGTGGTCCCCTTCTCCTCCTGCTTTCAATCTTTCCCAGCTTCAGGGTCTTTTCCAGTGAGTCACTTCTTCGCATCAGGTGGCCAAAGTATTGGAGCTTCAGCTTCAACATTGGTCTTTCCAATGAAATTTCAGGACTGATTTCCTTTAAGATTGACTGGTTGGATCTCCTTGCAGTCCAAGGGACTCTGGAGTCTTCTCCAACACCACAGTTCAAAAGCATCAATTCTTCCCCACTCAGCTTTCTTTATGGTCCAACTCTCACATCCAAACATGAAAAGTGAAAGTGAAAGTCACTCAGTTGTCTCTGACTTTTTGCAACCCCATGGACTACACAGTCCATGGAATTCTCCAAGCCAGAATACTGGACTGGGTAGCCTTTCCTTTCTCCAGGGGATCTTCCCAACCCAGGGATTGAACCCAGGTCTCCCGCATTGCAGGGGGATTCTTTACCAGCTGAGCCACCATAACTACTGGAAAAATCATAGCTTTGACTAGACAGACCTTTGTTGGCAAAGTAATGTCTCTGCTTTTTAATATGCTGTCTAGGTTGGTCATAGCTTTTATTCCAAGGAGCAAGATTCTTTTCATTTCATGGCTGCAGTCACCATATGCAGTGATTTTGGAGCCCAAGAAAATAAAGTATGTCACTGTTTCCATTTTTACCCCATCTATTTGCCATGAAGTGATGGGATCAGATGCCATGGTCTTCATCTTTTGAATGTTGAATTTTAAGCCAGCTGTTTCACTCTCCTCTTTCACTTTCATCAAGAAGCCCTTTAGTCCCTCTTTGTTTTCTACCATAAGGGTAGTGTCATCTACATATCTCAGGTTATTGATATTTCTCCTGGCAGTCTTGATTCCAGCTTGTGCTTCATCCAGCCTGGCATTTTGCATGATGTACACTGCATATAATTTAAATAAGCAAGGTGACAATATACAGCCTCAGTGTACTCCTTTCCCAATTTGGAACTAGTCTGTTGTTCCATGTCCAGTTCTAACTGTTGCTTCTTGACCTCATACAGATTTCTCAGGAGGCAGATCAGGCGGTCTGGTATGCCCATCTCGTTTAAGAATTTTCCACAGTTTGTTGTGATCCACACAGTCAAAGGCTTTAACATGGTCAATAAAGCAGATGCTTTTCTGGAACTCTCTTGCTTTTTCAATGATCCAATGGATGTTGGCAATTTGATCTCTGGTTCCTCTGCCTTTTCTAAATCCAGCTTGAACATCTGGAAGTTCTTGGTTCACATACTGATAAAGCCTGGCTTGGAGAATTTTGAGCATTACTTTGCTAGCATGTGAGATAAGTGTAATTGTGCAGTAGTTTGAACATTCTTTGGCATTGCCTTTCTTGGGGATTTGCATGAAAACCGACCTTTTCCAGTCCTGTGGCCACTGCTGAGTTTTCCAAATTTGCTGGCATATTGAGTACAGTACTTTAACAGCATCATCTTTTAGGATTTTCAATAGCTCAGCTGGAGTTCCATCAACTCCACTAACTTTGTTCATAGTGATGCTTCCTAAGGACTAGGTTCAGACCCGAGCATAGGTGTTTTTGGGGAACCTCTGATTTAAACCTAAATTGGCCCTGCTTTTGAGAGAAGGAAAAGCTGAATGCCATTGGAAGATTAAACCTTACAGTAGGTTGGAGGTAGAAAGACTCAACTCCATAATAAGCAAGTGCCTGGTAGCACCAAAGGAAGAATTACTCTGTGACTGATTTGTCCCCCACTCCCAAACCCCGAGGGAAACTGCCGGGCCCTGTTAGTCCTTAAATCTACTTTGCAGATGGTTCACAGGTAGGACAGTGCATAAAATTTCTGAAACAGGGGGATAAATACTCTAATGGTTGCTATACCCAAGTCAGTAAATCTTCAGTTGATAACTTTAGAAATGATATAACATAGAAATGATCTTGTTTTTAAAAATGAGATGTGTCATTTATTTACATTTTACTGAACATCATAGATTCAGCATTTGTAATTAAGTTCCTTGCTTTATAAAGCAATTCCAGGATGGGCAAAGGGTGAATACACAGTGTATAGTTGGAGCATCATTGCTTAAGCTTTGGCCACCTCAGTCATCCCCCAGCAGTCCCTTGTTGCTGATAGCATAACAAAGCCCTTATTATGATAAAATTTTTACTATGTCACCATTGCTTGGTTTGACGCATCTGTCTTTCTCTCCTTCAAAGATCGTCCTTCAGAAAAATGGATAAAGAACATGCACCACCTTTCCCCAGAAGTTGTCTTTTCTGGACACATTCTTAAACAGGGCTCACTTTCTGAGCAAGCACTGTCTGCTGTTTTTAAGGAAAATCCCATCCATGAATAATAAGGCTTCAAAGAGTGACTATTCACTGACAACTCCCTCCTCAGAGATGTCTAGAGAACCCAAACAAGCACCCTGGGGAATCCCTGTGATCAAAAAAGGAAAACTCCTTACACTCTGCCTTTTAGAGAGATGCCTACAGAGAAAGAGGGATGGACATTAGATAGTCCTGTCTTTATTTGTATCTTTTCCTTTATGCCTATATTTACCTTTATAAATAGCTACAGATTTATTTACTTGCTTAAAAGAAGGCCAGTAATAACTATACTTCATCTGGCGGTATTAAGTTTAATTAATGTTTCTAAGGTATGAGTTGAACTCACAAGTTGAAAGATTCTGTGTATGGACTATGTGTACAGTGCCCATATTAAGTTTAATTAATGTTTCTAAGGTATGAGTTGAACTCACAAGTTGAAAGATTCTGTGTATGGACTATGTGTACAGTGCCCAATTGGGTTTAATCTGATAATGCCATAAATGTATGGTGTCTACATTGCACAACTTTATTATTGTGGTTTCATTGAGTTAACCTTGAAAAACGTATTTTACTGTTGAGAATGTCTTTAATATTTGTTGACAAACATTTCTGTAGATACCCAGGTGGCACTAGAGGTAAAGAATCCACCTGCCAAATGCAGGTGACACAGGAGACAAGGGTTTGAGCCCTGGGTGGGAAGATCCCCTGGAGGAGGAAATGGCAACCCACTCCAGTTTTCTTGTTTGGGAAATCCCATGGACAGAGGAGCCTGGTGGGCTACAGTCCATTGGAGTCACAAAGAGTTGGACACGACTGAACATGCACGCATGATTGTATGTTTTGGTTAGCCCCAATTAGTTGATTCTTGACGTCAAAGATATTTTACAAAGCAATGTAGGTTTTTCTTCCTTTTAAATTGGTCCAAAGTTCCAAAATGACACAAAGTTCTAGTTGTCATACATTACATGGTAATATTTAAGTTGGTTTGTGCCAGATAATGTAAATGTTAAATTTTTAAAATTACATAAATTACATATCCATACTAAGATGTGCTAAATATGTAAGAATTGACCTGGACAAAATAAAGGTTGTAAAATGTCAAAAGGAAGATTTTTATTAATCAAAAGAAAAAAATATTTTCCTCTAAATCTCATTTAAGGATATTTCACGGAAAACTTAACTAGTAGGTTAGCTACTGGGTCATTCAAAGTGAGCCTAGAGTGCAAGAGCCAAGTATCTGTGCTTTTAGAGCTAACATGTAACACGGAAGACTGAAGGGCTTAGATAACCATGTCAGATTGGGAGCTATTATTACAACCACATAGTTGAATATTAACAGGACTCAGCTATCCTGTATGTTTGCATAAAAGTTTATCTTTGTATGGCACTAAGATTTGTAATTTTTTTAATAGCTAGCACTTCCATACATCCTTCTAAGGAATATAATTACATGAATTGGAACATGGCCTACTTTTTTTTTTTTTTTGGTCTTGAAAGATCCCTGGTTAAACTGCAAATCCTCCTAGAAATGATACCACTTTTGAGCTATTATCAGTTGGCCCATCCATATAACCTTCTAAGGAATATAACTACATAAATGAGAATGACCATTATCATTTAGTCCTGAAAATTGGCCAGTTAATCTTCCCTTATAAGACATGGTGTTATTTTACTCTCATTCAATGAAATATTCAACTCAATAAGTATTTACTCTGTATTTACAGTTGTTCAGCACCATGTGAAATATGAGACACAATAAGGGAGGGTTTAATATTTTGGGACACCTTCCCTGGCCTTAAGAGCTTACATGTCTCATATTGGGTAGGAAGAACAACATGGCACATTCAAAACAAATAGGAGCCAAATATTTCCCCTTTGGGGCCTCTTCTCTCTCTTCTCTCTGTGACCCTGGGCCTTAAGTTCCCTTAGAGCCTTGCTTTCAGCCTGTTGTCATCAAACTGCACACAGCTGGGTAGTGGCCCAAGGTGGTACCTTTTCTAGGAGGATTTGCTTTTTAATGAAGGACTTTTTAAAACAAACAAACAAAAAAAAAGTGGAACGTGTAAACAAAATTAGAAAACTTATTCTTAGGGTTCTGATTTGTCTGTCTCAAACTATACAATACAAACTGCTTTTATTCCCTCACAGTCCCATTACTACCCTGCTTTTAAAAGCCCAGTTTGGTCTCCATACTGTCTAATTTGGCTTGCAGGGTAGACTCCAAAATTTTTACTTCACCTGCCAGGCATCCTTGAGCCTCATCTTTCTTACTTCCAACCAGACATACTACTCTGCAGCCTCGCTGCATTTTTCATATTTCCATAAACAGGCCAGGTCCTTTCACAACTCCTTGCTTTGCCCCTGTTTCCACTGCCCAGGGTGCCTTTCAGTCCTCTCTCTGTCTTTTGGGAGCTCCCTCTTTGAGACCCAGCATAAACTTCAATTCCTCTGTGAAGCTCAAACTGTTCTAGACCTCTCTCAAATGTCTTTCACCTGTTTCCCGGAACTTTGTACGTTGGTTATAGTACTGTTATAAAAACCAATTTTAAACTTCTCCCACTGCTTCTCAGTGACAGGACCTGGTATTGTGTCTGGCATACAAAGTGTTTCAGTACACGCTAATTGAATGTTTCTGCGGTTAGGAAGAGCAACAGGTTGGGAAATTTAGTTTTGTTTGCCAGGTTCTCCTACCTCCCCTTCCCCAATACCCTCTGGTTAAAGAAGAACTCCCAACAAGGGATTTACATGGTTTATTGTTGTTCATATAACCAAATTTAAAGGTTTTTAGGATTAATGTTTTAAAATTTGGGCTTGTGTACTATATTGGTAGAAAACATTGACTTTTACCGATATTGCTCTCTTAAAATGTCTGGAGAAATAACATGAACCAGGATTTCGAAAAAAAGAAGTGGCTTTGTTTAGTCTGTAAATTACCGGGTTAACGGCTGATGGGAGTTGGAGCTGGGATTGGCCCTAGGAATTGTGCTAGAGGGACGCGTTAGTTACCTTCCTGTTTCTTGGCCTTAAAATGCACTCTTTTAACTCTAGCCAGCCATCTTAGAGAATGCTTCCGGTAGGGTAGGAAGGTAACAGGATTTGCATGTATATTACTGAGAAAAGTATAAAAACTCAGTATTGAGTCAGTGCTGTCCTTGACATGAAAGAGAAACAATGTATAGCTCAACTGAATGAAAAACTCATTTATCTTCTTTGTATCTAAGCTCTTTTCCTGTCCTATCTTAACATCGTGACATCCTCCCTAGCATCAGGCATAATGGCATGACTGTGTTTTCCTCCATTTCGAGTTACTCCTCTCGCCTTGCAACCCCTCCTTATTCCTTTATCTCTTTCAAAGTTTCTATTCTCCGTTCCTTTACTTTTACTCCCTCCCTCCCTCCCTCTTATTTTCCTAGCTAGCTCACCCCGCCCCTCACCGTCACCACCTTCCCTCCCCTGCAGACTCCTTCCCGCTCCTTCTCCCGCCACCACCCCTCCCTGCCCGCCTCGCATTCTGGAAGCTCCAATCCGGAGCTCCGAAGGTGTCTCGAAGGCCCGCCCCCTCCTTCCTTTCCCCTTCTCTGCCCCCCCTTCTCCCTCCCCCAAGTCCTGCAGACCTGGGGGCTTCGGGATCTGGGCGCTATGAAAAGTGTCTGCCCAGTCACTTCCGGTAAGGGCGTTGCGGTGCGAAGCTTCCCGCGGGACCTTTTAGGAGAGGGTGGGAGTTATCGGTGGGCCGGGGGAGGAGAGTGCTGCCTAGGAAGGGGAGCTGGAGAGGGAGGGGTAGGGAGAGCGAGTGCGAGGGCAGATGCGCGAGCGTCTCCGGCGCCTCAGCGGCCCCTTTCCCACCGCCTCCCCCCACTCCAGCTCCCCCCCCCCCGGGCGCCTGCAGTGTTGCTCCCCCACCCCCTTTCGCGGACTGACGCCGCTCCTCCCTCGGCGCCGCGTGACCGGAAGTGGCGCCATCTTTAGCCTCCTGTGCTATTGACAATAACAAGCTCCGGTTCTCTCCCCCTCCCCCCCTCCCCCCAAGCACTGCATCTCCCTCCCAGAGAGAGGGAGAAAAGGAGGAGGAGCTGCAGCCTCACAGACTTACTGAGTCGCTCCTGCAGAAAGGGGGGAGAGAGACTGAAAAGCAGGGGAGGGGGACGGCAGGGCCGTTTACCTGTCTGCCTCCTCATTCGCTCTCCCCCTTGTTCTGCTCACTCCTGGTGTCAGCCTATCCTCCTTCCCAAACCCTCCCATTCCCCGGGTGGAGCCCCCCTTCACTTTCCTTCTCGTCCTCTGTGTTTCTCCTCTCTTTATTCCCTTCCCCCTCTAGCATTGCCACCTTCTCTCCTACACGCACGCAGGCATATAAACGTAGGTTTTTGATGCTCGTCTGCCTGTTGACCCCGCTATTTTCATGTTTCCAACAGGTTTTTCTTCCCCCAATCCCTCAGCTGCTGCTGCTGCTCAAGAGGTCAGATCAGCCACTGATGGTAATACCAGCACCACTCCGCCCACCTCTGCCAAGAAGAGAAAGTTAAACAGCAGCAGCAGCAGTAGCGGCAGTAACAGTAGTAACGAGAGAGAAGACTTTGATTCCACCTCTTCCTCTCCTTTACAACCCAGGGATTCGGCATCCCCTTCAACCTCGTCCTTCTCGTGCCTGGGGGTCCCAGTGACTGCTCCCAGCCACGTCCCGATACAGAAGAAGCTGCGTTTTGAAGAAAATCTGGGTTTGTAGGGTTTGATGCAAAGATGGCTGAGGAATCCTCGTCCTCGTCCTCATCTTCACCAACTGCTGCAACATCTCAGCAGCAGCAACTTAAAAATAAGAGTATATTAATCTCTACTGTGGCTTCGGTGCATCACGCAAACGGCCTGGCCAAATCTTCCACTACCGTCTCTAGCTTTGCTAACAGCAAGCCTGGCTCTGCTAAGAAGTTAGTGATCAAGAACTTTAAAGGTAACCAGGGCCAAAATCCATGATCACGTACTCAGGATTTGACACTTGAGTGGTCACGTGCTCTATTTATGCTAATATGTTAAACAGTATAGAGGTGGCCTAATGTTTTATGCATAATCAATGAGGAGGAGGGAGGTCCTTTTTGGGTGGAGGGTTCATTTTCCGGGGGTGGTTAGTATCCTTCTACTGAAGCGTACACCAGGTATTTCTGTGCAGTATTTTGAGGTCTGTCAGCCTGTTGTATCTGATCTGTTATTCTTCATAACATTGACAGTCGGTATGATTGATCCGGATTTTACAGGTGAGAAATTTGTACTCTAAAAATGTTTGTTTATTTCAGGTGTATAGTGAACCTTGGCACTGCTGGGATTTTTATTTTTATGCTTCAGTAGGCCATATTATCTAGTCCCTAGAAATTCAGGTAGCAATAGTGATCTTTTCATGTTCCAAGAAGACTTTTGGTTAGATTTATAATGTTGAATACTACATTCTTGAAACACGCTTACTCCTTGGAAGGAAAGTATTTATGATCTCTGCATTTCTTTCCAAAGGTAGGGTTTGGAAGTGAAAAATACTGTGTATACACAGAAGTAGTAACTCTAGTAGTAACTCATCTATTTTTTTTTATCACTGAAATGGGTTTTAAAGTACTGACCTGCAGCTTTTAGGAGAATTTGTTCAAGTTTTTGAGGTATGTGATTGAGAGTATTGTGAATGCATTGATGCAAATATAAAATCAGCAATTTTGCATAATGTAATTGAGCTGAGTTACTTTTTAATCTATTGAGTATGTTTCGGTTTCTCTGCCTTTTTCAATACCCTAACTGGCAACTAATGCTAAAATGTTTATTAAGTGGAAAAGTCGAATGAATGAATTAAAGTAATATTGACCAGATCAGTGCCTTGTGACTAAATATTAGTATTGAGAAAATTAGATTCCCCATGCTTGTATTTTCACCATTCGTGTAGAAATCAGGAATATGCTCTATTTTGTCTCAAGCAGAGGGTTGTTTATTTTTAACCTTTTCTTTTTCCTATCACTCCCACTTCCACCTCCAGGCTCTCAAGTGTTGTAATCTTGCTGATTTAATAGTAGACCTTTCTGAAGTAAATATAAATTGTAATTGACAACTTGTTCATTGTTTTACTTTAAATATATCAATTTAATAGCCAAGGATTTTAAAGAGATGAGCTATGACCCTAATTGCATTTGTATACTGGTTTCAGAGATTTTGTTTGAGTTTTTGTTTCTCCCCCTCCTAAAATAGAAACACATTATTAAGGTATCTAGATGTTCTAATAAACAGTTGCTGGTCAAGGAAGTTTAAATTAAAACCTGGATTAAGATGTTCCTGTTCATTCTGAAAGTGCTACATAGGTTCTGGAGTTACCAGGATGTTTTGATTTTCTTATATTTCATTCTGCTCATAAATGTAGTTTAAATTAAATCATGAATTAAGATGTTTCTCTCCATTTCTGTAGATGGTACATAAATATGGGAGTCAAATAGACCTGAATTAGAATCCCAGTTTTGCCATTGACTATCTGTGGTGACCTTGGGCAAACTTTAGTAAATGAGTCTTCCAGCCTCAGTTTTCCTTAGTTGCAAAATAAGGATAATAATACCATCCTTAGGTCTATGGGGTCGCATAGAGTCGGACACGACTGAAGCGACTTAGCAGCAGCAGCAGTAGCAGGACATTTTTAGGAAGATTAAGATGTTTATAAAGTACTTTGTACATAGCAGGCACTCAGTATTTTAAATCTCAGGTGCAAAATTCATGTTGACTTAGGTTTTACACATGATGGAATAGAATCAGGATTAGTTTTATCTGTCATTTTCAGATTTTTATCTTTTGAAACAATTCAGACAATAGAAAAAACTCTCACCTTCAGTTTTAATAGGTGAGATAAAATGACTTACACAGTGTTCTGGCATTTGAAATTTTATTACTAAGCCTAAATATAATGGTTACTTTAATAATTAGGTATGATAATTATAACCATCACAATTAACGCTTGGAGAGCAATGATACTAGTAGTTTATGGATCCTTTTGTTAGTATATCTTGCATGTTATTCTGATCATCAACCTTTTATATATCATCTAGATAAGCCTAAATTACCAGAAAACTACACAGATGAAACATGGCAGAAGCTGAAAGAAGCAGTGGAAGCTATCCAGAATAGTACTTCAATTAAGTACAATTTAGAAGAACTCTATCAGGTATGTATAGATGTGGATAAGCAGATTTGGTTAGCGTAAATTGAGGTGCAGTGCGTATGGAGTTTACTTTCCAAAATGGGTGCTTATGTAGATTTTTGGTTCCCTTCTCGTTCCAATTTCTTGATTAATGCATGCACTGTTTTATAAACAGACCATATATTCTGCATCAACTATGGCTACAGTCTGATTGGTATAAATTGGGCTTATCTTGGACCCTTCTAATTAGGATTTACAGTTAGGAGTACCTTGGTATAGTAAGTTTTACCTGTAATAGAAACCTATAGCTTGGATCCCAAAGATAATTTCTGGTGACATTTTCTGACTTCTTGCTAAGTGGTGTTACCTATAGGAAAGGCCTCAAGAAATGCTGTATACTTTATTCTACTTCTTTTCCTGTTAGCATGCTTTTGTCATTTATTTCTCTTCTTTATGTTTGTCTTATCTCTCAGCCTACAAGACACGCCTTAGCCCCCAAAATGAGCAGCAGGTTGTTCATCAGCTTGGTCTGAGGTTCAGATTGTTTCTTTTGCTTAACAAATGGATCTGTCCTTGAAATGTTTAACTTAAAAATACAGTTACTGATTTAGACTTCTGTTACTAAGATACTTTGCCCTACTGTATTTTTGCCACAACCAATTCAAGAAGTTACTTTCCATTCTGGTGTCAACAGTTTCATATTTTAAAAAGTGCTGCACAGTCCAATGGCTTGAGTTTTTGAATTGATGAGTATCTTGTAAGAAATCATGTTGGTCCAGTTTATCAAAATTTGTAGTTTTCATCTATTCATTTTAGTTGAAGAAGTAGTATGGTGATGGACAAATAGTGGATGAGGAGTCAAAAGACAAAAGGATCTAGTTTTGGCTGTATTAGCCTGCGATCTTGGGCAAGGTATTAAACCTCTCAGCTTCTGTTTCCTCCTCTGTAAGCAGGGGGAAGAACTGCTGTATCTATTTCACCAAGTTGCCCGTAGGACTCAAATAAGATGTTTGTGAAAAATACCATGAAGCACTATGATAGAAATATAAGTTGATGTTATCACTAGTTATTTCATAAGCCACAGTATGATTTTTTGCTTACAGTGTGTCAATCGAGATCACCAGTTTCTGTTCATATTTAAATAAAATATATCAGTACATGCCAAACTCTCAGAATGGTGCCCACTGCATAGTAATAATGCTGTGTGGTACACACAAGTGTCAGGTAATAGTAGTGGTACTAAGGTATTACTAAGGATAAGCCCACCTCATTTGGTTGTGTTGGTACATTACACATGTGGATCCTGAGTTGTACAATAATAAATGTAGAATTGCAGTTAGACTTGAAGTGGTTATGTGGTCCAGTGTCTTTTCTTCATATAGTGTCTATGATAGCCTACAAAGTAGGGTTATCTTGTTTAAGCGTTATAGAAACACTTTGTGAACTAGATAAGGCAGTAGTTATTATCCCAACTCTATGAGGAAATGAAATCTCAAAGGGACTCTATTCACTGGAGAGTATATTGGCAGAGCAGGGGACTTAAACTGAGATGCCCAAATTTTTAGTCCAATGCACGCACTCCACATGCCTCTGTAGTGCAGTGTTTGAAGCAAATAAATACTCTTACTTTAGGGGGAAAGAACTCTGTCATCAGAAAACGTAATTTTTGTTCATACATGCATGTATATGGTGTTTCTTTGGATATTTCATATTTATAACATTTAGTTTCTAGTTTTTTTATTTTATTTTTAATTGGTGGAAAATTGCTTTACAGGGTCGTGTTGGTTTCTGCTGTACAACACAAATCAGTCATAATTATATATCCATATATATATTCTCTCCCTCGAATGTCCCTCCCCTCCCCCGTGCCACCCCCCTGGGTCATCACAGAGGGCCAGACAGGGCTTCCCGTGTTCTGTAGCAGCTTCCCACTATCTGTCTGTTTTACACATGATAGTGTACATATGTCAGTGCTACTTTCTCAATTCATCCCTCGCCTTCCCTTGCTGTGTCCACAAGTCCATTCTCTACTAGGTTTCATCCACTACCATTTTTCTAGGTTCTGTATAAGTTCCTTAATATACGATTCTTGCTTTTATCTTTGTGATGATTGTAGTTGTTAATGAACTCTATTTACTTAAAACCTGCACCCCCTACAGTGGAAGCACGGACTCTTAACCCCTGGACTGCCAAGGAAGTCCCTTTTCGTGATAAATTGTTTCTGTTAAATTTCTTTATGTTTCAGGAGCTCATAGCTCACATTTTTTTTGTGTTTTTCCTTTCTTATACTTCAGAATTTCTATCTGGTGTTGTTCAGTTGCATTTCTTTAGCCTAAAATCAGTTATAACTTTTCACTGTTAGCATTTTTAATAATACTTTACTACTTCTGCTATAATAAATTTAAAAGCATTTGTTTCTAGCTCTTCTGTTGTTTTCTATCTTAATTTTGTAAATGCTCCTTTGGATTGTTTTCAGAAAGATTATACTGAGATGTTCAAGTTCAAAAAAGGATAAAAAATTTTAACTTTTAATTTTATTTCATGCCATCTGGATTTCAGGTGCTTGTTTGATTTTTGAGTGGTTGAAATGTAATTTAAAAGTACTCTCCTAAAATTGAAACAATATAGAAATATATAACATACCAAACAAAAGTTCTCCAGACTCCTCATTCCCCACCTCTCTCTCTATCCTTGATGTAAATACTTATTTGGCATATGTCTATGCAGAACTTTTTCTATGAATGAAAAACCATTTTGCTTTAAAGCTTAAGGATGGAAGTCTTGCCTAGTGTAGACTGCGTATACTTCCTCTTAAGTTTTTAATTTCTAGAAAAGAACTTGCTGTTCTGAGTATATTTGCAATAAGTAAATGTCATCTTTTAAAAGTGATTCAGAGTGAGACTTATCTTTCCTCCACAACCTTAAAATCCTATAAGAGTGAGACAGTGGTTCTGGTTGTTTTAGTTTGGATATTTTTGTTTGTTTGCTTGTTTATTTTTTAATATTTATTTATTCTTCATTGTGGCATGCGAACTCTTAGCTGCAACATATAAGGTATAAATCCCTGACCAGGGATTAAGTTTGGGCCCTCTGTATTGGAAACACGAAGTCTTAGCCACTGGACCACCAGGGAAGTCTCTGCTTGTTTATTTTTGATTGACGACAGATAGGAGTATGGTTAAATGCACTGACTTTTGAATTGATCAGCCTGCCTTAGACTAGAGATCTGCAACTCATGATAACTTTGGGTCAGTTACTTCTCTAAGCCTTGGTTTTCTCATTTGCAAAACAGGGAGACTAACACTACCTGTATGGCATGGTTGTAAATAAATACTGTGAAAAAGTACTTAACTACACAGCCTGCTATATGTCTGTGTCATCAATGATGATAATGATAATAAATAGTATTTGAGTTTTTAAAAAGATATCTTTATTTTGAGATTACATTTTATTATACAGCTCTAAAGCCACACATTTTTAAATTCTAAATCCACACTAGGCCAGAACAGCTTGCTGATAAATAGATTACATTCCAAAGGTGTGTCAGAAAACATCATTAGCCAAACTGAAAAAAATAATAGAAAAAGAAAAGAACTGTCTAGGAACAGTGTCCCTCTGCACTTCTCAAGAAAGTGTCTTGTTTTTACATGTGGTATCTTAATAGTTGGAATCTTGGTTTTAGTGTGTGACTTTTTTTACTAAGTAGTATTTAAAGTAATGGGATTATTTTCCTCATGTTCTCAGCCTTGTATGAGTAGCTGTGTAGTGTTGGGTGGGGTTTTTGGGTTTTTGGGGTTTTTTTGATAATTTTTATTTATTTATTTATTTTCGGCTGTGCTGGGTCTTCATTGCTGTGCCAGTGTTTCTCTAGTTGGGGCGAGCAGGGGCTTCTCTCTAGTTGCAATGCTCAGGCTTCTCATTAAGGTGGCTTCTCTTGTGGAGGACATGCTTGATAGTTGTGGCGCATGGGCTGAGTTGCTCCATGGCATGTGGAATATTCCTGAATCAGGGATGGAAGCTGTGTCTCCTGCATTGGCCGGCAAATTCTTTACCACTGAGCCACCAGGGCAGCCCCTGTGTAGCGTTTTTAAATCTGCTGCCTTTTTTGGAGCTGGCTGGTTATTTCTGTATGAAAGTGTTACATTTATTCTTAATATAAATGTCTAGTTCTTATCTTTGAAAATAAGTTTAGTTCCTACTTCAGATCTGATGAAAATAATTCATTAATAATGGAAATTCTTGTTTGGTTTGCTTCTTGTGAAATAAATATTAAAAATAACGAGCCAATTAGTGATTGTAAATGAATCAGTTAGTGAATTATTATGGCCACAATACTAGAAAGAAATAGTGCATCCATCCAAGTATAGCTTATTTCCCATTGTAAAATGGGTTTCTTAAGCAGTCATTGGATATGGGAGACTAGGTAGATTCTTAGCAGAGATTATTTTGTGTTGATCACTAGCTGTTGTGTTCTGTAAGTTTAACTTGATATTTTTAAGCTTAGTCTGTCACATTACTATTACTCCTGTTTTTACTGAATTGTTAATACTATCCCTGCTATTTATCCCACTACAAATTCTTAGTCCTTGATAATTTCTTATTTAAGCTGTTTTTACTGGATGTAAAAAGAAAAATAATTTAGGTTTTATTATTTGGCTTCCTTCTTGCAATTCTCAGTTTTTGATATATTTTGATCATTTTATTTTAGCCATTTTTACTAGATGTAAAAAGACATAATTTGAGTTTTATTGCTACATCAGTTGAAAAGTCTTGTGATGTGCTTTTTCTTTTTCTATTTAAGCATATGGTTTGAAAAATAAGCCCCAATTCATTAGATCAGCGATGAGAGTTCAGCACCCTGGAGGGAATTGAATCTTTCTTAAGTGTCTCTTGTTGCTCAATCAGAAAGTTTTCTAAATTTCCTCCCTTACCATTAATTTTTGCATTCTTTGTATTTTTTATCCTTGTTTTAATCTTTACTTTCTTAATTCTAGTCTTCTTAACCTCATTTCCATTCTTCGTCCTAAATGGGAGCTTATATGCCTTTGCTGTTTCTTAAAACTTGTATTCCATAAAGCATCAAATTTCAGGAACTATAGTTTTGCATTTCATTTGCTACACATTTATATTTTCTTTGGAGTTTTGTTTGTTTTTCTTCAGGTAAACATGTTTCTGATGCAGCCTGGAGGGAGAGGCTGGGATTTGGAACAATAAAAGTTAAAACCTTATTAAAATGTTCTTATTTTATAGCTGACACCTACAAAAAGGCTTTAAGGCAGCATATTTAACCAGTAGTGATTGGGAGCTTAAATAAAAAGATAGTTTTATTTAAGTCTTATAAAATTATGTAGATTGTTTAATATAAATAGTTACCTGTGCAGTGAGGTTATATTAGTAATAATATACTAGATCAAACTTCCAAGGATTTCCAGAGTGTTTAGTGAAGTGTAAAATAATACATTTATAAAATTCCTTTTCAAAGATCTGGAATAAAATAGAGTTTACCTCAACTCCTAAGTGGTGATTTAACTCTTATTTGTATTTCTACCCCAGCACCTAACAGGATAGAGTTCTTAGTAAACACCCCATTCTTCTTGAGTCAGTGACTGTTTACTATGTGCAAAGCTAGACAAATGCCATGGACATATAGAGATCAGTTAGTCCTTGCTGCTGAGGTCTTTGTATTCTAGTAGGCTCATGAAGTTAGTAGTTCCTGACCAGCATTTTTTTAAAGAAGTAAAATAGAAAATATCAGAGTAGGTCACATATAGTAATGGTAGATGCAGGTTCATGAAGATATTGTTTTGTTTACATAAATTTATTTTATGTGCAATGGATTGTGACATAAAATGTATTTATTACTATGGCTTGTCAAAAACTTTTGGAAGTCACTGTTTCAGGCACACATGATTGTTCCAAACAAACCTTGCTTGAAAGTGAGGAAAACAGAGTATTTAGATCACGGGATGTATGGAACGTTATAAACCTACATGAGAGTAAATAATGGTAATATTGAACCTTGAATTCCATGCTAGAAAGTATGATGGTGGGAAAGATAGTGTTTTATTTGGGGAGGCAAGTACTTAAATTTTTGAATATTTTATACATTCATCTGGCTCAAAACCCAAAAGATATTAGAGAGCATGTAGTGAAAAGTTTCACTTCCACTCCAACCTCCCACCCCCAGCAAACCAATGTGATTAGGGGTATCATTCCAGAAATGTTTCATGTGTGCAAAAACAGCTGTCTGGAGGTTTTCTCAATTTTCTTTTATGTATATATATATATAAATGATGGTAGACCACTATTCAGCACCACACCATGCAGTCCTTTGTATTTTTTATACCTGTTAGGGAATTTCTCCATAACAGTACCTGAAGAGCTTGATGGAAAAGTTCTTGAAGATTGAAAATTACTGGATCTGTTCTATATGTTAAGCAGTCAATGCTAAATTAGAGACTAGCAAGGGGTTCTGTTCCATCTTGACCTTCAAAACTTACCTTAGATCCTCCTGCCTTTGCCTTTCCTTCTTTTATTGCTTCTAATAACTTAATCCTGGTGACAGAGGATGGGATGGTTGAATGGCTTCACCAGTGCAATGGACGTGAACTTGGGCAAACTCCTGGAGATGGTGAGGGACAGGGAAGCCTGGTGTGCTGCAGTCCATGGGGTTGCCAAGAATCGGAAACGACTTGGTGAATGCACAACAACAATCTTAAACCGCTCTCCAACTAAGCACACATGAAGCCATATGCATATAATGTGCATGCACACGCACTTAGTTGCTCAGTTGTGTCCAAATGGCAGCCCACCTCAGTCTTCTTGCCTGGAGAATCCCATGGATGGAGAAGCCTGGTGGGCTACAGTCCACAGGGTCGCAGTCAGACACGACTGAGCGACTTCATTTTCACTTTCATTTTCATGGACTGTAGCCTGCCAGGCTCCTCTGTCCATTGAGTTCTTCAGACAGGAGTACTGGAGCGGGTTGCCATTTCCTACTCCAGGGCATCTTCCCAACTCAGAGATCAAACCTGCATCTCTTGCATCTCCTGTATTGGCAGGTGGATGCTCTACCATTGCTCCACCTGGGCCCAATTCTCTTTTTCTCACTATTTCCATAAGCTCTTTATCCACGTCCCTCTGGGTCTTTGGAACTCCACCTCTTTACTGCTGCTCAGCAAGCCTTTCCTGACTTTTCCCTGCCATAAAGATTGAGTTAGAGACCTCACCTCTATGTTTATCCCCATCATAGCACCTATTAGTGTGGTAATTACATATTTTCTGACCAGTTTTTGCTTTATACTGTCAGCCCCTTCTGTGTGTAGGACACATTGCTAGTTATAAGTACGTTAGTTTTTTGACTATTTATTATATTCACCTGGTTTAGAGCCCTAGAAGTATTAAAGAACATACAGGTACATGAGCCCATGGTCTGGTCTCTTTCTGTCATTAAGGAGAGTTGGGGGCCAGGATATACACATTAAAAGATACAGTGTTGATTCATTGACAAGCCAGAATGGTATGATTGTTGATAGTGCCATACGAATCATTGGTAGCTGAGACAGTTAAGGAAAGTTTATTGGAAGAAGTGGAACCTAGCTGAGTAGTAAGGGAATGTGGTATCCTGTATGAGAAGATAAACAGGTGGGATGAGAACTAATGTATGGAAGAAAGCATCACAGCAGAAGGGAATGGTAGAAGTAGGACTTGGAAAAGTACTGAAAGTGGGAAATGTGAAGAAAATGCAGTAGAAAGACGGTTTAAGCAGGGAAACAAATGCTGAGAAAATCATTCAAAAGGAACACGAAGATACAATGAGAGGACTACTAAAGGAGGAAGAGAGAGAGTCCATAAGAGATCATTGTGAACCAGTCAGGCACATGAAATAAACGCACTCTTAGACATTCGTGGCCTGACCCTAGGCCCCATCGTAAGTGGTGGCCAGCAGGAACTTAGCTTCCTTATTCCTCTTTAGCTGATGGATCTAAGTGCTCTGCTATTTGCTGGTAAGATGTAGCACCTTTCCTCCTTTAGTATAAGTGGTTTCATTTAAGCTTTTTCATTTATGAGTTTATTTGCTGGACCTGCATGCTGGGAATATGACTTCCAACTACATATTTATAAAATTCCAATCCAACCAACAGGACTTGGATGGTCCCTTAGAGTCAATTTTAATGGAAATTTTGCCTTCTGTTGTGGTGAAAAGGAAATCCTGGTGTTATACTTAAGTCATTACTAGTTGGAATTGTAGATTATTTCAGAGTTCTACCATGCCTGTTGTATTAAATTTGAAAGTCTTTTGATACACCTAAGAAGAAACTCAGTAAAATCTCAGTTTTGTCCTTTTGGGATTTGACTATAAAAGACCAATCCTACAATTAGAAGAAATAAAAATTCAGTATTTCTTCAGTATTTAATGTTTATTCCATTGTGCAAAATTTAAAACATCTTTATTTAAATACTCTTAAGCTGCAATGTTGGAGACAAATCCTTGTATAATTATTTCATTCTTATAACACTGCTTGCGACAAATTCTGCATTGCTCTGTTCAGGAAAAACCAAAGAAAATATAAATAAATTTAAATTCAGTGGTAGTTGGACTGCCCAGTGAAAGTGAAAGCCACTCAGTTGTGTCCGACTCCTTGCAACCCTATGGACTATACAGTCCATGGAATTCTCTAGGCCAGAATACTGGAGTAGGTAGCCTTTCCCTTCTCCCCAACTCATCTAATAAACAACTGGTGAAATGATTTTTCAAACTCAAAATGGAATTCTGCTTAGGAAAACAATTAATGTTTTTATGAATAAGAGAATTTATATGTAGCAGTTGTTATAAACTCAGTGTCTTTACAAGTGGAGAATTTGGCTTGGTTCCCCCATACTTAAACGGTACTGCCAGAATAAACAGATTTGGGGAGGAGTGGTATACTACACTGGTTATGAAAAAGTTCACTAATTGCATTGATATTTGGTTGTTTTATCTTGTGTTTTAAATGGATGACATCCTTTTAAATAAGTTGACATGGTAGAAATAAATAATAGAAATTAGATATAAATAATCAAGAAATATATATACAGAGACACACACATTCACTCCTTAAGAAAGTATGTGTTTAATTTTGCAGGCTGTGGAAAATCTCTGTTCTTACAAGATTTCTGCAAACTTGTACAAACAGCTGAGACAGATTTGTGAAGATCACATCAAAGCACAGATTCATCAGTTCAGAGAATATCCTTTTAAAAACAAAAAACCTTGTATTTTCATCTTTTCCTCCCTCTGTCCCTCACTTTTAAACCAGCTTAAAATGGAATGCCTATGTTTTGTAGATTTGTTGGTTTTTGTTCATCTTGCCTCTAGGGAAACAAAGAAGTAAAATTTCACTTTTTACCTCTAATTAGGGTCCAAATCTACGTTATACCACTAACATAAATAAAATTTCTTTATGTCTTTACTCTTATTGTCCTGACAAATTTCCATTTGAGGAAAGATAATCAGGAAATAATAAATTGAAAACACAATGCTCAATTATATCTAAGACTTGCTTTTTGTTGTTTTGTTTTGACCTTGTTGCATGTGGGTTCTTAGTTCCCAACTGTAGATTGATCATACCCATGGCCCCTGGAGTAAAAGCACAGTCTTTGAACCACTGGGGAGTCCCTAAGACTTGTTTTTAAAGGCTTTTTTTTTTCTTAGTGGACTCTAACATGTTTTTACACTTTAAGAAGTAGCATTTTGTTCTATAAGTACTATTTAGTTTCATTTAGTATGTAGGGCTTTCCATATTTAAGACAAATGTGCTCTTAAACATTGCATGTATTACTTGTCCTAAGCAGTTTTAAAATATCCTTAACGTGTATCTCACAGACTCTTTGGATAGTGTTCTTTTCTCAAGAAGATTGATAGATGTTGGCAGAACCATTGTAGACAGATGGTAAGACGGCAAAAAGCATTACATTTCAGTTAAATATTGTAGTTAAAATAAGTTTCTTCAAATACAAGAATATTAGTTTTAAAAGTTTTGCAATAGGGGGACTTAAAACTAATTTTGGTTAAGTTTTCTACTTTAAAATGGCAAGTTATGGGTAAACCAGTATTTTAGAATGACTTATACCTTAGAGTCATTTTTATTTTTGTAGCACTATAAATAAGGGTTACATTTTGTCAGTCTTAATGGCTATCCCACCTGTTATTTGGTTACCTAGCAAAGTGCCTACTGGTCCTGCACTTTAGCTTATTCACATCATAACCTTTCCTTTTTCCCAATCTGGTATTATTTTAAACTTTATATTCTGCAAGTTAAAAATCTTAAAATCTATCCCACACACCCAAAATCCCACGTGTACAATTTTAAGACAGTTTCACCCTGAGAACTGTTGCTGAGGAACAATTATATGCCCCTTGATTCTGTTTTGATTTTTAGTTAATTTTCAAGTTGCAAAGAGGTCATAGACCATTTTAAGTGTCTTTTTTTTCCCCTAGAAACTACAGCAAGAGTTAAGATTTATTAATAGTTTAATTAAAAGTGGTATGGGCATATTCTCAGATGTGTTAATCTGTATGTTTGATCCTAGTAGTCTAGTATATATACCAGTAAACCATACAGTCTTATTTTATAAAATATTTCAGCTTCACAACATATAAAAATTGTTTGATTCTTTTTTTCATTGACAGATCATGATCAGGAGCATCTTTTTGTTTCTGGATAGGACTTATGTTCTTCAGAATTCAATGCTACCATCCATTTGGTAAGGATGCAAGAAAAAAAATTATGAAAAGATATGTTAACAAATCATAGTCAAATCTTAATTGCACTAATAGAAGAGAGTAATACAGGGAATATTCTCCTAAAAACTCACATCTAGCTTCTAGACTTGTGTTTATAGCAGTTTTACCTTCTTATTTATGTCTTCTATGCTAATATTGTACATAGCTAACATTCCCTGAGTATACAAAAATTTATGAAGTTTTTTTGTTAGCCAAAAGGATTGACGTTTGCTCTGGACTGTCTGAATATGCATCATTTTGTTGCTGATCAAGAGTTCACTCATTATCTTTTAACATTATTAGGGAAAATTCCATGTATACACAAAAATAGAAGAATATAATGAGCTCTTGCCCCCACCATGTGCTTAGCGTTTACCTACAGCAATTATCAGAGTTCACTGATTTTTGAGTACTGAAGGCAGATGACAAATGAGCAATTAAGCCTTCATTATGAGTACAGTGAAGACCATTTTATAGCTTTGAACTAATTTTGTCTCTTGATTTGACCAAGGAAGAAATCCACCAAAGGAAATAAATCAATAAAAGTTATGGAGGAAGATGGGAATTTAGCTTCAGTTCTCATTAAAGACAATGAGTTTCCTGTATACTTTAATCTAATAATATTATTTAAAATTAAATATGTGGATTTTATACTTTTGCAGTTGTTGCTTCAAAGCCTGGAACCCTAATTAACATGTGGCGAGAAGTTAAGCAAGCTTCTTCAGAAGTGGTATCGTTTTAAATTAATTTCGATTTTGTGTATTTTTTTTTTTATTTTAGGGACATGGGACTGGAGTTGTTTAGGGCTCATATTATAAGTGATCAGAAAGTCCAGAATAAGACAATTGATGGCATTCTTCTTTTGATTGAGAGGGAGAGGAATGGTGAAGCAATTGATAGAAGTTTACTCCGAAGCCTTCTAAGCATGCTCTCTGATTTGCAAGTAAGTTAACTACTTCACTTACTATAGAACTGATTGCTATACCTAGTCTGATGTTTAAAAAACAAACACAGAATTTCCTGGCGATCCAGTTGTTAGAACTCCATGCTCTCACTGCTAAGGGCCTCGGTTCAATCCCTGTTCGGGAACCAAGATCCCACAAACCCCATGGTGTGGCAAAAAAACTTTTAAAAGCCAGACTCATAATGCTATTCACATAGAGGCATTCATAAACATTTATTGAATAATTGAGCTTGTTTACTTTGTTACCCCCTCCCAGATTTATCAGGATTCTTTTGAACAACGATTTTGGAAGAAACTAACCGACTGTACGCAGCGGAAGGCCAAAAATTAATGCAGGAAAGAGAGGTATTTAAAAATCATGATGAATAAATCCACTGTGTCTCATAATAGACCGTACTTTATAGAACATAAGCTGCCCTTTCATTTATCTTCCAAAAGTTATGCTGCTATAATTTTACATGTGATTTTACATATGATTCAACCCTGTCACATTTGACAGGGCTACTCCCAGGATCTTTTGGACTTGACATTTACTAAATGATTTATGGGGAGGAAAACAATATATAAAAACTTATCTTTGTAGGTTCCTGAATACCTTCATCATGTTAATAAACGTCTAGAAGAAGAAGCAGACAGACTTATTACTTACTTAGATCAGACCACCCAGTAAGTATTACACGCTCAGCCTAATAGCCTTAACCTGTGCTGCGGAATCACTTAAGGCACTTTGGGCATCCCAAATGTTAGTAAGTATTTTAAGTTAAAACTTAAGACTTTAACAGTTGTTTTCATAATGCAAACTTCAAGTTGTTCTTTTCCCTACTTAATTAGTTTAGTCAAGGATTTGATTATTGGTTGTCCATATGTGTTTAGCATGTAATTAAAGAATAGTATTAAAAGCTAATGTGATCTTTGAAATCTTCAGGCTGATTAAAATTCAGCAAGTGTTCATAGGAGAAAGTATTTCTCTGCTTTCCTAAATATTACCAGCCAACGAATTCCTATAAGCAGATAAATACTTCCTAGAAAAAGCAGAGAAGTTTAGGAAAAGCCAGCCATATCAAGACCATGGAAATATTTATTTTCTGATATACCAAAATCCTGAAATACACAATGTTTTCCTTCTAGGCATAAAGTAGAGTAACTGAGCACAATAAATTTATGCAGAAGAGTAGGAATATTGAAATTAACAAAGAGAGCTAGTTAATTTTTTTATCCCCCAAGAGAGACTAAATTTTCAGCAGAATCAAATGTCTAATTCTAAACTTTTTTTTTCCTTATAGGAAGTCATTAATTGCTACTGTGGAAAAACAGCTTCTAGGAGAACACTTAACAGCGATTCTTCAGAAAGGTAATTGGCAATTTACAAATAAGAGATTACTTTTAAAATAGTAGCAGACAAGTAGAAACATTTTTAAAGCTTACCTTTTTAAAGGTTTGATAGCAGATTACTGCATTCCTGAGGTAGGACACAATGCTTTGCCCCTGTTCATGATAGTACACTTTCAGGAGGTGCCGCTTTCCTTAACTTTAAAGATACAAGAAGTGAGATGAGAGGAGTCTTAACCAACTCCAGTAAAGAAACAGTAGGAATTTGGGGATTCTTAATTTTTAAGGAAAATTAAATAAGGAATAATAATAAGGAAATAGTAAATATTAAGTATTTAATATTAAATTAAGTATATAAATAGTAAGTGTATTAAATAATAAGGAAATGCATTCCTTTTTGCACCAAAGTGTTTTGTTTCTAGCATATAAAACCAAGCATGTCTATTAATCCTAAGTGATATATAAGTATACCCTGAATTTTACTTTAACAGTGTTACAAATAGGCAAAAGTCTTAACTTTTCCAGCCATCTTTTGTATAAAATATCTTAGAACTTTAATGCAGTTATACTTTTATTTCATTCTGAAAATCAAATACTTTAGGACTTCATTTAAACTTGGCCTATTAATGCATAATTTTTATATACCACAGGCCTTATCCAATACTCTGAAATATAACTGTGTATAGTAATACAAATATAATATGGCTATTGCACGTACGAGGTATTTGTAACATGTATGTGAAAGTGAAGTGAAATTCACTCAGTCATGTCTGACTGTTTGCGACCCCATGGACTATACAGTCCATGAAATTCTCCAGGCCAGAATACTGGAGTGGGTAGCCTTTCCCTTCTCTAGGGGATCTTCCCAACCCAGAGATCAAACCTGGGTCTCCTGCATTGCAGGTGGATTCTTTACCATCTAAGCCACAAGGGAAGGCCAAGAATACCATATTTACACAAACCAATTTTTATAAGTTGGTTTATACATGTGATCTACTATGTTAAATGGTACAGACCATTATATAATTTTTGTTTTTATATAAGTTCCCTATATTTAGTTTTCACTTGGAAAGGTAATTATCTCTTTGAGTTTAATTCAAAGCACATCTCTATATTAAAATTCACAGACTAGTCATAGTTCAAACCAGTATCAGAATAATTTTAACTTCTTTTTCATTAAAATACCTGACATTTTTGTTCACTTTTTTTAAAATACCAAATGTTTCAAAAATCAGGTTTAAATAACCTCCTTGATGAAAACCCGAATTCAAGATTTATCTCTCCTGTATCAGCTCTTCAGTAGAGTTCGAGGTGGCGTTCAGGTTCTCTTACAACAATGGATTGAATACATTAAGGTATTAACATTAACCATTTTTTTTCCTCTCATAGCTTATAATCTGTACACCTAGAGTACATATGAATAAGTGTTTTCTTATTTGTTAGATCCTTTTGTTTTTCAAGTAATGGGAGTGTTGAGAGCAGTCAACCTGAGAATGATAGCCATGTGGCAAATTAACAATAAAACAGTTCTCTTCTTGATGTCTGATGGGATTTCTAGCTCCAATAATTATAGTAGTAAATGTGGGAAAAGGAATAGGACTTTTTAAGGATCCAAATTTCTTTCCTTTGATCTTACACTGAAGGCATATTGCCATTTTTAAAAATTCAAGCTGACTTTAAAAGTAGGAAAAAAAAAAACCCTAGAAACTTCTACAATGAGACTCCATTATGATATTTTATACCCAGTGGCTATTCCTTACCTTGTGATTATAGATGAGTGGTATCAGTCTGGATGTTTTATCACTCTATCTTCTTTTCTTGATTTCAGAACCTGCTTTATTTAATTTAATTTTTGAAATTTTAAAGTATGTGGGTATGTGCATATTTAAAATATGATTTGGGGGATTGTTTTCATTGCAGATAATTAAATTCTAGTAAAAATTCATTTCTGTTTTTTTTTAGGCATTTGGTAGCACTATTGTAATTAATCCTGAAAAGGATAAAACCATGGTTCAAGAATTGCTGGATTTTAAAGATAAGGTTGACCATATAATTGATATCTGTTTCCTGAAGAATGAAAAATTTATCAATGCTATGAAAGAAGCATTTGAAACATTCATTAACAAAAGACCAAACAAGCCTGCTGAACTTATAGGTATTTTTCCAGTCCCTTTTCCCATTTAATGTTCTGCTTTCATAAGGCTTTGTATATTAACATCTTTGTGCCATGTCTTTCAGTAACAGTCTAATTTATTTCTAGTTGCTTAGTTGGTGGTTTCTAAGAAGCTGGATGCAACGAGTAGTCCTTCATGCTAAAGAATATCTCAAAGCTCACATTATCAAACATGGTTTTTCTTTTAAGACAGTACATTGGACCCTGTTTACTTTTTATATCTAAAAAGCTTGATAGCTGTTTTACAAGCCTAGAGCAATTTAAAGGTGGGACAGGGTACTTTTTCTAGAGGCCCACACACAGGAAAGGCTAGCACAAAATTGCAGTTGCCAGTGAGAAAGAATGTTCAAGATGAAAATAAACCTAGGAATCTGGGCCAATTTAGAGTAAAGAGTGTGGTGTACTGCAGTTCTCAGTTTTCCCCACCTGGGTCAGAGGAGGAGGTACCTGAGAAGATCCTTCACTAAAAGGATGAAATTTTGTTGGTTTACTACTTACCCTTAAAATTTTTGCCTCCTACTCTGTAATGTATCTGATTTGTTTCAATAGAAAAGTAGTATTAAAGATTGCCTACCATCATTGTAAAATGAACATTCCAGAAGATATTCCAAAGTCACTGTCTTTCAGTGACTTTGACTCCTGCACAAGGCTGTAAACACCTCCACCACCATCCCCCACCAGAGTTTCTTTATCCCATCAGTATGGTAGAAAGTACATTAGGTCTGGAGCCAAAAGCCTTGGGTTTGAGTTGAAGCTCCTGTATTTTTTAACTCTGTGACACTGAACAAGTTGCTTGATCTCCCTGACTTTGGAAACTTTTTAAAATGGATGTGTACATGTAAAACATTGAAATACTCAGTATATCATACTCGTGTTTGGTATTTATAGTGACCAGTACCTCATGGGTACTGATGATCACTGAACAACAAACTTTTCCCCCATTTTAGCGAAGTATGTGGATTCAAAGCTTCGTGCAGGGAACAAAGAAGCTACCGATGAAGAACTTGAAAAAATGTTGGATAAGATTATGATTATATTTAGATTTATATATGGTACGTATTTTTGTTTTAATATTACTCTTTTAAAACAAAGCACTCAACAGAGAAACTGGTGAGTAAAATCAACCTGTAAGGTATATTTACTTGGGGATTAAATACTTAAAATTCTATTAAATTCCTTGCATTTAATTTGTTGGGGTACTTGAGGAATGTTGCTGAATTGCCTTGTGCGCCGACTTTTCCACTATTAAGAATCTTGAATTTTGTTACTTATTTTAATCTCAGGAGTATTGATGCTAAAATTACTAGTCAACTAAAGCTTTTCTAAAGAAAAGTAAATTCAGTCTTAATTCTTGGCAGCAAAGAAGTCTTGAAATGTCTGGCACAAAAATCTACCTCTAATGTTTCTTGCATTTAGAAAACTTGGATAAAATGTGTACATTTAAATGACTTGGATTAGTGGTGTGATTTATTAAGCACTTTGATTGAATTGTGTCAAAACCTTATATTGGAATATAAGAGTTGTGTTTTATGATTTATATAGGTAAGGATGTTTTTGAGGCCTTCTATAAGAAAGACTTAGCCAAGCGCCTTTTAGTTGGGAAAAGTGCATCTGTAGATGCTGAAAAATCAATGCTGTCCAAACTTAAACATGGTATGTTTGTCATTCTTCTGATCCTTTTCTTCTTTAATTTCTGAGAGAAAATATTAGCTTAATTTTTACTCTTTCAATTGCCTCTTTTGTCAGTCATTGTAAGTTCATATGATTAAAAACGTAAATTGAGTAAGCTCATGAGGTCTCCAACCTATTTACATACGCAGAGCTGTCGTGATTTTTAAAAAAATAAAACATTGTTCTTGTTTTTATCATATGTATAAAATTTCCCATTTATCTTGTGCCTAAAAAGTAGATAAAGTTACTACAGGATTAAGATTTGACTCTGATTTAGTGGGGCATACACTTTGGGGTAAGGCTTTTTTATTCTTATGAATACTTACAGACCATATTTCATCCTGAAGTAAGTTTTACATTTCATGTTTTCAATTCTAAATTTTTTGTTTTTAACCACTTTAAAATATTGTAAATGTACAAACATCTTTACTAGAATGTGGAGCTGCTTTCACCAGCAAACTTGAAGGAATGTTTAAAGACATGGAACTTTCTAAAGACATCATGATTCAGTTCAAACAGGTAAAAGTGAGTTAAACTCTTAATTCCTCCAACTTAAATGTATTTAGTTATCTTCTTACTTTGGTTTGTACTGAAGAGGATAAGTAGAAACTTATATTTGTTATAAATACTTCATAGCAACTTAGATGATAGTCACAGTAGAAGAAAATAATCACCAATGAAATGTAAGTATATTTGACCTACTTCAAAATTTATTCTCAATATACTCCCAAAATAACACAAAAATAGAGATGAAATGTATTGAGCAGAAGAAGTCAGAACAGGAAAGGCTGTAGCTAGTGAAAGCAGGGCTTCTAGCATCTAACCACTGGTGGTTGCATGTTCAGAGCTAGTGATGGAGATGGAAGAGGTGATGGAGTGTTTGTATAAGGCCTTTGGGGACCCTGGGAATGAAACACTAGATCTATATATTTTGCAGATGTTGGTAGAAGCTAGTTTTGAAACATTTACGATTATAAGTAATAGTGATAGCAAGATAGATTTTCCTCTCCTGGGGTTTTAACAGTGATTTCTTTACCACTATGTTATGATGGGAGATGAGAGTGGAAGGCTCAAGAGAAAGATCAGGGTTAGTAGGATCATGGGTCCTGTAGTAGCTACAGAATAGGGTTTACCTGCTTTGCCCTCTCCCCATCTTCTTCTTCCCCCATTTCAGGTCACTCCCCTGCAAACACAAGTGGAACAAGTGAAAAACCAGACACTTGGGCTGGCTGGTGGGATGAGGAATGGGGGGTTGCTGCCAGGGTTTCCAAGCCATGTAGGGGTCTCCAAAAATGGATACTGAAGGTGGTATGGGGAAAAGAATGGAGAAGAAATCCTATAACATCCCAGTCATATGTGAGAAATTATTTAAGTTGTTAATGCCTCTGAAGGAGTCACCTGATCCTTGTGTACATAGTAGCAAAATGTTACCTGGTGTACTTCTCTGGCGCTTTTAATATAGGCTTCATTTATAGTCCTTTTAATAGTTTTGCCTTTTATTTTAAAGATGGTCAGTATTCACGTGTAGTTTTGTAGTGAGGAACTTCTTGAATGGGTCATTTTTATGGCATGAAATGTATGCATTTTTATTTTTAAGATCTCAGTGTGTGTGTTGATCTTATTGTAGTATATGCAGAACCAGAATGTACCTGGGAATATTGAATTAACTGTGAATATACTGACAATGGGTTACTGGCCAACATATGTGCCTATGGAAGTTCATTTGCCACCAGAGGTAAGAGTTACTGTTTTAAAAGTTTGTGTAAACACACCCATACCAAATGTCAACTGTTTTCAATGTTTTATTCTTTTATTTATATTACTATTGTACTTAGTATCATTAGAACATGGCATAAGATGCCAATTCTGAGTTTGGGGCCAATGTCCTTGACTGTTCTTTCAGATCCCCAGATTGTATTAGTACCCATCACTGCCCAACTCTCAAAAATTCTTCTCTAGGAGGGTGGAATAGCTGAGTGATGGATACTTGAGTAAATCCGTCCTAACTCCTGGGGAAATGTCTTAACCCAAGACTGAAGGTTAGGAAAGGGGTTAAGCCTAGAGAGATAGATACGGTGTCCTTCATGAAGATGATCATAAAAGGCCAGGGAACAGATCTCCCTCATTAAGAGAGAAAATGTGGAAACAAGAGGAACAGGCCTAAAGCAGAACTTTGAAAAGGCTCACAATTGGTAGGTGGTAGGAAGAGGTACCTATGAAGGAAACCAATGAAGAAACACTAATGAGATAAAGGAGCCAGCATGGTGCAGAGGCACAAAAAGCATTGGAGATGAATGTTTCAGAAGAGGGGATGGGACTTCCCTGGTGGTCCAGTGGCTGAGACTCCCAGCTCCCAGTGCAGGGGGCCCAGGTTCCATCCCTGGTCAGGGACTATATCCCATATACTACAACTAAGTTTACAAATAAATATTTTTTTAAAAGGAGAGGATGATAAAATGTTGCAGACAGATCAGAGAGGGTAAATCTGATTAATACTATTAAATTTGGTGATTATTACCTTATATCAAAGTGATCAGTGGCCCTATTGGGTATAGTCTTTAAAACTTCCACACATTTTTACACATGTAAATATAAAAAAGTAGTGAATGTGATACTGGATACAGAGCTTAAATAAAGCATTATTTATTGTAGATGGTAAAACTTCAGGAGATTTTCAAGACATTTTACCTTGGCAAACATAGTGGCAGGAAACTTCAATGGCAATCAACTCTAGGACACTGCGTACTAAAGGCAGAGTTTAAAGAGGTAAGTGGACATTCCCCCAACTTAGTTTTCATCTTCATCTTTGATGCTGAGATCATCCCTCTTAACGTGAAGGTTTTTAAGGTGTTTTATAACTTTGTCTTATATATGTGCATGACATAGTGATAGCTTGTCACAGCTCTGTGTATATGAATGTGGTCTTTTCCACACTTGATTGGGCTCTGCTACAAGACAAAACCAGTAACTTTTCTCCCACATCTTTTCCCCACCTGTGGATGCAAAATTCAAGCTGCCACTTTTGACAGGAAACTTCTTTTTTTTTGTTGCTGGGAGCTAGAGAAGAGAGTGGGTGTTAAGAGGAACAGTTCTCATATCTAATTTCAAAAATCCTACAGCTTTTCATGACTAATCTGAATCAGACAAATTGAAAATGCATTGAAATAATGACCTCTTACTGCTTGTAATAAATATGTGTAATGACACATAAAGCTGAGTTATTAATTTTCATTACTTTGTTGTTCTGTTTTAATTATAAGGCTTAAAAAGACCTGTAGAAAAGTCACTCAATCCTTCCTCCTATTTTAGGTAGGATCACACCTAAACCCTCCACTGAACATACTGGCTTTTCTGGATAATGTTAATCTGTATTTTTAAATCCACTAATTGAAAAATGCTCTTCCAGTAAGAGATTAGTTACTTGATTAATTTTCATGTGCTTTTAAAAAAAAAAATGATGGCTAAACACCATTGTTTCTCCAACAGGGTAAAAAGAACTCCAGGTCTCTCTTTTTCAAACACTGGTGCTGCTAATGTTTAATGAGGGAGAGGAGTTCAGCTTAGAAGAGATCAAGCAGGCTACTGGAATAGGTTTGTAGCAAGCATTATTCGTTGTCCACTATGTGCACCCCACTTGATTAAGTGCTCTGGGGGACTCTAAAGAAATAATTCCTCTCCTCAGCACTTAGAACCATGGGGAAAGGGGAAATAACACTTAAAATAATTTCACAACCAGTGAGTACCAGTCTGTGGTGCTGACAGAGTGTGTTAGTTCATTGAAGCAAGAGATTACTATGGACTGGCACAGTGGGAGCGCCTTCATGAAGGAGGTAGGGTTTGAGCTGGGCCTTCAAATTTTAGTTATGTTGCAGGAGGAAATACCATGAGAAAAGGTATGGAGAAAGGAATGAGCACACCTTGGGCAGGAGTCATTTGGGCAGCTTGCCTAGAATCAGTAGATAGTAGGGCAGCTTGGAAGTGGAAGAGATTCCAGGCCAGAAGCTCGTGGGGTAATTCAGGTGAAAAGTGATAAAGAGCTTAGACTACAATGAGGCCAATGAGGAGAGAGACGAGGCCTCTCTAAGGAAGCAACTACTAGATACATGGAGGATGAAGGAGAGGAAAGAGTTAAAAGATGATTCCAGGATTTCTCACCAGAGTAGGCTGGTGGCTTCATGACTAACAATTGGAAAGAAGATGCAGTTTTATGGGGAAGATGATGACTAAAATATTGGACATACTGAAATTGATGAGTGTAAAAGAGCCAGGTGGAGGTAGCCTTTAAATGTGGGACTAGGGAAAAGTGGGATGTCATTTCTGAAGGTGTGATGGTTATCCACATGGAATGATAATTGAAGCCTTTAGAGGATGACCAGGAAAAAAGTGATTGGGTGGGATAAAGAGGATGTTGTTCATGAACCTTCAGGAAAAGGGAAACAATTGTAATAGATGGGTAAGGTAGAAGCTAGACTGAGGTTGAATGTAGCTGTCCATGTTGATGTGCTAGCAACAGATAGCTAAACCACTTTTTCTTCTTCAGAGGATGGAGAGTTAAGGAGAACATTGCAGTCATTGGCCTGTGGCAAAGCCAGAGTTCTGGCGAAAAATCCAAAGGGTAAAGATATCGAAGATGGTGACAAGTTCATTTGTAATGATGATTTCAAGCACAAACTTTTCAGGATAAAGATCAATCAAATTCAGATGAAAGAAACGGTACTTTTTTTTTTTTTTTTTGCATTCTGCTCATCCTTATGTCCTAGAATTATATGTGTTCATAGTAAAGATTTATAGAGAAGATTTTAGCCTAGAATACTACCACCAGCATTAATATTATCTGGGCCTGTATCTAGCTCAGTGTATTTCAGTATTTGATTCTGCAGGGTTTTGCAGAGGGTAGGGGAGAAGGCAATGGCATCCCACTCCAGTGTTCTTGCCTGGAGAGTCCCAGGGATGGCAGAGCCTAGTGGCCTGCCGTCTGTGGGATCGCACAGAGTCGGACACGACTGAAGCAACTTGGTGACAGCAGCAGCAGGGGGTAGGGTGTACACAGTTGGGCCTAATACTCAACATAGTTTAATATACTGCTTTTTGTGTATTTTAGGTGTTTATTTTTCCATGCCACTAAACATCTTGGTAAAATGGGAGATGGCCACACAGTATTCTTTTATGCAGCTCTAATAATTTATTCAGCCAATGTCTATTGTTGGGTAGTTAAATTTATAACTTGTTAGTATTATAAATAAAACAGCAAGGTACATCTCTGTACCTAAATCTTAATCTTTCTGATCTTTCCTTATACATTTATCACGGAAGTAGATCTTTTGGGTTAAAGAGTGTGAACATTTTAAGAGTCCTAATACATGATGCTATTTTGTGTTCCAGAAAGACTGGACCAATTTACACTAATAGCGTGAGTGCCTGTCTCACTGTGCCCTCGCCAGCACTAAAGATTATATTTTCTTTTTCTTTCTCTGCCAGCTTCCTTGGTGAAAATGGAATGATTTAGTTAGTACGTTTTTTGATCAACAGTAAATATTTTGTTTTTGTCACTTGAGTTTGTAAGAGACTTTTGTTAAGGAAACTAGCAACTGCAGCATTTCCTGAAACCAGTTGGTTTCAATCCCAACAAGGTTTAATGTAGTACTTGAGAAAAAGTTTTAATACCGGGTAGAGGTCAGTGTGGGCTTCCCTGGTAGCTCAGTTCGTAAAGAATCTGCCTGCAATGCAGGATACCCTGGTTCAATTCCTGAGCTGGGAAGATCTGCTGGAGAAGGTAAAGGCTATCCACTCTAGTATTCTTGGGCTTCCCTTGTGGCTCAGCTGGTAAAGAATCCACCTGCAGTGCGGGAGACCTAGGTCTGATCCCTGGGTCGGGAAGATCGCCTGGAGAAGGGAAAGGCTACCCACCCCAGTATTCTGGCCTGGAGAATTCCATGGACTGTATAGTCCATGGGGTCACAAAGAGTCAAACATGACTGAGCGACCTTCACTTTCAGGGGTCCATGTTAAGCTTCTCAGGTGGCACTAGTGATAAAGAACCCACCTGCCAATGCAGGAGACATGAGAGACACAGGTTAATCACTGGGTCAGGAAGATCCCCCTGGAGGGGGGCATGGCAACCCACTCCAGTGTTCTTGCCTGGAGAATCCCATGGACAGAGGGGCCTAGTAGGCTGTAGTCCATAGGGTCGCAGAGAGTCAGACATGACTGAAGTGATTTAGCATAGCACAGAGGTCAGTGTTGCAGACAAGTTCCTGTCTTGTTAACATTCAGATCAAAGGTGTGAAGTTCCCTTAAATTACCATGTCATTTTAAAACATGTATGCTGTATCAAAAAGAAGCTGACTACAAAATGCCCAAACTAGGGACTTCTCTGACAGTCCAGTGGTTAAGACTCTGTGCTTCCACTTTAGGGGTCATAGATTCGATCCCTGGTCGGGGAATTTAGATCCTACAAACTGCGCGATGTGGCAAAAAATAAAAAAGCCCAAACTACTCTTAATTTAAGTACTAAAGAGGAACATGCTAGTGTAACATTAAAATTGGTTAATTGGCTTTTTAAACTGTGCATTTCTGATTTATGTATTACAAAATAAAAATAAATTTTAAAGTTTGACTCTAAAAAAAAGAAGTTTGACTCTAATTAGCTTAACTGGGTGGTACCATATTTTGTTTGAGTCAGATGTCAGTGTCAGTCACTTTTGTTATACAGAAATCTGGTCAGCAACTGCTTGTGACACATTAAGATTTAGAGAACAGAGTAAAGGAAATGATACATTCTTCATCAGCTGTCTCTCTAGAAAAACCAAGATGGTATTTTTCTATTAACTAATACTGGCATTACTTCATTGATACAGGACACTGGGACAAACAGGAATTATGTTTGTAGGGTATTTTTTTGTCATTGTATTTATGAGGTTTCTTTTGATAATTCAGCATATTTAAAGTGTTAATTGTGTCATGGCACTAAAACGTAGTTTTTGTAAGTAATCAGGTTTCACTTCAGGTACAGTTTCTAAGTTAAAAAATTTTTTTTATTAGGTTGAAGAACAAGCTAGTACCACAGAAAGAGTATTTCAAGATAGACAATATCAAATTGATGCTGCAATTGTTCGAATTATGAAGATGAGAAAGACACTTAGCCACAATCTCCTTGTTTCAGAAGTGTACAACCAGTTGAAATTTCCAGTCAAGGTAGGTACTTCATTATTTTGTTACTGAGCTGCTTGTATATAAAAATTATATTGTTTTATATGTATATATAAATTAGATTTTTAGATACAAATCTTACAAACTGACTAAAACCTCAAGACTATTTAGAGGGACAAAAGTTTTCATTTCTCATGCTCATATATATGATTAAAAAAAAAAAAAACCTTTGTTGGCGTATGTGGTCAGCTATGACAAAAGGGGAAAACAATTTATAAAAGCTCTTATACCTGAAACTTGAAATTTTCAAGTTTATTCACTTTAATTTTTTTGAACTTCTTTGTTACTTAAAAAAATTTTTTTTCTCCTAAGAATACCTTGCTATTTGACAGATTTGCTTATTTTAATTAAGTCTTCTGTTTAGTTAGCTGTGTAAGGGCCATTAAAAACCATACAGGCAATTATATTCCAATTTAATAAAACTTGATAATGTCATCATTAGGCATCTTTTTGTAAAATTTAGTGATAGTTCTGGCAAACTAAAATTAGTCATCACATGGATATGTTTCAATATAAATTCCCAGTGATAAAGCACCTTAGACAGTGTGGTGGTGTACTGGACTGCATCTCATGTTTTCGAAGATTCCCAAACTCTTGTGATGATAAATACTTGTTAGACTTTAGATAGACTCTTGGCTGTTTCACCTTTTGATCTTGTTTTCTTCTTTTGTAAAATGGAGATGATAATAGTACTTACCTCATAGGATTATTGTGAAGCTTAAAGAAGATGATACTTGTAAAAACTTAGCACTGGGCCTGAGACATAAATGCTTGTTGGCTGACAATACTGTCTCCTCATGACCACACTCTCACGCTCATCCTATGCCTTAACAATCATTTCACCTCCAGCCAGAGAGCTCACTGATACTAGCGAGCTAAGGAAGTTATTAGGACCACTATAATAAATATGCTGATATTTTTGGTCTTTTGCCATAATTAAGAGCAAGTCATTTTGATTTTCAAACTTTGGAATTCACACTTCACTGAAATTTTGACTGCCCAATCAAACTACTTTCCCTCTAACTTTCTTGATCAAGTAGGCATTTTACACAATCTGAAAAGCTATTAGCAAGCAAGATTATATTCTCTTTAAGGCTAGATACAAAAGACAGTGGACTTTTGTTGCCCAACAGCTAAGAATGCAATTGAAAACAAGCTATAAGCTTTCTTAATGATTTTTCAACAAGGAGAATTTAAAAATTAAAATCAAATCTTACATTAAACCTGAAATAAGAGATCTGAATTATGAAATGATAACTTATCAATCCATTTGTTGTAGTAGTCTTGTAAATAGTGATTTCCATAGTATATCTGTAATTTGTAAAAATGCAACCTGACTTTGAATTTGAGTAAACTCTGGGAGATAGTGGAGGACAGAGGAGCCTGGTGTGCTGCAGTCCATGGGGTCTCAAAGAGTTGAACACAACTTGGCTACTCAACAACAACAGCAACAAAACCTGGCTTTGAGAACCAGCTTTTTTCCAAATTTAGAATCTAGTTATCTTCTCAAACTATCTTGGCAAAACTAAATAGCATTCTGTTTCCTTAAACTATAACATGTTCTTCGTGTGAAGTTATGATGGTCTTTTGTATTTGTGCAGAGAATAGCTGGTTCTTAGCAGACCTCTTTAAAATAGAGAATGTACTATATAACAGTAGGACAAGATAATGACAGTATATGTATAGGAGAAAAACATTTTTAACCTGATTTATTTTCATCATGCTTTCCTGTTTAAAGTTAAGGAGAAGGGAGGTGGGAGGGGGTTTAGGATGGGGAACACGTGTACACCCGTGGCGGATTCATGTTGATGTATGGCAAAACCAACACAATATTGTAAAGTAATTAGCCTCCAATTAAAATAAATAAATTTAAGTTTAAAAAAATAAATTAAGGAGATTTGAAAAAGAAAATATTAAGGAGATTAAATACATTCAGTGAGCCAAAGCTGTTGTGTGTTTTTTTTTCTTTTAAATTGAGTATTGGTAAAGGGGCTTGCGCCAGTGGATTATGAACTATGCACTGAAAATTTGCCTTCTCTTACAGCCTGCTGATCTTAAGAAGAGAATAGAATCTCTAATTGACCGAGACTACATGGAGAGAGACAAAGAAAATCCAAACCAGTACAATTACATTGCATAAAATGTGATTGGCCTTGAAGCAGTTGCTGTCATATACAGTAGCCAGTGGCTAAACTAACCTGTTGTTGTTTGAATTCTTTTATACTACCAATGACCAAATGAAACAGTGTAATGGGAATAGTTGAGTGACTTTTCAGTGGTTAACATGCCCATTTAAAGAGTAATACTTACCTTTAAGAAGAATGTTGTTGAACTCTTTGCATGTTATTTAGTATGATGTGCAGAAAACTCTTTAAGAAAGTACCCGGTTTTCATGATTCCTATTTGGAACTGGGGAAGAGGTCCTTATGGCTATTAAAGGAGGAGGAGGGGGTTCTTATACACCATTTAATTATGAAGCAAAAGGTTTATTTGCTTAAAATGTCATTTAAAGATACTTAAACTGCATGCAAACTTTATTTACTGTACAGAGTTCTGGATGTATTTATCAAATAGAAAAACCACCCTGGACTTGATTGTTCACCTGTTTTGTGATTTCCTTGAAGAGAAAAAATATGTTGTCATAGCTCTTGATATTTTACTAAGTAATGTTCTGTTACACTGAAAGGGATGTTTTTAAAATTTTTATTTGGAAACAAGTTTTCAAGTAGAGGGACAGTTGCTTACATATTGTCTTGTATACACACATCCTAAAATGTTCCATTTATGAGATGTGTGTATATGGTTCAGCCCTGAGCCTGAGTTTACTGTGCTGATTAACAGGTACTTATAAAAATAGCTGAAATAGAAAATTGCTGATCAGTTGTGCTAGAAGAACATGGTAGGAGAGAAAAACTATTTCTTCATAGTAAAAATGAATATAATATGAACATTGCAAAAGAGACCAAACCCACATTTTGTAACTTTTTACAAGAGCAAAAGTTCACAAACTAGTTTTCAACTTCCTTTAGAGTTCAAAATTGTTTGGACAGTTTTGTCTTTAACTTGGACCAATTGTAGATTGTTACAGGTTTCCTGGGATTTAGCATTCCTATTTTCTCTACCAAAGTTTTTTTGGAAGCACCTCAACTCTCCTTTGGAGAAGGCAATGGCAACCCACTCCAGTACTCTTGCCTGGGAAATCCCATGGATGGAGGATCCTGGTAGGCTGCAGCCCATGGGGTCGCTAGGAGTCAGACACGACTGAAGCAACTTAGCAGCAGCAGCAACTCTTTTTGTTGGCATATTAGTCTTTCCTGTCATCCTTATTTTAACTTCCTTAAAGCCCTAGATAGAACTAGATCCTTCCTCATTTTTCCCACGCACCCCTCGTTGGGATTTCAAATTCTGTATTATGCTGATCTTATTCTTTGCAAAGTTGCTTGAAGGTAAAGAGTTCTCATAGCCACTGGACACCTGCTTTTCAGAGGAATGTCCTAGAATTGTTCATACATAGAAAACAGCAAAAGTATTGTTTTTTTCAAATTGATAATGTGAGTAAAAAGCTTCTCTTTACCATCAGTGGTTTTTGGTTTTGTATTTGGGGTTTTGTTTTGCTTCCTTGTTTGTTTTTCCTTGAAGTTTTGAAGGGAATTGATCTTGGAAGAGAAGCAGAAATTTTGTTTTGGTTCAGAAAAATCAGAACTGCTATTACGCTTTTTGCAGCAGTTTATTTCCTTGACTGTTTGAAGCTATTGGGAAGAATACCTAGGTCCTAACCCTCAGCTGAGAAGACTTTCAGCTCTTGTGTTTGCTCTTGATTGTTTTACTGAGTTCTCAAGGACCTGTGACCATATTTTTTTAAGCTGCCTATTTTCTAATTGCATCACTTTACACACTGTTGTCTAATAATATGTGGTATTTAGAATGCTGCCTTAATTATTTTGAGCAGCCATTGCCTGTATTTTCTTAGCACCTCCTTGGTTTTCTTACATGAACTCATCTGACAGGGAAATGCAGCTTTTTTGTTTGCCCTCTCTGCATACTGGACCGTCTAAGTCAGTGTTCTAACTAATCCCTGATGGTCTCTGAGCTACTGTTCTACTGGACTCAGTAGTTATGTGCTTCATGAATTTTTCGGTAGAATTGGTCCTATTAGAAGACTCTTGGTGTTACCTTTGTTATCTTAAAAGCTGGTCCCTTCGCTGAGGCTCTTAATGTTTTGAAAATTTGATGCTATTTCAGCTGAAAAAAATTGGTAAGACTATTTTAAAAATTGAGGGAAGCCATTTAAGAAATGGAAAAGTAATCGCAAACAACATTGGGTAGTTGTGACTTTCAGTTCTGTATCAGTTGAATTTTTGTGCTCTTTTCCCTGTGTACGTGGTGGTTCTATTTTTCTCCAATAAAACTTTTTATTTAAAAAAATTTCTGGAGCAGATCTTTAAAATTCAGATATTGTAAAATGTTATAAAACCACAGTAACTTAAAATCTTCCTAATGATTAATGAATTCATAGTTGTCAGTTTTATTTTAAAATTTTCTCTTTATTTTTGTGGTGGTTTGATGATAATGCTATAGGAGTGTAGAGGGGAAGAGATGGTAACGAGTGATTTCCAGGAATCCTCAAGGTGAGGATTTATTCTTAACTGTCCTGTTTTAGAAAAATCAAGCACAAGTATAACCATTGTTTCACCCAAATCTTTAAAGTCAAATAGTTTATAAAGTCAATATGAAACTAGTCTAGATTAAAGTTGAGAAGTTATTTGTTGTTTTTGTCACTAAGTTGTGTTTGACTCTTTTACAACCCCATGGAGTGACTGTAGCCTACCGTGCTTCTCTGTCCATGGAATTTTCCAGGCAGGAATATTGGAATGAGTTGCCACTTCCTTCTTCAGGGATCTTCCTGACCCAGGGATTGAACCCAAACATATCTCCTGCATTGTTAGCCAGGTTCTTTACCATTCAGCCACTGAGGAAGCCCCAAAGTTGAGAAAGAAGGAAAGTGAAGTTGCTTAATCATGTCCAACTCTTTGTGACCCCATGGACTGTAGCCTGCCAGGCTCCTCTGTCCATGGGATTTTCCAGGCAAGAATACTGGAGTGGGTTGCCATTTCCTTCTCGGAGATCTTCCCAACCCAAGGATTGAACCCACGTTTCCTGCATTCTAGGCAAGACGCTTTACCATCTGAGCCACCAGGGAAGTCTTCAAAATTGAGGACTGGTGTTTGTAAATATTTACTACAATTCACCAATGGAGCTATCTGGTCCTGGGCTTGCTTTTATGGGGAATTTTGATTATTGATTCAATCTCTCCACTTAACAGGTTGGTTTTTTTTTTTTTTTTTCTGATTTTATTTCTTCTTGAGTTGGTTTTAGTATTTTGTTGTAAAATAACTACTCTGACTTTTGTCTAGTATTTGCTTGGTATAGCTCTTCAATGCTTAACAGCCTTTCTTTATGTTCTCATATTTTGGTGAATCTCTTCATGTTAGATGAATTTTCTCATTTTTCCCCTGACAAATTTTTGTCCTTTTTTTACATAATATACATTAAATTTTTTTTTGCTTAAATATAGTTGACAATTTCCTTTAACTGGAAAATTATATCTATTTACATTTGTTTCTAACATCTTACTGATTGCTCTCTATCCTAATTTTCTTTGCTTTTTCTCCTTTCTCAGCTTTAAAAAAAATACATATATTGATTTCTGTTTGTTTACTTTCTTACTCCATTTTCCCCACTACTATTTGGAAATTATATATTCTGTTTCTTTTCTTTTACTGATTACCTTCGATATCTTAGTATGTATGCTTAAAATCTAAAATGAATGTCTAAATTTTCCTCCCAATTAATACAGAGATGTTAGAAAACTTTAATACTGATCACCTCTTCCCCAACTTACACAGTATTATTGTCCAGTGCTTTAGTTTTTCCTCTTTTTTAAAAATGGATACCACAAATTAAAACATTAGTCTCAAACACCACCTTCTCAGGGAAGCTTACCATAGCCATTGTATTTAAAATTTCAACTTGCCCACCAGCCCTACCATACATTACCAATTCCACACTCACCCTACTTTTTGCCTTTTTCACATATCATTTGTCACCTTTTACATGCTATGCAGTTTACTTGTTAATGATACTCATGGCATATTGTTCGTTGAGAATAGAGTTTAAGCTCTATTAGGGTAGAGACCTTTGTTTTGTTCAAAAACTTAGGGAAGTTTCTAAGCCATGGTACGTGCATTAGTTCCCTGTGGCTGCTGTAACAAATTACCACAGATGTCATGGGTGAAAACAGAAATCAATTCTCACACAGTTCTAGAGGCCCAAAGTTGGAAATCAGCTTTACTGGGCTGAAATCAAGGTGTTGGCAGGGCCACACTCCCTCTGGAGCTAGATTCCCTGACTCATGTTCCTTTTTTTCCGCTTTAAAAGCTGGTTGCATAGCATCTTTTCTCTGACTCTGCTTCTATCACCTGACTGACTTCTGTGTGTAATTTCTCTTTGTATGTGTGTGAGTCGCTCAGTCGTGCCCAAATGGACTGCAGCCCACCAGGCTCCTCTGTCCATTAGATTTTCCAGGCCAAGGATAGTGGAGTGGGCAACCATTTCCTTCTCCAGGGTATCTTCCCAACCCAGGGATTGAATCTGGGTCTCCTGCACTGCAGGCAGATTCTTTACCAACTGAGCTACAAGGGAAGGCCATGGCATTTTGGACCCATCCAGATAATCCCAAAATAACTTCATCTCAAAATCCTTAAATCACATCTGTAAAAGCCCTTTTCCAAATAAGGTCTGGCATTTTACATGTTCCAGGGATTAAGACCTAATATCTTTGGGTGAACATTGTTCAGCTTACTATAGTAGATGATAAATAATACATGCTAAATAAATGAACAGTTCATTTTATACCAAGTATAGATTATATACTTGTCAGAGTTTTCCTTCACCATCCTGGCATCTCAGAGTTTCTTTCTCAGTTAATTTTCTTTCCTTCTTGAAGTACATCTTTTAGAAATGTATTGGGTTGTAGGTATATTGTGTAAATTTGTGTTTTCTTGACCAAGAACATTTTTTTTTCAACTGTTCTGAAATGTTATTTTTCAATCCACACAATTCTTGGTTGCCTGTTATTTTTCTCAGCACTTGGAAGATTCCATCATACTGCCTTCCAGATTCCATTATTGTGATAAGGAATCTGCCCGTTACCCCTCATTTTTTTCCTTTACAGATGATCATGACTTATAAGTCTGATTACAGTTTAGATTGCCTCTTTGCAGCAGATGTTCTGCAGTTTCAGTATGGAGAACTGTGGATTTGCTTTTATTTATCCTTGGCATGTAATAGTGCTTCATTTGCATGTGAATTCATGTCTTAAACTAGTTCTGAAAAAATCTCAACCATTATTTTGTTTTTCAACTATTGCCTCCTCCATTCTTTCTGCTTTCTCCCCCTGAACTTCAGTTAGACATATAAAGCTTCTTATTTTATTTACCATGTCTCTCTCTCATATTTTCAAACCGTAAGGCTGCATTCTTGGTAATTTCTTTAGAACTGTTTTCCAATAAACTAATTCTGTCTTCAGTGCCCAATCTTCTGTTTAATTCATCTACTGAACTTTTAAACAGTTTGCATTTTTAATTTCTAAAAATCCTATTTGCTGCTTTTATAAATCTACCTGATCATTTCGATAGTCTGCTGTTGATGGCTCATTTTTGTGGTTCTTTCAATTAAATTTTTTTTTTTACATTAGCAACTTTGTTTTCTGTATCAGGTAATTCCAATATCTAAAGCACTTGAGGGATATGTACTTGTTTATTATTTCTGCTGATTCATTAAGGGTGGTTTGTTTCCTTGCATATTTGTTATCATCCCCATTGTGATTTTAATTTTCATTTTCTTGATTACTAATAAGGTTAAGCAGCATGTTTTTCATATATTAATTTAGCCATATGGATTTCCTCTTTTGTAGTGTTCTAATATTTTGCCATTTTTCTTATGGATAGTCTGTCTTATCCTTTTTTAAATTTTTCTCTTTGTTTTGGGCTTTTTTTTTTTTTTTTTTTTTTGCTGCTTCACTTAACTTGCAAGATCGTAGTTCCCCAAGCTGAGATTGAACCCAGGCCATGGCAGTGAAAGTGCTGAGTCCTAACCATTGCAATGTCAAGGAATTCCCTCTGATTTCCTCTTTGAATAACATTTTTGGTATCCACTTGTTTGTACTTTTCCCATTTTCTTCCTGTATTGGTTTCTAGTTTCATGCCATTATGATTGGGGAAAAAAATGCTTGATATAGGGTGTTCCCTGGTTGCCGAATGGTTAGGAATATTAGCTTTCAGTCTGTGTGTGTCCTTACACTCATGTCTGACTCTTTGCGATCCCATGGACTGTAGCCCACTAGGCTCCTCTGTCCATGGAATTCTCCAGGCAAGAATACTGGAATGGGTTGCCATGCCTATTTCCAGGGTATCTTCCCAACCCAGGGATTGAACACAGGTCTCCTGCATTAGCAGGCAGATTCTTTACCATCTGAGACTCTGGGGAAGCCCTTAGTCCTGAAGTGAGTCTCTTGCAGGCACCATATTGAAATATATGGTTTTTTTTTTTTTTTTTAAATCAAATCACCCTATGTCTTTTGATTGGCAAGAACTCGATGTGGTTAAGAACTCTTTATTTATTATTACTTAAAGTAATTATTGATCCATGGAGGTGCAAAAAAGTTGGACACAACTTAGCAACTAAAACAACAACAATGTACTTAACTGCCAGTTTATCACTTGTTTTCCAGTTGTTTTTGTAGTTCTGTTTATTTCTTCTGTTTCATCCTCTGTGGTTTGATGATTTTCTTTAGTATACTTGAGTACCTATCTTTTTAGTTTTTGTGGATCTATTGTTTTTAATTTATAGTTACCATAGGGTTCATATATGTTGACCTATAATTATATCTATTCATTTTAAACTGGTAGTCATTTAAATTCAAACTCATTCTAAAAGATAACATGTTTTTTACTCCCTTCTGCCCCATTTTGTATTTTTGATGTCCTATTTTATATCTTCATGCTTATCCCTTAATTGTTGTAGTTAGTTTTTATGAATTTTTGTCTTTCTATCTTCATACTGGCCTATTTGAGTGGTTGATTTTCAGTCCTTACTGTATAATTGCCTTTCTAAATGGGATTTTCCCTTTCCTGCGGATTCTTTTTATCCACTTAGAGAATTTTTTCAGGGTAGGTTTAGTATTGATGAATCTTTCAGATTTTGCTTGCCTTAGAAGGTTCTTTATCTCATTTTCTTTTCTAAATGATAATCTTTTTAACTTTTCATTTTATATTGGAATATAGCTGATTAACAATGTTGTGATAATTTCAGGTGAACAGTGAAGGGACTCAGCCATATGTATACATGTATCCATTCTCCTCCAAACTCCCCTCTTATCCAGACTGCTATATAACATTGAGCAGAGTTCCCTGTGCTATACAGTAGGACCTTGTTGGTTATCCATATAAATGATAATCTTATTGGGTAGAGTATCCTAGGTTATAGGTTTTTCCCTTTCAGCACTTTAAATATATCATGCCATTCCCTACTGGCCTGCAAAGTGTCTGCAGAGAAATCAATTGATGGCCTTATGAGGATTCCCTTGTACATGATTCTTTGTTTTTCGCTTGCTTCCTTTAAAACTCATTCCATATAGCATGCAGAATTTTCCCCAAACAGGGATTGAACCCATGCTCCCTGCAGTGGAATCATTGAGTCTTAACCACTGGATCGCCAGGAAGTCCCAAGAACTCTTTATTTTTAACTTTCACCATTTTAATTATGATATGTCCTTGTGTGGATCTTGTTTGGGAATGTCTGTGCTTCCTGTACAGATGTTTCCTTCTTCAGGTTTGGGAAATTTTCAGCCATAATTTCATTAAATACATTTTCAATCTTCTCTCTTCTCCTGGGACCCTTATAATGCAAATGTTGGTACACTTAATGTTATCCCAGAGATCTCTTAAATTGGTTTCAATTTTAAAATTTTCTCATGGTCTTAATGTGTAAAACTATAAAACTTTTGGGGAAAAGGGGAAAAATCTGTGGGGACTTAGGCTAAAATGTTCTCAGATCAAATCAAAATGATTTGATTCATAAATGGAAAAAGTGATGAATTAGACTTAATATTAATTGAACATTATTTTTACCACTTTTACTGGTTTATTAACTGTTCTGAAGGTATTTTAGTGGTTACTTTAGATTTTATAGTCATACAATTTAACCTGTCATATTCTACTTTTGGGTGATACTGTACCACTTCATGTATACTATAAGAATCACACAATAGTATTCTTCCATTCTATTTACATATTTTATAAACTACATGAAATGCTGTTACTGTTTTTCTTTTAAATCAAATATAAAGAGATTTAAATGATTTTTAAACTCTTACATATTGGGACTTCCCTGGTGATGCAGTGGCTAAGACTCTGCACTCCCAATGCAGGGGGCCTGAGTTCAATCCCTGGTCAGTCAGTCAGTTCAGTTGCTCAGTCGTGTCCGACTCTTTGCGACCCCATGAATCGCAGCACGCCAGGGCTCCCTGTTCATCACCATCTCTCAGAGTTCACTCAGACTCAGGTCCATCGAGTCCATGATGCCATCCAGCCATCTCATCCTCGGTTGTCCACTTCTCCTCCTGCCCCCAATCCCTCCCAGCATCAGAGTCTTTTCCAATGAGTCAACTCTTCACATGAGGTGGCCAAAGTACTGAAGTTTCAGCTTTAGCATCATTCCTTCCAAAGAAATCCCAGAGTTGATCTCCTTCAGAATGGACTGGTTGGATCTTCTTGCAGTCCAAGGGACTCTCAAGAGTCTTCTCCAGCACCACAGTTCAAAAGCATCAATTCTTCGGCTCTCTGCCTTCTTCACAGTCCAACACTCACATCCATACCTGACTACTAGAAAAACCCTAGCCTTGACTAGATGGACCTTAGTCGGCAAAGTAATGTCTCTGCTTTTGAATATGCTATCTAGGTTGGTCATAACTTTTCTTCCAAGGAGTAAGCGTCTTTTAATTTCATGGCTGCAACTAGATCCCACATGCCACAACTAAGAGTTTGCATGCCACAACTGAAAGATCCTGCAAGCCACAATGAAGATCAAAGAACCATGACAGCTAAACAAGTAAATAAAGTTTTTTAATCTTACATATTTACCCATGTAGTTACCATTTGCAAAGCTGTTCATTCCCTATGTAGATCCAGATTTCCACCTAACATAATTTTTCTTCTGTCTGAAGGACATCATTGAGCATTTCTTTTAGTGGGGGATCTGTTGGTAATGAGTTCTGTTTTTTTTTTTTTTTTAATGTCTGAACATATTTCACCTTCATTTTTGGAACATATTAGATATAGAATTCTAGATTTATAGTTTTTTTCTTTTAGTACTATCAATGTTTTATTCCACTGCCTTCTTGTTTGCATAGTTTCCAGTGGAAAATCTGATGGCATTCTTTGTGTACAAAAGCTCTTTTTCCCTCTGGTTGCTTTTAAGTTTTTTGTTTGCCACATGTTTGAACTGTTTCATTATGATGTTCCTTATGGTGGTTTTTCTTCCTGTTGTAATTTGGGGTTCATCGAGCTTTTTGGATCTGTGAGTTTATAGTAGTCATAAAGTTTGGAAACACTTTTGCCTTTTTTCAGACATTTTCTCGCTCTCTCCCTCCTTTATGAACTTCAGTTAGGCCATTTAAGATTCTCTCAGTTCATGTATGCTTTTGGTCTTGTTTTTCTGTTTCCTTTTTTTTTTCTTGGCCATGAGGTATGCAGGATCTTAGTTTCCCAACCAGGGATCAAACCCTCACCCCTTGCATTGAAAACTCTGAGTCTTAACCACTGGATTGCCAGGGAAGTCCCTTTATATTTCCTTTTGGATAGTTTTGTTTGTTGCTTGTTTATTTTCAAAAGCAGTTTTATTATTGCAGTTTTCAATTTATATCTCAAAATGGGTCAAAAATAAATGAGCTGTTGAAAGACTTGGGTTAAGGATCACTGCTGTCATTTGCAAATGGATCCATCTTAAGATAAAATGATTCAATGATCATATACATCTGATATTTAACTGTTATAAACTACATTGTTCTATACAATGTATTCAAATTATTCAATATACAATATTCAAATTTGAAGTATTCAAGAACATGGAAAATATTTAATAGAATAAGTAATTTATTTCTTGCTTTAAAACATTAATGCAGGTAGCATTTATCTAGGTTACAAACCAAATAGGTGATAACAAGAAAATAATCTCCACAACTCAACTTTTCGAAGAGTCTTGGGACTTTCCAGGTAGTCCAGTGATTAAAAATCTTTCAACATAGGGGACATGTGTTTGACCCCTGATCGGAGAACTAAGGTCTCACGTGCTACAGGGCAACTAAGCCTATGTCCCAGCAACCAAGAGCTGGAAGAGCCCATGTGCTCTGAATAAGACCCAATGTGGCTAGATAAATAGTAAAAATAAACGAGTCTCTTAATGGCTTTATTTTTATGTATAGATCCTCCGCCACTGAAAAGAATGTTTCTGATCTATGAACAATTCTAAAGTAACCCAATAAAATTAATTTTCTGGATATAATTTTATACTGTTTTAAGACTTTCAGTTAATAGTTTGAATTCTCTAAGTAGTTTATTAGCAAGAAGTCAGGAGTTATAAATTAAGACCCATGAATAAATCACTGTATGATTTCTCAAGCTTTGGATCATATAATGTTTATTTTAATTTTTCTCTGCTTTTCTAGATCTGCCTGTTTTCTCTTTTTTATTATTACTATTTATTTATTTGGCTGTGTCAGTTCTTAGTTTCAACACACGGACTCTCTAGTTGTGGTTCACAGCCTCCAGAGCACAGAGGCCCAGTAGTTGCAGTACTCGGGCATAGTTATTCCATGGATGTGGGATCTTAGTTCCTTAATCAGGGATCTAGCCTACATCCCCTGCATTGCAAGGTAGATTCTCAACTACTGGATCACCAAGGAAGTCCCTCCTGCCTGCTTTCAAGGATAAATACACCAACAATAAGAGGGAGGGTGTACTAACTACATTATGTAATTTTTTATATAATTATTTATTTTTGGCTTTGCTGAGTCTTCATAGCTGCAGAGGCTTTTATCCAGTTGGGGGCAAGTCGGGGTTACTCTCTGGTTGCAGTCTACAGGCTTCTCATTGCCATGCTTCTCTTGTTGCAAAGCATGGGCTCTAGAGGGGGTGGGGTTCAGTACTTGCAGCTCCTGGGCTCTACAGCACAGGCTCAGTAGTTGTGCTGCACAAGTTTAGTTGCTCTACAGCACGTGGGATCTCCAGACCAGGGATCAAACTTGTGTCTCCTGTATTGCCAGGCAGATTCTTTACAGCCGAGCCACCAGGGAAGCCCTAAAGAAAAGGTAAGCCATCAGATTGATTATATTCTTTGTAGCCAAAGATGGAGAAGCTCTATACAGTCAGCAAAAATAAGACTGGGAGCTGACTATGGCTCAGATCATGAACTCCTTATTGCCAAAGTCAGACTTAAAGAAAGTAGGGAAAACCACTGGACCATTCAGGTATGACCTAAATCAAATCCCTTACAATTACACAGTGGAAGTGACAAATAGATTCAAGGGATTAGATCTGATAGATGGAGTGCATGAAGAACTATGGACAGAGATTCCTGACACTGTACAGGATGCAGTAAGATCATCGCCAAGAAAAGAAATGCAAAGGGCAAAATGGTTGTCTGAGGAGACCCTACAAATACTGTGAAAAGAAGAGAAGTAAAAAGGAAAGATATACCCATTTGAATGCAGAGTTCCAAAGAATAGCAACGAGAGAGAGAAAGCCTCCTCAGTGATCAATGCAAAGAAATAGAGGAAAACAATAGAATGGGAAAAACTAGAGAGCACTTCAAGAAAAATTAGAGATACCAAGGGGATTGTGATCCACACAGTCAGAGGCTTTGCCATAGTCAATAAAGCAGAAATAGATGTTTTTCTGGAACTCTTGCTTTTTCGATAATCCAGTGGATGTTGGCCATTTGATCTCTGGTTCCCCTGCCTTTTCTAAAACCAGCTTGAACATCTGGAAATTCACAGTTCACGTATTGCTGAAGCCTGGCTTGGAGAATTTTGAGCATTAGTTTGCTAGCATGTGAGATGACTGCAATTGTGTGGTAGTTTGATTATTCTTTGGCATTGCCTTTCTGGGATTGGAATGAAAACTGACCTTTTCCAGTCCTGTGGCCACTGCTGAGTTTTCCAAATTTGCTGGCATATTGAGTGCAGCACATTCACAGCATCATCTTTCAGGTTTTGAAATAGCTCAACTGGAATTCCATCACCTCCACTAGCTTTGTTCCTAGTGATGCTTTCTAAGGCCCACTTGGCTTCACATTCCAGGATGTCTGGTTCTAGGTGAGTGATCATATCATGATTATCTGGGTCGTGAAGATCTTTTTGTACAGTTCTTCTGTGTATTCTTGCCACCTCTTTTAATGTCTTCTGCTTCTGTTAGATCCATACCATTTCTGTCAATAAAGATTGAGTCTATCTTTGCATGAAATGTTCCCTTGGTATCTCTAATTTTCTTAAAGAGATCTCTAGTCTTTCCCATTCTATTGTTTTCACCTATTTCTTTGCACTGATCACTGAGGAAGGCTTTCTTATCTGTCCCTGCTATTCTTCAGAACTCTGCATTCAAATGCGTATATCTTTGCTTTCACTTCTCTTCTTTTCACAGCTATTTGTAAGGCTTCCTCAGACAGCCATTTGCTTTTTGCATTTCTTTTTCTTAGGGATGGTCTTCATCCCTGTCTCCTGTACAGTGTCATGAACCTCCATCCATAGTCCATCAGGCAGTCTGTCTATCAGATCTAATCCCTTGAATCTATTTGTCACTTCCACTGTATAATTGTAAGGGATTTGATTTAGGTCATACCTGAATGGTCTAGTGGTTTTCCCTACTTTCTTCAATTTAAAGTCTGAATTTGGCAATAAGGAGTTCATGATCTGAGCCACAGTCAGCTCCCAGTCTTATTTTTGCCAACTGTATAGAGCTTCTCTATCTTTGGCTGCAAAGAATATGATCAGTCTGATTTCAGTATTGGCCATCTGGTGATGTCCATGTATAGAGTCTTCTCTTGTGTTGATGGAAAAGGGTGTTTGCTATGACCAGTGCATTCCCTTGGCAAAGCTTTGTTAGCCTTTTCCCTGCTTCATTCTGTACTCCAAGGCCAAATTTTCCTGTTACTCCAGGTGTTTCTTGACTTCCTATTTTTGCATTCCAGTCCCATATAATGAAAAGGACATCTTTTTTGGTGTTAGTTCTAAAAGGTCTTGTAGGTCTTCATAGAACCATTCAACTTAAGCTTCTTCAGTGTTACTGGTTGGGCCATAGGCTTGGATTACCCTGATATTGAGTGGTTTGCCTTCAAAATGAACGGAGATCATTTTGTCGTTTTGAGATTGCATCCAAGTACTGCATTTCGAACTCTTGTTGACTATGATGGCTACTCCATCTCTTCTAATGGATTATTGGCCACAGTAGTAGATATAATGGTCATCTGAGTTAAATTCACCCATTCCAGTCCATTGTAGTTCACTGATTCCTAAAATGTCAATGTTCATTCTTGCCATCTCCTGTTTGTCCACTTCCAATTTGCCTTGATTCATGGACCTAACATTCCAGGTTCATATGCAAGATTGCTCTTTACAGAATCGGACCTTGCTTCTACCACCAGTCACATCCACAACTGGGTATTATCTTTGCTTTGGCTCCATCCCTTCATTCTTTCTGGAGTTATTTCTCCATTGATCTCCTGTAGCATATTGGGCACCTACCAACCTGGGGGTTCCTCTTTCAGTATCCTATAATTTTGCCTTTTCATACTGTTCATGGGGTTCTCAAGGCAAGAATACCGAAGTGGTTTGCCAATCCCTTCTCCAGTGGACCACATTTTATCAGACCTCTTCACCATGACCCATCCATCTTGGGTGGCCCTACAAGACATGACTCATAGTTTCACTGAGTTGGACAAGGCTGTGGTCCATGTGATCAGATTGGCTAGTTGTCTGTGATTGTGGTTTCAGTCTGTCTGCCCTCTGATGCCCTCTCTCAGTGCCTACCATCTTACTTGGGTTTCTCTTACTTTGGATGTGGGGTATCTCTTCACGGCTGCTCCTGCAAAGTGCAGCTGCTGCTCCTTACCTCGGACATGGGGTATCACCTCATGGCTGCCACTACTGACCTTGGACATGGGGTATCTCACTGCTCATACATATGTATATTGTGAAAGAGTTTCCACCAACACATCCATCACCTCATTATTTACTTAATTATACAATACAGTGTTAAGTATAGTGACTATGTTCTATATTAGGTCTTCAGACCATATTTATCTTATAATGGAAAGTTTGTATCCCTTTACCAATAATTCCAGCCCCTGGAAACAATTTTTCTACTCTCTTCTTCTGAGTTTGACTTTAAAAAAAAAATTCCACGTTAGTGATTCCATACAGTATTTGCCTTTCTCTGTCTTATTTCTCTTCAGGGCATAATGCCCTCAAGCACCATCCATATTGTCACAAATGGGAAGATTTACTTCTTAATCATAACAATAATATTCCATGATATATATATATATATATAAAAATTATATATGGACAAATATATATATCCATATATATATTTATCCATATCTTTGTCCATTCATCCGTTGATAGGCATTTAGATTGTTTCCATACTTTGGCTATTGTGAGCAATGCTTCAGTGAACATGGGAGGGCAGATATCTCTGAGATCCTGTATTCATTTCCATTGGATCTAAACCCAGAAGTAGAATTGCTGAATCATATGGAAAGACTATTTTTAAGTTTTTAGGAATCTCCATACTGTTTTCACCTGTGGCTGCACGAATTTACATTCCCACCAATAGTGTGTAAGTATTTCCTCTTCTCTACATCCTCTCCAGCATTTGTTATTTGTAGACATTTTGTTGATTTGTATTCCTTTTAACAGGCATGAGGTGACATCTCATTTTTTTGATTTGTGTTTCCTTGATGCTTAATGATGTTGAACATCTTTTATTATACCTGTTGGCCATTTGCATGTCTTCTTTAGAAAAATATCTGTGCAGTTCCTCTGCCCATTTATTGATTGGATGTTTTGTTTTGTTTCTGTTGAATTCTGTGAGTTCTTTAATTTATCAATCTAGGTCTTACATTAAAGTCTTTAATCCATTTTGAGGTGATATTTGTGCATGGTATAAGATAGGGGTCCAATTTCATTCTTTTTTGTCAGATACTTTCAATTGCTATACCTTTAAGTTCACTAATATGTTCTTTCACAATGTCTAATTTGCAGTTAATTCCATCCAGTATATATTTCATATTAAACATTGTAGTTTTTATCTCTGTGAGTTCATTTTGTGTCTTTATCTTCCATGTGACTACTTATTTTTCTTAACATATGAAACACAGTTATAACTGGTTTAATATTTCCTGCTCCTTCTAACATTTCTGCTTTGTTTTTGATCAGTTGATTATTCTCCTCCTCATGGGTTGTGTTTCCATGCTTCTTTGCATGTCTAGTAATTTTAATTGGATGCTGGGCACTGTCAATTTTACCATTTGGGTCTTGTATATTTTTGTACTTCTGTGAATCTTCTTGAGCCTTCTAGTGTTAATTATTCTCCACTACTCCAGCAAGACTTGTCTGTCTCTTCAATGCCCTGTGAGTCATGAGGTTTTCTATTCAGGCTTGTGGGAACAGGCACTATTCCTGGCCTTACAGGAGCACCACACATTGTTTCTTCACATTCTTTCAGATGGTCCTCTTCTCTGTGGGTTATTTTCCTCACATGAATGCACTGCTTACTTTCCTGCTGAACACTTGAGGGCGACACCTGCAGATCTTTGGGATCTGCCTCTCTGCAGTTCTTTCCTCTCTGTTATTCTGTCTTAGGTGCTCCAGTTGCCATGGAGCCTCCAGATGCTCATCTTTGTCTACTCAGTCTAGGAAGTCTGCCAGGCTCCCTTGGTTCACCTTTTTTGGTAAACAAAGCTGGCTCCATGGACCTGTGACAGTAGCGCAGGGCCCCAAGCTTCAAAAGGGCCCACGTTTGGCTTTAATACTCTGTGGCCACCATCTTGAACTTCATAGTAATTTTACCTTTGTGTTTTGTAAGTGAAATCACATGAGACAAGAGAACATACACTGGGGGCTTGGAGCCTGGGTTCACACGCTGCCCTTCCTCTCTCTGTTTTATTACTTCTTTGGATAGTTTCTTGCCAACCACTCTCTCTCTGGCACCCCAGCCTCCTCCCTCATCCCCTCACCTAACAACTAATACTGCTGTCTGTCAGCAGTGGGGGCTTGGGCATGGGTACAAGGAAAGTCAGGATCAAATGCTTGTCCCTGTGGCATCTCAGGGAGGGGCATGGTAGCAACCATCCCTACCACAAGCTGGCAGCCTCACAGGAGATTCAGCTAAGATAAACCTCTTGCCTACTTTCTTCGTTATCTACCCATCTTGGCACAGAAGTTTCAATACTCTTGGGGGCTGCCCATTCACAGTGGTTTGGGGTGTCAGATCCACGGGAAGTGGAGATTCCTGGCTCACCTTTCTGAGGGAAAATTCAGTGGCTGGTATGCAAGATGGCAAAAATGGTTGTCTGAGGAGGTCTTACAAGTAGCTGAGAAAAGAAGAGAAGCAAAAGGCAAAGGAGAAATGGAAAGATATACCCAACTGAATTCAGAGTTCCAAAGAATAGCAAGGAGAGACAAGAAAGCCTTCTTAAGTGAACAATGCAAAGAAATAGAGGAAAACAATAGAATGGGAAAAATTAGAGATCTCTTCAAGAAAATTAGAGATACCAAGGGAACATTTCATGCAAAGATGGGCTCGATAAAGGACAGAAATGGTATTAACCTAACAGAAGCAGAAGAGACTAAGAAGAGACAGCAAGAATACACAGAAGAACTGTACAAAAAAGGTCTTAATGACCCAGATAACCATGATGGGTCCATCATTCACCTAGAGCCAGACATCCTGGAATGTGAAGTCAAGTCAAGTGGAAGTATCAGTATGAACAAAGCTAGTGGAGGTGATGGAATTCCAGCTGAGCTATTGAAAATCCTAAAAGATGATGCTGTCAAAGCATTGCACTCAATATGCCACCAATCTGGAAAACTCAGTAGTGGCCACAGGACTGGAAAAGGTCAGTTTTCATTCCAGTCCCAAAGAAAGGCAATGCCAAAGAATGTTCAAACTACCACACAATTGCACTCATCTCACATGCTAGCAAGGTAATGCTCAAAATTCTTCAAGCAACACTTCAGCAGTATGTGAACTGAGAAATTTCAGATGTACCAGCTGTATTTAGAAAAGGCAGAGGAACTAGAGATCAAATTGCCAACATCTGTTGGATCATTGAAAAGGCAAGAGAGTTACAGAAAAAAAAATCTTACTTCTGCTTCATTGTCTATGTTAAAGGCTTTGACTGTGTGGATCACAACAAACTGTGGGAAATTCTTAAAGAGATGGGAATACCAGACCACCTTACCTGCCTCCTGAGAAACCAGTATGAAGATCAAGAAAGGACAGTTAGAACCAGACATGAAACAATGGACTGGTTCCAAATTGGGAAAGGAGTGCATCAAGGCTTTGTCACCCTGCTTATTTAACTTGTATGCAGAGTACATCATGCAAAATACCAGGCTGGATGAATCACACCCTGGAATCAACATTGCTGGGAGAAACATCAATCACTTCAGATGTGCAGATGACACCCCCTAATGGCAGAATGCGAAGAGGAACTAAAGAGCCTCTTGATGAACGTGAAAGAGGAGAGTGCAAAAGCTGGCTTAAAACTCAACATTCAGAAAACTAAGATCATGGGAACTTCCCTGGTGGTCCAGTGGCTAAGACTCTGTGCTCCTAATGCAGGGGTCCCAGTTTCCATCCCTGGTCAGGGAACTAGATCCCACATGCTGCAACTAAGGCCTGGCACAGTCAAATAAATAAGTAAAAATAAATATTATTAAAAAGAAAAACCCTAAGATCATGGTATCTGGTCCCATCACACCATGGCAAGTGTGTGTGTGTGTGTGAGAGAGAGAGAGAGAGAGTTGCTTGCTCATGTCTAACTCATTACAATCCCATGGACTGAAGCCCGCCAGGCTCCTCTGTCCATGGGATTCTTGCAAATAGATGGGGGGAAAATGGAAACTGTGACAAGCTTATTTAACTTCTATGCAGAGTACATCATGAGAAACGCTGGGCTGGAAGAAGCACAAGCTGGAATCAAGATTGCCAGGAGAAATATCAATAACCTCAGATATGCAGATGACACCACCTTTATGGCAGAAAGTCAAGAGGAACTAAAAAGCCTCTTGATGAAAGTGAAAGAGGAGAGTGAAAAAGTTGGCTTAAAGCTCAACATTCAGAAAACAAAGTTCATGGCATCTGGTCCCATCACTTTATGGGAAATAGATGGGGAAGCAGTGGAAACAGTGTCAGACTTTATTTTGGGGGGCTCCAAAATCACTGCAGATGGTGACTGCAGCCATGAAATTAAAAGATGGTTACTCCTTGGAAGAAAAGTTATGACCAACCTAGATAGCATATTCAAAAGAAGAGACATTACTTTGCCGACTAAGGTCCGTCTAGTCAAGGCTATGGTTTTTCCTGTTGTCATGTATGGATGTGAGAGTTGGACTGTGAAGAAGGCTGAGCGCCAAAGAATTGATGCTTTTAAACTGTGGTGCTGGAAAAGACTCTTGAGAGTCCCTTGGACTGCAAGGAGATCCAATGAGGCAATCCTAAAGGAAATCAGTCCTGAATATTCATTGAAAGGACTGATGCTGAAGCTACAGCTCCAATACTTTGGCCACTTGATGCGAAGAACTGATTCATTGGAAAAGACCCTGATGCTGGGAAAGATTGAGGGCAGGAGGAGAAGGGAGCAACAGGATGAGATGGTTGGATGGCATCACTGACTCAATGGACATGAGTTTGAGCAAACTCTGGAGAGATGGTGAAGGACAAGGAAGCCTAGAATACTGCAGTCCATGGGGTCACAAGGAGTCAGACGCAACTGAGCAAATGAACAATATGGGGCAAAAGCCAGCAGCTGATTTGCTGCAAGCATGTGTGTGCATGCCTTGTCAGAGGGCACAGCCTCTGGGCACGTCTGTGAGGGTCTGCACTTAACCTGCAAGTAATCCATGTCTGAGAGAGTGTAGCATTAAAAGCACATAAAAGCCCCCATGGTGGGTTAAGAGAGAGACTGGGGCAGGGAGAAGGAAAACTTTTTTGTGTGCCTTTTACATAAAGACATTTATATTTTCATTTTGACTGGGCCCTGCAGCTTATGCAGCCGGCATCCATCAGAGGACTCACCTAATTTTTAACATCTTTGAGAGATCAGTTTTTATGTATTGCCTGATGTGTGTTTAAAAAACAATCATTATTTCATGAATTTTGTATTTTTTAATCTTTTTGGGTGTTTCAGGCAAAACATAAATTCAGTCCTTGTTACTCCATCTTGGCTGAAGGCAGTAGTCCTCTACATTTCCATACATTTATCTTGAGTTTTATACATTAGTATTGTGCATAAGTATTCAGTTCAGTTACTCAGTCGTGTCTGACTCTTCACAACCCCATGAATCATACCACGCCAGGCCTCCCTGTCCATCACCAACTCCCGGAGTTCACTCAGATTCACGTCCATCAAGTCAGTGATGCCATTCAGCCATCTCATCCTCTGTCGTCCCCTTCTCCTCCCGCCCCCAATCCCTCCCAGCATCAGAGTCTTTTCCAATGAGTCAACTCTTCGCATGAGGTGGCCAAAGTATTGGAGTTTCAGCTTTAGCATCGTTCCTTCCAAAGAACAGCCAGGACTGATCTCCTTCAGAATGGACTGGTTGGATCTCCTTGCAGTCCAAGGGACTCTCAAGAGTCTTCTCCAACATTACAGTTCAAAATCATCAATTCTTCATTGCTTAGCTTTCTTCACAGTCCAACTCTCACATCCATACATGACCACTGGAAAAACCATAGCCTTGACTAGACGGACCTTAGTCGGCAAAGTAATGTCTCTTCTTTTGAATATGCTATCTAGGTTGGTCATAACTTTTCTTCCAAGGAGTAAGCGTCTTTTAATTTCATGGCTGCAGTCACCATCTGCGGTGATTTTGGAGTCCCCCAAAATAAAGTCTGACACTGTTTCCACTGTTTCCCCATCTATTTCCCATGAAGTGATGGGACAACTGCATAAAAGCCCAACATCAGATTAATGGCAAGCTAAACTAATAATAATATATGAAATCCTTAAAGATAGATACGTCAGACATGGCAACAATATTGGGGACTTCCCTGCTGGTCCAGTGGTTAAGAATCTGCCTTTCACAGCAAAAGAGACACAGATGTAAAGAACAGACTTTTGGACTCTATGGGAGAAGGCGAGGGTGGGATGGTTTGAGAGGATAGCATTGAAACATGTATATTGCCATATGTAAAACAGATGACCAGTTTAAGTTTAACGCATGAAGCAGGGCACTCAAAGCTGGTGCTCTGAGACAACCCAGAGGGATGGGTGGGGAGGTAGGTGGGAGGGAGGTTCAGAATGAGGGGACACGTGTACCTGTGGCTGATTCATGTCAATGTATAACAAAAACCACTACAATACTGTAAAGTAATTATCCTTCAATTAAATTAATTTTTTTAAATTGGGATAAAAAACCAAAAGAATTCACCTTCCAATGCAGGGGACATGAGTTCAGTCCCTGATCAGGGGACTAAGAGCCCACATGCCGCAGGGCAACTGAGCCTGCGCACCGCAATTAGAGAGCCCCTGCACTCTAAAGCCCATGTTCTGCAGTAAGACAGGCCTGTGCACTGCAACTGCAGAAGCCCCCATGCCATAGTGAAGACCCAGCACAGCCAAAAATAAATTTAACATTTTTTTAAAAAGAAAGAAATGGATACAATCTCATTAAAATGAAAAACATATAGCTCTCAGGGAAATCATTCAGGAAATTTGACCAGAATCTGTTCTCAGGCTTTAATATCTGCTCCAGGACCCTGGCACCCTCCCAGGCAGCCCTGAGTTCCAGTATAGCATAGTGAAAGTGTTAGTTGCTCAGTCAGGTCTGACTCTTTGCAGCCCCATGGACTGTAGCCCACCAGGCTACTCTGTCCATGGGATTCTCCAGGCAAGAATACTGGAGTGGGTTGCCATTTCCTTCTCCAGGGGATCTTCCTAACCCAGAGATCGAACCTAGGTCTCCCACATTGCAGGCAGCTTCTTTATCATCTGAGCCACCAGGGAAGCCCTATAAAGCATTAATCCACAAATGGGTCGTCCTATTCAATTTCCCTAAAGACACAAGCTGGCAATTAACCATACAAGACCAGTTTGTCACCAAACCAATTATCCAGAGGCCTCCTAATCCAGAACACAGTGTTTTGAAAGGACACACGAAATCTATCATACCCCATATAGCCTGGCCAGGATTGCATTTGAAGAGTAAAGGTCAACAAGGGACGATTTCCATCGGACAGATTAGGAATGTCACTAAAAGGCCAGGGCAAGGGCAAGTACCTAGAAGCTGGGGACAAGATCCAAGGGCCAGGGCCTCAGGTGCAGCTCCCTCCCTCATCCCACCAAAAGAGCACACTGCCCCTCCCTTACCTCTCCTCAGGCACACACTCCTTGGGCATTAAGACCCAACTCCCGTAAAGGCTCCAACCATGTCTATGAAGAAGCAAAGGTATGGTCACCTGGAAAGAACACTGGTCTAAGAGATAAAAGATTTGAGTTTAGGGCTTCTGTGGTTAGAATTCTGGACTTTCCCTGCTGTGGCCCAGGTTCAATCCCTGGTTGAGGAATAAGATCCTGCAAGCGTAGTGGTACCACAAAAACAGAGATTTGCGTTTACCTCTATTCCTCACACTAATGGTGGGACCTTGAGCATTTCTGGGCTTCCCTGCTTCATCTGAAGACAGAGAAATAGTTTCCTTACCTTCATTTGTATGACTGTTGTGAGGATGAAATTAGATAATAGGGAAGGCTTGTTGGTGTAGTGAAAAGAGCATCTTGGGACTTCCCTGGCGGTCCAGTGGTTAAGAATCTGCCTGCCAATGCAGGGAACATGGGTTCGATCCCTGCTCTGGGAAGATCCCACATGCTTCAGATCAACTAAGCCCATGTGCCACAACTACTGAGCCCGAGTTCCACAGCCAGTGCTCCACAATAAGAGAAACCACCATAATGGAAAACCCATGCACTGCAACTAGAGAGTAGCCCCCATCTGCAGAAACTAGAGAAAGAACCTGTGCAACAATGAAGACCCAGCACAGCCAAAAATTTAAAACTTAATTAGTTAATTATTAAAAAAAAAATAAGACATGAGGCATGTAGGAAAGGAAAGTAGAATACAGGATGTAAATCCAACTGTATCAACAATAAAATTGAATATAATGGGATGAAAATTCTTAAAAAAATAAGAGCATGTTGGATTCAACAAAATTATGCTTCCAATTCCAATATAAACACTTCATAGTTGTGTGACTTTAGGGAAGTGGCTCAGACAGTAAAGAATCTGCTTGCAGCGCAGGAGATCCAGGTTCAGTCCTTGGATTGGGAAGATCCCCTGGAGAAAGGCATGGCAACCCATTCCAGCATTCTCACTTGGAGAATTCCATGGACAGAGGAGCCTGGTGGGCTCCATGGTGTTGCAAAGAGTCAGACACAACTGAGCGACTACCACTGTCTTTCATATGTTTCCAATTCCAATATAAATACTCCATAGTTGTGTGACTTTCAGGGCCAGTTTCCTAATCTGTAGAATGGGATAACAGAATCTGTCTCACAAGAATATTGTGAGGATTAAGTGAGATAATGTTCAGAAGTGCCTGACCTCTAACAGGCATTCAAGAAGTAATAATCAATTATAAAACCTAGATGATAATATTTTATAAAATTCTATACAAATGGAACAAGGGTATATGCAATGGGGGCAACTTGCTTTTTTTAAGGATGTAGCCCTTCTTCATAGATTGATTATCCTGGCTCTTGGCTATAACATCTCTAAATTCAAGATTTCACAGTAATGGTTTTCAGTGAGGCTCTGACAGTAGTGTCATTAAAGGACTGAAAAATGACTTCCGAAAAGTTGGCAGAGACCTCTATCTCTCCCCCATAATAAGGTGCTCTCGGAATTAGCTTAGGACATTAATTTCCTCAGGCAACATACATAGTTCTTCTTGACTTTTTGGCCTCCATAGGCTCCGCGTTGTTCGCATGTTGCATAATCTCGTGTTTGCCCATCAGAATATTTGGGGCTTCCCTGGTGGCTCAGATGGTAAAGCGTCTGCCTGCAGTGCAGGAGACCTGGGTTTGATCCCTGGGTCAGGAAGATCCTCTGGAGAAGAAAATAGCAACCCACTCCAGTATTCTTGCCTGGAAAATTCCATGGACAGAGGAGCCTGGTAGGCTAGAGTCCATGGGATTGCAAAGAGTTGGACGTGACAATTCTTCAATTATTCATGTATATTTTTGTACGACACTGGTAATTTTCATACCTATTCTAATTTCCTTTCTATTGTAACTATGTCACTTATTACTAGGACTTTCAGCACTCTTACTGCTTTTGTATTTATCATATATATTAACAATGTTCATTGAACTGGTCAAACATAGGCAAAATCACAACAAACACACCTCATCAATGCCAATGCCAGAGACCAAAGTGACAGTCAATAATAAGCTGCAAGCAGAGAAAGTTGATGACATTTGCCCTCCATAAAGATTTGTGGCTCTAAGAAATGTCTCAAGTGGAGGAGTTTCTGTACATATAGGGAACTTACTTATGCCAGGAGTTGTGCCAGGAGCTGGGAGTGCAACGGCCAGCAAGAGAGACCTAGTCTCTGCTCTCCCCAAATTCTCAGTCTAACAGATCAGGAAATGGACAACTGCCATGCAGTGTGACGACGTGATGGGGACTAGAGAAGCAGAAAGGAAGCCCACCTAAACCAGACTTGCAAAGCAGAGAAGACTGCTGGAGGAAGTGATGTCTATGCTAAGACCAGAAGGACACGTAGGATTGAGTCGGGTAAAGATGGAGAGAAGAGGGTTCTAAGCAGGAAGCATGGTCTGTTCAGGGAACTGGATTTCATTCCTGCTGGATGCAAACTGCGATGAGGAAGGCTGCAGAGAGAAGCTGGAGCCAGGCCACACAGGGCCTTATAAACCATGGAGAGGGAATGAGGGAGGACACTTGCAGTCTCCGCTGTCTCTTCTTAGTGTAAAATTGGACAAGTCATTTAAGATTTTAAGCCTCAGGAAAAAAAAAAATTTTTAAGCCTCAGTTTCCACATGTGTAAAGCAAGGACAGTACTCTAATAATACTTACTTCATAGGCTTGTATAAGAGTTCCTGAGGTAGCACACATAAGATACTAATACATAGAATGCACTTAATAAATATCAGCAATTATTATTCCTGTTATTTCATCTAATATGAACTTGACATAATTTGGCTGGTTGGAAAATTGCTGATCTCATATATTTTTATAGTATATATGTATGTATATGTATATACATATGTACATACATATACATACACATACATGTGTACACACATTATACATACATGCGTATACACATACACGTATACATATACATACATGTATATACATGCATATATACTATATACATAAATAAACACCCATATCTATACAGTTTTTCAAATTACATTTATCTTTGTTTCGTTGATTATAAAACAGAAGTTTTATACGTTGATATACTCCTATTCAGCCTCCCTTTATTTTCTAATTTGTCTTCCATGACTTTATATCTTAAATATTATCATGCCTCTAGTGACAATATCTTCTGTCTTCCTCAGTCTTTTTACCTTTTATTCTTTTTCCGTTTTATTCTTTTTAATATAATTTATTTTAATTAGAGGTTAATTACTTTACAATATTGTATTGGTTTTGCCTTGCATCAGCATGAATCCGCCCAGGTATACACGCGCTCCCCATCCTGAAGCCCCCTCCTTGCTCCCTCCCTGTACCATCCCTCTGGTCGTCCCAGTGCAGTCTTTGTTTGAAGCTTGCTAGTTCTGTGGCTTCCTACTCTTCGCGTCTAAATTGATAGCCTTGGGAACGGGCGCCCTCTGGCGTTCACCTTGTGTCAGTTCAAGCGACAATGTCCCATTAACAGCGATCTGTGGTCCCTGGCCTATTGCCTTATGTGCAGAAACTCTCAGTCCCAGAGAATGTGAAGGTTGTTAAAGCTGCAGGTTTTCAAAACAAAACCTCTGGCTATCATAAAGTGTCCTTGGCCTTGAATTTTCAAAGGTATCAAACAGCTACTTATTAGCCTACAGTTCACATTATTGTTGTTGCTGTTGTTCAGTTGCTCAGTCATGTCTAACTCTGGGACTCCATGGACTGCAACATGCCAGGGTTCCCTGTCCTTCACTATCTCCTGGAGTTTACTCAAACTCATGTCCGTTGAATCAGTGATGCCATCCAACTATCTCATCCTCTGTTGCCACTTTCTCCTGCCCTCACTCTTTCCGAGCATCAGGGTCTTTTCCAGTGAGTTGACTCTTCACATCAGGTGGCCAAAGTATTGGAGTTTCAGCTTGGGACTCTCAAGAGTCTTCTCCAACACCACAGTTCAAAAGCATCAATTCTTCGGCACTCAGCCCTCTTTGTGCTCCAACTCTCACAACCATACATGACTACTGGAAAAAAACATAGCTTTGACTCTACAGACCTTTCTCAGCAAAGGTCTCTGCTTTTTTAATATGCTGTCTAGGTTTGTCATAGCTTTCCTTCCAAGGAACAAGTGTCTTTTAATTTTGTGGCTGTAGTCACCATTCACGGTGATTTTGGAGCCCAAGAAAATGAAGTCTGTCACTGTTTCCATTGTTTCCCCATTTATTTGCCATGAAATGATGGGACCAGATGCCATGATCTTCATTTTTTTGAATGTTGAGTTTTAAGCCAGCTTTAGCACATTCCTCTCTCACCTTCCTCAAGAGGCTCTTTAGTTCTTCACTTTCTGCCATCAGGAGGTTGTCATCTGCATGTCATTACTGTTTGAGCCACCAGGGAAGCCCGAGTTGGACCATAAAGAAGACTGAGTGCCAAAGAATGGACGCTTTCAAACTGTGGTGTTGGAGAAGACTCTTCAGAGTCCCTTGAGATGCAAGGAGATCAAACCAGTCAATCTTAAAGGAAATCAACCCTGAGTATTCACAGGAAAGACTGATGCTGAAGCTGAAGCTCCAATATATTGGCCACCTGATTCGAAGAGCCAACTCATTGGAAAAGACCCTGATGCTGGGAAAGACTGAGGGCAGGAGGAGAAAGGGTACGACAGAGGATGAGATGGACTCAATGGACATGAGTTTGAGCAAGCTTGGGAGATGGTGGACAGGAAAGCCTGGCTTACTGCAGTCCATAGGGTCGCAGAGTCACACATGACTGAGCAACAACAACATCTGCATATCTGAAGTTATTGATATTTCTCCCGGCAGTCTTGATTCAACCTTGTGCTTCATCCAGCCTGGCATTTGGCATGATGTACTCTACATAGAAGTTAAAAAAGCAGGGTGACAATATATAGTCTTTACGTACTCCTTTCCAAATTTGGAACCAGTCGGTTGTTCCATGTCTGGTTCTGTCACTTCCTGACCTTCATACAGGATTCTCAGGAGGCAGGTCAGGTGGTCTGGTACTCCCATCTCTTGAAGAATTTTCCACAGTTTGTGGTGCTCCACCCAGTCAAAGGCTTTAACATAGTCAATGAAGCAGATGTTTTTCTGGAACTCTCTTGCCTTTTCAATGATCCAATAGATGTTGGCAGTTTGATCTCTGATTCCTCTGTCTTTTCTAAATCCAGCTTGAACATCTGGAAGTTCATGGTTCACATACTGTTGAAGCTTGGCTTGGAGAATTTTGAGCATTACTTTGCTAGCGTGTGAGATGAGTGCAATTGTGTGGTAGTTTGAACATTCTTTGGCTTTGCGTTTCTTTGGAATCAGAATGAAAACTGACCTTTTCCAGTCCTGTGGCCACTGCTGAGTTTTCCAAATATGCTGGTATATTGAGTGCAGCACTTTCACAGCATCATCTTTTAGGATTTGAAATAGCTCCACTGGAATTCTATCACCTCCACTAGCTTGTGATGCTTCCTAAGGCCCACTTGACTTCGCACTCCAGGATGTCAGGCTCTAGGTGACTGATCACACCATCGTGATTATCTGGGTCGTGAAGCTCTCTTTTGTACAGTTTGTCTGTGTATTCTTGCCACCTCTTCTTAGTCTCTTCTGCTTCTGTTAGGTCCAGACCATTTCTGTCTTTTATTGTGCCCATATTGGCATGAAATGTTCCCTTGGTATCTCTGATTTTCTTGAAGAGATCTCTGTTCTTTTTCATTCTATTGTTTTCCTCTGTTTCTTTGTACTGATCACTGAGGAAGGCTTTCTTGTCTTTCCTTGCTATTCTTTGGAACTCTGCATTCAGTTGGGCATATCTTTCCCTTTCTCCTTTGCCCTTGCCTTTCACTTCTCTTCTTTTCTCAGCTATTTGTAAGGCCTCCTCAGACAACCATTTTGCCTTCTTGCATTCCTTTTCCTTGGGGATAGCTTTGGTCACCACCTCCTGTACAATGTTATAAACCTTTCTTCATAGTTCTTCAAGCACTCTGTCTATCAGATCTAATCCCTTGAATCTATTTGTCAGTTCCACTGCATAATCATACGGGATTTGATTTAGGTCATACCTGAATGGTCTAGTGGTTTTCCCTGCTGCTGCTGCTATTGCTGCTGCTGTTAAGTCACTTCAGTCGTGTCTGACTCTGTGCGACCCCATCGACGAAGCCCACCAGATTCCCCTATCCCTGGGATTCTCCAGGCAAGAACACTGGAGTGGGTTGCTATTTCCTTATCCATTGCATGAAAGTGAAAAGTGAAAGTGAATTCGCTCAGTCGTGTCCGACTCTTATCGACCCCATGGACTGCAGCCTACCAGGCTCCTCCATCCAAGGAATTTTCTAGGCAAGGGTACTGGAGTGGGGTGCCATTGCCTTCTCCTAGTGGTTTTCCCTACTTTCTTCAATTTAAGTCTGAATTTTACAAGTAGTTCATGATCTGAGCCAGTCAGCTTCCAGTCTTGTTTTTGCTGACTGTATAGAGCTTCTCCATCTTTGGCTGCAAAGAATATAATTGATCTGATTTTGATATTGACCATCTGGTGATACCATGTCCATGTATACAGTCTTCTTTTGTGTTTTTGGAAGAGTGTGTTTGCTACAGCCAGTCTGTTACTTGGCAAAACTTTGTTAGCGTTTGCCCTGCTTCATTTTGTACTCCAAGGCCAAACTTGCCTGTTACTCCAGGTATCTCTTGACTTCCTACTTTTACATTCCAGGGCCATATTATGAAAAGGACATCTGTTTTTTGGTGTTAGTTCTAGAAGGTCTTGTAGATCATCACAGAACCATTCAACTTCAGCTCCTTTGGCATTAGTAGTTGGGGCACAGACTTGGAATCCTATGATGTTGAATGGCTTGCCTTGGAAATGAACAGAGATCATTCTGTTGTTTTTGAGATTGCACCCAAGTACTGCATTTTGGACTCTTTTGTTGACTGCGAGGGCTACTTCATTCCTTCTAAGGGGTTCTTGCCCACAGTAGTAGATATAATGATCATATGAATTAAATTCGCCCATTCCTGTCCATTTTAGTTCACTGATTCCTAAAATGTTGATGTTCACTCTTGCCATCTCCTGCTTGACCACGTCCATTTTACCTTGATTCATGGACCTAACATTCCAGGTTCCTGTGCAATACTGTTCTTTACAGCATCGGACTTTACTTCCATCACCAGTCGCATCCACAGCAGGTGTCATTTCTGCTTTGGCTCAGGCTCTTCATTCTTTCTGGAGCTGTTTCTCCACTCTTCTCTAGTAGCATATTGGACACCTACTGACCTAGGGGGCTCATATTTCAGTTTCCTATCTTTTTGCCTTTTCATACTATTCATGGGGTTCTCAAGGCAAGAATGCTGAACTGGTTTGCCGTTCCCCTCTCCAGTGGACCATGATTATTGCATACAAAGAGATTTTCCTAGAAGAAAAGACACTGTGTGACCCTGGGGAAAGTCCTTCTCCCAATTAGGTCTCCCATTTTTCAAGTGAAAAAGTTAGACAAGGACTTCCTGGTGATCCGCGGTTAAGAATCCACCTGTTGGTGCAGGGGACATGGGTTCCATCCTTGGTCCAGGAAGATTCCACATGCTTCATGGCAACTAAGCCTGTGCGTCACAACTAGAGAGTAGCCCCTGCTCCCTGAAACTAGAGAAAGCCCTCATGAAGCAATGAAGACCCAGCATGGCCAAAACTAACTAAATAAATAAAATTGTTAAAAAGTTAGACAAAATTCGTGTTTCGTGGAATATACTTTGTAGACTACTCTATTAATTTTGAGATAACACATATACATAATTGAGAGAGGAGAGGTTACCTTAGCAAATAAATCTGGAAAATAGAGATTAAACAAAATAAGTTTCTTGACTGCAGGAGCTCTCAGATTTTGCAGTGCTCATACAGTGCATATTATGACTTGGCAAGATGTGACTATAGCTTTCCAGTGTCTCTTGACTGCAGAACCCTTTCCTGGCAGAGGATCTTGAAATGTCAATATTCTAAGAAAAATATGCTTGAAAATGCTGGTCTGTGCTAATTTGGCGAATCTTCCTGATCACCCATGGCAAGGTTAAATGAGCAATCTGCTAATGTCAGGACACCAAGTCAGTGATAAAGTTTGACAACAATCAATATCATAGCTTTTTAATAATCATAACAACAACCATGGTTATGATATTTATGGTTATTCAGGGCTGGGTAGGCCAAGGCATTGTGCCAAGTGCCTTACAAGTGTTATCTCATTTCATCCTCACAACAACCCAATGAAAGAACTTCTGTTATTTTCCCATCTTAAAGATGAGGAAATCGAGTTTGAGAGAGATCAAAGAAGTTACTTAAGGTCAGTTCAGTTCAGTTCAGTCACTCAGTCGTGTCCGACTCTTTGCAACCCCGTGAACTGCAGTACGCCAGGCCTCCTTTGTCCACCACCAACTCCTGGAGCTTGCTCAAAATCATGTCAATCAAATCAGTGATGCTATCCAACCATCTCATCCTCTGTCATCACCTTCTCCTCCTGCCTTCAATCTTTCCCAGCATCAGGGTCTTTTCCAATGAGTCAATTCTTCACATCAGGTGGCCAAAGTATTAGACTTTCAGCTTCAGCATCAGTTCTTCCAATGAATATTCAGGACTGACTCCCTTTAGGATGGACTGGTTGGATCTCCTTGCAGTCCAAGGGACTCTGAAGAGTCCTCTTCAACACCACAGTTCAAAATCATCAATTCTTCAGTGCTCAGCTTTCTTTATAGTCCAACTCCCACATCCATATATGACTACTGGAAAAACCATAGCCTTGACTAGACAGACCTTTGTTGGCAAAGTAATGTCTCTGCATTTTAATATATGCTGTCTAGGTTGGTCATAACTTTCCTTCCAAGGAGCAAGCGTCTTTTAATTTCATGGCTGCAGTCACTATCTGCAGTGATTTTGGAGACCCCCGAAATATAAAGTCTGACACTGTTTCCACTGTTTCTCCATCTATTTGCCATAAAGTGATGGGCCCAGATGCCATGATCTTAGTTTTCTGAATGTTGAGTTTTAAGCCAACTTTTTCACTCTCCTCTCTCAGTTTCATCAAGAGGCTCTTTAGCTCTCTTCACTTTCTGCCATAAGGGTGGTGTCATTTGCATATCTGAGGTTATTGATATTTCTCCCGGCAATCTTTATTCCAGCTTGTGCTTCTTCCAGCCCATCGTTTCTCATGATGTACTCTGCATAGAAGTTAAATGAGCAGGGTGACAATATACAGCCTTGACGTACTCCTTTCCTTATTTGGAACCAGTCTGTTGTTCCATGTCCAGTTCTAACTGTTGCTTCCTGACCTGCATACAGATTTCTCAAGAGGCAGGTCAGGTGGTCTGGTAACCCTCAGAAGTTTCCACAGTTTGTGGTGATCCACACAGTCAATGTTTTTAGCATAGTCAATAAGGCAGAAGTAGATGGTTTTCTGGAACTCTCTTGCTTTTTTGATGATCTAATGGATGTTGGCAATTTGATCTCTGGTTCCTCTGTCTTTTCTAAATCCAGTTTGAACATCTGGAAGTTCATATTTCACATACTGTTGAAGCCTGGCTTGGAGAATTTTGAGCATTACTTTACTAGCATGTGAGAGGAGTGCCACTGTGTGGCAGTTTGAGCATTCTTTGGCATTGCCTTTCTTTGGAATTGGAATGAAAACTGACCTTTTCCAGTCCTGTGGCCACTGGTGAGGTTTCCAAATTTGCTGGCATATTGAGTGCAGCCCTTTCACAGCATCATCTTTTAAAATTTGAAATAGCTCAAGTGGAATTCCATCAGCTCCGCTAGCTTTGTTTGTAGTGATGCTTCCTAAGGCCCACTTGACTTCGCATTCCAGGATGTCTGGCTCTAGGTGAGTGACCACACCATCGTGGTTATTTGGGGTATGAAGATCTTTTTTGTATAGTTCTTCTGTGTATTCTTGCCACCTCTTCTTAATATCTTCTGCTTCTGTTAGGTCCATACCACTTTTGTCCTTTATTGTGCCCATCTTTGCATGAAAAGTTCCCTTGGTATCTCTAATTTTCTTGAAGAGATCTCTAGTCTTTCCCATTCTGTTGTTTTCCTCTATTTCTTTGCGTTGATCACTGAGGAAGGCTTTCTTGTCTCTACTTGCTACTCTTTGGAACTCTGCATTCAGATGGGTGTATATTTCCTTTACTCCTTTGACTTTCATGTCTTTTCTTTTCTCAGCTATTTGTAAGGCCTCCCCAGACAACCATTTTGTCTTTCTTTTTCTTGGGGATGGTCTTGATCACTCCCCTCCTGTATGATGTCATGAACCTCCATCCATAGTTCTTCAAGCAGTCCGTCTATCAGATCTAATCCCTTGAATCTATTTCTCACTTCCACTGTACAATTGTAAGGGATTTGATTTAGGTCATACCTGAGTGGTCTAGTGGTTTTCCCTACTTTCTTCCATTTAAGTCTGAATATGGCAATAAAGAGTTCATGATCTGAGCCATAGTCAGCTCCTGGTCTTGTTTTTGCTGACTCTCCATCTTTGGCTGCAAAGAATATAATCAGTCTGATTTCAGTATTGACCACCTGGTGATGTCCACGTGTAGAGTCTTCTCTTGTGTTGTTGGAAGAGTGTATTTGTGACCACTTAAGGTCACAAAGCTACTAAATTGCAGTGCTGGGGCTGAAGCCCTGGCCAGCTGCTGCCTAAGCACATATTTAAGTATGCTATACCTATGGTGATAAAACCTCTTGTCCAAACCAAGACATTTTTGAGAATGAAGGAGCTCTAAAAATAACTATAATTTTTGAAATATTAAGTTTTTTTCACCAAATCTGGTTTAATTATCTACTGTGCAAAGTTTACAATCAGAAGTAAAATCTTTTGTTAAAAAATGAAAATTAAATCTACTTGTATATATTAAAGCAAGATATAAGGTACTTATATTGATTGTCTGAATATTTAGAAGTATCATGAGTAATTTTTATTGGTACATATTCACATAGTCTGATCAGTTTCTTAGTTCTGCCTTTTACAATGAATCATTAATACATCTTCATGAAAAATGTATCTTTTTGGTATTTATTTTGGTATTTTTTTTGGTATTTATTTTATGGTATTCTTATTTTTAAATTTTTAAATAAAATTGTCTGGAATAATTTTCAACCTTGAATTTGATGGTTAAGAAACTTCAAACTGTTCATGTCTTCAGTTGGTACATTTCTGTAAACCACCCTATTTTTCTTTCTTTACCATATCATCTATTTTATTTATTCATTTTTGGCCATACCATACGGCTTGTGGGGGGTTAGTTCTCCAACTAGGGATGGAACCTATGCCCCCTGTAGTGAAAGGGCTGAGTCTTAACCACTGAACCACCAGGGAAATCTCTGCCTATTTTATTTTATTTTTATTGAAGTATAGTTGATTTACAATATTACATTAGTTTCAAGTGGACAGCACACATAGTGATTCAGTATTTTTATAGGCTATACTCCATTAAAAGCTATTACAAAATAATGGCTATATTTCCCTGTGCTATACAATATATCCTTGTTGCTTACCTACTTTATATACAATAGTTTGTATCTCTTAATCCTATACCTCTCTCTTGCCCCTCCCCTGCTTCCGTCTCTCCAATGGTAGCCACTAGTTGGTTTTCTATATCTGTGAGTCTGTTTGTGTTTTGCCACATATATTCACCTATTTTTTACTTTCTGCATATAAGTGATATCATATAGTATTTATCTTTGTCTGAGTTATTTCACTAAGCATAATAATCTCTAGGTTCATCCATGTTGCTACAAATGGCAGAATTTCATTCTTTTTCTGGCTGAGTAATATTCCATTGTGAATATATATGCATGCTAAGTCGGTTCAGTTGTGTCTGAGTCTTAATGACCCTATGGACTATAGCCTGCCAGGTTCTATGTCCACTGGAGTCGGTTGCCATTTTCTACTCCAGGGGCTCTTCCCAACCCAGGGACTGAGCTCCACATCTCTTATGTCTGCATTGGGAGCCGGCTTATTTACCACTAGTGCCACCTGGGAAGCCCATATACATACATATATATATATAGTATATACATGTATGTGCGATATTACCACATCTTCTTAAGCCTCTCTTCTGTTGATGGACACTTGGATTGCTTCCATATTTTGGCTACTATAAACAGTGCTGCTGTGAACATTGGGATGCATGTATCTTATCGAATTAGTGTCTTGTTTTTTTCTGGACATATACCCAGGAGTGGAATCACTGCATTGTATGATAGGTCTATTTTTAGCTTTTTTGAAGATTTTCTGTGCTATTTTCAATAGTGACTATACCGGTTTACATTCCCAACAACAATATAGGAGGCTTCCCTTTTCTCCATAACCTCGCCAGCATTTGTTATTTGTGGACTTTTGATGACAGTCATTTTTGACAGGTGTAAGGTGATATCTTGGGATTCCCAGGTGGCACAGTGGTATTCCACTTGCCAATAGAGAAGATGCAAGAGACACAGGTTCGATCCCTGGGTCAGGAAAATACCTTGGAGTAGCAAATGGTAACCCACTCCAGTATTCTTGCCTGGAAAATTCCATGGACAAAGGAGCCTGGCAGGCTACAGTCCATGGGGTCACAAAGAGTCCACCAAGACTGAGTGACTGAGTATGCATGCATGAGGTGATATCTCATTATAGTTTTTATTTGCATTTCCCTAATAATTATCAACGTTGATTATCTTTTCATGTTCCTGTTACCCATCTGTGTATCTTGGGGGAAATGTCTATTCAGGTCTTCTGTCCATTTTTTGGTTGGGTTGGATTTTTTTAATATTGAGTTGTATGAGGTATTTATATATTTTTATATTAACTCCTTGTTGGTCATATCATTGGCAAGTATTTTCTACTATTCTGTAGGTTGTCTATTCAAAGTATCATGCATCAATGTACCCACTGCTATATTCAAAACAGATAACCAAAAGGAACTACTGTGTAGCATAGGGAATGCTGCTTAATATCTGTAATAACGGAAATGGGAAAAGAATTTGAAAAAGAAGAGATCCATGTATGTGTATAACTGAATCGCTTTGCTGTACACTTGAAATTAACACAACACTGTTAATCAACTATGTTTCAATATGTTTAAAAGAAAATACCACACATCAGGAAATACTTCCACAAAAGTTATTTAAAAGTTGTCTTTATGTTTCTTTTGAAACTTTCACCAAATTTAGATGCTGAAAATCATAGGCCTTCTCAATTTCATTTCATTCAGGTATAGAACATAAATGTAGCCAATTAAAGTTGTATTCAATTAAGATATAGGAGCTCTATCAACTTTTTTTTTCTGTGCTGCACTAAGTCAGTTGTGGCACATGGGATCAATCTAGTTTCCTGACCAGGGGTGGCACCCAGGCCCCCACATGGAGAGCAGAAAGTCTTAGTCACTGCACCACCAAGGAAGTCCCAGGAGCGCTATCAAAATTTTAAGTGTCTTCTCACAAGTCAAGATATCTCAGAGCACAATTGCAGAATTTCACAATTAAATCCTAGCCATTGTTTAGCATAATTTGCTCCAGTCCTTTATTAGGGATATATTTGAATGCCTTCCTGTTTTAGCTGACTGCTATTTTGCTATGCCAAAGCCTTTGATTGTGTGGATCACAACAAACTGTGGAAAATTCTTCAAGAGATGGGAATACCAGACCACCTGACCTGCCTCTTGAGAAATCTGTATGCAGGTTAGGAAGCAACAGTTAGAACTGGACATGGAACAACAGACTGGTTCCAAATAAGAAAAGAAGTACATCAAGGCTGTATATTGTCACCCTGCTTATTTAACTTATATCTACAGTACGTCATGAGAAACACTGGGCTAGATGAAGGACAAGCTGGAATCAAGATTGCCAGGAGAAATATCAATAACCTCCGATATGCAGATGACACCACACTTATGGTAGAAAGTGAAGAAGAACTCAACAGCCTCTTGATGAAAGTGAAACAGGAGAGTGAAAAAGTTGGCTTGAAACTCAACATTCAGAAAACAAAGATCATGGCATCTGGTCCCATCACTTCATGGGAAATAGGTGGGGAAACAGTGGAAACAGTGTCAGACTTTATATTTTGGGGGTCTCCAAAATCACTGCAGATAGTGACTGCAGCCATGAAATTAAAAGACGCTTGCTCCTTGGAAGGAAAGTTATGACCAACCTAGACAGCATATATTAAAATGCAGAGACATTACTTTGCCAACAAAGGTCTGTCTAGTCAAGGCTATGGTTTTTCCAGTAGTCATGTATGGATGTGAGAGTTGGACTGTGAAGAAAGCTAAGCAATGAAGAATTGATGATTTTGAACTGTGGTGTTAGAGAGGACTCTTGAGAGTCCTCTGGACTGCAAGGAGATCCAACCAGTCCATCCTAAAGGGAGTCAGTTCTGAATATTCATTGGAAGGACTGATGCTGAAGCTAAAAGTCTAGTACTTTGGCCACCTGGTGTGAAGAACTGACTCATTGGAAAAGACCCTGATGCTGGGAAAGATTGAAGGCAGGAGAAGGGGATGACAGAGGATGAGATGGTTGGACATGAGTTTGAGTAAACTCCAGGAGTTGGTGATGGACAAGGAGGCTGGCATGCTGCAGTCCATGGGGTTGCAAAGAGTCAGACACTACTGAGTGACTGAACTGAACTGAACTGATTTGCTGAGAGCTTCAAAAGCCAAAGGGATTTTTTTTTAGGATTCTATTTGTTGAATATTTGTATTAAACATTTCCAACTAACGTTGAGTAAAATAACCCCAAGTTCAGAGAACTCATTATAAAAGCTCAATACCACTGTAGGACACTTAGGTGGACTAATAGAAGGTTTTCAAAAGCACAAACATTTCTAACATCTGACTGATGATGGAGGGCAAAGAGAGAAAGCACATGCTTAGTTTTTCTTTCTTATTTTGGATATTCAACATAAATTTTGTCACATACAAAAATAATAGTTCAGACTAATTGTGTTTATAGAAAAAAAATATTTTTAAATTTGACACTACATAATCTCTTTCAATAAGCATCTAAACAGCTACTTTGGAGGCAGACATCAATTGTATGTGAACTACAGCCATCCCAAGGATCTTCCTGCTCTACAGATTTCTTAAATGAAGTCAGAACACTATTTTTCACCATCATAGTTTCCTCTGTTAAAACTTATGCTCATCTTATCACCAAAGAAACAAAAGTAATTTTATCTTCAATGTTAAACTGAACTTACAATAGTATTTACAACGCTGGCAAATGTTTCACCTTCATCAAAATTTACTTCCAAAACTGTTATTTGGGAAATTCCCTTGGTGGTCGAGTGGTTAGGACTCAGCACTTTTCACTGCCAAGGCCCAGGTTCAATCCCTGGCTGGGGAACTAAGATCCCATAAGCTGTGCAGCACAGCTAAAAAAAATTTAAAAGTCAAAATTGTTATTTGATTGCATGTGTTGGATGAAATAACTGAACCATTATTAATTTGAATAATTAAGAGAAACTTCTCTTCTATTTGAAGGTACTAGTATGAAGTTGGCGTCATGGAACCATTCATTTGGCTAATTCAGGCAACACCTTCATGGCTACTGTTTCAAGTTTCATATGTGCACAAGGACATTTAGAGTAAAAAGTAAGCAAAATAATTTTAGGACAACCACTTGATATACTTGACAAGTCATGCTGTACAGAGTTACATGTAAACCTTCTATACCCACATGTGGAAATCCTTGCGCCCTTCTTCTGAAGTAGATGGTGATTCTTCAGCAAATAGATGTCTTCTGGTTTCTGTGTGGTTATATCACTGTGGCCTCCATGAATAGTAAACATCAATAGACATTATGTGTTAGTTACATATATGTCATCAACTGTCTCTGATTTTTATAAACACATACTTTCATTTACTTGTGCTCCTTACTGCTAAGAGAATTTATTGCAAAATAGACAAGCATTATCAATCAATTAAATATAGTTGTAGATTTCTACTATGTAGAAATTATACAACCACAGTTGCAAGAATATTCAGACTGTGTGGAAGGACTGCTAGCTTCTGTTCCCGACACATCTTTCCCGTAGACCTAACCTTAATTTCCCACATTTCCCACTGACCCTTCTAACTAGAGACCTGACAACTTCTACAACTCATATCTGGAACTCACAGGCAAGAAAACAACTGGCCAGTGTGCAGATGGTGGGCAGAGGAACAGTGTTAAATACGTCCTCCAATACCACCTGAAACCTGATATTGATAGCTGTCCCTGGTTGCCGTGATCTGAGCACATTTCCTTTTATCCCTCATGAGAAGGTTAACTATGTTTGTCTGAAAAGGGTTCGAAAAGGAGATGGATTATCACTGGTTGTTGTTCAGATGTGCAGGGTTCTCAAACTGAAACTTGCAGAAGCAGCAGTGTGGGCTGCTTTCGCCTTATGGAATGGTCCAAACTCTCTGCGGAGTGTCCTTCTCTCTAAATAAATCCATTTCTTACCTATCACTTTGTCTCTGGCTGAATTCTTTCTTTGATGAGACATCAAGAACCTGAAACTCCTGAGACAGGTGTGTGATCTCTGTTAAAAACTATGGTGCGCCAGTGGCTAAGACTCTGTGATCCCAGTGCAGGGGACCTGGGTTCGATCCCTGGTCAGGGAAATAGATCCCATATACCGCAAGTAAGGACTCAGTTCAGTTCAGCTCAGTTCAGTCGTTCAGTCGTGTCTGACTCTTTGCGACCCCATGAATCGCAGCACGCCAGGCCTCCCTGTCCATCACCAACTCCCAGAGTCCACTCAGACTCACGTCCATCGAGTCAGTGATGCCATCCAGCCATCTCATCCTCTGTCATCCCCTTCTCCTCCTGCCCTCGGTCCCTCCCAGAATCAGAGTCTTTTCCAGTGAGTCAGTTCTTTGCATCAAGTAGCCAAAGTATTGGAGTTTCAGCTTCAGCATCAGTCTTTCCAATGAACACCCAGGACTGATCTCCTTTAGAATGGACTGGTTGGATCCCCTTGCAGTCCAAGGGACTCTCAAGAGTCTTCTCCAACACCACAGTTCAAAAGCATTAATTCTTCGGCGCTCAGCCTTCTTCACAGTCCAACTCTCACATCCATACATGACCAATGGAAAAACCACAGCCTTGATTCGACAGATATTTGTTGGCAAAGTAATGTCTCTGCTTTTGAATATGCTATCTAGGTTGGTCATAACTTTCCTTCCAAGGAGTAAGCATCTTTTAATTTCCTGGCTGCAATCACCATCTGCAGTGATTTTGGAGCCCAAAAATAAAGTCTGACACTGTTTCCACTGTTTCCCCATCTATTTCCCATGAAGTGATGGGACCAGATGCCATGATCTTCGTTTTCCGAATGTTGAGCTTTAAGCCAACTTTTTCACTCTCCTCTTTCACTTTCATCAGGAGGCTTTTTTAACTAAGGACTGGCACAGTCTAATTATTAATTAATTGATTTTTTAAAAGAAGCAGCAGCAATATGGATGCCTATTAAACACGCTGATCCTGGATCTAACCTGAGAGATCCTAATTGGCTAGAACAGTGCAGCGACCTGGGTCTGGGAATTTAAGAAGCATCCCAAGCCATGAGAAACATGAGAATTCCATGGACTGTATAGTCCACGGGGTCGCAAAGAATCAGACACAACTGCGTGACTTTTACTTTCAGCCCCTGACCTCCTTCTTGTTTCCATGCTATAGAAAAGCCTGCCAATCACATGGGGTCTGTTTAGCAATAGGCCGCTCTCCTTTCCTCTTGGGAAGAGCAAACTCCGCTCTTACATGTACAAGTGTCTGGAGCACAGACATTTCAACTTACTTTTCCTACTATCAAGGCCTGTGTCAAGGGAGGACTGCCAATCTTCTTCCTTATCATGTTGAGATATGCTTGGAATTCAGTGTTCCAAACAGTCAGCAATTTGGTGTGTGTTTCTGCATCACTGATTCCTGTTCATGGAAGGACCTGATGCCCAGCTGCAGAGAATGTGCTCAGACCCCAGCGGTCAGCCCAGACACTTTGGGGTCTGCTTCCGTGTCAGGTCTTAAGGTCATGGGGTAGCCTGCTTCAGATGATTGAGAGAGAGAGGGCAGATAAAGGCCTGGCCTTATCAGCCCACCGGGGACAGTCTGCCAGGCAATACTCGCTCCAGACCTCCCTGTGGGGTTTTCCACGGTTTGTAAGGCTGGCATCACTGTTCCACATTCCCCTCTGTCCAATCCTGCCTCCCACGGTGCCCTTTCACAGATATTGATCTCTAAACATCTTGCACCCCCAATTCTACTTCAGCATCTGCTTCTGGAAAACCCAAGCCATGACACCCCACTTCTTGCCCTCACAGCAACTACACTAAAGTACATAAAGTCCAGGGCAGCACTTTAGTGCAAACTTGGATGATTCCCAGCAGTTCAGCACCAGGTGACACACCCTGGGTCCCTCGCATGAGGCTTCCCTGTGTCCTGGCCCTTAGCCACAAGAAAGGCTGCAGACATTGCCTTGAAGGACGCGAAGCAGGGAAAGCACCATGGAGTGGGCTGACTCTCAGGTGAACATTTCAAAGCAGGGAGGGAAAAGAGGGAAGAGAACCAGCACCCACTGAGTATCTCTTTCATCTAGGGCTCTCTGCTAGCAACTTATTTTATTTCATTAATGCGATACTCACAATACTATGGGGTACGTAGTTCCCCCACCAGTAATAACAAAATAATAGGTATTTTGATCGAGGGAGTGCAGGACTTAAGAGTACCTGAGTCAGGTACATCAGATACTCTTCTGAGTCTTCACATTTCACTGTTATCTCATGCATGCCTTATCGGTCTTCAAGGCCTTGGAAGCTTTCAGATTTTGAAGACTTTCCTCGGACTCCCAGTCTCTAGTACCAAAGTTCCATGGATTGCACTTCAGATCAACTTTTGTGATAGTCATTCTCCCAGGAATTCTACAGGAATTTACTATGAGGAAGTGGTCCAGATTTGAGGCCCCTCTAGACTCTGGGCTCCAACTGAATGATGCTGCTGTCTGCTCCTCTTCTGCTGACCCTGATTCACTCAGGATTCTGTGAGGGAGCTGAGGTTTAGAGCAAATGTTCTCACTTCCACGAGTACAGCTAGCAAGTAGCAGAGTTTGAGTTCAGACCTTGGTCAGCCTTACTCCTTAGCCTGATTCCTGACTCGTGTACCGTCATCTCCTACTGGTCTGTGATATTTTCTTTTCTTTCTGTTATTTGGTTTGGAGGCACGCTGGCTTGGTGTTTTCTTAGCTGTCACAACCATTGTAAATAAAATACTAATGAAATAGCCTCCTCTGGGAAAAAAAAAATCTGCAAATAAAACCATGTGCTCACAATATTGTAAAGCAATTATCCCTCAATTAAAAATAAATTTTTTAAATGTGCTTATATTTACAGAAATTTAAAGCTTTAAGATAAGTAACAATTAACTTACCGAAAAGGGCAATCAATATTAATTTTTAAACCATGCAGTGACATAAATAAAAGAAATATATTTTTGCATTTTATCAGTTTCAAACATATCTCATTTTATTGTCACATATGGTGTTTTATTGGGGGTTGTTTTGTTTTGTTTTACAAATTGAAGGTCTGTGGCAACCCTACATCGAGAAATTTATCAGTGCCATTTTTCCAACAGTAATTACTTTGTGTTTTTGTCACATTTTGGCAGTTGTCACAATATTTCAATTTTTTTCATTATTATTATATTTGTTACAGTGACATATGATCAGTGATCTTTGACATTCCTATTGTAATTGCTTGGGGGCACGACAACAGTACCCATTTAGGACATAGAACTTAATGGATTGTTGAAATGACAACAAAGGATTTAGAATTTTGTATAAACTTAGTTAATAAAGCAGCAGGGTTTGAGAGCACTGACTCAGTGGAGAAAGAGTGCCATCTGCCATTTTATAAAGTAAATAAAGGATGTTGTGGCCACAAAGCCATCAGTCACTGCAGCTGCCCCCCACAACGCACCCTGAGGAGATTCAGGATGGAGAAAAACTGGATACTGATCCTAGATAGTTGCGGTTCCCTTCAAAGGAATAATTTCAATGACTCTTGCATTTCCCACAGATAGAAAAGCACTAAAATCATTCACTTGAGCAACCCAGTTTTTGGTGATTAGGAGTAATATCTTTGTCTGTTCCAACTACATGTTTTGTTTTCTTTTTCCTAGCAAAAACTCATATGGCTCCTCCCTTACCTCTTTAGAATAGTCCCTCAGAGCTAACTGAGAGGCTGTATCCTGGGCTATAGTCCTCAGTAAGTCTGCCGAATAAAACATAATTCTCAACTTTCAGATTGTGCTTTCTTTTTCAGTCGACAACTCCAATTCTGAAAGAAGTTCTATGTGGGTAAAATGCTATCAGTATATTACATGCTATACAATACATTACCTGCAATACAGAAATCATTCACGACAGGAAGAGTCCATTGACTTGGCAAACTTCATTTTTGTCTTATTTTAAGAAATTGCCACAGCCACACCAGGCTTTGGCAAACACCACCCTGATCAGTCAGCAGTCATCAACATGGAAGGAAGACCCTCCAGCAGCAAAGAAATTACGTCTTGCTGAAAGACATTACAACTTGCTGAAAGTTCTGATGATGGTTAGCATTTTTTAGCAACAAAATATTTTTAAATAAAGTATGTACATTGTTTTTTTCAGACAGAATGCAGTTGCACACTTCATAGACTGCAATATAATGTAAACATAACTTTTAAATGAACTGGGGAACCAAAGCATTCATGTCCGTCACTGTGTTGCCCTGATCTGGAACTGAACCCCTATATCTCCAAGATATGCCCATACATATATAGTCTTGCTTAGCATTTATTAGTTAATCCACTGTGTTTCTTTTAAACAGCTTTCAATCGTCACCCCACTCCAGTATTTTTGCCTGGAAAATCCCATGGGCGGAGGAGCCTGGTAGGCTGCAGTCCATGGGGTCTCGAGTCAGACATGACTGAGCGACTTCACTTTCACTTTTCACTTTCAAGCATTGGAGAAGGAAATGGCACCCCACTCCAGTGTTCTTGCCTGGAGAATCCCAGGGACGGCAGAGCCTGCTGGGCTGCCGTCTATGGGGTCGCACAGAGTCGGACACGACTGAAGTGACTTAGCAGCAGCAGCAGCAGCAGCAGCATTGAAACATAACTGACATTCAATGGCAGAGAGTCCACTGCACTGAGGGACTTTCACTTTCAAACTACATACATTTGGTGTCTTGGCCACTGGTTAAGACTCTATGCGTCCACTGCAAGGGCGTGTGTGTGTGTGTTCTCAGTCCTCTGTGGCTCTTTGCGACCCCATGAACTGTAGTCCGCCAGGTTCCTATGTCCATGGAATTTTCCAGGCAAGCATACTGGACTGGGTTGCCATTTCCTACTTCAGGGGTGGGGGAACTGGGTTCAATCCCTGGTAAGATCCCACATGCCATGCCACAGTGAAAGTTGCTCAGTTGTGTCTGACCCTTTGTGACCCCATGGACTGTGGTCCACTAGTTTCCTCTGTCCATGGAATTCTTCAGGCAAGAATACTGGAATGGGTTGCCATTCCTGTCTCCAGGGGATCTTCCCGACCCAGGGCTCAAACTCAGGTCTCCTGCATTGCAGTCAGATTTTTTTTTTACCAACTGAACTGCAGAGCCAGAAACCAAACCAAAACAATGAAAAAACTATACATATTTTAAAATGTACTGTTTGATGGGCTTTGACATAGGCACATTTACGAACCAGTTGTGGTGTCTCTTTCTAAGTCATGTATAGCCAACCCAGCAGAGGCACCAGGCTTTGGTGCAGATTCTTGCAGCCATAAAGGATACCAGGTGACTAAGTGCGCCGGAGAAAGACGTCAAAGCACCTACTGTCAGCGAACTTCTGAAAGCACCAACTTTAGACATAAAAGACTGTACTTTATTGTTCTTTTCTCCGAGAGGTCGTGATTAACTGCTAAGAATTACAGGCTACTCTTGGAGCCAAAGCCAAGAATAAAGCAGTATCACACTGCAAAAACAAACTGCGTTTAAAGGCCGCCAGGGGTAGAATGGTCTTGGAGGAATGCCTGGAAAGCGACAAAGCCTCCGGAGTCACTAGCTCAAAGTACAATTGTCGCTTTGCTGAGCAAGGTCGCCTTGACCGCTGGCAGCAAGCACGGCCGCCCGCAGCTGCAGCCGGCCCTCCGAAGGTACCAAACGCAGGAGACACAAAAAGCCAATGTTTCGCCCAGATCGATGTGTTCCACCCGAAACGCTGACCCACGTGTCCAGAGGCGCGCCTAGCTGGCCCAGATCCCTCTCCTTCTGCCTCCTCTCCCGCTCCGGCCTTCGGCGGGCCCGCCGAGATCCAAAGCATAGAATCCCACGGTCCCCGCTCGTGCAACAACACGAAGAGGGGGTGGAGAAGGGAGGGAGCCAACCACTTCTTGTTAAGTTTCGTTTTTATTAAAAACTTCACGTGACTGCCCGACTCTTGACTCAGCGATTTCTCCAAACCGCCTCCTTGAATGTATTGGTTTGTCGTCACCGCCTTCGCCTTTTTTTGATATAGTCCTACCTGCCAGTTTTGAATTTCTACAGGGAATTCTCCCATTCGGTACAAATAACAAATAACTCACGGGTTAAATTCCTTTCACCAATGCGTTTCAAGCTGGTGAAATGATGAGATAGGTGTTTTAAAAAATCACTTAACATAGTTTCCTCCCTCAATTTCCACGGAAGCAACTGCCACGCATTTTCTTGCAAAGATATTAAAAGGTGTTGATTTTTTCCCCCGTTCCTCTCCCATAGTTACTGAATTATTATAGATTTATTCTTAAATAAATAGGGAAATTAGCTGAAGACGATAAACGGATGTCCTGAAATTCCGACCATCCTCCACAGGCACACCCCACCAGTGACAATTCTGAAAAGTTTTGCAAATTGAATTTTAGAACTCAAACCTTGATTTTTGCTTTTAAAGGTTTATTTTAATCTTTGTGATAAAAATACTACATTTATTATAGAAAATATGGACAGTCAGACAACTCAAAAGACAAAAAGGAAGTTATTTACAATCTCAACGTTCAGAAACAATCCCTGTTAATAATTTGATGTCTCTCCTTCCAGGCTTTTTACTATGGATTTAAAAAAATCATTATAATGATAGAATTTTGTTTCCAATTTATGTTCCCTCATAACAAGGCTTGCATTTCCCCACTGTATGAAGAACATAACTTTTGATGACCCTTGGATAGTTCCTTGTATGAATGTGACACGGTTCACTTAATCCTCCATTTTGAGACATTCAAGTCCAACATTTTCAACTGAGCAAACTATTTGAAATAGCCCAGTGGTAAAATCGTCCTGTGAACAGAGGCATCCTTTGAAATGCAAATGCCACTCCCAGGTCAAATCTACCTTTATATAAGTGTAAGGGCAGAAAATTTCTCTTCCCTTCTTGATTCTTTCACTGAGTTGACATAAGACAACAGGAGAAAAACAATTTAAATTACGTTTACTTACATATATACAGAAGCCCCACAGAGAAAATGAGGAGTCAGCAGCAGTCAGTTGCTTGAGGTTTCTGAACATTCCCAAGCTGAGGAGAAGGGGGGTAGGGCTCTGGAGCTTCAAAGGAAAGGAAGACCATTCACTGGGAGATGGGAAGAGGAAATGTTTGGTAAACAAATGTTTGCCAGGCCAGTCAAGGAAGTCTTTCTGATATAATAAAAGTTCTCTCTGTTAATAGCTCTCTTCCTGGTGCAGGCTGCCTGCCTCAGTTCTTCAAGGGAGTTAAGGGGGAGGGGAAGAGCTTTTGGGGGTTTGCCACAGTGGTACATTTCAGGGTGGTGTGTTGTACTCCCCCCTCATGAAGTTTCTGAGTTCTCATTTATTTGGTTTGTTTGAGGTAATATGGGCTATCCAGGTGGCACAGTGGTAAAGAATACGCGTGCAAGGCAGGAGATGCGGGTTCGATCCCTGGGTCGGGAAGATCCCCAGGAGGAGGGCATGACAACCTGTTCCGGTATTCTTGTCTAGCGAACTCCGTGGACAGAAAAGCCTGGAGGGCTACAGTCCATAGGGGTGCAAAAGAGTCGGACACGATTTAGTGGCCAAACAACAAGCTAATATAGGGGCTGTTGTATGAGTCTTCTGTTCATGCTTTAATGGATCACCACAGACTTGATGACTTCAAACAACACAAACTTATCATACAGTTCTGGAGGTCAGAAATCCAAAATCGAGATGTCAGCAGGACTGGGTTCCTTCAGGAGACTCAAGGGGAGATTAGTTTCCTTGCCTTTTCTTTTTTTTAAAAAAAAGTATTTTTAGTTTATTAATGTTTTTGCCTGCTCTGTGCAGCATTCGGGATCTTAGTTCCTTTACCAGGGATGGAACCTGTGCCCCCTGCAGTGGAAGCGTGGAATCTTAACCCCTAGACCACCAGGGAGGTCTCTCCTGCCTTTTCTAGTTTCTATAGGCTGCCAGCATTCCTTATTACATAACATCACTGTCTTTTGTATTTTCATACATTTGTAAATTCCCTCCTCTAACAACAACTGAGGCACCAGGAATTTCAGGAAGCTGTGAGATCCAAGATGATAGTGCTTAAAGTCATTTTACCTAACTTTTCTTTTAATGCTGAAATGCATTCTTACATTGTCTGGATAAATACTCCTTCAGCTTCTTTGTAAACACTTTCCGCGGCTCTGAACAAGTCACTATGAGTTATTACTTTTTAAGATCTTATTGTTAGAAAGTTTTCCTTCCTACTGACCTGAATTCTGGCTCCTTGTGACTTCAAGCTACTCTTCCTATTTTCTCTCCAAAGTTTCCCAGGACACTGTCCACCCTCTTCCTTGTGCTCGTCCTGTAGGACTTTACAGACAGCTGCCCTGTTAGGACTTCTGTTCCCAGCCTGAGCAAGTCCCCAAGGGGAGATTTCTCAGTTCCTTTCCATTCTGGTCTCCCTTTCCTGGAGGCTCTCTAGTTTAATGTCCTAAAACTGTGGTACCCAGAACAGGAATCTTTTTTTTTTTTTTTAGCTGTGCCAGGTCTTAGGTGGGGTATGTGGGATCTAGTTTCCTGACTAGCAATCGAACCTGTCCCCCTGCATTGAAAGCATGGAGTCTTTGCCACTGGAGCACCAGGGACTGAATCTATGGCTCCAGGGCAAAGGGCACTGGAATATTACCACCTTTGACTCAGGTTTTCTACCTAAGTGATCCAAGCTTGCACTTGATGCTTTTTCTTTTCTTTTTTTTTTTTTTTTGACTCACACTGTTGACTCACATTGAGTTTGTCAGTAATAAGAACCTGCAGATCTTTTTCATGTAAGTGTTCACCAAGTAGAGTCTCTTCCATCCTGTACTTGTGAAACAGATTAAAAACAAACAAATGAAAAGTAAAACCAGACTTCATGTTGATCTCTGTTTAATTTCACCTCTCTGGTTTGGACCCATTATTTCAGCCTAGACCAAGTCCCTTGAGGAGCATATCTGCTACTAGGGTGCTTATCCTCAGCGCTGCCTGCAACGCTCAACAGGGCGCTGCAGTCATCTACCTTCCTTGTCTGAACGCTAATGGTATCTGTAAGCTATTGGAATGTTCAGTACTGAATAAAAGGGACCTTGTTAGAAATATTGATTCATTTCAATCTCAGTCATCAGAATAGCTCAGTCTCCTAGACTGGGATCATTTGCAAAGTTTATGACCACTTAATTTTAGGGAAAATGTTTATATCATTTAAAACACTTTTTTTTTTCTTTTCCATACTTACAGTCAATTCTAATGCATTGGAAATTAACATTGTCCTTCAGTGTGACTCATTTGTTTAACAATGAACAAATCTTTTTTTTTTCCTCTTTTCTTTTCTTTAGAGCAGAGAACCATAATTGCTTTTCCCGTATCTGGCTTATTACAGCTACAGATTCATTTTCTGCCAAAAGTATGTTTTTAAGCAAGTAAATGGACCGCAGACTTTCTTAGATATATTTTCATTTAGAACAGTTTATCAAAATGTATCCCACAGACTTAGTACACCTGAATAACCTGGCTATTTTCTAAAAATGCAGGTCCCTGGGCCCCAACCAGACTCTTAGATTCTCTGGTAGTGAGGCTCAGAAATTATCATTTGACGTTAAGCACAGAATATTCTTATGGACACTAGAGTTTAAGAACCCTGCTTTAGGACTTCCATGCAGTGATCTATAGCTGTGGGTCTGAACCCTGGCCATACAAGATAATCATGCAGAAAGTGAAAGTCTCTCAGTGTCTGACTCTTTGTGACACCATGGACTATACAGTGCATGGAATTCTCCAGGCCAGAATACTGGAGTGGGTTGCCTTTCCCTTCTCCAGGGGATCTTTCTGACCCAGGAATTGAACTGGGGTCTCTCCTGCATTGCAGATGGATTTTTACCAGCTGAACCACCAGATACCTCTTAAAACCTCTGCCACACAGATCACACCTGGTATGAAGTCAGGATCTCTCGGAGGGGACCCTGGCATTTATATGTTTTTAAAAGTTCCTGATTTTTCCGGTAGTTATGTATGGATGTGAGAGCTGGACTATAAAGAGAGCTGAGTGCTGAAGAATTGATGCTTTTGAACTGTGGTGTTGGAGAAGACTCTTGAGAGTCCCTTGGACTGCAAGGAGATCCAACCAGTCCATTCTGGAAGGAGATCAGTCCTGGGTGTTCATTGGAAGGACTGATGCTGAAGCTGAAACTCCAATACTTTGGTCTCACCTGCTACAAAGAACTGACTCATTGGAAAAGACTCTGATACTGGGAAAGATTGAAGGCAGGAGAAGAAGGGGGCAACAGAGGATGAGATGGTTGGATGGCATCACTGACTCAATGGACATTAGTTTGCACAAGCTCTGGGAGTTGGTGATGGACAGGGAAGCCTGTGTGATGCAGTCCATGGGGTTGCAAAGAGTCAGACACGACTGAGCGACTGAACTGAACTGAACTGAAAAGTTTCTCAAGTGATTCTAATGTGCAGTCATTGCTGAGAAACACTGATTTTTTTTTGAAGTACAGCTGACTGAGAAACACTGACTTATATGTTCCATAGTATAGTTTTTTTCACGTCTTTAGGTTAAAATCTATGTTTTATATAAAAATTGTATACCTAAAGTTCTTTTCTCTTTTTAAAAAGTTTTATTGAAGTATAGTTGATTTGAAATATTGTGTTAATTTCTGCCAGCACAGTGTTTCAATTATACATATATATCCACTCTTTTTTGTATTCTTGTCCACGATGACTTATCACAGGATACTGAATATACTTCTGTGCAATAGGGTAGGACCTTGTTGTTTATCCATCCCATATATACTAGTTTGCATCTGCTAATCCCAAACTCCCCATCCATCCCTTCCCCGCCCCATCCCCTTCTTCCTTAGGAGCCACTAGTCTCTCTATGTCTGTGAATCTGTTTCATTCCACAAGATCAATTTCAGGGTTAAATAACATTAAAAAACTTGTGAAATCTCAAAACAAAAATCCTTTGAGCTCATAAAATGTCACCCGTTTACTTTGGATTTTGAATTACTTGTGCTGGAGTTAAAAAGAACTTGTCTCTTTGAGGAGATATACAAGGTGCCTCTTATTCAACACTAAACATTCCAGTAGTTTACAGACACCATTATTATTCAGACAAGGAAGGTCGATGATTACAGCACCCTGTTAAGCACTGTGGGCAGTGCTGGGGATAAACACTCTAGTAGAAGGTATGCTCCTCAAGGGACTTAGTCTAGCTGGAGAATCAAAATGAACATAGGAGGGACTTTCCTGGTGGTCCAGTGGTTAAGACTCCGCACTTCCAATGCCAGGGGCATGAGTTTAATCCCTGGTAGGGGAAATAAGATCCCACACCCATTTGGTGCAGCCAAAAAAAAAAAAAAAAGAGCCTGGAAAAAAAGTGAAAAGCAGCTATACAAAACCTCATCACAATGAAGTAGCAAACTGCAGAACATATGTTAAATGCTAGTTTAGAAGCTCAGCAGAGAAGGAGGATTTGAGCTGCATCCTGAAAACATTTCAAGATTTGAATTGTTGATAGGACACATGGACAGCTTCCTGGATGCAGGGTATTATAAGTTCAGATGACTTCAAGTGCCAGGCAACAAAATTCTCCAACTAACAGTGACTTAAGTTCATTTGGACTTTTATTATCCCACTTAACAACAAGTTGGGGAGTGGGCAGTTCCAGGATTTGTATAGCAACTCAACCATATCATCAATATTTTGTTCTTTTAGCTCTGACATCCTCAGATGTCTCCCCTCATGGTTCCAACAATGATGTCTCCCCTCATGGCTGCAAGATAGCTGCCACAGCACCAGACATCATTTCCTAAGTCTACTACTTAACTCAAGAGGTTGATGGTGTCCTTTTCCACATTTATCTCATTTTGGAAGAAGAAAAGCCTCTCCCAGAAGTGCCCTCAAAGTCCTCCTCATGTCTCATTAGCCGGAACTAGGTTACTTGATTATCCCTACATTCATCGTTAGCAAAGGCTTATATCAATGATTTAGAGCGATTGTGATTCACCTCTTGGAGATGTGCATATTGTCATCTGTAACATAATTAAGGTTCTGTCACTTAGGAACTAGGGGGAATGACTCTTTGGAAGGCAACAGGCTGTGCCTGTGACAGGTGTGATGTCAATGAAAACTTATGCAGCAATAAGGAGACCAACCAGCTAGAGCAGATAATGTATAATGTATAGATAAGATTGGCTTGGTAGAGAGGAACTAAATTTTGGATGCCTTAAAAGCCAAGCAGAAAAATCTAGAGTTAATATAGTTGGAAAGAGAGCTAGTGAAGGGTTTTGAGGAGGAGGAGGAGTATATGATAAGAGCAGTCTTTGAGGGAGGTCAACGTGACATTTGTGTACAGGAAGGGCTGGAGTCAGGGAGACCAACTAGGCAATGAGGGCACGGTCTATGGTGGTAATAGAAAGCTAAGGATGGATCCAAGAGAAATACTGAAAGAAACATCAACAGAATTTGGTGAGTGGCTAGTTTGGGGTATGGAGGAGCTGGATTAAAGACAATGTCAAGATATTAAAAACAATGTGTAGGGACTTCCTTTGTGGTCCAGTGGTTAAGACTCCACTCCATGCCTCTGCTGTCGGGGAGAGGGGACACAAGTTCAACCCATTGTTGGGGAGCTAAGATCCCACGCCTTGCAGCGCTGCCAAAAAAATAAATAATTTTTAAATCGCATTAAAAAATAAAAACAATGTCTAGAAATCTTTGTGAGGACAAACGGACTGAGGAACAAGAGAAATGATTAATTTGGTTTAGGAGAAAGGAAGTTTGTGATGACCATGGGCTGTGTAAATGGGTATGACCGATGGACAGATGGATTTTCAGAGATGAGAAATAGGACCTAGTGTTAGAGATTTTGCACAGCAGTGTAATTGATAGAAACAGCGACAGTGGAGCTAGACTGCTAGTGGTGGTGGTGGTTTAGTTGCTCAGTTGTGTCCAGCTCTTTGTGACTCCATCAACTGAGGCCTGCCAGATTCCTCTGTCCATGGGATGTTCTAGGCAAGGACACTGCAGTGGGTTGCTATTTTTTGTTCCAGGGGAATCTTCCCGACCCAGGAATTGAACCTGGGTCTCCTGCATTGCTGGCAGATTCTTTACTGACTGAACCACCAGGGAAAACTGCTAGGGTTTGCACTTAATAGATACGTTGTCATGGGCAGTGCTATGACTGAATGTCTAAATTCAAATGTTGAAGCATTAATGCCCAATGTAATGATGTTCGGAGGAAGAGCCTATGGGAGGTAATTAGGTCATGAGGGTGGAGCTTTCATGAATGGGATTAGTGCCTTATGAAGAGAAACATTAGAGAGAAGATGTCTCTACCATGGGAGGGCACAGAAAGAAGGTAGCCATCAGCCAGCTCTGTCACCAGACACTGAATCTGCCAGCACCTTGATCTTGGACTTCCCAGCCTCCAGAATTATGAGAAAGAAATATTTGTTGCTTACGCCACAGTGATTTGTTACAGGAGTCTGAGCTGACAAAGACAGGCAAGTTATTTAACCGTTTTGTGCTTCTGTTTCCTTATCTGTAAAATAGAGGCAATACCTACTTCCTAGAGTTGTTGTGAGAATTACATGTGAGAAAGCTTACAACAGTCCCTGGCATATAGGATGTGCAGCTGTTAGTATTTTTTTTTTTTTGGTGTCACCAGCTTAGAGGTGACCCTAGGGGCCTGCCATGGGTGTGCTCTTCAAGTCTTCTCGTTTCAGCTGTTCTTTTTAGAACAAAAGATACCAGAATCCTTCATTATCAGACAGGCTTATCTTGGAAACCCAGAAAGAACCTTGGGTTTTATTTATTTATTTGGCTGCACTGGGGCTCAGTTGCAGTAATATGAACTCTTAGTTGTAGCACGTGGGATCTATTAATAGTTCCCTGACCAGGGATTGAACCTGGGCCCCCTGCATTGGGAGCTTGGAGTCTTAGCCACTGGACCACCAGGGAGGTCCCAGAACCTAGGACTTTAGACTGTTACAGCTGAAAATGATCATGGTGATTTGCCAGTCCAGTGTTTCTTATAAATTTTTTTTAGCCAGAGAGCCCTTTGTTCAAAAGTTTCCCACAAATTCCACCATCTAAAAGAGAAAGCTGGAGCCATTTCTGTTGGCGTGGGTAGGAAATCCCGCCTGCCTACTCTGAGATACGTCCTCTGAGCCTGTGGACTCCCTGGAACGCACTTTGGGAAACTCTGCTGTTGTTCAAACCCTAAGCAGCAGAGGAAAGTGTGATTAAGTGGCCCAAAGAGATAAGGTGCCTGAACAGGCCACAGAACGAGTAGCGGCCAAACTGGGCTCAGGAAGCAGCTTTCCTGGGTTTTATGTTGAGGAGCGTGAGTATTAGGTGCTAGCCCTGGGCTGGATGCCTCAGGATAGTCAGTATCTCCATTCTGTTTCGCAGGGCTTCAGGTGGATGTGCCTACCCCTGGAAGCCATCCTGGCTCACAGAAATCACTAAGTCTGGGGAGAAAGGGTGGGGAAATACGGATGGAAGGAAATGGATGAACTCAAGTGAAGTGAACTCGTTTTTCTTGCCTCCTATTACATCCCTAATGAAGGAGTTGGCCAGATGGACTGTTCCTCAAAGCCCATTGTAAAGGCAGCAAGGACTTCCATGAACAGTCAGCCAGAAAAAGGAATAAATAACATCTGGAAGAGTGAAGTTGTGGAGGGGGTGGGTAGTGGGATGAATCAGGAGATTGGAACAGACATATATACACAACTATGTATAAAACATTGACTTCCCTAGTAGCACAGATGGTAAAGAATCTGCTGACAATGCAAGAGACCCACGTTCAATCCCTGGGTTGGGAAGATCCCCTGGAGAAGGGAATGGCAACCCACTCCAGTATTCTTGTTTAGAGAATTCCATGGACAGATCATGGGGTCACAAAGAGTCGGACATGACTGAGCGACTAACACACACATGTATAAAACAGACAACGAGAACCTACTGCAGAGTGCAGGGAACTTGACTCAATGCTCTGTGGTGACCTACATGGGAAGGAAATGTAAAAAGAGGGGGATATGTATACTTATAGCTGAATCACTTTGCTGTATAGCAGAAACTAACACAGCATTGTAAGGCAACTATGCTCCAATAAAAGTTAATAATAAAAAAAGAATGAAGTTGCTAGGAAACTTACATATTTCAATTCACAAGAGTGCTTAAGTCTCCATGTGATAAATTCCGGAACTGAACAGGGCCCTCAGCGTTTTCCTGGCCTTTCTCACTGACATGAAAATTTAACGAAGGGGGCCTTTTAGAGCACAGAGTTTGAGCCAACGGAGAATAGAGCACTAGGCAAGAAATACAGAGCTAAGACTTCTTCTCCCAGCTCTGCTGCCTATTTGGCCAAGTAACTCAACCTCCCTGGGCAAAATGAAGGGGTTGAAGCAGACAAGAGCTCTTGTGATTTTAAATGACTGTCATTCCCCATCAGGAGCCTGCAGTTAGTGGCTGCCATCTTATGCCAAAGAGCTGGCAGCAGCCTTCTTGGTTACATTTGAAGCCCCGGGTGATTGTCACCATCAACAGTGTCATAAAGGAGGGGTGTGGTAAGAATCTCTGATTCTGAACCCTCTTCTCCAAACCCTGACTTGGGCAGCACACCATCTCACAGTTCCATGGGTCCTGATGTTCTGGGTTCCCTCTCCTTCATAATCTACTGAGTGCAAAGAGAATCTGGAGATTCCAGTGAAGAGCTAAGCGAGGAATGTATGAGTGTGTATGTGAGCAAGAGAGAGAGAGAGACTCAGATAAAAAAAGAGAGTGCGACATAGAGGCATATAGACAAAGAGAAAGTGAGAAAGTGGTAGAAGTGGAAGTAGGAAGTGAGTTCACGGTCAGCTGGCTGGCCTAGTGGAAAGAAGGCATGTAAGTGGCCACTTTCCCTGATGTGATGCAGATGGAAAAAACTTGGGAAATATCCTGCTGGGAAGACCATTCCGCCAGCTCACCACCTAGGTCCTGTGACCTCCAAAAGCCAGAGCCTATCCTTAGATCTGCCATTCATTTGTGAATTCAACAAGCATTTACTGAGCACTTACTATGAAGAGAAGATTGGTGGAAAAAATGGCCATGTCCTCTGCCCTAAAGAGCCTGAAGGCTCCTGTGGAGTCTAGGCCAGTGAACAGTCAATTAGAGCATGTTGGATGTCATGACAAGGGAAGTGCAGGGTTTTAGGGAAGGAGTCAGTGAAATCCCCTTAATTCAGCCTTGACTGGTTAATGATTTCTTGGGAGAGGCTCATGTCACCTGAAAGAAAAGCAGAAGCCAGCCTAGTGTTGCAGGAGGTAGGAGGAGAAGGAATGTTCTAGGCAGAAGTCAGATCACAGGTTATTTTAATTTTCTTCTTTGTATTTAGCGGTATGTCAGAAATGTTCTTCATCCTCTATGTCTTCATTTACATAGAAAGAATTTTAGGGACTTCCCTGGTGGCTCAGTGGCAAAGACTCCAGGATCTCCAGGCAGGGGGCCTGGGTTCCACCCGTGATCAGAGATCTAGTTCCCACATGCCACAACTAACGATCCTACATGCTGCAACTAAGACCTGGTGCAGCCAAACTAATAAATATATTTTTTTAATTTTAAATATGAAGGAAAGCAATGGCCCTCCCTCAAGCAGTGAGCACCAGCGCCAGCTTCTTTAGGTCTGTGACACACTGGCAGAGAGAAGGGACTGCGACAATCGCTACTAATAACAGCGGTAGCAGTGTTGAGTGCGCTACACGTCAGCATTCTCCCTGTACCTCCTGCAATCCTTACCATAATCCTACTGATAAATATTACTATAAGTACCTCCATTTGGGGGATGTGGGAACTGAGGCCCAGAGGTCACACAATTAGTAAGTAGCAGAGGAAGGACTCAAATCGCCGCAGTCCAATGCTAGAGCTATCCCAGCCCTCTTTAAATAATGAAGGCGACGCACACAAGAGACAGATGAGTACTGAAAGTTGGCCCTCTTCTAAGAAGCAACTTCCTGCCACCAGATGAGTGTGTTCCTTCTCCTCCAAGTCAGGAGGAGGTGTGTGAAGGGGAAGACAGAGCATGGACTGACCTTCCCAAGTTTGCATGATAATCTGATGGCTGAAAAGGGTGCCAAAAATCCACTTCAACATCACAACCGTGGACCCCATTCCGCTCTGGTCACACTAGCAATGCTTATCTCATGACAAGTTTCCACTTTTGAAAACAGCATAAAACAGGCTTATGAAAACACATAAGCCTAAGTGATTTATTCAAATTCCCTTATTATTAATGGTGGGCTTCCCTGGTAGCTCAGACTGTAAAGAACCTGCTTGCGATGCAGGAGACCCAGGTTCAGTCCCTGGGTTGGGAAGATCCCCTGGAGAAGGGAACAGCTACCACTCCAGTTTTCTGGCCTGGAGAATTCCATGGACTGTATAGTCCATGGGGTCAAAGAATCGGACAGGATTGAGAGACTTTCACTTTCGTATGATGCAATTCCTATGCTAACCACAGGGTGGTGCTGCAGACAGATCTAGGGATTTGTTTGGGAGGACGGGTTTAAGAATATTTGGGTTTTTATAAATCGAGGTACAGCTACACAATGAAAGCTAATTAGAATAATGAGATCAAGATATATGACTTTTAAGGACCATCTTCAAAATATGCCACTAAGTGAGAAAAGCAAGTCACTAAACAATATGAAGAGTATGCTTATAATTATGAAAAATTTTAAATGTAAATATATATGCAGGTAAGTGCATCATTTTTTCCTGAGTTAAAAAAAAATAGATTCTTATCAGTTATTACTTTGAGGAGTGGGGCTAGAGTCCAGGGGGAGGCAAAAGTGTGCTTCTTTTCAGTTTTATAAGTTAAAAAAATATTTGATTTTTAAAAATGATTTGTACTCACTAATTTTAAAACCATTATTACAAAAACAATCTGATTGCTATAAAAATTGAAATACTTCAGGAGTTAACAGAAGTCCCTTCTCTTCCACCTTTTAACCCCATTCTCCAAAGGACAGATGAGCTCTGTTTTGTTTCTGGACCAGCAGCATCAGAACCACATGAGAAGTGGCCAGAAATGCAGATTCTCAGGCCCCACCCCAGACTTGCTCGAACACCACAGTGGGGCCCAGTAATCTGTGTTTTCAAAAGACTTTTTAGTGATTGTGATACACTCTCCAAGCTGAGAGCCATTAGCACGTTAGACCAGCTCTTTGGAGGGCAGGTGGAGAAGAATACTGCTGCAGAAAGGAATAACTCCGATGGCCTGCTTCTACTCACCCAGTGCACTTTAGGTTGAGCTTGGCAGCCCTTTGAGTCCACTGTGACCTCTCTGTTGGGGCTGAGTGACGACCATTTTGTCACAGTTTGAAGGGGAAAGGAAAAGAGGAGTGGAGTAGAAACTTTAAAAAAAGGGGGGTAAGGAAAGGGAAAAAATGGCAGAGAAGGAATGCAAATAAAATAATTACATGATTTGGAGACAAAAAAATGTTGCCCGCCATTTCACTAAACAAAGAATGTCCCCCCACCCACCCATCAAGCCATCAGCCACTGCAGTGCACCTGCCCAGAGGGATTCAGGATGGAGAAAAACAGGATACTGCTCCTAAATCCTTAAGATGCATATCTAAGGAATAATTTCAATGAGCCTAGATTCTTGCATCTTCCCATACAGAGAAAAGCAGTAAAATCATTAACTTGAGATGTTTTCTGTGATTAGCAGTATTTTTTTTTTCCAGCAAAAATTCCTGGCTCCTTCCTTACCTCTTTAGAACAGTTCCTCAGCGCTATTTAAGAGGCTGTTTCATGGGCTATAGACCAGTACGTTTTTTGAATAAAACTTAACTTTTAGACGGTGTTTTTCTTCAGTCAACAGACGGCAGGGAGATGAGATTAGAGCCTCAGAGCTGCTCATTCATTCATTTAATAAGCGTTTCTCCTTTTTCCATTCTAAATCTATATGTTGATGTTCATTTCCTCCCTCGGACCTACACATTTCATTGTCATCATTTACCAAATCTGAGAGGGTCATTCTCTCTTCCACCCTTCGGTGTATTCACTTTTCGGGAAGTGTTTACCAGCGATTCCTTGCTCTCAAAGCTGCTCAAAAGAGCCAGAATCTACCTGGGGTGGCGTAGGGCTGGGGGTGGGGGTGGGGGAGGGGACTGAGGAGTTTTGCGCAGGCAGGTGGGCACGGGGTCCCCTAAGAGAGGAAGTACATGTGAAAGCGGCCCCTTTCCTGGCAACAACAGTCAAGTCCACAGCTGGGAAGCTCATATGCCAGGGGAATCTCACAAAGTTATTCAAACCACCGATCCTAGTCCCACTTAGGAATCTGCCTCTCCTGCAGAAGAGTCAGGGGCAAGTTCCTTCAACTGGCCCGGTGATGGGAGACAGTGCAGAAAAAAGCGAGTAGTTCTCGCAGAATCTCCGAGTGCGGAGACAACTGCATTTGAGTTGTTACATTAAATTGTTAAATTAAACAAAGGTTTGAGAATTTTGAGCCTGTGTCTTCTGACAAAATAACCCAACCTTTACTCACCAATCCCCCACCCCCCATCCTCCAACAACAACAAAAACAAACACTGTTCTGTCTCCTGAAGGAGGCTGTCCCGGTCAAGAAACCAGCGTTTGTTTTGCGGGAATGGTGGTGATGGGGGCGGGTGGGGGGCGGGGAGGATTTAGCTTGTAAGGCCGCCAATATCTCTCTCTGTTCCATTTTTTTTCATTTGATTGACATCTGCAAGAAGTTCAGTACAATTGGTTAAACGGAATTCTTGACTCAATGGGACACTTTGTTTTCTTAAATTTTATACAAATGAGCATTTACTTTCATAGAATCCTAGACTTGTAAACCTGAGATTACCTGAAAGTTCATCTCTGGCCCATTAATACTGTCTTGGGGAGTTCTAAGAAAAATGCAATGCCCAGGCCCCAGGCCTTATCTACTGAATCAGAGAATCTCAAGGGGTGGGACCAAGGGGCATCTCTAGGTTTTAAGCCCTGCAAGTGATCCCAGAGTGCAGCCGGTGCTGAGAAACAACTCTAGTCACACGTTTCTATTTTATGGATGTAGAAGCTCAAAGAGATGAAGTGAAGGTCATGGTGTCAGTCAGAGGTATCTCATGCCCAACTCTTCTGAATGTCCGCCCAGTGTTCTTTCCACTATGCTCTTTTATCTCTTCTTAGCATTTCGCTGAACATGAAATTTAGGCAGTTTATAGTTGAGGGAGAGGGGACAAAGTCCCTTCATTAAGGATTGAGCAGGGCAGGGTAGGGGGCAGTATGCTTCCCTGGAGGTCCAGGGGTTAAGATTCTGTGCTTCCACAGCAGGGCTCACAGGTTCAATACCTGGTTGGGGAACTAAGACTCTGCATGCTTGCATGCCATGCAGCACAGCCAAAATAAAAAAATAAAAATAGTGTGTGTGTGGGGGGGCACTTTTGAGCGCTCAACTCAGCTGCGGTTCTCCAGGACAGAGCTGCTTCCTAGCCTTGTCGATGGGGCAGTCAGTTTCACTCATGAGAGAACACATTCAGTGTTCTCACTTTCAGGAATTAATCACATTCAAGCGAAGGACAGTGGGGAACAGAGCTTAATACTGGAGCAGGGGTGGGCGTTAGGGTAAGAAGTCATAGGTCCTACTTAAGCAATTGTAAAAACTACCAACTTCCTCAGAAAAATACGCATATGTAAATCTTGCCTTTAATTTTGGGGGATTCACAGACACCTATCCTCCACCCCTAGTTCATCCATTGGAACCCCGATTAAGATCTCCTGGGACTAGATGATTTTGAAGCTCTATTTTCTGGTACTTGAAATGTAGTCTGGGAACCATAGGAATCAGAATCACTTGGAGTTCTTGTTAAAAGAACTGATTCCTAGGAGTGCCACAGACCTACTGTTTCAGAATCTCTGGGGAATGAGGTGAGGATTCTGCATGTTATTAAAAATCCTCATATGACACTTTTGGAAACTAACATTTGAGAATCAACACTTTGTCCCAGTTTGAGATCTTTATACAAATGAAGAGTTGAAGAGTTTAGGTTTCATCTGTTCAATTGTCAGCTATACTAAATAATGTGTTTAGCGTGAATTCTAATTAAAGAATATTTACATGTGTATAGGTAGAGGAAAAACAGCTTGTTGGATGGTGTCTCTGTGTACTCGGAATATGGATGATCCTTTCTTCCCTTGTCCTTCTATTTCTTCCTCACTGTCTTTCTTTCTATATTTAAATAAGACTCTTCCTCTTTCTGAGTTCAGTTTCCCCATCTGAAAAACAGGGTGTTGTAACTAGGTGAACTTCAAGGCCTGCTCTGGCGTTCACTGACTCCATATCACCCTTTAGCTCCCTTGTCCTTTTAATGACTGAACTGCATGGGCAACGGTGTTTGGAGAATAATCCTGTTTTATTTCTTAGGTATGACGTTGCAATACCTAGCAACCATTTTTACTCCAGCAAAAGTATTCTCAAGGAGTCAGAACTGAAATAATTTATACTATCTACACCCCCAAAAAAGTTCGTTTCTCTTTAAAAAAAAAAAAAACCTCAGAAAGGGCCGTCCGCGCGCATCTCTTAGAAGCATAAAAAGACTGTGAACCAAAAGCCAGGGCGTGGTCACCCCGCCCACTGGGCCCAAGCATCACCACCCCTAGGGCCGCTTTGAAGCGCGTAGATTGGCTGAAGGCAAGAAAGAGCCCCGCCTCTGGTCTTATGACCCGCGCTGAACGCGCCGAGCCCTGGCTTTTGCAGCGTTGTGGTCGGTGGTCATCAGCGTTCCTATCAGGTTTCAGCGAGCCTTTTCCCTGCTGTCGCTGCTCTTGTCGTCGCCGCCGCCTGCTCTCCGGAATCATGGTGTGCTTCCGCCTCGCCCCGGTTCTGGGCTCTGGGTTCCTTCTCCTCTGCCTCGTCCTGGGTGAGTTGTCGGGCCCTTCTGCTTAGTCCCTGAGCCTGGGCCCGGGGCTCCCAGTTCAGAGGTAGTAACCTGAAAGACTGGTTCGGAGGGGAGGGGGTTGAGAGGCTGAATGACACACACTGGGCGTTGGCGTTTGGCCCGAGGTGATGAGCAGTGACCTAGCGAAGGCCTGACCGAGGGATGGCGAGGGACAAGGGCCCATGACAATAAAAAGGAGCAAGAGGTGGGGTGGACGCCGAGGGAGTAGGTAGGGAAGAGTGATGAGTGGAGCACTGGGGGTGGAAAGAGTAACTTGGGAGAGATGCTAAGGAGAGGTGAGCGTGGGAGGGCAGTACGTGCGGACTCTGGGGTGGCCCGGACAATTAGAGTCCTGGTCCTAGGATCAAGGAAGAGTTTTGAAGATGGTGGGAACCTGTGGGGCGGGAGAGGAAACTGAGGAGGGAAGGGGACTGCCTGCGTGGAGAAGCCTGGGTTACGGGGGGGTGGGGGACAGATAGGGGGAGATTCTGAGGGGCAGTAAGAGGCTTGGTGGGGTAGGAGTTTAACGCTGTGGAGGAAGGGTGATTCGAGAGATGATAAATTGGGGTTTGGTACTTGGAGTGTTGATGGGGAAGGGGGAGCTACGGTGGCTGGGGCAGTTTCCAGACGAGAAAACTTGGATGTACCCAGCCTCTGGAGACTAAAAGGGATGAATACCAACTTCGGTGGGGAGTGAATATCTGACATGAAAGTGCTGACGACATAGTTGTTTATTTTCTTAAAACCAGTTTTGTTACTTCCTTCCAGCTAGACTGATTAAAAAAAGGTCCCCAGATATTGAGGTTTTGGGGGTGGTGTATCTGAGTCTTGTATACTGCCACTTTGCGTTCAGAAGCGCCTTTTCTTCTCTCTCACACAACTGGCCTGGTAACCGCCTGGTTTTCGGAGGAGGAGGGCAGGTCATTTTCTAAGGATCCGGTTTTTACTAGGTCCTAAGAATGACTGGCTGGCTGCTGGCGCTCTGAGCGCCCCGCGCCCCGCGCCCCACCTCCACCCCCCACCCCCACCCCCCGACCCGCACGCTTTAGGTCCCCGAGGCCTTTAAATACCTGAAAGGTGAACTTTGACCAGAATGTTTCTTCCTGTCCTGATAAATAAATTCTGAGCTTGTTACTACCTGACTCTTGCCATTTGTGACCTAATAAAAGACCAGAAGCGGCAGACTCTGATGGGAATAGAGAAGAAATAGATACATTAGGGGCCCAGGAAGGGCAGTGAGAGGCACACATTTTGTAATTCACATTTCAGTAGAAGAATGAAGTCAACACGTGGAATGGTGGATTCTCACCCAAGGGGCATTTAGCAATGTCTGGAGACATTTTGGGTTGTTATCACTGGGGATTGCTTTTGGCATCTAGTGGAAAGAGGCCAGTGGTGTGTCTAAACATCCCACAAGGCACAGGACAGCACCCCCCCCATAAAGAGTGACCCATCTCAGAATGTCAGGGGTGCCAAAGGATGAGGAGTCTGGCTCCAAAGCCGTGGCGTTGGAAGGGGTCTGGATCATATAGTGATTCTTAAGGATCTTTGGGGGTGGGGTGGGGGGAAGTTCCTGTCAGATGAAAACTATTTCCAGACTGAAATTAAGATATTTGTCTTTTTCACACTCATCCTCTCCTCAGTACGGCGGAGTTTTCCAGAAGCTATAGAATGTGTGATGACATCACCACTCTCATGGGTCTGACATGTTTTAGTCCCTTTTTTTGTTTTAATTTCTAGTACAGCAAGTAACAATGGATATAAGTCACATAAACAAAGCCCTTTGAGGTCCTCAGTGGATTAGAGAGTAAAGGGGCCCTGATGCCAGAAGGGAATCTAGCTGTGCATTTAGTGCAGGAAAACCTCTGGCCCTTTTGAAAGGGGCCACGGAGCTTTGTTCAAATGTAATGTGCAGTCTTGACTCCCCTGTGTAGCGCTTAGGGAGGCCAAATGACCCTATGAGAGGATTGTTTACAGTGAGAAGCACCTTCTCAGTGACTAGAACACATCTGACCACGGCATCTGGTAATCAGTAGTTCTCTGCCAATTGGATCAGCACAAACAACACTTTAATTGTTCAGAGAAAGGGGGAAAATTCATTGTCTTGTTGGCTTGCTTGTCATTTTTTTCCCTTTTAATGAAAGCTTTTTTGTGTGTGTTTTTTTTTTTCCTTAACGAAAGCAGTACTTGCTCATTGCAGAAAATAAACAGGAGAAAAGAAGCACATTAAAAAAACCATCAGCTCATCTGCTAGTTTGCCATTTATTGTTTGGTACTAACATCCTCTTGGAAGATTTTCAAACTCCTGTATGTGTTTAAGAATTTAGCAATTCTTCAGTTGCTTGGTGGATTTTGCACTTTACCTTTATATATCAAAATGGATACCAATAATAGTTTTTTGTAAAGTCAATAAAGTATCTGCTGTGAAATTCACGCTCTTTCTTAGCACTGCAGAGGGTCCCAGGGAGGAGGATTTGTTCCTGGATTTATGACCTCATCAACCAGTAGTGCACTGGTTTCACTTGGTAACTTTATAACTCTCTCCCAGCTCTATCAGGTAGCTCTTTAAAAATAGCTGCTTTAGAGTAAGTATAGAAAGGAATTCTCAGAGCCTGTGTATTGGCCTTTTCACAAATATTAAATTATGCTAGTATTTATTGGAATGAATTAGACCTGCCTAGAGAACGTCTGAAGAAAAGCTACCTAGAGGCGTTAGAGAGTAGTGGATGAGAAACTTTTCCTATTATTGTTTATGTTTCCCCTGTGACATTATAGATTTCAGAGTTCTGTGGTTACTGATTCCCATAACTAGTCTGACTTCTGGTTTTTATAGGGTGGAGGCTATTCTGGGTGGGGGAAAACCTGATAGAAATTTCCCAAGTGTGTACTTCACTGGTAGAGGAGTCTCTCCTTCCCACAGTTGTTGATGGAAGCCACTAGGCGAAAGGGGTCGATAGAGCGATGGAGAAGACAATCAGGTTCCTGCTCTTAGGGAGCTTACCTCTTAGTGGGGGAAGACGGCCCTTCAGGTCAAGAATAGAGTTGCAGAGTGCAATAAACAGGTGAAGGCAATGAGGCAGGATGTGAGGAAGAAGAAAGAGCAGCCGCTGGGAAGGGAGTGGTGGGGTTGACCCTCTTTGACATTTGTGGTCAGAAGGCCTTCGTGGTTGGGTGACATTTAAGCAGAGACTTGAAGGAGGCCAGCCCAAGTGACTTATTTGGAGGAATAGGAGTCCGTCTTGTCTTGTCCAAATGCCTAGGTTATTAGGCTAGACTCGTTTCCACCCTGTTATTCCCCCTCTCCCCAGCACCCCCTCCAGTACCAGGGAAATCTCTGTAGATTTAGTCTCTGAGTGGAGACTGTCTGCTGTACTGCTAACTTCCCATTGCCTCCCTGGCACAGGGCCTGGGGGCACGGGGTTAACTCAGTAGGCTTTTGTTGAAGGTCTTTGTTGGTGAGTGCTGGGGAGACATCAGTGAACTAGATTAAGTTGGTTACCTTTTTCTTCTGTGAACCTTACATTGGGCTTTGCAAGATGGAGAACTTTAAGATCAGTGCTAGGCTGTACAGATGATTTTAAACCAACTGATTAAAGTATAATCCCATATAACAATGCTGGTATCTTACCTGTTGTTCACTCACAAAGTTGTGTCTGCCTCTTTTTCGACCCATGGATTGTAGCCTGCCAGGCTCCTCTGTCCAGGGGATTTCCAGATAAGAGTGCTGGAGTGAGTTGCCATTTCTTTCTCCAGCGCCAGGGTATCTTTCCAACCCAGGGATTGAACCTGCGTTGGCAGGATTCTTTACCGCTAGGCAACCAGGGAAGCCCCATCTTAGCTATATCCCTTCACATAAACCTAAGCGGTAGTGAAGGTTCACCTGGGGAACCAGAACATCCTAGATGAGGAGAATAAATAAGATTCTCACAAAGAACCAGTTTCTCTCTCTTGGAGGTGATTGAAAAGTGAGAAAGTAAGCACTGAGATTTTTTCTGTAACCTTACCACTGATAACTTTGGATTCACTGTTTTCCTGAAATTATTCTAGTTTTAATAAAGATACTCAAAAGTACGGCTTATTATTTGTCTATTGCTCATTGGTTATCACATCTGATAGGATTTAGATATTCACATATTTCCCATGAGTGCAGCTTTCTTTGACTATATCCTTGAGTGGAATTTGTGATGAAGGATTATTTCACAGCATTATAGCTGAATTCAGTGATCCTTGGTGCAAGAAGACTGCTCTTCCTCCTGTAGTGATGAAAGCATTTCGATCATAATTTCAGATTAAAGTGATCAGAGATCCCATCAGCTCCAAAAGTGTATTTTATAAGTACTTGTTGGTATCCTGCTGTGCATTGAAAAAGATTTCTGGAGGTCTGCCCAACACCACTCAGCAATAAGCACTTTCCATTAGTTGAATGGAAATCTTTTATTTCCTTACCCACTCTCTGACCTTAAAAAAAAATTTCATAGCTTGAAATCTATTTTTTTTTAATTTTTAAGAGATTTACCAGAATCCAGAGTACCAGGAACTACCACATGGTAATTGTACTTAAATTAGGAATTGAGGAACAGTGGATTTGACTTGGTTGACTGAACAAACCTATGAGTTGAAAACAAAGTGTAAATAGATGCTATATGCTTATGTCCTGATTTTTTTTTCGTGTTTTGTTTTTAAGATCCTTTGCTCAACCTCATTCTGAATTGATATCAGAGTTTGAGGACAAGAGTCCATCACTTAATACAATGAAAGTAGACATACTGAAATTTTGGGAAGGGATCCCTTTAGGTGCTGTGTTTCTTAAAAGGGAAAAAAAAAAACTTTTGTTGGAATCTCTTAACTTGCATGGCAAAGGTCTCTTAGCTCTGAAGGGCTCTCGTGCTTTCGAAGAATGTGTTAGAGAAATACACTGTACAATTCTTAGCAAGGTTAACTTGCCCAGAATCTCACAACCAGTGTTTAAATTGGACTGCCTGATTTGAATTCTAGCTCTTCAGCTCCAGTGATGGGTCTCTTTGTCTCGTTATACTGGTGCCTCTTAGATAATTGTTTTTTATTGGTTTTGTTTTACCACTATGATGATGTTCCCACCCCACCCCCATATTGTTTACAAATGTATATTTTTCAGTTACACTTTGGATCGAAAAGACTTAGGAAAACCTAGCCACTTTTTGCTGTGTGTCATGCTTAGAGACCAGAGCCCTAAAAGAACCTATAAATGATTTCTTTGGAAACAAGAGGATATTTGCATTTGGGAAAGTTGATTTTGTCTCCCCGCCCCCAGCCCCTTTGGAGAGTAAACTCAGGTCTATAATTACACACTCTAGGATATATTCAGCTGTGTTTTTTAATGTCATAAGGCCTTTTAGACAAAAATGGTTGGCTAGTCTAAAATCAGACACTTCAATAGGGTGCAAGTGGCTTGCTGAAGATTTTTTTAACCAAAATGTAAATGTTTCAACTATAAACTTCTGGGAAAAGCATTATTCCTAGCTTGAATCCATGTCAAAATGTATTGCGAAAAACCGACATGGGGGTTGAGGGGAGTATCCAGAAGACTGATGGGTTGGGTTCATGATTTGAAAGAGGTGAAGGCTTTAGATTTCCTGTAATTAGATTAAGCTGTGTTCCAGGTCCTGATTGCGTGGTATTTTCACCTGGATATAATCAATCAGTATTTATTGACAATCTAATATATTCAGCACTACTAGGGATGGTGGGAGATAGAGAAAAGTAATAGATATAGTCTCCCTTCCTGACACCTGTGATGAATGACATTCATAAAAAGACACACTCCTAGGGGCTGTGCATAGATAAGATCATCTGCCTAAGGGAGAATATTAGAATTCAAATGAGTAGCAGAGACCTTATCAAAAGCGAATCTTGAATCTATTCGTGTATATCATTCATTCACGGTCTTTGGTACTTTTTATTAGCTAACAACTTATTTGCTGTATACTATAATTTACCCTGGCACATCAGTTTGTTGCAAAGTTACAGTTGAAAACTGTTGTTTCGGAGCTTGCAGTAATAGAGGAGACAGGATTTACAGGCATAAACTAACTGAATAATTCAGGGTAGTATAAAATATATGGAAGTGTGGCAATATGCACTATGACTGCCCCTTGAGGGCTCTTATAGTCAGGAAATCTTTAAGGAGAGACTGGTGGCTGAAAAATGGACAGCCTATCAGTCTGGGTTCTTTATTATAAACAACAGAAATTAAATCTCATCAATTTTTAAGCAGAAAAGGAATTTCTTAAAAGGATATTGGGACATGTGCATACCCTTAGACCCTGCAGTTTCATTCCTAAACATATACCCAATAGACACACAACACACCTGTGTTCACTGATGCGTCCATTTATAATAGAACCAAACTGGAAACTCTCCCAGTGTCCACAAGCAGTAGCATAGACATGGAGTGGAGGACTGACCTAATGCAGGAAGGCTGTATGTAGATACAGAATTAGAAATGACAAACCGCGATTACGCTCATCACCATGGGTGAATCTCAAAAGACATGATGTTGCAGATACAAAAGAGAGCATAGTGAGTGATTTAATTTACATCAGGTTGAACAACAGGCAAAAGTATACTGTGCTGTTTGTTAGAAGTCAGGTTGTTGGCTGCCCTTGGAAGGGAATTGGTAACTGGAAGGAGGAAGTGACAGAACTTTGGGGGAGCACTTAGAATGATCTGCGTCCTGACACAAGTGGGTTCAGTTTGTGAAAATGCTTCAAGCTGCATACTTTATGTACTTGAAATCCCTTCTGTATGTATGCTTTATACACTTTTCTGTATGTATGTTACACATCACACATTTTAAAAAAAATCTCATGTTGTAAGAAAGGTACAGTGGATTACTCAGAATTTAAGCCAAGTTTAGTGTTCCAACTCATGCCACTGAGCTGCACTGCTGCCGACAAGCATTAAGCAGCAACTTGCCCTGCTGGCTGGCCCCTGCCACATTTTCAGCTGTTACAGTGGGGGGGTGGTATCGGCCAGAAATTGTTTTTAAAAAGGCCGGGGGTGTTGTAGATTTTGGGACAGCCAGAAATAGTGAAATCCCCTCCCAGGTAAACAAGTCTATTTCAGATGTTAGGAACGGTAGAAGCCTGGGACAGAGGTTGACTAGAGCACCGCGAATGGGTCCAGTGGAACAAGTTCAGCCGGATTGAAGGGTGTGTTCTGGGAACATGGCCTTGAGAGAAGCTGAAGGAATAGGGTGGGACAAGATTAAAGGTTACTTTGAAAGTCAGGCAGAGGAATTAAATTCTAGGATGGGTATTTTGGAGCCTGTAAAAGGTTTTGAACAAGACAGTATCCTGAGAGGAAGAGGTGTTTAAGGACCATTTCTCTGACAGCACCTCTAGGGGCTGCTAGGAGGCATCTGTAGTAAGTTAGGGGTGTGCTGGTGGAGTTGGAGTAGAAATTAAAGGCAGAGATTGGATTTCAGAGGGAATTGGAAGGGAAAAATCAAGACTCAACAAAGAGAAAGAAGGAGAAGCCAGTTCCCAAAACATTTTGAGCCTGAGTGATGGTACAGGGCGCTGCCTTTCCTTTCAAGCCAGTGAGGCTGAGAAGGGGGGGAAACGGGTTTGGTGATGGTCAGGGAAGCCTGGTGTGCTGCAGTCCATGGGGTCGCAAAGAGTCGGACACAGCTGAGCAACTAATATCAAAACAGCCTACCCACCTACCCCAAGGGCCCAGCACATTCTGTCCTCTGACTTCACAACCCAGCTCCCTGGAAGAACTGTGCTTTCAGAGGGCTTCTTCCACCCCCAGCTGCCCAGGGGCCACTTTTACTTAATGCCTGTCACCTCAAACTCGACAGTTCCAAAACATCCATCACCAACTCCTGGAGCTTGCTCTGACTCGATGGACGTACAGATGGACTGACATCCATCAAGTTGGTGATGCCATCCAACTGTCTCATCCTGTGTTGTTTTGATGTTAATGTAGCAGCAAATACAGACAACTGCCTTTGCCTTCTGTTCCAGGGAGCCGAGTCCTCCACCCTTGATACTGATGATCCTTTGATACTGAGTGCTTTTTCACACGATTTTGTTTGCTACTCTAATATCTTTGGAGAGAAAATGATTAACACATGGCAGGCTTTTTTGGTTGTTTCTGTTGGTTTTGAATGTTTTGGTGTGTGTTTTTTTTTTAATGAGTTTATTCAGAATCAAAAAAATTAAAAAATGTTATTTTGGGCTGTGCTGGGTCTTTTTGCTTTGCGTGGGCTTCTCTAGTTGCAATGAGTGGGGGCTACTCTAGTTGCAGTGCTCGGGCTTCTCACTGTGGTGGCTTCTCTGGTTGCAGGGCTTCAGTAATTGTGGCACACGGGCTTAGTGGTCCCGCAGCATGTGGGAGGGATCAGACCCATGTTCCCTGCATTGGCAGGCAGATTCTTAGCCACTGCATCCTTAGGGAAGTCTTGAATACTTTGAATACAAGGAGAATATGTTAAAATAGGGGACTTTAAACAGACCAAGAGAATGTGCTCCAGCTGATCTGAATTCTGAGCTGCAGTTCTCAACACCACTGCAGAGTAGCCTTGGATCAGTGATGGTAGCTCCATTCCAGATTGTTCTGAGAAAAGAATGGCTGTAAAACCTACTTAGGCCTCACAGGTCTTTTGGAGCCTGTAGCCAGTACATTTAGGCATTGTCAGTGACCACGAGCTTAGGCATATCAGATTCAGGCTTGGCGAGGCAGCTTGGTCTCCAGAGCATGACGCGGGCTTTGTGTACAGCTTGAAAGCTGTTGCTGAGGCACGCCTTCTTGGTATTCCTTTCGGGACTTGATTCTCTATAGTCTAGAGCGTGTCCCCACTTGTAGGGGACGCTGGCATGCTTGGGTATCATTCAAGGCTGTACAGCTATCTCAACAGGAAACAGTGCACCCCTTGGTGAGACAGTGAAGAAAATCCCTAGATGGTGGTCCATCATTTATGCTGCTGGTGTGTTTTCTGGCATATCGTGTTTTGAGTCCTTGGGCTCTTCAATGTAATAGGTGATGTCCCCCATTTAACCTAGTGTAGAAGATCAGAGTCAAGGTGGCTGAAAATCCCCAAAGCTTTTCTGTCCCTGAAAGGCTTCTCTGCTAAAAAAAAACAGAGGTAGCAGGTTGAGAATGAAGGAAGGGACTTTAGTCCACGTCAAAAGATGAATTAGGCTTTCTAATCGATTAGGTTTTTAAATGAAACTGAAATGATGAACGTTGTGTTATAAAAATTCACTTTTTGTTTGTGGATGTAACAACCTTTGCAATGCTCTTCCTTTGATCACGTGATACACATGCTTAGACCTGGCCCACATTTTTACATCAGAATAAAAGGGTTTGCCAAGACTTCTCAGTGTCATAGGTCATGTAGTTTGACAGGGTTTAAAACACCAAGATCGCAGAAATCAGAGCTATCATTATTTTTATAGAGAAAGTTCCACCAGCTGGTTTGAGAAAACACCCCTTCTACATTTCCCTGTCGCTTCATTTACCTAAAAAAGCCAAAAGTCTTAATAAGTAATAATTGCCTAAAACTAGCAAGGCACAGAGTGTGGAAATGATTATTAGGTTGAACTTTAGGGGTGAATAGAGCTTACTTTTATATATGTTTTTGTAGTCCAATTTAAAAATCTTATTGTTTTTAATCTAGGCACTGTCTCGTCTTATGCATTGGAACTTAATTTGACAGATTCATCAAAAGCCACTTGCCTTTATGCAAAATGGCAGATGAATTTCACAATACGCTATGAGACCACAGACAAGCATAATGTAAGTGCTTTTATTTTTCTTTGGGTTTTATAGTAGGAATTTAATTGTATTCTCTTTTTTTAATCCTTTGCATTCATTTATACAAATTTAATTTCATGTTAACTGACACCATGTACATTTTGTGGAGCTATTTTATTTAGCATGTACACTGGAAGGTATTGTATTTAGTTTTGGAGTGAATTTTTTATTTATTTAGGAATGAATATCTTAATTCATCAGTTCTTTGGAGGCTTTTTGGAGTTGGTTAAGGGAAAATGATCTGAAGACTATGGTGTTTCAGGTCTAACTACTTCTACAATTTTTTAACATGTGCTAACATCAAAGCTTTTTAAATAGCTCGCTATTAAAGACTCCTTTGGGTGGAGGTGGGTTTATCCTTTCTGCCTTATTTCTTTTGGTTGAGATCCTCCTGCCTGCTTACAGCCTGATATTTTTTTTTAAGTCAATAGCTGAACTTGAGACTGGTTTTCCTTTTGTTTTTAGACATACGTGAATTTGTCCAGAAGGACTGGTGTGTAGTTAAAGCATCGGAAACCTGTCAGCATAGACGGGCCAGGCTGGCTAGTGGGGTGTGATGTCAACTTCATAGTGGCACTCACAGTGGAAATGCTTGTTCTCATTGCTGCCTGTTTGGGACTAAGCCCCAGATGTCTTTTTCTTTTAGAAAACTGTAACCATTTCAGACCTTGGTGCTGCAACCTACAATGGAAGCATTTGTGGGGACGACCAGAGTGGTCCTAAAATAGCAGTGCAGTTTGGGTCCGGTTTTTCCTGGATTGTGAATTTTACAAAAGAGGCATCATCTACATCTACTTATTTAGTCGACAGCATCTCATTTTCCTACGACACTAATGATAACACAACATTTCCTGATGCGAAGGAAAAAGGTAACCTTAAGAATTGGATTTTGTTTGTGTTCTCTTGCTTTTCATTAATAATGAACAATGTGAATAATTTAAAGGCCATGCTTATGCATGTCTGTCTCCCTAATTGGAATGGAAATGTCCTGTCTTTGGATTTTCTTGCACAGCATAGTATTTGACACAGTGAGGATGTTTGATGTCATTGCTTGACGCTTTGCTGTGTACTGTGTAGTACTCTAAGTATGTTGCCAGCAGCATCTCACTTAAGCCTCAACAGCAACCCTGGGAAGTAGATGTTATCTCAGCTTTACAGGCCTGATGAGATTAGATATCTTTCCCAAAGGTCACACAGGCTGGTAAGTGTTAAGCTGGTGTTTGAACCAAAGTCTGTTGAACTTATGTGTCCGTGGCACATAACTACTGTTATTTACTTCATTCAGTAGTGGGCAGTCAATAAGTGTTGAATGAATGTGAAAATCCTTTACTGATAACTATTTTAAATGAGTACAAGTTTAGTAAATGTCTTTTCAGATTGTTAGTGTTCCTATTGGCTCAGAGGGTAAAGCGTCTGCCTATAATGTGGGAGACTTGGGTTCGATCCCTGGCTTGGGAAGATCCCCTGGAGAAGGAAATGGCAACCCACTCCAGTACACTTGCCTGGAAAATCCCATGGACGGAGGAGCCTCCATGGGGTCGCAGAGAGTCGGACACGACTGAGCAACTTCACTTAGTAACCTGAGATCAGCAGAAAAACTTCATCTTCAAATCTTGTTACCGTTTATATAGGATTTTGACTGTAAAGTAAAAAACATAAGGGAAAAAAGTTGTTTAAAAAAAAGGTAAGATGACTGAAGTCAACATTTGCTACTATTTTGAGACAATTTTAGGTCGAAATGAACTTGGGAAGGCATTGGGAATTAGGCCATTCTGGTAACTCCAGAATACTGGAATTGGGTAGCCTTTCCCTTCTCCAGGGGATCTTCTCAACCCAGGGATCGAACCCAGGTCTCCTGCATTGCAGGCGTATTCTTTACCAGGTGAGCCACCAGAGAAACCCAGGAATACTGGAGTGGGTAGTCTATCTCTTCTCCAGGGGATCTTCCTGACCCAGGAATCGAACTGCGGTCTCCTGCATTGCAGGTGGATTCTTTACCAGCTGAGCTACCAGGAAAGCCGCTCTTGTAACTTATTAGAAGTGAAATGTGTATTAAAATATTTTGAAGGCATAGATAATGGAGATTTCAGTCTTGTTAGGAATATAATTCCCTCCTTCTTTCCCTTCCAATGAGATTGGGATATTAACATGGTGTTCCTAGTAGCTTAGCATTTCTCACAGATAGTATTTCATCCTGACCCCAGAAACACAAGTAGATGAGCTTCAGTTGCCTGGTCTGAGGGATGAGTAATTCAATTGGATTTATGGAGTATCAAAAGAGTATATTTTTAAAGATCCAGAAGTGAATGAGCTCATGTAAAACATGGGCAGTATCACTAACTGAGACTCAGAAATCAAATCCTAGTTTTTTGTTTTTTACTGATCTCTTAGTTTGAGAGGATAACTGAAGCAAGTTTGTTATTGGATATCTTGTATATTTAGCTTTCTGCTGTATATTGTCTTTCAGAAATAGGATTAAGGTTTGCCCCTAACTTTCAAGGAGCTTAAGAACTAGTTGGAGAGACAAAGTGAGTGAAGTTGTTTTCCCAAGTATACATGGAAAAATTGGAAAGCATTGAGATCTGTGTGGTTTTGTTATTGTTTGTGTTTTTGGAGTCGAGGGTTCATAAATCTTTTCTGACAATGTGAGAAAAGCTCTAGACTCTCTTTCTCAAGGTACAGAGTGAACTTTACCTATGGTACATAGTCCCTGAGCCCATCAGTGGATGCCTGTGGACAAGAGGGCCTGATGACAAGCAGAGGACGTCATGCATTGGAGGAGTGAGAAAGCTTGGTGTAGAGGAGGAGGGCTTGAGCTGAAACTTCACCTAATGGTAGATTTTTAGTAAGCGGAGAATTTTGAGCAGAGTATTTCCAGCAGGGGGAAGCACAGTATGTGCAGTAGTGATTGGAGAGCTGCCCAGTTAAAATAGAGGCTGTATGTAGTAGAAGAAAAATCATGTTGGCCAGGTGTATTGAGTCTAAATTAATAGGGGGCTTTGGAAGCCAAGGAACTGCTTTTAGCTTGATGGGATAGGCACTGGGGAACCATTTTAGATTTTTAAGCAGGAGAATGATGTAACAAAACTAAGAGACAGTAGTTTATAAAGAATGTTCTGCAGTATTAATCGGGAAGTGAGGAGACTACAGGCAGAGATAACAGCTTAAGAGACTGTTACAGAACTCAACGGATGATGTAATAAGTACCTAGACCAAGGTGGGGTGGCAGTAAAAGCTGCTGCTGCTAAGTCACTTCAGTCATGTCCGACCCTGTGCGACCCCATAGACGGCAGCCCACCAGGCTACCCCGTCCCTGGGATTATCCAGGCAAGAACACTGGAGTGGGTTGCCATTGCCTTCTCCAGTGCATGAAAGTGAAAAGTGAAAGTGAACTCGCTCAGTCGTGTCTGACTCTTAGTGACCCCATGGACTGCAGCCCACCAGGCTCCTCTGTCCATGGGATTTTCCAGGTAAGAGTACTGGAGTGGGGGTGCCATTGCCTTCTCCGGCAGTAAAAGCAGATGGGGGTTAATCTGACAGATGTGATGGGAAGACTGTGGACTTTGAAACGTTAACACCTATCTTTCCCCCATTTATTTTTGACCGTGGGAGACGTGGGTTCAAGCCTTGGATTGGGAAGATCCCCGGAGAAGAGAATGGCTACCCACTCCAGTATTCTTGCCTGGGAAATCCCACAGACAGAAGAACCTGGCGGGACACAGTCCATGAGGTCGCAAAGAGTGGGACATGACTGAGCTACTAAACAGCATCAACAACATTTTTTTGGCTGTACCACATGGCTTGTGGGGGTCTTAGTTTCCTGACTAAGGGAAGATACAATGTTTATTGCTAGCTTCTGTAATATTTGAATCTATTTGAGATTTTAAATGACTCCCTTAAACAGTCGATAGTTTTTTGAAATAATTTAGTATCCTATTTTTAGGCATGTGGTAATTGAAGTGACTTTGAACTCGTTTTTTGTTTTTGGGTGTGCAACAGTTTCTCAGAGTTTAGTTCTCCAACCAGCAATTAAACCCGCATCCTTGGCAGTGAAAGACCGTAGTCCTAACCACAGGACTGCCAGGGAATTACCTCCTGCTGTTTCCTTTAAATTTTTCTTTTTCATGATTAAAATACAGTGTACTCTGCTCAGTGTTATGTGCCAATTTGGATGGGAGGTTGGGGGAGAATGTGCTTCGCCGCCTAGTGGTGTCTGACTCTCTGCAACCCATGGACTGTAACCTGCCGGGCTCCTCTGTCCATGGGATTCTCCAGACAAGAATATTGGAGTGGGTTGCCATGCCCTCCTCCAGGGATCTTCCCAGCCCAGGGATCAAACCCAGGTCTCCCTCATTGCAGGCAGATTCTGTACCATCTAAGCCACCATGTATATGTATGGCTGAGTCCCTTCACTTAATTGGCTATTCCCCAATACAAAATGTATTTGGTGTTAAATAAATGAAAAAATTAAAAAATTACAGTGTAGAAATAGAAAAGTACAAGAAATAACAGAACCACACATAAACCCATTACTTAGAACTAATGCCATTTTTTCCATATTTGCCTCATTGTTTTATTTCAAGAAATAAAAAACCTTACCAGGTACTCTAGAGGTTTCCTTTGTACCCACTCCTCAGCCATTTTCCTCCCTGCCTCCCAAGAAGGGACCACTCTTGGGAGTTAGGAGTGTAGCCTTCCTGTCTATATGTTTGTATTTGACTAATATATATGTCGATGTATGTTCAGACGCAATACATCATTTTAAAAAGGACAGTTTTATAATGTAACTCCAGTGTCTACGACTTGTTTTTGCCCTCATTTGTTTTTTTGAGGTCTGTCTATGTACAGCCAGTTCAGACATCTGTTCACTTAGTTAACAGTGAAAAACAGTTTTCAAGGAAACTGTTCTGGTTTGTTGGTTTAAATTTTTTTTTCCCTTTGGCATTTCCTATAGGCATTATAATTACTGCACAGAAAGGCCATAACTTATTGCTTTCGCATTCTGAGATGTTCCTAAAATGGAGTAGTCTCTAAATTCTATCCAGGAAGAGGTTTCAAAAACTCATTTCATTTACTTTCACTTACTTTGGGATTGTAGCACAAAAATAATCCTTGATTATTCCATCTCTCTTGTTTGTTTTGTTGCTAAGTCCTGTTGCTTCTGCCTTAGATATGTGTTTTCGATTTGCCTCTCTGCTCTCTTCTTGGGCTTCCCTGGTGGCTCAGTGTGGTAATGAACCCGCCTGGCCAGTGCAGGAGGTGTGGGTTCAATCCCTGGGTTGGGAAGATCCCCTGGAGGAGGAAATGGCAACCTAGTCCAGAATTCTTGCCTGGGAAATCCCATGGACAGAAGGAACTGGCGGGCTACACTCCATGGAGTCACAAAGAGTCAGCCACGACAGAGCACGCACACATGCTCTCTTCTTACTGCCTCTCACTGTCTTGGTTTAGGCAACTCCTCCTCATCTCCCCGGCTTTTATACTTTCATTTGTTTATTTTTGTACTGGATCTTTGTTGCTTTCACGCTTTTCTCTACTTGTGGTGACCAGTTGCTTCTCTCTAGTTGTGGTGTGTGGGCTTCTCATTGAGGTTGCTTCTTGTTGTGGAGCATGGACCATAGGACACATGGGCGTCAGTAGTTGAAGCACGTGGGCTCCGGAGCACAGGCTCAATTGCTCTGCGGCATAGGGGACCTTCCCAGATCAGGGATCCAGTTCGTGTCTGCTGCATTGGCAGGCAGGTTCTTTACCACTGAGCCACCAGGAAAGCCCTCATCTTTCCCCTTAACCAGGTCATTAGCCTACTAACTAGTTTACCTCTTAAATGACTTTGCTTAAAAGTTTTCTGCTCTGCCTGACCTCTACAGTTTTGCTGTCTTCCTTAAATGACACGTTTGTTATTTCCAGCTTTAAAAACTGAAACTGACCTTCTATTGCTAACAAAACAATGCCCAACCTGTCCTTAGGTCATAGAATATGCTGCAAAGTGTGATCACCTGCAACTTACCTTTCCTTCCTAATCCCCATCATCCCTTTCCTCTTAACCCTTTGTTTTCAGCCACAGTGAATTTGTCGGTCCCTGAACAGGCCTTGTCTGTTGTCACTTCAGGAGTGGGGTGGGGCAGGCACACAGAAAAGGTGAAAGTCTATGTATTTATATGATCACTTTCCTCATACCTTCTTGGAAATAGCTGTTGTTAAATCTTGTCTTACAGGAGTTTTTACTGTTAATAATCGTGTGGCACTCAGGATTCCATTGAATGACATCTTTAGATGCAATAGTTTGTCAACCTTAGAAAAAAGTGATGTTGTCCAGCACTATTGGGATGTTCATGTACAAGCGTTTGTCCAGAATGGCACAGTGAGCACAACAGGTGAGACGTTTCTGTGCTTGGGTCCTGACTTAAGGTGAGGTATACCAAGAAGCTTTAGTTGAAGTATCATCTGAAGCATTTATATGGTAAGACTTACAGCTGCATTGCACTGTCAAGTTTTTATAAATAACAGCAATCCTTGTTCTGGTAGAACTTGCACTTTCAGGTTTCTTATGGACATGTGGCAGAATGATCTGAAATACCCTACGTCTGGTGCTCTCCGTGGATAAAACCTAATCTTGGCTGGAACAAATCCTCAAATAGCATTTGATCCTCATCTTTTAAACTCTTGAAGATCTCAGACAAAAGCTGAGAAATTGGATTTCTGTGTTCTAATCTTGGCTTTTATAAATTGATTTGCTAACTTTTATATGATTTTATTGGAAATTCATTCATTTCTCAGCCACCAGTTCTGGAAAACGACCAACACTTCCTACAAAGTTGAAATGCCTATGATTTGCTGTAGGGGCAACATAGATAAAAGGTTCATTTGTATTTAAACCCTTCAGTGATTTTTAAACTTATTTTTAGTTAAAAACTTTTTTTTTAATGTAGGGGTGAACTGTTTCCAAACTTAAATCTCTGATTTTCATCTCAGAAGCAGGTGATAATTTTGGAGGAATAAAGGGTATAAAAGATGAGTATGTGGCCACATGTGAGTAGATAAAGTATTTGTATGTGTCTGGAGCCCATCTGCTGTATCATAACTTTTAAGATTGTCTGCATATGAAGCAGCAGTTTGAGGACCTCTGCCTCATTTAGTTTAAAATACTAATAATACGTTGAAGACATTCCTTATCCCGAATATAATCCTTTTGGACTTCTGTTTTGAGAAACATGTTGCTCTTCCCTGACCTTATGAGTTAAACAGTTTATTTTGTCCTTGTATGTTTTAGAGTTTTTGTGTGATAAAGATAAAGCTGTAACCACTGCTGTGCCCATCATTCCCACCACGGCGCCATCTCCAACAAAACCGGCGGTCGGATCCTATTCAGTTGTAAATAGCAATGGTACCTGTCTTCTGGCTACCATGGGGCTGCAGCTGAACATTACTCATGATAAGGTATAGTTACCTGTTTTTATTGATAAATTCTTTTCTGTATCTCCTTTCCAATGTAGTGGGTCCAGCCTTCAGCCCAAGAGTGGTGTAATAGACTGATGGAGTTTTAAATACTGATCTGATGTTGTTTTGTAGGGTTGTGACTAATTTGAGTTAATACAACCATAAAGAGTTAATGTTGCTGTCAAAGGATTGTCTTGGCCAGCAGGAAACCTATTTAAGGGACTCTTTGGGGTGTAGATTCTTTTCCTGTCAGCAGGTCACAATACGAGCAGGTTTTTTTTGTTTGTTTGTTTGTTTTACTGATTTTTCTCTGTGCTAGGTCTTCATTGCTTTGGGTGGGCTTTCTCTAGTTGCGGTGAGTGGGGGCTACTCATCGTTACTGTGCAGCACGGGCTCTAGGCATGTGGGCCTCAGTAGTTGCTGCTCTCCAGCTCTAGAGCTTGGGCTCAGTGCTTGTGGCGCACGGGCTTATTTGCTCTGTGGCATGTGGGATCTTCCTGGACCAGGGATGGAACCTGAGTCCCCTGCATTGGGAGGCAGATTTCTTATTCGCTGCACCACAAGGGAAGTCCAAGCAGTTGATCTTTGTTTCAGTTAGTTTTAAAATAGAACTGCTTCACACCTTTATGTGAGGGCTTCCTTGGTGGCTCAGATGGTCAAAAATCTGCCTGCAATGCAGGAGATCCTGGAACGATCCCTGGGTCAGGAAGATCCCCCTGAAGAAGGGAATAGTAACCCACTCCAATATTCTTGCCTAGAGAATTCTCTGGTCAGACCATAGGGTTGCAAAGAGTCGGACACAACTGAGCGACTAACACTGTAAACTTGGAACAGTGCAGCTGTTTCTCCAGCTTTTGATGATTTGAATGGTATAGGTAGGTCAACAGAGAAAGGAGTGCCTGACAGCACTTCTGCTTGCAAAGCTCTATTGCGCCTACAGAGGGCGTTCTGGTGAACGGATCCCATTTCCAGTGTCTTGGGACTTAAACAAGCTAGACAGATGGCTCTTGTGCTCCATAAAAATGTCTTTTCATTTGGCTCATTGTTTGAGGAAGCTTCTCTCTTGTCTTCCTTTTTTTTTTTTTTAAGTCTGCTGAGTTACAGCTTGAAGGGTTTTTGTACCAGCTTTGAAAGTAAGACATCATACATTTAAATATCCAGGAGACAAAAGGAGTTTTTGTTCTCCATGAAGTTGATCTTATTGGAATATAAGGTTTTGCTATAGATTTTTATGGTTAATCTATGCCTTTCTCCCCTCCTCTTCCCCTAAAGGTTGCTTCAGTTTTTAATATCAATCCCAACACAACCAATGCTACTGGCAGCTGCCAACCTCAAACTGCTCTGCTCAGGTTGAGCAGCAGCAACATCAAGTATCTCGACTTTGTCTTTGCTGTGGTGAGTAACTGGTTCATCAAGAATTAGGATCATTCTCTCAGAAACACATCTGAAAGTCTTTGTGTGAATGAGTGTGTATGTTTATGTGTTGAGGGGGATAATTATCTCTATTTTCCATTTCAATACTACTTAATTATACAGTGTAGTCCATTGATTCCTGTTAATCCCGCAGGATCACTTCCATGTTCTGTGGACTGGGCTCTTTTTCCTCTTCTGCTGTTATATAGACCTTAGGGTAGGAGTAAGAATTAACCCATATCAAAAAATATCTAATCTGTCCAAATAGATATATGTAATAATAAAGTATTTATAAAAGACAAAGTACTTTCCATAGTTTTTTTTCATTATTGGTTAGAAAATTCCCCTGTTTATCTCTTATAATATTTAGGATTTTTCAGGGTTATACTACTTGTCAGAGTATCAGTAATAATGATAGCTAAAGGCTCTGCATGTACTGTGTCAAGATAGTTTATAATGGTGGCATCCAGGTTTTCTTTGTTCATGGTCCTATCAAAGGCTGGACCCTAAACAGAAGTTTTCGTGCATGTTCTACTCCTAGCTAGCATAAATTAATCATTGGGGACCTTTATTTCCACCTTCTCAGAAGCAGTTGTTATCCCCATAATTTTTTGAAAGGTGTGTGTGTGTGTGTGTGTGGTGCATGCACAGGTTATGACAAATTGGAATGGGGAAGAGGGGCTAGCTACCCATGAGGGAACCTTGTTAACCCACCAACAGTTAATATATAAGTGGCTAAAAACAGTTGTGCTTTTAAATCAGATTGCTCATATCTGAGGATGGGGAAGTAGCTTCAACATCTGATATATGAGAAGTTAGGTATGTCTTTGTTTTTTTCTAAACTTGGTATTTTGAGTATAAAGCCTTTTTCCTATATGGAAAATAAGCAGAATAATTGATTATATTTTAGAAAGATTTATAAAAATCTTTTTTCCAATATGTAAATAATTTCTCCATTACAGTACACATATGACCAGTGAACTGCTATTAAGAATGTATAGTTAAGCTTGTCATCTTCAATGTGGTAGAGCAAGCTTCCCAAGTTACCTCATAGAGATTATACTGTGGTCAATAAGAACAAAGAAAGCAATATTTTAGAGTCATTCCCTTTTGAGTGATTGAACTTGATCTTTCTAGCTGAGGTAGGATCCTAAAGGGAACATGGTTTTTTCTGACTCTGATGGGGAAATATGTAATACTTAATTCCAGAAGACTATTCTAAAATGTGGTTCAAAATAGTGTCATTTTAACCCTGCTACAGGCACTTTGAAAAGTCTAGAAATATCTACAGTGTCACCAGAGTTCAGTGGGGCCCATCTCACCTTCAATCCATTCATGACAGTTGCTTGTCAGGATAATTGAATTCAGTGTATATATACAGGATGCTTTTATACTGTTCATGAGGTTCTAACAGCAAGTATACTGGGGTGGTTTGCCATTCGCTCCTCCAATGAATCACATTTTGTCAGAACTCTCCTATGACCTGTCTGTCTTGGACGGCCTTACACGGCAAAGCTCGTAGCTTAATTGAGTTACGCAAGCCACTCGCCACGACAAGGCATGTGGTCCCCCCCCCCGCCCCCCGCCTTGGAAAGACCTGATGCTGGGAAAGATTGAGGGCAGAAGGAAAAGAGGGTGTCAGAGGATGAGATGGCTGGATGGCATCACCATTGCAGTGGACATGAACTTGGGGAACTCCAAGAGGTGGTAAGGTACAGGGAGGCCTGACATGGCTGTAGTCCACAGGATCGCGAAGAGTTGGACATGACTGGGCGACTGAACAACAACACAGGATGCTATGGTGGGATACAAAGAAAAAGGCCTGTGTTCTTAAGATGCCCATGATTTATTGGTCAAGGTGTGTGTGTGCATGCGCTCAGTTGCATCCAACTTTTGTGACCCCATGGACTGTAGCCCACCAGTCTCCTCTCTCCATGGAATTTTCCAGGCAAGAGAACTGGAGCAAGTTGCTGTTTCCTTCTCCAGGGGATCTTCCTGACTCAGGGATCGAGCCTGTGTCAGCAGGCAGATTCTTTACTACTGAGCCACTGGGGAAGTCCCCAAGTGATAAAGATAACAGTGTACAAATAACCACCACTTTTATGGAAGACCTTGAATGCCATGCTGGCTTTTGGATTTGATTCTGTGGAAAAATAGACTGTGCTGTAGGAGGTGCATTCAAAGTGGGGTGAGTGTTAGACCAGAGGAAAGTACAAAGTGCTCTGGTAGAGCTTCCCAGGTGATTCAGTGGTAAAGAATCTGCCTGCTATTGCAGGAGACACACACCCCCCCCTCCCCACCCAGGTTCGATCCCTGGATCAGGAAGGTCCCTTGGAGAAGGAAATGGCTGCTTCCAATATTCTTGCCTAGAGAGTTCCATGGACAGAGGAACCTAGCGAGCTACAGTCCATGGGGTCAGAAAGAGTCAGACATGACTGAGCACCCCAACACAACAATGGAAGTATAGAGGAACGAGCCATTAATTCTGGCTGGAGGAGAGTCAAGAGGGTTTTACAGAAGAGATGGCATTAAAGCTGGACATTCAAGAATGGGTCAGATGTGTATATATGGAGTATAAGGGGAGTAAGTGAAAAAGTACAGAATATCCCTGGATGATAAAGGAACACAATCAAGACCAGGTGGAAAATGAGGCATGGAACATGTTTAGTGAATGATAAGTTTGGAAGAGTGTTTGGGACAGATTGTGGAGAGCCTTGAATGGCGAACCAAGGAGACGATGGGGTGGCGTTGTCAAGACTTCTGTGTGCTTTCTCCTGAAGTTCTCTTAGTCTGCCCCCTTGTTTTCATTCCCTACCGATTCTGGCCTCCATTACCACTTACCTCCTATCTAGTTTCAGACCACCTCCTAACTAGTCCCCCCTTCTCCTTCCCTCCCCTAATGTACTTCGGCATCAGCTGAATTTTGAAGTGCAGCTCTTTTTCAGAAACCTGTAGTGGTTCTGTTTTGCCAACAAGAAAACATCTAAATTCCATGCCTGGGGTAGTTCAAGCCTCCTCTCCCCACTGTGCAAAGTAACCTGCGTATCTAGCTTTATGATTCCTTCTTTCCCTTGTTGTGAAGCTCATGTTTCCGTCACCCTCTTCCCTGTGCACATCCAGTGTGGTAGGAGAGCGGCCGAGGAACCAGCACTCAGGCTCCACAGCCAGACTTCTGGGGTCAAATCCCAGCTAACTCTGTAGCCTTGAGGAAGTTGCTCAACACTCTCCATGGATCAGTTATCCCATCTCAAAATGGGGTGTTGTCATTCTTCCATGAAGCCTCCTGGGTAAAGTTTTAGGAATAGTGCTTGGCACTTAAAGTTTTCAGATGCCAGTGTGCTTGCGATGATGCTCATTTCTGACTTCTTTACTCAGATTCTTCCCTTCTTGAAGACTTGTTTGTGTTTCTTTCCTAGTTGAATCCTACCCCATTCAGATGGCCCGCCCCTAACCTTCTGTTGCCTTTGCTCCTTCCCTAGTTGGAATTCCTCTCCTTTTATTCATAATTTATCACTTTCTTTTTTGTAGTATGGTTATTTATTTTTATTTGTCTTATCTGGCAGATTGTAAACATAATGGGGGCAGGATCCAAATGTGTCCATTTTGCTGGCTCCCTGGAACACTTAGATGTGATACCTTGTACATACTAAGCGATGAAGTAATTAGAAGGATCCTCTGATAAGCTTAATGCTTCAGAAAGAAAACAGCATTGGAGGAAAAACAGAGCTGGACAGGCAGAAAGTCCAGGGAGCCCTGTGAAGAGGCTGTTGTGATCCAGGCTAGAGGTGGTAAGGGCTTGGAAAGTGACAGAAAGATCAGAATGGAGGGCGTGAATTGCTGAGTGTCTGGGAACCAGGTGAGCACATCATCTCTTTTCCTAAAGTTGGAAACAAAAATGAAGAAAAGGGTTTCGGTCACATTTTGAGTCTCTTGACTTATTTGTAATTTGTGCTACTGGGCCAGGTCTAATCCATGGTTGGATCTTCTGGGTAATAGTATTAGATTGCTCTCCTTCCATAGATGTTAACTGTGTCTGTAAACAGCTGTGATGCATTGACTAACTGGATGCTTTTTTTCCACACAGAAAAATGAAAACCGATTCTATCTGAAGGAGGTGAATGTCAGCATGTTTTTGGTTAATGGCTCTGGTAAGTAAAACATTGGTGTGGGGGGTGGGGAAGAGTATAGGTCTCACTGAAAGAATACAAACCATGATTATCTTATTACCAAATAACAAGATAATTTAATGACAAGTGCCTTATTTAATGGAACAGAAGATTCTATGTCAAAATTGGGCTTTGACCATAACTTAGAACTGGTTTTATCTTTTGCAATATCTTGTATTTTCAAAGTAATGTAATAGTTATGTAAGTAAGTAATAGTTAAGAATGTGACTGGGTTTTAGACTGTCGCAACATCCAGAGAGAGATAGGGAACCTAGTTAGTGATCTTAAGAATGGCTTTTGTGGGCAGACCCTGTACCCTGAGCGTTCCCGTATTTCACAGAAAATTCCTCAGGATTGTCTTCCCCCTCCCCCCTTTTTAAAAAATATTGACAGGATAAGAAGTTACTAACATTTTTTTTCCTTTAAAGTTTACAGCATTTCAAATACCAATCTCAGCTACTGGGATGCTCCCCTGGGAAGTTCTTATATGTGCAACAAAGAGCAAACCGTTTCTGTGTCTGGAGCATTTCAGATAAATACCTTTGATCTAAGGGTTCAACCTTTCAGTGTGACAGAAGGAAAGTATTCTACTGGTAAGAATGAAGCAAGTTTTATTAATAATTTATGCTCATAGGTTGACTGCTAGGTGGCTTTTCTTTTGAGTTGTGGAAATTTAAGCCCTGGAATAGAGAAATAGGAATTCACCTCTCGATTGTTATAGCCCTGAGAAAGTGGTGTGACTGTATTAGCTAATCATTTTGCTCAAATTAAGTGTTTTGTAATCTCAAACAATTTGCAGCAAAGTTGTTAAAGCTAAAAACTGATAGTTCCTTTAAGTGAGCTTTACGATACTTTGGCCACCTCATGCAAAGAGTTGACTCATTGGAAAAGACTCTGATGCTGGGAGGGATTGGGGGCAGGAGGAGAAGGGGATGACAGAGGATGAGATGGCTGGATGGCATCACTGACTCGATGGACACGAGTTTGAGTGAACTCTGGGAGTTGGTGATGGACAGGGAGGCCTGGCGTGCTGCGATTCATGGGGTCGCAAAGAGTCGGACACGACTGAGTGACTGAACTGAAGTGAACATAAGACGCAGACACTCCTCCATGGGTTGTCATTTGTGGGAAGGATGGCACTGGGGAGCAGCGGTTTTGGAGCATCTTGACTGCCTTCTTGGGGCCATCTTCTCACTGGAAACATTTTCATACTCGAATTAAAGCAGTTTGGTCTCATTTTATTAAGACAAAAGATTGTGGTAGGAAAGTCTCAGATGTGGCCTATGTTTTGGCCAGCTAGAATGATCTGGAGAGTTATAAAAGCATGTGCCAGTGTGAATGAGGCTCTTTGAAGGTCTACTCAGGGCTAATGGTGGTATTTAACAGATTTTTAGTGAAAGCTTTGTGAACGGCTCATTACACTGTGTTTATACGATTATCAAAGATGCATTTGGCATTACAAGATTAAAATCTGCATGAAGAGGGAAAAGTACATAAAATTCCTTAATTGACTCGTCTTTTAAACCCGATTACATAAAATGGATGATTTGTGAATCACAGCTCTGCCAAGCAGAGCCACACCAGTCATCCACATCCTTTTCAACAATGAATTGAATGGTTTAGAAAGAAATGTGGAAGCTGCATCTGAAAGTGAATATGCTATGAGCTGCTCAGCGGTTTTGCAGTAGTGCTGAACACCTAGCCGGCCTTGGTTAGGCCAGAATAAATTAGGCTCTTGACCTTACCATTCTTGTGATTAGAGGGGTTGATCACAAATAAAACATAGTCCCAAGAATTCATTTTCCCCTTTGTCAGATTTTGCTTGCGTGCTCAGTCACTCAGTCGTGTCTGGCTCTCTGCGACCCCATGAACTGTAGCCCACCAGGCTCCCTCTGTCCGTGGGATTTTCCCTGCTAGAATACTGGAGTGGGTTAACATTTCCTTCTCAATTATTTTGATCCTTTTCATCGTTTACTTTTGAGTGTTTATCAGGCTTCCCCCTACATTATTACCTTCAAGTTTTAAGTCCAGATTTGTGTTGAACTTCAGATTATTTGCAGTGTGCAGTCAGCTCAAGCCTGTTAATCTAGTCAGCTGAAATACAAATGAGCTGTATTTTTTCTCTTACTTGCCGCTTTGGTTTTCATATACATGGTATATTGTACAACATACAATATACCCAAAGGAATATACAACATTTAGTACTGATACTGAATGTGTAACCTATTTGTGGAGCTAGGCTCTTGACTGGTAATACTTGACTGTGTAGGAGGAGGAAATAGACTTTCAGTAAGGTAAAAGTGTTGATGGGTTTTACTGAATCAGACTGCTCTCTAGAAATGGAAAAGATAGCCCCTATGAGCCCTGACTGGATTGATAAATGTGGTAAACACACTCAGATTAGTCAGAGGTCTCAGTTTCTTGACTTTAGCAGCCACTAGAAGTGTTTCCTTAAAGTTGAGAATCTGCAGGCTTTTTTTGTAAAGGCTTAGACAGTGTTTCAGCTTTGGAGGCCATATGGTCTCTGTCACAACTATTGAGCTCTGCTGTTGCAGCATGAAAAAGAGCCACAGGCAATAAACAAGTGAACCTGGCTGTTTTCCAGTAAAACTTGCCTTGTGGATACCAGAAACTTGAATTTCATGTAATTCACATGAATCACAAAATCATCTTCTTTTGTTTTTGTCCCCCCCCCAATTATTTAAAAATGTTCAAAAGGCATTTTTTAGCCTTTGGGCCAGATTTGGTTCACAGGCTATAGTGTGGCTTTTCTGATCCTGTGATGAAACCTTCCTGATCTGCCAGTTTCCCTAAAGACATCACTCTGCCACGAAGAGTCTAAACTGGCTATGTAGAAATCTGGCTAGATTGGCTCCCTTCATTTCTGATAAAGTAATACTCCTATTTTGGAAAGCACTTGGAATATATAAACAAAAGAAATATAGACACATGTATGTGTTTTACATAAATGAGTATACATGCATATCTATCTAATATATACAAACATACATGAATGAAAGGACAAATAAGTTTTAGGAATTTGATTCTAGAACAATCCATAATTTATGTAGCTTTATCATAAAAATAGACCTGTCTTAATTACTTAATCTTTTAAGAGTATTTTCTGACTTTTTAATGAACATCTTTTACTTTTGGAACATCATTTCTTTTTATTATACTCATTCTTTGTTACACACTTTTTCTCACCTACAGCCCAAGAGTGTTCGCTGGATGATGACACCATTCTAATACCAATTATAGTTGGTGCTGGTCTTTCAGGCTTGATTATCGTTATAGTGATTGCTTACCTAATTGGCAGAAGAAAAAGTTATGCTGGATATCAGACTCTGTAACACTAATCTACATGATAATAAAAGCAAGTACAAATTCCAACACGCAATAACTGTTCAATTTAAGGTATATATAGTCTACAGTGCTGATCTTAAAACAGGTGGTATTGGGGGATTTCAAACTCAAATAGATAAAAAACACCCCTAAAATGATAAACTATAAATTAATCACATGATTTTGGCTTTTCCAACTAAGGAATTGAAAACATTTTATAGCGCCTCCCCCTAAATGTGCGAAATCGCATGGATTATAGATTCTGTTTTACATTGTCTTGAATTATTATTTCGTTGCACTTTAGACATTCTGATTAGAAATGCACAGTTTAGGAAAAAGAGCTTAACCTCCTCCCCACCCTCGTATGTAGTCAAATTGAGACAATACATTCTATGGTGGATTTGTACTTGCTCATTTTGCATTTCTTAGTGATTTTGTTTGCAGGTTAACTTAGCTGCTTTGGCATTGCTGCATATTTGACTATGAGGGATATGTCAGTAGATGTGAACAGGGTCTAATAGTATTCTCTTCTTAGCAATGCATGCTTTTCTAATGCCTTTTGAGTACACTTGTACTTAATATGGCTGTAGTGACAAAAGATACAAAAGCTTTTAAAATTCTAGAATAGGTATTAATCTTACCGTTGAGTCTTTTCTTAAAAAAAAAAACAAAAACAAAAAACAAACAACTGGGTAATTCAGCCTTTTAAATGGTAAGATAAAAGACTATTCCACCTGGGCATTTCAATCCATTTTCTAGATGCTTTAGAGATAATTGCTAGGCAGTGTCAATTTGGGGTGTTAGTTCTTTGTACCCATAAATTGGCTCCTACACACAGTGCTAATATTAATGTCACTAGATTTATGTAGATTTCTCTTTAGTCTTTGAGTCTCCATGTTGGTGGTAGTTTGTTTTATTCTTTTCCTTTTCCTTAAAGAAGAAATGCCAGTATGTCCTAGAACCTAGATAAAGAACTTGGACCTAACCCAAAAGTCTTGGTCTCCTCTTTGTTGACGAAAAAGCTGTTCTTCCTTTCCAGCTTGCATTGATGGCTACATTTACTAATGTGGCTTTCATATTTAAATAGTTCAGTGCTAATCAAAGCTTACGTTTTTATTGTTCATTATGGTAGCATCATCAGTTCACATACTTGTGTTAAGTTTTGTGCTCTGGGGAGAGGCACCAATTGTCCATTTCACTTGCACCACCTAATGTCTAGAGCCCCTCTCTAGAAAGCTACTTGGAGCTGCTTTGCCAGCTTAAGGCACTTTTTAAAGGCTAAATATAAATATGATTTTAAAAAATCTTTATTTAAATAATGTTTTAGTGTAAGATTGTTACCCTTATAGGAATGGACAACGCTTCCAAGAGTATGAGCCTTAGATATTTCCAAGAGTCAAAACAAAGCAGCTTTTTTAAAAATAAAAATTGGAAGCACAAGCAAGTGGCACTGGCTTAATGCTGTTAATGTTTCTAGAAGTTTCTACCTTGAGATTATATACCTGATTCATATTAAAATACCTCTAATTAGCACTGTTTTATAGAGAACCTGACTTAATTGACTAATTTTCGTATTTTACATGGGCCAGTTTATATGCTATTACACTATTATTCGTATAGCCATGTGTTCTTTGTACCTTTTGTAGTTTTGTTTTACTGGGTTTACATCTTGATGGTCTAACACTCTATTTGGTTTCTGGGTGTTTCTTATGGGTTAGCATTTGTATAAAGAATCTGGTCCATGTAAATGCTTTTCATGTTTTTTTCCTCAAATGTTTAAACCACTAGTTGATGTATGGTATTTCTCTTCGGTTATTTGACTGTCCACTTGCTCAACATATTGCTTCTAAAACAAACAATAAAGATTCTTTTATTTCTTAAGGAAATTTGCTCACATTTCTTTCCTGTTGGCTAAAGACTAGATTTCATATACAATATATTGGCAACTTCTTCCAAAAGGAAAAACTTCAGAAATGCCTAGAACTAAATTATTTCCAGAATGTTCTGTGTATTACTGTCTGGGAGAGTGGGGGTGTGTGTGTGTGTGTGTGTGTGTGTGTGTGTGTGTGTGTGTGTAGGTCCTTACTGATGTTGGAGTGGCTACAGAGTAAAAATCAGGTCGGGGGATGAGATGTGTATGGGATGTATGTGTGTGTGTCGGGGATGAGATGTGTATGGGATGTATGTGTGTGTGTCGGGGGTGAGATGTGTATGGGATGTATGTGTGTGTGTAAGCTCCCCAGTTGAATCTAATGTGTAGCCAGTTAGGAAACCAATGATTTAGAATATTTTATAGTAAAAGCAACAGAGTATCTCTGTATACTTTTCTCAACACCTAAATTGAGGCTGATATTTAATATCTGTACATTGCAGCCACATAAACCAAGCTATTGATCCAAGCCAAAACAGGATTGTATGTAATCTTTCTCTCAGATCACCTTGAAAGGCATGAAACTTCCACTTTCTAGATGACTTCCCAGTCTACCTTAGTGTGTCACACACAACCGTTTAGCAGCCTGGCTGGCTTTCCTCTGGATTACCCAGTTAAGCCTGTGACTGCCAGTTAATCATCACAGCTCTTAACTCTACTAGCAACCACGTGCCTTTGGTCAAGCTACTCAACTGGGGTCTCTCAGTTTTTCATCTGGGAGTTGAGGGTTTTCAAGTCTTATTACTTGTATTTCTTTGAGTGAAATTTTTCATTTCAGTGAAGAAAAATATACATCTGAGTATTTTTAGAAGAAACCTGATAAGCTACTTGTTAGGGATAAAAACATTTTCATCAACATACCATCTAAAGTTTATTGCATTTTTAGGAGGAATTCTTAAATGATCAAGATATTTTTAGGATTATAGCATTTTTAATTCTATTTATTTAAGTAGATAATATTACATTGTCTTAGGCTCATCTTTCTCCTACTTATCTCCTGATCTTTTATCCTAGTACCTAATTTTCTGCATCAATAATTATCATATTTTTGAAACTAGTATAGAGTAGCTTCAGATCCGTGTAATAACTTCAAGCAGTTTGACTGTAGATCTAAAAGGTATGTGATAAATGTCACATAAAAATGTGCTTCTTAATGCTGATTCTTTCAAAGAGAAATTTAACTCATTGGTTTTAAAGAGGTGTTTGTTTTCTATTTTATTATAAATGTACATCTTGACTTTTCAACCCTCACCCTGAAAAGTGTATCTGACAAATTTCTGAACTAACATAAAATTGAAGATTAACAACATTTTTAAAATCTCCATGAACATTTTCCTTGAGATTTCAAATGGCCATGAAATTTTACCTCTAAAATTCTTCACTGCTTCTATGATTATTAAACTCTTCCACTTTTCCATTCTCCAGAAATATTGTCAGTATGGTCTCAAGTGTACATTAGGCAGATAGAGCAGGTCAGAATGACTTACAGAAGGAGGTTTTTCTTCAAGTTGTGATTTTATTAAAGATGTTTACCAAAATGGTAACATGTTTGGTAAAGATATCTTTCCATTACCTGAAGAATTTTTGCAGGTTAAATTCATAAAATCAATAGTTATTATAAATTAACACTTCACATACTAATTGAGAGCATTTTAGGTAAATGACAGCATCTAGAAAGATCTTTGTATTAGTGGAATTGCCTTTTGATCTAAGAATATTTGTCTAAATGAAAGCCTTATTGGCAGTATTTATTAAAGTCGTTTTAGTCATTTCAAATTGGGTCAAATACCCAATTTGGGAAAGAGAGGACTTTGAATTTGTTTCTAGAATGAGAAATTAATCTACTAATGAATTTTTAAAAACCAAGTTATATAAAATCCAAGGCATAATACCCAGCATGTTGCCCAGCTGTTTATATGCTGGCTGGTAATTTGGGAAATTGAAGGGGAGGAGCTCACTGGATGATCTTAACACCATAAATCCACAAAAGTCACATCTGGCAATCTCAGCTATCCTGACTGTTAACAAAACCAAGAAGCAAGTGAAAAGATCATTGAGCTGGCAGCCAAAGCTGATGTCACAAAGTCCATAAACTCTAGGACTGCATATTGCTCCCAGTTATTGCTCCAGAGACTAGTGAAAGGCTGGCACATTTCCTACATGAAAATACAGATTTGCCTTACAGCTATTCATTCTTTTGGGCACAATTCTAATAAGCATAATTATCTGATTTATCAATCCCTGGTAAATTGCAAGCGAGGAGGAGAATTAGGGCAGTGAGAGGCAAAGAAATGGAAAACAGAAGTTGTGGTTCAGCATACTAGCTGCTTCCTGTCTCTGCAAACATACTGTCTACACTGTTCCTTTCTTCTGGAGTCTCAGTAGCTTTCCTTCTGGTCAGTGCTTCTAGAATTTCATTTCTCCCTGCCTCCTAGGAGGCATCTTCAACCTGCAAAAACTCGTCTTTTTCCTTGATCGTGTAACCACTTAAGTCCCTCCTACCCTGAAGATATCCTTTCTTGACCCAGTGTGCCCCCTTCTGTCTACTTTTTTTGTCCCTCTAAACTTCTCATAACAAATACTTCCCCATCCCAAGTTCTTGATCTCCTAACCATTCACTTGCCACTCACTCTTAAACCTGCAGCAATATGACTCCTAACTCCCACCCTCTGTATTGCTTCAACCAGTGGGCATTTCTCAGGCATCTCTAATAATTGACACTATTCTCTCATGATAATGGAAACTTTCTTCCGTTGGCTTCTGAGGCACTGTTTTCTACCTACCTTTCCTACTTTTCCCTACTCCTTTCTTCTTCAAAGGGTTTTGTCCCTGACCCTCTTATTTTATCTGCCCTTGCTGAGAAATACCTCTGTCCCTGATTTGACCTATCACTTAAGTACATCAACCACTTGGTTAAGACGCAGGTATCTGAAGCTTGAATGTCTCCTTCTTCCACAAATCCCTCTCCTAATACACAGATTTTAAAAATTAAAAAACTAACCCTCATAAAAATAATTACATATAAAACAAATGCATATTATTCCTCTATTCCTTATCACCATGAACGGCACAAGCATCTACCTAATCACCAAAGCATGGAATTGGAAGCCATTCTATTATCTCCTGCCACACCGCCTACATCCATTTGGTCAATTCTGTCTTCTCATTGGATCTCTAATCTATCCCTTCTACATCTGCACATTACTAACAGTTCAGGATTGAATTATTGGTCATCTGGCTTCTAGCAGTAGAGTTGCTTCCTAACAATACCTCCAGCCTTCCATCTCCCATAACTTTTGAAAAAAATATCCTGCTTAAAATTCTGCAAAAAACTTTTTGCTATCAGTATAAGGCCAGACTACCTAGAGCATACAGTGCCTTTGTAAGCTGGTCCTAACATCCTATTTCCACCTCTTTTCCAAGAGTATTTCTTTTTTAAAAAAGTCTTTATTGAATTTGTTGCTTTTGTTTAATATTTTGGTTTTTGTCCATGAGGCATGTGGGATCTTGGCTCCCTGACATGGGATTGAACCCATACCTCCTGCACTGGAAGGTGAAGTCTTAACCAGTAGACCACCAGGAAGTCCCCCAAGAGTATTTCTTAATCCATTGTTTTAGTTATGCCAGCCTGCTTACATTTCACCCAAAGCCCTGTGTTTTGTTACCATCCATAGGTCCATATTTTTGTCTATGCTATTTTCTATACCTGGAATGCCCTTCACCCATTACATGCACAGCTAATTCTTACTCATTCTTAATATCTCAGCTCTGGTGTCACCTTTTTCCAACTATGTCTTGGGTAACAAGGCTGAGTAAATTTGATGACACTTTGTGTGTTCCCTGCCCCTGTTATAGCACATTTTGAAATTGTAACCACTGATTCTGTTGTCTGACTCCTATACCAGACTGAAATCTTGAGGCTGACAGTTATTTAATCCAGGCCAGTTGATCCCTTTCCTTACTACTAAGTGACCGTGTATTGCTCTGCATTGAGTCTTCTATCTGCTTTGTATAGTTGGTTATTTGGCTCATTTTCATTATTGCTTCCCAATCTGTGGGGCACCTGGCACTGTGCTTCTTCAACTTCGTAACGGTTTGCTTCTGAAACCTCACAGCTTGATCATCAAAGAAAGGCTAAATATATTTATCCATTATCTTCCATTTAAGAAATCTGGGAAGTAGGTGATCGTTTTATGTCTTTCATCCAAAATGACTGCATTTGGCGGGGCAGGGGGTGGGGTGGAGGCGGTACTTAAAAGTATGTTTTGGTTATTTGGAAAATAACTTCTGTGGGACATCTCATCTGCTAGTAATGAGTGCCAGTGATTTGTTGTTTGGGTGTGAAAAACGAATGTGTGTGTTGGGAAGAACTGTCATTTTAAGTTAAAGTGTACACATTAGAAATGTTGTCACTGTTCTTGTTCTCAATTGTCCTTTCTCCACATCTAGCTCAAGACTGCAGTGCGGATGGCGACAACTTCCTTGTGCCCATAGCGGTGGGAGCAGCCTTGGCAGGAGTGCTTATTCTAGTGTTGCTGGCTTACTTTATTGGTCTCAAGCGCCATCATGCTGGATATGAGCAATTTTAGAAACTTGCATTCTGATTGATTGTATAAAAATACATGCACATAACAAGATTTTCTTCTTTTCAGTTTTGAAATATTTTGTGAACATAGCAAAACTTAAATCAGTCCCAGCATATTGAGATCATTCTTTATTAGTAAAAACTGTAAATAGAACAGCTTAAAATTGAAAAAGCGTCATGTTAACTATTCCTGAAGACAAATTTGTTGAAAAGAACATGGGTGTGCAGTGTTTCAAGGTCTATCTTAAGAAGCCTTGGCCAAATTTGGATTCTAACCTAAGATGCCTGAAGCTTATTAACATGGCCATTATGGAGGTTGAATGTGTAGTTGTCTCTTCATGGAATTAATAAATGTTGTTTCACTACCGGTGTTCTGTTTTCAGTGTATAAGAACTATCCTGATTTAAACTCATCACAGTGCCTTTGCATATAGTTAATTAAATAAATGTTGATGTGGCATAAATGCCCATCATATGCTTAAACTTGGTTTTCAGTTGAATGTCCTCAGGAGTATCAGCATTTTATGTGACTTCTGCTGACTTCTTTGAAGCTGAAGTCAGTATCTTAGGCTTGTGATTTTTCCCTAGGTATAAAACAGACCCAAGAGACCACAACAGAGCTTAAACTGGCTTCAGAATTAAGAGCTTTTTAAAAAAATCTTTCTTTTTCAGCAGTATAGACTGAAAAGATTCAAACATGTTTGACCACTTACCTTTTTTTTTTTTTTTTTTTAGTGTTTTTCTCTTCCTTGGATGCCCAATTAGCACTGAAAGATAGAAATATTCTATGCACTAATTGGGAGAGATTGTGTTGTGTTTCTCTACCTCATCTTGTTGATCTCTGGAGCATTAAAATCTATTTAGTGTTGTCATTAGACTGGTACTTATGAAATGTAAGTTAACAGCAATCTCAAAAGGCAGGCAGTGAGGCATAGCAACTAGGCTCTTAGTTTTTCCAAGACAGCCCCTGTGGGGCAGAGCATAGATGGGAGTGTAGAGAGAAGCTGTTGCCGTTAAAATGAGCCAGAGAATCAGCCCCTATCAAAGCATGCTCCATGTTAGAAGTGCAGCACAGATACTGAATGTATAGACAAGTAAAAAGAAGCTTGAGAATTTCACATTGAAGTGATTATTAATTCATTCTACATATATCTTGTTCAGAATTTTTATAACTCACTAATCAGTATTTTGGCACCCAGCTATCAGTCTCAGAAAGGTTTCAGTAAAATACAGTAAATCCTTTTAATAAAAGCTATTGTCCTTGCTGAAATTCATATTATATATTCAGAACGGTAGCAACTTTTTATGCATGACGAAAATGCAAGAGGAGAAAAAGATAAAATTAGAGTAAAAAATCAAGTTATTGTTTGATCATAAATCGCACCAAATACCACATTTGTTATGTGCATGAGATTTATAAAGGACCTTAAAGACTATTTATACCCCATAATTTTTACAGAAGAAGAGAAGTGCCTTCACTGAGGTTATATATCTAGTGGACAACAAAAGCATTATTACCATTTTTATTTAAAAGAGTCCCAATGAAATCTCATCACTCAATAGTAAAACTGGTTTAAACTTGAAACTATGAGATTAGCATTGGACACTTTGAGTTTCTGTACTAATTACTTCCAATAAATGATATATGACACCAACTTTGCTTAAATATTTTTGGAGGTAATGTTTGCTTTTGAGTGCCTCCTATTTTGATCTTGTTTGCTACTTCAAAGCCTAAAATCTTGGATGGGATCACAAACATGGGAGGACAAAAGAAGGAGTAAACACTTGTTGACCTTCTGATGTGTATCAGATATTTTAGAAATATAATTGTTTTTAATCCTCAGATTCCGTATAATGTAGGTATTATCCCCTTTTATAGATGAGGAAAGTGAAGCCTAGTTTAAATTACTTGACGAAGGTCCTTTAGCTAGTACTTGAAGGAGTCAAGATTTAAACTCAGTTCTGTCTCAATCCAGAGCTCAGAATCTACACTGCGCGTGCACACAGCCTTCCTGGTGGTCCAGTGGTGTCCACTGGATTCTGCTTTATTCAGGCCATTGCTCAGCAAAAAATAATATAACCTGATAGTTACCTAATGCTTGTATGAAAAACATTATATTGCATTTTCTTGATCGTAAATCCTTTTTAACTTGAATTTTATTACTCAGAGGTTTTATTTATATTTTCACGACAGTTATGACAAGGTAGGAAGGGAGTGGGGAAATACACAGGTGGTGGTTTTCTCTTTTCCCATGGTGCTATTAGACAATTCAGCATAAAGTCTTCCCATATTAGGCAAGCACAATTGTTTCAGACCCTCTCCTGTTGTCCCCTTAACTTATGGTTTTTGTACTGAGGAATTAGGTGTGAATAAAGATGAAGTGACAGTGAGATACAGGAGGATTAGTTAGTTGGAAATGTTAATATTTGGGTGGATATAGTAAAAAATAGAAGATGGGGTAATGCTCTGAAAGACTAACCTATGTACACATTCAAAATGCTTGTTTCTTGTTTGCTTGTTTCTGCTTAATTGCATTCCTTACTAATTTCCTTTCCTTGCTTTCTGTCTGTTCTTTTCTGACAGCTGAAGAATGTTCTGCTGACTCTGACCTCAACTTTCTTATTCCTGTTGCAGTGGGTGTGGCCTTGGGCTTCCTTATAATTGTTGTCTTTATCTCTTATATGATTGGAAGAAGGAAAAGTCGTACTGGTTATCAATCTGTGTAATCAATTAAATCTAGTAGGTTCTTTTATTTTTATTTTTTGGCTATCAGAAGTTATGTCTTCTATTGGCTAAAAGCCAGGAAATGCTGTGCAATTGTTTGGGATATGCAGATTAACCTCAGTGAGTTGCTAGCTAACTTGGGCATGAGTAGCACTCTTAGGACCAATTTCTGTTTTTTATTTTTCTATTTTTGTTCCTTTGTAAAAGCGTAATTGAAAGAAAAATTGTGGCTTACAGTATCTTTTTAGTAAATAATGATTTTAAGCCTCTGGCTCCAATTATGAAAGCATTGCTATTGAAGGGTAATTTTATATGTTGCAGTTACTTGTATTTTGCCTCTTTGACATTATTTGCAAAATCAAAGCTGTTGGAGAATTTAAGTTGCTTCAGAAAATAAATTCAAGAACATAATGGAATTCATTTTCATTGGTGGCAAACATAAAATTTGGTTCGTCATCAGATTTAGTTTTCCCAAGATTATTTAAATCTTGATTTTTCTGCTAGTTAGAAAGAAAGGAATGTTTTCCCAATATTGTATTTAATAGCAAAAGTCTGGCTGTTTTCTTAATTACAATTAGTGGCTACTCTATTTTAACAAGGACGTCTTTTTTTTCCTACTAGAGTTTGGAATATATTGACTATCTCAGACTTGCCATTTATGCTGAAGGTTTAAGTAAGATCTACAACCCTTTTTTTTTTAAAGGTGTTGATACCAAATTTTTTTGCCGTACTGCACAACACAACACGCGGGATCTTAGTTCTTCCACCAGGCATTGAACCCTTGACCCCTGCAGTGCAAGTGCAGGGTCTTAACCACTGGATCGCCAGGAATTCCCTGGGTTGTTATTATTTTTTTTTTTAGAGTTATGAATTAGAAATTTTTTTTTCCTCATGGAGCCTTACCTTGTTCAGAAAGTTACTTCATCCTCCACTAAAAAAGAACAAGACGAAGCTTTATTTTGTGTGTGCTGTGTGCACTCTCATCCCCCTGTATGAATAAGTTCTAATTGATAAATTTTTAATGTGTTGGTTTCTTTTTTCTTACAACAGCAAGTGCTAACTCTAGAAACTAGTGGGCCCTAAGTATCATCAGTCAAATGGCTGCCTGGCCAAAGCTGGACCAGGAATATTTTGTAAATTTGTTGATCTTGATAACAGACTTGTATCCCTGTAGGGACCTCTGATGGCTCTGGCTGCTAGAGTCAGATACTAGAGGCTTCTTCTCCCAGTGTCTGCTTGATTGGCCAGGCTATTGAATCACCCCGTGATTTGGAAGCACAGTGCTGTATCTCTTTAGTGTGCAGCTTTGCACACGTGTGATTTAATGTGATTCCCATGAAGGCAGATGCTGATTTTATCAAGCTATTTTCTATATAACTAAAAAACAAGCATCTTCCAAAGATCTGTCTTCACTTTAAAAACTTTCTTGGATTAAAAAAATTAGGCTTAAACCTTAAATAAAGTTTGTTATTAAATCCAAGGATAAGATCCCCATCTACCTCTCAGCACAGGGCAGATGCTCTCCACTGTATTGCTGCCATTAAGTGATGCCAGAACTCTGCCAATAATCGGGACTGGAAACTTTCATAAAAAAAAAAAAAAATTCATCAACATCTTTCTTTACTATCCTTATATGTGCACCTCAAAGGCATATATTCCAAACTGGAGTAGAAAGTCAGAATGCTGAACTACACTTCCCTTGAACTTTCTAGTTCTGACTTGCAGACTTGAGCTCTCCTCGATTTGCTAAGTATATAAAGAACATTTTCTTTTAAAATGTTTTTTTTTGTATGTGTGAAAACAATTGATTAGCTGTTATTTAGTCAGAGTGATGGCACCATAAAGAACAGTGGCTTCGTTTCAATAAATATTTTTGAGATGATTGTCTAAAAGCCAGGTTATTTAAATCAGCTTGTGACCTTGCCAGGTATATGGGTTGTAAAATTCAGATACATTTAGAAGTATGGGTTCATTTAAAAGTTTTCTACCTGTTGGGTTGGAAACTAACATCATTAATTCTTCAGTGAGTATCATGGTTTTATCTTAGATAATTAGCAAACATGTTTAATTCTTGAGAATTAAGATTAATTAAAATATAAAATTATCAGATGGTTAGAACAAAAACTGCTTCAATTCCAATAAAATACAGGAAGCCCCAAATTTATGAACTGAGTGAGCTTTGCTCACTGAGTTCATTTTTCTCAGTACAACAGTGGATCAGATAGTGGGGCTTTGAACTCATGAATATAAAGAATTATTTTCACCTGAGCTTCTTTGAAAGAACTGATGCTTGCTGCTACCTAAAGTTTTGGATATATCAATATAGTGAACTAATTAATACCTACAAAATAAAGCATACTGTGGCACTCCTGTTTCATCTGATATGTGTGAATTTTAGATCAGTGGATTAAAATATAATAAAGATCATTCAATCTATATTACTATGGGTAACTTCATTTTTATTCCATGTTCTCAGTATTTAGAGGTTGGATTGGTTCGTATAACTGAGTTCCTCAAATTTTTGTCTCTTGAATTGTCAATAGGACTTACATAATCTCAGGTCTGCAAATTTACATAGGGCAGTCATTAGGACATTAGAACCTTTAATATAGACATCTCAAATATGGGGGCCTATATCGTCATGAAAATTCCAAGAAGATATTGAAAATAAAATATAAAAATCAAATTTAAGAGCTTCATAATAATTGTACTTTTAATATATATATATCTGTGTCTGCATCGATAAACTGTATTCACTGTTGAAATTGGTTCCATTCTGAGCAGGATAAACACCTCAGGGATATGAAGGGGCAGAAGAGGAGCTATCCATTTTCTGAAAATTCCTTTGAATTCCTGATAATCCAGTCTAATGCTCAAATGTTATATGACTGGATTAAATGGCACACATTCCTTTTACTTAAGAGACACTTTTGGTGGGAGAAGGAATTGAACTTTGGATCTCTCCATAGTTCTGAATAACGGGGTTTCATTTTCTGACTGGAAGTCCTGTTAAATGTTTAATGGGCTTTAATTCAGTCAAAAAATGGCCTTACCTTGCATTTGTGGGACTGGGCACGGGGTTGTCTGTCTTCTCTCAGCTGAATATATTTCATAACTCTGCACCTCACAAAACCTCTGAAAGAAGCACTTTATAGATAGCAAGTAGAGTGTTTCCATATATGTTGCCATCTAAAAGGCAATGTGGAGGTCCATCTTTTTTAAGTTCAGTATGTATATTGTAAGTGCTAGAACAGCCTTTAGAATTCTAAGGAAACGTTTTGCTTTCTCTTTGCTGTTATTGTCTTTTTACTGTATTTTGATGGTAGTGTAAATTTGAGTCCCTCTATTTCAAGAGAGTGTGAACAGGAAAAATCTTGGCAACCAATTCATTTTTAGTAGGAAAATGCAGCTATAGTTTTATTGAGCAATTACAGTGCTGTTTACTTTATACACACATTTCATTCACTTAATCCTCACAGCAACTCTCTGAGGTTGGGTGGTATCATTCCCAGTTTACCGAAGAGATAACTGAGGTTTGAGCTGTTATTTAACAAAAGTCCCACAAAGAGTAAGTGATGAAACTGACATTTGAACCCAGTTCTATCTGCCTTCAAAGACCGTGCTCTTTACCACCATGCATCTTGGCTTCTAAGAAAGAATAGATTAAGAAGAAACATACCTTGCATTAAATGGTTACAGAAATCTGACTTCTATACTCTTCTGTCCTGCATAAAGTCACCCTATAAATGTTCTTCAGTATTCTTAAAATAGCTAGTTCAGCCCAGTTGAAGCGAGAGTGAATGTGGTGGCAGTGTGCGTTGTGAAAGATCAAACCAAGGCCAGTTTGTGCTGCACCTCGTTAGAGATGTTAAGCCCTGAATGTCACTGTTTTTCAGAGTAGCCTCATCTAGTTATTTTGATCACGTATCATTATCATTCTGTCCTCAAACTGTTCTGCACCATGAATCATTCTGACTGTGCATTAGTGTGTTTAAGAGACTAAATGGATCTGTCTCCTCACTTTACCTGAATTAATGTCATCCCTACCCCCAGCCATCCCCTAACTTTAAGTGCAGTATAGCCATGACACTTGGCAGTCCTTGCTGGGTGGTTCTGAGCCCCAGTATGCAGTTCCTCCTACTATCTAGAGCCTTTCTGAGAGGGCACTGAAACATGTATATCACCATAGGTAAAATAGATAACCAGTACAAGTTCGATACATGAAGTAGGGCACTCAAAGCTGGTGCTCTGGGACAACCCAGAAGGATGGGGTGGAGAGGGAAGTGTGTGTGGGGGTGTTCAGGATGGGGGAACACGTATACCCGTGGCTGATTCATGTCGATGTATGGCAAAAACCACCACAATATTGTAATTAGCCTCCAATTAAATAAACAATTTTTTTTTTTTAAGAAATTCTCATTCACATTTGTTGTTAGTTGCTCAGTTATGTCCAGCTCCTTGTGACCCCATGGACTGTAGCCTGCCAGGTGCCTCTGTCTGTGGGATTTTCCAGGTAAGAATACTGGAGTGGGTTGCCATTTCCTTCTCCAGGGGATCCTCCTGGTCAGGGATCAAACCCACGTCTTCTGCATTGCATGCTCTTTACTGCTGGGCCACCAGGAAGCCCTTAGTCACCTACTTATTTTCCAGCCATAATGTGCAACTCTTCCGCTCCCACCTTATCTGCTCTCCTGTCCTCCCTCCTCTCCAGCCATACTGGCCCTCTTGCTGCTCCTCAAAGACCCTCAGGGTGTCTTCCCTTCAAGGCCCTTGTGTTTGCTCTGCCTTTTACCTGGAAAGATCCCCTAGCTATCCTCACGGTTCATCCTCTAGTCCCATTTAGGTCTCTTCAAATGTCACCTAGTCAGGGAAGCATTCCTTGACCACTCTATAACTCCAGTGTTCCCCCTACACCACTTCCCATCCCCTTTAGTCTGTTTCACTTATATATTACTTCTGCCCATTACCATCTGACATACTATTTATTTTACTTGCTAATCTGTATTTCATGTATGCTTCCCACTAGAAGGTAAACGTCATGAAAGCAGGAATCTGCAGTGTTTACTAGGCTGTTATATTTGCTGATAAGTGGTCATTTTTGTAGTAATAGCTAAACACTAACTCCTTAATACCTGTTTTATCAAATCTAAGATGCTATCAATTGTAAGATAAATACTCGTTAAACTGAGAAGCCTATTTTCAAAAATGAAAAAAAATGTACATCTTAGAGTTGATATGCATCAGGCACTGTGGAGAGTACTATTCCTGCATTATAACACCTACCATTAATCCACTGAATGCATCTGGGATTCAGAGGCAAGCCATAAGCATGCTACCATTAGAACTTCCCTTCAGTATGACATACAGCTTCTTGTGTCCTCTTCAGTTCCAAAAACAAGTCTGGTGGCTATGATTTTCCATTTTAAAGCAGACAGCATTTAATATTCATGTTTCCTTTTAAATGCTACATAGCATAGCATGGCAGGTATATCAGAAAATAATTTGCATCCTTGCTCTTGACACACAGCAGAGTGATAAGTAACTTGGACAAGTCATTCAACCTCTCTAAGTTTAGGTTTCTCCATTTGTAAGATGGAGATGGTACTGCCTTCTACTTACTGTCTTGTAGGGTTTTAAAGGGAATTAAGTAAGATAATGCTACCAAATTTACAAAGTAAGCTCACATAAACATGAGCTTTTAAAAAATCATATAGGTTGGAATCTTCTTCCTAAAGATGATGTCACATGTTTAGACAAGATCATGGAAAGATGAAGAGAGAATGAAAAGTGAAAGTGAAGTCACTTAGTCATGTCTGACTCTTTGCGACCCCATGGACTGTAGCCCATCAGGCTCCTCGGTCCACGGGATTTTCCAGGCAAGAATACTGGAGTGGGTTGCCATTTCCTTCTCCAGGGGATCTTTCCGACCCAGGGACTGAACCCAGGTCTCCCGCATTGGAGGCAGACGCTTTATTGTCTGAGCTACTAGGACGGACAGAAGAGAGTAAAGGGCTGAGATAAAGCCTTAAGGAACAGAAATCCACTCAAACTAGGTTATAAAAAGAGCAACGAATTATGAAGTGATTGTATAAGTCTCACAGAATCCAGTCGAAGAAGTACATTTGAGACTCAGACGAATAGAGTTAATTCATAAAGCTTCAACTGAGAATGTTACAGGTGATAACTACCAAGAAAACTTAGAAAAAAGTGATTACTGCATTTATTAAGATGTGTTATAAAGCTCAGATCAAGTGTTAGATGGATATAATAGACCAACAATTTAATGGACAACGTATATACACACATTGTATTTGGTATTTGATAAAGGTGGTCCTTTCAGATCAGTGGGGAAAGACTGGAACATTGAAAATGATGCTGAGCTACTAGGTTGATTATTTTGGGAAAAAAAATACATTGAGACTTACCTTATAAGTACCAATACTTATATCAAAATGCCACCACACACAAATTTAAAGATAATCTACAAACAAGGGAAAAATACTTGGCATCCTAATTATGACAAAGGGTTAGGTTAATATCCTTACTATCAAATAAAAGCAAGGTGAGTATTTCATGAGTACACTTAGGACATGAATAAATCATGACAGAAGAAATACAAATGCATAAGTAATTTCAAAAAATACTCCATCTTTCTATGTAAGCAAAGAAATGCAAGTCAAACTAAGATCTTTCAAACTGGTTAAGATTTTTTAAATGATTATATTTACTATTAGGTTTTCTTCTTGTAGCTCAGCTGGTAAAGAATCCACCTGCAATTCAGGAGACCCATTGGGAAGATGGAGAAGGGGTAGGCTACCCACTCCAGTACTCTAGGGCTTCCCTGGTGGCTCAGCTGGTAAGAATCTACCTGCAATGTGGGAGACCTGGGTTTGATCCCTGGTTCAAGAAGATCCCCTGGAGAAGGGAAAGGCTACCCACTCCAGTATTCTGATCTAGAGAATTCCAGGGATGGTATAGTCCATGGGGTTGCAGAGTCGGACATGACTGAGCAACTTTCACATTCGTATTTATTCTTGGGCATGGTACAGAAGACTCTGCACACTAATATTGTTGAGAGTGAAATGAAAATTTGAAAACAATCTAAATGCCCAGTGAGAACTCCTTAAGTACAATAAATTGAAACACTGACATGACAGCATTTTACACGACCATTTAAAGTTACATTCTCAGATAATTCAGATATGAGACAATGTGCCCTACTGCTAAGTGAGAAACAGATGCAGGAAAGGAATATGTACTGAATTAATCTGTTTTGGTAAATAAATCTGTGTATCTGTAACTGCTCTGCCACCCAAAAGTGCTTCCTATACCTTCCTGCATGTGGGGTACAGAGCCCACCATGGAAGGGATCCAAATTTGAGTCACTACTTTTACAGTTGAGGCTTCAAAAAAAAAAATGTATCGTATTGTGTCTTGGTGTATATAAATATGTGGTTCTATATACACCTAAGTGTGTGTGTATGTAAAGTAAATACATTCTAAACAGTAGTTACCTCCAGGTTTGGGGATTGTACATGGTTTCAATTGCTTTTCCTACTTCTGTTGTGGTGAATCCAGTTTACTTTGACAGTCAGAAAGGGCCTCAGGAAAATAATTTCCCAAGAGAATGTTATGAATCTCCTTGGTTCTCTCTTGCATCTTGCTCATAAATAAGGGTTGACTCGGTGAGAGGACAAAGCCTCCACTCCTGCCAGGTATCAGGGCTCTGCCCTCATTTGAAACTTGTTTTTATTAGAGAAAACTAACATTGCTCACTAGTCTGGCTAGCTGGCCTTTGCCATGCATTGGGCACAGCTCTCACCTGCACAGGGACGCAGCACATCTATCATGGAGTGGTCTTTTGTTGCCTCCTGCGACACCTGACGGAGAAGGCGATGGCACCCTACTCCAGTATTCTTGCCTGGAGAATCTCATGGACCGAGGAGCCTGGTGGGCTGCAGTCCATGGGGTTACGAAGAGTCAGACGCAACTGAGAGACTTCACTTTCACTTTTCATGCACTGGAGAAGGAAATGGCAACCCACTCCTGTGTTCTTGCCTGGAGAATCCCAGGGACGGGGGAGCCTTGTGGGCTGCAGTCTGTGGGGTCGCACAGATTCGGACACGACTGAGCGACTTAGCAGCAGTGACACCTGAGCGGGGCTTCTCCCCATCCCTACACTCGCTGCCTGCAGAGGCCCCCAGAGGAAGAGTCAGCTGGGAGCCACTACTTCTGCAGCTGTATGAGACAAATGGGAGTGGAAGTGTTCATGGGCAAGGGGCTCTGTGAAGGTGGGGGTGGGGAGCGTAGGAGCCACCCTACGCTGCTCCACTTTCTGCATCGCTCTCCCTGTAACTTTCAGCAGGCTGACACCCCTAGAAGCCATGTCCACACTCCTTCCAGCACCTTCTTTTGTAGCATCAACACTCCACAACAACCAACCCTGACTCTTTGGGCACCTCCACTCACTTCCCTCTCCACCACACTGGCTCTATGATTCAGAGTCCTTCCATTATACATCCAGCAAGGTATTGACAGACCCTGTTAACTGCTAGTAACTGGTAAGGGTACAAGGATGAGGTTCTGATATAGCAGAAAGGGCATGGAGTTCAGTGCCAGACAACTGGAGTTAGAACCCACGCTTGACCAACTCCCAACTAAATGACTTTGGGTAACTTACTAAGTTGCCACATTTGTTAAAATGGGAGTAAAATATCCTCCTTGAAGAACTATTAACAGAGGCATCTATTATACCTATACTTTACAGAGCTGTCACCAATGAGAATAATAGCCATACAGTGTCACATGGTGGCCACTCTGTGGTATGAGAAGTCACACCATGGGCACCCTTTATACCCATTACCCCATCATCACAGAGATCATAATGGTGGGGGGAAGGGAGCCGACACTTTGGGGATCAGAGAAATTCAGTAGCTTGTTTTAGGTTACACAGCTAGTAATTGGTAGAACAGGTGTATGGGCCCAGTCACCCAGGCTCTTAAACAACTTACTGCCTTTACCTGCATGTGTCCAGCTTGGGCACAGCCAACCTTAATGATTCTGGCCAAAGATTCATGCCGGTTGCTATGGAAAAAAAAGTCAGGCCTGAAACATTAGGTGATTATATTGAGCTACAGAAGAGTTGTACCTGGAGAGTCTGGTTTCTTACAGTTCTACAGACATTCCAATGGACAACAGTGTGTTGTGGAGCCTTACGTGAGCCAGCCATAATGAGGTCCAGGGTGATTTGTTCCCATTACACTATGGGTACAAACAAAGGTTCTCAAACATTAGTAAGCACCAGAAACACCTGTTAGACCCTACCCCCACAACTGCTAGAGTCAGGAGGTCTGAGGTAGAGCTTGAGAATTTGCATTTGTGATTAAGTTCCCAGTTGATCCTGATGCTGCTAGTTCAAAAACCATGCATTGAGAACCACCAGATTAAAATGTACTATAATATTCCCATCTCATCTGTGTCCTGTCCTCCCAGAATTCCAGGGAGTAATCAGCATACACAAGTGCATCACAAAACCAGCCTCCAACCCGGAAAACTTAGCTTTGTAATGATGCCCTTGACGGTCCCATTCCTCCCCAGCACCCTCCCGAATAACCAAGGCCTCCCAGTAATCAGGACCCTGGGAGCGAGGACGCTGGTGGGGCAGCTTCATGTCTGTTCTCTGCCCCATGTGTCTCTACACCAAGCAGGGAGCCAGACTCTACCCCCTTTGCCTCTGGAAACTTGCCATGTTAGCCGACTGGCTAAGCCTGACTCTTCTCCAGAATCCTGAGCACCCTGATGGTATTGTGCATAGGAGGGAGGGGAGAGTGGCCTGCAGGGCAGAAATTTCTGCTCAAGGCACTTCTGGGAGACAGGGCCTCAGGGAAATGGCTTCTTGGTGCAGATAGGGAAGCTGGACACATCCCAGCCTTGGCAGAAGCCCCCTCCTCACCTCACCTCATCTCCTCCTCTCATGCCCCATGGGCCCCAGGAGTAGCAGAGAAGCCCACCTTCAAGGACACGAGGGGAGCAGGGACAATCACAATGGACTGAAGACCCTCGGAAGTCCCTCCCCCAGTTCTTGAGTAACTCACATGAAGAGGAAGGGCCCTTCAATAGCGAATGAGATGGAATTCTCTAGTCACCTCAGTGGGATGGAGGGAAGAGGCAGATTTAAACCACTTCTGAACAAACCTGCCCCTCAGTACACACAACACAGAAGACACAGCAGGTAAGTGAACACTCTGTTACTAGTTAGAAGCAGAAAACCTCTGACAAATGCTGAGCCTGGTGAGCTGGAATCTCCTGGAGGAACTTGAGGACACCTCTTGTTCATACTGGAGCCTGAACTGACTTCCAGCCCCTGGGCGGACCCTGGCTCCCCCTGGCTTGCAGCAGCTGCCTCAGGGGAGCAGAGCGCCTGAAGACACCAAGTGGAAGAGAAGGGCCCAGGGGCATCCTCAAGAGTGCCTATTCCAGTCCAGTTCTATTTTTAATCTAGTTCAAGAAAGCACAATTCATAGCACAATGCCTGTCCTAGAAAATACATGTTATTCTTCATCTACTCTTGACTGAAAAGGGCTTGGGATGGAAGAAGCCTGAGGCTGAGGGCCTGAATGTGTAGCAAGACAACCCAGTGGTCTTTCAGAAAACCAGGAAAAGTTGCCCTTCTCGGGGGAATCAGCAGGAGTATGAGAAAAGTCCTGCTTGTACTTTTGTGAGGCTACATTCCCAATATAAGCCCCTGCTCATTTATTTCCACTGCGATTAATGTGATGAGCAGTTCAGTCATTCAAATTCTTCCATGAAAGTCTGATTTTGCTCTCAGAACTGTAGAAATGCCACACTATATGTAAGGCAAAGAAGTCATACCTGATATAATTGGTATGCCAAATTAGGCTGTCTCCTGTCATGTAGCCTCTTTCATCCAACTGAATTAAAATGTGTGCACCAGATAACAACATACAGTAGTAATTCCTAGTACATGCTAGACAAAAACTGCTTGTTCAATGAATTAATGAATGCAATATGACAAACCTGTTAAATCCCTAAAATTTAATACTACCCTCCCACCCCTCTTTGAAACTTGGTCATTCCCTTTTCCTCAACAGACTAAGCTTAATAAAATCTTGTCGGCCCTCCCTTGTTACAAGATGTGTGTCAGAATGTCTTCTTTCCTCTGATTCTTCATTCTTTTTTTCTGCTTCAGCCAGCTGGAAGGGCATTTCATGGTGATTCACACATGGAGAGTTGGACTTCCTTCAGCCTCAGATGAAGATCCTAGAGTTCAGAGACATAAAGAACAGGCCCAAACCAATGAATGTTATAAAAACAGATCAAGGAACAAATATGAACATGGGTGCAGTATACAGCATAACGATAGTATTCTCAAGGAAAAGCAGTGTTCCTAGAATAAAACGTATCATGTTCTAAAAAGCACAGTTATTCTCAGCCAAAGACCTGGTATCATGGGGAAGAGGGGCTAAGAAGAATAGAGGAAGGAGAAAAATAATGTTTAATCACATCAGCCCATATACCTTAAGGTGTCAACCAATTGGTAGCAGCCATCGACAGTCTACCACCTGTGAATTTAAATGCCATTGGAGAATTTTTCCTTTAAAAATTAACATATTCATTAGAACCTCATCTTTCTTTGAAACAATACACATATACACACGTATACATGTATAATGTGAAAGTAGGGGTAGAGATCCATATGTAGAAACATACTGTTGTGTTAAAATGGTTATGGCTCATTGGTAGGATAATGAAAATTTTTGTTTGATGGATTTTCAAATTTTCTATGATGTAAATAAAAGTTTGTGATCAGAAGGGGATCTCCAGAAATTGATTTCTCTTTAGAATATGTCTCCATTATTTTTCTACATCCCTGAATTCAGTGAGGAGCTTCTTTGGGGCAAGACTTCCCACCTCAGTTAGTATCTAGATTGTTTTGCATTCATCGCAAGCCAAACATCAGGAAAAGTTAATCCCATTCTGTACCTTAGGCAGTCCCAATCCCTCCTCCTGAGGATCCCTCTTCCTAGGGTTTAAATGCTTTCTTACCATCTGGAGTCCTGGGCATCTGATCCTGAGGTTGTTGATTCATTGGGTCATCTTGGGAGTACCCCACAGGGCTTCTGAAGTGGGGACCTTCCCCTTGGCCTTCGATCCTCTGGTTCCACGGCAGGGCTACCTCTTCCTGGGGCACAGCTACAGGCCACATAGCAGGTGCACACATCACCCCAGCAGGCATCTGGGGGCCGGGTATGCTGCTGCGGCGGCGGCGGCTCCTTCGGCTTCTGAGAGTACCCTAGGTGGAGGTGGTGGGTATGGGAAGGGCATGGGGTATGGCATGTACCTGGGGCATGGCCTGGAAGCTAGGGGTTGAACAACCTGGGCCCAGGGATCGTGGGCTCCCTGGACGTACTGCACACCGCCTGCCGAAGCATTTTGCACCTCCTCCCTCTGGGCCTCCAGCTGCCTGCGCTGCGAGGTCGCGACCAGCAACCTGTTGCGCTCCTCAGTGGTCACGGGCCACGTGTCAGCCCGGAGCTGCGGGGATTGAGAGCTGACTACGACCGCCTGGGACTGCCTCTCGGCCTGCAGCAGCTGCCTGCGCAGGGCCTCGCGCTCGCTCATCGCCCGTTGCAGGTCTTGGCGCGTGCGGCGCAACTGCATGACCATCTGCTTATGCTCCTCGCGCAGACGCTGCAGCTGCGAGGCCAGGGCCCCAGGTGGCCGTCTCGCGCTCCTCCACCTGCTCCTGCAGCTGCTGGACGCGGCGGGCCTGCTGTTGTCGCTGCCTCGTGGGCCACCCGCACGCTCAAGGCCAGCGCGCTCCAGGTATAGGCCCTCTTGAGGTTGTGAGGCATATTCAGGTCGGCCAAGACGGACTGCAGCTCGTCCTCGATCTCATTCCAGGGGCCGCGAGCGGTAGGTCATGTAAAAATCTGGGCCGCCGCCATCTCTGAGTACTTCTTGGTTGATGAACGTAACTACGTCGCTGTGGCGAAAACCGCTCCTGGGATCTTCGTTGTCTAAGGCCATGTCCCCCGCGGCCTAGTCTGAGGAGATGCAGCAGCTCTGGGGGAGCGATGGCCGCTAAACCGATCTGCCTCTCAGCTCCTCACTCAGTCCTCCTTCAGCCCTAGCTCAGTCCTGGCCTCTTTCGCCTCCTTCCCCTCACACCCACGAGTCCCCTAACGAAGAGTGGGGTGACCGGCTCCTCACACCACGTGACGCTTCAGAGCTGTGGGCTTCGTTCGAGTGAGGCTGCAAGGCATGGTGGGAGCCTCCGTCCTCGGCATGGCGCCCCCTGTATGACGGGGAAGTGAGGCGCCTGCTCCTGGATCCACCGTGGACACACTTTCCTTGGCACACCGCCCCCCACAGGGCGGGCTGGCTAGTGACTGCCGTGTGCAGCACAGTGAATTCGCGTTCCCAAGAGATTCTGACGCACCTGGATACCGAAGAATTTCGAATCTGGGAGTCAGTTGAGTGGGCCGGGCGCGGGGGTCGGGGGTTGGGGTGGGGGTGGGGTCGTTTGGTTCAGCACCCTGTCGCTTTAGGTCAGCCGCTATCTCACATTTTCTATATGGTTTCAAGCTGTCTATACTCTTCCCTGATCCTAAAGCAGACAGCCTTGGAGTTCGGCTGGTCAAGAAAATCAAGTGGTTGAGCCATGAAGCCCCTTGATTTTTATTGCTGAACCCTATCTTCAAGCTCTAGATCCCAGCTCCTCCTATTCCTTTTTTTCAGAGACTTCGCTGCGTCTTCCCACCCCACCCCACCCCATCCCCCTATTTCCTGCATCTCAGCCAGGCTGCACCACCCCTGTGCTACTGGGTATTTTTCTCCCAGACAGCAAGCCTGTTCAGGTTCCCTATGTGCTTGGAATAATTTCCTCCCCTCTAACCTATGTCCTGGACTTTCTTCTCATTAGAATAGTCTCTACTAGGTCCACTTCACTGTGCTCCCTTTATCGTTCAACCTGCTGCACTTTGGTTTTCACCCTACAAAAACTTTAGTGAAAAATCTCTGATAAGGTCACCAGTAGTCACTATCTCAGTACCAAAGCAAGTGGATACTTTGATAGTTTTTATATGAATTTTTTCAGTAGGCTTTCATTCCAGAGAAGGCGATGGCATCCCACTCCAGTACTCTTGCCTGGAAAATCCCATGGACAGAAAAGCCTGGTAGGCTACAGTCCATGGGGTCGCTAAGTGTGACCTTACTTTCACTTTTCACTTTCATGCATTGGAGAAGGAGGTGGCAACCCACTCCAGTGTTCTTGCCTGGAGAATCCCAGGGATGGGGAGCCTGGTGGGCTGCCATCTATGGGGTCGCACAGAGTCCGACACGACTGAAGCGACTTAGCAGCAGCAGCAGGCTTTGATTCTTTTGACCATTCCTTCCTTGACACTCACTCTATCCTGTCTTGCTTTCTGTGACATCAAATTTTTCTGATGCTCCTCCTGTCCCTCTGGCTTATCTTTCTGTTTCTTTTGGCTGTTTGTTCATCTCTGCCCATGGTTCCAAAGTTAGTATTTTCCCAGTTTTGTCTTCAGACCCCTCCTCTTCATTCTATATGTTCTCCTTGAATGAGCTTATTCACTCCTATACTGTTATTTTATTTTCTCTGGACTTCAACCCCATCAGCTCTAAAATAGGAATAGGTAGGATTTACCTTATAAGGTTGTAAAGATTAAAATGTTTAGAATATGTTAATTCTTATTGCAATGATTACATAATTGCTGCTAATAGAAGTCATAATTGTGGTAATGATGGGGTGATAGTTTTAACAGTCTATGCCCAGTTGCAGCCCCAGATCCTGTCTGGTTATATATATGCATATATATGTAGAGAGAGAGTTTATTTATAATATTAGTTTCAGGTATATAACATAGTACTTCAACATTTTTATAGATTATATTCCATTATGGTTATAAAATATTGGCTATGTTCCCTGTGCTGTACAATAAATATATCCTTGTAGCTTATTTATTTTATACATAGTAGTTGGTACCTCTTAATCCCCTACTCCTATCTTGCCTTTCCCCCCTTCCCTCTCACCACTGGTAATCACTAGTTTGTTGTCTATATCTGTGACTCTATTTCTTTTTTGTTATATTCACTAGTTTGTCTTAGTTTTCAGATTTTTTAGATATAAATGATAATATACAGTATTTTACTTTCTCTGACTTATTTTACTAAGCATACTGTCCTCCAGGTCCACCTACGTTGTTGCAGATGACGGAATTTCATTCTTTCTTATGGCTGTGTAGTATTCCATTGTGTGTATGTGTGTGTGTATACCCCAGATCTTCTTTATCAATTTGTCTGTTGATGGACACTTAGGTTGCTTCCGTATCTTTCCTATTGTGAATAATTGTAGGTAATGCTGCTATGAACATTGAGGTGCGTGTGAATTTTGAATTAGTGTTTTCATTTTCTTTGGATATATACCAAAGAATGGAATTGCTGAATCGTTTGGTAGTTCTATTTTTAGTTTTTGGAGAAACCTCCATACTATTTTCCATAGTAGCTGCACCAATTTACATTCTAACAGTGTACTGCAGCTCCCTTTTCTCCACATTCTCACCAATACTTGTTATTTGTGGCCTTTTGACAATGGCCATTCTGACAGGTGTGAGGTGGTAGCTCATTGTTTTGATTTACATTCCTCTGATGATGAGCACTGTTGAGCATCCTTTCATGGGTCTGTTAGCCACCTATATATCTTCTCTGGAGAAACTATTTATGTCTTCTGCCTATTTTTCGAATGGGTTGTTTTCTGATGTTGAGTTGTATGAGCTATTTATATATTTTGGATATTAACCCCTTATTGATCATATCATTTGCAAATATTTTCTCCCATTCAGTAGCCTCTTTTCATTTTGTCAGTGATTTCCTTTGCTGTGCAAAAGTTTTTAAGTTTAATTAGGTCCCATTTGGAGAAGGCGATGGCACCCCACTCCTGTACTCTTGCCTGGAAAATCCCATGGATGGAGGAGCCTGGTAGGCTGCAGTCCATGAGGTTGTGAAGAGTCGGACACAACTGAGCCACTTCTCTTTCACTTTTTACTTTCATGCATTGGAGAAGGGAATGGCAACCCACTCCAGTGTTCTTGCCTGGAGAATCCCAGGGACAGAGGAGCCTGGTGGGCTGCCGTCTATGGGGTTGCACAGAGTCCCATTTATTTACTAGCCAGAGCTAGTGCCAGCCTGCTGGTAGGTAAAGCCAGGTCCTGGGATCTGTCTACAGGGCCTAGTGGCGGTGGGGAGGGGGGGTCCCAGAATTGGTTCCTGACACAGCTGGCAGCAAGACCCAGAGTGTCTTGAAGCTTTTATTGACCTGCTTGTGGGTAGGACCAGGGCCCAGTCAGTCCTAGTGCTGGTTCTGTCGTGCTGGTGATTGATCTGGGTCTGTAGGCTTCAGGCCTGTGGTTTTCCTGGGGCTGGTGTTCACCTGTGGGGGTGAGGCTTATCTTGAGGCTAGAGGAGGCTTGTTGGTGGGCAGGGCCTGGGCCCATCTAGTACTAGGGCTGGAGCTGGCCTGCTGGTGAGTGACTTGGGTACATAGGTTGGGGGGAGGCTGTGATTTTCATGGAGCTAGTGGCCTCTTGCTGGAGGGAAAGTCTAGAACAGGCTTGCTGCTGGGCAGGGCCTGGGATTCTGGGGCTGGTGTCTGCCCACTTTTGGGTAGAGCTGTGTCCCAGGATCTCTGGCCACAGGAACCTTATGGTCCCTGATCTATTACACGTGCACTGATGTGTGGAGCCTGCTTCTGGGCCCTCTCATGGGCAGGGCCTAGTCTAAAGGTGGCTGTGGGCTCAGAGGATCTTAAGGCTACCTGTCTGCTAGTGCATAGGGCTGTGCCCCCTCACAGTTAGTTGCTTGGCCAGAGGTATCCCAGTACTGGTGCCTACGGGCTGTTGGGCATGAATGGGGCTGGGTCCTGAAGCTAATAAGCTAGATGGAGGATTCCAAAATGGTGCTTGCCAGCACCAGCGTCCACATGGTAGAAAGAGCTCTTGGAAATGGCTGCCACCAGTGTCTGTGTCCCCAGGGTGAGATATAGTTTCCTCTTGTCTCTCCAGGAGATTCTCTAGATCAGCAGGTAGGTCTGACCAAGGCTCCTTTCAAATTAGTGCTTCTGCCCTGGGTCCCGGAGCATATAAGATTTGGGTGCACACTCTTAAGAGTGGAGTCTATTTTCTCCAGTCCTCTTCGTCTTTGGAAATTGAGCACAGCTGGCCTTCAAAACCAAACCTTCTAGGGGATCATCTTTCCCCATGCAGGACCCCTGGACTGGGGAGTCCAATGTTGCGCTCAGGCCTCTCACTCCTTGGGGAGAACCTTTGCAGTTACAATTATTCTTCCTTTTGTGGGTCACCACTTGGGGGATGAGACTTGACTATATTGGACTCCACCCTTCATATCCCTCTTGTTGTGATTTCTTATTTATATCTTTAGTTGTAGATTATCTTTTCTTGTAAGTTCTGGGCTTTTTCATTGATAGGTGTGCTGTAAATCATTGTAATTTTGATGTGAATTTGAGAGGAGATGAGCTCAGGGTTTTTCTTCTCTGCCGTCTTGGCCCAATCACACAATTTTATTTTTTAAATTTATTTTATTTTATTATTATTTTTAGCCACACTGTGCGGCATATGGAGTCTTATGTGGGATCTTAGTTCTCTGACCAGAGATCAAATCCACATCACCTCCAGTGGAAGTGCACAGTCTTAACCACTGGACCACCAGGGAAGCCTCCTATAATTTAAAATACTACTCCCATCCACCACAAGTCGAAGTATTCCCAACCTAGACATCTCTCTTAAACTTAAGATCCATACATTTTTCTTCCCTTAACATGTAGCTATTGAACACATATAGACCCACTTTTTGAAAGTAAAATTGAGAGATATTATAGACTGTTTGGATGGGGGTTGTAAAGATTAAGAGGAGACAAGGATGACCCCTAGTTTTTAAGTCTGAGCAATTGTTTCGGAGATGTGGTTTGTGATGTCTTTTAGTGACCAGACTAGAGATATCAAGCAGGCCTTCTGGGATATACAGGTTTGGAGCACAGGGAAGAAATCGATGGTACTTAACAACCAAGGACTTGAATGAGATCTCCTAGGGAGAGAGGAGAATACAAAATAGAGGACTGAGTCTCAGGGCATTCCAATTTATAAATACACAATTATAGTATAGTCAGTTATTAAAAGCACAAAAATGATTCTGTGCTAATTCCTATTTAACCTTTAAAACCAGGTAATTATGATGTATGCCATTTCAACTATAGAAAAATATGAAAAACTCCCCCAGATCATTTTGTATAGCCATTATCATATAAATTCTGATGATGACAAAAATATAGTACCAAAAAGAATACTCTTGACCCATCTCATTTATAAATATAGCTGCAAAGAGATTGGACCAACATTTATATGTTACTTTGGTTCATATCCTTGTTGTGAGATTCTTGTATTATATATGAAGGAGTATAATAACTCTTAAAAGTATATTAAAGATGAATATTATAAGTTAAAGATATATATTCCACACCATAGAAAAAGATGGGCAGCTCCTAGTTCATTTTGTGAAGCTGATAAAGCTAATAGCCAATCAGAAAAACAGTGTGCAAGTTAATTTTGTATAAATATACTGTTGCTAAGTTGCTTCAGTCGTGTCCGACTCTGTGTGACCCCATAGACGGCAGCCCGCCAGGCTCTGCCGTCCCTGGGATTCTCCAAGCAAGAACACTGGAGTGGGTTGCCATTTCCTTTTCCAATGCGTGAAAGTGAAAAGTGAAAGTGAAGTCACTGAGTCATGTCCAACTCTCAGCGACCCCATGGACTGCAGCCCACCAGGCTCCTCCGTCCATGGGATTTTTCAGGCAAGAGTACTGGAGTGGGGTGCCATAAATATACTGACCCATCTGCAAAAACCCTACATATCTGAAAATAGACAGTATCAACATTCCTAGGACAGCAAACCCTACTTTCTGCCTTGCTAACAGAACCTCTACATTGCTTAGTCAGTGGCGTATGAACCCTGGGCAGGGTCTTGTGATTGACTTAGGGGTGGACATGTAACCCTGTGGTAGTCAGTGAGATATATCAGGAAATTTGCTGGGAGTTTCAGGGAAATATTTTCCTTTGTGATTAGATATAGGACCAATAAAGCGAAAACCTTTTACCATGAGCCCTCATCCTTAGGATGCCAGTATGGGGTTGTGTTGTTTGCAGCTGCAGCAGTTACCTTGAGACCAGGAGGGGAGACATGGCAGACATATGTTGTGACCATCATGTAGGGTGAGCCTCCATCCCAGATTTGGTCCAGATGTCCAGACTGATGACATCACATGCACAGTAAGAGGGTTTGAAAATGTTTATTCTATTAAGGAGCTTTCTGGGGAGAACAGCCAGACCTCCCAAGTTGGTCCAAAAATGGCTTGAGAGAGCAAAGAAAGACTGGCTGGGGATTTTGGTTGTAGTTAGAGTTGGGGCTGTGGTGACAGTTCCTGTGTGCAGGTGGGGGCTTGTGGTTTGAAACTCTTGCCATCACCAAGGGAGAAAGCACTGAGACTTTCTTCTTAGCTTTCCCAGATGAGGGGGTACAAAGGGAGAGTGAGGGTTGAGGTCTAAAAGCTGTCTGCAAACATCAAAAAGCAAGTCAGACTCTTCATGATAATTCACCCCAATGTTTGAGTGATAACAAAAGTGTATGACACTTGATTTAATTGAAGTTGATTATGGTGCTTTATGTGGCCTGAGGGCTTCCCAGGTGGCTCAGCAGTAAAGAATCCATCTGCTAATCAGGAGACACGGGTTTGATCCCTGGGTAGGGAAGATCCCCTGGAAAAAGAAATGGCAAACCATTCCAGTATTCTTGTCTGGGAAATCCCATGGACAGAGGAGCCAGGAGGCATGAGAGAAGGTTGCTAAAGCTTCTATTTGTGAAAGGAGTCTAGCTGAGGGGCACTAATGAGAGTGGTTGTTGTATTGCAGTTTTGACAGAATCTAGAGCCTTTGTTGGAAGGGGTTCCATTCAAGGTGGGCTGATTTGCAAATAATTGCATAAATGGGCTAAAGGAAAAATTGTAAATAAGGAGTATGTAACCGCCAGAACCCAAAAGGCCTAAAAGATACTGGCCTTGTTTTAACACTGTGAATTCATAACTATTTCTTGACAGTGTCAGGTATGGAGGGGTCCTCTGTTTACCAAATAATTTTCAGGAATTTACAGAGGTAGTGGGGTCTTGCACTGTTTGTGAGGCAATGGCCTAGCCCCATTTTTGAGCTCCCTGTGTGATTGTGTTCATCCTGAATCAATGTGCCTAGTGAATAGCCTCGGAGAAGGCAATGGCACCCCACTCCAGTACTCTTGCCTGGAAAATCCCATGGACAGAGGAGCCTGGTAGGCTGCAGCCCATGGGGTCGTTAAGAGTCAGGCACGACTAAGCGACCTCACTTTCACTTTTTACTTTAATACATTAGAGAAGGAAATGGCAACCCACTCCAGTGTTCTTGCCTGGAGAATCCCAGGGACGGCAGGGCCTGGTGGGCTGCCGTCTATGGGGTCTTACAGAGTCGGACACGACTGAAGCGACTTAGCAGCAGGAGCAGCAGTGAATAGCCTCAGAGGAGGATGTCAGGAGTATAAAGCCATATCTCTGCCCCTGGAGAAAGCTGGATGCAGTTAAGATCATTTTGCAAAGATTGTGTGTGATGGCAAGACTGTTGATGTGCTCCATAGATAACCAGGTAAAGGTGTATCATGTACCTTAGGAGGTGAAGGCAAACTGCAGTTGAGAGACTTTTGGAATAGAGACTGAACAGAATGTATTAGTCAAATCTGTTACAGAAAAATATCTACCATTTGCTTGGACAGAGTCAGTAGTTTTAATAATTTTGAGTATGGAAACCTTAATGGGTGTGACCACAGCACTGAGGCTGAAACAATCTACTGTGGGACATCATTCATTCTTTTTCACTTGTAATTAATACTAAAAGTTATACATTTTTCTTTATTCACTTAAGACTTTTATAACGTGACTTTTTTCCCTTGGTGGATAATTGCTTTACAGTGTTGTGTTGGTCTCTGCCATAAATCAACATGAACCAGTCTTAATTATTGTTATTGTTCGGTCGCTAAGTCACGTCCGACTCTTTGCAATCTCTTGGACTGCAGCACACCAGGCTTCCCTGTCCTTGACTGTCACCTGGAGCTTGCTCAAACTCATGTCCATTGAGTCGGTGATGCCATCCAACCATCTCATCCTCTGTCATCTCCTTCTCCTGCCTTCAAACTTTCCCAGCATCAGGGTCTTTTCCAATGAGTCAACTCTTCACATCAGGTGGCCAAAGTATTGGAGTTTCAGCTTCAGCATCAGTCCTTCCAATGAACACTCAGGACTGATCTCCTTTAGGATAGACTGGTTTGATCTCCTTGCTGTCCAAGGAACTCTCAAGAGTCTTCTCCAACACCATAGTTCAAAAGCATCAATTCTTTGGCGCTTAGCCTTCTTTATGAGTCAACTCTCACATCCATACATGACTAATGGAAAACCATAGCTTTTTGACTATATGGACCTTTGTCAGTAAGTGATGTCTCTGCTTTTAAATACGCTGTCTAGGTTTGTCATAGCTTCTCTTCCATGGAACAAGCACCTTTTAATTTCGTGGCTGCACGCTGTTTATAATAGCCAGGACATGGAAGCAACCTAGATGTCCATCAGCAGATGAATGGATAAGAAAGCCGTGGTACATATACACAATGGAATACTACTCCGCCCTTAAAAAGAATAAATTTGACTCAGTTCTAACGAGATGGATGAAATTGGAACCGATTATACAGAGTGAAGTAAGCCAGAAAGAAAAAACACCAATACAGTATACTGACACATATATATGGAATTTAGAAGACAGTAATGATGACCCTATATGTGAGACAACAAAGAGACACAGAGGTATAGAGTGGACTTTTGGACTCTGAGGGAGAGGGAAAGGGTGGGATGGTTTGGGAGAATGGCAATGAAACATGTATATTTTCCTGTAAGAAACGAAGCGCCAATCTATGTTCAATGTAGGATGCAGGATGCATGGGGCTGATGCACAGGATGATTCAAGTAGAGGATGTGGGGTGGGAGGTGGGAGGGGGGCTTCGGCATTGGGAGATTGTGTTCACCTATGGCTGATTCGTGTCAATGTATGGCAAAACAAATACAGTATTGTAATTTAAAAAATAAATAAATAAATAAATAAATTTAAAAAAAAAAATTTTGTGGCTGCAGTCACCATCTGCAGTGATTTTGGAGCCCAGAAAATAGTCTGTCACTGCTATCACTTTTCCCCCTTCTATTTGCCATGAAGTGATGTGACTGGATGCCATGATCTTAGGTTTTTGAATGTTGAGTTTTAAGCCAGCTTTTTCACTCTCCTCTTTCACCCTCATCAACAGGCTCTTTAGTTCCTCTTTGCTTTCTGCCATTAGAGTGCTATCATCTGCATGTCTAAGGTTATTGATATTTCTCCCAGCAATCTTGATTCCAGCTTGTGCTTCATCCAGCCCAGCATTCGTATGATGTACTCTGCATATAGGTTAAATAAGCAGGGTGACAATATACAGCCTTGACGTACTCCTTTCCCAATTTGGAACCAGTCAGTTGTTCCATGTCCCGTTCTGTTGCTTCTTGACCTGAATACAGGTGTCTCAGGAGGCAGGTAAGGTGGTTTGGTATTCCCATCTCTTTAAGAATTTTCTACAGTTTGTTGTGATCCACACAGTCAAAGGCTTTAGCATAGTAAATGAAGCAGATGTTTTTCTGGAACTCTGTTGCTTTTTCTATGATCCAACGAATGTTGGCAATGTGATCTCTGGTTCCTTGCCTTTTCTATATCTACCTTATACATCTGGAAGTTCTTAGTTCATGTACTGTTGAAGCCTAGCTTGAAGGATTTTGAACATTACCTTGTTAGCATGTGAAATGAGAGCAATTGTACAGTGGTTTGAACATTCTTTGGCATTGCCTTTCTTTGGAATTGAAATGAAAACTGACCTTTTCCAGTCCTGTCATCACTGTTGAGTTTTCCAAATTTGTTCATATATTTAGGGCAGCACTTTAACAGCATCCTCTTTTAGGACTTGAAATAGCTCAGCTGGAAGGAATTCCATCACCTTCACTAGCTTTGTTCATAGTAATGCTTCCTAAGGCCCACTTGAGTTCACACTTACAGGATGTCTGGCTCTCGGTGAGTGACTGCACTGTCGTGGATATCTGGGTCATTAAGATCTTTTTGTATAGTTCTTCTTTGTGTTCTTGCCACCTCTTTTTAATCTGTTCTGCTTCTGTTAGGACCTTGCCATTTGTGTCCTTTATTGTGCCCATCTTTGTATAAAATGTTCCCTTGGTATCTCCAGTTTTCCTGAAGAGATCTCTAATCTTACCCATTCTATTGTTTTTTGCTATTTCTTTGCGTTAATCACTTAAGAAGGCTTTCTTAACTCTCCTTGCTGTTCTTTGGAACTCTGCATTCAGTTGTGTACATCTTTCCCTTTTTCCTTTTCCTTTTGCTTCTCTTCTTTTATAATTATGACTGATTCACATTGATATATATATATATGGCTTCTCTGGAGAAGGCAATGGCACCCCACTCCAGTACTCTTGCCTGGAAAATCTCATGGACGGAGGAGCCTGGTAGGCTGCAGCCATGGGGTCGCTAAGAGTCGGGCACGACTGAGCGACTTCACTTTCACTTTTTACTTTCATGCGTTGGAGAAGGAAATGGCAACCCACTCCAGTATTCTTGCCTGGAGAATCCCAGGGACGGGGGAGCCTGGTGGGCTACCGTCTATGGGGCTGCACAGAGTCGGACACGACTGAAGTGACTTAGCAGCTGCAACGGCAGCATGGCTTCTCTGGGTCAGGAAGAGCCCCTGGAGAAGGAAGTGACAACCCATTCCAGTATTCTTGTCTGGGAAATCCCATGGACAGAGGAGCCTGGTGGGCTACAGTTCATGGGGTCACAAAGAATCAAACACGACTTAGCGACTCAACAACAGCATTAGTCACAGCTTAGGGTGGAATCAAGACAGATGATTCATTCTAAGATTCACAGATAGGTCTGGGCCAAGACACACAACCCAGGGTCATTCACTTTAAGGAGGGCTCTGATCACATACTTCTAAATGCCAATTAATTATTGAAACTTCTGACTTAGTTAAATCTGTAACAGAGCTCTGTAGGACTCAGCCAATGTAGCACAAAGCAGCACAACTCAAAGGGCAAGCTAGCCAGCAGGCATCAGAGTCAGTCAGCAAGCCAGAGCGAGCGAAGACACACCCCTGATGGTAGTGATCATTGTCTCAGCGTTCTGCTCACAGTACTGACTGTGGACACCCTACAGCATGGACCCCCACCCCAAATTTGGTTTTGATGTCAACACTGAAATTGCTTACATAATGAGGCTTTCTGGGGCAACCAGAGCAGGCATCTCAAACTGATCTGAAATGATGTGAGAGAGGAAGGAAAGAAAGACTGGCTTGGGATTTTTTCTTTCTTTTTCTTTTTCTTAATACTGGAGTGGGTTGCCATTTCCTTCCCCAGGGGACCTTCGTGACCCAGGGATCAAACCTGCATCTCTTGGGTTGGCGGGCAGATTCTTTACCACTAGTGCCAACTGGGAAGCCCTGGCTGGGGATTTTTATGGTGGTCTGGAGAGTGGTGGGCTGGAGTGAAGGTTTTTGTCCATGGACTGGGGCCTCAGGGTTTGAATCTATGGCTGGTGCCAAACAAAGGAGAACCCAGGCTTTCTTACCAACTTACCAAGATGTGAGGCACAAAGGGAAGAGGGAGGGTGAAGCTTAAAAGCTGTCAGCAGTCAAACATTGAAAAAGGTATTCGACTTTATTAGAGCACACTTCTAATGGCAGTATGGAAAAGTGAGAGAGCTGGGTCCTTGATGAGTTTATTCAGCCTCTCAAAGGCCTTGGAAACACCTTCTCCAGACTTCCACTGTTGCTGAATAATTCAGTGTCTTTATGGTTAACGGGCTATTTTTAATTAGGCTTTCTGTTAGTTGCAGTTAATTCTGAACTGATTTAGTGTTGAAAATATTGTATAATCCATTATTATCATTTTAGATATATTCAAGGAATACAAAGGCAGTTCAGTATAAATAAACCTGTACTCGTAATTCATAACAAAATGAATTAAAGAAGAACATCATGGGTCATATTAATAATATACTTTAATTGCTTTCATAAAATCCAGTAACTATCCCTAATAAAAACACAAGGTAAAAGAGGAATAGAAAGACCTACCTAAAGGCTCCTTACTAAAAACAAACAACAAATATCATTCTGAAGAATGAAACACTAAAAACATTTCCAAGATAACCAAGAATTACACAAGAATGCTATTATAATTATTCTTCCACATATTCTTATTCTAATCAATGCAATAAAGGAATAAAATGATTTAGTACAATAAATATTGAAAAACATCATAACTTTTTCTGGTGTGAGTGTATACCCAGAAAATCCAAGAGACACCAGTAAATACTAATACAATTGATGGCATCATCAAGGTTGCTGGATATATATTTATTCAGTAAATATTTATTCAGTCATTTGTTTATTTATTTTAAAATATCTATTTATTTATTTGGCTGTGCCAGGTCTTATTTTCAGCATGCAGGATCTTGTGACATGCAAATTCTTTAGTTGCACCATGTGACCTCTTAGCTGTGGCATGTGGGATCTATTTCCCCAACCAGGGATCAAACCTGGGCTCCCTGCATTGGGAGAACAGGGTCTTAGCCACTGGACCACCAGAGAAGTCCCCAAAGTAAATATTTAAAAGTTAAATTTTCTTTGTATTAGGAACAAATGAGGATAACTAGAAATGGAGAAAATACTTCATTCACTGAAATGGCTTAAATTATAAAATACTTCATGTAGATTGGTAATGAGTTAATTCATTTAGGTCCAGCTACATTTCCCAGAATTCCTTTTCCTTTATGTTTCCAGCTAGGGTGGGGCACAGGAGAGACTATTGTGGGGGACTTGGAGGACTGAAGGAAAGCAGTAGCCATTTTGTAGCTTGAACACATTGTTTTTTCTGCTGACTGACTTCAGTGGTACAAGATAGCAACCAGGTTTGAAACTGTCCCACCTTCCCCTCAATTCTCCTTTAAGTTTTCTGAGTCCTGAGTCAGGTGTGTGAGTTTAGTTTTGTGACAGTGTCTTGGCCTCTACAGGATACACATTCCATCAAGGTCAGAGGAAAAAGGAACTGACACAAGTTTCAGTTCATCCTTGGGAATGCTAGCTCATGCTTGTGAGGTCCAGTTTGTTTTTGTTCTCTTCCATACTTCATATCTACATCCATCTTGACTTCCTGACTATCTGCACTGTGGATTTCAAGTTCCAGCATCAGATGTGAAGATAGCCTTACAGAGGCTTCTTAACTAGTTCTCACAATTGTGTAAGGTAAAATCTCTATAACAAACGCCTTAAAAACTACACACATACACTCACATGCACACTCACATGTGTGCACATGTGCACATACACGCAGAGTAGTCCTACTACTTTAATTGAAGCCTGACTGAAATACTTTGAAATAAAATTTAACAAAAAAGGAGGTAGATTTTTGCTACTGGCCAAGATTGGTACAGTAGAGACTGGATTTATTCTCTTATTACAAAAGATTACAACATTTTTACAAATGGACACCAGATATGAAATAACAGTTCTCAAGTCACTGGACATTAAGTAATGAAGGACAGTGGTCCCTGAGAAATGGGAAACAAATGAGGTGATCTCCATGTTTGCTCAGCATACTGTCTGGAGAGAGTTTCCAGTACATACCATAAGGAGAGGGAATCAGGTAGAAACGGAAAAACTCCATGAGTTGAGGAGAGGGAGTGAAGAATCTGGGGGACACTAACGCAGCCAGTATTTGCAAGACAGAGTAAGACTATATATATAAGTATTTGTATATAACTTCAGAGACCTGCAGAGGGTCCTCTCAAGTACTGATGTGCTCACATGTGAGAAAACTACTTAAAGCGAAGGAATTAATCACAAAAAGGATTAGAACACAAATAGACATGGAAATAGTGCCTGTTCCCTTAGCCAGACTGGTAATAATCTCACAATTCATGGAACATTGGGACGAATACTGAGGTTCTGGCCTAGGTGGTGGAGGATATTTAGACTCAAACTGAACACTGCTCTCAACCCACTTAAAATATCATAAAAGCAAGATCCTAAAGGATTTAACTGTTTCCATGTAATAACCTAAGTGTCTCTGAGGGAAAAGCTTCAATAATTATACGATTACAGAGACAACTAGTACTCAACAAGTTAAAATTCTCAGTGTTGGTTATCTAATAAAAAATGGCTAGGCATGCAAAGAAGCAGGAAAACTTAAGTCATAATGAGATGGAAAAAAAGATCAACCCATCAAAAGCAGCCCCAAAACAACAGAGATGTTGGAATTAGCAGACAAGGGCATTAAAATAGTCGTTATAGCTACTAAAACTGTTATAACTATAACTCTGTATATTCAAACGTCGTAAAGACATGTATAATATAAAAAGAGAAATAAAATCTATGAAATTGAGAACTATGCAATTTGAAATAAAAATATACTGAATGGGACTAACAGTAAATTAGACATTGAAGAAGAAAAAAATAGTAAACTTGAAAATATAACAATGGAAATTATCCAAAATGACACAGAAGAAAAAACATCCAAAAAAATGAACAAAGCATCACTGAGCTATGGTAAAACTGTATTTGTGTAATTGGAGTTCTCAAAGGGAGTACAGAAAATGGTTAAAATCTTCCCAAAAGTTCATGAAAGCTCTGAACCCACAGATCCAAGAAACTCAAAGAACCTCAAGCACACAAAATATTAAAGAACACTACACCAAGGCATATATGATTAAATTAGCTCATGAATGAGAGAGAAAATCTTTTTTTCTTCACCCCACTTTGCAGCTCGCAGGAAGGATCTTAGTTCCCTGACCATGGTTTCAACCGGAGTCACAACAGTGAAAGTACTGAGTTGTAACCACTGGACCACTAGGGAATTCCCTGAGAAAATCTTAAAAGCAACCAGAACAAGGCATGTTACATAAAAGGATGATAGTAAATTTTATATCAGAAATTATGTAAGATGACAGAGGAGCAAAACCTTTAAAGTCTTGAAATTAAAAAATGATTGTCAACCTAGGATTTTTCCCAGTGAAAATATTGTTAAAAAACAATTTTTACTCAGTAAAAATGAAAGATCTTATTGGCTTTATTCAGTGATTCATGAATCAGAGAGCATCCCATCTAGTAGAAAAGCATTTCCAGGAACTGTACAAAATGAAAGATTTTTATAGGCAGAAGGGAACAGGAGCAAGGAAATTATGCTAGAAGATTCGTTGTGGCAAGGTCACTCATTTAGGGGATGGCAGGGGTCTATCAGAAAAATTGCCTCACTAATAGTGATCAGGTAATTCCTGACTGATCAGTTTAAGATTCCATTTTTGGGAAAGCTGAAACTGTAGTTAAGTTTTGTTTGGTGATGTGAGACTTAGCATAAGTGATTCCATTTGTGACCTGTTGTCTTATTTTTTACAATATCAAGAAAGAAGGTGAAATACTTATTCAGATATACAAAAGCTGAAATAATGCATTATTAGCTGACCCATACTGTAAGTGTTAAAGGGATTTCTTCAGGCAGAAGGAAAATGGTAAGATGGAAATGTAGATTTCTACAAAGGAATAAAGCACACTAGAAATTGTTACAATAAGGAGATATGCATACATATATGATTTTTTTATTATTGAAATCCTTAAGATATAATTGACTTAAAATAATATTAACAATCTAGTGTAGATAAAGCAACCCTAAAATAACAATAGAGAGCAAATGCTAATAAAACCAACAAAGGCAAAAGTGAAATAATAAACAATATGCAATTCATCAAAAATAAGGCAAAAGAGGAGGAAAAAAGAATAAATGGGGCAAATACACCACTGAAGTTGTACCCCAATTAAGTCAGAGATTCTCATGAGAGTGGATTTAAAACCAAGGCCCAATTATAAGTTGCCTGCAAGAAACACACTTTAAATATAAAGACTCAAATAATTTTAAAAGTAAAAGAATGGATTTAGCAATGATTTCTTGGATTTGACACCAAAAAATGCAGGCATCAAATTTTTAAAAATATATAAATTGCATTATGTTAAAATTTAAAACATCTTTGCATTAAAAGGCACAATCTTTGCATTAAAGGACACATTAAAAAAACAGATTGAAAAGGAATCCTCATGGAAAGGGAAAAATATTTCTAAATCTGATAAAGGGTTAATATGCAGAATATATAATGAACTTCTACAACTGAATGATTTAGAAAACCTGATTTAAAAATACAGGCAAAGGTAACAAGATGGTGGACTAGGAAGTTACAGACCCTCCTTTCCCCACAGAGACACTGAGTTACACTGAGTTAACAGTAATACACAGACCAGAATACCTCGGTGAAAACTCTAGAGACCAGCTGAGAAGCTACAGCAACTAAGCCCTTATAAAACCAAGATGGATTCCAGTGAAAGAGTAGGAAAATTCATGCAGTTTGGTTACTCGTTCTTGTCACTCCCTCTATGTAGCATAGTACAGACAGAGTAAGGTGAGGTGAAGTCGCTCAGTCGTGTCTGACTCTTTGCGACCCCCTGGACTGTAGCCTACCAGGCTCCTCCGTCCATGGGATTCTCCAGGCAAGAATACTGGAGTGGGGTGCCATTTCCTTCTCCAGGGGATCTTCCCAACCCAGGGATCGAACCCAGGCAAAGTACAGGAGGAAAACCTCCATACCAGAGCACCTTCCCCCAGAAGGAATAAAAAAGGAACATATGTACAACATTCTGACTTGTCTGGGACTGCCAGAGGGACTAGTTTCTGTCTTGCCTGATTCAGAACACTGATGGGACCAGCACCATGGTTTGGAAGCCACTGAGAGCAGGTTTGGCCTTCTCAGGTGGAGCTAGTGGTTAAGAACCTGCCTGCAAATGCAGGAGACATAAAAGACGTGGGTTCGATCCCTGAACTGGGAAGATCCCCTGGAAGAGGCATGGCAACCCACTTAAGTATTCTTGGGCAGAGAATCACATAGACAGGGGAGCTTGGAGGCCAAAGTCCATAGGGTCGCAAAGAGTCAGACACGAATGCGTGAAAATAGATTTGAAAGTCACTGAGAATAAAGACGGAGAAGGCAATGGCACCCCCATTCCAGTACTCTTCCCTGGAAAATCCCATGGAGGGAGGAGCCTGGTAGGCTGCAGTCCATGGGGTCGCTAGGAGTCGGACACGACTGAGTGACTTCACTTTCACTTTTCACTTTCATGCATTGGAGAAGGAAATGGCAACCCATTTCCCTGGGGTCACACAGAATTGGATACGACTGAACTGACTTAGCAGCAGCAGCAGCAGCAGAGAATAAACATCATGTTAGGACTGTAGTTCTGCAAGCAAACACCAGGGAGAGCAAGAGATTGGAAAAGGTTTGAGAGGTTTCAGAACTTTCAGCAGCGAAGCTTGGAGAACGTCTTCCCTTGCAAGAAGCTAGCACTTGAAGATTGGGAGAAGTGGTTGTTTTTCAAATGCCCAAAGCCCAGCAAAAAATTACAAGAAACAGAGAAACGTGGCCCAGTCAACGGAACAAAATAAAACTCTAGGCATCAACCCTAATGAAACACAGGTCTATGAGCTGCCTCACAGTCAGTAGGATAGCTACTATCACAAAACAGAAAATAACATGATGATAAGGGCGTGGAGAAATTGGAACCTTTGTGCACTGTTGAAGGGGCTGCAAAATGATGCAACTGCTATGGAAAATTATACGGACGTTCCTTTAAAAATTAAAAATAGAACTACCATATGATCCAATAGTCCCACTTCTGGGTGTGTACACCAAAGAATTGAAAGCAGAGTCTTGAAAAGATATTTGTTCACCCATGTTCATAGGAGCATTATCCATAATGGCCAAAAGGTAGAAACAGCCCAAATATTCACCAACATATGAATGGGTTAACAAAATGTGGAATATTCATACAATGGAATATTATTCAGCCTTAAAAGGGGAGGAAATTCTGTTGTATGTTACAACATGGATGAACCTTGAGGACATTATGCTAGGTGAAATAAGCCAGCCACATGAAGACAAATACTATAATTCCACTTATATAAGGTATCTAAATTCATAAAAACAAAGTAGGATGTTTGTTAACCAGAGGCTGGGAGGGAGGGGAAAAGAAGAGTTGCTGTTTAATGGGTACAAAGTTTCAGATTTGTAAGATGAAAAAGTTTTGGAGATCTGTTTCACAAAAATGTGAACTCACTGAACAGTACTGGACTCTACACTTAAAAATAGTTAAGATGGCAAATTTTATGTTGGTATATATATATTTTGGCCACAAAAAATATCCTAAAGGAATAATCAGAAGTGCACAAAGGGATTTTAGCACAAGAATGTTCACTGATATTTAATTTTTAATATCAAGGAAAAATAAGTAACAACCTTAATACACAATTTGGAATTGATTAAATAAATTTTGATGCATCCGTACTCTATTAAAAGTCATGTTAAGAACAAACAAATGATACATGATAAAGCAAACGTAATAGTAATAACAATGAAGTGTGGTGTTTATAACATACATAGAAGAAAAATGTATGATAAATAGCACAAAGATGAAATGGAAGTTAATTGTTGTAAAGTTCCTATACTATACATGAATTGATATGACTTGAAGGTAGAGAGTGATAAATTAAGGATTTCTACAGTGAAACCCTAAAGCAATGTGTAAAAAACACACACACAAGAAATAAATGAAGCAATAATAGCTAATAACTCAATAAAGTAGAATCATTTTAAAAACAATGAATTCCAATGGAAGACAGAAAAACAAGAAAGGGAGAACAATAAATAGATGGGACCAACAGAAAACAAATGGCAAGACAGTAGATTTAAATACAACCAAATTAATAATCACATAGTATATAAACTCAAATGGTAGAGGTTGTCAGTATGAAATATATGATAACTACATAATTAAATATATAACAATTTTTCTTATTACTGAAATCTCTTTAAAAATAGTTTACTGTTTAAATAAAAATAATAACAATGTGTTGAGCAGCTTATGATATATGAATCAGTAAAATGTATGAGAACAATAGCAGAAAGAGCCACAGGGGAGAAGTTGAACATTGTGGTTCTATGGTAAGGTTCATAAACAATGTGTAAAGTGGTATGATATAACTTAAAGGTAGATTATGATGTTAAAGATATATACTCTAAACCAGTGGTTCTCAATCAGGGATGATTTTGACCCCTGGAAGACATTTTGGAATGTCTGGAGACATTTTTGGTTTCCGCAACTGAAGAGGGTACTACTGATGTATTCTGGGTAGAGGCCAGGGATGCTGCCAAACATTCCAAGTGCACAGGATGGTCCCTGAAACGAAGAATTACCTGGACCAAAAAGTCAACAATTTTGAGATTGAGAAAACCTGCTATAAATTCTAAAGCAACCATTGAAATAGAATCTTTCTTGCAGAAATTGACAGGCAGGTCAAAAAATTTACATGGAAATTAAAGGTATGCAGAAAAGCTAAAAAAAAAGTTTTTTTAAAGGAGAACAAAGTTGGAAGACTCATACTTCCTGAGTTCACATCTTGCTCCAAAGATTTTGGCAAATCTTGTATTTGATAAAGGTATATAACTCTAACAAATGGAGTGTAGAAAGACAACCAAACTAAAAATGAGCACAGGATCTAAATAGACATCTCTCCAAAGAAAATATACAAATGGCTAATGAGCAGAAGGAAAAAAAATGCTCTCTGTCCTTAGTCATCAGAGAAATGCAAAATACAAATCAAAACCATGATAAGAAGACTTCTCTGATGGTTCAGTGGCTAAGACTTTGAGCTCCCAATGCAGGGGGCCCGGCTTCAATTCCTGGTAAGGGAACTAGATCCCACATTCTGCAACTGAGACCCAGAGCAGCTAAATAAATATATATTTTAAAAAACATGATAAGATGCCACTGCACTCCCAGTGGGATGGCTATAATATGAAAAAAATAATAAAAGTGTTGGCAAGGATATAAAGAAGTTGGAACCCTCATACTTTGCTGGTGGGACTGTAAAATGGTGCAACTGCTTTGGAAAACAGTTTGACAGTTCCTCAAAAAGTTAAACATAAAATTACCATATGACCCAGAAATTTCTCTTCCTCTATATATAGATGGATATATAGATAGATAGATAAGTGATACGTGGATAGATATTCTCATCCCTATTAAAAGGTACCCTCCATTCCCCTTCCTTCCAGCCCTTGGCAACCACAGATGTATTGTATCTTTATGGATTTGGCTCTTCTGGATACATCATATAAATGGAATCAAACGTGATCTTTTGCGTTTGGCTTTTTTAGCATAATGTTTTGAGATTCATCCATGCTGTGGCATGGATCAGTATTTCATTCCTTTTATGCCTGAATAATATTCCACTGTATAGATATGTTATATTTTGTTTATCCATTCATTAGTTTGTAGACATTGGGGTTATTTCCATTATATATTATTCCAATAATATTATGTAGTTTTCAGTGTGTAAGTCTTACACTTGTTTTGTTAATCTTTTCCTAAATATTTTATTTTTTTATTCTATTATAAATGGAATTGTTTTTTAATTTCATTTTTAATTGTTCACCACTAGTGCAGAGAAAGACCATCAATTTTTGTGTGCTGATATTTTTTCTTGCAATCTTAGTGAACTTATTCTCTAGCTGTCATAGTCTTTTAATAGATTCCTTGGATTTTCTATATACATGATGATGTCATCAGTCAGAGGATTGGAGGGGAGGGAAAGGATGTTACCCTCATCCTGCGTCTTACTTGTGAACAAATTTGTTCTGATGCAAGTTCAATACTTTTATGATTCAAGTTATTAATAATTATTTTATGAAGATTGTATCATTCTATTCTGAGAAGAAAACGTTTTATGGAAGCCAGACTTTGAATGCAGATTTAAATTATGGAATTCTCTTTGGTAAAGACAAAGTAGAATAAATCAAGATGGTTTCTTTCTCTCTCTTTCCACCTTGCTTTTTTTCCAAGCCAAAGATGTTGACAAAATGCCAGGGTGGAGTGAAAGGACTGTTTTTGGAGACCTTAATGTTAAAATTTTGAAAAAAAAATTAGTCTAAAAGTACAAGAACAACCATAAGTAGATGTAGGACAGTGACAAAATGCAGTGGACAGCTATTCTATCTTCCACTCGTTCACCTTTCTTTGGTAAAATCACTTCCGTTTTCCTCAGGAGGATCACCTCTCCCTGACTTTTATTCCAGGCAAGCTGAGTGGTATTGATATCATCCCAAGCTCCAGGGCTGGGCATGTGACTCAAGCCTGGCCAACTAGAGAAGTTTCTCCTTGTGGCCACAGAGGTAGGTTCAGGGATGGACACAGAATCCAATTCAAGTCAATGAGAGACTCAGAATTTTTATTTGAACTCTCAGGGAAGAGAAGCTACCTTTTCAAAGGGAAAGTGAAAGTGATAAGTTGCTCAGTTGTGCCAGACTCTTTGTGACCCCATGGACTTTATAGCCCGCCAAGCTCCTCTGTCCATGGGATTCCCCAGGCAAGAATACTGGAGTGGGTAGCCATGCCCTTCTCCAGGGGATCTTCCCTACCCAGGTATCGAACCCGGGTCTCCCAAACTGTGGGCAGATTCTTCACCGTTTGAGCCACCAGAGAAGCCTTTTGAAGGAAAATTAGTCTTTCAGGACATAGGCCTGATAGTGCTGGCAGCCATTGTACATATCTTGATTTGTGGAGCCTGAGAATGAAGCCAGTGTGATGGAAAGCAGTATAGAGAGATGGAGAAAGACTGGTTCCGAATGACATAGAGTTCCAAGACTTGGCTATGCCTGAAACCAAAGTAACCAGGACCTGGACTTTTTAGTTATATGATTCAGTAAATTTCTTTTTATCCTCAAGTCTGAGATTGTTTTTATTCATTTGTTTTGTGACTTACAAGCAAAAGAGTTTTAAATGACATACCAAAGGATACCACCACATTAGGAAAGTATGAAGGAGGAAATTGGAAAAGGGAATGAATATTAAAAGAACAGAGAAGAGTTTCTATCATGGGAAAGCCTACTGCCTCTGACCCCAAAGCTGTGGAGCAGAGTATACATGAAGACAAAATGCCCCGGTCACTGGAGTCAGTTCAGTAGATGGTTCTAGCACTCTACCAGGCTCCCAGGAGTCTGTGCTCAGAATCTCAAAATCTTGGTGGCTGTGCTAGATGTTTTGTATTTGATGCTCCAGAAGTAGTCCCCCTCCCCTTTCCACCCTGCTTTCTTCCTTGGGAGACTGACCTGTATGGACCACACCAGAGGGCTTACTTGCCCTCTGACTTTTGGTTGGGTTTGGGCAATGAGAATTACCAGCAGGAGATCAGAAGGAGGGAGGAAGATTAAGTCAAGGTATTTATTCTCCTGTTTCCCTACCTACCATGTCACTTTGAGATAGCTTAGTTCTCCAGCAAGGTCACCACTTCTCTCCGAGGTGGTCAGCTATACCCTACTCAGTCCTTCTAGGTTTTGGGAACCACTTCCTAGCCCCGTTTCTTAGGGCCTAGGGAAGGTTAAGAGTTTAGCTTGTACTAGGCTGGGTTATTGTGCTATTCTTTGTGGTTCCCTACGCTGACACATTTATAATTAATCTCTTTGTAAATAAATCCTCTACCAATTATTCTGTTTTGTCAACATGCTGTCTATTTCTTATTGGAATCCTAACTGATGCTATGACTAATCAGGGGCCTGCAGAGAAGTATATCTTGAATACAGGGCTGTCAGATTGAGAGCCTACCACATCCTTCTTAAACCTTTTCGATCCGTCTATCAGCTTTTCTTCTTTCCTAGCCTACAACTAAAGAACTGTGTGAAGTAGGCAGGGCTGTTCTGCATTTCGACTCCATTTTCCTTGCCCTTTGCCTCCATCTATCCTAGCCCCCCTCACACCCCTCAGTACATACATAGACACCCCAAATTATTTTCTGCCTGGATAAAATCACACTGTAAAGCACACTTCTGCATGATTTGGTTAAACTGCTTTATCACGTTTGAGATTAGTAAGGAAAAAGGACTCTAACACAAAACCTAGATGGGGTAAATACACTGGGATCATAGACCTCCCCTCAGTCAAACCATATCTGCCTGGTAGACCTTGGCCCAGGGCAGCTTGCAAAGAAAGAAGGGGTTCCTACTGCAGCCTAGCCTCTGTGTCAAACAAGGGAATGGAAATACTTCTGTCTTTAGATGCAGTCACCACTAGAGATTTGCTCTGGGAGACAGTCTGTGGTCAGATGTGCCCTGAAGTCACTTAACTTGTAGTTTCTTTTTGAATTTCTGTTCCTTTTCCCTGCCTCAAAGTTTCTCGTGGCGTTCTTCTCCTATGCAAACAAACAGAATAATTTATACCAGAAACTCAACCTTGATGAAGATGGGCAGTTTACTCTGACAAAATAGTCTTCCAAGAAACTGGAGCGTGAATGTTGCAAAAGGAAAAACACTTAGAAATGGAACAAATTTTAGTTTCATTCTCCTGTGGCCGAATCCCAAGAGTCGGGGAAAAAAACGGTGGGAGGAAGAAGAAAAAAGTCTTAAACTAATAGGCTGTCAGTTGTCAAGTTTTCCCCCCACATGTCTGCCCAATATTCCTGTGGGGAAATCAGTGGTACAGTTTAGAAAGAGGAAATCGTACACTCCTTTTTATTTTAATTTATTGCTGTAAACATCTCCCCAAGACAATATTAATGTTTTCTACATGAAGATTCCCAGCAAACAGATGCCTAAGAAAGGTAACGTTAGAATAATAATTTCAAGGGCTAAGAAGTAAAAAAATCCTAAGTCTAGCATGGACAAAAATCATGAAGGCACTTGGAAGTAGTATTTCTCATTGACAATCAAGTAAAACCGAGTACAGTGCAACAGATGGTATAAAAATCAAATCCTGATACAGCACCATTTAGGGGACTATTTAAATTAATCCACTGGAAGTTTCTTCAATTGTTAGAATCCAGTTTTAATAAATATAATATCCAGTTCTGTATAATAAAGCTATTTTTAAATGTCCTGGCTGACATCCCCAAGTATCCTACTTCTATTCAATATTGCTTTGAAACTGTGGAAATGATGGATTCCATTGAATGAGAAATACTGCATGACAAAAGATTCATAATTCCTTGTCTAATAGTCAATATTTAACAGGATAATGTATTATGTATAATATATAGCACCAGTTGAATTCCTGTGAAATGTTAACTATTCTAACTCAAATTTGACATATGTTTTAAAATGTTTGGGATATCTATCATTCATTGATTTTTTAAAAGATGGTACTTCCTGGTAAGCAGCAGCTCAGAGTAGAAAGAGCACTGGACCTGGAGTCAGATGCAATGCGGTTGTTTTCACTAAACGCTAAGTTCCTTTCCAGATCTACTGTACTACTAAATCGTGAGGCTTTGATCATTTGAGCTGGTTGTTAGGAGGTTTTCAAGTTGTTATTTTCAAGTTGGTTTCTTTTTAAAGGTTAGTTTTGAAAGTTGAATTTGGTAAGGAAAGGGGTTGAGGGAGACAGTTTCATTGTTTTTTGTATTTTCCACAGATCTGCTGTCACATGTCTTTGAATCACTTGTTAATAGCAGTCAGCCCCTCTTTACTGTCACTAAGAGTTGGAAAGGTGTGTGGGAAGGAGATTCCAAAGAGCAGCAGCAGTCCTTTCTGCCATAAGCCAAGAGAGAGGTGCTACCTGAGAGACCAGATTGCTGTGATATGTTTACATAAGTGGCTCAAATTCCCTTGATTAAATACCATGGACTTTCTTAAGAGAGTTCACTTAAACAAATGTTGTTTTTGTCCTCAGATTTCCTTCTTCCCCAACCCACTTATATTTATAGCTCCACATCAGTGTCTGACAAGTAGAAATCACAAGCCTAAAATGTCCAGAATTGATCTCAACATCTTACTCTCCAATCCTGCTTCATTCACGTATTCCCAGTCTTAATCGACAGTATCACCATCCCAGTGGTTCTTGACAAGCTCAGAACCTTAGCGTCATTCTTGATCCCTTCTCCCTCACTGCCCATTCCCCAGCCTTGTCCCTCTGCAATGCACCCTTCACAGTGTGGCTGCCAAAGTGCTTTTTCTGAAAAGGAAGAATGATCACAAAGCTTCTCTCCATAAAATGCTTTTGTATGTTGTTGTTTAGTCACTAAGTCGTGTCTGACTCTTTGTGACCCCATGGACTGTAGCCCGCCAGGCTCCTCTGTCCATGGAAGTTTTTCAGGCAAGAATACTGGACTGAGTTGCCATTTCCTTCTCCAGGGGATCTTCCCCACCCAGGGACTGAACCCATGTCTCCTACGTGTCTTCTACTTAGCAGGTGGATTCTTTACCACTGAGCCATCTGGGAAGCCCATAAAATGCTTTAATGACTCCTTTCCTCCTACTGGATAAAACTCGAAGGCCTCTTTCAGTACCTGTATGCCTTTCTAGCCCAGTCCACTGCCCCTCCCTGCCATTGCTCTGAGCCCTTTACATTCGAGTTACATAAGCTGCTCACAGTTACCCAAACATACCATGGTCTTTCATGATTGTGACTTTGCATGTGAAATTTCCTCTGCTACTTTCTCAGCTTGAGTTATTTTTCCTCATGTTCCCATAGCATTCCCACATACTAATATTAAAACTCTTGTCACACTATATTGTAGTTACTTCTTTACTTGTTTGTCTTTACTACCAAACTGTCAGTTCCCTGTTTTGGGAGAAGGTAAACACTGTAGAGGAGCTTCTGACTCTGGATATTTCCAGGTGGCCTTTAAGCTTGCTTTGGACCCTGAGACACTATACTCTTCTCTGACACTCTCTTTTTCTCCTGGTCCCAGCCCTCCTCCTAGTAGAGACAAGCAGCGGAATGGTCATATGGCCAAAGATAAGACAAAGCAGCCTGGCTGATCCACAACCTGGATAAACATCTGCCTCATACCATTTTTATAAGAAAATGAAAAGCTGGCTAATGGGACTTGAATATAGGGTGGCCTGGCAGGAGATTTCTGTCTTACCGTGTGTCAGTTGGGGAGACCCTGACTTCAGTCCCCAAAGGTGTAGCAGAGAGTGTGAGAGGGTGGTCAACACATCCATCCCTGAGGTCTCAAAAGAGCATCACACTGCTGGCAAACAAATAGCCCAAGAATTAAGTGGCAGAGATCATCCTTTTCTTTTCCTTTGCCTGAAGCGGAGACAACCTTTCTGTGGAAACATTTGCCTTTGGATGACTACACCATAAAGCAAGGAATCTAGTAACAGTCACATCCACATGGTAGGTGTTCTCCCAGTTGCACTGGGCCTCACCTCCCCAGAGTAGTCACAGGGAAGGTCTATGTTCTGGTCTATCCCAGAACAACATCCAGTTATCAGTGACTTCTGTTCCAGTTGCAGATAACCTAGTTGGTGAAGCAGTATTTAGTTGCCCAGGAAAGCCTATTTCACAAGCACCCTTGGATACAGAGTTTCCTGGGCATGGTGGCCGTAGATGTATTCTGGATTGGTCTGCTTGGTGATTCTCAGGGCAGGACCTTGCCAGGCAGGTTAACAAAAAGGGTTAGTTATCAGCCTGGTTGGGAAGAATCTCACCTCTAAAAACAACACATTTTTAGAAAACATGATGAATTTATAATCATTACAGAAATTGTCCTTCATGGCTACTGTGAATTTTATCAGATACTATGTTTACACTACAATAAGACTTCTAGCAGCAAGTATGGATTTTAGTTTTAACTGGGGGAAAAGGAAACGAATATCATCTATTTGTCATCAGAAGAGACTACCTTTAAAAATCAAATAGTTCCCACAATGCCATTTTGTACATACGTCAAAGGCAAGGACAAATGGTCTACTGTCTCAGGTGTCCATCTGGCTGTGTCCTGATTGAAGAAAAGAATTCAGGTGCTACCAGGGTAACATGAAATAAAACAGAAACAGAACTGGTGGGAGTGGCCCCCGAAGTTCTTAGGTTTCTATGTTTAGAGTAAAGATTACCCTACCCACAAAACGATCATTGATGACGTCATTTATGATGCCTTTGCCCTTCAGCTGGCACTGCACAGGCACCGCTTGGTTCTTCACTACATCTGTAAAGTGCATTGCCACCAGCGGGGAGGTGTAGTTAACCTGTAGGTGGAAGAACAATGAATTCCAAGTGGGAGGAGTGGAGGGGGTGTGGGGAAGGACAGCAGGATGGATGTGATTGGATGGTCAGTGCAGGATGGAATAACCTCCACAAAGGAGACTGTGTAAATTCCATGATGCCAAGTCACAGGTGGCTGAAGCAACTGAGATGCTCTCTCTGCCCTGGGACTGGGGGAAATGACACGTCAGTTGTCTGACTGTCCTCTGGGAGAAGAAGTTCTAACTCAGCATGATATGGTTTTCTGGGTATCAGACCTTGAATCAAACCAGAACTAGTATTTATTAAGTCTCCAAGCTGGCATTGAAGCCTTCACTGCCCCAAGACTCCAAGCAGGAGAAAAAGGAACCCGATTATTTGGGCATCATTGAGTGCAATGGTAAGTGATTAGTCTGCTCCTGGCTCTGCCACTAATTAGCTGTGTGACCTTGGGCAAGTCACTTCCTCTCTCTGAACCCTCATTTTTCTATCTGTAAACTGAAGGAGTGAGGCCGCACCATGTTTGAGATTCCTTCAGATTTGGCAAGGAGCGATTGGGATAGGAATTGGTGGAGTGAACTCCTGGTCTGGGCCAGCAGCTGTTCACCCCATTGCTATTACTACCTGCTACTCCCTGATTCTCATTGATCCCAGTCAGCCCTGCCTCTGAGCCCTTTTTGACAGCAAAGACTAAAGGGGAGTACAGACTTACATGAGTCAGTTTGCCATAGTAAGGGTAGTAGCGGAGGTCAAAAGAAGCCGACTCTGGGTAGTAATTGATGGATCGGATGTCATTTTCGTCACCTCTCTGTAAGTAAAAGCAAGTATGTATCAGGTGCTGGGTCCCTGAGTTGGAGCCTGAGCTAAAGGGGCCTGAGGCCCAGATAGAAACACTGTGTGTGCATCTCAGGAAGATCAGGAAAGCAGAGTGAGGCATAGCTCAGGCCAGACTTATTGCCAGAGGAGTGTTTCCAGGGAGAGACTGGGCTTTGGCTTTGCAGTTCAAAGAATTCTGAATAGAAGGCCCAGACATGGGAGGCTGAAGGTTCTCAGTGTAGCTCTGTGCTGGCTCCTAGGAGACTCAGGCAGAAGGGCTCCGAGGGGCTCCAAAGGGCTTGCAGTACCTGGTGTTACCCTGGCAAGAGGGCCTACCATGCCACCCCCTCTGCAAAGAATCATACTGAACCTGGCACCCAGCCTTGGACTCTGGAGCCGAGGCAGGTGTAAATTAGAACATGCTCTGTAAATCCCACTCTACAACACCATGCATGTGGTTTGCTCAGTTCTGGTGGAGGTCAAACCAGGTGCACAGGGACACAGCCTGGACGTGGCTCACCTAGATGCGTGTCTCTGACCACATTCTCTGAGGGGCTTCATTAGAGGGGGTGGGGTCAGGAGGATAAGCAAAGGGGGAATGACTAAATAAACAAGTTTACCCTCATTTAACTTCTGTGTAGAGTACATCATGTGAAATGCTGGGCTGGATAAAGCACAAGCTGGAATCAAGATTGTTGGGAGAAATATCAATAACCTCAGATAATCAGATGACACCATCCTTATGGCAGAAAGTGAACAAGAACTAAAGAGCCTCTTGATGAAAGTGAAAGAGGAGAGTGAACAAGTTGTCTTGAAACTCAACATTCAGAAAACTAAGATCATGGCATCTGGTCTCATCACTTCATGGTAAATAGATGGGGAAACAATGGAAATAGTGAAAGACTTTATTTTCTTGGGCTCCAAAATCACTGAAGATGGTGACTGCAGCCATGAAATTAAAAGATGCTTGCTCCTTGGAAGACAAGCTATGACCAACCTAGGCAGCATATTAAAAAGCAGAGACATTACTTTGCCAACAAAGGTCAGTCTAGTCAAAGCTATGGTTTTTCTAGTAGTCATGTACGGATGTTGAGAGTTGGACCATAAAGAAAGCTGAGCACCGAAGAACTGATGCTTTTGAATTGTGATGTTAGAGGAGACTCTTAAGAGTCCCTTGGGCTGCAAGGAGATCCAACCAGTCCATCCTAAAGGAACTCAGTCCTGAACATTCATTGGAAGGACTGATGCTGAAGCTGAAACACCAATACTTTGGCCACCTGATGTGAAGAACTTACTCATTTGAAAAGACCCTGATGCTGGGAAAGATTGAGGGTAGGAGGAGAAGGGGATGACAGAGGATGAAATGGTTGGATGGCATCACCAACTCAATGGACATGAGTTTGAGTAAGCTCTGGGAGTTGGTGATGGACAGGGAGGCCTGGCGTGCTTCACATGGGGTCACAAAGAATCAGAGATGACTGAGCAAGTGAACTGAACTGACCCTCATCATAGTATATCAGGCAGGGCTTTCTGCCCATGCATTAGGTTTGCCCTAGATAGCCGAGGTCTGGAGGTTAGTAAGAGACAGTGAATCACTACTAGCAAATCACTCACTTGGGTCGTGTGATTACTTCTATCAATATAGTATAATGGCTTAGTATAAACTGAACTCTCCTTCATTTATTCTAGCAATTACTTCATCCTGCTTGACTTCCACAAGTGGGTGTGGATTTGACCAGTATTTATTATTATAGAATGTATAATGACTCAATTTTTTTTTTAAAAGACAGTTCTCAGCAAGGTTCGATGTAAGCTGAAAAATGAATGACTTCCACTAGAGAACTCTCAGTTCATTTCAGTCGCTCAGCCATGTCTGATTCTTTGTGACCCCATGGACTGCAGCACACCAGGCTTCCCTGTCAATCACCAACTCCCAGAGCTTGCTCAAACTCACAGCCATCGAGTTGGTGATGCCATCCAACCAACCATCTCATCCTCTGTCGTCCCCTTCTCCTCCCACCTTCAATCTTTCCCAGCATGAGGGTCTTTTCCAGTGAGTCAATTCTTCCCATCAGGTGGCCAGAGTATTAGAGTTTCAGCTTCAGCATCATTCCTTCCAATGATTATTCAAGATTGATTTCCTTTAGGATTGACTGGTTTGATCTCCTTAGGGAACTCTAAGCAGGACTCAATCCAATTACTATGCTAGTTTAAGACTGAGTTCATCTTCATGGTTTATTTACATATTCTAAAAAGTAATGAAATTTATTTTTGGTGAATGGTGTGTGGAATCAATTCCACCGTTTGTAGTCACACCTCTCATGCATGTATGTTTATACATGTTCACGTATATGTGAACAGAATGAATGTCTTTCCTACCTTGGTCACTGGGCAAGCATGGCCTGACCTTTCAAAGCTCATCTTCAGTGTCATCACCTCCCATGTGGAACTAACATTTCCTTCCTTTATGTCCCCACTGCATCTGTATTACTTGACTGCCTTGATTTCAGAGAGATTCATATTTATCTTGGCACTCCCATCACTAAGCAGAGTACCTGGTACTTAATAAGTGATTCATAAATTCTTGTTGAATGTGAACTACGGCTGAATAAATGCCACCTTTCGTTGCTTTCTGATCTGCCACCATCAAGACTGGAGTTTTGCGTGACATTTCTGGTACTGAGAATGGGATTCCCTGGCTTCACTTATTTGTAAGACATCTGCCCAGGACTGGGGGTACAGTGGCTGTTAGCAAACAGAAGGCAGCTACTGCCAGTTTAAGAAGCCAACCCAAGATCTAGGGCTTTTTCCTACAAGGGAGCTAATTGGCACAGATGAGATAGGAGTTAATGGTCCCTTGAAGGACAGTTAATTAGCATATTAATAGAGTTCTGTTTATACTTCCTTTGTAGTCATTTGCTATCGCAACACCCAGTGCCACTGGTCATTGCTGCAAAAAGTGAAATTCAGTTTTAAAACCAGGGACTAATGACTCTAATGAAAGCCGCTTGTTTAGTTCAAAGAAACAAGTAATTAGAGCTAAAAGCAAAAGTGTAAACAGAATCCCAATTAATGACTTGGCACATTGTTGTTCCCTGCTGTGGCCCTTAGCTGAGGTTCAGTCCTTGGCTTTTACAGGTATAAATCAGCACACACACACACACTACACACACGAATACACATGGATGGAATGCTTTCTGGAAACAGGGAGGACTGAAGGTATAAATGGAGGCATAGTTATGAAAAGATGAACACTTTCTCTGACCCTTAGCCAACCGTCCAGGTTAAGCCCTTGGAAGAGATGACCCACCTTTTGCTCGAAACAGGTGTGCTAACAGTACTTATTCAAAAGGACACTTTACCTGAACTTTGCAGGAAACCTTCACAGGGTCTCCACGCTCAGGACGAAAGCCAACAATCTAGCAAAAGAAAAAAAATTAACAGGTTGGACAGTAAAAAAGTAGGGCTTGTCTAAATCCCCTAGAGTCATCACTTCTTTAGGCACAAACTTGATCTATTTGTCCTCTCAGAAATGTTACAGAGAGCAGAAGATGCAAAATATCTTCAAAGCTACACAGCTCAGCTTACTCCTTGTTTTATTTGTGGCTGATATTCATACAATGGCAATTGCAGCAAGATTATCCTGAAGGTGTAAAGAACATAATGGTGTCAAAAGGAGAGCATGCCTGATAAGGCTCTGCCACCCCAAGGCATGGCGGGAGAGGAGGAAAATGCATTTCTTGTGATAAAAGAATTGCCCCCCACACCACCTTCATGTTGGTCCCCTGTGCCAAACATCTCAAGATCTCATTCCTGATACAGGCATCCAAGGGCAGGTTCAGGGTTGCTAGAGAAGAATCCAAATAGAAAATGTTCAGGGAGAAAAGGAATTCTTACTTGGTAGGTTTATCTAGTTGTTTGTATTACTGATGCTCTTGGTAAAAATGGCCAAGCTTAACAGTGTATAAAGACAGAACCCAAGAGACGTGGAGTGGCCAGGGCCTTCCTACCCAACTCATCCACTTTTCATCGCCAGAGTATCATGGGCCAATATACCCGGTTCATCTTTAAAAGGATGCAAGGCTGTCCAGTAGAGTAGCCAAAAGTTGGGTCTTCCAGGCCAGAGCAGTTTTTCAGGAAGGAGCGCTTAAATTGGCAGGCCTTCTTGTCTTCATCCTCATCACCGTCTTGGATGAAGTACTGGCCCGGGGGACAGTCTACATTCATTTCCTCTTGAAGACTGTCATTGTAACCTAAGCACATGGGGGTGGCAAAGGGTCACGTTAGGTGCTGCAGAGAGGGCCAAGTTTTCAGTAATTCTCCTCCCTGGCTTCCTTTCCCCAGCTTACTTGTGCTCCTCTGAAAGCCCACTCAGTCTGTCTTAGACCCTGTGACCTGGCATCAGGGGCCCCAGGCCCTTCAACAACATCTCTCCAAGAAGCCTTCTGGGCTAGTCCCCTAGCCCACTTGGATTGCCTGTCCCCTTGCTTCTCATTTTCTTGGAACTTCTTCCATATCCATCTCTGGATTGTATTATGTTTGTCGCTTTATAACTCGTCTCTATTTTCCATTATTTCTTTTCTGACATGGTAAACTGTAAACGTGGAGGGCTGCCTCTTCTATTAATACTTCTGGGAGAGGAAGAGGCGATTAGTAGGTGGATTTGGGAAGAAGGATTGAGTCATATCAAGGCATAGGGTATACATAGAAGCAAAACACGGGGGTTATATCTCTTTAAGTTCAGTCTAGGAAGCCTCTCTTTGAGGTTGATCAGAGGCACCCAAGGCAAGAAGGTGAAAACTGTGTGGTGGAACAGGAGGAAGCGGGAGGAAGAAGAGGAGGAAATAAACTGGCTCATTCTTTATAGAGGGAAGGTAGCACTGAAAAATAGAAACTTAGGTTGAAAGATAGGAAACAATGACAAACGTAGGGTCTCCACTGAGAGGTTGAGGGGGGGAGGGTCTTGTCTGCTGAGAACCGAGGCACTCAGAGTCAGTGTCCCTTTCCTTGCGTGGAATTTAGCATGTGCACAAGGTACATCTTGCTTCCCTGGTAACTCAGCTGGTAAAGAATCCACCTGCAATGCAGGAGACCTGGGTTCGATCCCTGGGTTGGGAAGATCCCCTGGAGAAGGGAAAGGCTACCCACTCCAGTATTCTGGCCTGGAGAATTCCACAGACTGGGGTCCATGCGGTCGCAAAGAGATCAGGGAGAGGGCTGAAAAGGTCTGCCTGTGAGCTGACTGGGCTACTAGATGCCATAGAACTGGGCTTTAGAAATGACTATATTATTCCCAGTTTGGTTCTCAATGATAAAATCCAGTTAGTCCTATTAGATCCAGCCTCCATGCATTTATGTTCCAAGTGGCTCAGTTTTTCAGAGGAGATTGTGCCACCAGAGGTAAAATTCCAAAAGTACTGCTGGACCCTTATCTAGACAGACTGTGACTTGGGCTTGATATTAGAAGCAACTGGGAATTTTAAATCTATTCTATTAAATTTTAAATCTTAGTTATGGCTAAGCTTTTATTTTTCCTTTGACAAGTCTACATTCAATTAAAGGTTTTGTTTTAATCTCTCTCTTTTTAAATCTTTTTTGAAGAACAAGAACTATGTTCAAATAACTTTCTAAATAGAAACTCTAATCATGTGTTCTTTGTTTCTCTTGAGGGTGTTCCTTTAAAAATAATGTGACATGGGCATGACCCTTATTGCAAAATCTCTGTCCTCACAGGAATGAAATTGATACTCTGGGATGTCTATTTCAGAGATGTGTTCCTTTTAAACAGGGCATATTATCTACACTTAGGAACTAAAAATCCAGTGCTTTTCCTAATGTTCCCCACCTCTGTCATCAGGTCAGAATTGATATTTCTGCATCTGCTGTCTTCTCAGAGGAATTCCCTCAGCAGAGATTCTGATAGTACATTTGCAATAGCTCACAAGCATTTTGAAAGAAGAGACGATATTGTGCTGGCTATGATGCCCAAAACATTTTGGGGAGCCAAAATGGGACTCCATGGATTCAAAAAGAACCATGCCCCTCTCATTTTACAGGTGAGGATTCTGAATCTCAGACTTAATCAAAATGACACTGATACAAAGCTGAGTTTCTAATTCCTGGTCATATGGCAGCAGCAAAGAATTGTAAAAAGCAGCACTTCTCAAGCTTTAAAGGGTGTAAACACCACCTGCAGATCCTCATTCAGCAGGTTTGGGTAGAGCCTGAGATTCTCCCTTTCCAGCAAACTCCCAAGTGATACTGATGTCGCTGGTCCCTGGCTCACACTTTGAGTAGCAAGGGTGACAAGAACAGAAACAAGGGCTTAAATTGAAACACTGGTTCAGCTACTGGAAGACTTTGATCAGATTTCTTCCCCTTTCTGAGCCTCAATTCCCCCATTTGTAAAATGGGGACAATAGACTCTGCGATGCAGGGTTAAAGTTCAGTGACAACATTTATGCATTTAAACAAGGCTTCCTATCACATAAGAGAATCCTCTTAGTTCAGTGCACGTTCTGTAAGCCACCCCCATCACTTGGCTTCAGCCAGGCCAGGACAACCAAACCAGTCTAACTGGCTTTCCCCCACAGATAATAGGTGCAGTTAACCCATGGATTTACTTTGATAGCTGGAGAAATACAGAGACTGTGGGCTCTATGTTTAACCTTAACCAAGCTGCTACCTCAGTTTTCACCCTGTGTAAGGGCTTCTCAGAAAGCCATTCATTTGCCCCCTGAGAACGTTATCTGATGATACTATAGAGATAGGCATCTTGAAAACACTGGCTATCAAAATGTTGGAGTGACTGCCACCCAGAGGTTTGTCCTCCAACTCCCTTTTGGACTGCTATAAAGGCTCTTTAAGATGGATCATCCTTTAAGATGGATCGTCTCCAAGAAATGAATTCTCTTACCTTGAGAAAACACAAGAGATGAGAGTCTTCCAGTTCTGGAGTACACTCTCCTTTTCTCATCACCACCTGCCCCCACCTCCCAGAACTATCTTTTATAATTGATCATTATTGAGCCATCTGGATATGTCCAGGACATAACTAGGTGCTCTAGGGTAATCCAGAAGAGAAAGCAAGTTCTCTGTCCTAATGAACTTATCACCTTACTGGCTTATATGCTTTCATATAAACATATAACTTACCATCTTTGGCTTTATATGCTTTAAGGCAACATACAATCACAAACCACAATAGTTTTGATTGTATCTACAGGTACTGAGGGGGATGCAAGGTAAGGAAAAATCAGAATGGGCAGTGTTAGTTAAGACTGGGATTTCAGAGCCAAGTGATTTTTGAGTTCCCGCCCATCACCTTTCCAAAGATATTCTCACCATTCAGAGGCACTTACCCTGGAGAAAGCCATTTAGACTAATCACATAATGCTGCCAAGTGTCAGGTTCAGAAACGTTGAAGTTGAAGTTAAGGCTATGGGCGAAGGGTCTGATCATAACTCCTGGCAATGAAAACAAGTCTTGGATATATTAACCCGTTCTTGGGATAATTTTTTGTATTGATTCCCATGAAACCATTACCCCAACCCCCTCCCAGGCAATCAAAATGAAAAGGACCATAATCTGCCAAGTACCATTTTACTTTTACTCCTAATAATTGAATCCCTAAGTCATTACCAGGAAGAGCCAAAGTTAATTGAGGCCGAACATGCCGTGCAAACAGATTTCTGTCCAGGGTGTTCGGACAGCTCAGGGTATTTGGGCACTCACCAGGAGGCTTCACCCTCTCAGTGAAGGTCGGCATGTAAGGACTGATGGTCAGAAATAGCGTGTACATGCAAAGGGTGATCACAGCAGCCAGGGAGGCATAGAAGAAGAAGTAAATGACTAAAATCAGGCCTGCAGAAAAATCAGAGATGAGGGTGGTCAGTGCTGGCCAATAAGCCCTGCATCTGCATTTGAACTCACGAATCAGAACCAGCGCAAACACGTGACATTTCTTTTTTTTGGTAATTCCCCAGATTCAGTATGTCCTTGCTTATTCAGATTTCACCGATTTGAAATTGGTGAGAATTGCGTCAGAGGTCTGCTTGCAGTTTTACCTTTACAGCATCTCCGATGGAAGGGCTTGCTGAGCAAATGATGACCATGAACAAGATTATAGGGGAACAGAGTTTAAAGTACTGCAGAGGGCAAATTGCTTGGGAGTCCTCTGGGCTATGGGTGATGTCCTATGTACAAATCATTCTCTGCTATTCATTAAAGCAGGTGTCCTAAAAAGTTCTAGTCACTTGGTTCTGGTGATTATATATATTTACAAGTGATGAAAACAGCATTTCTTTTCACATAGGCCATAATTCAAACTTTTGCTTCATTCCCACTGGCCTTGGCTCTAATGAAGGCAAAGCAAGGTTTCACTTTATGTACTTCAAATCTTATTCATGTTTGGCAAAAGTTTAAGTGACCCTGATTTCTAAAAGAATACTAACACAGGATGGGGAAGGAAGGAGGGGGCAACTGTATTTATTGATAGCTGCCACCTGTGAGCTCTAACTGTGCACTTGGCAAGTTATAGAACCTTTGGGCACCCCCGATTCCTTGCAGATAAAACGGTGATAAGTTTAGCACTTCCCTCATATTCTGATCTGTGTCCCTAACAATATTTGAAATTCAGCCTTTCCTTCCATCCTGTGCTGACGCTACCATTTCCTAGCTGTTGGATGTTAGACATGCTATTTACCTCTCTGGGCCTCAATTTCCTCATCTGTAAAATGAGGATAATAATAGTACTGACTTCTTAACATTGAATGATGCATATAAATAGCATAGCACAGGGCCTGGCAGACACTCAGTTCTCTATATATGACACTCTTCGTCACTGTTAATATTATTATTGCCATAGTTTCCAGAGGAACAGTTGTGTGAATTCTCCCTCTGTGGGCTGGATCAGGAGCAGGTTTGCCCCGGGATTAGGCAGCACAGAATGAGTGAATAAGCATGCCCCTCTTTGGGGCTGTCTCAGAAAATAGCATCTAACTCTTCTCACAACAGTGACATGATGTCAGAACTGTGGATTTGAACCATATCATGAGCTGGAAACCGGAACAAACTACCTAACTCTGCTGTACCCCAAACCAAATCCAAATGTCAATTTTTAAATTGAACCATGAACCAAATAAAATTAACAGCCCCCAAAAGGAGTCGGGAAAGGAGAAAAAAATTCCTTAGGAATTTAACTGGAGGTGAACCTTTATGTTTTCTAAGATGCACTAAAACGGAACTGGAATATGAACACCTCATTTCAGCTGGAGTCCCCGGAGAAGAAACAGCAGCACCTTGTTCCTGTGGTACTTGGCTGCTGCCCTCTGGTTGGCCTGATGGGATGTGCCCTCTGCCTCCTCCTCCATTCTCCATTGCTCTACCCCTGTCCTCATCCTGGAAACCCATCCACAGCCGGAACCATCCTGGGGGACCAGAAGGCTCAGTTTCATGGATGAAACGAAAGCAACAGAAGACAGGTATATTCCCCTGGAGACATCTTCCTTCTTGCCCAGGATGTGTGGCTGGGAAGCTGTAGATGGGAGAATGGCACTAGCAGTGTGTCCCCTCAGCTTTGCCCAGGAGTCTGTGCCCTGGAGCCTGTGATAGGCTATCTTAGCTACACTGCACCACCCCCACCCCCGGCAAAACCAAGCACTGTACCCACCTGAACCCATTGATCCCTCCAACCTTTTCTGCTCCAAATATCCAAATTTTACTTGGGCTGCTCCTCTAGGTAATCCAGTGTTCGCCCCTGAATGCCCCACCCAAGCTTGGATAGATGATTATATCTTGAATAGACAAGATATCCGCAATCCCAACTCTTCAGTCCTTCCACTAAAATACCCCATCAGGTCCTGAGGCCCTTACCCATCAGGGCCTTGGTCACTGCTAGAGTTCATGAAGACAGTGTGGTGTTCTGGCAAGAGAAGGAACTCCAGTGTTCATCCAACCTGGGTTTGAATCCCAGTCCTACCACTTATTAACTGTCACTTTAGGTAAGTTACTTACTCTCTATAAGCCTCAGTTTCTGCATCTATAAAATGAGGACAATAATATTACTATCTCATAGACTTCTGGTCAGTACCCAGTAAAATAACATATAGCTCCTTGAATAGAAGTTGCCCAGCTATTAGAGGAAAAGCCCAGAATATAATAACAGGCTGGGTGAATGTGTCTGTCATGTTGGCGTCCAGGCTTGACAGGGTTAGTAAGTGCTTAATTGGCACCTAGCTCTCAAGCAAGAGGACAGCAAGGCATGTGGTGGCCTGGGCATTAACATCACTCTTTGCCCTTTGCCCAGGGTTAGCCTTCTGAGACCCACTTCCCAGAGGCCTGGATATGCAGTGTCCCACTGCCACATCTCCTCTGGACACTCGAACCTTCCTCCCTTGTCCCCACGTATTGGCTTGTGGATTCTTTTCCACGGGCACAATTTGGGTCAGCTCATCTGGTTAAGTTCCAGTGGATGTTTAAGGGTTAACACAGGGCTTCCTCTCCTAGAACCACACTTGCATTTCACAAGGCCTGTTTTTCCAGTCCTCTTTAGGCAAGCCAGGGACAGCTGTGCCCCTTTGGAGCCCCAGTGAGTGTCCTGCATTTGTCTGCAGCTTCCAGAATGTCGGAATGTTCCTTGAAAGGTACATTTGTTCCAGTCGAGAGTTGAGAGTTCGAGGGATGGACAGGCGTGGGGCTGGAAACTGAAGAGGGGGTGAAGGGAGGTGGGTGTTGTTTGGAGCCCCACACCTGCTATTCCCAATTCCAGGAAGCAGGGCTGGCCGTTTCACCCTGACTGAGCTGAACTAGAAACACCAGCTACAAAGGAGAGAATTCTCAGTTAAAGGGGCCTTTAGAAGGCATGAACATCGACTTCGGCAATGTAGACTCTTGGCACTGGGGGACTCTTATTTCACCCATAGACATATCTGTTTTTTCTTCCATGGGTTAACTGAGTTCAGACCAGCAGCTGCTCTTATCCTGGGATGTGCAGAGAGTGTGGCAAGTGTGGATTTTACCACAAGCTAAATCTCCTGAGAAGCATCAGCATTAAGAGTTCAAGAGGTGAGTAGGAGGGACCCTGGGAGAGGAGTGCTGGGGAAGCTGTGAAGTAACAAGTGGTGGCTGCATATGGACCGCAATTCTGCCATGGATCAAGAAATACAGGAGCTTGGGCTTAAATCGCTAGAAATGATCCCTTTAACCCATTTCTCTCTAAACACCCTGGAGCCATAGAGCACCTACAACCTGGGGCCAGTGGCAGCCCTAGCTATCCTTCTCTGACATTATGGGGTGAAATGATGAGACTGTACAAACCCTTGGTCAGGTTAGCAGGGACCTGAGTCTCGTATCCTAGGAATAGTCTTCTGCGTAATACTTTCGATTTTACCATGTTCATATCTTATCAGAGTCTCAGGCTGCTCCTGTGAGAGAGAAAAGGAGATACTGCTTCCCTTGTTTAGCAGGTGAGGAAACTGAGGCTCAGAGAGGATAAATGATGAGCCCAAAGTTACAGATAGAAAATGACAGGGCTGGGGCTTCCATAAAATCTGTGCTTTTTCATCTCACTCTTACTGTCTTTCTGCACTACAAAATGCTGTTGAGCCCAGTGGATTTCAGCTGTTCACGATTGTGAACAGTTTGTTCTGATGAGATCTGCCTGTTGTTTCCCTAGGTGTTGATCTGGTTACGTGAAGAGCTAAGAGAAGTTTGCAGACAAGCCCATCCAACGTGTGGTAAAGGAGACCTGGACGCCAAGCCGAAAGCAAAGGACACCCGACTGGGGCATTGGGACCACTGGGACTTACTCCAGCTCTGACCTGTTCGGGCCAGAGATGTCCTTTTCTCCGGGTCCCACAGGTATTCATTCACAGTCTGCAGTTCCCGCCACCAGGCGCTGTCTGTTTCCTGACTGTGACTATCTTCCTCCTCCTTCTCCTCCTCCTCTTTCTCCTCCTCTTCTTCCTCCCTCCTCCAAATCAGGTACCACCATCACCCTAGCCTCCTCTTCTGCTTCTTCCTCTTCATCCGCTAAGTAGTTCTGGTTCACTTCATCCTGATCATCCTGAAACAGCGACAACACACAACCCCTTTTTTGGAAAAGAAAATTTCCCATGGCACATCCCACCAGCCAGAATAAAAGAAAACCACTCAATATTTGGAGATGCTTCAGATGTCCACTTACCCAGAAACATACCTGTTGTTACAAGAGGCAGATTTCTTTCTCTCTGTTCTCTTGCAGGAAATATTCTTTCTATGACCCATTTTGACCCAATATTCTTTCCATAGAGGTGCAAGTGTTATTTTCAGCTGCAGGCATTTGGGCTGTTCCCCTAGGACTGTTCATGTCATTACTCTGTCTTGGGGCCATGGCTTCCTGTTAACTTTGGCCTGTCAGGGCAGACTGAGCTCAACACTGGAGGATGGAGGAGTTTTAGACACTTGTGTCTGTGATGCCACATTCTCAGTCCACGGCAGCTTTGTCCTAACACTCTGGATGCTTTCAGCTGCTCACCCTCACCATCCTAAGTTGTGGCTAAAAATAGCTTGGAATAGACATCAGGAGGAAAAGCCAGCTGCTGTACCCCTCCTCAAAACTTAGACTGTCTTCCTCACAGAAACAAGAGATTAAGAGTGCAGTTCTTTGCTCCTTCTCTGACTATTGCCCATGCTGGAACCTCTGCCTGCCAGAAGCAGGTTGGATAGACCACCTGAAGACTGGGACAGCAACTGATATTTCCTTCGTCTTCCCCACCCCCAAGCCCGTACCCTTGGCAGAAATCTGGGCACGTAGGAAATGCTCAGCACATATTTGTTGATTGACTGATTGCAGCCATTACTTGAGATCTGAAACTGTAATCTTCTCCAAGTGGTTCTAAGAAAATTAAACAAAAAGAGAAAAACCCAGACTTCACCAAATGGTGTTTCAAATGCCTCCCAGCCACAGGCTGGCGAGTTGGATGCTCTGCTCTTTGTGGGTCTGCCAAGGCTCATTGCAGCAGCAGAAAATGAGGCCACCCCTCCCTTCTCTGTGCTGTCCAAATCTGAAGAGCGGCAGGGCCTGTGCACCTGTTGGGGGATGTGTCCAATGATAGAGGCCAGGGGCTCTGTGCCGCCCTCTCCCTGCCTGATTCCTCAAAGGCCATTTAGAGGACACTCAGCTGAAAGGGCTGACGTGGGGGGCGGGTTGGGCCAGAGAGCTGGATTGTTCAGGATCCGTAAAAATGATACAGAATGACAAGGCTCTACTCTCAGCATTCAATCTGCCCAGTGCTGTCTAGCTCTTGATTACAAGCACTCTTGAATTGCTCTCTAATTTGTTCAAAGGTACAGTCTTATGTCACGCATGTATCAGACCTGGCGGGGACCTTGAAGATTCACTTGTCCACGTGAGGCCCAGAGAGGCAACAGGATGTAGCCAGAATCATGCAGCTAGTTCAACGATAGAACAGACAGACTCCGAACCCATGTCTCGCAATATCCCTGACAATGATGTTTTTCCCCTAGCACTCTGAGCGCAAGAGCTGAGAGGTGGTTGAGCAGACTGACAGAGCACAGCGATGTGTTAGATTCTGTGTTCCCAAGAGGCTGAAGGTGCTCACAACTGGAGATTTCTAACTCTGACAAGGACTCATGGGGTAAGGCTTAGGAAAATAAACCCCCATCAATGTTGAACGGATTAATACATGTTCTTAAATTTCTTTCACTTGTGTGTGAACATAGGTACCCATTTGACCTCCAGAATTACATTCTGAGCACCTGGGGTGGGGTGGGTGGGATGGGTCCATATTTTCTAACTCCTTGATGGCCCTCCACAGCGTGGAGCCTGCAGCCAGGTAACCAGTGGGCACCGAACAAACATCAGTGATAACTGCCTGACTGAAATCTCCTGAACCATGCCCTCGCCTAGGCGCTCATCTGGACTGTAGTGGGTAGTCAGTCATCCTGGCCTCCAGAGAATCTGATGTAACTGAAAATCTTGGAGAATTTGAAGTATAACATTTCAAGGTGAAGGAGTTTCTATTCCCTTTATATTTTCAGGAAAATCTCCTTTTCTCTCCTAGTCGCCTGTTTTGCCTGCCCTCCACCCCTGCTCCACAGAGGAGGCAGCTGGCTTTGGCCTCTGTCTGATCTTATTTGTAGATATGAGCTCTCACAATAATCCCATTAAAGATGGCTTGTCATTAAAGCTTTACCCTCCCGGGAAGAATTAACCTTCTCAGAGCTAATTTCCCCACAGCTCTCACACTGCCTGGGCTTCAGGAACTGCAAATATCTTTCCCCCTTGCCCCAGCTTCCAGGTATAGGAGAACCTCACATTGTACAAGAGGGGCGCTTTTGGGGCAGCTCAGTGTTTCATGGAACCCAGTAGGGAGTCCTTTTGTAATGAGAGGGCCTGTTTTTGTCTGTTTCCTAAAGTGGCACTGACCTCCTGTGATAGTGTGTATGTGAGTGTGCAGAGATGGAAGAGTGGGTGTGTGCTGAGGCCGTGGTGTTGCCCTAAAAGGAAAGAGTCTGAAGGGCAGAACATGGCTCCATTTTGAGCATTCTAAATATATAAACATATAAACAAATACATAAACAAACAGTATGACCCGGAAGATAAATTTGTGCCCTGCATTGAGTGACACCCTGTAAACATTCGAATGGTTGATTAATTTTGAAAGAGACATTAGCACACAATTATTCACTGCATCAAATCCTCTCTTTGTAAACGTGATCAAGTGTTCCCGATAAAGCAAGATCCCCTGATGCATTTAAAATCCAAAACTAGGGACAGATAATTAAACTTGTACACAACACTTTAGCAGCATTATAGAGAAAAGAATCCAAATAAGGAATGATTTTATATGCCTTACAGACTGTGACTGCTCTGAGAACTGGAGGGACTTTGGGGAATGTCAAAAGAGAGATTCTACAAACCGTGGCTAGAAAGTTATGAGAAGCCCTCCACAGGTTGGTATGGACTTAGAATTTGTGTCTTCCTCTGCTGGCTGTTGAGAGTCTCCAGTTAGCTCCTTGGTTGGGGAGTGGCCATTCACCAAGAAAAGTGGATTAAGCTTTGTTTCTTCCTGAGGCTCAGATCACAGCCCTCTCTGGGGAGATTTCAGAATATACTTCCCAGCAAAAACAAAACAAAACAAAACACTGCATGTGGCATATACTAATGATTTCTAGCAAAGTAAATGCAAGGAAACTTTGGGTTCAAAGAAAATTTTAATGCACCCTGGAGATAAATGGTGACATTGAAGGTGGGGTGTGTGAGTGTTAGGCAGGGTGGGGTGGCAGGCAGGAAGGCCATAGGTGCTGGAGGGTTAGGGAGTTGCATGCTGCAAATATGAAAGAGCATAGGATGAGAAGTGAGGAAACCTGCATTCTCACTTTGGCTTCTCCAGTAAATGGCCAGTACCTCTCGTGCCCTGAGCCACAGCAGGCTCCTTTACATGATGAGGGATTCTAGACAAACGATGTCTAGGACTGCTCCCAGGTTCTATCTAGTATTCCAGGATTTTAGCTATAGATTGGAATTTCAGCTTTAGAAAAAGAGTAGCTGGGTTCCTCAGAAGCTCCCACCCAAAGGGACTGAGACAACTGGGTAGGCAAATGCCTTTCATTTCCTCTTTCCCTTCCCTTCTCTCTTGGCTCCATTTCTTGCTATTGGAATGAAACCTCTACTCCCAGACTCCAAAAGGTCTGTTCAAATTCTAGACTCCCACGAAAACACTGTAGAAGACACCCTCATTCTCTGGCATCTCCCCTGGCCCTTATTTTTGTTGCACAGGAGGAGGGCTTCCTCCTTCAGTCTAGCTATTCAGGGTGCAATGGGGTCCCAGGAGTCACTGCTCATGCTCGAAACCCTGGGCTTCTTTAAACTTCACTGTTCCTGCCCATCCTAAAGAGAAGCAGCCGTGAGTCACGACCTACACACCTCCCACCCAGCCCATTCTAAAGGGACAGCAAAAATATTCTGCTTCCCAGGACTCACAAGTCTGTAGCGATAACCGTAAGGCAAGGCCGGAGCCCTTCTGGACCGGAGCTGCCTTCTCATGGCTATGCAGTGGGCAGAGGTGCAGCAGAGGCAGGCGAGTGGGGGAGAGCTCCGGAGCTGCTGCTGGTACAGGAGACACTGGTTGCTGGGGCTACTTGGCGCCTAGTAAAAGTGAACCCTCCTGGCATGAGCCCTTCCCCAAAATAATCTAACATGCCCCTCTCTCATTGGTTGGCCCCTTCTCTGAATCAAAGGAAAGCCCTTATGGAAAAGCAAGCTCATCATTACAGGGAGGGGGGAGATATTCTGGGTCACAAGGATGAGCGACTCACCCCCCCACAGCTTCACGTCTTCCCACTCCCTGCCCTTCTCTAGCGCCTGAGCTACTATGGGCCCAATGGCAGTCTTCAGTTGTGTCCTTCTCAGTTGAGAGCTGGATATCAGTGCATGCAGGGGGTGGGGCCTGGGTGGGAGTTGGGGGGTAAGGGAGTTGGCCAAGAATAACTTTCTTTTTCATAAGGCTGATCTCATGCAAAAGGATCTAAGGTGTCAGGAAAGATTCCCTTTGCTCTCCCCACCTCCCGCGCCCCACACTAAGCCACCTATAATATTCCTTATTTGTGTCAATCAAGCAGCCCCTTAAATATGGATTATGCCTTTTAGAGGCCAGGCTCCTGCTTGGCCCCTCCCCCCACCAAAGAGGGCCTTGGATATAAAGAAACCTTTTTTTCTCCCCCACATGTCAGAATGGCCCCATCAGCACTGCCCCTCACACACACACCCCTTGGAATCCTGGCCAAATTTCTGTAGTGGTTGAGATCTATATTTATCCCTTAGCATCAGGGCAGGGAACAAGCCAGAACTTTGCAGTGTTGGTTTCCCAGACATATATAACTCCTGAAGCCAATGTGGGATCCACCGAAAGGAAAATTAGTAGAAACTGCCAAGAACATTGTATAGCAGTTTTTGTCTGTTTGGTTCACCCCACTGGAGCCTGGGTAGCTAAAAGGCCTAGGAGGAATATATGATCCTTCACAAATCCCCTCCCCTCCCATCACACCCAAGTGACCGAGAATGTTGCAGGCATTGAGATTCTGGGCATATTGATAACCAGGAAAAATTAGCCCAACCACTTAGAAACTTCGATTTATTCATAATGCCAAACCTAGGCTGTTCTGAAGAAGACAGCTTCAATAGTGGCTAATTTAAAATAAAGACTCCATTTACTAGAACGTTACTACTCAGGATTCTTCTTTAACAGAGTCTCCTCTGATACCCTCATTTGACGAGAAAGAGAACACTGACAAAGAAAAGAGAAACTCATTCCTCTTTTGGGATTTCAATGAAAGCAAAACATATTCCAGGGGTTACCCTGGTCTCAGTAGACATTGCGCTTTACCTCTTATGCTTTCTCCACTTGAACTTTGTATGTCATTCCTGATATTACGTATATGAGAAACTTGAAGCTCTTGGAAGCCTTAAAAATCAAATAAAGGATAGATACATTGGTCTTGTCTTACTAAGGCAGAAAAAAAGTGTACAGTTACGTTAGCAAGATTTAAAAATCAGGAGTAGGGAGTAGCATTATTCACGGTAGCCAAGGTATGGAAAAAGCCTGAGTGCCCTGTCAACAGATGAATGGACAAGGAAGGTGTGGTGTATATACATATATGTGCTGGAATATTTCTCAGCCGTGAGAAAGAAGGAAATTCTGCAGTTAATAACAACATGGACGGACCTTGAGGGCATTGTGCCAAGTGAAATAAGTCAGACTGAGAAAGACAAATACTGGATGATCTCACTTATATGTGGAATCAAAAATGCCAAATTCATAGAAATAGACAGTAGAATGATAGTTACCTGAGGCTAGGGAGACATGGGGGAATTGGGGAGATGTTGGTCAAAGGGTTAAACTTCTAGTTTTGAGATGAATAAGCTCTGGAAATCTAATGTGTGGCATGGTAATTGTGGTTACTAGTACTGTGTTATATACTTGAAAGCTGCTAAGAGAGTAGATCTTCCGTGTTCTCATCATAAAAAGAAATAGTAATTATGTGATGTGCTAGAGGTATTAGCTTGCCCTATGGTGGTAATCATTTTGTAATATATATGTGTATCATGGGTAAAATCACATTGTACACCTTAAACTTACATAATGCTGTATGTCAGTTATATCTGAATAAAGCTGAGAGGGAAAAATAAAAAACACAGTAGGAGACAAAAGGGGGTTTGGATTAATGTGAACTCAGGTAACAAAATGTTCCGTTCTCCAGAATCTCTCATTCCCTAGCATTCTGGGTGATTTGGGGTTTGCCATATACTTAAGATACTTGCAATGTACTTAGCCCAGGCTGCCTTCTGGAATGCCAGCTGTTGGGTGGGGTACAATAACAAAATCCCATAGGATCTCAAAGACAGAAATCTGTCTGAGCTCACACTCAGAGGACTAAAGGAGAAACCATTCCTGCCAATTTTGGGGAAAAAAAGCAATCTGCTTAACAGGACAGCAGACTGGAGCCAGAAGTGACCGATGGAGCTGCAAATGAAGCAGCGGCTACAGAGGCGAGAGAGGAGGGAGAAAGGAGAGGCTTTGAATTTGATACCGAATTCAGAGACAAATGATTCAAGTCAGTCCTTGTGCACAGATGTTAGCAGCTGCTTCTGTAAGCCCTTTTTCCTGCTTGCCTGCCTCAGTCAAACCACATGGTTGCTGACGGGGAACAGAAACAATCTTATGGACCTGGTCCTCCTGTTCCCAGGAAGGAAGAGAAGGTAGCACTTTTGAGAGATTGTTTCCTTTTGCTACAAGAGAGGCTAGTTTATGGCATGTGTTCTTGTGAGCTATTTACACAGTTGGGTGGGGGTTGGGGGTGGGGTGTGTCCCTGCCTGGAGTTTGGCTAAGTCCTTGGGAAGACTCTAGAAGGTCATGTGCAGTGGCATTGAGTACTGCCTAGAACCCCGGTCTCTCCCATGACCTTGAGGACTCTGAAGTCACGGGTGAGGGAACTCCAGGCTGGCCGAGGAGCTGAGGCTGCCATGAATGCTGCCCAGCATAGGGTGTCAACTTCAGAATTCATGGAGGAGGGGGAACTCATTCGAGACTGCAAAGATCAGGAAGGCTTCCCAGAATAGGCGGGGTTTGGGCTGAACCTTGAAGGGCAGTCCTTCAAGCTGGAATGGCTACTGCTCGACTTTGATGATGCCAGTATGGTCCTGGGTGCCCAAAGTTCCCCCTCCCGAACAACTAGCCTCTGAGTAGTGGCCAGCAGGCGTGGCCAGCGGGCTCACTGGCTAAGGCCAAAGGGTTTCTTTGACCTGAATGGTCCAGATAATGGCCCCGGATCCTTATTTCGCTGGGTTCCAGGAAGAACCCTTAGCGCATCACATTCCTGAGCAGTTTCCATCTGTCCAGTACAGTTATACAGTGAGAGATGCTTTCATTTCGAGGGACTGAGGGCCCTAAGTTGGTGACTGTATCAGCCTAGACCCCTGGGGGAAAAATGAAGGCTTGGGAAATAGTGAGGTCCTTGTGGAGTTTCAAGCCTATTTCCAGTGCCTAAAAGGCACTAATGAGTATAATGCAGGCAAGAGACGGTGGTTCAAACAAACAACTAATTGGAATTAAGAGAAGAAGTGTGCAGAGGCCCCTAATGAATGGATATGCTAATTGGTCTTCTTTGCTAGCCCCTTGGGCTTTGGCTGTGACATAGACTAGCCTATTAGACGCCTGCTCTGTAATAGCTGCTGAATGCTGGGGCCCTTTATTGCCATGGTAACATTGATGTTGAGAGTCTAGCTGAGCCCCGGATCTCTTAATTTACTACTCAGGCGGCTACAATTCTTTGGGTTTTATTATTCTTCGTGCCCCGGGTGCCAGAGTGGCAGTGAATCATGCTTATTCATCCTCTGCACCGCCCACGGTGTCTTTGAATAAGTCAGGGTGTCTCTTACTGTGGGTGATGAGCAGATTATTAAGTTCGAGCCTATTTCTGCCTCAGCTGTACTAGTGCCTCTCAGAAACCAATGTACCTCTCTAACCACTTGCTTCCTTGCTGTGTCACATGGCTTTTGGCAAGCTGAGTGATGGCACTGCAGTGGGCCCACAGCGGCCCAGCCTCCCAGGAGCTCTGTGCTTGCTTGCCAGGTGGGGTGGGGTGGGGGTGGGGGAAGCAGAGCAATGCAGGTGGGACAGCAGCAGCTGGGAGAGTGATCCTTGCAGACCCATGCCATCCAAAGGGGGCAGTCAGAGGGGGAGGAGGGTCACTGCAGAGAAGATCCTGTCTGGGCACTGTGGTGCTGGAGGTTTCAATCTCTCTAGGGTCGGGGACAAGCCTGTCTAGAAAAGGAGATCCCTTATTCTGAGTGACTCCAGAGGAAGGGAGCAGCCCCTAAAGCCAGGAGTTACTAGGAGAATGGATTTCGCTTTATTTTATAAGAGATCATTGTGGGAAGAACAAGGCTGATCACAGGCACCAGCTGCCTCTGAAACTTTGCATAACTTTATCTACATTGTTGTTGTTTAGTCCCTCAGTCGTGTCTGACTCTGTAGTCCTCCAGGCTCCTCTGCCCATGGGATTCTCCAGGAAAGAATACTGGAGTGGGTTGCCTTTTCCTTCTCCAGGGGATCTTCCTGACCCAGGAATTGAATCCAGATCTCCTGCCTTGCAGGCAGGCAGATTCTTTATCTCTCAGCCACCGCGGAAGTCCCAACTTGTCACTGGAGCTGCCCAAACTTTGGTCTCTGAGTAAGAGCTGTTCTGAGCATTTCAGCCAGGGAGTGAAGAGTAGGATGGAAGGTTTGCTAGATGACCTCTTGGGACTCCTCCAGCTATGGAATCTTTTGTGTCTATATATGACGTTGTTCAATTTGTCAGGACATATGCTAAACTTGGATGATACTTTATATGTATGTGTGCTTGCTTTAATAGCACATGTGCTAAAATTGGGATGATATTCTATATGTGTTTGTCTGTGTCTATCTCCAGCCAGAGATGAAACTTTGCAACAGGTGCAGAAATATTTTCCTGACACCCCTGTCACTAAGAAACAGGCAACCTGAAGCTAAAGATAAAGCATTCAAATAACCCCCTTCCCCAATTACAAATGACTCTTACTAGCAGGAGAGAGTCTTGGTTTCTGTGGTTTTGTTTGTTTTCTTTTTTTCATTTCACTGCAGCATTTGACTGGGCATCCTCATGGGAGAATTGGCAGACTAGAGAAAACTGCAGGCTACACAAATTTGGAGCACCTTTACAAGGTTTTGTTTAATTGTTGTTGTTGTTCCTGTTTATTGGGAATGGAGGGTGTAGGGTGAGAGCGAGAGGTTTTCTTGACCTAACTAGAATCCAAGAGGTAGCATTTTCCCCTGTGACAGGCTGGACAGAGCATTGTAAACCTAAAGGCAGTCAATCAAGTGTGCAAAGCACAGAAAGGGGCTGTTAAGCAACACCGGTCTTTTCCACCAAAGCCTGCAAGCCTGTTGATTATCAAGCAGCAGCCTTTCCCCACACAAAGGACAATGATATTAATCCAACCTGAACCCACTCTGGATTCAGCAAGCACCAGTCAGAAATCACAGTGGCTCTCAGCTGCCTCTTAAATCAAAATCAAATTCATAAGCAAGAGCTTAAGGTCCCTCCATCAACATCCCTGTTCGGTTACTCACTTGCTGCAAGACCACAGGAATGCCAATTGATTTCGCTGTTCTCCATCTTGAAAGATGCTAAGTCCAATGTCCCTGCTTCCTCATGCTTAGGGATGCTGTTGGCCTAGAACTCTTCAGAGGAAAATGGAAAAAGAATTCTGAAGTCAGTGGGATTTCTTGCTCATTAGGGAGTAGAACTGAGTGTTTAAAAGCATATGCTTTTTAATTGGTACTGGATTTGAATCCAGTTCCCACCTTTTTTCTACTATGTTTTAATTTATTAATTGAAGGATAATTGCTTTACAAAACAGTTCCCACTTTAATAGCTGTATAATCTTGGGGAAGTTGCCTCACTTCTCTGAGCCTCATTTTTCTCATCTGTAAGGTACCTCATTGGCATAGGATTGAAAGATGTAATTTACATACAGTGCTTGGTTTAGTTCACCCCCACTATTATTATTATTGATAATGATAATACAAATCAAACAGACAAAAATACCTTGTCCATTTTCAAGGACTCTTCCTCACAAGGCCAGTGACCTGAGTAAGGGGAGCAAGGTCCCTTGGGTTGTAGGCAGTGCCCCCATCTGGTTGGTTTACCAATGTCTCTCAAGCTAGGGATTTGGAGCCAGGCGAGAGGGAGAGGGTCTTTGGAGGTGGAGTGAGAGGTGAAAGGTGAAGGCTGACATGCTAAGCCTGAGGTATTTTGGAGGCAGATCAGGCCTTGGAGGACCCTCATTCACATCAATCACACCATGGAAAACAGTGGTTCAAACTTCAGTGAACTCAAGAATCACCATAAGAGCTCGTGAAATACGCTTATTCCTGATTACTCCACAGATTACTTATTAATTGCAAAGGAAACATGTACCTTTTCAAAGAAGAATTCTAGAAGACACCACCTTAAATAAGGGATCAAATTTAGCATCACCAGTAACAGGGCAATGGCATATGAACCTCCTGATGTGACACGCTGGGAAGTAAACAACATTACTCTTGTCGTATTCTTACCAGAGATGTTTAATACGAATCTAATCATGAGGAAACAGACAAATCCAGACAGTAAACAAGACAGCCAACCTGGACTCTTTAAAAATATCAGTATCATTAAGGAAAAAAGCCAAATGTACTGTTCTAGAATCTAGATTAGTAGAAACTGAAAAGATAGTAAAACGAACTCCATGATTCTTGATTGAATTACAAATAGCTAGGATGTTTGGGAGATAATTTGAGAAATTTTGATATGAGTCAATATTGAATAATGCTATTTTGTCAGTGTTAAATTTCTTGGATGTGATAATGGTATTATTATTTTTCAAGGGAATGAGAGAATGCTCTTGTTCATAACAGATACATGCTTAAATTAGATGCAATTTTAGATGCAAAACTTTAGATGCAAAGTGACATGATACTTGCAAGTAAATTTCAAATGTTGTAGCCGAATACATACAAATACATACATGTTTTTATTATGTGTGTATATATAGAGAGCATATGTGCAAATCTAAAATGTTACTGTCCTGGTTAATTTCTAAGAAGGATATGCTGTTATTCATCATAGTTTACTTTCAGATTTTTCCAAATAAAAAGTTGGGGACAAAACATAAACCCTTTCCTACAATTCCATCCTTCCCAGATATGCCTTCTCATATCCCCAACGTCCCTTGAACCCAAGTTCTTAGATGCCTAGTATCCTCTACGCCATAACACCAGGAGAAAGTTGAAGTTAAAGAGACATGAAATCAGGAAAAGCATCATGAAGGCAGCTATACCTGAGCTTGGCCTCCAGGATTGGAGCAGGATTTTGCTAAACAGAGAGAGCAGGAGAAGAACTTTCCAGAAGGAGATGATTACTTGAATGAAGCTTGAAGAATATAGAACAGAGGTCTTCAACTTTAGTGGACCCAGAGTTATATGAGGAGCTTTTACCTATGCAGCCTCTCTGATCCCAACTCCAAAATTCTCATTCTGTAAGACTGAAATAGAGCCCATAAATTTGAAGTTTTAAAACACTAAGATGGGTCTCCTGCAGGGGTCTGAGGACCATGATTTGGGAAAAACTGGCACGGGCAGCTGCCTATTCCACATGCACACACAGAACTGGCCCTGTCTCTCTTGTGTTCAGTAGAATCTCTCATAGGTGGATTGTCACCAAGGGTGATGTAAACCTTCAGAGGAAGTCCTCTTTACTAGACCTGTCAGTCATGGGGCCTGCCGTGTCCACTACTGTGCACACTGCCTACTGGTCAGGAAAGCAAATCCAGCTAGTTGTGGCCTGGGATGACCTTGACTGTAGCAAGAATGGGCCCCCACAATTTGGGGACAGATAAGTGTGTATGTGCATGCTAAGTGGCTTTGGTCGTGTCCAACTCTTTGAGATTCTGTAGACTGTAGCCCGCTGGGCTCCTCTGTTCATGGGATTCTCCAGGCAAGAATACTGGAGTGGGTAACCATGACCTCCTTCCTCCAGGGGATCTTCCTGACCCAGGGATCGAATTCACACCTCTTATGTCTCCTGCATTGCAGGCAGGTTTTTACTATTAGTGCCATCTGGGTAGCCAGGCACTGCTGCTGCTGCTGCTGCTAAGTCACTTCAGTCGTGTCGGACTCTGTGTGATCCCATAGACGGCAGCCCACCAGGCTCCTCCATCCATGGGATTTTCCAGGCAAGAGTACTGGAGTGGGGGTGCCATTGCCTTCTCCGAGCCAGGCACTGTTCTGTTCAATAGGATTGACAGTAACAAGCTAAGGCAGTCAGACCAGCAACCTGTGGCACTGTTCCTATAGACTACGGAGGGAGAATTTCCCAGTCCCTGGCAAGAGGAGACTAGAACAGACTTCCAGAGGGAATCAGGGACGTTGTATAATAACATGATGCTGATGACTAAGCCACTTTGGAATCTAGTAGTTCTCTATGATGTGTGTATCGTCACCATAATCTTTTCTCAAGGTCTCCTAAGTAGACCTCTGTTATCTAAGATAAAAGAAGTAAATTAATGTGCCTTCTCTGAGGTTTCCAGTTCTTGGAGAACTGCTAATGCCCATGCTAGCAAAAAGGAAACTGTCTCTATGGCACATTGCTGTTCACCTGAGGAGCCTGCAGGACTGAAATAAACAAATTGTTTGCTTGTCTCTGGCCTCTTTCAACAGACCTACAACTCAAGAAGAGAAACCCTGAGCCCATGTGCTGGAGACTCTCCTTATCTTACAGATGCCTGCATCCCAAATGGCTCCCTTTCTTGTCCTCAGTCGTCCATGCTTGGTTCAGGATGGTGGCAACTCCAAGTTGTGTAGCCCTTTTCTGAACTGTTTGCTTCCCACCAACCTTGGCTCTAACCCAAGCAAAGCCCAGCTTGGTAAATCCACTCCCAGAAGTCAAGGAAGTGAAACAATCCTCCTCTGTTCAGATAAGAGCAACAGCTGCTAGAGGGGGTCAGGCAGGGGATAGCTGAAGGCTGTGGGGAGGTTTTGTCTACTACTCTGCCAAGGGGCCATTCAGCCAGGAGGGCCAGTTATCTGGCTGGACTCTTAGGCCCAAAGACACCTGTATGTAGATTTTGTGTGCAGAGAATTCATGCAAAAGAAGGATTCATGATCCAGTCAGACTTTAGGACTCCCAATCCCCAGCTCTGTGCAGTGCACCAATCCTTACATCACCCTTCTACCTTGTCTCTGTAGAAGGAAGCATGACATGTCTAGGCATGGCCCTTTCTTCTGGTAGGATGACAGAAGCTGTCAAAAGGAAGAATACTCATCCCACCCTTCACCCTACTCTTCTACCTCCTGGAAACTAGGACACTAGCCTCTGAACTCACTAAATATGCAAGGTATAGAAAGGAATGCTAGCCCCAGATCTGCTATGAGTGCACAGCAGAATGTTGAACTACTTAGTCACTTAAACTTTTTGGACCTATTTCCTCAAAGGGCTCTTGTGAGGATGGCATATTATCATTCTGGTGCAAAAGCTAGACAAATCATCAGGTCTCCTGGTAGACCATTCCTCTGGGGACATGATCAGAGGAATGACCTCACTGCTCCCCAGCCTCTGATTTCCCCTTTCCCCAACCCCTGTGCTGGCAGCTGTAGCTCTAACTTTAGTGAATACAGAGAATGATGGCCTGACATGCCAACATTGTTGAAGATCAAAAGAATTTGTAGATAATAAGAGCAAAAGACCTATATGAACAAAAGGGATATTTGGGACTCCTGAGATTAGGAATGTCTACTGAAACCACTTTAATACAATTATTTCAGGGGTTCAAAACATATGGAAAATGGGATCTTGGGGTGCCACCATTGTATACCCTCTGAACTACTACTTAGATGGCCCAGCAAGGATATAGGAGCCCCGGGACCTTGTGATGTAAAGTTTGGCAAGTATCCTCCAAAACCCTAAACCTAGCTGGTTATTCAATTTTATTAAAATGTGAATGTTAATTTACTTTCTTTTTAAAAAGTTATTTATTTATTTATTTTTGGCTGTGCTGGGTCTTTGTTGCTGGGAGGGTTTTCTCTAGTTGCAGCCAGTAGGGACTACTCTCTAGTTGCAATGCATGAGCTTCTCATCATGGTGGCTTCTCTTGTTGCAGACCACAGGCCCTAGGGTTTGTGGGCTTTAGTAGTTACAGCACTCGGGTTCAATAGTTGTGGCTTGCAGGCTCAGTTGCTGTGAGGCATGTGGGATCTTTCTGGACCAGGGATCGAACCCATGTCCCCTGCATTGCAAGGTTTCTTAACCACTGGACCACGAGGGAAACCCTAGTTGGCTATTTATAAAGTATCTAAGTTGTTCCAGTTGTTGTGTTCTCTTGGAACTTTTGTTCATTGAGATGAATATGCCTGACAAAAGCCTGACTATCATAAGAACCATAACCGTGGGCAAATAGTATGATTAAGAAGACGGGATGGTAGATGAAGGACTCCCATTCACCTGGGAGACAGAAGGAAAGACAATTATAATCAGATACTTTAAACCTCTTTGCTCCACAGAACAATCCAATCATCCAATTTGAAAAGTAAAGTCAGATTTAAGGACACAAAAGGTATGAGGGAGGGGAGGGCAGGGAGAAATGACATCATATGATGTACCAACTAGCCCATGTATAGCTCAGGTAGCAGCAGCATCCTGGGAAAAGAGTGTGGGTTCTAGAGTCAAATAGGTATGGGTACCATTCCCATTTTTAACACTTCACCTGTGTGACCATCAGGACCTGTGATGGTTCTGAGATTTTATCTTACTTGCAAGCTACCAACTTAGCCTGTCACATCTTTTCATGAATGCTGGCAGAAGACATGAGACTCCTGGGTCAGCCAGAATAGTGGGCAGAGTAGAAGCATTTTCTGGTGTCAGTTCCCTTTGCCCTCAAAGTCTCAGAGGAGCTACTCAAAAGGGCCAGGTGACCCTTGCACATGCTGTGGGTTGTGTTACAGGAGAGCAACAGTGACCTTACTGAGCCTGAATCATTTAGGGTGAGCAGTAGGATTGCCTTTCCACTGGCCCAGAGGGAGACACTGGATCTTCCAAAGCTGTTTAGTGTACAAATATCCTGAAAAAAATAGTCCAGTACAGGGTCAGTCACTGTCTCTGTTCATAGGATGTGCAGAAACAAGAGAGATCCATGAGCAATTGTCTCACAGTAACAATCATCAACAAATTATTGAACCTCTTTGAATCTCTCCTTTTCATCTATAAAATGTAAAACTGTCATATTGCCTATCTCAAGGATTCATGAAGATTAAATGATTTCATACATGTTAAAGCACCAGATGCCTAGAAGATGCTCAACAAATGTTCAGTTCAGTTCAGTTCAGTCATTCAGTCATGTCCAACTCTTTGCGACCCCATGAATCGCAGCACGCCAGGCCTCCCTGTCCATCACCAACTCCCGGAGTTCACTCAGACTCACATCCATCAAGTCAGTGATGCCATCCAGCCATTTCATCCTCTGTCGTCTGATTCTCCTCCTGCCCTCAATCTCTCCCAGCATCAGAATCTTCTCCAGTGAGTCAACTCTTCGCATGAGGTGGCCAAAGTACTGGAGTTTCAGCTTCAGCATCATTCCTTCCAAAGAAATCCCAAGGCTGATCTCCTTCACAATGGACTGGTTGGATCTCCTTGCAGTCCAAGGGACTCTCAAGAGTCTTCTCCAGCACCACAGTTCAAAAGCATCAATTCTTCAGTGCTCAGCTCTCTTCACAGTCCAACTCACATCCATACATGACCACTGGAAAAAACATAGCCTTGACTAGACGGACCTTTGTTGGCAAAGTAATGTCTCTGCTTTTCAACATGCTATCTAGGTTGGTCATAACTTTCCTTCCAAGGAGTAAGTGTCTTTTAGTTTCATGGCTGCAAGCACCATCTGCAGTGATTTTGGAGCCCAGAAAAATAAAGTCTGACACTGTTTCTGCTGTTTCCCCATCTATTTCCCATGAAGTGATGGAACCAGATGCCATGATCTTCATTTTCTGAATGTTGAGTTTTAAGCCAACTTTTTCCCTCTCCTCTTTCACTTTCATCAAGAGGCTTTTAGTTCCTCTTCACTTTCTGCCATAAGGGTGGTGTCATCTGCATATCTGAGGATATTGATATTTCTCCCGGCAATCTTGATTCCAGCTTGTGCTTCTTCCAGCCCAGTGTTTCTCATGATGTACTCTGCATACAAGTTAAATAAGCAGGGTGACAATATACAGCCTTGACGTACTCCTCTTCCTATTTGGAACCAGTCTGTTGTTCCATGTCCAGTTCCAACTGTTGCTTCCTGACCTGCATATAGGTTTCTCAAGAGGCAGGTCAGGTGGTCTGGTATTCCCATCTCTTTCAGAATTTTCCACAGTTTATTGTGATCCACACAGTCAAAGGCTTTGGCTAGTCAATAAAGCAGAAATAGATGTTTTTCTGGAACTCTCTTGCTTTTTCCATGATCCAGCGGATGTTGGCAATTTGATCTCTGGTTCCTCTGCCTTTTCTAAAACCACCTTGAACATCTGGAAGTTCATGGTTCCCATATTGCTGAAGCCTGGCTTGGAGAATTTTGAACATTACTATACTAGCATGTGAGATGAGTGCAATTGTGCGGTAGTTTGAGCATTCTTTGGCATTGCCTTTCTTTGGGATTGGAATGAAAACTGACCTTTTCCAGTCCTGTGGCCACTGCTGAGTTTTCCAAATTTGCTGGTATATTGAGTGCAGCACTTTCACAGCATCATCTTTCAGGATTTGAAATAGCTCAACTGGAATTCCATCACCTCCACTAGCTTTGTTCATAGTGATGCTTTCTAAGGCCCACTTGACTTCACATTCCAGGATGTCTGGCTCTAGGTGAGTGATCACATCATCATGATTATCTTGGTCGTGAAGATCTTTTTTGTACAGTTCTTCTGTGTATTCTTGCCACCTCTTCTTAGTATCTTCTGCTTCTGTTAGGTACAGACCATTTCTGTCCTTTATCGAGCCCATCTTTGCATGAAATGTTTCCTTGGTATCTCTAATTTTCTTGAAGAGATCTCTAGTCTTTCCCATTCTGTTGTTTTCCTCTATTTCTTTGCATTGATCGCTGAGGAAGGCTTTCTTATCTCTTCTTGCTATTCTTTGGAACTCTGCATTCAAATGGGTATATCTTTCCTTTTCTCCTTTGCTTTTCACTTCTTTTCACAGCTATTTGTAAGGCCTCCTCAGACAGCCATTTTGCTTTTTTGCATGTCTTTTCCATGGGGATGGTCTTGATCCCTGTCTCCTGTACAGTGTCACGAACCTCCATCATAGTTCATCAGGCACTCTATTGGATCTAGTCCCTTAAATCTATTTCTCACTTCCACTGTATAATCATAAGGGATTTGATTTAGGTCATATCAGAGTAGTCTAGTGATTTTCCCTACTTTCTTCAATTTCAGTCTGAATTTGGCAATAAGGAGTTCATGATCTGAGCCACAGTCAGCTTCTGGTCTTGTTTTTGTTGACTGTATAGAGCTTCTCCATCTCTGGCTGCAAAGAATATAATCAATCTGATTTCAGTATTGACCATCTGGTGATGTCCATGTGTAGAGTCTTCTCTTGTGTTGTTGGAAGAGGGTGTTTGCTATGACCAGTGCATTTTCTTGGCAAAACTCTATTAGCCTTTGCCCTGCTTTATTCTGTATTCCAAGGCCAACTTTGCCTGTTACTCCATGTGTTTCTTGACTTCCTACTGTTCCATTCCAGTCCCCTATGATGAAAAGGACATCTTTTTTTTTGGTGTTAGTTCTAAAAGGTCTTGTAGGTCTTCATAGAACCGTTCAACTTCAGCTTCTTCAGCATTACTGGTTGGGGCATAGACTTGGATTACTGTGATATTGAATGCTTTGCCTTGGAAACGAACAAAGATCATTCTGTCATTTTTGAGATTGCATCCAAGTACTGCTTTTTGGACTCTTTTGTTGACCATGATGGCTACTCCATTTCTACTGAGAGATTCCTGCCCGCAGTAGTAGATATAATGGTCATCTGAGTTAAATTCACCCATTCCAGTCCATTTTAGTTTGCTGATTCCTAGAATGTCAACATTCACTCTTGCCATCTCCTGTTTGACCACTTCCAGTTTGCCTTGATTCATGGACCTGACATTCCAGGTTCCTATGCAATATTGCTCTTTACAGAATCAGACCTTTCTTCTATCACCAGTCACATCCACAGCTGGGTATTGTTTTTGCTTTGGCTCCATCCCTTCATTCTTTCTGGAGTTATTTCTCCACTGATCTCCAGTAGCGTGTTGGGCACCTACTGACCTGGGGAATTCCCTTTCAGAATCCTATCATTTTGCCTTTTCATACTGTTTACGGGGTTCTCAAGGCAAGAATACTGAAGTGGTTTGCCATTCCCTTCTCCAGTGGACCACATTCTGTCAGCCCTCTCCACCATGACCCACCCGTCTTGGGTTGTCCCATGGGCATGGCTTAGTTTCACTGAGTTAGACAAGACTGACGTCCTAGTGTGATTAGATTGACTAGTTTTCTGTGAGTATGGTTTCAGTGTGTCTGCCCTCTGATGCCCTCTTGCAACACCTACCATCTTACTTGGGTTTCTCTTACCTTGGATGTGGGGTATCTCTTCATGGCTGTTCCAGCAAAGTGCAGCCGCTGCTCCTTACCTTGGATGAGGGGTATCTCCTCACTGTCGCCCCTCTGACTTTCTCACCACTGTTACTAGAAGACCCTACAATTACACACTTCCTCTTTCCTTCCTGAAGTCATTTCATGGCTCCCAGCAAAGACTTCAGTTCATTTCTCCCCACCTTTTCTCTCTCATTTGGTAGTTTCCATCTACATCCTGTCAGGATTTAAGTCCCACTTAACTGATTAATTATGTAGCAGATATTTATAGGACACTGATTGTGTGTCAGATGCTGTGTTGGGTGCTGGTGATAAAACAGAGAATGAGAAAAACACAGTCAGTAGCCTCATGGAGCATGCCCTTTTGTTGGGGAGATGGACATTCAACAAATAAATTAGAAATGATTGGTCACCATGAAAGCATAGCATATGGGAGAGAGGATTATCCCCATTTTTCTCATTTGACCTGCCCTGACTCACTGAGAGAGCCTGTCCACATAGGATCCTATCTCTTACTGCTTTTCCTTGATGGAATCAACTTCACTCCTGGGCCCTAAGTAGGTGAAAGGTCAGTCTAAACTTGTGGACCAGCTAGGATGTAGAACACTGTCCAAGAAGTGGAGTCCTATTACTTTCCAAGACAGGCAGCAACACTGGTGATAGAAAAGAGGGTCAGAGAAATAAGGCTTCTGTAACGTGCTGAGGACTTGAACACATCCCAGTTGACATTAGCAGACAGTCTTTTTATAAAACTTTTTCTTCTGTATTGGGGTATAGCCAATTAACAACCTTGTGATAGTTTCAGGTACACACCAGACCAGCTCAGCCATATATATACACACATATATCCATTCTGCCCCAAACTCCCCTCCCATCCAGGCTAGCAGACGTTCTTTAAGAGAAAACACAGCTGCCGAAGCTGTTGCTTTGTTGTTGTTGATGGCTGCACTGCGAGGTCTGTGGGATCTTATTTCCCCAATTAGGGATACAACCCAGGCCCAGCAGTGAAAGCGCCGAGTTCTAACCACTGGACCACCAGGGAATTCCTCAAAGGTGTTTTTGAAAGCAAATCCGTTGGCCTTCACTTTTAAGGAATCTACATAGTGCCCTCATTTCCCACAATTAATTAGCAACACAGCCCTCCCTCCCCTTCTTCAAAGGTCAGCCTCACCTCTGGCATATAAAGATACGATCATGCACTCCAAACCAGTGAGATATTTTGTCTTCCTTCTCCTAGCTGAATACTGTTTCTCTCCAATAGGATTGTAAGAACCTTGAAGGCAAGGCCTGTACCTTCTCTTGTAACGCATGTCCACTGCTTCCCTTCCCAGCAAAGCCTGCATCTATTCAGTGACACAATCTGTTTTCAAAAAAAAAAAAAAAAATCGAGCTAAAAAAGGAATGATGCTGTGGAATGGTATGGTGTTTACAAGCATATTCGAGGTTATTTTATTTATAAAAATTCCCAGACTTCTCTGGTTAGTCACTCTTATGGTATCAACAAAAACATTTTTCCCCTGAGTATTTTGTTAGCCCAAACAGATTGGTCTCCCTAGTTTCACAGATAGAAAGTCAGGTGTTAATTTGAACCAATCCCGTGCTAGTACAGTACTGCTAAGAATAGAAGCAAAGAAACATTATCCCTAGCTCTCTCTCTAATCATTAGCTCGGCCTCTTTCTTAGTCTAGTCCCCTTGATCAGGAGTCAAGGACCTTTCCAAGCAGTATGCCAAGACTTCTGTCACTGTTCCTCCCCAGGGCAAGGGGCAAGAAGTGATTAACCTCAGGGGAGGGCATGAGGGGGAAGATGGTTACCTCTCAGCTACTGTAACTTGGAGGTCAAGAGGAGAAGCCAACTCTCTGGAGAGAATGAGATTGGAATGAACTGATGGGAAGAAGAAGCCATGCCAATTGCAAAGATGAGCCCAGGCACTAAATCTGACTGTTTACTTATCAAGAGTGAACCTAGAGACCTTGGAAAGTCAATAATTCCTTGGTTCTAGAGAGAAAGATGGTGTAATAGGGGAAAGCATAGACTTTTCACTTTGATGGCCCACAATGGTTAATTCAGTCTAAAGTTAATATATTGACATACTTTCTAAAACATGAGAAACTTAGAGCACTATAACTGTAATCACTTCTCCCCAGACATGTCTTCCTTTCAAAAGCTGTGAAATATAATATGCATACAGATTTTAAAATAGACTTTGCTTTTTAGAGCATTTTTAGGTAGATAGCAAACATGAACAGAGTACAGAGAGTTTCCATATACCTTTTGCCCCCAACAACCTCCCCGACTATCAACATCCCATACCAGAGTGATGTATTTGTTACAATTAGTGAGCCTCCACTGACACATCACCATTATCCAAAGTCCTTCCTTTACACTGGGGTTCCCTCTTGGTGTTGTACATACTATGCATTTTGACAAGTGTATAATGGCATGTATCCACCACTATAGTATCAAACTGCCTTAAAAGTCCTCTGTCCTCCATCTATTCATCCATTCCCCTCCACTAACCCTTAGTGACCACTGACCTTTTCACTGCTTCCATAATTTTACCTTTTCCAGAATGTTACATAATTGTAATTGTACAGTAGGTAGCCTTTTAGATTGGCTTCACTCACTAAAGTATATACATTTAAGTTCCGCCACATCTTTTCACGCCTTGATAGCTCATTTCTTGGTAGTACCAGTTACATACAAATTTGATGCATAAAATATTATCGTGCAGTGTAATGAAAAAAATGTCAAAAGCTAATGCCATAGGAAAACCACTACCCAGGTCAAGAAATAAAAGATTGACAACAGTCAAGAAATAACCATACTCCCATGCGGACTTCCGAAAGTCTGGACTCTGCAAAATACAAATAACATGAAAAGAAACATCGAGAGGTTTTAAGTTAAATGAATCTAGAGAGACGAAGAAATAAAATGTAATATGTAAACTTTGGTTGTTGGTTCCCCACCTCCACCACCCCAAAAAAGACCCATAAAAGACATTTTTGGAGGTATTTGAATATGGACTATTTATTGGATGATATGTAGAATTATGTTCATGTATTTAAGAATGTAATTGTATTGTGGTTATATATGAAAATGTCCTTATTTAGTGGAGATGCATACTGAACTAATTAGGGATTTTTCATGATGTCTAAAACTTATTTGATATGGCTCAGCAATGGCATCCTGCTCCAGTACTCTTGCCTGGAAAATCCCATGGACGGAGGAGCCTGGAAGGCTGCAGTCCATGGGGTCGCTGAGGGTTGGACATGACTGAGCGACTTCACTTTCACTTTTCACTTTCATACATTGGAGAAGGAAATGGTAAACCCACTCCAGTGTTCTTGCCTGGAGAATCCCAGGGATGGGGGAGCCTGGTGTGCTTCAGTCTATGGGGTTGCACAGAGTCGGACACGACTGAAGTGACTTAGCAGCAGCAAAAACTATTCATGGATATATGTGGAAGTTCCATTCTGGTAGGACAATGTGAAGAGCTCTGTGGACCAGCTCTCCAGTGAAACTGGTGAAAATTATGAAAAAACTCTCTGGAAATGATCCTAAGGACATACAGAAAATGAAGAAACATCTACTTAAGAAAGAGTCTACTAAAATTTGATTAAAACATGAGGAGTATGTGGTATTGGAACCAAGACCCATTCTCTTCCTCCCCCTTTCCTAGCTCTGCAAGAAGGTAACTCCTCTCCTGATTGGTGCAAGCAAGAACACAGGGCTCCAGCTTTCCCTAGCTCCCAGTTGGAAGGTTGCCTTCTTGAGAGGTGCAGGATGTGAGCTTTTCTCATCTTGCCCTTAGCTGCCCGTTGCTGAGGTAAGATCCAGTGAGCATGGCCAGGAAGCACAGGCTTCATTCTTTTACCCAGCACCCACTTGTGGGATGCAGGCTCTACCTTGGGCATGGCCCTACTGAGAATACTGGGGCCCCATTACTTTTGTTCTGGCTTGTAAGGTGGTGGTTCTGGGCTCAGAGAAGTGAGCCTAGAAAACTTGGAGCAATAGCCCTCCACTCCACTGAATACCAAGTTCCTAGAAGCAGAGGAGAGGAAGGACAGAAAAATTATTTGAACAAATAATGGCTAAAAACTTCACCAATTTATTGAAAAATATTTGTCTACACATCCAAGAGGGGCTTCCCAGATGGTGCTAGTGGTAAAGAACTTTCCTGTGAGTGCAAGAGATGTAAAAGACGCAGGTTCGATCCCTGGGTAGAGAAGATCCCCTGGAGGAGGGCATGGCAACCCACTCCAGTATTCTTGCTTGGAGAATCCCATGGACAGGGAAACCTGGTGGGCTACAGTCCATAAGGTCATAAAGAGTCGGACATGACTGAAGTGACTTAGCACAGCACAGCACACATCCAAGAAGCTCCACAAATTCTAAGGATATACAAAACAAGACAAAAACAGGAAATGCAAGGAAATACAAAATAAGGAATTTATAAAGAACACTTAAAACTTATTATTACCAAGAGAAATAACCCAGTTGAAAATTGGGCAAAGGATTTGAATAAACATTTCTGCAAAGAAGAAATGTAAATAGTCCGTAAGCACATAAAGAGGATGCTTGACATCATGATTGATCAGAGAAATGCAAATTGAAAGGGCAATGAGATGCCATTCACACACACTAAGATGACTATAATAAAAGGTCAGATAACACAAGTGTTGTCAAAGATTTGATAAAATTATAACTCTCATACACTCCTGATGGGAATGTAAAATGGTGCAGCCACTTCAGAAAGCAGTCTGGCAGTTCGTCTAATTGTTAAACATAGAGTTATCACATGACCCACCAATTCAACTCTTAGGTACGTACCCAAGGGAAATGAACATACATGTTCTCACAAAACCTTGCACACAACTGTTTATAATATAGCAGCATTATTCATAAGAGGTAAAAGGTATAAATGACCCAAATGCCTATCAACCAGTAAATGGATAAACAAAATGTGACATATCTATACAGTGAAATATTATTTGGCCATAAATAGGAATGAACTGGGCTTCCTTGGTGGCTCAGACAGTAAAGAATCCACCTGCAATGCGGGAGACCTGGGTTCCATCTCTGGATTGGGAAGATCCCCTGGAGAAGAGAATGGCAACCTACTCCAATATTCTTGCCTGGAGAAACCCATGGACAGAGGAGCCTGGTGGGCTACAGTCCATGGGATTGCAGAGTCAGACACCACTGAGCAACTAAGCACAGCACAGCACAGCACAGGAATGAATTGCTGTTATAGATTGAATTATTCACCCCCCCAAATTTATATGTTGAAACCCTAACCCCCAGTGTGACTGAATTTGGACATAGAGCCTTTAAGGAGATGCTGAAGGATAAATGAGGTGCTAAGGGTGGGGTCTTCATCCCATAGCACTGGCATCCTTATAAGAAGAGGAAGAGACACCAGCGATCTCTCTTTGCAAGTCAGACTGGAAAGAGTAGAAAGGCCACGTGAGGACACAGTCACAATGTAGCCACCTGCAACCCAAGGAGGAGTCTCACCAGACACCAACCCTGATAGCACCTTGATCTTGGCTTTCCAGTCTCCAGAACTGTGAGAAAATAAATTTGTTGTTTAAACCTCCCAGGTTGTAGTATTCTGTTATGACATACCAAGCAGACTTAACACAAGTACTGACACAGGCTACAACATGAGTGAACTTTTAAATGAAACTTTCGACATGAAAGTTTTTAAACTTCTTTAAACTTTCTACATGAAAGAAGCCAATCACAAAAATCACATGATTCCATTTATAGGAAAGGCCTGTCACAGGCAAATCTACAGAGACAGAAAGTATATGCTTGCTTGCTGAGAGGAGGGGGAGATGGAGAATTGATAGTTAAAGTATGAAGTGTACATCTGGGGTGATGAAAATGTTCTAAAATTGAATATGCTGATGGTTGCATATATCTCTGATTATACTAAAGACCATTGAATTGTACACTTAAAATGGGTGAATTATATGAGATATGAATTACATTTCAATAAAGTTGTTAAAAATATAAGTATACATGGATAGATATAAACCAAAATGCTAAAATGTTAACAATTGTTACATCTAATTAGAGGATAGATGAGTATTAATTGTATTATTCTTTCAACTTTTCCTCTATCTGCAAAATTTTCCATAATAAAAATTGGGAAAAAATAGAAGCAGCCCTCCCATGTGCTCTTTCCTGATCACTCCCATTTTTCTGCTTCTAAGAAATAACCAATATCCTGACTTTTGTTAACCATGTCCTTGCTTTTCTTTATATTTCTACTGCCTATGTATGAGTTCCTAGATGATGTAGATTAGGTTTTCCTGTTTTTCTACTTTATACAGTATGTAATATTTGTCATACAGTATGTAATATTTATTCTTGGCTTGTTTCCATCAACTGCATGTTTGTAAGGTACATTCATATTGTTGCATGTAGCTTTAGCTCATTAATTTTCACTGCTGAATGTTTTCCATTGTTTGGCAACATCACAATTTTTTTATCTTTTCTACTGCTGGTCAACATCTTGGGTTATTCAAGTGTGAGGGCTGTTAACAGTGCTGCTAAGAACTTTCTTGTACATGTCTTTTGATGAACATATTTACAAACTTCTGTTGGGTGTATACATAGAAGTGGAATTGCTGGTCCACGGAAAATGCATTAGCTTTAAATCCACTAGATAATGCCAAACTTTTTTGAAATGGTTAAATCAAATTACATCTCCACTAGCAGTGTGTCAGAATTCCTGTTGTTCCACATCCCTACCAATGGTTGGTATTGTAAGGATTAAAAAACAACATCAGCCATTTCTGGTAGATGTGGTGGTATCTCATAATGGTTTTATTTTGCATTTCTCTGATGAAGTTAAGGACATTTTCATGTATTTATTGGCCATTTGGTTTTCTACTTTTGTGAAGTAACTGTTTATTACTTTTTACCCATTTTAAAATTTTTCTTATCATATTCCAGCAGCTTGGTATATGTCCCAAGTCCTAGAACTTTATTTGCTACATGTATAATACAAATAGCTCTGCTATTGTATGGATTAATTTTTAATTCTCTTAATGGTAACTTTTAATGAAATGTTTAATTTTAATGTAGTCAGAGTGTTAATTTTTTCTTTTATGGTTAATAGTTTTGCGTGCTGTTTAAGATTCTTCACCATCCCAAAGTTGTGAACACAATCATTTACATCACAAAAGCATAATTTGCCCTTCAAATTTAGACGTATCATCTACTTGTACTGATCTTGGGGTATTCATTGAAGTAAGGATCCAATTTCTTTCTTTTTTTCTATATGAGTATCCTATTGTCCCAGCACCATTTTTTAGAAGAACCATCTATGTCTCTTGGCTGTTCTTTCAAGAAGAATTTTCCATCCAGCTGCAAGGAGTACAGTCAGCTGTCAGCCTCCAGGTGAAGCACCTTTGAGGTCGCTAAAGCATTTAAGCAGAAGCCAAGCTCTTCCCACGCAGCCCCTAGCTAGTGCCTGAGCATGGGAGGCATACTAAGGCCTGGTCCTTTGGGGGTTTTCTTTAATGAGCTCTTCACTTTCACAATCTGAGGTTCTTCTTTCCCAAACCTGCTTTCTTGTCCTTTCAGATGTTACCCTGCAATAAACCTCTTGTACTCCAATTCAGTGTCTCCTTCCCAGAGGACCTAAACTAACATATCTGCTACCAGGAGTGATCCAAGAAACCAGGCAGTAATGGAATCTGGGAGATGGGATCACTCACAACCAGGCTGTCAATGCAGACCCCGCACCCAGCAGTATGTGAAGGATGGATTGTCCCAGGCACCAGATGGTGGCGCTCTTGCTAAAACTTTTGCAGGTACTGTCTTGAGGAAATAGTCTATGAAAGGGAATAATGCCTTGTCAGTGCAATGATTCAGGCTTTTGGGAAATGAGTTGGGGAGAAGAGGGAATCATACAAAGACAATGAAATTTGCCAGCTCTCATTTAGTTGCATTGATATCTACAGAAGGATAAGAAAAAGGTGAGGGTTATTAACAAACACGGTGAAATCCAGAATGTCTCTTTCGCAGCTTACACCAAAGCTCTTGTCTTCTGCAGTGGAAGAACAGAAAAAAGTCTCAAGGCCACAAACTCACTGTTGTAGAGTTGAGGAGCTTCGAAGATGACTGAACATCTGACGGAGGGAAGTGAGAGCCTTGGTTAGGAAAACTTGGGACACGGGCTGGTGAGTGAGCCTGAACATTTTGACGTCTGTCTGAGTCTGTTTGGGCTGCTCTAACAAAATACACAGATTGGGTGACTTAGAAACAACAGAAATTGCTCACAGCTCTGGAGGCTGGAAGTCTGAGATCCAAGTGCCAACATGGTCAGGTGAGGGCCCTCTTCCCGGGTTGCAGAATTCTCTCTGTGTCCTCACATGTGGCAGGGGCTAGCGAGCTCCTTGGGATCTGTTTTATAAGAGCACTAAGCCCATTCTAAAGGAGACCAGTCCTGGGTGTTCACTGGAAGGAATGATGGTAAAGCTGAAACTCCAGTACTCTGGCCACCTCATGCGAAGAGTTGACTCATTGGAAAAGACCCCCTGATGCTGGGAGGGATTGGAGGCAGGACGAGAAGGGGACGACAGAGGATGAGATGGCTGGATGGCATCATTGACTTTATGCACATGAGTTTGAGTGAAATCCAGGAGATGGTAATGGACAGGGAGGCCTGGTGTGCTGCGATTCACGGGGTCACAAAGAGTCGGACCTGACTGAGAGACTGAAATGAATTGAACTGAAGCTCATTCACGAAGGCTCCGACTTCGTGACCTAATCACCCCCCCAAACGCCCTACTTTCTAATACCATCACATTGGGTATTAGGATTTCAACATATGAATTTAGCGGGGGACACAAATATTCAGATCATAGCAGCTCTCTAGGCTTGCATTGCCAGATTAAGCAAATAAAAATATAACAAAAATTTAAATATCGCCTGGGACACACTTATACCAAAACCTTATTCATGTATCTGATATTCTCACTTAACTGGACATCCAGTCAATTATCTGACACCCCTACCCCGGCCTCCTCTGCACCCTCAGAACCTGTACAATGGCCCATTCCTTATTAAGAAATAGCACTCCAGCCCACCCCATCCCCCATGTGGGAAGACACATCAAAGGTATCTGTCTCTGAAGGCAGCAGGAGACCCCCTCTCAGGATCTGCCCCCACCTCTTCTCCTGCCAGCCCCAAGTAGCAGCATAACCCATGTAAGAACAACATGGGCCCACTGCGGAGGACAGGTCTTAGAGCCCACGGTTTGGTTTAGTCGCTAAGTCGTGTCCAACTCTTGCGGCCCCATGAACTGTAGCCTGGCACACTCCTCTGCCCAGGGGGATTCTCTAGTCAAGAATACTGGAGTGTGTAGCCATGTCCTTCTCTAAGAAGCCCAAGTAAGCCACACAAATAAGCTAGAATGTGTCAGCAGGAGTCAGAAGGGTATTCATGGGACTTGATTGTGAGGGTGCTCAATCAAAGGGGCCATGTCATAAGACTGGAAACAGGACAGTTTATAGATTTGGGGGTACTCTTAAAGAGTTGCACACAACTGACACTTTCACAATTTCTTGGGATACAAGATTTAGTTGTTATAACAAAATTCAAATATCATTTTGAATTCAAATTCGTTTTCTGTGTCCACTTGACTGGGCTAAGGGGTGCTCAGAGAGCTGATAAAACATGATTTCTGTGTGTCCCATGGGAGTATTTTTGGAACAGATGAGCATTTAATTCAGTAGACTGATAAAGAGATCCACCCTCACCAGCGTGGACAAGTATCATCTAATCTGTTGAGGGTCCAAACAACAAAAAAGGCAAAGGAAGGGCAAATTTCCTTTCTCTCTTCTTGAGCTAGAATGTTCATTTTTCCTGGCCTCCAACATCAGAGTTCCTGGTTCTCGGGCCTTTGGACTCAGAAGAAATTATATCACCAACTTACCCAGTCTCCGGCTTATGACAGCAGATCATGGGACTTCTTGGCCTCCATTACCATGTAAACCAATTCCTATAAATCTCATCTTACATATATCTGTATATATCTGATTGATTATATTTCTCTGGAGAGCTCTTACTTTTTAAAATATTTATTTATTTGGCTGCACTGGGTCTTAGTTGCAGCAGGTACTGTATGCAAGATCTGTAGTTGCAGCATGTGGGATCTAGTTTCCTGCTCAGGGATCAAACATGGGCCTCCTGTGTTGACGGCGCAGAGTTAGCCACTGGACCACCAGTGAAGTCCCTGAAGAGCCCTTATTAACACAGATTTTGGTGCTTGTGGTGGAATGCTGCTGTAACAAATGTGAGAGCAGGTTTGGAACTGAGTAATGGATAGAAGGGGCTTCCCTGGTGGCTCAGTTGGTAAAGAATTCACTTGCTGTGCAGGAAACCTGGGTTTGACCCCTGGGCTGGGATGATCCCTTGGAGAAGGGAATGGCTACCCACTCCAGTATGCTTGACTGGGAAATCACCATGGAGCGAGGAGCCTGGCAGGCTACAGTTCATGGGGTCACAAAGAATCGGATACAACGTAGTGACTAAACAACCACCTCCAATGGGTAGAAGCTGGAAGAATTTGGAGGTGCATGCTAGAAAAAGTCTACATTGCCATGAATGGGCCATGAAAGGTGGTTTGGGTAAGGGCTCAGAAGAAGGCAAGAGTATAGAGAGAGCTTCAGTCTTCTTACAGAATACCTAAGTGGTCCTAAACAGAATGGCCAGAGTATGTCCCAGCATGGACACTAAAGGTCATTCTAATGAAATCTCAATGGAGATGAGGAAGCTGGGGGAAAGGCCATTCTTTTTATAAAGTGGCAGAGGGCTTTGTCGACTTGTGTTCATGTCCTAGAGTTTTGTGGAAGACAGAATTTGTGAAGTTGGATATTTGGTTGAAGCTATTTCTAAGCAAAGTGTTGAAGGAGCAGCTTGTCTTCTCTTCTCATAGTAAAATGAGAGAAAAGAGAAATGGCTTAAAATTGTTCATCAAAAGAAAAACAAATTAAAAGTTTGGAAAATTCTCAGCCTATCCGTGTGGCAAAAAAATTGAGAAGGCATGTTGGAATGAGACCATGATAGCGTGACCAACCAATAAAGGGATTAGTAGGGGATTCAGCCAGGAAGACGCAGAAGGCAATAGTAGCCCACTCCAGTACTCTTGCCTGGAAAATCCCATGGATGGAGGAGCCTGGTGGGCTGCAGTCCATGGGCTCACTAAGAGTCAGACACAACTGAGCGACTTCACTTTCACTTTTCACTTTCATGCATTAGAGAAGGAAATGGCAACCAACTCCAGTGTTCTTGCCTGGAGAATCCAGGGACAGAGGAGCCTGGTGGGCTGCTGTCTATGAGGTCACACAGAGCTGGACATGACTGAAGCAACTTAGCAGCAGCAGCAACAGCCAGGAAGAGGGCCCTCACTAGGACACGACTATGCTGGCCCCTAAATCTTAGACTTCCCAGCCTCCAGAACTGTGAATGATACATTTCTATTGTTTATAAGCTACCCAGGCTGTAGTATTTTATTACAGCCACCTGAACGGATTGAGGCAATACTCCAGCCAGGACTGTAGAGAATGACACACAGACGCTGCTAGGGTGACTCCTAGAAGCCTGGGGAATGTGACCCTGGGGAATCTCACATTAAGTGAGGTTGAAATGCCCAAGTTGCTATGGGAGATAGTGGAGGAAGGGATTAAAAGACCTAAGGCCATAGGCACATTGGAATGCATATATTATGTGAGCCCAAAAGACCCACTGGAGATCATGTTTCATGGAGGGGCTCATGGAACACACTATTCAGCAAGGTCATGAGGAAAGTTCTAGCAAGATGGGCAGCAGCATTACCAGGAAGCTGAGTGCTCATTCATATATAGACCTGCAGTGAATGAGCAGGAGTCTGAGAAAACCATGATCCCTTGCCAAGTTCCTGGACCTGATTCACTTTTCAAGACCTGGAACCCATTGGCTGAAAAAGTGGCCTGGTCCCCAGAAAAAAGGACCCTAAATCACCATGGAAATTATAGACCATAATACTAGCCCATTTTTCCCCAAAGGGACCTAATGCCACTTATTTGGGTGACTGTCCACTGGAGACATTTAGAGCACTACTGGACATTGATACCCAGACACCCAAATTGTCATCATGACTCTCTTTTAGAGAGTAAGTTATAGAGAGACTGGATAATAAATAGAATCCTCTCGAAAAGACAACTTACAAGAGGTTCACTAGGTCTTTAGTCTTATCAGATGCTCATTTCCCTGGTCACTGAGTCTTTGCTGGGATTGGCATACTTGGCAGCTGGAATAACCTTCACACTGGGTGTCTTGTGGGGTAAGAGCTACAACAGTGGAAAGACTAGGTTGGTGGTTCTAAAACTTTAGGTGACAGTCAAGATTATAAATAAAAATCAATACTCCATCCCCTACCTCAAGATGGGACATGGCAGAGATTGGTGCTACCCTAAGGATCTCAGAGATGAAGGGATGGTGTTCCCAATTTTATACATACACCAGTACAGACCCTGCGGAAATGAATAGAACTTGAAAGATGAGTGGAGGTGACTGTAAGTTAAGCAAGTAGTAGCCAATCACAGCTTGTGTGCTGGCCATGGTATCTTTACCAGAGCTGATTAATTTGGCTTTTAGGTATTACATGATATATAGCCATTGATTTAGCAAATATGTTCTTTGCTAGTCCAAACAAGAAAGAGGATCAGAAAGAGTTCACGGTAAGTGGAACATATGATAATATTTATTTACTGTTTTGTCCAGGGATATGTTACTTCTTCTCCCTATGTCATAAAATAGTTCAGAGAGATCTGGCCTCTCTTAACAGCCACAAAACATCACATTTATCCGTTACATTAATGACATCATTATGCTGCTTGAGCAGGGTGAGCAAGAAATGGCTGCTACTCCACAAGCCTTGGTACTGGTACAGACACATGCTCCAGATTGTAGGAGATAAAACCTGTAAAGATTTAATGAAGTGTTTTTTTTTTTTTTTTAAAGGATCTAGTGGTTAGGAGCATGCAGGAACATCCCTGCCAAAGTAAAAGACAAATTGTGGCACCTTGTAATCCCTCCTACAAAGAAGAAAAATCCAGTACCAGGAAGAACTATTGGGGTTTTAGAGCAAATCATTCCATACCTAGGAACACTAGTCCAGTCATATACCTGGAGTCAGGGAAGTCTACCACCTTTGAATAAGTCATGGAACAGGAAAGGACTCTTTTCAACAGATCCAGGAAGTGAAAGCAGTTCTGCTGCTTAAACCATATGATCCAGCAGATGCTATGGAGTGGGAAGAATAAGGGTGAGAAAATATGTATTGTAGAGTTTATGCCAAGTCCCTGTGGGCTGGTGTTACAAAACAGACAAGATGAGATATGAATGGAGCTTAGGTAATCCATTTGGACAACTCCTGGTAGTTCCTTGCCTTGCTCCATTTTAATTGTGAATGGACAAGTGCAGCAACCCCAAACCGAGATGTGTAAGGTTGCCAGGGACTCAGGTTTCACAGTAATGAGGGTTTCACTGACATCACCAACCAAGCCAACAGGACTAGCAGACGTGATATCTGAGGGTGAGAAGAACTTAGGATGGATAGTGAAGGAAGGGGACAATACACATAAAGCAGCTGCAGAATCTTTCATCCATACCCCTGCAAAAATATACCTGCTACCTAGAGTACACAATTTGTTTACAGCTAGTTTAAGTCTAGGTTAATCAAAATATTGTGTTCAGAAATTTCTTGGGTTAGTTCTTTCTCCACTCCCAACCCCAAAAGTGGTTGTGTTATTTATCTGAAATATTGTTAAGTTAGTTTGTTTGAGGCTTTTGTTCCACCCCATACTTGTGGAATTTATTTATTTATGACCTTTGTATATTGATTTTGTATCCAGCAACCTTGCTAAACCTGTACTTACTCTCGTGCAATTATTGCTTAGTATTTTCACTGTAGTATTTTTTAAAATACCACAACTTATACATTATTGTTTTGCCTTATTTTTTTGGATTTATTCACATCATCACCAATTCTTAATATTTCTTTTTGTGATTTAGACCTTCTTTTGATATCATTATTTTTCTTGAAGTACAGCCTTTACTAAACTCTCTGTTTATATGAAAATGCCTTTATTTCACCATCATGCACAAAAGATAATTTTTCCTGGGTATTAATTCAGAATTGACAATTTTAGCCCACTCTTTGAAGGTATCATTGCACTATTTATTTTCTGATTTTCATTGCTGCTATTGAGAAGTCTGCTGACAGTATGCCTTTCCTTTGTGGGGGAATCTGTATTTTCTCTCTGGCTACTTTTTTAAAAACTAAATATTTTGTTGATATAATTTTAGATTTACATACAGTTGTAAATAATAATACAAAGACATATCTTGTATACTTTGCCAAGTTTCTCAGTATGCTGTGCTGTGCTAAATCGCTCAGTTGTGTCTGACTCTGTGACGCTATGGACTGTAGCCCGCCAGGCTCCTCTGTCCATGAGGATTCTCCAGGCAAGAATACTGGAGTGGGTTGTCACGCGCTCCTCCAGGGAATCTTCCCAACCCAGGAATCAAGCCCAAGTCTCTCGCATTGCAGGCAGATTCTTTACCATCTGAGCCACCAGGGAAGTACCAGTTTCTCAATAGCAACATGCAAAAACAATAGTGTGATATCACAACCAGGATATTAATATCCACTGAACTTATTCAGATTGCCCCAGTTTTACTCACATTCATTTTTGTGTATATGTCTGTATGTGAGTGTATTTTAAGTTCTATGCAATTTTATCACCTGTACAAGTTTGTGTATCTACCACCAGAGTCAAGACAATAAACAGTTCCAACACCACAAGAATCCTTCATCTTGCCCTATTATAACTACACCCACCTCCCTCTGACCCCCTTCCCCTGTCTCTAATCTTTAGAAAACACCAATCTGTTCCTTATTTTTATAATGCTGTCATTTTGGCAAAAAAAAACAAAAACAAAAACAAGCTGGGAACTACACTGGATTTCAAACCATGAAGAACATGGCCAAGGACAAATAGATTTGTAAACTCAGGTTTTCTGAAACTTCTGGTTTCTCTTACCTCTCTTATTGTGCCTTCTCAACCTTCTAGGTCTCAAAATTACCCTTAAATATTGCTGTTATTCAGACTTGTGGACACAGTTGGGGAGAGAGTAGGGACAAATTGAGATAGTGGCTTTGAGACATACATTACCATGTGTAAAATAGCTAGCTAGTGAGGAGTTGCTGTATAACACAGGGAGCTCAGCTCAGTGCTCTGGGATGACCCAGAGGGGTGGGGTGGGGGATGGGATTGAGGCTCTACATACTATCATACGTATACTGATAGTTGATCCACATTATTATATAGCAGAAACCAACACAACATTGTAAAGCAACTCTCCTCCAATTAAAAATAAATTAAAAAAATATTGCTGTTCTTCACAGTTCTTTCCTAAAAACGTCTGTTCTTCATATCATACAAATTCTTCCTGAGTGAACTCACCCACTCCAGTATTTTAAACTATTCTGATACCTTCCACATTTTAATCTCTATATCAGATTGACCCAGCTTTCAAATTTATATATTCAGTTTCCTATTGGATATCTCTAACTAGATAACCTACAGATATCTCAAACTCCAAATGTTCAAAATTGAATTAGAATGATGTCAGCAATAATGATGTGGTAAGGGCCACTGAAAACACTCTTTTCCACAGAAGCAGTGAGAACACTGGTGATAATGGTCACAGTCCACTTTTTTAGACCTCTAGGAATTAACAAATGCTTGCAGGAATCAGAGAGTGTTTATTGAAGAAAAACAGGTAAGTTGTGGTAACAACAGCAAACAGTGGCATTGCTCTATGCCCATCCCCAAACTTAGTGGCATTGCTCTATGCCCATCCCCTTCTCTTCAGCTCTGTAGTAGCCTTTAACAATGACAACCCACAATCATGTGGAAAACTGAGAGTCTGGCAGCCACTGGGGGAGGCAAAATGAGGTTAGAGCTCCTTCAAAGCCCTATGCCCATATAACTGTCATCATTTGACCTGTCTGATATTTCTCTAGAAGACCTCACTCTCAAGATTTGTCCTTATTTGACCTGACTCAGAGCTCACCCAGTGTGAACAGCCTTTTTCCTGAGGGTGTTTGTTGAAATAATAAGTGGCATTTATTTAACATCATTGGTACTAGGTGCAATGGATAATAGTTGGGACACAATAGGCTAACCATAAAACTTAAAAGGAAAAGCAGGGAAATGAAAGCTCCATAGGGATCTTGACAAGCTCTGACAAATTTCTAGGAATCTAGAAGGCTACATACATGTTTTGGGCTATGTGCATGCTCAGGAAAAACCTGAGGAGACCCAAAGCTCTCACTGGATGATTTTGAGGTTCTGCATAATCATGAAATACAGCTAAGACAGAGTTTCAAATGATTTGGCTCAGTGTTGAAAGCTCCAAAGTAAACAGAGAGCCCCTCAATAAAAACTTGGAGAAATTGATTCCAGGCATTTAAGGAAATTTGTACCTAATCATTAGCTGATCAGTAAGCTAAGCAAGCAAAAAGAGAAAAATACAAACTTTATAGAATTACTTCAGAAAAGTCATTAACCAAACAAATAGCAACAATAACAAAGACAAACAGAAAAACAAAACAAAACATAAGACACCTTGAACATAAAAAAGAATCTAATTTCAGGAGTTGCCACATTGTATTTTTCAAAGGAAACAGTTTGAGACATTCAAAGAAACATGAAAGATTGGTTCATACACAGTGGGGAAAAGAAGTCAATAAGAACTGTTCCTGAGAAAGCCCAGACACTGGAATTACTAGACAAAGACTTTAAATAAGATGTTTTCCATATGCTGAAATAAAGGAATGTAAGTCTCCTGAACTAAAAGCAAAATATGAAAATGATGTCTCACCAAATAGCAATCAATGAAGAGTTAGAAATTAAAAATTAATGGAATAGAAAGTATGGAACTGTAAAGTACAATGACTGAAATGAAAAACCCACTAGAGGGACTTGACAACAGAATTGAGCAGGCAGGAGAAAGGATTAATGAGTTGAGGATAGGTCAATTAAGATATTTGAATTTGAGGAGCAGAAAGAAGGAATAAAAGAAAAATAAACACAGCCTCAGAAACCTCTTGGACACAGTGAAACATAGGCACAATGGGTGACTCAGAGAAGAGAGAAAAAATGGGGCAAAAAGTATACTTGAAGAAATAAGGTTAGAAAGCTTCCCAAATTTCATTAAAAAAAGAAAATATGAATCTACGCATCTGAGAAACTAAACAAATCCAAGTAGGATAAATGTAAAAAGATCCACACCTAGACACATAATCAAATTGTCAAAAGACAAAGAAAAAGAGATCTTGAAAGCAGCAAGAGAGAAGTGACTCATTTGATACACAAGTCACTCAATAGATTGGCAGCTAATTTCTCATTGGAAACAATGGAGGCCAGAGGCAGTCAGATTACACTTTAAAAGTGCTGTAAGAAAAGACTGTCAGTCAAAGAATTCCATATCCAGCAACACTTTTCTTCAGAAATTAAGACATCCTTAGATAAACAAAAACTAAAAGAGTTTATTGCTGGCAGATCTGCCCTACAAGAAATACTAAGGTGATATTTTCAGGCTTAAATGAAAGAACACTAGGTAACAACTTGAATACACATGAAAAAAAAGTCAACTGTTAAATTTAATTACATAGGTAAGTATGAGACAATATAAATGTATTTTTTTCCTTTATAACTCATTGTTTTGATCACCGCCTCTTCATTGGTGAAGGATGGATTCCCCATTCTAGGTTTATGGGGATGGCTAGGACTGATGAGATGGATGCTGCTGCTGCTAAATCGCTTCAGCTGTGTCCAATTTTGTGCGACCCCATAGACTGCAGCCCACCAGGCTCCCCCATCCCTGGGATTCTCCAGGCAGGAACACTGGAGTGGGTTGCCATTTCCTTCTCCAACGCATAAAAGTGAAAAGTGAAAGTGAAGTCTCTCAGTCGTGTCCGACTCTTAGCGACCCCACGGACTGCAGCCTACCAGGCTCCTCCATCCATGAGATTTTCCAGGCAAGAGTACTGGAGTGGGGGTGCCATTGCCTTCTCTGACGAGATGGATAGCAGTTTATTAGTCACATATACTCACAGCCCAGGGGAGGGAAGTTACTGCATGCCATGCAGGGCCACGATGGGGTTGTACTTGGAACAGGGTGAACTAACATGATCTGAAGGAGTCAGAGTTTATAGTATCAAGGGTATGAGGTGACTCTTAGTTTCCACAGAAGGACGTGATTGGCTTGTTTGAATAATTCCAGGGGCTGGCAGACATCTAAGGCATGCTACTCTGGGTTGAGTAAGAACTGTGCCTAATCCCCATGGTAAGGGAGAATTTTTTGGCTAGGGGGCTTTATATGAGCATATGAGCATAGTGAGGAGGGGAACTTGGAGTTAGGCTATTTGAGGCCCTCCTGATTTTACCAGCTGGCAAGGCAGCACTTATTAAGATTTATATCACACCTGACCTCTTGAAGGTCTTGATATCAATTAAAATCTTGGTCACAGACTGAGTTTCAGGGAGTAGAAGTACTTCCCTAGGAAGTGAAGGAGGGCCACATGGTGAGGTGAACATTGAAAAATATTAACTTCAGAGGTGATCCTTTTGGCCAGTAAAGTCACATGAGGGATCTGTGTGGCATTGGTGAAGATAGTACATGCCCCCAGGGGGCATGAATTTAAACTAATCAGAGCCTGTGGCAATAGTGACACCCAGTGGGGGTCCATTTGCCACTCTGTACCTTAAATAAGAGTTCTCTGTGGAGCTCAGTTTGCCATTCAATTAAATCAACTTCCTAGGGCCTACAGTAGAGGTGAAAGTTCCAGTGAACACATTAAGAGCCAGAACTGTGTATTCTGAAAAATGAAATGAGTCCCTTTGTCATGATCAGTAATGTCTACAACTCCAAAGGGAATAAGAAGTATCCTGGTAAGGCCTTGTGGCCTTAGTATATGTCAAAACGTGGGTGATCTTGATTTATATTTTGGGTATCTATGAGTCAAGAGATTTTCAGAGTTCTTTACCCCAAAGGAGGCACTTCTTGGGCAATGACCCAAGAATTTGTAAAAATGTGTAGATGAGACAACTTTTTGGCCAGTGCATCCAATGTCAAAATGACCACCTGAAGTGTGGCCCATTGTGCTGACTGACTCTCATGTACTATCCTTTTAAGAAACATTTTGGTTAAGGGGTGAAAAACAGCAACGTTCTACTGAACTCCATCAAGTATGATGGTGCAATACCACCCATAAAGCCTATGAACTCCCGTTATTGGTCACTTAGTTGATCCTAAGGGAATCAGTCCCATGGTAGCCAAGGGTCTGGGAGAGGCGTGGCCTCCTTCAGCATCATGACACCTGGCAAATGACTGAGGAAGCATACGACTGGCTACGCCTTCTGTAGCTGAAATCTACTAGAGGGCTCAGGTTTGGTTCCATCCTGGGTCAAGGAGGCCTCATTAGCTGTGACGTGCTTGTGGGGTGCTGCTTTCAAGACCCACGGCATAATGAGCAGCGAGGTATAGAAGGTCATAGGCTCAGAGACTGTGAGAAATTCAAATTTCAGGAGATCTCAATATGTGGCCTTCAGTTGCTGTCCTGATGGTATATAGTGCAGGCCTGTGAAGGGCAGCTGCTTGCATCAGAAACCTAGGGACAACCTATGGTCATTTGTAGGTGGCCTAGAGATTCCAGGAGGCATGAAAGGAGTTTCCTAAGCTACAGTGAAGGAGTCTGTGAGGGCACTAACAGGAGTTCTTGTTGATCTCAATTTGACAGATTCTAAAGCTTTTTGTTGGAGAAGGCCCCATTTAAAATGGGTCAGTTTGCAAGTAACAGCATTAATGAGGTAAAGTGAAATTTGCAAGTGAAGAGTGTGGTGCCTCCAGAACCAAAAAAAAGAAGACAAGAAATACTCAAAGATATGGGACTTCCCCTGTGGTCCAGTGGTTAACAATCCGCCTTCCAATGCAGGGGACTCGGGTTCGATCTCTGGTTGGGGAACTAAAATCCCACATGACCCAGGTCAACGAAGTCCTGCTGCAGCGAAGGCCCAGTGCAGCCAAAGTTGATAAAAAAAAGTGTTTTTAATATTGGACTTATATTAACATTGTGGGCACTTAAAGGGTCAATAGCTAATTCCTGACAGTGTCAGAGATGAAGCAGCTGTCAGCCTACCAAAGAATTTTCAGGATTGTAACAGAGGTAGTGAGGCTTTGCACTGTGTGTGGAGGAATGGTCTGTCCCCTTTCTGTGAGCTCCTTGTGAGTATTTGTATATACTTAATAAATGTGGTAAATGAACATCCTTGAAGGAGGATATCATCGAGGTAATGTCATACCTGTATTCCCAGAGAAAGGTGGATGCAGTTGGGGTCTTGGGTGTGATGGCAAGGCCACTGAGGTACCCCATGAGTAGCCTGGGAAAGGTGTTTTGTGACCTTTCAGAGGCGAAGCCAAACAGCAGTTGAGAAGGTATTGGGATAGATACTGGACAGAATATATTATGCAAATATATAATACTTACAGCAAAATGGTTGCTGAGTGGCTAGAGTTGGTAATTCCAATAATACTGAATATTGGATGAGGGAGCCATATGGATAGGACCACAGCACTGAGGCGGCAGATACATACTATGAGGCACCATTCGTTCTTTCCAGGTTGAGGAATAGGCCAAAATAGGATGTCAAAAGAAGGAGCAGTGGAGATAATCACTCCTTCATTAATTAGGTCTTATCTATAAGTTTTAATCCTTGAAGGCCCTATTTTAGGTTACATTAGGTCATATCAACTATTTTAACTGGGGAATCCATGGCACCTCACTTAGTCAAAGAAATTTGTAAGTGCCAAAACTTTATTTAATTTTGATTAATTACTCATTGGGTCACAGTGTCCATGCCCACAACAGGATATTTTAGGATAATGGGTGTTGTGACCATGGGGAATTTAGGCAAAATAATAATTCTGATGGTTAAGGTAAGGCATACCTATTTTCCTTATATTTTACAGTTAGTAATTCCCTTAAGATTATAGAGGGTAACTTGTTTAAATTTAATGGGTCCCCAAGTGAAGTGAAGTGAAGTCAGTCAATCGTGTCCGACTCTTTGCGACTCCATAGACTATAGCCTTCCAGGCTCCTCCATCCATGGGATTTTCCAGGCAAGAGTCCTGGAGTGGGTTGCCATTTCCTTTTCCAGAGGATCTTCCCAACCCAGGGATCGAACCCAGGTCTCCCACATTGTAGGCAGATGCTTTACCGTCTGAGCCACCAGGGAAGCCTAATGGGTCCCCAGGTATAACGATAATTTGAGCTCCAGTGTTGACTAAGTCCATGAAAGTTTGCCAGTTGGCACATTTCAACTGCAAATGTTGAAGTTAATTCAGAACCTATGTTGTAGAGGTGTGAAAGTGCCCTTTCGTCTTTCTGCTGTATAAATTATTTTAGTCAATGTTGTATTTTCTGTTGTATCAAACTGGGGACCTGTGTTTCAGTTTTTTCCTGCAGCCCTGAGAACTGAGCTCCTGTTGCAATGGAGGTATAAGCAGAAGAGTGGCGCAGCAGCAGATCACTGGGGCCACAAGTCTACAGCCCTACTCTTTCCCCCACAGGGACTGCCCTTTTCCCCCTCTCTTCTTTTTCTTAAAATTTCCTCGTAACAACTTGGATTTCTAGCCATGTAGAACTGCTGCTTTCAGTTTCTGTCTCCACCCAATCACCTGTGATGTGGATCTTCTTGGTTGTTACAGGGAGAGGTTCAGCGCCCCTGGGGCCCACTTCATAGGCAGCTGCCTCCTCCTCCAGGGAATGCCAGTCTTCCCTGAATTGAGGTCCACATCCAGTAAGATCATTTTCTCTATGGCCTGAATGGGATTCATCAAGCCCTGTGACTGCAAGATTAGGACTTTTGGCATGCTGGCAAGCAGCAGTGTTAGGCAAAGCCCAGGCACACTGGCTAGGGGTTATAGATTGGGAACAACTAAGTATGAAATATACCTTCCCATTTTTAAAATCATGGGTGCCTGGGCCATGGGCCACCATGAATGTGCACCTCAATCCCTTTGGGATTCAGGAGAGCATACAGGACAGTAGCAAGGGAAGCAGAAGTACAGAAGTGAAGCAAGGATGCTGTCCTTGCTTGAATAACAATGACTATTAGGCAACGAATAACCAAGTAATTCTCCTCAGGATGATGATATCTTTCCTTTCCATGAACCTTACAAAGAAGTGTCCCCAGGCCCGTCCTGGCAGTGCACAATCATGAACAAGGTAGGTGATGGCTGTCCGAATGCCTAGTGACAGTCACCAGGCTAGACACTGACCAGAGAGCTATAGCCCCACCTTTGGTAACTGTGATCAAGTGTCAACTGGTCAAGATGCTGTGTGTGCTGTCTTGACAGGCAGGTGCCTCAGAAACCACCTGCCAAATATGGGTGAAAACCAATAGCATACCATCATGGGATATACTCAAACAGTGACCATTCTTTTTTTTTTTTTTAATGTAATTTTATTTATTTATTTATTTTTAGTATAAATTCATTTATTTTAATTGAGGCTAATTACTTTACAATATTGTATTGGTTTTGCCATACATCAACATGAATCTGCCATGGGTGTACATGTGTTCCCCATCCTGAATGCCCCCTCCCTCCTCCCTCTCCATACCATCCCTCTGGCTCATCCCAGTGCACCAGCCCCCGAGCATCCTGTATTATGCATCGAACCTGGACTGGCGATTCGTTTCACATATGATAATATACATGTTTCAATGCCATTCTCCCAAATCATCCCACCCTCTCCCTCTCCCACAGAGTCCAAAAGACTGTTCTATATATCTGTGTCTCTTTTGCTGTCTCGCATACAAGGTTATTATTACCATCTTTCTAAATTCCATATTTATGCATTATTATACTGTATTGGTGTTTTTCTTCTGGCTTACTTCACTCTGTATAATAGGCTCCAGTTTCATCCACCTCATTAGAACTGATTCAAATGTATTCTTTTTAATGGCTGAGTAATACTCCATTGTGTATATGTACCACAGCTTTCTTATCCATTTGTCTGCTGATGGACATCTAGGCTGCTTTCATGTCCTGGCTATTATAAACAGTACTGTGATGAACACTGGGGTACATGTGTCTCTTTCAATTCTGGTTTCCTCGGTGTGTATGCCCAGCAGTGGGATTACTGGGTCATAAGGCAGCTCTATTTCCAGTTTTTAATGAATCTCCGCACTGTTCTCCATAGTGACAGCGACCATTCTTATCTTGAGGATTAGAGCATTCAGAGTGGAAAGAGACGAACAAAGACAACACATTGCCTTGCAAGCCAAAGCACAAGTCCACTGGACAGAAACGCCAAGTTTAGACAGCATTTGCCACATGATGGAACCATTTCATTAGCCATGAATAGTTAGTTAAACCTGAGGGTGTCTTTGGTCATGGTTGGTCCATCTTGTTCATGACACTGATTATGCTGATTACCTCCTCTTCAACCCCCTGTTGAGGGAGGGATGCTGCCCTAGGGTTATGGGGATGACCAAACATACAACACCCAACACTGCACAGATGAAACAGACAGCAGTTCATTAGTCACATATATTTACAGCCTGAGGGAGGAGGACACTTCCTGTAACAGAGCCACAAGCAGTTTGCACTTGGGAACAGAATGAACAACCAGGGTGTGAGAGGAGACTTTGTAGTATCTAGAGAATGGGGACTTCCCTGGAAGTCTAGTGGTTAGGACTCTGTGCTTCCACTGCAGGCGGCATGGGTTAAATCCCTGGTCTGGGAATTAAGATCCTGCAAGCTGTAAGGAACACCAAAAAAAAAAAAAAAAAAAGAGGATAGAGTAACCCCTGGTGCCCGTGGGAGGCTGGGATTGGCTTGTTTAGTTCACTGGACTAGCAAGCAACTGGAGCCCACTACTCAGGGAGAAGCAAGAACTGTGCATGGTCTCCATGATAGAGGGCCATTTGCTAGAGGCCGTCATCTGTGGAAGCAGAATGGGAAGGGAGTTTGCAGTGAGGTCATTCGAGGCACTCTGTTTTACCACATGTCAAGGGCGTGCGTCGTGTCTGACTCTTTGCGACCCCCAGGACAGTAGCCCACCAGGTTCCTCTGTCCATGGGATTTCCCGGGCAAGAATACTGGAATGGGTTGCCATTCCCTTCTCCAGGGGATCTTCCCAACCCAGGGATCAAACCCCGGTTCCCTGCATTAGCAGGCAGATTCTTTACCACTGCATCATTGAGGAAGCCCATCAAGGCAATACATAATATTAATTTGAGGCCATATACCACATTCCTTTTCCCCTTCTTTCTGTTTTAAAAGACAACTGTGTAAAGCAATCATGATAAATCTGTGTTGATGACATACAACGTACAAAGATGTAATTTATGTGACAATAACAGCATAAAGTAGCAGGGAAAGAATGGAGCAAAGTTCTTAAATAATGTTGAAATTAATTTGGTATTAATTTTGGTTGGTTTTTACAAATTAATATACTAATTGCAACCCCCAGGGAAGCCACTAAAAATAACTGAAAATATAGTAAAAAAAACAAAGTAATAAAAATGGTAGAGTAAAAATAAATCACTTAACCCAAAAGAAGGCAGTAATGGAGAAATTGATGAATAAAAAAGATGTGAAATATAGAAAACAAATAGCAAAGTTGCAGACATAAATCCTACCTTTTGCTAATTACATTAAATTCAAATAGATTAAACACTACAATCAAAAGGCAGAAATTGGAAGAATGGATAAAAAGCATGATCCGATTATATTCGGTCTACAAGAGACATGCTTTGGATTCAAAGACACAATTAAGTTAGTTAAAATTAAAAGGATGAAAAAAGACATATCATGAAAACAGTAACCAAGAGAGAGTTGATATACTAACATAAAAAAATAAACTTTAAGACAAAAATTGTTACAAGAGACAAGGAAAGACATTTTATAATGATAATAGGGTCACTAATTCAGGGAGCTATAACAATTGTAAATATATACATACCAAAAAACAGACCCCCCACCAAAATACATGAAGCAAAACCTGAGAGAATTACAGGGAGAAATAGACAATGCAACAGTTATAGTTGAGGACATTACTACCGATGTTAGAGGAATTTTTAAAGGCATATTAAGAACAAATGTATGCCAAAAATTAGATAACATAGATGAAATGGACAGATTTCTAGAAAGACACAAGTTAGCAAAATTGATTCGAGAAGAAATAGTCTGAATAAACCAATACAAGTAAGATGATTCAATCAGCAATCAAAAATTCCCACATACACTCACAGATACAAAAGCCCAGACCAGATAGCTTCCCTCTCAAGTTCTACCAAGCCTTTAAGGAAGAATTAATACCAGTCCTCTGCTCAAGCCAAAAACCTAGAAATCTTCATTGACTCTTCAGTTTTCACCACCCCTCCCCCAACCAGGTATCCCGAGTGCTTAGCACATTTTTCTTATTGTTGTTGTTCAGTCGCTAAGTCGTGTCCAACTCTTAGCAGATAGTAGGCATGTTTATTTATTCAATGAATATTGCGCACTTACCATAGTCCAGGTATCGTTTTAGGCATTAGACCTACAATAGCAAACAAAACAAGTCCTCACCTCATGGGATTTACATCCTAGAGAATGAATGAGTAAATCTTTTAATACTTAAATCAGGCACCACTTCTCCCCTCCCTTCTTGGTCCTCTTTCAGAATCCAGTATAAATCTCCTTTACCATTCGTTTTGATTTCCTGTGCTTAAATTATATATATGTGTGTGTGTGTGTGTGTGTGTGTGTGTGTATATCATATATGATATATATATACTGGGAGCTTCTCTTGTGGCTCAGCTGGTAAAGAATCCGCCTGCAACACAGGAGACCTGGGTTTGATCTCTGGATTGGGAAGATCCCCTGGAGAAGGAAAAGGCTACCCACTCCAGTATTCTGGCCTGGAGAATTCCATGGACTGTATAGTCTATGGGGTCACATGAGCGACTTTCACTTACTTGCTGCTGCTGCTAAGTCACTTCAGTCGTGTCCGACTCTGTGTGACCCCATAAACAGCAGTCCACCAGGCTCCCCGTCCCTGGGATTCTCCAAGCAAGAACGCTACTTTCACTTACTTACTTATATATGTATTTACAAACCTCTCTCTGCCCACTTAACTGTGAACTCATTGAGGGAATTCCCTGGCAGTTCAATTGACTCTTGCTTTCACTGCCAGGGCCTGGATTCAATCCTTGGTCCAGGAACTAAGATCCCTACAAGCTGTGTAGGGAACAAACAAAACAAAAACCAACCAAACCAAAAAAAACAAAACAAACCAAACCAAACAAAAAACTGCAAACTCCTTGAAGGAAGGATCTTATTTATTTTCTGAATTTCTAAGACCTGGTACATAGCAGGGGCTTCCCTGGTGGCTCAGATGGTAAAGAATCTGCCTCAATGCAAGTGCTCAAAATAGTCAAGATGTTTTCTAACTGCTACCTTCTCTGGTTCAATTCTGCCTCTAGACCCTCTCACACGCATCCACAGCTTGATGGGGCCAGGAACACTGGCCTCTGCTTTCCCTGGTTTTCAGATTCATTTCATACACAGGACCCTGCGGTGGTGCCTTGGGGAAGCCTGGAGGTCCTTGCAACTTCCGGGGAAGAGCCTGCTCAGCATTACTTTGAGTTTAGAGAGGGTTGTTACAGCCTTCACTTTGATTCCTTTCATTCTAAAAAGCTACCATTTCCACTGTAAACCGGGGCCTTAATAATTCCAAGCACTTCCCTGTGCTGGGTCAGGTCCCTGTGGTGATTCTGGGGTACACCCTGGAGGGGGTTAAGTGGAAGCTTTTCAAACTGGGGAAACAAACAGCAGCAAGGAAGTGTGATTAGCTCCTTCAACCTGGCTCTACTACCAGGAAAACCTCTCAAACCAGAGGTCCTGGTGAGGACGGGCCAGCACGGTCAGCTTGGGTGGAAGGCACACCATGGCATTTGAGTGGCAGCACATGGCAGTCAGGGGCTTCCCTGGTGGTTAGGTTGGTAAAGAACCCACCTACCAATGCAGGAGATGCAAGAGACAAGGGTTGGATTCTCTGGGTCTGGAAGATCCTCTGGAGAAGGAAACAGCAACCTGCTCCAGTATTCTCGCCTGGAGAATTCCATGGACAGAGGAGCCTGGCAGGCTACAGTCCATGGGGTGGCAAAGGGTCAGACACAACTGATCACACATGCACGCAGACACACACACATCACCTAGGTATCTGCTGCATTTCTTACCTGTTAGAGAGTATAATACTGACTACAGGGACTTGCCTGATGGTCCAGTGGTTAAGACTCTGGGCTTCCAATGCAAAGGGCATGGATTCAATCCCTGGCTGGGGAACTAAGATCACAAAGGCTGTATCGTGTAGCCAAAAATGTGTTAGAAAAATCATTAAAAAATACTGACTACAGAATTTCTGCAAGTCAGTATCATGGCCTCTGTGCTTCTGATAAGAAAATAGGTGAAGAAGGGTTAATTAGACCAAGGAGAGACCATTTTCATTTCGCTTAAGCCTTGAGAACACCTGTGGGAGGAGTGGAGGGGGTGCACGTTTGCATGTCTCAGTGTGCTGGAGGAAGCTGTCAGGGAAGGCCTTGAAGCTGGTGCGGGGAGCACTAAGAATGATGGATCTGAGAGGCTTTGGAGATGGAGAATAGTGATGGGAGTGGGTTAAGGGAGGTGACAGGAGGCTGACAGTAAAGGTCTTCTGAGTGGGGAGGAGCTGACAATCTGAAAGAAGTGACCCCACATAGAGCCATAGAAGGGCTGCTGCTGTTTGCTGCATTTCCTTACTAGTTGAGCCAGTGTCCTAGCTGGCCGCCCCCTGGGCTGGACTAATAATGTACGTGCCCCACTACAATGCCAACACATCAAACAAGCCACCATTAGAACAGGATCATTTTCCTCCAGGCAGCTGCTTGCTGCAATCATTCTGCTGATTAAATTTCATTCTGGAAAGTACTGCACAGACATTAATCAGGTGTCACAGCCACTCCATCCTATAGAGCCAAAGCCTCTCTGACCTTTAAAACTACACCAAACAGTTGCTAGAACACAGGCCCACCCACAGAAATCTATGCTGTTCTCGGCCCCATTCCAACCCATGTTCCTCTCCCCTGGAGACAGAAAAGGGAAACAGAGACCTTTCTTCCATTTTAGCCCAGGGGAGTCTGGTCAGCCTTCGATCTTGGGGTGCCAGCAACCCCCTCCATATGTGGGTTTGAAGGTCTGGAAGGATTCCCCGTCTCAAAATATCTTCCCCATTGGCCCACTCCACAACCTGACATTTTCACCCTCATAAGCACTCCTCCTGGAGAGGGCAATGGCACTCCACTCCAGTACTCTTGCCTGGAAAATCCCATGGACAGAGGAGCCTGGTGGGCTGCAGTCCATGGGGTCGCTAAGAGTCAGACACGACTGAGAGACTTCACTTTCACTTTTCACTTCCATGCACTGGAGCAGGAAATGGCAACCCACTCCAGTGTTCTTGCCTGGAGAATCCCAGGGACGGGGGAGCCTGGTGGGCTGCCATCTGTGGGGTCACACAGAGTCAGACACAACTGAAGTGACTTAGCAGCAGCAGCAGCAAGCACTCCTCCCAGTTAAAACACTGTAGTCTCCAGAAATCCCCCATCTAAACAAAATCAAATCAAATTGGTTTATCTGGAAGAGAGAATCCATAAATGATAACAGCACCTCACAATCACAGAACACTCTTCCTTGCTTTCAGTGGCCTTTTCCCTACACTACCTCGTTTCATCTCTACATCAACACTGAGAAGATGTTACTACTATCCCCATCTTGCAGATGTCAAAATGGAGGCTCAGAGAGATTAATTGATTTGATCAAAGGCCGAGGGCTAGGAAATGGTCTCTTGATGGCAACCATTAAGCGCTCTCTGTCATGCTAACACAAATGAACACTGGCAACTGAGAGTTCTGAAAGAAATGAGTTCTGATGGGGATGCAGGCTGAGGTCGCCTCCAAGGAGCGTGACTCTTTCTAGGGCCTGCAAGCCACCAGAAGGTTAGTGGAGACAACGAGCACCTGGGCGTAGTGGGGAAACATGGGGAGGGGAGAAGGGTGGAAAGCAGTCTGGTCTCCCTCAGTTCAGATGTTACTATTACTGTTCTCCTATTTCTTCCCCCAGGCCAGTCGGTGGCAAAGAAAGTACATTATATCTCATTGGATCTTCCTGCCAGAAGTGGTAGAGAGATGCTGGATAGAAGTGGATGAGGGAAGGTCATGTATTTGTGTCCCCGTCTTGGGCCGCAGTGCTCACTCCGGTCCAGGGCATTAGTATGAAGATAGAGCATTATGACACTGTCAGTAATGCGAGACAGTGCCCTGTCCTTAAAGCATAATGTCATTTAAAATGCAGTGTGTAGTAGACTGCAGCTTAATTGGAAAGGATGCCTTAGACCATTCGGGACGCTACAGAACATTTGGCATGGCCATTAAAAACTGTTCTCCAGAGCCCAGGAAACTAATTGCAAATGCTTAGGTAATGCACAGTTGATGGAAAGAAGACTCCCCCAAAAGCTGATTCCATGGTATACACACAGGGATGTTTATTGCATTATTGCTTGTAACTACAAAAAACTGGATCTAAATGAAATGTCCAACCAAGGGGATTTGGTTAAATAAGTCTGAAGCATTCCCACGATGGAATGTTACACAGTTGCTAAAAAGAATGAGGGAAACCTATATATACTGACATGGAAACATGCCCATGAAATAATATTGGGCTTTTAAAAAAAAGTAAGTCGCAGAACAATATTTATAGTTTGGCTCCATTTTTGTTCACTATGTGTGTAATTCTCTGTGTGTGCCTATTCTTGTATATGCATAGGAAAAGTGGAAACACACACCAGACTTTTAATAGTTACCGCTGAAGAGTGAGACTGGGGAGGAAAAGAATTTCACTTTTTAATTTATACAAATTGCTGTATTGTTCAAAATTTAGGTTCGTATTTCACTTTTGCAATTGTTGGCTGTTTGTTAAAGGAATTCAACCTTTATTGAGCCCCCTCCTCGTTACAGTAGGATCTTGGGATCTGACAGAGCTGAGAAGCAGGCATGGAGTTAGGGGCAGTTTACCTTCAACAGAACTTGCTACAAGTCTAACTGAACTACAGAGCTGTATTTCTTTTAAACAGTAAGACCCTAAAATACAACTTTACTAAGGGTATCCTTTCTAATAAACAAGCTGCTCATTTCACTCTCTAGGCTATCTTTCCCTCAAATTCCCACTGCCCCACCTTACCCCAGGCAGTGTTCCTCTTTTTCCCAGACAGGTCAGTTTTCCAGAAAGCTGTTCCTTTCAGGCAATCCACAGAGTAGACAGCCCCCTACTGGTGTAATTTCCAGGGCATAGAAAGACCTGGATCAGAAAAAGTACTTGCCACCTGCCAACATCAACAAGCTTTAATCACAAAATGAAAAAGAAGCACAAATTCCCTTTAGAGAGGTGACACATTGCCTGAAACTTGCACTCAGGCAAGGAAGACTGAAAGCAGAGCAGTGTGTGTGTGTGTGTCTCTGTGTGTGGGTGTGTATGTGTATGAGGGAGAAAAACAGTCCTAAGTGGCCCAACCACACACTCCAGGGAGGACAGAGTGCAATTTATGAAACATTCACCTGTTCAATTTGTTTATAAAATAGAATCTGGAGGGTTTGGGAGGCTAATTGTAATAAGAATACGTGCTCACTGAATATATTTGAAAGATACAGAAAAGTATAAAGAAGCAGGTAGTTGCCTTAATCCCACCTCCCAGAGGTAACTACAGTGAATGTTTATGACTTTGCTTCTAGTCATTTTGCTCTGCATATAGACGCAATTTTAAACAAAATTGGGATCAAACTTTGCATGCAGTTGTTAACCTATGTATTCACTCATTATTATAGATATTTCTATGTCCTTAATATTTGAAACAGCTTTGATACTGGGTTGGCCAAAAGCTCATTCAGATTTTTCCATCAGATGATACAGAAAACACAAATGACCTTTTTGGCCAAACATAACAATATAACATGTGCATCCTATGGCTGTGGTTAATCTTTCCCTAAATTTGGGCATTTCATGTTTTTTTCCCCAGTTTTCCTCCTTATTATAAATAACATTGCCATGGACATCCTTGCACATAAATCTCAGTCCAGATTTCTCTTTCCTTAGTACAGATTCCCAGAAGTGGAATTACTGGGTCACAGAGTGTAAACATTTTCAAAGGCTCTGTGGAGCAGTTTGAATTGGGAGCAAATCTATTGCTTCCCAGAAAACACTGAACACAGAAATCCTCTCCAGTCCAAACCTGAACAAAGCAGTTGGACACACACGCCCCCGCCTGCGACAATGCCACATCTAATTAGGTGTTTAATGAATGTTTTTGGATGGGGATAAGGGAAAAGGATGTACTGAGCTCTGTAATTAATTAGAGGAAGGAAACAAGGCAGTTACAGCTTCGCTAAATCCTATCTGATGCTCCCCACCAACCACCATCTCTGGCAGGTAAACCAGGGCATCCAAACCGTGAAACCCACCAAACGATCCCCCAACCCATTTCTGTGGGCTTGAGGTCACTCGACTTCATCTCCTGCCCCTTCTTCCTGATCAGAAACTAATATGTATGGTGAATTTTTCTGTATGGATTTTTCCTTCAGTAAATAGTTTACAGTATAAGTATGTTAATTATGTTTACTCACTGACTGATCGGATTCTAACCTTAACATTCTGTGATTATTAACCTCTGTCACATTTATTCTAAAATTCAAAAAAGCATTATCTGGCCCTTTTGAATATAAAGATTTCCCCAGTGTATTCACTGCTGCATGGATTATTGTTCTCTGTTTTAAGCCTATGAATTGGGAAAATGTGAAATTCTGTGGAAAAAACCGCTAGGTTTTAAAAAGTAACTACCTTCTTTCTGTAGGAAGAAACAGGTTATTTGTTCTTTAGAACATTCCTATCAAGAATTTACTAGTAGTACGTATACCTGTATCATTTTTTATGCTTTTGGTAATGTTTTCAAACCACCTACTTTGAAACCAGAATCATTTTTATATTCATTTTCATATAATTCTCTTGATACTCTTCACCACACATTAGTGATCAGAAGTGAGATGTAATTTCCGTTCCCTGCCCATAAGAGCTAAGTAGGTGTAGTAATATAAATTGAAGGGGATTTTATTGTGCAAGGATGGACTGTTGTTAGGCTTGACTGATTGAAGATGAACTTTGATCTGGTGTATTGGAATGCTACTAAATGCAGCTTACAATGCATAACAAAAGATATATTATCTTATTATTGAGAAAGTTTACTTTTTAAAACGAGTATTTAACTCTCAAAATAAAAGTAAAAATATGCATGGAGAAAAAACTCAAGAAAGATGCGTTCCAACTTGTTATCTCTGGGGGGTAAAATTGTGGGGGAGGGGGTAATTTATCACATCATGCATCTCTGCTGTTTGGAGAATATTTAGTGTTATGTTTTATTTCAGGAAGCAGAAAAAGCTAGGGGATAACAAGTGCCACAGATATACAGGATGTAAATTACCCCCTCTCCCACAATTCTACTCCCCAGAGACACATGTATACGTATGGCTGATTCATATTGACGTATAGCCAAAACCATCACAATATTGTAAAGTAATTATCCTTCAGCTAAAATCAATCAATTTAAAAAGTGCCATGTATTCAACAAGTATCTAAGTTCTTACTTCATACCAGGCATAACTAAGAGATCATTATAGAAATTTTGAAAGCTGCAAGGAAAAGACATTGGGTATGTGTGAAGGAGAACAAAAGTGAACATAAGGAAAGGACTGAGCAGTTGTTTCTAAGGTACTTGTGGACTGGGACACTTGCTGCCCTCCGGGTCTGCCCTCCACCTCTTGCTCCTACATCTGTGGTTCCCTGTGGACACCTGCTGCCCACCTGAACCCCAGGCTGGCTTCTTGACTGGTCCTTCTGGTCGCTGACTATAACCAGGTGTGTCTTAAGTGCTAAAACATCTCCTTTGCAAGGTAAAGCCACGAGGGTGGGGATCCAGGCACTTTCACATGCTGATGATGGGAATGTATTTACTACAAATATTTTGGAGGAAATTTGGCAATATGTATTAAAAACCTTCAGTATATTCAACCTTAACTATCAAAATTAGAATAGTGGTTGCATCTAGAAAGGTTACTGGCTGGAAAGGGGGCTAAAGGGAATCATCTGAGATGCTGGAAAGGTTCGACAACTTGATCTGGGTGGTGGTGACAAGAGTATATTTATGTAAAAATTCATTAATAGGTACACTTTAGGCCTGTGCACTTTACTGTATGTTGATAAACATGTTTTAATTGGGAAATAAACATTTGAAACTTTGGAACCAATGATTCCACTGTAATGTTGTATCCCATGGTAATAAAGATGCCAATATTTAGTTCACTGTGTTATTTATAATGTTGAAAATTAGATACCTGTAAAATATTGCCGGGAGAAATATGAATAACCTCAGATATGCAGATGACAACACCTTTATGGAAGAAAGCAAAGAGGAACTAAAGAGCCTCTTGATGAAAGTGAAAGAGGAGAATGAAAAAGCTGGCTTAAAAGTCAGCATTCAAAAAAACTAAGATCATGGCATCCAATTCCATCACTTCATGGCAAATAAATGGGGAAACAGTGGAAACAGTGGCTGACTTTATTTTGGGGAGTTCCAAAATCACTGCAGATGGTGACCTCAGCCATGAAATAAAAAGATGCTTACTCCTTGGAAGAACAGTTATGACCAACCTAGACAGCATATTAAAAGCAGAGACATTACTTTGCCGACAAAGGTCTGTCTAGTCAAAGCTACGGTTTTTCCAGTAGACATAAATGGATGTGAGAGTTGGACCATAAAGAAGGCTGAGTGCCAAAGAATTGATGTGTTTGAACTGTGGTGTTGGAGAAGACACTTCAGAGTCCCTTGGGGTGCGAGGGGATCCAACCAGTCAATCCTAAAGGAAATTAATCCTGAATATTCATTGGAAGGACTGAGGCTGAAGGTGAGGCTCCAGTACTTTGGCCACCTGATGTGAAGAACTGACTCATTGGAAAGACCCTGATGCTGGGAAAGACTGAAGGCACGGGGAGAAGCGGACAACAGTGGATGAGATGGTTGGATGGCATCAGCGACTCGATGGACATGAGTTTGAGTAAGCTCTGGGAATTGGTGATGGACAGGGAGGCCTGGCATGCTGCAGTCTATGGAGTCACAAAGAGTTGGATACAACTGAGAGACTGAACTGAAAATATTCCATAGCAGGGAATGATAAATAAATGATGTTCCATCCATTTAAAATCATGTCATCAAAAATTTCTTACTGGTACTGGAAAACACTAATGAGACAGTGTTTGGTAACTGATGCAGGTCACAGAATAGGAAGGAAACAATAGCAAAGTAAAAACAAGTACCAGCTTTGTTTCCTGGTGCTGTGGTGATTTTCCTGGTACACAAAGAGAATTACCAGCTAATGATGAGAACCAGTCGTGCTTTGTTGGCAAAATAACACCATCAATCATGGTTCTCCTCTGATTTATCTGTTTTCAGTGCAGGCACTGGATACTAGATATTGGCCTGTGGTAGTCTGGGTGGACACAACTCTGGCATCAGTTAGAGATGTTTGGATTCTATCAGGTTCTCCTTTATTCTGAAGCTCCTTTCTTATCCTTGGTCAACTCATGTCTGGAGCTGAGAGGTAAATGGTGATAACCACAGCAGAGAGGGAATGGTTAGGATGTAAATATGTATGTGTATGTACGCGTGTCTGTGCATTTGTGAATACTGGTGTTGCCACTATTCCAAATATGCATGGATGCATATATGTGTATGTACACATGTAGACATGATCTCTCTAGTCTACATCCCCGAATTTGGAATCATGAAGGTACTACAGCAATTTAGTATTGGAGTGGGTTGCCATTTCCTCCTTCAAGTAACCAGTCAAACTGATCATCAAAATAAGGAAGTGATGGAGTGCTATGGCTATTCCCGAAGTGAACGTGTTAGAGGCAGGGCGCCATCTGGCATTTTTCTAGTGGTCTGAAGGCTTTCGGGAGCACACTCATCATTGGTTTGAAGAAGAAGAGAGAAGCAGGCTGCAGCCCCACTGGCAAAAATCTCCTCATGCTCCTCAGTTTGCAACCCAGGGCAACACTGTATGCTTGATTAAGCTTGCAACGAAAAGGATTTATTTTAAGCCATTTTAATTTCTTTTTTTTATCAGAAGCTAACCAAGCAGTTTTACAGTAGCCTTCATTAGCATGAAAGACCTGTACCTTCATCTAGGCGTCTTGCCTATTGGTAAATTTTACTATGAGCTGATGTATGTAGAAAACCCACAAGTGTTGTGACAGGAAGAAAATCAGAATAGAGCCCATGAAAAATTGCCTCTTGCTTTTTAATTGTCTGCCTCATTCTGAGTTAAAATAAACTTTTTTTTTTGGAGGAAAGGGGGTCCCTGTGCCAGGCTCAGCTGAAATGTGGTGTTTTTTCCCCCCGATTTCCCATTCTAGTCCCTCCACTTATGGCAGGTCCTCTGAGCAAATAAGCCCAGCATCTCTGGGGAGAAGATTGCTACTACTCTCTGAGCTGCTGCAGCTGCTGCTATTGTCACTGCTACTGGTCTCCAAGTCATTTTTAACTTGACTGAGAGCCTGCTGTGTTCCAAGTCCCATAGGTACCCCGAGAGACAGTGTGAAGGAAATACACAGTACGCTGTTCTTTGAAATAGCCAGCTTCTCTAGTATTTTCTAAAACAGTGTTTCATTTTCAGCCAGATTCAGGAATACAGATGGTGCATAAAGCAAGGCTCACTCCCCCAATTAAGGGCACCTTCCGAGTTTCCAGCTTTGATTATAAAGGCCAAATTACATATGCCTTCTGTGTCAACTCACAGGTAATGTGCTTCTCTCTCAAGTGAAAAGACAGCATTCGATCCATTGTAACCAGCATAGTAACAAGTTTCTGTTTGGCTTCTTTAGGGCTCTCTAGCTGTATGATTGCTATTGGGGAACCCAGATCCCGGAAGAAGGTGTAAAGCTGTCTTTTCCCGCCTGTTTAAAAACCTCTTCGAGGCTACTTTCACAGCAACAAAATCAGTTAATTATGAAGTACTCCTGAGAAATCAGTGCTGGTTGTAGGAGTTCTTCCCGTTAAATCTGTGGATATTTAGAGTGGGGGAAGGAAGAGACGAGTAAACAGAACTGGAGACAAACATGGCAGAATATATATATGGGGTTTCTCTCTGCCTTTGTGGGGCTCTTGGAGACTCTGACACATAAGCCAAACATGCTTAAGACACACACCTCTACAACCTTGGGCATCCTATCTCTATCTAGGACATGAATCCCAGATTTTGAAACCGCATCTATAGCGTAGAGCTGCTAATAATACCTGACACAGCCTTCAGCCTGGCCCCTGGGGTGCCCAAGTTCCTGACAAAGGGCTCCCTTTTCAACCTTCAGGAAGCATCTCTTCTTCCTTGGGAAGATGGGAAAGGATAAGGGCCTTTGGTTCCATTTCCTGGGTAAGGAAAGAAAGTAGATTAGCAAGCCAGAGCTGGAAAGAAACAGGTATTCTTGTTCATCCCATCAACTCTCAGGAGAGTTTTATACTTGATCTGGGTGTGTTTTGAGGGTTCACATGGAGAGAGGGTTGTAGCAGTCATCACGGGGAGGTGGCTGGAAGGAGGCCTGGCAAGCAGAGCCTGGGAGCTCTCACTGGGGCAGAATGAATGCCTTCAAACCATTGATTCACCCACTGCTCTTCCCTCCCTCACCTTCCACTTCCCTTGGCCACCAGGCAGATGTCTCAAGGCACACCAAGGAGACCTCCTTTGTTCTGCCATTTGGGAGACGTTAGAACTATCCTCTGGGCCAACAACAGAGTGATTCAGCCCAAGAGCTTGATGGGTCAGAAGGACAGGTTGGGGGAAGACGTGGTTGTTCTCCAAGAGCAGGGACCTTCCTACTGCATCCCCAGTTTCCCTCAGCAATCCACAGTGGGTCTGTCAGCCATGACTTTCTCACTCTTGGTGAAGCTACTTGTATTTTCATCCTGTTGCATCTTTCTGGGTTAATGAATTCTTCAGGTTTTCAATGTGCTATACACAATAGCATTTCTCTACTAGCTGTCTTAGCAGGAAGAGCACTGACCTGGGAGTCCAACCAGTCTAGGTTCACATTCCACCTCTGTCATTGACTAGCTGAGTGAATACAGGAATTTTTCATCTCTTCTCTGAGACTCAGTTTTTCCATCTGTAAAATGGAGCTATTGATACCTCCTCTTCCTGCCTTGCATGGCTGCTGTGATGAGAAAATGAGATCGTTGACCTAAAAGAACCTTGAACAAAAGCACAAATTCAGGTGCTGATGCAGAGTCATATTTACTTTTGTTGAATCTACATCGAGCTTTTAGGGGGCTACTGGTTCTAGAATTCTCAGATTTGGTGAATAAGGCTGTGTTCCCTCCCTCCCTCTCTACATAATTTTATACACTCTAGTCACATCCCTTCCCAGCCTTTATCTTTCTAGACTGAAGAGTCTGCATTTGTTTAATCTATCTTCATATGGCAACCCCCTCTACCCTCCCCCATCCCCTTGATTATAGAGTGGCCCTTCCCTGGATCATCTCCAGCTCCATTATGTCATTCTGGAAGCACTAAGACCAAACCTGCACAAATGTGCGTGTGCGTGTGTGTGTTCTCAGCTCTGAACCTCTTACTCTGCCCCTTCCCCAATTATAAATCCTAGAACAGGATGCTAGCCCAAGACCCTCTCTCCAAAGTACAGAGAAGGCCACTCGGCCCCAGACTGTAGCTTCCCCCTCTTTCTCTACGCAGTCCCGGCCCCAAGGGGCTAAAACGGCTCCCTGTCTGGCTTGGGAGGCTGGGAGGTGGATAACTAGGATGGAGGGGGCCGAGGGGGGAGGGAGGAGAGGGGTCTTGCGCAAGCGCACGTCGCTACTCGGACCGCCAATGCTGCTGCCTCCCGGAGCAGAGGGAGGCAGGAGAGGAGGGAGAAGAGGGGAAGGGAGGGGGGAGGAGGCACTTGGGCTGCAGCTTGCAACCGAGGCAGTTCTCTTCTCAGCTCTCCGGAGGGACGGGGAGCGGCAGCCGCGGAGTAGGATGCTCTGCGGGGCGCCCTGAGCCGGGGGCGCCTGAAGCAGCTTCGGGAGCCGGGGCCACAGGGCAGCTCTCACCATGCATCAGTCCCTGACTCAGCAGCGGTCCAGCGACATGTCCCTGCCTGATTCCATGGGTAAGTCTAGCCTCCCTGCCTCGGGGCGGCGGCGGCCAGGAGTGAGTACGCTGCCCCCTGGACCGCGAGCGCCCGGGCCGCTCCGGGGAGCCAGGGGGCGGGAAGCGGGGCGAGGGAGGGGGGTCCGCGCGCCCCAGCATCGGGGTCGTGGACCCGAGCCCCAAGGGAGCGGCCCGGCGGGGCGGGGGCGACGCGCTGAGCTGCGAGCGCCCAGCTTGCGTCGGAGTATCCCTTACCGGAGTGCGGGTGTGCGCGTGTTTGTGTGCGTGTGCCGACAGACTTGCAGCCGGCGGTAAATCTCAGCTGTCTGGGGGATCAAAACACTTCCCTGCAACCTGCGCCTTCGCTTTCCATTCGACGCTCCCTCTTTGCAAAGTCCCCGTCACTTCTAAGAGCTCACCACTAAAGATAATTAGAAGAAACAGGGTCCTCGCCCCCTCCCAACTCAGTCGAAGCTGCCCTGAAATTCGGAGCTGCAGTGGGGGGAAGCCTGACTTGCACCTCGCTGATGGGGGTTTGCGCAACCCTGGGGGATGGGCAGCAGGAGGGGGTAAGAAGAAACGGGGCGGGGGGCTGGCAGGAGGGGAATTCCTTAGGAATCTCTCAAGACAGCCCAGTTCGGCTGTCTGCAGCGGCAGGATCAACATTCCTTGAATTTGATTCCTATTTTGTTCCTAGAGCACAGAGTGTGCGTTGATTGTAAAAAAAAAAAGGCGGGGGAGGGGGAGAACGAGTGAAAGCGCAAGAAAGAGGGAGCGCGAACCCGCGCATCTTCTGAAGTCGCGCTTTTCCTCTCCGGATGGAATGGAGGGGAGGGGGATCCACTAGCCTGATTTTGTTCAACACCTCTCCTCTTGAAAAGTGGGGGACAGCTGCCTCCAGGCATCAACTTGGCTGCTCCTCGAAGCCACTTTTAGGTAGTTACAAACAAACAAAAACCCCGTCCCCCTCAGCTTAGGCACCTTCCCAAGCCCTATGATTTCACTGGGCGGAGAAATTAATTTGGAGCCCAGGAGAGCGGGAGGGGATCGTCAAGCCACGATTCCACCTAATCTTCATATTCCTCGTATACATTTGAACCACATCGAATCCTCGTTTTCCAACATACTTTACATTCTGCAAAATCCCTCTGTCCCGAATTATTGCCATCCAGCCTGCACAGGTCTTCAAAGAATTTGCGGGAACATCGAGGGGAGGGGGCAGGGAGAGGGCTGAACTCCCTATGTAAGCTCCCTACTGCCTGCAAAAGACTCCGTTTCAACAGAATTCGTTCACCCCAGGGGCCCCAGAAACTGTCTCTTGGATGGTGGATCCGTATTTTTAATGGTTTTGCCTATTCGGTACAAGAATTTGCTTTTTAAAAAAATTATTTTTAAGGGTGTAGTTATTTGCAACGTGGTACAAATAAGGCCAAGGGCTCAGATCCGAATACAGAACACAGCAGTACCAGACTCTCCCCACTCCCCGGGTCTCTCTACCCGCCCCCCACCTCAACGCTCGCGCGTGTGTGTGGCGCGCGCGCAGCCCCCTCCCTCCACAAGCTCACACGCACACAGAATGCACTCCTCACCTTGGCCAGCTGTGGCGCCAACGCAGCCCTGGCTCCTCGACGCCGGGCTGGCGTGCGGGCGAGGGCCGGATGGCAGAGTGCGAGGTTCCGGCTGCGCGCATTCCCGCAGCGGCCACAACCACCTGCAAAGGCGGCCGCCCGCGCTAGCCCCTCTGCCAGTGCGGGAGTGGGCAGGTTAGGGACCCCGGGTTAGAGCGTTGCTCTTAGGCACCCTGTTGGGGAACGGGGTTGAAGAGAGTTCTTTCTTGGGCTCCCAGGGGCCCTCAGCCAATCAGGCGTTTCCCGAAACATCTGCGCAACAAGAAGATGAGTGGGCTTCGCCCAGTCCAGACTCGACACTGCGGGAAAAAGAATTACAGATCCCATATGGACGTGCGAGCCAGCTCCACGCAGCCCGCTTCGTAAAGTGCGCGGACCCAAGGCAGAGCAAATTCCCGAGTCGAGTGGTAACCCTGGGTTTCCAGAGTTTGGACAGGGGAGTCTCCCCGGAGTTCCCTGGCGTAGGTCCCGCACAGCCCAGGCCTGAATCAGCGTCTGGGCTACTTCGGAGCTGCTCCCACTTACCTCAGCCCTGGCAACGCCACCTTCCCTTGCATGGGGGAGGGGAAGTGGAGGTGGGTGGGTTAGTGTTTCAGCCTCCAAGGGCAGCATTTCTGAGGAATTCCTCTACACGCAGGACACAACCTCAGCCAAAACAATAAAATAGAAAACACACAGACACACACTGCACCAAGGTGCCTGCACTCTACGCTTGCCGGCTGCCTGGGAATGAGCGATGAGTCCGCGACCTGGGCGGAGCAGGCGCTTGGACTGTAATTTGACTCCGGCGCCCCTCGTGCCCCTCCCGGCAACCCCCCATCTCCCTTTGGCAACACCGCCCCCAGGCGCTAAAGCACCTCTACTACAGCGGGGCTCACCTTCCCTTGCAAATAACACATTTGTAATTCAACGGTGGACTTAGAGGTCTCTGATCAAAGTATTGCCGGAAGCGGGGATTTCAGCACCTTTAAGGAAACGTTTGAGAAATTGGCAGAGCGTTGAGGCTCTTGCGTGGGCAGCCACCTGTTTCCACGGATGCTCAAGGCTGGACTTCCTGAGACCCACCCTGTATGGTACAGCTGATCCAGGTAAGCAAATCCTAGTGGGTTCAAAGGTCAGCGCGAAGGTTAGCCAGTCAACAACAACCTAGTGCACAGGACAGAATTATGGGCCTCAGTCCTTGCTGCACTCTGATAGAGACTGCATCCCCTGTCGTCAAGGTGGGAATGGAACATGTACAAGGTTAAAAAAAAAGTGAGCAGACATCATCCATCCTACCTTCTGACAACTCACACCTTGGTTCTTGTCAGATATATAATCCTGGGACTGGTGGATATCTTATGGGTTGTGGACCAGACACACAATTACAGCATAACTGTAGCAGTTATAATGGATAGACTTCCTGAGTGAGGTAGCTAGGAACTCAGGGACATGGAATAATGAGTGATTAGAGGAGAGCAAGCTTGATCAAGGAGAACTTCTTGGAGGAGGTGAATTTTGAGCAGGTCTGAGAGGAAGGGAGGGACCCGGATTCAATGACCGCAGTGCAGGTGGGGGCTCTGACTAGGGAGGGGACTGGGAGGAGGGAGAAGCTGGCTGTATTTGGAAGGGTGGAGATGGCAAATAATTGGGCCCTTCTCAAGAGCAGAGCATCTTGGTCGTCACGAATCTGGGGTGGAGGTGGGGCACTGCAGAGAGGGAGGGCTGCAGTGGTTCTGCAGGGAGGCTGCTGGGGGCGGAGAGGGGCAGGCAATGCCAATGACGGGATTCAGACTCTCCCACTGCTGGTGATTGCAGGGGTGGTTGTTGTTTAAACAGAAAGATACTGGGCACCACATAGACAGGCTACTGGGAGCCAATGGAACTGTCCCACTGGTTGGGCAGAAGGCTTTTGTGCTGGAGAGCCCTGAGATGCACCCTATTAAAAAAGACAATTCTATGAGTGTCCCTCATGTTAATTCACGCAACCCCCCATAACCTTGATTAGAAAGGAAGCGATTCTGAGATGTGGCCTCTTGTTTATTCAACAAGTACTGACTGCTCACTGGTGGGTGCTGTTTTCACATACCTGCGGCTGTACTGAAGTACCTCATGGTGTTTGAGGATTTTTTTTTAATACACTGATTTAAAATCAGAATAAGATGTCCCTGTGTATATGGGAACATCTAAGGCCGGCCCCACATTGTACCCTAAGAAGAACAGAACTCTACTTCTCGGTTCTTCAATAAAACAATTGCCAGGAAAATGTCCCAGGCAGACACAAAGAGCTGTTTTGGGGAGCCTGGACCACACCAGGTGTTTCTTGCTCTAGGAAGATGTGACTTTTCAGTCAAAGTGCCTCTAAAGATAAATGGAAGTCTGATTCTTCACTTTTAAAAAGGATTCACCCTGGGATTCCTTAAAATGGTCAGCTCCCTAAGTTCAGCTAGACATGATTTCATTCTACACAATTTTAGTCCTTATAGTATAAAACAAGGGGTGACTTGGGGGAGGGTGTTAGGGGCCAGAGGATAGATATTCAACCTAGTGATGGGAGAGTTTTCTTAGGGATTTGATCCAAAGCTAATCCTATCTAGGGGCAGGCCCCTGTGGAGCTCCAGGATCTCTGCCTGGGTTTCTCAACTGACTGGATTTTCAATTCAGGTTCTGAAGCAGTAGAAAAAAAAAAATCAAAACAGATTTTCAAATGACACCATGTGGTTTGCTGAGTCACTTTTCTGACCTGACTCCTATGCTTTTAAGAGTTAGAATGATATTTGCTAAGGAGACCCAAGAGCTGTGAATAAAATCAAAAGCCAGTGGGCCAGGAAGGAGCCAGGCTAGTGATAGAGCCCTAAATTTAGAAAGACCAAGACCGTATACACACACTCCCCCACCTCTAGACTCTAGGGTGAAGTGTTTTCCCTGTGAGGTGTTGAGACATTTTCGTGTGTCACAAAGATGCCCTTGTTGTGTCCAGCTGTCTCCTCACTCTCTTTGGCTAGCCTGGGGTCTGGGAGGGCTCAAATGGTGTGGAAATGCAGGCAGGGATGGGAGGCCATGTGGGTAAGTTTATGTTGTGTGCTTGCACACTCAGTCGTGTCTGACTCTTTGGGACCCCACCAGACTCCTCTGTCCATGGAATTTTCCAGGTAAGAATACTGGAGTGGGTTGCCATTTCCTTCTCCAGGGGACCTTCCCGACCCAGGGATCGAACCAGAGTCTCTTGTATCCCCTGCACTGGCAGGCGAATTCTTTACCAGTAAAGTCTATGTTAGAGCCCCCTCTGTGGAGCCAACTAGAAGATTCACTGAGATGCTGTCATCAAATGAATGTGGGGACCCTGGTTCAGAGACTCATTTAAGGTCCCTGCAATCCAGAGGAAGGGTAACACCTTCAGATAAACAGGAGAAATCAATCCTGCTCCCCCACCCCAACCCTTTGCAGTCCAAGCCTCCCCGCTCAGCTCCTCTGATTACCAGCAGTCAGCTCCCTATTTGCAGCCCAAAGAGCCCTCTCACACCCAGGGCCCTAATAACACAGGTGTCTCCAGCTCTCCTGAGGTTTTCCCCTGGAGGCGAGACTCAGCAACCCCCCCCAGAGGAGCCCCCTTTCCCAACTCACTTTACCTCTCCTCCCAGGGTGCGACATGACGCTTTAGTCTGTGAATGCCTCTAAACACTCAGGCCACTTCTACATTTCGATGTAAAATGGTCTTAGAATAGGCCCATATTAGAAATGACCCTGATGAGTCACGTCCCTCACTTTCGAGGCTGACGTCAAGGGAGAGACCGCCACCCCCTCCCCCCTTGGAGCCTGAGGCTAGGACCGCACTAGGGGAGAGGAGATGGGTGGCGGGGCTCACCCAGGGTGGCTCTTCTTCCTCAGGGGAGGGGGCGGCTGCTGGGGGCTGCAGGGCCAGCCCCAGCCCCTCCGTCTCAGCACCGCCAGGCCTCCCGGGCCTCACTGGCCTTCTCGTTCCCCCGCTCCCCCGCTCCCTTCAGCCCCTCTCCCCTCCCTCCCTCCCAGTGGTGCGGTCTCAGCTTCGGCGGCAGCCGCTTCCCGAGGCTGCAGCGAGGCCTCCCAGAATGACGGGGTCCTAGAAACAGTCCCAAGTGGCCTCTTCAGGCCCGTAAATGACAGCCAAGCCACCTGGGTGGGCGACCCCGTCATAACACTCCTCTCTAGAGAACTGGACTCTCAGAACTAGTCCCCCAGTGGCTTATTTTTATGAGAACTCCTAGGTGGTGCCTCCTCCCTCCTATTTCCTGTTGAGAGCCCCCTCTGAACGAGGAGTGTTGAACAATGCTCTACTCCTTTAAAAAATTAAATTGAAAAGCGAGTCACAGACCATTTTTCTATCTGACTTCATAAGCCTGTTTTCAAAAAAAAAAAAAAATATTCGTTTTCCGCTATCATGTCTGATAAACACTGGGCAGGAGAACGGGTCTCTCATCATTCGTGTTTATGTCACTCTCACATAAGCCTAAACAATGTAAGCTACAGTCCTCCCTATCTACCTCCCCTGATACAGATCTTTGGGGACTAATGGCCTCTAAACATTTACTTTATTACACACATTTGTTTTGTGGTAAATCTTGCCAACACACCATTTTAAAGTTTATACATGAGGTGGCAAATGTCAGAAATAAATGAAAAAAAAAAAAAATCCCAGTACCTGGCTTGGTTCTGGTATTTACACTGAAAATGAAATTTCATATCTCCAGCTTATGAGAAAACCCTTCTTAGTTGCATATTGGCTTTAAAATATTGTCATTTAATATATTCACAGTACGCTTTTCATTTATACACCTTGTAATTTGGCTTAAAAACACTCCACTGTGTATGACACATCTTTTATCAGATGCCAAAAGCACAAAAATGTGTTTTGTTTTTATGTAACTGGTACAGTTCCTTCTGATGTTTATTTTCAAACCGGAAATGTATATATTTTACTGTAAAGGTAACCCCTGACAACTGCACAAACCTAAAGTTCCATCTCTTCTCCGTCATCCCACTCCTCAGAGATCATCCCAGTTACCAGTTGGAGTAGGGAAGGAACACCTTCCTAGAGACTTTTTCTTTAAGTCCATCCCTTCTGCGGCCGAAATGGGCAATTTCAGTTTCTCTATGTGCTTTCAGGAGCCTTCAATCGGAGGAAACGAAACTCCATCTATGTCACCGTGACTTTGCTCATTGTGTCCGTGTTAATTCTCACGGTGGGCCTCGCCGCAACCACCAGGACCCAGAATGTGACTGTTGGAGGTTATTACCCGGGAGTTATTGTAAGTATCAGAGGCATAGGTAGGTCTCAGCAGCTTGCCAGTTAGAGACGTTTGGTTCTACTCTGATGGCTTTCAAGTGTTTGAGTTTCTGTGTTGCTCAGTTTTCCTCCTTTATATATCTCTATGTTCATATAGAGAGACAACTCGGGCCTATTTAGAAGAGCACTGGACTAAGAAGAACCCTAGCTCCATGCCTAACTAGCAGTGCGATCCCAGGCAATCTCCCCTCACTCTTTGGACCTCAGTTTTCTCATCTAGGAGATGTTAGCAGTTAGCAGTGTTAACCTTAGGCTGAGGTTCTTTCCTCTCTGGGCATCTAGTTCCCATACATAACAGAGGTCACCCGACCTTACTTGCACTCTGAGGGGTCTTGCAGCTAGATAGTCTTATGACCCACAGCACACTGATCTCTGAAGTCATCCTGCCTTCCCCTCAGGAAAAATATGTGGATATCCACTCCTAAAATATGTATAAGTATTCACTTACAAATTATATACATGTTCATAAACCTATTAAAGTGGAAATTCAAAATTAGATAAAAGTGAATGCACTTTTAATTTTTAATATCTTCATACTAACTAAAATTTCAAGGAATGATACACACTTCGTATGAAGTCTCATTAAAGCTAGTGGCTATAAATCCTTATTTCAAGTAACCTACTAGATAATTTGGAATATGTGGGACATTTCTTCTCAGATATGATTGTCATTGGCATCACTGCATTTTGAATGTACTCTCACAGGGTGGCAAAGAGCTTACCCTGGGACTTCCTGTCATTTTCTCACTGTGTTACTTTATTACGGTCATCTTTGTAGTTTATCAACAGGAGTCTTTGCTCACCCCTTGTCCGTTTTGTTGCCACTAGTGAAGACTAGATAAGACTATCCAGGCACACATAATCTGCCCCACCCCCAACCCCCTGCTGCTTTCAAACTGCTCTCCTCCCAAAGGATGGCTGCCTTGTCACCTGATGTTCACTCGGAGGGGGTCGCCCGTGACAGTCCGTGTGTTGAATAATTGCAGCGCACAATTTCCTATTCTTTCAGATAAACAAAAAATAGGAAACAAGAGTTCGAATAATTTCTTTCCCTACTTGAGTGGATTGTTTTACCCATCCCCAGGCTGCATGCAATCCACTCTGGAAAGCACTGAACTCTGCATACAAAACCTCATTGGATACTAAACCATCACATCGTATATGAAACGAAATACATACCATTTAGTCAATTATACCTCAGTTGAATTGAGGAAAAAGAAAACAAAAACCTCATTTGGATCTACACATGCTACTACTGACCCCAAAACTTAATTGAATACCAATTAAATGGCTTCTCAATTGTAACTGCTAGAGGGCGGGAAGGAAGTTAGGATGGGATTTTGTTATTGTTTTTACATTTTAGGTTATCAGAGAGGACAGACGAATTTGTTGGGGTTTTGTCTCTCTTCTTTTTACTCTTTTCTCTTTTTCTGGAGTGGTGGGTGTTGGAGAGAGAAGCAAAGGAAGGGGAAGGGATTAAAGATGGATGCCTTTGACAAGCCAGCACTGTGAGTGACCAAGCCTGACGCCTGTTGCCTAGGTCACCGATTCCACAGTCAGCCTCCTCAATAGCCCTGGACTCTGGCACCCAGCTGCTGAAGGCCGCCCACCCCACTGGGGGAGTTCTTCCTTGGGCCCACAGGGCTCCCCTCAGCCAAGGGCAAGTGTCCCACAAACAGCATTTGGTGCCCTCTGCTAAGCATGTGACGTGAGAACTCACTCGGTCCAGTTCCTGTGATGAGGCAAGAAAACCAGTCGTCAGCAGAATTGGGTTTTATTTTTAAACACATGAGGGAGGGGGGAATGGAGAGGGGGGGTAAGATTGCATTTTGGTGGCTTGGGAAAGCAATTTATAGGGTCTGTGTGACTTTGTGGGCTTCAGGTAACTACATTTAGTAAGAGATTGCTGACTGCTGAGCACGTGCTCAAGCCAAGATTCAGACTCCCCTGGGTGAGGGGAAGGTATTTTCCATGTCATTTAAGAGTAGCAGCTGCTATTCATGAACAGTGGCTCTAAACCTTCTCTGTAGAATATCTGCCTGTGGGTGGCTGGGTTGGAATACATTAACAAAGGAAGGAGGGCTCGAGATTGTTATTGGAGTACCTGATGTTCAGCTAGCACTGGAAGTTGAAGCAGTGGGAGAGTATCTGTGTGTGTGTGTCTCACTGAGAGCTGATATGGAAATGTTAATCAGAGAACTGGCCTTATGGCTTAACCTTAAAATTTTTGCTTTTATAGTTCCTGTAGATTGTTTCTTTAAAATAGGTTTTAATTATAGAAAGTGAAGGGGGAAGATTGCAGGTTGAACAGCCTAAAAATCCATTTGAGGTGATAGGTCAGATCATGTTATAATAGATACAATAATAACTCATACCTCTGAAAAATAAATGCCTGAGAATCTAGATTTATTTGGAACCTGGGTGCTTTCACTAATTGAATAGTTTGGTTATTAGAGAGTTATTGTATAGACTCTAAGCCAGTGGTTTCCCTACCTTGGCTTGTAGTTTAATAAACACCTGGGAGAAGTCTTAATTTAGGTGGATCGGCAGCCAATTGGAGAACTAAAACACAATAAATAAACTATGCTTAGCAATAAAACCAGAATGAGCCAAATGTGGCATCTTTAGATTCCGCACTATCAAGCTGGCCAGTCTGAATATAAATAACTATTGTATAGATTTGGGGAAAAAATGTCAGTTTATTTGGAACTCTGCTATTTTAGGATTCTGGTTAAATGCATATGTGAGAATGTAAAATTTTAGAACAGACCAATTAGGGGGCAATTATATGATGACTTACCATACACTTCATTTAAAAATATTGAGATCTCAAGCATTGAAAAATCGAATGGTATTTATTAAACTCTAAGTCACGTGACACTTTTATGCAGCATCTTTATTTTACCAAATGAGATGCCCTTCGACAATGAGGTGCATTCTGATAGGGTGTTAACTACTGTACCTGAACCAGAATGTGGTGTTATCATCTTAAGGCATGTGTGCAACAGACATCTTTAAAGGTGTGCTCATCTCTACAGGCTGAACTGTGTCATTAAAAAAAATTAAAACCAACCCATAAAGACAAACTGGCTTAGGATTTATACTGTCCTCAAATATTCAAGACATAGTCCATTCTAGAAGAGTTCCAGTGAACTTTCTACCCAGGAGGACTAAAAAAATAATAATAATGAAATAAAACAAGAGCCTCGGTTGTATGAAGCTGGAAAAGACAAGGGAGAAAGCCCACTCCTCTATAGCTCTAGCCTTAGATCCAGGAGAACGAGGCCTCCAAATGTGTTTCCCATGCAACCCCTAAGATGGAGATGGCCACGTGATCAGTGCTAAAAGTCTTTCATGCCAACGTCTTCTCCCCTACCCTGTTGTACTGCTAGGGCCCACATCCACCTGGATTTTCTTTCAGGAAAGGAAACCAGGAGTTTCTGTCCTCTTTCCCGGGCAGGGGAAGGGGAGGCTCAGTTAACTGAAAATTATATCAGAGTTCCCATGGAGGAGTAGGAGGCAGAGACAGCAGGGATCATTCAAAACCATCAATAGCCCAGAAACCTTCTCTAAGGCCAGTGTGGCTTCAGTTTCACATGTGAATACTCTTGAAATCCAACAAAATTTTGACTATCTGGAATGCTCAGGAAATACAAGGAGCTCTGAACAGTGGGATTTTATGGTTTTTGTAGCCACAAAATAGTTTTGTGGCTTATTGTGAATGAGGCAGACATTTTTTTAACCTCTTGTTTGAAGCTGTTTCTAAAATATAAGATCATTCTAAGATAAAGTTCCTTGCTTAGTAAGCATGTTTCAAAGATGAGTCTTGAGTCTTGATTTGCTTGATAAGACTAACCCTCCACTAGCTTCCTATTGCCTCCTTAGCATTGTCATTCAAAGCTCTCTGAAGATGCCCTCAGCCTGGTCTCCCACACCTTTCTTTTTCCAAAATTGTCCATTCACAGTCCCCTGAACATTACTTGGGCTGGGACGTCCTTCCAGTGCTCTCTCTCTGTTTATCCAAATGTTCTTTTCTATCCTATCTTAAAGACAGCTGGTACATATCTCAGCTACTGGGATCCACAGTTGTGTCTACCATCTTTGAACACCCTACCTTAGATTCTTTCTACTCATAATTGTTGGAAAATAGTCACATTCTGTTTTGTGGGATGTTGGGCTATATTCTCGTTTAGCTTTGTTTATACACATCAACAATCCCTTATCTAAATCCTTGGGCCAGCTGTGTTTGCAAATTTATTTATTTTTTTATATTTTAGAAAGATAATACAGTGCGTCTATCATATATTGGGTTGGCTGAAAAGTTCATTTGGGTTTTTCATAAGCTTCAGAAAAACTAAATGAACTTTTGGCCAACCCAATATTATCTAACTATCCCAGTAGAGTCTTAAGATATACCCAGTAATCAAGCATCTTCATCTTTCTACAGTAAACTGTGAATTTTTACACTAAGTAGATAAACATTATAAAATAACCTCACAGCAGTCTGAGGTCAGGTTTTGCCACCAAGTTAGTTACAAAAAAGCCTTTTGGTTTTAAGAGCTTTGTTGATTTCAGGATTACAGAATGGGATTGTAGACCCATTACCTAATTGTAGTTCCTTGAGGCTATCTCATTGGTCTTGGTATCGTATCCCACCTCATTTCCTGGCCTCCAAATCACAGGTCTAGTACTGAGCCTGCCAGAACAGCTGTCCAATGAAAACTTATCAAATGATTAATCTTTTTTGAGCTTCATCTCCAAGATGGGAATAAGCATGGGTGCAGTCTAAAAGAGCCCTGGAATCTGATTTCTAATGATTTGTCTTTTTTCCCCTACAATTGGAGAGCAGCCAAAACAAAGCAAGCTGGTGATTTGTTCAGGTAATGGGGAGTCGAGATGGAGGTCCAAAGGTCTGAACACTCCACGATTCAGTGTTCTGGAGGGAGGGCCATAGAGCTTACCTCTCTGCGGCCTCTGGGGAGCAGACAGTTGACTAGAGGCTGCTGCCTATTTGCAGGAAATTCTGTTGAAGTTTTTCCTCCTTTGCTTTCACTGCCTCAGCTCTTCCTCAAATAGGATCTCTCACTCCTCCCTTGCAGAGAGCATCTTCCCTGAGGGGAGTGAGCAGTGGCAAAGGTCACTGTTCTGCTCACAGCGGCCACAAATGCAGCAAAGTGTGACTGGAGGAACACCAACTGTTAGTCAGGGGATCTGAGGGCTACTCCTGGTTTTGCCTGAACTTGCTGTCAGAGGGGACAAGCCCAGACAGTTCTCTAGGCCTCCATTTTGCTGTCTAGCAAATGGGACTCCCTATCAACACGGAGGGCAAGTGCTTCTCTAAATTCAAATGCTTTTCATATGTAAAGTAGTTTTAGCGGCTCTAAGTTGGTGCCATCATCCAGATGAGTGAATTCTTCCAGCCAGAACTCAGGTGATCTTAGTGTCCCACCTGGTGAACTCTGCCTGTCTTTGGCCCCATTTCTCTCCTCCTCTGTGAGATCTGGAAACGACCGTGATTTAGCAGCCTCCCTGATGCAGGCCACACTACATACATGCCTTGTCTCATTTCATCCCCACAGCAGCCCTGTGTGGTCGAGATCATTGTGATTCCCATGTAATAGAGGAGGAAACTGAAGCATAGAGTGGTTAAAGAACTAGCCCAAGACCACACAGTTTCTAAGAATAGCAGAGTCAAAGAACAATACAAAACGAATTATTCTCAGCCTCCTGAGCACCTTGTTTCCACCTCACCTGTGCTCGTTCGGCCACAGACCCTCCCTCACTAGGCTATGCACTTGTACAGGGCAGGGGCCATGCCACCTTATTTATGTGACAAAAGTACTCAGTGAGGGTTAGAAAATGGAATGAGTTGGAATGGAATAGAAATGGAATGGAAGGAAAGGGGAGGGAACTGGGTAAAGTAACTGGCTGCCCTGGGATTTCCAGACAATTCCATGAGGTTTCAGGCCGCCTCTTCCGGTCATTGCCATCAGAGAGTTATTTGAGAGTGTCAGCAGAAGTGAGTATCTTTGCTTTGCTTCCTGTCTTAAGGCAAAAGTTGCCGTTGGGGATCAGGAGACATTCAGTGAATATCTGTGGAAACTGATGAACCACTCAGTAAAAGGACTTATTTTCTTTGTAAGAAGCTGCCTGTGACTTTCTTTCAATCTCCACAAATGGCCCAGGGTGTCATAAGCACAGACTATTCATGGAAGTCTTCCTGAAAAAATGGAAACTGTGAACATATTGGAAGGGTAGATAAGACAGAATATGAAACTCTTCTGAAATAGAGCAAAGAATGATAGGATTTCCCAGCTTAAATCAGGTTAGAGCTGCTCAAAAGTTAAATGTCTTTTTAAAAAGTGATAATAATCGCTAGAACAATAATTCCTATTTACTGAGTACTTGCTGTGTGCTAGGCCGTGTGCAAAGTTCTTTGACTGTAGCATACTAGCTAATCCTTAAAAAATCCTGCAAGATGGCCACTTCGATGGTCCCCATTTTCCAGCTAAGGAAACTGAGGTTTAGGGAGGTCAGTCAGTTTGTTTAAGGTTGCAGACGCAAGGGAAAGAGCTGGGTTTAGAAGCCAGGCTAGTCTGATGACCAGCTTTTAATCACGATACTTTAAATTTTTTATTTATTTGTTACTTAGCTGTGTCTGATCTTAGTTGTGGCATATGGGATATTTTGTTGTGGTACACTAGCTCTCTAGTCGTGGTGCCCAGGCTTACACAGTATGTAGGATCTTAGTTCCCTGACCAGGGATCAAACCTGTTTTCCCTGCACTGCAAGGTGGTTTCTTAACCACTGGACCACCAGGGATGTCCCTAATCACTATACTTTTATCACAACCCATTTTAGTTACATTTCAAACAAGACCAGGTAGGAGACAAGCATAGAGTAACTGTTGAGAGGATGTTCTCTGTTGGGTCTTGGATGGCACAGAATACACCCTTATGCTCTTCATGCATTTCCCAAGAAGGGCTGCTGGCTGAGTGGCCCTACAGATGAGCCTTGGAAATTTGTATTCATTCCTTCCCTTCAGTCCCCCTACACTGTCCCACCAGGCTCTTGCCCAGCCTTTGGGTCCTTTACATTTCCAAGCCTGGTATAAGGCTTGGGGGCCTCAGGCTGAGAGAGATACTCCTGTGAGGCAAAGTAAGGCTGCAGATGGAAAGCCTGATCATTAGTGAGGCTCAAGAGAAATGTAACTACACCACTGGACTTTCGTTAAGATTTACTGGTCCATTCCCACCACATTTTACTTCTTCCACTTTCATTCCTGATAACGGCCATCGGTTAGTGATTGTTCCCAGCCGAGACTGGCAGATTCAGTCCACTAATGGCAGAACTGAGAGCAAAGTGGGATTTGCTTCTCCGAGCCATCATCCCAGACGCTAAGACAGGGAGATTGTTTCTCAGCGTTTTACACTGCCATTTCTGCTCACCCTTTAATGAATGCTTTCTGTCTATAAATGAAGCAAAGATGGAAGAAGAGGTGAATAAGTGCTCACATAAATTGCAGTGGGTCAACCACAAATACAGGCTTTCAAAAAAATTGTTCTTTTTTTTTTTTTAAGTCTAGGTTAAGGTGCTTGCTGATTTCTAAAGTACTTCCTGGGTTTGATTAGTGTGGCAGATGTATCACAAATTGCTATTTCCAACCTTTATTTTTGTGATTCGTGCATCAGGGTAGGAAGGTCTCTTTTCAAAGAAAAGATAAAGATCAGAATATAATGCGTGCTTTTCACCGTTCACATGCTAGGTAATGGATATGGAAATTGAAATCAGCAGGCTCTGATAAGCTATGGTTGACTTTTACTTTTAGCTTTCGGGCACTTGAGTTTCTTTTTAGGTGTGATTCATATCTACAGGGGCAAATTGGTAAATGGTGGGAGAAATGCTTTTTAGCTCATACTGTCTTTGTGTGCATAACAACTGCACAGGTTCAGCAGGTTATTTTCTGCGATCCTGAATCCTGTCCTGGGGCTGGAATGATTGCATGTGTGGTCAGGCTGACCATCTATGCCCTGTTGCTTTACAGCTTGGCTTTGGATCGTTCCTTGGAATCATCGGATCAAACCTCGTGGAGAACAAACGGCAGATGGTAAGTTTTCATGGCTACATAATTAGACCACCTCTTCATCTGAAAGAGCTCAACATTTATGTGGATAGGTAGCACACTTCCTAAGGTTGCCCACATTGGACCTCGAAAGAAACAACTACCTTCCTCTAAGCTTCCTGGAAACTTGTTGTAAAGTGACCCTGTGCTGTGGGACTTGCTCTCACCTTGCCTGATGCCCCTCAGTTGCCCAGCTCATCGCCTTAAGTCACAAGGATAGAATAATCTGTATCTTCCCCTTTGTTTTTGCCCTCATCAGCGAATGAGTGTGCCAGCGTAGCCAGTCAGGCCACTATCCTCACTTGCGGTGCCTTTGCTACTCTGATTCCTGCACTCAGTGGCCACCCTTATCCCTCCCTCTCTGATGTATAGCCTGAGATTTCCATCTAAGGGACTTGAATTAACAGAACAAATACATATAGGGCACAAGAAGACAAAATAAAATTACAAAGCTGGTCCCCGATAGTCCCATGACCCTTGGTTCAAAGCTACCTGTGTGATGAGGTGGAGAGGAAGGATGGGCATATACTGGGAGGTAAAACTCACCAAGTTCTCTGTCCAAATGGGGCCCCCGCAAGGGCAAGCTGTTGTGTCTTCCTGCTTCAGCCTGAGAAGGCTTCGTAGAGGGGCAAGAGAAGAAAGTACAGACTGAATTGCAAGCTGATTGCAGTTTTATAGGCTTGTAAATCAAGAGGCCTGGTGAGTGGTCAGATGGTGGACTGATTAGCCTCCTCAGTACAAGTCTCCATGGCATCTAGACTTTGATAATGGAGTCTATTTAACAGCAAGTTTAATCAGATAACGTAATAGCTCCAAGGACGGAGAACTCTAACCATATGTTCTCCCCCAGCAGTGTGGGGAGTCGGCCTCGGGGAGTTCGCATAGTCCTCTTCTTCCATGTCACCTGGGCTCTCCCACAGCCAGTTGTGTTTGCACTTTAGATTTAAATTATTCAAAATAACAGGGGAGTTCTAATTGTAGAGCTGATCATAGCATAGCTAATAATGCCAATTTCATGACATCATTCATCCATTATTTACCAATTCTCTGTACTGCTGTGAAGTGAGATTTATGGGACAAGGTTTCTGAACAACTCCCAAGGGAGATCTGTATTTCCTTATAGCCTGTTGAGATGGGAGAACCTTAGGGTGGTCTTGACTTTTATTTCCCCTCTTATACCTAGAGAGCAGCCTAATGTCATCCTATTTCTCCCTTTCCCTCCACAAAAGCACCTCAAGGAGTGTTGTTTTGAGGGTCAACAAGGGCAGATGGGGGCTTCCCACATGGCTCAGATGGTAAAGAATCTGCCTGCAATGCAAGAGACCTGCGTTCAATCCCTGGGTCAGGAAGATCCCCTGGAGGAGGGCATGGCTACCCACTCCAGTATTCTTGCCTAGAAAATCCCATGGAGAAAGGAGCCTGGCGGGTTACGGTTCTTGGGGTCACAAAGACTGGGACATGGCTGAGCAACTAACACTTTCACAAGGGTAGATGGTGGGCTCAGGCAATACCTACTCCTGACCCTGGAAACACCTGGAAGTGCCTACCTCCTCATTAGATTGTAGTATTACCCTTGTAATGGGAGACACATTATTAGGAAAATTTCTGTTACCTAACACAATCAGAGAATAGGGCAGTCTAGTTCCAGCAAACAATTTTCGTACTTGAATTTTTTTCTTATTGACTGCACAGAATTGATCGATTTCAAAGACTTCAACCCTTGTACACTGTCTTTGACATCTAAGCCGTAAGTTGTGTGGTCTCCTTCCTCTGTGATGCAGGGCCATGTCAGGTTGTGTGGGGCCTCAGAGTCATGAGGGGTTGGGCAGGTCACTGTACTAGGAGTTGGCGGGCACAGGCTCTTCCATAGCCTGGCCAGTGACCTGGGACCCACCATTTCCCTCTATGAGCCTCCAACTCCACAGTAAATAAAATAGGGTTTGGACTACATGATATCAAAGGCCTGACACTTTTCTGAGTCTCAGAGTGGAAGAGCCATGCAGCCTGATTCCTCAGCCTCCTTTTCCTTGGGTACTCACTGACTCACGGAGTGAATTTCTTAGCTTGCCCTGAAAATGTAAGACATGCTCCAGTGGCTCCTTCTCTGCATCCCCCTCCCACTCATGCTACTGAAAAGGGCCTCCCCACGGGGTGGTGGGCCAGCGTTCTGCTTTGCCGGGAGGTCTCTTGGGGATCACCTCATCCCGGAAGCAGTGAGAGTGGAAGGCTAACAGACACTTTTGTTTTGTCCCCCAACAGCTGGTGGCTTCTATTGTCTTTATCAGCTTTGGTGTGATTGCGGCCTTTTGCTGTGCCATAGTTGATGGGGTCTTTGCTGCCAGACACATTGTGAGTATTTTTAGTCTGGGGTTAAAGTAGGTGTGTGATACAAGGAGGCTTCATTGAGTGGGTGTGTGCTGGGTGTGTGCTGAGGGCCGTAAGGGGTGCGGAAGAAGTAGAAGACAAGATCCCTGTCCCATGGAGGTGATGTCAACATAAGGACCTCACGGAATGCACTACAGCGCTGGGGCTGAGCTGGAGGGGTGAACTCTAGGTGCCAGACTGGGTTACCTTGGGTCAGGCCAGGCTTCCCAGGGGGAGGGGCTGGAGGTCGTTGAGATTTGGAAAAGTCAAAGACAAGGGCATCGGGGCCAGGGAATTGGCACTGGGAGTGAGGAGGCAAGGAGAGAGCCCTGGTAGCTGGCCTCGCCTCGCCATCTCCAGCAGCGACAAGAATGGCCCATGAGGGGCCAGGCACATTGTTTTTGGCATGCAGAATCGAGTCCCCTGACTGGGCTGGGATCCATGTGCCCCTGCATTGGGAACGCAGAGTCTTAATCCCTGCCCCAGACACCCTTTCTAGGATCATTGAACTTTGCTGTCTTCATAGTTGGAGAAGAGTGATGTGACTGGGGCCTGGAGAAAGCCCCAGAACTAAAATTCTCCAGAACAATCCCAGTCCTGGCGTTCAGGCGCCAAGTGCTTCCAATTCTGGAGAAGCTAAGCCTCGAGGAAGGCCTGAAACCCAAATCTGTGCTTCTTCTCAGGGAAGCCTGGGATTCTGGTCCTTCCTGTGGGCCCCGCTAGAGGAACCCTCACCCCTCACTCTGTGCTTTCTTAATCTGACCTAAGGCCACCTTCTTCCACTGGGCTCAATAGACACAGTGCCCACAACCATGAACTTTTATAGGGTCCCAGAAAAATAGAATTTATTTTCAAATCAGAGAAAAAATGATGACCTTTTAGGCAAAAAAACAAAAAACAATAACAAAAAAAACAAACACCAAAAAACTTTTCACATGTAATAGAAATTTGTCTTTATACCAACGCAGTCATATAATTAAAATAAAGGAAACATCCAATTCAATATTTTGAATGGAGGAAGGAGTCTGCAAAAGGCAAAAGTCCCAGGGAGGTCATAGCATGGCCCTGATCTGGCCCACAAATCCCAAGCAAGAGTAAGCTAAGCTGCTTACTGAGCCCTCACAACCCACTCAGACACTTATTTTTATCCCCAACTGAACCAGCAGTGAAAATGAAAACATAAAGCAATTAAAAATCCATAAATAAAAAAGAAAATGAAAACATCCTATGAACTAGTTGGAACTGTATATTTTCTAAAACAAGTGAATTAGAGCAAAATTGAATCATAGAATATTCTGTGGATCAATGATATTTTATTCCATTTCAGTTTTGGCTAACAGTGCAGGTTAGCCTGAGGAAAGTCCCCGTATGGATGGATCTGGGCAAGGGTGATTTACAACATTGTTTCAATCCCAGCTTGTTCTTGGACTCTCCTCACAAACCTAAGAGTCAGTCCCTCACTTGCCAAGCTTAGTGGAATTCACATAGTCAGTGTTGGCATGTAAGGAGATCATTTCTGGGCAGGGGAAAAGTATGGGGTGGGAGAGAAAGGTTTTTGCCCAATTCTCTTTTGGGACCAAGAATACATCGGTTCGTATATCAGATCCATCCCTTATTATTTTAGCTGAGAGCAGCCATCTTTTTCTGTTTGAAAAGGCAAATGACACAACAGGAACTTGTGACATCCACTCTCCTACCACCCGAACCACCCTAAAATAGCGATTCTATCGCATAGGCAATTTTCCCATATTACCCTCTGAGTATATATGCCTATTTTTGTAGCATGCTTGCAGTCAGTCATAGTATTGTGTGCTGTTTTGTTCCAACAGGCGCCATCTTAATGACAATAATTCTGTTTTTGTGTGGTGAATTTAGCGTTTCAATGTGCCTTGACATCTATTATCTCATTTGAGACCCACAACCATCGTGTGAGATATGTAGGGCAGACATGATTATCCCCATTTGACAAGCGCTCTTCACTCCAAGGCAGTCTCCATGGCAACACAGGCCTAGTGGCCAAGAAGCCCGCAGTAGATTTTCATGGCGTCATGAACTAAAATGGCTTCCTCCTTTTCCCTCCTCTTCCCACTTCTAATTTTTTTAAACAGCTTTATTGAGACATAGTTCACATCTCATCTAATTTATCCATCTGAAGTATATAATTCAGTAGCTTTTAGTACATTCATGGATATGTGCAAACTATCACCAAATCAATTTTAGAAGGTTTTCATCATCCCCCAAACAACCCCATACCCATTAGCTATCACCTCCCTAATCTGTCTGCTCCCCCAAGTCCTAGGCAACCACTAATCTACTCTCTTTTTCTATAGATTTCCCTTTATTAGTTAACATTTCATATTAATGGCATTATATAATATGTGGTTTTCTGTGACATCTTTTACTTAGTATAATGTTTTCTACATGCATCCATATTGTACCATATGTCAGTGCTTCCTTTCTTTTCATGGCCTAATAATATTCCACTGTATGGATATACCACACTTGGGTTGTTCACTCACCAGTGGACAGATATACAGATTGTTTCCACCTTTTGGCTTTTATGAATAATGCTGCTATAAACATTTGTATACCAGTTTCTCTGTGGACCTATGTTTTCATTTTCTTTGTGTATATACCTATGATTCAAAGTATTGGCTCACATGGTAACTATATTTAACCTTTTGAAGAACTGCCAATTTTCCAAAGTGGCTGCATCACTTTGTAGTTGCACTGGAAGCGTCCAAGTGTGCCAATCTCCTATTATTAGCTGACTTCTTAATTCTAATAACCCTAGCAGGTATGAAATGGTTTCTCATTGTGGTTTTGATTTGCATTTCCCTGACTCCTAAACTCCAAAAGGTTTTGATTGGTGGCCTTAGCCAAAGGCAATGGAAGAAAAATCCAAGTTATATTTACTTCAGGTTTCATTCAGCCTCTGACTCTAGGTCATCTGTACCTCCTGCTGGTAGTGGCCTGCAGTAGAGCATTTGATTAAAGGGTTTGGGGGTAAAGCTGGATGAGTCTTTGAGAAAACCTTTTTGCCTATACTGTACCTGTCCTGAGACATCTACCAGTCCTCGCTGACACCCAGTTCTGTTTTTTTTTTTTTTTTTTTTACTTCCATGTGTGACATGACCCTGTGAAGTTTTGAGGAAGGAGGCTTTATTAATCAATGGTGATATCTGTTAGCCAGCTTAAATGAAAGGCACATTTGGACTCCAGCACTGCTTGGGTGGGTTAGAACCAGCCCTTCCTGTTGTGGAGCCCTTTTAACATCATGGTGCCCTGTCCTTTGTTTACTTTTTGGCTGCATCCCATGGCATGTGGGAATCCAGTTCTCTGACCAGGGATTGAACGTGTGGTCCCTGCAAGTCTTAACCACTGGGCCACCAGGGAAGTCCCATGGTGCCCTGTCCTTTGGCTCAGGGGCATATGAGCTTCACCTACCTTCTGACACAGCCCTCTGAATGTGTCTCATTCCTTCTCTCCCTGTCTCCAACTTCCTTCCTTTCCCCTCCCCGAAGATAGCCATTAACTAGCCAGGCAAGTCACAACACCTTCGTGTGCCAGTTTCTTCTCTTCTACCTGGATGTAATAGGAACTTAGTTACCTCTCAGGGGTAACATGAGGACGGTATGAAATCATGGGCGTGAAGGCACCCTGAGAGGGCCTGGCCCTGAGCACTCAGACTCTCAGTGGAAGGCAGCTGGTGGCCAGCACTCCGACCAGCTATTGCTCACCCTTCAGGCATAAATAAAAGGCTGCTGGCCGGCTCAGTGGCCTTTTCTTACCTGCCCGTCACATGGGCTTATTCCTCCCCTGGGGCCTCAGTGCAGAAGGGCAGCCACAGGCAGCACATGGGCCACCATCACACACACACACACACACACACACACACACACACACACACACACACACACCCCCCCGTTGATCTTTGTTTAGGCAGTTGGCAACTGAATGCTCTTAGTAGAACCAGGAGGTCAGGGGGTTACAACCAGCACATCGAGCCTCCCCCTGCCACAACCACGGAATGATAACTACTTCTACCATTGCCCAAATGGGGACAATAAACCCTACCAGTCGTGACCATGAGAACCCTCATGCCTTTCCAGCCTGACTCCAGGCTGAGCCCCAGGGCAGGATACTTTGAGAACACAGAGCAGCTAGGTAGAAGCAACTGGATGGGGCGGCAGGCAGGGAGGCAGGGGGCACATGGGTGTCAGGTACAGGAGATGCTCAATCACACATGTGGGGAAAGCAGCCATCAGGATGATTGGCAGTGGTGAGAGAAATGGGTTCAGTGGGGATGGGGCAATAGATAAACTCCCTCTGCCAGGGCGCTTTGGCCCACATCCAAAGGTCAGTTTGTATAAACTGCTGATCCTGTGCTAACCTGCTCTTGGCTGAAGGCCCCTCCCACTCAGGGGATGTTTAGTGTCCTGTGAAAGTTGGGCAGCATCCCCTGCCTGCCACCTTCTGGGCAGCACTGGGTGGCATCTGTCTGTCCCACCCCAGTGCATGCCACCCTCCCCCCCCGCCTCCCCCCCTCCCCGTGACTGAGAGCTCCCTCACAGGAAGCTGGCCAAACCAGTAGGGCTAGTCAACTTTACCTCGGCTTTAGCAGTATTTTTGGAGTTCACTGTCTTTTTCTAATCTGTGTAGTTGAGTGAAAATGGCTCATAGTTCTGTTGAGTTAAAACGTAGTGAGGGCTCCGTGGCTGTCCATCCCCCTGGGATTTGCTTCCTGAGCTCTTCTTTCTGGAAAAACTATGGCAATGACAACAGGGAGGATCCCTCAGCCTGCCCTGGTCCTGTCCTCAGGTGATAATGAGACCTCATTGTTGGAGCCGCCTCCCTCCGTTGCGGAGGGCCATGTCGTGATCACCTGGAGTTTTGACTCCTGTTCCCTGGGGATTCTTTGCAAAGAGACAAAGACTAGAAATAAAAGAATGGAAAAGAATGGAAATTTTAAGAAACGAATTTCTCAATCAATTTCTTAATTTTCATTAAGTGGCCCAATAGAAAGTAGTTATTAGAACATTTTTATCTGATCCTCACAGAAATTAACCCAACACTACCTGCTCTGGGATGTGTGTGTGTTCAAATCTTTTCTTACCCATCAGAGCACTTGCTGCTTTGTTTTCCAAAGCCCAAAGCCTTTTGGTTTGCTGTTTCCCTTTCCAGGATCTGAAGCCCCTCTATGCTAACCGGTGCCACTATGTCCCCAAGACATCTCAGAAGGAAGCTGAGGAGGTAAGAGCCAGAATGGGGTTACCCGTCCTACCTTTGGGAAAAGTCTTCTGTTCTGCTTAGAACCTTTTTTCTTTGACTCTTCCCGAGGCCTGCAGCTTGCTGTGAGGTGCCTTTAGTTGATTTGTTCAGTGGTTCAGTTCAAGGCGGTGCTAATGGGGCCACGGTCATAGGTTATCTAGGTTATCGCATCCTGAGGCCTAATCAGATTCACTTTGTTCTGTGGTCACAGACTGCCCCTCTGACCCCAGCAGGCAGCCTCTCTGTGTGTGGCTTTGATCCTGAGAGAGGCGGAGGAGAGTACAGAGGCCACAGGGCAGGTCCTTCCCCACATCTGCAGAGGATGGGTCAGCTGCCTGGACTTGATGTCTAGCTGGAAGTGAAGTGGGAGGCCCACCAAGGCAGAAGGCCTGGACCTGGGAGGCAGAGCCTGAGTCTCATATGCGGGGGCCGGGGGGGGCGGGGGTCAGGAGCCAAACGAAGGTCACTGAGAAGCCTGCTTCAATTTGAGGCTCTGGGGGCAGCTGTGGGCCTGGCCCTGACTCTCCTGGTCTCATGACAACCTCAGGAGGCCAGTCTGATGATGCTTGAGTGGACATGTGAGGCGGTATCTCTCCCACCCCACAAAGCTCTCCTTGGGTCACTGTCACCTCATGGAGAAGCCGAGGCAGTGGGCGGTGAGGTGAGATGAGGCTTCAGGTCATTCTCGAGAGCTTTCATTTCAGCTCACAATCACCCCTCCCCAACCCAGAGTGCCCTTTAACATGAACCTGTACCATATGCTTCTAGCAACATCGACCGTTTGGTTCTCTATTAGCCTCAAATTGAGAGTCACCCTCCCACTCTGAGAATAGCTAGAAAAATGGTACACTTGTGATTGTTGGAAAAGGGTGAGAAGTGGGTATAAAGTGGTGGCTGCATTCCATAAAATGGACCGGCATCAGGGGAAGCTGTCCTCCCTAAAATTCCATGTGAACGGTGCCTGGGGAGGCCGGCAAAGCTATGGACCTGCTCCCAAGGCGTTAGGGCAAGTACTTACATGGTGACTTTGCCACCCACTTGCCCCATTTTCCTTCCATGATTAGCAATTCACTTTTTTTTTCCTAACTATTCTCGGGTTAGAAAGGAGTAGAAAGATGTGCGTGCCGACAGTGTGTCAGAAACGCTTGAGCCTTTGGATGAAGGACCCAATATAGAAAAAAGTGCCTGTTTACCACCCATATTCTCTGTAACACAGCAAAACACATTTACAAGCACTTCGTTGCACCTGTATTGGGGGAACCCTGGAAGATTTCTCACAAACAAGAAACTGTAAATGGAAGTTAATTTTTTGTGGGCAAACTCGAGATGTATAAAATGTCATTGTTATTCTCTTGATTTCATCATGATCGCATTCTCGTGTTACCTTGGTGACTGTAAAAATATGAATGATGACTTCCATAGGTTCACTTGTAACCCTGGTCCCCCTAACCCTATTTTTCCTGTATAAGGTCATAAGTTCCTCAACCAAAAATTCTCCTTCCGCGAGGGTTATGAGGAACCTTACGCAGGCAGCTCGAGAGGTACTAGTGTACTTCAGAGTGCATGTGGCCGCCCCTCTGTCTTCCTTCCCCAGTGTGGTCCTCTTTCCTCCTGTACCCTGATTCCCCCTCATAGCCTCATTTCCTACCGTCCATTTGTTCTTCTGTCGGCCCTTCCATCCGTCCTTCCTCCTCTCCATCTCCACCTTCCAGGGATGGGGTGCTGAGGGCTGTGGCTGAGGCTGGATGTGAGCCCAGCTCCACGGTGACTTGCCTCATGCACGAGATCAGCGAGCTGCCCGCCCAGCCCCATCCCGGCTGTGCTTTGGTGTGTTCATTTCACAGCCATCCTTGCTGTCTCCCATCAGTTCACTAGCTCGCACTGCCGATTGCAGAGGGTCCTGCTCCCATCCAGTGTCAGCTCACCCGCTCACTGCTGTGTGTCCGCAGGTGAACTGCCCTCACCTCAGCCGTGGATTCTGCACACCTCGCATCCGGGGCAATACCTGCTTCTGCTGTGACCTCTACAACTGCGGCAAGTGAGTGCCAAGCCCCTGATGGTGTGACCACCATGGGCATGAGAAGGACTGGGTCGGGGAAGGGGGCATGGGTAGGGATTAGAGAAGCAGAAGACATTGATGAGTCCACGGATTTCAGCTGACAGGTGTTACTTGCCGTCTCTGTGCCAGGCAGCATGCTAAGTAAGTACTTTCAAAGTGCTGATCTCATTTCATTCTTACCCATGATTTATGTACAATTATTCTTCCCATTTTACAGATGATAAGACTGAGGCTCAGAGGAAACAGACAACTAGTCCAAGGTCACACAGAATTTGACAATGGTAGAGGGAGGGTTCACACCCAGTTCTAAGTCCAAGTTCAACAACATTCAGCAAACAGTTATTGAGCATTTTCTCTCTGCCTGGCCTTGTTCCAGATGTTGGAGATTCAGCAGCACGAAAAAAAAAATTCCTTGCCCTCATGGAACTTAGATTCTATTAGGGAAGATAGTCAATGAACACATGAATATGTAACATGCCAGGTGTCAATCAGAGCCCTGAAAAAAATGAAGCAGGAAAGGTAGGTAGATAGTTTCAAAGTGGCGAGTGTGAGTACCATTTTGGATAAAAGGAGCCAGGGAAGAACTCTTTGAGGAGGTGAAATTTGTGAAGAGATCTGAATGATGCCAGAGGGCCAACCAAGTAGATACTTGAGGAAAAGAGTATCCTAAGCAAACAGAACAGCAAGTGCAAAGGCCCTGAGGCAGGAGCAGGCTTGATGGTGCTACTTCTGCTACAGCCACTCTGGTGCTCTACCATTCAATGTTCAAACATCATTTATTCTCTTTCAAAACACATTTAGGTGCCAGAAATACAGAGTCCTGCTGAGGAGCTTGTAGGCCAGCAGGGACGACAGACTTATGAGCCATTGATTACAGTCTAGTGTGAGACGTGTGATGGGGATCTGGGGAGGTACTGGGGAACCTCTCAATGCAAAAACTGGAAGCCAGAGTTGCTGGGGGGTGAGGAAGGAGGTGAGTCAAGGAGGAGGGGATGTGGGAGCTGAGAGTTAAAGGATAAGGCGGGAGTTAGGAGAAAACTTAAACTAGGGATGGAGATGGGGAGGGTCTTCCCAGCAGTTGTGGGGTGGGGGTGGTTTTACAAGGTAGCAGGAGGTGAGGAGTAGAGCCCTAGTTACATACTAGACCGTAGGAATGCTTTGGAACTTGACTCTGTAAGCAGCTGGGAGCCACTGAAGGGTACAGCATGGCAGATGGATTTGAGTGGCTAGAGACCAGAAGCAGCGAGGGAGCCACTGCCAGAGTCCAGGCCGAAGGGAATGGAGCCTAGATGAAGTTGTTGTGGGGATGGTGGAAAGCAGGGGGTACTTGCAAGAGGAATTTAGAAGGTGGAGTAGACAGGAGTGTGTGAACATGTGATGCAGAACATAAGTAAATGGCCCTGCACGTCATGCAAGTGTTTTCTTCCAGCTCTCAGTGCAAGGGAGTTGAGGAGGGGAAGGGAGGAAGGGAGGAGTTGGCAGAAGGATGGAGCTAGATCCAGAGGGGTCAGATGGATGCTCTCCTCCTCACTCACACTCTTTACTCTTGGTTTTGGGGGACCAGTATCTTCACTTTGAGGATTAAGACCTTGACAGACCAGAGGCAGGGGAGGGGGAAGGGGGAGTAGGAGGAGAAGAGAGATTCACCCCAGCCCATTTACTTGCTCTGCTAGCACTGGTCTCATTTCGTTAAAAGATTTGGCAGTGGAGGCAGAGAAACTGAAAGACTCAAATGAGGTTTGGGGATTATCTGGGAGGTTCAATTATTCATGTTGTAATAATAACTAACACTTGAAAAGGACTTCCCTCCTTAGCAGTGATGGAGAGCTGACTTTAATTGTACTTCCTGAGCCCATCCTTCCAGAAATGATCAAAGAAATGTAAAATAGGTCCTAGGGGATTTGGGGTTATTTTACTATCTTTCCTCTTGCCTCCCCTTATCTGCCTCCCTCCCCCTGCTCAGTCCACTGCTCTCTTTTGCCTCTTCTCTCCTTTGGACAACCTGTTCTCTGGCCAGGTCTCCTCTCCCCTCTCCTTTTCCCTTCCCAGGCCTCCTGAGATCCCAGGAGGTAAGAAGAGGCTGGCTGGGAGGGCTGACAAGTGATTCCTTGCGGGCACACCTTTCTCTCTGCAATTAGGTGTGTTTCTGAAAAAGGTCTGAGTAAACTAAATCCTACTTTAATTTCCATTTAGCTGAGCCCTTTGGTGAACTTTTTTAAAAGTGGAGACTCAAGCCCAATTTATCTTCCTGTCAATCTGAACTTCATAATCACTGACTTTCTTAAAGCAAGTTATGCCAGGGTTGTCTTCAAGGCCCTAAAGAAATTTTATGAGGAGCTCTGCTAAAACTCTGGGCTCCCTAAAGGCAGCAAACATGACTTCATCTTTCTTATCTGTATCCTCAGGCCCCAGCACAGGACTGGGCTCGATTAAAAAACTTGATGACAAGGGAGTGACATGTATTGGAAAGGATCAAAAAGAGGAACATCCTTTTTCCAGGAATATAAAGTATTGGACCAGGTGACTAAGAGGGCTATGGGTGGACAGTGGGGTGCGGGGTTTGGGTACTGCTCCTAAAGACCTTTGAGCTGGAAACGCTGCTCACCCACCTGATGTCTGGAGACCAGCTTCAGGCGGCCATCAAGTCCTTGCCCAGGTCTGTAACGTTGAGATTCCAAGGGCAAAGCCACCAGGAAAGCACTTGCTGAGCTTTTCATCAGGAAACAGTCCCATGCAATCAGAAACCAAGGCTGTGAGACTTCAGAGGCGATGATCCTACAATAGAAGGAAAAGATTTTTCTTGACCTGAGGCTTTTCCCAGCCAGCTCGAAGGAGACCTAACCTCCAGGCCTAAATATAGCTAGCTGCAAGCCTTCTAAGGCTCGGAGACTTTAATTTTGCCGAGTGCATATTTGTTTTCCTCACACGAAGCCTATTTTTAATCAATTGCCAGCTCCTCCAGTCCATTTCCTGGAAAGGAGGCCAAGAAAAAAGAAGTGGGAACAAAAACATCAGGCAGTCATTTGTAGGGCGCTACGGAAACAGAATTTCTACTGTCCCCTTGAAGCCACAGACCTTTGACGTCAGGGGCAGTGTGGTTTTAATACCAAACCTAAATGATTCCATTTCACCCTGTGCAGGAAGGTGGTTTCTTTAGGATACAGCTCCTCAGCGGCTGCCTTCTAGCCTTCTCTTGGCTTTGGAGAGGTCAAGTCAATATCACTGGTTTTTGTCGTGTAACCTACAGGAAACGAAAGGAAATGGGGGTGGTTTGTGAACTGCCGCCACTGGTAATAAGATGAAAGACGATAGCTCGCTTTCATCTGTTCCTCCCTTTGGTGAACTTTTTCTTGAGCTCCTACTATGTGCCAGGGACTGTTCTAGAAGAATACGTATTGATAAAATAACATTTTGCCCTTAAGGAACTGAGTTTACCAGGGGATCATGGGGAGGTGGGAGAAATGTGTCCAGAGGTGGCGCACAGCCTCTATCTGTCCATGGGGAGTTGGTGAATAGTTCCAGGCCCTTATGGAAGAGCAGAAGGATGCCCTTTGGCCTTATTCAAGATCCGGTGCCTCCTAATTTGTTGAGTGGGGACTGAAACGAAGAGAGGTAGGTTATCTGTTTCTCCAGATATACCCAGCAAGTTAAGAGCGAGTGGGTGAAAGCCCAGATTGGGCAATCAGTCTTATGATCAATGCAATGATCTGTCTTTGAACTCAGTTACTTGCTCCCCAAGAAACTGTAGATGACCCACATCAATTCTCTCACTGAGCTTGGAGGCAATGAGGGAGACACAACAGAAGTGTAAGAGATAACCTTGCCCTCCAGAGGTTAGAATTTAGATGGAGCTATCATGTTCACCTTGGCCTTGGTTGCAGCTTCAGCTCTGATTAGGCTCCGGGTAAACATCGGATCAAATGAATAGCTGCATTACTGATATTTGCCTAGTGCCAAACTAAGAAGAACAGACTGAGGCTGTGGGAACCCGGGGAGAAAGGTGATGAATGGGCACTGGAGTCCTTGAAGAATGAGATGAGTGTGGGGAAGCTTTGTGCAGTGGGAGAGATCAGGAGAGGCTGAGAACAGAAGGCAGTACCTCCCATGCAGGGGGAGAAATCTGAACAAAGGTCTGGAATAACTACCCCACCTGGCTAGTTTGGTGCTTCTGAGGACCAGCCTGGCTGGAGTGTGGATTCCATTTTGGAGTCGGATCATGGCAGACTGAGGAATTGGGGCACATTTTCCTGAAGGTAATGGAGAGCTGTGGAAGGGTTTTGATTAGCTGAATGACTTAGTATTTTAAATGTGTTGGGAAGCTGAAGCAGGCTGTGGTGGGCTCTGGCAGGACACTTTGCAGTCATGAAGGTTTGAGGGTGGGAGCTGTGAGAATACAAAAGATGAAATTTCAGAGGAAGTTCTGCCCGGAGACTGAACCAAATGAAATCATGAATCTCAAACAGAAACAAACCACATTAATTTGCTAAACCCTTAACCAGATCTAGTATTAATGTTCTTTTGCTTCATGGCTCTGTAAAAATAACATAGTAGCTGCTGAACCCACTCAAACTGAAGCCAAACATATATTCGTTACAATTATTGAATATTTTTCAGTGAACTACTAACCAAGCCCCATGTTGTGGTCTGTGTCCTTAAAGCATCACTACTTTTAAGAACACAGTTCGGGGGTTTGAATCATTTTGCTCTGGCCAAAAAAAAAAAAAAAAGAAAGAAAGAAAGAAAGAGCTACGTGTTCAGGTGGGAGAGTACTGCTAGAGTACTTATATTGTGCTGGAATACTACTTTCGTGCATTCACTTGTGAAATCCCCCAGGCTCAGAGAGGTTAAGAAAGTTGCTCACGGTCAGACAGCAAATAAGTGACAGAGCCAGGGTTCAAGTGCAGTCTAACTCCAGAGTCTGCTCACTATACTGCCCATCTATATATCTACAGGTGTTACCAGCCTGCCCTTGGTGTATTAGGATGTAAGCACTTCGCTACTTTCAAAGATAACTTGGGAGAAGTCAGAAGCTGGTTCTCAAACCTCCCTTGCATCCCTACAACCCTACACTCACCATTACCCACAGGGCTTCCCTGTAAAGGGAGCATCCTTGTAGAGTGGTGCCTTTTGAGCAGTAAGTCATCTGTGTATCTTCCTTGTCCCATCCCCAGGCCTGAGTACTATGCCCACTAATAGGAGGCGCTCAGTGTATGCTTCCAGGCGGTGTCCAGCTGTTCCCCCAAATCCTGAAATCCAGTTCAAATTCTGATGAACTGAAACACTGTTAAAATTCCACTGTGGAAGCTTACTATTTAACAGTGGGTCTCAAAGATCAATGAACTCAGTTAACACAAATCCCAGAGCCTCACCCCCAGTGGCAGGGCCTCAGAGTCTGCATGTTTAACCATCTCTTTCTCAAAGATGCATGCACACACACAGAGATGCACAGAGACACCAACGAATAACACACTGACACACACAGGCTGGCACGCAGACATACAAACACAGATGATTTTGACACAGGCTGTCCCATAACCACACTGGTTTCAATTCTTTAGAGATACACTGGTTTTACAAAAATTCTAAGATAATTCGTCTGTAAAGTTTAAAAGTCTTGTGTGAAAAATCTCTCCCTGATTCATTTTGGAGGTTAACCTTTAATTTGTTTTGGTCATTTTGGGTGTTCTTATAGCAGGAGAGTCTCATGTAACAACCATCCTGATGCCAGGGTGTTTGGTTGTAAGTTTAAGAATCACAGTGTTTGGGATTCGTTATTGATTCCAGTGGCCAAGTTGTAAACTAATTTGCAATGTCCAGAAAGACAGGAACTTTTGTTTAATTAATTTAACAGGTAACACCTTTCCTCAGTGAGTGTAAATGTGTGGAGAGATTTCTCTTCCTCTTTTTGTAAAAGCCTCCTATCCCATCGGATTAGGACCCCCACCCCTTAGACCTTAGGGGCTTCCCAGCTGGCACCAGTAAAGTAAAGAACTCGCCTGCCAATGCAGGAGATGCAAGAGACTCAGATTTGATCCCTGGGCCGGGAAAATCCCCTGGAGAAGGGAACGGCAACCCACTCCAGTATTCTTGCCTGGAGAATTCCATGGACCGAGGAACCTGGTGGGCTACAGTTCATGGGGTTGCAAAGAGTCAGACACAACTGAACACTTAACAGTATCCTGTACCTTAGACCTTATGATCTAACCTTAGTTTATTATCTCCTAAAAAGCCCTTCTTCAAATACAGTCACTTTGGGAGTTAGGGTTTCAATATATGAGTTTCAGAGGGGGACACAATTCAGTTCATAGAAAGTAGTGGGCTAGAGAATGATGGGGCTGGGTGGGGGATTATCTTTGGACAGAGTGGTCAGGGAAGGTCTCTCTGAGGAGGCGCTATTCAGATTTTGTGCAGGAACTCAGCTTTAGTACTTTATTGGATGTTGTTTGTTGGCATTTCGTTTTGTTTTGAGAAAGGAAATACTGAAATCATTGAAACCTGAATTCAGATCCCAGCTCTACTGCTTACAATTTGAGGAAGTTCCTAACCTCTCTGTGCTCCAGTTTCTTCATCTGTAAAATGGGAATGGGGGCTAATACTTATGTCATAAATATTGTAAGAATTCACAGTACTGCCTAATAGAACTTTCTGTGATGACAGAAATGCTCTGTCCAGTATAGTAACCAGCCACTAGCATGACCCTTAAAAGTGTGGCTGTTGAGCATTTAACCTATGCCTAGTGAGACGGAAGAACTGAATTTTTAACTTAGTTTTAATAGACACGTGTTGACTAGGAGCTGCCATAGTAGCACAGATGTGATGAATCCATGTCTGTAAAATGCTTAGCCCCGTGCCTGCACACAGCAGGTATTAATAATTGTCATTTAGGATTAACATTAGCGATGGTAACAAGTATTTCTCTGGCAGATAGGAGGGGTTTTGGGGAGGGGGATAAACAGCAGTGACACTTTGATTCATTATACTATCTTGATCCCCAAGTGCATTCTTGGCTTCCATGTCTGTTATGATAGTGCCCCACGTGACCCCCTGTCTTTTCACTGGGCTGCGTGGTAGCCAAAGCCCTGGGGGACAGCCTGCTCCCTGGCGACTGACTGGGTGCCCTTCTCCCCTTCCAGCCGGGTAGAGATCACCGGTGGCTACTACGAGTACATCGACGTCAGCAGCTGCCAGGATATCATCCACCTCTACCATCTGCTCTGGTCTGCCACCATCCTCAACATCGTTGGCCTCTTCCTGGGCATCATCACTGCTGCTGTCCTGGGGGGCTTTAAGGACATGGTAAGAAAGGAAGAGACTTCGAACTTCCACAGAGGCCCCTCTTCCTGTAAAGGGTGGGTGGGGCAAGGCTCAGTCGGTGGGGCCCATGGGGACCTACGTTTTGAAGGGAGGAACAGAAACCATTGCTTCAAGAATGTAGCTGCCTTGGAGGGGGCGGGGAGGGCAGGATTTCCTGGCGGTCCAGTGATTAGGACTCCGAGCTTTCACTGCCCAGGATGCTGGTTTAATCCCTGGTCCGGGAAGTGAGGTTCCACAAGCCACATGGCATGTGGCACAGCCAAAGGAAAAAAATGTAGCTGCCTTCAAACATCTTAAGTCGAAGGAGCCAGGTCATGTCCTCAGCCTGCAAACATGTCTTATTAACATGAGACATTGCCTGTGTTTTTGATGCACATTCTGGGGACAGGTGGGGTTCATGCTGGTTATGTAAACATAGCCTGTCATTACCCCCACTCAACCCACACACACTTTTAGTAGAAAATCTTTTGGGGTAGTTTTTCCTGTTACAGACTTTGGGAGAGCTGGAAGGAAAGACGTTTTTAGCTACAGATAAGAAGTACGGCTGTTTCTCCCTCCCCAGGAATTTCCTCCTGCAGTTTCTCCAGAAAGAGTGAAAGTGAAAGCCCAGCCTCAGGCTGAGCTGCTTGTCCATATTCACGTGGGTGTGAATGTGCACCTCAGGGCTTAGCACTCAGGAAGTCCTCCATAGTCCTGGGGGCCTTCCCTCTTTTGCTTTTAAAGCATTTCAAAGCTTTTGTTTGTTTATTTAATAAACCTTGATCTCTAATTACGGAGATAATAGCTTTAGAGCTCCGGTTCTCAACCTGGCCTATTAGAATACAATCTGCTGCTGCTGCTGCTAAGTTGCTTCAGTAGAGTCTGACTCTGTACGACCCCATAGACGGCAGCAAAACCTGCCGGCCTGGGCCACTCCTCCAGAATGCCAATTTACTGGGTCTAAATTAAAGCTCAGGCAGCAGTACTTTTAAAAAAGCCCTCCTGGTGATTCCAGTCTGTGGCTATACTGCATGCATGCTCTGTCACTCAGCTTTGTCTGACTTTTTGCGACTCCATGGACTGTAGCCTCCCAAGTTCCTCTCCAGGCAAGAATACTGGAGTGGGTTGACATCCCCTCTTCCAGAGGATCTTCCCAACCCATGGGATCGAAGCCACGTCTCCTGCGCATCTCTTGCATTGCCTACGGAGTCTTTACTGCTGAGTCACCAGGGAAGCCCCAAGGTTGAGTAGGGTTGCTTTAAGGGAATGTCCCACCCATGTCTAGGAAATTGTTTTGTGTCTTAAAAGGGCTTCCTTTGACCCCAGAAATGACACAGATAACCCCTAGGCCCTTGGCTGTTTCTGTCTCATTTGCGGGGTGGCTGAGGAACAGGAGGCTTAAAGTCAGTTTGTAGTTTGGGCCTGGATTGTCAAAAGGATGAATAATGGAAACTGAAAGGTGGAAAAGGACCACAGAAGAGAAAAACTGTAGTTTGTGGCAACAAGTTCCCAGCAGAACCGGGCTGACTGGTAGTATTGAGTGTTCCTGCTGTTGACCCTATGGCCAGAGCAAGTCTTCCCGCTCCTCTCCAGCCTGTCTGTCTGTCTTTTTCCCCTCCCTCTCTCATACATGAGGCTTCCCAGGTGGTTCAGTGGTAAAGAATCTACCTGCCAAGGCAGAAGATGCAAGAAACGCAGATTCGATCCCTGGGCCAGGAAGATCCCTTGGAGGAGGGCACGGCAACCCACTCCAGTATTCTTGCCTGGAGAATGCCATGGACAGAGGAGCCTGGAGGGCTACAGGTCAAGGGGTCGCGAAGAGCAGTTGTGACTGAGCATACATGCATACACGCATTTATTATTCCCATACCCCTTCTCCCAGTCAGGAGAGCTCAAGCCCTAAGCTTGGTGGAGGCATGGGGCTAGGGTGGCGGGTGGCTTGGAGGGAGAAGGCTGTCCTTTCAGTTCGAGCCTGATGGAGCTTTGGCATGAGAGATTCTTCCAGAAAAGCTGTTTCTGGGTTGGGGGCTTCTTTGGAGAAAAGAACGCACATTATCCTTTTCTTTAAAACTTGTATTGGAGTATAGTTGCTTTACGAGGTTATGATACTTTCTACTCTGCAGAGTGAATCAGCTATACATATACATATACCCCCTCTTTTTGGATTTCCTTCCCATTTAGGTCACCATGGAGCACCAAGTAGAGTTTTCCCCAGGGGACAGACGAAGAGAAGCTTCTGGTTGGGGTTGGCGAGTTGAGATGGGACATCCGATGGGTGTTAAGGGTTCTCTGAATTTTCTCTGAGCTCTGAGACATGGACAGCCAAGCACTCTGAGGCACAGAGTGACTGGCGGGCACCTGCTAGGCTCTGTGGGGCTCCTGCCAGGACCTCTGTCACAACTCAGTTGACCGTTGATGTATAGATTTATTTCTGAACTCTTTTTTAAAAAAATCATTCAGGTATAGTTGACTTTACTATAGCATATTAGTTTCAGGTGTACCATGTGGACTGTTCATTTCACTGTGACCCTTGATCTCTAGGGAAGTAAGGGGTTTGTTGACAGTCTGTCCTGAGAGGTGGCAGTAATGGCCCCTTTACTCTCTATAAAGGGCTTTTGCACAATTCTTTTCTCTGCTCCTCCCCCACTACTACTACCTCATGAAGTATGACTGCCACCATTAACGATTGAAGAAAGAGGCCCACAGGAAGTCCAGTGACCTGTCCAGGGCTAAATAGCAAAGCTGGGAGTGGAGCCCAAGTGTGTCAAATGCCAGAGCCTTTGCTCACACCGCTCCCTCACAGCTGTCCCTGAGGAGCATTCGGCCAGCCCTTTCTGGTTCCATAGGTGTTTTAACAGACATCACCTCCTTTGTTTACTTTCTTTAATTTAAAACATTAAAAGCCAGTTGTTTCCAACTGTTGGGAGCTTCTCTGAGAAATGAGGAAGTGAGGGAAGACCTGAGCCTCATCCAGTGCCAGGCCTGGGAACCCAATCGAGGGCCAGTGGGGAAAACAAAAGATGAAGGCAAACAGCAGAGGCAGGAGATTTGATTCATGACAAGAGAGGGCAAGTATGAGCTATATATTACTATTACGACAGAGCACCAAAGAGGAACTATTGTTTTGATCGCTTTATGAAAATGAGACATGGTGTAGAAAATCCTGGAATATCAACCAGAAAATCTTTGGCCTACGTCCAGACATGCTTGATGCCTCGTGGTGATGTGTCTCCACCCTGAGGAGAATGCCTTGGGGGCCTCAGGGAGGCCCAGAGGTGCTGGCTGATGAAAGGCATTCCTGAGGAGTGAGGCCAGGAGCCAAAGGCTGTGAGCTGGCAGCCTTCAATGGGATCAGCTCAGAGCACTGTTTCCAGAGTTATGGGAGCCTGAAAGGAAAAAGGACGTCTTCATTCCCTGACCAGAGGGGCTTGGTGCCAAGGATCTTAAAGAAATGTTGGATGACCACAGTGTTTGTGGCTCAAAGATATGAGAACTTGAGATGAATCATAAGAAGTAATACTATCTTGCCATTTTTTGCTATTTAGTGTCTGTGGTGTAAAGTAGGGAAAATCAAAGTGGTCTTCTTTCCAAAGTCCACAATCATTGTCTTTGAAAGGACTCAGTTCTGTCCGGGTTGAGATGGATTTGACCATTTCTTGTGCCTGGAGGAGGAAATGGCTACCCATTCCAGTATTCTTGTCTGGAGAATCCCATGGACAGAGGAGCCTGGCGGGCTACAGTCCATGGGGTCACAAAGAGTCAGACACAACTGAAGCAGCTTAGCACAGCACAGCACATTTCCTGTGCTTACGAGTCACCCTTTGTTTCACTGGAGCTCAGAATGCTACTCATCAGAAGTGGAGATCTCATAACTTAAGCCCCAGAATTATTGGTACAGAAACACACATTCCTATATACACACACGGATAGAAACAGAGCCCAGATTTATTGTAAAATCAGAATTATGGATTTAAAACTGTAACCAGACCATGCTCTGGGGCAATCCCTTTGCCCCTTCCCTGCCCTACTCCCAACTTCACCCACTTGACACTCTCAACCTCTGTTGGTACCTTGTCCATTTTCTCTACATCCTCTGCACCTCTCATCTGTGGCTCTCCTGTGCTTATTTCATCTTTCCCCTGTGTTTCTTTCTCTATAATATTCAACTTCCTTTCAAAGAGGATGCTGGACCCCCAGCCTTGCTACACACCAAACACCTTTTCTAGATAGTTTATATTCCCCAATTGCTTCTCTGTGGTTGCGTGTGTGTGCTCAGTCATGTCTGACTCTTTGTGGCCCTACAGACTGTAGCCCGCCAGGCTCCTCTGTCCATGGGATTCTCCAGGCAAGAACACTGGAGTGGCTTGTCATTTCCTCCTCTAGGGGATCTTCCCGACCCAGGGATTGAACCTGCGTCCCTTGTATCTCCTGCACCGGCAGGTGGGTTCTTTACCACTGAGCCACCTGGGAAGCCCTCTCTTTGCATAGAAGAGCTGGTTTCGTTTTGCAAGAGTTGGAGGGTGTGGTTTTAACTGGCACAAGGCCAAGGGAACATGATTTCTGGGACTTCCTCAGGCGTGACATTTCTTCTTGGAATCCTGGTGGAGAGGTAAGGGCATTGCTGAACGCTCTTCTTCTGTAATGCGAGCCAGCCCTTGGAATGGTCAAGACTTCAGCCCTCTCCCACACATGAGAGAGGCTGAGAAACATTTCTGTGGTTGTCTGTGAGCAGCATCATAATGACTGAGGTTTGCAGCTCTTCAAACCTCCTAGAGATGTAAACAGTAACCCACTCCAAGGAAGAGAGCAACAGACTGTGTTGAAACTTGCTCTTACGGGAGTTTCCTCTGCCAACACCCCAACATGGTTGCCTGTGCCATTGCCAAAGCCTGCCCACACATTTTCATCACTTGAGAGGAAGCTTCTGCTCACCGTTAACGCAGAGTAGATACAACCAGAAACAAGACACATGGACTTTGTGGACAGCTCTACATTATACGCACGAACAGAGGGGGTGTCAATGACATGGACCATGGAAAGGACATTTCTCCCACACCTTGAGCCATGTGGCACTCATTAGACACAGTCCTGCTTGGGAACTCATGAGCAGTGGTGACTTCCTCTAGCGCAGTGTTTTGGCTTTACTGAAATCCAGACTCTCATCCTAGACAAGACTGGCTTTAACCCTTGAAGGGCTACACACACCACCATGTTATAAAAAGGGTATTCAATTCTTTCTGCATTGTTTTATTTTCCCAAAAACGTGTGTGTGTGTGGTGGTGGTGGGGTATCAATATACTCTACTTGGTCTTTTTGGTTTCTATGCTAAGGTTTTGCCTCCAGCCCACAGGGCTGAGGTGAAGTGAATACCTTCATGTGTGCCTGCAAGCTCCTTAGCGAGGGTGGACTCTGCAAGAAGCCTTACAGTTTTTCCAAACTCTTCATGATTAATCATATTTTTGTCACAGTGAGAGCAGTAGTCTTGTTGGCTTGACATTTTGTATTGGGGGAGGTTCTCATTTTTTTTCTTTGTGTTTTTGAAAGTCAAAGATTTCAACTATTGGTTTGAATTTTTCAAAATAGTCAGTGTGGGAAATGACACAGTGATACATAGTAGTTGTGAAAACTTTGGCTGTATAATTGAGAATAAAGAGTCCCTATTTACTTCCTAATACCACTGCCCTCCCCAGAGACAGCCATAGCTAACAGTTTGTTGTGAATCTTTCCAGATTAATTTCATTGACAAGTGTATATTCATATATAAATATTGTTTGGGTCTTTACATAAACTGGGATTATGCTATAGTAATAGAACATGGTGACTTTTTAAAAGATTTTATTTTTAGAGCAATTTTAGATTCACAACAAAACTGAGATGAAGGAAGAGAGATTTCCCATAAACTTTCTTCCCCAACACACAGCCTTCCCCATTATCAGCCTCCCCCGTTATCAACATCCCCACAGAGTGGTACATTTGTTGGCAAGGATGAATCTATATTGATGCATCATAATTACCCAAAGTCCATAGTTTACCTTAGGGCCCACTCTTGATATTGTAATTCTATGGGACATAGAATATTGGACAAATGAATTCTATTGGACAGGTGTATAATGACATATATCCATCATTCTGGCAGCAAACAGTATTTTCGCTGCCCTAAGTAGCTTCTGCGTCCTGCCTGTTCATCCTTCCCAATCCCAACCCCTGACAACCAGTGATCTTTTATTGTCTCCATAGTTTTGTCAGTGCTTGATTTCTTAAACGTTGTTTTTAAAGTTAATCTTTGACTACATGCAGGCTTTCTCTAGTTGCGGTGACCAGGGGCTACTCTTCGTTGTGATGTGTGGGTTTCTCATTGCCATGGCTTCTCTTGTTGCAGAAGCTGGGTTCTAGGCCCTCAGGCTCAGCAGTTGTGGCACCTGGGCTTAGGTATCTTGTGGCATGTGGGATCCTCTCGGACCAGGGGTTGAGCCTGTCTTCCCTGCATTGGCAGGCGGATTTTTAACCACTGAAGCACCATGGAAGCCCTGTTTCTGTTTTTATATTTACAAATATATCCTGGACAACTTCCCTGTCACAAACTATAGGTGCACATCATCGTTTATCAACAGCTCCATAGTATTCTGTAGTATGGATGTCCCATGGTTTATTTAACCATTCCCCTAGTGATGAACATTTATATTGTTTTTGATTTTACAGAACCCAACTCTCCCAGCGCTGAACTGTTCTGTTGAAAATGCCCATCCAACTGTTTCTTACTATGCTCGTCCTCAAGTGGCATCCTACAACACCTACTACCATAGCCCTCCTCACCTGCCACCTTATTCTGCTTATGACTTTCAGGTACGTTTTGAGAGAAAAAGAACTCTCTGTTACCCTTGCTCTCGCTCATCCTCTCTTATTCTCTCCCTAATTATGGATCCTTCCTCATATATATCAAGTAGCCAGGCTCTCCATCCTGCAGCCTGTGGGTACCCATGAGGCTTTAAGGACTGCATAGACAGGCAGTGATGGTGGAGGCTGGGGAAGACACAAGAGGAGAACAGAGTGATAGATGAAAAGGGGAGAGGAGATAGGATTTAATGTCCCAAGTGGTGCTGACCTCCCCTGAGGTACTCATGAGTATGTCTCCACAGACCCTTGTCCAACGGTGGCTTTTTCTATTTCTCTGCCACAGGAAGAGGCTTGTCTAGTCCTGTCCCATAGCACAAGGACATGCTGAGTCACACAAGGGTTTGAATCAAATCTGTAATGAGAAAGCAGTCCCTTGTTTTTTTCTAGACTTCCTAACTGGGACTGTACAGAGAAAATATTTTTTATAACACCCTTCTCCCTTCCTTGTTAGTTTTTTTGCCTTGTTATCATGTGGGTCAGAAATAGTGTTACCAAATTTGCACTTTCCCACTTTCCTTTTGAGCTAAGATGAAGCACAGAAAAACAGAACCCCAAAGGCACTTCATTAAAGGGAATTCATTGTACGTGGGCAGAGAGCTGAACTAGACACTTCAGGAAAACAAACGAAATGGTCTTTTAGGCATTTATAGTGATTTATAAAGCCTGGACCACAGAATAGCGGGATTCCACTCAAATCTGGTTAATTCAAAATTTGGGGACCAGGGAAATGCCTTTGAAAGGAGGCAAACCCATAATGAATTTCGTTCTATTGACTAAGAGTCCTGAATGTTCCAAGGGGACATAAAAGCATGACTGTTTGGGGGTGCTTCCAATTAACCAGCCAGTTTAGAAAAACAGAGCCCTTGGAAAACCTAATTTCTGCCTCAGATTAACAAAATCATTGAAACTGAAAACCCTCCCCATTTAGTTGAGTAAAGTGTACTTTGGTTTGATTTAGACACTGTATGGGCAGGTCTAGGACTCTATACTGCGATAGGAATACGTCTCTATAGTGTGAACGTGGACTGTTCACTGTCATAAAATATAGCACCAGCACAAGGAGGCATCCATTAAAGCCTGGGGAAAGTGTTAGAACTTGTTTTAAAGCCTACTGTATCCACAGGTAGACAACTCAGGGAACTTGTTCCTCAAATAGATAATATAGACTGGAAAACACAAATAGGCTCTGAAAGGGCATAGATAATTGCAATAGTGACAGGGCCCAAAAGGAATCCTTTAAGAGAATTCAGGGACAGTGAGCCTAGCATGAGAGGGCCATCATTCTTTGAGGCATCCATAACCAAAAGTCATCCTGGGATAGAGGGGCCACGCATGGCTCCCAAGAGGCTCCTTCCTTTTTTTTTTTTTTTTTATATGGAAGTGAATTATATTGATTAGATTGGTTTTTGGACTTTTCACTTTATAACAAACCTCTGGAGTAGGAACAGTTAACCCCCTTAGTAATGGCTGCTGCAAACTCTTAAGATAGGAAGTCCCTGTTTATGTAATGGAGCTATCTTTCTGTCCATCATTACTCATTCAAAACCATCCCAGGCATGAAAACAAGGTTACCCAATGCCAATGGTGGCCCAGACTGTCAGTTTCAGTTCAGTCAGTATTTACTCTGTGTTCCCATGTGCTTGGAGCTATGGATGTAGAGACTGAGTGAGACCTAAGCCCTGCATTAAGAGATCAGTCTGAGGACCTGAGTGGAGATGCTCAGGGGCAGCAGCGAGGACAAGGATATACATCCAGGTCTGTCTGAGGCCAGAGGCTGGCTTGGGGGATTCTTTGGAGAAGCTGTAAATCTGAGCACACTATCAATCTTTTCCCCAATTAGTTTCAGAATATTTCCATGTTTTACTGCTTTAAATTATGGGCTTTATAATCATTACTCGGAAAGGTTCTCTTGACTTGCCCTTACCATGTGATTACATGGCTCTCCACTCCAAGGACTGCTGGGCCACTTCTTATACCTCTCCTGCTTCTTGCCAGAGGTTCAAGCTGTCTTTTATATTTCCTTTTTGGAGACTTTCTAAAGTTGTGGGTTTTAAGGGATATGATTGATTTATTTGGCTTCACTGGGTCCCCAATGCAGTGCACAGGCTCTTAGTTGAGGTGCGTGGGCTTTCTATAGTTACTGTGTGGGCTTCTCTAGGTGTGTTGCATGGGCTTAACTGCCCTGTGGCATGTTGGCATGTGGGGATTTAGTTCCCTGACCAGGGATTGAACCTGTGTCCCTTGCATTGGAAGGCGGTTTCTCAACCACTGGACCACCAGGAGATCCCTAAGGGATGTTTTTAAGTGGTATTTGTTTCCCTCTAGAACTTACACAGCATTTCATTTTAGTATTTGAATGGAGCTTTCTTTTGTTCACCAAGTTCCAGTCCCTTATCGTTTCATACAAGGAAATACCAGTCTTTACCCAAGAAAGCCAGGAGGATTAGGGCCATCTGCTGTGTTCCCAGATAAATGGAAAGCATTCAGCAAAATGCATACCAGCTCTGACAATAAAAGCAGCAGAAGCACAGACCTAACAACAAAAACAAAAAGCCAGAGCTCCCTATTCTCTTATATTGTATTGGGGGCCCAAATAATAGCAGGAAAATGGACCTTTCTGGGCTTTGCTCTGAATGATTTCCCCCAATTTGATCATTTCCAAATAGAACTATTTATGTCACTTTGAAGACTTCTCTCTCCCTTTTTTACCCCTGAGGCTGATGAGATTTATAGGGTGTTCTTGTAACCCCGCTAAGTCACACCCTTGTTGGGTAGCTGTTCAGTCAGGAAGCTTGGGAAGCATTTCTTGTGGTCAGATGGGAGCGAGGACGTGGGTCTGGTCAGGTGGCCCTGAGGATGTTGTGAGGGCTGAGCTTGGAGAAACAGGATTCTTGCAGACTTTGGAATTGAAGCCAAGGCTGTCAGTGCCTCCTTGCTCACCTTCCTGCACTCACTTCTCTTGTACCTTGCACTCACTTCCAGGTAGCCAGGCAGTCCATATCCTGTAGGGTATGAAACATCAGTTTCTACTTCTGCTGGGAAATTCAACCCTGTGTAGCTTTGGGGTCTATTTCCTGGGGGCTCAGTGGTAAAGAATCCACCTGCCCAACGCAGGAGATGTGGGTTCAATCCCTGGGTCAGGAAGATCCCCTGGAGAAGGGAATGGCAACCCACTCCAGTATTCTTGCCTGGGAAATTCCATGGACAGAGGAGCCTGGAGTGTTACAGTCCATGGGGTTAGAAAAGAGTCAGACCTGACTTAGTGGCTAAACAATAACAATAAGCAATAAACAATCCCTTAACGATTCCAGTCTGACCTACTGGGCCAGAACCCCGACTTCACTCTAACCACGTCCCTGTCCTGTCCATTTGGTGAATTGCCAAGTTTAGCTTAAAACAAAAGCCTTTGCAAAATGCTACTGCCTCTGTGGATAGTCTTTATTAAATCACAGAAGGGTGCACTGGGTTTCGAGGTAGCCACTGAAAAGGATCCATTATAAATTGGGCCTACTGAATGAGAGAGTGGAGGTCGTCTTGGGGACGATGGTATAGGAGCAGGTGACTGACAACCTTAGAAGGCTGCCACCGCCATTCAGCCTTCTATTTCCCCTCTCCTGCCAAGCTTCTCCTTGCCTCTCTTCCTCTCTCTTGTTTCTGATCCCTCCCTTTGCTCCCACTCTTCTCTGTCTCTCCTGGGTTTGCTTTCTGGGCCGGAAACAGAGGGGGAATGCAAAGAACCAAGAAACCCTGGATTTTACCCTTGGAACACAGCATCTTTTGCTGGTATAACCTTCATCACCCGGCCAGTTCAAGGGTTCTTTAGGGAGTCACTGCCTTCCAGCACTTCTGAAGAGAGAAGCACACGTGATAGAAATGCACATAGGTCTTGCAGAGTGTGGGTCCGCCTGGGGCAGGGAGGGCCAGATTGAGGCGGGAGAGGAGTGTCTGTGAGGGTGCTCCCACCTCCTCTGTCCCTGCGATAAGCCACTCCAGCCTCTCAGAAGCAGCTCAGAAAGCTCGGAGCCCAGCAGTAGGCTATTTAGATGCTTTTCATGCTTTTCATGCTTTGTGGTGCGAAAGGATTCAAAGCTCTGTTCTTCTGAGTGGCCGTCCTGTCCCGTTAGTCAAGTCTTAGGCAGGAACTAAATGCACCGGGCCTGCTCCCCAGCTGCAACAAAGCCGAAGCTTTCCCAAGGTGCCTGCCTGTTGCTAGGAAACTGCATGCTGGTGCCCACCCCCTCCCACCCCGCCATCCCAAGGGCGGGGGATGGACTATGGCCAGTCAGCTCCCTCACTCGCTCTGCCATTTATCCCTAAGACTCCAGCATCATCAGAGGGCAGTGAGAAGCATCCCGCCCTCATCCCCTAAATACCTTCTTATATGGGAAACCTTCCTGGTAGCTTAGTTGGTAAAGAATCTGTCTGCAATGCAGGAGACCCTGGTTTGATTTCTGGATCAGGAAGGTCCCCTGGAGAAAGGATAGGCTACCCACTCCAGTGTTCTTGGGCTTCTCTTGTGGCTCAGCTGGTAAAGAATCTGCCCTCAGTGCAGGAGACCTGGACACGACTGAGCTTCATGGGAAACTGAGAGGTGAAAACCCAAGGTGGCTGTACCACCCTCCTTAGGATCAAAGTCTACAACTGCCCCCAGCAGCTTGTTACTGCCTCTCAGGACAGAATGGCCTTTAGCTACACCTTCGAAACTTGCTTTCCCTCCTGTGTCTGGGGGGCAGAGAACTGGTTTCCTGACTCTATCCTGGAGTGAGATTTAGAAACGCAGAGTGTCAAATCCCTGGACACAGAGATCTTGTCCCTGGTGGGATTTTTGCTCTTTGTGGTTTAAGAGGACAGCAAAAGCAACAGAGGAGGAGGGAGAGAGAGGAGAGATCATGAGATCAATGTCAAAGGAAGCATATCTCTTCCTGGAGGGAGATTTTTGGAAGCAATCTGGTTTGTCTCAAGTCAACTGCCTCAAGCTCTTTTATCTTTTTTTTCTGCTGCACCATGCAGCATGTGAGAGCTTAGTTCCTCAACCAGGGATTAATCCTGTGCCCTCTGCATTGGAAGCATTAACCACTGCATTGTAAGCATTAACCACATAACCAGGGAAGTCCCTCAAGTTTGTTTTTTTTTTTTTTTTGTTGTCTTTAAAGGCTTTCTATGACCCTGTCATTCCTTCTCTCAGATCAAAAGGGTGGATGGGGTGGGGGAGGATCAGTCCTGACATTATGTGGTAGGAGGCAGAGATTTCAATGTCTAAAGCAAGACCTAGAAACCAGGATACCCCTTTCTAAGGAGTACGGAAGTCAGGACTGGAGATAAGGAGAATCAGCCAACTGGTCTCAGGCTCCAGACACCTCATGGCAAGGCTGACTCTAGATTGCTCTAGGCCTGGAAATGACATGATCAGCTTAGACTCCAGGGCTTCCCAGGTAGCTCAGTGGTAAAGAACCCGCCTGCCAAGCAAGAGATGTGGGTTTGAACTCTGATCCAGGAAGATCCCCTGGAGAAGGAAATGGCAACCCACTCTAGTATTCTTGCCTGGGAAATCACATGGACAGAGGAGCCTGGTGGGCTACAGTTCCTAGGGTATCAAAGAGTCAGACATGACTTAACAACTAAACAATCAACCATTGGCCAGCAGAACAAAGTAAAGTTATTGACCTCCCCAAACAGCACTTGAACTCTTGAGAAATTTTGGTATAGGTGGGTCTTTTTAAAAAAAAATACAGCAGTTCCTCCTAGAGCTAAGGCACAACAGAAAATTGCCATTTTACAGCCCTATTCGTTGGCTTTTATTGGAGACCCCTCCAGCCTTCAGGCCTCAGCCATGCTCCACCACTGGAGCAAGGCCACGGTACCCACAAGATGTGACTGTAGTCTTTGAAAATAGATTTTATTTCTAAAAAACATGCCAAGTTCATCTTCTGTGCTCTATAAGTGACTGAAGTCTTAGTCACTCATCCAACATTGAGCAACTTCTACTTGCCAATCACTGTTCTGAACTCTGGGGGAGAGGCAGTGACCAAAACAGGTCAACTCTCCTTGAGCAGGAAAGTCAGGGTCAAGGGTATACACTGGCTGGGAAAGAGAACTGGCAGATTGACTCCTAACGTGCTGATTCACTGGGTATTTTTTTTTTTTATCCCATATCTCACTCCCTTCCCAAAGTACCATGCATGCTCCATTGCTCTGTCATATCCAACTCTTATGATACCACCAGGCTCCTCTGTCCATGGGATTTCCCAGGTAAGAATACTGGAGTAGGTTGCCATCTCCTTTTCCAGGAGATCTTCCCAACCCAGGGATCGAACCCATGTCTCTTATACTGGCAGGCGGGTTCTTTACCACTGAGCCACCTGGGAAGCCCCCAAAATAACATAGAAGTAGGAGCAACAGGATAACTGACTGACGGAGAGGTCCAAAGGGCTGGGGAAGAGGATTCCAAGGCATTTCTGCCTGAGCTTGCAGCCTGAGAAAGTTGGACCAGCTATGTTTCATGGCCCTCAATAACCTTGCGAGGTTTAGGGGCTCTTGGTTGTTCCAAACCAGAACACACTGGGTCCACATTCATTTTTAAATAATGACTAATGTTGGGGAATTGCAACCTCATGGTGGAAACTGATGTTTTATTTTGATTGCACAGCATTCCAGCGTCTTTCCATCCTCCCCTCCCTCTGGACTTTCTGATGAACCCCAGTCTGCCTCGCCTTCGCCCAGCTACATGTGGTCCTCGAGTGCTCCACCCCGTTACTCTCCACCTTACTATCCACCTTTTGAGAAGCCACCCCCTTACAGCCCCTAAAGAGGAATGCCCGCTGGCTGTTGAGATTATTGTGGCTTTTGTATTTCTGCTTTAGTGGAAGTGTGTAGGGTACAAAATTTAAAGTGTGACTCATACATAAAGTTTGACAGTGGCCTGCCAGGCTAGGGAAAGATAGGAAAGAAGTTTATTTGTTATTAGTGCAGAGGAGGGGTGGCCAGGCTGAGCCTAGCAATTCTGAGCAGGACAGTGCGAGGCTGGGGAGCTATCTCAGCAAGAATCATTTCTGGTCTGAGCCTGTATTACCCTATGGCCCCACCTCTATAGGCCGCAGAAGCGTGGTTGCCATCTGCTTCACTTGGTGTAAAAGGAGTGTTGTCCTCACCCTTGGCAGATTGCCACCCTAGCACCTCAGCTGAAGCGCCTGGCTTAGAGGCCCTCTTTTTCCCTCCCACTAAAGTCAGTCCCTAAGGAAAATTTCCCAGATAGGGCTCTACGCGGTAGTTCCAATGCAGAGAGTTCCGGCTAAGATTTTGTTTGCTTGTGTCTGATGCTGAAAAAAGCTGGCCATATCCCTTACTCCTTTCTTCTCTGTATTGTAAAAATGGCTGTTGTGATCGTTCAGCTCAGCTTTTGTGATTGGTACCTCCCAAAGGGGAAAGTGCAATATTCCTTCGAGTAGTGGGGAACAGGATTGATTGTTCAAGAAGCACTGACATACACAGAGCAGCATGTGAGATGTTTTAAGTAGATTCCAGTTATACATCAGGTAACTTAGGAAAACAGCGGTTTACTACATGTTGCATTTGCTGTGGGAGATAGAAATCTTACCATTAAAACTGAGTTTTAAAAATGCTAGATTAGGTTCTGTCACTAATCTTTGTGACTATTTAATCTTCAAATATTGTGCTTCAACCCCAGCAAACCGCACGTATCCTGCACCCTACCCCAAAAGAATCATCTGTATTTTAATGCCACTGCTCTAATTGGTCCTTTTTCTGTTGAGACCAATCTTGACAGTGTTCAAGATTATGGAAGTGTTACAATGCCGCTTTAAGTCTGCAAAACCTCAAATGTAGCCAACTTGACAAATTCTTTAAGTGTTATTGTAGATTTAAAATCCATCTGGCACATTGTGGTAGGTATTTGTACAGTTCTTTTAATTATACATAGCTTTAAACCTCAACAGGATGAATTTAACACTTTGGCACCCATGCCTTCACTTCAGAATGAACACTTTCATTGCGATCTTATGTTAACCTGAGAATTGATTTAAAGGAAGATTGATAATCCTACACTTGTAAAAAAAAAAAAATACAGGGCTATTGTATTTTAGACAGAACATATACAGGAAAAATTTCCAGCCAATTTCGCTACCTCCCAACTTGATGGATTAGAGGTAGCAGGCAAATGCTGGTGCTCCCATCTACCTTGTAGACACCCAGCCATCAAGAATTCTCAAGGCACAACAAGTGCACTCACTGTTCACAGTAAATGTTTGCAAAACATTCAGTTTAACTTTTGACATCACAAATGATGTCTCATCTGAATTTCAAATCTGAACAATTATAATCTTTTTGCGTTATGTAACACTATTATTTTCTACTGTTCTGAGCGTATTAAAATTCTATTGGACTTCAAAAGGGACTAATAACCAATTGACTTACTATACAAATGTCAACTTGTGATACTCAATGAAATTTCTTGCTGTTTACACTTTACATTTTGCTTTAATGAACGTGTATGAGTATTTAATTTTTTAAAAGGCACCATTACACAGTATATCCTACATTTATCACATTTCTTAAAGTGTTAAGATTCTAGGACTCATTTCTATGTATTTTTCTTACTTTACAAAATAACTTGAAACAGTATAGATTTTGTAACTTAATTTTAGCAGCTTCTTTTTTATTACATTGAATTATAACAACTGCATGTTACCTTAGAAAAGTTAATATTTGCTGCTTTACTCTTTTGCAAAAACATTTGCTGTAATGAAGGAATTTGTATTTCCAAAATGTACCTTGACTGCATTTTGTAATATTTACTGCTTTATTCCTAATTCTGCTTTAAAGTATTGAACTGGGCATGAAAAATTATTAATCCAGAACCTGTGTAAACTGGATGTTGCTTAAAATCTGTATCACTGCCATGTTGGAAACCCAGACTGCTTTTGTGATGTTTCAAATTAATAAAACTATCCTCCTCCTTATCAACTTACATGTGTCTTCATGGAATCAACAGAAGTATCACAAATGCTCCAAAGCAACTGACAGCAGCTGACTCACTTCTGACTACTATGGTTCAAGATATAATGGACATGTGATTAACCAACATATAAAACCTAACAGGAAATTCTGTCATACTGTCATCAGAAATATAGTTCCAGTCTCCTGCTACAAAAATTGAAAAACAACAGAATGTAATAGTCTATATAATTAAAGATTATCTTGTTAAAAAAAAAAGACACTAAAAATCAGAATTAAAACATTTTATTTTTGCCATAAGAAGCTCTACGAACTAATATCAGGTAACGGTTAATGAAAAGTAGAACTTAAAGTCATGACAGGGAAGACTGTACAAGTATGAACACTACAGCACTGGGTGGAAATGAACAAGTTTCATATGATTGACAGAGGTGAGAAAGCCAGTGCTGTTGAATTAATATTTAATTCTTTAGCGTATGCACGCCTTGACAATACAAAAAACTTTTACCATTTTTACCTTTATCTTTTTGGTACAATGGGAAAAATGCAGCATCAATTTCTCATAGTGGTTGTATATGGGGGATCATTACCAGCAAAATGATAAAATACATTTTAAAGTGAATCTCTCAAGATTGCTATGGCATATAAAAATCTTTGCTTAGTTTGAACACTTTCATTTTCTGTCATCTCTTTGAAAAAACTGCTATTTCAAACAGTTCCTATCCAGAATATTTAAGGGTAATTTAGCATAGGAGCAAATCTGAAGCCAACTTGAATAAAAAAAAGAGTTCAATTGCCAGAAAACTAAGTATAAAATAGGAAAACACCATGACAGGTTTTGAACAGCATCTTGCTACAGATTTCCAACCCCATAAACACTGGGAGTGAAGGGTTTTAATTTCCAGAGAGTATTCCACATGGATTCTGAACTTTGGATATAGAGACTTCTAGAAAAACTGAAGACCCTGACATATGTTCAGGTAAGAGTCTTCTGGCAAAAATACAATTTAAAGTGAATTTTCCAGTTTTCCTCCTCCCAAAAAACTAGAAGATACCTTCAGTAGGCAAAGTTGAAATTTCAGACTCAGAACTTAGATAGAGCACAGCAGCAGCAAATAATTATATCAAGATAATTCAGAATGGATAGTTTTCCATTATAGAATTCCTAGTTTGTCATAATGGCCTTGTAGAAACCAAGTTTTATTGAAAAAGTGAAAGTGTTTGTCACTCAGTCGTAACTGACTCTATGCAACCCCATGGACTGTAGCCTGCCAGGCTTCTCTGTCCATGGACTTTCCCAGGCAAGAATACTGAAGTGGGTAGTCATTCCCTTTCCAGAGGATCTTCCTGACTCAGGGATAGAACCCAGGTCTTCTGCACTGTAGGCGGACTCTTTACCATCTGAGCCATCCAGGAAGTTAGCAGTTAAGTCTGAAAGGACTGAAGTATCATTCACACTTGTTGAATTATGTCTAACTGGTGAAACAGCATAAATGAAACAAACAAATTTCCACTGAAAACATTTCAGAGTGTACCCTATAGTCAAAGAGTAATGTTATCAATACATATACACAAAGGAAACAGATATTGCAATTCCAGAGATCAGACTTTTAAGCTGTATGGTAATTTAAAAATTTTCCAAGGATTAGTTTACAAAATGGTCTTAAGGTCTCAACTCACAGAACAGAAAACATAAAAGATGCACATCATTCTAACCCTCGGTAAGCAAAGGACTGTATTATTTTTCTTTCTCCTTGTATTACTGCAAACACTGATGCCTGATATCCTCAGTTACCATCTTAAGAAATACTGAAATCATTATCTTCAAGTCTAGCTTACTGTCAGAAGGATGATGTATACATGAGAAATTGATTAAAGCTTTAAGTTCAAAGTCAAGAAATAGACTATTTTCAAAAATACATCATTAAGGAGAAAGAAAATATCTATGTTGAATTAAGAAATACTTAAGCAAGGTTACAAAGGACTAATAACTATGCACAACAATCTTTTTCAGTATCTAATCATATTTTCTTCCTTTGCAAAAATTTACATAAGTTCGACAAGTCAATCTGTTATAAACGCTAGGCTATATATATTTTTCCAACCTGCTTCCCTTTTAGTACTGGCACTTCAATAAGTTTTGACTTTATTTTCTAAGTGTTTAAACATGTGTCATTTTAAAAGGGAGAAAGGTGGTATTCATTGTTCTCAAGATAAATGGGAATCAACAAGCCTATTTAATACTTCCTTGTATAGCTTCTGATTGCTATAATACTGCAGCAATTTGCAGATGGAATGGAACTTAATTTTAGGAGTAAAAAACCTAAAAGGTCTTGCTGAAAGGAAAATACTAGATATCTGATTCAGCTATGTCAAATAAAAACTTCCTATTAGAGATTCTAAGTAATATGAACATTTAAAAATACATGCCAGTGGCCTCCCACCCAAAATATGTAAGAGTCTCATTTATGAAATTTGTCATTTATAAAGATGCATACATAAAGATTAGTTTGGTGGTGTTCAGATTCAAAATTTGAAAAATTTCATGGGAATATTTTTAACCATAATGAGCAAAAGGAAATCTCCATTCACTTCAATTCTCTGTCTCTATCATATAAGAGCACAGAATTTAAAGCAAATATGATAAAACTTTTAATTTCTTCCTGTCTGCATTACAGAGATTTCTTTTTGCCCATAGAAACCACACTGCAAAGGTATATATATACAGTGGTCCAGGCACCAAAGTCTTTTCAAGACTATGGTGATAAAAGTGAAATTTAATTCTAATTAGCTAAAACTCGTTCATTCTTCAAGTGAGAAACTTGTCTGCACGGCTATTTTCATGAGGGGTGGGAGGCAGGAGGCTGCAATCCATTTGGGTTAGCAAAATACACAACCAAGCAGAGACTTACTCTGAAAATTTCCAGGACAACTTTAGAAGTTCTCATTTACTCTTTATGCCATATACAAGACACAACACACATTTATAGTCTCAATAATAAGAAAATTGAGAATTCAGCAGTAAAGTGCTAACACGGAAGGGGAAAGTTGCAAGATATACTAGGGTATGCTAATAACTCCAGTTATTTTCAAAGAACATTCAAACTGATTCAAATTCTATTCAGGAAACTATCTCTCCAAGCTTTTTTTTTTTTGCCTCTTTTAAATGTGCTGAAAGCTAACTATATAAACAGATACTTGGGGAGGGGAAGTTCTCAACCTCTATTCAAACTTTCAGAATAATTTGTTTCTAAAAATTATGAACAAATAATCCAACTAGACTACCTTCAGATGACATGGCAGATCAAATGAACTTGTTTTCACCTTTGTTTTACAGGTCTTCTGAAAGCCCTGACCCTTAAATCCAAACCAAAACTTTCTGATATTTCAAAGGAGTTCAATAAGATTCTGGTATTATAAATTCAAACTCAGTACTGCCATCTGTTACATTCTGTTTAAAAATGGAATCATTTTCCTGCTGAATAAAAATATCTTCCCAAGTCATGGGCTTGTTCTGAGGAGCAGATGTGGTCCCTACTGGAGGTTCTTTCCCAGCATCAACCTTATATCCAATACCGTCATCCTTCATTACAGGCATAGTGCCTGACCTATCAGAGAGGTATGCATATTGTCTGATCTGTAAAGACCTGCATGGATGTAAACGATAAAGCTTCGAGTCTCCAGAAGGATCTTGACTATGAACGGACTTTATGTGTGAAGACATAAACTGATAGTTGATGAATGACTTGCCACAGGCCAAACATTGATACCTTCGCTCTCCTGTGTGATGAATTTCATGCTTTGTGCGATATTCTGCAAGAGGAAAGACCTTCTCACAGTAACGGCAAGGATACTTCTTCTCCCAAGAATGAATGTTAAAATGTCTCCACAAGCTTGTCAGGCAGACATATGACCTTTTGCATACAATACAGATATAATAGACCCTTCCATCTACTATTAACTCATAGTGATCATCATGTTTAACTTTCATACGTTTATTTGTTGTCTCACTGCTAGGTGTTTTTGGTATCTCATTCCCAAGTCTGGCCTCCCCTTCGTCAGGGTCATCTTTGACAGGGATAACTATATCATAAGTATCTTCACCAATATTTGCATAAACCTTGCAACCCGTTGACAAGCCTTCAATTTCAGTAGCTGTATCTAAAGTAATAATCTTCTGACCTTCCATTAGATGTTTGGATCCTAAACCTGGATCATTAGTGTTTCTCGTAATTATATCTGAAATTTTTAAAGAATTGGAAACTGGCTCTTGCAGAAGTGTAGGAATCTGCATCTTCTGTATCAACGATCCATCAAAAGTGGTATTTGGGGGATCTCAGCCTGTGGGACCAAAGACGTATTACTGACAGCAGAATCTGGACTGGAGCTAATAGTGTCATCATCATCATCTATAATTTCCTCTTCCTCCTCTTCATTGGCCTTGTTTCCTGGTAAAACAGCACTGTTTGGTGGCTGTTGATTCTGTACAAGTAAATTGATTGAAGGAGACATATGATTTGGAAGTGAAGAACTGACATTTGGTGGTGTAGTAAGTGGTGTCTGATTTAACAAAATGATGTTGGGAGTCAGATGTGTTGGGGCCGAAGACACCAACAATTTTTCACTTCCCTGTGTCTGGCTCAGAGTTGCCTGATTCACAGAAGTAGGAAGTTTCTGAGTAGGTGTGATGTTTGTTAAAGGGGGAGAGCTATTGCTCACACAAGGTGCATCATCTGAAATAGCAACAGAGCCTGGGTTAGGCTGGACCTCTGCCACTGTGTTGGTACTCGGCAAAGTCTCCTTTGCAGGCAGAATCTCAGAGCAGAAAATGACATCATCATCGTCATCATCTGAATCAGTAACAATGATCTTTTTTGTCTCATAATCTTCAGCAGACAAGGAAAAAGATTCTGTTATAATTGGCATTACAGTGGCCCCATTTTCTTGGGATTCATCTTTTGATTTTTGTATTTCAGGAGGTGAGTTTTCTGCATTACCATCCTGAGCTGTACCTGAGATGCTTTTAACCTGTGACAACGGGACACCAAGCTCTGCTATAAACTTAACTCCTAATAACTGCCCTGATTTAATTAACTCATCAAGTAAATCTGATCTAACACGAACAATTTTAGAACTATAGATATAATTGAGAATTTCTGCAAAGATCTCTGCTCTTATAAAGCTCAGTTCAACAACCTGCCCAGCAACTGAGAAGAGCTGATGGAAGTAAGTACTTGAAGCTGAAAGAATGTTCCTATGGGCTCGGAATTTTCGGTCTTCCACAATAACAGTAACATCACAGAAGAGTCCATGGCCACGTTGCTCATTCAAGGAGTTCAGCAGACTGCCAGAGTATTGAATGTCTGTAGCAGAAATCAGTTTTCTACTCTCCATGCCTGTAAGAGAAAGAAGGGGAGATGAGTGCATTAGGAAAGAAAAACACAAGTACTTCATTATTTAGAATTTTAGCTACAGCTTCATTGAATAGTTTATTGGAGTTTTAATGGAAGTTTGGTGTAACTTTTTGGTTTTTATATAAACTGTTCTTACAGATTTTTATATATAACTGTTATTTGGACCACATGTTAAATCTCATGACTTCCCCCTGAGAAGAGACAAGTTTTAAACTGATCTACAGATTTGAACACTAATCTCTTCCTTTGAATCTTAGATACATGCATCACCACTAAGCAATTTTTAAAGACTAAAGTTAATTTTTTTGTTCCAATTTTGGATTTTCTAAAGAGTTTAGAGTTAATTTTTAACTGTCTGAACACTTTAAGAAAAATCTTCATTGTGAACACATAAAAAGTTATTTCACCTGTAAATGAATGATGTGTTAGAAAAGCTTGATGTGTGCAATACTAAGTCCAAAATAGGTAGTCTTCCTAAACGTTTAACTTATCTTTAACAACATAATCAATAGCTACTCCCTGTAGCCACAGACTGAACCAGCATTCATAAACACTGGCAACTATTACCTCTAAAGTTTTTATGTTCTTATTTTAACAGGGATGCTTCATCTAGATAAACTAGGAAACACCTTTTACCCTCTCCTCTTTTCTTCTTCCCCTCACCTGTCTACTCCCCACAATCTCCAGAGATGGAATGTTAGAATGTCAAACGAAGTCAACAAATGCTATTGTGAAGAACAAAACAAGGGAAAAGTTTACCATTTCTTAAAGCTCAAATGTGTGAAAACACAAAACATTTCATTTTGTTGGGAAATTATGAGCACTGATATGAGAATTTTCTTCACACAGAATGATTTAGTGAAAACTTCAGACTAGACATCACTCTAGAAAAGGAGGAGAGGGAATGTCAACCAATCGTATTGCTGTGTACCACCCTCTAAACAATTTTCAGCACTTCATAGAAGATATTTCTGGTAAAAATTTAAATACATAAAATGATACATGTATATATAATTAAAAATTAGTTAAGTACTTTTGGTAAAGAGACACTTCTATTGCTAGTATATATTCTTTCCCTTTAGAGTTACCAAAATAGTACAACTGTCACAGTAGCTTAAGTTATACACATGTGGAAGGCTGGGTGTCTCAAATACCTTAATTTTTTCCAAAATTATAGCTTAAAAACAAAAAAATAGGAGAAAAGTCTAGAAATCAAGGATTTAAAACACCATGCTATAAAGCATTGCTTGTTAACAGTACCAGGGAATTCCAGGTTACCATAAAGTCATTCATCAGAAAGGGTGACCTTTGGACAGCGAGCCAGCTACCAGCGCTTCTGAAATACGGGCATTTCGACACAAGTCACTTTTCAGTGGATAGACAGGTTTTCTGAATACGGTCCCACTAATTTTGTCCTTTGCAAATGGGTTTTCCCAACGGGGCAAGGATTTCAATGTATGCGTCCAGGTGACACCAGGACTTGGTTTCATTTTGTTGTTTCATTTTGTCTTTACCGTCCAGGTAGACCCAGGATCAGAACAAATCGGTCTGAACCCATCCCAACCCCAGATCCGCGACCTGACCGTGGAAAAGCCATTCTGCACGCCCGTGAGACAAATCCTTGACCGAGGGCAGGTGACGCTGGAAAAGAGAGACGCCACCCGCGAGAGTGAAACAACCTACACGCGGCAGCTGAACCCCATCTCCCTCTGTCCACTCCCTCTTCCCTATTCGCACCCGGCCGGCTGCAACCGAGGTTTTCAACCCGGATTCACGTGGAAACGCAGTTTCTTGCAAATACAGAAGGAAGGCCGGCCAGCACGGTCAGGGCGGGGGTAGTCGGGCGAGGCGGCCGGCCAGGGAAAGTAGAAGGTGGCGAAGCGGAGGGTGGGGTGTTGGGAGGGGATGTGGCCAAGCAGGCGGCATTGTTATGCCCTGGGAAGGGGAGGATGGGCCTGGCCGAAAAGCTCTAAATCAAAGTCGGGGTGAGGAGGGGGGAACTGGCGCAAAAGGCAGGCGAGGGCCGTGGAAAACGCCGAGTGGTTCTCCGCGGTGGGCTCCCCAAGCTCCGGGCCTACCCCGGGCCCTGACGGCCCCTGACGGCGGAGGAGACCGCGCCGCGGCCCTCCCGGTTCGTCCCCTCCTTCGCTCCCGAGCCCACACAAAGAAAAGGGCCGGAGGAGCGGAGCCTCCGACTCCGCCGCTTCCTGGTTCAAGTGAGGAGAAAGCGAAGGCAGGCGCGGCCCAGAGACGGAGGAAGCCGGCGCGCTCCCTCGCCCCCCTCACGGGTCGCAGCCTGTTCCTCACCTGCTTTCCGGCGCCGCCGCTTCTCGTCGTCGGCCCGCGAGGAAGGGTGGGAATCCTCCAACAGTCAGAAGCCGGACTCTGCGGCGATTCGGCTCCTTCTTTAAACGTCGCTCCAGTCTTGGTCAACGTCGACGCGGCTACCGCCTCCCGCCGCCACCGCTGCCACAGCTGCCTCACGCCGCCGACAGAGGGCACCGCGCGGGGGCGAGACGCCGAAGACGAAGGCGCCCTCCTCTTCCGAGCGCGGTTCGGCTCTTTCCGGAGAGGCCCGAGCGCTAGGCCGTCCCACTTCGGCGTCCCGCTCCGCCTTCGGCTCCTTTCGCAAGGGGCGGAGGAAGACTGGGAAGCTCCGGGAGCGCTCGGCCCCTTCCGGAGGGCGAAAGGGTGGGAAAAGGAAAAGGAAAGGGAAAGATGGGATAACGTGGCAGTAACGGTTGCGATGCGAGCGATACTAGTCCCTTTCTTCTACGTTCCGTGTAAGCTTCTAGGGCGTAAAAACTTAGAGAGACTAATAAGGTTTCATTTCTTTTGAAAGTTCGAGACTGCCTTATTTAATAGCTTGTTGTTAGATGGTAAACCAATCCTAAAGGAAATCAGTCCTGAATAGTCACTGAAAGGACTGATGCTGAAGCTCCAATATTTTGGCTACCTGGTGCGAACAACTGACTCATTGGAAAAGACTCTGATGCTGGGAAAGATTGAAGGCAGGAGGAGAACCCGATGAGAGAGGATGAAATGGTTGGATGGCATCACTGTCTCGATGGACACGAGTTTGAGTAAACTCCGGGAGTTGGTGATGGACAGGGAGGCCTGGCGTGCTGCAATTCATGGGGTCGCAAAGAGTCAGACACGACTGAGCAACTAAACTGAAACCACCTTGACATATAATCAGAATGAATATAATCAAACATAATGAATCAAGTCATGATTTATAATTCAAGTTGAAGGATAACAAGCACATTCTAACACCTACTTTGAAGAAATCAGTTTTTGGGTAAGTACTATCTTCTCAACTGAATACTAAATGATGCAGTATTGTTAATTCCTTCATTGCAACTATTTTTTTCTGACCACCTGTTTTATCTGTACCAAATCTTATGTTAGACTGTGTGAAATACAAAATGAATAAGCCAAGGTCTCTACCTTTTCAAAGAGCTCAGTAGATAGGTATACAAACATCAACAAAATACAGAACACAGAGAAGGAACTAGCAAACTGAGTTAGAGCTGCATCTTGAAAGATAAATAGTAACACTTGCATTGTGTGTGTTTATTACTTTTATTTACATAGCATTTCCTGCACAGAGGGCTTTACTGTCCACACAGAGTAGGTGTTCAATAATTGTTAAGTGAATGAATACATGAATGAATTGTAATTTGAAAAACTCCTCTGGTAATCCACTTCTGACTGAGTACCATGATGAATGAAGTGACAGGATGGGTGGTTGAAGAGCCAAATATTTCCCTTCAGGCTGCTTATTGAACATATTCAAATAAGGAACCAAAATAGTAGCATTTTCTTCAACAATTAGAGCCATCCACTATGTTCATTTTCTTTAAAAAAATATATATATATACAGGATAATATTGCATCAGTTTCCAAAAACTTGAATTGGCACTTATTTACCATTCAGTTGGAATCCTTCCACGTCTTTCCTACAAAAATCCTGGAGAAAATGTCCATCAGGATATTCCAGAAAAAAACCACATCTACTAACTATATTTAATTTTCTTCAGCATAAAAGCAGACAAGGATGTCATCTATCAGCCTCTAATCTATTCTACATTCTCCTCAATAAAGTCAAGTCACATAGTAAAATATCAAAGTAGTGTAATACAGCTGTATTTTCACATGGAGATAAAAAATCCATACGAAATTCCCTAGGCGTTTCTCCAGAGTTTTGTATTGTGGTAAAAAAACTTATGTGGGAATCACTGCATTATTAACATAAACACATTTCATGGAAAATAGCAGTGTGCTGTTGTAAAAGAAAGTAAGACAGATGGTAGTGTTTTCCTGGCAACTGAGCACTTAACTACTTAGAACATTAATGGTCATTTTTCTGAGTCATCCTCTCACAAAATTTAGTAGCAAAAAAATATTTAGAAAATAGGACAAAGTACATCTTGAAAGTTTAGGATCTATTTATCTTTCAGTAGCTTAGTTGACAAAAACTAAAACAAGATATTTCTTTGAAATATAGATCATAGTAACTGCCACTCTTGATATCAAATAAGTGTTGGTTACCTCTTAGTACACTGTAAGATGCAATACAGTTTCTTTTACATCAGCACCAACAGCACCAAGACCTCCAACCAAATGGCCTAGCCTTTGTCCCTTTCCTGAAAGGGCTTTCAAAGTATGGAACCCCAGCTGAGGTATGATGAAGGCCTGTTACTTCAAAATGTAGAAAACTGCCTCTTCCCTTCTGTCCACGTGGCTCACTCCCTAACTCAGCAAAAACTAAGCTAAAATTAAGAAACTGCCTGTAACCCACACACCTAAGGTCAATTAATCTATGACATAGGAGTCAAGAATATACAATAGAGAAAAGACAGTCTCTTCAGCAAGTCGTGCTGGGAAAGCTTGCTACATGTAAATCAATGAAATTAGAATACTCCCTCACACCATATACAAAAATCAACTCCAACTGGTTTCAAAACTTAAATGTAAGACATGACACCATAAAAATCCTAGAAAGGAACATAGGGAAAACATTCTTTGACATAAATCACTGCAATATTTTCTTAGCTCAGCCTCCCAAGGCGAAAGAAAGAAAAGCGAAAAGAAACAAAAGGGACCTAATCAAACTTAAAAGCTTATGCACAGCAAAAGAAACCATCAACAAAACGAAAAGATGACCTATGGAATAGGAGAAAATGTTTTCAAAGGATGCAACTGACAAAGGGTCAATATCCAAAATACAAAAACAGCTCGTACAACTCAATATCGAAACAATTCAATATCCAAAATACAAAAACAGCTCATACAACTCAATATCGAAACAATTCAATCAAAAACTGGGCAGAACACCTAAACAGACACATACAGATGGCCAACAGGCACATAAAAATTATTCACTAATAATTAGAGGAATACAAATCAAAACCAGTCAAAATAGCATCATCAAAAAGTCTACATATAATAAATGTTGTAGAGGGTGTGGAGAAAAGGGAATCCTCACACACTGTAGCTGGGATGCAGCCACTATGAAAAACAGTATGGAGGTTCCTGAACAACAAAATTCTGTAAAGCAACTATCCTTCAATTAAAAAATAGATTTAAAAAAACAACCCTTATGCTATCATTTGTGACCAGAAAATCATTGTATAAGTAATATGTAAACCTGAGAACTATTGGATCATAACATTACACAGAAGCATTAAAGCACAATTATACCCTAGCAAAAATAAAAACAACTAAAAATAGAATTACTATATGATACAGCAATTCCACTCCTAGATATATATCTGGAAAAAACACAAACTTTAATTCAGAAAGATACATACATTTTAATGTTCATAGCAGCACTATTTACAAAAGCCAAGACATGGAAACAATCCAAGTGTTCATCAACAGATGATTGACTTAAAGAGATGTGGTACATATATACAATGGAATATTGTTATTCAGCCATAAAAAGAATGCAGTATTGCCATTTGTAGCAACATGGATGGACCTACAGAGTATTTTGCTTAGTGAAGTAAGTCAGAAAGAGACAAATGCTATATGATGTAATTTATATATATGGAATCTAAAAAATAATACAGATTAATCTGTATACAAAACAGAAACAGAATCACAGACACAGAAAACAAATTTATGGTTACCAAAGGGGAGAGGGAGAGAGGGAGGGACAAGTTGGACGTATGGGATTAATGGATACAAACCATTATATATAAAAGATACACAACAAAGATTTACTGTATAACACCAGGAACAATTTTCAATATCTTATAATAACTTATAATGGAAAATAATCTGAAAAAATTAATATATATAACTGAACACTTTGTTGTACACCTGAAACTCACACAATATTGTAAATCAACGATTGTTGTTTAGTCGGTAAGTTGTGTCTGAATCTTTGCAACCCCATGAACTGTAGCCTGCCAGGCTCCTCTGTCCATGGGATTCTCCAGTCAAGAATACTGGACTGGGTTGCCATTCCCTTCTCCAGGGGATCGTCTCCACCCAGAGACTGAACCCGTGTCTCCTACATTGCAGGTGGATTCTTTATATTTCTGAGCCTCCAGGGAAGCCCTAAATCAACTACACTTCAATTAAAAAAGAATTGAAGGCCTTCCTTGGTGACTCCAGGGTAAAGGATCCACCTGTCCCTGCAGGAGACACGGGTTTGATCCCTGACTCAGAAAGATCATACGTGCCACAGAGCAACTGGGTCCATGTGCCACAACTACTGAGTCTGCTGTGTTCTAGAGCCTGGGAGCCACAACTACTGAAGGCGGATCACCCTAGAGCCTGTGCTTGGCAACAAGAGGAGCCACCGCAATGCATCATGCTGCAACTAGAGGAAGTCCGTGCAGGGACGAAGACCCAGCACAGCCATAAATCAATAGATAAATCTTTTTAAAAACGAATTGTAAAAAAAAAAGTCACCTATAATTAAAGGGGATCTAATAATCCTGAAAGGTGAGTTCCATCCCTGGGTTGGGAAGATCCTTTGGAGAAAGAAATGGCAGCCTACTGCAATATTCTCGCTTGAGAAATACCATGGACAGAGGAGCCTGGCAGGCTACAGTCCATGCTGCTAAGTCGCTTCAGTCATGTCTGACTCTGTGCGACCTCACAAACGGCAGCCCACTAGGCTCCCCCATCCCTGGGATTTTCCAGGTAAGAACCCTGGAGTGGGTTGCCATTTCCTTCTCCAATGCATGAAAGTGAAAAGTGAAAGTGAAGTCACTCAGTCGTGTCCGACTCTTCGTGACTCCATGGACTGCAGACTACTAGGCTCCTCTGTCCATGGGATTTTCCAGGCAAGAGTACTGGAGTGGGGTGCCATTGCCTTCTCTGCTACAGTCTATAGGGTCCCAAAAGAGTAAGACATGACTTAACAACTAAACAACAATAATAATCTGGAAAGGACTTTTTGATAGGAAAAGCAGGTCAGATCAAGAAATTTGAGTGGCCTAAACAGTTGCTTTGGAGACGAGATATTTGGAAAGTCACTAATTTTCTGTTTCTCAACAAGTTATTTCACCTTTCACTTTCTTTTTATCTCCAGGCATAACCTTACTTCAAATAACCTAGTAGCTTTTTTAAAAAAAAATTATTTATTTGGTGTAGTTTTCAAAGACAAGAACCTTTATCAAATGGATTTGGAGGTATCAATTGTTTCACAGTCTAGAAAGATTTTTGATTGGCTGATAATGGAGTCAGGTTTTAAAACTGCGTGCCCGTGTTTGTTTGTCTTTGCCTTTTTGAACTTGATTATGAATTCCATGAAGCCAGCAACTGTCCCCTCCTATGTTAAAACACCAAGAACCTTGTGGATGCTTAATATGTATTAATTGATGATGATAAAAGAGAAAAAATGACATTTATTCAGTCCTATAGCCCTTCCCCTGAGTTGTACTTAGCTACACAAATTTAGAAAGGTCACTGCATGAGTATAAGAAGAAACCACAGTAAGGTATGGAAAAAACAAAGACTTGGGCAGCAGTGAAAGCATTGGGATTCTGGTACTTCCACTTTGCTGTGTGACCCTGAGCCTGATTCTTCATCTGTAAAATAAAGATAATAATACCTTCCCATAGAGTTGTTTTGAGGATTAACTATGGATAGTGTCAAACTGCTTATGATTTCCATTTGTGAGGCCTGCCTTGACCCAATAGATGGTAGACTGATATGGTTACTTGAATTACTGAGTGAATGAGTGTCTAGAGCCTTATAAGTGCTAAATATGTTTGCTTTTTCATCACTCTCCCCTTTTCTGCTTTATCCCAACAATTCTGCCTTTAAGTGACTTGCTTGATAACTGCTGATTCTCTTTTTTCTTCTTAAAACCTTACAAAGGCAATTGCATAGGGATATATAACTCTCCTACAGGGAAAGAGGAAGTGGACATTGCTGACAATGATACAATCTACTCCCTCCAAAGCCACAGGTAGCCTATTTCAAGTGTGAAAAAAGTTGCGAGAATGCACTACCCAGGCATCCTTTGTGAAAAACTACTTGGTAATATGAAATCAAATCTGATAAGAAATGAGTCAAAATAAAGAATTAAGAATGGACATTTTGTAATGAGCCACTCTGCTTAAATGGAGGACTAAGACCAAACAACAAGGTTGATTATGAATATGTGATAGAAGAAACTATTAATATTATATACACCCTGACACAATAAAAATCCATTCATGTGTTCATTAAATTCATATCACTTAGTACCTACTCTGTGCCAGGAAATGCTCTACACACTGTAGATACAATCATCGTCAAGATGAAATCCTAGTGGGATTTCCCTGGCAGTCCAGAGGTTAAGACTCCATCCTCCCAAGGCAGGGGACATGGGTTTGATCCCTGGTTGGAGAACTAAGATTCTGCATGCCATGTGGCATGGCCACATCTTAAAAAAAAAAAAAAAAAAGGTGAAGTCCTAGTCTTCAGGAAATTTAGATTCTAATGGGAGAGACATGCAATAAACATATTATCTAAATATATAATATAATATCAGATAGCAATAATATAATATATATTATATTAATATTATATTATATTATATATATTATAATATAATACAATAATATCAGATAGCAATAATCAGATATTATAGCAATATAATATCCGATGACCTCCCTGAAAAGATGGTGCATGAGCATAGAATACAATGAACTAAGGGAAAGAGTCATGCAGATATCTGGGGAAGCATTCTAGGCAGTGGAACATGTCGATGCCCTTCAAACAAAGACCACCAGGAATATACTCACAGCTGACAAGATGGGTTTATTTTTCTTTGCAGGGAGGAAGAATGAACACTATAGGTAATTGTAGAGGTGTTTCAGTAAGAGAATGTCAGCAAGAACCTACTATAATATTTGGATGATTTAGGGCATTGGGCATCTCAATGATCTCATCTGTAGGGAGGACAGACTAGGGAAAGGATAAAGCTGTAATGGATAAAGAAGCAGTCACCCATGTTGGTGAAGAGAGGGGGTGTTTGATGTTTTATGGGTGGTAGAGCAACCTTTTTTTTGGTCTCTGCTTTCCTGGTGGCTCAGACGGTAAAGTGTCTGCCTGCAATGTGGGAGACCCGGGTTCGATTCCTGGGTCGGGAAGATACCCTAGAGAAGGAAATGGAAATCCACTCCAGCACTCTTGCCTGAAAAATCCCATGGATGGAGGAGCCGGATAGGCTACAGTCCATGGGGTCACAAAGAGTTGGACACGACTGAGTGACTTCACTTTAGAAAAAGCAAGAGAGTTCCAGAAAAACATCTATTTCTGCTTTATTGACTATGCCAAAGCCTTTGACTGTGTGGATCACAATAAACTGTGGAAAATTCTGAAAGAGATGGGAATACCAGATCACCTGACCTGCCTCTTGAGAAACCTATATGCAGGTCAGGAAGCAACAGTTAGAACTGGACATGGAACAACAGACTGGTTCCAAACAGGAAATGGAGTATGTCAAGGCTGTATATTGTCACCCTGCTTATTTAACTTATATGCAGAATACATCATGAGAAATGCTGGGCTGGAAGAAGCACAAGCTGGAATCAAGATTGCTGGGAAAATATCAATAACCTCAGATATGCAGATGACACCACCCTTATGGCAGAAAGTGAAGAGGAACTAAAAAGCCTCTTGATGAAAGTGAAAGAGGAGAGTGAAAAAGTTGGCTTAAAACTCAACATTCAGAAAACGAAGATCATGGCATCTGGTCCCGTCACTTCATGGGAAATAGATGGGGAAACAGCGGAAACAGTGTCAGACTTTATTTTTCTGGGCTCCAAAATCACTGCAGATGGTGCTTGCAGCCATGAAATTAAAAGACACCTACTCCTTGGAAGAAAAGTTATGACCAACCTAGATAGCATATTGAAAAGCAGAGACATTACTTTGCCCACAAAGGTCCGTCTAGTCAAGGTTATGGTTTTTCCAGGGGTCATGTGTGGATAGGAGAGTTGGACTGTGAAGAAAGCTGAATGTTGAAGAATTGATGCTTCTGAACTGTGGTGTTGGAGAAGACTCTTGAGAGTCCCTTGGACTGCAAGGAGATCCAACCAGTCCATTCTAAAGATCAGTCCTGGGTGTTCTTTGGAAGGAATGATGCTAAAGCTGAAACTCCAGTACTTTAGCCACTTCATGCGAAGAGTTGACTCATTGGAAAAGACTCTGATGCTGGGAGGGATTGGGGGCAGGAGGAGAAGGGGACGACAGACGACAGAGGATGAGATGGCTGGATGGCATCACTGACTCGATGGATGTGAGTCTGAGTGAACTCCAGTAGTTGGTGATGGACAGGGAAGCCTGGCGTGCTGCGATTCATGGGGTTGCAAAGAGTCAGACATGACTGAGCGACTGAACTGAACTGAACTGCTTAGAAAAAATAATGAAGTGGTTTCATTTTGTCTCACGTCAGTAGATGACTGACATCTAGACTGGTGTTCTGTAAGTTTATGTCCAACAGAAGAACCTGGCCTGAGTGCTAGCCGACTTCCAGATATCAGGGGCTGCTTTCCAACCCACTGTCTCTAACAGCAAGTGAAAAACTTTAGAATATCAGGAATAAACTTTAGAAGTAGTGGGAGAGGAGGTACAATAGTGGCCATTTCCTTATCTTTACTAGAAAATAGTTGATAGTGCATTATTATTGTATGGGACATACTGATGCCTGTGTGCTGTCACTTCAGTCAGTTCCCACTCTTTGCTACCCTATGGACTGTACCTCACCGGGCTCCTCTGTCCATGGGATTCTCCAGGCAAAAATAATGGGGTGGGTTGCCGTGCCCTCCTCCAGGGGATCTTCCTGATTCGAGGATAGAATCCAAGTCTCTGCATCCACAGGCAAGTTCTTCACCACTAGAACCACCTGGAAAGCCCAGGACATACTTCTACTAAAACATTATTCATTGTTTAGTGAACTTCAAATGTAATCAAGCCTACTATATATTTTTTCCTGCTAAATCTGACAGCACTAAAATAAACACACAGTCAGTTGCATAGGAAATACTTTGAATACTCTGTGCCTTTTCTTTTCTTCCCACTTAGATTTTTATTTTAAATCAAGATAGACTCAACAAAATAATGTAACTCGATTTGGGCCATTCCTATATATTATGTATGTACATATATCGCACATCTGTGCATATATTGGGCTTCCCAGGTGGCACTAGTGGTAAAGAACCCACTTGTCAATTCAGGAGACATAAGAGACCCAGATTGCGTCCATGGGTCAGGAAGATCCCCTGGAGAAAGGAAAGGCAACCCACTCCAGTATTCTTGCCTGGAGAACCACATGGACAGAGGAGCCTGGCAGGCTACAGTCCATAGGGTCGCAAAGAGTCGGACACGACTGAGCGACTTAGCACGCACCTGCATATACTATGTATATTTACGCACAAACACACATACACACATACGAGAAACAGTAAGGACCCGATAGTATAGAGTATAACGTAACACACAGGCATGGAAAGCACCTGAAACAAGCAGAACTGGCTGTGTTGGTGATACGGCCACTCTGCAATGTACCTTGTGGTGTGTCATCCTTCCTTTCAGTCATTTCAAGGACAAGGCTGAGGAAGACACGGTCACTGATCCAACTTAGACTTGGCGAGCCTCCTGAGGAACCAGAAGGACGCGCGGAACCGGTTGCAGCGGCGGCTTTTTTATACGGATGTACACGTCGTTTCACTTCAGCTGGACGCCACATAGGCCTGGGGAAGGGTTTTGCCGCCGTACCCGGAAGGTTTCCGCGGCTTCCTCGGCGTTGGAGGGCTTGTGCAGCGGCGGGTTCTGGGAGCCAAAAAGACCAGAGGTCTTCCCCGGCTCTTGAGTGTGCCCTCTTTCATGGCAACAATGGCTCTGGCGTCTGGCTCGCGCAGCCCGGAGTGGAACGCCTCGCAGTTCCTGGAAGAGCCCCGACCCCGCGGAGCCGGCGCTCTCGCCTGCTCTCGGCCTGGGGACCGGAATGGCCTCGGTCGTCAGTGGGTGTCCTCAGCCGAGGCCCCCCAAACCAGCCCTGCGACCTCGGCTCGCGGTGTCGTTCGCGAGAGCGGCCTTTGGCTCCTCGGGGCGGACCCTCCTCCGCTTCTGCCTGCTAGTCCGCCAAGCGCGGCAGCCAGGATCGCGGCTGCGGGAGCAACGAGCCGGGACGATCTCTTGGACAAGGACCAGGAGGAGGTGAGTGACGGCCGCACCTTCGCTCTGAGGAGCCCACCTGCCTTCAGAGTCCGCTTCATCTCTCGTCCCGCTTCTGAACGGTCTCAGTTAAGCATTTCTACCTTCCTTGCACCCATCTCCATCTTTTGCTTCTGTCCTTGACAGCTCGTTACTCGCCCGTTTTCTCCCTTAATTCTCACTCATCCTTGGGCACCTTCATGTGGGCCCCTGACCCCTCCACCCGCTTTCAGCTCTGGTCTGGCAGCAGACATGGCCAAGGGTCCCAGATCGGTCTATAGTGTTTATTTACTTTGTCATTTGTGAGCAAGTTTTTATTCTCCACTAGACTGAATTCAGTGTTCTTGCCTGGAGAATCCCAGGGATGGCGAAGCCTGGTGGGCTGCCGTCTGTGGGGTCGCACAGAGTCAGACACGACTGAAGCGAACGTAGCAGCAGCAGACTGAATTCCTGGAAAGGAGGAGCCCGGTTTTATTCATCACAGAATTTGCAATGCATAGCGCTTAGTAAGAGCTCAACCACTGTGTGCTGAATGATCAGTTTGAGATGATAACGGGATGTGTAAGTGGAAATTTTTTGTAGGGAGTTGGAAAGGGTTGAAATGAAAGAATTTAAATTGGAAAAGAGAAAAGGGATGTGTGTAACGGCAGATGAAGCTAAGATTGAGACCACTTTTTGCGAAGTGATCTCAGTCTTAACCTTGAGGAATGAAGGAAGAGTGAGATCAATTTTTCCCTAATGAAAGTGAGTATTGGAGTGGGAAAATAGTTTAAGAAGTTGTTCAGTTGCCCAGTCATGTCTGACTCTGACTGCATGGACTGCAGCCCTCCAGGCCTGCCTGTCCCTCACCATCTCGGTAACTTTGCCCAAGTTCATGTCCATTGCATCAGTAATGCCATCTAGCCATCTCAACCTCTGACTCCCTCTTGTCATTCTGTCCTCAATCTTTCCCAGCATCAGGTACTTTTCCAGTGAGTCAGCTGTTCGTATCAGATGACCAAAATACTGGAGTTTCAGCTTCAGTATCAGCCCTTCCAATGAGTATTCAGGGTTCATTTCCCTTAAGATTGACTGGTTTGATCCCCTTGCTGTCCAAGGGACTCTCAGGAGTCTTCTTCAGCACCACAGTTCAAAGGCATCAATTCTTTGGTGTTCTGCCTTCTTTACAGTCCAGCTCTCACAACTGTACGTGACCACTGGGAAAACCATAGCCTTGACTATAGGGACCTTTGTCAGCAGAGTAATGTCTCTGCTTTTCAACACATTGTCTAGGTTTGTCATCACTTTCCTGCCAAGAAGCAAACGTCTTCTGATTTCATGGCTGCAGTCACCATCCGCAGTGATTGTAGAGCCTAGGAAGAGGAAATCTGTCACTACTTCCACCTTTTCTCCCTTTATTTGCTATGAAGAAATGGGGCTGGATGCCATGATCTTAGGTTTTTAATATGTAGTTTTAAGCTGGCTCTTTCACTCTCCTCCGTCACCTCTTTAGTTCCTCTTTGCTTGCTGCCTTTAGAGTAGTATGATCCACATACCTGAGGTTGTAGATGTTTCTCCTGCCTATCTTGATTCCAACTTGTAACTCCTCCAGCCCGGCATTTCTCATGTATAGATTAAACAGGGTGACAGCAGACAGCCCTGTCGTACTCCTTTCTCAGTCTTGAACTAGTTCCATACGTGTTCTAACTGTTGTTTCTGGCCCTCATCCAGTTTTCTCAGGACAGGTAAGATGGTCTGGTATTAAGATGGTGTTCCCATGTCTGTAAGAGCTTTCCATAGTTTATTATGGTCCACACAGTCAAAGGCTTTAACATAGTTGATGAAACAGAGGTAGATGTTTATCTGAAATTCTCTAGCTTTCTCTGTGATCCAGCAAATGTTGGCAATTTGATCTCTGGTTCCTCTTTGTTTTCTAAATCCAGCTTGGACATCTGGAAGTTCTTGGTTCACATAATGCTGAAACTTAGCATGCAAGATCTTAAGTATGACCTTACTAGCATGGGAGATGAGTGCAGTTGTCCAATGGTTAGCACATTCTTCAGAACAACTCTTCTTGGGTACTGGGATAAGGATTGACCCATCCCAATTTAAGAAGGAAAAGTTCTAATTATTGCTCTATAAGTATTCATACCTGCTAGGTGCCATGAATGTGTTAAAAATGAGAAATTTACAAACGTTACAGGCATTGAGGGGCAGATTGACAAGACAACAGCTGGGAGATGTCTCATTTTAGTTCATTTCAGTCACTCAGTCACAGTTCAGTTCAGTCACTCAGTCATGTCTGACTCTTTGCAACCCCATGAATCGCAGCACTCCAGGCCTCCCTGTCCATCAGCAACTCCTGGAGTCCACCCAAACCCACGTCCATCGAGTCGGTGATGCCGTCCAACCATCTCATCCTCTGTCATCCCCTTCTCCTCCTGTCCTCAATGTTTCCCAGCATCAGGGTCTTTCCACATGAGTCAGCTCTTTGCATCAGGTGGCCAAAGTATTGGAGTTTCAGCTTCAGCATCAGCCCTTCTAATGAATACCCAGGACTGATCTTCTTTAGGATGGACTGGTTGGATCTCCTTGCTGTCCAAGGGTGTCTTCTCCAACACCACAGTTCAAAAGCATCAATTCTTCGGTGCTCAGCTTTCTTTGTAGTCCAACTCCATACATGACTACTGGGAAAACCATAGCTTTGACTAGACGGTCCTTTGTTGGCAAAGTTGACCAGAATGATTATTAACACAGAATTAGGAGAGAGAGAATATTGAGCCCAATTCTGTGATCAAAACTTTAAGAATGGAACTATCCAAGTGGGCAGAGTGCCTACTTCACTTGCTCTCTGCACAAAAATTGAGTACCAGTGAGTTCAGGGCTTTCTTCTGCCCCCTTTATTACAGTCAAAATTAACCTCCTCTCTAGGGCTGTGATTATGATGGAGGAAATAACATGCTGAAAGCAACAGAATGAAAGGAGTAGAGTATGCTTATTTTGCCTACATGACAAAAAAAGTACAAATACTTTAAAATAAAGGGAAGAAATAGAGTAAGACAAATTTTGATTTTGGAAAATTCAGAAACTTAAGTTTTGTTTTTTAATAGAATTGAAATGGAGTCCCCCCCAACAATCTAGCTAGACAATGCCCTCACCCAGAAGCTTTACTAGGTATAGATAAATATACTCACCAAAAGCATCTCTTTCAATTACTAGTTAACTTCATTAATGCCTCTGTGTCTCACTTTCCTCACCTATAAAATGGGAATGTTGATAACATCATCCTCATAGATTTTCTTTTAATTAAATGAAGCAAAGCATGTAAAACACTGAGGACATTTCTTAGTAGAGCTAAGTATCATACTTATTTTTTAAAAAATAATATTGAAATCGAGTTTTTTTTTTTTGCCCCAACAATCTAGATAGACAAACCCCTTTCCTACAAGTTTCCTAGGTATAGATAAATACTCTCACAAAAAACCCATCTTTTCACTTGTAAATTAATTAATGCCTCTGCACCTCAGTTTCTTCATCTATAAAATGGGAACATTGGTAACACTTTCCTCGTGGATTTTCAATTTAATTAAATGAAGCAGAGCATGTAAAACACCCAGGAAATCACTTAGTAGATCTAAGTAACATACTTAAGTTTTTTTTTTAATAGATAGAATTGAAATCAAGCCCCCACAATAATCTAGATAGACAGTGCCCTTTCCCCAAAAGTTTACTGTCGATAAATATGCTAACCAAAAAAACTTTCATTTACTAGTGACTTCATTAAGTCTCTGTTCCTCAATTTCCTCATCTATAAAATGGGAATATTGACAACACCTTCCTTATAGATTTTCTTTTTAATTAAATGAAGCTTAACATGTAAAACAGCCACCATTGCTTAGGAGATCTAACTAACATACATAATATTGTTGTTTTTTTTTTTTTAAGAGGGTTTAAAATCTTTATTTTTTCTCCACAGCCTTGTAGATTTTATTTTACCTTACTGATTTTTATTTTTAATTAAATGAAAAAGCATGTAAAATACCTAGGACATGCTTAGTAGAGTTAAGTAATATACTTAATTTTTTAAAAATAGAATTGAAATTGAGTTTTTCCCCCAAAATCTAATAGACAGTGCCCTTACCAACAAAGTTTATTAAGTATAGATAAATATGCTCACCAATACATCATCTTTCACTTACTAATGTCTTTCTTAATGCCTCTGTGCCTCAGTTTCCTCATATATAAAATGAGAATGTTGATAACACCTTACTCATAGATTTTTGATTAAATGAAGAACGTGTAAAACAACTAGGACATGGCTTAGAAAGTCTAAGCAACACATTTTTTTTTTTTTAGAGAGAGAATTGAAATTGGGTTTTTTCCCCAACAGTCTAGCCAGACAATGCCCTTTCCTACAGAGTTTACTAAATAAATAAATACGCTCACTCAGAAGCATGTATTTCCCTAACTAGCAATGCCATTAATGTCTCTGTGTCTCAGCTTCCTCATCTATAAAATGGGAATGTTAATAACACCTTCCTTGTACATTTTATTTGGAATTAAATGAAGCAGAGCATGTAAAACACTGAGGACATGCTTAGTAGAGGTAAGTAACATACTTAATTTTTTTTTAATAGAATTGAAATCAAGTTTTTGCCCCCCAAACATTCTAGATAGATGATGCCCTTTCCCACAAAGTTTATTTTATATCGTATTTTATAGATTTATTTTTTATTTTTATCGTATTTTATAGATAAATACGGTTAGCAAAAGCATCTCTTTCACTTACTAGCAACTTCATTAATGCCTGAGTTTCCTGAAGTATAAATGGGAATATTGATAACAATTTCCTCATAGATTTTGTTTTCAATTAAATGAAGGAGACCCTGTAAGACCCCAAGGAGTAGTCTAAGTAACATAATTACTTTTGTTTTTTCTTTTTAATAGAGATAACTGAAATTGATCCCCCCACCCCCCCGCAACATTCTAGATAGACAGTGCACCTTCCACAAAGTTTACTGAGTGTAGATAAATATGCTCTCAAAAAAAAAAAAAAAAAAGGATTTCTTTTACTCACTGCTATTGCTGTTGCTGCTAAGTCGCTTCAGTCATGTCCAACTCTGTGCGACCCCATAGACGGCAGCCCACCAGGCCACCCCATCCCTGGGATTCTCCAGACAAGAACACTGGAGTGGGTTGCCATTTCCTTCTCCAATGCATGAAAGTGAAAAGTGAAAGTGCAGTCGCTCAGTCATGTTCCAACTCTTGGCGACCCCATGGACTGCAGCCTTCCAAGGTCCTCCATCCATGGGATTTTCCAGGCAAGAGTACTGGAGTGGGGTGCCATTGCCTTCTCTGCTTTCACTCACTAGTAACTTCATTGATGCCTCTGGACCTCAGTTTCCTCATCTATAAAATGGGAATGTTGATAACATGTTCCTCGTAGATTTTCTTTTTAATTAAATGAAGAAGAGCATGTAAAATACCCAGGACATTGCTTAGTAGCTCTAAGTAACATACCTAATTTTGTTTTTTAATAGAATTGAAATCTAGATTCACAATCTAGTCGTAGCCCACTCTCATGAATTTTGCAAAGTGTCAATAAATACTTCACCAAAACATATCTGTTTCACTCACTAATAACTTCATTAATGCCTCTAGCCTGTTTCCCCATCTGTAAAATAGGAATGTTGCTAACACCTTCCTTGTAGATTTTATTTTTAGTTAAATGAAGCAGAGCATGTAAAACACCCAGGACATTGCTTAGTAGATCTAAGTAACATACTTAATTTTGTTTACATTTTTAATAGATGGAATTGAAAATGAATAATTTTCCCCCAACAGTATGGATAGTCTTTTCCCAAAAGTTTACTAACTATAGATAAATATGCTCACCAAAAAGCATCTCTTTCACTTTCATTAATACCTTCATTAATACCTCTGTGTAACTTCATTAATACCTCTGTGCTTCAGTGTCCTCATGTGTAAAATGGGAATGTTGATAACACCTTCCTCGTAGACTTTTTAAAGTAAATTAAGCAGAGCATGGCAAACGCCCAGGAGATTGATTTGTAGATCTAAGTAGTATACTTAATTCTAGTTTTTTTTTTAATAGATTGGAAATTGAGTTTTTTCCTGACAATCTAGACAGACTTTGACCTTTCCACAAACTTTACTAAGTATACATAAAAATCGCTGACCAAAAAGAATCTCTTTCACTTACTATTAACTTTTTAATCCCTCTGTGCCTCAGGTTCCTCATCTATAAAATGGGAATGTTGATAACACATTCCTCGTAGATTTTGGTTTTAATTAGATGGAGTTAATCACATAAAACACCAAAGATATTGCGTAGTAGATCTAAGTAACATAAGAGTAACTTAATAAGTAACATAATAAGTAACTTAGGTATTTTTTAAAGATAGAATTGAAATTGAGTTTTTGCCAACAATCTAGATAGCCAGTGACCTTTTGTGAAAATTTTACTAAATGTCCATAAATACGTGCACCAAATAACATCTCTTCCACTTACTAGTTAAATCGTTAACGCCCCTTTGCCTCAGTTTCCTCATCTATAAATTGGAAATGTTGATAACACCTTCCGTGTAGTTTTTAATTAAATGCAGGCAAGCAGGTAAAACAAGACGGACTTTGCTTAATTTTGGTTTTTTTCTAATAGATGGAGTTGATATTGAGTTTTTTTCACCAACAATCTAGAGACAGTGCCGTTTCTGCAAATTTTGCTATGTGTCCATAAATAAACTCACCATAAAGCATCTCTTTCACTTACTAGTAACTTCATTAATGCCTCTGTGCCTCAGTTTACTCATCTATAAAATGGGAGTGTTGATAACACCTTTCTCTTTGATTTTTAAAATTAAATGAAGCAGAGCATATGACGCATCCAGGATGTTACTTAGTAGATCTAAGAAAAATACTTAATTTATTTTTTTGTAAGAGAGAGTTGAAATTAAGTTTTTTTCTCCAACAATCTAGATAGACAATGCCATTTTCCAAAAAGTTTATTGAGTGTAGATAAATACACTGTCAAAGAAATCATCCATTTCACTTGTGTAACTTCATTACTGCCTCTGTGCCTCAGTTTTCTCATCTGTAAAATGGGAATGCTGATAACATCTTTGTTGTAGATTTTATTTTTAATTTAATGAAGCAGAGCATATAAAACACCCAGGGCATTTCTTAGTAGATCTAAGCAGCATAGTTAATTTTTAAAATAGAATTTAAATAGAGTAATTTTCCCCAAAAAATCTAGATAGACACAATGTTTAGGAGCTTCCCTGGTGGCTCAGATGGTAAAGTGTCTGCCTGCAATGCGGGAGACCCGGGTTCTATTCCTGGGTCAGGAGATCCCTTGGAGAAGGAAATAGCAATCCACTCCAGCACTCTTGCCTGGAAAAATCCCATGGACGGAGGAACCTGATAGGCTACAGTCCATGGGGTTGCAAAGAGTCGGACACGACTGAGTGATGTCACTTCATAGATAAATACGCTCAACAAAATCATGTCTTTCAATTACTAGTAAATTTAATAAAGCCTCCGTACCTCAGTTTCCTCATCTATAAAGTGGGAATGTTGATAACACCTTCCTCGTAGATTTTCTTTTGATTAAATGAAGAAAAGCATGTAGCTTAGTAGATCTAAGTAACATACTTAATTTTTTGTTTTAATAGAATTGAAATCGAGTTTTTCCCCCATCAATCTAGACAGACCTACCCTTTCATAGTTAAATACACTCACTAAAAGCAAGCACTCTTGCATTCTCCTGTTTGGCCATTTCCAATTTGCAGACTTTTATTTTGGGGGTCTCCAAAATCACTGCAGATGGTGACTGCAGCCATGAAATTAAAAGACGCTTACTCCTTGGCAGGAAAGTTATGACCAACCTAGATAGCATATTGAAAAGCAGAGACATTTCTTTGCCAACAAAGGTCCGTCTAGTCAAGACTATGGTTTTTCCAGTGGTCATGTATGGATGTGAGGGTTGGACTATAAAGAAAGCTGAGCACTGAAGAATTGATGCTTTTGAACTGTGGTGTTGGAGAAGACTCTTGAGAGTCCATGGGGTCGCAAAGAGTTGGCCATGACTGAGCGAGTGAACTGAACATACTTCATTTTTATTAATAGATAGAATTGAAAATGAGTTTTTTTCCCCAACAATTTGGATAGAGAATACCCTTTCCCACTAAGTTTACTAAGTATAGATAAATAGGCTCACAAAAAAAGCATCTCTTCAAATTGTAGTAACTTTATTAATGCCTCTGTGCCTCACTTTCCTCATCTATAAAATGGGAATATTGATAATACCTTCCTGGTAGATTTTCTTTTTAAGTAAGTAAAGCAGAGCATGTAAACACCCAGGACATTGAACCAAGCAAGATACTAATTTTGCTTTTTTCAAATAGAGAGTATAGAGGTAAAATTTTCCCCAAACAGTCTAGATAGATAATTCTTTTCCCACAATGTTTACTTGTATATATGAATTTGCTGACCAAAATGTGTCTCTTTCACTTAACTTGTGACTTCATTCATGCATCTGTGCCTCATTGTCTACATATATCAAATGGGAATGTTGATATACACCTTCCTTGTAGTATGTTTCAAACTAAATTAAGCAGAGCATGCAAAACACCCAGGACATTGCTTCATAGATCTAAGTAACATACTTATTTCAGTTTTGTTTTTAATTGACAGGTTGGAAATCGAGTTTTTTTTTCTCCAACAATGTAGATAGACAATGCCCTTTCCACAGGCTTTACTAAGTATACATAAATTCTCTGACCAAAAAGAATCTCTTTCACTTATGATTACCTTTTTAACCCCTCTGTGCCTCAGTTTTTAATCTATAAAATGGGAATGTTGATAACACCTTCCTAGTTGAATTTTTTAAAATTAAATGAACCAGAGCATGTAAAACACCTAGGACATTTCTTAGTAGATCTAAGTAACATATTTAATTTTTTTAATAGACACCACTGAAATAGAAAATCCTGTAAAAAATTATCCTTCAATTGAAAACTAAAAAAAAAAAAAAAAAAAAAACAACCAGGAAACAGAGTTAAGTCAGTGTGCACAGCAAGGCTTAACATGGCAAGAGGGCTTAGTGTGTTTGCAGTATAGTAAAGAAGCCAGCTTAGGCTGAAGGGAACAAAGAAATAGTAGATAAAATCAGAGGGTTAGCTAGGACCTAAAAAAAAAAATGAATTGAAAGCGGGTTATTTTCCCCAATAATCTAAATAGAAAATGCTCTTTCCAACGAAGTTTTCTAAGTATAGATAAATACGCTCACCAAAAGCATCTTGTTCACTTGCTATTAACTTCATTAATGCCTCTGTGCCTCAGATTCCTCATCTTTAAAATGGGGATGTTGAAAACTCCTCACTTGTAGATTTTTTTTCATTTAAATGAAGCAGAGCATGTAGAATACCCAGGACATTGCTTCTTAGATCTAACTAACATACTTAATTTTGTTTATAAACAGAATTGAAACCATGATTTATTTTGCGCATAATATAGATAGTCAAAGCCCCTTCCCACGAATTTTACTAAGTATTGATAAATACTTAGTAAATACTTGGGAACCAGAGATCAAATTGCCACCATGCGCTGGATCATCAAAAAAGCAAGAGTTCCAGAAAAACATCTATTTCTGCTTTATTGACTATGCCAAAGCCTTTGACTGTATGGATCACAATAAACTGTGGAAAATTCTGAAAGAGTTGAGAATACCGGATCACCTGACCTGCCTCCTGAGAAATCTGTATGCAGGTCAGGAAGTAACAGAACTGGACATGGAATAACAGACTGGTTCCAAATAGGAAAAGGAGTACATCAGGCTGTATATTGTCACCGTGCTTATTTAACTTATATGCAGAGTACATCATGAGAAATGCTGGGCTGGATGAAGCACAAGCTGAAATCAAGATTGCCGGGAGAAACATCAATAACCTCAGATATGCAGATGACACCACCCTTATGGCAGACAGTGAAGAAGAACTAAAGAGCCTCTTGATGAAAGTGAAAGAGGAGAGTGAAAAAGTTGGCTTAAAGCTCAGCATTCAGAAAACAGAGATTATGGCATCTGGTCCCATCACTTCATGGCAAATAGATGGAGAAACAGTGGAAACAGTGACAGACTTTCTTTTTCTGGGGCTCCCAAATCACTGCAGACGGTGATTGCAGCCATGTAATAAAAAGCTCTCCTTGGAAGAAAAGTTATGACCAACCTAGATAGCATATTAAAAAGCAGAGACATTACTTTGTCAACAAAGATCCATCTAGTCAAGACTATGGTTTTTCCCAGTAGTCATGCATGGATGTGACAGTTGGACTATAAAGAAGGCAGAGCACCAAAGAATTGATGCTTTTGAACTGTGGTGTTGGAGAAGACTCTTAAGAGTCCCTTGGACTGCAAGGAGAGCCAACAAGTCCATCCTAAAGGAAATCAGTCCTGAATGTTTGTTGGAAGGACTGATGTTGAAGCTGACACCCCAGTACTTTGGCCACCTGATGCGAAGAGCTGACTCATTTGAAAAGACCCTGATGCTGGGAAAGATTGAAGGCAGGAAGAGAAAGGGACAGCAGAGGATGAGATGGTTGGATGGCATTACCGACTCAGTGGACTTGAGTTTGAGTAAACTCTGGGAGTTGGTGATGGACAGGGAAGCCTGGCACGCTTTAGTCCATGGGGTTGCAAAGAGTCAGACAGGACTGAGCCACTGAACTGAACTAAAGTGAACTGACTGATAAAAACGCTCACCAAAAAGCATCTCTTTCCCTTAATAGTAACTTCATTAAGGCCTCTAGCCTCAGTTTTCCCGTCTATAAAATGGGAATGTTGACAACACCTTCCTAGTTGATCTTTTTTTTCTTGATTAAATGAAGCAGAGCATGTAAAACCCAGGACATTGCTTAGTAGGTCTAAATAAATATTTATTTTTTCAAATAGATAGATATGAAAGCAGGTTTGCTGCTGCTAAGTCGCTTCAGTCGTGTCTGACTCTGTGTGACCCCATAGACGGCCGCCCATCAGGCTCCCCCATCCCTGGGATTCTCCAGGCAAGAACACTGGAGTGGGTTGCCATTTCCTTCTCCAATGCAGGAAAATGAAAAGGGAAAGTGAAGTCACTCAGTCGTATCTGACTCTTAGCGACCCCATGGACTGCAGCCAGCAGGCTCCTCCATCCATGGGATTTTCCAGGCAAGAGTCCTGGAGTGGGAGGCCATTGCCTTCTCCAGAAAGCAGGTTTATTCCCCAAAAATCTAGATAGAAGATGGCCTTTCCCACAAAGTTTTCTACATATAGACATATAGGCTCAACAAAAAGCATCTCTTTCACTTGCTATTAACTCATTAATGCCCCTGTGCCTCAGTTTCCTCATCTTTAAATTGGGAATGTTGATAACACCTTCCTCGTTTATTTTCTGTTCGATTAAGTAAAGCAGAGCATGTAAAACACCCAGGATATTGTTTATGGGATCTAAGTAACATACTTACTTTTGTTTTTTTTTTTAAGAGTGAATTGAAATCAAGTTTTATATCTCCCTCAATCTAGATAGTTAATTCCCTTTACCACAGATTTACAAAGTTTCGCTAAATATGGTCACTTAAAAGCTTCTCATTCACTTTGGTAACTTCATTAATGCCTCTGTGCCTCAGTTTCCTCATCTATGAAATAGGAATGTTGATAGCACCTTCCTTGTCAATATTTATTTAATTAAATGAAGCAAAGCATGTGAAACAGCCAGGGCATTGCTTCCTAAATCTAAGTAACATACTGAATTTTTCTTTTTTTCATATAGAATTGAAGTCAAGTGTATTTACCCAACAGTCTAGATTGACAATGCTCTTTCCTACAAAGTTTACTAAGTATAGATAAATACACTCACCAAGAAGCATCTCTGGCACTTACTAGGAAATCATTAATGCCTCTGTGCAGTTTCCTTGTCTATAAGATGGGAATGTTGATAACATATTCTTCATAGAGTTTTTAAAAAATTAAATGTAGCATAGCATCCAACCAGTCCATCCTAAAGGAAATCAGTGCTGAATATTCATTGGAAGGACTGATTTTGAAGTTGAAACTCCGATACTTTGGCACCTTATAATAATGAAGAAATGCCTCTTTGGAAAAGACCCTGATGCTGGGAAAGATTGAAGGCAGGAGGAGAAGGGGACCATAGAGGATGAGATGGTTGGATAGCATCACCAACATGAATTAGCGCAAGCTCTGGGAGTTGGTGATGGACAGGGAGGCCTGGCGTGCTGCAGTCCATGGGGTCACAAAGAATTGGACACGACTGGGCATTTGAACTGAACTGAGCATGTGAAATACCCAGGGCATTGCTTACTAGATCTAAATGAATTGCTTTTTCTTTTTATTAGATAAAATTGAAATAGAGTATTTTTCCCCAACAATCTAAATGAACAATGGTTTTTCCTACAAAGTTTACTAAGTATAGATAAATACGCTCACCAAGAAGCATGTCTGTCACTTACTAGTGAGTTCACTAATGCCTCTATGGCCCAGATTCCTCATCTCTAACATGGGAATGTTGATAACACCTTCAAGTAGATATACATATTTTTAAATTAAATGAAGCAGAGCATGTAAAACACTGAGAGTAAGCACAGTAGATATAAGTAACATACTTAGTTTTGATTTTTTTATAATATAGACCTGAAATCGAGTAGTTTTCCCCAACAAACAAGACACACAATGCCCTTTCCCACAACGTTTACTAAGTATAAATACGTTCACCAAAAGCATCTCTTTCAGTTACTAGTAATTTCACTAATGCCCCTGTGCTTAGTTTCCTCATCCATAAATGAGAACGTAGATTTTCTTTTCAATTAAATGAAGATGAGCATATGAAACACCTGGACATTGCGTAGATCTAGGTAACATACATATTTTTTGTACAAAGAATTGAAAGCAAGTTCCCCTTCAGTAATCTAGATAGATAGTGCTCTTTCCCACAAAATTTACTGAGTATAGACAAATACACTGTCCAAAAGCATCTTTCAGTATCTTGTAACTTTAATAATGTCTCCGTGCCTCAGTTTCCTCATTTATAAAATAGGAATGTTGATCAAACCTTCCTCATAGATTTTCTTTTAATTAAATGAAGCAGAGCATGTATACACCAAGAACATTGCTTAGTAGATATAGTAACATATTTAAATTTTTTTAAAATAGAATTGAAGTTGAGATTTTTCCTCCCAACAATCTAGATAGACAAGGCCCTTTCCTGCAAAGTCTAGTTGAATATGCTCACCAAGAAGCATCTCTGTCACTTCCTACTAAGTTCACTACTCCCTCTGAGCCTCAGTATTCTCATCTATATAATGGGAATGTTGATAACACCTTCCTAGTAGATTTTTAAAAATTAAAACAGAGCATGTAAAACACCCAGGACATGGCTTAGTAGGTCAAAGTAACATACTTAATTTTGATTTCTTTTAATATAGACCTGAAATCGAGGGTTTTTCTGAAAAAAACTAAATACAGAATGCCCTCTCCCACAAATTTTACTAAGTATAAATAAATATGCTCACCAAAAACATCTCTTACACTAACCAGTAACTTTATTAATGCCTCTGTGCCTCAGTTTCCTCATCTATTACCGTGAATTTCATTTTAATTGAATGAAGCAGAGCTCGTAAACCACAGTCCATTGCTTAGTAGATTTAACAAACATACTTAATTTTTCTTTTACAAGAGAGAGTTGAAATGATGTTCTTTCCCCGAACAATCTGTATAGACACTGCCCTTTCCCAGAAAGTTTATTAAATAAAGATAACTACGCTCAGCAAAAGCACCTCTTGCACTAACTAGTAACTTCATTAACAACTCTGTACCTCAGTTTCCTCTTCTATAAAATGGGAATGTTGATAACACCTTCCTCGTAGATTTTCTTTTTAATTAAATGAAGCAAAACATGTAAAACATCCAGAACATTGTTTACTAGATCTAAGTAGCATACTTAATTTTTTTTTAATAGAATTGAAATAGAGTTGTTTTTCCCCATTCATCTAGATAGACAGTGCCATTTCCCACAAAGTTTACTAGGTATCCATGTATATGCTCACCAAAACGTATCTCTTTCAGTTACTAGTAACTTCATTAAGGCCTCTCTGCCTCAGTATCATCATCTATAAAATGGGAATCTTGATAACACCTTCCCCGTAGATTTTAATTAAATGAAGCAAAGCACATAAAACACCCAGAACATTGCTTAGTAGATTTAACTAACATACTTATTTTGTTTTTTTAAACAGAATTGAAATCGAGATTTATTTTGCTCACAATCTAGATAGTTAACACCCTTTCCCAAGAATTTTACTAAGTATTGATAAATACGCTCAACAAAAAGCATCTCTTTCTAGACTCAAGGCTTAGTTTCCCTATCTATAAAATGGGAATGTTGATAACACCTTTTTGTAGATTTTCTTTTAATTAAATGAAGTTATTGCAGGTAAAACACCCAGGACATGTTTAGTACATCTAAGTGACATACTTAATTTTGTTTTTGTTTTTAATAAAGAGAATTGAATTCCAGTTTTATATCACCTGCAATCTAGATAGTTAATACCCTTTACCACAAAATATACAAAGTTTGGATAAATACACTCACCAAAAGCTTCTCATTTCCTTTGATAACGTCATTAATGCCTCTGTGCCTCAGTTTCCTCATCTGTGAAATGGGAATGTTGATAGTATCTTCCTTGTTGATATTGATTTTATTTTATGAAGCAGAGCATGTAAAACACACAGAACATTGCTTTGTAGATCTAAGTAATATATTGAATTTTGATTTTTTAAAAATATATAATTGAAATCAAGTATATTTACCCAACAACCTAGATAGACAATGAATGCTCTTTCCTACAAAGTTTACTAAGTACAGACAAGTACACTCACCAAGAACCATGTCTGTCATTTACTAATGCGTCCGTTCCTCAGTTTCCTCAAGTATAAAATGGGAATGTAAACAGCTTCCTCGTATATTTTTAAAGTAAATTAAACAGAGCATGGAAAGCACCCAGGACATGCTTCATAGATCTAACTAACATACTTAATACTTTTTTTTTTATAGATGGATTGGAAATCAACTATTTTCCCACTGACAATCTAGACAGACAATGCCCTTTCCACACACTTTAAAATGTGTACATAAATTCGCTGACAAAAAGAATCTCTTTCACTTATTAACTTTTAATCCCTCTGTGCCTCAGTTTCCTCATATATAAAATGGGAATATTGATAACACCTTCCTCATATATACTTTTTAATTAAATGGACCCAATCATGTGAAACACTAAGGACATTGAATAGTATATCTAAGTAACATGCTTAATTTTTTTATACTGAATTGTAATTGAGCTTCTTTCACAAACAATCTAGATAGTCAGTAACCTTTTGTGAAAATTTTACTAAATATCCATAAATATGTTCATCAAATAGCATCTCTTTCACTTATTAGTAAATTCATTAATGCCCCTTTGCCTCAAATTCCTCATTTATAATTTGGGAATGTTGATAACACACTCCTAGTTGATTTTTTAATGAAATGAGACAGCGTGTAAAACACTGAGATTATTGTTTAGTAGATCTAAGTAACATACTTAATTTTGAGTTTTTTTAAATAAAGGGAATTCAAATTGAGTTTTATATAGCCCACAATCTAGACAGTTACTGCCCTTTACCACAGTTTCCAAAGTTCCGATAAATACACTCATCAGAAGCATCTCATTCACTTTGGTAACTTCGTTAATGCCTCTGTGCCTCGGTTTCCTCATCTATGAAATGGGAATTTTGATATACTTTCCTTGTCTGTTTTTATTTAATTGACTGAACAGAGCGTGTAAAACACACAGGACATTGCTTAGTAGATCTAAGTAGCGTACTTAATTTGATTTTTTTAGTATGGAACTGAAATCGAGTAACTTTCCCCAGAAATCTAGATACACAATGCCATTTCCCACAAAGCTTAATAAATATAGATAAAATACATTCACCAAAAGCATCTCTTTCACTTATGGGTAACTTCATTAATGTCTCAGTACCTCAGTTTCTTCATCTATAAATTGGGAATTGTTGATAACAGCTTCTTGTAAATTTTCTGTATAATTAATTAAAGCAGAACATGCTAAAGACCCAGGACATTGCTTGTTAGAACTAAGGAACAGACTTAATTTTGTTTTTTTCAAGAGAGAGAATAGAAGTCAATTTTTTTTCCCCAACAATCTAGGTGGACAAACCACTTCCGACAATGGTTACTTGTATACATAAATACGCTTACAAAACGCATCTCTTTCCATTACTAGTAACATCATTAATGCCTCTGTGCCTCAGTTTCCTTATTTAAAAAATGGGAATATTGTTAACACTTTCAAGTAATTTTTTTAATGAAGCAGAGCATATAAAATACCCAGGAAAAGCTTAGCAGATCTAAGTAACATACCTAGTTTTGATTTTTTTAAATACAGAACTGAAATTGAGTCTTCTCCCCAACAAACATGATACACAATTCCCTTTCCAACCAAGTTTAATAAAGAGTATAGATGTCGATTTTTTCCCCAACAATCTAGATAGATAATGCCCTTTCCCACAAAGTTTACTAAGTATACATGAACATGCTCACCCAAGAGCATCTCTTTCACTTACTAGTTACTTCATTAATGCCTCAGTGCCTCTGTTTCCTCATCTGTAATACAGGAATGTTGATAAAACTTTCCCTGTAGAATTTTGTTAACTAAATAAAGCAGAGCGTATAAAACACTGAGTACATTGCTTCATAGATCTAAGCAACATATTTAATTGATTTTTTTAATAGATAGGAAATTAAGTTTTATTTCCCTGACAATCTACGTACCAATGCCCTTTCCACAAAGTTTATTAAGTATACATAAATTTGCTGACCAAAAAGTAGCTCCTTCACTTACTATTAACTTCTTTAATACCTCTGTGCCTCAGTTTCCTCATCTATAAAATGGGAATGTTGATAACACCTTCTTCATAGATTTTCTTTTCTATTAAATGGACCCAATCATGTAAAACATTAAGGACGTGGCTTTGATCTAAGTAACATACTTGTGTTGTTTTTTTCAATACAGAATATTGAAAAGGAGTTTTCCCCAAGAATCTAGACAGATAATGTCCTTTCCCACAAGGTTTACTAAGTATAGATTAATATGCTTTCCAAAAGGCATCTCTTTCACCAACTTGTAACTTTAATAATGCCTATTTCTCAGTTTCCTCATTTGCAAAATGGGAATGTTGATAACACCTTCCTCGTAGCTTTCCTTTTTTTTTTTAATTAAATGAAGCAGATCATATAAAACACCCATGACATTGCTTAGTAGATCTAAGTGAAATATTTAATTCTTTTTTAATAGATAGAATTCAAATCGAGTTGTCATCCCCAGCAATCTAGATAGGCAACTCAACCTTGAAGAGTGGGGCAAGGGGCCATTCCTTTGACTGTGAAGGTAACTGTGGACCTCTGCATACGGGGCTGGACTCCGCTCCCCACCTCTGGCTGCAGGCACTCTGCAGTGGGGCATGTTTGCCCGTTATTGGGACTGTGTTGTAGATCAGGAAGCGTTTCCATCTTCCCCATCGCTGCCCTTTTCTCCTGCACCTCACCTCCCTCCTCTCCCTTCTCCTCACTCCATCCTCCCCTCTGTCTCTCCTCTAACTTCTGGAATTCCCTGTCTCCACTGAGAAGTGCCAAATGAAAGCCAGGCCAGACTGAGGGCGTTATGGTTGTTCAAGAGGTATTTACACGTGTCTTGAGGCATGTGAATATCCTGAATATTAAGAATAGCTGCAAACTATGAGTCCTGTGCTTGACGTTGTACTTGATCTATCCTGATTCTACCTACTCCCTCATCGTCCCCCTTTTAAAAGAAGTCAAACCAGGGTGGAATTGTTCAGTGTCACTCCATGACAAGCTCTGCGCTGCCCTGATGATGAAGTGGTTCCACTCACTGCGCTTTCACGTGTGGCCCCTCTTCTACCAGTGGGCTGGAATAGAGAAGCAGGAGTAGGTAGACAGAGCCCAGGCTGCTCTATCAGCCAGCCTGCCTTGAGGGCGACGGGGATTTGATCAGACAGCCTCTTAAGTACGTTTATCCTGGAGAACATTAATCATTTTTGTCATTAATTCTGTTGATAAATTCTTTAAACTTCTCTCTCTCTTTTTTTTTCTTCTGCCATGCTGCATGGCATGTGGGATCTAAGTTTTCCCCTACCAGGGATTGAACCGGTATTCTCTGCAGTGGAAGTGCAGAGCTTAACCACTGGACTGCCAAGGAAGTCCCTCAAGTATTTATTTCATTCTTAATGACACTTTACTGCAGGTGTGGAGGAGAGGAGGTGACATTTGTGTGTGCATCGCTAATGTACTCTTTGGAAGCTTGTCTTTGGGAGGACTAGTTGCTTACATTGTGGGCAATAACACTTTGGTATTGAAGATTCCCAATAAAACTTTATTTATATTTTATGCAGAAGGAAAAAGAAAAAAAAAAAAGACTGGTCATTCAAAAGAAAGATCCAAGGAAAGGAGGAAGAAAAAGTCATCTAAAAGAAGACACAAGAAGGAGTGTGCCGACAGTGACAGCGACTCTGATTCTGACACAGACTCCAGTGGTAAGAAAGCCAGTATCGTTCTGCCCGCCTTGCTTTCAAGTTTTACTTCTTGAAAGCTGATATTAGAAGAAGGTACTTAATCATAGCCAAGAGTTGTTTTTTTTTTTTTTTTAATAGCCAAGAGTTTGGAACACTCACTGACTTAGTGTCAGGGGCCCTGCTAGGTGCCTGATATGCACTATTGCCGCTTAGTCAACACAGTCACTGTAGGACGCATCTTCAAGTTGGGGAGACAGAGGACCTGAGCAGGTTATAAGAACTACCCGCACCCAAGGTCACACAGTTGGGATTCAGAGCTAAGTGATGTGACTCCAGAGTGGTTGTGTGTAGCTGCACAAGGTCTCTGGCAGAGAACCAAGTTGGGGTCAGTCTGTGAGACATGTGGTGCCAAACCAGGCCATAGGGGGCTGCATCGGCCCAGTGGAGTGGCTCTTTTGTGAGAGTCTCACACTCAGTGGGCAGCTTTGTGCAGTCCTCAAAGAGGCACAACACAGGGGACCCTTCAGGCCAGCAGCTGATTTCTGGAAGACACTTCCTGTGGGGCTGCATCACAACAAAGCCCCCTTTTTGTGCCCTCCCCTGGCTGATGATTGACAGAGGGTGTCTCCTCTGGGACACATTACAGGCAGGCCCCCTTCCTCTGATGTCACCTTTCTTCCTCCCTGCTGGAGGACTGAGCTTTCCTGAAGCACAGATCTGAGCATGGCAGTCCCTGCTTAAAATCCTTCCAGAGCTCTCCTTGGCTCCAGGGTAAAGTCAGATCCCTGTTGATCGCTGGCTCTCATCACATGTACAGCATCGCTCTCCTGCAGCGTCCTGTGCAGCCCGAGAGTGACTTTCATCTCCTCATATTGTACGTCCTTTCTCCTGACTCTGCCATGTGGTACAGAGTCCGGCTGCCCACAGTCCAATCTCTCCTTGCACACGGCTTGGCCTACTGGCTGCGTAGATGGCCGTGCGTTACTCTTGTAATGAAGCTGACTTTAGACAGAACTGGCTTAAGAGTCACCTTTTCATGGTCAGTCATTCCTCACCCACCCTCCCGAAATCAGCCTGATGGTGAGACTCCTCTGTGTGCCTAGATCACCCCCCCCTCCCCACTTCCCTGTCACTCAGATTCTACTGACGCCCTTCCCTCTGTCTCCTCCACTAGACTGAGCTCCTGGAAAGCAGCCCCACAAACACACACATCACGCAGATACTCAAACATCCAGAAAAGTGAAGGGAGTAGTGTCATTAATGCCACATACAGTGCTTGTCACTCACTCAGGTGTACCGTCTGTTAGCATCTTGACATTTGCTTCAGATAGGGATTTTTTTGTTGTCATTGAGCTATTCCAGGTAAAATACACTAAGTATTTCAGTATGCACCTCATTGAAAAAAAGGACATTTTCTTAAATACAATACCATTATCTCACCCAGTTAAGTTAATAATTCCTCATATAATCTAATACCTAGTGTAAATTTAATGTCAATGCTTCTAATGCCTAGCACGGTTCATGACATAAATGTTGAATGAATAAATCTCTGTGATACAACAAACGGGACAGCAAAAGCATCTCTACCTGGTCAAAGATGTTGATGTTTTAGGGCTAAACATTTTATCAATTTTCATGTGTTTTTCTTTTCATATGAAGATAACAAAAGGAAGACAAAAAACAAGCCCAGAAAAGGAAAGGAAACACAGATGACCAGGTGTTTTCCCTATCATTTTTATTATGGAAAAAGTCAAATATATACACAAGTATAGAGAACAGAGTAATGATCTCTCATTTACATACCAACTTGAAGAATCATCAACTTAGGGGAAGTTGCCACCACCCTTATTTATTTTGAAACAAAACCCAGATATCATTTCATGTATAAACAAATCAGCATGTTTCTCTAAAAGACAGACATTCGTTTTTCAGCATAACCATATTACCATTACTGTGCCCCCAAATTTGACAGTAATTCCTCAGTTCATTTTTCTTTTTGTTTGTAGCCTGGCAGTTTCACATGAGGAAGACAGCATGAAGAAAGCCAAGGTCTCATTGCTTCTTTTCAATGATCCATTCATCTGGAATATTAAGCAAGGCCTCCCTCTTGCTTCCAGCAGCACTCAACGGAAAGGTTTCCTTTTAGTGTTTAGTCATCAGGAACTGGGGTCCTCTCAAGGATTGTGAATGAGACAGAATACATTTGAAGGCATGACTGTCTCTCCTGAGCCGGGGATGACAGTAATATGGCTCCTGTGGTGGGGGCAGGGGAGAAATGGGAGAAGAGCCTTTCTGGACTTGATGGAGTCTCCTGTGTTTCCTTTGGGCCAGAATGGTTTGTTCCCCTCTATCCTCCACAAAAAGGGAGAGCAGTGAACAGAATTTGGAGCATCTAGAACAAAAGTAGGAGAATGTTTGGATGCTGCCTTCCCAGAAAGCCCTATGAACAGTAGTTTCTTAGGAAGATTTAGAGTCCAGGCTCGTGCCTGAACTCCTCATCATGCATGGAGCTTGGCCCCGTTCTGCTCACAGCATTCTCTCACTCGAGACTTTCCCCACCTCCTCTTTCACCTGTATGTGCCTGAGAAGTGCAGAGCCCAGTGAGAGTAGCTCAGGGATGTCACCTCATGAAAAGGGACCAGCTTGACATTCCTTACGATTCTTTTTTTTTTTTTTTTGACACCAGTTTTATTTATTTACTTTTGGCTGGGCTTGGTCTTGACTTCCCATGGACTGTCTCTAGGTGCAGCAGGCAGGGGCTACTCTAGCTGTGGTGTGGAGGCTTCGCATATGGTGGCTTCTAATTGTGGTGCACGGGCTCTAGGGCATGCAGGCGTCAGTAGTTGCAGCCTCAGGCTCGGTCGTTGCAGCACATGGGACTTGTTACTCTGCGGCACGTGGGATCTTCCCAGACGAGGGATCGAACCCAAGACGAGGGATCGAACGCATGTTCTCTGCATTGGCAGGCCAATTCTTAACCACTGGGCCACCAGGAAGCCCTCAGCAATTCTTATCCATACAGTACTAACCCCATTTGGCATATAAAACTAGTATACAAGAGAATTCCCATCTTTCCTGAAAATACTCCCAGAATGCCCTATACAAACACAGTGTTTTCACTTTTTCAGTTCATCTATCAGACATTCAGTGAAGTGCTCTTGCTGAGGTGCTATGAAAAATTTGAAACTGGCAGAAAAACACTTTAGAAAAACTGTCATTGGAAACAGGTCTTACAAGACAGGGGCTACAAAATGAATGCTGTAGACAGGGGCCCTTGCCAGGCCAAACCAAGCTAACACAAAGGAAGGCACAGGTGGAGGAGGCAAGGGTGGCATGGGGGCCTGGGTGTTTGGGGCTGCAGTGGCAGCAGAGGCACCCAACTCCAGTTGGGCCCAAAAACAATGCAGCCCTTTGGGGTCCATACAGGACTATGACAAGAGGGTGACCCAAGGCCACAGGGGACATATGCCTGAGAGTTACAGCCCTCTGATATCACCAATACTTGGCCTCCCACTCGTAAGCCTTGGGCAGTTAAGGTCTTAAGAGAAAAATGCAATATGCAAATCTATATGCCCCTGATGAAATGGAAGAAACTATTTCATTGCTAAAATATTGTAGGAAGGTTAATGCTGCATCCCTCCCTCCAGCCCATCCTTAGGAATGGTAGACTGTATGTGCCAAGCTCTGGTCTAGGATTATTGCTTTGCTCTTGTCCTCTCACTTCTAGTGTTCTTGGATTATTTTCCATGTCCTACATGTAAGCCCGCTGGCGAACAGTACCGTGTCCCTGCTGTCAATGCTTTGCCTGGTAACAGGATAAAGAAATGTTAGTGCTCTAACAGCAGTCCAGCTGCTCTGCCCCTCCTCACTAAGGACAATGTCACCCTGGTCTTTGGGGGGGCTGAGCATGATAAAAACTCAACCCCTTTCAAAGTCATAATGAGGGAAACAGCACCAATTTAAAGGCCATCTTCAGTCTGAACTAAATAATTAATAAGAAGGAATATGTAGCCTTTTAGACAGAACAATGACTGAGGGGATCTTTTATCCATCTAACCTCTTGAGAGTTAGGAAAGTGGTCTGGCAAGGGGGCCCAGGGGGCTTGTGACTTGTCTTACTGGGACATGAAAGTTGCTGAAGCTCTGAATACTGCCTTAGTATTTTAGTCTTGAATGCTAAGGAAAGTTCACCTAACTAGGTTCAACTTCATTCTAACTCAGTTTCTGCCCAGCCAATAATTTGGAGGGAAAGAGGCAGACCACCGTCATTTCTGCATTCACCAACCTGTCCCCACCCTCCAGCTTTTGTGGGCTCAGGACACTGTCAGCTGATTCGGTTCTACCCTCAGGTTCAGGATTCTAGATGGACGGTAATGTTGCCTGGAGTGGTGAAACACCAGAGTCCTACCAGCCCTTCTCCTCAGAGTCCAACACCATCAAGTGATCTAAGGCAGGAGAGTGGAACTAGGCATTTTAGAACAAGGTCAGCCACAGTGTGGCACCCCGTGTTCACTGCAGCATTACGTGCAACAGCCAGATAAGGAAACAACCTCACTGTCTATCCACAGATGCATGGACAAAGAATACGTGTATACAGGCACGACTTGGAGATACCGTGGGTTTGGTTCCAGACCACAGCAATGAAGCAGATAGCACTACAACGTCATCCACATGAATTTCTTGTTTTCCCAATACATATAAACATCATTTTACACTGTATTTGTAGTCTATTAAGTGTGTAATAGCATTATGTCTTAGAAAACAGCATAAACACCTTAATTAAAAAATACTGCTAAAAAATGTTAACCATCATCTGAGCCTTCAGCAAGTTGGAGTATTTTTGCAATAGTAACAGATCACTGGTCACAGATCACCATATCAAATATAACAATGATGAAAAAGCTTGACATATTGCCAAAAGGACCAAATTGTCACAGAGGCAAGAAGTGAGCAAATGCTTTTGGACAAATGGCACCACTGGACTTGCTAGATGCAAGGTGGCCACAAACCTCAATGTATAAAAAAGAAACACAATATCTTCAAAGTGCAGTAAAGTCAAGCGCAGTAAATGAGACATACCTGTATATACAATGGAATATTATTCACCCACAGAAAGGAAACTTTGAATTTGCTACAACACAGATGAACCTTGAGAGCTCTATGCTAAGTGAAATAAGTGATAAAGATAGACACTGTATGATCTCAATATTACATGGAGGACTCTGAAAACAATCCGCCAAAAATAAAACCTCAGACAAAAGAACAGATGGGTGGTTGCCAGAGGTGGGAGAAATGGTGAAGGAGTTCAAAGGTACAAACTCAGGTCATAGGGGGATGTGTAATGTACAGTGTGGTAACTATAGTTAAAAATATTTGTATTTTCTATTTGAAAGTTGTTAAGCGAGTAGCTATTAAAAGTTCTCATTATAAGAAAAATTTTAGTTTGGTGATGATGTTAAGTAGACTTGCTGTGATCATTTCACAGTGTATAAGATAACTGAATCACTGTGTTATACACCTGAAACTATTACAATGTATGTCAGTTCCATTCAATACAGTCGCTCAGGCGTGTCCGACTTTTGCAACCCATGGACTGCAGCACGCCAGGCTTCCCTGTCCCGAAGCTTGCTCAAACTCAGTCCATTGAGTCGGTGATGCCAAATACCCATTTCATCCTGTTATCTATTTCTCCTCCTGCCTTCCATCTTCCCCATCATCAGGGTCTTTTCCAATGAGTCAGCCCTTTGCATCAGGTGGCCAAAGTATTGGAGTTTCAGCTTCAACATCAGTCCTTCCAATGAACATCCAGGACTGATTTCCTTTAGGATGTACTGGTTGGATCTCCTTGCAGTCCAAGGGACTCTCAAAAGTCTTCTCCAACACCACAGTTCAAAGGCATCAGTTCTTCAGTGCTCAGCTTTCTTTATAGTCAAACTCTCACATCCATACATGACCACTGGAAAAACTACAGCCTTGACTAGACAGACCTTTGTTGGCGAAGTAATGTCTCTGCTTTTTAATATGCTGTCTAGGTTGGTCATAGTTTATCTTCCAAGGAGCAAGTGTCTTTTCATTTCATGGTGCAGTCACCATCTGCAGTGATTTCGGAGCCCAAGAAAATAATGTATGTCAGTTGTACCTCAATAAAAAAATTTTTTTTAACTGAGGAGGTGGGGTCACACAAAGTCTTTTCCCAGAATGTCTGGCAACTATTAACAAAACCATGTCAATTAAACCACACTGTCCACTCAGCATCTTAGTTAATGGTATTTACATGGGATTTAATCATTTTGGAAGTTCCCAGACTACAAACTTTGACAGTGTAGGCCTCCTCTCATTGCCTGACTCCTCATTTTTGCTCTGTAATTTTAGGATTTAGGATCCTTCCTCTACATGAGTACATAAAGAAGACCAGTGTAATAGAGCTCATTTTTAAAGTGAAAGTGTTAGTCACTCAGTCATGTCCAAATCTTTGCAATGCGGTGGACTGTAGCCCACCAGGGTCCTCTGACCATGGAATTTTTTAAGCAAGAATACGGAGTGGGGTGGCATTTCCTCCTCCAGGGGATCTTCCCAACCCAGGGACAGAGCCCAGGACTCCTGCATTGCAGGCAGATCCTTTATCATCTGAGCCAATAAGAAAGCGCTGCTGCTGCTGCTGCTGCTGCTGCTGCTGCTCAGTCACTTCAGTCATGTCTGACTCTGTACGACCCCATAGACAGCAGCCCACCAGGCTCCGCCATCCCTGGGATTCTCTAGGCAAGAACACTGGAGTGGGTTGCCATTTCCTTCTCCAATGCATGAAAGTGAAAAGTGAAAATGAAGTCACAGAGTCGTGTCCAACTCTCAGCGACCCCATGGACTGCAGCCCACCAGGCTCCTCCATCCATGGAATTTTCCAGGCAAGAGTATTGGAGTGGGGTGCCATTGGCTTCTCCATAAGAAAGCGCAATAGAGCTCATCTTGGGAGGATTCAAATGGACCAGTGGTACCAACTAAAATGTACCTCCCTAAACAACCAGAGCCCACAGTTGGGTATGGGGGCCAGCATTAGGTCTTGATTCCCAACAGTGGTTACACAAAGCAAGTCTGTTATATTTGCAAAAGAGAAAGGGAAAACATATTAAGAGTTTCTTCTTGTGAGTTCCCAGGCAGTCTAGTGACTAGGATTCTGAGCTTTCACTGCCATGACCAAAGTTCAATCCTTCATCAGGGAACTGAAATCCTGAAAAGCACAAGGTGTGGGCAAAAAAGAAAAAAACAACAGCAGTAACAAAAATGAGTTTCTTTTCATCACTAGAAATAATCATCTGTAACTGAATGGTGATGGACCTTAACTACACTTGTGGTAATCATTTTGTAATGTATGCAAACAACAAATATTATGTTACACACCTGAAACTAATGTATGTCAGTTATACCTCATTGAAAAAGAAGAAAGAGAAAAGCAGGTTCTTGGGTATTCATGCTGTGGTTTGGTCATAGATGAGAACATGTTCTCTTTTCCCTTGTTTCTTGTTGCCGTTTCGCCCTTCAGAACACCTTTAAGAGACCACTGTGTAAAGCCAGGAGAAGCAAGTCACCAAAACGTCAGGTTTTCGTTCCCTGTGAGTTTTCTTTGCCTGTGTGACAGAGCAGAGGCCTGGGCCTCCCAAGCCCTGGCCAGACTGACTGTGAGCCCAGCCCCTGGCCTTAGGCTCCCAGCCCAAGTTTCCTGACGCATCACCCCAAGCCCCACCAGGTCTGCTGCCCAGGTCCATCACAACCCTCACACAGGGGCTCTGCAGCTAAGCTAATACTAAAACTTTCCTGATTTTTCCTCCTACCAGTGCTTCTTTGATACAACTTAAGGTTTTCTATGGTCTCAAGTATTCATCTCTTGATCTCATGACCTAGAAATAAGTCACTTGAGGAAATGAAAAGGTACTTCAGATTAACACAGGTCCAAATCTACCCTGAATTGACAGCTACCCCACCATCATCAAAGAAATTCCACAAAACCCACTTGTTCCTAATTGTACCACAAAAAGTGGTTTAAAAAAATCCTTAGATTAGAAATACCTCAAGAGCATATTCATTTATGCATTTGATAGTTTCATAACATTGAATCTGTGTGATATCTTCAAGGCATAAGTAGACTATATATTAAAATTCTATTTTTTACCCTTTTGGGTCACTGGAAATTTGTCCGTAATTGTTCATTTTTGGTTTTGTTTTCATTGACAAATTTAGCGCTGCCACTCCCTACCTTGCATTACCAAACACTGAAAAACAACAGCAGGAGAATGTGGGCTGTAAGCTTTCAACCCCATCCATCTCGGTGCAACTAAATACATGCTAGTTACTCCTATAGTGTGTTCTCTGAACCAATCACTCCCTTGTACCAGCACTGAAATATTCACAAAATCACTCATTTTACCTCAGAGATTATGCTTGGTTTTGAATATTTCAAATAGTACAATTGAACCCTCTTATAACCCAGCTCCTCAGTGCATTAAGTACTTTCAGGTCGTATTGAGACCCAATATGAACTACTCATAAGATGGAAGTATTGCGTTTAGGAAGGCTAACTTCCTCCCTAAAGGATATTTGTGTTAGGAGGACCTGAACTTTATTGGACGAGACTGTATCTATATATATTCAGCTAGATGGTAGATAGGTAGGTACCGCAGGTGTAGGAAAAGTGGCTCTCTTTCCTTTGGGAACTATGTTCTCACTGGTAATGGGCTGTTTCCGTGAGCTTGAATTTACTGATCCCATTTACTACCCCTTAGAGCCCCTCAGGGCTTCCCTTGTGGCTCAGCTGGTAAAGAATCTGCCTACAATGAAGGAGACCTGGGTTTGATCCCTGGGTTGGGGAAGATCCCCCAGAGAAGGGAACGGCTACCCAGTCCAGTGTTTTGGCCTGGAGAATTCTATGGACTGTATAGTCCATGGGGTGTCAAAGAGTCAGACAGGACTGAATGACTGTCACTTTCAGAGTCTGCAGATGGTGATTGCATCCATGAAATTAAAAGCCGCTTACTCCTTGGAAGGAAAGTTGTGACCAACCTAGACAGCATATAATAAAGCAGAGACATTACTTTGTCAACAAAGGTCCATCTAGTCAAGGCTATGGTTTTTCCAGTAGTCATGTATGGATGTGAGAGTTGGACTATAAAGAAAGCTGAGCACCGAAGAATTGATGATTTTGAACTGCGGTGTTAGAGAGACCGTTGAGAGTCCCTAGGACTACAAGGAGATCCAACCAGTCCATCCTAAAGGAGATCAGTCCTGGGTGTTCACTGGAAGAACAGATGTTGAAGCTGAAACTCCAATACTTTGGCCACCTGATGCAAAGGGCTGACTCATTGGAAAAGACCCTGATGTTGGGAAAGATTGAAGACAGGAGGAAAAGGGGACGACAGAGGATGAGATGGCTGGATGGCATCACCGACTTAATGGACATGGGTTTGGGTGGACTCCAGGAGTTGGTAATGGACAGGGAGGCCTGGCGTGCTATGGTTCATGGGGTCGCAAAGAGTCAGACACGACTGAGTGAACTGAACTGAAAGTTCCAATCTTATTTTCTAATCATAGAAACGGCCATAAGCACAAATCAACGTGACAATGTCCAGAACAAAAGTGTCCAAGCCCGGAAGCAGATTTTAGGATGGCTGATCTGTCAAATTTTTTTCAGGTTTATTCACGTGAACCCTGACTGCAGCCTCATCCATGTGCCTTGCAAGCTCCTTCCTTAGAGAATGAAATCAAAATGTTCAGAATTTAGAGATGTGGGATGAAATTAAATATATGGATGTTATTTCATGCTTGATTGTAAAATTTCCATCCCCTTCATGCCCTCTGCCCAAGTACACATTTCTGTAATAGTCAGGTCCAGGCTTGCTTTAGGAGGTGGTTTTCCTCCTGTGCAAAATGGTATTGTGGCATCAAAAGAAATCAGTAATCAAACAAAAATATTTTAATGTAGTATTTAACAAATATCAAAATTAGTACAAAAATATCACATGATTAAAATATTACTAAAATTTAAACATAGGTAATTGTGACCCTGCACCTGGTCCACTGTACCTCATGTGTGGTTCCAACAAAACATTATTAACAAACCAGGCCAGTTGCCAGTTTCCCTACTTGATGGATTTAAATACCACAGGATGCCCAGTAGGTACCACCTCCACCAGAATCCTGAGGGAGGTGTCCCTGTTGGCCTTGGCACGTCCAGGTAGCTTCTGGCTCTGAAGAGGGACTGCAGAAGAGAACCAGAGGAACCCAGGGGCAACCGAGCCCCCTGGACAACTAGGCAGCTCCAGGTTAGCTGTGTACTCGGGAACCAGGCAAGGTATGTGGTGTGGGGAAAAGGCTCTCCATCCATGGGTTCAGAGGGTGAATTGATGCGGTGGAGGCGCCTCTGCAGTTTCCCTCGTTTCCCCCTCCCGCACCCCCACCTCATCTCCGGGCCCCAGGCGGTCAGCTCCAGCTGCTGCTGCTGCTGCTTTCTCCTGGGCTCCTGGCTGCCTCCTCGACCTCCCCCAGCTCCAGTTTAGACCACACTAGGCCTCTTCTCCTCCCACTACCATCGTTGATACCATGGGAGGCTTCATATCTGGAAAAGGCGCAAGGCCGTAAGGGAGGCTATAGGGAGACCAAGGGCTGTGACTGTGCGGCAGCTGAGTCCAGTCCACTGGCCTCTCCCAGGGAAAGGGCGTTTCCTGGGCTTCACCAAAGCACCGGACCAGGCCCAGCCTCTGACCATGCGGTTCTTCCCGGTCTTCCAGGCTGCAATAGCATCATCCAGGCTGTGGCCCCCACCCCACCTGCCCCCAGCGGAGGCTCCGGTCTTGAGTGCTGTGGATGAATCAGCCTCTATGCCCCGATCTGTGCAGATGTCCTAGTCCGGGAAAGTCCTGGGGCTTAACCGCTGGGTCAGTTCTCTTCTGGACTCCTGGTCCTAGTTGTAGCTTGTGTTACTGGTCCAATGTGTGCCTGCTCCTGCTTAGGCGCCCTCCCTCCCTCGATCCCCCTCCCTCACTGGCCCCCCACTCCCTCCGGCCCTGCCCCTTGACCGAGGTAGGTGGGACCCTCTGGGGGCACTTGAGGCCAGGACATTGCCATAAAGTGGAGGCGTGCCAACTTGGGGTGGGGAAGGGCAGGGAAATGAGACCTCACTGGCCCCTGGAGCCAGAGCCCTGGAGAAACGTTAGGAGAACATCTCTCCAGGGATGCAGGCTCCTAGCCCACAGTACCCTGGAAAGATGCAAAGATGGGGCTGGAGAAAGCCACAGCTCAGTGGTCCCCCTTGTCCTGTGGGTTCCAAGCACGTCTTCACCCCCTAACCCCCTCCATCGCTCCAACTCTGTAACTAATGGATGGGGCTCTGGTTCTGTTTCATTCACCCCCAAAGTCCACAAATGAGGCTAGTGATTCAGATGAAATGATTGGCTAGGGGGCTACTTGCTCTGGCTCCTGGGGGCTCTATTTCAGGGCACGCAGTGTGCTCAGAAGCCGGCTGCAAGAAAGCCAACCCGCCCCTTACGGAGCAAACAAGTACTACCGATTTGTGCTAACCCACGTCAGAGTGCACGCGTAGACCCTGGCCAGTGCTTAGCGCTATCAGAAAGCTTACAGTGCAAGGGACCCCTTCCTTCGGGGCCCTTCCTTCAACTTGGCAGGTAACTGTGCAGCTCTGCATACAGTGCTGGACTCAGCTCCCCACCGCTGGCTGCAGGCACCCTGCAACACTTGTGCTCGTGTCTGGATCAGGGTTTGTTTCCATCTTCCCCATCACTGCCCTTCTCTCCTGCACCTCAGTTCCTGCCTTCCCCTCCACCCTCACCCCTCCGCAAGCCACCCTCCCCTCCTCTCCCCCCCCCTCCCCCTCTGTCCCTCCTCTAACTTCCTGAATTCTCTTTCTGCAGTGAGAAGTGCAAATGAAAGCCAGGCCAGGCTGAGGGGGTTTTATGCTTGTTCAAGAGGTATTTACAGGTGTCTTGGGGCATGGGAATATCCTGAATATCAAGAATAGCTTCTAACCATGAGTCCTGTGCCTGACGTTGTACTTGATTTATCTGTTTCTACCTGCTCCTCATCATAATCCTCATCCCCCTTTTAAAAGAAATCAAACCAGAGTGTTACTGCTCAGTGTCACTCACCAACAAGCTCTGTGCTGCCCTGATCCACTCACTGCACTTTCACATGTGGCCCCTCTTCTACCAGTGGGTTGGACTAGAGAAGGAGGAGCAGGTAGACAGAGCTGGGGCTGCTGTATTAGGCAACCTGCCTTTGAGGGGCATGGGGATTTGATCAGACAGCCTCTTAGGTACCTTAATTCTGGAGGACATTAATCATTTTTATCATAATTAATTGTGTTGATAAATTCTTTAAGCCTCTCTTTCTCTCTCTTTTTCCATGCCCCATGGCATGTGGGATCTTAGTTTCCCCACCAGGGATTGAACCGGTGTTCCCTGCAGTGGAAGCACAGAGTCGACTACTGGACTGCCAAGGAAGTCCCTCAAGCATCTCATTCTTAACGACACTTTACTGCAGGTGTGGAAAAGAGGTGGTGACATTTGTGTGCCCATCACTAGCGTGCTCTTTGGAAGCTTGTATTTAGGATGTTCCTTACCTCGTGGGCAGTAACACTTTGGCATTGAAGATTCCCAATAAAACTTTGCAGATGACCACACCACACTGCTTTATATTCACCTCTTCAGTCACTTTCTCTTTATTAATTTATTCATGAGGATCTGTTCACAGGGAGATGTTTATCCTTCGATGATTCCCAATGAGGACAGGATGGCTTCCTGTGAAAATGACATCAGTCCTGCACGTTTTTGTACCTGTGAGCGTCAGTAAGCCTATGTTGGGTGCAGTATACAGGCCCTGTGCTGGGCAGTGTGGGAATGTCACAATACCCGACCCAGCCACTGTGCTGTGGTTTCTCAGTGTCTCCAGAGGCAGATCAGCCCACACCAGAGAAAGAAGCCACAGATTATGGAGGTGCGTTGCAGAGCCTCACCATCTCCTGACTCTGTGACCCCGGGCAAGTTGGCTGACCTCTCTCTGTGCCTCAACTGTCACGTCTATAGAATGATCTCATGATGGTACCTGCCTTACAGTGTCATGAGGTTTAAGTAAAGTAATAAAGATAGGCTCGTGGTGAGCACTCAACCAGAATCAGCTGGTGCTGGGAGTGTAAATTGGTGTAGCCACTATGGAAATGGTATGCAGGTTCTTAAAAAAACTAAAAATAGAATTACCATTTCATCCAGCAATTCCATTCCTGGATCCAGAAAGAAAAAAACAACAACTCTAATTTGAAAAGACACAGGCACCATAATGTTCATAGCAGCGCTATTTACAACAGCCAAGGCATGGGAACAATCCAAGTAAGTGCCCTTCAGCAGACGATTGGTTTAAAAGAATCTGAAATACACACACACCACACAAACACACATAGTAACACACAATTGGCTTCCCTGGTTGCTCAGTGGTAACGAATCCACCTGCCAAGCAGAAGACTCAAGTTTGATCCTTGGATCAGGAAGATCCCCTGGAGAAGGAATTGGCCATCTACTCCAATATTCTTGCCTGGAGAATTCCATGGACAGAGGAGCCAGGCAGGCTACAGTCCATCAGATTGCAAAGAATTGGACACAACTGACCGACTAAACAACACAACAAAACACAGCTGTAGAGTCTGATGAGAGAAGCAGAGTGAAAGGCCATGAAGGATATATTAGAGAGACTAGATCTGATGCACTGGTGGGAGCTGAGATGAAGTCTATGAAAAGCTATTGCCATCACATTTTAGGGTGGCCTGAAGTCACTGAAGATATTCAAGGCCAACAGCTGGGCAGACAGGTGTATATGAAGTGGGGGAGAGCAAAGACCAAGTGAAGCTGCAAGGATTCCCTTCAACCCATAACAACAAACTAAAACCCATGAAGGCATAAAGTCCTGTAGACCGTACATCTGCCTCTTGCTGTCTCCAATCTAGAGAAGGAGCCGGCATCCTTTGACACCGAGCTGCACGTTCACATGGCCCAGGGTCTAGAGCCGAAAAAGAAACAGAAGCAAACTGGCCAAACACAATCCCCGGTCCCGTTCTCAGTCCATAGACTCTTGGTTTCTTTCTTAAGATCACCTGTTACCTATACATCAGAAAATGATGATGATGATCATCATCATAATAACAACTAACCTTTATTTCTCAGCTATCCATAGGACCATTTAGGGCTGCCCAGTTAGCTCAGCAGTAGAGAATCTGCCTGGCAATGCTGCAGATCAAAGAGACGCGGGTTCGATCCCTGGGTCGGGAAGATCCCCTAGAGTAGGTAATGGCAACCCACCCCAGTATTCTTGCCTGGAAAATTTCGTGGTCACAAAAGCCTGGCGGGGTAGTCTATGGAATCCCAAAGAGTCGGACACGACTTAGCGTCTGAGTACGCAGGCATAGGTGAACTCACTGCGGTGCAGAGGAAGTCGGTAGAGCCTGTTTCTTAGAAAGGCTGGGGCTGGCGGAGGCCTTGACTTTACCTGCCTGAGGTGGCCGGGCAGGCGCGTGTCCCGCGGGCTCAGGGAGGCTCTCCTGCGCCCTCTGCTGGGGATTTGGCTCCACGCTGACTCTGCATCCTTGCGTTTGCTATAAGCTTCTCAGCCTTCATATGGTGATAGGAGACTGCTAGCGTCGACAGGGGTCAAAAGGAGATGGGGCGGCGGGGGGGAGGGGGTTTGCAGTGGGGACATGTGGAGTCTGAGAAGTGAAGTGCAGACTGAGGGTTGTGGATGGGACGCAGGTTTGATCTCTGTGGAACATGGCTCGGAGCAACTTAGCCACCCGTACCCACGACTACAGAGCCCGTGCCCAATAATGAAATATCTCACGTGAGGCATCGGAGATCCCACATGCTGCAAGTAAGACTTGACGTGGCCAAATAAATAAAGTCTTTTAAAAAAGGTTACTTCACAGCCATGAATCATGTGCTCAGTATCCACCAAGGGCCAGTAACAGGCCAGTAACTGTGTCCCGAGCTGACACACTGGGGCTTTCTGATTCACTTCCGGATTCACCGAGAAAGGTGAAATCCAGGGTCATCACCATGAAGGCTCCAGTGGGACTCCCTTGTCAGGGTCCTCATAATCTGGTTCCTGGCCCCATGTTAGAGTTCCTTAGCTGGGAAAGCCCATGAATCTCCCTTGAGGCCCCCAGGATTGAGTGAGTAGACACAGAGATGTCTTCGGGAAAGCCCTTGCCCAGATTGTCCAGAAGAGGGCACCTGAATAGCATTTTTACATTATTCTTTCCGTTGGTCTGCGCTGTGCTGAGTCTGTGCTGTGCAGTGTGACTCTTTGCTAGCCTGCCAGGCTCCTCTCTCTAACGGGATTCTCCAGGCAAGAATACTGGAGTGGGTTGCCATACCTTCTTCCAGGGGATCTTCCCAACCCAGATTGCTCTGGGATCAAACCCAGATCTCTCACATTGCAGACAGACTCTTTACCATCTGAGCCACCAGGGAAGCCCATAAATACTGGCGTGGGCAGCCTATCCCTTCTCTAGGGACCTTCCCAACCCAGGAACTGAACCGGGATGTACTGCATTACAGGCGGATTTTTACCAAGTGAGCTACCAGGGAAGCCCCAAGTTTTGCTTTGTGGGATTCAGGCAAGTGAGCAGAACGGTGGCCAGTCTCCAGCATCAGCAGTATTCATAGCTCTGGAGCATGTGTGCTCACCAGTGAGGGGCCATACAAATCCTCTTTTTGCTTGGATGCTTGGCATTGACCTTAGTGAGGGAGAGCTCAAGACACATCGGTCCTTGTGGCACTGAGAAAATTCTCCCCGGTTCTGGGAAGAAATGGGCTCTTTTTGATTCCTCTACTTTTTTGTTCTTCTTTATCTTCATGGTAGCAAATGTTTATTGAACACCTACAGCTTGCCATGTTTTCTTCTGAGTGCTCCACGTGAATCTCTTCATCTTCTTTTCAGCTCTGTGAACTACTATTAAGATACCCTTGTATGGATGAGGTTCAGAAAGCTGAAACAGTCTGTTCAAAGTCAGAGCCAGTCCATTGCAGAGCTCTGATTCAAATCCGAGTCCACAGTTTGTCTTCTTCCTACGAAGCCAGCTGCCTCTCACACTTGCTCCTCCCCACCCACATGCCTCTGCCTCTCCAGGTCATCTCAGAGGCATAGTCTCTGTGTGGGTCCTGGGTTTGTGTGCTGTCCTCCAGGCAGTGAACTCAGAGATGGCACTTAGCCAAGCACTTCCCTTTCTTTGTTGGGACCGAGGCATTGTCTTAACAGGAGAAACCAACCACTCCCTATACAAGCACCATGGTTAAGGGCAGGGGCTCCAAACCTTGGAGAACTCATGGACTAGTAATATTAGTAAAATAGTTGTACTGGGTTTGGACAGAAGTCATAATCTTTTCATTTTACCAGTTAAGACCTTGTCATCCTCCTCCTCCTACTAATATTAATAACAGAAATAACATCTAAAGCTTATAGAGAAAGATTACCATGTACCATATACTATTCTCAAACTTTCAATGAATTACCTGATTTAATCCTCACAAAAATCACATTCAGTAGGCATTATTGTTTTCCCCACTTTGGAGGCAAGGAAATTGACAAAAAGAAAGGTTTTGTTTTGTTTTGTTTAATTAAATTTATTTATTTTTTTAATTACAATACTCTATTTGTTTTGCCATAAAGGTTTTGTAAATTACTCCTGACTCTGCTGAAAACCATTAGAGTATATTGTCTCTCATCTGTGTTTGATAAAAGATATTTTTAAAAGAAACCATCACAGGACTTCCCTGGTGGTCCAGTGGTTAAGACTCTGCACTTGACTGCAGGGGGCCTGGGTTCAATTCCTGGTTGGGGAGCTAAGATCCTGAGTGCCACAGGGTGTGGCAAAAAGATAAGAAAATAAAAAAAATAAACCATCAAGCACAGCCAGAGGCCCAGATCTCAGAATTTAGGAATAACCAACTAAAAGCACAGATGGTTCAAGGTTTGTCTTGGGCAAAACAAATGCTGTCTCTCTCTCTTTCTCTTGTAATTTAATGTGAAAGTACTAATATGTGCTTTGAGAAGTAAACGTCTAGCTAAATACTGAGACCTTAACCCGGTGACTGGCATGTAAGAATACAGTACATACCAGCTGTGACATTTATCATGGTAATTCCTTGTGGCACAACCCTGCCAACTAACCTCTTGCTGGGAGGAAACTGAGTAAGGCAACTATAGACTCTTCCTGTTACTGAGGTCAGGTAAGTTTCTGTAACTGACAATACCCTCCTTCCCTCAGCTGTCTCCAATTTCCCCTCCTTGAATGAACTGAAGCAGAGGAGTTTTACTTCCCGTTGGTTGATATTGTTGTTGCCATCAGTTCTGTTCAATTGCTCAGTCGTGTCCGACTTGTTGCAATACATGGACTGCAGTAAACCAGGCTCCTCTGTCCATCACCAACCCCGGGGCTTGCTCAGATTCATGTCCATCAAATCGGTGATGTCCCCTTCTCCTCCTGCCTTCAATCTTTCCCAGCATCAGGGTCTTTCCAATGAGTCAGTTCTTCCCATCAGGTGGCCAAAGTATTGGAGCTTCAGCTTTAGCATCAGTCCTTCCAATGAATATTCAGGACTGATTTCCTTCAAGATTGACTGGTTTGACCTCTTTGCTGTCCAAGGGATTCCCAAGAGTCTTCTCCAACACCACAGCTCAAAAGCATCAGTTCCTCGCTGCTCAGCTTTCTTTACAGGCCAACTCTCACATCCACATATGACTACTGGAAAAACCACAGCTTTGACTGGACGGGCCTTTGCCAGCAAAGTAATGTCTCTGCTTTTAATGTGCTGTCTAGGCTTGTCATAGCTTTTCTTCCAAGGAGCAAGCGTCTTTTAATTTCATGGCTGCAGTCACCGTCTGCAGTGATTTTGGAGCCCCAAAAGATAAGTCTGTTACTGTTTTCGTTGTTTCCCCATCTATCTGCCATGAAGTGATGGCATGGTCTTCCTTTTTTGAGTGTTGAGTTTTAAGCCAGCTTTTTCACTCTTCTCTTTCATTTTCATCAAGAGGCTCTCTAGTTCCTCTTCACTTTCAGCCATAGGGGTGGTGTCATCTGCATATCTGAGGTTATTGATATTTCTCCTGGCAGTCTTGATTCCAGCTCGTGATTCATCCAGCCTGGCATTTTGCATGATGTATTCTGCATAGAAGTGAAATAAACAGGTTGACAATCTACTCCTTTCCCAAATTGGAACCAGTTCATTGTTCCATGTCTGGTTCTAACTATTGCTTCTTGATCTGCCTACAGATGTCTCAGGAGGCAGGTAAGGTGGTCTGATATTCCCATCTCTTGAAAAATTTCCCACAGTTTGATGTGATCCACACAGTCAAAGGCTTTGGCATAGCCAATAAAGCAAAAGTAGATGCTTGTCTGGAATCCTCTTGCTTTTTCTATGATCCCACGGATGTCGGCAATTTGATCTCTAGTTCCTCTGCCTTTTCTAAATCTAGCTTGAACATCTGGAGGTTCTCAGTTCACATACTGTTGAAGCCTAACTTGGGGAATTTTGAGAAATACATTGATTGCTAGCATGTGACATGAGTGCAACTGAGTGGTAGTTGGAACATTCTTTTGCATTGCCTTCCCTTTGAGATTGGAATGAAAACTGACCTGTTCCAGTCCTGTGGCCACTGCTGAGATTTTCAAATTTGCTGGCGCATTGAGTGCAGCACTTTCACAGCATCATCTTCAGGATTTGAAATAGCTCAGCTGTTAAACATAGCAGCACTCAAACTTTTACAGGGACTCATAAACTTCTTCTGAGGCTTCTGCTGCAGCTGCTTGCAGGTTAGATGGCCACTCAGGTATTTATTTATTTACTTTTCATTGAAGGATAATTGCTTTACAGTATTCTGTTGGTTTCTGCCCAACATCAACATGAATCAGCCATAGGTGTACATATGTCCCCTCTCTCTTGAATCTCCCTCCCACCTCCCTCCCCATTCCACCCCTCTAGTTTGTTACAATGCCCCTGTTTGAATTCCCCGAGTCATACAGCAAATTCCCAATGGCTATCTATTTTACATATGGTAATATATAGTTCCATGTTCCTCTCTGTCGGAGAAGGCAATGGCACCCCACTCCAGTACTCTTGCCTGGAAAATCCCATGGACGGAGGAGCCTGGTGGGCTGCAGTCCATGGGGTCGTGAAGAGTCGGAGACGACTGAATGACTTCACTTTCACTTTTCACTTTGATGCATTGGAGAAAGAAATGGCAACCCACTGCAGTGTTCTTGCCTGGAGAATCCCAGGACGGCGGAGCCTGGTGGGCTGCCGCCTATGGGGTCGCACAGAGTCGGACACGACTGAAGCGACTTAGCAGCAGTAGCAGCAGCAGCAGCAGCATTCTATTGTATGTATATACCATATCTTCTTTATCAGTTTCTATGTTGATGGACACTTACGTTTCTTCCATATCTTGGCTATTGTGAATAATGCTGGTTTGAACATTGGGGTGTGTGCATCTTTTTGAGTTAGTGGTGTGTTTTTTTTTTTTTCAGATATATGCCCAGGATTGAAAATTTTGGGTCATATGGTAGTTCTGTTTTTAACTTTTGAGAAACCTCCATACTGTTTTCCTCAGTGGCTGCACCAATTTACATTCCCACCAACAGTGTGCAAGTGTTCTCTTTTCTCCACATGCTCACCAACATTTGTTATTTGTAGTCTTTTTCTTGATAGCCATTCTGACCTGTGTGAGGTGATATCTCATTGTAGTTTTGGTTTGCATTTCTCTCATAATTAGTGATGACTGTTTTTATTGAGGTGTGGGTGATTTCAAATATTCTATTAGTTTCAGATGTGCAACATACTGATTCAAAGGTTTTATAGATTATTCTCCATTTAAAGTTATTATAAAATATTGACTATATTCCTACTCCTGTAAAATATATCCTTTAAAATTTTCCAGTTCAGTTTCATTACTAGTCATTGGTCTGTTCAAATTTTCTATTTCTTCTTGCTTCAGTCTTGGAAGATTGTACATTTCTAGGAATTTGTTAATTTCTTCTAGGTTATCCATTTTATTGATGTCTAATTGTTCATGGTCATCTCTTATGATCCTTTGTATTTCTGTGTAACTTTTGATTGTAACTTTTTCATTTCTGGTTTTATTGATTTGGACCCTCTTTTTCTCAATGAGTCTGGCTAAAGGTTTAATCTGTTTTATTTACCTTTTCAAAGAATCAACTCTTATTTGCATTGCTATTTTATATATTTTAGAATTTATTTCATTTATTTCTTCTCTGATCTTTATGATTTCTTCCCTTGTACTAACTTGGGGTTTTGTTTGTTCTCCTTTTTCTGATTCCTTTAGGTGTGTGGTTAGATTGCTTATGTGAGATTTTTCTTTTTCCTGAGGTAAGCCTCGAATTACTACAAACTTTCCTCTTAAAACTGCTTTGACTGTATCCCATAGATTTTGGATTATTGTGTTTTCATTTTCACTGTCTCCAGGTATTTTTTTATTTCATCTTTGATTTCTTCAATGACTTATTGGTTGTTCAGTAGCATTTGGTTTAGTCTCCACGTGTTTGTGGTTTTTAAGTTTTTTTTTTTTCTTGTAGTTTATTTCTAGTCTCACAGCATTGTAGTTGGAAAAGATGCTTGATATGATTTCAATTTTCTTAAGTTTATTGAGACTTCTTTTGTGGAGAATATTCCATGTGCACTTGGGAAAGTGTATTCTGCTGCTTTTGGATAGAATGCTCTGTCAGTCCATTAAGTCTAATATGTCACTGGAGGTCAGTGTTTCCTTATTGATTTTCTGTCTGGATGATCTGTCCATTGATGTAAGTGGGGTGTCAAAGTTCTGAATATGATGCTTACTGTCAGTTTCTCCTTTATGTTTGTTCATATGTACTGTATGTATTTTAGGTGCTCTTATGTTGGCTGCCTATATATTTACAGTTGTTACATCTTCTTGAGTTGATTCCGTGTTCATTATGTAATGTCTTTCTTTGTCTCTTGTTATGGCGTCTGTTTTAAAGACTAGTTTATCTGATACAAGTGTTCCTACTCCAGCTTTCTTTTGATTTACATTTGCATGAGATACCTTTTTCTTTCCTCTCACTTTCTGAGTCTTTAGATCTGAAGGGAGATTCCTGTAGGCAGCATGTATGCGGGTTTTGTTTCTGTGTACAGTCAGCCACTCTGTTTCTTTCAATTGAAGCATTTATTCCATTTATATTTAAAGTAATTACTGGTAGGTGTATGTTTACTGCCATTTTGTTAATTGTTTTCTTTTTGCTCATTTCTTCTTCTTTTCTCTCTTCCTTTGTGATTTGATGGCATTCTTTAGCGTTATGTTTGGATTCCTTTCTCTTTGGTTGTATGTGTGTCTATTATAGATGTTTGGTTTGTGGTTACCACGAGGTTTATATAGATGGCAGTGTATTTGGTTATACTTACATATACATATGTATGTATATATATTCTTTTCAGATTCTTTCCATTATAGTTTATTATAAGATATTGAATAACCTTCCCTGTGCTATACAGTAAATCCTTGTTATTTATCTATTTTATATATGGTAGTGTGCATCTGTTAATCCCATACTCCCAATTTATTCCCCCTCCTTGGTAACCATAAATTTGTTATCTACATCTGTGTATCTGTTTCTGCTTTGTAAAAAGTTCATTTGTACTGACTTTTTGATTCCACATATAACTGATATCATATAAAGTTTGTCTTTGTCAGAATTAATTCACTTGGTGTAATACTCTCCTGGTCCATCCACATGGTTACAAATGGCAGAATTCCATTCTTTTTATGACTGAGTAATATTGCATTGTATATGCATACATCTTTATCCATGCATCTGTTGATGGACCCTAACGTTGCTTCCATGTTTTAGCTATTGTAAACAGTGCCACTATGAACATTGGTGTATGTGTATCTTTTCTAATTAGAATTCTGCTCTTTTCTAGATATATGTCCAGATGTGAGATGAGCAGTGTTGAGAATCTTTTCTTGGGCCTGTTGGCCATGTACATGTCTTCTTTGAAGAAATGTCTGGGCTTAATTTCCCAAATACCTCATACAAATTAACAACAACAGCAACAATAAACACCCAACCCAATCAAAACATGGGCAGAAGACCTAAATAGACATTTCTCCAAAGAAGACATGTGTGTGTGTGTGTGTGCACGTGCATGCTCACGCTCAGTCGTGTCTGACTCTTTGTGACCCCATGGATTCTTGGCTGGGAAATTCCATGGATAGAGAAGCCCTGATGGGCTACAGCCCATACATTCACAAAGAGTCGGACACAACTGAGCACACATATGCACACACACACAAACACACACATCTTCTTTAGAGAAATGTCTATTTAGATCTTCCCATTTTTTGATTGGGTTGCTTTTTGTCATTGTTATTGAGTTGTATGAGCTGTTTGCATATTTTGAAAATTAAGCTCATGTCGATTGCATCATTTGTGAATACTTTCTTCTGTTTCATAAACTTATGGACTTTCATTTTCTTTATGGCTTCCTTTGCTGTGTAAAAGCTTATAATTTTACTTTTTATTCTTTTCTTATTTGTGTCAATAGCCTTTACTTTTTGCTTAGAGAAATTCCTTTAACATTTCTTGTAAGGCATGTTTTGTGGTGTTGAATACTTAGCTTTTGCTTGTCTCTGAAAGTCTTTATCTCTTCTTCAACTCTGAATGATACCTTTTCCAGGTAGAGTAGTCTTTGTTGTAGGTTTTTCCCCTTTGATCACATTAAATACACTGTGTCACTTCCTCTGGTCATCAGAGCTGTATGCTCCAGGAGTGCTTTCTGTCTGGGCTGCATGAGCCCTTCTGTTGTGGTGTGCTGACTACCATGGGTGGACCCCTGGTCTGTTGGTTACCAGGCGTTGCCTAGTGCATAGGCTGCTGGCCCACCAGAGTTTGGGGCTGGGTCCTGGGACCTCTGGTGGGCAAGTCTGGTTCTTGGGGCACTGGAGACTCAGAAACTCCTATGGCAACTGACTTGTTGGTGAGTGAGGCTGTGTCCCAGGTTGGCGAGCTGCTTGGCTTGGGGTGTGCCGGGACTGGTGCCAGTAGACTGGTGGGCAGGGCTGGGCACTAATAAGCTAGAGGGAGGATTCTGAAATGGCGCTTGCCAGCAGCAGGGTCCTCATGGTCGAACAAGCACCCCAAAACGGCTGCTGCCAGCATCTTTGTCTGTAGGGTGAGCTGTAGTTGTTTCCTGCCTTTTGAGGAGATTCTCCAGATCAACAGATAGGTCTGGTTAATGCTCCTTTCAAATCACCACTTCTGCCCTGGGTCCTGGTGCATGTGAGATTTTGGGTGCACCCTTTTAGGGTTATAAGGGGGGTCCACCCCTGGAAGAGGTCATAGCAACCCACTCCAATATTCTTGCCTGGATAATCCCCGTGGACAGAGGAGCCTGATGGGCTACAGTCCATGGGGTCACAAAGAGTTGGACACAACTGAGACATAGGGGACATATGTACACCTATGGCTGATTCATGTTGATGTTGGGCAGAAACCAACAGAATACAGTAAGGAAATTATCCTTCAATGAAAAAAAAAATACCTGAGTGGCCATCTAACCTGCAAGCAGCTGTGGCAGAAGCCTCAGAAGAAGTTTATGAGTCCCTGTTCCCAGGATTTTCAGAAGGAAAGTTTGAGTGCTGCTATGGCAACAGCTGCGGAGAAGGCGATGGCACCCCACGCCAGTACTCTTGCCTGGAACATCTCATGGACAGAGGAGCCTGGTAGGCTGCAGTCCATGGGGTCACACAGAGTCGGACATGACTGAAGAGACTTAGCAGCAGCAGCAGCAGCATGGCAACAGCTGAGCTATTTCAAATCCTGAAGATGATGCCGTGAAAGTGTGCACTCAATATGCCAGCAAATTTGGAAAACTGAGCAGTGGCCACAGGACTGGAAAAGGTCAGGTTTCATTCCAATACCATACAATTGCACTCATCTCACATGCTAGCAAAATAATGCACAAAATTCTCCAAGCTAGGCTTCAACAGAATGTGAACCAAGAACCTCCAGACCTTCAAACCGGGTTTAGAAAAGGCAGAGGAACTAGAGATCAGATTTCCGACATTCATTGGTTATTCCTAAATTCTGAGATCAGGGCCTCTGGCTGTGCTTGATTTTTTTTTTTCCTTTTCTTATCTTTTTTTTTGGCCACATATTGTGGCACTCAGGATCTTAGTTCCCCAACCAGGAATGAACCTGTGCCCCTGCAGTGAAAGTGCAGAGTCTTAACCACTGGACCATCAGGAAAGACCTTTGATGGTTTCTTTTAAAAAATATCTTTTATCAAACAGAGATGAGAGACAATATACTATAATGGTTTTCAGCAGAGTCAGGAGTAATTTACAAAACCTTTCTTTTGTCAATTTCCTTGCCTCCAAAATCGGGAAAACGACAATGCCTACTGAATGTGATTTTTGTGAGGATTAAATCAGGTAATTCATTGAAAGTTTGAGAATAGTATATGGTACATGGTAATCTTTCTCTATAAGCTTTAGATGTTATTTCTGTTATTAATATTAGTAGGAGGAGGAGGATGACAAGGTCTTAACTGGTAAAATGAAAAGATTATGACTTCTGTCCAAACCCAGTACAACTATTTTACTAATATTACTAGTCCATGAGTTCTCCAAGGTTTGGAGCCCCTGCCCTTAACCATGGTGCTTGTATAGGGAGTGGTTGGTTTCTCCTGTTAAGACAATGCCTCGGTCCCAACAAAGAAAGGGAAGTGCTTGGCTAAGTGCCATCTCTGAGTTCACTGCCTGGAGGACAGCACACAAACCCAGGACCCACACAGAGACTATGCCTCTGAGATGACCTGGAGAGGCAGAGGCATGTGGGTGGGGAGGAGCAAGTGTGAGAGGCAGCTGGCTTCATAGGAAGAAGACAAACTTGGACTCGCATTCAAATCAGAGCTCTGCAATGGACTGGCTCTGTGACTTTGAACAGACTCAGCTTTCTGAGTCTCATCCGTACAGCGGGATCTTAATAGTAGTTAATTCACAGAGCTGAAAAGAAGATGAAGAGATTCACGTGGAGCACTCAGAAGAAAACATGGCAAGCTGTAGGTGTTCAATAAACATTTGCTACCACGAAGATGATGAAGACACTAATACAGCAGACAGAACAAAGAAGTAGAGGAATAAAAGAGCCCACTGCTTCCCAGAAGCGAGGAGAATTTTCTCAGTGCCACAAGGACCGATGTGGCTTGAGTTCTCCCTCACTAAGGTCAATGCCAGGCAGCCAAGCAAGAAGGAGGATTTGTATGGCCCCTCACTGGTGAGCACACATGCTCCAGAGCTATGAATACTGCTGATGCTGGAGACTGGCCACCATTCTGCTCACTTACCTGAATCCCACAGAGCCCATCAGATCAACTGCTATGAACTTCTGGTGCAGGCCCCAAACCAGAATTCTCCCCTCTTCCTGGCCACAGAAGGGAAAAAATAGTTACTTCAAAAATAACAAAAATTGGAGCTTCCCTGGTAGCTCAGTTGGTAAAAATCCACCTGCAATGCAGGAGACTCAGGTTCGATTCCTGGATCAGGAAGATCCCCTGGAGAAGGGATAGGTTATCCATGCCAGTATTCATGGGCTTCCCTGGTGGCTCAGATGGTAAAGAATCTATATGCAATGTGGGAGACGTGGGTTTGATCCCTAGGTTGGGAAGATCCCCTGGAGGAGGGCATGGCAACCCACTCCAGTCTTCTAGCGTGGAGAATCCCCCATGGACGGAAGAGTCTGGCAGGCTCGCAGAGTCGGACTGAGCAACTCAGCACAGCACAGACCAATGGTAAGAATAATGTAAAAATGCTATTCAGGTGCCCTCTTCTGAACCTTCTGGGCAAGGGGTTTTCCTGAAGACATCCTGGGTCTTCTCACTCAATCCTGGGGCCTCAAGGGAGATTCATGGGCTTTCCCAGCTAAGGAACTATAATCTGGGCCAGGAATCAGATTAGGAGCAACCTGATAGGGAGTCCCACTAGCGTCTGCATGGTGATGGCCCTGCACCTTTCTTGGTGAATATGGAGTTGAATCAGGCAGCCCCAGTGTCTTACTCAGCTCAGGAGACAATTATTGGCCTGTTATTTACCCTTGGTGCATATTGAGCACATGATTCATGGCTGTGAAGTAACCTTTAACAAGAATGTTTATTAATTTCTTTGGTTATGTCAGGTCTTAGGTGTGACACGTGGGATCTCCGATGCTTCATGTGGGATATTTCATTTTGGCGCACAGGCTCTGTAGTTGTGGGGTGCGAGTGGCTAAGTTGCTCTGAGCCATGTAGGATTTTAGTTCCCTGACCAGAGATCAACCCTGCGTCCCCTGCATTGGAAGGTGGATTCTTAAGCACCGGACCACCAGAGAAGTCCCTGAAGCAATCTTAAGACCACACATTCCAATTGTGGCATGGGTCCAAGCAGATGTCTCAAGTCACCTAGTGGAGTTGGCTCAGGAATCTTATATAGAAATGGTACATACAGGAATGAGCAAAACACAGAACAGATGGGGTCTCACAACTCCCTGAAAGGTTCTCAGGGGTGTTTTGGCTCCCTCAAGGGTGTGTTGGCATATTGCCCAACGAGCCACTGCTTCCACTGGCCCTGTGAAGGTTCAGGTTCAGGGACTTCCTGGATCACCAGTCCCCACCCTTTTAGCACTAGGAATCAGTTTTGTGGAAGACAATTTCTCCACAGATGGGGCGGGAGTCATGCTGTTTTCATGATGATTAAAGCATATTACATTTATTGTGCCTTTGTTTTTATTATCATGACATCAGTTCCACTTAGATCATCAGGCATTAGATCCGGGAGTTGGGGACCCCTGTCCTGGACCATAAAGGGGCCTGATCAGCACACCCGATGGCTCCTCTGGTCAAGTACTAACAAGCAGGAATGGGACACAGCTGCCATCAAATCTGAGACTGCCCTTCCCCTTACTGAGTGTGGCGAGGGATGCTCATTGCAATGAGCTGAGCCTCATGCAGTGTGGATGTCTGTCCGGGTCACTTCAACAGGAAGGCTTGCTGTATCTTCACTGAACCGTGGATGTGGCTAATGGCCTTGCCATTCGGTCAGGCTTCTGGCAAGACCCAGACTGGCATATAGAGCAAGACTCCCTGCAGGGACCACCTGTGTTCCTCTCTAGGTAACGTGTTTTTATTCTGTACTTTTTCAAGATTTTCTCTGTTTGGTTTTCTGCAATTTGAATATGATATTCCTAGGTGTGGTTTGTTGTTGTTGTTTGACATTTATACTCCTTGGTGTTCTCTGAACTTCCTAGACATGTCATCCTGTCATTAATTTTAGAAAAATCCCAGCTATTATTACTTCAAATATTTCCTCTGTTCCTTTTCTCTCTCTCTTCTGCTTTGAGTAGTCTCATTATACAAGCTATACCTTTTGTAACTGTCCCACAATGATTGGAAGACATTCTATTCCATGTTTTATTAATCATTTTCTCTTTACATTTCAGTTGAGGGGTTTCTATTGATATGTCTTCAAACTCTCTAATTCTAATCCCAGCCCCTTCCAATCATCTGAAGGGCTCATTAAATGTATTCTTTATTTCTTTACAGTTTTTATTCTGCTATTTCCTGTATATTATTTCTAAGGGTTTCTATCTCTGTGTTTTCATATCCATCTGTTCTTGAAAGTTGTCCACCTTTTTCACTAGAGCCCTTAGCATATCGATCATGTTTATTTTAAATTCTCAGTCTGATAGTTCCATAATCTCTGCTATACCTGAATCCACTTCTGACACTTGCTTTGTCTCTTCAGACTATTTCTTCTTTCCTTTTATCAGGCTATGTATTTTGTTGTTGTTATTGAAAGCCAGTAATGATCAGGTATTTGGAAGTACACAGGACTTTGTATGACATCTTATTTTTATCTGGCCAAGAGACATGCTGTGTTTACAGTTTCCTGTATCTGTCGTATCACAGGATTCAATTTCCACAAGTGTTTAGTTTTGTCTGCTGGTGTCTTTTGTTTCCCATGGAAACCGCTTCTTAAATGGAGGCTGAGCCTTCCGTTCTTTCAGCTGTGACCCACTGCATTATAAGGAGAGCTAGCTGATGTTTGGTCAGGTCTGGGTTGAGGAGACATGTTCTATAATCTTACGGTTTGGGCTCAGTTGTTTAGTGTCCCTGACCCCCGGACTATGACCTTCACAAGTACTCCTCAGCTTTTTTCTTCTCTTCTGTGAAGGTGCACGTCTAGGGGTTTGAAGTTTGGTAATCTCCCTTACCCCAAGTCCAAGAAGGCTCTGGTGAAGTCTTCTCCCTTGCTGGTAAGCCATTGTTATGAAGAATGCTCTTGGCTTGTGTCCAGTGGTTACTCTTCCCTTCTTTCTTGGTCAAACAGGAGGCAATTTTTCTCTGATCTTTACCAAGAAAACTGGTTGAGGATCCTAGGGTTAAGCACCATGATTGTGGGGGTGGGGGCTACTTTGATTCAGTCCCTAGGAATTTTTAATTCGCAAGTTAGTCCACACTCAGTCACCAGCAATTCACTGAAGCTACCTTTTAAGTTCCAGGTTTTTAGATTTCAGCATTTTCTGCCTCAGGTGGACTGATCTGTGTTCACTATAATCTGTAATCTTGAGAATCAGCTTTCTCCAGTTCAGGGACTACAATTTGTCCCATGACCTCAGTTCTGTGATGTAGCCAAGAATGGTCATTGATTTTTAATCTGTTCATATTTTTTTCTTCTGAGGGTGAGAATGATGACTTGCAAGCTCTTTTTTTTTAAATAAAATATACATTTATTTAATTGGAGACTAATTACTTTACAATATTGTATTGGTTTTGCCATACATTGACATGAATCCACCATGGGTGTACATGTGTTCCTCATCCTGAACACCACTCCCTCCTCCCTCCTCGTACCATCCCTCTGGGTCATCCCAGTGCACCAGCCCCAAGCACCTTGTCTCATACATCAAACCTGGACTGGCGATTAGTGTCACATATGATAATATACATGTTTCAATGCCATTCTCCCATATCATCCCACCCTCGCCCTCTCCCACAGAGTCCAAAAGACTGTTCTATACATCTGTGTCTCTTTTGCTGTCTCACATACAGGGTTATCGTTACCATCTTTTCTAAATTACATATATATGTGTTAGTATACTGTATTGGTGTTTTTCTTTCTGGCCTACTTCACTTGCAAGCTCTTATTGGAGTGGAATCGTTCCTTTCGATTTTAGACATTGTTTTCTTTAGCTCTTTGGATACATCAGGGCTCCCCTTGTGGCTCAGCTGGTAAAGAATCCCCTTGCAATGTGGGAGACCTGGGTTTGATCCCTGGGTTGGAAAGATCCCCTGAGAAGCAAAGGCCACCCACTCCAGTATTCTGGCCTGGAGAATTCCATGGACTTTATAGTCCATGGGGTCACAAAGAGTTGGACACGACTAACTTTCACTTCTGTACACTTGAATACATTAAAATATCTGAAAAAAGTCCACTAAAAGATATGGAAGAACCTTAAATGGATCATTACTAAGTGAAAGAAGCCAGTTTCAAAAGGCTACATGTTGTATGAGTTCATTTATATGCCATTGTGGAAAAGGCAGAAGTATGGAGACACACAAAAAACAGAAAGAAGATCAGTGGTTGCCAGGCGGAGGGAGGAGTAGGAAGAACACAGAGGATTTGGGTGGGGGGCGGTGAAAATACTCTGTTTGATAGTGTAATGATGGATACAAGTCAGTAATAAATTTGTCCAAATCCATAGAACGTACAACATCAAGGGTCCCCTGGTTGCTTCTCCAAACTCCTTTGGAGCCTCTCTCCTCCTCACTCCTGATATCTAGCCACTTCTGGGCCTTTCTGAAACATATGAAACCTTCTCAATTCAGGATTTTTGCCCAGTAACTTTTATCTGGCTTAGATATCCTTCAGTAAACTTTTGTGTCCCTTCTTGGAGTGGCCTTCATAGACCTTACAGCCCAAGTCAGAATCCATGTATTCTCTCTCCTTGTACCACGTTCCTTACATGGACACATCACCATTTGTGTATTTATTGGTTTACTGTTTGGGTCCCAGTTGGGAGGCAAATTTCATGACAGGAAGGAAAGCATCTGTCTTCCTCCCTGAGGTTCTCCCAGCACCTAGCCCAGGGCCCAAATGGAATAGGTGCTCGGTTGACACAGGTGGAATGAGTGAATAAAGGAGGTTTATTCATCCATTCTGTAGAGGTTGATGCTGTTATCTCTGAGTAGTGAGGTACCTGCTGCCACACAGCTAGCAAGTGGACATAAATGGGTGAGATCTCAGAATTACAGTTCTTAGGTGAATAGGCATCTTGGAAAGTATTTGCTAAGGGGATGGAAAGTAGGGGTGGGGGAGAAGTAGGGTGTGGAGCAGGTCAGTTTGGAAGATTCCAGACCAGTGACTCTCAGAGAAATGGCTCCTGGCCAAGGACCTGCAAGACATAGATTCAGGATTTACAATAGTTGAAAAACGTCCTCCGTTTTCATAATACCGATTGGTGATAAACGCCCCTGCGTGGAAGGCTAATAGAAAACACAGCGCTTTTCCTGTAAGGGCAGGTTTTGCAGTTTATGGGAAGGAGGCAGGCTTAAAAGGCTCCAGGGAAACTGCCCCCGCCCCCGCTTTCTACCATTTTCCTAAGCAGAGCAAAGGGCTGCGGGGCGCAGGAGACGCCACCGGTGGTGCCAGGACCACACTCGCATAGTGGAAAGTAGATCTTGGTGACCCTGCATCCCGCAGGCGGCACATCGCTCTCCGCCCCACAGACTCCCACACCGCCCTCAGTCCGCACCTCACTTCTCAGATTCCACACGTCCCCACTGCAGCTCCTAGTAATCTCCAGTTCCCCCCTTGCCATCTGGCAGTCTCACATCAGCGCACGAAGGGCGAGAAGCTGGTAGGGAAGGCGCAAGGGCGGAGAGTCAGCGTGGAGCAAAGTCCCCGGCAGAGGGCGCAGGAGAGTCTCCCTGCGCTTGGGAGACACGCGCGCGCCCGGCCGCCTCCGGGCCGGGTATCTCCCGCCGCCGCCGCCGCCTTTCCAAGAAACAGACTCTTCCGACTTCCTCTGCTGGGCAGTGAGTTCGCCTATGTCTTTGTGCTGAGTGGCTAAGTCGTGTCCGATTCTTGGGAGTCCATGGACCATGGAGCCTGGACCCCGCCAGGCTTCTCTGACCACGGGATTTTCCAGGCAAGAATACTGAAGTGGTTTGCCATTTCCTATCCCAGGGGATCTTTCGGGCCCAGGGATCAAACTCGTGTCTGTTCAGGCAGATTCTTTACCTCTGAGCTACCTGGGCAGCCCTAAATGGCCTTATGGATAGCCGAGAAATAAAGGTTAGGTATTATTATCATTGATCTGATGGTAACAGGTGATCTTAAGAAGGAAACCAAGCGTCTGTGGACTAAGAATGGGACCGGGGATTGTGTTTGGCCAGTTTGATTTTTGTTTCTTTTTTGGCTTGGGTTGCCAGGTGTGTTGTTTCGGCATCCAGTGTGTTTTGTCTGTTAATGTGCAGGTTAAAAATCGTCTTTCTCGGGAGATTGGGATTGACATATTACACACTACTATATATAAAATAGATAACAGAGAAGGACCTGCTGTGTAGCAAGGGCTCTCAATATTCTGCACTGGGGAAAGAATCTGAAAAAATGAGTGGAGACTGCTGAATGTTATGTGGCAGCCTGGATGGCAGGGCAATTTGGGGGAGAATGGACACATGTGTGTGTATGGCTGAGGCCCTTTGGCTATTCACCTGAAACTGTCACAACATTGTTAATTGGCCACACCCTAATACAAAAAAAAAAAAATTAAGCCAACAAGAGAAAATTATAAAATACATCATCTGAGTAAAATATTTTAAAAGTGTTTGCAGAACTTTTAAAAAATAGAGGGGATAGATATATATGTCTAACTGATTCACTTTGCTATACACCTGAAACTAGCACAACATTGTGTGTCAACTGTATGCCAATAAGTTAATTACAATATGGGCTTTTTTGGGAAAAGACTTATTTTTCTAGAGTGATTTAACACATTTCTCAGGAAATGCATTAACATTCCCTTTACCAAGGACTGTAGGGAAGGGAATAATGGGAACAACAAAGTCATATGCCCAGGACAGTCGGTTTCCAGTCTGGAGCTTAAGCTGGAAGCAGTATCTCTCAGGGAAAGGGAGTAGTATGGTGTTTAAAGATTTTATTCTATTCTTTATTAGATAATTATTGTAGGAAAAATTGGAAGTTCATGTGTTCATTTACCTTGGATCTTACCACTTCAAAATGATTGTTGTAGTCTTCTGTATAATTTTCCAGACGTTTTTGTATATGTAAATACTGGTAAAATGCTATCTCAACTAAAACTGAATCATATTATCCATACTTCTTTGCACTACAGATCCTACCAGATGCATAAACCTGTTGGATGGAGGGACCTTCATTAATTTAATCAGTTCCTTATGATAAACAAGCTTTCTTCAAATGTTAAACTTTTATAAAAGATGCTACACCCAACCTTCCTGTTTATACATCTTTTGCCAAGGTATTGTCTACCTCTTGTTCAGTGTGCATTTTTTAAAATCTCAATTTAAAAAATATTTTAATTAATTTATTTTGCTGCGTTGGGTCTAGTTGCTGCATGTGAACTCTTAGGTGTGGCATGTAGGATTTAGATCCCTGATCAGAGATTGAATCTGGGCCCTCTGCACTGGGAACTTGGAATCTTAGCCACTGGACCACCAGGAAAGTCCCCAGTATGAAGTTTTGTAGGAATGTAAGGCAACTGGGTTTGGACTCTGACTTTGGAGTTTACTGTGTGTCTTTACACAAATCACAACCTTTCTAGGCTCCAATTTCCTTATCGTTAAGTGGAAGCAATCAGGCTACTGATTGTTTACAGTTATGGGGAGGATTAAATGAGATAATACATGTAAAATATTTGGTTAGTGCCTAGCACATAGCAAGTCCTAAATCAATATTTGCCACTGTTACTGTTACTATTGTTGTTAATACCACCAAGACCCGTGCAGAAAACTGGTTCTTCAAAATAACTCTCATAGTTTCTACTACTCTTCAAAAGAGAGTAATCAGAATTTCAGGAGGAAGTCTTTAGGTGTAAAACTTTAGTAGCTATTTAATATTTTCTATTTCTAACTTTGTTTACTCAGAGGATAAATAATAAATTTGAATGAAGTGTGTGCTGTGGAGCTGTTTACCATGCTCTGCTTGTATAGCTTTCTGCCAGTCAAACAAGGAAACCAGAGCATTTTGTTGGATGTTCTTAAGTAAGAATCAACTCTTTTGTGATGAATAAAGCCACTTCTGATTCTTTCTCCTATGGAAAGTGCTCAAAGCCCATCTTACCCATGAAATCAGCAGAATATCTGTGCTATCATGTACGCAGCTTCCCAGTGTCTTCAAGCTGTTCTCTAATTTTTCTCTTGTATCCATGGGCCCACTATTTCTTATTCCTAATAGGTATGGGAGAGAGCACAGAATCAGAGTTGTTGCCTCTCAAGCATTGCTTTTAATCTGGGAGGATATCCAAGAGTCACACTGGGACAGATTTCAGGTTCATATTTCCACCTGAAGCTTTGGAAACTAGTCACTATTCCGACCAAAGCCTATACAGTGTCACCCTTATTTGTCTTTGTCTAAGAGTTGTCAAAAAAATAAGGAAATGCTCAGTGTTTTATTGATTGAATTTGTTTGTTTGTATTTACATATTTTTAATTGAGTTATAGTTGATGTACAATAGTATGCAAGTTTCATGTGTACAAGATAGTGATTCACATTTTTTAAAGGTTATACTCCATTTATAGTTATTATAAAACACTGGTTATATTCCCTGTGCTGTACAAGATGTCCTTGTAGGTTATTTATTTTATACATAGTAGTTTGTACCTATCAATCCCATTCTCTTATCTTGTCCATCCCTACTTTGTCTCCCCACTGGTAACCACTAGTTTGTTCTCTATGTCTGTGAGTCTAGTTTCTTTCTTTCTTTCTTTTTTTTTTTGGTTATATTCACTAGCTTGTTTAATTTTTTAGGTTCCACATGTAAGTGATATCATATAGTGTTTGTGTTTCTCTGACTTATTTCACTAAGCATAATACTCTCCAACTCCATCCATATTGTTGCAAATGGCAAAATTTCCTTCATTTTATGGCTGAGTAGTATTCCACTGTGTGTGACTATACACACACACACACACCACATCTTCTTTATCTATTCCTTTGTTGATGGACACTTGAGTAGCTTCCATATCTTGGTTATTGTAAATAGTACTGCAATGAATGCTGTGGTGCATGTATCTTTCAAATTAGTGTTTTCTTTTATATATATATATATATATATATATATATATATCTATATATATATATATCACCATAGGAAATTCACCCTCTTTGAGAAGCTGGTGGAATATTCAGAGGTTGATGGCCTAGCTCAGAAGTTATTGGTCAGTGACCCAAAGTCATGGTGACCAGTTTTCCGAAAGGCTGCCAGTAGCTCCATGCTTACTTACGGTAGCTTCCTCTTCTGCTCCACCGAGCATTGTGGACAGAGACACTCAACAGGAGGGGTGGCATACATGTGGTGGTTACATGAGTCCTTTGTGGACACAGCTTTTGTGGAATCTGAGCACCAAATGCTGGGACATCGTTGTCTGTAACTGAGGCCCGGAATGCCTCCCCCACCGTGTGTCATTTGCCATGCTGTGTCATCCTTCCCTCCAGTAATGACCAGGTCCACTCTACTGTGGTGTCTGTTTCCGCTTGTTGTCATGGCTTTGTCAATTGATCTCGGCTAGAGCTTCATTTCCTGGGATTGCCTTCCCTGTCCTGAGTGAAGGTTGGCTGGAAGAAGAGCTGGGGCAAGAGCTGTCAGATGGGAGTGAAGCCACGGCCATTCTGTTCTGAAGTTGGGTGTAGGAGCAGGTGCGATTGCCGCTTGTATGCATTGGCACTGACTCCCTGGCACCCCCTTGTTGCCGTGGGCCAGCAGGGGGCCCTCAGCAACTCCAGCCCACAGGGTGATCTCCTGCAACAGCTCCAGACCCTGGCCATGTGCACGTGCAGCTCGGTGTCAAAGGATGCCGGCTCCTTCTCTAGACTGGAGACGGTAAGAGGCAGATGTACGGTCTACAGGACTTTATGCCTTCAGGGGTTTTAGTTTGTCGTTGTGGGTTCAAGGGAATCCTTGCAGCTTCCACTTGGTCTTTGCTTTCCCCCAGTTCATATGTACCTGACTGCCCAGCTGTTGGCCTTGAATATCTTCAGTGACTTCAGGCCACCCTAAAATGTGATGGCAATAGCCTTTCATAGACTTCATCTCAGCTCCCACCAGTGCATCAGATCTAGTCTCTCTAATATATCCCTCATGGCCTTTCACTCTGCTTCTCTCATCAAACCCTACAACTGCTTTTTGTTTTCTTGTTTAGTTGCTAAGTCATTTCCAACTCTTTGCCATCCCATGGACTGTAGACCTCCAGGCTCCTCTGTCCACGGAATTCTCCATGTAAGAGTACTGGAGTGGGTTGCCAATTCCTTCTCTGGGGGATCTTCCTGACCCAAAGATTGAACCCAAGTCTCCTGGTTGGCAGGTGGATTCTTTACCACTGAGCCACCAGGGAAGGCGACTATGTGTGTGTGTGTGTGTGTGTTTTGTATATGTGTATCTCAGATTATTTTCAGCCAAGACACTTGGCTGCTATAAGCATTAAGTTGAATGTGTCTTTTCAAATTAGAGTTTTCATTTTTTTTTTTCTGGATCTAGGAATGGAATTGATGGATCAAATAGTAATTCTCTTTTTAATTTTTTGAAGAACCTCCATACCATTTTCCATAGTGCCTGCACCAATTTACATTCCCACCAACAGTATAGGAGGATTTCTTTTTCTCCACACCCTGTCTATCATTTATTTGTAGACTTTTCGATGATAGCCATTCTGACCTGTGTGAGGTGTTACCTCATTGTGGTTTTGATTTGCATTTCTCTAATGATTAGCTATGTTGGTCATCTTTTCACGTGCCTCTTGGCCCTCTGTATGTCTGCTTTAGAGAATATCTATTTAGGTCTTCTGCCCGTGTTTTGGTTAGGTTGTTTATCTTTTCTGCATCGAGTTGTATGAGCTGCTTGTGTATTTTAGATCTCTTAGGTTTACTTTTTTAATTTAATCTTTCATTTTTTCTGCAGTGTTTTTGGGGCTATGCTGCATGGCTTGTGGGATCTTAGTTCCAAATTAGGGATAGAACTTGGGCTCTCTGTGGGAGAAGGTGAGGGTGGGATGATTTGAGAGAATAGCATTGAAACATGTATATTATCATATGTGAAATAGATCACCAGTCCATGATTGATGCATGAGACAGGGTGCTCAGGGCTGGTGCACTGGGATGACCCTGAGGAATGGCATGGGAGGGAGGTGGGAGGGGGGTTCAGGATGGGGAACACGTGTACACCCATGGCTGATTCATGTCAATGGATGGCAAAAATCACTGCAATATTGTAAAGTAAGTAGCCTCCAATTAAAATAAATTAATTAATTAAAAATAAAATGAAATAGATACCCAGTAAGGACCTACTCAATGTGAGTGCATGCTCAGTCACTTCAGTTGTGTTGGACTCTGCAACCCTATGGACTGTAGCCCACCAAGCCCCTCTGTCCATGGGGTTCTCCAGGCAAGAATACTGGAGTGGGTTGCCATGCACTTCTCCAGGGGATCTTCCTGACCCAGGAATCAAACCCAAGTCTGCATCTCCTGCATTGCAGGCAGATTCTTTACCACTGAGCCACCAGAAAAGTTCTGCTCAATATTCTGTAATAATCTAAATGGGAACATTTTTGGAAAAAAAAGATACATGTGTACATATAACTGAATTACTTTACTGTACACCTGAGACAAATACAACATTGTTAATCAACTATAGTACAATACAAAATAATAAAAAAAAAAAAAAAAAAGAACTCGGGCCCTTAGCAGTGAGTGAGGAGTGCTAAGTGCTGTACTGCCAGGCAATTCCCTATATTTTGGATAATAACCCCTTCTCAGTTGTACCCTTTGAAAATATTTTCTCCTATTCAGTAAGTTTTCTGTTAGTTTTGTTGATGGTTTCCTTTGCTGTGCATAATAAGCTTTTCAGTTTGATTAGATCCCATTTGTTCACTTCTGCTTTGATTGATATTTCTTCTGCCTTGGGGGATTGATCTAAGAAAATGTCACTATGATTTATGTCACAGAATGTTTTGCCTGTGTTTTTTTCTAGGAGTTGAACAGTGTCTTGTTTTACATTTAAGTTTTTTAACCATTTGAGCTTATTTTTGTGTAAGGTGTGAAGAAGTGTGCTAAGTTCACTCATGTGTAGCATCCAGTTTTCCCAGCATCGCTTGCTGAAGAGATTGTCTTAGCCAATGTATAGTTTTGCCTCTTTTGTCATGGATTAATTGACAGTGGGGTCTCTATTCTGTTCCTTTGATCTGTATGTCTGTTTGTTCCAATACCATGGTACAAAATTATTGTGGCTGACAAAAGAATTTTTGATTTGTCAAAAAAAAAAAAAAAAGAGTTGTACATGACAATTAACTAAGGGTCTATTACTCTTACTTTCTTTTTAGTGTTAATTGTTGATTATTTCTTTTTAAATATTTTTCTTTATTTGGCTAAACTGAGTCTTATTGTGGCATGTGGGATCTTAGTTCCTTGACCAGGGATTGAACCCACGTCCCCTGTAGTGAGAGTACAGAGTCTTAGCCATTAGACCATCAGAGGAGTCCCACCCTTGCTTCCTTTTTTCAAAGTATTTATTTATTTTTGACTGTACTGGGTCTTTGTTGCTTCGTGTGAGCCTTCTCTAGTTGTGCTGAGCGGGGACTGCTCTCTAGTTGTACTGCATGGGCTTCTCATTGCAGTGGCTTCTCTTGCTGTGGAGCATGGGCTCTAGGGTGCTTGTGCCTCAATAGCTGCAACTCGTGGGCTCAGTAGTTGTGCTTCCTAGGATTTAGAGCACAAGCTCAATAGTTGTGGCACACAAGCTTAGCTGCCCCATGGCATGTGGGAACTTCCTGTACCAGGGATCAAACCTGTGTCTCCTGCAATGGCAGGCAGATTTTTTTTTTTTTTTTTTACCACTGAGCCACCTGGGAGCCCTGCAAGGCAGATTCTTAACCCCTGAACCACCAGGGAAGCCCCCTTTCTTTCTTTTTTATGTCAAACTCTTTTAAACTGTACTCTACTTTTCTTGTCTACTTATTTTTCTTCCTCTCATTTTCTGTGCAATCCCTTGAATATGACTCCTGCCTTACAAACACTTTTTAGTGCAGTGAGGACTTACCAAACAGCATATCCAGGTCTCCGTCTCCTTTATTTCTGTGTAGGTCTCTCCACAGTTGGCTACTTTCTCTTTCTTGAATTGCTCTCCTCTCTTGGTTTCCGTGACCTGCTCTCTTTGGGATTATCCTATCTCTCCAGTTGCTCCTTATCTGTCTTGTTTGCTGACTTTTCTTTTCCCCACTCCTCAAGGTTCAGTTGTCACCCAAAGCCCAGTTCTTAGCACTCTTGAATTCTCACTTTTCCCTTTATGATCTCCTCTACTCTCTTGGATTCAACCAGCCCTTCATCCTCATGATTTGTTCATAGAAATATATGCCTTTATCTCTGCTTTCTATCCTGAGTGCCAGGATTGATTCTAACAGTTCATGGAGTTGCACATGAATCTCAGATTCAAGGTGTATAACCCTCACTGTTGGTTTACCACCACAGGCAGTGTTCCCTAAATTGCATAATGACATCGCCACCCTCTGGTTATCTTGCTCAAAACTTCAGAGCCATTCAATGCTCTTCTAATTATCTCCAAATCCCTGAGTTCTCTGATTCTTCCCTTTTCCCATTCCCATCACCAGGCCCTCATTTGGCTTACTTTAACAACAAACTCCTACTTGATGCCTAACTGTAGCTTCTCCATCTCTCCTTTCCTACTTCCTGCAGCCTGTGTTACTTTCTCAAAATATGAATAGGCTTATGTAACTTATTTGCTGGAAATATCTCCTGGTTCCCCTTGTTGTTCAGTTGCTCAGTCGTATCTGACTCTTTGCGTCCCCATGGACCATAGCCTATCAGGCTCCTCTGTTCATGGGATTCCTCAGGCAAGAAGACTGGAGTGGATTGCCATTTCCTTCTCTATGAGATCTTCCCAACCCAGGGTTTGGACCTGTGGCTTCTGCCTGGCAGGCCGATTCTTTACCACAGAACCACCTCGGAATCCTAGTTCCTCCTTACATATAGAATACAAACAGTTTTGCTCAGTTTTTTTTTTTTTTTTTTGCCACATCTTGATTTCCTCCCTTTCAACATTATGTCCTATGATACCCCAGATTCCCTTACAACATGCACTGTCTATGGATCTCTGGAAATTCCTCCATCTTCTGGACTTAACTGCATGCTCCTAACCTAGGCCCTTGGCTCAAGCCTTTTCTGGTTGAGCTCTGTACTCTATTGGATCCCTAACCATCCCCTCTTTCCAAGCTCAGTTCTCACACCCAGCTAATGACTTAGGTTATAGCCTCTGAATTAGTAATTTTCATCAATAACATGAAAGTAACAATATAAGTAATAGCAATAGCAATATGAATAATACCAACAATTCACATGGATCATGCCCTTAACTACTGTGCCAGGCACTGTTCTATGTTTTCAACATATAAATTTTTCTGTTCTTCCCAATAACTCTTCACCTGACATCTTCAGTGTCAGTGTGGACAAGGATACAGACTGATCACAGTCTTGATCCCTTCACTCCAACACCAGCTGATGCTGGTTGAGTGCTCACCATGGGCCTATCTTTATTACTGTGTTTAAACCTCACAATAGTGTAAGGCAGGTACCATCATGAGATCCATTCTATAGACGTGACAGTTGAGGCACAAAGAGAGGTCAGCCAACTTGCCAGGGTCACGGAGTGAGGAGATGGTGGGGCTCTGCAACACACCTCCATAATCGGTGGCTTCTTTCTCTGGTGTGGGCTGATCTGCCTCTGGAGACACTGAGAAACCACAGCGCAGTGGCTGGGTCGGGTATTGTGACATTCCCACACTGCCCAGCACAGGGCCTGTATACCGCACCCAACATAGGATTACTGATGCTCACAGGTACAAAAACGTGCAGGACAGATGTCATTTTCACAGGAAGCCATCCTGTCCTCATTGGGAATCATCGAAGGATAAACATCTCCCTGTGAACAGACCCTCATTAATAAATTAATGAAGAGAAAGTGACTAAAGAGGTGAATATAAAGCAATGTGATGTGGTCATCTGCAAAGTTTTCTTGGGGATCTTCAATGCCAAAGTGTTACTGCCTACGAGGTAAGGAACATCCTAAATACAAGCTTCCAAAGAGCACGCTAGTGATGGGCACACAAATGTCACCACCTCTTTTCCACACCTGCAGTAAAGTGTCGTTAAGAATGAGATGCTTGAGGGACATCCTTGGCAGTCCAGTAGTCAAATCTGTGCTTCCACTGCAGGAACACAGGTTCAATCCCTGGTGGGGGAAACTAAGATCCCACATGCCATGGGGCATGGAAAAAGAGAGAGAAAGAGAGGCTTAAAGAATTTATCAACACAATTAATTATGATAAAAATGATTAATGTCCTCCAGAATTAAGGTACCTAAGAGGCTGTCTGATCAAATCCCCATGCCCCTCAAAGGCAGGTTGCCTAATACAGCAGCCCCAGCTCTGTCTACCTGTTCCTCCTTCTCTAGTCCAACCCACTGGTAGAAGAGGGGCCACATGTGAAAGTGCAGTGAGTGGATCAGGGCAGCACAGAGCTTGTTGGTGAGTGACACTGAGCAGTAACACTGGTTTGATTTCTTTTAAAAAGGGGGATGAGGATTATGATGAGGGAGCAGGTAGAAACAGATAAATCAAGTACAACGTCAGGCACAGGACTCATGGTTAGAAGCTATTCTTGATATTCAGGATATTCCCATGCCCCAAGACACCTGTAAATACCTCTTGAACAAGCATAAAACCCTCAGCCTGGCCTGGCTTTCATTTGCACTTCTCACTGCAGAAAGAGAATTCAGGAAGTTAGAGGAGGGACAGAGGGGGAGGGGAGGGGAGGGGGAGGGGAGGGGGAGGGGAGGGGAGGGGAGGGGAGGGGTGGCTTGGGTAGGGGTGAGGATGGAGGGGAAGGAAGGAACTGAGGTGCAGGAGAGAAGGGCAGTGATGGGGAAGATGGAAACACACTCTTCCTGATCTAGGACACGGGCGCAAGTGTTGCAGGGTGCCTGCAGCCAGCGGTGGGGAGCTGAGTCCAGCCCTGTATGCAGAGCTGCACAGTTACCTGCCAAGTTGAAGGAAGGGCCCCGAAGGAAGGGTCCCTTGCACTGTAAGCTTTCTGAGAGCACTAAGCACTGGCCAGGGTCTACGCGTGCACTTTGACATGGGTTAGCACTAATCGGTAGTACTTGTTGCTTTGTAAGGGGCGGGTTGGCTTTCTTGCAGCCGGCTTCTGAGCACACTGTGTGCCCTGAAATAGAGTCCCTGGGAGCCAGAGCAAGCAGCCCCCTAGCTAATCATTTCATCTGAATCACTAGCCCCATTTGTGGACTTTGGGGGTGAATGAAACAGAACCAGAGCCCCATCCATTAGTTACAGAGTTGGAGCGGTGGAGGGGGTTAGGAGGTGGAGACGTGCTCAGAGCCCACAGGACAAGGTGGACCACTGAGCTGTGGCTTTCTCCAGCCCCATCTTTGCATCTTTCCAGGGGAACTTCCAAAATGATTAAATGTAATGTAAATAACATTAACTAAGATCCTCAGTGGACACTGTGGTTTAATTGACACGGTTTTGTTAATAGTTGCCAGACATCCTGGGAAAAGCCTTTGTGTGACCCCAACTTCACTTAAAAATTTTTTTTTATTGAGATACAATCGACATACATTATTTTCTTGGGCTCGAAAATCACTGCAGCCATGAAATGAAAAGACACTTGCTCCTTGGAAGAAATGCTATGACCAACCTAAACAGCATATTAAAAAGCAGAGACATTACTTTGCCGACAAAGATCCGGCTAGTTTCAAAGCTATGGTTTTTCCAGTAGTCATGTGTGGATGTGAGAGTTGGCCTGTAAAGAAAGCTGAGCACTGAAGAACTGATGCTTTTGAGCTGTGGTGTTGGAGAAGACTCTTGGGAATCCCTTGGAGAGCAAAGAGGTCAAACCAGTCAATCTTGAAGGAAATCAGTCCTGAATATTCATTGGAAGGACTGATGCTAAAGCTGAAGCTCCAATACTTTGGCCACCTGATGGGAAGAACTGACTCATTGGAAAGACCCTGATGCTGGGAAAGATTGAAGGCAGGAGGCACAGACAAGAGGATGACATCACTGGATTGCTGAATGGACATGAATCTGAGCAAGCCCCGGGGGTTGGTGATGGACAGAGGAGCCTGGTTTACTGCAGTCCATGTATTGCAACAAGTCGGACACGACTGAGCAATTGAACAGAACTGATGGCAACAACAATATCAACCAACGGGAAGTAAAACTCCTCTGCTTCAGTTCATTCAAGGAGGGGAAATTGGAGACAGCTGAGGGAAGGAGGGTATTGTCAGTTACAGAAACTTACCTGACCTCAGTAACAGGAAGAGTCTATAGTTGCCTTACTCAGTTTCCTCCCAGCAAGAGGTTAGTTGGCAGGGTTGTGCCACAAGGAATTACCATGATAAATGTCACAGCTGGTATGTACTGTATTCTTACATGCCAGTCACCGGGTTAAGGTCTCAGTATTTAGCTAGACGTTTACTTCTCAAAGCACATATTAGTACTTTCACATTAAATTACAAGAGAAAGAGAGAGAGACAGCATTTGTTTTGCCCAAGACAAACCTTGAACCATCTGTGCTTTTAGTTGGTTATTCCTAAATTCTGAGATCTGGGCCTCTGGCTGTGCTTGATGGTTTATTTTTTATTTTCTTATCTTTTTTGCCACACCCTGTGGCACTCAGGATCTTAGCTCCCCAACCAGGAATTGAACCCAGGCCCCCTGCAGTCAAGTGCAGAGTCTTAACCACTGGACCACCAGGGAAGTCCTGTGATGGTTTCTTTTAAAAATATCTTTTATCAAACACAGATGAGAGACAATATACTCTAATGGTTTTCAGCAGAGTCAGGAGTAATTTACAAAACCTTTATGGCAAAACAAATAGAGTATTGTAGTTAAAAAAATAAATAAATTTAATTAAACAAAACAAAACAAAACCTTTCTTTTGTCAATTTCCTTGCCTCCAAAGTGGGGAAAACAATAATGCCTACTGAATGTGATTTTTGTGAGGATTAAATCAGGTAATTCATTGAAAGTTTGAGAATAGTATATGGTACATGGTAATCTTTCTCTATAAGCTTTAGATGTTATTTCTGTTATTAATATTAGTAGGAGGAGGAGGATGACAAGGTCTTAACTGGTAAAATGAAAAGATTATGACTTCTGTCCAAACCCAGTACAACTATTTTACTAATATTACTAGTCCATGAGTTCTCCAAGGTTTGGAGCCCCTGCCCTTAACCATGGTGCTTGTATAGGGAGTGGTTGGTTTCTCCTGTTAAGACAATGCCTCGGTCCCAACAAAGAAAGGGAAGTGCTTGGCTAAGTGCCATCTCTGAGTTCACTGCCTGGAGGACAGCACACAAACCCAGGACCCACACAGAGACTATGCCTCTGAGATGACCTGGAGAGGCAGAGGCATGTGGGTGGGGAGGAGCAAGTGTGAGAGGCAGCTGGCTTCATAGGAAGAAGACAAACTGTGGACTCGGATTTGAATCAGAGCTCTGCAATGGACTGGCTCTGACTTTGAACAGACTGTTTCAGCTTTCTGAACCTCATCCATACAAGGGTATCTTAATAGTAGTTCACAGAGCTGAAAAGAAGATGAAGAGATTCACGTGGAGCACTCAGAAGAAAACATGGCAAGCTGTAGGTGTTCAATAAACATTTGCTACCATGAAGATAAAGAAGAACAAAAAGTAGAGGAATCAAAAAGAGCCCATTTCTTCCCAGAACCGGGGAGAATTTTCTCAGTGCCACAAGGACCGATGTGTCTTGAGCTCTCCCTCACTAAGGTCAATGCCAAGCATCCAAGCAAAAAGAGGATTTGTATGGCCCCTCACTGGTGAGCACACATGCTCCAGAGCTATGAATACTGCTGATGCTGGAGACTGGCCACCGTTCTGCTCACTTGCCTGAATCCCACAAAGCAAAACTTGGGGCTTCCCTGGTAGCTCACTTGGTAAAAATCCGCCTGTAATGCAGTACATCCCGGTTCAGTTCCTGGGTTGGGAAGGTCCCCTAGAGAAGGGATAGGCTGCCCACGCCAGTATTTATGGGCTTCCCTGGTGGCTCAGATGGTAAAGAGTCTGTCTGCAATGTGAGAGATCTGGGTTTGATCCCAGAGCAATCTGGGTTGGGAAGATCCCCTGGAAGAAGGTATGGCAACCCACTCCAGTATTCTTGCCTGGAGAATCCCGTTAGAGAGAGGAGCCTGGCAGGCTAGCAAAGAGTCACACTGCACAGCACAGACTCAGCACAGCGCAGACCAACGGAAAGAATAATGTAAAAATGCTATTCAGGTGCCCTCTTCTGGACAATCTGGGCAAGGGCTTTCCCGAAGACATCTCTGTGTCTACTCACTCAATCCTGGGGGCCTCAAGGGAGATTCATGGGCTTTCCCAGCTAAGGAACTCTAACATGGGGCCAGGAACCAGATTATGAGGACCCTGACAAGGGAGTCCCACTGGAGCCTTCATGGTGATGACCCTGGATTTCACCTTTCTCGGTGAATCCGGAAGTGAATCAGAAAGCCCCAGTGTGTCAGCTCGGGACACAGTTACTGGCCTGTTACTGGCCCTTGGTGGATACTGAGCACATGATTCATGGCTGTGAAGTAACCTTTTTTAAAAGACTTTATTTATTTGGCCACGTCAAGTCTTACTTGCAGCATGTGGGATCTCCGATGCCTCACGTGAGATATTTCATTATTGGGCACGGGCTCTGTAGTCGTGGGTACGGGTGGCTAAGTTGCTCCGAGCCATGTTCCACAGAGATCAAACCTGCGTCCCATCCACAACCCTCAGTCTGCACTTCACTTCTCAGACTCCACATGTCCCCACTGCAAACCCCCCTCCCCCGCCGCCCCATCTCCTTTTGACCCCTGTCGACGCTAGCAGTCTCCTATCACCATATGAAGGCTGAGAAGCTTATAGCAAACGCAAGGATGCAGAGTCAGCGTGGAGCCAAATCCCCAGCAGAGGGCGCAGGAGAGCCTCCCTGAGCCCGCGGGACACGCGCCTGCCCGGCCACCTCAGGCAGGTAAAGTCAAGGCCTCCGCCAGCCCCAGCCTTTCTAAGAAACAGGCTCTACCGACTTCCTCTGCACCGCAGTGAGTTCACCTATGCCTGCGTACTCAGACGCTAAGTCGTGTCCGACTCTTTGGGATTCCATAGACTACCCCGCCAGGCTTTTGTGACCACGAAATTTTCCAGGCAAGAATACTGGAGTGGGTTGCCATTACCTACTCTAGGGGATCTTCCCGACCCAGGGATCGAACCCGCGTCTCTTTGATCTGCAGCATTGCCAGGCAGATTCTCTACTGCTGAGCTAACTGGGCAGCCCTAAATGGTCCTATGGATAGCTGAGAAATAAAGGTTAGTTGTTATTATGATGATGATCATCATCATCATTTTCTGATGTATAGGTAACAGGTGATCTTAAGAAAGAAACCAAGAGTCTATGGACTGAGAACGGGACCGGGGATTGTGTTTGGCCAGTTTGCTTCTGTTTCTTTTTCGGCTCTAGACCCTGGGCCATGTGAACGTGCAGCTCGGTGTCAAAGGATGCCGGCTCCTTCTCTAGATTGGAGACAGCAAGAGGCAGATGTACGGTCTACAGGACTTTATGCCTTCATGGGTTTTAGTTTGTTGTTATGGGTTGAAGGGAATCCTTGCAGCTTCACTTGGTCTTTGCTCTCCCCCACTTCATATACACCTGTCTGCCCAGCTGTTGGCCTTGAATATCTTCAGTGACTTCAGGCCACCCTAAAATGTGATGGCAATAGCTTTTCATAGACTTCATCTCAGCTCCCACCAGTGCATCAGATCTAGTCTCTCTAATATATCCTTCATGGCCTTTCACTCTGCTTCTCTCATCAGACTCTACAGCTGTGTTTTGTTGTGTTGTTTAGTCGGTCAGTTGTGTCCAATTCTTTGCAATCTGATGGACTGTAGCCTGCCTGGCTCCTCTGTCCATGGAATTCTCCAGGCAAGAATATTGGAGTAGATGGCCAATTCCTTCTCCAGGGGATCTTCCTGATCCAAGGATCAAACTTGAGTCTTCTGCTTGGCAGGTGGATTCGTTACCACTGAGCAACCAGGGAAGCCAATTGTGTGTTACTATGTGTGTTTGTGTGGTGTGTGTGTATTTCAGATTCTTTTAAACCAATCGTCTGCTGAAGGGCACTTACTTGGATTGTTCCCATGCCTTGGCTGTTGTAAATAGCGCTGCTATGAACATTATGGTGCCTGTGTCTTTTCAAATTAGAGTTGTTGTTTTTTTTCTTTCTGGATCCAGGAATGGAATTGCTGGATGAAATGGTAATTCTATTTTTAGTTTTTTTTTAAGAACCTGCATACCATTTCCATAGTGGCTACACCAATTTACACTCCCAGCACCAGCTGATTCTGGTTGAGTGCTCACCACGAGCCTATCTTTATTACTTTACTTAAACCTCATGACACTGTAAGGCAGGTACCATCATGAGATCATTCTATAGACGTGACAGTTGAGGCACAGAGAGAGGTCAGCCAACTTGCCCGGGGTCACAGAGTCAGGAGATGGTGAGGCTCTGCAACGCACCTCCATAATCTGTGGCTTCTTTCTCTGGTGTGGGCTGATCTGCCTCTGGAGACACTGAGAAACCACAGCACAGTGGCTGGGTCGGGTATTGTGACATTCCCACACTGCCCAGCACAGGGCCTGTATACTGCACCCAACATAGGCTTACTGACGCTCACAGGTACAAAACGTGCAGGACTGATGTCATTTTCACAGGAAGCCATCCTGTCCTCATTGGGAATCATCGAAGGATAAACATCTCCCTGTGAACAGATCCTCATGAATAAATTAATAAAGAGAAAGTGACTGAAGAGGTGAATATAAAGCAGTGTGGTGTGGTCATCTGCAAAGTTTTATTGGGAATCTTCAATGCCAAAGTGTTACTGCCCACGAGGTAAGGAACATCCTAAATACAAGCTTCCAAAGAGCACGCTAGTGATGGGCACACAAATGTCACCACCTCTTTTCCACACCTGCAGTAAAGTGTCGTTAAGAATGAGATGCTTGAGGGACTTCCTTGGCAGTCCAGTAGTCGACTCTGTGCTTCCACTGCAGGGAACACCGGTTCAATCCCTGGTGGGGGAAACTAAGATCCCACATGCCATGGGGCATGGAAAAAGAGAGAGAAAGAGAGGCTTAAAGAATTTATCAACACAATTAATTATGATAAAAATGATTAATGTCCTCCAGAATTAAGGTACCTAAGAGGCTGTCTGATCAAATCCCCATGCCCCTCAAAGGCAGGTTGCCTAATACAGCAGCCCCAGCTCTGTCTACCTGCTCCTCCTTCTCTAGTCCAACCCACTGGTAGAAGAGGGGCCACATGTGAAAGTGCAGTGAGTGGATCAGGGCAGCACAGAGCTTGTTGGTGAGTGACACTGAGCAGTAACACTCTGGTTTGATTTCTTTTAAAAGGGGGATGAGGATTATGATGAGGGAGCAGGTAGAAACAGATAAATCAAGTACAACGTCAGGCACAGGACTCATGGTTAGAAGCTATTCTTGATATTCAGGATATTCCCATGCCCCAAGACACCTGTAAATACCTCTTGAACAAGCATAAAACCCCCTCAGCCTGGCCTGGCTTTCATTTGCACTTCTCACTGCAGAAAGAGAATTCAGGAAGTTAGAGGAGGGACAGAGGGGGAGGGGAGGGGAGAGGAGGGGGAGGGTGGCTTGCGGAGGGGTGAGGGTGGAGGGGAAGGCAGGAACTGAGGTGCAGGAGAGAAGGGCAGTGATGGGGAAGATGGAAACAAACTTCCTGATCTAGAACCGGGCCAAGTGTTGCAGGGTGCCTGCAGCCAGCGGTGGGGAGCTGAGTCCAGCACTGTATGCAGAGCTGCACAGTTACCTGCCAAGTTGAAGGAAGGGCCCCGAAGGAAGGGTCCCTTGCACTGTAAGCTTTCTGATAGCGCTAAGCACTGGCCAGGGTCTACGCGTGCACTCTGACGTGGGTTAGCACAAATCGGTAGTACTTGTTGCTTCGTAAGGGGCGGGTTGGCTTTCTTGCAGCCGGCTTCTGAGCACACTGCGTGCCCTGAAATAGAGCCCCCAGGAGCCAGAGCAAGTAGCCCCCTAGCCAATCATTTCATCTGAATCACTAGCCTCATTTGTGGACTTTGGGGGTGAATGAAACAGAACCAGAGCCCCATCCATTAGTTACAGAGTTGGAGCGATGGAGGGGGTTAGGGGGTGAAGACGTGCTTGGAACCCACAGGACAAGGGGGACCACTGAGCTGTGGCTTTCTCCAGCCCCATCTTTGCATCTTTCCAGGGTACTGTGGGCTAGGAGCCTGCATCCCTGGAGAGATGTTCTCCTAACGTTTCTCCAGGGCTCTGGCTCCAGGGGCCAGTGAGGTCTCATTTCCCTGCCCTTCCCCACCCCAAGTTGGCACGCCTCCACTTTATGGCAATGTCCTGGCCTCAAGTGCCCCCAGAGGGTCCCACCTACCTCGGTCAAGGGGCAGGGCCGGAGGGAGTGGGGGCCAGTGAGGGAGGGGGATCGAGGGAGGGAGGGCGCCTAAGCAGGAGCAGGCACACATTGGACCAGTAACACAAGCTACAACTAGGACCAGGAGTCCAGAAGAGAACTGACCCAGCGGTTAAGCCCCAGGACTTTCCCGGACTAGGACACCTGCACAGATCGGGGCATAGAGGCTGATTCATCCACAGCACTCAAGACCGGAGCCTCCGCTGGGGGCAGGTGGGGTGGGGGCCACAGCCTGGATGATGCTATTGCAGCCTGGAAGACCGGGAAGAACCGCATGGTCAGAGGCTGGGCCTGGTCCGGTGCTTTGGTGAAGCCCAGGAAACGCCCTTTCCCTGGGAGAGGCCAGTGGACTGGACTCAGCTGCCGCACAGTCACAGCCCTTGGTCTCCCTATAGCCTCCCTTACGGCCTTGCGCCTTTTCCAGATATGAAGCCTCCCATGGTATCAACGATGGTAGTGGGAGGAGAAGAGGCCTAGTGTGGTCTAAACTGGAGCTGGGGGAGGTCGAGGAGGCAGCCAGGAGCCCAGGAGAAAGCAGCAGCAGCAGCAGCTGGAGCTGACCGCCTGGGGCCCGGAGATGAGGTGGGGGGTGCGGGAGGGGAAACGAGGGAAACTGCAGAGGCGCCTCCACCGCATCAATTCACCCTCTGAACCCATGGATGGAGAGCCTTTTCCCCCACACCACATACCTTGCCTGGTTCCCGAGTACACAGCTAACCTGGAGCTGCCTAGTTCTCCAGGGGGCTCGGTTGCCCCTGGGTTCCTCTGGTTCTCTTCTGCAGTCCCTCTTCAGAGCCAGAAGCTACCTGGACGTGCCAAGGCCAACAGGGACACCTCCCTCAGGACTCTGGTGGAGGTGGTACCTACTGGGCATCCTGTGGTATTTAAATCCATCAAGTAGGGAAACTGGCCACTGGCCTGGTTTGTTAATAATGTTTTGTTGGAACCACACATGAGGTACAGTGGACCAGGTGCAGGGTCACAATTACCTATGTTTAAATTTTAATAATATTTTAATCATGTGCTATTTTTGTACTAATTTTGATATTTGTTAAATACTACATTAAAATATTTTTGTTTGATTACTGATTTCTTTTGATGCCACAATACCATTTTGCACAGGAGGGAAAACCACCTCCTAAAGCAAGCCTGGACCTGACTATTACAGAAATGTGTACTTGGGCAGAGGGCATGAAGGGGATGGAAATTTTACAATCAAGCATGAAATAACATCCATATATTTAATTTCATCCACATCTCTAAATTCTGAACATTTTGATTTCATTCTCTAAGGAAGGAGCTTGCAAGGCACATGGATGAGGCTGCAGTCAGGGTTCACGTGAATAAACCTGAAAAAAATTTGACAGATCAGCCATCCTAAAATCTGCTTCCGGGCTTGGACACTTTTGTTCTGGACATTGTCACGTTGATTTGTGCTTATGGCCGTTTCTGTGATTAGAAAATAAGATTGGAACTTTCAGTTCAGTTCACTCAGTCGTGTCTGACTCTTTGCGACCCCATGAACCATAGCACGCCAGGCCTCCCTGTCCATTACCAACTCCTGGAGTCCACCCAAACCCATGTCCATTAAGTCGGTGATGCCATCCAGCCATCTCATCCTCTGTCGTCCCCTTTTCCTCCTGTCTTCAATCTTTCCCAACATCAGGGTCTTTTCCAATGAGTCAGCCCTTTGCATCAGGTGGCCAAAGTATTGGAGTTTCAGCTTCAACATCTGTTCTTCCAGTGAACACCCAGGACTGATCTCCTTTAGGATGGACTGGTTGGATCTCCTTGTAGTCCTAGGGACTCTCAACGGTCTCTCTAACACCGCAGTTCAAAATCATCAATTCTTCGGTGCTCAGCTTTCTTTATAGTCCAACTCTCACATCCATACATGACTACTGGAAAAACCATAGCCTTGACTAGATGGACCTTTGTTGACAAAGTAATGTCTCTGCTTTATTATATGCTGTCTAGGTTGGTCACAACTTTCCTTCCAAGGAGTAAGCGGCTTTTAATTTCATGGATGCAATCACCATCTGCAGACTCTGAAAGTGACAGTCATTCAGTCCTGTCTGACTCTTTGACACCCCATGGACTATACAGTCCATAGAATTCTCCAGGCCAAAACACTGGACTGGGTAGCCGTTCCCTTCTCTGGGGGATCTTCCCAACCCAGGGATCAAACCCAGGTCTCCTTCATTGTAGGCAGATTCTTTACCAGCTGAGCCACAAGGGAAGCCCTGAGGGGCTCTAAGGGGGTAGTAAATGGGATCAGTAAATTCAAGCTCACGGAAACAGCCCATTACCAGTGAGAACATAGTTCCCAAAGGAAAGAGAGCCACTTTTCCTACACCTGCGGTACCTACCTATCTACCATCTAGCTGAATATATATAGATACAGTCTCGTCCAATAAAGTTCAGGTCCTCCTAACACAAATATCCTTTAGGGAGGAAGTTAGCCTTCCTAAACGCAATACTTCCATCTTATGAGTAGTTCATATTGGGTCTCAATACGACCTGAAAGTACTTAATGCACTGAGGAGCTGGGTTATAAGAGGGTTCAATTGTACTATTTGAAATATTCAAAACCAAGCATAATCTCTGAGGTAAAATGAGTGATTTTGTGAATATTTCAGTGCTGGTACAAGGGAGTGATTGGTTCAGAGAACACACTATAGGAGTAACTAGCATGTATTTAGTTGCACCGAGATGGATGGGGTTGAAAGCTTACAGCCCACATTCTCCTGCTGTTGTTTTTCAGTGTTTGGTAATGCAAGGTAGGGAGTGGCAGCGCTAAATTTGTCAATGAAAACAAAACCAAAAATGAACAATTACGGACAAATTTCCAGTGACCCAAAAGGGTAAAAAATAGAATTTTAATATATAGTCTACTTATGCCTTGAAGATATCACACAGATTCAATGTTATGAAACTATCAAATGCATAAATGAATATGCTCTTGAGGTATTTCTAATCTAAGGATTTTTTAAACCACTTTTTGTGGTACAATTAGGAACAAGTGGGTTTTGTGGAATTTCTTTGATGATGGTGGGGTAGCTGTCAATTCAGGGTAGATTTGGACCTGTGTTAATCTGAAGTACCTTTTCATTTCCTCAAGTGACTTATTTCTAGGTCATGAGATCAAGAGATGAATACTTGAGACCATAGAAAACCTTAAGTTGTATCAAAGAAGCACTGGTAGGAGGAAAAATCAGGAAAGTTTTAGTATTAGCTTAGCTGCAGAGCCCCTGTGTGAGGGTTGTGATGGACCTGGGCAGCAGACCTGGTGGGGCTTGGGGTGATGCGTCAGGAAACTTGGGCTGGGAGCCTAAGGCCAGGGGCTGGGCTCACAGTCAGTCTGGCCAGGGCTTGGGAGGCCCAGGCCTCTGCTCTGTCACACAGGCAAAGAAAACTCACAGGGAACGAAAACCTGACGTTTTGGTGACTTGCTTCTCCTGGCTTTACACAGTGGTCTCTTAAAGGTGTTCTGAAGGGCGAAACGGCAACAAGAAACAAGGGAAAAGAGAACATGTTCTCATCTATGACCAAACCACAGCATGAATACCCAAGAACCTGCTTTTCTCTTTCTTCTTTTTCAATGAGGTATAACTGACATACATTAGTTTCAGGTGTGTAACATAATATTTGTTGTTTGCATACATTACAAAATGATTACCACAAGTGTAGTTAAGGTCCATCACCATTCAGTTACAGATGATTATTTCTAGTGATGAAAAGAAACTCATTTTTGTTACTGCTGTTGTTTTTTTCTTTTTTGCCCACACCTTGTGCTTTTCAGGATTTCAGTTCCCTGATGAAGGATTGAACTTTGGTCATGGCAGTGAAAGCTCAGAATCCTAGTCACTAGACTGCCTGGGAACTCACAAGAAGAAACTCTTAATATGTTTTCCCTTTCTCTTTTGCAAATATAACAGACTTGCTTTGTGTAACCACTGTTGGGAATCAAGACCTAATGCTGGCCCCCATACCCAACTGTGGGCTCTGGTTGTTTAGGGAGGTACATTTTAGTTGGTACCACTGGTCCATTTGAATCCTCCCAAGATGAGCTCTATTGCGCTTTCTTATGGAGAAGCCAATGGCACCCCACTCCAATACTCTTGCCTGGAAAATTCCATGGATGGAGGAGCCTGGTGGGCTGCAGTCCATGGGGTCGCTGAGAGTTGGACACGACTCTGTGACTTCATTTTCACTTTTCACTTTCATGCATTGGAGAAGGAAATGGCAACCCACTCCAGTGTTCTTGCCTAGAGAATCCCAGGGATGGCGGAGCCTGGTGGGCTGCTGTCTATGGGGTCATACAGAGTCAGACATGACTGAAGTGACTTAGCAGCAGCAGCAGCAGCAGCAGCAGCAGCAGCAGCGCCGCTTTCTTATTGGCTCAGATGATAAAGGATCTGCCTGCAATGCAGGAGTCCTGGGCTCTGTCCCTGGGTTGGGAAGATCCCCTGGAGGAGGAAATGCCACCCCACTCCGTATTCTTGCTTAAAAATTCCATGGTCAGAGGACCCTGGTGGGCTACAGTCCACCGCATTGCAAAGATTTGGACATGACTGAGTGACTAACACTTTCACTTTAAAAATGAGCTCTATTACACTGGTCTTCTTTATGTACTCATGTAGAGGAAGGATCCTAAATCCTAAAATTACAGAGCAAAAATGAGGAGTCAGGCAATGAGAGGAGGCCTACACTGTCAAAGTTTGTAGTCTGGGAACTTCCAAAATGATTAAATCCCATGTAAATACCATTAACTAAGATGCTGAGTGGACAGTGTGGTTTAATTGACATGGTTTTGTTAATAGTTGCCAGACATTCTGGGAAAAGACTTTGTGTGACCCCACCTCCTCAGTTAAAAAAATTTTTTTTATTGAGGTACAACTGACATACATTATTTTCTTGGGCTCCGAAATCACTGCAGATGGTGACTGCACCATGAAATGAAAAGACACTTGCTCCTTGGAAGATAAACTATGACCAACCTAGACAGCATATTAAAAAGCAGAGACATTACTTCGCCAACAAAGGTCTGTCTAGTCAAGGCTGTAGTTTTTCCAGTGGTCATGTATGGATGTGAGAGTTTGACTATAAAGAAAGCTGAGCACTGAAGAACTGATGCCTTTGAACTGTGGTGTTGGAGAAGACTTTTGAGAGTCCCTTGGACTGCAAGGAGATCCAACCAGTACATCCTAAAGGAAATCAGTCCTGGATGTTCATTGGAAGGACTGATGTTGAAGCTGAAACTCCAATACTTTGGCCACCTGATGCAAAGGGCTGACTCATTGGAAAAGACCCTGATGATGGGGAAGATGGAAGGCAGGAGGAGAAATAGATAACAGGATGAAATGGGTATTTGGCATCACCGACTCAATGGACTGAGTTTGAGCAAGCTTCGGGACAGGGAAGCCTGGCGTGCTGCAGTCCATGGGTTGCAAAAGTCGGACACGCCTGAGCGACTGTATTGAATGGAACTGACATACATTGTAATAGTTTCAGGTGTATAACACAGTGATTCAGTTATCTTATACACTGTGAAATGATCACAGCAAGTCTACTTAACATCATCACCAAACTAAAATTTTTCTTATAATGAGAACTTTTAATAGCTACTCACTTAACAACTTTCAAATAGAAAATACAAATATTTTTAACTATAGTTACCACACTGTACATTACACATCCCCCTATGACCTGAGTTTGTACCTTTGAACTCCTTCACCATTTCTCCCACCTCTGGCAACCACCCATCTGTTCTTTTGTCTGAGGTTTTATTTTTGGCGGATTGTTTTCAGAGTCCTCCATGTAATATTGAGATCATACAGTGTCTATCTTTATCACTTATTTCACTTAGCATAGAGCTCTCAAGGTTCATCTGTGTTGTAGCAAATTCAAAGTTTCCTTTCTGTGGGTGAATAATATTCCATTGTATATACAGGTATGTCTCATTTACTGCGCTTGACTTTACTGCACTTTGAAGATATTGTGTTTCTTTTTTATACATTGAGGTTTGTGGCCACCTTGCATCTAGCAAGTCCAGTGGTGCCATTTGTCCAAAAGCATTTGCTCACTTCTTGCCTCTGTGACAATTTGGTCCTTTTGGCAATATGTCAAGCTTTTTCATCATTGTTATATTTGATATGGTGATCTGTGACCAGTGATCTGTTACTATTGCAAAAATACTCCAACTTGCTGAAGGCTCAGATGATGGTTAACATTTTTTAGCAGTATTTTTTAATTAAGGTGTTTATGCTGTTTTCTAAGACATAATGCTATTACACACTTAATAGACTACAAATACAGTGTAAAATGATGTTTATATGTATTGGGAAAACAAGAAATTCATGTGGATGACGTTGTAGTGCTATCTGCTTCATTGCTGTGGTCTGGAACCAAACCCACGGTATCTCCAAGTCGTGCCTGTATACACGTATTCTTTGTCCATGCATCTGTGGATAGACAGTGAGGTTGTTTCCTTATCTGGCTGTTGCACGTAATGCTGCAGTGAACACGGGGGTGCCACACTGTGGCTGACCTTGTTCTAAAATGCCTAGTTCCACTCTCCTGCCTTAGATCACTTGATGGTGTTGGACTCTGAGGAGAAGGGCTGGTAGGACTCTGGTGTTTCACCACTCCAGGCAACATTACCGTCCATCTAGAATCCTGAACCTGAGGGTAGAACCGAATCAGCTGACAGTGTCCTGAGCCCACAAAAGCTGGAGGGTGGGGACAGGTTGGTGAATGCAGAAATGACGGTGGTCTGCCTCTTTCCCTCCAAATTATTGGCTGGGCAGAAACTGAGTTAGAATGAAGTTGAACCTAGTTAGGTGAACTTTCCTTAGCATTCAAGACTAAAATACTAAGGCAGTATTCAGAGCTTCAGCAACTTTCATGTCCCAGTAAGACAAGTCACAAGCCCCCTGGGCCCCCTTGCCAGACCACTTTCCTAACTCTCAAGAGGTTAGATGGATAAAAGATCCCCTCAGTCATTGTTCTGTCTAAAAAGGCTACATATTCCTTCTTATTAATTATTTAGTTCAGACTGAAGATGGCCTTTAAATTGGTGCTGTTTCCCTCATTATGACTTTGAAAGGGGTTGAGTTTTTATCATGCTCAGCCCCCCAAAGACCAGGGTGACATTGTCCTTAGTGAGGAGGGGCAGAGCAGCTGGACTGCTGTTAGAGCACTAACATTTCTTTATCCTGTTACCAGGCAAAGCATTGACAGCAGGGACACGGTACTGTTCGCCAGCGGGCTTACATGTAGGACATGGAAAATAATCCAAGAACACTAGAAGTGAGAGGACAAGAGCAAAGCAATAATCCTAGACCAGAGCTTGGCACATACAGTCTACCATTCCTAAGGATGGGCTGGAGGGAGGGATGCAGCATTAACCTTCCTACAATATTTTAGCAATGAAATAGTTTCTTCCATTTCATCAGGGGCATATAGATTTGCATATTGCATTTTTCTCTTAAGACCTTAACTGCCCAAGGCTTACGAGTGGGAGGCCAAGTATTGGTGATATCAGAGGGCTGTAACTCTCAGGCATATGTCCCCTGTGGCCTTGGGTCACCCTCTTGTCATAGTCCTGTATGGACCCCAAAGGGCTGCATTGTTTTTGGGCCCAACTGGAGTTGGGTGCCTCTGCTGCCACTGCAGCCCCAAACACCCAGGCCCCCATGCCACCCTTGCCTCCTCCACCTGTGCCTTCCTTTGTGTTAGCTTGGTTTGGCCTGGCAAGGGCCCCTGTCTACAGCATTCATTTTGTAGCCCCTGTCTTGTAAGACCTGTTTCCAATGACAGTTTTTCTAAAGTGTTTTTCTGCCAGTTTCAAATTTTTCATAGCACCTCAGCAAGAGCACTTCACTGAATGTCTGATAGATGAACTGAAAAAGTGAAAACACTGTGTTTGTATAGGGCATTCTGGGAGTATTTTCAGGAAAGATGGGAATTCTCTTGTATACTAGTTTTATATGCCAAATGGGGTTAGTACTGTATGGATAAGAATTGCTGAGGGCTTCCCTGGTGGCCCAGTGGTTAAGAATTGGCCTGCCAATGCAGAGAACATGCGTTCGATCCCTCGTCTTGGGTTCGATCCCTCGTCTGGGAAGATCCCACGTGCCGCAGAGTAACAAGTCCCATGTGCTGCAACGACCGAGCCTGAGGCTGCAACTACTGACGCCTGCATGCCCTAGAGCCCGTGCACCACAATTAGAAGCCACCATATGCGAAGCCTCCACACCACAGCTAGAGTAGCCCCTGCCTGCTGCACCTAGAGACAGTCCATGGGAAGTCAAGACCAAGCCCAGCCAAAAGTAAATAAATAAAACTGGTGTCAAAAAAAAAAAAAAAAAATCGTAAGGAATGTCAAGCTGGTCCCTTTTCATGAGGTGACATCCCTGAGCTACTCTCACTGGGCTCTGCACTTCTCAGGCACATACAGGTGAAAGAGGAGGTGGGGAAAGTCTCGAGTGAGAGAATGCTGTGAGCAGAACGGGGCCAAGCTCCATGCATGATGAGGAGCTCAGGCACGAGCCTGGACTCTAAATCTTCCTAAGAAACTACTGTTCATAGGGCTTTCTGGGAAGGCAGCATCCAAACATTCTCCTACTTTTGTTCTAGATGCTCCAAATTCTGTTCACTGCTCTCCCTTTTTGTGGAGGATAGAGGGGAACAAACCATTCTGGCCCAAAGGAAACACAGGAGACTCCATCAAGTTCAGAAAGGCTCTTCTCCCATTTCTCCCCTGCCCCCACCACAGGAGCCATATTACTGTCATCCCCGGCTCAGGAGAGACAGTCATGCCTTCAAATGTATTCTGTCTCATTCACAATCCTTGAGAGGACCCCAGTTCCTGATGACTAAACACTAAAAGGAAACCTTTCCGTTGAGTGCTGCTGGAAGCAAGAGGGAGGCCTTGCTTAATATTCCAGATGAATGGATCATTGAAAAGAAGCAATGAGACCTTGGCTTTCTTCATGCTGTCTTCCTCATGTGAAACTGCCAGGCTACAAACAAAAAGAAAAATGAACTGAGGAATTACTGTCAAATTTGGGGGCACAGTAATGGTAATATGGTTATGCTGAAAAACGAATGTCTGTCTTTTAGAGAAACATGCTGATTTGTTTATACATGAAATGATATCTGGGTTTTGTTTCAAAATAAATAAGGGTGGTGGCAACTTCCCCTAAGTTGATGATTCTTCAAGTTGGTATGTAAATGAGAGATCATTACTCTGTTCTCTATACTTGTGTATATATTTGACTTTTTCCATAATAAAAATGATAGGAAAACACCTGGTCATCTGTGTTTCCTTTCCTTTTTCTGGGCTTGTTTTTTGTCTTCCTTTTGTTATCTTCATATGAAAAGAAAAACACATGAAAATTGATAAAATGTTTAGCCCTAAAACATCAACATCTTTGACCAGGTAGAGATGCTTTTGCTGTCCCGTTTGTTGTATCACAGAGATTTATTCATTCAACATTTATGTCATGAACCGTGCTAGGCATTAGAAGCATTGACATTAAATTTACACTAGGTATTAGATTATATGAGGAATTATTAACTTAACTGGGTGAGATAATGGTATTGTATTTAAGAAAATGTCCTTTTTTTCAATGAGGTGCATACTGAAATACTTAGTGTATTTTACCTGGAATAGCTCAATGACAACAAAAAAATCCCTATCTGAAGCAAATGTCAAGATGCTAACAGACGGTACACCTGAGTGAGTGACAAGCACTGTATGTGGCATTAATGACACTACTCCCTTCACTTTTCTGGATGTTTGAGTATCTGCGTGATGTGTGTGTTTGTGGGGCTGCTTTCCAGGAGCTCAGTCTAGTGGAGGAGACAGAGGGAAGGGCGTCAGTAGAATCTGAGTGACAGGGAAGTGGGGAGGGAGGGGGTGATCTAGGCACACAGAGGAGTCTCACCATCAGGCTGATTTCGGGAGGGTGGGTGAGGAATGACTGACCATGAAAAGGTGACTCTTAAGCCAGTTCTGTCTAAAGTCAGCTTCATTACAAGAGTAACGCACGGCCATCTACGCAGCCAGTAGGCCAAGCCGTGTGCAAGGAGAGATTGGACTGTGGGCAGCCGGACTCTGTACCACATGGCAGAGTCAGGAGAAAGGACGTACAATATGAGGAGATGAAAGTCACTCTCGGGCTGCACAGGACGCTGCAGGAGAGCGATGCTGTACATGTGATGAGAGCCAGCGATCAACAGGGATCTGACTTTACCCTGGAGCCAAGGAGAGCTCTGGAAGGATTTTAAGCAGGGACTGCCATGCTCAGATCTGTGCTTCAGGAAAGCTCAGTCCTCCAGCAGGGAGGAAGAAAGGTGACATCAGAGGAAGGGGGCCTGCCTGTAATGTGTCCCAGAGGAGACACCCTCTGTCAATCATCAGCCAGGGGAGGGCACAAAAGGGGGCTTTGTTGTGATGCAGCCCCACAGGAAGTGTCTTCCAGAAATCAGCTGCTGGCCTGAAGGGTCCCCTGTGTTGTGCCTCTTTGAGGATCGCACAAAGCTGCCCACTGAGTGTGAGACTCTCACAAAGAGCCACTCCACTGGGCCGATGCAGCCCCCTATGGCCTGGTTTGGCACCACATGTCTCACAGACTGACCCCAACTTGGTTCTCTGCCAGAGACCTTGTGCAGCTACACACAACCACTCTGGAGTCACATCACTTAGCTCTGAATCCCAACTGTGTGACCTTGGGTGCGGGTAGTTCTTATAACCTGCTCAGGTCCTCTGTCTCCCCAACTTGAAGATGCGTCCTACAGTGACTGTGTTGACTAAGCGGCAATAGTGCATATCAGGCACCTAGCAGGGCCCCTGACACTAAGTCAGTGAGTGTTCCAAACTCTTGGCTATTAAAAAAAAAAAAAAACAACTCTTGGCTATGATTAAGTACCTTCTTCTAATATCAGCTTTCAAGAAGTAAAACTTGAAAGCAAGGCGGGCAGAACGATACTGGCTTTCTTACCACTGGAGTCTGTGTCAGAATCAGAGTCGCTGTCACTGTCGGCACACTCCTTCTTGTGTCTTCTTTTAGATGACTTTTTCTTCCTCCTTTCCTTGGATCTTTCTTTTGAATGACCAGTCTTTTTTTTTTTTTTTTTTCCTTCTGCATAAAATATAAATAAAGTTTTATTGGGAATCTTCAATACCAAAGTGTTATTGCCCACAATGTAAGCAACTAGTCCTCCCAAAGACAAGCTTCCAAAGAGTACATTAGCGATGCACACACAAATGTCACCTCCTCTCCTCCACACCTGCAGTAAAGTGTCATTAAGAATGAAATAAATACTTGAGGGACTTCCTTGGCAGTCCAGTGGTTAAGCTCTGCACTTCCACTGCAGAGAATACCGGTTCAATCCCTGGTAGGGGAAAACTTAGATCCCACATGCCATGCAGCATGGCAGAAGAAAAAAAAGAGAGAGAGAAGTTTAAAGAATTTATCAACAGAATTAATGACAAAAATGATTAATGTTCTCCAGGATAAACGTACTTAAGAGGCTGTCTGATCAAATCCCCGTCGCCCTCAAGGCAGGCTGGCTGATAGAGCAGCCTGGGCTCTGTCTACCTACTCCTGCTTCTCTATTCCAGCCCACTGGTAGAAGAGGGGCCACACGTGAAAGCGCAGTGAGTGGAACCACTTCATCATCAGGGCAGCGCAGAGCTTGTCATGGAGTGACACTGAACAATTCCACCCTGGTTTGACTTCTTTTAAAAGGGGGACGATGAGGGAGTAGGTAGAATCAGGATAGATCAAGTACAACGTCAAGCACAGGACTCATAGTTTGCAGCTATTCTTAATATTCAGGATATTCACATGCCTCAAGACACGTGTAAATACCTCTTGAACAACCATAACGCCTCAGTCTGGCCTGGCTTTCATTTGGCACTTCTCAGTGGAGACAGGGAATTCCAGAAGTTAGAGGAGAGACAGAGGGGGAGGATGGAGTGAGGAGAAGGGAGAGGAGGGAGGTGAGGTGCAGGAGAAAAGGGCAGCGATGGGGAAGATGGAAACGCTTCCTGATCTACAACACAGTCCCAATAACGGGCAAACATGCCCCACTGCAGAGTGCCTGCAGCCAGAGGTGGGGAGCGGAGTCCAGCCCCGTATGCAGAGGTCCACAGTTACCTTCACAGTCAAAGGAATGGCCCCTTGCCCCACTCTTCAAGGTTGAGTTGCCTATCTAGATTGCTGGGGATGACAACTCGATTTGAATTCTATCTATTAAAAAAGAATTAAATATTTCACTTAGATCTACTAAGCAATGTCATGGGTGTTTTATATGATCTGCTTCATTTAATTAAAAAAAAAAAAAGGAAAGCTACGAGGAAGGTGTTATCAACATTCCCATTTTGCAAATGAGGAAACTGAGAAATAGGCATTATTAAAGTTACAAGTTGGTGAAAGAGATGCCTTTTGGAAAGCATATTAATCTATACTTAGTAAACCTTGTGGGAAAGGACATTATCTGTCTAGATTCTTGGGGAAAAACTCCTTTTCAATATTCTGTATTGAAAAAAAACAACACAAGTATGTTACTTAGATCAAAGCCACGTCCTTAATGTTTTACATGATTGGGTCCATTTAATAGAAAAGAAAATCTATGAAGAAGGTGTTATCAACATTCCCATTTTATAGATGAGGAAACTGAGGCACAGAGGTATTAAAGAAGTTAATAGTAAGTGAAGGAGCTACTTTTTGGTCAGCAAATTTATGTATACTTAATAAACTTTGTGGAAAGGGCATTGGTACGTAGATTGTCAGGGAAATAAAACTTAATTTCCTATCTATTAAAAAAAATCAATTAAATATGTTGCTTAGATCTATGAAGCAATGTACTCAGTGTTTTATACGCTCTGCTTTATTTAGTTAACAAAATTCTACAGGGAAAGTTTTATCAACATTCCTGTATTACAGATGAGGAAACAGAGGCACTGAGGCATTAATGAAGTAACTAGTAAGTGAAAGAGATGCTCTTGGGTGAGCATGTTCATGTATACTTAGTAAACTTTGTGGGAAAGGGCATTATCTATCTAGATTGTTGGGGAAAAAATCGACATCTATACTCTTTATTAAACTTGGTTGGAAAGGGAATTGTGTATCATGTTTGTTGGGGGAGAAGACTCAATTTCAGTTCTGTATTTAAAAAATCAAAACTAGGTATGTTACTTAGATCTGCTAAGCTTTTCCTGGGTATTTTATATGCTCTGCTTCATTAAAAAATTACTTGAAAGTGTTAACAATATTCCCATTTTTTAAATAAGGAAACTGAGGCACAGAGGCATTAATGATGTTACTAGTAATGGAAAGAGATGCGTTTTGTAAGCGTATTTATGTATACAAGTAACCATTGTCGGAAGTGGTTTGTCCACCTAGATTGTTGGGGAAAAAAATTGACTTCTATTCTCTCTCTTGAAAAAAACAAAATTAAGTCTGTTCCTTAGTTCTAACAAGCAATGTCCTGGGTCTTTAGCATGTTCTGCTTTAATTAATTATACAGAAAATTTACAAGAAGCTGTTATCAACAATTCCCAATTTATAGATGAAGAAACTGAGGTACTGAGACATTAATGAAGTTACCCATAAGTGAAAGAGATGCTTTTTGGTGAATGTATTTTATCTATATTTATTAAGCTTTGTGGGAAATGGCATTGTGTATCTAGATTTCTGGGGAAAGTTACTCGATTTCAGTTCCATACTAAAAAATCAAATTAAGTACGCTACTTAGATCTACTAAGCAATGTCCTGTGTGTTTTACACGCTCTGTTCAGTCAATTAAATAAAAACAGACAAGGAAAGTATATCAAAATTCCCATTTCATAGATGAGGAAACCGAGGCACAGAGGCATTAACGAAGTTACCAAAGTGAATGAGATGCTTCTGATGAGTGTATTTATCGGAACTTTGGAAACTGTGGTAAAGGGCAGTAACTGTCTAGATTGTGGGCTATATAAAACTCAATTTGAATTCCCTTTATTTAAAAAAACTCAAAATTAAGTATGTTACTTAGATCTACTAAACAATAATCTCAGTGTTTTACACGCTGTCTCATTTCATTAAAAAATCAACTAGGAGTGTGTTATCAACATTCCCAAATTATAAATGAGGAATTTGAGGCAAAGGGGCATTAATGAATTTACTAATAAGTGAAAGAGATGCTATTTGATGAACATATTTATGGATATTTAGTAAAATTTTCACAAAAGGTTACTGACTATCTAGATTGTTTGTGAAAGAAGCTCAATTACAATTCAGTATAAAAAAATTAAGCATGTTACTTAGATATACTATTCAATGTCCTTAGTGTTTCACATGATTGGGTCCATTTAATTAAAAAGTATATATGAGGAAGGTGTTATCAATATTCCCATTTTATATATGAGGAAACTGAGGCACAGAGGGATTAAAAAGTTAATAAGTGAAAGAGATTCTTTTTGTCAGCGAATTTATGTACACATTTTAAAGTGTGTGGAAAGGGCATTGTCTGTCTAGATTGTCAGTGGGAAAATAGTTGATTTCCAATCCATCTATTAAAAAAAAAAGTATTAAGTATGTTAGTTAGATCTATGAAGCATGTCCTGGGTGCTTTCCATGCTCTGTTTAATTTACTTTAAAAATATACGAGGAAGCTGTTTACATTCCCATTTTATACTTGAGGAAACTGAGGAACGGACGCATTAGTAAATGACAGACATGGTTCTTGGTGAGTGTACTTGTCTGTACTTAGTAAACTTTGTAGGAAAGAGCATTCATTGTCTATCTAGGTTGTTGGGTAAATATACTTGATTTCAATTATATATTTTTAAAAATCAAAATTCAATATATTACTTAGATCTACAAAGCAATGTTCTGTGTGTTTTACATGCTCTGCTTCATAAAATAAAATCAATATCAACAAGGAAGATACTATCAACATTCCCATTTCACAGATGAGGAAACTGAGGCACAGAGGCATTAATGACGTTATCAAAGGAAATGAGAAGCTTTTGGTGAGTGTATTTATCCAAACTTTGTATATTTTGTGGTAAAGGGTATTAACTATCTAGATTGCAGGTGATATAAAACTGGAATTCAATTCTCTTTATTAAAAACAAAAACAAAATTAAGTATGTCACTTAGATGTACTAAACATGTCCTGGGTGTTTTACCTGCAATAACTTCATTTAATTAAAAAGAAAATCTACAAAAAAGGTGTTATCAACATTCCCATTTTTATAGATAGGGAAACTAAGCCTTGAGTCTAGAAAGAGATGCTTTTTGTTGAGCGTATTTATCAATACTTAGTAAAATTCTTGGGAAAGGGTGTTAACTATCTAGATTGTGAGCAAAATAAATCTCGATTTCAATTCTGTTTAAAAAAACAAAATAAGTATGTTAGTTAAATCTACTAAGCAATGTTCTGGGTGTTTTATGTGCTTTGCTTCATTTAATTAAAATCTACGGGGAAGGTGTTATCAAGATTCCCATTTTATAGATGATGATACTGAGGCAGAGAGGCCTTAATGAAGTTACTAGTAACTGAAAGAGATACGTTTTGGTGAGCATATACATGGATACCTAGTAAACTTTGTGGGAAATGGCACTGTCTATCTAGATGAATGGGGAAAAACAACTCTATTTCAATTCTATTAAAAAAAATTAAGTATGCTACTTAGATCTAGTAAACAATGTTCTGGATGTTTTACATGTTTTGCTTCATTTAATTAAAAGAAAATCTACGAGGAAGGTGTTATCAACATTCCCATTTTATAGAAGAGGAAACTGAGGTACAGAGTTGTTAATGAAGTTACTAGTTAGTGCAAGAGGTGCTTTTTGCTGAGCGTAGTTATCTTTATTTAATAAACTTTCTGGGAAAGGGCAGTGTCTATACAGATTGTTCGGGGAAAGAACATCATTTCAACTCTCTCTTGTAAAAGAAAAATTAAGTATGTTTGTTAAATCTACTAAGCAATGGACTGTGGTTTACGAGCTCTGCTTCATTCAATTAAAATGAAATTCACGGTAATAGATGAGGAAACTGAGGCACAGAGGCATTAATAAAGTTACTGGTTAGTGTAAGAGATGTTTTTGGTGAGCATATTTATTTATACTTAGTAAAATTTGTGGGAGAGGGCATTCTGTATTTAGTTTTTTTCAGAAAACCCTCGATTTCAGGTCTATATTAAAAGAAATCAAAATTAAGTATGTTACTTTGACCTACTAAGCCATGTCCTGGGTGTTTTACATGCTCTGTTTTAATTTTTAAAAATCTACTAGGAAGGTGTTATCAACATTCCCATTATATAGATGAGAATACTGAGGCTCAGAGGGAGTAGTGAACTTAGTAGGAAGTGACAGAGATGCTTCTTGGTGAGCATATTCAACTAGACTTTGCAGGAAAGGGCCTTGTCTATCTAGATTGTTGGGAGGAAAAATCTCAACTTCAATTCTATTTAAAAAATTTAAATATGTTACTATATCTACTAAGCAATGTTCTTGGTGTATACATGCTCTGCTTCATTTAATTAAAAAGAAAATCTATGAGGAAGGTTTGATCAACATTCCTATTTTATAAATGAGGAAACTGAGGCACGGAGACATTATTAAAGTTACAAGATACTGAAAGATGCTTTTTGGACAGTGTATTTGTCTATACTCAGTAAATTTTGTGGGAAAGAGCACTATCTATCTAGATTACTGAAGGGGAACTTGCTTTCAATTCTTTGTACAAAAAATATGTATGTTACCTAGATCTACGCAATGTCCAGGTGTTTCATATGCTCATCTTCATTTAATTGAAAAGAAAATCTACGTTCTCATTTATGGATGAGGAAACTAAGCACAGGGGCATTAGTGAAATTACTAGTAACTGAAAGAGATGCTTTTTGGTGAACGTATTTATACTTAGTAAACTTTGTGGGAAAGGGCATTGTGTGTCTTGTTTGTTGGGGAAAACTACTCGATTTCAGGTCTATATTATAAAAAAATCAAAACTAAGTATGTTACTTATATCTACTGTGCTTACTCTCAGTGTTTTACATGCTCTGCTTCATTTAATTTAAAAATATGTATATCTACTTGAAGGTGTTATCAACATTCCCATGTTAGAGATGAGGAATCTGGGCCATAGAGGCATTAGTGAACTCACTAGTAAGTGACAGACATGCTTCTTGGTGAGCGTATTTATCTATACTTAGTAAACTTTGTAGGAAAAACCATTGTTCATTTAGATTGTTGGGGAAAAATACTCTATTTCAATTTTACCTAATAAAAAGAAAAAGCAATTCATTTAGATCTAGTAAGCAATGCCCTGGGTATTTCACATGCTCAGTTCAGTTCAAATGCCCAGTCGTGTCCAATTCTTTGTGACCCCATGGACTGCAGCACGCCAGGCCTCCCTGTCCATCACCAACTCCCAGAGCTTGCGCTAATTCATGTTGGTGATGCTATCCAACCATCTCATCCTCTATGGTCCCCTTCTCCTCCTGCCTTCAATCTTTCCCAGCATCAGGGTCTTTTCCAAAGAGGCATTTCTTCATTATTATAAGGTGCCAAAGTATCGGAGTTTCAACTTCAAAATCAGTCCTTCCAATGAATATTCAGCACTGATTTCCTTTAGGATGGACTGGTTGGATGCTATGCTACATTTAATTTTTTAAAAACTCTATGAAGAATATGTTATCAACATTCCCATCTTATAGACAAGGAAACTGCACAGAGGCATTAATGATTTCCTAGTAAGTGCCAGAGATGCTTCTTGGTGAGTGTATTTATCTATACTTAGTAAACTTTGTAGGAAAGAGCATTGTCAATCTAGACTGTTGGGTAAATACACTTGACTTCAATTCTATATGAAAAAGAAAAATTCAGTATGTTACTTAGATTTAGGAAGCAATGCCCTGGCTGTTTCACATGCTTTGCTTCATTTAATTAAATAAATATTGACAAGGAAGGTGCTATCAACATTCCTATTTCATAGATGAGGAAACTGAGGCACAGAGGCATTAATGAAGTTACCAAAGTGAATGAGAAGCTTTTAAGTGACCATATTTAGCGAAACTTTGTAAATCTGTGGTAAAGGGAATTAACTATCTAGATTGAGGGAGATATAAAACTTGATTTCAATTCACTCTTAAAAAAAAACAAAAAGTAAGTATGTTACTTAGATCCCATAAACAATATCCTGGGTGTTTTACATGCTCTGCTTTACTTAATCGAACAGAAAATAAACGAGGAAGGTGTTATCAACATTCCCAATTTAAAGATGAGGAAACTGAGGCACAGGGGCATTAATGAGTTAATAGCAAGTGAAAGAGATGCTTTTTGTTGAGCCTATATGTCTATATGTAGAAAACTTTGTGGGAAAGGCCATCTTCTATCTAGATTTTTGGGGGAATAAACCTGCTTTCTGGAGAAGGCAATGGCCTCCCACTCCAGGACTCTTGCCTGGAAAATCCCATGGATGGAGGAGCCTGCTGGCTGCAGTCCATGGGGTCGCTAAGAGTCAGATACGACTGAGTGACTTCACTTTCCCTTTTCATTTTCCTGCATTGGAGAAGGAAATGGCAACCCACTCCAGTGTTCTTGCCTGGAGAATCCCAGGGACGGGGGAGCCTGATGGGCGGCCGTCTATGGGGTCACACAGAGTCAGACACGACTGAAGCGACTTAGCAGCAGCAAACCTGCTTTCATATCTATCTATTTGAAAAAATAAATATTTATTTAGACCTACTAAGCAATGTCCTGGGTTTTACATGCTCTGCTTCATTTAATCAAGAAAAAAAAAGATCAACTAGGAAGGTGTTGTCAACATTCCCATTTTATAGACGGGAAAACTGAGGCTAGAGGCCTTAATGAAGTTACTATTAAGGGAAAGAGATGCTTTTGGTGAGCGTTTTTATCAGTCAGTTCACTTTAGTTCAGTTCAGTGGCTCAGTCCTGTCTGACTCTTTGCAACCCCATGGACTAAAGCGTGCCAGGCTTCCCTGTCCATCACCAACTCCCAGAGTTTACTCAAACTCAAGTCCACTGAGTCGGTAATGCCATCCAACCATCTCATCCTCTGCTGTCCCTTTCTCTTCCTGCCTTCAATCTTTCCCAGCATCAGGGTCTTTTCAAATGAGTCAGCTCTTCGCATCAGGTGGCCAAAGTACTGGGGTGTCAGCTTCAACATCAGTCCTTCCAACAAACATTCAGGACTGATTTCCTTTAGGATGGACTTGTTGGCTCTCCTTGCAGTCCAAGGGACTCTTAAGAGTCTTCTCCAACACCACAGTTCAAAAGCATCAATTCTTTGGTGCTCTGCCTTCTTTATAGTCCAACTGTCACATCCATGCATGACTACTGGAAAAACCATAGTCTTGACTAGATGGATCTTTGTTGACAAAGTAATGTCTCTGCTTTTTAATATGCTATCTAGGTTGGTCATAACTTTTCTTCCAAGGAGAGCTTTTTATTACATGGCTGCAATCACCGTCTGCAGTGATTTGGGGAGCCCCAGAAAAAGAAAGTCTGTCACTGTTTCCACTGTTTCTCCATCTATTTGCCATGAAGTGATGGGACCAGATGCCATAATCTCTGTTTTCTGAATGCTGAGCTTTAAGCCAACTTTTTTCACTCTCCTCTTTCACTTTCATCAAGAGGCTCTTTAGTTCTTCTTCACTGTCTGCCATAAGGGTGGTGTCATCTGCATATCTGAGGTTATTGATGTTTCTCCCGGCAATCTTGATTTCAGCTTGTGCTTCATCCAGCCCAGCATTTCTCATGATGTACTCTGCATATAAGTTAAATAAGCACGGTGACAATATACAGCCTGATGTACTCCTTTTCCTATTTGGAACCAGTCTGTTATTCCATGTCCAGTTCTGTTACTTCCTGACCTGCATACAGATTTCTCAGGAGGCAGGTCAGGTGATCCGGTATTCTCAACTCTTTCAGAATTTTCCACAGTTTATTGTGATCCATACAGTCAAAGGCTTTGGCATAGTCAATAAAGCAGAAATAGATGTTTTTCTGGAACTCTTGCTTTTTGATGATCCAGCGCATGGTGGCAATTTGATCTCTGGTTCCCAAGTATTTACTAAGTATTTATCAATACTTAGTAAAATTCGTGGGAAGGGGCTTTGACTATCTATATTATGCGCAAAATAAATCATGGTTTCAATTCTGTTTATAAACAAAATTAAGTATGTTAGTTAGATCTAAGAAGCAATGTCCTGGGTATTCTACATGCTCTGCTTCATTTAAATGAAAAAAAAATCTACAAGTGAGGAGTTTTCAACATCCCCATTTTAAAGATGAGGAATCTGAGGCACAGAGGCATTAATGAAGTTAATAGCAAGTGAACAAGATGCTTTTTGGTGAGCGTATTTATCTATACTTAGAAAACTTCGTTGGAAAGAGCATTTTCTATTTAGATTATTGGGGAAAATAACCCGCTTTCAATTCATTTTTTTTTAGGTCCTAGCTAACCCTCTGATTTTATCTACTATTTCTTTGTTCCCTTCAGCCTAAGCTGGCTTCTTTACTATACTGCAAACACACTAAGCCCTCTTGCCATGTTAAGCCTTGCTGTGCACACTGACTTAACTCTGTTTCGCTGGTTGTTTTTTTTTTTTTGTTTTTCAATTGAAGGATAATTTTTACAGGATTTTCTATTTCAGTGGTGTCTATTAAAAAAATTAAATATGTTACTTAGATCTACTAAGAAATGTCCTAGGTGTTTTACATGCTCTGGTTCATTTAATTTTAAAAATTCAACTAGGAAGGTGTTATCAACATTCCCATTTTATAGATTAAAAACTGAGGCACAGAGGGGTTAAAAAGGTAATCATAAGTGAAAGAGATTCTTTTGGTCAGAGAATTTATGTATACTTAGTAAAGCCTGTGGAAAGGGCATTGTCTATCTACATTGTTGGAGAAAAAAAACTCGATTTCCAACCTGTCAATTAAAAACAAAACTGAATTAAGTATGTTACTTAGATCTATGAAGCAATGTCCTGGGTGTTTTTATACTCAGCTTCATGTCCTGGGTGTTTTACATACTCAGCTTCATTTAATTAAAGAAAAACCTATGAGGAATGTGTTATCAAGATTCCAGTTTTATAGATTGGGAACTAAGGTATAGAGTCATTAATACAGTTACTGCTTAGTGAAAGAGATGCTTTTGGACAACATATTTATCTATACTTAGTAAACTTTGTGGGAAAGGGCATTATCTATCTAGATTTTGTGGGAAAAAACTCATTTCCTATATTGTGTTAAAAAAAAATTGAGTATGTTACTTAGATTAAGCATTGTTCAGGGTCTTTTACATGATTGGATCCATTTAATTAAATAAAAATCTATGAGTAAGGTGTTTTCAACCTTCCCATTTTAAAGATGAGGAAACTGAGTCACAGAGGCATCAATGAAGTTAATAGTAAGTGAAAGATTATTTTTGGTGAGCATGTTTATGGATACTTCTTAGTAAAATTGTGGGAAAGAGCTTTGAAGATCTAGATTATGAGCAAGGTAAATCTCGATTTTCACTCTCTCTGTTTAAAAGCAAAACCCAAATTAGGTGTGTTAGTTACATCTACTAAGCAATGTCCTGAGTGTATTACATGTCTTACTTCATTAATAAAAAATATCTCCAATGAATGGATTATCAACATTCCCATTTTATAGATGAGGAAACAGGCACAGAGGCCTTAATGAAGTTACTAGTAATGAAAGAGATGCATTTTGGTGAGCATATTTATCTATACTTAGAAAACTTCATGTGAAAAGGCATTTTCTATCTAGTTTATTGCAGAAAAATACTCGATTTCAATTCTCCCTTCTAAAAACCCCTAAATTAACAATATTACTTAAATCTACTAAACAATGTCCTAGTTGTTTTACATGATATGCCTCATTTAATTAAAAAAAAATCTATGAGTAAGCTGTTATCAACAGTCCCATTTCATAGATGAGGAAACTGAGGCACAAAGTTATTAATGAATTTTCTAGAATGTGAAGAGAGACGATTTGAGGAGCCTATTTATGTATACTTAGTAAACTTAGCTTGGAGAAGGCAATGGCAACCCGCTCCATCACTGGAGAATCCCATGGATGGAGGAGCCTGGTGGGGTGCAGTCCATGGAGTCACAAAGAGTTGGACTCGACTGAGCAACTTCACTTTTACTTTTCACTTTCACGCATTGGAGAAGGAAATGGCAACCCACTCCAGTGTTCTTGCCTGGAGAATCCCAGGGACGGTGGAGCCTGGTGGGGTGCCGTCTGTGGGATTACACAGAGTCGAACACAACTGAAGTGACTTGGCAGCAGCAGTAAACTTAGTGGCATAGGGATTTATCTACCTAGATTATTGGGGGTGGAACCTCGATTTCATTATATCTATTAAAAGGAAACCAAAATTAAGTATGTTACTTAGTTTTGCTAGGCAATGTCCTGGGTGTTTTACATGCTCTGCTTCATTAAATTAAACAGAAAATCTACAAGGAAGATTTTCTTTACATTGTGATTTTATAGGTGAGGAAACTGATATATAGAGGCATTAACTAAGTTACTTGTAAGTGAAAGAGATGGTTTTTGGTGAGCATATTCATGTATAGTTAGTAAAGTTTGTAGGAAATGGCATTGTCTCTCTACATTGAGGACGATATAAAATTTGATATCAATTCTCTCTATTAAAAAAATAACCCAATATGAAACATGTTACTTAGATCTACTAAGCAATGTCCTGGGTGTTTTACATGCTCTGCCTCATATAATAGAAAAGGAAATCTATGAAGAAGGTGTTATCAACATTCCCATTTTATAGATGGGGAAACTGAAGCTAGAGGCCTTAATGAAGTTGCTAGTAAGTGTAAGAAAAGTTTTTGGTGAGTATTTACTGATACTTAATAAAATGCATGGGAAAGGGCTTTGACTATCTAGATTGTGAGCAAAATAAATCTCAATTTTAATTCTGTTTAAAAAAAAACAAATTAATTATATTAGTTAGATCTACTAACCAATGTCCTGGGTGTTTTACATGCTTTGTTTCATTTAATTAAAAGAAAATCTACAAGGAAGGTGTTATCAAGATTCCCACTTTATAGATGAGGATTCGGAGGCACAGGCCTTAATGAAGCTACTAGTAAGTGAAACAGATGCGTTTTGGTGAGCATATCCATGTATACATAGTAAACTTTGTGGGAAAGGTCATTGTCTACATAGACTGATGGGGAAAAAACACTCCAATTCTATTCAAAAACAACACTTAGTATGTTACTTAGATCTATTAAGCAATGTCCTGGTTGTTCTACATGCTCTGCTTCATTTAACTGAAAGAAAAATGTTCTGATCACAATAAACTATGGAAAATTCTGAAAGAGATGGGAATACCAGACCACCTGACCTGCCTCTTGAGACATCTGTATGCAGGTCAGAAAGCAACAGTTAGAACTGGACATTCAACAGCAGACTGGCTCCAAATAGAAAAAGGAGTACATCAAGGCTGTATATTGTCACCCTGATTATTTAACTTCTATGCAGAGTACATCATGAGAAACGCTAGGCTGGAAGAAGCACAAGCTGGAATCAAGATTGCTGGGAGAAATATCAGTAACCTCAGATATGCAGATGACACCACCCTTATGGCAGAAAGTGAAGAGCCTCTTGATGAAAATGAAAGTGGAGCGTGAAAAAGTTGGCTGAAAGCTCAACATTCAGAAAACAAAGATCATGGCATCTGGTCCCATCACTTCATGGGAAATAGATGGGGAAACAGTGGAAACAGTGTCAGACTTTTTTGGGGGAGGGGGTCCAAAATCACTGCAGATGGTAACTGCAGCCATGAAATTAGAAGACTCTTACTCCTTGGAAGAAAAGTTATGACCAACCTAGATAGCATATTCAAAAGCAGAGACATTTCTTTGCCAACAAAGGTCCGTCTAGTCAAGGCTATGGTTTTTCCTGTGGTCATGTATGGATGTGAGAGTTGGACTGTGAAGAAGGCTGAGCGCTGAAGAACTGATGCTTTTGAACTGTGGTGTTGGAGAAGACTCTTGAGAGTCCCTTGGAGATCCAACCAGTCCATTCTGAAGGAGATCAGCCCTGGGATTTCTTTGGAAGGAATGATGCTAAAGCTGAAACTCCAGTACTTTGGCCACCTCATGTGAAGAGTTGACTCATTGGAAAAGACTCTGATGCTGGGAGGGATTGGGGGCAGTAGGAGAAGGGGATGACAGAGGATGAGATGGCTGGATGGCATCACTGACTCGATGGATGTGAGTCTGAGTGAACTCTGGGAGTTGGTGATGGACAGGGAGGCCTGGCGTGTTGCGATTCATGGGGTCGCAAAGAGTCGGACACAACTGAGCGACTGAACTGAACTGAAGCAAAGCATGTAAAACACCCTGGACATTGCTTCATACATCACAGTAACATATTTAATTCTGTTTTTTGTAATTGATTAGAAATCAAAAAATTTCCCCAGCATTCTAGATAGACAATGCCTTTTCCACAAACTTTACTAAGTATACATAAATTAGCTGACCAACAGGAATGTCTTTCATTTATTATTAACTTTTTAATCCCTCTGTGCCTCAGTTTCCTCATTTACAAAATGGGAATGTTTATAACACATTCCTAGTAGATTTTGTTTTTAATTAAATGGACCGATTCATGTAAAACACCAAGGACAGTGCATAGTAAGTATAAGCACCATACTTTATTTTTTAGATAAAATTGATGTGTTTTTTTTCTCCACGATCTAGACAGTCAGTGACCGTTCCTGAAAATTTTATTAAATGTCCATAAATCTGCTCACCAAATAGCATCTCTTTCACTTACTAGTAACTTCACTAATGCTCCTTTGACTCAGTTTCCTCATCTATAAAATGAGAATGTTGATAACACCTTTCTAGTTGATTTTTTTAAATTAAATGAAGCAAAGCATGTAAGTCACCCAGGACATCGCTTCAGTTCAGTTCAGTTCAGTTCAGTTCAGTCGCTCAGTTGTGTCTGACTCTTTGCGACCCCATGGACTGTAGCACGCCAGGCCTCCCTGTTCATTACCAACTCCCAAAGTCCACACAAACCCATGTCCATTGTGTCAGTGATGCCATCCAACCATCTCATCCTCTGTCGTGCCCTTATCCTCCTGCCCTCAATCTTTCCCAGCATCAGGGTCTTTTCAAATGAGTCAGCACCCTGCATCAGGTAGCCAACGTACTGGAGTTTCTGCTTCAACATCAGTCCCTCCAATGAACACCCAAGAGTGATCTCCTTTAGGATGGACCGGTTGGATCTCCTTGCAGTCCAAGGGACTCTCAAGAGTCTTCTCCAACACCACAGTTCAAAAGCATCAATTCTTCGGTGCTCAGCTCTGTTTATAGTCCAACACTCATATCCATGCATGACCACTGGAAAAATCATAGCCTTGACTAGACGGACCTTTACTAGCAAAGTAATGTCTCTGCTTTTCAATATGCTATCTAGGTTGGTCATAACTTTACTTTCAAGGAGCAAGTGTCTTTTAATTTCATGGCTGCAATCACCATACGCAGTGATTTTGGAGTCCAGAAAAATAAAGTCAGCCACTGTTTCCACTGTTTCCCCATCTATTTGCCATGAAGTGACGGGACCAGATGCCATGATCTTCGTTTTCTGAATGTTGAGTTTTAAGCCAACTTTTTCACTCTCCTCTTTCACTTTCATCAAGAGGCTTTTTAGTTCCTCTTCACTTTCTGCCATAAGGGTGGTGTCATCTGCATATCTGAGGTTATTGATATTTTTCCCAGCAATCTTGATTCCAGCGTGTGCTTCCTCCAGCCCAGCGTTTCTCATGATGTACTCTGCATAGAAGTTAAATATGGAGGGTGACAATATACAACCTTGACGTACTCCTTTTCCTATTTGGAACCTGTCTGTTGTTCCATGTCCAGTTCTAACTGTTGCTTCCTGACCTGCATATAGGTTTCTCAAGAGGCAGGTAAGGTGGCCTGGTATTCCCATCTCTTTCAGAATTTTACACAGTTTATTGTGATCCACACAGTCAAACGCTATGGTATAGTCAATAAAGCAGAAATAGATGTGTTTTTTGAAGTCTTTTGCTTTTTGATGATCCAGCGGATGTTGGGAATTTGATCTCTGGTTTCTCTGCTTTTCTAAAACCGGCTTGAACATCTGGAAGTTCACGGCTCATGTATTGCTGAAGCCTGGCTTGGAGAATTTTGAGCATTACTTTACTAGTGTGTGAGATGACTACAATTGTGCGGTACTTTGAGCATTCTTTGGCATTGCCTTTCTTTGAAATTGGAATGAAAACTGACCTTTTCCAGTCCTGTGGCCACTGCTGAGTTTTCCAAATTTGCTTACACATTGAGTGCAGCACTTTCACAACATCATCTTTTAGGATTTGAAATAGCTCAACTGGAATTCCATCACCTCCACTAGCTTTATTCATAGTGATGTTTCCTAAGGCCCACCTGACTTCACATTCCAGAATGTCTGGCTCTATGTGAGTGTGAGTGATCACACCTTCGTGATTATCTGTGTCATAAAGATCTTTCTTTGTACAGTTCTTCTGTGTATTCTTGCCACCTCTTCTTAATATCTTCTGCTTCTGTTAGCTATGTCGTACCTTTAATAGTATGTGAGCTGAGAAATTCCAGATGTACAAGCTGGATTTAGAAGAGTCAAAGGAATCAGAGGTAAAATTTGCAACATTTGTTGGATCATAGAGAAAGCAAGGGAATTCCAGAAAAACATCTACTTCTGTTTTATTGACTACAGCAAAGCCTTTGACTGTGTGGATCACAACAAACTGTGGAAAGTTATTAAAGAGATGGGAATATCAGACCTGTCTCCTGAGAAACCTGTATGCAGGTCAAGAACAACAGTTAGAACTGGACATAGAATAATGGACTGGTTCCAAATTGGGAAAGGAGTATATCAAGGCTCTTATTTTGTCACCCTGCTTATTTAACTTATATGCAGACACATCATGTGAAATGCTGGATTCGATGAAGCAGAAGTTGGCATCAAGATTTCTGGGAGAAATATCAATAACAAATATGCAGATGATACCACCCTTATGGCAGAAAGTGAAGAAGAACTAAAGAGCCTCTTGATGAAAGTGAAAGAGGAGATTGAAAAACTGTCTTAAACTCAACATTCTTAAAACTAAGATCATGGTATCTCGTCCCATCACTTCATGGCAAATAGATGGGGAAACAATGGAAACAATGACAGATTTTATTTTCTTGGGCTCCAAAGTCACTGCAGACAGTGACTGGAGCCATGAAATTAAAAGACACTTGCCCCCTGGAAGGAAAGTTATAGCAACCATAGCATATTAAAAAACAGAGACATGACTTTGCTGACAAAAGTCCATCTAGTCAAAGCTGTGGTTTTTCCATTATACATGTATGGTTGTGAGAGAGGGACCATAATGAAGGCTCATAGCTGAAGAATTGATGCCTTCGAATTGTGATGCTGGAGAATATTCTTGAGAGTGCCGTGGACTGCAGAGAGATCAAGTCAGTCAACCCTAAAGGAAATCAGTCCTGAATATTCATTGGAAGTACTGATGCTGAAGTTGAAGCTCAATACTTTGGCCGTCTGATGTGAAGAGCCAACTCACTGGAATAAACACTGATGCTGAGGAAGATTGAGGGCAGGAGGAGAAGGGAGTGACAGAGGATGAGATAATTGGATGGCATCACTGACTCAATGGACGTGAGTTTGAGCAAACTCCAGGAGATAGTGAAGGACTGGGAAGCCTGGCGTGCTGTAGTCCAAGAGTCACAAATGGTTGGACATGACTTACCAAGTGAACAGCAACAATAACCCTTAATAGAGAAGCTTTCACCCTTTCTGTGTTTGAAATGGAAAATGGAGTATAAAGATTTCAGCCATTTAGGTCTAGTCACTTTCTCCCGCCCTGTTCCCCTTCCTGATTTGTTTTCCCTTTGAGAACAAATAAGAAATGTAATGCAGTTGACCAAAGCAAGTTGGCCTGAGAAATGAGAGAAAGAATGGAATTGGGAGAGGTTGGGGAAAATGGCATCCTAGCCAGAAAAATGTATAGATAAGAAAAGGAAAATCTCTCCTCAGTCATGAAGGAGGAGGGCTCAATATAGCAACTTAGAGGCCCTAGTGTTTACTTTGACGTTAGCATCAAGAAGTGTGCTTTAGGACAGGGGTCCTGTACTTTTATATATAAATTCATAATACTTTGGTGCTCAAGGTTCTGGTCCATATTTAAATCCCTAACATGAATCAAGGTACATCCTAGCTGGAAATTTTTCAGAAAAATAGAAGCTTAAGCCTTTTAAAGATTTGGTAGTAATAGGCCCTATATGTAGTTATCATCTCTATAATTTTTTATTTCAAAAGGAAATTGAGGAAATAGATGATCTCTTGAGTGATAGCTGTATTTGTAAAATTAAAGTATACCAAGAGCAAAGAACCTGCCTGGGTTTTGGAGCTTTAATTCCAGCTCCATTTATTAACTGAGTTTCTGCACCTATATTTTCTCATTTGTCAAAGGAGAATCTATTTTAAAGTAATCAGTGGGCATGATACTTCTGTTTGAACTAAAAAAAATAATTATAAGATAAGAAGGATGGTATATAAGAGAGACAGACACCTTTCTGAGACCCTCAAATATTCCACATATATGGTCATTCACTCTGCTTGCTCTGGCAGCACTCATATAGGAAAAAATATGGACTACTAGAGGTGAGGCTGAATGAACTGGAAATACAGGAAGAGAACCCAGATGTGATTATACCATAGGCAAAGAGGTTCTTAAAATTCTTTCACCATAACCCACAGCAGCACTGACTGAGGACTTGGTGTGGGAAGTGTACTGTACATAGTGCTCTGCTGAGTGGCACTGGGATAAGTTCTTTCAGGGGTTGTGGTCCTAACAAGCTTTTTAAATGGTAATGGAAGCAAGGTGAGGTGAGGTGAGGTGAAGTCGCTCAGTCATGTCTGACTCTTTGCGACCCCGTGGACTGTAACCTACTAGGCTTCTCTGTCCATGGGATTCTCCAGGCAAGAATACTGGAGTGGATTGCCATTTCCTTCTCCAGGGCAGGGGATCTTCCCGACCCAGGGGATCGAACCCGGGTCTCCCGCATTGGAGGCAGATGCTTTAACCTCAGCCACCAGGGAAGCCCAATGGAAGCAAACAGTGATCCAAATAATAAAAAACTAAATACAAATAATAGATAACAGTAAATAGATTAAAGAATATGTAGTTAATTATTCTGGGAAGGAATAATAGCTCAAATTTATTGAGCACATACTATAGGCTAGGCACTGAGCTATACTGTTATCTTCCCCATCTCTTAAATAGTTCTAAACAAGCCTTTTCAAGGATTCAACTGGCAGCAGTGGATCTAACCCAGCTCTTCTTTTTGTGTAGGTCCTTTAAAGGAAGCCCTTGCTTTGTCTTATACGAGTCTAGGTATCAAGTACATGAGCAATAAATAAAAATTGAATTGGATCATCAGGGACCTTACCAAATACGAATCTCATATAAAAGAGAAGAGAGAAGACAGTAAAGGCATCAGAGAAGGTCCTAAAGTAGAAGTAAGAAAGCACATGAGACTCTGTCTACATGGGTAAAGAATGCAATATTGCAGATGGATGAAAGGAAGTTTTGACAAATGTAAGGATTTTACATTGCAGCTGCACTTTTCTTCAAAGTGTTTAAAAGCAGCATAACAACTCTAGAAACAACGACTTTAAAACACATCACAGTTGAAGAGTAGGATGAGAGAGACTTGATGGAGGGACTCTCAACTGGAGGGTTTCAGATATTAAGACTCACTTTGAAAAAGACCAAACTTAGATAAGAAGCTGTAGCTTCTTATCATATTAATGCAGCCTATTTTTTTAACCATATAAAAGTATTATGATAGGTTCCTATCAGTAATGAATATGTTTGAGAAATGCTGATCACCTGTTTTTATGTATTTTATTTTCCTATATGATGTTTGGAAATGTTAAAAATAACGATTTCAATCACTGTATTTTCCTCTTGTATACTCTCTAGGAAAGGGGCTATTTAAATACAAAATAGTATCAGCAGCATTTTCCTAAACTTTTAAGGGTTGAAATAAGGATTTAAGGAATAGCATAGTGACCACAGGCTAAATAAATTATAGAAAATAAATCACTCATAAGATAAATTTCAAGTTGGAAGGATTTTAAGAAGAAACTAAGAAACAACATTGTGTGAACTCTAATATGTCATGGCGTGCATTGAACACCTTACAAATATTATCTCATGTAATCCTTATACTAACTCCATAATGTAGGTAATATTCCATCCTCAGTTAATTCTAAATCTTATCCAAGATTATAGAATTATTTAATGACCAGAGTATACTATGTCTACTACATTTGCTGCTGAAACTACAAAAGCAGTTTTGTTGAAATGGATACAGGAGTGCTACATTAATCTCAAAAGGATGTGAGAGTTTCTTCACTCCAGCCTGTTTGTTTATACAGTCCCTTCCCACAGGCTATACACAAAGAGTACTCAAATTATCACACATAAGAGACCCTAACTCCCCTCTCTGTATAAAGTTTTAATCAGAGCTGGCTTATAGTTAGTACTTTTTTTTTATTGGAATAATGTCATTCTTAGGAAGAGTAGTGAGAAATTTTCAGTGATAGAGGTGTCATACATCTACTTAGGCCAACAAGAGCAGAGAAATTTTTATGGGAGGCACAATAGAAAGATGTCGCAAAGGGCATTTCTGAAGCTAAAACTTCAGTGCTTACTTATGCAGCTAAAATTATTTAGGAGCTTTCTATATCACTGGTATTCAACTAGCATAAAATCTCACTTTGGTGAGTAAAGCATTAAAAACCTGCTGGATTATTTCTGGAAGAGTTTATATTAATAAAAGGTGGCTAGGTTCTTCATATCAATCATATAGTTACCTTAAGACTTGGATGAGTTGTTGTTGAGGCTCAATTATAAATCCCTCTTGAAATCATCATATTTCTTTTTATGTAGTTCTTATTTTTTTATAAATAATACATGACCATGCCTTAAAAAGTCAAAAAAAGAAAAACAGCAGTCTACCTCCCCACCCCAACTCCACCCTCAAGTACCATTCTCAGACTAATAGCTTTCAACTCTTTTAGATGTTCCTTTTGGCGCTTATCTTGCTATTTCTGTATAGCATGCTAACACTTGCAGTTTTTAATTTTTAGTTTTAGATATTATCTCTTGGCTTAGTTGGGATTTGAAGAATTCTCTTAAGCATCATCTTAAGCATAACTTTTCACTTGTTTGAGGCTTTAATGAGATATAATTCTTAGATTGAAAATTATTTTTCTTTTGGATTTTGAAATATTTCCCCAATATCATCCACCATCCAGTGTTCCTGTTGACAAAATGTATTCTTGCTTCAGAGCCTCTATATGTTACTTTCTTTTCTATTTATTTCTTTTAGGGAAGCTTTTAGCATCTTCTCAGCACCTCAGTTCTCTGAAATTTCACAGTAATGTGAGTTTGTCTATGTTTTCTTTCATTTATTATATTTTGTGGGCACCTTCATTCTGGAAACTCTGTCCTTCATTTATGGCAAATTCCATTTCATTGTTTTATTAGTAACTTCCTGCCCTGTGATTACTTTTCAGGCTTTTGGGGCAATTCTGTAATGAAGTAGGACCTCCAGAACTGATCTGGGTTTTCATCTTCTCTGTTGTTTCCAAGGCCTGACATTTTACCCACTTTCTGTGCAGTTTCATCAACTTCTTCCAACCATTCATTGATGTTTTCCATTGTTCTGTTCATGATGGTGATGATGATGATGTTCTGTTTTGCTCCCTGTATTATCTCTGTTTCCTCTAAATTCCCTTTTTTGTTTGTTTGCTTTGGTCTATTTCTCATTTTAGAAGTTTTAATATTTAGGAATGAGGCCCTGTACAGCTGATTGCAGTGTGTATATGTGTATTATCTTTCTTGGGTCAACCAGCCCAGGCAGAATCCACCTTCCAATCCCTTTCTTGGGATTTTAATCTTGGTTGCAGTGCTCTAGAAATTGACAGACACAGAAAGAGCTGAGAGCACTCCATCACTCACCATGTAGATTCCAAAATAATATCCTGGCTTAAACTGTGGCATTCTCATTCTTAGTGATCCACAGGTCTAGAATCCCTTTGTTTCAATCTTCCCCATTTTATGTTGGAATGGGGAGTAGATCTGGAAGCCTTAGTGCCATGGTTAACCACAAGCCACCATCTTTATTCTCCCCTTTTGTAGAGCAAGTATTTTGTTGCTCAGTTTGTATTTTTTAAAGAATAAATGTAGGGACTTAGAAAAGATAGCGGAGGAATAGGATGGGGAGACCACTTTCTCACTCACTAATTGATCAAAAGAACATTTCAACGCTGAGTAAATTCCACAAAACAACTCCTGAATGCTGGCAGAGGACATCAGGCATCCAGCAAAGCAGATCATTGGCTTCAAAAACAGGTAGGAAAAATATAAAAGATGAAAAAAGAGACAAAGGAAGTAGGGAGGGAGCTCCGTCCTGGGAAGGGAATCCCGTCCCAGGAAGAGACTCTTAAAAGAGAGGTTTCCAAACACCAGGAAACATTCTCCCAGCTGAGTCTGTGGCAAGCCTTGGAAGCACAGAGGGCAACATAACAGGAAGGAAAAATAAATAAATAATTAAAACCAACAGATTACGAGTCCAACAGTAAATCCCCCAGCGGAAAAGCAGAGCAGACGCCTCGTCCGCCACTAGCAAGTGGGGGTTGGGCAGGGAGGGAGTGGGACGTGCAAGCGGCAGTGTTTTCTAAGAATTGGGCCACGGGAGACGTGGGCTGCGTGCTTTTTTGTGAGAATTGGGCCATAACGCCCTGCGCGTGGCCAGAACAGAACTAACTTGGGCTAGCAAACCAGACTGTGGGATAGCTACCACGAAATGCTGGAACATAAGACACCGCCAGGACCGCGCACAGAACAAAGGATGGACCAGAAATAGCCGGCTGCAGACCATCCCCTCTGGTGACAGGCGGCCAGAGCCTTAAGGACAGGAAGGGGGCAATCGCAGCCCAAGAGAGACATTACCTACCAAATTGCAAGCAGGTTTCTTTGCTAAATAAGACTTCTGGGGGCTCTGGACAGTCATCATCCTCCTGAGAAGGAACCCCAGCAGTACACCCAGAAAACTGAGCAGCACGGAAAGGCCATAATTGCGCAATTGCGCTCGCCAAACTCCCTAGCTACTCCGACCTGGGAAGGGCACAAAACGCAGGCCCAACCAAATCTGCGCCTCGGAGGGCTTCCTGAGCGCCGAGCCTGAGTGGCTTAGACCTGGGAGGTGCATGAAGCCTAGGGCTGGCCTCAGATGGTTACCTGGCAGAGCAACATAGAACCTGAGCAGTGTGCGCCGCAAGCAGGGGCAAACTCAGTGTAGAGTCCACCACCATCCTCCCTGTGTTAAGACGGAAATCAGAAACTGAAGAGACCAGCAAATAGAGGAAGTTAAACAGAGGGAACTGCCTTGGTAGTGACCCCACACAGCCCACAATGCCAGAGAAAGGGCCAGATATACCTTTGCTACTTTTATGATCAATCTTTTTTTTTTTCAGTTGACATAGATGCATGATTGTTTTTTCTTTTCTTTTTTTAAATTTTATTTTTCTTCTTTTCTTTTTCATCTTTTTTTAAGTTTCTTAAATTTTAAGTCCTCTATTTCTCTAATTATTATTTTTATAACCTGTTATACTTTTCAAAAAAAACCACCCTATTTTTAAAAGCAAACGCTGTATATAGTCTTTTTGTGGTAGATGTTGTCTTTTAATAATTCTTGTGGCTTTTTTTTTTTTACTCCTTCTTCTTTTCTTTAATATTGTATTTTTGAAAATCCAATCTCTACTCCAGATTTTTAATCTTTACATTTTGGTATTTGTTGTCAATTTTGTACATTTAAAACCCCAATCTTCAGTACCCAATTTTACCTGAGAGTGAGATTACTGGCTTGACCACTCTGTCCTCCTATGGACTCTCCTTTTTCTCCACCAGGTGGCCTATGTCTCCTCCCTCCCCCCTTCTCTTTTCTACCCAACTCTGTGAATCTCTGTGTGTTCCAGAAGGTGGAGAACACTCAGGGAACTGGTTACTGGCTGGATCTGTCTCCCTCCTTTTCATCTCCCTCTTTTATCCCCATGGCCACCTCTGTCTACTTCCTCCCTCTCCTCTTCCCTGTATAACTCCATGAACATCTCTGAGTGGTCCAGACTGTGGAGCGCACATAAGGAAGTGATTACTGGCTAGCTTGCTCTCTCCTCTTTTGATTCCACTTCATCTCATCCCAGTCACCTCTAACTAACCCCTCCCTCTTCTCTTCTCCATGTAACTCAGTGATCCTCTATGGGTGACCCTCAATGTGGAGAAACCTTTCATCTTTAACCTAGATGTTTTAACATCAGTGTGGTGTAGATGGAGAAGTCCTGAGGCTATTGTAAAAATAAAACTGAAAACCAGAATCAGGAGGCTTAAGTCCAAATCCTGAGAACATCAGAGAATTCCTGAATACAGGGAACATTGTTCGATAGGAGCTCATCAAACACCTCCATACCTACACTGAAACTGAGCACCACCCAAGGGCCAACAAGTTCTAGAGCAAGACATACCATGCAAATTCTCTAGCAACACAAGAACACACCCCTGAGCTTCAATATACAGGCAGCTCAAAAATATTCCAAAACCATTGACGTCTCATAACCTATTACTGGACACTTCACAGCACTCCAGAGAGAAGAAATCCAGCTCCACCCACCAGAAATCCAACACAAGCCTCCCTAATCAAGAAACCTTGACAAGCCACTGATACAACCCCACACACAGTGAGGAAGCTCAATAATAAAGAGAACTCCACAAATTCCCAGAATATAGAAAGGCCACCCCAAATGCAGCAATATAACCAAGATGAAGAGACAGAGGAATACCCAGCAGGTAAAGGAACTAGAGAAATGCCCACCAAACCAAACAAAAGAGGAAGAGATAGGGAATCTACCTGAGAAAGAATTCTGAATATTGATAGTGAAAATGATCCAAAATCTTGAAATCAAAATGGAATCACAGATAAATAGCCTGGAGACAAGGATTGAGAAGATGCAAGAAAGGTTTAACAAGGACCTAGAAGAAATAAAAAAGAGTCAACATATAATGAATAATGCGATAAATGAGATCAGAAACACTCTGGAGGCAACAAATAGTAGAATATCGGAGGCAGAAGATAGGATTAGTGAAATACAAGATAGAATGGTAGAAATAAATCAATCAGTGAGGAAAAAAAAGAAAAACAAATTAAAAGAAATGAGGACAACCTCAGAGACCTCCAGGACAATATGAAACGCTCCAACATTCAAATTATAGGAGTCCCAGAAGAAGAAGACAGAAAGAAAGACCATGAGAAAATACTTGAGGAGATAACAGTTGAAAACTTCCCTAAAATGGGGAAGGAAATAATCACCCAAGTCCAAGAAACCCAGAGAGTGCCAAACAGGATAAACCCAAGGCAAAACACCCCCAAGACATATATTAATCAAATTAACAAAGACCAAACACAAAGAACAAATATTAAAAGCAGCAAAGGAAAAACAACAAATAACACACAAGGGGATCCCCATAAGAATAACTGCAGATCTTTCAATAGAAACTCTTCAGGCCAGGAGGGAATGGCAAGACATACTTAAAGTGATGAAAGAAAATAACCTACAGCCCAGACTACTGTACCCAGCAAGGACTTTATTCAAATATGAAGGAGAAATAAAAAGCTTTACAGACAAGCAAAAGCTGAGAGAATTCAGCACCACCAAACCAGCTCTCCAACAAATGCTAAAGGATAGACTTTAGACAGGAAACACAAAAAGGGTGTATAAACCCGAACCCAAAACAATAAAGTAAATGGCAACAGGATCATACTTATCAATAATTACCTTAAATGTAAATGGGTTGAATGCCCCAACCAAAAGGCAAAGACTGGCTGAATGGATGCAAAAACAAGATCCCTATATATGTTGTCTCCAAGAGACCCACCTCAAAGCAAGGGACACATACAGACTGAAAGTGAAGGGCTGGAAAAAGATATTCCATGCAAATAGAGACCAAAAGAAAGCAGGAGTAGCATTACTCATATCCAATAAAATAGACTTTAAAACAAAGGCTGTGAAAAGAGACAAAGAAGACCACTACATAAGATTAAAGGATCAATCCAAGAAGAAGATATAACAATTACAAATATATATGCACCCAACATAGGAGCACTGCAATATATAAGACAAATGCTAACAAGCATGAAAGGGAAATTAATAATACGATAATAGTGGGAGACTTTAATACCCCACTCATACCTATGGACAGATCAACTAAACAGAAAATTAACAAAAGAAATGCAAACTTTAAATGATACAATAGACCAGTTAGACCTAATTGATATCTATATGACATTTCACCACAAAACAATGAATTTCACCTTTTTCTCAAGTGCACACGGAACCTTTTCCAGGACAGATCACATCCTGGGCCATGAATCTAACCTTGATAAATTCAAAAAAATCTAAATCATTCCAAGCATCTTTTCTGACCATAATGCACTAAGGTTAGATCTCAATTACAGGAGAAAAACTATTAAAAATTCCAACATTTGGAGGCTGAACAACACCCTTCTGAATAACCAACAAATCACAGAAGAAATCAAAAAAGAAATCAAAAATGCATAGAAATGAATGAAAATGAAAACACAACTACCCAAAACCTGTGGGACACTATAAAAGCAGTGCTAAGAGGAAAGTTCATAACAATACAGGCATACCTCAAGAAACAAGAAAAAGTCAAATAAATAACCTAACTCTACATCTAAAGCAACTAGAAAAGGAAGAAATAGAAAACCCTAGAGTTAGTAGAAGGAAAGAAATCTTAAAAATTAGGGCAGAAATAAATGCAAAAGAAAAGAGACCATAGCAAAAATCAACAAAGCCAAAAGCTGGTTCTTTGAAAGGATAAATAAAATTGACAAACCATTAGCCAGACTCATCAAGAAACAAAGAGAAAAAAATCAAATCAATAAAATTAGAAATGAAAATGGAGAGATCACAACAGACAACACAGAAATACAAAGGATCTTAAGAGACTACTATCAGCAATTATATGCCAATAAAATGGACAACGTGGAAGAAATGGACAAATTCTTAGAAAAGTACAACTTTCCAAAACTGAACCAGGAAGAAATAGAAAATCTTAGGAGACCCATCACAAGCATGGAAATTGAAACTGTAATCAGAAATCTTCCAGCAAACAAAAGCTCAGGTCCAGACAGCTTCACAGCTGAATTCTACCAAAAATTTTGAGAAGAGCTAATACCTATCTTACTGAAACTCTTCCAGAAAATTGCAGAGGAAGGTCAACTTCCAAACTCATTCTATGAGGCCACCATCACCCTGATACCAAAACCTGACAAAGACACCACAAAAAAGAAAACTACAGGCCAATATCACTGATGAACATAGATGCAAAAATCCTTAACAAAATTCTAGCAATCAGAGTCCAACAACACATTAAAAAGATCATACACCATGACCAAGTGGGCTTTATCCCAGGGATGCAAGGATTCTTCAATATCCGCAAATCAATCAATGTAATTCACCACATTAACAAATTGAAAAATAAAAGTCATATGATTATCTCAATAGATGCAGAGAAGGCCTTTAACAAAATTCAACATCCATTTATGATAAAAACTCTCCAGAAAGCAGGAATAGAGGGAACGTACCTCAACATAATAAGAGCTATATATGACAAACCCACAGCAAACATTATCCTCAATGGTGAAAAATTGAAAGCATTTCCCCTAAAGTCAGGAACAAGACAAGGGTGCCCACTTTGACCACTACTATTCAATATAGCTCTGGAAGTTTTGGCCACAGCAATCAGAGCAGAAAAAGAAGTAAAAAGAATCCAAATTGGAAAAGAAGAAGTAAAACTCTCACTGATTGCAGATGACATGATCCTCTACATAGAAAACCCTAAAGACTCCACCAGAAAACTACTAGAGCTAATCAATGAATATAGTAAAGTTGCAGGATATAAAATCAACACTCAGAAATCCCTTGCATTCCTATACACTAATAATGAGAAAGTAGAAAAAGAAGTTAAGGAAACAATTCCATTCACCATTGCAATGAAAAGAATAAAATACTTAGGAATATACCTACCTAAAGAAACTAAAGACCTATATATCAAAAACTATAAAACACTGATGAAAGAAATCAAAGAGGACACTAATAGATGGAGAAATATACCATGTTCATGGATCAGAAGGGTCAATATGGTGAAAATGAGTATACTACCCAAAGCAATCTACAGATTCAATGCAATCCCTATCAAGCTACCAGCAGTATTTTTCACAGAACTAGAACAAATAATTTCAAGATTTGCATGGAAATACAAAAAACCTCGAATAGCCAAAAGCCATCTTGAGAAAGAAGAATGGAACTGGAGGAATCAACTTGCCTGACTTCAGGCTCTACTACAAAGCCACAGTCATTAAGACAGTATGGTACTGGCACAAAGACAGAAATATAGATCAATGGAACAAAATAGAAAGCCCAGAGATACATCCACACACCTATGGACACCTTACCTTTGACAAAGGAGGCAAGAATATACAATGGAGTAAAAACAATCTCTTTAACAAGTGGTGCTGGGAAAACTGGTCAACCACTTGTAAAAGAATGAAACTAGATCACTTTCTAACACCATACACAAAAATAAACTCAAAATGGATTAAAGATCTAAACATAAGACCAGAAACTATAAAACTCCTAGAGGAGAACATAGGCATTACACTCTCCAACATAAATTACAGCAGGATCCTCTATGATCCACCTCCCAGAATACTGGAAATAAAAGCAAAAATAAACAAATGGGATCTAATTAAAATTAAAAGCTTCTGCACAACAAAGGAAACTATAAGCAAGGTGAAAAGACAGCCTTCTGAATGGGAGAAAACAATAGCAAATGAAGCAACTGACAAACAACTAATCTCAAAGATATACAAGCAACTTATGCAGCTCAACTCCAGAAAAATAAACGATCCAGTCAAAAAATGGGCCAAAGAACTAAATAGGCATTTCTCCAAAGAAGACATACAGATGGCTAACAAACACATGAAAAGATGCTCAACATCACTCATTACCAGAGAAATGCAAATCAAGACCACAATGAGGTACCATTTCACACCAGTCAGAATGGCTGCGATCCAAAAGTCTACAAGCAATAAATGCTGGAGAGGATGTGGAGAAAAGGGAACCCTCTTACACTGTTGGTGGGAATGCAAACTAGTACAGCCACTATGGAAAACAGTGTGGAGATTACTTAAAAAACTGGAAATAGAACTGCCTTATGACCCAGCAATCCCACTGCTGGGCATACACACTGAGGAAACTAAAATTGAAAGAGACACATGTACCCCAATGTTCATTGCAGCATTGTTTATAATAGCCAGGACATGGAAGCAACCTAGATGTCCATCAGCAGATGAACGGATAAGAAAGTTGTGTTACATATACACAATGGAGTATTACTCAGCCCTTAAAAAGAATAAATTTAAATCAGTTCTAATGAGATAGATGAAACTGGAGCCGATTATACAGAGTGAAGTAAGCCAGAAAGAAAAACACCAATACAGTATACTGACACATATATATGGAATTTAGAAAGATAGTAATGATGACCCTGTATGTGAGACAACAAAAGAGACACAGAGGTATAGAATGGACTTTTGGCCTCTGAGGGAGAGGGAGAGGGTGGGATGATTTGGGAGAATGGCATTGAAACATGTATACTATCATGTAAGAAACAAAACGCCAGTCTATGTTCGATACAGGATACAGGATGCTTGGGGCTGGTGCATGGGGATGATCCAGAGAGATGATATGGGGTGGGAGTTGGGAGGGGGTTTCAGGATTGGGAGCTCGTGTACACCTGTGGCTGATTCATGTCAATGTATGGCAAAACCAATACAGTATTGTAAAGTAGAATAAAGTAAAAATAAAATTTCAAAAAAATTTTTAAAAATAAATAAAGAATAAATGTAAATCTTAGAAAACTGAAAAATATTGAGGCGAATCCACTTCTATTTGACTTGTAATATGCTTTATGTTTTATCTAAATTAAAAGGATCTAGATCCCTCTAAATAGGCTTACTGGGTGGCTAAGTGGTAAAGAATGTGCCTGCCAATGAAGGAGACACGGGTTCGATCCCTGGGTCAGGAAGATCCCATGGAGAAGGGAATGGCTAGAGTATTTTTGCCTGGAGAATCCCATGGCCAGAGGAGCCTGGCAGGATACAGTTCATGAAGTTGCAAAGAGTCAGACATGACTTAGCAACTAAACAATAACAACAATATCCCTCTAAATCAATGGGTGCATTTTCTCTTCACAATCCCAACAAGACTACCAGAGAAAATACTGCTGGCTCATCTGATGTGCTTGAAGAACATGCAAGAAACAGGTAAGATACAGAGGAACATAAGAATCACCCTGCACTGGCATTTATTGCAAACACATATTCTGTATGAAGGATTTCAAAGCTCTCCTTTAGAAACATAGGTGCATACACAACTGGCCATGAAGGCTCCTGTTTGTGTCAATTGGTAAATCCTTTTCTTACAAGACCTCTAGTCTGCACTGTGCTGTGCTTTGTCGCTCAGCCATGCCTGACTCTGCGACCACATGGGCTGTAGCCCATTGGCTCTTCTGTCCATGGGGATTCTCCAGGCAAGAATACTGGAGTGGGTTGCCATGCCCTCCTCCAAGGGATCTTTCCAACCCAGGGATAGAAGCCATGTCTCCCACATTGCAGGTGGATTTCTTAATGTCTGAGCCACCAGGGAAGCCCAAGAATACTGGAGTGGATAGCCTATCCCTTCTCCAGGGCATCTTCCCAACCCAGGAATCAAGCCAGGATCTCCTGCATTGCAGGTAGATTCTTTACAGCTGAGCTACCAGGGAAGCCCAACCTTTACTCTGTGTGCTGTGCTTAGTCGCTCAGTCATGTCTGACTCTTTGTGACCACATGGACTGTAGCTGACCAGGCTCCTCTGTCCATGGGGATTCTCCAGGCAAGAATATTGGCGTTGGTTGCAGTGCCCTCCACCAGGGGATCGTCCCAACCCAGGGATTGAACCCAGGTCTCCTGCATTGCAGGCAGATTCTTTACCATCTGAGCCACCAGGGAAGCCTGACCTTTAGTCTACACCTCAGCAAAAACTATCTAGGTGCTATATTTTCATGTTCAATCACAAATTTGAACCATTCCTTAGACCTGTTTGTGCTACCTGTATTTGCATGAGATATCTTTGTTCAGAACTCTTACCTATGCCATTTTTTTTTTAAAAGGATGCTTGGAATAAAACTACATTTCTAGTTTTTTAGTTTATCCTGTCAGAAGCCTTTAATACGCATAACCAGGAAGGGAATCACGGATACATTTGGCATTGTTGAGATTGTACATGCAGAACCAAATTCTTCTGGCAGGAAATATTTACCTCTCACCTGCAGCAGAGAGATGCTGTTATACACCTCTCTGAATAAGGAAATCACAAGAATATTAATAAAACAGAGTTTAGTGTAGCATAAGCAAGGAAGCAATGTGGAGACAGTTTTCAGAACAGAAAACTTCTTACCTGAGACCATTCTCTTTCGTACAGAAAGGAGAATGCTGCAGGAAGATGTTAAAAAATATATCTTCTATACCAAGTTTATTAAGTACTCCATATATCTTAAAGTTTAGTAGCACAAGTGAATGAGAATATATTGAGAAACTCATCAACTATTGAAAAGACATTAAAAAAATTTAGTATAAGACTATTTCTATTTGTTAATGAACAAATAAAAGGATTAGGAATTAGGAATATTGAACTATTTATGCCTCTGGCTCCACCCCTGCCTGTGAACACATTTGGCTTAAAATGAAGGGACAGATGAACAGATGAATCCCTTTATGAAAAATCAACCGTAGGCCAGAGAAAGCTTTGGTTAGAATAAATACTGACATCTGCAGATGGAATGAACTGCAGGGCAATGTTTAATATATCTCAGCTTTTCTTGTTTAACATTTACTGAGATTCAGCAATGTGCTTGCAGCTCTTCAGAATGTGAGCACAACTAGGTTTCTCTCTTCAAGAATGGAGCAAAAAAATATTTCCTGGTTAGTTAAGGAGAACTTTGATATGAAGATAATTTGTATGCCTTTGCCTGTGGAATTCAGGAAGCCCAGATTTATAAGATCATATGAAGTTAACAAGTAGATGAGCATCCAGTGTATTCTTACTGTGATGGTGGAATACAAGAAAAAAAAAAATCTTACTAAGGAAACAGTAAGAGACTGATGTCGTGAATAAAACGAAAGATGGTGTATCAGAGATTAAGTAAGAAAGTATTAAAGGAGGGCAAAGAAGGGAGAAGTAAGTGTGAACTGGAATATGCAAGATAGAAGAGTTAGGATGGAAATGAAAATAGACTGGCTTTCGAATATGCAGGGCACTGTGGACCCACACCTCCACTGGAGACTCCTGGACACTCACAGGCAAGTCTGGCTCAGTCTCTTGTGGGGTTACTCTTCCTTTCTCCTGGCTCCTGGTGCACATTAGGTTTTGTTTGCACCCTCCAAGAGTCTGTTTCCCCAGTCCTGTGGATGTTCTATAAGCAAATCCCACTGGCCTCCAAAGTCAAATTCCCTGGAGGTTCTCAGTCGCTTTGCTGGATTCCCAGGTTGGGAAATCTGTTGTGGTCCCTAGAACTTTCTTAACAATGAGAGAATTTCTTTGGTATAATTGTTCTGCAGTTCATGGGTCATCTGCTAGTTGTCTGTATGGTGGGGCTAATAGTGACCTCCTACAAGAGGGCTTATCCCACATGCTGCGTGACCCAGACCTGGTGCAGCCAGAGCCCTTTTCCCCATAGCAGGTCACTGCTGACCCATGCCTCCACAGGAGACACTCAAACACTTGAGATCCTTGAGCCACTCAAGGCAGGTCTGGCTCAGTCTCTGTGGGACCTCTGGGTCCTGGTGCACACAAGGTTATGTTTGAGTCCTCTGAGCATCTCTGGTGGGTATGGAGTTTGATTCTAAATGTGATGTTGCCCCTCTTACCATCTTGTTGGGGATTGTCCTTTGCCCTTGGATGTGGGGTATCTCTTTTTGGTGGGATACAATGTTCTCCTGTTGATGGTTGTTCAGCAGTGAGTTGCAATTCTGGAGTTCTCTCAGGAGAAGATGAACACACTTCCTTCTACTCCACCATTATGTTAGGTCAGGAGCACTGAATACAATAGTGCCAGCACAAGTCCTTTTGAAAGAGGTCACCATTACTTTCATTACCCCTACCATAGTTTTGCCTCAGGCCAAACATCAGGGAGGGAACATAACCCTGCCCATCATCAGAAAATAGGATTAAAGATTTACTGAGCATGGCCATACCCATCAGAACAAGACCCAGTTTCCCCCACAGTCAGTCTTTCCCATCAGCAAGCTCCCATAAGCCTCTTATCCTTATCCATCAGAGGGTAGACAGAATGAAAACCACAGTCACAGAAAACTAATCAAACTGATCACATGGACCACAGCCTTGTCTAACGCAATGAAACTACAAGGAATGCCGTGTAGGGCCATCCAAGACAGGTCATAGTGGAGAGTTCTGACAAAATTGTGGTCCACTGGAGAAGGGAATGGCAAACCACTTCAGTGTGCTTGCCTTGAGAACGCCATGAACAGTATGAAAAGGCAAAAAGATATGATACTGAAAGGTGACCTCCCATGTTGGTAGGGGCCCAGTGTGCTACTGGAGAAGAGTAGAGAAATAACTCCAGAACGAATGAAGAGATGGAGCCAAAGCAAAAACAACACCTAGTTGTGGAGGTGACTGGTGATGGAAGTAAATTCTGATACTGTAAAGAACAATACTGCATAGGAACCTGGAATGTTAGGCCATGAATCAAGGTAAATTGGAAGTGGTCAAACAGGAGATGGCAAGAGTGAACATCGACATTTTAGGAATCAGTGAACTAAAATGGACTTGAATGGGCGAATTTAATGCAGATGATCATTATATCTACTACTGTGGGCAAGAATCCCTTCAAAGAAATGGAGTAACCCTCATAGTCAACAAAAGAATCTGAAATGCAGTACTTGGGTGCAGTCTCAAAAACAACAGAATAATCTCTGTTCATTTCTAAGGCAAACAATTCAGTATCACAGTAATGCAAATCTATACTCCAACCAATAATATTGAAGAAGCTGAAGTTGAACGGTTCTATGAAGGCCTACAAGACCTAGAACTAACACCAAAAACAGATGTCCTTTTCATCATAGGGAACTGGAATGCAAAAGTAAGAAGTCAAGAGACACCTGGAGTAACAGGCAAATTTGGCCTTGGGGTACAGAATGAAGCAGGGAAAAGGCTAACAGTGTTTTGCGAAGAGAACGCACTGGTCATAGCAAACACCCTCTTCCAATAACACTAGAGATGACTACACATGGACATCACCAAATGGTCAGTAATGGAAATCAGATTGATAATATTATTTGCAGCCAAAGATGGAGAAGTTCTATACAGTCAGCAAAAAACAAGACCAGGAGCTAACTGTGGCTCAGATCATGAACTCCTTATTGCAAAATTCAAACTTAAATTGAAGAAAGTAGGGAAAAATACTAACCATTCAGTTCAGTTCAGTTCAGTCATTCAGTCATGTCTGACTCTTTGCGACCCCATGAACTGCAGCACGCCAGGCCTCCCTGTCCATCACCAACTCTTGGAGTTCACCCAAACTCATGTCCATTGAGTCAGTGATGCCATCCAGCCAGGTATGACATAAATCAAATCCCTTACAATTATACAGTGGAAGTGACAAATAGATTCCAAGGATCGGATCTGACAGACAGAGTGCCTGAAGAACTATGGACAGAGGTTCATGACATTGTACAAGAGGCAGTGATCAAGACCCTCCCCAAGAAAAAGAAATGTAAAAAGGAAAACAGTTGTCTGATGAGGCCTTAGAAATAGCTGAGAAAAGAAGAGAAGCTAAAGGCAAGGAAAAAAGGAAAGATATACCTATCTGTGTCCAGAATTTGAAAGAATAGCAAGGAGAGATAAGAAAGCCTTTCTAAGTGATCAGTGCAAAGAAAATAGAGGAAAACAACAGAATGGGAAAGACTAGAGATCTCTTCAATAAAACTAGAGATACCAAGGGAATACTTCATGTAAAAATGGACACAATAAAAGACAGAAATGGTATGGACCTAAAAGAAGCAGCAGATATTAAGAAGAACCAGCAAGAATACGCAGAACTATACAAAAAATGTTAATGGCCCAGATAACCACGATGGTATGACCACTCACCTAGAGCCAGACATCCTGGAGTGCAAAGTCAAGTGGGCCTTAGGAAGCATCATTATGAACAAAGCTAGTGGAGGTGATGGAATTCCACCTGAGCTATTTCAAATCTTAAAAGATAATGTAAAAGTGCTGCACTCAATATGTCAGCAAATTTGGATGACTCAGCAGTGGCCACAGGACTGGAAAAGGTCAGTTTTCATTCCAATTCCAAAGAAAGGCAATGCCAAAGAATGTTCAAACACAATTGCACTCATCTCCCATGATCTCAAAGTCATGGTCAAAATTCTCAAGTGAGGCTTCAACAGTACATGAACAAAGAACTTGTTCAAGTAGGATTTAGAAAGGCAGCACAACCAAACATCTGTCGGATCATAGAAAAAGCAAAAGAGTTCCAGAAAAACATCTATTTCTGTTTTATTGACTATGCTAAAGCCTTTGATTGTGTGGATCATAACAAACTGTGGAACATTCTTAAAGAGATGGGACTACCAGACCACCATACCTGCCTCCTGAGAAATTTGTATGCAGGTCAAGAAGCAACAGTTAGAACCGGACATGGAACAATGAACTTGTTCCAAATTGGGAAAGGAATACATCAAGGCTGTATATTGTCACCATGCTTACTAAACTCATATGCAAAGTACACTGTGTGAAATGCTGGGCTGGATGAATCAAGATTGCCAGAAGAAATATCAATAACCTCAGATATGCAGATGACACCACCATTATGGCAGAAAGCGAAGAGAAACTGAAGAGCCTCTTGATGAAAGTGAAAGAGGAGAGTGAAAAAAGCTGTCTTAAAACTCAACATTCTTAAAACTAAGATCATAGCATTTGGTCCCATTACTTCATGTCAAACAAATAGGGAAACAGTGGAAACAGGGAGAGACTATTTTCTTGGGCTCCAAAATCACTGCAGATGGTGACTGCAGAAATGAAATTAAAAGATGCTTGCTCCTTGGAAGAAAAGTTACGACCAAACTAGACAGCATATTAAAAAGCAGAGATGTTACTTTGACAACAAATGTCCATCTAGTCAAAACTATGGTTTTTCCAGTAGTCATGTATACATGTGAGAGTTGGACCATAAAGAAAGCTGAGTGCCAAAGAATTAATGCTTTTGAACTGTGGTGTTGGAGAAGACTCTTGAGACTCCCTTGGACTGCAAGATCAAACCAGTCAATCCTAAATGAAATCAACCCTGAATATTCATTGGAAGGCCTGATGCTGAAGCTGAAACTCCAATACCTTGGCCACCTGATGCGAAGAACTGACTCACTGGAAAAGACCCAGATGCTGGGGAAAATTGAATGCAGGAGGAGAAGTGGACAACAGAGGATGAGATGGTTGGACGGCATCACCGACTCAATGGACATGATTTGGGTGGACTGCAGGAATTGGTGATGGACAGAGAGTCCTGGCAAGCTGCAGTTCATGGGGTCACAAAGAGTCAGACATGACTGAGCAACTGAACTGAACTGAACAAAAGAGACTGTTGTCATACCTGGAGAGGTAAAATGAGGGAAGTTGGGAGTGTGAGTTTTCATGAGGCAAATGTAAATAAAAAATAATCAATGATCTCAAAATGAAGGAGTGACTTAGACTCTTCAGTAATGTTGGAGATTGTGTAAAATAAGGACAGAAAGTTTTAATTGAATTTAAGGGCCTGAAAATCATTGGTGATTTTAAGAACACATTTAATAGCATGATGGAGGCAGAAGCCAATACGCATTGAGGAGTAATAGGGAAGTGATTGAATGGAGCCAACAAGGTTGAGCACAAGATAACGTGGCTTAGCCAAGAGAGAAAACTAGATGGGGCTGTGGGATTTTAGCATCCTTAATATTTAGAGTATATTTATGTTTGGAGTGAGATCTTAAATAAGAGGTAGGGGAGGGAGGGAGAGAGAGGATGAACAGTGTAATATTTTTATAGTATCTGGTAATAATTCTAGCGAATACATAATGAATTTAACTATGATTGCCAACTGTTCAAAAAAATGCAAAACCAAAATTATAGGTGAAAATACTGGGTCCTGAAGCAAAACTATCAGAAATAGATTGCTATCCGAGGGTAATTGCAAAGCAAATGTCTTTAATGAAGAGTCCCTCCTTTTTTTCATGAGACTACCTACAAAGAAAAGGTGGCAAGAATACACAGAACTATACAAAAACGATGTTAATGATCCAGATAACCACGATGGTGTGCACTCAACTAGAGCCAGACATCCTGGAATGCAAAGTCAAGTGGGCCTTAGGAAGCATCACAATGTACAAAGCTAGTAGAGGTGATGGAATTCCAGTTGAGATATTTCAAATCCTAAAAGATGATGCTGTGAAAGTGCTGCACTCAATATGCCAGCAAATTTGGAAAACTCAGCAGTGGCCACAGGACACAAAAGGTCAGTTTTCATTCCAATCTCAAAGAAAGGCAATGCCAAAGAATATTCAAACTACCGCACAGTTGCACTCATCTCACACACTAGTAATGTAATGTTCAAAATTCTCCAAGCAAGGCTTCAACAGTACATGAACCATGAACTGCCAGATGTTCAAGATGGATGTAGAAAAGGCAGAGGAACCAGAAATCAAATTGCCAACATCTGCTGGATCATCGAAAAAGCAAGAGTTCCAGAAAAATATCTACTTCAGCTTTATTGACTATGCCAAATCACAACAAACTGTGGAATATTCTGAAAGTGATGGGAATACCAGACCAACAGACCGTCTCTTGAGAAATCTGTATGCAGGTCAGGAAGCAACAGTTAGAACTGGACATGGAACAACAGACTGGTTCCAAATGGGAAAAGGAGTATGTCAAGGATGTATATTGTCACCCTGCTCATTTAACTTATATGCAGAGTACATCATGAGAAATGCTGGGCTGGATAAAGCACAAGCTGGAATCAGCATTGCTGGGAGAAATATCAATAAACTCAGATATGCAGATGACACCACCCTTATGGCAGAAAGCAAAGAAAAACTAAAGAGCCTCTTGATGACAGTGAAAGAGGAAAGTGAAAAAAGTTGGCTTAAAGCTCAACATTCAGAAAACTAAGATCATGGCATCCAGTCCCATCACTTCATGGCAAATAGATGGGGAAACAGTGGAAACAGTTGCAGGCTTTCTTTGTGGGGGGCTCCAAAATCACTGCAGATGGTAACTGCAGCCATGACATCAAAAGACACTTAACTCCTTGGAAGAAAAGTTATGACCAAACTAGAAAGCATATTAAAAAGCAGAGACATCATTTTGCCAATAAAGGTCCATCTAGTCAAAACTATGGTTTTTCCAGTAGTCATGTATGAATGTGAGAGTTGGACTATAAAGAGAGCTGAGCGCCAAAGAATTAGATGCTTTTGAACTGTGATGTTGGAGAAGACTCCTGAGACTCCTTTGGACAGAAAGGAGATATAACCAGTCCATCCTAAAGGAAATCAGTCCTGAATATTCATTGGAAGGACTGATGCTGAAGCTGAAACGCCAATACTTTGGCCACCTGATGCGAAGAACTGACTCATTTAAAAACTCCCTAATGCTGGGAAAGACTGAAGGCAGGAGGAGAAGGGGACGACAGAGGATGAGATGGTTGGATGTCATTACCAACTCAATGGACATGCATTTGAGTAAGCTCTGGGAGTTGGTGATGGACAGGGAGGCCTGGCGTGCTGCAGTTCATGGGGTTGCAAAATGTCGACACAACTGAGTGACTGAACTGAACCGAACCTGCAAAGCATTAGTACTTTTCAAGAATTTTGTACTTATGTCATTTTTCATAAATGACTGTGTAAAAAGAAAATAAAGATGAGTGAAATATTTGATGTCTTATTTTCTGTCGAGAAACTTTTCTATATACCCCATTACAATACTTAGCATTCTTAATTATATTTATCAGTCCTTCCCACTAGACCAGTACTGTCCCATAGAGATATAATGTAAGCCCCATATGCAATTTAGAATTCTCTAGTAGAGACACTTAAAATGTAAAAAGAAACAGGTGAAATTATGTTAGTATATTTTATTAAATTGTGTCCAAATTATTATTTTGACATGTCATCAGTATATAAAGTTAGTAATGAAATATTTGACATTTCTTAACTAAATCTTCAAAATCTGTTATGTACTTTTATACTTATGTGAAAGTGAAGTCACTCAGTCGTGTCCGACTCTTTGCGACCCCGTGGACTGTTGCCCACCAAGCTCCTCTGTCCATGGGATTCTCCAGGCAAGAGTACTGGAGTGGGTTGCCATTTCCTTCTCCAGGGATCTTGCTGACCCAGGATTGAACCCAGGTCTCCCCCATTGCGAGCAGACGCTTTAACCTCTGAGCCACCAGGGAAGACTAGCCACATTTCAACTGGTTAGTAGTGACACGTATATAGTGGCTACCATACTGAACAATGGGCTTCTTAAATATCCTTGAAATTTACTGTGTAGGAACTTAGAAAACCCTTGTATCCCCAACCCCAGCTCAGAGACTAGCAGATAATTAAATGAATAAAATACATTCTTATGTTATTATTGATTGCCTTATCAAGTATAATAAGGTCCATTTTTAGGCATTATGGAAAGGAACAAAACTGAAGAGGAAAGGACAGAATAAATGTTTTATATATGTGTATGTGTCTCCTCTAAGGTCTTGGGAGGGCAGTGAGATGTTCATCTTTACCTTGTTTCTACCATTTTGGAATCTAAAACAGCAGATAGAAAAAAATTCTTTTGGAATGTTCTCCTTTTGTTATGTACAATATGTCATGTAGTTTTTGTTTTTTTTTAAACCTCTGCTACATAATAGGAGAAGGAAATGGCAACCCACTCCAGTATTTTTGCTTGGAGAATCCCAGGGACAGAGGAGCCTGGTGGGCTGCCATCTATGGGGTTGCACAGAGTCGGATATGACTGAAGTGACTTAGCATGCATGCATGCATGCATTGGAGAAGGAAATGGCAACCCACTTCAGTATTCTTGCTTGGAGAATCCCAAGGACAGAGGAGCCTGGTGGACTGCCGTCTGTGGGGGTCGCACAGAGTCAGACACGACTGACCCGACTTAGCAGCAGCAGCTACATAATAGGGGCATTTGAAGACAGTATCCCTTTCTGGTTCATCTTCTTATCCTCTACTATGTGAACAACAGAATACTCACTCCATAAAGATTTGTGCCATTCTTTAGAGTAGGTTTCCTCAGGTCTGCCTTTTCCCTTACAGTTTATTGACTATAACTATGTTGAATCTGCCTACTGCTGGCATAGTTCTCAAAGGTGGTTAGCTTCCTTAAGATAACATAGTACCCAAAATGCAATTTTCATGAAAAGCATATGTAAATAAAAGGTGCAGAGGAGGTTTTTAGGAAACTGTATTGAACAGAAAGGCAAAGTCACTAAAGCCACGTATTCATTTTTGTCAGGGGCCTGTACTATTCTTGGAAATAAGATGATTAGAAAGTATTTTGTGTTCTCCTTTACATTAATGTCTTTGAACTAAATGTATTTTTACATGAAGAGTGAGGAGAAGTATAAATAGAATTCTTAAATAGTGATTTACTCTCTTCTCTCCAAGTTAGTAAAAATCCCTTTCTTGGTTTGTATGTTTACTTGCTTATTATCTTTCACTCCCACCAAACTGTAGTGCCCATAAAAATGAGTGAGCATATCTTTTTTTTTTAATCAGTATGTACCCAAATGGCAATCCATTCCAGTATTCTTGTCTGGAAAATCCCAAGGACAGAGGAGCCTGGCGGGCTATAGGCTATGGGGTTGCAAAGAGTCGGACATGACTGAGCAATTAAACAATAACCCGATGTAGTACTATGTTGGGCATGTAGAAGGTGCTCAATAAATAATACTGGATTAATAAGAAAGAAAGCGCTAAGTCATGTCCAATCCTTGTGACCCTATGGACTGTAGTCTGCCAGGATCCTCTGCCCTTGGGATTTTCCAAGCAAGAATACTGGAGTGGGTTGCCATTTCCTTCTCCAGGGGACCTTCCTTGGGCTTCCCTGGTGGCTCAGCTGGTAAAGAATCCACCTTCAATGCAGGAGACCTGGGTTCGATCCCTGGGTTGGGAAGATCCCCCTGGAGAAGAGAAAGGCTACCCACTCCAGTATTCTGGCCTGGAGAATTTCATGGACTGTATAGTCCATAGGGTTGGAAAGAAAAATCAGGCAATACTGGATTAATGAAAGAATGGGATATTTATTACACTGCAATAATATTCATGACTTTTACAAATGGATGATCAAAATTTAACTGAGAAGTAGGGAAAACTCAAAGTGTCATGATTTTTGAAGTTTTTTTGTGTGTGTAAATTAAAATGATTTACTGAATATTGTTCCTCAAATAACTCGAAGAATCTGCTGGATTTCTGACTAAGTTCTATTTCCTTTGCATCCATCATCTGTGGAAATAAACCCTATCCAATTATTTTTCATTCACTATATATAACAACACATTGCTTAAAAAGAGATGAAGATGGGACTTCATATTTTACTTTGGAAGCATAAAGCTTGTTATTATTACTATTTTTTGGATGTAAGCTAGAACTTCACTGACCTACTTAGATGAAGTTTAGCTAAAATTTAACCATGAGAAAAAAAGAAAGGAACTGTATTAAGCAAAGTTCTCTAGAGCAGTTGGCAAATGGAGACACAGGAGAGCTGCTGCTATAGTTCCAGTGTGAGTCCAAAGTTTTGAGAACTAGGACAGTTGATAGTTTAGTTCCAGTTTGATTCCCAAAGCCCAAGATCCAGCAGAGTTGATGCTGTGAGTTCCAGTCTGAAAGCCAACAGGCTCAAGACCCATGAAGAACTGATGTTTCAGTTCTAGTCCTAAGACATGAAAAGATCCATGTCCCAGGTCAAGTTGTCAGGGAGGAATAGTTCCCTCTTTTTCAAGATATAAGCGTGTTCATCCTTTTTTGTATTAGGGAAAGCAATCAGCTTTGCTCAATCTACCCATTCAAACCTTCAGTTCAGTTCAGTCGCTCAGTCGTGTCCAACTCTTTGCGACCCCATGAATCGCAGCATGCCAGGCCTCCCTGTTCATTACCGTCTCTCGGAGTTCACTCAGACTCACGTCCATCAAGTCTGTGATGCCATCCAACCATCTCATCCTCAGTCGTCCCCTTCTCCTCCTGGCCCCCAATCCCTCCCAGCATCAGAGTCTTTTCCAGTGAGTCAACTCTTTGCATGAGGTGGCCAAAGTACTGGAGTTTCAGCTTCAGCATCATTCCTTCCAAAGAAATCCCAGGGTTGATCTCCTTCAGAAAGGACTGGTTGGATTTCCTTGCAGTCCAAGGACTCTCAAGAGTCTTCTCCAACACAACAGTTCAAAAGCATCAATTCTTCAGCGCTCAGCCTTCTTCACAGTCCAACTCTCACATCCATACATGACCACTGGAAAAACCATAGCCTTGACTAGATGGACCTTAGTTGGCAAAGTAATGTCTCTGCTTTTGAATATGCTATCTAGGTTGGTCATAACTTTTTCTTCCAAGGACTAAGCGTCTTTTAATTTCATGGCTGCAGTCACCATCTGCAGTGATCTTGGGAGCCCCAAAAACAAAGTCTGACACCATTTCCACTGTTTCCCCATCCATTTCACATGAATTGATGGGACTAGATGCCATGATCTTTGTTTTCTGAATGTTGAGCTTTAAGCCAACTTTTTCGTTCTGCTCTTTTACTTTCATCAAGAGGCTTTTAGCTCCTCTTCACTTTCTGCCATAAGGGTGGTGTCATCTGCATATCTGAGGTTATTGATATTTCTCACGGCAATCTTGATTCCAGCTTGTGTTTCTTCCAGTCCAGCGTTTCTCATGATGTACTGTGCATATAAGTTAAATAAGCAGGGTGACAATATACAGCCTTGATGTACTCCTTTTCCTATTTGGAACCAGTCTGTTGTTCCATGTCCAGTTATAACTGTTGCTTCCTGACCTGCATGCAGGTTTCTCAAGAGACAGGTCAGGAGGTCTGGTATTCCCATCTCTTTCAGAATTTTCCACAGTTTATTGTGATCCACACAGTTGAAGGCTTGGCATAGTTAATAAAGCAGAAATAAATGTTTTTCTGGAAGTCTCTTGCTTTTTGATGATCCAGCAGATGTTGGCAATTTGATCCCTGGTTCCTCTGCCTTTTCTAAAACCAGCTTGAACATCTGGAAATTCACGTATTGCTGAAGCCTGGCTTGGAGAATTTTGAGCATTACTTTACTAGCGTGTGAGATGAGTGCAGTTGTGCAGTCGTTTCAGCATTCTTTGGCATTGCCTTTCTTTGGGATTGGAATGAAAACTGACCTTTTCCAGTCCTGTGGCCACTGCTGTGTTTTCTAAATTTCTGGCATTTTGAGTGAAACACTTTCACAGCATCATCTTTCAGGATTTGAAATAGCTCAACTGGAATTCCATCACCTCCACTAGCTCTGTTAGTGATGCTTCCTAAGGCCCACTTGACTTCACATTCCAAGATGTCTGGCTCTAGCTGAGTGTCAGTGATCATACCATCATGATTATCTGGGTAGTGAAGATCTTTTTTGTACAGTTGTTCTGTGTATTCTTGCCACCTCTTCTTAATATCTTCTGCTTCTGTTAGGTCCATACCATTTCTGTCCTTTATTGAGCCCATCTTTGCATGAAATGTTCCTTTGGTATCTCTAATTTTCTTGAAAAGATCTCTAGTCTTTCCCATTCTGTTGTTTTCCTCTGTTTCTTTGCATTGATCACTGAGGTCTGAGGAAGCCTTACAGATAGCTGTGAAAAGAAGAGAAGCGAAAAGCAAAGGAGAAAAGGAAAGATATACCCATTTGAATGCAGAGTTCTAAAGAATAGCAAGGAGAGATAAGAAAGCCTTCCTCAGCGACTGAAGCATACATAGGGACAAAAACATGGCAGCGACATGTTCACAAGAAAACTCTCTGTCCTCATTGCCAACTGCCAGAGAATAACAATCATCTCTCTTCTTTCATGGACCTTTGTGAATAAATAAATAAACCACACAATTGATTAAAGTCAGAAACGTAGGACAGCATAGTATGGCCATTGCTAGCGTTTTGTTTTTATCATCTCAGTTAATTCTCACAATACCCTGGTGACGTAGTTACTATTGCTATCCTCGTTTTACAGATGTAGAGACCAAGATTAAGTGAGAATAAGTTAAACCTAACAGTTTAGCCAGCTAGCAAATGGTTAGCACAGCCAGGATTTAGATGCCAACAAAATAGCTGCAGGGCCCCTCAGTCCCATAAATCGAATACATCAAACCATGATTTGTGGTTATGACTTGAGGCTCCATTCAGTATTTAAGGTTTTAAAAGTGTGAAGTTAAGTAAAATTTAAAGAAAAACACTACCATGCCTGATACCAAAGTAAGGCAACGTTTGTTAAGGGTCACATGGGTTACTAGAGTTGGGGAAAACACAAATTCACTGTGGAAATCTGAGCTGTGAAGGGACACACTTCCTGAGCTGTCATAGAATTCTCAGGTAGTCTACTGCAAATTATGATGAAAACTCTAATAGGTTTCTCATGAGATAACTAATATTAAGCCAAAATTGTGCACAGGCTATCAAGCCAAGAGAGGCAGAGGCCTGCTGAACTCAACCAGGGCCAACATGAGGAGGAAACGTCTTGGTTAAAATCAGTAAGAGGTATCAGATTGCCATCTCTTACCATCGTTTTGAAAAAGAATTGGTCACCAAACCCTTTTTAGTTAATTTCTTACTGACTCTCCAGAAACACGAAGCAGAGGGCATTATGCCTTAGACATTGTAGGTGAGATGACCCGGTCTCATGATACATTTAGTGAAGTCACTCGACCCCCGTGGACTGTAGCCCACCAGGCTCCTCTGTCCATGGGATTCTGCAGGCAAGAGTAATGGAGTGGGTTGCCATTTCCTTCTCCAGAGGATCTTCCCGACCCAGATCAAACCCAGGTCTCCTGCATTGCTGGCAGACGCTTTAACCTCTGAGCCACCAGGGAAGCCCATGATACATTTAGGAGCCTACAAAAATGATTTGGTTTCTGATCTCAAATGGGGTGGACAAAAATGGTTGTGTAAGATAACACAAGATAAGTACATTGTGAAGTACAGGGCCCACTGTTAGTTATTTTCAGTATTTAGGATATTAACAAGTCTTGGGACATCCATAAAACACTTCTTCAAGGAAAAATCATAGAGCCTGCAGTCTGGCCTGGCTCTCTTTTATTTGACAATAGATAAAATTTATTTATTCCTCAGCAAGGGCTCAGGAAGGTTTCTAGAAAACATGATGAGACGAGATGAGGGGGGTGGGGGAGGCAGCTGCAAGAAAGCAGGTAATTTAGCCATGTCTACAGCCAGAAGCAACAGGAACTGTTTATAAAGATGTAGCACAATACATAGTTGCAACAAAGGCAAAAACAAAAGGAAAAGGCTCTCTCTGTACCCCATAAACATTCTTGAGTGTTCTAAACACTGTGCAGGTTTCTACACTTGCAATTTGATGTGGATTTGTTACTAAAATAGGCTAAAGGCCTTTCTTAAGGGGGTGGGCTGAGTTTTATTTTGTTTTCATTGTGCATCTGAGCACCCCGCCTGCTCAGAAAACCCAACCCTGTACTCCTGCTGGAATATGGCAGACTCGGACTTCAGCCTCACTGCAAAAACTCAGAGCAAGCAAAGGCCTAGCTGGTCCACTTAAACACGGCTTTTTTTTTTTTTTTTTTAAACAAACAGACGGCCCTCCACATCCGTGGGTTTCACATCCACAGATGCGGAGGGCCCGCTTAGAACTTGAACATCCATAGATTTTCGTATCCCTTGAGAGTCCGGGAACCAATCCCCGGCGACACCAAGGGGTGAACGTATTAGTTTGATTGCTTCTCCTTACTTAGTACTGGCTGCTGGATATGGCGGGCTGGGCCAGGAGATAGTCCCCAAACGTTTCTCCAAGGTCTACGGAGCTAGGGTGAGGGGCCCGCTCTTCCCGTCCACAAATCAGGCACAGGCCCTTGGTCTGGGTGCACAGTACTTCGTCACTAAGTTACAACTTGGGGGCCTGGAGTTCTGCCCTCAGCCTCCCTACCAGCGCCCCACGTGGTCTGCACCTGGAGTTCCTCCCCCACCCCCGCCCCCGCCCCTTCTGCGCACCCCGCCCCGGCCCCCAGGACAGCCGAGTTCCTGCCGCATGCGCACCTCAGCTGACCCAACCCCCAGCAGCTGATGATAAACCCCCAGAGAGCGTGTATCCGGACTCTAGTCCTGACCCGACGCCAGAGCAGCCCTAACGGTTCCAGATCGCGGGCGCCGCTTCTAGCCCTGAGTCCAGAGCCGAGGTCTTGGGAGACCCAGGACAGCCTCCGCTGAAGGCACAGCCTCCTGGACAGCGGTTGGAACATGAAGCCTCAGCCGCGGCGTGGCCACAGTGCCGATGGCAGCACCGACGCGGCCGTTGCAGGCTTTCTCAGGCTGGGGGTCAAGGAGAATCAGGAAGAAGCTCACGGTCAGTGGCAGGCTGGGCGCTCGGTTCAGAGGGTACCTGGAAACGAACTTCCCTAGAGAGGGCGAGGCTTCCTCCTCAGACGCAGCGGGTTTCTGCCTCTTCCTCAGCGGGCTTGCTCGACGGCCTGATCTTTGGCTTTGGGTTTCTTCTCTTGCAGAGGCCGAGCCCGCAAAGCTCTCGCTTCCTCGAGAGAGGGGAGAGGAGCCGAAGGCTCAGTCCGAACCTGAGCAGGGAGCAGCCCCGGAGGGGAAAGAGGCGGGATATGAGGAAGGAGAAGAAAAGGAAGGCGGCGATGTGGGCGCGGGACATGCGGGCCCCCGGATGGGGAAAGCCGCGAGGCTGAGGTAGAGGCGGAGGCGGGCGCGGGCGGCGGCGAAGGCGGAGAGGAGGGCGGGGGGAGGAGCAGCGCCCGGGAGCCGCCGTCCGAGGTTCGGAAGGCGGCAGACAGGCGCCACCGAGTCTCCCGGCACACCTTCTCGCTGGAGCAGCTGCGGGAGCTGGAGGGAGTTTTCCACCGCACTCCATATCTCAACCGGGCCATGCGGTAAGCGGGCAGATCTGGGGGCGCCGGCTGAGGCGAGCGCGTTCCTGCCCTCAGCTCCAGAGTCGAAAACCCCAGGGCCTGGGGGCGGGGCGGGGGCTCTGTCCGGTGGGAATCGAGTCAGTATTACGGTGGGGAGTTTGAATAAGTCACATCAGGAAACTGTCGGCCCACAGTTAACAAATACGTCGCCTGAGGCGTGGTGGAGTACGTGCGCGGTTGGATTCTACTTTGATTTAAAATATTGGTCATCAGGTATTCATGGATTATATTTGTATTAATGTAAATACTACATTGAACGTGAAAGTCGCTCAGTCGTGTCAGACTCTTTGGGACAGTCCATGGAATTCTCCAGGCCAGAATACTGGAGTGGGTAGCAGTTCCCCCTCTCCACGGGATCTTCCCAAGATTGAACCCAGGGATCAAACCCAGGTCTCCTGCATTGTAAGAGGATGCTTCACCACCTGAGCCACCAGGGAAGCCCAAATCCTACATTGAAAGAAAACTTAAAGTGAAGTCGCTCAGTAGTGTCCGACTCTTTGCGATCCCATGGACTGTAGTCTACCAGGCTTCTCTGTCCATGGGATTTTCCAGGCAAGAGTACTGGAGTGGGTTGCCATTTCCTTCTCCAGGGGATCTTCCTGACCCAGGGATCAACTCCAGGTCTCCTGCATTGCAGGCAGATGATGCTTTACCCTCTGAGCCACCAGGGAATACTGCATTTAAACATCCTTTATCTTAAATCCTGAATAGTTACCCTGAAAGTTAGTGCCTGAGGTAGAATTGTCCCTAAAGCAAACTACAGGGTGGAGAATGAATGGATTGCTGAGTGTTTATGCATGCAGATAAAAATTTAAAAGCTATCATTTACATTGCACTGTATGTTAAGCACTTATCCTAAAGGGTTTTCTACAGATTGTCATTGAATCCTCACAACCCTATGTGAATATAGTAGATACTGTTTTTTATCCTTGCTTCACCTATTAAAAACTGAAGCCCAGAGAGGTGAAGAGAGACTTGCCTAAGATCCACACAGCTGGGATGTGGCTGAGATTTGATCTTAGGAGGCTGTTAAGTAGGCAAGGCCAGAGGTAATGATGTGTTGGTCCAGGTAGTGTTAATAGATAGAAGTGAACAGGTTAAAGAGGTATTTAGAAGGTAAAACTGATAGCAATTCATGGTAGTTTGGACATAGGCATAAGAGGAAATGATTAAGAAAAATATCTGAATTTCTGATTTGCCTAACTGAATGGCGGGTGGTATACTCACTGAGCTCGTGAATATTGAAAGGGTGACAGAAGTTTGCAAGAGACAGAGAAGGGCTGATTGGAGAGGCTGTAGGCAAACCATATCATGGAAACCTCCATGGGGGTAGATGATTTAATGAGAAGGGATGGTAATTAGCATCAACCTTGGCTCAGTATTTTCTGTTCAGTTTGATTACTCCAGGTTTGGTTGGCTTTTGCTGTGTGATAATGCGAAGAATCAGACCAGTTTCTCCCTTTCTCAAGTGTCAAACTCAAGATGTCCCTTGATTTGGGTGTCTAGAACTGCCTATATCTCATTTATATGTTTTGACTGCCTTCACCCAGTTTCCCCACCTGACTCCCTCTGGTAACCACCAATCTAATCCCCCTTTCTTTGTTTGTTTCCTTTTGAAGTATAATTGACCTACAACAATATGTTAGTTCCTGTTATACAACATAGTGATTCACTACTTCTGTACATTTAAAAATGATCACCGTGAGTCTGTCACCATAAAAGATATTATATAATTAGTGACTATATTCCCCACTGTACATTTCATACCATATTCATTTATTTTGCAACCGAAAGTTTTTACCTCTTAATCTCCTTCACCTATTTCTCTCCTCCCCCACCCCCTCCTTTTTCAGACAGCCACCTGTTTTTTTCTCTGTATATATAATTTTGTCTCTGTTTAGTTACATTTGTTCACTTGTTTCATTTATTAGATTCCACCTCTAAGTGAAATCATACAGTGTTTGTCTTTCTGTGTCTGACTTATTTCACTAAACATAATACTCTCTAGGTCCATCCACATTGTTCAGTTCAGTTCAGTCGCTCAGTTGTGTCCAACTCTTTGCGACCCCATAAATCGCAGCACGCCAGGCCTCCCTGTCCATCACCAACTCCCAGAGTTCACTCAGACTCATGTCCATCGAGTCGGTGACGCCATCCAACCATCTCATCCTCAGTTGTCCCCTTCTCCTCATGCCCCTAATCCCTCCCAGCATCAGAGTCTTTTCCAGTGAGTCAACTCTTCCCATGAGATGGCCAAAGTACTGGAGTTTCAGCTTCAGCATCATTCCCTCCAAAGAAATCCAGGGCTGATCTCCTTTAGGATGGACTGGTTGGATCTCCTTGCAGTCCAAGGGAATCTCAAGAGTCTTCTCCAACACCACAGTTCAAAAGCATCAATTCTTCGGTGCTCAGCCTTCTTCACAGTCCAACTCTCACAACCATACAAGACTACTGGAAAAACCATAGCCGTGACTAGATGGACCTTTGTTGGCAAAGTAATGTCTCTGTTTTTAAATATGCTGTCTAGGTTGGCCATAACTTTTCTTCCAAAGAGTAAGCGTCTTTTAATTTCATTGTTGCAAATAGCATAATTTCATTCATTTTTATGACTGAGAAGTATTCCATTGTGTATATATACCACATCTTATTTATCCATGTATCTGTTACTGGGCACTTAGGTTGCTTTCATATTTTGGCTGTTGTAAATAATGCTGCTGTGAACATTGAGGTGCAAATATCATTTTGAATTACTGTTTTCGTTTTCTCTGATATTTACCCAAGAGTCAATTGCTGGGTCACATGATAGTTTTATTTTTAGTTTTTTTGAGAAACCTCCATACTGTTTTCCATAGTGACTGCACCAGTTTACATAACCACAGTGTAGGATTCCCTTTTCTCCACATCCTTGCCAACATTTGTTATCCTTTTGATGATAGCCATTTGATAGATGTGAGGTGATCTCATTATGGTTTTGATTTGTATTTCTCTGACGATTAACAGTGTTAAGCATTTTTTTTTTTCATATGCCTGTTGGCCATCTGTGTATCTTTGGCAAAATGTCTATTCAGGTCTTCTGCCCATTTTTGCATTAGGTTTTTGTTTTTTGATACTGAGTTGTATGAAGTGGAGTGAAAATCACTCAGTTGTGTCCGACTATGTGACCCCCATGGGCTATACAGTCCATGGAATTCTCCAGACCAGAATACTAGAGCGGGTAGCCTTTGCCTTCTACAGGGGATCTTCCCAACCCAGGGCTCGAACCCAGGTCTTCTGCATTGCAGGCGGATTCTTTACCAGCTGAGCCACACAAGGGAAGCCCAAGAATACTGAAGTGGGTAGCCTATCCCTTCTCCAGCAGATCTTCCCAACCCAGGAATAGAACCAGGGTCGCCTGCATTGCAGGCAGATTTTTACCAATTGAGTTATGAGGGAAGCCCGACCTGTTTTTATAAATATTGGATATTAACTCCTTGTCAGTAATACCCTTTGCAAAAATTTTCTCCCATCCAGTAGGTTGTCCTTTTGTTTTGTATATGGTTTCCTTTTCCTGGGTTTTTTACCCTACTGCTCTCCACCCGGGTGCCCTTTCCCAATAAAATCTCTTGCTTTGTCAACACATGTGTCTCCTCGGACAATTCATTTCCAAGTGTTAGACAAGAGCCCAGTTTCGGGCCCTGGAAGGGGTCAGCTTTCTTGCAACAAATGGTGACTCTGGTGGGACTCTTATTTGCTGAGACTGACATCCTGACCACTTGGGGTACTCAGGGGCCAGCTTGCCTGCCAATGGACCAGACCCAGCGGCTGCAACTGGGACCCTTTTGTCCCTGGTCTCCTCCTGACGTGGACAACTGGCCAGAGTGCCCCGACCAGTAAGGAACAAGAGACTTTATTGACCTCTCTCCCCTTCCCTCTCTCTTTCCTCTCCTTAATCCTTCCTTGTTTTTCTAGTCCCTCGGTCCTGGATGCAGGAATCTGGTCGAAGGGCCCTCAGCATGAGCTGAGGATTGGAGACTGATCACCTCCTCTTGGCAGAAAACTTGAATTCTGGTTCTGGTCTGGTCTGATTTCTGGTAGGGCCGAGTTCCAGTCCTCCCTTCTCTGGAGGCCCAGGGAAAAGTCCCACATTGCCTGGGTATCTGTAGGTGGCAGGAGACATCTGTAAGGCCACCCCCTTTGCCCCCTCTCCCACCTCCTTCCCCTTCTTCTTTCAACCTGGCTTCCTTTCCTCCCTTGAAATCTTTGATGTTAGTACTTAGATCTGAAGTTCTGTTTCTCTATAGGAGGTTTTCTGAGAGACTGTATTCTTGTATTTAAAGGCTTCCCTGGTGGAGCCGAGGTTAAAGCATCTGCCTGCAATATGGGAGACCTGGGTTCGATCCCTGGGTCAGCAAGATCCCCTGGAGAAGGAAATGGCAACCCACTCCAGTATTCTTGCCTGGAGAATCCCATGGACGGAGGAGCTTGGTGGGCTACAGTCCACGGCTCGCAAAGAGTTGGACACAACTTCACTTTCACTTTGCTGTGCAAAAGCTTTTAAGTTTAATTAAGTCTCATTTGTTTGTTTTTGCTTTTATTTTATTTTATTTGTCTTAGGAGACATATCAAAAAGTATTGCTGTGATTCATGTCAAAGAATGTTCTGCCTATGTTTTCCTCTAGGAGTTTTATAGTATCTAGTCTTAACATTGCCTTATAGAGAAGGCAATGGCACCCCACTCCAGTACTCTTGCCTGGAAGATTCCCATGGACAGAGGAGCCTAATAGGCTGCAGTCCATGGGGTCGCTAAGAGTCAGACATTACTGAGCGACTTCATTTTCACTTTTCACTTTCATGCATTGGAGAAGGAAATGGCAACCCACTCCAGTGTTCTTGCCTGGAGAATCCCAGGGACAGGGGGGTGTCTTGTGGGCTGCTGTCTATGGGGTTTCACAAAGTCGGACATGACTGAAGTGACTTAGCAGTCTTACATTTAGGTCATTAATCCATTTTGAGCTTATTTTTAATGTTCTGTGAGAAAATGTTCTAATTTCTTTGACGTGCAGCTGTCCAGTATTCCTCAGTCAGTCAGCCAGTCAGTTCAGTTGCTCAGTCATGTCCAACTCTTTGGGACCCCATGAATTGCAGCACGCCAGGCCTCCCTGTACATCACCAACTCCCGGAGTTCACTCAGACTCATGTCCATCGAGTCAGTGATGCCATCCAGCCATCTTATCTTCTGTCGTCCCCTTTTCCTCCTGCCCCCAATCCCTCCCAGCGTCAGAGTCTTTTCCAGTGAGTCAACTCTTCGCATGAGGTAGCCAAAGTACTGGAGTTTCAGCTTTAGCGTCATTCTTTCCAAAGAACACCCAGGACTGATCTCCTTTAGAATGGACTGGTTGGATCTCCTTGCAGTCCAAGGGACTCTCAAGAGTCTTCTCCAACACCACAGTTCAAAAGCATCAGTTCTTTGGTGCTCAGCCTTCTTCACAGTCCAACTCTCACATCCATACACCTGGCACCACTTATTAAAGAGACTGTTTTCCTTGTTGTATATTCTTACCTGCTTTGTCATAGATTAATTGATGATAAGTATTTGGGTTTATTTCTGGACTTTCTAGTCTGTTCTAGTGATCTATGTGTCTGTTTTTAATGCTAGTACCATATTGTGTTTTTGTTGTTGTTGTTGTTGTTGTTTTGCTATGCCCTGTGGCTGGAAAATGAGTACGTCAAGGCTGTATATTGTCACCCTGCTTATTTAACTTATATACAGAGTACATCATGAGAAATGCTGGGCTGGAAGAAGCACCAGCTGGAATCAAGATTGCCGGGAGAAATATCAGTAACCTCAGATACGCAGGTGACACCACCCTTATGGCAGAAAGTGAAGAGGAACTAAAAAGCCTCTTGATGAAAGTGAAAGAGGAGAGTGAAAAAGTTGGCTTAAAGCTCAACATTCAGAAAACGAAGATCATGGCATCTGGTCCCATCACTTCATGGCAAATAGATGGGGAAACAGTGGAAACAGTGTCAGACTTTTATTTTTCTGGGTTCCAAAATCACTGCAGATGGTGAATGCAGCCATGAAATTAAAAGACGCTTACTCCTTGGAAGAAAAGTTATGACCAACCTAGACAGCATATTGCAAAGCAGAGACATTACTTTGCCAACAAAGGTCCGTCTAGTCAAGGCTATGGTTTTTCCTGTGGTCATGTATGGATGTGAGAGTTGGACTGTGAAGAAGGCTGAGCGCTGAAGAATTGATGCTTTTGAACTGTTGTGTTGGAGAAGACTCTTGAGAGTCCCTTGGATTGCAAGGAAATCCAACCAGTCCATTCTGAAGGAGATCAGCCCTGGGATTTCTTTGGAAAGAATGATGCTAAAGCTGAAACTCCAGTACTTTGGCCACCTCATGCGAAGAGTTGACTCATTGGAAAAGACTCTCATGCTGGGAGGGATTGGGGGCAGGAGGAGAAGGGGACGACAGAGGATGAGATGGCTGGATGACATCACTGATTCGATGGACGTGAGTCTGAGTGAACTCTGGGAGTTGGTGGTGGACAGGGAAGCCTGGCGTGCTGCGATTCATGGGGTCTCAGAGAGTCCAACACGACTGAGTGACTGAACTGAACTGAACTCAATGTCTAATTTCCGCCCTGACACAAGGGGTGCTGTGGTGGTCACTTTTTTTTTTTAGGCTCGCTTGTTCAGTCATGCTTTGGGGAGGCAGGAACACTGCAAACAAATATCACTGGTGTGTGTTCACAGTGATTCAGCCACATTGGGTTTGCTCTTCTCATGGTGTGTGTGCTTTCCCAGTCTACACTGCTCAGACTCTAGGTTGCTTTGCCAAGAACTGTGTGATGCAGGCCATGGTTTGCATGCACTTCGCAGGTCTAAGCTGCTCAGTTTCAGGTTCTTGGGTACTCCGCAAAGGTGCAGACTTGGTTGGGCCTGCGTTTTGCGCCTGCCCCAGGTCTGAGCAGCTCAGGTAACCAGGTCCTTGGCACGCGTAGTTGCCCCCAGTTGAAGGCTGTGACTTATCCCCTCCCCCGTCCCAGCCGCTCGGTTTTCTGGGTGTACAACAGGCACGCTTTCTTTCTTCTGGGAAGCTGATCTCTGGCTGTGACCCTCCCAGCTGATATCAACCGTCCAGAATCCCAAGAAGTCTGGGTTAGCAATGATGTCTGCTTGCAGTTTGGTATAGGATGCCTTTCTGGGGCCGTGATTGCCCCCTTCCAGCTCTGGCTGCCCTCTCCTGCCTGTGTCCAGTGGGGGATGGGCTGGTCCGCAGCCGGCCAGCTCTGCTCAGTCCTTTATTCTGTGAGCGAGCCTGGTGGTGGTTAGGGCTTTTTGCGGGATCATGGGATAACTATCCCACAGTCTGGGTTGCTATCAAGCTAGTTCCTTCAGATTGCCCTCAGGGCATTCAGGCCCAGTCCTTATCCTAAGCAATGCCGCCCACTCCTCCCTGTCCTGCCCCTGCTTGCTGGTGGGGCATGCTAACCTCTGGGCTGTCACACCGCTGGGAGTTGCTGTTGGGTATGTAATCTGTGGGTTTTAATTATTTATTTTTTCTCCCTGTTACTTTGCCCTCTGAGATTCCAAGGCTCCCCACAAACCCACTGGAGAGAGTATTTCCTGGTGTTTGCAAACTTCTCTCTTTTTAAGACTATCTTCCCCAGAGGAATCTCCATCCCTACCTCTTTTGTCTCTCTTTTTATCTTTTATATTTTGTCCTACCTCCTTTCGAAGACAAGGGGCTGCTTTTCTGGGTGCCTGATGGCCTCTGCCAGCATTCAGAAGTTGTTCTGTGGAATTTGCTCGGCGCTCAAATGTTCTTTCGATGAATTTGTAGGGGAAAAAGTGGTCTTCCTGTCTTATTCCTCTGCCATCTTAGTACCTCCCCCTCTAATTTTCTTGAAGAGAGCTGTAGTCTCTCCCATTCTATTGTTTTCCTCTATTTTTTTGCATTGATTGCTGAAGAAGTCTTTCTTATCTCTCCTTGCTATTCTTTGGAACTTTGCATTCAAATGGGTATATCTTTCCTTTTCTCCTTTGTCTTTCGCTTCTCTTCTTTTCATAGCTGTTTCTAAGGCCTTCTCACACAACCATTTTGCCTTTTTCATTTTTTTTTCCTTGGGGATGGTCTTGATCCCTACCTCTTGTACAATGTCATGAACCTCTGTCCATAGATCTTCAGGCACTCTCTCTATCAGATCTAATCCCTTGAATCTTTGTCACTTCCACTGTACAATCATAAGGAATTTAATTTAGGTCATATCTGAATGGTGTAGTGCTTTTCCCTACTTTCTTCAATTTAAGTCTGAATTTGCCAATAAGGAGTTTATGGTTTGTGCCACAGTCAGCTCCCAGTCTTGTTTATGCTGACTGTATAGAACTCCTCTGTCTTTGGCTGCAAAGAATATAATTGGTCTGATTTCAGTATTGACCATCTGGTGATGTTCATGTGTAGAGTCTTCTCTTGAGTTATTGGAAGAGGGTGTTTGCTATGACCAGTGCATTCTCTTGGCAAAACTCTGTTAGCCTTTGCCCTGCTTCATTCAGTACTCCAAGGCCAAATTTGCCTGTTACTCCAGATATCTCTTGACTTCCTACTTTTGCATTCTAGTTCCTTATAATGAAAAGGATATCTTTTTTTTTGGTGTTAGTTCTAGAAGGTCTTGTAGGTCTTCATAGAACCATTCAACTTCAGCTTCTTCAGCATTACTGGTCAAGGTATAGACTTGGATTACTGTGATATTGAATGGTTTGCCTTGAAATGAACAGAGATCATTCTGTCCTTTTGAGATTTCATCCATGTACTTCATTTCAGACTCCTTTGTTGACTATGATGGCTACTCCATTTCTTTTAAGGGATTCCTGCCCACAGTAGTGGATATAATGGTCATCCAAGCTAAATTCACCCATTCCAGTCCCCCTTAGTTCACTGATTCCTAAAATGTCGACATTCCTAAAATGTCAAAATGTCGACATTCCTAAAATGTCAACGTGTATTTTGCTGCTTTTGGATGGGATGCTCTATCAGTCCATTAAGTCTAATATGTCATTTGAGGTCAGTGTTTGCTTATTGATTTTCTGTCTGGATGATCTGTCCGTTGATGTAAGTGGGGTGTCAAAGTCCTGAATATCATGTTTACTGTCAGCTTCTCCTTTATGTTTGTTAGTATGTACTGTATGTATTTTAGGTGCTCTTATGTTGGGTGCCTATATATTTACAATTGTTAACATCCTCTTGAGTTGATTCTATGTTCATTATGTAATGTCTGTCTCTTGTTACGGTCTCTGTTTGAAAGACTAGTTTATGATACAAGTGTTGCTACCCCAGCTTTCTTTTGATTTACATTTGCATGAGATACCTTTTTCCATCCTCTCACTTTTTGTCTGAGTATTTAGATCTGAAAGGAAACTCCTGTAAGCAGCATGTATGTGAGATTTGTTTCTGTGTCCAGTCAGCCACTCTGTGTCTTTTAATTGAAGCATTTATTCCATTTATATTTAAAGTAATTATTGGTAGGTATATATTTACTGCCATTTTGTTAATTCTTTTCTTTTTTTTTCTACTTCTTTGCTCTCTTCCTTTGTGATTTGATGGCTTTCTTTAGTGTTACGTTTGGATTCTTTTTTCTTTTGTTTTATCTGTGTCCGTTATACATTTTTGGTTTGTGGTTACTGTGAGGTTTATATAGATAGTATATTTGGTTATACTTACATATACATATGTATGTATATGTATTCTTTTCAGATTCTTTCTATTATAGTTTATTATAAGATTGAATAATCTTCCCTGTGCTATACAGTAAATCCTTGTTATTTATCTATTTTATATATGGTAGTGTGCATCTGTTAATCCCATACTCCCAACTTATTCCCCTTCCTCAGCAACCATGTTTGTTTCTACCTCTGTGAATCTGTTTCTGTTTTGTAAAAAAGTTCATTTGTACTGTTTTTTTGATTCTGCATGTAAGTGATATCTTATAATGTTTGTCTTTGTTGGAATTATTTCACTTTGCCTAATACTATCCAGGTCCACCCACATGGTTACAAATGGCAGAATTTCCTTCTTTTATGGCTGAGTAATATTCCATTGTATATACATACTACCTCTTTATCCATTCATCTGTTGATGAACACTTAGAGTGCTTCCATGTTTTAGTTATTGTAAACAGTGCAATCATGAACATTGGTGTATGTGTATCTTTTCTAATTAGAATTTTGCTCTTTTCTAGGTATATGCCCAAATGTGGGATGAGCAGTGTTGAGAATCTTTTCATGTGCCTGATGGCCATCTATATATCTTCTTTGAAGAAATGTCTGGGCTTAATTTCCAAAATACAGAAATAGCTCATACAACTTATAACAACAGCAACAAATAATGCAACCCAATCAAAAAATAGGCAGAAGATCAAAACAGAGATTTCTCCAAAGAAGACATGTGTGTGTGTGTGTGTGTGTGCACATTTGTGTCCAACTCTTTGTGACCCCATGGATTCTTGTCTTGGAAATTCCATGCACAGAGAAGCCTGACAGGCTACAGTCCCATACATTCACAGTGAGTCAGACACGATAGAGCACATATGTGCCCACACATGTACACATGTCTTCTTGGAGAAATGTCAATTTAGGTCTTCTCATTTTTTGATTGGGTTGCTTTTTGTCATTGTTATTGAGTTGTATGAGCTGTTTGCATATTTTGAAAATTAAGCTCATGTCGATTGCATCATTCATGAATACTTTCTTCTGTTTCATAAACTTATGGACTTTCATTTTCTTTATGGCTTCCTTTGCAGTGTAAAAGCTTATAACTTTACTTTTTATTCTTTTCTTATTTGTGTCAATAGCCTTTACTTTTTTGCTTAGAGAAATTCCTTTAACATTTCTTGTAAGGCATGTTTTGTGGTGTTGAATACTTAGCTTTTGCTTGTCTCTGAAAGTCTTTATCTCTTCTTCAACTCTGAATGATACCTTTTCCAGGTAGAGTAGTCTTTGTTGTAGGTTTTTCCCCTTTGATCACATTAAATACACTGTGTCACTTCCTCTGGTCATCAGAGCTGTATGCTCCAGGAGTGCTTTCTGTCTGGGCTGCATGAGCCCTTCTGTTGTGGTGTGCTGACTACCATGGGTGGACCCCTGGTCTGTTGGTTACCAGGCGTTGCCTAGTGCATAGGCTGCTGGCCCACCAGAGTTTGGGGCTGGGTTCTGGGACCTCTGGTGGGCAAGTCTGGTTCTTGGGGCACTGGAGACTCAGAAACTCCTATGGCAACTGACTTGTTGGTGAGTGAGGCTGTGTCCCAGGTTGGCGAGCTGCTTGGTTTGGGGTGTGCCAGGATTAGTGCCAATAGACTGGTGGGAGGGCTGGGTCACAGTACTAATAATCTAGAGGGAAGATTTCAAAATGGCCTTTGCCAGCAGTAGAGTCCTCATGGTCCAACGAGCACCTTAAAATTAAAATGGCTGCTGCCAGCGCCTTTGTCTGCAAGGTGAGCTGTAGTTGTTTCCTGCCTCTTCAGGAGATTCTCTAGATCAACAGGTAGGTCTGACTGAGGCTCCTTTCAAATCACTGCTTCTGCCCTGGGTCCCAGAGCATGTGAGATTTTGGGTTCACCCTTTCAGAGTGGAGTCTCAATTTCTCACAGCTCCTGGGTCTCCTGAAAGGAAGCTCTGCTGGCCTTCAAAGTCAAATGTTCCGAGAGCTTATCTTCCCAGCTCAGGACCCCAGGCTAGGAAATCTAGTGTGCTTCTTGTGATGAATCTCTTCAGTGATAATTATCCTCCTGTGTATCAGTTGCCTGGTGGCTCAGATGGTTAAGAATCCACCTGCAGTGCAGGAGACCTGGGTTTGACTCCTGGGTTGGGAAGATCCTCTGGAGGAGGGCTTGGCAATCCACTCCAGTTTTCTTGCCTGGAGAATCCCGATGGACAGAGGAGCTGGTGGGCTACAGTCCACGGCATCCCAAAGAGTGGGACACAGCTGAGCAACCAAGCCCAGCACATATGGGTTGCGGTCCTGTGGGTGTGAGTCTTGACTATACCCCTTCTCCACCCTACCTGTCCGTCTTATTGTGTCTCCTTCTTTATATCTGTAGTTGTAGAAGATCTTGTCTGCTCATCTTTCAGGTCATTCTCATCAATAGCTTCTCTGTATATAGTTGTAATTTTGGTGTGCCCAAGGGAGGAAGTAAGCTCAGAGTTTTCTTATGCTGTTATCTTGGCTACTCTCTGAGTAAATATTTTAAATGGTGAGAAATGTAAACATATATTTCATTTCATGCATAATGTCAAATGCTGAATATTTGTAATTATTCCTCCTCAGACGGGAGCTTGCAAGACACATGGGAGTGACTGAAGATAGAATACAGGTGAGTAAACTGGAAGAAAACACTTAGGCGTAACAGCCATTCTAAAACCCACTCCAGGAACTGGATACCTTGTCCTGGACATTCTCACATTGGTTTGTTTTTGTAGCCTTCACTATATTTGGGAAGTAAGATTGGAACTTCTGAGACTTTGGGGCCAGAATATATACCTCTTCAGTAAAGTAAACTCCTTCTAACACTGGTATCCTTTAGGGGCATTTTTCTGTGGACTCATGTTGGGACTGAGTCTGACTTGGGAATTATTCAAATTAATGCAACAGATAGATGGGTTATAAGGGGGTCCACCCCTTGAGTGGCAACTCACTCCAATATTCTTGCCTGGAGAATCCCCATGGACAGGGGAGCCTGGTGGGCTACAGTCCATGGGGTCACAAAGAGTCGGACATTACTGAGCGACTAAGCACACAAGGGGGTCCAAGTATACTAAATTATTTGAAATATTTAAGCCAGGCATCAGCTCTTTCTGCAAGGAGTGAATTTTCAAGTATTCAGGCATTTGGATAAGGGAATAATTCACCTCAGGATGCAACATATGAGCAACAAATGTACGTTTAGTTTAGCTGAGACTGATGGGGAGGGGGATAATTTAAAATTCCAAGTCCCCAATCCTTCTGCTGTTGTTTTTGTGTGTTTGGTAGAGCAACGGAGGAGACACAAGAAACGCGGGGTCCATCCTTATTTGAGGAAGACCTCCTGGAGTAGGAAATGGCAACCTGCTTCAGTATTCTTGCCTAGAAAATACCATGGACAGAGGAGCCTGGCAGGCTCTGTGGGGTCACAGAGTTAGACACAACTGAACTCACACATACTCACACTCACAACAGTGTAGAGTTTCAGCTGTAAATTTTAATTTTCTGAAATTGTTTGAAGTGCAGCCTGAAAACATTGGTAACATAGTAGGTTGTACATTATGATGGAGATGAAGGAAAGGTTTGCAACCCTTAGGAATTTGTTTAAATATATATATTTTAAAAAGCTGAGTAAATTTCCACTGACCTAGAAAGGTGAGTTTGAGAAAATTGGACACTATTACGATATTTATTGGAGATCCTGCATATATGCAACATTAGGAAACTACCAGATGTATGAATGAATATTATTTTCAGCAATTTCTAATGTCTAAGGATTTTTTTTCTGCCCTTTTCATACTATTTTCAGGGATTGGTTTTGAAGAATTTCTCTCTGACGGTCCATGGTCCATGGCCCTCAGCCATGGGCTTGTGTTAATTTGTGTTAACATTACTTGTGTTAATTTGAAGTACTTGCCCATTTACTTAGATGGTAATGACTACTTGGTACCTCCAGGCACAGAAACTGAATATTTGCTCTTAGAACAGAGTAAGTTGTATCAAGGGAATATTTTTTTTAAGTAGAAAATTAAGAAAGGAAGGAAGAAAAATCAGGAAGGTTTTATTATTCGCTTTGCTACAGAGCCCCTGTGTGAGGGTAGTGATGGATGCGGGCTGCAGACCTGGTCGGGGTGGGGGGTGGGGGGTCTGGAAAGCAAGGCTGGGAGCCTAAGGCCAGGGGCTGGGCTCACAGTCAGGTCTGGCCAGGGCTTGGGAGGCCCGGGCCTCTGCTCTCATGAAAGCAAAGCAAGCTCACTGGGAAAGAAAACCTGAAGTTTTGGTGACATGCTTCTCCTGGGTTTACATAGTGGTCTCTTAGTGGAGTTCTGAAGGGAAAAGGACCCACAGGAAACAAATAAGGGAAAAGAGAGAATGTTCCCATCTATTTCCAAATTCTATGGCACGAATTTCCCAAAGCAATACTTAATGGACACCTCCCCTTGTTTTCACATATAGCAAAAGTTACTCTCTGAAAGCAGTACTGGGATTATGGAAGTAGTAGCTGCCAGCACTTCAGTTAGCCAGTTTTGCATTTTGCTTATCTTTATGCAGATTTGATCCCTGGTACACTCTATCCCCCTCCCTCCAAAATGAGCTCTATTAATGTGGCTCCTTAAGACTAATATATTCATGCATCAGAAGGGCCCAGATACTAAGATGGGAGAGGAAAAATGAGCCGATAGGGAGAGGGAGGCCTTTGGTTTCATGTAAAATTTGCAGAATGAAAACATCCAAAAATATTAAATATGATGTAATTCCAATAACTGGGATGCTGAGGGAGCAGTGGCACCCACAGCACAGGTTTTTCTTTCAGTTGTTTAAAGTTGGCTCATATTTTGGAAGGAGCCATTTTGTGAATCCTGACCCACATGTCTGTAAATTCTCTTCCTAATATGCAGGTTGCATGCTCTTGCCTTAATCATGAGGGGGCAATGAGGCTCTCCTCATTGAGTGGCAGCACCTAGAGATCAGGGCTATGCTGAGCACCAGAGACTCTGGTCCAAGGTCCTGCAGCTGCACCCAGAGCAGAGGGAGCTGACTGGGTCATGAGCCTGGGCAAATTTGGAGGGTGGGGCAGAGTGGAGAGTGCAGAGCTGAGAAAGGCAACAGTGGTTGCGTCCTCCCCGCCATCTCTTCGCTGGCCAAGACTTTAAGAATGTTAGTCAATTTGGGCCAAGTTTGTTCCATGGACAGAGGAGCCTGGCAGGCTGCAGTCCATAGGGTCGGCCAGAGTCGGACAGGACTGAAGCCACTAAGCAGCAGCAGCAGCAGTCTAAACCTCTCGATCTGCAGTCTAGTACTAAGGCAGTGTCCAGGGCTTCAACTCCACTGGTGTCAGCACATGAGCCACAGAGTCCCTGGGCCCCCACGACCAAACCTCACTGGCAGCACCAGCTCCGTCTCTATAACTGTCCCAGCGGTCCCTGAGGACAGCTTTTATTTACAAATCCAGCCCGTGCCTGTTGATTATTTACTGTGCACCAAAGATGTGTCATTCAAAATGTGTCCCGTTCCTCTCAGTATGATTTTAAAAGGCACCCACTTTATCATGTGCTCAACTTCCCCCATCACAAAGGTGCACCTCCCAGTGAGTGGGGTTAGTGGCAGGAATAGTAATAGGCGGGAGGACAGACGAGGCCATAAGCCAGTCCAGAGCCAGATACATCATCAGTGCTCACTTGCTGGGGAGCGGGGGGAGGGGGGCTGATGAGAAGGCCTTTAAATAGATGTCCTAAAAAATTTTAACTAGAAGGAAATAGCTTCTCCTGGTGTAGTTTCCCATCTTCAAATCACCAAGATTTCCCTGCTCTGTTTTTTCCTGTCTGACATTAACTGGTCCATGTACTAACCCAGCCCCCATTTCTCTCTGATTGGAGACGTGGTTTAAGCAAAGAAGGGCCAAGTGGAGGAAATACCAGAGAGCACTGAGGTCCAGAGATGCGCCGCCTCTGCTCCCGGCCCGCCATGTGGTCAGCAACTGGGGTGGGCCCTGCAACATCCTCATTCAGGAGCCGATTTGGGTCTTGGTCCTGGAGCTGATACCCCTGGAGCTGATGCCCTTTCTGCCCATGCCCCCCAGGCCACTCCTGATGCCCATGCCCCCAGGCCACCCCTGATGCCCATGCCCCCCAGGCCACCCCTGATGCCCATGCTGCCCTTACCCCCTCTGTTTCTGCCTCCTCTGCCCTGGATTCTTCCACCCTCCATTCACTCCGGCTGCCCTCACATGGCCTTGCCTGGTCCCCTACCACCGATGGCCTTTCTGTAGCCCCGTTTCCTCTTGAATGGTCTCCGTGACAGCTTTGTCGAAAGTGCCTTTGAGCCAGATTGCAGTTCTGATACCTCACCATCAAGCACACAGGGCCTGTCAAGTGCCTGCAAAGTGTGTTACACACATGTGCCGAGTCATTGACCCACTATTTTAGGGCACGTTTTCTGTATTTTCAATAAAGTTGTGAATTCTCTGCATATTTGTTCTGTGTGTCATATGGGGTTAGTGCATCTAATGGAAACTGCTGATCCACAGTCACCATCAGTAGGCCACACACATCTCTGAAGTTTCCCAGGTACCCAGGAGGGGTGTACAGAGATCCATCCATTCTCTTCACCCTCATCTCCAACACCCATGCTCCCCTGACCCTGCACCATTGGGACCACCTAGATGTGCAAGATGGTTTGCTTGAATCTCCAAGGGAGGAGAGTGTGTTCCAAGGCAGGCCTGAGCCACATTCATGGTGATGAGGTCAGAAGCAAGGACCCCCAAGGGCCACTTCTACAGGGGCTGCTCATAGGGCTTTATGGAGGAGAGGGAGCTGGGTGTTCATCTGGTTCTCTCCCAGTTCTGTTCACCACCTTCCCTTTTGTGGAGGATATGCAGGGTGGGTTGGGGGCACAGATAGAAACCACTTTAGCAGCAGGGGAGTTCCTGGCTCTGTAGAGGAAATGCAAGAGGAAACTGTCTAGGCCAATGTGAGACTTTTCCCTCCTCCCCTCCCCTCTCCCAGAGGTGGAAAACTTAGTCCTCCTTCCCCAGCTCAGAGTTGGTCATGTGGCCTTCAGATATATTTTGTCACCTTCAACACCCTGGGGAGAGCCTGGGTTCCAGCTAATTTAATACTGCAAAGAAGGTTCTTGGTTGAGTGCTGCCTGAAGCCAGGAGGACTGGTCCCTGAGCACTGATGCAGGATAATCACATTGTTAAAGAGAAGCAGGAAGACCTTGCCTTTCTTCTTCAAATGGAATTCCCAGGTAGAAACCACCCAGGAAAGGGTATGTGAGGAGAAGGAGAAGGCCATCAGCCAAGTTCCCCTTGTAGCTGGGGGATGGGGTGGAGGAGGGGATCATTTGCCTATCCCAGAGGAAGGAGGGACTAAAGAATGGGGAGGGGGGAGCATCCAGGCACAGAACCTTATGGAACTGGCTCTCTCCAGCCCTTGGCCATGCCAATTTGCCCAAAGAAAACTGCATTAAACTCTAGATTTAAAAATAATAGCATTGGGACTTCTCTGGTGGTTCAGTGGCTGGGACTCTGCACTCCCAATTCTGGGGGCCCAGGTTGGAACATTGGTCAAGGAGCTGGATGCCACACACAGCAACTAAGAGCACATGCTGCAACTAAAGAGCCCACATAGCGCAATGAAGATGGAAGATCTCTCCTGCCACAACAAAGGCCCAGTGTGGAAAAATAGAATATTTTTAAAAATAGATTCTTTCGTCTCTTAAATAACATGGTGATGGTATCATGGTTTTATATATATATCCAAACTTGTCAAACTATATACATTAAATATGTGCATTTTTGTATGTTAAGTAACAAGTTGAAATAAATACATAAAACAACAAAGTTTTTGGTAAGTAAGTTTGGTAAGCTCTGGCACATTAGTCATATGGGAACTTAATCCTTCAAAGAATGACCCACTCGCTCATTTGGTCATTGTGTCTTGACTTTTGGTAAAAGGATGGCTTTTGATGAATTGACTTGGAGCCAAGTCCAAGATGTCTAAGGCCAAGCCAATGAGGCAGGGTGTTTATTTATGGAAAGGTCCTATATAGAACTCCCTCGTGGAGCCCTGTGCTCCAACATGAGAAGGAAAAGGATGGGATTTTATTCTCACATATTAGAGAAATCATTCTTGATCCTCTCTCCTAAGGGCCTTTCTCAGGTGGTGCTAGGGGTAAAGAACTCTCCCAGAGACATAAGAGACTGGGGTTCTATCCCTGGCTCAGGAAGATCCCCTGGAGGAAGGCATGGCAACCCACTCCAATATTCTTGCCTGGAGAATACCATAGACAGAGGAGCCTGCTGGGCTACAGTCCATGGAGTCACAGAGTTGGTCACGACTGAATTGACTTAGCACAGCAGCACGCCCTGTCCTTTCCTAGTTCCTTTTCTCCCTTTTACCTTCCTGATGAGAGGCTATTTGGCAGAATGGTTGTGAAAGTTTAAGAGCATGGTCAAGTTTGGGGTCTGGGTGATGAATGGGGAGAACCACTGCAGATAACTTGAGGAACCCTCCCTTACTAACCCTCAATACCTTAGTGAAGGCATGATGCATAGAGAGAGGAACATGGAACCATATATTGCCATATGTAAAATAGATAGCCATTGGGAATTTGCTGTATGACTCAGGGAACTGAAACGGCATTACAACAACCTAAAGGGGTGAAGGGAGGTGGGAGGGAGAATCAAGAGGGAGGGGACATGTACACACACCTATTGCTGATTCATGTTGATGTTGGGCAGAAACCAACAGAATACTGTAAAGGAATTATCATTCAATGAAAAATAAATGAGTGGCCATCCAACCTGCAAGCAGCTGAGGCAGAAGCCTCAGACAAAGTTTATGAGTCCCTGTTCCCCAGGGTTTTCAGAAGGAAAGTTTGAGTGCTCCTATGGCAACAGCTGATCTATTTCAAATCCTGAAGATGATGCTGTGAAAGTGCTGCACTCAATGTGCCAGCAAATTTGAAAATCTCAGCAGTGGCCACAGGACTGGAACAGGTCAGTTTTCATTCCAATCTCAAAGAAAGGCAATGCAAAAGAATGTTCCAACTACCACTCAATTGCACTCATGTCACATGCTAGCAATGTATTTCTCAAAATTCCCCGAGTTAGGCTTCAACAGTATGTGAACTGAGAACCTCCAGATGTTCAAGCTAGATTTAGAAAAGGCAGAGGAACTAGAGATCAAATTGCGGATATCCTTGGGATCATAGAAAAAGCAAGAGGATTCCAGACAAACATCTACTTCTGCTTTATTGGCTATGCCAAAGCCTTTGACTGTGTGGATCACATCAAACTGTGGGAAATTCTTCAAGAGATGGGAATATCAGACCACCTTACCTGCCTCCTGAGACATCTGTAGGCAGATCAAGAGGCAACAGTTAGGACCAGACATGGAACAATGAACTGGTTCCAATTTGGGAAAGGAGTAGATTGTCACCCTGTTTATTTCACTTCTATGCAGAGTACATCATGTGAAATGCCAGGCTGGATGAATCACAAGCTGGAATCAAGATTGCCAGGAGAAATATCAATAACCTCAGATATGCAGATGACACCACCCCTATGGCTGAAAGTGAAGAGGAACTAAAGAGCCTCTTGATGAAAATGAAAGAGAAGAGTGAAAAAGCTGGCTTAAAACTCAGCACTCAAAAAAGGAAGACCATGCCATCACTTCATGGCAAATAGATGGGGAAACAATGGAAACAGTAACAGACTTATCTTTTGGGGCTCCAAAATCACTGCAGATGGTGACTGCAGCCATGAAATTAAAAGACGTTTGCTCCTTGGAAGAAAAGCTATGACAAGCCTAGACAGCATATTAAAAAGCAGAGACATTACTTTGCTGGCAAAGGCCCATCGAGTCAAAGCTGTGGATTTTCCAGTAGTCATATGTGGATGTGAGAGTTGGCCTGTAAAGAAAGCTGAGCAGCGAGGAACTGATGCTTTTGAGCTGTGGTGTTGGAGAAGACTCTTGGGAATCCCTTGGACAGCAAAGAGGTCAAACCAGTCAATCTTGAAGGAAATCAGTCCTGAATATTCATTGGAAGGACTGATGCTAAAGCTGAAGCTCCAATACTTTGGCCACCTGATGGGAAGAACTGACTCATTGGAAAGACCCTGATGCTGGGAAAGATTGAAGGCAGGAGGAGAAGGGGACATCACCGACTTGATGGACATGAATCTGAGCAAGCCCCGGGGGTTGGTGATGGACAGAGAAGCCTGGTTTACTGCAGTCCATGTATTGCAACAAGTCGGACACGACTGAGCAATTGAACAGAACTGATGGCAACAACAATATCAACCAACGGGAAGTAAAACTCCTCTGCTTCAGTTCATTCAAGGAGGGGAAATTGGAGACAGCTGAGGGAAGGAGGGCATTGTCAGTTACAGAAACTTACCTGACCTCAGTAACAGGAAGAGTCTATAGTTGCCTTACTCAGTTTCCTCCCAGCAAGAGGTTAGTTGGCAGGGTTGTGCCACAAGGAATTACCATGATAAATGTCACAGCTGGTATGTACTGTATTCTTACGTGCCAGTCACCGGGTTAAGGTCTCAGTATTTAGCTAGATGTTTACTTCTCAAAGCACATATTAGTACTTTCACATTAAATTACAAGAGAAAGAGAGAGCAGCATTTGCTTTGCCCAAGACAAACCCTGAACCATCTATGCTTTAATTGGTTATTCCTAAATTCTGAGATCTGGGCCTCTGGCTGTGCTTGATGGTTTATTTTTTATTTTCTTATCTTTTTTTTGCCACACCCTGTGGCACTCAGGATCTTAGCTCCCCAACCAGGAATTGAACCCAGGCCCCCTGCAGTCAAGTGCAGAGTCTTAACCACTGGACCACCAGGGAAGTCCTGTGATGGTTTCTTTTAAAAATATCTTTTATCAAACACAGATGAGAGACAATATACTCTAATGGTTTTCAGCAGGTCAGGAGTAATTTACAAAACCTTTCTTTTTGTCAGTTTCCTTGCCTCCAAAGTGGGGAAAACAATGCCTACTGAATGTGATTTTTGTGAGGATTAAATCAGGTAATTCATTGAAAGTTTGAGAATAGTATATGGTACATGGTAATCTTTCTCTATAAGCTTTAGATGTTATTTCTGTTATTAATATTAGTAGTAGGAGGAGTATGACAAGGTCTTAACTGGTAAAATGAAAAGATTCTGACTTCTGTCCAAACCCAGTTTTATTTTACTAATATTACTAGTCTATGAAATCTCCAAGGTTTGGAGCCCCTGCCCTTAACCATGGTGCTTGTATAGGGAGTGGTTGGTTTCTCCTGTTAAGACAATGCCTCAGTCCCAACAAAGAAAGGGAAGTGCTTGGCTAAGTGCCATCTCTGAGTTCACTGCCTGGAGGATAGCACACAAACCCAGGACCCACACAGAGACCATGCCTCTGAGATGACCTGGAGAGGCAGAGGCATGTGGGTGGGGAGGACCAAGTGTGAGAGGCAGCTGGCTTCATAGGAAGAAGACAAACTTGGACTCACATTCAAATCAGAGCTCTGCAATGGACTGGCTCTGACTTTGAACAGACTCAGCTTTCTGAGTCTCATCCGTACAGCGGGATCTTAATAGTAGTTCATAGAGCTAAAAAGAAGATGAAGAGATTCACGTGGAGCACTCAGAAGAAAACCTGGCAAGCTGTAGGTGTTCAATAAACATTTGCTACCACGAAGATGATGAAGACACTAATACAGCAGACAGAACAAAGAAGTAGAGGAATAAAAAGAGCCCACTGTTTCCCAGAAGCGGGGAGAATTTTCTCAGTGCCACAAGGACTGATGTGTCTTGAGTTCTCCCTCACTAAGGTCAATGCCAGGCAGCCAAGCAAGAAGGAGGATTTGTATGGCCCCTCACTGGTGAGCACACATGCTCCAGAGCTATGAATACTGCTGATGCTGGAGACTGGCCACCGTTCTGCTCACTTACCTGAATCCCACAGAGCCCATCAGATCAACTGCTATGAACTTCTGGTGCAGGCCCCAAACCAGAATTCTCCCCTCTTCCTGGCCACAGAGGGGTAGAAAGTAGTTACTGAAGAAGTAGCAAAAGTTGGGGCTTCCCTGGTAGCTCAGTTGGTAAAAAATCCACGTGCAGTGCAGGAAACCCAAGACCGATTTCTAGTTTGGAAAGATAACCTGGAGAAAGGATAGGCCACCCATGTTAATATTCATGGGCTTCCCTGGTAGCTCAGATGGTAAAGAATCTGTCTGCAATGTGGGAGACTGGGTTTGGTCGCTGTTTGGGAAGATCCCCTGGAGGAGGGCATGGCAACCCACTCCAGCATTCTAGCCTGGAGAATCCCCATGGACAGAGGAGCCTGGGGGGCTCCAAAGGGCCAGACTGAGCAACTCAGCACAGCACAGACCAACGGAAAGAATAACATAAAAATGGTATTCAGGTGACCACTTTCTGGACAATCTGGGCAAGGGCTTTCCCAAGGACATCTCTGGGTCTACTCAATCCCAGGGCCTCGAGGGAGATTCATGGGCTATCCCCGCTAAGGAACTCTAATCTGGGGTCAGGAGGCAGATGATGAGGAACCTGACACAGAGTCCCACTAGCGTCTGCATGGTGATGGCCCTGGATTTTACCTTTGCTGGTGAATCTGCAGATGAATCAGGGAGCCCCAGTGGCTTGGTCAGCTCAGGACAGTTACTGGCCTGTTACTGGCCCTTGGTGGACACTGTGCACATGATCCATGGCTGTGAAGTCATCTTTTTAAAAGTATTTATTTATTTATTTGGCTGTCAGGTCTTAGTTGCGACACGTGGGATCTCTGTTGCTTCATGTGGGATAATTTTTTAAGGCACACGGGCTCTGTAGTTGTGGGCGCATGTGGCTAAGTAGCTCCGAGCCATGTAGGATCTTAGTTCCCTGACCAGAGATCAACCCTGCGTCCCCTGCATTGGAAGGTGGATTCTTAAGCACCGGACCACCAGAGAAGCCCTAAGTAATCTTAAGACCACACATTCCAATCGTGGCGTGGATCCAAGCAGATGTCTCAACTCACCTGATGGAGGTGGTTCAGGAATCTTATATAGAAATGATACATACAGGAATGAACAAGTGCAGAACAGATGGGGTCTCAAAACTCCCTGAAAGGTTCTCAGGGGTGTCTCTTTGGCTCCCTGGCACATTGCCCAAAGAGCCACTGCTTCCACTGGCCCTGTGAGGGTCCAGGTACAAAGACTTACTGAATCACCAATCACCAACCTTTTTAGCACCAGGAACCAGTTTCCTGGAAGACAATTTTTCCACGGACGGGGGTGGGGTCATGGTGGTTTCAGGACGATTCAAGCACGTTACATTTACTGTGCACTTTGTTTTTATTATCATAACATCAGCTCCACTTAGATCATCAGGCATTAGATCCCGGGAGTTGGGGACCCCTGTCCTGGACCATAAAGGGGCCTGATCAGCACATCCGATGGCTCCTCTGGTCAAGTACTAACAAGCAGGAATGGGGCACAGCTGCCATCAAATCTGAGACCGCCCTTCCCCTTACTGAGTGTGGCGAGGGATGCTCATTGCAATGAGCTGAGCCTCATGCAGTGTGGATGTCTGTCTGGGTCACTTCAACAAGAAGGCTTGCTATATCTTCACTGAACTGTGGATGTGGCTAACGGCCTTGCCATTCGGTCAGGCTCCTGGCAAGACTCAGACTGGCATATAGAGCAAGACTCCTGCAGGGACCACCTGTGTTCCTCTCTAGGTAAGGTGTTTTTTTTTTTTTTAAAGAAATAATTAATTTTTGGAGGCTAATTACTTTACAATATTGTATTGGTTTTGCCATATATTGACATGAATACACCACGGGTGTACATGTGTTGCCCATCCTGAACGCCCCTCCCACTCCCTCCCCATCCCATCCCTCTGCGTCATTCCAGTGCACCAGCCCCGAGCACCCTGTATCATGCATCGAAACTGGACTGGTGATCTGTTTCACATATGATAATATACATGTTAGATAAGGTGTTTTCTCTACTTTTTCAAGGTTTTCTCTGTTTGGTTTTCTGCAGTTTGAATATGACATGCCTAGGTGTGTTTTTTTTTTTCTTTGACATTTATATTGCTTGGTGTTCTCTGAACTTCCTAGATGTGTCGGGTCTCATTAATTTTAGAAAAATCCCAGCTATTATTACTTCAAATACTTCCTCTGTTTCTTTTCTCTTTCGTTGCTTTGTGTAGTCCCATTATACATGTTACACCTTTTGTAATTGTCCCACAGTGATTGGAAGGTATTCTATTCCATGTTTTATTAATTTTTCTCTATATTTCAGTTTGGGGGTTTCTACTGATATATCTTCAAACTCTCTGATTCTAATTCCAGCCCTCTCCAGTCATCTGATGGGTCCATTAAATATGTTCTTTATTTCTTTACAGTTTTTATTCTGCTATTTCCTGTATATTCTTTCTAAGGATTTCTATCTCTCTATTTTCATTATCCATCTGTTCTTGAAAGTTGTCCACCTTTTTCACTAGAGCCCTTAGCATATTGATCATGTTTATTTTAAATTCTCAGTCTGATAGTTCCATAATCTCTGCTATACCTGAATCCACTTCTGACACTTGCTTTGTCTCTTCAGACTATTTCTTCTTTCCTTTTATCAGGCTATGTATTTTGTTGTTGTTGTTGAAAGCCAGTAATGATCAGGTATTTGGAAGTACACAGGCCTTTGTATGACATCTTATTTTTATCTGGCCAAGAAACATGCTGTGTTTACAGTTTCCTGTATCTGTCGTATCACAGGATTCAATTTCCACAAGTGTTTAGTTTTGTCTGCTGGCGTCTTTTGTTTCCCATGGAAACCGCTTCTTAAATGGAGGCTGAGCCTTCCGTTCTTTCAGCTGTGACCCACTGCATTATAAGGAGAGCTAGCTGATGTTTGGTCAGGTCTGGGTTGAGGAGACATGTTTTATAATCTTACGGTTTGGGCTCAGTTGTTTAGTGTCCCTGACCCCCGGACTATGACCTTCACAAGTACTCCTCAGCTTTTTTCTTCTCTTCTGTGAAGGTGCACGTCTAGGGGTTTGAAGTTTGGTAATCTCCCGTACCCCAAGTCCAAGAAGGCTCTGGTGAAGTCTTCCCCCTTGCTGGGTAAGCCTCTGTTACAAAGAATGCTCTTGGCTTGTGTCCAATGGTTAGTTCTCCCCTCTTTCTTGGTCAAACAGGAGGCAATTTTTCTCTGATCTTTACCAAGAAAACTGGTTGAGGATCCTAGGGTTAAGCACCATGATTGTGGGGGTGGGGGTTGCTTCGATTCAGTCCCTAGGAATTTTTAATTCGCAAGTTAGTCCACACTCAGTCACCAGCAGTTCACTGAAGCTACCTTTTAAGTTTCAGGTTTTTAGATTTCAGCATTTTCTGCCTCAGGTGGACTGATCTGTGTTCACTATAATCTGTAATCTTGAGAATCAGCTCTTTCTCCAGTTCAGGGATTACAATTTGTTCCTCAACTCTGTGATGTAGCCAAGAATGGTCATTGATTTTTAATCTGTTCGTATGTTTTCTTCTGAGGGTGGGAATGATGACTTGCAAGCTCTTATTGGAGTGGAATCGTTCCTTTAGATTTTAGACATTGTTTTCTGTAGCTCTTTGGATACATCAGGGCTTCCTTCGTGGCTCAGCTGGTAAAAAATCCGCCTTCAGTGCTGGAGACCTGGGTTTGATCCCTGGGTTGGAAAGATCCCCTGGAGAAGCAAAAGGCCACCCACTCCAGTATTCTAGCCTGGATAATTTAATGGACTGTATTGTCCATGTGGTAGCAAAGAGTCAGACACGACTGAGTGACTTTCATTTATCCACACTTGGATACATTAAAATATCTGAAAAAGTCCACTAAAAGATATGGAAGAACCTTAAATGGATCATTACTAAGTGAAAGAAGCCAGTTTCAAAAGGCTACATGCTGTATGAGTCCATTTATATGCCATTGTGGAAAAGGCAGAAGTATGGAGACACACACACAAAAAACAAAAAAGATCAGTGGTTGCCAGGAGTCAGGCGGAGGGAGGAGTAGGAAGAACACAGAGGATTTGGGTGGGGGGCGGTGAAAATACTCTGTTTGATAGTGTAATGATGGATACAAGTCAGTAATAAATTTGTCCAAATCCATAGAACGTATAACATCAAGGGTCCCCTGGTTGCTTCTCCAAACTCCTTTGGAGCCTCTCTCCCTCCTCACTCCTGATGTCTAGCCACTTCTGGGCCTTTCTGAAACATATGAAACCTTCTCAGTTCAGGATTTTTGCTCAGCAACTTTTATCCGGCTTAGGTATCCTTCAGGTTAAGCTTTTGTGTCCCTTCCTGAGTGGCCTTCCTTGACCTTACAGCCCAAGTCAGAATCCATGTATTCTCTCTCCTTGTACCATGTTCCTTACATGGACACATCACCATTTGTGTATTTATTGGTTTACTGTTTGGGTCCCAGTTGGGAGGCAAATTTCATGACAGGAAGGAAAGCATCTGTCTTCCTCCCTGAGGTTCTCCCAGCACCTAGCCCAGGGCCCAAATGGAATAGGTGCTCGGTTGACACAGGTGGAATGAGTGAATAAAGGAGGTTTATTCATCCATTCTGTAGAGGTTGATGCTGTTATCTCTGAGTAGTGAGGTACCTGCTGCCACACAGCTAGCAAGTGGACATAAATGGGTGAGATCTCAGAATTACAGTTCTTAGGTGAATAGGCATCTTGGAAAGTATTTGCTAAGGGGATGGAAAGTAGGGGTGGGGGAGAAGTAGGGTGTGGAGCAGGTCAGTTTGGAAGATTCCAGACCAGTGACTCTCAGAGAAATGGCTCCTGGCCAAGGACCTGCAAGACATAGATTCAGGATTTACAATAGTTGAAAAACGTCCTCCGTTTTCATAATACCGATTGGTGATAAACGCCCCTGCGGGAAGGCTAACAGAAAACACAGCACTTTCCCTGTAAGGGCAGGTTTTGCAGTTTATGGGAAGGAGGCAGGCTTAAAAGGCTCCAGGGAAACTGCCCCCGCCCCCGCTTTTTACCATTTTCCTAAGCAGAGCAAAGGGCTGCGGGGCGCAGGAGACGCCACCGGTGGTGCCAGGACCACACTCGCATAGTGGAAAGTAGATCTTGGTGACCCTGCATCCCGCAGGCGGCACATCGCTCTCCGCCCCACAGACTCCCACACCGCCCTCAGTCCGCACCTCACTTCTCAGATTCCACACGTCCCCACTGCAGCTCCTAGTAATCTCCAGTTCCCCCCTTGCCATCTGGCAGTCTCACATCAGCGCACGAAGGGCGAGAAGCTGGTAGGGAAGGCGCAAGGGCGGAGAGTTAGCGTCGAGCCACGTCCCCAGCAGAGGGCGCAGGAGAGTCAAGGCCGCCACCGCCAATACCCGCCTTTCTAAGAAACAGACTCTTCCTCCTCTGCCCCGCAGTGAGTTTGCCTGTGTCTGTGTGCTCAGTGGCTAAGTCGTGTGCGACTCTTGGCGAGTCCATGGACTGTACCCCGCCAGGCTTCTCTAACCACGGAATTTTCCCGGCAAGAATACTGGAATGAGTTGCCATTTCCTACCCCAGAGGATCTTTCTGGCCCAGGGATCGAATCCGTGTCTCTTCTGTCTCCAGCATTGGCAAGCAGATTCCTTATCGCTGAGCTACAAGGGCAGCCCTAAATGGCCCTATGGATCGCCGAGAAATAAAGGTTAGTTATTATTATTATTATCATTTTCTGATGTATATATAACAGGTGATTTTAAGAAAGAAACCAAGAGTGTATGGACTGAGAACGGGACCGGGGATTGTGTTTAGCCAGTTTGCTTTTGTTTCTTTTTTGGCTTGAGTTGTCGGGTGTGTTGTTTCGGCATGCAGTGTGTTTTGTTTGTCGTTAATGTATAGGTTAAAAATCGTTTTCTCGGGAGATTGGGATTGACATATTACACAGTACTATATATAACATAGATAACAGAGAAGGACCTGTTGTGTAGCAAGGGCTCTCAATATTCTGCATTGGGGAAAGAATCTGAAAAAAGAGTGGAGACTGCTGAATGTTATGTGGCAGCCTGGATGGCAGGGCAGTTTGGGGGAGAATGGACACATGTGTATGTGTGGCTGAGGCCCTTTGGCTATTCACCTGAAATTATCACATTGTTAATTGACAACAGGGAAAGTGTGATTAGACGTTTTATGGACATTAAATCCCCACACGCCCTTTTTGTATGTTTCCTTTTTTGTAAAGAACTTCCCTAGGAATGATATGGACCAAGTCAAAGAATGTTAGAGCTGGAAGGAATTTTTGAAATTAAAGCACCTTCTTGTTATTACATATGCAGAATAGGAAGCCCAGAGAGGATAATAACAGAGCACCTGAGTGCAGTCGGTTTCCAGTCTGGAGCTCAAGCTGGAAGCAGTATCTCTCAGGGAAAGGGAGTAGTGTGATATTTAAAGATTTTATTCTATTCTTTATTAGGTAATTGTTGTAGGAAAAGTTGGAAATTCATGTTTTCATTTACCTTGGATCCTATCACTTCAAAATTATCGTTGTAGTCTTCTGTATAATTTTCCAAATGTTTTCGTATATGTAAATACTGGTAAAATGCTGCTTCAGCTAAAATTGGATCCTATTATCCATGCTTCTTTGCAGTATAGTTCCTACCAGATGTATAAACCTGTTGGATGGAGGGACCTTCACTAATTTAATCAGTTGCTTATGATAAACAAGCTTTTTCAAATGTTAAATTCTTTTAAAAGATGCTGCACTCAACATTCCTGTTTATGCATCTTTTGCCAAAGTAATGTCTACCCTTTGATCAGTGTGAATTTTTATAAATGTCAATTTTAAAAACTATTTAAATTAATTTATTTGGCTGCTCTGGGTCTTAGTTGCTGCATGTGAACTCTTAGGTGTGACATGTGGGATCTAGTTCCCTGATCAGGGATTGACCCAGGCCCCCTACACTGGGAACTCGGAATCTTAGCCACTGGACCACCAGGAAAGTCCCCAGTGTGAATTTTTGTAGGAATGTAGGGCAACTGGGTTTGGACTCTGGCTCTGGAGCTTACTGTGTGTCTTTACACAAATCACAACCTTTCTAGGCTCCAATTTCCTCATCTTTAAGTGGAAGCAATCAGGCTACAGGTATGGGGGAGGACTAAATGAGATAATACATGAAAAATAATTGGTTAGTGCCTAGCATATAGCAAGTCCTAGATCAGTATTAGCCATTATTGTTGTTACTATTGTTATTACCACCATGACCCCTGAAGAAAACTGGTTCTTCAAAATAACACCCATAGTTTCTATTACTCTTTAAAATAGAGTAATCAGAATTTCCTGAGGAAATTCTTAGGTGAAAAAACTTTAGAAGCTGAATTAATATTTTCTATTTCTAACTTTGTTTATCTAGAGGATAAATAATAAGTTTAAGTGAAGTGTGGGCTGTGGAGCTATTTACCATGCTCTGCTTATATAGCTTTCTGCCAGTCAAACCAGGAAAGGAGAGCTATTTGTTGGACGTTCTTATGTAAAAATCAACTATTTTGTGATGAATAAAGCCACTTCCGATTTTTCCTCCTTTGGAAAATGCTTCAAGCCCATCTTATCCCATAAAATCAGCAGGATATCTGTGCTATGATCTTTGCAACTTCCCCGTATCTTCAAGCTGTTCTCCTGTGATTTTCTCTTGTATCCATGGGCCCACTATTTCTTATTCTCAATAGATGTGGGTAAGAGCACAGAAACAGAGATTGTTGTCTCTCAAACTTTTATTTTTAATCTGGGAAGACATCCAAGAGTCACACTGGGACAGATTTCAGGTTCATATTCCCACCTGAAGCTCTGGAAACTAGTCACTATTCCGACCAAAGCCTATACAGTGCCACCCTTATTTCTCTAAGTGTCATCAAAAAATAAGGAAACAGTCACTCTGTTTCATTGGTTGATTTCATTTCTTTGTATTTACATATTTTTAACTGAGTTATAGTTGATGTGCAATATTATGAAGTTCAGGGATACAACATAGTGATTCACAATTTTTAAAAGTTATACTCCATTTATAGTTATTATGAAATATTGCTATATTCCATGTGCTGCACAATATGTCCTTGAAGCTTATTTATTTCATATATAGTTTGTTACCTATCAATCCATTACTCCAATCTTGTTGGAGTACTCCCCACTTTGTCTCCCCACTGGTAACCACTAGTTTGTTCTCTATATTGATGAGTTTAGTTTCTTTCTTTGGGTCATATTCACAAGCTTGTTTTATTTTTTAGGTTCCACATACAAGTGATATCATACAGTGTTTGTCTTTCTGTGACTTACTTCACTAAGCATAATACTCTTTGGAGAGTCCATCCATGTTGTTGCAAATGACAAAATTTCCTTCATTTTATGGCTGAGTAGTATTCCACTGTGTGTGAATATACACACACACACACACCACATCTTCTTTATCTATTCCTCTGTTGATGGACACTTGTGTAGCTTCCTGTTGGTAGCTTCCATATCTTGGTTACTGTAAATAGTACTGCAATGAATGCTGTGGTGCATGTATCTTTCAAATTAGTGTTTTCTTTTATTTATATATATATATATATATATATCTCACCATAGGAAACTCACCCTCTTTGAGAAGCTGGTGTCAGTGACCCAAAGTCATGGTGACCAGTTTTCCGAAAGGCTGCCAGTAGCTCCATGCTTACTTACGGTAGCTTCCTCTTCTGCTCCACCGAGCATTGTGGACAGAGACACTCAACAGGAGGGGGTGGCATACATGTGGTGGTTACATGAGTCCTTTGTGGACACAGCTTCTGTGGAATCTGAGCACCAAATGCTGGGACATCGTTGTCTGTAACTGAGGCCCGGAATGCCTCCCCCCACCGTGTGTCATTTGCCATGCTGTGTCATCCTTCCCTCCAGTAATGACCAGGTCCACTCTACTGTGGTGTCTGTCTCCACTTGTTGTCATGGCTTTGTCAGTTGATCTCAGCTAGAGCTTCATTTCCTGGGATTGCCTTCCCTGTCCTGAGTGAAGGTTGGCTGGAAGAAGAGTGAAGATGGGAGTGAAGCCAAGGCCATTATGTTCTGAAGTTGGGTGTAGGAGCAGGTGCGATTGTATGCATTGGCACTGACTCCCTGGCACCCCTTGTTGTGGGCCAGCAGCAACTCCAGCCCACAGGGTGATCTCCTGCAACAGCTCCAGACCCTGGCCATGTGCACATGCAGCTCGGTGTCAAAGGATGCCGGCTCCTTCTCTAGACTGGAGACGGTAAGAGGCAGATGTACAGTCTACAGGACTTTATGCCTTCAGGGGTTTTAGTTTGTTGTTGTGGGTTCAAGGGAATCCTTGCAGCTTCCACTTGGTCTTTGCTTTCCCCCAGTTCATATCTACCTGACTGCCCAGCTGTTGGCCTTGAATATCTTCAGTGACTTCAGGCCACCCTAAAATGTGATGGCAATAGCCTTTCATAGACTTCATCTCAGCTCCCACCAGTGCATCAGATCTAGTCTCTCTAATATATCCCTCATGGCCTTTCACTCTGTTTCCCTGATCAAACCGTACAACTGTGTTTTGTTGTGTTGTTTAGTCGGTCAGTTGTGTCTGACTCCTTGCAATCCCATGGACTGTAGCCCGCCTGGCTCCTCTGTCCATGGAATTCTCCAGGCAAGAATACAGGAGCAGATGGCCAATTCCTTCTCCAGGGGATCTTTCTGATCCAGGGATCAAACCTGAGTCTCCTGCTTAGCAGGGGGATTCTGTACCACTGAGCCACCAAGGAAGCCAGTTGTGTGTGTGTGTGTGTGTGTGTGTGTATTTCAGATTTTTTAAGCCAGTCGTCTCCTGATGGGCACTTGGGTTGTTCCCATGCCTTGGCTGTTGTAAATAGCACTGCTATGAACATTATGGTGCCTGTGTCTTTTCAAATTAGAGTTTTCTTTTCTTTTTTTTTTTTCCTGGATCCAGGAATGGAATTTCTGGATCAAATGGTAATTCTATTTATAGTTTTTTTGAAGAACCTGCAAACCATTTTCCATAGTGCCTGCACCAATTTACACTCCCACCAGCAGTATAGGAGAGTTTCTTTTTCTCCACGCCCTGTCTACCATTTATTTGTAAATTTTTTTGATGATAGCCATTCTGACCTGTGTGAGGTGTTTCCTCATTGTGGTTTTGATTTGCATTTCTCTGATGATTAGCCATGTTCATCATCTTTTCATGTGCCTCGTGGCCCTCTATATGTCTGCTTTACAGCATATCTATTTAGGTCTTCTGCCCATTTTTTGATTAGGTTGTTTATCTTTTCTGCATTGAGTCATTATGAACTGTTTGTGTAGTTTAGACTTCTTAGGTTTACTTTTTCAATTTAATCTTTAATTGTTTTACAGTGTTTTGGGGGCCATGCTGCATGGCTTGTGGGATCTTAGCAGCAAATTAGGGATTGAACTCGGGCCCTCAGCTGTGAGTGAGGAGTGCTAACCACTGCACTTCAGTGCAATTCCCTGTATTTTGGATATTAACCCCTTCTCAGTTGCACCCTTTGAAAATATTTTCTCCTATTCAGTAGGTTTTCTGTTAGTTTTGTTCATGGTTTCCTTTGCTGTGCATGATAAACTTTTCAGTTTGTTTAGATCCCATTTGTTTACTTCTGCTTTGATTGATATTTCTTTTGCCTTGGGTGATTGATCTAAGAAAATGTCACTATGATTTATATCACAGAATATTTCGCCTGTGTTTTTTCTAGGAGTTGAACAGTGTCTTGTTTTACATTTAAGTTTTTTAACCATTTGAGTTTATTTTTGTGTATGGTGTGAAGAAATGTACTAATTTCACGCTTCCATGTGTAGCATCCAGTTTTCCCAGCATCACTTGCTGAAGAGACTGTCTTATCCAATGTATAGTTTTGCCTCTTTTATCATGGATTAATTGGCAGTAGGAGTGTGGATTTATTTTTGGGGGTCTCTGTTCTGTTCCTTTGATCTATATGTCTGTGTTTGTTCCAGTACCATGGTGGTTTGATTCCTGTGTCTGACAAAAGAATTTTTCATTTCTCATAAAAGTAAAAAGATACATACATGACAATTTACTAAGGCTCTATTACCCTTGCTTTCTCTTTTTAGTGTTAATTGTAGATTGTTTCTTTTTAATATTTTTATTTATTTCTCTGTTTGGCTTCATTGGGTCTTTGTTGTGGCATGTGGGATCTTAGTTCCCTGACCAGGCATTGAACCCAGGTCCCCTGTATTGAGAGTCTTAGCCATTGAACACCAGAGAAGTCCCACCCTTGCTTTCTTTTTAAAAAGTATTTGTTTATTTATTTTTGACTACTGGGTCTTTGTTGCTTCGTGTGAGCTTTCTCTATTTGTGCTGAGCGGGGGCTGCTCTCTGGTTGTACTGCATGGGCTTCTCATTGCAGTGGCTTCTCTTGCTGTGGAGCATGGGCTCTAGGGCGCTTTGTGCCTCAATAGTTGCAGCTCATGGGCTCAGTAGTTGTGGTTCCTAGACTTTACAGCCTGACAGGCCGATTCTTTACCACCGAGCCACTTCAGAAGCCTAGTTTCCCCTTACATATAGAATAAAAAACAGTTTTGCTCAGTTTTTGCCACATCTTGATTTCCTCCCTTTCAACATTATGTCCTGTGATACCCCAGATTCCCTTACAACATGCACTGTCTATGGATCCCTGGAAATTCCTCCATCTCCTAGACATACCTGCATGCTCCTAACCTAGGCCCTTGGCTCAAGCTTTTTCTGGTTGAGCTCTGTACTCTGTTGGATCCCTAACCATCCCCTCTTTCCATGTTCAGTTCTCACGCCCAACAAATGACTTAGGTCATAGTGTCTGAATTCAATTTTCATCAATAACACCAAAGTAACAATATAAATAATAGCAATAACAGTACAAATAATACCAACAACTCAAATGGATCAAGCCCTTACGTACTGTGCCAGGCACTGTTCTATGTGTTTTCAACATATAAATTTTTCTGTTCTTCCCAATAACTCCTCACCTGACATCTTCAGTTCAGTGTGGACAAGGATACAGACTGACCACAGTCTTGATCCTGATCCCTTCACTCCAGTACCAGCTGATGCTGGTCGGGTGCTCACCATGGGCCTATCTTTATTACTTTATTTAAACCTCACAACAGTGTAAGGCAGGTACCATCATGAGATCCATTCTATAGACGTGACAGCTGAGGCACAGAGAGAGGTCAGCCAACTTGCCCAGGGTCACAGAGCGAGGAAATGGTGGGGCTCTGCAATCCACCTCCGTAATCTGTGGCTTCTTTCTCTGGTGTGGGCTGATCTGCCTCTGGAGACACTGAAAAACCACAGTGCAGTGGCTGGGTCGGGCATTGTGACATTCCCACACCACCCAGCACAGGGCCTGTATACTGCACCCAACATAGGCTTACTGACGCTCACAGGTACAAAAACGTGCAGGACAGATGTCATTTTCACAGGAAGCCATTCTGCCCTCATTGAGAATCATCAGAGGATAAATATCTCCCTTCTCCCAAACCCTCATGAATAAATTAATAAAGAGAAAGTGACTGAAGTGGTAAATATAAAGTGGTGTGGTGTGGTCATCTGCAAAGTTTTATTGGGAATCTTCAATGCCAAAGTGTTACTGCCCAGGATGTAAGGAACTATTCCTTCCAAATACAAGCTTCCAAAGGTCACATTAGTGATGGGCACACAAATGTCACCACCTCTTTTCCACACCTGCATGGAAATGTCATTAAGTATGACATACTTGAGGGACATCCTTGGCAGTCCAGTAGTTAAGACTCTGTGCTTCCACTGCAGGGAACACCAGTTCAATCCCTGGTGGGGAAACTAAGATCCCACATGCCATGGGGCATGGAATAAAAGAGAGAAAGAGAGGTTTAAAGAATTTATCAACACAATTAATTAATGATAAAAATGATTAATGTCATCCAGGATAAAGGTACCTAAGAGGCTGTCTGATCAAATCCCCGTGCCCCTCAAAGGCAGGTTGCCTAATACAGCAGCCCCAGCTCTGTCTACCTGCTCCTCCTTCTCTAGTCCAACCCACTGGTAGAAGAGGGGCCACATGTGAAAGTGCAGTGAGTGGATCAGGGCAGCACAGAGCTTGTTGGTGAATGACACTGAGCAGTAACACTGGTTTGATTTCTTTTAAAAAGGGGATGAGGATTATGATGAGGGAGCAGGTAGAAACAGATAAATCAAGTACAACGTCAAGCACAGGACTCATGGTTAGAAGCTATTCTTGATATTCAGGATATTCCCATGCCCCAAGACACCTGTAAATACCTCTTGAACAAGCATAAAACCCTCAGCCTGGCCTGGCTTTCATTTGCACTTCTCACTGCAGAAACAGAATTCAGGAAGTTAGAGGAGGGACAGAGGGGGAGGGGAGGGGAGGGGAGGGCAGGGGAGGGGAGGGGAGGGGTGACTTGGGGACGGGTGAGGGTGGAGGGGAAGGGAGGAACTGAGGTGCAGGAGAGAAGGGCAGTGATGGGGAAGATGGAAACAAACTCTTCCCGATCTAGAACACGGGCGCAAGTGTTGCAGGGTGCCTGCAGCCAGTGGTGGGGAGCTGAGTCCAGCCCTGTATGCAGAGCTGCACAGTTACCTGCCAAGTTGAAGGAAGGGCCCCGAAGGAAGGGTCCCTTGCACTGTAAGCTTTCTGATAGCGCTAAGCACTGGCCAGGGTCTACGCGTGCACTCTGACGTGGGTTAGCACAAATCGGTAGTACTTGTTGCTTCGTAAGGGGAGGGTTGGCTTTCTTGCAGCTGGCTTCTGAGCACACTGTGTGCCCTGAAATAGAGTCCCTGGGAGCCAGAGCAAGCAGCCCCCTAGCTAATCATTTCATCTGAATCACTAGCCCCATTTGTGGACTTTGGGGGTGAATGAAACAGAACCAGAGCCCCATCCATTAGTTACAGAGTTGGAGCGATGGAGTGGGGTTAGGGGGCGGAGACGTGCTCAGAGCCCACAGGACAAGGGGGACCAGTGAGCTGTGGCTTTCTCCAGCCCCATCTTTGCATCCTTTGCTCCAGGGGAACTGTGGGCTAGGAGCCTGCATCCCTGGAGAGATGTTCTCCTAACGTTTCTCCAGGGCTCTGGCTCCAGGGGCCAGTGAGGTCTCATTTCCCTGCCCTTCCCCACCCCAAGTTGGCACGCCTCCACTTTATGGCCATGCCCTAGCCTCAAGTGCCCCCAGAGGATCCCACCAACCTCACTCAAGGGGTAGGGCCGGAAGGAGTAAGGGGAGGGGGATCGAGGGAGGGAGGGTGCCTAAGCCGGAGCGGGTACACATTGGACCAGCAACACAAGCTACAACTGGGACCGGGAGTCCAGAAGAGAACTGACCCGGTGGTTAGCCCCAGGACTTTCCTGGACTAGGACATCTGTACACATCCAGGCATAGAGGCTGATTCATCCACAGCACTCAAGACCGGAGCCTCCGCTGGGGGCAGGTGGGGTGGGGGCCACAGCCTGGATGATGCTATTGCAGCCTGGAAGACCGGGAAGAACCGCATGGTCACAGGCCGGGCCGGGTCCGGTGCTTTGGTGAAGCCCAGGAAACGCCCTTTCCCTGGGAGAGGCCAGTGGACCGGACTCAGCTGCTGCAGTTACAGCAGTCGGTCTTCCAGCCCCCTCTCTTGGCCTTGTGCCTTTTCCAGATATGAAGCCTCCCATGGTATCAACGATGGTAGTGGGAGGAGAAGAGGCCTAGTGTGGTCTGAACTGGAGCTGGGGGAGGTCGAGGAGGCAGCCAGGAGCCCAGGAGAAAGCAGCAGCAGCAGCAGCTGGAGCTGACCGCCTGGGGGCCCGGAGATGAGGCGGGGGGTGCGGGAGGGGAAACGAGGGAACCTGCAGAGGCGCCTCCACCACATCAATTCACCCTCTGAACCCATGGATGGAGAGCCTTTTCCCCCACACCACATACCTTGCCTGGTTCCCGAGTACACAGCTAACCTGGAGCTGCCTAGTTGTCCAGGGGGGCTCAGGTTGCCCCTGGGTTCCTCTGGTTCTCTTCTGCAGTCCCTCTTCAGAGCCAGAAGCTACCTGGACGTGCCAAGGCCAACAGGGACACCTCCCTCAGGACTCTGGTGGAGGTGGTACCTACTGGGCATCCTGTGGTATTTAAATCCATCAAGTAGGGAAACTGGCAACTGACCTGGTTTGTTAATAATGTTTTGTTGGAACCACACATGAGGTACAGTGGACCAGATACAGAGTCACAATTACCTATGTTTAAATTTTAGTAATATTTTCATCATGTGATATTTTTGTACTAATTTTGATATTTCTTAAATACTACATTAAAATATTTTTCTTTGGAATACTGATTTTATTTGATGCCACAATAACATTTTGCACAGGAGGGAAACTACCTCCTAAAGCAAGTCTGGAGCTGAGTATTACAGAAACGTGTACTGGGGTAGGGGGCATGAAAGGGATGGAAACTTTAAAACCAAGCATTAAATAACATCCATATATTTAATTTTATCCACATCTCCAAATTCTGAACATTTTGATTTCATTCTCTAAGGAAGGAGCTTGCAAGGCACATGGATAAGGCTGCAGTCAGGGTTCACGTGAGTAAACCTGAAAAAATTTGGCACATCAGCCATCTTAAAACCTGCTTCCGGGCTTGGACACTTTTGTCCTGGAGATTCTCATGTTGATTTGTGCTTATGGCCATTTCCACGATTGGAAAATAAGACTGAAACTCTCAGTTCAGTTCAGTCGCTCAGTCATGTCCAACTCTTTGCGACCCCATGAACCACAGCACACCAGGCCTCCCTGGCCATTACCAACTCTCGGAGTCCACTCAGACCCATGTCCATTGAGTCAGTGATGCCATCCAACCATCTCATTTTCTATTGTCTCCTTCTCCTCCTGCCCTCAATCTTTCCCAGCATCAGGGTTTTTCTAATGAGTCAGCTTTTCACATCAGGTGGCCGAAGTATTGGAGTTTCATCTTCACCATCAGTCCTTCCAGTGAACACCCAGGACTTATCTCCTTTAGGATGGACTGGTTAGATCTCCTTGCACTCTCAGGGACTCTCAAGAGTCTTCTCCAACACCACAGTTCAAAAGCATCAGTTCTTTGGTGCTCAGCTTTCTTTATATTCCAACTCTCACATCCATACATGACTACTGGAAAAACAATAGCCTTGACTAGATGGACCTTTGTTGGCAAAGTAATGTCTCCGCTTTTAATATGCTGCCTAGGTTGGTCATAACTTTTCTTCCAAGGAGCAAGCGTCTTTTAATTTCATGGCTGCAATCACCATCTGCAGACTCTGAAAGTGACAGTTGCTCAGTCCTGTCTGACTCTTTGACACATCATGGACTATACAGTCCATAGAATTCTCCAGGCCAGAATACTGGACTGGGTAGCCGTTCCCTTCTCTGGGGATCTTCCCAACCCAGGGATCAAACCCAAGTCTCCTTCATTGCAGGCGGATTCTTTACCAGCTGAGCCACCAGGGAAGCCCTTAAGGGCTCTAAAGGGTAGTAAATGGGATCAGTAAAATTCAGGCTCATGGAAATAGCCCATTGCCAGTGAGAACATAGTTCCCAAAGGAAATAAATAAAGCCACTTTTCCTACACCTGTGGTACCTACCTATCTACCATCTATCTATCTAAATATGTATAGATACAGTCTCTTCTCATAAAGTTCTGGTCCTCCTAACACAAATATCCTTTAGAGAGGAAGTTAGCCCTCCTAAACGCAATACTTCCATCTTATGAGTAGTTCATACTGGGACTCAATGTGACCTGAAAGTACTTAATGCACTAAGGAGCTGGGTTATAAGAGGGTTCAATTGTACTATTTGAAATATTCAAAACCAAGCATAATTTCTGAGGTAAAATGAGTGATTTTGTGAATATTTCAGTGCTGGTACAAGGGAGTAATTGGTTCAGAGAACACACTATAGGAGTAACTAGCATGTATTTAGTTGCACTGAGATGGATGGGGTTGAAAGCTTACAGTCCACATTCTCTTGCTGCTGTTTTTCAGTGTTTGGTAATGCAAGGTAGGGAGTGGCAGTGCTAAATTTGTCAATGAAAACAAAACCAAAATGAACAATTACGGACAAATTTCCAGTGACCCAAAAAGGGTAAAAAATAGAATTTTAATATATAGTCTACTTATGCCTTGAAGATATCACACAGATTCAATGTTATGAGACTATCAAATGCATAAGTGAATATTCTCTTGAGGAATTTCTAATATAAAGATTATTTTAAAACCACTTTTTGTGGTACAATTAGGAAAGTGGGTTTTGTGGAATTTGTTTGGTCTTGGTGGGGTCAGTTCAGGGTAGATTTGGACCTGTGTTAATCTGAAGTACTTTTTCATTTCCTCAAGTAGTGATGACTTATTTCTAGGTCATGAAATCAGCAGATGAATACTTGAGACCATAGAAAACCTTAAGTTGTATGAAAGAAGCACTGGTAGGAGGAAAAATCAGGAAAGTTTTAGTATTAGCTTAGCTGCAGAGCCCCTGTGTGAGGGTTGTGATGGACCTGGGCAGCAGACCTGGTGGGGCTTGGGGTGATGCGTCAGGAAACTTGGGCTGGGAGCCTAAGGCCAGGGGCTGGGCTCACAGTCAGTCTGGCCAGGGCTTGGGAGGCCCAGGCCTCTGCTCTGTCACACAGGCAAAGAAAACTCACAGGGAACGAAAACCTGATGTTTTGGTGACTTGCTTCTCCTGGCTTTACACAGTGGTCTCTTAGAGGAGTTCTGAAGGGCGAAACGGCAACAAGAAACAAGGGAAAAGAGAAAATGTTCTCATCTATGACCAAACCACAGCATGAATACCCAAGAATATCCTCTTCTCTTTCCTCTTTTTCATTGAGGTCTATTTGACATACATTAGTTTCAGGTGTGTAACATAATATTTGTTGTTTGCATACATTGCAAAATGATTACCACAAGTGTAGTTAATCTCCATCACCATTCAGTTACAGATGATTATTTCTAGTGATGAAAAGAAACTCATTTTTGTTACTGTTATTTTTTTCATGTCCACACCACATGCCTTTCAGGATCTCAGTTCCCTGACCAGAGATTGACCTTTGGTCATGGCAGTGAAAGCTCAAAATCCTAGTCACTAGACTGCCTGGGAACTCCCAAGAAGAAACTCTTAATATGTTTTTCCCTTTTTCTTTTGCAAATATAACAGACTTGCTTTGTGTAACCACTGTTGGGAATAGAGACCTAATGCTGGCCCCCCATACCCAACTGTGGGCTCTGGTTGTTTGGGAGGTACATTTTGGTTGGTACCACTGGTGCATTTGAATCCTCCCGAAATGAGCCCTATTGCACTTTCTTATTGGCTCAGATGATAAAGAACCTGCCTGCAATGCAGGACTCCTGGGTTCTATCCCTGCTTTGGGAAGATCCCCTGGAGGAGGAAATGGCACTCCACCGCACTATTCTTGCCTAAAAAATTCCATGGACAGAGGACCCTGGTGGGCTACAGTCCACAGCATTGCAAAGATTTGGACATGACCTAGTGACTAACACTTTCACTTTAAAAATGAGCTCTATTACACTGGTCTTCTTTATGTACTCATGTAGAGGAAGGATCCTAAATCCTAAAATTACAGAGCAAAAATGAGGAGTCAGGCAAGGAGAGGAGGCTTCCACTGTCACAATTTGTAGTCTGGGAACTTCCAAAATGATTAAATGCAATGTAAATACCATTAACTAAGATGCTGAGTGAATGGTGTGGTTTAATTGACATTTTTTTTTAATAGTTGCCAGAAATCCTGGGAAAAGACTGTGTTGCCCCACCTCCACAGTTAAAAAAAAATTTTTATTGAGGTACAATTGACAGATATTATTTTCTTGGGCTCCGAAATTGCTACAGATGGTGACTGCTGACATTAAATGAAAAGACACTTGCTCCTTGGAAGAGAAACTATGACCAACCTAGATAGCATATTAAGAAGTGGAGACATTACTTTGCTGACAAAGATCCGTCTACGCAAAGCTATGTTTTTTCCAGTAGTCATGTGTGGATGTGAGAGTTGGACTGCAAAGAAAGCTGAAAAATTGATGCTTTTGAACTGTGGTGTTTGAGAAGACTCTTGAGAGTCCCTTGGAGTGTAAGGAGATCAAGCCAATCCTAAGGAAATCAGTCCTGAATATTCATTCGAAGGACTGATGCTCAAGCTCAAGCTCCAATACTTTGGCCATCTGATTTGAAGAACTGACTCACTGGAAAAGACCTTAATGATGGGAAAGACTGAAGGCAGGAGGAGAACTAGACAACAGGATAAAATGGTTGGATGGCATCACCAACTCAATGGACATGAGTTTGAGCAAGCTTCAGGAGTTGGTGATAGACAGGGAAACCTGGCGTGCTGCAGTCCATGGGTGGCAAAAGTCAGACAAGCCTGAGCACTGTAATGAACTGAACTGACATACATTGTATTAGTTTCTGGTGTATAACATCGTGATTCAGTTATCTTATACACTGAAATAGCCACAAAATGATAATTTTTAAAAGCTACCCATTCAACAGCTTTCAAATAGACAATACAAATATTATTAACTATAATTACCACCCTATACATTACACATCCCCCTATGAAGTGTTTGTACCTTTGAATCCCTTTGCCATTTTTTGAACCTCTGGGAACCACCAATCTGTTCTGTTGTGTGAGCATTTTTTAAAAATTGTTTTTGGTGGATTGTTGTTTGTTTTGAGAGTCCTCCATGTAAAAGGAGAAGGAAATGGCAACCCACTCCAGTATTTTTGCCTAGAGTATCCCGTGGACAGAGGAGCCTGGTGGGCTGCCATCTGTGGGGTTGCACAGAGTTGGACACGACTGAAGCAACTTAGCAGCAGCAGCAGCATGTAAAAATGATATCATACAGTATCTATCTTTATGATTTATATCACTTAGCATAGTGCTCTCAAGATTCATCCATGTAGCAAATTCAAAATTTCCCTTTTGTGGGTGAATAATATTCCATTGTATATACAGGTATGTCTCATTTATTGTGCTTGACTCTAGTGCACTTTGCAGATATTGTGTTTGTTTACACATTGAGGTTTGTGGCCACCTTGCATCTAGCAAGTCCAGTGGTGCCATTCGTCCAAAAGCATTTGATCACTTCTTGTCTCTGTCACATTTTGGTCCTTTTGGCAATATTTCAAGCTTTCTTATCATTGTTATATTTGCTATGGTGATCTCTGATCAGTGATCTGTTACTATTGGAAAAATACTCCAAGTTGAAAACTTCCCTAAAATGGGGAAGGAAATAATCAACCAAGTCCAAGAAACCGAGAGAGTCCCAAATAAGTTAAACCCAAGGAGAAACTCCCAAGACACATATTAATCAAATTAACAAGGATCAAACACAAAGAACAAATATTAAAAGCAGCAAGGGAAAAACACCAAATAACATACAAGGGGATTCCCATAAGGATAACAGCTGATCTTTCAACAGAAACTTTTCAGACCAGGAGGGAATGGCAGGACATACTTAAAGTGATGAAAGAAAATAACCTACAGCCCAGATTACTGTACCCAGAAAAGATCTCTTTCAAATATCAAGGAGAAATCAAAAGCTTTACAGACAAGCAAAAGCTGAGAGAATTCAGCACCACCAATTCAGCACTCTCCAACAAATGCTAAAGGATCATCTCTAGACAGGAAACACAAAAAGGGTATATAAACTCGAAGCCAACACAATAAAGTAAATGGCAATGGGATCATACTTATCAATAATTACCTTAAATGTAAATGGGTTGAATGCCCCAACCGAAAGACAAAGACTGGCTGAATGGATACAAAAGCAAGACCCCTATATATGTTGTCTACAAGAGAAAACAAGGAACACATACAGACTGAAAGTGAAGGGCTGGAAAAAGATATTCCGTGCAAATAGAGACCAGAAGAAAGCAGGAGGATCAATACTCATATCAGATAAAAAGAGACTTTAAAACAAAGGCTGTGAAAAGAGACAAAGAAGGGCACTATATAATGATCAAAGGATCAATCCAAGAAGAAGATATAACAATTATAAATATATATGCACCCAACATAGGGGCACTGCAATATGTAAGACAAATGCTAATAAGTATGAAAGGGAAATTAACAATAACACAATAATAGTGGGAGACTTTAATACCCCCACTCACACCTATGGATAGATCAACTAAACAGGAAATTAACAAGGAAACACAAACTTTAAGGATAATAGACCAGTTAGACCTAATTGATATCGATAGGACATTTCACCCCAAAGCAATGAATTTCGCCTTTTTCTCAAGCACACGCGGAACTTTCTCCAGGATAGATCACATCCTGGAGCATAAATCTAGCCTTGGTAAATTCAAAAAAATTGAAATCATTCCAAGCTTCTGTTCTGACCATAATGCAGTAAGATTAGATCTCAATTACAGGAGAAAAACTATTAAAAATCCCAACATATGGAGGCTGAACATGCTGCTGAATAACCAACAAATCACAGAAGAAATCAAAAAGAAATCAAAATATGCATAGAAACGAATGAAAATGAAAACACAACAACCCAAAACCAGTGGGACACTGTAAAAGCAGTGCTAAGGGGAAGGTTCATAGCAATACAGGCATACCTCAAGAAACAAGAAAAAAGTCAAATAAATAACCTAACTCTACACCTAAAGCAACTAGATAAGGAAGAAATGAAGAACGCCAGGGTTAGTTGAAGGAAAGAAATCTTAAAAATGTGGGCAGAAATCAATGCAAAAGAAACAAAAGAGACCATAACAAAAATCAATAAAGCCAAAAGCTGGTTTTTTGAAAGGATAAATAAAATTGACAAACCACTAGCCAGACTCATCGTGGGAGGGGGTTTCAGGCTTGGGAGCTCGTGGACACCTGTGACTGATTCATGTCAATGTATGGCAAAACCAATACAGTATTGTAACATAGAATAAAGTAAAAATAAAATTAAAAAAAGAAACAAAGTCAGAAAAATCAAACCAACAACATTAGAAATGAAAATGGAGAGATCACAACAGACAACACAGAAATACAAAGGATCATAAGAGACTGCTATCAGCAATTATATGCCAATAAAATGGACAACGTGGAAGAAATGGACAAATTCTTAGAAAAGTACAACTTTCCAAAACTGAACCCGGAAGAAATAGAAAATCTTAACAGACCCATCACAAGCATGGAAATTGAAACAGTAATCAGAAATCTTCCAGCAAACAAAAGCCCAGGTCCAGATGACTTCACAGCTGAATTCTACCAAAAATTTAGAGAAGAGCTAACACCTATCCTACTCAAACTCTTCCAGAAAATTGCAGAGGAAGGTCAACTTCCAAACTCATTCTATGAGGCCACCATCACCCTAATACCAAAACCAGACAAAGATGCCACAAAAAAGAAAACTAGAGGCCAATATCACTGATGAACATAGATGCAAAAATCCTTAACAAAATTAATCCAACAACACATTAAGAAGATCATACACCATGACCAGGTGGGCTTTATTCCAGGGATGCAAGGATTCTTTAATCACAAATCAATCAATGTAATACACCACATTAACAAATTGAAAAACAAAAGCCATGTGATCTCAACAGATGCAGAGAAAGCCTTTGAAAAATTCAGTATCCATTTATGATAAAAACTCTCCAGAAAGCAGGAATAGAGGAACACACCTCAACATAATAAAAGCTATATATGACAAACCCACAGCAAACATTATCCTCAATGGTGAAAAATGGAAAGCATTTCCACTAAAGTCAGGAACAAGACAAGGGGCCCACTTTCACTACTAGTTTTCAGCATAGTTTTGGAAGTTTTGGCCAAAGCAATCAGAGCAGAAAAAGAAATAAAATGAATGAAAATAAGAAGTAAAACTCTGTTTGCAGATGGCATGATCCTCTACACAGAAAGCCCTAAAGACTCCACCAGAAAATTACTAGAGCTAGTCAGCAAATATAGTAAAGTTGCAGGATATAAAATCAAGACACAGAAATCCTTTGCATTCCTATACACTAACAATGAGAAAACAGAAAGAGAAATTAACGAAACAATTCCATTTGCCATTGCAACAAAAAGAATAAAAGAGGAATATATCTATCTAAAGAAACAAAAGACATATAAATATAGAAAACTATAAAACACTGATGAAAGAAATCAAAGAAGACAGTAATAGATGGAGAAATATACCATATTCATGGATCAGTAAAATCAATATAATGAAAATGAGTGTACTATCCAAAGCAATCTATAGATTCAGTTCAATCCCTAACAAGCTACCAATGATATTTTTCAAAGAGCTAGAACAAATAATTTCACAACTTGTATGGAAATACAAAAAACCTCGAATAGCCAAAAGCCATCTTGAGAAAGAAGAATGGAACTGGAGGTTGATTAACCTGCCTGACTTCAGGCTCTACTACAAAGCCACAGTCATCCAGACAGTATGGCATTGGTACAAAGACAGAAATATAGATCAATGGAATAAAATAGAAAGCCCAGAGATAAATCCATGCACCTACAGACACCTTATCTTTGACAAAGGAGGCAAGAACATATAATGGAGTAAAGACAATCTCTTTAACAAGTGGTGCTGGGAAAACTGGTCAACCACTTGTAAAAGAATGAAACTAGAACACTTTCTAACACCATACACAAAAGTAAACTCAAAATGGATTAAAGATCTAAATGTAAGACTAGAAACTATAAAATTCCTCGAGGAGAACATAGGCAAAACACTCTCCGACATAAATCACAGCAGGATCCTCTATGAGCCACCTCCCAGAATATTGGAAATAAAAGCAAAAATAAACAAATGGGATCTAATTAAAATTAAAAGCTTCTGCACAGCAAAGGAAACTATAAGCAAGGTGAAAAGGCAGCCTTCAGAATGGGAGAAAATAATAGCCAATGAAGCAACTGACAAAGAATTAATCTCAAAAATATACAAGCAACTCCTGCAGCTCAATTCCAGAAAAATAAACAACCCAATCAAAAAATGGGCCAAAGAACTAAACAGACATTTCCCCAAAGAAGACATAGAGATGGCTAAGAAACACATGAAAAGATGTTCAACATCACTCATTATCAGAGAAATGCAAATCAAAATCACAATGACGTACCATTTCACACCAGTCAGAATGACTGCTATCCAAAAGTCTACAAGCAATAAATGCTGGAGAGGGTGTGGAAAAAAGGGAACCCTCTTACACTGTTGGTGGGAATGCAAACTAGTACAGCCACTGTGGAGAACAGTGTGGAGATTCCTTAAGAAACTGGAAACAAAACTACCTTGTGACCCAGCAATCCCACTGCTGGGCATACACACTGAGGAAACCAGAACTGAAAGAGACACGTGTACCCCAATGTTCATCGTAGCACTGTTTATAATAGCCAGGACATGGAAGCAACATAGATGACCATCAGCAGAAGAATGGATAAGAAAGCAGTGGTACATATACACAATGGAGTATTACTTAGCCATCAAAAAGAGTACATTTGAATCAGTTCTAATGAGGTGGATGAAAGTGGAGCCTATTATACAGAGTGAAGTAAGCCAGAAAGAAAAACAACAGTACAGTATACTAACGCATATATATGGAATTTAGAAAGATGGTAATGATAACCCTGTATGCGAGACAGCAAAAGAGACACAGATGTATAGAACAGTCTTTTGGACTCTGTGGGAGAGGGTGAGGGTGGGATGGTTTGGGAGAATGGCATTGAAACATGTATATTACCATATGTGAAACCAATCACCAGTCCAGGTCGGATACATGAGACAGGGTTCTCGGGGCTAGTGGGCTGGGATGACCCAGAGGGATAGTATGGGAAGGGAGGTGGGAGGGGGAGTTCAGGATGGGGAACACATGTACACCCGGGGCAGATTCGTGTCAATGTATGGCAAAACCAATACAATATTGTAAAGTAAGGGAAAAAAAAAAAAAGGGAAGGGAGGTCCACAAAAGTATTGAGCTATGCTACCACTTGCATATGAAAACATAAACACATATATACATTAATAAATGCTTGCACATGGGGAGAGTATGTCTGGAAGCTGGAAGCAGTGACTGCATGTAGGGAGGGGGAGATAGGTGACCAAGAGACTAAAAAGAGGCACACAAACCATTAAAATGTGTGTGTGGGTGTGCATGTTTGCATGCATGTATAAATAAAAGAAACATTAAAATTCCCAGAAAAAAAAGAGAAAATCTACGAGGAAGGTTTGATCAACATTCCTATTTTATAAGTGAGGAAACTGAAGCACAGAGACATTATTAAAGTTACAGGTTACTGAAAGATGCTTTTGGACAGTGTATTTGTCTATACTCAGTAAATTTTGTGGGAAAGGGCATTATCTATCTAGATTACCGGCGGTAGGGGGGAACTTGCTTTCCATTCTTTGTACAAAAAAATTATGTATGTTACCCAGATTTAAGTAATGTCCAGGTGTTTTACATGCTCATCTTCGTTTAATTGAAAGAAAATCTACGTTCTCATTTATGGATGAGGAAACTAAGCACAGGGGCATTAGTGAAATTACTAGTAACTGAAAGAGATGCTTTTTGGTGAACGTATTTATACTTAGTAAACTTTGTGGGAAAGGGCATTGTGTGTCTAGTTTGTTGGTGGAAAACTACTCGATTTCAGGTCTATATTTTTAAAAAATCAAAACTAAGTATGTTACTTATATCTACCAAGCTTACCCTGGGTGTTTTACATGTTCTGCTTCGTTTAATTAAAAAAAAATCTACTTGAAGTGTTATCAACATTCCCATGTTAGAGATGAGGAAACTGAGGCACAGAGGCATTAGTGAATTCACTAGTAAGTGATAGACATGCTTCTTGGTGAGCGTATTTATCTATACTTAGTAAACTTTGTAGGAAAAACCATTGTTAATTTACATTGTTGGGGAAAAATACTCAATTTCAATTTTATTTAAAAAAAAAGAAAAAGCAATTCATTTAGATCTAGTAAGCAATGCCCTGGGTATTTTACATGCTCAGTTCAGTTCAAATGCTCAGTCGTGTCCAATTCTTTGTGACCCCATGGACTGCAGCACGCCAGGCCTCCCTGTCCATCATCAACTCCCGGAGCTTGCTCTAATTCATGTCCCATCGAGTCAGTGATACTATCCAACCATCTCATCCTCTATGGTCCCCTTCTCCTCCTGCCTTCAATCTTTCCCAGCATCAGGGTCTTTTCCAAAGAGGCATTTCTTCGCCTCAAGTGGCCAAAGTATCGGAGTTTCAACTTCCGCATCAGTCTTTCCAATGAATATTCAGCATTGATGTCCTTTAGGATGGACTGGTTGGATGCTATCTACACTTAATTAAAAAAAAATCTATGAAGAATGTGTTATCAACATTCCCATTTTATAGATGAGGAAACTGAGGCACAGAGGCATTAATGATTTCCTAGTAAGTGCCAGTACTCTTACCTGGAAAATCCCATGGGCAGAGGAGCCTGGTGGGCTGCAGTCCATCGGGTTGCTAGGAGTCAGATACGACTGAGCGACTTGGCTTTCACTTTTCACTTTCATGCATTGGAGAAGGAAATGGGAACCCACTCCAGTGTTCTTGCCTGGAGAATCCCAAGGACAGGGGAGCCTGTTGGGCTACGGTCTACTGGGTCACACAGAGTCAGACACGACTGAAATGACTTAGCAGCAGCAGCAGCAGTAAGTGCCAGAGATGCTTCTTCGTGAGTGTATTTATCTATACTTAGTAAACTTTGTAGGAAAGAGCATTGTCAATCTAGACTGTTGGGTAAATACACTTTATTTCAATTCTACATGTAAAAAAAAAAAAAGAAAGATTCAATATGTTACTTATATTTATGAAGCAATGCCCTGGATGTTTCACATGCTTTGCTTCATTTAATTAAATAAATATTGACAAGGAAGGTGCTATAAACATTCCCATTTCATAGATGAGGAAACTGAGACACAGAGGCATTAATGAAGTTACCAAAGTGAATGAGAAGCTTTGCGGCTGTTGCTGCTAAGTGGCTACAGTCGTGTCCGATGCTGTGGGACCCCAGAGATGGCAGCCCACCGGGCTTCCCTCATCCTTGGGATTCTCCAGGCAAGAACACTGGAATGGGTTGCCATTTCCTTCTCCCATGCATGAAAGTGAAAAGTGAAAGTGAAGTCACTCAGTTGTGTTTGACTCCTAGCGACCTGATGGACTGCAGCCTACCAGGCGCCTCCAGCCATGGGATTTTCCAGGCAAGGGTACTGGAGTGGGTTGCCATTGCCTTCTCTGAGAAGCTTTTCAAGTTCAGTTCAGTTCAGTCGCTCAGTCGTGTCTGACTCTTTGCGACCCCATGAATCACAGCATGCCAGGCCTCTCTGTCCATCACCAACTCCTGGAGTTCACTCAGACTCAACGTCCATTGAGTCAGTGATGCCATCCAGCCATCTCATCCTCTGTCATCCCCTTATTCTCGTGCCCCCAATCCCTCCCAGCATCAGAGTCTTTTCCAAAGAGTCAACTCTTCCCATGAGGTGGCCAAAGCACTGGAGTTTCAGCTTCAGCATCATTCCTTCAAAGAAATCCCAGGGCTGATCTCCTTCAGAATGTACTGGTTGGATCTCCTTGCAGTCCAAGGGACTCTCAAGAGTCTCCTCCAACACCACAGTTCAAAAGCATCAATTCTTCGGTGCTCAGCCTTCTTCACAGTCCAACTCCCACATCCATATAAGACTACTGGAAAAACCATAGCCTTGACTAGACGGACCTTTGTTAGCAAAGTAATGTTTCTGCTTTTGAATATGCTATCTAGGTTGGTCATAACTTTTCTTCCAAGGAGTAATCGTCTTTTAATTTCATGGCTGCAGTCACCATCTGCAGTGATTTTGGAGCCCCCAAAATAGAGTCTGACACAGTTTCCACTGTTTCTCCATCTATTTCCCATGTAATGATGGGACCGGATGCCATGATCTTTGTTTTCTGAATGTTGAGCTTCAAACCAACTTTTCGCTTTGTTCTTTCACTTTCATCAAGAGACTCTAGTTCTTCACTTTCTACCATAAGGATGGTGTTATCTGCATATCTGAGGTTATTGATATTTCTCCCAGCAATCTTGATTCCAGCTTGTGTTTCTTCCAGTCCAGCATTTCTCATGATGCACTCTGCATATAAGTTAAATAAGCAGGGTGACAATATACATCCTTGACATACTCCTTTTCCTATTTGGAACCAGTCTGTTGTTCCATGTCCAGTTCTAACTGTTGCTTCCTGACCTGCATACAGATTTCTCAAGAGGCAGGTTAGGTGGTCTGGTATTCCCATCTCTTTCAGAATTTTCCACAGTTTATTGTGATCCACACAGTCAAAGGCTTTGGTATAGTCAATAAAGCAGAAGTATATGTTTTTCTGGAACTCTCTTGCTTTTTCCATGATCCAGCAGATGTTGGCATTTTGATCTCTTTCAGGTGAGCATATTTATCGAAACTTTGTAAATTTGTAGTAAAGGGAATTAACTATCTAGATTGAGGGTAATATAAAACTTGATTTCAATTCACTCTTAAAAAAAAAAAATTAAGTATGTTACTTAGATTCCCTAAACAGTGTCCTGGGTGTTTTACATGTTCTGCTTCAGTTAATCGAACTGAAAATAAACAAGGAAGGTGTTATCAGCATTCCCAATATAAAAATGAGGAAACTGAGGCATGGGAGCTTTAATGAAGTTAATAGCAAGTGAAAGAGATGCTTTTGTTGAGCGTATTTGTCTATATGTAGAAAACTTTGTGGGAAAGGGCATTTTCTATCTAGATTATTGGGGAATAAACCTACTTTCATACCTATCTATTAGAAAAAATAAATATTTATTTAGATCTATTAAGCAATATCCTGGGGCTTCCCTGGTGGTATAGAGGTTAAAGCGTCTGCCTGCAATGTGGGAGACCTGGGTTTGATCTCTGGGTCAGGAAGATCCCCTGGAGAAGGAAATGGCAACCCACTCCAATATTCTTGCCTGGAGAATCCCGTGGATGGAGGAGCCTGGTGGGCTACAGTCCACGGGTGGCAAAGAGTCAGACACGACTGAGCAACTTCACTTCACTTCAAGCAATGTCCTGGGTTTTTACATGCTCTGCTTCTTTAATCAAAAAGAAAAATCAACTAGAAAGGTGTTGTCATCATTCCCATTTTATAGACAGGGAAACTGAGGCTAGAGGCCTTAATGAAGTTACTACTAAGGGAAAGAGATGCTTTTTGGTGAGCGTTTTTGTCAGTCAGTTCAGTTCAGTTCAGTTCAGTGGCTCAGTCCTGTCTGATTCTGCGACCCCATGGACTGAAGCGTGCCAGGCTTCCCTGTCCATCACCAACTCCTGGAGTTTACTCAAACTCATGTCCACTGAGTTGGTGATACCATCCAACCATTTCATCCTCTATCATCCCTTTCTCCTCCTGCCTTCAATCTTTCCCAGCACCAGGGTCTTTTCAAATGAATCAGCTCTTCCCATCAGGTGGCCAAAGTATTGGCGTGTCAGCTTCAACATCAGTCCCTTCAATGAACATTCAAGACTGATTTCCTTTAGGATGGCCTGGTTGGATCTTCTTGCAGTGCAAGGGACTCTCAACAGTCTTCTCCAGCACCACAGTTCAAAAGCGTCAATTCTTTGGCACTCAGCTTTTTTATAGTCCAACTCTGACATCCATACATGACTACTGGAAAAACCATAGCCTTGACTAGATGGACCTTTGTTGGCAAAGTAATGTCTCTACTTTTTAATATGCTGTCTAAGTTGGTCACAACTTTTCTTCCAAGGAGTAAGTGCCTTTTTCTTACATGGCTGCAGTCACCGTCTGCAGTGATTTTGGAGCCTCCAAAAGAAAGTCTGCCACTGTTTCCACTGTTTCTCCATCTATTTGCCATGAAGTGATGGGACCAGATGCCATAATCTTTGTTTTCTGAATCCTGAGCTTTAGGTAACATTTTTAAACTCCTCTTTCACTTTCATTAAGAGGCTCTTTAGTTCCTCTTCACTTTCTGCCATAAGGGTGGTGTTATCTGCATATCTGAGGTTATTGATATTTCTCCCAGCAATCTTGATTCCAGCTTGTGCTTCATCCAACCCAGCATTTCTCATGATGTACTCTGCATATAAGTTAAATAAGCAGGGTGACAATATACAACCTTGACATACTCCTTTTCCCTATTTGGAACCAGTCTGTTCCATGTCCAGTTCTAACTGTTGCTTCCTGACCTGCATACAGATTTCTCAAGAGGCAGGTTAGTTGGTCTGGTATTCCCATCTCTTTCAGAATTTTCCACAGTTTATTGTGATCCACACAGTCAAAGGCTTTGGCATAGTCAATAAAGCAGAAATAGATGTTTTTCTGAAACTCTTGCTTTTTTGATGATCCAGTGGATGTTCGCAATTTGATCTCTGGTTCCTAAGTATTTATCAATGCTTAGTAAAATTCATGGGAAGGGGCTTTGACTATCTATATTGTGAGCAAAATAAATCATGGTTTCAATTCTCTCCGTTTAAAAAAAATTAAGTAGGTTTGTTAGATCTAAGAAGCAATGTCCTGGGTATTCTACATGCTCTGCTTCATTTAAATGAAAAAAAATGCGAGTAAGGAGTTTTCAACATTCCCATTTTAAAGATGAGGAAACTGAGGCACAGAGGCATTAATGAAGTTAATAGCAAGTGAACGAGATGCTTTTTGGTGAGTATAATTATCTATACTTAGAAAACTTCATTGGAAAGAGCATTATCTATCTAGATTGCTGGGGGAAATAACCCACTTTCAATTCTTTTTTTTTTTTTAGGTCCTAGCTAACCCTCTGATTTTATCTACTATTTCTTCGTTCCCTTCAGCCTAAGCTGGCTTCTTTACTATACTTCAGACATACAAAGCCCCCTTGCCATCTTAAGCCTTACTGTGCATACTGACTTAACTCTGTTTCCTGTTTTTTTTTTTTAAGTTTTTCAATTGAAGGATAATTTTTTTACAGGATTTTGTATTTCAGTGCTATCTATTAAAAATTAAATATGTTACTTAGGTCTGCTAAGAAATGTCCTAGGTGTTTTACATGCTCTGGTTCATTTCATTAAAAAAATTCAACTAGGAAGGTGTTATCAACGTTCCCATTTTATAGATTAAAAAACTGAGGCACAGAGGGATTAAAAAGGTAATCATAAGTGAAAGAGATTCTTTTTGGTCAGAGAATTTATGTATACTTAGTAAAGCTTGTGGAAAGGGCATTGTCTATCTACATTGTTGGGGGAAAAAAACAACTCGATTTCCAACCTATCAATTAAAAAAAAACTGAATTAAGTATGTTACTTAGATCTATGAAGCAATGTCCTGGGTGTTTTGCATGCTCTGCTTAATTTAGTTTGAAAAATACTACAAGGAAGATGTATATCAACATTACCATTTTATAGATGTAGACACTGAGGCACAGATGCATGAATGAAGTCACAAGTAAGTGAAAGAGATACATTTTGGTCAGCAAATTCATATATACAAGTAAACATTGAGGGAAAAGCATTATCTATCTAGACGTTGGAAAGGGGAAATTTACTTCTACACTCTCTATTTAAAAAAGCAAAATTAGTATCTTGCTTAGTTCTACTAATCAATGTCCTGGGTGTTTTGCATGCTCTGCTTTACTTAATTATAAAGAAAATCTACCAGGAATGTATTATCAACATTCCCATTTTATAGATGAGGAAAGTGAGGCACAGAGGCATTAATGAAGTTACTAGAATTTGAAGAGATGCTTTTTGTGAGCCTATTTATCTATACTTAGTAAACTTCATGGGAAAGGGTATTCTCTATCCAAATTGTTGGGGGAAAAACTCATTTTCAGTTTTATCTATTAACAAAAATGAAGTATGTTCAGTTCACTCATTGAGCCATGGCCAACTCTTTGTGACCCCATGGACTCTCAAGAGTCTTCTCCAACACCACAGTTCAAAATCATCAGTTCTTCGGCACTCAGCTTTCTTTATAGTCCAACCCTCACATCCATACATGACCACTGGAAAAACCATAGCCTTGACTAGACAGACCTTTGTTGGCAAAGTAATGTCTCTGCTTTCTGATATGCTGTCTAGATTGGTCATAATTTCCCTTCCAAGGAGTAAGCGTCTTTTAATTTCATGGCTGCAGTCACCACAGTGATTTTGGAGCCCCAAAAATAAAGTCTGCAAACTGGAAGTGGTCAAACAGGAGATGACAAGAGTGCTTGCTTTTAGTGAGCATATTTAGCTATGAAAGGGCAGGTCTGTCTAGATTGTTGGGGGAAATAGGCTAGAGGAATTAATGTAGTTATTAGTGAGTGAGGTATTTATTGACACTTTGCAAAATTCGTGAGAATGGGCTTTGGCTATCTAGATTGTGAGGAAATAAATCTACATGTCAATTTTCTCTGTTAAAACAAAAAATTAAGTATGTTACTTAGATCTACTAGGCTATATCCTGGGTGTTTTACATGCTCTTCTTCATTAAATCAAAAGAAAATCTACGAGGAAGGTGTTATCAACATCCCCATTTTACAGATGAGGAAACTGAGGTACAGAGACTTTATTAAATTTACTAGTATTTCATGCATTGGAGAAGGAAATGGCAACCCACTCCAGTGTTCTTGCCTGGAGAATCCCAGGGACAGGTGAGCCTGGTGCACTGCCATTGATGGGGTCACACAGAGTCGGACACGACTGAAGCAACTTAGCAGCAGCAGCAGTAAGTGAAACCAATGATATTGGTGAACGTATTTATCTATACTTAATAAACGTTGTGTGAAAGGGCATTGTCTATCTGGATTTTTTGAGGAAAATTACTCTATTTCAATTCTATTTTTAAAAAATTAAGTATGCTACTTAGATCTACTAAGAAATGTCCTGGGTGTTTTACATGCTCTGCTTCATTAAATTAAAAAAAAATGTACAAGGAAGGTGTTATCAACATTCCCATTTTACAGATGAGAAAACTGAGGCACAGAGGCAGTAATGAAGTTTTAAGTGAAATGGATGATTTCTTTGAGAGTGTATTTATCTACAGTCAATAAATTTTGTGGAAAAGGGCATTGTCTGTCTAGATTGTTGGAGAAAAAATTCAATTTCAACTCTCTCTTATTAAAAAAAGTATTTTACTTAGACCTACTAAGTAACATCCTGAATGTGTCATATGCTCTGCTCAATTTAAAAAAAAATCAAAGAGGAAGGTGTTATAAACACTCCCATTCTATAGATGAGTAAACTGAGACACAGAGACATTACTGTCATTACTAGCTAGGGAAATACATGCTTTTTGTTGAGTGTATTTATCTATTTAGTAAATTTTGTGGGAAAGGGCGTTGTCTGGCTAGATTTTTGGGGAAAAACCCAATTTCAATTCTATTTTTAAAAAAGTCAGTGATTTGCTTAGATCTTCTAAGCATGCTCTTCTTCATTTTGCCTGCTCTTCAATTTTGCATTCTTCATTTTGCATGCTCTTCTTCATTTAATCAAAAGAAATCTATGAGTAACGTGTTATCAACATTCCCATTTTATAGATGAGGAAACTGAGGCCCAGGGGCTTTAAGAAAGTAATTAGTAGGTGAAAGATGATGTATTGGTGAGCCTATTTATCTGTATTTAATAAACTTTGTTGATAAGGGCACTGTCTATTAGATTTTGGGGGAAAAATACTCAATTTCAATTGTCTTAAAAATTAAGTATGTTACTTAACTCTACTAAGCATGTCCTGGGTATTTTACATGCTCTGTTTCATTTAATGAAAAATAAAAATCAGTAAGGTAAAAGAAAATCTACAAGGCTGTGGGGTAAAAATAAAGATTTTAACACTCTTAAAGAAAAACCAATAGTATTTATGTTAGATCTCCTAAGCAGTGGTGAGTGTTTTACATGTTAAGCTTCATTTAATTAAAAAAAAATCTATGAGGAAGGTGTTGTCAATATTCCCATTTTATAGATGAGGAAACTGAGGCATAGAGGCAATAATGAAGTTACAAGAAGTGAAACAGATGATTTCTTTGAGAGTGTATTTATCTACATTCAATAAACTTTGTGGAAAAAGGCATTGTCTATCTAGACTGTTGGAGAAAAAACTCAATTTCAACTCTCTTATTAAAAAAAAGAAATTAAGTATTGTACTTAGATCTACTAAGTAACATCCTGGATGTGTCATAGGCTCTGTTTCATTTAATTAAAAAAATCAAAGAGGAAGGTGTTATCAACATTCCCATTTTATAGATGAGTAAACTGAAGCACAGAGGCATTAAAAGTTTCTAAAGAGATGCTTTATGTTGAGCGTATTTATGGACACAGTAAAATTTGCAAAAATGGCACAGTCTCTCTAGATTGTTGGTGGAAAAAGCTCAATGTCAACTCCACCTATTAGAAAAAAAAACGAAGTTAAGTATGATATTTAGATCTACCAAGCAAAGTCCATCTGGTTTTACCTGCTTGCCTGCATTTAATTAAAAACTACACAGAAGGTGTAATCAACGTTCCCATTTCATAGATGAGGAAACTGAGGCCCAGAGGTATTAGTGAAGTTACTAGAAAGTGAAAGAGATGCTTTCTGGTGAGTGTACGGATCTATACTTAGCAAACTTTGTGGGAAAGGGCATTGTCGGTCCAGATTATTGGGGGAAAAACTCGATATCAACTCTTTCTTCTAAAAATAAAAAAACAAAATTAAGTATGTTACTTACATTTCTAAGCATGTCCTTGTTGTTTTACAGGATCTCTTCCATTTAATTTTAAAAAAATCTACAAGGAAGGTGTTTTCAACATTCCCAATTTAAACATGAGGAAACTGAAACACAGAGGCATTAGTGATCATAATAGTAAGTGAAATATGCTTTTTGTGAGTGTATTTATCTATAATTAGAAAACTTCCTGGAAAAGGGCTTTTTCTACCTAGATTGTTGGGGAAAAACCCACTTTCAAATCTACCTATTAAAAAATATTAAATATGTTATTTAGATCTACTAAGCAATGTCCTGTGTATTTTACATGCACTGCTTCATTTAATTAAAAAAATCAACTAGGAAGGTGTTATCAACACTACCAACTTATAGATGAGGAAAGTGAGGCAAGTGGGCATTAATGATTTAACTAGTAAGTGGAAGAGATGTTATTTGGTGAATGTATTTATAGACATTTAGTAAAATTTTCACAAAAAGGTCACTGGCTATCTAGATTGTTGGCAAATAAAACTCAATTTCAATTCTGTCTAAAAAAAAAAAAGAATTAAATATGTTACTTAGACCTACTATGCATTGTCCTTGGTGTTCTACGTGATTAACTCCATCTAATTAAAACCAAAATCTATGAGGAATGTGTTATCAACGTTCCCATTTTATAGATGAGGAACCTGAGGCACAGAGGGATTAAAAAGTTAATAAGTGAAAGAGATTCTTTTTGTTCAGCAGTTTTTATGTATACTTAGTAAAGTTTGTGGAAAGGTCAAAGTCTGTCTAGATTATCAGGAAAAATACTCAATTTCCAATCTATCTATTAAAAAAATAAGTATATTACTTTGATCTATGAATCAATCTCCTGGGTGTTTTTATGCTCTGCTTAATTTACTTTAAAAAGTCTACGAGGAAGGTTTTATCAACATTCCCATTTTATACATGAGGACACTGAAGCACAGAAGTATTAATGAAGTTACTGGTAAGTGGAAGAGATGCTTTTGGTGAGCACATTTATCTATAGCTAGTAAACTTTTTGGGAGAAGACTATCCATTGTTGGGGGAAATACTCATTTTCATTGTCAATTCCATCTATGAAAAAAGTAAGAAAATTAAGTATGTTACCTAGATCTCCTAAGCAATGTCCTGGGTGTTTTACATGCTCTGCTTCATTTAATTAAAAATAAAGTCTACAAGGAGGGTGTTAGCAACATTCCCATTTTACAGATGGGGAAACAGCCTGGAGGCATTAATGAAGTTATTAGTGAAAGAGATGCATTTTGGTGAGTTATTTATTGACACTTTGCAAACTTCATGAGAATGGGCTTTGACTATCTAGATTGTGAGGAAATAAATCTAGATTTCAATTCTCTCTATTAAAAAAAAACAAAATTAAGTGTGTTACTTATGTGTACTAAGCAATACCCTGGGTTTTTAACATGTTCTTCTTCATTTAATTAAAAGAAAATATATGAGGAATATGTTATCAACATTCCCATTTTATAGGTGAGGAAACTGAGGTCCAGAGGCATCAATGAAGTTACTAATGAGTGAAAGAGATCCTTTTTTGGAGAGCATATTTATCTACACTCAGGAAAGTTTGTGGAAGGTATACTGTCTATCTAGAATGTTGTGGGGAAAAATCAATTTCAATTATCTCTATAAAAAAAAAAACAAAAGTAAGTATTTAGACTACTAAGCAATGTCCTCGGTGTCTTACAGGGTCTCCTTCATTTAATTGAAAACAAAATCTAAGAGGAAATCGTTATCAATATTCCCATTTATACTTCAGGAAACTGAGGCATTAATGAAGTGGCTAGTAAGTGAAAGAGATGCTTTTGCTAACTGTATTTATCTATACTTAGTAACCTTTGTGGGAAAGGGCATCGTTTATCTAGAATGCTTTGGGGGAAAAAACTTGATTTCAATTCTATTAAAAAAAAAAAACAAAATAAAGTATGTTTCTTAACTCTGCTAAGCATGTCCTCAGTGTTTTACATGCTCTGCTTCACTTAATTCCAAATAAAATATACAAGGAAGGTGTAATCAATATTCCCATTTTGTAGATAAGGAAACTGAGACACAGAGACATTAATGGCATTACTAGTTAGGGAAATACATGCTTCTGAGTGAGCGCATTTATCTATTTAGTAAACTTTGTGGGAAAGGGCATTGTCTGGCTAGACTGTTGGGGAAAAAAAAACAATTTCAATTCTCTCTATTAAAAAAAATATTAAATTTGTTGCTTAGATCTTCTAAGCAGTGTCCTGGTTGTTTTGCATGCTCTTCTTCATTTAATCAAAAAGAAAATCTACGAGTAAGGTGTTATCAACATTCCCATTTTATAGATGAGGAAACTGAGGCCCAGGGGCTTTAAGAAAGTAATTAGTAAGTGAAAGATGATGTATTGGTGAACATATTTATCTGTACTTAATGAACTTTGTTGGTAAGGGCACTGTCTATTAGATTTTTGGGGGAAGAAAAACTCAGTTTCAATTCTATTTAAAAATTGAGTATGTTACTTAACTCTACTAAGCATGTCCTGGGTATTTTACATGCTCTGTTTCACTTAATTAAAAATCAATAAGGTAAAAGAAAATCTACAAGGCTGTGGGGTAAAAATAAAGATTTTAACACTCTTTAAAAAAAAGCAATATTATATATGTTAGTTAGATCTCTTAAGCAGTGGTGGGTGTTTTACATGTTAAGCTTCATTTAATTAAAAAGAAAATCTATGAGGAAGGTGTTGTCAATATTCCCATTTTATAGATGAGGAAACTGAGGCACAGAGACTTAATGAAGTCACTAGTAAAGGAAAGTTTTTTGTTAGTGTATTTATCAACAGTAAACTTTTGGGAAAGGGCATCATCTATCTAGATTATTGAGGGGGGACTTGATTTCAATTCTATCTATTAAAAAAAACTTAAGTATGTTACTTAGATCTACTAAGTAATTTCTGGGTGTTTTCCATGCTCTGCTTCATTTAATTAAATTGAAAATCCATGAGGAAAGTGTTATCAATGTTCCCATTTTATAGATGAGGAAACTGAGGTGCAGAAGCATTAATAAAGTTACAAGTAAGTGAAAAGATGTTTGTTTGGTTTTTTTGTGAGAGTATTTACCTATACGTAGGAAACTTGTGGGAAAGGGGTTTGTCTATCTAGATTGTTGGGGCAAAAAACTCGATTTCAATATTGTTTAAAAAAACAAAAATTAAGTATGTTTCTTAGATCTACTAAGAAATGTCCTTGGTGTTTTACATGCTCTGCTTAATTTAATTAAAAAGAAAATCTATAAGGATGGTGTTATCACATTCCTATTTTATAGATGAGGAAAGTGAGGCACAGAGGCATTAATGAAGTTAATAATTGAAAGAGATGCTTTTTGGTGAGTGTATTTATCTATACCTAGTAAAGCTTGTGGGAGCAGGCATTGTCTAGCTAGATTGTTGGGGAAAAAAAACCTCCAATTCGCTCTATTAAAAAAAAAACAAAACTTAAGTTTCTGAATTTTCCAAGATCAAAATTTGTCTTACTCTATTTCTTCCCTATATTTTAAATTGTTAGCACTTTTTTGTCACGTAGGCAAAATAAGCACACTGTACTCCTCTCATTCTGTCACTTTCAGCATGTTATTCTTCCACCATAATCACAGCCCTAGAAAGGAGGTTAACTTAGACTGTAATAAAGGGGGCAGAAGAAAGCCCTGAACTCATTGGTACTCAATTTTTGTGCAGAGAGCAAGTGAAGTAGGCACTCTGCCCTCTTGAATAGTTCCATTCTTAAAGTTTTGATCACAGAATTGGGCTCCAATATTCTCTCTCTCCTAATTCTGTGTTAATAATCATTCTGGTCAACTTTGCTGACAAAGGACTGTCTAGTCAAAGCTACGGTTTTCCCAGTAGTCATGTATGGAGTTGTACTATAGAGAAAGCTGAGCACCAAAGAGTTGATGCTTTTGAACTGTGGTGTTGGAGAAAACTCTTGAGAGTCCCTTGGACTGCAAGGAGATCCAACCAGTCCATCCTAAAGGCGATGAGTCCTGAATATTCATTGGAAGGACTGATGCTGAAGCTGAAGCTTCAATACTTTGGCCCGCTGATGGGAAGAACTGACTCATTGGAAAAGACACTGATGCTGGGAAAGATTAAAGGCGAGAGGAGAAGGGGACGACAGAGGATGAGATGGTTGGATGGCATCACCAACTCGATGGACATGAGTTTGAGTAAGCTCCGGGAGTTGGTGATGGACAGGGAAGCCTGGCATGCTGCAGTCCATGGGGTTGCAAATAGTCAGACATGACTGAGTGACTGAACTGAACTGGTCAACTTTCTACATGTGGAGTCTATAGTATGTCATGGCAAAGAGATTTATGGACTTAACTTATTTGATCTGTAGAGTTTGAACACTACTTGCATCCCCTGAAGGTGGTAGGAATCACTACTAATTTCATGGTAAAAGAAAAGCAGCATCGATATCATTAACTGATCATATTTAGTTTGAGAGCCAGAAATCCCTACTCCCTAACTCATTTAATGCAACAGCCCGTTTGACCCCAAACACAACGTATTCTTGTGAGTTTCTATTGCCTGTGAGTTTCTATTGCCTCTTATGTACAAACTGCTGACTGTGAAGAAACTTGATCAAAATATCAAATATTACCAGAGAAGCCGAGTTTGTGTCCTTTACAACCATTCATGAATTACCTTAACCTCACCTCCTCTTATATGGTCATCTGTCTTCCTGACTACGACCTCAAATGACTTATTTGTAAATTCAAGCAAATATGCTTCTGACTGGCACTGATACATCACTGATGCCAAAATATCCAGAGGATGAAGCATAAGGACATTTTCTTTGATTCACATGGAAAATATTACAGATTTATGGGTAAGTGATGGCAATCGCCATTCCATAATATCTTCATATAATCAGTATCTTCCCATGCCTCCTTTCACTGAATTTTATGACCTCAAAACTTATTCAAGGAAATTATCTTTTTTGCTGACCCAAAAGGTATAGTGGGTAGAACTGGGGATGGGGCTGTTTGCCTGAACAATCCAGCTCTGACTGTTCACTTGCTGGATTTCTACTGCTTTTCAATGACCACTTACAGAGCCGTAATTCACAGAATGACTATTGATGTCCCGTTGACATTGACGTGATTTCCCCTCCTGGATTGAGGGCAGCACAGCCTACAGGCATTAGTATCTAAAGGTTATGTATAATGGATAATAGAGGAAAATGAAATAGCAGAAAGGAATCTGCACGGCAAACAGAAGCAGTAAATAGTTTCAGTGAAAGATCTTACTTGGGTTACACAGCAACTGCAAGGTGGGTGGAAAAAACCCAGTGGCTCTTACAGACTCAGCAAGAGTTGAGAGTGAAATGGTTTACTATTTTAAAATATAATACTTTTTTACTTCAACCAGAGAAAGTCATTTAAAAGTCATCTTGTGTGTTACAGTTGTTATGTGACATCTTTCACTTGAATGCCTATTTATGAATTCCTACTCTACCCTTCCTGGTGGCTCAGACGGTAAAGCATCTGTCTACAATGTGGGAGACCTGGGTTTGATCCCTGGGTCGGGAAGTTCCCTGAGAAGGAAATGGCAACCCACTCCAGTACTCTTGCCTAGAAAATCCCATGGACGGGGAAGCCTGGTGTCTATGGGGTCGCAAAGAGTCAGACATGACTGAGCAACTAAATAAATAATATTCTACCCTCCTGAGGTGGTCCATGATATGGCACAGATGGAGTAAGTGGAGGAAGAGATTTTAACATATTTATCCAAAGGCATAAGGTCCAGTTCATGACCGAAGTCAGAACAAAGTTACAGTGTTTGCCATTAATATCTCCTCATCTTGAACCCACCCTACTGCACTTGCTGCATTTAACCCAATATTTCTGCATTTTCAAAGTCTCATGGTAAATTTCAATAGATACTCTCACCAATCCACACATCTTAGTTGCAGTAGCCATTGCAATGGATTACCTGGTAAATCTAATTTAATTTTGTGATTTAATAAGAAATAAACATGGTGGATTTACTTAGTAGTGAAAGTGAAAGTCCTTCACTTGTGTCCAACTCTTTGTGACCCCATTGACTATAGCCTGCCAGGCTTTTTGTTCTAAGAGCAAATGTAGTAAGCACGAGTGATTTCAGCTCCACAGACATCTGCTAGGCATATCATTTAACTGAAGGCCAATATATGACAAGTTTTCAACCTCCATTGTTGACAACTCCACCTCCTAGAAGGTAGAGAAAATGATAAGGAGACTTGCTTCTCTCACTGACTGAAAAAGAGAAATTGGTAAAGTGAAGGTGACAGAATCTTTTAGAGAAAGCAACAATTTTAGCTGAAAGTCCATAAGTACTCTATAAAGCAAAATCCTAGACTTTAGGAAAGTGGTTTTCTACATTGAAGTAGATATGATTACATGCCCAGAGACAGTGAAAAAAAAGGAGATGAATAAACAGCTGGGAAGATCTGCTGGCAATTGAAACCAGTTGTGCCTCTACTGGGTGCTCTCCATCCTATATTTCTAAAGAACATATATTGAAATGAAGGCATAAAAATCAAGGATAAATGAATATAAGAAGATGTGGTTAAAAAAAAAAAAACAAGCCATAAAGAATCATACCTGAAATGACCCTAAAGGTTGAAAAAACCTGCTACAGATAACAGAACAGTTTTTAAAAAATAGGTTTAGAACAAGAAGAGCAAGGATAGGATAGACATACAACTCGTGGAATGGTGTTGAATGAATGATCTTATCTTTTTGTGAAAAAGAATGATTCTAACCTAAAAGGGTAACCAATATCATAACTATAAATTGAAGCCTAATATAGGCAAGGTGCCCATAAGAGGGCACTCAACTGTTATAAATGAATTGAAATTATATTCTAGAGTTGTGGAGAGGTCTTGTGGATTAGATGGCCTAGTCATAGTTGTTAACGTTTTGGGATTGTGGTATGGGTGACATGTGTCAGAAGACTAAAGACCCTAATAGGAGCTTTGGTTTTGAAAAGGGACAAAAAGCACATGGGCTCCTTAGGTTAGACAAGGGACATCATGCTGATTGAGTGCAAAATCCTAAAACAGGCTATTAAAAGGAGCATTTGTAAGCACTTAGAAAAAAATAGTAACCATCAGAAGTCAGCATAAATTCTGTAAGAACAAGTCGTTAGACAAACCTCATTTCATTTCTATTTTTGATTATGATTATTGGCTTGACAGATTAGTAAAAATGTAAGCACTCTGTATCTGGATATCAGCAAGGTATTTGATATGTCTGTGAACAAGACAGAGAAATGTAGAATGCTGCCTGGTGGATAAATGTCAACGTGCAGGGAGGTTTCTAGTGATGTGCCACTGAGCTCTGACCTTCACCTTTTCCTGTATAACTTTTATTAATGACTTACATAGTAATATTGAGTGAAGTAAGTCAGAGAAGGCAAAATATCATATGACATCCTTTATCTGTGAAATTTTAGAAGACATGAAACAAATGAACTTACAAAACAGAAAGAGACTCACAGACTTAGAGAACAAACTTACGGTTGCCAGAGGGGAAGGAAGGAGGGAAGGGATAGTTAGGGAGTTTGGGATGGACATGTACACACTGCTATATTTAAAACGAATAACCAACAAAGACCTACTGTTTAGCACATGGAACTCTGCTCAATGTTCTGTGGCAGCCTGGATGGGAGGGGAGTTTCGGGGAGAATGGATACAGGTATATGTGTGGCTGGGTCCCTTCACTGTTCACCTGAAACTATTACAACATTGTTAATTGGCTGTGGGTGCATGCTAAGTCTCTTCAGTTGTGTCTGACTCTTTGTAACCCTATGGACCGAAGCCCGCCATGCTCCTCTGTCCATGGGATTCTCCAGGCAAGTATACTGGAGTGGGTTGCCATGCCCTCCTCCAGGGATCAAACCTGAACCTATATCTCTTACATTTCCTGTGTTGACAGGCAAGTTCTTTACCACTAGCAGCACCTGGGAAGACCTCTCATGAGATTATTTAACCTTCATTACCTCCTTAAAGGCTCTATTGCTGATTATAGTCTCTTCGAGGGTTAGAGTTTCAACATGTGAATTTGGGGGCACACAATTCAGTCTAAAACAAGGACTCTTTGGAGAAAGTCCCCACACTTCAGGAGCTTCCAATTCTCTAATTATATCTCACTTAATTTTCCAGATGATAGAGGCATGTAAATTATAACTCAATAGCTAAATTCAAGACAAAAGGGAAAAGCTAGAATGAACCCTGTGCTATGGGTTGGAATTTGAGGTATTGGTGTGAACTCATGGATTTCAACATATAGAAATATTTTATAGAAACAAAAGATTTTTTTAGTATTTTTAATATACATTTATTTTAATTGGAGGCTAATTACTTTACAGTATTGTAGTGGTTTTGCCATACATCAACATGAATCTGCCATGGGTGTACATGTGTTCCCTATCCTAAAACCCCCTCCAACCTCCCTCTCCATCCCTTCCCTCTGGGTCATCCCAGTGCACCAGCCCCGAGCATCCTGTATCATGCATCGAACCTGGACTAGTGATCCTTTTCACATATGATAATATACATATTTCAATGACATTCTCCCTATCATCCCACTCCCCCCCTCTCCCACAGAGTCCAAAAGACTGTTCTATACATCTGTGTCTCTTTTGCTCTCTCGCATACAGGGTTATCATTACCACCTTTCTAAATTCCATATATATGTGTTATTGTACTGTATTGGTGTTTTTCTTTCTGGTTTACTTCACTCTGTATAATAGGCTCCAGTTTCATCCACCTCATTAGAATTGATTCAAATGTATTCCTTTTAATGGCTGAGTAATACTCCATTGTGTATATGTACCATTGCTTTCTATCCATTCATCTGCTGATGGACATCTAGGTTGCTTCCATGTCCTGGCTGTTATAAACAGTGTTGCGATGAACATTGGGGTACACGTGTCTCGATTCTGGTTTCCTTGGTGTGTAGGGCCCAGCAGTGGGATTGCTGAGTCATATGGCAGTTCTATTTCCAGTGTATTAAGGAATCTCCACACTGTTCTCCATAGTGGCTGTACTAGTTTGCATTCCCACCAACAGTGTAAGAGGGTTCCCTTTTCTCCACACCCTCTCCAGCATTTATTCTTGTAGACTTTTGGATTGCAGCCATTCAGACTGGCGTGAAATGGTACCTCACTGTGGTTTTGATTTGCATTTCTCTGATGATGAGTGATGTTGAGCATCTTTTTCATGTGTTTGTTAGCCATCTGTATGTCTTCTTCAGAGGAATGTCTGTTTGGTTCTTTGGCCCATTTTTTTGATTGGGTCATTTGTTTTTCTGGAATTGAGCTGCAGGAGTTGCTTGTATATCTTTGAGATTAGTTGTTCGTCAGTTGCTTCATTTGCTCTTATTTTCTCCCATTCTGAAGGCTGTCTTCTCACCTTGCTTATAGTTTCCTTCATTGTGCAGAAGCTTTTAAGTTTAATTAGATCCCATTTGTTTATTTTTGCTTTCATTTCCAATATTCTGGGAGGTGGGTCATAGAGGATCCTGCTGTGATTTATGTGGGAGAGTGTTTTGCCTATGTTTTCCTCTAAGAGTTTTATAGTTTCTGCTCTTATATTTAGATCTTTAATCCATTTTATTTTTGTGTATGGTGTTAGAAAGTGTTCTAGTTTAATTCTGTTTACAAGTGGTTGACCAGTTTTCCCAGCACCACTTGTTCAGGAGATTGCCTTTTCTCCATTGTATATTCTTGCCTCCTTTGTCAAAGGTAAGGTGTCCATAGGTGTATGGATTTATCTCTGGGCTTTCTATTTTGTTCCATTGATCTATATTTCTGTCTTTGTGCCAGTACCATACTGTCTGGATGACTGTGGCTTTGTAGTAGAGCCTGAAGTCAGGCAAGTTGATTCCTCTGGTTCCATTCTTCTTTCTCAAGATTGCTTTGGCTATTCGAGGTTTGTTGTATTTCCATACAAATTGTGAAGTTATTTGTTCTAGTTCTGTGAAAAATACTGTTGGTAGCTTGATAGGGATTGCATAGGATCTATAGATTGCTTTGGGTAGTACACTCATTTTCACTATATTGATTCTTCTGATCCATGAACATGGTAAATTTCTCCATCAATTAGTGTCCTCTTTGATTGATTTTACCAGTGTTTTATAGTTTTCTATATATAGGTCTTTTGTTTCTTTTACATAGTAAAGTATCCTAAGTATTTTATTATTTTCTTTGCAATGGTGAATGGAATTGTTTCCTTAATTTCTCTAGTTTCTCATTATTAGTGTATAGGAATACAAGGGATTTCTGTGTGTTCATTTTATATCCTGCAACTTTACTGTATTCATTGATTAGCTCTAGTAATTTTCTGGTGGAGTCTTTAGGGTTTTCTATGTAGAGGATCATGTCATCTGCAAGCAGTGAGAGTTTTACTTCTTCCTTTCCAGTTTGGATTCCTTTTATTTCTTTTTCTGCTCTGATTGCTTTGGCCAAAACTATGTTGAATAGTAGTGGTGAACGTGGGTACCCTTGTCTTGTTCCTGACTTGAGGGGAAATGCTTTCCATTTTTCACCATTGAGGATAATGTTTGCTGTGGGTTTGTCATATATAGCTTTTATTATGTTGAGATATGTTCCTTCTATTCCCTCCATTCTGGAGAGTTTTTATCATAAATGGATACTGAATTTTGTCAAAGGCTTTCTCTGCATCTATTGAGATAATCATATGGCTTTTATTTTACAATTTGTTAATGTGGTGTATTACATTGATTGATTTGTGGATATTGAAAAATCCTTGCATCCCTGAAATAAAGCCCACTTGGTCATGGTGTATAATCTTTTTAATGTGTTGCTGGATTCTGATTGCTAGAATTTTGTTAAGGATTTTTGCATCTATGTTCATCAGTGATATTGGCTAGTTTTCTTTTTTGTATGCGTCTTTGTCAGGTTTTGGTATTAGGGTGATGGTGGCCTCATAGAATGAGTTTGGAAGTTGACCTTCCTCTGCAATTTTCTGGAAGAGTTTGAGTAGGATAGGTGTTAGCTCTTCTCTAAATTTTTGGTAGAATTCAGCTGTGAAGCCATCTAGACCTGAGCTTTTGTTTGCTGGAAGATTTCTGATTACAGTTTCAATTTCCATGCTTGTGATGGGTCTGTTAAGATTTTCTATTTCTTCCTGGTTCAGTTTTGGAAAGTTGTACTTTTCTAAGAATTTGTCCATTTCTTCCACGTTGTCCATTTTATTGGCATATAATTGCTGATAGCAGTCTCTTATGATCCTTTGTATTTCTGTGTTGTCTGTTGTGATCTCTCCATTTTCATTTCTAATTTTATTGATTTGCTTTTTCTCCCTTTGTTTCTTGATGAGTCTGGCTAATGGTCTGTCACTTTTATTTATCCTTTCAAAGAACCAGCTTTTGGCTTTGTTGACTTTTGCTATGGTCTCTTTTGTTTCTTTTGCATTGATTTCTGCCCTCATTTTTAAGATTTTCTTTCTTCTACTAACCCTGGGGTTCTTTATTTCTTCCTTTTCTATGCTTTAGGTGTAGAGTTAGGTTATTTACTTGACTTTTTTCTTGTTTCTTGAGGTATGCCTGTATTGCTATGAACCTTCCCTTAGCACTGCTTTTACAGTGTCCCACTGGTTTTGGGTTGTTGTGTTTTCATTATCATTCGTTTCTATGCATATTTTGATTTCTCTTTTGATTTCTTCTGTGATTTGTTGGTTATTCCGCAGTGTGTTGTTCAGCCTCCATATGTTGGAATTTTTAATAGTTTTTCTCCTGTAATTGAGATCTAATCTTAATGCATTGTGGTCAGAAAAGATGCTTGGAATAATTTCAATTTTTTTTGAATTTACCAAGGATAGATTTATGGCCCAGGATATGATCTATCCTGTAGAAGTTTACGGGTGCACTTGAGAAAAGGTGAAATTCATTGTTTTGGAGTGAAATGTCCTATAGATATCAATTAGGTCTAACTGCTCTATTGTATCATTTAAAGTTTGTGTTTCTTGTTAATTTCCTGTTTAGTTGATCTGTCCATAGGTGTGAGTGGGGTATTAAAGTCTCCCACTATTATTGTGTTATTGTTATTTCCCTTTCATACTTGTTCACATTTGTCTTACATATTGTGGTGTTCCTATGTTGGGTGCATATGTATTTATAATTATTGTATCTTCTTCTTGGATTGATCCTTTGATCATTATGTAGTGGCCTTCTTTGTGTCTTTTCACAGCCTTTGTTTTAAAGTCTATTTTATCGGATATGAGTATTGCTACTCCTGCTTTCTTTTGGTCTCTATTTGCGTGGCATATCTTTTTTTCCAGCCCTTCACTTTCAGTCTGTATGTGTCCCTTGCTTTGAGGTGGGTCTCTTGGAGACAACATATATAGGGCTCTTGTTTTTGTATCCATTCAGCCAGTCTTTGTCTTTTGGTTGGGTCATTCAACCCATTTACATTTAAGGTAATTATTGATAAGTATGCTCCTGTTGCCATTTACTTTATTGTTTTGGGTTCGGGTTTATACACCCTTTTTGTGTTTCCTATCTAGAGAGTATCCTTTAGCATTTGTTGGAGAGCTGGTTTGGTGGTGCTGAATTCTCTCAGCTTTTGCTTGTCTGTAAAGTTTTTAATTTCTCCTTCATATTTGAATGAGATCCTTGATGGGTACAGTAATCTGGGCTGTAGCTTATTTTCTTTCATCACTTTAAGTATGTCTTGCCATTCCCTCCTGGCCTGAAGAGTTTCTATTGAAAGATGAGCTGTTATCGTTATGGGAATCCCCTTGTGTGTTATTTGTTGTTTTCCCCTTGCTGCTCTTAATATTTGTTCTTTGTGTTTGATCTTTGTTAATTTGATTAAAATGTGTCTTGGGGTGTTTTGCCTTGGGTTTATCCTGTTTGGGACTGTCTGTGTTTCTTGGACTTGGGTGACTGTTTCTTTCCCCATTTTAGGGATGTTTTCAACTATTATCTCCTCAGGTATTTTCTCATGGTCTTTCTTTTTGTCTTCTTCTTGTGGGACTCCTATGATTTGAATGTTGGGGCATTTAACATTGTCCCAGAGGTCTCTGAGATTGTCCTCATTTCTTTTAGTTTTTCTTTTTCCTCTCTGATTCATTTATTTCTACTATTCTATCTTCTACTTCACTAATCCTATCTTCTGCCTCCATTATTTTACTATTTGTTCCCTCCAGAGAGTTTTTGATCTCATTTATTGCATTATTCATTATATATTGACTCTTTTTTATTTCTTCTAGGTCCTTGTTAAACCTTTCTTGCATCCTCTCAATCCTTGTCTCCAGGCTATTTATCTATGATTCCATTTTGATTTCAGGATTTTGGATCATTTTCACTATCATTATTTGGAATTCTTTATCAGGTAGATTCCCTATCTCTTCCTCTTTTGTTTGGTTTGGTGGGCATTTATCCTGTTCCTTTACCTGCTGGGTATTCTTGTCTCATCATTCTGTTTATATTGCTGTGTTTGGGGTGGCCTTTCTGTATTCTGGCTGTTTGCGGAGTTCTCTTTATTGTGGAGTTTCCTCGCTGTGGGTGGGGTTGTATCAGTGGTTTTTCAGGGTTTCCTGGTTAGGGAAGCTTGTGTCAGTGTTCTGGTGGGTGGAGCTGGATTTCTTCTCTCTGGAGTGCAATTAAGTGGAGTTATAAGATGTCAGTGTGTTTGGAGTGACTTTGGGCCGCTTGTGTATTGAAGCTCAGGGCTGTGTTCCTGTGTTGCTGGAGAATTTGTGTGGTATGTCTTGCTCTGGAAATTGTTGGCCCTTGGGTGGTGCTTGGTTTCAGTGTAGGTATGGAGGCTTTTGGATGAGCTCTTATTGATTAATGTTCCCTGGAGTCAAGAGTTCTCTGGTGTTCTCAGGATTTGGACTTAAGCCTCTTGCTTCTGGTTTTCAATCTTATTTGTACAGTAGTCTCAAGACTTCTCCATCTATACAGCACTGTTGATTAAACATCTAGGTTAAAGATGAAGTTTCTCCACAGTGAGGGACACCCAGAGAGGTTCACAGAATTACATGGAGAAGAGAAGAGGGAGGAGGGGGTTAGAGGTGACCCAAATGAGATGAGGTGGAATCAAAAGAGGAGAGAGCAAGCTAGCCAGTAATCACTTCCTTATGTGCTCTCCACAGTCTGGACCGCTCAGAGATGTTCATGGAGTTATACAGAGAAGAGAAGAGGGTGGAAGGAAACAGAGGTGGCCAGGAGGATAAATGTCAGGGGGAGGAATCAAAAGGAGAGAGACAGATCCAGCCAGTAATCAGTTCCCTAAGTGTTTCCTACCATCTGGAACACACAGAGATTCACAGAGTTGGGTAGAGAAGAGAAAGGGGAGGGAGGAGACAGAGGCGACCTGGTGGAGAAAAAGGATATTCCAAAGGGGGAGAGAGAGCAATCAGGCCAATAATCTTGTTCCCAAGTAAAAATGGGTACTGAAGATTGGGTTCTTAAAGGTACAAAATTCATAACAAATACCAAAAAGCAAAGATTAAAAATCTAGAGTAGAGGTTGAATTTTGAAAAATACAATATTAAAGAAAAGAAAAAAATAAAGTCACAAAAGTTATTTAAAAAAAATAAAATATATATATATGAAGTGTGCTTTAAAAATAGGGTCTCTTTTTGCAAAGTAATAGTAGGTTATGAAAATGAAAATTAGAGGAGTTATAGAGGACTTAAAAATTTTTAAAAATGATAGTAAAAATAGTGAAAATATATCTAGGACTTTTGTGTTGTTGTGGGCAGGGTGAGGTCAGTTCATTTTCGGATAGTTCCTTGGTCTGGCTTATGTTTCTCAAGATCTATAGGCCCCCTCCTATGTAGACGGTACTAACTACAGGGTTTTAATCTATTGCCCCTGTCACTTCCAAGATGATTCCCTCTGTTTTAGCTTCTTCTGTTTCCTGGTATGTTCAGTGTCTGATTTCCACCCTGACACAAGGGGGTGGTGGTGGACATTTTTCTAGGCTCACTTGTTCAGTCGTGCTGTGGGGAGGGAGGGATGCTGCAAACAAATAACGCTGGCGTGTGCTCCCAGTGCCTCAGCCACACTGGGCCTGCCCCCGCTCACGGCGCGTGCCCTCCCTGCCCACGCTGCTCAGGCTCTAGCTTGCTCCGCTGGGGACTGTCCGAGGCCGGCCCTGGGCTGCATGCACTTCCCAGGTCTAAGCCGCTCAGGTTCAGGCACTTGGGTAGTCCTCAGAGGCACAGACTCAGTTGGGCCTGCGTTTTGTGCCCTTCCCAGGTCCGAGCAGCTCAGGTGATGAGGTGTCTGGGTGAGCGTGGTCGCTGTGACTTATCGCCTCCCTGTCCCTGCCCTTCGGTTTTCTGGGTGTGCAACCAGTGCACCTTCTCAGGCAGATGTTGCCCGTCCAGAACCCCAAGAAGTCTTAGTTGCCAAAGAAGCCTGCTTGCAGTTTGGTAGATAATGTCTCTCTGGGGTGCGATTGCCCCCCTTCTGGCTCTGGCTGCCTGTCACCACAGGGGGATGGTCTGCAGTGGGCTAGCTCTGTTCAGTCCTTTGGTCTGTGAGCGGGCCTGGTGGTGTCTTAGGTTAGGGCTTTTCACGTGGTAGCTATCCCACAGTCTGGTTTGCTAGCCCAAGTTAGCTCCCCAGATTGCCCTCGGGGCACTCAGGCCCGTCCTTACTCTAAGCAATGCAGCCTGCGCCTCCCTGCCCAGCCCCTGCTTGCTAGTGGCTGGTGCAGGCCTCTGCGCTGCTTCTCCACTGGGAGAGTTACCGTTGGGCATGTAATCTGTGGGTTTAATTATTTATTTTTCCTCCCAGTTATGTTGCCCTCTGTGGTTCCAAGGCTGGCCACAGACTCAGCACTGAGAGTGTTTCCTAGTGCTTGGAAACTTCTCTCTTTTTAAGACTCCCTTCCCGGGACTGAGCTCCATCCCTACCTCTTTGGTCTCTCTTTTTGTCATTTATATTTTTTTCCTACCACCTGTCAAAGACAATGGGCTGCTTTTCTGGGTGCCTGATGTCCTCTGCTGGTATTCAGAAGTTGTTTTGGGGAATTTACTCAGCGTTTCAATGTTCTTTTGATGAATTTGTTGGGGAGAAAGTGGTCTCCCCGTCCTATTCCTCCGCCATCTTAGGACGGTCTCCTCTGTATTTTCTTATATTGTTTCTATTACTGAATGTGTGTCTTGTCTCCTTGGCTGGAATAGTGGCTGTGTGAGCATGAAAACTATCTCCTTCTGCCCTCACAATGCAAAGCAAACACACAGATGATTCTTTCCCTTATTTTACCATTTTTCACTCATTAGAGTGTCAATTTAAAGTTACAAAGATACTTTTTACTTTTAGAATTGCAGTTTTTTCTGTTGTCTTTGTTCTCCTGGACAGAGGAAGGACTTCTATGGAAAGACTGCTATGGGAACTCCGCCCAAATTTTTGATTCTCTCCACAGATTGGAGGCTAATAGGAAGCCAGTATTCTCTAATTCCAGGCCAAAAGTGATCCGAAAAGTAAGAGTCAGGGAAAGGCAAGAAACGAGCCCCCTAATTTAATCCTGGGTTATCCTGACAAAGACCAAGACCCCTTTCTTCAAATGATTTTCTCCTGGTTTCAGTGGCTGCTGTTTCCTAACTTTAACAAAGTGAGGAGAGAAACTTAATTGGGAAAACGCTTTTAAAATTATTATGCTTGAAATGCACGTAGAGAATACATGAGGGAAAGGTATGCAAGGAAGCACGCCGCTGCTCCACTTTTTCTATCTGCATCGCCAACGCGAGAGGCTGCCAGTGCTCCCGCAGCTCCCAGTGGAGCTGTCAGCGATCGCGCACTTCAGGGGCCCCACGCCTCCCTGCGGAACTGGTGGAAAAGTGGTATTTAGTTCCACACACTTGGCCCCGTGCACACGCACACAGAATCCGTCTCCGTAGCCCTGTCTTTCCCTGCCCTTGTTCATACAAATTCCTATCTGAGGTCATCAGTGATTATTTGCCTACTCCATCTCGGAGGACCGACCCGTGGGTTCCAGGCTTGCTGGCGAGCTATTCTAGTTGTTTACTGGCATAACAGGTATGCTGGCGGGACCACGAATCACCTGTGATTTTCCACAGTCATTACACCAAGCTTTCAATGGCATTAAATTCAGTTTTTACATAGGTGGAGTCTCTCCCTGTGAAGAAAAAAAAAAGGCTGTGAATACAGTGCTTTCAAACCAAAGTAGTGATTAGTATTTGACTGTCATCCACTTTGTTTTGCTGCCTGGATTACTTCAGCTAGAATTTCTGGCACTGTAGAAAACCAGTTGAGAAAATAACAATCCTTTACGAGCAATTTTCGGTTTTCTAACCTTTTGCAATCTTCTGCTTTAATTTGTTTTCCATTAGTATATGCTCAAATGTAGTGAAAAGAAAGAGTACTGAGCTGTGAGTGGGAGACGGAGATTATTCCAGTTCTGGATTCTCTCACACTGAGATCGTGGTCAGGCCGTTTTCCCTTTGTGCACCTCAGTGTCCTCATTTGTCAAAAGAGAGACTTGGACGAGATAATCTTTAAGGGTCCCTCCAGCTTTGATATGTTGCAATTCCAATCAAATATGGTATTTTCATGGATTTTTAAAGACTCAAACCAAATTTCTAACACTGGCATTAGCAGGTTTTTTTTTTTTTTTAATCTTTTTTTTTCCTCAATAATAAGCCTCAGAGGTGGGATTGCAAAATTAGAATTTCCCACGGATTGCAGCCATAATGACAGAACCATCACAGGAGTAGTATTAGAGTTAATATTCTTATCTGTAGATATCTGGAGACGCAAATAATGTTTGAAGATGGTTTTGCTCTTTCTTTGTGTGTTCTTATCCAGATGTGTCTGTATAATGAGTGGATCTTAGTGCTAAGAAAAGTGGCAATGTAATGCGCAAAGGAAAATAAAGCCCCCTCCTTTTATCGTTGCCCCAACCTGTCTTTGTGATTGTGTTTTTAGTGAAATCACCGGTTTTGCTGCTTGAGAGATCAGGTATGTTCCAGCACTCTTTCACTGCTAATAGGGGCTGCTAATAGTGTTCCCGTCTCCTGTCAGGGCTGTCACGGTTGATTTTTTTACATTTCTGTGAGTTCCATCAAGTTTAACAGCTGAAAATCAAGCTCATGAAGAAACTCCCTAAGTATTTCAGAGTGAGCTGATTTTCCAAGGCTAGACTTGGGCACAGAATCTGGTGAAAAGGAATCTAGGTATGAATCCAATAAGAACCAGGGACTTTATTCTCAGAACTTTGAGGGAAAGAGGGATCTGATGCCCCTCAACGGGATGCTCCAAATGATGGCTTTTGTGTTTAATGTGGCAAAATTGCCCAATGACCTCAAGTATTCCAGTAACGTCCATGTAGCTACTGAATATATTTGTGTGTGCCTGGAAGCAGCTCTATCACTTGGCGCATTTGTGTCCTGGGGGCCCTGTCACGAATCACCACAAACAGTGGCTTACAGCAGCATAAACTTATGGTCATGGGGCTGTAAGCCAGAAGGCTGAAATGGAGGTATCAACAGGGGTGACCCCTTTGGAGGCTCCAAGGTAGAATCCATTCCTTGCTTCCAGTGACTGTGGATGCTGCGTGGTATCCTTGGCTTGTGGCTTGCAGGACTTGAATCCCTGTCTCTGTCTTTTGTTTGTTTGTTTGTTTTTAAATTATTTATTTTGGGGGTTATTTATGTATCCATTTTATTGGGCCACAGAGTGCCCAGATATTTGGTTAAACATTAATTCTGGGTGTGTCTGTGAGAGTGTTTCTGAATGAGATTACCATTTGAATTAGCAGACTGAGTAAAGAAGATTACCCTCCCTAATGTGAGTGGGGCCCATCTAATCAGTTAAAGGTTTGAATAGAAAAAAGGCTGACTCTCCTGCAAGTAAGAGACAATTCATCCTGTGTAGGGAACAAAGTATAAGGGAGGCTGGGAAGACTTTTGTAAACAAGGCTCCCGGTCAGGGCTGAATATTCTTGCAAACGAGATCTTCAGCCAAGATTCCTTTGACCCCGTGGAAAAGAACATTTCTTGCATACAAGGATGTTTCTCTGATCTTTCAAAAGGAACAGACCCAGGGTCAAAGTGGATTCTAAGGTGATAAGGAAGTTCCCCAAAACAAAGTCTTAGCTGCAGTAAATAAGTTAAGGTAAAGGTTATCTCGCCCCGCACCTGCGCACTGTATAGTCATTGAATCATAATGTTTGGCAACTTGCCCTGTAAATTGTTGTGCAAAAGATATAAAATAAGGCAGCTGCAAGAAGCAGCAGAATAAGGAGAATAAAGAAAAGATTCAAACCACTCGACCGTGTTGGTGTTTCATTCTGTCCCTAGCATCTGGCGCACAACACAGAGCAGGACGGAATCAAAAGGGTAAGCACCCCGGGGCAGAAAGCTGAAAGGGGGACTTTTGGGGGAAAAAAAGAAAAAAAAAACAAAAGAAAAGAACCGAAAAGGTAAGCACTCTGGCAGCGCGGGAGGCTGGAAAGGGGGACTTTCGGGAAAAAGAAAAATAAAAAGAAAAATAAGAGAAAAGAAAAAGAAAAACCATGGGGAATTCCCCCGTCTTTAAGGTCACAATATATAGAGCTGGTTAAGGGGCTCCTGCATTCTATAGAAGTTAAAACGTCTACTCGCCATTTGAGTGAGTTGTTCTGAAGAACTTAGATTAAAAATTTAAGCTCGGGAGGCAAGGCCGCGGCCTCCTGGAAAATAGCTTTCTCCTTATCGGAGGTAAGGCCGCGGCCTCCTGGAAAATAGCTTTCTCTGTTCAACTTAGTTGCTTTCTGTAAGCTTTCCCACCAATCAAGCGTATCCCCCGCACCTGTGACTTCACTTCAATGTATCCCATAACCCGACTCCATCCCCACCTGTCTGTAATTTTTATATAAAAACCCTCACTACTGACGCTGGGGGTTCACTCCACTGAACCCTGGCGCGCGCCGGCTTAATAAATCCTCTTGCTGATTGCATCGAATTCGAGTCACTGTGGTCTTTGGGGCGACGGTTCCCGAGAAAAGGCCGCTAGGTCTTACATTTGGGGGCTCGTCCGGGATCACCTCGCTCACTCAGACCCTTTGGCTTTTGGATTCGGAGGTACACTCGAGCAATTCTGTGTCTCCGTGCACGTCTGTGACAGGTCTGTGACTAATCTGCTCTGTGTTAAATCTGTATTGTCTCACTTTTCTCTCCTGCTGCTTGACTTGATCCTTCGGAAGTTTCAGTGAACGGGCGAGCGGTTGTGAGGCAACTGATTAGTCCCGGCCAGGGCTACTCCCTGGTAGACTTTGAAGGCCTCACGACAGGTGAGCCCCAGTAACTATCGCCCGGCTGGGTGAAACTTCCCTGTCCTTCTTGTGAGGATCTGGCCAGATATTACTTATTTGTGGGCACGGGTCAGGCACTTAAAAGCCATTAGGGCGCCTGCCACTTGAAGACTCCCGTGACAGGATAAGGGGGTCACGGAACGGGCCAGAAGCTGCTAGGGCGCCCGCCCCCCAGCAAAAACTTCCGTGCAACGGCACAGGTACACGAGTGAACTCAAAGCACGCCATAAGTCCACCTCTCTGGCCGCCACCATTCCCGGTAGGATTTTTTTTTGGTGGCTATCCTCAGTAATTTCACTTTTCTTCCTCCTGGTCTCCTCCGGCTGCTGAAACAAAGATCTGTGCCCTCGCGCACCTGTCTGTCTGTGGGGCGCGCCTCTCTGTCTGTATCTGTGGCGTTTGCCAGGGACGCCTGGAACGCCGACCTGGGAGTGGGGGTCGTGAGATTCCCCTCCGTCTGTATCTGTGGCATTTGCCAGGGACGCCTAGAACACCGACCTGGGAGTAGAGATCGTGAGATTCTTCTCCATCTGAATTCTGTATCTGTGGAGCTAAGAAGCTCATCTGCTTAAGACTTGCCGAGGGCAAAAGTTTACAGCAGCTGCTCTTATCTGATTTTTCCACTGCTACTTGTCTTACTTAGTACTCGTTAAGTGTTCATTTTTGTGACAAACTGACGATGGGACAGACTGTGACAACCCCGTTGTCTCTGACGGTAGATCATTGGACAGAAGTGAAAAATCGGGCCCATGATCTTTCCATGACAGTGAAAAAGGAAAATGGCAGAGCCTATGCGCGGTTGACTGGCCCAGTTTTAAGACCGGCTGGCCGCCGAAAGGGTCATTCTCCTCAGAACAAGTCAAACAGGTTAAAACTGTGATTTTCACCCCTGCTACTGAACACCCGGACCAGGTGCCATATATTACGGTCTGGGAAGACTTGGTCCGCTCACCCCGGCGTGGGTTCGGCCTTTTGTTTTCCCCACAAAAAGCTGTTGGAGCCTGCTGCAGAGATCTTTGCCTTAAGATCCACGGCAAAGAAAGAGGGGACAAAGGCCCCCGTCAAAAGTATATATCCAGACCTGCAAACTGACTTCTTACTTTTAGATTCTCCCCCACCCTACCCACCTGTGCAGGTCCCACCTCCGGCACCTCAGAGGACATCAGCGACCGCCTCGCCTGAACAGCCAAAAGAAGGAGAAGAAATGGGCCCGGCGGCAGGAACGCGGAGCCGTAGAGCTGTCACCCCGGACTCCACCGCTCTCCCCCCCCGGGAGAACGGGCCCCTGATGACCGTGGGGTTTGGCCACTCCAATATTGGCCGTTCTCTGCCTCTGACCTTTATAACTGGAAAAATAACAACCCCTCTTTTTCTGATAACCCCCAGGAGCTGACCTCTTTGATAGAATCTCTTGTTTTCTCACATCAGCCCACTTGGGATGATTGTCAGCAATTGTTGCAGACCCTGTTAACCACTGAAGAGAGACAGCGAGTACTATTGGAGGCTCGCAAAAAATGTGCCAGGAGATGACGGACGTCCCACAGTGCTTCCTAATGAAATAGATGATGGTTTCCCCTGACGAGACCTGAATGGGACTACAATTCTCCGGCAGGTAGGGAGCACCTGAGGGTCTATCGCCAGGCTCTGGTGGCGGGTCTCCGAGGGGCAGCAAGGCGCCCCACTAATTTGGCTAAGGTAAGAGAGGTGACTCAGGGGCCTACTGAGTCACCTACTGTATTCCTAGACAGATTGATGGAGGCATTCAAGAGATTTACTCCCCTATGATCCCACATCTGAGGAACATAGGGCTACAGTGGCCATGGCTTTTATTGATCAGTCAGCTCTAGATATTAAGAGAAAGTTACAGAGACTAGATGGGTTACAGGGATTCTCCCTTCAAGATTTGATCAGAGAAGCAGACAAGGTGTTCAATAAGAAGAAAACAGAAAGAAGAAAAAAAAAAAAGGATCCGGGAGCAGGATGAACGAGAGAGAGAGAAAAAAAGACAGGCAAAAGACTTGGCAAAGATTCTGACTACAGTGATTAAAAAAAAAAGAGAGATAATAAAACTGAGCCGAGAGACCGCAGAAAAAGCAGGACAGGAACCAAGCCGCCACTAGACAAAGATCAGTGTGCGTACTGTAAAGAAAAGGGACATTGGCTCAAAGACTGCCCTCAGAAGAAGAGGGAAAGTCCGCTTCCCCAGCAAAATCCTGGCCATAAAAAAAAAAGATTAGGGGAGACGGGGCTCGGACCCCCTCCCCGAGCCTAGGGTAACTTTAAAGGTAAAAAAAAAGCCTGTACAGTTTCTGGTAGACACAGGAGCCCAACACTCCGTCCTATTACAATCCGGAGGGGCATTGTCCACAAAAAGGCATAAATACAAGGCGCTACAAGATATCAACAATACCCATAGACTACCCAAAAACAGTGGACCTTGGCATGGGCCGGGTATCCCACTCGTTCCTTGTGATCCCTGAATGCCCTTACCCCTTGCTGGGACGGGACTTGCTCACGAAAGTGGGGGCTCAGATCCACTTTCACACCGAGGGCACCACGGTGACAGACGGGAAAGAAAGGCCGTTGCAGGTTTTGACCCTGGAGGCTAAAAGATGAATACAGGCTATATGAGAGCCCTTCCCCCGAGACCATGAATATGCAGGACTGGATGGCTAAGACCCCCTAGCCTGGGCCGAAGTCTCGAGCATGGGAATGGCCGTCCACCAGCCCCCAGTGGTGGTAAAAATCAAGGCCTCTGCCACCCCCATCTCAGTCCGCCAGTACCCGATGAGTAAAGAGGCTCGAGATGGGATCCGCCCACATATTCAAAGGTTTCTTGATCTGGGAATTTTGATAAAGTGCCAATCGGCCTGGAACACCCCATTGCTTCCGGTCCGGAAGCCTGGATCGGGCGAATACCGGCCTGTGCAGGATCTGAGAAAAGTTAACAAGCGGGTATCCGACCTACACCCAACAGTGCCCAACCCCTACAACCTGCTGAGCACCCTCCCCCCAGCTGGAAGTGGTACACTGTCTTAGACCTGAAAGATGCCTTCTTCTGCCTACGACTCAGCCCCGCTAGCCAGCCTATTTTTGCTTTTGAGTGAAAAGACCCTCTTACAGGACTCTCCGGACAGCTAACGTGGACCAGGCTGCCGCAAAGATTCAAGAACTCGCCAACAATTTTTGACGAAGCCCTCCACCAGGACCTCGCGCACTTCCGTGCCACAAACCCCCAGGTAACTCTGCTCCAATATGTAGATGACTTGCTCCTGGCCGCAGATACCGCAGAAGAGTGCAGGGAAGAGACTGAGACCTTACTGACAGAACTTGGCACCCTCGGCTACCGTGCTTCTGCCAAAAAGGCCCAGATCTGCCGGCAACAGGTTAGTTACTTGGGGTACCAACTCAGGGATAAAAAGCGATGGCTCTCGGAGGCCAGAAAGGAGGCGGTGGCCAGAATACCGGCCCCCAAAAGCTCCCGACAGGTTAGAGAGTTCTTGGACACTGCAGGGTTCTGCAGACTCTGGATTCCGGGGTTCGCAGAGATAGCTGCTCCCTTGTACCCCCTGACAAAGGGCAGCACACCCTTCGTCTGGGGAGAGAGCGAGCAAAAGGCTTTTGACAACATTAAGCGCGCATTGTTGTCAGCCCCTGCCCTGGGACTTCCAGATGTGGACAAGCCGTTCCATCTCTACGTGGCTGAAAATAATGGCATTGCTAAAGGGGTCCTCACCCAAAAGCTGGGACCATGGAATCGGCCGGTGGCATATCTGTCAAAAAAACTGGACCCTGTGGCTGCTGGCTGGCCAAATTGTTTGCATATAGTGGCTGCCGTGGCAGTCCTAGTAAAAGATGCAGACAAGCTGACATTGGGGCAGAACTTAATTGTCACTGCGCCCCACGCTTTAAAAAAGTGTGCTTCGCCAACCCCCCGAGAGATGGCTAACTAACGCCAGGATGACCCACTATCAGACGCTGCTCCTAAACTCTGAGCAAATCAGGTTCACGCCGGCTACCGGACTTAACCCCTGCCACGCTGCTGCCGGACCCCAGCCAATCCGAGGTGACCCACGACTGTCAAAAAATTCTGGCGGGAGTACATGGAGTTCGTCATGATCTCTCGGACCAGCCGCTTCAAGATGCCGAGGTGACATGGTATACGGACGGGAGCAGTTTTCTTAAAAAAGATAGGCGGCGGGCAGGGGCAGCGGTGGTCGATGGGACTGAGGTGATCTGGGCAGCTGCCCTGCCTCAAGGTACGTCAGCCCAAAAAGCCGAGCTGATTGCCCTCACTAAGGCCTTAAAACTGGCACAAGAAAAAAAGGCCAACATTTACACTGATAGTAGATATGCTTTCACAACTGCACATGTCCATGGAGCTATTTACCAACGGAGAGAGTTACTTACATCGGCCGGCAAAAGATTAAAAACAAAGACGAAATCCTGGCATTGTTGGCTGCCCTGATGTTGCCAGAAAAGATTAATATAATCCACTGCCCCGGGCACCAACGAGATCGGTCTCTGGTAACTAAAAAAACAACATGGCCGATCAAGCTGCGCGAGAGGTGGCGACAAAAGATGGACTATCGAGATTGCTGGCAATATGCTCAAAAGATAAAGATAATTCTAGCCCCTCTCCGCGGCCCAGAGGAAAACAGGCTACGGCAGAAAGAAAAGCCAGAAAAATGTTAGAACAAATGCACCATTGGACTCACTTAGGGGCCAAAAAGCTAGTCTCTCTTTTAATTAAAGCAGGGTATGAGGTGCCGGGACTTTCTAAATTGGCTGAGCAGGTGGTCCTGAACTGCAGACCTTGCCAAGAGGTAAATGCCGGCCGAAACAAGACGGGCCAAGGTAAGCGGCTGTGTGGAGACCGGCTGGGGGCCTACTGGGAAGTAGATTTCACCGAGGTATGTCCTGCGCGGTACGACAATAAATATCTGCTGGTTTTTGTAGACACTTTCTCAGGGTAGATAAAAGCTTTCCCCACCAAAAATAAAAGTGCACTCACAGTAACTAAAAAGATCCTAGAAAAATTTTTCCGCGCTCGGAGTGCCAAAGATGTTAGGGTCAGATAATGGGCCGGCTTTCATTGCCCAAATAAGTCAGGAGTTAGCTAAGTTTCTGGGGACCAATTGAAAACTACATTGTGCATACAGACCCCAGAGTTCAGGACAGGTAAAAAAATAAATAAAACTCTAAAAGAGACCCTAACTAAATTGTCCTTAGAGACTGGCGGTACTGACTGGACGGTGCTCCTTCCTCTGGCTCTGTTCCGGGTGAAAAATACGCCCTCCGCCTTGGTCTCACCCCCCTTTAAAATTTTGTATAAAACACCCCCCCATATTGACACTTAGAGAGAGATTTGACCCCCGAAACTTTAACAATGGTGATTTATGTGCTAGGCTAAAGGGACTCCAGCTGGTTCAGAAAAAAGTGTGGACTCAGCTTGCTGCGACCTACCAACCCGGTACCCCAGAAGAGGCCCATCCGTTCCAGGTGAGAGACTCCGTCTACGTTCGTCGGCATCGGCAAAACAACCTAGAGCCCAGGTAAAAAGACCCTACATTGTTCTGCTTACAACCCCCACTGCCATCAAGGTTGACGGAATCTCATCCTGGATCCACGCCTCCCACGTTAAAGCTGCACCGGAACCGACGCCACAATAGAAGGCTCACCGCACCTCCCACCCTTTAAAGCTCAGGCTCTGTCGATTACCGGATTTCTGATCATCCTGGCTCTGCATCAAAGAACCACTCATACGTATTGGGCCTACGTTCCTGACCCCCCATGCTCCAGTCTATAGGGTGGGATGAAAAAACATTGCCGGTATACATAAATGATACTGCTCTTCTGAGAAGAGTCTCTGATGCACATATTCAACACCAACGAGCTAACATTTCCTTCTATGGGCTTTCTTCACGGTTCCCTATGTGTTTTTCATACAACTCCCCCAAGTCTTACTGCATAAACGTCTCCCCTGTCACTTCCTACCCTCGTGTATCCATTTCAGGAATTTCTGAAGACGCTGGGGCCATTTCACACCAAAAGGGCGTGGGGCCGCTCGATATACCTTACTGTGGTCGCCGCCATCTGAGAATTAGCGAGAAAATAGATGTGCCATGGATTCTATGCCGGGGACATAATGCCGCTGTTTATAACATAAATAATAATAACAGTGTTTATCTCTGGGACTGGGCACCTGCAGGTACCCCAGATTATCCTGAATATAAAAGACAGCACCCTTCCATTCTGGCACTCGGACATCGTCAGGTATTTCAAACTGAGATCTGAAAGCTTTTAGCGACCTTTGGCCCCGGCAACATGTTATATAGACAGACTAATAGAGGTAGAACAAGATATGGAGATATAAAAATTACGGGATTCAGATATCCTAGATCATGTGTGCCTTACCCCTTTATGATTTTAGTTAAAAATGTTACTGTTAATGTCACTCAGAATGTTTACCATATGTCTTGTTATAATTGCACTCTCACTAATTGTATCAGAGACATGAGCGTCGGAGAACAAATATTGGTGATAAAACAACCTGCTTTTGTTATGCTCCCCGTCAAAATAAAAAAAGATTGGTATGATAAAACGGCATTGCAATTACTACAACACATCAATGCTGCCCTTGGCCGCCCAAAAAGAGGCCTGGGATTAATTGTTCTGGGTGTGGTTTCGCTGATCACCTTAATAGCGACCGCTGTTACTGCCTCTGTTTCCCTTGCTCAGTCTGTGCAAGATGCCAAGGTTGTTGATTCTCTGTCTTATAATGTCACAAGAGTTATGGAAACACAAAAAGATATTGATAAAAAATAAAAATAAGCTGTCTGCTCTGTATGATACCCTCAGAGTCTTAAAAAAGAGGTCCAAAGCTTAAGACTCAGAATAAAAATTCAATGTCATGTTAATTACAAGTGGATCTGTGTTACAAAAAAGCCTTATAATATATCTGACTTCCCGTGAAAAAAAGATCAAAAAACATTTACAAGGCATATGGTATAATTCTAATATTTCTCTTGATTTACTGCAGTTACACAATAAAATATTAGATATAAAAACGCGCCTTCAGCCACTTTAGATATTGCTCAAGCCGCTAAAGATTTTGTAAAAATTTGGCTTCTAACTTTCCCAGTCTTCATTCTTTGTGGCAGAACATGGCGGCTGTAGGCATCGTGTTAGTCACTATCCTTGCCCTGATGTGCCTAGCACCGTGCCTTATTAAAGACATTGTAAAAAAATTTCTGCACATAAAGATGCTTGTCTACCAAAACATGCTGCACCATCACCATCTATTAAAGCGCCTAAAAATAAAAAAGGGAGGGCTGCGAGAGACAACCTATAATAGGTTAAGCCCTGGGAGCTGCTTGGCCTGGTGCCCGCTATACTTCGGAGGCGGGGGTACTATGTTCTGCACACAATAATGAGAGCCTGGTAACTGTTTTCCTGATGATTTAAAATATATGATGTAAATGCTAAAAACCATGTAGACTTGATTGTTTATGATACCCTATATATGCAGCAATCCCCCGAGGAAACTTTGATCTGTGATTTCAGGATTAAAATCATAAACAAAAAAAAGAGGAAAATGAAAAACTTAGATTAAAAATTTAAGCTCGGGAGGCAAGGCCGTGGCCTCCTGAAAAATAGCTTTCTCCTTATCGGGAGGCAAGGCCGCGGCCTCCTGAAAAATAGCTTTCTCCTTATCAGAGGTAAGGCCGCGGCCTCCTGGAAAATAGCTTTCTCTGTTCAACTTAGTTACTTTCTGTAAGCTTTCCCACCGATCAAGCGTATCCCCCACACCTGTGACTTCACTTCAATGTATCCCATAACCCGACTCCATCCCCACCTGTCTGTAATTTTTATATAAAAACCCTCACTACTGACGCTGGGGGTTCACTCCACTGAACCCTGGCGCGCGCCGGCTTAATAAATCCTCTTGCTGATTGCATCAAATTCGAGTCACTGTGGTCTTTGGGGCGACGGTTCCCGAGAAAAGGCCGCTAGGTCTTACAGTTCTGCCTTATAGAGAAGCATTGCTATTGGTTTAAATATCAAACAGAAATACAGTTGAATTTAAAGGAATGGAAAAAGATACAAAAGGAGTTAAGAAGGCAGCATCAAAAGGAAATGTGATTTCTTTACAGCTGTGGACTTTATGTAGTGCCATAACGCAAGCTTTTAAAATGAATGATTGCTGACAGTGAGGCCATCTCATGTCCTCTTAAGAAGGATGATGATCCCCTGTATGAGGATGTGTTTGTGGGAGAGAAGAAGGAAGGCGAATGTGAGGAGGGGGCTTCACCTCGACCTCCGCCCAAGCCTCCGGATGATAGTACAGATTCATCCACCGAGACAGATGGAGAAGTGAGTTCAGGGGAGGATTCAGATTCTGTAGAGGCAATGACTGCTGCCTTTCGGAAGGTTTTATTAAATAGAAAACGAACTTCCAAGGCTGTTAACCCTTCTGCACCACCTTATGCATCCTTATTCCCAGTGGCTGCTGATAAAGCTGAAGTAGGGAGAGAAAATCGGAGGTTTACATTCCTTGCTTCTGTGTTCTATGATGATGATCTTCCAGCGCCCCAGGAGGAGGTGTTTATAAACTACGGACTAATGTTTTTGGCTCATTGTCAAGAGGAACTTTTGGTTTGCTTTTGGGGAGAAGTAGTGCAGCATGTATTCCCAGGAGTAATTGATTCTGACTATGTCGGGGAAATTTTAATTATGGTCTCTACATCACAAACTCTTTCTCTACTGGCAGGGGAACGGATTGCACAACTTCTTTTGTTACCTTATCACCCGTTTCCTTCATATTCAAATGGTTTTGGAAGTACAGGACAAAGTATATTTTGGGAAATGCTTATTAATGATTCTCGCCCTTCAATGTCACTGATTATTGAAAATAGACAATTTGAAGGATTAGTGGATACAGGAGCAGATGTTTCAGTTATTTCTCTCCAGCAGTGGCCTAATGACTGGAAAAAGAAAAAAGTCCTCTTATTTTAACAGGCTTAGGATCTATAGCAGATGTATGGAGAAGCACTCAACCTTTGTCATGCCAATTGTCTAATGGAAAAAAAGTATTTGTTTCTTTTTACATTGTTAATACACCTATTAATATTTGGGGAAGGGATCTTTTATCTTCTTTAGAAACAACGCTCACCATCTCATTGGAAAACTTGTAGCCACTGCTCAGATTCCTCGAGCTCTCCCATTGAAATGGTTAACTGATGTCCCTAAATGGGTTTGAGCAGTGGCCGCTTCCAAAAGTGAAGCTTGAGGCTTTAGAACAGTTAGCAGAGGAACAACTTCAATCTGGCCATATCAAACCTTCCACGTCTGCTTGGAATTCTCCTGTTTTTGTCGTCAAGAAAAAATCTGGTAAATGGAGAATGTTGACTGATTTAAGAGAAATTAACAAATGTATAGACCATATGGGAGCTTTGCAATTAGGTCTCCCTTCTCCTGCTTTGATTCCACAGAATTGGTCTTTGATGGTTTTAGATTTGAAGGATTGCTTTTTTAATATTCCTTTGCAAATAAAAGATAGAAATAAATTTGCTTTTACTATTTCAGTGTATAATCATGGGCAGCCCGTAAAACGTTATCAATAGACAGTGTTGCCTCAAAGAATGATTAATAGCCCTACACTTTGTCAAGAATTTGTTGATCGTGCTCTTATCACTGTGAGGCAACAATTTTCTAATTGTCTTCTTTATCATTATATAGATGATCTTTTATTGGCTGCTCCTAGTAAAGAGCGAGATAAATTTTTTATTCATGTGAAAAAGCTTTAAGTGATTTTAATCTTCAAATTGCTCCTGAAAAAATTCAAACTGAATTTCCTATTTCATATTTAGGTGTTATTTTGGAACGACAAAGAATAAAACCTCAAAAAGTCCAAATTAGACGAGATAATTTGAAAACTCTTAATGATTTTCAAAAGCTTTTGGGTAATATTAACTGGTTGCATCCCATGTTGGGGATCCCTACACATCAATTGCGTCACTTATTTTCTACCCTGGAGGGTGATGCTGCTCTTAATAGTCCTCGATCTCTTACTTCTCAAGCAATAGAGGAATTACACTTTGTAGAACAACGGTTGAATGAAGGATTTCTTACTTATCTACAACAGGATCAACCTATATATTTTATGGTGTTCCATACTCCTTATTCTCCTACTGGAGTTATCGCTCAATCTGCAGGGTTGATTGAGTGGGTATTTTTACCCAATAATTATACAAAAAGCTTACTACTTATATGGATAGAATTGCTTTTCTCATTCTGAAAGGTCGAGGCCGCATTACCCAGTTAATTGGAAGTGACCCTCAAACAATCATTACTCAACTTACTTCCACCCAAATCTCTAATTGCTTACAGTTTAATGAAAATTGCCAGATAGCTCTTGCATCTTATTCAGGGACTTTTTCTAATCATTATCTTCAATCAAAATTAATAGATTTTCTTCGACACATGCCAGTAATTTGTAAATCTCCCATATCTAATATTCCAGTTGAAGGGAAAACTATTTTTACAGATGCCAATAAAAATACTGCTGGCTATTGGACTAATACTGTTTCTAAAGTTGTTCCACATTCCTTTTCTTCCGTGCAGCCTGCTGAACTTTGGGCCATTTGTCTGGCACTACAGGATTTTTTTGATGTTCCTATTAATATTGTTTCTGATTCTAAATATGCAGTCTTTTCATGTATTTATCTTCCTGAAGCTACTCTACCATTAACTTTAAGAACTAATATTGATAAATTATTTTTTCAGGTTCAACAATTATTAATGAGGCGACTAAACCCTGTCTTTTTACTCATATTCGAGCTCATTCTTCTCTCCCTGGACCATTATCTCAAGGAAATGCAAATATAGATGCCTTACTTTATCCTTTACAGTCTGCAACACAAGAACGTTGCTTACATCATACTAATTCTAAAGGATTACAAAAAACTTATTCGTTAACACGAAAACAAGCTCAACACATTGTTTGTTCTTGTTCTATATGTGCACCATTTGTTTTGCCATTTGCCCCTCCTGGAGGAAATCCTAGAGGATTACAATCTAACCAAATCTGGCAAGTAGATGTTGTTTTTATTTCCTCACTCGGCAAACAGAAATATGTTCATCATACGATAGATACTTATTCTCACTTTCAGTGGGCTACTGCTTTAAGTTCAGAAAAGGCTGACTCCATTATTACTCATTTATTATTTTGCTTTGCTATTATGGGCATACCTATAGAATTAAAAACTGATAATGCTCCCGCATATCAATCCTCTAAATTATCTCAATTTTTAAAACAATATCCTATTAAGCATACTTTTGGAATTCCTTATAACAGTCAAGGACAAGCTATAATTGAAAGAGCTAATCGTACTCTTCGTGAGTATCTTGAAAAAATAAGAAAGAGGGAGAAGGGTGTGATATCACCAAGGGATGTATTAAATAAAACGCTATTAACTCTTAATTTTTTCAATGTCTGGGGAAAAGGTAAGATGACTCCAGCAGAACAGCATTTTGGCAATACAGAAAAGAACACAAAAAGCTTTGAACATTCCCGGGTATGGTATAAGGATGAGATAAAGGGATGGATTCCAGCAGTACTTCATTTTTGGAGGTGAGGATATGCTTTCATTTCTGTGAATGACTCCAGGATCTGGGTTCCATTAAGACTGGTGAAGTTGCAGGATGAGCGACCCATTCGTGTGCCAGTTTCAGGAACTGTCCATGCAGAGGACCTTCACCTTTGCAACAAGAGAAGCGAATCCACCAACATGGGGACAGCTGAAGAAACTGACTGCAGGAAGCTGAAAAGACAATTGCAGAAGGCGGGGCAGCCATTGAGTCCTGCTAATCTTCTGTTGGCCATGATGGCAGTGGTGACTTGTCAGGTAATGTATGTGGAAGCTACTAATTATACTTATTGGGCTTATATTCCTAACCCTCCTTTGGTGTGGGCGGTGTCTTGGGGTGAAGTAGAAATTCCGGTCTGTACTAATGAAACTAACTTTTTCCCTCTACCTGACTGTGGAGGGATTGAGCAATTACCCCAGCATGTACAAAATTATCACGTTACTAATCTTACTATAGCAGCTGAAGGTATTCCTTTATGTATAGGAGGGCATTCTTTTGTCTGTCTACAAAAACACACTCACATCATTCTTATAATACTTGGGGAATTCAATATAGGGGACAACACTTCGCAGTTTTTACTGTGCTCATTTCTTCTCGTGGCTTTCATACTTCACGGTCTTACTTAAATAAGAATAAGGGGGTACATATGTCCCTCTGTCCTGCTTCATTTTTTGAAGCATCTTTATCACATCTTGAGTGGGAACGTTGTAGGGATCATGACCCTCGTCTAGTTATGAATTATTCAAATCATGTAATTGTAGATTGGAGTCCTACTCATGGGAAATTTTTTTTTTTAAATGGTCTAATCGATCTTTGAAATGGCATTGCATAAATGGTACCCTGTATGGTCAAGGAAATGAAACTGTAGAATGGCAACATTTTGCATTGGTTCCACCTCAATTGCAAATGGTGGGACACCCTCAATTACAAGGGGATATGTGGAAATTGTGGGCTGTGTCAGGTAATCTTACTATTTGGACTGGAAATTTCACCTTGAATGTTAATGATCCTTCTGGGCCTTTTCAAGTTCATTTGCATATTAACAAATCTTACTCTGTTATAGCATGTGTAAAATTTCCTTACTCTTTACTCTATGGGCAATGGACTTGGAATGAAATTTTGGGAGTTATATCATGTTCTGATTGTAACTTGACTCAATGTATAAACCGTTCCTGGTGGGAAAATGTTGAAAACAAGATGGTTCATTCCAGTAATTACTCTTTGGTTACTGTGAAAGCACGGACTGAACTCTGGTTACCTATTAATCTTACTCGACCTTGGTTGGACTCTTTTGCTGTCACTCATCTTGTGAACGCTGTACAAACTCTTCTTCATCGATCCCGAAGAATGCTTGGCATCGTCATCACATCAATTCTCGCCCTGGCTTCAGTAACAGCAACAGCAACTGTAGCACGTCTTGCATTGCATCAAGGCATACAGACTGCTGATTTCGTCAAGGAGTGGCATAAGGATGCTCATCTATTGTGGCAACAACAGCATGATCTGGACTCTCAATTGGCTACTGATGTATTGAATTTACAACACACTGTTTCCTGGCTAGGAGATCAAGTGACTGTGTTAGCTACAAGGAGTGTGTTAAAATGTGATTAGAATACATCTCACCTATGTGTAACCCCTCTTCCCTTTAATATGATTGAGGGCTAGAAAAAAGTGAGAAGGTCTTTGGTGGGACACCAGAATTTAACTGCTGAAATTATGGAATTGGAACAAACTATTTTGTCAACTTTTAGTTAAACGCTGCCTGATATTATTGGTTCTGATGTACTTAAGAATCTTCAAGAAGGATTAGATAATCCTTTAGGGCATGTATCTACATTGTTAACAACATCCTTTGTGAATACTTTGTTAATTGTTGCTTTATGTTTCATTGCCTTTACAGTCTACTGGCGCTGGCGAGAAGGGAAACAATTGAAAAAGGAAGCTTTATGTATTCAGGCGCTTATTCAGCACCTGCAAGAAAAGAAAGGCGGACATGTAGGGAACAAAGTATAAGGGAGGCTGGGAAGACTTTTGCAAACAAGGCTCCTGGTCAGGGCTGAATATTCTTGCAAACGAGATCTTCAGCCAAGATTCCTTTGACCCCGTGGAAAAGAACATTTCTTGCATACAAGGATGTTTCTCTGATCTTTCAAAAGGAACAGACCCAGGGTCAAAATGGATTCTAAGGTGATAAGGAAGTTCCCCCAAACAAAGTCTTAGCTGCAGTAAATAAGTTAAGGTAAAGGTTATCTCGCCCCACGCCTGCGCACTGTATAGTCATTGAATCATAGTGTTTGGCAACTTGCCCTGTAAATTGTTGTGCAAAAGATATAAAATAAGGCAGCTGCAAGAAGCAGCAGAATAAGGAGAATAAAGAAAAGATTCAAACCACTCGGCCGTGTTGGTGTTTCATTCCGTCGCTAGCAATCCTGCCTGACTGCCTTTGAACTGGGACATTGGATTTTTGCTCCTGTCCGTGGACTCAAATGGAAACATTAGCTCTTTCTGGGTCTCAAGCCTGTTAGTTTTCAGACTGGAACTACACTACCGGCTCCCTTGGCTCTCCAGCTTGCTGACCACAGATTGTGGGACTTCTCAGCCTCCATGGTTACATGAACTAATTCCTTATAATAAATCTCTTTATATGTATATATATATATATATGTATGTGTGTGTGTGTGCGTGTGCATATATATATATATATATATATATATATATATACCTCTTGGTTCTGCTTCTCTGGAGACCCCCGAATAATATTTTGTATGTATTCTTATAATGACTGTGCAATCCCTCATTCTCCCTACCTTTCTCAACATTCTTTCATAACCAATGGGACAAGATATGGAAGAAATTAACAAGTGTGAGAGGCTAGGTATGCAATTCTTGGTAATTTTCAGAGTATATATTTTCATTCTTTATTTTTCATATAAAGATAAGGCAAAACAAAAGGTTGTTTTGTCATTAGTCATGTGCAAAAGATATAAAATAAGGCAGCTGCAAGAAGCAGCAGAATAAGAAGAATAAAGAAAAGATTCAAACCACTCGGCCGTGTTGGTGTTTCATTCCGTCGCTAGCAATCCTGCCTGAATGCCTTTGAACTGGGACATTGGATTTTTGTTCCTGTCTGTGGACTCAAATGGAAACATTGTTAATTTAACATTAACAACCAATGTTAAACTTTGTTTAAATCTATATTATCTAGTATTTCTCCTTTCTTTCAGCTCTGATGAACTTTAGTAATCACCGTCTCATTTTTGAAACATTCTCTTGTACTTTTAGTTCACTAAGTTATACTGAAAAGCATAACTAAGTTATCCTTCTGAGACCACTTTTTCATTTACTTTGTTTTGTGGGCTATCTCTCAAACCTTTCTCTTTTTCTCAGTCCTGTTTCTATAACTCTATTCCAAGCCCTGATCGCCTTATGCCTGGCAAACTTTAATAGCCTTCTGCTTGACTCCATGGCTCCCAGCTGGTCGTTCTCTGTGATTCTGTGATGCATTGGCATTCTAATGATCTTGCATCTTGGCAAGAGTGTGATCTTAGAATTTTGGGGGCTCAAGCAAGTAGCAGAGACTGCCTAAATTAGGGAGGTCAGGAAAGGAGTGCAGAACACACATCAACTTCAGATGAGTGGAAATAGCCATCAGTCCTCAGGTGGATTGTCTGGCTGAAATGTAGTGGCTTAGGGTAGGAGTGGGGGTCCAGTATCCAGGCTGCAACTTATCAAGAATGTGACTAGCATGCAGGCCTCCTGGCGACTCCCTATAATGGGAGTTTCATTGCTCCTAACACACAGGGTGCAGTTTTTATCAGAGAACCCTCTGCTTATTAGCAGAATCTCCATGGGGAATCCTCATATGTTCCCTGTGCTCACCTTTCTTTGATGGTAGCACTAAGGAGAAATATGGGGAGAGGAGGGTATGGCAATTATTGTTCTGACTAGCACTTTCCTTTTCCATACTCTCCAGCTTCTCTCCCTTCACCAGCTCTCCAGCCACCTTCAATTCTCTTTGGCCCCAAGCAAGATTCCAATCCATTTTCATGGTTCCCCGAGGAGGGTCCGTTTTATTACATGACACTAGTCCCATGGCTGCCTGGTCTGGGCCCTTGAATCAAGTGGCCATTGAGTCCTTTCTACAGAGTTTCTGTATTTCAGATCAGAGAGTAGTTCAGTTATCCCTCTTCTGGGTAGCTGGCTTTGTTAAAATGTGATGCTCTGGAGTCACTGGTGATAGTAGCGAGAGGAAAGAATGAAGTCATGCTGCGGATAGGAGTAGAGAGAGGGGACATGCAGATGAAAGGCTAATCCTATGGCTCAAGTTCAGTTGTTTCTAAGGCCCAGGGGGATTCCTGGCCTTTATTCCCTGAGAGAGTGATGATGATAGCTCACATGGACATCATGCTCCAAGCACTAGAAGTAATTTATTTGAGTCTTATAAAAACCCTGTGAGGAAGATGATGTTACCATCCCCATTTTACAGATGAAGAAATTAAGGCATGTGGAGATTGGATAGATTTTAAAAATTTTTTATTGGAGTAGAGTTGCTTTGCAATGTTGTGTTAGTTTCTGCTGTACAGCAGTGAATCAGCCATACGTATAACTATGCAGATCATTTTCAGATTTCCTTCCCATTCACGTCACCACAGAACACTAAGGAGAGTTCCCTGAGCTATATAGTAGTTTCTCACTAGTTATCTATTTTGTATATAGGATCAATAACGTATATATGTCCATCTCAGTCTACCAATTCCTCCCATCCTCCCTTCCCTCCCTTGGTGTCCATACGTTTGTTCTCTATGTCTATTTCTGCTTTGCAAGTAAGATCATCTATACCATTTTTTCTAGATTCCACATATATGTGTTGATATATATATTTTTAGTAAATTCAATAGCTTGCCCAAGGTCATGAAGTTAGGACTTGTACCCTTGTAGTCAGATTCCATGCTCCTGATATTATAACATAAATCCTTGTAGCATTTCTCTAAATCTCCTTTGCCTAAGCCATTTCAAGTGCCCTACAGTCACCCCCAAGCAAGACAAAGAAGCTGATGGACAGGATTGCCTTTTTCTACAACCAACTTTAACAGTTTAATTCTCTCTGGCTCTCACTTTTGCTGCCTCCCTTCTCCTTTTCTCCTTTTATTTCTTCATTCCTTCTCTCTAGTTCACTTTGTACCTTTGGAAAGCTCATTTATTGACCATTTCCCCTATTTTCTTGATTATTCCCAGCAGCATCAGGCAATCATATTGTCATTTTTCTATCTATAAAAATCCTCTCTTGACTTGAATTTTCCCTTCAGCTGCAGCCCCATCTTTTCATTCTTTCCTAAACCTCCTTCATTCAGGATTTTGTACCCATGCCTACTGAAACTTCAAGGTCACCGGTGCCCTTCACATTGCTAGATCCAGTGGTCAGTTATATTACTCGACTCCTCAGCAGTGTTTTGAAGCATTCATTTGTTCTTCACTCATGCTTTCTTCACTTGGCTTCTAGGGTGTTACACTCTCTTGGTTTTCAATGCTCCTTTTCAGTATCACTGGCTGACTTTCTTTCTTTTTTTTTTTTTTTTTTTAATATATTCCTGACCTTTTAACCTTAGAGTTCTCTTGGGCTCTGTCATTCCATTGGTGATCTCATTTAATTTTAAGACTTTAAATGCCATCTAAAAGCTGGTGACAATTTCGATTGTATACCCTCACCTTGGACTTCTTCTGACCTTCAGGTTCCTTTGTCCAGCTGCCTTCTTGACATCTCTACCTTAAAGAGAGAAAGGCATCTCAAAGTAAACACATCCAAATCTGATCTTCCTTCTCAAGTCTACTCCTCCACAATCTACCCCGTTGCAGTAAAGTCCAGTTGCTTACCCCAAGAAGCTTAATTCCTTATTCCTCTCTTTCTGTTATGTCCTATATTCATTTATTTTATATCTTCAAAAATATACCTGGAATCTTTCCATTTCACATTACTTCCAGTTCTACTACATGGTTCAAAACTACCTTTGTTTGTTTCTCACTGGGATAACTGCAATAGCCTCCACCTGGTCTCCCTATTTCCTCCCTTACCACTTAGATTCTACTCTCCACTTAGCATCCAGAGTGAGCCTTTGAAAATGTTAGTTATGGCTCAAAATCCTGTGATGGTTCCATTTGTCACTCAGAGTGAACTCCAAAGTCCTTATAGTAGCTTATAATGGCCTACAGGATCTGGGCCCTGTTATCTTTCTCAGCTCATCTTTCCTCTCACCTTCACTCCTGGTATAGTGTGTTCCTTGTTGCTCCCTGACTACTTCAGGTAAGCTCTTGCCTCAGGATCCTTGCACTTGCATAAAAAGTTATCAGATTATACAGTAACACAAGTTCTAAGTCTAAATTGTAGGGTTTCCATCATCAACGTGGTAGCAGTCATTCACATAACTCATTTCCTTATCTTTAAAAAATGTCTTTGCTTGAATGATGTTTTCTCAAGTGTTCATTCTATTTAAAGTTTAATACCCCCACCAGTATTCCCTATTCTCTTTCCCTTCTTTACCTTTCCCCCTAGCACTCAGTACCTTTTCGTATACTATATAATTGACTTACTTTCTGCTATAGGCTGAATTGTATCCCTGAAAATTTATATGCTGAAGCCTGAACCCCCACGTGATAGTATTTGGGGATGAGGACTTTGGGAAGTAATTAGGTTTAGCTGAGGTCATGAGGGTGGGGTCCTCATGACGGATTAGTCTCCTTACAAGAACCAAAGAGTCTGATTCTCCCCACCTCCTCTCCTGTTCTCCCATGTGGGGACACAGTCAGATGATTGATATTTGCAAGCCAGGAAGAAAACTCCTCACTGGGGAAATGAATCAATCAGCACCTCGATCTTGCACTTTCCAACCTTCAGAACTGTGAGAAATATATTTCTATTGGTTAAGCCACCCAGTCTATGGTATCTTATCAATATTACGGCAACCTGACCTGCCCAACCTGGGCTGACCTGACCAACCTGGGCTTCCCTGATAGCTCAGTTGGTAAAGAATCTGCTGGCAATGCAGGAGACCCCAGTTTGATTCCTGGGTTGGGAATATCCCTGGGTTGGGAAGATCCCTTGGAGAAGGGAAAGGCTACCCACTTCAGTATTCTGGCCTGGAGAATTCCATGGGCTGTATAATCCATGGGGTCACAAAGAGTCGGACACAACTGAGTGACTTTCACTCAAGACCTGACTAAGAGAAACCCCCTCACTAAAAAAACAAACTCAATAAAGTCAAGGAATATTCTGATTGTTTACTGTTGCATCATCCATGCCTGGAATAGTTATGAGCATGTAGTAGATGCTCCATAAATATTTGCTGAGTGAATGAATCAGATGAGGTCCTCGTACAGAGGATGACAGGTACATGGTCATACTACAAGGTAGACAGTGCTTAAGTCTTACTTTGGAGGTGAAGATAAAGGGTTATTGGGAGCTCAAAGAAGGGAGAAGTCATTCACCTATGGGAAGGGAGTGAGAGCAATCAGGAGGGTTTAATGGAGGAGATAGCATTTGAGCCAGGACTTGAAGAATGGGTAGTATTGGGGTTTATGGATGTAGAAGGAAGCACATGGAGTTCAGCTAGGCTTACGTAGGGTGTGTGAAGTGTAGTGGAAGTGAGAAAGATTAGAAATTAGGTCTTTGGCTAAAATATGAAGATCTCTGAATGCCAGGTTAAAGTTTTTGCCTTTTTTTTAGGTATGACATGAAATTGAGTGGGTATGAAGGTTACAGAATTGGGTGTAAAAATTTGCGTCATAAATCAGTGATTTTCTCTGATTTAACTTTCAGGTCTTTACCAATTGTTTCTTATTTTAAGTTATTTATAGGCTTAATGATATGGTTCTTAACCTAGCACAGATAAGAAGAAAACAGGAAAAAGAGGGAGGAGATGTTTAATCTGAAAACAGGTACACCCAGGGAGAGAAGGGCTAGATGGTTGCTACAAGATTGAAGATGGAAACCCTACAATTTAGACTTAGAACCTCTGTTATACTGTACAATCTGATAACTTTTTGCTTTCACATTTAAATATTCTTTTAATAACTTCTTTCTGATTACAGAAGTAATGCATATTCAACATAAGACATTTGGAAAACAGAACACCACAGAAAAATTCCCCTTTGTCCACCATCTGGAAACAGCCATTGCTAACAGTGTGGCATCAGTCATGCTCTTTAAGGTCATGTTCTGCCAAGGTAACAGGCCAATAAAAATGTGATAAAGAAAAGATACCTGGATAAAGATAAGAAAATGATAACGGTGTAGAAAGGGACAAAGGGAAAATAAAAGCCTCTTTCCCTTTACCCTCATCTGTTTCCATAAAGGTAACCATAGCTGTATTTTCAGTTTCATTAACCAATAATTGTACTGTGTACTTGCTATGTGTTTGAGGTTTGACCTACTCAGAGATCCAAACAACTATACCCCAGCGAACCCACTCAACACACCCCTACACATTAAACCGTACTGAGAGCTTAAAGAAGTCTTTACCTTCTAGGACCTCACAGTCTTTCCAGGGGGAGAACATAAAAGAGCCGTGAAGAACTGCAGAGTTCAGAAGCGGGGGCCATCACTGCAGGCTGGTAAGGTCAGGAAAAGTTTCCTGAATAAGAAATGCCTTGATTGGAGTTTGGAGCTCAGGCAGGTTTCAGTCAGAGAGAGGTGAGTGGCCGAGGGATATATGGATCTCTCAGAAGAGGTATCTAGGTTGGATAATGAAAGGGACCCTGGAGCCTGGCTGAAACTGAGGCTTCATGGGGCAGGGGAGCAGTTCAAGAAAAGACTGAAGAATAGGGGCTGGGGCAGTTATAAGAGTAATGAAAGAGCTAGGAGTCATGTGATGATGACTCAGAACATCACTGAGAGTAGACAGGATGTGTTTGACAGAGACTGAAGTGGCGCAATTATTAGGAATTGGTGATTGGATAGATATCTTTGGGTAAATAGGAACAGGGAATACAAGCATGACGTCCCTGTTTTTGAACATGGGCAACCAGGAAAATGGTGATAACATTCCTGAAACAGAGAAGTCAGGAGGGAAAGTGTTTGCGGATGTAGTGTGGTGGTCAGAAGTGAAGAGATGAATTTGACTAGCCATATTGTTGAGCCTTTCCTTGAACATGGGGACTGCTGTCAATTTCCTTAGCATTACCCACTGAACCTAGAAATGAGCTCTGCATACAATGGGTGCTAAATGAATGTTATTGGTGAAGAAAGGAGTAGAAGCTAGGAGAGCTGAAAACCTTCCCAGTTTGCCTGGGACATCTCCATGGATGTACTTCCAATGGGTAGGAATTGGTAGGTAAGATGATGCCTAGAGGTTTCTGTAAGTCTGAGTGGAAAGGGGATGAGAATCCAGAGGACCCTCTCAATTTAATGTCTGAGAGGAGGACCAGAGTTTGCCATCCAGGTGTCTATTATTTGGTTGGTCTTACTCTCCTCTTTTGCTTCAGCTTCCTTTTGAACTCTGATGACCAAGGCCTAGGTATTGCTCCAGTTCTCTCATTTCATAGTTGCTGGAAGAATACAGCCAGATAATGCTGCAAGCTAGTTTACCACTTTGCAGTGACTACTTCAACCCTACAACTAGGCAACCCAAGGTTTCTAGGAGCAGATAAAACCTGTATGCAATCTGTCACTGTTTAGTTTTCACTGCCAATGTAACTCTACTAAGTCAATGAATAGCTGGGTTGGAGTGGGGGAAGGGAGAGAGACACAGAATGAATGAAGAGAAACTGTCATTTATGGGCAGATTCTGTTCTGCTTCTTAGCAAGACATTGGGTACATGGTGAACCATTGAGGGCACAGTTGGCATCATCACCATCATCATCAAAGCACTTTTACGAAGTGCCTAGTTTCAGGGGTTCTGAGCTAGGCCTACACAGAGAGCTACACAGCTCTGGAATTTCACTTTTAGACCATGCATGGTCTAAGACCAGATACTGATGCGAACATGTGCAAGATGGATTTAAATCCTCAATATGGTTTATTTACACATTATATGTCACCACCTCTTCTATAGGTTCCTGATTATTTCTGGAGTGAAGTTTATAAAGGAGATATAGCCTGTATGCTCAATGATATTATCAGCTCTTTGAAGGCAAAGAACCCAACCTTACAATTCTGTCTACAAACTTGCTGTACAGAACATATATAGATGCTCAGTATGGATTCATAAATCAACCAGACATGATGGGTAGACAAAGTACCTTTCAAGCCATTAATATTCAACTCCCTTTGAACCTGTTTCTTCTATAAAATGGAGAGAATAATTGTATCACAGACATCACAGGGCTGTTGTGAGGATAGAAAGCCAATGCATATAAATTGATTAGTACACAATTTAGTATTGACTGCTCAATACTAAATACTGTTAGCTATTAATTTAACAATACGAATTTCTACCTCCCGTAGAAGACTGTGGAAAAGGGGTAGCAGCTTTTCAAACAAATCTGGATATGCAATTCAGCCTACGGCGGTATACTTGTCAGTTGCCTATGCATTGGGATTTGAGAGAAAAAGAAAAAGATTCACCCTCTCAGATATCTTCTTTACTTTTCTGCCCTCATTCTTGAACAAGGATGCTTTGTTGGGGACGCGCGTGTGAGTTACTGACTGGGAGCGAAGGATGGACGCGGAATTTGACTGGGAACGAAGGCTACGACTTAAGTCGCCGTATCAGGCACTTTTTCAGTCTTAATTCAGCAAACATTTGTAGCTAAGCTAATCAATGCCAGGTGTCGTCCAGGAGCTAGGAGTCCTGGAACAGACCAGGCGCGCACCCTTGCCCAGTTTTTCGGAGGAACGTACGAATGGACCAGAGAAAAACTCTTGACTAAAGAGCGAGTTCCGCCGACCAAGGAGAGCCGCTTCTAGCTCCAGTGCTCAGGCGCTACGGCCCCGGCGCGCCAGCGCTCTTCCGGCGCGGCGCAAGCTCCGCGGCAACCAATGGGCGCGAGGCGCCGCGACCGCGCATGCCTCTTGCGGCTCCTCCGGGAAGTTGCTTCCTAGCTTCTGAACCCGCGCCCGCGGAGATGAAGTGAGTCCTCAATTGTCCTCTGAGACAGGTCGGGGGACCTGGTGTCTGGGGGCAGCCTACCGGGGCTGAGGTGGTAGAGCATCTGCGGGGCTGACGGGCGGGACAGGCGTGGAGTCTAGAAAATTCGTTTCTCGGTTTTGTTCTGTTTTCCCTCAGGCCGGGGCGCGCTTACATATCCGCTTTTCCTTCCGGTTTAGCCCTTTAACTAAAGTGAAGCTGATTAATGAGCTGAATGAGCGTGAGGTCCAACTGGGGGTGGCGGAGAAGGTGTCTTGGCACAACGAGTACAAGGACAGCGCTTGGATCTTCCTGGGTGAGGCCCACGTTTTCCTCTCGTAGGGCTCCTCTTTCTCTCCTGCCCTGCTTCCTAACATTTCAGCGTTCCCGCCTTTCATTCCTCCCGACGTTCACCACCCACATTTATTCCCTTCCGCTGTCTCTCTGTAAATACGTTTTCCTTGTCTGTTTTCTCCCCATTTCTAGTTTGCTCTCTCTGCCAAGTTAGTGCTTATAATAGGTACTGCCGGCCGTTCACTGTGCTGAGAATCGTGCCACTCGGTTTCTCAGAGACCGTTATTATCATCCCCCTGTCCCTCCCTATTTACACAACTAAAGAAACAGGGGCAGAGAAGTTAATGACTTCAGGTCACATAGCTTAGGAAGTGGAACAGCCAGAACTATGGCACTCTAGAACTCATGGTCTTAGCCCCTATCTCATATTACTGCCAGCTCCCTCCCCTCCTCATTCTCCTTCCCTCAGAGTTTATTTCCTCTCATCTAATTATCTCCTGCCTTCTATCCGTGGCCTTATCATCATCCCTATATTCACTTTGTGTCATATATGGTAATTTGACAATTTATTCAAAGAGGTTATTGCACCAGACATTGTGTTAAGCATTTTATTTCCATTTATTTAACTATTATAACAATTCTGTGAAGTTAGAACTGTAATGTCCCCATTCTATTGATGAGGAAGGAAACATTTGCAGGGAAATTTACTTCCTATGAAATGCTTAACAATTGACTTTTAATCCTTAGTCTTTGTGAGAAGGCAATGCCACCCCACTCCAGTACTCTTACCTGGAGAATCAATCCCATGGATGGAAGAGCCTGGTAGGCTGCAGTCCATGGAGTTGCTGAGAGTCAGACACGACTGAGTGACTTCACTTTCCCTTTTCACTTTCATGCATTGGAGAAGAAAACGGCAACCCACTCCAGTGTTCTTGCCTGGCGAATCCCAAGGACAGTGGAAGCCTGGTGGGCTGCCGTCTATGGGGTTGCACAACTTAGCAGCAGCAGCGGTCAAATTTATCAGTCTTTTATTGCTTCTGGATTTGAGTCATAATTAGAAAGTATTTCTCCCCACCCATCCACGTTCTCTTCTAATACTTGTATGGCTTCAACTTTATCCATTGAAATCTCTGATCCATTTAGAGTTATTCTGATGTGTAGTGTGAGATATGGACCCAATTTCATGTTTTTTCAAAGGGCTATCTAGTCCAAACAGCATTTATTTAAAACTCCATATTTTCCCACAGCAAATTGGGGTGTCACCCTTATACAGAAGTATTAACTTGGGAGGTGATTTTGATATCTTTATAATGTTGAGTCATCTTATGCAAGAAAAAGAGGTGTCTTTATATTTATTGAAAACTGCGTTTGTGTCTTTCAGTAGTTTTTAAGAGTTTTCTTTGCATAGACCTTGTACATTGTATTTTTATCTTTTTGTTGTTGCTGTTGCAAATGGGGTTCCTCTTTCCTTATATCTTATGATTATTGTTTGTAAGAGGGTGGTTTATTTTTGTTGTCTTTATATCCTGTTATCCTACAGATTTGTTATATTGTTTGTTTTGATCATTGTTTATCATTGCTTCTCTTGGGTTTTCTATATATATCATCATATATAATCTTCATACAGACATAGCTTTATTTTTTCATTTTTAATTTTTAAAATTAGAGTATAGTTGATTTACAGTGTTGTATTAGTTTCTGCTGTGCAGCAAAATGAGTCAGTTATACATACGCATATATTTACTCTTTCTTTAATCTGTTTTCTCCTGTCTAATTGCATGGGCCAATACCGACAATATTAAATAGTGTTAAATAGCTGAATACCGTAGTTGAATCATTTCTAGTGTTTTAAGTAAGATGCTAGATTTTGGGCTGAGGTATATGTATGTGATCATGTTATAACATTTCCATCAGTTACTATTGTATTTTTATGACTGTAGTTTTAAATTTATGAAGCTTTAACTTTTCTGGAATTAATTTTTATATAATGAGTAAGGTGGAATTTTTTCTATTTTCTTTTTCATTAAATTATGTCTTTATTACCTTCCACCTACCTTCCTTAGATTTACTCTCCCCTGCTCCCCCATGGCTTGTGGGATCTTAGTTCCCTGACCAGGGTTTGAACCTGGACCCTGGCAGTGAAAGCACCAAGTCCTGACCACTGTGACTGCCAGAGAATTCCACTTTCCTTTTTAACAATAAAATTCTTTAATGTCACAGATTTTCCTGAGTGTGGTTTTAGCCACATCCTCTAAGTTTTGGTGGGCTTCCCTAGTAGCTCAGACGGTAAAGCATCTGCCTGCAGTGCAGGAGACCTGGGTTCGATCCCTGGTTCAGGAAGATACCCTGGAGAAGGAAATGGCAACCCACTCCAGTATTCTTGCCTGGAGAATTCCATGGACAGAGGAGCCTGGCGGACTAAAGTGCATGGGGTCGCAAAGAATCAGACAAGACTGAGCAACTAACACACACAAACACTAAGTTTTGGTATATATTCCCATTTTTGTTGTTTTCTAAATAGTCTACCATGATTTCTTTATTTTATTTCACTTTCTCTTTCATCCAGTAGTTAGCCTGGAGAACAGGTTTCAAGTTCTCGTTAGGGCATTTTTTGTTTTGAAATTATTGTTCCCAGCTGTTTCACATTATGACTAGAGAATATGGTCTGTGCTGTTCTTGGAGATGATTGAGGTTTACTTTGAGATCTAGTCTACAGTCAGTTTTAATATGTGTTTCATGGATTCTTGAGACGAAACTTTTTTGTACAATTGAATATATCTGTATATCTACTAGTCTGATGTTATTATTTTTAACAATGTAATTGTTACATTATTAAGTATATGTTTATTTGTGGTTATATAATTTTACATTAATTCCTCTGACTTATTTTTCTCAATTTTATGTGTTGTGAACTCAAAGTGGTGTGTTAAAATCTCTAATAACTTTCACTCTTAGTTGCTCTTTGTATTTTTAATTAAAATTTTGGATGTGTTAATTTATGTATAAAATTTCATGACTTGTGTATTAGGACCTTTTTCTGTGTAAAAGAGCCTTCTTATTCACATTTAAATTTTTTTTTTTGGTTGGCCTTGAATTCATCTTTGATCTTAATACTACCACCCATTTTTTAAATTAGGTGTTCTTAATATATTTTTTTCTAACTTTTAATTTTTAACCTTTCTTTGTCATCTTGTTCTCAGTGTGTCTCCTGTACAAATTATATTATTTGAATTTTATTTTATCATCCAATCTGAAAGTTTTTACATTTTAAATCAATAGTACCTTACTCTTTTATAAATTAAATAGATATGGGGAGATTGTTAACATTAATCTGGTACGGGACAGGAAGACTGGGAAATCCAAAGGATTCTGTTTCCTCTGCTATGAAGACCAGAGGAGCACAATTCTGGCTGTTGACAATTTTAATGAGATCAAGGTGAGTATGCTTACTGAGCAGAATTTTTCCATTGTGTAGGGTTTCAGTTTCATTTCCCAGCTGATGACTACGGGCTCAAGGGCAGTACTGGTCAGCTGGGTTGCAGAGGCATGGGGACATACTGACTGGGAAATGACCCCAGGAAATAGTTCCGTTGGCTCATGACCCTGTCAACATGCGTTTCTTAGCAAGCTATGTCCTCAGGAGCATAGGTACCATGACTCCCCACTTCCCTTCATCTTGCACCCAACCAGGCATCTGTTTTTCGCCTTTTCTTCCTCACACTCCACTCTCATTTCTGCTTGTATTGAAGAGCAAAGAGACTAGCAAACACCGCTGTTTCATGTGGTCCTGTATCAGGGAATTTGGGGTTCTATCATGGTTTCATGGCTGAGGACCTAGCCATGTATGTCTCTCATATGTCTCCATTGACTTAGCAGTACTGGGCCCTGAAAATTCTCTAGTTAAAATCTGATGACAATGTCTATGAAAGTAACTCATTCTGAATGTTTCTGTCCTCAATTCTCTCTCCTCCACCCTTGTAAGTGAGACAGGGTGTGATGACATAAGAGTGAGACATGAAAACGGGATGGGGCAAGTCAGGGCTATCTGTGCTCCACATGCTCCCTGTGCCTATTTAGGAAAAGCACTGCCATTGAATGAGCATTGTCACAGGTTGGAGGCGCGACTCTTGACTTGGAGAATTTGTCACTGATTGCACCAGCAGTGAAAGGAAGTCACCATAAAGGTGACTTTATTCCACCTTTTATGGTGGAATAGGATAGGTGAAAGTACTCAGGCTTAGGGGTAGGAGTAAAAACTTGCTCTTGAATGGAACAGTAAAAGCCAGACATTTCACATTTCTGAATGCATTGCCTATAGAGTAAGTCAGTATCTGCCCGAATGTTTTTATTTTAAGTGAGGGTTTAATTTTTTGTTGTTCACCTGGAGAGTTGTGATTCGCAGTGATAGTATCAGCATGATCCAGTGGTTCCAGTATGGTGGGGGGTGGAGCAAGGAGTGATACTGGGGTCCAGCCCTGGTTGGATCCAGGGTATCCTCAGGGTGACGGTGTGGTGAGAGAGATATGTAGATATATAGAGAGATTTAAAAAAATGTTGCAGTTAAGAAAATAGAGGAGAAAAAGAGGCTGATATTCCTTGGTTTGCGCAGAAAGCCAATAAAGCCCCAGACAAGGGACTTGGCACTGTTCACATAGGCCACAGGCACCCTCTTGAATAGCGGAAGGTGCCCTACCTTGGGCACCCTCTCACGTGGGTCTTAGAAGCCCGGGCAGAGAAGTGAACTCAGAGGGCCCCTGCGCTCCAGGGAATTAGCCTGAAAGAGAAAGAAGGAATGACATGGGGAGGCCAAGCTTGTGCAAGACCCATAACTATTTTCAAAAGGAGCTTATATAGCCTAAGTTGTACATAATGGAAGATGTCAAGTCATGCAGGGGCAGCAGTCCTGACCCTTCTTGATACCAGGCTTTCTTTCTGCATACTTTTTGTATACAAAAGGTCTCAGGTGATTTACATTATCTTCTGGCCAGGAGGCCTGTTAACATTTTATGGCTCTTTTCCTTGATAAATGTTAATCAACCAGAAAACTCATTTTCCCTTGAAGTGTTTTTTTCTTTAATCTGCATCACCCTCAAAGTACTAAATAAAGTTACATTCTTATAGAACTAAGGTGCAGTGGGTTACAACAAAGAAAGTACTTAAAGATGTAATGTTGGTACTTGTTTTTCCTATATTATCAACTATATTAATTATTGCACTCCTGGGTACACAACAAATAAAGAATATGAAAACTTGGCAGCAAGTATTGGTTCAACAATGAAATCCTTCACCAATACTATTCTAATAATTTTTAACTCTTTGAAAGGCTCTACATTCCTAGAATGTTTTAAGCTTCCTGTGCCTCTCGCAGTTGGGAGGCTGTAAACAGTCACATGTATAGTTGTAAAGGTCCGGATAAACCTGTCAGGCAAGTTAGAAAGCTATCAGAGGGGTTTGAATTAAAACACTCCAATTATGCCTAGGAGACTTACTTACTAGAGCTCTAAGTTAATTTTCTTCAGAGAAAGTTGGTTGGGGACAGCCCTCCGTTGGTAACAGAGGAGTTGGTGAAAAATAGCAGGACAGGCAAATTCTGGTTTTGGGAATAGATGCTCTAGCAGGTCCAGGGGGTCCCTCGAGTCCTGACTCGCCTTTGCCTGTCAGGCCTCTTCCTCATGACCTTTGTCATGGGTGGGATCTCCCGTGCTGGCTCCCAGCAGAGTGAGGCCTTAAGAGAAAAGAAAGTAGTCTTTTCTATATTCCTTACCCCCTCCCAGCTATTGTTCTGCTTTGGCCTCATCCAGTTGTGTTGAGAAAGCAGCTGTAGCATTGAGCTGAATTTTAGGAATTCCCTTTAACATCCAGGCTTTTTCACAGTATGTTTCACTGTAAATTAATGTTACAGATGGAAGGTAATTCATGTTTGTGCATCTAAACTCTTGCAGTTTTCCATGCTGCTTATGCTTTGGGGCAGTACTTCCCAGGCTCTTTTCACTTCATGGCACACTTATAACATGGAGATATTTATATAGAACTCTGGGATTAAACTGATGAGGCTCCCAGGATCTCCAGCTGCCCCAGGCTCTACCTGACTGCCCCCAGGGTTCAGCGAATGTGTAGGGATGTGTGCTGTGACACATCAGTTGAGCAGGTCTGCTTTTGAGATTTTCAGAGAAAACAGAATTAGCAAGAGGGTAATGGGAATGGTTCAAACCATGGATTTCTGCAGCTGGGTTCAAATAGATAGAGGGCTGTGTTTGGTAGCAAATAGTTAGCTATCTGCTAAAGCATCGCCTGTCTGTCTTAGATCAAAAGAAGAACTATCCGAGTGGATCATGTATCTAACTATCGACTTCCTGAGGACTCAGAAGAAATGGATGAGGTGACCAGAGAGCTGCAGGAGAGGGGCTGTGGGACTCATACTCCTCCACCAAGTTCATCTGAGGGCTCTGAAGATGACAAACCCACCAAAAAACACAAAAAGGTAAATGGTTAAGGCCTATGAGAAGATTCTGGGTAGGCTTAATGTTTGCTCTTCTTAGCCTTCACTGAGAGTTGGTAGTCAGTTTTCAAGTGTGAATGGGGCAGGTGTGGGGAACCTTTAACTGGGAAAGAAGAAGTATCAGCGGAAGACTAATGCTGTGGGCTAAATTCTGGCCACCAAAATGCATATATTGAAGTCCTAACCCTCTGGTACCTAACAATATGACTGTTTGGAGGTAGGGTCTTTAGAGAGAGAATTAAGAGCTGGAGTTGCCTTATACAGCAACCTGACATATTAAGGGTGACAGACATCCACCTTGGATTCTTGGAGGCACTTTTCTAGAAGTAGAGACCATGAGTGTTTCATGCTGCTGCCAAGCATGCTTTCCTTTGTATATCCTCCATCTTTTCCATTTTCTTTTTCTTACTGATTGTGCCCCTCTTTTCCTCCAGACAAAAAGGAAAAAAGAAAAAAAAAAGAAGACTGGCCAGGAGGTACAGGCAGAACAGCCAGCCTCCTCTTCATTGCCCAGAAGCAAGATGATAAAGGAAAAAGATGACCCTGGCTCTAAAAAGCACAGTGGCAAGCACTCAGTGAAGGCAGAGAAGAGTCAGAAGTCAGAGTCCAGGGAGGTGCGGAAGTCCCACCCCAGTTCCCCTGAGGTCAGGATGACTGCCACGGTGGAACGGAGGACCGAGAGAGGGAGCCAAGAAAGGAGAAGTCCAGGCACGAAAACAAGTCATCAAGCAGGAGGGAAGAGAGAGAAGACAGGCACAGGGAGAGAGACAGGGGTCGGAGCTCAGACATACATTCCAGATGGCATGACAGGCACTCTGAGGGGCGTGGTTATAGGAATAGAAGTAGGAGCTGAGATAAATCCCACCTGCACAAAAGGTCCTGGCACTCCGTGGACCAGCAGTCTTCTCATCCCAGGGAGCGCAGGCATCACTGATGCTGCAGCCTGTTCAGCTGTTCAGCACGGTAGAATTAAAAATGAACTGTATTTTTCAAATACAATGAAATTCAGTTATTCTTTTACTATATTTACATGTAAAGTCTGAGAATGAATTCTTTTGATCCCTTGAGTATAATAATCATCAAGAGAGCTGTAGTTTTTAACAGCTAAATGTCCTGGATTTTTGAGCAGAATCCATTGTCCCTGGGAATATACTTGATACTTTTGGTACTTACCAGAGCATGTACTAAATCTGGGTTCATAAATATGGCCATTGAATTCATGACCCCAATTTATAATGAAATGGCCAGGAAGGGGAAATACCAGACAGTTCTAGAATTCCAGTCTTTGTGCTACATGCTAAGAACCTTTCCAGTTGGCAGCTATAACCAGTGAGCAGAGAAGTGTGGCTTAACTAGGTTCAGACAGGTTGCTATGAATGTGATAAGGATTCTTGACATCAGCCTGCTTCTTCCTTATTTTTGCCTATGTGCCCCCTGTTTTTGAAACTGTAGACATCTTTTTTTTTCAATTTTGCTGTTTTTGTTTTGGTTGATGTGTCTACATTTTTTCCTTATAACTTATTTATTTATTTTATTGAGAAATTCACATGAAATTAACCATTTAAAATATTTATTTTTTAATTTAAGGATAATTGTTTTACAGAATTCTGTGTTCTGTCAAACATCAGCATGAATCAGCCATATGTGTACATATGTCCCCTCCCTCTTGAGCCTCCCATCTTCCTCCCTATCTCAACCTCTAGGTTGATACAGAGCCCCTGTTTGAATTCCCTGAGACACAACAGTAAATTCCCATTGGGTATCTATTTTACATGTTACTGAAAGTTTCCATGTTACTCTCCGTACATCTCACCCTCTCCTCCCCTCTCGCTGTGTCCATAAGTCTGTTTTCTATGTTTCTCCATGTCTGCCTTGCAAATTCATCAGTACCATCTTTCTAGATTCTGTATATATGTGTCAGTATATGATATTTATCTTGAAATTAACCATTTTAAAGAGAACATTCAGTGTAGTTTGGTACATTGACAGTGTTATAAAGCCACCAACCCTGTCTAGTTCCAAAATATTTTCATCAACCCAAAATGAAACTCTGTATACCCATTAAGCAGCTCTTCCCCATCCCCTCGTCCTCCTTGTCCCTGGCAACTACCAATCTGCTTTCAGTTCCTGTAGATTGACCTATTCTGGACATTTCATGTAAGTGGAATTGTACATGTGGCCTTTTGTGTTTGGTGCCTTTCACTTAGTATAATATTTTTGAGGTGCATCCATATTGTATCAGTGAAAATGTTACTCAGTCTTGTCCAACTCTCTGTGATCCCATGGACTGTAGCCTTCCAGGCTCCTCTGTCCATGGAATTCTCCAGGCAAGAATATTGGAATGGGTAGCCATTCCCTTCTCCAGACACCTCATTCGTTTTTATGGATAATGTCCCATTATATGGATATTGCGTGTTTTGTTTGCCACTCCTGAATGGATAGACATGTGGGTGGTTTCCACCTTTGGCTAGCCAGGTACACCAGCCTGCTTCTGTGCTTAGCCTGCTTTTCGAGTAGCTGCTCTTGGTGAGGTGGCAACACTTTGTCAGCTCCATTGCATATCTGTCTGGTCTAATGGGTAGTTCTTTCTCATTTTGAGATTTCTTTTTATTTATTTATTTTATTCTACTTATTTATTTAATCAATCCTTTATAAATTTGATAGGAACAGTCCACAAAACTTTAATACCTCTGCTGAATTATTAAAATGGAATTTCTGACACTGTAAAACAGAGGACTAGAGCTTTACTAGTGAATGTGCTAAGTTAAATCAACTGGTGTGTTTGTGTGGGTCCTAGATGAGATGTGCACCTAGATTGGTGGTTGGGATGTCCATGAAGGAGAGTGGGGAGGGAGCTGGCGGAGATTGGGGAAGCTGTCAGACTATGATGTATGTCTAACTTCTGGAGAAGAAAGGGAGGGAAAGAAGAAAGTTACATAGGAAAAGTCTTAAGACTGCAGTAGAGTTCTAAGACTATTTCAGCAAGACCAGTGGTGAGCCCTTGATCAAGAGTCACCTGTCAGAGGAGCCCCAGTAGATGAGCCTTGGTAAACAGGCATCCTTGCTGCTGGGCCTCCGTCAGCCACCGTGACCACTCTGCTCGTGTCCATCATGCCAGTTGGGTAGTAACTAACGAAGGCCCCTGCACCTGGCTGAGTCGTTGTGTCTGCCTGGTGGTTCAGTGCCTCTTACATAATAGATGTTTTCTGGTGGTGGTGAACGTATGATGCAGAAATCTTCACTCTTTGCATGCTCCCATGTGTCAGTTCCTGGCTTTTGCATCAGATCGCCTTGTCTCTGATCTTCCAGCCCTTTTCCTTCCAGGCTTCCAATTGAATGGTCAAGCCATTGGCCACTTCCAGGAGTCTTATGTATTCAATAAACGGTCTCACTTTGGGCCACTTTTTCCACACCAAGTCAAGTGCCCTGCTTGTTGTTCCATCCACTGGAAAAATGTTCCTTCTCCCCCATGAACATATCTGCAGTTATATAGATACCACCCATTTTCATTTTATACTTAGATATTGAGAGCTGGCCCATCTGTAAACCAAGCTCAAGCTGTTTCCTCCTTCAGCTGGTCATACAGGAATCCCCATATAGCCATAGGTGCAGAGTTACCATAGAGCCTACCACGGTCTGCATCATTCAGGTGTTTAACAGCAGCGCTGATCCACTGCATCTCCATGGAATATGTATTTGATTTATGTATCAATTAGGGCTTTTTCAGAGAAAAAGGGTATACATACATGTATGTGTATATATATATATATATATCTACATACGCCATATATATCTTGCATCCAGTATTCAATTGTCTGGCTATTCTTGCCCCAGTGTACATACACCCAAATGAGTGGCTTTAGGTCTCTTCATTAGTTAGTGCTGGGAGAAGCATTACATGGCATTGTCCTTCCTTCTAGGGGCCCAGCTACCTCTTCTAGATCTGAGGATGGGCTGGTGTCTGGAAATTGAGCAAGTAATTTGGACTTTTTATTGGGGAGAACTTCCCTCAGCCCCCTGTTTCTCCACTTTTGCCTTTTTCAGCTTGTAGATCTTGAGTGATAACCCTTGGTGGCTCTCTGTATTGCTTCTAGGGACACCATGGTCCATTTGCACCATTTCCATGAGTCCATGTGGGTGAAGCCCGCTAGGCTGCCCTTCTGACCTTGAGGTTCGCTCTAGTATTTGTGTCTTCCTGGCTTCTGGTGGATAAGCACCACTTAGTTCCGTTCAGTTCAGTTACTCAGTCATGTCCGACTCTTTGCAACCCCGTGGACTGAAGCACACTAAGCTTCCCTGTCTATCACCAACTGGAGCTTGCTCAAACTCATGTCCATCGAGTCAGTGATGCATCCAACCATCTCATCCTCTGTTGCCCCCTTCTCCTCCTGCTGTCAATCTTTCCCAGCATCAAGGGGCTTTTCTAATGAGTCAGCTCTTTGCATCGGGTGGCCACAGTATCGGAGCCTCAGCTTCAGCATCAGTCTTTCCAATACTATTCAGAATTGATTTCCTTTAGGATTGACTGGTTTGATCTCCTTGCAGTCCAGAGGACTCTCAAGGGTCTTCACCACCTCCACAGTTCAAAAGCATCAATTCTTTGGCACTTTCTAGGTTTTTATTACTGTGGGGCCCCAGCTCTGTGATGATCTCTTACTGCCATCCCTGGCCTGCAGAGGAGGCCACCTCAACCTAATGACACTGGTGCCCCTCTCACCAGTGTGAGCCTCGGTGAGTGGGATATCTTCTGGACCCTGCTATGGAATACTACCCTCTGGTGAGGTTTCTTACCTCGTAGAATCTCCTCTCCAGGATACCTACTCCCCTTGGCCTCTTCATTCCTTCCTTGGTCCTTTGCCAGGACAGCTCAGGTGTTTCTACTTTGCTTAGTGGTGGCCAGCACTTTCTCCAGTCCTCTGTGAGCCACCTCAGTGGAAGCTGCTCAGCCCTTGCAGTTCTTGCCTGGGGGTTAAATTCTGTATGTATGTGTGTGCATGTGCTCAGTCGCTACGGGCGTGTTTGAGTCTACAGCCCTATAGACTGTAACCCGCCAGGCTCCTCTGACAGTGGGCTTCTCCAGGCAAGAATACTGGAATGGGTTGCGGTGCCCTCCTCCAGGGGATCTGCCCCACCCAGCGATCGAACCTGCATCTCCTATGTCTCCTGCATTGCAGCCTGATTCTTTTACCATTGAGCCACTTGGGAAGCCCTCTCAATCCTATATGCTGAGTTCTAAGTCTGAATTCTTGCTTTTCTGATTCTTGATACAGCACCCTTGAAAACCAAACCCAGTGTTCCCATGGCTCCTGTCAGTACCTGCCAGTTAATTCTTGCAGCTTTTTGGTAGGCCTAGCACTTCCCTAGCCAGGTAATGCTGGAATTTAATCCTAGATAGCAGTTTGGTAACCAGGAAAGAGGCTGGACACAGCTCCTGGGTGAGGGGCTGGGGCACTGCGTGTCTGGTGAGGGGAGCAGCCTCTGGCATCTTCTAGCACAGGGTGTGCAAGCCCTTGTTTGGAAAGAATGGCCCCCCCTTTGCATACTGAGAGCTGGGTGGGGGTGTCTCCAGAGCCACCACCTTCAGGAGAAACTAACCAGATGTTCCTACCCCACGTTTCAGGGTCCCAGGGATTTTCCAACCATATGAACTTGTGTGGCCCTGACTGCATCAAAGCCGACCTGCCATATGTTAAATATTGAGTATTTAATCTCCCTGGAGTTGTGCAACTCTTACGGCTTTGTTGCTCTGCTGCATCCACTCCTCCACTGCAGGAACTGAGGGCCTCTTTGGAAGCTCCTGGAGGCCCTCTGGCTCTCACTCACACTCTACTTATTAACAGTCATCCATTTCTCATTACGGGGGGCCTGCTGCAGGGCATCAGTACACTTAACAGTATCCAGCCATTTCCACTGTCTTTGTAGGCCTTCCTTATGCCTCCATTTTCAAAAGTCTGAATCACCACATCTGGCAGCCTGTTTTCTCAGGTTTCCCACATCATCTCCAGAGAAATCTGTAGCAGTTCGGTCCTCAAGGCCTGGGACTGTCCGTGCCCCACATCCCCTCGGGACAGTGTCCATTCTGCCCACCAGGCAGTGACTGAAGCAGTCCCAGGCCCCATCTTACACAGCCTGCTCTCTTGGACCACTGCTGGCACCATCTGTGATAATGGGTTCTCTGCTAGTAAAGTAATGCTCAAAATTCTCCAAGCCAGGCTTCAGCAATACGTGGACCATGAACTCCCTGATGTTCAAGCTGGTTTTAGAAAAGGCAGAGGAACCAGAGATCAAATTGGCAACATCCGCTGGATCATGGAAAAAGCAAGAGAGTCCCAGAAAAACATCTACTTCTGCTTTAATGACTATGCCAAAGCCTTTGACTGTGTGGATCACAATAAACTGTGGAAAGTTCTCAAAGAGATGGGAATACCAGACCACCTAACCTGCCTTTTGAGAAATCTGTATGCAGGTCAGGAGGCAACAGTTAGAACTGGACATGGAACAACAGACTGGTTCCAAATAGGAAAAGGAGTACGTCAAGGCTGTATACTCTCACCCTGTTTATTTAACTTCTATGCAGAGTACATCATGAGAAACGATGGGCTGGAAGAAACACAAGCTGGAATCAAGATTGCCGGGAGAAATATCAATAACCTCAGATATGCAGATGATACCACCCTTATGGCAGAAAGTGAAGAGGAACTAAAGAGCCTCTTGATGAAGTGAAAGAGGAAAGCAAAAAGCTGGTTTAAAGCTCAACATTCAGAAAACTAAGATCATGGCATCCGGTCCCATCACTTCATGGAAAATAGATGGGGAAACAGTGTCAGACTTTTTTTTGGGGGCTCCAAAATCACTGCAGATGGTGACTGCAGCCATGAAATTAAAAGATGCTTAGTCCTTGGAAGAAAAGTTATGACCAACCTAGATTGTATATTCAAAAGCAGAGACATTACTTTGGGGACTAAGGTCCGTCTAGTCAAGGCTATGGTTTTTCCTGTGGTCATGTATGGATGTGAGAGTTGGACTGTGAAGAAGGCTGAGCGCCGAAGAATTGATGCTTTTGAACTGTGGTGTTGGAGAAGACTCTTGAGAGTCCCTTGGACTGCAAGGAGATCCAACCAGTCCTTTCTGAAGGAGATCAACCCTGGGATTTCTTTGGAAGGAATGATGCTGAAGCTGAAACTCCAGTACTTTGGCCACCTCATGCAAAGAGTTGACTCACTGGAAAAGACTCTGATGCTGCGAAGGATTGGGGGCAGGAGGAGAAGGGGACGACAGAGGATGAGATGGCTGGATGGCGTCACTGACTCGATGGACATGAGTCTGAGTGAACTCTGGGAGTTGGTGATGGACAGGGAGGCCTGGCATGCCGCGATTCATGGGGTTGCGAACAGTCGGACACAACTGAGCGACTGAACTGAACTGAACTGAGAAGCAGGGGTTAAGATGGGATTAAACACATAAGAGATTGATCAGGGTAAAAGCCTCTGAGGGAGAATGCGGAGGGAGTCAGGGGAGAGCTGTGGGACTTGATGCAGGTCTCTAACCCCGAGAGAGGGAAGGAAGGTGGGTGGGGAGGAAAATTCTTAATCAGCTGGTGCAATTCTAAAGACATTTTGTGAAGCAAATGCGTCTTTCAGGACAGGCAGTCCACCATGGGCCCCGAGCATCTGCATGTTCTTGGTGAGGTTCTTGAAAGCACAGTTTACCTGCTGTACCATTTCTGTAGGGCAAAGTGACCATAGTATGAGTACTGTTTAACCACTCGCTTCCCAGGGGAAGGAGCACTGGTTTGTTTGTTCATTGCTCAGAAGGTCCTGAGCCCTTGACCCTGGGTTCCTCAGCAGTGATGCAACCTGCCACATAGGTAGCATGTCTCTGAGCCCACTGAATTGCCCTTGGGGACTGGCAGAACTCCACTGATATCCATGTTGTTTGCTGATAAAGTATTATTATCTTGTTCTGCCCCATGAAGTCTGTCTATTTTGCATCTGTAACATGGGATCAGGTCGACCTGCCATCCTTTGTGAGGATGGGCTTCTTCCCTGACAGCATCCCTGCCCAGTCACCTGTGGGGGAAGTCCTGTGTCTTGCAGGAAAAGCCAATTTTAGCATCTCTGCTACACTCTGCCATTGGCTGAGAGTAGCCCATGAGAAATTTGGCCTTGGTGAAAATGCAGTGATGATGCAAAGTGCAGCAGCATTGCCGTTCAGAGCTCAATAGCTGTGGCAGTCAGTCACTTACGCTCCCTAGAGTCAGAGATCTGAGAGGTGCAAATACACCCTGCACTATGCCCAGCTGAGAACAACCAGGTAGCTATTGGTTTTAGTTGATTTTTGGCAACAACGAATGTTTACTGGTTCCTTTCATGAGTTCACTTCACAGAAGAGTTGCAGTTCATTGGTGGACAAACTCGCAGTGACCTCACAGCTGAACAGCCAATGAATAAAGTGCTCATTCAGAACAATTTTTACTTCCTGGCATATTAGTATTTCTTTCATGTGGCCTAATTAACACCCTAGTCTGTCTCTTTCCTTCCTCTAACCTACTGGAATGTGACCTCATAAGTGTCTATCTTTTGACAGTTTATGGACTCAGTGAACCCTAAATTGGAAGTGATCCTTATCTAGTACACGAGATGTTCTGTAAACATGTTTTGAAGCTTTTTGAAAGGAATAGCCTGGTCATTGTCTCAATGGTAGTCTAGTGACGTATAAAGTGCTGTGTGCAGTATGCTGTTGAGACCAAACAATAAAGTCAAACATTTGCTGATATCTTTCATCTGAAAAGGTAAGCTTAGAAGACATGTTTGGGTGTGACTATTTGCACTGAAAGGATTTAACCTAGTATCTTTCCTTTCCTAAATAGGTGGCCCCTGATTTCTGCAAATGTTACTGGGAGAACTCCATCATAAAATGAATGATAAGAACAAATCATTTTTTCCAGTTGGAAATAATAATTATATCTGTGATAAACATTTGTTATTCTTTAAGTATGGGCTTCCCTGGTGGCTCAGTGGTAGAGTCCGCCTGCAATGTATGAGGTGCAAGTTTGATCCCTGTATCAGGAAGATCCCCTGGATGAGGGCATGGAAACCCACTCCTGTATTCTTGCCTAGAGAATTTCATGGACAGAGGAGCCTAGCGGGCTACAGTCCATTGGGTTGTAAAGAGTTGGACACAAATGAAGGAACTTAGCATGCATGCAAACTAAGTATGACCAACAGCATGTCATCAAAGACTCATTGGTCCCTAGATGAATCATTAAAAATACTGAAATTGTGTGCTGGGTCCTAAAAAGGGGCAAAACCATATGACACAGGTTACTCTAAAATATATGCTTGTCACCTAGCTATGTAGCTATTGTATATTTAATGCCAATATACTTTCTATAGTGAACATCAGTCAAAAATTTTGTTACCTTTTGCCAGCTTAGAATTCAGAAGAGCACCTTGGGGTTGATTGAAGATGACCTACTAGCTTTACAGAAGTTGTTCGAAAAAATCTGAACTAATGCTTTGTTTTTCTACGCCTCATAAGAAACTGATGCATTTGGTATTATCCACCTTAGGCTAGGTTTAGAATTGGCATAAGAGTTGATGTTGGAGATGGTTGTGATGATGTTTCCTCAAGAGAAAGGCATTTGTTAGCAAGCAGCTAACAGCAGCCAAAAAAAAAAAAGTCCTTCGTGATTATTTAGATCTCAAGTTCTTTGAATTTTTATTAGTATATCATATGATTGCCAAATCATAAAGTATACTGTGTAATTGTTATCAGTGTGACTTTTTTTTTTCCTCTAGCCTTCCCTAGTGGTTGTGGGAAGCCCTGGGGTCTCGTTGGGTCTGTGGGTATCTTCTAGCCCTTCTGTTTCACGTCCTGCTTGCTTGGCAGGCCCGGGTGGGCCCCTTGGAACACGTCCACACCATGAAAAGGGAGGGAGGGGGCACTGACACCACCCCTCCCAGCGCCCATGTGTGGGGAGGCCCGAACAGGGCCTAATTTTGTGCTCACATTTTATTTGTGTGCTGGTTTTACTTATTTCATATCTGCATTTCTTTGTGTGTATATTTTCACTATCCTTGTCATTTTTCAGTGCCTGTATAGCATTCTTTCCTGACAATACACCACACCAGTGTCCCACTAGGATTGTTTTAATTTTTCTTCATAATTAATAGTAATGTTATGGACATTTTTATATAGTCTTTTACATTTTTTTTCACTTTATATTATTCCCTTGGACCAGATTTACCTAAATGTAGTTACCAGGTCCAAAAGTACAGCTGGAACCGTAACTCACCTTATTGTTAGGCTGCTTTTCAGAAACATCAAATTTGTAGGATTGTCACCACTGTAGAGTTCAAATGTAATTCCCTACATCTGGGCAACACTGGGTTTTTGTCATTTTATTCCTTTTTTCTTCTCTGAAAGGTATATTGTGATACATTTGGGTTATTCTAATTTGCATTTTATTTCACTGCATCGTTACTTTTAGTGCTTTCATTTTTTAAAAATATTTAAATGGTTCTATCTCTAAGGACTGTAGTTACCAGCTCATACTTTCTTAATGTATTTTGGCCAGCAGACTTTGAAGAGCTATGGTAGGCACCTTTCCTCCCATTCTGGTGCTCACCTTTTGACATTTAGTTCATTAGACAAAAGAGCTATTTTTAAAATGACTGACTTTGAGACTACGAATGCAGTGATATTAGGACATAGTAGCTGTCAGGTAGCGTGCATGGATTCTCTCCTTCCATTCTCACCTCCCTCTTCCTCTCTGTTTTCTGCCTTTTAAAGTCATATGAAAATACACTTGTTATCCAAAGCCTATCGCTGAGAAGGATACTGGTCCCATTAGTAATAGAGATTGCTTTGGGAGAGGTAAAACCAGGCCAACAGCTGGGAGAGGAGAGAGAAACTTTTCACTGTAGCTTTTATAACTTTAGATTTCCAAACTGGATTGCTATTACTTTAAAAAAATTTTATTTTTTGGTATTACTTTAATAATAAAAACAAAGGCTTATGTAAGATCAGTGCTTGTAATCATTGTGGATCTTTAAAAGCTAACTTTAAAACTTGTGCTGCTGCGTGCGATGAACTTCAGTATGTAAGGGTAGAAAATGAGATGAAGGCAGTGCAATGTAGGTATATGTGATATTTGGGCAGAACTGCCTGCATTCTATTTACTAAACTTAACATCTCTGGACTGTAGGTACAGCATAATTGACTTTCTTAGAAATATTTCCCTTGGGCATTAGTATAAGGCTGAGACCTTCCACTGACCTAAATTCCTGGATAAAGCTGGGGTATGAGAATGACTGGTGAGTGATCTTCTATGTGTTTCTGTCTCATGGAAGCCATTTCTAGCCAAGCACTGCTTGAGGCCAGCTGGCAGATGCAGGTTCCAATTTTCTATTTGTGATTCCCTGACTTTGGTGTTCTCCATGGGGCTTATCCTTTCTCCATCAATTGAGTTTCGACAAGTGCAGTGGCACAAATGACTGGAAACCATGAGCTCCTCTCTGGCCACACTGGTGGTGCGTGTCTCTTAAAGGGACCAAGAGGATGCCTGGAGGCTTCAAAGCCTCCCTGAGGAGTTAGATCTCTACACGTCTTTGTTTGAGGATAGACTTTGGAAATGAACTTTCAGGGACTCCTTCAACCTAATTGGAATTGGCTGCTGTCCCTGAGGCCTTGTACCGATTATGTGCTGTCTGATAAGGGAACCACTAGCTACATGTGGCTATTTAAACTGAAATAAAATGCAAAGACTGGGTTCCTCAGTCATGCTAGTGACAATAGCCACGTGGGGCTGGTGCCTCCTGTACCAAACTGAGCAGATACAGACCGTTTCCATGATGGTAGAATGTCCTATGGGCCAGAGCTAAACTGTTCAGGCATGGCAGCAGTGTATGCAGGTGTGTGACCTGAGGGGGTAGCCTTCCTGGTGCTGTCAAGGCCTCCCTAATCTTAACGGTCCTTTGAGGATTGTCTGAATTCCAGTTCCTCCAGCAAATGTATCCTAACCACTCCAGCCCACAGCTGCGACTCCCTTCTTTGAAAGCCTAGGGTGCCTAAAAGATGTGATGACACGTTGTTTTATTGGTATCACACCTTTGCTTGGAAGTTACTTCTCATCTTCCCAGCAAGGCTGCAGGGCCCTCAAGAACAGAGCTTCAACTCCACACTGCCTGCTAGATGCATCTGTATGTGACACAAAGCTTCCCTTTTCATCCCAAAATGGTTGTCAGAAGCATTTATCAAAACCTTCCTTTTCTCCAACTGCCGCCTTATGCTTTCTTTGCTCTTATTTTCAATACTTATAAGAATCAGTGTATAGGACACAATGTCAGCTTTAACAACACTTTATTTTTTGAGGAAGGTCAACATGCTTATTGGGTATTACAGTCTCATTTTCTGTCTTGGTAAGGGGGTGATGGTGAGGAAGGTTTCGGAACACTGGTGTTAGATCTTGAAAACACTTTGGAGAAAGTTGATGATATCTTCCTCATCATTTCAGACCCCTATCTAGAGGAAGTATGGGGCTTTTCAAAGTCTGTGAACAACCAAAAGAAAAATGTGATCAGTTACCAGGCTTTCCAACTGCTGTCAGGCCCCAGGGAGTGATCATTTAGGATTTAGAAATAAGTAGTTATAGCTTTTGATTTTAAAAGTGCTTTCACAAAGAGTATTTTGCTCCTTCTGACAGCCTTGGGAAGAAAGCAGGAGAAACCCAGTGAGGTCAGATGCCTTGTCTAAGGTCACATGGGTAGCCTGATGAGCTAATTCCACATGAGAAGGTAACTTTCAACTCTCAACAGTTCTGGTGTCCATTTCAAAATGTCCAGGCAAAAGGAGCTGTGCACTATAAAAGGCTATCATTTCTCACTCAGTTGGGGTATATTTTCAGCTGTCTGACCCCAAGTGATCTGTTTGTTGTATGAGCTATACAGAACTTGTGTGACCAATAAAAGTCTCCATTTGGACTCATTTTTCTATACCACTTGTCTTGTGCCAAGGGCTCTTAAAGCATCTAATAGTTTGTTAACAAAATGATTGTTGTATCTGTAAGGACAGAAATGAGCATTTATCTTTGTTGCTGATGCACTGTGACAAGATGTCATAAAAAGACAGAGGGCAATAAAGCACATTTATTTATAGTAAAAGACATGGTTCTCCTAGACCTCTTGCAAATCCTCAGTTTTTCTCTTAGGAACCTCAAGGATCTATGATTAAAACTAAGGTAGCAGATAGCAAATTTAACCCCAAATAAAGGGCGGGGGAATAGTTTAGCTCTTCAGATCAATAATGCAGTACTGGAATGTGCTTAAACAAAATAAGAACAACCAAGAAATTAATAAGGAAAAAGCCAAAATTTGCAAAGCCAAGGCAAAGTAAAGGCTTGAATGGAGAGATCTATTCTGAAAAAGTAAGACAGACTTAGTTACAGAATTCAAGCATATACTGTAAGGCCACATTCTGAAAATCTTGAGGGGAAAAATAAAGCTTTGTTTTTGCAATTTGCAAAACAGGGTCTTGTTAAAAATGTAGATGCCTGGACACCATTTCCAGATCTCCTTCAAGACACCCTGCTGCTGCTCTGATCTGCTTTGTGGGCAGCACCATGGACTTCACTTGGTTGGTACTGGTCACTCTGAAGAGAGAAATGTACCTGGGTGTTTATGGCCATGACACATGCCAAGGGCTAGGGAATGATGCATTGTACCATGAACAGATTTTGATTCCCCCAAAATCCTATTCGTGAAAAATAAGCTGTAATGAGCCTGTGTTGGTCCAGAAGTCCCCTCTTTTTGGGTGGGTTTTCCTAAGCTGGTATCATTGTAATTTCAAATTCAATGTAAACTGTCCTCTGTGGGGAGCTTTACTACTTTGAGCACCTTAGCACAGGGTGAGCCATTTCTGCATTTCTTCCTCCAAAAGCCCTTATCAGAGCAAAAATAGGTTATCTGAACTGCTTCTCAGTGAATTCCTCTAATGTGTAGAATGTGGGGGTTGGGAGGAGGTGTCCCCATCAAACTGAAGTCACAGAAGAATGATTTTACTCTGACTGGACATGCTACTTGGAAACCTAGGTGGGATCTTTTCTACTTATCACTAAACTCTGTAGGCAGTTCCTGGTCACTGCTTAGTTCTGAGATGTGGCCCCTGTTTGGCAGGAAAAAGAGTATGGGATAGAGCCTCAAGACCTGTGATGTTTGAGCCATGGCTCAGCCACCTGCTGGCTGTGCCACCTCAGGCAGGTCATTTGCCTCCATTTTCTCCTCTCTGAGAGACAACTTCAAGACTTGGAAAGAAGCATGGTATGATAAGCTTTAGTGACTGTTACCATGTTGATATAATGGAAATGATGCTTCACAGGGTGGATGTGAGAAAAGCACTTAGCAGAATGCCTGGTACATGGCCAGTCCCTAATAAATGTTACTTCCAGTACCTGTCACTCCTTTGCTGTGAGGTTTAAGGCAGAGAACTGCATATTAACCTGCAAATTGCAATCTACATGCATACTAAGGGAGAAGGAAATGGCAACCCACTCCAGTATCCTTGCCTGGAGAATCCCATGGACAAAGGAGCCTGGAGGGCTACAATCCATGGGGTCAGAAAGAGTCAGACACGACTGAGCGACTCACACACACACACACACACATACTAAGTCATATTATTTCATCCTCATATTGGTGGTGGGTGGGTGTGCTGCAAGGCAAGAGCCATTCAATGTGATGGGCAAGGGGGTTAATGATCAAAACTCCTGTGTTCAAAATGACATAATTGAGAGCTTCATTCTAAAATGATAAATTTGTTGTACCTGAAGTGCCATCGTTTGAGGAATATTGGCTGGTCAGGTTACTTCTGCGTTGATAGAGGGTGAGAAACTGCCAAGACAAAGGTGCGATACTAGCTTAAGCCTCTGCCCTTTAATGGACAGCGAACACTAGAAACCCTGAAGGGAGCACAACCATTGTGGCATCGTACATAGAAATCTCAGGGCCCCTCAGTCTCAAAGAATTATCTTCTGGGACTTGGTTATTCCTAGGCACGACTTCTCATAATTCTTGCTAATTAGGACACCCAGGATTGGTGCCAGACTCAGACAAGGGCTGCCCCTGGTGGATAATTTCAAGGGCTCACATGTCCCAGGTCACAAAACAATGTCAGCCATGTTGCCCTTCCCCTCCTGGAGCTTGGAACAAATAAAACAGTTTCGATCCTTCTCTGAGCAAAGATAATGATAGTGGAGGTCTTAAGGGAAGAAGGAGGCAAGGGGAGGTCCATTTTACTACCCCAATCTTCTTTGAAATAATTCTTAACCATTGTGAGGTCTGGAGCAAGAAAGTGGTAGTGTGGAGGTTGCAGCAGCCTGGAGGGGGCAGGGCGGAGATGGTGGCTCAGCTGCTGGCTTTGCTCTGTGGACCTTCCTCACCCCCTGGAATGCAGAAGCAGCAGGGTCCCAGAAGGGCCTGCAATAGGCTGGGGGAGGTGGCTGGACTAGGTGTGCCATGGTGAGGGCGGGCAAAAGGGATGGGGCAAATCAATGAAGGCAAGATGATAGAAGCATGAGAGATGAGAGAAGCTCTCCACACCAAGACCTATCGTTGGTATGGAGAGCAGAGTATTATGGTGAAAGTTCTGGATTTGAGGCAGTTTGTAGATTAAGATACTGAGGATAGACTACATAAAGGGGTAAACTGGGACAGAACAACCTAAGGGACTGGTTCTCAACGTTGGCTGCACAACACAACCATCTGGAGAAATATTACAAATAGGCGTGCTTGGACCCCGCCCCAAGTGAACAGGAATCCCTGAGGCTGGGGCAAGCATTGTTCTCTTTTCTAAGTTGCCTAGGTGACTCTAGCATGCAGTCAGGTTGAGAAATTGCTTACTAAAGGAGGGGAAGGGGCAGATGCTACTAAATGGCCAGACACAAATCCATTTTAACTCAGTGGTTCTCAACACTGCCCGTTCATCAAGATCACCCAGGGCCTGAGCTGCAACCCAGACCAACTGAATCCGAATCTCTGGGGATGGGACGCTGGGCGTCAGTTGTTAAAGTTGATTCCAGGGTGCAGCCAGGGTTGAGAACCTCTGCTCTTTGTAACAGTTCCCACACAGGGCTGTCCATCAGCTTCATGGGGGTAGGAGCTGAGGCACTCCTGACTTAGCTGAAATTTGAGTCTGACAGTGCTTAAGGCTGTTCTTCTGACAAACATTTATTGAGCATCTACTTTATCTCAGTCCTATGTTAGGTGCTGGGCATAAAGTTATGAGTGAAAGAGACAAGCCCTTGCTGTCCTGAAGCTTATACTCAAGTGAATCCTCTGCCAGAGGATGAGGCAGGAATATTTGACAGCTTTACTTCTGAATCTCTAGCCCTTGGCACATAGTAGGCACTTGATAAATGTTGAATAAATGACTAAATGGTGACCTAAGTGCTGTGAAGAAAATAACGCAGGATAAGGGGGATGGTCTGGGTTTATGTGTGTGTACATGCATGCTGGGGGATGGTTAAAGTGAAGCAAAAGTAATACAGAACAGAGAGGAGGATCTAGGAGGATCGATAGTTTCAGTCTCCTCAGAGACTTCCTAAGAGGGCTTTAGGTGGAGGGAATTTCCTGGGATCACACTAAGGAGTGGGGCAGATTTTTGGAAAGCTGCCTAGGAAGGGTACCCTGCAAAGCAGATGGAGCCAGCATTCATTTCCCTCAGTCAGCACCCCTTGCTCTTCGAACCATCTGTTCCCTTGCTGCCCCCACCAGGCCCTCCAGTTCCAGGGACTCACTCCTTGCGTGCTATTGTTCTCAGGTGCTAAGGGGCTTACTCTATGCACTTCTCGGGGACAATTACTTCAACTAGGGCTTGGCCCCAACTGGGAGTGCTTCCTGAGGCCCCTCAAGGCACACCACCACACCCTTACTGTAAGGCACTCCCTCATTTCTGTCAAGGTTCCACTGGCTCACGAGGGGAACCAGTGAAAAATATTTACCTTAAGACTGCTCAAATTCTCCAGACATGGACTTTCAAGACTTTCTGTGACCAAAACACAATATTGGAAAACAGTTATTTCTGAGACATGTACACATTTTGGCACAAAAATAACCTCAATAATTTCATCAGAGAATTGCAGAAATTAGGCAAGCAGAAGAAACCGAAAGAGGTGAGATCCTCAAATTCTAGGCACAGGTCTTAGGGAAGGTGCCTCTAACACGCCAAGCTCATCCCATCTCCCTTGCACTTACTGAACTCTGTGTGTGGGACCCTCTGCTTCCAGATCTTCTTGTGGTCAGTTCCTACCCATTATTAAGATCTGATGTTTCTAGACTTCTTGGACCAAACTAATCTAGCCAGTCATTCTATATCACTTGGGGTCTTCTTTTTTTCTCATATTCATTCATGAATTTCACAAATATATACTGAGTATCCACTCTGTGCTGCTTTTGTAGACATGTGAGGATACAGTGAACAGAGAAAAATCCCTGCCCTCATGGAACTAACATTCTAGGGAAGGGAGAGAGTCAATAAACAAATTTTTAAAAAAGCTTTCAGATGGTACAAATAGGGATAAAATTAAAGCAGAGCGTGCTGGGGTGGCATTGGGGTTTCAGTTTTAAGGAAAAGTGTTCAGGGAATTTTTGACTTCGAATATAATATTTCAGGAAGTATCTGAAGAAAATGTTCATGTGGCTGGAGTGGAGTGATTAAGAGGGATCATAAAGAGAGGTGGTCAGACAGGTCACCAGGAGGGGCGAGTGGAATCCAGACCATGTGTGGCCTTGTAAGCCATTGTAAAGACCCTGGCTTTTATCCTGGGTGAAATGGGAAGTACTTATTCCTATCTAGAATTATTGTGTTTATGTGCTGTACTCAGTCCCTCAGTCCTGTCCAACTCTTCACCACCCCAGAGGAAGCCCCATTGTGTTTATATCCCCTTCCCAATTAGAAGGAGGTGAAGACTTTGTCTCTCATTCGCAGCTGTATCTCCACAGCTTAGAACAGCATCCAGCCCAAAGAACGTGCTCAGTGACTCTGTTGAATGTGAATGAATGCATGAACTGGACAGGTGCAATATTAAATATTACCACAGGATACCTATGTCTAAGCATGACTCACTGCAGTGAAGTTGAAGAAAACAATGACATTGAATTCAGATTTAGGAGACTTGGGATCTATATTCTGACTGACAGTATGACCTTAGACAAGTCACTTCCCTACCCTGAACCTCAGTCTCTTCAGCTGTAAAATAAGGTATACTAGCTACTTTCTGGCTCTGACAGCCTATGATTCCATAATACAGGAAACACACCAGTGATGTATCCTCCTCTGACGATGACTTGTTTATGGGATTCTGGCAACTTACCTCCATTCTATGATTCATCTTTTAATGAATGTTATTCCCACTCTCAAATGGAGAGGATATATTTCTTGAGTAACTTCTTGAGTGTGTGCAGGCTTGAAACAACCAAGGCCAACTCCAGCTCTGTAGTTGGAGCTTTTAGGCCATCTTTACAGTAAACATGACACCCCTACCTCAGTGCTGTCCCATTCTTAGAGCCACATTGATCCGTTGAGCTTTAGAAGAATAGAGGACCAAACTCAACTCATAAGTAATGAGTCAGTTTAAACAGAGACAGAATTAAAGTGGGGTCCACCCTAGCCAGGATTTAATGTAAGCAAATAAATGTAGGTTTCATGTTTAGCTTTAAAAGCTTTTAAATATATTTTACTAGGGCTAACCTAGTTATATAAAGCAAGCATACATACTTAAAGAGATGATTAAATCCTAGTAGCATGGGCTGTAGTCTACATATAGATGTGATAAACCTTTATTTCCTGGATATTTCCCACAGGATCATGGTAACTGTAAACTTATAGTCACACTACATACTTTTCACCACAATTATTAATGGAATCTTACTAGTGTTTCAGAAAAAGCAAACTAGTTCATCACACTAACTGGTTAACTGACTCAGTATTCCTCCAATTTAGATCAGCCTACTGGAAAACTCAGTATTCATCAATGTGATGAACAAACTCTCTTTTTAAATACAATCTAATTTAAAGGAAGAAAAGAAATCAATCCAACCTTCTGTAACGTTGGCACTTGGATCTGTGGAACGCTCGTCATCAAAGCTAAAGAAAAGATACAAGACTTTTCATTTTCTTTGTATTTTATATGAAGGAATGAATAATGATTAATGAATAATAATGACTGTTAAAGAACCATCTGTCCAAGTCTTTATTTATATAGATGCAAACCTGGCATGGTATGTCTGTGAGTTCTCAAAATAAAAATGACAGCTACATTGACTTTGGTTTTCTATGTTCCCACTTGTCTTATGCAATCATACCAATAGTTGAGATTTGCCTGCAATACTAATTATGTATGTTAAGACAAGCATGAGTGGAGATAAAGCCAGTGGTGGGCCAGGAGTGGATGTCCTAAAATGGCATCAGGTCAAAAGAAACCTTAATTTCATTGTGCCAGGTGGAAAAGGATATAGTTGGAACAGGGTGGATTTTCTTCCTTATGCCCTATTTCTCCCATGATACAAAGTGCTACTGTTCTGAACTTATGGTTACCAGTGGGGATGGTGGGGTGAAGGGATGGTTAGGGAGTTTGGGATGGACGTGTACACACTGCTGTATTTAAAACGGATAACCAACAAGTATATACTGTATAGCACAGGGAACTCTGCTCAATGTTATGTGGCAGCCTGGATGAGAAGGGAGATTGTGGGAGAATGGATACATATATATGTATGGCTGAATCCCTTTGCTGTCTACCTGAAACTATTACAACATTGTTCATTGGTGATACCCCTATACAAAATAAAAAGTTTTAAAAAACAAAAACAGAGTGCTACTGTTCCCAGTTTGTGAATATTCTTATAAACACAAGGGCAATTTTAGACATGTTTTGACTATTCTAGAAAAACTATTAAGACTTCATTGTACTTTGTTCCTCTCTGTCCCTATAGATACCATATGGTCCAGCCTTTCTCTTATAGTCTTTTCCAACCTGGATGGTCTTATCTAAATCTTATCCATCATTTAAAGCCCAACTCCAACTCTAATGCTTTTGAGAATTCTTCCCTGAGTGCTCTAATTTACATTGCCCCTCTGTGTCCTTGGGATTCTTCTGACAGTGCCACCCGGCTGAGCATTTAGCTACACACATGAACTAAGTGGGAACTCCTTTAGGTGAGCCATTAGTGTGGGGACTATTGACTCAGAGCCTGGCTCCCAGATTCAAGAACCTAACACATTAAAGACTCAAAGTAACTATCCTATAGACCGCTCTACTAGAAAGTAGATCCCAGGAGAAGAAAGTAGAGGCCAGATAAATAGGAATAGGAGAAAAGATGTGAAGGGAGGGCCCAGGAAGTAAACACAGAGGGGAGTTAGGGAAGGAGTGAGGGGAGAATGAAGGGCTAAACTGGCTTCCTCACAGGTTTACTTGAGGGGCCCATTCTTCCCATCAACATAATCTTCATTTCAGATTTCTATTTCCGTGAAAGTGAAAGTGAAGTCGCTCAGTCGTGTCCGACTCTTTGCAACCCCATGGACTGCAGCCTATCAGGCTCCTCCATCCATGGGATTTTCCAGGCAAGAGTGCTGGAGTGGATTGCCATTTCCTTCTCCAAGGGATCTTCCTGACCCAGTAATCGAACCCGGGTCTACTGCCCTGCAGGCAGATGCTTTACCATCTGAGCCACCAGGAAAGCCCCCTTAGCCAACTAGTATTACTTTAACTGACTGTACCTAGCCAATGAAGACAGATCTTCTTCATTATATGAAGATGCACTCATCATTCTATGGATGAAGTGATGTGTTGATTCGGTGCTAGGTCTCATTTCTGTTTCCTGACAAGTAAGACACAAAAGAGTGTTTATAATAAATATACCACAACATTTCCTTAGTTATACAGCCAGCATTTCTGACCAGGCACACTTTGTTTGGTCATGAGATGTCACATGGCTTTCCAGTAAATAAACAGATCCTAGTACACAGAGTTTGTGTAAGGCTATTGACCTGATGAGCTCCTGAACTGGCCAGAGTCATATCCCTGTGTTTTGTTTTCTCTGGGTCATTGCTGCTTCTGAGTTAATTGGAAAGAAGTGAAAGTCGCTCAGTCATGTATGACTCTGCAACTCCATAGACAGTAGTTCATGGAATTCGCCAGGCCAGAATACTGGAGGTGGGTAGCCTTTCCCTTTTCCAAAGGATCTTCCCACCCAGAGATTGAACCCAGGTTTCCTGCAAATGGATAATCCATGGGATTGTTTTACTAGGGAATTCTAAATCATGTGTAATCCCCATACATATAAGTAAGGTACAATTTTGGGGGTAGGGCTAACCCAAGAGGTCAGTGAGGCCCAGATCACCACTAGAAGGGTACAGAACCAGGGCTAAGAGCTAGAGTTTATGGGCTGTTTACAGGGGGAATATTCAACATATTCAGCTAACAAGCTGGATAAGTAATTTTTAAGAAGATAGTTGGTTAAATAACTTTCCCCAAAGTCACATAGCTACTAAGTGACAAAGCCAGAATTCAAATCCAGATAGGCTGAATTTGCATGAATGTTTTTACTCCCCTTCAAGTCCATCTTCTGGTCCTGCCCACTGGAATGGAGTTGGTACACACAAAACTTCCAATGAATATTTAAAGGCCAGTGTACCAAAAACCCCCACAACCTATCATTTTAAATACTTAGCTTGTATTTCTCCTAACCAGTTTCTATTTTCTGTTTTTATTGTCCTTCTAAATAGCCTAGGACTCTTTCCACAATTTGTTTTTCTTCAATTGAGGCTCCTGGCTTCATCTGTTAATCATTTCCCTTTTGTTGTAAACATCATCAGAGCTGGGGGAGACTACTTGGGATCCAGTTGATGCCCTTATCTTCCTACCCAATGTGTATTACTTGGACTAAGTTTGTGAAACTCTCTACCCTTTCTACAGAAACCTGGTCACTGATAGTTAACATTTCTCACTTACGCTCAGTTGTGTCTTTTTCTCCCAAGGCGAGTTTGTGACAGTCAAACATTTTGAGGTAGTTACACCAATGTTAGAAACAGTTCTTATTAGTGTCTGTTCATATTCCATCTGCTCTGCTGGTGACACTTCAGGAATTATAGTTACACTGGATTTGGGCTGACATTTTCCTACTGACAAAAATTTTTTCAGACTGCATTTGCTAATCGGTGGCTTAGGGTGAGCCACTGTGCTGGTAGAGAGCTTCGTGTCTTCTTTTACTTGATCTTCACGTGGGCTTTCTGGAAATTCTTCTTTTATAACCTCTTGTAAAACAACTTCATCTTCATCAGAAGCTAGGCTTTCTTCTTTATTTTCTAAATTTTCTTGACTAATATCATGAGTTATTAACCGAATGATAAGATCTTTTTGCTTTGGACATCTTTTAAAAGCTCCACTTTGGTGATGTCGGGCTTTATTAAACTCTGAAATGAATTCCTACTAGAAGCCTGGAATTAAAGAGACAATGAATGTTAAAAAACAATGAATTCAGTGATTTTTGCTGTGGTTCTATTGTATTGAATGCTAAGGCAATTTTCACATGGTTTCTATTTCAGTTTAGTAAAATTACTTATCTTTAAGTGCCTTTTACTTATATATTAGTCATATGTTTAAAAGAAAAAATAAATGAAAATCACAAGCAATATTTCCTCTTTTCTATAATTCTTTTTTGTATTCAAGATTAAAGTCCAGTTCAAAGAAGAGACCCTAACTAAGGTTCCTCCTTTTGCTTCAAATTTTACATTTTACTCATCAAGAAATGCAAAATGCATACTTTAAATACACTGTTTTCATCATTTGCTTTGAAAGTCGTATAACAGATTTAGACATGATAACATGTTTTCCTGAACTTCTTACTAGGGAATCTAAATAAAGAAATTTTCATGAAAAAGACAAAGTGTTGGCTGACCTGGATTTTTAAAACTGATGAATAATGGCAAAATTGTGAAGGACTTTGAATGTTCACTCCTCACCCCTCCAACACCCTAATCCTTGGAACATATTTTCCAAAGGAAGCTTCAGAGAGTAAATTTTCATTCTCCTCACTTCCCTAGTCAAATGCTACTTTCCATTTTGCAATGTTAAAGACAGATTAAGGAGGAGACCATTACAATTACACAAATAACTTTTCCCATTTCTGTAGCCTTTTGGTGATGCCACAGAACTTTTAAGTTAATTTGAGTTATCAATCTTAGATCCTTCTGTAACACTGCAAACCAGATTTTCAGATAAGTGCTGCCTTAAAGGAATATCCTTTGTGCAAAACGAAATTAAAGAACTTCTGTAAGAAATGATCAGTTTTGGTTATCTGTGCTGGTAGAGGGAAAAGGGTCAAAAAAAAAAAAAAGATCATTGTATATGGCTTTGGAATGTGAATGTGACACAGCATGAGCCTTTAATAGGCATGTCTCTGGTGTATTAGGAAGTTTTGGTACCTCAAAATAGCAAATGAGGCCTGGCTTGTGGATTTCTGACAGTTGTCTGGGTTTTCTAAACCCATCTGTTCTTTCTGTAACCCTCACCCTCATACTTCTATTCAAATAGCTGCTGCTGCTAAGTCGCTTCAGTCGTGTCCGACTCTGTGCGACCCCGTGGACTGCAGCCTACCAGGCTCCTCCGTCCATGGGATTTTCCAGGCAAGAGTACTGGAGTGGGGTGCTGTTGCCTTCTCTTATTCAGATAGCTGGAAGGAATCAAAACAACTGAAGCTATCTGTGCTGCGCTATCTGTGTCTACTTTCCTTAAGGCAACTTTCACTTCCCTTAAGGTTAGCAGGGGTAGTTGTTTTGGGTTAGCTATTCTCTTTCAAATTCCTCTGGGCTATAAGAGATAGTTAAACGACTGATAAAGGATGTAAGAGAAGAAAGCAGGTAACCAAGAAGAACAACTGATGGGTATGTCTGCAGATGGTTAAGAAGTAATGACATGAGAGTCATGTTCTACAGTTTAGACAGATTTTGTGCCCAAGGAATTACTTACATATAGATGAAGACTACTAAGTAAATACTAATATAATTTTGAAAGCCTAGAAAGAAAAGGACATTTGAGAGCTAGAAAGGACCTTTATCTAGTCCAAGAAACTAAGGACCAGGGAGATTTCCGTCAGTCTCAGTATCTGGAACAACAAAAAAAAGTACCCATCAATGTATTCACTAGCTCTGAGACTTAATTCAGTGAGTTGGAAAATGGTGTTAAGGAAAACATGCTCCTGGGCCTAGGCTCCAGGCAGGCTAGTTCCATAGAACTTTGCTCTGTTTGTGAGCCACAGGTGTGTGCACAGTGCAAGAGGCTCATTTACACCTAGGGGCTTTGGTATTCAATGAGAAAATGGGTTTGATCAGTGGAACTCTATCTCCTGGCAACACTGCCCCTAAGATCAGTAAACAGAACTAACTACTTTTTCAAATAGTTGCATTGTACTAAGGACAGCATTTTGGCAATTCAGATCCCCATTACTGAAGTACATTTGGAGCCCAAATATGGGACTGCAGAGAAACTAGTTCATAAAAATAGCAGCACGAAGACAACTGGATCCAGAACAAGGCTAGAATGGAGAAGAAACTTAGTTTGTGCTGAGGATGTATATAGAGAACTGGGAAACAAAGGGAACAAAAGTGAAATAAGAAAACTCTAAAGAGCTTTTGGACTGTTTGTTGATAAATGTTACTAAGTGAAAGCAATACTTCTGAGGAGCTTTAAAATGGACGATTTCAATCCAATAGAGACTAGTTTAGCTGATATTCTAACTGGCCCTTTTGGACTCATATAGCACTATGACAGTGTATATCCATTAAAAAGAACTGTGGTAACTGTCAGAATTGTATTTTCTCTGAGTTGCCAAATGAAAACTACAATTCCAGTCAGCTCTGTTTGCTATTAAGGGTGTTTCTCTGCACTCCCATTCTTCAAGAAACGGCAGTTCAGGATGACTGGCTACTGGAAACTAGCCTGCCACCTTTACATGAGCCACATCGCTGATGGGGTTAGTCCCAGGAAAGCAAAGCATTGTACTAGAGGAATCAGAGTCCCTAATTCTACTAGGCTGGAAAAGAAAAACTGACCATACTTTACAAGTGCATTCCCACAGACCTCCCTGAAAAAGGAAATCACAGAAGGACGACAGACAGGTCTTACTAATTGCTCATTTCTTTTCACCACTGCCTTTTGCACTTACCTCTAAAGGCTTTACATTCAGTCGTCCCATCTGATCCAAAGAAATACGTTTTTCTTTCTTTCTATTTCCTGCAGCAGGAATCTCAGTTGAGTAACTCTTCCCATTTACTGATGCTCTTCTCAGTGTTTCGATCCTGTGTCCAGTTCTAGTTAAACACTCGGTCTGCAGCTTCTCAAGAGACTGTGTTTTTATAGAAATGACCCCTAAGTGCTCTGCAACAATGTTGGGATCAATATTAATTGGTTCTTTGCCGAGGTGAGGAATTATCCTAACTGAAAGCTCCTCTTGCCTTAAACCTTGATCTAACCCTTTTTGCTCTAGTCCAGATTCTATTTTGAAAGCATGCTCATGCACCTTTTCAACAATTCGATCAATGTCCAAATCACCAAAGAGATTAGCACATGGATCTCCTGAGCTAATCATTGCTAATGGACAACTGGAAACTTTCCTGATAATTAAAGAAGCCACTTCTTTAGGAAAGATGTGGTTTGTATGTTTCATATCATGATAAAGGTCTTCATGTGTTCCAGAGTGTTGTAGTACACAATTATAAACAGAATCAACCATCTGAGAAATAATTTCTATGCTTTCTGGATTTAAAAAGTATTCTTCAGGATTGGCAGCTACAATACTAATGTTTTTCCTGGAGATTTCAGCTGTCATGGATTTTGTTAATTGAGATGCAATTTTATTTAACTCAGGCTTTGATAAGTTTTCAGCATCTTTGCTTGAGGCACTTGGCAACTTGGCTAGTTTAGCCAAGAACAAGGCAAGTGTTTCCTCTAAAAACCTGGCATCTAATACAGCCTCTTTTTTGGTGGGAGACTTTTTCTTTGACTTCAGATCATCAATAATCTTAGCCACCTTTTCCATAATTTTGACGGCTTCTAGAACTAACTCTGAACTTGATGTTTCTTCCTGTTCTTGAGGATGAAATTCTGAATTGGAAATTTCCTTCACCATTAAAAATCCTATTATATCAGAAAGGACATTGCTCTTACCCATTAAATCTTTGTACACCGAAATATGGGAGCCACAGTGCTTTAAAACAGTGCTATAAACAGAAGTAACTACTTTTTCAATAGTTGCACTATCTGTTAAAGACACAGTGGAGGACTCTTTGACTACTGTAATGTGACTTTTAGAGATATATTGTTGGAGTGAACTCAAAATTTTTGAGCTTATTTTTTGCATTTCAGTGTTCAGAGAATTGTTTTGTTCCTTATCTGCTTTTGGAAACATATATAGAAGCTTTGACAAAAACTTTACAGCAATTTCTTCTATTATATTAAAAGGCAGTTTGTAAGCCCAGGATGGTTGAGGCTGGGGAACTTCATTGGTTTGGATAACACCTCTAAGGATATTTTCAATAGTACTATCAATTTCTGTACACTGAAGTGATGTTAGTTCTCCAGAAAAATAGTTTTGTAACTGATTTCCAGTCACTTCCTGTACAACTAAATTAACTATGGCTTCTGAAAGGATTTTGCAACCACTGCCAATACACTTTCGTATGCTCTCTTGAGATCCAAATTGAGGCAAGAGATTATTATAAACAGTTTGAACCACTAACTGAATAATTTCATCATCATTAGGATGTAAGGATTTTATGTACTGTATAATCATACCTTCATCTTTGGAGATCTCTGTTTTAACTGTACTTGCTAACTTCATTTGAAGGAAATCTAACTCTGTGTACAAATTATCCTCAGACATTTCTGTTTTAGCGTTGGCTACTGTTGAAAAAATTCTTGAAAGAAGGGAAGAAATTATCCTTTCTAAAAATTCGTAAGGCAGCATTATGGTATATGGCGATGATGTTTGACATTCTTTGCAGGCTGTCTGGGCCACTTTATGAACCTTTTTCATAACCGTCTTAGATTCTAGAGGCAAACATTCTGAATCTGAAACTTCATCATAAAATGGCAAGTTTAGCTGATACTGAAGAATCTCTTCTATTACTGCATTAGCTAGCCTTTTTGCTAATTTTTCAACATTAAAATTTATGTCCTCACAGATGGAGTCTTGAGATCTATAATCCTGTAAGATATTGCATATAGAGGAGTGAACAATCTTATTGACCAACATTTCATCAATTGATGGTATTTTAGCCGTAAAAAGTGTCTGATCTGAAGAAGGTATTTGAGTTGCAGGTGCCATGTTATGTATGGGTGGTATATTATCCATAATTATCTTTTTCTTGGAAGGTCTTTTAACCATAGACAGTTCTTTTTGCCTGAGAGGTGCTTTATGAACTGCTGAAATGTTATCCTCAGATGGAAGGAACTTAATTCCTTGATCTGGGTTTAATACTTTAATTTGAGCATCCGAAAACTCCTTTAACAGGGAATCAATCAGTTTCATAGCCATGCCATAGAGCTCAGCTGGATTTACATCATTGGTTACATTTTGACATGCATCATATGTATCCAGTGAGGAAGAGAAAATCAATTTGTTAACTATTTCAGAGATAACATCTTCTAGAAAGGTAGCAGGGAAAATCTTGGGTTTATCTTCTAGTAGGTTCTGAGGATTGTCCCATTTACGAGGTTGCCTTTGGATCTCACTCTCTTCCTCTTTTGGAGGAACATTTTGTTTAGCTGAATTCACTGAAGCATGCTGGGCAAAATCCTTGCCACAAGCTTGAGTTACATATGCTGCATTTTCACCTAGGAGACTTGGGTAATTTAAATCATCCACTGGTCCTTGGAGAGAAGATGTTTCTAAAACATTTCTGTAAATGCTTACAGGGACATTTTGGGCATGTTTAGAATGTAAGATCTGTTTGTCATTTGTAGCTGGGTAAGCTGGAGAATCCCTCCTCTTTTCTTGGATCTCTGTATTTCTCACCTTGGATGTCAGAGATGGTAATTCAAGAGGTATAACCCCCTTTCCTAATGAACTTCCTTTTTCTTGTCACTCTTTTACCACATATTTCAAAACCTGGTTCCAGGACAACTTTGTTTTTTATATCATCCATAGCTGGTGAAAGATGTTGATATAGCTCATCACCTCGCCCTTTCTCATCTTTTCTAGACACGAGGTCTTTCTTCTTGATTTCATTCTTTGTAAATGCTGTACCCAAATCCAGGCCCAGAGTATCTTTACTTTTCACACTGGTTGTAGTTGAAGTAAGTTTTGATATGTTCTCATCTTTTCCAATTGAAGTTTCCTTTTTCTTTTCATACCCTTTCTTTTTCTTTGCCACACCTCCAACTGACTCTAATGCTATGGTAGTTACTTTGCTCTTCATAATACTACTTATATTAATACCTATTGGCTGCTGGATGCTGCCTGTTTTCACTGATGTCTTCTTTTTGAAGTTCTCTTTTCCATTAACTGCTCTGCCATCTATTTCCAAAGTGTCCATTTTGTTTTTCAGGTCTGAGGTTAGGGGAATAAGTGTAGATAATTGTTCTAGTGAAGAAACCGGGTTCTCCTTCGAGCTTCTGTTTATTTTTGTAAAGGTTTTATATGGTAGGTGTTGAATTCTTTGCATGATGCTATCCACATCTAGAAATGAAAACAAGGTGGAAGACCAGCCTCCTGAAAAAAGTGGCTGAATCTTGAAAGCAGAGATTGCCTTCTTGGTTAAAGCAGCAACCATCTCTATAACAATGTTACTTCTATCATGTTTCTGAACATTTTTAGATCCATATATTTCTGTCACCTCATCATACACAGAATCACATACTTTATTAACTGTTTCTTTATCTACTGGTGGAAATGAAAACATTTTTTCAGCATTTGTTAGAACTTTAATTTCGCTTTTCCTGAATTCCCCTATCAGAACATTTGCAAATTTAATAGCCAGGCCCATGATACTTCTTTCCGATATCTCTTTGTCCTTAGGATTTTCAGCAGTTCTTGGCAGAGTATAAAATTTGTGAACAAGGTCAATGACAACATCTTCCAAAAACGTAGCAGAGTATACAGAAGTCTGGGGGAAGGACTGTATTTTTTCTTTAATGGGATTCAAGAGTTCAATGACATCATCATTTCTGGGTAAGTCACTGGGAAATGATTTTTCATCACATAGAAATGGTTGCAGATGGTGGTCCACAATTTCCTTCATAATGAAACCAGCTATTCTCCCAGGGAATGAGCCTCCTCTTTTGTATGCATCTTTCTGTACTTCATCTTCAAACTTAATTTTTTAATAATATTGTTACATATAGAGTCAACAAAGTCATCAGTTGCCCCTAATTGCAAAGTTTCCACATGTTCCTCTGCCTCGGCAAGTCTAATCTCATGTTCAGAAATTTCTGCTATAATATCATTAGTTAGTTTTGAAGCTGCATTCACAAACTCATAATCTGGTGGCACCTCTTCCTCGTTTGGTTCTATTTCAGTCTCAGGTGAAGGAAACATATGTGCCAGAAGCTTGTAAATCATATTTTCTAAAAGGGAACAAGGCAATACAGTAATGCATGATGGCAAGTCATGGCTATCATTGTTGATGGTGTTGAGTACATTTCTGATGATTCTCTCCTCTTGGAGGGAGGAATAGGAAGAAGTTTCTAATTTTCCTAAAACTAATGACTCCACCTGATAATCATAAATTTCTTCTAACAGAAGATGATATATTTTTCCCCAAAACTAACAGCATCATTTTGTATAGCTCTATAAATATGAAACAGAGATTGATAATCATCTAATATTTTTTCATAAATAATATTAACAGTTTTTTTAACCATTTCTTTGTATACTTCTGAAAAATAGAGATTTTCATGCAAGTGATCTGCAACTAAAATTTGTGAGGTGGTGAATTCCAGCACAATTGATTTTACTAATCTTGTAACAATATCTGTAACATTGGCTTTTGCTTGACATGGATTTTCAGTAGATAAGACATATGAGAATATAAGAATTTTGCATAAAAGCTCAGAAATTACTTCCTCCAAAAAGACAGCTGAATTCACAATGAAGGATAATTCTCTTTGTTTAGGATCTATTGCTCCTTGCTGATAAATTTGCTCCATTGTACAAGGAAGAGTTTTATTTCCAGGTAAAAATGACTCAAGATGATAGTTAAATATTTCCCTTATTATATAACTTGCTATTTTTGTTACAGGTATATTACTTATGCCTTTTTTATCTTTCAAAACAGACTGGTATAGCTTTAAATGAGAAATGTCAGTATATATGGCATCAACCATAGCCTGGATACTGTTTTCTGAAATTACATTTTGTTTTTCACTTCTATCTTTGATGATGCATATTGCATGTTTAGAAATTACTGACATGATTTCATCAATCAGTCTCACAACTGTGTTGTTGAAGTCTGACTGCAAAAAGTATGGGTCTTCTGCACTGCAGTTCAATAGACTTATCTGAGATAAAACCTGAGTTACTATTTTTTCCAAATGTGTATGTGACAATATGGTGGTATATGTTGTACAAGTCTGTCTTCGAAGTCTTGATGTATTGATTGCATAATGAACTCTCTTTATCAAAACATCAGCATTGGGTTTTGAATATGATTTGAAAGGCAGCTTTGCTATGAAATATGGAGGAATTTGGAAATCAAAAACTTCAGCCAGGATAATTTTAGTAAGCCTCTCAGCCAGTGTCTTGGTGTCACTGAAAAAGTCCTTATTAGGTTTCAGTTCATATTCTTGTAAAACCTTGCTATATGCTGTATTGATAATTTTTATCACTATGTCTCTGTCTACTGGTGGCAAACACAATTGTTCCTCAGCATTTTCTAGGGTACTAACTTGAACTTTTGAGAATTCTTCCGTTATCAAATATATGAATTTTTCAGCTGTTTCCAACAGTTCTTTTTCTGAATCTCTTAGTGATTTTGTTTGTACAATACCTAATGCTCTGTGGAATATTTTGCTTAAAACTCCAGAGATCACATCTTCCAAAAAGGCCGAGGAGTAAACACTGGCAAAAAAGAATGTCTTCTTCTTGTACTATCAAAGTATCTATATGATGAAGTAAATGGTAACTTTCCATACAAAAATGGATGAAGATGTTGTTGGCAAATATTTTTAATGATAAAACTTGCTATTCTATCAAGAAAAACATTGTCACTGCTTATGACATAGTGCTCAACTGCTTCTTGAGACCCAGAGCTTTGCCCGATATTTCTGAGTGTGGAATCAACGAGACACTGAACATCATCCTCTGAATAAACAGATTCAGTTTCATCTTCATCTTTTGAAAATCGAATCTCATGTTGACAAATTTTCACCCTAATATCACTGATTAACTTTGAGGAGATTTCACTGTGATTGATTTCTGATCTATCTTTTGGAGTTTTGCTGTATGGATCCAAGTTAGATGCAGAAGGAAAGATTCTAGATAATAGTTCTCTGATTATTTCTTCTAAAAATGTGTATGGCAGCAATGTGTTATATGGAGATAAATGCTGGCTTGGCTGAGTAGGTTTAGTGATGCCTCTAAAGATGTTCTGAATTATGTTCTCTGCTGTCAAAATAGTGTAGGAAGAAGCTGACAAATCTCCAGAAAACAGCGGATGAAAAAGATAATCAGATATAGCTGCTACAATTAAATTGGTGATATTTTCTGCAAAAATATCACTGTCTTTGATTTCTTTACTATCAACAGCCAGCCCATGCTGTTTCAGAACATTCTTATAAATTGAATTGACAAGTTCATCCATGCTGTCTGTATCTACAGTGGGGAATGGCTGCTCTTGGTCATCACGAAGAATGAAGATTTTAGCCTTGTTAAAATGGTTGTTTATTAAGTTTACTATTTTGGGGGTCATTTTATCCAAATCACTCTTCATGTTATATTTTGGATTGAAGACCTTTGATAATAGTCTGGCAACAATTTCTTCTACAAATGCATTAGGATAAAACCTTATACCTAGTGATGATGACTTCTGGGGTCTTTGTGACCCTGTGACTTCACTGAGAACCTCTTTAACCATATTTGATATTTCATCCAATGGAGACATTGAATGAGGTAAGCCCTCTTCACACAAAAAGGTTGAAGATGATTTTCAATAATCTCTTGAATAATAAGACTGGCCATTCGGTCAACCATAATTGGGCTTTGGCTTTCTATACTTTTCTGTATTGACCCAAGTGAGTCAGACATCTGCAAAATATTATTATAAATAGACTCCACCATATTTTGAAGGTTTTGTTCTGTATATACACATTGACAATCATATTTAGTGAGCCAAATCTTATGCTTTGAAATGGCTAACAAAACTTTATTTATTATACAGGTGGATACCTCATTAAAATCTGAAGTCTTTAAGTATTTACTTCCTAAGCATGAAGCCTCACTGGGTGGAGGAATGAGCTGAGATAGTAGTTTTCTAATGACATCTTCTAAAAATGAGTATGAGAGCATAGTGATATAGCCTGTTGAATGTTGACTTTGGTAATTAAGTTCACTTAGGTTGTTTTGAAGTTTCAGTAGTATATTTTCAGCTTTGAGAGGGGAATATGAATTAGGCATGAGCTTTCTTATAAAGCACAATGGGAGCTGGTAGTCTATACTCTCTTTCAATATGCCACTAGTTATCTGTTCTGCTATTGACATGGCAGCATATGCCAGATGATCACCACAGGTAACTTGCAATGTGTAGTCCCATGATACATCATTATAAACAGAGTCAACAATCTTACTAACAGTTTCTTTATAGACTGGTGGAAAACACATCTTTTCTTCAATGTCCCGTAAAACAGTGACTTGAGCGGTATTAAACTCATTCACCACGCAGTTGATATCTAATATATTCATCTCATTAAGCTGGGCTTCAGTGATATTCACATTTTTGCCTTGCAATGAGGTGGTGAGATTAACAAAAATGTCCACAATTATTTCCTCCAGAAATGTGGCAGAGTACACGCCTGTGTTCATGCCTCCTGGATATTGTATGTTAAGAAAGGCTGTTGCCTTTTATCTGGTCTTCGAAGAGGAGGTAGAGAAGGGAGTTTTCCTGAAAATTGCTTACTGAATGGGGTTTGCATCTTGGAATGAATCACCCTAAGATTATTTGATGGTCCTGTCAGAGGTTTGCTATCATAACTCATAAATCGCACAGCGTTTTCACTCTGTTTTGATTCTTTTAATTCTGGCCTTTTGCTTTGGGGAAACTGGGAGGTCTCTCGCTTGTCCTGTATGTTAAATGTTTGTCTGTAACTGGTGGACTTCTGGGAGGTTGCTGTATACCACATGACAGTTTTTCCATTAAGGATTTTACCAAACTATGGGAAATAATACTAAGCATAGACTCTTGATCTATTTCTGCCACATTTTCAAAAAAGATTTGACATGTCATATTCCTCAAATGGTAAGCCACAGTCCATTGTTAAACTGGAATAATCATCTATACTTTGAAGTGTGTTGAACAGCTGACGTTCTGTTGATATTTCGTCAGAAAGAGGACTATTAGTTAGAAAGTTGTTGGTTGTACATTCTTCCAAAAGCATTCTAGTAAGTTTCTCACACACAACATTCAGAAGAAAAGCTGATTTAGGGGAGAGCCCTAGGTTATTTCTAGGAATTCTGTGGCTTTGCGGGTTATTTGAAGATAGGAACATTTTTCTTGCTGTTTTACCAGAATCTGTATCCCAATTTGGGCATTCATCTGGCAAAAACAAATCAAAAACTATACTGAAAATTTTGTTGACTACTTCTTTGGATTCAGGAGACCTTAGGCTACCAACCAGAGTGTTTAATTTACATGCCAGAGAATTTAGTTTACCTTTCTGTATTAGTTGATTAAGTTGGTGAGTTGGAGCTGATTTCCAACCTTTGGCATGTATCTGTCTTTTCATAGTTTTTGCTTTGTTGCAATTCAGCAAACTACGGCTTTTAGGTGTGGAGAGTGATTTGTTTTTTCCTTTGCTGTCAAGGTGATGATTTATTCCTATTTCTTTGGACAGAACATGGATCACTCCTATTAAGAGATCCTGAAAGAGATCACTGAAGTCAGCCACAGCTGCTTTTGGGCAATAAATATATTTTGCTTTCACAGAAACCACTTTTGTAACATCTTCCTTTAAAATGTCACTATTTAAAAGGATTTGAATAATGACCTCAGAAATGCTTAAAGCAAGTCCTCTGATAGAAATTGACTGATGCTCAAACAGTTGGGAATGAACTAAAATAACCTCGCTACAAGTTGTGTCTTCATTTCCTAGTGATTTCTGTTTTCTTTCACCATCTTTGGTACAATCAGAAATGCTTGAAATTATATAGGAAATGACCTGTTCAGTGAGATGTTCACAAAATTGATTAAGTGAAGAATCAGTGTTTATGCTTCTTAGAGGCTGTTTTGATTCATATTTTTTGCTTAGTAGTGTAGAGCTAATTGATACTTTTTCATCAACAGGACCTTGAAACAAAAAACATTGGTATTAAAAATTTTTTTATTTTATTTTTAAATCTAAATTTATTTATTTTAATTGGAGGTTAATTACTTTACAATATTTGTATTGGTTTTGCCATACATCAACATGAATCTGCCACAGGTATACACATGTTCCCCATCTTGAACCCTCCTCCCTCCTCGGGTATATTTTTAACATGCATTAAGGAACAATGTTGAACATTCAAAATGCTGGCAATATTTTATGAATTTCACTTTGGGTATACCTTACTCAAGAAATAGAAAAACCTAGTCAAGAAAGGAACTGAGTTTTCTTCAAATGTCTATTTCCCACCTGTGAAATCTTTACTTCTGCTGGGAAGCCTATTTAAAATTCAAATCTCTAATTGCTGGTTTCTTCCTTGGCTAGCTATGTTGCTTTAAGAAGCTGGAAATTCTGGGGCAGAAAAATGATTTCTAGCTTTTACTGTTACAAGGCCCTAGAGTGATTCCAGTGATATTTAGAGATCTCATATAATTCTTAAAAACATTCTTGGCTATTTAGCCAACTATCCCATTTGGGACTAAATAGTATATAATAAATTGAACAGGATGAAACTGTTGTTTGAATGTGTTGACATATAAAAACAGCTATTTCATATGGTTTCAACTCAATATATGCATAGGAACATTAATAGAAAGGGAGTACAGATATCATACTTGTAAGCATGGATTTAGAGAATTATACCTAAAAAGACTTTAGGTCAGAACACTGGAACATGAACAGAACCAGAAGTTTAGTGCCACTGTCCTTATAAACTATCATCAATAACTTCAAAGACTAACTGTATACATCAAAAGAAGTTGGATAATTACAGTCAATTACAGTCAACTATGCAAGAAAGTGAGTCACTCAGTCATGTCCGACTCTTTGTGACCCCACAGACTCTATAGCCCATGGAATTCTCCAGGCTAGAATTATGGGGTGGGTAGTCATTCCCATCTCCAGGGGATTGTCCCAACCCAGGGGTCGAACCCAGGTCTCCCTCATTGCAGGTGGATTCTTTACCAGTTGAGCCAGAAGGGAAGCCCAGCTATGCATGAAGTCTGACTATAATGTAAGAAGCTGTTTTTTAAAGAACTTAAAAAAAAAAAAAAAAAAAACCCTCTTGTAACTTCTGTTTGGGAACTGCCCTTAAAGCAGTTTATGACTCAGGCAAAACATCATTTCATAGCCATACCTCATGCCCAACCAAAATATCCCACTTTAAATTATGCCTATTTAATCTCATCTGTAGATAGGGAAAACTGAAAAACACCCCTCCATATAAAAATTATGGAAATGGGTAACATTTTTTCTTTTAGCATCTTGCCCAGTTGAAAAACACACAGCTACACAGGTAGATAAACAGCCACCCCAAATCTAAGGCTATTTTCAGAGAAGTGGTAAATGTAGCTTCTTGCATGTGAGGGCTAAAAACAACACTCTTAACGCTGTCATTGACTTTTTGCACCTAAAACCATGCTATCTCTTTATAAGTCATCCCTAACTCACCTCTCGTTTCAAAGTTGTTGAAATGTGTGACCACTGATGTAGTAACATATCTTGCTACTAGGTGGACTTCATGTGGTCCCAGTTCCCAATCAGCAAAAGCAATGACTCCAGGCTCTTCAAGAGTTTTCTCTAACTTCGGGTACTTATTTTTCCACTTTTCCAGTAAAATGGAATCTTCTCCACTTGCCACAAGGCCTTTGTTTTCTTCTTCAGTTCCGTAGCTGTTTCTTTTTTCCCATATTTTAAGCAGGCTTTTCTCATTCTTTAGTTGTTCAGGTGTTAGGCAATGAAGCATTTCCTTTGATATATAAAATGGCTTCATGGTTTCCATATTTTCAGTGGTTTCTGATGTTTGATTTGAAAGGCCAAAACTTGTCAGCATGGTATTGACAATATCTTCTGCAGCTAAACATATTTTGAGTGGAGAAATGGTAGTCTGTATTTCATCTGGGTTAACAACTGGTTTGAGGGGCTCATAGTGAAGCACTCTTTGATTTTCACCCTCTTCCGTTTCTCTGAAAGACATGGGGTGCTCTAGTGCTGCCTGTGCAGAGTCCCTGGATTTCTGAGATGAAATTAGTAAGACAGTGCCTTCTGGGAGAGAGTAGTCTCCTTTCACAGCTTGATCAGAATGGCTGAAGGCTTGGGCTTCACTTCTAGAAGATGATGGTTTAAACTCTGATTCAAGCCCTTCCATTGGCTCTATGGTTTTAGTTGAATCTCCTGTAGAGTATCTGACATATGAAGGTACATCTAAGGAAATCTTGTCCTTTATTTTCATATCTTCCTCTGAATAAGACAACAAGCTAGAGATTTGTGGAGGATCATCCCAGCAGCTAATTTCCTTTGACTTTGAAGTGGACATTTCTAGTCTAGTTGTAAATCGGGAGCAATTAACAGTGCAGGCATTTTTAGCTCCTTGGAGCAGATTTTCCTTTGGATGGCTTTTGATCATTAACTCATAGAAATAAGTGCACTGGTCTATCAGTGTGCTAATGATCTTACTTGCTACAATGTTTTCTTCAAATATGCTAGTTGAAGATGGTTCCTTGTGGCATTTTTCTTTGTCTAGTTTGTTCTTAATTATACTAAGCATGTCAGTGACAGTATTAACAGCATAAGTAAGCAATTCTGAATGGAAAAAGTAAAGCTGTTGAAGGGCATTGTTTATGTTTTCCTGGGAAATCATACTACCTGATTTAGATTCATCAGGAAACATAGTCAGTGTTTGTAACTTTGGAAATATTGTTTTCATTGCTGGTTTCTGTTGCACAGCAAAAAAATTTTCACTAGGTGTTCTCACAATTTCAGAAAAAGCATATGTAGAGACATGTTTAAACTGTAGGTCTGCAAATGACTCTAAGGTGTTCAGAACCTCTTCCAAGATCTGAGTGATTTGGTGGCCAGCGATCCCCAGTGTTTTGTCTTTCAACTTTGTGTTATAAACTGGTACATCATTGAGATTGTTTGTTCGTGAAGAACCACATTTTCTTCTAGCAGCAGTTTTTTCCTTGCTTTGTAGTATTTCTTTACTATCCATTGTGAACATCTGAGTCAAGAAGCACAACTCTAATTTTTCAAACAGTTTTTTAATGATTTCCTGGCCAAATATATTAATCTGTGCTTGAGAATCCTCAACTCTAGAAGCAGCTCTTTTAAAATGATGGTGACTGCTTTCACATGGCTCAAGAAGTGACAAACTTAAAAGTGAAACAGATTGTTCTAATTCTTTTGCTTTTGTTGAAATTTCATTCAAAACAGCCTCGGCTATCATTAGTAGCTTATATTTTTCGTTATCCATATTGCTTGATTCTGTTTGCCATTTGTCAAACATTTGTTTAAAAATATCTTCTTTGGGAAAGAGTTTGTCTAATTGTGAAGAAACAGTCTCCAAAGAGAAATGGGCTTCTAGATTTGCAGCAGAGGTTGTACTAAAATACCCTTGTGGGAGTTTGAGATCATCTGAATGTGAGCCTTTTATTGGATTGGCCAAATTATTCTTCATAGCATGTAGTCCTTGCAAAACTGCACTCACTATTCCACTTGCTCTCTCAATTTGATCAGAAAGTAAAGTGTTTACATTTGCCACTGCTCTATTTTGCCTCACCTCTTCAAATTCATTCACAATTGTTTGCAGAATATTACATAGTATATCCCTGGCATACATTTTTAGCCCCTCAGTGGGGAGTTTTGCTCTCAGTGAGGGATTTTTGGCTTCCCCTATTGACAGTAGGTGTGGGAGCCCAACAGAAGTCTTGGACCAGCTACCTTTTAGGGTCTTCTCTCTAGGACCTAACTTGGTTTTGCTTTGGGCTTTAGCTCCACTAGGTCCGAGCTGTGGTTTTGTTCCAAATTTAGACAAAGAGGTAACTTTTGATTTTGTTTTAAAATTTGTCTTAACACTTGCCCTAGGGCTGCCCTTGGGGCTAGCTTTAGAATTGCGTGGCCTCAGAATTTCATCAGATTGACCTTTAGGGGATGAATTCTCTTCTAGATTCAGCAAAGCAAAATCTGTGATCTTTTTGAGAACCTTTTGAACCAAATGTTCGCCCAGTCGCAATGGAGAAAATTGCAATAAGGTGTTTTCCAATGAACTGACACTTCCAATGCCTGTGTAAGGATAAACTTCTGGTATCACAGGTTTAGGGGGAACACTGCTTTTTTCTGCTTGTTTCAGTTCTCTAAAGCATGATGGATTCATCAGTAATCCATCACTGCCAGAGGCTTCCATTTCTCCTTTGGTCTCACTGTTTTCATATAACGAGGTCATAATTACTAAGAACATTTTTGTGTAAACACTTTCAACTATGTCATTTGCAACACTGCTTATATGTGATTGTACGGCTTTTTTTCGTGCTGATGTTTTAATTTTAGAATCAGATGTAAAGTGGGGGAGTTCATTGAATGGAGAACAATGTTCTGTGTTTTCCAATACCCTTTGATATGCCTTCTTTAAAATTTCCTTAACTACACTTAACAAAGAATTTGTTTTTTCTTGTCCAGATTCTCCATTTCTAAATATTTCTTCCAATGTCCTTCTCTGGTTTTCCACTTCTGGTGTTTTTGGTTTTCACCTGAGTATTTTGAAAAGAGAGACAGTTTGGTGTTGTCTTCCATTTTTCTTTGACCTGGCACTATTTCACCTTGTACAGCTAGTTGGGTAAAAGATCAGGGTCCTGCTTTGAGTAAAAGCCACTTGCCTTCAAAGATATTTTATTACATAAACTCTTTAAGATGTTTTTGACAGTTTCATTGGCAATGATGTTTTCTTGAAATGAAGTATTGTTTTGATATGTATACATTTTTTGGATTTCTAGGTCTATGTCATTTTTATAAGCGTCAAAATGGTATTGGCGATTAGGTCAGCATATTCCTTAAGACTAGCTTGTGATATATGAATTGCAGGTCTGTGGTTTTCTCTGTAATGAGCTAATGTGTAATTTGTGACTTCTTGATTGAGAATGGTTCCAGCTGTTGGTATTTTTGGGACAGTCACATCTAATGGCATTTGGTTTGATTCAAGAAACACACTGTCATTTTGTTTACAATTTGTAAATTCTGAGCCAACATCTGGTTTTTCTCTAGTCTCAGGATTAAGAATAAGTAGCAAATCTATTCTTTCTGTGGCAAAAGATTTTAATCTATTCAAAATAGTTTTAGTAATAAAGCGAGCACTTTCCTTACATGGATCAGAAATAGAATTCTTGGCATCTTGTTTCTTAAGTACAGTTGTCTGATTATCATCAGAAAGAGCTGATTTCAGCTGAACATCTCTTCCCTTTCTTGCAAAAGGAAATCTCTCCCTTTTTCCTTTCATTCACTGACTCTATAACAGGAGGTTGTTTACACTTTGCCCTTTCATTCACTGAGTTTGTAACAAAAGGTTGTTGACGCTCTGCCCTTCTATTCACTGAGTCTTTAATAGGAGATTGTTGATGCTCTGCTTTGGAAAATGCATCAGAAAATGCTGTAGACAATCTTGGAGAAATGGAATCATTTGCACTGATGCGAACCATGATAGCAGAAGTGAGATTTTGAAGAACAATATCCACTATATCGTTGGAAATCATAGCAACACACTCCTTAGGAACTAAAAGCGTAAGAATAGCCTTATTTGCATACCTAGGGTCCCTTTCAGAGTTTGTTTCTAAATGTCTCCCACTTACATTACATTTAAGAGTGGATACAGCAAGTGGGAGATTATTCTCATCTATTGTTTCCTCACAGATATCAATTAAGATACCTTCAATGGTATCTAGTATTTGAAATTGAAGTTTTTACGATAATCACTTTTATTGAATAGCTTTTCAATAATATCTTCTGGCACAACTGGATCAGTCTCTCTGTCAAATACATTTTTTCATATTTGCCTTTAGTTGACACAATATCTAACACTGTGCTAACAACCTGACTTGGAATGCTTTCAAAAGCCACAACACTCTGAGTTAAGAATGGACTTCTTATGTCTTGATCTAATTTATGTTTGATTCCTTGTAAAATTTGTCTAGCCACTTCTGTTGCATACATATTTAATTTAGAGGCACTCAGCTGACATATCAAGGTGGCCTTTCCTGATTTACTGTGATCCATTGAGCAACAAGAAAATTGGTCTTCAGAATGTGAATCTTTGGTGGATAACCATGGTTGTTGTAAAGCAATCTCATCCTGCTGTGAAGGTAAAGCCACAGGAACTGTGAAACTGATGTGAGGACAAAAGAGAGCCTTTACTTTGGAAGTAGCAAATGCTTTTAAATTTGTTAATATTGACTGTATAATATCTTCAACTACATTTATTTTGGTCAGTTTACCAATATTGAAAGTGGACTGAAGTGTGCATGGATTTCTGTCCAGTATGGTAGAATAAACAGGGGACTTTCCTCCTTGGATATGTTTGGGAAAAGAGATATCTGCTGGAAAGGTGATAGTATTATACCTATTTTCACTTCCATTTCTATCTGTCATGGCAGCAGAATAAAGTTTTTGAAATATGGTTCTAATGACATCATCAGCAACAATGGTTACATCTGCTTCAGATACTAAAGGGCCCACTGTTTCATTCAGGGACTGAACAGATGTTTGAGCAAATGGTTCATCATCAGCATGAGGAATGTCACATAAATGGGACTGGGGAAGAGTAAACACCTTTAACTGACCAATTAAATCACTCTGAAAAATTTCATTCAAAATATTTCTTACAATGGGCACAATTGGGGACATTTTTGGCTCTTTGAGTTCTACTTCAAAAGTTTTTAGTGTTTTTTCTAGTTCCTGTTGCTTAAGAGAATCTGATTTAGTTTCATCTTCTGCTGGTCTCTCCTCTCCAGCACTTTCTTTCTCTGTATCTGCAGGATCTTCTAGATACGAATCTGGGTCAGCTCCTCCAGGAAGGAAATTTCCGTAGATTGGCCTATATCTGTAATTTTCAGTGCCTCTCTCTTCTGATTCAGGTTCATTAAACATATCTGGATAAATTGCATCTAAAATGAAATTGACTAAACTCTTAAATATTTGTTTCTCTTGTAGTGGCTTACTTATACATGTTTCCAAATCTGGCAAGTTCATGTTTAATTCAGTTTGAAGAACCTTCAAAATAGTACTTGACACTTTCTTTGCATGCCTGTATAAAGTCGACTGCAATCGTTTTTCATGTGTGTTACCACAAATGTTGGTATTTTCACTTTCACAGTATGTCCTGTTCTTTTTATTTCCACAGATTATAGCACCAAGATTTTCTAAATTTCTATTGGCAAACTCTTCCAACTTAGCAAAAACCATTTCAAAGATGTCCAAGGCCAAGGTTTTCAGTTTGTTCAGATGCTTTTCTTTCGTGGTTCCTATTTTGGCGGCAGTAGTTTTCCCCTTGTTAGTTACCTCTTGGCTACCTGGCCAGGTCACACTGGATACTATGCTGGAGGTTATTTCATAGCATCTGCTCATTTCCTCAAGAAGCAAGGCAAATGACAGGCTGTCGGTGTCAATATGCTCTGAGATAGCTTTAAATTCTGAATTTTTGAAAATGCCATCTGTCTCAACACCACATAGTTTTGAAACAATACCTTCTAGAATTGTATGAGAAATGAGCTTAATACTGGACTGCAGTGTACTGGTTGTTCTCAAATTCTTATTGATCCCCTCTGTATTTTGCTCATCAGATAGGGGAGAATGTGGGTGGTCTCCAGTGAGCTTGCATAACATATCATACAAGGCATCTCCAATTCTATCTAACACTTGAAATGTAGTACATCGGTGAACTTCCTCCTGTATGCGAGGGCGATGAGAAGGCAAAAGTTTTTGTTGATCAATGCCATCAGTCCCATGTGAAATTTTAGACCTTAGCTTATCTGAAGGGAGTAAAATATTACTTTTATCTGTGTTTCCACTTAACACCTCACAAATGCAAGTAGCTAATGAACTTGTCATAATGTCATTATTTAGCTTTGTGACAACAGAGTCTAATTCATTCTCAGCGTCAGCAAAATCCTGTATCTCTAAAGTTCTTGGGAGGGCTATCCTTCCTAACATTTAGATTTTTCTTATTGTGTTGTAGTTCTTCCTGGATAGCATCCAAAGCAATTTTCACCACTTTAGTTGTGAAAGTACTAAGGTGAGAGCGAAACGAAGATTTCTTGTCAGGAGCAGGCTTTGAATGGGCAACATGGCTTTCTGGTTTGAAGCAGGTTTGTAATTTTGGACAAATAAATGAGTTCAACTTCTTAAAAATTGTGTTAATGATTTTATCATTAAGGTTATCTACAGATTCTGATGTTGAGCCATTTGTTTCAGATTCTACCCAGGGAAGTTTTGTAGGGTCCATGCTAAGTGCAGATAAAAATTTCATATTCCTTTTACTGTCAAACCATATTTGTAATGACTCTTTGTTTGGTACGTCAGCATTATCTAGAGAAGTTTGATGTACTGATGAAGATTGTTCGATAATATGAAGAGAAGTTATGTGAAGTATTTTTAATATAGCATCTACAATATCTTGAGATACCATATGGATTTCTGACACAGAGAACATCTGGTCCATCCATTCTTGATGTGATGGATCTTGTGGTTTTCTTGAGGTAAGAAGTGAAGCCTCTCTACTATCTTCATAGTCTGAGTGATCAGATGGCCCAGAAAATAGATCTTTGAACATCTTTGCTAAAATACTCCTAATTATATCTTCTGAGGCTTTTTCTATTTGATATGTTTCATCTTGACTGAAAAGCAAAATGTCTTTATTCAAACCTGGCTTGTCCTTTAAAGAGTCCTTATTAAAAGTTGGAAGGTCAGTATTTAATCCCTGATCATGACATGCTATTTTGTGTCCATAAGCAGGCTTTGTAGGTAAGTTCATATTTCTTTTGCGTTTAAAATCAGCATTTCCCCCAGTTAACCAGTAGTCAGGAACCTGTTCTTGTAATTTTGCTTTTCGTCTTTGATAGATGAAACCAATACATTTTCTACAATTCTGTCTATTTCTTCATTTTTGTCTTCAGAATAAAGGACCACACCAGGAACATTAATAGGTGGAAACAGGCTCCCACACCTAGGAGCACCAGCTACTCCAATCCTGGTGAGTCTGTTCCTTTCTTCAGTTCCAGAGGGACTGCTCATTCTGGACTGTCTGCTCTTTCGGACATCTGTTTTCACTGGTTTCTGATGTAGCTGAGCCAAGAGAGCATCAAGTAGCTGTAGGATGGTCACTGTCTCTTCAGTTGCAACTAGCTTTTCATTATGAAGTCCAACTTGTATATAACCTAGTATAGTGCTGATTGCTTCCTTTATATAACCAACCAGAGAGGACTGGGAACAAATAGTTGACACTAAATTTTGTATTTCTTCTTTGCCAATCAAACTGGCAGCATCAGTCTTAGCACTGGATTTCCGTTTGCTGGCTCTTTGAAGGAACGTATATGTTGGATCTTCTCTGTGTTGCTGAGAAGCTGGGTCAGTAGTGATTTTAAGATGAGCCAATTCACTTTGCTTAGAAGATGCAAGGACCATCAGCTTTTCTAAAATCACACGAACTATGTCCTCTGCAACATCATTCATGTTCTCCAAAGCATAAGGCAGTGAAACTTCTGAAGTTTTTTCCTTTGGAGAAACAAAATATTCTCCACTGACTAAATCTGATTTAAAGTGAACTGATATATTTTCTGGTGAAAATTCCTCAGTACATGTTTTCTTAACTGCAGACTGTAACTTCTCAAGCACATTTCCCATAATTTCAGCAGCTGCTGAGGAGATATCAACATTGGAGAGCAAGTCTCCTTTGTCAGTGTCAGTTTGGGCAGACAGAGGTTCAGTCGTAACAGAGGAAAGGGTGGGGATGGTCTGGGTTAGTTCAGACACCATTTCCTGAAAAATGTTTCTTAAAATCAACTCAGCTTCCTCTTTTAGATGATGTTTAAAGTTAACAAAAACATTATTTAACTCCTGCATGTCACTGATAGCTTTTGCTTTTTCATCTGAAGACAGTGGGCATTCTAGGACATCTGTTTCAGTGATAGCATCTTTACATTTCCTAGTGTCTGCTTCAATCCGTACAACAAGGTGACTATCAGATTTACAGGTTTTAAGGTTGGGGGATTCAGATATCTCATTATATTTGGGTTTGGGGGCTTTAGGTTTGTTTTCCAAGTGTTCTTTCCTGTGATCTGTTGTTTCTACATCTGTTTTTTCTTTATGGGCAAAAGATGATTTTGATGGTGCCACTGGTTGCTCTATTGACCTGTCAGCTGCCTCTGTACAGGGCTCTGGCTGAACCATCTTACTTGTTTCATATTGAAATGTCTCACAGCATGTACCACAGCAACTCTCACTATCAGAAGAGAGGGTGGAGTTATCAGGCATTGGGCATGTAATATTTTGCAATCTTTCTTCATATTTTGTGATGGCTGGGTATAATATACTGGTCACCGCAGCCACGACCCAGGTCATTACATTTTGAATTATACTGTTCAGTTCTTCAGAAGTTACCTGGAAAGGAGGTGAGTGGGGATAGAAGGGAAATCATGTATAAATTACTCGTTTTAGGGACAGCAACTAACTTGTAATTCCTTATATCAAACAATGCATAGTTAGAATCCAGCCATAGTGTATAAAGAGAACATAGAAAATCTATTTAGAACACCAGATTAATTTCAAGTTGGTTTATTTTCTATGGCTGTGATCTATTTTTTGAATAAGATTTCCTTTGATTCAAAATCTCTTGGATGCTATACTTGTGCTCCTAAATGTATACTTATATCATCCCCTAGATTGTCTAATTGTTGAATATTTATTGTGCAGTGTAGCACCCTTAAAGCTGTCCATTTTATCTTTATTTCAAAAATCTGAACATATGCCTAGCATATACTTGAGCTCACTGTTGGTGAAATTTATATGTTAATAAAGCAGTACACTCATTGAAAAATAAAGCAGAAGAAAACAAAACAAAAAAATCCCTTGGAACTATATAATAGTTTATTACTGAGGGTAAATGGCTTCTTGGTTAGAAAAGAACAGCCAAGCTCATAGAAAACAAATGCTCTAGCAAGAGGTAAGACTATTTTATGATCCAAGCGATACTTAAAAAAACCAGATTGCCTCTAACAAACTATTTCATGAAACAAATTTGCAGTTCAGACATGTATGTGCCTTTGTGGACAGAGTCTCCTTTTACTTAGACATCTGTTTAGCTAGGAGATGAGGGTGAAAAATAAAGCCTCACTGGGGAGAGGTCAGCCTGTGGGCTCCCTGGCTGGTCTGTTGCTGCCTTTCTCGGTCAATTGACTGTGTTGATTTGCATATGCAAATTACCACACCTACTTGTTTAAGTGTAATCAATGGGCAACAATTAGCACTGATGATTTAAGGGAAATGAACAGGCTTAGGTCCAATAAAAGATTATCAGTGCAAACTGTCTTAGATTGGGAGGCAGAAGTCAGCTCAAGAAACAAATACATTAATTTCAGAAGGAAAAAAGGCTGGGCCTGAACTTGGCTCAAACAGCCAGAAAGTGGAGCAGTTGAGGGAAGTTGGGGTCTCTTTCAGTAAGTGCTGAAGTAGAAACCCAGGGCCTGGACTTGAACAGCCATTTCCTCACGGTTAATTGTGTTTATTGTTACAGCTTAGACAGGGGACCAGGGGCAGACGACAAGTGCATCTGCCAGACTCTATAACTGTTTGTGTACGTTTACTTATTGCAGATATATTTGGGAGTCATAAAAATCCTTTAGCCTATAATAAAATAGCATTCTTTTTAAAGTTGTTATTATCCTCAAGACAGCCAGACCAAGCATGTGTACCTTCCACAGGAACTGTTTCTCAACGCTATGGCAACAAGCCAGTGGCAGCAAAGGCTGGATGCCAGGCATTTTAACTGTGCATTGTTTGATATCCTGGCATTTGGGCACTGGATTCCTTATCATGTGGTTGTTAATTCACAATTATCTCTGAAGTTAGCCTCAGATTGTTCAAGGTTAGGCCAACATTCAGAGAAAAGTTAACACCTTGCTGAATGTAGCATATTCTCTCTTGACCAGTTAGAGAAGGTTTGAAGGACACCTCCAGGAAAAGTCATGTTATTAGAATCCATTTCCCAAATCTCTTAATGTATGTTTTATTGTGATAAAATGCACATAACATAAAATTGACCATTTTAAATTATACAGTTGAGCAGCATTAAGTACATTCACAGTGTTATACAAACATTACTACTATCTAGTTCTTGTAATGCATTTTTTTCACCTACCGTGTAGACCAGAAAATGGGTACTGAGTTTGAAGAACATATTAATAATTTGAAATGACAGCATACGGTTGAAAAACACTTGTTTTACATAAACATGACCTAAATCAGACACTTCTAAGAATCACATTTAAACATTAATAAATAAGTTACTCACCTTCTTGGTCTAAGTTGATCAAAGTCTGCTCCAATACACATGAGCTAAGCATTTCAATACATACTATTTTCTTATTACCAGAGATCATGTACAGTAAGTAGATCTACATTATTACTCTTAGGGTAGCTAAGAAGCACGTCCAACTTTGACATATAAAATTGGGACATTTGTCAAGTTTTTAATGAAGTGAAATGTGATAAGTAGAATCTGATTTTTAGCTCATTTTCACTATACTATTAAACCAAGAAGTATCTTCCTGGTGCCAGTTATGTCTCAGCCTTCGTGTTTGTTGGACGGTCTATGAAACTCCCATGTACGTGTGAAAAAGTATGTGTCTGTGCTACTCCCTGAACCCCTTTCTAGCTTATGTTTCCTCTGTCTAGCCCCAAAGTTGGGGCTTATCAGACTTACTTATGCTCTTCGCCTGTTCCAAGTTGTAGCTCTCTTGAGACCCCCTTCTTTTGATGGAGTAGCCATCCTAAGATTCTTCTTACTCCCAGGAGAATTCTGAGATAGATCTAGGCATCTTGGTTCACTTACCTGAGGGGCAGGGTGCTCAGCCCTTCAGCCAGATCTGCAAGGGTCTGCAAAGGCATTTCCTGTAATGCCTTCCCATTATAGAGTGAGTGTGTGGTATTGGATGTTTTCTTTGTGATGACTACACCTCCCAAAGCTCCCCCAATCTACCCTCCTGAGGCCCCTGGGCAAAATGGCGATAACAATAACTTTGTACCCCCTGTAACAATAACTCTTTGAACAATAATTTTGGACCTTGGCAAAATTCAAGATTAACAGAGAGTGAAAATCAAGGAAGAGAAAAAGGCAAAGAAGAAAACTGAAAAAATCAACAGATGATTTTGCTGGTAGTCTGATTCACAGATTTTTCTCTAATAACATATTAGAAAATATCCTTAATTGCTCTATAGTGAATTTCATCATACATACTTTCTCTTGACAGTGATTTGGATGGTAGTCTTGTCTGAAAAAATAAAAAGAGATTGATTTTATTACTTATGGTTAATCATTTATGTAAGTTTCCTCCAAATTCCTAATCATTGAATCAAATTACCTGTTTTTGTGCTTGGGAGTTTTATTTTCTCCCCAGCAATTTACAAAGAAGAATAAGCTTTATTTTTTTTTATCTAATCCCCCAATTTATCCTCTTATTTAGATATTGGCCCCTGGGCATAGGACATGCTCTATTACCTAGAAGAATTATTATGCAGAATAATTGTGGCATAAACAGCAGAATAATAGGTGCTGTATAAACTAAATAGTGCCACTCTTGATCCACCTTAGCCATGTTTGTTCCTAGTGAGTTGAGAAGAGCATGGGGTTGGAAAGACAGGGGCTGGGCTAGTTCTTTCCACCTGCCCTGCTTTATCAGAGCTTTCTGATAATTCACTTTCTACTCACCCCCTCAATATTCCTAATCTCCTCTCCTCACCCCACAGTAGAAGATCTGTGTATGATTACTGACAATGACATTAAAATAATGGGTTTCAGATGACATGCAAAGCCAAATTAGATGGAGCCCCTTTCTAGGTATCACAATATTCTCTTCTATGTTCTAATCAGGATTATTTATTCTGATCTACTACATGGAACCAAAATTACATTTTATTAAATGGTAGCAAGAGAACAACAAAATCATGTAGATTATAGGATAACAACAAAAAGTTAAAAAAAAAACCCGAAAGCCTAAGTCTGATTTACTTTCATATTTTACTGCCTCCATGGACCCCTTTCCATAACCTCTTGACCCTCTTAAAGGAAACACGGTGCTCTATTTTCATTTTTACTTGGCCTGCCCTTATGTTGTCAAATTTACTTTTTCTACCAAGACCTAACAATCCAATTTTGAGACATACAGTCAGACTGTGCAATGACACTTTAACACTAGTAGGAAAAGGTCTCAGCTAGGGTTAGGCAGCAATAGCCCATCCTAGGATTAATACCTTTTTGCAATATGGAACCTAGAACATGAATGCTCACCATCAGTGACATAGTTCCTATCCTTTGGCTTCATTAATTTTTCTGAGACCCAGTTTCTCAGGCCATCTCCAGCACAATTTCCTTTTTGTAGATCCTCTGCAATCTAACACACCCAGATTCTTTCTTTTCCTGCTCTCCCTAACCTCATACCATAGGCAGCAAGTGGAGTCCTATGTATGTTTCTACCTATCTCCACAGACTTTCTGTCCCAAAGGCATACTTTAAGATAAAAGGAAACAGCACAGACCTAAGAACAAAACTAACCATATAGATTAAAAAAAAAAAATCCTTATATAAGACCATTAGAAATTAGTTGTAATACTGGATACAAATCTGGAGTTTGCCACAAATTATCAGTTTCTCATTGCAGTCAACTGAGCAGAAACATGCAAATAAACTCATGGTTATGTGGGAAAGTTCCACCACAATTCTAGGAGTGCCATGATATTACATCCACTTTTCTCTAGTCTTCAGTGGTTTTCCCTGATAGGTTGATACTACTAAAGTGTCAAAGGTTTAGGTTTGTTTGTACTGCCAACATTTTACTTCTTAAAGAGGGCAGTGATATTAATGACAATTAGTTTAGACGCCCCAAAGATAAGGCCCAGTTTTTCAGAGTTTAATTTGCCATATTATAAAACTATGAACATAACCTTTCTGTTCCTAACCTTTTCCTCCATACAACCTTACTTTAGTCCAGAAAATAATTGGCCAATCACCCCTTGAAGATTAATGTAACAAGACTACATTTTAGTCCATCTGCCTAATCCTTTTGAATATCTAAGTTTTAATCTAATGGGTGATCCTCTATTGGTACCTCAGGCCCTTAGCTTGGGGTGATGCCTGATACCTCCTGATCATACATACGTGTGGTCCATTCTATCACCAAATCTGTTTAATTATTACTACTGTTTACCCCATCACTATCTTATCACATTGGCATCCTCTTGTCCTGATTTTTTTGGTTCCTAATTCTATTTTGTTAAGCTCACCCGACCTGCCTCTGGAGAAACCTGTATGCAGGTCAGGAAGCAACAGTTAGAACTGCACATGGAACAACAGACTAGTTCCAAATAGGAAAAGGAGTACGTCAAGGCTGTATATTGTCACCCTGCTTATTTAACTTATATGCAGAATACATCATACAAAATGCCGGACTGGATAAAGCACAAGCTGGAATCAAGATTGCCGGGAGAAATATCAATAACCTCAGATATGCAGATGACACCACCCTTAAGGCAGAAAGTGAAGAGCCTCTTGATGAAAGTGAAAGAGGAGAGTGAAAAAATTGGCTTAAAGCTCAACATTCAGAAAACTATGATCATGGCATCCAGTCTCATCACTTTATGGCAAATAGTTGGGGGAAAACAGTGGAAACAATGGCAGACTATTTTGGGGGGCTCCAAAATCACTGCAGATGGTGGCTGCAGCCATGAAATTAAAAGACACTTGCTCCTTGGAGGGAAAGTTATGACCAACCTAGACAGCATATTAAAAAGCAGAGATATTACTTTGCCAACAAAGGTCCGTCTAGTCAAGGCTATGGTTTTTCCAGTGGTCATGTATGGATGTGAGAGTTGGACTGTGAAGAAAGCTGAGCACCAAAGAATTGATGCTTTTGAACTGTGGTGTTGGAGAAGACTCTTGAGAGTCCCTTGGACTGCAAGGAGATCCAACCAGTCCATCCTAAAGGAGATTGGTCCTGGGTGTTCATTGGAAGGACTGATGTTGAAGCTGAAATTCCAATACTTTGGCCACCTGACTCATTTGAAAAGACCCTGATGTTGGGAAAGATTGAGGGCAGGAGGAGAAGGGGACGACAGAGGATGAGATGGTTGGATGGCATCACCGACTCGATAGACATGGGTTTGGGTGGACTCTGGGAATTGGTGGACAGGGAGGCCTGGTGTGCTGCAGTTCATGGGGTTGCAAAGAGTCAGACGCGACTGAACTGAACTGAACTGAACTGAAGTTTACAGTGTATGTCTTTTATGCTACCATTAGAAAAAACAGAGAACTAAGGAGGTGGAGGAAGAGAAGAGAGAGGAGGTAGGTGATGGAATAGACATAATGCACCCACACTTGATTCTCAGGGAGCAAGGAGCTGTATCAGATCAAGAGGACTAAGCCAAAAGCCTTAAACCTGTGTTCTTTCCTGTAAGGTAAAGAGATGTGGCATGGGTACAATGGGCAGAGCCATACCAGATGGTATTCTAGCTGTGTTTTCTTGTGTTCTGGCTTGGAATTGTCCTAGGCTCAGCTAAAGGTATCTTAACTTGTTGTATCTTAACTTGTGTATTTGTGAGGAATGAGAGAGCAGCTCTGGGTCCTGTGCATAGCTCTTCATCTTAGCTGATTTTTATAATAAAGGGCTATCCAGAACATTTGCTGTTGAAAAGACAAGTGATTCTGTAGTCTAGGATGATAGTGGGGACAGGAAGAAGAGGCAGGCAGGAATTAACACTCTATAATGCACACATTCTCTCACCTTTATTTCTTGAAACTACCTTGATACTGAGCTAGTCAGTTTCCTTCCTTCAGCATCCTTGTACCCCATAAGCCCTCTGCAAACCAAACTGACTGCAATTAATCCTACCTCAAAATCCTTTTCTAAGAAGCCTGGTCTGAACATCAACACCATTTACCACCATACACTACTTCCTTTTACCTAACCAACTCATCAGAGTTTGGGATTTATAAAAATTATCCTGAACCTAATTTGGTTTGTTGAGGGTTTATAAAAGATGATAGTATTAGGTATGTATGTTCCATCAGGGAGTATTTTATATGCATGAACTATTATTCAAGTTTGAGGGGAACAGGACATCAGCAGAATGGGTGACCACCAATGTTTGAGAGCTGAAAGGCCCCAGGCCAAAAGAAAACTCCACTGGCCTTTATTTTACATCATGAGAAATTGATTTACTTCGGATGAAAATGCAAATACCCTTAGGGAGTAACAGATTACATCATTAATACTATATGGTAAACTAATTTAGCATCATTTGAAACCAATAACCTCAAATGGTACAAGTAATGCATTTTTGAGTGGGGACAGGGGAAAAGAACAGATCCACATCCTAGAAGCAGTAGTGCTACGTGAAAGGGGAGTTAAAGTATTGCCTATGAGGAGAGCCCAGGACTAAAGTGAGATCAGAGAAGGAACTGAAAGAGCATGAATGATTAACTTTGCCTACTTTACAGTTTTAGCTTAGTCCTGAGAGGTTGCAAAGGTGAGAGTTTTACTACAGACAAGTAAAACTACAAGAGTAGAGGATTCAAGCAGCACTCTTGTGTAATTATTTAAATATTAATTTTAAAATAACACATTCCTTTATTAGCTTTCTTAGATACTTACCTAATTGGTGAGTCATGAATAAAGGAGACTCTGGGAGCTGCAGATGAATTTTCAGCGAGAGAAAGAAAATTACTATTTGTTGGTATCCTTCTCAGGCTACTTGTAAAATTGTAATTAACATATCTTAATAGGTCTTCTTTAAAAAAATACTTTTATTTATTTATTTGGCTGTGCTGGGTCTTAGTTGCAGCCTCAGGATCTTCCATCTTCATTGTGGCATATGGGACTTTTTTGTTACAGCATGTGGGATCTCGTTCCTGATTAGGAATTGAACCTGGACCTCCTGCATTAGGAGCTCAGAGTCTTACCCATTGGACCACCAGGGAAGTCCCTTAATAGGTCTTTCATTCCCTGCTGTCAACACTCTTTTAAAATCCTCCAGGGACTACCAGACAGGCATCAAATACCTTAAGATTTGGGGTGACTGCCTACCTCATCAGCCTCATCTATGGTCACCATTCTACATATATTCTCTGCTCCAGAAGTACTGAACAACACACAGTTCCTCTGCCTTCACTATTTCTCTTGTAACTCGTGTCCCTTTTAAAAACTTCTCATTCTTTAGGACTCATTCAGCTTGTGTCACCTCCTTCAGAGAGCCTTCCTTTATATCTGCCCAGATAGACAGGCGTTCTCTGTCAAGCTCCTGAAGAGCCCTATACATCCCTCTGTTATAGGAGTTACTATGAACTGAACTGAACTGATGCTGTACTGTACTAGTTTACAGTGCTTGGCATATAGTAAGCACTCAAGAACATTTATTTGTTCAATTAATTCTTTAACATATGTGTTGGCTCTTCCCACTTAAATACTAACATTTCTTTGTATGCCATCTAGCAAAGTTCCATAAGTGGATTTTAATAACTATTTCTGGATAATGATACTAAAGCAAGTCTTCATGCAGAATATGTCCATAGGAATACTGGGGTGGTGTATGTCAGTTATACATGTGTGTGCATGCTAAGTTGCTCCGGTCGTGTCCAACTCTGTGCAATCCTATGGACTGTAGCCCACCAGGCTCCTCTGTCTGTGGGATTCTCCAGGCAAGAATACTGGAGTGGGTTGCCATGCCCTTCTCCAGGTGATCTTCCCAATTCAAGGATTGAACCTATGTCCCCTGCATTGCTGGCTGATTCTTTACCTCTGAGCCATTGAGGAAGGCCATCAGTCATGCACATACATGACTAAACAGTCTTAGACAAACAGAATACTTTGAATAATAAAAAGTAATGCTACCAATTAAAAGTCAGTTCAAAGTCAAGGTGAATAGCTATTGTTCTCCCAATAAATATAACATGTATTTTGAATAATCAATGAATTCCAATGATCTGCATCAAAGTTAACTTCAATTCTGTGTACTTTCTTAAGTTTCTTTGTGTGTGAGTGTACGTTTGTGTGTGTACAGTTTTGAAAGGAAGGAGCTGGAATTAATAGTGCACATACTTGAAAAAATAAGTGTGAAGATAATACTGTTGTGGTGTTTTTAAAATACGTCTACAAATTCTTTGATAATATTCTCTCCAAGTGGTGGGGGTTAATTCTTTTCCCCCTTGAGTGTGGGTTGTGCTTAGAGATTTGCTTTAAATAGAGAATATATATTTTTGCATGTCTACGGAACACTTTCAAAATATCAATCACATATTTGGCCACAAAGAAAACGTCAACCACTTCAATGTGTCGAATATTTACAGGCTACATTCTCTGAATCTAACTTTAAAAATGTGACTAAAATTATGAATTTCTTGATAATTAAGAAACATACTTAAGGATAACTCTTAGATCAAAGATGGAATAAAGAGGACAAAGTACAACCTACCTTAAAAAGAACATTTATATCAAACCTATGGGAACAGCTTTTATTATTTCCCATAGGTTCTGACATAAGGCGTTCCTTTCATTTCTTCTCCCATGCATCCCAGACCAATACCTATAACTTCCCCCTTGACTGCTCCACTTATATGTCCCACTTGGATGCCCTCAGGCACCTCAAACTCAATAGATTCAAAGGTGAACTAATCCATTAAGTTGCCTGTACTAGAAATATGGGTGTTGTCTTCAATTCATTCTTCTCCCACTTTTAATCAGCAGCCAGATCTCATCCATTTGCCTTTCTTAGTCTGAGTCAAATCTGTGCCCAGCTCTTCATCTTTACTGCCACTGACTTTGTTCAGGACTCATTTCTAGCTTTGTCTCTCATAATAGCCTCTTAACTGTAATAAGGGGCAGTGTGGTATTGTGGTTAGGATTGGTTGAGTAAGACAGACCTGGCTTTGCCACATGTTATGTGAAATCTTGGGCATGATAATTTACAACTCTGAGACTTAGTTTATTCACATGTAAAATGCTAAGTAAAATAGTTTTGTTGTTCAGAGGGTTAAATGAAAGAATACAGTTTAGCTTAGTACCTGGTACATAGTAAGTGTTCAATATGCTATTATTTTTATTGTCTCATTGTCTCAAGTCTCCTCACCTCTAATTCTGCTTTCCTTTTTTAAAAAAGGCAAATTCTTTCTTTCTTTTTTGGGTCATTTTTTGAAGTATAATTAGTTTACAATGTTGTATTTGTCTCAGGTGTACAACAAAATAATTCAGTTATACATATATTATATAATATATATATGCATCCCTTTTCAGATTATTTTCCATTATAGGTTATTATAAGATATTGAATATAGTTCCCCATGCTATGCAGTAGGTCCTTGTTGTATATCTACTTCATATATAGTAGTGTGTACCTGTTAATCCCAAACTCCTAATTTATTCATCCCCCCAACCCACTTTCCCCTTTGGTAACCAGAAGTTCATTTTCTATCTCTGTGGGTAGAAAAGGCAAATTCTGTCCTTATTAGGTTCCTGTCAATATTCTTCAATAGTTGTACTTTGATAATAGGATAAAAGGTAGATCTCCTGGCACAGCTTACCAGAATATTAATGATCAACCAATATCTACCAGTCAAGTTTCATCTTCTGTAATTCTCTGACTTGAACTTTTAGCTAAAACAATTCTGAAAAAAATCTGCATTTCCACAAACCCACAGGCTCTAATGTATATATCTTGGTAAATGTATTCCTTTCTCCTGGAAGTTCTCTTTCCATTTGTCTGCTTAGAAAATTCTTTCTCATCCTTCACGTCTGAGCTCAACTGTGGCATCTTCTGTAAAAGCTTCCTTGTCTCCCCTGTTTACAGTGGACTTTGTATTTACCTCCTTTATTGCACTTATTATATTGTGTTGTGATTACTGGCATGACTCTTCTATACTACACTGTAAACTCCAGGGTAGGAACCATGGCTTCTCTACTTTGTTCAATAATTAGTATAGTGCATGGCGTGTAGCAAAAGCTTAGTAAATGTTAGTTGAATGTATTAATGGATTGCAGGATTTCCTTAATAGCTGTTGATAATGTTTACCTGGCTCATAGTTTAAGCTTGATTTCTTGGCCTTTTCCCCATTCAGATCAGCACATGTCACCTATACGTGCCACAAGAAAAATGAAAACGAAAAAAATCCTTAAAGGAGTTTTCAAACAATTTGAACATCACTGTGTCTCACAGAAATTTAATAAAGTGATTTTAGAAGTCTATTTATCATAAATATACATGTTTTATTTGGTTTCCATTACTTATATAATTCAAAGGCTTACAGAATTCCTGCTGCTGCTGCTGCTGCTAAGTCACTTCACTCGTGTCCGACTCTGTGCGACCCCATGGACTGCAGCCCACCAGGCTCCTCCGTCCATGGGATTTTCCAGGCAAGAGTACTGGAGTGGGGTGCCATTGCCTTCTCCGTACAGAATTCCTAATATGCTAAAATTAGTTAACTGGAGAGTGCACTGACCAGCATGGAAGGTAATCAGTTGAATAGCTAAAAAGAATATGTGTGGGTTTTAAAGAAAGTTAAGTACAGGGGGAATGCTGTGAGGGAGCTGGAAGGCAGAGAGCAGCTTTTCTGCATACGTGGGATGTGGCTCTCTCAGTTGGCCAAGAGCTCTACCTGCTTAGGTAATCATACAGGAAGAGAAATCCAACAGAGTATACTGTTTTTTCCTAGGCCTGAGAACTGAACACAAGCCACCAGAAGTACATTTCTTGACACTGATGGGATGGGTGAAATAAGCTGGAAAATAGTATTGGATTTTGTTGTGATAAAAGTGGTCATACTATTTCTCAAACCAAATTAGGTATTTGTGACAATTTGACTTACTTATATTGTCCAATGTATTTTAAAGCCTTAAAAAACAGATGGTCTAAATTTGTTTATTGCTTAGTTTGGGGGTAACATATGTACTGATAGTATGAAGTTTGCCATCCATACTACACTCAGAAAATACTTTTTTTTTCTGACTTTATAGTGAGGCATGGAAAAGGAAATGGCAACCTACTCCAGTATTCTTGCCCAGAGAATCCTGTATACAGAGGAGCCTGGTGGGCTATTGTCCACAGGGTCGCATAGAGTCAGACACCACTGAAGCGACTTAGCATACGTGCATAGTGAGGCAAGTGAAAAAAGTTATTAACTCTTGATGTGCAACTAATATACTGTCTTAAGGTGGTTAAGATTCTTTCTTCAGATACTGAGAATACAGATTATGGATGTTAATACAGTAGCACAGCACCCTGGACATAGCAGGTGTTTCATAAATATTTGTTTATACAGAAAAGCATATTGTGGCTAACATGTTACATTTGAAGAGTTATATATAATTGAGTCTGTCACTTACTATGCATTTAACATAGGATATAGGAAAATGTGTTAACTTTTTAGAACAAGTGAGTCATTTAATACAGTCCTAATGGAGCCAACGATGTGGGTTTGGCGTCTGAAGAATGACCAATTGGTGACCCACAGAAATGACAGATGCTGTGACCAGAGGCTGTGCCCTAAATGTTTGTTGTCAATTTCCCACCATTGACTGAGTGATCACTGACCACAAAGGGGAGAGGGTGAGGCCGTATGGCTGTTACTGTACAACCCATCAGCATGAGAAGAGAAATGATTCACGAAAGTCCAATATGTTGCTTCCTGTGTGAATGGACTTGAAGCTCATCTTTTAAGAAGCCTACATACCTAAGAGTTAAGTGAGGACACTCACATTGTTTCTGGTAATTTCTATTAAGAATTGAGACAAGTATTCAAATTTTGGATCTATTTAACACATTTAAAATCTCAGGCTCACCGCTTTTCTTTTGTTAGCTTACTAGTTGTTACTGATATGTCCCTGCACTTAGAGGATGGCAACACTAACACAACAGACAGCCATAAGCATTGGAAGTCTGAAGTGACAGGATTATTACTGTGGATTCGCATTTCAATTTTTAAAAATAAAATCTTACTATAGGATGGTTAATTTCAGGGAAGAAGACTGTTCTGAACTGTCATTTAATGAATGAAATTGTGTTATGTCAATCTTGATCCTCATTTTATACATCATTGTTTCTGTGTGTATCTGGGACAAAAGAAAGTTACTTGCCTGTTGTTTTGAAGTATCCTGTAGAGAGTATCTACAGATACTTGGTGTTTTCGCAGAAACACCTGGACTCTGAAGTGTAGTAATTTCTAGCGAAAAGAAGAGGTAACTTTAAATATGAAAAAAATCATACAGTTCTCCTTGCTGGGCTGCCATAAAGTCTAAAATTACCATAATCAAGAATGTATTTATTTATGGAAGTTAAGGCAGTATCTCTGAGTATAACATGCCTTTTGTGAAGTCCCCTGCTTACCAGCTTCCAGGGGCCCACTGCTGCCATTAGGGACAAGCCTGAACTCCCTGGCTCTAAGTTACTTTGCCAGCTAAACTTCCCACCACTCCCCTGCCCTAGAACAAACTGTTCTATACTTCATTCAGTAAGCAAAGAGGAACCACAGAGGACTTTTGGGTAGAGGAATTATATGTCCAAAGCGGTATTTCAGGAAGGTTACATTCACAGCAAAATGTAGGACAGATCAACAAGAAAAAGAGATTGGAGACTAATTATTACAAATGGCAACTCACTCCAGTATCCTTGCCTGGGAAATCTCATGGACAAAAGGGCCCCGTAGTCTGCAGTCCATGGGGTCGCAAAGAGTCGGGCACGACTGGGCAACTAATACTTAATGGCACAGGAAGCATGAATGGAAAGGAAGGGAAAGTTATGAGAGAATTTAAGGAGGCAGACTGGACTGCAGCAAATAGCAAAGAGTCAAAAATGACTCAGGTTTTGTGCCTGAATAAAGTTAGGAGGAACAGAGCGCTGGTTTGGGGATGAATTTGGTTTTGCACATGTTGGATCTGAGGTACTCATGGGCCACCCAGGTGAAGATGTCCCAGGGCTCTTAGTAAGTGTGGAGGTTACGTATGGGAATCTTTTACGGAGACAAACAGAGACTTAGCTAATCTCTAGTCCAGCCCTGGGAGGTGGGAAACAGGATGGATTTTTATGTCTGGGGAGAAAAGATGGTAAAAGAGACCTTCCTGAGGAGAATTCTCTTCACTGGGACTCTCTAATGGCTGCATTGTCAGGAACTTACAGAGGCAGTCACAGCAGAGACTCTAACTTCCTCACACCTTGTCGATTCCCCAAGGCCTATTTTCCCAGCAATCACTTAAAAATGTGATGCTTATATTTACAACCATGAATAATTCTTCTATCTTCCTTTATCAAATTAATCATGGATTTTATAATCAGAGAAAAAAGCATAACTTGGGAGACTATATGACAAAATGAGTTATTTAACCAAAAGATATCAGAGCAATTATAAATATTGTGCATTTTCTTACCTCCATCGTTTGAAGGACATGATGTCCTAATTGTTTCTCTATCTTTCTGTATGGTTTAAAATTCAAGAAAAACATTAATTAGTAATTATTCTTCTAAAAGACACTTTTGCTGATTCTAAAGCAATCAGAAAAATAAATATCTTATCTCCCCCTTTCCCTCATCTCTACCTCTCTACTAGGTGCTGGTCTCAACACATATTATTAACCTCTTACTGGATATCTTTTACAGGTACCTCACTTTAACTAGTCTAAAATGAAGCTTATATTGTACCCAGGTACACTATCTTTTCAATCTTACTACTTGTCTGTCTTCTACATTTTGGTTATAGGTATAATAATCCTATAACCAATAATAATAATCCAGTGCTCCATTCCAAAAAGCATAGAATTGTTCTGTTTATTTCAGATAAGGCTAGTTTAATCCAGTCTAATGTTTATTGAGTACACTGCCTGGAACCAAGATACATAATTTCTGACCTCAAGAAGTTTATCACCCAGTAGAAAAGACAGACAAATATGATGGAGGATAATGAGTTCTGAGAAGTAGGCCTCAGCACTATGAGAGCATACAAAACCTGCACACAAACATTAAATCATCACCATCATTGTCATCTCCTTTTCTCTGGGTCCACACATCTGTCGAGTCACCAAATCCTGACATACTCTGACTCTGAAATATCTTAAATCTGTGGCCTCTGGTTCACCCTCATTGTCACAGCCTTAGTTCAGGCCTTTATCATTTTTATCTGGACTCTCCCAGTAGACTCAAAAGGATCTTGCCTCTAATCTCCTCTATGTAGCTATCTCACACTGCAACTAGAGTATCTTTTAAAACCCAAATCATTCTTATCTCACATCCTACTCAAAAACCGGCAATGGCTTTCTACTACTGAGAGAGTAAATTCCTACTTCAAGAGGGATGCAAAGCTCTGGCTTCAGCTGCCATGTCAGTTTTTTTTTGTCCCACTGGTCTGGTTTTGCTGGCTTGAACTTTCATGCTTTCACTTAACACTGCAAGCCTGTCTGCAATACTGCCTCACTACATCCTCACATCTACTCATCTGAAAACTTCCCACTTATGTTTCAAGACCTAATTCAATGAAGCCCTCCTTCTATAAAGCTTTTTAGATTTCTCTAGGCAGGGCTATTTCTCCACACTTTCTGTGCTTCCTATTTTATACAAAGCAAAAGTCTCCTCTCATTTGACTGTAAGGACTTTTGTTTATGTGTCTGATCCCTGGACAGTGCATCCCCAAGAGCAGTGATGTCTTTTCTATCTTTGTATCCTATGTCACCTACTTTCCCCCTTTTCCCTTCCTTCTGCCTTTCCCTACCTTCTACTAGGACCTGGCCCACAGCAGGTTGTCAATAAACATTAGCTATCGTCATCATCATCATTATCATCATCAAATATTTGTTAGTTTCTGCTCAACTACATGGTACATTTAGCATGAAGCTGACTCAGAACCTTCTCTACCAGGAAGACGGTTCAGATCTGTGTAGAACTCCATTATTTCTAACCAATCAGTACCATGCCCAGTGAATGGGGATATCCCCTAGAAAGAAAAATTAACCAGATAAATGAGAGGCCAATACAAAGCACCGGAGACATACAGCTTTCTACCTTTTGTTCTGTTGTGTTACTCTGTACACCATGTGGAGAATGCAACAAGGTTGATCTTCTTTCGGGAGTCTTTACAGAACTATACAAATGCTGGGATGGTCCTACAGGCAAATGAAAGAGAAATCATTTAATTTTTAAACTTGATTGAACTATAACTGAAGTACAATAAACTGAACATATTTAAAATGTGCCATTTGGTTTTGGCATATATATATATAAACCCTCGAAACCATCGCCACAATCAAGGTAAACATTTACATCATCCCCCAAAGTTTCCTTGTGCTCCCTTATAGTTCATCCCTCTCTCTTCTCCTATCTCCCAGGCAATCACTGATCTGCTTTACTATAAATTAGTTTGCATTCTCTAGAGCTTGCTATAAATGGAATCAAACAGGGGTTATACCACCCTTTTTTTGTCAGGGGAGGGTGGTGATCTGGCTTCCTTCATTCAGCATATTTTGATATTCATCAATATTGTTGCCTGTATTAATACTTTATTCCTTTTTATTCTGAGTAGTATCCCATGGTATGGATACACTAGTTTATCCATTTGCCTGCTGAAGGGCATTTAGGTTGTTTCCAATTTGACTATAATGCTGCTATGGACATTGATGTACAAGTCTTTATCTGAACATATATTTTCATATCTTGTGGGCACCTAACTAGGAGTGAAATGACTGAATCACGTGGCAGATGTAGTTTAACTTGAGCTGCCAAAATGTTTTCCACAGTGATTGTACCACTTTACATTCCACCTGCAATGTCAGACTGTTCTAGTTCAAGTCCTTGCAAATACTTAGTATGGCCAGTTACTTAAATTCTACTAGACATTCTACTGGGTGTGTAGTGGTATCTCATTGTGGTTTGATTTGTATTTCCCTAAGGAATAATGATATTAAACAGTGTTTTGTGTGCTTATTTGCCATCTGTGTATCTTCAGTAAAATGTTTGTTCATGTCTTTTGCTCAAGTTTATTACATTGTCACATTACATATATTACATATTTTTCTATATTTTACACTTTTTTTTTTTACAGTGATCATGCCTTCTAGTTGTAGGTCTGGAGACTACCTTTTGTTGTACTCACTTTAGGGGCTTGAGAAATGAGAAACAGCCATTATGTAACAGGGCTATTTTTAAAATTTTATATTACTTTTAAATTTTTGACTAAGTACAAGATTTCTACCCTCATCTTTCATAGGCTTTGAGTTACCTGGGGGTAGAGCTAGGGAAGGAAGGAGAGGTTAGAATTTTTAACAGGACAGATGCCATGATGAACACCCAGGTAATATTCAGTATCCGTCATCCCCCAAAATGATGACACAACCAAGACATTATGCCTTGCAAGCCATGCAGTTGTCTCAAGAATTTCCTTAAATTTTATCTTCCTTTTTGTGTAGAAACATCCTAGAATACTTAGTTGAGGAAATTCTTCAGTGTCCTGGAGATACCCTTAGCTTACCAAATAAGAGTTATCTAGGCTCAGGAAGAAAAAGGATATGACTTTAGGAAAGTTAGGGGAAAATGTCCACTCCTTTAGCAGCTCAGAGATGGTGGGAAAATGGGAAGGTGGTGAGAGTGACTGGAGACCAAAGAAATCAGACAGGGCTTCACATTTTGCTTACTTTGGGCCTTGGTGCTTCAGATAACTGAGCTTAACGGAGAGAAAAGAACTATTGCTCAGCTCTCTGTTTAAGACTCTAGAAAGAGATTTCCTTGGCTACCCCTGCTCTCACTCTTCCTCCTTACCAGGGTCATGGACCCCAAACTTTGTAATACAGTGTGGTCAGGCAAAGCAAGGCTCTCGCTGAGGTTTTGCTTTCTTTTTCTTTCAGTTTTAAAACATTTCAGCTTTACTGACTTATATAATGGACACATAAAATTGTAAGATAGCTAAAGTATACATTGTGGTGATTTGATACATATGTATCCTGTGAAAGGATTTCTCCCCCTCACCCATTTAGTTAATGAACACATCCATCACCTTACATATCATGTTGTTCTTAGCAAATTTCAATTATACAATACAGTGTTTTCAACTATAGTCACCATGTTATACATCAGATCCTCAGACCTTATTCATCTTACAGCTGAAAATGTGTACCATTTGACCAACCTCTCCCTATTTCCCCTTGAGATTTTGCTGTCTTAAGCCACTCTTGGTTCCCATGTGGTATACACATGGCCCAGAAAGGGCTGAGGGTCTAGCTGGGAAGCTCGTCAAGGGGAGTCACTGGGCTGGGGCTAAGAGGGCTCCTCCCAGAGTGTTATGGAGCAGGCAGTCAGAACTCAGGTGGAGTGGGAAATCCAGAGGGTTCTACTAAGCCCAGCGAGACCAGACCATGAGTCATTGCAGTGATGGCCAATTTAACTGTGAATGATGACAGGCCACGCACTGTCTCAGTGGAGATAAGGGCATGTCTCTGAAGACCAGAGGAGGCAGAGGACAAACAGTCATCCAAGCACCCTTACTTTATTCTGCCTCCACGGGGCCATGGAAGCCAGTGTTCCCCAAATGTCAATGTGTGTGTCATGCACTGGGGTCTTGTGAAAATGTAGGTTCTGATTCAGTAGTGGGGCAGCGCCTGAGACCGTGCTTTTATAAGTGCCTCAGTGATGCCCATACTGCTGACACTTAGAGGAGTAAGAACATAAGCCACGCCTCTTGCCCCAGACAACACCTTTGGGAAAGAAGCACAAATGACTATTTTAGTATTTCTAATTATTTCAATTACTTTTTTGTCCTTGGTGTGACTTCTGGTGACTGGCAGTGACACTCATTTTCTTGATCTTTGGATAAGAAGCTTAAAATAAAAAAAAAAAAATAGTGGTGATGACAAAGTTATTCAAGATAGATTCTCTTTATCCTTTTATGCCCACTAGGGGAGAACCATATCCTAATCTGTATATGGGGAGAAACTGGAGAGGGAATGTAGTAGGTCTCAGTGGGAGGCAAATTTGTACCCCAGAGGACAATGGAATTGGGACATATCTGGAGACATTTTTGGCTGTTACAAATCAGGGAGAGGGATTTCTCCTGGCATCTAGTGGACAGGGGCCACGTATGATGCTACACATACAATGCACAGGATGGTCCCCATAATAAACAGTTATCCAGTGCGACATGCCAATAGTGGCAAGGTTAAGAAACCTTAGGATAGATGTGATGGGGAGGCAGGACAATCACTTTTATAATATTATCTTGTATAGTTAAAGCTCTACTGGGTAGGGGGCAGAACTGTCTTCTGGCAAAAGGGAAAAAACTCCATCCCTCTGTCCTGCTCAAGAAGACCATGGCTTTTTCTTTGTGTGGGGATGCAGACCAACATAATACCTGTGCTAGAGACCCTGCAGACATGTGCTGGAGACCCCACAATGGCCATGGCAATTCTTGGTTGTGCCTCAAAACTCTGGCTGAGGCAACCATACATATATATACCTGATTTGTGAAAAAGGTGACTGCCATTCCTGTTTCTAATCATTTAGAAATAGACAAAAGGATTCTAAACTATATGTGTGCTAATTGGGTTTTCATTAGAGTTATGTGTATTCCTTGGTGTCGACATGGTAGAACATGATGTCTTTGTTACAGTGATAAGTCAATTTCCTACGTGATATAGACATCTTCATTCTCCTGTCACCTCTGAAATACTGTGAACATCAAGTTCTTTTGTTTTCTTTTTCAAAAAGCATTTGAGGTGGGCACTGTTTAAGATGCCTACCTGAGACTTTCCTCCTACTGGAAGGGGAAGTTAACAGTTGAAGATGGAGGGAGAAAGCTGGCTGCTAAAGTGATGTACTGTCTCAGAGGCAGAAGGTTACACCCTCATCTCACTGAACTGAACCGTGAGCTTTTGTTGCTAACTCTTCCTTTACAAACTTTTCGTTCCTTCCTCCCTCTCACATTGTGTTTACTGACTGGTCCTTTTTAAAAGTTCTCTTGAACCCATTCTCTTGCTCATTTCTTTTAAAGTGAAGTCTTTTCTGCTTTCCCTTAAAACTGCTTTTTATCTGGTTCTTTTCCCTTCTCTTTTGTCCCCCCTCACACATCTTGTCTCCTGTCCTTTCTTTTCTCTTTCTTTTTACTATTTAGCGATCCACAAAAAGTTTTTCATTTCTTCTCTTTTCAACTCTCTACCTTTCACATATTGACTTTTCACTGGTTTCTCCTTTTCCAAATCAGTTCTATGTGTGTATGTATGTATGCATGGATGTACGTATATATGTTTCTACCTATCATCTATCTACCTATCTGCTGTACCTACCTCTCCCTCTACCTACCTAGCCATCTATCCATTTATATTGTATTCTCTTTTTTATAAACTGACTTCTACTTTTTAAACCCATCTCCCTCCATCACACACAATTGTACTTGGCTTTTTTGGTTCTCCCCCTCATTCTCACATTGTCTTTTTCTGCTATTTCTCACTTTCCCCTACTGACTCATCATTTATAAACCTCTTTTCTTTCTTCATTATTTCTTACTTTTGTTCCATCATCCTTTCTTCCTATCTTCCTTCCTTATTTTTACCCTTCCCACCCTCCTTCTTCCTTCCTCCCATCCTCCTTTTACTCTCTTTCTGCTGGCTCCCCTTTTATTTTTTCCTTCCTGCTCTAATTCTCTCATTCTCTTTCTCATGCATTCCTCCTTACTGGCTTCCACTTTTAAAATTATATACCTACCTATCTACTTACCTATCATCTGTATAACTGCCTACCTACCTATTCAGCTCTCAACCATTTATCTTTGTCTTTTTGTTTTTGCTTTCCTGACTCCTACTTTTACAATCTGTCCCCCGCCACACAACTGTTTTAGGTTTTTGTAGGAAAATGGTTCCTACATTTTCACTCTTACATTCTTTTCCCTTCTTTAGCTGTCTTCCTTACTGACTCATGCTTTATTTTTAAATTTTTATTTATTTTTGGTTGCGCTGGGTCTTTGTTTCTGCTTGCAGGCTTTCTCTAGTTGCAGCAAACAGGGCCTACTCTCTAGTTGCGGTGGGCAGGCTTCTCATTGCAGAGCCAGACTGTAGGGCATGAGAGCTTCAATAATTGCAGCTCACAGGCTCTAGAGTGTGGGTTCAGTAGTTGTGGCACATGAGCTTGGTTGCTCCACGGCATGTGGGATCTTCCTGGACCAGGAATCGAACCTGTGTCCCCTGCATTGGCAGGTGGATTCTTATCCACTGAGCCACCACACAAGTCCCACCCTTTGTAAACTTATTGCCTGCCTGCCTTCCTCCTTCCCTCTCTATCTCCCCTACTTCCTGCCTTCCTGATCTCCTTCTTCCTTTCCTTCCTTCCCCCTCTCTTCCTCTTATATCCATTTTTTGGGTTTCCTCTTTTAAACCTGTTTCTCTTCTTCACTTATCTTTTTAATATTGACTTTTAAAAACTAATATTGACTTTTAAAATCCTGTCTATTTACCCATCTGTCCATCAACCTACCAAACTACCTAGCTGTTCTCCTTTCATCTTTGTTTGTTTTTAGCTGAGTTCCTTTTTGGAGCTTTCTCTCCTTGCTCCCTACACCCTCCCTTTCTTCTTCCCTCCTTCCTGCCTCCTCTCTCCTTCTCCTCTCTGTCTTCTCCTCACTCCACTTCTTTCATGGTCTCTCTCTCTTCTTCCCCACCTGCATGCATGTCTTCCCCCTCCCCTCGCTTCATCCCTTCTGCCATCCCTTCCTCCTCCTTACTGTCCACTGCCCCTTCGCCCTTTCCTCATGTCTTTCTTCCTTGCCCCCACCTCCTCCTTTCCTTTCTCCATCCATCCACCCATGCTCGCTCTCTCATCCTCTTTCGTTTGCTTCTCTCTCCTTCTGTCCACTCCTGTCTCCTTCCTCTTTCCCCGCCTCTTTCTCTCTCCCATTTCCTTCTTTCTTCCCTTCCTTCCATTCTTTTGCTTTGTTTATACTACTCCTTTTGCAAAACATTTTATTTGTTTCCTTCTCCCTTTCTTTATACATTTTGCTATTACCTTTACTACTGGTTTCTCCTTTAAAAATCTGTTCTTTCTACCTACCTACCTACCTACCTGGCTGGCTCTATATCCAGCTGTCAGTCACTCTTTTTTTTTAAAAATTAAATGTATTTATTTTTTTAATTACAATACTGTATTTGTTTTGCCATACATTGACACGAATCAGCCTTGGCTCCTACTTTTAAAACTTTTTGGCCCGTGAGACATTCTTTCTTTCTTTCTGTCTCTGACTCTCCTTTTCTCTTTCCTTTCTGTCTCTCCTTCTCGGATTTTTCTCTATTTTACATTTTCTTATAATTTATTCCATTTGAAGCCTCTCCTCTTTTTTGCTTTCATATGTCTTCCTTTCTTCCTTCGTTCTTTCCTTCTGTTATTCGATTTCTGTTCATCATTTTCTTGTTTCCTTTCTGTATTTCTTTCTTCTCTGTGCCTGTCTGCATGCAGTCTCCCTACCTTCCTGTTTCCCTTTCCTACTTTACCCTATCCTATCCTGTCCTGTTCATCTTCCCTTTTTCTTTTATTCTCTGTGTACTGGCCCTTTGAAAATATTTTTTAACTTCTTTCCTTTTCTCTTTTTCTATCTTTTATGTACTGACTTTTATTTTTTTTTAATATAAATTTATTTATTTTCAGTTCAGTTCAGTCGCTCAGTAGTGTCCAACTCTTTGCGACTCCATGAATCACAGCACACCAGGCCTCCCTGTCCATCACCAACTCCCGGAGTTCACTCAGACTCACATCAGTTCACTGACTCACATCGAGTCAGTGATGCCATCCAGCCATCTTTAATTGGAGGCTAATTACTTTACAATATTGTATTGGTTTTGCCATACGTCAACATGAATCCGCCTCAGGTGTACACGTGTTCCCCATCCTGTACCCCCCTCCCACCTCCCTCCCCATACCATCCCTCTGGGTCATCCCAGTGCACCAGCCCCGAGCATCCTGTATCATGCATCAAACGTTGACTGACGATTCGTTTCACATATGATAATATACATGTTTCAATGCCATTCTCCCAAATCATCCCACCCTCTCCCTCTCCCAGAGTCCAAAAGACTGTTCTATACATCTGTGTCTCTTTTGCTATCTCGCATACAGGGTTATCGTTACCATTTTTCTAAATTCCATATATATGTGTTAGTATACTGTACTGATGTTTTTCTTTCTGGCTTACTTCACTTGGTATAATAGGCTCCAGTTTCATCCACCTCATTAGAACTGATTCAAATGTATTCTTTTTAATGGCTGAGTAATACTCCATTGTGTATATGTATGTACTGACTTTGTACTAACTTTTATACATGTCTCAATGCCATTCTCCCAAATCATCCTACCCTCTCCCTCTCCCACAGAGCCCAAAAGACTGTTCTATACATCTGTGTCTCTTTTGCTGTCTTGCATACAGAGTTATCATTACCATCTTTCTAAATTCCATATATATGTGTTAGTATACTGTATTGGTGTTTTTCTTTCTGGCTTACTTCACTCTGTATAATAATACTGACTTTTAGAAACTCGGATAAGACCTATCTATCCATCCAACCATCCATCATCTATCAATCACCTATCTATGGTTCTATCTATTTATATTTTATATACTTTCCTACTTATCAACCTACCCTCCTGTCAATTCATCCATGAATCTTATATCACTGAAATATTTCAACTGGCTTCTTTTTATATTTCTTCCCCCACTGTCCATAATTGTGCTTAATTTTCTTATTAATGCGTCCTTTTCAAGCCCTTCACACTCTGTTTCACTTCTTTTATATTTTACACTTTCTACAGCCTCATCATTTTAAACTTCTCTTTTCTCCCACTTCCTCCTTTCGGTCTTGCCTCTTCTTTTTGTCCTTCTTTAAAAGCTTTTTCTATCCCTTCTAGCTCTGCTTCATTCATTGTCCTTTTCTCTTTATCTTTCCTCCTCTATTTTTATTTCTCCCTCTGTCAGCCCTTTTCTCTGCTCTTTCCTTCTTCCATTCCTTCCCTATTTCCCTCTTTCCACTCTTCTTCCATTCTTTTGCATCATCTCCCATTTTTAAATATTTTTCTTTTCATCACTATTTCTCTTTAAAGTGAAATTAATTTTATTATTATTATTAAAATATTTGTGTATTTGGTTAGGTCTTAGTTATGGTATATGGAATCTAATTCCCTGACCAGGGATCAAACTCAGGCCCCCTGCCATTGGCAGTGCAGAGTCTTAGCCATTGGACCATCAGGGAGTCCCTCTTCTTCCTTCTTAAGCTTTTATACTGGCTTCTTTTGAAACCTCTTTCTCCCTGCCCCTAGTCCCCCATTCCTCTCTCCTTTCTTTACACTGTCTTAACTGGATTGTCCTTTTAAAGTTCTACCTACCTAGAGGGATGGAACCCAGGCCCCCTGCATTGGGAGCTCAGAGTCTTAGCCACTGGACCACTAGGGAAGCCCCTCCTCTCTCTTTCCTTCCTGTCCCTCCTCCCTTTCCTCGTGTCTTATTCCTTCCTGTTACCTCCTTTTATCATCCACGCTACCACCCTTCCCCCCCTCTTGTCTTCCTTCATTTGTTTTCCCTCCTTCCTCTTTCCTTCCTCCCCCTCCCTTCTTCTATTACTACTCCTAAAACTTTTTTTTTCCTTTCCTCTCTCTTTCTTTATACATTCTTGTCCTTACAACTGCCTTCTCCTATAAAAACTTTTTTCTACCTAAATTTCCTACCTAGCTAGCTGGCTATCTACATAGGTACCAATCATTTAGCTTTATGTTATATTTATTGCCTTCTACTTTTATCTATTACATTCTTTCTTCTGTATGCTATTCTTTTCCCTGACTCATCCTTCATAGAATTTGATTCTTCCTTTCTTCTTCTACTGTGTTCTTTGAAAAAAATTTTCTTCTCTCATTTTCTGTATTCTTTGTCCTGTCTTACTACTACTGGTTTCTCCTTTATGAATATCTATCAACCTGTCATCTGATTGTCATCAATCAATGTATCATTATTTTACCATTTTAAACTGCTTTCAGATCTCTTTCTCTCCATGCCTTCAATTATACTTAATTTTATCAACATCTCTTTTTAATCTCCTCAGCATCTCTCACTCATATTTTGTTTTTTATTTGATATTTTTTCCTAGCCTCATCCTTTTTTAAAAGATTTTATGTATTGGAATAGAGTTGATTTACAATGTTGTGTTAGTGTCAGGTGTACAGCAAAGTGAATCAGTTATACATATATCCACTCTTTTTGCATGTGAAATTTGAACAAAGTCTATATTTAATAACTATCACATGTTAATTTTCTGGGTTTTTTTTTCTTTTACAACATAGTATTTCTTTATACTCTCAGAATTGGACTAGAAGTTTCAAGCCACATTCAAATTTTTTAAAAATCACTAAGGTGATAAACTTTCTAGACTTTTAGCAGGAATACAAGATGCAAAATACATGGAAGTATATAAAACTTCTGAGTGAATGTATAAATTAGAAATCTAGCATTCTATTCATACTAAGTCAAACAAGTAGAATGCCATAAATGTCATAAATTTTTAGCTAGGCAAAAATTCATAAGCTTTCTAAAATATATATATTATCCTTAATATATATATATATATGTATACAAAAGCTTTTCTACTATACTTGATAAAGGCTTGAGAAAGAACATCAAAAAAAAAAAGAGAAATTGGAAAACATAAACTAAATGACATGGGAGCACTAAACATCAAACAGAAAAAGTGAAACAAATCAGATAAAAGTAAAAGATCATCATATAGTCCAGTTGCTTTTAAACATAGCTGCTCATTAGAAACACATCTGGAGCTCTGGAGAAAAAAAAGCAATACCTGGGCATTTGTATTTTTCAAAAAATTCCAAGATAATTCTGTTATACATCTGGATTTTAAAAAGCAATTACAGGTTTTTCTATTAAATGGTAGTTTTAGTGATGTAGAACTTTATTATTTTCTATTGACCAATCATGATACATTGGTATTAAGTGAATAATAGTTAGGTAACCAAGAAGCACAAGCTGGAATCAAGATTGCCGGGAGAAATATCATTAACCTCAGATATGCAGATGACACCACTCTTATGGCAGAAAGTGAAGAGGAACTAAAAAGCCTCTTGAGGAAAGTGAAAGTGGAGAGTGAAAAAGTTGGCTTAAAGCTCAACATTCAGAAAACGAAGATCATGGCATCTGGTCCCATCACTTCATGGCAAATAGATGGGGAAACAGTGGAACCAGTGTCAGACTTTATTTTGGGGGGCTCCAAAATCACTGCAGATGGTGACTGCAGCCACAAAATTAAAAGACGCTTACTCCTTGGAAGGAAAGTTATGACCAACCTAGATAGCACATTAAAAAGCAGAGATATTACTTTGCCAACAAAGGTACGTCTAGTCAAGGCTATGGTTTTTCCAGTGGTCGTGTAAGGATGTGAGAGATGGACTGTGAAGAAAGCTGAGTGCTGAAGAATTTATGCTTTTGAACTGTGGTGCTGGAGAAGACTCTTGAGAGTCCCTTGGACTGCAAGGAGATCCAACCAGTCCATCCTAAAGGAGACCAGTCCTGGGTATTCACTGGAAGGACTGATGCTGAGGCTGAAACTCCAATACTTTGACCACCTCATGCGAAGAGCTGACTCATTGGAAAATACCCTGATGCTGGGAGGGATTGGGGGCAGGAGGAGGAGGGGGCGACAGAGAATGAGATGGCTGGATGGCATCACTGACTTGATGCACATGAGTTTCGGTGAACTCTGGGAGTTGGTGATGGACAGGGAGGCCTGGCGTGCTGTGATTCATGGGGTTGCAAAGAGTTGGACACGACTCATCAACTGAACTGAACCACAACACTAAAAGATGTTCATCAGTTTTCACAATCAATAGTCAGACAAAAAATAAAAGATAATTATAATTGCAAGTCATAATAGAAACATGATTATCCTAGCAATATAAAATAATTACATACAATTTGAGGGCTTAAATAGACTGATATGGTAAGTAGAAGTGCATATATGCACATGTTCTCATCCACCCAGCCAGTCTGTGTCTTTTGTTTGGTGTACTTAATCCATTTACATTTAAAGTAATTATCAGTATATATGATACTATTGCCATTTCCTTAATGGCAATAGTTTAATAAACCAATAATGGTTTATTTCGTGTAGGTCTTTTCCTTCTTGTGTGTTTCCTGCCTAGAGAAGTTCCTTTAGCATTTGTTGTAAAGCTGGTTTGGTGGTGCTGAATTCTCTTAACTTTGCTTGTCTGGATAGCTTTTGATTTCTCCATCAAATCTGAAGGAGAGTCTTCCTGGGTAGAGTTTTGGTTGTAGGTTCTTCCCTTTTATCACTTTAATATCATGCTGTTCCCTTCTGGCTTGTAGAGTTTCTGTTGAGAAATCAGTTGATAACGTTCTGGGAGTTCCCTTGTTATTTGTCATTTTCCCCTTGTTGCTTTTAATATTTTGTCTGTCTTTAATTTTTGTCAGTTTCATTATTATATGTCTGGTGTGTTCCTCCTTGGGTTTATCCTGCCTGGGACTCTGTGTGCTTCCTGGACTTGGTTGACTATTTCCCTTCCCACGTTTGAGGAGCTTTCAGCTATTATCTCTTCAAATATTTTCTCAGGTCCTTTCTGTCTGTCTTCTTTTGGGACCCCTATAATGTGAATGTTGGTGCGTTTAATGTTGTTCCAGAGGTCTCTTAGGCTGTCTTCATTTTTTTTTTCATTCTTTTTTTCCTATATTCTGTTTCGTGGCAGTGATTTCTACCATTCTGTCTTCCAGGTTACTTATCCATTCTGCTTCAATTATTCTGTTACTGATTGCTTCTACTGTATTGTTCATCTGTTTTTTTGTTCTTTAGTTCTTCTATGTCTTTGATAAACATTTCTTGCATCCTCTCCATTCTTTTTCTGAGATCCTGAATCATCTTCACTATCATTAGTCTGAATCCTTTATGTGGGAGGTTGCCTATCTCCATTCAGCTTTTATCTTGTCCCTTCATCTGGGACATAACTCTCTGCATTTTTATTTTGATTAACTTCTGTGATGTGGTTTTCATTCTGGCAGCTGCAGGATTGTTCTCTTCTTGCTTCTTCTGTCTTCTGGTGGATGAGGCTAGGGGAGTTGTGTAAGTTTCCTGATGGGAGAGACTGGCAGTGGGAAAAACTGGGTCTTGCTCTGGTGGGCAAGGCCATGTTCAGCAAAGCTTTAATTCAATTATCTGCCGATGGATGGAGTTACACTCCCTCCCTCCCTAGGAGTTCCCAGGTGGCCCTAGTGGTAAAGATCCTGCCTGCCAATGCAGGAGACATAAGAGATACAGGGTCAGTCCCTGGGTCAGGAAGAGCCCCTAGAGGAGAGCATGGCAACCCACTTCAGTATTCTTGCCTAGAGAATCCCATGGACAGAGGAGTCTGCTGGGCTACAATCCATAGCGTCTCAAAGAGTTGGATACGACTAAAGTGACTTAGCATGCAAGACCCAGCCCTGGGGTCTACAGGCTCTATGGCAGGGTTAATGGTGACTGCAAGAAGACTTGCGCCAAGGGGCACCTTCCAGGACTGCTGCTGCTAGTACAGCAGTGAACCACTGCTGGCCCATGCCTCCACAGGAGACTCTCAATACTAGCAGGCAGGTCTGGTTCAGTCTCCTGTGGGATCACTTCCTTTCTCCTGGGTCTTGGCGTGTGCAAGATTTTGTTCATGTCCTCCTAGAGTGGAATCTCTGTTTCCCCCAGTCCTGGGGAAGTACTGTAATCAAATCCCACTGGCCTTCAAGGTTAGATTCCCTGGGGAGTCTCAGTCCCTTTGTGGGATCCCCAGGCTAGGAAGCCTGATATGGGGCTCAGAACCTTCACAACAGTGGGAGATCTTCTTTGGTATTATTGTTCTCCAGTTGGTGGGCTGCCCACTTGGCAGGTATGGGATTTGATTTTATCATGATTGCACCCCTCCTACCATGTCATTGCAGTTTCTTCTTGTCTTTGGAAGTAGGCTATCTTTTTTTGATGGGTTCCAGCACCCTCCTGTCAATGGCTGTTCAACAGCTAGTTGTGTGTTCTTGCAGGAGGAGATGAGCACATGTCCTCTACTCTGCCATCTTGAACTGGAAGCTCCCTCATCCTTTCAAAAGTCTTAATTTTCTTTTCTCCCTCTTTCCCTCCATTCTCTTTGCTTCCATTATATTTTATTCTGTCATTCTTGTTCTATGCATTCTTTATTGGTTCCTCCTTTTAGAACTTATTTTATTTTCTCTCTCTTAAATTTTTTATAATGATATTTCTTATTTTCTTTTTTAAACAACTTCTTTCTCTCTCTTCCCCTTTCTTTTCTTCTCTCTCTTAAGAAAAAATTATGTATTTTTGGTTGTGCTGGGTCTTCATTGCTGTGTGGGCTTTTCTCTAGTTGTGGCAAGTGAAGGCTACTATCTAGTTGTGATGTGCAGGTTTCTCATTGTGGTGGCTTCTCTTATTGTGGAGCACGAGCTCCTGGGCACGTGGGCTTCAGCAGCTGCAGCTCGTGGGCTCTAGATCACAGGCTCACTAGTTGTGGCAAACAGGCTTAGTTGCTCCACAGCATGTGGGATCCTCCCAGATCAGAGGTCAAACCCATGTATCACTCTCATCTCACACTCACAGTTTTTCTCTTTTGATTTTACTCTTTTTCCTAGGGACTCCATAAGCTCTGTTTCTTTCCTGCCTTGGTCTTCTTTTTATCTGTCCCCTTCCCTTCTTTTGGAGAAAGCAATGGCACCCCACTCCAGTACTCTTGCCTGGAGAATTCCATGGATGGAGGAGCCTGGTAGGCTGCGGTCCATGGGGTCGCTAAGTCAGATATGACTGGGTAACTTCACTTTCACTTTTCACTTTCATGCACTAGAGAAGAAAATGGCAACCCACGCCAGTGTTCTTGCCTGGAGAATCCCAGGGACGGGGGAGCCTGGTAGGCTGCCGTCTATGGGGTCGCACAGAGTCAGATACATACGACTGAAGTAACTTAGCAACTTCCCTTCTTTGATTCTTTCTTCCCTCCCCACTCTCTTGCCCCCTTCATATTTCCTTTTTTCTCTCATTTCTTTCTTATTCAGTAATGTTCTTTTCCCATCCTCTCCCTCCGTGCTTCACCCTCTACCTTCCTTAATTCCTTCTTTACTCTTTCCTCCTTCTTTCCTTTCTTCCTCTGTCTCTAACTTTTCCCCTTCCATTCTCCTTTTATTCTCTTTTAGTGTCCTCTTTTTAAATCATTCTTTCCATTCATTTCTAAGTTTTTCTTTCTTTTTATTGGCTTCTGCCTATTAATGTCCTTTCCATATGTGTGCATGTTTGGATGAATCTGTCTTTTCTTTCTATCAATCATATATTTATCTTCCTTTGTACCTAGCTGTCCATCTAGCTATCAGTCATCTATGTATGTTTACTGTCTCTTTACTGACTTGTACTTATAAGATCTCTCCCATACCACACACAATTGTACTTGATATTCTTACTCACACAGTCTCTTTTTAAGACTTTGCATATATTATGACAGTCATTAGTGATACTAGTTGTAAAATATTTTTCCATAGTTTTGAGCTTTGCAATGTGATGATTCTTTATCAGTCACTGAATAAATTACATGAGCTTTGGTTTTTTAAACATGCATTCAACTAGATATGATTCAGAATAGATTAATACTCCCTTTGTTTAATTACAGATAGCTAAAAAATTGCCTGACGGCCCACCTAACAGGATTTGCTTTAAGACCAACCCACAAACAAAAATAAAATCAAAATGGATTAAAGATCTAAACGTAAGACCAGAAACTATAAAACTCCTAGAGGAGGACATAGGCAAAACACTCTCCGACATAAATCACAGCAGGATCCTCTATGACCCACCTCCCAGAATACTGGAAATAAAAGCAAAAATAAACAAATGGGATCTAATTAAAATTAAAAGCTTCTGCACAACAAAGGAAACTATAAGCAAGGTGAAAAGACAGTCTTCTGAATGGGAGAAAACTATAGCAAATGAAGCAACTGACAAACAACTAATCTCAAAATATACAAGCAACTTATGCAGCTAAACTCCAGAAAAATAAACGACCCAGTCAAAAAATGGGTCAAAGAACTAAACAGACATTTCTCCAAAGACATACGGATGGCTAACAAACACATGAAAAGATGCTCAACATCACTCATTATCAGAGAAATGCAAATCAAGACCACAATGAGGTACTATCTCACACCAGTCAGAATGGCTGTGATCCAAAAGTCTATAAGCAATAAATGCTGGAGAGGGTGTGGAGAAAAGGGAACCCTCTTACACTGTTGGTGGGAATGCAAACTAGTACCGTCACTATGGAGAACAGTGTGGAGAATGGAGAACAGTGTGGAGATTCCTTAAAAAACTGCAAACAGAACTGCCTTATGACCCAGCAATCCCACTGCTGGGCATACATACCGAGGAAACCAGAATTGAAAGAGACACATGTAACCCCAATGTTCATTGCAGCACTGTTTATAATAGCCAGGACATGGAAACAACCTAGATGTCCATCAGCAGATGAATGGATAAGAAAGCTGTGGTACATATACACAATGGAGGATTACTCAGCCCTTAAAAAGAATACATTTGAATCAGTTCTAGTGAGATGGATGAAACTGGAGCCGATTATGCAGAGTGAAGTAAGCCAGAAAGAAAAACACCAATACAGTATACTGACACATATATATGGAATTTAGAAAGATAGTAATGATGACCCTGTATGCGAGAGAGCAAGAGAAACACAGATGTACAGAACGGACTTTTGGGCTCTCAGGGAGAGGGAGAGGGTGGGATGATTTGGGAGAATGGCATTGAAACATGTGTATTATCATGTAAGAAACGAAGCGTCAGCCTATGTTCGATATAGGATACAGGATGCTTGGGGCTGGTGCATGGGGATGATCCAGAGAGATGATATGGGGTGGGAGGTGGGAGGGGGATGCAGGGTTGGGAGCTCGTATACACCCGTGGCGGATTCACATCAATGTATGGCAAAACCAATACGGTATTGTAAAGTAAAATAAAGTTAAAAAAAAAAAAAGACCAACCCACAGAGTCACTTGGAGACTGAGTGCGCTGGGACCTGCTGGGTCAGCCGTAGTAGTGTTTAGCTAATTGTCTAGAGCATTAACGTCTGGAGAAATGAATGGCAACCCACTCCAGTATTCTTACTTGGAGAATTTCATGGACAGAGGAGCCTGATCGGCTACAGTCCATGGGGCTGCAAAGAGTTGGGCACGACTGAGTGACTAAGCATACATATTAGCACATAAAGAAGAATGTCCAGGTTGGAGACACGAGGCCTGCAGCACCAGCTATGGAACCTCCATGATGTGACTATACAGCTCTATCTGCAAATGTTTGTGGGGTGACCACTGAGGGGGCACATGGCTGTAGGCAGGCATTCTTGGGGCTGCATACATTGGCACAGTGGTGGGGTGGGTGGGTGGGGGTGACAGGAGTTGGGGAGTAGGCAGTTAGCAGGGTACCTGTTTGGAAGGTAGGATGTGCTCCAGGATATATGTTGGGGAAAAGGCTGGAGCTGCTGCTGTATAGCCCATGGGGAAACCAGCTAGATAACCAATTCCTTTGGAATTTGCATAGGGAACCCCAGAAGAACCCAGGCTATAAACAGAATTGGTGACGTCAGGCCCCTGAGCTGGCAGTTGGGTATGTCAAGGGCCTGCCATGGAGGCCTGCTCCCATGAGAGGCTGAGTCACAAGGCCTATGCCTTGCCTTGCCTGGGCTCCCTGCCCACTCTCTCTTTCACTTTTTCTTGCAGTCTCATCTCTAAACCTTTGCTTTTATCCCTCCTCTCCCTCCCTCTCCTCTTATACTTTAAAATTTTTATTTATTTATGCTTTATTGCATATAGTTGTTAACAATGTTAACAATGTTGTATTAGTTTTAGGTGTACAGTAAAGTGATTCAGTTTCTATGAATCACACTTTTCAGATTCTTTTCCCTTATATGTTACCACAAAATATTGAGTATAGTTCTCTGTGCTATACAGTAGGTCCTTATTGTTTATCTATTTTAATTTCTTATACTTTTTAAGTGACTCCCCTTAAAATTTTTTCTTCTGTCTTCTGCACCTCTTTTATACTGCCATTCTTATTGGCTTCTATTTTTAAAATCTGTTTCTTATCTATCCAATCTTCCTATCTATTTTAATGTATTTTTAGATCTCTCTGTCCATGACTTTATTTTCTCACTGGTTTCTCCTTTTCAGCATTCTCTTGCTGCCTCTCAGGATCACACTCTTTATGTTAGCCTTTTTCCCCAGAGATTCTTCCCTTATAAACTTTCTTTCCTGCCACTTTCTTCCTTTTATTCACCCCTCCCTCCTTCCATTCCTACCTCTCCCCCTTTCTTCTCTCTTTTTATATCCATACACCTACCTACATACATAACTACCTACTTACCTAGCTATCTATCCAGCTATTAATGATCTATGTTCATTGTACTCTTTCTGTACTGACTTCTACCTTTTAGAACTCTCCCCCACCCTGCACAGTTATATTTAATTTTCTTACTGTACCCTCCTCTCTCATTCTCTCTACTTATTCATGTAATTGTCTTCTGAAACATCCTTTCTAAACTGATTTCCTTCCTCCCTCCCTGCTTCCTCTCCCTGCCTTCCTTATTTCCTTTCCTTCCTCTCTCCCTTCTTCCATTTTTTAAAATAATATTTTGACTTATTTATTTGGCTGCACTGGATCCTAGTTGTGGCATGTGGGATCTAATTCCTTGACCAGGGATCAAACCCAGGAATGCAGAATCTTAGCCACTGGACCACCAGGAAAGTCCCTCTTCTTCCTTCTTCAAGTTTTTACTGGCTCCTTTTAAACTTCTCTTTCTCCCCCACCCTGCCCCCTTCTCTCCTTTATTTATTCTGTCTTTACTGGATTGTCCTTTTAAAGTTCCACCTACCTAAACCTGTGCACTTATCTTCCTTGTTATGTATGTATCAATCACCCTCATTTTACTGTATTTTTATTGACTTAAAAAATCTGTCATTCTCCCCTTTCCCAACTGTACCTGAGTCTCTTCCTTTTAAACCTCTTCTTTCCTAATTCCTAATTCCTTTCCTTCTTCTATTCCTGGCTGTGTCTCTCTAGCTCTCCCTTTCACTGTGTCTCTGTTCTTTGTCTGCTGGCTGCCTGCATCCCTCCTTTCCTTTCTGTCTCCCTCCCTGACCATACATCCCTCCCTTACCCCTTCTTCTCTCCTTCCTCCCTCCCTCCCTCTCTCCTTCCTCCCTCCCTCTCTCCTTCCTTCTGCTTTTCCTGTTGAGTTTTCTGACTTGCTTTTTAATTTTAAAAATGTCTATAATAATCTCTGTATATACATATTTATTTAATTTTCTTTTGTGACTGACTTCTTTTTAAATTCCCCTTCCCCACCTAGTGTGCTAATTTTCTCACTGGGTCCTCTTTTTCAATCTTCTCTCCCTATTTCAATCATTCTTTTGTTCTCTTTGTCTCCTTTATTTTCTTCTTCTTTTCTAACTCACTCCTGGCATCTTAACTTCTTTCTTTTCTTTTGTCCCCTCCCTTCTTTCTTTATTTCCCATGTCTCTTTCTCATTCCCTTCCTTTCATACTCTGTATTTGTTTCCTTTGCCTCCATGTATGGATGCATTCTTTTCTTTTTTTTTTGCTTGATTTTACTGTATTTTTACAGGGACCTGTTTTTACACTTTTTGTTTTCTTCTCATCTTTCTCTTTTCAACACTATCTTTCTCTATTATCTTTCTTACTTGGCTTCTTTTAAAATTATATTCTATTTTCTATCTGTTTATCTATCTTTTACTGTCTTCTTCAACAACTCTTTAAATCTCTCATCCCTATAGTCCTACTTGAGTTTCTTACTGACTCCATCTTTTCAAGCTTCTCTCACTTTCAAATTTTTTCTCCTTTTACTTTCTCCTATGAACTCATTCTATTTCAACTTGCCTGCCTGCTCTCCTTCCCTCCATCCCTTCTTCCTACCTTCTTTTACTCTGTTTTTCTTCCTGCCTGCTTCTTTTCATTTTTTGCTCAATTTTTCTTATGCTTTTTTATACCTCTTTTTTTTTAAACTGGTACTTCCTATTTATACTCTGTTCTGTCCATCTAACTGCCTGCTACCATAATATAAATCATCTATTTTTAGATCTATATATTAAGGTCTTTAAAAAATTATTCCTTCTCGTCTTTGAATCTCTTTCACTTGTACAGACCATTATACTTGATTTTTTTTTCCTACTGGCTACTCCTTTTCAAATATTTTCATGCTCAGCTTTAATCTCTTATCTTTTCCTTTTGAATGACTTGTCCTTTTCTTATTTTTCCTCTCATTCATCCTCTTCTCCTTCCATTTTCCATCCTTTCCTCCTCCTCCCTTTCCTTCCTTCCTTTCCTCCTCTCTCCCTCCATTCCTTCTTTCCTTTCTGTGTATCTATTGCTCCCTTTTTTTCTCTGTCTTTCTTCTCTTTTCCTGTCTTCATTCCCTCCCTCCCCCTTCTCTATGTCTCTTGATGATTTTCTCTCACTCTCTCTGGCTTTTCTGTCTTCTTTGCCTGCTGGCCTGCAAGCCCCTTTTCTCCCCCTTCCCTATCCTTCCTCTTTGCTTTTCCCCACTGCTGCTCTCCTCGTCTTTCTTCCTATATTCTTCTCACTTTCCCTCCACCCTCTTTTCCTTTGTCCTTCATTACTTTTCTCCTTCTTATTTTTCTCCCTCTAACAGCCTGTTCCTTCTGTCATAGCAGCCTCTCCTTCCCTTCCTTCCTTCTCCTCTCAGTGTCTCTAGTGTTTAAACACTCTTCTTTACTTCTTCTTCTCTCTTTTCTTTTCTGTATTCTTTTTTATTGGTTTCTTTTTACAGTCCTACCTATACCTATGTGTTTATCTAGATATTAAATCACCTATCTTCATTTTACTGTATTTTTATTGGTTTTTATGCTTTAGCTGTACTTCAGCAACACACCACATAGAATTTTACTTAATTTTCTTACTGGCTTCATTTACAAAAACTGTTCTCTCTTCTCTCTCCCCATCCCCCCACCGGCAAATGTTCCTTCTATTCTTTTTGCACTATGGTTCAAATCATGAACTCCTTATTGCCAAATTCAGATTTAAATTGAAGATACTAGAGAAAACCACTAGACCATTCAGGTGTAACCTAAATGAAATCACTTACGATTATACAGTGGAAGTGAGAAATAGATTTAAGGGACTAGATCTGGTAGACAGGTGCCTGATGAACTATGGATGGAGGTTCATGACATTGTACAGGAGGCAGTGATCAAGAACATCCCCCAAGAAAAAGAATGCCAAAAAGAAACATGGCTGTCTGAGGAGGCCTTACAAATAGCTGTGAAAAGAAGAGGAGTGAAAAACAAAGGAGAAAAGGAAGGATGCACACATCTGAAAGCAGAGTTCCAAAGAATAGCAAGGAGAGATAAAGCCTTCCTCAGTGACCAGTGCAAAGAAATAGAGGAAAACAATAGAATGGGAAAGACTAGAGATCTCTTCAAGAAAATAAGAGATACCAAGGGAACATTTCATGCAAAGATGGGCTCAAAAAGGACAGAAATGGTCTGGACCTAACAGAAGCAGAAGATATTAAGAGGTGGCAAGACACAGAACTATACAAAAAGATCTTCCTGACCCAGATAAACACGATGGTGTGATTGCTCACCTAGAGCCAGACATCCAAGAGTGCGAAGTCAAGTGGGCCTTAGGATGCATTACTACGAACAAAGCTAGTGGAGGTGATGGAATTCCAGCTGAGCTAGTTCAAATCCTACAAGATGCTGCTGTGAAAATGCTGCACTCAATATGCCAGCAAATTTGGAAAACTCAGCAGTGGCCACAGGACTGGAAAAGGTCAGTTTTCATTCCAATCCCAAAGAAAGGCAATGCCAAAGAATGCCCAAACTGCTGCACAAGTGCACTCATCTCACACGCTAGCAAAGTAATGCTCAAAATTCTCCAAGCCAGGCTTCAACAGTACATGAACCATGAACTTCCAGATGTTCAAGCTGGATTTAGAAAACGCAGAGGAACCAGAGATCAAATTGACAACATGCGCTGGATCATCGAAAAAGTCAAAGAGTTCCAGAGAAACATCTATTTCTGCTTTATTGACTATGCCAAAGCCTTTGACTGTGTGGATCACAACAAACTGTGGAACATTCTTAAAGAGATGGGAATACCAGACCACCTGACCTGCATCTTGAGAAACCTGTATACAGGTCAGGAAGCAACAGTTAGAACTGGACATGGAACAACAGACTGGTTCCAAATAGGAAAAGGAGTACGTCAAGGCTGTATACTATCATCCTGCTTATTTAACGTATATGCAGAGTACATCATGAGAAACACTGGGCTGGATGAAGCACAAGCTGGAATCAAGATTGCTGGGAGAAATATTAATAACCTCAGATATTCAGATGACAACACCCTTATGGCAGAAAGTGAAGAACTAAAGAGCCTCTTGATGAAAGTGAAAGAGGAGTGTGAACAGTTGCCTTAATGCTCAACATTCAAAAACTAAGATCAAGGCATCTGGTCCCATTACTTCATGGCAAATAGATGGGGAAACAGTGCAAACAGTGGCTGACTTTATTTTTCTGGGCTTCAAAATCACTGTAGATGTTGAGTGTAGCCATGAAATTAAAAGATGCTTACTCCTTGGAAGGAAAGTTATGACCAACCTAGACAGCATGTTAAAAAGCAGAGACATGACTTTGTCAACAAAGGTGTGTCTAGTCAAGGCTATGGTTTTTCCAGTGGTCATGTATGGATGTGAGAGTTGGACTATAAAGAAAGCTGAGAACCCAAGAGTTGATACTTTTGAACTGTGGTGTTGGAAAAGACTCTTGAGAGTCCCTTGGACTGCAAGGAGATCCAACCAGTCCATCCTAAAGGAAATCAGTCCTGAGTGTTCATTGGAAGGACCGATGTTGAAGCTGAAATTCCAATACTTTGGCCACCTGATGTGGAGAGCTGACTCATTTAAAAAGACCTTGATGCTGGGAAAGATTGAAGGCAGTCGGAGAAGGGGACAACAGAAGATGAGATGGTTGGATGGCATCACCGACTCAATGGAGATAAGTTTGAGTAGACTCCGGGAGTTGGTGATAGACAGGGAGGCCTGGCATGCTGTGGTCCATGGGGTTGCAAAGTCAGACATGACTGAGTGACTGAACTGAACTGACCTGTCATTTTTAATCCATGTCTATCTATCAATCATCTACCTTTATTTTACTATATTTTTAAACTGATTTGCATGTGTTACCCTCTCCCCCATTTATACTTTGCTTACTTACTCTTTAAGCTTTTTTTCTCTCTTCTTCCATCTCTCTTTTCTGTCCTAACTTTTTCACTGGCTTTTCCTCTTTAGAGTCTTATCTGTATATCTACTATCTAGATTTCAGTCATCCTCATCTCTCTTTTTCAGTGACATTTCAAAACTTCCCCCACCCACATCGTACTTGATCTTCTTATTGCTCCTTTTTCATTTCTCTCTCTCCTATTTTACTTTTTCTGTCCCATTTACTCTTTTACTGTCTTATTCATTTAAAACATGTTTTTTCTTCTCCTTCTTTTTGTTTTTATTCCTTTTCTCTGTTTTTACTTGCTCATTCACTGTGTCTGTTTGTTGTCTTCCATCCCTCCCACCCCTCTCTCTAGCTTCTCTTCCTCACTTCCTTTGTCTCTCCTTCCTCCCTCCTGCCTTCTTTTTTTTTTTTAACTCGCTTTTAATGGACACTTCCTCTTAAAGTTTTGTCTTTTATCTCTCACCCATCCTGTTTAGTCTACAGTCTTTTCCCCTCCAAGTGCTAAATCACTTCAATGGTATCTGACTCTTTATGACCCCATGAACTATAGGTCGCCAGGCTCCTCTGTATGTGAGGTTCTCCAGGCCAGAATACTGGATGAGTTGCCACGTCCTTCTCCAGGGTATCTTCCTTACCCAGGAATTGAGTTGCCACGTCCTTCTCCAGGGTATCTTCCTTACCCAGGAATTGAACTCAAGTCTCCTGTGGATCTGGCATTGCAAGCACATTCTTTACTGCTAAAACAAAGCAAAGCAAAAACAATACCCAGTTGTGGATGTGACTGGTGATGGAAGTAAAGTCCGATGTTGTAAAGAGCAGTATTGCATAGGAACATGGAATGTTATGTCCATGAATCAAGGCAAATTATAAGTGTCAGATGGGAGATGGCAAGAGTGAACATAAACATTTTAGGAATCACCTAACTAAAATGGACTGGAATGGAAGAATTTAACTCAGATGACCATTATATCTACTGCTGTGGGCAAGAATCCCTTAGAAGAAATGGAGTAGCCATCAGAGACAACAAAAGAGCCTGAAATGCAGTACTTGGATGCAATCTCAAAAATGACAGAATGATCTCTGTTCGTTTCTAAGGCAAACCATTCAATATCACAGTAATCCAAGTCTATGCCTTGACCAGTAATGCTGAAGAAGCTCAAGTTGAACAGTTCTATGAAGACCTACACGACCTTCTAGAACTAACACCCCTAAAAGATGTCCATTTCATTATAGGGGACTGGAATGCAAATTAGGAAGTCAAGAAATACCTGGAGTAACAGGCAAATTTGACCTTGGAGTACAAAATGAAACAGGGCAAAGGCTAATAGAGTTTTGCCAAGAGAACGCACTGGTCATAGCAAACACCCACTTCCAACAACACAAGAGAAGACTCTACACATGGACATCACCAGATGGTCAATACCGAAATCAGATTGATTATATTCTTTGCAGCCAAAGATGGAGAAGCTCTATACAGTCAGCAAAAACAAGACCGGGAGCTGACTGTGGCTCAGATCATGAACTCCTTGTTGCCAAATTCAGACTTAAATTGAAGAAAGTAGGGAAAACCACTGGAGAAGGCAATGGCAACCCACTCCAGTACTCTTGCCTGGCAAATCCCATGGACAGAGGAGCCTGGTAGGCTGCAGTCCATGGGGTTGCTAGGAGTCAGACACGACGGAGCAACTTCACTTTCACTTTTCACTTTCATGCATTGGAGAAGGAAATGGCAACCCACTCCAGTGTTCTTGCCTGGAGAATCCCAGGGACGGGGAGCCTGGTGGGCTGCTGTCTCTGGGGTCACACAGAGTCGGACATGACTGAAGTGACTTAGCAGCAGCAGGGAAAACCACTGGACCATTCATGTATGACCTAAATCAAATCCCTACACATGAGAAATAGCTTCAAGGGATTAGGTCTGATATAGTGCCTGAAGAACTATGGACAGAGGTTTGTGACATTGTATAGGAGACAGGGATCAAGACCATCCCCAAGAAAAAGAAATGCAAAAAGGAAAAATGGTTGTCTGAGTAGGCCTCACAAATAGCTATGAAAAGAAGAGAAGTGAAAAGCAAAGGAAAAAGGAAAGATAAACCCATTTGAATGCAGAGTTGTAAAAAATAGCAAGGAGAGATAAGAAAGCCTTCCTCGGTGATCAATGCAAAGAAATAGAGGAAAACAATAGAATGGGAAAGACTAGAGATACCAAGGGAACATTTCATGCAAAGATGGGCTCAAAAAGGACAGAAATGGTATGGACCTAACAGAAGCAGAAGATATTAAGAAGAGGTGGCAAGAATACAGAGAACTATATTAAAAAGGTCTTCATGACCCAGATAATGACGGTAGTGTGATTGCTCACCTAGAGCCAGACACTCTGGAGTGTGAAGTCAAGTGGGCCTTAGGATGCATTACTATGAACAATGTTAGTGGAGGTGATGGAATTCCACCTGAGTTAGTTCAAATCCTACAAGATGCTGCTGTGAAAATGCTGCACTCAATATGCCAGCAAATTTGGAAAACTCAGCAGTGGCCACAGGACTGGAAAAGGTCAGTTTTCATTCCAATCCCAAAGAAAGGCAATGCCAAAGAATGCCCAAACTGCTGCACAATTGCACTCATCTCACATGCTAGCAAAGTAATGCTCAATATTCTCCAAGTCAGGCTTCAACAGTACATGAACCATGAACTTCCAGATGTTCAAGCTGAATTTAGAAAAGGCAGAGGAACCAGAGATTAAATTGCCAACATGCACTGGATTATTGAAAAAGCAAGAGAGTTCCAGAGAAACATCTATTTCTGCTTTATTGACTATGCCAAAGCCTTTGACTGTGTGGATCACAACAAACTGTGGAACATTCTTAAAGAGATGGGAATACCAGACCACCTTACCTGCCTCCTGAGAAATCTGTATACAGGTCAAGAAGGAACAGTTAGAACTGGACATGGAACAACAGACTGGTTCCAAATAGGAAAAGGAGTACGTCAAGGCTGTATATTGTCACCCTGCTTATTTAACTTTTATGCAGAATACATCATGAGAAACACTGGGCTGGATGAAGCACAAGCTGGAATCAAGACTGCCTGGAGAAATATCAGTAACCTCACATATTCAGAAGACATCACCCTTATGGCAGAAAGTGAAGAAGAACTAAAAAGCCTCTTGATGAAAGTGAAAGAGGAGAGTGAAAAAGTTGGCTTAAAAGTCAACATTCAGAAAACTAAGATCATGGCATCTGGTCCTATCACTACTTGGCAAATAGATGGGAAACAGTTGAAACAGTGACAGACTTTATTTTTGGGGGCTCCAAAATCACTGCAGATGTTGAGTGTAGCCATGAAATTAAGACACTTGCTTCTTGGAAGAAAAGTTATGACCAACCTAGACAGCATATTAAAAAGCAGAGACATTACTTCACCAACAAATGTCTGTCTAATCAAAACCATGGTTTTTCCAGTAGTCATGTATGGATATGAGAGGTGGACTCTAAAGAAAGCTGAGTGCTGAAGAATTGATGCTTTTGAACTGTGGTGTTGGAAAAGATTCTTGAGAGTCCCTTAGACTGCATGGACTGCAAAGAGATCCAACCAGTCAATGCTAAAGGAAATCAGTCCCGAGTGTTCACTGGATGGACTGATGTTGAAGCTGAAATTGCAATACTTTGGACACCTGATGCGAAGAACTGACTCATTGGAAAAAACCCTGATGTTGGGAAAGATTGAAGGTGGGAGAAGAAGGGGACGACAAATGATAAGATGGTTGGTTGGCATCTCCCACTCAATGGACATGAGTTTGACTAAACTCCGGGAGTTGGTGATGGACAGGGAGGCCAAGCGTGCTGCAGTCCATGGGGTCCCAAAGAGCTGGACACGACTGAGCGACTGAACTGAACTGAACTGAAGCCACCGGGGAAGCCCCCTCAGAAGTCTCCTTTTAAACAGACCTCTTCCCTAAATTGCACTTGAATTATTTACTTACTCTTTCTTTTCAAGCCTCTTATACAATCACATTCCCTCTTTTTATTTTACTTTTTCCTACTGTCCCATCCTTTAAACACTTACCTTCTTTTTATTTGTTTGCTGATTTAATTCTCTGTCTTTTACTTGCTGCCTTTCATCCATTTGCTTTAATTTTTTGTCTTCCCTCAATGCAAAGAAATAGAGGAAAAAAACAGAATGGGAAAGACTAGAGATCTCTTCAAGAAAATTAGAGATACCAAGGGAACATTTCATGCAAAGATGGGCTCGATAAAGGACAGAAATGGTCTGGACCTAACAGAAGCAGAAGATATTAAGAGGTGGCAGGAATACACGGAAGAACTGTACAAAAAGATCTTCAAGACCCAGATAATCATGATGTTGTGATCACTAATCTAGAGCCAGACATCTTGGAATGTGAAGTCAAGTGGGCCTTAGAAAGCATCACTACACACAAAGCTAGTGGAGGCATTCCAGTGGACCTGTTTCAAATCCTGAAAGATGATGCTGTGAAAGTGCTGCACTCAATATGCCAGCAAATTTAGAAAACTCAGCAGTGGCCACAGGACTGGAAAAGGTCAGTTTTCATTCCAATCCCAAAGAAAGGCAATGCCAAAGAATGCTCAGACTACCGCACAATTGCACTCATCTCACATGCTAGTAAAGTAATGCTCAAAATTCTGCAAGCCAGGCTTCAGCAATACGTGAACCATGAATTCCCTGATTTTAGAAAAAAGCTGGTTTTAGAAAAGGCAGAGGAACCAGAGATCAAATTGCCAACATCCGCTGGATCATGGAAAAAGCAAGAGAGTTCCAGAAAAACATCTACTTCTGCTTTATTGACTATGCCAAAGCCTTTGACTGTGTGGATCACAATAAACTGTGGAAAATTCTGAAAGAGATGGGAATACCAGACCACCTGACCTGCCTCTTGAGAAACCTGTATGCAGGTCAGGAAGCAACAGGTAGAACTAGACATGGAACAACAGACTGGTTCCAAATAGGAAAAGGAGTACGTCAAGGCTGTATACTGTCACCCTGTTTATTTAACTTATATGCAGAGTACATCATGAGAAATGCTGGACTAGAAGAAACACAAGCTGGAATCAGGATTGCCGGGAGAAATATCAATAACCTCAGATATGCAGATGATACCACCCTTATGGCAGAAAGTGAAGAGGAATTAAAAAGCCTCTTGATGAAAGTGAAAGAGGAGAGTGAAAAAGTTGGCTTAAAGCTCAACATTCAGAAAACAAAGATCATGGCATCTGGTCCCATCACTTCATGGGAAATAGATGGGGAAACAGTGGAAACAGTATCAGACTTTATTTTTTTGGGCTCCAAAATCACTGCAGATGGTGACTGCAGCCATGAAATTAAAAGACGCTTAGTCCTTGGAAGAAAAGTTATGACCAACCTAGATAGTATATTCGAAAGCAGAGACATTACTTTGCCGACTAAGGTCCATCTAGTCAAGGCTATGGTGTTTCCTGTGATCATGTATGGATGTGAGAGTTGGACTGTGAAGAAGGCTAAGTGCCGAAGAATTGATGCTTTTGAACTGTGGTGTTGGAGAAGGCTCTTGAGAGTCCCTTGGACTGCAAGGAGATCCAACCAGTACATTCTGAAGGAGATCAGCCCTGGGATTTCTTTGGAAGGAATGATGCTGAAGCTGAAACTCCAGTACTTTGGCCACTGCATGCAAAGAGTTGACTCATTGGAAAAGACTCTGATGCTGGGAAGGATTGGGGGCAGGAGGAGAAGGGGACAACCGAGGATGAGATGGCTGGATGGCATCACTGACTCGATGAACGTGAGTCTGAGTGAACTCCGGGAGATGTTGATAGACAGGGAGGCCTGGCGTGCTGTATTTCATGGGGTCGTGAAGAGTTGGACACGACGAGCGACTGAACTGAACTGAATCTCCTCCCTCCTTCACGCTCCCCTGGCACTTTTCCCATCCCTCTCGCTCCTTTTAAACCCACTCCTCTTCTCAAACATTTCTTTCTCTCATCTGCTATCTTGTTTTGTACTTTCATTTGTTTCTGGGTTACTCTTTTAAAAAGTGTTTATTTATTTGGCTGTAGCAGTTTTTGGTTGTAGCATGTGGCATCTTTGGTCTTTGTTGCGGCGTGTGAGATCTTTAGTTGTGGTATGCAAACTCTTAGTTGTGGCATGTGCATCTACTTCTCTGACCAGGGATTGAACCGGGCCCCTTGTATTTGAAGCACAGAGTTCTAACCACTAGACCACCAGGAAAGCCCTCTGGGTTATTCTTTTAAAAGTTGGTTCTACCTATCTATTATCTATCATGTTTATTTTACAGGTTTTTTTAAAAATTCCTCTGACTCCTTTTGAAGTCTCTCTTTCACACAGTCACATTCTCTCTTCATTTTATTTTTTCCTATAACTTATTCATTAAATTTTTTCTTTTCCTTCCTTTTTTCCTTTATTCCTATTTTTAATAGCTCCTTCTCATGCCTTTTCTTTTGCTTTCTCTTTTCTTTGTCTGCCTGCATGCCTGCCTTCTTCCCTTTCTTCTTCCTATTTTATTCTCTTTTACAGGCTTCTCTTTTCAAACTGTCTGCTTCCTTCTCCCTTTCTCTCTTCCTTTTTTTTTTTTTGTCCTGCCTTTTTTACTGGCTCCTATTCTATAAACTCATTCTATTTACCTCTTTTCTATATTTCTTTCCTCTCTCTTTCTCTGTCCCTTCTCTCTTTCTTCCATGGTTTCTCTGTGTTCCTGTACTGCTTTTCTTACTGGCTACTGGGTCTTCCTTTTTGAAGTATGTTCATATTTTCTGCCTTCGATCTATCCATCTTCCCTCCCTTCCACTTCCCCTTCCCCCTTATTTAATGCTAGTCTTCTGTAACTTTTGAAATCCTTCTCTTTCCTTATTGTACTATACTTTTTCTCTCCCTTTTGTTCTGTGTTTGTTTCTCCTCTTTACATTTCCTTCTTTGCCTTTTTAATCTTTTCATTTTTCGTTTTATTTTCTTTTACTGACTTTTTAACTTCCTCCTTTATAATATTAATATTTTCCTTTTCTCCTATTCTCCCTCTCCTACTGGATCCTTTTATTCATTCAGTCTGTCTTCAATGTACTGCTTTTTCATATTGGCATCTCCTTTTTAAGTCTCTCTCTTTTTTTTTTTTTACTAACTTCTCATTTTTTCCCCTATTACTCCCTGCCCAAATTTTATAGATTTCCCTACTGGCTTCTTTTCAAAGTTTTTTCACACTCTCACATTCTGTTTTTATTTTTTCCATTCACATATCCTTTTTAAACTTCTTTATTCTCTCTTCCTCCTATTCCTTTGTTTCTCTATTTTTGTCTGTATGTCTTTTTCTTGCTCCCTTTCTTTCATTTTCTGTTTTCTTTGTTTGCTTTTTTTCCTCATACTCCTTGTCTTTTTCTCTTGTTTCTTTGACTTTGTCTCCTTCCATTCCCTCATGGTGTGTGTGTGTGTATGTGTACACGTGCACACGCATGCATGCATGTTTATTTTCTTACTAGCTTCTTCTGCTCAATATTCTTATTCATTCATTCACTTTCCTCCTCTTTATATCTCCATTTCATTCTTTCTTTTTGTATCATATTTTCTCCTTTTTAACCTTTTTGTTCTATTTTATTTCTTGCTTAGGACATTTTAAATGTCTCTTCTTCTTTTCTACTTAAATTTTTTCTTCTTTCTCTTTCTAGCTTACTGTTTTGTATAATCTTTTCTTAGTGGACCTCAGTTAAAATTTTCCTTCTATTTTTCCTTCATTGCCTCCCTCTTTGTTCCAGTCTGTTTTGGGGGTAATGTTTTGTCTTACTGGCTCATTTTCTCTATCTATATATAACTGTCTCTTTCCCTTTTTGTTGTTGTTCTGTCTCCTCTACTGGCTCCTTTTTAAACTCCTAGTAAAGGCAGTCTTGTCTGCTGAGCCACTTTACAGAAGTGTGTAATTTGTTATAATGTCTGTAACATAACAATATTGTGTGAATGTGTGTGGGTGTCTGTACATACTCTATGACTTGACCTGTAACTGGGAAGTGCCTGTAAGTGTAAGCTTCTAGAATTTCTCTTTGCAAGGGCCTTGTCACCTCACTATATTACCACATCGAGGTGAAGTCGCTCAGTCGTGTCCGACTCTTTGCAACCCCGTGGACTGTAACCTACTAGGCTTCTCCGTCCATGGGATTCTCCAGGCAAGAATACTGGAGTGGATTGCCATTTCCTTCTCCAGGGGATCTTCCCAACCCAGGTATTGAACCCGGGTCTCCCGCATTGGAGTCAGACGCTTTAACCTCTGAGCCACCAGGGAAGCCCATATTAGCACATAGAGGGGTTTTTACAAAGCCACTGATAATTAATAAATATTTATGCATATTCTACTTACCTTTGTCTTTTATTGTTTCTCTCTCACCTTCTGTTTCATCTTGATTTCTGTTTTCAAATACATTTTCTTCTGATCCTTCTCTCTGAAGGTCATTCCTTTGCATTTTTTGTAAATAAGTGATTTTTTTCTCAAGTTGTGCTTTTTCTAAATATTAAAAAAATATATATTCAGTGTTTAAAATTTAATATCAACTTGCCACTGGAAATGCATAACAGATACTTCAAATATGATGGTACATTTGAAGGAAGCCCTCATTCTTGAGATTTCTAAAATCAGAGTACAGAGCTAGGAAGGTAATAAGGGTAAGCTTCCTTTTGCTGTCCAGTTTGAAGAACGTATTTTAATAACTAGGTCCAACTGAACTCATTGCCTACTTTCTGGAGACTGGTCCCATTTTAGACCAGCCCTTAAAGTCCAGGTTCAGATCAGACTGGCTCTTTCCATCAATAGCGATCCTTGTGAATTTAAGTCACTTCTGAAAATCCACACTTTAAAATATCAAAATTAGCAAAACCTTTTCCTCAAAACAGCCCAGGTTATTGTTCAAAGGTCACTCTACCTTACGGTGAGCATCTTCTTTGACTTTATGTTGTTTTTCAAATCGTGCTTCCCTTTTTACTTCTCCAGTCTTTGACAGCAGTAAGATGTCTTTTGTTTTCCATTTCTAAGGAGCGCAATGTCATGGCAGTCAGCAGGGCTTCTCTTTTATAATCTTTTTGTTTGTTTGTTTGTTTGTTTGGTGAATAAGCAAATTAGTTCAAATTAAGGTCCTTATAGGAACTTGGACAACCATAATGAAAATCTTACATTGGCTTTAGAATGGGCTTATACTTCAAAGGTAGATCTAAAAGATTCTGGAAAGGTGATATTCTCTTATAGATTTGAGGAATTATCATATGTAATATGTTGCCCTTAAATGTATTCTGACAGAGAGCCTGAACAAATAGCCTTGTTTGAGCATTGAGGAGTGAGAATACAGACATGATTATTTTTCACTAGAGTTAAATTCTAAAACTGTAAGAGCAGATGAAGTGTGGGTATGTAATTTGTGGTATCAGTCTCACTATGTTAAGTAAAAGCTTGTCTGTTATAATGGTGATACAAGATTAATAGCAGTTTATTATTTTAAAATAATTATGATTTTTTAAAGCAGTGGTTTATTTCTTAGACCTGAAATAACTTCAGGTAATATGGTGGGATTGCTAAAAATGTTTATAAATAAAATAATCACACATAATTTTCCCATCAATATTTAAATTTGGTGTTTCTCACCTCTTCAGTTTGTTTCCAGAGACTAAGTTTTCCTCTAATGTGATCCCGATGTCGTCTTTTTTCTTCCTTTATCCAGAGTAGGTTCTGCTTTTCTGCCATGTGTTCAAGCTTGTTTAATTCCAAGCTAATCATATCTAAATATCTAAGTAAAAGTGAAAATTTAAGGGAAGATAAATTGGTTGTTTCCCTTATGATGGTATTATCTACTCTGATATTCCCGAACCACCTTCTGGGTTGCTTTTTATTTCCTAAACTACAGGAATGTCCTCATCAGACTATTACTGTGGTTGGTACAATGGCAAAATGTAGAACAGACTGACTTAAAGCATTTTATACAGAGATTAGTCATAATTCAGGAGCTCTGTAACATGAATTTCCAAGGATGGCTGAAGTCAACTTAAGGACTGACTTCCAAAAACAAGTATATTTGAATTTTCTTTAAAAAATAAGTGGCTATTGCCCTCTCTGTCATTGTCAAGTCCTTGAACAATCTCTCATGTATAGACAGGTCTGCAGAATACCAGTCTGCTACTTCAGTGTACCAGTATATATTCTGGCATATCATGACATGAATCCATGGAATATAAGAGCTAGGTATTGGGGAACTGGCCCTCACCCCTGATAAAGGAAAGAGAAGGAACTGTAACTCATCCCTTTGCCTCCTGGGGCATGGGCTCAGCCGCTGAATGATAAGATTGACTGTGTGTGAGTAATAGCTAAATGAACATACATGGTTGGTTGGGGGTAACACCTGTTTATATTAGCATCAGATGAAGTTATAGCAACTCTCTCTGTTTTATCCGGCAGTAATTTCCTTAAACTTAAGTTTGAAATGTGCTAATGACACCTTTCCCTCTACTACTATGAACTTGGGTTTCCCAAGCTCAAGGAGCTGTACTTCGGAATTGTTCTTCAAATATCAGTTTGTCTTACCTCTTGGGTTCCTCATGACTCCATTTTCTCAAGTAGAAACTCTTTCCTAGCTATGGTATCAAAGTTTCCAATCACTGCTATCTCTTAATCTCCTTTCTTTTCAGTCCACATTGAAGACTATAGGAAGTTAAATTGTGTCTAATACTTTTAAAATTCTGCTTTCAATTATTTCTAGTACTTTTACAGTTTTCTGGAGTCCACAATATGTCCACCAAGATATACATTAACTTTAGTCATACCTTTGCTTTATCAACAGTTCTTGGTCTGGAGTTGTTTGTTTATTTTCTTGTAACAGCCAATCTTGGAACTGTGTAGTGCCATGACTGTCACAGGCTCTCTTGGTTTCATACAATTTATTTACTTGTTTTTCAATCATTTTCTGGGAGGGGGAAAAAAAGAATTACAGTGTTTATATTGGCCAGAAATAACCTTGTCCTTTGATATGACTTCTCATGTTTCAGGCTTGGTAAATGTCCTGTAGTTTACAAATGGTTAATTAACCTGCATTTAAGTCTTTCTTCCACAACCTACATAAAAACTTTCTTACAGGCCTCAAATAAAACAAATTCAAGTATTTAACTTACTTGTTCTCTTACACAGTTTCTTTCAATGTCTGATTTCAAACTGGTGAGATACTGCCTGTACTTATTCAATTCCTTAAAGGTACATACAACTTATAAAAACAAATATATAGGGGAGTGGCTAAGATGGCGGAGGAATAGGATGGGGAGACCACTTTCTCTCCAACAAATTCATCAAAAGAACATTGAAACGCTGAGTAAATGGTACAAAACAACTTCTGAATGCCAGCAGAGGACATCAGGCACCAAGAAAAGCAGCCCCTTGCCTTTGAAAAGAGGTAGGAAAATATATAAAAGACAAAAAGAAGGGACAAAAGAGGTAGGGATGGAGCTCTGTCCTGGGAAGGGAGTCTTAACAAGAGAGAAGTTTCCAAACACCAGGAAACACTCTCACGGCTGAGTCTGTGGCAAGCCTTGGAAGCACAGAGGGCAAAATAACAGGGAGGAAAAATAAATAAATAATTAAAACCCACAGAGTACGAGCACAACGGTAACTGCCCAAGTGGAGAAGCAGCGCAGACTCCTGCATCCACCACTAGTAAGCAGGGGCTAGGCAGGGAAACGCGGGCTGCATTGCTTAGAATAGGGACCGGGCCTGAATGCCCCGAGTGTAATCAGAGTGAACTAACTTGGGCTAGCAAACCAGACTGTGGGATAGCTACCATGTGAAAAGCTCTAACACAAGACACCGCCAAGACAGCACACAGAACAAAGGATGAAACAGAATTAGCCGGCTGCAGACCATCCCTCTCTGGTGACAGGCAGCCAGAGCCAGAGGGCCGGAAGGGGGCAATCCCAACCACAGAGAGGCATTATCTACCAAACAGAAAGCAGGCTCCTTTGCTAAGACTTCTTGGGGTTCTGGACAGTCATCATCCGCCTGAGAAGGTGCGCCAGTTGTACACCCAGAAAACTGAGCAGCAGGGACGGGAGAGGCGATAAGTTGCAGCATCCGTGCTCGCCAAACACCTGAGCTGCCCGGACCTGGGAAGGGCACAAAACGCCAGCCCAACCGAGTCTGCTCCTCTGAGGAGTACCTGAGTGCCTAAACCTGAGCAGCTTAGACATGGGTGGTGCATGTAGCCCAGGGCTGGCCTTGGATGGTTCCCGGGCGAGCAACCTAGAGCCTGAGCACGGTGGACAGAGAGGGTACACATGCCATGAACAGGGGCAGGCCCAGTGAGGCTGAGACACTGTGAGCACACGCCGGTGTTAGTTGTTTGCAGCGTCCCTCCCTCCCCACATCGCAACTGAACAAGTGAGCCTAAAAAAGTGTCCACCACCACCCCCCTTGTGTCAGGGTGGAAATCAGACACTGAAGAGACCAGAAAACAGAAGAAGCTAAAACAGAGGGAACTGCCTTGGAAGTGACAGGTGCAATAAATTAAAACCCTGTCATTGGTACCAACTACATAGGCAGGGGCCTGTAGATCTTGAGAAATATAAGCCAGACCAAGGAACTATCTGAAAATGAACTGACCCCACACTGCCCACACCACCACCAGAGAAAGTCTTAGATATATCTTTACTATTTTTATGATCATTTTTTTCTTCTTTTTTTAACTTTAAAAAAATTTTAAGTCCTCTATTACTCCTTTAATTTTCATTTTTATAACCTACTATTACTTTTCAAAACAGACACTATTTTTAAAGCAAACTTCATATATATATATATTTTAAATACTTTTGTGACTTTTTTTCTTCTTCTTCTTTTCTTTAATATTGTATTTTTGAATTTTCAATCTTTGCTTTTTGGTAGTTATCAATTTTATACCTTTAAAAACCCAATCTTCAGTACCCATTTTTACCTGCAAGCGAGATTACTAGCTTGACTGCTCTCTCCTTTGACTCTACTTTTTTCTCCACCAGGTCACCTCTGTCTCCTCCCTCCCCCTTCTCTTCTCTACCCAACTCTGTGAATCTCTGTGTGTTCCAGATGGTGGAGAACACTTAGGGAACTGATTACTGGCTGGATCTGTCTCTCTCCTTTTCATTTCCCCCTTTTATCCTCCTGGCCTCCTCTGTCTCCTTCCTCTTCTCTTCTCTGTATACCTCCATGAACATCTCTGAGCGGTCCAGACTGTGGAGAGCACACAAGGAAGTGATTACTGGCTAGCTTGCTCTCTCCTCTTTTGATTCCACCTCATCTCATTTAGGTCACCTCTAACCCCCTCCTCCCTCTTCTCTTCTCCATGTAATTCTGTGCACCTCTCTGGGTGTCCCTCACTGTGGAGAAACTTTTTATCTTTAACCTAGATGTTTTATCAATAGTGCTGTATAGAAGGAGAAGTCTTGAGACTACTGTAAAAATAAGACTGAAAACCAGAAGCAGGAGGCTTAAGTCCAAATCCTGAGAACATCAGAGAACTCCTGACTCCAAGGAACATTAATCAATAGGAGCTCATCAAACGGCTCCATACCTATACTGAAACCAAGCACCACCCAAGGGCCAACAATTTCCAGAGCAAGACATACCACGCAAATTCTCCAGCAACACAGGAACATAGCCCTGAGCTTCAATATACAGGCTGCCCAAAGTTACCCCAAAACCATTGGCATATCATAACTCATTACTGGACACTTCATTGCACTCCAGAGAGAAGAAATCCAGCTCTACCCACCATAACACCGACACAAGCTTCCCTAACCAAGAAACCTTGACAAGCCACTGATACAACCCCACCCACAGCGAGGAAACTCCACAATAAAGAGAACTCCGCAAACTGCCAGAATACAGAAAGGCCAGCCCAAACGCAGCAATATAAACAAGATGAAGAGACAGAGGAATACCAGCAGGTAAAGGAACAGGATAAATGCCCACCAAACCAAACAAAAGAGGAAGAGATAGGGAATCTACTTGATAAAGAATTCCAAATAATAATAGTGAAAATGATCCAAAATCTTGAAATAAAAATGGAATCAGAGATAAATAGCCTGGAGACAAGGATTGAGAAGATGCAAGAAAGATTTAACAAGGACTTAGAAGAAATAAAAAGAGTCAATATATAATGAGTAATACAATAAATGAGATCAAAAACACTCTGGAGGCAATGAATAGTAGAATAACGGAGGCAGAAGATAGGATTAGTGAAGTAGAAGATAAAATGGTAGAAATAAATGAATCAGAGAGGAAAAAAGAAAAACGAATTAAAATAAATGAGGAGAATCTCAGAGACCTCCAGGACAATATTAAACACTCCAATATTCAAATCATAGGAGTCCCAGAAAAAGAAGACAAAAAGAAAGACCATGAGAAAATACTTGAGGAGATAACAGTTGAAAACTTCCCTAAAATGGGGAAGGAAATTATCAACCAAGTCCAAGAAACCCAGAGTCCCAAATAGGATAAACCCAAGGCAAAACACCCCAAGACACATATTGATCAAATTAACAAAGATCAAACACAAAGAACAAATATTAAGAGCAGCAAGGGGAAAACAACAAATAACACACATGGGGATTCCCATAAGGATAACAGCTGATCTTTCAACAGAAACTCTTCAGACCAGGAGGGAATAACAAGACATACTTAAAGTGATGAAAGAAAATAACCTACAGCCCAGATTACTGTACCCAGCAAGGATCTCATTCAAATATGAAGGAGAAATCAAAAGCTGTACAGACAAGCAAAAGCTGAGAGAATTCAGCACCACCAAACTAGCTCTCCAACAAATGCTAAAGGATACTCTCTAGACAGGAAACACAAAAAGGGTGTATAAACCCAACCCAAACCAATAAAGTAAATGGCAATGAGATCATACTTATCAATAATTACCTTAAATGTAAATGGGTTGAATGCCCTAACCAAAAGACAAAGACTGGCTGAATGGATACAAGAACAAGAGCCCTATATATATTGTCTACAAGAGACCCACCTCAAAACAAGGGACACATACAGACTGAAAGTGAAGGGCATGAAAAAGATATTCCATGCAAATAGAGACAAAAAGAAAGCAGGAGTAGCAATACTCATATCCAATAAAATAGACTAAAACAAAGGCTGTGAAAAGAGACAAAGAAGGCCACTACAAAATGATCAAAAGATCAATCCAAGAAAAAGATATAACAATTATAAATATATATGCACCAACATAGGACCACCACAATATGTAAGACAAATGCTAACGGGTATGAAAGGGGAAATTAACAATAACACAATAATAGTGGGAGACTTTAAGACCCCACTCACACCTATGGATAGATCAACTAAATAGAAAATTAACAAAGAAACACAAACTTTAAATGATACAATAGACCAGTTAGACATAATTGATATCGATAGGACATTTCACCCCAAAACAATGAATTTCACCTTTTTTTCAAGTGCACACGGAACCTTCTCCAGGATAGATCACATCCTGGGCCATAAATCTAGCCTTGGTAAATTCAAAAAAATTGAAATCATTCCAAGCATGTTTTCTGACCATAATGCAGTAAGATTAGATCTCAATTACAGAAGAAAAACTATTAAAAATTCCAACATATGGAGGCTGAACAACACACTTCTGAATAATCAACAAATCACAGAAGAAATCAAAAAAGAAATCAAAATATGCATAGAAATGAATGAAAATGAAAACACAACAACCCCAGATTGGTGGATCACTGTAAAATCAGTGCTAAGGGGAAAGTTCATAGCAATACATGTATACCTCAAGAAACAAGAAAAAAGTCAAATAAATAACCTAACTCTACACCTAAAGCAACTAGAAAAGGAAGAAATGAAGAACCCCAGGGTTAGTAGAAAGAAATCTTAAAAATTACGGAAGAAATAAATGCAAAAGAAACAAAAGAGACCATAGCAAAAATCAACAAAGCCAAAAGCTGGTACTTTGAAAAGATAAATAAAACTGACAAATCATTACCCAGACTCATCAAGAAACAAAGGGAGAAAAAGCAAATCAATAAAATTAGAAATGAAAATGGAGAGATCACAACAGACAACACAGAAATACAAAGGATCATAAGAGACTACTACCAGCAATTATATGCCAATAAAATGGAAATATGGAAGAAATGGACAAATTCTTAGAAAAATACAACTTTCCAAAACTGAACCAGGAAGAAATAGAAAATCTTAACAGACCCATCACAAGCACGGAAATTGAAACTGTAATCAAAAATCTTCCAGCAAACAAAAGCCCAGGTCCAGACGGCTTCACAGCTGATTTCTACCAAAAATTTAGAGAAGAGCTAACAACTATCCTATTCAAACTCTTCCAGAAAATTGCAGAGGAAGGTCAACTTCCAAACTCATTCTATGAGGCCACCATCACCCTAATACCAAAACCTGACAAAAATGCCACACAAAAAAAAAAGAAAACTAGAGGCCAATATCACTGATGAACATAGATGCAAAAATCCTTAACAAAATTCTAGCAATCAGAATCCAACAACACAATAAAAAGATCATACACCATGACCAACTGGGTTTTACCCCAGGGATGCAAGGATTCTTCAATATCCACAAATCAATGTAATACACCACATTAACAAATTGAAAAATAAAAGCCATATGATTATCTCAATAGATGCAGAGAAAGCCTTTGACAAAATTCAACATCCATTTATGATAAAAAAAAACTCTCCAGAAAGCAGGAATAGAAGGAACATACCTCAACATAATAAAAGCTATATATGACAAACCCACAGCAAACATTATCCTCAATGGTGAAACACGGAAAGCATTTCCCCTAAAGTCAGGAACAAGACAAAGGTGCCCACTTTCACCACTACTATTCAACATAGTTTTGGAAATTTTGGTCACAGCAATCAGAGCAGAAAAAGAAATAAAAGGAATCTAAATTGGAAAAGAAGAAGTAACACTCTCACTGTTTGCAGATGACATGATCCTCTACATAGAAAACCCTAAAGACTCCACCAGAAAATTACTAGAGCTAATCAATGAATATAGTAAAGTTGCAGGATATAAAATCAACACACAGAAATCCCTTGCATTTCTATACACTGATAATGAGAAAATAGAAAAAGAAATTAAGGAAATAATTCTATTCACCACTGCAATGAAAAGAATAAAATACTTAGGAATATATCTACCTAAAGAAACTAAGACCTATATATAGAAAACTATAAAACACTGATGAAAGAAATCAAAGAGGACACTAATAGATGGAGAAATATACCATGTTCATGGATCAGAAGAATCAATATAGTGAAAAGAAGTATACTACCCAAAGCAATCTATAGATTTAATCCAATCCCTATCAAGCTACCAGTGATATTATTCACAGTGCTAGAACAAATCATTTCACAATTTGTATGGAAATACAAAAAACCTCAAATAGCCAAAGCAATCTTGAGAAAGAAGAATGGAACTGGAGGAATCAACCTGCCTGACTTCAGGCTCTACTACAAAGCCACAGTCATCAAGACAGTATGGTAGTGGCACAAAGACAGAAATATAGATCAATGGAACAAAATAGAAAGCCCAGAGATAAATCCACACACCTATGGACACCTTATCTTCAACAAAGGAGGCAAGAATATACAATGGAAAAGACAATCTCTTTAACAAGTGGTGCTGGGAAAACTGGTCAACCACTTGTAAAACAATGAAACTAGAACAATTTCTAATACCATACACAAAAGTAAACTCAAATTGGATTAAAGATCTAAAAGTAAGACCAGAAACTATAAAACTCCTAGAGGAGAACATAGGTAAAACACTCTCCGACATAAATCCCAGCAGGATCCTCTATGACCCACCTCCCAGAATACTGGAAATAAAAGCAAAAATAAACTAATGGGACCTAATTAAATTAAAAGCTTCTGCACAACAAAAGAAACTATAAGCAAGGTGAAAAGACAGCCTTCAGAATGGGAGAAAATAATAGCAAATGAAGCAACTGACAAACAACTAATCTCAAAAACATACAAGCAACTCCTGCAGCTCAATTCCAGAAATATAAACGACCCAATCAAAAAATGGGCCAAGAACCAAATAGACATTTCTCCAAAGAAGACATACAGATGGCTAACAAACACATGAAAAGATGCTCAACATCACTCATTTTCAGAGAAATGCAAATCAGAACCACAATGAGGGACCATCTCACGCCAATCAGAATGGCTGCAATCCAAAAGTCTACAAACAATAAATGCTGGAGAGGGTGTGGAGAAAAGGGAACCCTCTTACACTGTTGGTGGGAATGCAAACTAGTACCGCCACTATGGAGAACAGTGTGGAGATTCCTTAAAAAACTGGAAATAGAACTACCTTATGACCCAGCAATCCCACTGCTGGACATACACACCGAGGAAACCAGAATTGAAAGAGACACATGTACCCCAACGTTCACTGCAGTACTGTTGATAATAGCCAGGACATGGAAGCAACCTACATGTCCATTGGCAGATGAATGGATAAGAAAGTGGTGGTACATATACACAATGGAGTATTACTCAGCCATTAAAAAGAATACATTTGAATCAGTTCTAATGAGGTGGATGAAACTGGAGCCGATTATACAGAGTGAAGTAAGCCAGAAAGAAAAACACCAATACAGTATACTAATGCATATATATGGAATTTAGAAAGATGGTAACAATAACCCTGTATGTGAGACAGCAAAAGAGACACAGATGTATAGAACAGTCTTTTGGACTCTGTGGGAGAGGAAGAGGGTGGGATGATTTGAGAGGATGGCATTGAGACATGTATAATATCATATAAGAAACAAGTCGCCTGTCTAGGTTTGATGCAGGGTGCATGATGCTTGGGGCTGGTGCACTGGGATGACCCGTAGGGATGGTGTGTGGGGGTGGAGGTGGGAGGAGGGTTCAGGATTGGGAACACATGTACATCCGTGGCGGATTCATGTTGATGTGTGGCAAAACCGATACAATATTGTAAAGTAAAATCATCATCATCATCATAATAAATTTAAAACAAACATATATAAATAGAAAGTTGTAACAATCATGAATCTTTCCAGAGAAAAGTGTCATAAGAACATTATTTTAGTAACAATTTTGGGATCAAAGGTAGTGACAGCACATTTTGGTAATAATTTAGAAGGCAGTATCTCTCTACAGTAGCTGTATCACCAGGAAATGTCTACCTAAATAATATTATTTCAATAATATGGTTCACATAAAATAAATGTTATTGAAATATCAGTATAATAATGATTAACTTTCAGAAGAATTTATTCTATCAAGCTGTATTCTGTTATGTTTCCATTTTGTCTCTAGTCTTCTCAAAGGGTATTGGAAATATCTCTTAATGGGTATACGGTGCCATTAATACTTTTAGAGCCAAAGGAAAGGCACTATAAATACAGCTGAGAGAAAATGTATAAATAAATGTGTATGCATATGTCTTTACATATTCAAATCATTTGGTGTTTATCTTTTGCTTTTATTAAAGAAAAATGATCAAGTGGGAACAATTTTATTTAGAAACAGCCACCTGATTTCTCTTTACTCAAATACTGAGTAATTCATTGAGTTTTCTGTCAGGTATTCTTTATTGCTCAATTAAAAGTTGACACAGGTTCCCAGTGAAGTACAGAAGCAAGCTTCTATCAAGACCATGGGTTTATGCTGGTTAACTGGAAGCAAGCTGCAACCTACCTTATTACTGCTGGTGACATAGCCATCTTTCTTTAATCTCCTCAGGATATCTTTTCGCCTATAGTATGATTTTAAACGTGGATTGTGCAGGCTTTTATAGCTGGTTTGCAAAAGCCGACAATAAGGATCAGACAGGTTAAAGTCATAAGAAGGTTGATAAAGCTGCAAACACATAGATTGAAAGGTGTTACATATGTAAAATAAATGAAATCACACTTTTAAACCTCAATTTGTTAAGGTGATTAGGCTGTTCATTGAAAATAAAACATGCAAGAACAATCTGAAGTGAGAGAATACTGACAATGAGCTGATCTGAAAAGAAGACAGTAGAATACTGTAATTTTCCTTCCACTTGCATTTAAATCAATATGAAAGATCTTTAAATTCTGTTTCTGTAGTACTCTCCTAAAGTGATTTGTGGTTCACAAAGCAGCAAAGTCAGGTGAAGAAGCATGGCCTAAGAAATTAGGAGCCTGTGGTTCTAGTCTAAACTCTGCTACCATCATCTACCTGTCATAGCTTCACCTTACAAGGGGGTCAAGGGTGCTGCTACTGCTGCTAAGTTACTGCAGTCATGTCCAACTCTGTGCGACCCCATAGACGGCAGCCCACCAGGCTCCCCCGTCCCTGGGATTCTCCAGGCAGGAACACTGGAGTGGGTTGCCATTTCCTTCTCCAATGCATGAAAGTGAAAAGTGACAGTGAAGTCACTCAGTCATGTCCTACTCTTAGCGACCCCACGGACTGCAGCCTACTAGGCTCCTCTATCCATGGGATTTTCTAGGCAAGAGTACTGGAGTGGGGTGCCATTGCCTTCTCAAGGTCAAGGGTAGAGGTAAAAAAAAAAAAAAAACCAAACTAAATGTGCAAAATGTAGTGTTACTTCCTTGAGGAAATATTGCTAAAAGATAAAGAAAGATCCCACTAAGTTAGTGTTTAGGGTAGTTGAATATAGTACCTGATCATAATTAAATACATGTGTTTGAGGGGAATAAATATAATAAAGTATAGAGCGAATCAGTATAAGTAGGGGGAAAAATCAGGAAATTAAGTAGCTAACAAGTGAATAAAAGAGTAATACAATGTAAATATGGGAAATATAAGATAGTGGAGCAAGAAACCAATGAAGAGGGCTACATTTACAAACTGAAGAGGAGTGTTATCACTTGTAGTCAAATAGGCTTTGAGTATGTTTTAGGAATGTTAATTTGTGGGAAGGGGTAGAATGTACTGGTTTTGAAAAGAGAAATTATATTGCTTTCCAACAATAAAACTTAAAAAAATCATATGCAAAGCCCCCTATGCATCCTTGATGACACCCTAGAGAGAAAAATGGTAAGGAAATAAGTAAAATCAGGAAATAAGTAGAAATAATGTGATGAAAGCACACACTCAGAGAGTTCGAACCTCCTTCAGGCTTGGCCTAAAGCTAAGGACAGGGTAGGGAGTGTTAGGCAGAGGGCGTAAACAGTGCGCGAGGCACTCTGAACCAGAAACAGCACTTTGGTGCTGAGTGAGAGAATGCAGACCAAGGGCAATGTAAATTCTAAGGAAAGATGAAACCGTTGGGGTTTGGGACACTGGGGAAAGGCTTCATATAGTAGCTCTTGAAAGATGGCTCAGATTGAAGGTCAGGAAGGAGAGGAGAACATGCCAGGTTTCAGGACCCAGATGGACAAAGGCAGAGAAGTAGAAGTTACCATACTATGTGTGGACAGGAAGAAAAGACCTAGACCTTTCAGAGCTGAGGTCTGGGTCGGAGATAAGGCTGAATTGGGTGGCAGAGGCCTATCACGAGGCCTTCTATCATTCAACTGAGGTTCAGACACTGAATACTTCAACTCATTTTAACTTCACTTGGTGTGTGAAACTGAAGGTGACTCAAAGCAAAATAATAGCAGTGTTTCAAGTTTAACAGCAAGCAGAAAACAGTCAAGAAAATCACTTAAGCACTACTAAAAGTTAGTTTACCTTTTCACTTGAATACGTAGTATAGGATACATTATTACTTTCTGGAACAGCTGGAAGCTTGACCGCAAGAGGAAGATCCAATAGATTAGCGGCTCCGACCTCTGGGATGGGGTCTTTCTGCGAGCTCTGTCAGATATAAGTAGAAACCTTGTTCTTTGTTTCTAGTACTATTATTTTAGTTTAGACCAATCTACTTAAACTTCAATGGGCTAATACCTCCAAATAAACCAAAGACACACACTCGGGGTTGAAAGAAACTGCCCTGTTGATAACCTGAAGGCCTCCCAGTTTACCCCTGTTACCAGCCCAATCTCTGAGCTCCATTCAAAGCTAATCTCGGCCAGAGGGAGCTCTAGTCACTGCAGAGGGTCTGGGAGCCGGAAACCCAGCTTCAAGGCCCCACCCCCTCTGCTGAGTCCTCCCCCGTAATCTTTGGTCTGCCCACCCTCCTTCCCTCCCAAGACCCAGCCCTGGAGCCAGAAAGAGGAGGAGGATGACCGACTGGCCCCCACTCACGGAGTCACACTGCTTCCTGTTGGCAGTTAGGCTGCTGGCGGCCGCCTTAGAGGTGGCAGCCTGAGCAGCCTTGTAGCGGTTATTGAGGTACCGGTCCATGGCCACCCATCAGCCCCTGCTGGGGGCTGGGGTGCCACAAGCTGTCTCGGTTTCTTCTCTTCGCACACACCTTTCCCCCTCTACGGCCGCAGCTAGTTTGGGCAACCCAGACACCTGTCACGAGGGTAACGGCTCCTCCAGGCCACGCCCCTCACAATGCTGGGTTCCAGGCTGCCGTGCTGACGTCCTAAAAGGGCGCCTCCCCAAAGGGCGTCGCCCTCAAGTGAGGGGATGGGGCGTTGTGACCACACTAGCTGCCACCTGGGGCCTCCGGCGCATGCGCAGAGCCCAACCCTCAAGGGCCAAGCGAGATGGGGAAGTGGTCCAAGAGACTTGGTGTAGGAGGACCACAGTTGACATTACCTTTCAACCTGAAACCAATAGCCCTAATTTAAACTAGAAATGTATCAGTTTTTGTCAGTGTATTCTTGTTTATTCGTTAAGTCGTGTCTGACTCTTTTGACTAGCTCACCAGGGTCCTATGTCCGTGGGATTTCTCAGGCAGGAATACTGGCGTGGGTTGCCATTTCCTTCTCCAGGGGATCTTCCTGACTCGGCTCGAACTCACATCTCCTACATTGGCAGGTGGATTCTTTACCACTGAGCCACTAGGAAAGCCCTTGTCTCTGGATAGCTGCCTGTAATTCTTCTAATTCTTCCTGACCCCCAAAGAGCTATGATTCTGTTCAACACATTCCTCTGAGTAATTGTGTAGTTTGCACTAAGACCAGAGGACTAGCTTAGAAACCCAGCTTCAAGGCCCCACCCCCTCTGCTGAGTCCTCCCCCGTAATCTTTGGTCTGCACACCCTCCTTCCCTCCCAAGACCCAGCCCTGGAGCCAGAAAGAGGAGGAGGATGACCGACTGGCCCCCACTCACGGAGTCATACTGCTCCCTGTTGGCAGTTAGGCTGCTGGCGGCCGCCTTAGAGGTGGCAGCCTGAGCAGCCTTGTAGCGGTTATTGAGGTACCGGTCCATGGCCACCCATCAGCCCCTGCTGGGGGCTGGGGTGCCACAAGCCGTCTCGGTTTCTTCTCTTCACGCACACCTTTCCCCCTCTACGCCCACAGCTAGTCTGGGCAACCTGTCACGAGGGTAACGGCTCCTCCAGGCCACGCCCCTCACAATGCTGGGTTCCAGGCTGCCGTGCTGACGTCCTAAAAGGGCGCCTCCCCAAAGGGCGTCGCCCTCAAGTGAGGGGATGGGGCGTTGTGACCACACTAGCTGCCACCTGGGGCCTCCGGCGCATGCGCAGAGCCCAACCCTCAAGGGCCAAGCGAGATGGAGAAGTGGTCCAAAAGACTTGGTGTAGGAGAAGGAAATGGCAACCCACTCCAGTGTTCTTGCCTGGAGAATCCCAGGGTCGGAAGAGCCTGGTGGGCTGCCGTCTATGGGGTCTCACAGAGTTGGACACGACTGAAACAACAGCAGCAGCAGCAGCAGGAGGACCACAGTTGACATTACCTTTCAACCTGAAACCAATAGCCCTAATTTAAATTAAACCAGAAATGTATCAGTTTTTTGTCAGTGTATTGTTCTTGTTTATTCGTTAAATCATGTCTGACTCTTTTGACCATAGCCCACCAGGCTCCTCTGTCCGTGGCATTTCCCAGGCAGGAATACTAGCGTGAGTTGCCATTTCCTTCTCCAGGGGATCTTCCCGACTCAGGGATCGAACTCACATCTCCTGCATTGGCAGGCGGATTCTTTACCACTGAGCCACTAGGAAAGCCCTTGTCTCTGGATAGCTGCCTGTAATAATTCTAATTTTTCCTGACGTCTAAAGAGCTATGATTCTGTTCAACATATGCCTCTGAGTAATTGTGTAGTTTGCACTAAGCCCAGAGGACTGGCTTTATACATCTTTATTCAGTCCTGTCTGACCACTTTATAGATCCTGTGATGGACCAGGCATAGGACAAACAGTTCCATTCCAAAATGGGGAAACTGGAAGGAAAAAAAAGCTGTCGCTGCTTTAAAACAGTTTGTAACACAACAGGGCAAATTCTATTAGGAATAACGGGTTTAGAATAATTCTCTGTGGCTCTATCCACTGGCCCACCTCAGCTCTAGGTGGCAGCCCACCATCTGGAAAGAAGAGGTGGCCAGGCCCCCTGCCTCTTGTGGAGGTTCTGCTGCTCAGACCTGAGCAGCTATGCTGCCCTCTGCTGCTGAGGACTTAGCCCCGCCCTCTGTAACCATAACCGGGAGGAGGCCCTGCCCTCAGGAAAGGAGGAAGTCTGAACCTCTTAGCCCTGTGCAGAGACTCCAACCGCTGGACCCAGGAGGGAGCCCCACTCTCTGGAACCCAGAACATGGACAGTCCCCGGTGGCCACCTGCCTCTATCATGGGCAGGAGCCCTGCCCTCTGCAACCGAGGGAGCAGCTCTGCCTTCAGAGAAACAGAAGGCAGCCTGGCCCTCTGCACCCTGGGTGGTAACTTTGCCCTCTGATCTTTGTGCAGTGACCCCACTGTCTGATCTCTGGGCAGTGACACATCCTCTGATCTTTAGACAGAGATCCCACAATATCAGGCCTGGACAGTGACCCCACCCTCTGATCATTAGGCAGTGACCTCACCCTCTGATCTCTGGGCAGTGACCTCAACCCTCTGTTCTCTTTGGAGTGACCACACTCTCAGGCCTGGAATGTGGCCTCACCTTTTGATCTCTGGGCAATAACCCTACCCTCTGATCTTTGGGCAGTGGCTCTACCCTCTCAGGCTTGGGCAGTGACCCCCAACTCTGATTATTGGGCAGTGGCACCACACTTCAGGCCTGGGGAGTGACACTACCCTGTTATCTCTGGACAGTGACCTTACCTTCTGATCTCTGGGCAGTGGCCTTGCCCTCTGTTCTCTTTGGAGTGACCACACTCTCAGGCCTGGACTGTGACCATACCCTCTGATCTCTGGACAGTGACCACATCCTTTCAGGCTTGGACCAGCCCCACTATCTGATCTTTCAAGAGTGACCCGAACTCTCAGGCTTGGACCGTGAAGTGGGGCTTCAGAGAGTGAAGCCCCACTCTCTGATCTGTGTGCAGTGACTCCACCTTCTCAGGCCTTCCCAGTGACCTCACCCTCTTTCTCTGGTTAGTGACACCTCCCCTTTGGCCTGGAGACTGACCACACCCTCTGTTCTTTGGGATGTGACCTTACCCTCTCATATCAAGGCACTGACCTTACCCTGTTGTCTCTGGGCAGAGACCCCACCCTCTGATCTCTGGGCACAGATCCTACCCTCTGTTCTCTGGATAGTTATCCTACCCTCTAAGCCTGTATAGTGACTCCATCCTCTGATCTTTGGGCAGAGATTGATCTCTGGACGTGACCTCACCCTCTCAGGCCTGTAAAGTGACCATATCCGCTGATTTCTGGGCAGTAATCCCACCCTCTCTTCTCTGGGCAGTGACCCTACCCTCTGATCTCTGGGCAATGACCCTGCTCTGTTATCTCTGGGCAGTGACCCTACCCTCTGGTCTGTGAACAGTGGCATCACCTTCTAATCTCTGGACAGTGAATCTGCCCTCTGATCCCTGGGGAGATCCCACCTCTGATTTCTGGGCAGGAACCCATGCTCTGATCTCTGGGTACTGACATCACTCTGAACTCTGGACAGTGACTCCACCCTCTGAACTGTGGGCAATGACTTCAGCCTCTGATCTCTGAGCACTGACTGCTCCCTCTGATTGAAGGATAGTGACATCACCCTCTGATCTCTTGACAGTGACCTCATCCTCTGATCTCTGGGCAGTTACCTCTCAAGGCTGGACATGACTTCACCCTGTGATCTCTGGACACTGACCTCAGTCTCTCAGTCCTGGAAGTGACCCCACCCCCTCAGGCCTGTGTAGTGACCTCACCATTTGGTCTGTATTCATAGATGCCGCTCTCTGGTCTCTGGCAGTGACCCTACCATCTGAACTCTGGGCAGTGACCCCACTTTCTGATCTCTGGGCAGTGACCCTAGCCTTTGATCTCTGGACACTGACCCTACCCTCTGATCTCTGGGCAGATCCCACCTCTGAATTCTGGAGAGTGAACCCATGCTCTGATCTCTGGATACTGACATCACCCTGTGATCTCTGGGCAGTGACTTCACCCTATGATTTCTGGGCAGAGACCCCTCCCTCTGGTCTCTGGGCAATGGCTCCCACCTTCTCATCTCTGGACAGTGACATCATACTCAGAACTCTGAGTAGTGACCCCACCCTCTGATCTCTGTGCAGTGACCCTGCCTTCTCAGACCTGGACAGTGGCCTTACCTTCGATATTTTAACAGTGATCTGGAGATAAGACAGTGACCCAGCCCTCTGATCTCTGGATAGTGACTCCAGCCTCTGATCTCTGGGAATTGACCTTGCCCTCTCAGGCCTGGACAGTGACTCCACCATTCCAGGCCTGGACAGTGACCCCGGCAGTGACCTCACTCTCTGTTTCTGGCTATTGACCCCTCCCCTCTGGCTTGGAGAGTGACCACACCCTCTGATCTTTGGGAAGTGACCTCACATTCTGATCTGTGTGCAGAGATCCCACTCTCTGATCTCTGGCCAATGACCTCAGCCTCTGATCTCTGAGCATTGACCCCACCATCTGATCTCTGGATAGTGACATCACCCTCTGATCTCTTGATAATGACCCAACCCTTTGATCTCTGGGCAATGACCACACCCTCTGGTCTCTAGGCAGTTACCACACACTCTAAAGGCTGAACATGACTTCACCCTGTGATCTTTGGGCACTGACCTCAGTGTCTCACATCTGGAAGTGACACCACCACCTCAGGCCTGTGTAGCGACCTCACCACCTGATCTGTGTGCATAGATGCCGCCCTCTGATCTCTGGTAATGACCCTACCATCTGAACTCTGGGCAGTGACCCCACTTTCTGATCTCTGGGCAGTGACCCTAGCCTCTGATCTCTGGACACTGACCCTACCCTCTGATCTCTGGGCAGATCCCACCTCTGTACCCTGGAGAGTGAACCCATGCTCTGATCTCTGGATACTGACATCACCCTGTGATCTCTGGGCAGTGACCTCACCCTATGATTTCTGGGCAGTCAACCCCACTCTGGTCTCTGGGCAGTGACCCCAACCTCTGATCTCTGGGCACTAACCGCTACCGTCTCATCTTTGGACAGTGACCTCATACTCAGAACTCGGAGTAGTGACCCCACCCTCTGATCTCTGTGCAGTGACCCTGCCTTCTCAGACCTGGACAGTGGCCTCACCCTCTGATATTTTAACAGTGATCTGGAGACAAGACAGTGACCCGTCCCTCTGATCTCTGGGTAGTGACTCCAGCCTCTGATCTCTGGGCAGTGACACCGTCCTCTCAGGCCTGGACAGTGACCCCAGCAATGACCTCACTCTCTGTCTCTGGTTAGTGACCCCTCCTCTCTGGCTTGGAGAGTGACCACACGCTCCGATCTTTGGGAAGTGACCTCACATTCTGATCTGTGTGCAGAGGTCCCACCCTCTGATCTCTACACAGTGACCCTGCCCTCTCAGACCTGGACTCTGACCCCACCATCTGAGCTCTGGGCAGAGATCCCACCCTCTGATATCTGGACAGTGACCCCACTCTCTCAGACCTGGACAGTGACCTCATACTCTGATCTCTGGGCACTGACCCTCCCTCTGATCTCTGGGAAAGATCCCACCCTCTGAACTCTGGACAGTAACCCCACCCTCTCAGGTCTGTGCAGTGACCTCACCCTCTGACTTTGTTAGGACTCCCCCACTTCGTGCCTGGGGTGCCACACCCTCTAATATCAAGGCACTGACCTTACTATCTGATCTATTTGCAGTGACCCCACCCTCTGATCTCTGGGCAATGACCTCACCCTCTGATCTCGGCGCACTGACCCCTTCTCTGATCTCTGGGCAGAGATCCCACCCTCTGATCTCTGGATATTGCATCACTGTCTGATCTCCAGTAGTGACTCCACCATCTCATGCCTGGACAGCGCCCCACCCCCCTACTCAGGCCAGGGCAGTGACCCCATCTCTGATCAGTCATTGTGCCGCACCCTCTCAGGACTAGAGGTGACCATACCTTCTGATCACTGGACAATGACCCTACCCTCTGATCTCTGGTCAGTGATCCCACCCTCTAATCTCAGGCCAGTGATGACCCTCTGATCTCTGAGCAGAGTCCCACCCTCTAATCTCTAGCAGTGACCCCAACCTCTCAGGCCTGAACAGTGTCCTCACCCTCTGATGTTTTAGCAGTGACCCATACTCTGGCAGACTATGACCCCACCCTCTGATCTTTGGGCAGCCGTTACCCTCTGATCTCTAGCGGTGACCCAGCACTCTGAATTCTGAACAGTGACTCCAGCCTCTGATCTCTGAGCACAGATCCCACCCTCTGATCTATGGACAGTGACTCCACCCTCTCATGCCAAGCAGTGACCCCAGCAGTGCCTCACCCTTTGTGTCTGTTAGTGACCCCTCCCCTCTGGCTTGGAGGTGACCACACGCTGTGATCTTTGGGAAGTGAGCTCACCCTCTCATATCAGGTACTTACTTTACCCTCTGATCTCTTCACAGTGACCCCACCCTCTGATCTCTGGGCAATGACCTCATCCTCTGATCTCTGGGCAGTTACCTCACCCTCTCACAGCTGGACTTGCTTGACCCTCTGGTCTCTTTTCAGTGACCTCAGTCACTCAGGTCTGGCATGACCCTACCCTCTGATCTCTTGACAGTGACATCACCCTCTGATCTCTAGTGACATCACCCTCCGATCTCTGAACAGTGACATCACCTGATGTTTCTGGGCAGAGACAGATCTCTGGGCGATATCCTGCCCTCTGATCTCTGGATAATGACACACCATCTGATCTCAAGGCAGTGACTTCACCAACTCAGGCCTGGACAATAAGCCACCTACTTGGTCCAGGAGGTGACCCAATCTCTGATCTCTGGGCATGACCCTCTCTGTTATCTCTGGGCACTGACCCACCCTCTGATTTGTGAACAGTGACATCACTTTTGATCTCTGGACAGTGACTCTAGCCTCTGATCTCTGGGCAGATCCCACCTCTGATCTCTGGGCAGTAACCTCAGCCTCTGAACTCTGGGAAATGACCTCACCCTCTGATCTCTGAGTATTGACCCCACCCAGAGATCAGAGGGTGATAGTGACATCACCCTCTGATCTCTGAACAGTGACTTCACCCAATGGTTTCTGGGCAGAGACACAACTTTGGGCAGATATCCTGCCATCTGATCTCTGAATAATGACACACCATCTGATCTCAAGGCAGTGACCTCACCAACTCAGGCCTGGACAATAAGCCACCTACTCGGGCCAGGGAGGTGACCTGGTCTCTGATCTCTGGGCAGTAACCCCACCCTCTCAGGCCTGGGCAGTGACCTCACCCTCTCAGGCCAGGACAGTGACCTCACCTCTTATCTCTGGTTAGTGACTGCACCCTTTCAGGACTGGAGAGTGACCACACCCTCTGATCTCTGGGCACTGACCTCACCTTCTCATCTCTGGCCGGTGACCCCACACTCTGATCTCTGGGTGCTGACCTCAGTCTCTCAGTCCTGGAAGTGACCTCACCCCCTCAGGCCTGTGCAGTGACCTCACCTTCTGATCTGTACGCAGAAATCCCACGCTGTGATGTCTGGACAGTGACCCTGCCCTCCCAGACCTGGACAGTGACCCCACCTTCTCATCTCTGGGCAGAGATCCCACCCTCTCACAGCTGGACGTGAGTTCACCCTCAGTCTCTCAGATCTGGTCACAATCCCACCCACTCAGGCCTGTGCAGTAACCTCACTCTTTGATCTCTGGGGAAAGATCCCACCTTCTGATCTCTGGACAGTGACCGCATCCTTTCAGGCCTGGACTATGCCCCCACACTCTGATCTTTCCAACGTGACCCTGAACTCTCAGGCTTGAACTGTGACCCCACCCTCTGATCTCTGGGCAGAGATCATACCCTCTGTTCTCTGGATAGTTACCCTGCCCTCTAGGCCGGGGCTATGACTCCACCCTCTGATCTTTGGGCAGAGACTGATTTCTAAGCAGTGACCCCTCCCTCTCAGACCTGGACAGTGACCCCAGCCTCTGATCTCTGGGCAGTCACCTCAATCTCTGATCTCTGGGCACAGATCCCACCCTCTGATCTCTGCACAGTGACCCCACACTCTCAGGCCAGGGCAGTGACCCCATCTCTGATCTCTGGGCAGTAACCCCACACTCTCCAGCCTGTGCAGTGACCTCACCATCTGACTTTGGTTAGCAACTCCCTACCCCATGCCTGGAGAGGACCACACCCTCTGGTCTTTGGGAAGTGATCTCACCCTCTGATATCTAGGCACTGACCTTACCCTCTGATCTCTGGGCAGAGATCCCATCCTCTGATCTCTGGATATTGACATCACGGTCTGATCTCCGGGCAGTGACTCCACCATCTCAGGCCTGGACAATGACCCCGCCTACTCAGGCCAGGGCAGTGACCCCATCTCTGATCTCTCATTAGTGACTGCACTCTCTCAGGACTAGATAGTGACCCTACCCTCTGATCTCTAGGCAATGACCTCACCCTATGATCTCTGGGCAGTTACCTCACCCTCTAAAGGCTGGACATGACTTCACCCTGTGATCTCTGGGAACTGACCTCAGTTTCTCAGTCCTGGAAGTGACCTCCCCGCTCAGACCTGTGCAGTGACCTCACCCTCTGATCTCTGGGGAAAGATCCCACCCTCTGGTCTCTGGATAGTGACTGCTTCCTCTCAGGCCTGGACTATGCCCCCACACACTGGTCTTTCGCAAGTCACCCTGAACTCTCAGGCTTGAACCGTGACCACACCCTCTGATATCTGGGCAGGTATCTCACCTTCTGATCTCCAGATAGTGACATCATTCTGTGATCTGGGCTCTGACCTCACCCTCTCAGGCCTGGAGAGTGACCTCACCCTCTGATATCTAGGCACTGACCTCAGCCTCTGATCTCTGGGCAGTGACTCCACCCTCTGATCTCTGGGCAGTGACCCCACCTTCTGATCTCTGGGTGGTGACCCCATCCTTTGATCTTTTGGTGGTGACCCCACTCTCTGATTTCTGGGCAGTGACCTCACCCAGTGATCTCTGGGTAGAGATCCCAGGTTCTCAGGCCTGGGAAGTGACCCTGTTCTGAATGCCTGATGCCTGCTCCAGTCTCATGGACTCTGGTGGTGGCCCCATCCACTAGCCCTGACTAGCAACCCCATACCCTCCTTCACTAACTTCGAGCCCACCTGCTCATGCCTGGTCAGTGACACTGCCCAATAAAACCACATCTTTGGCTCTGGTGTCTGCATCCATGGCTCTTCCGGTTATTCTTCCTTCATGTGGTCCTCTCTATCCCTTCGAGGCCAAACTGAGTTGTAAAATTCTCAAAAACTCTGTCAGCCTCCCTGCAATTCACAGAAGTCCATGCCATCGGTAAAGAGGTTTATCCACAGAGCTCAACTGGATAACTACATCTCTATTCCTAGCTTCTGCTGGTGTGGTTGATTGGATCCTAAAGTCATACTCATAACCTCTTATTAAAGATTGTCCAGCCACACCTTTGTTGTTCTCTTCAGAGTGACCTTCTCATTTTTTGCAATCTGGTTAAACTGAGAATATTTCAAATCTTCAAATTCTGATTCCTTTCTACTTACAGTTTGTTCCTTAATTTATCTTTTTCCTCTCTTTTTTTATAAGCATTAAGGAGAAACTACACTACAACCTTCTGCACCTTGTGAGGAAATTTTCTTAGCTAACTAAATTTCATCACTTACAAGTTCTACTTACCAACAGCATAAGATAATTCAGCCAAGTACTTTGCTATGTTTTAATAAGGATCACCTTTCTTGTAGTGTCCAACAATTTGTTTCTCATTTCCATCTGTTAGTCACTTTAGTCAGAGAAGGCAACGGCACCCCACTCCAGTACTCTTGCCTGGAAAATCCCACTGACGGAGGAGCCTGGTAGGCTGCAGTCCATGGGGTCGCTAAGAGTTGGACATGACTGAGCTACTTCCCTCTGACTTTTCACTTTCATGCATTGGAGAAGGAAATGGCAACCCACTCCAGTGTTCTTGCCTGGAGAATCCCAGGGACGGAGGAGCCTGGTGGGCTTCTGTCTATGGAGTCACACAGAGTCAGACACGACTGAAGTGACTTAGCAGCAGCAGCAGCAGCAGCAGCAGTCACTTTAGTGACTCTTGGTGACCCTGTGGACTATAGCCCACCAGGCTTCTTTGTCCATGGGATTCTCCAGGAAAGAATACTGGAGTGGGTTGCCATCCCCTTCTGCAGGGGATCTTCCTGATCCAGGGACTGAACTTGGGTATCTTATATTGCAGGCAGATTGTTTACCATCTGAGGCACCAGGGAAGAACCTCTCGAAAAAGTAACTTTAATATTAATATTTCAAGCAAAATTCTCTTTGAGGTAATCTAGGTTTCTTCTCTTTTTTGGGGGTGTTAGTTCTAAAAGGTCTTGTAAGCCTTCATAGAACCATTCAACTTCAGCTTCATCAGCGTTACTGGTTGGGGCATAGACTTGGATTACTGTGATATTGAATGGTTTGCCTTGGAAACGAACAGAGATCATTCTGTCATTTTTGAGATCCAAGTACTGCATTTCGGACTCTTTTGTTGACCATGATGGCTACTCCATTTCTTCTGAGGGATTCCTGCCAGCAGTAGTAGATATAATGGTCATCTGAGCTAAATTCACCCATTCCAGTCCATTTTAGTTCACTGATTCCTAGAATGTTGACATTCACTCTTGCCATCTCCTGTTTGACCACTTCCAATTTGCCCTGATTCATGGACCTAACATTCCAGGTTCCTATGCAATATTGCTCTTTACAGCATCAGACCTTGCTTCTATCACCAGTCACATCCACAGCTGGGTATTGTTTTTGCTTTGGCTCCATCCCTTCATTCTTTCTGGAGTTATTTCTCCACTGACCTCTAGTAGCATATTGAGCACCTACTGACCTGGGGAGTACCTCTTTCAGTATCTTATCATTTTGCCTTTTCATACTGTTCATGGGGTTCTCAAGGCAAGAATACTGAAGTGGCTTGCCATTTCCTTCTCCAGTGGTCCACATTCTGTCAGACCTCTCCACCATGACCCGCCCGTCTTGGATTGCCCCACAGGCATGGCTTAGTTTCATTGAGTTAGACAAGGTTGTGGTCCTAGTGTGATTAGATTGACTAGTTTTCTGTGAGTATGGTTTCAGTGTGTCTGCCCTCTGATGCCCTCTTGCAACAGCTCCATCTCACTTGGTTTCTCTTACCTTGGATGTGGGGTATCTCTTCACAGCTGCTCCAGCAAAGCAAAGCCTCTGCTCCTTACCTTGGATGAGGGGTATCTCCTCCCGCCGCCCTTCCTGACCTTCAACATGGGATGGCTCGTCTAGGCCCTCCTGTGCCTGGGCAGCCACCACTCCTTGGATGTGGGGTTGCTCCTTCCGGCTGCTGCCCCTGGCCTTGGGTGCCGCCCCTGGCCTCGGACTCAGAGTGGCTCCTCTCTGCCTCTTGAGAAATCTGTATGCAGGCCAGGAAGCAACAGTTAGAACTGGATATGGAACAACAGACTGGTTCCAAATAGGAAAAGGAGTACGTCAAGACTGTATATTGTCACCCTGCTTATTTAACTTCTATGCAGAGTACATCATGAGAAACGCTGGACTGGAAGAAACACAAGCTGGAATCAAGATTGCTGGGAGAAATATCAATAACCTCAGATATGCAGATGACACCACCCTTATGGCAGAAAGTGAAGAGCAACTAAAAAGCTTCTTGATGAAAGTAAAAGAGGAGAGTGGAAAAGTTGGCTTAAAGGTCAATATTCAGAAAACGAAGATCATGGCATCCGGTCCCATCAATCCATGGGAAATAGATGGAGAAACAGTGGAAACAGTGTCAGACTTTATTTTGGGGGGGCTCCAAAATCACTGCAGATGGTGATTGCAGCCATGAAATTAAAAGACGCTTACTCCTTGGAAGAAAAGTAATGACCAACCTAGATAGCATATTCAAAAACAGAGACATTACTTTGTCGACTAAAGTCCATCTAGTCAAGGCTATGGTTTTTCCAGTGGTCATGTATGGATGTGAGAATTGGACTGTGAAGAAGGCTGAGTGCCGAAGAATTGATGCTTTTGAACTGTGGTGTTGGAGAAGACTCTTGAGAGTCCTTTGGACTGCAAGGAGATCCAACCAGTCCATTCTCAAGGAGATCAGCCCTGGGATTTCTTTGGAAGGAATGATGCTAAAGCCAAAGCTCCAGTACTTTGGCCACGTCATGTGTAGAGTTGACTCATTGGAAAAGGCTTTGATGCTGGGAGAGATTGGGGGCAGGAGAAGAAGGGGACAACAGAGGATGAGATGGCTGGATGGCATCACTGACTCAATGAATGAACTGAGTGAACTCAGAGAGTTGGCGATGGACAGGAAGGCCTGGTGTGCTACGATTCATGGGGTCACAAAGAGTTGAACATGACTGAGCGACTGAACTGAACTGAACTGAGGCTTCTTCTATCACGAAACTCAAAATTCTTCTAGCATCTACCCATTTGTGTTTGTGGTCAGTCGCTAAATGATGTCCAACTCTTTGTGACCCCATGAATTGCAGTCCACAAGGCTCCTCTGTCTGTAGAGTTTTCCAGGCAATAACACTGGATAAGTTTGTGCCATTTCTTCTTCCAGGGGATAAAGGAATGGCAAACCACTTCAGTATTCTTGCCTTGAGAACCCTAGGAACAGTATGAAAAGGCAAAAAGATAGGACACTGAAAGATGAACTCCCCAGGTCTGTAGGTGCCCAATATGTAACAGGAGATCAGTGGAGAAAGAACTCCAGAAAGAATGAAGAGATGGAGCCAAAGCAAAAACAACAGCCAGCTGTGGATGTGACTGGTGATGGAAGTAAAGTCCGATGCTATAAAGAGCAATATTGCATAGGAACCTGGAATGTTAGGTCCATGAATCAAGGAAAACTGGAAGTGATGAAACAGGAGATGGCAAGAGTGAACATTGACATTTTAGGAATCAGCAAACTAAACTGGATTGGAATGGGTGAATTTAACTCATGATTTTTATATCTACTACTGTGGGCAAAAATCCCTTAGAAGAAATGGAGTAGCCATCATGGTCAACCAAAGAGTCCCAAATACAGTACTTGGATGCAATCTCAAAAATGACAGAATGATCTCTGTTCATTTCCAAGGCAAACCATTCAATATCACAGTAATCCAAGTCTATGCCCCAACCAGTAATGTTGAAGAAGTTGTAGTTGAATGATTCTATGAAGATCTATAAGAACTTCCAGAACTAACACCCAAAAAGATGTCCTTTTCATTACAGGAGACTGGAATGCAAAAGTAGGAGGTCAAGAAATACCTGGAGTAACAGGCAAATTTGGCCTTGGAGTACAGAATGAAGCAAGGCAAAGGCTAACTGAGTTTTGCCAAGAGAACGCACTGGTCATAGCAAACACCTTCTTCCAACAACACAAAAGAAGACTCTACATATGGACATCACCAGATGGTCAATACCAAAGTCAGATTGATTATATTCTTTGCAGCAAAAGATGGAGAAGCTCTATACAATCAGCAAAAACAAGACTGGGAGCTGACTGTGGCTCAGATCATGAACTCCTTGTTACCAAATTCAGACTTAAATTGAAGAAAGTAGGGAAAACCACTAGACCATTCAGTTATGACCTAAATCAAATCCCTTATGACTATACAGTGGAAGTGACTAATAGATTCAAGGGATTAGGTCGGATAGAGTGCCTGAAGAATTATGGATGGAGGTTCATGACATTGTACAGGAAGCAGTGATCAAGCCCATCCCCAAGAAAAAGAAATGCACAAAGGCAAAATGGTTGTCTGAAGAGGCCTTACAAGTAGCTGTGAAAAGAAGAGAAGTGAAAAGCAAAGGAGAAAACGAAAGATACACTCATTTGAATGCAGAGTTCTGAAGAATAGCCAGGAGAGATAAGAAAGCCTTCCTCAGTAGTCAATACAAAGAAATAGAGGAAAGCAATAGAATGGGAAAGACTAGAGATCTCTTCAAGAAAATTAGAGATACCAAGGGGACATTTCTTGAATAAATGGGCAGCACAATAAAGGACAGATATGGTGTGGACCTAACAGAAGCAGAAGATTTTAAGAAGACATGGCAAGAATACACAGAAGAAGTATACAAAAAAAATTTTTATGACTCAGATAACCACTATGGTGTGATCACTCACCTACAGCCAGAAATCCTGGAATGTGAAGTCAATTGGGCCTTAGGAAGCATCACTATGAACAAAGCTAGTGCAGGTGATGGAATTTCAGTTGAGCTCTTTCAAATCCTGAAAGATGATGCTGTGAAAGTGCTGCACTCAATATGCCAGCAAATTCGGAAAACTCAGCAGTGGCCACAGAACTGGAAAAGGTCAGTTTTCATTCCAATCCCAGAGAAAGGCAATGCCAAAGAATGCTCAAACTACTGCACAATTGCACTCATCTCACACGCTAGCAAAGTAATGTTCAAAATTCTCCAAGCCGGACTTCAACAGTACATGAACCAGGAACTTCCAGATGTTCAAGCTGGATTTTAAAAAGGCAGAGGAACCAGAGATCAAAGTATCAACATCCACTGGATCATTGAAAAAGCAAGAGAGTTCCAGAAAAACATCTATTTCTGCTTTATTGACTATGCCAAAGCTGTTGACTGTGTGGATTACAATAAACTGGAAAATTCTGAAAGAGATGGGAATACTAGACTACCTGACCTGCCTCCTGAGAAATCTGTATGCAGGTCAAGAAGCAACAGTTAGAACTGGACATGGAACAACAGACTGGTTCCAAATCGGGAAAGGAATATGTCAAGGGTATATATTGTCACCCTACCTTTTTAACTTAAATGCAGAGTACATCATGAGAAATGCTGGGTTGGATGAAGCACAAGCTAGAATCAGGATTGCCAGGAGAAATATCAATAACCTCAGATATGCAGATGACAACACCCTTATTGCAGAAAGTGAAGAACTAAAAAGCCTCTTGATGAAAGTGAAAGAAAAGAGTAAAAAGTTGGCTTAAAAGTCCACATTCAGAAAACTAAGATCATAGCATCTGGTCCCTTCACTTCATGGCAAATAGATGGAGAAACAATGGAAACAGTGACAGACTTTATTTTGGGGGGCTCCAAAATTACTACAGATGGTAACTGCAGCCATGAAATTAAAAGACACTTACTTCTTGGAAGAAAAGTTATGCCCAACCTAGATAGCATATTAAAAAACAGAGAGATTACTTTGCCAGCAAAGGTCCAAGCCAAAGCTTTGGTCTTTCCAGTAGTCATGTATGGATGTGAGAGTTGGACCATAAAGAAGTCTGAGCACTGAAGAACTGATATTTTTGAACTGTGGTGTTGGAGAAGACTCTTGAGCATCCCTTGAACAGCAAGGAGATATCAGTCGTTGCTAAAGGAAATCAGTCCTGAATATTCATTAGAAAGACTGATGCTGAAGCTGAAACTCCAATATTTTGGCCACCTGATGCAGAGAATTGACTTATTTGAAAAGACCCTGATGCTGAGAATGATTGAAGGTGGGAGAAGAAGGGTTCGACTAAGGATGGGATGGTTGGATGGCATCACCGACTCTATGGACATGAGTTTGAATAAGCTCTGGGAGTTGGTGATGGACAGGTAAGCCTGGTGTGCTGCAGTCCATGGGGTTGCAAAGAGTTGGACATGACTGAGTGACTCAACTGAACTGAACTGAACTTCCATGGGATCTTCCCTACCCATGAATTGAGCCCGCGTCTCCCGCGTTGGCAGATGGATTCTTTGCCACTGAGCTACCTGGGAAGCCCTTGTCTACCCACTGAAAGTGAAAGTGAAAGTGAAGTCGTGTCCGACTCTTCATGACCCCATGGACTGCAGCCTACCAGGCTCTTCCGCCCATGGGATTTTCCAGGCAAGAGTACTGGAGTGGCTTGCCATTTCCTTCTCCAGGGGATCTTCTCAACCCAGGGATCGAACCCAGGTCTCCCGCATTGTAGGCAGACGCTTTACCATCTGAGCCACCAGGGAAGTCCTCAAATCTACCCACTACTCAGTTCCAATTTTTAAGATATTTAAAATTTAGGGTGAAATTCCACATTTTAAGGTATCTGTTATAGCCATACAATATCCCACTTGCCAATACCAAAATTAGTATTAGTGTTCTAGAACTGCCTTAACAGAGTACTGAAAAGCGGGTGGCTTAAAGCAACAGAAATATATTGTCTCAGTCCTGGAGGCTGGAAGTGTGAAATTAAGGTGTCCGTAGGGCCATGCCCCCTCTGAGTCTGCAGAGGGCTCCTTCTCTGCCTTTTCTTGGCTTCTGGGGATTTTCCAGCAGTCTTTTGTATCTCTTGGCTTTCCAGTGAGTAACTCTAATCTCTGCCTTCATCATTGCCTGACATTCTCCCTGTACATGTGTCTCTTCACACAAACTATTGTAGTATAGCTGATTTGCAATGTTATGTCAGTTTGAGGTGTACAACACAGTGATTCAACCTTATTGGATGTCTTCTGTTTTATTTAAAATAATTTATTTATTTTAATTGGAGGCTAATAAATTTACAATATTGTAGTGGTTTTCGCCAAACATCGACATGAACCAGCCACAGGCGCACATGTGTTCCCCGTCCAGAACCCCCCTCCAACCTCTCTCCCCATCCCATCCCTCAGGGTCATCCCAGTGCACCAGCCCCGAGCACCCTGTCTTATGCATTGAACCTGGACTGGTGATCCACTTCACATATGATAATATACACGTTTCAACGCTACCTTCTCAAATCATCTCACCCTCGCCTTCTCCCACAGAGTCCAAAAGTCTGTTCTTTACATCTGTGTCTCTTTTGCTGTCTCACATATAGGGTCATCATTACCATCTTTCTAAATTCCATGTATATGCATTAGTATGCTGTATTGGTGTTTTTCTTTCTGACTTACTTCACTCTGTATAATAGGCTCCAGTTTCATCCATCTCATTAGAACTGATTCAAGTGCATTATCTTTAATGGCTGAGTAATACTCCATTGTGTATATGTACCACAGCTTTCTTATCCATTCATCTGCTGATGGACATCTAGGTTGCTTCCATGTCCTGGCTATTATAAACAGTGCTGCGATGAACATTGGGGTACATGTGTCTCCTTCAATTCTGGTTTCCTCGGTGTGTATGTCCAGCAGTGGGATTGCTGGGTCATAAGACAGTTTTATTTCCAGTTTTTTAAGGAATCTCCACACTGTTCTCCACAGTGGCTGTCCTAGTTTGCATTCCCACCAACAGTGTAAGAGGGTTCCTTTTTCTCCACACCCTCTCCAGCATTTATTGTTTGTAGACTTTTTGATAGCAACCATTCTGATTGGCATGAGATGGTACCTCATTGTGGTTTTGATTTGCATTTCTCTGATAATGAGTGATGTTGAGCATCTTTTCATGTGTTTGTTAACTATCTGTATGTCTTCTTTGGAGAAATGTCTGTTTAGTTCTTTGGCCCATTTTTTTGATCAGGTCGTTTATTTTTCTGGAATTGAGCTGCAGGAGTTGCTTGTATATTTTTGAGATTAATTCTTTGTCAGTTGCCTCTTTTGCTATTATTTTCTTCCATTCTGAAGGCTGTCTTTTCACCTTGCTTATAGTTTCCTTCATTGTGCAAAAGCTTTTAAGTTTAGTTAGGTCCCATTTGTTTATTGTTGCTTTTATTTCCATTATTCTCGGAGGTAGGTCTTAGAGGATCCTGCTGTGATTTATATCAGAGAGTGTTTTGCCTGTTTTTCTCTAGGAGTTTTATAGTTTCTGGTCTTACGTTTAGATCTTTAATCCATTTTGAGTTTGTTTTTGTGTATGGTGTTAGAAAGTGTTCTAGTTTCATTCTTTTACATGTGATTTACCAGTTTTCCCAGCACCACTCGTTAAAGAGATTGTCTTTTCTCCATTGTATTGGGTGTCTTCTTCTAAGGGCATCTGTTATGCTGGATTAGAAACCCACCAACCCAGGTGGCACTAGTGGTAAAGAACCCGCCAACCAGTGCAGGAGACATAAGAGACCTGGGTTCAATCCATGGATTGGGAAGATCCCCTGGAGAAGGAAATGGCAACCCACACCAGTATTCTTGCCTGGAGAATCCCATGGACAGAGGACCCCTGTGTCCATGGGGTCACAAAGAGTTGGACACGACAAAGTGACTAACACTCTCACTACTCCAGTATGGCTTCATCTTAGCTAATTACATCTGCAGTGCTCTGAGGAACTAGGGGCTAGGACTTCGTTGTATCTTTTTTTTGCAGGGGGGACACAACTTAAGCCATAACAGAGCCTAAACAAGGTGAGGAAGGTCTCCTTGTGTGTGGGTGGCCTGCCACAGAGAGTCAGAGCTGGAGCAAGGTGACGAAGGCGTCCACATGTAGGTGGCATGATGTGGGTATTGGATCTTGAGCAGTGTGAGTGGGGCATATGTCATGAAAAGTCTGTGAGAGGTGTGTTGGGTTTCTGAGCCTGAACTTGGCAAGCAAGGCTGTGCTCTAGGTGGAGGTGTTTGGGGAAGAGTTTAATAGGGATTGTCAGAACATGATGGAGTCATCATGCAAGAAAGTCATCCATGCAGGAGGGATGAACTAGCTTGGAGTGCTGGGGCCCAAGCAAGGTGAGGAAGGTGACTATGTGTGTGACAGCCTGACATGGGTTTCAGTCATCATGGGACATTACTGAGTCTACTGGCAGAGCTTGAGGTCTGAATATTTGGTGGCTGTATTCTGCTTAGGCTTCCCTGGTGGCTCAGATGGTAAAGAATGTGTGATGCGGGAGACCTGGATTCAGTCCCTGGGTCAGGACAATCCCTTGGAGGAGGGCATGGCAACCCACTCCAGTATTCTTGGACTTCCCTGGTGGCTAAGACAGTAAAGAATCTGCCTGCAATGTGAGAGACCTGGGTTCAATCGCTGGGTCAGGAAGATCCCCTGGAGGAGGGCATGGCAACCCTTTCCAGTATTCTTGCCTGGAGAATCCTCATGGACAAAGGTGACTGGCGGGCTACAGTCCATGGGGTCACAAAGAGTTGGATATGACTGAGCGACTCAGCACAGCACAGCACATTCTGCTTATGTAGGGAAATGTCTTTGCTTATATTTAATAGTAAAGAATTGAAGGCATCAAATCAGCAGCTAAAAAAAAATCTCTTTGGGAATTCCCTGTCAGTCCAGTGGTTAGGACTCAGTGGTCTCACTGTTAGGGCCCCAGGTTCAATCCCTGGTCCAGGAACTAAGATTCCACAAGCCATAAGGCCAGAAAAAAAGCTCTTCTGACTATACTTGTAACTTTTCTGTAAGTTATAAAATAGAAAATAATTAAAAACTCAGAAGTACATATGGCAGCATGTTATAATTCTAGAGATCTCAGTGGTGTATACCATATATGTTATCATATATTATTATGATATCTCTAGTTTTCTAGCTGATTATAATACTTCAAAATAAAAATATTCAAAAATGAAAGGTGATACATGCTTAGTATAGAAAATAAGAAAGGAAATCATTCACGAGCTCATTGCCCAAAGACAGTGTTAACACTGTGTATATTTCCTTTATGTTGAACAAAGACAATCATAAAAGTAACCTGAACTTGGTGGTATAAGTGTTTGAAGGTCAGGTGATTTTTTTAAGGTTAAAATCATATAGTTCAATTGTTTTTCTTACTTTAAAAAGAAAACTGGAAATTCCTCAAGTTAATGTGGAAATGTGTGTTAATCTCTCAGTCTTGTCCGACTCTTTGTGACCCCATGGACTGCAGCCTTCCAGGCTCTTCTGTCCATGGGATTCTCCAGGTAAGAATACTGTAGTGGGATGCCATTTCCTTACCCATAATATGGAATCCTTAGGAATCAGTGAACTAAAATGGACTGGAATGGGTGAATTTAACTCAGATGACCATAATATCTACTACTGCGGGCAGGAATCTCTTAGAAGAAATGGAGTAGCCATCATGGTCAACAAAGAGTCCAAAATGCAGTTCTTGGATGCAATCTCAAAAACGACAGAATGATCTCTGTTCGTTTCCAAGGCAAACCATTCAATATCACAGTAATCCAAGTCTATGCCCCAACCAGTAACACTGAAGAAGCTGAAGTTGAACGGTTCTATGAAGACCTACAAGATCTTTTAGAACTAACACCCAAAAAAGCTGTCCTTTTCATTACAGGAGACTAGAATGCAAAAGTAGGAAGTCAAGAAACACCTGAAGTAACAGGCAAATTTGGCCTTCGAATACGGAATGAAGCAGGGCAAAAGCTAATCGAGTTTTGCCAAGAAAACACACTGGTCATAGCAAACACTCTCTTCCAACAACACAAGAGAAGACTCTACACATGGACATCACCAGATGGTCAACACCAAAATCAGATTAATTATATTCTTTGCAGCCAAAGATGGAGAAGCTCTATACAGTCAACAAAAACAAGACTGGGAGCTGATTGTGGCTCAGATCATGAACTCCTTGTTGCCGAATTCAGACTTAAATTGAAGAAAGTAGGGAAAAACACTGGACAATTCGTTTATGACCTAAATCAAATCCCTCATGATTATACAGTGGAAGTGAGAAATAGATTTAAGGGACTAGATCTGATAGATAGAGTGCCTGATGAACTATGAACGGAGGTTTGTGACATTGTACAGGAGACAGAGATTAAGACCATCCCCATGGAAAAGAAATGCAAAAAAGCAAAATGGCTGTCTGGGGAGGTCTTACAAATACCTGTGAAAAAAAGAGAGGCGAAAAGCAAAGGAGAAAAGGAAAGATATAAGCATCTGAATGCAGAGTTCCAAAGAATAGAAAGGAGAGATAAGAAAGCCTTCCTCAGTGTTCAATGCAAAGAAATAGAGGAAAAGAACAGAATGAGAAAGACTAGAGATCTCTTCAAGAAAATTAGAGATACCAAGGGAACATTTCATGCAAAGATGGGCTCGATAAAGGACAGAAATGGTATGGACCTAACAGAAGCAGAAGATATTAAGAAGAGGTGGCAGGAATACACAGAAGAACTGTACAAAAAGATCTTCACGACCCAGATAATCATGATGGTGTGATCACTCACCTACAGCCAGACATCCTGGAATGTGAAGTCAAATGGGCCTTAGAAAGCATCACTACGAACAAAGCTAGTGGAGGTGATGGAATTCCAGTTGAGCTATTTCAAATCCTACAAGATGATGCTGTGAAAGTGCTGCACTCAATATGCCAGCAAATTTGGAAAACTCAGTGGTGGCCACAAGACTGGAAAAGGTCAATTTTCATTCCAATCCCAAAGAAAGGCAATGCCAAAGAATGCTCAAACTACCACACAATTGCATTCATCTCACAAGCTAGTAAAGTAATGCTCAAAATTCTGCAAGCCAGGCTTCAGCAATACATGAGCCGAGAACTCCAGATGTACTACCTGGTTAGGAAGGCAGAGGAACCAGAGATCAAATTGCCAACATCTGCTGGATCATGGAAAAAGCAAGAGAGTTACAAAAAAACATCTATTTCTGCTTTATTGACTATGCCAAAGCCTTTGACTGTGTGGATCACAATAAACTGTGGAAAATTCTGAAAGAGATGGGAATACCAGACCACTTGACCTGCCTCTTGAGAAATCTGTATGCAAGCCAGGAAGCAACAGTGAGAACTGGACATGGAACAACAGACTGGTTCCAAATAGGAAAAGGAGTACGTCAAGGCTGTATATTGTCACCCTGCTTATTTAACTTCTGTACAGAGTACATCATGAGAAACGCTGGGCTGGAAGAAGCACAACCTGGAATCAAGATTGCCGGGAGAAATATCAATAGCCTCAGATATGCAGATGACACCACTCTTATGGCAGAAAGTGAAGAGGAACTAAAAAGCCTCTTGATGAAAGTGAAAGAGGAGAGTGAAAAAGTTGGCTTAAAGCTCAACATTCAGAAAACGAAGATCATAGCATCTGGTCCCATCACTTCATGGGAAATAGTTGGGGAAACAGTGGAAATAGTGTCAGACTTCATTTTCTCTGGGCTCCAAAATCACTGCAGATGGTAATTGCAGCCATGAAATTAGAAGATGGTTACTCCTTGGAAGAAAAGTTATGACCAATCTAGATAACATATTCAAAAGCAGAGACATTACTTTGCCCACAAAGGTCCGTCTAGTAAGGGCTATGGTTTTTCCATTGGTCACGTACGGATGTGAGAGTTGGACTGTGAAGAAGGCTGAGCACCGAAGAATTGATGCTTTTCAACTGTGGTGTTGGGGAAGACTCTTGAGAGTCCCTTGGACTGCAAGGAGATCCAACCAGTCTATTCTAAAGGAGATCAGTCCTGGGTGTTTTTTGGAATTTATGATGCTAAAGCTGAAACTCCAGTACTTTGGCCACCTCATGTGAAGAGTTGACTCACTGGAAAAGACTCTGATGCTGAGAGGGATTGGGGGCAGGAGGAGAAGGGGACGACAGAGGATGAGATGGTTGGATGGCATCACCGATTCGATGGATGTGAGTTTGTGTGAACTCTGGGAGTTGGTGATGGACAGGGAGGCCTGGCGTATTGCAATTCATGGGGTCGCCGAGAGTCAGACATACCTCAGCAAGTGTACTGAGCTGAACTAGGTGACTATTCACTTGCAAGTCATTGTTAGAGTCACTAGAGGGCGCACTCTTACCAAAGACCGCAAAGTCTGAAACCTTGTCACATTTTCTGAAATCTTAAAAAAAAAAAAAATCAAATATATTTTCATCCATTTTTAAACACCACCATGATATCCTGGTATCCTTTTCATTTATCTTATGTCTGCTTGCTTTACTTTTAGAATTAGAAGATGTCTCTGTCATGACTGTCAAAATAATGGCTTTTCTATTTACGACTATTTCTGCCTCTTTGCCCTAGGTAGTAGTGTGAACCTTCTGAGGGTCTGTAGTTTCTCACTACAATTTTCTCCCACTTCCACGAGGGGAGATTGTCACAACTACCTTGTCAGTGGTCCTGTCATACTCTCTTTGGAGTTTTGAGGTCAGCTTTTGTTTTTATAGATTAAAAATTTTGTGAGGTTGGTGGCTTTGAGAGAAAAGCAAAGGATTTTTCCCCCTTGTTTGAAGGCCAAATAAATCCTGATATTGGAATGTTTGGGGAGCAGGAACTGGGTTTATTTGAGGAGGCGTTTGGAGGTAGCAGTGCTTGCTAGGGGAACATCTCTCATGAAGCAAGCCCATTGCCAAACTCAAGACTGTGTCAGTTCACTGTTGCTATGAGGCATACAACACTGAGACACAGAGAGTGTCAGTGTGAGAGAGACCTAAACAAACATCACTTCTTGACTGTATTTGGTGAAATCCTAGGGCTGTACAAATGTTTGATGTGAAGTTTGTTAAGAAGTTTTAAAGCCTAAATTTGTACTAAAGGAAAGTTTGTCCACTCAAATACCAAGCTACCTTCTAGGTTATACCTCAAAATATTTACTGTTGGAACCTCAGTACTTAAACTTCTTTTACATTTCATTGATTAATAATAATAATGTCTGATATTTACTAAATGCTTGCTATGTAGCAAGCACCTTGCATGCATCATCTGATTCAGTAATGTGGTTGATATGGTTATTTTCACACTTTGCAGATGAGAAAACAGAGGCCTGGGCAGGGGATGAAGAGTGATTTTTAAAATCAGATTGGTCATTTTTCTTTCTTTACCTTTAAGTGGTTCAATCACTTAACTTAGGTCTTTCGGACTCTAATAAGTCTTATTCACTTAACCATAAGTTATATGGCCTTCCCATGTAGGTAGTCTGTGACACTATGCTTCCCTCCTCCTCCTTTTTTAATATAAACAGTTTGTACACATCTGTTTGTATAAACTGGTATAAACAAGTAAACCAAAAGGCACATATGAGCCACCCTCAGCGTAAAGCCATGGAAGCTTTTTGGGAACTTGCGCTGGGTGTGAGCTCTCGATGCAACAGAGAACACTGAGTGAAAAGACTTGATGGAGGCCTATATGGAAGTTTGAGTGGCAGCAAAGTAGGGCCCATGTGGCTTAAGTGAGTGTATGAGAGGGAGAGTAATGGAAGGGACCAGATTAATAGAAGGGGGACAGATTTTAAAGGGACTTGCAGACCTTTTACTTACAGGCTTTTACCCTGAATTAAAAGTGCATCCATTGCAGAGTTCTGAGACATGATCTGACTCCCAGGTTTGGCAGGATTGTTATAGCTGCCGGGTTGAAACTAGACAGCTGCTAGCTTTATGCTGAGTGTGGCCCATATGTGCCTCTCTTTTAATATAATTTTTTGTATTTTAATTGGAGGTTAATTACTTTACAATATTGTATTGGTTTTGCCATACATTGACATGAATCTGCCACGGGTATACACGTGTTCCCCATCCTGAACCCTGCTCCCACCTCCCTCCCCATCCCATCCCTCAGGGTCATCCCAGTGCACCAGCCCTGAACATCTTGTCTCATGCATCAAACCTGGACTGGCGATCCGTTTCACATATGATAATATATGTGTTTCAATGCCATTCTCCCAAATCATCCCACCCTCACCCTCTCCCATAGAGTCCAAAAAACTGTTCTATACATCTGTGTCTCTTTTGTTGTCTTGCATATAGGGTCATCATTACCATCTTTCTAAATTCCATATATATGTGTTAGTATACTGTATTGGTGTTTTTTTTCTTTCCTGGCTTACTTCACTCTGTATAATAGGCTCCAGTTTCATCCACCTCATTAGAACTGATACAAATATATTCTTTTTAACAGCTGAGTGATATTCCATTGTGTATATGTACCACAGCTTTTTTACCCATTCATCTACTGATGGACATCTAGGTTGCTTCCATGTCCTGGCTATTATAAACAGTGCTGCAATGAACATTGGGGTACATGTGTCTCTTTCAATTCTGGTTTCCTCTGTGTGTATGCCCAGCAGTGGGGCAGTTCTATTTCCAGTTTTTTAAGGAATCTCCACACTGTTTTCCATAGTGGCTATACTAGTTTGCATTCCTACCAACAGTGTAAGAGGGTTCCTTTTTCTTTGCACTCTCTCCAGCATTTATTGTCTGTAGACTTTTTGACAGCAGACATCCTGTTCAGCATGAAATAGTCCCTCATTGTGGTTTTGATCTGCATTTCTCTGCTAATGAGTGATGTTGAGCATCTTTTCATGTTTGTTAGCCATCTGTATGTCTTCTTTGAAGAAATGTCTGATTAGTTCTTTGGCCTATTTTTTGATCAGGTCGTTTATTTTTCTGGAATTGAGCTGTAGGAGTTCCTTGTATATTTTTGAGATTAATTCTTTGTCAGTTGTTTCATTTGCTATTATTTTCTCCCATTCTGAAGGCTGTCTTTTCACCTTGCTTATAGTTTCTATAAACTAGTTGCTTATTGAATCTATAGATTGCTTTGGGTAGTATACTCATTTTCACTATATTGACTCTTTTAATTCATGAACATGGTATATTTCTCCATCTATTTGTGTCCTTTTTGATTTCTTTCACCAGTGTTTTATAGTTTTCTCTATATAGGCCTTTTGTTTCTTTAGGTAGATATATTCCTAACTATTTTATTCTTTTTGTTGCTATGGTGAATGGAATTCTTTCCTTAATTTCTCTTTCTGTTTTCTCATTGTTAGTGTATAGGAATGATTAACTTTATATCTTGTATCTTGACTATATTCATTGATTAGCTCTAGTAATTTTCTGTTTTCTCATTGTTAGTGTATAGGAATGCAAGGGATTTCTATATGTTAATCTTATATCCTACAAATTGACTATATTCATTGATTAGCTCTAGTAATTATCTGGTGGAGTCTTTAGGGTTTTCTATGTAGATGATCATGTCATCTGCAAACAGTGAGAGTTTTACTTCTTCTTTTCCAATCTGGATTCCTTTTATTTCTTTTTCTGCTGTGATTGCTGTGGCCAAAACTTCCAAAACTATGTTGAATAGTAGTGATGAGAGTGGGCACCCTTGTCTTGTTCCTGACTTTAGGGGAAATGCTTTCAATTTTTCACCATTGAAGATAATGCTTGCTGTGGGTTTGTCATATATGGCTTTATTTATGTTGAGGTATGTTCCTTCTATTCTTGCTTTCTGGAGGGTTTTATCATAAATGGATGTTGAATTTTGCCAAAGGCTTTCTCTGTATCTATTGAGATAATCATATGGTTTTTAATCTTTAAATTTGTTAATGTGGTGTATTACATTGATTGATTTGTGGATATTGAAGAATCCTTGCATCCCTGAGATAAAACCCACTTGGTCATGATGTATGATCTTTTTAATATGTTGTTGGATTCTGATTGCTAGAATTTTGTTAAGGATTTTTGCATCTATGTTCATCAGTGATATCGGCCTCTAGTTTTCTTTTTTGTGGCATCTTTGTCAGGTTTTGGTTTTAGGGTGATGGTGGTCTCATAGAATGAGTTTGGAAGTTGACCTTCCTCTGCAATTTTCTGGAAGAGTTTGAGCAGGATAGGTGTTAGCTCTTTTCTAAATTTTTGGTAGAATTCAGCTGTGAAGCTGTCTGGTCCTGGGTTTTTGTTTGCTGGAAGATTTCTGATTACAGTTTCAGTTTCTGTGTTTGTGATAGGTCTGTTAAGATTTTCTATTTCTTCCTGGTTCAGTTTTGGAAAGTTGTACTTTTCTAAGAATTTGTCCATTTCTTCCAAGTTGTCCATTTTATTGAAATATAGTTGCTGAGAGTAGTCTCTTATGATCCTTTGTATTTCTGTTTTGTCTGTTGTGAGCTCTCTATTTTCATTTCTAACTTTATTGATTTGATTCTTCTCCCTTTGTTTCTTGTTGAGTCTGGCTAATGGTTTGTCAATTTTATTTATCTTCTCAAAGAACCAGCTTTTGGCTTTGTTGATTTTTGCTATGGTCTCTTTTGTTTCTTTTGTATTTATTTCTGCCCTAATTTTTAAGATTTCTTTCCTTCTGTTAACCCCGGGTTTCTCCATTTCTTCCTTTTCTAGTTGTTTTAGGTGTAAAGTTAGGTTATTTGACTTTTTTCTTGAGGTATGCCTGTATTGCTATGGACTTTCCCCTTAGCATTGCTTTTACAGTGTCCCACAGGTTTGGGGTTGTTGTGTTTTCATTTTCATTCGTTTGTATGCATATTTTGATTTCTTCTGTGATTTGTTGGTTATTCAGCAGCATGTTGTTCAGCCTCCATATGTTGGGATTTTTAACAGGTTTTCTCCTATAATTGACATCTAATCTTACTGCATTGTGTCCAGAAAAGATGCATGGGATGATTTCAATTTTTGAATATACCAAGGCTAGATTTATGGCCTGGTATTATTATTCTACTGTTGTTTCCCTCCAGAGTGTTTTTTACCTCATTTATTGCAATATTCATTACATATTGACTCTTTTTTATTTCTTCTAGGTCCTTGTTAAACCTTTCTTGCATCTTCTCAATCCTTTCTCCAGGCTATTTGTCTGTGACTCCATTTTGTTTTCAAGATTTTGGATCATTTTCACTATCATTATTTGGAATTCTTTATTAGGTAGATTCCCTATCTCTTCCTCTTTTGTTTGGTTTGGTGGGCATTTATCCTGTTTCTTTACCTGCTGAGTATTTCTCTGCTTTTTCATCTTGTTTATATTGCTGTGTTTGGAGTGGCCTTTCCGTATTCTGGCAGTTTGTGGTTCCTCTTTATTGTGGAGGTTCCTTCCTTGGGTGGGGTTGGATGGGTGGCTTGCCATGGTTTCCTGGCTAGGAAAACTTGTGTCGATGTTCTGGTGGGTGGAGCTGGATTTCTTCTCTCTGGAGTGCAATGAAGTGTCCAGTAGTGAGTTTTGAGATGTTAGTGGTTTTGGTGTGACTCTGGGCAGCATGTATGTTGAAGCTCAGGGCTATGTTCCTGTGTTGCTAGAGAATCTGCATGGTATGTCTTGCTTTGGAACTTGTTGGCCCTTGGGTGGTGCTTGGTTTAAGTGTAGGTATGGAGGCTTTTGATGAGCTCCTATCAATTAATATTTCCTGGAGTCAGGAGTTCTCTGGTGTTCTCAGGTTTTAGACTTAAGCCTCCTGTCTCTGGTTTTCAGTCTTATTCTTACAGTAGCCTCAAGACTTCTCCATCTATACAGCACCAATAATAAAAGATCTAGGTTAAAGATAAGTTTCTCCACAGTGAGGGATTCCTGGGGAGGTACACAGGGTTACATGGAGAAGAGAAGAGGGAAGAGGGAGATAGAGGTGATCAAGAGGAGAAGAGGGTGAATCAAAAGAGGAGAGAGCAAGCTAGCCAGTAAGCACTTCCCTATGTGCTTTCCACAGTATGGACCCCTCGGAGATATTCACAGAGTTACACAGAGACGAGAAGAGGGAGGAAGGAGACAGAGGTGGCCAGGAGGATAAAAGGGGGCATCAAAAGAAGAGAGACAAATCCAGCCAGTAATCAGTTCCCTAAGTGTACTCCACAGCCTGGAACACACAAAGAGATTCACAAGGTTGGGTAGAGAAGAGATGGGGGAGGGAGGAGATAGAGGTGACCTGCTGGGCAAAAAGGAGAGTCAAAAGGGGGAGAGAGCAATCAAGCCACTTATCTCACTCCCAAGTAAAAATGGGTACTGAAGACTGGGTTCTTAAAGGTACAAAATTGATAACAAATGCCAAAAAGCAAAGATTAAAAATCTAAAGTAGAGGTTAGATTCTCAAAAACATAATATCAAACAAACAAAACAAAGTCACAAGAATTATAAAATATATTAAGTTTGCTTTAAAAGTAGGGTCTTTTTTGGGAAGGTAATCAGTTCAGTTCAGTCACTCAGTCATGTCCGACTCTTTGCGACCCCATGAATCGCAGCATGCCAGGCCTCCCTGTCCATCACCAACTCCCGGAGTTCACTCAGACTCACGTCCATTGAGTCAGTGATATCAGCCAGCCATCTCATCCTCTGTCATCCCCTTCTTCTCCTGCCCCCAATCCCTCCCAGCATCAGAGTCTTTTCCAATGAGTCAACTCTTTGTATGAGGTGGCCAAAGTATTGGAGTTTCAGCTTCAGCATCATTCCTTCCAAAGAAATCCCAGGGCTGATCTCCTTGAGAATGGACTGGTTGGATCTCCTTGCAGTCCAAGGGAATCTCAAGAGTCTTCTCCAACACCACAGTTCAAAAGCATCAATTCTTCGGTGCTCAGCTTTCTTCACAGTCCCACTGTCACATCCATACATGATCACTGGAAAGACCATAGCCTTGACTAGATGGACCTTTGTGGCCAAAGTAATCTCTCTGCTTTTCAATATGCTATCTAGGTTGGTCATAACTTCCCTTCCAAGGAATAAGCGTCTTTTAATTTCATGGCTGCAATTACCATCTGCAGTGATTTTGGAGCCCCCAAAATGAAGTCTGACACTTTTTCCACTGTTTCCCCATCTATTTCCCATGAAGTGATGGGAAGAGATGCCATGATCTTCATTTTCTGAATGTTGAGCTTTAAGCCAACTTTTTCACTCTCCTCTTTCACTTTCATCGAGAGGCTTTTAGTTCCTCTTCACTTTCTGCCATAAGGGTGGTGTCATCTGCATATCTGAGGCTATTGATATTTCTCCCGGCAATCTTGATTCCAGCTGGTGCTTCTTCCAGCCCAGCATTTCTCATGATGTACTCTGCATAGAAGTTAAATAAGCAGGGTGACAATATACAGCCTTGACGTACTCCTTTTCCTATATGGAACCAGTCTGTTGTTCCATGTCCAGTTCTAACTGTTGCTTCCTGACCTGCATATAGGTTTCTCAAGAGGCAGGTCAAGCGGTCTGGTATTCCCATCTCTTTCAGAATTTTCCACAGTTTATTGTGATCCACACAGTCAAAGGCTTTGGCATAGTCAATAAAGCAGAAATAGATGATTTTTGGAACTCTCTTTCTTTTTCCATGATCCAGCAGATGTTGGCAATTTGATCTCTGGTTCCTCTGCCTTTTCTAAAACCAGCTTGTACATCTGGAAGTTCTCGGCTCACGTATTGCTGAAGCCTGGCTTGGAGAATTTTGAGCATTACTTTACTAGTGTGTGAGATGAGGTGGCAAGAATACACAGAAGAACTGTACAAAATAGATCTTCACGACCCAGATAATCACGATGGTGTGATCACTCCCCAGAGCCAGACATCCTGGAATGTGAAGTCAAATGGGCCTTAGAAAGCATCACTACGAACAAAGCTAGTGGAGGTGATGGAATTCCAGTTGAGCTATTTCAAATCCTAAAAGATGATGCTGTGAAAGTGCTGCACTCAGTATGTCAGCAAATTTGGAAAACTCAGCAATGGCCACAGGACTGGAAAAGGTCAGTTTTCATTCCAGTCCCTAAGAAAGGCAATGCCAAAGAATGCTCAGACTACCGCACAATTGCAATCATCTCACATGCTAGTAAAATAATGCTCAAAATTCTCCAAGCCAGGCAAGGTAATAGTAGATTATAGAAATGAAAATTAAAGGAGTAATAAAGGACTTAAAAAGTTTTTAAAAATTAAAAAATGATTATAGTAAAACTACATCTAGGACTTTCTCTGAAGCTGTTGCAGACAGCGTGGGGTCAGTTCATTTTCAGATAGTTCCTTGATTAGGCTTATACTTCTCAAGATCTATAGGCCCTTTCCTATGTGGTCAGTGCTAACTACAGGATTTTAATCTGTTGCACCTGTCACTTCCAAAGTGGTTCCCTCTGTTTAGCTTGTTCTGTTTGCTGGTCTCTTCAGTGTCTAATTTCTTCCCTGACACAAGGGGGCGATGGTGGTCACTTTTAAGGCTCACTTGTTCACTCCTGCTGTGGGGAGGGAGGAACACTGAAAACAAATATCACTGGCATGTGTGGGGAGTGCTCGAAGTGTTTCAGCTGCACTGGGTTTGCTCCCGCTCACGATGTGTGTGCTTTCCCTGTCTACACTGCTCAGGCTCTAGGTTGCTCTGCTGGGGAACTGTCTGAGGCGGGCCCTGGGTTGCATGCAATTCCCAGGTCTAAGCCACTCAGGTACAGGTTCTGGAAGTACTCCACAAAGGCGCAGACTCGGTTGGGCCTGTGCTTTGTGCCCTTCCCAGGTCCAAGCAGCTCAGGTGACCAGGTCCTCAGCGAGCGCAGTCACCCCCAGTTGGAGGCTGTGTCTTATTGCCTCCCCCGTCCCAGTCACTCAGTTTTCTGGGAGTACAATGTGCGCACCTTCTCAGGTGTGCCATGTGTCTCTTCTGGGGAACTGATCTCTGGCTGCAACCCTCCATGTGGATGTCAACTGTCTAGAATTGCAAGAAGTCTTGGTTAGCAATGAAGCTTGCTTGCAGTTTGGTAGAGGGTGCCTCTCTGGGGCCGCAATTGCCCCCTTCCGGTTCTGGCTGCCCTCGCCTGCCTGTCTCTGGCGAGGGATGGGCCAGTCCACAGCCAGCTAGCTCTGCTCAGTACTTTGTTCTGTGAGCGGGCTTGGTGGTGTCTTAGGTTAGGGCTTTTCACGGGATAGTTCTCTCTCTCTCTCTTTCTCTCTCTCTCTCTGGCTATCCCACAGTTTGGGTTGCTATCTCAAGTTAGTTCCCTCAGATTGCCCTCAGGTCATTCAGTCCTGGTCCTTACCCTAAGCAATACAGCCCGCGCCTCCCTGTCCAGCCCCTGCTTGCTAGTGGTGGATGCAAGGGTATGGGCTGTTTCTTCACTGGGAGTTGCCCCTGGGCATGTAATCTGTGGGTTTTATTTATTTATTTTTCCTCCCGGTTCTGTTGCCTGCTGAGATCCCAAGACTTGCCACAGACCCACTGGGGAGAGTGTTTCCTGGCGTTTGGAAATTCTCTCTTTTTAAGACTCCCTTCACGGGATGGATCTCTGTCCCTACCTCTTTTGTCTCTCTTTTTATCATTTATATTTTTTCCTACCTCCTTTTGAAGACAATGGGCTGTCTTTCTGGGTGTCTGTGTCCTCTGCCAGCATTCAGAAGTTGTTTTGTGGATTTTGCTCAGCATTCAAATGTTCTTTCAATGAATTTGTGGGGGAGAAAGTGGTTCCCCGTCCTATTCCTCTGCCATCTTAGGAGCTGCCCCCCCCATATGTGCCTTTTGGCTTACTTGTTTATACCACTTTATACAAACAGATGCATACAGGTTGTTTATATAAAACAAAAGAGAGGGAGGGAAGCATAGTGTTGCATGCTACCTATATGGGAAGGCCATGTAATTTATGGTTAAGTGTATAAGTCTTATTAGAGTCTGACGGACCTAAGTTAAGTGATCTCGTAACTAAAAGAGGAGAGTGGGCATGATTGGCTGGCCAACCTGCCAATATAGGAGACGTAAGAGGTGGAGATTCGATCCCTGGGTCAGGAAGATCCCCTGGAGAAGGAAATGGCAACCCATTCCATATTCTTGCCTGGGTAATCCCATGGACAGAGGAGCCTGGTAAGCTACAGTCCATAGCACTGCAAAGAGTTGGATAAGACTGAAGCAATTTAGCACACATCGGTGGTTGGAACTGGTAAGAGGCAAGATTTTTGAGCAGAAGTCAAGCAAGTAAGGGGCCAGAGTATTACATGGATTATTTATAATGTAGGAAATATATGCATATAGACTCCAAATAGATATTAAAATCTCCAAGAATGATGACATGAGTGGTTGTCAGAAAGACAGTGAATCATGAGCTAAAATCAACAATGAATAAGGCGACTTGAATGGGAGGGGGTCAGGTCAGTTCAGTTCAGTTACTCAGTCGTATCTGACTCTTTGTGACTCCATGGACTGCAGCACACCAGGCTTCCTGTCCATCACCAACTCCCAGAGCTTACTCATACTCACGTCCATAGAGTCGGTGATGCCATCCACCCATCTCTTCCTCTGTCGTCCCCTTCTCCTCCTGCCTTCAATCTTTCCCAGCATCAGAATCTTTTCAAATGAGTCAGCTCTTCACATCAGGTGGCCAAAGTACTGGAATTTCAGCTTCAACATCAGTCCTTCCAATGAACACTAAGGACTGATCTCCTTTAGGATGAACTGGTTGGATCGCCTTGCAATCCAAGGGACTCCCAAGAGTCTTCTCCAACACCACGGTCCAAAAGCATCAATTCTTCAGCACTCAGCTTTCTTTATAGTCCAACTCTCACATCCATACATGACTACTGGAAAAACCATAGTTTTGACTAGATGGACCTTTGTTGACAAAGTAATGTCTCTTCTTTTGATATGCTCTCTAGGTTGGTCATAGTTTTTCTTCCAAGGAGCAAGTGTCTTTTAATTTCATGGCTGCAGTCACCATCTGCAATGATTTTGGAGCCCCCAAAACAAAGCCTGTCATTGTTTCCATTGATTCCCCATCTATTTGCCATGGAGTGATGATACTGGATGCCATGATCTTGGTTTTCTGAATGTGGAGTTTTAAGCCAACTTTTTCACTCTCCTCTTTCATTTTCATCAAGAGGCTCTTTAGCTCTTTTTCATTTTCTGCCATAAGGGTGGTGCCATCTGCATATCTGAGGTTATTGATATTTCTCCCAGCAATCTTGATTCCAGCTTGTGCTTCTTCCAGCCCAGTGTTTCTCATGATGTACTCTGCATAGAAGTTAAATAAGCAGGGTAACAATATACAGCCTTGACATACTCCTTTTCCTATTTGGAACCAGTCTATTGTTCCATATCCAGTTCTAATTGTTGCTTCTTGACCTGCATACAGATTTCTCAGGAGGCAGGTCAGGTGGTGTGGGATTCCCATCTCTTTAAGAATGTTCCACAGTTTGTTGTGATCCACAGAGTCAAAGGCTTTGACATAGTCAACAAAGTAGAAGTAGATGTTTTTCTGGAACTCTCTCACTTTTTCGATGATCCAGCGGATGCTGGCAGTTTGATCTCTGGTTCCTCTGCCTTTTCTAAAACCAGCTTAATCATCTGGAAGTTCATGGGTGAAGCCTGACTTGGAGAATTTTGAGCATTACTTTGCTAGCATGTGAGGTGAATGCAATTGTGTGGTAGTTTGAGCATTCTTTGGCATTGCCTTTCTTAGGGACTGGAGTGAAAACTGACCTTTTCCAGTCCTGCAGCCACTGCTGAGTTTTCCAAATTTTCTGGCAGATAACTGCAATAAGGAGGTGTGGTAGGCAATATAGTCTGATAGCAAACTGATTGAAAGGAGCTAGGCCAGGGGTTTAGGGGGAAAAGCACGGACAGAAAGTGCCAAGGTAGAGCAAGGATACATATCCCACCTCTGTGTTCAGTGGTCCTTTGGACATGAGGAAAAATGGCCACCACTTGAGAAGACTTTACAGGAAGCAAGATGCACAGAGGGAAGCCAAGTTTTGATACAGCAAAAAGTTCAAGCAAGGTTTTGGAGAAGTTGAAGGTTTTGGAGATTTTGCAAAAGCAGGAGAAAAGGATTTGGGAGTGTGGGGAGGGGTAGTAGATGGAGCCAGATTAGGAAGTGTAGGGATTCATTTCCATGTGAGAAAAAATGTTAGCGCTCAGGTATAGTGAACAGACTTGTGCTTGCCAAGGGGGAAGGGGGTGGGTGAGGGATGGATTGGGAGTTGGGATTAGCACATGCAAAGTATTATATATAGGATGGATAAACCACAAGGTCCTATTGTATAACACAGGGCACTACATTCAATATTGTGTGCTAAGCCATAACAGAGAAGAATATATATATGTGTGTATTATACATGTATATACATACACATATATTCATATATACATATATATGCACACACATATATGTATATACGAATATATACATATATACATACATATGAATATATACATATTCCTATACATGTATATATGTATATGCACATATATGCATATATATTCATATATACACATAATTTGAATATATACATATATACGTATATATGAATATATATGTATATATGTGTGTCACATTCTTTTTCATATTACATTGTATTATATATACACACACTTTGCTATATAGCAGAAACTATCACGACCTTGTAAATCAACTATATTTCAATAGAAGAAATTTTAAAACATTTTTAAAAGAATGTGAGTAATAATGGATGATCTCGGTGGTTGGAACTTTTGTGGTGATTGATGTGGATAGGCATTTAGAACATGATGAGTCCCTCCGAGCTCTTGGCTGGGGACAAATGGGAAGATTTTAAATGTAGCTTCTTCTTGAGAATGGTCTTATGTAGTGCACAGTGGTTGATAATGGAGAGCATAGGGGGAGGTTGAGTGGTGGTCTCACCAGGAGCATGTAGAACACTTCGATCTTTTCCAGACAGGTGCCAAGTCTGGAGGAGGCTTGTTACCATGAGGGATTGTAACCGTCGGGGTCTCCCTTTTTATCCTGTTGGCTAATTTCAATGTTTCATTTATTTATTTATTTATTTTGTTTTCTTAGGCTTCTCCTCATTTTAAAATAGCACAGTGATCTTTGTTTTTTTATAAAAACTATACATGATTATTATAAAATGTTCAAGTAATTGAGGAAAGTGAAGCAAAAAATTCTCTGTAAGTAACCATCAACACTAAGTGTACATCATCTCAGACAACGGTATGAATTTTTACATTTGTAATTATTTTACATCTTCTTGGATTTCTTTTAAATAATATGGGCCCATTGTTATAAACAATTTGAATACTATAAGTTGACCCTAATCCTCTTGCTTTACAAATGAGGACTTTGAATTCTAGAGAGAGGAAAAGACCTGTCCAAAGTCAATTAGATCTAATTGTCAATTAGATCCAGCTCCCTTGACTCCCCAGTACAATTTTTTTCTCTTTTAAACCATGTTCGTCTTTTCTTCTCTTACCATCTACATGGCATTATCCCCTGCTCTTTCACCATATAGATCTCTGAAGGGGTCCCTTTGTCTTTTGATTCAAACATTTATTCATTTAGTCATTCAACAAATATTCATTGAATACCTCCTATAGGCCAGGCAAAAGTGATAGCTGTTGGGGATGTGGTGATGAACAAAACAGACAAGGTCTTTGACCTTGTGATGGTTATATTTTACAAAATGCACAGAAAGTTTATGCTTCCCTTCTCAGTTTTCTGAAATCAAACCGAGACCTATAATTATGATTTATTTATATCCCCAGATCCTTCAATGATGATGGGGAAAACAAAATGGAAGTTAGTATGATATAAAGAGTGAAAGCTCCTCAATTGTCACCTTTTATCCCAGTCTTAGTGGGTAACCATTAACATATTAATGTACATTTGATGTGAATATTTTCAGATCTTTTCTATGCACTTAGAAACAAATGTGTGTATACATATGTGTATGCGCGCGTGTGCACGCGCACGCACACACACACACACACACACACACACACACAGAGATAAGAAGGACCCTTCAAGTTTTTATTTTAAGCCAGCAGTGGTTCTTAAAGTTCACTAGTTGAGAGTGCATTTCTGTTTTCATTTTCTACAAGTAGAACAGTGCAGCCGTATGCCAGTCCGTCTCTGGATTTAGTACTTGATGCTTGGAATTTGAGCAGATGCTGAATGCTATTAATGAAGGCCTTGAAGGGAAGCCCATTCGTGTATGTTGCAGACATAGGCCAAAGCTGAATGTAGTAGCCAACTGAGCAGCTGGCAAGGGGGTAAGAAAATGAAGAACATGCCAACATTCGTTGCAATTTGATGGGCCATGAGAGCCACATCATCTGGTCAGTGTCCCATAATTCCTATAATTTTGGAAATGGAAGCAGTACTTAGAGCCTCATGGTCTTTTAACCTCAATTGTTAAATGAGTGAGTGTTTTGCAAAACAAACAAAAAATACCCTGATATGGTCTGAATAAGACTGATTTGTATCATGCCTAAAATTGAAAAATTCTTTAAGATTTTCAGCTTTTAAATTTCTTAGATGTAAAGAAGAAGCCAGAGTAATGTATGTTTGATTAATACCAGCCAGCTCTCTAAATCATTTACTGTTAACTCACTACCCTTCTTTGCCAAACACCACATGTGCTCTTCTTTCAGTTTAGGCATACTGACCCAGCTGCAGAAGACACAGAGGTGGTCTCTGTCATGCCAGCCATCAGATATTTGCCTTCTAATCAGATTTCACAAGAAGCCTCAATGAAGTCGTTATAACCAGACATGAACTAATTAACCTTTTCTAATTTAAAAAGCCTAACAGGTAATGGTCTCTGTGACAGGTGTAAAATTCCATTCCTTCCAGAAAATTACTTGTCCAACAGATGTTCCTTCTGACTGAAAAAGAAATTTCATTTTAAGAAAAGTTTCACCATTTATCGTGAATATTCCACAGGCACAATGTATGACGGCAAGTTTTCCATGTAGCAGTTCATGACCTTGGTATTCTGATGACTAATATGCTTTCTTCACATACTGATTCGAAATATCCACTTGTTTCCATGCTCCATCAGTGCACTTGAATCTTAGTGCTTAGAATCTCTGGAAGGCTTATCACATATCATAGTATCACTTTCTCAGAGAGAAGTACAGTAGGTTAGTGCATCAAAGACTTGAATTGAAAATAGAGATTGTCTGGGAAAAATAATTCTATTTCTGCTGTCACAGAAAATTAAGAACAAAGAGAAACTATGTTTATACCATAGTGCAAATATAAGAAACCTCTGACCCATCACTTGGGTGTGACCCTGGGCTTTATTTTTTAACACAACCTGAAGCAATTTTCTGAGTTCTTACCTTTCTCCTCCTACACTGACCCATACACACATACAGACAACTTCTTCAAGTCGAGTTCAACATGAATGTTGCATGAATTCAAAAGAGACCTCGGGGGAGTTGAAAGACCAGCCTCAGGGCCCTGAGATAGCCTTTGAGAGGGAGAGATGCTTTGTGCAGACACCTAATCTCCAGGAGAAGGAGTTGGGAGGATGAAAGCAATGGGAGAAGGGATGGAGTCTATACCACCTTTGAATTGACTGAGATTAAGTTTGAGAGGAAGTTAGTGAAGCAAGTTGCTGATCTTCATATGTCTGGCTTGCTGAGTGCTAACTGAAGATGACAGGAAGGTGGCAAAGCTGGAAAGGGTATAGTGGTAAAGGCTTCTGAAAATAGGAGCTGAGAAATGGTCAGGCAGAGCACACTGGCTGTTTTCATTTGTTTCTCTTTCTTCTCAGTTTCTCTCCTCTCTCTGGCTTGATTTTGTTCTTTATCCCTCTTCTTCCCAAGGTAAGAGTGCCCAGGATGGGCTTCAGAGAGGCTATGTGCTCAGTGAAATTTCGCTGAAGGGAAGGATGGATAGGGCTCTACAGGGCCCTGCACCTTAGAACCCTCTTCTTCTGAAAGTTCCCATTTCCTTGAGTCTACTTTCCCTTAGTTCTATCATTTGTGTTGGCATAAAATGCTAGCAAAGTTTTCTTTATTCACTTTTATTTATTGAACAGAGTTTTACCTTTTATTGTAAAAGCAAATCAATTGGATTTCTTATGTTTCTTTCCCATAAAACCTCACTTATTTAGTGGGGCTTTCTTGGTGGCTCAGTAGTAAAGAATCCACCTGCAATGCTGAGACATAAGGGATGCCAGTTCGATCCCTGGGTCAGGAAGATCCCATGGAGAACAGAATGGCAACCCGCTCTAATATTCTTGCCTGGAGAATCATCATCAACAGAGGAGCCTCGTGGGCTCCAGTCCATGAGGTTGCACAGAGTTGGACACGACTGAAGGGACTGGGCATGCATGCATGCATTAAGACAGTTACTCTTAATATAAACAGATTGCCCATCCCTTCTGTGAGTGCTTTGCATTCTGCAGACCTACTGAGAAGTAATATTCAGAGTAAGAACCAGCAGTTATTGAGCTTACTCTGTGCCAGGGACTTAACATTCATTATCTTATTGAATAATAGTACCCACACCACAGAGGCATTATAACGATTAAATAAGCTCATGCATATGAAGTGCTTAGTGCAATGCCTGGTGCATAGCAAGCCATCAGTAAAAGTGAGCTATTGCTACTGTTTTTGTCACTACTACTACTACTGTAGAGTTGCTAGGATAAGACACCACCAGTGGCCTTGAAAAAGCAAAGTTCAGGGTCTACTAACCAAAATTCTTGCTAGATTCATCAAGACAGCTGGGAATAGAATAGTTTTCTTGAGAGATATGGCAGAGGAACCATGGTCTGGAAGCAAACGATAGGCCGAGAACTGCCCCAATTCCCAGCCCTGGGGATGGGTGTGCCAACTTTTGGAGACGGTTTCTAGCAAGGCTGACTATTGTAGTGAATAAGATAACATCCTGATTTGAGTTTCAGTCCTAGCTGTGTCATCCATTAGCTGTATGATCTTGGATAAATCACTTAACCATTCAGAGCCCCACTTTCTTCATCTGCAAAATGGGAGAGCTAGTAGCACTTAGTTCAGAGGGTTGTGTGATAACGCAGGTGAGATAATAATACATGTGAAGTAAGCTTATAGTGCCTGCTTCCTAGTAAATGCTGTTGTTATTATCCTTTGCCTTCAAACCACCCTGCTAATTAGGTATGATGACCCCTGTTTTACGATTGAGAAAACTGAGACTCACAGGACTTAAATAGCTTGTCCAAGGTACAGTTAGCAAAGTTTTCAAGCTTAGTAAGCACAAGGTTAGAATTTGAACTGAGATTGATCTGCCCCAAAGCCTGTGATCTTTCTACCACTCCATGATGTTTCCCAGAAACACTGTTTCCATTCCAGAAATGAGAGGCACACGGTCAGCTATCACCTTAAAATAATAACTGTAACAAACCCCAGACATGCTCCTTTGCCCTTGAGGTACCCTGGCTACTCATTTTGCTCGCTTTCAACTCTAGGGAAAAGGAGCTGTTTGTTATCTACGTTTTGGTGGAGCAATTTTTTTTTCTTCTCTAAAGCCTGCTTCCCCTTTTCACTAAATTAGTGTTATTTCCACGAAACAAAGGTGTTTCTGATGTTTCAGCCTTTTCATCTCCTGCTAAACAGCCACTTACTAGCAGCTTTTTATTTTCAGGTAGATTACTGCTGCCCCAAATACAAGGGCCTCAGATCTAAGGATTTTTCTAGATCTTGAGTATCTTTGTGAGGATGATGCTAGTGCCCAGCTTCTACACAGGGGATTCTAGATACATTTTCAGAAGATCTACATGCTTTCCTCATCCCCTAAACCATGCTGCACTCGCACCTTTGCCTTCAGTGTTTGGCACATGGCATTGCTGGCATCTGATCATCTCTGCAGCTTTTGTGTTGCTACTTTTTTTTTTTAATAACATGCCCTTTTAAGGTATCACTCACATATGTCCTGTTTAGTATTGCTAGCATATAGCGTTTCTAATGCCTCACTATTCTTACCCCTTAGAGGGGTGAATAGGAGCACATTTGTCTTGCTGAATCTGGGGAGAGCAAGGATTCAGTAGGATTAATGTCTCAGAGAAATTATTGGAATTGTGAGTGGGAATCATTATTAATTGCATGGTCTGAATTTATTTGACAGAAAATTATTGAAAATGTATTCTGAAGATGTATTGTGCTGAGATACTGCATGATTATAAAGACATGGTCTCTGTCCTTACAGAGCATATGAGTTAACTGTGGGTTAAAACAATCTTTCAGGTCTTTGTAGAGTGTGAATTTCCACAAGGAAAACACAGAAAAGAAAACAAAATTCTGTGGGGATTCACTGTCTGTACGACCAGATAAAACTTCACAAAGGAAGTGATGTCTGATCCAGCTCTGGCACAAAACAGGTGCTCAAGAAACATTTACTAAATTGTGGTTAGAGAGACAAAATATGAGAAAGGGCATTATAAATGGAAAGGATTGTTTGAGCAATGTTGTTCAGTCAAAAATAGTGTCAGGATGACTATTATAGAAAAAAACCACCAAAAGGCACAACCAGTGTTGGTGAGAATGTGGAGAAAAGGTGCACTGTTGGTGGGAATGCAAAATGGTACAGCCATTCCGGAAAACAGTATGGAGGTTCCTCAGAAAGTTAAAAATAGAACTGCCATATGATCCAGAAAGCTCACCTCTGTGTGTTGATCTAAAAGAATGGAAATCAAGATCTCAAAGAGATATCTGCACCCGCATGTTCAATGCAGCATTAGTCACCATAGCCAAGAAATTGAAACAATTTAAATGTCTATCAACAGATAAAGAAAATGTGATACATACATGAATGAAATACTATTCAGTCCTTGAAAAGAAAATTTCACAATGTGACAACATGGATGAACCTTAAAGACATTACGCTAAGTGTAGTAAGCCAGTCACAGAGGACAAATAGTGCATGATGAGGTATCTAAAGCAGCCATTCATAGAATCAAAGAATGGAAGAGTGGTTGTCAGGGCTGGGGGAAGGGGAATGGAAAGATGATGGTTAAAGGGTACAAACATTTTTATGCAAGATGAATAAGTCCTGGAGATCTGTACAAGATTGCATCTAGAGTCAAAAACGCTGTGTACGCTGTGTGCTGTCATTTCAGTCATGTCCAGCTATTTGTGATCCTACAAAGTGTAGCCTGCCAGGCTCCACTGTCCATAGGATTCTCCGGGATATTGGAGTGGATTGCCATGCCCTCCTCCAAAAACACTGTATATACACTTAAAAGTTGTTAAGAGGGTAGATCTCATGTTAAGTGTTCTTACCAAAATAAGATAGGATGGTCACAATGTGTCCTGGAAACAGGAAGAGGTTTATGCTAGAGTAAAAGATATATGCCAGGGAGGAGTGGGGACTGAGGGATGGGAAAGAAGATTATGGGCTGAAATCCCAGACTAAGGAATTTGCTTTTTATTCAGTAGGCATTATGGAGACACTGAAGGTTGAGATGCACCAGAATAATGACATAGATTTATTTCCTTAGATAGCTCTAATGATCAAATTGGTAGCCAATTTTTTTTTGTCTCTTCCCCTCTCTTTTTAAAATGTATTTTTTAACTGAAGGATAACTGCTTTACAGTGTTGTGTTAGTTTCTGCTGTTCGACAATGTGAATCAGCTATATGTATACATGTATTCCCTCCCTCTTGAGCCTTTCTCCCATTCCCCCTTTCCACCCCTCTAAGTCATCAGCCCCAAGCTGAGCTCCCTGTGCTATAAAGCTGCTTCCCACCAGCTATCTATTTTACACTTGGCAGTGTATATATGTCAATGGGTGGCCAATTCTTTTAAACAACAATTGGAGAAAGGTCAAGTGAATAAGCATGATGAAAATATCCACTATATTGTTGATTTCGATGCATTCAATACCTCCTTACATAATACTTTTGGTAAAATGGTGGGAGCAAAAGTCGGATCTCAAAAATACACAAGAGTGAGTGTGGCAATGGAGGGGAAATGAATGAGCCTCAGCAACTAGAGGGCCCAGGGGCCTGAAGGGTGGATTCTGGAGGCGGCATCTTTGAAGCTTGAGAGGAAGGGGCCTGTGGAGAGGGAAACTCTGGAAATGTGGAAGAGACTGGCTAACTCATACAAAGAATTCACAGAGGAGGAGGGCTGCAATAGGAATTGGTGGAAGAGTTTTCCTTGGAAAGGAGCATTTTCTTTTTCAGATGTGGGACGAAAGGAAGAGTGCTTGAAAGGAAATATTTTGAGGAAGAGAATGAGTCATGAGAAAAGGTAAGAGTAACAGAGGTTTGTTCAGGCCTGCATACAGAGCCTACTCTCCTGGCAGAATCCTCAGAACACAGTTCTCAAAGCCTGTCCATCACCCAGGCTTCCTTCAAAAGATTTATGGCCTGACTGATTCTCTTCATCTTCAGTCAGAGACAACCTGGCAGCGGCAGTCAGCCCAGCCCTTCTTGCTGACACCATTTCTGGTGGGCTTCAAAGACAATATAAATGGCTCTCCCCTGAGAGCAGGCTACACTGGGTGCCTAGGCTGCCTCATCACACAGCCAATTAAACCGCCATCACTTGAAGGAATGGATGGCAGTTCAAGTCTGCTTGAGTAGACTTCGCATTTCCACGTTCACACTTTATTGCAATCTTACAGTCAAGGTGCCCCCAACTACTGCAAGGGGAAGATGCAAACATGATCTTAGAAACAGTAGATTCTCCCACTTTCTCTAAGGGGAAAGATTTTACTCATTGCCTGGTAAGCAAGATCCCTTTAATCTTTCTGAAGAGGAAGGAGTCCAGGCTGTTCTTTACACCGTGGGAAGCTCACGCTTTTGCTCTGCTGCACCATCTTGGGGATACAAATGTGTCCATTCTCAGCCTCTGGCCGTCCTGGGGATTCTTAAGTGAGGTCCTTGGGTGTTGAGCTCAGTAAGCCAAAGTCTGGGTTTTCCCCATAGAAAGGCTACCACCCTCTTGAAAATATATCTTTCAGAAACCAGTTTAGCTGGTTCCATTGAGATGAATGGGGAAACGACCCAGTGGAGGGACTGAAGCGGGGGCAGAGGGATGTGAGACAGTTCCATTACTGCATCAGGAGCGGCTACACTGGACCGTTTGCTTTTCGCAGGAGAATGTTGATTTACTGAATGCAACACACTTTCCCATCTACTTAACTCTGTTATTTAAATAAATTGCTTTGCTCTTGAGGGACCTTGTACTCTTTGGCTCAGTGATAAGCTGGTAGATTGGAGTCAGAAGGAGCTGTCAATGTAGAATCTAATAGAGTTTCAGTGTGGGAATATTAGGGGTCAGGCACAAGCTCAGATTAGTTATCGCATCTTGTCATTAGATGACATGGATATGACTATAAAAAGTAAATCTGTGTGGAGCATGAAGATGAAAGCAATAAATTGGCTAGAAGTAGGAGCTTTCAGTATGAAACCAAATACTTCTATTCAAAATGTGAACACCAAACCACTCTGCGGAGTGCTCAGATTCCCAGCTTTGCTCTGACCTCATATCACTTTTTTACTCTTTGAGATTCTGTTAAGTTTGGATTAATCATTGGTTCTTTTAAAACAAGGTCAGGCCTTCTTCTGTAGTGGCCCCAGCAGACATGAGTTCAGCACCAGCAGAGTCGTTTTAATGCCGACCTAAACAAACTTAATTAGAGAGGCTGTTCTGCTGCCAAAAATCATGAACTGCCTTCCAAAGCCAAACCTAAAGGGCTTGGAGAGTTTTTGTTGTTTTGCATCATCTGTACTACTGCTTTCCTTCTTTCTTGCAGGGCAAGGCATACAGGAGCTTATTACTATCGTGGCTCCCCCACTGACAGGCTGTGTGACGTTAGTTGAATTATTCCCCTGAACCCTAGTGTCTCCTGTGTAAAATGGAGATGATCATGGGCCTTACCTCTGAGAACTGTTGGGAGTGTTCAGTGAGGTCATGCATTCTGAGTCGCTGACACAGTGCCTGACACACAGTACGCAATAAGTAGGGTATAGTCTAATGAAAGCAATAACAGTCATTTAAAGCAAATATGCAATGAATTGGATGTGTGTGTGCTTTGGGGGTTGATTCATTTCATTTGATCAGATTAAAGGTGTTTTGAAAAGGACAAAAAATTGTGAGGACAGATGAATAAGTAATATACACTCATGTGTCTGTTTTCTTCGTATCTGAGGGTTTCATAACTAAGATTTTAAATTAAGTTAAGGGAGAAAGTGAAAGTTACTCAGTTGTGTCCAACTCTTTGCGACCCCATAGACTGTAGCCCACCAGGTTCTTCTATCCATGGGATTCTCCAGGCAAGAATACTGGAATGGATTGCCATGCCCCCCCTCCAGGGGATCTTCCCCACACAGGGATTGAACCCAGGTCCCCCGTATTGCAGGCAGACTCTTTAGCATCTGAGCCACCAGGGAAGGTGCCAGGGAAGCCACCAGGCAATTTGCCCTTGCTAGGATTTGCAAAACTCAAGAGAAATCTGCAAAAAACTTCTGTGTTTTGTCACCCATAACTTACAATATCACTCTAACTATTGGTAACAATATATATGTTTTTAAAATATATCAAGTGATGGGACCTAGGGGTCCATACTTTGTATTAGCTGAGCTATGCAACATCTCATTGCTCTTTGACCCATCATTTTTTTAGCGGGCGCATGAAAAGAATTGGCACCTGCACATCCTGTCCAAATTCAGTCTCTTGGGCCTCCATTCTTAGAGACTGAGGCTCAGAAGGATTGGAATGGGGCCCAGGAATCAGCAGCACCACAGGTGATTGAGATGCCAGGGTCCAGAAGTCAGACTTTGGAAACCATGGGCAAGTGGGTTCTCTTCTTTCCCTACCTCCCATGGCAACCCTGGCCATTTCAGGCTGCCATCTGAGATCCTCTTGTATTCTTTAATTGGTATGACTTTAGAATCCCAGTTCACCACTTGGGTCTCCTGCAGAGTAGACATGAGTCCTTGAGTGAGGTTTGCCCTCTTCTGATATGAGCTCCCTCCTCCACCCCACATCATTACCATAATCATCTCCCGACTTCTGATTAGATATAAACATGACACTAGCAATCATGTTTCATCTTCAACTTGTAATTGGATGCAATATGGTGATTATGCATCCTGATCGAAGGTCATTTCCATAGGATAATAACTGCTCACAATAACAATCTCCTTGGGATGTTTTTGCTTTTGCCTTATAGCTGCATGGCCTATTTCAACTTCCCTTCCTGCAAAGGGAGAACATGACTTCAGCATCTGCCACTGATTTTGTCCTGATTTTCCCATCTCATTCTCTCTCTCTCTCTCTCTCTCACATACAAACACACACACACACACACACACACACACACACACACACACAATCTCATCTGTTGTTAATCGGCAGCTTTTCATGGCTAGTTCTTCTTGGGCCCACTCCTTCCTCTGATAATCCCTCTAATCCTCGTGGTCACTTAGAATGGGATTGATAAAAATGATCTGTCAATCACTTCAATAGAAGATGGGTTTGTTTTCCTGCGTTAGTACATAGCATCTCTTTTCCTTCATTTTGTCCTTCTCATTGTCTCTTCTAGAGAGAATAATTAACAGAATCGGGTCCGTGATGTTTCTCTCTCTTTTTCTCCCTCTCACCCCATCTCTCTTCATCTGTAAATGGGGAATTAGCATGGTACAGTTACAAGGAGCCTAGGCTTAGATGTCACATAGTCCAGTTCTGCCATTTATTGTGTGAAGCTGAGCAAATTATCTCACTTCTCTGAACATAAAGTTCTTTGTCTATAAGAAGAGAGTTCTTGTACTTACAGCATTTTGTACTTTGCAGTACTGTTTGCTGGAGAACACAATGGCAACCCACTCCAGTACTCTTGCCTGGAAAACCCCATGAGTAGAGGAGCCTGGAAGGCTGCAGTCCATGGGGTTGCTATGAGTCAGACATGACTGAGTGACTTCACTTTCACTTTTCACTTTCATGCATTGGAGAAGGAAATGGCAACCCACTCCAATGTTCTTGCCTGGAGAATCCCAGGGACGGGGGAGCTTGGTGGGCTGCCGTCTATGGGGTCGCACAGAGTCGGACAGGACTGAAGCGACTTGGCAGCAGCAGCAGTACTGTTTGCAGGAAGAAATTATGCATATGAAAGTACCAGGCTCAGATGAGCTCATGATAAATGCTGGACATTGTTTTAATACCTACCACACCGGGTTTTTAAAAAATGAGATGATGTGTATAAACAGCTTAGAACAGAGCCTAGGTAGTTGCAAAACAATTAACTGCTCCCTTGCCAGTTGCTTTTTTGGAAAATAGGATCCAGAATGGAGAGGAAGAAGAAATGTCATTGGATCCCAAACCAAATATTTAGGGATTCTTCATAGTCAGGGCATGTTGTACTAATGTGATCAAATGGTCAAATGTTTCCACTGTTACCTGACCTAACCAATGCAATAGACCTCATTTCTTTTCTTTTTATTTTTTAATACTTTATTCTACATTACAATACTGTATTTGTTCTGCCATACATTGACATGAATCAGCCACAGGTGTCCACGATCTCCCAATGCCGAAGCCCTCTCCCACCTCCCACCCCACATCATCTCCCTGAATCATCCTGTCCACCAGCCCCATGCATCCTGTATCCTGTATTGAACATAGACTGGTGCTTCATTCTTACAAGATAGTATACATGTTTCAATGCCATTCTCCCAAATCATCCCACCCTCTTCCTCTCCCTCAGAGTCCAAAAGTCCGTTCTATACCCCTGAGTCTCTTTTGTTGTCTCACATAGAGGGTCATCATTACTATCCTTCTAAATTCCATATATATGTGTCAGTATACTGTATTGGTGTTTTTCTTTCTGGCTTACTTCACTCTGTATAATCGGCTCCAATTTCATCCATCTCATTAGAACTGAGTCGAATTTATTCTTTTAAGGGCTGAGTAGTACTCCATTGTGTATATGTACCACAGCTTTCTTATCCATTCATCTGCTGATGGACATCTAGGTTGCTTCCATGTCCTGGCTATTATAAACAGTGCTGCAATGAACATTGGGGTACATGTGAATAGACCTCATTTTCCCTTACTTCTTAGAATGCTCTGTGTCTTCCTCACCATGTGGCATAGGCCTTCTTCTGGGAACACTTATATTGTATTCTGCATCACTGTCTTTGTGGGCAGATACAAAGGTTATCTTTAGAAATCATTTTAAAATGTATTTATTGAGGTATAGTTGATTTGCAATGTTGCATTATTTTCAGATGTACAACATAGTGATTACAAATTTTTATAGATTTTACTCCAAAGTTATAAAATATTGACTCTATTCCCTGTGCCAAACAATATATTCTTGTAGCTTACTTATTTCACACATAGTAGTCCGTGCCTCTTAATCCCCTATTTCCTATCTTGCCTCTTCCTGCTCCCCCTCTTCTCACTGGCAATCAGCAGTTAGTGCTCTATATCTGTGAGTCCATTTATTTTAAAATTATATTACCTGGTTTTTTATATTAAAAATTCCACATATAGGTGATAACATACAGTATTTATCTTTCTCTGACATTTCACTAAGCATAATCCTTTTCAAATCCAACAGTGTTGCTGCAGGTGCCAAAATTTCATTCTTTTTATGTCTGAGTAGTATTCCATTGTATGGATATACCACTTCTTTCACTGGAGAAGGAAATGGCAACCCACTCCAGTGTTCTTGCCTGGAGAATTCCAGGGACGGGGAGCCTGGTGGGCTGCCGTCTATGGGGTCACACAGAGTCGGACACGACTGAAGTGACTTAGCAGCAGCAGCATCACTTCTTTAACCATTCATCTGTTGATGGACTCTTAGGTTGCTTCCATATCTTGGCTGTTATAAATAATTCTAACTTTTAATACTCTTGATGGTGTTTTCCCAAGGCTGTGTTTGTAGTGCTGTGGAGACTTAGATGGTTACTAGTGTGCTGTGAAGACTGTATTGAGGTCAAGGAGAAGAAAGAGGGGTTATCTATACTTGACTAAAATAATCAATGATGAGAATTCATACAACAGTACAGAGGGCATTAATAATGGACTACTCTGAGGCAGAATGATAACAGCAAGGATTTTGACATCACTCAGTCTTGGGTTTGAATTCTGTGTGATTTTTAAAATATGACCTAAATTTACTGAGCCTCAGATTTCAAAAAAGTATGAAAAACTCAAAACATAAAACATTCCAAAGGTAAAAAAGAATAAAATGGCAAATGTAAATGCAGTCATCACCAAGTTTTAATATATAGAATAATTATATTTACAAATACAATTGTCAACTCATGTATATCATTCCCCAGGCACATTCCCCTCCCTGCTCTCCAATCCTGCCACTCTCCAGAATCCCACCACACACGCACACCAAAAGAAATTAATACTAAAAGTCTCAAAAAGACTCTGACATATAGAAAGGAAAATTACTTCTGCAATGGCAGAGGTTGGTAGAGATTCTCTTATTGAAGAGTTAATTAATATATCAAGCAAAAGATTAGCAAAAGGGTTTTCATAGGGATGTTATGGATAGCATTTCTACTTTAAAAATGTTAATTGGACTCTGCCAGGGAAATATTAGATTTCTAATAGGCTTTCTGAACATGAGCAGATTAGGTTAGTCCCTATAATGAGTTCTCAGATATATGAGTTACCAAATACACATTGGCTCTATGTGGGTAATGGACAAGTTTCTATATCAGCTTGCTTGGGTCACAATGCCAAGATACTTGGTCAAGCATTCTGGATGTTTCTGTGAAGGTGTTTTTGGATGAGGTTAGCATTTAAATTGGTGGACTTTGAGTAAAGCAGATTACTCTCCATAATATGGGTGGGCCTCATCTGATCAGTTGAAGGCCTTATGAAAACAAAGATTTGGCTCCTCTGAGAAAGAAGAAAGTCTGCCTTCAGGCTGCCCTTGTACTAGAGCTGCAACAGCAACTCTTTCTGGATCTCCAGCTTTCTAGTTTACCCTGCAGATTTTGGACTTAAACCAAACCTCTGGAATCACTTAAGCCAATTTCTTATAATCTCTCTCTTTCTCTCCCTAAACACACAGACACACACACACACACACACACACACACACACACACACACACACTTTTGATTCTGTTTCTCTGGAGAATCCTGAGTAATGCAGTTGGTTAGGCAGCCCATCTTTTGTTTCCCAAAGGGTAAAATTGTGGGTGCTTTCTAATCATCCTATTTATTGGTTCCTGTTTCAAATATATATACACAGCTGAACATGCATTATATATCATGTCACTTCTTAGTGCAAAAACTCTCCATGACTATCTCTGTTTACCAGGTTAAGTAAAAATGCCTCAGCTTAGCATCCCAAGCTGTCTACAGTTTCCTGTTCACCATATCTTTATGCTCCTATACTCCAAAGAAACTGTATCAAATACTTATGTTATGTGACTCTTGTTAAACTTGGGTAATATTCATTCTATACCCTGTATATCTTAAACCCAACTTCAAACATATCCTACCATGTTTCAGATTTTCTTTTAGAAGCTGAAGATTTGTGGGAACAAGATAGATTTGATTCCTTTTCTCATGGAGTTGGAAAGAGGCAGAGAAGGTATCCTTGAAAAAGTGACATTTGGCTGGAGCATAGGTAGGAGTTAGACAAAAAATGGAGGTGCACAAGGAGAGAACATTCTAGGCAGAAGGAGTGGTTTGTATGAACATTCAGAGGCCAAAAAGGGGATATAGGGTAAGACTTTTTGGGAAAAGAAAACAGCTCATTAAATTGAAAGTCAAATATGAGCATGGAAAGATAAATGATGAAACTGGAGAACTAAGTCAGGTCAGATCATAAAGGATTTTGTAAGTTCTACTACTAAGGTTGTAGTGATGAGATGGGCTTTGTTATCATTATCTTCCTTCCACATGTAAGGAGATTGAGTCTCAGAGGAGGTAAATAATTTGCTCACTAATATTGCTGGTGTTTTTCTCTCTGCACACAAACGAGAATTATACTATTCTCCTTTCTTGAAGTTACATGTGGCCATATGAGTTATGTCACTTCTAAGTAGAAGCATTTAATTGTTGGTTCTCAACTCCCCAGTGCTCTTTTCCTCTGCACTGTCAAACAGGGAAGCACCTATTGATAACAGAAACGCAATACTGAGCCATCAAGTAGAGGACAGCTACTCTAAAAAGTCACCCCGACCAGCAGTGGACTGTTCAGGAGAGAAAGAAACTCATGCTGTTTTAACCTACTGAGATCTTTAAATCGTTCACTATTGCAGCATAACATGACCTATCTTGATTTATATGTCCCAGAAAGTAAAATCAAAGTGTCCCTTAATTTAATATTAGCAGTGTCTTTGAGGACACAGTGTGAAAAGTGCAGATAAAGTTAATGTGACTGATTTTTAACAACTTTCCAGAATTTACAGTTCTCCAAATTAATGTTCTTGCCTTCAAAGTAGTCACTGTGGGATTATATAATAACTTAAATGATGTTAAAAACAGTTATGAAATTACTTTTACAACTCAGCCTCAAAATTGATTAATTTAGTCATTTACTATGTGCTGGGCACTGGGGAGACAAAGATGAAAAAACATGTTCTTTCCCCTTCAGGAGCTCATAGTGTTGTAGCAGGAAATATGTTCTAAACTGTTCTAAACTGTTGCAATGCATGGTGGGGCCATAGATGAAGAAATGATCAGTTATACTAGAGAAATTCAGGGAAGGCTTCATAAATTAGAGATGAATAGGTTTTCATTAGATGGATACATTGGGGTGGGGACAAGGCTATTTCAGGAAGAGGGACAATGGGAGAAAAGGCACAAAGGTTGGAAGTAACTCAGCACATTTTGATAAGTGCAAATGTTTCTGTATATCTGGAGCCTAGTGCAAGAAAGGGATGCTGGAAGGCATGAGTCTGGAGAATAGATAGGGGGCAGATATGGGGGCCATCCATTGTGCTAGCAAAGATTGTAGCACAGGCAGAGTGGTTCTGGAGCCAGTGGTTTAAAATTCTCTTCTGCAGAAACAAAGAGAATGGCACCACTGCTGGTTTAGCAGAATATTGATGATGGCTTCCAAATGCATCCAAGCTTCTGAAAAACATTACCTTGATATTTGTCTCCTTAGGTTTCTGATAAGTAAGTACAAGTCTCACTACTTCCTGAATGGCCTCTGTTCTGCTTTCATGTTTTAGTCCTCCCCCTTTTTTGCATTATGTTTAATCTTAAAACCCATTTCAAATTATTCGAGAAGTAGGTATAAATCCCAAATCAGGATATCATAGAAACATAGACGTCTAGAGGTACACGAGGCCTTTGCAATTAACTGAGAGCAAAGTGTATGGACATCAGTAGAGCCCACTTGTACAGATGGGACTTTGTCTTCAGGTTCTCCTGAATATTCTCTCATGCTTAATTTCCCCAAGCTTAATGTATGTGAGAAGATGAGGTAAGGGAAGCCTTGGAAGTAGAATGGGTGAGTAAAAATTTTGCAATGTCTGTTGCTGGTACATGCTGTTTATGAATCAGTGTCTAAAAGTTCAAGAGTCATGTGGTGGGAAAAGGAAAATACCCTATTAAATGCCTCACTGTGGTCCAGTGGTTAAGACTCAACATTCCCAATGCACGGGGCCTGAGTTCAATCCTGGTCAGGGAACTAGATCTTGCATGCTGCAACTAAGAGCCCACAGGCAGCAACAAAGACTTGGCTCAGCTAAATAAATTTAAAAAACCTCATTGTAAAGATGAAATGTTAAAAGTAAATTCTTATCTTTAGAATTAAAATTGGATTAATAAATAAACTATAAAAGTTTAAATAAGAAATATGCTGTTCTCAGTGATGTCAGTGCAGTATTCTTTATAATTAAAAAAACTGGAATGAAGCTAAATGGCATACCATAGGAGATTTAAGTAATGCCTAGTGTAATGATAGAATGATATAGCTATGGTTGAGATCTTTGGGAGGTGATTAGGTCATGAATGGAATTAGTGCCCTTACAAAAGGAACTGCAGAGAGCTCTCTCACTTCTGTTATATGGGAACACGGAAAGAAGGCAGTCATCTGAACAGGAGGCGGAACTTCACCAGACACAGAATCTGCCAGCACTTTGATCTTAGAGTGCTCAGCCTCCAGACCTCTGAGAAATGGATGTTCATTATTGAGGCCTACGGTATTTTTGTTATAGCAGCCTGAATGGACTAAGACAGAAGTTGATACTGAGAAGTGAGGTGCTGCTATAATAAATACCTAAAAATGTGGAAGCAGTTTTGGAATCGGGTAATGGGTAGAGGCTGAAAGGGTTTTGAGATGCACGTGAGGGAAAAGCCTGCAGTTTTGTGAACAGAATTTTAAAGGCAATTCTGGTGAGAGTTTAGCACCCATATCTGATTTGCTGCTGCTGCTAAGTCGCTTCAGTTGTGTCCGACTCTGTGTGACCCCATAGAGGGCAGCCCACCAGGCTCCCCTGCCCCTGGGATTCTCCAGGCAAGAATGCTGGAGTGGGTTGCCATTTCCTTCCCCAATGCATGAAAATGAAAAGTGAAAGTGAAGTTGCTCAGTCGTGTCCGACTCAGTGACCCTGTGGACTACAGCCCACCAGGCTCCTCCATCCATGGGATTTTCCAGGCAAGAGTACTGGAGTGGGGTGCCATTTAGGTGGTACTTAGATGAGACCTTGAACTTAGACTTTAGAGTTAACTCCAGATCCAATTAAGACTTCTGGAGCTGTTGGGATGAAATGAATGTATTTTGCACGTGAGAAGGACATGAAGTTTCAGGGGCCAAAATGTTATTGACGGAATGTTTGTGTCCCCTACCAAATTCATACGTTGAAATCTTAACCCCAGTGTGATGTTACGAGGAGATGGGGCCTTTGGGAGGTGATGAGGTCATGAGAGTGGAGCCCTCATGAACTGGATTAGAATGCTTGTGTAAGGAGACAATAAGAAGAAAACTGTGTATGAACCAGACACCAAATCTGCCAGTACCTTGATCTTGGACTTTCTAGCCTCCTGACTGTGAGAAATAAATATTTGTATTCTAAGTCACTCAAGATATGGTATTTTTTTTTTTTTACAGTAGTCTGATTGGGCTAATATAGTCACTTTATGTGGAGAAGGCAATGGCACCCCCACTCCAGTACTCTTGCCTGGAAAATCCCATGGATGGAGGAGCCTGGTGGGCTGCAGTCCACGGGGTCGCTAAGAGTCAGACCTGAGCGACTTCACTTTCACTTTTCACTTTCATGTGTTGGAGAAGGAAATGGCAACCAACTCCAGTGTTCTTGCCTGGAGAATCCCAGGGACAGGGGAGCCTGGTGGCTGCCATCTATGGGGTCGCACAGAGTCAGACATGACTGAAGCGACTTAGCAGTTGCAGCAGCAGCAGTCACTTTATGTGATGTAATATGAAGTACACAATACTACCAGTGAAGCTTTCTTGCCCAAAACGTTTAACCTGAATTTATTCAAGCTTCTACCAATGTTGTCCAAAAGAGATAGGATGCAAGCCACAAGTGTCATATTAAATTTCTAGTAACCACATTAAAAGTACAAATAATGATACTAATATTAATAATATATTTCACTTAACCAAATATAGCCAAAGTATTATTTCAGCATGGAATCAATATAAAATTATTAATAAGATAGTTTACATTCTTTTTAAACAATGTCTTCAAATTCTATTGTATATCTTATACTTACAGTGCATTTCATTTTAGTCTAACCACATTGCGTTTGTTGGCTAGTTACTAATGTATTAGACAGCATAGCACTATCTCTAACTTTGAGTTTATAAGAAATTTAGGGGATAGAGGGATAAGTTAAAGCCACCAGAAGAAAACAATCAGTTAAATCCAGAATGTGGGACATTCTGTAAGAAAATGGGCCTGGATTTCACCAAACGCAAATGTTATGGAGAAAAAGGTAAAGGATGTGTTCTTGATTAAAAGAAACTAAAGAGGTACAAATTACTATGTATAAAATAAATAATCTACAAGGGTATATTCCAATATTTTATAATAACTATAAATGGAATACAACTTTTAAAGTTGTGATTGCTATGTTGTTCACCTGAAACTTACCTAATATTGTACAACTATACTCAACAAAAAAGAAAGAGACATCAAAACCAAATGTATGGAATTTACCTGGCACTCCAGTGGTTCAGACACCATGCTTCCAATGCAGCGGCATGAGAGCAATCCCTAATCTGAGAACTAAGATCCCACATGCCATGTGGCCAAAAAACAAAATTCATTTCACAAACTTTGATTGTACTATGTTTTTATAAGAACTATAAGTATTTTGGGGACACGGGGAAATTTTAGTATGAATCAAATATTAGATGTTACTAGGGAATTATTGTTCATTGTCTTGGGTATGATAATGTTGTGGTTCTGCAGAATGTTTTTATTCTTAGGAGATGCATGCTAAAAAATTTAGGGGTGAACTCTCATGACCCCTGCAATTTTCAAATGGTTCAGCAAAAATAAAAGGTGTTCATCCACTATTTATCTACATAAATCAAATAAGGCAAGATACTAAAAAAAAAAAGAGGGATATAGTTATACACTTTCCAATTCTGTCAACCTTTTGTTTTGAACTCTTTTTAACTGTGGAAAAATTGTTCTACAGAAAAACTTCTGGACTAGATGGCTCTACCAGGGTTCTACCACATATTCAAAGAACCTAATTGTGTATGCAGAGTAAATCATCTTCCAAGTAACCTTTGAACATAGTATTTTGTAAATATTCAGTGAGACATATTCTGAGAAAAATAACTTGAGACATCTTAGTTTTCTTCATTACGTTCATTGTTATACTACTTGAATTCTGAAACAATTGAATGTGTATCACAAGATAAAGCAAATAAGTATGCTAATGTTATTAGGAGCTGAGATTTTCACTGTGGATGAGTCAGAAATATGTTATATTGATGGGAGCCACCCAGTGGTTCTTGAGATTCACGGAGATTTCTAGATGAGCTCTTATCACCTGCGTTGGTGCTGCAGGCTGAAAACTCTGCCAGCACCTTCCCTAACCTTCGTTCCCCGAGCCTTTCCAACAGATATGTAAGTCTCTGTTTCCTTGTATTAAAATCTTACACAACTTTGTAAATCAACAATATTACTTTAGAAATCTTAAAAAAAAAAAAAAGCTCCTTGTACTTCGTACACAGGGTGACTTCTGTTTTCCTGACCGAGTCCTGATTGATATAGGGAAGCTACTTTTATTTAGTTATTCATTTTTATTTAGTATCTTTTCCCTCTTTTATTTTTTAAACTTTTTATTTATATTGCAGTATAGTGCATTAACAATGCTGTGATGATGTTGAGTGAACAGTGAAGAGACTCAGCCATACGTATACATGTATTCTTATTGGGGAGCTGTTTTAGTTGTGGTTTGTCCGTACCCTGACTTAGAGTCCTTTAGAATATCAGCTTCATGTGTGTTGGATCTCCTTGAAGACTCCTTACCTTACTTAGGTCTGATAGACTGAGTGCCTGATGAATTATGAATGGAGGTTCATGACATTGTGTAGGAGACAGTGATCAAGACAATCCCCAAGAAAAAGAAACACAAAAAAGCAAAATGGCTGTCTGAGGAGGCCTTACAAATAGCTCTGAAAAGAAGACAAGCAAAAAGCAAAGGAGAAAAGGAAGGATGCACCCATCTGAAAGCAGAGTTCCAAAGAATAGCAAGGAGAGATAAGAAAGCCTTCCTTAGTGATCAATGCAAAGAAATAGAGGAAAACAATAGAATGGGAAAGACTAGAGATCTCTTCAAGAAAATTAGAGATACCAAGGGAACATTTCATGCAAAGATAAGCTCAATAAAGGACAAAAACAGTATGGACCTAATAGAAGCAGAAGATATTAAGAAGAGGTGGCAAGAATACACAGAAGAACTGTACAGAAATGATCTTCATGACCCAGATAATCACGATGATGTGATCACTCACCTAGAGCCAGACATCCTGGAATATGAAGTCAAGTGGGCCTTAGGAAGCATCACTACAAACAAAGCTAGTGGAGGTGATGGAATTCCAGTTGAGCTATTTCAAATCCTGAAAGATGATGTTGTGAAAGTGCTGCACTCAATATGTCAGCAAATTTGGAAAACTCAGCAGTGGCCATAGGACTGGAGAAGGTCAGTCTTCATTCCAATCCCAAAGAAAGGCAATGCCAAAGAATGCCCAAACTACTGAACAATTGCACTCATCTCACACACTAGTAAAGTAATGCTCAAAATTCTCCAAGTCAGCCTTCAGTAATACATGAACCGTGAACTTCCAGATGGTCAAGCTGCTTTTACAAAAGTCAGAGGAACCAGAGATCAAATTGCCAACATCCGCTGGATCATGGAAAAAGCAAGAGAGTTCCAGAAAAATATCTATTTCTGCTTTATTGACTATGCCAAAGCCTTTGACTGTGTGGATCACAATAAACTGTGGAAAATTCTGAAAGGCAGACCACTTGACCTGCCTCTTGAGAAACCTGTATGCAGGTCAGGAAGCAACAGTTAGAACTGGACATGGAACAACAGACTGGTTCCAAATAGGAAAAGAGTACGTCAAGGCTGTATATTGTCACCCTGCTTATTTAACTTCTATGCAGAGTACATCATGAGAAATGCTGGGCTGGAAGAAGCACAAGCTGGAATCAAGATTGCCAGGAGAAACATCAATAACCTCAGATATGCAGATGACACCATTCTTATGGCAGAAAGTGAAGAACTAAGGAGACTCTTGATGAAAGTGAAAGAGGAGAGTGAAAAAGTTGGCTTAAAGCTCAACATTCAGAAAACGAAGATCATGGCATCTGGTCCCATCACTTCATGGGAAATAGATGGGGAAACAGTGGAAACAGTGGCTGAGTTTATTTTCTTGGGCTCCCAAATCACTGCAGATGATGACTGTAGCCATGAAATTAAAAGACGCTTGCTCCCTGGAAGGAAAGTTATGACCAACCTGGACAGCACATTAAAAAGCAGAGACATTACTTTGTCAACAAAGGTCTGTCTAGTCAAGGCTATGGTTTTTCCAGTGGTCATTTATGGATCTGAGAGTTGGACTATAAAGAAAGCTGAGTGCCAAAGAATTGATGCTTTTGAAGTGTGGTATTGGAGAAGACTCTTGAGAGTTCCTTGTACTGCAAGGAGATCCAACCAGTCCATCCTAAAGGAGATCAGTCCTGGGTGTTCGTGGAAAGGACTGATGTTGAAACTGAAACTCCAATACTATGGCCACCTGATGTGAAGAGCTGACTCATTGGAAAAGACCCTGATGCTGGGAAAGATTGAAGGTGGGAGAAGAAGGGGACGACAGGATGAGATGGTTGGATGGCATCACAGACTCAATGGACATGAGTCTGGGTAATCTCTAGGAGTTGGTGATGGACAGGGAGGCCTGGTGTGCTGCAATTCATGGGGTCGCAAAGAGTCGGAGACGACTGAGTGACTGAACTGAACTGAACTGAACCTTACTTAGTTCGACCCTGGGCCTTCCATCTCTGTACTTAGCCCCTTGAAACAGTGGAACTGATGCTCAAAGTGTTTATATCAGCAAATGCTCTCTCAGGGTAATGTGGTTTTGATGTGTTCTGATACCCAGTTTACTTCTCGGGGATCACACTTTCTTCTGGAAACATGACCTGACAGCTCTCACACTATCTTTTAATCATGTATTTTTAAGGGAATGCTTTTGTATATTATGCAGCATTTTTCTTGTTCTTGGCAAGAGGAAACTAAAGTCTCTAAAAGCTTTTGAATGTCATCAAAGGAGATCCCAGGGCTATGTTGATGGAAAGAATTTTGGGCACCCTGGTAAACCAATGGAAAGGATGTATTTAAGGCAAATGGCCTTTCAGTCTCACCACTTAAACCATTTATTCAATCCAGGTTGCTGGTCCTCCTCATTAGGCCTTTAAAAATCCAGTAAGGTTTCAATTTTTTGTACTTAAAAACTGTATCAATGGTAGAAATCACATCTTTGAGAGAAGTGTCTGCCTTTGGGTCATGGTGTATTTTGGAAATCTGGGGAAAGCACAAACACACAAAACTGAGCATATAGTTTTAGTGGGTTCATGGAATTCCTGAGGCCCACCAGGAGGTCCTGGGTCAAAAGTCATTACATAGGAAGTATCTAGGCCACTCAACTCTGGAAACCATCCAGCCTATAGAAAGGGGACTGAAAGAAACTCGCTTTGGTGTTTTATAAACCTGTGCCACTAAGTGCATTGAAACACAGTGCTGCTCAGGTTCCTGCAGTGTTGGATTGAGCAAAGGGGCCTCTCCCTGCTGCATCAAGACTTGAAAAACACCAGGTAAATTGTTGTGCTGCTGCTGCTGCTGTTGCTAAGTCACTTCAGTCGTGTCTGACTCAGTGTGACCCCATAGACAGCAGCCCACCAGACTTCTCTGTCCACAGGATTCTCTGGGCAAAAATACTGGGGTGGGTTGCCATGTGGCACTAATCTAAAAGAACTGTTTCCTGTTGAATTTGTTTTCTTGGATATTGAAGATGAGAAGAACAGAGTGTGAAGTTAAGCTTGTTCACATGAACAGTTCCTGAAGTTCCAAGCGGGTTGGGAGTTAATTCTCCAGGTGGAGAATTCTCTCTTTGTATCCTTCCTATTTCTTTTAACAAGGGGATGAATACATCATGAGAAGCGCTGGGCTGGAAGAAGCACAAGCTGGAATCAAGATTGCTGGGAGAAATATCAATAACCTCAGATATGCAGATGACACCACCCTTATGGAAGAAAGTAAAGAGGAACTGAAAAGCCTCTTGATGAAAGTGAAAGAGGAGAGTGAAAAAGTTGGCTTAAAGCTCAACATTCAGAAAACGAAGATCATGGCATCTGGTCCCATCACTTCATGGGAAATAGATGGGGAAACAGTGTCAGACTTTATTTTGGGGGCTCCAAAATCACTGCAATCACTGATGCAGCCATGAAATTAAAAGATGCTTACTCCTTGGAAGGAAAGTTATGACCAACCTAGATAGCATATAGAATACAGAGATAGTACTTTGCCAACAAAGGTACATCTAGTCAAGGCTATGGTTTTCCACTGGTCGTGGATGGATGTGAGAGTTGGACTATAAACAAAGTCAAGCACTGAAGAATTGATGCTTTTGAATTGTGGTATTGGAGAAGACTCTTGAGAGTCCCTTGGACAGCAAGGAGATCAGTCCTGGGTGTTTATTGGAAGGACTGACACTGAAGCTGAAACTCCAATACTTTGGCCACCTCATGCAAAGAGTTGACTCACTGGAAAAGACTCTGATGCTGGGAGGGATTGTGAGCAAGAGGAGAAGGGGACGACAGAGGATGAGATGGCTGGATGGCATCACTGACTCGATGGACATGAGTCTGAGTGAACTCCAGGAGTTGGTGATGGACAGGGAGGACTGGCATGCTGTGATTCATGGGGTCACAAAGAGTCAGACTCGACTGAACGACGGAACTGAATTGAACTGAAGCAGAAGTAAATAATATGATTATGAGGGAAACTATGAAAGAGAAAACAAAAAAATAATTAATTAAAAGTGTTAAAGACAACAGTTCTTCCTTGAAAAGATTATCATTAACAAACTTTTAACTAGACTGACTAACCAAAAAAATTAAAGGAAAGACAGAAATTATCGAAGTCAGGAATGAAAAAGAAAACTCTACTGACCCTGCAAAAATTAAAACGACTTTAAGGAAGTGTGCTCACTTCCTAGCATTGCTGTAACAAATTACCACAAACTGGGTAGTTTAAAACAACACACATTTATTCTCTCACAATTCTGGAGACTAGAAGTCTGAAATTAAGGTGTTGGTAGCGCCACACTCCCTCCAAAAGCTTTAGGAGAGAACTTTTTCTTGCCTCTTCCAGCCTTTGGTGGTTGCTGGCACTCCTTGGCATTCCAGGGGTTGTGGCTTCATATGTGTGTGTCTACTCTGCATCTTCAGGTAACCATAAGAGGACCCATATTTAGAGTCCACTTTAATACAGGATACTGCTGCTGCAAAGTCGCTTCAATCGTGTCCGACTCTGTGAGACCCCATAGACGGCAGCCTGCCAGGCTCCCCGTCCCTGGGATTCTCCAGGCAAGAACACTGGAGTGGGTTGCCATTTCCTTCTCCAATGCATGAAAGTGAAAAGTGAAAGTGAAGTCTCTCAGTTGTTTCCGACTCTTCGCCACCCCATGGACTGCTGCCTACCAGGCTCCTCCGTCCATGGGATTTTCCCCAGGCAAGAGTACTGGAGTGGGGTGCCATTGCCTTCTCCTTAATCCAGGATGATCTCATCCTAACTAATTGCATCTGCAAAGACCCTATTTTCAAATAAGGTCACATTCTGAGGTTCTGGGTGGACATGAATTTTGCAGGGAAACAATATTGTACATGGGGTGTATTATGAACAACTTTTGTGTCAATGAATTGAAAAACTTATATGAAATTGACAAACTTCTAGGATGAGACATATTAATGAAACTGGTCCAGGAAGAAATAGAAAATCTGAACTAAGCTATAACAAGTAAAGAAAATGAAATAATAAAAATTTTAAAAGTCCATGCTCAGAGTGTTACCTGATACCAAAGTTAGATCCAAATATCCCAGTGAAAGACAAGTACAAACCAATATCCCTCATGAACATAGATGCAAATGCCCTTAAGAAAATATTAGTGTGATAGAATTCAGTCTTGTGAGACACTGAGCAGGTAACTCAGTCATGACATGCTAGACCTCTGACCTACAGGATTGTGAGCTAATAAGTGGGTGTTCTTTTAAGCTGCTGAGTTTGTGATCGTTTGTTCTGCAGTAAAGAAAAATAATAAAATTAGCAAATCGAATTCAGCAACATATAAAAAGGATTATATACCATGACACAAATGAGATTTAGTCTAGTAATGCTAAATTGGTTTAATATCTGAAAATCAATTAATGTAATCTATCAATATTATATTAATAGAATAAAGGGAGAAAAAAACATGATCATCTCAAGAGAAACACAAACAGAATGTGACAAAAGCTAGCAGTCATGATGCAACAAACCAGAAATAAAAGAGAATTTCCTCAACCTAATAAACAGTGCTTACCAAAAAAATCCACAATTAACATCATACTTTTGGTGAAAATTGTATACTTTCCTATAAGTTCAGGAATGGGGGCAAGGATTTCTGCTTTCACCACTTCTTTCAACACTGCACTGAAATATCTAACTAGTGTAATAAGGCAAAAATATAAATAAATGCTGAATAAATATATAATACGCATCAAGTTTGGAATGAAAGATTTAAAACTGTTATTATTCTCAGATTGCATGATGTAGAAGAAGAATCCACAAAACACTTACTAGAACTAATAAATGACTCTAGTAAGGTTGCATGATACAAGATCAATGTACAAAATTCAATTGTATTGTTTCATACTAGCAATAAACCATCAGATATTGGTATTAATAAGATAATTCCATTCATAATAGCATCAAAAAGAATAAAATGCTTACCAAAATATGTAAAAGATTTGTATAATAACAACTACAAACATTGTTGAGAGAAATTAAAGAGGATCTAAATAAGTGGAAAGACATTTCATTTTCATGGATTGGAGTATTCAATATTGTAAAGATGGCCATTTTCACAAAATTGATCTATAAATCACTGCAATCCCTATTAAAATCCTAGTATCCTTTTCTTGGTAGAAACTGATAAATAGACCCTCAATGTATATGGACATGCAAAGACCTAGAAGAAACAAAAATTTTTGAAAAAGAAAGACAAAATTTGAGGCAATATGTTACTAAATTTCAAAATTTACTATAAAGTCAGTTAACAAGCCAGTATAGTGATGGCATGAGAATAGACGTATAGATCAATAGAACAGAATTGACGGTCCAGAAATAAGTCTTCACACTTATGATGAACTGATTTTCCACAAAGGTGTCAGAGAAATTCAATTACAAGATAGTCCTTTTAACAAATGATGCAGGGATGATTGGATATCTACTTGCAAAATGAACGAATTTGAGGATATATATAAAAATCCACTCAAAATAGGTAATCAAGCTAAATGTAAGAGCTACAACTATAAAACTGATAGAAGAAAACATAGGAGAAAATCTTCATGACCCTGGGAACTCATGACCTTGAGTTCTTACATACAGCATCAAAAGTACAATCCATGAAAAGCTGATAAGTGGACTTAAAAACACTTGTATTTCATAGGATATTCTTAAGAAATTGCACTCTTGGTCATTTTCCCCAAAGAAATAAAAATTTATGTTCATACAAAAACCTACACACAAATGTTCATAGCAGCTTTATTTTTAATTGCCATAAACTGTAACAACCCAGATATTCTTCAATAGGTGGGTGGTTAAACAAACGTACATGCATCCACATCATGGAATACTACTCGGGAATGAAAAGTAATGAACTATTATTTTATGCATCTATATGGATGAGTCTGCAAGGAATTAAACTGAGTGAAAAAACTCAGTACAAGAAGATTCCAGACCAAGATGGTAACGTAAGAGGATCCTGAATTTCCCTCCTCTCATGGACACACTGAATGTACAGCTACACATGGAGCAATTTCCTGAGAGAAATCCAGAAACTAGCTGAGTGACTCTTAAACATCAAGTGACTGAGGAAATACCATCATTGGAACAGATAGGAAAGACTGAGACACTAGCCATAAACCCCACCCTTAGCACAGTACCATACAAATAGGAATGAACTTCAAACTCCTAGCTTCTCCCTGAGGAAGAAAAGATTTGGACCACACATCTACTGCCCCAAGTTTTAAGACTCTCACCTGAGAGATGGGCCCCCAAAACACCTAGCTGTGAAAGCCAATGGGGCTTGCATTCCTGAGTCCCACAGGACTATGGCAAACAAAGAACCAGCTCAGTAACAGGCATGTAAGCACTCAACTGTGGCTGGCCTCCAGGGCTCAGTGCAGAGGGAACACACAAAAATGCTCATCTCCCAATCTTTCCCATAAAGGAGTTTGACTGCATATTTTACAACTGCTGCCTGGGGGTCAAGGTTTTAATTAGCATGCAGCTGATGATTACGTTCCTTCCTGGAACCCCCAAATCTGGTGGGCACTTTCCTCAATTTCCCCCCTTTTGTTCTCTCCAACAATAAAACCAATTTGCCAATATTTCCCTTGAAGGAGCTTGTCCACATATATAGTGCCTTAACTTTTATGGCTGCCACCTGAGTATCAGGCTCCCAAATCACCTAGCTCTGGAAGCCAACATAGCTAGCATTCATGAGTTCCATAGGACTAAAGCAAACAATGACTAAGTCTTTAATCAAGCACAGGATCACTCTTCATGCAGTGGGAGCAGGCAAAAACCATGCATCTCCCAGTTTCTCCCTGGTAGGAGTTTGACTACTTCCCAGCTGCTGCTAGAGGGTCCAGATTCTAATCAGCCTGTATTACTCTGATACCAAAGCCAGTCAAGGACAGTGCAAGAAAAAGAAAATTACAGGCCAATATCCCTGATGAATACAGATTCAAAAATTCTCAACAAACTGAGTTCAGCAATACATTAAAAGGATCATACACCATGATCAAATGGGATTTATTTCTGGGATACAAGGACAGTTCAGTATATGCAAATCAATCAGTGTGATATATTCCACATTAACAAAATAAAAAATAAAAATCATATATCATTTCAACAGATGCAAAAAAGCATTTTATAAATGTCAACATCCATTCATGATAAAAACTGTCAACAAATTGAGTATAGAAGGAATGTATACCAACATAAAAAGCCACATATGACAAGCCCACAGCTAACATCATACTTAATAATGGGAAAAAAAAAACCACTTTTCTTCTAAAATCAGGAAGAAGACAAGAATGCCCATTCTCACTATTTTTATTCGATACTACTCTAAGTCGAGCCAGAGCAATTAGACAAGAAACAGAAATAAAAGGCATCCAAGTTAGAAAAGAAGAAGTAAAATTATCTGTTTTCAGATGACATTGTATTATATTAATATTTAGAAAACTCTAAAAAATCCACCAAATAACTGTTAGAACTAGTAAATTCAATAAAGTTGCATGATTCAAAATCAGTTGTGTTTCTATACACCAACAATGAACTATCAGAAAGAGGAAGTTAAAAAAATGCCATATACAATAACTTCAAAATAATAAAATACTTAGGAATAAATTTAACCAAGGAGGTAAAAGACCTGTACACTGAAAACTATAAGACATCAATAAAAGAAATTGAAGATGATACAAGCAAACAGAAATATTTGTCACACTCATGGACTGGAAGAATATTGTTAAAATGTCCTTACTATCCAAAGAATTCTGCAGATTTAATGTAAACCCTATCAAAGTTTCAAAGGCATTTTCACAGAAATAGAAAAAACAATTCTAAAATTCATATGTAACCATGAAAGACCCTGGATAGGTAAGCAATCTTGAGAAAGAACAACAAAGTGGGAGGCATCACACTTTCTCATTTCAAACTATATTGTAAAACTATATATAGTCATCAAGCTGTATGGTATTGGCATGTAAACTGACACATATAGCAATGAAACATTATCGATAGTCCAGAAATAAACCAATACATAAAAAGGCCAATTAATTTTTGACAGACTAGCTAAGAATATGCAATGAGGGAAGAATAATTTCTTTAAAAAAATAGTGCTGGGCAAACTAGATATCTACATGGAAAAAAATGAAACTAGACCCTTACTTACACAAACACAAAATAACCTCAAAATGAATTAGAGACTTGAATTTGAGATCTGCTAAAAACAAAACAAAACATACAGGTTATGCTCCTTGACATTGGCCTTGGCAATTTTTCGGTAATTTACACCAAAACCAAAGGCAACAAAATAAAATATAAACAAATGAGACTATTTCAAATTAAAAAGATTATGCACAATAAAGGAGACCATAAACAAAATGAAGAAGAGACAACATGTGGAATGGGAGAAAATATTTGCAAACCACATATCTAACAAGAGGTTAATATCTAACATACACAAAGAGCCACACACCCCCAAAGCAAAAAATGGACAATTCAAAGATGGACAAAGGACATGAACAGACATCTTGTAAGAAGATACACAAATTGCCAGTGGGTACATGAAAAGGTGTTCAACATCGCTAATCGTCAGAGAAATGCAAATCAAAACCACAGGGAGATGTCACCTAACACCTGGTAAGATGTCTATTATCAAAAAAAAAAAAAAAAGAAATAAATGCTGGTGAGGTTGCAGAGAAAAGAGAATCCTGGTACACTGGTGGCAAGAATGTAATCTAGTGTAGCCACTATGAAAAACAGTATGAAGATTCCAAAATAATATGAAAATAGAAATACCATAGTGTGATACAAAATAACTATCTTGAAGAGATAGCTGTTGGAGAAGGCAATGGCACCCCACTCCAGTACTCTTGCCTGGAAAATCCCATGGACAGAGGAGCCTGGTGGGCTGCAGTCCATGGGGCTGCTAAGAAGACACGACTGAGCGACTTCACTTTCACTTTTCTCTCTCATGCATTGGAGAAGGAAATGGCAACCCACTCCAGTGTTCTTGCCTGGAGAATCCCAGGGACGGGGGAGCCTGGCAGGCTGCCGTCTATGGGGTCGCACAGAGTCAGACATGACTGCAGTGACTTAGCAGCAGCAGCAGAGATAGCTATACTGCTATATATTCATTGTAGCTTTATTCACAACAGCCAAGGTATGAAAACAAACTATCCATTGACAGATGAATGGACAAGAATAATGTGTTCTAAACACACAAAGGAATATTATTTAGCCTTTAAAAGGAAGGAAATACTGCTATTTGCAATACTGCTATCTTCAACATGTATGACCCTGGAGAGTATTATACTAAATAAAGTAAACCAACAGAGGAAAACAAATACAGCATGGTATCACTTATATGTGGAACTTTTAAAAAGAGTTAAACTCATAGAAATAAAGTACAGAATGGTATTGGCCAGAACAGGGGTGTAGGGGAAATAAAGTAATAGGGTACAAACCTTCAGATATAAGATGAATAAGATCTGAGGATCTAGTGTATAACATAGTGACTATAGTAGATCCCCTGGAGAAGGGAAATGCTACCCACTCCAGTATTCTGGCGTAGAAAATTCCATGAATGTATAGTCCATGGGGTCACAAAGAGATGGACACGACTGAGTGGCTTTCACACACACACACACACACATGAAAATTTGTATTGGATAATGGGCATTTGCCAAGAGAATAGAACTTAAGTGTTCTCATCAAAAAAAAAAAACCCCAAAAACCAAAAAACAAAAAAAGGTAAATATGCGAGTGATGTGTTAATTAACTTGATGATAGTAATCCTTTCACAATGTATATGTATAACAAATCATCACATTGTGCCCTTTAAATACATTACAATTTTAATTTGTTAACTATTAATATACTGCCAATAAAGTTGAGAAAAAGAAAACAATCTGCCCCAAGAGACTATACTGTACGACTCAATTTATATAGCATTCTTAAAGGGAAAAACTTGACATGGAGAACAGATTAGCATTTTCCAGAGTTAAGGATGCGGGAGGGGGTTGGGAGGGAGTTGGGTGTAGTTACAAAGGGCAACATGAAGGATCTTTGTGGAGATGGAACTGTTCTGTATCTTGGCCATATCAATGTCAATACCCCAGTTATGATACTATGTAGTTTTGCAAGGTACTACCAGTGGAAGAAAGTGGTTAAAGGGTACATAGTATCTCTGTATTCTCCCTTACAATGTCATGTGAGCATACACTTATCTCAAAATTAAAAGTTTAATTTAAAAGATACCATTAAATAAGTGAAAAATATAAGCCATAGGCTGGGAGATTTTTGCAAACAATATATTTGATAAAGAGTTTATATTAAAAAAATTAAAGAACACTTACAACTCAATAATAAGAGACAAGTAACTCAAATTTTAAAAATTGTCATTTGTTAAGAGACATTGCTCCAAAGATATGACTGGATAGTAAGCACATAAAAATATACTGAACATCATTAATCATTAGGAAAATGCAAATTAAAACTTCAGTGAGATGCCACTGCAACACCCACTAGATTGGCTATACTAAAAAGGCAGACACTGCTACATAGACAAACTGGAGCTGGTGGGAATATAAAATAGTACAGCTACTAAGAATTTCTTAAAAAGTTAAACACAAATACTAAATGACTCAGCAGTCCCATGTCTAGGTATTTACCCAAGAGAAATGCAAACATTTGTTCATATACGTAAACAGGCACTTACATATATGAATGCCCATAACGTTAATCACAATAGTGAAAAACAGAATCCAAATTGCACATTAACCAGAAAATGGAGATAAAAAGTTCTTCCATACAATGAAATGCCATTAAGACATTAAAGGGGACAAATTGTAGATACATGTTATGCCATGAATGAACCTCAACATTTTATACTAAATGGAAGGAGATAGACACAAAAAAACTGCATATTAAGTGAGTCCATTTATATGAAATGTCCAGATAATGCAAGTTTACAGAGACAGACCGAAACAACGCTTTTTAGCATTGGATATCTCTAACTCTTTATTACCTCCATAGATATTCTTTACTTTTCATCCAGGCTTCTCCAGAGAACTGCCTACATTCACCATATTCATTTTCTTACTTCCCACTTCCTCTTTAATCCACAATCACCAAGGTTCTTCTTTCCTGACTCTCACTGCTCTGAGTGAAGGTCATGCGTGCGTGAGGGATCAGTTGCTTCAGTCATGTCTGACTCTTTGCGACTCTATGGACTGTAGCCCGCCACAACTCTGTAAATGTTTACAATATTTACCACTATGATTTTAGAACATTTTCATTACCTATTCCCCAAACTGAAACATCTTAGCCAACACTCCCCAGCCATCACTATCACCACTACTTGTTGTTGTTCAGTTGCTCAGTAGTGTGTGACCCCATGGACTGCAGCACGCCAGGCTTCCCTGTCCTTCACCATCTCCCGGAGCTTGCTCAAACTCATGTCCATTGAGTCAGTGATGACATCCAACCACCTCATCTTCTGTCGTCCCCTTCGCCTCTTGCCTTCAATGTTTCCCAGCATCAGGGTTTTTCTAATGAGTCTGCTCTTCACATCAGGTGGCTGAAGTATTGGAGTTTCAGCTTCAGCATCAGTCCTTCCAGTGAATATTGAGGACTGATTTCCTTTGAGATTAACTTGTTTGATCTCCTTGCAGTCCAAGGGACTCTCCAAGAGTCTTCTCCAGCACCACAGTTAGAAGGCATCAATTCTTCAGCAGTCTTTCTTATTGTCCAACTCTCACATCCATACATGACTACTGGAAAAACCATAGCTTTGACTATATCACCACCACCTAGGCAACCACAAATCTGTCTGTGGATTTGTCTATTCTGGACATCCCATATGAGTGAAATCATATGAATGGGATGTGACCTTTTGTATGTCTTCTTTCACCAGCTCCATCCATGTTATACATATATCAATACTTTGGTTTTTTTATTGTTAAATAATACTCCAGTGTATGTATATGACAGATTTATTTATCCATTCATCATTTTATGGGCATGTCGGTGGTTTTTACCTTTTGTTATTACAAATAATGCTGACATGAATGTTTGTGTGAACATATGCTTTCAACTGTCTTGGGTATACACCTAGGAATGGAATTGCTGAGTCCTATGGAAAGATATAAGCATCTGAATGCAGAGTTCCAAAGAATAGCAAGAAGAGATAAGAAAGCCTTCTTCAGCAATCAATGGAAAGAAACAGAGGAAAAGAACAGAATGAGAAAGACTAGAGATCTCTTCAAGAAAATTAGAGATACCAAGGGAACATTTCATGCAAAGAGGGGCTCGATAAAGGACAAAAATGGTATGGCCCTAACAGAAGCAGAAGACATTAAGAGGTGGCACGAATACATGGAAGAACTGTACAAAAAGATCTTCACAACCCAGATAATCACGATGGTGTGATCACTCACCTAGAGCCAGACATCCTGGAATGTGAAGTCAAATGGGCCTTAGAAAGCATCACTGTGAACAAAGCTAGTGGAGGTGATGGAATTCCAGTAGAGCTGTTTCAAATCTTGAAAGATGATGCTGTGAAAGTGCTGCACTCAATAGGCCAGCAAATTTGGAAAACTCAGCAGTGGCCACAGGACTGGAAAAGGTCAGTTTTCATTCCAATCCCAAAGAAAGGAAATGCCAAAGAATGCTCAAACTACCACACAATTGCACTCATCTCACATGCTAGTAAAGTAATGCTCAAAATTCTGCAAGCCAGGTTTCAGCAATACGTGAACCGTAAGCTTCCAGATGTTCAAGCTGGTTTTAGAAAAGGCAGAGGAACCAGAGATCAAATTGGCAACACCCATTGGATCATGGAAAAAGCAAGAGAGTTCCAAAAAAATCTATTTCTGCTTTATTGACTATGCCAAAGCCTTTGACTGTGTGGATCACAATCAACTGTGGAAAATTCTGAAAGAGATGGGAATACCAGAGCACCTGACCTGCCTCTTGAGAAACCTATATGCAGGTCAGGAAGCAACAGTTAGAATTGGACATGGAACAAAAGACTGTTTCCAAATAGGAAAAGGAGTACGTCAAGGCTGTATATTGTCACCCTGCTTATTTAACTTCTATGCAGAGTACATCATGAAAAACGCTGGACTGGAAGAAACACAAGCTGGAATCAAGATTGCTGGGAGAAATATCAATAACCTCAGATATGCAGATGACACCACCCTTATGGCAGAAAGTGAAGAAGAACTAAAAAGCCTTTTGATGAAAGTGAAAGAGGAGAGTGAAAAAGTTGGCTTAAAGCTCAACATTCAGAAAACAAAGATCGTGGCATCTGGTCCCATCACTTCATGGGAAATAGATGGGGAAACAGTGGAAACAGTGTCAGACTTTATTTCTTTGGGCTCCCAAATCACTGCAGATGGTGACTGCAGCCATGAAATTAGAAGACACTTACTCCTTGGAAGAAAAGCTATGACCAACGTAGATAGTATATTCAAAAGCAGAGACATTACTTTGCCAACTAAGGTCCGTCTAGTCAAGGCTATGGTTTTTCCAGTAGTCATGTATGGATGTGAGAGTTGGACTGTGAAGAAGGCTAAGCGCTGAAGAATTGATGCTTTTGAAGTGTGATGTTGGAGAAGACTCTTGGGAGTCCCTTGGAATGCAAGGAGATCCAACCAGTCCATTCTGAAGGAGATCAACCCTGGGATTTCTTTGGAAGGAATGATGCTAAAGCTGAAACTCCAGTACTTTGGCCACCTCATGCGAAGAGTTGACTCATTGGAAAAGACTCTGATGCTGGGAGGGATTGGGGGCAGGAGGAGAAGGGGACGACCGAGGATGAGATGGCTACCTGGCATCACTGACTTGATGGACGGGAGTCTGAGTGAACTCCGGGAGTTGGTGATGGACAGGGAGGCCTGGCATGCTGCTATTCATGAGGTCGCAAAGAGACGGACACGACTGAGCGACTGAACTGAACTGATGGTAGCTCTTTTCATACTGTTCATGGGGTTCTCAAGGGAAGAATACTGAAGTGGTTTGCCCTTCCCTTCTCCAGTGGACCACATTCTGTCAGACCTCTCCACCATGACCCGTCTGTCCTGGGTGGCCCCACATGGCATGGCTTAGTTTCACTGAGTTAGACAGGCTGTGGTCCATGTGGTCAGATTGGCTAGTTTTATGTGATTATGGTTTCAGTGTGTCTGCCCTCTGATGCCCTCTTGCAACACCTGTCATCTTACTTGGGTTTCTCTTACCTTTGTCATGGGGTATCTCTTCACGGCTGCTCCAGCAAAGCCCAGCTGCTGCTCCTTACCTTGGATGAGGGGTATCTCCTCAGGGCCACCCCTCCTGACCTTGAATGTGGAGTAGCTCCTCTTGGCCCTCCTGCATCCACACAGCTGCCGCACCTTGGATGTGGCATTCCTCCTTTGCCACCTCCCTGACCTTGGGCATGGGATAGCTTGTCTCGGCCATCGTCCTGAATTTGGGCATAGGGTAGCTCATCTCGACCGCTGCCCCTGACCTTGGATGTCGGGTAGCTCCTCTTGGCTGCTCCTGCGCCATCTCAGCCTGGCGCTCTCAGTCACCGCCCCTGACCTTGGGCAAGGGGTAGCCCCTCTCCATCACGCTTCTGCATAGTCCGTCGCAGCCGGTGTGCTTCTGTGCGGTCCAAAGAGGTGGCAAGAATATACAGAACTGTACAAAAAAATCTTCATGACCCAGATAATCACAATATTGTGATCACTGACCTAGAGCCAAAAATCCTGGAATGTGAAGTCAAGTGGGCCTTAGAAAGCATCACTGTGAACAAAGCTAGTGGAGGCGATGGAATTCCAGTTGAGCTATTTCAAATCCTAAAAGATGATGCTGTGAAAGTGCTGCACTCGATATACCAGCAAATTGGGAAAACTCAGCAGTGGCCATAGGACTGGAAAAGGTCAGTTTTCATTCCAATCCCAAAGAAAGGCAATGCCAAAGAATGCTCAAACTACCACACAACTGTACTTATCTCACACACTAGTAAAGTAATGCTCAAAATTCTCCAAGCCAGGTTTCAGCAACATGTGAACCATGAACTTCCAGATGTTCAAGCTGGTTTTGGAAAAGGCAGAGGAACCAGAGATCAAATTGCCAACATTGGTGGATCATCGAAAAAGCAAGAAATTTCCAGAAAAACATCTATTTCTGCTTTATTAACTATGCCAAAGCCTTTGACTGTGTGGATCACAATAAACTGTGGAAAATTCTTCAAGAGATTGGAATACCAGACCACCTGACCTGCCTATTGAGAAACCTATATGCAGGTCAAGAAGCAACAGTTAGAACTGGACATGCAACAATAGACTGGTTCCAAATAGGAAAAGGGGTACGTCAAGGCTGTATATTGTCACCCTGCTTATTTAATTTATATGCAATGGCACCCTCCTCCAGTACTCTTGCCTGGAAAATCCCATGGACAGAGGAGCCTGGAAGGCTGGAGTCCATGGGGTCACTGAGGGTTGGACATGACTGAGCGACTTCACTTTCACTTTTCACTTTCATGCATTGGAGAAGGAAATGGCAACCCACTCCAGTGTTCTTGCCTGGAGAATCCCAGGGATGGGGGAGCCTGGTAGGCTGCCGTCTATGAGGTCGCACAGAGTCGGACACGACTGAAGTGTCTTAGCAGCAGCAGCAGAGTACATAGCACATGGGCTTAGTTGTTCTGCAGCATGTGAGATATTCTCAGACCAGAGATTGAACCTGTGTCCCTTGCATTAGCAGGCGGAGTCTTAACCACAGGACCACCCAGAAATTTCTTATTCTTCACTCATGTGGCAGTTAACATTTACTGTCAAGTGTTAGTAGTAATTTTGGAGGGAGGAATAGTTTATTTTCTTAACTAAACAGGGAACTCTGATGGAAGGGGCTGTGTCTCATACCTACTGTTTCCCCTGCACTATGACTAGTGGTTAAAATGCCACTACTGCTTAGATCTACCATTTATTAAATGCTCGATATGTGCTCTGTGCTGTGCCAAGCATTTTACACGTATTATCTGCTCAATACAACAACTCTATGGGGTTGTTAAGATCTCCATTCTATAGATGAGGAAATTGAGTCAGAAAGAGGTTGAGTCATCTGTTAAAGATCATACAGTCAGTGACTGGCAGAGAGGGGACTCAAAGCTAAGTCCTTAACATGTGCTTTTAACCATTAAAGCTCACAATAAATATTTCTGAGTCATTAGCCTATAAATATGGGTAAATCCTGCTTTTTTGAATAAAACGTTCCCTGTGGGAATTCTTGAAAAATCCCCATTGTGTGATATTTTCGTAACCTTTGCTTAAGGGTTGTGCGAATGAGTGAACATGAAGGTGGGAATGCTGACATCCTCAAGTCAACAGTCTCATAACGCTCTCTCCAAGTACCATATGGAAAGATTTTAACCTTTACACTTTTCTTGGAACAATAAAATCTGGATTTGAAGAGTTCTACAGAAGTTAACCTCAATGTTGACCATTATGCTACCTTGATGAAAAGAGCCTCAGATTCTTCTACAAGTTATTGGTGGCTTTTCCCCAACTAATAAAACTTCTATCAACAATATCCCGCTCATCTCCACTTCCCTACCTTTCCCCAAGTGCAGCTCAGCCTACCTGACATCTAACCATGCTAATAGCCTTTCAGTTACCATGGGGTTCTTTGGAACAAGTCAAGCTGTTGGAAGATTTCTCTGGGCAAGGTGTGTAGCTGACATCTAAAGGAACTATTCCCTGAGGCTGGGCACTCATCCCAACAGAAAAAGAGGAGCTGCCAAGCCTGGAGGCTGTGTTCAGCGACATGTTTTCATACCTTGCTGAATCTCGAATAGAAAATGTGACCATGGGAACAAAGAAAGGTGATTTAGTATTCTGATTACTTCTCCCCCACCCCTAATGCCATCTGCAACAAAAATGCAGTAGATCTCCCCCTTTCTATTAAAAAGAAGATTATTGTCTCACTCTGGAGCTTCATGTTTGATCCCAGGATGCTGTGTGTTCCCCACCCAAGGCAAGTGCAGGGGAAGAGTAGAAGCAAGGTACAAAATGCTTAGCAAGCACGTTTATATTCAGGCAAATGTGCAGAGACAGAAAGAGAGCTGTAAGTGAATCTGCTAGGGGTAGATAAGAGCTGCACATCACCAGCACCACATGTGACCTGCTTGTGATAGAAGCCTTGTGCTTTCTGTCATAATTCTTGTTTAACAAGGCAATAAAGTGGGGGTGGGGGTGGTGGTAGACAAAAAAATCCTCAGTGAGAGTGTATTTTGGTCACGTCTTCTGCCCTTTTGTCTTCATAAATCTGGCACGACTGGTTTAGTTGACTGGAAGTTTTGTGCATTGTTTGACTTATGTATGCACAGGGCCCGGGCTCTGTCTCATGCTCATGTTAGCACAAATTACTGCATGTGAAGTTCTGTCACACAGAGAGGGACAAAGGAAAGAGAATATGTCACTGGGAAGGGAAAATGAAGCTAAGTGTCTATAACTTTTTCCCACCTCATGAAATAGTATAAACCTTGATGAAAAATTGTCTTGCATTAAAACATTTAAAAGAGACTTTTCTTGTGTATAAGCTTCTGGAGTCAGATAATCTTAAACTCATGTTTCAGCTCTGCCACTTACCACCCGTGTGACCTTGGGCAAGTTACTTAACCTCTCTGAGTGTTGGTTTCTTCTGTAAGATGTTAGTCTGACTCCTAAACCTACACTAAATATTGACAGTAGAGTATTGGATTTTGTGGTTAGCATTAAATTTAAAATGTTGTATGAAAAACAGCAAAGTGCTTGGCACATTCTAAATATTTTTTAAAAGCTTTGGTTGTTGTTCTTGTGAATACCAATACCTTGAGAGAGTATATGGACTGTGTTAGGGGGTAATTTGGTGGATAGGGAAGGGGCACTACAGTAGAGAGGTAAATACCATTAGTTTTGATACCTTCATCTCTTACTAGCTGTGTGATTTTGGGTAGTCACAACCTCAGTTTTGAGCCTCGATTTTCTCATCAATAAAATGGAGCTAAAATAATACCAATTTCACAGTGTTGTCATGAGGACTAAATGACATATAAAATTTAAAAACCCACTGAATACAGTGCTTAACATAGACCAAATCCCTGGAAATACTAGCTGCTGTTTTTAAAAATTATTTCTCCTTTTGAAATTTGATGTTCCAAGTAGAAGCACAATGACTAGCTGAATGGCAGGGTATTAAGTTGTAGAATATAGTATCTACCTTGTTCTGTTAGGGCTCTGCAAATTTTGATGAGCTTGGAGAGGAAGGGGCCTAACTGAGATTCATTGGCCCCAGCTCATCAGTGCCTATATTCAACATGTTTTGTAGGACATCAAAATAACTTTTGATGACTGTGGGACCTATGATCTATGCATGCCATATTGGATAGCATTTGGCAGGTCTGAGCCTATTTACAACCACTGTTTATTCATAAAATCCAGCCATTTGGAAAGCCTCTTGAATCACAGAAAATCAAACCTTTGTAAAACAGGCAGAGGCTTAATCATTTTTCTTGCTTTACCAGGCCAACCATTTTGCTAAGAGTTCTAAATATGTTGGGCCATGGGCTGACGAAAGCCATGGGCCTTCCTCTCAAAACAATGTGCATGAGCTCTAACCTTCCACACCAACACACACAAATTTAGTATACAATTTTGGGGAGTGCAAAGACTTCCAGAAATCTGCTATGAACCTTATAGGGGTTCATATAAACCCCAGGATAGGAATCCCTGGAACAGGACTTTTTATTTAAAGGCAATATTTATTGTTTCTATCCTTGATTACAGAAGCAATATAGTTATTGCAGAAAATTTAGAAAAGCATATAGAAAAATCAGTTATAATCTCTCCATGCAGACAATGATTGTTGTTAACACTTTATATATTAATATGAACACAAGCAAGACCCTTGGAGGCGGGCACAACCACCCACTCCGCATGGACAGAGGAGTCTGGCAGGCTACAGTCCATAGGGTTGCAGAGTTGGACACAGCTGAAGTGACTTATCACACGCAGACTTGATTTAGCTAACAAGATCTTGGTCTTCAAACCTGAACTTGATGTCAAAATGGACTGAGATTTCTGGAGGCCTTGGGAGGAAGTAGGTATATTTTGTATGAATGAGAAATTTAAATAATTTATGGTTAGAGGGAGAAATGTGGTAGGTTTCAAATGGCTGCAAATTAACTGTCACTTCTCCCATTCAATCTGAGCAGTCTTTAGGGACTTGCTTGACTAATGGAATACAATGTGACATTCTAAGATTCTACTAACAAGATCAGAAGAAACCTTGATCTTCTGCTTGAGACTTTTGAAATTCATCTACCATGCTGTGAGAAAATCTGAGCAGCCACATGGAGAGTAACACGTAGAGAGGAACTGAGGTCCCCAGCCAACAGTGCTGTCTGAGTGCCCACCTGACAGCCCAACACCAATTTGCCAAGAATGAGAAGGATCTATTTTGCAAGTGGATGCTCCAGGTTCAGTAGAGCCATTCAGGTGATACTGTGTAGAGCAGAGATGAACCATTCACACCCAAATTGCAGATTCACAAGCAAAAGTACATGATAGTCACTGTTTTAAACCACTAACTTTTAAGGTGATTTGTTATATAGCATAAATAACCAAACATTCTTCATTCTTCAGCAATTCCACATCTATGTGTCTACCCTGATAAACTCTTGTGTGTGTTAGTCACTCAGTCATGCCTAGCTCTTTGAGATCTTGTGGACTGTAGCCCACCAGGCTTCTCTGTCCATGAAATTCTCCAAGCAAGAACAGTGGAGTGGGTTGCCATTTCCTTCTCCAGGTGATCTTCTCCACCTAGGGATTGAATCCAGGTATCTTGCATTGCAAACAGATTCTTTATTGTCTGAGCCACCCGGGAAGCCCATGTACATAAACTCTTGTACATGTGAGTAAAAAACATATATGAGGATGTTTATTGAATTACTCTATATAAAAGTGGAAAAGTTGAAATAATGTACTATTTCTCAGTTGGACAACCACTAAATAAACTATGCCTTTTTTCACACAGAGGTTAAAATAAATGAACTATATCTATCTGTATCCATGTGCATAATCTAAAAAATAATGTTGAAGATGGCAGAGGAATTGGGCGAGGAGACCACTTTCTCCCCCACAAATTCATCGAAAGAACATTTGAATGCTGAGCAAATTCCACAAAACAACTTCTGAATGCTGGCAGAGGACATCAAGCACCCAGAAAGGCAGCCCACTGTCTTCAAAAGGAGGTAGAACAAAAAAGATAAAAAGAGAGAAAACAGGTAGGGATGGAGATCCATCCAGGGAAGGGAGTCTTATAAAAGAGAGAATTTACCAAACACCAGGAAACACTATCACCAGCAGGTCTGTAGCGAGCCTTGGACTCTCAGAGGGCAACATAACTGGGAAGAAAAATAATTAATTAATTAAAACCCACAGATTACATGCCTAAAGGCAACTCCCAGTGGAGAAGCATCCTAGACCCTTGCATCCGCTACTGGCAAGCAGGGGCTGGACAGGGAGGCACAGGTTGCATTGCTTAGGGTAAGGACCAGGCCTGAATGCCTTGAAGGCAATCTGAGAGAACTAACTTGAGATAGCAAACCAGACTATGGGATAGCTATCCCGCGAAAAGCACTAACCTAAGACACCACCAGGCCTGCTCACAGAACAAAGGACAGAGCAGAGCTAGACAGCTACAGACTGGCACATCCCCTGCCAGAGACAGGCAGGCGAGGGAAGCCAGAGCCAGAAGGGGGCAATTGCGGCCCCAGAGAGGCACCCTCTACCAAAACTGCAAGCAGGCTTCGTTGCTAACCAAGACTTCTTGGGATTCTGGACGGTTGACATCTGCTGGGAGGGTTGCAGCCAGAGATCACTTCCCCAGAAGAGACACAAGGCGCACCTGAGAAGGCATGCCCCATTGTACACCCAGAAAACCTAGCAGCTGGGACGGGGGAGGCGATAAGATGCAGCCTCCAACTGGGGGCAACTGTGCAGGCCAAGCACCTGGTCACCTGACCTGCTCGGACCTGGGAAGGGCACAAAGCACAGGCCCAAACAAATCTGTGCCTTTGTGGAGTACTCAAGAACCTGAATCTGAGTGGCTTAGACTTGGGAAGTACACGCAACCCAGGGTCTGCCTCAGACAGTTCCCAGCAGAGCAACCTAGAGCCTGAACAGTGTAGACAGGGAAATCACACACATCGTGAGCAGGGGCAAACCCAATATGGTTGAGACACTGCGAGCACTCCCCACACATGCCAGTGATATTAGTTTGCAGTGTTCCTCCCTCCCCACAGCAGGAGTGAACAAGTGAGCCTAAAAAGTGACCACCTTCGCCTGCTTGTGTCAGGGCAGAAATTAAACACTGAAGAGACCAGCAAACAGAAGCTAAAATAAACAGAGGGAACCACTTTGGAAGTGACAGATGTAACAGATTAAAACCCTGTAGTTAGCACCGACTACATAGGAAGGGCAGAGAAGGCAAAGGCCCCTCACTCCAGTACTCTTGCCTGGAGAATCCCAGGGATGGGGGAGCCTGGTGGGCTGCCACTATGGGGTCACACAGAGTCAGCAGCAGCAGTACATAGGAAGGGGCCTGTAGACCTTGAGAAGTATAAGCTGGATCCAAAATGAACTGACCCCACACTGACCACAACAACTCCAGAGAAAGTCCTAGAAATATTTTTACTATTATCATTTTTTTAAATTAAAAATTTTAAATTTTCAAGTCCTTTATTACTCCTTTAATTTTCATTCTTATAACCTATTACCTTACAAAAAAGACTATTTTTAAAGCAAACTTCACATATATATGCTTTATAATTTTTATGACTTTGTTTTGTTTTTTTAATATTGTGTTTTTGAGAATCTAACCTCTACTCTAGATTTTTAATCTTTGCTTTTTGGTATTTGTTATCAATTTTGTACCTTTAAGAACTCAATCTTCAGTACCAATTTTTACTTGGGAGCGAGATTACTGGCTTGATTGCTCCCGATTGCTCCCTCCCCCTTTTGACTCTCCTTTTTCTCCACCAGGTCACCTCTATCTCCTCCCTCCCCCTTCTCTTCTCTACCCAACTCTATGAACCTCTTTGTGTGTTCTGGGCTGTGGAGAACACTTGCTGCCGCTGCTGCTGCTGCTAAGTTGCTTCAGTAGTGTCTGACTCTGTGTGACCCCATAGACGGCAGCCCACCAGGCTCCCCCATCCCTGGGATTCTCCAGGCAAGAACACTGGAGTGGGTTGCCATTTCCTTCTCCAATGCATGAAAGTGAAAAGTGAAAGTGAAGTCGCTCAGTCGTGTCCGACTCTTCACGACCCCATGGACTGCAGCCTGCCAGGCTCCTCGGCCCATGGGATTTTCCAGGCAAGAGTACTGGAGTGGGTGCCATTGCTTTCTCGGTGGAGAACACTTAGGGAACTGATTACTGGCTGGATCTGTCTCTCTTCTTTTGATGCCCCCTTTTATCCTCCTGGCCACCTCTGTCTCCTTCCTCCCTCTTCTCATCTCTGTGTAACTCTGTGAATATCTCCGAGGGGTCCAAACTGTGGAAAGCACATAGGGAAGTGATTACTGGCTAGCTTGCTCTCTCCCCTTTTGATTCACCCTCTTCTCCTCTTGATCACCTCTATCTCCCTCCTCCTTCTTCTCTTCTCCATGTAACTCTGTGAACCTCCCCAGGAGGTGGAGAAATGTTTCATCATTAACCTAGATGTTTTATCATCAGTGCTGTATAGATGGAGAAGTCTTGAGGCTACTATAAGAATAAGGCTGAAAACCAGAGGCAGGAGGCTTAAGTCTAAAACCTGAGGACACCAGAGAACTCCTGACTCCAGGAAACATTAATTGGTAGGAGCTCATCAAAAGCCTCCATACCTACACTGAAACCAAGCACCACCCAAGGGCCAACAAGTTCCAGAGCAAGACATATCATGCAGATTCTCTAGCAACACAGGAACATAGCCCTGAGCTTCAACATACAGACTGCCCAAGTCACATCAAACCCACTGACATCTCAAAACTCACTACTGGACACTTCATTGCACTCCAGAGAGAAGAAATCCAGCTCCACCCACCAGAACACCGACACAAGCTTCCCTAACCAGGAAACCTTGACAAGCCACCCGTCCAACCCCACCCAAGGAAGGAACCTCCACAATAAAGAGGAACCACAAACTGCCAGAACACGGAAAGGCCACCCCAAACACAGCAATATAAACAAGATGGAAAAGCAGAGAAATACTCAGCAGGTAAAGGAATGGGATAAATGCCCACTGATAAATAGCCTGGAGACAAGGACTGAGAAGATGTAAGAAAGGTTTAACAAGGACCTAGAAGAAATAAAAAGAGTCAATATATAATGAATAATTAAACAAGTGAGATAAAAAACACTTTGGAGGGAACCAACAGTAGAAAAATGGAGGCAGAAGATATGATAAGTGAGGTAGAAGATAGAATGGTAGAAATAAATGAAGCAGAGTGGAAAAAGTAAAAGAATTAAAAGAAATGAGGACAACCTCAGAGACCTCTGGGACAATTTTAAATGCCCCAACATTCAAATCATAAGAGTCCCACAAGAAAGACCATGAGAAAATACTTGAGGAGGTAATAGTTGAAATCTTCCCTAAAATGGGGAAGGAAACAGTCACCCAAGTCCAAGAAACCCAGAGAGCCCCAAACAAGATAAACCTGGGGAAACACCCCAAGACATATATTAATCAAATTAAGAAAGATTAAGCACAAAGAACACATATTTAAAGCAGCAAGGGAAAAGCAACAAATAACATACAAGGGATTCCCATAAGGATAACAGCTGATTTTTCAATAGCAACTCTTTAGGCCAGAAGGGAATGGCAGGACATACTTAAAGTGATGAAAGAGAAAAACCTACAGCCTAGATCACTGTACCCAGCAAGGATCTCATTCAAATATGAAGGAGAAATCAAAAGTTTTACAGACAAGCAAAAGCTGAGAGAATTCAGCACCATCAAACCAGCTCTCCAACAAATGCTAAAGGATAACTCTCTAGACAGGAAACACAAAAAGGGTGTATAAACCCGAACCCAAAACAATAAAGTAAATGGCAATGGGATTATACTTATCAATAATTACCTTAAATGTAAATGGGTTGAATGCCCCAACCAAAAGACAAAGACTGGCTGAATGGATACAAAAACAAGAGCCCTATATATGTTGTCTCCAAGAGACCCACCTCAAAACAAGGGACACATACAGACTGAAAGTGAAGGGCTGGAAAAAGATATTCCATGCAAATAGAGACCAAAAGAAAGCAAGAGTAGCAATACTCATATCAAATAAGATAGACTTTAAAACAAAGGCTGTGAAAAGAGACAAAGAAGGCCAGTACACAATGATCAAAGGATCAATCCAAGAAGATGATATAATAATTATAAATATATATGCACCCAACATAGGAACACCACAATATGTAAGACAAATGGTAACAAGTATGAAAGGGGAAATTAACAAAAACACAATAATAGTGGGAGACTTTAACACCCCATTCACACCTATGGATAGATCAGCTAAACAGAAAATTAATAAGGAAGCATAAACTTTAAATGATACAATAGACCAGTTAGACCTAATTGATATCTATAGGACATTTCACCCCCAAACAATGAAATTCACCTTTTTCTCATGTGCACATGGAACCTTCTCCAAGATAGAGCACATTCTGGGCCATAAATCTAGCCTTGGTAAATTCAAAAAAATTGAAATCATTCCAAGCATCTTTTCTGATCACAATGCAGTAAGATTAGATCTCAATTACAGGCGAAAAACTATTAAAAATCCCAACATATGAAGGCTGAACAACATGCTGCTGAATAACCAAAAATCACAGAAGAAATCAACATATGCATAGAAACGAAGAAAATGAAAACACAACAATCCAAAACCTGTGGGACACTGTAAAAGCAACGCTAAGGGGAAAGCTCATAGCAATACAGGCATACCTCAAGAAACAAGAAAAAAGTCAAACAAATAACCTAACTCTACACCTAAAGCAACCAGAAAAGGAAGAACTGAAGAACCCCAGGGTTAGTAGAGGGAAAGAAATCTTAAAAATGAGGGCAGAAATCAATGCAAAAGAAACAAGAGACCATAGCAAAAATCAACAAAGCCAAAAGCTGTCTCCATAAGACAAACTATTTACATCTTCTTTTTAATCTTAGTGGCAGGCATGAAGGTGTCTGTTACCTTATTTTCTGTAATTTGTAGGCTTGAATTTTTCATATTTTATAATTTTTTAAAAAGAAGGGAGGAAAGCACTAGATATGTGTTCATTATCACTATGACATACTATATCCACATGGGGGAGCATTATCAACAATACAGATTTAAACATTTTTACAAACAATAAAATGTACCCTTTCAAATTGTGCAGTTTTTACACAAGCACGCACATACACACACCTATGACACCATCACCACAATCAAGATGTAGAACATGTCTGTCATTTCAAAAGATCTGTCATGTACCTTTGAGGTCAACCCCATCATCTCTGGCCCCAGGCAACTACTGATCTGCTTTACGAGCTATGGGTTAGTTTTACCTTTTATAGCAATTGATACAAGTGAAATCATGTAGTAGGTTTGCTTTTGTGGCTGGCTTCTTTGGTTTGGCATGAGGATTCTGAGATTCATACATGTAGTAATCGTATCAGTGGTATGTCCCTTTATATTGCTGACTAGTATTTTATCGTATGAATATACACGGTTGATTTATTCTTCTGATGTTCAACATTTAAACTGTTCTACTATGAACATTCATGTGTAAATCTCTTTTTGTGAACATAGGTTTCCATTTCTCTTGGGTAAATAGCCGTGAGTGGGACTTCTGAGACATATGGTAAGTGTATGTTTAACTTTACAAGATGCTAACAAACTGTTTTTCAAAGTGCTTGTACCATTTTTTTAAGCTAGAGATGATTTTATTCCCAGCAGCAATGTTTGAGAGTTTCAGTTGATTTACATCCTCATGAACACTTAGTATTATGGATCTTTTAAAATTTAGCCATTCAAACGGGTGAGTAGTGGTATCTCATTGAGGTCTAGTTTGCATTTTGCAGATGACTAATGTTATTGAGCATCTTTTACATGCCTATCGACCATTCTTATAGATTATTTGTGTGAAATATTTGTTTAAATCCATTGTCCATTTAAAAATTAGATTTTTGCTTTCTTATTATTGCATTTCAAGAGTTCTTTATTTCTGTATAGAAGTCCTATGTCAGGTACTTGGGTTGTAGATTTCATTTGAGTTACTTTTTTCGTATATGGCATGAAGTATAGGTTTAGGTTCACTTTACATCATTGATAGCCCGTTGTTCCAGAACTTTATTGGACTGTGCTTGGAATCTGCTCTACTTCTGGACTTCCTATTATGTGAAGTAATAAATAATCAATGTCATTAATTTAAGCCCAAAAGTATCTATGTATTAATTCCTTTGACCACCTCCTGTTTTCCCTCTAACATTTACACTCAGAATAGCAGAAGGCATAGGGGAGATTACCTAAGTGTATAACATACACACACAGAAGAGAGAGAGAGATGCATTCCTGTTTACTGCAGAACAATGACATACAGCATCATCACAGTTACACAACATCAGTGACAAAATTAGCTCAAATTGAAACTGTTTAGCCTTTCTACCTTCGTCTTTTGGGCTTCCCAGGTGGCGCTAATTATAAGGAAGCTGCCCACCAATGCAGGGGACACACGTGACGTGGGTTTGATCCCTGGGTGGGGAAGATTCTCTGGAGAAGGGAAAGCAACCCACTCTAATATTCTTGTCTGGAGAATAATCCCATGGACAGAGGAGCCCGGTGGGCTACAGTCCATGGGGTCACCAAGAGTCAGATAAGACTGAAGCGACTTAGCATGCACGACCATCTTCTTTTAGCTCTGGCCCATTTGACCCTGGTAACTCCAGACCTCTTTCCAGTTCTGTAACCTAAGCCCTCATTATCTTCTGCTGGGTACTCTATAAACACCTCCTTTCTGGCTGTTTCTCTACTGAGTCTATCCTACCTGACTACCTTTTTTTTTTTTTTTTGTAGTGCTGCTTTCCCTAAATGGTTCCTAAAGTCAGACCTTCACAGTGCCCTGTTCTCTTAGCTTCATCAGGTCCATACTCTTCTGTTGGTCTCTCAAGGCCCAACCTCTTCTGCATAACTTTCTTCCTAATAAGCTGGTGTCCTTGCCTTTGCATGGACAGCCTCTATTAACCCCCTACTTGACTTTTTGTTCCCGCAGTTCTCTTCATCTTTGCTCATGTGCTACCTCTTCTACAAAGAATTCGTTGCTGTCTCTACCCCAATCACTTCTTTATACTGTGAATTCCTATCATGACACGTTCCACTCAGCCTCTGTATTTTCTTATATTGTTTCTATTACTGAATGTGTGTCTTGTCTCCTTGGCTGGAATAGTGGCTGTGTGAGCATGAAAACTATCTCCTTCTGCCCTCACAATGCAAAGCAAACACACAGACGATTCTTTCCCTTATTTTACCATTTTTCACTCATTAGAGTGTCAATTTAAAGTTACAAAGATACTTTTACTTTTAGAATTGCAGTTTTTTCTGTTGTCTTTGTTCTCCTGGACAGAGGAAGGACTTCTATGGAAAGACTGCTATGGGAACTCCGCCCAAATTTTTGATTCTCTCCACAGATTGGAGGCTAATAGGAAGCCAGTATTCTCTAATTCCAGGCCAAAAGTGATCCGAAAAGTAAGAGTCAGGGAAAGGCAAGAAACGAGCCCCCTAATTTAATCCTGGGTTATCCTGACAAAGACCAAGACCCCTTTCTTCAAATGATTTTCTCCTGGTTTCAGTGGCTGCTGTTTCCTAACTTTAACAAAGTGAGGAGAGAAACTTAATTGGGAAAACGCTTTTAAAAATTATTATGCTTGAAATGCACGTAGAGAATACATGAGGGAAAGGTATGCAAGGAAGCACGCCGCTGCTCCACTTTTTCTATCTGCATCGCCAACGCGAGAGGCTGCCAGTGCTCCCGCAGCTCCCAGTGGAGCTGTCAGCGATCGCGCACTTCAGGGGCCCCACGCCTCCCTGCGGAACTGGTGGAAAAGTGGTATTTAGTTCCACACACTTGGCCCCGTGCACACGCACACAGAATCCGTCTCCGTAGCCCTGTCTTTCCCTGCCCTTGTTCATACAAATTCCTATCTGAGGTCATCAGTGATTATTTGCCTACTCCATCTCCGGAGGACCGACCCGTGGGTTCCAGGCTTGCTGGCGAGCTATTCTAGTTGTTTACTGGCATAACAGGTATGCTGGCGGGACCACGAATCACCTGTGATTTTCCACAGTCATTACACCAAGCTTTCAATGGCATTAAATTCAGTTTTTACATAGGTGGAGTCTCTCCCTGTGAAGAAAAAAAAAGGCTGTGAATACAGTGCTTTCAAACCAAAGTAGTGATTAGTATTTGACTGTCATCCACTTTGTTTTGCTGCCTGGATTACTTCAGCTAGAATTTCTGGCACTGTAGAAAACCAGTTGAGAAAATAACAATCCTTTACGAGCAATTTTCGGTTTTCTAACCTTTTGCAATCTTCTGCTTTAATTTGTTTTCCATTAGTATATGCTCAAATGTAGTGAAAAGAAAGAGTACTGAGCTGTGAGTGGGAGACGGAGATTATTCCAGTTCTGGATTCTCTCACACTGAGATCGTGGTCAGGCCGTTTTCCCTTTGTGCACCTCAGTGTCCTCATTTGTCAAAAGAGAGACTTGGACGAGATAATCTTTAAGGGTCCCTCCAGCTTTGATATGTTGCAATTCCAATCAAATATGGTATTTTCATGGATTTTTTAAAGACTCAAACCAAATTTCTAACACTGGCATTAGCAGGGTTTTTTTTTTTTTTTTTTAATCTTTTTTTTCCTCAATAATAAGCCTCAGAGGTGGGATTGCAAAATTAGAATTTCCCACGGATTGCAGCCATAATGACAGAACCATCACAGGAGTAGTATTAGAGTTAATATTCTTATCTGTAGATATCTGGAGACGCAAATAATGTTTGAAGATGGTTTTGCTCTTTCTTTGTGTGTTCTTATCCAGATGTGTCTGTATAATGAGTGGATCTTAGTGCTAAGAAAAGTGGCAATGTAATGCGCAAAGGAAAATAAAGCCCCTCCTTTTATCGTTGCCCCAACCTGTCTTTGTGATTGTGTTTTTAGTGAAATCACCGGTTTTGCTGCTTGGAGAGATCAGGTATGTTCCAGCACTCTTTCACTGCTAATAGGGGCTGCTAATAGTGTTCCCGTCTCCTGTCAGGGCTGTCACGGTTGATTTTTTTACATTTCTGTGAGTTCCATCAAGTTTAACAGCTGAAAATCAAGCTCATGAAGAAACTCCCTAAGTATTTCAGAGTGAGCTGATTTTCCAAGGCTAGACTTGGGCACAGAATCTGGTGAAAAGGAATCTAGGTATGAATCCAATAAGAACCAGGGACTTTATTCTCAGAACTTTGAGGGAAAGAGGGATCTGATGCCCCTCAACGGGATGCTCCAAATGATGGCTTTTGTGTTTAATGTGGCAAAATTGCCCAATGACCTCGAGTATTCCAGTAACGTCCATGTAGCTACTGAATATATTTGTGTGTGCCTGGAAGCAGCTCTATCACTTGGCGCATTTGTGTCCTGGGGGCCCTGTCATGAATCACCACAAACAGTGGCTTACAGCAGCATAAACTTATGGTCATGGGGCTGTAAGCCAGAAGGCTGAAATGGAGGTATCAACAGGGGTGACCCCTTTTGGAGGCTCCAAGGTAGAATCCATTCCTTGCTTCCAGTGACTGTGGATGCTGCGTGGTATCCTTGGCTTGTGGCTTGCAGGACTTGAATCCCTGTCTCTGTCTTTTTGTTTGTTTGTTTGTTTTTAAATTATTTATTTTGGGGGTTATTTATGTGTCCATTTTATTGGGCCACAGAGTGCCCAGATATTTGGTTAAACATTAATTCTGGGTGTGTCTGTGAGAGTGTTTCTGAATGAGATTACCATTTGAATTAGCAGACTGAGTAAAGAAGATTACCCTCCCTAACGTGAGTGGGGCCCATCTAATCAGTTAAAGGTTTGAATAGAAAAAAAGGCTGACTCTCCTGCAAGTAAGAGACAGTTCATCCTGCCTGACTGCCTTTGAACTGGGACATTGGATTTTTGTTCCTGTCTTTGGACTCAAATGGAAACATTAGCTCTTTCTGGGTCTCAAGCCTGTTAGTTTTCAGACTGGAACTACACTACCGGCTCCCTTGGCTCTCCAGCTTGCTGACCACAGATTGTGGGACTTCTCAGCCTCCCTGGTTACATGAACTAATTCCTTATAATAAATCTCTTTATATGTATGTATGTATGTGTGTATATCCTCTTGGTTCTGCTTCTCTGGAGACCCTCAAATAATATTTTGTATGTATTCTTATAATGACTGTGCAATCCCTCATTCTCCCTACCTTTCTCAACATTCTTTCATAACCAATGGGACAAGATATAGAAGAAATTAACAAGTGTGAGAGGCTAGGTATGCAATTCTTGGTAATTTTCAAAGTATATATTTTCATTCTTGTTTACTTGAGACTAATGACACAACAACCAATGTTAAACTTTGTTTAAATCTATATTATCTAGTATTTCTCCTTTCTTTCAGCTCTGATGAACTTTAGTAATCACTGTCTCATTTTTTGAAACATTCTCTTGTACTTTTAGTACACTAAGTTATACTGAAAAGCATAACTAAGTTATACTTCTGAGACCACTTTTTCATTTACTTTGTTTTGTGGGCTATCTCTCAAACCTTTCTCTTTTTCTCAGTCCTGTTTCTATAACTCTATTCCAAGCCCTGATCGCCTTATGCCTGGCGAACTTTAATAGCCTTTTGCTTGACTCCATGGCTCCCAGCTGGTCGTTCTCTGTGATTCTGCGATGCATTGGCATTCTAATGATCTTGCATCTTGGCAAGAGTGTGATTTTAGAATTTTGGGGGCTCAAGCAAGTAGCAGAGACTGCCTAAATTAGGGAGGTCAGGAAAGGAGTGCAGAACACACATCAACTTCAGATGAGTGGAAATAGCCATCAGTCCTCGGTGGATTGTCTGGCTGAAATGTAGTGGCTTAGGGTAGGAGTGGGGGTCCAGTATCCAGGCTGCAACTTATCAAGAATGTGACTAGCATGCAGGCCTCCTGGCGACTCCCCTATAATGGGAGGTTCATTGCTCCTAACACCCAGGGTGCAGTTTTTATCAGAGAACCCTCTGCTTATTAGCAGAATCTCCATGGGGAATCCTCATATGTTCCCTGTGCTCACCTTTCTTTGATGGTAGCACTAAGGAGAAATATGGGGAGAGGAGGGTATGGCAATTATTGTTCTAACTGACTAGCACTTTCCTTTTCCATACTCTCCAGCTTCTCTCCCTTCACCAGCTCTCCAGCCACCTTCAATTCTCTTTGGCACCAAGCAAGATTCCAATCCATTTTCATGGTTCCCTGAGGAGGGTCCGTTTTATTACATGACACTAGTCCCATGGCTGCCTGGTCTGGGCCCTTGAATCAAGTGGCCATTGAGTCCTTTCTACAGAGTTTCTGTATTTCAGATCAGAGAGTAGTTCAGTTATCCCTCTTCTGGGTAGCTGGCTTTGTTAAAATGTGATGCTCTGGAGTCACTGGTGATAGCAAGAGGAAAGAATGAAGTCATGCTGCAGATAGGAGTAGAGAGAGGGGACATGCAGATGAAAGGCTAACCCTATGGCTCAAGTTCAGTTGTTTCTAAGGCCCAGGGGGATTCCTGGCCTTTATTCCCTGAGAGAGTGATGATGATAGCTCACATGGACATCATGCTCCAAGCACTAGAAGTAATTTATTTGAGCCTTATAAAAACCCTGTGAGGAAGATGATGTTACCATCCCCATTTTACAGATGAAGAAATTAAGGCATGGGGAGATTGGATAGATTTTTAAAATGTTTCTTTGGAGTAGAGTTGCTTTGCAATGTTGTGTTAGTTTCTGCTGTACAGCAGTGAGTCAGCCATACGTATAACTATGCAGATCGTTTTCAGATTTCCTTCCCATTCACGTCACCACAGAGCACTAAGGAGAGTTCCCCGAGCTATATAGTAGTTTCTCACTAGTTATCTATTTTGTATATAGGATCAATAACATATATATGTCCATCTCAGTCTACCAATTCCTCCCATCCTCCCTTCCCTCCCTTGGTGTCCATACGTTTGTTCTCTGTGTCTATTTCTGCTTTGCAAGTAAGATCATCTATACCGTTTTCTAGATTCCACATATATGTGTTAATATTTGTTTTTAGTAGATTCAATAGCTTGCCCAAGGTCACGAAGTTAGGACTTGTACCCTTGCAGTCAGATTCCATGCTCCTGATATTATAACATAAATCCTTGTAGCATTTCTCTAAATCTCCTTTGCCTAAGCCATTTCAAGTGCCCTACAGTCACCCCCAAGCAAGACAAAGAGGCTGATGGACAGGATTGCCTTTTTCTACAACCAACTTTAACAGTTTAATTCTCTCTGGCTCTCACTTTTGCTGCTTCCCTTCTCCTTTTCTCCTTTTATTTCTTCCTTCCTTCTCTCTAGTTCACTTTGTACCTTTGGAAAGCTCGTTTATTGACTGTTTCCCCTATTTTCTTGATTATTCTCAGCAGCAGCAGGCAATAATACTGTCATTTTTCTATCTGTAAAAATCCTCTCCTGACTTGAATTTTCCCTTCAGCTGCAGCCCCATCTTTTCATCCTTTCCTAAACCCCCTTCATTCAGGCTTTTGTACCCATGCCTACTGAAACTGCAAGGTCACCGGTGCCCTTCACATTGCTAGATCCAGTGGTCAGTTCTCATATTACTCGACTCCTCAGCAGTGTTTTGAAGCATTCATTTGTTCTTCATTCATATGCTTTCTTCACTTGGCTTCTAGGGTGTTACACTCTCTTGGTTTTCAATGCTCCTTTTCAGTATCACTGGCTGACTTTCTTTCTTTTCTTTTTTTTTTTAATATATTCCTGACCTTTTAACCTTAGAGTTCTCTTGGGCTCTGTCATTCCATTGGTGATCTCATTTAATTTCAAGACTTTAAATGCCATCTAAAAAGCTGGTGACAATTTCGATTGTATACCCTCACCTTGGACTTCTTCTGACCTTCAGGTTCCTTTGTCCAGCTGCCTTCTTGACATCTCTACCTTAAAGAGAGAAAGGCATCTCAAAGTAAACACATCCAAATCTGATCTTCCTTCTCAAGTCTACTCCTCCACAATCTACCCCGTTGCAGTAAAGTCCAGTTGCTTACCCCAAGAAGCTTAATTCCTTATTCCTCTCTTTCCATTATGTCCTATATTCATTTATTTTATATCTTCAAAATATACCTGGAATCTTTCCATTTCACATTACTTCCAGTTCTACTACATGGTTCAAAACTACCTTTGTTTCTTGCTGGGATAACTGCAATAGCCTCCACCTGGTCTCCCTATTTCCTCCTTACCACTTAGACTCTACTCTCCACTTAGCATCCAGAGTGAGCCTTTGAAAATGTTAGTTAAGTTTCTTCTCTGCTTAAAATCCTGTGATGGTTCCATATTTCACTCAGAATGAACTCCAGAGTCCTTATAGTAGCCTATATTTATAGGCCTACAGGATCTGGGCCCTGTAATCTTTCTCAGCTCATCTTTCCTCTCACCTTCACTCCTGGTATAGTGTGTTCCTTGTTGCTCCCTGACTACTTCAGGTAAGCTCTTGCCTCAGGATCCTTGCACTTGCATAAAAAGTTATCAGATTATACAGTAACACAAGTTCTAAGTCTAAATTGTAGGGTTTCCATCATCAACCTACTAGCAGTCATCCACATAACTCATTTCCTTATCTTTAAAAAAATGTCTTTGCTTGAATGATGTTTTCTCAAGTGTTCATTCTATTTAAAGTTTAATACCCCCCACCAATATTCCCTATTCTCTTTCCCTTCTTTACCTTTTCCCCTAGCACTCAGTACCTTCTCGTATACTATATACTTTACTTACTTCTTGCTTTGGGCTGAATTGTATCCCTGAAAATTTATATGTTGAAGCCCGAACCCCCACATGATAGTATTTGGTGATGAGAACTTTGGGAAATAATTAGGTTTAGCTGAGGTCATGATGGTGGGGTCCTCGTGATGGATTAGTCTCCTTATAAGAATAGACACCAAAGAGTCTGATTCTCCCCACCTCCTCTCCTGTTCTCCTGTGTGGGGACACAGTCAGATGGTTGATATCTGCAAGCCAAGAATAAACTCCTCACTGGGGAAATGAATCAATCAGCACCTCGATCTTGCACTTTCCAACCTTCAGAACTGTGAGAAATAAATTTTTATTGGTTAAGCCACCCAGTCTAGGGTATCCTATCAATATTATGGCAACCTGACCTGGGCTTCCCTGATAGATCAGTTGGTAAAGAATCTGCTTGCAATGCAGGAGACCCCAGTTCGATTTCTGGGTTGGGAAGATCCACTGGAAAAGGGAAGGGCTACCCACTCCAGTATTCTGGCCTGGAGAATTCAATGGACTGTATAATCCATGGGGTCGCAAAGAGTTGGACACAACTGAGTGAATCACTCATGACCTGACTAAGAGAGACTCCCTCACTAAAGCAATCCCACTGCTGGGCATACACACCGAGGAAACCAGAATTGAAAGAGACACATGTACCGCAATGTTCATCGCATTGTTTATAATTGCCAGGACATGGAAACAACTTAGATGTCCATCAGCAGATGAATGGATAAGAAAGCTGTGGTACATATACACAATGGAGTATTACTCAGCCCTTAAAAAGAATAAATTTGAATCAGTTCTAATGAGATGGATGAAACTGGAGCTGATTATACAGAGTGAAGTAAGCCAGAAAGAAAAACACCAATACAGTATACTGACACATATATATGGAATTTAGAAAGAGAGTAATGATGACCCTCTATGTGAGGCAACAAAAGAGACACAGAGGTATAGAATGGACTTTTGGACTCTGAGGGAGAGGGAGAGGGTGGGATGATTTGGGAGAATAGCATTGAAACATGTATACTATCATGTAGGAAATGAAGTTCCAGTCTATGTTCGATGCAGGATGCTTGGGGCTGGAGCACTGGGATGATCCAGAGGGATGATATGGGGTGGGAGGTGGGAGGGGGTTTCAGGTTTGGGAGCTTGTGTACACCTGTGGCTGATTCATGTCAATGTATGGCAAAGCCAATACAGTATTGTAACATAGAATAAAGTAAAAATAAATTTAAATAAATAAATAAAAGCAAAAAAACCCAAAGTGACTTGCTAAAAATTATCTGTACAGTACAATATTTAATGATTTTTAAATGCTTGGATAGTTACTCTCTACAATTTTTATAGATGTATAAAGTGGTAGGAAAGATGACATGAATGTACAACTATCAACAATACATCATTAAAGGCGTTTTACAGTGAAACAAATGAGGGAATTAAGATTAGAAAAAATGATGTAGGGAAATATCAGTTATGTCTAAAATGTGAAAGTTGGGTGATGTATACATGGGTGTTTATCATGTTGTTTTGTTTTTTTTCTGAAGGGTTGAAATATTTTACAATAAAATCAATGAGACTAAAAAAAAAAAAAACTCAGTAAGGTCAAGGAATATTCTCTGATTGTTTGCTGTTGCATCATCCATGCCTGGAATAGTTGTGAGCATGTAGTAGATGCTCAATAAATATTTGCTGAGTGAATGAGTGAATGAATCAGATGGGGTCCTCGTACAGAGGATGACAGGTACACAGTCATACTACAAGGTCAGTTGAGTTCAGTCGCTCAGTCGTGTCCAACTCTTTGCAACCCCATGAATCGCAGCACGCCAGGCCTCCCTGTCCATCAACAACTCCCGGAGTTCACTCAGACTCACATCCATCGAGTCAGTGATGCCATCCAGCCATCTCATCCTCTGTTGTCCCTTTCTCCTCCTGCCCCCAATACCTCCCAGCATCAGAATCTTTTCCAATGAGTCAACTCTTCATATGAGGTGGCCAAAGTACTGGAGTTTCAGCTTTAGCATCATTCCTTCCAAAGAATACCCAGGACTGATCTCCTTTAGAATGGATTGGTTGGATCTCCTTGCAGTCCAAGGGACTCTCAAGAGTCTTCTCCAACACCACAGTTCTAAAGCATAATTCTTTGGTGCTCAGCTTTCTTCACAGTCCAACTATCACATCCATACATGACTACTGGAAAAATCATAGCCTTGACTAGATGGACTTCTGTTGGCAAAGTAATGTCTCTGCTTTTGAATATGCTTTTAGGTTGGTCACAACTTTCCTTCCAAGGAGTGAGCATCTTTTAATTTCATGGCTGCAGTCACCATCTGCAGTGATTTTGGAGCCCAGAAAAATATAGTCGACACTGTTTCCACTGTTTCCCCATCTATTTCCCATGAAGTGATGGGACCGGATGCCATGATCTTCGTTTTCTGAATGTTGAGCTTTAAGCCAACTTTTTCACTCTCCTCTTTCACTTTCATCAAGAGGCTTTTAGTTCCTCTTCACTTTCTGCCATAAGGGTGCTGTCATCTACATATCTGAGGTTATTGATATTTCTCCCAGCAATCTTGATTCTGCTTGTACTTCTTCCAGTCCAGCGTTTCTCATGATGTACTCTGAATAGAAGTTAAAAAGCAGGGTGACAATATACAGCCTTGACGTACTCCTTTTCCTATTTGGAACCAGTCTGTTGTTCCATGTCCAGTTCTAACTGTTGCTTCCTGACCTGCATATAGGTTTCTCAAGAGGCAGGTCAAGTGGTCTGGTATTCCCATCTCTTTCAGAATTTTCCACAGTTGACTGTGATCCACACAGTCAAAGGCTTTGGCATAGTCAATAAAGCAGAAATAGATGTTTTTCTGGAACTCTCTTGCTTTTCCATGATCCAGCGATGTTGGCAATTTGATCTCTGGTTCCTCTGCCTTTTCTAAAACCAGCTTGTATATCTGGAAGTTCACGGCTCACGTATTGCTGAAGCCTGGCTTGCAGAATTTTGAGTATTACTTTACTAGCATGTGAGATGAGTGCAACTGTGCGGTAGTTTGAGCATTCTTTGGCATTGCCTTTCTTTGGGATTGGAATGAAAACTGACCTTTTCCAGTCCTGTGGCCACTGCTGACTTTCCCCAAATTTGCTGGCATATTGAGTGCAGCACTTTCACAGCATCATCTTGTAGGATTTGAAATAGCTCAACTGGAATTCCATCACCTCCACTAGCTTTGTTTGTAGTGACGCTTTCTAAGGCCCATTTGACTTCACATTCCAGGATGTCTGGCTCTAGGTGAGTGATCACACCATCGTGATTATCTAGGTCATGAAAATCTTTTTGTACAGTTCTTCTGTATATTCCTGCCACCTCTTCTTAATATCTTCTGCTTCTGTTAGGTCCATACCATTTCTGTCCTTTATTGAGTCCATCTTTGCATGAAATGTCCCCTTGGTATCTCTAATTTTCTTGAAGAGATCTCTAGTCTTTCCCATTCTATTGTTTTCCTCTATTTCTTTGCATTGATCACTGAGGAAGGCTTTCTTATCTCTTCTTGCTGTTCTTTGGAACTCTGCATTCAGATGCTTATATCTTTCCTTTTCTCCTTTGCTTTTCGCTTGTATTCTTTTCAGAGCTATTTGTAAGGCCTCATCAAGCAGCCATTTTGCTTTTTGCATTTCTTTTCCATGGGGATGGTCTTGATCCCTGTCTCCTGTACAATGTCACAAACTTCCATCCATAGTTCATCAGGCACTCAATCAGATCTAGTCCCTTAAATCTATTTTCACTTCCACTGTATAATCATAAGGGATTATATTTAGGTCATACCTGAATGGTCTAGTGGTTTTCCTACTTTCTTCAATTAAGTCTGAATTTGGCAATAAGGAGCCACAGTCAGCTCCTGGTCTTGTTTTTGTTGACTGTATAGAGCTTTTCCATCTTTGGCTGCAAAGAATATAATCAATCTCATTTCCGTGTTGACCATCTGGTGATGTGCATGTGTAGAGTCTTCTCTTGTGTTGTTGGAAGAAGGTGTTTGCTATGACCAGTGCATTTTCTTGGCAAACTCTATTAGTCTTTGCCCTGCTTCACTCTGTACTCCAAGGCCAGATTTGCCTGTTACTCCAGGTGTTTCTTGACTTCCTACTTTAGCATTCCAGTCCCCTGTAATGAGAAGGACATCTTTTTTGGGTGTTAGTTCTGTCTTCATAAAACCGTTCAACTTCAGCTTCTTCAGCATTACTGGTTGGGGCATTGACTTGGATTACTGTGATACTGAATGGTTTGCCTTGGAAATGAACACGGATCATTCTGTCATTTGGTAGACAGTGCTTAAGTCTTACTTTGGAGGTGAAGATAAAGGGTTATTGGGAGCTCAAAGAAGGGAGAGGTCATTCACCTATGGGAATGAGTGAGAGCAATCCAGGAGGGCTTAGTGGAGGAGATAGCATTTGAGCCAGGACTTGAAGAATGGGTAGTATTTGGGTTTATGGATGTAGAAGGAAGCATATGGAGTTCAGTTAGGTTACGTAGGGTGTGTGAAGTGTGGTGGAAGTGAGAACGATTAGTAAATGAGGTCTTTGGCTAAAATATGAAGATCTCTGAATGCCAGCTTAAAGTTTTTGCCTTTTTTAGATATGACATGAAATTGAGTGGATATGAAGGTTACAGAATTTGGTGTAAAAATTTGATTCATAAATCAGTGATTTTCTCTGATTTAACTTTCAGGTCTTTACTCAATTATTTCTTATTTTAAGTTGTTTATAGGCTTAATGATATGGTTCCTAACCTACCAGAGATAAGAAGAAAACAGGAAAAAGAGGGAGGAGATGTTTAATCTGAAAACAGGGAGAGAAGGGCTAGATGGTTGCTACAAGGTTGAAGATGGAAACCCTACAATTTAGACTTAGAACCTCTGTTATACTGTGACAATCTGATAACTTTTTTGCTTCCACATTTAAATATTCTTTTAATAACTTCTTTCTGATTACAGAAGTAATGCATATTCAACATAAGACATTTGGAAAACAGAACACCACAGAAAAATTCCCCCTTTGTCCACCATCTGGAAACAGCCATTGCTAATAGTGTGGCATCAATCCTTTCTTTGCATGTGTCCACAGATGTATATATATATTAACACATTTTAAACAAAACCTACAGCATGCTGTGCAGATATGAAGCAGACTACCTTCCTCACTTAACAATAAACATACCATGAATACTTCCCATATTGATGTAGGTTTCCATTGCTATATGGTATTCTCTTAGCCCTAATTTTGCCCATCTGGATTGTTTCTAATTATTTGTTATTAAATATCCTTGTGACATTCATCTTAGCACTTTTCTCTGCTATTTTTAAGGGATAGATTTCTAGAAGTGAAATTGTTAGAGTAACATATGATTGCACTTATAAAGGCTTCTCCCTTCTGAAAGGTTTTACTGTTCACGCTCGCACCAGAAGAGAAGATGTGCCTGTCTCCTTATGCTCAGGACAGCATGAAGAACTTTTTAAGGAGACCTTCTTCTATTTAATTAAGAGGTTCATATCTAAGTCCTCAACTCATATTTCCTACGTTGTATTTATAGACATACTGGGTGAAATATAGTTGCATTTGGATTATTTAATTCTAAATATATGGTAAGATATTTTATATAATTATTATCACAACACACAGTAGTAGTGTCGTGTGTCATTCAGTCTTGCCTGACTCTCTGCGACCCCACAGACTGTAGCCCACCAGGCTCCTCTGTCCTTGGGATTCTCCAGGCAAGAATACTGGAGTGGGTTGCCATTCCCTTCTCCAGAGGATCTCCCTGAGCCAGGGATCAAACCCAGATATCCTGCTTTATAGGCAGTTTCTTTACCGTATGAGCTACAAGGAAGATACAACTCTAACCTTAAGGTGGCCAAACATCTCGTTTTGCCTGGCAAGTCCCAGTCCAAGCCCTGTGTCTCAGCAGGGTTGACAGTGGCAACACTGCCACACTTCAGACTTCCTTAGTTTTGAGTGATATATTTTATGGGCTCCATTAAATGTTTTATTTGTATATAATTTATATACTGGAAAGGTTACTCTCCATTTACAGTTATTGCAAAATAATGGCTATATTCTCCGTGTTGTACAATACATCATTGAGCCTTTCTTATATCCAACAGTTTGTACCTCCCACTCTCCAACCCCTATACTGCTTCTCCCCTCACTCCCTACTGGTAACCACTATTTTGTTCTCTGTAATTCCACTTCTTTTTGGTTATATTAACTAGTTTGTTGTATTTTCTGGATTCCACATATAAGTGATATAATATTTGTCTTTGTCTGACATTTCATTTAGCATAATACTGTTTAAGTCCATCTATGTTGCTGCAAATGGTAAATTTTCATTCCTTTTCATGGCTGAGTAGTATTTCATTGTGTATGTGTGTGTGTGCGTGTGCGTGTGCGTGTGTGTATGTCTTTTAGTCATTCATGTGTTGATGGATGCTAAGGTTGTCTGCATGTCTTGGCAATTGTAAGTAAGGCTGCTATGAACACTAGGGGATAGCATAAACTTTTTTTTGGCTGCATAACATGTGGGACCTTAGTTTCCTGACCAGGGATTAAACCTGTGCTCTTTGCAATGGAAGCATGGAGTCTTAACCACTGCACAGCCAAAGAAGTCTAGTAGCATAGATTTTTGTATTCATTTTAATTTTTGCTTAGCTTTTCCCTTTTGGGGGAGTTTTAAAGGAACTTTCAGAACCAGGGGACTCAGGCAATCCTGTCTGCTCTGAGGTTCCAGGTTGAGACCTTGGCATTCTCTTGTGTCCTGAGCAGAGTGGTGCCTTGAGGATGACTTTGCTTGACAACAGCAAATGCTGAAGCCCTAGGGACAGTGAGCAGTACAACATGATTGCCCTGTGCCAATATGCCAGGTGATCCCAGAGAACCATGAGCCAACTGCCTGCATCTAACTAAAATTAGTAGAGTCTCAGCCCTGGGGTGAGCAAGGCACACCCTCAGTGCAATGCTGCTTCCTGGCCAGCATTGGAAGGTTCTTAGGGTTAAGAAGGGCAAGAGCCCATGGGACAGGCTGTTAAAGCTGACATGTGTACTAGTCAGTCAGCAACCAACTGGATAGGTAAAAGATGGGAGCAGTACTTAGAAGGCATTTGTATTTCTTGGGATCAGTAGTATGTACATTCAGGGTAACATCTATTAGGAACCAATATGTATGTTGATGCCACATAAGCTGGTCCTGATATTTCACAGAGAAATGAAGAACCAGAGGGGCCACTCCATACTACTCCAAGTGTCCACTTCTGGACCCATAGCCTTTATGTGAGTGAGACATACCTGCTTACCTGTGAACGTGAGCTGGGATACTTCCATTCCAGCCCACTGTCGCTACAGTGAGTTGCATGAGAATAGCCTGCTTTGGGAGTCACACAGACTCAACAGGCTTCCTTTACTCCGCTGCAGAGGACAGCCTAAGGCATGAGAACCAGCTGAAGAAGCTGCTGCTAGAGACTGACTGCCTTGCTGGAAGCAGCAGAGTTATGTTGAGGTGACCATAGAAAGTCTGATTCCACACTGGCCTTGGGGCTTGGTGTCTGCAGTAGGTATGATTTTATTCTGTTCCTGTGCCTTTCCGAGTGAAGGAGCAGGGAATCATGGGCTAACTGGGGGCAGAAGGGAGTAAATATAGTCGCCGGAGGATTCACATGGGAGAGGATGCAGTGAAATATCTCTACCTGTGCCTCTCTCCACCTTTGTCCCTCAGGACTCTCACGTGCTATGAGCCCTGCGCTGACACTGGCTTGCCAAGTTGAGAACAGTACAGATTCACTTTCTGAACACTGGCGGGAGCACAAGCTCATCAGCCTGGGCCGCCGCAGGCTGAGGGACTCTGTCATGGCCCTACTCAGTTCCATTAGTTGAGTGAGAAAGAACAGCTGAGCATGATGCAAGCATCATCTCTCCCATCCTCTCATGGGACTCAGAGACTGAGTGACTTGTCTAAGGGCTCGGGGCCAGGGACAGAACCAAGGAGTCCAATTTGCTTCAGTTAGCTGTCTGATAAACCTAACTGTCATTTCATGGTAGTATTTCTCACTAGCATATTTTGGCAGAGGTTGGTAAATCTGGCTTATTCCATTGATATACATCCTTCCTCATTAAGTGGCTAAAAGCAGCCTCCAGCAGCACTACCTACCTATGCTAACACAGGCTCATCATTCTAGAAATGCCGGGGCTAAGAGCTGCCTGTGGGACCACTAGATACAGATTACTCAGAATCTCAACTGTCTGAAGGGCTAAAAGTGCCTGCCCCACTCTGCAGCATTTCTAGAATATTCTTTTCTCAGCATTTTTCTCATAACTAATGTTTCTAGTTAATAGTTATTATGATGATTCAATATGGTGCTATCACAGTAAGGTCAGGACAGGTCTAGCATCCTCTAACAGTATGGAAATGGATATAAAACATCCTAGAAATGTTTTCATTTAAAATGATTTTTAAATAAAAATTGATATTGGAAGGATGTTTCATGTTTCAGTTATCTTGTAAACTCAAATACTTCAATGTCTTCTGTTGCTGAATAAATAAAGCATGATTGTAATACTGGTGGTGCCAAGTGCTGCACACACGTGTGTCTGCATGTGTATGTGTGGAAAGACAGAGGCAGAGGGAGAGGGAGCAGAGAGGGGAGGGTAAAGGAACTTATTATGTGAAAAATACTGAATTCAACATTCCAGGTTTTTCTCTTGGTCTATATGGTTCCGGTCCACACAGTAGAACATATTTTGTTATTGAAACCCAGCAGTCTTCATTCTTTGAACTCCTCTTCAAACTCAAGGGTAGGTACCCTGTTATAGTCGTCCATGCATTCCCTACTGGCTGGCGAATTGTCTTGGACAAAGTGACTTGAGCAACATTTGAACTGAAATGTTGAATTTCATGTCTGGAGGCCCAGCCACATGGAAACACACTGTTGTACTGATGGGGCTATGGAAACTTAAAAAAAAAAAAAAAAGAATAAGATGATGTCTTATATTTTGTTTCTATTTTTTAACATGTTTAGAATTTGTTGTCTTTTTATGATTCCAACCACACACTGGACAGGTGTCTTTAGGGACTTCTCTCCAACGATTCTCAGCTCCCTTTCCTGGGCCGCAACTGACGGTTTGGAGACTGACATCTTGTGAATAGCATTTGGCTCACTGTTTCCTAAATGCCGTACTTTGTGTTTGCTCACATGGAAGCTCATTTGTCACTTCTTCACCCAGAAATACAGGCTGGGGGACCCTTCTGCCAGCTTTGCATTGACTTAGAATTTCACCATTTCAAAAAAAAATCAGTATTTCTATCATTTATAAAATTTACTGGTGCTATGTGGGGCACTAATGTATTTAATGAAATTAATCCTGGTCCCACTTTGGGGGCTCTCAATTTACATTTCATCAACCTCCTCTATGAAGAGTTTTTTTTTTTTTTTTTTTAACCTAGAGACTGTGGAAAGAACTTAGGAAGCATGTGAATTTGGATGGAAAAAATATGTTTAGATTTCTACTGACCTCTAACTGAGACTTGGCATTTTCTTCCATTATAAATGCAGGCAAACAAAATGCAGAGGTATTAGCAGTACCTGGATTTTCCCACAAGTATGATATTATCATATCACAAGTTATTGCATATTTTTGGAAATATTTATGTTCATGTACTTCAAAATTATAATAGTTATTAGAGCTGTCTTACTCATTGTTATTTAATATGTTACAGGAGCACATGTCACACATGTGTTTTGATAGTGGTATTATTTCAATACAGTTGGTTCCTTTTTTATTTCATGTATTTAAAGGTATTTAATAGAAAAAAGTATTTCATGTATTTAAAAGTATTTAATAGAAAAACATCTATTTCTGTTTTATTGACTATGCCAAAGCCTTTGACTGGGTGGATCACAATAAACTGTGGAAAATTCTTCAAGAGATGGAAATACCAGAGCACCTGACCTGCCTCTTGAGAAACCTATATGCAGGTCAGGGAAGCAACAGTTAGAACAGGACATGGAACAACAGACTGGTTCCAAATCAGAAAAGGAGTACATCAAGGCTATATATTGTCACCCTGCTTATTTAACTTCTATGCAGAGTACATCCTGAGAAACGCTAGGCTGGAAGAAGCACAAGCTGGAATCAAGATTGCTGGGAGAAATATCAATAACCTCAGATATGCAGATGAGACCACCCTTGTGGCAGAAAGCGAAGAACAACAAAAAAGCCTCTTGATGAAAGTGAAAGAGGAGAGTGAAAAAGTTGGCTTAAAGCTCAACATTCAGAAAACGAAGATCATGGCATCTGGTCCCATCACTTCATGGGAAATAGATGTGGAAACTCTATTTTTATTTTTTGGGGGCTCCAAAATCACTGCAGATGGTGACTGCAGCCATGAAATTAAAACACTTACTCCTTGGAAGGAAAGTTATGACCAACCTACATAGTATATTAAAAAGCAGAGACATTACTTTGCCCACAAAGGTCCATCTAGTTAAGGCTATGGTTTTTCCAGTGGTCATGTATGGATGTGAGAGTTGGACTGTGAAGAAAGCTGAGTGCCAAAGAATTGATGCTTTTGAACTGTGGTGTTGGAGAAGACTCTTGAGAGTCCCTTGGACTGCAAGGAGATCCAACCAGTCCATTCTAAAGATCAGTCCTGGGTGTTCTTTCGAAGGAATGATGCTAAAGCTGAAACTCTAGTACTTTGGCCACCTCATGAGAAGAGTTGACTCATTGGAAAAGACTGATATTGGCAGGGGACTGGGGGCAGGAGGAGAAGGGGACGACAGAGGATGAGATGGCTGGATGGCATCACCGACTCGATGGACATGAGTGTGAGTGAACTCCGGGAGTTGGTGGCCTGGTGTGCTGCGATTCATGGGGTTGCAGAGTCGGACATGACTGAGCGACTGAACTCAACTGAACTGAAAAGTGCTATTTTGATAGAGGGTTCATAGGCTTCAACAGATTTCCCAAGGGATACATGGCACCAGTACTTAAGAACCTCTCCTTTACATTTTCTCAGCCATACTAGGCAGAGGCTGGAGCTGAAGGGAGTGGAAACTGGGAGGGCTCAGGAGTCCTGCATTCTCGCCCCAGCTTCACCGTCCACGTAGCCGTGTGGCCTAGGGCATGGCTCTTCTCCCAAGACTTGTTTTCCTTCATGGCAGTAATGGGAAGGGAACCATTTGCCCCTGAGAGTGTTGTGAAGATCAGATAACACAATGTCTACGTACAGAATTTGCTTTGAAAACACTTTGAAGCACAATATTAGGTATTCATTGGGGAATATTAATCAGTTAAAGTGGCAGAGGTCCAAAGGACTATTAATTTTATGGCAATCTAATATTCAAACAAGACATGGAGTGAACGCAGGTAGAGAGCAGTCTTTCTGATGCCCTACATCCCATTTTCCACCCAAATCTGAGATCATCTCCAGAAGGTCCTATAGCCTTGAGTGCTCATGTGTGCATGTGTGCCAAGTTGCTTCAGTCATGTCTGACTCTGCGAGAATAAACGGAACCAGGCAGATTTGGGTTCAAATCCTGGACTTTGTCACTGACTAGCTATGTATTTTGGGCAAATAATTGAACCTTTCTGAGCTTGTTTTCTCCTGTTACCATACTTCACGCTTCCAGACATTTGTGAAGCCTTCCTCGATGTCCCTTCTGCAGCACCTTGTTCATAATTGTGTCCTTTAGCATCCTCACCAGAGTGTCCACTTTTGAAGGAAGAGATTGTGTTTTGTTCCCATTTGAATTTCCAGGACCAAGGCTCGTACATGTCACACTCTCTATAAGGGCATGTGAAGTATGTACAATGCAGGGTTTATCACTACTTCTTACCAGTTAGATTGATATGAAGGTTAAATAAGATATTGGGCCAATAGAAGTTTTGAGTTTTCATTTAGACAGACCAAGATTCAAATCTCATCTCTGCCTTTTAGGAACTTTTCATCTCAGAGTCAGTTGAAACAGTGAAGCGCTATCTACATTTTACAGTTTTGCCAAGGATGAAGGATGTAAGCTCAGTGTGTTAGTGTTAAAGCCTACCTTTCTAGCTCCCTGAGGGCAAGGGCCAGCCATGCTCCTTTTGCATACCAGTGTCTGGCAGAGTGCCTGGGACTGAGTCAATGTTCTGAATGTGTTTAAACAGCCGAATTTCCTTTCTCAAGGCTCATGAACATGATGTAGCCCCACGATTCTAGGTGTGAACCCAAAAACATTTTCCTAAAATGAGAGCAAGGTCATGACTCGCAATTACTTTTGACTGAACCATAATCATAAAATCATAAGTCTATTGGGAACACACTCTGGGCTAGGCACTGGCTGAGCATTCACGGACACTATCTTATTGAATCTTTACCACATCTTTCTAGGGAGGTACTGTTTCTCCTTAATTTTAAAAATGGGTGCTTCCATCGTGTCCATGTAACTGGCCTGAAGACATACAGTGACTTTATGCAGCGTAATAGATGCTCAGTAGATGGTAGTAGTTGTGGTGAAAAGTGAACCCAGGTCTTTCTGATAGACTGTCCAAGACACCTAAGAATCCCCAGGCTCACCCAGTCCTACCAGGTGAGTCAAAAGGTCTTGCACATCTATGCTGTCTTTTCAAGTAACAGTTTATTCTGCATTATATGAAAAGCATACATTTGGGGGCACAATTAAATATGAAACACTGTATAACTTGAATATAGATACGTGTCCAATTTTCTCTGAAAACTAACTTTTCCATTTGCATGAGAGACATTTAATAAGCCACTTAGTAATATTTAAAAAAAAACAGAACTGGCAATGTCACAGGACTAGGAAGAGAGATGAAACAGCCATTTGCAAAATAAAAGAATGCTTCTATTCATTTTTATCTGGAAAAATCTAACTCCTGTATCTCCTCAAAATAACAAAACAGTAAAATTTCAAATTCAGGAGGAACAACAGAAAAATAAATAGCACTAGGCAGTTCTAAGGGAAAAAGTAGCTTCTTTAATAGATTTCTATGATGAATGAAAAAGATTGTGAGAGATGGTATGTGCTGCAGTTTACGTACTATAATACAAACATGCTCTATTTTTATACGTTTTAACAACTCTGGACTGCTGCATTAGGATTCTCCAAAAAAACAGAACCAATCGGATGTATATATACATATATATGTATATATGTATGTGTATACACATATGTATATGTGTGTGTATATACATATATATATATATGTATGTATATATATTAAATAGGAATTGGCTGATGTGATTGTGGGTGTTGGCAAGTTTGATATTTTGTAGGACTGGCTGATGGTCTAGAAATTCTGACTGCTGTTAATGCTGCAGTTTTGAGTCCAAAGAAATCTGGAGACACAATTCTTTTCTCCTTGGAGGTTTTCAGTCTTTCACAACTCACTGGATGAGGCCCACCCACATTATGGAGGGTAAGATATGCTACTCAAAGTCTACAGGTTTAAATGTTAATCACATCTCAGAAATACCTTAACAACGACATCTAGATTGGTGTTGGACCAAGCAACTGGGCACTACAGTGTAGCAAACTTGAGACAAAATTCATCATTGCAAGTAGTATATTCAAGCAGGTTGGGAGCAGTACACCTTGACTAAATTGGCAGGAATAATAGGAAAAGAGCATTTATACAAATGGATCAAGGGAAAGAGAACAAGCGGCCTGGGTGTTGCTTTAAATGCATTTTATTTAACTTTTTAAAATAAGAAATACTTGATAAGTGGCAAATTTCCCTGATTTCATAGATGTTATTAAAACAAGGCATTCCAGGACCCCTGAGACTGATGAATCAAAGCTTTCTGTAGCGTTGATGACAGAGATACTTCAGTGAGGAAGCTAGTGTAAAAATAACCTTCGCTTCCTGCTGGTGCCACAGCTGGGTACTTAGGGGGAAGCCAGCTTTCAGCATGAATGGGCTGCTGTGGAATCCTCTTTCTAGCTGTCAAAGCAGAAGGTTTAGCATCTTCTTCCAATATTCTGGTAACTCAAAGGAGGAAATCGAGATGATTTACTAAAGGATTACTTAGAGAGCAACAAATTCAAAACAGGACACCAAACTGAGGTATAAAAAGGAATATTTATCTTTTAAAAATACAACTTTGAACACTACTGACATCTGATTTACAAAGTATTTTCCTGAAATACTCTTCATTGGCTTTGCTTACTTAGCACATTCTCTTCTTCTCAATCAAGACTCAAGGGAGAGCATGCTGATGTTATTATAAGCACCACCACCACCACAGAAGAAAAGACCACCTCTGCCTCAGGATATAAGCCCCCAGTCCTCATCGTTTCCCTTTCTTTCCCATCAAGCAGGACTTCTGACTGGTCCACGCACAACTGGACTTGTCCTCAGCACTCAGCACTCCAGGTGGAGCTGACCTATTTGCACGAAGCTTCACACACCCTAGCTCATTATTTATTCATTATCAAGAATTCTCTATTAATACTCCTATCAACCGTTTGCACTCAGCATGAAGTAAACATAGTCTTTACAGCAGTACATGGTGTGCAATTCAGCACACTGGCAGCAAAAGAGAAGGGACCACCAGACTTTGTCAGAAGGCTGGAGGAGAAAGCATATTAAACTCCTTCTGCCAGTGTGTATGTGTGTGTGTGTGTGTGTGTGTGTGTGGAAGGCGAGCACACAGGTGTGTTTTAATACATAGAAAACATGCCCTCCTTTAAAAGCAAACTATTTACAAGGTGATTCTGAATACCACATACACATGCCAGTCATACTGGACACTTGCTTTCTGTGAATACATTGTTTTTTTTTTTTTTTTAATTTGAAATAAACCTGTTATCTGATACATTAGAGAAAATAACTCTGAAACATTTGTCAACGTTTGGTTCACAGTAATTTTGCAAAAAGCCACAAACCATGCTTTGTCTTTTAAAAGGTGAACCTGGTCAAGCACCTTCTAGAAGACACTGATGTGTTATTCACTCACAGGCCTACTGGGGATTGGAAAGACAATGTCAGTTATGGAGTCGCTAGCGCTCCTGTCATTCCTCTCACCAGTAGCAACATTAATGTCAAGAGAAGTTCTAAACACAAATCACGTACAAATCATCAAAACATTTCAGTTAACAGTGTTTAAAAAATACCAAAGTCTACAACAGTAGTACAGACACTGAAAACACCCTAAATACGCATTAGCCTCAGGCCTTTTTAATACTAATAATAAAAAAAGACAACCAATTGACAGAAAGAGAGGAAGTTACAGCACTTGAGGTTTAAGTCGACTTCTTTATAGGGCCTGTAGCTCAAAGTGCTGTTCTAGGATCCTTATTTTAACTCAAAAGATATTCCAGGAATGAACTGACAAATTTAAAGCAATTTCCACTTGAAAAGCATTGAAAATACAAATCACTTTCTAAAAGCTTGTCTAACACACGTGTATTTTCAGGATCCCAGGTTGTTAAGCAAAGGGATTCAGGTCAGTTTCAAGCCCTCAAAGCCACAGAATTTCCATCTCTTCTCCAGACTGGCTCCCACTCCAGTCATTTCCTGCTTGAAGGTGTGCTGGAGTCGGCTCATGAGACATTCCACATCAGTGGTACAGATCTGTGGGAGAGAGAGGACATCTCCATTCAAAACCAGCCCCACCTTCCTAACCTGGCTTTCCCCCTAGTACTGCTTTAGAAAGCTGATGTGCACATGTGTGTGCTGGGCGTGGGGTTGACCTTCCCCTCCCTGTGCATGTGTGGCTGGTTGAATGGATTCCAGATGGAAGCCTTCTTCTGCTATGATCCCCTGAGTCTGCTGAACTTTCTTTTTGTTTCTGTACTTCATAACTGCTTTATTTAGGTATAATTTATATATGGTAAATTCACCTACTTTATATGTACACATTGATGAATCTTAGTAAAGTCATACAATTATGCAACTGTCACCACAATTCAGTTTTAGAACATCCCACCAAAGTCCCTTTGTGTTACTTTGTGTTCCTTTGTGTCCTTACTCCCCAACCCAGACTCAGGTTTTTTCACTGTGGCTTTACATTCTGGGGGGAAATTTCATACACGTGCAATCATACAATCTATAGCCTTTTGTGACTAGTTTCTTTCACTTAGAAGGATGTTTTTGAGATTGATCGCCACCGAGCTTTCTCTGGGAAAGAGCTGGCGTCAGTCGTGCGGAAAGCCTTGAGTCTGCAGCCAGCTGAATGATGGCTTATCAGTGCTGGTGATGTTATGTTCAGGTCCACTGAAGCTGCAAACCCTTTGGGGAGGGGAGGAAGGCAGAAATGGCTGCCACCAAAGCAGAAGTCTTCACACATGTCTTAGTTTTCAAAGGAAAAGTGACAGGAATAAATAGTTCTGTGTTCCCACTTCTCTCTCTCTCACACACACATATCAATACAAAAACAGAAACAAATCTGTGGACCCTTAGGGCTTGCTTCATGTGGTCATCTTTATGTTAGTAGCAACTTTCCAACTGTGAACTTGGGCACTAGGACCTGACTGAAGAGCACGAGGGGATCCGCAAAAAAACCCCAAGTTGCTGCCACCTTGAACATTCCTAAAGCTGGTAGGAGGGACCCCCAGATTCCACTGGTACCACTGCAGACTCGCTTTAGGAGGCCCTGGCACTACCCTGGCAGGAAGCTGCTCAGGAGGAACTGGTACTAGACTGGGAGTCAGATCATGCTTTGTCCCCAGTGCTAATGGTGGGCTGTATCCAGTCAAGGGAAAGAAGCACACTGCAGAGTATCATGTAGAATTGAATCCTCACTGCAAAAACATACATCTATACTGTTTATAGAAATATACATACAATATAGGTACAGCAGATGTATACAAAAGAGTCTGAATAAGATATGCCAAACCACCAATGATGGTTATCCTTGAGAGGTGGCATTGCGGGGAACTGTCCATTTGCCTTTACTCTAGTTCTATATTGCTTACATTTAAAAGATAACATGCTTGCATTATTTTTGCAATTAAAAAAGATTGTTTTTATTGACACAGAGTCCAATTTCAAATCACTTCAACAGATCCCTTGTTCCTGGTGCTCACATTCCATCCCTCCTTTCACTGTCAAATGGGCCAGCCACTTAAATGCAGAATAGCATCCCTTCCCAGAGATAAATGACAGGGGAGTGCTAGCTAGAACTAAAACAAATGCCACGAGGAAGATGAATCACCTTCTGGATTTCCATATGGGCCAGTGCCTCTGTTAAGAGGACATATTCTTAAATGGCTTAACACTTTGGACAGCTGACTATCAGGAATCTGTATTCCAGTGGCACTTGTCAAAAAGCCCAGAACCTGTGAAACAGTGAGTACAATCCATGGGCAGCTTTAACTGAATTCTGCTTCTGAAAGAAAGGTCCATCAGGACTTTATTTATTCTGAGGAGTCACATGCTCCCTCCTGCTTATATGAGGCATGCATCCTTGACTTTCTAGGCTACTGGCACTTACCCTTGCTCCTGAGGCTTTGTGAGTTCCCTACAGGTAGCATCCAGGGAAGAAACTTGTCCATGAGATCAGCTGTGAGCAAACATTCAGCCTGTATTACAGACTCATTGTTCCAACTTCTTGTGTCCCTGCCTGGATTGTGTCATTTTAGATAACGGCAGTGGTGATATCAACAGTCCGGGAGGTGGTTGGAGTAAGACTTCCAATTGAAAATTTAGATTTGCTAATGTCTAAAGGCCCAGGGCAGAAGTTTGATTGGTGAGAAATAATGCTTAATTAGGATCTGATATGTAAATTAAGTGAAAGGAAGAAAATTCTTCTAAGATGTATCTTGGAAGTAGGGTGGCCAATTAATTTAGATTGGCCCAGGACTTCCCAGTATCAGCACTGGAAATCCCAAGTCCCAGGAAACCCCTCAGCCCCAGGCAAACAAGGACAGATGGCCACCCTACTTGCAAGAGAGAAACTTGATGCTGAATCACAGTGAGAGAATAGGTGAAGGAATTTTCCTTACAGTGATTACTAGTGACTTATTTGTGCTTGAGAAGAGTGAGGCCACCTGTTCACAAAGAATCCTACATCGCACTGAATGCCCATCTCAGGACCTCACATACCTTATTATCAAGACGGTGCAAGTAGGAGCAGATATATTCAATGCTTGCTCCAAATGGGTGGACATGAAGGAATGTGGAGATAATTCCTATAAACACAATAGCATGGAGGTTACACTTGAGCGCTGTATTCACTGAGATGCCATATGATAGTATCTAGCAAGAGTCAGCTCATATGTACACCATATTACATATTAGGTACTCTTCTAAGTTTACACACATATATATATATATATACACACACACATACAGATATACACTCATTACACACACACACACACACACACACACACACACATACACACACTCATTTACTCTTCACAACAACCCTGTGAGGTAGGTATTACCATTCCCCTTTCACAGCTGAGGAGACATTGAGGCACAGAATGTTTAAGTAATGCCCTAAGTCACACAACTGGTAAGTGGCAGGTATTTGAACCCAAATAGTTGCTCTCAACCACTCTGTGGACTGCCTCTCACTACCCTATACCACCTGGAGAAAAACTGGCAATTGAGGAGTCACTCCCATCATTCCTGATGGCTAAACACCATTTCAGTTCTACATTTTACAATGAATTTAAAATTTTACAATGAATTTCGATTGTGCTGGGTTTTTGCAGTTCTTCTGCACTGTCTTACATTGGATTTTAGCCTCTTATGCATTTAATCATGTCTTGCTGTTTTGGCAAAAGTACAAATCATGTACTTTGCCTGACTAAACTTGTGCTTCTCACAAGAGAATCTGTTGATTGTATTTGGGTTTTATCCTGTGAATAGCTCTGTAAAGAAAAGACAAACATTTGATTCACTCAGGTGATGACTAGCATTCTGTTTGTCCTCAGAGACCTGAATCTCTTCCAGTATCAGAATTCTTATAGCAATTTAGAGCCTCCAGGAATGTGCATGACTGCTACTCAGCATAACTCTGGGGTGATTGGCAGCTACATAGATTGCCTTGGTTATTTTGGCCATCAGGTTAATTGTGCTAATACTACTTTCTCTGGCAACAGGTAGAATATAAATTGTTCAAAAGTGTACTACTTTTTTAAAAAAATTCATCTCCTTTCATAAAATCTTAGGTATATCACATGGATTCAGAATTGAGCTTACTGAAAACTGGCAAGAAATAAAAGCTAACTTCAGTTTGGTTTATAAAACTACAACTTTTCTATCCCTTTAAGCAATCGACAAAGCATATTACAAGTTTAAATAGTAGGTTGAAGTGCAAATAAGTTCTTTGCAAAAATCCTCCAAATATTAGATGGCAAGTGGGTGGGTTGGAGAATCCAGGAAGAATTGATGGTAGGATTCGAAACTCTACTCAAAATGGATACTATTGCTTATAACACTACTTTCCTCTTAAATGACTTGGTAAATTGAATTTCCAAACACTGACTCAAGCTGAGAAACTTAAATTCTGAAGAATACAGTCCATGCTCAAAGGAATTCTAGATGCTATGACCAAGAAAGGCTGTCAAACACCAAGAAATAACTCCAGAAGTTTCAAAACATGAAGTAGTTTTTGTGGGTTCACACCCAAATAGCTAATTAAAAAAAAAAAAGATCTTCCTTTCGGCCAGCTCAAGACTTCTTTCTTTAAAAATACAAAGCAAAACATGAAATACTTAAGAATCTATGTTTCTAGAACTATCCATTTTCAGAGGCTTCCTCCTACCCATGGCTCTCCTCTGACATGTCTCCCTGTTGCCATGCCAATTTGTTAAAGAACTTTGAGTTGGAAAACGGAAATAAGTTGTCACTCTTCTTGAAGACATACTGACAGATCCCCTGTGCATCTTTATTATCATATCAAAGTGTTAGATCTGAATATAATATCCATTACCGAAGGAGGCAGATATATCTTCAAAATATGCAGAAGCTAATTAGTGTGGAGAACTTTTGAGATTGGGGTGGGACTACTGTGCGGCTCAGATTCCTAGAAGGCAGCTGGGATTATCTGCTGAGGCCCAAGATCAGCCCTTTTAAAATGACTGAATATTTTCAGACCTCCATCTGCCACTGTTTTCCAAACAGAATGTAAAGCCAACAAGCATTTGTGAATAGTGCCATTAAATGCAAAATGGTTCTCATTCATTGAGGGCTTGCTATAGGCTGGACACTGTGTTAAGTGATTTAGATAAATTGTTGTATTTAATACCTACAGCTGCTTTGGGATAGCTAATATTATTCCCATTTTGAAGACGGAGGAACTGAAGCTCAATGATGGAAATGGAGGGGTCAAGACAGGAAGCCAGTTCTGTCTGTTTCCTTAACCACTTGTGCTATCTTGCCTCTGTCAATCAATTTCTATGTAGTGAGAGTAATTCTAGCATTTATCTTATCAGAGCCTATCAGTGTTCAAACACCCCACAGACAGCCTCCTGGGTTGCCTGCCAGTAACCTGGGAAGATTTGAGACTCATCTGGGGAAGCTCTCTGCCAAACAATGTCTGCACTGCCCCTTGAGAGGGAGTGAGAGGGCTCATCTAACTTTTAAAAATCTACCGCGTGTTTCTCTAGCAGACCTCCCTCTTAGCATAGTGTTTATACTGACACACTTGATGCGGCAGTGGCCACCAGGAGCTTGAAGAGGGCTGGGAGATGCTGTTACCATTTTGACTGAAACCTGTACTTGTCCTTATCCTGTCATCTTCAGGACTCTGGGTTCTTGCACTGGCATGCCTCATGAACGCTTGGCATGTGCTCACTCATCCTAGGTTACTTCTTTCCCCCACTCCACTGCACTTTATACGTTGAATGTGTTCACTTTCTTACCCACTAGCAGGGCTTCGCGTTCAGATTTGACAGGACAGCTGTTCAGAGTCTTCTCCAGAGGGTAATCACTATCCTGGCTCGATGCACACAGTCTAGAGGCACAGCTTTCCTGTGGGAATAATATGTCTCTTAGGTCAGTGCACCTTATATGGTAACAGCGCGTGTGTGTGTGCTAAGGCGCTTTAGTCGTGTCCAACTCTTTGCAACCCTATGGACTGTAGCCTGCCAGGCTCCTCTGTCCATGGGATTCTCCAGGCAAGAATACTGGAGTGGGTTACCATCTCCTCCTCCAGGGTATCTTCCCAACCCAGGGATCGAACCCATGTGTCCTGCATCTCCTGCACTGGCAGACAGATTCTTTACCACTGAGCCACCTGGGAAGCCCTCCAATTATGTTGTTGTGCTCAGTTGCATCCAACTCTGTGAGACCCCATGGACTATAGGACCACAGGCTCCTCTGTCCATGGGATTCTCCAGGCAAAAGAATACTGGAGTGGGTTGCCATTTCCTACTCCAGGGGATCTTCCCAACCCAGGGATCGAACCCAGGTCTCCTACATTGACAGGTGGATTCTTTACCACTGAGCCACCAGGGAAGCCCCATATAGTAACAGACTTGATTCCAATTATACAACAGGGAACTTCTTAACAGTACCTCAGAAGCAACACTGTGCATTTTTGATTATTGAATGGAAGAGAAAATAGCATAAACTATAAAAGCATCTGGAGAAGGCAATGGCAGCCCACTCCAGTACTCTTGCCTGGAAAATCCCATGGGTGGAGGAGCCTGGTGGGCTGCAGTCCATGGGGTTGCTAAGAGTTGGACACGACTGAGTGACTTCACTTTCACTTTTCACTTTCATGCATTGGAGAAGGAAATGGCAACCCACTCCAGTGTTCTTGCCTGGAGAATCCCAGGGACGGGGGAGCCTGGAGGGCTGCCATCTATGGGGTCACACAGAGTTGGACATGACTGAAGTGACTTAGCAGCAGCAGCAGCATAAAAGCATCACTGATAATCCAAAGCTTACTTATAAGGCTTCAAAACACACACACAAATTTAGACATATATCTTCACTAGTTTTTTTTCCTTCTGCCTTCATCATTCTTGACTTGGGAACCAGACCAAGTCTGGTAATCTTGGAAACCCTACCCAGCATTAATTGTCTGTGAGATGCCAGGAACTGGCAGGTAAGTTTTATCTCCATTCTACAGGTGAGGAACGTGAGGCTCAGATAAATTAGGTAACTTGCCTAAGGTCGCGTTGCTAGAAAATGATAGAGCCAGGATTTCATCCCAGGCCACCCAATGTGAAAAGGACCATTCTTTTTTATTTTAGGTTCCGCACTCTGCTAAAGGTCAGTCCCATATTTGAATAGAGAATCTACAATAGCTGATCCACTCATGGGTAATCAACTGTTGGCTCTTGAACTGAAAATTAGAGTCTTTATTTACTGACTATCAGCTCTCTTTCTCTCTCTCTTCTCTCTGATAAGGGCATCATCAGTTAGGATATTTATGACTTTAAAGCAAGAAATGACTGCTGCCAAAACTATCAGTAATCAGTGGCCTGCCTTGTTGTTGAACGTTTTCTCTTTCTGAGCACAGTGGATATATTTCACAAGAGGGCACGGGTGAAATCCACGACCAACAACCAAACTGAAAAAGCCTCCAGACCTCTCTTGGATCTTTCTTTCTCTCTTTGGGTACTGAGAACATCTTTTCTGTATTATGACTGTGAAGGAAGAGTCTTCAGAAGAAGGAATGAAAGAAATTCCTACTTCAGTATCACTGCTATTGTAAAAGAGAGTGCCAGGGAAATGGCCCGCAAAGGGAGTGGATCATGGTTGACTCAAATGTTTTGTCACTTCTTTCCTTCCACAAGCTCTCAGCAGGGACAGGCTTCCTTCTTTTTTTCCTGTAAAGATGCGTTCAAAGCTTCCAGGATGCTGTCCCTGAATGAAACTAATGGTCTTTGCTGCAAGACATGTTGTTTTGTGGATTTACAGGCTTCCAGGCTGTAGTCAGAAGGGAAATCTTTCTTGATGACCTACTCAATCTTTGGCCTTTAGAATCTAATCTGGTCAGTAACCATCATGCCAAGTTTGATTTAAACTGCTGGCTCACTTCTAAGCCACAGGCTGTACATCTGCTTCTAACCCCCTTAAAACATTACATGATCCAGAAAGACATTTCTTAAGTGTGAGAGCTTAACAGATTGGGGTTGATTTAAGATATGAAGACATTCTGAGAAGTTTTAGCTATCTTGAATCAAAATGCAGCCTGACTGAAACCTGACTTCAATTTTATTACAGCTGGCATTTAAAAAAATTAGAAGGTATATTGAAGGGCTGCTTATCACCTTGTATTTTACTAGCAGATTCAAAGAGCTAGTTCTTTCTGCAGGAAGACAGACATAAGTCACATTGTTATATTGCAAAACATTGATGATAACTCACACTGCTATTTACTGTCAAGAAACCCAAACAAAAAGAAAAAAAGATCCCTCCTCACCAAAACTTATTGCTTTCCTTTCAACCTGAAATTATTTTTCCAGTCTAATGTGATGGTACTTTGCTTTCTAACCTAATTGTGTCAGTTTGAAATATGTGGTCACAAATCAGCTTTCCAGAGAAGATCAGTTTATAACGAACTCTCATGACTTTCTCTGAAGGAAGCCTCCCTTAAAATAACAGGACAAAAACATATTCTGACTCACATGTTTCTCTTTATCAGTTGGATCTCTCTTCTGTCCTCTTTAGCTGCCACTCCACGGCTTCCCTGGTGGCTCAGAGGTTAAAGCATCTGCCTGCAATGTGGGAGACCCAGGTTTGCTCCCTGGGTCAGGAAGATCCCCTGGAGAAGGAAATGGCAACCCACTCCAGTATTCTCGCCTGGAGAATCCCATGGATGGAGGAGCCTGGTAGGCTACAGTCCACAGGGTCACAAAGAGTCGGACACGACTGAGCGACTTCACTTTCTTTCATGGTATATGCAGTTTCAAAGCGGGAAACACTTAGACTTAGTTCTAAAACTGCAAGATTCTTCTGTACCATTTGACCCTTAACTTCTTACTTTACAAAGCAGAGAGCTGATTACACTTGATTCCCTAAAGTCAATTAGTGATGTCAATCCTGAAGAGTGATTTTAAGCTTAATGTCATTAGTGTAACCCCCTGTTTATCTATAGCCTTCTGGCTACACAACACATTCCGTTTTATGCAAGAAGTGAAACAGAGCTAAGCAGAAGCTCTGGGACATTTTAGAAGCTCTGGTTGTATGAGGCAAGTCCTGCTAAATAGAGCAGCTTTGGCACTTTTCAATTAAATGTTTGATAAATGAATTTGTCTGGAATTATGCTGGTTTCTTTAATAGCACCCACAAAACTGGAAAGTGAGTTGGTTTTATGAAGTGGAAGAATTAAAAGCATATTGCAAATGGCCTCTGGAAAACACTTTCCATCATTTATTTCAACTACATCAAGGTTGCCAGTTCTTAATGGCACTCTAGGGGAGTCAGTAGGCTCACAAACACACCCAGGGCCTGTATGCATTGCATCTTTCTGAGCTGAGCACAGAAGAGAAAGGGCACACGTTCTTGTGGAACTGCAACTGTGGTTTCTGGTTCTTGGTCTAAGCTTCTAATCTTCTCTTCCTTCTGAGACATTAAAGTCAGGCAGCTCTGGTCAATGGGCCTTTCTTTTCAAAGAATAACTTCACTTGGTTCAGGCATAAAGGAGGTTAGAGAGGTGTGACACAGAGACGCTACCAGTTGATTTTATACACCTTAAATAGACTGGACACCTGATGCATGGTTGCGATACATTAATTCATCCAGACATTTAGTAGACTTTCTCTGAGGTCCTCGTTGGCGGTTCTTATGGCTGCAGATTCTCATTAGGCAGAATCCCATTTTGTCTTCCTTGTTACTATTATCTAGCTTTAGCATAATGTGTCTCCTTGTTTGCTTTCCAAGTCCCCCCTGCCACCCCGCCCCACTTTTGGTTTTGGCCATTTCAACCTACAGCAGCTCATTATTATACTAGATGGAGTGTCTGGAAAGAAATGTCAATGTTCAATGTTCTAGTTGTACTTGAGTTTCTTCATTTAATGAAATGCTTAATTAAAAGTATTTTGTGTCACACAGACTTTGACTGAAGGAAGCAGTGATGATGTATATACTCTGATCATTTCCAAGAAGGATGACTGAGGAATATTATGGATGGACGGACATTTTATTCATTGAAAAGTACACTTTCCTGAACCTTCAGAACTGCCAAGGACTCATATCTAAATGCTGAGCTCTTGATTCAAGAATTAGCCTGGAGAGGAGGCTTTTAATCTCCATTCAACCAAAGATTTCACATTTGACACCTTTTGGTAGGAGCTTCCAGGGCATTTTCACTGTCACTGAAAAACAGGAAAGGAACAAGGGAAAAGGAACACTTAGGATTCATGTACCTTTTCTTTGAGATTTTCCAGCATTTTTTCCACCTGTAACTTGTCATCTTTGATTTTTTCCAGTTCAGCTTCTTTCCTTTTGTATTCCTCTTGGACTTTCAGTAGATGCTACAAGAAAGACCAAAGATAATCAAGTCCTATTAAGCCATACTTCACTCAAAAACCCTGCTGAAGTTAGATATTAGGCAGGCCTGCCTCACTTTCCCCCAGCACACACACTCATTTCTCCATGCAAATATACTAAAGGGAAAATCAAGACACTTTTCACTTGAAACTATTTTATCTGGCTCTTATAAGTCTTTTGGATTTGTTCATATTTTAGAAACACTGTGAGAAACTAATTGGTATAATCACTTAATTTTCCTATTCCAGCCCGATGTAAGGCTGTTGTTGTTGAGTTGTTAAGTCATGTCCGATTCTGTGACTGCATGGACTGTAGCCCGCCACACTCCTCTGTCCATGATATTTCCCAGGCAAGAATACTGGAGTGGTTTGCCATTTCCTTCTCCTGGGGATTTTCCTGACTGAGAGACTAAACCTGGGTCTCCTGCATTGGCATGGGGATTCTTTATCCCTGAGCCACCAAGGAAGTGATGTAAGTGTAGGGTGCAGTTGATACTATGTGGACAATATCTTGATTTTGGCATAGAACTGAGCTTAATGTTGTAAAGCATTCTTGCAAATTGCCATTTTCCTAGCCAAGCTCAATTTCTGTGAGGAAAGTAGTAAAGAATCCAATTTCACAAATGTTAGTTCCCTTATCAGTAGGCAAGGAACTGGATTCATCATTAATGATTGTTACGAATTCTATGTATTTAGTATCTAACATGTGCCAAGTATTATGCAAAGGGTTTCACATGCATGATCTCATTTAAGCCTCACAATAATCCTATGATACATAAGCCTGAAGATTAGAGAGGTTTAGTGGTTTGCCTAAGGCTATTCAGATAGTCAGTGCCAGAGCTGGAATTTCAGTTCAGGGTGAGTCAACCCTACAGCCAGCGTTCCTAACCAACATATTAGACTATACATCTATTGGGAATAAGATGGCAGAAATTTTACCATGGTTTACACGGCTACTTTCCAATAAAAGGTAATCAAAATAAGTAAAATTAATTTTTCAGGAGGTAGAGACCTAATTTTCTCACTGAGGTTTTTGAAGCGATGGAATGAAAACAAAAAGTTCATTAGTTTTCAACTGAACCGCTCCATTCTTAGGTTGGAGTGGTTTCAAAATCAAGGAAAGAGGGGAAAACCACGATGGGAAAAATGTTTTGCTTTTCAGAGGCTTGCAAAAGACCATTGAGAAGGATAAAAGACACAGTACAAGGTACATTGTCAAAATTCTTTGATGTCTAGCTGAGGAGATGTATTTTTTTGGTGGAAAGATCTCTGATGTAACTTACATGTTCTAATTAAACTCCATGGTGACAGTAAAAGGAAGGTAACCATTACTTCACACATTTTGTTAATAGGAAAGGTGAAATATTAATGTGATCTTGCTTGTCACATAGGAAGACAACGATAGCAGAAGTAATAGGAACATGTGGCTCTTTGTGCCAGAAGAGACTCCATGTTCACAATTTGTGATTTCTAACCATCAATAAGCTTCGCCCTAGATAATTCTGAGGCACACAACTAAAAATTATTGCACAATTTAAGTTGTAAGGAAAATGGCTAGTAGTCTGGCAATACAGAAGAGGATAGTACCCTTACTGAGAAGTAGTACTCCTTTGCTATAATGGGAACAGATGCTGTATCTTTAAATAGTAGGCTTGTTGGGGTGATAACCATGTAAAACTTCTAGACATTGAGCATCTATTACACAGTGTTGTTTTTGAATGCAATTACAGTTGGATGCACTTATTTACTTTACTTTTACACTTGGGATAATGTGCAGGTAAACTCATTCACACAAACAACTGTGAAAACAAAACAAAAGCAAATTGGTATTATGTACCCAAAAGCACTGATACTTAAAAGCCTATAACATCCCTCCTTCCACCCAAATCAAGGGTAGGATTCCGGTCATTTCTTCTAAAAGACTGTATTATTTAGCATTATATCAACTAGATACTTATTCACCAGCACTTTTGCTTATCTAAGTAATTAAGGTTCTTCATAATGACCTTGAGACTCTGTTCAAATCCTAAAATATATTTGGTAGCATAAAGAAAAGATTAGGTTATGCTCAGTGTAGTTTTATTGCTAAGCATCTTTTAGTGAACACACAATCTTTGGAAACTGGTGATCCATTGTTTTCTCTGTATTTACCAAAGATTACATGAACTACAATATGTAATCCCTTCCTCAGCCATGCCAGAAAACAGAATATCAAGAAGAAGTTTACTATCCTATTTGCTTCTGGGGGCCCTTTTTACAGGTGAGGAGCTGATTACTAGCCTTCCAAAAAGCTCAGAAAACCAAAATGCCTTTACCTGTTGCATTCCTTGCAGGGCTTGCTGCAGGAGTTTCAGCTGCTGTTCCTTGTTTGGGTCATCTTCTCTGTGGGCTTTGCCTTGTTCTTGCTTGAGCAGTTCCACCTCATTCCGGTAGGCATCTAGCTGCCAACGGAGGCTGTCATTTTCTTCTTTCAGAGCTTCTGCCTGTGATACTAAAGCTAAACAATCAATATAAAGTAGGAAAAACCATATATCCAGGTTCTGTTATGGCTCATCTTAGCCCCATAAAGACTTGGCGTTTTAAACTGACATGTATGAAAAGTCTCTCAATGAGAAACTCTAGGTCTGAGTTGGCTATCGTAGCAGAGATGGATACAAAAGCACAAAGACTAATTTTTGTAAATGAACACAGAATTCCAACACACAAAAGTCCCCATCATGTTTCAATTCCTCTCTTTAAACATCACTAAAGTATTTCTAGGTAACATCAGTTACTTTTACTTGAAATGCAGCAAATGATGAGTCTGCAATAATAAAATAGAAGGCTAACTGTCTTGAACTGATGACTGTCCACTCAATAATTTTGCTTACATTTGTTTTTTAAAAATGCAGCTTTTAGAAAACAATAGCAAATGAAACAACTGACAAACAACTAATCTCAAAGATATACAAGCAACTTATGCAGCTCAACTCCAGAAAAATAAACGAACCAATAAAAAAATGGGCCAAAGAACTAAATAGGCATTTCTCCAAAGAAGACATACGGATGGCTAACAAACACATGAAAAGATGCTCAACATCACTTATTATCAGAGAAATGCAAATCAAGACCACAATGAGGTATCATTTCACACCAGTCAGAATGGCTGCGATCCAAAAGTCTACAAGCAATAAATGCTGGAGAGGATGTGGAGAAAAGGGAACCCTCTTACACTGCTGGTGGGAATGCAAACTAGTACAGCCACTATGGAAAACAGTGTGGAGATTCCTTAAAAAATTGCAAATAGAACTGCCTTATGATCCAGCAATCCCACTGCTGGGCATACACACCGAGGAAACCAGAATTGAAAGAGACACATGTACCCCAATGCTCATTGCAGCACTGTTTATAATAGCCAGGACATGGAAACAACCTAGATGTCCATCAGCAGATGAATGGATAAGAAAGCTGTGGTACATATACACAATGGAGTACTACTCAGCCCTTAAAAAGAATAAATTCAACTCAGTTCTAATGAGATGGATGAAATTGGAGCCGATTATACAGAGTGAAGTAAGCCAGAAAGAAAAACACCAATACAGTATACTGACACATATATATGGAATTTAGAAGGATAGTAATGATGACCCTCTATGTGAGACAACAAAAGAGACTCAGAGGTATAGAACGGACTTTTGGACTCTGAGGGAGAGGGAGGGGGGATGATTTGGGAGAACGGCATTGAAACATGTATACTATCTTGTAAGAATGAAGCGCCAGTCTATGTTCAATACAGGATGCAGGACGCATGGGGCTGGTGCACGGGATGATTCAGGGAGAGGATGTGGGGTGGGAGGTGGGAGGGGGCTTTGGCATTGGGAGATCGTGGACACCTGTGGCTGATTCATGTCAATGTATGGCAAAACAAATACAGTATTGTAAAAAAAAAAAAAAAATTCCCAGATAAAAATAAATAAATAAATAAAAATGCAGCTTTTTAATGCAGCTTCCTCTGGTCCTATAGAGGAAAGGTAAATGTAAAACTTAAGACACAAGACTTTCTGGGGAATTCCCTGGTGGTCCAGTGGTTAGGACTCTGTGCTTTCATTGCTGAGGGCCCAGATTTGATCCCTGGTTAGGGAACTGAGATCCTACAAGCCATGTGGCGAGGCATTAAAAAAAAAGACTTCCAGTTTATGGTCTAGCATGTAAGGAGCTTAGAAGTCACTATTCCATCCTAACAACAAGTAAAAAACTGAACTAACTGAAAAATATCAACAACTCTTCTTTGATACAACAGAGAAATGAAGCAACAATGCAAACTCATACACTTCCAATTGGAGAGACAACAGGTGAATACAGAGGATCACAACTTACCAGACTAGAAAGCCATCAGCAGATGTCACAGGAAACAGTGACAAGGTAGGAAAACCTAAACTATACTTGGCAATTTGCTGGAGGCTCAGTGTAGACAAGTCTGAGAGGTAAAAAGTCCAGGGAGACCCAGTCATAGCTTGGTTCCTATGCTTTTGTGAGTCTCATGTACAGAAGTTCTACCTGGTCCTCAGAGTGAACACTGGAGAAAAATTCCTATGTGTTTCCAGCAGGGGAGGGGAGAAAGAAACCCTTTTGAAATATGCCAGAGCATCATATTCTTCTGTAAAAGAATTGCCTTCAGAAGAAATTATTTTACCAGAACCTAACCTACTGGAGTAGTACTAGAGCCTAACCAACCCGGGGAACCAACCAGCTCCAGCCCCCTCTAGCCATTCTGTCCCGCCTAAGTGGGGAGAAAAACTGAGGACCACTTATGAAGTTCAGAGGTACAGGCTCACTAAAAGACTGAGACCTAATCATAGGACTATAAAATGATTCTCTTCTCACCACAGCTTACCACCATACCAAAAAAGTCCTATTTAACAGAGCTCCTTTCACCTAGTACATCATGTCTAGATTTCAGCAAAATTTACAAAGCATTCTAAAAAGTAAAACACATAACTTGCAGAGACTGAGCAAGGATCAGAACCAGTCAGATATGGCAGAAATGTTGGAGTTACCAGACTAGGGATTTAAAACAACTATTACTGGTAATTTCCTGATGGTCTAGTGGTTAGGACTCCATGCTTTCAATAAATTCTCTCAATTGAGTCTGTGAGGGCCCAGCTTCAATCCTTAGTTGGAGAACTAAGATCCTACAAGCCACAAGGTATGGCCAAAAAGGAAAATGAAACAACTATTATGAACATGCTACAGGTTTTAATACAAGAAGTAGACAACATGGAAGAATAGATGGATATTGTATGCAGAGAGATGGAAATTGAAAGAATCAAATAGAAATGGTAGAGATTAAATACATGAACAGAAATGAAAAGTCCCCTTAATGGACATACTAGGAGAAGGCAATAGCACCCCACTCCAGTACTCTTGCCTGGAAAATCCCATGGACGGAGGAGCCTGGTAGGCAGCAGTCCATGGGGTTGCTAAGAGTTGGACATGGCTGAGCGACTTCACTTTCACTTTTCACTTTCATGCATTGGAGAAGGAAATGGCAACCCACCCCAGTGTTCTTGCCTGGAGAATCCCAGGGATGGGGGAACCTAGTGGGCTTCCGTCTATGAGGTCACACAGAGTCAGAAACGACTGAAATGACTTAGCCGCAGCAGCAGTAGAATGAGCATGACTGAGGAAAGAATTTTTGAGTTGGAAGAGTTGACAATAGAAACATCTTAAACTGAAATGCAAAAAGAAAAAAAAAAATCAACCCTCCTCCAAACAGAAGAAAATGTAAGAATTGTAAGACAACTACAAAAGATGTATACATAATGAGAATGTCAAGAGAAAAAAAGAGAAACAGAAGCAATATGTAAAAGAATAATGACTGAGAATATGTCTAAATTAATACTAGATACAAAACCACAGATCCAGGAAGTTCAGAGAGCATCAAGTAGGATAAACGCTGAAACATGTAACATTTCAATTTCAGAAAATTAAAGAGAAAAAACAATCTTGAAAGAAACCAGAGGAAAAAACCCACCTTACTTATAGAGAAGCAAAGATAAGAATTATATACTACTTTTCCTCAGAAACCATGTAGGCAAGCATAGAATGAAGAGAATAGTCAAAGTGCTGACAAAAAAATAACCCACCAACTTAGAATTCTGTACCTTATGAAATTATTCTTCAAAATTAAAGGAGAAATCCCTTCTCAGATGAAGAAAAATTGAGAGAATTTGTTTGTTGTTATTAGGCCTGCCTTGCAAGAAATGTTAAAAGAAGTTCTTAAGACAGAGGAAAATGACATACGTCAGACACTTGGATCTACATTGAGAAAGGAAGAGCATCAAAGAAGGAGTAAGTGAAGGGAAAAGAAAAACTTTAATTTTTCTTATTCTTACTTGATCTAACAGATAATAGTTTGCTCGAAATAACAGTGACAATGCATTCAGTTATGTATGCTTGTGTGTGTGCTTATGTATAAGAGAAATTAATGACAGCCATGATACAAGGAATAGGAGGAAGGAATTGGGATTATATTATGATAACATATTGGCACTAGCCACAAATTGGTATAGGGATATTTGAAAGTGGACTTATTAGTTGTAAATGTAAATTGTAAACTCTAGGGCAACTACTAAAAAAGTAAAAAAAGAAATATAACCAATATGCTAAGAAAGAAGTAAAAAGAAATCATGTAAAATGCTCAGTTAAAACCACAAGGAGCTAGAAATGTGTAGAAGGCAAAAAGAACAAAGAACAAGAGCAATAAATAGTAACAAATATGGTGGATGTTAATCCAATTACATCAATAATTATTGTAAACATCAATTGTCTAAATACAACAATTAAAATTCAGATATTGTCAAAGTAAGAAAAAAACAAGAAACAACTATAATGGTATCTTTAAGAAACATTTAAAATATAAAAATACATATAGATTAAAAGTTAAAGAATGTTAAACAATACACTATGCTAACACTAGTAAAAAAAAAAAAGTAAGAGTAGCTATACTGATTTCAGGTGGAGTTGACTTCAGACCAAGGAAAATTATTAGGGCTAAAGAAGGGCATTACACAGGGAAAAAGGCATTTAGTACTCCATGAAGACATAACCAGTCCTGGGCGTTCATTGGAAGGACTGATGCTGAGGCTGAAACTCCAGTACTTTGGCCACCTCATGTGAAGAGTTGACTCATTGGAAAAGACCCTGATGCTGGGAGGGACTGAGGGCAGGAGAAGGGGGACAACAGAGGATGAGATGGCTGGATGGCATCACCGACTTGATGGACATGAGTTTGAGTGAATTCTGGGAGTTAGTGATGGACAGGGAAGCCTGGTGTGCTGCGATTCATGGGGTTTCAAAGAGTCGGACACGACTGAGAGACTGAACTGAACTGAAAGTAGAAACTACTAGGCCCACATAAATTTACTGTTGAATTATTTAGGGAAGAAAATAATACAAAATTTCTACAATCTCTTCCAGAAGATAGAAACAGAGAACATTTCCTAACTCATTATATGAAGTTGGCATTTTCCTAATACCAAAACCATATGAAGGCGTACAAGAAAAGAAAGTACAGACTGCTATCTCCCATGAACATAGATGTAAAAATTCTCAACAAAATACTAGTAAATCAAGTGCAAGAATGTTATGGAAGAAGTATACCACAATCAAGTGGAATTCATCTTGGGTATGCAAGGCTGGTTCAACCTTTGAAAGTCAATTAATGTAATTCATTATGTTAACAAGTTAAAGAGGTTAAAGTTGCATGATACTATCAATAGATGCAGAAAAGGTATTTCACAAAATCCAACACCCATTCATGATTTTAAAATCTCAGTAAACTAGGAATAGAGAACTTCCTCAATATGATAATAAATATCTACAAAAAATAAACAGCTAACATCATATATCATAGAGAGAAACTTGAATCACTCCCATTAAGAACAATACCACCACTTATCATTGCTTTTTCAACATTTGTACTGGAAGTCCCAGATAATTCAATCAGACAAGAAAAGGAGATAATTTTCCAGTATAGACTATTTTTAAAATATGTGTTATTTTTATAGTCTAATGCCCTTGATCATTTTAAAATGAAAATATATAATGGCAACCCACTCCAGTATTCTTCCTTGAGAATCCCATGGACTGTGGGGCTGCAAAGAGTCGGACATGACTGAGCGACTAACACACTATTTACATTAGCACGTCAAAAATGAAATACTTAAGTAGAGATGTAACAAAATACATACCAGATCTACATGAAGAACACTACAAAACTCAGGTTGAAAATGAGTGGAAATCATTTCAATTCACATTGAATTCAAGTGAAAAATGAATGAAATTAAAAAAACTAAATAAATAAATGGAGAGATTTTATGTTTATGGATAGGATGGCAATATCATAAAGATATCAGTTGTTTCCAACTTGATCTGTGGACTCAATGCAATCCCAATCAAAATCCAAGCAAGTTATTTTGTGGATATTGACAAACTGATTCTAAAGTTTATAAAGAGAGGCAAAAGACCCAGAATGGCCAACTCAACATTGAAAGAGTAGAATAAAGTTGGAAGACCGATGCTACCTGGTTTCAAGGCTTAACAGAAAGTTATAGTAACTAAGACAGTGTGGTGTTGGTGAAAGAAAAGACAAATAGATCCATTAAATAGATTAGAGAATCCAGAAAGAGATCCCCATAAATAGAGTCAACTGATTTTTGCCAAAGGAGCAAAGGCAATACAATGGAGCAAAAATAGACTCTTTAACAAACATGCTGGAACAACTGGACACCACAAAGATTAAGTCAAAATGGATTATAGACCTAAGTGAAAAATCCTAAACTATAAACCTCCTAGAAGATAACATAAGAGAAAAATGTAGCTGACCTTGAGTATGGTGATAAGTTTTTAGACACAACACCAAATGGATGATCCATGAAAGAAATAACTGATAACCTGGACTTAATTAAAATAGAAACTTCTATGTGAAAGACAATATCAAGAAGAAAAGCCATAGGCTGAGGAGAAAATATTTGCAAAGGACAGAGCTGATAAAGGACTGTTATCCAAAATATACAATGAACTCTCAAAACTCAATAATAAGAAAACAAACAACCCATTTGGCTACAAATCTGAACAGACACCTTGCCAAAGATATACTAATGACAAGTAAGCATAAATGATTTCCACATCATATGTCATTAGTGAATTGCTAATTAAAACAGGAGTGTGATATCACTAGAAATGTATCAGAATTGCCAAAATCCAAAACAATGACGGGACCAAGGACTGGTGAGGATGTGGTGCAAATAACTCTCCTTCATTGCTGGTGAGAATGCAAAATGGTACAGTCACTTTGGGAGACAGTTTGGCAGTTTCTTACAAAACTAAACAGACTTTAATGATATGATCCAGCAATCATGTTCCTTGGTATTTACCCAAATGAGCTAAAAACTATGTCCACACAAAACCTGCACATACATATTTACAACAGTTTTATTCATAATTGCCAAAACTTGGAAGCAAGCACAATGTTCTTTAGTAATTATCTAACCACTGATACACTGTGATACATTCAGAAAATTGAATAATAAATGGCACTAAAAAGAAATGAGATACAAAGCCACGAAAAGACATACAGGAAATGTAACTGCATATTACTATGTGGAAATAGTCAATTTGTAAAGACTACATACTACATGTTCCCAACTACATGCCAGTCCGGAAAGGGAAAAACTATACAGTCAGTAAAAAAAATCAGTGGTTACAAGGTATTTGGGTGGAGGGAAGAATGAATAGGTTTAGCACAGAAAATTTTAAGGTCCCTGAAACTATTCTGCATGATACTACAATTGTGTACACACATACGTTTTGTATATTTCTCCAAAACCATAAAATGGTTACCAAGAGTGAATTCTAATGCAAACTATGAACTTTGGGTGATGAGGATGTATTCGGCTACTGTAATACATGTACCTCTGGGGTGCAGGATGTAGATAGTGGGAGAGTGTATGTATATGGGGGCTGGCAGTATTTGGGAACTCTGTACTTCCTGCTCAATTTTGCTGTGAACCTAAAATTGATCTAAAAATTAAAGTTTATAAATTGAAAAATAAGACACATGGGGAAACCTAGATTAAACTTATTTATGGTTATGGCATATTTTTCAAGATCAAAAAGCATAAAAGCTACTTCAAAATATTAAATGAGAAGATTTTCATTCATTCAACAAACATTTATTGAATTCCTTCCAAGTTCCAGACTTATGGCTATGGTAAGAAATGAGATTCTACTCATCTCTATTGTTTACACTCCAAATTAATGGACATATTTGTAGTTTATTCCCTTTTTGATTCCTAACAGAATATAAAGTTCAGAAAAGAGGTATCATCAAAATGGGTCAAAATTACAAATCTGTACATTAAATGCATAAGATTGTTAGAAGTTAATTGGGAACTTCCTTGGTGGTGCAGTGGATAAGAATCCAGCTACTAATTCAGGGGACATGGGTTTGATCCCTAGTCCTGGAAGATTCCAGATGCTGTAGAGCAACAAAGCCCATGCACCACAACTACTGAGCCTGCGTGCTGCAACTACTGAAGCCTGCGTGCCCTAGAACCTGTGCTCCGCAACAGGGGAAGCCACTGCAATGAGAAGCCGTGCACTGCAACAAACAGTAGCCCTTGCTCGCTGCAACTAGAGAAAGCCTATGCAAAGCAATGAAGATCCAGCGCAGCCAGAAGACATGAAATAAATAAATGAATAAAATGAGTGAATAAATAAATAAAAAATGTTAGACAATTTGACAAAGCTGTGAATTTTCTCAGCTACCTATGGGAAGTAACTTTTGGTAGAAGGTAGTAAAAAAAATAATTGAAATCAAATCTTTGAGATTATTAGCTATAAATGGTGGAAGAAATAGTTTTGTAAGGGGGTTGCAAAGACAAGATTAACCCCGTACATAATGAACAAAAAGAAGTTGTGCTTTATAAAGATGAATTATATAGAAGAAAACTATATTTCAAGGGTGAAAACATTTCCTATTCCTGAAAAAAAAAGCTGCCTATAGGGAAGTGCTGGGTTTAATTCAATGCTTTGAATCTGAGGGTTATCCTAAAATAATTAGGAACTGATGAAGGCTGATGTGATCAGATGAAGTGGGTAACAGAGCGATGAGATGGCTGGATGGCATCATCGACTCAATGGACATGAGTTTGGGCAAACTCCAGGAGATAGGACAGGGAAGCCTGGCGTGCTGCAGTCCATGGGGTCGCAAAGAGTGGGACATGACTTAGCTACTGAACAACAACAACAACAATCCAAAGAAGAGAGTGACAATGTGACAGGCAGGATCTGGTGAGAAATGCCTTCTCACCAGAGTAGTGTTGAGATGTGTTCTCAGTGTCCATGTTTGTTTTCTGTGAATGGCCATGTAATTATCTTGATATAGCAGTTTCAAACCTTGCATTTTTGCTTAAAAATTTACAAGAGAACTTTGGCACAATACATTCATTTTATGTTTGGTTTTATTACTGATTTTAGTTGTTGCCATAATCACACAGATTTTGTGTCTTTGAAGTGAAAGTTGGATTCACAGCACACCAAATAATATCTATCCTTGCCATTTTCCCAGTGGCTGGGATAGTTGGCCTCAGACAGGCAGTATTCTTAGTAATCACAACACCAAAGTGTTAGTCACTCAGTCATGTCTGACTCTTGGCGACCCCATGGACTAGCCTGCTAGCCTCCTCTATCCATGGAATTCTCCAGGCAAGAATACTTAACCATTTCCTTAGAAGATGCTAAAGATGACGATGACTATATATTTGGAACTGAATGGAAAAAGAGACATTGACTATCTGCCAAACAGGGGAAGAAATATTTGATTTGCTTTGCTGGGTCAGTACCAGTGATAGCATCTTGAACTGGAGTAAGGCTGAACAGCACAGAGGTTACTCTGCAAATCCAGTGGCCGCTTCAGATGGACAGTGAGGTATTTCTGCTTCGGTATGCATGTCTGTCCACTGGCAAGCCACACAGCTCAATACAAAAGAGTGATATTTCATCTTTCTCTTTTTGTTTCTTCTTGTACTGCAGGCCAGTAATTATGCTCATGTCCTACAAGTCATGTAGAGAAACATGGCAGAGAAAAGGACAGAGGTCTAGGAGAATAGTTAGAGGCATCTTCTCTAGTTGAAATGTGAAAATATTTTCCCTCTGAGAAAATGAGGAGGCAAGACTGCTTCCCCCCCCCCCCCCCACCCCCGGGAGAAAGGGCGTCCTGATGAGCAGAGATGGACTGTTGCAGCTAAGCGGGAGCAGATAATAATCTCCTCAGTTTGGACCTGTCATTAAGCAAAAGAAAATGGGGGCCCTCACTTACAAAATATATTTCCCACTCTTTAAAGTGAAGGTTTTTGTCATTTTAATGAGTACACCAAGTCTTTACTTTCACAGACTTAGTATTAATTGGGCCTATTTCTGAAGTTGGAGTTCTTTGTATGTTGCCAGAACATTGAAAAGTTCAATATTCCCTTTAATAATATGTTTGAGTAGGTGAATCCATCAGTCCTGATACTAAAGAGTATAGTACAGTGAATTTATTCTTTTCCTGCCATCATTAGTTCCCAGCTTCTCCTTTCTGACGATTTCCTATATAGGAAAAAAGTTTCTCTTTATGGGGATTGCTCCTCAGATCTGAGGGCTGCCAGTTCATCATGGCAGATATGAAAGTATGAAGGCAGCTGTGAATGCCTCCTTTTAGAGGAGCCACTTGGAGCAAAATCACAGATATGTTTTTCTACAACAAAAGATCTGAAAGGACTTTGTGCTTTTAGGTATGAAAAAAATTATACCTAGGTTTCTTCAATGGTACAAAGAGCACAAACAAACAAAAATTAATGGAAGTAAATTTAGAGAATCAGCCACCCTTACAAAGCCGCATTACAAGTGATGACCTAGAAGGGTAAGATGAGGGTGGGGGTCAGAGGGAGGCTCGAGGCTCAAGAAGGAGGGGATATATGTATAACTGATTCACTTTGTTGTACAGCAGAAACTAACACAACATTGTAAAGCAACTATAATAAAAAATCATAAAAAGGAGATGCTAAAAATGTTACCACATTTTAGAAGAAAGATGCTAAAAAGTGTTACCAAAATATAGAAGGAAAAATGAGTAACACTCCTCCCAGTGTTCATAAAAAGAAGCTTGAGCTGGAGTGATTCACAAAGAGAAAAAAGCAAAACAAAGAGTGGGAAGAAAAAGTGGGAGATATGAGCACGACCCATGAAGGGCAGTTCAGACAAAATCTCAAGTGAGTCCCCTGACTTCAAAAAGCCTTTTTTTTTCTCTGCAGGTCAGTACTTCAATCAGACTTTTGCCAGAATGGACACACTTGAGATTTCACTGTTTCTCCTCTGAGATCTCTACACTCCCTCTTAAACACAGTTTTTTCATCCATCAGTTATGTCATGGTCCCGCATCACCCTGAGACTCTGATCTTTTTCCTTGCTGGAATCTTTATGCCCTGGAGTGGCCAACTTCACCCAGTCTACTATTTGCTTTCTGCTGCATACTCCTCAGTAATTCTTATTCCTTCACTTACCTGAAAACCTTTGATCAGGTTTACCATGCCAATTCCTAACTCATGGTCACTTGACTCAACTTGCTCTGCTAGTTATCCTGAGCTGCAGAGGACTTTTATGGGAAGTTGCAGAGCCAGGCAGTTCTAGTCCATAGAGACTCATGCTGGCCCTTGCTAATGGATCGCTCACCTCTCACTGATTTCTTCCTTCCATACTGCTATATGGGCTGCATATATACTTTTAGCTTCATTTCTCTTATCTCAGAGGAAGAGGGTTCTCTCCTCTCTAAAGCAAACTTCATTTGAATTCCGATCACTTCACATTACTCTTCTCTAGGATTTCATTTCCATGATTATCCATAAGTACTCTTTCATTCACAAGCATCTTCAACCTCACCCTCTCCATGGCCTCCTTCTCCTGAATGACAAACAACAACTTAACTTTAACTTTCTCATCACTTATAGTCCCCATTTAAAAAGCCTGTATTTGCTTTTGCTCAATACCCAACTTCGTGGGCTTCCCTGGTGACACAGACGGTAAAGAATCTGCCTGCAAAGCAGGAGACCTGGATTCAATCCCTGGGTCAGGAAGATCCCCTGGAGGAGTGCATGGCAACCCACTCCAATATTCTTGCCTTCAGAATCTCATGGACAGAGGTGCCTGGCGGGCTATAGTCCACGGGGTCACAAGAGTCGGACATAACTTAGTGACTACACCACCACCATCCCCAATTTTGGGACCTGTGGTCTTTGTCCTCTTTCTCTCCTTATTGTCATATGTTCTGGCCCCTACCTCTATCACTCTACTAAAATAGCTCTTGCTCAACAGTGTTACCCTTTCTTCTTCATAATATCTGCTAATGTTATTTACTCCCTACTTCTATAAATTCTTCTTGTGGCTTCTATAATCCAAAGCTTTTCTAGTTTTCTTCCAGCTTCTCAGACTGTTTTTTTCTAAGTCTTCTGCAAACTCCTCTTCCTTTCCTTCTTCCTTACCGTGGGTAGTTCTTGAAGTTCTGTATTCAGTCCTTTGCTCTCCTTTCTCACTTGTCTTTCACATTCATTTATTTATATCCTCCAGACTTCAGCCAACACCTTTGTACTATCAATACTATCTTCTATTCCTTCTACTTTCTTCAACCCTGATTTGTATACAAATCATTTATATTTATTTTCTAACTACCTCCTGGGCTTCCCTGGTGGCTCAGACAGTAAAAAATCTGCCTGCAATGCAGGAAACTCGGGTTCAATCCCTGGGTCGGGAAGAAGCTTTGGAGAAGGGAATGGCAGAATTCCATAGACAGAGGAACCTGGCAGGCTATAGTCCATGGGGAACTGATGCTGAAGCTCTAGTACTTTGGCCACCTGATGCAAAGAACTGACTCATTGGAAAAGACCCTGATGCTGGGAAAGATTGAAGGCGGGAGAAGGGGGTGACAGAGGATGAGATGGTTGGATGGCCTTACTGCCACAATGGACATGGTTTGAGCAAACTCTGGGAGATGGTGAAGGACAGGGAAGCCAGCTGTGCTGCAGTCCATGGGGCTGCAAAGAGTCAGATACTACTTAGTGACTGAACAACGACTATGTACTGGCTCAGCAGTAAAGAATCCACCTGCAATGCAGGAGACTTGAGACGTGGGTTAGATCCCTGGGTTGGGAAGATCTCCTAGAAGAGGGCATGGAAACCCATTTCAGTATTCTTGCCTGAAAAATCCCATGGACAGAGGAGCTTGGTGGGCTACAGTCTGTGGGGTCACAAAAGGACTGGATAAGACTTAGCGACTGAGCACAGCATGGCAACGACCTACTATCTGAAGCTGCAAAGAAGTCTCATGCATCAGTCCATTTCTATCAGTTCTGCTGTTATGCATTGAATCTGTTCTCCTAAAAAGACATGTTTGCAGCCCTCAGAATGTGACCTTATTTGGAAACAGGATCTTTACAGAAGTAATCAAGTTAAAATGAGGTCATCAGGCTTATAGATTTATATGACTGGTGTCTTTATGGAAAGAAGAAATTTGGGCACAGAGACAGACATGCACACAGGGGGAATATCATGTGAACAGGAGGAGATTGAGCTGATGCATCTTCAAGCCAAGGAATTCTGAAGATGGCCAGCAAACCATCAGAAGCTGGAGAAGTATGAAACAGATTTTTCTCAGAGGTCGCAGAAGAAACCATCCCTGCCAGAGCCTTTATCTCAGATTTCTAGGCTCCAGAAATGTGAGACAATAAATTTCTGTTGTTTAAGCCACTTGGTTTGTGGTACTTGTTATAGCAGCTCTAGCGAACTAACACAGTCACCAACCTTCTATTCTCCCAGGTTAGAAAACCTAGGCTCACTCTGAGTTCTTTCCTTTCTTCATCATCTACATCCAATCTGGCACCCAAGATTTTTAGTTTATTTCCCCCAAATGACTCTTGGCATCTTTAATCTCATACTCTTTGTTATATTTTTTTCTTCTACCATTTTCTCAGTTCCTGTTGCCTTCACTAATCCCAATCTTTATCATTTTATATCTCAATTTCTATAAAAGTCTCTGGCTTATCTTTCTCAATCCAAAATTATCTCCTAAAATATATAATTCATGTTGGTTTTATCATACAAATGCCATGATTGAGAGACATGCTTATAGTGACATATTGCCTACTATACTAAGCTTGGCATTCATGGTCCCCATGGTTTAGACCCATCTTGCCCACTCAATCTTTTATACCTTTATTACACATCATCTTTATTTCCCTCTTTAAGCTCTACTCCTTTGCCTTTTCCCTCTCTGCATCAAGATGCTTTCTTACTTTTTTGCCTTTCATCTAAACTTGTTCACTTTCAAGGCCTTAATCAATTTTCACTGATGGTGACTACTCTGGCCCACACTAATATCTCTTGCCCTTGCCGCATTCTAATCAGTATCTTCCAGGTCAGCACCAAGTGGTATTTCTTACATTTTATGTGTATTTACATATATTACATCTTTATACCTATCAGCTTTTATGACATAATGCTTGTTAACTAATTGATCAACTCCTAAAGTAATAATGGGATGTAGGAGGAGAAAAGGAAGGAGACTGGATACCAACTGAAGAGAAAACTTTGGTTAGAACAATGGAGAATTAGTCTAAGTCAATGTTTTCTGAATGAACTTCCTGGACCATGATCATAGAAATCATTCAGGAGGCTTGATAAAATTTAGAGTCCCAAACTCTATTACAGACCTATTGAATCACTCTGCAGCCCAGAAGTCTGAATTTTAAAAGGTAGCCCAATGATTTATATATACATGTGTGTGTGTGTGTCATACCAACACACACACACACACACACACACACACACACACACACACAATCTGAAAACCACCAGTTAAAGTGAAGAAAGCAGAAGATACATATCGAAAGGGAATAGCTATTATGTTTACTGAGTACATGTACTTTCCATCATGGCTTACAATAGAATGAAATAGTTTCACACTATCATGATTTGCTTTGATGTGATTCTCCCTCTTCAACACATTGCTCTGAGCACAGCAGTCCTTTCTTCCATGGCAAGAGTATTTCCAGTTCTGAATCACAAATAGAGGTTAGCTAGCATAGAGAATCTCACAGAAAAGAAATTTCGTGGCACTTCAAGTAAAGTTGACAGATTGCTAGCTTTGACTCATACTTTCATTGGTAAATAAATATAACTAAAGGTATGCTATAGGCTCCTGAAATTCAAGTTTGGTAGCATGGAGAGGGAGGAAAAAAAGCCTTTGAGATCTAGTTGTTTAAGCTTTTAATTGGAACCAAGCAATAACTAAAACATGCAACTGATTGAGATAAAAATGGAGGCCCTGCTCATTGGCTCATACTGAGCAGGATTTCTGCAGTTGAGTACTATAGACATGTGATAACAAAATTAGATACGATCGAGGGGAAGAAAAATGCACAAAAGTCCTTGAATTAAAATGAATTGAAACCTTCTGGGAGAAAAGCTATTTGGTAAGCTCCATTAAGTCTATTGTAGATAGCTTTATTTGACAAAGCAGCATCCTGGCATGTGGAACAGGAAGGAAAATAGCTATAAGATGATCTGTCAGGGAGTTTCCAGTCTCTAAACGAATAAGATTCTGTGCAGTAGCCAATACAGCTTTTAACTCAAAAGAGATACAGAGCAAAATGCAATTATATAACCCTAGTAAGTACATTCAATCTGAATCTCCCATATACCGCTCTCCTCCCCAAATAACTCCTCAAACTCAGCAATTTATCAAGTGGATGCTCAGACTTATTGCTGCATTCTTTTCAGGGTAAAAGTGGATTAACACTGTATACAATACTGCACACACTGAGGTGGAGGCAATCCTACAAGTCAAAGATTAATCAGCTATAAAATATCTCAGTTAAACACTTAGATCATTTGAGTAGTTCAATTATTATTACATTTTTTGGTTTATTCTGGCTATAAGTTTATAGTATGTGTTTGCAGTTATTAGTTCCCTGTTCTGAAAATGTTACTTATCCACTGATTGTGAAGGGTTTATTTAATATATATGGACACTTATATGTTTAGGGATCTAACATATGGCAAAAATAAAGGAGATTCAAATATAACAGCTAATGAATGCTTTAAAAACAGTCTGAATGGTGTTTTTCTTTTCCTTACGAGTGAAGATTTGGGGATCACACAAGTGGCTAAAGCTGCTCACTTCAATATGCAAACACCAATAAATTCTAATTTGCATTGTAATCTATCTGTTTTCTGTCTCTCACACAGACACACAGACATACGCATAGTAGGGGCAGTATACTACCATATCTCCAATGTCTAGCACAGTTCTTGGAATGTAATGGCTAATAAAGGAATGAAGGAATTCACTTAACCATTACAAAATCTATATTAAGATGTTTTTTATGATGTATTTCTTATAAACATGGAAGCTGAGGCTCACTTGACTTCCTAGGTCAAGAAAGGCAGAGCTGGGGTTAGAACTCCTTGTGTTCTAACTTTAGTCCAATGTCCTGTCTACTGTGCCTATGGACTGCTAAGATTATCTAGAATGGTTTACATGAAGACACTGGTATTTTAGCTGAGATTTTTGTTTCTTCCATAGCAATCCCCACTCCAAGATGGTTTGTAATGAAATTGAAGGGTGCTCTTGCTATACTGTTCACCAGGTTTGCCATTTGAGTTCCTCTGGGGACTTACACCATGGCCATCGCCTTGCAGTGAGGGCCTGACTAGGTTAGGTAACAGCAAAAACTTTTACCCAGACAGCTGTTTGTAGACCCTTGTTTGGTTCCACAATGGAAAGCAGTGGATAGGCAGATTCATATATTGTAGATATTTCTGCTTAGTCTGTAGATTGTTTCTTTAACTCTGTGATTTTTAAACAGAAATATTTAATTTTTATATAGATACATTTATCAAAAATATCTTTTATGATTTTTATCTTTGGAGATCTTCAACCCAAATTATATAAACAACTCCTACATTTTCCAAAATTTCTTTTGCTACATATAGATTTTGTCATTTGAATCTTCAATCCACTTGTTATTAATTTTGGTGTAAAGTATAAGTGATGTAGATATCTAGTTATTTTTCCTAAAAGTTTGGCTATTTATACGTAAACCATCTTATGGTTTCTAGTGTAGAACATATAAATCCAGGTCAAATATAGAGCAAAGATGTCTAAATATCCAGTGCTCCTAGGATAAAAAGTCTACTTTTAATGATGGAAAATGGGGGTAAATTAAGACTACAAAAAGTCCTGTAGCCACATAGTTGACATTCAGCCAGCGTGTACTTATATGGCCTCACAGATTGTTTTTAGCTGGTTCCGGTCTGATGGGTTTGTGCCTATACCTTACCAGTTGTTAATGGTTTTAAGCATCATCCCTTTCAGTAGGTGTTAGTTATATAAAGCAAAGCAGAATTTTCTTTACCTGATTCTTCAGTTTCTTTTGTTTCTGTTGTTTCTTCTATTTCATCATCAGACATCTCCATTTCTTCTTCTCGCCTGATTCCCATTAATTCATCATTATGTATGTTGCGAATTTCCTAAGGTTAAAAGGCATGCTTTTTAGGTGGGAAAGTCTTGAAAATGTTGAGGAAATAAACAGAATTAAGGACAAGGGAAAGCAGGGTCTTTTTAAATGGGTAACAAAACTTTGGAGTGGTCTTAAGGCAGAGGCAAAGGGGCACGTTAAGGCTGAGGACAGTCTCAATAGACCAAGAAAACTGTGCACTCTGCCCTGCACAGGCTCTCCTTCTATAACCAGAGCTCTAGCAGCTGACGATTCTTGAATTCCTCCCATTTCAGACAGTACTGTTGATCGTGAAACACCTTCCATCTCTTACTCACATGGATTTCTGGACTTTCACTTAAGGTTCTGCCATGTTCACCTTCCCATGTCAAATCCTTTGATTTCACTGCCTTCCATCCTCTTTCCTCTCCCCTTATAGCCTTACTCAACACAACTTTTAATCAAACATTTACAGGTTTAGTAATTTAGAGTCACAAATGAGCTGTTAGGACTGAACTCTTACCAGATCAACCCTTCCCTGGATAATAACAACAACAAAAAACCAAACCAATTCCTAACTACTTGATGGCATTAGAGGATGAACAAAAGCAGGTACGTTCTGAAGAAGAGTTGACTCCTGGAAGAAGCATGTGGGTCTTCCAGTTTTAAAGGGACTTCTACTTTGAGAGCAGACTACAGCTAGAACCTCACAGCGTGGCTAACTTTTAAACAGAATATCCACGGGCTTTATATCCTAAAGAAATAGAGAGAGTTCAGGGCACCACTGGACAGCCACTGGAAAGTGAGGAGGGGATCTCAGAAAGTAGTCAGCCAAAGAGAGAGGAATCCAAATTCTGTGTATAAAAACTGTTCAAATTCTTCATGATCCCTGAACCATGAAAGCACACAGCAGATTCCAAACTACACCTGTGGCTGATTCATGTCAATGTATGGCAAAACAAATACAGTATTGTAACATAGAGTAAAGTATTAAAAAAAAAAAAAAACTCAGCTGAGATTTGAGTTGCCATCAAAGAGAGACAATTTTTATCTTATATTCAATGAAGTAAATTGACCACTAAAACAAAAGAAAACAAAATCAACAATTTTTAAAAGAATATAAGAGAATCCAAAGACTTAAAAGCAAAATATTCACGATCAGCAGGTAAAACTCTTAATTAATTGACATACCTGCAAGAACTTTCTTTCAGAAACAGTAAAAGCCAGAAGTTAGGGAAACAACTCTTAAAAGTGCAAAGCGCAAGAAGAAATAAAAAAATCTATTTATTTAGAATTCTACATTCAGAGAAAGATTCTTTCAAGAATAGAGATGACATTTAATGTCACCCAAAGACTTGCACTAGAAGAAAACTTGAAGAAAGTTCTTCAGGCTGAAGGGGTGTGCTACCAGATGTAAACAGATCCGGTATGAAGAAAATGGAAATGATTGAGATAATATTGGAAAAGTCACTTTTTCAAAAATTTCATGTATGAGAACTCTATTTTTGAACAGCTTGCAATCATTTACAGGCCACTTGATGCCTGTCAGGGGCTCCTCCACACTGAGCTGAGAAATCTTTGCCTAGGTTAGCCCCAATTGGGCCATAGTACAGGAAATGTCCAAAGCTGTCTGGTGAAAATTGCCTCCATTTAGGGAGATTATAAATATTTCAAATGGATTTCTTAATATTAATGCTACAGTTAATCACTACTTCAACTAATATTCTCCTTTCTCCCTTTTCGTTCCTTTTATCAGGAAAAAATTTCTATATCAAGTTAAGTTTACACTAAATATAAATAAAAGAACCTATTAAAAAGTGAGCTATTCAGTATTATCACTGATAGCTAAGAAGTACTGGGAAAAAAACAGAAAGAAATAGAAATACTAACATAGGATCCTCCATGTGCTGCAGGGGCATTACTTAAAATAGAAGAAAATAATGACTTGCTTGAGAAAAAATGAACTTTAGAGGACTGTGTCAAGAGAGATATTTACTATGTCTTATTCAAACTCATTGCACAGTGAACAGTAACGGAATTGCTCATTTCTAAGAATTCATTCTATCTCTGGAGTCTGGATTTCAGTTATCAAAGAGCTGTTACTGGAAAGGTGATCACAATGAGGTTTGACACTGGCAAATTCGAATATTGTACAACTTACTTCATCAGGAAAAATCGTGGCTCTCCTAGGTGCCTAAAAAAAAAATGTAGACTGTCAAAGGGTATAAGCAGAGACTAACTTTCAATTCACAGACATGTTGTCTAACATGGGGAAGTTATTGTGCTTCTCTGAAGAGTAAATTGTACTCTTTCTAGGGAAATGTCCCAGGGCTGGAAGATCTAACTGATAGCTAAAACATGCCCTGCAGCTGCTCAGCATCTGCAAAGCATCTTTTCTGCTTACAGCTGGGCAAGAAAGTGTAATCTCTTCTTAGAAGTATAAACTGTTCAATATTTAAGTGAGCAGCCATGAAATTAAAAGACGCTTACTCCTTGGAAGAAAAGTTATGTCCAACCTAGATAGTATATTCAAAAGCAGAGACATTACTTTGCCGACTAAGGTCCGTCTAGTCAAGGCTACGGTTTTTCCTGTGGTCATGTATGGATGTGAGAGTTGGACTGTGAAGAAGGCTGAGCGCCGAATTGATGCTTTTGAGCTGTGGTGTTGGAGAAGACTCTTGAGAGTCCCTTGGACTGCAAGGAGATCCAACCAGTCCATTCTGAAGGAGATCAGCCCTGGGATTTCTTTGGAAGGAATGATGCTAAAGCTGAAACTCCAATAGTTTGGCCACCTCATGTGAAGAGTTGACTCATTTGAAAAGACTCTGATGCTGGAAAGGATTGGGTGCAGGAGGAGAAGGGGACAACCGAGGATGAGATGGCTGGATGGCATCACGGACTTGATGAACGTGAGTCTGAGTGAACTCCAGGAGATGGTGATGGGCAGGGAGGCCTGGCGTGCTGCGATTCATGGGGTTGCAAAGAGTTGGACATGACTAAGCAACTGAACTGAACTGAACAGCTTATCTAGAGAACTTTCCCAGCTTTAAAAATCCCTAGAAAAATAATGGACCTAAAGGCAAATTTTACCTCAATGCCTCAAAATACTTCAAAAACAAGAATTACCAGTTCCTTTAGCTGATAATGAAAGGGGAAGAAAAATTAAGGAGAAGCTTGCTCTCACATAGATATTAAGCCAGACAGGCAAAGTGGCAAAGCGTAGCACCCTCTAACCACTAGCCAATCTTTCTTAGCTACATAGAAACTAAGGCCCATATCATTACTTTTCTATAAATATAAATAAGCAAAGAGAACAATAGCAGTTATAGGGCACCAGATGACAGTAAACATAGGGACAGCATTCAGTAAATGACACCACCTGTAAGTAAAGTAAATGAGATTTTAACACTTTGAAAACCTTACCATTAAAGCACTTGATATCTAAGATGCCTATTTTCTATATTCTCTGATAGATCAAAAAAGCTCTACTTTTGGAATCAAGCCCTAACGAATACCTTCAGAGTGAAGAACTGAAAGGTGGCATTTACCTAAGGAAGGCACTCTACCTAGTGTGGACACAGGAGCAGGCATCAGGAGGACTTTGACTCACTGAAGTGTAGGCAGCAAGAGAAATAGGTGCCTCTTAGATTTGCCCCTTTTCCCATCCTAACTGTTGAATCACTGAAGCCAAATGACTGGCCAATCCAAGGAATTTACACTTTCTCTAGTGAGTGAAAGTTGCTCAGTCATGCCCAACACTTTGCGACACCATGGATTGTAGCCCAACAGGCTCCTCTGTTCATGGAATTCTCCAGGCAAGAATACTGGAGTGGTTCACCATTCCCTTCTCCAGGGGATCTTCCCTACCCAGGGTATCAAACCCAGGTCTCCTGCATTGCAGGCAGATTCTTTACCATCTGAGCCACCAGGGAAGCAAAATGAGTGGCAATGACATGCAAAAACGTTTTCCAGAAATTTTCATTTGTAAATCTCTACCTGAAATTGACTGGGTCACGTCACTGATAGAGTACATCAAAAAGGTAAGACAGCCCTCCTAAGGTTTTTACACCACTTTGTTGCCCATAGTAGACCTGTGATATTTTTATTTTAACAGTGAACTGTTAGTGACTTTTCAAAATGCATTATGATGCCTTTGAGTCTATTCTGTGCTCAGTTGCTCAACTGTGGCCAATTCTTTGTGACCCCATGGACTGTAGCCCACCAGGCTCCTATGTCCATGGAATTTTCCAGGCAAGGATCCTGGAGTGGGTTGCCATTTCCTTCTCTATGTGGTAACTTTTTGTGAATCTTAGATATTCATATACTGCTCCACAATGGAGGACAAAGCATTTTCAACATAGAAGAAAACAACAACCCTAGACAGAGGAAAATGCATGAAAAGAATTATCTTGGTACCAGCTGACATTTTTGATTTATCATAAAGTAGGCAAATCATAAATCACTGAACATTAATTATCTAACTATATAGTTTCCAAGAAATTTATGTGGACTTAAATTCATCTTACTCATGTTTTTTGACAGGAATATAACTATAAGAAAAGCAAAGTTCCTTATGAATTGCATTACAAAATTGTACTTACCCAGACTTTGAACATTAACAGTAGTGGCAAAAGGGCAGATGAGAGGGAGACAACTCCTATGCATATGTAGAAATTTGATTCTGAGATATCGTTCAAGCCAATCAACCAAAGCACAAACACAGGCACTTAATCAATGTCTATTGTATGCTACATAATGGAAATAAAAATTTGGTTGATCCAAATTTTGTTGGTATGTGGTTTGATGGCTGAAAGCAAAAGCTAGTGTTAGTCCAAATGTGTCCTAAAACGAGGGTATGCAGATGACTTGAACATTTATCTGCAGCCAGGTCTCCAGAGTTTGGAATGATTTTAGCAATCACAGTATTTCACTTCATGAGCATGCTATTAATAGTATGTAATCACCATGTTCCTTTTCTCTGGTCCAATGATATAAAATCTCACATCAGGGAGAATGCAAGGGAGTATCTTCCAGTGCCTACCACTATGGCTCTAGATTCTTATATATTAATACCACCCAACTTGTAATGTAGGCCAAGATCTCAGTAAGAGAAATACACAGGTTTTCAATGATTTCATAGAAAAAGGGTTCCCAGAACACTCAGAACTGTCAGTAAAGTCACTGAAGATGCTAACTCTTATTAAGGGGAGGGACTTCAGCCTTCTCTTTTTATGGCCCTTTCAAATTATATCAGCATAAGCCTCACACACATAAATCAGGAAAGTAAACCAATGAAAAAGACTCACTATCAAACTAGTCTGCCTGGTAGATGCTGCCAGAGTGAGTGCCCTTAGCTCCCTGAAAGTGGAGACTTTTTCTTTTATTCTGTACCTTCTCTCACCAGAGTGAGACAGTGTTGGCTGCTGGAAGGAGGATGATAATGAGACAAAGAACAGGTACTCTGGGACATGAGGAGGTCACCAGCTGGTTTATTCCCCAAGGCAACTGGTAGAAAAGGTTCAGTGTCAGACTCTTCTACCTTGATGAAACCCCTAGCTTAGGAGGTGTAGCTTTGATGCCTACATCAAGAAAAAGCCAGTTTAGTTGATTAAGTCACTGAGATGCTCTGATTCTCTGTGGGGTTCTAAGAGGCAGCCCCGATTTAAGAGGACAGTTCTGTCACTTTCTATAGGATACTGCCTTCTAGCCCTCAGTGTTGCCTGTCATCAAGTGAAAGTACACAGAGGTGAAAACAAATTTAATGCCATGATTTTAAAAGGCACAAATATAAAGCAGAAGAAATCTTTTAGGTTTAGGGAATACAATGCTAGAGCAAGGCCATGAGCTATGTTCCACTGTCAGTAGTTTCACTTATAAAGATTGCAGTATTCAAGGTAGACCTTAATTTAGTCCAATCCAACAGGCAGGAAGCATTTTTCTAGGTTTTTACAAAGTCTACAAGGCACATCACCAAACATGTAGTAAGTCATGCTGGCTATGTCCTTATCACTGTGTCAAGCAAGCTCTGGTGCAATCCTAGGTGACAGGGTGTGTAACTCAGCTCTCCACAGCCTCAGAGAAATGGCCAGCTCACTAGCATAGCTAGGTTTATTGAGGAGGTAATTAAACTCAAGCATATGGCCACCACGGGCTTCCCAGGTGGCTCAGTGGTAAAGATTCTGCCTGCCAATGCAGGAAACATAAGAGATGAAGGGTCAGTCTCTTAGTCAGGAAGATCCCCTGGAAAAGGAAATGGCGACCCACTCCAATATTCTTGCCTGGAAAATTCCATGGACAGAGGAGCCTGGCGGGCTATGGTTCATGTGAGCTTGCTATAACTACAGAGAGCCTTGATGAATAGTATTAATGGAGACCATTTTTGCAAATTTGTTTACAAAAGGGTCGTGGGCTAGGTGAGTCAGCGCTCCAAAAGAGGCACCACTCCTATGAAAAAGGAAATAGTGTATAGGGTAGGGTTTTCTGTAATGGGCGGGGCACTTCAGACAGCCTGTTCCAAATCCTAAAAAGGATACGCAGGTATGTGTTTTGAAAGGAAGGTAGAGACTAGTATGGCTTTTCTACAATGGGAAGACATACTGAGCATTTTTCTCTCAACTTTTACTTTTCTGAATTATTTCAACTAAAGATTTTGGCTACTTGAAATTTAGGTGCTAAACTCCAACCCTCCCCTTGATCACTTTTTAAAAACTTTTTAGCTCACTGAGGACAAAGACCACCTCATTCTGCATTGCCTGTCATAATACCTGAGACAGACAATGTGCTCAGTACACATTTGAATTGAAATGTTGAATTTTGTTTGTTGGGCTCCACAACATGAGGTAGCTCTAGCATTCTAAAACCATTCTGTGTTACAGTAAGACAATCACTTCCTTTTTTGACCCTAATTATCATTTTTTAAACAATTACAAACTTTCTGGATTTGTATTACTCTAACCTCTACTGGGCTGATATTATCAAGGATTTCTCTGCAGTGACTCCCTGATCTCTTGGCTGAGCCAGAACTGATGGCTCAGAGACTGTCAGTTCATGAACAGGGGTGGGTTTATTTTCCTCTAAATGCTCTTCATGGTTCTCAAATTGTTGCCACACAGACTATGTCATGTATTCTCATGAAAGACAGAAGAGATAGATCATTATCTTCATTTGATAGCTTAGGAAACTGAGGTTAACAAAGACGAAATGACCAGCTCAAGACCACCAGGCAGTTTATACTAGAGTGCAGAGTGAACAATGTCCAGTCCTGAACTGACCACTTATTAGCTGTGTCATTTTGTGTACATCACTTAACATTTCCATGTCTCAGTTTTCTCACATGTAAAACACAGACACTCTACTTACTTATTATTCCTTATTGAGTTGTTAATGATCAATTGAAATAATACTATTTCTCATTATTATAGTATTTGCATTTTCACACTGTCTATATAGTTCATCTCATTGAATCCAGGTGAAGAAATAGGGACTAAGAAAGGCTGACCAGCTTGCTCAAAATCATGCAGCTATAATAAGTCAGAGTTGAGATTTGAATTCACGTCTACTCCAAGTCCCGTGTTCTTTCCACTGCACCACATTTACTGGGAGGCTTATGTAGGTGAGATAACCAGCATGAAAGTGTTTTATAATATGTAGTGAGTGGTGAGTGAGTGAAAGTCACTCAGTCGGGTCCAACTCTTTGTGACACCATAAACTATACAGTCCATGGAATTCTCCAGGCCAGTATACTGGAGTGGGTAGCCTTTCCCTTCTCCAGGGGATCTTCCTAACCCAGGGATTGAACCCAGGTCTCCTGCATTGCAGGCGGATTCTTTACCAGCTAAGCTACTAGGGAAGCCCATTATTATATTTATAATATGTAAATTCCCTACAAATGCTATTTAAATATTAAGGAATATGACAACCTACATTGATAGATACAATGGGATTGCAAGTAGACTGGCAAACAGGACTCAGAAACGAAGTTGAAAAAGCTGCTGCATACATAGATTGAAGGCATCAGGGCTGGCTGGGTAAGGAAGCTACTATTACTGCTGCTGCTAAGTCACTTCAGTCGTGTCCGACTCTGTGTGACCCCATAGACGGCAGCCCACCAGGCTCCCCCGTCCCTGGGATTCTCCAGGCAAGAACACTGGAGTGGGTTGCCATTTCCTTCTCCAATGCAGGAAAGTGAAAAGTGGAAGTGAAGTCGCTCAGTCGTGTCTGACTCTTTGCGACCCCATGGACTGCAGCCCACCAGGCTCCTCCATCCATGGGATTTTCCAGGCAAGAGTACTGGAGTTGGGTGCCATTGCCAAAAGAAGAACTTGAGGCCTCTTTCACACCATTCCAAAAGCATATCAGTGTAAACAAACCTCCCATCTCAGTTTTTAATCTTGGATTTAGAATCAAAACCTAATCCCATCAGATACATTCTAGTGTTATGTTAAAAATGTCACAAGCACAAGCAGAGAGGTGTATGTCCATTTTAATTAGAAATCAGAGTCCTCTGTTACCTTTAAAGCTACCACCTATAATGATGGCTGAGCAGGTTTGATAAAAGAAGCTCAGAAATTTCAGTGCTCCAATGTACCACCAGGCAGCTTTTAGTTTTAACTGTCAACATGCTCTAATAAATGTAAGTCAGCCCTAATATCACTACCACTAGAGACACAGGTCAGTAATTATTGCTGTACCCAAGACTAGCTAGCTTAGAGGAGTAAACTTTTAATTATCGCAGCTACATCACTACTAAGGTTTCCATCCAGCAGAATGCATTCAAGACAACACGTGCACATTTATTACCTTTTGGCAGCAGGCAGGCAGGACACAGCAGCAGGCTATAGAACTTGTCTCAGTATTTCATTAGGGGCTTGTTGTGGCCAGGGGAGCTTGGCACTATTTAATTCTAGCTAAACTCCAAATCAATAACTTGTTAAAGAAAGAAACTGTCCCCCTGAGGGGCTACCAGAGTAAAAAGTTACTAACCTCAGCTTGTTTGCACCAAACGCTGATGTTTTTACGCTGGGCTTTTGTGAAGTGGTCCCAAGCCTTTTGTTTGGAGGCGGAATGGTAGACAGCTACTATCTGCTCAACTGCAGCATCAGATCAACAGTTGAATCAGCCAGAGTATCACCCAGGGATGGCAAAGAGAGGGAGAAAAGAAATAAGAGAAGCATCAGCTCAGTATGTCTCCTATGACACTACTTGACTAGAGTTGTGCTTAAAAAAAAAAAAAAAAAAAAAAAAAAAGGCTACGTGTGTTGAGGTACCATGAGTTTAAAGAGGATTCAAAGGCAAAGATATCAGTATACATAAAGAAAAAAATGAACTCTAGAAGATTTCGGGTGAAATGGTGAATAAAGCTTTAATACAGGCACTGTGTCTTCAGGCAGGCAGGAGTCATGGTGAATGTGGTTTAGCGCTACTGACCCAGTACAGCATGAGAACAAGCAGTGAACTATACCAGCTCCTTGTGACCATTGGTTTCATTCATAAACTAGCCCTTCAGAATGAGCCTGAATGCTTCATTTCAAAGGAATCTGTCCTCTTACTATTCTGAGGTATGTCTAACCAGAAGTAACAAATCAAAACCTAAAGTGGATGGGACCTTTTAAGTCTACTTAGATAGGCTGGTTGGCTGGAGAAATACAAGTATTATGCAAGAATACTGTGTAAGTGCAGTCCTACAAAGTGTTTTTCAGGGTCACTTAAAATGTCAAATGAGGAAATGTGTACAAATATTCCAGGCCTTTATTGCAACTGGTTCAGGAGAGGGAAAACAGTCATGACTATTTTTCTGGGAAAAGAGAAGGAAAAGATCCTCTGCCTGGCTGGGTGTTCACAGTAAGAAAATTCAGAGGTGTTGTTTCTTTCTTTGCAGCCCTATTGGTAGCTTGTTTACTGATGATTTAAGGATTTATATTCCCATGAGGCTTGCTACTCTCTTTCCCCATTTATTCTGAAGTCTTAAAAACATATGCTTTCTCCTCCCAGATTCTATGACCATAGGACTTTCAGAATAAAAATGAAAAATGAAACAACCCCTCCTTCATCCTGTTTATGTGTAAGTCAAGTATGGGAAGTCAAATATGAGAAGACTAGGCCATGATTATTTAAAACCAAAGTCATAAAACCATACCCTCATTCCTAATGTGAATACAGTTTCTCAGTCAAAAGAGAAGAGTGCATAGTTTTATAATATGGGGAACTAAAACCATTATTTGAGAGTTTTTCTGCCCTGTCTCATTTAAGAGACCTTAGATAGGTTTGGTGTGGTACTCATTTTTGAAAATGGCTATTTCAGTGGCATCCTGTGCCCTCCCAGGATCTACTGACATCAGTAAAGGGAATGTCAAAGGAAACTAAAGATAAAAGTTAGAAGTAGCCAATTTGGCTTTTATTCAATTACCTCAAAAACATAATTACAATTTATCCCTAAAATGGAGTACCTGAAAAGCATATTACACAATAATAATGAGGCAAATCTGAAGCTAAGAAGCTTACAAATCCTGATGCTACAACTTCACTTTAGCAGTGAAATTCTGAGTTTTGCACTGGAGCCTGAGGCTGCTTGTAACTTACTCTGAAAACCAAGGAAAGTAAAAGCACAAGCCGGTTGTCTAAGTGTCAGTGTTTCTACGGAGCTGAAGTCGATGCTCCAGAGAAAATGCACACAGGAAGTGCACACATGATTTCTGTGGAAATGGAGCTTGGGCATTTGGCAATATAAGGAGAGTACAAGGCAGTGATGAAGAGTGTGGTGCTTCTTGACATAGGATGGCTCTGAAGGCCTGGTTCCTGTCTAGAGAGAGCAATGACTAAGTGAAGTGCCCTCTCATCCTTCCAGCAGAACTATGACTTCCGCTCACATTGAATGAGAATTCCAGAAAGGGCCTGCTTGAACTTCTCCTTTGCTTCCTCCATGTCTTTCTCATGGGCAGCTTTCTCGTTCACCAGGCGACGGACGTGGCTGTTGGCTGACTGGATCATGGAGTAGAAGTTGTTGGCACTGCGACGGTTCACCTCTCCTCGCTCAATCCAGGTGAGCAAGGTCTGCACAGCTTCTGAGAATTTGGAATCATCTGGAAAAAGAGGATTTATTTTCAGAGACATCTGAAATTTATTTTCCCAACACATGGCAAGGAGGCCACCATGGCTTTTTGGCGACAGTTGTAAAATGAGTTGCTGAGGGCAAGGAGCCATGCATACACATGCGTGAACACACAGGCAGCCAGCAGGCAGATATACTGACAGGATGAAAGATTCCAAAAGTAGTAAGATTGGTTGTAGTCTAGTCTATGAAGAGTTTTCAGAACAAGAGTGTCTCTTCTTTCCTTAAACAAAGATTTCTTCATTGATATAGTTTTCACATGTTGCAGTTTTTAATGCCTCTGTATGTGTGTGTGTAATGTATAAATTAGTGGTGAGAGAACTTCAGAATTCTACAATCTTATTTTTTAAGAAGCATAAGAAAACTTGAGTCTTGAGTTTAACTTGAATTTAATGGTAACTTTATCCTGGATCCATGGAATCCATTGGGAGGAGGCTTAAGAAAGAGTTAAATGGCTATTCTTTAGGTATAAACACTTATGTCTGACCTTTTTAACATCACTCCTGCATCCAATCCATAGCCCCAGGCCTTCCACTCAGTCCCAGTCACAATCTATTTTGATGTAATTTGTTCTATTTCAACATTTCTCCATATCCTGTTTCTCTTGCCTGAGGATACGTCCAAGTGGATTTCTACAGCTAGTTAGGAGTCACTCTCTGATGTTAAAATAGTAGCACTTCTCTTCCAAAGCCTCTGATTCAGCTTTCTGACGTACCACTTACACATTCTGCTGTTAAAGGCTCCCAATAGGGAGAGTCCATTAGCATCCCATTGAAAGCCCACTGTAGGACTCTACATAGCTCTCTACCCAGGAACCCTTACATCCAGAGGAACCATCTCTTACCGTAATGTGAATTTCTCGCCACTTGCAGTTTTTTAGTGCAGATATGTAATGGAAAGTCAGCCTCACCATTAGAGCAGCTTTTCATTTCGTTACCTACAAACCAGTCTTGCTGTTGATGCTCAGTTTTTAAAAAACAACTGACATATACTTGATGCATCAATGCTCACTTTTTGCATGAGGTCCACACAACGAGCAAATTCATTTTGTTAAGAAAAGTTCAAAGTGAGCTGTTTGGTTTTATGGAAGTAGGTAAATCTTGGACCTGGTGTCTGCTTTCAGCCTTTCCAGCTTTTCTAACCACCCCATTACTTCTGTGTCTCTACTTTGGACTCTACGTTTTCTGCTTTTCTCTTACAGGAAGACAAATCAATCCAAACAAAGGATTTCTGTAATGTGTGGAGCCCTTAGGCTAAATGGTGCAAACAAGTTTTGTGAATGAGACTTATTTGCAAAGTGGAATTAGCAGCATCTTGCTAAGCCTAGAGCACAAGAAGCAAGGAAAATTCATACAGTTAGAGCAGTGCTGGTGTCATCAGTAAGATCGATGGGACACTAGCCCTCATCCAATAAAATCAACCATATGAAAAAACTGGATTTGAGCTAACACAAGAGACTAGGCAGGACAATTAAGATTAAATTAGTGAAATGGCTCTGAGAGTCAAGCAAGGGGAACAGGAATCAAAACTAAAGGGAAAGGAGTCTGATTTAGCAATGTTTAAAAGTCTCTATAGTTACTGTGTGAAATAAATTGACCATTTTGTGATTCAAGAAATTCTCTTTTAGTTGGTGGTAGCTAAGTCTTTGAGTAATTTAAGGACATACACTGTGAGTTCTGGCCATCCAATTTTCATCTATAAAATGGAATTTTACCAGAGTTTCCTGAGGTCACAACAAGTTCTACCATCTTGATTTATTCTGATTTAGAATTCAAAGCTAACTTGCTATCCACAATGAAAGGGGGGTGGGAGTGCTTACAGGTCTCCAGTCATGGATCACAGCTAAAATTCTCTGATGTGGAAAAGTGGGAAAAACCTGTTTCTTCCCAATCACCTGATGTATGGAGAGGAAAAGTAACATCACTTCAGACAGTGAAGGATCAGAGACACAAGTGGGAGGGACAGATTCTTTGGCTCTTGAATTACTGGGTACACCTCTCTATCTGCAAGGCTTCAACACAAGAAATGCCTAGGATCCCTCAGTGGGAAATTCGAGGATAACTGCCAACAATACAAAGGCATTTATTAAATTTCTCCAAAGAAGAGAGCTAATCGCCAAGCTCAAATGTTTCATTTACCTTTTAGTTTTTCAGCAACAATGCTGCATTCATGGTCAGAATAGTGGACCACTGGAGGTGGGGATGGTGGGCGCAACCTTTCTTCTTCCATCCTTCTGCGGTGGCGCTCCTCTCTTGCTAGCATCCGTTGTTTGCATTCCCACTCATACAGATCATCTCGAGCCTGTGCAAAATCAACGTGAAGCCGGCCTGTATCTTTTTTGTCAGTGCTAGAGCCGAGGCGAATGCGGTAACCTAAGTGCACAAGAGGGAGAGAGAGGAGCACAAGAGCAGCCCAGTGAGTGAGTGGCTGCAAGTTTCTTTCCAAGCTGCATCCTTCAAATGCAGTTGCAGTGGTTTCAGTTGGCCACATAACTCCAAATTCTCTCCCCACTACTGCAAGGGGAACATTACAGGCTTGGATTATACTCTCTGTCTCTGATAAAAGTTTATTATTCCATAGTTGGCATCTGTGCTCAATCATGTCTCTTTGCAAGTCTATTGACCATAGCCCGCCAAGTTCCTCTGTCCATGAGATTTCCCAGGCAAGAATACTGGAGTCGGTTGCCATATTCTCCTCCAGGCTCTTCCTGACCCAGGGATCGAACCTGGGTCTCCTGCATTGCTGGCAGATTCTTTACCCATGGAGCCACCTAGGAAGCCACATAAACTATAATATAGTCCAAGATTCCTTCATCTGCCACCTTACCTGTGACAGAGGGAGGCTCTGTGGGTAACAGTATCAAGAATAAGCCTTATATGGCACCATGGACTGGGAAGAATGAAAAAGCTGGCTTCAAACTCTACTGTCTTTGGATAACTTCAATAGTGTCAGTCATACCACCAAAAAAACTTGATAAAATTTCAGTGTATCAGGTTGACATTTCAATCCCCCATATTGTTTCCTAGACATAGTTGGTGATTCATAACCATTTGAGGGGGTGGGGTTCGGGAGGGTGCGGAATAGAGATGATAGAAAGTGGCATGTGATCCAGCAGACATATAATTCAGAATCCTTACCAAAAAAGAAGTAGTGTGTTTATACTGGGCTTCCCTGGAGGCTCAGCAGTAAAGAATCTGCCTGCAGTGCAGGAGACCAGGTTCGATCCCTGGGTCAGGAAGACCCTCTGGAGGAGAAAATGGCAACCCACTGTAGTATTCTTGCCTGGGAAATCCCATGGACAGACAACCCTGGAGAGCTACAGACCATAGGGTCACAAAGAGTCAGACACGACTGAAGCGACTTAGCACGTGCATGCTTATAGTATACATGGGACTGGGATTCATAAAACCAGGATTCAAGTCCCCACCTCCATTTTTGGTTGCAGCTTTAGCACCTGAGTTAAATCTCTCAACAAAAAACTTTTTAAATTACTGCTTTTATTAGCCTTTTAAGTTTCAAAAGCTTAGCTAGGTGCTTTCACATACGTTTATCTCATTTCATTCTCAGCACAAGCTTGCAGAGTAACTCCTGCCTTAAACTATTAAAAATATGGACAAAACATATGAAACAATGGTTTTTAAGACTCTGGCCATTAGGTATTGAAGACAGAGATCACTAAGAGACAAGAACCAAATGAAGTGATCACTGTGATTTTCCAGCATATTGCCTGGAGACAGAGGGGAATGCTCCAGCCCCTTTTCCAAGGGATTTTGCTTGTTTAAATCTCTTTCTTTTACAATGTGGGAGAACAGCCATCCAATTCAGGAGTTTTCTAACACTTTTAAACTTTCAAGGAGCAGGTTCAAATTTAAAGGGAGAAATTAGTTGTTTTCACATTGCTGATTGCAATCTTTTCCTTTGGCAGCCATCAGAATGTTTCCAGGTGGCTGTTACCAAAGAGCTGATTTCAGTGCTTAGATGGATGCCTCCTGAGCAGCATGTCGTCTTTTATGTACAACTGTTCAAGGCTTTTCAAGACTTTTAAGTTCTTATTAAAATAGTCTTTTGTGGAATGCTCTGTTATCATTGCTAAGTGCTGTTAAATCTTCAGGAGTTGGATTTTACAGCACTTAGCAAATGTAAAAAGAGCATTCTACATCTGCCTCCTCACTTCTCCAGTGTTACCAGCCTACTTTTTCCAACACTCATTACTTTTTCTTTGGCCTGTTGCAATAGGTATCTAACTGGTGCTCAATGATTCTTTGATAAATGAATGTAAGACTTCACGCTAACCTTAGATGCATTAAGGGGAAGAACTAGGTTTTACCTGTTTTCTACCATGCACAACATTTAGCACAATAGCTTACACAAAGAGACATTCTGTAAAATGTCTAGCACTTGGACCCAATTCTTCCAAACTGTTAACCCTTAGGCAATGAAGTAGTTAACGGTTCTATGCCCTTTCCAATTACTCCATCTTCTGCCTTCAGTTTTATCTGTCCACTGTCCCATAATGAGTAATTCAAGTTAAGTAAAACATTGACCATGAAACTTTATCTTGAAACCACCCTAAAAGGCAAAGGGCTTCATTTTGTAATATTTAAGAGTTGTTGTTCAGTTGCTCAGTTGTGTCCAACTCATTGCCACCCCATGGACTACAGCCCACCAGGCTACCCTGTCCTTCACTACCTCCCAGAGTTTGCTCAGATTCATGTCCACTGAGTCGGTGATGCTATCCAGCCATCTTATCCTGTCACACCCTTCTCTTCTTGCCTTCAGTCTTTCCTAGCATCAGGGTCTTTTCCAATGAGTTGGCTCTTCACATTAGGTGACCAAAGTATTGGAGCTTCCAGTTCCAATCACCTCAGTCTCCTCACCAGAAACAAGTGACTTTATGCAGAGTAGTTCTTACTATCTCCACTCCAACTACCATAGTATATAAGCCACTATCAGTTCTGGATTAGACTGATACTATAGTTAGCTATCTAACCACCAGTCACCAGCATTCTCCATACCCTTCAGTCTATCCTTTACATCAATCTATCACTTTAGAAGTGATATTTCTAAAATGTATACTGGATCATGTCACTCTATCCTTAAAATCCTTCAATGGCTTCCTGTTGTACTCAGAATAATAAACTCTTTACTACAGGCATAACTTGGAGATAGTTTAGGTTCAGTTACAGGCTACCACCATGAAGTGAATATCACAATAAAGTGAGTGATACATAATTTTGATTTCCCAGTGCATATAGAAGTTATGCTTATACTGCACTGTAGTCTATGAAGTGTACAATAGTATTATGCCTAAAAATGTAAATAATTTAATTACAATACTTTATGGCTAAAAAATGCCAACCATCATCTGAGCCTTCTGTGAGTTGTAATCTTTTTTGCTGGTGGAGGGTTTCACCTTGGCGTTGATGGCTGCTGACTGATCAAGGTGGTGGTTTCTGAAGGTTGAGGTGGCTGTGGCAATTTCTCAAAATTTAAGACAATAATGACGTTTGCTTCATCCATTCTCAGTAGCATGCAGTGCTGTCTGATAGAATTTTACTCACAGTAGAACCTCTTTCAAAATTGGAGCCAATCCCCTCAAACCCTGCCACTGGTTTAAACAACTAAGTTTGTGTAATATTCTAAATCTTCTGCTGTCATTTCAACCATCTTCATAGCATCTTTACCAGGAGTAGATTCCATGTCACAAAACCACTTTCTGTGCACATCTCTAAGAAGCAACTCCCCACCATTACAGTTTTATCATTAAGATTATAGTAATTCAGTCACATCTTCAGGCTCCAGTTCTAATTCTAGTTCTCTTGCTATTTCTACCACATCTTCAGTTACTTCTTCCACCAAAGTCTTGAGCTGCTTAGAGTCATCCATGAGGGTTAGAATCAGCTTCTTCCCAACTCCTGGGAATGCTGGTATTTTGACCTCTTCCCATGAATCACAAATGTTCTTAATGGCATCTAGAATGGTGAATCTTTTCTAGAAGGTTTTCAATTGACTGTTCCCAGATCCATTGGAGGAATCACTGTCTATGGTAGCTATAACCTTATTCATTGTATTTCTTAAATAATAAGTAAAAATTGAAATGACTCTGATCCATGGGCTACAGAGAATGGCTGCTGTGTTAGCAGGCATGAAAACATTAACAGCCATCAGAGCTCTTGCATGACCAGATGCATTGTCAACAAGCAGTAACATTTTGAAAGGAATCTTTCCTTTTTCCCTGACCAGTTAGTCTGAGTAGTGGGCTTAAACTACTCAGTAAACCATGTTGCTAAACAGATGTGCTGTCATCTAGGCTTTGCTGTTCCATTTATAGAGCACAGGAAGAGGAGAATTAGCATAATTCTTAAGGGACCTAGGAGTTTTAGAATGGTAAATGAGAATTTGCTTCACTTGAAAGTTGCCAGCTGCATTAGCCCATAACAAGAGAGCCAGTCTGTCCTTTGAAGCCTTGAACACAGGCATTGAGTTCTCCTCTCTAGCTGTGAAATTCCCACATGTCATCTTCTTCCAATAGAAGGCTGTTTCATCTCCATTGAAAATCTGTTGCTCACTGTAGTCACCTTCATTAATGATTTGCTCGATCTTCTGGATAACTTGCTGTAGCCTATACATCAGCCCTTGCTGCTTCTCTGTGCAATTTTATGTGATGGAGATGGCTCCTTTCTTTAAACCTTATGAACCAACCTCTGCTGGCTTCAGGTTTTTCTTCTACAGCTTCCTTACTTCTCTCAGCCTCCACAGGATTGAAGAGAATTAGGACCTTGCTCTGGGCTAGGCGTTGGCTTAAGGGAATGTCACGGCTGGTCTGATCTATCCAGACAAAACTCTCTTCATATCAGCAACAAATCTGTTTCACTTTCTTATCACTTGTGTGTTCACTGAAGTAGTACTTTCAATTTCCTTTAAGAACTTTACCTTTCATACACAACTTGGCTAACTGTTTGGGATGAGAAGTTTAGCTTTTCACCTGTCTCAGTTTTCAACATGCATTCCTCACTAAGCTTAATCACTTCTAACTCTTGATTTAAAGTGAGAGACTCTTCCTTTCATTTGAACACATAGAGGCCACTGTAGGGTTATTAACTGGTCTAATTTCAATATTGTTGTATCTCAGGAAATAGAGAGGCCCAAGGAGAGGGAGAGAGATTGAAGAACAACCAGTCAGAACATATATTTATCAATAAGCTTCGCCACCTTACTGGGGTATATCTTATATGTGGCACCCCAAAACAATGACAATAATAATAACAAAGATTACAGATTACCAAAACAAATAATGAAAAAGTTTTAAATTTTTCCAAGAATTACAAAAATGTAACACAGAGACACGAAATGACCAAAATGCTGTTGGGAAAATGGCTTTGATAGACTTGCTCAATGCAGGGTTACCATAAAACTTCAATTTGTAAAAAACACAGTGCATAGCACAATAATACAAAGTGTAATAAAATGAGGTATGCTGTTAAAGATTAAAGGCCCAACACAGTTTGCTTATGTTTACCTCTCAGACTTCATTTCCTGTCACTGCTTCTCCTTCATTTAATGGGCTCCAATCATGCTTACCTTCTCTCCTCTGCTTGTACACACCAAGTCCATTTTCATCTCAGGGTCTTTGACTTGCTCTTCTTTATTTTGGAATGTTCTTCCCACAGGTGTTTGCATGGCAATGTCCTTCATATTGTTCAAATCTCAATTCAAATGTCAGAGAATGCTTGTTTTCCTAGCAACCCCAGGTGTGTTAGCTGTTTTTATCTTCTTCATAGCATTTATTGGTACCTGATATGTTTTGTTTACATATGTATCATATTTTGCCATCTTCAGAGTGTAATATTCTTGATGGCAAGATGTGCCTCGATCTTTGCCATCTCCTCAGCCACCTAGCATTCTATCAGCCAATTAATATTTGATAAGTTGCTGACTTTCATAGTTATTGTAGAGCATCTACCTTGGTACCAGAGTTATGTGCTAGATGCTGGGGTTTTAAAGTTAGGGAAGACATAGACTTTCCCCTAAGGAGTTCATGCTCTGTTGCAGGAGACAGAAGTGGAGAGAGAAAGTTCTCATGCAGTATTACAGGTGTCTGTCAGGACGAAGCTCCAGGTGTGGGGGAAGCTCTGAGGAAGGGGTGCCCAAACCAGCCTGGCGCAGAGTGGGGAGAGAGGTCAGGGAAGGCTTTCCAGAAGAGGCTGTGATTGAGCTGGAGCTCTGGACTATGAAGATGTATGTACGGTGAGTGAGTGGGAAAGGTCATTCTAGTCAGAGGAAAAGGCAAAAAACACCATTCTGGGAACTAGAATTAGTTTAGTGTGGTTAGGACATGGTATGGAAAGGAAAGAATAGGAGATAATGGTAACAGGAAAAACTGATAATCAAGGCCTTTAATGCTACAAGTAAGGAGTTTTGGAGTTATCCCATGGCAACTGGGGCTTCCCCAGTGGCTCAGTGATAAAGAATCTACCTGCAATGCAGGAGACACAGGAGATGGGGGTTCGATCCCCAGGTTGGGAAGATCTCCTGGAGGATGGCATGGTTACCCACTCCAGTATTCTTGCCTGGAGAAATCCCATGGACAGAGGAGTCTGACAGGCTATAGTCCATGGGGTCCCAAAGATTTGAACCTGACTGAAGTGACTGAACATGGCAACTGGCACTACATGGGAACTTTCAAGGAACACGTTGGGTTGTAACATACATTTTTCATCTATGAAGGTGAGAGGTTGCCATTAAGCCCAATCACCTGGGTTCAATCCCTGAGATGGGAAGATCCCCTGGAGAAGCCAAAGGCTACCCACTCCAGTATTCTGGCCTGGAGAATTCCATGGATTATATAGTCCATGGAGTTGCAAAGAGTGGGACATGACTGAGCAACTGTCACTTTCACTTTTTCACTTTAGCTGCCACAGATGCAAACACACTGATCCCCAGTCTCTGTGTCATACCTGGTGGGCACAGTCCTCATGACTAAACACCTACCAGAAAGATAAAGGGCTTTATCCACCATGTACTCCTCAGCAAAGCGAATGTGACAGAAGTTTTTTTGCTCTTCCGAATAGCAATGATCTCTCCACACTGCTCAAATACCTCCACGATGATCTGCTCTGTCCCATTTTCAGGCAGGCCGCCCACAAATACTGTTTTGCATCCTGGTGGTCGTTCTCGGGTTGCAGGAGGTGGAAGATCTAAGTGTAAGTGCAAAAGCATTTGAAATTAAAATGTTTGCTTGGGACAGACCTCTTAGAAACTTAACATGTCCCAGAGATAACCCTACTGTCCCCATCACGCTTTTGCTTTTGAGTCCCAGAAGCATGTGGCCTCTAAGATGCTCATCTTGGTTTCATAGTAAATTGGTTGCATGAACCTGAGATTTATTTTATTCAATGATTTGGTGACTGTGATATATATATATATATATATATATATATATATATATATATAGGATAAAGACTCAGACCCATCAGCCCCATCAAATGTTCTTTGATTTTGTTCTTTACTTTTGTTGTGACAACCCAGTCCAATTTCAGTCATTTTCCTAAAGAAGACAGTGAAAAGACATCCCACTGGGCTTAAACTCTTATTTTAGGGAATTCTTAGAACCTGGGTCCTTGCGAGAAGGATTTGTTTGTAGAGTTTGTGGTCATTGTATTCTCTCTGTTCATGTTTACTGAAAGAACTGTTTTGGGGTAAATTTGACAGTGAAGAGGTGAACAGTTACAAAAATATTTCAAGCCATCGGAATAATTTGCTTGACAGAGTCAGCCAGCGTATAGACCATCCTTTTCAGGTTTTTTGTTTTCTGATTCCAGTGAACTCTTCCTCTGATTCTTTGCTGGAGAGGTGAAGTCCAATCATGCAGCATTTAGAGGAAAAGTAAGCTTGTCTGGGAAATCATTAAATAAAATGAGATAAATTTGGCTGTAGAGTTATTAAAAATCTACTTAATGAGACGATTCTCTGTCTGCTTTAAAAATGTGCTTTCTACTCATTTATCTTATACATAAAGCCTTTTGTATCTGCCAGCTCCATGTTGCTATTTATATGTTTCAAAGCATTTTCCAAGCAAAACTCCACAGTTCATAGCCCAACAAAACAAAGCATGATGGTCAATGGTTTTCTAGTGTTGGTTTTGTATCTGCAAGGATTTATTTTGTGTTATCCATTCTTCCCATTCAGCTTTTAACAATAATTCTCCCAGCTCAAGATTTGGAGAGCTCAACGAATGATTACAGTTCACATGCAAAAATAAATGAGTCTCACTTGTGGACTAGGCCAAGGCCCCCACTTGACTCTTATCCAAGTTGGCAAGCAGATGATTTGAGAGCTGCCTCAGTTATTAGCATCTTAAACTTCCTCATTTTGCTACCACTGTCTGTCCTCTTAGTGTGGGTCAGAATAATCAAATTCTCATGGTGCTTTTTCCCCTTTTATTTAATCAATAAAAAGGGTGGAGGTATTCTGAGAACTTACAAAATTTCTCTTAAATTTTTAAATGTCTGTAATTTCAAGAAGCCACTACTTTTTTTTTTTTTCCATAGGAGAAGTTTAAAGGGAAAAGGAAGATAATTTAGTGAGAAGGAATCCGAAATGTATTAGCCATCTACACTGGAGAGGTTATAGTTCTAGTCAAAAGGAAAATGTCCAGAATCTCTTGAGACTTTAACTTCTGAGTTTTTAGTAATTGGAAAAGATTCTAGACATCACTGTCAGTGATTCTCAACTCTGGCAGCACATTAGAATCAACTTGGGAGTCAAACAAACAATGCCTATGTTTCACTCAGATGACTCTGATTTAGTGAATCTGGGGTGCAGCCTGTGCATTTTTTTTTTTTTTTTACAGCTCCTCAGGCAACTCTGATGTACAGCTCTAGTTGAAAACCACTGACTTGGCCTAAAAGCTTCTAATATTACAGGAAAAAAATCTTAGCTGAGTGAGGTTGGGTGACTTACTCAAGGTCACCAAGTTAGACAGAAAGAGAAGGAACATGAATTTGGAGCAGTGAAACCTGGATTTAAACCTAAATTATGATTAAGATTTATCAAACTATTGTATGATCTTAGGAAAATTATATAACCTATGAGAACTTTGTTTTTCACCTTAAAATAGGGATACTGTCCCCTACTTTACAAGGGATATTGTAGGATAATTGATAATCTACTGCCTCTACTGCAGTGTGGTACGATGCCTAGTACTAGATAGGTTCCTAATAAATTGTAGTTATTATAGGGTTATCGTTATTTACTACTATAGAACCCAGGTTTCCTAATTACCAATCTGAGTCTTTCTAAAGTCCTACCACAAGTCTTGAAGGTGGAGTATCTCCTCGCAGCCCTCCTGCACCCTCACAGCTGCAGCTCCTTGGACGTGGGGTAGCTCGTCTCGGCCACCGCCCCTGACCTCGGACGTGGGGTAGCTCGTCTCGGCCGCTCCTGTGCCATTGCAGCCTGGTGCTCTCAGTCACCACCCTTGACCTTGGGCGAGGGGTAGGTCCTCTCGGCCATGATTCTGTGTGGTCCATGGCAGCCAGGGCGCTTCTGTGCGGTGCGTGGCAGCTGGTGCACTTCTGCATGGTGCGTGGGAGCTGGCGTGCTTCTGCACGGTCCATTGCAGCCATTCAAGTTCAGGAGGGGTGGCCCTGATGAGATACCCCTCATCCAAGATAAGGAGCAACAGCTGTGCTTTGCTGGAGCAGCCGTGAAGAGATACCCCATGACAAAGGTAAGAGAACCCAAGTAAGAGGGTAGGTGTTGTGAGAGAGCATCAGCAGGGCAGACACACTGAAACTATAATTACAGAAAACTAGCCAATCTGATCACATGGACCACAGCCTTATCTAACTCAATGAAACTAAGCCATGCCATGTGACGCCACCCAAGACGGGAGGGTCACGGTGGAGAGGTCTGACAGAATGTGGTCCACTGGAGAAGGGAATGGCAAACCACTTCAGTATTCTTTCTTTGAGAACCCCATGAACAATATGAAAAGGCAAAATGATAGGATACTGAAAGAGGAACTCCCCAGGTCAGTAAGTACCCAATATGCTATTGGAGATCAGTGGAGAAATAACTTCAGAAAGAATGAAGGGATGGAGCCAAATAAAAAATAATACCCAGTTGTGGATGTGACTGGTGATAGAAGCAAGGTCTAATGCTGTAAAGAGCAATACTGCATAGGAACCTGGAATGTCAGGTCCATGAATCAAGGCAAATTGGAAGTGGTCAAACAGGAGATGGCAAGAGTGAACGTCGACATTCTAGGAATCAGCGAACTAAAATGGACTGGAATGGGTGAATTTAACTCAGATGACCATTATATCTACTACTGCGGGCAGGAATCCCTTAGAAGAAATGGAGTAGCCATCATGGTCAACAAAACAGTCTGAAATGCAGTACTTGGATGCAGTCTCAAAAATGACAGAATGATCTCTGTTCGTTTCCAAGGCAAACCATTCAATATCATGGTAATCCAAGCCTACGCCACAACCAGTAACACTGAAGAAGCTGAAGTTGAACGGTTCTATGAAGACCTACAAGACCTTTTAGAACTAACACCCCAAAAAGATGTCCTTTTCATTATAGGGGACTGGAATGCAAAAGTAGGAAGTTAAGAAACACCTGGAATAACAGGCAAATTTGACCTTGGAGTACGGAATGAAGCAGGGCAAAGGCTAATAGAGTTTTGCCAAGAGAACGCACTGGTCATAGCAAACACCTTCTTCCAACAACACAAGAGAAGACTCTAGTCATGGATATCACCAGATGGTCAACACCGAAATCAGACTGATTATATTCTTTGCAGCCAAAGATGGAGAAGCTCTATACAGTCAGCAAAAACAAGACTGCAAGCTGATTGTGGCTCAGATAATGAACTCCTTGTTGCCAAATTCAGACTTAAATTGAAGAAAGTAGGGAAAACTACTAGACCATTCAGGTATGACCTAAATCAAATCCCTTATGATTATACAGTATAAGTGAGAAATAGATTTAAGGGACTAGATCTGATAGACAGAGTGCCTGATGAACTATGGATGGAGGTTCGTGACATTGTACAGGAGACAGGGATCAAGACCATTCTCAAGAAAAAGAAATGCAAAAAAGCAAAATGGCTGTCTGGGGAGGCCTAACAAATAGCTGTGAAAAAAAGAGAAGCGAAAAGCAAAGGAGAAGAGTAAAGATATAAGCATCTGAATGCAGAGTTCCAAAGAATAGCAAGGAGAGATAAGAAAGGTTTCCTCAGTGATCAATGCAAAGAAATCGAGGAAAACAACAGAATGGGAAAGACTAGAGATTGCTTCAAGAAAATTAGAGATATCAAGGGAATATTTCATGCAAAGATGGGCTCGATAGAGGACACAAATGGTATGGACCTAACATAAGCAGAAGATATTAAGAAGAGGTGGAAGAATACACAGAAGAACTACACAAGAAAGATCTTCATGACCCAGATAATCAAGATGGTGTGATCACTCACCTACAGCCAGACATCCTGGAATGTGAAGTCAAGTGGGCCTTAGAAAGCATCACTACGAACAAAGCTAGTGGAGGTGAAGGAATTCCAGTTGAGCTATTTCAAATCTTGAAAGATGATGCTGTGAAAGTGCTGCACTCAATATGCCAGCAAATTGGGAAAACCCAGCAGTGGCCACAGGATTGGAAAAGGTCAGTTTTCATTCCAATCCCAAAGAAAGGTAATGCCAAAGAATGCTCAAATTACTGCACAATTGCACTCATTTCACACGCTAGGAAAGTAATGCTCAAAATTCTGCAAGCCAGGCTTCAGCAATACATGAGCCGTGAACTTCCAGAACCAGAGATCAAATTGCCAACATCTGCTGGATCATGGAAAAAGCAAGAGAGTTCCAGAAAAACATCTATTTCTGCTTTATTGACTATGCCAAAGCCTTTGACTGTGTGGGTCACAATAAACTGTGGAAAATTCTGAAAGAGATGGAAATATCAGACCACCTGACCTGCCTCTTGAGAAACCTATATGCAGGTCAGGAAGCAACAGTTCAAACTGGACATGGAATAACAGACTGGTTCCAAATAGGAAAAGGAGTACATCAAGGCTGTATATCATCACCCTGCTTATTTAACTTATATGCAGAGTACATCATGAGAAATGCTGGGTTGGAAGAAGCGCAAGCTGGAATCAAGACTGCTGGGAGGGAATATCAATAACCTCAGATATGCAGATGAAGAGGACCTAAAGAGCCTCTTGATAAAAGTGAAAGAGGAGAGTGAAAAAGCTGGCCTAAAACTCAACATTCAGAAAACTAAGATCATGGCATCTGGTCCCATCACTTCATGGGAAATAAATGGGGAAACAGTAGAAACAGTGTCAGACTTTATTTCTTTGGGCTCCAAAAGCACTGCAGATGTTGACTGCAGTCATGAAATTAAAAGACACCTATTCCTTTGAAGGAGAGTTACGACCATCCTAGACAGCATATTCGGAGAAGGCGATGGCACCCCAGTCCAGTACTCTTGCTTGGAAAATCCCATGGATGGAGGTGCCTGGTGGGCTGCAGTCCACGGAGTTGCAAAGAGTTGGACACGACTGAGAGACTTCACCTTCACTTTTCGGTTTCATGCATTGGAGAAGGAAATGGCAACCCACTCCAATGTTCTTGCCTGGAGAATCCCAGGGATAGGGGGGCCTGGTGGGCTGCTGTCTATGGGGTCACACAGAGTCGGACACAACTAAAGTGACTTAGCAGCAGCAGCAGATAGCATATTAAAAAGTGGAGACATTACTTTGCCAACAAAGGTCTGTCTAGTCAAGGCTATGGTTTTCCAGTGGTCATGTATGGATGTGAGAGTTGGACTGTGAAGAAAGCTGAGCACCGAAAACTGATGTTTTTGAGCTGTGGTGTTGACTCTTGAGATTCCCGTGGACTGCAAGGAGATCTAACCAGTCCATCCTAAAGGAGATGAGTCCTGGGTGTTCAATGGAAGGACTGATGCTGAAGCTGAAACTCCAATACTTTGGCCACCTCATGAAGAGTTGACTCATTGGAAAAGACCCTGATGCTGGGAGGGATTGGGGGCAGGAGGAGAAGGCGATGACAGAGGATGAGATGGCTGGACGGCATCACTGACTCGATGGACATGAGTTTAAGTAAACTCCGGGAGTTGGTGATGGACAGGGAGGCCTGGCGTGCTGTGATTCATGGGGTCACAAAGAGTCAGACAGGACTGAGTAACTGAACTGAACTGAACTGAACCACAAGTCTGGAATGGAGTGAGAACTAAGACCTGGACTTCCAAACTGTCAGTTTCTTGCCTTATTCAGATGTTTAAATAAGGCTGGGTGTGGGAAGGAGTAATGCTAGAGAAAGCATTACTGAACTGAACTTGGGTCAGCTCCTCTACCGCCCACCAGCTCCAGCAGTAAACAATCTACCAAAACCCAGGGTGTGCTGAAGGAAAGTGAATGTGAGAGTGTTAGTTGCTCAGTCGTGTCTGACTCTGCGACCTCATGGACTCTTGCCCATCAGGCTCTTTTGTCCATGGAATTCTCCAGGCAAGAATACTGGAGTGGGCTGCCATTTCCTTCTCCAGGGGATCTTCCTGACTCAGGGATCGAACCCTGGTCTCACCCATTGCAGGCAGATTCTTTACCATCTGAGCCACCAGGGAAGTACAGCAGTTATTGAAGGGACCAAGCAAGGGATGCTCAAAAGACCTGAACTCCCTGATGGCTTTCATGGAAGGGTTTTTAAAGGCCACATCTGAGGTGAGGGCTGCCGGGAGCATGAGTTTCTTCTGACTGGTTTGTGGGGAGGTAACAGGGTGGTGTTTGGGGAGTGTTAATCATCAACCTTCTGGTTCCAACCAGTCTGTGGTCTACATGTGGTGAGCAGGTAGTCACCATCTTCTACCTGGGATGAGGGGAGGGTCAGGGAAAAGGGGTTGTCAGCTTTTGCATAACAACTCAAAGATCTGTGTCAGATTGTTATGCAGATCCCTTGAGGAGGAATTAGCACTCTGCTTTATTGCTTAATTATTACTGTTCAAGCTATCTTTCTTAACTGCTTTTCTTTTCTTTCTGTATGCTATCACTTCTCCAATTATTAATTATAACTGCTTGTACCTGCTCTTTGGTACTCACGGAAGGCCTAGGAGAACAAAACCTTTTCCTGCAAATAAGAAATAGGTGACATGGAGGGCCTTTTGTAGCCAGTAGGGCCCCGAAGGGTTCTGCTCAGTCTAGAAAACATCTAGAGTCCTGTTTTCAAATCTAAGGGTTTAGAATAGAATCCTGTTGTTGAATCCTTCTGAAGTTTACTATTAAATGATTTCAATGGTAAATAATCTTCTTGTGAAGCAAATAATCACCTTTTATATAATGTGAGTTAAACCTAGTTAGGTCTACCTTTAAGTCCATTGAGATACTCTAAAGAGTGTAGTTCCATGGAATACTGACAATACAAAGGCTCTTTCCCTTGACTACATCTGTGGGATTGAAAAATTCTGTGATGAAATCACCATCCTGTTTAGATGCTGTGATTATTCTGTGGTGATTGTCTGCTAAGTAAAGGAGCATAAAAGCCACCAAGAGTAGTGTCAAGAATGCTGGGGATTTATTTATTTTCCTTGGGTAAATGTAGCATTTGCTGAGATTTAGGTGTATTGCCACCAGCAAGGCAATGGGCTGTACTACCTTCCTTAATGGATAGTACTTGTTCCTTAATTGGCAGCTCAAAGCACTTTGCTGTCTGGGCCTGATTTTCCAATCCCGCAGAAATACAGTGATCTGGGCACAGCAATGGTAACTCCATAGGAGAGCAAATTCCAAGTCCACCTATTAATCAGGTAATGTGCTAAGCTCCTGTAACACCCCAGTCACCACTCCTGAATGGAGAAGAAGAAACTTCCATGTAAAAAGATTTAAGATAACTGGGAATAAAAAGCACTCTAATCTCTGGTAATGGAAAAGGAGGAGCTTTTGGTAATTCTAATTACAACTAAGCAGCCGCTCTGGGGAGCTGTGTTGGGACAATCAGCATTCAGATCAAAGTCACTGCTGATCTTGGAGAAGTGAGGCAGGGAGCAGCACATCAAATAAACCACTTCCACCAATAAACCACTTGCACCCTGTTTTTCAAAGGGGCATCACAGACCACTCACGTGGTTTGCCAGAATTTGCATACTGCAAAATCATTGAGTTGATTTCATCAGACAGCCCAAGATTGAAGGTGACCTAGACAATCAGCAGGGGTTGGGTATAATTTAATGTAATCTCAACTGATTGGAAGTAATCAGAAGGCCAGTGAATCTATTAATTTATCCACTTTCTCTAATTTTCTTTATAGAGCCCAGCCCTAAGAGCCAAAATAAGTTCAGCGGGTTTTGAGATGGTAAGATGAAATGACTGCTCTTTTTCTGGCTCCTGGGTGCTTCCCCACATGCCTGCACACAAATATCAGATGATATCCACCATTTACTCCACACTCACTGTTATTTCACAGTAGATGAAAAATGTAACCTCTCCACACAGAAGGTCTATTAGCTGAAGTGAAAAATCTTCACAGAATTGACTTCTCTGGAGAGAAGGTGTTGTTTCTCTTCTTATACCAACTGAGGACTGTTAATTGGGAATGCAGTAAATCTCTGATAGCCATCTTGTGACAAAAATGTACCTGTGTTCCAGAGAGCTTTCTTTTGCCATATCTCTGACTCTTAGGCATCCCTGGTGGCTCAGATGGTAAAGAAACCGCCTGCAATTCAGGAGACACAGGTTCGATCCCTGGGTCAAGAAAACTACCCAGGGGGAGGGCATAGCAACCTACTCCAGTATTCTTGCCTGGAAAATTCCATGGACAGAGGAGCCTGGCGGGCTACAGTCCATGGGGTCACAAAGTTGGACATGACTGAGCGACTAACACTTTCACTGACTCCTAGGTGTGCACAGTCTAGTTTGATCCATTGGATTTTTAGACCAGAACTGATTTTGCTGGGTCTAGATCAGAGAGGTTAAGCTACTTACCCCGGATTTCATGGCTATTTAGTGACAGAGATCTGGGATATGACAACAGGCCTATGTTGCTTTGGGGTTCTTAATTATTATACCCATACTGCCTATTTCATTAAAGGCACAAAACTCCACTCATTTGCTCTTGCTTTTCCTAATATACATTTTTAGGGACTTTTGCCTAGGTGAACAATTATTCTGGTAGCTCCATTTTTAATGTCAAGAGTCATTTTTTAGAAATGGATGAAACCTTGTAAGTATCTAGGCTAACCTAACCCAATAGCCTCACTTACACACACAGGAAACAGACCCAGGAGGTCATGTGACTAGCCCAAGATTCCCTCAGGTGATAGAGCTGGGGTAAAACACAGTTACCTCGATTTTAATCTGGTAGTTTGCTCACTATTAATATTGCAATACTATTGTTGCACATTTGATGTAGATCCACCTAGAAAAGTCTAGTGGTCAGTTGGCTATATGTGTCTGAAGCTCAGAAGAGAGCCATGGACTGAAAAAATAGATTAGGAAGTGGTCAGCATGTGGTGTAATTACCTCATGTTCTCTTGACTTCTAGACCTCTGACTTCTCCTTCTGTATTCATCCAACATCCATCCATCCCTCTACCATTGTAAATATTTATTGAACATGTACTATATGTCATATACTTTTGTCAGCACTGGGGATATATTAGTGAATCAAACTGACAAAAATTCCTCCTTTTGTGGAGTTTGTGTGTTCATGCACATGTGTTCAGTCATGTCCAATTCTTTGAGACTCCATGGACTGTAGCCCACCAGGCTCCTCTGTCCGTGGGATTCTCCAGGCAAGAATACTGGAGTGGGTTGCTGTTTCCCTACTCCAGGGGATCTTCCTGACCTAGGGATCAAACCTGGGTCTCTTAGGTCTCCTGCATTGGCAGGCAGGTTCTTTACCACTAGCACCACCTGGGAAGCCCCTTTGTGGTGTTTGCATTCTATAAATTGCTTGTTAAAAGGTAGTAAGTATTAAGTGAAAAATAAAGAGGTAAATAGAACTGTGAATGTGGCAGCAAGGACTGAACTTTTAAATAGGTTGTCAGGGTTACTGAGGAAGAGACATTTGAGCAAAGACTTGAAAAAGTGGGTGAGTTAGCCAGGCAAATATTTAGGGGAAGAGTATTCCAGGCAGAGGAAAGAACCAATATGAAGGCCCTGTGATGGAAGAGTGCCTAGAATGTCCATGGAACTTCATGAAGGCCCATATAACTGGAACCATGAGTGTTGCAAAGGAGAGTTGTAAGAGACAAAGTCAAAGAGACAGTATGAGAAAGGGAGGCCTTTCTGTGCCTTTAAACAGAATTTGGCCTTTGAGTAAAACAGGGAGTCATTAATGGGTTTTAAGTAGAGGAGGGACATGATCTGACTTAGGTTTTAAAAGGATCACTCTTGTCTGCTCTCTTGAGAAGACATTGTAGGGGGTAAGGGTGAAAGAGGAAACACAATTAGAAGAATATTGCAATAGTTCAGAAAATGTATTATGGTGGGTATAAACTGGGTCACAGCAGTAATTATCATGAAAATGGTAGAATTCTAGTTATATATTTTAAGGTAGACTTGACAGAGTTTTCTAACAGATTAAATATGGTGTGTGAGGGAAAGAGAGTAGGTTAAGGATTACCCTTAAGTTTTGGCTGATTAATTGAAAGGATGCAGGTGCCATTATCTGAGATGGAGAAGGATATTAGTGGAGAAGGTTTGGGGACAAATATTAGGGGTTTTGTTTTGAACATATTAAATATGAGATGTCTATTTGATATCTAAGTAGAGATATCAAATAAGCAGTAGGATATGAGTTCATGGTTCAGAGACAGGCTCTGAGGTAGAAATGTAATTTGGAGTATCAATGGCATGGGTCTTCCCAGGTGGCTCAGTGGTAAAGAATCCACCTGCCAATTCAGGAGATGTCGATTCGATCCCCGGGTTGGTGAGATTCCCTGGAGAAGGAAATGGCAACTCACTCCAGTATTCTTGCCTAGAAAGTCCCATGGACACAGGAGCCTGGCAGGTTATAGTTCATGGGGTTACAAAGAGTCAGACACAACTTAGTGAGTGACTAAAATGACAACAAACAACAATCACTGGCATACATTTTTTCAGTATGAGTACAGACAGAGAAGAGGTCCCAGGACTGAGTCACATGACTCTCCAATAATAAGAAGTCAGTGAGAACAGAAGGTTATCAGCAAAGCAAACTGAGAAGGAACAGCCAGTGTGGGGAGCAAAACCAATAAATAGTGTAGTGTCCTGGAAGTCAAGTGAAGAAAGTATATCAATGAGTAAGGAGTAGTCAACTGTGTCATTCAGAGCTATTAGGTCAATCAGGAAAAGACTTGAGACTTGACCATTGGATTTAGTATTGTGAAATCATTAGTGTCCTTTTTTTAAAGGCATGAAAAAAGTTTATAGCAACTAGTGCCATAAAATAAATACATATTATAATGTAGTGTCATTGTTATCTATTAATTTATCAAATATTTTAAAGTATATTATATAAATGTCACGGTCATGATCCTTATAAATGATTGGTTTCCAGGCATGAATGAGAATGCTTGTCTAACTTTATGAGTGCTGAATACATTAATGTTATTAATCAAGGGACATTGTGATAGAGGGATGGGACAAAAGCCCAAGTGAAGAAGATTTAGGAGAGAAGAAGAGAAAGATTGGAAATGGTAAAGATGAAGTCTTTTGAGGACTTTTGCTGCTAAGGAGTGTAGACAAACTTTTCTCTCTTAACTCTTGAAACATTAGAATTCCTTAGGGTGTCCTGCTTGGTTATCCTCCTCTTGATCTATACAAATCTCTCTGGTGGTCATTCTAGCAGCTTCAAATGACCTAATGTTTCAAGAAGGATGAAGGTTTCAAGAAGCTCTAAATATAGTAGAGAAATAAAATAATATAAGGACTAAAAAGTATCCATTGGATTTAGCCCCCAATATTTTAGTGAAAATGTATTAGAATGATAAATGATTACTGTTTTAATTTTAGTACCTTTCTCATGGAAGTGTTTGGGAGATGGTAGGCTTAGAGGTAGGTTGGAGAAGGGAGTGAGATTAAATAAGGGTTGAACTTGACTGAACTGTGGGCAAGTAGAAATGATACACTGAAGATGGTCACATGATGCTGTGGAGACAGGAAAATTAGGATCACTAAGACAAAGTGTGTTGATCACCACCCAGTTCTACAAGGGTTAAGTCATAACCCACTGCATTTGCTGACCAACAATGTATCCTGAGAGGAATTCAGGATGAAAAGCAGGATGAGGCATTCTGTGATTTATTTGGACAAGCAGGCCCTAAGGCTAGTTCAGTGTATATTTCAAGAAGAATTTTAATAACCCTACATTCTTGAAGCCTCCCATCCACAGCAAAGCACTAACATCATTCACTTGAGATATCTGTTCTTGGTGATTAGCAGTAACCATTTATGCAGATATCTGCTCAACTGTATACATTTCCTAGCCAAAAATCATAGATAAGCTGAGCTATCTACTACCTGTTTGGAGTACTTTTACTCAGAGCAAACTGAGTTGCTGTCTGCTAGGCTGTAGTCCTCACCAAGACCCTGAATAAAATTTAAACTGACAACTCTTATGTTGCGGGTCTTTCTTTAAGTTGGCAAAGCAGACCAGTGAAAGGGTTTTGAAGTCCAGAATTTGGACTTTGACTCTGTGGGCAATGGGAACCTTGGGACTTTTAGGGTTCTGTATATGTGACAAGGACCTGGAGGAAATCTTAGATGAGAGATAGGGGAAGCAATCAATGGTAAAGATACTCTCTAATGAAGAAACAAAAGAGAAGCAGATCATACTGGTGCATCAGGAAACTGTGAGAGCCCCTAAACCACCAGACCTTATTGCTGAGAGGCCACTGGGTGTAAGAGACAGGCAGGAATAACAACTGGGGTTTATGATCAAGGCTTATCAGACATGGTTGGTGGGCTCTGGAGAAGTCAGTCATACCAGATTCCTACTCTTCCCATTGCACCTGCTCTTTCCATTCACTTTTACAAATCTTGGGGCTGTTAACAAAAATGGTACTTTTGCCATACTCTCAGCAGAGAACTAAGGGAGGCTTCTCTATTCATGTTTTCCCCACTCAAATAACCTGAGCCCCTTTTAGCAACATTCAATCCTAAAAAGGAACTAGAATGCCAGTTCACTTTAAGCTGTGTTAAGAATGTTAAATTTTGAATTCAATTCCAAAGCTAAGTTCCCTCCCAGAAGCTACCACTTTATAGGCACTAATTGCCTTGTCAGGACTCTTAATACCAAAACGAATAACTAAAGGATTTGTACACCAAAACATTTTGACTTGTGTGGAGAAAAAGCAGAGTATTACTTGGATTTGGAGGGAAGAGTGTGCAGCTTTTACAGTGAATGATCTCTTTTACTACTGGCATATCTGGTGGAATTGGAGGAGGTACTATTCCTAGGCCAGGCATCATTGGAGTTATTGGTGGAATTCCAGTCATCATTCCAAGAGCAGGATCAAAATCTAAAAAAGAAGAGGAAATAGAGAATAACCAGTTATACCAGGCAAGATCAAGTAGAGGTAGACTGTTACCTTAAAAGCTTCAAACCAAAGGTCTTTTTAAGACAGAGGCAAAATATTTAAGAAAACACATCATTAGCATCACAGGACCTTAAATATTATAATTGTGCATTTTCTTTAGGGCTGTTTCTGTTTGGCCAGTGATTATTTGTCTCTATATCTCATTTTGACATCCAAGGCCTTTTGTATTGAATAATATAACTGTGCCTTGTCCACTGATCTTGCCTTCCACTAGTTCCCAACACACACTCTCTGCTCTATTCAGGCCAGGCTTCACATTGTCCCTTGTAACACTTCCTGTCTTTTTGCACTATAGCATGGTGTTAAAAGCATACAGTTTTGGGGTTTAGGCAGACCTGGGTCCTATTTCCACTTTTGATTGGGAGATGAATCTTTTGTACCTACATTCCATCATTTGCAAAATGGGGTTAATTCCACCTACTTTTATAGGAATTTGTGAGGAATAAACAAGATGATGAATGAAATGTGCCTAACATAATGCATAGCACAAAAATGCTCAATAAATACTTTCTGTGCCTTTGTTCCTGTTGTTCTCTCTGCCTGCCTGGAATCATTCAAGCCTCCCCAAATTCTCCCCCATGGTTCAAGGCCTACCTAGCTCAAAGTCCCACGCTCTCTGAAGAGCACTTTCCAGGTAATTCTAGTTCATTTTTATTTCTGTGTCAAAAACTGTTCTATACCTGTTGCCACTGAATTTTATTTTGCATCATCTTTTATTAATATTTCTTTCAGGTTTGCTTCTAGGGTGTGTGGGAGCCTCCAAACAAATATGTTTATGGGGCTTGTCTAGATAAACAATTTGACTCACCCCAAATCAGCACCAATGCTATTTTGGTAGCCCATGTGATACCATGAAAGAAATATCATACCAGCCAGCTGGAGTGATTTACTTGCCAGGATACTCTCCTGGAACCAAGACCCTGGAAGGACTCTACAGGCATGAGTTCAGAAGCTTCTTGGGGCATCTAGTTGAATTCACATGTGGCATAAAGGATCGCAGAGTGCAAAGGGGAAAAATGAGGACTGAGGTCCACACAAGTTCAATCTGAGATTGGGGCCCCTTGCTTAGATGATACTGCAAGCCTTGGTCAATGCCAGACTCTGGAGAAGAACCTAGAAAATTTTGAGAAAGGTGCTTCTTGCCATCAAGACCCACATAGGATCTGCTCTGGACTGGGGCACCTATCCTGATGGTACCACCTACCTGGCCAGTCCTTGGCTCTGGAAAGAGACTTACAAAATACTGAGACAGTCATTCCAAAGCACGAGGTCCCCTGATGTGAGGGTCCTTGGCAGGGGCCCCACTTGCCTGGGTCTAAAGGCAGTACTTATTTCATTGTTTAAAATTTGTCTCTATAACAAGATGCACGTTTTTGAGAGGAGGGAGTGCATTGTACTTCATTTCCTCACCTCTCATTCCTGTCCTCTGTTAAGAAAGGCACAGTGTACTGCAAATGAAGAGAGTGTTGCCTAAGGAATTCTGATAATTTAGGGGTACTCATTGTAGCAGTGGTAGGTCCTAGTCCCCAAAACTTTACCCTGCTTACCACTCAGGCCCAAGGGACAGTGCCTTACTGTCTCCTTAAGGTGGCTCTGAGCCTCCCTGGTTGGCTCTCTAAGATGTTGAAGGAAGTGTTTCTAAACAGTGGGAAGAATGTGGTTCACACAGAAGCAAAACTCCAGGTACAGTTAAACCCAGAAGGAGGGAGTCTTATGACTGGGCAGATAAGCAGGTGGGTGGCACACAAGCAATACCCATTGCAAGCCAGCCTAAGAGAGCTAGGACATTCCCCATCCTTCCATGCGCCTGTCGTGCAGAGATGCCAAGACCCTGAACATGTTTGGGAAGAAAACATTTTCTTCTAAGAGGAAATTTTATTTTTCTGGAAAGAAATTTACTTTTAACCCTCATATGTTATCTCACCCAACATACAAGTATCTACTTGTACCTGAAAGTGTGTGCTCACACATATGCACTCAGACACATGCATACTCCTTTCTTTCCTCCCTGTGATTCTCATCTCCACCCTCCTCCATATGCTAGTTGTATGACCATGGGGGATATTTCTTAATATCTGTGTGCCTCCATCTCCTTTTTGTTAAAAGTAGGGACAAATAATGACATTTAGCTCAAGGAATGAAAGGACAGAACTGATATAAAAAGCTCTGGCCTGATAGATGGTGGTCCTGATAGGTAAATTTCCGTTTTTTCCATTCCAGACATGTGTCCACACACTAATAAATTCATTTGTTCAGGCACTCACTTCCACATCCCACGAACACTTGTGATAGCCTCCTATCTGTCAGACTCTAGACATGGGAAAAGGGTGTCCAGAACTTTTTCCCATCTTGGAGAACTTAGGGCTCCTGACACTCTGTGTTCCTATGCTGTAGAATAAGAGCACTGTGGTTAAGAATGCTATTATGTCTTTGGAACATTTGATCTCTTGTGTATAAGTTTTGGACAAATTGTTAACATTATTTCCCCCACTTACAAACTGTTAATTTTCAGTAGGAGAAGATCAGAATAGATTGTGTGCCAACTAAATAATCCCATCTATTTCTCCCTCCTACTGAAATGTTTGTCTTCCTTTTATTGTTCTGCCTGCCTCCTCATTGTTATTCATATAGTTCTGTCACTCACAACTCCACCTTACCACAGATTATAGAAACATCAGTTCATTAAACAAGTTTTGCCACTTCAACTGAGAATGAAATGCCTGTCTCCATGTACTGTCTACTAATAAATGGAGACAAACAAAAAACAAATACGTAGGATAAATATAACTCTTGACTGATGCACTCACCACTGTGCTGTTCAGTATGATTACATTAATATTTTATGAAATTCATTTAAAAGCAAGTATATTCATGACATATGGCTAAAGTCAGAGTAGATAAACTCCCTTTCTTCTTTGTATTCAATATGCCAAGAGTGCCATAGGCTACACTGCCTAGCAGGGCTTGCTGGAGGGCAGGTTGTACACTGCACATGACATTTCAAGGGCTCCTATCACATTGATTATTTCTTTTGTTTATCTTCAACCATGAAGACCAAAGTAGACTTGAATTTCTAATACCAACATAGAAAAATAACTGTTTGAAATCATGGGTCTTACAGAAGTATTGCAGAACCTGAAAAAAATCAAAGTCCAATACTTTAAAATACACTGGGAACAGGATACCAGAAAAGTTCTCTTCCTTTTCCAGATCCTATTCTGACTTGAGGGAATACAGTCAATATGTAGATAGTATTAGCACTTTACATTAGGAATTCAAACTTCTGAAGATTTGAAAATATTTTGTAAAAGGATTGTGGAATAGGCCAAGGTATCCCCCCAAAGTACTTTCGCAATAAATGCCCTGTTCTGTTTTGCTTTTACCATATCTTCTTCTAAAACCTTTTCCATACTGCCTTCTTGATTCTTGACATAGCCGTTGGTGGAGTGTCATAAGATGTTGGTTTTGTATTCCCTCTTCTGATTCATGTATTTTCCAAACTTCAGCTTAATGGAAATGCTGCAAATGTTGTTTTGTCATTGGGCCAGCTTGATCCTCTGAGTTGCAGCTCTATTACATCTCTATTACATGATTTTTAAGTAATGTTTCAGTGTAGCCTTAAGTTTTCCTGCTGCCTAGCAACTTGCACTTAACCTAGAGTAGATATCAAGCAATATTACTGTCTCCCATTCTCTGTGCCTATCCGAGCCAGGGAGCTGCAATGGAGACAAATGTCATTTCTCTGCTGCCGTCCAATCTTCCACATGTCTATCCACTCGTATTTCCTTAAATATTTCGATGCCAACCCCTCTGCAGGTGTTGAGGTTGAAGGAATGAGTAAGACAAAATCATCAACCTCATAGTTTAGTTTGGGAAAAGCCATGCAAACAGTTACAATGATTTATCATCAATTATTATTATCATCACTATAATTGCTTATTGGGTGCTTCCATTGTGCTATGGACTGTGCTAATATAATCTCATTCCAAATGACATGTGGGCTAGGTACTATTATTACCTTTCCTTTTCTAGGTAAATGAGCTGGGGCTCAGAGGGCTTATTCACTTGCCCAATGTTACACAGCCAGTAACCGAGACAAGACCTAGGATTCAAATCCAGATCAGTTTAACTCTAATGCTCTTAACCACTGCACCACCTCTCAGTGTACTATGGCAACTGTTTTCATGTATTAGTTTAATTACAGGTATAAGGTGAATCAGGCATGCTGAAAAACATGGTAGATGAATAACAAAATGTTTCTGTATAATTCTCTTTTCCAAGCATGGTGGATTGAAGGTGGATACAAAATTCTTTGATTCCCCTTCTGTCAAGAGGTAAGGGCTATGCCCCATCCCCTTGAGGATCTGGATGGGTTCTAGAACTGCTTTGACCAACAGAATATGGCAGAAGGGATGTGGTGCACATTTTCAGGGCCAGGCCTCAAGAGACAGAAAATGTTTACTTGTCTCTGGGAATACTTGCTATGGGAACCTCAGTCACAATGTAACAAGTCTGACTACCATGCTGGAGAGACCATGTGGAGAGGGCCCTGGTGTAAATAGAAAGGAAGGTTCCACCTGAGCCTAGTGTTTTATCTGTCCCTGCCAAGGTGCCATGCTTCCCAGGTGGCTCAGCAGTAAAGAATCCACTGGCCAATGCAGGACACACTGGAGATGTTACCTTGATCCCTGAGTCGGGAAGATCCCCTGGAGGAAGAAATGGCAACACACAGTATTCTTATCTGGAAAATTCCATGGACAGAGGAGCCTGGCAGGTTACCATCCATGGGGTCATAAAGAGTTGGACAAACATTAGTCTACTCTGCTTTTCATAAAGTCCATGGGTCCACAGGAAGAAAATAATACTTTTTGTCAGAATAAACTCTGTTTTCTACCTATCCAACCTGTAGAGTCCTTCAAATATTCCTGTGCAAAAGGCTTTCTTAAAGTTGCTTATCTCTACAGCCAAAATTTCTTGTTGACATATTCAATATATGTATTGTCACAGTGTTAGATGATTTAGAGGCCTTTGTTCTGCATCCAAAGTCTCAACTGACTTTCACTACAGTAATGATTTGGGGAAAGAAAGTAGCATTTTGAGAGGTGTATTTTAAACACAATGCTGGATGGTTTCTGAAACAGAATCTCATTTAATCCCCACAATTTAGAGGGATAAACTGGAGGCCAGAGAAAGGTGACTGGCCCAAGGTGGCATCCTTAGAGGGCTCATGGGAAGGGTTCAGCCCTGGGTGTGGCCCATTCTAAGCACCATCCTGTATGCTCTATAACCAGAGAGACTTGAGATGGACTGGAAGGAGCTATCTTACAGCAATAAAGCTAATTAAGGCCAGAAAACACAACTCTGTGGTTAGGGAAGTTGAGATTATCTTAAGAGAATACTGAAGGAACCAATTTAAAAAAAAATCCAAAGTCTCAACTTTGACTTACAGGTGAAGTTGGAATTGTGGCAATGTATGAACTAGAGATAGGCAGATATAGAAGCCAGGGTATTTACTACCCTGCTTGCTTTTCAGAACTGGACCCTGGTTCTGGCTGGCTGGAGGCCCCTCTCTGCCCTCAGAAAGGTGACTTCTCTCCATCCAAGTCCCCTAGAGCCATTAAAGGCATTTCTAATCTTTTAGGTATTCTAGAGACCCTTGATCACAAGGAGGTAGTCTGGATGCACAATAAAACCACTGAAATGCAACTATGGATTAGTCTAAAATAAGTGTTTCAAATAGGATCTAATTATATATGCATAATTAAGCTATTTTATAGAAAATTATGATTCTAATTCAGGTATACATTTATGGTACATTATTGCTATCTCTTTAGACTTCCTACAAAATTCATTAGAAAATGAAGAATTACACTTGGGTACTGAGAAATTTTAACTCACTACAGTCTTGACTGCTTCCTCTCTACACAGATCCTTGAAAAAGTTTTACAGGCAGACAACCTGAAGAGTGAACACAGATTTCTAAGGACAGCTTGGCTAAGCTGTGAGAAGATCTTGACCTTACAACAAGCCATCTTGGAAATTTCTAAGTTTTTGCACAGGGACTCTCAAATTCTACCAAAAATCTGTCCTGCTTCTCCAGAAGATCATTAAAACCCCTGCTTCAGGCTAGTTGGAAAGCTGAGGCAGGGCCTACAATGACAAATGAGGCAGTAATCTTGGCTTGGGTGGGTTATGTGGTATAATTTCAGCTCATACTCTCCTTAATAAATATCAACTTTGATCCCAAATTTCAACCGATGAAGCTTTATTTCTTTAGTATAAGTTTTTGCAATTATCTATCTTTATAGCCCACCTTCCCCCTATACCTTCCTATTTTGTTCTTTGTGTTCTTGTTAGAACACTTGGCAGATTCAGGGATGCTGTGAACACCTTTGGGAAGGCATTAGGGAGGACATTTCACACCTCATCTTTGGTTCCTAGATTTCTGGATTTTAGAGATGAATAAAATAAAAGCATATACATCTATATATTTAAGGTTGCCAACCTCTTAATTTGACAAGAAAAGACATGGAAAAAAATAACAAAAACTAACCATGTATCATTTTGCAATTCATAAAAGACAGAACATCTAAAAACCAAAAATATAGGAAATCTATAATCTCTGAATAAAAAAACAGTCCTTTCAATTGAGCAAATACAGCTTCATGAAAAATACACTATATTCTTAGCTTCTACACTTTGCATCAGACTAAGGAATGCAGAATCAACAGGTCCTGGGTTCCATCCCAGTGCTTGGGCTTTGGAGATGGCTCAATTATCTTAGTGTGCACCACTATATATGAAGATTTCTATGAAAAAAATCCTTTTAGAACTATAGTGTCAAACACAAATACACATGTGTTAAGTGCCATGAAAAGTTTGACTTCTCCTGAGAATTGGTATATTTTTTCTACAGGGAAAATGCAAATTATATAACTGATCAGGTTTCCCATTTGTTATGGTTGCTGCTGTTGCTAAGTCGCTTCAGTCGTGTCCGACTGTGTGACCCCATAGACGGCAGCCCACCAGGCTCCCCCATCCCTGGGATTCTCCAGGCAAGAACACTGGAGTGGGTTGCCATTTCCTTCTCCAATGCATGAAAGTGAAAAGAGAAAGAGAAGTCGTTAAGTCGTGTCCGACTCCTAGCGACCCCATGGACTGCACTCCATCCATGGGATTTTCCAGGCAAGAGTACTGGAGTGGGCTGCCATTGCCTTTGTTTTGGCTACCTGGTCACAAGTGCAGCTCCCCTTTAGAAACTGAGTGGGATTCTATGACCTATACATCTGAATTCTAATTAACCTCCCTACATGGCCTTCACCATCTATTCTCATTTATATTTTTCCAGATGATGGTTTATTTTACTTGTAATTTTTCTCTTTAACTGGAATCATTTTTATAAGCTGCCTCAAATGTTTCATGGAATGGGGTGATGGCAATCAATTCAGGATTTAACAATTGTTCCCATACTGTATAATCTTGCATACCTTCCAGTCATTGGTGTCCCATTTCCTCTGCCTGAACTGTTGTTACTTCCTTGTCTTTTTCACCTGACATTTAACTATATATCCCTGAATACTGAGCTCAAATGTTGTCCCTTCTATGAAACTTCCCTGATCACCACTACCCACCTACACTTCCTCCATTCCACCCTGGATGAAACAAAACTTTTCCATCATATGTATCTACTATGACACCTGTTACATTGTAGTGCAGTGATACAGACTTTGCTGCCTCTGCCACTGGATTCTGAGCTCAAAGGCAATGATTGAAGATTTCGTGCTTTTGAACTGTGGTCTTGGAGACGATTCTTGAGAGTCCCTTGGGCTGCAAGGAGATCCAACCAGTCCATCCTAAAGGAAATCAGTCCTCAATAGTCATTGGAAGGACTGATGCTGAAGCTGAAATTCCAATACTTTGGCCACCTCATGCGAAGAATTGACTCATTTGAAAAGACCCTGATGCTGGGAAAAATTAAAGGTAGGAGGAGAAGGGGACGACAGAGAATGAGGTGGTTGGATGGTATCACTGAGTCAATGGACATGAGTTTGAGAAAACTCTGGGAGTTGGTGATGGACAGGGGAGGCCTGGAATGCTGCAGTCCATGGGGTCACAAAGAGTCAGACATGACTGAGCAACTGAACTGAACCGAGGGCTCCTCACATACAGGAGGCCTCAGTAAATATTTCTTGTATGAATGAATAAATAAACCATCACACTCTACTGGATTCTTCATAATAGTTTCCTTGGGAAATCTTGAGAGTACCATCACTTGGTAGGATTCAAGATTGTTTCTGGGTGGCTCCTCCCAGCTGCCGCCCCTGGCCTGGGATGCGGGGTGGCACCTCAGGATCACCGCCCCTGACCTCGGATGTGGGGTGTCTCCTCCCGGCCGCCACTGACCTCGGACGCAGGGTAGCTCCTCCCGACCGCCACCCCTGACCTTGGACGTGGGGTGTCTCCTCCTGGCTGCCACTGACCTTGGATGCAGGGTAGCTCCTCCCGGCCACCACCCTGACCTCAGAGGTGGGGTGTCTCCTCCCAGCCACCGCCAATGACCTCAGATGCAGGGTAGCTCCTCCCGGCCACCGCCCTGACCTCGGACGCGGGGTGTCTCCTCCCGGCCACCCTTGACCTCAGACGTGGGATAGCTCCTCCCGGCCGCTGCCCCTGACCTCGGATGGGGGGTGTCTCCTCCCTGTGGCCACTGGCCTCAGATGCAGGGTGTCTTCTCCCGGCCGCCATTGGCCTCGGATGCGGGGCAGCTCCTCCCAGTCGACGTCTTGACCTCTGACACGGGGTAGCTCCTCCGGCCGCTGCCCTGACCTCGGATGTGAGGTAGCGCCTTCCGGCTGCTGCCCCTGACCTCGGACGTGGGGTAGCTCCTTCCGGCCGCAACTGACCTCAGATGCAGGGTAGGTCCTCTCGGCCACCGCCCTTGACCTCGGACAGAGTGTCACTCCTCTCAGCCATTCCTGCACCGTCACAGCCTGGCACTCTAGGCCGCTGCCCCTGACCTCGGACATGGGGTAGCTCCTCTCAGCTGCGCTTAGGGCGCCGGCTCTTGCAGCTGCCTGCGCTTAGGGCGCCAGCTCTCGCAGCCAGAAAATTTGGAACACTCAGCAGTGGCCACAGGACTGGAAAAGCTCAGTTTTCATTCCAATCCCAAAGAAAGGCAATGCCAAAGAATGCTCAAACTACCACACAATTGCACTCATCTCATATGCTAATAAAGTAATGCTCAAAATTCTCCAAGCCAAGCTTCAGCAATATGTGAACCGTGAACTCCCTGATGTACAAGCTGGTTTTAGAAAAGGCAGAGGAACCAGAGATCAAATTGCCAACATCTTCTGGATCATGGAAAAAGCAAGAGAGTTCCAGAAAAACCTCTATTTCTGCTTTATTGACTATGCCAAAGCCTTTGACTGTGTGGATCACAATAAACTGTGGAAAATTCTGAGATATGGGAATAGCAGACCACCTAACCTGCCTCTTGAGAAATCTGTATGCAGGCCAGGAAGCAACAGTTAGAACTGGACATGGAACAACAGACTGGTTCCCAATAGGAAAAGGAGTATGTCAAGGCTGCATATTGTCACCCTGCTTATTTAACTTATATGCAGAGTACATCATGAGAAACACTGGTTTGGAAGAAGCACAAGCTGGAATCAAGATTGCTGGGAGAAATATCAATAACCTCAGATACGCAGATGGCACCACCCTTATGGCAGAAAGTGAAGAGGAGCTAAAAAGCCTCCTGATGAAAGTGAAAGAGGAGAGTGAAAAAGTTGGCTTAAAGCTCAACATTCAGAAAATGAAGATCATGGCATCCGGCCCCATCACTTCATGGGAAATAGATGGGGAAACAGTGGCTGACTTTATTTTTGGGGGCTCCAAAATCACTGCAGATGGTGACTGCAGCCATGAAATTAAAAGATGCTTACTCCTTGGAAGGAAAGTTATGACCAACCTAGATAGTATATTCAAAAGCAGAGACATTACTTTGCCGACTAAGGTCCGTCTAGTCAAGGCTATGGTTTTTCCTGTGGTCATGTATGGATGTGAGAGTTGGACTGTGAAGAAGGCTGAGTGCTGAAGAATTGATGCTTTTGAACTGTGGTGTTGGAGAAGACTCTTGAGAGTCCCTTGGACTGCAAGGAGATCCAACCAGTCCTTTCTGAAGGAGATCAACCCTGGGATTTCTTTGGAAGGAATGATGCTAAAGCTGAAACTCCAGTTCTTTGGCCACCTCATGCGAAGAGTTGACTCACAGGAAAAGACTCTGATGCTGGGAGGGATTGGGGGCAGGAGGAGAAGGGGACAACAGAGGATGAGATGGCTGGATGGCATCATGGACTCAATGGACATGAGTCTGAGTAAACTCCAGGAGATGGTGATGAACAGGGAGGCCTGGCATGCTGCGATTCATGGGGTCGCAAAGATTTGGACACAAATGAGCGACTGAACTGAACTGAACTGAACTGAAGATTGTTTTTGAGAGACATTGGTTCTGTTTGGTACATTGGCTTATATATTATTGGCTCTTGGTGAAGTGTCCACCATGATGATGAATAGTGCTCTCCTTTCTCCTAATCTCAACCTTATCTGCCACTGAAGGCACATTCTATTTGTGGAAATTATTAAAATAATAGAAACCCAAGTCTGGGCCTCCTTGAGGAGCTTGGAGCACAGTGATCTATCATGTGTCACACATCTTCATTCTTTCTTTCTGTTCTCATCAGAGTTTGCCTGCTATGTCCAGTGAGAACGTCTTCCTTAAGAATGACAGTTTTCATAGATGGGCTGGGTCTTGCTCTGGGAATAAGGTTCAAGAGTCCATATTTTCCAACATCTCTCTTTATGGAGGAGGCATAGCCACCATAATGAGGGACACTTCTTTCGGACTTCACAGGCTCCATTTGCTTGCTAAGGATATTTTAATTTAGGGGAAAATAAAGGAAGCAACACACAGTATTCAGCAAGTACCCTTTAATTGGTCCATTCTTGGATTCATCTGGCATGACAGGCAGAACAATTTTCCTTAAAAAGGCAGCTTGACTCTTTTCGGTGCCTCCCTTCATGTGAAAAGTAACATTAATCTTATTTGACCAGCTTGGAAAAGCAAATACTCTTGCAGGAAAGACAGGCACTGGCTAGAGGGGACCTTCTAATCTGCCATCATTGTGGATTAACTTTATCGAACAGCAGTTGTCCAAAAACACCATGTTAGATGAAAGGGAGCTCCACAACAAACCCCAGAGATGGCCTGTCTCTGTTCCCCATCCAATGACTATAATAAGCTAGACATTGCCCTGATGATAGATATGTGTTCAAGAGACTCAGCATCCATGACAGTGTGGATTTGAACTCTCTGGGGGACGTCAAGAAAGCTTATGTATCATTTGTTTTTCATCATTGACAAAGCCTTTTCTATTGTCAGAGATAGGCCAGATGAGACAGTTCTGTATGGCTCATTTGCTGCCTTTTCCATTGTAAGGAATTTGGGGCAGTAGGAAGAGGAGTAGGGGGATGTTTTATTCCATTCAGTTAAAATATTATATAAAAATATGGCAGCTCCCCTATTTCCCAGACTCTAGCAAGAAAATGGGTAGGCAGCATTGGAGTGTAGTACCCACCTTCTACTTCTCTGGATGACAGGGAGCAGTCATCAGCACTGTCAGACACATACTGCTGTCTTTACCTGCCACTGTCCAATGCTTCTCCAGGGACAAATGTGCCCCTGCATTCGTTATACTTCATTGTTGTTAAGAACAGAAATAAGTCATAATTCAACATTTTTGTGAGTCATCTATCAGATGTGAACTTGAAATAATAATAATAATCATAGCTGACTTCATTGAGGAATTACTGTGAGTCAGGCATCATTCTAAGACTTTACATTACATGTATTAACTCAGTAATCCTCATGACAATGCTGAGTCATAGGTGCTATTATTATTCTGTTTGACAAATGGAGAAACTGACTCAGAGAGAGGTTAGGTAAATTGTCGAAGGTTGCACAGTTACTTAATGGCAAAGCAGGGAATTACGTGAACCTAGGCTTAAAGCTCAACATTCAGAAAACAAAGATCATGGCATCTGGTCCCATCACGTCATGGGAAATAGATGGGGAAACAGTGGAAACAGCGTCAGACTTTATTTTTTGGGGCTCCAAAATCACTGCAGATGGTGACTGCAGCCATGAAATTAAAAGATGCTTACTCCTTGGAAGGAAAGTTATGACCAACCTAGATAGTATATTCAAAAGCAGAGACATTACTTTGCCGACTAAGGTCCATCTAGTCAAGGCTATGGTTTTTCCTGTGGTCATGTATGGATGTGAGAGTTGGACTGTGAAGAAGGCTAAGCACCTTGATGCTTTTGAACTGTGGTGTTGGAGAAGACTCTTGAGAGTCCCTTGGACTGCAAGGAGATCTAACAAATCCATTCTGAAGGAGATCAGCCCTGGGATTTATTTGGAGGGAATGATGCTGAAGCTGAAACTCCAGTTCTTTGGCCACCTCATGCGAAGAGTTGATTCATTGGAAAAGAGTCTAATGCTGGGAGAGATTGGGGACAGGAGGAGAAGGGGACGACAGAGGATGAGACGGCTGGATGGCATCACTGACTTGATGAACGTGAGTCTGAGTGAACTCTGGGAGTTGGTGATGGACAGGGAAGCCTGGCGTGCTGCGATTCACGGGGTCACAAGAGTTGGACACAACTGAGCAAATGAACTAAACTGAACTGAGGAAGTCTATATCCAGGGCCCACATTCTAATCTCAATGATTAAACTGCTTTCCTAAAAATAATACAGAAAAGAGAAAAAAAATCACATATAACTGAAGTGATTTTATACATAGTTTTACAAACTATGTCTCAATTTAGCACTATTGCCCCATATACATTTAAGAGAGGGGAACTACTGAACTAAATATCAGTATTTCTAAGACAGTTTTCCAAAACTTTCCTTGGAGCATAGCGAAATGATCACTGAATCACAAGGTTGAAGGGGACCCTAAGAAGCCATTTTTTCATAGTCCTTAAGAAAACAAGAGGAGGGCAAAGGAGCTTGAAGTAGAAATTAAAATCACTCTTGAGGTTACAAATGTCTAGTTGGGGTGGATGTGCGGAACACTCAGTAGAGCCAACATTGGCTCAGTAGAGCCAAGTAATTTCAATGTAAATGGCAGCTTAGTAGCCATCTGAAGGAAGTATGTTAGTATTTCCTTTATCTTAAATAACATGTAAAATGACTAACAGCAATAATAATGACACTAGTTAAACCTTCATTGAGTGCTTATTACATACCAAGCATTGCGCTAAGTATATTATTTAACCTTCACAGCAATCCTATGAGGTACATACTATAACCATCTCCATTTTATAGATGAGAATACTGAGATACTGCCAGTAATGCCTGATGCAGCTCCCATGCCCTGTCAAAAAAAAAGTGCATACTGCCTTGTTTATCAATCAGCTGTCCAAAAATGTCTCCGTGGTTCTTACTACACAGGAAACTATGGATAGGAAAATAGAAAATAAGGTCAATGCCTTAGAAGACGCAGTCCTGCTTATAGGGCAAGAAATTACAAATTGAAAAATTAAGTTGTCTTTAAGGTGCCATGCTGAATTTAAATGGATGTGCGTTACCCCTCTACAAGTGAGTGATTCCATACATTCTTGGGAACACATTAGGAATCATATTTTAGGCATCTGGAATCATTCAGATTTTAGTATTAATATTTCCAAGTTATATCAGGATATTCAGAGTATGAAGCAGGCAGAGTTTGACTTTTCCTCTCAATGGCTTTCTAATTCCCTTTTTGATAATCTGGAAGGATATCTTTCCCATGGATCCTTTTTACAATGATGATTAATGCAGCCATGTGCTTATGCCTGTTGGTTCTGATTTGTGTAATAGCCCTGTGCCTTTTCAGAATACTCAACTGAAGTGTTTCTGCTTTATCTACTGAGTTTCATACTTATGCTGTAAAAAATAAGAAAGGGGGAGATGTTGGGAGCCATCTTAGGCATTACTGACAAAATGGAGGCACGGCCCCAGCCCCCTCTCTTCATTCTGTAGGCACGGACCTGGGATGAAGGAGTTAGCTCTTGTGATTCTGACTTGTTCTTCCTTTCTTTGGTTGAGTTGGCTGGAAAGATTGTTAAAGTGCTTATTGTTCTTGAGAGAAGCATGAAAAAGCACAAAGCCTTCTGCAGTTGTGCCCAGAAAATAATCTATAAAGTAACCATTGACACTTGTTCAAGGGTTTTTACAAAGAATGTCCCAGGATGAACACGTAGGCTGCAGCTTGAGGCCATGGGAAGGATTGTTATCTGAGACCTGTTTGTGAGGGAAATGCTTATGGCAGAGGAAGTTTGCTGAGTTTAGGGTTTAGGAATAATTAAGAATAGTTAGAAGCTTTTTTTAGGAGACAGTGAGCTTGGGATACTAGGGGCAAGCAGGATTTAGAAAGATAAGAAATAAACTGAGGAATGTGGTATGCAGCCCAGACATAAGCATGAGTTACAATGTAATCACAAGTAAACACGATTCTGAGAGAATAGCTGAAGCAGGAACTCTGTTTGAAGGGCGACAATGAGACAATAATCTGAGTGAGGGGGAACTGAAAATGTCAAACCTCTGACCTAATGCTTTTAAAAAAGTATAAAAGAGAACCTGATGCTTGAAATAAACATGTAGTCTCGTACCTCGAGTCAGAGCCTACATCATTTCCTGCTGACACCGCTCATCCCTTCAAGCTGATCCCCTGGCTAATGGAGTTGGACTCTGGCAAAATACAAATAGGTCAAATAACTTGCTCAAGGTCATGTAGCTAGAAAGTGGCAAAGCCAGAATTTAACACAAGCTGTTTGTCCTTGCAACCTGTGTTATTAAATACTAAGCAAGGTACTGTTTCTGCAGAAATAGCCATCCAAGCTACTGTTATGAAAACCATCCCAATTTTCTAGGCTTAACATTGACCCAAGCACAAGCATTGGGACTGTAACAATGGTTTGGATGACCTTTTACTCCCAAAGCTAGGCCTTTTTTGTTGTTCCACATTGTAGATGGCTGGCTAAACACTGAAGATTACTTTGTGAGCACAGATTTATGTTTAGATGTGGTAATTTACAAATAATCTGATATAAGCTAATGTTTAGTTCTCCTGATATCAGAGCAGATCTGGCCTCAAGATATTTTTGAAGATATATACCCATACAGCTCAGACTTCCATGAATTGGTAATATTTAAGCCAAATCAGATAATCTAGTTGCTCTAGACTATGAGATTGTGATTCAGGACCACTGTATATAAAGCTATAATATATGAAATTTTAGTTTAAATTCTATTATAGTGAAATAAGAAAGAAAAATGAAACAAAAAACCCACTACTCCTTTCAGAAATGTTTATGAGAAGTATATTAATTTTGATTTTAAAATGGCCAACATTTTGGAGCACTGACTATGTGTCAAGCATTGTCAAAGTATGATTTAATTCTCACAACAACCCTACATGCATCACTCTAGATTTGTTTCTCAACTTTAATGAGCTTATGAATCACGTGGGGATCATGGGAAAATTCAGCTTTGATTCAGTAGGTCTGGGCTGTGGCCTAAGATTCTCGAATTCTTAACAGCTTCCACGTTATGTGGACCACACTTTGAGTAGCAAGTAGTGTAGACTGGCCTTAAGTGAATATGGAAGATTAATGTTTAGGATGTTTTAAAAATACTCCAGGATTCGTGAGATGGTGATTCTCTAATGTCTTCACAAACCCATTTTTAAAATCAAATTTATATTTCATATATCATTTATAATCATTCAGGAATTTATATTTGCATATTTGCCTACTTGCTAACATTTCTTTGTGACCCTCCAAATCAATACTCTCAGTACTTTCATGGTCATTAAAGGTCATATGCAGAGGCAATACAAGATTTGAGTTGCCCAAGGCACATTAACAAATCCATTTTAATGGTTAATTGCTCTGACATTCCAGGAAATTTTTGTGTCTAAACAAAACCCTTCAGATGATATGGCATTTTTATTCTGATTTTTATCTTTAGTGGAGATGGAGTTAGTACACAGTGCCCATTCTCTTACAGGTTACTTTATTTTAAATATTCGAACAGTTATTCAATGTTAACAATAGTCTTTGGGTTATTTTTCACCATCTCCTATCTTTTCCCTTAGGAACCTAAGATTTTTGGGATGTCTAAGTTCTCATTTTAGCTCCATGTTTATTTATTTCACTTAAGATATGTATAAAATTAGACAAACTGTAATTCCTTGCTGAATTCTCTTATACTTTTATTTCAATGAACTACTTAAATGTTCAGTGACCATATCCTGCATATGCTTGACCATAGTGCAAAAGGGAGTATACTAGTAACTACAGGCCACTCTGTAATTCATGAGCTATAAAGCTCATATTACAAAAATGCACACTCTAGGCAGAATCTAGTAAATGTCAACTTCAAAATAAGTTGTGTCATACTGTTATATTTATGTTCACATGGTCAATAAAAAGAAACACTTGTGAGGTGATTAAAAATAGCATACCAGGTAAAATTGGTTGTCCAGCAATTCCCAGTGGTGCCATTCCAAGATTATTCATTGCTGTGGCCCATGCAGTTGGATCAGACATAGGTAGAGTCATTGCAGTTGAATCCACATTCAGAGTTCTACTATTATCAGCTAGAAAGAAATGACAAGCAAAATAATTTGTTGTATTTAGGTTTCAGTATCTGGTTCACTTATCATTGTGAATCAGGCAAACTCTTTACAGAAATGGACTGATGGACAAGTGTTGGATACAGCCTTAATTTCAGCTCTTTACAAGGGTTAAAACAATACAGCTTAAACTGGCAGGAAGTCATAGAATTTGACACAGTGTATCAGATAGCATTTTAGTGTTTCGTTCTCTCTTTCTCTCTCTCTCCTTCTACTCTTCCCCTCTTTCTTTCCCTCACTCCTTCCTACCTGTTTTAAAGTCAAAGAAAACTTTTTTTAGAGCAGTTTTAGGTTCACAGTGAAAGTGAGGGAAAAGTACAGAGATTACACATATACCTCCACCCCTACACATGCACTGCCTCTCCCATTATCAATATCCCTCACCAGAGTGGTTCATTTGTTACAACAAGCAAATATATGTTGATGTATCATAATCACTCAAAAGCCATAGTTTACATTAGGCTTCAGTTTGGTGTTTTACATTCTATAGGTTTTGAAAAATTTATAACATATAGCTGTATCACACATGGTAATTCCACTGCCTTAAAATTCCTTTGTGCTCTGCTTATTCATCCTTGTCCCCTCCCCCAACCCCAGCAATCACTGATCTTTTACCATCTCAACAGTTTTGCTTTTTCTAGAATGTCATATACTTGGAATCATACAGTATGTAGCCTTTTCACATTGGCTTTTTTCACTTAGTCTTATGTATTTAAGTTTACTCCAAGTCTTTTCACGGCTCCATAGCTCATTTATCTTTAGTGCTGAATAATATTTCATTGTCTGGATATACCAGTGTTTATCTTTTTACCTACTGAAGGACATTGTGGTTACTTCAAAGTTTTGGCATATGAATAAAACGGCTATAAACATTTGTGTACACATTTTGCGTGAACATAAGTTTTCAACTCCTTTGGGTAAACACCAAAGGAATGCAATCACTGGACCCTATGGTAAGAACATATGTGGTTTTATAAGAAGTCGTCAATGCAAGTATACCCCAATGTTCATCACAACACTGTTTACAATAGCTAGGACATGGAAGCAACCTAGATGTCCATCAGCAGATGAATGGATAAGAAAGTTGTGGTACATATACACAATGGAATATTACTCAGCTATTAAAAAGAACATGTTTGAGTCAGTTCTAATGAGGTGGATGAAACTGGAGCCTAATATACAGAATGAAGTAAGTCAGAAAGAAAAACACCAATACTGTATATTAATGCATATATATATAATTTAGAAAGATGGTAACAATGACCTTATATGTGAGACAGCAAAAGAGACACAGATATAAAGAACAGACTTTTGGACTCTGTGGGAGAAGGCAAGGGTGGGGTGATCTGAGAGAATAGCACTGAAACATGTATATTACCATATGTGAAAGAGATGACCAGTCCAAGTTCAATGCATGAAACAAGGCACTCAAAGCCAGTGCACTGGGACAACCCAGAGGGACAGGACGGGGAAGGAGGTGGGGGGGTGTTTTGGGACAGGGGGGACACATATACACCTGTGGCTGATTCATGTCAATGTATGGCAAAAACCACCAAAATATTGTAAAGTAATTAGCCTCCAATTAAAATAAATTAATTAATTTTTAAAAAACAAAGTCATCAATGCTTCTTCCAAAGTACTTGTACCATTTTGCATCCCCATCTCCAGTAAATGAGAGTTCCTATTGATCCACATCATCATCAGTATTCAATGTTATCAGTATTCTGAATTTTGGCCATTCTAATAGGTTTGTAGTAGTATTTTGTTGTTGTTTTAATTTGCATTGCCCTGATGACATATGATGGAAAGCAGTTTTTCAATATCCTTATTTACCATCCATACATTTTCTTTGAATAGGTGAGGGTGGAGCTTCCCTTGTAGCTCAGTTGGTAAAGAATCTGCCTCCAGTGTAGGAGACCTGGGTTCAATCCCTGGGTTGGGAAGATCCCCTGGAGAAGGAAATGGCAACCCATTCCAGTATCCTTGCCTAGAAAATCTCATCGACAGAGGAGCCTGGTGGGCTGCAGTCCATGGGGTCACAAAGAGTTGGGCACGACTGAGCGACTAACACTTACTATATGAGTCATTGGTCTATTTTTCAATCAGGTTGTTTGTTTTACTATTGTTAAATGTTAAGAGTTCCTTGTATATTTTAGATAATAGTCCTTTATCAGGTATGTATTTTGTAAATACTTTCTTCAAGTCTATGGCTTGGTTTCTCAATCTCTTGACATTGTCTTTCACAATGAAATGAAGTTTCACAATATTAATGAAGTTTAGGTGGCCAAAAATTTCTTTCATGGATCATAATTTTGATGTTATAGTTAAACAGTTATACCCATATCCAAGGTGTCATCTAGGTTTTCTCTTATGTTGTCTTCTAGGAGTTTTATAGTTTTGCTTGTTACATTTTGGTCTATGATCCATTTTGAGTTAGTTTTGTGATGGGTGTAAGATTTGCATGTAGATTCATTTTTTTGCATGTAGATGTCCAGTTGTTTTAGCATATTTGTTGAAGAGACTACTTTTGCTCCATTCATCAAAGATCTGTTGATTCTATTTATGTGGGTCTATTTTTGGGCTCTCTATTCTGTTTCATTGATCTATTGTCTATTCTTTCACCAATGCCACACTGTCTTGATTACTGTAGCTTTATAGTAAGTCTTAAAGTTGTGTAGCATCAGTTTTCCAACTTTGTTCTTCTTCAATACTGTGTTGGCTATTCTGATCAGTTCTTTTACCTCTCCATAAACTTTAGAATCAACTTTTTTTTTCATATCCACAAAATAACTTGCTTAGGTGTTGATTGAAATTGCACTGAATCAAGTTGGGAAAAACTGACATCTTGACAGTATTGAGTCTTCCTATCTATGTGGTGTTGGAGAAGAGTCTTGAGAGCCCCTTGGACTGCAAGGAAATCAAACCAGTTGATTCTAAAGGAATTCAACCCTGAATATTCATTAGAATGACTGATGCACCAATACTTTGGCCACCTGATGCACTAAGCCGACTCACTGGAAAAGACCTTGATGCTGGGAAAGATTGAAGGTGGGAGAAAAAGGGGATGACAGAGGATGCGATGGCTGGATGGCATTACCAACTTGATGCACATGAGTTTGATCAAGCTCCGGGAGTTGGTGATGGACAGGGAAGCCTGGTGTGCTGCAGTCCATGGGGTCTCAAAGAGTCAGACATGACTGAGTGACTGAACTGAACAATACACTTAGTATCATTTTTAATAATATTATACTATACTAATTATTACTATTATTATTATTAAGGAAGCTATGAGAGAGGATTGCACTGCCTATATTAATATTAGAATTCTTCATGTCTTCTTCCAGCATGGAATTAATGGTCTATAAGGAAAGATACTGAATAGCTTCTCTCCCTCTAAAGCTTCAGAGCATTGCTTTCCATTATTTTAATGAACTCAAATAGCAGACACACTCACATTCAAAGGTTAGTACTTAGCAACTGAATAACAACAAAATCCATGAACATGAAATATCTATTTCTTCTTTGACTTTTGAACCAGCAGTTTTTAGTTTTCTGAGTTTTTCTTTTCAAGTGTACACACCACAGGAGCTTGGAATAATTAAGACATTTCCCATTCTTCTCATAGTCTAGTTGCAAATGATTACTTCATCAGCTTCCATCCAAACTACTCATGCTTGCAAAGCAAGAAAAACCACCCAAGGGCTTCTATAGTACCATGGAAAGGAAAAAATATATTCCTAATGGAATTTCACATCTTTGAGGCAGTACTATTGAGTTGGACACACAATTAACAAACATAAACTTAGCCAATTGAGTATTTTGGGTGTTAGGATAGCAGAGTACAAGTAGACAGGAGCCAGTCTCTGCCCTTAAAGGTTATACAGTCTAACTGAAGAGATTGATGATGATGATGTTGATTACTACTATTATCACTATTATTGCTATTATCACCACCTCTATCCATTACTGGACTTCCCTGGTGTCCTTGATGGTAAAGCGTCTGTCTCCAATGCGGGAGACCAGGGTTCGAGCCCTGGGATTGGGAAGATACCCTGGAGAAGGAAATGGCAATCCATTCCAGTACTATTGCCTGGAAAATCCCATGGACAGAGGAGCCTGGTGGGCTACAGTCCATGGGGCTGCAAAGAGATGGACACGACTGAGTGACTTCACTTCACTTCACTTTATCCATTGCTGCCACCATCAAACACTTGCCATATGTTAGGTAAAGCTCTTGGCATGCAGTGTTTTCATTTAACTTTCAAAACAACCTGATGAAATAAGGGCTCTTTATGGCACCCCACTCCAGTACTCTTGCCTGGAAAATCCCATGGACGGAGGAGCCTGGTAGGCTGCAGTCCATGGGGTAGCGAAGAGTCAGACATGACTGAGCGACTTCACTTTCACTTTTCACTTTCATGCATTGGAGAAGGAAATGGCAACCCACTCCAGTGTTCTTGCCTGGAGAATCCCAGGGACGGAGGAGCCTGGTGGGCTGCTGTCTATGGGGCTGCACAGAGTCAGACATGACTGAAGCGATGCAGCAGCAGCAGCATAACTCCATTTAATAGATGAGAGGCTTGAAGACTTACATATGTAGTTCAAGGTCACACAGGATGTATACTTTTAGGCACCATGCTTTGGTATCTCCAAGTAAACAATCAGGAAACAATGAAAGACTCAAATAGTATAGACTAGGAATGTTATTGAAGTTTAAGGAATGCTTTTAGGAGAAGACAGGATCTGAAACAATGGGCAAGATTTCTATAAAATATATCTTGAGTTATGGGTAGTTATTAAATAGGTAAAGAAGAGGGGGTAAGACATTCCAGAGCAGGGATGACAAGTAAGCAAAGATGTTGAAGTGGATGATACATACATATGCATGTATATATTGCACAGTTGGGAGAGATATAGTTGTAAGTCACCTGAGCACAAAAAGTCTTTTATTTTGGTAAATTTCCCTCTGAATACTGATACGCATTAAAAAGAAATCTTTCCATTGCTTTCCTCCTATCTCCCAGTATGCACTCCTGCCAATTACACCGGAAGGCAGGAAGGCAACTCTTTCCTAATAGTAGCTTGCTAACATTTGTCCATCACATCCTTCCAAACTGGCAATATGAGGGATGAACCATGACTGTGTTATTTACACAAGTGCTATTTTGGACAATGATTGGTCATTAGAAGTAAATGCATGTGGCCAATTTCTGAAATGCTTGTTTTTATTATTCTTCTAGACAGACTGCCTATGCTTCCCCTCCATAAACCACTCCCTGCCCCCAAGAGTGATTGATGGCCCTAAGCATTTGTTACTGCTGTCAGAAGTTACATTTCAGAACTGGTGGTTTCTCCATCTGTAGGAGCTCTAGTCCTCACACCCAGTTTTCAGTGTTCTCCTTGAAGGCGTACAACGCTGGAAATAGCCTCCTTGTAAATAAGATCAAGAAAACAAACATAGGCATCAAATATCCTTTGGGCCAAGAGTTTATATAATGATTATTAGGTTCATCTTGACTCCCAATTGCCAACTAGATGGGCAAGTTTTTAGAGAATGTCATAGCTGGAAGGGACCTTTAGACATTACTGAGTCTACACTTTGATTTTCTCTGCTGGCTGTGGGACAACTTAGAGGAAACAGCTAGGTTTAAAAGGACTGAACCCTAATGTGAAAAATATTTTCTTTTGCAGCAGTTTGGGAAATGTATAAGAGAATTAGGAATTATTCTCAATATAGAATTTTGAGATTAAAGAAGAGTTTACAATGTACCTAGCCAAGCCCTGGACTAATTTGGTGGGGGTGGAGACAGAATGAACCAAATTATCAGTTTTTTTAAAAGGACAATACTATACCACTCTTTTCAAAATATATATTAATTCACAGTGCTTGTTAAAATGTTAGCAAGTAGAGTTCCTGTTAGGCTTGTTTACAGTGAACAGATAAGGACGATGCATAATTAACAGCATTATCTTGCTACAGTGAGCTCAGTTCTTAAATCCTCAAGGAGTTCTGCTTTAAATGCCCTTCTCATCTCCCTCCCTTCCCCTAACACCCATCTCCACCTGTCAAATCCTACTCATTTCTCAAGGATCTTCTCAAATGCCACTTGTCTGTGAAGCCACTTCACTGGAATTAATCACTTCTTCCTATATTTTCTCATAATATTTTATCTAGAATTTGATTTTCATATATTTGCGTATTCTCCACTTCTCCCCAAACCAAACCAAGCTTTTATTGAATCTTAGTATATGCCATGTTCTGTGCTAGTGACTAGGCATACAGAGATGAACAAAAGTCATTTATTATTCTGGAAGAACTCACCATACCATGAGAGGCATGACATATAAACAATCAAATACAAATCATTATAATCAGTGCTGTAACAAACTATGAGTAAAGTGCTACAAGAACAAAGATGGAGTAATGAAACCTGCTGGAATGGGTTTGGACATATGTGTTCAGGGTTGAGAGGTGGAGGAGATGAGGAATATTCAGGGAAGCCTTCACTGGCAAAGAATCATTTGAAAAGAGTCTTTAAAAGGGATAGGATTTTCTCCTAGGTGGTGAATGGAGGATTAGGCTTGAGGAGCATTCCAGGAAGCAAGAACAATGAACAGTTACCTCTGCCTTGAATTACAGTTATTGGATACACATTTGTCTTCTGCTAGCCCGCATACTCCATTAGGTCAAGGACTGGGTTTGGGGCATCTTTGTTTCTCCATTTCTTATGTTAATATTTAGTATGGGGTAGGTATTCCAGAAATACTTGAATGAATGAATAAAGAAAATCCAACTTATATTGATTTGGGGCACAATAAGCAATTTATGCAATGACACTCATTTATTATTTGTATACCTTTCCAGAATGATAAATTGCCTTAAAATGGACGGCATAATTGCTAAACTGATTCTCTGTCCAGGACAACTGAATTTGTATGTAGGAATTTACTTAAGAGTTATAACCAGGGATAGGTAACACCCAACTAATAATTCAGTTTGATCTTATTGGCTATAATCTTTTCCCCATATAGGCACAGCCATATATATAAGCAAGCTTGTAAGTTTTTACTTTCGAAGAGAAATCCAGATGATCATTTCTGGCAGCAATCTGGATTTAAGGTGTGCATTAACAAAACATGCTGTGCTAAACATCTGTTACGAATCATCACTTAATGGTTGAAAAGTTAAGTGTTGATTAACTTTTCAGACTACAAATGGATATCTAACAATTTTTTTAGGTGTTTTATAAAACACCTAAAAATTTTTTAGGTAGTTCCATGTCACTAAAGGAAGAGATTGCTCATTTTCCTATGAGTCCCACACTCATGGGCAGGAGCCAAGAATATTCAGAAGGTTAAGTGCTAGGGTTGTCAAATAGTCTTCAAAATGTCTCACCCAAGTCTGTAGATCATATCCTGCTATGCTGGTTCTCTTGTTCTGCTTGTGTGGCAACTCCTCAAGACATCACAAGTTGTAGAGTGGCTATAAATAAGTGTGCCCTAGGTAAGCTGATTGAAGATTAGCACTTTGGAACAAGAGTTCATTAGCACCAAAAAAATGTAAAAGACTGGGAAGTGAACACATATTCTAAGCTGGTATCACCACATAACTATCAAATCACTACTGCCATCTGTTTATTTTTGCATTGTTTATGCTTCACTGATTAAGTACTCAAGTACTGTCAAAGTTATTTGATCTTGAAGACAATGCACACAGACACACACATTCTGTGATAACCTCATCCTGTAGTAGATTTAATTATTTCCAATATTTCCTTTGAAACAAGTTCAGTATATTGCTGCCATTTTGCCAAATATATTTTATTAAGACATAAGCTCTTCTCTGATAATTTACTCTCTTACAATTTTCTTTCTTTTGTTCAGGTTTACATCCATTGTTTTTTATGCTTGCTATAACTTGATTATACAGTATTATACAAAGTTGAGGAAAGAATTTTGTCAACAAACATTTATTGAAAGTCTCTCAAGAGTAGGAAGTAATCTTGCCTAGGGATCAAGAGCGTGGGCATGGGAATCAGATGGGTCTGGACCAGTTAGCACTGCTACTTAGTAACTGTAATGTGATCATCAATTCTCTTTTCTTTTCTTCTCTTTTTGCCAGCCTGCCTTCCAATCTTCCTTTCATATTTAGTGTATGTTCACTGAATATCGTCTATGTGTTGGCATTATTCTAGATATTGAAGATATTATGGTGAGCCAAGCAGGCCTCATCCTTGGTTTTATGAAGCTAACACTACAGTGAAGGAGGGGGATATAAAAATATGAATGAATATAAAATAATTACACATTATGATAAGTGCTCTGAATAAAGAACTGCATTTGATGAGAAAAATGTCAAGCAACAAAATTAGGAAAATGATAGTATCTACCTTAAAAGTTTATTGAAGGTTAAATTAGATAATGTGGGTGAAGAATTTAGCATGGCTTCTGGGTCATATTGAGCACTTGCTAAGTAGTAATCATAACATGGTAATAATTAAGGTGATGATGTAGAAGTAGTCCTAGCCTTCAAGGGTTCAAAGTCTACTGAGAGACAGCATATATTTGAGTTATTGCACTACACTATACCAGAGAAGAAGGCGATGGCACCCCACTCCGGTACTCTTGCCTGGAAAATCCCATGGATGGAGGAGCCTGGTAGGCTGCAGTCCATGGGGTCGCGAAGAGTCGGACACGACTGAGTGACTTCACTTTCACTTTTCACTTTCATGCACTGGAGAAGGAAATGGCAACTCACTCCAGTGTTCTTGCCTGGAGAATCCCAGGGATGGGGGAGCCTGGTGGGCTGCCACCTCTGGGGTTGCACAGAGTCTGATACGACTGAAGCGACTTAGCAGCAGTATCAACAACTACACTATACAGATAACAAAACTGAGGCATGGAGAGTTTAGGTCATCAGCTCAATGAAGGTGAAGGTGAAGGTGAAGTTGCTCAGTTGTGTCTGACTCTTTGTGACCCCATGGACTGTAGCCTACCAGGCTCCTCCATCCATGGGATTCTCCAGGCAAGAATACTGGAGTGGGTTGCCATTTCCTTCTCCAGGGGATCTTCCCAACCCAGGGATCGAACCCAGGTCTCCCACATTGGAGGCAGACGCTTTAACCTCTGAGCCACCAGGGAAGCCCCATCAGCTCAATATCACACAGCTAATAAGTGGTAGAACAGAAATACAAGCCCAGACAGCTCTAATGCCAATGACCACAGTCTTATCCATCATACTAAACCCCCTCTAAAAGAGCCCCTTTATTGACTGTGTTCCTCTAGTTCATTAAAAACATCATTATCACAGCTCTTACTACATTATATTTTCATCACCTTTTCCTGTGGTTGTCTCTCCTCCTAGGCCCTGGAATCCCTATTCCTCCTTGTTATTCTTAATGCCTAGATACTGTGTCTGACATAGAGAACATGTTCAGTAAACAATTTTAAACAATAAGGAAATCTATGAGTATATATATGGGAGGCCTGCACATTGTTCTTCCCAGACATTGTTCTTCCCAGAAGCAGATGCCAAATTATTTAAAATGGGATACTATTCTGTTGTTGTATTAAGATGAAATCTATTTTAGTGGGTTTCTTATGAATATTTTAGACGGAGAGAGAGCAGATAAAATGGTATTATAGTCCAAACATGCTGATAATGTAAGAGAATCACAATTACAGAAATACTAACTTTAACAATGATAGGTCTGGAGATAGGGAGATAATTTTCATCACAGAGAAATTCTTTATGGGTAAGAAAGAACTGACTGGAATTTCTTGAGAATTTAAAGTTATTATACTTACTAAAATAAATGTGTGTGTGGAAGCCATATTTGTTAATACCTTGAGGGTAGGGAATATAAACCTCATTTACTTTTGTATATTCTACAGTGACTAGCTCAAAGTAGGTGCCAATAAATAGGCTTTTAAATAAATTAACTCTGCAAGGACTCAGTAATTGTCCAAGTGAGGCTTACTTGCAATGCCTGTTTCATAGAGCCATACCCATATAAGATGGCATTGTGTGATCGAGAACAGAACTTAGCTCCTAGTCATTTCTGCAGAAGGAAAATGGTGGTTCAAAGCTGGGTAAGACATCAAACCTCTGGAACATATCAGGATTTAGATAAATGGTGAATGATAGTAATTATAAGACCAATAATAGTTAACACTTTTAAAATTCTTATTATGTGCCAAGCATGGTTCTAGGCACTTTATATACATTAATTTGAAACTCAAAGCCCTATAAAGTAGGAACTCTCATTATCCTCATTTTACTAATGAGGGTAACAGAAACAGAAAAGTTAAGCGATCTGTACAAGCTAACCTTATACATTAGCTTGCAGTGGAGCTGGGATTCAAACCCAGGCAGTCTTGCTCCACTGATCCACAGTTCATGCTTTTAGCCACTGTACTATATATAAACCCAGTGTTCAGTAGTAAAGAATCCACCTGCCAATGCAGGAGACGCAAGAGGCATAGGTTTGGGCCCTGGGTCAGGAAGATCCCCTGAAGTAGGAAGTGGCAACCCAGTCCAATATTTTTGCCTGCAGAAATCTAGGGACAGAGGAGCCTGGCGGGCTACCGTCCAGCAGGTCACAAACAGTTGGACATGACTGAGTTAGCATGCATGCACCTGAAAATAACACTAGGAATACTAAGACAAAGGAAAAGAGAGGAAGTTAAGAAAATGCTTGCATGGAACATGGCAGAAAACCCTATCTTTAGCATATTACACAGACCTTGCATGCAGTAGGTATACAAGGTCTATGTTGTGGAAAATTATGGCACAAGGGCAGGGTGGGGTGTTTTAGAACTCAGTAACATTGTATTTTCTGTTCTGCAGCTAACGGAAAGGAAGCAGCAGGATGAATCATGTTTGGGGTCTACATTAAGCCTAGGGCTCAAGAGTTTATCTTCTGTTTGGTATTTGTTGCTCAGGAAGCAATATTGTGCATTGTACTTGTTATTTTAAATCCCTCTTCATTTTCTTTGAAAATTAACAATCCATCATTGTTTGTGAACAGTGCACTGATGCCCCAGGCACACTCTCATTCTCCGTCTGATCACAGACGTCACCAGTGACGCCACAGCTTGCATCATGGCTATGCAGGGTCAGAGAATTGATGGGGGCTTTAAGACAAGGCTCCCCAGAGGCTTGAGAGAGATGATGCTACTAGGCAAGTGAGGGTTTTACCTTTTTATGAGTATTACCAAGGATGGATCAGGGAACCACTCAAAGGGATCAGGATATCACAACATAGTCTTTCTTGGGGAAGGGGAAGGGAGGGAAAAGAAAAAAAAAATAAAGGGAAAGGGAAAGATTTTTATGCTGGCTTATATAGTAAGTAATTATTCTCACATGAGCTGTAAGTGTGGTGGGGCAGAGCTAGATTCTCAGGGTCTGCGGATGAGAGCCTCAGGATACAGGGTGTTTCACAAAGTAACCTTCATGCTGGAAGACTCATTGTTCTAATCTATAAGCTGAAGAGTCTTGGAGAGAGCCACCTCCATACTGGAGCAGTAATAGGAATGTTAAAAGTTTTAAACTAGATATATAAGAAGCTAGGGTGCCAAGCTAGCTCTCCAGATGGCAGCTGCAGTGGGGTTGTGGTGTAGTGAGGAAGAAGGTCAAACATTTTGGCATATGCCTCTCCAAGGAACTCACAGCATTTACCCTACATTTATGAAGGGATCAGGGTACAGTGAGAGGAGTACAGACGTTGGGCCCAGATCTCAGATCAAGTCTTGGCTACTTACTAGCTGTGTGACTTTAGGCAAGTTTCGAAAACTCTTTAGCCTGTTTATTCACCTGCAGTTAGAAATAATGGTATCTATCTTTCAGATACTAAGCTAATGATAATAATGTTGATTCCTAATATTGATTAAATGCTTGCTTGTGTGAATGCATGCTCAGTTGCTTCAGTCATGTCTGATTCTTTGCAACTCCATGGACTGCAGCCCGCTAGGCTCCTCTGTCCATGGGATTCTCTAGGCAAGAATACTGCAGCGGGGTGCTATGCTCTCCTCCAGAGGATCTTTCCAAGCCAGGGATGGAACCCGAGTCTCCTGTGTCTCCTACATTGCAGGCAGATTCTTTACTGCTGAGCCACCCAGAAGCTGATTAAATGCTTATTATATGCCAAACACTGTTTTAAGGCTTTATATGAGATATTTCATTTAATCTACATAACAATCCTATGAGATAGGTAAGATTTATCATTAGATCCATTTTACAGATAAGCAAAATGGAACACAAAGAAGTTAGGAAGTTACCCAGGGTCCCAGATGGAGTTAATGCTGGAGGTGAAATTCAGATTCAGGCAGTGTGGCGCCAGATCCCACACTTAGCCACTGAACTATATCCTATCACCACACTATAAAGAACGCAGAACCTAAGATCTGACACAGACCAAGTACTTAGTTGTGATTTAACCCCACTTCCCTTATCATTCCCTTTCTTTTTATCTGTTTAAGAAAGAAACTATTTGGCTGCTGTGTGGGGGTCTCTTCTCCCACTTCCCTAAGTTGGAGCAGGGGCCTCCTTAGTTATTTCAGGGTGATCTGGCATGTGTGAGTTGAAGAATCTCAGAGATAGTCCTTGTCAATTCAATGTGATGAGCTGAATGTGAGCCAAGAAAACAGGCTGAAATCGGAGGTAGGGGTGGTGGAGTCCCAGCAGGCCCTACAATGGGAACCTTGGAGGGCTTCCTCTGTCAGTAAGAGCAGAGGTGAGCTGTCCTAGAGAGGCTGTCTTGGGCTTTGCTGAGGTCTGTAATTCCCCACTCTTGGCTTCTTGGGCTTCTGAGATACCAGTGAACTCATATTACGCTGGTCAAGGGTGAATGGTTGACCGTGGTTCTCTAGTCCCTAGGATTGCATCATCACATTCCACGTAGTCCCTCATCTAACACTTACAGAAAGTACACCAGAAGCATAACTGGGCCACAAAAATGCTACTAGACACCAGCTCCTTTAACATCTCTACTAATTGCCGGATAAGCCACACATTTCTTTTCCTTGTTTTGAGACAGACACATGACTATTACTGTCTGATCCCAGATAGTGTAACTACCGGCTTTCAACTGGAAATCTTACTATTTAATAAACTAATTGCATTTCAGGTACTGAGCCTGCTCTTTAGGTTAATGGCATGGTTGGTGGTGGAGGGTGTGTGTGGAGAAAGAACAAAATAGAAGCATAAAACTCTGAAAGTTCCCAAAGCTCTCTGGTCAATGCTTTTCTGAGGTAAGTTGCGTAAGAGATGACTTGGCAACCCTGCAGCTATGCTGTTGGAAGTCTGGCAAGATCTCTTGGAGGAAAAACAAATAAACAGCCCAGAGGTTAATCCACAAGCCGTTCTGCTTTAGCCCTTGTCGCTGAAAATCTTTCCAACATGTTTCAGTCCACTTCTTGCCATAGGAGATAGAGTAAAACAAAGATAAATATAGCCTGGGCTAGATCTGGAATTAGGAGGGCTGAGTATAAGCTCTGGCTCCACTATTTACTTGTGGTGCAGCAATCACTTACACCCATGTTTGCCCAAGTGCATTCCAATCATGTGCATCAGAATCACCTGGAGTGCTGTCTAAACAGCCAAGTTCCAGGGTCCACGGCTGAGGTTTTCATCTGAGTGGTGCCAAGAATCTGCCTATTGAACAAGCAGCCTAGATAACTCTTATGCCCACTACACATTTGCAAAACACAGAGTTTCAGTTTTCTCATCTGTAAATAAGAATGGTGAAAACAACACATGTGGTCAACCCGAAACTTTGAGTGAGGTTATGGCAGAGCTTCAAGATACATTCTGAATATTAATTTAACAAACATGTTAAAGACATGTAGCATTTGATGGTACCAGGGTGAAAAATCCATGTTTCTCTGCTCTTTGAGGGGCTTATAGAGTAATGGGAGAGACAAACGTGAAAACAAAATTATTGTTTGATAATGGCTAAATGGGTGTGAAGAAAGGGGAAGTAGCTACTCTGCTAGTACGAGAAGTGGTGGTGGAGGTGGGAGGGGAGCATAGAGGAAGTGATGCTAAGCTGGAGAAGATTATTTTAAAGTGGGTTTTGAGAGAGAAGTCAATTATGGTAATGTGGGTATCTTAAAAGTGTAGCAGATAAGGCTGTATGTGCTAAGTCTAAAACCTATAATAGAAAGTGTTCTTGTTTGGGGGATGGGTATGAGTGGAGAGTATTTTCTGTATCAGTTTACTTATTACTCCTGGCTCCTAGAAGTAGAGTGTTAAAAAACTGGAGTCATTTTGTGTTCCCTAGTGTGTGGGACTCTGAGAGGATGGATATTCAACTATGTTGTTGACTTGCTCTGCAAGTCACTAACTGGAAGGCCATGGTCTAAGTTAGGGGTGGGACACTGGCTATGAGCACTATAAACAAGTCAAGTGTTAAATCCTACTGATAATGGGAACTCTGGCTTGAGAACTAGCTGCCTCAGCAGAGAGATCCTCGAATATTAAGGGCAATGCTATATATACACATGGAGCCGCAGCAGCCAGTGACTAATGGCTCTGCTTTGGGCCAGCAACCCTGGCCCCGTTCTGGCTTCTTTACCTCTACAGGCCAGCCCAACTTGAGTTTTTAAACTCCACCTCAATTTGAAAATAATCAGGAAACAAAAGGCTTTACTATACAGAACGTCACACTGTCCCCACTTCGCCTCATGTTTCAAAATGACTGAGGTTTTCTGGAAACTTGTAACATACTTTCAACAACTCCCTTCATGCCTTTGCCCAGACCAAGGATAATAAACTCTCAACCCTTAATGCTGTATGACCTCAAGCAAAGAAAAACGGAGTTGTAACAATGATTAAGATCGTGGTTTTGGATTACATCTGAGTTCTAATCTTGGCCTGCAGCTTATTAGCTGCATGATTCTAATGAAGTGACTCTGTTCTTCATTTTCCACATTTGAAAAATGAGGATAACAAGTACCTATCTCATAGGGTTGTGGTAAGGATTAAAAGAGAAAATATGTTGGAAAAAAAGCCCCACTGCAATGCTTAGCTTAATAAGTAGTAGTAGAATACTAGTAATCATTATTAATACATTAACCATACTGGGCATTACCTCTGATACCTTTTGGTAAACAGGGGCTATTATGGGTGAGGAGAGACGGGGGTGTTATGATTACTTCAGGCGAAAAGAACAGGAAAGCACCAGTATAGGAACCAGCCATTAATAATAGTGGGGGATGTATTTAAACAAAGAAGAATAAGATGGCTTCTCTTTAACCAATTCTTTACCAACAGCACTGCCAGAAAGAACAGCATGACTATCGTATATGCCTCTTATTTGATTGATGCATTTTCTAAAAGCGGTACTGCTAATAAAATCCTCAGAAGATTTTCCAGTGTGACCTTCCTTCAAACCCATCAGACCTGCTGCCAAAACCCACTTGCTTTTTTTTCTCCAAAAGCATGAATGACATTTGTATCCAGGCTCTCCTCTCGTGATCACCTCATCTATGGTGGAGGAAAACCACAATAAGTTAGTGTCACATCTCAATTAACCGTCACCAGGATAGGGGGCAGTGGGGTAGGTAGGAGAAGAGGTTGCTCTTCATGGCCAGCTTTCCAAGAAGACAAAGGAAGGTTAGAAAGGGAGGTCACAGCATGGACCTCTGTGGCAGCTGGGCAGAGGACAACCATTGTATTGATTACAATCATTGTATTGATTACTCCTACTCTAGGAGTAATTCGTATGCAAAGTGATTTGGTCAGCAGTTTGTGATTCTGGAACACTATTCATAAAAGTGCCTTTCCTGGAATCTATCTTATATATGACGTATTTTTCCCCATTTAATTCAATAGTTCTCCTGAATATTTTAATACAGCAATAGTAGTCCAAATAGCAAACACATGTGAGTTATTGACTTTCTTTCCTTTTATCCATTTCTGCTGTAACTGAAATTTTCATCCTGAGTGAATCTCCAGGCCACTAGTGACATTACCTTCAATCCATTCGTGTTTCTTTTTCTTTCTTTCTTTTAAGTTGCTATTAACATGGAAGAGACATAAGCAGTTAAAAATAAAAGACATCTAGGTTGGTGACGATCTCCAGAGCAAAGCTTACAGGGACTGGTAGAGCAAATTTGATTTGAAAATGATTACACAAGGTGAATTCTGTGTAAATAATGAATTGGAAAGAAAATCAGGCTGGGAGTATTTGCTTATCCACTTATTTCCACATGGAAGAAAAGCCGTAATTCCTGTCAGCCTGTGCTTACAGCATGCCTAGATTGGCCAGAGAGAAACCAACCAGTGACAAAAATAAATACACAAGCCCACTCGTCCACTGCGTTCTCTGTCAGGTGCAACACCAAGGAAAGCCATAAAGATAATATGTCTTTGGGTAACAACCCATAAATCCATGGTTACAGTTCAAGCACTTAGCTTCAAATTCCCAAATGATCATGCCACTGTCTTTCCCCTTCCAGAAGCTAGAAGTTCACGTTCAAAAAGGAGGGGAGGGGAGGGGAGGGGAGGGGCAAGGCAGCTAAAATGCTCAGCGACCCTAGCAAAATTCTGGGAAGGCTTGCCCTCCTCACAAATCACATCTTGAGAAACTAACTGGTATGTCGCTGGAAGACACTGTCAGAGCTAGCTAAAGATTTTATCAAAGTGCCCCTAAAACAAAACAAAGCAAAGAACAAAGTGCGCCTAGCTTTCAAGAGCAGTGTTCCTTATAATGCAGAGCTGATTTCTGCATATCAAGTCTTATTTTTCCATTGACTCACACTTTTTCTATTTTTAAAAATTAAATATTGAGTAGTTATAAAGAGGAATTTAGAAGAGACAAATGTGAAGTATAAAAACAATGATTCATGGCTCAAGAGGGAGGGGATATTATATACTTAGGGCTGATTCATGGTTTTGTATGGCAGAAACCACGACAACATTGTAAAGCAATTATTCTCCAATTTAAAAAAGAGAGAACAAAAAGCAAAAAAAAAAAAAAGTGCACTTAAAATTGTATGTACAACAGGCAGTTGAAGAAAAAGAATATAACTATTACTTTTAAGGGTTTCCCAGGTGGTGCAGTGGTAAAGAATCTGCCTGCCAATGAAGGAGACGCAAGAGATGTGGGTTCCATCCTTGGCTCAGAAAGATCCCCTGGAGAAGGAAATGGCAACCCACTCCAATATTCTTGCCTGGAGAATCCCATAGACAGAGGAGTCTGGTGGTCTACCATCCAGGGGGTCATAGAGAGTCAGACATGACTGAGTGAGCGCGCATGCATGCATGAAAAAGGCCACCATGTGCCCCTCCCCTAATTCTTTCCATCTCCCCTCAGAGATAACCACTATTCTGAATTTTGTGTTAATTATTCCTTGCTTATCTTTATAGTACTACTATGCATAATGACTGTCTCTTCAGAATGTTTTATCTGATTTTCAGAAGGATTCTTCAGTCTCCAGGAGCTTTAACTTATGCTGTTCTTCACATTCCAATGAGCTCCCTGGCTTCCCCCATCCACTTCCAGGTTGCCCAGTAACTGGTAATCTATGAACAAAGGTAACATTTAGTAGTGAATTCATATAGAAAGTCAGGCTTCCCAGGCGGTGCTCGTGGTAAACAACCTGCCTGCCCGTGCAGGAGATGGAAAAGAACTGGGTTCAATCCCTGGGTCAGGAAGATCCTCTGGAGGAGGGCATGGCAACCCACTCCAGTATTCTTGCTTGGAAAATTCCATGGACAAAAGAGCCAGGAGGGCTACAGTCCAAGGGGAAGAACCAGACACAACTGAAGCGACTTAGCATGCACACATATGGAAAGTCATTAATTCTTTTGTAAGAAGGCTACTTATGTTTTTCAAGTGAATTTCTGCATGGGTCTTAATTTGTTTACCCAGAGTTTTGGGGACATGGTGGTGGCAGTGGGCTAGCAAGCAGGGTGACAGGGCTGTGTGTATTGCCTGTACATCAGGGTTTGGAGTTAGAAGACTTTTATCAGTTTGCTGGATATGTGACTTTGGGCCAGTCATTTAATATGACTTGGTTCCTTCATCTCAAAAACACAGGCAACAACAATAATACTGATTTTACAGGGTTGGTGAGATGGTTAAACAAGAGATATTAATTGCAAGAGTATTTTGAAAGGTAGAGGATACTCTATCAAGGTTACTCATTAATGCTGCTGTGGCTCTGCTGCTGTTGTCAACGCTATAACATCATTCCTGTTAAAGTCAAGGTAAAGGGCTAGATGGTTATGAATTTTTGAGAGTTTGGAGCTAATCCACAGATTTATCCTTGCCAGCTGTCTGGCAAAGCTGGCACAGCACAGACAAAATTAAAATTTCCTTTCCAGCTCCGTACTACTGGTCTATGTGGAATCTTTCCACCTTTGAACATTTTCCTCAAATCCCACTGAACCAGCCCAAGCTGCATATGTGGGAGTCATGTTTGCTCTGGACTAGTGCAGAAGCCTAGGGCAGAAAGTAGTCACACATTAGAGGTATCCAACATTTTCTTTTCAAGCTATTTCTTATAGGATGGTGCCGGCTGGTGACTCAAACAACAATTTGTACGTGATGTGTTCATCACCTGGTTTGTGCCTGAGGAACCTCCTGAAGGTCTTGACTTTTGCCTGTGTGATATTAACATAACCATGTGCACGTCCTTACCATTTTGTTTTTAAAAGGGTTTTCTCTCCTTGAAGATCTATGAGAATGAGAATAAGCAGTGGAAAGCCACGTTTCCATTCTGCAAATGGTATAATCAAATCTGTAAATGGGCAAAAGTACACACAAGAGATGCTCCATAAAACTGTTGGCAATTATTTCAGTGAACAGACACAAGTTGTATATAGTGCCCACAGCTGCCGCAGGTGTGTAAAGAGATTCACAAAACAAAGGGGAAATATCGATCATCTTCTAAATATGGTGCTGGGCTACCTGCTTGGGTGCCCAGGAGGGGGTGAGGGAGGAAAAGTGCTGGTAATATTCCCACACATGTTTCCCAGTCTTGAGGCTGGACAGCCACATACCCTTCTGCTGCTAAGGAAAAAAAAAAAAAAAAAAGACAGGCGCAGACACATGGGACAGGCTGTTTGACTTCTGAGGTCATGAAGCTCTTGCCCTTCGCCTAACAGCTGACGTCTGGAATAAGCAGGCCAGCCCAGCATGGCCTCTGCAGAGGCTAGCAAGAGGGCTCCAGCTGAGGGGTGGCTGCAGCTATGGCAACAGATTCCCAGGAATGAGTTAACACCAGCCAAAGGGGTTACTGGGAGAGGCAAGGGCTTTTATATCAATGCACTAGGGAAAGAAATGCAATACAGCGGGAAGGAGGTCCATTAATAAAGCTGAGTGATAAAATCCACCACCATTCTTAAATTGGACTTGGCTACTTAAACTGCTTTTCCAAATCTGTTCCCGGTATTCTAGCTGTTCATCGAGACACTAGCTTATTTAAAGAATAAAAGCAATACTATATTATAAAGTGTAAAAGGAGAAAATAGGATAGGCAGAAGGGTATAAAATTAGACTTGCAAACAAAGGAAGAAAGGAAAACAAGAGATGTCTATACCTATGTTTTGTTCTGAATATGTTCAAACAGCTTGTAATTACTAACAATCACCACCTGACAATAAATTACCCTCCTATATGTGGATTACAAGCTGCATTATCATGATGCATTAGAATCAATCTGAGTACCAACAATAATGGGTGGTTGGGTGGCTAAACATGGCCCCCAATTACTGCTGACTGCCCTCTCTTTCTGTGGCCACAAAACAACTGTCATCAATATTCTCTCAGAGAATGTTTTCTTATCAGCAGTATGTCCTCAAAATATCCCTGGAAGGCAGGTCGATATGGATGGGCTTTTTGAAGAAAACAGGGAGGCATGGAGAGGTTAAGTGAAAATTAGCGGAGGCAGCATGACCATTCCATGACAGAATTTGGGTTAGAAAGAGAGGCGAGGAACAGAGGCAAAGTGCCTTGGGCAGCTCCTTTGAAGCTGGCAGGACCTACTGAATGTACTGGGTCAGAGTTTTCAGCTACTCTCTCAGCTACTGTGAGGATCGTAGATGCCTCAAGCCACTATGAATGGGATACATGGTTGTAGCTCAAAGCACAGAACCATAGAGTACATTTTTACCTCTGGCAGAGTACAATACAACATCAGAGTAAAATTTCCCTTCTGAGAAGAAAAAAAAAAAAAGTACCCTGGAATCCAGAAACCAGCAGAGTTCATTTGAATAGTTTCATGAATGAACGAGTGGTACTTAGTGTTTTTCTTAGTCTGAGGGGGTCACAAGAGAAACAAGACAGTTACTTCCCTCAGAGAGTTTATAATCTTTGTGGAGGGTAAGGGTGGGCGAATTCACACATGAAATGGAGACCAACAAGACTCTTCAATAGAAGCGCTAAGAATAAAGTGACAATCTTCCTTGTCCTACTGGCTAGAGGAAAAGAATGAGAAAATCTGAACAGTGAAATGTTGGTAAGTTCCTCCATGAATGTCACCAGGAGAACTTATGCTAACAAGTGTATTAGCTATTTCCATCAGAAGTAGATATACTCACAAAATGGGTGTACAAAGGAGGTGAACAGCAGAGAGCACGAGGTACACAAGAAAGACAGATGAGGTTTCAGGGAACTAGGACAGATGTGTTTGCCATTATTTGAATGTGATCATGTCATTTCTGAACCAAACTGCATTGATGATAGGGTCTGCTTCCCTGCAGACAGCACTTCTTGGGCCAGCACATCTGCTTGGTCTGTCCCAATATACAGCTACAGGGCAGATAATTCAAGATGGAGTGCTCTGGTGAGCACATGGAAGGCAGATCGTCTGTTGTGGGCTGAAGAGAGATCCACATGTTTTAGCTATTAGACATAAAAAACGGGCCAAGCTGTCATTCTGTTTCAGAAATTAAGGTGTTTGACTTGTGTGCCTGTCCAGATGGAATGTTAGGCCCCTCATAGGGTATCTGCAAAGAGGGATTGAATTTTCCTGAGGGGGAAAAAGCATTCTGGATCTGTTTTAGTGACTTAGTCGGTCTTCATTATTATTCCAGATGATGCCTTCCTGAGCCACTTCAATTCCTGCTTTCTCTGCTCCACAGCCTCAGGCTATACAACTCACCTTTCTTACAAACACCACTGGCTCTAGGAGACTTGCACAGGGGATGAAGATTACTAAAAATCAATAAAAACCCAACCACTGAACACACATGTCCTGCACACAGTGGGTCAGCAGTATGACTGTCACAGGTGAAACTTGAACATTGTGTGAAGAACAGGCTATAGGGCTTCCCTAGGTCACTTGCAAATTTCTCATTGAAAACAATTAAATTCAGAGTTGCAATCTGACTATAACCCCCTCTGGGGCTTCCCAGGTGGCTCAGTAATAAAGAATCCACCTGCCAATGTAGGAGAAGCAGGTTCGATCCCTGGGTTGGGAAGATCCCTTGGAATAGGAGATGGCAACCTGCTCCAATATTTTTGCTTGGAAAATCCCATGGACAGAGGAATCAGGAGGGCTACAGTGCACGGGGTTGCAAAGAGTTGGACGTGACTAAACAATGGAACATTCACGTACATAACTCTCTCTACTGGGCCTATTTTCTGGAATAGAAAATTGACAGTTGCTGTCTCTTTTAAGGAAATTTGAAAGAGATCACGAATTATGCCCAAACGAACTGTCATACTCTAAGAAGTCTGTGACCCCATTCCCTGTAGCCTCAAGGTATTAGAGCTTTGACAATAGCCTGGATGTGACTTGATAGCCTCAGAGACCATCTTTGGATTTTTCCAGGAATATAAATGGCAAGTCATTATTACATGAATGTTACTTGTAGAAGTTGAACTGATGAGTATATGAGACACATGCATCAGGAGTGCATGAACTCACAACAGGGTTGGCCAAGAGAGGTAAACCAAAGAGAGAGCCATCAGGTACCAACTGAGCTATAAGGGAAGCCCCTGGAAAGACAGAACAATTAGGAAATTGGGAAGAGAGATGAAGGTTAAATGGAACCAGGATGGAGGTATCTGCCACTACCTGAATAAAATTATGTGTCTTTTTTTTTTTTTTTTTTTGAGCCAAACTCCACTGATAAGTCCGGCTTCCTTAGGAGCAGCATTTCTCAGGCAAACAAGTTTAGAAGTCATTTGGGAAGAAATATTTCTTTCCTCTGACATGAGCGGCTAGGTGGAAAAGATGAGTAGACATTTGCTTTGGGAGCAAGAGGTTCTGAGCTTAATGCCTATCATCTCTTAGAGATGATGGTGTATTGTATATATCCATAAAATCACTGTAGCTGCTTGCTTTTTCCAGGGCGTCAGAGTACACACTCTATCTTTAAATGTCTGTTTTTCAACCTGGCTATATCTTGAAATCTGTTTTGAATACAGCTCAGATAGGAAGGTTTTTGTCAAGCACGCAGTGACTCACCTTCAAGCACAACAGAACACCAGGAGAGCAGCCTGACCTTTGTAGTAAAATTAATTTGATGCTTATAATCTAACCTGGAGTCCATAGCTTTTATTTATATGACAGAGTCACAAGACAAATTAGCAGGGATTATTAAATTCCACTTAAATTAGAGGGGAGAATTGAGGTTGATGAATTTCAGGATACTGGTGAGTTGGCCAAAACATGTGGGAAAGGAAAGGAATATAGACTTCTAGGAATAAAGTGAAAGAGGCTACCCTTAGTGCACAGTAGGCACTCAGTGAGAACTGATACAGTGAATGAGGAAAGGGTAAGACAAATGTGATGTCTGACACCCAGGAAGCCCCTTTCCTACCTCCCACTGATGAAACTTCAATCCCTATGAGCTTCTCACACAGGGAAGCCATTTGGCAAGTGCCAGAGCCCCCAGCATGAAGCTGGAAGGTAAGTGGGTTAATGATGGTATCAGGCATGTCAGCCTGTATTCCCCTTCCCATTTGAGCTGGTGGTAGGATGTCTAGAGTAGAAGACTGCTAATGAGAAATGAAGAGAGTCAAATGGATACCAACAAACTAAGAAGATGGCTAAGAGATGGCTGAGAACTTCAAAGAGGAGAATTTCTATTTGGTTTCCAGAAAGTTTCTCCAACAGCAGCCCCAACTCCAGCAGGACCCAGGAGGAGTAAGTGTTTCTGTCAACTGCATTTTAAACAAGTGTGTTATGCACAAACCTTTGACTGTTTGCTGTGGGAGATTCTAGTTGGTTTTATTTAGGCAATATAATAATGTAACTTTCTGAATCTGATGCTCTTTATCTGAACATTCATGATAATGATTCATCTCTGTTCTTCTTTCTTTACCAATGATACTTGCATTCTATTAGCAAATATAATTTTGTAGAGGATGATAAGGGAATCAAAATTATCCAATTTGTTTCCATCATAGGAGCAGAAAGAATCCTTAAATGGTCTGTTTTGCATCATCGGACTGATTTCAATAAGTTTTTCTGTAGTAGTCAGAGTCTGTAGCATTAAATATTACTCATCATTGTAGAGTCAGTACTAATTTAATACTACAGAGATAGCCTGGCTTTGTCTAAGTGAACCCCTTCTTATTTTTATCTCACAGGAACTGAACATTTTCCAGTCTGGAGGTTCTCCTGTACAACAGGAAGTATGATGACATTGTACCTTTCCAAGACATACTTAGCGCTAGTATTATTCTATGAATAATTAACTGGGTACCTGCGATATATTCTCTGCTGGGTTGTAAGAACTTTGAGGGCAGGGTGGTACCTTATATACTGTTAATTATGCCCTGGAATATGGCCTAGTGAATGAACAAGCAGTGGAGTTTTATTTCCTTCAATTTGCTGACAGCACTGTAATGCCTGACAATAATTGTGGCTCATGCTATTTACTGGTTATTTTTTAAAGTAAAAATGCTTTCCCAAATTTTATACAAATTTTCATGTTCATCTTGCTGATATTTTCTAAATTAATTTCTTCTTTCACTAACTGAACTTAGCCTACATAAGAGCTTTAAACTCTAATAGGGGTTCTCTAGTTAGCCGGTTGGTTCTGCCTATAAAAACAATCTCAAGTCATGGGAATAAGATCAGGGGAACTAGGGATGATACGCCAAGTATTCAAACACCAGTATGGCATGAGTAACTAAATAGAACCTCACCACTGGAATAGGGCCCAGGAAATCCCTTGTTGTGCCAGAGGTCAACCTATTATTGCTAGACTGTGGGAAGCCTGGAGGATACTAGAAGGGTCAGGCAGTCATTTAGGAGGTATCTGAACAGTGATTATCTATTAGCAGGAATGGCTGGTGATCACTTATGGGGCACCTGACAATACCTATTTACCAACTGGTACAGAAGTTTTTGAATATTTTAAAACTACTATGCCCAGCTAGTGCACACTTGCTGAATATCAGTCAGGAGGTTATGGACCTACCTTCACTTGGGCGTGCAGCATAATAAGCAGAGAATCCTACCCACAGCTGCAGTCTTCTTAAGTAATCTGTTTTAATGTTCCAGGAAACCATTGTGATAAAAGTTATTCCTTATGTTAAGCCCCAATACAAAAAACAAACAAACAAACAAAAACAAAAAACAAACCCTTTCTATAGAAATATTCATCTATGTCCTCTTATTTTGTTTTATGAACTTCTAATCACTTTTTATGTGTTAAACATGCTTTTTTCTTCTAAAGAAATTATTATTTAAAAATGCCTCTCAGTGATGTGTTGAGCTTAAAAAGAGAAAAGATGCCAATGTGTATAGTTTTCCCCCATGCAATGGAAGGTAAGCCAGGGAGGGTAACTGAGAAGCACAGACATAGAGCAGGAAACTGAGTAGCTGGGCTTGCTGTCTCCTGCTTGAGTAGAGAAAGCAAAAAAAAAAAAATGTTTAATGGCAGCAGCTGGACAACAGGGAGTTCTTTGTTCAAAACATTAGAAGCAATGGAAATAAAAGTGCCATGTTTTTGTTTAAAACCCTTTGTTGTGTTAGTCCAATATCCAGGTCTCTGGCTGGCAGATCTACTCCACTTCAACATGCAGTGGCTGCTTAGGCACCTCACTGTCATCTACCCCTACCTGCACATTTCCACTCACTGTGTCACAAGGAGCAGCAATTGCTTCTCTGTGGGGATTGGCTGGATTCCAAGGCCTTAGTTTGGGTAGACTTGTCTTTGCCATTTAGCATTAATTTTACTTCCTGGCATGCTAATGAAATTGCTCAGAAACTTGGATAAGATGTGTGGGAAATTGGCAAGGTGACTGATTCCTATTTCTCTTGAGGTGATGGCTGCAGCTCTACTAGATATTGTGAGTAGAAGCCAGTGGCAGATTTCCTTAGGTATAGGCTGGGTAAATGGATGAGTCAGAATCACAATTTCTGCCTGGAAGGAACATGTTCATCATAGCCTAGTTGCAGGGGTATCAAAATTCTTGCTTAGTCATAAAATCAAATGAGTAGGAATACATAAAATAATACAAACCAACAAAATAGGAATTCTCACAAATGTATGTTTAAAACAAAAGCTCAAGGGACTTCCCTGGAGGTCCAATGGCTAAGACTCCATGCTCCTAGGTTTGATTCCTGGTCAGGGAACTAGATCCCACATGCTCCTGCAGGCTACAACTAAGACCCAGTACAGCCAAATAAAAAGCAAATAAATAATTTTTTTTTTTAAAAAAAGAAAAGCTCAGGGATATCATGTATACTTTACTTTCTGGGACACCTCTCAGATTGCAAGTTAGACATACAAAGGAACTTGGAGTGCACACTAATGAACAGTTTAAAATGGTATGTTGCATAGTAGCCTGGAGGCAGAGGACTTGCTACAAGTGTTTTTTAATTAACTATGAAATATCTCAGAAATAACCCCTTCACTTCTCATCAACTGTACTATAAAGAGATCTCCAACAAAACAAAGCCCTTACCCTTATGTATGGGATTTCTTTGTGAACCTGGCTCCTTTGGGTTGGACTGATGGCTACAGAATATACATTGAAAATAATGGCTTGAGGTCCATAGATTTGAAAAGCTCTAACAAGCATGCCCCGGAGAAGGCAATGGCACCCCACTCCAGTACTCTTGCCTGGAAAATCTCATGGACGGAGGAGCCTGGTGGGCTGCAGTCCATGGGGTCGCAAAGAGTCGGACATGACTGAGCGACTTCCCTTTCACTTTTCACTTTCATGCATTGGAGAAGGAAATGGCAACCCACTCCAGTGTTCTTGTCTGGAGAATTCCAGGGATGGGGGAGCCTGGTGGGCTGCCGTCTCTGGGGTCGCACAGAGTTGGACACAACTGAAGCGACTTAGCATAGCATAGCACAACAAGCATGCCCAGTGGGGGAGACTGATTAGACAGTCACAGACTTCTCCAATTTTTACGTGTATCCCTGCCTGCTCTGAAGTTGCATGAGCTTCCAACTTACCCAGGGATATCACTTATGTAATAAACCAAATATTCATACATGAGTATCAAGGGCTCCTTATGAAACACCTGACATTTTTTCAATAAAGGAGTTTTGTATGTGTCACTTGGTCTGTGCTCTGCTGAGGGCATATTGCTCTGACAGTAGAAAAACGTGCTCTTTCCAGCAAGATTTAGTTTCATTTCCTTTTTCTTCCCAGTCTCTCTCTAATGACTGGAAGTAGAATGAGACTTCGATTTTAGGATGATTTAGAGGTCTGTGAGTTGGCTCTTTCTTCCCTTGGTGTGTAACCAACTTCAAAGAAGCAATTGTATAACTACTAAGGAAATTAGTTCCTTTGCCAAGGGATAGAGACCTTTTGTCATAAGCCAGAATGAATAACTAAGCCCTTCTGTCTCCATCTCAAGAGGGCCTCGGGCTGAAGAGGAGCGTCTGGCTGGTGGTCTAGGTTTGCTCACGAGAGCAGCAGGCAGTCAGCTGGTCAAGAATACTGTTTCTGTGCTTTCTGTAGGCAGAAGCACTGAAGTAGGGAGGTGAGGGTGAGTGTGGGGAAGACAAAGGGGAAATAAGACAGTAAACAAATGAAAGAATGTAAAGTAAATATATAGCACAATGCCTGATGGGTACATCTCTATGTAGAGCTACCACTTATTGCTCAATTATCTTCCTTTGTAACTTGCTGCATTAAGCATTTTATATGTATCTTATACTTACAACCACCTTATGAGGCAGGTATTATTATGATTCTCATTTTATGAAAATGCTAAGAAAGACTGAAGGCAGGAGGAGAAGGGGACGACAGAGGATGAGATGGTTGGATGGCATCACCAACTCAATGGACATGAGTTTGAGCAAATTCTAGGAGATGGTGAAGAACAGGGAAACCTGGCATGCTGCAGTCCATGGGGTCACAAAGAGTCAGACACGATTGAGTGACTGAACCACAACAATAGGTGTTAGGCATTATATTTGGCACATTACTTTTTTGGCCCATCCGATATTTGGTGCATTACTTATGCCTAATCCTCACAACACTCTTGAGTTGCAGGTATGATTATCTCCATTTACAGTTGAAGAGATGGTGGTTTAAAAAAGTTAAGCAACCTGCCCAAGATCACACAGGGAGTAAATGGCAGAGTGAGGATTCTAATCCACACTTGACTACCAAGCCCATGCTTTTTTTTTTTAAATAAGTAAATTCCCTAGTGATGCTGAGGCTGCTGGTACATGGAACTCATTTTATTTTATTTATTTATTTTTTGGCTGTGCTGAGTCTTTGTTACATGTGGGCTTTCTCTAGTTGTGGTGAGTAGGCGCTACTCTTCATTGCAGTGTGTGGGCTCAGTAGCCGCAGCTCCTGGACTCTAGAGCGAGGGCTCAGTAGCTGCGGCTCCTGGGCTCTAGAGCAAGGGCTCAGTAGTTGCAGGGAAAGGATCTAATTGCTCTGCAGCAGGCGGGATCTTCCCAGAGCAGGGATTGAATCTGCATTGGCAAGCGGATTCCTATCTACTGCGCCACCAGGGAAGTCCGAAAGCCCATACTTTTAAGCACTGAACTCTGCCACCTCTACTGCAATCTGATATATGCTAGACATTAAGTAAATGTTTGTCCCCATCCCAGTTGGGACAGTGAAGGTAGGTGGAGAACAAAGAGTTGAAGGTAACCTGAATTTAGCAATCAGAGAAGGAGAGGTTGAGCAGTGGAGATAGAGCTATAGCTGCTATTTTCCTGTGGTGTTACACAAGATGTGGGGAGAGGCGATAAAGGGGAGACAAAAGGTAACTGATTTCTTTTTTTAAATCCAATTTTATTTTATTTTATTGCCATTTTTAAATTTTATTTTAATTGGAGGCTAATTACTTTACAATACTGTGGTGGTTTTGCCATACATTCACATGAATCAGCCGTGGGTGTACATGTGTTCCCCATCCGGACCCTCCCTCCCACCTCCCTCCCCATCCCATCCCTCAGGGTCATTCCAGTCCACCAGCCCTGAGCACCCTGTCTCATGCATTGAACCTGGACTGGTGATCTATTTCACATATGATAATATACATGTTTCAATGCTGTTCTCTCAAATCATCCCACCATTGCCTTCTCCCACAGAGTCCAAAAGTCTGTTCTTTACATCTGTGTCTTTTTTGTTGTCTCGCATATAGGGTCATTGTTATCATCTTTCTAAATTCCATATATATGGGTTAATATATCCAGTGTTCTTGCCTGGAGAATCCCAGGGACGGGGAGCCTGGTGGGCTGCTGTCTATGGGGTCGCACAGAGTTGGACACGACTGAAGGGACTTAGCAGCAGCAGCAGCAGCAGCAGCATACTGTATTGGTGTTTTTCTTTCTGACATACTTCACTCTGTAGAAGAGGCTCCAGTTTTATCCACCTCATTAGAACTGATTCAAATGCATTCTTTTTAATAGCTGAGTAATATTCCATTGGGTATATGTACCACCACTTTCTTATCCATTCATCTGCTGATGGACATCTAGGTTGCTTCCATGTCCTGGCTATTGCAAACAGTGCTGTGATGAACATGGGGGTACACGTGTCTCTTTCAATTCTGGTTTCCTTGGTGTGTATGCCCAGCCGTGGGATTGCTGGGTTGTATGGCAGTTCTATTTCCAGTTTTTTAAGGAATCTCCACACTGTTCTCCATAGTGGCTGTACTAGTTTGCATTCCCACCAACAGTGTAAGAGGATTCCTTTTTCTCCACACACTCTCCAGCATTTATTGTTTGTAGACTTTTTGATAGCAGCCATTCTGACTGGCATGAGAAGGTAGCTGATTTCTATCTCCTCATCTCAAAATGTAAGAAGAAGAGAGACCACTCAGCATAGGAACTGGGGCTAGGAACTAACAATGTAAGAGAGTTATACTATCTGAGCTAGGTTGGTGTGCCAGTTATTGACAAATTCACCCTTTATGGCTTGCTTCGTGTAAAGAGTTCTGGGCCCTTTATATATTTTACCTTTGCCAGCTGGCATAATGTTAAGCTTTGTCAGTAGGGGGCACAGGAGAGACATTTTGGCAGGAAGGAGCCTTCTGTCCTGGCTGCAGGGTGCTGGTGTGCTCACTTGGCAGGCTTCTGCATTGTAGCAACCCAGCATCTGCAGTGCCTGTCTCTAGCAGCACATGCAGCTTTCCTAGCACTACATTTCCAGTTCTGTAGCTTTTACAGCATGTAGTTTCTGTAGTACATGCTAATCAGCAGCACCCAGCAACTTGGCCCAGTACCCCTCCCTCAGGCAGTTTTGTGAAGTGCCTGTTCAGAGATACCTTTCTGTGAACAGCGCTCCCTGGCACTGTAGAGGGTAGATTTTCCAAAAGTTCCACTGGGCAGATTTCTAGAAAGTTCCAGGAGTCAGAATTCCACCAGGTTCTGCCACCATAGCCCCACAGCCATTCTCTGCTATCCATTGAACCACAACTGCACCTTCTCCTACAAGGTCTGGATCTATCCCTTTGGAAAGGGTTCTCCCTTGGGTGCTCTAATTCAGTCATTGGGTGTAGTGGCCGCTCCTAATATTTGCTACTCCTACATTCTTTATAGTTCTCTTTACTTCTTACTAGCCAATCTCCTATTATTGTTAATACTTACAGTAAACCTTCTCTGTTTAAATTACCATGTAGTTTCTCTCTCCTAATTTTTCCCAGACTGATACAGTTCACTCCCTCTCCCCAGATAGCAAAGTAAGATGATTCCTTGGGCAAGGGATGCATCTAGGAGGGAAGTGAAGATAGAGAGGATGACTTTTTCCCTCAGAGACAAACTTCTAAAGAGAAAAGTATATCTTATTTTTTTCAGGAGGCAGGAGATAACTTCTCGGTCTTGCTTTCCAGTACAAGAAAATGAATTAGAATGCCTGTGGCCTCTCAACTGCTAGAATTCTCTCAAAGAGGAGGAAAGAACCTGCCAGATAGGAAAGGCAATTGGAATCTTGAAGACTGCTTAGGCAATGAGACTCAAAGGGCTTAGGATCATTCCTAGTTCAAACTGTAGTTGAAGGTCTATAGCTCAGGGATAAGGAGGTATTTGTAACAATAGCCTCAGATTGACCACCTTCTTTAAGAAAACAATGAATATTAAACTCAAAATCTCTATCATTGCCCACAGAACCCTTCTTCAAAGCTCAAGGTTGTCTTCTGGAGATAAAATATTTTCCTTTTTGCCCCCTGGCTCTCCCATGGATACATTTATAGCCATTTTCAGACAGCTCAAAATGTCATGAATTTTGGAAAAACTTCTGAAACCAGGATAGAAATTAGGTGTTTGGGGTTGGTGTGCCAGGATATTTTCCAAGAGCCAAGAGAAGGAATGATCTTCACCAGTGACAGAACACCATCATAATTTTTATATTACTCATGGATTTGTGCAGCTGAGTTGTTTCTGAATTTTAATAAAGCATTTTCCAAAACATGTGTTGTTAATTAACGACTACCTTTCTCTACTGTTGTTCTCTTTATGCCTTTGTGCTTCCCCACTCCTCCAAATAGCTCAAACTACAATATTGCTTCCCCAAAGCTCAATGAATGCAAAATGGAAAGCAACTAGGAGAGAATAAGGAAATGTGAATTTCAAGGTCTGATAATCAACAAATAAAGTTCCCTTTACATGATACAAGGTCATCTTTGGAGAATTTACAAAGTGCTGGCCAAGATCAAATTTAGAGACACTAAAAGCATCCTAGCTCAACAGCCAGCCTGCTCAATCGCTAGAAAGTTTTCCATATACACTTCCCATGTGTTTGACACCTCATAACAATTACAACTGCATTTGGAGCCATAGCAGCTTTCAATAAAGATTGTTTAGCCAGAGTGGTCATTGAGGGGGTTCCAGGTGGTCTTCTTGATCATCCAGGGCACCAACAGGTTCATGTTTGGATGAAGATCCCAAGCAACATGGGTGAAAAAGGAAAGTTTGAGTAGTTTTACATAGTATGATTCTCCTGCTAGTAAACTAACAAATTGAAGTTTCAGAAAATCAGTCCAACTCTAGTCTCTACTTCCCTTCCTCTGTTTGCTCTTTCTAATCTTGACCCTGGCCCAAGTCCCTGCAAATCTTCACTAGCCTTTCCTCTTTTCCCCCACATGTACAATACACTCATACAGACAGAGGGATCATACAGCCAAGATGGAATATAGAAAGGAGCATTGTCTCAGAGGAGTTTAATGGTTTATATTGTAGCAGCTGATAAGGACAGGTGGAATTGGTGAGATGTAGGGGTTGTTGCCCCAGTTAGAATTTCTTCCTCAAGAATGAGGTCATTTATATAAACCAAGGGTTACTATAAACCAGTACCAACTTATCATCACTTTCCAAACAGTAATAAGACCTTTTCTGTTCTCATTATAATGATTATAGATTAAAGTACTGGTTCTTAACCAGGGTGGTTGGATGGTCTGCCACATGAAGAACTGGTATCCAGAGAAGGGATAGCCTAGTTGTTTAAGACAGGCTTTAGAATCAAAACCTGGTTTGACTCTCAGATTCACCACTAACCATGAGTAAGGTACTTAACTTCTCTGAATTTCTTTTCTGAAGAATTTCTCTGAAGTTCTCTGAGTTTTCTCATCAGCAAAATGGTAATAATAGTATGTGCATTATAGGATGTTGTGAGGAATAAAATAAGGTATGTAAAGATTCTGGCACATAGGGAACACTCCATGTATATTAGCTACTATGATTTTTATAGTATTATTTACTAAAAGCACATTTACTTAACATTCTTGGCTGGCTTGTTCTCTAATCACTTTTGCAGATAAGGATACAGGTAACATTGTCACAGGTAAAAAGATGTGTCCCACACAAATATTCATAATTTATTTTTGATAAAAGTACAAAACCAATTTAACGATTTTCAACAAATGCTGTTCATGCAATTGGATATCTGAAGGCAAAAAGAAAGGGAGAGAGAAAGAAAGGAAAGAAGGAAGGAAGAAACTTGATCTAAGTCATACATCTTATACAAATATTAACTCAAGATGAAACATAGACTTAAACATTAAATGTAAAACTTTAGGAGAAAAACAGGGAAATCTTTGGGATCTAGTGATAGACAAAGAGCTCTTAATCTTGACACCAAATAAACTAGATTTCACCAAAACTAAAACTTTATCTGTGAAAGACCCTGTTTAAGAAGATGAAAGGCATGTTGAGGGGTGGTAGAAAATATCTGCAAACCACAGATTTAACAAAGGACAGGTATCCAGAGTATATTAAAAGCTGTTAAAACTCAATTGAAAAACAAAGAAAAACAAAATGATACAATCAGAAACTAGGCAAAAGGTATGAAGAGATATTTCACCAAAGATGATATGTAAGTAGCAAATATCCACAGGAAAAGATGTTCAAGGTCATTAACCACTAGTGGTGGTGATTTGTGGTTTAGTCACTAAGTCGTGTCCAACTCTCTGCAACCCCATGGACTGTAGCCCATCAGGCTCCTCTGTCCATGAGAGTCTCCAGGCAAGAATATGGGAGTGGGTTGCCATTTCCTTCTCCAGGGGATCTTCCTGACCCAGGGATTGAATCTGCATCTCTTGCATTGCAGGAGGATTATTTACCCACTGAGCCACCAGGGAAGCAAATTAATCATTAACCACTAGGGAAATGCAAATTGAAATCACAATGAGACTACTACACACCTTCAGAATGGCAAAAGAATAAAAAATTGGCTACATCAAACGCTGATGAGGACGTAAAGAGAGCAAATCACTCATATGTTGCTGGTGGTAATGTTAAAATGGTATAGTCATTTTGGAAAAGTTTGTCATTTTCTTTAAAAAATTAAATATTCACCTAGCAAATGACTCGGCAGTTGTACTCTAGACATTCATCTCTGAGAAATGAAGACTTATGTTCACACAAAATCATATAATAAATGTGTATAGTAGCTTCATTCATAATAACAAAAACAACTGGAAAAATAAGATGTTGTCAACCGGTCAATGTTAAGCTATGGCACATCCATACAGCAGAATACTATACAATCAACTACTGATACATACCATTATTTGAATGATTTTCAAGGGAATTACACTGAGTGAAAAAAAAAGCCAATTCAGAAAGATTAAACACTGTACACTTCCAGTTATATGGTATTCTTGAAATGCCAAAAATTATAGAAACGGAAACATATTAGTGGTGGCTGTGGCATGAGGGAGGTAGGGTAACATGAAAGATCATGTGGTGATGGAACTGTTCTGCATTTTTATTGAACCAGTGTCAATATCCTGATTGTGCTACAGTGTTACAAGATGTTACTAGGTGAAGGTTGTATAGGATCTCTGTATTATTTCTTACAAATAGCATGTGAATGTTCAATCATCACAAAAAAGTTTAAATTTTAAAAAAGGAAGAAAAAAAGATGTGCATAGAAGGAGCAGAGTAGATAGACCATGTTGTTTCTAATGCTGTTCAGATATGTATCCCAGATTATAGAAGGGTTTCCAGCTTGGCAGGCTTATCCAAGGTACTGCCGACATCCCCTCAGTGTAGGAAAGCAAGGCAGGCTTTTCAGGCATACATAGTACTTGCTCTTCTCACTGGGATATTAGTTATTGCTCTCACAATTGATGAAGGTTAGAAAGCTCTGGGTTAGAATCAGTAAAGTTCCTAAAAGCCCTCCAAACAGCTCTGTTGCTGGTACCCAGACTGCTACTGAAGAAGCCTCCTTTGAGATCTCAGAGGAAACAGTATACTTTTGGCTGGCCTCTGAAGAAGACAAGGGAAGGCAGTCATAGGACGGCTCTCTTCTTGAAGACAACGTACAGAAAAGACTGAGGATCACAGACCTGACAAGGAAAAACACAGAACTTTCTCTGCCTCCCTGCATCTGGGTAATTGGACATTTCTTTACCCATCATGGGTGGCACATAGTACTTCAGGCAACCTGGAAGAAAAGTGTTGGGTAAAGACCAGCTGAGGGTTGACATCTCATTTGTAAAGGCTAACTGTTCACACTTGAGTGGCTGCAGAATATTAAAGCCCAGTCTTCTTTTCTGTCTGGATGATGGACCACTACAGGCAGAATGCATTTCTACCACTGACTATTTTCAAATAGACACAATAGTCTTTCTTGCTGCTTTCTTCTTTTCTGTGATGTCAGTAAACTATTCAATTTGATTAACATTGACTTTTATACTTCCCTACATACTGATTCCCTGTTTACCAAATCCTCGAAAAATGCCCAGCCCAGGTGGTCTATGTATAATCAGCAGAGTTCCTCAGACATGTCTCCAAGAAGTCTGAATTAAGGCATTTGAAGGTGAATGAAGAACCCCATTTATGTGAATGCCTGCTGTGGCAACTGGGATGTGCTTGTCTCATAGGAGCTGGCCAGGGATAGTGCCCCTCTGTGCCCATTTCTCGTCTCCCTTAATCATGCTCTGGGGGCACAGAGGGGCTTCTTGGGCCTCTGGGCGCACTGTGTGCTCAGCCCATTGCCTCAGGGCATAGTGCCTTCCTGCCTTCCTCACCTTCTCTTCTTACTGCCAGCTCTATTATCTCCATCAGAAATTTGATCCTGCTACAAGTGCTGTGGGGCTTTTTTTTTGGTCAATTTTTTTGTTTTAAATAGAGCCTTCCAGTTTCCTTTGGGCCATTATGTTCTCCTGAAGCAATGCTTTGCCCTCAGTCATTAATATTTAATGTGACTAGAAGCTTTCACAAAAACCTATTGAGATGCACATGTTTTAAGTGGCAAAGCTGTTATTTAATGATCTCAGGTGGGTACACTAATTCAACCTACCCGTGAGGGAAGGTGACCTCCTAGTCCCTCTGGTTCTGTGTCTACATTAATAAAATTGAAATCTCTTGCCATTTAGGAAACATCCATTCACCCTAGAAGGGGCTGTAGGATTTTTCCAGACATCATAAAGGTAACTTATGATGTCTGAAAAATTGGAAAAGAATATAAAAAAATACAAGTGTGCAAAGATGTACATATGATGAATGTCTGTTACAGCATTGCTATAAGAAGAAAATAAATTAGGAACAACCCAACTGTCCAATAGCAGAGGATTGGTTAAATAAATTAAATGATATCTTTATAAATGGAATACTCTGTAGCCAGTAGGAATAATGATGTAGATCTATGTTTACTGACATGAAAAGATACCAAGATATGCTAATAGGTGAAAATAATCAGGCTACAAAACAGTATATACAATATGTTTCAATTGTTTTTATTAAGAAAACTGACACACTGGCATTAAGCCAGAAAAGGTATATGCCAAAATGTTAATAGGTGTTCTCTCTGGGTGTTATGATTTTCAATTCTTTACTGTCTGAACTTTTTAAAAGCATACACAGCAAAATAATTTTGTTTAAAAAGTATTATGGGATTGTAGCTATACAACTTACAAATTGTTTTCACTTGACATTGTAATCCAAGCAACTTTCATATTTCCATTCAAGCCCCAGTTTTTAATCTAGAGCAGAGGCTGGAAAGCTTCTCTAAAGGCCAGATCATAAGTATTTTCGATTTTGTGGGCCACATAGCCTCTGCCATACTACTCCACTCTGCACCTGTAGTGCTAAAGCAGTCAGAGACAGTATACAAACAACCAGCATGGCTATGTTCCCACAAAATTCTATTTAAGAAACATGCAGTTGGCTGGATTTCACCTACAGACTAGAGTTTACTGAACTCTACTCTGGAGTGCAGAATAGAGGAGGCTCAAGTCCCATGTGCCTTGAGAATTAATTTTATTTCCTCTGTTCTCCTGGGTCAATGCAGGTTATACTACTAGTTGCTGTTCTCCGAAGTTGAGACTAAGGTGGCTTGCAGACATCACTGAACTTCCTATTTTTTGCTTCTTGGTTTGAGAATTTTCCCACTCCATACTTGGGACATGCTTTATATAGAGCCGCCAGCTCACCAAAGTGAACCTTAGACCTGCCACAGATAAAGCCATGGCTACAGAAGTCCCTTAAGTGATTCAAAAGGGGTGATGAATTCACAGTTGCCAAGTGAGTGACTTTACCTAGACCCAGAAAGCCCTAGAGAATCAGTGCTTCCTATAGCTCGCCAGTATTAACACACTCCATAAAGTAGTTTTCTGAGGAGATGGGTTATCATAGTCTGTCAACAGGAAAGCTTTTAAAGAGTCTTCAAATGTTCAACAACACCCTAATTTAGGAGTCTAAAAGACTTACATAGCTGAGGCAAAATACACATGGGAAAAAAAGGGAAGTTTTAGCTAAAGATAGGCAGCCACTCCTAGTTACAGACAGCATCCTGATTCTCAGAAGAACAGTGGACCAAGGTTAACTATGTGGATTTAGTTCACATATTTGCCTTAAGTTACAATCAGTGTTGCAGATTCCTATAGCAGTTTCCTTGACATATCAAATCTATAAAGAATATTTTCTACTTCTTTTCTCTTCCAAGTAAGAGGGATTAGATTATTGCTTGCGCGTGCACACACACACACACACACACACACACACACACACACACACACACACACATACACACACACATACCCATGAAATGCCTTCAAATTACATAGTCTTCAGATCACCCCAATCCTGTTACCTAAAGTATTATTCAATTACACTTTACTGGTCTGACCACTCAAAAGAGGTCACCCAGGAATAGAAAGTATTAGGTACAGGATCCAGGGAACCAGAGCCAGATACTCAGGATTCACGGTTACAGCAGACCTAGACATCTTGAATTCCTCATCTGGGAAAATCTGACACATAGCACCAAATATTAAAGATACATTCTCCGTAGGCAGCCCAGAGCACTTGTCAAGCAGCCCCATACAACACTCAGAAGAGTGGCCAGTTGGCTAAGGTGGGCAATGGGAAAAGGAAGCTGGAAAATGTCTCCAAGACAACCAAGAAAATTCGATGGAGAGCATTTCAAAGGTTTAGAAGGAAGTAGGGAATGGAGTCAAGGTGTGTGATCTAAGGGCAAAGGGCAGACCAGAGAAGGAGCATGCTGCTAGTACTGTGGTTTCCATTTGACAGAAGCAGGTTAAGTGACTTGTTCAAGGTCCCCAACAATTATCTTGAAATTAAATTCACTCTTTCAATTTCTGTTCTGATTTCTATCCCACCATAGCACCCAGATGCTCATGAAGCTGGGGCCTATTCATTTGTCTGAAGATTTAAAAACTTAGAAATAATGTGTAGTATGTAGGTGGGAAATAGTTGCTTGACTCTTCTGTGGAGATGACAGAAATTTTAAGGCATGGAAAATGATTTCCCTAAAAATGGTAAGTGCCTGATTTGGAACAAATTGGGATGGGGTATTCCAGCTATTCCTGACTAATAGACTAGAAGCAGCTTTTCCAATTGAGAGAATGACACTAAAATTGCTATCATGGCTTAAAAAGTTGCTCAAGTTTAATTTAAATAAATGGATGTAGCAGAAAGTACGGTGAATAAGAAGTATGATGATTTGGAAAAACTTGGCTTCTAGTGTCATCTCTCACTAAGTTTACTGTGTGATCTTGAATAAGTTACTTCCTCTCTCTAGATGTTAGTTTCTTTACCTGTGAAATGAGGCAGTTGGACTCCACAGTCCCTAAAGGGTCTTCCACCTCTCACATTTTATGATCCTGTAATTCCTGGTGGATTTTCTCTCCTGACATTTATTTGCAAGGGCCATTCTGCCATCCACACAATTTAAGTTTTTGGTAAATCACAGATGGTCTTAAATAAAATCTCCCCCTTGAAGAGGGGAAAAGAACAGGATGTTTGTGCTGAAATGGCTCATGTCAAGTATGACCTTTTTAATTCAGAGCAGCTCTCTAGTGGTTCATTAACTCACGCCATGGGCAGCGCAGCAAGCAAATACTGTTACAAAGGCCCCAGTGGTGCAGCCAGAGAGAGCTGCCCCATTACCTGGTGAAAACAAAGTAGTTTCTTCTCTATGCCCACACTGGTCAATTTTTAGATCAAGAACATATGATTTTATCACTGAAGGAATCCTGGCCAACTCACAGAAACCCTGTGCCAACTCTGATACTTGCTTTGAGGACTAAGCTGGAGTCCTTTCCACAGGAAGTAATGGAATTACTTCTAAATAATTGATAACTGTGGCTCTCTTTCCCAGATAACTAAAAATGCATAGAAAATATAATATTCTAACAGTCCCATTCTCATTTACTTTTTCTTAACAACCCACTAAAGTGGGGGGAAATATTAGTAAGCATTATTAACCCCATTTACTAGATAAGGAAACTAGGGCTCAGAGAAGTTAAGGCCATGCCCCTGGTCGCATAGTGTCAGAGCTGACAATCAAACCTACATGTTAACTGGTTCAGTTAACTCACCAATACACTTTTTCAACTGTCCTGTTATACTAATTGTAAGATGTTTTCAGGAGTACAAGTTAAAGATAAGAGATTTTAGTACTGTGTCTAGATACTGCAAAGTACTTTAACCCTCATTTGAAGACTTGTGGCATAGGTTTCTCATAATGGGAAGAGGGCTAGGAGAACTCTTGAGAAAATACATATTACACAATGATCAATTGTGTAATGATCATTACAATGATCAGATATATATAATTCAATTGATCATATATATCTACTAGAGCCAAAGCAAATATTTTTTGGACATCTATAAAACTGACCCTTGTGCAAGGTGATATGGAGATACATAAGCATATAAAGCATGATTCCTGACCTCAAAGAGAGTCATAAACAATAGTGTATAATAAAACACTAAATGTTGGAGTTGCAATGAGGGCTCTAGGGGTATGGGGAGGGGAGAATTTGGTGAGGAAAAGCTTCATGGAAGAAATGGAATTTAAACAATGGGTACAATTTCATTGGCAGAGATGAGGAAGAAGTAAAAAGGCAGCGAAGTGTGTGGGAAGGGAACAAGATGAGCTAAATCAAAGGGGTAGGCAACCATGAGATTGGAAATCTGTGAGGACACTGATGTGAGTGGAGAGCAGTGGGGCAGTCTCTGGTAAATCTACAACTCATCCTAAGTGTTTGGGCAGAGGGCTGTTCACCTTTCACAGCATTCAATTCACTAATGAATAAAATGGTACTGAAGACAGTGGCAAGCAGGTATAATGACAGAACGGCAGGGAGACACAATGATGGTTAAGAGCACTGGTTCTGAAGTCAGACAGACTTGGGTTTGAGTCCCAGAATTAGCACTAACTTCCCTGTATTACTTTGGGTTAATTAATCTCTTGGAGCTTAGCTTCCTTCTCTGTCGAATGGGGCTGCAATGAGGAACCTATGACATAACAGCCATCAGGCACTCAGCTAAGTGCTGGCGCATGGTAAGCACTGCTAAATGGGAACTATAATAAAGGTGGTGTATTGGGTGAGACTTCATTTTTATACCTTTGTTAAGTATTTTCATATGGTTAAATTAAAAATTACAAAGTGTTTTTGGCCCAAACCCTTGTTTAGTTTTGTATTCAAATTTTGATTTAAAAACCATGATGACCATGGTAGTGGGAACAGAGTGGGAGATGGTGATGAATAGGAAAGTTAAGATCAGATCCTCTAGGAACGCCATGGTTGGTTTGAGAAGACTGCCCTGTGAGGGATATGTATGACTTCTAAGGAGAAGGAACCAGTGTAAGGGCACTTAGCCAACTGCTGGCAAGAGTGTTCCAAGCTTGCAAACTGCTCATCCTTATCTCCATTCAATACTCAGTGGAGTCCAACTCTAACCCGCCAGGCTCCTCTGTCCATGGGATTCTCCAGGCAAGAATACAGGAGTGGGTTGCCATTTCCTACTCCAGGAAGTCTTCCCGAGTCAGGGACTAAACCCACATCTCCTTCTTGGCAGGCCGGTACTTTACCACTGAGCTACCTGTGAAGCATTTGAGAGACTTTAGGGAAGTAAATTCCTGGCTTGAGTCAAGCAGGAGGAAATAACAGGTGCCAACAACGATAAGCAATAGAATTCCAGAAAAGAGCAACTGTTACCTGAGCCTGGAAGGTCATGAATGAGGAGCACATTTTCAAAATAGGAGCCCAGGGACATTGTTGTAATTACCAACCAATGAGCCTCCCCTTAGTACCAGGAAAACAGATGGATACTAATTAAAGGCGGATAGAGAGGGAGAGACAGAGAACAATATAATATTTAAATATGAGGAACTCAAGAGAGTCAAGCTAGTTCTGTTTCTGAAAAAGAAAATCAGGCTTTTAACTCCAGGTAGCTTTAACCATGGCCCCCTCTCCTGCAGAAACCTAAGCTAAATGTTTTCAAATAATCTTCATATATAATTTTCCTTGGTCCGGGGTGTACTGCAGTGTTGGTTTTGAAGTAAAAGAAAGCTTGGGAAGCCACCCTTTGACCTCATGTAGCATCTTTCTTATGCTTTTCTCCCTTCTCATTCTCAAAGGAGGGGAAGCATAACATTTTTTCAAATGACAGCTTGCTGAGCTTGTTGGCTATCATCGGTAAAGAATGGTTTATTAAACAGATAATGTACAAGAACTTAGGAAAGTAATGGTGACCAGAGAATCCAGTGTGAGGACATGTCTGGTTAAGTAAAGATGCATTTTTCTTTGAATAGGATACTAGAATGACAGCTTTACAGCAAATTCTTATTTAAAAAAATGAATACATATGGATCAGATGATAATTTAGTTATAGCTTTATTCCTAGCTGGTTGAAGAGCTGTGCTCAAAAAGTCATGATGAACAGATTGCCAACAATTTGGAGGGAGATCTCTAATGGTTGCTAAAGGGCTCTCTATTTGCCCGTGTCCTGTTCAATATTTTAACATATGACTTCTCGATGAAGTTGTAACAGGCTTGCTTGTTACAACTGCAAATAAGACAACACTGGAGAGTAAACCTACTTGATGATAGAACTGCATTTCAAAAACAATTGTCACCACTACTTATTGAGTATCTTCTATGGCAACCCACTCAAGTATTCTTGCCTGGAAAATCCCATTGACAGAGGAGGCTAATGGGCTACATTCCATGGGGTTGCAGAGTGGGACACAGTGGAAGTGACTTAGCATGTATGCAGGCACTACTGTATACAAGCTATCTTGTTAAAATCTTAAAGCCACAGAAAACTAAGGCTTAGAGATGTTTTCAGTAGCTTGTCTAAAGCTACACAGTTAGTAAGTGGCATTGCTAGGATTTAAACCCTACTTGTCTGCTATTAAAGCTCATGCTCTTTCTCATACACTATACTGCCAGCCACTACCCTACATTGTCTTGACAAGCTAGAGGAGAATATGATTTTTCCTGAAGACAGGACAGTACTGAGCAGAGACTGGAAGCTCTGGTAAACAAGAAAGAATCAGACCACACGATTCACTGTGGCTTTCATGAAGGATCAGAGTGGTGCTAAGGTGATGGTGAAAACCAGCACTTGAGCTAATAAATTGCTGAGAAATATTCTGAGCTAGAAGACAGTGAATATCACCACTTCCTGGCTTTGTTATATCTTTCTTTATGTGAGGAAAAGTGGCTGGAATGACAAACCCCAAATTATGAAAGTTGAATGTAATACAGGAAAAAATGGAGGGTAGTCATAGAAGAACAGAACAAAGGAAATATGACTTCATTGTAACTCATGTTACAAAGATCTAGGGGATTAGTTTTCAACTTGAATATGAGATAACAATATGATGTAGCTTCCAGAAAAGCAGATATAACTCAGCCTGTATTAATAGAAGCTTAATTAAGTGACTCTAGAGTCTGAGAAATAACAGGCACACTGTCTTCTGCTCTGGTCACTGTGTTCTGTTGTGATGAGCAGGTAATAAGAGAAATATTGGAAACATCACTGAAGGGAAGTGACTGGAGTGAAGTGTTTGGAAACCATTTCTTATGAGGTGCATTTGACGTAACTAGAATATTTAACTTAGTGAGGAGAAAACTTGAGAGCATTGAGCTGTATGTACACCTGTGGCAGATTCATGTTGATGTGTGGCAAAACCAATACAATATTGTAAAGTAAATAATAATAGTAATACTAAATTAAAAAAACAACAACAACAAATACTTAGAGGACCATCATGTGGAAAGAAAGATTACATGTGGTCTCATATGCTTTATGGTGCAAAGATAGGACCCAAGAGTCAGCTTAAGGTTCGCTATAAGAAATACATTTCTAATCTTAAGAGTGGTCCCACTACAAAGTGATAATAATAGGTAACATTTAAGTACCCAGCACTGTGGTCTCCCGCTGACATATCACCTCGTGAGATCCCCATAAGAACCCATGAGATCCATGGAGAAGGGACTGGCTACATTGTAAAGCAGTGATCTTAATATTATTTGGAATATTTAAACACAGACTAGATGAATGTGTGTCAGGAATGTGTCATATGTAGTTCTGGATTGAGGTAGTAGGGTAGGGAGTAAGAGCTGAATTAGATGACTGTGTGAGGCTTTGTCTAATCGAAGATAGTAAATTATCCGCTTTACCTGTTTTCAACTTTATAACATTAAACATTGTAATCTAGCAGTCCAAATATAGCACTTTGAATTCTTCATAAGAGTGTTGCCATGTGTCTGTGTCTATTTGAACACACACACACACATACACATACACTTGTATACATTTTTTAAAAATCACATACACACCAGGGTTTGGGGAGAAAGATAGGCATACCATCTGAATATGTGAAGGCTTCAAATAATTTGGAATCTTAACAGTACTCAATCTATTAATTAAGCCCATGCAATAAAGTGAGAAAACAATATGCTGCATTTATGATGGGCAGGAATTGAAATATACATCACACTTTCAAAAACAGACACTGAGAAAAATTAAGAAAGTGTAGATTTCAAAAGGATTTCATCTCAATCACTGCATCACAGGATGATTCTCTTACTTGTCTTTGTGGAACACAGACATAATAATACAGACCTCTAACTTCGATTTTGTGTCCATCACTATACTAGAGGATTTCAGTGTATTACTTTATTTAATCTTTGGAACAACCTTACAAGGTTGGAATGGAGATACTATTTCTGTTTTAAAGCAGAGGAAACGAGAATCTCAAAGAGAAGCAAATAATCCAAGATCATACAGTTAGGACATACTAGTGTCAGGATTTGAACCCAGGTATTTTTAACTTTATATTGTTTACTATGCTAAATCAGTACTTCCTTCTCTTTTCTTTGGAGAAGGAAATGGCAACCCACTCCATTATTCTTGCCTGGAAAATCCCATGGACAGAGGAACCTGGTATGGGGACACAAAGAGTCGGACACGACTGAGCGACATTTACTTTACTTTATTTCTCTTTTTCTTTCCTCTGTTAATTTGGAGCTCTTAAAATACATAAAATATAGCAAAAATGGTAACAACTATCATGGATAAACAACTATAACATCCAACGTCTAGATTCAGGTGATTTCTGTCTTGAAAAACTTTACATTAAGACAGAAACCTTGGTACTTTAGCACAAATGAGGAGCAATTTGAGGACTCCTGGCTTGTTCTATAAGCTTGATATAAAGATCAGAAAAATGTACTTGAACTATTAGAGAAAGATGACATAGTAAAACGTGTTCCTCTATTTTCTGCGATCTAGATTCTAAATTGCTGAGAGATGAGAAACATGGGAGACCAAACAGTCCATGTGATATCACTTATCGTTTATTCACTATATGCAGAACGCTGCACTGGCTACTGTATGAAGACTGAGAGGAAGAAGAAGGACAAAGTTTCCTCCACAGGTGAGTTCCCAGTTGAAAGGTGCCATTAATGAAGCTTTAAAGCAATGCAGTGAATTTCCTGATAAGACCTACTGTTGCCAAAGTAGTCATCTTTTCTATGGAGCTTCATGCTCACCCTCCTTCCTGAATTAGTATAAATGCTAGAAAGTCCTGAGTTCAACTGGATCTTAAGTAAGGATTTAAAGTCTAGAGAAAAAAGATGACAATGAAGTTACTGAAGAATGCCAGGAAAGAAGATTTGGTTGGCCTGCTTCAACTTTAAGACCCTTTCCAGAATCTGTCATTTGTTCTCCACAGCTTGTGATGAATTATAACCCCTGAATCAAACAGATCACAAGTTCTCACTTCTGAGAAGGCATAAGTGGTGTGAAGAGAAATTGCTACCGTGACAGTTCAAGCAATTGGTGAAAGTCCAGTGCATTTCCCAGCTTACATATTCCTCTTAAACTTCCCGTTAATGAGAGTCAATGGGCTTGCCATCAGACGCTGTTTGTACTCACAATTTTTCCCATCCAGACAGGACACTGAAGGAACAATCACAAAATCATGAACTTAAGCCATATCCATAGCCTGACATAGCTTTATTTCCCTAGTGGACTAAAGTGTAACTGCTTCACTGCCAACACAAGAGTTCGCATAAACTCACAACCTCATATTTCTTTATATTGGGAGCTTGCTTTTGTTTTCTTTTTTAAACTTTTAATTTCATATTTGCATATAGCTAATTAACAATGTTGTGATAGTTTCAGGTAGACAGCAACAGGACTCAGCCATACATATACATGTATCCATTCTCCCGCAAACTTTCCTCCCATCCAGGCTTCCATATAATGTTGAGCAGAGCTTGGGATCTTGCTTTTGTTGTATGTTTTGTTAAGATGCCTTCCATGTTTTAGGTACTGAGGACAGTAATGTAACAGCTGCAAACCAGTTCTTTGTGTCTACCAGAGGCCAGATTTATTCCTGCCTTGATTAGCACTGCTTGTAATAGCTCCACCATCATTTCCAACTTGATATGAATCTGAGATCCCCATTTCCCTCCAAGAAGGATTTCCCATTGCCAAAACTGCCTACCAAAAGGGAGAGAAGAATTAAGCTGGTCTCCAAGCACAAAGAAAGCCCATTTCCAACTAGCTGATGAGTTTGAAAGCAAGACTAGGGTCTATTCAAGGGAGAATGGGGAAGATGATTACATTCTGTCCCTTATCCTCAGTGTCAAACGGGTGTTTGTGTCCATAAGGGGCAGGCAGGCACTGGTGCAGCCAGAATGAGGGTTCCTATGAGGGTCTACTCTCTTCATCACAATGGGGCAGCTGTGTGCAAGCCAGAGATGGGGCAAACATTTGGAGGCTAGGAGGCCAGTTAAAAGGCTATTCAAATGTGACATAGGCTGATGACAGAAAATATGTAGCAAGAATGCTACATGTATTTATCTTCCACTCTTAAATATTAACTGGAATATGAAGGAGACTGGTGCCATGGGGTCAATCAAAGTTATTTGATGATGGCAGCAAGTACCATCAGATGAGATGGAGCACATTCAGGATAGTATGGCTGTAGATAACTAGTACCATCAAACTCAAGCTTTTAAGTTTGGGTGGAAGGGTGATTTGAGGCATTTTACTTGGCTAGGGAGGCAGCAAAGTCAAGTTATCAAAAATATCCATGAATCACAACTTAAACAAGTATTCTAAACAAAGGCCTTGCAAGTTACATGTGGCCTTAGATTGTACTCTCCTAGCAGACAGGAGACAAGCCTATAAAGTTTCTTTTTTTCTTCCAATACACCAAAGACAGCAATTAGCACTTAGCAGAAAGTTTGAACTCCCCTAAACCTATTTATATAGGCAATGGCTTTCAAATGAAAAAGGCTGAGCCATAAAAGAAACTGGAATCAATTCTCGGCTTAATACCAAGAGATTCAACTTATTTTCAGAATTTAATTCCTCTGTTCAACTTTGTAATAGTCCATACAGATAAAAAGAGCCCAAGTGCCCCTGGTTTCAGCAGAATATTGATCACTATCTCCATGAATTTACTTTGGAGTTTCACCCCTCAGGTGACTCCAGATATTGTGCAGAGATGACCTGTTTTGAGACACAAAGCAGCTCTGAGCTGTGGGCCTAGTGCCCCTGAAGCAGGGCTTTTCAAAGAGTTTCTCTGCTGAGCCAGCTCTTTGCACACTGCAATTAGGCTCAACCAGCAGACGAATGGTTCCCCATCTTACGTGTCTTCCAATAATAGAGATCCGCAGCAGTGTATACCAGACTTGGAGTATTACTCAGATCCACCAAGTCCCCAGTCTGGGGATGTGATTCTGATTGAGTTTTGGATCTTCAGTGTCTTTGGACAGATGTATTTATTCAACATGTGGAGGCTTGTGGACAATTCAGATTCTAACTCAGGCTGTAGCCTCTGTTTAAGAAGTCCTATAGACAATAAACAAAGATTGGAAGCAAATGTGAAGTGATGTAGTTACAGAAAAATGCTCATTAGGCTCTTGTTTCCCCCAAAGTTGTGAAAATTCAGAATTACACCAACAAAGGGCACAGTTGGTGCTGCAAAGGCAGAGTGCATATTAAGTACATTGAAATACATCTGGTGGGCATTCTGTGCATTTCAGTTTTCAAAGAAAACTGGACCAGGAATCAAGAGGCCAGAATTCTATTGAGTCACTTCCTTCTGAGTTAATAATAGGAACTAACATATTAAGCATCTGTTATGTGCCAGATGCTTCCCTGGTAGCTCAGATGATAATCTGCCTGAAATACAGGAGACCCAGGTTCTATCCCTGGGTCAGGAAGATACTCTGGAGAAGGGAATGACAACCCACTCCATGGACTGTAGCTACAGTGGTGGGCTACAGTCCATGGGGGAGCAAAAGAGTTGGACACAACCGAGTGACTAAGCACACACACAAGCATGTGCCAGTGTGGGAAGCACATTACTTCTTACTTACATTATGTCATTTATTTCTTCATAACCACCCTATAAGTCTATCATCATTGCTACTTTTCATGAAACACAGAGACATCAAACATTTGCTGTATATAACATGATACACAAAGCCCAGGTTAGCCTGATGTCTAACCTCTTTGTTGACTGCCTATCTTTGATCCTAAACTCCCTGGTGGCTCAGACAATAAAGCATCTGCCTACAATGCAGGAGACCTGGGTTCAATCCCTGGGTCAGGAAGATCTCCTGGAGAAGGAAATGGCAACCCACTCCAGTTACCACTCTTCCTTCATTTCCTTGATTACAAGTGGGACTTATGGACTGCATGATCTTGTGTGCATGTGCACTAAATAACTTCAGTCATGTTTGACTCTTTGCGACCCCACGGACTGTAGCCTGCCAGGCTCCTCTGTCCATGGGATTCTCCAGGCAAGAATACTGGACTGGGCTGCCATTTCCTCCTCCAGGGGATCTTCCCAACCCAGGGATCAAACCTGTGTCTCTTGCATCTCCTGCACTGGCAAGTGGATTCTTGACCACTGCACCACCTGGGAAGCCCCTGCATGATCTTAGAGTCTGCTTAATTCTAAAAATCCAGTAATTACATAAAGAATGAGAGGAAAAAACCTATCTTTTCCCCAGGTAAATGTGGATACAGTTACACTAGACAACATTCTGACTTGGATCTTAATCACATGCTGTGTGATATTTTTCTCCTGCAAACAGGTGCCCGATGCCCGGGAGGATGGACTTTCCTGTTCATCTCTCTATAGGGTGAGTGGCTGGGGAACTTTCCAGTGGACTAGACCATTTCTGTCCCCTGTACTCCATCTTAGCAAAGCACAAACCATGCAGACACCCTCCCACTCTCACTCTCTAGTTTTCTCAGGCCAACTGACAAATGTCCAGGGGTTTTAGGAGGAAGGCTAAGCTGGTTCTTAGCATTTTGCTCACTTTCCATAGCTTTCAGCTTCTGGGCAGGCACTGGGCTGACTAAAATCACCTGAGATTTAGGAGCAACAAAAAGCCCACTTATGGAATCCACCTTATTTATCTGCACATTGTTTATACAGTTAGGGGCAGCAAATATCAGATGCCAGTCATAATTAAGAAAAAGCCAGAAGTCCTTTGAAGACACTTAAGGTGAAATGTTTACAGGAAGAAGAGAAGCTTCCCTAGATTCTCCATTAAAAAAAAAAAAAGAAAATAATGTTAAACTCCTTGGTGCTGCAGCTGAATATTAAATAGAAACATCTTAAAGAAACTTGCCTGTGAGCTATATGAATTCTAAACTATGAAAACAAGACACTCAATAGAAAACTGTAAAGAGAAAAGTGATAAGTTTGCTTTATCAAAGAAACAAAGCATTTTCCTCCAGGGAAGAAGGAAGCATGATGGGAAATCTGCAAACAATGAACTTCTGAGAGATTTTATGTATTTGCTTAAAAACAAAAATAACAACAACCCAAACCCTACAGTACTGACAAAGAACAAATGCTCACGGTATTGACATGGGACAAGTATTCTCCTACCTAACAGCACATGGGCCCTGGGATGTTTCCAAAGGCAAAGAAGTTCAGACTCCATCTCCTTCCCAGTATGATTTGGACCTTCCCACAAGTCTCTGCCATGTTCCAGGCACCTTGTGAAAATTCCTCCCTGTTGTCCGCTATCCAAGGCTAAACAATGAAAGGTGTCTAGTGGTGATGGTGGGGAGTGTTGGGGTGAGGTGCGAAAGGGTGCCTCTGTTTATTCTGCAATTTGCTTTTTATGCCTGTATTTTTGTCTGTCTCTTGTCTGTTTTTCTGTTTTTTGGTTGTTGTTTTGTCTCTGTCTCCCTGGCTGTGTTTCTGTTAGTCTCCCCAGTCTCTCTTTGTCTCTTTTTCTCTTCCTGTCTATCCCTGTGTCTTGATGCTCTGTCTACCTTCTTGCTTCCTTTCTGTGCGTCTCTCCCTCAGGTTCTGTCTGTTGATATGTCTTTAGACTGTATGCCTTTAGATATGTCTTTAGACAGACTGTAGTTCTGTCACTCTCCATCCTGCATTCTTTCTCTCAATCTCTCTTCTCTTGCTCTCTTCCCACCCTTCCCTCTCTGTGCCTGTCTGCATCTCACTTTTTCCCTCGCCTGGTCTATTTCTGGGTTTGTCAGCCTGCCTTCTATTCTGCCTCTGTCTCTTTCCAGTGGCCCTGACCCTCTCTTTCTGTTTCTCTTTTTGCTTGAGTATCTGTCTCTGTTTAATTGCTCATTTCTGGTCCTCAGTATGTCCCTCTGTCCTTTGTTGACTATGGTGCTGTATGGCTTCCTGTTTCTTAGTTTTTCAGCCACTCGGTGCCTCTTTCTTGCTGTTCATTCGCTTCTTTGTCTCTGTCAATTCTTCATCATTCCATCTCTGTCTATGTCTCTTTCTATTTCTCTTTGTCAGTCTCTTTCTATACCTGTCTGTCTCTCTGTCTGTGCCCTGGCTATCTATCCAGTCTATCAGCCTGTCTCTCCATTAGCTTGCTTCTGCCTGCTTGTTGCTTTGTCTGCATGTATTCATATCAGTTTCAACTTCTGTTTGTCAAACCTACTGTCTTGATCTCTTTTTCTCTCATTCTCTCTTCCTCCCTCTGTATCTGACTCTCCGCCCCCTTTTTCTGCCGTTTCTCTCTCAGTTCCTTCATTTCTTGTCTTTTGATCTGGTACACTGTCTGCACCCATCTCTGTCTGTCTGTCTCTCTGTCAGTCTGTTCTCCGTCTCTGCTTGTCTGTCACTCTCTCTCCCTTCCTAATAGTCTTTCTGCCTCATAATCTGTGTCTTGCTTTATTCTTTCCCTGTCTGTCTCCATTCACTTTCTTTTCTCTTCCTCTTGCTCTCAGTGCTTGTGTCCCTCTGTGTACCGTGCTTTGCGTCGCTTCACATTAGTCTCCTCTGCATCCTCTTCTCCCGTGTCTACCTGTACTGTCTTTTTATCTCTCAGTCTTTAGACTCTACTTATGCCTCTCTGTTTCTGTTATTATCTTACTCCATCTGTCCATCTGCTTCTCTCTGCCTGCCTTCCTGTCTGTGTATCTGTCTATCTGTTCTCTGATTGTTTGCCTGTGTCTACCTTTCCCTCTAGCAGGCTGTCTGCCTGGTTCTCTCTTATGCTATCTTCCATCTCTCTGTCACCTTGTCTTATCATTGTCTGTCTTTCTCTCTGTATCTCCTCTTTCTAAGTCTCATTTTTCTTCTCTCTCTCTCTCTTTCCTGAAGTGAGAATCACATAACATAAAAATTAACCATTTTTTAAGCAAACAGTTCAGTAGCATTAAATACATTCATAATGTTGTACAATCACCACCTCTATCTAGTCCCCAAATATCTGCATTATCCCTAAAGGAGAGCTAGGACTCATTAAGCAGTTGCTCCCCATTTCTCCCTCCCTAGCCCTTGACAACCACCAATCTACTTTCTGTCTCTTTAGATTTCTTATTCTGGATATGATACACAAATGGAATCATATAATCTGTGAAATTGTAAGTCTGGCATTTTACATGCAGCATAATGTTTTCGAGGTTCATCATTTTGTAGCATGTATCAGTATTTCATTTATTTTCCACCTTATTTTTCCCTTTTTATTTTTAAAAAATTAATTTATTTATTTTAATTGGAGGCTAATTACTTTACAACATTGTAGTGGTTTTGCCATACACTGATATGAATCAGTGATGGGTGTACATGTGTTCCCCATCCTGAACCTCTCTCCCACCTCCCTCCCTATCCCATTCCTCAGGGTCATCCCAGTGCACCAGCTCTGAGCACCCTGTATCAAACCTGGACTGGCAATCTATTTCACATTAAAATTGAAAATATTTTTAGACAAGTTTAAGGTTCACAGCAAAACTGACAGGAAGATAGAGAGACCTCCACATAGTCCCTATGTTCATACATGTATAGCCTCCCCCATTATCAACATCCCCTATCAAAATTGTATAATTAGACTGGTTTGATTTGTTACAATTGATGACCTACATTGACACATTACAATCATCCAAAGTCTACAGTATATGCCAAAGTCTGCAGTATACATTAGGGCTCACTCTTGGTGTTGTACATTCTGTTGGTTTGGAGAAATGTAGAATGACATGTTTCTGTCATGTTTCTGTCATTATGACAGAGAATTGCCTTTGCCCTAAAAATCTCTGTGCTCTGCCTATTTATCTCTCCTTCCCAACTCCAGGGAACCGCTCTTTTTACCATCATAGTTTTGCCTTTTTCTGGAATGTCTATAGTTGGTATCATACAGTATGTCGCTTTTTCTGATTTGCTTCTTTCACTTAGTAACATGTGTTCAAGGTTCCCCTATGTCTTTTCATGGCTTGATACCCCGTTTCTTTTTGGTGCTGAATAATATCCCACTGTCTGGATGTACCACAGTTTACTTATCCATTCATCTCACGAAGGACATTGTGGTTGCTTTCAAGTTTTGGCAACTATGAATAAAACTGATATAAACATCTAATTTGTTATTAGGACTGAGTATTGAATTCCAAGCTCCTTAGATGCAGAACTGGACACTGAAGTCCTATTTCATTTCTTTTTATGGCTGAATAATATTTCATTGTAGAGATATATCACAATTTATCCACTCATCTACTGATGGACATTTGGGCTATTTCTGTCGATTATTGTGAACATGACTGTTTTGAACACACATGCACAGATATTTTCTTGAATGCCTGTTTTCAATTCTCTTGAGTATATATATTTGAAGTATATACTTAGGATATATACTTGGGTATATACTTATGATTAAAAGTATTATTAAGTCATATGGTAACTATGTTTAGATTTTTGAGGAACCACCAATCTTTTCTACAGCAGCTGAACTATTTTACATCCTCATAAGCAACTAGGAATAGGAGGGTCTTTAATTCCCACATCCTCAAAAACAGTTGATATTTTCTGTTTCTTAGATTCTAGACATCCTTCCAGAAGAGAAGTAGTGTCTTGTGGTTTGGATTTGCATTTTCCTAATGACTAATGATGTTGAATTTTCTTTCACATGCTTAGTGGCCATTTGTACATCTTCTTTGAAGAAATGTCTATTCAACTCTTTCACCCATTTTTTTTTTTTTTGAGTTGTCTTTTTGTTGCTGAATTGTAAGAATTCTTTACATGTTCTGCATACCTACACCCTCACCAAATATCTGGTTTGCAAATTTTGCAAGCCTTTTCTCCCAGTCTGTTTCTCTGTTTCTTTCTCTCTCTCTTTTGATTTTCATGGGCTTCCCTGGTGGCTCAGACAGTAAGGCGTCTGCCTGCATTGTGGGAGACCCGGGTTTGATTCCTGGGTCGGGAAGATCCCCTGGGGAAGGAAATGGCAATCCACTCCAGCACTCTTGCCTGGAAAATCCCATGGACAGAGGAGCCTGATAGGCTACAGTCCACGGGGTCACAAAGAGTTGGACACGACTGAGCAACTTCAGTTCAGTTTGATTTTCATAGTTTTATAATTGGGAAATAATTAACATATAACACTAAATATGTTTCAGGTGTAAGATATACTGATTCGCTATTTGTATATATTGTGAAACGATCACTGCAATATGTATAGATAACATCCATCTCTTTTTTCTCTCTTTTTTATTTCTCTCTGACTCCTGACAGATTGAGTCGTTTTGTCCAATTGCTCATATCTGACAACTTTTCTGTTGGTCTTCTCTTATCAGTCTGTCTCTGTCATGTCTCTATTTGTTTGTTATTTCTCCTCCTCCCTCACCCTCCTTTTCTGCTTCCTCTCCCTTTCTCCCCCCTTCTCTCTCTTTTTCAGTTTCTCTCTGGATCTGTCCTCCTATCAGTCTCTATATCTGTCACTGACTCCCTCTTTCTCACTTTTTTTCTTTGATCCTCAGCCATCTCTCAGTCTAACTGTCTCTCTGCCTGTGCATTTCGTTGGCTCTCTTTCTCTCTCCACTTTTCATCTGACTCCATGTCTTTCTTATCTCTGTTCGTTTGTCTTGGTCAGTTGGTTGATCACTTTCTCTTTCCCTGTCTCTTCTGGTGTGTCTCTCTCCCTCTGCTTCTCTCTCTGTGTTGGACTTTCTGCCACTGTCTCCCTGAATGTGTGTGTCCCAGTATGTCTCTCAGTCAGTCTCTCTCCGCCTCTGTTTCAGGAACATTGTTTCTAGCTCTGTGAACTCCTTTTTCTTTCTGAATCTGCCTCTCCATCTCTCTGTAACAGTACCTTTTGGTCTTTTTCTGTTTCTCTCTCCTTGCCTGCTTCTCTTCATCTTTTGATCTCTCTGCCTGTCAGCCTCTGAGTCTGTCTCTCAGTCTCTCCATCTAACTCCCCATCTCTTGTTCACTCTCTCTCTCCCCTGCTTCTCCAACATATTTCTGTCTGACTGACTCTTTCAGTGTCTCTCTGTTTCTCTCTCTCATTACCATTCTGTCTGCTTTCTGTCTTCCTGTCTCTTGTAGTGTCTTTCTCTCTATGTTGATCTCTCTGGCTCTATGTGGACCTCCCTCTTTTCTTTCTCTCCCCTTGCTCCATCACTCACTCTGTATGTTCTCTTTGCTTCTATGTCTTCCTGTCTTTAGGTCTTCTTCCCTTTTTCTCTACAACTCTTCCTCCCTACTATTATGTCAGACTCTTAGGCTTTCTCTTTTTTTAATGAGAGTGACCCTTCCTTTCTCTGTGTGTCCGTTTCATTGTCTTTTCTTTGCGACTCTCTTCCTCCTTCAGTTTCGGTCTTTCTTTCCATCTTCCTCTAGTTCCTTAGCTTTCTCTGTTTCTAAGTCTTTATCGGTGTGCCCTTTTCTCTTTCAGACTCTCCCCTTATTCTGTCTTTTCTGTTTGTCTCAGTCTATCTCCGTTTCTTGCTCCCTGTTCCTCACTGCTATCTTTGTTCTCCTTTCCTTTCTTTTTCTGGCTCCCTATCTTGTCTTCCAGTTTGCCTGCTTTTCCTCCTGTCTGCTTCTGTGTCTATCTATCCATCTCTCTTGATATGCCTCCATTTCTCTATATTTGTCTGTTGATTGCTATCCCTTTATTTATCTGTATTTCCCTCTGTCTCTATTTTTTCCATCTGTCTCTTTTCTCTTGGTCTGTTCTTCCCTATCTGCCCATTCTGCCCCTGTCCAACTCTGTCCATTCCTATTTCTACCTCTCCCTGGCCATCTATCCATTCATCTCTGCCTCTCTTTTGAAACTGCTATAGAGATTGATGTTAATGGCACTAGTCTTTATGAAAGCTGAACTGTAAATATCTTCCTAGCCTCTGCCAGTTTAACACATGCATCTCAGTCTCTGGCTTGCCAAAAATGCATGGATTACACTGAATTCCTGAAATATAACTCCAATATGTCAACTGGGTACCTTTAAAACACAAGTATACGCTAACAGTGATAGTATTCAAGCATTGCTACTTATTTGTTCATTATTGAGAAATACAACAAAATCTACATGCTGAAAGCACATCTTGTCACCCTTTCACTGGGCTCATATTTTAAGTAAACTTCCAGGAGTCAAGGAGGTTAAGAAACTGTATTGTAATGGGAATAGGAATTAAGGAACAGACCACATAAAATATAGATCCTCAACAGATTGTCCTTGAAAAATGTTTTTTCACTGAAACATAGAGCAACCCAGAATTTGGCAGACTGTATTACATCAGAGCAACCACTTGATTTTTGCCTGACAATCTAGTTTGGTAATCTTATGATCCAAGCCCCAGTAATAAGGAAATATTTTGAGGCATTATGGAACAATGTCATTAAACCTTTGCATCTCACTGTCTTTGCCAATAAATGGGACTTACAATAATAAATGTTCTCAGAGGGTTGTTACAAGGAATTAATTAGTAATCCATGTAAAGGTCTTAGGACAGTGGCTGACAAAGTAGGAGCTCAAAAAATGTTAGCTATTATTATTTCTATTATTGTTATTATTGCAATTGTTGTCACTTAAATCATTATATAAACATCTAAACAGCAGGTCTGTTCTTTAGGCAGTTTCCTTATCTAAAAAATGAAGCTGTAACTCTAAGATTATATATGGTTCTATGTTTCTTGAATTTCATGGATCTCTGAGTACTAAGCACTATGGGGTCATATTAATATTAGGCTGCATGATATAATTTTCACCCTCAAAATTTTGTCATATCTGTAAGTTACAAAGGAAAGAAGAAAGCCATGAGGCTAAACTGTTGATTTTGAAACATTTCTAAATCCAATCTGATAGCTGCAAACCTCTGCTTTCTAATTGACTTATTTACCTCTCATAGGATCACAATAGAAAACACAAATTCAGGAACAATGTTCATGCTCAATCCTTCTCTAGTGCTGCCTACATCAGACATTTGGGGGTAGTTGCCATTCCCATAAAGAGAAGAGGACTTAGATTCCTTATTAGCTAGAGTGCCATACTTTCCATTAGAGATGTGTACTTTGCTTCAAATTGTTATCTGTCGATGCTGTACTTTTCCTGGGAATGGTGTTCATGGATGTGGTATCTTTCTTAAGAATGTTGTCTATGCATGTTCTGCTTTCCCGAGGAATGCTGTTCATGAATGTTGTATTTTTCCTTGTAATAATGTCTGTGGATAGTGTACTTGACTTTGGATGCAATTTGTGGCTAAGTCACCTCTTAGGCTGAGGGACTCTTGAACATTGTTCAACTTTCAGTTCCTCTTTGAAGCTCTTTGTCCTGTGCAGCTTCTGAAGAAGAAGTGAATTAGTGTATAATGTGTTTTACATTTCTGGTATTTTGAGTCTGTAACTTTATTGGCAAGCTCATTAATACTTTGTCCAGACTGACTGGATCTCTTGCTTAACTGTGTTCAATAAATATAATTTGGCCTACTATTCCCATTTTCTGGACGGAGAGCTGGGGGTGGGGACCTATGGGGGGAAAATGAGGAACATCAATCAGCAAATTGACTTCAGACCTGAGAAAACAGCCCACGGCATACAATTTCTAACTTATTAGCTAGGCAAAGCAATTGGCTATGGTTACCCTCTGAAAAAGATGAAAACTGTGGAAGCACAAAGCATATTTATTCAGGCAAAAGCCATTACTTCCAAGTATCTTGGCATAATATGCCCTGTGGTAAATGAATCTTTACTTTTAGAATCACAATGCTACATAATTTTTCAGAATACTTTTTACAACTGAAGCATAACATTTCCATACATTCTACAAGAATTCTCAAACCTTATTTACTCACTCTTCTATTTTCTTCATCTTCAAGATTTGTCTTGGAATGAAAATGTCAAATTCCCTGTAGGTATATAGCAACATTCATCTATCCTTAACACCTGTCTTGTCCCTGCTCCCTTAATCATGCCAGCTTTAGCATACCTATGCTCATTCATACACATGCTTGCTCCCTTACAAACTCATGCTCCTCACCTGTACAGTCATACAGAATTCATTTTGTCCAAGCTGTACAGGTGAAAGAACAAGGTCATGTACTAAGGAATATTGACCTTGGAGAGCAGGTCCATATAATATACACAGAATATTTCCAGGAACCATCCTGTTTAGTTCCTATACCTTCACTCTCTTTGCAACAAGGTTAGACAGGCAGTAAAAAATAACTTGTAGATGAATTGTTTGTAGATGCTTTAAGATGGCCAGAGAGGAAAGGATGAATAGGTCACCAATGCAAAAACAGACTGTTTCACTTTTTTACCACAGCTTTTCAGAATGAGAATTCACCTGTACTTAAGCATCCTGAACCTTGGTTGGCCATTCATTTGCCTTATTTTTTCCTTTTCAATTAAACTTTTAATTAGAGATAACTGTAGATTCACTTGCAGATATAAGAAACAAGAGGCATCCTTTATCCAGTTGCTCTCAATGGTAGTATCTTGTAAAACTACAACCAGGGTACTGAAATTGATATGGCCAAGATACAGAATATTTCCATCACAAGGATCCCTCACATTTTCTTCTTATAGTCATACCCTCTTCTCTTTCTTACGACCTCCTTTGTTGCTACCTAGCAACCACCAATCTGTTCTCCATTTTGATAATTTTATAGTTTCAAGAATGCTATATAAATGGAATCATATAGTATGTAATCTTTCAGAATTGGCTTTTGTTCAGTTCAGTTCAGTCGCTCAGTCACGTCAGACTCTTTGCAACCCCATGGACTGCAGCACACCAGGTTTCCCTGTCCATCACCAATTCCTGGAGTGTACTCAAACTCATGTCCATAGAGTCAGTGATGCCATCCAACCATCTCATCCTCTGTCATCCCCTTCTCCTCCTGCCTTCAATCTTTCCCAGAATCAAGGTCTATTCCAATGAGTCACTTCTTCACATCAGGTGGCCAAAGTATTGGAGTTTCAGCTTCAGCATCAGTCCTTCCAATGAATATTCAGGTCTGATTTCCTTTAGGATGGACTGGTTGGATCTCCTGGCAGTCCAAGGGACTCTCAAGAATCTTCTCCAACACCACAGTTCAAAAGCATCAGTTCTTCGGAGCTCAGCTTTCTTTATAGTCCAACTCTCACATCCATACATGACTACTGGAAAAACCATAGCCTTGACTAGAGGGCCCTTTGTTGGCAAAGTAATGTCTCTGCTTTTTAATATGCTGTCTAGGTTAGTTGTAGCTTTTCTTCCAAGGAGCAAGAGTCTTTTAATTTCATGGCTGCAGTCACCATCTGCAGTGACTTTGGAGCCCCCCAAAATAAAGTCTGTCACTGTTTTCATTGCTTCTCCATCTATTTGCCATGGTGATGGGACTGGATGCCATAACCTTAGTTTTCTGAATGTGGAGTTTTAAGCCAGCTTTTCACACTCCTCTTTCACTTTCATCAAGAGGCTTTTAGTTCTTCTTTGCTTTCTGCCATGAGAGTGGTTTCATCTGCATATCTGAGGTTATTGATATTTCTCCCGGCAATCTTGATTCCAGCTTGTGCTTCATCCAGCCCAGCGTTTCTCATGATGTACTCTGCATATAAGTTAAATAGTCAGGGTGACAATATACACCCTTGACGTACTCCTTTTCCTATTTGGAACCAGTCTGTAGTTCCATGTCTGGTTTTAACTGCTGTTGACCTGCATATAGGTTTCTCAGGAGGCAGGTCAGGTGGTCTGGTATTCCCATCTCTTTCAGAATTTTCCAGTTTGTTGTGATCTGCACAGTCAAAGGCTTTGACATAGTCAATAAAGCAGAAGTAGATGATTTACTGGAACTCTCTTGCTTTTTCGATGGTCCAATGGATGTTGGCAATTTGATCTCTGGTTTCTTTGCCTTTTCTAAATCCAGCTTGAACATCTGGAAGTTCATGGTTCACATACTGCTGAAGTCTGGCTTGCAGAATTTTGAGCATTACTTTGCTAGCCTGTGAGATGAGTGCAATTGTGCGGTAGTTTGAACATTCTTTGACATTGTCTTTCTTTGGGATTGGAATGAAGACAGACAGACCTTTTCCAGTCCTGTGGCCACTGCTGACTTTTCCAAATTTGCTGGCATATTGAGTGTAGCACTTTCACAGCATCATCTTTTAGGATTTGAAATAGCTCACTGGAATTTCATCAGCTCCACTAGCTTTGCTCATAGTGATGCTTCCTAAGGCCAATTTGACTTTGCATTCCAGGATGTGTGGCTCTAGGTGAGTGATCATACCATTGTGGTTATCTGGGTCATGATGATATTTTTTGTACAGTTCTTCTGTGTATTCTTGCCACCTCTTCTTAATGTCTTCTGCTTCTGTTAGGTCCATACCATTTCTGTCATTTAGAGTGCTCATCTTTGCCTGAAATGTTCCCTTGGTATCTCTGCTTTTCTTCAAGAGATCTCTAGTCTTTCCCATTCTATTGTTTTCCTCTATTTCTTTGCATTGATCCCTGAGGAAGGCTTTCTTATCTCTCCTTCCTATTCTTTGGAACTCTGCATTCAAATGGTTATATCTTTGTTTTTCTCCTTTGCCTTTTACACCTTTTCTTTTCTCAGCTATTTGTAAGGCCTCCTCAGGTAACCATTTTGCCTTTTGGGTGGCCCTACATGGCATGGCTCATAGTTTCATTGGGTTAGACAAGGCTATGTTCCATGTGATCAGATTGGCTAGTTTCCTGTGATTGCCATTTTCATTCTCGCTTTTTTTTTCATCAGCAAAACTCTGGAGATTTATCCATGTTGTTGAATGTATTAACACTTTGATTCTCCCTATTGCTGATTAGTATTCCATGGTATGGCTACACTGCAGTTTGTTTAACCATTCACCCACTGCAGAACATTTGGGTTTTTTGTAGTTTTTGGTTATTACAAATAAAGTTGCTATAAACATTCAAGTATGGGTTTTTGTATCTCAGAGGTCAATTCCCAAGAGTGCAATTGCTGGGTTGTGTGATAGTTGCATGTTTAGCTTTTTAAAGAAAAAAATACACACACACACACACACACACACACTTTCCCACAGTGGCTATACCATGTTATATTCCTACCAGCAATGTATAAGTGATTCAGTTTCTCCATATCCTGGCTAGAATTTGGTGATGTCATTATTTTCAATTGTAGCCTATTCTGATATGTGATATCTTGTTGTGATTTTAATTTGCATTTCCTTAATGGTTACTGATATTGAGCATTTTTTCAAGTACTTGCTATCTGTATATACTTGTCAATGAAACATCCATGTATGGCTTTTGCACATTTTATAATTAGATTATTTCACTTTTTAATTTCTGAATTTGGGAGTTCATTATATATCCCTAGGTAGTAATCTTTTGTTGGATTTATGGTTTGCAAATGTTTCCCCCTAGTCTGTAGCTTGTGTTTTCATCCTATCAATAAGGTCTTTTACAGAATTAAACTGTATTTTCATAAGGTAGAATTTGTCAATTTATACTTTTATGGATTGTGCTTTTTTGTGTTATCTAAGTAAACTGGTGTTGTCTAGGTAAACTCTGTGCCTAGCCCCAGGTCCCAAAGATTTTCTCCTATTTTTTTTCCCTAAAAGTTTTATAATTTTACATTTTAAAAATTGAGTCCATCATTCATTTTGAGTCAATTTTTTTGTATAAGGACTGAGATTTAGATCTAGGTTTTTTCCTCCCACATAGATATCTAATTGCTCTAGCACCCCAAGGATGTCTAATTGCTCCTGCACCCTCCTTTCACTGAATTCTTTTGCACCTTTTAAAAATTAGTTTGATACATGTGTGTGGGTCAATTTCTCTGTTTTTATTTTGTTTCATTGGTCTATGTATCTATCACTCCACCAAAACTGATTACTGTGGGAATATAGCAAGACAATATTGGGTAGATTGATTCCTCTGAATATATTCTTTTTCAAGACTGAATTAGCTCTTGGTCTTGTGCCTTTCCATATAAATGTTAAAATAAACTTGTCTATGTCTCCAAAAATACCTTGATGGGATTTTTATAGAAATTGCATTGACCTTAAAGATCAATTTGGATAGTACTGACATTGGTTACTTTTGCCTCCTGATACATGAACATAGTGTGTTTATCCATTTATTTAGGTTTTATTTGATTTCATTAGTGTTTTATAAATTTCAGCATATAGATCCTGTACATACTTTGGTTAATTTATACCTAAGTTTTAAATGGTTATATTTTTAATTTTAGTGTCTGAGAATTCATTGCTAATATACAGAAATACAGCTGAGTTTTGCACATTTATCTTGTATCTTGCAACTTTCCTGTACTCATATATTAGTGTCAGGAGGTTTTTTGTTGTTGTTATATTCTTTGGGATTTTCCGTGTATCATCTGCAATCGTTCTGATCTGCATGTCTTTCACTTCCTTTCCCTCCCTAAATTCAATGGCTAAAATTACTGACACTATGTTGAATAAAGGTGGTGAGAGTGGACATCCTTGCCTTTTTGCTAGTCTTATGGGGAAAGCAAATTAACTCTTTCATCAGAAAGCACAATGTTAGCTACTGGTTCTTACTGTATGTTCTTTATCAAATTGAGGAAATTACTCTTTATTCCTATTTTTTTCTGAAAGTTTTTATGATGAATGTTGTTTAATTTTTAAATTCTTTGTGTGCACTGATTGGTATGATTTTGTGATTTTTCATCTTTAGCTTTTTAATGTAATGATTACATTGCCTTCTTTTCAAATATTAAACCACCCTTGCAGCCTTTGGTCACTGTGTATAATTCCTTTTATATATTACTGAATTTGGTTTGCTAATATTTTTTCTTTATTATTATTATTATTTTACTTTACAATATTGTATTGGTTTTGCCACACATCAATATGAATCCGCCACAGGTGTACACGTGTTCCCAATCCCAAACCCCTCTCCCACCACCCCCCCACACCATCCCTCTGAGTCATCCCAATACTCAGCCATTAAAAAGAAACATTTGAATCAGTTCTAATGAGGTGGATGAAACTGTAGCCGATTATACAGAGTGAAGTAAGTCAGAAAGAAAAACACCAATACAGTATACTAACGCATATATATGGATTTTAGAAAGATGGCAATGATAACCCTGTATGTGAGACAGCAAAAGAGACACAGATGTATAGAACAGTCTTTTGGACTCTGTGGTTTGCTAATATTTTGTTGAGGATTTTACAACTATACTCATGAGGGATATTGGGAATATAGTTTTCTATTTTGTATTGTCATTGTCTTATGCTGATAGTAGGGGAATAATTGCTTCATAAAATCAATTGGATATTACTCTGTCCTATTCTATTTCTTGGAAGAGATTGTGTAGAATTGGTGTGAATTCTTCTTTAGAAGTTTTTGATAGAATTGTGGGGGAAACCATTTGGCAACAGAAATTTGATTCAGGGAAATTTTAAATTATGAGTTCAATTTCCTTAATAGGTATATGACTGTTCAAATTACCTATTTCACTTACAGTTTATGTTTTTGGGGAAGTGGTCTATTTCATATATGTTGTCAACTGGTATATGCTGGGTATATTACTGGTATATTACTGGGTATACCAAGATGGCAGTGTAGGAGATCCCAGCCTTTATCCCTCCACAAAAATCAACAATTATATAGCTATGCATGATGAAAAACAGTTCCAGGAGTGCTCTGGAGTCCACTTAAGACACTTCAGCAACACAGTGAAACAAACAAACAAAAAACTGAGAAAAACTTCACAAAAAGGGAAGGAAGAATAGCTTCATTTTGCCTGCATCATCCCATCTCCCAAGCCAGCACTGCTTGGTGCTAAGAGGAAATGCTCCAGCTAGAAAGAGTTCTCAATGCTGTGAAAGGAAAAGTGAGATGAGCAACCAGCTTCCCCAGTCTTTTGGGTCACTACAAGAAGAACTTGCTTTGGCTTCACACTGGCAAAACTGAGATAGAAAGAGATCACTAGGAATAAGGAGGAAAAGCAGGGACTGCCAATATTAGTCACAGGACAAGAAAGACTGGTTTCCAGTGACCTGCTCTGCAGATGACCCAACAGCTTCTGCCACTGAAGAAACCAATGACCAGCACAGCTGCCACGGATTCCTGGAGATTATACCACTTTTCATCCCATGGATATTCACATTTGCCTTTGCCAGCTGCCTGAGTATCTTTCTGTCTCCCTGGCCAGAGGCTGGGAACTGCACCAATTGCCAGCCTAAGCCTCTGTAGCTGCATGAGAGCAAGACTCTAGCTTAGACCCTCCACAGCTGAGTTAAGGCTCCCACAACTGCTTATGGGTCAGGATTCAGCCCTAGTTCTGGTCACTGGCCTGTAACAGCAGTCTCATCTGCAATTAGCCCCCTTAACTAAGTTCCTGCATGCCTTCCATCTGAACTTCATCACTACATCTATGACTTTGTGCATGTCTGCCAGGAGACTGCACAGCCAAAGCAGTGGACATTGAAGCTGCTTGTGAGCCCAGTTCTGGTCCTGTCTCTTGTCACTAGCCTGTGCCACTGGGCTTACCTGCAACTATGCACCTCCACAACTCCTGGCTTCCCAATACCAGCTTTTACTGCTGTGTGCCTGTGGTGAGACCCAGAAGCATACTAGTAGTAGTACACACACCAACAGCCAGGGCCCAATATGTCCCAAATTGTTCCCAGCCAGCTCCTTTTCCTGGATCCTACCATTGTATGTGTCTGTAACTGGTCCCTACCTCAGCAGAGTCATGAGTAGCTGCTCCCTACAGCTGAATGTGTGCACACAACTGACTCTGGCCATCACTGCCGCCTGCCATGGTCCCTAACTGATGGACCTGGGAAGCCACTGATGAGCTCCACAGTCCTTGTCACTCCTATGGACTCAATCAGCACTTGCCAAAGCCAACATAGTGTTGTGGACTCCAGCAAACTAAGCTTATGAGTTACTGTGATTCACTGGACTTTGAGCTACCACATGCCCCCTGCACATGATTCCCTGCACTATTAGACTTGGGGTGACAGTATACTCCAGCATGCTACCATATGCAGGTGAAGGTCTTTCCTTATTGAAGGCAGTCCAGTAAATGTATGCATATTTTCATATTCACAACAGCCAAAAAATGGAAACGACATAAATGTGCATTTACAGATGAATGGATAAAGAAGATGTGGTACATATATACAATGGAATACTACTCAGCTATAGAAAGAATGAAATAATGCAACCAGAGATTATCATACTAAGTGAAGTAAGTCCGAAAGAGAAAGATAAATACCATATGGTATCACTTATATGTGGAATCTAAAATATGACACAAATGAATCTATCTGCAAAATAGAAACAGAATCACAGACATAGAGAACAAACTTGTGGTTGTTAAGGGAGGGGGAAGACTGGGAGTTTGGGGTTCAGTTCAGTTCAGTTCAGTCGCTCAGTAGTGTCTGACTCTTTGTGACCCCATGAATTGCAGCATGCCAGGCCTCCCTGTCCATCACCAACTCCCAGAGTTTACTCAAACTCATGTCCATTGAGTGGGTGATGCCATCCAGCCATGTCATTCTCTGTTGTCCCCTTCTCCTCCTGCCCCTAATCCCTCCCAGCATGAGGGTCTTTTCCAATGAGTCAACTCTTCACATGAGGTGGCCAAAGTATTGGAGTTGCAGCTTCAGCATCAGTCTTTCCAATGAACACCCAGGACTGATCCTTTAGGATGGACTGGTTGGATCTCCTTGCAGCCCAAGGGACTCTCAAGAGTCTTCTCCAACGCCACAGTTCAAAAGCACCAATTCTTCAGCACTTAGCTTTTAAGCTACTATATATAGGATGGATAAACAAGGTCCTACTATATAGCATAAGGAACTATATTCAATATCTTGTGATAAACCATAATGGAGAAGAATACTAAAAAAAGAAATGCTGAAATGAGTTCTTCAAGCTTAAATGAAAGTGTGCTACCTAGTAACATGAAAACATATGAAAATATACCATGTATTTATAAAGGTAAATATATAGTCAGATTCAAAATATTCTAATACTGTAATATGGCAATGTGTAACCACTTAACTCAAGTATGAAGGTTAAAGGACAAAAGTATTAAAATTTCTATGGTTAAAAGAACTATATAAGTTGCTTAAATATAAAATATACAGTATGGAGATTCCTTAAAAATTGCAAATAGAACTGCCTTATGACACAGCAATCCCACTGCGGGGCATACACACCGAGGAAACCAGAATTGAAAGAGACATGTGTACCCCAATATTCATTGCAGCACTGTTTATAATAGCCAGGACATGGAAAGAACCTAGATGTCCATCAGCAGATGAATGGATAAGAAAGCTGTGGTACATATACATAATGGAGTATTACTCAGCCATTAAAAAGAACTACATTTGAATCAGTTCTAATGAGGTGGATGAACTGGACCCAATTATACAGAGTGAAGTAAGCCAGAAAGAAAAACACCAATACAGTATACTAACACATATATACGGAATTTAGAAATGTGGTAATGATAACCCTGTATGCGAGACAGCAAAAGAGACACAGATGTATAGAACAGACTTTTGGACTCTGTGGGAGAGGGAGAGGGTGGGATGATTTGGGAGAATGGCATTGAAACATGTATATTATCAGGTAAGAAACGAATCACACCAGTCTATGTTCAATACAGGATACAGGATGCTTGGGGCTGGTGCACAGGGATGATCCAGGGAAATGATATGGGGTGGGAGGTGGGAGAGGGGTTCAGGATTGGGAACTCATGTACACCCATGGTGGATTCATGTCAATGTATGGCAAAACCAATACAGTATTGTAAAGCAAAATAAAGTAAAAATAAAAATTAAAAAAAAAGAACTATAATAATTTTTAATGGTTACATAATACAAAAACATGTAAATTGTGACAGAAACAAAATATTGGTAGGGGGAAGTAAAGGAAGTTTTACTGTGAGAGCAAGGTTAAGTTGTGGTGATTTTAAAATAGACTGTTACATCTGTAAGATGTTTGAAGTAATTCTCAGGGTAACCACAAAACAAAACCTATAGTAGATACAAAGAAGAGAGAAGAATCAAAATGTACTATTAGCAAAAATCATTGATTCACAAGGAAAGTAAGAGAGGAAGGAACAAAGAAACCCAAAACAGCCAGAAAACAATTCTGTTCAGTCGCTCAGTTTTGTACAACTCTTTGCAACTCCACAAACTGAAGCACGCCAGGCTTCCTTGTCCATCACCAACTCCTGGAGTTTGCTCAAACTCATCCATCAAGTTGGTGAGGCCATCCAACCATCTCATCCTCTGTCGTCCCTTTCTCTTTCTGCTTTCAATCTTTCCCAGCATCAAAGTCTTTTCCAATGAGTCAGTTAGCTGCATCAGGTGGCCAAAATATTGGAGTTTCAGCTTCAGCAGCAGTCCTTTCAATGAATATTCAGGACTGATTTCTTTTAGGATTGAACCACAGCCTTGTCATACTCAATGAAACTATGAGCCATGCCGTGTAGGGACGCCCAAGATGGACGGGTCATGGTGGAGAGTTCTGACAAAACGTGGTCTACTGGAGAAGGGAATGGCAAATTACTTCAGTATTCTTGCCTTGAGAACCCCATGAACAGTAGTAAAAAAAAAAAAAAAATTAACAAGATGCAATCGTAAGTCCTTACCTACCAACAATCACTTTAAATTTAAATGCAACAAATTATCTAGTAAAAAGGCATAAACTGGCTGAATGGATTAAAAACCAAGACCCAGCTATATGCTACCTACAAGAGATTTGCTTCAGCTTCTAGGAATCACATAGGTTCAGAGTGAAGAGATGAAAAAAGATATTCCACATAATTGAAACCTAAAGGGAACAGAGGTAGCTATACTTATATCAGGTAAAATAAACTTTAAGTCAGAAACTGTGACAAGAGCCAAAAAAGGTCATTATATAATGATAAAGGATTCAATTCATCAAGGTAATATAAAGATTATAAATATATATATGCACTCAACATTGAAGCACTGAAGTACATTAAGCAAACACTAGTAGATTTGATGGGAGTAGTAGACAGCCATACAATACTAGTAAGGGACTTCTCTACTATACTCTCAACAATGGATAGATCATCCAGACAGAAAATCAACAAGGAAACATTGGATTTGAACTATATCTTAGGTCAAATGCCCTTAACAGATGTATATAGAACATTCCACCCAACAGCACCCCAAAACAATCCTTTTCAAATGCACAGAACACTGTTTCTATTTGTTTATGACATGAACTTATATATAGAAAATCCTAAAAATTCCACCAAAACACTGTTAGAACTAATATATGAATTCAGTAAAGTTGCAGGATACCAAATCAACAGACAAAAATCAGTTGTATTTCTAGAAAATAATGATGAAATATCTGAAAAAGAAATAAAGAAAACCATCCTATTTATAATAGTATCAAAAGTAAGAAAATACTTAGGAATAAACTGAACCAATGAAATGAAAGATGTAGCTACCAAAAAAACTGTAAGACTTTGGGAAAGAAATTGAAGGAAACACAAAAGGAAAGCTACCCTCTGTTCATGGATCATATGAGTTAACATTTTCTTAAACGTCCAGACTTCCTAAAGCCAACTATAGATTCAACACAATCCCTATCAAAATTTCAGTAGCATTTTTTATAGAAATAGAAAAAACAACCATAAAATTTGTATGGAAGCACCACAGAACTAAAAAAAAAAAAAAAAAGCAATCCTGAGAAAGAAGAACAAAGCTGGAGGCATTACACTTCCTGATTTTAAACTATATTACAAAACTATAGTAATCAAAACAGCATGGTGTTGGCATAAAAGCAGATACATAGACTAATGGAACAGAATCTAGAGCTTAGAACTATATCCCTGCATCTATGGTCAACTAAGGTTTGACAAAGTAGCCAACAATATTCAATGAGGAAAGAACAGGCTCTTCAATAAGTGGTGTTGGGAAAATTGGACATGCAAAAAATGAAACTGGATCCCTATCTTACATCTTTCACAAAATTAACTTAAAATGGATTAAAAATGGAAATCCATGACCTGAAACTATTAAAGTACTAGGAAAAATATAGGCAAAGCAAGGATGATTCAACACCAGGAAATCAATCAACGTAACTTACTGCATCAATAGACTGAAGGAGAAAAGCTATACAATTATTATAACAGGACCAGAAAAAGCACTGGTAAAATGTAATAACTATGTGTGACTGAAAATAAGAATTCTTAGGAAAAAAATATAAAATATAGGGAAATAACTCCTTAACATTGGTCTTGGTCACAAATTTTTGGTTATGACACCAAAAGCATAAACAACAAAGGCAAAAACAAATGAGATTACATCAAACTAGAAATCTTCTGCACAGAAAAAGAAACAATCAGCAAAATGAAACAGACAACCTATAGAATGTGAGAAACTACTTGGAAACCATCTGACAAACATGTTAATAATTTCTCATTGAAAGATTTTTATCACACTTGCTTTGAAATCTTTATCAGATAATTCTAACATCTCTGTTGTCTCAGTGTTTGCACTTATTGATAGTGGTTTTTCATTCAGTTTGAAATCTGCATGGTCCTAGGTATGAGTGACTTTTAATTAAAACCTATAAATTTTGCATATTATGTTATGAGACTTTGGATCTTATTTAAACTTTCTGTTTTAGTTGGCATCGTTAACATCATTCTAGCAGGGGTAAGGAGGTATTGCCTCATTACGGTCAGGAAGTAGAAGACCAGGTTCCCCATTTAGCCTTCATTGACATCTGAGGGAGGTGGTCTCCTCATAATTGATGGGCAGGGGTCTTAGTTCCAGCTTCCCATGTAGTCTCCATTGACACCTGCTGGGGGTGACCTTGTTACTCCTGGGTGATGGTGACAGTCATGAATCTCCATCACCTCCTCTGATGGCACAACAGTGAGGAGGAGCATTCTTTTCACTTTTAATTGTCAGAAAGGAGTAGAACTCCAAGCTCCCCAGATGGTCTACTGTAAAAATGTTGAGGGGGAGGGAGTAGTTTACTGCTGGCCAGTGGTAATGAAAATTCCAGCTTGGTACCTTGTCTTTGCTGACACTGTCCTGGCAGGAGTCCCTGGCAAAGGCATTGGAGTGCCTCATTAGAGCCTTGTGGCAGATGGAAATCTAGGTTCCCCTCTTGGCTGGGAGTGGGTGGGAATAGGGCCACAGTTTTTCTGTGCTGTTTGGCTGGAGTGGAGCACTTAGCTATATTTTCTATAAGTTTTCCATCTTACTAGACTGCTCTTTCCTGGTCCTTTGGCTAGAGACAGCAGGTTTTTGTTTGGACTTTTCTGGGTCTATACCCATTGGTGTTTATGGGTTGCCAGCTTCTTCAGCTCCAAGTGTGAGATATATGAGGTAAAAAAAAACCCATGGAACTCACCACCAGTCACTCTTTAGGTCTCAAGGTCCCTAGACAGTCTGCCTTCTCCTCTGTGCTTTTCAGTCTTATTATTAATTTTTAATATATAATATCTAGAGGTTTTAGTTGTACTTGGAGGAATAGGGAAACTGTGTCTAGTCCATCTTCCTGGAAGTAAAAGTCACCCTATTTGTCTTTAAGATGCTCATACTTGAAGGAACAAAAATAGCTTAATATCTTTACTTTGTCCCAGGAAATGAAGACAGAGAAGATAAGTAACTTGCTAAGGTCAAATAATGATATGAAGGCAAAAGCTTAGATTAAATTCGAGGTCTTCTGGATTCTATTTCTGTATTTCCCCCTCTACTACCCTGTTTTTCTTACCCTACCATTTTCTTTCATACAATTTCACCTTTTGCTAGTCCTTCCATTTTCCTTTTCCTGCACTAAACTTTCCACCTAAAAAACACACTGAGATCAGACAGCCACCTCCAAGTCATTTTTATTCCCAATGCTACATTAAAAACTTGTTGGACTCTGTGGGAGTGGGAGAGGGAGAGGGTGGGATGATTTGGGAGAATCTGAAACAAGTATAATATCATATAAGAAACAAATCCTCAGTCCAGGTTTGATGAAGGATACAGGATGCTTGGGGCTGGTGCACTGGGATGACCCAGAGGGATGGGATGGGGAGAGAGGTAGGAGGGGGATTCAGGATGGGGAACATGTGTACACCCATGGTGGATTCATGTTGATGTATGGCAAAACCAATACAATATTGTAAAGTAATTAGCCTCCAATTAAAATGAATAAATTTAACTTAAAAAAAAAAAAAACACTTGTTCTCCTAAGAAGTTATAGTTCAGCTCTTTTGATAGTGGGAAAAGAGGAATGTTTGTGGCAGGGAATAGAGAGAAGGTACTATATAAAGTCTAATAAATAAATAATCATAGCTAACAGACTTACAGATTCAGGCTAAGAGCACAATCTTTTTCCTAACTACCCATTCATCACATACTATAATCTTCTAGCAGAGTGCCCTAATTCAGTACCATCTGCTGCTATTATATTAAATGACTATTATGATTTTGAGTACCAAAGTCATAATATGCAAAGGTTAAAGCTTTTGGTATTGGTAACACCCTACAAGTACATGTGTAGAGTACTTTGATAATTAGAAAAAAAATAATTCAATGAAAGAAGTCTAATGGATTTATAAAAGGTTGAAAACTCAGGAACTATTTTGAACCTCGTTCTCTCAGTCATTTGGAGAGACCTCATGTAAAGTAATGTTTCTAATTATTAATCCTCAGGCACAACATGAAACTTATGACTGCTTGACAGGAGATAAAATGAAGAGGGGTTGGAAGAAGAAGAAATGCTAGCAATGACAACTGCCATTTACCTTGTGTTATTTTGTACCAAAAGCACAGGGCTTTTGGTACAAACAAACATTTTATGTGTGTTTATCTGAGACTCTCAGGTGCATACAGTTGGATTAATCATGATACTTAGTACAGGATGTACTTTCAGCACCTCTCCCTAAGTTATTTAGTTATTTTTAATAATGTAACAAGTACTTGCAAACCCACAGACCCCAAATAAAAACTAAGACCTTGACAAGAATCTCCATCTAACTATAAGGATTCCATTATCCGCAGGCTTACATGCTCCCTCATTCTACCTCTAAGCCAGTTCAGTTCAGTTCAGTCGCTCAGTCGCGTCCGACTCTTTGCGACCCCATGAACCGCAGCACGCCAGGCCTCCTTGTCCATCACCAACTCCCGGAGTTCACCCAAACTCCTGTCCGTTGAGTCGGTGATGCCATCCAACCATCTCATCCTCTGTCATCCCCTTCTCCTGCCTTCAATCTTTCCTAGCATCAGGGTCTTTTCAAATGAGTCAGTTTTTCACATCAGGTGGCCAAAGTATTGCAGTTTCAGCTTCAGGTAGCCATTATTGTGAATCCTGCATTTATTATCTCTTTGCCTTTTAAAATTAGTTTTATTATATGTACATGTAATATAAAACTTGATTTTTATAATTTATAATATATAATATGGTCTATGTAATATTTTAGGGTTTACTTTTTATCCATTATCATATTGCTAAGATAAGTCCATATTTTTTGTGTGGCCTTATTGCATAATATTCTACTGTATGAATATACCATAGTTTATTAATCTGTTATTAATAGTGATGAAATTTAGGTTGTTTCTAGATTTTTGTATTGCGAACTATGTCATTATAAACATAGCTGTGTCTCCTGTTATATATTAAGTAAGGTTCTCTTAGATATGTATCTAAGGAGTAGAATTTTGGGGTCATAGGATATATGCAATGGCACCCCACTCCAGTACTCTTGCCTGGAAAAGCCCATGGACAGAAGAGCCTGGTGAGCTGCAGTCCATGGGGTCGCTAAGAGTCAGACACAGCTGAGCGACTTCCCTTTCACTTTTCACTTTCATGCATTAGAGAAGGCAATGGCACCCCACGCCAGTACTCTTGCCTGGAAAATCCCATGGACAGAGGAGCCTGGTAGGCTGCAGTCCATGGGGTCGCTGAGAGTTGGACACGACTCAGTGACTTCACTTTCACTTTTCACTTTCATGCATTGGAGAAGGAAATGGCAACCCACTCCAGTGTTCTTGCCTGGAGAATCCCAGGGACGGTGGAGCCTGGTGGGCTGCCTGCTGTCTCTGGGGTTGCACAGAGTCGGACACGACTGAAGCGACTTAGCAGCAACAGCAGCAGGATATATGAATGTTCAACTTCAGGAGATAATGTCAACGTGCAACCCAAAGTGCTTGCAGCAATTTATATATGTGTGTGTGTGTGTATATGTGTATATATATATATATATATATATATATATATATATTCCTACTTGTAACATATAAAAAATGTGACTCTGCATCTTCTCTAATACTTGCCTTTCTCAGAGCTCCTCCTCTGAATCACAGAATAAGAAAACAATCTCAGTTTTCTCAAGGACAGTACATAAATTGTACCCCTCTAGATACAAAAGAGAGGAGTTAATTCTTTACATGTAATGGATACTTTAGGGCATTAGTCCTTTATTCTCTTCAAGAACCATAGATGAGAAAGGTTCCTTGGTATTATCACCTTTTACTTTTTGCCAACCAACTGGATATAAAACAGTATCTTTTGTGAGTTGATTTTCCTTTTCCTACTTAATATGATGTAGAATCTCCTCATAAGTTAATTGGCTTTCTGCACTGCAATTTTTTTGTGGAAAAAAAAAGAGCATGTCTTTGTCCATTTTTCTATGGGACTACTGGTGCTTTCTTAATTTTTATAGCTCCTTTATATATTGTTGATAGTATTTCTTTGTTAGTTGTATTTTGTGAATATTTTCTCCCAGTTTGTAACTTATTTCACGTTTTAAGGCATATTGTTTCTGAGCCTTTCTCTATCCCAAAGTTTGGAAGATATTCACTGGCATTTTCTACTAGGAGTTTAAAATTTTGTTTTTGAAATTTATACTCAATTAATCTTGTAAATGGTATAAGATTTATTTTCATCTTTTTCCATAACTATTTTCCAGCTTCATTTATTAAACAGTCTCTACATTTCCCACTGAATTGTCATGCTTCTTCTTTTATATATCAGAACTCCATACATACATGGGCTTATTTCTGGCTATTTGTAAAAATTTTAGATTCCTTATTCCATGCAGTCACCACAATAAGCAATTTAATATCAATGATTTCATGTAATCCACAAAGTCATCCTATGAGGTAGGTAATGTTTTCTCTGCTTTACAGATTAAGGGAACTATGGATTAGAGAACTTAGTTACTTGTTCAGAATCATAGACTAGTTTATGGCAGCTCTAAGCCCAAGAATCCAGAGCCCACGGTTTTAAGCAGTAATCAATACTGGCTCTTGCCCTCCGATCTCATAAGGATGTTATGAAAGTCAGTAAATATCACACAGTGAATTATATATTTAGCTCTGTACTAGCTACTTAGTGGTTTGAGGTAGGGTTGTGGTAGTGTTGTAATGGAAAGACTAGATCTAGATGATCTATAAGGTGACCCCTCTTTCACCTCTCCCATTCATTCTTCCCAGTACCTCACTGCGTGCTCTGATTCTTTTCTTATTCCCAACTAAGCTTTCAGTATAACAGTGGATTCCCCCTGCAGAAGTTGTTTGGCCCTTCTGGAAATGCCCAGGGTCACAAATTCTTGTCTTGGAAGAAAACTTAACCAGAGTGGTCAAATAAATTTGAAAGACTTGAGCACCTGTTCCATAGGAAAGGAGATAGAATTACTGGGTTGCTACTAACTTGCAAAAATAACTCCTGAGCTCTCCTAGAAGCAAAGGCACCCTGATCCTTTCAAAGAACAGTTGTGAGAAATGGTGTGAGTATGAAGGTTGTGGGTAGGGCAGGGTGCAGAGAGATGAAATTCAAAATCACAGAGCTGTCCTCGAAGTTCTGATGCTTTAGAATTTCCCCACTGGGTTGAAAGTTCAAGGTTTAGATGGAGGTGAGAGGATAGGTTAGAGAAGGCAAAAAGGATCAGTCTGATATCCACAGTCAGTTTTTAAGCAACCTATGTTCTTAAGAAACTTTTAAATTGCACACACAAATGAAAATGTACCCTCAGCATGAAGCTCCATGCAGTCTAATTATCAGAGCAAATGTTTACTAAATTAATTTAAAAAGTACAATACCAAATACTATTTCATAATCGAGGGGAAGCATTTTCTTCTCAAGCCATGTTCAGTGTACAACAGGAAGCCAATTATCACCCCTGAACACTTACCAGTGAAAAATGTGTCATTCCTTAGGACATTTAGGGCTTAAGAAAGCTTAAGGCCCCCATCTCATTGTTTTCGCTTATTGCTACCATCTAAATACCTATCAATCTAAACCAAGATTATTTTTTACCATTTCATAGCCTAAAGGTGTCAATGACACTTGGAAAAAGCAAATTTTTGGCAAGAGAGAAGGCATATTTTTTTGCTTACTTGAATGCTCATACCAGCTTTCTCTGAAAAGAGAATATAATAATGGGGCTCCTGAGAGGAAAACACAGGAAACAGGCACTGTTACTGAGTAAATGAGGGTGAAATCAATTTTATCGCTTTTAAACAACCTCAGTAACTCTAACTAAAAACTAACCAACACGGTCCCTTTAGAACTCCTAGAGATGTGTTTTTCATCAATGCAAGAGAATACATTCTATTTACCAGATTGTAGGCACCTTGTGGGTGAGAGCCTTATTCACCTTTCATCTTATTCATCTTTCTGTTTCTGTTGGAAATCAGCATTTTCATCTACCCTTCCATCCAATATCACCTGACACACAGTAGGCATCCATTAAATATTTGCTGAATAAATATACTAGCATATTATTTGCTTGTAATTGTTTATTGCTGAGAATGTGTTTAAACTGACTATATAAATAGGCTAAATTCTATCCCAACATTTCAAAAACTTTGATTATCAAAACTTTCTATTTCTTAGATACAACAAATTTTTATAGACCTAATGAATATGGACAGGAGTTTTAAGAGATCTTTTCATGTGCCAGAAGAAGTTCCATTTCCCTTTATAGACACCAGACAGAATTTTTCCAGACCTCCTTCTGTGTAACCAAACACTTTCAAGTAGCAACCAAACATTCCAAAGTGCCTAAGCTGTCTGAGTGCCACAGCAGAAGACAGCTGGGACATGAAGCTGAGAATGAGCAATGTTTACACCATATTCACATTCCCTTTAGTGCATACCAGATTCCACAGCTTAAAGACAGGTGTGTCCTGCTACCCTATTTTTTCCCTCAATGAGCACCTGGATCTTGTCTGGAAAACAGATCAAGCTGCATTGCCAACAACTATAGGTGGGATGACTGAGTTTTCTGCCTCTATAATTGAGAAAGCATGATTTGAAATATGCACTTATAGTTTTGAGGACAATGGGATTAAAACATGTAACAGTGGGGCTGCTCTAAAAATCCAAAGTGTGTGGTTTTCCATACTTGCAGGAGTGACAAGAGAATCCACAAGAGGGATATAACTAAAAATAGATTTGATGTGAATGAAACAGTGTTAAAATAGATGGAGAAACATTTAGAACATATTTAACAGAAAAAGATTAATTTCCATGACATAAAAAGAGCACTTACATGTCCAAAAGATAAATTAACCATAGAAAAATGAGCAGAGGATATCACAAGTGATATACACAGGAAACACGAAGGATTAGAAAACATCTACAAAAGAATCTCAAACCCACTATCTGTTAGAGAAATGCAAGTTAAAGCAATAAAGAGGTACAATTCATTGCGTGTCTAATGGGCAAAAAGTCAAATGTTTAAAGATACTGTGTGTCAGCAAGAAGACAAAGAATGACCCTCTCAACACTGGATGCAACACTGGATATGTTACTTGGTGAGGCCTTTGTAGAAGCTATCAAAATGTACAAAGCCCATATAACACTTCAATTCTGCAATTCAGTTTCTTAAGACTCTAGATTAACACTTGCTCATATGTAGAAACTAGCATGCTCATGGATGCCTTTGGAGCCTTTTTGTGGCAGCCAAAAGATAGGAATAATTTAAATATATATGAACAAGAGGATCCCAGTGGTAAATTTCCCAATCTCTAACATGGTCCACCAGGCAGTTATTATAAAGAGAGAGTGCAAGTCAGGGCAGAAATCATCCTTGGTGGGGAAGTAAGTGATTTCGAAAGGGCACCAGGGCCTTCTGGGGTGTCAGAAATGGTCTGTGCTTTGTCTTAGGTACTGGTTACATAAGTGTGCTTTTGTGGAAATTCATTGGTTTACATGAATGATTTTGTATTTTTATGCATGTCAATAAAATGTTTTTAAAAAATTAACAAACTAAAAACAGATTTGAGAGAACTTGTGCTTTAGTGGGAAGAGTACTATACTAGGAAGAAGGAGTTCTGAGCTCCAGTTCCTTTCTGCCCAAACTAATTTAGGACTTTGGGCAGGTTACTTAGGCTAAATGGCAGAGCTTCCAAGGTGGCACAGTGGTAAAGAATCCATCTGCCAATGCAGGAGACGTGGGTTCAGTCCCTGAGTTGGGAAGATCCCCTGGAGAAGGGAACGGCAATCCCCTCCAGTATTCTTGCCTTTGGAACCCCAAGGACAGAGGAGCCTAGTGAGCTATAGGCCATAGGGTTGCAAAGAGTCAGACAAAGCTGAGCACACACACAAGCATCTGTCAAGGTGGGGTTAATTATATTTTGCAGAAAGATAAAGAACTGGGCCCAGTGATTTTCATCTCTTTTTCATTTCTAGATTTTATGGCTTTTTGAGCCATAACAGTTCAGGATAATTTACCTCCATTAAGTTTCTTTTATCTATCCCCTCTTCTCTATTCCTACTCCCATAACATGGATTCAGGACCATAGTTAACTTCCTGGGATGATTCAAAAGTCTTCAAACTTGCCTTTCTGGTCCTGCCCCCTTTAAAATCTATAATAAAAACACTTTGGTTAGAGTATCTTTTGAAAGAACAGCTCAAATCACGTCATTGCCTTCTTCAGAAACCTTAGAAACCAGTGGGGCATGGTGCAAAGTGCACAGGACTCATCGGAAAATCTGGGTTTGAATAGCTTGCTGGCTGTCTCATCTTGGGCAAGCCACTGAGCCTCTGAATCTCCATTACCTCATCTGTAAATGAGACTAGTTCTGGGACCTGCTTCTATTACTATATGTTCCATTTACAAAGAACAGACTTTTACTGAAGTGTCGAGTCCCAAGTCATGCTTAACATTGTCTGCTAGGGGCCCAGAGTGAAGGCAGAGAATCAAGTTTCTTAGCTACCTTTAAAGAACACGTCTCAGCAGTCAGAGTTTCAACACAGAACTCTACAACTGACTGGCTCTTTGACAGGTGAACAAAAAATGAAAAGTACCTCTCTGCCTGCAGGCTATGTCACAGAGAGAGTGGCACCACAAAGCAAGGACAACAGGCTTAACTGATGTAAAGCCCAGCCTGGAAGATCTATACACCTCTCTGTACACACCTAATGTTGGTTTAAAAACTGTTTAACAGAGACCTGGCACAAAATCAAAAGAAGCTAAAATCTTGTGGTTACCCTGCTGAGATAATTTAGGATGCATTAGTCAATGTTTCTCAGGCTGTTCATCCTAGATCAGGGTAATTATGGAGAGGAATTAAAAAAGGCCAGATTAGAAAACAGCATGCCAGCAGAACTGCTACATTTGTATGGAATGATATTTAAATCAGCATCTGACAACAGTACGTAGTTATGACTCGTTGTCTGCTCAGACTTCATGCCAAGTTCTGAAGTGAATTCAGCACTTGGCATTCATTTCAGAGGGAAAGCCTTGTTCCTTGTTACACAAGCCTCTTAAAATCTCTATCTTGACAGATACAAAGGCCACTCATGCTGGGGATCCCCCTCACATTAGATGATTTACATGATCTCCAGAAACTCATTTTGGGGAAAGAAGACACATTCTTAATTTGATCTCTCTTCTTCCCAGGGAATTCAACCAAGCATCTTCCAAAATTTTGTCCCCATCCCTCCAAAGCTTCCTTGATTGGCCAGAGGAATGAAGTTAACCTTCATTAACCTTACCCTGCTCTGAAATAAAATTCCATGAAAATGCCTTTACTCTTCATCCAATTATGCACTTGCACTCAATTTCTTCCTGGCTTAGTGCCCAACATATAACAGCCACTTAGTAAATGTTTGCTCTTATTTACCGAGTGTTCACTATAAGCAGTCACTCTTTGATAGCACTCAGCATAATTACAAGCAATTATTTGTGTAATTATTTGCTTAATGAGTATCTTCCTTACTAGACGGTGAACATCACAAGGCCAGGGTTGGAATTTGTCTTATTTACAGCTGTACTCTTAATACCTACCATTATGGTTCACACTTAAGACTCAATAAATATTCATTGAACAAAAAGAACACCATGTACTAAGCATTGTTTCATCACCTTGTCATTTAATCCCCAAACAACCTGTACACTTGGTATTAAGACTTCTATTTTATAGGTGAAGAAACTGAGACCCAAAGAGCTTCAATAATTTGTCTAATATCAGAGCCAGGATTCTGAGCACGTACTCTTAACCAAGATAGTATCCTGCCCCCTTCTTTTATGTACTGTTCTATATATGCAGATGACAGCACCCTTATGGCAGAAAGTGAAGAAGAACTAAAGAGCCTCTTGAAGAAAGTGAAAGAGGAGAGTGAAAAAGTTGGCTTAAAGCTCAAAATTCAGAAAACTAAGATCATGGTATCCGGTCCCATCACTTCATGACAAATAGATGGGGAAAAGTGGAAACAGTGGCTGAATTTATTTTTTGGGGGCTCCAAAATCACTGTAGATGGTGACTGCAGCCATGAAATTAAAGGACGCTTACTCCTTGGAATGAAAGTTATGACCAACTAAGACAGCATATTAAACAGCAGAGACATTACTTTGTCAACAAAGGTTGGTCTAGTCAAGGTTATGGTTTTCCAGTGGTCATTTATGGATGTGAGAGTTGGACTACAAAGAAAGCTGAGAGCCAAAGAATTGATGCTTTTGAACTGTGGTGTTGGAGAAGACTCTTGAGAGTCCCTTGGACTGCAAGGAGATCCAACCAATCCATCCTAAAGGAGATCAGTCCTGGGTGTTCATTGGAAGGATTGATGTTGAAGCTAAAACTCCAATACTTTGGCCACGAGATGCAAAGAGCTGACTCATTGGAAAAGACCCTGATGCCGGGAAAGATTGAAGGCAGAAGGAGAAGGGGAAAACAGAGGATAAGATGGTTGGATGGCATCACCGACTCAATGGACATGAGTTTGGGTAGACTCCAGGAGTTGGTGATGGACAGGGAGGCCTGGCATGCTGCAGTTCATGGGGTCGCAAACAGTCGGACACGACTGAGTGACTGAACTGAACTGAACTACTACATACTAACTGTAGCCTGAAAAAGTTTCATAAGTTTTCTAAGCCTCAGTTTTCCTATCTATAAACAAAGGAGAAAAAGGTATCTATTTTACAGATTTGCTATGAAGTTTGCTTGAATTTATATATGTAAAACACTTGGTTATAGAGGTTGGCATACAATCAATATTTCATAAAACCTGCTGCTCCTGTATTGTTATTGAATCAAATATGCAGAAGAAAGGGACTGGAGTAGGGAATGCCACTTGCTGAAACTTGTCTACCCTGCAAAACAGCACGTTCCATTTGAGCAGTCGGACACATCTAATGGCTTTCTGTGTCACTCTTATCAACCCTCACTTACCACATCACATAAAACAGCTTGCACATGAAAGCTGCTTTTGCTAAAATTCAAATGTAGTAGAAGCAAAATATTTTAAAGTTAATTCTATTACACAAGCAATTGCTCAATGGAAATACCACAGCCTGCATGGTTTAAGCTAAATAGCTCCTATTATCAAGGAAATTGAGATAGGAAAACAAAATCAAGACTGTCTCCCAATCCTTTTGAGGAAATTTCATCATCATGGACTTTTATTTCAATAGGTAGTAAAATGGAAATCAGGAAATGGAGCAGAGAAAAAGAAAATTACAAATTAGGTGGTCACTTCTTTCTGTGTTGAAATACCTAGAGGGGTCAACATACACACAACTACTTTGTCACCTTCTGGTATGCTGCTTCACTGTTACTTCAGTTCTTGACATAAGATGTTAGACATACTTTATCATAGAATACAGTATCCATGGTTTTCCTTTCTGCGGTTTCAGTTACCCAGGGTCAACTTTGGTTGAAAAATATTCAATGGAACATTCCAGAAATAAAATATCCATAAGTTTTAAGTGGCATACTGTTCTGAGCAATGTGATGAAATCTCCCACTGCCCTGCCACACAAATAATCCTTTCATCCAGTGTATCCCTCTTGTAAGTCACTTAGTAGCCGCATAGGTGATCGAGCCAATTGTTGTAGTATCAGTAGTATTTGTGACCAAGTGGCAAGCCACTTCAGTATTCTTGCCTTGAGAACCCCATGAAGAGTATGAAAAGGCAATATGATAGGATACTGAAAGAGGAACTCCCCCAGGTCACTAGGCGCCCAACATGCTACTGGAGATCAGAGGAGAAATAACTCCAGAAAGAACGAAGGGATGGAGCCAAAGCAAAAACAATACCCAGCTGTGGATGTGACTGATGATAGAAGCAAGATCCGATGCTGTAAAGAGCAATATTGCATAGGAACCTGGAATGTCAGGTCCATGAATCAAGGTAAATTGAAAGTGGTCAAACAAGAGATGGCAAGGGTGAACGTCGACATTCTAGGAATCAGTGAACTAAAATGGACCGAAATGGGTGAATTTAACTCAGATGACCATTATATCTACTACTGTGGGCAGGAATCCCTCAGAAGAAATGGAGTAGCCATCATGGTCAACAAAAGAGTCCAAAATGCAGTACTTGGATGCAATCTCAAAAATGACAGAATGATCTCTGTTCGTCTCCAAGGCAAACCATTCAATATCACAGTTATCCAAGTCTATGCCCCACCAGTAATGCTGAAGAAGCTGAAGTTGAACAGTTTTATGAAGACCTATAAGACCTTTTAGAATTAACACCCAAAAAGATGTCCTTTTCATTCTAGGGGACTGGAATGCAAAAGTAGGAAGTCAAGAAACACATGGAGTAACGGGCGAACTTGGCCTTGGAATGCAGAATGAGGCAGGGCAAAGACTAATAGAGTTTTGCCAAGAAAATGCACTGGTCGTAGCAAACACCCTCTCCCAACTACACAAGAGAAGACTCTACACATGGACATCACGAGATGGCCAACACTGAAATCAGATAGATTATATTCTTTGCAGCCAAAGATGGAGAAGCTCTATACAGTAAAAAAACAAAACAAAATAAAACAAAAAAAAACCCCACAAGACTGCAAGCTGACTGTGGCTCAGATCATGAACTCCTTATTGCCAAATTCAGACTGAAATTGAAGAAAGTAGGGAAAACTGCTAGACCACTCAGATATGACCTAAATCAATTCCCTTATGATTATACAGTGGAAGTTAGAAATAGATTTAAGGGCCTAGATCTGATAGATAGAGTGCCTGATGAACTATGGAATGAAGTTCATGACATTGTGCAGGAGACAGGGATCAAGACCATCCCCGTGGAAAAGAAATGCAAAAAAGCAAAATGGCGGTCTAGGGAAGCCTTACAAATAGCTGTGAAGAGAAGAGAGGTGAAAAGCAAAGGAGAAAAGGAAAGATACAGGCATCTGAATGCAGAATTCCAAAGAATAGCAAGAAGAGATAAGAAAGCCTTCCTCAGTGATCAATGCAAAGAAATAGAGGAAAAGAACAGAATGGGAAAGAGTAGAGATCTCTTCAAGAAAATTAGAGATATCAAGGGAACATTTCATGCAAAGATGGGCTCGATAAAGGACAGAAATGGTCTGGACCTAACAGAAGCAGAAGATATTAACAAGAGGTGGCAAGAATACATGGAAGAACTGTACAAAAAGATCTTCACGACCCAGATAGTCATGATGATGTGATCACTAATCTAGAGCCAGACATCTTGGAATGTGAAGTCAAGTGGGCCTTAGAAAGCATCACTATGAACAAAGCTAGTGGACATGATGGAATTCCAATTGAGCTGTTTCAAATCCTGAAAGATGATGCTGTGAAAGTGCTGCACTCAATATGCCAGCCAATTTGGAAAACTCAGCAGTGGCCACAGGACTGGAAAAGGTCAATTTTCATTGCAATTCCAAAGAAAGGCAATGCCAAAGAATGCTCAACTACCGCAAACTGCACTCATCTCACATGCTAGTAAAGTAATGCTCAAAATTCTCCAAGCCAGGCTTCAGCAGTACGTGAACCATGAACTCCCTGATGTTCAAGCTGGTTTTAGAAAAGGCAAAGGAACCAGAGATCAAATTGCCAACATCCGCTGGATCATGGAAAAAGCAAGAGAGTTCCAGAAAAACATCTATTTCTGCTTTATTGACTATGCCAAAGCCTTTGACTGTGTGGATCTCAATAAATTGTGGAAAATTCTGAAAGAGATGGGAATACCAGACCACCTGACCTGCCTCTTGAGAAATCTGTATGCAGGTCAGGAAGCAACAGTTAGAACTGGACATGGAACAACAGACTGGTTCCAAATAGGAAAAGGAGTATGTCAAGGCTGTATATTGTCACCCTGCCTATTTAACTTATATACAGAGTACATCATGAGAAACGCTGGACTGGAAGAAACACAATCTGGAATCAAGACTGCTTGATACGCAGATATGCAGATGACACCACCCTTACAGCAGGAAGTGAAGAGGAACTAAAAACCCTCCTGATGAAAGTGAAAGAGGAGAGTGAAAAAGTTGGCTTAAAGCTCAACATTCAGAAAATGAAGATCATGGCACCCGGTCCCATCACTCCATGGGAAATAGATGGAGAAATAGTGGAAACAGTGTCAGACTTTATTTTTTGGGGCCATGCAATTAAAAGACGCTTACCCCTTGGAAGAAAAGTTATGACCAACCTAGATAGCATATTCAAAAGCAGAGACATTACTTTGCCGACTAAGGTCCGTCTAGTCAAGGCTATGGTTTTTCAGCAGTCATGTATGGATGTGAGAGTTGGACTGTGAAGAAGGCTGAGTGCCGAAGAATTGATGCTTTTGAACTGTGGTGTTGGAGGAGACTCTTGAGAGTCCCTTGGACTGCAAGGAGATCCAACTAGTCCATTCTGAAGGAGATCAACCCTGGAATTTCTTTGGAAGGAACGATGCTAAAGCTGAAACTCCAGTACTTTGGCCACCTCATGCGAAGAGTTGACTCATTCGAAAAAAATTTGATGTTGGGAGGGATTGAGGGCAGGAGGAGAAGGGGCCGACCGAGAATGAGATGGTTGGATGGCATCACTGACTCGATGGACGCGAGTCTGAGTGGACTCCGGGAGTTGGTGATGGACAGGGAGGCCTGGCGTGCTGTGATTCATGGGGTCACAGAGAGTCGGACACGACTGAGCGACTGAACTGAACTGAACTGAACGGAACCCTTACTTTACTTAACAGTGGCTGCAAAGTACAAGAGTAGTTATCCTGGCAATTTGGATATTCTCCTACTGTGCCTAATTTATAAATTAAACTTTATCATAGGTATATGCATGTAAAGGGAAAAAATATCGTATATGTAGGGATTGCTACTATCCCCAGTTTCAGTCAATCCCTGGGGGATCTTGGAATATATCTCCATGGGAAAGTGAGGACTACTGCAATACAAACGGCCACCATTCTGAACCATAGTGGCCTAAGTACACCTAGTTGTTCAGATGCAGTATGGGTAGCTGAACTGGTCCTTAAGCCTGGCTGTGTAATGAAATAATTTGCCATGCCTTTAAAAAAACATTGATGCCTGGCTCTTCCTTAATTTCCATTCTGACTCAATTGATTTTTGACAATAACTTTAGAGCTATCCTGTCTGGGTTTGGGCCATATCTCCTCTACTTCTTTACTATTTGCACAAATTACTTAACTTCTCTGCATTTGTTTCTTTATCAGTAAAATGGGGATAATCATAGAGTTGCCATGAAAGTAAAATAATTTAACACATTTGAAATACTTAGAACAGTGTCTGGCACACAGTAGTAGTAGTAATAAAGTAATTTAAGTGTTAGACTCTGGTGTCATGGAAGAGAAAGGAAGGCATGTAGAATCTGCAATCACATGTGAAATGACAACACTAGAATGGCAGCAAAAGTGTCTGTGTTTGAAATTCATGAAAATGAAATCTCCTCCCTGTAAGGTACTACTCTGAGGCAAAATCAGATGATAGAAAGTTGAATTCCATCTGGAATTTGTCTTGACTTTATATACGGAGAAGTAAAAATCTAAACATAACGTGTGGTGCTAGAACAACCCTGTTTTTTTTTGTACCTTGCAATGGTTTGTCATTGCTAGTTTCCCCTGGTTAAAAAGAATTCTGAAAATAGAAAAATCCAAAGTCATATTTATCTGCAAATGGTGGAGGTTCTCATCACACTTGGCATCATTCCATGGGGAGGAGAGAACATCCATTCTACTTGTGAGAGAGGACAGACAGTACTATAGAAACTTCTCTGGGCTTTCTCTCCACCCTTGCTTGCTCCTTGGCACAGGAGGAACATCCACTTATCTGATTAGTAAGATTAGAATAAAAATAAGTGCTCATTTCTGGCTTAACCTCTTCATTCTGGCTCTTGGGTCAAAATGTCCTTAAGTCGAACATGACCCTTTCTCTCTTCTAAAGTGAGCAGCACTTAGGGCACAGGTACTGTTTTCCAGTTGGCAGGCCCAGAGGTCCATCTTGCTCTTAATTTCTAGCTTCCACTGAATTGTGACCTAGGGTATCATTCTCAATGACAATGATAAGGTAAATGGTCTGTTCTGCTGACTCAATCTTCCCTATCGGTGAGTATCAATGTAGAGATTTGGAGCAGGAGATGACAGTAGGAAGCTTCATTAGGACTTAGGCCAAGTCATGTTCTTATAGTTTTACTTATAATAAAGTTGATACTATATTTTGTTCCTCAAGTGGCTTTTCATGTTTGCTCTCAGTTTGACTCAGAATTGAATGGAGCAGAGCACTCAAACTCATAAACTTGACAAGCAGCAGTAGTAACAAGTATACAAGTAGTATCTGATAGTTTTCAAAACACTTCCCATTTAACAGAAGTAGCAACTGAAAAAGGCTTCTGTGATTTTCCCTGGGTCCAAAGACTTGCAAGTGGCAAACTGAGTACTAAACTCAGTCTTCAGTATTCTTCATATAACATGTCTAAGTATGCTTATTTCTCTCTGAGGCCAGTGAGGCCATGGAGGCCCATATAAACCTCAAAGTCAAGAACAACACTTGCTTTGATGACTTTACTAAGCTAACAGGAGAGAAACAACCTTTCCAAATCCAAGAATCCTTTTACTATGAAATTGGATTTTACTGACCTAAAACTGATTTTTATCAGACAAGTCTTTACCCTCAAAAGTGAGAAATTGAAAGAGATCCTCTAGACAAAATTATGCAACAAAGCTTAAATAACAGATAAAACACGATTATGAAATTCTTTCCTATTTGGATGTAGTGGCCGTAGGGTAGGCTGGGATGGGGGAAACCAGCTGTTCCCTGCCAAGTAAGCAGGTGTCACAAAGAGCTGCTTCTGTGATTTGCTGAGCTGCTGGACTTGTAGCTCTACAAAGCGATTTCCTCATAGGTGTTTCCCAGATTCAAAACTACTTTTGTAGTTTGAGATCAAAGGGCCCTTCCCTGTGTGGCAGACAGAACAGATAGGGGACCTATATGCCACTGCGTTAGCTCGCTACAAATCCTGCAATATTGATACTACTAGCATGGAGGAAGGCAGCTCCTCTAGTTCACAGATAAACTTGCTTCAATGCAAATCAATCAATCACATGCCATAGTCCTAGCCAACCTGAAATGATTATCAAGGTCTGGTAATAAGCGGTTCTGGCTCTGCTACTATTCATAATTAATCACATGACTTTAGAAAAGTCCCTTCTCTGGCTTTCAGCTTCTTCATTTGTGAAAATGATGGAGTTAGACAAGATTGCTGTCAACTCTGAAATACTATGACTCAACACCTATATCATTAGCGTCTATATTACCAGCACATGAGGCTGACTCATACTTCAGGTCTGTGAGAGAACTTAGTAAGTACAAAGAAGTCACAAAATCATTCCAAAGCTATTCAGATGGTTGGAGCAAGTTAAGAGAGGTGTGTTTGCACTTTTCTATCTTGTGTCTTCTGTGCCACGCTCAATCTCCCCTCCTCAGGACAGTCCTTGAAGATGAAAAATTTCACACTGAGTTTCTATCAGAACTGAGAAAGAAGACAGCTTACTTTTTGATCCTCTAGTTATCAAGATACGGCTTTATTTTTTGAAACTGTAACCAGATAAAAACATCCAAAGGACTAAAGAAATTGAGTAGGGCTATTAGTCTACTCTTTTTCTTCTTTTAATTCCATCTCAAGGAAGAATAGGCTCTTCTTGCCTTTGGCAATATAATAATTCAGCTGACATGCTAGAAATACCACACACCAAGATATAAAATGGTGGCATTTTCTCTCTTTAAAAACAATCAATGCTTTTATTTGTGGACTTCAAAGTACATATGAAATAAAAGTCTTAGCCTTGTGAGGCTGAGGTAAATCAAAGGGCTGAAAGTGTCATTAAAAAGTTTCCTGGTTCATTGCCCCTCTTCTATGTAAGAAAGGAACAAAAAGTACTCTCAGGCAGATGAGTGTTGATCCCATTTTTATATTTATTTTCCAAGCAGGCTTAAACAACTTCCTCCGATAACTCACTCCAACATAGTTCTTCTTTATGTCTGACTGATCCTCTCCTCCTTGTTAATTTAGTCTTGGCAGTGCTGGAACTGTTCATTGTCTTTTATATTGTCAAGTCTCATTCCAACTTCTAGGAATTCTAAAGGAAACCATGAGAACTGAGTTAGGAGTCTATGATCAAGTTTAGAAACTGTCTGGAGGTCCTTAGAATATCCTAACATTCCTGGTGATACCACTCCATCTCAGTCAAAGTTATGTCTCCTCTCTGGTTATTAGCACCTCATCTGGAAAGTGAAATAAATATGAAATATATTAAGAGAAAGAATCACAATATCGATGCAAATTATCATTGAACTAAAGGGTCTTCCTGGAAAACTTGTACTCTTAGGGTTCAGTCATTGCAAATGGAAAATGGTTGAAGGCCCTTCTTTTCATACTGAGCTATTCATTATTCACATGAACTTTGGCAAAATAGCTTATTTTTGCCAGTATTAGGCATCACATAATTAAACGCAAACCTATCTTTCAATACAGAACTATGACGGAAGGCAACAGAGGCAGGACTATGTCCACATCTGGATGATCATTCTGGTATCATAATTATCCCCAAGTTAGTTGCCCACTCTTTCAGTGAGCTGGCATCTTATTAGAATGCCAGTGTACTGTGATGTTGGTGCTTAAAACAGTACATTTTATTTTAGTCATCATCTGGTTGGCCTTGCTGACTCATAGATTCTTCCACTTCAGTGGAAGTATTTGAGAAAAGGTTGGTATTTCTGCTTCTACAAATCCAGGTGGATCTCAAACCAGGAGATGGCTGGTATCTCCTGGATAGGAATTTGGCACTACAATTTGACAAAAGTTTAAAATGTTTCTAACTCTTTGGCCATAGAGAACCATGTGAATAAGCAGACTCACCACAATCTTAGAAAATCTGTGCAGCTGCAGCATCACCAGGAAACATTTCCATGGGGAAAAGGTGAAATTTGAGAGCAAACACACTGAAGAATTCTGAACTCACCTTAAGAGTGCAAAGCAGCCAGATCCACATAGAAAGAGTTTATGGCCAAATACACACTAATATATAATTCAGGTTATGGATCTACTTCACAGAGGAGTTGGGACAGGACACCCAAATTCCAGCTGTCAGTTTCCCTTGGGCACATGTGAAATTTCATCCAGTTAAGAGGAAAAGATTCCATTAGGGTCAGTATCTGTTTTACAAGCACACAGATTCAATGTGTGGTTGTTCTAGGGATATAATCTCATGAATGTCTGGAGTCTGATCTTTAGGGACGGGCGAGGCAGATACTGAGTGCCTAGCTTGTGCACAGGTCTACCCTGTGAGTGACAAGAAAATAACAGAGAATACTAAGGCAAAGGGAAAGTAATTCTTCTGCCAGATATTTGATCAGTCAACAAATATTTCTTTAACATCTATTGTATGTAAGACTGTATCTCTGCCAAAAAACATATGGCACAGGGGCCCTTCCAATCAGGGGCTGATGACTGAGTTGAAAAGTTAAGATACATTAGTATGAACAGATAGCCAATAGTTCAAGGTGGTCTATAATCAGTGGCAAGTGATTCATATGAATATAATGACCAAGGAGTTTCAGAGGTATGAGTGAATAATTCTAACTAGGATGATCCAGAAGGCTTCCTGGAGAAGGTGTGACTTGTAATAGGTGCTGTCCCTTGGAAATGATTTGGACATGTGAAAGAAGAGGACAAGCATGCCAGGCAAAGTAAATGGCATGAGCAAGGTCCCAAAGTAGGCAGGCCCCTTGCCTATTTGGAGCAAGGTAGCAGATAACCTTGGTGGAAATAGAAAATTTGTTGGGAGAGTAGCTGAAAAGAAGGGACAATGGGATCTCCACCTAGAGATGATCAAATCCAAGTGCTGCTCACCTTACTCTCAAACAAACACAGCTTTCCCTAGTGTGCCACCGATGCTCACTATGCATTTCAGTAACAGACCCAGACTCCTAACATCTACAGACACAGTACTTCTGGGGAAGTAGTTAGAGAAAAGCTTTGGAGTTACAGGTCTAGTCAAACCGCTTGCTAAATGCTCATTCTTAGGAAAGTTTATTCATCCTTTATTTCTTTACCTATAAATGTGGATAATAGTGCGTGCATACTTAGTTGCTCAGTCGTGTCTGACTCTTTGCAACCCCATGGACTGTAGCCCGCCAGGCCCCTCTGTTTATGGGATTCTCCAAGCTAGAATACTGGAGTGGTATCTTCTCCACCCTGGGATCAAACCTGGGTCTCCTGCATTGCAGGTGGATTCTTTACCATCTGAGCCACGAGGGAAGCCCATGGATAATAGTATACTCACTTAAAGCAGAGGCAGGAAGAAAAGGAGAAAGAATGCCTGAAAGAGTCGGAAAAGGAAGAGGGATGTGCAGTGTATTGCCAAGGAAAGCAGAAGTGGAAAGAATTCAAGCAAGGTGAGGTTGTTAACAGCATCACATGAAGCAAACAGGTCAAGGTAGCTGATGACTGTGACAATTTGGAGGTTACTGGCGACCTTTAAGAGATCAATTCTAGTATAAAAAGGGAGAGGCAGTTTGTAGAAAAGGGTGAGGTATGAGGGGTGGGAAAGGAAGAATAGAATGTGTAGTGAGGAACCAGAGCTGCAGGCATGGAACTCTCTATCATGTGTAGTGATAGAGAGGGAGAGAGAGAGTTTTGATTCAGAGGTCACAGGGTTGAGCAATGTAATGGCTGCATAAGTATCTCAGCTTAGAACTGAAACGGCTGGTAGCCCCTGGCTTTCCTTCTTGCTAGGATGCAGGCAATGGTGATAAAAGCAGGAAGTTTCTACTCACAAAATATATTCCCTCTTCCTTTTGTCTAGAACTGCATAGGAAGAAAATATCTTTATAAAACAAATTGCTCATTTATAATACCATAAGATTGCCAGCTGAACAATTATGAGACTCCTTGTATAGTAAAATATCATTAATTTGGACTACACTAATTTAGAATTTGTGGTAATTTAACCTGGGCTGGAGTTACCACTGTACTATTATACTTACAGTGAAAGGGTTCACTAAGGAAATAGTGTGAAAAAGATTACAAGGGAGATAATAGAGGCCTGCCAGGGCCTAGTTCACCTATTTTTAAGAACATACTGTTTTTTAAGAGCTTACCCATATTCATTTTTTGAATGCAAATTGATTCTGCTAATTATAGATTAACATAATCTACTGCTAAAATCCTATATCTGCAACAGTTACTTTGCTCTCACTGAGTATGCTCATTAGGAATAAAACTGCAGTTCTTTAAAAGCCGGTTCACAGTTCAGATAAATGCATGCCCCTTTTCTCCACCCTCATGAGCTAACCAGTGTTCTGGAGGTATTATTCTAAACCAGCACATCACTCACCATGAACACAGTGGAAAAACTAGGTGATCAAAAAAGGCATCAGAGCAGCCAAAATAGATGTTTTAAAGTTGATGCCCTAAATCTTGTATCTCTCTCCATAGCAGGTTCTCTCACAAGTGATTTAACTCTTACTTAACATATTCATTTAACACACTGACCTGGAGATCTTGCTTGCTTTTTTTTTTTTTTCTTTTCTAAGGTTGTAACTGATTAGAAGGAGAAAAGGGGCTGTTACAGAAGGGACAGTTAGAGAAACTAGAGATGAGTGCAGGCTGCAGAAAGGAGACAGGACGTGGATAAAATGGGGCTGATGTGGCTGTAATAACAAAAAAGCCACTACAGTCTAGGACAGCTTAAAGTTAAAAGGTTTATATTCCTTAGTAAACCCCAAAGAAGTATAATAGACTATTGCAGCACAGTTCAGTTCAGTTTAGTCACTCAGTCATGTCTGACTCTTTGCAACCCCATGGACTGTAGCATGCCAGGCTTCCCTGTCCATCACCAACTCCCAGAGCTTACTCAAACTCATTTCCATCACCGTACAATGACTAATGACTGGAATTTTGCATTTAAATGGTCAAGCAAAGTTTAGATTATGTTGAATATATGACTTAAAAAGACAGATGTTACACAGACACAATTTGTATTCACAATGTTAACCTAAAAATGTGAACTGCATTGATGTTTAAAACAACGAAGTTTGTAATATTATCATATAATAACAAAATAGCAACATTTATGAAGGGATTTATTAAGGGAGGAAGTGTGTGCAGATATCAAGCTAAACAATTTATCTAATTTCACTCAACTCTATTAATAATCTTAAGAGGTTTTAGTGCCATTTTTAACATTACAGTTGAAGAAATTGAAAGTCAGAGAGGTTAAGAAATCCACCAGCAGCCACAGACAGAGAGAGCTAGGATTACAACTCAAGCCATTTCCTTAGCTGTATACTATGCCTTTCCAAAAAACACACAAAAACAAACAAACAAAAAAATCACACTTTTCTTGAGGGCTCTAGATAGCTAATGATTTACTGTGTTTTTGTTTTCCAAACTTGTATTGAACAAATATTGATTTATAAGCAGAAAGACCTATGATCTAACAGTCAGGTATGATGTTGTATGTTTGTAAACATACTCCATTTTATAAGGCGAATGTGAAAGTAATAGTAAAAAACAGAATGAAACAAAACTCCAAGCCCCATGCACATGTCTATTAGGTCTATGTTAAATCAGATCAGTCTCTATGGATTACAGATACTATTTTCAAACGAATAGCCAAGTAACAAAGAGATGAAATTTTAAAAATATTTTCCCTTACTTTAATATTTATATTAATATTTTAATATTTAATCACTTAATATTTGAAGTGATCAGTGAAGATCTGGTTCTCCCATTCCACCCCTCGCACTTGTTTTGGAGAAATATAACATGCGACTAGGTCAACAGAGCATGAACAATGGGGGTAATTGCAGGAGAGGCTAAAAATTCAGTTAGCTGTTATACAGGATTTAGAACAATCTGTTCATCAGCTGTTCTAAGAGAGCTATGAGGGCATGGAACACATGCAAGCATGATGTGTGCTGGGGGAAACAGGGGTGGGGTGGGGAGATGCAAACATAGGCAGTTATCCACATGAGAAGTACAAGTGACGGTTCCTACTACTTGTACATACAAAGAAAGATGCACAGTGACATCATTCACTCATGTAATTCTTTCTGCATAAATCGAATGTTTTTATTCATCTCTTCTTGTCTTAAGCCTATCCATTCAAGGGCCAGCTACAGATGCCACGTCTGCTTTGAAGTGTTCCATGATGCCCAAAGCTGATTGAAACTCATCCCGTTTGCGGTCCCATAGGTTTGCTTCCCTTTTACACATTTACCACAGCACTGACAATACTCTCTTTTATGACTGGAGTTATTTAAGTATTTGCTTTTTCCTCTCTCTGTTCCACCATGAATTCCTTGAGGGCAGGGGCCTCTTTCTCATTTCTATAGCTCCTACAAAACCTAGACCAGTGCCCACCACCATACAAGGCTCTGGGACAGTGCTGACTCAGTGGCACTGGCCTAAGAGCATGGATTATTGCCTAGCTTACCTGAAGGAGCATTTGTTCTCTTTCTTTTCTTGCTTGACTCCCCTCCATTCTCAATGAGGCCTTCTGTGACCAGAGGGCCACTGGCACTACCAAACTGCAGGGGCTCGTTGTTGTTGGCAGGGTCAAAGGGCAGCTGGTTCAACCCTAAAGAAGAAAAAGAAAGCCAAAATCCAGACTCCATCAAGGACTGGGATGTCTCTAGGTTTAATTGTATGAGCCACTAGAGGGAAACTGTCTATCTTAAAAGCTTGGCAGTAACAGGCAAATTCCTTAAAGCCAATTAGTTGCCCTCTGCCATTTTTACAGATCTTGTTGATAAGCACAGAGTTAAAATACAGGGTTTTGTAAGACTCTGTCTTTTGTAAGAGCTGCAGCTCTGTCATTTGTAAGATCCTTCCTGTTTCTTGGAAATTAACGTTTATGACCATAAATAACATTATGGCTATCACCTCTCTGAAAGAGATCATGCTGTGTGCTAAGCTGCTTCAGTCATGTCCAACTCTGTGACCCTATAGACTGTAACCCCTCCAGGCTCCTCTATCCATGGGATTCTCCAGGCAAGAATACTGGAGTGGATTGCCATTTCCTTCTCCAGGGGATCTTCCTGACCCAGAGATTGAACCCACGTCTCTTACATCTCCTGCAGCAGGAGGCAGGTTCTTTACCACTAGCGCCACCTGGGAAGCCTAAAGAGCTAGAACCCTCTTTAAATATGGCTATGGATGGACCTACTCTTTCTTTGAAAAGTTTGGTCACATATTTTTAGATTATCTCTTGACATGTTTTTCCTTTCTTTCATTGTAAGGATTGCTGAATTGATGCAGATGTAACATTAGACTGTGTGTGTGTGTGCTTAGTCACTCAGCTGTGTCTGACTCTATGTGACCCCCTGGATTGTAGCCCGCCTATCCTGGTGTTAAAGTCACTGCCAACAATAATGTAAGGATTTCCAAAAAGAAAACTATAAGCAAACCAGAAAAGGAAACAAAGATACAAAACTTGCAAGGGAGTTATTTAGTAGTTGGAATGATGGGAATTTGGGTAGTATTAATCCCATCCTCTTCAAATGATCTCAGAGCATGGTCACTTTACTAGTTGCTACTGCACAATATAAAATGACAAAGGCATTTTTTATTCCCAAGTCTTATATGTTTCAGTCAGGGGTGAACAGAGATAGTTTCTTACTCCTCTGGCAGCAGCACCTGGAATTTAAAGTGTTTCCATTTAAGCTTCATGAAATGTGGAATCAAGAGCTTTGTTAAAAATCCAAAGTTAGGTGATCTTTCCTAAGTCTTTTATCTACTGGTCCTCTAATCCTATCAAAAGAGGAATCAAGTTGGTTTACTATGGCTCATTCTTTAACTCTCAGTTTTTCTATAGCCCACAGCTGTACAATTTTTAAGGAAATGTTGTAAAATGTCAATGAAAATTTGGAATCCAGTCAGCTAAAGGTCAACCAAATTTCAGTAAAATGAATGCTAAGGTGCTAACAAAATGGCTTCACATTCTTGTTTTTAATGAAAAGCATCTCTATGCTGTTTTCAGCCCATGGAACAAATACCATTTGTTCTGCAATCAGATTCTACTTGAAACATCTCCATTAAAATGTCTTCTGGGACTTGTCAAACATTTTCGTTTACATCATCTGAGTAACTAAGCAAAAAAATAAAAACTTGCTTCTGTATCTTAACTCAACCATGCACTGCATCCTATCCATGTCCTATTAAATCCTACCATGACCAGAACTAAAGAAACAAACACCGATTGCTATCTGGTTCAGACTGTAAAGAATCCAGCTACAATGCAGGAGACCCAGATTCAGTTCCTGGGTTGGGAAGATCACCAGGACAAGGAAGTGGCAACACACTCCAGTAGTGCTGCCTGGAGAACACCATGGACAGAGAAGCCTGGTGGGCTACAGTCCACGGGGTCACAAATAGTCGGACACAACTGAGCACCTAACACTAATACTAGAAAACATTCAGATCATGACCAAGACTATTTTCAAAGAAGATTAGTTTTTATATAATTTACAAATGAATGTATTTCTTGCACTTGAATAGTCACAGAGTCCAATATGATTAGTGTACTAAGACTTTTCTTGGTATTTCTTTCTGCGATATCAGGCTGATCAAAACAAGTTGCATGGAAAATAGAATATTATAGTGGAAACAATATGTTTTTCGAAGCCTGAGAGATTGGGGTTCAAATCCTGGCTCTGTCATTTACTATCTGGGTGTGCTGTGCTTAGTCGCTCAGTCATGTCTGACTCTCAGCAACCACCTGGACTGTAGCCCATCAGACTCGTCTGTTCATGGGGATTCTCCAGAATACTGGACTTGGTTGCTATGTTCTCCTCCAGGGGATCTTCCCAATTCAGGGACTGAACCCAGGTCTCCTGCATTGCACGCAGATTATTTACCATCTGAGCCTCCAAGGAAGACCATAAATACTGGAGTGGGTAGGCTATCCCTTCTCCGGGGGAATCTTCCTGACCCAGGAATCAAACTAGGGTCTCCTGCATTGCAGGCGGAATCTTTACCAGCTGAGCTACCAGGGAAGTCCTATCTGGGTAGCTTCTGGCAATTTATGTCATTGCCCTTAGTCTTACCTTCATAATGTGTAAAAGGGGAATGATAACACTTCACAGGGCTGTTGCAAAGATAAGCAAACATATATATATATATATTCTAAGTGAATTAAAACAAACTTTTCCCCGGCAAGTTTGAAGTTTGTAAGTAGCTCTTCTAAGGAGGATCTGTCTCTCTTTCTCTCCTATAGCCATATCTCTAGTATCTTGGTGCTTAGCACCATGCCTGGCACATAGTGAGTGTTGAATGAATGAATTCTCAATAGGGTGGGGTAGCTGACTCATTCTATGAACTAATGTAGTTAGAATAAAGAATTAATGACACAGTTTAAAAGTTCTGATGCTGATTATATCAATATTACTTAAAATAATTAAATTTCAAATGTATCTCCATCATTTGAATACTATATTATAGGATGGTAAAATCTTGATTGAAAGGAATGCATGGGATTAGGAGGTTCTCATTAATAATGGTTAATCAGAAGAATTTTTTCTTTTGCATTTGATAATTTCATAGAATAATATATTAGTACATTTTTCTGCCTTATTAAGTAGATGACTGAGGATCTTACAGAGCTTCAGAACTATGAGCTGTAAAAGGAGGCTAATAACACTAACTCATGGGACTGTTAAAAATAAGATTATGTGACATCATGTATGTGGAACATTCTGTATCACCTCTGGTATATAGCAGATGCTCAATAAATATTAACTGCTAATTTCCATTTATAATGTCTTGAATTTTTGACATAGAATGTGAGGAAATTGGTCTGAATTTGCCCTCCAAGGATATACCTCACTTTCATCATTGAACCTTTTATTGCTGTTTGTACTGTTTTCTAAAAACTGAAGGAGTCCAAGAACAAAATCTGATGAATTAAAAGTATTTAGTCATAGACATTTGACTATAATTGTTCTTCCTTTTTATTTACTCCCAGATGATAACTTTAGGGACTTAAGTATTTTGTTCTCTGTACTAATGTACAGATTTTTGTTTGGCATTGAATAAGACTGAGATTTCTAGTACTTTCTGTGTATCCACCTCATAAATGATTCAAATATATGAAAATTCTGATAATGTAGCACACCATCTCAGCCTTGTTACTTACAGAAAAAGATCTCATATCAAGGAGAGACATCCCATCCAGAAGGCTCATCCATTGAATACAAATCCACATTTTACATTATCCAAAATCCAATACAGTCTCCAAAGATTTGTATTTCAAGAACAAGAGCTATAGACATAGCAAATTCCTATGACACTAGTGCTTCTTAGCTACTTTTATTGTACTGTTTCATTCCTCCTTTAAGTGGCATTAAATCAACCTATAAATCAGTAAATCAATAGGTACTTTTAGGATCTTTTCTGTGTCATGTATATGTGATCTACTTTGAGTGTGTGTGTTAGTCACTCAGTTGTGTCCGACCCTTTGCAACACCATGGACTGTAGCCTGCCAGGCTCCTCCATCCATGGGATTCTCCTGACAAGAATACTGGAGCGGGTAGCCAGCCATTCTCTTTCCAGGGGATCTTCCCAAGCCAGAGTCTCCTGCATTGCAGGTGTAGTCTTTACCATCTGAGCCACCAAGAAAGCCCAATCCACTTTGAGAGTGCTATTTTAAATAAAATAGCACCATTAAAACTATCTAAATTCTAGAAGGAAAATCACCACCACTTAATTTTTAAGAATTCTTATTGTAGAAACTTCAGTTATGGCTTCAACATAAAATACTAGCAATTATGTTATTTTAATTCTCACCCAAACTACAGAATTTATCTTTAAATCTGTTATGGAAACTATTTCTACCAATTCTCTTCTAGATATGATGGAACTATTAGATAAGGGAGATATTAGGAAAATATTAGATTAGGAAGAAACTTTCTTTTTCTGCACCATGCAGCCCACAGCAGTGAAAGCACAGAGTTCTAACCACTGAACCAGCAGATTTCCTAGGAAGAAACTTTTAGGGCTATCTAGTTCATTCTTCTATGCAAAGCAGGAATCTTATCTATAGAAATCCTGACAGGCTTAAATCCAGGGAGTACTTCTTAGCCTGGGGGCCATTCCTTGCTATGCTCTGAGGAATTCAGCTTGCTTTCCTTACCTTTTTAAAAGCTACCACTTATTCTGTTTGGAGGGTTCTTTTCATCTCTCCCAAACTGTGTGTGAAGTAGGATACGAGTGCGTGTGTGCTGAGTTACTTCAGCTGTGTCCGACTCTTTGCAACCCTATGGACCATAGTCTGCCAGGCTCCTCTGTCCACGGGGATTCTGCCGGCAAGAATACTGGAGTGGGTTGCCATGTCCTCCTCCAGGGGATCTTCCTGATCCAGGAATTGAACCCACATCTCTTATGTCTCCTGCATTGCAGGCAGGTTCTTTACCACTAGTGATACATTTTGTTCAATTGTTAACTTGCCTAATGCCCCTAAAATGAGCATATGACATGTCTAACTTTTTATGGACTCTACTGATAATCACTGAAAGAAAAACAAATGAGGGAGTCATCAACAATTAACAGAACAAAAAATGTTCTAAAGTCTTATAAATTTCTCATAGCATTTGACCTTTTATTCCTGAGGATAACGTTAGTAAAACTTTGATCCTTGCTCATTCATTTCTCCTCCCATCTTGTCTCCTCATCGCCTAAGTCTACAAAATATACTGCTACTGCTAAGTCGCTTCAGTTGTGTCTGACTCTGTGCAACCCCATAGACGGCAGCCCACCAGGCCCCCGCCATCCCTGGGATTCTCCAGGCAAGAACACTGGAGGGGTTGCCATTTCCTTCTCCAGCAAAATATACAGTTTGTCTAAAAGGAAGCATGGATTGATAAAGGAAAATAGATATAAACACCAGTGTTAGAGATTTCTGCTATTTCTGTATCTTAAGTTCACAATTGAACAAGTCCATGCAGTAACCTAATCTCATCTAAAACCAGGTTGATAGGTTTAGACAGTTGACCAGCTGTTACTTCATGTCATGTTAAAATATAGATTCTCTGACTTCATAACACATATGAGGCCACTTTAGAAAGTACACATATTGTGGAAGGGTGGGAAGGGGGTCCTTGTAGAATGACATTTATTATCCAATGGAACCAGGGGACGAAACATCTTGGAATGAAATGTGGTTCCCAGTGAATTATCCAGTCTGCAGGTCAAGAAGTTCACATGCAATGATGTCTGCAATACAGATGCAAATGATTTCGGGGCTTTGTGGAAAGCACTGAAGAATTTCCATGATTCTCCTCAAAGAAGATCAATGATCTCTTTGTGCCCAGCTGCTGTAATAGTCACTGCCACAATTTACTTTACAGAGCTTTCTACTATCAGGTCAAATTAGGACTAACCTTCTTGAAGCAATCTAACACTTTTAATGATTGCCCCTGGTTACAGCACCAAAATGTGACCCTGTGGGTCCCTGCCACTTCCCATTTGCAGCAGCCCACAGACTTAAGGTGGTTCAACCTTAGCAAAAAGAAATACAATTCTACTCTGGATTTGTTCTCTTTAAAAGAAAATGGTCAGGTCTTGAGAAATCTAGTAAATTCAATTCAAGGCAGCAATCTCCAGACGGACATCAATGTTGAAAAAACAGAATATCAGTTTTTGGCAAAAGGAGCATTATAGCTAATTTGTGCATAAAACAAATTTATGTAACCTGAGTCCTATTTTCCAACTGACTTCAGTTTAAATTCAGATATGGGACTCCATGGTAAAGGGGGAAAGAGGGTCTCCAAATTACTTTTAATTTAAAATTCTTGAAGTAAGGGGGTAGAATAATAGCCAGGCCTTTGAGGTGCTGGCAGGTGCTTTTGTAGGATCTATCCATCCCTAGGAGCCTCTCCTCCTTCCTCAGTTGTGGCCTAAAAACCTCAGACTCCACATTTTAAACTCTTGCTACCCAGCAATTCCACCTGCTACTTCTGAGGGAATATTTACAATTTCTAAAAAGATTTGGACTGCAATATCACACTCCAGCCACAGGGGTTAGCAGCCAAAACAAATGAACATTTCTCAGCTCCAAGTCTTAGCTGATGTCAAACAAATGAAACCTACTTTGTCAAGTTTGAGAGTTCAATATTCTGTATAACTGGTTTGGCTGAAGCAAGGGTAGCTGTAAAAGATGAATGGGAAAGTGAAGTGAATGGGGAAGCAAGGAGAAAGAAAACGGCCAAAGTCCTCTTCTGCTAAGGAGCCTGCGTGCATGGTGGTGAGCATAAGCACTTTCAGAGCCAAAATGATGCTTAAGTCACCTTTTTCAAGGTGTGATGCAGATGACAGGTAGATTTTTAAGGATGGTGATCCTCCAAGCATGTTTTAATGACTCTCCAAACTCCTTGGTCAAGTCCTTCCTAATAAGGCCCTGCCACTCTGAGCCTTGTCTCCTATGATGCCCCAGCTTGTTCTCTATTCCAACACTTCCTGAACTCTAATGGTCACACATGTTCCCCAGGGATCTTGTTAGAATGCAGATTTTGATTCAATAAGTCTGGGTTGTGTTCTGCTTTTCTAAGAAGTTCCCAGGTGATACTGATCCTGCTAGTGTGGGCTATCACAGTTTAGGTAGAAAAGGCTGACACTCAAGCAAAATGGACGTAGCATTCACTGATGGAGAAGGCAATGACACCCCACTCCAGTACTCTTGCCTGGAAAATCCCATGGATGGAGGAGCCTGGTGGGCTGCAGTCCATAGGGTCGCTAAGAGTCGAACATGACTGAGCGACTTCACTTTCACTTTTCATTTTCATGCATTGGAGAAGGAAATGGCAACCCACTCCAGTGTTCTTGCCTGGAGAATCCCAGGGATGGGGGAGCCTGGTGGGCTGCCATCTATGGGGTCGCACAGAGTCAGACACGACTGAAGTGACTCAGAAGCAGAAGCAGCAGCAGCAGCAGCAGCATTCACTGAATCATTCCAGTTCTTTCCTACTTCCACAGTTTTGGCTCACAGTGCTCCTCCACCTACCTCCTGATTCCTAACCTTCAAAAGACTATCCTTCCTTTCAGGTTTATCTCAGATGCTATTTCCTTCATGATGCCTTCTCCCATCCACTTCCACCCAACCCAATACATTCACAGCAATGGGACAGGGCCACCAGGGAAGAATGTGCAACAGCTAGGACATGGAAGCAACCTAGATGTCCATCAGCAGACAAATGGATAGTGTGGAACATATATGCAATGGAATATTACTCAGCTATTAAAAAAAGAACACATTTGAAGCAGTTCTAATGAGGTGGATGAAACTTGAGCCTATTATACAGATTGAAGTAAGTCAGAAAGAGAAATACCAATACAGTATATTAACGCATATATATGAAATTTAGAAAGATGGTAATGACAACTCTATATGCAAGACAGCAAAAGAGACATGGATATAAAGAAAAGACTTTTGGACTCTGTGGGAGAAGGTGAGGGTGGGATGATTTGAGAGACTAGCATTGAAACATGTATATTACCATGTGTGAAACAGATAATCAGTGCAAGTTAGATGCATGAAGCAGGGCACTCAAAGCCGGTGCTCTGGGACAACCCAGAGGGATGGGGTGGGAGGAAGGTGGGAGGGGGTTTAGGATGGCGGTACACATGTACACCTGTGGCTGATTCATGTCAATGTGTGGCAAAAACCACCATGATATCATAAAGTAATTAGCTCCAATTCAAATAAATTGAAATTAAAAAAAGAATGTGTCCTGCATTATATTCTTTATCCCACTCTTCTATTTTCTAGTTATTATTCCCATTTACAACAAAGAAAGGTAAACTTACAGAACTTTAATTTCCCAAGGTCACACAGCTAATAAGCAGTATTCCTAATAAACACCATTCTGACCTTCCTCAGGTCTTAATCTGCACTCTTCCTATGCATGACTTGTGTTATAGTTCTCTAAGTATTTGTCTTATTCTCCCTTCCCTCCTGCCTTAGCACATCACCACTAAGTTGTAAACTCTGTGAGGACAGGCTTTATGCCCCAGTCATATTTTAAAAATCTCTCCTTATTCAAAATGCCTAGCATGGTGCCTTGTACAATATTATACAGACTCCAGAAATGTGTACAGAACTCAACTCAGCTACAATTTTGGGTACAATAGTTGTGTTGCTTACCCTAGATGCCAAGCAACTGGCTGCTAGGGCTGTTATGAAAGGAGAAAGAAATATGGTTTGGGGAGTTAATGCAGCATCCCTCATATCCCCTCACCCACTCCAGTACTCTTGCCTGGAAAATCCCATGGACGAGGAGCCTGGTGGGCTACAGTCCATGGGGTTGCGAAGAGTTGGACATGACTGAGCGACTTCACATTCACTTTTACTTTCATGCATTGGAGAAGGAAATGGCAATCCACTCCAGTGTTCTTGCCTGGAGAATCCCAGGGACGGGGGAGCCTGGTGGGTGCCGTCTATGAGGTCGCACAGAGTCGGACACAACTGAAGCGACTTAGCAGCAGCAGCAGCAGCATATCCCCTCTATCCTAGGATCCCTGATGACTCTTTGGGGAGTGGTGATAGACTATCTATCATACACTGTACTCCTGAATACGACTCTGCATAACTTCACTTTCCCTTTCCAAGAAGCAAAACAGTCCTTCTACCGACTAAAGTGAAAGTGAAGTCGCTCAGTCATGTCCGACTCTTTCTGACCCCGTGGACTGTAGCCTACCATGCTCCTCTGTCCATGGGATTTTCCAGGCAAGAGTACTGGAGTGGGTTGCCATTTCCTTCTTCAGAGGATCTTCCCGACACAGGGATCAAACCCAGGTCTCACGCATTGTAAGCAAGATGCTTTACCTTCTGAGCCACCAGGGAAGTCCAACTAAGACCTCTTTATAAGAAAATGCTATAATAGAAACCCCATATATGGATCTTCTCTTAGTATTTCTATGGACACCAGGTTACAGATTCCTGCTTTACAAACTGCAGTCAAGGCACTCCCTAGAGATGTACCATCTAACATGAGAACCATTAAACAGATATAATCATTGAAATAGAAGTTTAAGTGAATTAAAATAAAAAGCTCAGTTGCTCAGTTGCACTAGCCACATTTAAAGTGCTCAATAGCCACATGTGGCTAGTGGCTTCTGAATTGCACAGTACAGTATAAAGTATCTCCATCATCACTGAAAATCTTACATGCTGCTCTAGACTCAACCTGGATTCAAACCCATATTTTCTACATACTAGGTGTGCCACTTAAAGGGGTATAAAACACATCACTTGGATTTCTCTGAGATCATCTCTATACTAAAAAATGGGGATGATAATGACTCCTCTTAGAGGGAAGTGAGGAAAATTAAAGGAAAGGATGTATGTCTAAGGTCTATCACATATCAGAAATTAAATAAGTGTGAACTCCTTCTTCTAACTCAACTAGGAATTTACAGGCATTTGCCCCCAAATTTGAAGTGTGGCAACTTAGGTCATCACAGTTCAGTTCAGTTCAGTCACTCAGACATGTAAGACTCTTTGCGACCCCATGAATCGCAGCACACCAGGCCTCCCTGTCCATCACCAAATCCCAGAGTTCACTCAGAATCACGTCCATCGAGTCCATGATGCCATCTGCCATCTCATCCTCTGTCATCCCCTTTTCCTCCTGCCCCCAATCCCTCCCAGCATCAGAGTCTTTTTCCAATGAGTCAACCCTTTGCATGAGGTGGCCAAAGAACTGGAGTTTCAGCTTTAGCACCATTCCTTCCAAAGAAATCCTAGGGTTGATCTCCTTCAGAATGGACTGGTTGGATCCCCTTGCAGTCCAAGGGGCTCTCAAGAGTCTTCTCCAACACCACAGTTCAAAAGCATCAATTCTTCAACGCTCAGCCTTCTTCACAGTCAACCTCTCACACCCGTACATGACCACAGGAAAAACCACAACCTTGAGGAAAAGAACAGAATGGCAAAGACTAGAGATCTCTTCAAGAAAATTAGAGATACCAAGGGAACATTTCATGCAAAGATGGGCTCGATAAAGGACAGAAATGGTCTGGACCTAACAGAAACAGAAGATATTAAGAAGAGGTGGCAAGAATACATGGAAGAACTGTACAAAAAAGATCTTCACGACCCAGATAATCATGATGATGTGATCACTAATCTAGAGCCAGACATCTTGGAATGTGAAGTCAAGTGGGCCTTAGAAAAATCACTATGAACAAAGCTAGTGGAGGTGATGGAATTCCAGTTGAGCTGTTTCAAATCCTGAAAGATGATGCTGTGAAAGTGCTGCACTCAATTGCCAGCAAATTTGGAAAACTCAGCAGTGGCCACAGGACTGGAAAAGGTCAGTTTTCATTGCAATTCCAAAGAAAGGCAATGCCAAAGAATGCTCAACTACTGCGCAATTGCACTCATCTCACATGCTAGTAAAGTAATGCTCAAAATTCTCCAAGCCAGGCTTCAGCAATATGTGAACCGTGAACTCCTGATGTTCAAGCTGGTTTTAGAAAAGGCAAAGGAACCAGAGATCAAATTGCCAACATCTGCTGGATCATGGAAAAAGCAAGAGAGTTCCAGAAAAACATCTATTTCTGCTTTATTGACTATGCCAAAGCCTTTGACTGTGTGGATCTCAATAAACTGTGGAAAATTCTGAAAGAGATGGGAACACCAGACCACCTGACCTGCCTCTTGAGAAGTATGTATGCATGTCAGGAAGCAACAGTGAGAACTGGACATGGAACAACAGACTGGTTCCAAATAGGAAAACGAGTACGTCAAGGCTGTATATTGTTACCCTGCTTATTTAACTTATATGCAGAGTGCATCATGAGACACGCTGGGCTTGATGAAGCACAAGCTGGAATCAAGATTGCTGCGAGAAATATCAATAACCTCAGATACGCAGATGGCACCACCCTTATGGCAGAAAGTGAAGAGGAGCTAAAAGCCTCCTGATGAAAGTGAAAGAGGAGAGTGAAAAAGTTGGCTTAAAGCTCAACGTTCAGAAAATGAAGATCATGGCATCTGGTCCCATCACTCCATGGGAAATAGATGGGGAAACAGTGGAAACAGTGTCAGACTTTATTATTTGGGGCTCCAAAATCACTGCAGATGGTGACTGCAGCCATGAAATTAGAACACGCTTACTCCTTGGAAGAAAAATTATGACCAACCTAGATAGTATATTCAAAAGCAGAGACATTACTTTGCCGACTAAGGTCCCTCTAGTCAAGGCTATGGTTTTTCCTGTGGTCATGTATGGATGTGAGAGTTGGACTGTGAGAAGGCTGAGCACCGATGAATTGATGTTTTTAAACTGTAGTGTTGGAGAAGACTCTTGAGAGTCCCTTGGACTGCAAGAAGATCCAACCAGTCCATTCTGGAAGGAGATCAACCCTGGTATTTCTTTGGAAGGAATGATGCTAAAGCTGAAACTCCAGTACTTTGGCCACCTCATGAGAAGAGTGACTCATTGGAAAAGACTCTGATGCTGGGAGGGATTGGGGGCAGGAGGAAAAGGGGACGACCGAGGATGAGATGGCTGGATGGCATCACGGACTCAATGGATATGAGTCTGAGTGAACTCCAAGAGATGGTAATGAACAGGGAGGCCTGGCGTGTTGCAATTCATGGGGTTGCAGAGAATCTTACACGACTGAGTGATTGAACTCAACTGACTAGATGGACCTTAGTTGGCAAAGTAATGTCTCTGCTTTTAAACATACTATCTAGGTTGGTCATAACTTTTCTTCCAAGGAGTAAGTGTCTTTTAATTTCATGGCTACAGTCACCATCTGCAGTGATTTTGGAGCCCCCAAACAAAGTCTGACACTGTTTCCACTGTTTCCCCATCTATTTCCCATGAAGTGATGGGACCAGATGCCATGGTCTTCATTTTCTGAATGTTGAGCTTTAAGCCAACTTTTTCACTCTCCTCTTTCACTTTCATCAGGAGGGTTTTTAGTTCCTCTTCACTTTCTGCCATAAGGGTGGTGTCATCTGCATATCTGAGGTTATTGATATTTCTCCCGGCAATCTTGATTCCAGCTTGTGTTTCTTCCAGTCCAGCGTTTCTCATGATGCACTCTGCATATAAGTTAAATAAGCAGGGTGACAATATACAGCCTTGACGTACTCGGTTTCCTATTTGGAACCAGTCTGTTGTTCCATGTCCAGTTCTAACTGTTGCTTCCTGACTTGCATACAGATTTCTCAAGAGGCAGGTCAGGTGGTCTGGTATTCCCATCTCTTTCAGAATTTTCCACAATTTATTGAGATCCACACAGTCAAAGGCTTTGGCATAGTCAATAAAGCAGAAATAGATGTTTTTCTGGAACTCTCTTGCTTTTTCCATGATCCAGCGGATGTTGGCAATTTGATCTCTGGTTCCTCTGCCTTTTCTAAAACCAGCTTGATCATCAGGGAGTTCACGATTCACATATTGCTGAAGCCTGACTTGCAGGATTTTGAGCATTATTTTATTAGCATGTGAGATGAGTGCAATCGTGCGGTAGTTGAGCATTCTTTGGCATTGCCTTTCTTTGGGATTGGAATGAAAGCTGACCTTTTCCAGTCCTGTGGCCACTGCTGAGTTTTCCAAATTTGCTGGCATATTGAGTGCAGCACTTTCACAGCATCATCTTTCAGGATTTGAAACAGCTCAACTGGAATTCCATCACCTCCACTAGCTTTGTGCTTTCTAAGGCCCACTTGACTTCACATTCCAAGATGTCTAGCTCTAGATTAGTGATCACATCATCATGATTATCTGGGTCGTGAAAATCTTTTTGTACAGTTCTTCTATGTATTCTTGCATCCTCTTCTTAATATCTTCTGCTTCTGTTAGGTCCAGACCATTTCTATCCTTTATCAAGCCCATCTTTGCAAGAAATGTTCCTTTGGTATCTTTAATTTTGTTGAAGAGATCTCTAGCCTTTCCCATTCTGTTGTTTTCCTCTATTTCTTCGCATTGATCACTGAGGAAGGCTTTCTTATCTCTTCTTACTATTCTTTGGAATGCTGCATTCAGATGCCTGTATCTTTCCTTTTCTCCTTTGCCCTTCGCCTCTCTTCTTTTCACAGCTATTTGTAAGGGCTCCCCAGACAGCCATTTTGCTTTTTGCATTTCTTTTCCATGGGGATGTTCTGGATCCCTGTCTCCTGTACAATGTCATGAACCTCATTCCGTAGTTCATCAGGCACTCTATCAGATCTAGGCCCTTAAATCTATTTCTCACTTCCACTGTATAATCATAAGTGATTTGATTTAGGTCATACCTGAATGGTCTAGCAGTTTTCCCTACTTTCTTCAATTTGAGTCTGACTTTGGTAATAAGGAGTTCTTGATCTGAGCCACAGTCAGCTCCTGGTCTTGTTTTTGTTGACTGTATAGAGCTTCTCCATCTTTGGCTGCAAAGAATATATTCAATCTGATTTCAGTGTTGACCATCTCGTGATGTCCATGTGTAGAGTCTTCTCTTGTGTTGTTGGAAGAGGGTGTTTGCTATGACCAGTGCATTTTCTTGGCAAAACTCTTATTAGTCTTTGCCCTGCTTCATTCCACATTCCAAGGCCAAATTTGCCTGTTACTCTAGGTGTTTCTTGACTTCCTACTTTTGCATTCCAGTCCCCTAGAATGAAAAGGACATCTTTTTGGGTGTTAGTTCTAAAAGGTCTTGTAGGTCTTCATAGAACCGTTCAACTTCAGCTTCTTCAGCATTGATGGTTGGGGCATAGACTTGGACAACTGTGATATTGAATGGTTTGCCTTGGAGATGAACAAAGATCATTCTGTTGTTTTTGAGATTGCATCCAAGTACTGCATTTCGGACTCTTTTGTTGACCATGATGGCTACTCCATTTCTTCTGAGGGATTCCTGCCTGCGGTAGTATATATAATGGTTATCTGAGTTAAATTCACCCATTCCAGTCCATTTTAGTTCGCTGATTCCGAGAATGTCGACGTGCACTCTTGCCTTCTCCTGTTTGACCACTTCCAATTTGCCTTGATTCATGGACCTGACACTCCAGGTTCCTATGCAATATTGCTCTTTACAGCATCGGACCTTGCTTCTATCACCAGTCACATCCACAGCTGGGTATTGTTTTTGCTTTGGCTTCATCCCTTCATTCTTTCTGGGGTTATTTCTCCACTGACCGCCAGTAGCATATTGGGCACCTAATGACCTGGGGAGTTCTTCTTTTGGTATCCTATCATTTTGCCTTTTCATGCTGTTCATGGGGTTCTCAAGGCAAGAATACTGAAGTGGCTTGCCATTCCCTTCTCCAGTGGACCACATTCTGTCAGACCTCTCCACCATGACTCGCCCGTCTTCGGTTGCCCCACAGGCATGGCTTGGTTTCATTGAGTTAGACAAGGCTGTGGTCATGGCTTAGAAGATATTAGCTTTGCATTCGTTATAACCCTCTTTTTCAGATTTGTGACCCCATGGACTGTAGCCTACCAGGCTTCTCTGTCCATCAGATTTTCCAGGCAAGGATACTGGAGTGGGTTTCCATTTCCTTCTCCAGGAGCTCTTCCCAACCCAGGGATTGAACCCAGGTCTCCCACATTTTAGGCAGATGCTTTACTGTCTGAGCCACCAGGGAACTTACTCAATATATACAGCCATCAAGGTAAAAACATTAATACATAATGCTGGGAGTAGTAGCTCAGCTGGTAAAGAATCTGCCTGCAATGCAGGAGACCCAGGTTTGATTCCTGGATACACAAGATCCCCTGGAGGCGGGATAGGCTACCCACTCCAGTATTCTTGGGCTTCCCTGGTGGCTTAGTTGGTAAAGAATCTGCCTGCAATGTGGGAGATCTGGGTTGGGTCCCTGGGTTGGGAAGATCCTCTGGAGGAGGGCATGGCAACCCACTCCAGTATTGCCTGGAGAATCCCCATGGACAGAGGAGCCTGGCAGGCTGCTAGGGTTGAAAAGAGTCAGACGTGACTGAGTGACCAAGTACAAGACACAGTACAGTCAGTGATTGCTCTGTGCTTATCCTATATTTAGGAAAGGAGACCATACTTGTCACCAGCTTGAACTTTCCATCATGAAAGAACCATATTTTCCCCCTTGCAGCTGAAATGCCTCCTCCCAAAGCTTTAATCAGTGCTCACTTTCAAGTGGTGGATGTATTATTAGAACAGTGCTAACAGTGACACCAGAGCTGGAATAGAGAAGGTCCATTGCTCTTTAAATCCATATTTTCCAATGCTTTGTGCTTTTCCTGTGAGGCTGACATCTCCCAAGCCTGGTAAAGGTGAATTATTTGTGAAAAGTCTGAACTTAATCTGTTAAGATGTTTGAATTCTGTGAGCAGGAAAGCAAAATACATATTTCTAACTTCAAGATGAAGAACACTTCAGGACTCTTTTTCCCGTGTTCAATTTAAGGCTTGGGAAACACAGCAAAATCACATTCCTCAATGAAAACAAAGTTCAAAAATGTTGATTTGATAGAACAGTTCAAAGTGACAGATGGTAGACAGGCGATCTATCATTTTCCTTAGGATAAAGTCTGGCAGTCTCCAGAGAAACCGAGAAGAGAAAGTCTTATTTTTCTCTAGTTTAGCCCTGGGAACTTGCAACTACCCTTCTCTCTCCATCTTTGGGAGTGGAGGATTAGAAAGGTGGTGATTCATCAGTGTCTGCTTTGAGGTGGCTCTAGGCCATGCTGCAATTCCTGTTGACCAATTTTCTTCTTGAGTGACGGGAAAAGGGCAGGTTGCTAACATACTGACCATTAGGTTATCTGTTTAATACTTGCCTGAGAACGTGCCCAGAGGTGCTATATTATGGGTGTCTCTTTCTAAATAAAATAAATAATTGTGGATTTCAGGCCTGAGGGCAGAGAGTTGTTCTGGTATTGAAATTGGAGTCTATCTTGTCAGATCTGTAATGAGGTCTTCCCTTCAGGCTGATTGATTTTATAAAGCTGAGGTAATTATCAAAAGCAAGCACAGTTCTCTCTGCAGAAACCACTCCGCTGGTTTTGAAAACTAGCTAGTCAGCTGGATCTGTTCAGGAGCCTAGGGTGAGCCAGCTTGTTCTGTAGGAATGGTTAGCACACGCGCCAATTTACTCTAATAGATTCTTAAGATGCCAGTAAATAAGTTGTAAACAAAGTTCCACAAAACAATTTCACATGCTGTAAATGAGTGAAAATTGAAGTAGCAGTCAGATAATCTGCATTTCTGTGTAGGATACTTTGAAGGGGAGAATGAGAGCAAAATTTCCTTTAGTCTTTGGAGAATTAATTTTATCAATTAATACTAGAAGGATATTGGTTATCTGTTAAGATTGATGCACTGTATGAATAACATTTGTATCTTTGCTTTTCCTCAAATGTACACACTAATTTCACCAGATTTCCTTTATTCATTCATCTAGCCTTCATTAACTATTTACCCAATCACTGTGCTACAATTTTAATTACCTTCTAATTAACCAATGATGAGTCTGTGATTTAGCTTCCCTAAATATAAAACTACATAAATACAGTAAACCTTCATTTACACATTCAAAAAATATTAACATCCCTCCTTTCCCCTACACCATTAATTTTGCTATACTGTATCATTAATGTTCTGGAGTTGTGCTTTCTGTATTCCTAATATTTGATCCTCATTTGAACCAGTTTTTCAAGAATGTATGATAAACAACCCTGTTGCTGGCTGTGAGATTAAACACATGGGAGGAAACAGAGCTTCCTGTAATATATTAATGCATCTTTATAGATCCACACCTCCTCTATAACAACTTCACCTCAGGAGCATCAGTATAGGGTGTTGACAAGTGATTAACTGCTTTAGAGAGGTCCCTGGGCTGAAATCAGACCTATTACTGAGGAGAAAAGGGTTTCCCAGATGGCTCAGTGGTAAAGAATCAGCCTACAATGCAGGAGACACAGGTTCAATCCCTGGGTCGGGAAGATCCGCTGGAGAAGGAAATGGCAATTCACTCCTTTATTCTTGGAGAATTCCATGGACAGAGGAGCCTGGCAGGCTATAGTCCACAGGGTTGCAAAAGAGTAAGACATGACTTAGTGACTAAACAACAGCTGAGGAGAAAGGTAGAATCTCCCTGAGAAAACAACGTGACTGTAAAGGAAAAGCTTGCAAAAAAGAACTAATCTGTGTTTGAAACAAGTCTTAGTATTGTTGTATAAAAGAATAAGTAAGATCTTAATTTTGCTCCATTCTAGAGTCCAACTGATGTAGTCAATACATGTTGGAATGAATGAATCATTCTAAGCCTCTCTCCTTACTCATCCAATGCATTCAAAGAATTTTGTGTGCTTGGCAGTATCCTAGGCCCTAGGGTTTCAGGACTTGATAAGACACAGTTTTGTTCCTTAAAAAAAAAATTGCAACCAGAAAGGAGGGCAAATAAATACACAGAAAATTTGGGCCAAATTACTGCATCAGCTTCATCTCTTGCCACTTACCCCAAGTATGCTTTAATTCATTCATACAAAACTTCTCAGATTCCTCAAACATGCTATTCCTTTTTCTGCCTCTGTACTGCTTAAAAAAAAAATACACTTTATTTTATTGTGGTAGTAACACTTAACACGAGCTCTAACTTCTTAACGAAATTTTAAGTGTACAATATGGTATTGTTAATTATAGGCATGATCTCTAGAATTTATTCATCTTGTATAGTTCAAACTTTTTGACTGTTGATTAGCAATTTTCCATTTCCGCTGCCACTCAGCTATGACAGCTACCATTATACTCTCTGGTTCTATGAGTTTGACTATTTTAGATACCTCATACAGGTGGAATCATACAATATGTGACCTTTTATGGCTAGTTTATTTCATTTAGCATAACATCTTCAAGCTTTATCCATATTCTTGCATACTGCAGGATTTTCTCTTTTTAAAGTTGAATAATAATATTCTATTATATGTATATAAGATGCTTTCTTTCTTCATTCATTTGTTGGATGTTTAGGTTGTTTCCATATCTTGGCTATTGCAAATAATGCTTCACAATGTTGGAGTGCTAATATCTTTTCAACATACTGATTTCAGTTTATTCAGATAAATACTCAGAAGTGGGACTGCTGGATCATATTGTAGTTCTATTTCTGATTTTTTGAGGAACCACCATATATTTTCCATAGCAGCTGCAACAGAGTACAAGGGTTCTGATCATGCCACATTCTTGCTAACACTTTTCTTTGTTTTTTATAATATCCATCCTCATAGGTATAAAATAATATCTCATAGTTTTCATTTGCATTACCCTAATGATTAGTGATGCTGAGCACCTTTTCATATACTTGTTGGCCATTTGTATACCTTCTTTAAAGAAATGTCTATATAAGTCTTTGGTGGTGGTGGTGTTCAAAACCCTGCTCAAGTGTGACTTCTTCAGTGAAATGTTTCCTAATCCCCAAAAGCTCTCTCCACAGGAGTAGACAGAGGCTTTAAAAAAAAATCAGATCATTTATTTTAAGATCTCAGGTTCCATTCTTAATGTTTATAGGTTTGTAGGTATTCTGGGTGAGAGGTTGTCAGTATCTAATACTTGCCTTTAGAAAGTTCATGCTTATGGCAGAATGAAGGACACACTGGAGGTGAGAAGGCACTCAAGACAGAGAGACCAATTACAATACCAAAGTGATACAATGGAGAGAAGACAATAGTATAACTTCAGATAGTAGCAATGAATAGAAAGAAGTGGATATCAGAGATATTCATGAAATGAAATTATCTGGATTTGGTGTTTGATTGAATCTGGAAGTTGAAGGGAAGAGAGGAGTCCAAGGATGATCCATTTTAAAATTCTTAAGTTTCCGTCCTAAAAATCCTGGAAGGTTTGGGAGTTCAGCATGAGAAAAAGCACAATCCATTGGAAGCGTATCTACAAAGCTACAGTGAAAAAGAAAACTGCTAACAATCTCTATTTGCCATGGCATAAAGGCTTCCAGGAAACACCATCAAAAGGCTTACACTTGACCTTTACTATGTATTCTTAGCAAAGCCTGTCAAAAGGTATCAATTCATCCTGGGGGAAAAAAAAAAGCATAATAGTCTAAGAGGCAGGATAACATAGTATTGGGCTACGGAGGGAGAATAACATTTTATTAATAGGTCTCAGACTTGGTTTATTTTGTCTGCAGCATTTACTGATGAAAGTGTCTTTGAAGGTCAGAAATACTTAATAGATTCCTTCCCTTTCCCCTGTATACTTCTCCTTATTCTCCTCTCCCCAACAACTCTTCAAAATGGTCTTATTAGAAAACCTTGCATTTTAATAGCAGTTGTCTTTTGGTTATTATCATATGTTGGATTAAGCTGACAATTCTCCTTTTAACAATACTCAAAGAAAGCTTGAAAAAAATTAATGCTACATTGTTTTTCTCCCTGCCAAAGAATATAGTATTATAATTGTCTCCTGGAGAAGAAGCACTCTAATCGTCTTTAACTTTAAAGCATATTCATTTCAGGAAGATGCTTTGAGACAAACAATTGACAGAGCAAATCAGGGCTTCTAGGAGATTGTGAAGTGATGGATTGAAGAGAATGCCATAGCCAAATTCATTTTTGTGAACATTTTCAGAGTTTCTCTGCAACAAAATAGCATTGTTAAGTCACGTTCTGTTGTGAAAGATAGGCCTTAAACATTGAGCAGATTCTTAATATCTAATGATTCTAGGCACCACAGAGGCAACACACATACAGCGCAATTGTTCAGATTAAACAATAGAAGAAGCTGTTATACCAGGTGAAGTCAGAGTGTGAAAGCACAGTAACTTTCCAAAATTGTGTTTAAAAAGAATCCAGGATTGGAAAAGACTTAAGAAGCCTTTTATTCCAACTGATGTCATTGGAATCTTGGACTGGTCTCAAAAGTCGAAGGTCATTCCAACTTTCACTCCCTCCCTAATCGAATCCATCTCCATCTTCCATTGTTGTCGTTTTGTTATTTTTGGAGCCCCTCCTGTTCAAGGCTTGGGGGAAATGCATCATCTGGAGACAGATTTGGATTGGTACATTTACAGCCTTGGTAAATTAATAAGGTCAGAAATTCCTGGAAATTTGGCACGTTTCTAAGTTGACGGTGGAAAGAAAAATGGACTAGCAATGAACTAAGGCCCCAGATACTTGACCAAGGAGTCTAGCTTTCTGGGCAGATGCAAAGCATGAGCATAAAGCCACAGTGCAGTAAACCGGTTATATTTAAGGATCGGATCCTCCCTTTGGGCTTCTAAAAGGCAACTGTCTTTTTAGATACACATGTGACCCACATCTGGTTTCCTATAAAGTGAATGGTACCAAAAGCAGTTCCTGTATTCTCTTGTTTTTCACCGGCTACTTCCTGTCTCAACTCAGTCACAAACCTTACAGACTTGTTAGGAGTATCTCCAGAAGAGAGTGAGACTTTAAGACAGTGTCTTATTGCTGGACACTCATTAAAATTACCTGGGGAACTTTTTAAACTTATCAATGCCTGTGCCCAACCCCCAGAGTTCTCATTTAATTGTTTAGGGTAGGGCCACCAGGTGATTCTAATGGGTGCAGCCAGGACTGAAAACAACCGCTCTAAAGGAAGCAAATGAGTATACACTACCCGAAGTGTTGTGTTTTTTTCTAAAGTTAAAACCAAATAACAGAGAATAAGTTCATTTATTCATTATCTATAATATGAAGGACACTGTACTGGTTGTGTAGTATAAATAGGTTAGACATAAACTTGTCTGCTTTATGATGCTTATATGGAAAAGATGGAAAATAAGATTAGAAGGGTTTCTAGCAACCAAAAGAAACTCATACCAAAACCTGAAGTCTTGGAAAAATTCAGGTAAAACATTACCACAGGATTATGTTCTTTTCCTTGGTATAGGAGATAGCAGCTAAAAGGGTTCAGAAATACTGTGTCTGTTTTCTTATCTCCAGAAAAAGATTCCACACTGCTTTAGGGGTTGGTCCCCAATCTCACAACCCTTGAGACCCCAGGCCAGTCATTCATGCCCTCAAGTACATCATTCATTTACTTCACTACATGTACAATGTCATGAAGGATGTTGGGAAGCACTGTGTCTAAACTACAACTACATTTAATAAAATCAGGCTGCAGTGTGGTTTGCTCATATTACTTGCCACCTCAATGATTCCTCAGTGAATGTTAGGAAGGGTCTAGTAAACTGTAAAAAATGCAAAGGAAGCAGTTAAGTATAGTGGAAGAACAGGGAACAAAGACACAAGCTCTGGTCTCTGCTCTTCCATTAACTTAGCTAGAGAACCCTGGGCAAGTAATTCATGGTCAAAGTTTCCTCATGTGAAGGATGAGTGTTGTGCCATATGATCTCTGAGCTCTGCATTTAAGATACAACAACAACAAGAGACGTGTATATGGAAAACATTAATAGACACCTGATATAAAACTCAGTAATGAGGTAGAAAACAAGAGAGGATGGAGACCTCGATGAATGCCTTCCCAGTACCACCTACTCACAACTTATTTTGCATGCAAGTAAATGATGAAAGTGAAAGAGGAAAGTGAAAAAGTTGGCTTAAAGCTCAACATTCAGAAAATGAAGATCATGGCATCCAGTCCCATCACCTCATGGCAAATAGATGGGGAAACACTGGAAACATTGTCAGACTTTATTTTTTTGGGCTCCAAAATCACTGCAGATGGTGACTGCAGCCATGAAATGAAAAGACGCTTACTCCTTGGAAGAAAAGTTATGACCAATCTAGATAGCATATTGAAAAGCAGAGACATTACTTTGCTGACTAAGGTCCATCTGGTCAAGGCTATGGTTTTTCCTGTGGTCATATATGGATGTGAGAGTCGGACTGTGAAGAAGGCTGAGTGCCGAAGAATTGATGCTTTTGAACTGTGGTGTTGGAGAAGACTCTTGAGAGTCCCTTGGACTGCCAGGAGATCCAACCAGTCCATTCTGAAGGAGATCAGCCCTGGGATTTCTTTGGAAGGAATGATGCTAAAGCTGAAACTCCAGTACTTTGGCCACCTCATGCAAAGAGTTGACTCATTGGAAAAGACTCTGATGCTGGGAGGGATTGGGGGCAGGAGGAGAAGGGGACGACAGAGGATGAGATGGCGGGATGTATCACTGACTCGATGGAAGTGAGTCTGAGTGAACTCTGGGAGTTGGTGATGGACAGGGAGGCCTGGCTATGCTGCGATTCATGGGGTCGCCAAAGAGTCGGACATGACTGAGCGACTGAACTGAATTGAAATGATTTAATAGTAGTACAGTTAAGCCACCCTGAAAAAAACAAAACAAAACAAACAAAAAAACACAAGCATTTCCATCACTGCTCCAAAAAAAAAAAACACCTCCTTAAGAATTTTGCTAATTATAGAGAAGAACCTGTAAGTATAGACAAGTGTTTTTTTTTAATAAGATGTTTAAACACCAATATATTTCTCAAGTAACTGGCTATTAATAATGTCATTTAGAGCACAAGTATTGTGAAACTCAGAATAAAAGTTTACTGCTGAAATACTAAAAGCATGTTTAACATGTTAGGAATAAATTACTCTAATTGACCAAAGCTGTGTTCACATATGACACATTTCAAATGTAATGCTGTGCTGACAAAAACTACTTGTATCCCTCTGCCAAAGTTACAGGACTGCTATTAAATCCAAAGTATGGCATTTGTATATACATAAGAGCAGGCAACAATTACAGCCTAGAGATATTTTAAATTTAATCTTTTTATTTATTAGTATTGTTATACAGCAATGAGCATTGAGAAAAAAGAATCAGTGTGCATTATGCAACAATCAGGCAAAATACTCTAATCCTCTGTCATTCTTTTTCCTTGGCCCCTGGGTACTCATTAAAGGTTAATTTATTTAAATCTCTCAAACATTCATTTCAATCTACTTTAATAAACTAATGAATCTTTGGAACTTTGCCTAATCAGCTTATGTTTCCTATTTTAATACATCTATAAAATGTCTTTTTTAGAGCTCATTCTTAATAGTTATCTTCCCTCTTGGATATAGAATTGTACTTCAGTAACAACCTGATCTGAGCATTTGGTAACACATAACCTCATCCAACACACAGAGAATGTCTGTGGCTTGCCTATTGCTCTTAAACACAGTTACATTTTAGATGATAGTGAATTGATTTATGTTTAGTAGGGATAATAATCCTCCAAACTGAAATGGTCATTTTGCAGTTTAGTGGGAGTGACAATTATATTGAAGAAAAGCTTCTAACAACTTTGGTGCTTCTCAAATGTCATGAGGGCATGTCAGTGAAACAACTCCATTTTGGTCATTGCAAACCAGAGCAATGCATGGTACATGCCATGTGGACTGGCAAACATAAGAGAAGTCTTCAAAAGAATAGTATCATCTAAATGGAGACAAAATTTGTACCTTATAATCTGTTCAACTGCCATGTTAAATACATTTTACTTAATGGTAACTTTAGGGGGTCTTTCATGTAATGACCATTAAGTTGAATGTTCTCAAGGTGGTGGCTGACATTTGGGAACTGCACTCCACCTTGTATACCACAATGCCAGAAACCAAAATCTTGGAGCACTTAGGACATTATTTCTAACACTTTTCTCTAACAATTGACATTATAGAATTTTACAGCTTATCAAGTGCTTACACAACATCCTTATGATGGAAGAAGAGAAAACTGTAGCTCAGTGGAGTTTCAGTGATTTACCCAAAGTTATAACATGACTGTACGGAGGAGTGGGAACCCAGACCCTCTGGCTACAGATCCTTCCCCTGTACCATGTTGCCTTACCTGTAGGATCTCTGTTGGGGTTAATGTTTTTACTGTTGCATGGTTCACCACTGATGAAAGAAAAACTGTAAAATTTACCTTCAAGATGTTTTGGCAGTAAATAAATCAAATTGACTAAAAATAATTGTGATAAATTATACAACATAACTGATCTTCATAATATAGTAATTCACTGAAGTGTAACTTCATGTGTAAGAGCTGGAATTCTTAATTTTAAGTTTTGCTTTCATTTTACATACAGATTAGTAAAAATAATGAATGTATTCCCCACCCTTGGTCTAGATTTCAAATGTTTAAATTTCTGGTGAAAGTAGATGCTTGGCTCTAAGTTAAATTGCTAAAGGTTTTCAAGTTGTCACCTTTGCTTTTTCAAACAGTAACTCCAAGAAATTACCTTTCAAAGTCCATTGTTCATTCATTTCTCGTCTGTCCACCCATTCATTTATCCCATCATCCAGATGACATTTACGGAATGCCTACTTGGAGCCAAGCAACAGGACTGACATGGACCCTACTTGAAGCTCCAAATGCTGCCTTACTTCCTCAGACTAAGAACTCCTTGAAGACAGGAATTCTGTCATTCTGCACAGAATATAGCCAGTTCTATTTGCAGAAAATCACTTAAACACTCTTTTGACAGTGAGATTTCTGACTCCCTGGCCACCTACCCTCCAGACATATGGGAGTTAGGGGAAGAAATAGCAGAGTCTGCTTATCAAGTCTGACCTTTGGATAATGACTCCAGTTCTCCCATCCGAGCTTGCTGCCGCTCTGCCTTGTGGTCAACGAAGTGATTCAGCTCAAAACAGCAATATATCTGTTGCTACTTCCCAGATATCTTCTAGCAAGCTATACTTTTAAATGGTTACTTCTGCCCTTCAGCACAGTGGTGAACTGCATCAGCAAATGTAATGTCTCATCTGACTCCGTGAGAAGTAGATGCTTATACACAAGAATGTAGATACATTTGAAAAAGCTGCCAAATCAGGAACATGACTGCTGTCATTAAATAGACACTTGATTTTCTTATATTAACACAATAACTCACATTCAGAGACTGCTATTACCTTTTCAACTCTCCATCATATCCATCTCAAGGTTACCTTGTGAGGTGACCAGAGAAGGTATGATTAATCAATACAGTTAACGTTTGAAAATCTAAAGCTAAGAGAGGCTAGGTGATTTATTTCCAAGTTTCACAGCAAGCCAGTGGCAGAGTTGGGTCTCCCAACTACCACTCCAGGGATCAGGCTGTTTGTGCTCCTTGTGATCAGGAGAGATGTAATTTTAAGAATTTCTAGGAGTCATGAAAAACCAACCAATTATCTCAGTTTGTACCATTGCCTACTTAGTTATTTAGAAATGATTTCCTAGGAATAAGAAGTGAGCCGAAACCTGCATGGTAAACAGGCAATTCTGAACAGGAAACTTCCTTCAAGCAGACTGAGCCTTAATTGCAATGCTTCCAAACTGAACATTAATTAAGCCCAAAAAGGTAGGTTTTAAATAAACAAAAACAATGGTACACATATTTTCTCTGTATTAGACATCTTTTTAGTTCTGCAAGGATGGAGTAAGTCATGCCATGATACATCTTTTACTCACAAAAATGAAGATTGTGAGTAGCTGATGCCACTCACAAGGCATATTTGTGTTTTCTAGGCTTCCTCTAAAATATAAGAATATTGGCCTCACATATATTTGACATAAAACATTTTTGTTGGACAATATATAATATTTTAAGGTCAAGAGTTTATATTTTAAAAAATGAAGGTCTTCCTACTTCTATTATCATTTGTTATTTAATTCTTCAAAGTAGATTTGCCCAACACATTGTTTTAAAAATATTTCATTAAGAAATACACACACACACACACACACACACACACACACACACACATAAAACAATATATATTTTCTCCAAAGAATAGCAAGGAGAGAAAAGAAAGCCTTCCTCAGTGATCAATGCAAAGAAATAGAGGAAAACAATAGAATGGGAATAGAAAAGACAAGAGATCACTTCAAGAAAATCAGAGATACCAAGGGAACATTTCATGCAAAGATGGGCTCAATAAAGGACAGAAATGGTATGGACCTAACAGAAGCAGAAGACATTAAGAAGAGGTGGCAAGAATACACAGAACTATACAAAAAAGACCTTTATGACCCAGATAACCACGATGGTGTGATCACTCAGCTAGAGCCAGACATCCTGAAAAGAGAAGTCAAGTGGGCCTTAGAAACATCACTACAAACAAAGCTAGTGGAGGTGATGGAATCCCAGTTGAGCTATTTTATATCCTAAAAGATGATGCTGTGAAAGTACTGCACTCAATATGCCAACCAATTTGGAAAAGTCAGCAGTGGCCACAGGACTGGAAAAGGTGTTTTCATTCCAATCCCAAAGAAAGGCAATGCCACTAATTAAAATAAATAAATTTATATTAAAAATAAAATAAATTAATTAAAAAGAAAGGCAATGCCAAAGAATGTTCAAACTACCACACAGTAGCAGTCATCTCACATGCTGGCAAAGTAATGTCAAAATTCTCCAAGTGAGGCTTCAATAGTACGTGAACTGTGAACTTGCAGATGTTCAAGCTGGATTTAGAAAAGGTAGAGGAACCAGAGATCAAATTGCCAACATCTGCTGGAACATCGAGAAAGCAAGAAAGTTCCAGAAAAATATCTATTTCTGCTTTATTGACTACACCAAAGCCTTTGACTGTGTGGATCACAATGAACTGGAAAATTATTCAAGAGATGGGAATACTAGACCGCCTGACCTGCCTCCTGAGAAATCTGTATGCAGGTCAAGAAGCAACAGTAAGAACTGGACATGGAACAACAGACTGGTTCCAAATCAGGAAACGAGTACGTCAAGGCTGTATATTGTCACCCTGCTTATTTAACTTATATGCAGAGTACATCATGCAAAATGCCAGGCAGGATGAAGCACAAGCTGGAATCAAGATTGCTGTGAGAAATATCAATAATCTCAGAAATGCAGATGACACCACCCTTATGTCAGAAAGCGAAGAAGATCTAATGAGCCTCTTGATGAAAATAAAAGAGGAGAGTGAAAAAGTTGGCTTAAAGCTCAACATTCAGAAAATGAAGATCATGGCATCTGGTCCCATCACTTCATGGCAAATAGATGGGGAAACATGGAAACAGCGACAGATGTTATTTTCTTGGGCTCCAAAATCACTGCAGATGGTGACTGCAGCCATGAAATTAAAAGACACCTGCTCCTTGAAAAGCTATGACCATCCTAGACAGCATATTAAAAAGCAGAGACGTTACTTTGCCGACAATAGTCCATCTAGTCAAAGCTACAGTTTTTTCCAGTAGTCAGGTATAGATGTGAGAGTTGGACTATAAACAAAGTTGAGCACCAAAGAATTGATACTTTTGAACTGTGGTGTTGGAGAAGACTCTTGAGAGCCCTTTGAACTGCAAGGAGGTCAAACCAGTCAATCCTAAAGGAAAAATCAGTCCTGAATATTCACTGGAAGGACTGATGCTGAAGCGGAAACTCTAATACTTTGGCCACCTGATGTGAAGAACTGACTCATTAGAAAAGACCCTGATGCTGGGAAAGATTAAAGTCAGGAGGAGAAGGGGATGACAGAGGATGAGATGGTTGGATGGCATCACCTATTTGATGAACATGAGTTTGAGCAAGCTCTGGGAGTTGGTGATGGACAGGGAAGCCTGGCGTGCTGCAGTTCTTGGGGTCGCAAAGTGTGGGACACAACTGAGCGACTGAACTGAACTGATCAAGCAAAATTAAATTTTTTCATCTTTCTAATCCTTTTCATTTTGAAGATTACATAAAACTTCATAACTTTTTCTAAGTCTTTGACTTCTTTCTCCCTCACCATTGGTAAACCACAAGCTATACTGCACACATACATTTTTAAAATAAATGTCACCTTAAAGGCTTTCTGGACCACCACAAAAGATAGCCAATTTACCCATGATGAAAACCCTCTGCATTTCAAAATATGTATTACAATAACATGACTATATCTCTAATTCATAAATAAGTCAGAAAATGACACATGTGGCTTTATTCAGTTCAGCTCAGTTCAGTCGCTCAGTCGTTTCTGACTCTTCACGACCCCATGAATCGCAGCACACCAGGCCTCCCTGTCCATCACCATCTCCCGGAGTTCACTCAGACTCACGTTCATTGAGTCCATGATCCCATCCCGCCATCTCATTCTCTGTCGTTCCTTCTCCTCTGCCCCCAATCCTCCCAGCATCAGAGTCTTTTCCAGTGAGTCAACTCTATGCATGACATGGCCAAAGTACTGGAGTTTCAGCTTTAGCATCATTCCTTCCAAAGAAATCCCAGAGCTGATCTCCTTGAGAATGGAGGGGTTGGATCTCCTTGCAGTCCAAGGACTCTCAAGAGTCTTCTCCAACATCACACTTCAAAAGCATCCATTCTTCGGCACTCAGCCTTCTTCACAGTCCAACTCTCTCATCCATATATGACCACAGGAAAAACAATAGCCTTGACTATACGGACTTAGTCGGCAAAGAACTGTCTCTGCTTTTGAATATACTATCTAGGTTGGACATAACTTTTCTTCCAAGAGTAAGTGTCTTCTAATTTCATGGCTGCAGTCACCATCTGCAGTGATTTTGGAGTCCAAAAAATAAAGTCTGACACTGTTTCCACTGTTTCCCCATCTATTTGCCATGAAGTGATGGGACCGGATGCCATGATCTTTGTTTTCTGAATGTTGAGCTTTAAGCCAACTTTTTCACTTTCCTCTTTCACTTTCATCAAGAGGCTCTTTAGTTCTTCTTCACTTTCTGCCATAAGGGTGGTGTCATCTGCATATCTGAGGTTATTGATATTTCTCCCAGCAATCTTGATCCCAGCTTGTGATTCTTCCAGTCCAGCGTTTCTCATGATGTACTCTGCATATAAGTTGAATGAACAGGGTGACAGTATACAGCCTTGATGTACTCCTTTTCCTATTTGGAACCAGTCTGTTGTTCCATGTCCAGCTCTAACTGTTGCTTCCTGACCTGCATACAGATTTTTCAAGAGGCAGGTTAAGTGGTCTGGTATTTCCATCTCTTTCAGAATTTTCCACAGTTTATTGTGACCCACACAGTCAAAGGCTTTGGCATATTACCAACCCCAAATATTTAGTCTGGGGGCAAGGAAATGAATTAAATTGAACACAGACCAGACATCCTAGGAAAGGGGATTACAGATAGGAGCTGGGAGGTCAAACAGCTATGTTAGTGTTATTGAATACCAAACTTGCTAGAGGTGATTTGGAACAATGAAAAATGCTGACTACTACCATCACCAAAAAACCATGACATATTATTGTAAACGTCACATATTGTTTAATCTACCCCTTCCCAGGGACCAACAGACATTTTGCTTGTTATAGTATATTTTTCTAGCCTAATACAGTGATAAAGAGGTCTTGACAAACAGAACTTTCTGAACTTTAAGGGTTGGTTTTCTTCACTTATTTTGCCCTCCCCTCCACCAAAGCTATACAATTAGTTCACCTTTTTGCAGGGGCAAGAGGCTGTAAAGAAAAATGAAATTCATATAGACATCAAACGTCTCATTTTGGCCCATGATTTCTGTCTCCTTCCTCATCAGAATCTTTACCAGAGCATTAACAGCTAGCAAAATTGTCTGATGAAAGTACAATTTTTCCATTTCTTCCCTGCCCACCCTCTGGTAAAAACCAGAACTAAAGAGCAAAATGGAAAATAAAGATGAGCAAGGGTATGGATAACCCACAAACCAGAGCTCCTGAGTAATCAAGATTTGACTTAAACCTCCATTATTTCTTACTTAAACTTATCAGACTATACTTTCTTTAGCACCTTAACCATAGAACTGCAGTATACAGTCCTTGTTTGGAGGAATAGGAGTGGGGCATGATGGTCAAAACTTGTTAACAGCCTCTTTGACACTCCCTCTATTATTTTCCTTGTCTCTGGCAGCCAAAGCTGATGCTAACTTTGATAGGAGTGTTGAACACTATAAAAGATGGTTGGCAACTGGAGTAGTACTTCTCATGCCCGTAAGCAAGGATGAGTTGATTCATTAGAAATCAACATTCCAGGAACCTCTGTATGTTGATATATTGGCTAATTGCCTTTAGGAATTAAGAATGAGATTTCCCTTTGGGTACACCAAACTTCAGCTGTGGGGATATGTTTCTTTGCATTTACCTACAATGCTTCTCTTTGATTCTGCTTTATAGCTTTTTCCCCTTCTTTAACTTCATATTCCTTAGTGTGGTGGGGCCTCTGCATGAAAATACTATTCATGCCCTGCCACTAAGCATGGAATTCATATCAGTTTATGACAAGCTTCCTGTTAGAGCTACTCTACACAGATCCAGATTCATTTTTCAGCTCCATGTTCTCAAACCTGCTATCTTTCCTGCTATATAAACCATTACTATCTCAAATCCCAGAGATCTCATACTTTGTAGTAAAACTGCCTGTTCTGCTACAATGATGGTTTTCAAGGCACCTTTGGACTTCAAAACTGCTTTTCCATATTCTCAAAAACATGATTTCTACAAATAATGTCATCAATAAAGGGAAAACAGTAACCATGTCTTGAAGACATTTAAGTTGAATGTGGTGGAAGGGCAAGAGAAAATAGTCCAGAATTTCTTAAGTTATAAAAAGATAGCTTCCTAGGGAAGATGGCTGAGATGGCATCAGTAACTAAATATTCCTTCTGACCATGCCAACACTATCAGCACCTTTTTCCTACCATGGATGTCTATTTCATGCTCTACTTGCACTCCTTTTTGTTTTATAATGGTTTCCAGGTCATATTGTATAAGCACAGTTTCTTTCTCCTTAGTAGATGGCATTTTATCTGCTCACCATGCCTCTATCCCCTGCACTGGTGTGCATATACATGCTCACACACTGCAGTATATTATACCATACTGTGTACTCCATAAACACTCAATACATGCCTGGTGACATACTTTATAACAGTTCTCTGGATATCTATCCCTAATAAGAACTCATTCTCTTTCTACCACTCCTTGTTCTTACTTCCTTAAAAAAATGGAACTGAGGGAGACATGCTGCTGCTGCTGCTGCTACGTCGCGTCAGTCGTGGGCCGACTCTGTGCGACCCCATGGGCGCAGCCCACCAGGCTCCTCTGTCCCTGGGATTCTCCAGGCAAGAACACTGGAGTGGGTTGCCATTTCCTTCTCCAAGACATGAAAGTGAAAAGTGAAAGGGAAGTCACTCAGTCATGTCCGACTTCAGCGACCCCATGGACTGCAGCCTTCCAGGCTCCTCCGTCCATGGGAATTTCCAGGCAAGAGTACTGGAGTGGGGTGGAGGTAGACATAGTGAATGGAATTACTTCACTTAGGGAGCAATGCCGATGTGAAAACCCAAAGCAGAGTTCTATTTTGTGATGACAGTTATTGTTCCTGCTTGTAGTTGAAGGGGGAGAGAGGAAACAAAATTGGAAATATTTATTCTCAAAGCTTTACTGTAAATAAATAAGCAATTTTATCAGAAACAAGCGATCCTTAATTGCCATGCCTAAACTGCAATGATATACTTAACTGGTAGAGTTCACGCAGACATACTGGCATCTGTTTGTGCAATTCCCTTTATTAGAATGAGCAAGGTGCAGTTTTGGGGTGTATCATCATTTAAATGAAGGGTGCTGTGGGGTATAGCAGATAAAATCAGCAATATTCTTGGTCTAGTGTACAAGGTTTGGCTCACATATAACCTCTGCTCAGGGAAGAGGAAAAATCTACAACCTGTCATGCCAGCAGCAGACTGTCACACTTTCTTCTTCATTCCAACCTTCCTACTGTTACAGAACACAACCACTATTAATACTGCCATTGTGTGAATGAGTAGGGAATTACTAGCTCTGATTTACCGAAACAATATCTTCTACTTAACAGATTCAAATAAATTTAACATCATGTACAAACTAAACAAAAGTAATTAACAACACATGAATAAGGAATATATAATTGCATAAATATTTCTATAAATTCCTGTGGCAATGAAGAGCAATGAGTGGTCTACAGAATGTTAAAACATTAACAATGCATCATAAGAATTTTTTAAGGAGTTTTCCCAAATCAGCAAGGGGTACCACAGTGTAACTTTATCATTAGTAGAGCTTAAGTTCTGCTTCTAGAATTACCAGTGACTCACTAAGAGACTGAAAAACTCATTGAACTAGAACTCCTGTTCACGATTTTTATTCTGAAATATCCCAGCGGGGTTCAAGGACTGAAAGAACTTCATTAATTAAAATCCTACACACGGAGTCCAAGAAAAAAATTACCAACAGTAAGTAGTGCTTTACAAAGTTTACAAAGGTGAAAAAAGTGAAAAGTGAAAGTGAAGTCGCTCAGCCGTGTCTGACTCTTTACAACCCCATGGACTGCAGCCCACCAGTCTTCTCCATCAATGGACTTTTCCAGGCAAGAGTACTGGAGTGGGTTGCCATTTCCTAATTTCACATCATTCCATACTTAACTTTTATAACTCTAGGGGTTGGAGTAGGTATGTTGTTGTTTAGTCACCTAGTCATGTCTGACACTTAGCAACTCCATGGACTATAGCCCACCAGTCTCCTCTGTCCATGGGATTTCCTAGGCAAGGATACTTGAGTGGGTTGTCATTCACTTCTCCAAGAGAACTTTTCGACCAGGGATTGAACCCTGTCTCCTGCATTGGCAGGCAGATTCTTCACCACTGAACCTCTAGAGAAGCCCTGGAGAGGTATAGCAGGTAGTATTATGACTTTAAAAATGAGAAAACTGGGGTATAAGGAGATTTATTTGCCCAATGAAGTTTATAAGGGGTTAAACTGGTCTGAAGCCTGCAAATTTAGTATTCTAGCACCTAACACAGTGCCTGACATATGAATACTCAATTAATATTTGTTAATTGACTGACTGAATGAATATATCACATTACCTCCCCTAACTACATTTACTCATTGCAAATAGTCCAATAGTAATATTCCAGAGTAGTTGATGAGGCCTTTTATTTTCAAGTAGGAAGCAAAAGCCACTGCAACAGTAATGAAGACCAGTGCAGCCAATAAATAAATAAATATTTTTAAGCCACTGTGAAGATTAATGCAACAATGTATTTTCATAGCATAAGGTTTGTGAGCTGAAAGAGTAAGATAATCTGTGTCCAGCTACTGTGCAGTTTGGAATAGAGCTGGTGAAAACTTAGTGGAATCTTTAAAAATGATGAACTGATTATCATTATTGTTTTGTGAGGTAGGGATGAGTGGGAAAAATAAACTTTGGAAAGGCACTGTAGGTCCCAGTATGAAAGTAAACAATGCTTCTTACTTGTTAGGCCTTTCATTCTCTCACAGTCAGAGAAAAGAAGTCTTAAACTTGGCAGGGACTTTGGCAGTCACTTGATCTAACACCATTCCCGTCTTCCATTTTGCTGAGAACTCTAGGGTAGCTGGAAGCATACTTCATGGCTCTTTAAGGGGAAATCCAGGACTAGACTCCAGTTTCCTTACTGACATAACTCCTGATAGGAGCATCTGGGATTCATATTCTCTCTATAGATGACATCTAAAGAAATTTTCTATCATCTAAAGCCCTTCCCTAACTAAAGTGATCATTGTATTATCTCTACTTGGAATATATGGTTCCCTTAGAGTACAGCTTAGGTGTCAACAGACTGTATTATAGATGAATGCTTCCCTGACCGTCCCAGAAGATCAGAGTGGTATGGTAGAAGAACAAAGGCTCTTGAGTCAAACTATCTAGCATAATAAACCTGCCTCACCACTTACTGACAATGTAACTTCAGGTAAGGTAAATAAAATGTCAAATAATTAAAACGGAGCCAATTATACAGAGTGAAGTAAGCCAGAAAGAAAAACACCAATACAGTATACTAACACATATATATGGAATTTAGAAAGATGGTAATGATAACCCTGTATGCGAGACAGCAAAAGAGACACAGATGTATAGAACAGACTTTTGGATTCTGTGGGAGAGGGAGAGGGTGGGATTATTTGGGAGAATGGCATTGAAACATGTATACTATCATGTAAGAAATGAATCGCCAGTCTAGGTTTGATACAGGATACAGGATGCTTGGGGCTGGTGCACTGGGATGACCCAGAAGGATGATATGGGGAGGGTGGTGGGAGGGGGGTTCAGGATTGGGAACTTGTGTATAGTCGTAGCGGATTCATGTCAATGTTTGGCAGAACCAATACAGTATTGTAAAGTAAAAAATTAAATTAAATTAAATTAAAAAAAAAGAAAACCAGAGGAAAACAAAACAAATGAACAAAAAACGACAGCCTGAACGTCAGTTTCTTTATCTGTAAATAAAGGTATTGTCCACTTCAGAGAACTTCTAAGATAATCAAGTAAAGCATAGTCAATATAAGATCTGATATACATCAAAACACTCAAGAAAAAATGAGTTACTTTTTACTCACTCTTCCTTACTTGCAGTTATCCAAAGGATCTGAGTTAACACTGGCCTCAGTGAGACTTGGATAACTTTCCTTTCATTCAATTAACAGACATTTATTGAGCAATTATTACACACTAGGCTCTGAAAATACAACAAGGAAGAAAACATAAAAATCTAGCCCTCATGAAGCTCACATTCTAGTAGTGGATACAGAAAATAAAATCAGTAAGTAAAACATATTGTATATAAAACAGTGATAAATGCCTCATTCAAATACAGGCAGTAAATTACATTAGGTCTATTAGCAAAAGCTTCGACCTACTCATTTGCTAGGAAACACTTGGCGTTTTGTCTTCTCCACTTTTTTGAAGAACTAGAACACACACAAAAGCTAAGACTTCTTTACATAGCTCCTAATCTTGAGATGTGAAGATAAATGAGATAGAAGATGGGTGAGTGAGTTGCATATATGAACAGGTTAGAAAATATTTCTGGTTTATTGAATTAGTAGGAGAGCAGGTTCCAATATTTAGCCATAAAGATGGAATAAATAAGCAAACAAAAATACACACAAAGCACCACCATTTGATTTTAAAAAGGGCATATGCAGTTTAGGAAAGAAATTTCAAAAATTATAACACCTGCAAAGCTCTCAAATCTGTTACTCATTGTAACAAGAAAGCAGACCCCAAACTTTGGCAAAAATTATTTTGGTTGGATAGAAAATAGCCTAACAAGACTTTTAAAAAGCCTTCTGGGAATAACCCTATAACATAAGGACCTCTCCTTAATTTGTATTATCCAAGTGCAGTTTCTATTACATTACTGAGCTGTGGAATATAGAACTGGAGACTAAACTAGCAATTTCATATCTCTCTTAGTATACCATAGAATGCACATTTATGATGGGCTCCTAATTACCTTAGTGTGTGATACAAAGATCATTAGGTTTTTAGTTGTTTTTAATTATCTAAGGCTGATCAATATTTTCTTCAAAATCCTCTGGCTTGGAAGTGAGTTCCTGTTAAGTTCCAACTGACCAACAAGAAATGGTGATAAAGGTGACAAAAGGAGTAAGTGATAATATTCATGAGTTTTCTTAAGTGTATTAATAAAGACATATTACTTTAGCTACCCAAAGATATCAGAAAATTACAATTTGTTTCATCTTTGTTGAAGCTGCACTATCTTTTCCATTATAGAGGAGGAGCTGATTTATGTGCAGCTGTTGAAAACACAATGAACCAGTCACCACAATTTTAACAAGTGTTGGTGCTGGAATACCCACTTCAGACAGCATCTATAACGCTGTCACGAAGAAAGTTTACAGTACACTGCCTAAAGTAATGAGGCTAGCTCCACATTTGCCAAGATTGGTGTCACTTCTATAGTACAAGGTTCTATTGGGGTGGCAATGAAAATTTGCTCTTTCATGGTCTTTTAAACAAGGCCAAGGCGTATGTTCTAGAATGCTGTTTTTTGTTCTCTTCTTATAATCTAAGCTCTATAGCAATTAGACTGGGCTAATATGAAGTTTGTTTTGGTTATCCACAAATAAGTCACTCTTTGCATGTATCTTCCTCTTCTCATTTTTATATATTAAAATTGTGGGTAGAACAATTTACAAGGAAGATAACAGTTACCATTAGGAAAGGGGTATATCTTTATGACAAATGAATATAAAGCTTCCACCCACAAGGTTACAGAATGTGTGTAGTGTTGTGTGTCTTTGTTTGGGGAATCTGCAGAACAGTTATAAACAAGTAGCCATAAAGCAATGTGCTAATTATAAACAAAGTGCTCAAAAACACAGTGACTGATTCTTCAGTGACCTGTTTAATAAGTCAAATTTGAGCTAATTCTTAAAGAATACATAAAGCAGATGTGGGGGAGGAAAAATAGAGCAGAGTATTTTAGGCAAAAGGGATTTCTGGAGCAAGGACACAGAGACTGTGAAAGTAAATTCAAGGAGAAGTTAGTGGTCTGTGAGGCTTGAATCTAATGTAAAGGGTGCTGAGTAGCAGAGCAGCCATGCCTGTCCTTTTATTTTGCTATGAGACTTGAATGGCATCTGATCTCCTGCATAGTTTTATTTGCATCACCTAGAAGGCCTATAGAAGAATATCACCCACGCTAAGATTTTCGAATGAAACTGGGCTACTGGAAGATAGATGAAGGGGCAGGGAAAATGCAAACTGAGAAATAATCAGGAAATATAAATTGAACGATGACAAGTAGATAAATGATTTAAGGATACACACCTCAAACACACTGGAGACAGTACTGGGGTGTGGCAGTACACCTTAGGGATACAATAGTTATTTCTGAGCCACGATTTGGGCCTACAATATTAAAAGCAAAATCACAGTTTTAAAAAGTCATCTAGTGTGGCTTTGACTGCAAATTAGTGGGTAGTTTTCACATGGAACTGGAGTGCCAAAGGCAGTCATTTGCCAACAGAGATCAGTAGCTGTGATAAGGGTCATGTTTAAATACCAAGGGCAGTGCTTTGTAAGTCAGATTCTGCTTGTGGGAGACTAGCTGCCAATAGAGACCACCAGTCGGAGTTCAGAGAAAAGCAGTTTATTGGCAATTTCGGATCCGGGCCCCCACCAAGCCAATCGAAGGTGGGGAGCCCCAAACACCCGCTTTGGGAGCCTTTTATCCTATTGTGCAGGGGAGGAGGGGGACTAGGCTACTCGGCAGAGCATGATTGGTGGGCAGGCAGGTAAGATTTATGTAACTATTGGTGACAATTTGCAGTTAGCGTCGAGTCCCTGTTTCCTAGAGCTAGATCCTGTTTCTTAGGTTGCAGAGCAAACATTGCAGTGACACACCTGGTATCCATTGTTCCCTTTAAAATTTTGGGGCTTTCCTTCCCAGTAAAGCTGACCTAGGATTCAACTCCCTGGGAAACATTTTACTTCTTTCTTCACTGCTGATGGATTCATTTGACCAAGATCCACGTTTGACCAATTCACCTCTACATGTAGACCCTCTGTTCTTTATTAAAGCAAAACATTTTTTCTGAGTTTCACAACACAGGACACTGATGGCTCTGGTGTTACAGAGTAGTACTGAGGGTTTCCCTCCAAACGCACCTCACTATCTTCACTCCTTCTTCCCTTCTGATCTAATACAATTTATCTTCTTTAATTCTTGTCTCTTCTCTTAGCTTAGGTCTTCCAAGAACATCTACAAGAGTTGTTTTAGCACATTTGATGACCTCCTCCTTCCCACAAAGGTTCAAAAGTGAGTACAGAGATATACTAGAAGACCTCCAAGAAATACAAGTGGAGTTCTTGAAAATCTGCATCATCTGAAATTGGGAAAATTCTTAATAAACATTCAAAATCATTAGAACACATGCAAACCATTCCTTATTTCCATGTGCCACAGAATTTTAGAGCTGGAATGGGCTGGAGAGACCACATAATTCAATTTCCTCACTTTATATATGAAAAAAATTAGAGAGGGTGAAATGACTTGTCCAAGGAATACAGTTATTGATAAATGAAGGAACCAACATTTAGATTTCCTGGGAAATTACTGTTTTTTAAGGCTGAAAGGACATGTGCTTAATTATTTATTTACTTTTTAATTATGGTCAAAAAACCCAATGTAACATGAGGTCCATACATGACCACTGGAAAACGATAGCCTTGACTAGACAGACTTCGGTGGCAAAGTAATGTCTCTTTTTTCAATATGCTATCTAGGTTGGTCATAACTTTCCTTCCAAGGAGTAAGCGTCTTTTAATTTCATGGCTGCAGTCACCATCTGCAGTGATTTTGGAGCCAAAAAAATAAAGTCTGACACTGTTTCCACTGTTTCCCCCATCTATTTCCCATGAAGTGATGGGACCTGATGCCATGATCTTTATTTTCTGAATGTTGAGCTTTAAGCCAACTTTTTCACTCTCCACTTTCACTTTCATCAAAGGGCTTTTAGTTCCTCTTCACTTTCTGCCATAAGGGTGGTGTCATCTGCATATCTGAGGTTATTAATATTTCTCCCAGCAATCTTGATTCCAGCTTGTGCTTCTTCCTTTTCCAGTGGTCATGTATGGATGTGAGAGTTGGACTGTGAAGAAGGCTGAGCACCGAAGAATTGATGCTTTTGAACTGTGGTGTTGGAGAAGACTCTTGAGAGTCCCTTGGACTGCAAGGAGATCCAACCACTCCATTCTGAAGGAGATCAGCTCTGGGATTTCTTTGGAAGGAATGATGCTAAAGCTGAAACTCCAGTACTTTGGCCACCTCATGCGAAGAGTTGACTCATTTGAAAAGACTCTGATGCTGGGAAGGATTGGGTGCAGGAGGAGAAGGGGACGACAGAGGATGAGATGGCTGGATGGCATCACTGACTCGATGGACGTGAGTCTGAGTGAACTCCGGTAGTTGGTGATGGACAGGGAGGCCTGGCGTGCTGCAGTTCATGGGGTCGCAAAGAGTTGGACACGACTGAGCGACTGAACTGAACTGAACTGAACATGAGATCGACCCTCGGCAAATTTTCAAGTGTACACTGCAGTATTGTTATTTACTGTACAATATGCAAATTCTTATACAGCAAGTCTCTAGAATTTTTTCATCTTGCATAACTTTGGTTTCTTTAATGGTCTGTTGAAGTTACATTTTTACTGATGGCAATGCCAGAGCTTCCTAGGTAACCTCTTAAGCTTATTTTATATGAAGTCATATCAATATAATCTGGTGTCTTACTTCAAATTTCTTCATTTTAATTTAATAAGAAGGACTCCAGGTTGCATGGGAATGATACTCTTTTACACACGGTTTTATAAAGAATAGGACCTTGATACATTTTATTAAATTAAAATTTAAAAGTTCTGTTCAATGAGGCAGCATAAGCAAAGTTCCAAGACAAGCCTCAGACTGAGAGATGATATTTACAAAGCACAAGGGATTCATATGCGGAATAGATAATCTTCTTCAAATTGGTAAGAAAAAGACTAACAACCAAATAGAATAACGGGCAGATGATATGAACAGGCAATTCATAGAAGAGGGAACCCACGTGGCCAATAAACACACAGAAGGATATTAAACCTCAACTAGTAAGTGACAGAATGCTCAATAAAACAGTGAGACATCATTTCATATGCACAAAATCGGCAAAATGCTTTAAATCAGACAGTACTGAATGCTGGAAAATGTGGAGGAATAGGAACCCTTTTATACTACTTAGGGAAGTATAAAATACTCGTTATAGGTTGAACGCTTGTGTTTTTCCAAAATTTGTGTATTGAAGTCCTTACCACCAATGTGTTGGTATTAGGAGGTGGAGCATTTAGGAGATGAATGCTGGACTGGAAGAAACACAAGCTGGAATCAAGATTGCCGGGAGAAATATCAGTAACCTCAGATATGCAGATGACACCACCCTTATGGCAGAAAGTGAAGAAGAACTAAAAAGCCTCTTGATGAAAATGAAAGTGGAGAGTGGAAAAGTTGGCTTAAAGCTCAACATTCAGAAAACGAAGATCATGGCATCCAATCCCATCACTTCATGGCAAATAGATGGGGTAAAAATGGAAACAGTGACATACTTTATTTTCTTGGCTCCAAAATCACTGCAGATGGTGACTGCAGCCATGAAATTAGAAGATGCTTACTCCTTGGAAGAAAAGTTATGACCAACCTAGATAGCATATTCAAAAGCAGAGACATTACTTTGCTGACTAAGGTCCAACTAGTCAAGACTATGGTTTTTCCTGTGGTCATGTATGGATGTGAGAGTTGGACTGTGAAGAAGGCTGAGTGCTGAAGAATTGATGCTTTTGAACTGTGGTGTTGGAGAAGACTCTTGAGAGTCCCCTGGACTGCAAGGAGATCCAACCAGTCCATTCTGAAGGAGATCAGCCCTGGGATTTCTTTGGAAAGAACGATGCTGAAGCTAAAACTCCAGTACTTTGGCCACCTCATGCAAAGAGTTGACTCATTGGATAAGACATTGATGCTGGGAGGGATTGGGGGCAGGAGGAGAAGGGGACGACCAAGGATGAGATGGCTGGATGGCATCACTGACTCGATGGATGTGAGTCTGAGTGAACTCCAGGAGTTGGTGATGGACAGGGAGGCCTGGCATGCTGGAATTCATGGGGTTGCACAGAGTCGGACACGACTGAGCGACTGAACTGAACTGAAAGTCACGAAGGTGGAACCCTCATGAATGGGATTAGTGTCCTTACAAAGAGGCCCCAAAGAGTTCTCTAGTTCTCTTTTCTGCCATGTGAGGATACAGAAGTTGACAGTTTGAAACCTGGAAGAGGGCCCTTACCAGAACGTGACCATGCTGGCAGCCTGATAGCAGACTACCTGTCTCTGCAACTGTGAGAAATAAATTCCTACTGTTTATGAGCCACCCAGTCTGTGATACTTTGCTATAGCAGCCTGAGCTGTAAGATAGTGGTATGACAACTTTGGAGAACAATTTGGCATTGTCTAGTAGATATGAAGATACACATTCTCTGGAACCCAGAAATGCCACTTCAAGGTAAAAAAACACAGACACAACAGACACATAAAATGATGTTCTTTCGAGTACTTTTTGTAATAGTGAAAAATGAGCTAAAAAGTCCACTGAAAAGGAAATGGATAAACATGTTGAGAAAGTTGTTCATAAAATGAGACAGTCTATAGCTGCTAAACTGAATATGTGTGTATATCCATATAGATAAGTCAGAAATACTGAGTAGAAAACAAGTTGCTTAATGATATATGAAGTATGATATAAATATTATAAATATTGCTAACACAAAGCCTATGCCAACTGTGTTTCTAGATGCATACATGTTCACACCTACTTCCAGGAAAATAGTTCCTCTGAGGAGGAACGAAGGAAAATGTGAACACAGAGAGGTACAAAGTAAATTTCAACTATATTCTTAAAGGATTGTTAACAAATATGGAAGAAATTTGGTAAGTCTATACGGTGGGTATAATACCAAGTTTTTCTCTATATTTGAAGCTTTTCATAATATATTACTTTCTGAAAGAATGGAGAAGTACATTTCCTTTGCAACTATTGATACTCACTTGTGAAAACAAAAGTTAGCCATATGGTATACATTATGTCAGTTCTGAACCCTGTTTTGTCACCTATCAGCTAATGCAGTTCAAATGCAGTTCAAATCGAGAGAGAGCTGGGCTTAGGGTCCCTTTTTATTTCAAATATAGTCTCACAAAGAGATAAGCATATGCAATTACACATCATAAACTTTCACCATATATATTGTCAAGTGCACATCTAGATCACATTTTAAATCATTCATTTAACAATCATCCATATAACTTTAAACTTTAGCTGTCACCTTCCTAGACTTAAGCTCATGAGCCAAGAATCAGTCCTATTTTGATGAGTATAGTTTGCCCAGCAAAGCACAGTACCTGACACACAGTAGGAACTTGACAAATATCTGCTGAATATATTAATGAATGAATGGATGCATGCATAGCCACATATAAGTATGTTAATGAGTTGATCAAATTCAACACAGTACAAAGTAACCATTTTTAAGAAGTATATTAGATAGCAGGCTTCCCAGGTGGTGCTAGTGGCAAAGAACCCGCCTGACAGTGCAGGAGACATAAGAGATACAGGTTTCCTCCCTGGGTGAGAAGATTCCCTGGGGCATGGCAACTCACTCCAGTATTCTTGCCTGGAGAACCCCATGGACAGAGGAGCCTGGTGGGCTGCAAAGAGTCAGACATGACTGAAGCGACTGAGCATGCACACACACATATTAGATAATAATGTAACGGTTTGTGTGTATGTTTCTTTAAATGTGATGGTGATGGAGTGTATCATGTATATGTTTATGAAGAGGGAAGGACTTTCTAAAAACGCAAATACCTAATATCTAAATAAAACACAATATGTAGATCTAAAAGATCATAATTTTTATATTTATGTATTTATGCTCAAACTGTTTCCATCTAGGTTTCATTCATTCATACAACCTCTAAGGACAGATTATTTTTATTATTACTATATTTTATTATTTTTCTGAAGGGAAATGGATTGAGAAGTGAAGTGAACTTGCCCAACTGCAAATGGTATCCCAATATCTGAGTTGATGCTCTAGCCACTAGATCAGTGTATACTGGCAAGATTACAGGTATTATCACAGTCATCTTAGAGTGGGAGAAACGGATACAAGCAAGCATCTGAGATAGATAGAAAGCTCATAATTCGTGCTCACTAATCTGCTTTGCAGGTAACTTCTGAATTCAAGTTATGTACTTAACCAGCACACATATACAAAGAGATATTAGGACTGGGAAAGAAGTTCACTTTGAGTTTTAAGTTGATAAAATTTTGCATTAACATTAGTCATTCCATTTAGTAGAAGAAGTCAACAGACTGATTAGATGAAACACATTTAACGAGAATGACCAAGATTTCAGAAAGAATTAAATCTCAAATTATTATGAAATACAATTGCTAAGAAAAAAAAGTTGAGTCTGATTACTTTTTAATTAATACTATGTGGAAAATCACATTGTGGTTAAAATATATTAATTGCACTCCTTCTCAAGGTTTATATGATCTAGTTAAATTACCATTACACAAAAGCACTGAAATGAGCTACTATTCTCCATGTTGCTTTCCCTTAAGAAAATCAGTAAGAATCAGTTGGGTGTTTTGAAACCCAGGAAGCAAAGTAGATATTGCTCCCAAAGCAGTTCTGTGGGTAATCTATGAATAACATTTTATTACATTTTCAGCCTCACCTGATGCCTTTCCATCAAAGGGCTCAAGAACTTCATAGGAATGGCCACTTCCATGGAGTTTGATCAATGGTGATCCATGGAAGGCGCCTTTGTCCCAAAGTGAAAAGCAAAGGTGACCTCCTTAGACTGAGAGCAGAGGAGATCAGGCATACTCTGGTCCTGGGCTCTATTAACCCATTTTCAGTGGCAGATAATATTCAAACTCCAAAGGAAAATTTCAATGTTAAACGTATTCTATGTGCTTACAACATTTATTGTAACAAATATCAATGTACACTTCTTTATTTTAACCCTTCTAGTTTCACCCCATCTCTAATGTACTTGCTTTTCCTTTTAAGTCTTCCTCCCTTAAAAGGGCTACTTCTTTTTCTGTGCTATAGGAAAATAATAAGGACAAAAGTTACTTAAATCTCAAGAGCTGACGTAAGAAGGTAAATATTAGGGCAGGGTGCCATAATTATAATAATTCTTTTTATTAAATGTCCACTACATGCCACAGTGCCACCCTGTAGCAAAATAATGTACTTTAAATATGGTGACAGGTGGTATGCATGCCTGCAAACAGAAGAAATCCCAAGCTCTCATATCTTTTATAGCCAAAGGGATGATGTAGAACTTGTTGGGATAATAATGGCTAATATTGTCACCCTGCTTATTTAACTTACATGCAGAGTACATCATGAGAAACACTGGGCTGGAAGAAACACAAGCTGGTATCAAGATTGCCGGGAGAAATATCAATAACCTCAGATATGCAGATGACACCACCCTTATGGCAGAAAGTGAAGAGGAACTAAAAAGCCTCTTGATGAAAGTGAAAGTGAAGAGTGAAAAAGTTGGCTTAAAGCTCAACATTCAGAAAACGAAGATCATGGCATCCAGTCCCATCACTTCATGGGAGACAGATGGGGAAACAGTGGAAACAGTGGCAGACTTTTTTTTTTGGCTCCAAAATCACTGCAGATGGTGACTGCAGCCATGAAATGAAAAGACGCTTACTCCTTGGAAGGAAAGTTATGACCAACCTAGATAGTATATTCAAAAGCAGAGACATTACTTTGCTGACTAAGGTCCGACTAGTCAAGGCTATGGTTTTTCCTTTGGTCATGTATGGATGTGAGAGTTGGACTGTGAAGAAGGCTGAGTGCCGAAGAATTGATGCTTTTGAAGTGTGGTGTTGGAGAAGACTCTTGAGAGTCCCTTGGACTGGAAGGAGATCCAACCAGTCCATTCTGAAGGAGATCAACCCCTGGGATTTCTTTGGAAGGAATGATGCTAAAGCTGAAACTCCAGTACTTTGGCCACCTCATGCGAAGAGTTGACTCATTGGAAAAGACTCTGATGGTGGGAGGGATTGGGGGCAGGGAGGAGAAGAGGACGACAGAGGATGAGATGGCTGGATGGCATCACTGACTCGATGGACGTGAGTCTGAGTGAACTCCGGTAGTTGGTGATGGACAGGGAGGCCTGGCGTGCTGGAATTCATGGGGTCGCACAGAGTCGGACACGACTGACTGACTGAACTGAACTGAACTGAACATTTATTAGGAGCATGGTATAGGCACTGTTCTAGGAGTTTCAAATGCATTGACTCATCTGATCCTTACAATAGCCCTACTAAGATATGTGGTATTTTAATGCCCATTACAAGATAAAGAAACTGGAACTGAAAGGTGAAATCATTCACTCAAGATCACACAGCTGGGAAGTAGTGAGGCTAGAGTTCAAATCCAAGCAGTGGCTCCAGAATCTACATGCTTAACCACAACACTACAGTAATGACAAATTGGTTGAGATTAGGAACTGTCCCAAGAGTGAAAAAAAAATGACACAATTTTGGGGCTGGAATGAACCCTAAAGATTATTCAGTCCAACCTTCTTATATTACCAATGAGAAAAGGGAGGCAGGGAAAGGTTAACCTACTGGACTACGGTCACACAGTTTGTAAGCAGCTTGAACTTGGATTACAGTGCAGGACTTCTAAACCCTAATCTAGTTTTCATTCAATTACATCACATTATGCTCTCCCAAATACACTCAGATGGCAAAATGCAAGCAGAATTCAGTCATACTGTCTTTTCTGGGCCTGCCCCTGAGCTATTGAACAAGGCTAGAGAACATCCCCAGAGCTGAGCTGACCAGCTTCACTTTCATTTAAAGGAACCATGATCACAAGCCTCAGCTGAGTGCTCTTCGTTGTGCAGCAATGCTACTTCTGCATTAAGCTTGCTTTCCCACTCTTCAAAGTGACTATGATACATCTTCACCTCTCTCCTCAGTCCTCTCCCATCTTCCCCACTCCTCTTCTGCCCTTAGCTGATGATCTTGCCTCATGTCATGGAGAAAACAAAAGTCATCAGGAAAAGCTGTCTTATGTTCCCACCACCAAATCTACAAACTGACCTACATCTTTATTTATAATCTGTCTCTGCTGTCCTTTTAAAGTAGCGTCCCTGAAGCCCATATTCTCTTGCCAGCTTATGGACTTTGCTCCTGCAGATATTCCTCTTCTTCTGCATTATCAGTTTTCCATTTTTACTGGAGGTCAGCTTGGATTTCTACTCTTTCAATGTCCTATATTTCTCAACCATCGGTAAATCCTGCCTTTTGATTCTAACTTCAAAATACTTCTTGAATGTCTCCATTTCTCCTCATCTTTCTTAACATCATGTCTATCCAAGTTACCATTTCCTCTTACCTAGACTCCTGCAATTAAAAAAATGGCCTTCTAATAGGCTGTCCTGCTTCCATTCTTGCCTGTCTTTAACTCACTCTCCACTGAACAGCCAAATTAGTCTTCATAAGATGTATTTAAAAATTCATGCTACTCCCACACATAAAGCCTTTCTATGGATTCCTACTGCTTTTAGCATAAAATTCAAAATTCTTGAGGTCTATAAACCCTGATGTGGCCCCTGTTTACCTCTCCCAACTTCGTCTGTTGGCATGTTCCCTTTCACTCAACCACGCCGGCCCTCCCTCTGTTCCTACAACACACCCAGTTCTTTCTTGCCTCAAAGACCTGTGCTTACTGTCCCTGAGGTTCTTTATGTGACAGTTACCTTCTCATTTACCAAATCTCAGCCTGATATGTGTCTTTTCAGAGAAACTTCCTTCCATGGTATCTATGTTGTTGTTTAGTCACTCCATCATGTCCTACTCTTTTGCAACCTCACAGACTGTATCCCACCAGGAGTGGGTTGCCATTTCCTTCTCGAGGGGATCTTCCCAACCCAGGAATCGAACCCAAGTCTCCTGCATTGCAGGCAGATTCTTTAGCATCTGAGCCACCAGGGAAGCCCTGATATCTATGTAAGTCCTGCCAACTTTTTCATTAGTAGCTGTGCTAGCACTTATCACCACCAGTAAGAATTTTACACATGTGATTCTTTGTTCACTTGTCTGGTTCAAAGCTCAATGAGGGCAGGGGCCTTTGTCTATCTTTTTTTCATGTTGTATTTCTAATACCTAACAAAGTATCTGGCACCAAGCAAGTGCTCAATACATTTCTGCTGAATTATGGAATGAATGAATGAATGAATTACTGGATCGCATTGAAAAATATCTGGGACAATGGTTGAATAGGGAGACACAGGACTTAGAATAAACCAAACAAAAAGAAGAAGAAGTCAATTCACGCTATCCAAAATATGGATGCTCTTCTTCAGGTCTTCTATAATCACTTATCAACACATTGCTGTCAAAGGTACTCTAACCAGGGGGAAATAACTCTGGTGTCTTTTGGGAAAGAATCTGGCTGGTTACATGATCCTAAACCTTTTGCCAAACTGTAAACAGCAGACAACCCAATCTGATCTCCTTTGTGGTGATCTTTTACTAAACAGGAAAAAAAAGTATTTGAAAGGTTAGCTCATATACAGGACAAGACCTTGAGGATGATAATCATCTGTCAAATATGCTCCTTCTCACTACACACACTTGAACAGAAAGTGAGAGTTATGTTTTACTTGGTTATTTTTACCTCAAGTCATTTATTCCTCTGCTAAGTAGTTTATCGATTCTTCAATATCAATTTGGAGTTGGAGTTTACAGCACTCCTGTCAGAAATCTTATAGTGCTCAAAATAAATGTCTTGCCCAAACAATACCATGTCAGTTGTCAAAGATGTAACTGAGGAAAACAAATGCACCTAAAGCTAGAAACTAAATATAGATATCCCCTCATCCACACACACTTGGGATGTGACCTTTTTAAGAACAGAAAATAAAAAAAACCATAACATATGAAGAATTCGGTAGTATAAGGAGTCTAATAAGGAAAGCGTTAGAATTTGTATAGCCTACTACCTCCCACTGATGTTCCAAAACAGTTATTTTAGACAGGAAGCACAAGGTTGCCAAATGTTCTTGTTCTACATTTCCTGTACTAGTTTCACATCCTACACAACTAGCCCTAGTATTAAAAATATTGTCCATGACAATTTACTTCCTGGCTTCTAGAGCAGGAGCCTCCAAGGCCTGCCTATAAAGCTCTAGGCATTCAAATTCTGACTTTCACCCTGTAGAAAGCACATCTATCTGCCTACACACACCACCCTCTTCTAGCAAAAGGTTGGTTATGCTCAAATGCTTTGGGATTAGGGAGGAGGAAGTCTTGAGTTACATATCTAAGTATAACCCACTAACTAGTGGGCCAGAGAAACAGAAGAAAGATAGAAATGTTTTAACAGTGTCACCCAAGGTGTACATATTCATGTATAATGATGCATACATACAGGACTAAATTTTCTTTTGACATTAGAAGGAAAGCAGGTGCTAAACATTCTTGAGTCTTAGCATTGCACATTTAAAGCAACTGCTTTACATATTGATTTGGAGTTGCAGTTCATCTGAGACACTTAGGGATTCCCAAAGTGTGCCAGAATTTGGGCATATACGAAATTGTAATTACTTCCATTCCTTTTCTCCAATTTCCTCATAATTGCTTTTCCTGATATGGCCTTGTGTTCTTTAGGGGATTGTGGAAAGGGTTCCAACACACCAGTTGGTCTTATAAAGCTGCATGACCAGGCAGGGCCATTCTTTAAACAAATATCTATGGAGTACCTGCTAGGTGCCAGGCACTGTTCTAGAAGCTGGCATAGCAAGCCCACAGAGGGGATGCACAGGTTCAAATGAGCTTAAGAGAGTAACAAGGAGAGCAGGATATCTGATTTCTATGGCTATTTCTTTTGTTTTTAATCAGGCAATGGAGCAGCAACTGCCATAGGCTGTCAGGAGCAGGTGAGATGTCAAACAAGGGGCCTCTTCCTCAGGGCCCCTGACTTTGTCTTCCTCCTTTCTAATTCCAGTATAGCACACCTCAGGATCCAGGGAAAAGAGATCTGAAGGATGAAGGCAATTTTGTGCTGAGTAACTGAGACAATCAAAATGCTCTCTAAAGCTAGCTCCCCAAACCATCCCTGCCATGAGCCCAGTTTTCCACTGCCACTTGTTTTATATCTTGGTTTTAAGTTCCTGTTTTTCTCCCCCCTCATTCTACTGCAGCACATAGAGGCAGTTTCAAGTACACTATTATCTTTACTCTGGTGAGAGAAAATCTTAAATTTCTATGTAGATCATTCATTCAATCAACAAATATTTAATGAGTACCTACTATATGTCAGGGACTGGGACCTGTGCCAGGGACTTGGGGCTGGGACCATATCAGTGAACAGACAGATATTAAGCCCTACTCTCATGGTACTTCACAATTTAAATGAGTGTTGTTCAGGTAAATTACACAGAAAACTAATCAAACTGATCATATGGACTGCAGCCTTGTCTAACTCAATGAGCCATGCTGGGTAGGGCCACCCAAGACGGACAGGTCATGGTGGAGAGGTCTGACAAAACATGGTCCATTGGAGAAGGGAATGGCTAACTACTTCAGTATTCTTGCCTTGAGAACCCCATGAACAGTATGAAAAGGCAAAAGATAGGACACTGAAAGATCCTATCTTTCAGGTTGGTAGGTGCTCAATATGCTACTGGAGATCAGTTGAGAAATAACTCCAGAAAGAATGAAGAGATGGAGCCAAAGCAAAAACAACATTCAGATAGGGATGTGACTGGTGACGGAAGTAAAGTCTGATGCTGTAAAGAGCAATATTGCATAGGAACCTGGAATGTTAGGTCCATGAATCAAGGTAAATTGGAAGTGGTCAAACAGGTGACGGCAAGAGGGAATATCAACATTTTAGGAATCAGCAAACTAAAATGGACTAGAATAGGTGAATTTAACTCAGATGACTTTTATATCTTTTACTATGGGCAAGAATTCCTTTATAAGAAATGGAGTAGCCCTCATAGTCAAAAGAGTCTGAAATGCAGTACTTTAGATGCAACTTCAAAATGACAGAATGATCTGTTTCCCAAGGCAAACCATTCAATATCACAGTAATCAAAGTCTATGCCACAACCAGTAATGCTGAAAAAGCTGAAGGTGAATGGTTCCATGAAGACCTATAAGACCTTCTAGAACTAACACCCAAAAAGATGTATTTTTCATTATAGGGGACTGGAATGCAAATACAGGAAGTCAAGAGATACCTAGAGTAACAGGCAAATTTGGCCTGGAGTACAAAACGAAGCACAGCAAAGACTAACAGTTTTGCCAAGAGAATGCACTGGTCATAGCAAACACCCTCTTCCAACAACACGAGAAGACTCTACACATGGACATCATTAAATGGTTGATATCGAAATCAGACTGATCATATTCTTTGCATCCAAAGATGGAGAAGCTCTATGCAGTCAGCAAAAACAAGACTGGGAGCTGACTGTGGCACACATCATGAACTCCTTATTGCCAAATTCAGACTCAAATTGAAGAAAGCAGGGAAAAGCACTAGATCATTCAGGTATGACCTAAATCAAATCCCTTATGATTATATGCTGGAAGTGACAAACAGATTCAAGGGATTAGATCTGATAGACAGAGTTCCTGGAAGAACTTTGGACAGAGGTTTGTGATATTGTACAGGAGGCAGTATTCAACACCATCTCTAAGAAAAGAAATGCAAAAAGGCAAAATGGTTGTCTGAGGAGGCCTTACAAATAGCTGAGAAAAAGGCAGAGGAGAAAAGTAAAGATATACTCATCTGAACGCAGAGTTCCAAAGAACAGCAAGGAGAGAGAAGAGAGCCTTCCTTTGTGATTAATGCAGAGAAACAGAGGAAAACAATAGAATGGGAAAGACTAGAGCTCTCTTCATGAAAATTAGGGAAACCAAGGGAACAGTTTAATGCAAAGGTGGGCACAATAAGGGACAAAAATGCTATGGACCTAACAGAAGCAGAAGATATTAAGAAGAGGAGGCAAGAATACACAGAAGAAACATACAAAAGAGATCTTCATGACCCAGATAACTATGATGGTGTGATCATTCACCTAGAGCCAGACATCCTTAAATGTGAAGTCAAGTGGGCCTTAGGAAGCATCACTGCAAACAAAGCTAGTGGAGGTGATGGAATTCCAGATGAGCTATTTCAAATCCTAAAAGATGATGATGTTAAAGTGCTGCACTCAATATGCCAGCAAATTTGGAAAACTCAGCAGTGGCCACAAGACTGGAAAAGGTCATGTCATTCCAATCCCAAAGAAAGGCAATGTAAAGAATGCTCAAACTAGCACACAGTTTCACTCATCTCACATGCTAGTAAAGTAATGTCAAAATTCTCCAAGCCAGGCTTCAACAGTAAGTGAACCGTGAACTTCCAGATGTTTAAGCTGGATTTAGAAAAGGCAGAGGAACCAGAGATCAAATTGTTGGATTATCGAGAAAGCAAGAGAGTTCCAGAAAAACATCTACTTCTGCTTTATTGACTATGCCAAAGCCTTTGACTGTGTGGATCACAGTGAACTGGAAAATTCTTCAAGAGATGGGAATACTAGAACACCTTACCTGCCTCCTGAGAAATCTGTATGCAGGTCAGGAAGCAGCAGTTAGAACTGGACATGGAACAACAGACTGGTTCCAAATAGGAAAAGGAGTACGTCAAGGCTGTATACTGTCACCCTGCTTATTTAACTTCTATGCAGAGTACATCATGCAAAATGCCAGGCTGGATGAAGCACAAGTTAGAATCAAGATTGCCGGGAGAAATATCAGTAACCTCAGAAACACAGATATCACCACCTTTACAGCAGAAAGTGAAGAAGAACTAAAAAGCCTCTTGATGAAAGTGAAAGAGGAGAGTGAAAAAGTTGGCTTAAAACTCAATGTTCAGAAAATGAAGATCATGGTGTCTGGTCCCATTACTTCATGGCAAATAGATGGGGAAACAATGGAAACAGTCAGAGACTTTATTTTGGGGTGCTCCAAAATCACTGCAGATGGTGACTGCAGCCATGAAATTGAAAGATATTTGTTCCTTAGAAGAAAAGCTATGACCAATCTAGACAGCATATTAAAAAGCAGAGACATTACTTCGCTAACAAATGGACATCTAGTCAAAGAGATGGTATGGATGTATGGATGTGAGAGTTGGACCAAAAAGAATGCTGAATTCCGAAGAATTGGTGCTAGGAACTGTGGTTTTCGAGAAGACTCTTGAGGGTCCCTTGGACTGAAAGGGAGATCCAACCAGTCCATCCTAAAGGAGATCAGTCCTGAATATTCATTAGAAGGACTGATGCTGAAGCTGAAACTCCAATTCTTTGTCCACCTGATGGGAAGAACTGACTCACTGAAAAAGACCCTGATGCTGAGAAAGACTGAAGGTGGGAGGATGACATAGGATGAGGTGGTTGGATGGCATCACTGACTCGATGGACATGAGTTTGAGTACACTCCGGGGAGTTGGTGATGGACAGGGAAGCCTGGCGTGCTGCAGTCCATGGGGTCACAAAGAGTTGGACACAACTGAGCAACTGAACTGAACTGGTGCATTCATCAGTTAATGGACACTGTTAGGTTGTTTCTGTATCTTGGCTATTGCAAACAGGGCTTGTGGGGTGAGCACTGGGGTTCATGTATCTTATTGGATTAGTATTTTCATTTTTTTTTCATATATATACCCAGTAGTGGAATTATTACTGCCTCATATGGTTGCTCTGTTTTTAGTTTCTTTATTACATTTTGGGGGGTGCACTGCTCAGCATGCAGGATCCCAGTTCCCCAACCAGGGACTGAACTCATGCCCTCTGCAGTGGAAGTACAAAGTCTTAATCAGTGGACTGCCAGGGAAGTCTCTATTTTTAGTTTTTGAGGAATCTCCATATTGTTTTCCACAATGACTGCATCAATTTACATTCCCACCAACAGTGTGCAAGGGTTCCCTTTGCTCCACATCCTTGCCAACATTTGTTATTTGTGGTTTTGTAATAAAATGGCAATAAGCATATTCCCATCAATAATTACTTCAGGTTCTTGGTGCTTTTGACGTTTCTGTACTCTACTTCTGCTCCTAGATCTAGCCTTGATGCTCTAGGCTGCCTCTACTACTCTTTCAGGTCGGTGGGCACATCCCCTTTATTGTGATTATCCCTAAGAAAGAGAGCTCTCCTTACAATGATACCCCATCTTTCTTAAGTCCTGGTGAAAGCAATTTGACCAAAAGTACTTGGGCACTGGGCTCTGGCTTCTGGTCTTGGGAATCTCTGACCAGCCTCTTAGCTGAGCGTTCAACTCAATTTACAAATCCTTACTTTCCTTAACTCTTCTCTAATCTTTTCTTTTTGTTTACTTTGTACTTCTAATTTTTTTTCCTGACAGCCACTTCTCAACCAAGTTGAGAAAAGAAGATAGCTGGGAATAGGAAAGAGCTGGATTCAATTTAAATAAATCTATGTTAAAAAAATCTGGATTGTCAAGGATGATTTGCAAAAGAAAGCTTTGGAGGCCAGGTACCAAGTCTTCAAAAGACTCTGGTCTCTCTCTCTCACACATACACACACAAACACACACACACACACACACACACACACATATATAGTTGCTTCCTGTAAAATTACTGCAAACTGTTCTTTAAAATAATTGTGCTGTGCGTTTCTGGGTTCTTATGGGCTTTTAACATCTTGAAACCACAGGGGCAAACAGGAAAATATTAAAATGTGATTACTCAGTAGCCAAATAAAATGTTATAAGAAATTGCCCACTTTTCCCACTCGTCAATTTTTATACCCAATCTGAAATAGAAAACAAGTTGAAAATATTTCAGTCTAAAGGGTAATTTTATGAAAAAGATAAGCACCTAGGAACACAGGCTTATAATGAAAGTGTCTCCTCTACCATAGAACAACACTAATGTAATTCAATAAAGTTTATAAAACTATCCCTGCCAATCAAAATCTAGGAAAGACAATTTCCTGTTTGTGGAAATAGATGTGATACTGAACAAAACCAAATCAGGCTGCAATTAACTTAGGAAAAACATGACACACTAGATTCAGGTGAGCTAGAAGAATGTTGCTACATTTTAATACATTTGCATACTATAATTTTAATAAAATTAAGATTTCCATGAGAATTCTTATCCTAGAGCATGGGAGGGGAGTGGAATGAGTTATACAGAAAAAAAAAAAATCTCCACATAGGAAAAATAGCTACCATTCACTGAGAGTTTATCAAGTGCAAGGCACTTTTAAAAGCACTTTATATATATTTTCTCCATTTAATTGTCACCATAATTTTAACAGGTAGATGTTATCATGATCTCAGTTTTACAGATGAGGCAACTGAAGCTCAGGTTAAGTTAGATGTGTACATTCATGCAAGTAATAAGGGTAAAATTAACACTGAGGTCTGCTGTTAACTGCTAGGCTGTATTACCATTTACAGAATATATAAAAATATATCTATATAATATATACTTACATATATTAATTCTCTCTCTATTAGCTAGTCATGAAGCAGCATGACAGAGTAGAAAGAGCACTTGATTAGGAGTCCTGAGACCTGGGTTCTACTCTAAACTCTGATGCCAATTAATTATCCTGGTTTCTGATGAGTCATTTAACACCTCTGAACCTCAGTTTCCCCATTTATAAAACAAGAATATTAACTAAAGGTTCTGTAACATCCCAGTTACCTCTGCTATTCTAATACTCTACTGAAATAAGTTATGTCACATGTATTACCATGAATGTTTTGCCTTTGGGGATAACATACACTAGAAGTAACTGGAGGAATAAATTCTGCTAAAAAGTGTACCTTTGACACAAGTAGATCAGCTAGAAAGAGGGAGATGATTTCGAAAGGAGAAACTTTTGTGATAGCAATGGAGCTGCCAGCATAGTCTCTGAACTCTCCTTCACCATCAGCCAAGGAGAGGCTTCAGTTAATCTTCACTAAAAATGACAGTCTGCAAGTATTTTGGACCTCTGGGTCGAGGCTAAGTTGGCAAGAACTAAATGAAGAGAAAACCATTTTACAGGGTCACTGCTAAGCCCAGAATCATGGGATCTCTGAAGAAAGTGTTTTTGGGTGACTAAATCAAAGGCCCTGGTTAGGTCAATAAAAATAGTTCTAATAATATATGGCTCATACATTGTTTCTGAAATATGATTGGTGCTTTTAAGTTGAATTGAGAGAAAGGCTAGCTGTGAAACATAACTCGACCACATTTAGAGAATTCCCTTCTCTAGGGGATTTCGCACCTAGGAATTTTATAAAAACTTCATGTAATGTTGGCAAGACACATGGATCAGTGTACACAGACTGATTTTTGATCGTTTGTACAATGTACAATGCCAAATGGATCAGTGTCTTCAGAAAGAATGAACACATTCAAAGACTCAACTGACCTTCAGTGGGGATTCCAGTCAATTTGAGAAGCAACTGACTGAAAAATCTTATGCTTTTATGTTTGTTTTTCTCCAGAGAAGTTCTTGACTAGCTTTTCTCCACCCCATCATCTTCCCAGGTCATCTTCTGCTGTCATCTTTGCCATAAGAAATAGTGATAAGTCATGCTCCTAGGCGCCTTTCCAATTCTCTCAAGACAAAGGAGGTCAGTGATAGTGTCATCTCACTTCTACCACTGACAGTGATGGAATTCCTAAAGAGGCCATTTTCCCCTGAAATACTTTATTTTAGAAAGGTAGCCAAAGAAAGGTAAAGAAAGGCTGAGGGAGAAGAAGAAATGGTTAGCTATTTAGCTATATCTGTGGGTTATTTTCCTCATGGTAGGATACATTTGTATTTTTCAGTTAAATAAAACCTTTTGTGTTCTGGGTGAGAATGCTATATGAAACACAGATGGCTTTTGTAATTGGCCAATATTAGAAATACAAAGGTGTCTGAATGAATAGATAAGTGACATTATCACAAGATTGGAAAGGGAAGAACCATATGGCAGATTAATGCAAGAAATTATTAAGATGAAAGAGCAGGTATTTGAAAATGGGTGCTAATTTCATTTGGATTATAAACTGTTGTAATTAGAAAAGAGAACTCTGGAGGCTAATCAATTTTCATTAATGGATTTCTTTTGACCTTGCCCAATGATTTATAAATTCGTTCTTGCAACAGATCCTTGAATGGCTTCTCTCCATTTGATGGACTAGGGCATCAACTTATACTGATACTTTCCAGAGCCAATAGCTCATCTACATAGTAACACAAGTGAAGTTGTCTACCTATGAGCTCTGAGTACCCAACTAAGTCCAGAAAAGGCCTAGAAAGGATATGGCTGCTCACTAACCAGTCGATGTGTCAACTTGAGTGATATATATTTAGAGCTGAAATGGGCCTTTGAGTTTACCTTACTCTAAACCTTGCTTTCAGTGAAGAAACCTCATGCACAGCATGCCTGAAAGCAGCACCTTCTGTTATTCAGTCGCTCAGTCATGTCTGACTCTTTGTGACCCCATGGACTGTAGCCCACCAGGTTCCTCTGTCCGTGGAATTCTCCAGGCAAGAATACTGGAGGGGGTTGCCATTCCCTTTCCATGGGATCTTCCCAACTCAGGGATCAAACCCGGGTCTCCTACATTGCAGGCAGATTCCTTACCATCTGAGCCACTAGGGAAGCCCACCCAATCCCTGCTTAAATACATTCAAGGCTGGGAAATTTCCTGCTTCACCAGAACACCCATCCCTCGGCCAGACAGTTTGAGTAGAAAGGTCTCCCTCTTATACTAGGCTAAAATCTGCCTTCCTAGGACAATCTGAGTTCATACTCAGGTTCCCTCACTTATGTGATGCTACACATTATTTAATCTGTACCTCAGTTTCCTTATGTGTAAAATGGAAGTAATAACAGTACCTACATTTTAGGATTATTGTAGGGATTAAATATGTTAATATAAATCAAGTGCTTAGCACAGTTCATGGCACAACATAAGTGTTCAGTAAATGCCAGCTATTGTTTTTATTGCTAATACTACTGCTACTTTTATAACAACTATTACTATCATGACAATATCAATCCTAATCTTCTTTCTATCAGCTCTTCAAATATTTGAAAACTCTCATCTAAAGCATGAGCATTAGCTCTGTTCATCCTATCTCTAGTCCTTACTAACTCTGTAATAGGTAAGTTATCTAATACCTTCAAACCACATATCTCCAAGAAAGAGAATACCTTCTGCGTAGGGTGGTATGAGGATGAAAGGAAATAACATATGCAAAGTGTCTGGCACACAGTCAGTTCAGTTCAGTTGAGTTCAGTCGCTCAGTCATGTCCGACTCTTTGCGACCCCATGAATCGCAGCACGCCAGGCCTCCCTGTTCATCACCAACTCCTGAAGTTCACTCAGACTCACGTCCATCGAGTCCGTGATGCCATCCAGCCATCTCATCCTCGGTCGTCCCCTTCTCCTCTGCCCTTAATCCCTCCCAGCATCAGAGTCTTTTCCAATGAGTCACAGTAGTTATTTAAATATACGCCAGTTCCTTTCCCCTTTTCCATGTCTAAATTTCCCACCTTCCCAAGGAGTAAAAGCACCAATTTCTAACCTTTCTTTATGACTGGGCTTTCCAGTCCCTGACCATCTCTGTTGTATTCTATAGCTTGTCAAGTGTCTGCCTCAAGATATGGTGCTTGAAACAGAAAGCATTATTCCAGATCTGTGATCCAAGTATGCCATGTAGAATAGAGTGAAACTTCAGTCTGAAGATTCTTTAATCTTGGAAACATACAGTTCAGCTAAAGGCATATGTGGGCAAGGTAGGAGATAGGTTTACTCTCCTTTCACCATGATTCCTTTTGCTCATTGATTTCCTTTTCCTGGCCCACAGGCTAATGAATGATTGATTCCGTCAAAACTTCAAGTTACTTATTGAAATCAGAGCAGTTGTACTGGCCAGTTCCAGGAGCTCTTTCCTAGGAGTCTGCTTTCTTAGCAGATTGCAATGCATACATAATGCAGCAAATCTAATTCCTCCACATATATTGAGGGGGATTACTGCTAAATTCTCTTTTCCAATCCATTTTATGTGGTTGCTTTCCAAATAAACTTATTGAATTAAAAAAGATAACAATTTTAATCATGTTGGTTAGTACTGATTAAGCACCTCCAGGCATGTAGAGAGATAGAGTGCATGCTTTGAAAGTATAAGGCCAAAAAAATTTTTTTTTAAAAGAACGTATAAGGCCAGAATTCAATTTCCACCTCTAAGATTTTCTAGAGGCAATATAGAATACTGAGATCACTAAGAATCATGGAACTTGGAACCCTATCTATGTCATTAACTTATATGATCTTGGACAACTCATTTACCCTATTAATATTTGGAGCATAGCTCCATCATCTTAACAATGAGGGGTTGGATCAGATAAATTTTAATATGTCTTTCAGATCCAATAGTGTATTGCTCTATTCTGTGGGCCTAATGACTAATTAAAGAATTATGCTTTTCCACACCATCTTTATTTTTTCAATCAGTTACTGCTGAGGAATAGTCCAAACTAAATGGGATTTTAAAAATTTTTGTAATTTTAATAGAGAACTGAAACAGTTGAACATTTCTTCTCCCAATCTCTTGGTTACATAATTTTAAATCAGTTAATTAAATTGTGTTTTACAAGATTATCATTATATATTGAAGCTGAAAGGGAGAGTTCAACTTCTACAATTGAGATACAACAGAGAGAGAGAGCTACATAGAACAAGACCATTTATAATGTATTAACCATAGGAAATGCCTTGGAACTTGACCTTGAGTAAACATTATATTCCTCACAGCTCAGCTCAGTAATATGCTCTGAGAACACCTGAGAACATATATCATCCACAACCTTGAGTTAGCAATTACACAGGAAGCATATGTTTTAAGTTTTTGGTATAATTTAAATCTTAAGGTAGTAGTTATAACTACTGTAAAGCAATGCCTTTTGCCCTTAGTGCTTATAAAAGTATTAGTTTATAAGAGATTTCCAATATACAGGCTTATCTTTTGGATAGGCTATACTCTTTTATAGTCCTGTAATAAGCCAGTTATTAAAACTCTTACTCATACGAAATCTATAGCCTTAAGAATCAACATTGTTTGGTGTTATTTATTAATATTAATTTTTAAAATGTACCATACATAACACACTGACAAAACTTGTGTCTTTGTGGCTTTTCATTCAAAAACACCAAATTGAGTCATGGGTTATGAATTCTGGTATTTGGACCCCGACAGTAGCATCACAGGACTGTTATAGAGAAAAACATGGTTTTCTCCCTCTGTGAGCATGCTCCTGAACATCAAGAATGTTTAGTAAATAAAACACACACACACACTGGTTTTACTATAGGAGTTCCTATAGTATTTTGTGGCATATATTCTATTTGTTATCATCTATTTCTTTATCAGGCTAAAAGGCAGTGCATCTGAAAACAAGAAAACTATGAAGAACCTCTCTTTTCTACATTTTGGCACTCTTCAGTTAGATTCACTCAGTGGCTGAAAGATGAACCCAAAATAGTGGGGGGAGGGGAAGCCTTGGCTCACAGCATCATTTATGCTGATATTTCAAAAGGTCAGAAGAATTTAGGTTGGGGCTAACTTCCCATCGTTAATTCACTCCAAAGTGACAATTGCTTCTATGATGACGAGGTTTCCCAATAATCTTCTCTGTGGCCAGAGGGGAAGAAAGAGCAGAATTTCCAAAGGCCCATGTCATTACTCTGCTTTCCCCAGGTGGGATCCTTGCTGTTATCCCTGAACTGTGACTGAAAGGCCACTACACAGCAGATGGTAAGAAAAGAAGACCAAAGTTTAAATTAACAGCCATCACCACCAACATTAAGCCTCCCTTTGAAACAACAGGAACTGTGAAATCTGAGTCTACGTTTCTGTTTAAGGTCAACAAAGCAGGGCCTTCTTAGGGGAGAAAGGGTTTACTGCCTTTCTTAGCATAAATACACCAAGCAAGAATACATCAAGCAGAAGATAATAATGCATCCCTAATTCAGTAATTGTCATAGGACTCTTTCCTTCTCCTCAATTAAACAGTTAACAGGGAGCTGGGATTCACACAAAGAAATTCGCTCCTCCTCCCCTCTTTCCCAGTTTGATTTATGCATAGCCCCTGGAGACGCAAATTAATGTCTTCATAGACCAAAAGCCCCAGCTGTTTTGGAAAACCTATGACAAAGCTTAACTAAGGTTCACACATGCAAACATAAAGCCTTCATAATTACTAAGCTGGGTATTACAAAGCTGGCTCTTCAATCAAGGGTCTAAAGCCAGCCTTATTGCCTCTCTCATTCCCAGCCCGTCTGGCCTGAATGCACCTATAGTGCTAATTTAGTACTGCCTGAGGCATTGTGGATTCTGGGTAGATAGACACCTTAAGCAAAGCTGAGGAAGAGATACAGAACTGTAGGGATTTAAAACCACAATTCATCATTTATTAATATCAGAAAGAAGCATTGGAAACCTGTGAAACTCTACTCTTACCAGATCTGAACTCCTTGGTTTATTTGTTCTTTTTTTAAGGGTAAGAAATCAGAAAATGACATAAAAATTCTAAAAGATACTCAATACCCTCAATTTGGTTATAAATGAACAAAAGACAAGCCTCCCCCTAGCCCCAGGTCTGCCCCTTTGGAAACATGTCGCCTGTACTTGCTGTTCCCACTTGCTCTTCTCTCATGCACTCCTTAATCACTGCATTCTGGATTCTGTCCACAGCATTTTACTGAAGCAGCCCTTGCAAAGGTCACTGACACTCATTGTTGCTAAAGCCAGTGATCACTTTTCAGTCCTTATCTTACTCTCTCCCTGCAGCACTTAACTCTGCTCACCACTTTGGCTTCATGAAACTCTTTCCTTGCCTTCTATGACACCCATTAACTCTCTGGTTTCTTTTTCCCAGTTTCCTCCATGAACTTGTCTTTCACTACTCATTTCTTAAATGCCAGTGAAGTGAAGTGAAGTTGCTCAGTCGTGTCTGACTCTTTGTGACCTCATGGACAGTACCTGCCAGGCTCCTCCGTCCATGGAATTTTCCAGGCAAAGATACTGGAGTGGGTTGCCATTTCCTTCTCCAGGGGATCTTCCTGACCCAGGGATCGAACCTGGGTCTCCTGCACTTCAGGCAGACTCTACCATATGAACCACTAGGGAAGACCGAAATGCCAGTGTTTCATCTTTACACCTCTTTTCTTATTCCACCACCAGAGGTTCTTCATCCAGACATCATAACAGTTTGCAGATACGCATCAAGATGTCTATGAACCTCTTAAAATTGCAGGCAGAATTGTATATGGGGAAAGGGCCCATAACTGTCAGATACATAAAGGAGTCTAAGACCAAATAAGGTCTAAGGGCAACTGATCCTCAGACTGGCTCTGGGTGATCCCATGACTTCAAATCATATTTCTATTTATGCTGATAGCTCTGATATTTATATCTTAAGCCCAGATTGTTCTCAGTATGGGCATCCGATGGATAACTCAAACTTAACACATCTTTACTCAACAATCCTGCTTTTCCACCTTGTCCTCCATGTCAAGAAATGGCACACAACCCACCTAGCTATTCAGTCCAGAAGCCTGGGAGTTATTCATATTTGTCCCTTTCCCTTGTTTTCTGTATCTGGTAACCAAGTCCGATGGACTCTATGTCCTAGCTAAAATATGAACCTTTCTCTTCATCCCAACCATTATTACCTCAGTCCAAGTGGATTACTGCAATAGCCCCCTCACATGCCTTTCTATCTCCAGTTAACTCTCCAGTTGTCAATAGAGAGATCCTTCTAACAGGCAAATACAATCACATCACTGACTTTAAAACTTTTTAGTGACTTCTACATTGTTCTTAAACTGCAGAACTTCAAATTCTCTGACATGGCAAATGAGGTCCTTTATGATCTGGCTCCTTCTTATCTCCACAGTCTCATTCATACTGTACCCCCTTAACAATCCCTCCCCAACCCTTAACTACATTGTATTCTCTAATCATACTGAACTATTTCCAGTTCTTGCCTCAGGGACTGCATATGCTTTAACATCACCCTGGAACACTCTGTCTCACCTTGGCCTGGGAAATTTCTGCCAGGAAGCTATCCTTTGTCACCTAAAGCAGGATTAGAGGGCACCTCTCACATGCTCTGTTAGCATCCTCCGGGTGCTATGGAAACATTCTGTACCGTGATTGCCTATATCTTCACTTTTCTATTTCTCACTAGAGTTTGGTGAATAAACTTGTAAGCTCCTTGAGGTCAGGGACCATATGGGGTCCTTAACACCTAGCACAATGTCTGGCACATCATAGTTGGTCAATAAATATATGTTGACTAACTGAATGAATTAATGGACAGATGACAAATCCAGGACTTTGATGTTTACCCTTAATCCCCACAATTTTTGCCTTCAGCATGGTATAGGAAACAAAACAGTGGACTTCAGAGAAGTCAACTGATTTAGTCATTAACTCCCTGGGTCTTACTCTCCTCATGTACATAACTAAGGAAACATTCTCTATGGTCCCTTACAACCTGGAAACTGTCTATTTCGTTGCTTCCTTAATATGCTTGATTTTTAAAGCCACAAACCCCACTTTAGGCTCTCCATCTCCTTCCTTACATGCCCCACCTCCATCCAAATTGCACTGGGATGATTTGGTTTGACATAAGTCCAATGTGTTTGTGTGTGTGGCACATGCATGTGTGTGTGAGAGGGAAAAGAGGAAGAGAGAAACTGAGGGAATGAGTGGGAGGAGGAGAGGGAAAGGAGAGATATTGAGGCAATTCCTGGACATCCTTCCCTTCCCATTTCTATCCTTTGTAAAGAGTGTTAGTTGGTCTCAGAGGTGTAATTTTAAGATGTTCACAATGTTAACTTTCTATATGGTAACTAACTTTCTAAAATTGTTTAAGAATACTCAGAACAGAGGGGGAAAGGTAAGGGAAAAAGTTAGGGCCAAGTAGATATACGTTATCTTAAAATGGCTAAATCTCAGTACCTTAACCCAGCTTGGTGGAATAAGGCTTAACAAAGTTGAAAAGGGGGACATCTACTTTGAAATTAGATACAACCTGAACTTCTTTGGTCAAGAGAAATAGAGGAACTATAGTTACAAAAGCATTTGAAGTTACTGCAAAGCTATGGAAATATGTAACAAAAATAATCAGCAGTGAGAATATAATAGTGCGAGGACCAATCTTCTACTGGTCCCTGGGGCAGGAACCAGATGGCCTAAAAGACCAATTCCCATCTCTTAATTCCTCTGATGTATAAGGAAGGATATGCTTCCATTTAGTTCTCACAAACAATGACCCCTTTTCTCTTCTGTGGACAAAGTTGATGTACTACCATTTTTGCTTCCAGATATTAAGCTCGTATTTAATGATATGTGTGCTTGATAATGTATGCATCCAAAACTTTCACTGACAAAAACGGTCCTGCATTCATCTATTTGTCTTTCAGCTGCTGCACACAAATGCAGCAGAGAAGTGGGGATTTAAATGCATGGCAGGCGGCTGATGTATTTTTCCATAAACTAGTCTACATATCACGCAAGGGGAGAAGCAAAGAAAGCCTCAGATGCATTCTTCCCCATAAAGAGGCAAATGAAGCCAAGGGGCAGAGTAGTAAGGAGGAAAATGAAAGGGTAAAATGAGATTACTAGTGCATATCCTTTTAAAAGCAAATCAAGAAAACCATTCTCCTTGCCAATATCGGAGATGGGTTAAAGTCTTTCAGTGCAAAGAACAAAGAAGAGTGTCCACTTTCTCTTCTGAACAAAAGCAACCACAAATTCAATGCTGTTAAATAGATGCCATTTCACTTCAGAAGTGGTTATACCACAGTAGTGGATAGAGTCAGCATGGCATGTAAATGATTAAGAGACAAAATGAAAATATTTAGAATAAATAGTAGAATACAGAAAAAAAAAGAAAACCTTAGCAATGTGCAATGTGCCTGCTGATTTTGGATGCCATGGAACATGGATAAATACATAAATACACATGTTTATACAGTTCCTATGTATATTCTCACTGTACCACATATATAAACAAATACATAATTATATTTTTATATATTAATATATGATAGCCAAGTAGAGATCAGGGGGCAGGAAGGTACACCTGAGCCACTGGGCTAATGAAGAAGGAAGAAACCACAGGAAATCAGGTTGAGAAATCAAGGTCTAGCAAAGGGGTCATTCCTTGAAAAATTCTTTGTGGGGATCCAGAGTACAGGTGTGGCCTATTTGAAGAAAATCTATATCCAATCTATAAATCGGAGAAATTAAGAATGTTTACTTGCATTACAGAAGCATTCCATATAGCACTATTTTATTATTTCTTTATATTGGAGTATAATTGCTTTACAATGTTGTGTTGGTTTCTGCTGTACAACAACATGAATCAGCTACATACATACATATATCCCCTCCCTCTTGAGCCTCCCTACACTCCCCTGTCTCATCCCACTAGGTGATCACAGCACCAAGCTGAGCTCCCTGTGATATAGCAATATTTTAAAATGCCAAGCTAACACTGAACATTTTTTTACAAATATGGAATTTATATATTCAGTTTCTTACGAACACGTTAAAAAAAAATAAAGTGATGTATTCCTGTACCAAGCTTCAGGTGGACTTGCTTTTGATTTTTCTTTTGTAAAGTTGACTATTGTCATACTGATTCTCCTTAAAGCTTAGAGTGCCTGTACCATGGGGACAAGCAGAGGAAGGAAATCTAGATTTCAAAACCAGGGCCCTGAGACTATGTGCAGCTAGTCACTGTCCCCACTGACGAAGTAGAGTTTCATGAAAAAGTGAATGAGAAGACGTTCCCTAAACATTTTAAAGGCCTGAGGCCAAATTCAGGAGAATGTAATAAATGGGAGGAAAGGTGGTCCCTAAAAGTCACCTAAAAGGGTGTTTTCACATAAGTTAAAGATGAATCTGTGTGGAGCACTCAGAGTGAGGTAAGCACTGAGGTCTAGTGTCTTTTACACTATATCTAATTATTGGTCTGACATACTTAAGATCTATGAATAAATACATATAAATAGGATTCTTTAGAGGAACCCCAAAGTCTTTTATTCATTGTCTATGGATATTAAAATACAAGCATAATTTCTGGTTGTATGTGCAGCTGGTGGCTTCTTCCAGAATACAGTGTTGTTAGAACTGTCTCAAGTTTATAAAGATATAGTCTTCTATTGCATAGAGTGCTAGATGTTCATTCCATTTATGATAAATGTCTTACTGAGTCCAATTATAAAAACAGGCAGGTTGATACATTAGCGGAGTGGTATCTATTAGGCGACCTCTAAGACAAAAAGGCCAAAAGACAGAGTATCTATAGAAAAATGTCTAAAACCCAAACAGCTGCCTATTCTTTTGTCTAACCCAGACACACATCTTAAAGAAAAATTAATTTGCATTGTATAAAAACATGAATTAGTAGCAGAACCTTAACTCTCAAAGATGAAGGGTCATAGATAATAAATGTTTGCTGACTAACTATGATAAATGCAAACTATTGTCTTACATTATATAATGTTCAGGATTTTATTGTATTGAAAATAAAAGTCACTCTAAATAAACTTTAGGTTCACGATGATTCTAGGGTAGAAAATCAGTTTTCAGTCTGATAAACTACCCAAGTTTCTAATTAAGTCATAGACTCATGCATTCAAATCACCTAGTAACCTCGGTTACAAATATTTTCTAAAAATATCTTGGCTATTCTCTATCTGGAAATGATGAAACTGATCTAGATTTCGCCAAACCTCTAGGCTATAAAATTGATAACTTCACAGTCATGATAATTAAGTATAGATAGAAGATCTTATGAGAGAAGGCAATGGCACCCCACTCCAGTACTCGTGCCTGGAAAATCCCATGGACGGAGGAGCCTGATAGGTTGCACTCCATGGGGTCACTACGAGTCGGACACGACTCAGCAACTTAACTTTTATGCATTGGAGAAGGCAATGGCAACCCACTCCAGTGTTTTTACCTGGAGAAGCCCAGGGATGAGGGAGCCTGGTAGGCTGCCGTCTAGGGGGTGGCACAGAATCAGACACGACTGAAGTGACTTAGCAGAAGAGCTGATGAATATAAAAGTCATAGTTCTATTTATCAATGTCATCAACTAAAAATGAAAACCTGAAAATATTGAATTATAAACTCTCAATACATAAGATAAAAATCTATACCACTAGAGATGCACTGCTCTATGAAAATCCATCCACTTAAAAATGATCGGCAAGGATAGGATATACTTGTCACTCACTATAACAAAGTCATTTATAAGGCAAAAAAAAAGTGGGAGGCAAAAGAAAACTGTGAGAATAGCCTTAAGTTAAACATTTCAAACCTAGCATGAACTTTTAAAGTTGGGGGTCCTTTTTTTTTTTTTTTTTTTACCCAATGGAGACCGAAGTTCTAACCTTGAATTCTAAACTCTTGTTATAATGCTTTTTTCTTTTACTAGGGTGCTAATAAGAAAGAGGTAACAGCATCCGAAAGCAAGAATAAACCGGGAAAACAAACAACACCCAGTTCTGTCTAGCCGCAAAGCCAATGCGCTCCGTCCCCCTGCGCTGGCAACAGCAATAGCAGCAGAGGCTGGCGGCAGGAGACCCTCTGTAAAGCTCTCTGAAAATCAGCCAGAGAAGCATTCTGATCACACTGAACCTAAAGGATCTGTCGGCAAGATGTGAAAGGGCAGTCCGAAGTCATCTCCCCTTGAGGAGAGCTTAAAATCCTTGTCAGTAGCATTTCTGATTTGGACTGGAGAAGACATCCAGCTGAAAAACAGAGCAAGCGGACAATAAGGGAAGCAAAGGTGGGGGAACCAATGAAACCCACGAAACCAGAGAAGCTAGCACAGCAAGTGCTGATACAAAACGTGCAGGTGTACAGATCCAGTGAGAAGTCAGACGATGGTGCGACAGTACTTGTACTTTGAAACAGACAAAAGCCCTAACTAAACTCTCAAAAGAATTTTTAGTACAAGTCATGTTTTATGGTCATTTTCTTTATTCGCTTTATTCGAGGATTAGATGGTTAGTCAGCATCGCTGACTCAACGGACATGAATTTGAGCAAACTCCAGGAGATAGTGAAGGACGGGGGAGCCTGGCGTGCTGCAGTGCATGGGGTCACAAAGCGACTTAAGTGAAAGTGAAGTCGTTCAGTCGTGTCCGACTCTTTGCGACCCTACGGACTGTAGCCCACCAGGCTCCTCCGTCCATGGGATTCTCCAGGCAAGAATATTGCAGTGGGTTGCCATTTCCTTATAATTAAACATGCAAGCATTTAAGAGGCAGCTATGGTTAGAACTTCCTCTGTATGTCCCAATTCCCATATCCAGTTCACCCCAAACACTGCAGACAGAGAATAAGAGCAACAAAGCTCTTTGAAGGTATGGGAGAGGGAAGACTATGAGAACAGATTAAAAGGATTAGAGCGTATTAATCCAGAAAAATGAAACAATCAATCATGAATAATTACCACCAGTATAACCACTACCAGTAAGCACTTACTGTATGACAGTCACATTGCTAAGGGCACAGATATGTCCAAGGAGAGATGAAGGGCTATCAAAGCATATGTGAACATTCCTTCTTTCAGTTATGACTTCTATGTGTCAAGCAGTGTGTTGGTCAAGCAACAGTTGTGAACTAGTTAAAAACAGAATGTCACAGAGAGAATCTCAGATTTGAAATCCAAATATTCAGGTTTAAGCTCTAAGTGTATTAATAACTATGTGTATGACATTGAGAAAATTACCTAAGCTTCTTGTGTGTGTGTCTCTGTGTGCACACACTTGGTTGTTCAGTCATGTCTGACTCGTTATGACCGCATGAACTGTAGCTCACCAGGCTCCTCTGTCCATGGAATTCTCCAGGCAAGAATACTGGAGCAGGCTGCCATTTCCTTCTCCAGGGGTTCTTTGCAACCCAGGGATTGAACCCACGTCTCCTGCACTGCAGGCAAACTCTTTACCATCTGAGCCACCAGGGAAGCCCACCTAACCTTCTTCAGTCAGTTCAATTCAGTTGCTCAATCGTGTCCAACTCTTTGCGACAACATGAACCGCAGCAGGCCAGGCCTCCCTGTCCATCACCAACTCCTGGAGTTTACCCAAACTCATGTCCATTGAGTCAGGGATGCCATCCAACCATCTCATCCTTTGTCATCCCCTTCTCCACCTGCCTTCAATCTTTCCAACATCAAGGTCTTTTCAAATGAGTCAGTTTGTGCAACAGGTAGCCAAAATATGGGCCAACCCCTCCACCAGTCCTTCCAATGAACACCCAGGAATGATCTCGTTTAGGATGGACTGGTTGGATCTCCTTGCAGGCCAAGGGATGCTCAAGAGTCTTCTCAAACAACACAGTTCAAAGGTATCAATTCTTCTGAGCTCACATTTCTTTATAGTTCAACTCTCACATCCACACATGACCACTGGAAAAACCAAATCTTGACTAGATGGACCTTTGCTGACGAAGAAATGTCCCTGCCTTTCAATACGCTGTCTAGGTTGGTCATAACTTTCCTTCCAAGGAGTAAGCGTCTCTTAATTTCATGGCTACAATCACCATCTGCAGTGAGTTTGGAGTCCAAAAAATAAAGTCCGGCACTGTTTGTTCTCCCATCTATTTCCCATGAAGTGATGGGACTGGATGCCAAGATCTTCGTTTTCTGAATGTTGAGCTTTAAGCTAACTTTTTCACTCTCTTCTTTCACTTTCATCAAGAGGCTCTTTAGTTCTTCTTCGCTTTCTAACATAAGGGTGGTGTCATCTGCATATGTGAGGTTATTGATATTTCTCCCAGCAATCTTGATTCCAGCTTGTGCTTCATCCAGCCCAGCATTTCTCATGATGTACTCTGCATAGAAGTTAAATAAGCAGGGTGACAATATACAGCCTTGACAGAATCCTTTTCCTATTTGGAACCAGTCTGTTGTTCCATGTGCAGTTCTAACTGTCACTTCCTGACCTGCATACAGGTTTCTCAAGAAGCAGGTCAGGTGGTCTGGTATTCCCATCTCTTGAAGAATTTTCCACAGTTTATTGTGATCGAAACAATCAAAGGCTTTGGCATAGCCAATAAAGCAGAAATAGATATATTTCTGGAATACTCTTGCTTTTTTGTTGGTCCTGTAGATGTTGGCAATTTGATCTCTGGTTCCTCTGCCTTTTCTAAATCCAGCTTGAACATCAGGGAGTTCACGGTTCACGTATTGCTGAAGCCTGGCTTGGAGAATTTTGAGCATTACTTTATTAGCATGTGAGATGAATGCAACTGTGCGGTAGTTTGAGCATTCTTTGGCATTGCCTTTCTTTGGGATTGGAATGAAAACTGACCTTTTCCAGTAGTGTGGCCACTGGTGAGTTTTCCAAATTGGCTGGCAATTGAGTGCAGCACTTTCACAGCATCATCTTTCAGGATTTGAATTATCTCCACTGGATTTCTATCACCTCCACTAGCTTTGTTCGTGGTGATGATTTCTAAGGCCCACTTGACTTCACATGCCAGGATGTCTGGCTCTAAGTGAGTGATCAAACTATTGTGATTATCTGGGTTATGAAGATCTTTTTGTATAGTTGTTCTGTGTATTCTTGCCACCTCTTCTTAATATCCTCTGCTGCTGTTATGTCCATACCGTTTCTCTCCTTTATTGAGCCCATCTTTGCATGAAATGTTCCTTTGGTATCACTAATTTTCTTGAAGAGATCTCTAGTCTTTGCTATTGTATTTTTTTTCCTCTATTTCTTTGCACTGATCACGTGGAAGGCTTTCTTATCTCTCCTTGCTATGTTTTGGAACTCTGCATTCAAATGGGTGTATCTTTCCTTTGCTCCTTTGCTTTTGGCTTCTCTTCTTTTCACAGCTATTTGTAAGGCCTCCTCAGACAACCAGTTTGCTTTTTTGCATTTCTTTTTCTTGGGGATGGTCTTCATCCCTGTCTCCTGTACAATGTCATGAACCTCCGTCCATTGTTTTTCAGGCACTCTGTCTATCAGATCTAGTCCCTTACATCTATTTCTCATTTCCACTGTATAATCATAAGGGATTTGATTTAGGTCATACCTGAATGGTCTCCTGGTTTTCCCTACTTTCTTCAATATAAGCCTGAATTTGGCAATAAGGAGTTCAAGATCTGAGCCACAGTCAGCTCCTCATCTTGTTTTTGCTGACTGTATAGAGCTTCTCCATCTTTGGCTGCAAAGAATATAATCTGATTTCAGTGTTGACTATCTCGTGATGTCCATGGCTAGAGTCTTCTCTTGTATAGTTGGAAGAGGGTGTTTGCTATGACCAGTGTGTTCTCTTGGCAAAACTCTATTAGCCTTTGCCCTGCTTCATTCTGTACTCCAAGGCCAAATTTGCCTGTTACTCCAGGTATTTCTTGACTTCCTCCTTTTGCATTCCAGTCCCCTATAATGAAAATGACATCTTTTGGGTGTTATTTTTAAAAGGTCTCGTAGTACTTCATGAACCATTCAACTTCAGCTTCTTCAGTTTTACTTTTCGGGGCATAGAATTGGACTACCATGATACTGAATGGTTTGCTTAAGAAATGAACAGAGATCATTCTGTCATTTTTGAGATTGTATCCAAGTACTGCACTTTGGACTCTTTTATTGACTATGATGTCTACCTCATTTCTTCTAAGGGGTTCCTGCCCACAGTAGTATATATAATGATCATCTGAGTTAAATTCACCTATTCCAGTCCAGGCCTATCTATAAGATCTGTAAGAGGTATTGGACCAATTAGCAGTTTTGAGATTTTTTTTTTTAAGCAGCCAAATCTTTGTTCCTATAAAACCTTACAGAAATGTCTTCCATGTAAAAGGGTTGAAACTGCAAATCTTATGCTTGATGTACACTGAAGGTCATAACAGTACCACCATCCCTCTACTAGGCTGTCCCAATTCCCTGGAAGCAACCCTAAAGGTATCTATACAACTATCCTCTGGAGATGTATGTAACACATTATCTTTAAGGCCCCTTCTAAATCTAACATCCTATGACTAGCTCTGAATGCTCCTTACCTACATCTTCAAAAACTTTTGTTAAATCTAGTCCATCAAGTATTTGTCGAATGTCTAGCATCATAGAAAACATAAGATAGAATTTCTGCCTTGGAGGAGGTCAACAACTTTTTGAAGAGAAAATAAATACAGTGGGGATGCACTTCAGAAGAAAGAGAGTTTCAAGGAGTAGGCCACCATCAAGGGCCCACGGAGTAGAAGATTCCCTTCTCTATCTTTTCTGTGGCTGTATCATCAATGCCTAGGAGAGTAGGTGTTCATTCAATATTGAACAAATGAACTGAATTGATAGGTGGGTGGATGCATAAGGCTATTATCTTATTCATGTTGACTGAAATTCAGCCAAAAAGTCTGTACAGCTAAAAAGTATTTTTCGTATGTAAGAGATTTTTTTCTCATAAACAGAGTTTTACAGGGAAAGCAAATTTCTTCATTATTCATTCCACTATCCACTGCCTACAATTAAAGGGTGATATTTTATTAGAATAAAACAAAGCAAAAAAGTACACCCCATTATGTTAGCTCCCCAATTTGAGTCAGCAGACAAAATAAAGGCAAAATTCAGTCCAACCATGTGAATGTAATTTTGTGGGAGTAAATCGTTAGACCAAATTTTGAATTTCCAGGAGATCTTTCTTTCAGTAAACTTATTTTCATGGAGGTCATTCACATGCTGCAAGTAAGCAAGTCACCAAAGCAGGTACATCAAGATAGAAACGAGGGCTGTTTTGGCTCTCATCTCCTCGCCGCCACTAGTGGCCAGAAAATGGCAGGGAGGTCAAAAAGAAGGCAGCTGCTTTTCTTTTTCTTCCCAAGCTTGAATTCTGTCCCATAAGATACACTTTGTCTTTCTGGACTCAAAATCAGCCAGCAAGCACTTAAGTAAAATTAAGGCAACTGCACCAATGGCAAAGAATTTGATGGAAAGCCTGTTGGAGACAGCTCATTTGAGTAAAAGCTTTGCCTGTTCAAGGAACAATATAATTTCTGGAGGAAATACTTCTGGGAAGGGCCGGGTGGCTCTGCAGTTTTATAGCTCAGGTGATATCAATTATCCAGGACAAGTGTTGTATATGACTAACGTTCTCAAACCTGAATTGTGTTTCCCTAGAAGGCTACTATGTTTGAAAGGACATTAAGGTGTTAATTTTCCACTATTTTTGTTTTAGCAGAGCCCTAATATTTTATTATAGTATAATATATACTACTACTCTGAATATAGATTAGGAATGGACATATTTTTAGAAACATTCTGGGAGGGTGTAATACAGTATTTTTTTCCATCAAGGCACCTGACACCTGAGCTGCCTAGAGAGACATCAAACTAAGAGATGAAATAAAAATATCACATTGCTTTGTAATCTTCCTCCAAGGTGCAGTGATATCTTAGAGAAAACGTTGTATCCCTTCCTTTGCTGTGACAAGCAAAGAGATCCCAGGCCATGTGGGCACCATAGGTAGCTGCAACAAAAGCCATAGGGTGAGTAGAAATATGATGAGGTCCTGACTGCTCAGGATAGACGACCTCACTGATTTCTTCTATTCAGTTTAACTACTCACCTGTAAAAACTGGACTCAACTCAAGGTCTTGAGCTTCATCAAAACACCTGCATTTGGAATGAATACAGTTATTCCATGGACCACACGAGTTCTAATGCACTGATCACAGCTGGCCAAACTGTCACTTGCTTCTGTCTTCTAAGCAAAATGTGGAAATTTCTGGTCAGGAGTCTTCAGCCTTGCCATCAGAGGGCCATAACTGCCATATTTAAAAAGGCTTTGCTCCTATGCTAAAGTATTTTCATAGAACAAGAAATGTGGTTTAGATGAGAGAGAAAAAAGAACCAAAAGAGAAAAAAATAATTTTCTGCCCCTCACACATTTTTATCTAAGTTTGGTCCACGTATGTCTCATCTGGAGGCTACTGTCCAATATAAATTAGAATTCTTTCAATCAGGTGCCCCAAACTTTCCATTCTCTTCTCCCTCTTTCACCCAAATCCCTTGTGACATATTTATTCATTCTATCAGTTAAAATATTTACTAGAGACAGCTATGTGCCAGGACTTTTCTGAGCATTGGGAATACAACAGTGAATATAACACAGGCCTTGTCCTAATAAAGTCTTTATATTAGAGGGATGGGGACAATGAACAAACACATAATTATGAAATGTCAAATAGTGATAAGTGACATGAAGAAAAGAAAGAGAGTAACTGTACAGAGAATGGTCATGAAAAGCCACTCTGAAGAGATGACATTTAAGCATGGTTTTGAATGAAGTGAGGATTCAGCTTAATTTTTCTTTTCATTAAAGAAAAAATCTGGGCAGTTGCTAAAATGACTAAGTTCAGAGTTGGAAGTAAGAACAGGTATCAGAGTTGAGAAATTTGGGAAATACCATCAGGATATTCAAAGAAGTCATCATGGACTTGAAGATTATCTACTGAAAGTCAACTAAATGATCCAAGGGAAGAAAAGGCTGAGAGGTAACATGGTTAAAATAGATAATTTCAGTGATGGCTATGAACATGATGAGTGGGGTGGGTCTGTAGGCTGATACATCCAATTCTAAAAAAACACCTTATAAATGGTAAATTAGAATAATAAAAAGTATATCTGAGCTTCTGGTTCTAGCACAAGATAAAGAGATGCACTTCTCCCTAGTTTTCTAAAAATCTATTGTATATAAAAGTAACACAAGCATTCTGAAAGGTGGAGGAAAAAAGGCAGACTGGCTAAGGACTTTGGGATCCAAGGAATAACAAAGTGATGAATTTCCCGGGTGGTCTTCCTTTACTTTGGGCTAGGTATTGAGAAAGCCAGCAAGCCAGAGACACCAAAGAGCAGAGAAAACTAGTTTCAAGATAGCCTGCTCTCTCTAGTCCAAAGTCCAAGAAAGGGGCAAACAGCAATTCAGAATAATTTTAGATAATAATCACTTTATTCCAGCCAAATAATACAGGAAAATCATGGGCCTTATTCTCATTCCAACGAGCAAAGACTAAGTAGGGAACCTAGTGGGTAGGAGAAGGCCAAATGGATCTTTCTCTGATCCCCAGCCAATGTTAGTGGAGGCCACATGGTGAGTAAAAATCAGGTGCCCCTCCCTCTCTATCAGCCAGGGTGGTATCAGCAAAGCCCTAGAAGGGAGTTTCAACTTCTAGGGCCTTACCCTCATTCCCATGAGTAAAGACTAAGTAGGGAACCTAGTGGGTAGAAGAAGGCCATATGGATTATTCATCCCCACTCAGTGTTAGTGGAGGCCACACGATGAGCAGAAATCAGGTGCCCCTCTCTCTATCAGTATCAGCAAAGCCCTAGAAGGGAGCTTCAATATCTAAGTCAACAAGCAGTAACAGGGTGCCCCTCTACTTCCCCAGAGTGTCAATGCAGGCTTAGTGGAGAACCTGCACTTCTATTTCCACACAGTAGTGATGAGGTGGCGACCACTTCCCCCGCCAGCGTGATGCCAGAGTAGACCTGCCAAAAGAAAAGATGTAAAAAGATCCAGAACCTCATAATATAACATTTACAATGTCAAGAATTTAACTTAAAAAGTCACTGATATCAAGCAACCAGAAAATCTCAAACTAAAGAACAGATACCAGTACCAAGATGACACGATGGAATTATCTGGAAGTTCACGGTTCACGTGTTGCTGAAGCCTGGCTTGAGAATTTTTTTTTTTTGAGCGTTACTTTGAACGTGGAGTCGCTCTTCTTGGCCCGCAGGCTTTTACAAAGTCTTTATTTCTTGCAAATCCCGAAGGCTGATCTGGTTGATATGAAGTCCCCGAGAGCTTCCTTCTTTTGTAATATGTGGATGATATGCTTCTTTGCTCCCCTTCTTAAGCCTCCTTACAGGAAACCGGAATCCACTTCAGAAAGATTTTCACCTGTTACGAGACACTTGTGTGCCAGCTCTACATAGGTCTCTCTGCCAAGATTTACCATCAGCGGTAGTTGTGGTCCAGCAGTTAAGGTGGTGGACTAGAAATCCATTGGGGTCTCCCCGCGCAGGTTTGAATCCTGCCGACTACGGCAAGTAAACTTTTCGACACACATGCTTAGTTCTCTTTTTCTAGGCGTCTCCGCAGACCATTTAAGGAATTTATGAATGGCTGGGATACGACTGGGACCCCAAGGGGGCTAAACGACGAGGACATGACAGAGCTAGGGAGTCTGGCGATTGTGGTTACAACCTGAGTCCAGGAGGAGGGAGAGACGCGACAAAACCCTTCAGACAATCGCCAACAGGAAGGCCAGTAGCGCAGAAACGGACAACGCCGACTTTACAGGTCGTCTAATCCAAACTCTTCCTATATCATGTCTTCTTCTTCTTTATAAATTTATTTACTTTGGGCTGTGTCAGCTCTTAGTTGTGACACGCAGGATCTTTCATTGCAACACGCAGAATTCTCTCCAGTTGTAGCACAGGGCTCCAGAGTGCATGGACTCTCTTACTTTCCCCGTGGGGTGTGACATCTTACTTTCCAGATCAGGGATCAAACCCTCATCTCCTGGATTGGGAGGAAGATCCTTAACCACTGGACCACCAGGGAAGACCCTATTATTTTTCTTTTTGAGAGCAAAGATATCTGTCATTCTAAAGAAGAAATAGCTACTTCATTAATGTATTGCTTTTGAAATACATACACACAAACACACATTATACATATTTCTGCTTTCTCAGTTTCTAAGAGTTATCTGATTTTGTTAGGATTAATAAAGTACATTTCTCTCTTACCTTATTCCCTTCTCTGTCTCTATAGACAAAAATAGGTTTATATCTTTTATTTGGAGTTCATGGGATACGGTTTATGAACCTACATGAATACCTATACTGTCTAGATTTAGATACAACAACAAACCTCATGAAATTAATTTCATTAAAAATTAAAGTTAAAGATCAACTGCAAGGCAGCATTGTTCTGCTTTTTACTAAATTACCATTTTATCATTAAAATGCATATTTTTATAATTTTTGTTATTAAACTTAAAAAAGAGCAATAAAACTAAAAAAAGGTAAGAGGAAGAGAGAGATAATTCTGACATATGAACTATGAGGAAAATTATAATATCTGTTTTAGAATTCAATTTCTCACTGATTTACTCTACTTTTTCTGCCTTCAAAGATGCACTCAACACAATATATGGGGGCTACATTTAACTGTTCGTATCATATTTCATATTAATTTACATTAACTGAATAATAGCATTGCAATTAAAATGGAGTTACTATTAATGTCACACATTTTGTGCTTTATTTCTGGCTGGTTTTGTAATTTAAGAAATCATTTGAAGATAAATTTTATCTCTTCATGTTATTTTTTTTTCACTTGGCTTTTCAGTTTCTGTTCATACTCTTTCAGTAAATACAACATGTTTTTAAAAACCGTCAGATATATATATGTGTTTGTATGTAAAAAATTATATATGAGTTAGTATAATACTATCTGTTAAACTTTTAAAGATTAAAAAGATCTTTATATTTTATGCAGAAAGATAAATTTTCATACTTCAAGATACAGGATGCATTCCTAGTTTTATCACTAAAATGTTGACTTTAGCTCTGTATCTTCTCTCTTTCTACAATTTTAGTTGTATTATTTAAAGGAAAACATCTGTCAACAAATCCATGATAGGAAGCTTCTGAGAAGGTCTCCGATGATCCCTGCCTCCCTCAGTACTCTTCTAGGCATTTAGGCAACCAACATTGTTGAATGAAAAATACAATACAAAGACTCTTGTTTTCACTGAACTCAAATTATATATGAAATCTTCTATTTTCTGTAGAATTTGATGTGGCCGATTTCAGGCTCTTGAAAATCTGTCCCCTCTTGGTTTCTGTAGTCTGGTATTTTTCTGTTCTCCTATTAGTCTTAAACTGTTTCTTTCTCCTTCACTGGCTCCACCTATCATTAAGTCTTAGATCCTGGGCTCCTGATTTATAGAATTTATTCCTCACCAAACCCATTCATTTCCTCAAACACAATACTTATCTCTTTAAATGTAGCCTCTCAATTTATATTTCTCATCCCATTTCTTATTTAGTGACTCCCTATTCATATATATTTTTATTTGGATAATCCCACACCTTCAAGTAATGACCTAATTATCATCAACTACTTAAAATGGGTCTCCTTATGTTCTTATATTCCATCAATGACAGCACTATTCTTTCAGTCATTCAGTCTCACCATTAATCTTCTCTTTCTAATCAATCAAGTCCTGCTCATTTTGCCTTTACAGTATCTCTTGCATCCATACTTGACAATCCATTACCATGACTAGGTCCTCACCACTTGATGAATGGATTGACTATAATACTATCCTAACTAATTTCTAGTCTTTCTATTCCAATCTCTCCTTTACGCTACTTCTAGGCTAATTTTTATGAAATATTGCCTTCATCATGTCATCATCCTGAATCAGGAAACTTGAATAGCTTTCCATTGTCCATAAAACCTAAACTCCTCATCCTGACATTTTAAGCTCTCCAAATTTGCTCTAGCTTATTTATTCAAACTAATTTCCTGCTATTAACCAATGCAAACAAGTCAGGATGGTCTCCTTCAAGTTCCTAGAGCATATTAAGTTTATCTGGGCCTCTAGGATTTTGCTCATGGTAGTCATTAAGCTTAGAAAGAATACTCCTCACTCTTTGTTGTACAAAATCCTACCTATGCTTAAGTCTCTCTTGGCAACAAGTCCCTTACCACTTACACCCCTGCTCTTCTCTTAGTTAGTGCCTACTGTATATGTTACTTACTCTGCCTCTGAATCATATTTCTTCATAGTACATTTTTTCATTGTGTCAGTTTCCCTTGTAGGAGTCTAGTCTACTTAACAGTAAGACAAGGGTCATCATTTGTTTCCTCCACCACTTTTTTCAGCAGTCCACAACAGCAGATCCGATTCTAAGTTTTAAAAATACTTAGAATCTCAAAGAGTCTTTGATTTCTGTAGGTTATATTTACTACCAACTATACAAAAAGTTGGGTGTCCCAGGTGGTGCTAATGGTAAAGAACCCACCTGCCCATCAGGAGACATCAGAGACACAGGTTCAATCCCTGGGTCAGGAAGATCCCCTGGAGAAGGACATCACAACCCACTCCAGTATTCTTGCTGGAGAATCCCATGGACAGGCAGAGCCTGGGAGGCTACAGTCCACAAGGTTGCAAACAGTCAGATATGACAGAAGCAACTTAGCACACACTAGCAGTTATAACTGTGACATTTCAAAAGTTTTGATTTATTTACTCTTTTACATATAACAACAAGAAGTCAAATGTATGTTTACATTAAGTAACGTGTTTATGAAAATAACTATATTTTCCAAAACAAAATAAAAAGAATAGGCTTGACTAATTTGCAAATCTTTTTAATATAAGAGAGGTCATTAGAAACAGTTGAATTCCTGTATCTCCTTCTGCATTCAATATGTTATGATATGTTTTTGTGACAGGTTCTTTTAAAGTATATGAAGAAAATCTGGCCTAATGTAAATATGTAACTGAAAAGTGGAAGAGTAGTTGAATAATTGTTTCAGATCATTGTGGATATTCTTCTTTAATACTGCACCAAAATTTGACACTGGTAGTTTCTTTAAGACAAATGCAGTGGGGAATCTGAATCCATATTAATGAGTTTACACACTGTTATATTAAAATCCACTGGTCAGCCTTGTGCCTTATTATTTTTTAAAAATTGCCTTGGCCGCCCTGGATCTCTGTTGCAGCATGTGGGCTCTTCGCTGTGGCAGGTGAGCTCTCTAGTTGTGGCTCGCTGGCTCAGCTGCCCCAGGGCATGTGGGATCCTAGTTCCCTGACCAGGGATCAAACCTGTGTCTCCTGCATTGGAAAGTGTATTCTTAATCCCTGGACCACCAGGGAAGTTCCCCAGCCTTATGCTTTAAATGAATCTTTACCCAAGCATGATTTTACATCATGCATCGATCATTTGAAAAATAGTGTTTCACTGAGCTATGTAGATCTTCCAAAGGGTGACTTATTTCATTACATAATATTTTAAAAACCACATGAGTTAACATCACTGCTGATCTTGAGAGTAACAGGCAAGAAGGCTAGGATCCCCAAGCGAGGGAGTAGACTGTAAGTGTCAGAGGTTTTTGGGTTTTTTTTCTCCCTCTCTGTTAAGAGACAGGAGAAAACAAACTACAAGTGTCAGATGGTTTCTTCCCATTCTCTATACAAAACTGAAAGGAGGTTTCTTTTCAAATTCCGTGTTGCCACGATGACACCTGCTTCCACATGAACTTAACTTTTTCAAACCTTGAGCTAACCAATGCATTTTTCTTGTAGAAATGGTTTTCTTAAGCTATGTTAATGAACTACAGATTTACCTTAGAATCTGTGTTTCTTCAAATCAGTTCTGCCTAAGACTCAGAACCCATAATGGCTCAACTAACCAGTATGTATTACCCATTTCTCTTAAGCTGTGTTAGTGAAACTATGTATTTGCTTGGAAATTGCCTTTCTTCAAGATCCATGTCAACTGTTTTATGGCCCAGGATAACTCACCTTGTGCCAATGCTATCTCAAAATGCATGTTTTGGGTGAGGAGCCTGGTGCAACTCCCTGAGTTGTGAGACATTTCCTTTTTCTAATTAGCAGCTTGCCAGTAGGTATGTGACTTGTTGCTATAAACTAGCAAGGGGGTACTCTTTCTGCCCCCTTCTAATGTCTGTGTCTGAAGCTTTCTCTATCTCTTTTCTACTTTAATAAAACTTTATTACACAAAAGCTCTGAGTGATCAAGTCTCTTCACCGGCCTTGGATCAAATTCCTCTCCTCTGGAGGCCAAGAATCCTGGTGTCATTCAAGGCTCATAGTGGCAAACTTTCAATCTCATCAGAAAAGATGGTTAGTATTGGGAAGTTCTCAAGTTTCTGCTAGTAGATTCAAGTGTTCCAAAATTCTAATTTTCACTTAAATGCTCAGATTTTATTGTTGACAACAAATACTGTCAGTTATTTTCCTTAAAGTGACAGGCTTACTTTATTTCTGAGAAAATGGCTGCCAAATACCCAGATCTGAATAATCATTGCTTGTTAGTTGTTAGTTCTTGTTAGTTGTTCTTTCAAGTAAAATTAAAGTTCTGTGCAAAAATCTTGCAATTCAGTTTACAAGTCAATCATGTAAAGCACTTGCTTTACCTCCAGACACTGTCATGCTTCAGAATGTATGAGAAGTGTTTTATCCATGTTTCCCATTTTGATACATACATTATTAAAAAGATATGTAATCAAATTGTGAACATCAAATATGTGCAGTTCTTTGTATGTCAATTATACCTCAGGAAAGCTGTTTCAAAGAATATGTGCATAAATATCAATATTTAATTAAATTAATAATGTTTACTGGGTTATCAAGGACATTATTAAGTGAAAATGAAATTCTTTAACTGTGAGTGTGTGGTGGTAAAGAATACAATTACTAACAAGTACCATTTGGTACCATTCTCTTGATTTGCACTAAGGCACCAGCAGTTTATTCATCATTGCTCTGCATCAATAGTGAAAATGTCAACACAGGGAAAAAGACAAATAACATTAGAATTATTGTGAAAACAGTTTTGACCTCTCACACTCTCTGAAAGAGTCTTGGGGAGCCCAGAGTTTCATGATCCATACATTGAGAACAAGTCAAAGTGTTTGTACACCATGAGTCTACACTTGAATCTACACTGTAAGTCTACTCTTTGAGGTCTGCCCTATGCTGGGAACTCTTCCCTTCTTTAGGATTACTTCTGGTCACTTCATTGGTTTCTTGTTGAGCTCAGTCTTCTATTAACATTCTAAATATACTCTAGTAGACCTAATTCACTCATATGATTTCAGCTATGACCTATAAACTAATGATTTCTCCAATCTATATCTCTAATGCATACTTATCTTCAGACCCCCAGATCTATGTTTCTGATTAATATCCTGTAGATGCTTCCAACTGGATATAACCAAAGCAAAACTTTCTCTTTTCTCTCAAATTCTTTCATATTCCTGAATTCCTGATCTAGGCTGTTAGTACTTTTGTTCATCCAGTCACTCAATCTAGAAATCTAGAGACCATCCTTAACTGCTTCTCTCCTTCATCCATAAATGGCCAGCAGGCATCATCAATTTATGATATTGTGATAACATCAATATTGTCATATAATAGGGAGTGGTGAAGCTCAAGTCAAACTAGAGAATGCATGTTCCATCTATAGGCATTCAAATTCAAACACTGCATGGGCCAAGAACAGATTTGTTATTGCCAGTCTGTGGTACTTAGTAACTCTGAAATATATCTTGAATTTGCACCTGTCTTTCCATTTTCACTGCCAATCTTCTACTTTAGATTCTCCATCATCTCTTACTTAGACTATTGCAATACTTTTACTTAGACTACTGCAATAATCGTATAACTGATCCTCTGGCTCCACAATTTCCACAAATACTCTGCCTTTCCTGCCCCACTGAGGTTTATCTCTCAGAAGACAGATACCTAACGTGCAAATTTGGTTACTTATTTGAAACCTCAGCTTAAAATCCCATAATTGTTCCCAATCCTGTAAAACGAAAATATACACATGTCTTAACACAGTGAGAACATGGCAACCCACTCCAGTATTATTGTCTGGAGAATCCCACGGACAGAGGAGCCTGGTGAGCGACAGTCCACAGGGTAGCAAAGAGTTGGGCACAACTGAAGCGAGTTGGCACAGTCTATAACCTGTCCCTCTGCACTTAGTACTTTAGTTTCGCTTTTCTCCAATGTCCTACCCAAATGCCAAACTTCAGCTACTAATGTCATGATAAGAGCTAAAACTTTTAAATTACTTATTACATGCCAGGAACTCCTCCACATTACACATATTAACTCATTAGTCCTCACAACTATATAAAATAGGTTATCATTATTAAATTCATTTTACAGATGAGCAAGCTGAAGCACAAAGCCAAATTGAATCTGAAGGAATTCATTCAAAGTTGCTTATATTGTTTCAGGATTCTGTGTCTTTGTCTTTGTATATGCTATTCTCTCTGACCAAAATGCTTTTCGTTTTCTTTTCTACCAAGTTTACCACCTTTCAAGATTCAGATCAAATATTATTGCTTTCAGCTATCTTCTGTAGCTATCTCCTTCCCCAGGTAAAGCTGATATTCCTTCCCATCTTGGGAACATAAACTACATAATACAACTCACCAAAAATTAACACCTGCCTAGCACTTAACATGGCAGAACAGCAGCATACCAGTAGCAGGGAGTCACTGTGGTAAACAGTGCACTATGTCAAGAACTATAGCTTCTACGTTTTATGGAAGAGTGAGAACAAAGTGAGGATGGCTCTGTTCCTATGCTCTGTTCCTAACCTTAATCTCTCACAATCACTAGCACTTCCTCACGGCAGATAGTCCTTTAGAGATGATCGAAGCACAAGCCTTCAACAGGCTGGATAACCCCTATCTGGAGCCTTATAATCCAGGAGGCTTAAACCCACTCCATATTCCCTCAATAAGGTGATGTCTGCTTAGATAATTGGAACTGTCAAAATCAATAAGAAAAGTTTAAAAACAGTCATGACAAGCCACTTCAAAATGAAGAAGTAACTATAAGTCACTGATTACTATGACTTTTTACAGAGAAAGCTATATAGTCTTTCCTAAATTGAGCATTAAGGTATAAAAGCTCCTTATTCTCTATCACATTTAGAGTTTGAACACATGTAATCTAGCATCTTCTACTAGGCGGGGATTTAATGAACATTTTGTGAGAACATCTGTTTGTTATTTATCTTTGTCTCATTTTACACATCAGCAAATCCCTTTTTACCACCAGGACAGAATAAAAATCACCATTTCATTATACAGCGTTCATAATTTTAAACTTCAACTGGGGGAAAGAGAAGCAACCGTCAGCACTGCATTCTATCTGATGTTACAAGGAAGAAGTATAAGGGTGAGGAAGTGCAGTGGGGAAATGATTAAATATATAAATCCCTTTAACACACAGTCTGCCAATGGCTACTGTATTTTACTGTTCCGGCAACTGCTAAGGAGAATTAAAAGCTGCTCTATCTTTCTAGAAGGGTATTCTTTGTTTGCCCTCTTGAGTCTATGCCAAAGAAAAGAGATGGTTTTGCTAAACAAACTTATCCCCTCTATGTTCTCCAGAGAGAACTTTAACACAGAAACAACTATTATCAGGTCTAGATGTTTTCCCCAAATTATTGAGATATAATTGAAATAAAACATTTTGTAAGTTTACGGTGTATAATGTGATGATATACACACACACACACAAACACAAACATACACATATTGTGAAATGATTACCACAATAAGGTTAGTTAACACAGTGATAATCTGGAAAATTATAGAGAGAGCTACTGTACTTTCTTTTCTTCAATACTCCTATCCTATTTCACAAAGCTACCTAATGGCATTTCCGAGTGCTCCCACTATTCATTATGAGAAAGAGCCAGTATCAAGGCCTTAGTCATCAGGAATGGTCAGTGCCATGAGCTAAGGCTAGTACAAAGCAGGGAAAGAATGCTGCCAGCTTAGGCAGAGTAACTGAAGCCATTTCTGGAAGCATATCTATCATAGCATCCACTTCCAAATGTATGTGTTATGGTAGATAACAATATAACCTAAAACAGAAGTTACAGTTGATTTTTCCCTAGATCCAAATATACTATCCTATTTGCCATGGAAAATAATAAAGGAAGGAATAAGAAAGGCACAATTCTTGCCTTGAAGAGCTTACAGTCACTTCCTTCCAACAGTCATTTACAATACACTTATATCACTAGTCTTGTATAAAAAGAACACGTTTGCCACATATAAACTCACTAAAGAACAGGAGGAGACATATATACCTAATTGAACATTGGATTGGGTGGTATAGATAGTAAATACTGTTGCAATTTGGTGACGGAGAAAAATCAGTGTAAGCTGGCAGGAGATGGGGAGGCTTTCCATGATGTGTAGAATTTGAGTTTGTTAAGTTGGAGAAGATTTAGAGAGGTGAAGAGGAGGACATCAAGTTAATCTAATCATGTCCCTTCATCCCATTCCAACACTTGAGTTCTTCATCACAGAAGTGTTTTCAAAGTCCCTCCTCATAATACCATCAAACAGGTAAAGGAGGCGATAAAGAGATGCACATAGCTCCTTACACTTTCCTTTCTGAACCACTGGGGAATAGAAACCTCAGATAGGAATTGATCAGAGTATCTGATTAAAGTATTTGATGGTAAAATATGATTGAGGTTTAATCTTTCCATGAGACATTTGTATCTTAAAAGAGGAGATAATCAACAAATACACATTCACTAATTAGTACAATTATGTGGAAAAAGCATTTTGAAGCTGGGAGAGGCCCCCCCAACCCCCGCAATCCAGAGCATTTTTCTTCTTTTTCTCCATTTCAAACAGCGATGTTTCCTTGCTCCACATAATCTGCTAGAACTTAAGATATACAGGGTCACTACAGTATTATATGCCTTTTCCCTTATTTATAAGAACTTCTTTACCTCTTGGCCCCTGGATATAGCATACTGCAAATATTGGAAACCATCTGTGAAGTGGGTTGTTGTAAGTTTCTATTTTCTTCTGCAATTTTTTTTTCTGTTTTATTGTGTAAGGCAAAAACATTGATAAAGATACAGAAAGTCATTTTGGGTTGATAAAAATAAAACATTTATGAATGATACAGCAGTCATCTTTATTTATCTTGGTGATTCTTTACCAGGGTGGTATAATACTTACTGAAGATCATATCAGTATCTCCAAGGAATCTTTTTCAAGCTATGTCTCCCCAACCTCTAATATTCTGCTATTCTCCCAAGGAAGTATATTCCCTCTCTACTTGATTTCACCATCAGCCTAGACTTACTACTTACCAACTACCTTCATTCTCAATCTACCTCTGCATGTCAGATCACCATACTAATGAGAACAATGAAGAAAGGAAAGAAAGCAAAAGAAAGAAGGACAGAAGAGAGTAAAGTGTTTTTTTCTTAAAGCTAGAGAAAATACAGAACACAAGCTTTCTAGCTGTAACCTTTAAAATCCTGATTGCACCCTTTTCATTCTTAAGAACTGGGTTCTATTCTCCATACTCTGAGAACTACTGCCATGCCCTAGAATGGCAAACACTCTGTTACATCTGTAACTGGGAAGCATTTTGGCACTACTTGATATATGTGGTGTGAGGGATGTAGAAAGGCTATGCAAAAAACAACAAAAAAGACAAAAATGAAAGGCTCTGTATAACAACTGACCTCTTGGTAGTAAAAGGTGGGAATAAAGGACAAAGGCCAATAAACCAGCATTGCAAGACTGGCAGCCCAGGTGACCAGAGCAGTGCAGGGAGGTAGGTCAAATTATGAAAATCATATGGAGCTGTAGCTTAACAACCAAGAAGCAAATGGAGAAACTAGTTTCAAGCTACAGTATACAGCAGAGGAAGGAAAGCAGAGAAATAAAAGACAGATAGATTATAAACACTCTTTTCAGGTGGGACCACCAAACTCAAGTGTAACTCTGAAATCTCAATAAGCTCAGCTAAAAGGATGAAATGCCAAAAGCTTATTTAAAACACTCTATTCCATTATCAAAAGGTATTGGTGCTAGGGATTACAAATAAAAAAAAACAGAAAAACCACAAATACATACACATATGTACATATTTGTGCACAAAGATTAAAACAGAAACATGCATAGAGTTCACATACACAGCCACTCACCACACTGACACTGACACACGTACACACAAGTACACACACACACACACACACACATACATGCCTGCACTCCAGGATGGGGCTGAATGAAATGAAATAATCTCTGAGTTAGGTAATTCTCTCCTTCAATTCTATTTCTTGGTTTCTTCACTTAGATAGGACTTGTGGTTGTTCAGTTGTTAAGCCAAGGCCGAATCTTTGTGACCTCATGGAGTGCAGCACACCAGGCTCCCATTTGTCACTATCTCTCAGAGTTTGCTCAAGCTCATTTCCACTGAGTCAGTGATGCTATCCAACCATCTCATCTTCTGTTACCCACTTCTCCTGCCCTCAATCTTTCCCAGCATCAGATCTTTTCAAATGAGTTGGTTCTTCACAGCAGGTGGCCAAAGTATTGGTGCTTCAGCTTTAGCATCAAGCCTTCCAATGAATAATCAGGGTTAATTTCCTTTAGGATTGACTGTTTTGATATCCTTGTAGTCCAAGGGACTCTCAAGAGTTCTCTCCAGCACCAAAAATCGAAAGCGTCAATTCCTCAGTGCTCAGCCTTAGATGGGACTAACCTCAGTCAAAAGTAAGAGATATGTTTGTCACTAAACAGGGCATAGATAGATGTAAGGGCCTAGATCTGATAGATAGAGTGCCTGATGAACTAGGGACTGAGGTTCCTGACACTGTACAGGAGACAGGGATCAAGACCATCCCCATGGAAAAGAAATGCAAAAAGCGAAAAGGCTGTCTGGGGAGGCCTTACAAATAGCTATGAAAAGAAGAGAAGCAAAAAGCAAAGGAGAAAAGGAAAAACATAAGCATCTGAATGCAGAGTTCCAAAGAATAGCAAGAAGAGATAAGAAAGCCTTCCTCAGTGATCAATGCAAACAAATAGAGGAAAACAACAGAATGGGAAAGACTAGAGATCTCTTCAAGAAAATTAGTGATACCAAGGGAACATTTCATGCAAAGATGGGCTCGATAAAGGAGAGATACAGTATGGACCTCACAGAAGCAGAAGATATTAAGAAGAGATGGCAAGAATACACAGAAGAACTGTGCAAAAAGATCTTCATGACCAGAAATCATGATGCTGTGATCACTCACCTAGAGGCAGACATCCTGGAACGTGAAGTCATCTGGGCCTTAGAAAGCATCACTATGAACAAAGCTAGTGGAGGTGATGGAATTCCAGTTGAGCTCTTTCAAATCTTGAAAGATGATGCTGTGAAAGTGCGGCACTCAATATGCCAACAAATATGGAAAACCCAGCAGTGGCCACAGGACTGGAAAAAGTCAGTTTTCATTCCAATCCCAAAGAAAGGCAATGCCAAAGAATGCTCAAACTACCGTACAATTGCACTCATCTCACACGCTAGTAAGTTCAGTTCAGTTCAGTTCAGTCGCTCAGTCATGTCTAACTCTTTGCGACCCCATGAATTGCAACACGCCAGGCCTCCCTGTCCAACACCAACTCCCAGAGTTCACTCAGACTCATGTCCATCGAGTCAATGATGCCATCCAGCCATCTCATCCTCTGTTGTCCCCTTCTCCTCCTGCCCCCAATCCCTCCCAGCATCAGTCTTTTTCAATGAGTCAACTCTTTGCATGAGGTGGCCAAAGTACTAGAGTTTCAGCTTCAGCATCATTCCTTCCAAAGTAATCCCAGGGCTGATCTCCTTCAGAATGGACTGGCTGGATCTCCTTGCAGTTCAAGAGATTCTCAAGAGTCTTCTCCAACACCAACACTACAACTCCAACACCAACACTACAACACGCTAGTAAAGTAATGCTCAAAATTCTCCAAGCCAGGCTTCAGCAATACATGAACCATGAACTTCCTGATGTTCAAGCTGGTTTTACAAAAGTCAGAGGAACCAGAGATCAAACTGCCAACATCTGCTAGATCATCGAAAAAGCAAGAGAGTTCCAGAAAAACATCTATTTCTGCTTTATTGACTATGCCAAAGCCTTTGACTGTGTGGATCACAATAAACTGGAAAATTCTAAAAGAGATGGGAATACCAGACCACTTGACCTGCCTCTTGAGAAATCTGTATGCAGGTCAGGAAGCAGTTAGGCCTGGACATGGAAGAGTTAGAACTGGACATGGAACAACCAATTGGTTCCAAATAGGAAAAGGAGTACAAGTCTGTATATTGTCACACTGCTTATTTAACTTATATGCAGAGTACATCATGAGAAACATTGGACTGGAAGAAATACAAGCTGGAATCAAGATTGCCGGGAGAAATATCAGTAACCTCAGATATGCAGATGACACCACCCTTATGGCAGACAGTGAAGAGGAACTAAAAAGCCACCTGATGAAAGTTAAAGAGGAGAGTGGAAAAGTTGGCTTAAAGCTCAACATTTAGAAAACAAAGATCATGGCATCCAGTCCCATCACTTCATGGGAAATAGATGGGGAAACAGTGGAAACAGTGGCAGACTTTATTTTGGGGGGCTCCAAAATCACTGCAGATGGTGACTGCAGCCATGAAATGAAAAGACGCTTACTCCTTGGAAAAAAGTTATGACCAACCTAGATAGCATATTCAAAAGCAGAAACATTACTTTGCCGACTAAGGTCCATATAGTCAAGGCTATGGTTTTCCTGTGGTCATGTATGGATGTGAGAGTTGGACTGTGAAGAAAATTGAGTGCTGAAGAATTGATGTTTTGAAGTGTGGTGTTGGAGAAGACTCTTGAGAGTCCCTTGGACTGCAAGGAGATCCAACCAGTCCATTCTCAAGGAGATCAGCCCTGGGATTTCTTTCAAAGGAATGATGCTAAAGCTGAAACTCCAGTACTTTGGCCACCTCATGCAAAGAGTTGACTCATTGGAAAAGACGCTGATGCTGGGAGGGATTGGGGGCAGGAGGAGAAAGGGACAACAGAGGATGAGATGGCTGGCTGGCATCATTGACTCGATGGACGTGAGTCTGAGTGAACTCCGGGAGTTGGTGTTGGACAGGGAGGCCTGGCGTGTTGCAATTCATGGGGTCGCAAAGAGTCAGACACGACTGAGCGACTGAACTGAACTGAGACAGGGCATTTCATTTGGTTGTCTTGTATTACATATTTACACCATGTGGATTCTGGCTGCTTGAGAAACCAAAAGTTAGTTGTCAATAAAAGGCATAAGCTTTATTTCTGTAGTGCTCTCACTTTGTGTATAGAGTCACTCCTTATGGGGTCTCATTTTAAGTGAGGTTTGTGCCTTTAGAAAATTATTCACACTATGAATTCGATGCAATCCTTTTCAAGCCCAAGTTGGCTTTTTTTTTTAAGCAAATTGACACACAAATTCTAAAATTCACATAAAAATGTAAGAGATGCAAAATAACCAAAACAGTCTTAAAAAAAAAAAAGAACAAAGTTGGAAGACTCTCATTTCCCAATTTCAAAAACTACTACAAAGCTACAGTAATCAGGACAGTCTGGAATATGAACAGGCATGTAGAACAATGGAACAGAACTGAGTGTCCAAAATCAAACTCTTATGCTTACCACTAATTGATTTTTTCACAAGTGTGCTAAGATCATGCAATGGAAAAAGAATAGTCTTTTCAACAAATGGCACTGGGGCAACTGGATATCCACATGCAAAAGAATAAGGCAATCCCTGACCTCACATCACACACAACAATTAACTAAAAATGGATCACAGACCTATATGTAAGGGCTGAAAAAATAAAACTCTTAGAAGGAAACATGAGTAAATCTTTTTGACCTTGAGTTAGGCAATGGTTTCTTATATGTGACAGCAAAACAGAAGTTAACAAAAGAAAGAAAAGAGATAAATTTGCTTCATTGGAATTGGAAATGCTAAGATCATGAAAGTGAAAAGACAGTCTACAGAGTGGTAGAAAATATTTGCAAAGCCACAAGATACCACTTCTCACCTATTAGAATGGCTGCTTATTATTAGCAGACAATAAAAAACACTGACAAGATTGTGGAGAAACTGGAATCGTTATTCATTGTTGGTGGGATTTTAAAAATAGTGTGGCTACTTTGGAAAGTGATTTTGAGGGCTCTTCAAAAAGTCAGATATAGAATTACCATATGACTTCTGGGTACATACTGAGAGAAATGAATACATACGTCCACACACACAAAAATACATGAATGCTTATAACAGCGTTATTCACAAAAGCTAAAGAGTTGAAGTGATGTAAATGTCCATCAACTCATGAAAAAAACAAAATGTGTTACAGCAATACAATGGCATTGCTATTGCTAAGTCACTTCAGTCGTGTCTGACTCTATGCGACCCCATAGACGGCAGCCCAACAGGCTCCCCCATCCCTGGGATTCTCCAGGCAAGAACACTGGAGTGGGTTGCCATTTCCTTCTCCAATGCATGAAAGTGAAAAGTGAAAGTGAAGTCGCTCAGTCCTGTCTGACTCTTAGCAACCCCATGGACTGCAGCCTACCAGGCTCCTCCGTCCATGGGATTTTCCAGGCAAGAGTACTGGAGTGGGCTGCCATTGCCTTCTCCATACAATGGAATAGTATGTGTTATAAAAAGAAGTCATGATATATGCTATAAAATGGATGAACTTTGAAAATATTATGCTAAGTGAAAGAAACCAAATGTAAAAGGACACGTTTCATGATTCCATTCATATGTAATATCCAGAATAGGCAAATCCATAGAGACATAGTAGATTAGTGGTTGTCTCGCACTGGAGGGGAATGACGGGAAAGGGAGATAGTGGTTAACCCTTAGACTTTATTTATTTGGGGGATAACAAAAATGTTATAAAATTAAATTTTATAAAATTAGATTTTAATGATGGTTGTGTAATTTTGAACACACTAAAGATCATTAAATAAAAACAGGTGAATTACTATGTAAATTATACCCCAATAAAGCTGTTAATGGAGAAGGCAACGGCAACCCACTCCAGTACTCTTGCCTGGAAAATCCTGTGGATGGAGGAGCCTGGTAGGCTGCAGTCCATGGGGTCGCTAAGAGTCGGGCACGACTGAGCGATTTCACTTTCACTTTCATGCACTGGAGAAGGAAATGGCAACCCACTCCAGTATTCTTGCCTGGAAAACCCCAGGGACAGAGGAGCCTAGTGGGCTGCCGTCTGTGTGGTCGCACAGAGTCGGACAGGACTGAAGTGACTTAGCAGCAGCAAAGTTGTTAATCACTTGGGAAGCACATGATTATTTTCCAACTTTTGAATGGTTACCATATGGAAGCAGAGTAAGGTGGTTTGGTGCACGCTCCAAAGGGTAAGAAGAATCAGGGCCACCATGGAATACAACTCAAGAGGGCTCAATTTATGTTGTAGTTTGTACACTAGGCCTAATAGTAGGAGCAATGGGTGGAGGCTGCAGGGAGAGAGATTTGGGCTTATTTATGCAGATATTCAATAACTGAAGCTATTCAAAGATCAGCATGCTGCCTCATAGTGGAAAGTGCCCAATTTTAGGAAATATCCAAGCATAAGCTGGATGATCACTTGAGAATGGAGTAGATGGTTCACACAACAGACTGCATATGTATGTATTGGAGAGGGGAGATGTGACTGGATAGCATTTAAGGTTTCTTATAAGCCCAAGGTTCTATTAAAATCCATATATTTCTAATATTCATCTGTACACCTTTCTTCTCATTGTTAATCATTTCCACATTAGCTAGGAATAAATAAGTACTAAATATTCCCAGTAGACTCATAAATCTCAATAGTGATTTCCTATGGAATTATAAAACTTGATATTGTGGGTTAGGCTATTTCTTATAGTTAGAATCATTTAGCAATCATTTAGCAATAGGCCTGTTTATTAGATTATTCTTTTTGCAGTCTACAGCTTTAAGGGTAGTGCTCTATAAATATCAGTAAGAACTGGATCCTCCATTGTACTTAATACTACTAATAATTAATACAAATTATCCGGGACTTTGTCTTTTCTCTTTTCCCAGCCTCCTCTGTTTTTTTCACCAGATATGGAATGTGCAGTCTGCTGATTTTTAGCAGTTGCTTGCAAGGCTTCAGAATGAACACTTTGGCTGAAGTTTTCAAATATTTTGGCCTAAGTCCACAAATGCCATAAGACATTGGCACTCCATTCTGCAATGCTTTTCTCTCTGTTCAATAGCTTTAACTTGGAATCATAAAGTGGAATCATTTGTCAGGTGGTCCATTATGATCTAGATTTAAAACCACATTTTAGAGCTACTGGGAATGATTTGATACTAAAAAGAGAAGTTAAGATACAAACAGAAAATCTGCTTATGCATCAACTGTTTCACAACAGCAAGGGGCAGTTTAATATCCTGGAAGGAGTAGTTTACCAATAGTAATGTAGGATCAAAAATGGCTGAACAGGTTCAAGTTAAGTACTTCTTCCATTGGATTGGTCAAGTATAGGTAACACATAGAGTAGGTGCTAGCTAAGCAGTGAATTATCCTGGCTCACTGACATCCTAGGCATACACAAAAACTCTATATCAAAAATCTCAAATGGAAAACATCTGTAATGAATTTGTACTTAGTGCCCAGCTAGTACACCAGAGCCTTACGATAAATCCCAACCTCAGGGTTCATGTCTTGGAACTGTGTTCTAATGTTCTAACATGGCCCTTCTGTTACTTCCAGTCAGAAATCCCCATGGAGAAGTTCCAAAAAGGGTATTGCCTTGGATCATATTCCATGTTAAAGTGAGGTTCTTCTTTACAGCTTGTGCTTCATCTGAGGCCAGCAAAGGAAATGTTCTGGAAAGTTCTTGTAAAGTGGGGGTTCTTTTCATTTTAAATAGCTGTAAATATTTGACAAAATAATCATGGTCTTGTCACTTTAATTCCTCCAGAACACTTCTTCCCAGACCATTTCTTTCCTTTCTCCTTAAAAGCCTCATGAGGCCCATGGGTAGGGCACTCAGGAACACTATTTGGGAGGGGGAAAGATATTACTAGAATCCCAGGTTCATTTCTCCAATGGTCATATTTCTGCCTGGGCTTATCCCTTTTCTGCCAGACTGAGCTCTTTATTGCTCACACCACTCAAAATAGCCATGAGCACCAATCTTCACTAACTACGCAAGCTGTCTTTATTGTATTTACTTTATATCCCACCAACATAAACCACTCTCCCTAAATCCCTTAAGCATTTCAATTGCTCTTTTCCATTTCAAGCATCTCAATTCCAGAGAATGGAAACTTGGGCACAGTCTTATTACCAATTAAAAAGAGATTCTCACTACTTTGCTCTAAGAAGTTATTTGCCCATATCTATGTCAGTTACTCAAAACCATATTGGCTTTTTAAATGCCATATCAATTGCACACTCTTAATTTAGTTTACTATCTCCTATCACCTGTAGACTTTAAAGAGCATGAATCAAACTTACTTTTAATGACGATCTATGTGTGTGTTATTTATAACCAGGACAAAAATGTAATATGCTGCCAAAAAATTTTCCCAGAAGAGTCTGAATTTTTATTAAATATAGGTTGTTACAATTATTTTATGATCTTTACACTCTTCAAAAACTTTAGGTCAACACAGATTGTGCAACTTCCACTGAAGAAGCTGGGCAAGTTTCCCTGACTCAGGAAAGCACACTAGAGCTGTAGTTACTCGTAGTTCCTGCCCCACCTCCAAACCAAAAAGCAGTGTTTAAGGAAATGCCAACCATATTTAGTCTAGCACAGGGGATGGGAATGGAAATGAGTAAAGTCTATAAAGAATCTAAAAATGGTTTTCTTTACAACCTCTTCATCAGAAGCTTTAACTGGTTACACCCCAATCCTTGTTTGGTAGACAGTTAACACAGGGTGTATTTTCTTTACCTTCTCCTACTAAAACCTTCTATACTTAAAACCTTCTCTGTGTGTATGTGTGTCTCTGTATGTATGTCTCTCTGTCTCTCTTGCTGTGTCCTTCTCTCTCTTTCTCTCTTCTCTCACACATAAACATACACAAAGAGAGATGGAAAAGACAACCATACTCCTAAGTATATATCTAAGTAAAAAGCAACAGACTTCAGAGTCTGGACACACAGCTCTAGAAAAGTTAGTGGTGTATATAGCCTTCGTGGTTGGGGCGGGGTGGGGGGGCTTCCTTGGTGGCTCAGTGGTAAGGAATCCACCTGCTGATGCAGGAGACATGAGTTTGATCCCTGGATCTGGAAGATCCCCAAGAGGAGGAAATGGAAACCCACTCCAGGATTCTTGCCTGGGAAATCCCATGGACAGAGAAGGCTGCTGAGCTACAGTCCATGGGGTCACAAAAGAGTCAGATACAACTGAGCGACTAAACAACAACAACAATAGCCTAGGGTAAGGAGGACAACCAACATTTACTGAGAGGGCTAATGAAGATTAAATGAAATAACATTAAAAGATACTAGCAGAGTCCTACAACATACCTTTAAGATGTATTTTCCTTCTTCTTTACTCTGGTTTAAATTACGAAGCATCCTGATTAGAGTGAACTTTGTCATTGAAAACTGAAATGTCTAGCTTCCCTAGACCAACGTAAAAATGTCACTGAAAATTGGAGATGTAGTTTTGGGGAAGTGAGAGGCAAGGGGTTAAAATTTTCCTTTAGTTCCAAATGGGGTTTGTCTTTATGCATTTCTCTCCAAACAGTAGCTGTGGCACTATCTCTTTAGTCCTCAAAACAAAAGAACCTATTTGCAGAGTGCTCCAGGGTGGCCCTGAGTAGCACTTTAAAACACCCGTTTTGAACTGCTCTAGGCAGTTCAGCCAGGCTGGATACAACAATAGATGCTGAGAATGAGTTTGAATGGTACAAAAAAAGAGGGGTGGTGGTCTCCTGTCCATTGAAAACAGAAAGCACAGCTAAAGAAAGTGAAAAATGTGAAAGGAGAGAAGGGAATTTCAGGATGTGCTAAAATTTTAGCAACTGAAAAGAGTACAAAGAACTGGGATCTAGGCAACAAAGGGCAGGTCAAGCAGGCCTAATTATTTATCATATAGTTTCCACAGACAGCAATAGTCAAATGCATTATTTTACCTATGTGTTTGTTTTTTTTTTTTTTTTTCCTCAGTACTATAGATTTTGGCTCAGGGTTCTTTTAGAAAGCCACCAAGTATAACTAATACACATGATAAACTTCACCCAATAACAAAACAGAGTGCCTAGATTTATGTCTCTTTATGTAGAGGCTGCAATCCATTTCTGATTTACTTCTTCCAAAGTATTAGTGCTATTTAACTAATGAAATCATCCTGAAACGGGTATATTACTGGTTCAAAGAAGATTTGTCAGAGAAAGAAATGGAAGCTGAAAAGTAATGGGTAGAGTGGCTAAGGGGCTGATGAATCCAAAAGAGGATATTTAAAGGGTCTAGGAGAGCTAAATGTATAAAGAGTGTCTCTGACCTAAACACTGGAGTCAGGAGCTCTTTCTTCTGATTAACTCTATTTTCTTATCCCTAGACATCAGGCTTAACAGTTAACTCTCAATAGTAAGCCAATATGAATAGAAAAATAGCACTGATAGAAGTGTAGAATGTAGATCTCATTTAAGTTTAATTGAGATCATAATTTGTTAAATCACTTCTGAGGATAATCCACTTTAGGACATTAAAAATATTTAAGCAATTCATAAAAAAGAAATGTAATGCCCCATGTGTCAAAGGAAACAATATTGCTGTTTGATTTCTGATCCATACAGTGATCACTGTAGCCTTTGAGACCCATAAGAGGATTATTCCATCTAGATAGCCAAGCCTTCTGGAGCTGCACTTCCAACATTGCATCCAATAGCCACATGTAAGTATTTAAAATTTCAGTTTACTTACAGTTATGTAAAATTTAAAAATTCAGCTCCTTAGTTTCAGTAGCCACACTTCAGTGCTTAATAGACACATGTGTTGGATGGTAAAGATAGAGGTTATTTCATCATCACAGAAAGCTCTATTGGACAGCACTGGGCTAGACACAACAAGGTCAAGACTTTGAGTTTAGACCAAATAATTCAAACCATTTTCAATGATAGTTTTCCCACAACTAATTAATGCTTGTATCTACAGAGAATATAGATTAGGACTGAACATTTTACTTTTGACTTTGGACAATGGTCTTCAAAATTCAGTTGTACAGAAGCATCATCTGTGGAGTTTGCTAAATGCAGATAATTCATTGAGTGATTCAAAAGATCTGGAATGAGCATCTAGGAATTTGCATATTAGACATGTGTCCTAGTAATGCTGACATGGGTAGTCCTCAAACCACATTTTGAGAAACACTGTGATTATGCATCAAAAATTCCAATGACCGGTTTACACACTCTGCTTCATTTACTTGGATGGGAAAGTATTAATATGCGTACACAGGCAAGCTCTTGTCTCTCTACAAAAGTGCAAACTGTTCCACAAAGGCAAAGAAGGAGATTTCAAGGTGTAGTAGATTCAAGCAAGGATAAATAGAGAGAAAAATCAAGAAGACACACACTAGAAACAAATTTTTTGAACAGAATATTCCAGATTATCTATGCATGACAGAAACTATATAGCCATGCAGTTTTTGGAACTCTCAGGCCCTGGGGAAAGCTTGGTGGTGTAATTTCTAAAGATCTAAATACTGCATGTAAATGTTAAGTATGTACAAGGTACCAGACTATATGCTAAGAGATTAGTAAAATAAGATTTTGAACTTAAAGGAATTCAATTTAGGGGAGGAAGAGAGACCAAAAATAAATATAGTAGCACGTGTCATTTCAGCTGAATCTTAAATGTTGAGTAGCTCTGGAGTTACAGGCAAGGTAGAACAATGGCAGTAAAATGTAGAAAATAGCATGAAAAAAAAGCACAGGAGCTTGAAAATCTGGAGCGTACCTGGTGACCTACAAGTGATGTAGAGTGCCTACTGAGTAGGATTTAAAGAAGGTTGTGTCATGGGACAGAGAAGGCAATGGCACCCCACTCCAGTACTCTTGCCTGGAAAATCCTAAGGATGGAGGGAGCCTGGTAGGCTGCAGTCCAAGGGGTCATGAAGAGTTGGGCGCGACTGAGCAACTTCACTTTCACTTTTCACTTTCATGCATTAGAGAAGGAAATGGCAACCCACTCCAGTGTTCTTGCCTGGAGAATGCCAGGGATGGGGGAGCCTGGTGGGCTGCTGTCTATGGGGTCACACAGAGTCAGATACAACTGAAGCAACTTAGCAGCAGCAGCAGCAGTGTAGTGGGAGATAGGGGTATAGATGCATTCTGGATAATGGGGACAAGACCATGGATGGCACTGAATGCCTGTCTGGGAAAAAAAAATCCTGCAGAATGTATTTGAGGAGAGTAGTGATATGATAAGATCTGCATTTAGGAAGACCACTAACAGTTGGGCATAAAATGGAGTGGGGAGAGAGTGAATGCTGGGAAGATGTGCTATGATTTGGTCATTTGGCTCCATAAAGAAAAACTGTACTCTGGTTGACAATATTTCTTCTTGAAAAATGCTGGGAATCAAGAGAGAAGCAACAGAATATGAAAGAGACTTCTTAAAGCTGAAATTCTGAAGAAAGAACATGAGTAGAGGTGTTTAGACGCTGTTGGGAATACAACAATCCATCATGACTTTGGCAGTAGAAAGTACCAGCAATTAGGGTCAGAAAGAAAGTATAATTCTTGCAGTCTGGTGAGCAGACAGTTCTACACCGTCTATGACTTATGAAGGCATGGACAATGGGGTATCTTCTATGGATGGCACACAAGTAAGCTTCTTCAATGAAGCACCCTTTAAGATATACAACATATTGCATAGTAATTAAGCGTATAAGCTCTGGAGTCAGACTTCCTGTAATTGAATCTTGATTCTGCTACTTAGTAATTGTACAATCTGCAGGCAAGTTACTTAAATTCTGTGTCCCATTTTTTCTACCCTTAAAATGGAAATAATATCACCTACCTCATAGGAATGCTGTGAAGGTTGATGAGTTCATACATATAAGGTATTTATAACATGGCCTGGCACATAGTAAGCACTCAATAAATGTTAGCTAGTATTATCCTGTGTATGTATAAGTGAAAGACACACACTTACTTGTGTATTCAATGTCCAATAACCCTTGAAGGCATCAGTGTTATATCTAAGGGGTGGTGATCAGAATAGTTTAGCAGCCCGGGGGACATCTGCAGTACACTATCCTGCTGAGGCAGCAGACCTCAATATTGCTTAAAATATCTTAAAGTATCTTAAGTCCTTTCTGGAAAAAGACAGATATGAGTACATTTTTCAACTTTTAAATATTCTTAGTGCTTCCCCTTAAGTAAGCTAGTGCAAGTCAATGCCAGCATAATACTGGTTGGTGTAAATTAACCTTATATGCCCATTCATAAGACCTGCCTTACACATCCCTAAAGCACACTCAAAGGTATATTGAAGGGAAAAATCTACCAGATAACCAGCCCAAACAGCCAGAACCTAGAAATCTATTCCCTCTCTAATTTTTCTTGGCCTCAAACAGCAGGGGGGGGGGGAATGATTATTTTGCAGATGAAAGACTTTCTTTCACCAATGAAAAAAATATCAATTTCTTTAAAAATCCTAATAAGGTCTTTTTCTTTTATGTTTAAAGTGCACATTTCCAGAAAGTGGGATGGATGTTAGCCAGAGCTTCTGACTGCACAGGAAATTCGCCACCTGAAACCAAGTTTAACATGGTGCTTCCAGTCACGTGTCTAGTTTTCCCTCTAACCTTTACCCATTCCCTCAAGTTCCCTCCTGTATTTTCTTTAAGAGTCAGATTCCACTGAAGTTAAGTAATGATAAAGGAGCTTTATATTATCCTCCTTTCCTTTTTGCTACAAGGAAATCATATAGCTTTAAGATATGTTAAAGTAGAAAGATATCTTAGATAAGGATAAATTCTAATCACATGGTAGCTGAGACAATATTTATATTACCATCTTTCTGAAAGTCTCATAAACAGGTCATAACAATCCGTGCCCTATCTCTGACTCATTTTCTTTTTTCTTTTTTTTTTTCTGACTCATTTTCTTGACAACATTCTCAAATATTCATTGTCAAATGCTGAGGAAGAGTTATCTATGATGTGAGCATCCAGCCATTTCCCCAGTACATGGCACAGTCTCTAATAAATTCAGGTCAAAGAATGAGTGCTTCAAGAATGTTTCCTGAAGAGGTTCTAAAGAATGTTTTACCAGAGAACTAGTATGACTACCCAAGTATCTGGGGTTTTCTGCTGAAGTGATAACACAGTTTTAAACAGTATTCCTTTCAGTAGGATAGAACATGTGTTTTTTTCCCTTTAAATGAATGAATTTAAAACTGAGAAACCATTTGGGAATTTTAAAAGAAGAGAAAATTCATCCATTTTACATATATACATAGATGGATGGATAGATAGATAAAAACAGAAAGAAAAGTGTGAAACTGAGCCAGCTTTTCTATTGACCTGGATAAAATACTCAAATTTTAAAACATAAGCCCTTCATACTTGGCCAGTATATTTTAAAGTATACACATACTTTTACCAAAACAATTGTATATGTTTGTTGAGCAAAAATATTAAAAACAAATGAGCTTGTTTTAGAAGGAAAATATTCCACACTAACCTTTTCAATTGGACACCATTTTACTTCTCAGTAACTTTACAAGGCTCTACCTTCATTTATATTGGTGTATAAATTAATCAAAACACTAATGTTTTTCCACATAATCTATAAAATTAATCCAGAAAGTACTCACATATTAAAATAAATGTTGGGCTACATATAGCTCGGAACAAAACTCTAGAGTTCTATCAGATAACATTTTTTTAAGTAAATGACTGAATTTAGTCTTCTTGACTAGTAGCTTAAGCCAAATTTACCCTGGATCCATCAACTGAGAGGCAGCCTAGTATAAGGGTGAGAAAAAGCACAGGTTCTTGAATCACATCAATTAACCACTGAGTCTGGGCTCTGCCACTTGTTAGATGTGACACGTCACGCCAGTTCCTTATTCTCTAAGTCTCAGTTTTCTTACCTCTAAAATGGAGATCATTATGCCACTTGACTTCACACAGGGTGGTTATGAGAAAAGATCGATTGAGTATATGTAAAATAGTTGTGTAAATGTTTTATATTATATCCACCATGAATCAATAACCAACAACTATATAGTAATTTTAAGTTTTTTTAATATAGTAAAAAGCATGATGAAATGAAGCAAGTATTCACTATTAGTATACAATTACAATTCAGTCATAAAAGCCACCTAGTTAGCTTTGATATTATTCATTAGGTCACCCTGGAATTCAGAGATGGCAAAGAGATAATGTCACTATTTTTTTAACATAAACATTTTTATAAGCATAGAGAAGTTCTTTCCAGATATAGAAATTCCAGTAACATAACATTTTCCAGCATTTTTCACTGCCTGAAATTTAAACCAGTAACACAGGTCCATGAGAAATCTCTATTTATTGAATAAAGCAGTGTTTTCCATGAAAATATATCTATTTAGTTTTGCAGTGGAGAAAACAAGATACTCTCTGGTTTTCATCCAAAGAGAAAAACCTCAACAACTTCACACATTAAAAAGGTACAGAGACGGCTCTTCTGGAGTCAAGCATGCATTAGAGTATGGAGAAAACATCCAACAAGCACAACTCTCCAACACTTAGTGAAACAAACCAACTGCTACCCAAAGAAGAAACTGAAGCTGTAAATTCAAATAAACGGGCTGCAGGGAGACTACACAAACCTGCTGTTGCTTTAATTGCAGACAATTCAATTCAGCAGCTGTTGGTCCAGGCACTAAGGTTCACTGTATGCTCTTCAGCGTAACCTTGAAATATTGTCACTCACTCACTTCTCCACATCATCTGCATGCTGTCCAATTAATGAGGAGCGAAATCAACTGTCAAACCACGTATCAAAACAGAACATGATCTTTTAGCTCTTAAGCACAGGAGCACAATATTTTAAGGACAATAAAGCAAGAATGGAGGTGTAAGCCCTTGACAATAAATGATATTCAAACTTATCAAAACATGTGGTTGTAGAAACTAAGCTTCTGTTCTGCTCGGCAAGAAAGTGAAACTTTCTCAAGGCTTTTTTATTTGGGAGGATCCTTTCTGATTAAGTGCTATATAAGAAGCCTTTCAAACAACATTCACCAATACCTCATCAGTCTCCACGTTCTTCGTTATTATGGACCAATATGTTTCTGAAAGCTTACGAGAATATTTAAAGAACACTTCTGGTCCAGTGATATTTTACAATACAGATGGTTTGGAGCTGGCATGTTTAGCCTTGCTCTTTCCAGCACTTTTTTCTACCAGGAGAACAAACAACAATAATATATAATGTTTATCAATCTGAATTAATGAAGTAAAAATAAATTTACCAAACAAATGTGTTCTGGAATGCTTCCTATTTGAAATGTACTTACTCTTAACTATATCTCAAATCTAGACAACCAATTAACAAATAGAGGAGTTAATAAACTCAAGAGAAACACAACATACTAAGTGTTTTCAAAATTGCTTTTGCTTCCAAAGCACTGTCTTCTGTGCAAACACTCTAGGCTAGATCACAGACTACCAGTTGCAGACACAAGACTTGAGAAATTCAATACAAGAATACAGCAGAGAAGCATGCACAATTAAGGGATCAGGACTACCAATTTAACAGAGAACCCAGATCTTACATAGCAATCTGCTACAAACATTATAGCTAGGGGCAGGCATATTTTATGCAGCAATTTTGTTTAGCTCATTAGAACCTTATTTGTCCTTCAGTACAGTTGAACTGGAGGCAAAATAAGAAAGGAATGCACTTTGAAACAAAAGAAAATTTTCAGATGAAATAAAACATACTATACCTGAATATTGGACTAGGAACATCGTGACACTCTTCAGGGAACTGTTTCACGTTGTATATGCTACCGTGAGTTATTCTCCCCTTAACCTCTTCTCTTCACAAAAAGAAAAGCCAAAGCACCCCAAACCCCCACTACACACTACCCCTAACCCACCTCCCCATTGAGGAAAAAAAAACCAAAAACCCAGCTACAATTCAGCTCAGATCCGCTGCTTCTGTTTAGCTCAGCTCCAGCCAAGCAACTGAGCTCTAGCAACGGAGCATAGGGAGGTGGATTCCGATGCCAGTAGCACTTCCATCCACTTCACTTACACAAAAGCAGGCAGTGGAAAATCCAGGAGCCTTGAAGACAAGGGCTGGAACTGGCTTTTATGAATTGCTATCACTGCATGTGTCACCATCCATCTCCAATGACGGACACTTATAGGCTGAATTGGGAGTGGGGGGGGGGGTGGCGGAGGCTGGAGAGCAGGTGGAGAAGCAATTAGCAGCATGTTCATCGGAGAATTCGTTCGGGATTTCATACATCAGTGCCTAAAGAAACAGCATGCACTTGACAAATCAGAACTTTACGATTTGCATGCCTTAGAAGGAATCTTAGCTCTCAGCCCAAAGAAAATAATGCCTGTCCACTCTTAGAGAGCATGGAAAGTCACCCCTCTGCTTTCTTTTTCCGCCAGCCACCCTTGTGCCTGAGAATCAACACTCAGAATGAATATTTGCTAATTTTCCCTAAAGAATTGTACTTAAAAGTCTGGAAGCAAAGGAAGTATAAAGAAATTAAATTATACTGAACATGACATCTCTTAACAAAAAGGCAAGAAGCTAATTATTTTAAGCCAACCATCCTTAGTCCCATTCCCCAGGTGCAGCTTTCATACCTATAATCAATGGATTACACAACTTTTGTGCATATATTTAACACTGAAAAACAATATGGATACCTAAAAATAGTTCAGTTATATTCCAGGCAAGAAGCTAAGAGCTAGATGCAGGAATCTCTCCACAGGTGATCTTGAAGAAGGCACCTTATAAGTGCTTTAGCTTACTCATCTGCTAAACTGAAGCACCTTTTTTAGACTTATTTCAAAAAGAATCATGAGTAGGAAGAACAAGGAGACAGTCTCAGGAAGAAAACACGACACAACTGGAGGAGTACTGGGGTTGAGTATCAGGAAACCTGGGTTCAGGTTCCAGTTCTACAACTTTCTAGCTGTGTTACCCTGGACAAGTCACTTAACTTCTTAGAGCATAAGTTCCCTTATTTTATAAATTGTACATAGTTGTACCCATTCTGCACATAGGATTGCTATGAATAGCTAATGAAATAATAGTTATGAGAATGCTTTTGTAAACTGTAAAGGACTATAAAATTCTATGGGATTATTATTATTATACCTTAAGACAAACATTGCCTAAATGACTGAAATGAGACACCTCTATCATATAAGGAAAATAAAAAGAAAGGACAAATATACTTTCATGAAACATTATCCAATTCTTCCAATTTTAAAGGAGAAGGAAGTAGTGTTTGCTCTTAAAACTCCACAGGAGAAAAATTTTTGAAAAGAAAAACTTTAATATCTGATATATAATATATCAAAAGTTTATTAAAAGAGATGGAAGCCTTCTAATCCTTTCTTTCCTTTCTAAAAAGTCAGTCAAGTTTTTGATAAGGTCTAGTATTATGTCCTATCTGGAATGAAAGTTACTAGACAATGAACATCTCCTTTGGTTAAATCTTCCTATTAACCTGGTACATCCTTACTGCCCAGTGTGAGGAAAAGTGTTCAGGTTGATTATCTAAATCCACAAGGTAAAACTCCAAAGTCATGCTTTACGAGGCTCCAAGCTGCTTTGATACTATATATACAGGGACCAGCTGGCTTCAGCTGGGACACAGTTTTAGTACATGAAGTCCTGGGGTGCCCAACGATCCAGGCAACGTCTAGGGGCCTATGGTTCAGCCAAATCCCACATGTCCTGATTTTTATCTGTATGGTGGTTTCCCAAGTGTGTGTCTGTCCACATGGGCCAAATCTGAAGCAGCCCAAAGAAAGGTGGGAGTACAGCAGAAATATCAGATGGCAGCTCCCCTGGGCCCCCTCCAATGCCATCAGTGAACTCAAACAAGTACCTAGCCTACTTCCTGTGAGAAGAAATAAAACTTCGTTTTTTCTAAGTGCCCCTTGAATGTCATTGTCAATACTGAAAATTTCAGTAAAATATGTGTCCAAATTCTATATTAAATCAATGGGGAAAATGGATAAGTAGAGGAGAAGAGAGGGGAGGGAAGGAGAGTGAAAGAATCTGAAGTGAGAGCTTTTTTTCCCCCTATGCAGAAAAACACTTGCTAGAATCATCCAAAACCTCACCTCCTAGAAAGTGCTTGCCTTCTGAGATACTAGAAATGGCCCGTTTACTACCATAGCTGTAATCTTAGCCTTCCAGCTGCTTAGGTAAACAGTCAAGAGCTTGAAAAAGCACTGGTAGACCTGGCACCAGAACTTTCCTTTGGCATTTGGAAAGCCAGGTGGGCAGAACACAGTTCTCTAGGGGCCTCATCATTGCAACCCTCCACCAGTGATTCTTGCCTGAACAGTTCCAAGGACAGAGGAGCCTGGTGGGCTATGGTCCATGGGGTCACAAAGACTTGGACACAACTCAGTGACTAACACATCTGTGGCATGGCTGGTCACTAACAAAGTTGTCAGCCCAACTTCAGTTACAGCAAAGGAAGCTGGCCTGAGACTTTAAAATACTGGTCAGAAAGGAACAAAGGCGGTATTTCAGAACCAACCTGATCTGCCATTGGGCATTGCAACTGAACTGTTGCACACATGTAAGCTTGAAATTCATATTTCCCAAGTTCCTCAGAAAGGTCATTCAAAGTAAAGGGGAAAGGCCAGGAAAGAGTCAAAAGGTGAGGATCATATCTACAACATGACTGATAGTATGTCCCCAAAGGCAATAAACTAGGGTGGAAGGCAGCAGTTTCAACCCATATTAGCAAGAATGGAAATTAAACCATCAGAGAATCCTGATAAAAACAAACAGACAAATATATACATCAAAAACCATTGCAATGTTTCCATCATCCTAATTTCAATCTCCAGAACATAAACACTAGTGGTTCCCTAATCCACTTGAGCTCCTTCTCAGCAACCATCACCATGCCCGACTGATCTTTTCAAATGAATTCCTGTTGCTAACCACCTTGGATACTGAGTACTTTTGTCAAAAACAAAATTCCAGTGCAAGATTTCAAATAACAATGAAACTTGAACCAAAGCATGAACCTAAACAAGAAGAAACAACACTCGTTTTCTAAATCCCAACAAAATGGAACTGTTAATAGCTTGAAAGCAGTAACAACTAGTGATCAATTTGAACTAGACCAATGGTTATTGTTTTCTGAATCAATCAAACTTGCACCAAACCCTGAGAGTCCAATCAGCTCAAGCTCCTGCAAAGAGCACACATCGAGACTTGCTTTCACCTGCCTGAGCGCCCACAGTGAACCATAGTACAAGAGGAGTACAAGTAGGAGTTGGGAAAACTGCATTCTCCGATTTTTTTTCACTGTTTGACCTTGGTCAAGTCACTTATCCTCTTTTTCACTCAGCCTGCTTTCTTTGAAATAATTGGGGTAGGATTACCAATATTCCAGGTCTAATACTCTATGCAAATTGTGAAATTTAGTCTAGCAACAAAACAGATGATGTCACAATTTGGCCCTAATCTTCAGGAAGCAGAGAGATGTACCACCCCAACTCACCTAAGAATTCATGTTTCTAGCTTTTTTCTGAAACATGCTTCACATTAGAGCCGGACAACTGTCTTTACTCAATGGGGAAATGTGCCTTGGAACAGTCAGCCCAATATTCCTTTACAGAACGTTTCTCTTCAAAAAATGTTTCAGGAGCAGTTTGTTTTCCTCAAATGAAAGCTACAAGTAAGTGGTCTGGTCCCTAAAAGGAAGGAAGGAAGTGATCTAAACTACACAAAGTACCTGCTGCATGCCAAACATGGCATGATACTTTATTGTTTAAATCAGTCCTCACGACACAACTATATGGTAGGTATTATCATCCTAAGTTTATAGGCAAGGAAACTGAGGCTTACTGATGTTAAGTAACTTGCTTGCAGTCACCCAACTGCCAAGCGATAGATCTGGGATTTGAACTCAAGCGATCTGAATCCATTCCTGTACCAACAGTCTAATGATTAAAGTCTGAATGACTGAATTCCTTCTTAATTCAGTGATTCAATTGGAATTTCTGAGTCAATACAGTAAATGTAAATCTCCTTACATTTATACTGGATAGACAATTTAAAAAAATGTCATCCAACAATGTGGTTAACACTACTAGGCTCTGCAGTCTGACAAACCTGAGTTTCTTGAATTCTAGCTTATGGACAAGAATCTGAGTCTCAAATTTTCTTATCTGGCAAATGGGGAAAGAAGTAGTACTTACTCACTGGGTTATTGGAAGGTGTTAATGGTGTGATAGCAGCTAGCACAGTGCTTGGCACAACGTAATTATTCAATAAATGCACATTAGAGCTTTACTTGTATTCATAAGCAACAGAGCAAGAAAGGAAAGGTTATAAAGAGAAAGGAAACTAGGGTTCATTGAACTCAAGTACTCTTTGGCCTATAGCACTGATTTAGTTTGAAAGAGGTTTTCAGTGGCCCATCCATACTCTCTAAAACTAAGCTGCGTCTTGCTGTAGATTAGCATATTCATGAAGTGACATGATTATACTAATTGGTGGTGCCTAAGTAGTAGCAAGGAAACTTGTCATGTACTCTGCTGAGCAGCAATTGTCCCTAGCTTCCTGGAATCTCTCCTTCTAAACAGAGGGTTGGAAAGCAGAAGATAAAAGTACTGCTGAAAGTACCAGGTGGTCTAAAGCCCCCATCTTCCCCCAATTATTCAAGCTCCAGCTTCTATTTCATTCACTCATTGCCCTCTGTGCATATACACCTCTCCTCCCTCAGGTAATTCTAGTTTCACTGTGACTCTTCCCCTAGCTCTAGCTCTGTCTCTGCTCATCAGTGTCAAATGGTGTTTATGGAATGTGTCTCTGGCACTGGACTAGGTGAAGTGGAGGGACATCATCCAAAAGTGAGTCAGACACAGTCATCTGTGTCCCATGGCCAAACAGATCTAAGATACACAGGTAGACCAGAATTTTTGCAACACAGTAAACACAGGTATAATTGGAAGAACAGCTTGACTTCAGAGCACAAAATAGTTTGTTCATCTAGTTAATGATACATGTACTGAAGAACTTAGAATTATATAGCTATCAGCAACCTGATTTGAAATGCATAAAAAGATGGACAGATGGATGAAAAGGTGATAAAGCAAATAAAGTGCTAATTCTAGAATCTGAATGGTGGCTATATGGGTGTTCCTTCCCTGCATAATTCTTTCAACTTTTCTATATATTTAATTTTTTCATCATAAAAGGTTGAGGGAAAAAGGAGAAGGGGTAGGTAAAGGGTACAGCTTTTACAACTTCAAACGTTTCAGAACAAAATAACCATATTTATATGTTGAAGCATAAATCAAATAGGGTAAAAAGTTAAAAACTGGTGAATGTGAGTGAATGATACATGACAATCCTTATATGACTTGAAAAAAATTTTTCTTCTTTTTTTTTCTTTTGCTATGTATCAATAATGACTTAGTCTTTAAGACAGTAACCAGGGTGTCCCTTTTCTGGGAAGCCTCCTTCAGTGCCCTCACCTGTCCTGTAAATTATATGATACTTTTATAAATATTTTTCTATATTTAAAATTATTTCAAAATAAAAATTTTATAGTTAGTTTATTGAAAACTGACCCCTTACATCCAGTGTCTCAGTTGCCATTTTTAGTAGAGAGGATATTAAGTCCATAGTAGTAAGGTCCATCTAGTCAAAGCTATGGTTTTTCTAGTAGTCATGTATGGATGTGAGAGTTGGACCATAAAGAAGGCTGAGTGCTGTAGAACTGATGCTTTTGAACTGTGCTGTTGGAGAAGACTCTTGAGAAACCCTTGGACAGCAAAGAGATCAAATCAGTCCATCCTAAAGGAAATCAGTCCTGAATATTCATTGGAAGGACTGGTGCTGAAGCTGAAGCTCCAATACTTTGGCCACCTCATGTGAAGGGCCAACTCATTAGAAAAGACCCTGATGCTAGGAAAGATTGAAGGCAGGAAAAGAAGGGGACAACAGAGGACGAGATGGCTGGATGGCATCACTGACTTAACGTACATGAGTTTGAGCAAACTCCAGGAGATGGTGAAGGACAGGGAAGCCTGGTGTGCTGCAGTCGCAGGACAGCGTCACAAAGAGTCAGACATGACTGAGTGACTGAACAACAAGTAGAGAAATTGAAAAGAATGGCACGGGTGGGAAACAATATTCAACCCATAGATATATTTGTGTGTGTGTTAAGTCACTCAGTCATGTCCTACTCGTTGTGACCCTATGGATTGTAGCCCACCAGGTTCCTCTGTCCATGGGATTCTCCAGGCAAGAATACTAGTGGGTCACCACGCCCTCCTCCAGAGAATCTTCCTGAGCCAGGAGCAAACCTGCATCTCCTGCACTGGCAGGCAGGTTTTTACCACTAGCGCCACCTGTTTGGGTGCCTACCATCTGCAATACACTGTGCTAGGCACTGTGGCAGATTCAAAGTTAGGAACCTAGTCGCCACCCTGAGAGGGCTCACAGTGTAGATGAGGGAAAGCCAAAGCAGTGTCTGAGAGGGTAACTGGCTGGCCAGATAAGTTCTGTTAAGACAGAAGTATGAAGATGGGAAAGGCAGGTTGGAGCCAAACAGCAGAAAGTATTGAATGCCAGGCTAAAGAGTTTGGACCTCATCCTATGGATGATGGGAAGCCATTTATAGTATCTGAGTCAGAGAAATAATATGCTCCAAAACTGATTGGCTAGATAGGACCCTCTGGGCACAGTTCTCTTCATCGTGCATTTATTTTATACTCATGTACTTCTGGCCCTTATATCTTCTACTTCCCTTATTTCAATGTGGCCTTTAGGGATTTCCAAGGGTGCTGCCCATTTTTTGTCTGTGTTTAACTAGAAGTTCTCAAATTATTTATTTTTCAACTCAAGTAAAGACAACTAAGCCACTGCAGTCATTTCTTCATCCGTGTTACTTGCTGCCCGTTTTTAAACAGCCACCTCTTCACCCTCTGTCCTTTTCTCTCCCTCAGACCCACTGACTCAGTCAGCAATAAATAAGCCTCAGACGGTTTTTTAAACAGGCAGCTATGCTTTGAAACTCTGATTTCCTTCATGAGTAGCAAGCCCCAGTTACTACTGGGAGCACTGGTCTGAGTTGGAAAGAATGACTATTCAGCTAAGCAACACGTGAAGGTGTGCAGGAAGCTCTGTCTTGCGTGTAGAAGGGAATGATTTTTCCCAGTGATCCTTGTACAGTGAACAACCTATTGGAGCCAGCATTCCTCAACAGGGGCAAGTGATTAGAGCAGGTCTCTCAGACTGCCTTCCCTAATCACTTCCCAAGTCAAAAGGGTGAACTTTCTGTCTCCAGTTTTTTTTCCCATAAAGCCCATCCCCCAATCGAATCATGTTATGCCTCCATTTAAAACCCTGTGCTGGCTCATCCCTGCTTATAGGATAAAGGTCAAGCTCCTTAACAACAGACTTCCTTCACCAACTAGCCACAAGAAACCTTCCCAGATCCTTATCCTGTGCCCTCTTCTACACTCTTAGGGACGCATACACAATATCTCACCTTTTTCTGAACAATTCATTTTTACACAAGTGACTGTTTTGCATGTGCTATGTTCCCTCTTTCTGGAATTCTTTCCCACCACCCCTTTGTCCACCAAGATTCTAGGCAATGCCCACTCATCTTGTGATTCAGCACAGTTAGACTCTGGTCTGTAAGGAGCTCACCCCTAGCAGTAATTTCCTCCATCATGTTCCTAGGACACCTTATAACATAGCTCTTTCTCCGCTTTGTTATTGTAATAAAATGATTGGTTTGCATGTCTGTCTTCCCAACTTGACTGTGAGCTCCTTAAGGGCAGGCACGGACAGCTTCTAATTCATCACTGTATTCCTAGCACTTGGCAAAAGGTCTGGTCCTGTATATGTGCTTAAATGTCTATTGAATAAATAAGCTTCAATATCAAGTGCTCCTTGAATTCGAACTAAGCATCTCTTGAAAGGTGAAAATTAGAATATTATGTGACCAAAGTAATCCTAGTGAAGTGTGTTCGAGGACTTGACTGAAGAAGAAATGGTAGAAGGGCATATGATGGGGCCTTACTGTGGGACAGTTTCGACCCTAGGAAGCTCTTACTGGCAGTTGTTGTTGGCTAAGAAGAGCAGCTGGAGTGGATGAGAAAGGCCCTGACTAGGGATTTCCCCAAAGTTGTCTTCACAGTTCAACACTGAAGCCATGTTGTTTATGTAATATTCTCTACACAGTGTTTCAACTGTTCTGAATTACAGCCAGACTTGTACTTGTGCTCTCTCTGCCTGATATATTTGGACCAGCCTTATTAATGGAGTCTTGGAAAGTTCTCCAGTTCCTAGTCTCACCTATCACTATCATGCTTAAGGGACCACTGAAAAACTGAGAACCAAAAAGGGGGACAGGGAGGAGCTAACAAAAGCCACCTTTTATTTTTCTCCTAGATTGCCAATATCTGTCCCCAGACCCCCATACTACAGCCCTTCTACTATGTATCAATAAAGGCAAAAAAGGACAATGAGGATTATAGCAAAACTTAAGACTTTGCAGGCAAGAAAAAGAGGACGCAACACTGGGTCCTCGCATTTAAATCTTTAGACATATGATCAGTTGCCACTTCTAGAAAGTAAACATTTCAGCTGTTTCAAACAAACAGCAAAAGCAATTAGCCCTTTCTGTAGACTAAACTGAGGTATGTGCTGAACTTATTTTAAAAAACAGAATCTGTTTTGAACTTCAAAAATGTCAAACTGGTAAACACTTCGCTTTTTTTTTTTTTTTTGTACATATAAATCTAAAAGCCAAGTCTATCTTGAGCAAGATTTAAGAGACATAAAATTTGTCTGAGGTGTCTGCCAAATCTCCGCAGTTGAGAGAAACCCTGGAAAAGCTGACACAGTCATAACTCTCACAACATCCCCAGCAGGTTTGTGCAGGGCTGGACATACAGAAAGTCCCTGTTTATTCCCTCAAACAGTTTGTAAATAGAGAAGTAGATCATTTGCTTATCAGCTATCTAGGAGCCCATTTTTTGCCTATATATCCCACAGAGGAAAAAGAGAGAGAAAAAAAAGAATAAATCCCCACTGGCAGGTATCCCAATTTGCAGTGTAGTAAATTTTCATTTATATGATGGGTCTGCTTGTTGAAAGCTTCTCTTTCTTTCCTTTGCTCTTTCACACTCATTTCTGTATGTACACTAGATCTCTCTGTCTGTCTGGAAGGCATGAAAAGGGGATATTTATAAGTATCTAGGGCAGTGCCTAGCAGAGTGCTTTGGACATAGTAAGCTCACAATAAGTCATCAAATGAAACTCTTCTTGCAATTTCAACTTATTTGATCATGGAGCAGAGCTATGCATTCTTTTTACTGGCGTATACAATGGTGAGAATTCCTTACAAGGCAGTATCATTTTATTCTGACAATTCATGCTTAGGACCTCTATCCTTTAAAGAGCATCCATTTTTACACAATGGGTATTATTTGTAAGAAAAATGAAGGAAAGACCACATGGCAGGATCTTGAGTGACAATATGAACACTGATATATTTTTGTAGAGAAAATCAGATATCTCATATTCACCTGATTGTGCGTCATTATGGTAATCCACTACATATGTCTAAGATCACTTAACAATGCAAGAATATAGTGCATGCATAAGCTGCATTCTGTAAATAGGATTAACAGTTGAATTCAACCAAGGTCTTCCCTGGGGACAGATTGCTGGAAAATACATCTACATGACATTTAAAAAAATAAATTAACCAATGACACTGGCTCCCATGAGACACGTTGTTTCTTGTACATTCAATTCTATCAGTTTTCTGTAGCTCTTTGCTGACATCCCCATCCCAAAAGACATAGAATTTCAAAACAGAAAGAAAAACAGAGCAATTGGAGCTCTTCTGTCTCTCCTGCATGAAGTGTTGTATACACAAAGGAAGGATTTTTGTACATTAACACAATGTGAATAGTGATGTACTGAGATCATGTCAGTCTGGACTGTTCTTGTTATACTGTGGTCACATATAACTTGCCTAGGGGAATGAACCAAGTCTGGATGCATACTGACAAAGACTGGCAGAGGCCATAGAAAAATGAAAGCTGTATTATGATAGAGGAGTTTGATTTTTTCTGAAAAAAGTGTTCTTTATTATGATTACTTTCTTACCACTTTTATTTAATTAGTTTGACTCATCTGTAAAAAGGAATAACTATTGTGTGTATTTAACGTTTTTACTCTGAGGATGAAATGAAACACTGCTATTGCTTGGCACAATAGTTAACCCATACAATGAACATTGATATTTGGTTAGCATTAGCTAAACACCTATTAGGTATCAGGCACTGGCCTAAGTCTCCAAGAAAAGTAAGCTGTGGCAGGAAAAAGTGATGGTGGAAACAAAAGCAGGGAACTGATTTTCAAAGGCTTTATACACAGTCTAAGAAATTTAGATTTTTATCTAGAGGACAATGGCAGCCTTTGAACTATTTTATACAGAGCTGGATAGCTTTAGACTTGTGATTTAGAAACATCATTCATTCTGTCAGCATTGGTGGAGAAAGGATTAGAAGGGAGGTAGGCTGGAGGCAGTAGTAACTCTGGGTAGAAGTCATACATGTGTTGCAGGGAAGGAGGGGGCAGTATGCCCCAAAACTAAGGCAATGGCAATAGCGGTGGACATGGGAAAAGCATTTTTAAATAACTTTAAAAAAATGTACAAATCTATTATTATATAGGATTAGCAAAAATGTGGAAAAGGCTAAAAATAGAACTCACGTAACTTTTCTATTTATAGGAAAACTTCATTAATAATTTTTTATGTATTTAACATTCTAGGACTTTTCCTATGTATATGTACACTGATTTGGGGGGTGAGCATACATGTGTGACTTGTGTGTGTGTGTGTGGTGTGTGTGTGTGCAAACAGATCAGCTTTACAATTTAAATTTTCTCTTAATATATCATAAACAATTTTCTACATCATTAAATATTCTTTGGGAAAATCATATGGTTATTTAGTAATCCGTAGATGTACCATCATAGATTTAATTCAAACCTCTAGTATTAGACATCTAAAATGTAATCTTTTTCTTTTTCTTTCCATCTTTCTTTTTTCTTTTTCTATTATAAACAATTCTGGTCTAGACATCCTGGGAGCTAAATTTTTAGAAACTTCACACTGATTTCCTTAGCATAGAGCCCTAGAAGTTGAAAGATATGTTCCATTTGAAGATTTTTGATTGATATTGACACATTCTTTCCAGAAAGGCAGGATCAAGTTACAGCCCCACTAGTAGTCTCTATGAGTAGGAGGAGACCCCTTTCAGAGTGATTTCAAGGATGAAATCAATTGGATTTGGTGGGTAGAGAGGAGGGGTGGATCCTTGGCAGAGTATTAGGGCAGGAGCAATGTGAACTCTGTTAAGAGGAGAAAAGCAATGGCCCGGCCTAAGGAACAGCAGGCTGGGTGGATAAATGTGAGAAAGAAAAAAAAGATAAGGAAACCACAGGAGAGTGGGAGAAAATGAAAAGAAAAAGAAACCTCTACTGAAGTTAGTAAGGAGAAAAGGAAAGATATTCCCATTTGAATGCAGAGTTCCAAAGAATAGCAAGGAGAGTTAAGAAAGCCTTCCTCAATGATCAATGCAAAGAAATCAAGGAAAACAATAGAATCGGAAAGACTAGAGATCTCTTCAAGAAAAGTAGAGATACCAAGGGAACATTTCATGCAAAGATGGGCTTGATAAAGGACAGAAACGGTATGGACCTAACAGAAGCAGAAGATACTAACAAGAGATGGCAAGAATACACAGGAGAACTGTTCAAAAAAGATCTTCATGACCCAGATAATCTTGATGGTGTGAGCACTCACCTAGAGCCAGACATCCTGGAATGTGAAGTCAAGTGGGCCTTAGGAAGCATCACTACATCTGTAAGACTAGTATAGAAAAAGTAATGTACATGGTAGTGAGTTGGGATAGTACATTTTGAAGGACAGATTTATGTTTTGCATGTATAAATGGTAGTTAAGGTAACAAGCATGGTGTTCATTTGTTCAACCAGTATTTACTGAATTCCTACCAAACAAAACCTTAACTTTTAAACTAGATACAGATTGAGGAGAGTTGATTTACTTACATATTCCTCCCTGCTAAATGTGGGAGCTTAAATGAAAAACAAGGTAGACACAGGCCCTGCTCTTCTAAGTGTATAGTATAATGAACAGTCAAGACCAAGATAATCACGATGGTGTGAACACTCACCTAAAGCCAGACATCCTGGAATGTGAAGTCAAGTGGGCCTTAGAAAGCATCACTACAAAGTTAGTGGAGGTGATGGAATTCCAGTTGAGCTGTTTCAAATCCTACAAGATGATGCTGTGAAAGTGCTGCACTCAATATGCCAGCAAATTTGGAAAACTCAGCAGTGGCCATAGGACTGGAAAAGGTCAGTTTTCATTCCAATCCCAAAGAAAGGCAGTGCCAAAAATGCTCAAACTACCACACAACTGCACTCATCTCACATGCTAGTAATGCTCAAAATTTCTCCAAGCCAGGTTTCAGCAATAAGTGAACCGTGAAATTCCAGATGTTCAAGCTGGTTTTAGAAAAGTCAGAGGAACCAGAGATCAAATTATCAACATCTGCTGGATCATGGAAAAAGCAAAAGAGTTCCAGAAAAACATCTATTTCTGCTTCATTGACTATGCCAAAGCCTTTGACTGTGTGGATCACAATAAACTGTGGAAAATTCTTCAAGAGATGGGAATACCAGACCACCTGACCTGCCTCCTGAGAAACCTATATGCAGGTCAGGAAGCAACAGTTAGAACTGGACATAGAACAACAGACTAGTTCCAAATAGGAAAAGGAGTATGTCAAGGCTGTATATTGTCACCCTGCTTATTTAACTTCTATGCAGAGTACATCATGAGAAACGCTGGGCTGGAAGAAGCACAAGCTGGAATCAAGATTGCTGCGAGAAATATCAGTAACCTCAGATATGCAGATGACACCACCCTTATGGCAGAAAGTGAAGAGGAACTAAAAAGCCTCTTGATGAAAGTGAAAGAGGAGAGAGCAAAAGTTGGCTTAAAGCTCAACATTCAGAAAACAAAGATCATGACATCAGGTCCCATGACTTCATGGGAAATAGATGGGGAAACAGTGGAAACAGTGTCAGACTTTATTTTTTGGGACTTCAAAATCAGTGCAGATGGTGACTGCAGGCATGAAATTAAAAGACACTTACTCCTTGGAAGAAAAGTTATGACCAACCTAGATAGCATATTCAAAAGCAGAGACATTACTTTGCCGACTAAGGTCTGTCTAGGCAGGGTTATAATTTTTCCAGTGGTCATGTATGGATGTGAGAGTTGGACTGTGAAGAAAGCTGAGCACCGAAGATTTGATGCTTTTGAACTGTGGTGTTGGATAAGACTCTTGCGAGTCCCTTGGACACCAATTAGATCCAACCAGTCCATTCTAAAGGAGACCAGTCCTGGGTATTCACTGGAAGGACTGATGCTGAGGCTGAAACTCCAATACTTTGGCCACCTCACATGAGGAGTTGACTCACTGGAAAAGACCCTGATGCTGGGAGGGATTGGGGGCAGGAGAAGGGGACAACAGAAGATGAGATGGCTGGATGGCATCACCGACTTGATGCACATGAATTTCGGTGAACTCCAGGAGTTTGTGATGGACAGGGAGGCCTGGCGTGCTGCGATTCATGGGGTCGCAAAGGGTCGGACATGACTGAGTGACTGAACTGAACTGAGTGAAGTTGTATCCCCAAGTCACTTTAACTTACTACTTCATTCTTCAACAGCAGCAAAGGCAGCAAACAGCTAATCTTTTTATGGTATCTGGCACTCTGTGGGACCAAGGTCCAGAGTTATATTCATGTAAATATGTTGATCCATTCTTCTCACTCAGTCACCATTTATAAGGTGTCTCCCATGCACCAAGTGGACTTCCCTGGTGGCTCAAATGGTAAAGCGTCTGCCTGCAATGCAAGAGACCCGGGTTCGATCCCTGGGTCAGGAAGATCCCCTGGAGAAGGCAATGGCAATCCACTCCAGCTCTCTTGCCTGGAAAATCCCATGGATGGAGGAGCCTGATAGGCTACAGTCCATAGGGTCACAAAGAGTCGGACACGACTGAGTGACTTCACTTCATGCACCAAGTAGTATTCTGGATGCTTTGGGTGTGGAGATACATAAGAGCTGGTCCCTGCCCTCAAGGAGCTCACAGTCTAGGGAAGAGAGACACATCCACAGACCAGCACACTATGTATGGTACAGGACAGAGGAGAGAGGTTAAGTGCAGGGTGCTGTGAAAGCCAGGTGCCTACTATTGTTTCCTGTGTGCGTCAGTGTGTGTATGTGTGTGTGTGTGTGTGTGTGTGTGTGTGTGTGATGGTGGAGGGAGGGGGAGTTACAGGAAAGGCTTCACAGGGATGCTGATATTTGAGCTGAGTCTTGAAGGAGTTTCTCATATGGCTAAGGATCACAGATCACACTCTTACTCCTTGTATAACTCCTTGCATTTTGTATCTCTCAAGGATACTTGGTAAGACAATGAGGATGCTTGTGTATAATCTAAACCCACTCATGACAACAGCCTCCACTGTTACCTTCATGGATATATATGTACATAGCCTGATCTAGGCAATATATGCTCATGTTAGCATAAAAAGGATAACAGGCACATGGCCTACAAGCTTTTAAAATAGTTCAGATGACACTGATAAATGCGTGTGTGTGTGCTTAGTCGCTTGAGTCGTGACCGACTCTTTGTGACCCTGTGGACTGTAGCCCACCAGGCTACTCTGTCCATGGGATTCTTCGGGCAACATTACTTGAGGGGGTTGCCATTTCCTCCTCCAGGGGATCTTTCTGACCCAGGGATTGAACCCACGTCTCTTATGTCTCCTGCATTGCCAGGTGGGCTCTTGAGCAGTAGCACCACCTTGGAAACTGATAAAATAATAATATTCAAACCTACAAAGTCCTACAGATTCCACCTCTTAAGTGTCTCTCAACTCTGCTCCCTCCTCCTGTGTGTTGCTCCCTGGGTCCTCACCGGCTATCTTTGGAATAGACTGCCAGCCTCCTAACTGATCCGTCTCTTTCCAGCACATCCTAAAGCAAAAACCTGATCATGACATTCCTCATCTAAAATATTTTCATGTTTTTCTTTTTATTGCCAACAAGCACTATTTTCCAAGTTTCAGTCATTGGAATATTACCTGCTCATTTTCCCATATTCACACACCATGTGTACGATTATTTTCTTATTTCTTTTTAAATCAACTTAAAACTGGTTACTTTCTATGTTCACTAAGCTGTATCTTAAGTCACCTTAGACTTGATGATGTAATTTGATGTTATTTTTTTATAAGCCACATCAGAATATATAAAATTTGTAAATGTTTGTGGGAGTACAACATAACTACCAGTGGTAGATGCCCTACATTTTGAGAAACATAGGCCTATGTGAGCCTATGTTAGCCTGTTAGCCTCCCATCCAAACTTCTCATCACTGAGTTCAGAGCTGTTCACAAATCAGCCCTGACCTATCTTTCCAGACTCTTCTACCATTATACCTTCCTTTTGCCAAACAATCTGCACCCCAGCCAAGGTGAATCCCTCAATATTGGACACACCTTTGCTCCTGTAAAAATCCCATATCTTTCACAGACTGCTCCCTCTATCTGCAAGGCCTCTCCTCCACTCTTCCCTGCCTAGTAAATTCCTTACCCTTCAAGACCTATCTGACAAGTCACCTCATCACAGAAGCCTTCTTCCTGACTCTCCCTGACAGTCACACCTTCCTTCATGCTCCAGTAGCACTTTGCACCTGTCTCTGTTATACTACATACTATATTATCTCAGAATGACGGGTCTCTATCTCCCCAACTAAACCTAGAGAGCTCACATGTCATACTCTGTTGCATCTCCAATGCTTCATGTGGGGCAAAGGTCAGGGAGGAGACCCAGTGCCCCAGAAGATCACTTAAAGCCTAAAATATAATAAAAGGCAAAATTCTGTCCAGGCCCAAATAACTTAGAGGGATGACAAGTTTTATAAAGAGAAGCATCTAAATCAGAGATAGTAATACTGACTACAGTTTTGGCAGACACAATTAGCCACGCTGCAGTAGCAGTTAAGCTAACTTGGTTTTGGCAGCTACTTTATGGCAGATACATACTGACAGAGAAGCTAAAAGTGAATCACTTGTGTTTTTGCCAAAATGATCGAATTTATCTCACAATAGCCTCTCCCTACCACAAATGGAAAGTCAAGAACAAAAGTGAACATTGGGACCAGCAAACCATGATGGACAGACCATGGGCTCTGGAGTCAGAAATCTGACTTCCAAACCCCAACTCAACTCCTTACAAACGATGTGACTTTAGGCAGTTGCTTAAGTTCTTGACATATTAGTTTCTTCTAGAAAAATTGTACCTACACCATAAGACTCTTAATATTATGCAATAACGTGCTTATGATAGTGCCTGGAACATTCATGGGCTCAATAAATAGCAATCACTGTTGTCTGCCCAGTGAATTGACTACAATTCAGGTAATATGATGCACAAGGACAGCAAATGCATTTCTTAAGAAAATAAATTTACATCACCAGGCTTTAAAATGACAACTATAGATTGTAGCTAAGAATGGCCACAAACAAAACAGACTATAAGACAAAGTTCTTCTTGGTTTTAAATTAAACTCACACCTGGAACATACCACCACACTTCTTTGTGTTCTCCAAGAATTGATCTCAAATCAGGTTCCCCTAGGATGAAAAAACAAAAATCACCCAATCTTAATTTTTGCTTTCAGTTTTATTTGATACAGAATAATATCCAAACTATGAGGATTTTTTTAAAGTAGCCTATGATCCTGAGCTTTTCAACACTATTTCTCTTCCAATCTATCCCTGCTGACACATTTTACTTGAGTTCAGGGAACCTCACCTGTTACATCTGGAGAAAGCAATGGCAACCCACTCCAGTACTCTTGCCTGGCAAATCCCAAGGACGGAAGAGCCTGGTAGGCTGCAGTCCATGGGGTCGCTATGAGTCAGACACGACTGAGCGACTTCACATTCACTTTTCACTTTCATGCATTGGAGAAGGAAATGGCAACCCACTCCAGTGTTCTTGCCTGGAGAATCCCAGGGACGGGGGAGCCTGGTGGGCTGCTGTCTCTGAGGTCGCAGAGTCGGACACGACTGAGGCGACTTAGCAGCAGCAGCACCTGTTATATCTACCTCTTCTATCCTTCTCCAATTCCAACCCCAATATCAAGAAACAGTTTCTCTCTCCTCTTAGCCCATTTCAAGTCCCCTTTACTCTTTTGGAGCCCAAATTAAAATTCATCTCCTTCCCACAGCCGACAAGGATTGGTCTGGAAGCAGATGAATTTCAAGCCTTCAGCTCTTCCACCCTTAGGCTAGACTTCCCATGGATCAGCCTTCCCACCTCATCAGTATCCCCTTCCACTACCTCCTCAGCACTTTTTGCCCGCGTTTTTAATAATAAAATAATACAGTGTCGTTCTGCACAGTCTACTTTATTCCATAGTTGGTGCGCCCCCTAAATATTTGTCAACATCAACGCTTGCTGGAAAGCCCTCAAGTGCTTGTTTAAAAATAAATAAATCAATCAATCTAACTTGCCTTTTATTCCCATCAGAACACTACACTGAACCTTAAACACCTATTTCTCAAAAGCAAGATTCCTTCCCTCATCTGCTGCCCATCCCTTCCGAAAATCGAGGGGAAAATCTTTCCGCTACAAAGACCCGATCAGGCAAGGGGCAAGCGGTTGGAGGGCCAATAAAGAGATGGCGACGATCATGATCTCACCATCACAAGTAGAAACTGAAAAGTTGACAAAAGTCACTCCCAGGGCATGTCAAGGAACTCCCACCCCACAAAGGGAAAGGAGTGTGCGTGCGTGGGAGAGGTGTGTGCCCAAACCCTAAGTGCGAATTGAAAGAAGAGAGGAAAAAGAGATCGCCCAACTCCTGCAAGCATTAAGGAGAGTCCAGACGCCGCCTAGGGAAGACCCTAGTGGAGAATCCTAACTTCAGACGTCTGAGGAGGCACAAGGCCGGGGTGGGGGGACACGGGATGGCGTTGTAGAGGAAAAAGATACAGGGAAGAGTTGAGGAAAAAGAGAAAAGAGGGTACGCCCCAAGGCTCCAGAGGAAAGCGCGCGGAGACCTCAGAAGCCCACCGGGCCTCCCTGCCCGAAGCCCCCTCCCGCTCGGAGGCGGAACTGGGTGGAGTCAGGGCTGAAGCCCGCGGACCCGGAAGCACCATCCTCCCTAGGCCCCCTCAGTCCCACAGTCCCCAGCCTCAGCGGCTCAGGCTTTCTGCCTCTCTGACCTCCAGCTCCCCGGCTACCGAAGCGCGACTCCTTATAGAGCCGCGGAAAATCGGGAAGTGCCGCAGCTTCCGAGCAGGCAGTGCCCCTTGCGGCGCACGGCGCCGGGCGACAGTCTTCTGAACTCCCCGCCTGGCGCTGCCGGCTTAGGCCCGGCTCCCAGGCCCAGGTTGGACTCTCACCCACTCTGCAGCCGCTGAGGTGTCTCCTATTGGCTACTGGTCACCGGGGGAGCCTCAGGCCCGAGCCCTTGTCCTCCTGGGAAATGTAGTTTGAGGTCGTTGGATGGCTGTCGCCATCTCCCCTTCCTGGTGGAGGGGGTGGGATCCAATACTGACATTGGCGGAGAGACTGGTGAAGACAGGATTGTGGGAGATGAAGTCGAGACCTTTCTTTTTTGTACCCAGAGTTCCTCCCCTCCGCCACCCCCCTCCCCCGGTTCCTATTGTCCCCAGAGGTTCGGATTGAGGACAGTGTTCTGGATGTTGTAGTTTGAAATGTGCTGTCTTACAGGATCGCCCTTCTTGGGGTATGGGGTTGTGCTTGTAGGTCAGCTGAAGGTTCTAGATTGATTTTACTGTTGGTTGAGCTACTGGCATGCGGGGGGCGCGGGGGTGGGGGCAAACACTTCATCGCAATTTGAAATTCTCATTTAGTTTTGATTCAGTGGGGTTTTGCAAAATGTTATTTATACTCTGATAAGCTAAGAATTTTGACTCGTCCTTTTAAATTGTCAAAATGTGTTCTGTATGAACCATCATTAGTATCACTTTAAAGTTTCTGGAAATGTATATTTGTTTCTAATTAGGAGCTATATTTTTTTCCCTTGGAAATGGTGTCACAACAGGCATAGAAATGTGACTGTGTTAACGAGTCCAAGCTTTCTCTGCTACCTGCAGGACTGGCTGATGAATCAGAGATGAGGTGTTGAAGCAGGGTTTGGACAGTTGGCTGACCAAGGAGATGGCAGAGTAATGTCTCAAATAACCTTATTATCTGGGTCTGGATACCAGGTTCTGTTATAGAACAGAGCTGGGGGAAGTGAGGAGACAAAGTAAAAGGCTTTTAATTTTGCAAATATCTCCTAGAATGGCAAGCCTCAGGCAGGGAATTTGTTAATTTCTTCCTTCCTGCCATCTACAGGTGAACAGGGATCTGAACAAAGGCACTTTGGTAACAGTCAGGCAGAGGGGCAGGATTCTCTGAGATAGGCCAGTATGTATGATTATAATAACAAAAGCAACCAAAATCAAGTCAAAGAAACACTTCCAACATGCAGTCAGAATTGGCTTTTTCCTGCAATAATTGAAGCCAGGCAAGAGTGCTGGAGTGGACTGTCAATTCCTTCTCCAGAGGATCTTCTTGACCCAGAAGTCGAACCCGTGTCTCCGCCGTTGCAGGCAGACTTTTTACTGTCTGAGCCACTAATGACCTCAAAGCCAGCCATAAAAAACCTGTTTAACCTATAATGAAGTCACGCTGTGAAAAACAGAAGCCACATCCATCGGTGTAATGCAACAGTTGAGAGCAAATATACAACTTGAATAATAAAAAATAACTATATTTCTTTACAAAATTATCTTTTTACTAAAAAAATAGGCTAAAGGAGGTAGATAAAGGAATACAAGGGAAAACCTAAACACTTTGAAGTGATTAAAAGGTTGAAGAAAATGGTTTCAGTCAGTCAGTTCAGTTCAGTCACTAAGTCGGGTCTGACTCTTTGCGACCCCATGGACTGCAGCATGCCAGGCCTCCCTGTCCATCACCAACTCCCTGAGTTTTCCCAAACTCATGTCCATTGAGTCAGTGATGCCATCCAACCACCTCATCCTCTGTCGTCCCCTTCTCCTCTTGCTTTTGATGTTTTCCAGCACTCTTTTCCAATGAGTCAGTTCTTCACATCAGGTGCCCAAAGTATTGGAGTTTCAGCATCAACATCAGTCCTTCCAATGAATATTCAGGACTGGTCTCCTTTAGGATGGACTGGTTGGATCTCCTTGCAGTCCAAGGGACGCTCAAGAGTCTTCTCCAACACCACAGTTCAAAAGCATCAATTCTCTGGCACTCAGCTTTCTTTATAGTCCAACTCTCACATCCATACATGACTACTGGAAAAACCATAGCTTTCACTAGACGGACCTTTGTTGGCAAAGTAATATCTCTGCTTTTTAATATGCTGTCTAGGTTGGTCATAGCTTTTCTTCCAAGGAGTAAGCGTCTTTTAATTTCATGGCTGCAGTCACCATCTGCAGTGATTTTGGAGCCCCTCCCTCCTCGCCACACAAAAAGAAATAAATTCTTCAAGAAAATAAAGAATATTCTTGAAGAATTTGTGGAAAAATTCTTTAAGAGAAGGGAATACCAGACCACCTGACCTGCCTCTTGAGAAATCTGTATGCAGGTCAGGAAGCAACAGTTAGAACTGGACATGGAACAGACTGGTTTCAAATAGGGAAAGGAGTACGTCAAGGCTGTATATTGTCACCCTACTTATTTAACTTATATGCAGAGTACATCAGAAGAAAATGGTTTATTACACTAATTTCACTCCTCACTTTTGACTTCTGCTTTCTTTGTTAGAGATGAATCCTTGTAGCTGAATGGATCATTAGGATTGGGTTACTACCATTTTACTGATGACAACTTTTTGACTCACAAATGGAATGTAAGAAAAGAAAGAGGAATTGCATTTTGCTCACATACTTGCCTAAGATTTTTAATGTGACATGAAGGAAGAAGATGATTTAATAGATTCAAAAATGTATTCAGCAAACTGCTTTGTGCAAGGCCCTGGACTGGCCCAATTGCTACAGAATTGGAAAATAGTCCTTCCTCTGAAGTAGCTCATGATCGAAGAAGGGAGATAGACTATACAATGTACAGAGTGCTCTAAAAGGTTCTATATAGGGTTCAGTAGGACCATAGAAGAGGAAGAACTCATTCCATTTCTGGAGAAAGTAATACTTGAATGACGAGCCTTGGAGAACTGGTAAGATATTTGTCAGCTTTGGGGCAAGGAGGTTAATCATATTCCATACACAAGAATAAGGATGTGAGAGAGTGCAAAAAAAAAACCACAAAAAACAAGAAATTATGATACAGCAGGAACTAGATGGGGCAGGAATAGAGGGCCATTCTAATGAGTTCACAATATAACCTGAAAGCACTAAAGAACCATCAAAGGATTTTAAGCAAGGAAAATGATATGATCAGTTGGATTTGGTGATGATTTGAATATGAAATTTCAAGAATTTGGAGAAGGAAATGGCAATCCACTCCAGTATTCTTGCCTGGAGAATCCTGTGGACAGAGGAGCTTGGTGGGCTGCTGTCCATAGGGTCACATAGAGTCAGACAGGACTTAGCATGCATGCATGCATGAATATGAAAAGGGAGGAAAAGGAAGGCATCCATTATGACTCTCAGGTTCTGATGTGAAAGAGTGAACCTACCATTCATTGAGATAGGGACCCCAGAAAGAGTTGCAAGTTTTGTGGGGTATAGGACTTTTAAAAATTTGAGGAATCGCTGGAATATTTGTGTAGAGATGCCTCATAGGCTATAAGGAAATGTAGACCTGAAGCACAGGAGAGAGGTCTGAGTTAGAACTAGACATTTGGGAGACATCAATAATAGATGGTAATTAAATACATAAATATGAATTGAATTTCATGGTGTGCTTAGAATGGTAGTTTTTAAAAGGACAAAGATTAAGTATGACTGTTACTGCTAAGTCACTTTGGTCGTTTCTGACTCTGTGCAACCCCATAGACGGCAGCCCACCAGGCTCCCCCATCCCTGGGATTCTCCAGGCAAGAACACTGGAGTGGGTTGCCATTTCCTTCTCCAATGCATGAAAGTGAAAAGTGACAGTGAAGTTGCTCAGTGGTGTCCAAGCCTTAGCGACCCCATGGACTGCAGCTTTCCAGGCTCCTCCCATCCATGGGATTTTCCAGGCAAGAGTACTGGAGTGGGTTGCCATTGCCTTCTCCAAGATTAAGTATGGAACCCTAGAAAATAACCATATTCAAGTAGTAGGTAGAGGAAGATGTGCCTTCAAAAGAAGCTCAGAAGGAATGGCCTGATAGTGGAACCAACAGAAAACAAAGTAGAAGCACTGGAATATTGTACAGAGGTTAAATAAGAGGACAGAAGAGTAACAAGGAACTATTCATTCATCCATTCTACAAATATTTATTGAGTACCTACAACATTCCAGGTATAATTCTAGATGTTGAGAATAGAGGAATGGGGCTGGGGGAAAAGCCAGACCATATCCCTTCCCTTTGGAACTTACATTCTAATAGGGGGAAACTATCAATAAATAAAACTAATAATTAAAATAAATAGCAGTGAATTTCCCTGGCAGTCCAGTATTTAAGACTCTGCACTTCTGCACTCTCATTGCTGGGGCTCCAAGTACAATCCCTGGTCAGGGAACTAAGATCCTACAAGCTAAAGGGTGCAGCCAAAAAAAAAAAAAAAAACCCAAAAATGAGTGACAGTAAATATTTTTACAATGCTAATTGTAATGTGTGTGTATGTTTGTTTACACATACAAAGGTGGGACTTTTCTTGACCTATTGTTCATAGAGTGTATGCTTGAAAATGTACCCAGGAAAAAATGCTTGGGTATGGAAAGTGAAAGTGAAGTCGCTCAGTTGCTACCGACTCTTTGTGACCCCATGCACTATAGCCTACCAGGCTCCTCGGTCCATGGAATTTTCCAGGCAACAGTACTGGAGTGGGTTGCCATTTCCTTTTCCAGGGGATCTTCCCAACCTGGGGATCGAACCCCGGTCTCCCACATTTCAGGCAGATGGTTTACCATCTGAGCCAACAGGGGAGATGGTAAAGGATCCGCCTGCAGTGTGAAAGACCCGGCTTTGATCCTTGGGTGGGAGATACTCTGAAGAAGGGAATGGCAATCCACTCCACTATTCTTGCCTGAATTCCGTGGACAGAGGAGCCTGGTGGGTTACAATCCATAGGGTCGCAAAGAGTTGGACACAACTGAGTGACTAACATACACACACACAAAAGAAGATGAATTTGTGAAATAATGACCCTTTGTAAATCAGTCTGGCTGGATTTATAGATCAATTGGTAGGCCAAGGTTAAGGCTTAAGAGCCAGTGTACAGTTGAAGTCATGGCCATGGGTCAGGTTTATAATGTGGAATGTGTTTGACTTCAATCTTCGGCTTAGGTGAAGGTTTAGTTGGTCTGTTGCTGTCTTAACCAGTCAGTGTGGATCCATGGTTAGAGGACCATGGAAGTAAGTTTAAGGCTCAGCCTGTTATCAATGTTAGGCTCCAGTGTTATAGCCATGGTTCTATCTGTGACAAGGATCAGAACGTATTTCTGACTGGCATGAAAGCTCAGTGTGAGGCTGTCTTTAGTCCAGTGTGGCCTGGATTATACTCATTGTGAAGACAAAGTACACTATTTGGGTTCAAATTTTAGCCAGTATTAGGGTGTAGTTTATTTAAGAGAGATCTTATTCTAAGATTAGTATTCGGGCTCAGTCTGTGGCTTAACCTTAGACAGATCACATCCATGGTTAGTGCTCAGCTCAAGGTTTCATTTTAGTTTTTAGTCAGTATTGGAATCATTGTTATTTCTAGGTTTGGAAATGGGTAAAGGCCATATCATAGCTCTGTCAGAGGTTATAGTTCCTGTCAATTGTATTGCCTGGGGAAGAGCTAATAAGAATTTGAACAGGATTTATGTTCAGTCTTTCATCAGGTAAAGCTCCAATTAGAGTTTAGTTTTGGCCCAGCTTTAGGCCTCAGTCTGTGGCCGTTGTTAATACACAGGCAGTGTCTTAGTTTTATACTATCTGTTGCCATGTTAGGATATTAACTTTGATGAGCCCTAGTTTTGTCTCAGACCAAAGTTAGCATTTCGTCTATGGACAGTATTAGAGTATAGTTTGTGGCCAGATGTCAACTATGAATATGAGCAGGATTGGGCATGCATATTTGGCCAAAGTAGTTCAAGGTGCAATTTCTGACTTGAGCCAGGGTCAAGGTTCTGCCTTTGCTCCTGTTGGAATGGTCTGTGGAGGTCAGTCACAGTGGTCAGTGTTGCACCTCATTCTGCAGCCTGAGCCTGGTTCAGTAGGTGACTTGCATTAGCCTTTCCACTTGGCCTGTGTCAGAGTTCATCTTTCAGTGTTATATCTTTTTGCCTTTTCATACTGTCCATGGGGTTCTCAAGGCAAGACTACCAAGTGGTTTGCCATTCCCTTCTCCAGCCATCTGATATGAAGAGCTGACTCACTGGAAAAGACCCTGATGCTGGGAAAGATTGAAGGCAGAAGGAGAAGGGGACGACAGAGGATGAGATGGCTGGATGGCATCACGGACTCGATGGACATGAGTTTGAACAAGCTCCGGGAGTTGGTGATGGACAGGGAAGTCTGGCATGCTGTGGTCCATGGGGTCACAAAGAGTCAGACACAACTGAACTGAACTGAACTGTGTCAGAGTTGATTCTGCTGGTAATCGTCCCATTTTGACTTTGTGTAGAGTTTCTGTTTACTGAGTGCTGAGTGTTAATGTTATCTAGTAACATTCTGGTTTATATAATTCCAGTGTTGTTCCATACATGATACACTTATTTTTGCTTATTTAAACACTTGAAGGAAGCTTATACTTCTTAGTAGCTGGATTGGGTGTTGAGACAGTAATTTGTCAAACAATTTTGGATGACAGAGAGCTCCTGCTGTGGCACATACTAATAATTGGTTAACCTCAAATCTTGAAAGCACGCCTTTCCTTTATCATTATCAAAAGATAGACTAGACGCTAACAGTACTTTTCTCAGGTGCTTTTTCATCAGTGAGACATAAAAGGAATATGCTTTGACTTGTGGAAAAATTTATTTTCCTGATTATAGGGACAAAAATCGTGGGCAATGTCCCTTCTGTTTCTTTTGAAAAAGCTTTATTTATGCATAACTGATATACAAAAATTCCATGTATTTAGTGTATACATTTTGATGAGTTTGAACACATGCATATAGCCATGACACCATCACCACAGTCAAGGCACTGAATGTATATATCACCTCCAAAAATCTCCTCTTCTCTTGTGGATTTTCTTTTTTGGGGAGTGGTAAGAACATTTAACATGAAATCTGTCCTCTTAACATATCTTAAAGTACACAATACTGTATTTTTAGCGATAGGCACTATGTTGTAAATAAGTCTAGTAATTACTCATCTTGTAAAACGAAAACCTTATACTCATTGAGCACAAGCTCCCCATTTCCTCCTCTCCCCAGACCCTGACAGCCACCATTCTTTTCTCTGTATGAGTTTGGCTATTTTAGTTATCTCATGTAAGTGAAGTTATGAATATTTGTCCACCTCTATTTGGCTCTTAGGAAGTTTGTCCACCCTATTGGCTTTTCCATGTATAATGTCTTCTATGTTCATCTATGTTGTTACAAATGCTAAGATGTCCTTCTTTTTAAGGCTGAGTAATATTTTACATATATAAGCGTATCACATCACACACACAAATATCAGTGACATGTCTAATTTTAATTTTGGGCAGAACCTCCATACTTTTTTCCACGGTGACTGCACCATTCTCTATTTCTACCAACAGTGTATGAAAATTCCAATTTCTCCACATCCTCACTGATACTTTTTAAACTGATTTTTTTCCTTCCAGTTTTATTGAGATATAATTGACACATAACTCTGTATAAGTTTGAGGTGTGTAGAATCATGATGCTATGCATCATGAAACGATAACCACAATAAGTTTAGTGAACATCCATCATCTCATACAGATACAAAATTAAAGAAATAGAAAACAATTTTTTTTCCTTGTGATGAGAACTCTTAGGAAGTACTCTCTCTGTTTTTCCTCTCTCTCTCTCTTTTTGCTTAAAACAAACAAGTTGATTATTTTCTTTCTTTCTTGAAGTATGCCTGATTTACAATGTTGCATTACTTTCAGGTGTTCAACAAAGTGATTTAGTTTTTTTTTTTTTCAGATTATACTGCATTATCCTGGAGGAGGGCATGGCAACCCAAAGAAGAGTTGTACACAGCAGAAGTGACAGCATGTACGCATGCACACTACATTATAGATTATTACAAGTCATAGATTATAATTCCTGTGCTATACAGCATATCCTTACTGTTTACCTTTTATATATAGTAGTTTGTATCGGTTAATCCCATACTCCCAATTTGTTCTTCCCTCCCTCTCAATTTGACATCATTGTATGTGGAATCTAAAAATGATACAAATGAAATCTATACACAAAAACAGACTCACAGATGGGTAGAAAACAAATTTATTGTTACCAAAGAGGAGAGGATTTAGTCTCTTAACAACTTTCATACCTAACATAGAGCAGTATTAATTATATTGATCATAGTGGGCATTACATCCCTAGTAGAAATACTTATTTATCTTATAGCTAACAACTTGTACCTTTTAACTACCTTTATCCGATTCCTTCTGCCCACCCCACCCCCTACTTCTGGTAACCACAAATCTGATCTAATTTTCTATGAGTTTGTTTTTGAAGTGTAATTGATCTACAATGCTATGTTAATTTCTGGTACACATATACCACAAATTCTGTATCTCTGCTGTTACTGCTAAGTCGCTTCAGTCATGTCCAACTCTGTGCGACTCCATAGATGGCAGCCCACCAGGCTCCGCCATCCCTGGGATTCTCCAGGCAAGAACACTGGAGTGGGTTGCCATTTCCTTCTCCAATGCATGAAAGTGAAAAGTGAAAGTGAAGTTGCTCAGTTGTATTTGACTCTTAGTGACCCCATGGACTATAGCCTACCAGGCTCCCCCCGTCCATGGGAGTTTGCAGGCAAGAGTACTGGGTATCTCTATACATTTCTAAATGATCACCACAATATGTCTCATTATCATCTGTCACCATACAAAGACACAATATTGACTATATTCCCCACATAGTACATTTCATATCCTTGAATCATTTATTTTGTGACTGGAAGTTTGTACCTCTTAATCTCCCTCATCTGTTTCTCTCCTTGTTCTATCTCTTTCCCCTCTGACAACCACCTATTTGTTGTCTGTATCTATACCTCTGTTTCTGTTTTGTTATGCTCCTTCATTTTTTTTTAGATTTCACATGTATGTTAAATCATATAATATTTGTCTTTCTCTGTCTGATTTATTTCACTTAGCATAATGCCCTCTAGGTCCATCCATGTTGTCACAGATGGCAACATTTTGTTCTTTTATAGCTGAGAAATATTCCATCATATAAATATATACCACATCTTCTTTATTCATTCATCTATTGCTCTATTGGTGGACACTTAGTTCACTTCTGTACCTTGGCTATTGTAAACAGTGCTACAGTGAGCATAGGGGCTCATAGTTTTGAATTAGTGTTTTCATTTTCTTTGGATAAACACCCAGGAGTGGAATTGCTGGATAGTATGATAATTCAGTTTTTAATTTTTGAAAAACCTCCATACCATTTTTCATTGTGGCTGCACTAATTTACATTCCCACCAACAGTGCACAAAGGTTCCCTTTTCTCCACATCCTTGCTGGCACTTGTGATTTGTTGCCTTTTTTGATAATAGTGATTTTGACAGTTGTGAGGTGATACCTCATTGTGGGTTTGATTTGTGTTTTCCTGATGATTAGTGATATTGAGCATCTTTTCATGTATCTATTGGCCATCTGTATGTTTTCTTTGGAGAAATGTTTATTTATGTCCTCTGCCCATTTTTTAAATGAGTTTATTTGTTTTGGGGGTTTTTTATGTTGAGTTCCATGATTTCTTTGTTTATTTTGGATATTAAGCCCTTATTGGATATATTTTTGCAAATACCTTGTCCCATTCAGAAGGCAGCCTTTTCATTTTGTTGATAGTTTCCTTCACTGTGCAAAAACTAGTTTGATATAGTTGCACTTATTATCTCTTGCCTTTTGGTAAAAGCCATCCTAACAGCTGTGGGGTGATAGCTCACTTGAATTTCCCTAGTGATTGATGACCTGGAGCATCTTTTCATAAACCTGCTGGCCATTTTTATGCCTTATTTGGAAAACTATTCGGTTCCATATTAATTTTATGGTTGTTTTTTTCTTTTTCTGTTTAAAATGCCATTGGTATTTTGATAGGTATTGGGTTGGATCTATGGACCGCTTTGGGTAGTATGGACATTTTGACAATATTAAGTCTTCAATCTACGAACAAAGGATGTCTTTCCATTAATTTGCATCTGCTTTAATTTCTGTCATTAGTATTTTATGGTTTCCATTGTACAAGTCTTTCACCTCCTTGAGTGTGCATGCTTAGTGGCTTCAGTCATGTCTGACTCTTTGCAACCCTGTGAAGTTTAGCCCATCTGTCCATGGGATTCTGCAGGCAAGACTACTGGAGTGGATTGTCATTTCCTTCTCCATTCACCTCCTTAGTTAAGTTTATTCCTATATATTTTGTTATTTTGATGCTATCATAAATGATATATTTTCTTAAGTTTCAGAGAGATTGTTGTTAATGTATAGAAATGCAACTAATTTTTGTATCTGATTAAGCTTTTACCAGGCTTCCCTGGTGGCTCAGCAGTAAAGAATCCACCTGCCAGTGCAGGAGACATGAGTTTGCAGGTTTGCTCCCTTAGTCAAGAAGATCCCCTGGAGAAGGAAATGGCAACCTACTCCAGTATTCTTGCCTGGGAAATCCGATGGACAGAGGAGCCTGGCGGGCTACAGTCCATGGGGTCGCAAAAAGACTCAGACATGACAGTGCTTAACAGTGGCAACAAGCTTTTATTTAGTACCGAAGTTTGGGGATTACCGATGGCCAGGTTAAGACTTACTATGAAGAAGGTTTTTCGCTTCTCTTCTTTTCACAGCTGTTTGTAAGGCCTCCCCAGACAGCCATTTTGCTTTTTTGCATTTCTTTTCCATGGGGATGGTCTTGACCCCTGTCTCCTGTACAATGTCATGAACCTCATTCCATAGTTCATTGGGCACTCTATCTATCAGATCTAGGCCCTTAAATCTATTTCTCACTTCCACTGTATAATCATAAGTGATTTGATTTAGGTCATACCTGAATGGTCTAGCAGTTTTCCCTACTTTCTTCAATTTGAGTCTGACTTTGGTAATAAGGAGTTCAAGATGTGAGCCACAGTCAGCTCCTGGTCTTGTTTTTGTTGACTGTATAGAGCTTCTCCATCTTTGGCTGCAAAGAATATAATCAGTCTGATTTCAGTGTTGACCATCTGGTGATGTCCATGTGTAGAATCTTCTCTTATGTTGTTGGAAGTGGGTGTTTGCTATGACCAGTGCATTTTCTTGGCAAAACTCTTATTAGTCTTTGCCCTGCTTCATTCCACATTCGAAGGCCAAATTTGCCTGTTACTCCAGGTGTTTCTTGAATTCCTACTTTTGCATTCCAGTCCCCTATAATGAAAAGGACATCTTTTCTGGGTATTAGTTCTAAAAGGTCTTGTAGGTCTTCATAGAACCATTCAACTTCAGCTTCTTCAGTGTTGCTGGTTGGGGCATAGGCTTGGATTACTGTGATATTGAATGATATTGAAAAGAAGAGAGGCTAAAAACAAAGGAGAAAAGGAAAAATATAAGCACCTGAATGCAGAGTTCCAAAGAATAGCAAGAATAGATAAGAAAACCTTCTTCAGCGATCAATGCAAAGAAATAGAGGAAAAGAACAGAATGGGAAAGACTAGAGATCTCTTCAAGAAAATTAGAGATACCAAGGGAACATTTCATGCAAAGATGGGCTTGATAAAGGACAGAAATGGTCTGGACCTAACAGAAGCAGAAGATATTAAGAAGAGGTGGTAAGAATACACAGAAGAACTGTACAAAAAAAGATCTTCACGACCTGGATAATCATGATGATGTGATCACTCACCTAGAGCCAGACATCCTGGAATGTGAAGTCAAGTGGGCCTTAGAAAAGCACACTATGAACAAAACTAGTGGAGGTGATGGAATTCCAGTTGAGCTGTTTCAAATCCTGAAAGATGATGCTGTGAAAGTGCTGCACTCAATATGCCAGCCAATTTGGAAAACTCAGCAGTGGCCACAGGACTGGAAAAGGTCAGTTTTCATTCCAATCCCAAAGAAAGGAAATGCCAAAGAATGCTCAGAAACTACCACACAATTGCACTCATCTCACATGCTAGTAAAGTAATGCTCAAAATTCTCCAAGCCAGGTTAGAGCAATACGTGAACTGTGAACTTCCTGATGTTCAAGCTGGTTTTAGAAAAGGCACAGGAACCAGAGATCAAATTTCTAACATCTGCTGGGTCATGGAAAAGGCAAGACAGTTCCAGAAATATATCTATTTCTGCTTTATTGACTATGCCAAAGCCTTTGACTGTGTGGGTCACAATAAACTGTGGAAAATTCTTGAAGAGATGGGAATACCAGACCACCTGACCAGCCTCTTGAGAAACCTATATGCAGGTCAGGAAGCAACAGTTGGAACTCGACATGGAACAACAGACTGGTTCCAAATACAGAAAGGAGTACGTCAAGGCTGTATATTATCACCCTGCTTATTTAACTTATATGCAGACTACATCATGAGAAACACTGGGCTGGAAGAAGCACAGGCTGGAATCAAGATTGCTGGGAGAAATATCAATAACCTCAGATATGCAGATGATACCACATTTATGGCAGAAAGTGAAGAGGAACTAAAAAGCCTCTTGATGAAAGTGAAAGTGGAGAATGGAAAAGTTGGCTTAAAGCTCAACATTCAGAAAACAAAGATCATGGCATTTGCTCCCATCACTTCATGGGAAATAGATGGGGAAACAATGGAAACAGTGTCAGACTTTATTTTTGGGGGGCTCCAAAATCACTGCAGATGGTGACTGCAGCCATGAAATTAAAAGACGCTTACTCCTTGGAAGAAAAGTTATGACCAACCTAGATAGCATATTCAAAAGCAAAGACATTACTTTGCTGACTAATGTCTATCTAGTCAAAGCTATGGTTTTACCTGTGGTCATGTATGGATGTGAGAGTTGGACTGTGAGAAGGCTGAGCACCGAAGAATTGATGCTTTTGAACTGTGGTGTTGGAGAAGACTCTTGAGAGTCCCTTGAACTGCAAGGAGATCCAACCAGTCCATTCTGAAGGAGATCAGCCCTGGGATTTCTTTGGAAGGAATGATGCTAAAGCTGAAACTCCAGTACTTTGGCCACCTCATGCGAAGAGTTGACTCATTGGAAAAGACTCTGATGCTGGGAGGGATTGGGGGCAGGAGGAGAAGGGGACGACAGAGGATGAGATGGCTGGATGGCATCACTGACTCGGTGGACATGAGTCTGAATAACTCCGGTAGTTGGTGATGGACAGGGAGGCCTGGCGTGCTGCGATTCATGGGGTCGCAAAGAGTCAGACACGACTGAGTGACTGAACTAGAACTATGAAGAAGGTTTTAGGGCTAAGATAAGAGTATAAACACATTTCTCAGGTTGGCTGCCCACGTTACACGTCAGTCTACAAATCACAGTTAGTGTGAGAATGGACGACATATAGAATCCAGCTTGTGTTTAAAGTTTGAGTCTCAGGCTCCAAACCCCCAGGGTTTGGGGCTCAGGCTGTTGCCAGGGTTTGAGTTCAGAATGTTCATGTCCTGTTGTCAATTTGGTACGTAGACTCTGCTGATACCAGCAGGCAAGCTGGTATCAGTCGTAGAGTTTAGTCAGTGCTAATTTTTAGTGCCCCTACCCTGCCCAGTGTCATGCGTACATCTTTCCCCAATTTAGGGCTCAGATTGTGGCCAGGGTGATTGCTCAATCTCAAGCTAGTGCTAGGACTCAGTTTGTGGCCACTAAAATAGTGAACTTTGTTTATGGGATTAAGAAGCATTCTGTGACAAAGGTTAGTACTCAGTCTTAGCCTGTTTTTGGTTCTAATAATATGAGGAGGGTTTTGATATAACCTTGTAGTGTTAGGAATCATTCTTTAGCCAGGCTTAGGGTTTAGTCTTTGGGTCTCAGATTCTGGGCAGGATTTACAGTCTTTGTCCCAGGGTGATGCTCAGAATGTACCCAGGAATAGAGCTCCCATGGTGCACCCTTGGCCATTGTGAGTGCATCTGGGCTCAGGGTACAAATTAATCTCTTGTTAGATTTTAGGCAAAGACTATGAAAAGTATTTGTTTCATTTTGTCCTTAATTCACATTCAGAATGTGGGTTCAGTCTTTTCCCACTTTTGGTGAACAATTCAGTTTCTGGTCTTGGCAATGTCTGTGGCTGGAATTAAGGTTAAAGCTGTGGTCAGAGTTCAGATTCAATCTTGGGCTAGCATTTAGCCAGAGAAAGGGTTCCATTTGCCTCAAATATTCAAGATCAGTCATGAGCCATCTTGAAAGTGTAAGTTTTATTTTCAGGGTGAAAACTCAGGCTGGACGTTAGTCTTAAGGGCTCAGGCTGTGATGAGAGTTAAGAATTCAGTCTGTGACTAAAAACCGAGTTTGTAAGCAGTTAGAGGCTGTACGATTTAGGGGCAAAATCAGTGGCCAGTGATGGAGCCCAGGTTCAGTGAATTATTCCACGGTCAGATTTATGAACTCAGTCTCTGGCCAGATTTAGAACTTGAGCTTTGAACAAAGTTAAGTCTCAGGCTGTGGCTGTATTCAGGGTCCTATCTGTGAACAGGATTAGGGCATATGATGTGGTCAGAATATATCCTCCAGTTTTGAAGATTTGGTTTCACTTCTTGGCCAGGATTAAGGCACAGTCTTCGGCCAAGTTTAGAGTTCAGTCTCCGTACATGTTTTTGTTTCTGTACGAAGCCAAGTTTAGCAGTCATTCTGTTGCCAATGTTGGGGTCATTTTCTGGTTAGTGCTAAGTCGGTGGAAATTGTAGCTGGGTAGGTTTCCAAGATCAGATCTCATGCGGTGACAGAGTTAGAGCCTCTGTTTGTGGTCAGGGTGAGAGTTCAGTCAGTGTGTATGCTGAGCATTCATTTTGTGGTCTGTGGAGGATATTAAGTATATTCCACAGTTAGGTCACAGTCTGTAGCTTCAGCTTGAGACTAGCCTGGGACAGGTGCAGAGGCTAGGTCTGATCATATGTTGGATCTCTGTATCACAAATTAAGGGTTTATCAGTGGCCATAGTTAGGGTTCAACAGGAGATCAAGGTTAGAGTCTCAGTCTGGAACTGGTCTTAACTACTTAGTCTTGGACCAGATATAGGCAGCGAATATATGACTAGATCTAGAGACTCAGTTTAATCAGAGTTAAAGTAGTGGAGTATGGCCAGAAAGAGGGTCAGCTGATGGACAGAATTAAGGTTCCCATCTCAGGGACCAGAGTTAAGGGCTCAGTCTGAAATTCAGGTTAAGTCCAGAGTTAGGTACTCAGGCTACGTCTTAGGTTAGATATTTGGTTGGAGCCCAGGGTTAAACCGAAGAACTGTGTTCAGTGTTAGCAGCTTGGTCTCTGCCCAGACTGAAGAGACCTGCTCCTTAGCTTGTGGTCAGTGATAGTGGTTTCTTAATTATATCTGAATAAAGTTGTCATGAAAAGGTTTAGAAAAGGAAGAGATTCCCACAGACAAACTAGCAGGCATGATGCAGGAAAGGAACCGTGGAAAGAGGCTGACTACTGAATCAGGGTTTTATGCTTTGGAGGGGCAGGGCAAGCGCAGGAGTCTGAGGAGAAAGGAAGGAACTGGTCAAGGGGGAGGAGTACCCCAGGGAAGTGGATTCCTGCTTCTCAAAGGAGAAAACCTTTACAAGATGTCTGGATGGAAGTAGTGCAAGTTTTAAAAATTTGCAAAGAATGGAAACTCGCGTTTGCCAAGAGCTTCCATCACCTTCTTAGTGTCAGTAATAAGCTTTCCTGAGCACTTGTTCTAAAGTGTTCCCCCACCTTTCCCCATACTGCACTGTGTGGGGAAATCACACCATACTCCCACATGCTCCAAAAGTATGTATGGGATGCATGCACACATGTTTGTTTTCACTTACGTTCTCCCATTGAATCTTCATGACCATTATTTATGATCAGTGTTCTTGTCACCATTATACAGATGAGGAACCCAGTTAAGCTAATTAAGAGACTAGCAAGGTCATACAAGCTGGTAAATGCAGAGCCCAGTTTCGAATCCAGGTTTATCTTACTCCATGCTGTGCCCCTTTGCACGCCACCACTCGGCCTATAAGTTTGTAAGTTGTAAGATTTACATCTCACCTTCAACCCTTGACTTCGTAAACTTCATTTCATTTAATTCTCAACTCTGTAGAGTGGTTTGCACTATTATTATCCCTTTTAACAGTTGAGTTGACGTGTGTTCAGAGAGGGTAAGTGATTTTTCTCACAGTCACACAGCTAATAAGTGGCAGAGGGGCTATTAGAACCTAAACACGTCCAACCATCAGCTGAAGTTTTTCCTGGTTTATCATGCTGCCTCAGAATACCTCGAAAAGACATCTGATGGACATTGTGGACTTTGCTGCAGGCTGATGTTGGGAAGGATTTAGTGATAAGAATATAGTAGGCTTCCACTATGCTATTCATTCCAGTGATTTGAACCTGTGAGAGAATGAAAGTACACAGAAGGAGGCACAGCATAAGGTCAATTGGGCGTAGATGTGCTGTAGGGCACCCCCTTAATGAGAATCACTAAGTGTAAAGTGAGAGTTAATGATGGTGTATTATGCATATGACGAGTGCAGGAGTGGAGAAAGGTAGATGGTCACTGAAGTAGGCTATACCTAAGGACCATCCCTGCCAACTCTTTGCCTATGAAACTCAGCCAAGTTTCCATCATTTCCACAGTCTGCTCATGACTTGGCTTATCTCCATTAGATCAGGCATCCACATATTCCCCTAGGAAGTTTATATGCTGAGCTTAAGAGGAATTGATTATACTTCTGCCTTCAGAATGGCTGAGCAAGCTCCTACCGGAACTATGGGACACCATCAAGACCAACATATCACAACAGGAATCCTAAAAGAGAAAAGAGAGGAAGGGGTAGAAAGAATATTAGGGGCAATAATGACCAAAACGTCCCTAATTTGATGAAATACATAAATATGTATCTTTCTAAACTCCAAATAGAATAAAATTAAACCACCTTTTTTCCAGCTTTTTTGAGGTATGACTGACAGATAAAATTATAAGATATTTAAGGTGTTTCCACATGGTGGTTAGATATGTGAGTTAACGCATCAGTCACCTCACGTTATTTACCCATCCTTTTCCCCTCCTTCCTTTCCTCCGTCCCTCAGCCCCGCTCTCTTTTTCTTTCTTAAATGTAGTGAGAACATTTAAGTTCTACTCTCATCAAATTTCAATGAGACAATCCAATGTACTTTTCAATGCTATGGTCGACAGATATTCTTTGGCAATAGTTTAGTACCCTTTCTCCAGGGAAAATCTTGTGCATGAATTTAATACCTGATGCCACCCCTGCCAGCACTTGGCCGTGGTGTACGCAGTGCTTCTATCCTAAGATCATTTTCTCTGCGTGTATAGTGGGCGTAACTTTGCCCTAAGGGATCCGCAACCCTACACCCAATTATTGTGCACTGTGGGGGCATCAGACTAGAGGCTGAGTGCTGTCTCTGGCTGGAAAAAAGTGAAGAATGGGCCTCTAACCCACAACTGAGGAGCTTCAGCATGGCCTTTTCGTGGGTCTTACTGTTTTTCTTGTTTTCCTCGACTGACATGACCATGGACCAAGATCCATTAGCTATAAATCCAAAATTCAGTAACCTCCAAAAACCAAAATTTTCATAAATTTGGCACCAAAACTCAATAGGCAGCAAAACTTGACCCCAACTGATACAAGGCTTTGTATAGTCTTTATGTTAGTTGCTCAACTGTGTCTGACTCTTTGCAACCCTATGGACTGTAGCCCACCAGGCTCCTCTGTCCATGGGATTCTCCAGGAAAGAATACTAGAGTGCATAACCAGTCCCTTCTCCAGGGGATCTTCCTGAACCAGGGATCAATCCCAGGTCTCCTGCATAGTAGGCAGATTCTTTACCATCTGAGTCACCAAGGGGAGATTGTGAAGGACAGAGAAGCCTGGCGTACTATAGTCCTTGGGGTCATAAAGAATTGGACACAACTTAGTGACTGAACAACAACATAGTCTTTATGTATAAACTGTTTATGTGACTGTCCATTTCACTATGAAATACTAATGTCTTTATAACACCTACCAGGAGTATTATATAATATATTATATATTCACATATTACCTGTCCAAAATACCTCAAATTCTGAATTTCAGGAATCATCAAACCCTAAAGGTTTTCTATGAAGAATTTTGGACATGTATATTCTTTCCTCCTTGCTGTCTTGTTCTGATGTTACTTTCCTCACTTTATCCAACATCTGGCAACATCTGCCAAGGCCAGGGAATGGAAACACTGATTTTTCCCTTTACTTTTACTCTATATGGGTCTATATGGGTCTTTGTATTTAAAAGTAGGCTTCTTGTAGAAGACATAATTGTGTCTGGCTTTTTTATTCCATGTGAAAAATCTGTGTCTTTTAAGTGGTATATTTACACAACTTGCACTTACTGTCTTTCCTGATATAGTTTGGGTGAAATGTGCCACCAGTGCTTGCTGTTTTCTATTTATTCCATTTCTTCTTTGACTTTTCAATGTTTACAGTTTTATAAACTGAGCATTTTTATTCCATTTTGCCTTGACTACTGGCTTTTAATTTGTACCTCTTTTTGAAAATTGAGTGGTTCCCTAGAGTTTACAATATGCATCTTTAGTTAATTGGGATCTATAATAGAAATGAAGTGAAATTTTTCCTAGAAACAAATTTAGTAGAAAATGTGAAACATTTTTACAAAGTAGTTGCCTAGACCAGAAAAACGGAATGCGATAACTGGGAACAGTGTCCATACCTAGACCTAATGTAGCATGGGCCACTCTCATAATTTATAAGTATGTAAAGTTGACAGGGATGCAGAATTTACCCAAATGAGTGTCCCTTATTCCTTTTCTGACTACTCTACATACCACCTTGGCTTGTATATATGAGACTTGACTTGAGAGTGAAAAGTTCAGCTGTCAGGACACTGAATATTTTTTTGTAGTAGAGCTGCAAATTACTTATTAAATTTATATTTATTTATATTTATATTATTTATATTATGCATATTTATTAAATAAGTAATAATAAATTACCATGACAGGAGAGGAAGCGGTAAGCAAAATAATATCTTTATTTTTTCTTCCACTCCAGTTTCATATCCAAAAACATATTCTTCCACGCCACACTGGCAAACTCTCCAGAGTCCTCCACCTAAAGACCCACTTGTAATCCAGCTGGAAACAGGGTCTAGATGCTAAGCTCCAAACCTGACAATATTACTACTGTACAAAAATCAGGTGTAACTTGTCAAGCTCTTGTTGTAAGACAGACGCCGAGCTCTTTAAATGCACTGGGTCATTTAACCTTCATAACAGTTTTATGAAATGGCTCCTGTTGTTATCATCTTAATCTTATAGACGAAAAGAATGAAGGAAGAGAAATTAAGCAACTTATTCAGGTTCATAGTGAAGAATTACAGAAGCAAAGATTTTGATATACCTCATGTCTCCTTTGCACCTTCACTTTCTTTTGAAATTGGTGTATGGCATAACCTAATAAACAGACTCATAGACATTGTGTGGGAGGAGTGGGTAGGGTGGGCTGTGAGTCTGGGCATCCACCCACCCACCCTCCACTGCCAAGATCCAGCAAGGCCAAGATATTTTTATACCCATTTTTCATATAGAGGCAGGAATGTGAAATTCACTATGCAGATTTGTTAATATGATTATTTGGCTGGAAACGCAGACACTGTGAATACTTTCCCTCACTGATCCCTAAGGACCACTCTGATACAAAATATTATGTGTTGATGGGTATGTTTTTCTTTACATGCATGCATGGGTATGTATTTATATGCATGATTCTGTGGCAGTTAACACACATGTGTTTAGTATATTGGTTCTGAAACTTTAGTCTAATATCAATTACCTGGGTAAAATCTCAAGTATCTCTGGACCCTATCCTTGGTGATTCTGATTCAGCTTAGCTGGCATGGGGTGCAACGGTTTGTGGTATGCACCTGAAGTGATTCGAATGAAGGTTGTTTATGCACAACACATTTTGAGAAGCAATAAAATAATGGTTTAGTGTGAACTCTGGAGCCAGGCTGTTAGTGAGTGGTTTTAGGTGTAAGCAGATCAACTTGCCTCTCTTAACCTGTTTTCTTGTCTGTGAAAAATGAATAATAGTACCTGCCTCACAAGGTTGCTGTGAGGATTGAATGGCACATATGATTTCAAGCATGTCTCTTTTGATGTGCCTGACCCATCATAAGTTCTCAATAAACAGTAGCTCTTAGTATTTCTGTAAAGCTACACTAGGAGGGATCTGAGACATAGTCGCAACCCTATAATACTTACAATTAAGAAGATGTGGGACTTCCTGGAGGTCCAGTGGTTAGGAATCTGCCTGCCAACGCAGAGGCCATGGGTTTGACCCCCGGTCCAGGAAGATCCCACATGCCTTGGGGCAACTTGTGTGGCCAACTACTGAGCCCATGTGCTGCAACTACTGAAGCCTGCACACTCTGGGGCCACAACCTGAAACCTGTGCACTGCAGCTAGGGAGTAGCCCCCAGTCACCACAACTAGAGAAAGTATATCAAAGACCCAGCACAGCTATAAATAAATCAATAAGCGAACAGGATAGAAAGAAGACTACAGCACATGAAAAAGCTAGAGGACGTGTAGACATGTTCCACTGTGAGATGCTGACTTTAAGGGTGGGTAGTAAATAGGAATCTCGAGACTGAAGTGAGCACTAAGAAAGGTGTAGCACCTTATCTGGAGGGCTTCATTGTGACCAAGAACTGCAACGCCAAGATAAGTGTGGTACTACAGTTGCAGGCATACCTAGATTTATTGCGTTTCACTTCACTGTGCTTCACAGATACTGCACTGAGCAAGTCTGTTGGTACCAGTTTTCCAGCAGTTTCATATCTCTGTGTCACATTTTGGTAATTCTTACAATATTTCAAACATTTTCATTATTTTAACATTTGTTATGATGATCTGTGTTCTTTCACATTACTATTGTAATTACTTTGGAATTTTTAACAATAAAATATTTTAAAATTAAGGTATGTAGGTTTTTCAGACAAATACTATGCATATTGCACCCTCAGAAGTTATAGTGTAAATGTAACTTTTATATGTACTGGGAAACAAACAAACCAAAAAAATCACGTGCCTTCCTTTATTGCAATACTTGCTTTATTGTGGTGGTCTGGACCTTAACTTGCAATATCTCCAAGGTTTGCTGTATATAAATTAGCATAGCACTTTTCACATGTCAGGTGTTCATAGAAGGAAGATGGCAACTTGAGCTAGAGAAATCAGAAAAATCTTCATGGAACAGTTAGAAGTCAAGCAGGTCCTCAGTGGATGGGGAGGGTTTGAGAGGGTGGAGAGGAGAGGACTAGCACATTCAAAGCAAAGGAAGTGGCCTGTGTTGGGCATGGAGATGGGAAAAGAGGCAGCAGCAGCAGGTACCAGTCACCTTGTATTCCTGGCGTTGTGCACCAGAGGGCGCTAGTCACCCACACCACCGCCCCTCAGCCCAGAATTGTGCAGTGCTATTCCCTTCAGCACGGAGAAGGAAATGGCAACCCACTCCAGTATTCTTGGCTAGAGAGTCCCGTGGACAGAGGAGCCTGGTGGGTTGCTGTCCATGGGGTCGCACAGAGTCAGACAACTGAAGCGCCTTAGCATGCATACATGCATTGGAGAAGGAAATGGCAACCCACTCCAGTGTTCTTGCCTGGAGAATCCCAGGGATGGGGCAGCCTGGTGGGCTGCCGTCTATGGGGTCACACAGAGTGAGACATGACTAAAGTGACTTAGCAGCAGCAGCAGCAGCAGTTGCCCTTCAGTGCATGCTAGTAAACATTGAACAAGTGGGGAGGGGCCAATTACTGGGGGCTACCAGGACCAGGAATTTTGATCATAGCTGATAACCTCACTCCCTGAGAAGGATTTAAAGAACCTGGAAAGCTGGAAAGGTGGAGGGGTTGCAGACAATGTGAGTGGAAATCAAGGGATGTTTAGGACCTTAGGTCCTACGTCTCAATAAAACTAGGGGTGGGAGCTGCTCTTGTACTGCTTTCCCAAGATAGGAGAGGGAGATTCAGTTATCTAAGCCTGGCCTCCTTATCTACTGAACTCTGCTGGTGGCCCTATGACAGGAGAAGCTGTCATTTAAGCATGATTTGGTATTTTCTTTATGCCTAGCTCAGACCTATGAAGTGTCAGTTTGGCTGACACTTCATAAATTAGAAATAACTTCTGTGCCCAATCTCTCAACTTTGTCCTGACCACACTCTGTAAAGAAGTTCTTGTTCAGTCGCTAAGTCATGTCTGACTCTTTGTGACCCCATGGATGGCAGCACACCAGTCTTCCCTGTCATTCACTGTTTCCCAGAGTATGTTCAAATTCATGTCCATTGAGTTGGTGATGCTATCTAACCACCTCATCCTCTGTCGTCCCCTTCTCCTCCTGCCCTCAATTGTTCCCATCAGGTCTTTTCCAGTGAGTCAGCTCTTCACATCAGGTGGCCAAAGTATTGGAGCTTCAGCTTCAGCATCAGTCCTTCCTTCCAATGACCATTCAGGGTAGATTTCCTTTAGGATGGACTAGTTTGATCTTCTTGCAGTCCAAGGGCTTCCCTGGTGGCTCAGAGAGTAAAGAATCCGCCTGCAATACAAGAGACATGGGTTCCATCCCTGGGTCAGGAAGATCCCCTGGAGAAAGGAAAGGCTACCCACTCCAGTATTCTTACCTGGAGAATTCCATGAACAGAGGAGCCTGATTGGCTACAGTCCATGGAGTCACAAAGAGTCAGACACAACTGAGCGACTGTGAAGAACAGAGATAATTATTAATAACACCATTTCACAGAGGTAGAAACAAAGTCTAAGGAGTGTGTCAACTCAACTTAGATCATGCAGTTAGTAAGTGATGTTTTCTCAAAACCCAAGTCTTCTTACTCTAAGATGATTTTTAATTTATAATATCATTAGCTCTCTACCATATTAGATGCTATGTAGAGAGAAATACTAATTAAGTAGAAACCACGGTCCGTACCCTCAAGAAGCCTAAATTTTGGAAAGAAATAAACATGCTAGCATTGTGACTTTAAGCAAGTCCACTCCTATTTCTGGGTTGAAACTTGGTCTATAAAATAATAGTTTGCACTATATGATCTCAAACATTTTACGTTTCACATCCTCCTAGAAATAAACAACCATTGAATCACACACACAAAAAAGGTGCATGATGACATAATGTGGTTGGGTGAGGAAATAATCACTCAGGCCAAGTTGGGGAAGCAGCTACAGAGTGCAATGGCTAGAGTTCCCATGAAGGAACGAAGGGAAAAATGGAACTAGGGAAAAAGCCCTACTCTCTTGTTGGTGCTTACTCCACTTACTCTGATTGATATCCACCAGTGTGCTGGTCCCACAAATAGGCTGTAGGTTGGCTCTTTGAAACACTTCTGTATGCATTCATCACCAGCCTCCTTGCTGCTCACTGATTTTAGGTAAAAGTAGGGGTTAGTCAACACAGACATCCTAGAGAAGAATGTCACAGATCCTGTGATGTGTCAGAAAGAATTCAGGATAGTAGGAATAGGAGTCACTGAAGTGACTGAGAACCAGAAAAGGGTTAGCTTCCTAAGGCACCCATCTGGAAGGCTTCAGTGTGATGAGGGACTGGTAATAATAAGATAATTGTAGTACTACAATTTTATATATTAAAGATAGCACTTTCGACCTGCCAGGTACTTTCACAAGTGTTTTACAAGAAATAACTCTCACTCTTTATGAGAACCTTCAGTTCAGTTCAGTCACTCAGTCGTGTCCGACTCTTTGTGACCCCATGAACTGCAGCACGCCAGGCCTCCCTGTCCATCACCAACTCCCGGAGTTCTCTCAAACTCACATCCATTTATGTGATAGCAACTCTTTCCCCCCCGTTTTACAATTGTGGAAACTGATGTATATTATGCAGCCTCTACCCACCTGTCTTCCTCAGAGCTCTTTTCTTAAATTCTCTCCCTCCACCTTGAACCTCACTATTGATCTGCCTTATCTTTGAATAACATTTTATTCCAATACTGTACTATTGTGTAAAATAAAAGGCTCAAAGTCTAGAATTTTGAGGATGCCAGAGTCAAGGCGCCTTGTAAATCTTGCCAGCTATCACTAACTAATCCTTCCTCTGCCCTCCCAACCTCATAGGAATGTCTTCAATGGGACCTCTTCCAGGAAGTACCAGCTAGTGACTGGGGAAATGGCGAGAGGTTAGAAATCAGGCGGAGAGGGTGTCTCCCAGCCAAAGGGATTAAGAAGATTTAAAGAACCTTGAAAATGTGTCCGGGGGACACTGTCTTAAAAGAAAGTCCTCCTGGCCCAAATGTTTGACAGGAAGGGTGAGGGGAGGTAGAAATACATGAATGACTTCTATGCGCATGGCTATAACCTGACTTATGGGCTAAGATGGTCCACGCAGTGTGCTTTGGGGAAGGCTTTAAACAAACAAAAAACAAAATCTCTCCTCCCTTAAGAAACTCTTGTTTGAGTCTTCAGGAAACCCCTTGAGAATTCAGAAGCCTTTATACAGTTTTGCTCAGAACGTATGGGCTCCTCACATTCTCTGCTGCCACCTGGTGGACAACAGGAGGTAATGAATAACCAGTCAATCCTAAAGGAAAACAAACCTGAATATTCATTGGAAGGTCTGATGCTGAAGCTGAGACTCCAATACTTTGGCCACCTGATGCGAAGAACTGACTCATTTGAAAAGACCCTGATGCCGGGAAAGATTGAAGGCGGGAGGAGAAGGGGACGACAGAGGATGAGATGGTTGGATGGCATCATCGACTCAATGGACGTGAGTTTGAGTAGTCTCCGGAAGTTGGTGATGGACAGGGAGGCCTGGTGTGCCCCTGTCCATGGGCACGCAAAAGGTCGGACACGACTGAGAGACTGAACTGATAGGAAATTGGGCGGTTGAGTTTGGAGGGGGAGAAGAGAAATGAGGCTGGAGGTGGGTAACGCTGTGGTGGGCAAGCATGTGGGGAGTCCAGGGCACCCTAAGGATAATCAGGTGCTTTCTGAGGCTAGTGAAACAAGGAAAGGGGCCCAAGGGGCATAGAATGTTAGAGATAATATGTGTAATGCCTCTGGCCTCCAGATGCAACTGCACCAAAAGTTACTACAGAGTTCTCACCGCATGTGAGGACAGAGCTAAGAATTTAAATGTAGTTTTAATTTTAATACTGACAGCTACCTTTTTCAGCACCTTCATTTTTCAGACAAGTAAAGTGAGACTCAGAAAGGTTAAGTAACTCACAGAGCTAGTTAGTGGCAGAGACAGTGTTTAAATTTTTGACCATGATGTCATACATTGTGACAACTTCCAATGGTAAACAGTTGACCCTTGAACAACATGGGAGTTGGGGCCCTGACCCTCCATATAGAAGAAAACCCACCTATAACTTTACAGATACCTCTGTATCTGTGATTCCACAGCCATGGATTCAGCCATCCACGGATCGTGTAGTACATTAAATCCATGTGTAAGTGGACCCATGCGGTTCAAATTTGTGTTGTTCAAGGGTCAACTGTATATGATGTGAAATCTGACTAAGAAGGAGTCTTAAGTACTTCTAATTTGGGGCAAGGAGGCTCTGGGGGAAGGGAAGGAGTAGTATACATATCACTGCTTCTAACAAGTCCCATTTCAAGTATGAAGAAACCAAACAGGCTAATCCAGAGCTCACCCCACCCCCACTCCCTCAGTCAGTAAGAACACTCTTAAGCACTGACTCTTTCCAGGGCTTTGTGGTCTATGAGGGCATTTTTCCTAGGAGCACTGGTATGCCAATGTTACTCATTTCTCCTTTCTGCCATCTTCCTCCTCCACACACCTACCCACACGTACACTCTAGGTCTTCTAAAACTCTCAGGTTAAGGAATGTGTCAGTGTGTTTCTTCAAAAATGCTGTCCCATGGGGAACAGAAGACCAAAAGCAGATGTCATCTATGTTGATCAGGACATTAGTCAATTACTTGGTTAAAAAAAAAAGGAGATGCTAAAAGAATCAGCAAACCATGAACACCTGCTATATGGTGAGGGCTTAACTGCAGAATCTTATCTAATCCTCCCAGCTTCTGTGAGGCACGTTCTATAAGCATCTCCATTTAAAACTGAGGACAACTGAGGTTCAGAGCAGAGGGTAAAGTGTCCGCCTGCTGGGTTTGATCCCCAGGTCAGGAAGAACCCCTGGAGAAGGAAGTGGCAACCCACTCCAGTACTCTTGCCTGGAAAATCCCATGGACAGAGAGGCTAGGCAACTTTTCTGTTGCTTTTCCAGACATTTGTTTTGTATATACTTCCTCCTAATCTGTGCTTTGCCATTTAAGTTTCTTTTTGGTGTCTTTCAAAGAGAAAATAAATTACTTTTGACATAGTTCAACTTATTGTACTATGACCATTATATGTTTATTATTCCTAGTACACATCTGTACTCCTTTCATATAGATTGTAATTGGCAATCCTAAAGTCAGTTCATCCTGATAGAAACTTTTTTTTTTTTCAAAAGAGAAAATGAGGTTCAAAAGTGTTAAGTGATTTGCCTGAGGCTGCCCTACAACTAGGTGCCAGAGTTGGAATTCAAATGCCATCCTACTGGCCCCAGAGCCAGAGTTTCTTGAATTACTCTGCACTGCCCCCTGTCATCTCCATCCTTTGGCCATCAGCTCTATGACAGCTGAAACCAGAAAGCAGAGCCTCGTGTTGCTCAGCCTCAGCTGGGAGCATGTACTTTGGGCAACTCCAATTTTTCACCCCACTACATATGTTAGATAAACTAGACTTTAAAGCAAAGAAAAATTTCCCAGAGAGGGATATTATATAATGATAAAATGATCAATCCACCAAGAAGACAAATCCACATGAAATGTACGTGCACTGGACAATGCAGCTGCAAGTTACATGAAGCAAAAAATAATAGAACTGAAAGAAGAAGCAGACAAGTCCACAATTATATTTAAAGAATTAAACACCACTCTTTCAATAATTATAGAACAATTAGAATATCCACAAGGATGTAGAAGAATTCAAGAACACCATCAACCCACAGAATCTAATCCACATTTATAGAACATTGCATCCAATGGTAAAAATACACATAATATCAAGTGTCCACAGAACATATGCTAAGATAGACAATCTTTTATACCATAAAACTTAACCTCAACAAATTTTAAGAGTTGAAATCATACAGATATTGTCTTCCAACTACAATGGAAAAAAACTTTGAAATCATTAAAGAACAATAACAGGAAAAATCTCAAAACACTTGGAGAGTAATCAATGCTCTTATAAATAAGCCATGCGTCAAAGAGAAAGTTGCAAGCAAAATTTAAAATAAAAATACGAAATACACAAAATACATTAAACTGGATAAAAATGAAAATAAGACATATGAAAAATTGTGGAACACAAAACAAGACTGAGAGTGAAATTTATAGTGCTGAAAGTTTACATTAGAAAAGAGGTATTTTAAATCAACAATCTAAATGGCCACCTCAAGAAAGTAGAAAAAGGGATGTAGCCAAAATGGTGAGTAGGAAGACACAGAGCCCACCTTGTTCCATAGACACACCAAAATTACACCTATTTACAGAGCAATTATCTGTGAGAATTACCTGAGTAGTAGCAGAAAAGATTTTCGACAACTGAAGGTATAAAGAAAGAATCACGAGACAGATAGGAGGGGCAGAGACATGATATACTCAAGGGCCATATCCCTGGGTAGGCAGTGCACAATCAGCAGGATATTACAATTGTAGACATTCTCCCCAAGGACTAAGGGGTCTGAACTCACACTGGGCTCCAAAGCCTGTGTGTCCTGCACCAGAAAGATGAGCCACCAGAACATCTGGCTTTGAGGCCACCAGGGCTTGAGTATGGGAGAGTCAGAAGACTTAAGGAAATACACATTTCACACTCTCTGAGACAGAAGCAGTAATTTGAAAGGATCCTGAGTCTGACCCACTTGCTGATCTTGGAGAACCTCACAGATAGGCAGGAGAGAACTGGGACGTCCTCTGGGGATACAGTCAGTGGCAGCACCCATCTTTGGGAGCTTATTCTATCATGACACGGGTGCTGGCAAGAGCCTTTTTGGAATCCTTTTCTTATTCTATTAGCTCTGGGAGCTTACCCACCCACCAACGGGCCAATACTAGTCCCAGAGACACTGGCTCTACGGCCAGGTGCCCTAGGACTTAGCCCTGCCCATCAGGGCAACCACATCATGTGGATCTGCCACAACAGAAGGGCCCATGCGGCCTGCATATGGGGCACACCTAGAACATTTAGCTCTGGTGAACAGAGGGGAATATACTTCTGGGTCCCATAGGACTTCTCCTAAATAAAGCGACATCTTCAAGATTAGAAAACACAACCAGCCTACCTAATACATAGAAATAAACACAGAGAATTCAGCAAAATGACAGAGGAATATGTTCCAATTGAAGTAACATGAATAAAAACTAAAAACGAAGCAAAATGGAGATAAGCAATTTATCTGATAAAAAGTTCAAACTAATGATTATAAAGATGTTCAGTGAACTCAGGAGAAGAATGGATGAACACAGTGAGAAGATTAACAAAGAGTTAAGAAATATAAAGAAGAACCAAACAGAGAGGACTGCAATAACTAAATGAAAAAATACATTAGAATTTTTCACAAGATTTCACAAAATACACAAGAATCAATAGTAGATTTAATAGTACAGACAAATGGACCAGCATGCTGGAAAACCAAGTAGTGGAAATCATCCAAACTGAACAGAAAACAGAAAAAAAAAATTAATTTAGGATAGTTTACAGGACCTCCAGGACAACATCAAGCATGCTAACATTTGCATTATAGGGGTCCCAAAAGGAGAAGAGAGAAAGAGGATGAGAATTTATTTGAAGAAATGATAGCTGAAAACTTCCATAACCTGGGAGAGGAACTAGACATCCAGGTCCCAAAAGCACAGAGTCCCAAATAAGATGAACCCAAGACACATAATTAAAATGGCAAGGGATAAAGATGAAGAGAGAATCTTGAAAGCAGCAAGAGACAACCAGTTAGTTGTGTATAAAGGAACTCAGTATCAGCTGACTTTTCAGGAAAAGCTTTACAGGCAAGAGGTGAGTGGCAGGATATATTCAACAGAGATAAAAATAAAAACCCTGCAACCAAGAATAGTCTACCCAGTCAGGCTATCATTCAGATTTGAAGGATCGATAAAGAATTTTACAAAAAACAAAAACTAAAAGAGTTCAACACCATGAGGCTGCCTTAAAATGAACTTTCAAGGAAGTTCTCTAGGCAAAAAGAAAAGACCACAACTGCAAATCATGAAAAAAATCTCATTGATAAATGCAAACATACAGTAAAGAGTAGACAAACCATTTACAAGCCTAGTAAGAAGGTTAAAAGACAAAGTATTAATAGTAAAATCACCTATATCCACAATAAGTAGTTAAGAGAAACACAAAAAAGATATATAATATGATGAATGCATTAAACATTGAGGGAAGAGGTAAAAATGTAGAATTGTTAGAATGCATTCAAACATAAGAAATCAACTTAAAATAATCATATATATATGTATATAGTTATATATGAACCTCATGGCAAGCACAAAACAAAAATCTGTAATAGATACACACACACACACACACACACACACACACTCATGACAGGGTAGGGGGAGAAAGGAATCAAAATATAACACTAAAGATAGTCATCAAATCACAAGCGAAGAGAACAAAAGAAGAAGAAAAGCGGAAAACAAACTACAAAAACAAACAGGAAGCAACAATTTGGCAGTAAGTACATGCACTATCAATAATTACTTTAAATGTAAATGAATTAAATGTTCCAATCAAAAGACATAGGGTACCTGATAGATAAAATCACAAGATCCATAGATATGCTGCCTATGAGAGACTCATGTAAGACCTAAAGACACACATAGGCCAGTTCAGTCCTTGAAAAGTAATCAATATAACCCATCATCAGAGTGGAGAAGAAAAATTATAGATCATATCAATCAATGCAGAAAAATGATTTAACAAATTTCAATATTCATTAAGCGTAAAAACTCTCAGAAAAATAGAAATAGACGATAATTTCCTCAACTTGATACAGAGCATCTACAAAAAAACCTACTGTTAGCATTATACATGAAAAATATATTCAACATCATTAGTCATTAAAACTACAAAGAGGTATCTCTATGAATAGAACAGCTAAAATAAAAATAATGACAATACCAAATGCTATCAGGAATGTGGGAAAACAATCTCATACATTGCCAGTGTGGAATAGGCTGTCAATCTGGGAAAAGGCTTGATGTTTTCTTTAAAAACTACCCATATAGTTACTATATAACCAGTAATCATACTCCTGAACATTTATTCCAAAGAAATAAAAACTAATGTTGTAAAGCAACTATACTCCAATAAAATTTTTTAAAGTTTATGCCCACACAAAAATGTGTGCACCTATATTTAAAAAAACAACACACATTTTTACTTTTTATTTTCATTTATCATATATCAGAATTTGTAGTATAATCATGCTGTTTTCATCAACTCTGTTCTACTAACTATTGAAATGTTTAATCAACTACTTTTAGATTGAGTAATTCTTACAGATACAAGACATTATAGCAACTTTATTTGAGACAGCTCAAGATTGAAAACAACCCTGTTCATTCAACTTCATTCATTCAACTTCAATGAATGAATATTTAAACTGCTGTATGTGCATGCAATAAAAAGAACAAAGTATGATGCAATAACCTGCATGAATGTTCAGGGAATTATGCTGAGAAAAAGAAAAAAATCCCCCAAAGTTACATGTTGTGTGACTTTCTTTATGTAACATTCAAACAGATTAGTGGTTGCCAAGGGTTAAGAAGGGAATGGGGAGGGGGGGTAGAAAGAAAGTGGATGTGACTAAGGACAGCATAAGTGATCATTTTGGTGATGGAACTATTTTATATCTTGACAACATCTGTATCAATATCCCGGGTGTGCTTTTTCAAGATGTTACCATTGAGGGTACACAGGATCTCTCTATCATTTCTTACAAATTCAACTGAATCTACAATTATCTCAAAATAAAAATTTAATTTAAAAACGTTCCTGGATCACAAAAGGAAGTCTCAGTAAGTAACGTCTTCTGGGGGAAAAAAGGCAATTGGAAAGGAAGCATCCCATGGAGGCTTGATAATGAAGGGAAGAAGGAAAGGGATAATTTTAAAAAAGAATGACAATGAAAAAACACTCCACAGTCATCACCACCACCAAAAACAAAACAAAACAACAAAAAAACCCACTCTTTTATATCTCAGAAAAAGGGACTCTTGAATCAAAATGCCTACTTAATTTCTGCATTCAAATGCAATTCTTATTGCTATTGAAGGAAATATATTGTTTTACAATGAACACAAACAGAAAGTTAATATGAACAAAATGGTAAAATTAAAATAAACTTACTTCAGTGATGAAAATTTCTCCCCAAATCAAGCATGAGGAAAAGAAAATTTTAATATATCACAAAATAGTAAAAATAATACTTTAAATTAGAAATTAATTGAAAATTTTTATACAGTTTTTCATTTTATTTATTTAAAAATAGTTTTAGTTTTACACTAGTTATTAGAAATGCAAATCAAAACTACAGTGAGGTATCACCTCACAGACTGGTCAGAATGGCAATCATCAAAAAGTCTAGGGAAATAAATTCTGGAGAGCGTGAAGAAAAGGGAATCGTCCTACACTGTTGGTACCACTGTTAGGGAGAACAGTATGGAGATTCCTTAAAAACTAAATATTGAACTACCATATGATCCAGCAATTGCACTTCTGGGAATATATCCAGAGGCCCATGCAACTCAGTGTTCGTAGCAGCACTATTTACAATGGACAAGACATGGAAGAAACCTAAACGTTCATCAGCAGATGAATAAATAAAGATGTGGTATTTATATACAATCAAATATTACTCAGCCATAAAAAGAATCAAATAATGCCATTTGCAGCAATATGGATGGACCTTCACTTACTAAGTGAAGTAAGTCAGCCAGAGAAAGACAAATATCATATGATATTGCTTATATATGGAATCTAAAAATGATACATATGAACTTATTTGCAAAAGAGAAATAGAGTCACAGATGTAGAAAACAGACTTACTGTTACTGGAGGGTAAGGGGAGATAAATTGGGAGATTGGGAATGACATATACACACTACTATATATAAAACAGATAACTAAAATAGATAACTAGTGAAGACCTACTGTATAGCACAGGGAACTCTGCTCAATACTCTGTAATGACTTATATGGAAAGGGAATCTCAAAAAGAGGGGATAGTATGTATATATATAACTGATTCTCTTTGCTCTACAGCAGAAACTAACACAACATTGTAAATCAACTATACTCCAATAAAATTTGACTCTTTTATTTTTAAAGTATATTTACTTAAAATATTTTAACAGCTTTATTGAAGTGTAATTGATATGCAGAAAATTGATATACATATCAAGTAGACATGAAAACAGAGAGATGTAAAATAAGTTGACTAAATTCAGGAAAGTAATTGAAGATATCATCATGGAAATGATGATTCAATTATAATGAAAAATCACCATAGAAATGCTGATAATTGAAGGACAGTTTGTAGCGTGCTCAGTCGTATCTGACTCTTTGCAACCCTATGGACTGTAGCCCGCCAGGCTTCTCTGTCCATGGAATTTTCCAGGCAAGAGTACTGGAGTGAGGTGCCATTTCCCTCCTCCAGAAGGACAGGTTGGCCAGATGTAAAATTCTTGGTTCATACTGTATTTCTTTGCATTTCTTGAAAATGCTGTTGTGTTTTTGTCTTGCTTTTCATGTGGCTATAGAGAAGTTTGATGCTAAGCTGACTTTTATTCATCTTAAGTTACTTCACTTTTTGCCAGGAGGCTCTGAGGATTATTTCTTTACCTTTAATGTATAATAGTTGCGCTCGGATTTTTCCTGTTGTTAACTGGGTCAGTTTTCCCAGGTACGTGATGAGCCTTATCAGTGTGAAGATCCAGGTCTCATTTTATTTATGGATTTTTCTCTTTAAACTATACCTTTAAAGATTAGATCTATTTTATTGTTACATAGGGAATATGTGGATATAGAAGGATATCAAATAAAGGTTAAATCAGATAACCCAGGCAGTAGAGGGAGAATAGTTATTATAAAAAGTAATAGTCTAAAGGTAACCACTGGAATGCACCTACAAATTTACCTAAATACAAAGAAAAAAAGAGAGACCACATAGAAAAACAGTTTATGTGATAACATACAGCATGATTGCGATGTGTCCACTCAGCTGGGGTACAGCCCTGGTTATTTAAAAACTAACTTATGTGTTGCTGTTAAAACAAAAATATTGCAGATGTAATTAAAGGCCGTAAACCACTGACTTTAAGTAAGGGAAATTATCCAGATAATCTGAATGGACCTGACTAACTCAAAGCAAGGCTGAGTTTTCTCCAAAAGACTAAGAAATTTTGCCTGTGAACAACAGTGTGTATTTTTCATTGAGTTATTGTAGTCATCTCTGTTTGATTCTTCTTTATATTTCTTAACTCTTTGTTAATCTTCTCACTGTGTTCATCCATTCTTCTCCTGAGTTCACTGGCTGCCCTATGGATTTCAGGCTTGGTTAGCCACTCCCACAACTGAGTAAACTAATTCCTATAAGAAATCTCCCTACACACACACACTTAAACACACGCATGCATGGATGAGCACACGTGCACGTGCACGCGCGCACACACACACACACACACACATCCTAAACTTTAGGTGCACCATGATTCTAGTGTAGGAAATCAGTTTTCAGTCTGATAAACTACCCAAGTTTCTAACTAAATCATAGTCTCATGCATTCAAATCATCTAATAACCTCAGTTAGAAATATTTTCTAAAAATATCTTGGCTATTCTCTATCTAGAAATGATGAAACTGATCTAGATTTCTCCGAACCTGTAGGCTATAAAATCGATAACTTCACAGTAATGATAATTAAGTATAGATAGAAGATCTTATGAATATAAAAGTCATAGTTCTACTTATCAATGTCATCAACTAGAAATGAAAACCTGAAAATATTGAATTATAAACTCTCAATACATAAGATGAAAACCTATACCACTAGAGATGCACTGCTCTATGAAAATCCATCCACTTAAAAATGATCGGCAAGGATAGGATATACTTGTCATTCACTGTAACAGTCATTCATAAGGCAAAAAAAAAGTGGGAGGCAAAAGAAAACTGTGAGAATAGCCTTAAATTAAATATTTCAAACCTAGCATGAACTTTTAAAGTTGGGGGTCCTATTTTTTTTTTTTACCCAATGGAGACCGAAGTTCTAACCTTGAATTCTAAATTCTTGTTATAGTGCTTTTTTCTTTTACTAGGGTGCTAATAAGAAAGAGGTAACAGCATCTGAAAGCAAGAATAAACCGGGAAAACAAACAACACCCAGTTCTGTCTAGCCGCAAAGCCAGTGCGCTCCGTCCCCCTGCACCGGCAACAGCAATAGCAGCAGAGGCTGGCGGCAGGAGACCCTCTGTAAAGCTCTCTGAAAATCAGCCAGAGAAGAAGCATTCTGATCACACTGAACCTAAAGGATCTGTCGGCAAGATGTGAAAGGGCAGTCCGAAGTCATCTCCCCTTGAGGAGAGCTTAAAATCCTTGTCAGTAGCATTTCTGATTTGGACTGGAGAAGACATCCAGCTGAAAAACAGAGCAAGCGGACAATAAGGGAAGCAAAGGTGGGGGAACCAATGAAACCCACGAAACCAGAGAAGCTAGCACAGCAAGTGCTGATACAAAACGTGCAGGTGTACAGATCCAGTGAGAAGTCAGACGATGGTGCGACAGTACTTGTACTTTGAAACAGACAAAAGCCCTAACTAAACTCTCAAAAGAATTTTTAGTACAAGTCATGTTTTATGGTCATTTTCTTTATTCGAGGATTAGATGGTTAGTCAGCATCGCTGACTCAACGGACATGAATTTGAGCCAACTCCAGGAGATAGTGAAGGACGGGGAGCCTGGCGTGCTGCAGTGCATGGGATCGGACACGACTTAGCGACTAAACAACAACAATTTTGTTTTCTTAATCTTGACAACAGACAACTCTTGCGTGTTTTATAATTAAACATGTAAGCATTTAAGAGGGAGCTATGGTTAGAACTTCCTCTGTATGTCCCAATTCCCATATCCAGTTCATCCCAAGGACTGCAGACAGAGAATATGAGCAACAAAGCTCTTTGAAGGGATGGGAGAGGGAAGACCATGAGAACACTAAAAGGATTAGAGTGCATTAATCTGGAAAGATGAAACAATCAATCATGAAGAATTACCACCAGTACGACGACCACCATTAAGCACTTACTGTATGACAGTCACCTTGCTAAGGGCATAGATATGTCCAAGGAGAGCTGATGGGCTATCAAGGCATATTTGAACATTTCTTCCTTCAGTTATAATGTCTATACAGTTGTGACCTAGTTAAAAACAGAATGTCACAGAGAGAATCTCAGATTTGAAATCCAAATATTCAGGTTTAAGCTCTAAGAGTATTAATAACTATATGCATGATCTTGAGAAAATTACCTAACCTTCTTGTGTGTGTGTGTGTGTGTGCGCACGCACGCACACTTGGTTGTTCAGTCGTGTCTAACTCTTTGTGACCCCATGAACTGTAGCCCACCAGGCTCCTCTGTCCATGGAATTCTCCAGGCAAGAACACTGGAGTCGGCTGCCATTTCCTACTCCAAGGGATTTTCCCAACCCAGGGATTGAATCCAGGTCTCCTGCACTAGACAGACTCTTTACCATCTGAGCCACCAGGGAAGCCCACCTAAACTTCTTCAGTCAGTACAGTTCAGTCGCTCAATCATGTCCAACTCTTTGTGACCCCATGAACCGCAGCAGGCCAGGCCTCCCTGTCCATCACCAACTCCTGGAGTTTACCCAAACTCATGTCCATTGAGTCAGGGATGCCATCCAACCATCTCATCCTCTGCCGTCCCCTTCTCCTCTTGCCTTCAATCTTTGCAACATCAAGGTCTTTTCTTTCTTTCTTTTTTTTTAAATTTTATTTTTACTTTATTCTACATTACAATTCAAATGAGTCAGCTCTTCACATCAGCTAGCCAAAATATTGGAGTTTCAGCTTCAACGTCAGTCCTTCCAAAGAACACTCAGGACAGATCTTCTTTAAGATGGACTGGTTGAATCTCCTTGCAGTCCAAGGAACGCTCAAGACTCTTCTCCAACACCACAGTTGAAAAGCATCAATTCTTCTGAGCTCAGCTTTCTTTATAGTCCAACTCTCAAATCCATACCTGACTACTGGAAAAACAAAAGCCTTGACTAGATGGACCCTTGTTGACAAAGTAATGTCTCTGCTTTGTAATATGCTGTCTAGGTTGGTCATAACTTTCCTTCCAAGGAGTAAGCATCTTTTACTTTCAAGGCTGCAATCACCATCTGCAGTGATTTTTGCAGCCCCCACAAAAACAAAGTCTGACACTGTTTCCACTGTTTCTCCATCTATTTCCCATGAAGTGATGGGACCGGATGCCAAGATCTTCGTTTTCTGAATGTTGAGCTTTAAGCCAACTTTTTCCCTCTCCTCTTTCATTTTCATCAAGAGGCTTTTTGTTGTTCTTCGCTTTCTGCCACAAGGGTGGTCTCATCTGCATATCTGAGGTTATTGATATTTCTCCCAGCAATCTTGATTCCAGCTTGTGCCTCATCCAGCCCAGCATTTCTCATGATGTACTCTGCATATAAGTTAAATAAACAGGGTGACAATATACAGCCTTGACAGAATCCTTTTCCTATTGGGAACCACTCTGTTGTTGCATGTCCAGTTCTAACTGTTGCTTCCTCACCTGCATACAGGTTTCTCAAGAGGCAGGTCAGGTGGTCTGGTATTCCCATCTCTTTCAGAATTTTCCACAGTTTATTGTGCTCCACACATTCAAAGGCTTTGGCATAGCCAATAAAGCAGAAATAGATATATCTGGAACTCTCTTGTTTTTTCCATGATCCAGCAGATGTTGGCAATTTGATCTCTGGTTCCTCTGCCTTTTCTAAAACCAGCTTGACCATCTGGACGTTTACGGTTCACGTATTGCTGAAGCCTGGCTTGGAGAATTTTGAGCATTACTTTACTAGCATGTGAGATGAGTGCAATTGTGTGGTAGTTTGAGCAAGTTTTGGCATTGCCTTTCTCAGGGATTGGAATGAAAACTGACCTTTCCCATTCCTGTGGCCATTGCTGAGTTTTCCAAATTGTTTGACATGTTGAGTGCAGCACTTTCACAGCATCATCTTTTAGGATTTGAAATAGCTCCACTGGAATTCCATCACCTCCACTTGCTTTCTTTGTAGTGATACTTCCTATGGCTCACTTGACTTCACATTCCAGGATGTCTGGTTCTAGGTGAGTGATCACATCATCGTGATTGTCTGGGTCATGAAGATCTTTTTGTATAGTTCTCCCGTGTATTCTTGCCACCTCTTCTTAATATCTTCTGCTTCTGTTAAGTCCATACCATTTCTGTCCTTTATTGAGCCCATCTTTGCATGAAATGTTCCCTTGGTATCTCTAATTTTCTTGAAGAGATCTCTAGTCTTTTCTATTCTATTGTTTTCCTCTATTTCTTTGCATTGATCCCTGAGGAAGGCTTTCTTATCTCTCCTTGCTATTCCTTTGAACTCTGCATTCAAATGGGTGTATCTTTCCTTTTCTCCTTTGCTTTTGGCTTCTCTTTTTTCACAGCTATTTGTAATGCCTCCTCAGACAAACAGTTTGCTTTTTGCATTTATTTTTCTTGAGGATGGTCTTGATCTCTGTCTCATATACAATGTCATGAACCTCCGTCTATAGTTCCTCAGGCACTCTGTCTATCAGATCTAGTGCCTTACAGCTATTTGTCACTTCTACTGTATAATCATAAGTGATTTGATTTAGGTCATACCTGAATATTCTAGCGGTTTTCCCAACATTCTTCAATTTAAGTCTGAATTTGGCAGTAAGGAATTCATGATTTGAGCCACAGTCAGCTCCCAGTCTTGTTTTTGCTGACTGTATAGAGCTTCTCCATCTTTGGCTGCAAAGAATATAAGCAATCTGATTTCAGTGTTGACCATCTGGTGATGTTCATGTGTAGTATCTTCTCTTGTGTTGAAGAGGGTGTTTGCTATGACCAGTGTGTTCTCTTGGTAAAACTCTATTAGCCTTTGCCCTGCTTCATTGTGTGCTCCAAGGCCAAATTTGCCTGCTACTCCTGGTATTTCTTGACTTTCTACTTTTGCATTCCAGTCCCCTATAATGAAAAAGACATCTTTTGGGTGTTAGTTCTAAAAGGTCTTGTAGATTTTCAATGAACCGTTCAGTTCAGCTTCTTCAGTGTTACTTGTCGGGGCATAGAGTTGGATTACCATGATATTGAATTCTTTGCCCTGGAAACAAACAGAGATCATTCTGTCATTTTTTCAGATTGTATCCAAGTACTGCATTTCGAACTCTTTTGTTGACTATGATGGCTACAACATTTCTTCTAAGGGATTCCTGCCCACAGTAGTATATATAATGGTCATCTGAGTTAAGTTCACCCATTCCAGTCCAGGACTATCTAAAAGATCTGTAAGGGGTGTTGGAACAATTAGTAGTTTGAGTTGTTTTTTTTTTTAAAGCAGCCAATTTTGTTCATATAAAACCTTACAGAAATGTTTTCCATGTAAAAGGGTTGAAAGTGCAAATCTTATGCTTGATGTACAATGAAGATCATAACAGTACCACCATCCCTCTGCTGGGCTGTCCCCATTCCCTGGAAGCAACCCTAAAGGTATCTATACAACTATCTTCTGGAGATGTATGGAATAGATTATCTTTAAGGACCCTTCTAAATCTAACATCCTATGGCTAGCTCTGAAATGTTTCTCACCTACATCTTCAAAAACTTTTGTTAAATCTAGTCAACAAGTATTTGTCAAATGTCTAGCATCATAGAAAACACAAGATAGAATTTCCACCTTGGAGGAGCTCACCAACTTTTTGGAAAACAAAATAAATAAAGTGGGGATGCACTTCAGAGGAAAGAGGGTTTCAAGGAGTAGGCCACCATCAAGGGCCCATGGAGTAGAAGATTCAGTTCCCCTTTTCATGGCTACATCATCAATGCCTGGTAGAGTAGGTGTTCAATAAATACTGAACAAATGAACTGAACTGATAGGTGGATGGATGCATGTGAAGTGAAGTTGCTCAGTTGTGTCCGACTCTTTGCCACCCCATAGACTGTAACTTATCAGGCTCATCTTTCCATGGGATTTTCCAGGCAATAGTACTGGAGTGGATTGCCGTTTCCTTCTCCAGCGGATCTTCCCGACCCAGGGATTGAACCCAGGTCTCCAGCATTGTAGACAGACGCTTTACCATCTGAGCCACCAGGGAAGTCCATATGGCTATGATATTACTCATGTTGACTGAAATTCAGCCAAAAGTTCTGCACAGTTAAAAGTATTTTCAAAGGTGAGAGATTTTTTTTTCTTATAAGCACAGTTTTACAAGGAAAGCAAATTTCTTCATTATTCATTCCACTATCCACTACCTAAAATTAAAGAGTGATATTTTATTAGAATAAAAACAAAGCAAAAAAGTGCACCCCATTATGTTAGCTCCCCAATTTGAGTCAGCAGACAAAATAAAGGCAAAATTCAGTCCAGCCATGTGAATGTAATTTTGTGGGAGTAAATCGTTAGACCAAACTTTGAATTGCCAGGAGATCTTTCTTTCAATGAACTTATTTTCATGGAGGTCATTCACATGCTGCAAGTAAGCAAGTCACCAAAGCAGGTACATCAAGATAGAAATGAGGGCCATTTTGGCTCTCATCTCCTCGCCGCCACTAGTGGCCAGAAAATGGCAGGGAGGTCAAAAGAAGGCAGCTGCTTTTCTTTTTCCTCCCAAGCTTGAATTCTGTCCCATAAGATACACTTTGTCTTTCTGGACTCAAAATCAGCCAGCAAGCACTTAAGTAAAATTAAGGCAACTGCACAAATGGCAAAGAATTTGATGGAAAGCTTGTTGGAGACAGCTCATTTGAGTAAAAGCTTTGCCTATTCAAGGAACAATATAATTCCTGGAGGAAATATTTCTGGGAAGGGCTGGGTGGCTCTGCAGTTTTATAGCTCAGGTGATATCAATTATCCAGGACAAGTGTTGTATATGACTAACGTTCAAACCTGAATTGTGTTTCCCTAGAAGGCTACTATGTTTGAAAGGACATTAAGGTGTTAAGTTTCCACTATTTTTGTTTTAGCATAGCCCTAATATTTTATTTTATGAGAAATATTGGGCTGGAAGAAGCACAAGCTGGAATCAAGATTGCTGGGAGAAATATCAATAACCTCAGATATGCAGATGACACCACCCTTATGGCACAAAGTGAAGAGGAACTAAAAAACCTCTTGATGAAAATGAAAAAGGAGAGGGAAAAAGTTACCTTAAAGCTCAACATTCAGAAAACTAAGATCATGGCATCTGGTTCCATCACTTCATGGGAAATAGATGAGGAAACAGTGGAAACAGTGTCAGACTTTATTTTTGGGGGCTCCAAAATCACTGCAGATGGTGAATGCAGCCATGACAAAACCAATACAGTATTGTAAAGTAAAATAAATGAATAAATGAAAAGAATATTTAAAAAAATGAAAATATGCTTACTCCTTGGAAGGAAAGTTATGACTAACCTAGATAGCATATTCAAAAGCAGAGACATTACTTTGCCAACAAAGATCCATCTAGTCAAGGCTATGGTTTTTCCAGTGGTCATGTATGGATATGGGAGTTGGACTGTGAAGAAAGTTGAGCACCAAAGAACTGATGATGCTTCATAAACAAAGAATTGATCCTTTGAAGTGTGGTATTGGAGAAGACTCTTGAGTGTCCCTTGGCCTGCAGGGAGATCCAACTAGTCCATTCTAAAGGAGATCAGTCCTGGGTGTTCTTTGAAAGGACTGATGTTAAAGCTGAAACTCCAATACTTTGGCCACCTCATGCAAAGTGTTGATTCATTGGAAAAGACTCTGATGCTGGGAGGGATTGTGGGCAGGAGGAGAAGGGGACAACAGAGGATGAGATGGGTGGATGTCATCACTGACTCGATGGACGTGAGTCTGAGTGAACTCTGGGAGTTGGTGATGGACAAGGAGGCCTGGCGTGCTACAATTCATGGGGTCGCAGAGAGTCAGACACAAGTGAGTGACTGAACTGAACTGAATATTTTATTATAGTATAATATATACTACTATTCTGAATATAGATTAGGAATGGACATATTTTTAAAAAACATTCTGGGAGGGTGTAATACGAGTGGTTTTTTTTTTTTTCCCTTTTCCTCTATGGCACCTGACACCTGAGCTGCTTAGAGAGACATCAATGCCGGGAGCCAGCATGGGAGATCCCACCTATGACAAGGTCATGCGAAAGAGTCCTGATATCAAGGCCTCAGGACTCGACGGACCCCCTGGACCTGCTTGAGCTTCTACCCCAAAACCAGAATCTGTCTGTCTTACTATTTTATGTCTTTCACCAACTCTTCTGACATTAACAGGGGGCTGACCAGACCACCTTTCTCTGGTAAGAGTTAACTTAAGGCTTTAGTTAATAAATCTCCTGGGCATGAAAGGAGTGTTTCAACTCCCCTGTTAGCATTCTAGCTTACTTGGCAGGTTTATCCAGACTCCTGCAACATTGTTGAGCCAATGCTTGCTGCCAAGTTCTCACATCCCTTATCCATTGTGTTCCTGGGAGTGCATATAGTTAAGATATAAAAATTACAAGCAGTAGCTTTAACATTAGCAACATTAGACTTTGAATTAATAAGTTCTTTCTTTGCTGTAACCTGCTGAATCTTTGCTCCATAAAAATGTAACTCTGTACTTTAAGGGTGATGCAGGCTAGAAATTTAAGAAAAAACACTTTAAGGAAAAATTATTGTTCTGGCTGACCAACCTTTATCAAGAAGAGGTCATAAAATATCAACAGGCCTCACTCACTGAAGCTTGGTCACCCCTAGTCATTCTTTCCTTATCTCTTTCTCTATCTTTTTCATTCGCCAATGTCACCCATCCTGAGGATATCCCTGGACTCTCCTGAGGCTGGACCTCGACACATCAAACTAAGATGAAATAAAAAATATCACACTGCTTTGTAATCTTCCTCCAAGGTGCAGTGATATCTTAGAGAAAACGTTGTATCCCTTCCTTTGCTGTGACAAGCAAAGAGATCCCAGGCCATGTGGGCACCATAGGTAGCTGCAACAAAAGCCATAGGGTGAGTAGAAATATGATGAGGTCCTGACTGCTCAGGATAGACGACCTCACTGCTTTCTTCTATTCAGTTTAACTACTCACATGTAAAAACTGGACTCAACTCAAGGTCTTGAGCTTCATCAAAAGACCTGCATTTGGAATGAATACAGTTATTCCACGGACCACACGAGTTCTAATGCACTGGCCACAGCTGGCCAAACTGTCACTTGCTTCTGTCTTCTAAGCAAAATGTGGAAATTTCTGGTCAGGAGTCTTCACCCTTGCCATCAGAGGGCCATAACTGCCATATTTAAAAGGCTTTGCTCCTATGCTAAAGTATTTTCATAGAACAAGAAATGTGGTTTAGATGAGAGAGAAAAAAGAACCAAAAAGAGAAAAAGTAATTTTCTGCCCCTTACACATTTTTATCTAAGTTTGGTCCATGTATGTCTAATCTAGAGGCTGCTGTCCTATATAAATTAGAATTCTTTCGATCAGGTGCCCCAAACTTTCCATTCTCTTCTCCCTCTTTCACCCAAATTCCTTGTGACACATTTATTCATTGTATCAGTAAAATATTTACTTAGAGACTGATATATGCCAGAGACTTCTCTGAGCATTGGGAATACAACAGTGAATATAACACAGGCTTTGTCCTAATAAAGTCTTTATATTAGAGGGATGGGGACAATGAACAAACACATAATTATAAAATGTCAAATAGTGATAAGTGATATGAAGAAAAGAAAGAGAGTATCTGTACAGAGAATGGTCATGAAAAGCCACTCTGAAGAGATGACATTTAAGCATGGTTTTGAATGAAGTGAGGATTCAGCTTAATTTTTCTTTTTATTAAAGAAAAAATCTGGGCAGTTGCTAAAATGACTAAGTTCAGAGTTGGAAGTAAGAACAGGTATCAGAGTTGAGAAATTTGGGAAATACCATCAGGATATTCAAAGAAGTCATCATGGACTTGAAGATTATCTACTGAAAGTCAACTAAATGATCCAAGGGAAGAAAGAAGGCTGAGAGGTAACATGGTTAAAATAGATAATTTCAGTGATGGCTATGAACATGATGAATGGGGTGGGTCTGTAGGCTGATACATCCAATTCTAAAAAAAACACCTTATAAATGGTAAATTAGAATAATAAAAGTATATCTGAGCTTCTGGTTCTAGCACAAGATAAAGAGATGCATTTCTCCCTAGTTTTCCCACTAAGTACAGCTAAAATCCTATTTTATATAAAACTAACACAAGCACTCTGAAAGGTGGAGGAAAAGAGGCAGACTGGCTAAGGACTTTGGGATCCAAGGAATAACAAAGTGATGAATTTCCCGGGTGGTCTTCGTTTACTTTGGGCTAGGTATTGAGAAAGCCAGCAAGCCAGAGACACCAAAGAGCAGAGACAAAACTAGTTTCAAGGAAGCCTGCTCTCTCTAGTCCAAAGTCCAAGAAAGGGGCAAACAGCAATTCAGAATAATTTTAGATAATAAACACTTTATTCCAGCCAAATAATATAGGAAAATCATGGGCCTTACTCTCATTCCAATGAGCAAAGACTAAGTACAAATGGATCTTTCTCTAATCCCCAGCCAATGTTAGTGGAGGCCACATGGTGAGTAAAAATCAGGTGCTCCTCCCTCTCTATCAGCCAAGGTGGTATCAGCAAAGCCCTAGAAGGGAGTTTCAACTTCTAGGGCCTTACCCTCATTCCCATGAGCAAGACTAAGTAGGGAACCTAGTGGGTAGAAGAAGGCCATATGGATTATTCATCCCCACTCAGTGTTAGTGGAGGCCACACGATGAGCAGAAATCAGGTGCCCCTCTCTCTATCAGTATCAGCAAAGCCCTAGAAGGGAGCTTCAATATCTAAGTCAACAAGCAGTAACAGGGTGCCCCTCTACTTCCCCAGAGTGTCAATGCAGGCTTAGTGGAGAACCTGCACTTCTATTTCCACACAGTAGTGATGAGGTGGCGACCACTTCCCCCGCCAGCGTGATGCCAGAGTAGACCTGCCAAAAGAAAAGATGTAAAAAAGATCCAGAACCTCATAATATAACATTTACAATGTCAAGAATTTAACTTAAAAAAGTCACTGATATCAAGCAACCAGAAAATCTCAAACTAAAGAACAGATACCAGTACCAAGATGACACGATGGAATTATCTGGAAGTTCACGGTTCATGTGTTGCTGAAGCCTGGCTTGGAGAATTTTTTTTTTTTGAGCGTTACTTTGAACGTGGAGTCGCTCTTCTTGGCCCGCAGGCTTTTACAAAGTCTTTATTTCTTGCAAATCCCGAAGGCTGATCTGGTTGATATAAAGTCCCCGAGAGCTTCCTTCTTTTTGTAATATGTGGATAATATGCTTCTTTGCTCCCCTTCTTAAGCCTCCTTACAGGAAACCGGAATCCACTTCAGAAAGATTTTCACCTGTTATGAGACACTTGTGTGCCAGCTCTACATGGATCTCATTGCCAAGAGCACTCACCAGCGGTAGTTGTGGCTGAGCGGTTAAGGTGGTGGACTAGAAATTTATTGGGGTCTCCCCGCGCAGGTTCGAATCCTGCCGACTATGACAAGTCAACGTTTTGACACACGTGCTTAGTAGGCATCTCCGCAGACCATTTAAGGAATTTATGAATGGCTGGGATACGACTGGGACCCAAAGGGGGCTACACGGTGAAGACATGACCGAGCTAGGGAGTCGGGCAATTGTGGTTACAACCTGAGTCCAGGAGGAGAGGGAGACGCGACAAAACCCTTCAGACAATCGCCAACAGGAAGACCAGTAGCGCAGAAAACGGACAACGCTGACTTTACAGGTCGTCTAATCCAAACTCTTCCTATATCATTTCTTCTTCTTCTTTATAAATTTATTTACTTTGAGCTGTATCAGCTCTTAGTTGTGACACGCAGGATCTTTCATTGCAACACGCAGAATTCTCTCCAGTTGTAGCACAGGGGCTCCAGAGTGCATGGACTCTCTTACTTTCCCCGTGGGGTGTGAGATCTCACTTTCCAGACCAGGGATCAAACCCTCATCTCCTGGATTGGGAGGAAGATCCTTAACCACTGGACCACCAGGGAAGACCCTATTATTTTTCTTTTTGAGAGCAAAGATATCTGTCATTCTAAAGAAGAAATAGCTACTTCATTAATGTATTGCTTTTGAAATACATACACACAAACACACATTATACATATTTCTGCTTTCTTCAGTTTCTAAGAGTTATCTGATTTTGTTAGGATTAATAAAGTACATTTCTCTCTTACCTTATTCCCCTCTCTGTCTCTATAGACAAAAATAGGTTTATATCTTTTATTTGGAGTTCATGGGATATGGTTTATGAATCTACATGAATACCTATACTGTCTAGATTTAGACAGAACAACAAACCTCATGAAATTAATTCCATTAAAAAATGAATTTAAAGATCCGCTGCAAGGCAGCATAGTCTGCTTCCTGCTAAATTTTATCATTAAAATGAATATTTTTATAATTTTCATTATTAAACTAAAAAAAACAATATAACTAAAGAAAATGTAAGAGGGACATAATTCTGAAATATGAACTATGAGGAAAACTATAATATCTGTTTTAGAATTCAATTTCTCACTGATTTACTCTACTTTTTCTGCCTTCAAAGATGCACTCAAAGCAATATATGGGGGCTACATTTAACTGTTTGTATCATATTTTATATTAATTTACATTAACTGAATAATAACATTGCAATTAAAATGGAGTTACTATTAATGTCACACATTTTGTGCTATATTTCTGGCTGGTTTTGTAATTCAAGAAATCATTTGAAGATAAATTTTATCTCTTCATGTTATTTTTTTTTACTTGGCTTTTCATTTTCTGCTCATACTCTTTCAGTAAATATAACATGTTTTTAAAAAAGTCAGATATATATGTGTTTGTGTGTAAAAAGTATATATGAGTTCGAATATATCTGTTTAAGCTTCTAGAGATAAATTTTCATACTTCAAGATACAGGATGCATTCCTAGTTTTATCACTAAAAAGTTGACTTTAGCTCTGTATCTTCTCTCTTCTACAACTTCAGTTGTATTATATAAAGGGAAACATTTGTCAAAAAAATCCATGATAGGAAGCTTCTGAAAAGGTCTTCAACGATCCCTGCCTCCCTCAGTACAATTCTAGGCATTTAGGCAACATTGTTGAATGAAAAGTGCAATACAAAGACTCTTGTTTTCACTGAACTCAAATTATATATGAAATCTTCGATTTTTGTAGAATTTGATGTGGCCATTTCAGCCTCTTGAAAATCTGTCCCCTCTTGGTTTCTGTAGTCTGGTATTTTTCTGTTCTCCTATTAGTCTTCAATTGTTTCTTCATTCTCCTTCACTGGCTCCACCTATCATTAAGTCTTAGTTTCTGGGCTCCCGATTTATAGAATTTATTCCTCAGCAAACCCATTCCTTTCTTCAGACACAATACTTATCTCTTTAAATGTAGCCTTGCAATTTTATATTTCTTATCCCATTTCCTATTTAGTGACTCCCTATTCATATATATTTCTATTTGGATAATCCCACACCTTCAAGTAATGACCTAATTATCATCAACTACTTAAAATGGGTCTCCTTATGTTCTTATATTCCATCAATGACAGCACTATTCTCTCAGTCATTCAGTCTCACCATTAATCTTCTCTTTCTAATCAATCAAGTCCTGCTCATTTTGCCTTTACAGTATCTCTTGCATCCATACTTGACAATCCATTACCATGACTAGGTCCTCACCACTTGATGAATGGATTGACTATAATACTATCCTAACTAATTTCTAGTCTTTCTATTCCATTCTCTCCTTTACGCTACTTCTAGGCTAATTTTTATGAAATATTGCCTTCATCATGTCATCATCCTGAATCAGGAAACTTGAATAGCTTTCCATTGTCCATAAAACCTAAACTCCTCATCCTGACATTTTAAGCTCTCCAAATTTGCTCTAGCTTATTTATTCAAACTAATTTCCTGCTATTAACCAATGCAAACAAGTCAGGATGGTCTCTTTCAAGTTCCTAGAGCATATTAAGTTTATCTGGGCCTCTAGGATTTTGCTCATGATAGTCATTAAGCTTAGAAAGTATATTCCTCACTCTCTGTTGTACACAATCCTACCTATGCTTAAGTCTCTCTTGGCAACAAGTCCCTTACCACTTACACCCCTACTCTTCATTTCTTAGTTAGTGCCTACTGTATATGTTACTTACTCTGCCTCTGAATCATATTTCTTCATAGTACATTTTTTCATTGTGTCAGTTTCCCTTGTAGGAGTCTAGTCTACTTAACAGTAAGACAAGGGTCATCATTTGTTTCCTCCACCACTTTTTTCAGCAGTCCACAACAGCAGATCCGATTCTAAGTTTTAAAAAATACTTAGAATCTCAAAGAGTCTTTGATTTCTGTAGGTTATATTTACTACCAACTATACAAAAAGTTGGGTGTCCCAGGTGGTGCTAATGGTAAAGAACCCACCTGCCCATCAGGAGACATCAGAGACACAGGTTCAATCCCTGGGTCAGGAAGATCCCCTGGAGAAGGACATCACAACCCACTCCAGTATTCTTGCTGGAGAATCCCATGGACAGGCAGAGCCTGGGAGGCTACAGTCCACAAGGTTGCAAACAGTCAGATATGACAGAAGCAACTTAGCACACACTAGCAGTTATAACTGTGACATTTCAAAAGTTTTGATTTATTTACTCTTTTACATATAACAACAAGAAGTCAAATGTATGTTTACATTAAGTAACGTGTTTATGAAAAATAACTATATTTTCCAAAACAAAATAAAAAGAATAGGCTTGACTAATTTGCAAATCTTTTTAATATAAGAGAGGTCATTAGAAACAGTTGAATTCCTGTATCTCCTTCTGCATTCAATATGTTGTGATATGTTTTTTGTGACAGGTTCTTTTAAAGTATATGAAGAAAATCTGGCCTAATGTAAATATGTAACTGAAAAGTGGAAGAGTAGTTGAATAATTGTTTCAGATCATTGTGGATATTCTTCTTTAATACTGCACCAAAATTTGACACTGGTAGTTTCTTTAAGACAAATGCAGTGGGGAATCTGAATCCATATTAATGAGTTTACACACTGTTATATTAAAATCCACTGGTCAGCCTTGTGCCTTATTATTTTTTAAAAATTGCCTTGGCCGCCCTGGATCTCTGTTGCAGCATGTGGGCTCTTCGCTGTGGCAGGTGAGCTCTCTAGTTGTGGCTCGCTGGCTCAGCTGCCCCAGGGCATGTGGGATCCTAGTTCCCTGACCAGGGATCAAACCTGTGTCTCCTGCATTGGAAAGTGTATTCTTAATCCCTGGACCACCAGGGAAGTTCCCCAGCCTTATGCTTTAAATGAATCTTTACCCAAGCATGATTTTACATCATGCATCGATCATTTGAAAAATAGTGTTTCACTGAGCTATGTAGATCTTCCAAAGGGTGACTTATTTCATTACATAATATTTTAAAAACCACATGAGTTAACATCACTGCTGATCTTGAGAGTAACAGGCAAGAAGGCTAGGATCCCCAAGCGAGGGAATAGACTGCAAGTGTCAGAGGGTTTTGGGTTTTTTTCTCCCTCTCTGTTAAGAGACAGGAGAAAACAAACTACAAGTGTCAGATGGTTTCTTCCCCTTCTCTATACAAAACTGAAAGGAGGTTTCTTTTCAAATTCCGTGTTGCCACGATGACACCTGCCTCCACATGAACTTAACTTTTTCAAACCTTGAGCTAACCAATGCATTTTTCTTGTAGAAATGGTTTTCTTAAGCTATGTTAATGAACTACAGATTTACCTTAGAATCTGTGTTTCTTCAAATCAGTTCTGCCTAAGACTCAGAACCCATAATGGCTCAACTAACCAGTATGTATTACCCATTTCTCTTAAGCTGTGTTAGTGAAACTATGTATTTGCTTGGAAATTGCCTTTCTTCAAGATCCATGTCAACTGTTTTATGGCCCAGGATAACTCACCTTGTGCCAATGCTATCTCAAAATGCATGTTTTGGGTGAGGAGCCTGGTGCAACTCCCTGAGTTGTGAGACATTTCCTTTCTCTAATTATCAGCTTGCCAGTAGGTATGTGACTTGTTGCTATAAACTAGCAAGGGGTACTCTTTCTGCCCCCTTCTAATGTCTGTGTCTGAAGCTTTCTCTCTCTCTTTTCTACTTTAATAAAACTTCATTACACAAAAGCTCTGAGTGATCAAGCCTCTTCACTGGCCTCGGATCAAATTCCTCTCCAACGGTCAAAGATGGAAACATGTGAACAGCAAAGTAAAAATAATACAGTACTGAATTGTAACACCAAATGTAAGATAATTTTTATGAGTCCTTAATGGTATAAATAAATAATTGAATAAATAAATTAATGGAGGAATAGAGAAAAATAAACCTTACAAAGGAATTACACATAATTTATGTAGATTCTCCCCTCCAGGAGTTGGAACTTGATTGTTTTATCAACAACCTCTCCCCTACTCCTCTGCCTTCCCTCCACCAGTGTGGGCAGGACTTGCTGACTTATTTCTACCTGGAGAAAAAATTAACTTCTTACATGTCCTCTTACTACCTCAGAGCTGGCAGCGGGCACTCTCATTTTGAATCCCTCATACACGTCAAGTCTCTTTGACTTCCTTCTCTCTTATCAGATGGAGAAAACTCTGTGCACTTAAGCGTACTTATGTGATCTGGCTAGGCTCACCTGAATAAAGGTCAACTGTACCATCTAATATAACAATCACAAGAATAGTATCTCTGCATATATATAAAGGTTCCAGGGATTAAGGCATGACATTTTTAGGGGCCATTTTCAGAGTTCTCAACACACTGTTGTATAAATTTACACTGAAAATCAAATTCACACTTACAGAAAAATGATTTGTATGAAGTTAGATCTTTATAGAAAAATTGTTCTGTGAGAATCATCAGCTCTAGGTGTAACACAATTTATATTTCAAAATTATTTATCAGAAATGTATTCAAATAGTATCACAGCCTATAAATATGTGTTGCTTTCATTATGACAATTGAAAATGAGATTGCTGAAAGTATAAATTTTGAGTATCCAGTAAATGATTTTGAGCCAGAAAAACCTTATGACAAATCAAGTTATCACATTAACAAAATATTATTTATTGTATTACATAAAATTGACACCATTTTTTGCAATTCAGAAGTTTGTGTTGTTATTCATGTGACTACTATTCTATTTTATATATAACAAAATACTTAAGGGAAAACATTTGTATTTTTGCATCTTTTACAGAATTTCCTGCATTTTCATTTTGTACTAGGTCCCACAAATTATGTACCCAGCCTTGATCTGATAAGAACATTACAAGAAAAGCAAATTACAAACCAATATTCTTCATTAACATAGAAACAAAAATCTTTAATAAATATTAACAACTTGAATTCAGCAATATATAAAACAGATAATATATCATAAATAATTAATGATTACCACAGGAATCAAAGTTTTATTTAATATTCAAAGCCTATCAAGTTAATTCATAATCTTAACAGAATAAAGATTAAAAAACTATGTGATAGAAAGATGGTAACGATAACCACGATAACCCTGTATGCAAGACAGCAAAAGAGACACAGATATACAGAACAGTCTTTTGGACTCTGTGGGAGAGGGTGAGGGTGGGATGATTTGAGAGAATGACATTGAAATATGTATAATATCATATAAGAAACAAATCAGCAGTCTAGGTTCGATGCATGATACAGGATGCTTGGGGCTGGTGCACTGGGATGACCCAGAGGGATGGTACGAGGAGGGAGATGGGAGGGGGTTCAGGATGGGGACCACATGTACACTCGTGGTGGATTCATGTTGATGTATGGCAAAACCAATACAATATTGTAAAGTAATTAGCCTCCAATTAAAATAAATAAATTTAAATTAAAAAAAAAGAAAATAGAATTCATGTATAGTGAGTAACAAGATAGGAGGAGCAGAAGTCCTTGACACCAGGAAGCCACCAAACCATCCATGAACAGACTCCTGACCTCTTTTCATGAGAGAAAAATAAACTATTTTCTTTAAACCAAAAAAAAAAAACAAAAAACCAAACACCCCAAACCATGTGATGATCACAAACAAAGGCAGAAAAAATTGACATCAATTCAGAATTAAAAGGAAAATCTCAGCAGACTAAGGATTTTCTTCAGCCTAAAAAAGGTATCTAGAAAAACCAACAGTTAACATAACTGTTAACAATAAAATATTAAATGCATTCCCATTAAAATTAGGAAAATGGTAAAAGCATCTGCTCTTACCATTTCTATTCAGCATTATACTAGAGGCTGTAATAAGTGCAATACAGAAATAAAAAGCACAAAGATTGAGAAGAAAGAAAGTTAAACTGGTTTTTTTTTTTCCCGTAGTCGACATGATCATTTACATACCAATACTAAGGTTAGTTGTTCAGTTATTTTCGACTCATATTGACCCCATGAACTGTAGCCTGCAAAGCTCCTGTGTCCATGGAATTCTCCAGGCAAGAATACCGGAGTGGGTTGACATTCCCTTCTCCAGGGGATCTTCCAGACCCAGGGATTGAACCCGGGTCTCCTGCGTTGCAGACAGATTCTTTACCATCCGAGTCACCAGGGAAGCCCCAAGAAACCTTCAAAAAATAGAAAAGTTACAAGATATATGAGAAATACATTAAAATTGATCATATTCTTGCAACAAATAACTGGAATATGAAAAGTAATAAAATACTTACCAAAGCATCAAAATATAAGATGAATAGGCATATATTTAATGTAAAATGTGTAGTTCTCCCACACTGAATATTCAAAACATTGAAGACCTACATAAATTGAAGGATATAGCATGTTCACTATATGTTCACTTGGAGGACTCCATATTTTTAAGATTTGAATTCTCTACAAATTGATCTCTACTTTCAATGGAATTCTGATTGAAATTTCAGCTGACTTTTTTTGGGTAGAAATTGATAGAGTATTTCTAAAACTTTTATAGAGATGCATCTTGGCTAGGATTGCCAAAATCATTTTGAAAAAGATTAAAGTAGGAGACTTACGCTATCTGATTTTAACGTCTAAAATAATGCTGCAATAATTAAGACAGTGTAGTAGATATATAATAGATCAATGGAACAAAATGGAGTCAAGAAATAGACTAACACACAAATCAGCAAATGATTTTTGACAAAGATGCTGAAACAATTATTAAAACAAGCTTTGATTCACCTCTTACACCATATACAAAAATAATTCCAAATGAATCATAAACCTAAACATAAAAATTAAAATTAAAAAAATTAAACTTAAACTTGACATCAGTTCAGTTCAGTTCAGTCACTTAGTCGTGTCTGACTCTTCACGACCCCATGAATCACAGCACGCCAGGCCTCCCTGTCCATCACCAACTCCCAGAGTTCACTCAAACTTAAGTCCATCGAGTCAGTGATGCCATCCAGCCATCTCATCCTCTGTCGCCCCCTTCTCCTCCTGCCCCCAGTCCCTCCTAGCATCAGAGTCTTTTCCAATGACTCAGCTCTTCAACTCTTCGCATGAGGTGGCCAAAGTACTGGAGGTTCAGCTTTAGCATCATTCCTTCCAAAGAAATCCCAGGACTGATCTCTTTCAGAATGGACTGGTTGGATCTCCTTGCAGTCCAAGGGACTCTCCAGAGTCTTCTCCAACACCACAGTTCAAAAGCATCAGTTCTTTGGCGCTCAGCCTTCTTCACAGTCCAACTGTCACATCCATACATGACCACTGGAAAAACCATAGCCTTGACTAGACAGATCTTAGTCGGCAAAGTAATGTCTCTGCTTTTGAATATGCTATTTAGGTTGGTCATAACTTTTCTTCCAAGGAGTAAGCATCTTTTAATTTCATGGCTGCAATCACCATCTTCAGTGATTTTGCAGCCCCCCAAAAGGTTTGACACGGTTTCCACTGTCTCTCCATCTATTTCCCGTGGGGTGATGGGACCGGAAGCCATGATCTTCGTTTTCTGAATGTTGAGCTTTAAGCCAACTTTTTCACTCTCCTCTTTCACTTTCATCAAGAGGCTTTTAGTTCCTCTTCACTTTCTGCCATAAGGGTGGTGTCATCTGCATATCTGAGATTATTGATATTTCTCCTGGCAATCTTGATTCCAGCTTGTGTTTCTTCCAGTCCAGCATTTCTCATGATGTACTCTGCATGTAAGTTAAATAAGCAGGGTGACAATATACAGCTTTGACGGAATCCTTTTCCTATTTGGAACCAGTCTGTTGTTCCATGTCCAGTTCTAACTGTTGCTTCCTGACCTGCATACAGGTTTCTCAAGAGGTGGGTTCAGGTGGTCTGGTATTTCCATCCCTTTCAGAATTTTCCACAGTTTATTGTGATCCACACAGTCAAAGGCTTTGGCATAGTCAATAAAGCAGAAATAGATGTTTTTCTGGAACTCTCTTGCTTTTTCAATGATCCAGCAGGTGTTGGCAATTTGATCTCTGGTTCCTCTGCCTTTTCTAAAACCAGCTTGAACATCAGGAAGTTCACGGTTCACGTGTTGCTGAAGCCTGGCTTGGAGAATTTTGAGCATTACTTTACTAGAGTGTGAGATGAGTGCAATTGTGCAGTAGTTTGAGCATTCTTTGGCATTGCCTTTCTTTGGGATTGGAATGAAAACTGACCTTTTCCAGTCCTGTGGCCACTGCTGAGTTTTCCAAATTTGCTGGCATATTGAGTGCAGCACTTTCACAGCATCATCTTTCAGGATTTGAAACAGCTCAACTGGAATTCCATCACCTCCACTAGCTTTGTTCATAGTGATTTTTTCTAAGGCCCACTTGACTTCAGATTCCAAGATGTCTGGCTCTGGATTAGTGATCACATCATCATGATTATCTGGGTCATGAGTTAATACAGGTAAAATGTTCAGCCAGTACCTAGCATTTGGTAAGAGTGTCTCTCAGTGTTAACTACTTTGGTAGCCAGCCCCCAAAGTGGCTCTCCAGTGTCCTGTTTTGAGGATTGAGACTCTGTTCGTGTGTTTGTGGTAAGGCCTCAGTTCCTCTTCAGCTGTTGACAGAGGCCACCATGGTTTGTCATACCATGTGGACTTCTCCATGGGGCTATTTGACTTGGCAGATTGTTTCCTTCTCTCTGAGTGAGTGATCTGAGAGAGAGAACAGAAGTGAGTGACAATGTCCAAGATGAAAGATGAAGTCATTTATAACCTAATCTCAGAAGTGATATACCGTTACTTCACTTCAGCCTTATCACATAGACCAACCCTTCTCTGAATACCAGGAGGTGAGGCTCATTGGAGAGCCACTTTGGGTAGTTAACACTGAGAGACAGTCTTACCAAATGCTAGATACTGGCTGAATATTTTACCTGTATTAACTCATCTAGTCTTCACAACACCTGTAAGATAGATTCTATTATTATTCCTATTTTACAGATGAAGAAACTGAAGCTCAAAGTGATTAAATAACTTGTCCAAAGTCACACAGCTAAAAGGTGGTAGGACCAGAATCCAAACCAGGCAATTTGGCACTATGCCACCAAGTATTAATAAAAGTGAAAGTGCTGGTCGCTCAGTTGTGTCTGACTCTTTGCAGACCCCATGGACTGTAACCTGTCAGGCTTCTCTGTCCATGGAATTCTCCGGGAAAGAATACCAAAGTGGGTTGCTATTCCCTTCTCCAGGGGATCTTCTTGACCCAGGGATCAAACCCAGGTCTCCTGCATTGCTGGAAGATTTTTTACCATCTGAGCCACCAGGAAAGGCCTCTAAGTATTACTATATTGCTGCTATGCCCAGGTATTTGTAAGCATTGTGAAGGAAACAATGGGATAGAGTGAGTAGAATGGGAAGCAGACAGGGGCTTTTGGTTTTGTTTTTAGATTTCATTGTCAGGGTAGGCCAGTCTGCACAGGTGATGTTTAAACTGTGACCTAAATGATGAGAGGAGAGCTGACCTCCTGAACACCTGGTAAAAATGCACTTCAGACTGAGAGAATATACTGTGCAGAGACCCCAAACTAACACAGACTTGGCATTTTCAAGAACACAACAAAATTAGTGTGGTTTAGTGTATCAAGCAGAAAGGACTGTTAGCTCTGAGAAAGGTTTAGAAATCAAGCAGGGTGTAGGTTATTCAACTATCTTAGGAACCTTGTGAAACAAGTATCAATATCTTTAAAAGACGAGAACAGGGGAGGAAATTGTAGGGTTAAGTGTCTTGCTCAAGGCCACAAAGTTGGTAAAAGCCCAAACCAGGATTTGGCCTCATTTTTTGCCTTACTGAGTCACCTCCTTCACCTCTTTCATGCAAAGGTTGCTTTTTAAAAAATTCGTTTATGTGTATCTTGTCTGTTCCATTTTATGAATGTTGAGCTTTAAGCCAACTTTTTCACTCTCCTCTTTCACTTTCATCAAGAGGCTTTTTAGTTACTCTTCACTTTCTGCCATAAGGGTGGTATCATCTGCATATCTGAGGTTATTGATATTTCTCCTGGCAATCTTGATTCCAGCTTGTGTTTCTTCCAGCCCAGCATTTCTCATGATGTACTCTGCATATAAGTTAAATAAGCAGGGTGACAATATACAGCCTTGTCTTACTCCTTTTCCGATTTGGAACCAGTCTGTTGTTCCATGTCCAGTTCTAACTGTTGCTTCCTGACCTGCATACAGATTTCTCAAGAGGCAGGTCAGGTGGTCTGGTATTCCCATCTCTTTCAGAATTTTCCACAGTTTATTGTGATCCACACAGTCAACGGCTTTGGCATAGTCAATAAAACAGAAATAGATGTTTTTCTGGAACTCTCTTGCGTTTTCCATGATCCAGAGGATGGGAAATAGATGGGGAAACAGTGGAAACAGTGTCAGACTTTATTTTGGGGGCTCCAAAATCACTGCAGATGGTGACTGCAGCCATGAAATTAAAAGACGCTTACTCCTTGGAAGAAAAGTTTTGACCAACCTAGACAGTATATTCAAAAGCAGAGACATTACTTTGATGACTAAGGTCCGTCTAGTCAAGGCTATGGTTTTTCCTGTGGCCATGTATGGATGTGAGAGTTGGACTGTGAAGAAGGCTGAACGCTGAAGAACTGATGCTTTTGAACTGTGGTGTTGGAGAAGACTCTGGAGAGTCCCTTGGACTGCAAGGAGATCCAACCAGTCCATTCTGAAGGAAATCAGTCCTGGGATTTCTTTGGGAGGAATGATGCTAAAGCTGAACCTCCAGTACTTTGGCCACCTCATGTGAAGAGTTGAGTCATTGGAAAAGACTCTGATGCTAGGAGGGATTGGGGGCAGGAGGAGAAGGGGACGACAGAGGATGAGATGGCTGGATGGCATCACGGACTCGATGGATGTGAGTCTGAATGAACTCCGGGAGATGGTGATGGACAGGAAGGCCTGGCGTGCTGCGATTCATGGGGTCACAAAGAGTTGGACACGACTGAGCGACTGAACTGAACTGAACTGTCTGTTTCATTAAACTAAGGGAAAGTCTAAGGGCTTTTTCCTCCTTCCAGTGCTGACTTGTACTGTCAGAATGTGCACTTGCTGGCTCTAGTAAGGGTGGGAAACTGAATCCCAAGGAAGCACCATGCTTGCAGGTGCTATGCAAGTTTGATGGATTATGTGTCCATTGTTGGCTATATAAACATAACCATTTGTGTCATCCTATGAAGATAAAATGAGACTAAACTCAGTTCAAGAGTGTCTATAGCAGAAGTATTTTACATGTGTCATAATGATGGTGGTTTTATTTTCTCAGCCACCTACTTGCCCAGCCTTGGTTCTGCAGCTATGGCCTTGATCTCAAAAAGTTCATACATACTCCTTTCTGGTGTGAGGGGCTCACGGAATCCTCTCCTCCAGAGAGGTATCTATTAAACTGGTCAAAATTATCAAAGAAAACCATTTAAAATCTCTGGAGATGGACCAACAGGCTTACACAAAATTGAGAGATTTATTCAACAATTTTGATGGAAACATGCAAGAACAGTAGCATCCCATGACAGTCGAACAGCACTCATCACTCCCCTGGCTCCATCTGTAGAAAAACTACTCCAGACCCACCGGACAGACTGGGCTGGCTCAGAATCAACCTACTAAACAACTTGTATCTTCCCCAGTTTCGTGGTCTGGAATGTCTGTACTAGAAAGCTGGTGGAACCGGGTGAATATCCCATTTCTCCATCTCTGTGCTGCAGAAGTCTATACTGGGCTTCCAGTTGGTGGTGCCTGTTTCCTCAACTCAAAGCACCCACTCTACAGGGAGGATCCGGGTGGATTAGTTAGTGAAGAACAGTGTCCCCCAACTCCTTGTATGCCATAGCACCAAGGTTCTCCCTGGGAGGACTTGTGAGGCAAATTGCAGACTCAGATCTGGCCCAGCCAGAGACAATAGACATGGATTCGAGTGGAGGAATTCGTACCCCCAGAGTGTTGTTTAACACTGTAACCGCTCACAGTGGCTAGCCACCTGAGGAGGATAACAGACTGGTAACATGAACAGAGGGAGACCAGACACAGCAAGTATATCAGGGAAAGAGATAGTCTAGGAGTCCTGCTAAAATCACACTCACCCCCTGTGCTCAAAGAAATCTGAGCAAAGACTTCTTTGCTCAAGGCTGCATTTTCTCAGGGATGACTAGAGAAAGCACTTCCAAAATACAAGTCCCTGACTGATTGGTTTCCCCCTGAACTGTGAAAGCAGTCTGCAAGCCACAGATCCAATGGAAAAGGATGAAAACCTCACTGGTCTAGGGACTTAAGCACAGCTTGGCTTCTCTGATGGCTCAGAGGTTAAAGCATGTGCCTGGAATGCAGGAGACCTGGGTTTGATCCCTGGGTCGGGAAGATCCCCTGGAGAAGGAAACGGCAACCCACTCCAGTACTCTTGCCTGGAGAATCCCATGGAGGGAGGAGCCTGGTAGGCTACAGTCCATGGGGTCACAAAGAGTTGGACACGACTGAGCGACTTCACTTTCTTTCTGACTAATTAATGGCTTAACCACAAAGCTATGCTGACTCAACAGCAAACTCAAGGAAGCTAGATTTACAAATAAAAAGGGAAAAACAAACAAAACAAATCTCTGCAGAAACTTTTGACACTACCCACTACAGGGGAAATAGAATTCCCAGAATTAGTCCAGCTAAGCCATTAAACAAACAAACAACAAGCCCCAGAGGGAGGTTAGTTTACTGTTGCTATAATATTACCTAAAATGCCCAGTTTTCAACAAAAGATTATTATATATACAAAGAAACAGAAAAGTATGACCCATATTCAGGACAGTAGAAAAGTAGAAAGCAGAAACTGTCTGAGGGGGTCTTAGCGGACAAAGGCTTTCAAATAACTTTTATACATATGTTCCAGGAACTAAAGGAAACTACATTTAAAGAATTAAAGGAAGGTATGGTGATAATTTCTCATTAGAGAATATCAATAAAGAGACAGACATTATAAAAATAAGGTGGTGAAAATTCTGGATCTGAAAACTATAATCACTTAATGAAAAGTTCAGTAGAAGGGCTCAGAAGCAGATTTGACCTGGCAAAAGAAAGAATTAGTAAATTTGAAAATAGAACAATCAAGATTATACAGTCTGAGGAACAGAAAGAAAAAAGGCTTTGTTCAAGCCTCAGAGACTTGTGGGACACCATAAAGATTGTCACAATATGCATAACGGGGATCCCAGAAGGAAAAGAGAGAAAGAAAAGGGAAGAAAGTATACTCGAAGAGTTAACATAACTGAACATTTCCCCAAATTGACAGAAAATATTAATATACACATCCAAGAAGTTCAGTAGACCTGAACTGGTTCTCTTCGCCAACGTCTGGGCGTCCTTCAGTGAATAATTTCCTCCTTTCTCACCTCCATGAGGTGAGGCAGCTTCTGGGGCTAAAGACCAGAAGAAGTATTGGGCAGAGTGGCCATAAGGTATGCTGTGCAGATTTGAGCAGATCAGACACCAAGGGAGTTCCAGGAGGCTGAATCCAGCCCACTCTCCACTTCCAAAGCTATGCGACTGCTGCAGGTGTGCCGCCACCCAGAGAGATAAGTGCCATTCTTTTGTAATTTGTTTGAAGTCTCAAACTGCTCCCCAAGCCCTGTGCCCATTGAGCAACATATAAAGGAAGGGCCACTTTTTCTAATTTTCACAAAGGCAGTTTGTAGAATAGTGTGTGTCCTGGTGTGGAGGCAGTAAAGTGGTGGGACTCAGGGCAGCCAGAAAAGCCACTTCACAGAGGTATACAATCACCCATACAATTGAGCAGGGAGGACTTGAAGGTTAATAAAACTCAAGACATCCACGAAGACTTGGTTCGATCCCTGAGTTGGGAAAATCCCCTGGAAGAGGGCATGGCAACCCACTCCAGTATTCTTGCCTTGAGAATTCTATGGACAGAGGAGCCTGGCTCCATGGGGCCTGGAGAATGCTATGGACAGAGGAGCCAGGCTCCATGGGGTTGCAAAGAGTTGCACATGACTGAGCAACTAAGCACAGCACACTGTCTCTCTCAGTTATTATAAGGAAAAAAAAGGAATGCAAAGTGCTTAGCAAAGTGTTTGGCACATACTAGACTCTCAATACTTGTAAATATGTGAGCTGTTATTAATGCTTAAAGTGTTGTCACCAAAGGCAGGAGTGTTGTGTGACTCCTGATACAGTGCTCCTGCAATTGTACCTTCCCTTACCAGGAGAGCTAGAGCCTCTTGAAAGTCTTTTCTTTGGAGGTATGTGTCTCCTTTTCCTTAACTCTGCAAAGCAGCTTCTTCCTTGACCCACTTCTCTCTAGGTTATGTTGACTGGCGCTGGGGCTAGAGACTAGAGTCTCCAGCTTCTTGGAGTTGGAAAGAGTCTTTTTTTTTTTTTTGTCATGCCTGTCTTGCTATTTTATTTATTTATTTATTTATTTTTGAAAGAGTCTTAAAGGACCACTGACTCAGGGATTTTCAAAGCCTACAATGTGGATACGCTTCAAATCAGCATCTCGTAGGGAGCTTATTAAAATACAAATAGCCCAGAGCCCTCCTACAGAGAATCTTTTTCGGGAGGCCTGGAGTAGGACTTGAGAATCTAGGCTTTTGACCAGTGGCCCACACGATTCTGGTCCTCTGCACCTCCTCCCTCATGTCTGCAATCATGGAATTCCCTAGAAGGCACCAATCATAGGGATGGAGAGGTAGGTTGATAGGCAAGTATCCTCTGCTTATGGAAAGTTCTGTCCCCGACTAAGCCCATTTCCTCTGCCTCCCGTACCCTGCTGACGTTACTAGATCTGAGCTTGGAAGTCACAGTGCAGAAAATCAGATTTTTCCATTATTCCCGTGTCACCAGTAGTGACAGCCATGTTTTTAAAACTGAAAATAGCTCCTGTCTCCTCCCTAATTCTTTCCATGCTTCACTTCTCCAGACTGAGCAACCTTACCACCCTCTATGTAACTAATTGGCTTAGAGATATTGCGGCCTCACTGGGGGCCAAGCAAACTGAGCATTTGCCTTCAGCTTTCTTTGCTTTTCTAGGCATGGCAGAGCAGCAGTAGGTGGCAGCTGTGTCCCAAAGTGTCCCTATGCTCTTTCCCTTCCTCCCTTATTCCTACCCCCGCTCTGGTTCTATCCAGGAGTGACAGGCATATGGGAACACTGTTACTTCAAGTCCCCTCAAAATAACATGTTGAACTCTGCTGCATATACTTCCTACAGAGGGCATATTAGTTTTGCTTGGTAAGCACGCCCTAATTGGGGTCCCAGAGGAAAATTCTAATACCAACAGATGGGGTGAGAAGCATGATGGGGAGGGTGGCAACCAGGATTGCATGTCTTCTGGAGTCTGTATCAAACATAAGACTGACAGGCTAAATCTGAGGGAAACATCCCAGCTCCCAGTGGAAAGATAAGATCAGGTGGCAGAATGAAGTATAATAGTTCTTCACAATATTTACACAGTGAGTCTCTGCCCACTCAGGGATTTCTTTGCAGAATTTGAAATCAGCCACTGTGGACCTGCTGTTTTCTGTTTTGTATCTTTTGAGGGTTTTTTTAGAGGAGTGGGTATGCGGGGGGGAGGGTACTTTATTCCTAGGTTTCTCGTGGGGCACATAAACTCAAGTCATAAGGCCCAAGCTCAATAATCTCCAGCTTATGGGCTGCAGACTCCTTATTGCAACTAGTCTGGGAATCCACACACTTGGTGTTCCATATTTTCACACTTGGATAATCTAAACTTTATGAAATACATTTTTGAGTCCCTTCTTTTAGAACCTTCTTGGAGGTCTCAGTTTTTAGTTTTTCCTTTTCTTTATCTACAATTATTTGCTTGATGATATGGCATCCCTTAAAAGCTATGACAAAGCTAGACAGCATATTAAAAAGCAGAGACATTACTTTGGTGACAAAGGTCCGTCTAGTCAAACTTATGGTTTTTCTAGTAGTCATGTATGGATGTGAGAGTTGGACCATAAAGAAAGCTGAGCACCAAAGAACTGATGCTTTTGAACTGTGGTGTTGGAGAAGACTCTTGAGAGTCCCCTGGACTGCAAGCAGATCAAACCAATCCATCCTAAAGAAAATCAGTCCTGAATATTCATTGGAAGGACTGATGCTGAAGCTGAAACTCTGATACATTGACCATCTGATACGAAGAACTGACTCATTGGAAAAAGATCCTGATGCTGGGAAAGACTGAAGGCAGGAGGAAAAGGGAATGGCAGAGGATGAGATGGTTGGATGGCATCACCAACTTAATGGACATGAGTTTGACTAAACTCTGGGGAGTTGGTAGTGGACAAGGAAGCCTGGAATGCTGCAGTCCATGGGGCTGCAAATAGCTGGACACAACTGAGAGATTGAACTGAACTGATGTCATCCCCTAGCTTTACTGTCTTAATACATTCCCCCAACTCTACTCCCAAACCCTCTGCATCTACAGTCTTCTCCATCTTAAAACCTTCAAGTCATTCTTGACATGCCTCTTCCTCTCACATCCTACATGCATCTGTTGGTAAATTCTCTTAGTTCTACTTTCAAAACACTATATATCCAGAATCCAATTAAACTTCTCCCTACTGCTGTACTCCAAGTTGAAGCCAATATCGATTTCTCTCCTGGATTTCTGCAAAAGCTTCCTAACCGTTCTCTCTTTTGTCACTTTCCATTTAAAGTCTGTTCTTAACTTCCCTGGTGGCTCAGATGGTAAAGCATCTGCCTACAATGCAGGAGACCCAGGTTCAATCTCTGGGTAGGGAAGATCTCCTGGAGAAGGAAATGGCAACCTACTCCAGTATTTTTGCCTGGAAAATCCTTTGAAAGGAGGAATCTGGTAGACTACAGTCCATAGGGTCGCAAAGAGTGGGACATGACTGAGCGACTTCACTTTCCTTTTCTTTTTCCTTTCCTTAAAAACAGGTGATGTTTTCTTTTAATTGAAAATTTTTATGATAATCACAGGTTCAGATGCGGTTATAAGAAATAATTCAGACAGCCCCACTGAGACTTTGTTCAATTCCCCAAATGGTAACATTTTGCAAATCTATACAGTGTAACACCACAACCAGGATATTGGCATGAAATTCACGGATTTTATTCTGTTTATCTTAGTTTTTTGTATTTATTTGTATGTGTGTATTAAGTCCTATACACTGTTCTTACTTATTCAGGTTCATGTACCCACCACCATAGTCAAGATACAGAACATATCCACAAAGATTCTTTGTGTTGCACTTTACAGCCATACCCATGTCCCTTCTTTGCTACTCCCCTCCTTGAACCCTGACAACCATTAACTAGCCCTTAATTTCTAAAATGTTCTTTGAAAAATGATATACAAAGAGAATTACACAGCATGTAGACTTTTGGGGTTGGATTTGTTGTTGTTGTTGTTGTTACTTAACAAAATTCTCTAAGTTGTTGTGTTTATCAACAGTTCATTCTTTTATTGCTGCGTAACATTCCATAGAGTATTAATTTGCTAGGTCTTCAGCAAAGTATCACAAACTCTATGGATTAAAATGAAAAGAATTTATTGTCTCACAGTTCTGGAGGCAAGATAAATCAAGATGTTGGCGGGGCTGTGATCCTTATGAGAGTCTGACTTGGTAGAACTTTTCATTGTCTCCTCCTAGCTCTTGGTGGTGGCCATTAATCTTTGGCTTGTAGCTGCATCAGTCCCATATACCTACATCATCACCTGGCCATATTTACCTCACCTTGCCTCTGTGAACATCTGTTTCTGGGTCCAAGTTTACCCCTTTTATTTTATGAAGTGGTGGATGGCAAGGGAGATGAAGATTAGAGCTAGAGCTTTCACATCTAGATGATGTTGCTCAGCAGTATGGTGGGGATTCTCTGGGTCAGAGGACTCTTAAGAACACTATTAGGTGGCTTGGGGGCTTTTATCTAATCTGTGGCTAGTAGATGTTGGGTATAGTTTTGTGAGCTATGCAAGGCTGGCAGATTCTAAATGGCTAAAACTCTGGTTGTATAAAAATTAAAACTTGGTGCTGATGAGCCTTTGATTGAATGAGTGCTGGCCTGCTCTGAAGAAATAAACAACATAAGATCAATATGCTAAGGCCATCTTTGACACATTTATATAACACAGGGTCATTTGGGAGCTCTGTATTTAACATGTTGAGGAACTAGTAAACAGTTTTCCAGAGTATACCATTTTATATCCCCATCAGTAGTGTATGTCACCCAATTTCCCTGTATCCTTGCCAGGATTTGGTATTCTCACTGTTTTTAATTTTAGTCATTCTGATAGGTGTGTAGTGTTATTTCACTGTAGTTTATTTTTCATTTCCTAATGGCTAATGACATTGACTGTCTCTTCATGTACTTACTTACCACTTATGAATCCTCCTCTGTGAAATATCTGTTCATGTATTTTGCCTGTTTGCTAATTAGATTTTTTTAACCAAGGAATTTTGAGAGTTATAGACTCACAATATTTGCCCTTTGATGGACATATAGTTTGCAAATATTTTCTCCTACCTTGCAGCTTGTTGATTCATCTTCTAAACAGAGTCTTGTGCAGAGGAAAAGTTATCTATTTTGATGAAGTCTAGTCTATCAGTTTTTCCTTTTATAGATTACATTTTTGGTATCAAGTGTAATAAATCTTAGCTTAGCCCTGGACCCTGAAGACTCTATCTTACTTTTTATAGAAAGTTTTATAGTTTTATGTTTTACATTTAAGTCCATTGTTAGGAAAACAGTCACTGCATGATGTATCCCCTCCCCAAGCTTACCCACTCAGAGCCTTGAACCTGGAACACTTTCTAATCAAAAGATAAGAAACTCTCACAGCCTGTGCCATTCTTATAGCCTTGTGTGGGAAAATTTTTCCCTGTTTCAGACTCAGCGTGACTCCTTTTTTTTCTTCTGAAATCTATGCATCATATGGCACCTGGCCAACCCCATTGCTGTAACTGTCCTTTGAGGGGGCATGTCAACTCACACCTCTGCCTGAGACTCCTGGACACTCACAGGCAACTCTGTCTCAGTCTTTTGTGGGGACACTGCTCCTTTCTCCTGGGTCCTGATGCACATAAAGTTTTGTTTGTGCCCTCCAAGAGTCTATTTCCCCAATCCTGTGGAAGTTCTGTTGTCAAATCCCACTGGCCTCCAAAGTCAAATTCCCTGGGGTTCTCAGTCCCTTTGCTGGATCCCCAGGTTGGGACATCTGTTGTGGGTCCTGGAACTTTCTTAACAGTGTGAGAATTTCTTTGGTATAATTGTTCTGCAGTTTGTGGGTCATCTTCTTGGTGACTCTATCGTGGGGCTAAAGGCAACCTCTTTCAAGAAGATTTATGCCACGTGCTGCATGTCCCAGGTCTACTGCAGCCAGAGCCTTTGACCCCACAGCACGCCACTGCTGACCCATGCCTCCACAGGAAACACTCACACACAAAGGTAGATCTAGTTCAGTCTCTGTGGGGTCTCTGGGTCCTGGTGTGCAGAAGGTTTATTTTGAGCCATCTGAGCATCTCTGGTTGGTGTGGGGTTTGATTCTAAACCCCATTTCACCCCTCTTACCATCTCATTGGGGTTACCCTTTGCCATTGGAGGTGGGATTTAATGTTCTCCTGTCGATGGTTGTTCAGCAGTGAGTTGCAGTTTTGGAGTTCTTGCAAGAGAAGATGAGCACGTGTCCTTCTATTCTGCCATCTTAAACATTACCAGATAGACAACACCAATATCAGATTGATTATATTCTTTGCAGCTGAAGATAGAGAAACTCCATAGAGTCAGCAAAAACAAGACTGGGAACTGACTGTGGATCAGATCATGAACTCCTCATTGAAAAATACAGAGTTAAATTGAAGAAAGTAGTGAAAACCACTAGACCATTCAGACATGACCTAAATCAAAACCCTTACAATTATACAGTGGAAGTGACAAATAGATTCAAGGGATTAGATCTGATAGACAGAGTGCCTGAAGAACTATGGATGGAGGTTTGTAACATTGTACAGAAGGTGGTGATCAAGACCATCCCCAAGAAAAAGAAATGCAAAAGGCAAAATGGCTGTCTGAGGAAACCTTACAAATAGCTGAGAAAAAGAGAAACTAAAGGCAAAGCAGAAAAGGAAAGATATACTCATCTGAATGCAGAGTTCCAAAGAACAGCAACGAGAGATAAGAAAGCCTTCCTCAGTGGTCAGTGCAAAGAAATAGAGGAAAACAATAGAATGGGAAAAACTAGAGACTATTCAAGAAAATTAGAGATACCAAGGGAACCAATAAAGGACAGAATAAATACCAATAAAGGACAGAAATGATATGGACCTAACAGAAGCAGAAGATATTAAGAAGAGGTGGCAAGAATACACAGAAGAACTATACAAAAAGATTTTCACCACCCAGATAACCACGATGGTGTGATCACTCACCTAGAGCCAGACATCCTGGAATACAAGGTCAAGTAAGCCTTAGGAATCATCACTATGAACAAAGCTAGTGGAGGTGATGGAATTCCAGTTGAGCTGTTTCAAATCCTGAAAGATGATGCTGTGAAAGTGCTGCACTCAATATGCCAGCAAATTTGGAAAACTCAGCAGTGGCCACAGGACTGGAAAAAGTCAGTTTTCATTCCAATCCCAGAAAAGGCAATGCCAAAGAATGCTCAAACTACTGCACAATGTGCACTCATCTCACACGCCAGTAAAGTAATGCTCAAAATTCTCCAAGCCAGGCTTCAGCAATACGTGAACCGTGAACTCCCTGATGTTCAAGCTGGTTTTAGAAAAGGCAGAGGAACCAGAGATCAAATTGCCAACACCTGCTGGATCATTGAAAAAGCAAGAGAGTTCCAGAAAAACATCTATCTCTGCTTCATTGACTATGGCAAAGCCTTTGACTGTGCAGATCACAATAAACTGTGGGAAATTCTGAAAGAGATGGGAATACCAGACCACCTGACCTGCCTCTTGAGAAACCTGTATGCAGGCCAGGAAGCAACAGTTAGAACTGGACATGGAACAACAGACTGGTTTCAAATAGGAAAAGGAGCACGTCAAGGCTGTATATTGTCACCCTGCTTATTTAACTTATATGCAGAGTACATCATGAGAAATGCTGGGCTGGAAGAAGCACAAACTGGAATCAAAATTACCAGGAGAAATTTCAATAACTTCATATATGCAGATGACACCACTCTTATGGCAAAAAGCGAAGAGAAACTAAAAGCCTCTTGATAAAAGTGAAAGAGGAGAGTGAAAAAGCTGGCTTAAAACTCAACATTCAAAAAACAAAGATCAGAGCATCTGTTAGGGAAATTAAATAAATAGTCTTGTTTAGGCTTCAGAGACAAAGCAGAGCAGGCCTCTGACCTTGCTTCTAACCTGCCTGGACACTCCCCTGACTAGGAGTGACTGGGAGTGACTGCCAGCTATGAGTGCAAGACTTGGAAGCACCATAGATATGGTGGAGGAGGAATCTTGAGATTGTTGTGCCCCTGAAGGTGGCCTGGCCAACCAAGCCTCTGGCTTAGAACATTCCAAGTTTTATAAGACAAAACCAGAATTAACATGAAACCAGGCTTACAATTTGGTCACAGATTGATGACGATATCAGTTTGTGTCCATCCTGGGATTTTAAATGGAACCAGAATTGCAATTTTGAAGTCTCACCCATCTAGCAGGTGCACTGCCTGGGAACTTTTCCCAGTTGAGACTCCAGATGTGCTATGACATGGGACTTCCTAATTAAGTCTGGATGTTGGTCAAAACCCAATTTGGTGATGTACTCTCTGCTCTATTTCTCTCTTTTTCTTTTAATGCTAGTATATTGAAAGTAAGCTAGATAATCCTTTAAAATATCTGTATTATTTATTTGTATATAATAAACAGCTTATTTTGTTAACAAATCCTTTGAACCTGAGACAAAAGTGAATACTTTTGGCAAAACAGCATCCGGTTCCATCACTTCATAGCAAATAGTTAGGGAAACAATGACAGATTTTATTTCCTTGGGTTCCAAAATCATTGCAGATGGTGATTGCAGCCATGAAATTAAAAGACGCTTGGCTCCTTGGAAGAAATGCTATGACAAACCTAGACAGCATATTAAAAAGCAGAAACAAAGATGGCAGAGGAATAGGATGGGGAGACCACTTACTCCCCACAAATTCATCAAAAGAACATTTCAACACTGAGTAAATCCTACAAAACAACTTCTGAATGCTGGCAGAGGACATCAGGCTCCCAGAAAAGCAGATCATTGTCTTCAAAAACAGGTAGGAAAAATATAAAAGATGAAAAAAGAGACAAAGGAGGTAGAGAGGGAGCTCCATCCCAGGAAGGGAGTCCTGTCCTGGGAAGGGAGTCTAAAAAGAGAGAAGTTTCCAAACACCAGGAAACACTCTCACTGCCAAGTCTGTGGCGAGCCTTGGAAGCACAAGGGCAACATAACAGGGAAGAAAAATAAATAAATAATTAAAACCAACAGATTACGAGCCCAATGGTAACTCCCCAGTGGAGAAGCAGTGCAGACGCCTGCCTCCACCACTAGCAAGTGGGGGCTGGGCAGGAGGCGCGGGCTGCAGTGCTTTTTAAGAATCGGGCCAGAATGCCCTGAATATAACCAGAGCAAACTAACTTGGGCTCAGTTCAGTCAGTTTAGTTCAGTCGCTCAGTCGTGTACAACTCTTTGCAACCCCATGAATCGCAGCACGCCAGGCCTCCCTGTTCATCACCATCTCCGGGAGTTCACTCAGACTCACATTCATCGAGTCCGTGATGCCATCCAGCCATCTCACCCTTTGTCATCCCCTTCTCCTCCTGTCCCCAATCCTTCCCAGCATCAGAATCTTTTCCAGTGAGTCAACTCTTCGCATGAGGTGGCCAAAGTAGTGGAGTTTCAGCTTTAGCATCATTCCTTCCGAAGAAATCCCAGGGCTGATTTCCTTCAGAATGGACTGGTTGGATCTCCTTACAGCATATCAGACTGTGGACAGCTACCATGCAAAAAGCTCTAACATAAGACACCCCCAGGACTGCGCACAGAACAAAGGACGGAACAGAAATAGCCGGCTACAGACCATCCTCCTCCGGTGACAGGCAGCCAGAGCCGTAAGGGCTAGAAGGGGGCAATCACAGCCCCGGAGAGACTTAACCTACCAAACTGCAAGCAAGGCATCTTTGCTAAGACTTCTTGTGGTCCTGGACAGTCATCATGCACCTGACAAGGGGCGCCAGCGTACACCCAGAAAACTGAGCAGCAGGGAAGGGCAATAAGTTGCAGTGACCGTGCTCACCAAACACCTGAGCTACTCGGTCCTGGGAAGGGCATAAAACGCAGGCCCAACAGAATCTGCACCTCTGAGGGCTACCTGAGAGCCGAGCCTGAGCAGCTTAGACTGGGGAGGTGCATGCAGCCTAGGGCCGGCCTCAGACGGTTCCCAGCGGAGCAACATAGAGCCTGAGCAGTGTCCACCATGTGCAATGGCATGCCCAGTGTGGCTGAGATACTGCGAGCACACGCCAGTGTTATTTGTTTGCAGCATTCCTCCCTCTCCACAGCACGACTGAACAAGTGAGTCTTAAAAAAAAAAGTGTCCACCACCACCCTCCTTGTGTCAAGGCAGAAATCAGACACTGAAGAGACCAGCAAACAGAAGAAGCTAAACAGGGGGAACTGCCTTGGAAGTGACCCCACACTGCCCACAACACCAGAGAAAGTCCCAGATATATCTTTACTATTTTTACGACCATTCTCTCTTTTGTTGTTGTTGATGTTGTTGTTTGATTGTTCTTTCTTTTCTTTTTATTCTCCCTTTTTTAAAACTTAAAAAAATTTTAAGTCCTTTATTTCTGCTTTAATTTTAATTTTTATAACCGACTGTCACTTTTCAAAAAAAAGACCCTCTTTTTAAAGCAAACGCCATATATATATATATATATATATATATATATATATATATATGGTGGTTGTTGTTTTTAAATAATTCTCGTGACTTTGTTTTTCTTCTTGTTCTTCTTTTCTTTAATATTGTATTTTTCAAAATCCAACCTCTACTCTAGATTTTTAATCTTTGCTTTTGGTATTTGTTGTCAATTTTGTACATTTAAAAACCCAATCTTCAGTACCCAATTTTACCTGAGAGTGAGATTACTGGCTTGTCCACTCTCTCCTCCTTTGGACTCTCCTTTTTCTCCACCAGGTTGTCTCTGTCTCCTCCCTCTCCATTCTCTTCTCTACCCAAATCTGTGAATCTCTGTGTGTTCCAGACGATGGAGAACACTTAGGGAACTGGTTACTGGCTGGATCTGTCTCTCTCCTTTTCATTTCCCTCTTTCATCCTCCTGGCCACCTCTGTCTACTTCCTCCCTCTTCTCTTCCCTGTATAACTCTGTGAACATCTGTGAGTGGTCCAGACTGAGGAGCGCACATAAGGAAGTGATTACTGGCTACCTTGCTCTCTCCTCTTTTGATCCCACCTCATCCCATTCCAGTCACATCTAACTACCCCCTCCCTCTTCTCTTCTCCATGTAACTCAGTGAACCTCTCTGGGTGTCCCTCAATGTGGAGAAAATTTTCACCTTTAACCTAGATGTTTTATCATCAGTGCTATATAGATGGAGAAGTCTTGAGGCTACTGTAAAAATAAAACTGAAAACCAGAAGCAGGAGGCTTAAGTCCAAATCCTGAGAACATCAGAGAACTCCTGAATCCAGGGAACATTAATCGATAGGAGCTCATCAAATGCCTCCATACCTACACTGAAACTAAGCACCACCCAAGGGCCAACAAGTTCCAGAGCAAGACATACCACACAAATTCTCCAGCAACACAGGAACACACCCCTGAGCTTCAATATACAGGCAGCTTAAGTTACTCCAAAACCATAGACGTCTCATAACTCATTACTGGACACTTCATTGCACTCCAGAGAGAAGAAATCCAGCTTTTCCCACCAGAACTCCGACACAAGCTTCCCTAACCAAGAAACCTTGACAAGCCACTGATACAACCCCATCCACAACGAGGAAACTCCATAATAAAGAGAACTCCACAAATTCCCAGAATACAGTAAGGCCACCCCCAAAAGTAGCAATATAACCAAGATGAAGAGACAGAGGAATACCCAGCAGTTAAAGGAACAGGAGAAATGCCCACCAAACCAAACAAAAGAGGAAGAGATAGGGAACCTACCTGAGAAAGAATTCTGAATAATAATAGTGAAAATGATCCAAAATCTTGAAATCAAAATGGAATCACAGATAAATAGCCTGGAGACAAGGATTGGGGAAGATGCAAGAAAGATTTAACAAGGACTTAGAAGAAATAAAAAGAGTCAACGTATAATGAATAATGCAACAAATGAGATCAGAAACACTCTGGAGGCAACAAATAGTAGAATATTGGAGGCAGAAGATAGGATTAGTGAAATAGAAGACAGAATGGTAGAAATAAGTGAATCAGAGAGGAAAAAAAGAAAAACGAATTAAAGGAAATGAGGACAATCTCAGAGACCTTCAGAACAATATGAAATGCTCCAATATTTGAATTATAAGAGTCCCAGAAGAAGACAAAAAGAAAGACCATGAGAAAATACTTGAGGAGATAATAGTTGAAAACTTCCTAAAATGGGGAAAGAAATAGTCACCCAAGTCCAAGAAACCCAGAGAATTCCAAACAGGATAAACCCAAGGCAAAACACCCCCAAGACACACATTAATCAAATTAACAAAGATCAAACACAAAGAACAAATATTAAAAGCAGCAAGGGAAAAACAACAAATAACACCCAAGGGGATTCCCATAAGGATAACTGCAGATCTTTCAACAGAAACACTTCAGGCCAGGAGGGAATGGCAAGACATACTATGGCTGATTCGTGTCAATGTATGGCAAAACAAATATAGTATCGTAATTAAAAAAATAAATAAATTTAATAATAATTTAAAAAAAGAAAAAAGAAAATAACCTACAGCCCAGATTACTGTACCCAGCAAGGATCTCACTCAAATATGAAGGAGAAATCAAAAGCTTTACAGACAAGCAAAAGCTGAGAGAATTCAGCACCACCAAACCAGCTCTCCAACAAATGCTAAAGGATATTTTCTAGACAGGAAACACAAAAGGGCATATAAACCTGAATCCAAAACAATAAAGTAAATGGCAACGGGATCATACTTATCAATAATTACCTTAAACATAAATGGGTTGAATGCCCCAACCTAAAGGCAAAGACTGGCTGAATGGATACAAAAACAAGACCCCTATATATCCTGCTTACAAGAGACCCACCTCAAAGCAAGGGACACCTACAGACTGAAGGTGAAGGGCTGGAAAAAGATATTCCACACAAATAGAGACCAAAAGAAAGCAGGAGTAGCAATATTCATATCCGATAAAATAGACTTTAAAACAAAGGCTGTAAAAAGAGACAAAGAAGGACACTACATAAGGATCAAAGGATCAATCCAAGAAGAAGATATAACAATTATAAATATATATGGACCGAACATAGGAGCACCGCAATATGTAAGACAAACGCTAAGAAGTATGAAAGGGGAAATTAATAACACAATAATAGTGGGAGACTTTAATACCCTACTCACATCTATGGACAAGATCAACTAAACAGAAAACAAAGAAACGCAAACTTTAAATGATACAATAGATCAGTTAGACCTAATTGATATCTATAGGACATTTCACCCCAAAACAATGAATTTCACCTTTTTCTCAAGTGCACATGGAACCTTCTCCAGGATAGATCACATTCTATCTATCTAGATCACATTCACCTTGATAAATTCAAAAAAATTGAAATAATTCCAAGCATCTTTTCTGACCATAATGCACTAAGGTTAGCTCTCAATTACAGGAGAAAAACTATTAAAAATTCCCACATATGGAGGCTGAACAACACGCTGCTGAATAACCAACAAATCACAGAAGAAATCAAAAAGAAATCAAAATATGCATAGAAACGAATGAAAATGAAAACACAACAACCCAAAACCTGTGGGACAGTATAAAAGCAGTGCTAAGAGGAAAGTTCATAGCAATACAGGCATACCTCAAGAAACAAGAAAAAGTCCAATAAATAACCTAACTCTACACCTAAAGCAACTAGAAAAGGAAGAAATGGAGAACCCCAGAGTTAGTAGAAGGAAAGAAATCTTAAAAATTAGGACAGAAATAAATGCAAAAGAAATAAAAGAGTCCATAGCAAAAATCAACAAAGCCAAAAGCTGGTTCTTTGAAAGGATAAATAGAATTGACAAACCACTAGTCAGACTCATCAAGAAACAAAGGGAGAAAAATCAAGTCAATAAAATTAGAAATGAAACTGGAGAGATCACAACAGACAACAAAGAAATACAAAGGATCATAAGAGACTACTATCAGCAATTCTATGCCAATAAAATGGACAACGTGGAAGAAACGGACAAATTCTTTAAAAAGTACAACTTTCCAAAACTGAACCAGGAAGAAATAGAAAATCTTAACAGACCCATCACAAGTATGGAAATTGAAACTAATCGGAAATCTTCCAGCAAACAAAAGCCCAGGACCAGACTGCTTCACAGCTGAATTCTACCAAAAATTTAGAGAAGAGCTAACAGTTATCCTACTGAAACTCTTCCAGAAAATGGCAGAGGAAGATCAACTTCCCAACTCATTCTATGAGGCCACCATCACCCTAATACCAAAACCTGACAAAGATGCCACAAAAATAGAAAACTAGAGGCAAATATCACTGATGAACATAGATGCAAAAATCTTTAACAAAATTCTAGCAATCAGAATCCAACAACACATTAAAAAGATCATACACCATGACTAAGTGGGCTTTATCCTAGGGATGCAAGGATTCTTCAATATCCACAAATCAATCAATGTAATTCACTACATTAACAAATTGAAAAATAAAAGCCATATGATTATCTCAATAGATGCAGAGAAGGCCTTTGACAAAATTCAACATCCATTTATGATAAAAACTCTCCAGAAAGCAGGAATAGAAGGAACATACCTCAACATAATAAAAGCTATATATGACAAACCCACAGCAAACATTATCCTCAATGGTGAAAAATTGGAAAGCATTTCCCCTAAAGTCAGGAACAAGACAAGGGTGCCCACTTTCACTGCTACTGTTCAACATAGTTCTGGAAGTTCTGGCCACAGAAATCAGAGCAGAAAAAGAAATAAAAGGAATCCAGATTGGAAAAGAAGTAACACTCTCACTGTTTGCAGATGACATGATCCTCTACATAGAAAACCCTAAAGACTCCACCAGAAAATTACTAGAGCTAATCAATGAATATAGTAAAGTTGCAGGATATAAAATCAACACTCAGAAACCCCTTACATTCCTATACACTAATAATGAGAAAGTAGAAAAAGAAATTAAGGAAACAATTCCATTCACCATTGCAATGAAAAGAATAAAATATTTAGGAATATACCTACCGAAAGAAACTAAAGACCTGTATATAGAAAATTATAAAACACTGATGAAAGAAATCAAAGAGGACACTAATAGATGGAGAAATATACCATGTTCATGGATCAGAAGAATCAACATAGTGAAAAGGACTATACTACCCAAAGCAATCTACAGATTCAATGTAACCCCTGTCAAGCTACCAGCGGTATTTTTCACAGAGCTAGAACAAATAATTTCACAATTTGTATGGAAATACAAAAACCTTGAATAGCCAAAGTAATCTTGAGAAAGAAGAATGGAGCTGGAGGAATCAACCTGCCTGACTTCAGGCTCTACTACAAAGCCACAGTCATCAAGACAGTATGGTACTGGCACAAAGACAGAAATATAGCTCAATGGAACAAAATAGAAAGCCCAGAGATAAATCCACACACCTATGGACACCTTATCTTTGACAAAGGAGGCAAGAATATACAATGGATTAAAGACAATCTCTTTAACAAGTGATGCTGGGAAAACTGGTCAACCACTTGTAGAAGAATGAAACTAGATCACTTTCTAACACCACACACGAAAATAAACTCAAAACGGATTAAAGATCTAAACGTAAAAGAATAAATTTGACTCAGTTCTAATGAGATGGATGAAATTGGAACCGATTATACAGAGTGAAGTAAGCCAAAAAGAAAAACACCAATACAGTATACTGACACATATATTTGGAATTTAGAAGACAGTAATGATGACCCTATATGTGAGACAACAAAGAGACACAGAGGTATAGAGTGGACTTTTGGACTCTGAGGGAGAGGGAAAGGGTGGGATGGTTTGGGAGAATGGCAATGAAACATGTATATTTTCTTGTAAGAAACGAAGCGCCAATCTATGTTCAATGTAGGATGCAGGATGCATGGGGCTGATGCACAGGATGATTCAAGTAGAGGATGTGGGGTGGGAGGTGGGAGGGGCTTCGGCATTGGGAGATTGTGTTCACCTATGGTTGATTTGTATCAATGTATGGCAAAACAAATACAGTATTGTAATTAAAAAAATAAGTAAATTTAATAAAATAAAAAAAAAAAAAAAAAAAGAAAGAAAAAAAAAAAAAAAATAAAGATCTAAACGTAAGACCAGAAACTATAAAACTCCTAGAGGAGAACATAGGCAAAACACTCTCCGACATAAATCACAGCAGAATCCTCTATGATCCACCTCCCGGAATACTGGAAATAAAAGCAAAAATAAACAAATGGGATCTAAGTAAAATTAAAAGCTTCTGCACAACAAAGAAAACTATAAGCAAGGTGAAAAGACAGCCTTCTGAATGGGAGAAGACTATAGCAAATGAAGCAACTGACAAACAACTAATCTCAAAGATATACAAGCGACTTATGCAGCTCAACTCCAGAAAAATAAACGATCCAATCAAACAATGGGCCAAAGAACTAAATAGGCATTTCTCCAAAGAAGACATGCAGGTGGCTAACAAACACATGAAAAGATGCTCAACATCACTCATTATCAGAGAACTGCAAATCAAGACCACCATGAGGTACCATTTCACACCAGTCAGAATGGCTGCGATCCAAAAGTCTACAAGCAATAAATGCTGGAGAGGATGTGGAGAAAAGGGAACCCTCTTACACTGCTGGTGGGAATGCAAACTAGTACAGCCACTATGGGGAACAGTGTGGAGATTCCTTAAAAAATAGCAAATAGAACTGCCTTATGACCCAGCAATCCCACTGCTGGACATACACACTGAGGAAACCAGAATTGAAAGAGACACGTGTACCCCAATGTTCATCGCAGCACTGTTTATAATAGCCAGGACATGGAAACAACCTAGATGTCCATCAGCAGATGAATGGATAAGAAAGCTGTGATACATATACACAATGCAGTATTACTCAGCCATTAAAAAGAATACATTTGAATCAGTTCTAATGAGGTGGATGAAACTGGAGCCGATTATACAGAGTGAAGTAAGCCAGAAAGAAAAACACCAATACAGTATATTAACCCATATATATGGAATTTAGAAATATGGTAATGATAACCCTGTATGCGAGACAGCAAAAGAGACACAGATGTATAGAATGGACTTTTGGCCTCTGAGGGAGAGGGGAGAGGGTCGGATGATTTGGGAGAATGGCATTGAAACATGTATACTATCAGGGAAGAAACGAATCGCCAGTCTATGTTCGATACAGGAAACAGGATGCTTGGGGTTGGTGCACGGGGATGATCCAGAGAGATGATATGGGATGGGAGGTGGGAGAGGGCTTCAGGATTAGGAACTCATGTACACCCATGGCTAATTCATGTCAGTGTATGGCAAAACCAATACAGTATTGTAAAGCTAAATAAAAATTAAAATTAAAAAAATAAATAAAATGATATAACATAGTTGAAAGAAAATATTTTTAAAAAGAATATTTGATTTAGTGTATTTATAGCTAAAAAGTTAATATTTTCATTTTAATATTTGTTTGGGAACTATGTGTGTATTAAGGGATCTTATGTCCATCAGAGAACAGAACTTGCATCTATAAATTTATTAATAATTCTTTCCTTATATAGTATATACAGAGAAGGCAATGCCACCCCACTCCAGTACTCTTGCATGGAAAATCCCATGGATGGAGGGAGTATGGTAGGCCGCAGTCTGTGGGGTCACTGAGTCGGACACGACTGAGTGACTTCACTCACTTTCACTTTTCACTTTCATGCATTGGAGAGGAAATGGCAATCCACTCCAGTATTCTTGCCTATAGAATCCCAGGTATGAGGGAGCCTGGTGGGCTGCCATCTATGGGGTTGCACAGATTTGGACACGACTGAAGTGACTTAGCAGCAGCATAGTGCTGTGTGCTCAGTTGCTTCAGTCGTGTCCAAATAAAAAGAACTGCAATCTCCGCGTGCACACACACACACACACACACACACACACACACACACACAGAGACATCACTTTGCCAACAAAAATCCACCTAATCAAAGCTATGGTTTTTCTGATAATTATGTATCTCTGTGAGAGTTGGACCATAAAGAAAGCTGAGCACCAAACAATTGATGCTTTTGAACTGTGGTGTTGGAGAAGACTCTTGAGAGTTCCTTGGACCACAAGGAGATCAAAACAATCAATCCTAAAAGAAATCAGCCCTGAATATTCATTGGAAGGACTGATGCTGAAGCTGAAACTCCAATACTTTGGCCACCTGATGCAAAGAACTGACTGATTTGAAAAGAACCAGATGCTGGGAAAGACTAATGATGGGAGAGGAAGGGGATGACAGAGGATGAGGTGGTTTGATGGCATCACCAACTCGATGGACATGAGTGTGATCAAGCTCCAGGTGTTGATGATGGACAGGGAAGCTACAGTTTGTGGGTTTGAACTGAACTGAACTGAAGGGGCATGAGGGTTATGTGTAGACCAATTTCCCTGCTGTGGTTGCTGGGAGAGACTAATACCCGCTACTGGTGTTGGTCTTGCTCCTACTTCTCTAGGTATGTAAATTGTTCCATTCAGTGCTCGAGTATATTGTGTTTTTCTTGAAGTTTCCAATACCAAGAGCCTGGTGGTTGATATAATCTTTTTTTGGTAAGGTGTGAGGTTTATTCAAGGTTGTTTGTTTGGGCCTATGAATGCCCAGTGGCTCCAGCATCATTCATTGAAAAATTTATCCTTTCTCCATGGAAACATTTTGGAAATTTTGTCAAGAATCAGTTGGACATATGAGGGTGGATCTATTTATGAGTTTTGTATTCTGTTCCCTTGATCTATGTGTCTGTCCCACTGCCAATGCCACACAGTGTTAATTGCTGTAGCTGTAATGTTGAGTAGAGTGATTCCTCCCACTTTGTTTTTCTTTGTCAAGATTGTTTTAGCTATTCTAGAGCTTACACCTTTCCATAAAATTTTATAATAAGTTTAAGTCTATATAAAACATTCTGTGAACTTTTATAAGAAGTGCTTTAAACCTATAAGTCATTTTTGGTAGAACTGACATTTTTACTGTAGTGAGTCTTTAATCCATGAGTACAGTATATCCCTCCATTTATTTAAGTCTTTTAAAAATTAGGTTCATTAGCATTTTGTTATTTTCAACATACAGATGCTGTACAAGTTAAGTGCCAACAAAAATATTTCATTTCCTTGGAGTGCCTGCCAGTGGTATTGTGTTTTTAATTTCAATTTCTGCATGTTCATTGTTACTATATAAAAGTACAGTTGATTTTTGTGTGTTGATCTTGTATCCCACAACTTTGCTGAACTACCTATCAGTTCCAGGAGTTTTAAAAATAGATTCCCTTGGATTACTACTTAGACCGTCATGTCATCTGCAAATAAGGACAGTTTTATTTCTTCCTTCCTAATTTGTAGGCCTTTATTCCTTTTCCTTGCCTTAATGGCAGGGGCTACAATTTCCAGTATTATGTTGGATAAGTGTGAGAGTACATATCCTTGTTCTGTTCTTGACCTTAGAGGGAAGCATTCAGTCTTTCATTATGAAGTTTAGTTAGCTGTAGGGTTTTTGAAAATGCTCTTTAGCATATGCTCATATCATGAAGAGATATACTGTGTTCATGAATTCAGTTCAGTTCAGTCTCTCAGTCGTGTCTGACTCTTTGTGACTCGATGGACTGAAGCACATCAGGCTTCCCTATCCATCACCAACTCCTGGAGCTTACTCAAGTTCATGTCCATCAAGTTTGTGATGCCATCTAACCATCTCATCTTCTGTCATCTCCTTCTCCTCCTGCCTTCAGTCTTTCCCAGCATCAGGGTCTTTGCCAGTCAGTCAGTTCTTCTCATCAGGTGGCCAAAGTATTGAGCTTCAACTTCAGCATCAGTCCTTCCAATGATTATTCAGGACTGATTTCCTTTAGGATGGACTGGTTGGATCTCCTTGCTGTGCAAGGGACTCTCAAGAGTCTTCCCCAACACCACAGTTCAAAAGCATCAATTCTTTGGTGCTCAGCTTTCTTTATAGTCCAACTCTCACATCCATACATGACTACTGGAAAAACCATAGCTTTGACTAGATGGACCTTTGTTGGTGAAATAATGTCTCTGCTTTTAAATATGCTGTCTAGGTTGTTCATGGATTAGAAGACCACAATTAGAAGCATAAACATAGTAAATGCATCATATGTGCCCCAAATGATCTATAGGTTAATTACTCTCTATATATTCCTATTTTTCTAAGAGTTTTTTTTTTTTTAATAATTGATGGGTGTAAGATTTTGTCAAGTGCCTTTTAGGCATTAACATATAATCATATGCCTTTTCTTCTTTAGCCTATTGACATGGTGAGTTATATTATTTGATTTTCAAATATTGAACTAGCCTCAAATGCCTGGAATAAATCTCACTTTCCATTGGTGTATAAACCTTTTATTCATTTCTAGATTCAGTTTGCTAGTCAGGATTTTTATATCAAGGTTCATCAGAGATATTTTTCTTTCTTTCTTTTTTTTTTGATACTGTCTTTGCCTGGTTTTTGGTATCAGGGTAATACTGGCTTCATAAAATGAGTTGGAAGAATTCCTATTTTTTGGAAGAGATTGTGTAAAGTCAATGTTAATTCTTTAAATGTTTAGTAGGAGAGTGTTTTGTTTTTGTTTTTGTTTTGCTGGGGAGGAGGTTTTAAATTATGGATTCAGTTTTATAATTATAGGTATATTCAAATTGCATATTTCAACTTGGTTTGATAGTTTATGTTTTTGAAGATTGATCCATTTCATCTAAGTTGTTCTCTGTTTTATTCTGGATATTGGTAATTTGCACCTTTTCTTTTTAGTTTTGTTAATGGTTGTCAATTTTATTGGTCTCTTCAAAGAAACAACTTTTTGTTTCATTGATTTTCTGCATTGTTTTCTTATTTTTAGTTTCATTGATTTCTCTTCTTGTGCTTATTATTTAATTTCTTCTTCTTGCTTTGTATTCATTTTACATTTCTAGTTTCTTGAGATAGGAACTTAGACTATCGATTTAAGATATTTCCTTATTTGGCCACCTGATGTGAAGAACTGACTCACTGGAAAAGACTCTGATGCTGGGAAAGACTGAAGGCAGGAGGAGAAGAGGATGACAGAGGATGAGATGGTTGGATGGCATCAGCAACTTGACGGATATGAGTTTGAGCAAACTCCAGGAATTGTTGATGGACAGGGAGGCCTGGCATACTACAGTCCACGGGATCACAAAGAGTCAGACATGACTGAGTGACTGAACAGAGCTGAACTGACTTATTACTAATGTAAGCAGTTAGTGTTAGACATTTCTTTCTCAGCACTTCTTTAACTGCTTACCACAATTTTTATATGAAGTATTTTCATTTCCAGTAAAATGGTAACTGGGGCTACAGTCACCTGAAGGCTCAACTGGGCTGAACAGCCAAGATGGCTCACTAGCACGGCTGGCAGATAATTCTGGATTTCAGCTGGGAGCTGAGCAGGGGCTGTTGAGTAAAGCATTTACATGTGGCCATTCCCTTTAGGTTGGATTTCTCACAGTATGGCAGATAGGTTACCAGAAGGATCATTCCAGGCATAGAAAGTAGATACTGTCAATTCTGTTAAAGGCTAAACTTGTCATAAGTGACACTTCCACCTTAGTCAGTTGGTCAAAGCAGTTGTTAAGCCAGCCCAGATTTAAGGGGACTTGAGGAATAAACTCTACTTCCACACAGGGGAAGAGCAACAGTAAACATGAAAGGACAAAATTCATGCTGATTGTGCTGAAGGCAAACTACCACCATAGAGTGGCGGCATGAAGTGCTTGGAGAGCACGGCGTAGAAGATTTTTCTGGAAAGTAATTTCAGGGTGACTGCAACCAACTCTGCTCTCACTGGTGCTTATTTTATAGATAACTACACTGAAGCTCAGAGCATTAGGAGGAGCCACTGAACGTTGGTGTCTTCCTCACAGTGTTTACAAGGGCCCTAGCTGGCTTGCTGGAAGTATGTTACTAACCCCAAGGAGAGTGGTCTGGTGCCAAGAGGCTGGTGTGAGGGACCTGAAGGAGCTTGAGTTTCTGAGTAAGGCTCTCTGATTTCCTTAAGTCTTTCTTTACTCCCTTAGGGCTCATTCAGGTGCCTCCAGCTACTATGTAGATATCTAGGCCTTAAAGACACACCAAACCCTTGCCACTATGCTTCATAGGGAGAAGGCAATGGCACCCCACTCCAGTACTCTTGCCTGGAAAATCCCATGGACGGAGGAGCCTGGTGGGCTGCAGTCCATGGGATCGCAAAGAGTCAGACGGGACTGAGCGACTTCCCTTTCACTTTTCCCTTTCATGCATTGGAGAAGGAAATGGCAACCCACTCCAGTGTTCTTACCTGGAGAATCCCAGGGACTGGGAGCCTGGTGGGCTGCCATCTGTGGGGTCACACAGACTCAGACACGACTGAGGCGACTTAGCAGCGGTAGCAGCAGCAGCATGCTTCACAGACTTCTGAAGTTTGTTCACATCTGGGCTCTGCACTCAAAATGAACAACTGTGGATGATTTGGGGACAAGAACAGCATTTTCAATTTCCTTCACTTCTGACCCTGAGATACCTCATACTGATGCTATATACGTGGTAGAAAACGGAAATTGTAGAGCTATTCGAATCCCAGCTCATTTCCCAGCATAGCCTGCGCAGGTAGAATTGTGAGGTCTCATTCCTGTACACTATACCAGCTGCATCTTTGACCTTCAGTCATACTCAGTGACGTTACACCAGTCATATTTCCCCTGCCACCCTCTCTCTCTCTCTGCCTCCTGGCTAAATGCACATGCTATTCTCAGTGTTTGGAATATTCTTCTTTCTCACTCATTTTTGCTCACTGCTCTATCTCTTTGGTATTCTTCAGAGCTCAGCTTGGGTGTTACTTCTTCAAGGACATCCTCCCTAATCTCCTAGTTGCCCCTCCTCTCTCTTTCCTCAGCACCCGGTATTCCCCCTTAATAGTTATGTCTCCACTGTCTTCTAATGTAATTATTTATTTGTTTGTCTCCTTGACTTGACTACAGTGCTTGAGGGTCCAGACTGTGTCTGTCTTCAATTTCATCTCACCACAAACTTGCAAGAAGTCTGACATGACAAATGGACCCACTCTCCAGCGATCTTTACTTTCTTCCTGCTTTCCCATGTAAGCCTGCTTTTAACAAGACGTGTGACAGTGGATGAGGAGCACGTGTCCAAAATGTTGCGTGAGCCGCTCGTAGTCCCTCTGAGAACTTTTTTCAAGCTCTAGCTGTTCTTGTCTCAGAACCCTGTGTGCAAGAACCAAATGGCTCCTTTTAAGGCCCCATGTACATGCTGCTCTGTTTTCTAGCCTCCCACCACCAAGTCAATGAGTACTGCATGTCGAGCACCTCTTTTCTTCAGCTCCCCCAAATGCACTAGAAGCAGGAGACAGCACTGGGGAAGCTTTGTTAACTCCTGAGCTTGGGAAGTTTGAGCTAGGCTTTTGACAAAAAAGGGGGTGCTTTGGTAGCTCAGGGGTGCTACTCGATTGTAAGAGGACAGCTAACTGGCTCCCTAAGACCATTTGTCAAATAGGATGATTATTATTAAATATAACTTGCCAGACTATAAGTGGAAAGGATCCAGTAAAACATTGCAAGTCACGAAGAAGCCCTAGGGTAATGAATGTCAACAGTCCTGCTCAGTGAATCCTTGGAAACACACACAGTCAGAATTAGTGGGGAACTCGTTGAAAGTTGATACCCTTTTCTGTTCCCATCAAGTGTTGTTAAGGCCATTAGCAGAAATTGGAATAGAGAAATATGACATTTCATGTAGTAGATTCAGAGGCTGAGAAGATGGACAAGATGGAAATGTACCGGGCAGCTTATAATAAGCACCTGGGTGGGAGTGATAACTAAAGACTGAAAATTGACAAATGGGTCAAATTGCCAGAAATCAAGACAGAGAGAGATGGTGTGCAGTTTGCATGCAGAGGAATAAACATCAATAATCCAACACGGTTGCTCACCCTGAGGGCCACATATGAATTACTCAGAAGGTGGCTAGAATTTTCTCAGTGGAAACATGGGCAGATTTTATTACAAGATGAAGACATAGCTTTCCAGCTGTTGAAAGGAGTAAACTACTGAGTCTTCCATCAGGAGTTAGGATACCAAAAAGAAATTTTCCAGACTAGAATTCAGGAGGTCTGTGATATCTCTGTATTTGGTTTCAAACTGATTGAATAACTCCAACCTTCCTCATCCTGTGGTTGGTTGTATCTTTCCAAGTGACAAATGTGAAATCTCTTTGAAAGCTATCAAGCTATATAAATGTCAGGAATTAGCTGCATGATCATCCAACTGAATCAAGTGCCAAAGAATACTGCTATCAGAAACCATGTGAGATTTTAATTATTTCCTCTGATAGAGGTGAACGTGTTTGCAGATTATCTTGAGTAGGAACAGTGTCCAGATGATTTATCATGGGTTTTAGAGACACATCAGCTTCCCAGGTGGCACTGGTGGTAAAGAACCCCCTGCCAGTGCAGGAGACACAAAAGACGTGGGTTTGATCCTTGGGTTAGGAAGATCCCTTGAAAGAAGGCATGGCACCCCACTCTACTATTCTTGCCTGGAGACTCCAATGGACAGAGGAGCCTGGCGGGCTACAGTGCACAGAGTTGCAAAGAGTTAGACACAACTGAAGTGACAGCATTAATTCATGCATTAGAGACACATACACAATGATACTTTGACTGAGGAAGGTTCACGGATGTGAGTGTCCATCAGAGTGGAGAAGCTGACTTTCAATTTCCTCTGCTGTTTTGGCTTGTTTCAAATCATCATGCCAGTGTCAAAAAGTGGACCATCATGGATAAGTGATCAAATGTCCAGGGGCACTGTTTGTAGCAGAAACAGACATCCCATGATGTCCAAGCCAGGAATGGCATTTGAGAGTTGGCAGTTTTCTACCCACTGACCTATACTGCCATAATTAGATGAGGGCTTTCTCATAAGATTGGCCAGAGGCTAAGGCTTTGGGTTATTTTTATGATTTGAATGTTAACTCCGTATCAGGTACTGTGCTAATCATTTTATCTGTACTATCTATTTTATCAAGATTGCTGAGAGAAATGTCAATAACCACAGATATGCAGATGATACCACCCTATGGCAGAAAGTGAAGAAGAACTAAAGAGTCTCTTGATGAAAGTGAAAGAGGAGAGTGAAAAAGTTGGTTTAAAGCTCAACATTCAGAAAATGAAGATCATGGCATCTGGTCCCATCACTTCATGGGAAATAAATGGGGAAACAATGGCAGACTTTATTTTTATGGGCTCCAAAATCACTGCAGATGGTGATTGCAGCCATGAAATTAAAAGACACTTACTCCTTGGAAGCAAAGTTATGACCAACCTAGACAGCATATTTAAAGCAGAGACATTACTTTGCCAACAAAGGTCCGTCTAGTCAAGGCTATGGTTTTTCCAGTGGTCATGTATGGATGTGAGAGTTGGACTGTGAAGAAACTGAATGCTGAAGAATTGATGCTTTTGAACTGCGGTGTTGGAGAAGACTCTTGAGGGTCCCTTGGACTGCAAGAAGATCCAACCAGTCCATCCTAAAGGAAATCAGTCCTGAATATTCGTTGGAAGGACTGATGCTGAAGCTGAAACTCCAATACTTTGGCCACCTCATGTGAAGAGTTGACTCATTGGAAAAGACCCTGATGCTGGGAGGGATTGGGGGCAGGAGGAGAAGGGGATGACAGAGGATGAGATGTTTGGATGGCATCACTGACTCAATGGACATGAGTTTGGATAGACTCCGGGAGTTGGTGATGGACAGGGAGCCCTGGAGTGCTGCGGTTCATGGGGTTGCAGAGTCAGACACGACTGAGCGACTGAACTGAACTGAACTGATCTCATTTAATTCTCACAACCACCCTGTGGTGTTAGATGCTGTTATTATCTTCATTTTACAGATAAGGAAATGTAAGCTAAAGAGGATTAGTAATTTGTCCAAGATCACATCATGAGGAAAGAAAAAGCCTAGTATTAAACCCAGGTATCTGCTCCAGAGTCTGCTCATGAACCACTATACACTATTGCCACATACATATATGAATGAACCTGAGGCTCTCGGAAGGTAAGAAATGCAATCTGCCTAAGGCCACCTAACCATTTAGTGGGCCTACGTAACATTATTTTTAGAGTGAATCCAGTTTGTTCACAGCAAGTAGAGACTATAATAAAGTCTCATTTCACTGATGAAGCTCACGTCTTCTAGTAATGGTGATGATAATGAGAGTAATGATAACAGCAGCAGCAGTTAATAATTATTGAACACCTATTATGAGCTAGGCACCTTAATAGCTGCCTTATATGTTCACTCATTTATTCATTCATTGAAAAAATGTTTATTGAGAATCTACTATACACAAGACAGCAGTGTTACAGGGACTCAGTTCAGTTCAGTTGTTCAGTCGTGTTCAACACTTTGTGACCCCATGAATTGCAGCACGCCAGGCCTCCCTGTCCATCACCGACTCCCAGACTTCACTCAAACTTAAGTCCACTGAGTCAGTAATGCCATCCAGTCATCTCATCCTCAGTTGTCCCCTTCTCCTCCTGCCCCCAATCCCTCCCAGCATCAGAGTCTTTTCCAATGACTCAACTCTTCACATGAGGTGGCCAAAGTACTGGAGTTTCAGCTTTAGCATCATTCCTTCCAAAGAACACCCAGGGTTGATCTCCTTCAGAATGGACTGGTTGGATCTCCTTGCAGTCCAAGGGACTCTCAAGAGTCTTCTCCAACACCACAAAAGCATCAATTCTTCGGCAGTCAGCTTTCTTTATAGTCCAACTCTCACATCCATACATGACTACTGGAAAAACCATAGCCTTGACTCGATGGACCTTTGTTGGATAATTAATGTCTCTGCTTTTGAATATACTATCTAGGTTGGTCATAACTTTTCTTCCAAGGAGTAAGCATCTTTTAATTTCATGGCTGCAATCACCATCTGTTACAGAGACTAGGGGTATGGAAATGTACAAGACAAATTGGATTCTTGCTTTTCTATGAAGTCTTAGATGGAGGATACCAACTGTAAACATGAAAACAAATAAGATGTCAGGTAATGATCTGTTATAAAGTAAATAAAACAGGAGAATATATAATACAGAGGGAATTGAGTAGTAGCTATATTGGACAGAGTGGTCAGGGAAGGCCTCTTATTATCTCATTAAAAGTTTTCAACAACTGTCTGAAGTGGTGGGGAGACACTGGTCAGATCCCATGAATCGCAGCACGCCAGGCCTCCCTGTCCATCACCAACTCCCAGAGTTCACTCAGACTCGCATCCATCAAGTCTGTGATGCCATCCAGCCATCTCATCCTCAGTCGTCCCCTTCTCCTCCTGCCCCCAATCCCTCCCAGCATCAGAGTCTTTTCCAATGACTCAGCTCTTCAACTCTTCGCATGAGGTGGCCAAAGTACTGGAGTTTCAGCTTTAGCATCAATTCCTTCCAAAGAAATCCCAGGGCTGATCTCCTTCAGAATGGACTGGTTGGATCTCCTTGCAGTCCAAGGGACTCTCCAGAGTCTTCTCTAACACCACAGTTCTTCAGTGCTCAGCCTTCTTCACAGTCCAACTCTCACATCCATACATGACCACAGGAAAAACCATAGCCTTGACTAGATGGACCTTAGTGGGCAAAGTAATGTCTCTGCTTTTGAATATACTATCTAGGTTGGTCATAACTTTTCTTCCAAGGAGTAAGTGTCTTCTAATTTCATGGCTGCAATCACCATCTGCAGTGATTTTTGCAGCCCCCCAAAATAAAGTCTGACACTGTTTCCACTGTTTCTCCACCTATTTCCCAAGAAATGATGGGACCGGATGCCATGATCTTCGTTTTCTGAATGTTGAGCTTCAAGCCAACTTTTTCACTCTCCTCTTTCACTTTCATCAAGAGGCTTTTTAGTTCCTCTTCACTTTCTGCCATAAGGGTGGTGTCATCTGCATATCTGAGGTTATTGATATTTTTCCCGGCAATCTGGATTCCAGCTTGTGTTTCTTCCAGTCCAGCGTTTCTCATGATGTACTCTGCATATAAGTTAAATAAGCAGGGCGACAATATACAGCCTTGACGTACTCCTTTTCCTGTTTGGAACCAGTCTGTTTTCCATGTCCAGTTCTAACTGTTGCTTCCCTGACATGCATATAGGTTTCTCAAGAAGCAGGTTAGGTGGTCTGATATTCCCATCTCTTTCAGAATTCTGCACAATTTATTGTGATCCACACAGTCAAAGGCTTTATCAGTACCTAATCAATTAAGAAACCCAGAAAGAGTGCTTCCCTGGTGCCTCAGTTGTAAAGAATCCACCTGCCACTGCAGGAGACACAGGTTTGATCCCTGATCCAGGAAGATCCCACATGCTGTAGAGAAACTAAGCCTGTGCACCATAACTTTTGAGCCTGTGCTCTAGAGCCTAGGAGCCACAACTGCTGAACCCACACACCACAACTACTGAAACCCGCCTGCCCTAGAGCCCATGATCCACAACAAGAGAAGCCATGGCAATGAGAGGCCTGCACACCACTAGAGAGTAGCCCCTGCTTGCTGCAGCCGGAGAAAGCCTGCACAGCACCAAAGATCCAACACAGCCAAAAATTAATAAACTAATTAATTTAATTAAAAAAAGAAAACCAGAAAGAGAAGGGTAGGGGGAAGGATAGATTCAGGTTTGGGATTGACCTGTATACACTACCATATTTAAAACAGATAACCAACAGTTACCTATTTCATAGCCAGGGAACTCTGCTCAATATTCTGTAATAACCTAAATTGGGAAAGAATCTGAAAACAAATAGTTACTTTTATATGTGTATCTGAATTGCTTTGTTGTACACCTAGAACTAGTAAAGTGTTCTTAATCAGTAGTACTCCAATATAAAATGAAAAATAAAAAAATAAAGGAAACCATAAAATACTGAAAGGAATATTGTAATCATGAGAAGACAATTGGGTGGGATATGGGAATACAAGAGATCAACCCAGAAGATGGGCTACACATTCAAAAGAATGCTTTTTATGATCTTAAATCTTCCTGACCTTAGATCAGACAATGTTTGTAGATATGACACCTAAATCACAAGTAACAAAAGAAAAAAACAAACGGCAGGATTTCCTTCTTTAAAAGCTGAATAGTACTCCATTGCATGTACATAGCACATCTTTATCCATCTGTTGAAATATATTTTGGTTATTTACATATGTTGGCTATTATGAATACTGCTGCAATAAACATGCAAGTACAGATATATTCTTGAGATTCTGTTTGCATTTTCATTGGCTATATACCTAGAAGTGAGATTCTTGGATCATATGATAGTTCTATTTTTAATTTTTGAGACACCTTCATATCATTTTCTGTTTGGATAACCAATAAGTGGGGGCACTTTCACATTGTGTACATATATCAAATCATGTTGTGCACTTTAAATATCTTATAATTGTGTTTTTCCATTATACCTCAATAAAGCTGAAATATAATATGTAAAAAAAAAGAAAGAAAAACAGAAAAATTGGACTTTATCAAAGTTAAAAAATTTTGTGTTTCAAATGAAACACATCAAAAAAGTGAAAAGACAATCCATAAAACAGGATAAAATATAGAAAATCTGATAAGGAAAATCCTATGTGTGATAAAGGACTTGCATCCACAATGTATAAGCAATACTTGCAACTCAATAAAAAATTAAAATAGCCCAACTAAAAGTTGGGCAAATGGTCTGAATATATGTAACTTAAAAGAGGATATACACATGTCCAATAAGTTCATGAAAAAAATACTCAGCATCATTAGCCATCAGGAGAATGCAAATCAAAGCCCCAATGATATACTACCTCACACCTATTAGGATGGCTGTAATAAAAAAGACAGAGGATGACAAGTGCTGTCAAGGATATGGAGACGTTTAAACCCTCATACACTGCTGACTGGAATGTAAAATGGTGACAATTAAGGGCTATTGGAATGTTAAGTGATGATGCGTCTTTGGAAAAGTTTGGAAATTCCTCTAAATGTTAAACACAGTCTTACAATGTATGTGTGCAGTCTTGTCTGACTTTTTGTGACCCATAGACTGTTGATCACAATATTCTATTAGATATTTTATGTTTTCCTTTTTAATTTTTTAAAAAATTTCATTTTATATTGAAGTATAACTGATTAACAATGTTGTGTTAGTTTCAGGTGTACAACAAAGTGATTCAGTTCATGGACTTCGTGACCCAGGCTCTTCTCTCTGTCCATGGGATTCTCCAGGCAAGAATATTGGAGTGGGTTGCCATTTTCTTTTCCAGGGGATCTTCCCAATCCAGGGATCAAACTTATGTCTCCTGTATTGGCAGGTGGGTTCTTTACCACTGCGCCACCTGGGAAGGCACTATAGTCTTACTAGGCTAAGTTGCTTCAGTCGTCTCCTACTCTGTGCGACCCCAGAGACAGCAGCCCTGGATTCTCCAGGCAAGAACACTAGACTGGGTTGCCATTTCCTTCTCCAATGCATGAAAATGAAAAGTGAAAGGGAAGTCGCTCAGTCATCTGACTCTTAGTGACCCCATGGACTGCAGCCTACCAGGCTCCTCCATCCATGGGATTTTCCAGGCAAGAGTACTGGAGTGGGGTGCCATTGCCTTCTCTGATAGTCTTACTATATAACCCAGGAATTCATGGGTTATAGAGAGAATTGAAAACACATATTGACACAAAAACTTGTGCTCAAATGTTCAGAGCAGCTTTTATAATAACCAAATGGTGGAAACAGCTCAAATGTTCATTGACTGATGAATGGAGAAACAAAACATGATACATCCACAGTGAAATATTCAGCTATGAAAAGGAATGAAGCACTGATAAATGCTACAGCATGGGTGAACATTGGAGACATTATGCTAAGTGAAGGAAGTCAGACTCAAAAGACTATGTTTTATATGAGTTCAATTACATGAAATGTCCAGAATAGGCAAATAGGTTAGTTTAGTGATTGCCAAGACCTAGAGGGAGGGGACAGTGGGAATAATTGTTAATGAGTTATGGAGCTTCTTTTGGGGGTAATGTAATGTTCTAAAATTGATTGTTGGTGATTGCCAGCACAATTCTGTGAATATACGTTAAATCTATCAAATTTCGCACTTTAATATGTGAATTGCATTGTATATAAGTTATGCCTCAATAAAGCTGTTAGAAGAAAACCAGCCCAAATGTCTTCTCTTTTGTGAACCATTTCCTGGTCTACCAGACAGGGCAGCTTCTTTGTCTGACTTCTCCTAGTACCTTGTACACACCTCTGCCATAGCACTTATATCCCCATATGGAATTTGCTTGTCCTACTCTAGGAGCTCCCCCAAGATCTGGGAGCTGTTTAAATTTATTTCCTACCTCTTACAATGTCTGCGCTCCTTCCCTTAATTCCCTTCTTTTTTTCCTCCCTTCCTTTCCTTCCTTCCTCATCTCAAAATTTTATTGAACACTCACTGTGTACAAAGACACTATGCTATGTCTTTGGGGACGCAATGGTGACTAAGGCATGGCCCTGCCCTAGTTTGTTTACAGCCTACTAGAGAAAACAGACAGTAAACATTCATGATAAATGTTAGGAAGTAAAAGCATCTAACTGGGAGGTCACACCTAATCTGAAGGTTTAGGTAAGAAATCACTAATGATGTATTACTTTATCTGAAACTTGAATAACTAGTAAAAATTAGTTGTGGGGGTGGAAAAACAGTCTGGTTAATGTCTTGAGGTGGGAAAAACCTTGACATCTTGGACAAAGTAAAGGAAGGGCAGTCTGGCTGAAACATTAGGAGTGAAAAATGCCAGGAAAGTGGGACAGATCATAGTTGAGATGAAACTTGAGAGAAAGAGAAAGATTTTGTTGGCCAGGTTAAGGAATTTGCACTTTTTCCATAGAAGTTTTTAAGTGTATGTGTGTATATGGAGTGGTGACTTTTTTTTTTTTTTTAAGTTCATTGTAACTAATCACTGGAGAATGTATTAGAGGGGATGGGAACAAGAGAGTTACTGCTAGAGTCATCCAAGCACATAGTGACGCTTTGGCTTAAACTGGTAGAGACCTCCCTAGTGGCTCAGTGGTAAAGAATCTGCCCACAGTGCAGGAGACCTGGGTTCAACCCCTGGGTTGGGAAGATCTCCTGGAGAAGGAAATGGCAATCCCTCCAGTATTCTTGCCTAGAAAATTCCATGGACAGAGAAGCCTGGTGGGCTACAGTCCATGAGATCGCAGAGTCAGACAGGACTGGCCGATTAAAACAGCAACAGCAACAACAACCAAGCAAGTAATGATGGTTTGGCTTAAGCTAGTTGTACGGGGCTCTTGGGACATATGGATGTATTTGAGGGGCATCTAGTAGGTAGAATCAATTGCTTTGGTATTGATGAGGAGATGTTGGGAATGAACAAGACTTTAAGGATGACTTTTAGGCATCTAGCTTGTTTGACTGGGTGAATAATGGTGCCATTAACTTCGGTCAAGTACACAGGAGAATAGACAGGTTTGGGAGGTGTGTGGAAGTGAATTTTCTCTTTGACATAGTGACATGCAGGTATATGTTGGCATCTTGATTGGAGAGGTTTGACAAGAATCAGTTGAAATCTTGCTGGACATTTATGTAGGTGAGAACTTGCTTATAAATTATCAGAGACTAGAATCAAAAACTGTTTTACATGACATAAGGTGTTTTGGTAGACAATGAATTTCTCAGGAACCCAACTACAGTGTAAACTGAGGAGGAATTGTACTTCTTTTCTTAGGGACTATATAAGTTTTTCTCCATTAAAAAAAATGTTAGCGGCATCAGTAACATTCAGAGTATTACTGATACAGCATTTCTGTATCAGTCTGCATTTGTAATTGTTGCTTTCATGGTGATATCATAGTGACCACTTCATCTTATGTCTTTTATTGTCAGTGCCTGAGATTTACATATTGATTTACATGTTACATAAATATGTGAAAAATTATAAATTATTTTCCTTTCATTTTTCACATGATAGAGCATTATACTGGTATTTTTGAAGTCATGTGTGCAGGTGGGTTTCATTATCTGTGAATTTCATTTCAGGATAGTAATGGAGATGTCACAAAGTGTATTAAAAAAAGAGAATGGTCTTCATGAGATTGAGAACTGCTTACCTAGAATAAGAATTACAGTCTAAAGAAAATACAATCTAGTAGGAGAGGTAATAACGGCTTCCATTTATTAAGTACCTACTATGTGCCAGCTATAAGCTAAAGAGATTTTCCATGAGCTCATTAATTTCTCACAAGCCATGCCCCATTTCTTAAACTATAAGGCATAAAATAAGGAGAACCAGAAGAGGTATACAAACCAGTTGATTGAACACGTGCAATTCCAGGCTGGAGATGTGTGGTCCAGCTTGAGGCCTACCACCCCTTCACTGCTGTCTAGAGTGACTGCACTTTGATCTGTTACTGAGCCCACAAAGATCTCTCATTCCCAAAGGATGGGCTGTCCTTGGACCCTCTGTATATCCATGGAGATGGGATTCACTGAGCGGGGGAAATCTCTGTGACATAATAAGGACTGACTACTGCTTATATCCTTTCTTCTTCTAGACTGTGACTCTGATGGTATATTAAAATGTTTTCCAAGAACCAGTCATTCCTTCACCATTCCTCTTGGGCATGCTTATCAGAAATTTAACCTCTGCAACTCGTACATGGGGATGAGGGATGACAAATGCTGGAGTCCTACACCTCCTGGTGAGATACTGAGTCCTTTGATGGGGAACTGAAAGAAGGAGCCCTGTTAGGCTCAGCTGGGCAAGAGATAAGGAGGGAGTGGGTTATGGCTCAAGTGCCACAGATTGTCATTACCAAGCTTTAGTAGATTTTCTTAAATAAATATTTCTTCACTTGTAATCTTGCCTTAGGACAATTTTGAGAAAATTTCAAATGGCTGCTTATAAAGCATAACTACTCATTAAGTTTGTTTTTCTGGGAAGTGAATGTGTTTATTATGATATATTTTTTCCATGCCTGCTTTCCTCTATAATGTGAGGGAATTCTGAATTCTAAGAAAACACCTTTCACAGTTGTTATTGCTACATGTTGTCTATATGATGTCATCCCTGGACCACGAATCCAAGTAGATACTAAGTTCTTAGAGAAGAGGGACTGGATTTTACACATCCATGACACCATGCACCATATACGGACTCAAAGAAATCATTTCAAGAATAAATGCACACAAATAGCTCTATATTCCATCTGAAAGTGGCCTACAAAGTGAGGCGTAACTCTCACTCCTCAAGTCTGGGCTCTGTGCAGTGATTTCCTTCCTAAGAGTACAGTATTGGAAGAGGGGGAAAGAGTAACTTTACAGTGGAGAAATCTGACATACCCTATCTGTAGCTCGTTGATCAAGGTTAATATCAATAGTGGTGTTATATTAACAGTGTCTACTCTGCTCTATATGATGCGATAAGAATGGCACTCGACCTCTGACTTCTGATTTCACCTCTGACATATTAACACAGTCTAATGATGAGAAAAACATCAGAAAAACCCCAGTTGAGAAACCTTCTACAAAAAACCTAACTTTCAAGATCATCAAAAACAAGGAAGATCTAATAAATGTAGTATGGTATGTTGGCTGGGATCGTGGCATAGAAAAAGGACATTAGGTATAAACTAAGCAACTGAACAGCAACAACAAAGGAAATATGAATAAAGCATGGACTTTAGTTCATTTTAAGTATTGGTATTGGTTCACTAACTCTAATAAACATGCCATACTAATATAAGATGTTGATAATACGGGAAAATAGATGTTGGGTATATGGGAACTTTCTGCCCTGTCTTCCCAATTTTTACCTAAAGCCTAAAATCTTTCTAAGATCAAAAATATTATTAAAAGTAAAGCAGACAAACCTCTGCTACAAACAGGCAGACCTTGCGATCAGTAGAAAGAATCTTGGTCAGACTAAGACTTTTTTCCTTGGGATATCCTGTAAAATAGGATCTTATCCAGCAAAACAAAACAAAACAAAACAAAAAAACAACTAGACAGGGAAGAATGAGAACTTTCATTTTTGGCCCAGTAGTTTCTGTCTGATGAATCTCTCCTAGAGAAAAGGCAGGATGAGTACATACACCTCTCTTTGCAAGTTCAGTTCAGTTCAGTTGTTCAGTCGTGTCAGACTCTTTGGGACCCATGGACGGCAGCATGCTAGGCCTCCCTGTCCATCACCAGCTCGCAGAGTCTACCCAAAATCATGTCCACTGAGTCGGTGATGCCATCCAAACATCTCATCCTCTGTCATCCCCTTCTCTTCCCGGCTTCAATCTTTCCCAGCATCAGGGTCTATTCAAGAGTCAGTTCTGCACATCAGGTGGCCAAAGTATTGGAGTTTCAACTTCAAAATCAGTCCTTCCAATGAATATTCAGGACTGATTTCCTTTAGGATGGACTGGTTGGATCTCCTTGCAATCCAAGGGACTCCCAAGAGTCTTTTCCAACACCACACTTCAAAAGCACCAGTTCTTCGGCGCTCAGCTTTCTTTATAGTCCAACTCTCACATTCATACATGACCACTGGAAAAACCATAGCCTTGACTAGACAGACCTGTATTGGCAAAGTAATGTCTTTGCTTTTTAATAAGCTGTCTAGGTTGGTCATAACTTTCCTTCCAAGGAGTAAGTGTTTTTAATTTCAAGGCTGTGATCACTATCTGCAGTGATTTTGGAGCCCCAAAACATAAAGTCTGACACTGTTTCCCCATCTATTTCCCATGAAGTGATGGGACCGGATGCCATGATCTCAGTTTTTTGAATGTTGAGCTTTAAGCCAACTTTTTCTCTCTCCTATTTCACTTTCATCAAGAGGCTCTTTAGTTCTTCACTTTCTGCCATAAGGGTGGTGTCATCTGCATATCTGAGGTTATTGATATTTCTCCTGGCAATCTTGATTCCAGCTTGTGCTTCATCCAGCCCAGCATTTCTCATGATGTACCCTACATAGAAGTTAAATTAGTAGGGTGACAATATACAGCCTTGACGTACTTCTTTTCCTATTTGGAACCAGTCTGTTGTTCCATGTCCAAGTTCTAACTGTTGCTTCCTGACCTGCATATAGGTTTCTCAAGAGGGGTCAGGTGGTCTGGTATTCCCAACTCTTGAAGAATTTTGCACAGTTTATTGTGATCCACACAGTCAAAGGCTTTGGCATAGTCAATAAAGCAGAAATAGATTTTTTCTGGAACTCTCCTCCTTTTTCGATGATCCAGCAGATGTTGGCAATTTGATCTCTGGTTCCTCTGCCTTTTCTAAAACCAGTTTGAACATCTGGAAGTTCACAATTCGTGTATTGTTGAAGCCTGGCTTGGAGAATTTTGAGCATTACTTTACTGGCATGTGAGATGACTGCAATTGTGTGGTAGTTTGAGCATTCTTTGGCATTGCTTTTCTTTGGGATCAGAATGAAAACTGACCTTTTCTAGGCCTGTGGCCACTGCTGCGTTTTCCAAATTTGCTGGCATATTGAGTGCAGCACTTTCACAACATCATCTTTTAGGATTTGAAATAGCTCCACTGGAATTCCATCACCTCCACTAACTTTGTTCATAGTGATACTTCTTAAGCCCCACTTGACTTCACATTCCAGGATGTCTGGCTCAAGGTGCATGATCACACCATCTTGATTATCTGGGTCATGAAGATCTCTTTGCTTCACTGGTAACTCAGATGGTAAAGCATCTGCCTGCAATGTGGGAGATCCAAGTTCAATCCCTGGGTTGGGAAGATCCTCTGGAGAAGGAAATGGCAACCAACTCCAGTACTCTAGCCTGGAAAATTCCATGGATAGAGGAGCCTGGTAGGCTACAATCCATGAGATTGCAAACAATGGGACAAGGCAAAGAGTCTATGCAAGTAGGGTTATGTAAAATGATTTGTTAAGAGTAGAACACTGCAGCATACTAAATGTCCACACTGGGGCAGTATCTCACTATTGTATAGAACATGGGTCCAATGAGAAGCTCCATGTAAAAAGGGATCCGTGAACAAACAGGAAATACTCCATACCATATTCCCTTGGGGAGTCCAATTCATATTGATGTAATAAAGGTCTGAGATCAGTCTTGCTGCAAGGAAACTTATTTTCTGTTTGAACCAGGGTTTGAAAAGTCATTTGACCATGGATCACTTTCTAAAATAATACTATTTTATTTTTTTAAACAAATGCTACAATATCTTTACACTTTGGAAACTGCTACACTATACTGCTTCCCAGGTAGTGCTAGTGGTAAAGAACTCGCCTGCCAATACAAGAGATGTATGAGATGCGGGTTCGATCCCTGGGTCCAGAAGATACCTTGGAGGAGGACATGGCAACCAACTACAGTATTTTTGCCTGAAGAATCCCATGGACAGAGGAGCCTGGTGGGCTATAGCCCATAGAGCTGTGCACAGAGTGGAACATGACTGAAATGACTTAGCACACACACACACACACTATACAGCAGCATGTATTTTTATTGGAATATTATACAGAAAGTAGTGAAATCATGCTTCTTTGAGACTATCTAGAGATGGCTGGGTGGCATCACTGACTTGGTGGACGTGAGTCTGAGTGAACTCTGGGAGTTGTGATGGACAGGGAGGCTTGGCGTGCTGCGATTCATGGTGTCGCACAGAGTCGGACATGATTGAGCGATTGAACTGAACTGAACTCAGTGAGTTGGTACAATATTCACAATTTTAGAGTGAAAAAAAGATATACATTTGTATATGCAATATAATCTTAATTGTTTACCTTTTTCTATGCATGAGAAAGGACAGTAGAAAAACTACAAAGTTAATAGTTGATTGTGAGAGTTACAAGTGATTTTCAACTTCTTGTTTGCAATTTTGTAATTTCTCTTAATGATTTACAAAGTAAATATATTATTTCAGTTCAGTTCAGTCCAGTCACTCAGTCGTGTCTGACTTTTTGTGACCCCATGAATTGCAGCACGCCAGGCCTCCCTGTCCATCACCAACTCCCGGAGTTCACTCAAACTCACGTTCATTGAGTCGGTGATGCCATCCAGCCATCTCATCCTCTGTCGTCCCTTTCTCCTCCTGCCCCCAATCCCTCCCAGCATCAGAGTATTTTCCAATGAGTCAACTCTTCGCATGAGGTGGCCAAAGTACTGGAGTTTCAGCTTTAGCATCATTCCTTCCGATGAACACCCAGGACTGATCTCCTTTAGGATGGACTGGCTGGATCTCCTTGAAGTCCAAGGGACTCTCAAGAGTCTTCTCCAACACCACAGTTCAAAAGCATCCATTCTTCGGCACTCAGCCTTCTGCACAGTCCAACTCTCACATCCATACATGACCACAGGAAAAACCATAGCCTTGACTAGACGGACCTTTGTTGGATAAGTAATGTCTCTGCTTTTCAATATGCTATCTAGGTTGCTCATAACTTTCCTTCAACTAGCCCCAAAAGAATACATGTCATAAACCAATATTTTGTAAGCCAAATTGTTTGTCTCTCTCATGCATTCTAAACTTATTCATCTTTTGTAATAAATATTTTTTAAAAATTTTGAAAATACCAGATCAGTTACTCTCTGGGAAGGGAATGACAGGATATTCCATCTAGGCTTGGTTGAATTAGTGGAGCATTATAAAAGTAGAGTCTGAACAAACCAGCACTGGGTTAAGGCTTTCTCTTTGGCTAACGCTAGACTCTGCAATGGAGAAGGCAATGGCAACCCACTCCAGTACTCTTGCCTGGAAAATCCCATGAACAGAGGAGCCTGGCAGGCTGCAGTCCATGGGGTCGCTAAGAGTCGGGCACGATTGAGTGACTTCATTTTCACTTTTCACTTTCATGCATTGGAGAAGGAAATGGCAACCCACTCCAGTATTCTTGCCTGGAGAATCCCAGGGACGGAGGAGCCTGGTAAACTGCCATCTATGGGGTCGCACAGAGCTGGACACGACTGAAGCGACTTAGCAGCAGCAGCAGCAGCAGCAGCAGCAGCAGCAGCAGACTCTGCAATGTGAGATAGCATTTCCTTACAAATAAGTGTTTTTCCTTTAGTTGCCGTGAGAAGGTAATCATCATATAGTTCATTCCCTATATCAATAACCTCAGATATGCATATGACACCACCCTTATAGCAGAAAGCAAAGAACTAAAGAGCCTACTGATGAAAGTGAAAGAGGAGAGTGAAAAAGTTGGCTTAAAGCTCAACATTCAGAAAACTAGGATCATGGCATCTGGTCCCATCACTTAACAGCAAACTTATGGGGAAACAATGAGAGACTTAACTTTTGGGGGCTCCAAAATCAATGCAGATGGTGACTGCAGCCATGAAATTGAAAGACGTTTGCTCCTTGGAAGAAATTGAATGATCAACTTAGACAGCATATTAAAAAGCAGAGACATTATTTTGCCAACAAAGGTCTGTCTAGTCAAAGGTATAGTTTTTCCAGTAGTCATGAATGGATGTGAGAGTTGGAGTATAAAGAAAACTAAGCACTGAAGAATTGATGCTTTTGATCTGTGGTGTTGGAGAAGACTCTGGAGAGTCCATTCTAAAGGAAATCAGTCCTGAATATTCATTGGAAGGACTGATGCTGAAACTGAAATTCCAATACTTTGGCCACTTGATGCGAAGAACTGACTCATTGGCAAAGATCCCGATGCTAGGAAAGATTGAAAGCAGGAGGAGAAGGGAACGACAGAGGATGAGATGGTTGGATGGCATCCCTGACACTATGGACATGAGTTTGAGCAAGCTCCAGGAGTTGGGGATAGACAGGGAAGCTTTTTGTGCTGCAGTCCATGGGGTCGCAAAGAGTCGGACACAACTGAGCGACTGAACTGATGTCAAGTTGACATCATCTGCCTTCTTGTATGCAAAACCAGGTTCCAATTTCCTCCTGCCAGACTCCCACATGCTACCTACTAATGCAAAAATTCTTTGTCCTACCCAGGAGACCTGAAAAAGAGGGGCTGGGCTAACAGATTTCAGTGCCTCTCTGTGTAAAAACTCTATGGTGCTTACCAATCATCAGTATCCAGCATGGGGCTGAACACTGTTATGTGCTCAGTAGGAGTTGCTGAGTAAATGACCTGAAATCCATCCTCAGGTCATCAATTTCATTCATGGAAACTGTATTCAATGAATCTGCAATGTTATGCTATGATATAATTTGCATAGAATATGATGTGACCAGGAATTGAATGCAAGATGTTGGGGAATATGGGAAGATTGGTCTTGATCTCAGGTTTGCTGCTAATTCTTTGTGTAATCTTGGACAATTACTGGGTCCAATGTAAAACAAGCAGTAGGCTATGAAATTGGCTCCCTATTGCATTTATTGCATTCGTGCTCAATCTCTCAGTCATGTCCAACTCTTTGTGACCCCATGGACTGTAGCCTGCCAGGCTCCTCTGCCCATGGAATTTTCTAGGCAAGAATACTGAAGTGGGTTGCCATTTCCCCCTTTAGGATATCTTCCTGACCTAGGGAACAAACACACATCTCTCCTGTCTCCTGTATTGGCAGGCAGATTCTTTACCAATGTGCCATCTGGGAAGCCCTTACAGCATTTATAATAAAACTTAAACTCCTTTACCTGGCCTTCAGGGTCCTATATGATCATATCTCTGTCTCCTTCTTTGTCCTCATCTCCTACTACTTTTTCTTTCCCTTATTCTATCCCGACCATAGGCTTCCCTGGTGGCTCAGTGGTAAAAATCCACCTGTCAATGCAACAGACATGGGTTTGATATCTGGGTCGAGAAGATCCCCATATACCTCAGGACCATTGCAGTATCTCTTCCTTCTACCTGGAAACCTGTTTCCCAGGACCCTGCTCTTTTTTTTTTACTCAGGTCCCTGCTTATATATCACTTTCTCATAAAAGCCTTGTCTGACTACCTTATCAAATAGTGACCCCCCATGTTCTCCCCATTACTCTGTGTCCTATGACGTTGTTTCATTTCTCCTTTGGAATTGCTTTATTTTGTTTATTTTGTTAGCTTATTTATCATTTGTCTTACTTTCCTGGACTCTGAGCTCCACAAAAATAAGGAACCTTGCTAATTTTGTTCATTTCTGCATCTGCAGGGACAAGAACAATGCCAGGCATATAATAGATAGTTGGTAGATATTTGTGGAATTAATGAAGAAGAATCTGACATTAACTTATTTAACAAACACCTATATAGCACTTCTGTAACGATCTCTGCTCTAAGTGCTTTCCAAATTTTGACTCATTTAATTTTCATAACATCCTCATGGATAGGAACTATTCATTCTATTTTAAAGACGAGGAAATTGAGGCAGAGAGAAGCTAAGTAACTTGCCCAAGATTATGCTGGATTAGGGTTTCCCTAGTGGCTGAGATGATAAAGAATCCACCTGCAATGTGGGAGGCCCAGGTTCAGTCCCTAGGTCAGGAACATCTGCTGGAGAAGGGAACAGCAAGCCACTCCAGTATTCTTGCCTGGAGAATTCCATGGACAGAGAAGCCTGGACAGAGAAGTCCAGGCTACAGGGGTCGCAAAGAGTCGGACACAACCGAACAACTCACACACCCACACACACACACTGGATTATGCCCAAGGTTAGTTTATATGAATTATCTCTTTTAATCCCATCAACAACTCAACAAAGTAGATGCTATTATTACCCTCATTTTAGACAGGGAAGTAAAGTCTTAGAGACGTGAAGCAGTTTGCTCAGGGTCATACAGCTGGGTAAATGGCAAAAAGAAGACCCTGAGTTCAGAGTATCTGGCAGTAGGAACCTGCTCCATTGTGACTGGGTGCCTGTGGCTGTCGCAGAAGGTCAGAGGGGCCAAGTCTCGGGTCCACAGAGGTTGTGTAGTAGGCAAGGCTCTACGGGGGAAGAAGCTGTGTTTGAGGGAGGGAAAGGGCTGTGGTACTGCCCTTTCACTTATATGTCATGCCCAAGACACCTGGAGAACATGCTGGAGTGGGTCAGGTCTCCCTCTGCAGCTGGCTTATGTATATCTCTGCCTCTCAGGGGAGATAGTTCCTTTGAGGGGCCTGGCTAATGAGACATTGGTCAGGCCAAAGGACCCTGAGTCCCAGAAGGAATTGTTGAACTATCCCCAATCTTCCTCTGTTCCAAACTTAACCATAGCTACCCTCAGGCTGTATGTCCAGCTGGAGAAACATCAGACAGGCCTAGGAAGGGTTCAGGAGATATCCAAAGGTATGGCCAATGGTTGAGATTGTCAGACAGAAAGAATATTCTGAACACACAGATAAACTAGAAACACTGACCATTCTGGAGGGACTGATAACTGCAAGCATACCAAGAAGAACACTCTACCCACCAAGCAAGGCCATGGACTTGCCTAGATATTTAGGCTAGACTCTGGCCAGCCCAGAGAAGCCATACGGTCTAGACAGTGTACCATTTACCTGTTTACCTAGGGTATCTTCCCCTTTCCTCTGTTGTTCTGCACAACTGCAAAGGGAGTCATTCATCCCATGGTGTCGTAGAGACTGCCCCTGGAGTTGTCACTAATGTCTCTGGTGGCTGTGGTACTGCCCTTTCACTTATATGTCTTGCTATGGGATCATTTAACCCAAGAGTTCCCAAGATTTGAGGCCATCCTCTAAGCCTATAGGCCCAGCTGTGCTCTCTGGAAGCCTCTAGAGTGCTATGTGCTGTCTTCTTTTATCCAGATCAAACAGTCAGGGTTGGAGGGTCTCTACTGTTCAGCTAAGTGAGATTTTCACAGATCTCTTCAGCTGAGCACCCAGTGACCATGAGAGGATCAAGCCTGTTAAGCTATAAATGTTGACATGGATACATTTCAGGGATGAGACTATAGGCCTTTTGGACCATTTATTTTGTGTGTGTGTTTAAAAATTTTTTTTTTAATTTCTTTGTTTATTTTAATTGGAGGCTAATTACTTTACAACATTGTGGTGGTTTTTGCCATGCATTGACATGAATCAGCCAAGGGTGTACATGTGTCCCCCATCCCAAACCCCCTCCCATCTCCCTACCCATCCCATCCCTCAGGATAATCCCAGTGCACCGGCCCTGAGGCCTTGTCTCATGCATCAAACCTGGACTGGCGATCTATTTTACATATGGTAATATACATGTTTTAATGCTACCCTCTCAAATCATCCCACCCTTGCCTTCTCCCACAGAGTCCAAAAGTCTGTTCTTCGTATCTGTGTCTCTTTTGCTGTCTCACATATAGGGTCGTCATTACCATCTTTCTAAATTCCACACATATGCGTTAGTATACTGTATTGGTGTTTTTCTTTCTGACTTACTTCACTCTGTATAATAGACTCCGTTTCATCCACATCATTAGAACTGATTCAAATGAGTTATTTTTAATGGCCAAGTAATACTCCATTGTGTATATGTACCACAGCTCAGTTTTCCTATCACGTGTAAGGGTTTGTGTGTTTCATCTATTTGACAGAAAGTGCTTACACCTTTCCAATGCATTCTTTGTCTCAGTTAAACTGCTCTCTCAGGAGTTTGATTACTCAGAAATTTGATCTTTGGGTTTCTTAAGGATTGTATCTTGATAGAATAATAAGACTGTTAATTGTATTTACCACAAAATGTATGAATAAATAAATAAATGGAATCCTTTAACATTTTATTGGTAACTATTAAGATCTGCTAGAACAAGATATGTTATGCTGGATGTGGCTGGTCATTAATAATAGCATTGCAAGCACCAGAACTGCATTACAGTAATATGTAGACATCCTCTCTGAATTTTCCCAATGCCCCTGAAGGATTATCTCCATTTACAGAGGAGGAACTCAAGAATCACAGAAAGGAAGTTACTCCCCTAAGGTCCCACAGTTGGTAAGTGGTAGAGTTGGGAGCTAAATGTTTCAGGTACATGTCTACTTCATAACCTTAAAGACTGTGCAAAACCAGACTAGAATAGATGCTCAATATTTTTAATTTAACTTAACCCAAATTCCTATGATTTGTGGTTGGCCTTTATAAACTTTCTTAGTTTCCTCCCCTTGAGATGCTGGGATAGAAAAAGGGTCCAAGAGAGTGGTCATTAGCATTTTGAGACACTAAGATATCAAGAACTTGCTGCAAAGAGGAGGCAGAGTGCAGGGGATGGCATGGAGATAGGGTGCCGGGCCACTGTGGCAGAGCCTTGGGAAGTGACAGCTTGTCCTAACATTGTTGCCAGCTGTTAACCAGCAGACTGAGAGGGAGCCTGAGGGCATCAGAGCCAGAGGCCTGTGGCCTGCTGCTTTCTTGAGCAGAACTGACCTGAGATTTGACTTCTGTTCTTCCTTACAATTTCCTTTCTAGGCTCCTCACGCTTTCATCATGCAGCATATGGCACAGTAGAAAGAAGGTGAGCTCTGGAAAGTCAGAAGTGGGTCCAAGTCCTAACTCTCTCCGTTTAGCTGTGTGATCTCAAGCAAGTCACTTAACCACTCGAGTCTTTGGTTCCTGAGCTGGCTTGGTGTGAGGATTAAGGATTAAACTAGCATCTAGCACAGCAAGCTCTCAATAATGAATATACTTCTATTCCTACTCTACTGCATTTTTCAGCCCAGACTCTCCAACACTTTCCTCGCCTCTCATATTTTACTTGAAGCCTGGAGTCCACCAGGTGGTGCTAACTCCCCATCCTTACCACCTTCAGGCTTCAGGCAACCTCTGAATGGATCCATATCTTGCTTCATTGTACCAGGTCTAGGCCTCTTTCTTTTCCTTGATCCACACCCCCCACCACACACACACACACACCCACACACTTATACTTTGTCCACATCAATGCGGCATGGACATAGAAAAGGGTTAAGACCCCATCTTGGCCAAATTAGAATCCTGATCAAGATTTACACTGATGCAATCCCTAACCAGGAAAGGGAAAGAGTTCAAGTCCAGTCCCCAAGCAAAAACATACAAACATACATCTGCCCTACCTTATACCTGTACCATGGCCCACCCTGTTGATATGGTGGCCTCATCACTGGTAAAACTATGGTTAAGAGCACCAACTTGAGAACTGGATAAATCTTAGTTCACATCATGGCATAGCTGCTTACTGTGTGACTCTGGGAAGTTGCTTAACTTCTCAGAGTCTCAAATAGCTTACCTCTACCTCATTCATTCATTCAACAGTATCTATTTAGCACCTAACTGGCATTGTGATAGGCACTGGGAATACAGTGATGAGAAAGGAGATGGGCATGAATGATCATAGCCATTTCTATAAAACTGCAACTTTTCAAAGCAGTGCTGGAGGTCCCTGGTATTATGGGACAGTGTCTGAGCAAGACTGGGAGGTAAAATGGACAGGATTTGGTTGGTGATGGATTGCAGGTGGAAGACAAGGAAGAATGAGTCAGGAATGATTCATTGCTTTCTGGTTGGCAGCAGGTGCTATTCACTCAGGCTGGCAGCACAGAAAGAGGGTCAGGTTTGGGGAATAGCTGTGGCTAGTGGGGGCTACACATCCATGTGCACATGCACACACACACACACGTATTGACTGAAAGCTCCTACTAGGTGTTGGAAGCACGCATTTTGTCTCAATTAAATCCTGATGGCAGCTTTTAGGAGAATTACTAGCCCCATTTTCCAGGGGTGGAAGCAGACTCAGAGGACTGAAGTGACTTGCCCTGGATCTCACAGCTAGTTACTGGTAGATCCAGGATTAACTATCATTCTGTAGCCCAAACACGTGCTTTTTCCACTACTTCACCCCATGGGGCCCAGCACAGCCTGCAGGGGAAGGGAAGGCAGGCTGGCTAAGGGCAAAGACTCCAGGAAGGCAGAAAGGATGGTGGGAGTGGAAGGGGGACAAAGGGAGCAGAGAGAGAAAGAATTGTGGTGAAAGCAGAAGGAACTCTCTCCAGTGATTTGATTAACATTTATTTTCTGGAGACAAGTTAAGCAGGCCAAACTGAGGTTCATATTTCGTAGCCCTCTTTTCTTCTACTAAGCTCTGGCCATGAACCCTGAGGCAGTGGTGGGGGAGGGGAACAAATGAGGAGGCAGTTTATGAAGTGGCCCAAGGCCCAGGGCTAAATTTGAAATTAGCATGGGGATTTCAGTCACAGGAGTCAAGTTTCCGGGGCCATGGCGAAGTCCAGCAGCTGGGGCCCCATGGAGGGACAGAAAGCTGACCCTTCCTGGCTAGTGTTTTGGCCCCAACCTTCCTGTCACCTGCTTTATGCCCCTGGCGTTCTAGGAAGCAATGACAGTCACTCTCTTGGCTTGTGGCTTCTCATTCTATCAAAAGCTATCTTCTGTGCAGCTACGTGGGGCAAACACAAAGGGAGCTGGGGCTGAGAAAGGCTGCGGAGTAGGTTTTGGCAGGACAGCACTGCTGTTGGCCCTCTTTCCCAAGCTGATGCCCTCTTCTCCTGAGCTTCCCACTGAGCCCTCTGCTGGCCTGAGACACAAGCTCAAGGTCAGGTGATCCTTAATAGAAGTTCAAAGGCCTGTACCTCATCACTTGAGTCTTGGGTTCCTAGATCCTTCCTGGGTCATAACTACTAAGCCACAGTTTCTCCCAGGCTCTGGCGATCTGTCGAGGTATGGATTATTCTTAGGAGTTAGAGTGTTTTCCGTGATAATTTTTAAAATTGTGTTTTTATTACAATAAAAATCTAAAATGTATGCTAGAAGCTTATTCTGAATCATCCATCTGGATGGCTACTTTATAAAATTAAGGGCAGCCATAAAATTTTTGGACACTCATTTATATCTCCCTTGGTTTATTAGGATCAGGTTAGGCTGCATGCAACAAAAAGTCATCTAAGATGAGACCAGTTTAAATAAAATAGAAGGTTAGTTCTCTATCATGTCAAAGAAGTCCAGAGATCAGATGTGTAGGTTTAATATGGTAACTCCATGGAGTTGTTGTTGTTGCTGAAGCTGCTGTTGCTGAGGCTGCTGTTGCTGCTGCTGCTGCTGCTAAGTCGCTTCAGTCGTGTCCGACTCTGTGCAACCCCAAAGCCGGCAGCCCACCAGGCTCCCTGCCCCTGGGATTCTCCAGGCAAGAACACTGGAGTGGGTTGCTATTTCCTTCTCCAGTGTATGAAAGTGAAAAGTTAGGGACTGTAATTCCTAGCTCTCTCCTGGGTCGTCCTTAGAGTCTGGCACTCACCCTCATGATCCAACTTGCTTCTATAGCTCAGCTAATACTTGCTCATTTCAAGAAGTAATAGGAAGGAAAAAGCAAAGGAAGGACAGTCCCCGCTCCTTTTAGGAACACTTCTACCTGTATCTCATTGGCCAGAGCTTTGTGGTATGGTCATGCCTATCTATAAGGCAGGCCAGGGAAAGTAGTGTTTGAGTTGGGCACACTATGGGAGAAAGAGGGTGGTTTGTGGGGCAGATAACTAGCAATCTCTGCCACAGTTTGTATAAAAGATCTCATTAGCATCACATTGTCCTACTTGCATTGTCAAGGACTAATGAGAAAAGAACATAGGAAGACTTAATACATAAATGATGGTTTAGTCCCAGTGAAGGCCAAATGATGTCCCTGAGGGCTGTAAGAATGACAGTTTAGCAGTAGATCTAATAGGAAAAAAAAAAAGTGATATGAGAGCTGAGTCATTGCGTGGCACTCAGCAATACAGTACAAGGAATTCAAAAGAACCTGTAACCCAGTCGGTACTGCAGTCACGGTCTAAACAGCCATTTAATTTTAGAAAAACAACATCATCTACCTTGTTAAAATCATTGTTGCTCATTTGATTTTTATTGGTTTTGGAGCTTTGTTTTACACTTCATTTGGAACTTCGTTTCAGCTTTATAATCTGGTATCAGCCATAAACATCAGGAGTCTACAGCCCATTTTCTTTTTGTACATAGTTCATAGTTTAACACTGTAATGAAAATGAGTCAATGATTGGGATACACACACACACACACACACACACACACACACACATTCACATTCCTTTTGAAAGGGTTTGTTCACCTGGGAGATCCTTCCTAAAACCACTGGGGGCCACTGTAGCAATGGAGGAAGGCTGTGGGAGTTGGAACCCAAACTAAGGCTTCTGGCTTCAATTTCAGGGTTCTTTTCACACCAGCACCCCAGGGCTGAGGAGGGGGAGGCAGAACTGTGTTGCAAAACACATGTTGAACCTAAGCAGCATAGCATATGAGCAGAGGAGTCCAACATCGGAGGAGTTCATAAAGGTCATAGGCACGCTGTATGTATGGAAAGATGGAAAGGTATCTTATCCCTTGTTCCTAGTAACACACACTACACCATCTGCCACAGGCCCCTTTGGCTTGTGATGAAATCCACCTCCCAGGCTCCTTTTGTAACCTGGAGGACACACGGTTTCTCATGAGACAGAGGGAGCTGTGTCAGATGGCAGGGCATCTTCTGAAGTTGGTAGTTGAGGGGGCAGAGACTGATTCCAAAGGACTCGTTTCAGGCCATTTAGAGATGGAGGGAAGACAAGCTCTTTCTCTGGCTGCAGTAAATCTTTCTCAGCCCCAAGCACTGCCACCTCCTTTGAGCACTTTCTCACATTCTCCATCTACTGTGAAGGAATTCCACAGGGTTTAAGAAATCCTGAGAAACACTCAGGGTGAAAGAGTAAGAAACAGTGAGAAGAGAGAGAGGGAGAGAAAGAGGGAGGAAGAGAGAGGGAGAGAGAGACAGACAGGCAGAGACACGCAGAGAGAAGAGAGACACATATACACGAGGCAGAGAGAGAGAAATAGATACTTACTGAGATATTTATTTAAAGAGGGAAAGAGAGGTAGAGAAACAGAAAAAGACAGAACTGAAGAGAAAGAAGAGGGAGACGTGGAGGAGGAGAAAAGAGGAGAGAGTAAAAAGGAGACAGGAAAATTTAAGACACATTTCAACAAGTGGAAAAGATGCTGCTGCTGCTAAGTTGCTTCAGTCGTGTCCAACTCTGTGCGACCCCATAGATGGCAGCCCACCAGGCTCTGCTGCCCCTGGAATTCTCCAGGCAAGAACACTGGATGGGGTGTCATTTCCTTCTCCAATGCATGAAAGTGAAAAGTGAAAGTGAAGTCTCTCAGTCGTGTCCGACTCTGTGCGACCCCATAGACGGCGGCCCACCAGGCTCCGCCGTCCTTGGGATTCTCCAGGTAAGAACACTGGAGTGGATTGCCATTTCCTTCTCCATGAAAAGATGAGGTCAAGCCAAAGAGGGACTTATGAGCCTCCATGTTGCCCCCGAAGTGGCAGAAAAGAGGATGGCAGGAGGCAACGCTGGCAAGGCATCTCTGTGGTTCTGCTGTCTCCAGGGAGAGAGTGAACTACACCAGCTTGATCTTGTTGTCTTCAGGAAGCTTCTAGTCCAAACAGACCTGCTGATTGTTCACTGCATTCATAGACATTAGGATAGGGGAAAAGAAAAATCCATGACAAACCATAGCATACAAGGTGTCTGGAAAAGCTCTGGATGGGGGATGGAGTAATCTTTCACTTCAGTTCAGTCACTCAGTTGTGTCTGACTCTTTTCGACCCCATGGACTGCAGCACACCAGTCTTCCCTGTCCATCACCAGCTCCATAGAGTTGGAAACAAACTACAAGTGTTAGATTTTTTTTCCCCTTCTTTACAAAATTAAAAGGATGTTTCTTTTAAAATTCCGTGTTACCATAACAAAACCTGGTTCCACCTTAACTTAACTTTTCTGAAACCTTGAGCTAACCAGTGTGTTTTTCTTATAGAAATGTTTTTCTTAAGCTGTGTTAATGAACTATGCATTTACCTTAGAATCTGTCTTTCTTCAAGTCAGTTCTGCCTAAGACTCAGAACCAATAATCACTCAACAAACCATTATGTTTTACCCACGGAAATGTTCTCTTAAGCTATGTTAATGAAACTATGTATTTGCTTGGAAACCTGTCTTTCTTCAAGATTCATATCAATTGTTTTATGGCCCGGGATGACTCATTTTGTGCCAATGCTATCTCAAAACGCATGTTGTGGGTGAGGGGCTTGGTGCCACTCTCTGAGTTTTGAGATATTTCCTTTCCCTAATTAGCATCTTGCTAATAGGTATGTAACTTCTTGCTAAAAACCAGCAAGGGGGCACTCTTTCTGCCCCCTTCTGATGTCTATGTCAGAAGCTTTCCCTATCTCTTTTATACTTTAATAAAACTTTATTACACAAAAGCTCTGAGTGATCAACCTTCATCACTGGCCCTGGATCGAATTCCTCTCCTCCCGAGGCCAAGAATCCCGGAATTGTTTATGGCTCATACCGACAATCTTTCACTCCTCTGTCCATGGGATTTCCTCGGCAAGAATATTAGAGTGGGTTGCCATGCCCTTCTCCAGGGGATCTTGGAGTCCAGGGGATCTGCATTGCAGTTGGAGTCTTTACAGTTTGACCCACCCTGGTACTGTGGGACAATTGGGAAGGCCCCTGTACTAGGTGAAGGTCCAGGCACTCACTTGAGAGACTCATCACTTATAAACTATGGGATGGAGTGATAATGTGCAATATTTCCCTCTACATGTGTAGGGTTTTCTTAATCAACTTGTCTGCATCATTAATTTTTACTGCTTGATCTCTCCACACCCCCAGTAGCTCTGCCAATAGGCACAGCAGCCTGACATTTCCAGTCTTGTTCCTACAAAGATTATTTCCCCCAAATGCATTGTATAGTCCACTAACTCCCAACTCTGGTAGGTCCCAAAGGAGCAGAATTTTATTCAACTAGTAGTTTTTAGATATTTGGGGGATCCTTTCTGGTACAGTGGAAGGCAAATGAGCTGACTAGCTAGGAATTTCTAAGTTTGAACCTCAGCGTTGCAGTGTGATCTTGGCTGAGCTGCCTAACCTCTCTGAATCTCAGTTTCTTCATCTTTACAGGAGGTATCAGGACGCCCATTGCAGATGATCGCTATGAGAATGAAACAGTATGGCATGTGTGAATACGCCCCTCTCAGAGACTATCCCTTCTAGGTCCTGGAATCATTTAGCATGTAATGGAGGATGAAGAATGGATAGGGGCCAGTGAGCAGAGCCTGAAGAGGAAAGGGGAGATAATAACGGGAGATGCAGGTGTGAATAGAGGGGTGAGGGGGAACCGTAGCACATGATAGTTTCCATGTTCTCTGTGAGAGAAGAGAAACCACTGAGTGCAAGAGAGTGGGAGTGGGCAGGAGGCTGGGAGAACCTTGGGATCAGGCATCAGTGCTGCCTTTCACATGCTGATTATGCGTAGCTATTGTCCCCTTACTCCAGTTGTCTCACTGCCCACAGCTCTAGAAATTTCCTTCTGCTCCAGGAAACCTGCTTAGATTAGGCACAGCATGGATTCTCCATGACAAACACTGAGCATGTAGCTGCTACTCTTCCCAGTTGCCTAGTCCCAAAAGATGCTTGCTCCTTGGAAGAAAAGTTATGACCAACCTAGACAGCATATCAAAAAGCAGAGACATTACTTTGCCAACAAAGGTCCATCTGGTCAAAGCTGTGGCTTTTCCAGTAGTCATGTCTGAATGTGAGAGCTGGACTATAAAGAAAGCTGAGCACCGAAGAATTGATGCTTTTGAACTGTGTGTTGGAGAAGGTTCTTAAGAGTCCCTTGGACTGCAAGGAGATTCAACCAGTCCATCCTAAAGGAAATCAGTCCTGAATATTCATTGGAAGGACTGATGTCGAAGCTGAAACTCCAATACTTGGGCCACCTGATGCAAAGAACTGGCTCACTGGAAAAGATGCTGATTCCTGATGCTGGGAAGGATTGAAGGTGGGTGGAGAAGGGGGAAGACAGAGGATGAGATGGCTGGACGGCATCACCAGCTTGATGGACATGAGTTTGAGTGAACTCCGGGAGTTGGTGATGGACAGGGAGGCCTGGCGTGCTGCAGTCCATGGGATCGCAAAGAGTTGGACACGACTGAGCGACTGAACTGAGCTGATGTCATTTTATCCTCAGTGCCATCCTGTGAGGGTATGTTATTATTACTGTTCGGTAACTGAGGCTCAGAAAAGCTAAGTCACAGAGTAAGCAAGTGGCACAGCTGGAATTTGAACCCAGGGAGTCTAGCTCCGGAGACCCTATTTGGAGCAATTCCCCTACATCACCTGCTTACAGACAAACAAAAGAATAGCCACAAGAAAACCGAGTGAAAAAAAAATACTATTTCTGTCCCACCACCAAAGAAGTCTGGAAATCCTGGTTATATGCCCCATGAGACCCCAACCCAAGGCCACTTCCTCCCTACTGACAGCATATCTGAGCTGCAAACTACTGTGGAAGAAATATGTCACCTCTAGAAAACTCTTCCTGGAATGCAAGTGAAGTGAAGTCGCTCAGTCGTGTCCAACTCTTACCAGGCTCCGCCGTCCATGGAATTTTTCCAGGCAAGAGTACTGGAGTGGGTTACCATTTCCTTCTCCAGGGGATCTTCCCAACCCAGGGATCGAACCCAGGTCTCCTGCATTGGAGACAGACGCTTTACCGTCTGAGCCACCAGGGAAGCCTTCTTGGAATACAAAATGGGGTTCAAAGCGAGGACTTTCTGACCTCTAATTTCATTACCTTCAGCCCCTATGTTAGCTTCACTTTTCATATTGGGAGCCCTGTTATGACCGAGACCCCACCCTCGACCCCACCCTGCCTCGGGAATTGTGTCATGAACCTGGGCTATGATCAGACAATATTTTCTTTTGCTAACATTCTTCTTTGTTTTCAAGATATGAACGTTCTTGTGGCCTTTTCCATTCCTTCTCAGAATAGTTCTGTATACTTGGAGGTAAGAATATGGCCGATAGGAATGGAGCTCTTACTCTTGCACTGATTTCACTGCTGTATATGCATGAGCTCTTTGACTCCTCCACAGTTCCGTGAAGTAGGTACTATTATTAACTCTAGTGTACAAACGAAGCAACAGAGGCTTAGGGTGGCTGAGTGACTACCTCCAAGGTACACAGCGACTAAGTGGCAAAGCTGGGATTTGCCCCTTGGCCTGTGTGACTCAAGATCTGGGATTGTGATGGAGCAGGGGTGCTGGAGCAGATAAGTGAGGTTTTTAACAGAGAGATTTGTCCAGCAAATGTCCAATTGCAGAGATGAGGGAATTGGTGCTGAGCAATCTTTAGTGACTCACTTAGGTCATGGTCTTTTGGGGGAGGGAGGGAGTGGTGCTATGCCTTAAAGCCTCCACATTTCTTGTCTAGTCTTCAAATCCTGGGAGGTCTTTGAAGGCTGGCCTGGGTCTGATTCATTTATCCCCTCAGTGGCTATCACATAGTAGGTACTTCAGTGAATAAAATTTTACTGTTTGAATTCATGTTTCAAATAATTTTACTCTGGGTCAGCTTCTGTCTCCTTTAAGTAACAGGTTTTACCAGGTACCAGGTCAGGACCAACCTCCCCCTGACAAATATGGAATATAGAGGAGGGTCTGTTTGATTTAAGGTCATTGGTGGATTTACCATACAGATTTCAGCACTAGCATTTCACACATTCATTCCCAGGAGTTCTACAGATCTACAGAGTAAGAAAACACATAGGGGTATGGTCACAAGGCTATAGCTTACCAAAAAAAAAATTAATTTTAAAAAAAGCACCTAGCAGTTATTGAGTGCTTTCTATATCCTAGGCACTGTTCTAAGACATTTATAAGTACCGAGTCATTTAATCCTCACAACAATCCAGTGAATTAGATACCATTATTGGGCCCTATTGTGCTATGAAACTGAGACTCAAGAGAAAGTTGACTATGCAGCTAATACGTGGTAGAATTAGGATTTTTAACCACATTTGGTTTCAAAGTCTCTGGGTTTTGTTTTAAGAAATTTCTTTAAAATTTTTCAATTGGAGGAAATTTTCTTTACAACGTTGTGTAGGTTTCTGCCATACAATATGAAATCAGCCATAGGTATATCCTCTCGAGCCCCCTTCCCACCCTTTTCACCCCATCCCTCTGGATGCGAAGTCAAGTGGGCCTTAGAAAGCATCACTACGAACAAAGCTAGTGGAGGTGATGGAATTCCAGTTGAGCTATTTAAAATCCTGAAAGATGATGCTGTGAAAGTGCTGCACTCAATATGCCAGCAAATTTGGAAAACTCAGCAGTGGCCACAGGACTGGAAAAGGTCAGTTTCATTCCAATCCCAGAAAAAGACAATGCCAAAGAATGCTCAAACTACTGCATAATTGCACTCATCTCACACGCCAGTAAAGTAATGCTCAAAATTCTCCAAGCCAGGCTTCAGCAATACAGGAACCGTGAACTTCCTGATGTTTAAGCTGGTTTTAGAAAAGGCAAAGAGGAACCAGAGATCAAATTGCCAACATATGCTGGATCATGGAAAAAGCAAGAGAGTTCCAAAAACATCTATTTATGTTTTATTGCCTATGCCAAAGCCTTTGACTGTGTGGATCACAATAAACTGTGGAAAATTCTGAAAGAGATGGGAATACCAGACCACCTGACCTACCTCTTGAGAAACCTGTATGCAGGTCAGGAAGCAACAGTTAGAACTGGACATGGAACAACAGACTGGTTCCAAATAGGAAAAGAAGTACGTCAAGGCTGTATATTGTCACCCTGCTTATTTAACTTATATGCAGAGTACATCATGAGAAATGCTGGGCTGGAAGGAGCACCAGCTGGAATCAAGATTGCCGGGAGAAATATCAATAACCTCAGATATGCAGATGACACCACCCTTATGGCAGAAAGTGAAGAGGAGCTAAAAAGCCTCTTGATGAAAGTGAAAGAGGAGAGTGAAAAAGTTGGCTTAAAGCTCAACATTCAGAAAACGAAGATCATGGCATCCGGTCCCATCACTTCATGGGGAAATAGATGGAGAAACAGTGGAAACAGTGTCAGACTTTATGTTTTGGGGCTCCAAAATCACTGCAGATGGTGACTGCAGGCATGAAATTAAAACACGCTTACTCCTTGGAAGAAAAGTTATGACCAACCTAGATAGCATATTTAAAAGCAGAGACATTACCTTGCCAACAAAGGTCCGTCTAGTCAAGGCTATGGTTTTTCCTGTGGTCATGTATGGATGTGAGAGTTGGACTGTGAAGAAGGCTGAGCGCTGAAGAATTGATGCTTTTGAAGTGTGGTGTTGGAGAAGACTCTTGAGAGTCCCTTGGACTGCAAGGAGATCCAACCAGTCCATTCTAAAGGAGATCAGTCCTGGGTGTTCATTGGAAGGACTGATGCTAAAGCTGAAACTCCAATATTTTGGCCACCTGATGCGAAGAGCTGATTCATTGGAAAAGACTCTGATGCTGGGAGGGATTGGGGGCAGGAGGAGAAGAGGACGACAGAGGATGAGATGGCTGGATGGCACCACCGACTCGATTGGATATGAGTTTGAGTGAACTCCGGGAGTTGGTGATACACAGGGAGGCCTGATGTGCTGCTATTCATGGGGTCGCAAAGAGTCGGACACGACTGAGTGACTGAACTAAGGTGCCAGGGCTGGCCCTGAGGTACCACATAACTCTATGTGGATTAACAACTGTAATTTAATTCTCATGGTAACCCTGTGAATTTGGTCCTTTATTAGCCTGATTTGAAAGATGAGGAAACTAAGGTCCAAAGAAGTTAAATGAGTTACCTGGGATCATACAGCTGGTAAATTGCAGAGACAAGATTCAAGCATAGGCAGTCCGAATCTAGGACCAGGCTCTGCTCTGCTCTGAATATGACAGCTGTGTGGGAATCACTGGTGTGCGTGTGTGTGTGTGTGTGTGTTTGTGTGTGTGTATGTTTGTGTGTGTGTGTGTGTGTGGAGAGAGAGAGAGTTGTGAAAGGAAGAGAGGAAAGGGAGAGAAACAAAGAGGGAATGAGTAGAAGAGGCAGAGAAAATGATTGTTTAGAAATTTCAGCATTTAATGGCTGGCTAGGTAGAAGAGAAAAAGGCAGCAAAGTTATGGATTTATTTATTTTCTATCTCTCCTACCACTTAGTAAGCCTCAAGAGGGCATACTTTTTGTTTATTTTGATCACTGTTGTATTCCTCATGGTTTTAATTAACAAATACATACCTAGTATATTCTAAGAGCTTTAAAAATATTAGCTCATTTAATTCTCATCAACAACTGAATGTGATGAACACTCACTCTTATTTTCTTCATTTTGATAGATGAGGAAATGAAAGTACAAACAGGTTAACTACGTGGCTCAGAGTCCTACTGCTAGGCAGTGGCAGAGCGGAGACTCAAAGTCAAGCAGTCTGGCTTCAGAGTCTGTTAACAGCTAGGTGATGCTCAAGAAATATTTCTTGAATGAAAAATGCGGGAGTCAACTGGGCTCCTAAGAGGTCCAATAATTGGGTAATTGAAATATCTTCTGGCTATGATGACTTGTAGCTGGTCTTCAAAGAAATGTCTGTCCGGTTCAGTTTTGACCTAACAGAGAGATCAGGAGAAGAACCAGAAACCAAGAGAAGAACCTGCAGGCTGGAATTCAGCCTGTCCACATTTGTTGAGCACCTGCCATTTTCTAAATACCATCCTATGGGCTGAGTGTAGAGCAAATGAACCAAATTCCCTATCTTCAAGAAGCTCACTTTCTGGTGGAAGAGGCAGACAATGAATAAAAATAAAAGACACCATAATATCAGCAAGTGATATGTGCTGTGAAGACAAGTGAAGTCAGGTAAGAAAATGTAGAAGGAAGCAGTAGGAGAGGGCGCTGTTTGAGATATGTCATAACTGGTCGGTTGGGTCTTCAAGTTGACTCAGAACATCTACAGAACGAAATGTGCCTTTGGGACCTTTGGGGGCGCTGCTTCGTCTCTGGAGAGGCGCTGCTTGTCTCTGGAGAGGCAGTATATGAAAGTGCTAAGAACACAATCCCTCAAGTCAGACATGAATGATTAGGAAGCCACTTGCTAGCTGTATGACCTTTGGCAAGTTACATACCCTCTCTGTGCTTCAGGTTCCTAATCTATAGAAAGAGTATAATTATAGTACCTGCCTCCTAGGGTTGTTGTAAGAATTAAATATGTCTAAAGCAGTGCCAGGCACTCCAGAAGACATGTAATAACTACCATATGAAACTTAAAAGAGTGATAGAATCAGCAGATGCTAATGACAAGTTGGCTTCCCTGGTAGCTCAGCTGGTAAAGAATCTGCCTGCAATGCAGGAGACCCTGGTTCAATTCCTGGGTCAGAAAGTTCTGGAGAAGGGACTAGGCTACCCACTCCAGTATTTTTGGGCTTCTCTGGTAGCTCAGTGGTGAAGAATCCGCCTGCAATGCGGGAGACCTGGCTTTGATCCCTGGATTGGGAAGATCCCTTGGAGGAGGAAATAGCAACTCACTCCAGTATTCTTGCCTGGAGAATCCCCACAGACAGAGGAGCCTGGTGGGCTACAGTCCATAGGGTCACAAAGAGTCAGACATGACTGAGTGACTGAGCACAGCATAATGACAATTTAAGGGGAAATATTGTACAATAGAAAAAACCTGGGCTCTGAAACCAGATAGATCGGGGTTTAGATCCAGGTTCTGTTATTTCCTACTGTGGCTTGCTCAAATTACTTATCCTTTGAGGTTCAGCTTCCTCCCTTGTACAATGGAAAGAATCATTTTTACTGTGCAAGATTTTAATAAGGACTGTATATTAAAAAAAATCACTAGAAGGAATTCATAAATTTGAATTACTACCATGAGTAGCACATACTATTATTGAAAACTTACTGATTGATAATAACATAGGCTTATTATCATAACAGGTGAGACCTAGGGGTTTTCTGACCAGGTTTTCTTTCACTTCTGAGAAACCGAGCCTAATCTCTTGGTTTCTTCTCTCAATTCCCTCTTGGCATCCTTGGTTTTAAGCATCTAATATGCTTAGACCTCAGACCCAAGTCTTCAGTTCAGCCTTTCTCTCAGCACTTTCATGACAACTATGTTCTTTTCATCAGTCAATCCTCCTGGGACTGCAAGCAACCTAGGCCAGACCACGCATTCAGAAAAGGAAAAATCCATAAAGAAAAAATTCTTTAAAATGTAATACCTATGTTCACCTATGGCTGATTCGTGTCAATGTATGGCAAAACAAATACAGTATTGTAATTAAAAAAATAAATAAATTTAATTATTAAAAAAATAAAAATAAAAATAAAAAAAAAAATGTAATACCTTATTTATCACTCTACCCACAAGGGGGCGCTACCTCACATATAATTCTTACGTTTTTGCTGCAACGATTAATCAAAAACGGAGACGCGGGCAGAATACTAATCACGAATAACTAGACCCCCTACCCCCACCAAATTTGTCTGAAGACCAAAGCCCTCGCATTGGCCACAGCCTCAGCCTTGTACCCGAGCCTCAGGATGGGCCTTATTCTGAGGACAATACAGCTTAATGGTGAAGATCACTGGGTTTGGAGTCAAGCTGCTTTGGTCCTGGCTTTAACATTTCCTAGCTTTGTGCCCTCTAAGCCTCACCTTTTTACCAAAAAGTGGGATACCATTGGCAGCTATCTCAGGAAGATTCTGAGGAGCAAATGGTCAGTGTTTGTAAAGAGTTTATCACTATGTGGCCTGGCACCTATTACATACTCAATAAATGTTAGCTATTTCTGAACCTTCACCCTGGCCACCAACTGAATTTCCAATCAGATCATACACTGAGCTCCACATCCTAGCTACTGACTGTCTTTCAGCTGGCCATCTCATCTGGTGTCTGCTCCTGTCAGTGACGGTGGGGGATAGATCTGTGGCCCTGCATTGCTACTAAGGGTGACCCAATTCCAGGTTCCCTGATATCTCTCCCCTATGACCACCCTGGCCCGTCGCCTGTCATGTTTACCCTTATGTATTCAAGCTAAGGCTTCAGGAGACCATGCTAATTTTGGATCAGTTTCCCTGCTAGCCTTGGACTTGGAAACTGGCTTCAGTTCAGTCAGTTAAGTCGCTCAGTCGTGTCCGACTCTTTGCGACCCCATGAATCGCAGCATGCCAGGTCTCTCTGTCAATCACCAACTCCCGGAGTTCACTAAGACTCGCGTCCATCGAGTCCGTGATGCCATCCAGCCATCTCATCCTCTGTCGTCCCCTTCTCCTCCTGCCCCCAATCCCTTCCAGTATCAGAGTATTTTCCAATGAGTCAACTCTTCTCATGAGGTGGCCAAAGTACTGGGGTTTCAGCTTTAGCATCATTCCTTCCAAAGAAATCCCAGGGCTGATCTCCTTCAGAATGGACTGGTTGGATCTCCTTGCAGTCCAAGGGACTCTCAAGAGTCTTCTCCAACACCACAGTTCAAAAGAATCAATTCTTCTGTGCTCAGCCTTCTTCACAGTCCAGCTCTCACATACATACATGACGGAAGAACTATAGCCTTGACTAGATGGACCTTAGTCGGCAAAGTAATGTCTTTGCTTTTGAATATACTATCTAGGTTGGTCATAACTTTTCTTCCAAGGAGTAAGCGTCTTTGGTTTCATGGCTGCAGTCACAATCTGCAGTGATTTTGGTGCCCCCAAAAATAAAGTCTGCCACTGTTTCCACTGTTTCCCCATCTATTTCCCATGAAGTGATGGGATCGGATGCCATGATCTTTGTTTTCTAAATGCTGAGCTTTAAGCCAACTTTTTGCTCTCCTCTTTCACTTTCATCATGAGGCTTTTTAGCTCCTCTTCACTTTCTGCCATAAGGGTGGTATCATCTGCATATCTGAGGTTATTGATATTTCTCCCGGCAATCTTGATTACACATTTCTGCCATGGAGAGCAACCCTCCACCCCATCCCCCCAACAAATAGGTACATGAACACCTCACATACACACATACATACACACATACAGAGGCTTCTTCCACTCAAACTCCAGGAACAAATTCCTGCCCAGGGGGAGGGAGTGAAAGGTAGCTGAGTCGTGTGGGACAGCTGGGCGGCTGGCTCAGCCCCTGCCAGGCACTTTTCCTAGTAAGGGCATCCTTTGGGTGACAATATCCAATTGAAGACACAGCCCTTAGGGAGCTCCATGACTGTTTCTCTTAGCACTGCTAGCAATGTCCCCAGAACCCTTTTGGGGGAATTGTATTTAGAGACCTGCTGGTACTCACTGACCCGGTCATTCAGCAGCTGGTGCCTGCCCACCTGCCTCCCCTCTCTGTCTCTCCTCCCATCCCAATAGCTCTGGCTGTACCCACAGAGATAAGTGATTCACACATCCCTAATCTGTGGTCTCCCCTAGTACTGTGGATGGCCCAGGGGTGCCCAACATCAGTGTTTGTATGCTTGCACCCACAGCAACTCCTGTGCCATTTCAGTTGTTTCCCCGAGGGACTGGATGATTTCTAGCTTCTCCAGCTGGAAAAATGTGTGGGCGAATCCTCCAGGGTTCCAACAGCTTGTGGAGATGGACTTCCCTTGGATATGATTGGAAAACACTCATGTATTCACTTCACAAATATTTGATGAGGCCCTATTATATGCCAAACACTGTTCTTAGTCTAGGAGATATAAAGATTACCAAAAAAAAAAAAAAAAAAGAAGAAGAAGAAGAAGAAGAAGAAAAGGAGGAGGAGAAAGGAAAGAAAAAGACTAGAATTTTCCAAGAACCTTAGGAGTCAATGGGACTGGAATGCCAGTATTGTGCTTACTAGGTGCCAGGCAATGTTCGGAGTGCTGTATCACCTATTTTTTTCTTTTTTTGTATCATCTATTAACTTAGTTAATCTTAAAACCTCACGTAAGGAATATGAGAAATGTTATTATTACCATTTTACACAAGGAGAACCTGAGGCTCAGAGAGGTTTCATGGTTGTAGTGAGTGAAATAGTGTCCCCCAAATTCATGTGCAACTGGAACTTTAGAATGTGACAGACATTATTTGCAGAGGTAACTAGTTAAAGATCTTAAGATGAAATCATACTGGATTTAGGGTGGGTCCTAAGTTCAGTGACTGATGTAGAAGAGGGGAAGACACACAGAAACACAGAGAAGAGGCCTAGGTGAAAATGGAGGCAGATATTGGAGTTATTGGGGCTTCCCTGGTGGCTCAGAGGTTAAAGCGTCTGCCTCCAATGCAGGAGACCTGGGTTCGATCCCTGGGTCGGGAAGATCCCCTGGAGAAGGAAATGGCAATCCACTCCAGTATTCTTGCCTGGAGAATCCCATGGACAGAGAAGCCTAGTAGGTTACAGTCCATGGGGTCGCAAGAGTCGGACACGACTGAGCGACTTCACCTTCACCTTCACCTTCACCTTCAAACTGAGGAATATCATGGATAACAGGCAACCACCAGAAGCTGGGAGAGACGCAGGGGACAGTTTCTCCCTCACAGCCTCCAAAAGGAACCTGCCCTGCCAACAACAGGATTTCAGACTTCTTGCCTCCTGTAGTGGGAAAGAATACGTTTCTGCTGTTTTAAGCCATTTGGATTGTGGTAATTTGTTACATCAGCCCCAGGAAACTAATGCAATGAATTACAGAGCTAAGATTTTGGACCTAAACAGCAGGCTCCTAAGTCTGTTCTCTTAATCCCAGAGCAGAGATTTGCTCTTAGGGTTTGGATGGAAGATGCCCGTGTGTGTGTGTGTGTGTGTGTGTTCTGTTGTCAACAGCCAACAGCTGTCTTATACCTCTCACACTTAATTGTGGTTGAGGGCCTTCATGGTGACCCCGGTGAAAAATAGCCTGGTCCCCTGTGAGCCCCGATGTTCTCATGTGAACAATTTGGAATTTGTGATAGCTGGTCTTTAAGGCCTCTTCCAGTTGTGACATTTTATGAGGCTGTGATTCATGGTTTGGGGGGGCAGTTGCACAGTGACAGTACTGAGAGCAGGTTGTGGATGAGGGATAAAGGATATGCATTATATGTAATTGGCTGATTTTCACAAGGCCTGTGGATAAAAACCCTGTTATGGAAAAATTTTCCCTTATCTTTCCCTGTTGTTCTCTTTATGTCTGTCTCTCTGAGTCCGCGCCCCCACCTCTCTCTCGCTAGCACATGCATATGCATCTCTGCACCCACACACATGCCCAGAGACTCCTCTCCAACTCTGGAGAGTAAGTTCATACTTATGAATTTCAAACTGGTACAGAAGGAAGGGGCCAAGGTATGAATGGCTGGCACTTCCTGGCAAGGAGAAAGGCATTGGGGGAGGGGGCAGGGGAGGACCCCAGAGACTTGGGGCTGGAAACAGTGTTATTAAGATGTTCATTAATGAGCCCAAGAAGGAAATGACTAATAGATTGATGGAAGGAGCTTGATGGCACTAAACCACTTGGTTAATTAAAACCACAGAGGTCATGGAGTGGCTCCGAAAAGCCCCTGAGGATGGAAGTGGTCAATAGGAGGCAAATAAAGAATGAAGCCAGGAAAGACCATTTGGGGGTAATTGTTGAAGGGCTGTTTCTTGCAAGTACAGGTATCTAAGACTGGGAAAAAAGCAAATGGGCAAAACACCTCAATTCCAAACAGTCTTCCCTGATCGATCTCCCCTAGGTGCTAACACTCCCCAACACTTGGACACTTCTTCATAAATGGTGTCATGTCTCTGTGTGTGTTTCAGTGACTATAGTCGTTTTCTCAGCTGCCACTGGGAATGGGTCTGGGGCCTAGGTCCAGAGCAAATGGGAGGAGCTTTGGCACCTCATGGAAGCCTCTAGATATTGGTCAGGTGTAAGGGGATCTGAGGATCTTTCCTGTGGTCAAGTCACGTGGTGTACAGCCTCAAAGGCTGGAATGTACCTTTCTCCAGATTAGCTCCTAGAAGTGGTTTCAAATGGGATGATTGGAAATGACATTGGAGATAGGTACCTCACAGTTTGCATGCTGGGACCTGCTCTAAAGGCTTTGTCTGTCTCTCTTGGCACAGTGGTCAGGCACAAATACTAGACGTCTCAGGTCAGACTAGACTCGGCAAGTCACTCAGCCTTCTGGACCTCAGTTTCTTCATCCACCAAATAGGAGTAATTATAGTGTCTACTTCATAAGGTTGTTTCTAATGTACAGCACGGTGAGTCCAGTTACCAGTGTTATATACTCAAAAATTGTTAAAAGAATAGATCTTAAAATCTTAGTATCTCAAAAAATGGTGATGGACAGGGAAGCCTGGTGTGCTGTAGTCCATGGGATCACAAAGAGTTGGACACTACTGAGTGACTGAACTGACCTCAAAAAATAAGATAATTTTTTGAGATGATGGAGGAGTTAACTAATTGCATTGTGGTAATTATTTAGCAATATATATGAATACTAAATAATCATGCTATACACCTTAAACTTACATATATCATGTGTCAATAATATCTCAAGAAAAGAGCCATAGATCATAAAGCATGCTGGGCAAGTAAATAGCATCCTTTGTCCTTTTCACCTAGATATCTTTTGTATACCTTAAATTCAATGTAACTCTACTCTCCACCTTATGTTACTCTCTCAGTTAATGACATCACTGTTAACTAAATTTCTTCAGCTATAAACAGGGCCTCCTAACTGGCTCCCATGCATCTGTCTCTCCTTCCTACAGCCCATTCTCCACAGTATGGCCAAATAAGCTTTCTGAAATATGAATCCGATCATGTCACTGTGCCCCAGCTGAAAACTTCATACTCCCCATTTCTATAAAGATCAAATCCATGCTCTTTCTTTTGTCCTCTAAGGAAATTCATAATCCTTTTCACATCCAGCCTTCTGTCCACTCCTCACAAAGTCTTCACAAGAGCCTCACTGAATCCCTCACCCAAATACACCAGGCTATTTCACTTCTCTCTGCCTTTGGATACACTGTTTATTTTCCCTAGTCTTACTTGTTGAACTCCTATTCATCCTTCAAATCCAGGCTCAAGACTGCCCTTCTTTGGGGAGTCCTTCCTGTCCCTCCCAAGCACACATTTCCATGCCCTCCTTGTGCTCTCAAAGCAGCTATTCAGGCCCCTGTCCATCACTTCGTGGCTGTCTAAAGGTGGTCTGTTTATTCCACTTGCCAGAGTGCTCCCCATTCCTTGGCAGGAGTCAGCCTAAGCTGCCATAGTCCAAGGAATAGAATCAAGGCCTCTGGCTGTGGCCAGTCTGTGTCCCGGACTCTGCTCTTCCTGTTTCTCCAAAACAAACTCTGTCACAGTCCCCCAGGGAACTTGAGAAATATAGAAAATTGAGGTGACAGGAACTGATGTTAAACAAGCTGGTGCTGCTGGATAAAATCTTCTCATAACAAGTCCCAATCAGCTTCCTGTCTTCAAGACAAATGACCCGGCACTGATGGCTCTACAATTACCAGCTCTTCTAATTGAATGTCGAGAACCTTGCTTTTGGGAAACCAGTGGCTTAGACCCTACCTGCCCAAACCTTACATGGGTATATGCCTCTCTGCTTCTCTATCCAGTACTTGCCATGAGCCAGGTATCTCACAAGGCATTTCTAGAAACATGACCTCATTTAATCATCATAACAATCCTATCTGGTAGATACTATCATCTCCATCTGAAATATTATACGGAACCTGATGGCCCTGATGAACTATGGACGGAGGTTAGTGACACTGTACAGGAGACAGGGTTCAAGACCATCACCAAGAAAAAGAAATGCAATAAAGCAAAATGGCTCTCTGAGGAGGCCTTACAAATAGCTCTGAAAAGAAGAGAAGGTGAAAAGCAAAGGAGAAAAGGAAAGATACACCCATTTGAATGCAGAGTTCCAAAGAATAGCAAGGAGAGATAAGAAAGCCTTCTTCAGCGATCAGTGCAAAGAAATAGAGGAAAACAATAGAATGGGAAAGAATAGAGATCTCTTTAAAAAAAATTAGAGATACCAAGGGGACATTTCATGTAAAGATGGGCTCGATAAAGAACAGAAATGGCATGGACCTAACAGAAGCAGAAGATATTAAGAAGAGGTGGCAAGAATACACAGAAGAACTGTACAAAAAGATCTTCATGACTCAGATAATCACGACGGTGTGATCACTCACCTAGAGCCAGACATCCTGGAATGTGAAGTCAAGTGAGCCATAGGAAGTATCACTACAAACAAAGCTAGTGGTGGTGATGGAATTCCAGTTGAGCTATTTCAAATCCTGAAAGATGATGCTGTGAAAGTGCTGCACTCAATATGCCAGCAAATTTGGAAAACTCAGCAGTGGCCACAGGACTGAAAAGGTCAGTTTTCATTCCAATCCCAGAAAAAGACAATGCCAAAAATGCTCAAACTACCACACACTTGCAGTCTTCTTACACGCCAGTAAAGTAAATTCTCCAAGCCAGGCTTCAGCAATACGGAACCGTGAACTCCTGATGTTCAAGCTGGTTTTAGAAAAGGCAGAGGAACCAGAGATTAAATTGCCAACATCTGCTGGATCATGGAAAAAGCAAGAGAGTTCCAGAGAAACATCTATTTCTGCTTTATTGACTATGCCAAAGCTTTTGACTGTATGGATCACAACAAACTGTGCAAAATTCTGAAAGAGATGGGAATACCAGACCACCTGACCTGCTTCTTGAAAAGTCAGGAATGCAGGTCAGGAAGCAACAGTTAAAACTGAACATGGGACAACAGACTGGTTCCAAGTAGGAAAAGGAGTATGTCAAGGCTGTATATTGTCACCCTGCTTATTTAATTTCTATGCAGAGTACATCATGAGAAATGCTGGGCTGGAGGAAGCACAAGTTAGAATCAATATCGCTGGGAGAAATATCAGTAACCTCAGATATGCAGGTGACACCACCCTTATGGCAGAAAGTGAAGAAGAACTAAAGAGCTGCTTGATGAAAGTGAAAGTGGAGAGTGAAAAAGTTGGCTTAAAGCTCAACATTCAGAAAACGAAGATCATGGCATCTGGTCCCATCACTTCATGGCAAATAGATGGGGAAACAGTGGAAACAGTGAGAGACTTTATATTTTGGGGCTCCAAATTCACTGCAGATGGTGACTGCAGGCATGAAATTAAAAGACATCTACTCCTTGGAAGGGAAGTTATGACCAACCTAGATAGCATATTCAAAAGCAGAGACATTACTTTGCCAACAAAGGTCTGTCTAGTCGAAGCTATGGTTTTTCCTGTGGTCATGTATGGATATGAGAGTTGGACTGTGAAGAAGGCTGAGCACTGAAGAATTGATGCTTTTGAAGTGTGGTGTTGGAGAAGACTCTTGAGAGTCCCTTGGACTGCAAAGAAATCCAACCAGTCCATTCTAAAGGAGATCAGTCCTGGGTGTTCATTGGAAGGACTGATGTTGAAGCTGAAACTCCAATATTTTGGCCACCTGATGTGAAGAGCTGACTCATTTGAAAAGACCCTGATGCTGGGAAAGATTGAAGGTGGGAGGAGAAGGGGCGACAGAGCATGAGTTGGTTGGATGGCATCACTGACTCAATGGACATGGGTTTGGGTAAACTCCGGGAGTTGGTGATGAACAGGGAGGCCTGGAATGCTGCAGTCCATGGTGTCGCAAAGAGTCGGACACGACTGAGTGACTGAACTGAACTGAACTGATGGCTTCAGAGGTAGAGGGACTTGCTCAAGATTACTCAGTTAATAAAAATAACACATCACTTCCAAGTTCTTACTGGTTGCCTGACACTGTGAAATACTTTATGGACATCGTTTTATCTATATTAACAGCTCTGGAAAGTAGACAATATAATCTCCATCCTAGAGGTGGGGAATTTAGGACTGAGGTAGATGATATGATTTAACCAATATTCCATGATTAATCACACAGCTGGAACTGTGAATCCTTGTTTCTCTGTCTTTAGATCTGATCATCCTCTACCACACCAGAACAATCTCTTCCTCCCTCATCAGATCAGAGTTCTCCAAGCAGAGAACTCTGTATTTCCTACAGCAAGAAGAGCCATGGTTCACAGTGCTGTTCAATATGAGGAAGAGATGAACTAAGTAAGGAATGAGCATCATGCTGCTCCAACCCAAACTTTAGGACCCAGGACTGGTGTGAATATGGTCTTTAGGAGAGTCGGGCTGTTTTTTAACATGTTGCCCTGTGTCTTCTTGTCCCTGAGGTAACCATCTTCGACTCTTAGGGTTCTGAAGGGAAGCTTCTTCTCTGGGAATAAAGCAAGTTTTCAATGAGACATATTCCAGTCACACATCCGTTGCTCTGAAGGCAACCTTTTCTAAGAAAAAGGCAAGCTTTGCGGAAATAGAAGCTGAAACTTTCCCAAATGGTTGTCTTTTGGGAGACACATGGATGATGGACCTGGAATACTTACTAAGCATCCTTCCTGGAAGTCACTAGCTTGCTTTATGTTCCTGGACCTCAGTTTCCCATGAACTCAATGAGAGGATAGACCAGAAACCCTCTAAGGTCCTTAAGAGTTCAAATCATCAATAGTTCTAGGTCCCCAACATTGACCACCTCCTAACCTGTTGAGGGCTGTGAGTTTCTTGGGCCAGCTTCTAGGTCAGTGTCAGCATAGACATGCACCCCAGTTAGGTACTTCATCTTCTTCCTGATACTCTTTTAAAGTAAATGGGAACAGAAAATAATGGCTCTCGGGAACACTAAGGGATCTCTTAACTCCTCCCACTGCCACCACCCAGAGCCACAGCCAAATGAAATGGCTCTTGGAACAGAACTGGCTCATCCTATTAAGGAGATGAGAGTTCTATGAATTGGGAAGACACTTTCAAAGGCAGAGAGGTCAGAAACCAGGGCCCATAGCTAAATACTACTCTCTGGGTAGAACAAATGAGGGGCTTCTGTAGGCTTGATGGTGGGGCCTGAAGAACAAGGAGGCAACTGAGCTCAAAGGGAGAACACCAGCTTAGCAAATGGAATTAGCACTAATTGGAGTTACTGTCTTCCACTTCTCACCCCGGCTGCTTTTATCTCCCTCAGCAGCTCCATTTCCTGTTTTCACACCCCACCTCCCTCCCAGTCCTTTCTGAATTTGTCCCCATTGTGTTGGATGCTATGGAATATTTCAAACACCATGGACAGGCTCTCTCAAGCCCCTTCCCAGTCAATTTTCCCCTAGGAAGTAACCACGAGTCTGGAATCACCTGGAGGACTTATTAAAGCACAAACGATTGGACCTTACATTCGAGATCCTGATTCAGTAGATATGGGTGGGGCCCATAAATTAGCACTGATAACAAGTTCTCAGGTGCTCTGAGAGCCACTGACCTCTATCAGCATCAATCAGTTTTGCTTATTCTTCAATGTCCTCTTGTGTCTGCCTTCTTTCACTCATCCTTCTGACTGTAAATTTCACCCATGTAGTCAACTATGTCAGTAGTAGTTCTTTTTCTTTTCTTTCTTTGTAGTATTTAGTAGCATTTCATTGTATGAATATAGCACATCTTACTTATTCATTCTACTGCTGACAGGTATCTGAGTCATTTATAGTTAGGTACTATTATGAATAATGTTGCTATGAATATTCTTGTACATGTTTTTGGTGGACATATGCACTCACTTCTCTATATTTCAATGTATAGAATAGCTGCATCATATGGTGTTTATTTTTTCACTTTCTTAGGTACTGTCAAACAATTTTCCAAAGTGGTTATGTGAATTTGTACTCCCACTGGCAGGGTGTGAAAATTTCAGTTGCTCCTTATTCTTGCCAATATTTGATATTGATGTTCTTGTTTGGAACTTCAGCCAATTCAATGTGTGTGCGTGTGTAGTGTCTCTGGTTTTCATTTGCATTCTGTGTGGCCATTTTAACTAGACTGCATAGTGTAAAACTGTTAGTGGAGATAGGAATGCCCAGCAAGGAGCCCTCAAACCAGTGACAGATGGTATGGTAAACACTGTAGAAATCAGCTCAAATGAGATGATGGAGCACTGGATGGAGACAGGTGGGGGGAAAGTTCAAGGGAAAATCCAAGCTTCTTCACTGTTTTTGTTCTCTCTTTGAAATGGCTCAGGGACCTCAAGGTTGGTGTTTAGCTTGGGAACACTGACACAGTTAATGCCAGTCCCTGAGATGAGAATGGATTTGGTGTATAGGAGATACAGAAAGAAAGCCAATTTGGTTGAAGTGTTAGAAAAAAGGGGAGGATATAGATGGTATTAGATCAACAGGAACCATCTTTTAAAGGGTATTGTAGGCCACAGAAAAGAGCCTGAAGTTTATTCCAAGTGCAATGTCAATCCAATAAAGTTTTCAGCAGGGGAGTTTCAGGGTATGATTTATGTTTTTGAAAATATCACTCTGGATAATGTATAAAGCAGTGGTTCTTGTCCTGGGCTACATAATGGACTCATATGGGGAATTTTAAAAAATACTGATTCCTGAATCTTACCTCCCAAGATTATGATTCATTTGGCCTACTGTATAGCTGGGACCTTGGGAATGAAGGCAGAGAGAAGTGAGCAGAGCTGGGACAGATTCTGGATGTGGAATATATTGGGTTTGGAGCTTGACCATGAACTTCAGGGAGAAGAATGAGTGAAAGATGCGGCCAAGTGTCTTTTTTAAATTTATTTTTAGTCAAAGGATAATTACTTTACAATATTGTGTTGGTTTCTGCCACGTGTCTTATATGGAACTTACAGTAGATGGTGGTGCCATTGGAACACTAGAGAAGGAGCAGCAGATTGAGTGTGGAACTGTGAGTTCAGTTTTGGATACAATGAGTTTAAAATAAATGAGCTATTCAAAGAGATAGATAGAACTCCATAATGGATTAGATACAGTGAAGTGAGAGGAAGCAGGAAAACCATAGAGGAGTTCCTCCTTTAATGTCTTATTTCAGCCTTTCCATGACTCTTGTCTTACTTATTTCCATTTTCTGGTCTAGATCCATCACTGTGCTTTGAGTACTAAAAAGACTAATCAGATAAACTTCCTGTAAAATGTGTTAGCTCACTCCATTCCATCCTCCTCTGTGATAAAATTTAGCTTTGTGTGCTAAGTCACTTCAGCCATGTCTGACTTTTTGCGACTCCATGGGCTGTAGCCTGACAGACTCCTCTGTCCAAGGGATTCTCCAGGAAAGAATACTGGAGTGGGTTGCCATACCCTCCTCTAGGGGATCTTCCTGACCCAGGGATCCAACTCATGTCTCTTATGTCTCCTGCATTGGCAGGTGGATTCTTTTACCACTAGCACCACGTGGGAAGCCCCACTTAAGTTTAAATTTAGCTTTCAGTCAGTTCTGCTCCAGAGAAGGCACTGGCGACCCACTCCAGTACTCTTGCCTGGAAAATCCTGTGGATGGAGGAGCCTGGTAGGCTGCAGTCCATGGGGTCGCTGAGGGTTGGACACAACTGAGTGACTTCACTTTCACTTTTCACTTTCATGCATTGGAGAAGGAAATGGCAACCCACTCCAGGGTTCTTGCCTGGAGAATCCCAGGGACGGGGGAGCCTGGTGGGCTGCCATCTATGGGGTCACACAGAGTCAGACACGACTGAAGTGACTTAGCAGCAGCAGCAGCAGTTCTGTTCAGTCGCTCAGTCATGTCCGACTCTGTGCGACCCCATGCTGCAACTGCAGCACGCCAGGCTTCCCTGTCTATCACCAACTTCCAGAGCTTGCTCAAACTCATGTCCATCGAGACGGTGATGCCATCCAACCATCTCATCCTCTGTCGTCCCCTTCTCCTCCTGCCTTCAATCTTTCCCAGCATCAGGGTCTTATCTAATGATGCAGGTGGTCAAAGTAATATACATGTGCCCAAAGTCCTCAAACAATGAATATTCTGGTGGGTATTTCAAGCCTCTAGGGCTGACTAGTGGGGAAAGGTTGAGAGAAATGGTCCTAAAATTTTGCCCCTTCAATTTTAATGAGAAGAAGATGGCTTGATCAAGATAAAGGGGGGAGGCAGAATTCTGACTTGCTTTGGGAAAAGCACAGATTCTGAACTATGAGTTTTATATCCAGTGTCTCATAGAATATTCTAAATCACTCTGGTTGTTCTTATTGCTATTTTACAGTTATAAAAATTAAGACCCAGAAAGTTGAAGCAACTCATCCAGAATCACAAAACTAGTCATATGCAGACCCTGGAGGCGTATTTCTTTCATGAATGCTTGGAGAAGTGATTGATTTGTTTGTTTGTTTCCTCCAAACACTGTTCTGGTACATGCTCAGCTTCCCCAAACCAGTCACTACTTCCCATAGTAAATCCTGGCCATCAGCTTTTTGAATTCACCTCCCATACACTCTCATCAGGTACGTCTCAAGTGTCCTGAGGCTCTATTTAAAAAATTTTTTAATTTTATACTAGACTATAGTTCATTAACAATGTTGTGCTAGTTTCAGATGTACAGCAAAGTGATTCAGTATACATATACATGTGTCTATTCTTTTCGAGGCTCTATTATCTACATCCTGGAGTTCAGAGGGTCTTTCCAGCAGCCCTTCAGTCCCCAAATCTATCCTCAAACTCTGATGAGATATGGCGGGGGTGGGGCACAAGAAAGAGGATATATTATTGGTAGGGGTTTCCCAAGAGCGTGTATCTCTGGGAGGAGGCTTTCTGAAGGAAGGAGTAAGGGTGGGGTGATGGAAAGAGGAGACAGAATGCTTGCAGCTGTAGCAGAGAACTCTCCAGATACTCTAGTCACGTCCCGCCCTGCCAGCCAGCCCCTCAGCCCTCAGCTTGGGGCTGGAAAAAGACATAGGACAGGGCTCCCTTAATGAGAACATTTGGGAACCCGGGAAAGGTTAATGATCTGCAGCCTCAACCATCCGTCAGCTGCCCAGCCAGAGACAGTAAACACCGTTACTCATCTAATTAGGCAGGAAAGGCTGGGCAGGGGCTGAGGAAAGGGCCTTGGGGATTACAGTCCCCCAAGAGTCCACCCACTTAGGACTGTTGAAAGAGGCTACCAGAAGACCAGAGGGAAGTGGGAGGGGGCACACTCCCAGTTCACCTCCCGCCCCGCCCACCCCCTGGCCCCGCACGGCAGCTCTGGTTGCAGGCTGGTGGAAGGCCACAGTCATTTACTGAGGGTCTCCTCTGTGCTAGGCCCTGTGCTGGCCAGTCCCTTTCGTGTCATCTTATTTTGTTCTCCCAACAACACTACAGGGTCCTTATGTTTATTAAGCACCTGTTGTATGCCTGTCACTTTACCTATATTATTGGCTTTCACTTTTCTAAGAGTCCTAGGAAGCAGGGGTTGGTACTTCACCCATTGTGAAAGTGAAAGTGAAGTCACTCAGTCGTGTCCGACTCTTCTCGACCCCATGGACTGTAGCCTACCAGGCTCCTCCCTCCATGGGATTCTCCAGGCAAGAGTACTGGAGTGGGTTGCCATTTCCTTCTCCAGGGGATCTTCCTGACCCAGGGATTGAACCTGGGTCTCCTGCATTCCAGGCAGACACTTTAACCTTTGAGCCACCCATTGTACAAGGGAGGAAATGGACCTTTCCAGAGCATAATTGGTTCATTTGTTGATTTATTCAGCAAGGGTGTATTGCACGTCCACCCTGTGCCAGGGACTGTGCTCGGTGCTGAGGATATGATGATAAGAAGACAGACACTAGATAAGAGATAAAAATTTGATATATAAACAGATACACTAAAATGAATTGGTGTATGTGCCCATTTGACAAGCATAAATCAAGAAAAATTATAATTTAGAAAATGATTTTCCTAAACTTTTCTGGAAATTAAAAATATTTATAGTATTTCCAAAAAAAAGGAAGACAGACACAGGCTTTGACATTACAAAACCCATGGTCTGATGGGGGAGGCAGCAGTCCACACGAGCGCACACTAGACTGAGACTGGGGTCTGAGAGGAAGGAAAAGCTGTCAGCAGGGTGGTGAGCCGACTGAAGTGACAGGTATTGTGGGCATCAGACCAGAATACTCTTGCTCATAATAGGCTACTCTGGATCCAGGAGGCCAGGCCCTGGAGCCAATGATGTACCCCTGCAGCGGGCAGGAGATAGTTGAAGACCTCTCAAAGCATATATGCCCATTGCACTCTGGGAGGCTCCTCTCCTTTCCAGCTGCCACGAGTTATTTCAGCTACAAAGAGGAGGTACTGGGGTGAAGAATAGCTTTGCGATTGCTGAACGGTCAGTGGGGGGTGGGCCAAGGCAGGGGAATGGGTATTCTCTGAGCACCTGGTATGTTCTCAACCCCATGCCAAGTTCTGGGAGGGGATGCCCAGCAGCAAAGATCCAGCTTTTTTTTTTTTCCTCACAAGACCTTTAATCTAGGTTGCAAATATGATTTATTTTTATGGAAAGATTAATGAAGCTAGCCAGTTAAGAGCTGAACAGGGCAGTTCTGGCTGGTCAGCTTAGAAGCCTGAGATTCTTGGAGGGCTTTTTGGAAGAGAGAGAGGAAGGGGAGGGGAAGGAGGGGGGAAGTGCATGTGTAAGAGAAAAAAAAAAATCATTGAGAGAGAGAGAAAAAAGACACAGCACCATGGAGAGATACAGACAAGAGATGGCAATCAGAGAAAGACAGAGGTAGAGAGGAAAGAGGAGGGAGCAAGAGACAGAGAAACAGGGACAAATTGTGGCAGAGACCAGAGCAATGGAGTGTGACAGACACAATGAAAGGGAGTAGGAGGGAGAAAGGGAGAGGCTGGGGCGTGCAGTTAGACAGGAAGAGGCTTGAATGATGAAGTTGCCTCTCACTCACTTTGAGGCCCTCCAGACCACTGAGGAATCAGACTTCAGAGTCCTCATATCCTAAAAAGAGCCTTATATACTAGCGATGGGCCCAGTTTTCTGGGTGGCTGAAGAGTAGGGAAGTGTGTGTGTGTGTGTGTGTGTGTGTGTGTGTGTGTGTGTGTGTGTAATTGATAGAAGTCATGACATAGGCATGTGTATACCTCTTTCTAATGCAACCCAACTTGTAAAGTGAATCCTCTTTGTCCACTAAATGACATTCCCCTGTTTAGGAAAGCTCTCCACTGGGAAGTGAGTTCCTGTCCTTTGTACCGAAAGAAAATGCTGTCTCCAAACTATGAACATCAGAGGACCGAGGCTCGTGTTTAGGCAGAATCAGGATTTAGCCCGTTATTGGCTATGGGACATCGAATTGTTTTGTCAGCTTCCCTGGGTCTTAGTTTTTTTCCCCAATGATGAAGTGGTTGTATTTAGTCCTTGGCCATTTTCCCACTTGAGCACGTGCAAGAAACAGGTGTAGCCTGGGCCCCCAAAGAATTCTATCCTGGTGACCTTTAATTTGAAAGGGTGAGGGGGGGGAGGGATCAACAGATCAGATCAGAAGGCAGTGTGGAATGAGGCAGGGGTATAAATAAAGTAATGCCTGAACGAGTCATCTGAAATGGAACAAGCCCCTGGAAACTCGGCCCCTGGTCAGGCTCTCTTCCCAGTTGACTGGCTCAAGGGAGGGGCCTACCCCCTCTCTCCCCCCTCTTGGCTCCTGTCTGCTTCTTGCCTGCCTTCCACCTCCCTTCCACATCCCTGCTCAGTAGGGCTAATATAGCCCGCCTTGCAGTAGGAAAACACTTCAACACGCCATTTTTATTTCCAGTGGAAGATTTCAGTCCTATGCAATGGAGTATGACAGTGTTGATGACCTCATGAAAATGTCAGAAAGGATTAATGAGGACACTCCCAATCTAGGACAGCTCAGAGAGTAAAGAATTTGCCTGCAATGCAGGAGACCCGGGTTTGATCCCTGGGTCAGGAAGATCCCCTGGAGAAGAGAATGACAATCCACTCCAGTATTCTTGCCTGGGAAATCTCACGGATAGAGGAGCCTGGTGGGCTACCGTCCATGGGGTCACAAAGAGTCGGATATGATGGAGTGACTAACACTTCCTGATTGAGAAACCAGCATGTGCGATGGTGGGAGAGGAGGCTGAATAAAAGTCCCAATAATGTGGGTTTTTTCAGGCTACATTAGGAGTCTCTTGGGGGAAAATGGCTATAAGATATAGCCATTTAGAAATCATTTATTGACTTGTCACAGGTGAGGTTGTGACATCCCTCTCGCTCAAACCAGCTCTTCTTTCCTTGTGACTGGATAACTGCAATAGCCTCTTGCCAGGACCCATTGCCTCCAGCTTCTTGCCTCCTTTCTATTCACCACCCTTCACCTTAATCTTTCTATATCCCAACATTGTGCATGCGTCTCCTCTACTTGACTGTGAGTTATATAATTCCCTTTGACAAGCAGAGGAAGTATTCAACAAATGTTTGACAGATGAATAAGTGAAAGAATGGATAACATGGGCCAGTCACTGTAGTAATCACTGTAGCAAGGACCTCCCATGTGCTCCCACAGTCCACAGTGTTCATCTCTATCAGAGAATTTATACCATGGTTTGTAATTGCATGTTTTCTAGACTGGAAATTCTGTGAGGACAGAGACACCATTTATCAGGTTCACCTTCTCTGACATACCTTATTCCCAGCAGCTTACACTGTTTTGAATGAATGAATTTCACACTGGAAATGTATATTGCTCTCCATCTCTGACTTTACATGCAGCACTTATGCACTGGGCACCTACTTATGTGCAAGGCAGTGTTTTGGGCATTGGAAATTTAACAGTGAGCAAAAGACAGAAATTCCTGCTTGGATGGAGCTTATATTCTAATGGGGGAAGACACTTGATAAATCAAGGAACATATATTTAAATAAGCAAATAACAAGTAGCAATAAGTGCTATGAAGAAAAATGAAACAGGACACAAGGGTAGAGAATGGTGGAAGGGATTCTTGTTTTACCTGGGGACTTCAGGGAGGACCTCTCTGAGGAGGTAACATGAATAGACAGCTGAATGAGGTGAAGGATGAGGCATTCCAAACAAAGGGAACTAGGAGTGCAAAGGCTCTGATGCAGAAAAATGCTTAAGTTTCAGGAACTGTAAAGAGGCTGATGTGACTAAAGCATACTGAGCCAGGAGATAAGGAGGAGACAAGGTCAGACAGCTAGGCAGCGGCCTGATCCTGTAGGGTTATGGACACCATAGTAAAGAGCTGAGATATTATTCTAAATAAAATCACAAGTCAATAAATGATTTCTAAATAGGCAAATGACAACTGATTGATGCTTTTAATAGATCTATGAATACTGGTGAAGAAAATCCTGGAGGGAAAAGTAGGAGGAGAGAACCTAGTTAGAAGGCTAGTATGATAGGCTAGGTGACAAATGATGACAGCTTGGTCCAGAGTGTTAGTAGTGAAAATGGGGAGAGAGTGGTTGGACAAGATGTATTTTTAATGCAGAAGCAAGAGACCTGGGAGGGTCTGAATGAAGGGTATGAGAGAAAGAGAAATTAGGGATGAAGCCGAGGACTTTATCCAGTTCAAGTCCCATTCTCCATGGCTCAGTTCAAAGTCACCTCCTTGCAATGCTATTGAATTTATGTCTTTTGTAAATTTAGGGAGCTAATAATTGCAGTGGAGTTAGCTGGATCATAGGGAGTGCTCGAAGAAAGTGGTGGGGAGAAAGATTAGTTGGGGAATTTTCTTTAAATCATTTAGTTAACATACAAATAATATTATGTATTTATTTGGCTTTTACAAACCCTAATAAACAGTGGGATCACAGAGATGTCACAAAAAGAAAAGTAAGAAAAATACTATTTTTATAGTCCATATAAAATGTTATGCATATAGCACAGGGAACTCTACTCAATACTCTGTAATGGCCTATGTGGGTAAAGAATCTAAAAACAATGGATGTATGTATAATTGATTCACTTTGCTATGCACCTGAAACTAACACAACATTGTGAATTGACTACACTCCAATAAAAACTTTAAAAAACGTACTGGAAACAAACAAAAATGTCACCTCCTCTTAGAAGCCTTCCGTGACACACCCTACCTTACCACCATTAAAATCAACTCTCCTCTTCAATTCCCATATGCTAACAAGAGCCTTCTACCTTCTGGCAGTGCAGAGCTACCTGTGTACATCCACCTCTGCCACTTGACTTAAAGCTCATCAGGAATTTGTCATCGGTTTAGTCTTCACTGGACCCACAATGGTTTGTACAGAATCTTTTGACCAATAAATACTGTTAAGATTGACTAGATTAACTAAATTGAAAATGTTTATTATTGCTTCCAGTGTATGGTTGCAAAACTTTTCAATCATTAGAAGGTAAGCAGGAGTACTGTTTCAACATCACCAGCTTTTAATTGCCAAAGTCCACTTGATGGATGCCTCTGCTTGAATTATTGGCATCATGAGGATTAAAATGTGCTCCCTTAATTAAAAGGAAGCTCATGAGTTGAGTAAGGGGCATGGAGGGTGCTGGAGGGTGAGATATTGAGTGGATCCTGTTCTCACAGCCCATGTTCAGCTACTGAAGCTGTGAGAAGTGAAAACGAGCTAGAAGAAGACACAGCTGATACTTGTAAAAATGGCAGAAGTGAGAGGAGGCAGGGATTTTGGAAGCAGGAAAGTCAAAGTATATGGAACTGGGTTCATATTTCAGCTCTGGCACTTACTAATCATGATACTCGAAGCAAGTCATTTTTATATTATTTGCTTTTAATTAAAGTAAAACTTATATATGAAAATGTCACTCTTATGTGTGCCACCTGAGTAGGACACAGCTGAGTGACTGAACTGAACTGATACACCCAGTAGGCTTCCCTGGTGGCTCAGTTAGTAAAGAATCTGCCTGCAGTGCAGGAGGCGCAGGTTAGATCTCTGGGTCGGGAAGATTCCCTGGAGAAGGAAATGGCAACCCACTCCAATATTCTTGCCTGGGAAATGCCATGGACAGAGCAGCCTGGCAGGCTACAATCCATAGGGTCACACAGAGTCAGACAGGACTGAGGTGACTTAGCATGCATGCACACCTACGCAAGCATCTCCCAGATCAAAATACAGAGTATTTCCAGCATCTCAGGAGACTCCCTCATGTCCCTTCACAGTCAGTTCTCCCTGGAAAGGCAGTTACTATTGTAACATCTATCACCATATAGCGACTTTGCCTGGTTTAATCTTCAAGTAAATGGAATTATACAGAATGTACTCTTTAGTGTCTGACTTATTTCTGGACAAGTAATTTAAACTCTTTAAGTCTCAGTTTCTGCATCTATAGGAATACTTAACAGCACTTACATCACAGGGGTGTGAAGATTTAATGAGATAAAGCATATAAAATGCTCAGGATAGTGCTTGGGTCATAGTGTGTACTGAAAAAATATTAGTCCTTTCCTTCCATACTTCCCTTCTAAGTTCTTAGAGCTGTATTAGCTACTCTTGGTATACAAGAATAAAAGGCAGTTCACACTGTAAGGAGTTTATAATCTACTTAAGGAGAGAAGGATATAAAGTGCTTGGTAAGCAGTTAATGACAATATTAATAAAAGATACTATTAATATAATGAATATAATAAGCTCAATCACTAATTCCATGACTGACCAGAGAGGAGGTAGGCAGTATCATGAAATGGCTAAAAGTATAGGTTTTAGAGTTTGGGGGCTTCAGTTCAAGCCCCACTTTCCCTACTTACCAATTGTGTGACCTTGGGGGTGTCACATAAGTCTCTAAGCCTTAGTTTCCTCACCTATGGAATGAAGTTAAAACTATTATATACTTTATGGGATTGCTGAGAATATTGAATACAACTTATGGCCAGTGCCTGTCACAGAGCCTGGAATATTTAAACAGAGGCATTTTCTGAGGGCTTTTCCCCCCTGCTTTGGAATGCTAGGATTCATAATGATTCAGAAGTACCAGCCAACGAGGGCTGGTTAGTTCAGTTCAGTTCAGTTGCTCAATTCTGTCAGACTGTTTGCAAAGCCATAGACCATAGCACTCTAGGCTTCCCTATCTGTCACCAACTCCCAGAGCTTGCTCAAACTCATGTCCATCCAGTCGGTAATGCCATCCAACCATCTCATCCTCTCATCCCCTTCTCCTCCTGCCTTCAATCTTTCCCAGCATCAGTGTCTTTTCCAATGAGTCAATTCTTCGCATCAGGTGGCCAAAGTATTGGAGTTTCAGCTTCAGCATCAGTCCTTCCAATGAATATTTAGGGTTGATTTCCTTTAGGATTGACTGGTTGAATCTCCTTGCTGTCCAAGGGACTCTCAAGAGTCTTCTCCAACACCACAGTTCAAAGCATCAGTTCTTCAGCACTCAGCTTTCTTTATGGTCCAACTCTCACATTCATACATGACTACTGGAAAAGTTATAGCTTTGACTAGATGAACCTTTGTTGGCAAAGTAATGTCTCTGCTTTTTAAATTTAATATGTTGTCAAGGTTTGCCATAGCATTTCTTCCAAGGAGCAAGCATCTTTTAATTTCATGGCTGTAGTCACCATCTGTAGTGATTTTGGGGCCCCCAAATAAAGTCTCTCACTGTTTCCATTGTTTCCCCATCTATTTGCCAAGTGGCTTGCAAAACCTCACCTACTCCAGCTGAGCAGGTAACAGAACCCCCAAGATAACTGTTGAAGACCAAGGGGCCACATTTTTGTTGACCCCTCTACCTGGGTCAGAAAGATCCCCTGGAGGAGGGCACAGCAACCCACTCCAGTATTCTTGCCTGGAGAATCCCATGGATAGAGGAGTCTGGCGGGCTACAGTCCATAAGGTCACACAAAGTCAGATACGACTGAAGTGACTTAGCATGCACCTCTCTCTAGTAGACACTCAAGACATTACCAGGGACCTTTGGTCTATGGACTGTGAGTCTGAGCCTCCCACGAGTGCTTTTTTTTATAAGCTTAAGCCTTAACTCCTAATGATCCAGGTCCCCAAATGGGACTCTCCCTTGAAAGTTGACTCTGTGCAGCCTTCCACCAGGAGCCATGGCAAACTGGCCCCAGTCCAGCAGTGGAAGACTCATTTGTCACTGAGGAGTGCAATTTTTATGGCCATTTGAAGTCTACATTTGCAAATCAACATTCTTTAAACACTGTTTAGCATTGCAGTGTTTTGAGAAAATATTTTCAAAACATTTTTATGCATTCTACATCCCACTATTCAAAACAAATTTAAGAAAAACTTAAAAATCAACATGTCTCGATAATATTTCTTATACAAAAACAAATGTTTCAAAAGCTTTTTGCAGATATGATGATTAGTGAGATGATTCAGCCCCAAAGATATTTTCTCTAGTGTTGTTCTGATGATTGTATTTTTCAGGCTTGATTTAGTCAGATTATTGTCTCAAAACCATATTTATTTTCTATCTTCAGACTCAGCCAAGAGACCAAGGGAATTTAAAACCTTAAAGCATGAACATAAAACATGTGCTGAATAAACAAATCATTTCTTCTTTTTGTCTTGGCTGCCAGAAGACTCAGAGTTACACTAGGTAGAGGTCTTTTACCCTTGGATAGGTAGGAGTACCTATTTCACCCTTGGTTCTGCCTTTCTCTACATTAAAAAAATGCAGTTTTACTGAGGTATAATTGATATAGAAAAAACAGTACATATTTAACATATACATTTCAGTGTTCGGGCACCCAAGTATACCTGTGAACCCATCACCACAATCAAGGTAATAATATATCCATCACTTCCAAAAGGTTCCTGGTGTCTCTTTGCATTTTTTATTTGGTTGGTTTTTTTCTGGCAAGAACACTTAATATGAGCTCTACCCTCTTAATAAATACTTCAGTGCCTATCTGTGAAACTCCTAGAAGAAAACACAGGGGAAAAACTCCTTGACGTTGGTCTTGGCAATGATGATTCCTTGGCTATGACACCAAAAGCACAAGCCGCTGACTACATCAAACTAGAAAGCTTCTGCTTTTTACCTGCACAGAAAAGGAAACAATCAACTGAATGAAAAGATAACTGATTGAATGGGAGAAACTACTTGCCAACCATCTGTCTGACAAGGGGTTAGTATCCAAAATATATAAGGAACTCTTACGACTCAATAGCAAACAAAGAAACCCAATTTAAAAAAAAAAAAAAAACAAAACAAACCAAGAACTACAATAGACATTTCTACACGGCTTTTCTATCACTCGTGATCTTTATTTATCTGCCCTATTTCTCTGAAGTTTTCTGTTAATCTTCCAATCCATTCTGGAAGTAGATGAAGTTATTAATGACATATAAAAAATAAACTATTCAAAATTTACAAATAAGAAAATATGTGCTCAGTAGAAAATGAGCAAAACATTTGAATTGGTGTTTCACAGAATAAGAAATCTGCAATTATGGGGAAATGCCCCAAAACAGTTGTACTCAGAAAAATGTACAGTTGAAAAATCATGAGATATCTCTAAATGCATACTTAAATAGCAAAATTAGAAAGTCAGATAGTATTATAAGCTGCTGATGATATGGGGAATTCTATATTTTCATGTATTGCTGGCAGAAATGTGAACTGACAAAGTTACTCTGAGAGTAATCTGGAGGTGCTTAATGAAATTAAACACACACAAACCCTATGACCATGCTTACAGTTCTGGGGCAGATCCACTAAAGAACACGTGCAAGTTTGTTTCTGGAATCATTTTTTGTGTGATAGTACTGAAGAGAACCTAGATATCTATAACAAGTGGACTCACAAATAAAGTGTGATATATGCACATGATGAGAACACCATGGACGATCAAAACTAATCCACAGGACTGGAAAAGGTCAGTTATCATTCCAATTCCAAAGAAAGGCAATGCCAAAGAATGCTCAAACTACCGCACAATTGCACTCGTCTCACAAGCTAGTAAAGTAATGCTCAAAATTCTCCAAGCCAGGCTTCAGCAATACATGAACTGTGAACTCCCTGATGTTCAAGCTGGTTTTAAAAAGGCAGAGGAACCAGAGATCAAATTGCCAACATCTGCTGGATCATGGAAAAAGCAAGAGAGTTCCAGAGAAACATCTATTTCTGCTTTATTGACTATGCCAAAGCCTTTGCCTGTGTGGATCACAATAAACTGGAAAATTCTGAAAGAGATGGGAATACCAGACCACCTGACCTGCCTCTTGAGAAATCTGTATGCAGGTCAGGAAGCAGCAGTTAGAACTGGACTTGGAACAACAGACTGGTTCCAAATAGGAAAAGAAGTACGTCAAGGCTGTATATTGTCACCCTGCTTGTTTAACTTCTATGCAGAGTACATCATGAGAAACGCTGGACTGGAAGAAACACAAGTTGGAATCCAGATTGCCAGGAGAGATATCAATAACCTCAGATATGCAGATGACACCACCCTTATGGCAGAAAGTGAAGAGAAACTAAAAAGCCTCTTGATGAAAGTGAAAGAGGAAAGCGAAAAAGTTGGCTTAAAGCTCAACATTCAGAAAACGAAGATCATGGCATCTGGTCCCATCACTTCATGGCAAATAGATGGGGAAACAGTGGAAACAGTGTTAGACTTTGTTTTGGGGGGCTCCAAAATCACTGCAGATGGTGACTGCAGCCATGAAATTAAAAGACACTTACTCCTTGGAAGAAAAGTTATGACCAACCTAGATAGCATATTCAAAAGCAGAGACATTACTTTGCCAACAAAGGTCCATCTAGTCAAGGCTATGGTTTTTCCTGTGGTCATGTATGGATGTGAGAGTTGGACTGTGAAGAAGGCTGAGTGCTGAAGAATGGATGCTTTTGAAGTGTGGTGTTGGAGAAGACTCTTGAGAGTCCCTTGGACTGCAAGGAGATCCAACCAGTCCATTCTGAAGGAGATCAGCCCTGGGATTTCTTTGGAAGGAATGATGCTAAAGCTGAAACTCCAGTACTTTGGCCACCTCACGCGAAGAGGTGACTCACTGGAAAAGACTCTGATGCTGGGAGGGATTGGGGGCAGGAGGAGAAGGGGACGACTGAGGATGAGATGCCTGGATGGCATCACTGACTCGATGGATGCGAGTCTGAGTGAACTCCGGGAGTTGGTGATGGACAGGGAGGCCTGAGTGCTGCGATACATGGGTCGCAAAGAGTCGGACACGACTGAGCGACTGAACTGAACTGAGATACGTGTCTTGGCCCACTCAAGTGGTGATACATAATGAAATGCCATAGACTGAGTGCCTTAAACAACAGGCATTTATTCACTCACAGTTCTGGGGTCTAGAAGTCCAATTAAGGTGACAGCATGGTCAGTTTCTGAGGGCAAGGGCTCCTTACTGACTTGCGGATGGTGTCTTCTCTCTGCATCCTCAGAAAGAGAAAGCAAGCCCTCTGGTGTCTCTTCTTATAAGAGTACTAATCCCATCATGAAGTTCCCACCCTCATGACCTCATCTAACTCTAATTACTTCCAAAAGACCCCAGTCTCCACCTACCATCACACTGGAGTTTAGGGCTTCAACATAAGAACTGGTGCTGTGAAAGGTACAAACATTGAGTTCATAAACAACAAACCTAAAGCAACATCATTAAACAAAAATTATGCTGGGCGAAAAAGTAATAAAGTGAATTTCATAGTGCAATACAATTTATGCAAAAATACCACAAAATTCAAAGATTACACATGCATCTAAATTAATATACAGATGATGGAGTGAAAGAGTCCTCATGCGAAGTTGACTCATTTGAAAAGACTGTGATGCTGAGAGGGATTGGGGGCAGGAGGAGAAGGTGATGACAGAGGATGAGATGGCTGGATGGCATCACTGACTCGATGGACATGAGTCTGAGTAAACTCTGGGAGTTGGTGATGGACAGGGAGGCCTGGCCTGCTGCGATTCATGGGGTCGCAAAGAGTCAGACACGACTGAGCGACTGAACTGAACTTAACTGAACTGATGGAGCGAAAGGGTGCTTATTAAGTATATTAGGGTGGATGTCTAGGGGGCAGAAAGGAAATGAAATTGGAGATGGGAAAAGAGGAAAAAAATTAAATTAATTAAAGCAAAACAGAGACACCTTGTAATGAAAACTGTCATTAACCAAGGAATATGAAAGACTCAAGTCTATGAATCTTGAGGTCCAAATAACCAGAAAAATATTTATAAACCTAAGGGATATATGGCTGTGTTTCAATACTAGTTCCTATACACGGACCAGAAAACTTTCGTGGCCTTTAAGATGTGGAAGTTTTAATTCTACAGATGAAGAACTCTGTGCTTACCTCAGGATCATGTGAAATTTGTGCAAGTAAAGATAATGTCTATGGAAATGAGGAGTTAGATTCTAAAATCAAGATATGCAGTATTGCCTGAACGAGAATGAAGTCTGAAGCTGGGGCAGAGTTTTTTTTCCAAAGACACTGCAATGGTGGAAGTTTGTGTGTAGGCAGGCAGGAGAGTGATCTCTGAAGAAGACCATCTCAAAATTAAATTCAAGAGCACTCAGCCCCCTAAAAGATGGATGTGTGCACTGTGTATGCCACTATCTGGCTTGTGGAGTGGGAGTGGAGGTGGAGGAGAAGGAGACATGGTTGAAAACAGGTAGTTTGGGGCAAGAAGAAAGTTCTTCCAAAAGGGGAGCAGAATGGGGGAAAAATAGTCACAGAAAGAAAGAGTGAGAGTAGAGGTTGTGCTGATCAGAGAGACTTGGAGATTAGCGATTGTGTTAAATTGCAGGGGGGGTGTGATTAGGAGAAAAGAGAGACTTTTCTAAATGAGAATCAAGAGTCTAACATTTAAATCTCAGTCTCTTATGCCTAGATGCCAATCAGCATGAGAGGAACCATCCTGCTGACACCAACTCCACCACCACTCTTGGCATGTGACAATGGGATGTGGTTTGAAAGCTGATGGGGACAGGGCATGCAGTCGCTGTCGAAGTTGGTTTGGCTTGCCTAGCTCACTGGGCTCCATTTTGGTGGAGAAGACATAATGAGAGACTGATAACAAAATACACTGGATTGCCATGAAATTTCCAGGATCATAATTGTGAGAGGATATGCCAGTTAATCGACTTTAAGTATAAAACACATGTTTTGCCCATTATATTTTATTAATAAAATAAGAGATATATTCGTCCTGAAGGCACAACATAAAGCGGGAATTTATTTCATTTTATGGAACACTATTGAGTATCCTCTGTAAGCCTAGAACTGAATTTAGAGATTTTTTAAAAATCCCATGATCCTCACGTCTCAGAGTTCATAGTCAAGCAGTTTTCTCAGTTCAATTCAGTTCAGTCACTCAGTCATGCCTGACTCTTTGCGACCCCATGGACTGCATCACACCTGGCTTCCCTGTCCATCACTAACTTCCAGAACTTGCTCAAACTCATGCCCATCCAGTCGGTAATATCATCCACCCATCTCTTCCTCTGTCGTCCCCTTCTCCTCCTGCCTTCAGTCTTTCCCAGCATCAGGGTCTTTTCCAATTTCCAATAGAAAACCAATTTTCTAGATTCTCAAAGTTAACCTAGCATTGCCATTTTGAAGTCAATCAACATATAGCTATACTTGAGCCATCCTTTTAGGGACTGAGGCCATGAACTACTGCCAGTGCAGTGCGGAAGGGCAAGAAGATATGCTGAGAACTTACTTTGTGTCAGGCTCCATGACTGAGCCTGTTATGTATTCTTTCAATGGGATTCTAAAAAACAGGTCCTCCATCAAACAAAGGAAATTGGGGGTATTTTTCCTAGAGATGAGGGATGTCTTGGCTGTCTCCAATGTCTAAGGATTTTTCATTTGCAGAGATATAACTGTGTCTTGTAGGTCTAGAGGGAAAACATTATAGTGCCCATAGAAATAACTTTTCAAAGGGGTAACATTACTTAATGGGTCAAATAAATCAAAAGTATAAAAATATTAATAGTCACAGCTCCCATTTACTGATCACTTACTAAGTACCAGGCTGTGTGCTGAGCATTAACATAAATAAATAAATAAATCCCTTATCTTAATTTGTTCTAACACGTGTATACCTGTAGTGGATTCATGTTGATGTATGGCAAAACCAATACAATATTGTAAAGTAATTAACCTCCAATTAAAATAAATAAATTTATATTAAAAAAAGAAACCAAGATGCATCTTTTCAGTACTAGTATTACTTTTTCATTAGATATGAGGGCACAGTACTCTATTTCTGGAACTCTTGTCACTCTTCCCATTTTTTGAAGACTGAATCTCTGGCTTCCTTGATACTCCAGGTCTTGCCATCATCCTAGATGGCCTCACAATATCTATGTGAAAGACACGTTCCACACAACTCAGCCTCATACCTCTCTGATCTTTAGCGTCTTATTATCTCAACTATCACCAGTCATTTGACATCAATGGACATGGCTTCACCCCCTAGGAGACTCAACTCCAACATTCTACTGTGACTCAAATCTCATAGCAATGGCTGAGTTCCATGTCACTTGCTCTTTGACCTTAAGAGACCTCCAGTGTCTCAAACCCTTCCTTTTCTGTTCCTTTCCTTCCTTGTCTAGCCAGGATCTCAGGGCACATTTATTCGGCACTGATTGTGTCTTCATCTCCTTGCCTTCCAAATACCGTGTTTGCACTATGTAGCCTCAGCTTTGCGTCTCTCCAAATATTTGACTTCTCTAATCCCATCATGCCCAGTGTGAGAGAAAGGAGAAGTACTCCAAAAATTAGTGCCTACAATAATTTTCAACCTCAGTGTTTAATTTTCAAGCACTAACTCACATTTGCTATTCGTTTGATAATTCTATTTGGCCATAATGTAATATCTTACAAATATATTACTAGGGGTGATTTACTAAAATTTGTTAAGAGTTTTTATGTATATGTTCTTGAGGGATATTGATCTATACTTTTGTTGTGATGGCTTTGACCAGTTTTGGCACACAGATAAAGTTGTATTCACTTTAATTTTTCTGGAAATGTTTGTGTAGAACCGGTGTTATTTCTTGCTTTAATATCTGGTAGAATTTACCAGAAAATCCATTGAGGGCTAGAATTTTGTGGGAAGGTTTTTATTATTTTTTAAATATAAATTTATTTATTTTAATTGGAGGCTAATTACTTTACAATATTGTATTGGTTTTGCCATACATCAACATGAATCTGCCACGGGTATACACATGTTCCCCATCCTGAACCCCCCCTCCCACCTCCCTCCCTGTACTGTCTCTCGGGGTCATCCCAGTGCACCAGCCCCGAGCATCCAGTATCATGCATCGAACCTGGACTGGTGATTCATTTCTTATATGATATTATATATGTTTCAATGCCATTCTCCCAAATCATCTCACCCTTGCCCTCTCCCACAGAGTCCAAAAGACTGTTCTATACATCTTTTTAAACTATAAACTGTTTAATATCTTTAATATATATATTGGACACTTAAAGTCATCTTCTTCTATTTGAGGGGGCTTTGGAAGTTTCTGTCTTTTAAAGATTTCATTTCTTCTACAATGTTGAAATTATTGGCTCAAAATTAGTTATAATATGCTTTTTAATCCATTATTACTTGTAGAATCTGTAGTGGTGTCACCTCATTTCTGATATTAGCAAATTGTGTCTTTTTTTCCTGGTCAGTCTGGCTGGAGGTTAGTCATTTTTATGAATCTTCTCAAAGAACTAGCTTTGGTCACACTGATTTTCCCTGATGTGTTTCTGTTTTATATTTCATTGATTTCTGATAACTTGATAGAAGACTTTTCTTCTTTTCTTTTCTTTTCTTTTATTATTTTTTTAATACTTTATTCTACATTACAATACTGTATTTGTTTTGCCATACATTGACATGAATCAGCCACAGGTGTCCACGATCTCCCAATGCCGAAGCCCCCTCCCACCTCCCACCCCACATCCTCTCCCTGAATCATCCCGTGCACCAGCCCCATGCATCCTGCATCCTGCATTGAACATAGACTGACGCTTCGTTCTTACAAGATAGTATACATGTTTCAATGCCATTCTCTCAAATCATCCCACCCTCTCCCTCTCCCTCAGAGTCCAAAAGTCCGTTCTATACCTCTGAGTCTCTTTTGTTGTCTCACATAGAGGGTCTTCATTACTATCCTTCTAAATTCCATATATATGTGTCAGTATACTGTATTGGTGTTTTTCTTTCTGGCTTACTTCTCTCTGTATAATCGGCTCCAATTTCACCCATCTCATTAGAACTGAGTCGAATTTATTCTTTTTAAGGGCTGAGTAGTACTCCATTGTGTATATGTACCTTTTCTAATATAACCTTTCATAATATAAATTTCTCTCCAACCACTGCTTTAGCTGAAACCCACAAATTCTGATATCTTGCATTATCATGTCCATTCTGTTCAAAATATTTAAAATTTTTCTTGTAATCTCTTATTTGACCCATGGGTTATTTAAAAGTATACTGTTGAATTTTAAAATATTTGGAGCTTCTTCATATATACGTATGTTATTGATTTCTAATTTCAATTCTAATTTTGTCAGATTAAAAAGTTGTATAATTTCAATCTTTAAAAACATATTTAGGCTTGTTTTATGGGTTGGAATATGGTCTGTCATGGTAAAAGTATATTTACTTGGAAATTAATTCTGATTCTGATACTTTTTGGTGGTGTATTCTATAAATGTCTCATCGGTCAATTTTATTGATTGTATTATTCCAGTTTTCTTTAGCCTTACTGACTTTCTGTCTACTTGTTCTTTCAACTACTGAGAAAGGGGTACTGAAATCTCCAACTTTAATTGGAAATATGTCTATTTTTCTTTTCAGCTCTATCAGTTTTTACATCATATATTTTTGAATCTCTGTTATTAGGTGCATAATGTCTAAGATCATAATATATTTTTGATGAATTGACTTATTTGACATTATGAAATGGTTTTCTTTGGTCTGCAATCTATGTTGCAGGTATTGGTATGGCCGATCTAGCCTTCTTTTATCTATTGTTGGCATGCTTAATCTTTATTTTTTCTAAAATTTTTAAAAGCTATTTTCTTCTGATGTCTTCTAACTTGCATTGTTTCCAATAAGAAGCCTACTCTCTTCCTTGTATCTATTCCTCTGTATATAACATGTGCTTTCCCCCAATTGGCTTCTTTCAAGATTTCTCTTTATCACGAATTTTAATTAATTAGAATATGATGTGCCTCAGTGTAGTTTCTCATGCTTTTGTGCTTGGGGTATTGAGATTCTTGAATTTATAGGTTTATATCATAATTTGGAAAATGCTCAGCCATTATTTCTTTCAATTTTTTTCTGCTTCCCTTCCATTTCTTTCCTTCTAATGAACATCACATGTTCAGGCTGATTAAAACTGTCCCACTACTCACTGTGTTAACTTTTAGGGTTTTTTTTTCTCTTTTGGTTTAATTTTTGATAGTTTCTAATGCTATGTTTTCAAATCTTATAAGCCTCACTCTGCAGGTTCCTCTTCCTGTATTTGTTGGCTTCCCTGATAGATCAGTTGGCAAAGAATCTGCTGCAATGCAGGAGACCCTGGTTCGATTCCTTGGTTGGGAAGATCCCCTGGAGAAGGGATAGGATATCCACTCCAGTATTCTTGGGCTTCCCTGGTGGCTCAGCTGGTAAAGAATTCGCCTCCCATCAAGAAATACAGTCCACTTCTCCATTTCTTTGAGTCTTCAGGGAATCTGTGACTGTTTTGGCCAGCAAAGCAAAATGAGATGTTGTTGTGACCATTCTTGAAATGTCTCTTAACTGGTTGGGCAGCTTCCACATCCTACCTCTTGAAAGCCTGCCAACATGTGACAATCTTGAGGCTACCAATGTTATGAGAAGTTCAGGTCATGTGGCGAAATGGAGGATGAGGTGTCATGTTGAGAGAAGCCAAGGTGTCAGACCTGGAGGTGCCAGACATCCAGGTGCAGAAGTTATACTGAAAGTGAAGTATCCAGCCCTAGCTTTTCAGCAGACTCCATATGAATCAGAGACAAATCACCGGCCAAGACCAGCCAAATTCCTGATGCATGAAATTGTGAATAAGATAAAAGTGTTGCTTTAGGTCACTACATTTGAAGTGATTTGTTACACAGCAATAGAAGACCAAAACGGAGGAAAGGGGAATATCTATCATCGTGGAAAGCTCAAAGTAAAACCTTTTTCCCTAAGCCCCAAAATACCAAAAGGAGGCAATCAAACTTGAGGCTAGAAAGAAAGATAAGAACAAATAGGAGGTCTTCTTAATACCTTTAGCAGGAAACATAAATAGTATTTAGAGCTTGGAACCCCTTAAAGTGGTGGAGGCAAACTATAAACAACTTCCCAACAGGCAGGAAATAAAGGAATAATTTTCAATAGTAGAGATGGCAAGGGTCAAGGAAAGGTATTGCTCAGTTGGTAAAGAATTCAACTGCAGTGCAGGAGATCTGGGTTCTATCCCTGAGTCAGGAAGATCCCCTGGAGGAGGAAATGGCAACCCACTCCAGTATTCTTGCCTGGTAAATTCCATGGGCAGAGGAGCCTGGTGGGCTACAGTCCATGGGGTTGCAAGAATTGGACATGACTTAAGGACTAAACCACCACCACCCCTTGAAGTGGTAGAAGCAAATTATAAACAACTTCCAAATAGGCAGGAATTATAGGAGCGGTAGCTGCTCAGGCGCAGGAGGGCCTAGATGAGCAATCTCACGTTGAAGGTCAGGAACGGCAGTGGTAAGGAGATACCCCTTGTCCAAGGTAAGGCGCAGCAGCTGTGTTTTGCTGGAGCAGCCATGAAGAGATACCCCACGCCCAAGGTAAGAGAAACTAAAGTAAGAGGGTAGGTGTTGCAAAAGGGCATCAGAGGGCAGACACACTGAAACCATACTCACAGAAAACAAGTCAATCTAATCACATTAAGACCACAGCCTTGTCTAACTCAATGAAACCAAGCCATGCCTGTGGGGCAACTCAAGATGGGTGGGTCATGGTGGAGAGGGCTGACACAATGTGGTCCACTGGAGAAGGGAATGGCAAGCCACTTCAGTATTCTTGCCTTGAGAACCCCATGAACAGTATGAAAAGGCAAAATGATAAGATACTGAAAGAGGTACTCCTCAGGTCAGTAGGTGCTCAATATGCTACTAGAGGTCAGTGGAGAAATAACTCCAGAGAGAATGAAGGGATGGAACCAAAGCAAAAACAATACCCACCTGTGGATGTGACTGGTGATAGAAGCAAGATCCGATGCTGTAAAGAGCAATATTGCATAGGAACCTGGAATGTCAGGTCCATGAATCAAGGCAAATTGGAAGTGGTCAAACAAGAGATGGCAAGGGTGAACGTCGACATTCTAGGAATCAGCGAACTAAAATGGACTGGAATGTGTGAATTGAACTCAGATGACCATTATATCTACTACTGTGGGCAGGAATCCCTCAGAAGAAATGGAGTAGCCATCATGGTCAACAAAAGAGTCTGAAATGCAGTACTTGGATGCAATCTCAAAAATGACAGAATGATCTCTGTTCGTTTCCAAAGCAAACCATTCAATATCACAGTTATCCAAGTCTATGCCCCAATCAGTAACACTGAAGAAGCTGAAGTTGAACAGTTTTATGAAAACCTACAAGACTTTTTAGAACTAACACCCAAAAAGATGTCCTTTCCATTATAGGGGACTGGAAAGCAAAAGTAGGAAGTCAAGAAACACCTGGAGTAACAGGCAGATTTGGCCTTGGAATGCGGAATGAAGCAGGGCAAACTAATAGAGTTTTGCAAGAAAATGCATTGGTCATAGCAAACACCCTCTTCCAACACCACAAGAGAAAACTCTACACATGGACATCACCAGATGGTCAACACAGAAATCAGATCGATTATATTCTTTGCAGCAAAGATGGAGAAGCTCTATACAGTCAACAAAAAACAAGACCAGGCGCTGGCTGTGGCTCAGATCATGAACTCCTTATTACCAAATTCAGACTTAAATTGAAGAAGTAGGGAAAACCGCTAGACCATTCAGGTATGACCTAAATCAAATCCCTTATGATTATACAGTAGAAGTGAGAAATAGATTTAAGGGCTTAGATCTGCTAGACAGAGTGCCTGATGAACTATGGACGGAGGTTTGTGACATTGTACAGGAGACAGGGATCAAGACATCCCCATGGAAAATAAATGTAAAAAAGCAAAATGGCTGTCTGGGGAGGCCTTACAAATAGCTGTGAAAAGAGAGGCGAAAAGCAAAGGAGAAAAGGAAAGATATAGGCATCTGAATGCAGAGTTCCAAAGAATAGCAAGAAGAGATAAGAAAGCCTTCTTCAGCGATCAATGCAAAGAAATAGAGGAAAAGAACAGAATGGGAAAGACTAGAGATCTCTTCAAGAAAATTAGAGATACCAAGGGAACACTTCATGCAAAGATGGGCTCGATAAAGGACAGAAATGGTCCGGACCTAACAGAAGCAGAAGATATTAAGAAGAGGTGGCAAGAATACACAGAAGAACTGTACAAAAAGATCTTCATGACCCAGATAATCGTGATGATGTGATCACTAATCTAGAGCCAGAGATCTTGGAATGTGAAGTCAAGTGGGCCTTAGAAAGCATCACTATGAACAAAGCTAGTGGAGGTGATGGAATTCCAGTGGAGCTGTTTCAAATCCTGAAAGATGATGCTGTGAAAGGGCTGCACTCAATATGCCAGCAAATTTGGAAAACTCAGCAGTGGCCACAGGACTGGAAAAGGTCAGTTTTCATTCCAATCCCAGAAAAAGGCAATGCCAAAGAATGCTCAAACTACTGCACAATTGCACTCATCTCACATGCTAGTAAAGTAATGCTCAAAATTCTGCAAGCCAGGCTTCAGCGATACGTGAACCATGAACTCCCTGATGTTCAAAAAGGCAGAGGAACTAGAGATCAAATTACCAACATCCACTGGATCATGGAAAAAGCAAGAGTTCCAGAAAAACATCTATTTCTGCTTCATTGACTATGGCAAAGCCTTTGTGCAGATCACAATAAACTGTGGGAAATTCTGAAAGAGATGGGAATACCAGACCACCTGACCTGCCTCTTGAGAAACCTGTATGCAGGCCAGGAAGCAACAGTTAGAACTGGACATTGAACAACAGACTGGTTCCAAATAGGAAAAGGAGTACGTCAAGGCTGTATACTGTCACCCTGTTTATTTAACTTCTATGCAGAGTACATCATGAGAAACGCTGGACTGGAAGAAACACAAGCTGGAATCAAGATTGCTGGGAGAAATATCAATAACCTCAGATATGCAGATGACACCACCCTTATGGCAGAAAGTGAAGAGGAGCTAAAAAGCCTCTTGATGAAAGTGAAAGAGGAAAGCTAAAAAGTTGGCTTAAAGCTCAACATTCAGAAAACGAAGATCATAGCATCTAGTCCTATCACTTCATGGAAAATAGATGAGGAAACAGTGGAAACAGTGTCAGACTTTATTTTGGGGGGCTCCAAAATTACTGCAGATGGTGACTGCAGGCATGAAATTAAAAGACGCTTACTCCTTGGAAGAAAAGTTATGACCAACCTAGATAGCATATTCAAAAGCAGAGACATTACTTTGCCGACTAAGGTCTGTCTAGTCAAGGCTATGGTTTTTCCTGTGGTCATGTGTGGATGTGAGAGTTGGACTGTGAAGAAGGCTGAGCGCCGAAGAATTGATGCTTTTGAACTGTGGTGTTGGAGAAGACTCTGGAGAGTCCCTTGGACTGCAAGAAGATCCAACCAGTCCATTCTGAAGGAGATCAGCCCTGGGATTTCTTTGGAAGGAATGTTGCTAAAGCTGAAACTCCAGTACTTTGGCCACCTCGTGCAAAGAGTTGACTCACTGGAAAAGACTCTGATGCTGGGAGGGATTGGGAGCAGGAGGAGAAGGGGACGACCAAGGATGTGATGCCTGGATGGCATCACGGACTCGATGGATGTGAGTCTGAGTGAACTCCGGGAGATGGTGATGAACAGGGAGGCCTGAGTGCTGCGATTCATGTGGTCGCAAAGAGTCGGACACGACTGAGCAACTGAACTTATCTGATAGGATTCATTTTCAAAGTACAGATGTCAAGGATCAAGGAAAGGTAGCAGCCATTTTAGACTGTGGAAAGAGTGTTCCCCAGTCATGATAGGTTGAAAATAATGAGTTAAATATAAAAATATTTATTAAGCATTAATTAATTGATGCAATCAAGTTCAACCTGCATATGTATAATTATAACCATTAGCATAACTTGGAAGATAGTACTTTAGGTGCCATTAACTGCTCAGAGAGGTAATAACTTCTTAAACCACATTATTAAAAGTGGAAATTTCCAAATGAAGGCATCTGACTGTTTCTTCTTCTCCTTTTTTTTTTTTTTAACTCAGAAAACACCATTGTCCTCAGTTCTGTAAGCAATCAGGATTATGAGAGGACTCAAAGCCATATAACCTAAAGAAACTGTTTACCTTTTAGGTCGCTGTCAAGGTGGCTCAAGTGGTGAAGAACCCCCTGCTAATGCAGAGATGTAAGAGATGGGGGTTCAATCCCTGGGTCGGGAAGATCCCCTGGAGAAGCAAATGGCAACCTACTCCGGTATTCTTTCCTGGAGAATCCCATGGACAAAGGAGCCTGGTGGGCTACAGTCCATAGGGTTGCAAACAACTGGACATGACTGAAGCAGTGTAGCACACACACAATCTGGAGAGTCTCTGAATCTAGATTTAGATGTATTCTTGAAATTCTAAAGGTCTCAAACAATTCCGCAATACCCTCGTCCAGCCTGGATCCATCGTAGTGGTGTTCTTTAAATCTTACTGCATAATACTCTAACAAGATCTAGAAAGGCATGAGTCCAGAGGGAAAATTGCTTCTGGGCTTTCTCATGGTAAGATCCGACTAAGGCAGGCTTTCCCTTAAAACCTCCAAGGGTAGACTGGGCTAGGTCTTGTTCCGATGACATTGCTAGCTCACAAACGGGAAGGATTTCCAATTTCCCACTTAGAAAAAGCCAGCCGGCCTGAGGTCAAGGTCAGTTGGACATGACTTCACCAGAGTTTCGCCCCTATGTGCTTTGCTTTGTGATGTATGATTCATCATAATTAAATTTTGAGCTAGATTAACTATAATTCCTGCACTTATTAGGCAATCAGGGTTGAAAGCCCTTGTAAAAGAGGATGAGCTGCTCATTCTGATAATACAATTAACTACCCAACAGAACTAATATTTTATTTTAAGGAAGAGTAATTTTTGATTAAGAATGCATTTTATTTCCCAAATCCCTGCAGCCGTGGGCCACATTGTCAGTGAGAAAATGTGTAAAATTAGAAAATGCAAAGTGCTTGCAGGTAGATTGGTATGACCTCTCCAGAGCTGCTTTGGAGCCCCTTCCCAGACTCTGTTCCCTTGGGCACATACGTACCTCAGGATTCTCCACAGCAATATATTCTTAGAAAGATCTATGTGAAGAAAGGACTGTTTGGAAGGGATCAGGAAATGCTTCCTCTTGAAAGAGGTGGTATTTAGGAAGAGCATTGACTCAAGGCTTGTGTAAGAATTGTGGCACATACTTTTGAGGTCAAGGAAATCAATAAAAGTTTATTTTATTAATCCAGATGAGAGATCAGCAGTTGGAATGGAGAGAAGATATAGTCAGCCAGCATTAAAGAAGTAAAAACTTTAGGGATTATTGATTGATTGGATGTTTCAGGGACAGGAAGTGGGGAGGATCAAGAAAATTTTCCAGGTGCTTAGTTTGGGTGATACAACATATGGTGGTAGATTATGTAGTAAAGTGTGTTCTGGGCAGGAGGATTATTTCCTCTGAAATGGTGAAAGAAATTGTGAGCTGGAGTTAACTGTGGCACATCAAGGTAGAGATGTCTCACAGGCAGCAGGATGTGTGGATCTAAGATTCAGAATAAAGAAGTAGATTTAGAAGTCATTGACATAGTAGTTGAATCCATGGATGTGGACTGCGAATGTTGTAGTTGTTGTTCAGTTGCTAAGTCATGTTTGACTCTTTGTTACGGCTCCTCTGTCCATGGGATTCCCCAGGTGGGAACACTGGAGTTTTTTGCCATTTGCTTCTCCAGGGAATCTTCCTGACGCAGGGATCGAACCCACGTCTCCTGCACTGTCAGGTGGACTCTTTACCACTGAGCCAAAAGGGAAGTCCAGACCAGGAATAGGATGTTTAAATTACACTATGAGAGGACGACCAAGGATTTAACTCTCAGTTCAGTTCAGTTCAGTCGCTCAGTCAAGTCCGACTCTTTGCGACTCCATGAATCAAAGCACGCCAGGCCTCCCTGTCCATCATCAACTCCCGGAGTTCACTCAGACTCACAGCCATAGAGTCCATGATGCCATCCAGCCATCTCATCCTCTGTCGTCCCCTTCTCCTCCTGCCCCCAATCCCTCCCAGCATCAGAGTCTTTTCCAATGAGTCAACTCTTCGCATGAGGTGGCCAAATTACTGGAGTTTCAGCTTCAGCATCATTCCTTCCAAAGAAATCCCAGGGCTGATCTCCTTCAGAATGGACTGGTTGGATCTCCTTGCAGTCCAAAGGACTCTCAAGAGTCTTCTCCAACACCACAGTTCAAAAGCATCAATTCTTTGGTGCTCAGCTTTCTTCACAGACCAACTCTCACATCCATACATGACCACAGGAAAAACCATAGCCTTGACTAGACGGACCTTTGTTGGCAAAGTAATGTCTCTGCTTTTTGATATGCTATCTAGGTTGGTCATAACTTTTCTTCCAAAGAGTAAGCGTCTTTTAATTTCATGGCTGCAGTCACCATCTGCAGTGATTTTGGAGCCCCCAAAATAAAGTCTGCCACTGTTTCCCCATCTATTTGCCATGAAGTAATGGGACCAGATGTCATGATCTTCGTTTTCTGAATGTTGAGGTTTAAGCCAACTTTTTCACTCTCCACTTTCACTGTCATCAAGGGGCTTTTTAGTTCCTCTTCACTTTAGAGTTGGACACAACTGAAGTGACTTAGCAGCAGCAGCAGCACTTTCTGCCATAAGCGTGGTGTCATCTGCATATCTGAGGTTATTGATATTTCTCCCGGCAATCTTGATTCCAGCTTGTGCTTCTTCCAGTCCAGCGTTTCTCATGATGTACTCTGCATAGAAGTTAAATAAGCAGGGTGACAACATACAGCCTTGACGGACTCCTTTTCCTATTTGGAACCAGTCTGTTGTTCCATGTCCAGTTCTAACTGTTGCTTCCTGACCTGCATACAGGTTTCTCAAGAGGCAGGTTAGGTGGTCTGGTATTCCCATCTCTTTCAGAATTTTGCACAGTTTATTGTGATCTGCACAGTCAAAGGCTTTGGCATAGTCAATACAGCAGAAATAGATGTTTTTCTGGAACTCTCTTGCTTGTGAAGATTAATTCTATAAAGGGATGAGCCAGGGAGGAACCAGGAAGAAGACTGAACAGAAACAGATATCAGTGGCTTTAACTATGGAGAACTTAGGACCACTGAGGCAAAGGGCAGGGCGAACACCTTGAAAAATGTATCAGCTTTCTCAACAAGCAGAACTTATGGGAGAGGGGCTGAGGAAAATGCTACAAGTTTAGAGTTTAGCACAAGTAAAGGCACAGAAGATAAACTGGTGAAGGTGCCAAGACAAGCATTTCTCTTTTGAACTAAATTTCCCTTTTCCCTGAAAGCAGTTTGCCATCATTACCCACCCTGCCAAGGAGCCTCAGTGTGACGTCTCCCCTTCTGGAGTCCAGGCAGGCATTATTATTTTATTTTATTTTTTCTTGTCATCTGGCTACCAGGGAGCAACATCTATCTGTTGCTGTCTTCCCCAAATCCTTCACTGCTGCTGGTCTCTGAGAAGGACAGAAGCTGAGATATTCAAAGTCTACCAAATCTGGCCCAAACAGACCTTCCCATTATATCTTTCTTTTGTCCAGTTCCAGCTCCATTGAAATACAGTTATCCATGATTTTCATGTAACCCATCTGGCTCCTGAGTTAAATTCACCAGTTCGCTGATTCCTAGAATGTGGACGTTCACTCTTGCCATCTCCTGTTTGACCACTTGCAATTTGCCTTGATTCATGGAACTAACATTCCAGGTTCCTATGCAATATTGCTCTTTACAGCATTGGACCTTGCTTCCATCAACAGTCACATCCACAACTGGGTATTGTCTTTGCTTTGGCACTGTCTCTTCATTCTTTCTGAAGTTATTTCTCCACTGATCTCCAGTAGCATATTTGGCACCTACCGACTTGGGGAGTTCCATCTTTCAAATGTCCTATCTTTTTGCCTTATCATATTGTTCATGGGGTTCTCAAGGCAAGAATACTAAAATGGTTTGCCATTCCTTTCTCCAGTGGACCAAATTTTGTCAGAACTCTCCACCATGACCCGTCCATCTTGGGTGGCCCTACACAGCATGGCTCATAGTTTCACTGAGTTAGACAAGGCTGTGGTCCATAATGGCACCCCCACTCCAGTACTCTTGCCTGGAAAATCCCATGGACAGAGGAGCCTGGTGGGCTGCAGTCCATGGGGTCGCTAAGTCGGACACGACTGAGCAACTTCACTTTCACTTTTCACTTTCATGCCTTGGAGAAGGAAATGGCAACCCACTCCAGTGTTCTTGCCTGGAGAATCCCAGGGACAGGGGAGCCTGGTGGGCTGCCGTCTGTGGGGTCGCACAGAGTCAGACACGACTGAAGCGACTTAGCAAAGCAGTAGTCCATGGGATCAGATTGGTTAGTTTTTTGTGACTGGTTTTCAGTCTGTCTGCCCTCTGATGGAGAAGGATAAGAGGCTTGGGAGAGACTGACTGAGGGGGAAACTGGGTCTTGTTCTGATGGGCGGGGCCATGCTCAGTAAATCTTTAATCCAATTTTCTGTTGATGGGTGGAGCTGTGTTCCCTCCCTGCTATTTACCTGGAGCCAAACTATGGTGGAGGTAATGAAGATAATGGAGACCTCTTTCAAAAGATCCCATGCATGTACTGCCACCCTCAGTGCCCCCAACCATGCAACAAGGCCACCACTGACCCACGCCTCCACTGGAGACTCCTGGACACTCACAGGCAAGTCTGGGTCAGTCTCTTGTGGGGTCACTACTCCTTTCTCCTGGGTCCTGGTGCACAAGGTTCTGTTTGTGCCCTCCAAGAGTCTATTCCCCCGTCCTGTGTAAGTTCTGGCAGCTCTATGGTGGGGTTAATGGCAACCTCCTCCAAGAGGGCTTATGCCACACTCAGGTCTGATGCATCCAGAGCCCCTGTCCCTGAGGCAGACCACCGCCAACCCATACCTTCACAGGAGACACTCAAACACAGTTCTGGCTCAGTCTCTGTGGGGTCCCTGGGTCCTGTGCACACAAGATTTGCTTGAGCCCTGGAATGGGTGAATTTAATTAAGATGACCAGTATATCTACTACTGTGGGCTAGAATCACTTAGAAAAAATGGAGTAGCCATCATAGTCAACAAGAGAGTCCAAAATGCAGTACTTGGATGCAATCTCAAAAATGACAGAATGATCTCTGTTTGTTTCCAAGACAAACCATTCAATATCACAGTAATCCAAGCCTATGCCCGACCAGTAACGCTGAAGAAGCTGAAATTGAACAGTTCCATGGAGACCTACAAGACCGTTGAAAACTAACACTCAAAAAAGATGTCCTTTTCATTATAGGGGACTGGAATGCAAAAGTAGGAAGTCAAGAGACCTGGAGTAACAAACAAATTTGGCCTTGGATACGGAATGAAGCTGGGCAAAGGCTAATAGAGTTTTGCCAAAAGAACGCACTGGTCATAGCAAACACTCTCTTGCCACAACACAAGAGAAGACTCTACACATGGACATCACCAGATGGTCAACACTGAAATCAGATTGATTATATTCTTTGCAGCCAAAGATGGAGAAGCTCTATACAGTCAGCAAAAACAAGACTGGGAGCTGACTGTGGTTCAGATCATGAACTCATTGCAAAATTCAGACTTAAATTGAAGAAAGTAGGGAAACCCACCAGACCATTCAGGTATGACCTAAATCAAATCCATTACGATTATACAGTGGAAGTGAGATATAGATTTAAGGGACTAGATCTGATAGACAGAGTGCCTGATGATCTATGGATGGAGGTTTGTGACACTGTACAGGAGACAGGGGTCAAGACCATCCCCATGGAAAATAAATGCAAAAAAGCAAAATGGCTGTCTGGGGAGGCCTTACAAATAGCTGTGAAAAGAAGAGAAGGGAAAAGCAAAGGAGAAAAGGAAAGATACACCCATTTGAATGCAGAGTTCCAAAGAGTAGCAAGGAGAGATAAGAAACCCTTCCTCAGTGATCAGTGCAAAGAAATAAAGGAAATCAATAGAATGGGAAAGACTAGAGATCTCTTCAAGGAAATTAGAGATACCGAGGGAATATTTCATGCAAAGATGGGCTCAGTAAAGGACAGAAATGGTTATGGACCTAACAGAAGCAGAAGATATTAAGAAGAGGTGGCAAGAATACGCAGAAGAACTGTACAAAAAGAACTTCACTACCCAGATAATCACGATGGTGTGATCACACACCTGGAGCCAGACATCCTGGAATGTGAAGTTAAGTGGGCCTTATGAAGCATCACTATGAACAAAGTTAGTGGAGGGGATAGAATTCCAGTTGAGCTATTTCAAATCCTGAAAGATGATGCTGTGAAAGTGCTGCACTCAATATGCCAGAAAATTTGGAAAACTCAGCAGTGGCCACAGGACTAGAAAAGGTCAGTTTTCATTCCAAGCCCTAAGAAAGGCAATGCCAAAGAATGCTCAAGCTACCACACAGTTGCACTCATCTCACATGCTAGTAAAGTAATGCTCAAAACTCCCCAAGCCAGGCTTCAATAATACATGAACTCTGGACTTCTAGATGTTCAAGCTGGACTTAGCAAAGGCAGAGGAACCAGAGATCAAATTGCCAATATCCACTGGATTATTGAAAGAGCAAGAGAATTCCAGAAAAACATCTATTTCTGCTTTATTGACTATGCCAAAGCCTTTGACTGTGTGGATCACAATAAACTGTGCAAAATTCTGAAAGAGATGGGAATACCAGACCACCTGAACCCACCTCTTGAGAAACCTGTATGCAGGTCAGGAAGCAACAGTTAGAACTGGACATGGAACAACAGACTGGTTCCAGATAGGAAAAGGATTCCGTCAAGGCTGTATATTGTCACCCTGCTTGTTTAACTTCTATGCAGAGTACATCATGAGAAATGCTGGACTGGAAGAAACACAAGCTGGAATCAAGATTGCCGGGAGAAATATCAATAACCTCAGATATGCAGATGACACCACCCTTATGGCAGAAAGTGAAGAACTAAAGAGCTTCTTGATGAAAGTGAAAGAGGAGAGAGAAAAAAGTTGGCTTAAAGCTCAACATTTAGAAAACTAAGACCATGGTTTCCGGTCTCATCACTTCATGGGAAATAGATGGGGAAATAGTGGCAGATTTTCTATTTTTGGGCTCCAGAATCACTGCAGATGGTGACTGCAGCCATGAAATTAAAAGACGCTTGCTCCTTGGAAGAAAAGTTATGACCAACCTAGAGAACACATTAAAAAACAGAGACATTACTTTGCCAACAAAGGTCCGTCTAGTCAAGGCTATGGTTTTTCAAGTAGTCATGTATGGATGTGAGAGTTGAAGAAGAAAGCTGAGCACTGAAGAATTGATGCTTTTGAACTGTTGTGTTGGAGGATACTCTTGAGAGTCCCTTGGACTGCAAGGAGATCCAACCAGTCCATCCTAAAGGAAATCAGTCTTGAATATTCACAGGAAGGACTGATGTTGAATATGAAGCTCCAATACTTTGGCTATATGTTGCGAAGAACTGACTCATTGGAAAAGGCCCTGATGCTGTGAAAGATTGAGGGCTGGAGGAGATGGGTATGACAGAGGATGATCATGAGTTTGAGTAAAATTCCAGGAGTTGGTGATGGACAGGGAAGCCTGGGATGCTGCAGTCAATGAGGTTGCAAAGAGTCAGACATGACTGAGCAACTGAACTGAATTGAACATCTGATTTCTTACTCCTGCACCATTCTCTTTCCCCAACAGCCCCTTATTCCCACCCATTTACCATTTCTTCAAATTCTACTCAACCTTTGTAAGTTAAGCTTATACTCCATGAAGTCATTCCTGATCCCCCAAAGAGACTCTGAGTGCTCTCTCTAGACTAGCAGAGATTTTTGTTCCCTTATGGCATGAATTCTACTTTGCTATGCATTTAGAGTTATCCTTGTCTGTTTCCACTTTCTCTCTGTAGACTATGGTGCATTCCTTGAGTGCTTCGACCATGTCCTGTTCTTTGTGTTTTATCCACTAGCACCAAGCACAGTGACTGGTATGTACAAGGCTTTCAATATATTTCATAGAATGAATGAGTGAATAAATTAGTTGTGAGAGAGCTCAGTGCAGATCTCAGAGAATTTTCTCATTTCTGGCCCATAGATTATAAATGAGGTCATATTACAAGTCATGGGTCTTGTTTTGCTATGTATCGTGTCAAATTTCTCATTGGTCAGGTGTCTACCTGGAGAATCCCAGGGACGGGGGAGCCTGGCGGGCTGCCGTCTCTGGGGTCGCACAGAGTCAGACACGACTGAAGTGACTTAGCAGCTATAAACATATTTTCTGTGTATTTCTTTTTCCCCATCCAACTGTGAACAAATGCCATGATGTAGGAGAAAGAGTCTGGCCTGGATACGGCTTGGGTTTGAATTCTGATATTGCCTGCTACCTATTTTCTGTGAATCTAGGACAGATCACTTGCCCTCTCTGCTTTGTAAATGGGAGTGTCCATTTCCAGTGCTGCTGGGAGGCCCCAGAAAGATATGGAGTATACCGTTTATGCAGTTTTTTTGTTGTTGTTGTTGTTGCAAAAATAGACTCTAGAGTCAGGTGAGGCACTGTCATTAATGAGGCAATTAATCTGGTTTGAAATAAGGAGATCTGGATCCTGTCCTGGTTGGACCAGGCTGCTTTTTAATCACTATACTGGCTGCTGCAAAGCTTTGGGGCATGACTTTGAGTTATGTAGATGACACTTGTTAATGACAGAACAATCTATAGGGAGATGAGCTCAGATATGGTGGTGAGTCCAAGGTAACTAGATTGGCTAGTAACAAGTCTGCCTGGAGTTGGTAATGAGATCATCAGGGCAATACTGCAGGGAAACGGAAGAGAAAATTGAGTCAAAATGTTTATTTTCAGCGAGTTGGGGAAGGCGTGTTGCATGTGCTTGTGTGTGTATGCGTCTGAGGGGTGATCAGGGGTCATTAATAGCAATGACTTTTTTTTAAAGCAATGGCTACTTTGTTTAATTATTTGAAATAAAAATAATAGCAAACACCATTTGTCATTGAATGTTCATAAGTATATCAGAGATGGGTTCATATTGATTATGATTTAACCATATGCTCTCTCTTATTTTATTAAGTATAATTGATTTGTAATATGATATTAGTTTCAGATGTACAGGATAGTCATCCAATATTTTTCTAGATTATACTCCATTTAAATATTCAATTTAAAGTTTTTAAATACTCCATTTAGTTACCACAAAATATTGGCTATACTTTGACATGTATACACTTATCATGTGTAAAATAGATAGATGGTGGGAAGTTGCTACATCACACAGGGAACCCAGTCTGGCACTCTGTGATGCCCTGGAGGGGTTGGATGAGGGGAAGGCTCAAGAGGGAGGGGATACGTGTATAATTATGGCTGATTCACATTGTTGTATGGAAGAAACCAACACAACGTTGTAAAGCAATTATCTACCAATTATGTGTCAATTAAAAATAAATTTTTAAAGAGTTAAAAAATGGCTATATGTTCCTGTGCTATACAATATATCCTTGTCGATTATCTATCTTATACATAGTAGTTCGTATTTCCTAATCCCATACCCCTATCTTGCCCCTCTCCACTTAAATAAACCCTTGTCACTTGCATCGTAGCCTTTGACAACTTAAAAGCATTCTCACAGCTACTACCTTTGAAGTTGGAGAAGAGTACTTCGGCTTCTCAAGAGAACTTCAACTAAAGCAGCACCTCAGTCTTAACCTTTCCTCTCCTCTCTTAACCTTTTCTCTCAACTGATAATCTTCACCCAACTTTCGAGCCTTGGAGAAAGTTGTAGAAACCTGAGAGAGTGAAAAAGCTTGTACAAGGGTCAGAGCTGAAACTTGAACTGTAGTGTGATGCCCTATTTTTATATAGTATTTACCTTTTCTCCTATGCATAAAGACAGTGGTTCATTGTAGAACATTTGAGGAGAAAGACTCTACCAAGTGTAAAGAAAACATAAATCCCTTATAATCCAAACTCTCAGAGATTACTGTGAATATTGGATCCATACATCCTTACAGCTTTTTAATGCAATTTGACATGCTTGAGATTCTGCTAAATGTAAAATTGTGTATATCAGTATACTTCCTACTACACTGTGATCTGTGTAGTTCTGTTTTTACTATTAACTCTTCCAAACCTGTAAAATATCCCATCAGTGCCTTACAGCTGAAGTAAGGAACCCTAGAGATTCTAAAGACAAGGGTATTTTGAAAATCTCAGCATGTGTGATGTGGAGAGGGTGTCAAGTACAGGGCTTGGGGTTAAATCAGTAATAAGCTACTCTTGACCCTTCCCTAGTAAGCCCCCCATCCACTCACTGGACATGAATCTTTCCAGGAACATCCCTGCTAAACACTCCCCCTCCCATTCCTTCCCCTCCTATCTCCAGTCCAAGCTCAGGTGACCCTTAAGCAATAATCTGCTTATAGTTGAATGGGATTTGATACTATTGAATATAACTTGAGAGTATGAATAGGTCATCTTGTACTTTTCCAAGCCACAGTTTTAAAAAATGAAATTTGTATTCTCTCATATTTGCTTTTTTCTATATTGGGTTAATCTTGGTCTGTAGATGTTTGTTCTTAATGTTTCTGTAGATGACACAAACTTGAAGGGAGAGGTCCCAGTACTGAGTTCAAATCTATATGGGATGAACTCCCTACAAATATTCACCTGTTGTTGGCTTTTGCTTTCAGTGGTGGCACAGTTCTTCATTGAGGGGAATTAAACGATGTGTGGGCACTTGTGGCTTAGTTCCTGGGGAACACAGATCACTAAGAATCTTAGATTAATGCTTCATTGAGCTGTGGTTTTCTGGCATTGGAGTGGATAAAGTTTAGATGACTAGATAGCCTGATGGAAAGGGGAAAGAGTTCTCTCCTCTATCTTCTCATACACTTGGTCTATTTAAAACTGCAATTATGTAGCCATTCATATTTATGTCCCACACCAAAGATTAATCCTACAACACACAGCAGCATTGCTCAATGTGTGGTCTGTGAACTACATATATAATAAGCACTTTAGTTGAACCTGGGAATCTACATTTGAAAAGCATCCAAGGCAATGCAGATGCACTTGGATGCACCAAAATTTGGTCCCCAAGCTCCAGTCCTTGCCATGCTTTGTGAAAAAAATGAATGACATGATTAAGGAAGTTTGGGACACAGTGCCCACTGTGGTCCCCTCTTGGGAAGGTCATAGTGCACATTAGCATATTAAAAGCTCTAAGAAGCCCTTCATTAAGGAAACAATCTTTTGTCCACTAAAATAAGATTAAGTAAACAATGCTACAGATACAATAAACTCTTATGCTTTTTTTTTTTTTTTTAAATGAGGTAGCCCTCAAAGTACTGGGCTTCCCTGGTGGCTCAGACTGCAAAAATCTGCCTGCAGTGCAGGAGACCCAGGTTCGATCCCTGGGTTGGTAAGATCCCCCGAGAAGGAAATGGCAACCCACTCCAGTATTCTTGTCTGGTGAATTCCATGGATTGAGAAGTCTTGCGGTCTACAGTCCATAGGGTCACAAAGAGTCGGACACGACTGAGTGACTTTCACTTCACTTCAGCTCAGAGTACATAGAGGCAGCATGGTGTAGCTGTTAAGAGCACAAGCTCTGGAATTACAGAGGCCTGAATTCAAAACCAACCTATGTCATTTAATTATTATGTAATCTTGAGAAAGTGCTCTAAATTGATTTCTTTTCTCTAAAGTGGGGATAGTAAAAATAGTACCTATCTTATGAGGTTCCGGTGACTTTTAAATAAAGTAAAACATGAAATGTTTGCAGAATTTACTTGGCACATGGAAAATGCCCAATAATTATCAGCTGTTATGACCACTCACATGGCAAGGTGCCCATGACATATTGTGAAATAAAAAGCAAGGTCAAGAACAATATGTATAACAACATGTTTTTACTCATGTATATAATTTACGTAATAAATAATGTCACATAATCATTTAAAAATTAAAATTTTTATAGGCAAATAAGTGTGGAAGGACACTTAACTATTCTGTTAACAGCTTACCTTTGGGATTAAAGGTTGGAAAGGAGTCAGACTGAACCCCAGTATGACCTAGACAATGAGGAATATTCCAGTGAGAGCAGGGTTCTCTCCTGTTTCTGGAGACACAACTCTGGCTCCATTAGCTTTTTCTCTTTTTTTTTTTCCAGCATCACCATCATTCTGACTCATTGAACTGTCTGTCTGCTGACCCCCTCTGCCTTTTGCACCCTGATGGCCGCTCTGTATATAAACCTGTCTTTGTATATGTGAATTTTGGACTTTTAGTGCGGGACCTTGCATTTCATGGGGTCAGCCAATGTTCCAGGCTACTGATACTGTTTTGTGTCCTGCTTCTCACATCCAATCTGTCGGCTGGACCCTTGAGCCTCCCAGCATCCTCACTCTCAGAGGGTATGCAAGTCTTGATCTTTGTGTGAGCCATGGATAGCAATGGTGACTTGACCGGGACTAATGCAGAAACCTGTGACCTGGCACTGAAGACAGTGACCTGCTGTCAACAGTCTCCTGCTAGTTGTAGAGTCTCACCTGCTGCCTGTGTTTCTTCACTTGATCTCCAAAGGGTTTATGAGAGCCTAAGTCAAAAGTCTTGTTAAAATCCAGATGCATCCTGTCTACAGCATTCTCCTGATCCACAAGCCTTCTAACCTTATCAGAAGAGTAAATTAAGTTAGTTCTGCCATGACTTGTTTTCCTAAAGGCCCTACTTAGTGTTATTACTAAAACAGATTTGATTTGATTCCAATTGTGGTTTCAATTTAGACATATTTACTGTATTCCCCTACCTGCTCACTGTCCCTCCCTGTCCCCCAAGGCCTGCCTGGTGGCTGGAGGTAATTGGATATATAAATTCATGCAAAAGTACTAATGGAAAACAAGGGCTTATATGTACTGTTTGCAACATGGCAGCAAGAAAGACTTATTCCAAAAGTAGAAATGTTGGTATGCACAAGTGAATTTTGGGTTCCTAGTGATTGCATTGTGATAGACGGAGGGCATATTTTGGGTACAGGAGGATTTTGATGCTCTTACAGCAGGAAGATGCCTTATCATTCTACCTGTGACCTGAGCTTAGTAATGGAGGATAGTATTAGTTTCCTATGACTGCTATAACAAATGACCACAATCTTTGTAACTCAACATAACAGAAATTTATTAGCTCACTATCTAGAGACCAGACGTCTGATGTTAGTTTCACTGGGCCAAGATCAAAATGTCGGCAGGGCCACACTCCCCCATAAGCTCTAGGAGAGATTATGTTCTTTGCCCCTTCCAGTTTATGGTAGTTACCAGCATTCATTGGGTTGTAGCCACATCACTCTAATCTGTGCATCCCTAATCATGTTGCTTCTCCTCTTCCTCCATCTATAATATCCCTGTGACTCACTTTTATAAAGACACTTGCAATTAAATTCAGGGGCCAGTCAGATAATCCAAGATGATTTCTCTGTCTCAAGATCCTTAAATTAACCATATCTGCAGAGTCCTGTTTAAGGTAATATTCAAGATTTTGGAAATTAGAACATAGTTATTCGGGGGGCATCATTCAACCAGCCACAAAGGCTAATACCAAATAACTAATGCTCTTCTTTGTCATACTTTTCTCAGCTCCTTGGTTTATCTAAGTGTGAAGCAGATAATTGGTTGGAACAGAGAAAAGCAAAGTATTGCAGAAGATGTCACTAGCCTTCTTTCCCTCTTTTGGCCCCTGGTGGCATGTCCAGTTGTGAATCTATTCATGTACCTGCTCAGGTTCCAAGCATACCCTGATGGGAAGTAGGGCAGTATAATCCACTCCTGAAATTTATCTTTGCCACTTTTCACTCATTTGGTTGGCTTTCAATCTCCATGGCATAATTGCTGACGCAGGTTGAAATTTTAACGGGGGAAAGATTCATTGGCTTGCCAATAACATTTGTCTCTTGTGCTGGCAGTGAGCACAGAGGAGCCATTTATGCAATCTAATTATTACGTCAATTGGGGGATGGAGTAATGTTTCCCAGATGCCATTTGGCACCTGGAGAGCTGCAAATCAGCACTACCGTATAAGAAACATTAATATAGACCATTGATTGCATTCACTGATCCCACCCCTCTCCCTCATCCCTTTGGCTTCTTATTTTGGTTAGAAGTGAAATGCAAAAGCTTTGCTTTGCCTCTTCTAGCTGCCATGTTCGGACATGGGGCTGCATCGATTATTTGTCTTTTACCATTAAATATACCTAAGGAGTGATGTGCATTTCAGAATCGCTGTCTCTTTTCCTGACCTTGTGTCATTTAAAATATTCGTGGTCAGTGGGAGTGAGATCTGGATTCCAGAGGAACCTGAAGCAGAAATTTCAGAGAAACTGAAATTCCTGCTGCCTATTTCCACTTTGATCTAGTGGTCAAAGATCTCTTGTGATCCCTGAATCCTGAGCCTGTGGGATATGTACTCAGAGCTTTTCTCCAAGCTCTTTGTGCTCATGGTTACAAGAGCTCCTTAGTGTTAAAGCACTGTAAACCCCAAAGAGGGCTTTATTTTTAATGATTCTTTTTTAAATCAGTAACTATGATTTGGGATTAGCCTCAACAGAATGCCCTAAGCCTATGGCAAGAAGATATTAGAATACTGGGAAAGTATATCTTCTTTCCTTCTCATTGCCCTTCTCTGCAAATACTTCTTCCTCTTGTAGGTAGATGCCTGAAATTTATTCACCCATTGACAAAGCCTTTCATTCCGCAGTTGGAGAGGAGCTTTAAAATTAGCTTAAAATGTAGCTAATGCCAGGAAAAAGAAGCATAGACACTTAAATTTATACTAAGGAGTAAATGACTGCTGCTGCAGACTCCTGGATGGTCTTTCAGATTTGAAAAGTCCCTATCCCAAATTCCTTATTTTGAGGAAGGACTGGAGAACTGACTTTCCCAAGGTCTTACAGCAATTTAGTAGTAAATTATCTTCTGAAAGAAAAGTTTTACTAGGGAGTACCTTAAAGGCATTGAAGATAAACATTTCTGATTGGCTTTATTTAATACTAAGGGCCAGTACGGGAGCATTTCAAAGCCAACTACAATATCAGACCAATCGCTAAAGAACATAAAGCAATCTATTACCAATGCTCAAAATATACTTCCCTTGGCCCTGCCAAGGTGGTCTTCACCAAAAGCTCATGTGTCTTATTCCTTTTTGTCTCCTTAACATCTAGTAGAGTGCTTGCCACATAAAAGGCACTCAACAAGTATCTGATGAATGCCTGAATATCTCCAGAAATAGAGAAGGCTTTGCACTGAACCCCTTATACACTCTATGCCTCCTCTCTACTCATTGTTTAAGTGGCTTCTCAGCTTTGGGATTTGGCCTTGGGAGGCACTAATAATAATGTCAGTGGTCAGGGAGCGAATCAAAAGTTAGCCAGTCTACTGAGGTTTGAACTTATAATCTTTGCCTTTCTTGCAGGACATAAGGAATTGGTCAGACTGCAGTCTGAGATGTAAAAGCAAAGATCATGGGATCCATGTGTCCTTGGAATCCAAAGCCACTAAGTCTATCTCTGGGCTTTGTGAGAATCCAAAGGCAGGAAATACAGGTTCTTATTGGGAGCCAGCGCTCTTTCTCCAACAAACTTCTCTTGCTCTCTTGGGAGGACCTCTTCCCTGGCTGTGATTTGAGCTACAGGCAAAGAATAGTGAAGGCCCCATAGGGTTTTGGCTGAACCACTTGGATAATCATGGCTTGTGGGAAGGAAGGAATAAGAGTTTCACCTGCCAGGATTTGCCCTTCATTTCAGGCCTACGGTGCCCACTCCCACCAGTTCTACCTGCTTGTTCTTTCCCTTTGCCGGCTCACCTGCACTCACCTGCAGGGGATGTGGGCCTGGGCATGGCTCCTGGCCCCCAGCATGCCTTGATTAGGTCCCTCTGCTCAAGCCTTCCGTGCTTCAGGGCAAAAGTTCTCAATCGGGAATGACAGTGGGGATAGAGGGCAGCCCCTGAGGGAGGGCTACCCATCAGCCTCAGAGGAAAACAGGAGCCAGCAGCCGAGCACACTCCTGTTGGCTGACAGCTCAGTATTGGCTGAGAGTCCAGGGAGCCTCCAGTTGGCCTGAACCAATGAAAAGGAGCCAAAGATGCAGTCTCTCTGGCCATTAAAGAGATACTTCCACCTATGATTGGCCCCAAGGTACTTCACCTCAGGGCTCTCCCATTGGCTTGGAACAGCATGCTGGCAGCCAGGGCATCCTGTGGTGAGCAGGCACCTACGGAGGCACGCAGTCCAGCACAGCCTGCTGCTGGGCACTGAAGGAAGAGGCAGCTAGAGGAGGAGGTAGCAGGATCCTTCCCTCTGCTTAGCTGGTGCCATCTTGGGGGCCCTCCTGTTTCTCCCTTCTGTGCCTCTCCTGTTGGGCTGGGCCTGCTCGCTCTCCTGGTCCCATTCCCCAAAGGACTTCGATTCCCAGGTGTGGTGGTGACCGGCAACACAAGGGTAAGAAGTAGTCTTTTCTCAGGGTTATCTGCACTGTCATAGGGGATTCCTGAACTATGAAAGGCTGTGATAATCTAAAGAAATCCTAGGTTCATAAATTTTTTGTGCCCAAAAGGGAACCTTGGAATATTTCCCATTTTACAGAAGAAGAAGAAAACTGAAGTAAACTCTGACAGGTAATGGAATTTGGTCAAAGTTACACAGCGAACTAGTGGCAAGTCTCCTGAGCAAAGGCAAGGGCACTTTCTGATGTAACACAAATGAATCTAGAACTGTGGTATTTCATGTAACCATGCCTTTCTATTGTTCTTCCAAGCACAGGCTTGCTGCCCCTGAGAAACTCCTAGTCCCACTGGGGAGCTCTTTAGACCCCAGATATGGCTTAATTGACTTTCTCAATGAGTTTTTATCTGTGTTTCAGTGGATGGAGAAGGAGGCTTGTGCCATAAGCATTCTCTCATTTTTCTCTTCTTGTGGTTATCAGCCCACAGCAGTGAACTGGCTCTTAGGGCTCTGGAATCATGCAATCAGCTATGTACATAGGAAGCTGTTCAGCTAGGGACTCTAGCCACTAGTACCACGATGCCTGAGACATCACTGTTTGAGATAGCAAAGAAGCAAGTCTTCACTAAACTGAAAAGGTCGAGCCTAAGCCACTGCTGCATTAATATGAGTGCTTCATTTTTCATACGTTCATTCTCCAAGTTCCCTTTAAGCTGGAGACACGGGTTTATTTGTTCATATGTAAGATGAGCCCCTGTACAGTCCTGAAATCCTGGCCATGGGTAGCTCTGAATCATCACCATCAACAACAAAGCATAAAGGGATTTTGAGTGTCCGTCCAGCTTCCTCTGATTGCTGCTGTTTCATTGATGCCTCTGCTTTCTTCATTCTCCTTTACTTATCCCTTAAAGGAAACTGAAGGCTTGCCTTCTCTCTGAGCCTTCCCTCACTAGTGTTGCCCACATCAAGCTCTCCTTCTTTTGGGTCCTTACTATCCTTCCAGCCTGTCCCAAGAAATGACACTTAACGATATTCCATTTTTAGTTTTTCACTATTGGTATCATGTACATTAGTCTCAACTTCTCAACCAGATTTTAAGGTCCATAATGGCAAGGTACACATGTTGAACTTTTAGTGTGCTCTACAATGTCTGGTAGACATTCAAATTAGACTAGAATCATAGCTTTCTAATGATATGAAAATTCTCATGATATACTTGTGTGTAACTCAAAGTACAAAACTCTATGATCACAATTTTTTGAGAGGTGGAAAATAAGACAAGCAAGCAAAAAGCACATATGTTCAAGTGGGCAAGATGTAGAAGGACAGATGAGTGTAAACTCCCAAATATTTATCTCAAAATTTCAATAAGGAGTGTGCATTAATTTTATGAGAAACAATAAACATTTGATAAAGAAAATCATAGATGCATGGGTGCTAAAAACTAGAGCAGGAAGACAGCTTAGAGATCATGCAAGCCCCATTTCCTTGTTTTAAGGTTGAAAAGCCTGGGGCATGGCTGTGAGAGGAGTGAGTAACTCCTAGTCTCCACTTTCTAGAAGCAAACAACCTAGTACCCTGGAGCTCTGAGACTGAGCCTTCTAACTTCTACTTGATTTCCCTTCTCTTGGGTTTCCCCTCTAGGCATTGGTCCTGGAAGAATTTGCATAGTTTTAACCTGCTGAATTGTCCCATGATTCCTTGGAATCTTCTGGTTGGTGGAGCCTGAAGGTTTAGCTTTGACTGCTGCTCGAGCCCCTTGCTAACTCTCTGCATTGCCTCTGGAGCATCTCAGTTCAATAGGACATAGCATCTCTGCCCCCAGGTGACTGGAACTAAAAACATCTAGCTCTACACTTAACTTGCAATATAAACTCACTGTATTCCAAGTACTTCCTGGGGAGGGCGATTTCAAACTCACTGCCTCCATATCTTTGCAAAACATGAATGAGAGCAATACTATTTAAGGAGGATAACCTGAAGATGAATGCAGCCCATCCTTTCCTTTCACACTGGACTCAACAGAACAGCCAGGTACTTGCCTTGCCCATCTTTTCCTTCTAGTTAGGCCTACCTCACCCACAGTACCATTGTTAGGGAAAAGGCTGGTTGATTTATTAACAGGAGTGGTCACTCATTGGCCTGAGTTGGTCACCTGACCCCCAGAAGGCCTTCCACGATGTGGCAGCAGACATTTGTGTTAGATTTTTCTAATAGTGCACCTCTTGCTAGCAACAGATTCAAAATGTGCCCACAATTGGCTACTCTTGTCTAAAGAAAGCTGTGAAGACTCTTGTTAAATGCATATTTGTCACTTATTTGGGAGGCTAAACATATGTAAACATATTGCATCATCCATCCACCAAAACAGCACTGGGTTCCTACTGGTGGTTTAGTCGCTAAGTCGTGTCTGACTCTTGTGACCCCATGGGCTGTAGCCCATCAGGCTCCTCTGCCTATGGGGTTCTCTAGGCAAGGATACTGGAGGGGGTTGCCATTTCCTTCTCCAGGGGATCTTCCAGACCCAGGAATCAAACCCGGGTCTCCTGCATTGCAGGCAGATTCTTTACCGACTGAGCTATGAGGGAAGCCCTAACAATTACTCCATGGATGGTGGCGGTTCAGTCACTAGGTCATTCTTGCTACAGACCATCAATCCTCATTTGTACTTCCAAATTCACAAAGTTCTGAAAAAAAGAATTCCTCACAAGCTTGATGCTAAAACTGATTTTAAGTCATGTTAAGATATTGATAGTCTTTGTCTCAGTATGAATATTCATGTAGTTCATGACAGAAATATTAATGTATTTGATTATCGGGAGCTATGTCACAACTTGCTAGAGGTAGTATGTAATATAGGCAACTTGCTAGATGTAATCATGACTCGATGGACATGAGTTTGGGTGAACTCCAGGAGATGGTGATGGACAGGGAGGCCTGGCGTGCTGCAATTCATGGGGTCACAAAGAGTCGGACACAACTGAGCGACTGAACTGAACTGAACTGACCTTGGTAAAAATCTCCCAAACTCTGAATTCTGAAACATCTGGCCTTGGAGGTTTTCAGTGAGGCACTTTAGCCCTGTAAGATCTGGCGGCAAGTTGGGGGTGGATACCCTACCTAAGCTGGGTGGGAACAAAGGAGGCTTTGGAGAGGGAAGGCTTGCTGAGGTTGAAGTTAAGGAAACCCAGTTGGGTCACTCAGTCATAGGTCCAAAGGCATGAACAAGGCTAAAATAGAAGACAAAATAAAGACTCTGGAGAAAAACTGAAATGGAAGTAGAACAGTTTGAGAATGGGAGGGATGAAAAGGGGCCTAGACAGTAGCCAGGGTAGTATCTTTGACTATTGGTTTTGCTGACAAATTCGAATATTTGACTTTGTCAATTATCAGAAAGCTGTTTAGGTACAAGGGTGGGTCAGTCTGGCCTTAAAGATGGAGAATTGTGGCACATGCACACAGAGAGGAATGGGGCACAATCTTGGCCTTCTCTTTGTCTAAAGTCTAGAATCCTGTTAGCCAGAAGCAGGATCCTGAGAGGATGGATAGAACTTATGGTGATGTTAGTGTGAGAAAAGATTTGTCTTTGGATTTTTCCTATATCTGTATTTTTAAAGCTTTTTCTTGTGTGTGTGAAATATGCCACACATAAAGAAAAAGGCATAGGTCATAAATGCACAGCTTAGTCAATGAAATACCTGTATTAACTCTCGCTCCATCAAAAAATAGAATATTATCAGCACCCCTGTGCTCCTTTTCCTAATCACAACTTCTTTCCCACCTCCTAAAAGTTACTCTTCTGACACTTACGTAAATGATTTCTGTGCTTTCATTTATAGTTGTCTCCTGAGCATGCATCCCTAAACGCTATGGTTCTATCAGTTATTGCTGTTTACACAATCATTCAGTATGTACTCTTTTGTGTATGGCTTCTTACAGTCAACATGTTCGTGAAGCTTACTTTTTTCCTTCTCATTGCTCTCTACTACTCCATTTGTGACTATGCCACAATCTATCCTTTCTACTGTAATGGGAATATGGACCATTCCTTGTTTGGAGCTATTAGGTCTACTATTTCTGGGAATATTTTTGTTTGACTTTTGGTGCATGTGAGCATGCATTTCTGTTACTTGCGGAATCACTGAGTCATAGGGACTGCACATGTTCCACATTGGTAGATGTTGCTCAACAGTTTTCCAAAGTGTTATGCCAATTTACACTCTTCCATTGCTCCAAATTATTATCAACACTTAGTACTGTCAGCTTTTAAAATTGTAATCATTCTGGTGGGCGTGCAGTGGTATCTCACTGAGGTTTAATTTGCATTTCTCTGGTGACTAATAAGATTGAGCACTTGTCCATATGTTTATTGGTCTTTCAGATATACTTTTGGTACAGTTCCTTTTTAAGTATTCTTTCCATTTTTTTCCTGCTAGATTGTCCTTTTTTATTCATTTGTAGGGATTTTTAAATGCATTTTAGATGCAAGCACTTCATCTTTTATATGTGGCAAATAAATTCTCCAGTACCGTGGATTCTCACTTAATACTTTTTGAGTCTTACTCTTTCCCTCTAATTTCTACCAGCCCCCTGGGATCCAAATGACCCCCATTTTGCTAAGGTCTTAAAGCTCACCCAAGGCTGTTTCCTTCACTTTCACTTCCCTTTTCCTTCACTCTCTTTCCCACTGATCTCCCTTGTCTCTTTCTTCCCTCCTCCCGACATTGCTCATTCTTGGGGGGCTGCTTATCATTCACAGGATGAATAGAAACCACCTTATTTCACCCATGATGCCAACCAAGGCCATCAGATTTGCCATGTCAAATTTGTCACATATGTCAGATTTGTCATAGGTCAGAAAATCTCCACTTTCGAAAGCCCTTAGTGATCATGTGGTTCTCTCTTTAATGATGAGGAACTGAATGCCCAGAGAAATTGAGTTCGCATGGTGAGCAACTATGGGACTTGTCCAAGGTCATACAGCATTTTTGTGGCCAACCTAGAGCTAGAACCCAGGCCTTTTGCATACCTTTTCTACTTCACTATGCTAAGAAACACGGGGACCCACAGCCGTATGTTGACAAGAGTGGGTTCTTTTTTTCTTTTGAAAATAAGTGTTGTCTGTGTCTGTGTAACAACGTAATCAGTAGAGACTTTGGCTCATGTCTGTCTGGACCCAGGTTGAGAGATCACATCACCTCTGCTACTTTTCCATCTCCTGAAAGACAACAAATGGCTTGAGTAATGAGATGAGTTAAGATAGTGTCTCCCACGCTGAATTATGTGCCAGTTCCAGGACTACAGGATTCTGCCACAATCCATTTACACAAGAAATTAAATTGAAGATCTCAATGTAATATTCATATATTAAATCCTGGCGGACAATCAAAGTAATTAAGGCCAAATGTTCTGAATCATCCTGTGGCATCACGAATATTCTATCGCTGGGTTTTTAGAAGGACTTATTTCTACAGCCAATTATCTTGGAAATCATTAAAGCTCTTTTGGAATGTGAATAATTTGAAAGCTACCACGGTACCCACGGTTTGAGTATGGCTCAAACACATTCCCTCCCTACTTCATGAGAGAAGAATTCTGCTAGAAAGGGGTACAGAGTGGGCCAGGAAAGTCTGATTTCAAGAAGCTGGAGTTAGGGGATAGAACCTGTTTCTGATCAACTCCTTCACTCTGTGTGTGTGTGTGTGTGTGTGTGTGTGTGTGTTAAGGAGTGGCTATATTTCATCTTAAATTGAAATAGCTAAACTGATGCAGGTTACCGAGTTAACCCCAGCCACAGACTGATCTGCTTGATGTGTAGCTTTGTTGCTCATACAAACACATACTGATTAAAGAAAACAACTTGGGGAATGGGGATGGCTCCATGTAGTCATGATGAATAGGGCTGACCTTCAGACCTACCCCCACCAGTGGGTCATCTTGTATCACAAAGTTCTCCAGCCACCCTCATCTCTTAGTCCTTATTCTTTACAGCTTCCCTTTGTGCACACCTCTGCTACAGCATTCCTGATAAAGTCCTCAAGTTATGTGTTAGTTCCCCTCTTGGAGTGTATGTCCCTCATGAGCAAGTATGTGTTCAGTCACTCAGTTGTGTCCGACTTTGCAACTCCATGGACTGTACCCCACCAGGCTCCTCTGTCCATGGAGAGGGCAAGAATACCAGAGTGGATTGCCATTTCCTCCCTCTGAAGATCTATCTTCTCGACCCAGGGATTGAACCTGAGTCTCCTGCATTGGTAGATGGATTCTTTACCACTGAGCCACCAGGGAAGCCCTCAAGGGCAAGGGCAATGTCTAAATCTTTCCAATATCCCTACACCTGATCCAGTACATACTTCAGATAGAGTCTTGGTGTACAGTTGGTGAATGAGTGAAATACTAAATAAACAAAATGAATGAATGACTGGGAAAATAAACTTACACAAAGCTATCTCTAGAAATGACAGGGTTAATGTCATGGCAGCATCAAAGAGAGGAATGAATCGTCCTTTCTCTGCCAGTGCCTTACTTCTCAAAAAAACAAAACAAAACAAAACAAACAAAAAAACAATGATCTCAAACCATCACCAACAAATGAAGCTCTGTCAGCAAAAATGTGTAACTAAAAGATAAATACAAAGTATTAAGTCAAATTGTAGCTTTTAGAGTCGTATTTAGAAAACAATCAGGTTATTTTACCTGAACTAATTACAAGAGTTCTATGCATCTTGAATACAGCATACAAAAAAGGTCTCATTCACCAGTTTTGCCATTGGGAATAATTAAAAGCATGCATATAGTGTAATAGTGTTACCAAATTATTTCTTCTCATAAATATTTATCCATAGCCAAAGTTTGTTGATGCTGGCTGCTGTCTATGGGGTCGCACGGAGTCGGACACGACTGAAGTGACTTAGCAGCAGCAGCAGCAATATTGCTTGGCTTTAGCGAATATCTGCCCTTTCTGATTGTAGCATAATTAATTCTGGTTCATAAATAAGATATTTGAGAGAAAATTGATTGTATCTTGTTCACATTTACATCCCTAGCTGTAGCACAGAGCTCAGCACAGAGAAAGCAGCAATCGTAGAATGAATGAACAATTGAAGGGTGAGACAGGTGCCAAGGGATATTTCCCATCATCAAGCCAGAGCAGCAGAAAGAAGCCCCATTCACTTAGGTTCTTCCTGTGATCAGTTGGCTACATTATCTCAGAGCTTCTAAACCAACTTAATCTACCAACTCAAGCATTATGCCCCGTTCAAAGGCAGTTGTCACAGCCCTCTATGTGCCCAGGACTGTCCAGAGGAGGTGGTGCAGTCTGTGTGTCAGCGTGAGTCAGATGAACACACCAACAACCATCTATGGTTTTCCTGGGAGGGCATCTTGACCCTACGTGTTTCATATCATTACAGGTATACTAGTCAGTGTTGGAAACTGCGCCAAGAAATATTGATACTGCACAAAGTCAATAAACTGGGGCCATTTCTAAATATTTATTGGGGCAGACAATGATGCCATATTTGCTCAGAAAATTCAATCAAGTTTTGTCCAATTACTGTGGGTTTGGATTTGAATGAATTAGCTCTTAGTCATAGAATCCTAGAATGTCAGAGCTGGAGGGACCCTTAGAACTCATCTGGCCCCTTTGTAATCCTGAGATTTTCAAATTTTTCTTTTGTGGGAAACACTTTTTATCCCATGAAATTTTATGGTGTTCCTCTCACTCAAGTGGAAGTGCGGGTATTAGCTCTTGTTGCTTGACCTCCTCCTTTCATTTGCTTCAAACTGCAAAGGAGAAAAGGAAAATCCAATGAGGTTAAAAAGGATCAGGGAATACTGGTGTGGGGGCAGGGGAGTGGGGGAAGTCCTAGTTTTGAAGTAAGATTCAAGACAGACTCCGAGTTTGACTTAGCCACAGGTCCTGATATTCCACTATTTAAACTCATGCCTGAAGGGGCCTTCTTTTTTTTAATATAAATTTATTTATTTTAATTGGAGGCTAATTACTTTACAATACTGTATTGGTTTTGCCGTACATCAACATGAATCCGCCACGGGTGTACACGTGTTCCCCATCCTGAACCCCCCTCCCACCTCCCTCCCTGTTAATATCATATATGAAGCGGCCTTTTAGATAGTTAGTGACATCTGCTCCTTGGGAAGGATGGCACAGTAACTAACAGAACAGATTCATTAGCAGGGGTGAGTTTATTTAAATAAAACACATTGCTACCCATAGTCACAATGCCCAGAGGAAAATCCTGAGGTGGGGGAGATACAGGGAGTAAATGCCTTTTATTAGGACACTTACAAAGACAAAGAGAGGAGAGGAAGGTCAGCGCTAAAGTGGTCCTTCCTCCTCCCACCCTGCCTGGTGTCTGCTTCTGCACCTGTCTGGTTTATGTCCCTCTTTTTCTGTGCCTCTGTGTCACCTTTCACACGAGTGTACCTAGGTCCTCGTCAGTTTCTGCTGGTGCCCATCCTTGTGTTCAAGTTGACTCTGCTGCCACCTGTCTGCTTGGGTCTGTCCCTGCCTAGGTCTCAAGTCTTTCAGCACTGTGCAGCTGCTTGCCTCAGAATGTGTCAGTGTGTTTGCCCGATTTTGCAGACGTGTGTGTGTGTTTGTACATGCATGTGCTCTTCTGTGTGTTCAGCACTCTGTATCTGTGACTTTTGGTAAATTAATTGTCCCTACCTTTCTGGTTCTGCTTTCAATGAGTTACCCCACGAGAATGACTAATGGTAGAAGCGGAAGAGAGCTTTCGGAGCTAGGGAGGGAAACCTGGTGACTCTGATGTTCTGAGTCATCACATTAAAATTGTGTGTGCCACAAAGCAAAAGCGAAAAGATGCAAATAGAAAATACAAAACCAAAAAATATTTCCTGTGCATTTTAAGACCTCAATCTCTTGTGTTTCTCTCCTTCCTTCATCTGTTTTCCCCTCCCAATCCTCCTTCTCCCATCCCCTTTTCTTTCACTCTATTTCTTCTTGTTCTACTTTTCTATTTCTTTATATCCTTTTCTCATTTTTTCTACTTTATTTCTCCTTCCTCCTGTTTCTGTTTCTTACTAGATTTAGCTTTCTCCATATATTTTCCTTAGAAAACACTTTCATTTCATTTTCTGTTTATCTTTTTTTCTCTTTTGGGGAACTGCTTTCTTACTGTTTTTCTTTCTTTCTCCCTTTCCCCTTAGCTGCTCTTTCTGAATTTCTCATTTTACTCTATTCTTCTTATTCCCTGTGTCTTTTTTGTTTTAAAATCTGTTTTCATTTTCTCTTCCTCTCCTTGTCTCTCTTTTATCTCCATCTTTCATTTCTTTTTTTTCTGTCATTGAATTTTTTTAGTTTTTAAAGAATTTATTTATTTAATTGGAGGATAATTACTTTACAATACTGTGATGGTTTCTGCCATACATCAGTGTGAACCAGCCATAGGTATACATGTGTCCCCCAATCCTGAACCTCCCTCCCTGCTGCCCATTCTTCTATCGATAGGTTCCTGTGTATGAATCTGTCCGTCTCTTTTGGGCTCTGTCTTCTCCAAACATGCTTTAAGCATCAGGAGAGAGAATAAGTTATCTTTTTCTGTTCTGAGCAGGGCCGTGGGTAGGTGGGGTTCATTATCCGTCTTCTTACTCATGATGGGTGGAGTTGTTGCTGCTCCTTGGAACCTAAGCCCATTCCCCACCCCAGGACCCATCTGCAGAGTCACACTGTGACTCCAGCTGCTGCTGGCATTCCCTGCACATCCCCTGCAGAGCGATGAGCCCCCAGGTGCGATGGGAAAATTCATCAGCCGCCCGACAGGGCTAACGATTCACTCCTGAGAAATAATCCATATCCAGATAATGGATCACTCTTGACTCCCTGAGACCATTTGTCTTGGCACTTAAATGGCACTAGAACCCAGGGGCAGAGCCAGGACTCTATCCCAAGTTCACTGGTACGTGAATAGGCTGGAATAATAATGTTAAGGATTATCATATGGAACGCTTTGATTTGCATGGTGCTTTTAAACTTTATAAATTTGGAGGTGATTAACCTTACCTAGCTTATCACTTTGGAATCTGACACATTGTGGACTCTGCTTACGAATTTAGAAGCAGGGGCTTTTATGTGACTCACCCAGAGTCATCTAGCTCGTTACTAGCAGAAATGGAAAGGAAACTCTATTTTTCTGACTTTCTGAGATTCTTGCCTCTGAATGTAAGATGACCTCCTGATCTGTGGATCTCATCTATCTGGGAAATGGAAGCCCACACTGAGAGACAGAATACTGTCAGACAGGCCTGGGTGTGAATCCTGGCTCTGCACTGACTAGCTGTGTGACCTAGGGGCTGACCTCTTACTTACTTGGAACTTCAGTTTTCTCTTCTATAAAAATGGGGATCCTAATAAACCTTCCGCATAGTACTGTTATGAAGATGTAGAGAGATTATGCATGTAAAGTGCTTAAAATAGTGCCTGGCTCATAGTAAAAGCTCCTGGAGTGCTAGCTATGATTGTTACTACTGCCTCTCTTTGCAGGGCACCAAGTGAACTCACACAAGGCAAGAGGAAACTGGTCTGGGGGATGGGGAAGAGATAATTGATGAGCCAGCTTCTGCAGAGGTGCCCCTGAGGCCAACTGATGGGGGAAGGGACCTAGAAGGATGAATTCTGATAGTGGAGGAGCTGAGGATTCTGCTTGGGCTGGAAGGACCGGCTGGCTAGGGAAACAGGCAAAGAAGAGGAAGGAGGCTAAACACGTCTCAGTAGTGTGTCGCTCCCCAGGATCAATTCCAACTGGCTAATGTTTCCCTTCTTGGGGTGTCAGCTGTCAGCTTCCCTGGGGAGGTCCCGTCCTCCAAAGCTGGAGGGGGCCTTGTTTCTTTGAGGAATACTGAAGCCATAAAGGCTTTGTGGAAGGCCACTACACACTTAAAACTAATGAGATCTTGTGCAGGACCTTTCTGTATAAATGGAAGTTCACTGCACAAATGAAGGAAAGATTATTAATACTCCCAATAATAACAGTAACAATCAATCTTTAGGGTTTGTTCTGTGGAGTGTGGCTGTTAGAGGTTGACATATCATCTCAAATGATGAGAAACGGCCCTCGTTCTTCTCCTTGTCTCAGACCTCCTCCTCCCAGAGTCACACACGTAATTCAGCCTTCATCGAAATGATTCTGATGCTACTGAGGCTCCCTGGAGAATGGATGCCATGCGGAGGCGGAGAGTGTGGGCTCTGGACTTCAAGCTGAGGGAAGGGGAGGAATCAATACATCTCCTGAGCACCAAGGGCTCAGCTCCTTTGGTGATGAGAAGGGCTTTGTCAAAGCCTGATGGTTTATGAATAATTCTCTCAACTGAGGAGAGCTCCCCGCTTATCAATTGACAAGTATTTCGTGAGAACCCTCTGTGGGGGGACCTAAAGAGGTTTTGGCAGAGCTGACAATGTGGCTGAGGAGACAGACCACAGACGTATACAGATTACTGACAATACAAAGCAGTCCCTTCAACAAAGGGATGCAAGCAGCTGGAAAAAGATAAGATAGGAGACTTGATGACACTTAGTCTCTCTGAGCCTTGGTTTCCCTATCCTCTCGGAAAGACAGCCTAGTGGTACTGAGAGAACACTAACTTTGGAGTCAGAGCAACCTGACTTAGAATTTCAGTTATCTCAAAAATGAACTAGGGGTCCCTGAACAAGTTACTTAACTCCTATGAGGTGCAATTACTTTATGTATAAATTGGGGTGTAACAGCAGCCCAGACCACATAGGATGATGGTGAGGATCAAATGGGAGCACACATGTAGTGCACTGAGCATAATGCCAGGCACACGGGAAGCACTCAATAATCAGTTCCTAGTATTATAACACGCAGTGGAAAAGGCAAGGGTGTTTGGAAATACAAGGCTTTTATTTTCCTCTTCAGTTCTTTTTATGCTTGACATTACATTTTATAGGAATGCAAACTCAAAAAGAAAACTTAGATGTAAACAATAATTATAATATCATTCCGTGATACCTTTTATATGCCTCCCCAGTATTGCTCACTAAATTTGGTATGATCAAATGCACAGAACAATGAAAGAGCAGAGGAAGTAAATTATATATTCTTCGTGATCTTGGGTACCTCCCTGAACTTTAGTTTTCCCATCTGTAAAATGTGGCTAAGAACATCTACGTCACGGAGCTGTTGTAAAGATTAAATTCAAATGTTTATAAAGCACTTGGCACAGAATACATAGAAGACAATATTGGTTCCATTCCCCTTCTTTCTTTTATAAAAATGGGAATAATAAAGAATTAACCTCACCAGGTTATTATAAGGGTGAAGTCAGGTAAGTGTACAGGAAATGTTTGTAAACTGTAAGACCCCAATAACATGCTTTACGGAACATTTGTTATGTACCAGACCTGTGCAATTAACAAATGTTAGTCAATTAGGTAAACATTAATTAAGTGCCTTCTATACACTGGACACTGTTTCAGGTCCTGTAAGTGATACAGAGATACCAGAGCAGATAAAGAAGGTGAGCCCCTCCACACAAGAACAGAGCATTAAGGACAGGACCTTGAGAGATACTCCCATTTGGGGTACCAGGGGAGAAGGCAGAGCCAGGAGAAATCATGGATAAGGACACTACTGTAGCGCAGCATCCTCAGAGCCAAGGGGAGACAGGGTTTCAGTAAACATGGAGGGATCCACAGTTTATGCTACATAAATGGGAAGATGTTTATGTTCACATTAACATGTGAATGCTATATGTGCATTCCACAGAGAAGCCAAATAAAATTAGGACACATATGTGTCCCATTCCATGGACAGAGGAGCCTGGCGGGCTACAGTCCATGGAGTAGCAAAGAATTGGACATGACTGAGCAGCTAACATGTTCACTTTCACACTTTAGCATTTTTAGTTCTGAGGCCAGGTCTGGTGTTCACATACCAGCCCCCACAGTGCCTGGGTGTAGGAGTGCAGAGGACAGACAACTCATTAGCTAAGGAAGACTGGCCTCTGGATTTAGCCTTGAGTCCCTGTTTAAGACTTGAGTTGCCCAAGATTAAGTTACAGCAGAGAAAGACTTACTTGTGTTGACAAATGGCAATTAACAAAGGTGATTAAAAGGGAGAGAAGCTACAGCCTCAAAAATGTCAGCGGTCGGTGTTCAAGAGAACTCCTTCATCGAATTTTCCTCTGCCCTTCTCCTTCCACCTTTTCTTCCCTCCCCTTTTACTGTTTTCCCTTCTCCCTTCTCCAGTGCTCTCTTTCTGCTTCCTCCATCCACCCCCACCAGCTGCTACTGATGTGATTTCTCATGATTTACAGTCAAATGCCATTAATCCCGACAGGCTCACGAGGGTCTAGCTAAGCTGTCTGATGAACCAACCCTATGAGCTGACAGAGCAGGGGAAGCGGAAGGCCAACCACCCCCCACCCCCGCTCCCTCAGGGGCAATGAAAGCTAAACCAGTGAACTAGAGTGGCTGCCCACCAAATAATAAATCACTTGTGGGCCACAAGAGGTGGAAGACTCCCCAGCAGCAGTTCTCAGGACAGATCCATGATCTCCTCTACCGTGAATGTATATGGCACACCAGCCACACAGGCCTGGCCTACTTGCTCTCAAGGTGCCACTCCCAGATTCCGCCAGGCCCATCTTGCTTTCAGAGGGAGGTCATTCATTCCAATGGGATGTGACAGGTGCCATCCTCAGGCGCTTGGCTCTGCTTCCAGCGGCAGGGACTGTTGCTGACTGCAAATCCCCAAGTGGCATGCTGGTCTGAAGAGGGCAAGCCCTGGGATGGGCAGATGACCTATCAAGAGCCCACGAATCCAAGGTGAGATGACAGTGTGATGTCATGGACCGAGCTGGGAACAAGGAAGCTGGACACATGGCTTCTAATTCCATTTCAGCCATGAATTCGCTGGGTGATGTTGGGTAAGTCACTCTCCCTCCCTGGATCTCAGTGTCCTCCCTGGCATGTGAAGAGGTTGGACTAGATTATCTCTAATGACACTTCCAGCTCTGATAAGCAAAACTTGAAATTAAAAAACCCAGCAAACTCTTTTCTGGAAAAAAATCAAGCTCCGATTCTCTAGGACTTCCATTTAGCTGCACTGCCACAAAACCCCTCATACCAAACACCCACTCAATACATGCAGTCAGTTTCCCACCACCCAAGCTCCATCTAAGACATCAAAACAGTCATGGGTCCAGTTTGTCCCTCCTGCTGAGCTAGGTCTGGACTTGGGGTTGGGCCATTCGGAAGGATTCTCTGTGAAAGGGGATATGCCATTGACCTCCTAGATTTTAGCATAGGCAGGTAGGGGGACTACCTGGGTTGGATAGATTTCCTCCAAGTTTATATTTTCAAATTCTTTAACATACTGTATCATTGAAAGAATGACACAAATATTTGTACATACCCTCATTAATAATTTGCCATTTGCATACTCTCCCTCCTCTCTCTCTCCTTCCCCACCACCATCTCTTATATTATAGACATTATGACACTTCACTTGCAGATACTTCAGCCCATAACTCCTAAGAACAAGAGTGTCCTTTACTGGAAAGCTTTTTAAGGGCCCTACGATGCTCAGTTAGGGGAACATCTTCAGTCTCTATAGAGTCCAAAGGGAGTCAAGAAGTATATGAGGTCTAGACTTAGGAAGTCAAACTGGGGCTCTGTAATAACCTTAGAGGGGTGGGAATGGACAGGAGGTGGGAGGGAGATTCAAGACGGAGGGCACATATGTACCCCCTATGATTAATTCATGTTGATGTACGACAGAAATCAACCCAATATTGTAAAGCAATCAATTAAAAATAAATAAATATTTTTTAAAAAGAAGTATATGAAGTCTAAAGACCAGATTGAAGTCTGCACACAGATGGTGTGAGAAGGAGCTAAACCCAAGAGAAAGAGGCACAAACAGTGGTCCCAAAGGCAGAATGACCTTGGGCAAGTCACTTCCCTTTCTTGGGGTTCACTTTCTTCATCTATAAAATGGGGATTGTGCCAGTCTCCCAAGCTATATGAGGCTCAGATGTGGGAACAGATTCAGGACACATGGGGAGCTGCCACACTTAAACATTTAAGGGAGAGTGATTTACAGAAAGGAGAAGGCGATGGCACCCCCACTCCAGTACTCTTGCCTGGAGAATCCTATGGACGGAGGAGCCTAGTAGGCTGCAGTCCATGGGGTTGCGAAGAGTTGGGCACCACTGGGCGACTTCACTTTCACTTTTCACTTTCATGCACTGGAGAAGGAAATGGCAACCCACTCCAGTGTTCTTGTCTGGAGAATCCCAGGGACAGAGGAGCCTGGTGGGCTGCCGTCTATGGGGTCGCACAGAGTCGGCCATGACTGAAGTGACTTAGCAGCAGCAGATTTACAGAAGTGACCTTCAGAGCTACTAAAGATCAAGAGATTAACTTCCCTGGTGACACATGAAGTTGACAGTCCCCATGCTCAGCCCCCAAACTCTTATTACTGAAAGCCACAAAATTTTCATTTATAATGGAAATCTCAGTGGCTCACATCTTTGCAGTTTTTCAAAGGCATAAAAACACATATACCCAGTTCTTTCTAGTTCTTTTTCAGATAGCTCCATTTTCTCTTATTGATTATGGCACAAACTAAATGATCATCTCTCTACTTTTTCTTCTGACATTTTATTTCTGTGCTCCCCCTTAATTCCTACTATTCTGCCCCACCCTGTCGAGACTTCTAGACTTAAAAATTCTATCATCCTGCCTACCTTTAGCTCAAAGAGCAAAATGCTTTACAAAATTAAGTGAGCATTTGGGATTTTTAACTTGATTTTATCTTTTCATTCAACCAGAGGGGTATGTGTGTGGGAGATGCACTTGTCAACTAAAAGCAATTTCTCTGCCTCCTTGGGGACTGAAGCGTAATCGTAGCTCTGTCTTCCTGGTGTCAGGATGAAACTTGCATTTTCTTGAGTGGTGTCAGCACACTGACAGACAGCTCCTGGGATCTGTGGAGGGGTACTAGAAAAGAATGGGCGGGGAGTGAGAGATCTTGGGGATAGTTTCAGCTCATCTTTCCCCTGCCGGGTGACTGCGGGCTAGTTACTTACTGTCTTTTGCCTCAGCTTTTCTAACTTAAAAAATGGGAATAATTTTCTCCCATTTCTGCCTCACAAAGATGGTGCCACGACCTTGTCAGGCTTTGGTGATATGAGAATGCTTGAAAGTAATAGAGCTATGGGAAAAAATAAAGTGCTGTAGAAGCAGTGTATCCTAGGAATGCTAAGTAGCTGCAAAGGAACTTCAGGTTTTCCTTGTAAAACTCCACTTAAAAAATGAAGACACCCATGCCTTTCTGAGACTCAGGGAGGTCTCAAATGGTCTCCCATGATTTTACTATGTGTTCACCATAAGTTCAGATAAACCCTTCCCAAATAGAAGAGCAGGGCGGCAAAATCTTGAGGTCCTAAGGCTTCTAGCCCCCTTTAGAGGACCCATAGGACCCCATACACACCATGTGGACCTTCTCATAGGACTCCTCAAAGGGGGTAGGGGGAGGCAGGCTTGCTAATCTCCCACTTCCTTCCATGGATCTGGGGGTAGTTACTTTTATTATCTCACTTCTGAAATTGCAGAGACCTTCATACTGACCAGCTGGGAAAGTGGGCAGGGGGACGGGGATCCCCATTTCATAGAGGAGGAGCCTGGGGCTCAGGTTGCGAAGCAGACATACTTGAAGCATCCATTCAGCCAGTCAGTCAAAATGCCCAGCCTCACTCCTGGTATTTTAGCTTTAAATGCCATATTCTTTCCACGGTGCCTCCACTGCCTCTTGCCTCCCATAAAGACCCCAAGCAGGGAATCCAAATGAGATAACCTGACTGAAAAAATGCTACATCGACATACACAAGGATTCTTAGACAATCCAAGTGAAGGCTCATTTTGAGTACCACTAGACCCTATCAGGGGTCAAGTGTTGAGGTTTGTTCAATTTCTCATGCTACATATTTACCCATATACCCAAAGGAATTGGAGTGAGGTTAAAGTGATCAAGTTCTCCATAGGGCTGTCCCAGGGTTCCTTGTAGTTGCAGTGCAATGGGAAGAGACAGTGGTGGAAGGTTTTAAGGGAGTGTTCTTTCCTCTGTATTAGAGTTTCTCTAACTGTACTGGGTACAGGAGCCCCCAAGGTGAGCTCAAATGCTATTTCCTGGTCTCCATGCCCAGAGATTCTCTGGGTATTTATCCAGAGTAAATAAGAAAATCTGGAGAGGAGCAGGGGATCTTCATTTATAGCACATCAAGTGATTCTGATGCAGCTGGTCCAATGGACCATACTTCAAAAAATGCTGATCCATGACAAGGTTTACAGGCGTTTGATGCTTGGAATCTTGTTTAAATAGCAAACAGTTTGCCTGGGTGCCAAGTACTTTTGAAGTTCAGGAAAAAAGATAGGAAACCTTTCTTTTCATAGTCAGTGAGCCTCCACTTTGACTTCATCATTGTGCCTTCTTAGCTAGTATATGATTTTTTCCTACACAGCAAACAATGACCTAAGTTAGGAGCAGGGTGCTTGGTTTTTAATTGGAATTGAAATGAGACAACCTTAAGAGGCAGCAAGCTGTTAAGCTTTAAAGCCTTAAACTATCAGGATGAAAGCAATTATACCCAATACACCTTGAACACCCTGGGGTGAGGGGTTGCAGGTCTAAGGTAGCAGGTTCTCGGCTGCTCAACTGGGGTCTTATGAACCTCTGCACTCTTGGAAAGGAGATACCATATGGGCTCTGTGGTCCTGCACAGGAGGGCAGTTCTGTATTTTACTCACAGACCAAGTTTCAGCTTTTCCTGAGTCACCACAGCCAGGTCCAGAGCCCTGTACTAAGAGCACAACCCCAGCATAAAGGCCCCAGTCTCCCTTACCCAACCTCTTTCTTTACTCAGCAGACAAAGTTATAGTTTTTGTCCTATAAGTAGTATTTTCTAACTCCAGAAAATGATATACGTTTATTAAAGAAAATTTAGAAAATACTAAAATATGGAAATAATAAAACAGTTTAAAATTGCCCATAATTGCATTGCTTAAATAAGAGTCACTACTAAGACGCTGGTGTGTTTTCTTGTTAACATTTTTTCATGTATAAGTTTATTATTTATTTTACTGTTTATATAATAGTGTGCATACATTTTGCATCTTGATTATTTTTCACTTAAAATAATCATAAATGTTTTTTCAAATTATCATATAAGCTTCCAAACTATACACTTAAAAATAATTGCATGATAATTCGCTGAGTTAATCAACATTATATCCACAGTTCAATATCTTGCACACAAAGGACATTTAATAAATATTTGTTGAATGAATGGATGGATTGATGGATAAATGCATTTCCCTATTATATGACATTTAGTTAAGGATAAATATTTTCAAAGGAAACAACACTAAGTAATTAAGTGGCAGAGGACATGGGTCAAAGCAAAAGGAGTTGGGAAAACTGCTAACTTGACTGTTAAATTTTTTTGAGAATTCTGAACTCCATATTTTCCCTTTTCTTTTTCCAAATGAGTAGGCTTTGGTTTGCCAAGAACTTGTTCACAACTATTAATATCCCCATTTTACAGATGAGGAAAACTAAGCCTCAGAGAGGTAAAATATCTTCCTAAAGTTACAGAGCCAGTACATAGCACAATCGGGCTTCCAGTCTAGGCCTGGGAGCATGCTTAGCTTTGTTCCTTTACTATATCACCACAAGGGATAGTGGTCATGAGTTTGTACTTCAGGTAGAGCTATTTCAGAAGGAGAGAAACTTCAGTTACTGAAGGCCATTGGATTGGATTGGGCAGGCAGCCTTTATGGGACCCCCTCCCCACACACAAAATCTCATTCAGCAGGGAAAAAAAGAAACCCATTGAGACCATCACAAAAGCTAGAGGTATATATGCTCAGGGGAAGAGGTAAGGCAGAGATTTCAATAACCAGAGCCTGAAACTGGACATTTCTAGATGTCAGACTTGTTTGGCTTGGATGACTGGGTATTTGTACAGCAGAAATTGGTAAAAGAGCAGGTCTGGTGAATGTTTGTTGACTCTGATTGCTTTTAGAAAACAGAGAAACTGGAAATGATTTAGAAATTGGTATAAAGGCAGAGAGGTACCATGTTTCTCGGAAAGGAAGGGAAATGAGTGGAAACCCTTTAAAGTCTGACTACAGCTCTGCTTTACTAAGAATTGCATGGTGAAGTACAGGCAATTTTTCCATTTTGTGCACCCCTTTTGCTGCATTAATGCTAATATCAGTGGTTAGCAAAGCAAATGTAATAACTGCTCTCCCCAAAAGACCTTTGATTGCAGCTTCCACTCCTCAAGCCTGCAACCGAGCTGTTGGAAGAGAATTTTTCATATTCCTTTCTATCTCCTCACTAGCATTTTATCGACAGAGCCCCATTTTCCCAGTAGAGAAAAACAAGACAGTCACGTTTGTACAACTGCCAATGGAGAATTGGGGGAGAGATTAATATGAGGCTGAACAGGTATAGAAAAGGAAATTTCTCTCAGAAGCCCTTCTTGCCCCAAATGGTCCATCCCTGGTGGCTGCTTCTACCCCAGGATTTGGGGTAGGACTGCTTTACTAGCACCCGAGGCTCCCAAACACTGAACCTAAATTATGGTATGTGCCCCCATATGCATTTAAAATTTAAAGACCCAGAGCCGTAAGAGAAGTGCAATGAAATCTAACACAGTACCACCCCCCACTGAAATATCAAATATCGAATTCTTTCTAAAAATAAATGTTGGTGCCCCTCCTATGTCAGTGCCCTGAGAAAAAGCGTAGGCAGTGGAATCTGTAAGTTAGCGGCAACTGATGGACATCCCATATTCATACACACTTGATGCCATGTTCTTTTGTCTTGGTTGGAGACCAACCAACCCCCTCGAAACAAACGACTCCAGACAGGAAAGCATCTCCCACTTGCCCGAGGGATCCACAGGGTAGGAACAGTAAAAGTACTCTCAACTTTGGGGCTCCTACATTCTTGGTCCTGGAGAACAGAGCTGTGACGTCACAAATCAGATCCGGAGTTATTCACAGCTGAGGTGATGCCTCCTCTAAGACAAGGGGGTCCCCAGGGGGCGGAGGCCAGGCCTCCCCATCCTGTTCCAGGGCTCCTAAGGCAGACACCGTTCCCGCCTAGACTGGGCCTCCTCCCGAAGGCGGCGATGATGTGTCCGCTAAAACGTGGGGGTTTTCGGGCTGGGATACAATCTTACCCTCAGATCTGAGCTCCCAGAGGCAGGTGCACTATCTCGCCCTCAAATACCAGCTTCTGGGGGACAGGCTCGCTTTTACGCACCCGACTGGGGCTTCTGGGGGCAGAGGCCTCCCTTCCTCTCTCAGCTTCGGGGCTCACCAGGGCTGAGATGGCGTCTCCCCCTCAGACTCGGGGCTCCCGGGATAGGGGCAGGGTCCCGCCCTCAGAGTTGGGGCTTCCCGGACAGGAGCTGGATTTCGGCCTCCCTCCGCGTGGGGGAAGGGGCTGTGGGATCAGCCGCCTCTCCTCCGGCGGGAGGGGGCTCCCCTGAGGCCCAGCCCCTTTCGTGACAGGCCCGAGGTGTCCGGTGACTGAGACACTCTTCGCTGGGTGCAGGGTGCGGCTCAGGGCGTGGTCACCGGGGGGCTACTTAGGGCCGCCGGCGCGGGGCTGGCGCGGACGCCGGCTGCGAGGCTGCGGCGCCGAGCGCGGGCCATGGCGTGGATGCTGGACTGCCTTTTCGCGTCGGCCTTCGAGCCCCGCCCCCGCCGTGGTGAGTGGGGCCCGCCGAGTCGGGGGCTGGGGTCCTCGGCCGGGGGTGCCGGCGGCTGCCGCCCCGGCCGGGCGCCCTGGGGCTTGGATCGCTGCCCCTTTGCCTCCCTTCCCGAGGGCTTTTAGCTAATTGTTCCTGGCTTAAGGACTGCCCCGTCGAGGCCCCGCATAAATCACCGGCTTTGCCGGGAACTGCGAGCAATCGCGCTAATGGCTCGGCGGGACGCGGGTCGAGCGCGGGGGCGGAGTCGCTGGCTCAGCCGTCCTTGGGGACAGCTCGAGCGTCGGGGCCAGACACTTAGGACCAAGAGTCCCGAAACCTAAGGGCCATACAGGCCCCAGGATGAATGTCCCCGGCCCGGCAGCTCGGGCCCAGGAACCCTGAAGATGGAGGGGGCAGCGGGGATCCTTTTGCCTTGAAGCCTGTCCCCCATGTGCCAATCTCAACTACAGAATATCGACAGGGGCCCCTTAGGATCATCAAATTCAGCCCCTTTATTTAAGAGATGGTGACACTGAAGGCCAGAGATGGCAAAGGCCTACCCAAGGTCACACAAGGAGTTGGCAGCCAATCTGTTTCTGCAGAGGCTCTGTCAACTGCCCACTGCCCCAAACTGCCCAATGGCAGAGGCCTGAGGTCTTTAGTCTGGGTCTTCCCATGGATACTTTGAGATCAGTGCTGTTTTCCCTATCCCTGTGGAGTTGAGGGCATAGGTGTACAAAAGATCCCAGGGCTAGTGTGCTATGTGGGTGGCCTTTCCTGGGAACTGCTTCTATAAAGTACATTTTGAAAACTCATTTATTTTCTTCCTCCTTAAGTTTCAGGAGACTTATATTTTCTCTTTGAGATTTCCCAGGACCCCCACCCACACTGTCCTTCACTCTCCCTTGGTAGGCGCCGCCCCCTCTAGGCTGCCACCTGCCCCCACTGCCACCTGTTTTTCCATAGTCTCCACCTCCAAAATCTATATTGGTGAGAGTGCGTCATTGGTCACCAGCCATAGACCAAACCTGGGGTTGTCTCCTCTTTCCTCTGCCCCCTCACAAGGAGGGGAGGGGAGGCAGGGAGAGGAGGGGCCTAGGCAGTTTAATTCTGCAGAAACTGTTTTTAGTCCTTGCCAGCCAGAGCACCCTGCTGAGAACCATCCCAGAACTCTGGCCTTCTACTAGGGGGCTGCAGCATGCTTAGCAAGTTCAAGTGCAGTCTCTGGCAGGCCACACACTCTCTGAGAAAGAAAAAAAGATCTGCATACACACAGAGAGTTTCATTTTTTTCTTCTGTATATTTTTTTTTCTAGTTTATGTGATCCTGGTATATAGAAGACAGAAATAATTATAAAGGGAGTTTTATAAAATGCCTTTTAAGGCCTTTCAGCTCAAACACCCTACCCTTGAAAAGGGGATGGAATGAACCATTCCACCCCTGCCTGGCCTGAAAGCTGTGACTCCAATGAGATCAAGGATATGAAGTCTCCTTTATGAATAACCCCATTGGGAAGAGGGTCAGTAGCACACAAGTAGCCCATTCCCAACTAAAGACAGTCATTTCTATTAGAATTAGAAGGTTTTTCCTTAAGCTGAACCCAAATCTCTTTTTCTGGGTCTGGTGCTGACCTTCATGATCCTTCCAAGAGAACAGTGCCAACCCTCTCCGTTCCCCACCCCCATTCACCCCTGTTTTCATCCAGGCCAAATCTCCCCAGTTCCTTCATCTGTTTAACATGTGACATGGTTACAAGGCTCCTACCCACATCTAGCCGCTCTTCTTTGAATGTGCTCCAAGTTGTGAATGCCCAATGACCAGGCCCAAAGAGGATTTCTAGCTGTGTCCCTGTAAATATAGTCCCGGATGGTTGACTTTCCCTCTGTTGGAAGACCAGGTTCGCACTCATGGTACACAGACACGTAGCCATAAATACATACATATGTACACATTCCCACCTACAATGTCACCAGTGCACACATACTTCACATGCATCACATACTTTTCACACACAACATAACATCACACATGCACATGCCACACACAAATCCCTTATACATGCCACAGAGTTCACACAAATCGCTAATTTATATTTGAAGTACTTTCTTCACCTGAAGAAAAAAGTAAACTCAAGTTCTTTTCAGAGTCTGTATTCTATAGTTGTTTGACATATATTTGCTACTGCATTTCCAATCTGGTGAGACCTGTCCCCCTACATATGCCAGTGGGGTACACCATTGCCTATACCAGTTCTATTATTTGTACAGAGCAGCTAATATATGTGAAGTACTACCCAGATGTTGGGCCCCAGCCTCAGTCCTTTACATATGTGGTCTCACTTAAGTCATAGAACATCATTTTGAAATAAGTAATTGGTTTCGGGGTACAGTTTTTTGACCAGGTAAGAACTCATTCACTTCAATGTAACTTTGTGATAACTACTGATATTCTGTAGGGCTCCAGCTGCCCTTGGTGCCTCCTCTCAAATGCCTTCCAGAAATCCTCAGGAGTCAGAGGGAGGGAGCAGCTGACTGATGATTGGGAAGACTAGGGGAAGCATTCTCAATTTTCCTTTACCCACCCAACCACCTCTTGCTTGGGACATTGTTGGTATGTCAGAGCAATCTTTTGAGGGTGGCAACAGGCAATCGATAACCATATGAAGACATCTGGGAGAAGCATCAATTAGATATGGAAAGAATGGGGACCCAGAAAGGGCTTCTTTCCCAGGGAAAGGGATAGCACAATTGACCCACTTGAAATTCTGTCCCCAGTTCACTCCTGGCATTGGATTTAGCCTCAGACAATTGGACTTCTGTAAAGCAGCCAAAACTCTACAGCTAAAGGGACCCTAGGGCCCACTTTACATACAAATTTGATCTTTTCTTGGGGATGGGACCCAATCGTTGCACTGAGACCAGGCCTGCTTGCACTGCACAGGATTACTTCCCAGAGCTGGGGCAAGTTTGATGAGATGCCCTGCTTCCCTGATCATGGCATTGGACTAGCACCCCCATCCGCCAATGGCAAGACTTCCTGAAGTGCCTTTGAAAATCATTTGTTTGCACCTCAAAAGACATTTCTCCAAAGGAATAAAAAATGTGACACTCCAGAGCTTAGGTTCCTAGGTTAGGCCACACTTTACCCATCATAATATAAAATGCAGCATCTGTGTGATGAAAACTGGCAGAAAATGATGCTCTTGCAAGTGTATCTCAGGCTCCAGAAGTAGAGCTGACATTCATCAGGCTTAAATATCAAATGACAGAAAGCATATTGGGCACTGATGGAGCAGGATACTAGGTCCCTGGGGGTGATGATGGCAACAGTGAAAGCACCGTCATTCCGTTTTTCAACTTATCAACCAAAACAGCTTAAATGTCCAACTGTAGGGAAATGGTTACATAAAATATATGACATCTCCACTTGTTAGACTAGTCTACACCCATAAAAATGCTGTGTATGACAAAGATGTAGCAACATGGAAAATGGTATGATTTGTGTGTCAAATATGCATTTTTAAAAGATTGGAAGAAAATTCAGCAACAAGGTCAAGTAAGAGACCCTATTAGGTTGATAGGATAATAGTTATTTTTTCTGTTTCCCAAAATTTTTATCGAGTTTATGCTTAAATTACTCTTATATTTTAAAGAGATTCTTTTATTTTTTTTGAGGAGTGTAACTCTTTTATTTATTTATTTTTTTACTTTACAATATTGTATTGGTTTTGCCATACATCAACATGAATCCACCACAGGCGTACATGTGTTCCCCATTCTGAACCCCCCTCCCACCTCCCTCCCCATCCCATCCCTCTGGGTCATCCCAATGCACCAGCCCCGAGCATCCTGTATCATGCATCAAACCTGGACTAAAGAGATTCTTAAAATGCTAGTTGAATGCAAATAGTCCATACAATAGTCCATATAATATAGTCCATACAATAGTCCATATAATAATTATAATTATCTAGAATCCCACTATACATAGTTTAAGGGATATTTTTCCTTCAAATTCTAGTAAACGTAATGACTAAATCAGGTCAGCCAAATGTGATCTTCCCAATGATCATGAAATGTCCCCTAATTACTATGTGGGAAAAGGCGGAATGGGCTTGAATTCCAGACCTGCTTTCACAGTCTTGCAATGAGCAAGTGTCTTAACCTCTCTTAAAATAATGTAATAATGCCTACATTTTCAAGTCATAAATAATAATAGTTATTTTTTAACAACTATTTAATAGTAGTTGTATTATTGTTATTGGTGATGTCATTATTAAGTGCCTTCTATGGTTCAGGTATCAAAAGATGTGTTTTATTCCTTCTCCAAATATTTGCTGTGATATTAGTCATTTTACACAAATGATCCCATTTAACTTTCATAACAACTCTTTGAGGTATTATCATCTTTACTGTAAAACAAAAACTCAGAGAGGTTTAGTAACTTGCTCACTGCCACACAATAGCTGAGCAAGGACCACAACCCCTTTCAGTCTGATTTCAAAGTCTGCATGAGATTAAAAGAAATAACGTTTGCCAAGCTTCCATTACTATGCTGGTACAGAAGCAGACATTTACTAGGTGGTCAATACCATCATGATGTTTCTTTGCCCAGAGTCCAAAATCTGGTCTTTGATCTGCTTGATTACTTATAGATTCCTTTCTATGAAAAGGTGCACATTTCAACTGGAAAGATGCAATGCAAACACCACCTGTGTTCTTATTGCTGGTGCTCTGAGTCACTAGGAAACGATTTCTGTTTCCTTCTGGCAGTATCATTTGTACTCACATGTATCAGCAGAAGTAGGTAGATGGCATGTTTGATGAGCCTTGGCAGCTACTGTCATGTCTCAGATACAGTTCTTGAAAAACCACACAGTTTCCTCGGGACAGGCACCTGCTACCCAGTAACTGGGAGGTCCCTGCACTCAGTGATGCTTATTAAATGGCCGGGGCCTCTCTCGAGCCCCTAATCCAGCAATTCTCTGTATGGTATAGCTGACCCGTGTTACCCTCCCACTTTCCTCTTCAAAGCAGGGGCTATAGGATCTCCTCAGAAGCAGACAGGGATAGGAACAAGAGAAAAGCTTAAATTCCTAAATCCTCAGAGGGACTCAGTAATAGATTATCTCACATGGTAGAGTCTAGCGTCTGGGAGGGGTAGCATGCAGGATGAATACAAGAGGTGAAGAGGGGAGGAATTGAAGGCATCTTCCAGAAACTGAGAGCACCTGGAGCCTGGCCGCTCAGAGCTTTTCTGCCATAAATCTCAATAGTCTGTAGCCTCTTTGTCCCTCCATGGGATTATATCCACCCCCTCCCTCAACTTCTTAACCTGCACTCCACCCCGACTCTGCCCAAATGCAGCTTCAGCTTGTAGTGACTTGTTTTTGTCTCTAGAGGGAGGCAATAGCATCAGAGAGGAAAGGGCACTGATTGGGGTCTTCTCTTATACTTTACCAAAGGGTAGGTTTTACTTTACTTTAACTGCGAACAGTTAGATAACAACTAATTGGAACAGTATTTTAGGTGTTGCAAAGTATATTTCAGAGAAACATCATCTCTCCCCTCATCTATACTCCCCCGCCCCCGCCCCCGCAACGTTGGTGGCTGCTAGAAAAAGGGTGGCTTTGGGAGCCTCTCCTAATTTCTAGGTTAGAGTTCAGAAAATAAAAGAAAAACCATAATAGAAGTCGTGGGGGCAGTTTAGCAGGGAATATTCACCCTGTCTTTCTTTGGGGTACAATGGCACACATTTGACGGGTCAGGACTGGCTCTGATGTGAGGGCTGGGGAGCACAGTCCATAGCTGGGACGGGAGGAAGTCTAGATGCTGAGCAGGTAGTTGGAAACTTTCCTATATGGAATATTACATGTGAAACCTTGGTCTCATTAACACTGCCAGGAGAAACTGCAGAGTGAGAATTGGACTTAGGGTCCAATTCTTCCGGGCTGCATTAGGCTGATCACAACATCACCCTAAAAGAAGAGGGGCTATTTCAAGAGTGTCAGACACACCAGTAATGAGGAAAATTGGCAGCTTAGTCAGTCAGCTTCAGTCCCTGAACACCCCAGTTAGGACACTTTGGGCTATGTGGGTGGGGGCGACTTAAGCAAGAGAGGGAATTACCCTTTTCTTGAACATTTACTAGATGTGTTAGACACCTGGCTGACACTTTCCATATTTTACCTCCTTCAGTCATCTGAGCATGTCTAAGGCAGGTGTTAACATCTCCAAACTACAGATGAGAAAACTGAGGTTCAGAGAGATGAAGTAACCTTCCCAAGATCACACAGCAAGTAAGTGATGGAGCTGGGATACAAACTCAAAGCTGTCTGAAGGTCCTTTAAGGGTTTTACTCACATTTTCTTGGGAAAACCAAGATCTTTCTCTTTGATAAAATTCCCGTTTTGGTGCCTTGCCCATATGGGTTCTTGTTTTTAGGGTGAAAACAAGCAAATTTCTGTTTACATTTGGCAGTAATGGAGGTTGTTAAAGCATTTTTTCCACCTTTACAATTCCCCGTATAATCCTCCTGTTATGAACAAGAGAGAGAGAGAGAGAGAGAGGGAGAGAGAGACTTACAGTGGAGATTTTAAGCCCCAAGGGAAGTGTGTGTGCATGCGTGCATGTGTGTGTGTCTGCCCCATGGTGGTGGCAATGTTGGCAAGGGTCCTGGTGGCCCCTCCTAGCCCACCATTTGTGTGGGTTGTGCAGCCTAGAAGTGCATCTTTGGGGTTAGAGCCTGGAGCTTTCAGCTTCTTCAAAGGTGAAGTTTGTCCCCCATTTCACAGGTAAGAGTACTGGACTGGAGTGATCAGACAGTCTTCACGAATTCAGGTGGGACTCAGACAACAGAATTTATATAGGTGGTTCCATGGCTGAGTGGTCCGTGTGTAGGGGTGGGAGGCAGAAGCCTCGCAGGGCGGCAGTGAGGAAGTGGAAGTGGACTTGCTATATTCAGAGGAGGGTGAGGAGGTATCAGACTGGCCCCCGCAGCAGCAGGAAAGTCACCTGCCTGAGACCAGATGCTGGAAGACACCAAAGTTTGCATGAACTTCCTGGACAGACTTCAGCAAGGGGCTTCAGCTAGTCTGTGCCCTGTGTGACTTTGACTTCTCTAGAACCACTTTCCCCACTGCACTTAAAAACAAAAACACAACACAACACTTTCTGGCTACGGAGTAGTTCAGGCAATGCTCCTCTTGCCCACCCAGGATGAGGTGCTGACCCCGGCCCAGCTGGCAGGGAAGCTTTATGGATGTTACAGCTGCTTCTCGTCTGCACACCAGGCTCATTTGTGCCAGTTGAAAGGGCACAATAATAACAGTGGCAATTTAAATTGTACTTCTTGCTTTCTGCTTCCCCCCTGAAAAGTGGCAAAGTGACTCACCACTGTCGAATTGTCCCTCTCTATCCACCCCCTGACCTCTCTGCGGCAGTCTAGGCTGGTTCCCTGGGGGGCTGAGCTGGAAATCAGTTCTTCCAGTGGCCCTTTAGCTGTGATGGAGCCAACCCCCCCTCCCCCAATAAATGTGTTCCAAAAAAAAATGCGATGTATTGTTTTAATTTGAAATTCTCAGATGAGGCTGCTTGGAAGGCATCAGAGCAGCAGAAACCCCACTAGGTAGGCACAGGGCTCCCCCTAAACATGAATGATACAAAAGGGGGCCCATTAAAAATCTACTGGGGGGCTCTGTTTAGTTTTCTGTGTGTAGTTTGATATGGAGATGACTGGTCTGCTTGAAATTTACTACATATCAATTTCTGGTGGTAGTGCCATAAAAATGGGTCAGGGGAGCTGTGAAATCATTCACTTACTCCATCCTGACCCCTCACCTCCATTCCCATCCATGCTCAATTCCCCTGACCCTGTGGCTAGAAAGTGCTCCTTCTCTGCTCTTTCTTTCAGCACCAGCCTAAGGAGAGCTCCCAGAACTGGAGCCTGTGAGGTGCTTATGAGCCTAGAGTAATTAAAGATTTTGAGGTGTCAACAAAGCAGGTATGGTGGAGAAGCTATCAGCTGTCTCAGAGACAAAGAAAATAATCATGCTGAGCACTCTTGGTGCTGTCAGTAAGCTCAAAAGAAAGATTTGTTGGGAAGTGATACTGTTTCATAGAGACCTCAATGCCTAGCAGAAATGAGGGATTCTTGGTGAGGCTGCTTAGAAAAGAAGAAAGGTTTAGAGAGCTTGGCAAACCTGGATTCAAATACTACCTCTACCTCCCATTGGCTGTGTGACCCTGGAGAAGTTACTTAACTACTCTGAGTTTGATGTGTGATGTGCAAAACAGTGATAAGTTATAGCTCTAATTACCTCATTAGGTCATTATGAAGACTCCAGACAATGCACTAGCACAATGCCTGGTATACAATAAGTACTTAATAAATGGTAACATAATGCTCATGATGACTATTATTATTTGTGTCATATACCAGGCATTTACTACAGGAGCTCAAAGTTTAAAAGGAGAGACAAATAATTGCAGTTATGTATGATGATATCATGAGAAATATGAAGAGAGCAACTATGATGGCTCAAAGGAGAGAGCCCTCAACTGGGAGGGAGGGCTACAGAAAAGCAGAGAAAGTTTTGTGACTCCTAAGTGAGTTCTTAAAAAATAAGTAGGAGTTTGTCACGAGGCCCAGGGGGAAAGGGATTCCAGGCAACCGTATGTGCCCACACAAAGCCAAAGAACTGTGAAACAGCCAGGCCTTGAGCAAACAGCTGGGCTTTGCTGGGCAGGAACTGGGATCTCCTGGGGGATGGGGGAGGGGATCAGTGACCAAGAACCTTTCCAGTTTATTCCCACCAGCCCCTGCACAGCGCCTTAGGCGCCCTACCTGGCCAACCACGGGCGACGACCTCCTCTTCTTTCCTCTAGGCAGTCAGGTAAGCTCACACCCAGCCCCCCGGGGGGCCTGATGCGCACATCGTGGGGGTCGTCGGACCCAGATCGGGCAATTCCGGGCACGAGGCGACTCTGCCGAAGTCGCGGGCCCCTAGCTCCTTCTTTGTCCCAGTCCTGGAGCAAAGTCCCCCTCCACCCCCAATTGAAAAAAAAAAAAAAACAAACCACCAAGCACACAGTCACTTGGGCTCTTTAGACAACCCCATGCTCTCACACACTACACCTGTAAAACCACACGGCGACTCTCCTCCAAGACACACACACCGGATTTTCAGCCCTCCACCCTAGCACAGACCTTGGCTGCATGCGTCTCCACCACACACAAGAGCACATCACACTCAAACACACACACAGTGCACCCTGACACAAACCTTTGAATACACACTCCTTAAGTAAGCTCACATATAAAGACACCCTGCTCACGAACACACACTACACACCACAACAATCACTGCCTGTAAACCCATCTTGACCTAACACAGCTAAGGGTAAACACACACCAAACCAACATATGCACACAAGCTTCTACGGGCACACAAACATACACACACTGCATACACATATACACTACAGCACGACCACAGACCCCGGCAGAAGCATACATCGAACACACCCACATCCAGACCGCACCCACACAGTCACACTACAACCAGGCAGAAACGTACAACCTACAAACGTGCACACACGAACACTGCACAAACACACGCTCCACATCCGAGCTCAAACCAAATCCACTTCACACTCAGCACTCGAACTAAAGCATGCAGCACATATCCCACACCCAGCCACACACGGAACTCACACACAGGCAAGCCGCACTTGCGCGCGCACACACACGCGTACATGCATACATACATACACATACAGCCCGCCCCCTCCTTCCCTCCGGGCGGAAGAGAAGGGGGCGAGGATGGGAGGAGGGGAAGGAAGGAGGGGGATGGGCGGGCGAGGCGCTGCAGGCAAAGACGCTCTTTTCCCTTTGACCTGGGTGTTGTCCCCATTAGCCCGCCTGTTCCCCATCCCCAAGCAAAAGGAGTGAGTGAGTTGGGTCCAGATGGGGGCTCAATCGGAACCCGGGAAAACTGGAAGGCCCGGGGAATCCGCCGGCTGGCGGAGGGCACGTGAGCTCCGCGGAGACCCTGATTCTGCGTTGGTCGACCCTGCCAGAGGCTCCTCCCAGCAGCAGCCCCCCTCCCAGATCCCATCGCTGCTTAGACCCCAGCTCCCTGCGACTGGGGGTGGAGATGGGGGGTGGGGATGGGGGCGAGGAAGGGGGGTGCTGCTTCCTCTCCCTCCAGGGAGAGTGAGCAACTGTTGGGGGTGGAGAGCTTTATTGGTTTCAAGAAGTAAGGAGTTTGGACCTGCAGACAAGCTTTTTGCGAAATTCGTTCTAATCTAGTTTGAAGACGTCTTTTAATAGAGACCTCACTATTTTGCAAAGCCACTAATTTTCACATAAAAGGCGATGGCTATTAGGAATCACCGACACCGCGTTGGACACATAGTAGGGCGCCTTTTGTCACCAAATTTGGCAGGGCTGTCTGCAGCCCAGCTCCAGCGTCGACCCCTCATGGGCAGGCGGTAAGCTTTTTTCTGGCACACAAGCCCTCGGAAGGACAAGCTGTCTCGGCCCGGGAGCTACCGGCGGCAGGGGGCGGTAGAGTCGCCGAGGGTGCTTTACCGGCAGCATAGCCATCGCGGGAAACTCTGAGGTCCCCTCCCACTGTAGCGAACTACAAAGGTCACTCCAGAATGTTCCGCGGCCAGATAACCATCTGGCTCCTATCCTCCGCCTGCCTCCTTTCTGTAGAGATGGACTGCGGGTGTCGGCGAGGAGGAGGAAGAGGACGTCCGCCTGAGGCGGCGCATTGTGTAAAGCGCCTGGCGGTGCAAAGCGCACAAGCTTCAGAGTCTGTATAGGTTCGAATCCCCACTCTGTCACTTTGCAGTTGATTACTTGGCTTAGACTGCAGGCTGATTGTGAAATTTAAAGGAGGAAATATATGCAAAATGCTTATTCCAGTTAAGATCCCGAGGATGTCCATTCCCTCCCCCTCATCCTCACTAGAGATAAAGGTTTGGGAGCTTAGGGAAGAAGGGGATCAGAGGCTGGAGATATGGCCACCAGGTAATGCCTCTAAGTCAGAGGCTGGACAGGGGTTCAATTAGCATTCACATACTTAAGCAACGTGCTTTGTTGAAGGGAAACACCCGCAGCAGTGATTTTAGTGGTGTCATACACTAGCCACGAGACATTGCAATTCACCACTACTCTGCCCATCACCTCACCTCTCAAAGGAACTTCCTGATTCATTCCCACTCCCACCCTGAATTCTTCTCCCCCTTTCCAAGTTGCCACCTTATTTTATTTTTTTAACAGTAGTGAACACTCACTGGATGCCAAGGACAACTTCTCTTAACGTACGCCTTGCCAGTGCCTAGCACAGTGCCAGCTAGTGCACAGGCTGTATACATGCGGCAAATGAGGCCCTGGGTGGAATCCCTTGGAAACACCCAGACTTAAGGGTACAGAGGGGTTATCCTTAAGGGTCTAGAAAGAGGATTCCAATAGCAGCACCCCAGGCACTGTTGGGGGTGGAGAGCAGTGGTTTTTAAATAGAGTGCTATTTCACTCCTCAAAGCCCTCCAGCCCTCAAATTCTCTGGAAGGGGGGTTGTCTCACTGTGGCTGAGGCTTCTGCAGTCCATTAAGAAGAAAGCTTCTTTCCTGGAGGTCAGAGGCCCTGGCCAGCTAAAAGGTGAGTCACTGTCTCAGAGTTGGGCAGCAGAGGTGGCGCTAAAGTGGCGATGAATTAGTCCAAGATGGAAAGGGGATGTTACCTGAGTGATGATCAGGAGGGTAAAGCAGAAAGGTGAGCCCTTGAAGCTGGGACTCAGTGGTAGAATGTCTGTACATTAAGCATCCAAGTCCAAGTCCAAGTGAAGTCGCTCAGTCGTGTCCAACTCTTTGCGACCCCATGGACTGTAGCCTACCAAGCTCCTCCATCCATGGGATTTTCCAGGCAAGAGTACTGGAGTGGATTACCATTTCCTTCTCCAGAGGATTTTCCTGACCCAGGGATCAAACCTGGGTCTCCTGAATTATAGGCAGACGCTTTACCATCTGAGCCACAAGGGAAGTCCAGCTCCTAAGCTCCACACTTCCCTCCCCCTGCCCCGAGTCCGAAAGATGGCCAGGCAGCTTCTTAGAGGAGAAAGTGGAGTGGAAAGCATCCTTTCTGGGGGATGTTTGGGAGACCTGGTTTCCAATTCCGACTCGGTTACTTGCTGCGTGACCTTGAGCAAGTCCTTTTCCTTCCTGTTCTCAACACCAGAAGGAAGTTAAGGGGGAAAGGGGCTCTGCTTGAGGCCCTATGCTAAGTATTTTGCCGATGTTATTTCCACACACTCTTTTTTCCATAGTGCTATATGGTGAGCATTTATCCCATTTTGCAGTTGAGAAAACTGAGGCTGGGTGATACGCAATCGTCTGCTTTCTAATATATCATGCCATCTCTATGTATTTATGTTACCAAGGCAATCACGGTAACTCAAGCCAGTTATCTGTCAGCCCTCAGCCTAAATTGGCTTCTTATGCACTCAGGTTCAGATTATGTCTCCCAGCTGCCCCTAATGCCAACGTGTGTTGCTTTACAGGCAGTTGGTTACCTGGGTGGGTTTCTCTTTTCATCTCCTATGACACCCACCTACCCCCAACTCAGATCTTTCCCTGGCATATCAGCATAAGATCCCACAAGAAAAAGCAAGCATCACCCGCAAGTTGCACCCCAGTATCCATCCCTTATCCTGAGAGTGGGGGATCTGGCTGCAGGATGCTGTAGTGAGGAAGGGGAGCAGAGCTGCCAGGGCCAGAAGGAGGGGCTGCAGAAAAAGACCAAGAGGAGAAAGAGGATGCCAAGGACAAATTGGACCAGCTCCAAACTGCCGCTCCCTCCCTTTCTCCCCCTCTCCTCATCTGGTGCTCTAGAATGTATAAAGGGGCAGCACCCAGCCCATTTTCAGCAGGAGAGGGAGAGATCCTCTCCTTCCAGGAAAGGAAAACCACCCTGAGCAGTCAAATTACACTACTGTGTTGGGTAAGATTGATTTAATTCCTGAGGGGAAAGGGGTAAGAAAGAGGAGCAGGGGAAGAGGGCGCCTTTTGGTACTGCTGGTGCTGAGGTGGTACTTGAAGTGAAAAGAGTGCCACCAAGGCTGCTTCGAGAACCAGAAGCTCTCTTCCTTTGCTAGGGCTTAAAAGAGACTTGCCACTGGGCTTCTGGATCTCATTTCCAATCCAAATCCAAAAGCCACAACTCCAAGCCTTTGGGGAATGAGTTGATGTCTTCCAGAGCTGCCCCAGCCCCTATGGATGTTTATCCTCTCTCTTCCCCTTCCTCCTCTCCTTTGCCTAGACTCTGTTCTGCCTCCTTCCCTCTTGCTGGGCTCATCCAGTCTCTGGCATTCTTGATTTTCTTCTCCTCTTTCTTTTCCATCCAGTCCCTCTGTCAACAACACTCTCCATCCATTTTCTTCATCCAGGAGAGGAGAAAATTCAGCTGAGAGGGGGTGTAATTGTGGATTTGAGATTCTCCCCACTTGAGATATTGCCTTTATAACCCCATATTGCCCTTGTTGCATCAGATGAGAATATTTATTGCTTGTGAATAATACATTTTTGCTTGGCTGAATAATGATTTGAATATATGTTTGTTGGACTGCAGATTAGAACAAGGCATTTTTGGAAGTAATATTAGAAGGTAAGATGGTTTGGGCAGGTGTGAATGGCCTTCTATCTGCTCCAGATGCCAGAAGATAGAAAGATGAAGACTCTGTGTGTGTTGAGAAGGGGATTATTGAAACCATTCTCATCCAGATAGGTGGAAGAATTCTACTTGCTCTTGTTGTTTATTTATTTATCTATTTTTCTTGCTGTTTATTGAACTTTGAACAAAATGATTTTTTTTTGTCTCTGAGTTTGGAAGAGCAGAGGCTCTGGACGAGATGGCAAACAAGGAGTCAGAAGAGTGAGGCAAGGGAGCGCTGGGGGGTTGTTCCTTGTGCAGTCCTTGTGTCCAAAGGGATACCACCTGCCTTTCAGTGCCACAGAAGTCAGGGCAGAGGGGAAGTGGAAGTGATGAGGGGTAATAACACACGTTCTGAGCTGGGTTCCAGGAATTCTGGGCCGCCTTCTTAGCTCGGCCACTAAATAGCTCAATGACCTTTGGTAAGTTTCTTAGCCGTCTGAACCTCCACTTCTGCCTCAGTGTCCCTTATAATGTGAGACAGTGTGCCACGGCCAGGGGAAGAGAAAGGGAGCCCTCAGAAGAAGGGACTCTCAGGCTGAATCTTGACAGGGAAATCAGCTTTGAATAAAGTGAGAGATGATTGAGGGGTATGGTGAGAAAGAGTGGGAGTAGCCCAGAGAATGTAGCAAACAGGTATGCGTAAGGCACTGAGTTGGCTGCTGCGTAGAAAATTGCTATGAATCAGCCCCTGCCCCACCGCGGGAGCTACAGAGAGAGCGCGGGGGAATCTGAGCCACAGAGCTAAGCTCTCCGCCGAGCCTGCAGCTTGTCCCAGGACGGATCGTAGTCGCGCCGCAGGACTGACCAGCGGGTCACGCAGCCATTTATTCCGTGGCCGGACCAGGAGAGTCTCCAAGAGGTAGTGCAGGGGCAGGGCTCCGGGGGCCTGAGTGCAGCCCCCTCGAGGGGCTAAGTGGGAGGCGAGGACACTCCAAGCGGAGCGCGGGACGTGCGGGAGGGAGAGGAAGCCTGCGGGTGCTGAGCAAGGTGCTCAGCGTTTCACGTTTAGTGGCTCAAACGTGGAGCACGCAAGGAAGACTGCATTTTTCAAATTCTCGGCAGCGGCAAGCATCAAGAGTGATTTTTGCGCGCGACGGGGCTTTGTTTAACTTTGCAGGTTCTGCGCGCTCTTGAGCCACTTAGGGGCGAGACGCGCGGGGCGCAATCCCGCCTGACCGCGCGCTGCAGCGACAACCTGTAGCCCGGGACACCCCTTCGAGGGGGAGGGCACAAAGTCAAGGCCGGCCAGTTCCTGTCCCTCTCCCCACCACCCGTCTTCACCCCGCCCCACCCCCCATCCGCGGTCACCTAGCTCTGGGTCAGGGGCTGATTGCAGGACTGCGACTCCATTAGGGAGGGAAAGGGAGACCCACTTCTATCCCCTCCCTACTCTGGTGCAAAGAAACCTGCAGAAGGGCAGGGGTTCTCTCTCCAGCTATGGACAACGCCAGCTTGACTCTCTGTCCTGGAGGCGGCTGAGTCCTGTAGAAAAATCAAGGACACGGCAGACGTGAGGACTGTGTATCCACCGTGTTCTCTGATAAGCCAGATAATAATAAATAGATGTTGGGGCTTGGGGATGCTCACAGACTTGCCCAAGGCCACTCGGCTGCTTTGGTAACTAGGCAGAGTGCCTGACTGCTGGTCTAAGGGTTTTTCTCACTGCATCATAGGCCAAGACCGTGGTCTAATTTTTAAAGGAGGATAGATACAGGTAGTTAGACAGACATAGATATTTTTAAAATATTATTATTTAAGTGTAGTTTTAAAATACCATTTCTGTCATGAAAACTATCAGAAAAACATCTCCCACAGCCCCAGTTCCCTATGACAGCCACTCAGGATTTTGAAAAAGAAAACTGCAGAAAATTGAATGCTTCTTGGGGGAGATACAAAGGAGGGGGGAAGCAGGTGGGGGTGGGGAACAAAGATGGAAGAGAGAGAGTTCTCAGCAACTATTTGGAGAACAACTTTGTTATAAGGTTTCCTTGACGGCTCTCTCTTCCAGATGGTTTAAGGAACTGTCCCCATGCTCTTTCCTCTCTCATGTCCACTGGTGGGAGCCCCAGCTGTGGTCTAGAGGGGCAAATGTTGGATGGTTCTCTCTTTAATTCAGAATCTCATTTCCCTCCTTCCTTCTGTTGTAGCAAATACACTGGGGAAGTCTATCCTGTGTGTGTGTGTGTAGATGAATATGTGAGAATACCTGAGGATGTGTGGATGTTTGTGAGAGGCAATGTGTGTGTCTGAAAGGGAATATGTCTTAAAGAAGGGGGCTTGGGGCAAGGGGAGTTGAGAAGATGGGAAACATGAATCAGAGTTTACTGAGTGCACACTAACAACCTACGGCTGAAAGAGTCTGGCCACTGCTGGTGGACCTGAAGAAATGGTCAATTCTTAATACTCCTTAAAAGAATAAAGGGGAAGAAATGTATTTCAGTAGGGCAGGGAAGGATGGTGTTAGACCCAGGGACTTTGCTTGATAGTCTTGCAGACTCCTGATGTGTATGTGATCTGCAGCTAGGCTGTAAGATCCCAAAGGCAAGAACTGAGACTTTCCAGTCCAGATGGCTCCCCCTCTTTCCTCCACCATTTCTAGCATGGATGGCTTACACACTGTGCTGAGGGAACAAAAGGTATAGACTGAATCCCTTTTGTGAGCCACTTAACACTTTTTCTATGTTTCAAAGCCTAGACTGATCCCCAACCCCCACAGTTAGCTACCTTGCATTTCTGATCACTCAAGACCCAGTGAAGAAACAGTTGAACTCTTCCTGTGTGAAAGTGAGCTATCTGCTGACAGGGTATGGTACCCACTTTCACCCCTCAATGCATGGTACAAGGGCATTCTTCAGGGGGGACACTGTCTGCTTTATCCCATATAGCAGCACTTCTGTTCAGTCTTCCTTTCAAATTTGACTCCCAGGTATTTGTGGGGGGTACTGTTCCCTATCTTGGTTCAGCACTGACCCTTTGGAGGATTCTTCATTCCATCCTGTCTTTTATTTAATCTTCACCACAGGCACACCTAATAGGTACTATGATTTTGAACTGAGGCTCATAAAAGTTTGAAAATTAGCTCCGGGTCACTTGGTTGGTGAGTGTGAGAACTTACATGTGGTAAGGCTGGAATCTGAGCCCGAGTTCTAGCCCGTATCTCAGGACCTCTTCAGGATTCCATGCTGACAGTTTAGGGAGTGGGCTGAGGCAAGAGATGTGATGGGTGGAGATAGAGCACTTTTGGTGCCTTTCTCTCTATTCATTCTTTTTCTCTATCTTTCATAACAGTGTTTTTCAAAACCATATATCTCTATCATCATTTATCTCTATCTATTTATCCTGTCTATCAATCACCTTTCATTACCATTTCCCAAGAATAGTGTTTATAAAGAAAGACCTCAAAATCTAGCCATTTCTTTAGGAAAGGAAATCTTGATTTAGATCATTCCAGTTCCAGGCAGCAAATGTTGGTGTTGTAAACCAAGAAATGCCTTGTTTTGGTGGGGGAGGGCAAGACCAGGTCTGGAGATAGGCTAGTTCCCAGATCATATCCCTCCATGGTATGTTAGTGCAACTTCAGGTAAGTTACAACCTCTCCGGAGTCCTAGGTTGTTGTTATCTGTAAAATGGGAGCATAATACCAAACCTACCTCCTTCCCAGGGGTTGTTGTGAGAATAAAATGGCATGATTCATTTATCCATGAGTCACGAATAGCAGTTTTAATTATAAGACCTTTATGTTCTCTCAAAACTGTCAGAATTTATAATCCTGTGATTCACCCAACAAACATATTGAACACCTACTGTGTGCTAGGGTCTGAAAATAACAGACACATGGAAAGCTTTTGAGAATGTGAAAAGCACAAGAAAAATCAGACATTAGAAAAAATTACCTCCTGGTGATGGAACATTACATTTTCTTTTTTTTTACTTTTTCTACCACAACATAATAGAAGCAGCAACCAAAAGGGAAAAAAGATGAAGTGCAAAATACTAGCAGTATTATGCACTCTGACACATACTGCAGATAACAGGGAGAATATCTATATCTAATACAACTATGTCTTGCTGTATTTGATGTCACATCACCTCGTCTACACTATGGTTTGGGATGTTTATAGCACGAAGACTGCCTTTCACCATCCTGAGCTTGAGTTCTTTAGTCAATAAAATTTTAAAAAGGCATCCCACATTCTATACAATGACAACTGTCCTTATTTTACAAAGAGGTTGTAATTTGTGGTGGCTGTCTGCCTTTGGATGTGACCTCCCTTATTTTATCGAATCAGCCTTTGATTGTGTATCTATTCATTTGATTTCATTATTTAGCTAATTATTTTGTAGCTATTAAGAACAAAGGTGGATGAGACAGTGGAAAGGGCCCTAGGTCTGAGAAGAACTGGGTTCTTGCCTAGATTTTGTGTCAGATTGCTGTATGGCCTTGGGCAAACTCCTGTCTCTGACCCTCAGTTTTTGAACTGTAGTATGAAAGCTTTGGACTAGGTGATGGCTAGGGTCTCTTCTACCTCTGATCCATTCTAATATTCTAATAAGTTCTGGAAACATTTTTTGATGCCAGAGCTTTTCTGAATGTATTTTAACAGTACTACCTTCAGTTTCTGAGTGTCTGCTCTGGAGTGATGGGCTGACTCATGTACTGAATGCTGCCCCCGAATTAATTATCTTGGGGCAGTACACTGCATAGGGTAAAATGAGCCATTTTGTTCATCACGACTGCAGCCTTTGCTGAAATGGAGGTTATGGAATAACAACTTAAAGGCTAACTCATTAATGCTCAGGGACTTATGAGGTAATGTGCCAGCAGACCAAATTGGTGCCCGAATGTTTTTATCTAGAGACCTGTAATCTCTCTCCCATGTTGTGATATATTAATGGGGATGTTTTTATTCATTGTTACTGCCTGTAGATATTTGAATACCGTAGATGCAATATCTTCTGGGTACTCAGCCTTGCATACTGTCAGTTTCTCAAACTTCAAAGATCTCTTAGTGGCTAGAAGCAAAATTCTGATGGTGCCATAGAATGTCTAATTTATTAGGATTCTAACAACAGCGTGAGTGCAGTCTTTTTTTTTTTTCCCCTGAGGTGTTTACTAGTGAGCACTGTACCACCCCTAACTATTTGATGGGGACAATGGAGTAAATTAGTCCTCCAAATTGTGAAGGCTGTGGATTTATGCGTAGCTGAAACATTTCTGTCCTCACAATGTCGAAGCGGAGTGACCTTTCTGACGTTAATTTGTTTCTCCATCTGTGCCATGCATTTCAGGAGGATGTGAGGAACAAGCTTGATGCCACTCGTGTGTTCCCTCTCTTCATTATTACTGGAGAGTTGATTGGGTTGTATCTCTGCTCTTTGTTCAAATTCTGTCTCTCAGTATCTGCTAATATCCTAGGCCTTTTACTGATAGAAATGAAATTATATGTTCTTTTGCTAGTGACAATGTGAAATTAGATGGTTTAAAAGACAGATAAATTTTGAGACTTACAAGCATTTTACTAATCTGAATAGTAGCATTTGAAAATTTGACCTATGCAATTAGTTTTTCTAAATTTTATAATTTTTTAAATACTTGACCCTGATGTCATTGGAGATTGAAGAAGAAAGATCTATTTGCAAAAATCTCCCAAGATCTTTTTTGCCTATTTTAATTTAATTCAAATTTTGTAAAGACTGAACTAAGTCGGATGGATGCATTGATACACATTCTAATTTTATGCAATTACTTTCGAAACCTGATACTTTCTGATAAAGTCAGACCCTCAGTAAAGAACCTTGAATATCAATGTATTTATTAAAAACTAATGCTAAATATCACATATATATTATTCAATTCTTATACAATTGCTGAAATGGATACTTCACCATTTCCCCATTTTATAGAGGAAGCCACTGAGGTTCAGAGAATTCAACAAAGTTTCCTTAGCCACACAGCTAAGAAGTAATAAAGCCTGGCTTTGAACTCAGTTCTATTTAGCTCTGACCCCAGGGGCCTTTACAGATATTTTTCTAAGGATATTGTTTTTGCAAATGTGTTGAATTCTAGGCTGAAATTGACAGGGCTTGCTTTCATCTTCCTTCTTCCTTTTGATGTTATGGTCACTTCTGGCCAGTGCCAGAGCATGCTGAATGGGAAGGGGAAGACACTTTGGAGCAAGAGAGGTCTCTTGGCACCTGGCTCTCTGTGAGGAGCCTCCTTTGTGATCATCTTGGAAAGTCATGCCCTAGGACAGATATTCAAATCTCCAGAATCTGTTATGTGCCTCTCATAGTGTTGAAGCCTAGTTACTGGTCCCTCCTTCCCAACCTGCCCATCTGCTTCTTGTCTGGGCACACTGACCTTCTTAATTCTGCTTCTGTCTAATATCTACTGGTCCCCTGAGAGGGCTGAAGGCATGCAAGACAGTGTCAATTTTGCTGGCAGAATTGCAGCATAAGATCACTCTTAAGTTTAGCCCTGTATCTTTGAGCAGGAGGCAATGACAAACGGTTTATTCTCAGGCCTTTGATTTTCTTTGGAATTGTAAGCATCTAGGCTGACTCATCTCTCAAAGGCTTCTCTCTCTCTCCCTCTCTCGGCTGACATTGTTTTGAGGTTCTCTTATTTGTTCTCATCTTATTTGGGGAGAAGAAGGATTGATTTTCATCCTGATTTTTGGGTAAAATAACCAGCTATACTCTTTGGATGACCAGATCTTGTAACCCTTGGCAAGAAGAAATAGCTGCAACTCCAAAACAGGTACCAAAATGTTTGAATGGGGTAAGGGAAAAAAAAGAGTCATGTAAAAAATTAAATCAGAGCTAGGCTGTGTATGTCAGAATGAGACCTTTGGCTAATTGATTTTGGACCTGTCTTTGTGAATCAGGAATTACTGGCTCTTAATTGGGTACTGTGGTTAGGTTCTCTGCATGTGCCTTTGGTTAAGATGGTCATTTTGTGGATGCAGTTTGGTGGTTGGGCTTAGGTGTTCACTTTGGGGCCAACAGATATTGCTTTGCAGTTGAAGAACTTTTATAAAGATGTATGCTAAGATTTTGCTTTATAGCTCAATTCAAAAGGCATAAAAATACTCCTCATCCTATCTGGTACTGAACTTAATTATGAGGCAAGTGTTTATTTCTGACATGTGTGACTCTGGCCATTTAAGGAAAGTGGGCAAAAGAGAATTTTGGAAACAGAAGAAGTGAGGTATTTTTTATTGTTGTTGTTTTTGTTTTTGGATAGAACTCTTTTATATAGATTATTGGATGATAAACTTCTACCTATCCTTTCCCTGTCAACGCTACATTACCCAATCTTTGGAGTTTAAAGCACTACCCCCTCCCAATAATATATAGACTATTATCATGAAACTCCATGGGCAAGGGGAGCTCAGAAAAGTTGCATGTGACCACTTCCCTTTTTGTCAAAAGGTTTAGTTTCCCATGTCCCAAATTATCTTCTCTATTGGGAATAAGCATCACACACTCACCCAGACCATAAACTTCGGAGCTATCCTTCCCCTTACGATACAAGATTTCTCTCAGTCCTGTCAATTCTACCCATGAAATCCAGCCCCAATGACGCTGACTTCGGTCAGCGTCTCTTGCCTCTTGGCTCATCTATCTACTTCAGGCTTTCTACCCAAACCAGGCTTTTCACTGCTCTGTGATTTTTCCAAGCTGCAGCTCTCTGTCACTTCCACTTAAAAACCTGCAATAGTTCTCTGTTGCCTTCAAGAGAAAGTCCAGCTCCATAACATGGCATATAGGGTCATTCATGATCTCATTCCTGCCTACCCAGATTTATCTCCGTCCATCCCCTTTATACAGCTTTAAGAATATAACAACCTCTCTCCCATGTCCTTGCCTTTGCACAAGCTGTTCTGTCTTTCCGGACGCTCCCCCTCCTTATCTCCAGGCAGACTTAGAGGATTCCTCCTTTCTGTTCTCACAGTAGTTTGTTTATATCTTGGGCGATTGACTTATCACAAGGTTTTGTAAATTGTTGCTAACCTGCGTATTTCCATCACTGCACTGTTAAACCCTTTATGAAAAAAATATTATTATTTTGCTCATATTTGAATCTTTAGTGCCTGGCACAAAGTGGGCAATTAACAAACCTTTCTTTTCTTTTAAATGCATGCATGAAAAAACAAATTAATAATAGAGGTGAAGATGTGCAGTTAGGATGCTGTGTGGGGTTCAGGGAGATCCCCACTGTGGGAGAGGGTCCTGTGCATTCTGGGAGCAGTATGAGATAGTCGGCACCATGGAGTAGGGGCATCTAAAACAGGTTTGCCAACACACAAAGAAACTTCACTATACCAATCCTGTATAGTAGGTCTCATTAGAAGTGGATTGGAAATGATGTTTGTTTTGGTACAAACTTTTCTTTTTTTCAGGAAAAAATAACATAATCAAGTTGCAGAATTTTTGGTAAATAGACAAAAGGCAAAAGGCAACAGAATCCCACCACTTAATACAGATACCACCAGTAATTGGGTGCATTAATTTTAGTCTTTTATTTCTATGCATGTTTTCCTTCACATAGTTGTAATCATAATTGATACAATTCTGTATTTTATATTTGTTGTTTAAAAGTTCCTTGTAAACATCACTTTAATGACTGCATAATTTTCCATACAATGGCTATTCCGTAATGTATATAACTAGTCTTGCTGGGCTAGTTTTTTTTTTTCTCTTTACTGTTCATGTACACATGGTTTTTCCTTTCTATAGGAAGATTCATTAGGATAGATTCCTAGAAGGGAAATCACTGGGTCAAAGGGCCTGGGGATGACTTTTGGCTTCACATTCATATGTCCAGTTTGCATTTTGGAAGAGCTGTACAAAATTTATAGGGCTCCTAACCTAGATGAATGTGCCCATTTCACCCAAACTGAACAGCATCAAGCATTATCATTAAAAATAAAAATAAACTTCATCAGTGTTCTGAATAATTAATGGAAGAATATTACCTTATTCTTAATTTTCATTGAAAAATTTTAATTAAGGTTGGTGGTTGGGGTTTTTAAAAATCTTTTGTTCTTCTTTTTGCCCAATTAGCTTTTTTTTTTTCTGGACTGTCGGTTCAGGGCTGCTTTTTTTTTTTTTTTTAAGTTGGAGTTTTTTTTTTTTTTAAATAAGCAGCCAGAGGCAGCTCTGCTTGAGGGTTAAGCCGCCTCCCAGTTTTCCCTCCCTCTTTATCACCCTCCCCCAGAGTTCTCTCCACCAGGTCCAGAGACAATTGGATGATGCAGTCCTCATAATCATCCGATGATTGCAGAATGGGTGGCTGCATTCCTTTTCTGAAGACAGCAAGGACGCGGTACCCCAGAATCATGCCCCCTTTGCTGTTGTTGTCTACCTTGATTTTTTTTAGTGAACGTCCTGGGAGGAGCCCCAGGACACAACCCGAACCGCAGGGCCAAGATGATCTCAATACATAGCCTCTCCGAGCTGGAGCGTCTGAAGCTGCAAGAGGCTGCTTACCACGAACTCGTGGCCAGGCAGTTCCTCTCTGAATTCAAACCTGAAAGAGGTGAGCAGTACCCCGGTATGTGGCATCCTCGCCTTCGGGCCGAGTGGACCCTCCGGGCCGGGCGGAACGAATTGGGGGTTTGGGGGTCGAGGGGTGGGAGGGACTCTCCTCTGGTCTCGGACCTGGCCGGTTCTCCCGGCTCCTGGATAACCGAGGGAGTGGGACTTGAGGGATGTTTGGTCAACTGGGAAGAGGTAAAGATGAGTTGAGTTGGGTCGAAGCTTGGGGCTTGGGGGCAGTGAGACAGGCAGATATCAGAGACAGACAAGTGGACAGAGGACAGGTGAAGAGACAGACGGACCAAGTGTGGTGCCAGACGAGTCGGAACGAGATGGAGGCGCAGAGATATACTCCGAGAGGACTGGGACAGAGACAGCGCGGTTGAGAGACCAAGAGTTGGAGGGAGATAGCGAGACCGAGAGAGAGACGCGCCAATCCCGGCGAGTAGCGGGAGGGCGGATGCGGGTGCGGGGAGCGGCGGCGGGAGGTGCGCTGGGTGCGCTGCCCACCTCGGCTGGCAGCCGGGGAGCGAGCGGGACCCAGCGCAGGACGGGGGTCGAAGAGCACCGGGGTTTCCCCCGCGGGCGCAGATTGGGCGGCTGAGGGGAGGTGGGTGGGGGGTCGCGCGAGCCCAAGGGCGCCGCCGCAGCGATGAAAAGTGCAGGGGACAGTGGGCTCTACAGGCGCGCGCGCGCGCGGCGGGCGCAGCCGAAAATAGGAGCCCAGCGAAGGATGTTGAGACCCCGTGGGCAGCCGCCGCTGCGGGGGTCGCAGTGCGGGGCCAGCGGGTGTCGCCGCTTCTCCCGCCGCAGCAGCGCTGGGAGCCGCTGGCCTCCCGGGAACCAGCGCGCCCGCAGTAACTTAGCGACCCCTACTCGCCCGGGCGCCGCAGGCAGAGCCCCTCCCTCGCCTGTTGCTCTGTCCCGCGGCCGCGCAGCCCTGGAATCTCAGGTTGAAGCGTCGTGTTGCGCTACTGCTGGTGCGTAACGAGATGCGCGCTGCGCACGCGGCGCCGTATAGGATCTGGTGTGGTGACATCCTTGGAGTCTTGGGAGGTAAACAGAATCGGTCCTGTTTTCAAATGGGGAAACTGAGGCTGAGTGAAAGCAAAACACTTCGGGAGCACAAGACAAAGCTGTTTGCCCCTCCCTTCCCCCCCTCAGTCCCTGTGGATCAGTGCACTGCGATGTTTTAGTCACTTATCAAATCCTTTTTGTATGAGAGTGCGTGTGTTTTCATTTTTCTCTTCCCATAGCTCTACCTACTGACCGTCCAAACACCTTGGAGAAGTGGTTTCTGATTCTGAGAGGACAAGAGAGGGGTGAGGGTCTCTCTTACTGTACTTTCCTTAGGAAAGAAACAGAATGCTGCACCCCTCCTGCATTCGAGAGCCTGGCTACTGGAGACAGGGTGGTGCCCACTGCCCCTGGGTCCCCCGTCCCCTCCGCTCCCCCTACCCCCCCCCCCCCTCGCCCCGCCTCTGGCTTCCAGAAACCCCACAGGGTATGGTTTCAGGAAATGGCGCACTAGTTGCTGGAGTGCTGAACAGTCCCATCAGATCTGATCCCCGGTGAATCTACTACCCCAGACAGATCGCCCAGAAGAAACTGCCCTCATTGCTTCAAGGTGGTCACCCCCTGGCAGGTCTTAAGGCAGGAACCCCGTCGGGGTCGTGGAGTGGAGCTGAGTCGTTCAGCCAGATCACCGTAGGGTCTCTTTGGCTCCCTCCCGGGGGAGGAGCGCTGCGGGTCTGGCGGGGTGGGGGTGGCTGGGGGTGGTTGCTTAGAGGAGGGCTACAGCCTCTGCAGTTCCTCCCGACTTAAGCGCTGTGGAGCGCTGACGTTTCTCATTCTTTCTCTCCCTGGCTCTCAAGCCGTATCCCTCAAGACCTTTGGCATTCGTCTGGAAGAGGTGCTGGTGAACGAGCTTACCCGCCGCAAGCAAGTTGAACTGAGAGCCACGATGCAGATTGAAGAAGCCGCCGGTCCCGCTACTAGCGGTCGTCGTCGGGGAAACGCGGTGCAAAGGATGTTTGGCCGCATCCGGCGCTTTTTCAGTCGCCGACGGGATGAGCCCTTCCTGCCCCGGGAGTTTACTCGCCGTGGGCGTAGAGTGAGTTCAACCTTCCAGGTTTCAGGCAGGGGCCCTTCGTGAAGTGTCCGGGATGTGGGGCGGGAGGGTCAAGGCCTGTGTCCTCAGAGGGAAGGGGGTGCTGAACAGAACGCGTTGGAGGGGCGTAAGAACTTGTCTTCCGTTGCGAACGTGACGCAATCTTTAGGAAGGTTCGAAGTGACACGCCGCCCCACCCCCGCCCCAGATCCCCCATTTTCACAGAGTCTGGGTTTCTCCACAGGGCGCAATCTCTGTGGACAGCCTGGCCGAACTGGAGGATGGGGCCCTGCTACTGCAGACCCTGCAACTTTCCAGGATCTCCTTTCCAATTGGCCAGCGACTTCTGGGATCCAAAAGGAAAATGAGCCTCAATCCGATTGCTAAGCAAATCCCCCATGTTGTTGAGGCTTGCTGCAGCTTCATAGAGAAACACGGTAAGGGGCCAAGAATGGTGGTGAAATCAAGGTGGAAGGCAATTAAAGAGAGCCATTCTAGAGATGGGGAAGGGCAACAGGTCAAGGGAGGAAGGGCTTGCAACATTCCCCTGCCACCAGTTGGGGTTGGAATGCGGTGGAGGAGGAAAAGGGTAGTGCTGGGGGAGGGGTGAGCAAAGATACAGAGCTTCCCTTGGTCTTTTATTTCAGGCTTAAGCACAGTGGGGATTTTCACCCTGGAATATTCTGAGAAGAGAGTGCGTAAGGTAATAATAAACCAACTATGTTCACACTTTTGTTCCTTCAGTGAGAAAAAGCCCATGGGGTGGGGCTCCCCCATAGACCTGAAGAGACTGTCATGCCTGGTGAGGGGAGCATGGTCTTCTTTCTAGCCCCTCAGGCACACCATATAGCCAACTACCTCTACTGAGGGCTGAGCTTTATTGAAGAAGTGGCCAGGAGGAAGGCTGCAGTGGGCAGAGCCTTCACTGGCAGTATTCTCTTTTCTAGCTCCGTGAAGAATTTGACCAAGGTTTGGATGTGGTGCTGGATGACTCTCAGAATGTACATGATGTGGCCGCACTCCTCAAGGAGTTTTTCCAGGACATGAAGGACTCGTTGCTGCCGGATGATCTGTACATGTCCTTCCTCCAGACAGCCAGTGAGCCTTCCACTCGCCCTTGCTGGGCAGGGAAAGGAAATAGCACAGGGGATGTGGGATTCTGGGGACAGAGCTCAGGCTGCAAGACCCCAAGGCACTAAGGCAAAATGAATAGCAGAAGATGAAAATACCTCTCCAGATTCCACTACAAGTCTGATCTTTGGAAATCTCTCTAGAGCTTCTTGAGGCTGTGTGTACCCTCTCAGGGCAAAGTAAAACCTAGATTCTGTAGAGGTGGGGGGTCTCTTTTTTGGTGGGTGTCTTATTTTGATGGGAGAACTTCTGGGTTCTAGGGATCCTTAGTGCAAATGCCAGGGAGTGAGCAAAGAAAAGATGCCTAGGTACCTTCCCCATAGCCTTTAGCAATTTGCAACCATCATCACACCTTTCTTTGTGTCAGGCTGCTGCCAAAGCTGGCCCCTAAGCCAGCCCCTGATTTCCTCCCTCTAGCGCTGAAGCCGCAGGATCAGCTTTCTGCCCTGCAATTGCTCGTTTACCTGATGCCACCTTGCCACAGTGACACCCTAGAGCGTCTGCTGAAGGTCCTGCATAAGGTCACTGAGAACTGCGAGGACTCCATTGGCATTGATGGACAGTTGGTAAAAGCTCTGGGAAAGGGTAATGAGGTTCATAGCAGGGGACATGTGTGGGAATATATGAGAAAGAGAGAGAGAGACAGAGGGAGAGGATAACAAGAACAAAAGCGACCTTTCTATTTGTGTAATTTCCATTACTGCTTTTGAGTTGATCCCTTCCTGCTTTCCTTTTACCTAGGTTTCAGGCAATCGTATGACGTCCACCAATTTGGCTTTGGTGTTTGGATCTGCTCTCCTGAAGAAGGGGCATCTGCCAAGAGGGAGTCCAGGAAAACCAGACTGGGGATTGACCACTATGTTGCCTCTGTCAGTGTGGTCCGTGCCATGATTGATAACTGGGATGTCCTCTTCCAGGTAGGTGGAAGCTTTGGACACACACATTTCACAGCTCTCTCTCTCCTGTTCCCAAGACAAGGAAGAGTTCTATATGCATCCCTGAGGGATAGCTGAAGCAGGCAGCCACAAATCTCCCAGTTTAAAAGTCCTTCTGTGCATGGTGCCTTCAGTTCTGGGTACCTGATAGAGAGGAGTATAGATTTTTAAACTGTTGTGTAATAACAGCTAACCTTGCTAATTTTGCTCTCAGGTGCCTCCCCGTATTCAGAAGCAGGTTGCTAAGCGTGTGTGGAAATCCAGCCCTGAAGCCCTTGATTTTATCAGACGCAGGAATTTGAGGAAGATCCAGTGAGTGTTTTCTGGGTTTATTCATGCTTAGCCTGAAGGAGGATCTCCTATGGGGGCTTCTGACCCCAGGTCGCCTTTATGTTAGTCAACTCAAGTATATCAACTGACTTGCTTTTTCAAATTCATTCCCCTTCAGGAGTGCACGGATAAAAATGGAAGAGGATGCTTTACTTTCTGACCCAGTGGAAACCTCTGCTGAAGCCCGGGCTGCTATCCTTGGTCAAAGCAAGCCCTTTGATGAAGGTCAGTTCCCTGCTGGCGGTCAGACCCTTGCTGAAGGTCAGGCCTTTGCTGCAGGTGAGTCCCTTGGTGAAGGTCAGGCCCTTTCTGAAGGCCAGGTCCTTGCTGAAGTCGAGCCCCCTTGAAGAAGATGAGTCCTCTGAGGACGATATGTCAGTCAATGAAGAACTAGTATTTGAATATCTCAATCAAGGATTAGTCTTTGGTGAACTTCAAGGTCTTGAGATTCCAAATGACCTTGAGTTTCAAGGCCCGCATCTCGAAGGCATTCCAGAGCTTGATGAAGATGATGATGATGATGACAATGATAACGATAATGATGCCCTGAATTTTGATGCTCTTCCTCTCCTTGAGGACATTATAGATGAAGATGATGAAATTCCAGACCTCATCGGAATTGCAGACTTTGATGAAATACCATATTTTAATTTTTTTCCGGACCCTCATGTAGTTCCAGATGTACAACAAGTCCCAAACCTTGGAGAAAACCCAAACCCTGGGGAAAACCCAAACCATGACCTTGATGAAGGACAAGATTTTGAAAACTACCAAAACCCCAACCTCGCAGAAGTTCCAGATCTTGACGTTGTCCCGAACATTGAAGAAGACTCAGATCCTGATGAAATTCCAGACAATGAAGAAGCCCCTGGCAATGATGAAATTCCAGACCATGCCAATGACTCTGATAATGATGAAGACCCAGATTTTGGAGAAGACCCCAATCTTGAAGATGTTCTAGCCCTGGATGAAATCCCAAATGATGAAGCCTCAAGTGCTGAAGAAGTTCCAGACCACCAAGAAGCCCCAGAAATCAATGGGATTTCAGACTCTGATGAAGACTTTGATTATGATGAAGTCCCAGGTATTCACATGGTCCCAAGCCCTGACGAAGCCTCTGTTGGTCATGTCCCAAGCCCTGAAGAAGCCCCTGGTGGGCATGAAATCCCAAATCATGAAGAAGCCCCCGGAGATCAATGGACTCTCAGACTCTGAAGAAGACCCCAATCTTGAAGAGGTTCCAGCTCCTAATGGAGTCCCAAATGAAGAAGAAACCTCAGCTACTGAAGAAATTCCAGAAACTAGTGGAATTGCAGGCTCTGAAGAATACTCCAGTCCTGAAGAGGTCCCCATTCTCCATGTGGCAACAAGCCCCGAAGATGTCTCTGATGCTGATGAAATTCAAAGCCAGGAAGAATCCTCAGATGAAAGTGAAGTACTGAACAATGAAGAAACCTCAGATGTTGAAGAAATCTCTAGGCGCGAAGAAGCCACTGATGTCCATGAAATCCAAGACTCCGAAGAAAATCCTGATCTTGAAGAAGACTCAGTACTCAGTGTGGTTCCAGAGCCCAAGGACACTCAAATTTGCAATGAAATTCCAGGCAACACTTTTGAAGAAGATGAAGTTAATGTGACTGCAGAGCTTGAAGATGTCTCCATTCTCAGTACAATTCCAGACCCTCAGCCAGACCTAGCTGTCAATCTTAAAGAAATCATGAATATGGAAACAGTCCCAGTGCCTAATACTGTTGACTCGAAAGAAGTTCAGAATCCAAAGACCGTCTGGTTCCGCCAAGAAGATGCAGATGTTACATTTCTTGTAGATATCACCTTCTTTAAGAACCAGTCTCAGCCTGGCCAAGTCATGGACTACATGTCCTTCTTGGAGTCACTGAAGAACAACGCCTGCTTTCGCCTCTCCATGAAGTTCTGTAAGCTTCCGGCTCTGGCTTTGTTACTCATTTGCTTAGTAAAATTAGTCAGGCTGGCTGTAGGGTGGTGGCGGCTGTTAGGAGGCCGCCCGCTTCCCCGCTTCCCTGGTGGTATTTCCCATTTGCTCTGAGCATGGGGTATCTGTCTGACTTTTCTCTTCTCTAACATGGCCTTGCCCTCTTAACCTCTGTCCCCCACAGCCAGCTTCCACAGTGGGCCTAGATATAGAGATATATTTTCTACTGTTAAGCTTCAGTTTTCTTACATGTTAAATGGGGATAATAATTTCTGCCCTAACTTCTTGCTTCGTACTGTATTTGAAACTCAAGATTAGGTCTTAGTCTCTTGGGTGCTGTGCAAAGTATGAAGTCTAGAATCATGAGTTAACATTGTTACTATTTTCCAGGTTCCTCTGAGGAGCCAGCTGTGCCCCCCGGCACTGCCCGTTCCCATGACGATGAGGAAGGAGCGGGTAACCCCCTCATTCTGGAGCAAGACCGCCCATTGCTCCGTGTGCCCCGGGAGAAGGAGGCCAAAACTGGCATCGGCTACTTCTTTCCTTAGATGTTTTTCCTTCTCTATGGTGCCGGACAGGGGGAAAGGGTGGGGGTAGACCTGGGATGTCACAGGAAACATTAAGGAGTCTTGAAGGTAAAGGTCTGAGGGTAAGAAGGAGTTCTACCTGATGCTCGGGTCAGGATAAGAATTCCAAACACACTGCCAGCCCCTTTCCTGGGGGATGTTTGGTTCCTTATGCTGGTAAAAGCAGAGATGTTTCTGTGTCATGCTCAGGCGCCCTGGTGCTACCTTGCCTCTCTCTTTTACCCCTGATCCTGGCTTTCCCCTTACTACAGCTGTCCCTTTAATTGATGTGACATTTGTGGTAAAATACCTGTCCCAGAGAAGCTCGCAAATCTCGAGGTGCTTTCCCTCCCCCAAAGGGGATTGCATGCTTTTCCTGACTTTCCTACCCTCCTCCTAATAGCTCAATTGGAAAGGCCCTCAAGAGGCATGCTAGAATGTTAGGTCAGCCTCCTGACAGCTGACTAACAATTAATGCTAGATCATGTCACACCGACTCATTGCCGTGCCCCCACAGTCACTCCACTGCCTCAGGATAAATTTTCCAAATTATTTAGGCCAGTGGTTCTTCAAACAGTCACTCTCCAAATACTGAGAAACCCAACAAGCTTTTCTGGAGTCAAAAGTTAGAGGAAAAATTTGACTTTATTTCCTAGATCCATTTTACAGAGAGCTGGCAGGCATATCCTGTTATCAGCAAAACAGCTCGTTAGGTATGAACACATAGTTCCAAGTAGTAAAACTCACCTGATTACAAAAGTTCTAAATTACCGTCTCTGTAGTTCCTCTATGCAGGACGGTACAAATTTGCAGAACATGCTCTGGTAACACACAGATATGGGTTACATATGACATCCAAAATTACAGCTGTTATTGAGGGGTAACAACGGCCAAGGTCCATAGAACGAAGAATGTACTATATTGAGGGATAGAAATTGATCACACAGTGGAGCTCGAAGATTTGTGATAGTTAAAACTTCTCTGGCGTTTAATCCTTAATAAAAATCTGTATTGTAGCAGCAGCATATTCATGGCTTACTGGTTTGTTTTTTTGTCTTTTGTGAAATTTTCTTGTTGAGTTGGGAAGCTCTGGCTGGAGCTGAAGGGGAAAGCGAGATGGGGAAGGAAGAGGAACAAAGAGAAGAGGGTGATGTGAAATAAAGAGGAGGAGTGACATGGTATAAAGGGATGAAGTCAGTAGAATAAAGAGGAAGGGGTGATGTGGAATAAGGGGATGGAAAAAATGGAATAAAGGGGGGGATGAGGTGGCATATGGGGGGGGGATAAGAAGAGTGGGTGATGAGGAGTAGAGGGGACGGGGGTGAGATGGGATAATGAGACCGAGAGAAATTGAATAAAGGGGATGAGGTGCAATAAAAGGGAGTGATGTGGAATACGGGGGCGGGGGATATGGCATAAAGGAGAGCAGGTGGTAAGTAAAGGGGAGTGAGTGACATGGGATAAAGGGAAGGAGAAATTGAATAAAGGGGGTGAGGTGCAATAATTGGGGTTTGAAGGAATGAAAGGGGGTTACAGGGAGTGATATGGCATAAAGGAGAGCAGGTGATGAGTAGGGGAGAGGGGTGGCATGGGATAAAGGGATGGAGAGAAACTGAATAAAGGGGGTGAGGTGCAATAAAGGGGGGAGACGGGATACAGGAGTGATATGGCATAAAGGAGAGCAGGTGATGAGTAGGGGAGAAGGGTGGCATGGGATAAAGAGATGGAGAGAAATTGAATAAAGGGTGAGGTGCAATAGAAGGGGTGAAGTGGAATAAAGAGGAGAGTTGGATACAGGGGGATGATATGGCATAAAGAGGAGCATGTTATGAGGAATAGAGGGGAAGGGTGGTATGGGATAAAGGGATGGAGAGAAATTGAATAAAAGGGGTGAGGTACAATAGAAGGGGTGAGGTGGAATAAAGGGGTGAGGTGAGGTACAGAGGGGTGAGGTGGGATAAAGGAGAGCAGGTGATAAGGAATAGAGGGCAGGGGGTGACATGGGATAAAGGGATGGAGAGAAATTGAATAAAAGGGGTGAGGTACAATAGAAGGGGTGAGGTGGAATAAAGGGGTGAGGTGGGGTACAGAGGGGTGAGGTGGGATAAAGGAGAGCAGGTGATAAGGAATAGAGGGCAGGGGGTGATATGGGATAAAGGGATGGAGAGAAACTGAATAAAGAGAGTGAGGTGGAATAAAGGGGGTAAAGTAGAATAAAAGTGAGGTGGAATAAAGAGGCAAGTGGGATACAGGGAGGTGATGTGGGATAAAGGAGAGCAGGTGATGAGGAGTGGAGAGGAAGTGGTCATACGGGATAAAAGGATGGAGAGAAATTGAATAAAAGGGGCAGGGTGGAATAAACAAGGAAGAGGTGGGATAAAGGAAAGTGTTGGGGAATAAAGGGGAAGGGGTGATATGAAATAAGGGCATGGAGAGAAGTGGAATAAAGAAGTGAGGTGGAATAAAGTAGGGTGATGAAGAATGAAGAAGAGGGGTGGTGAAGAATAGAAGTGATGCAGAGAAGTGGAATAAGATCTGAGAAAGAATAAAGGGGTGCGGTGTGTGATGAAGGAGACTAAAACGGAAGAAGGGATAAAGCAGAAGTATGGGGAAAGAATAAAACTTAAGAGGAGGACCTCTAAAGGTGGGAAAAAGAGGGGAATAAAGGGAGAGATCACTCAGTGTTCTCAACTAAGAAATTCCCCCTGGACTGTCAAAAATGCAAACCTGGAAACACCTGGAGACATGATTTCCAAGAGCAAGAGAACATGCTTCTGTTTGGCTGATGGAACGGCCAAAATTTCTTGAAATCCTAAGAGTTCATGACATGCTTGGAAACTTCCCATGTCAGGGACAAGCTTCCAGAAAGAGGAATGGTGTATATTATTTATTTTTGAACCCCTTGCTTTAGGATATTTCCTTCTGTAGAGTTTTACTGACAGCAGAAATGTAGTTCTTCCTATAATAATATAGGAATAATATAAGGTCCTTCCTATAATAATGATTATTTTATAATAACAGTGAAAGTTCACACATATTGAGTTCTTTGAAATATATTTAAAGCTTTACATGCATCATTTCAAAAAATATTCCCAGCAACTCTACTAGATACATGTTACTGTTATTCTCATTTTTCTTCTTGAGGAAAATGAGATACAGAGAGGTCAAACTGCTGCTGCTGCTGCTAAGTCGCTTCAGTCGTGTCCGACTCTGTGTGACGGCAGCCCACCAGGCTCCCCCCGTCCCTGGGATTCTCCAGGCAAGAACACTGGAGTGGGTTGCCATTTCCTTCTCTAATGCATGAAAGTGAAAAGTGAAAGGAAGTCGCTCAGTCGTGTCTGACACTTCGCGACCCCATGGACTGCAGCCTACCAGGCTCTTCTGTCCATGGGATTTTCCAGGCAAGAGAACTGGAGTGGAGTGCCATCGCCTTCTCCAAGAGAGGTCAAAAACCCACCCAATCTACACATCTGATTAGTGGAAAACAACTGGTCTTCAAAATTTAACCACTGGATTATATTCAGTTCAGTTCAGTTCAGTCGCTCAGTCACGTCTGACTCTTTGGGACCCCATGGACTGCAGCATGCCAGGCTTCCTGTCCATCACCAACTCCCAGAACTTATTCACACTCATGTCCATTGAGTTGGTGATATCATCCAACCATCTCATCCTCTGTCGTCCCCTTCTCCTCCTGCCTTCAATCTTTCCCAGCATCAGGGTCTTTTCAAATGAGTCAGTTCTTCGCATCAGGTGGCCAAAGTATTGGAGTGTCCAGTTCAGCATCAGTCCTTCCAATGAATATTCAGGACTGATTTCCTTTAGGAAGGACTGGCTGGATCTCCTTTCAGTCCAAGGGACTCTCAAGAATCTTCTCCAACACCACAGTTCAAAAGCATCAATTCTTCGAGGCTCAGCTTTCTTTATAGTCCAACTCTCATATCCATACACGACTACTGGAAAACCATAGCTTGACTAGACTGGCTTATTCTAAAATTTTAGGATTCTTCCTCTGCCACAAAGATGCACTGAGATGTCTGCACTCAGTTTTTTTGGTTTGTATTTTTGCACTTCTAACAAGCAAGCTTCATGTTCCTTCCTTATAGATCCTTTCTTCAGACAAGCCGTTGGACAATAACTGTGACATCTCAGGCAGACCCTAGCAGTTATATCAAGGACTCACAGATATTAAAGCCAGCAGAAAATACAGAGCTCATCCATTCCAGGACTTTACAGGGCCAAAATAGTACCACGTGTCCTTGGAAGAGTTTACCTGTGCTTTTCCCACTCAGCTTGAAGAGCAACAAATGAACCAGATAGTGAGCAGTTGAGTAGATTGATTCAAAACCTTCCCTTCACTTCCTGGCCTTCCCTGACACCAGTTGTTTTTTTTTTTTTTTCCTGATCTGATTGCTTCCCCTACAGTCCTCCCTAGTGCTGACTACCAACCAAGGAGTTGGAACTGAGAGTGGTGAGTAGATAGGAGTATTAATCTCACTCTTCCCCATACTTGAGGGGCCAACTCAACAGGCTTCCTTGACACTTCAAGTCCTGTCCTCATTCTAGGTGACCTCAATATCTACACGGAAGGCCCATCCCACACAACTTGGCCTTTCACCCTTTAATTTCTTTGCATTTCACCCACCTGCAGCCACTTGGCATCACTGGGCATGATTTCACTTCCAAAAGACTCAACTCTAGTATCACGTTATGACTCAAATCTCATAACAATAGCTGGATCCCACATCATCTGCAGTTTGGTCTTGTTGAGATGCCCAGTAACCCAAGCATTTTCTTTTCTCTTCCCTAATTTCCTTATCCAGGCAGGATCTCAGGGCATATTAATTCAGGACTGACTGTATCTTCATCCCTTGTCCTGGAAATACCACATCTGCACTATTTACTCTGTCTTGGGTCCCTTTAAGCATCTGATTTCTCCAATCTCATAATGACCACCGTGAGAGAAAGGTAGTAACCCTCCAAATATCAGTTCATCTAATAGAATCTCCAACCCCAACTGGGCCCTCAGGCCACTCAGCAATCCTCTTGCACACCCCAGGTTATGTCTGTCTCTAATTCCCCTCCCATTCATTTTCCATTTTCTACATCATTCCCCTTAAACAGCAGTCTCTTTCAACTTAACTCATTCCAAATACATCCTCTCTTCTGCTTTATGATTGTTTATTTTCCTCTTCTTTTTCTAGTCTTTAGGTAGGAACTTAGATTATTGATTCTCTTTTCTAATGTAAATATTCAATGCTTTAACAGTGTATCACAAGTTTTGAGGTGTTGTATTTTCATTTAGTTCAATATATTGTTAAAATTTCCTAAAGGTTAATTTACTTTTTGTTTTGAATTTTCCTGCCATTTTTCTGTTTTTGATTTGTAGTGCTGCCTGGCTCACTGTTATGGGTGGGCCTTTCATTTTATCCAGAAAAGATGAGCATATTTAGGCCACCTTCTCTTTCTACAACTAAGCTTGTGTTCAGGAAATGGCAGACCTAGGTCACCTTTTTTCTGTTGCATAAAAGTTAATATGGGCTTCCCAGGTGGCTCAGTGTAAAGAATCTGCCTGCACTGGGTCAGGAAGATCCCCTGGAGAAGGGAATGGCAACCCACTCCAGTATTCTTGCCTGGAGAATCCCATGGACAGAGGAGCCTGGCAGGCTACAGTCCATGGGGTCGCAAAGAGTCTGACACAACTGAGCGAGTGAACACACACATGCACACACACATACTAGTTAATAAAATATCTTTGTACTGTGCTGTTTCTCTTGTCCTAAGGTCCTCAACCTTCCTCTTCTATGTTTTAGATTCTCCTTTGGTTTTCTCTGAAGATATTTCCAGAGCTTATAGTTGTATTTGGTAGGGAGGAGTTTGGGAGAAAGGGGGTTATGTGATCTTGCTCTGAGCAGAAGTCTGATTATTCTTAAAGCCTTTATTCAGATATTTCCAATTTATTCACAATTTCCAATCTATATTTTAGAGTGTACAATATTGTTAGTGTATTCACAGAGTTGTGCAACCATTGTTGTAATCTAATTTAATAATATTTTTATCACCCCCAAAGTAACCACATACTAATTAGCAGTCACGCTCTATCTTCCCTATCCCCCAAGTATAGGCAGCCACCAAACTACTTTCTATCTTTATCGGCTTGACTATTCTGAACATTTCATATAAATGGAATCACACAGTATGTAACCTTTTGTGACTGACTTCTTTCATAATATTTTCAAGATTCAGCCATGTCACAGCATGTTTCAGAACTTCATTCTTTTTAAATGTCAAATAATATTCCATTATTATTATGAATGTGCCATATTTGATTCATAGTTACCTAAAACAATGATGTTGGAGCTTCCCGCGTGGTCCAGTGGTAAAGAATCCGCCCACCAATGCAGGGGATGCCAGAGATGCAGGTTTGATCCCTGAATCGGGAAGATCCCCTGGAGTTGTTGTTCAGTCACTAAGTCATGTCCGACTCTTTGCAACCCCATGAACTGCAGCATGCCAGGCTTCCCTGTCCTTCCCTGTCTCCTGGAGTTTGCTCAAACTCAGGTCCAGAGAGTCAGTGATGCCATCCAACCATCTCATCTTATGTCGCCCCCTTCTCCTCCTGCCCTCAATCTTTTCCAGCATCAGGGTCTTTTCCAATGAGTCAACTCTTCACCTCAGGTGGTCAAAGTATTGACATTTCAGCTTCAGTATCTTCAGTATCTCAGTATCTTCAGTCCTTTCAATGTATAGTCAGGGTAGGTTTCCTTTAGTATTGACTAGTTTGAATTCCTTGCTTTCCAAGGGACTCTCAAGAGTCTTCTCCAGCACCACAGTTTGAAAGCATCAATCCCCTGGAGTAGGTAATGGCAACCCACTCCAGTATTCTTGCCTGGAAAGTTCCATGGATAGAGGAGCCTAGAACTTTTTCATATTTCCCCATCCTTTGGTCAAGTATCTTCTGCCGATTTTTATCTGCGGTTTTGATTGGGTGTTTAAAGTTTTTCTCTATATTCTGGATAATTTTTTTCCCAGTCTGTGACTTGTTTTTCATTCTCTTAATGGAATCTTCTCAAGAGCAGAAGTTTGTAATTTTAATGAAGCTCAATTTACTGTGTTAAAAAAGTTTAGGATCTTATTTTTGGTGCCATTTCTAAGAAATCATTGCCTACTCCTCACTCACTAAGCATTCTCTCAAAGTCTGCACCAGACGGAGGAGGTAATTGGTCTAGGGTATAAAATTTAAGGAGTATTTCTCAAAGTTGTGTAAATCCCTGAGAGTGAGGACATCTTGAGTTTTGTACCCAAGTTCCTCATTTGCCTCAGTTTACTTCTGGTCCTGCTGTCTACTATGTTTTTTCCTAGAAGTATTGTGCTTTTATTTATCCAGTAATCAGTTGAGAGCCAAAAGAACTGTTTCTTCTCTTAGTGTTTTGAAATTCATGTACAAGTTTTAATGTGGAGATACGTTTTCATTTCTCTCAGATACGTACGTAGGAGTGGAATTGCTGGGTGATATGATGACTTTATTTTTAAACATTTTTGAAACTATCAGTCATTTTAAGTGACTGTATCATTTTGTGTTCCTACCAGCAATGCATGAGATTTCCAATTTCTTTATATTTTTGTCAATAATTTTTATTATCTTTATTATTGCAGTCCTTCTAGTCGTGTGAATGCTTTTTCACTGTGGTTTTGATTTGCAATTCCCTGAAGACTAGCACTGCCAATCAAAGTAATATACCATATTAAGAAACTAAAACTTAAAAAAATAGTTTTCTCATTTGTGTCCACAAATTTTTTGGAGTTGAGTTTATATACAGTGAGAGGCATGGATTTAAGTTCATTTTTTCTTATACACATATATGCACGTTTTCTAGTACCATTTATTGAACAGACTGTAATTTATCCTTTTAATTGCCTTTATACATTTATCAACAATTGGTTGATCATTCATTCATTTTGTGTATATTTCAGCATTTTATCTCTATTTGATGGATCTACTTTTCTATTTTTATATAACTGCGGTGTTTCTTGATTACTCTAGATTTATAATAAATCTTTAAATTGGGGCATGCCAGCTGGCTATTTTCCCCCAGTTTCAGTTCAGTTCTGTTGCTCAGTAGTGTCCAACTCTTTGCAACCCCATGAATCGTAGTACGCCAGGCCTCCCTGTCCATCACCATCTCCTGGAGTTCACCCAAACTCATGTCCATTGAGTCGGTGATGCCATACAGGCATCTCATCCTCTGTATTCCCTTTGTCCTCCTGCCCCCAATCCCTCTCAGCATCAGAGTCTTTTCCAATGAGTCAACTCTTCGCACGAGGTGGCCAAAGTACTGGAGTTTCAGCTTTAGCATCATTCCTTCCAAAGAAATCCCAGGGCTGATCTCCTTCAGAATGGACTGATTGGATCTCCTTGCAGTTCAAGGGACTCCCAAGAGTCTTCTCCAACGCCACAGTTGAAAAGCATCAATTCTTCGGCTCTCAGCCTTCTTCACAGTCCAACTCTCACATTCATACATGACCACAGGAAAAACCAAAGCCTTGACTAGACAGACCTTTGTTGGCAAAGTAATGTCTCTGCTTTTCAATATCCTATCTAGGTTGGTCATAACATTCCTTCCAAGCAGTAAGCGTCTTTTAATTTCATGGCTGCAGTCACCATCTGCAGTGATTTTGGAGCCCCTCAAAATAAAGTCTGATATTGTTTCCACTGTTTCCCCATCTATTTCCCATGAAGTGATGGGATCAGAAGCCATGATATTCGTTTTCTGAATGTTGAGCTTTAAGCTAACTTTTTCACTCTCCTCTTTCACTTTCATCAAGAGGCTTTTAGCTCCTCTTCACTTTCTTCCATAAGTGGTGGTGTTATCTGCATATCTGAGGTTATTGATATTTCTCCCGGCAATCTTGATTCCAGCTTGTGCTGCTTCTGGTCCAGCGTCTCATGATGTAGTCTGCATATGAGTTAAATAAGCAGGGTGACAGTATACAGCCTTGATGGACTCCTTTTCCCTATTTGGAACCAGTCTGTTGTTCCATGTCCAGTTCTAACTGTTGCTTCCTGACCTGCATATAGGTTTCTCAAGAGGAAGGTTAGGTGTTCTGGTATTCCCATCTCTTTCAGAATTTTCCACAGTTTATTGTGATCCACACAGTCAAAGGCTTTGGCATAGTCAATAAAGCAGAAATAGATGTTTTTCTGGAACTCTCTTGCTTTTTCCATGATCTAGTGGATGTTGGCAATTTGATCTCTGGTTCCTCTGCCTTTTCTAAAACCAGCTTGAACATCAGGAAGTTCATGGTTCACGTATTGCTGAAGCCTGGCTTGGAGAATTTTGAGCATTACTTTACTAGCATGTGAGATGAGTGCAACTGTGCAGTAGTTTGAGCGTTCTTTGGCATTGCCTTTCTCTGGGATTGGAATGAAAACTGACCTTTTCCAGTCCTGTGGCCACTGCTGAGTTTTCCAAATTTGCTGGCATATTGAATGCAGCACTTTCACAGCATCAGCTTTCAGGATTTGAAACAGCTCCACTGGAATTCCATCACCTCCACTAGCTTTGTTCATAGCAATGCCTTCTAAGGCCCACTTGACTTCACATTCCAAGATGTCTGGCTCTAGATTAGTGATCACATCATCATGATTATCTGGTTCGTGAAGATCTTTTTTGTACAGTTCTTCCATGTATTCTTGCCACCTCTTCTTAATATCTTCTGCTTCTGTTAGGTCCAGACCATTTCTGTCCTTTATTGAGCCCATCTTTGCATGAAATGTTCCCTTGATATCTCTAATTTTCTTGAAGAGATCTCTGGTCTTTCCCATTCTGTTCTTTTCCTCTATTTCTTTGCACTTATTGCTGAAGAAGGCTTTCTTATCTCTTCTTGGTATTCTTTGGAACTCTGCATTCAGATGCTTATATCTTTCCTTTTCTCCTTAGCTTTTTGCCTCTCTTCTTTTCACAGCTATTTGTAAGGCCTCCCCAGACAGCCATTTTGCTTTTTTGCATTTCTTTTCCATGGGGATGGTCTGGATCCCTGTCTCCTGTACAATGTGACGAACCTCCGTCCATAGTTCATCAGGCACTCTATCTATCAGATCTAGGTCCTTAAATCTATTTCTCACTTCCACTGTATAATCATAAGGGATTTGCTTTAGGTCATACCTGAATGGTCTAGTGGTTTTCCCTGATTTCTTCAATTTCAGTCTGAATTTGGTAATACAGAGTTCATGATCTGAGCCACAGTCAGCTCCTGGTCTTGTTTTTGTTGACAGTATAGAGCTTCTCCATCTTTGGCTGCAAAGAATATAATCAACCAGATTTTGGTGTTGACCATCTGGTGATGTCCACGTGTAGAGTCTTCTCTTGTGGTGTTGGAAGAGGGTGTTTGTTATGACCAGTGCATTCTCTTGGCAAAACTCTATTAGTCTTTGCCCTGCTTCATTCCGTATTCCAAGGCCAAATTTGCCTGTTATTCCAGGTGTTTCTTGACTTCCTACTTAGCATTCCAGTCCCCTATAATTAAAAGGACATCTTTTTTGGGTGTTACTTCTAAAAGGTCTTGTAGGTCTTCATATAACCATTCAACTTCAGCTTCTTCAGTGTTACTGGTTGAGGCATAGAGTTGGATAACTGTGATATTGAATGATTTGCCTTGGAAACGAACAGATATCATTCTGTCGTTTTTTGAGATTGCATCCAAGTACTGCATTTCAGACTGTTTTGTTGACCATGATGGCTACTCCATTTCTTCTGAGGGATTCCTGCCCACAGTAGTGGATATAATGGTCATCTGAGTTAAATTCACCCATTCCGGTCCATTTTAGTTCGCTGATTCCTAGAATGTCGACGTTCACCCTTGCCATCTCTTGTTTGACCACTTCCAATTTGCCTTGATTCATGTACCTGACATTCCAAGTTCCTATGCAATATTGTTCGTTACAGTATCTGATCTTGCCTCTTTCACCAGTCACATGCACAACTGGGTATTGTTTTTGCTTTGGCTCCATCCCTTCATTCTTTCTGGAGTTATTTCCCCACTGATCTCCAGTAGCATATTGGGCACCTAATGATCTGGGGAGTTCCTCTTACTGTATCCTATCATTTGACAGAACATGGTCCACTGGAGAAGGGAATGGCAAGCCACTTCAGTATTCTTGCATTGAGAACCCTATGAATAGTATGAACAGTATGAAAAGACCCCCAGTTTACTGAGGTATAATTGAATTTAACATTGTGTAACTTTAAGGTATATAACATGATGTTTTGATACATGCCTATTTCTCAAAATGTTTACCAGAACAAGGTTAGTTAACACATAGTTTACCTCATATAATTACCTTTTTGTTGTAATGGTGATGATGGTGAGAACATTAGAGTTCTTTACTCTCCTAGCAACTTAAACTACAGTTACCATGCTGCATTTATATTCCTGAAATTATTCATCTTACAACTGGAAGTTTGTACCCCTTGACCAATACCTCCCTATTTCCCACCTCTCAGGCAATCTAGCCACCATTCTACTCTTTCTATGAGTTTGATGTTTCTAGAGTCTACTTATAAAGTGAAGTTATATAGTGTGTATTTCTCTGTCTGACCTATTTCACTTAGCATGATGCCTTGAAGGTGCATCATTTGTTGTTGCAAATGACAGAAGTTCCTTCTTTTCTATAGTTTAATTATATATCTATGCCTGTATCTACTTGTCTACCTATATAGATAGATATAGGTGTAGATACAGATATAGATACAGATCTCACATTTTCTTTATTGATTTATCCACTGATGGACACTTAAGTTGTATCCATGTATTGGCTATTATGAATAATGTTTTAATAAACATGGGGGTGCAGATATTTCTTTACCCTGTTTGCATTTCCTTCGGATATATACCCAAGTGGATTTCTGGTCATGTGGTAATTTTAATTTTATGAGAAATCTCCATTCTGTTTTCCATAGTGGCTCTACCAACTTATATTTCTTCCAGGAATGTGCAATGTTCCTTATTGTCCACATCTTTGCCTTCATTTGTTATCATTTATCTTTTTGATAATAGCCATTCTAAAAGGTATATGAGGTAATACCTCATTGTGGTTTTGATTTGCATTTTCCTGATGATTAGTGACATTGAGCACCTTTTTAATGTATGTGTTGACCATTTGTATGTCAATGGTCATTTTTCTTTGGAAAAAATGTCTTTTCAAGTCCTCAGCTCATTTTTAAATAGGACTATTTGTTTTGGTTATTCAGTTGTGAAAATGAAACTCATGTCTGACTCTTTGTGACCCAATGGACTACATACAGTCCATGGAATTTTCCAGGCCAGAAGACTGGAACGGGTAGCCTTTCCCTTTGCCAAAGGATCTTCCTGACCCAGGAACTGAACTGGGGTCTCCTGCACTGCAGGAGGATTCTGTATCAACTAAGCTATCTGGGAACCCTCAGTTGTATGAGTCTCATATTTTGAATATTAACCCCTTATCAGACATATGGTTCAGAAATGTTTTTTCTTATTCACTAGCTTATCTTTTCATTCTGCTGATTGTTTCTATTGGTATACAAAAGCTTTTTAGTTTGATTTAGTCCAGCTTGCTTACTTTTGCTGTTGTATATAAAAAGTGTTGCCAAAACCAGTGTTGAGATTTCCCCCATGTTGTTTTCTTCTAGTAGTTTCATAGGTTGGGGTTTTACATTTGTCTTTAATTCATTTTCAGTAAGTTTTTGTGAGTGCCATAAGATAGGCCTCCAATTTCATTCTTTCACTTGTGTTTATCCAGTTTTCTCAATGTTATTTATTGAAGAGACTATCCTTTTCCCTTGAGTACACTTGACCCTTGAACAATATGGATTTGAACTCTGTGGGTTCACTTACATGTGAAATTTTTCAATAAACTCATACTACAGTGCAACCTGAGGTTGGTTTAATTATATATAGATTTTTGACTGCATGGGGGTTGATGCCTCTAAACCCCACATTGTTCTAGAGTCAACTGTATTCTTGGCTTTCTCATCAAATATTAGTTGACTATACATGCAGGGGCTTATTTTGTGCTCTCTTCTCTGTTCTGTTGACCTACACATTTATTTTTATGCCACTACTATGCTGTTTTGATTACCACAGCTTTGTAATATAGTGTGAAATCAAGAAATATGATGTTCTCAGCTTTGTTCCTTTTCTTCTTTTTTTCAGAATTGTTTCAACTATTCGGGGTCTTTTGTGGTTCCACACAAATTTGGGGATTGTTTTTTTCTTTTTTTTTTTTTTAAATTTTGAATATCTGAAGTAAATTTATTAATAAGGACAAAAATATGGACAAGAGAATTTGTAGAGAATAGAACTAGTCCAACTCTTGAATAAACATTAAAATATGTTATTAATACTAATAGAAAAATGTAATTGGGAGCTAGTTGATGACACACATTCACAAACAATTCTCTGATTGGTCTAAAAAATGATTTTCACTTTGTTCAGCTTTTTCTTGTAAGAATGAGAGGACAGTTCTGCACTTCACATGTCAAAGTTGAACCTAGAAGCCTTGTGCTTCTGGTTCTTTAAATCACATTTTTTTTTTAAATCCTCCAGGAAGTAGTTTATTTTTTTTTAATACTTTATTCTACATTACAATACTGTATTTGTTTTGCCATACATTGACATGAATCAGCCACAGGTGTCCACGATCTCCCAATGCCAAAGCCCCCTCCCACCTCCCACCCCACATCCTCTCCCTGAATCATCCCGTGCACCAGCCCCATGCATCCTGCATCCTGTATTGAACATAGACTGGCGCTTCATTCTTACAAGATAGTATACATGTTTCAATGCCATTCTCCCAAATCATCCCACCCTCTCCCTCTCCCTCAGAGTCCAAAAGTCCGTTCTATACCTCTGAGTCTCTTTTGTTGTCTCACATAGAGGGTCTTCATTACTATCCTTCTAAATTCCATATATATGTGTCAGTATACTGTACTGGTGTTTTTCTTTCTGGCTTACTTCACTCTGTATAATCGGCTCCAATTTCACCCATCTCATTAGAACTGAGTAGAATTTATTCTTTTTAAGGGCTCGTCTTTGGAATTTTGATAAGAATTGCTCTGAATCTATAGATGGTTTTAGGTAGTATGGACATTTTAGCAATGTTAATTCTTGCAATTCATGAACACAGGATACCTTTCCATTTGTTTGTGTCTTCAATTTCTTTTTCCTAGCCTTGTAGTTTTCAGTGTACAGATCTTTCACTTCCTTGATCAAATTTATTCCTAAATATTTCATTGTTTCTGATGCTGCTGTGAATGAGATTGCTTTCTTAATTTCTTTTTCCATTATTTTATTGTTAGCACATAGAAACAGAACTGATTTCCATATGGTGATTTTATATCCTACAGCTTTACTAAATTTGCTGATTAGGTCCAACTGTTTTTTTGTGTGTGTGCAGTATTCAGAATTTTTATTTGTAAGATAATATCATCTGCAAATAAAGACAATTTTACATCTCTTTTTTCCAGTTTGAATGCCTTTTATTTCTTGATCTTTCCTGATTGCTCTAGCTGGGACTTCCAGTACTATGTTGAATAAGAATGTTGAGAGTGGACACCTTGGTCTTCTTCCTGATCTTAGCGAGAAAGTTTTCAAACTTTTACCGTTGAGTATATTACTTGTGGGTTTGTCATATTGGCCTTTATTGTGTTGATATTTTCTTTCTATGAGAATTTTTATCATGAAAGATGTTAAATTTTGTCAAACACTTTTTCTACATAAACACTTTTTCGATATGGTTTTTGACTTTCATAAATTTGGCATAAAACTGGAGAATTGTCAAGCTCTTTGAATTTGTTTCCCATCTTTCTGGGATCATTGTCCTTTGTTTTATGGTTTCCAGTGTCTTGAGGAACGATTCTTTCATATATTTTGACAGTTTCTTAAGTTTTTCAGGTGGAATGGTACATTTGGTCTCTGTTATTCCTTCTTGTTCAAAAAAAATTATAAGTATTAATTTCACACTAGGGAGTTTCCAGATACCTTTCCATTACTTATTTATAATTTAAATATACATGGTCTTAGGACATCCTTTATCTGACTCAATTTCCTTAAATTTGTTGAAGTTTGTTTTATGATCCAGAATTATGTTAAATCTTGGAAAATGTTGTATGTGTACATGAATGCAATATTTATTCTGCTATTGGGTGGGTGATGTATTTTCTTTTTAATATAAATTTATTTATTTTCATTGGAGATTAATTACTTTACAATATTGTATTGGTTTTGCCATACATAACATTAATCTGTCCCAGGTATACACATGTTCCCCATCCTGAACTCCCCTATTCCTCCCTCCCTGTACCATCCCTCTGGGTCGTCCCAGTGCCCTAGCCTCAAGCATCCAGTATCATGCATTGAAATATCAACTAAGATAAGTTGATTAATACTTATCACTCAAGTCATTTATATGCATATTTATTTCCTGTACTTGATCTATTAATTACTGAGAAGGAGTGTTGAAATCTCCTATTACAAATGTGGATTTCTTTATTTCTATGTAAGTTCTATTACATCATGAGAAACGCTGGACTGGAAAAAACAGAAGCTGGAATCAAGACGGCCGGGAGAAATATCAATAACCTCAGATATGCAGATGACACTACCCTTATGACAGAGTGAAGAGGAGCTAAAAAGCCTCTTGATGAAAGTGAAAGAGGAGAGTGAAAAAGTTGGCTTAAAGCTCAACATTCAGAAAACGAAGATCATGGCATCCGGTCCCATCACTTCATGGGAAATAGATGGGGAAACAGTGGAAACAGTGGCAGACTTTATTTTGGGGGCTCCAAAATCACTGCAGATGGTGACTCCAGCCATGAAATTAAAAGACGCTTACTCTTTGGAAGAAAAATTATGACCAACCTAGATAGTATATTCAAAAGCAGAGACATTACTTTGCCAACTAAGGTCCGTCTAGTCAAGGCTATGGTTTTTCCTGTGGTCATGTATGGATGTGAGAGCTGGACTGTGAAGAAGGGTGAGTGCCAAAGAATTGATGCTTTTGAACTGTGGTGTTGGAGAAGACTCTTGAGAGTCCTTGGACTGCAAAGAAATCCAACCAGTCCATTCTGAAGGAGATCAACCTTGGGATTTCTTTGGAAGGAATGATGCTAAAGCTGAAACTCCAGTACTTTGGCCACCTCATGCGAAGAGTTGACTCACTGGAAAAGACTCTGATGCTGGGAGGGATTGGGGGCAGGAGGAGAAGGGGACGACCAAGGATAAGATGGCTGGATGGCATCACGGACTTGATGGACGTGAGTCTGAGTGAACTCTGGGAGATGGTGATGAACAGGGAGGCCTGGTGTGCTGTGACTCATGGGGTTGCAAAGAGTCGGACACGACTGAGCGACTGAACTGAATTGATGTAAGTTCTATATTTGCTTCCTCTATTTTAAGGCGCTGTTGTTAGATGCATACACATTTAGAATTGTTCACTTGGTGAATTGACCCCTTCATAATTATGTAATGGCACCTTTTATTCATGTTAATGTTGCTTGTTTTGAAGTTTACATGTCTGATATTAATATATTCATTCTAGATTTCTTTCCTTTCCTAATTTTTAAAAACAGCTTTATGAATGTATACGAATGTCTGAGTCACATTGCTGTGCACCTGAAGGGGTCACAATATTGTTAATTGACTATACTCCAAAATAAAGTAAAAAGTTAAAAGAAACAGCTTTATGGAGATATGTTTCAGACACCATAAAACATACCGATTTAAAGTCATTAAGTGCATGCATTTAATGGTTTACCAGTTCCATAAAGTTATGAGACCAACTCCACTGCCTAATTTTAGAGCATTAGGTTCTAAAAGAAATGCCATACAAATTTGTGGTCATTCTCCACTTCTCCTAGCCCCTAGCCCAAGAGGCAATCATTAATCTAAATTCTGTATTTATAAATCTACCTATTGCAGGCATTTTCTGTAAAGAAAATATTCTGTGGCCTTTTGTCACTAGATTCTTTTACTTCACACAAAATGTTTTCAAGGTTGACTCATGTTGTCTTATATGTAAGTACTAGATTCATTTTTTACTCACAAGGAACACTCTGTATTATGGACATACCTAACTTTATTTATCCCTTCATTAGCTAGCTGGTGGGCATTTTGATTATTTCCACTTCTGAGTGCTATAAATAGTGAACTATGGACAAGTTTCTGCAAGTTTTTGCATGGACATGTTTTTTGGGTAGATACTTAGGAAGGGCTTCCTTTTCCTCAGACGGTAAAGAATCTGCCTGCAATGCAGGAGACCTGGCTGCAGTCCCTGGGTCAGGAAGATCCCCTGGAGAAGGGAATGACTGTTGCTGCTGCTGCTGCTAAGTCGCTTCAGTCGTGTCTGATTCTGTGCGACCCCACAGACAGCAGCCCACCAGGCTTCCCCATCCCTGGGATTCTCCAGGCAAGAACACTGGAGTGGGTTGCCATTTCCTTCTCCAGTGCATGAAAGTGAAAAGTGAAAGTGAAGTCGCTTAGTTGTGTCCGACTCTAGCGACCCCATGGACTGCAGCCTACCAGGCTCCTCCGTCCATGGTATTTTCCAAGCAAGAGTACTGGAGTGGGGTGCCATTGCCTTCTCCAAGGGAATGACTACCCACTCCAGTATTCTTGCCTTGAGAATCCTCATGGACAGAGGAGCCTGGTGGACTGTAGTCCATGGGGTTGCAAAAAAATGGACATGACTGACCGACTAACACTTCACTTCAGATATTTAGAGGAATTTTGGGTCAAATAGAAACTCTATGCTTAATATTAATACTTTGAGGAAATGTCACACTATTTTCCAAGGTAGCTACATTATTTTCTCATCCCATAAACAATGTATAAGATTTCCAGTTTCTTTAGATCTTTGCCATTGTTTGCTATTCTTCTCTTTTTTTTTATTATAACCATCTTAGTTGGTGTAAAATGATATCTCACTGTGCTTTTGACTTACACTTCCTTAATGATTTATGATACTGAGTATCTTTTTGTGTGTTTCAGTTCAGTTCAGTTGCTCAGTTGGGTCCGACTCTTTGCGACCCCATGAATCACAGCACGCCAGGTCTCCCTGTTCATTACCATCTCTCGGAGTTCACTCAGACTCACGTCCATAGAGTCTGTGATGCCATCCAGACATCTCATCCTCAGTCGTTCCCTTCTCCTCCTGCCCCCAATCCTTCCCAGCATCAGAGTCTTTTCCAATGAGTCAACTCTTCGCATGAGGTGGCCAAAGTACTGGAGCTTCAGCTTTAGCATCACTCCTTCCAAAGAAATCCCAAGGTTGATCTCCTTTAGAATGGACTGGTTGGATCTCCTTGCAGTCCAAGGGACTCTCAAGAGTCTTCTCCAACACCACAGTTCAAAAGCATCAATTCTTTGGCACTCAGCCTTCTTCACAGTCCAGCTCTCACATCCATACGTGACCACAGGAAAAACCATAGCCTTGATTAGACAGGCCTCAGTCGGCAAAGTAATGTCTCTGTTTTTGAATATACTATCTAAGTTGGTCATAACTTTTCTTCCAAGGAGTAAGCATTTTCTACTTTCATGGCTGCAGTTACCATCTGCAGTGATTTTGGAGCCCCCAAAAATAAAGTCTGCCACTGTTTCCACTGTTTCCCCATCTATTTCCCATGAAGTGATGGGACTGGATGCCATGATCTTTGTTTTCTGAATGTTGAGCTTTAAGCCAACTTTTTCACTCTCCTCTTTCACTTTCATCAAGAGGCTTTTTAGCTCCTCTTCACTTTCTACCATAAGGGTGGTGTCATCTGCATATCTGAGGTTATTGATATTTCTCCCGGCAATCTTGATTCCAGCTTGTGTTTCTGCCAGTCGAGCATTTCTCATGATGTACTCTGCATAGAAGTTAAGTAAGCAGGGTGACAATATACATCCTTGACGGACTCCTTTTCCTATTTGGAACCAGTCTGTTGTTCCATGTCCAGTTCTAACTGTTGCTTCCTGACCTGCATACAGATTTCTCAAGAGGCAGGTTAGGTGGTCTGGTATTCCTCTCTCTTTCAGAATTTTCCACAGTTTATTGTGATCTACACAGTCAAAGGCTTTGGCATAGGCAATAAAGTAGAAATAGATGTTTTTCTGGAACTCTCTTGCTTTTTCCATGATCCAGCGGATGTTGACAATTTGATCTCTGGTTCCTCTGCCTTTTCTAAAACCAGCTTGAACATCAGGAGTTCACGGTTCATGTATTGCTGAAGCCTGGCTTGGAGAATTTTGAGCATTACTTTACTAGCATGTGAGATGAGTGCAATTGTGAGGCAGTTTGAGCATTTTTTGGCATTGCCTTTCTCTGGGATTGGAATGAAAACTGACCTTTTCCAGTCCTGTGGCCACTGCTGAGTTTTCCAAATTTGCTGGCATATTGAGTGCAGCACTTTCACAGCATCAGCTTTCAGGATTTGAAACAGCTCCACTGGAATTCCATCACCTCCACTAACTTTGTTCGTAGTGTTGCGTTCTAAGGCCCACTTGACTTCACATTCCAAGATGTCTGGCTCTAGATTAGTGATCACATCATCATGATTATCTGGGTCGTGAAGATCTTTTTTGTACAGTTCTTCTATGTATTCTTGCCACCTCTTCTTAATATCTTCTGCTTCTGTCAGATCCATACCATTTCTGTCCTTTATCGAGCCCATCTTTGCATGAAGTATTCCCTTGGTATCTCTAATTTTCTTGAAGAGATCTCTAGTCTTTCCCATTCTGTTCTTTTCCTCTATTTCTTTGCATTGATTGCTGAGGGAGGCTTTCTTATCTCTTCTTGCTATTCTTTGGAGCTCTGCATTCAGATGCTTATATCTTTCCTTTTCTCCTTGGCTTTTCATCTCTCTTCTTTTCACAGTTATTTGTAAGGCCTCCCCAGACAGCCATTTTGCTTTTTTGCATTTCTTTTCCATGGGGATGGTCTTGATCCCTGTCTCCCGTACAATGTCACAAATCTCATTCCACAGTTCATCAGGCACTCTATCTATCAGATCTAGGTCCTTAAATCTATTTCTCACTTCCACTGTATAATCATAAGGGATTTGATTTGTGTATTTAATTACCAGTTATGTATTTTCTTTAAAGAAATATATATTTAAAAATTTTCAATATTATTTTATGTTTTAACTATTGGGATTTAAGTACTGTTTTTAAATACTGGAGTTTTCTTCTGTCAAAAATATAATTTAAGTATTTTCTCCAATCCTGTGAGCTGTCTTTTCATTTCTTTGATTATATACTTCACAGTACAAAAGTTTTAAATTTTGTTGAACTCTAATTTATGTTTTATCTTTTGTTATTTGTGCTTTAGTTTCATACTAAAGAAGCCATATGCTAACAAAATCATGAAGATTTATTCTTAAATTTTTTCTTCTAAGAGTTTTATAGTTTTAACTCTTATGTTTATGTATACGTATGTTTTGAGTTAATATTTTTGGAAGATGTGAGGTAGAGTTCTAACTTCATTCTTTTGCATGTAGATATTTGGTTATCTGAACATCATTCATTAAAGAGAATATTCTGTGCTTATTATCTTTGTTTCTGTCGTTCATAGTATTCTTTTATAATTCTTTTTTATTTCTATAAGGTTGGTAGACATATTCCCTCTCTCATCCTTTATGTTAGTAATTTGAGTCTTCTTTTTTTTTTTTCTTGGTCATTCTAGCTGTTTGTTGATTTTGTTGATCTTTACAAACAACCAACTTTGGGTGGTTTTAGTTTTCTCCATTGTTTTTCTATTTAAAATTTCTGCTCTAATCCTTATTCATCCCTTCCTTCTATTTACTTTGAATTTATTTTACCTTTCTTTTCCCAGTGTCTGAAGGTTGAAGGCAAGGGTGCTTATTTGAGATTTTTCATTGTTTATATTGTATATTATACAGTTCTCAATTTCCTGCTAAGTACTGCTTTCACTGCATTTTTATGTTTTTGCTTAATAAACAGACTTTGTGTGCTTTTTTTTTTTGCAGTTTAAGTTTATAAGAAAAAGTGAGAAGTACATAGATTCCATATACTCTTCAATGTCCCCAACTTCCCCTTTATTTAATATCTTGCATTATAGTGCTATATTTGTTACCATCGATGAGCCAACATTAATACATTATCATTAATAATACATTATCATTAAAGTCCATGGTTTACTCTTTGTGTTGTACATTATAAGCATTTTGACAAATGCATAATAATGTACATTCCTCTTCACAGCATCATACAAAATAATGGTTTTATTGCCCCAAATATCTTGTTATAATCCTCTGATTACTTATCTCTTCCTCCCTCCTCCAGAATTCCTGTCAAGCACTGGTCTTTTTACTGCTTCCATAGTTTTGTCTTTCAGAATGTCATGTACAGAGTTTGAATCCTATAGTGCGTATGTAGCCTTTTAAGATTAGCTTCTTTCACTTAGTAATGTGCATTTAAGGTTCCCCTATATCAGAGTTTAGAATCTAAGCACAGATATGACTGTGGAGACTGATTTGTGCTCTCCAGCCTGCTGCTGACTTCAAGAACCATGGAGGATTTCTCTCTGTTTCAGAGCTTGGATGACAGTTGTTTGATTCTCTGATTAGTTCTGATTAGTTCTCTGCCTCCCCTCTGGTTTTCTGTGCTTCAGGAGATGCCACTTTATACTGATGCCCTGCCTCCACCCACTGTGCCTCTCACTCACCCTCTGTCTTCAAAGGACTACTTTAGCTGCTACTTTGTATTAGTTGAAGATTTAGATTTTGGTGGAGAGATGTCTGTCAACTACCCTGACCCACTATTGGCTTTTATCAGTCTCTGATTTATACTTACAGAAGACTTGCAGTAATTCATAATAGTTTTTCTCAGTTGTTATGCACAATACAACTTGATGAGGGATATCTCTGCCAGCTTTAATCGGATTACCAGATTTTAGTGTATTATTCCATGCATTTAGTGAAGGCTTTGGGAAGTAGTTAGGGGGTGAGTAAAAATTAGCTAATTGAATGAAATTCCTTGGTAATCTAAAATGTCATCCCAGTCAACATGGGACATTTAATGCTTCTTTAAGAAGTTTCGCATATCTCTCCCTACCATTATCCATAGTAGTCTTCTAGGGATAAAATTATCATGAGTCTCTCAAGAATGGCTTATCATTTCTGGAAAAATAGTTTTCTTTTTTTTTCAACATTTTAGCCTCAAATCTCTGATATTATTACTAAAAACACTATACTTTTGCATGTTATCTGGCTTGTTCTTGTTCGTAGAATGGGGGTGATGATCTTTTGTGATTTTCTACATTCTAATCCAAAAAGTCAAACAAGAGATGGCAAGGGTAAACGTCGATATTCTAGGAAGCAGCAAACTAAAATGGACAGGAATGGGTGAATTTACTCAGATGACCATAATATCTACTACTGTGGGCAGGAATCCCTCAGAAGAAATGGAGTAGCCATTATGGTCAACAAAAAATCCGAAATGCAGTACTTGGATGCAGTCTCAAAAACGACAGAATGATCTCTGTTCGTTTCCAAGGCAAATCATTCAATATCACAGTTATCCAAGTCTATGCCTCAACCAGTAACACTGAAGAAGCTGAAGTTGAATGGTTTTATGAAGACCTACAAGACCTTTTAGAAGTAACACCCAAAAAAGATGTCCTTTTAATTTCAGGGGACTGGAATGCTAAAGTAGGAAGTCAAGAAACACCTGGAATAACAGGCAAATTTGGCCTTGGAATACGGAATGAAGCAGGGCAAAGACTAATAGAGTTTTGCCAAGAGAATGCACTGGTCATAACAAACACCCTCTTCCAACACCACAAGAGAAGACTCTACACATGGACATCACCAGATGGTCAACACCGAAATCTGATTGATTATATTCTCTGCAGCCAAAGATGGAGAAGCTCTATATTGTCAACAAAAACAAGACCAGGAGCTGACTGTGGCTCAGATCATGAACTCTGTATTACCAAATTCAGACTGAAATTGAAGAAATCAGGGAAAACCACTAGACCATTCAGGTATGACCTAAAGCAAATCCCTTATGATTATACAGTGGAAGTGAGAAATAGATTTAAGGGTCTAGATCTGATAGAGTGCCTGATGAACTATGGAATGAGGTTCGTGACATTGTACAGGAGACAGGGATCCAGACCATCCCCATGGAAAAGAAATGCAAAAAGCAAAATGGCTGTCTGGGGAGGCCTTACAAATAGCTGTGAAAAGAAGAGAGGCAAGAAGCCAAGGAGAAAGGAAAGATATAAGCATCTGAATGCAGAGCTCCAAAGAATAGCAAGAAGAGAAAAGAAAGCCTTCTTCAGCAATCAATGCAAAGAAATAGAGGAAAAGAACAGAAGGGGAAAGACCAGAGATCTCTTCAAGAAAATTAGAGATACCAAGGGAACATTTCATGCAAAGATGGGCACGATAAAGGACAGAAATGGTCTGGACCTAACAGAAGCAGAAGATATTAAGTAGAGGTGGCAAGAATACATGGAAGAACTGTACAAAAAGATCTTCACGACCCAGATAATCATGATGATGTGATCACTAATCTAGAGCCAGACATCTTGGAATGTGAAGTCAAGTGGGCCTTAGAAGGCATTGCTATGAACAAAGCTAGTGGAGGTGATGGAATTCCAGTGGAGCTGTTTCAAATCCTGAAAGCTGATGCTGTGAAAGTGCTGCACTCAATATGCCAGCAAATTTGGAAAACTCAGCAGTGGCCACAGGACTGGAAAAGGTCAGTTTTCATTTCAATTCCAAAGAAAGGCAATGCCAAAGAATGCTCAAACTATTGCACAATTGCACTCATCTCACATGCTAGTAAAGTAATGCTCAAAATTCTCCAAGCCAGGCTTCAGCAATACATGAACCGTGAACTCCCTGATGTTCAAGCTGGTTTTAGAAAAGGCAGAGGAACCAGAGATCAAATTGCCAACATCCACTGGATCATGGAAAAGCAAGAGAGTTCCAGAAAACATCTATTTCTACTTTATTGCCTATTCCAAAGCCTTTGACTGTGTGGATCACAATAAACTGTGGAAAATTCTTCAAGCGATGGGAATACCAGACCACCTAACCTGCCACTTGAGAAATCTGTATGCAGGTCAGGAAGCAACAGTTAGAACTGGACATGGAACAACAGACTGGTTCCAAATAGGAAAAGGAGTCCGTCAAGAATGTATATTGTCACCCTGCTTACTTAACTTCTATGCAGAGTACATCATGAGAAATGCTCGACTGGCAGAAACACAAGCTGGAATCAAGATTGCCGGGAGAAATATCAATAACCTCAGATATGCAGATGACACCACCCTTATGGTAGAAAGTGAAGAGGAGCTAAAAAGCCTCTTGATGAAAGTGAAAGAGGAGAGTGAAAAAGTTGGCTTAAAGCTCAACATTCAGAAAACGAAGATCATGGTATCCAGTGCCATCACTTCATGGAAAATAGATGGGGAAACAGTGGAAACAGTGGCAGACTTTATTTTTTTGGGCTCCAAAATCACTGCAAATGGTGACTGCAGCCATGAAATTAAAAGATGCTTACTCCTTGGAAGAAAATGTTATGACCAACCTAGATAGTATATTCAAAAGCAGAGACATTACTTTGCCAACTAAGGTCCGTCTAGTCAAGGCTATGGTTTTTTCTGTGGTCATGTATGTATGTGAGAGCTGGACTATGAAGAAGGCTGAGTGCCAAAGAATTGATGCTTTTGAACTGTGGTGTTGGAGAAGACTCTTGAGAGTCCCTTGGACTGCAGGGGAGATCCAACCAGTCCAATCTGAAGGAGATCAGCCCTGGGATTTCTTTGGAAGGAGTGATGCTAAAGCTGAAACTCCAGTACTCTGGCCACCTCATCCAAAGAGTTGACTCATTGGAAAAGACTCTGATGCTGGGAGGGATTGAGGGCAGGAGGAGAAGGGGACGACTGAGGATGAGATGGCTGGATGGCATCACTGCCTTGATGGATGTGAGTCTGAGTGAACTCCGGGAGATGGTGATGAACAGGGAGGCCTGGCGTGCTGCGATTCATGGGGTCGCAAAGAGTCGGACACGACTGAGTAACTGAACTGAACTGAACTGAATCCAAAAAGTAGGATCTACTGAGTGTCCTGTCCTGAAAGAATGTCAGATTTTGTCAATTGCTTTTCTCCATCAGTTGAGATGGTATGTTTTTCTTCCTTCATTGTATTAATGTGTTGTGTTACATTGACTGTTTTTCATATGTTGAACTACTTAGCCAGGATGGCCAAGGAAAAAAAAAAAAAAGGAAACAATACTCAAATTACTAAAGTGAAGAATGAGAGAGGGAATATATCTACCAACTTTACAGAAATAGAAAGGATTATAAAGGCATATGATGAATGACAAGTTAAGTAAAGAAGATAAAAGGAACAAATGCCTAGAAAGACACAAACTATTAAAAATGACTGAAGAAGTAGAAAACATGTGTAGAAAAGTAGAGAGTTTGAATTAGTCATCAATAATTTGTCATAAATAAAAGCCCAAGACTAAATGGCTTCATTGGCAACTACCATAAAGCTTCTTTAGAATAAAAATGTATTTTTAAAGAATTAACACCAATCCTTGTCAAATTCTTCTTAAAAATAGAATATAATCACTTCTTTCCAATTACTACTATGAGACCAATATTACTCTGATATTAAAATCATAAAAACACAACATAAGAGACTACAGGCCAATATATTTATATTTATATATATTTATGATATACACACTAATACCAGATTCTTAAGAAAATATCAGCAAAGTGAATTTAGAAACATAAAGAAAAGAGTATGCAACATGGCTAAGTTGAATGTATACTAAAAATGTGAATTTAGTTCAGATTCCAAAGTAAATACATGTCTTTTATAGAATAAAAGACAAAATCCCCAGGTATCTCAATAGACAAAAAAACATTTGATATCAAAATTAGAGAAAAACAATGTAAGAAAATAAAGCCTCAGACCAATATAAATATGGATCAAAATACTGTCATACTGAATCCAGTAACATATAAGAAGGATTATGCATCATGACCTAGTGGCATTTATTCCAGAAATTCTAGGTTTGTTTAACATATGAAAAGTAATCAAAGACAGCATAGTGACTGAATAATGGATAAAACCACATGATTATCTATGTCAATAATCCCTGAAAAAGTATTTGACAAAATTCAACACCTGTTCATAAGGGAAACACTCAACAAATCATTAATAGAAGGTTCCTCAATATGATAAAGGTCTCTATTAAAATCCGAGATTGCCGTAGGACCTAAGGACTTTTCATCGATATGTATTTTCCCTAGTTCTCTGTGATAAACTTCTGGCTGGTCTACCTTTTAGTCTACTGTTAATGTATAATGAAGCTACCAGTTTTCTTGTAATTGGCCACCAGTAAAATTGAAGTTGTTTTCAATAATGCCTTTGGACTTGAACTTGCTCATGCTTTTTTAAAAATAAAATTAGTCTCTTTAGTCTTACCTGTGGAGCTTTTTGTTCTCATGTCTGCTATTTTCCTGGGAAGAACTTATATGCCAATGCAAAGGAGCAAGGGGTAGAGATAGAAGCATGCTTTTCCTAGCTGTTGGAGCAGAGCTCTGGGCATGAAGCTTAACTCTTTTAAAAGTCTATAACCTCTGCCATTTTAGAGAGCTGGATCAGGTGTGTCCAGGGTACAACACTCTCTGCCTGCTATGCTTATGAGAGTTCCCATCCTATGAGTAGGGACTGGGTGGGAAAAGGAAGACTGGTCCACTGTGATTGTCCAGAATATTATCTCTGCAATATGAAGTTTAGGATTATAAGTGGTACTGGTAGCCAACTCCTCCCAGTATAAAACTGTGGTCCTAGGCTGGGAGCTAAGTGGAGAGGAAGCCCATCTATTTGATTGCAGATGCTTGGAGTAGAATTTTTATCACACGAAGTTGGTAGTAGTGGGGATATAAACATATCAAGGCTGCCGTGCCACAGACTCTCACTTTTCTTGCCAAGGTTTAGATTATTTTCTTTATTAGATGTTCCTCCATTTGCTTTGGGCCCTTAGGACATTTCCAGAGGCTTTAAATATTTTTGTACAATAGCTTTCTGTAGGTAAATGAGGATAGGATCTACTGTGCTCCTCAAACTGCCATTCTGGAAGTCTACCCAAAGGTGTTTTTTTTTTTTTTTTTTCCATATGGGTGTTCACTTCACTCAGAACTATTTATTAAACACACCATCTTTTCTTGAGTACTGCAGTTTCTTCTTCTCATAGATCAGATCATCATATATGTATGTGTCTGACTCTGGATTTTATATTGTGTTCCAAGAATTAGTTTGTTTAACATTTTGGTGATACTACAGCCTCTTGATTACTGTCTTTTTATCTGGTTACTATTTCCTCCTATCTTTTACAAAACCTTAGTTATTTTTGGCCCTTTGCATTTCCTTATAAATTTCAGGATCACCTTGTAAATTTTCCAAAAACATACTGGGATATTCACTGAGATTGTGTTGAATCCATATATTAATTAGGGGAGAATTTATATCCTAACAATAGTCTTCTGAGCTGTAATGTACCCATTTACTTATGTCTTTAAATGTTTTCTCAAAATATAATTTTAATATTCAATATAAAATTCTTTTACACTTTCATAGCTATATCTAGGCATTTGATTTCTTATATAATTTTAAGCAATGTTTTTTTCAGTCAAGGTTTCATCAGAGAAATAGAACCAGTTTAAATATATATATACATATATATTTAAAGAGAGAGAATGTGGGGGCAGGTCTGAAATCTACTGGGAAGACTGAACAGGCAGACTGGAACTCTTCAGCATCAGCTAAAGTTGCAACCACAGGCAGATGATATTCAGATAAATCTCAGTTCTGCTCTTACGTTCTTTCAACAAACTCAATCAGGACCACCTGTGTTTAGGACAATCTTTTACTTCAAGTCAACTAATTATCATATCTACAAAATACATTCAGAGCGGTGTATATATTTGTATTTGAATACCTGGAGACCAGAATCTAGCGAAATGGACACAGAACTGTATCACAGTGTCATCAAATTTCCTTTCCATTTTTATATTGTATTTAATATTTATTGATAATACATTTATATTATTTGCAACATAATATACTCATATACAATATATTTATATACTTATTTTATGTTATATGTATGTACTTTTAAATTTATATTGTAATGGAAACTTTATTTTTAATGGTGGAGACATTATAAACAAGCAAATCAGATAGTAATAAATGCCATGAAGAAAATTAAAGCAGGAGATGGGTAAACATATCTGTCTAATGAACTTGAGGTGGAGGAAGTAAGTTTAGAAGAAAAATGGTGGTGAGTGGCATGAAAATAGGATGGAATAGGATGGCCGAGATGCACCCTCCCAGGTAGCAGATGTTTTGGGGGCGCCTGTGTGCGGTAAAAGAATGGCACAGGAAGATGGCTCGGATGGAGAGTCCAGGTTGTTCAGATGATAAAATTTCCTTTACAATTTAAATATCTGTTGCTGAAATTAAAAAAATGGATTTTCATATCCTAGCTTGCTAAATTCACTTAATTCTAAGAGTTTGTTCATAAATTCCTTGAGTTCATCAAGTATCTAATCTTGTGTGTAAGTAATGAAAATTTTATTTCAACCTTTCTAATCCTTATGCCTTTAATTTCCTTTTCTTGTTTTATTGTACTCATTTGGACCTGCAGTTCAAATTTGATTAAAAGTGATAATAGAAGTCATCCAGGGTGTTTTGTTTCTACTAGTCATGGTAAAATATTTTATTTTTACCATTGAATGTAATGTTTGCTGAAATCTTTTTTGAATGTATTTTCTTAGAATGAGCAAGTTGCCTTTTATTCCTATTTTGCTATAAATGTTTATTATGAACAGATTTTAAGTTTCTCAAATACCAATTCTGCTTTTCTGCTTCTATTAATATGGTCCTGATTTTTCTCTTTTTAACTTTGATACTGTGATGAATTACATTGGATGATTTTTGAGTGATAAACCACCCTTGGACACCCAGAATGAAGATCACCTGATTGTGATACATTCTGTTGTTTTATTTATTGCCAGATTTGAAATGTTAAATGTTTAGTAAGGGTTTTTAAACATCTATATTCATGATAGAGATTCGTCTGTAATTTTTCTCTCTTTCAAAGTTCTGGTCAGATTTTAGAATCAAAGTTTTGCTGGTTTCCTAAAAAGAGTTGGGATGTCTTTATTCTTATGTGAGTATGCACATGAATTTCATAAAGTTAATGCTATTTCTTTCTTAAATGCTGGATCTGGGATTTTTGTTATGGGAAAATTTTAAGTAATGAAGTAAGTTTCTTTATAGATATTGGACTATTAAAATTGTCTATGCATTATTTTTTCAGCTTTGGTAAATTATGTTTTCAAGCACTTGCTTTTTCTTTCTAAATTTTAAATTTAATTGCATATATTTGTTCATAATAACCTCATTAGTTTTAAAATATCTTTAGGATCTCTTGCAATATGCCTCTTTTCCTTATATTAGTAATTTCTGTTTTCTTTTAACTTAACCAATCTTCTTGGACATTTATCAGTTTTCTTCAGCTTTTCAAAGAACACAATTTTGCTTCTTCTGTTTTTCTATTTATATTTTTAAAGCTCAATTATTTATAACCTGATCTTTATTTTCTTCCTTATAATATTCTTTATTGTTATTTTTCTAACTTCTTGTAAGTTTAAAATATGATTTTCAGTGTTTCCTTGATTCTAATATGAGAATATATATATATATACACGCACATATTCCACTAATTTCTACTAAAGCTATATACCAAAATTTTTTACATATTCATTGTATTTATTCTACTTCATCTTGAAATATTTTATACTTTTATTTGTGATTTCACCTTTGATCCATTGATTATTTAATAAGGTATTATATAATATATTTTATTTATCATTTTGTTGTTGGCTTTTAAGCTACTTCCACTGATGTCAAGAAGATGCTTCAAATGATTTCCATCTTTATAAATGTGTTGAGATTTTCTATGTTGTGAAATTTTATTAAATGCTCCCTATACCCATTAAAAGAAAATAAATTCTGCCATTTTTGGTTGGAGTTGTTCTATGTATAACAAAAGGTCATGTTTCATTATGTTGATCACACTTTCTTTGTCTGTACTCATTTGTGTGTGTGTGCTCAATTATTCAGTTGTGTCTGACTCTTTGCAACCCCATGGATGGTAACCCATCAGGCTCCACTGTCCTTGGAATTTTCCAGGCAAGAATACTGGAGTGGGTTGCCATTTCCTACTCCAGGGGATCTTCCTGACCTAGGGATCGAACCCAACTCTCTTGTGCCTCCTACATTGGCAAGTGGATTCTTTACCACTGGGCCACCTGGGTATGTGTGTTAATGTTTCATCCATTTTTATGTAGAGTTTTTGCCAAGACTGCTTGTCCATCCCACTAGGAAGCAGAAATCCTTTCATTCCTTTTTATCAAACACCACAGACACATTGTCAACTCTTAAATATATTTCCATCCAGACTTTTCGTCTGAATCCAAGTTAACGAATCTAAATATGTAGTGAGTATCTTTATATCTCTCTGATACTTCACATTCATGTTAAAATTGAAATCATCTTCCACCTCAAACTTCACCCCATCAATCTTCCCATCTTACTGAAAGAAGTATTATCAGTTAAATTTTTCATGTAGAAAAAAATAAGAGTATCAAGTTTAAACTCCATTCTTGATGTCCATAGCACATGCAGAAAGTCAATAAGTTCTACATTTTTGACATCTCTCTGTTCTATCTCCTCTCCATATCCACAGATACTCCTCAATTATCTCCTGTTTGAACTCTTTGAGAACATATTAGTTGGCTTTCTTGCCCTTAGGAAGAGTCTAATTTTCTCTTATTTGCTCTCCATATAATTGCCAGGGTTATCCTTATAAATCATAAATCTGATTTATTACTTCTCTACTTAAAATCCTTAAATAGCTTATTACCTGCAAGGTACAATTTAGACATCTAAGTTTTTGTGATAATGTTCTTTTTCCCAGAACATCATTCTTGTATTCCATCTCATGACTTTGTCCACTTGGAAAACATCTTTTCTATTTTGCAAGAATGAGTTCGTCAATTTCTTTGACCACCCTCAACTGGGATGGCATATTTCCACCACTGTTCATTATTAAGTCCAATCCAGCCTTCTATCACAAAACTTCTAAAACTTCATCTCATTTAATTTTACAAATCTGTGACGCCTATCTATCCCAAGACTCTGAACAACTCAATAGCAAGAATTTTGACTGGTTCATCTTTGTGTAAGTCAGTACTGAACTTGACAGTTACTGGACACACAGTAAATATCAGTTAATTGAGTAAATAGAAATGTGAAGAACTGCATGTGATTTGCTGTATTTTCACTGATCAGCTGGTAAAGAATCCGCCTGCAATGTGGGAGACCTGGGTTTGATCCCTGGGTTGGGAAGATCCCCTGGAGAAGGGAAAGGCTACCCACTCCAGTATTCTGGCCTGGAGAATTCTATGGACTCTGTAGTCTACTGGGTCGCAAAGAGTCGGACACGACTGAGCGACTTTCACTCACTCAGTGTGAAAAATTTTGTGTTCATTTTAATCCATTAATCTTATTATCTTCTATATTTGATCAGAAACAATGTTATTCTGTGAATAGCTCTGTTTTGTCTGTGAAGCCCTAACTACTGTAGGCTATGTCTGGTATTTCAGTTAATCAGTTAAGCTACCATAGAAATAAACAAGAGGATAAATGACTTAGACAGAATCTTTAATGTGACATCTCTCATGAGAATGGATTCATTTTACCAAGTAGCAGAGCAGAGAGAGTAATAACAGTCATGTAGGTGATCCTGAGAATAACTGCCTTTAGAATTCCCACAGGTTAAACTCATTATCTCCCCACAATCCTCTCTCCTTTTCCACTCTCCACCACAGTGAGAATCATCATTCATATGGTTGCAAAATCACATCTGTTATGGTCAGTTTTTCACTTACTCCTTTGTTTCACCCTATATTCTTCAATCCATTACTAAGTCCTATGGATCTTACCCCTAAAATAGTTCCCACATCTGTCAATTTCCTTCCCTTTTCACTGCCATCACCCTCATCCAAGACACCACCATCTTACAGCATGTGTAATTCCTTGTGCATGCCTGCTAAGTCGCTTCAGTAGTGTCTGACTCTTTGTGACCCTATGGACCATAACCCACCAGGCTCCTCTGTCCATGGGATTCTCCAGGCACAAATACTGGAGTGGGTTGCCATGCCCTCTTCCAGGGGATCTTCCTGACCCAGGGATCAAACCCACATTTCTTACGTCTCCTGCATTAGATGGGTTCTTTACCACAAATGCCACAGGGAAAGCCCATGTAATTCCTTACCATAATATTTCTTGTATACTTCATTCTTCTCTGTCACCAATAGGCTGTAAACTTCCTGAGAACAGAGTATATTTCTGATACTCTATTCCTCTACAAACACGTCCTCAAATATGAAAGTGGGTGCTAATAGTGTATTACTTACTCGAAAGTTCTGGAGAAGGGAATAGCAGTCCACTCCAGTATTCTTGCCTGAAGAATCCCATGGACAGAGGAGCCTGGTGGGCTACAGTCTGTGGGATCACAAAGAGTAGGACACCACTGAGTGACTAACACTACTACTACCCCAAAGTGTTCTATTTGCATTTTAACAATAGCCTTCCAAGAATGATGCTTTAGGACAAGATTTCCCAAGTGATAGTATGTAAAACACTAGTCAGGTATTCTGGGTTAAATAACTGGGGAAGCTGCAACTTTATCTTCTTGTTGTATATAGTATCTGTTTACTATATTAAAGATTTTGAAACATACTTCAGTAAAGCATACAGATTAATTGTATATAGCCCAGTATTTCCCACACTTATTGGATCAGAAAACTTATTGTTCATGGCATATCCTTTAAAGTCTTGCTGAATGGTGTTTTTGGGCACAGTGTATAAAATGATTCATAAATGATCAACTTTGAACTCTGTCCAATGTAGGACATTTATAAAGAGCAAGCAGGGCTTTGGGTTAGCCCTGAAATTCTCTTGAAAGCTGAAGGTGTCTTCCAAATGACCTCAACAACTTCTTAACACACTATGGCATCCAAGGATTAACTCCTTGGTCTAATATTTGGTCTTTCCAGTGTTGTTTCGTCCCTGATTATCTGAGTACCCTTGCTGATTTTACACAACAATGCTTCTGTTGGGAATGCCAGGTGATCCATCCTGTTTCTTCTTCTCATAAAAACTTTTTTTTTTTTAATTGTCAGTCCCACTGTAGCTCATTAGTTCTGTTTGATTATTTTTCCCTGGGTAGAATGAGAAACTTTATTTATTTATTTTTATTAAATTAATTTTAAAATTTTAATTGGAGGCTAATTACTTTACATTATTGTGGTGGTTGTTTTTTTTTGCCATATATCAACATGAATCAGCCACAGGTGTACATGTGTCCCCCATCCTGAACCCCCTTTCATCTCCCTCCTTGCTCCATTCCTCTGGGTTGTCCCAGAGCACCATCCTTGAGTCCCTTCTTCATGCATTGAACTTGCACTGGTCATCTGTTTTCCATATGGTAATATACATGTTTCAATGCTATTCTCTCAAATCATCCCACTCTCACTTTCTCCCACAGAGTCCAAAAGTCTGTTCTTTAAATCTGTGTCTCTTTTGCTATCTTGCATATAGGGTCAATGTTACTACCTTTCTAAATTCCATATATATGCATTAAGATACTGTGTTTCTATTTCTGACTTACTTTGCTCTTACTAGGCTCCATTTTCATCCACCTCATTTGAACTGACTCAAATGCATTCTTTTTAACAGCTGAGTAATATTCCATTGTGTATATGTACCACAACTTCCTTATCCATTTGTCTGCTGATAAACATGTAGATTGCTTCCACGCCCTGGCTATTGTAAACAGTGCTGCAATGAACATTGGGGTACACGGGTCTCTTTCAGTTCTGGTTTCCTCGGTGTGTATGCCCAGTGGTGGGGTTGCTGGGTCATATGGCAGTTCTACCTCCAGTTTTCTAAGGAATCTCCACACTGTTCTCCATAGTGGCTGTACTAGTTTGCCTTCCCACCAATAGCATTTATAGTTTGCAGGCTTTTGACGGCAGCCATTCTGACCGGCATGAGGTGGTACCTCACTGTGGTTTTGATTTGCATTTCTCTGATAATGAGTGATGTTGAGCATTTTTACATGTGTTTGTTAGCCATCTGTATGTCTTCTTTGGAGAAATGTCTGTTTAGTTCTTTGGCCCACTTTTTGATTGGGTCATTTATTTTTCTTGTATTGAGCTGCATGAACTGCTTGTATATTTTGGAGATTAATTCTTTCTCAATTGTTTCATTCGCTATTATTTTCTCCCAGAATAAGAAACTTTTTGAGTTGCACTACTCAGCTGCCTTCCTTCAAAGTTGGCATAAATAATTTTTAGGGGAAAACATTACCAATCATCATAAGAGGACTCTGGTTCTCTTGTGTGGGCATTTTTGTGTGTGAAACAGAAAGAGAGAGAGAAAGAGAGAAAGAAAAAGAGACAGAAAGGTGGAGATATTCATTTTTATATGTCTCTTCTATAGTGTCTGTGAAAATCAGAACTATTCAATAGCTTGGGAGCTTCCCTGGCCCATGGAAAGCCCTTGGAGATTTTGTCACTCATGTCACCCTACCACTGACCCAAGGCCATACACATCTTGTCTCACCGTCTTCCAATCCTCAATCTCATTATTCCCACATCTGCTAAGAAGACAACTGACATCACATCTGTCATCACAGTGGAAGTCTCCTGGCAGAGAATTATCACCTTTGTGTTAGACTCTCTCCCCAAGAAAGGGTGTCCCTCTCCTTTACAAGACAGATTCCTACTCTGAAAATCTCTTCTCTCCAAGATCCTGAGGGATCTTGCTGCTATATTTTCCACCTACTTATGTATTCATTGACAAATAGTTCTTAAACTATTCCTATGCTCCAGTCACTGTCCAAGGTACTAGGATTTGCAATTGAGAATGAAAGAGTAACTATTCCTGTCCTCATGAAGCTCACTCATTTCCCGCTCTTGAATGTCTTCCTCTGCACTGTGTCTTTCCTTCCCCTCAGCCCTCAAAACCAGCCAAGAGTTTCACATAAAGAGAAAAGCATTTGTCCTTTCAATGACCATCTGATTCCTGTCACACACCGCCCCTACTCCTTTCCCCACAGTTTGTAAAATAACCTTTCTGAAGCACAGATACAGTTCCCCACTACCTACATGCTGAAGCTCCAATTTCTTAGTAAAGCATACAAGACCCTTCACAATATGGCTCTAGTCTGGTATCTTGATCTAACTTCCTCCAACTTCTCACTACAAACCCTGTGCTCAAAGCTGGGACTAGAGTGAGGTGTCTAAGATAGGAACGTAAGAGTGAATGCCTCCTCAAATTTTTGTATCCTGGCTACTTCACTCAGCTTATCTGAGTCCCAACCCTGCTTATCTTGGGGCCACACTTGATGGGCTCTAAGCTCCCAAACACACAATGTGACTTTACATCTCTGTGCCTTTGCAGCGTTTGCTTTGTTTTCACCATCCCCTCCTCTCTTATAATTAAAGGCAACTTTAAAATGTTTTAGTTATGTTTGAGTCACACCTTACTAGAGTAGAAGCCCTGAGAGAGCAGGCATCATGTCTATGTTACCGAATCCACTTCAAAACCACTTCATCCATGGAATCCTCTGTGACACTTCTGTCCCTCTGCAAATTCAATCTCTATTCCTTTTGTGCTCACACAAAGCTTCAAGAATATAATTCAGTTGTAACTTTATCACATTGAAAGATATTTACATTGAGTATCTCTCTTCGACTATATACCTATTTACATAAATGTTTTGTGTTAGGACTCTGTGCAAAGTAGCACAGAGTTTTTGTCTACTGAACAGCCAGTTTCTCCTATTATTAACATCTTACAATAGTATGGCACATTTTTCACAATTAGTGATCCAATTTTGATACATAATTATTAAAGTTCCTACTTTGTTCATATTTCCTCTGTTTTTCACTGATGTCTCCTTTCTGTTCCATGATATTTCACCCAGGATACCACATTATATTCAGATGCCACATCTCTTTAGGCTCTTCTGGCTTGTGATAACTTTTCAGACTTCCTTTGTTTTTGATGACAGTTTTAACGATTACTGGTCATGCATTTTGTGTGATGGATTTCATAATTTCCTTATTTTTTCATAACTAGACTAGAGTGACATATATTTGGATGGAATACCTCAGAGGTAAAGTGCCGTTCTCATCACATCTTATCAAAGGTATAATATCAATATACGTTAACCTTGATTATCTGGTTTGAAGTAATGTTTGCCAAGTTCTCCTCTGCAAAGTTACCCCTTTCCCCTCTCTTTCCATACTGTCTCTTTTGGAACAAAGTCACTATGCACAGCCCACACTTAAGGACTGGGAAGTCGTGCTTTACCTCCTTAAGGGTGAAGCATCTGTGTAAGTTATTTGGAAATCTTCTGCACCTGAGATTTGCCTATTATTATTGTTTATTTAGTAATTTATGTCAGTATTTATTTATATCAAAAGTTTTATGCTTTTAGATTACAAGCTTATACTATTTTGCTGCTTGCATTTTTCTAGCCTAGATTATTGAGAGGTATTTCAGTTAGTTCCTGTATGCTTTTCACACTATCTCATTTTATTTTTTTAGCATTTTTAATTTCTGGCATTACAAGATACTCCAAAATGATCTTGTGTAATTCTTGTGCCAAGGTTAGGAGCAGCCATTTCTTCAAGAAGCCCTGGTTTGAAAAGCTATGTCCACACAAAAATATGTAGGAATGCTAATCTATTTTATGATTCCATTTAATTTACTTGGCAAAAATCATGTGGATCTTGTCAGATGAGGATGAGCTAATATAAAATTAACAAGAAATAACCCTTACTCATGCTTCTCTACCAGATATGGTATTCTTGCTCTAATGAATCATTTTGAATATATCCTCTGATATTTGGTATGTGACTTTTTTTTTATAAAACTAAAGGATTTGTTTCAATATTCATCAGAAAGAAGGATGAGAAATTATTCTCATTCACCTGGATAGACAGCAGCCTATATTAATAATAGTCTTCATTAAGGTCTATTTGAACTCTTCAGCTCTTTGTAAGAATATTCTCAAGAGAATTTGATAGTCTGGAAAGTCTATAAGATCTCATGCTAGTCCACTAATATTGATAATCAATTTACTTGGCTCTGATAAAAAGAAAGTGGCAAATGTTCTGGATTCATGACTCCAGAGGGTGGTAGATAAATCTCATAAGGACACAAGGACTTGTTGAATTCACAAGGACACATTGGGGAATTTTAAAGGATCAAGTTATCTGGGCCACACAGGCATGCATCTTCCTTGAAAAGGACATGTTATTGTACCTTGCATCTCTTACTACTGAGAAAGTACTACAGCACTTGGTAGGTCTCTTTGGATTTTGGAGATTACATGTACTATAATTGGGAATACTGGCCTGACCCATCCAAGTGATGACTTTGACATGTTAAGTAGTGCTAAAGGCAAGAAGAGGCATTGAGAAAGTTCTGCCTGTAGTAAGGGGGCACTGTCTTTTGGGATAAACCACCCAGCAGATCCCATGGTGTCAGAGATGTTTGTGGTAGATTAAGATGCTAGTAGAATCTTTGGTGAACCTGAACAGTGAAGGTGAAGCACAAATCCCTAGGATTCTGAAGTAAGTCCACTCTGTCTGCCACAGAAATATATACTATTCAGAAAGAAGCTGCATACATGCCATTCAGTTCTGATAGAGAATGAATGAGTGTCTGTCCATGGGACATTAATCGACTATGCAGCCCTGGGTTTTGTCAGACCTACCAGGCCATAAGACTGGGCCATCACAGGAGCAATCCATAGTATGGTAGAAGTAATGTACTTGGAATTACATCTATGTCCAGGGAGCATGAGTAAGTCACAGAACCAGTGCCTCAGTCCTTATTGTTGTAATAAGGCCTCTCTTTCAGATCACATTTATGGCCTCATGAGGCATTCTCTATACCTGGCTGACAGAGGAAGAAAAGGCATGGGTTTGGTTCCTGTGTTGATGTGAACCAAAAATGAATGGCAGCTGTACTACAGCCCCACTCATAGGCAACTCTGAAATACAGTAGTAAGGAGACATGCTTCTGGTCCACAGAGCTCATCAATCATCCTCTTTGGGTGAAGACATAACTAAGCATATGTATGGACTTCTGAGCAGTAGTCAGTAGTTTGACTGGTTGGACAAGTTGTTGGAAGAAGCAGGACTGGAAGGTCAAGGCAAAGGGGAGGCATGAGGATGGAACGAAAGATGTGCACACAGTGTGAGGATCTTTGTCTCACAGCAATGCCCATGAGAGGACAGCCACTGAAAAAGAAGAAACACTACGCAAGTCAACAGGATGACTTGTTCAGTAGATATCCGCCAGCCTGTTTGGCATATGGGCACTTGCACCATGCACCTATGAATGGAGTAACCATGATACCAGAGATAGAAACTATATATTGGACCAACAACACAGGTGCTCCCTTGCCAAGACTTATTAGCTACAACCATTTGGTATCTGGAGTATCTTTTTGATCTTTCAGTACCAGAGGCCAATGATAAAACCTCAATTTGGTACTTTAACTTGAAGAGAGAAACCAGACATTTGGTGGCAAGTTGATTACTTCTTGCCCTGTAAGGAGCAATGACTTATTTTACCTATGACTTACTTGTACTCTGAGTAAGGAGTTCCCTTTCCTGCCTGCAGTGCATCAGCCAACTCTACCATCTGAGTTTCCAAAGAAGTCTGATTTACCAACATGAGGTCCTGAATAATAGTACCTTGCATTAATGAATTCACTCATCACAAAGAGGGAATGACAATGGGTGTGCCACTATGTAATCCACTAATTCTATCATATGCCACATTACCCGGAAGTTGCCAGCCTAAAAGAGTACTGCCATAGTCACTTGAAGGATCAGAGAAAGTAACATCTTAAATATGATGCCTATGATTTGGGTACTCTGTTCTTTAATGAAGCAGTCTATGTCTTGAATGAATCATCATTATATGCTGCTTTATGTCCAACAGGTGGACTACATAGATATGGGGGAAATGGGTGGAAGGAATGGCCCCACTCACCATCATTCCTAATGACTCACTTGGAAACTTTAAGTTCTGTCATTCTAGATGGCCTAGTTTCTAGAAGGTAGATGCATCTCCCAGGAGACACTGTATCATTCCTAATAGGCCTAAAGATACAGCTGCCACCTGGTAATTTGGGGGTTCTCATTCCAATAGAACAGCAGGCAAAGAAAGAGATTAATATACTGGAAAAGGTAACTTGACCATCATGAGTAGGTAGAATTGTTGTTCTGACATCCATTTGTTGACTGTGAATGGACAATGGACCTGAAAAGAAGGGGCTGGAGCACAGAGAGGCCAATCATTTTCCTGTTATGTCCAGCCTCCCAGAGATCCTGAGCTCCTCAGGACTGATTCTACCTACACAGCAATAAGCTTAGAATGTGGCAGGAATGGAGGTTATTCCCAAGGTGACCTCCAGAAAGCATCTACAGAAAGCACCACCATAGAGGGAGGTGGGAGGGGAGGTTCAGGAAGGAGGGGACCTACGTATGCCTATGGCTGATTCATGTTGATGTATGGTAGAAACCAAAACAATATTATAATTATCGTCCAATTGCAATAAGTAAAATTTTAAAAAATTCCCCAACCTTACAAGACCTGCAGATTTGCTCCACTCTCAGGGGAGGAAATGTGTTCATTAACTATGGGCCAAGAGGGAATATGGCAATCGGGCTTTGAATGTCAAGAAATGTGTACAGAGCTTGCTCAAAAGTCAAATGGAAGAAATTGTTCAGTGCTGACTGAAATGGCCTCTTCTGGAGCTTGTGAGAATTTGACTTCATCAACCAGAGGAGGTATCAGCTTGATATATCCAAGTTTTCCTTTTTTTGTATTCTATTACTTGGCACTTGGTATTCCTCACATTGTTCCATATTTGTTCAATGTTCCTTATTTGCTGAGTACCTGCAGTGTGCCAGGCTCTGTGTGGTTCAAGTAGTTGTGGGTTTGGGGAAGTGAGATTGGGGGCCAAGACAAGACACAATGTTCAGTTAGCTATGGCACCTTTCTTTGAGGAGCTTGAGATCCAGCAAGGCAAACAGAACTTTGATCAAAAGCAGTGTAAATGTGCTAGAGTAGAAGTCCAAACAGTATCATGGGACTCCAAAGGAATAAGAAGCTGCACAGCTGCCTGGAGATCAGGGATGCCATCACAAAGGAGAGTACATTTGAACAAAGGTTTGATTTTTAAAAATTTCATTTTAAATTGGTTTAAAACAAGTTAAAATTTTTATTTTTATTTGTTGTTTTTCCTTGCTGCTTTTAATATTTGTTCTTTGTGTTTGGTCTCTGTTAATTTGATTAATATATGTCTTGGGGTGTTTGGCCTTGGGTTTATCCTGTTTGGCACTCTCTGGGTTTCTTGGACTTGGGTGATTATTTCCTTCCCCATTTTAGGAAGTTTTCAACTATTATCTCTTCAAGTATTTTCTCATGGTCTTTCTTTTTGTCTTCTTCTTCTGGGACTCCTATAATTCGAATGTTGGAGTGTTTCATATTGTCCTGGAGGTCTCTGAAGTTGTCCTCATTTCTTTTAATTTGTTTTTCTTTTTCCCTCGCTGATTCATTTATTTCTACCATTCTATCTTCTATTTCACTAATCTTATCTTCTGCCTCTGTTATTCTACTATTTGTTGCCTCCAGAGTGTTTCTGATCTCATTTATTTCATTATTCATTAAATGTTGACTTTTTTATTTCTTATAGGTCCTTGTTAAAATATCTGCAAATCAATCAATGTAATTCACCACATTAACAAATTGAAAAATAAAAATCATATGATTGTCTCAATAGATGCAGAGAAGGCCTTTGACAAAATTCAACATCCATTTATGATAAAAACTCTCCAGAAAGCAGGAATAGAAGGAATGTACCTCAACATAATAAAAGCTATATATGACAAACCCATAGCAAACATTATCCTCAATGGTGAAAAATTGAAAGTGTTTCCCCTAAAGTCAGGAACAAGACAAGGGTGCCCACTTCACCACTACTATTTAATATAGTTCTGGAAGTTTTGGCCACAGCAATCAGAGCAGAAAAAGAAATACAAGGAATCCAAATTGGAAAAGAAGAAGTAAAACTCTCACTGATTGCAGATGACATGATCCTCTACATAGAAAATCCTAAAGACTCTACCAGAAAATTACTAGAGCTAATCAATGAATATAGTAAAGTTGCAGGATATAAAATCAACACTCAGAAATCCCTTACACTCCTATACACTAATAATGAGAAAGTAGAAAAAGAAGTTAAGGAAACAATTCCATTCACCATTGCAACGAAAAGAATAAAATACTTAGGAATATACCTACCTAAAGAAACTAAAGACCTATATATCAAAAACTATAAAACACTGATGAAAGAAATCAAAGAGGACACTAATAGATGGAGAAATATACCATGTTCATGGATCAGAAGAGTCAATATAGTGAAAATGAGTATACAACCCAAAGCAATCTACAGATTCAATGCAATCCCTATCAAGCTGCCAGCAGTATTTTTCACAGAACTAGAACAAATAATCTCAAGATTTGTATGGAAATACAAAAAACCTAGAATAGCAAAAGCAATCTTGAGAAAGAAGAATGGAACTGGAGGAATCAACTTGCCTGACTTCAGGCTCTACTACAAAGCCACAGTCATTAAGACAGTATGGTACTGGCACAAAGACAGAAATATAGATCAATGGAACAAAATCGAAAGCCCAGAGATAAATCCACACACCTATGGACACCTTATCTTCGACAAAGGAGGCAAGAATATACAATGGAGTAAAGACAATCTCTTTAACAAGTGGTGCTGGGAAAACCGGTCAACCACTTGTAGAAGAATGAAACTAGATCACTTTCTAACACCACACACGAAAATAAACTCAAAATGGATTAAAGATCTAAATGTAAGACCAGAAACTATAAAACTCCTAGAGGAGAACATAGGCAAAACACTCTCCGACATAAATCACAGCAGGATCCTCTATGATCCATCTCCCAGTATACTGGAAATAAAAGCAAAGATAAACAAATGGGATCTAATTAAAATTAAAAGCTTCTGCACAACAAAGGAAACTATAAGTAAGGTAAAAAGACAGCCTTCGGAATGGGAGAAAACAATAGCAAATGAAACAACTGACAAACAACTTATCTCAAAAATATACAAGCAACTTATGCAGCTCAACTCCAGAGAAATAAATGAACCAATCAAAAAATGGGCCAAAGAACTAAATAGGCATTTCTCCAAAGAAGACATACGGATGGCTAACAAACACATGAAAAGATGCTCAACACCACTCATTATCAGAGAAATGCAAATCAAGACCACCATGAGGTACCATTTCACACCAGTCAGAATGGCTGCGACCCAACAGTCTACAAGCAATAAATGCTGGACAGGATGTGGAGAAAAGGGAATCCTCTTACACTGTTGGTGGGAATGCAAACTAGTACAGCCACTATGGAAAACAGTGTGGAGATTCCTTTAAAAAATTGCAAATAGAACTGCCTTATGACCCAGCAATCCCCCTGCTGGGCATACACACCAAGGAAACCAGAATTGAAAGAGACACATGTACCCCAATGTTCATTGCAGCGCTGTTTATAATAGCCAGGACATGGAAGCAACCTAGATGTCCATCAGCAGATGAATGGATAAGAAAGCAGTGGTACATATACACAATGGAGTATTACTCAGCCCTTAAAAAGAATAAATTTGATTCAGTTCTAATGAGATGGATGAAACTGGAGCCGATTATACAGAGTGAAGTAAGCCAGAAAGAAAAACACCAATACAGTATACTGACACATATATATGGAATTTAGAAAGATAGCAATGATGACCCTGTATGTGAGACAACAAAAGAGACACAGAGGTATAGAACGGACTTTTGGCCTCTGAGGGAGAAGGAGAGGGTGGGATGGTTTGGGAGAATGGCATTGAAACATGTATACTATCATATAAGAAATGAAGCGCCAGTCTATGTTCAATACAGGATACAGGATGCTTGGGGCTGGTGCACGGGATGATCCAGAGAGATGATATGGGGTGGGAGGTGGGAGGGGGCTTCAGCATTGGGAGATCGTGTACACCTGTGGCTGATTCATGTCAATGTATGGCAAAACCAATACAGTATTGCAAAGTAGAATAAAGTAAAAAAATAAAAATAAAAAAAAATAAAGGGATCGTATTAAATGCTGGAAAAAAATTTTTATTTTTAATTGCTTTACTGTGTTGTGTTGGTTTCTGCTATAAAACGTGAATCAGCTATAAGTATACATATATCCCCTTCCTTTTGAACCTCCTAACTGTCTCACCCATCATCCCAGCCCTCTAGGTCCTCACACAGCTCCATACTGAGTTGTCTGAGCCAAGGCTTGACTGACAAATAAGAGCTTAAGGTTGAGGGAGAGGAAAAAGGTCATTCTTGGCTGAGATAACAGAGTATGCAAGGACATCATAATCAGAAATATGGCTTAATTCTGTGCAATGTAAGTGAGGCTTTGTGGGAATCGGATCCATTACAAAACTTTCCAGGCTGTTCTCTGAGTAAGAGTGCATGGCCCAAGAGGTCATAAAGGTGCCAATCCCCAGCTTATATTCTGCTTCTCAACTGAAGGATTCTGATAAGAAGGTGCTTCTTCCTATAGAAAGTGAAAGTGAAAGTCACTCAGTCATGTCCTACTCTTTGTGATCCCATGGACTATACAGTCCATGGAATTCTCCAAGCCAGAATACTGGAATGGGTAGCCCTTCCCTTCTCCAGGGGATCTTCCCAATCCAGGGATTGAACTCAGGTCTCCCACATTGCACACAGATTCTTTACCAGCTAAGCCATAAGGGAAGCTTAAGAATACTGGAGTGGGTAGCCTATCCCTTCTCAAGCAAATCTTCCCCACCTAGGAATTGAACCGGGGTCTCCTGCATTATGGGTGGATTCTTTACCACCTGTGAAAGGGATTTTATTCTGTAAGTTTTAACATCAGTGGACCCAGTCCTTCCATCATTTCTCTTCTGTCTTAAAGCTTCATCTCAGAGTTCAGTTCAGTTCAGGTCAGTCGCTCAGTTGTGTTTGACTCTTTGTGACCCCATGGAGTGCAACATGCCAGGCTTCCCTGTCCATCACCAACTCCCAAAGCTTGCTCAAACTCATGTCCATTGAGCTGGTGATGACATCCAACCATCTCATCCTCTGTCATCCCCTTCTCCTCCTGCCTTCAATCTTTCCCAACATCAGGGTCTTTTCAAATGAGTCACTTCGCATCAGGTGGCCAAAGTATTGGAGTTTCACCTTCAGCATCAGTCTTTCGAATGAACATTCATGACTGATTTCCTTTAGGATGGACTGGTTGGATCTCCTTGCAGTCCAAGGGACTCTCAAGAGTCTTCTTCAATGCCACATTTCTTTTTTTTTTTTTAATTAAATTTATTTATTTTTTAATTACAATACTGTATTTGTTTTGCCATACATTGACACGAATCAGCCATAGGTGAACACAATCGCCCAATGCCGAAGCCCCCTCCCACCTCCCACCCCACATCCTCTGCCTGAATCATCCTGTGCATCAGCCCCATGCATCCTGCATCCTACACCAAACATAGATTAGCGCTTCGTTTCTTACAGGAAAATACACATGCTTCACTGCCATTCTCCCAAACCATCCCACCCTTTCCCTCTCCCTCAGAGTTCAAAAGTCCACTCTATACCTATACCTCTGTGTCTCTTGTTGTCTCACATATAGGGTCATCATTACTCTCTTCTAAATTCCATATATATGTGTCAGTATACTGTATTGGTGTTTTTCTTTCTGGCTTACTTCACTCTGTATAATCGGCTCCAGTTTCATCCATCTCATTAGAACTGAGTCAAATTTATTCTTTTTAAGGGTTGAGTAGTATTCCATAGTGTATATGTACCACAGCTTTCTTATCCATTCATCTGCTGATGGACATCTAGGTTGCTTCCATGTCCTGGCTATTATAAACAGCGCTGCAATGAACATTGGGGTACATGTGTCTCTTTCAATTCTGGTTTCCTCAGTGTGTATGCCCAGCAGTGGGATTGCTGGGTCATAAGGCAGTTCTATTTGCAATTTTTTAAGGAATCTCCACACTGTTTTCCATAATGGCTGTACTAGTTTGCATTCCCACCAGCAGTGTAAGAGGGTTCCCTTTTCTCCACATCCTGTCCAGCATTTATTGCTTGTAGACTTTTGGATCGCAGCCATTCTGACTGGTGTGAAATGATACCTCATTGTGGTCTTGATTTGCATTTCTCTGATAATGAGTGATGTTGAGCATCTTTTCATGTGTTTGTTAGCCATCCGTATGTCTTCTTTGGAGAAATGCCTATTTAGTTCTTTGGCCCATTTTTTGATTGGTTCATTTATTTCTCTGGAGTTGAGCTGCATAAGTTGCTTATATATCTTTGAGATTAGTTGTTTGTCAGTTGTTTCATTTGCTATTGTTTTCTCCCATTCAGAAGGCTGTCTTTTCACCTTGCTTATAGTTTCCTTTGTTGTGCAGAAGCTTTTAATTTTAATTAGATCCCATTTGTTTATCTTTGCTTTTATTTCCAGTATACTGGGAGATGGATCATAGAGGATCCTGCTGTGATTTATGTCGGAGAGTGTTTTGCCTATGTTCTCCTCTAGGAGTTTTATAGTTTCTGGTCTTACATTTAGATCTTTAATCCATTTTGAGTTTATTTTTGTGTATGGTGTTAGAGAGGGGTCTAATTTCATTCTTTTACAAGTGGTTGACCAGTTTTCCCAGCACCACCTGTTAAAGAGACTGTCTTTACTCCATTGTATATTCTTGCCTCCTTTGTCAAAGATAAGGTGTCCATAGGTATGTGGGTTAATCTCAGGGCTTTCGATTTTGTTCCATTGATCTATATTTCTGTCTTTGTGCCAGTACCATACTGTCTTAATGACTGTGGCTTTGTAGTAGAGCCTGAAGTCAGGCAAGTTGATTCCTCCAGTTCCATTTTTCTTTCTCAAGATTGCTTTGGCTATTCGAGGTTTTTTGTATTTCCATACAAATCTTGAGATTATTTGATCTAGTTCTGAGAAAAATACTGCTGGTAGCTTGATGGGAATTGCATTGAATCTGTAGATTGCTTTGGGTAGTATACTCATTTTCACTATATTGATTCTTCCAACCCATGAACATGGTATATTCCTCCATCTATTAGTGTCTTCTTTGATTTCTTTAATCAGTGTTTTATAGTTTTCAATATATAGGTCTTTAGTTTCTTTAGGTAGGAATATTCCTAAGTATTTTATTCTTTTCGTTGCAATGGTGAATGGAATTGTTTCCTTAACTTCTTTTTCTACTTTCTCATTATTAGTGTATAGGAATGCAAGGGATTTCTGAGTGTTGATTTTATATCCTGCAACTTTACTATATTCACTGATTGGCTCTAGTAGTTTTCTGGTCGAGTCTTTAGGATTTTCTATGTAGAGGATCATGTCATCTGCAAACAGTGAGAGTTTTACTTCTTCTTTTCCAATTTGGATTCCTTGTATTTCTTTTTCTGCTCTGATTGCTGTGGCCAAAACTTCCAGGACGATGTTGAAGATTAGTGGTGAAAGTGGACACCCTTGTCTTGTTCCTGACTTTAGGGGAAATGATTTCAATTTTTCGCCATTGAGGATAATGTTAGCTGTGGGTTTGTCATATATAGCTTTTATTATGTTGAGGTATGTTCCTTCCAGTCCTGCTTTCTGGAGAGTTTTTATCATAAATGGATGCTGAATTTTGTCAAAGGCTTTTTCTGCATCTATTGAGATAATCATATGATTTTTATTTCTCAGTTTGTTAATGTGATGAATTACATTGATTGACTTGTGGATATTGAAGAATCCTTGCATCCCTGGGATAAAGCCCGCTTGGTCATGGTGTATGATCTTTTTAATGTGTTGCTGGATTCTGATTGCTAGGATTTTGTTGAGGATTTTTGCATCTATGTTCATCAGTGATATTGGCCTGTAGTTTTCTTTTTTGTGGTGTCTTTGTCAGGTTTTGGTATTAGGGTGATGGTGGCCTCATAGAATGTGTTTGGCAGTTTACCTTCCTCTGCAATTTTCTGGAATAGTTTCAGTAAGATAGGTGTTAGCTCTTCTCGAAATTTTTGGTAGAATTCAGCTGTGAAGCCGTCTGGACCTGGGCTTTTGTTTGCTGGAAGATTTCTGATTACAGTTTCAATTTCCGTGCTTGTGATGGGTCTGTTAAGATTTTCTATTTCTTCCTGGTTCAGTTTTGGAAAATTGTACTTTTCTAAGAATTTGTCCATTTCTTCCAAGTTGTCCATTTTATTGGCATATAATTGCTGATAGTAGTCTCTTATGATTCTTTGTATTTCTGAGTTGTCTGTCGTGATCTCTCCATTTTCATTTCTAATTTTGTTGATCTGATTTTTTTCTCTTTTGTTTCTTGATGAGTCTGGCTAATGGTTTGTCAATTTTATTTATCCTTTCAAAGAACCAGCTTTTTGTTTTGTTGATTTTTGCTATGGTCTCTTTTGTTTCTTTTGCATTTATTTCTGCCCTAATTTTTAGGATTTCTTTCCTTCTACTAACTCTGGGGTTCTCTATTTCTTCCTTCTCTAGTTGCTTTAGGTGTAGAGTTAGGTTATTTATTTGACTTTTTTCTTGTTTCTTGAGGTATGCCTGTATTGCTATGAACTTTCCTCTTAGGACTGCTTTTATAGTGTCCCAAAGGTTCTGTGTAGTTGTGTTTTCATTTTCATTCATTTCGATGCATATTTTGATTTCTTTTTGATTTCTTCTGTGATTTGTTGATTATTCAGTAGGGTGTTGTTCAGCCTCCAAATGTTGGAATTTTTAATAGTTTTTCTCCTATAATTGAGATCTAACCTTAGTGCATTATGGTCAGAGAAGATGCTTGGAATAATTTCAATTTTTTTGAATTTATCAAGGTTAGATTTATGACCCAGAATGTGATCTATTCTGGAGAAGGTTCCGTGTGCACTTGAGTAAAAGGTGAAATTCATTGTTTTGGGGTGAAATGTCCTATAGATATCAATTAGGTCTAACTGGTCTATTGTATTGTTTAACGTTTGCGTTTCTTTGTTAATTTTCTGTTTAGTTGATCTGTCCATAGGTGTGAGTGGGGTATTAAAGTCTCCCACTATTATTGTGTTATTATTAATTTCCCCTTTCATGCTTGTTAGCAATTGTCTTACATATTGCGGTGCTCCTATGTTGGGTGCATATATATTTATAATTGTTATATCTTCTTCTTGGATTGATCCTTTAATCATTATATAGTGGCCTTCTTTGTCCCTTTTCACAGCCTTTGTTTTAAAGTCTATTTTATCGGATATGAGTATTGCTACTCCTGCTTTCTTTTGGTCTTTATTTGCATGGAATATCTTTTTCCAGCCCTTCACTTTTAGTCTGTATGTGTCCGTTGTTTGGGTCTCTTGTAGGCAGCATATATAGGGATCTTGTTTTTGTATCCATTCAGCCAGTCTTTGCCTTTTGCTTGGGGCATTCAACCCATTTACATTTAAGGTAATTATTGATAAGTATGCTCCTGTTGCCATTTACTTTATTGTTTTGGGTTCGGGTTTATACGTCCTTTTTGTGTTTCCTTTCTAAAGTCTATCCTTTAGTATTTGTTGGAGAGCTGGTTTGGTGGTGCTGAATTCTCTTAGCTTTTGCTTGTCTGTAAAGCTTTTGATTTCTCCTTCATATTTGAATGAGATCCTTGCTGGGTACAGTAGTCTTGGCTGAAGGTTATTATCTTTCATCACTTTAAGTATGTCTTGCCATTCCCTCCTGGCCTGAAGAGTTTCTATTGAAAGATCTGCAGTTATTCTTATGGGGATCCCCTTGTGTGTTATTTGTTGTTTTTCCCTTGCTGCTTTTAGTAATTGTTCTTTGTGTTTGGTCTTTGTTAGTTTGATTAAAATATGTCTTGGGGTGTTTCGCCTTGGGTTTATCCTGTTTGGCACTCTCTGGGTTTCTTGGACTTGGGTGATTATTTCCTTCCCCATTTTAGGGAAGTTTTCAACTATTATCTCCTCAAGTATTTTCTCATGGTCTTTCTTTTTGTCTTCTTCTTCTGGGACTCCTATAATTCGAATGTTGGAGCGTTTCATATTGTCTTGGAGGTCTCTGAGGTTGTCCTCATTTCTTTTAATTCGTCTTTCTTTTTCCCTCGCTGATTCATTTATGTCTACCATTCTATCTTCTATTTCACTAATCCTATCTTCTGCCACCGATATTCTACTATTTGTAGCCTCCAGAGTGTTTCTGATCTCATTTATTGCATTATTCATTATCTGTTGACTCTTTTTATTTCTTCTAGGTCCTTGTTAAACCTTTCTTGCATCTTCTCAATCCTTGACCCCAGGCTATTTATCTGTGATTCCATTTTGATTTCAAGATTTTGGATCATTTTCACTATCATTATTCGGAATTCTTTCTCAGGTAGATTCCCTATCTCTTCCTCTTTTGTTTGGTTTGGTGGGCATGTCTCCTGTTCCTTTACCTGCTGGGAATTCCTCTGTCTCTTCATCCTGGTTATATTGCTGCGTTTGGGGTGGCTTTTCTATATTCTGGGAATTTGTGGAGTTCTCTTTATTATAGAGTTTCCTCTCTGTGTTTGGTGTTATATCACTGGTTTGTCAAAGTTTCTTGATCAGGGAGGCTTGTGTTGGAATTCTGGTGGGTGGATCTGGATTTCCTCTCTCTGGAGTGTTGTGACGTGTGAAGTAATGGGTTATGAGACGTCAATGGTTTTGGAGTATTTTGAGTTGCCTATGTATTGAAGCTCAGGGGCTTGTTCTTGTGTTGCTGGAGAATATGCGTGGTATGTCTTGCTCTGGAGCTTGTTGGCCCTTGGGCAGTGCTCAGTTTTAGTATAGGTATGAAGGCGTTTGATGAGCTCTAATTGGATAATGTTCCCTGTGTTCAGGAATTCTTTGTTGATCACAGGATTTGGAATTACGCCTCCTGATTCTGGTTTTCAGATTTATTTTTAGAATAGCCTCATGATTTCTCCATCTATTCAGCACTAATGTTAAAACATCTAGGTTAATGATGATAGGTTTCTCCACCTTGAGGGTCTTCCCTAGAGGATAGGTGGGTTACTTGGAGGAGAGAAGAGGGAGGGAGTAGTTAGAGGTGAGTGGAATGGGATGAGGTGGAATCAAAAGAGGGAAAAGGAAGTTAGCCCGTAGCCACTTTCTTGTGTGTGCTCCGAAGTCTGGACCGCTCAGAGGTGGTCACAGAGTTATACTTGGAAGAGGAGAGGAAGGAAGTAGATAGAGGTGGTCAGGAGGATAAAAGAGGGGAGATGGGAAGGAGGGATACAGATCCGATCAGTGACCAGTTCCCTTAGAGTTCTCCTCCTTCTGGAACGCTCAGAGGTTCATAGAGTTGGGTAGAGAGGGGGAGGGGGAGGGAGGGAGACAAAAGCCACCTGGTGGGGAAAAGAGAGATTCCAGAGGTGGAGAGAGTGGTTAAGCCAGTAGTCTTGCACTCGTGTAAAACTGGGTACTGAGGATTAGGTTTTTAAAAGTACAAAATTGGCAACAAATACCAAAATGCCAAGATTAAAAAACTGGAGTATAGATTGGATTTTCAAAGATAGATTATTGAAGAGAAGAAGAATGAGGAGAGAGGGCATTTAAAAAAAAATAGAGAAAAAGAAAAAAAAAGTAAAATATAATAAAAGATTCCAGAATTATTAAAAGACAACTTCCTTCACCATTAAGACTACATACGGCGTTTGCTTAAATGATACGTTTTTTTTTTAAAGTAATATTAGGTTATAAAAATAATAACTAGAAATATAGAAGACTTAAAATTTAAGGAAGTTTAGGGAAAAAAGGATGAAAAAGGAAAGGATAAACAAATTTAAAAAGGAAAAAAATAATTTTTAAAGAAAGAAAAAAAATTCTTAAAAAAAAAAAAATCACGCTTCCACATCACCTCCCCCAAAATTTTTTTCTTTTGATCATAAAAGTAGAGACGGCGTATCTGTCGCTTTCTCTGTCGTTGAGGACTGTGTGGGGTCGCTACCAAGGCAGTTCCCTCTGTTTGCCTTCCTCTGTTTGCTGGTCTCTTCCGTGTCTGATTTCTGTCTTGCCACAGGGAGGGTGGTGGTGAGCTCTGCACTGGGCTTGCCCCTTCTCAATCCGCGGGATAACCGTGTGGGGCCTGCCCTATGTTTCATGCAATTCCCTGGTTTTAGCCGCTCAGGATTGGCGCTCAGGAAGTCCCCTCCGGGTGCCGGGTTTGGTCCCAAGTCCGAGTGGCTAGGGAGTTTGGCGCGGACTATTGTTGCATCTTCTGGGCTTTGCGGGTTCCTCAATTTTCTGGGATCTCCACCGGGGCTCTTTTTCAGGCAGATGATGACCACTCAGATACCCCCAGAAGTCTCATCAAAGAGGCCCGCTTGCAATTTGGTAGGTAATGTCTCTCTTGAGCTGCGACTTCCCTCTTCCAGCGCTTAAGGCTCTGGCTGCCTGTCGCCGGTGGGGGATGGTCTGCAGCCGGCTATTTCCGATCCGTCCTTTGTTCTGTGCGCGGGCCTGTCAGTGCCTTATGTTCGGGTGTTTCGCGTGTTAGTTATCCCCCAGTCTCGTTTGCTAGTCCGGGATAATTCGTTCTATCCACGCGCGGACCCGATTCTGGCCCCGTTACGCCCGATTCTCGAGAAAAGCCCTGCAGCCTACGTCTCCCGCGGCCCAATTCTTAGAGAGCACTGTCGCGGGCGCGCTCCTCCCTGCCCAACCCCCACTGCTGTCGGACGCAGGCGTTTGCGCTGCTTATCCGCTGGGGGTTATACTGTTGAATTCGTAATCTGTTGGTTTTAATTATTTATTTATTCTTCCTTCTTGTTATGTTGCCCTCTGTGCTTCCAGAGCTCGCCCCATGCACAGCTATGAGAAAGTTCCCCAATTTTAGGGAACCTCTCTCTTTAAGAGTCTCTTCCTGGGACGGGATTCCCTTCCCGTGCCGGGGTTCCCTCCCTACCTCCTTTGTCGTTCTCTTAGTTCTTTAAAATAAAATAAAATAAAATAAAATAAAATAATTCCTACCAGGTTTTGAAGCCAATGATGTGCTTTGCTGGATGCCTGATGTCCTCTGCCAGCAGTCAGAAGTTATTTTGTGGAATTTGCTCAGCGTTGAAATGTTCTTTTGATGAGGGAGAGAGGGAGAAAGTGTTCTCCCCATCCTATTCCTCCGCCATCTTTTTCTCTCTTCCTCCAATGCCACATTTCAAAAGCATCAATTCTTCTGTACTCAGCTTCCTTTATAGTCCAAACCTCACATCCGTACACGATTACTGAAAAATCAAAGCTTTGACTAGACGGACCTTTGTTGGCAGTCTCAGCTTTTTAATATGCTGTCTAGGTTGGTCATAGCTTTTCTTCCAAGGAGCAAATGTCTTTTAATTTCATGGCTGCAATCACCATCTGCATTGATTTTGGAGCTCCCAAAATGAACTTTGTCACTGTTTTCATTGTTTCCCCATCTATTTGCCATGAAGTGATGGGACCAAATGCCATGATTTTCATTTTGTGAATGTTGAGCTTTAAGCCAACTTTTTCACTCTCCTCTTTCACTTTCATCAAGAGGCTCTTTAGTTCTTCACTCTCTGCCATAAGGGTGATGTCAACTGCATATCTGAGAGGAGGCAGTTTGTAGTCAACACACACACAAAATAATGCCATCCACAGTCCATCAGTGTTTCCCTGGTGGCGCAGTGGTAAAGAATCTGCCTGCAATGCAGGAGATTCAGGTTCTATCTCTGGGTGGGGAAGATTCTTTGCAGAAGGAAATGGCAACCCACTCCAGTATTCTTGCCTGGAAAATCCCATGGACAGAGGAACCTGGTGGGCTACAGTCCATGGTGTCACAAGAGTTCAACACGATTTAGTGACTAAACCACCACCACAGTCCATAAATACATTTCATACTCAGTTAGACTCAAACAGCAACACCTAACTTCCTCCTATCCACAAGTACACACACACACACACACACACACACACACACACACACACATCATTTAAAAGGGGGAAAAAAAGGAAAGGAGGCAAATCTATAAGTTAATGATGTATCGCACAATATCTAATGCTGTCAATGAAAAAATGAGAACGTGAAATCTCCTTCCTGCTTTCCTCCCCACCCTACCACTTTCCTTGGGCTCTTACCAAGTTTACTTAGCAGTGCTGGGGCTAGCTGCCAGCCTCTCATGCCTACTGGAACCACTACCTTCCTCTGCCCCAGAGATCAAACCTTGTTATTGGTCGCTCGTCATCAGTGCCCTCAACTTGGAGGCCAGATAACTTTGTGCCTCCTTACTTCAGAAGGGAATGGCAAACCACTTCAGAATTCTTGCTTTGAGAACCCCATGAACAGTATGAAAAGGCAAAATGAAAGGATATGAAAGAGGAACTCCCTAGGTCAGTAGGTGCCCAATATGCTACTGGAGATCAGTGGAGAAGTAACTCCAGAAAGAATGAGGGGATGGAGCCAAAGAAAACCAATACCCAGCTGAGGATGTAACTGGTGATAGAAGCAAGATCCAATGCTGTAAAGAGCAATATTGCATAGGAACCTGGAATGTTAGGTCCATGAATCAAGGTAAAACTGGGAGTAGTCAAATAGGTTATGGCAAGAGTGAACATCGATATTCTAGGAGTCAGCAAACTAAAATGGACTGGAATGGGTGAATTTAACTCAGATGACCATTATATCCACTACTGTGGGCAGGTTTCCTTCAGAAGAAATGGAGTAGCGATCATGGTCAACAAAAGAGTCTGAAAAGCAGTACTTGGTTGCAATCTCAAAAACGACAGAATGATCTCTGTTTGTTTCCAAGGCAAATCATTCAGTATCACTGTAATCCAAGTCTATGCCCCAACCAGTAACTCTGAAGAAGCGGATGTTGAACAGTTCTATGAACACCTACAAGACCTTTTAGAAGTAACACCCAAAAAAGATGTCCTTTTCCTTATAGGGGACTGGAATGAAAAAGTAAGAATTAATACAGTATTGTAATTAAAAAAATAAATAAATTTAATTAAAAAAAAATAAAAAAAAATAAAAAAAAAGAAACACCTGGAGTAACAGGCAAATTTGGCCTTGGAATGTGGAATGAAGCAGGGCAAAGGCTAATAGAATTTTGCCAAGAGAATGCACTGGTCATAGCAAACACCTTCTTCCAACACCACAAGAGAAGACTCTACACATGGACATCACCAGATGGTCAACACCAAAATCACACTGATTATATTCCTTGCAGCCAAAGATGGAGAAGCTCTATACAGTCAACAAAAACAAGACCAGGAGCTGACTGTGGCTCAGATCATGAACTCTTTATTGCCAAATTCAGACTTAAATTGAAGGAAGTAGGGAAAACCACTAGACCATTCAGGTCTGACCTAAATCAAATCCCTTATGATTATACAGTGGAAGTGAGAAATAGATTTAAGGGACTAGATTTGATAGAGTGCCTGATGAACTATGGAATGAGGTTCATGATATTGTACAGGAGACAAGAATCAAGACCATCCCCATGGAAAAGAAATGCAAAAAGCAAAGGGCTGTCTGGGGAGGCCTTACAAATATCTGTGAAAAGAAGAGAAGTGAAAAGCAAAGGAGAAAAGGAAAGATATAGGCATCTGAATGCAGAGCTCCAAAGAATAGCAAGGAGAGATAAGAAAGGCTTCCTCAGTGATCAGTGCAAAGAAATAGAGGAAAAGAACAGAATGGGAAAGACTAGAGAGCTCTTCAAGAAAATTAGAGATACCGAGGGAAAATTTCATGCAAAGATGAGCTCGATAAAGGACAGATATGGTATGGACCTAACAGAAGCAAAAGATATTAAGAAGAGGTGGCAAGAATACACAGAACTGTACAAAAAAATCTTCACGAACCAGATAATCCCGATGGTGTGATCACTCACCTAGAGCCAGACATCCTGAAATGTGAAGTCAAGTGGGCCTTAGAAAGCATCACTATGAACAAAGCTAGTGGAGGTGATGGAATTCCAGTGGAGCTATTTCAAATCCTGGAAGATGATGCTGTGAAAGTGCTGCACTCAATATGCCAGCAAATTTGGAAAACTCAGCAGTGGCCACAGAACTGGAAAAGTTCAGTTTTCATTCCAATCCCAGAGAAAGGCAATGCCAAAGAATGCTTATCTACCACACAATTGCACTCATCTCACAAGCTAGTAAAGTAATGCTCAAAATTCTCCAAGCCAGGCTTCAACAATACATGAACCATGAACTTCCAGATGTTCAAGCTGGTTTTAGAAAAGGCAGAGGAACCAGAGATCAAATCACCCACATTCAACATCAACATTGCTAACAACAAAAAAACAAGAGTTCCAGAAAAACATCTATTTCTGCTTTATTGCCTGTGCCAAAGCCTTTGACTGTGTGGGTCACAATAAACTGAGGAAAATTCTTCAAGAGATGGGAATACCAGACCACCTGACCTGCCTCTTGAGAAATCTGTATGCAGCTCAGGAAGCAACAGTTTGAACTGGACATGGAACAACAGACTGGTTCCAAATAGGAAAAGGAGTACGTCAAGGCTGTATATTGTCACCCTGCTTATTTAACTTCTATGTAGATTACATCATGAGCAATGCTGAGCTGGAAGAAGCACAAGCTGGAATCAAGATTTCTGGGAGAAATATCAATAGCCTCAGATATGCAGATGACACCACCCTTATGGCAGAAAGTGAAGAGGAGCTAAAGGGCCTCTTGATGAAGGTGAAAGAGAAGAGTGAAAAAGTTGGCTTAAAGCTCAACATTCAGAAAACGAAGATCATGGCATCTGGTCCCATCACTTCATGGGAAATAGATGGGGAAACAGTGGCAAACTTTATTTTGGGGGGGCTCCAAAATCACTGCAGATGGTGATTGCCATCATGGAATTAAAAGATGCTTACTCCTTGGAAGAAAAGTTATGACCAACCTAGATAGTATATTCAAAAGCAGAGACATTACTTTGCCAACAAAGTCTGTCTAGTCAAGGCTATGGTTTTTCCTGTGGTCATGTATGGATGTGAGAGTTGGACTCTGAAGAAAGATGAGCACTGAAGAATTGATGCTTTTGAACTGTGGGGTTGGAGAAGACTCCTGAAAGTCCCTTGGACTGCAAGGGGATCCAACCAGTCCATCCTAGAGGAGATCAACCCTGGGTGTTCTTTGGAAGGAATGATGCTAAAGCTGAAACTCCAGTGTTTTGGCCACCTCATGCAAAGAGTTGACCTATTGGAAAAGACTCTGATGCTGGGAGGGATTTGGGGCAGGAGGAGAAGGGGACGACCAAGGATGAGATGGCTGGATGGCACACTGACTCGATGGATGTGAGTCTGTGAATTCCGGGGAGTTGGTGATAGACATGAAGGCCTGGCGTGCTGCAGTTCATGGGGTCGCAAAGAGTTGGACATAACTGAGTGACTGAACTGAACTGAACTTCTTTGGAGAGAGTCCACAGTATTCTATTTTGTAATTTTGCAAAGTCTGTGACATTGATCAATTTACTTATCAACACAAAATTTGTTCGTTCATCTCTAAAACTGTAATAATAATATCTGTCTCAGAAGATTGTTGATGAGAATTAATTGAGATTTTTCTGGGTAAAGCACCTAACACAGTGTCTGCTGCTGCTGCTGCTGCTAAGTCGCTTCAGTCTTGTCTGACTCTGTGCGACTCCATAGACGGCAGCCCACCAGGCTCCCCTATCCCTGGGATTCTACAGGCAAGAACTCTGGCGTGGGTTGCCATTTCCTTTTCTGAACACAGTGTCTAACACACAGTAAAAGCTAACTGTTTTACTGACTAGCATCTATTTCACACAGAAGCACTTCAGTTACACAGAAGATACTGAGTAGAAACTTGAACTAAATTTTTATGACTTCATCTAATGTATAAGTTCATGGATCTTTCCACTTACCCTACAAGGTACTTTTAGTTTCTTTTCAACTTACTTTCTGAGTATCTATAATGTATAAGGCACTTGAACTTGGTATTAGAGATACCAAGATGAGTAAGACATTATTCCTGTCATTGTGTTCTCATTGTTTCATGAGGGAGAATGGTGGCTAAGTGGGCAATTACAGTACAGAAAGATAATGTTGTTATCAGTTGATGCAACACTTTGGGAAAGCACAAATGAGAGACAATTAAAGTGGGGATAAAGGGAAGAATTCTCCAAGCCAAGCTTCAATAGTACATAAACTGAGAATTTCCAGATGTTCAAGCTGAATTTAGAAAAGGCACAGGAACCAGAGATCAAATTGCCAACATCCACTAGATCATTGAAAAAGCAAGTGAAGTGAAGTGAAGTTTCTCAGTAATGTCCAACTGTTTGCGACCCCTACCAAGCTTCTCTGTCCATGCGATTTTCCAGGCAAGAGTACTGGAGTGAGTTGCCATTTCCTTCTCCAGGGGATCTTCCCAACCCAGGGATCAAACCCCAGTCCCCCATATTTCAGGCAGAGACTTTACTGTCTAAGCCACTAGGAAAAAACAAGAGAGTTCAGAAAAACATCTATTTCTGCTTTATTGACTATGCCAAAGCCTTGGACTGTGGGACCACAACAAACTCTGGAAAATTCTGAAAGAGATGGGAATACCAGACCACCTGACCTGCCTTTTGAGAAATCTGTATGCAGGTCAGGAAGCAATAGTTAGAACTGGACATGGAACAACAGACTGGTTCCAAATAGGAAAAGGAGTACATCAAGGCTGTATATTGTCACCTTGCTTATTTAACTTATATGCAGAGTACATGATTAGAAACGTTGGGCTGGATGAAGCACAAGCTGGAATCAAGATTGCTGGGAGAAATATCAGTCACCTCAGATATGCAGATGGCACCACCCTTATGGTAGAAAGCAAAGAAGAGCTAAAGAGCCTCTTGATAAAAGTGAAAGAGGAGAGTGAAAATGTTGGCTTAAAACTCAACATTCAGAAAGCTAACATCGTGCATCTGGTCCTATCACTTCATGGCAAATAGACTGGGTAAACAGTGGAAACAGTGGCAGACTTTATTTTTTGGGCTACAAAATCACTGCAGATGGTGATTGCAGCCATGAAATTAAAAGACACTTGCTCCTTGGAAGAAAAGCTAAGACCAACTTAGATATCATATAAAAAGTAGAGACATTACTTTGCCAGCAAAGGTCCACCTATTTAAAGCTATGGTTTTTCCAGTGGTCTTGCAAGGATGTGAGATTTGGACTGTGAAGAAGGCTGAGCGCCAAAGAATTGATGCTTTGAAATGTAGTGTCAGAGAAGACTCTTGAGAGTCCCTTGGACTGCAAGGAGATCCAACCAGTCCATCCTAAAAGAAATCAATCCTGAATATTCATTCGAAGGACTGATGCTGAAGGTGAAACTCCAATACTTCAGCCACCTGATGCGAAGAACTGACTCATTTGAAAAGACCTTGATGCTGGGGAAGATTGAAGGCAGGAAGAGAAGGGGACGACAGAGGATGAGATGGTTGGATGGCATCACCAAGTCAATGGACATGAGTTTAAGCAAACTTTGCGAATTGGCGACGGACAGGGAGGCCTGGTGTGCTGTAGTCCATGGGGTTACTAAGAGTCGGAGATGACTGACTAAACTGAACTGACTGAAAGGGAAAAATTCCTGCTTGAGATGTCACCTCAGGTGAATCTTGTCAGATGAGTGAGAGGGGTCTTTTTAAGGGGAGAGGTATAAGTGTATACCTGGTGGAGGTTGTGACTAGGAAATCAGTCTAGGCCAAGGTGCTGGAGCAAGTAAAATCCTAGTGGGGAGAGTATCTAAGAACTGAAGCCCAAGGAATGAGGCAGCGCATGAAACTAGAGGGTTTGGTTAAGGACACGTCATGAGAATTCTTAGATACCAGGTTATGTAACTTTTTCTGGAGAGTATAATGGGGAAAAATAATTTGTTGTAATTAGGAAAATGACATAAATATTATATTTGGATATGATATTTAAAAAGGCTCAGGTGGTAAACCAGAAAAGAGATTATTTCAGTAGTACAGGTTAGAGACGATATTGTCCTTTACTAAGAAATTAGTGGAAGAAACAGTAAGTGTATATCTGATAGAGTATATTTTTAGAGGATAGAATGGACAGAACAGGACTTACTGATGTATTGGATATAAGGGATGAGGAAAAGAGAAATCTAGTGTTACAATAAGGATTTTGGCTTAAGCAGTTGGGTAAATGTGGTGGCATTCAGTGAGACTGGGAACATAAAATTTCCCCCTCATTTTGCACATGAGGAAACAGAGTCCCTCAGAGGGGAAGTCGTGTGCCTTAGGTTGCAGAAAAATTCAGGGACAAATGGGGGAACGTGGACTCATATTTTATTTAGTTTTTGCTCAGTATTTTTTTACTGAACCAAAAAGTTCCTCTGCTCAGCAGTCTTTGTACATTTGTAAGAGATAAATGAATCAAATTAACATCAAAAGCCCAGTATCAAAACAGAGAGGGTAGACGGTTGGGTCATAAATCTACAGTTTTGTTAACACAACCCACATTAAAGAGAATTTATTCACTAGGCATTCATTTTTTTTTTTTTAGCATTGGACTTGAATGATTTCATATAAAGCAAAACACAGTACACTTGGTGTTCAACAAGAGAAGAATCACAGCCTAGTCGAGAGAGATGTGGCTCCTGACCATTAAAAAAAGAAAAGCCTGGCTGATAAGGGAGAGATAGTTTTTATTCTCTGAGGGGTTTCAGTCATTAGACCTCCAAATCTAATGAAGGAAATATTCATTCATCTAATATATATCTATTGGGAACTTATATTCTAGGCACTATTCTAGGCACAGTGGAATACATACGCATGGTAAGTCGCTTTAGTCATGCCTGACTCTGTGTGACCCTATGGACCATAGCCTGCCAGGCTCCTCTGTCCATGGGATTCTGCAGGCAAGAATATTGGAGTGTGTTGCCATGCCCTCCTCCAAGAGATCTTCCCAAGCCAGGGACTGAACCCACATCTCCTGCATTGCAGGCGGATTCTTTACCCATTGAGCTCCTGGGAAGTCTGCAGTGGGATATAGGTCCCCAATAAATATATATTGGATGAACGACTATTTAGTGTGGGAAAAGACAGCAAAGAATATATTTAATATGTAAGAAAAATACATATAGTGTGTTTTACTACATATTAACAAATGGTGAGGAAAAATACAAAGCAGGAGTTATAAATAGAGTTGTGTCACCCCCAAATTCATATCTTGAAGTCTTAGCCCCTAGTGCCTCAGAATGTGACTGCATTTGTACATAGGAGCCTCAAAGAGTTAATTAAATTAAACTGTGGCTTTTAAGGTGGGCCCTAATCCAATATGACTGATGTCCTTATAAAAAGAGGAAATTTGGACATTGGCATGTACAGAGGGAAGACTATGTAAAAATACAAGGAGAAGGAAGCCATCTGTAAGCCATGGAGACAGGCCTCAGAAGAAATAAACCCTACTTGCTCCCAGATTTGTAGCCTCCATCCATAAATATGAGAAAATAAATTTCTGTTCTTGAACCCATGCAGTCTGTGACACTTTGTTATGGTAGCTCTAGCAGAGTGCAGGGAGACTTGCAAACAGCAGGGGAAGTGGATAAGGAATACTGGGGTGGGACTAGGTTTGCAATTTCACCTTGATAAGTAAGGTGACATTTGAACAAAAAATCTAGAGGAAGTGAAGGAGCATAACACAGATATCTGGGGGAAGTGTTCCAGGCAGAGGAAACAGCAAGTCTGAAGACTTTGAGGTAGGGGTGTGCCTGGTGAGTTTGAGGAACAACAAGGAAAGTCAGGATGGCTAAAGCAGAGAGAGTAATGTCAGAGAGTTAGTAGATCATGGACAAGACCAGATAGGACCTTTTGGTTATTGTACGGAATTTTATTCTGAGTGAAAATTACATCTTACCACTGTGGAAAACAATTTGTTGATTTCTGAAGAAGTTAAAGATAGAATTGCCGTGTGACCCAGCAATTTTACTTTCAGGTACATACCCCAATGAATTGAAGACAGAGATGTGAACAGATGCTTGTATATGAGTATTCATAGAAGCCTTATTGATAATAACCAAAAACTCAATGTCCAACAACAGATGACTGGATGCACAAAATATGGTATATCCATACAATGGAATATTATTCAGCCATAAATAGGAATGTGGTATGGATACATGCTACAACATGGATGAACACTGACAACATCACGATAGGTGGAAGAAGCCATACCCAAAAGGCCACATATTGTATGGTTCCATTTAAATTAAATGTTAAAAGTTAGCAAATCCATGAAGACACATGGACATATGGTTTGTGGTTGCCAAGGGCTGGTTAGAGGGCAGAATGGGGATTGACTGCTTAATGGATGTATAATTTCCTTTAGGGATGATCAAATTCTACAACTAGATATTAGTAATGATTGCACAACATTGTGAATTCACTAAAAGTCATTAACAGTAAATTTTCTGTTATGTGTATTTTACCATAATAAAAAAAATACTTAGATCCAAAGAAGTAGTTTGAATAAAGAAGTGGCATAATCTGACTCATATTTTTGAAAGATCACTCTGGCTGCTGTGTTGAAAAGGAATGGTTATGTGGGTGGCAAGAATAGAAGCAGGGACATCAACTAGAAGCTCCTTTAGTAACGAAATAGAGAGACTAGACAGGAGAATAGGAATCTAGGGCTTAGGGGAAGGCCTTAGGAAGGAGATGCTAATGTGGAAGTCTTCAGCATATAGATGATATTTAAGAAAAGGAGACTGGTTGGGATCACCAAGAGATGGTTCTACCATTTTATATAGATTCTTTGATCCCTGACATGGTAGAACTTCAACTCCAATAAAGGATATACAGTTTCTTTACTGTAAGACCACTTCAATTTTTAACCAGAGAAGGATGATCTTCACCTTGGAGAGGCTTGACTGTTGGGAGAAACTTGTTACTCTGATGCATCCTCAGTGCAATGGAGAAGCAATGGTCTCTTTACTTGAAAGAGCTCCCTATCTGACTAGGGACATTGTCCACTCACTCTAAGTAGCCCCCAGCTGAAGAAAAGACATTGAACCACACCGGGGTGATTCCCTCCTCAAAGTCTAATGGGAAAGGCATGGCCCCCACTGTGGGCTCCCTAGTGCTTATGCCTGTAGCTTTGAGGAGGGAGTACAGAAAGGCTAGCACTGCTCAAGCAGCGGCATCAACTCACAGAGCTAAAGCTAACAATGAAGAGATCCGTACATGGTACAGCCCAAAGCTGAATACCAGTTAATGCCCATGTCTGAGAAGAGCAATTAGAGTTCATTAACTGAGTTGCTGGTAACATTGCCATTCTCAAGGCTAATCATCTTTAATTGGAGTTGTCTACTTTGATAATAAGCATTCAGCCTCCTTCCATTCAATTTAACAATGTTTCAGGCTCTATCCTAAACACTTTGGGGAATAACACAGTTTAAGGAGCTCAGTGTTTTGTCATGGGACCATCCTAGTACATAATAACTAACTCCAGCTTAAGACAGAAACTGATGAGTGATGTAGAGAGTTATATGCTAGGGTTAGATCAGTACAAAAGTACTTAATGGGAAGATTATTTCTGCCTGAGGAGGGGAGCATTGAATGGAGCTTTATAGAAGAAGCAACATTTGAGGTTAAACTTAGAAGAATGAGTAAACTTTCCACAGGTATTCCAAGCATAAGCAAGTGACTTGGCACAAAAAATGCAGAGTATATATAGTTGCTAATATAACTACTAGTTTATGTAATTTATTCATTCATTTAGCAAATATTTATTGAGTACTTGTTAGGTTTCAGGCACTCTTCTCAGTACTTTGCATACAGTAGTGAGCAAAATAAATTCCCTGTCCTCTTGGAGATTTCATTCTAGAGGGCTAGGGTAGATCATAAACAAATAAGCCACTAAGTATGTAATATATTAGGTAATAATAAGTGTTTTGAAGAAAAAAGCACAATAAAGGGGTAAATAGTGATGGGGACAGGTTGTGTTATTTTATGTAGGTTTGTCAGGGAAGTCGTATCTGCTAAAGTGTCATTTCAGTAAGATATAGGTAACATGAAGGAATGAATTAAACATCTATTTAGTGAAAGAACATTTCAGATACAGAAAATAGCAAGACTCTGTGTTGAGAGTTTTCTTGCTATATTCTAGGATCAGCATGCCCTGAGCAACAGGAAGAACAAAATCATCATTTACCTAGAAGAAGAAGCCTAAGATAATGAAAAATCTTGGATTATGGAAGATCTGGAGTTTGGTTTAGGGCATTTTAAGTTTAAGATGTTTATTAGCCATCCAAGTGTAGATGTCCAATGGGTAGTTGAATATTAATCTGTACTTTTGGGGAGATTTCTTTTTGAAGCTAAGAACTAGGGAGTTGGCACATAGATGATACTAAACACGATGTGACTGGCTGATATCACAAGGGAGGAAATGTAGATGGACACATGATTTATGGACTGAACTCTGAATTTCTCCAATATTAAGCAATTGGACTGACGAGGAAGAACCAGTACAAGAGACTTGAAAGAAATGGTGAGTGGTGGGTCTTGTAAAAGTGAGCGTAAGAAGTAATGAAGCTTTGAATTACAGTTCTGACAGTGGGGATGTGGAAATAGGGTCAGAGTTAAGCAATTCATCATGGGAGTATAATCATCAGCATTGAGCATGGGGGTGAGGGTGGACAGAGAGAGAGAAGGCCACAGGAAGCCTCTTGACATAGTTCTGGCTCAAGCAACTTAATAGATTAACTGATACAGGGGACATTATCGGGGGAGGAGAGAACTGGTTTGAGCAGAGGGAAATAGAAGAGTCAGGGAAATTTTAAGTTCAATTTGAAACATTTGTGTTTGAGATTCTTGCAAGGAATTCAAGAGGAAATGTCAGGTTGATAACTGTATTAATAAATGCCAAGACCTAGAACTATATAAACTATGACATTGTTTCTTCAGTCACTCATTATGTATCTATTTTTCTCATACTGTGGTGTCCACTGATGGGTGATGGTTGAAAGGAAAAGCTATTTAGTAAAGAGGAGATTCAAATTTCTGATTCTACTCTGTCAGTTAGCAGCTCTGGGACCCTGGGCTGGTTATATCATCTCTCTAAGCCTAAGTTTCCTCATTCATAAATGGTGTGTGTTCTTACGTGCTCAATCGCTCAGTCGTGTCTGACTCTTTGCGACCCTATGGACTTTGGCCAGGCAGGACCCTCTGTCCATGAGATTTTCCAGGTAAGAATATTGGATGGGTTGCCATTTCCTCCTTCAGAGGATCTTCCAGACTCAGGGATTGAACCTGGGTCTCCTGCACTGGAAGGTGGATTCTTTACCACTGAGCCACCAATAACCTAATATTCATAAATGGAGACAGTGTTAATTCCTCATGGGTTTTCTTTTTGAGGATTAAATGAGTAATTTCATAGAAAAAAATCTTGAGAGAAGTAAGTACTTACAAAATTTTGGTTGAACAAGGTTATGAATGGATTAGTTTGAACACCTCCCAGGAACATCAGGGAACTCCAGATGGGGAGCTACAAGTCAGGTAGGCATGCCCGGGGAGTGAGTGAGGAGTATGAGTAAAACAGAACTTTCTTAACTTCCTGGCAGCTCCCCAGAGATCCAAGAAATTTAGGTTGTAACCTTCAGGAAGGGCTCCAGGGAGGTGCCATCTCACCTCTATGCCTAGTCTGTCTTGCACATAGAGAATACCAGGTGGGACTCCTTTCTTGTGGTATAGGGAATAACTCCCTTTCCAACAGGCCTACTGTTGAGATGTCTGTGCCAATTTTCCCCAGGAAAGCAGCTGTCTCTAAGGACTAGATAGGGATTGGATGGGGAATAAGGGATCAGGGACTCAGGGTTTGTGGGCAGAGCAACACTGAAGTGGGTTAGTAATGATTGTAAAGGGGCAGATGGAGATAAAAATGAAAAGATAAAAGGGTTTATGAAGTTGCAGCAATATAAGACATCAAGAGAAAGAGAAAGATTGACAGCCAGCCAGACTGACTGATGGAGACTGGAAATAGAATGAGAAGGTCATTTCCACTACAGTAGTCAAATTCTAGCAGAAGATCTGAGAGTTGAATGAATGAATGCATGAATGGGACTGGGGAAAAGCTGGGATGAAAGAGAGAGAGAGAGAACTGTGTGTGTGGTGGAAGAGTGGATCTGTAACTGAGATCAATTCAACAAACATTTATTGATCTCCTATTGCCTGCCAAGTACTGAGAATATTAGAGCCTGGAGGCATTGCGCTGAGTCACGAATAACTCTGAGCTCTAGCAGGCTGGCAACTGTGTTAGAGAGCAGCATTAGAAATTGATGTTATCAGCTGTAGACATTCTGGATATTTCCCAGGAAGTCCTTACTCTGCCTACTTCTGGTATGTTTAGTGTCCCTGTCCCACTCTAGGTCAAATTTTAGGAAACCCAGCAAGCTTGGTTTAATGTTATTAATATCATATAAGACTGGGAAGAAACCTGAGTTGGAATGTCAGGCACTGTTACCTCGTTTATCTCTTTTGATTATTATTAGGACCCTGAAACAAAGGTATCATCATTCCCATTTCAGAGATGAAAAAGCTGAGGCTCATAAGTTGAATGCCTTGCTCAAGATCACATGGTAGCAAAGTCAGGGTTCAAACATAGTTCTCCTGTTTGCTGTTCAGTGCTCTATCTTCTCATTCCTGGCTGTCTTCGTAAGTTCTGTACACACATAACCCCCATACCACCTTTCAAAGACTGTATAAATGAAAATGAGACATCTAAGGGCAGCACTTGTTGAACACAGGTGCATGCTTTACAGAAGAGTCTTGACTTTACATCAGGGACTGTAACATAAGAAGACTTTTGGTGCAATTCAATTATTATCTCATTATTCACCGACTCACTCATATATTCAACTGTGCTTCAAATATGGGTTGATCTCCTACTATGTGCCCCCAAAAGAGCTGTGAGTGTAAATAGAAGCAAGACAGAAATGATAAGTATCTGGAGTATATTTCACTTTATTGGGTGATGAGGAAACCAAGGATAACAATGATAATCACTAACTTTTAATGAGTACTGACATTGTTCCAACTGCTTGCCATGGTTTAACTTCTTTTATCCCCCAAATAATCTTATGAGGCATAGGTACCTTTATTTCCTTACTTTTATGGTGAATGAATGTTCCCAGAGAGAACACACAACTTGCTTAAGGTCACACAGCTGTGTGGTAGAAAAGGATTTGAATCCAGAAAATCTAACTCCAGAGTTTCCAAGGACAACTCCTGGCTGGTGTAGGTGTTAAATTCTCTGTCCTCTTCTCTCACTCATTCTCACATTCCTTCGCTTCCAGTCAAAGAGAATCCCTTTCCCCTTCGTTTATCATTCTCTCTACCATCCCCATGATTTTATTTCTTCTGTTACCTTTGCCTGGGATGCTATCCCTATTGTTTTATCTTTCCCCATAAAAACTCCTTATACTGAAAATGGCAGTTCAGATGTTGCCAACTCCATCATGAACTTTGACATGAACCCACCTAAGCGATGTGAAGCGAGCTCTTGCTCATTCTATTCAGGATACCATGATTTTGACTTGGATCTTTTGTAGCACTTACAACATCCTCCTTATATTTTTGTTCTTATATTATTGTTACTGTAACTTATCTTTACTCCTCCACTGCCCTGAAATAGATTGCCATTTCCTTAAGAATTAGGACCATGTCTGGAGACCTCAAAATCTCTGGCATAGTGCTTACGGGTCATAGTTGTCCGTTTGTATGCAAGTAAGTTATCCAATGCTTGTTTCCCCAGACATACATGAGTTTCATGGGCCTTGTGAGGCAGTAAGTCCCAGTTTATGACTATAAGTTACTTCTACCTACCTACTTTCTAAAGACATTATTGACATCCTTGCTGTAGGCTAGAGATAATGGTGCAGAGCATACATAGGTATGATGATGCAATATAAGATGGCAACAAACTTGTTTTCATCTTGGAATGGCTGTGAATGGGTTTTAGTACATAGAGGTGACTGTGCCATAGACGATGGCCACCAGAACCAAATGAGAACCAAGGCTGGAAAAGACTTTGAGATGACAATGTGCATAGGGGAGGCAAGACAGGAGGGTCCATAGGAGATGAAGATGAACCCAAAGGGCAAAAGCAGGCTCATGGTACTGCTGGCCAGCAGCAGCAGCAGCAGTTCACTGAGGTTAGTAGCCTAAGAGAATTTCAGATTTAGCACAGTCTGTCTTTTACAAATGAAATGGTTGAAGACATTGGAGGCACAGTAGAGTGAACGTGAGGATTCCACTGGAAGATTATAGGATTGTTTAGGGGCTCTCTGAACCAATGATCCCTTAGACCTTAGCTATTATTAAGTACCCTGAAGACAGACTAAGTCCCTAACAGAGGAAGTTTATTCTTATCCAGCAGCTGGCCACCTGGTCTATACAGACGCTTTCCAAATAAATGGGTAACACTGTATGTTACAGATAGCTGTAGCTCAAATTTAGGCCATGGCAGCCAAGTGGAAGAAGGCAGGAGATTGTCTTCTGAGGAAAGTAGTGGGCCAGGGAGAGAGTCAGGGTAGACGTTAGACCATTGACCAGTAAGTGTGGACTGCTGCCATTGCAGTAGCAGATATCCAGGAAAGAGAGTTTGCTGGGGAAAAGATATGAAATATTGTGCAGTTGGCTAAACCAGATAAGGAGCACACTGCCAATCAGAGAGATAAAAGAGACTAACAGTATGACACTGAAGAAGCAGACTTAGCACTTGTGGATAATTGGATAGGCCCAGGAATAGACATGACTGTAGAATTTTCTGTTCATTTCCTTCCCCGCTGTTGACTTTCAGGGAGAAATGATTATAAAATTGTTTAGGAGCTGTCTGGACCAATGATCCCTTAGACACTAGCCATTATACTGAATCCATGAAAATGGTTGCAGATTGAGTATCCTGAACACAGACTAAGTCCCTAGCCAAAAGAGTTGTATCCAATCAGAATTTGAAATACTTTTGCTCACATATTGCCAAGTTTTCTTTTCTAACCTTGTCTTCCCCTATACAGATCTGGATATTATTGTAGGAACTCACAGAGGGTGTGTTTCCTCCTATAACTTCTTTCTTCCAGGCCATCAAACTGTCCAAAAAGGGAGCAGTTTCTTGGCAAAATGAATGCATGAAGGAATTAATGCTGAAACCTCTGAAATTTTTTAGGCCTTGTCTGGGATCAGATAAATTTTGAGTCTAGCCCATTATTATGCAAACTTTATTCCCCTTCTAAAGCCCACCAATTCTCATGTTGTTATTATTTTTGTTTGATTGGTAATTTCTACCTTCTTTTAGGAAACTTAAGCTTTTTAAGGAAGCCACTGTGAAAGTGGGGAAAATGGAATAAGGAGGATGAAAAGGCCAACAAACCAAACTGACCAACTCAATCAATTTCATTCAAATAGTTTCATCAAGTAATTGGCAGTTATTTTTGATTATTTAGGATTCTATGGTCATTTTGGGCTTTCCTGGTGAGTCAGGTGGTAAAGAATCTGCCTGCAATTCAGGAGGCCTAGGTTCGATCCCTGGTCAGGAAGATCCACTGGAGAAGGACATGACACCCCACTCTAGTATTCTTGCCTAGAGAATCCCATGGACAGAGGAACCTGGCCAGCTATAGTCCATGGGGTCATAAAGAGTCAGGCACAACTGAGCAACTCACACACACACACGCATGGTCATTTTATTTTCAGCCATTCATTGTTGATGTGTAACCTCATAGTCAAGGAATCAAAAGCAAAGTTTTGAAACTAAGTCATACTTAAGGCTAGGTTTGTAGTCACCTAAGTAACTATTTGATTCAATGATAAAAGTGCTATTTAACCCACTGTAGTGGTGGAGTATGGACAGAACTGAAGCCTGTGGCTTTCAACTTGTCCTTGAGTAGTGTGGCTGGCATAATTACAATTGACTTGTTCTCTGCTTGAAGTCAGCAGGATAGGTGAAAAACTAGATTTATAAAACAAATGCATACCAAGTCTTTCCATTTAGAATTATTGCTCTCCTTTTATTTTATTTTTGAATTTGTTTTTGTTTGTTGAAGTATAGTTGATTCACAATATTATATTTGTTTCAGGTTTACAATATAGTGATTTGATATTTTGATAGATTACACACCATACAAAGTTATTATAAAATACTGATCATATTCCCTATGCTTCACATTACATCCTTGTGACTTATTTATAACTGGCAGTTTCTCCCTTTTAATCCTCTTCATCTGTTTCAGCCCTCCCTCCCAGTCCTCTTCCCTCTGGTAATGGTATGTTTGTTCTCTGTATCTGTAAATTTGTTTCTGTTTTGTTATATTTGTTAATTTGTCCTGGTTTTGTTTTTTTTTTTTGGATTTTACATGTAAGTGAAAACAGAGTGTTTTTCTTTCTCTATCTGGCATAAGAATGATATTTTACATAAATATAAGATTTCATTCTTTTTATGACTGAGTAGATTTCCATTCTGTATATTTACCACATTTTCTTTACTCATTCATCTGTCAGTGGATCTTTAGATTGCTTCTGTGTCTTGGCTATTGTGACTGGTTTTGCTATGAACATGGAGGTACATATATCATTTTGAATTATAATTTGTGTCTGGATATATGCCCAGGAATGGGATTGCTGGACCACATGGCAACTCTACTTTTAACTTTTTTTTCCTGCCATAATGCATGGCTTGTGGGATCTTAGTTTCCCAACCAGGGATTGAACCTGGGTCTCTTGCAGAGAGTCCTAACCACTGGATCACCAAGGAACTCCCTATTTTTAGCTTTTTAAAAAAATAAATTTCCATATTTTTTCCATAGTGACTATATTAATTTACATTCCACCAACAATGTGCTAAAGTTTCCTTTTCTCCACATTCGTGTCACTACTTTTTATTTCCTGCTTTTTTTAACTAGAGCCATTTTGTCAAGTATGAGATAGTATCTCATCGTGGTTTTGATTTGCATTTGCCTAATGATAAGTAAGAAGACTCTTGAGAGTCCCTTGTACTGCAAGGAGATCCAACCAGTCCATCCTAAAGGAAATCAGTCCTAGATGTTCATTGGAAGGACTGATGCTGAAGCTGAAACTCCAATACTTTGGCCACCTCATGCAGAGAGCTGATTCACTGTAAAAGACCCTGATGCTGGGAGGAATTGGGGGCAGGAGGAGAAGGGGATGACAGAGGATGAGATGGCTGGATGACATCACTGACTCAATGGACATGAGTTTGGGTAAATTCCCAGAGTTGGTGATGGACAGGGAGGCCTGGTGTGCTGTGATTCACGGGGTCTCAAAGAGTCACAGCTGAGCAACTGAACTGAATGACAAGTGATGTTGAGCATCTTTTCTTGTGTCTGTTAGCCATTTGTATGTTTGCTTTGGAAAATGCCTATTGAGGTTTTATGTCCATTTTTAATAGGATTTTTTAAAATATTGAGTTGCATTAGTTCTTTGTTCATTTGGGGTATTAACTCCTTATCAAACATGTAACTAACGAACATCTTCTCACATTCAGTACATTGCTTTTTTGTTTTGTTGATTGATGATTTCCTTCACTGTGCAAAAGCTTTGAAGTCTAGGCCCCATTTATTGAGTTTTGCTTTTGTTACCTTGCCTGAGAAGACAGATTGAAAAAAAATTGCTAAGACTGATGTCAAGGAAAGTATTGCCTATGTTTCCTTCCAGAAGTTTTATGGTTTCAGGTCTTACATTTGCCTTTAATCAATTTTGAGTATATTTTTGTATATGATGTGGGAAGATGTTCTAGTTTCATTGTTTTACAGGTAGCTGTCCAGTTTTCCTAATACCACTTATTGAGGAGACTGTCTTTCCCCATTGTGTATTTTTGCTTCTTTTGTCATAGATTAACTGACCATATGTGCATGGGTTTATTTCTTGCTATTCAGTACCATTCATGAATGTGTCTGTTTTTGTGCCAGAACCATACTGTCTTGATTACTATAGCTTTTTAATATAGTTTGAGATCAGGGAGCATGATACCTCCAGCTTTGTTCTTCTTTCTCAAGATTGCTTTTGCTACTTGGGGTCTTTTGTGGTTCCATACAAATTTTAGGATTATTTGTTCTAGTTCTGTGAAAAGTGCCATGGGTAATTTTTTTTAGTAATTGCTTTGACTCTGTAGTTTGCTTTGTGTAGTATTAACATTTTAATAATGCTAATTCTTCTGGCCATAAACGTGGAATATCTTTCCATATATCTATGTTACTTTCAATTTCTTTCATCAGTATCTTAGTTTTCTGAGTATAGGTCTTTGGTTAATTTTATTTATTCTTGGTTAATTTTAAGGTATTTTAATCTTTTGGATTCACTAATAAATTGGATTGTTTTCTTGATTTCTCTTTGTGATAGTTATAATTATTAGTATATAGAAACACAATAGATATCTGCAAGTTACTTTTATAACCTGCAACTTTACAGAATTCATTTATTTGTAATAATAGCTTTTTTGGTAGAGTCTTTCAGAGTTTCTGTATATAGTATTATGTCATCTACAAATAGTGACAATTCTACTTCTTATTTTCCAAGTCATTTGCTTTTTATTTTTTTCTTGTCTGATTGCTGTAGCTAGAACTTCCAATACTCTATAGAAGTGGCCTGAGTGGTCATCCTCTCGTTCCTGATGTTAGCTCTGGGTTTGTCATAAATGTCCTTTATTATGTTTATACCAACTTTGTTGAGAGTTTTTAAATCATAAATCAATGTTGAATTTTGTCAAAAGGTTTCTCTGCATCTATCAAGATGATCACTTATGTGATTTTTATCTTTCCTTTTGCTAATGTGGTGTATCATATTGATTGATTTGTGAATATTGAACCATCCTTGCACCTATGGAATAAGTTCCCCTTGATCATGTAGTATGATCCTTTTAATGTATATAGTTTGATAATATTTTGTTGACCCATTGATTTTCTAGTTGTGTGTTGTTTAATCTCCATGTGTTTGTCTTTTTTCCAGTTTTCTTTCTGTAATTGATTTCTAGTTTCATATTGTTGTGGTCAGAAAAGATGCTTGATATTATTTTAATATTCTTATATCTGTTGAAAATTGTTTAGTGGCTTAGAATGTGATTTATCCTGGATAATATTTCTATGTGCCTTTCAAAATAATGTGTATTCTGCTGTTTTGGTATGGATTGTTCTTTAGATGCCTATTAAGCCATTAGTCTGATGTATCATTTAAGCCCTTTTTTCTTATTCCTACTGATTTTCTGTCTGGATGATCCCTCCATTGATCTAAGTGAGGTATTAAAGTCCCTTACTCTTATTGTTTTACCATCAATTTCTCCCATTCAAATATTTAGATGTTCCTATGTCAGGTGCATATATGTTTATGAATGCTATATCTTCTTCTTGGATTGAGGCCTTTATCATAATATAATTCTCTTTTGTTATAAATTTTGTTTTAAAGTCTATTTTGTCTGATATAACAAATAAGCTTTCCTTTCACGTCAAGTCCATTGCCTTAACCACTCGGCCATGACTACCAACTTTCCTTTTCATTTTCAAAGGATTTGATTTTTAAAAATAAACTATCTGTGTACTACTTTCCAGGGTTGAGGGTGGGGGGAGAAATGTCTGTTGCATGAAGTAGGGGGTAATATCACCTAGGGAATATTGTCCATAACCCACATTCCCTTATTGTTCCAGTTCCCAATAGCCAGAACTAAAGACCCCAAAACTAAAATACAACTTTGGATCAGCACCAACCTTACATAATAGATTGTGAAAGAATCTGGGGAAGGAAAGCAGATATCTCAAATCAGTTACCTCAGCTGAAATCTTATGGTGTCAGCATTTTTGGAAGAGTACATAATATTGAGCTGGCCAAAAGGTTTGTTCATTTTTTTTTCCCACATGGTGTCTCTAGTAGAGCTCAATTGTCTTTAACTTCATTCAAAGCAATTTTGCTAGGTTGTATTGTGACAGCTGTCATATAAGTGTACATTAAGAAAATTACCAAAATTGGTTAATTTTTTTGTAGACACTTTAATGTTGAAAATGAAAAAATCAATATTTTAGGTATGTTTTATTATTTCAAGAAAAGTAAAAACACAACTGAAATGCAAAAAAATTGTGCAGTGTATGGAGAAGGTGCTGTGACTGATCAAACATGTCAAAAGTGGTTTGTGAAGTTCCATGCTATATATTTCTTGCTGTAATATGCTCCATAGTTCAGTAGGTCAGTTGATGTTGATAGTGATCAAATCAAGACATTAACTGAGGGCAGTCAAAATTATACCACATGGGAGATAGCCAATACATTCAAAATATCCAAATCAAGCATTGAAGATCATTTGTACCAGCTTAGTTATGTTAATCACTTTGATGTTTGAGTACATAATTTAAGCAGACAAAACTTTCTTGACAATAGTTCCTCATGTGATTCTCTACTTATGTGTAACAAAAATGCTCCATTTCTAAAATAAATTGTGATGTGCAATGAAAAGTGGATACTGTACAATAATGTGGAATGGAAGAGACCATGAAGTAAGCGAAATGAACCATCACCAACCACCGAAGGCCAGTCTTCATCCAAAGAAGGTGATGTTGTGTATATGGTGGAATTGGAAGGGAGTCCTCTATTATGAGCTCCTTCTGTAAAACCAAGCAATCCCAACAGTACAGCTCCCAATTGAAAGTAGTGCTCTGCAAAAAGTGTCCAGAATTAGTCAACAGAAAATGGATAATCTTCAATCAGGACAATGCAAGATGGCATGTTTCTTTGATAATCAAGAAAAACTGCTACAGCTTGGTGGGGAAGTTCTGATCATCCATCATATTCATCAGATATTGCACCTTTGGATATCCATTTATTTTGGTTTTTACAAAATTCTGTTAATGGAAAAAGTTTCAAATCCCTGGAAGACTGTAAAATGCACCTGTAACAGTTCTTTGCTCAAAGAGATAAAAAGTTTTGGGAAGATATAACTATGAAATTGCATGAAAAATGGCAGAAGGTAGTGGAACAAAGTAGTAAATGATATTCAATAAAATTCTTGCTCAAAATGAAAAAATGTATCTTTTATTTTTACTTAAAAAAACAAAGGAACTTTTTGGTCACCCTAATACTTTCAGAGAGAGATGGAATGTTTATGCTGGGAGAGATCTAATGCCTTTATTGTTTCATAACTGTCTTGATATTAAATTTATAATGTCACCTGAAATTCTCGACAGGGTTGGGATGAGGCAAGGCATATATCCTCATCTCTGGAAATATCTGATAGGTAGAATACAGGGCATCCTCACTTCTGAACACTGGTGGAATAACCTATTGCAGATTATTTTTAAAAAGCATAGGAGGTGAGAAACTTTCCTCCCAAGCTTTCAGGAAAAGAGAAAAAATTACTGCTTTAGAAAACTGAGTACTACTTGAAAAAGAAAGTACTTCCCTATGTCTGGGGCTTCCCTGGTGGCTCAGAGGTTAAAGGGTCTGCCTGCAACGTGGGAGACCCGGGTTCGATCTCTGAGTCGGGAAGATCCCCTGGAGAAGGAAATGGCAACCCACTCCAGTATTCTTGCCTGGAGAATCCCATCGACAGAGGAGCCTGGTGGACTACAACCTATGGGTCGCAAAGAGTCGGACATGATTGAGCAACTTCCCTTTCACTTTCCCTATGTCTGCCCCTGAAAAACTTGCACTAGCCTGTTAGACTTGAGAAATGACAGTTCCAGCTGCATGAAAAAATGCAGGATGTAGAGAAAATGTTGTCCCATATTGAACCATTGTAAAATCACACCTTGGTTATGCTACAGGACTCTAAATCAAATCATACCTGCTACAGGATCTACCCATTAAAGCAGATTAAATCAACTGCTTAGAGCCCACCTTGAGCTGTTGTCTACCAGATTCCTGAATTTTTGACGAGGGAGCGAATACTGCTGCCTGAGTTTATCTTAAGCTCTTAAGAGGAAAGATTGTTGAACAGAGACTAATGTCTTCAAATTTTCTGGACTATCTGAGTTTGGGTTATCTATGAGTCTGGCTTCCAAAGGAAAAATTGGAGTGGAATGGGAATGACAGAAGAAAATATGTGGAGTCACTGCTGCTGCTGCTGCTGCTGCTAAGCCGCTTTAGTCGTGTCCGACTCTGTGTAACCCCATAGACAGCAGCCCACCAGCCTCCGCTGTCCCTGGGATTCTCCAGACAAGAACACTGGAGTGGGTTGCCATTAGGCGAAGGCAAAATAAAGTTTAAAAATTCTTCTCTTTTCCTCTTCCTCTGCCATTCAACCCCCTTGCAGCCTTGTGAGTATTCAGTTCAGTTCAGTTCAGTCACTCAGTCGTGTCCAACTCTTTGCAACCCCATGAATTGCAGCATGCCAGCCCTCCCTGTCTATCACTAACTCCCGGAGTTCACACAGACTCAGTCCATCGACTCAGTGATGCCATCCAGCCATCTCATCCTCAGTCGTCCCCTTCTCCTCCTGCCCCCAATCCCTCCCGGCATCAGAGTCTTTTCCAATGAGTCAACTCTTCGCATGAGGTGGCCAAAGTACTGGAGCTTCAGCTTTAGCATCATTCCTTCCAAAGAAATCCCAGGGTTGATCTCCTTCAGAATGGACAGGTTGGATCTCCTCGCAGTCCAAAGGACTCTCAAGAGTCTTCTCCAACACCACAGTTCAAAAGCATCAATTCTTCAGCGCTCAACCTTGTTCACAGTCCAACTCTCACATCCATACATGACCACAGGAAAAACCATAGCCTTGACTAGACAGACCTTAGTCGGCAAAGTAACGTCTCTGCTTTTGAATATGTTATCTAGGTTGGTCATAACTTTCATTCCAAGGAGTAAGTGTCTTCTAATTTCATGGCTGCAGTCACCATCTGCAGTGATTTTGGAGCCCCCAAAAGAATGTCTGACACTGTTTCCACTGTTTCCCCATCTATTTCCCATGAAGTGATGGGACCAGATGCCATGATCTTCGTTTTCTGAATGTTGAGCTTTAAGCCAACTTTTTCACTCTCCTCTTTCACTTTCATCAAGAGGTTTCTTAGCTCCTCTTCACTTTCTGCCATAAGGGTGGTGTCATCTGCATATCTGAGGTTACTGATATTTCTCCCGGCAATCTTGATTCCAGCTTGTGCTTCTTCCAACTCAGCGTTTCTCATGATGTACTCTGCATAGAAGTTAAATAAGCAGGATGACAATATACAGCCTTGAGGTACTCCTTTCCTATTAGGAACCAGTCTGTTGTTCCATGTCCAGTTCTAACTGTTGCTTCCTGACCTGCATACAGATTTCTCAAGAGGCAGGTCAGGTGGTCTGGTATTCCCATCTCTTTCAGAATTTTCCTCAGTTTATTGTGATCCACACAGTCAAAGGCTTTGGCATCGTCAATAAAGCAGAAATAGATGTTTTCTGGAACTCTCTTGGTTTTTCCATGATCCAGCGGATGTTGGCAATTTGATCTCTGGTTCCTCTGCCTTTTCTAAAACCAGCTTGAACATCAGGGAGTTCATGGCTCATGCATTGCTGAAGCCTGGCTTGGAGAATTTTGAGCATTACTTTACTAGCGTGTGAGATGAGTGCAATTGTGCGGTAGTTTGAGCATTTTGTGAAAGTGCTGCACTCAATATGCCAGCAAATTTGGAAAACTCAGCAGTGGCCACAGGACTGGAAAAGGTCAGTTTTCATTCCAATCCCAGAAAAAGGCAATGCCAAAGAATGCTCAGACTACCACACAATTGCACTCATCTCACATGCTAGTAAAGTAACGCTCAAAATTCTCCAAGCCAGGCTTCAGCAATACGTGAATTGTGAACTCCCTGATGTTCAAGCTGGTTTTAGAAAAGGCAGAGGAACCAGAGATCAAATTGCCAACATCCGCTGGATCATGGAAAAAGTGAGAGCGTTCCAGAAAAACATCTATTTCTGCTTTATTGCCTATGCCAAAGCCTTTGACTGTGTGGATCACAATAAACTTTGGAAAAGTCTGAAAGACATGGGAATACCAGACCACCTGACCTGCCTCTTGAGAAATCTGTATGCAGGTCAGGAAGCAACAGTTAGAACTGGACATGGAACAACAGACTGGTTCCAAATAGGAAAAGGAGTACGTCAAGGCTGTATATTGTCATCCTGCTTATTTAACTTCTATGCAGAGTACATCATGAGAAATGCTGGGCTGGAAGCAGCACAAGCTGGAATCAAGATTGCCGGGAGAAATATCAATAACCTCAGATATGCAGATGACACCACCCTTATGGCAGAAAGGGAAGAGGAGCTAAAGGGCCTTTTGATGAAGGTGAAAGAGAAGAGTGAAAAAGTTGGCTTAAAGCTCAACATTCAGAAAACGAAGATCACGGCATCTGGTCCCATCACTTCATGGGAAATAGATGGGGAAACAGTGGAAACAGTATCAGACTTTCTTTTTGGGGCTCCAGAATCACTGCAGATGGTGATTGCAGCCATGAAATTAAAAGACGTTTACTCCTTGGAAGAAAAGTTATGACCAACCTAGATAACATATTCAAAAGCAGAGACATTACTTTGCCGACTAAGGTCCGTCTAGTCAAGGCTATGATTTTTCTAGTGGTCATGTGTGGATGTGAGAGTTGGACTGTGAAGAAGGCTGAGCCCCAAAGAATTGATGCTTTTGAACTGTGGTGTTGGAGAAGACTCTTGAGAGTCCCTTGGACTGCAAGGAGATCCAACCAGTCCATTCTAAAGATCAGTCCTGGGATTTCTTTAGAAGGAATGATGCTAAAGCTGAAAGTTCAGTACTTTGGCCACCTCATGCAAAGAGCTGACTCATTAGAAATGACTCTGATGGTGGGACGGATTGGGGGCAGGAGGAGAAGGAGATGACCGAGGTTGAGATGGCTGGATGGCATCACGGACTTGATGGACGTGAGTCTGAGTGAACTCTGAGAGATGGTGATGAACAGGGAGGCCTGGCATGCTGTGATTCATGGGGTTGCAAAGAGTTGGACACGACTGAGTGACTGAACTGAACTGAACTTGAGCATTCTTTGGCATTGCCTTTCTTTTGGGATTGGAATGAAAACTGACCTTTTCCAGTCCTGTGGCCACTGCTGAGTTTTCCAAATTTGCTGGCATATTGAGTGCAGCACTTTCACAGCATCATCTTTCAAGATTTGAAATAGCTCAACTGGAATTCCATCACCTCCACTAGCTTTGTTTGTAGTGATGCTTTCTAAGGCCCGCTTGACTTCACATTTCAGGTTGTCTGGCTCTAGATGAGTTTTCACACCATCGTGATTATCTGGGTCGTGAAGATCTTTTTTGTACAGTTCTTCTGTGTATTCTTGCTACCTCTTCTTAATATCTTCTGCCTCTGTTAGGTCCATACCATTTCTGTCCTTTATTGAGCCCATCTTTGCATGAAATGTTGCCTTGGCATCTCTAATTTTCTTGAAGATATCTCTAGTCTTTCCCATTCTGTTGTTCTTCTCTATTTCTTTGCATTGATCGCTGAAGAAGGCTTTCTTATCTCTTCTTGCTATTCTTTGGAGCTCTGCATTCAGATGCTTATATATTTCTTTTTCTCCTTGGCTGTTTGCTTCTCTTCTTTTCACAGCTATTTGTAAGGCTTCCCCAGACAGCCATTTTGCTTTTTGCATTTCTTTTCCATGGGGATGGTCTGGATCCCTGTCTCCTGTACAATGTCACGAACCTCATTCCACAGTTCATCAGGCACTCTATCTATCAGATCTAGGCCCTTAAATCTATTTCTCACTTCCACTATATAATTATAAGGGTTTTGATTTAGGTCATACCTGAATGGTCTAATGGTTTTTCCCTGCTTTCATCAATTTCAGTCTAAATTTGGTAATAAGGAGTTCATGATCTGAGCCACAGTCAGCTCCTGGTCTTTTTTTTTGTTGTTAACTATATAGAGCTTCTCCATCTTTGGCTGCAGAGAATATAATCAATCTGATTTCAGTGTTGACCATCTGGTGATGTCCATGTGTAGAGTCTTCTCTTGCATTGTTGGAAGTGGGTGTTTGCTATGACCAGTGCATTCTCTTGGCAAAACTCTATTAGTCTTTGCCCTGCTTCATTCCACATTCCAAGGCCAAATTTGCCTGTTACTCTAGGTGTTTCTTGACTTCCTACTTTTGCATTCCAGTCCCCTAGAATGAAAAGGACATCTTTTTTCTAAAAGGTCTTGTAGGTGTTCATAGAACCGTTCACCATCAGCTTCTTCAGCGTTACTGGTTGGGGCATAGACTTGGATTACTGTGATATTGAATGGTTTGCCTTGGAAAGGAACAGAGATCATTGTGTCGTTTTTGAGACTGCATCCAAGTACTGCATTTCAGACTGTTTTGTTGACCATGATGGCTACTCCATTTCTTCTGAGGGATTCCTGCCCGCAGAGTAGATATAATGGTCATCTGAGTTAAATTCACCCATTCTAGTCCTTTTTAGTTCGCTGATTCCTAGAATGTGGACGTTCACTCTTGCCATCTCCTGTTTGACCACTTCTAATTTGCCTTATTCATGGACCTAACATTCCAGGTTCCTAAGCAATATTGCTCTTTACAGCATCGGATCTTGCTTCTATCACCAGTCACATCCACAGGTGGGTATTGTTTTTGCTTTGGCTTCATCCCCTCATTCTTTCTGGAGTTATTTCTCCACTGACCTCTAGTAGCATATTGGGTACCTACTGACCTGGGGAGTTCCCCTTTCAGTATCTTATCATTTTGCCTTTTCATACTGTTCATGGGGTTCTCAAGGCAAGAATACTGAAGTGGTTTGCCATTCCCTTCTCCAGTGGACCACATTCTGTCAGCCCTCTCCACCATGACCCACCCATCTTGGGTTGCCCCACAGGCATGGCTTAGTTTCATGAGTTAGACAAGGCTGTGGTACTGGTGTGATTAGATTGACTTTATTTCTGTGAATATGGTTTCAGTGTGTCTGCCCTCTGATGCCCTCTTGCAACACTTACCATCTTACTTGGGTTTCTCTTACCTTGGGCATGGGATATCTTTTCACAGCTGCTCTAGCAAAGCACAGCCGCTGCTCCTTACCTTGGATGAGGGATATATCCTCCCACCGCCTTTCCTGACCTTCAGCGTGGGATGGCTCCTCTAGGCTCTCCTGCGCCTGCACAGCCACCACTCCTTGGACGTTGGGTTGCTCCTCCTGGCCGCTGCCCCTGGCCTTGGGCGCCACCCCTGACCTCAGACACAGGGTGGCTCCTCTCGGCTGCTGCCCCTGGCCTTGGACTTGGGGTAGCTCCTCTGGCTATCACCCTTCAGTTTACTTATTTTTCATAGGTGAGCTCACTGACATATAGACATATTACATTTCAGAAAAGCTCTAGTTATTTCTAGTTATCCTCTGGAACTACATGGAAAAAGTTTAAACTTGCTTAAAAATGGCAAATTTTCAAATATTTCAAGGCAACTGTTGTTATCCCTCGTTGTCTAGTACCCGTTCAGTTCAGCTCAATCACTCAGTCATGTCCGACTCTTTGCGACCCCATGGACAGCAGCACGCCAGGTTTCTCTTTCCATCACCAATTCCTGGAGCTTGCTCAAACTCATGGCCATTGAGTCAGTGATGCCATCCAACCATCTCATCCTCTGTCGTCCCCTTATCCTCCCACCTTCAGTCTTTCCCAGCATCAGGGTCTTTTCCAATGAGTCAGTTCTTCTCATCAGGTGGTCAAAGTATTGGAGCTTCAGCTTCACCATCAGTCCTTCCAGTGAATATTCAGGACTGATTTCCTTTACGATTGACTGGTTTGCTCTCCTTGCAGTCCAAGCGACTCTCGAGTCTTCTCAAACACCACAGTTCAAAAGCATCAGTTCTTCAGTGCTCAGCTTTCTTTATGGTCCAACTGTCACATCCATATATGACTACTGGAAAAACCATAGCTTTAACTTTGTTGGCAAGGTGATGTCTCTGCTTTTTAATATGCTGTCTAGGTTGGTCATAGCTTTTCTTCCAAGGAGCAAGAGTCTTTTAATTTCATGGCTACAGTTACCATCTGCAGTGATTTTGGAGCCCAAGAAAATAAAGTCTCTCACTGTTTCCATTCTTTCCCTATATATTTGCCATGAAGTGATGGGACTGGGTGCCATGATCTTAGTGTTTTGAATGTTGAGTTTTAAGCCAGTGTTTTCACTCTCCTCTTATACCTGAATTATCCAATATCCCACAACCAGTCTATCAAATCTCCACTCTTTCTAATTGATACTGCAAAAATCTAATCTCTAAAATAAGATTAGATTTTAAAAATCCCTTTTATTTATCACTTCCTGCTCAAGGACCTAAAATTCATTCCCACTGTTTACTTTTTGTTGCCCATTTAAAAAGATATGTCCATTGATGTATTATACAGTAAAGTTTACCTTTCTAAGTATATAGTTCTGAATTTTAACAAATATAGTCTTTTAGCCAGCACCACATCAATATATAGAACATTTTCATTACCCTACAAAGTCTACTTGTTCTGTTGCAGTCAACGTCTTTCACCCACCCCTGTGACCACTGATCTGATGTTTCTCCTTTATAGGTATGCCTCTTCTGGAAAATTATATCACTGGAATCATAGAATGTGCAGCCTTTTGTGTCTGTCTTCTTTCCCAAAGCAAAATGCTTTGGGGATTATTCATGTTGTGGCACGAGCATCAGTAGTTCCTTCCTCTTACTGCTAAATTGTGTTCCATTGGGTAAATGCACCACAGTTTGATCATTCATTAGATGATGAGAATTTTAATTTATCCTGTTTTGTTATTGCTTTTCAGAAAAACTTCTATGAGAATTTTTTGTAGGTCTCTGGGGACATGTGCTTCCATTTCTTTTGATTAAATACACAGGAGTGAAGTGGTTGGGTCATGAGTTAAGTTAAATATTTAAAATTACAAGAACCTGCCAAACTATTTTCCAAAGAGGCTATACTGTTTTGCTTTTCCAACAGCAATGTATATAAGCTCCAGTTGCTCTGCAACTTCACCAGGTATAGTCAGGTTATCTGTTTTTGCCATTTAGAAGGTATGTATTGTTATTTTATTGTGGTTTAATTTGGATTTCCCTAAAGAAAAATTCGGCTTCCCAGGTGGCACTAGTGGTAAAGAACCTGCCTGCCAATGCAGGAGACATAGAGACAGAAGTTGGATCCCTTGGAGGAGGGCATGACAACCCACTCCAGTATTCAAGCCTGGAGAATCCCATGGACAGAGGGGCCTGGTGGGCTACTGTCCAAGGGGTTGCAAAGAGTTGGACACAATTGAAGTGACTTAGGACCTGCATGTATGCAAAGAAAAATTATTTTGGGCAACTTCCTTAGAGTGAATGTTTAAAACTGCTCAAATTTTCACTGGATTGTTTTACCATGATTGAGTTGTGAGAGTTTTTATATATTATGGATACAAATCCTTTATCAAGCATGTGTTCTGAGATATTATCTCCTTGCTTGTGGCTTCCCTTTGTCCTTAACAGCATCATTTGAATAGCAGAGGTTTTAAATTATGATAAAGTCAAATATCAAACTTTCTTTTGTTTTCTATGCTTCATGAGTTCTGTGTAAGAAATCTTAGCCTAACCCAGGTCACATTGACTTTCTTTAGAAGTGTTTTGGTTTTACATTTAGAACAGTGATGCATTTAGAGCTGATTTTACAATATGGATTAAAGATCATTTTTATTCTTGCAGTGATCTATTTTTTCCAGCATTATTTGTTGAAAATACTATCATTTCTCCACTGAATACCTTGTAACCTTTGTTGAAAATCAATTGATCATAAGTATTTTGTGTCTCTCTTTGCACTCTTCTGTTTTATTCTATTACCTTTTGCAAATACTACACTTTTTGATTACTCTGGCTTCATAGTAAGTCTTAAAACCAAGTAGTGTATATGGTTATGCTTAAAAAAGGAGCCCTTGTCTTTTCTGAAATATGAAATATAACTATGATCTGTATCAGGATAACTGGTAGGGGAGATTTGGGTAAAGATGCAGAGGAAACAAAAGAGCTGAGTTGAATGTTATTGAAGCTAGGTGATGAGTAGATGGAGGCACATTCTCTTCACTTTGGTATGTGATTTTTCCATTAAAAAGAAAGCAAGTAATGTAAGTCTTCCAGTGTTGCTCTTGTGAAAATTGTATTGGCTATTCTAGTCAGTTTGGCCCAACATAAAACAGGACCCTTAAGGATTGAAACTCATTATACAAGACCTATTTAATAATTCCCACTGCTTTTCCAAATTTGGCATGTCAGCAGCCAAATTAAGCCTGTTCTTAATTTCACAAGAGTGAGTGGCACCTCTTGATGGATTGTTGTTGTTTTATTGTTTAGTTGCTGAATTGTGTCTGACTCTTGTGATCCCATGGACTGTAGCCTGCCAGACTCCTTTTTCCATGGGATTTCCCAGGAAAGAATACTGGAGTGGGATAACATTTCCTTCTCCAGGAGATCTTCCTGACCCAGGGATTGAATCTGTGTCTCCTGCATTGGGAGATGGATTCTTTACTATTGAGCCATCAGGCAAACCCCTTAATTGATTGCCTCAACCTGAATGTCTGGTCCCACCCATTAAGGCCCCTGTATTACTTTCATATTGCTGCTGTGACAAATCACCACAAATTTACTGGCTTAACACAACTTTGGAAGCATAATGGGCAACAGGCACATGAAAAATGCTCAGCATCACTAATCATCAGAAAAAAAAATCAAAACCACAATGAGATATCACTTTACATCTATCAGAATGGCTTTCATCAAAAAGTGTACAAAGAACAAATGTTGGCAAGGATATAGAGTGAAAGGGAACCCTCATACACTTTGATGGGAATGTTAATTGGTACAACCACTATGGATAGCAGTATGGAAGTTCCTCATAAAACCAAAAGTAGAACTACCATATGGTCTAGCAATCCCACTCCTGGCTGTATACCAGAAGACAATTAAAACACTAATTAAAAAAAGATACATTCACCTCAATGTTCATAGCAGCATTATTTATAAAAGCTAAGAGATGAAAGCAATCTAAGTGTACATCCACAGATAAATTGATAAAGATGTAACACACACACACACACACACACACACACACATGCCCCATAATATTGCTTAGCCATAGGAAAGAATGAAATTCTGCCATTTGCAACAACATAGGTAGCCTAGAGGGCATTGTTAAGTGAAATAAATCAGAGAAAGATAAATGTTGTACAATCTCACTTATACGTGAAATCTAAAAATATAATAAACTAGTTAATATAACAGAAAAAAACAGACTCACAGATATAAAGAACAAACTAGTGGTTACCCGTGGGGAGAGGGAAGGGGGGAGGGACAAGACAGGGGAAAGGGATTAAGGTACAAACTACTATGCATTAAATAAATAAATTACAAAGATACATTGTACCACACAGGAAATATAGTTACTATTTTACAACTATAAATGGAGTATAACTTTTAAAAATTGTGAATCAGTATGTTGTACATCTGAAACTTGTATTGTACATCAACTGTACTTCAATTTAAAGACTTTTAATAAAACATTTAAAAGTGGACAAGGAACCTCTATAGACATTTTTCAAAGGAGACAAACAGATAGCCAACAGGTACATGAAAAGTTGCTCAACTTTGCTAATTAATCATCAGGGAAATGCAAATAGAAATCACCATGAAATATCATCTCACACCTTTCAGGATGGCAATTTAAAAAAATATAGGAGATAACAAGTGCTGGTAAGGGTGGTGAGAAAAGGGAGCCCTCTTACTCTGTTGATGTGAATATGAATTGGTACAATCATGACAGAAAAAAAGTGTTGAGGATTCTCAAAAATTAAAAATGGAGCAATAATATGATCCAGCAATCCCACTTCTGGGTATACATGTAAAGGAAATAGAATCAATATATTGAAGAGATATCGGCCCTCACATATTTGTGGCATTATTCACAATAGGCAAGATATGGAAGCTAAGTATCCCTTGATGGATAAATGGGTAAAGAAAATGTCTCACACTCACACACACACAATGAAATACCATTTATCCATAAAAAAAATTATGCCATTTAGACAACATGGATGAACCTCAAGAAAGTTATGCTAAGTTAAATAAGCCAAACTCAAAAACACAAATATTGTCTGATTGATGAAAATGAAAGAGGAGAGTGAAAAAGTTGGCTTAAAACTCAACATTCAAAAATGAAGATCATGGCATCTGGTCCCATCAGTTCATGGCAAACAGATGGGAAAAAATGGAAACAGTGACAGACTATTTCCTTGGGTTCCAAAATCACTGCAGATAGTGACTGTAGCCATGAAATTAAAAGACACTTGCTCCTTGGAAGAAATGCTATGATCAACCTAGACAGGATATTAAAAACAAAGACATCACTTTGCTGACAAAGGTCCATCTAGTTAAAGCGATGGTTTTTCCAGTAGTCATATATGGATATGAGAGTTGAACCATAAAGAAAGCTGAGAGCCAAAGATTGATGCTTTTGAACTGTGATGGAGAAGACTCTTGAGAGTCCCTTGGACTGCAAGGGAGCAAACCAGTCAATCATAAAAGAAATCAGTCCTGAATATTCATTGAAAGGACTGATGCTGAAGCTGAAACTCCAATACTTTGGCCACCTGATGTGAAGAACTGACTCATTGGAAAAGATGCTGGGAAAGATTTAAGGTGGGAGGAGAAGGGGACGACAGAGGATGAGATGGTTGGATGGCATCACGAGCTCAATGGACATGAGTCTGAGCAAGTTCCAGGAGTTGGTGATGGACAGGGAAGCCTGGCATGCTGCAGTCCATGGGGTCGCAGAGTTGGACACAGCTGAGCAACTGAACTGAACTCACTTACATGTAGAACATAAAAGTTTACCTTACAGAACCAGGGTGGGATGGTATCTGTCAGGCACTGGGAGGTAAGGGAAATGGGGAGATGTTGATCAAAGAGTACAAAATTTCAGTTATAAGATGAATAAGTTCTGGGGAACTAATGTACAGCATTGGTGAGAAATTAGATCCCTTGTACCTGTTGGTGAGAACGTCAGATGGTGTGACTGCTGCAGAAAACATTATGGAGGTCCGTCAAAACATTAAAAAGAGAATTATCATATAATCCAGCAATCCCACTGACTTCTGGGTACATATCAAATTGGTATCTCAAGGAGATGTGTGTATACCAATGTTCATAGTAGCATTATTCACAGTATCCTAAAGGAAGAAGATACTCAAGTGTCCATCAACAAATGAATCGATGAACAAAATGTGGTATATGCATACAATAGGATATTATTAAGCCTTAAAAAGAAGGAAATCCTACATTTCCCATGCTACAACATGAATGAAACTTGAGAACATTATGCTAACTGAAATAAACTAGTCATAAAAAGACAAATATTGTATGATTTAACTTACATGAGGCACCCAGAGTAGTCAAATTCAGAGACAGATAATGGAATGACATTTGCCAGGGGTTGTGGGAAGAAGGAAATGAGGAGTGGTTGTTTAATGGGTATATATATAGTTTTAGTTTTTCAAGATGAAAAGAGTTCTAGAGCTGGTTGCATAACGATGTGAATGTAACACTGGTGGACTGTACACATAAAATGATTAAAATGATAAATCTAAAAAATTAAAGCAAACTAGTGAATATTACAAAACAGATACAGAGTCACAGATATAGAATACAAACTAGTGGTTACCAGTGAGGAAGTGGGGAGGGAAGAGGAACAAGATAGGGTATGGCATTAAGAGATACAAACTATTATATGTAAAATAAATAAGCAGAAATGATATGTTGTACACCATAGGAAATAGTTATTATCTTATAATAACTTTAAATGGAGTATAATTTATAAAAATATCAAATTGCTATATTGCATCCCTGAACCTAATATAAATTAACTACACTTCAATTAACTATAAGTAAGTAAATAAACAAACAAAACAACTCAATTTTATTATGTTATAGCTTTGTAGATTAGAAATTTGACTCAGGTCTCTCTGGGCTGAAATGAGAGTGTTGGTAGGCTTCTTATCCTTTCTGGAGGCTCAAGGGGTGGTTTTTATCTTCTCTCTCTCTCTCTCTCTCTTTTTTTTTTTTGCCTTACCACAAGGCATGCAGAATCTTGGTTCTGTGGGATCTTGGCTTGGGAGCGGGAGGGAATCCATGCCTGCTGCAGTGGGCTCTGGGATGTTTAGCCACTGGACTGCCAGAAGTCTCTGGAATTTGTTTTTTTGTTGTTGTTGTTGTTTTTGTTTTTTTTTGCTTTTTCCAGCTTTTAGAGGCAGCTCACATTCCATCTTCAAAGCTAACAATGGACAGTTGAGTCTTATGTTGAATTATTCTGACACCAGTGACTCTTGCTCTTCCCCTTTCTATTTTTAAGGATTCTTGGGTTTCCGTTTGGGTATACTGGCTAATATAGAAGAATCTCCCTATTTTAAGGTCACCTGATTAGGAGCTTAAACTCCATCTGAACTTTATTTCTCTGTTGCCTTATAACATAATATATTCCCAGGTTCTGAGGTTTAGGACACGGACATCTTTTGAGGACCATTGTGCTTCCCTGGTTGCTCAGACAGGAGCCACCTACAATGCAGGAGACCCCAGTTCGATCCCTGAGTCAGGAAGATCCCCTGGAAAAGGAAATAGTACTGTTGCCTGGAGAATTCCATGGACAGAGGAGCCTGGCAGGATATAGTCCATGGGGTCTCAAAGAGCTGAACATGACTGAGTGACTAACACTAACTCTGCTGCCTGCAGGGCTTCCCAGGTGATGCTAGTGGTAAAGAATCTGCCAATGTAGAAGACATAGGAGACATGGGTTCAATCTCTGGGGCAGGAAGATCCCCTGGAGGAGGGCATGGCAACCCACTCCAGTATTCTTGCCTGGAGAAGCCCTATGGACAGAGGAGTCTGGTGGGCTACAGTCCATAGGATTGCAAAGAGTCAGACACAACTGAATCAGCTTTTAGCACACACACATGCATGCTGCCTGCAATCATGATGCATTTTCCTTTGTGTATAGTGCTGGATTTAATTTACTGATATTTTGTTAAGACTTTCTGCATCTATGTACCTGAGGGATATTTGTCTGTGCTTTTCTTTACTTGTGATGCCCTTGTTCAGTTTTGACATCAGAGTAACGATGATGAAATAATATATGTTGGACAGTGTTTATTATACTTGTATTTTCTGAAAGAGTTTGTTTATAATTTATGGTGTGTCTGCTTGCTTGGTGATTTCTAACTATGAACTGAATTTCTATAGTAGAGATAGGACTGTTTTGGTTGTTTATTTTTCTTGAGTGAACAATGGTAGTATCAGTCAAAGAATTTGTCAATTTCATCTTAACTGATCAAATTTATTGGCAAAATTGTTCAAAATAGTCTTTTATTATGCTTTTAAGTTCTGTAAGTGCTGTAGTGATGTCTCTCCTTCTTTTGTAACATTGGTAATTTATGTCTTTTTTCTTTCTTCTTGATCCATCTGTCTCGAGGTTTATAAATTTTATTGTTCTTGTCTCAGAACCAGGCTTTGGTTTCATTGATTTTTGCTGTTTTTCTGCTGTTTTCTCTGGCGATGATTTGTACTCTCTATATTTTCTTCTCCTTTTGGCCTTGGGGTTTATTATAATTTGTTCTTTTTCCTGGTTTCTTAATCTGGAAGTTGAGATTATTGTTTCAAAAGTTTCTGTCTGTTCTAATATAATCTTTTACTGCTATAAATTTCCCTCTAAGCATGTTTTGTTTCTGTCCCACATATTTTGATATGATGTATTTTCATTTTCATTATATTCAAAATATTTTATGATTTCTTTTGTGATGTCATTGACCTATAGAGTTTTTAGAATTGTGTTGTTTAATTTCCAAATAATTAGATATTTTCCAGAATACTGATTTCCAGTTTAATTCTGTTGGTTGGAAAATACTTTATAGAACTTCAATTATTTTAATTGTTGTTTTTCTTTTATGCACAAGAAAATAAGCCATTTTTGTGAATGGATCATATGTGCCTGAAACCAATGCATATTCTTCTGTTGTTGAGTTGTGTTCTATAACATTTCAGGTCAAGTTTGTTGATTATATTATAAATACATTCAATATCTTTATTTTCTGCCTACTTGTTATATTGATAAATGAGAGAGACATGTTGAAGTATCCAACTGTAACAGCATATTTATCTTTTTCTCCTTTCAGTTCTGACCATTTTTGCTTTATGTATTTTGAAATTCTGTTGATAGATACACACACATTTAAGGTTATGTTGTTGTCTTGATGAACTGAATTCCTTATCATTATATCTTTTTTATCTTCAAAAGTAATATTACTTGTTTTGAAGTATTCTTGGTCTGTTATTCATTCATATAGCCATTCCAGCTTTCTTTTGGTTAAAGCTTTCATGGTTTTATTTTACTTTTCAGCTACAAATTATTTTATATTTCTAGTGAATGTCTTGTAAAAAGCATATGATTGGGTCTTGCTTTTTAGACAATATGACAATATCTACCTTTTTAGTGGTGGGTGTTCAGACCATTTACATCTAATGGAATTATTGATATGGCTCCATTTATATCTATATATTGCTGGCTGTTTTCTGTCCATCTCATCTGTTCTTTATTAATGTTTCCTCTTGTTTTGTTTGAATAGATTGGGTAATATTTGTGATGCCATTTTATCTCCTCTCTTGACTTACTCAGTATCTTTTCAAAATTTTGTTTATTGATCTCACTATACTTTATAATATACATCTTTAATTAGTCAGAGTCCAATTACAAATAATATTCCATTAATACAACTCACATGTAGTATAAGAACCTTACACCAAATGTTACCAATTACCCCCTCATATCTGTTGTGCCATTGTTGCCATGCATTTTGCTTATACATGTTATAAGCTCAAAAATATGTTGTTCCTACTTTTTCTTGATATTGCCTATTTAATTTTAAAGAGACTAAAATACTCACAGGATGCCTTTTATATTTAGGTTTATTTTTATCATTACTGGCATTCTTCATTTTTTTCTATAGAGCCAAGTTTCCATCTGGTATCTTATTCTTTCTGCCCAAGTAACTTCCGTTAACATTTCTTATAGCACATGTTTACTAAAAGTAAATTCTCTCAGCTTTTGTTTTGGACATATATTTCTGTCAATACTTTGAATATGTCACCCAATTATCTTCTGGCTTGCATAGTTTCTGATGAGAAGTCTATCCTGATTTCATTTGTTCCTCTGAATGTAATTCCCAGTGGGCTTCCCTGTAGCTTAGATGGTGAAGAATCTGCCTGCAATGCAGGAGACCTGGGTTCAGTCCTGGGTTGGGAAGATCTCCTGGAGAAGGCAATGGCAATCTACTCCAGTATTCTTGCCTGGAGAATTCCATGGACAGAAGAGCCTGGCAGACTGCAGTCCATGGGGTAGCGAACAGTCAGATATGACTGAGCCACTAACACATTCATTCTGAATGTACTGCATCTTTTACCATCAATATTTTTGTTTTGTAGTTGGTTTTCAGAAGTTTGATTATGAACTATTTTGAAGTATATATTTATATTTATCCACATCTGAGTGCCTTGGATATGTGGCTTTCTTGAATATATGTCTTTCATTGCTTTTGGACTATTCTCAGTCATGTTTTCAAATGATTCTTCTGTACCATTTTTTTGCCTTCTTTTCTGAAACCCGAATTACTTGTATGTTAGTCAATGACATGTTGACCCACAACTTTTGGATACTTTGTTCTTTTTTTTCACTTTTTCTCTTTTTGACTTATAGTTTGTACAGCTCAAACTAATCTATCCTCAAGTTTACTAATCCTTTCTTTGGTGTATTCATCTATTAATGAACCTATCAAAGGCACTCATTCTTCAGCTATGTAAATGCATTAATGTATTACTTTTGTTACTGTAAGTTTTTAAATAAAATTATAGCATTTAATATTTCCATTTTACACATTCATATAGTTTGCTGTGCTGAAATCACCCATCTGTTCATATATATACACCCATCTTTTTCACTAAGACATTTATCATATTAATTAATTATAGTTATTTTAAAGTCTCTTTCTAATCATTCCAATAGCTGCAATATCTCTGAATTCTGTTTGGTTAGTTGCTTAATTTCTTGAAGATATATTATTTTTTCTTTGCTTTTGCATTTGTTTCTAATTTTTTCCTGTGTTATAGCTTTATTTTTAAAAATTTTTATTGGAGTATAGTTAATTTACAATTAGTTTCAGGTGTTCAGCAAAGTGAATTGGTTATACATACACATATATCTACTTTATTTAATGCCAGACATTGTGTTTAGAAGAATAGTAAAAACTATGGTAATTAGTTATGCTTGGATATGAAACCTGCCTCTTCTTGTATAAGGCCATTTAATTGTGAAACTGAGTCAAGTCATTCTGTAGTTGAGCAGGCTTTGTTACTTGTGCTCTCATTATTGTCAGTGCACCACTGACTCTGAATTCTGGTAGTGGTAAGCTGCTAAATATCACATCCTTATAGTGTGAATTGTGTTGCTAGAGAGTTTTCTCAGTGTTTCTGCTTCCCCCTCAGTTTTCAGTTGCCCTTGCATGCCTGGACCACAGAGGGGAGTTCTTTCTATGTTCCTGCCCCTCGTTCAGTAGAAAAATACTGCTGGCTTGTTATTTTGCTCCGGGATCCTCATGGGGGCATAACATGTTCTCTGTTGACTTGGTCCATTGTCAGTCTCAGGCCGGCGCTGTACACCTGAGCTTCAGGAATAAAGCTTCCTAGTACTTCTGGCCATCCTTAAAGTGATAATGAAACTCTGTCCTATACTGTCTTTGGTCTTGGGCAGGAGTTTCCTGTCCCTTTCCCAGAAGTAGCTGCCTTAGGCTTGGTATGTTTATGTGATCCTGGGCCCCAAAACATTTTCTGCCCCTATTCCAGAGACAGATGGATTTGCTTATGTTCTTCTGCAGGGAACAAAGTATTTTTCCTGAGTTCTGGGTGAAAGACTCCTTATCCTTTCCTCAGTGACAGAAAGGTTTGCTTCAATTTCCCTACCTCACCCAAAGCAATAGATCTTTGCCCATGTCATGGAACTGAGAGGGTTTTCCTTCCCATCCCTAGCATCTTAAGGCTTTTACTTCATAGGAAAGAAGAGTTTGAGGGAGCTTACAGGGAAGTCTTTCTCCCATCTTTTCTCAAATACCCAATGTTGATGTATGAAAATTAGCATGTGTGTAAAGCAAACTTCTCTTGTATTGGGGACAACCAGCTCTTTCATATAACACACTATTTTGAACTCCTCCTCCAAACTGTCTCTTATGTGGAAATGAACTCACTCTATTCATTGTTCACATACATGGTATATTCAAACCTGCCTTTATGTGTTTGCTTATGCTATTCCTCTTACATAGAAAGCTGTCTTTTCTATAAATTCTCAGATCTTTCCTAGTCAAGCACAACTTTTGTTTCCTTCTTGATAATTCCAGCCAACTTTAACTGCTTACTTGTTGATCACTCTTATAACTTATTTTAATGTATCATTGCCTCAAATTTACAACTGGATATTTAAACGTGTACCATTTAGTGCTTTAGTATGCTGTATTGTATTGTTTCCTAACTGTACCACAGGGTCTAGCCAGGTATGCAATAGGTGTTCAATATCCCGACATCCTGACAACCAGAGTAAAGCCTCACTGTGTGTGTCTGTGGTGTGGGAGAATCGACACAAGGTAGACAGCAAGAAATGCAGTATTGTAGTTTTTAAAGTATTGGCAGCAGAATCATAAAAACCAAGTATCGAGACCTAGCTCTGACACTACTTAACTCTGTGAATCTTAGGCATGTTGCCACATCCTCTTGGACTTCGGTTTCTTCATCAGTAAAGTGGATACAGTATTTAAATTTGCTTGAGTAACTTCAGAGCTATCTCAAGGACCAACAAAGGAACAATATGAACAATGGATAAAAGAACAATAAAGAAACAATACACAGTTAACTATAAAGAGCTCCACAGAAAACTGTGGGGTTTATAATTATAGTGATCCAGAGGGTAAAACAAACAAGTTCCCAGTCTTCCCACTCTTGGCACAATCAGAACTAGTCAAGTTGCTGCCAACTCAATTTATGCCCCCAAAGGGACTTCGGACAGTGAGCATAGACATGAGATTTAGGTTCTAAATTTCTGTTCTTCCCTTAATATCTGTCTCAAATATAGTGTTGCTTAAGGGAACCTAGATGTGAAGTTGCCTCAAGAGGAGCAAAACTGGGGCAAGAATTTGGAAAATGTCTATACAAAAGTGAAACATAGTTCAGAAAAATTTGAATTGGCCAAGATAAAGTGTGGACAGGGAGGTTTAAGCAGGATGGCTTGCCATTCAATAATATAATGAAAGAGAAAAACCTGGTTTGTGGACGTATTTTCCTATTTCCATCTTAGAGTTTTACTTTAGTCAAGAGAAAAGTATCTCTCAAGTGAACATCGTAGAAGTCCTCAAATACCAACTGCCAAGGAAAGGTGATAAATTGCACTGGAAGTTGTTACAACTTTTAAAAAATTGAACAAGTTGGGAAAAACTTTAAATGCTGAAGCAGGTAAAGAAAGGGCTGGGAGCAGTTAGCAAGCTACCATTTTAGGAGCATTTAGTTTGCACAGTTAGCCAAGAAAACGTGACTAGTCTGTGTCTGAGTGTGTGTGTGTGGTGTCATTTGTATGTTGTTATATGTGCATGTTTAAGGATTTGTATCTGTGTGATAGTATGTATTGACTTTGTTGTTTTTGTTATTTTGTATGTGTTTGAATCTGCAGGTGTATCCTGTGATCATTTGCGTTTACGTATGAATATATGTAGCTTCCCTGGTGGCTCAGAGGATAAAGCATCTGCCTGCAATGCACGAGACCCGGGTTCAATCCTTGGGTTGGGAAGATCCCCTGGAGAAGGCAATGGCACCCCACTCCAGTATTCTTGCCTGGAGAATCCCATGGACAGAGGAGCCTGGTAGGCTACAGCCCGTGGGGTCGCAAAGAGTCGGACACGACTGAGTGACTTCACACACACACACATGTATATATGTACACATCCAAGGTTCTAGGATTCTTTTAAGGCTTTCTTAATCTGTTAACTCTTTAGTTTATATGGTAAGACTGTGAGTAAAAAGGGGTAGTTGTTCATTCTGAGAATGTTATAAACTAGGCTAAAATTTTCTCTAATACTTCAAGACAGTTCCCTTGATCAATGCCTCCTCTTTCCGAATCCAAGCTCGCTTTGCTCGCAGCACTACAGGCCAATAAATTTGAGAGATGAGATGTTGAGGCAAGGAATACGACTTTGTTCAGAAAACTGGCTGACCCAGAAGATGGCAGACTAATGTCTCAAAATAAGCATCTTGTAGGGGCCTGGATGCCAGGTTCTTTTATGGGTCAGAGATGGGGCAGGGAGGAGGTGAGGAAAACAAAGTAAAAAGACCATTTAATTCTTGCAAATATCGCCTAGAATGGCAAGCTTCAGGCAGGGGGATGTGTTAGTTTCTTTTTCTTACAGTCATTTCACAAGGTGATGTGAAATGGAATGTCTCCTGCCATATCAATAAACAAGGATGTCACAGATATCTGTGTTTCTGGCCTTCCAGACAAGAATTTCTGAGCCATGCTGACATCACTTCCCACACAAGGAACTCAAGGACATCACTGTCATTCACAGGTGGGCAAGGTCAGGTTATCTCCCAGGGAGCTAAACAAAGGCACTTTAAGGGTCTGGCAGAAGGGAGCAGGGTTCCCTGAGGTGGGCTATTGTATATGTTTATAATAACAAAAACAGCAAAACAAAAGTTAAAGCCAGAGAAACCAGATTCAGCTAGGAGTTAAAATGAACTCTTCCTTCCTTCACTCAGCATCCCTCCCCCACAGCCCATGTAGCCCTCTGATTGCTCCCACTCCCACTCAGGCCAGACTGATGAAGAATGACTGGAATTATTTCATACCTTTCCTTTAAGTGAGTGGCAAGTGCAGTGTCACCAGAGAGAAGGGCTTTGTTCCCCACATCTTCTCCCCTTAGGTCATCGGGGAATTATAGTTCTGGCCTGGAGGTCTGCTTACTATTTTTTTCGGAAAATTTCTAGTTGAAGCACAGGGATGGGACTGCTTTGCTTTTGGAGAAAGGCTTTGCCTCTTCCAGAGAAGGCCCATTCTCCAGTCCTAGGCTAGGAGGAGAGAAACTAAACTAATCAACAATGCCAATGGGCTGCTTTAGGAGCTCAGCCCTACTTCTGTGTTCCATGAGAGAACAGAAATAACTCCCCAAACAGGCCTTGATTCATTCATTCATTCAGTAGATATTTCTGGAATACTTTCTATGCGTAGCTCCAGTTTCAATAACAGAATTCTTGCCCACATAGTCTTTTTGACAAAGGTTGTTGGGAATCAAAAGCTAAAAGTGACTCATGGTGGAAATTACAAACTAGTCCATGGGAGAGGGCAGGGGCTTCAAGATCCCATGGGGAAAATGGATACTTGTGCCATTTCCTAGTCTCCAAATGTGAGGCTATTGAGAGATCATGCTTCAGCTTTTGTTTCTGCCTTTGTTTCTAAATTGGCTTGCCCATCATGGTGAATCCTGTGGATTCTGACTTCTCTCCTCTCCCTCCCATGTCCCCCAACCATTTCCTGAAACTCTTGTGGAGCAGTAGCTCTTGAACCCCAAGCAGCTTCTATGTCCTGCAGACTGCCAGAGTCTGAATGACTTTTGCTAATATAGGTGAGGAGTGGCTTTTTCTGAGCTGACTGTTAAAAATCATAGGATCACTCACACTTGGGAGGGAGGGCACCTTCGTTGTGGTGTGGTCCTTGCTGCAGAACCAGTAACAAGTAAATATCTCCCTGTCCTATTCATTGAGGAGTCAGACATCAACAATCTCTAAGGTCTCTTCCATTCTGACATTCTGTGATTACTTCTGAAAACGATTTCTTCAAAGCCTCTTCAAACTGCAAACTTCTAAAGCACTAGGGAGAACACTGAATAGATGTATTTTCTGAGAACTGGAATTCTTGTCATTTCCCTATAGATTTGAAAAGGAAGGAATCTGACATTTAAGTGTACTATGAGCCAGCCACTGTCTTATATTGTACATTATTATTTCAACAATAATTTGTAACTTGAAGAAACTTGGGGCCGATGAAGTGAGTGTATCTGTGAATTACTGAGTACAATGCCTAGAAAAAGTACACACTCAGTAAATGTGATGCCCTGCCTCATACTTCAGCCCTTCTCTACCGAGCTCTACCTTTAAAAGGAAGAAACAGAAACTCAGATTAAGTAGCTGTCCAAGTCACCCAGATTTCTAGCTCCAAAGGCCTTGTGTATCTTCTAATGTTATGCTGCCTCTGGAGTGTGAAGTCTGCAGTTGTTTTCCCTGTGGACCTGCTCAATTAGCATGTGAAGTTTGAAGAGTTTGCTGGAAGACCTCCTACTCTCTGGCACTGTTCCCCACTGTGATCCCCGGCCTGCATTTGGGAGGTGGCTGGGCAGAGGTTTTGGGTGTAACACAAATTTCCCTGTGCAGGATTATAACTGGTTCACAGAGCTTGAACCCTTCATTTAGGCCTCATTAACATCAGAATCTCATTCTGGGCTTACCATCCCCTAGGGCAGTCCTTGGGTCACCTGGCAAGGATTCCTTGGAGCCTCTGTTCCACTAATGCAGATATGGGAAAATAGCCTTGGGAGCCACCTTTAAATAAAAAGGAAGGTAAATGTGTTTGCTCAGGATTTATTTCAGGAAAATCATTTCCTTGGCTGGCACAATACTGAGAGCAGTTACAAGTGGAGAATATGGGAGTAGCTATAACCCAAGATGAGAATGAGGCAGAAGAAGGTAGAATGAGGCTTGCTTACCAGAGGTATCATCTTTGGCCCATTTCTTAGTAGGGTTAAAAGGGATGCTGCTGGGATGAATAACAGAAGACTGATTTTGGAGGCAACTTCATAACTTAAAAATAATCTTCTTATGAGATCTGGCAAGCCCTTCCATTCTGTAGTAGACTTTCTCGTGTTGCTCTTTATTTAGTAGAAGGGGCCATAACATTCTACATCTGGTGGTGGAGATGGATTTGCCTGGTGCATGTCACACTCTGGTCTTTTACCTACCATGTGCACAGAAAAAACCTGAATTTTGGTTGGCATCAATCCATCTTTAGTAAAAGAATAGACAGGTAGTTCAGAAATGCTATTTCACAAAGCAGATAGCTAGACCTGATGTTTCTTATAGTCCCTTCCATCTCCAGGGTGACCAGTATAATAGAGTACTTCTCTCTCTCTTTCTCTTTCTCTCTTTTTCTCTGCCTCTAGATCTCTCTATCCCAGGCTACAGAGGTCAGGTCAGCCCTAGGATAGGAAACCAGCAATCTGAGCTTCCTAATAATGTCTGAGGTAATTTGAAATATCTTTTTTTGCATACAGGGGGCATAATTTGCCTTCTAAAAGTAGCACAATATTCTGGAAACAGTAAAACCTTTGAGGACAAACTAACTTTGGATACAGATTCTCCCATGTCTTAGCTCTATGGTGCTGAGCAAGTCAATTTAACTTCCTTGAGCCCCATTTTCCTCACCTGTGAAATTAGGGTAATCCTGGTACCTGTCTCCTAGGTGTGCTGTGAAGATTTACTGAGGTAATTTAGCTCAGTGCCTGGCACAGTGTGCTGAAAGCATATGTGTTGAATGAATAAATAAATGAACGGCTATTGATATCTTTCTTTCCCTCCCTCCCTTTGATCAAGTGATGTTAAAAATGTGTTTGCTATAGTTTGATTAAGTGGCAAGATCATGGATGTATAATTCAGTCATTTCGAAGTCTGCCCATCTACTATCTGTGTGACCTTAGTAGTTAAAACTTTGTCTGAGATTTGGTATCCCTATGCATCTGGATAGCAAGGTCAAGTGTGCAGGGCTGTTGTGAAGATTAAAGGGAATAATGTGTGTGACAGCACACATCACAGGATCTGGAACATAAGATGTGATTTCTAATATCAGGCCCCTTTTTCCGCCTCCCCTGGGCACTATTGTGTGTGGACTCATTTAATCTTCAGAACAACCATGTGAGATATGTATTATCATAATAACAAGATAATGTATGTGGAGGCACCTAGTACAATATGATGCAGGTGGTCAATAAATTCTTGTTTTCTTCCCCTCCCTTTCCCCAATTAAGCCAATTATTATCCTGCCAACAATCATGCTTTTGCATAAACTATGTGAATATTTTAAAGAATGAGGATCTAATCCTATATTGCTATCAATTTAGAAGGCAGTCTGGACACCTGGCCTATAATCAGAATTATGTTGATTTTAATAGATGACAAAAGATCACAGGGTTGATAGATGTAAAGTGCTTGCCTAATTTTTCCTTATTATAGTGAGTTACAAATTGATTAATTTTGTTTCTAAGTGTAACAATCATTAGGCAATCATTTTCATATAAATTATAGCTTTACATATTAATATCATGCTTTCCTTAGCATCCTAAAATGCTATTCTTTACTCATTAAGAGGAGAAAATTTTTTAATACTTATTTTTACTTTATTTTATTTATTTGGCTGCACTGGGTCTTGGTTGTGGCACATGGGGTCTTCAATATTCATTTCAGCATGTGAGATCTTTAGCTGTGGCATGTGAGTTCTTAGTTGCAACATGTGGGATCTAATTCCCTGACCAGGGATCGAACCCAGGGCCCCTGCAGTGTGAGCACAGAGTCTTAGCCACTGGAACACCAAGGAAGTCCCGAAAGTTTTTATTTATGTATACAGAAATGGGGATTGGTTGGCACTGAGTTCCTCTAATTTTAACCTTGCTTCTCACCTGATTTTAAACCACCATCTAATCTCTACTACTTTGTATGTTAGAGTGTGACTTGAAGGTGGCCAATGAGTTGAGTGTATTTGTAGTTGGGACAGAGAACTTCATGCCAAAATAAAATCTGAATTACCCTGTTAGTTACCATGAACAAGTTGCTTAACCTCTTTTTTTCCTTAGTTTCATCATCTGCAAAGTAAATATTAGTGTTTACCTGATATGGTTCTTTGGCAGATTAAAAAGGTAATTTATGAATAAATAAATTAATCCATCTGAAGACTTTAGCATAGAGTCCACCATGTAGTAAAGGGTCAATAAATGTTAACAGCTGCCACTACTATGACCACTGCAACTACCACTTCTACCAGTACAGTGATGATGAGGTGACAAAACCACTGCAGAATGGATAAAGAATTGGGTGTTCTGTCCATAAACTACTCCGAATCTCTGAAGGGTCATGCCACACTTTCTTTAGCATCTAAAGAATTTTTTAAAATTCCAATCTCCATTTTTGAAATGGAGAGGGACCTGTGTCCACTTGCTTGAATTAATATACAATATCTGAGATCATCACTGAATCCTGATTCACCGAGACTCTTTCAGGGCCATAGGGGGATCATTTATACCCTTTGTTACCATTGTCCAAAGCCTCAGCTGTAGAAGATATAGGAAACTGGGCTGAATGTGATTTGAATGCAGGAGAGCCCTTGAAAATTTTTGTAATTTAATTGTGATGGCTTCTATTCTAATTTTTCTTTCTCCCCTAAAAGCAAATTATATTAAACTTTCTTAGTTTTGAGTCTCGACTGATCATAATTTGACAAGAACCTTTTTCTTGTCTCTAAATAAACCAGAGAGCTTATGTAGAGAGATTTATCAATACATATTCAAGGAAGTAGGGAGAAGGGAGTAGATCTAGGTTGATTGAATTCTTTTTCTTTTGAAAACTGACCAGTTGTTTAGCTGCTCTGGAGACTAAATTAATACAGGTAAATTTCCTAAGTAGCACATTGATAGCTCAAGTGGGAATAGTGAACCTGGATATGTAGTCTGGAAATTTTCAATAAGTTACAGACCAGGGTGTGAGCATGACTTTACTGGCAATAAAAATGGGAGGCAAAGAGAGCCATGGACTTTTGTCTTATTAATTCTTAAAAATAGAATGATGAATTGTTCAGATAGTCTCCTGTGTGAAGGTGAAAGGCTGAACACCAGTTGTCTCTCTGGGCCCTTCTACCTTCAGAATTACAGAATGCCTTATTCCAGAACCATTCCATCTTTAGATATTTGCTTAGAAACTTCCTTCCATCCTTCTTTTCCTTACATTCCTTATATTCTTCCTTCTTAAAATATTTGCTGAGTGCATACTAAAAGCCTAGGTACTGTGCTAGAGACTAGGGTATGGCATAAGCAAGATGGACCCTGCTCCTAGTTGACAATTTGTAATGTTCTGGGATGTACTTGACTTGATCTTTGGAGAAAGATAGCTCCTCAGTCACGTTTGGGCCTTGTGTTATAGAATATATAAGTTTTCTCTCTTTTCTTTAACTTGTACTACCTAAGATCTTAGAAAAAAGCTGATTTCTGTTTTTATGCTTGTTATTGAAATATAGCAGATTACAATATTAAGTTAGTTACAGATATACTACATAATGATTTGACATTTGTATGCATTAAAAATGATCACTACGAGAAGTCTAGTAACCATCTGTCTGACTTATTTATCATATAACGGAAGGTTTGTGCCTCTTAATCCCCTTCATGTATGGAACAGATGGTTGAGGTGGCAGAGAACAAGGACTAGAGTGAGGTCAGGAGGTGCTCACATGCAGCCTTGTACTTAAATAGCTCAGGAAATCTAGAGAGCTGAGGTGTGTCTAATTAAAAAAAAAAAGGCAACAAAATACCAAAACAAAACAAACAAAAACATAAAGAAAATAAACAGAAAATTATTTTCTCCAGTTGGTCCCACGGGAGTTTTCTTTCTTTGGCTTTGAAGGGCTCAGTCTATTTCTTGTTTTTCTCGTCATCTGATCTACAGTTAAGGCTGCAGCATTAATACCTAATAAGCAAAAAGACAGTCAATCCACCTGCTTTGTCTAAAAGGGAACTTAGGACCAGGTTGCTGGCTCCCCATCTCCCTCTTTCGAAAGAAAGAATGTTTTATCTTGGCATCAGTTACTGATGCCTGCCTCAGATGGCCTCAAGGAGCCATCAGTCTCCCCAGAGTCTGTGAAATGCCCTCTTGAAAAAGAGAGAGAGGCAAAGGCAGGTTTTCTGTGAGTGTGGGATGGAATCAAGGCTCAAGATTGTGGGGTTCATCATACTGGAGTCATGCAGGGGTCTTAGAAGCTCCAGGCCATGCTGCTGCTGCTGCTAAGTCACTTCAGTCGTGTCCGACTCTGTGCAACCCCAGAGACGGCAGCATAACAGATTTTCATCCACTTATTCATGAGTACATCAAAAGGGTATTAAGCGCTGACTAGTATTGGGAATAAAAGAGCAAACAAACATCTTCTTTCACTTTCCCAGATTCAGAAAACATCATTTCCATGTGTTAACAACCTCCAAAGAGGACGGTAGCCATCAGTCAAGTAAACAATAATGTTGAGAACAGAAGTGTGAGTCCACTGATATTGTACTTTTTCTTTAAAAAAAAAAAACTTCCCAATTGATTAGTTTTCTTTTTAGCCCAGAGCAAAGAAAATTTAGGTATGGGAGTAGAATGGGACCACAGTATCTCTGTTCAGTTATCTGAAGATCAAGATATAGATCAAGATAGTATCTATTACATTAGAAAAAGAGTTAGATCCAAATTGTATAGAACCAGTGAGCACATCACGGATGATTTTAAAAGGATTCTGCTTACGGTTTATTTCTAATACCTATAGCTTATCAACTGTGGAATATATGGTCTTGGGAGCTACTAATAACAATTATTATAATAATAATTACTATTTTAATGTTTTCGTATATAGTACTTTAAATATTTCTGGAAAATAGTAGGTCTCATTTAATCCTAAGCACTCATTGTGTGTTTCAGTCAAGGTGTACAGCATTATCCCTATTTTATAGATGAAGAAACTGAGGCTCAGAGTTGTTAACAGTATTACTCAAGGTCACACAACAAATACGGGATAAGCTAGTATGCAAATCCACACCTATTGACTGGTCTTAAGGGGAGTGTATGAGGAAGGATTTTTTTTCCCCTTGGCTTCTTTTTAGAGTGCAAAGAAGCTGTCTTCAGACAGGGAAAAATCAAATGGCATCTCAGACTTTCAGATAGGCAAGAGACATTTACAAGCCAGAATCCAGGGCAGAACTTTGCTCTGCAAACCAATCCAGATGAAAATGAACTATTTTGTGTTTTGTCATTTTTATTTTAAGATTGTGTTCTCTGATTTCAATATGAAAATGTAGATCTGAGCTGTCGGATGGCAAAACACACACCCTTTCTCGCTCACTACAGCTGCAATCACGCCATCCCTGGTGTGCACAGACGGATGCTCGCATGTGCGTATGCAATTACTTTCTTAAGCCCGTGAACACACATTGCCACACTGGTTTCACAACTTGCCTGAACAATGAAGATTGCGATCCAATAAAAGACCAGGCTTTGCCGTCTTTTTCATAAAAACAAATAACTGAGTTGATTCATTTCATTAACGTGTCCATTTTTCCAGGGGTTTTCTTGGCATGGGGAAGAAAACGTTACTGTGAGTGCAGCCTGTATGTGTGCGTGTTTGAGGACCACCTTACACTACTGTTTGAAACTTTTCCTTTTCAGTTAATGTGTTTTTAAAGTTCTGTCTGATAATTGTGGATTGTATCTAGAGGCCCACTCGCTAAAAGCATGTTGAGTCATAGGCAGGTTATAAGAGTCCAGGAGACCTGCAGCGATGACTAAGAGAGTCATTATTTGATAAAAAGGGGAAAAAATCGGTATTGGTTTGAAAGAAAGGCTGGGAGAGCATGAAGAACTTCTTGAACAGGAGAAAAAAACACTTGGAAGCTAGCTGGCAGGGTGAGTGGGGACCGGAGAAAACCAGTCTTGTGCAGCAGGACTTGCTGCTGCATTTTAATCACATCTCTATGTGACTGGTTTTTTTTTTTTTCTTTCTGTTGTTTCATCAAGCAAGAAAGGATGCAGAGGGGATTCAGCAGGAGCCTAGCTCTTTAAACTTTGTACTGTACTTTGCCCCCTTACACATTTTCAAATTGACATCTAGAAGCTTTTCATTGTGAGTTCAAATGGATGCAAACACTGTATAATTTCTGTCACCTTGTAAATACTGGCAATTTAAAATTAAACTCTTGCCTCATTCTTTTAACTTTTTCAATGGATTCTAAATACGGTGGTATTTTGATGTCCACTTTCACCCAATAAAATATAGACGGACAAGTTCTCTAACAGTCAGGCACTTAACATCTTTACCTTTTCTTCTTGAACTCACATTTCCAGTCACTTTCCCCACTGAAATTTATTCTAATGTGATATTTTTATACTTGAAAGTCTTCTCTTGATCATCCCACTATACATTCAACAAAATATATACGTACCATGAAATTTTAAGCTAACAAAAAGCCCCATTACCAGAACTCTGCAAAGTGTTAAAAATAAACAAGCAAGTAAGTCACAGAGTGAGTAACAGAGAATTAATTAGAACCTGGACTATGCTCTAACTTTCAAGATCTTATCCACTCAGCTCTGCTGTATTCTGGGAACTCACAGAAGAAAGCGACTGCAACAATGGTAAGATTCAAGATGCCTAATGAGTAGACCTTTCTCACAAAGAGGGAGAAGGGTAATTGTGAAAAAGGAGGTGAGAAAAGAAGGCCAGAATAATTCTTCAACCTCAGGCACATTCACATTAGATCAGATTTAAAGAATAATCCACATATACATTGGAAATTAATTTTCTTAAAACTCTTCCTCTCTGCATACCTCTTTGGGAAGTCGTTATGCACCTCTCTGGTTGGGGTTAGATAATTCTTTTCTCTAAGAGGCTGTCTGTGCATTATAAAGTGATTAGGAGCACTCCTGGCCTCTAACCACTAAACATCCCTCTCCAATTTTGACAACCAGAGATGTCTGCAGATATTGCCAAATGTCTAGTGGGGAATGCGTGCAAAACCTCCCCCACTTAAATACCACTGATCTGGGGTTCTGTGTACCCCAGTATGAAGACTGATTATTTAGCTTGTTAGGAATATGAACCAGGCCCAAATCAGCCAAATGTGTTATTTGTGCTGTTTTTAGGAAAAGGGCAAAATCTGGTTGTTTGTGTTGAAATTCCTTTCCTGCACAAGTGGGGAGTTTTTGAGCCCATGGAAACAGGAAATTTTAAATCCATATCAAAGATTGTTGGGCCTGACCAGGCACTGGGTCTCAAGGGAACCAAAATTAGGTTAGGATAAGGTATTTGAAGATGCCAGAGAAGGGAGAGAATGGACATGAGGAATGAAGTCACTAACAACAGAAATCATGGTAGCTGCCATTTACTATTTGCCAACCACTGTTCTAAGTGTTTTATATGGACTATCGTGTTGAATAATCACAATAACCCAGCAGATAGCTATAATCATTTGTTAGGGTACAGATCAAGCTGTTGTAACAAAATGACTAAAGCCTTTGGTGACTTAGACAAAATAGAAATGTGTTTATCTCCACAAAAGGGCCGGGTAGGCTGTTGAGGATTACTCTAGCTCACCACGCTGTGGGTTCAGGTAGTTTCTGTGTTGTTGCTGTGTTATTTTCAATACCCAGTCTTTATCTCAGTCTCAGATGGCACCTGCTGATTTTGCTCTCAGGTCTGTATTCCAGCCAGTGGAAATAGTAAAAAGGGGAGGGTGAGGATATGTACTTTTCTTTTAAGAACAATCTAAAAATTATATACATCATTCCATTCATATCCAGTTGGCCTGATCCAGCTACAAAAGAAATGTGGATTTTAGCTAGGCAGCTAAGCATTTAATCACAGAGGTTGGCACTATAGCCTGAGGCTCAAAGACTATTTTTTGGTAAATGAAGTTCGATTGGAACAGAGTCACTCCCATTTATGTATGTATCGATATTATCTATGCTGCTTTCTTGCTACAATAGCATTGCTCAATAGTTTTGACAAAGACCAGATGGGCTGCAAAGCCTAAAATCTCTGGCCTTTAAGAAAAATTTTGCCAACCCCTGCTCTAGAAGAAGGAAAGAATGGCTATTTGGAGACCCCAACAGTCTCTATTAAATTTGTATTTAACACACGAGGAAAGGAAAGCTCATAGAGTTCATGTGAATGTCCAAATGTGACATAGTGATAAAGTGGCTGAGCTAAGATCTGAAAATGGCTCTGTTTGGCTCCAGAGGCAAAAATGTTCACTCTATCATACTGCCTCATTAATTCATTTAGCAAATATTTATTGTGTCAAGCCATGTTCTAGATTCTAAGGATTGAGTAGTGAGTAAAAGAGAGGAAATCTATGCTCTTGTGAAAACTGTAATAAAAGAGACAGATTATTAGAAGGAAATTAAGTAAAATGTATATTAGAGATAGGTGCTATAAATAAAAAATAAATCAGAAAAGAAAGGCAGTCACAAAGTTGGGGTAGGGATTCATTTTCTAAAGAACTGGTTAAGGATGGTCTCAATATTGGGGAAAAAAGGGAGAATGAATCTGAGCCATAGCTCTTGAGAAAGAGGTGGGTGTCTGTGCTGAGAATACCCAATAAAAACCCCAAGTTCCTTCTCAAAGGAGGCAGAACCAAGGGTCACAAGCTGGGAAGGGAACTGAAGAAGAGTGTGATTGCCTATGGCTTGTGTATGGTGGGTATCTGGTGCAAAGTAGACATACAGGAAGAAAGCTGGCTTAAAGCTACATGATTGTGCCTTTAATCCTTTAGATAGAATTCTGAAAGTTCTTTGCATATAAACAAAGGTGAACATATACATGTAAATAAAACAGGCACTGCGTCAGTTTGTGTAGTGGAAAGATCATGAATGTTGGAGTCACACAGAATTGGAATTAAGTAATAATAAGTAACAGTGAGGAAGTAATGTACTCAGTTGCTCAGTCGTGTCTGACTTTTTCTGGCCTATGGGCTGTAGTCCGCGGGGTTCCTCTGTTCATGGGATTCTCCAGGCAAGAATACTGGAGTGAGTTGCCATTTCCTATTCCAGGAGATCTTCCCAATCCAGGGACTGAACCTGTGTCTCCTGCATGTCCTGTATTGGCAGGTGGATTTTTTACCACTGGCGCCACCTCAGAAGCCCAAAAGCAGTTATGAGAGATGTACAGTTTTTCTCATATGCATTTATATTGCATCTTCTTATTCAAGTATAGTGACTAATGATGTTGATTAATGCTTCTGTGGGGCTGAAACAATTTTTTCAGCATTAAAATTTATTATTTTGTAAAGAAAAATCTTGAATGTTTATTTAGTGCTGTGTGTCACTATTTTAGGCATTATTTAATTACTTTACATGTGCTTACTCCTCAAAGCTACACTTTAAGAAAATGCAATGATAATTTTTTCAGCTGAAACCGCTCATGCCTAGAGGTCTGTTATACATCCAATATTGCTCGTGGACTTGTTGAGAGAGAACAGAGTGATCTCCATGGTAGGTTGTATTATTCAGTAACTTACCCAAGGTCACATAGTTAATAAATAGAGAGGCTGGGAGTTGATTCTGGGCAGTGTGGCAGAGGAGTTCAAGTGTTTAATAATTATACTATATTGCCTCACAAAAACCAATGGAAAAGTTAAATGAGAAAACACACTAGTTTCTTTTCCACTGCTGCTGATGTATATGAAAAACCTGGTTATTTGGACCTTGTGATCTTATCAATGGCCACTAATTCCCTCATGTCAGTATTTTTGATGTGCAAGCAACATCCCATGTAGCAAGTATTTCACTTCTAGAACACTATTCTTGGAAAAACAAATTTAAAAAGTGATGGCAAAGATGGTAGCACATATGACTATGTACACTTGACTGTGCAGATCCAGATGTATATGTGTGTCTGTATGTGTCTTTGTGTTCAGGTGTGTACAAATGAGTCTAACCCCCAGCTTCAAATGTCACCTTTTAGGTTTTCTCCCCAGAAGCCTAAAGTCCAGCTGCTTATGGGGAAAATTTTAAAAACAAGAAATCTGTATTCTGTTTTAGGATGTACACCAGAATCTACGATCTTCCCCTAACTGCTGCTATGCTCTTTCAGAGCTGTCACTACCGAGCAAGCAGGGATGGCCAGGATCATTAATGGAGTGACTCTTTGCTTCAGTCCTGACATTTCAGTTTCTATTTCCTGCTGTGATAAAGAAGAGCATGAATATGATTTGCTATCTGGCCGGCCATTTCTTTGAATTTAGTAAGAATTTTCCTTGGTAATTTCTCTTACCCAAAATGGCACAAAGGATGCCAAGCATAGACTAAACATGTTTCCTTAGGGATGGAGATAGATTTTCACTGAGCCATTCCTTCCTCCATTTGGTCTCTTCATCCTCATTCCACACCCTGACTAGATGACAAGTTCATCTAATTTCCATAAAAGTTTTTCTGAGGGCAAATTTAACTGGCTACAATTGAAGGCCAATCCCTGCCAAATGCTCTAATCAGTGCAGAGCTCCAACCACTGATAGAATTGTACTATGTAGGAAATCTAATTGGTAATCTGAAGTAACAGTATGAAGAAACTGATACATCCCCAGGAACTTATGACTTCTGTGGGGCCAGGAAATACCACTATAATGGTGACTGAGTTTATAATACTAGCGTTTGGAGACCTCAAAGGTTTGATTCCCCTGCTCTTCTTGGTGTTTGGCATTGTCAACCCAGCCACCATTTCTGGGAATCTCCTCAGCATGATCCTGGTGAGCACGCAGCAGGGTCTCCAGACACCAGTGTACTTCTTTCTGGCAAACCTCTCATGCCTAGAGGTCTGTTATACATTCAATATCATGCCCAGAATGCTCGTGGACTTGTTGAGAGAGAACAGAGTGATCTCCATGGTAGGTTGTATTATCCAGCTCTACTTCTTTGGGGCTCTGAGTAGAACTAAATGTTATTTTCTGGCAGTGATGTCATATGACCAATACCTGGTTGTCTGCTGGTCTTTGCACTATCCAGCACTAATACATGGAACTATATGTTTGAGGCTAGTAATTGGCTCACGGGTTGCTTCATAGTGACAGCTGCATTCCAGGCTGTTATGGTATCCAGCTTGACCTTCTGTGATGGCAATGAGATTGACTACTTCTTCTGTGACTTGAAGCCTCGGCAGAAGCTCTCCTGCTCAGATCCCCAGCTAATCAACCTGGTCTGCAGGAGTCTAACAGCACTGGTGACTCTAGCCCCATTTGGACTAACCTTAGCCTCCAACTGGAAGATTCTTTTCACAGTCTTGCATATATCTTCCATGACTGGTAGGCAGAAGGCCTTCTCCACTTGTTCCTCTCATCTAGTGGTTGTGACCTTGTTTTATGGGACCTTGATCCTAGTCTATGCGCTGCCCTTCGCTGGCCAGGTGCCAATTCTCAACAAAACTGTCTCCTTGCTCTATACTGTTGTCACTCCCGTGTGTAACCCCCTTATCTGTAGCCTCAAAAACAAAGATGTCAAGGAGTCCCTGAGGAAGCTGAAGCTTTGATCCTACAATGATGAGCTCCATTCAATCAACAAAAATTATGACAGTCTGAAGGTCTGATTAGGAAAACATAGGATAGATGATAATCTTTATAACCTGCAATATTGATTCATCTCTGAATCATCTATTTAACTGATTTAGGGGGAAAGTTAGTATTTTTGTCTTGGTTGCCCTGAAGAGAAAAAGAACCAGTCAATCCTAAAGGAAATCAACTCTGAATATTCATCGGAAGGACTGTTGTTGAAGCTGATGTGAATAGCTGACTCATTGGAAAAGCCCCTGATGCTGGGAAAGCTTGAAGGTGAAAGGAGAAGGGGGTGGCAGGGGATGATATAGCATCACTGACTTACTAGACATGAATTAGAGCAAACTCCGGGAGATACTGAAGGACAGAGGAGCCTAACATGCTACAGTCGATAGGGTTGCAAAGAGTCAGACACAACTTAGTGACTGAACAACCCTGAGATGATCTAGTTTTCCTTGAGTGAACTGATACTGTGAAATGGGAAGAGTACTTCCTAGTTGGTGGGAGGGGAGCCATTCTGGGACAGACAACGAATAATGCTACATACAACCCCCTCAAAACCGGTGTGCTTTAGTTGTGTTCAATTTCTTCTCTCTCTCTGTGTGTGTGTGTGTGTGTGTGTGTGTGTGTGTGTGTGTGTGTGTGTGTGTTATAAATTAGACTGGGAGACCTTAGGGTTGGAGGAGGAGTGATAACTGTGCTACCCCAGGAGGAACTGAGAATTTCCTAAATCAAGAGAGCCTATTTATTTGGTTAGCATTCAGGCTAGAATTCTGGCGGTGAAGCTGACTGTGGTAAATGGCTAATAGTAATATGCACCCGTATTTGGCCTAGGACTAAGAAAGATGAAAGCAGAATCTAATAAAATATACAGAAACACCCTAGAAGAATAGTTTTGGAGGAATGTGCATTAAGCACTTACAGCAATTTGTTAGACACGTAGATTGCCTCAAGGCACTCTTTTCTAAGTGGAATTTTCTTTAGCATTCAAAGCTACTCACTGTGTTTTTCTTTTTCTTTATGCACTCCTCCCAGATCTGCCTTCTGCTGTGTACCTAAGGTACCCTTGATGGCCTCATTTGTGCTTTTGTTCCTTATTTTTGTATCAGCTACCAGCTACCAAACATCAGCTGGCATATTCAAGCTACATTTGAAGAGAGAAGGGAAGCAAAAGACTCTGCTAAAGGAAACAATCAAAAATATGCATTGAGACTAATATTATCCAGGCGTCGTGCTAGGAATAGAATAGTGAACAATGTGGATAGAGCTTCTGACCTCAAAGATATCAGAGTCTGATGGCCTTGGTATTCAAATTACTCAGAACTGATATTTTTACATTGTTTATAGACTGTAGTTTTGAAAGCACTGCCTATAAAGAGAATCTCTGCACATAAAGTCACAATATTTTTATTTACCTTAAAGAATAATTTTATAATCAATTTGAAACAACACAATGGAAAGACCTAACAAAGCTTTCAGTATAACATATGAACAAACACAAATGTTCAGAATGTCCCTTGCTTAGTTACATATACCTCTTTTTGCCCTTTAAGACCCAACTCAATCACTACCTTCTCTCAGAACTCTCCCTGCTGTTTTGCTCATGGAATTTCTCCCCTGTCAGAAGTACTCTGTTACCCTTTATTTGACAAGTAAGCATGCACCGCTCTTCACAGTGCTGGGTACATGCCTAATCTTTCCAGTGAGATTATGAACCCTTTAAAGACAGAGAAAGAAGGTCATTTCTAGCTGCACTCTCAAGTATTCCGCATTGTACACTTCCCACAGTAGACATTTGATACTTGTCTTCACATGATACTTGTCTTTTCCTTGGCAGGAGATTCAAGTCTTCTATGTCTCTGTTCCTGCTTCCTTCCCCAATCTCATCTCCCACCATGTTCCATTTCATAATTTACCCATATCACACAGGTGCATCCTTACTCTTGCCTTTTGTCTGAAAATTCCTGCCCATATTTATTTTAACCTGGTTGATGTTCCATTGATTTTAATACTTGGATTCATCATAATCCTTACCAGGTAATCTTACCTGATTGTTTTTCCCATCCAACACATTAGGTAAAGTGATACTCTCCTGTATCCCCAGGAGTTTCATTGTGGACCTACTTTTAAGGAGTAATCACATTATCTGGTGTGCTTCCACTGCATTTTCAGTGCCTAGAGCTATAGGCATAGCTCCTATTGACGTAGGAGATAGACAATGACTACTTGTTGAAAGAATAGGTGAAAGGTTATATGTCTTCCTCACTTACTAGATTATTATTATTTCATTGACTTCAAGTACTACCCTTATACTGACGAATCTCCATAATTTAATACTGTGATAAATGCTATAAGGGAAAAACACAGGTGGCTAGGAAGGCATATAACAAGCATACATAATTTGAATTGTGTGGGAGATATGACGATTTCTGTGATAAAGCAGGGGATGATTTCAACAGAGGGACTAGCTAGCAGCAGGGTCTTACAATAGTAAAGACTTTAGAGTGTTTGGGGAACAGAAAAAAAGGCTAATGTGGTTACAGCAAAGTGATCAAAGGGGAGAACATCACAGATGGGTCTGGAAAAATAAGCAGTAACCAGATAATACAAGACCTCACTTCATCTCATTGTAACTGAGATTAGAACTCTTTGAATCATTTTTAGTAGAGTGACAGGATTCGTATTATATTTTAAGATCACTCTGGTTGCGATGTGGAAAATGACTTTTAATGGAACTGGAGGGCTAATAGACATTGAAAAACCAGTTAGGACACTGTTACAATGCTACCAGTGAGAAACAATGGTGGTAAGGACTAGAGGAGTAGTGGCAGAGATGGGGGAAAATGAATTGAACTCAATATATTCAAAGGTAGAATTTGTAGAGTTTGATGAGGAATCAAAAATAACTTAGGTTACTGGTTTGTGAATTGAATATGTGCTTGTGCCACTCACTGGGATGAAAGAACCCTGGAACAGGACTAGGTTTGAAGAGAACTGTGTGAGAATATACTGATAAAAGCAGTGGATGTTAAGTAAGTAGTAAATATACTATTCTGGAATTTAGAAGAGATATCTGGGCAAGAAATAAGAATTTAGAAGCTGTCAGCATGTAGATGGCAGTTAAAATCATGGAAATGGGGGAAATCATGTAGAGAAACAGTTTAGAGAAAGAAGAGAAAAGACCCAAGAACAGGGCCTTGTGAATGATAGAGAATCTGCCTGCAGTGTGGGAGATTTGGGTTTGATCCCTGGATCAGGAAGATCCCTGGAGAAGAGAATGGCAACCCACTCCAGTATTCTTGCCTGGAGAATCCCATGGACAGAGGAGCTTGGTGGGCTACAGTTCATGGGGCCACCAAGAGTCAGGCACACTGAATGACTAACATGTTTACTTTCACTTCAGGGAAAGAATAAGGATGAGGATGATATAGAGAGGTAGCAGGAAAGTTGTAAGTGTGTAGGCTCATGCAAGTAGAGAGAAAGGAGTGTTATAAAGAAGAAAGCCTGGTAAGCTATACCGAAGGCTGCTTAGAGGAGGGGTAATCTGAGGACAGAGAGGAGTCCATTGCATCTGGTAACATGGAGGACATTGATGACCTCACTGAAAGGACATTTCATAGAGTGATGAGTGCAAAAGTCATACTGGAGTGAGATACAAAAGTGAATAAGAGGTGAAGGAAAGAAGACACTGTGTGTAGATAATGTTTTGGAGAAACATGGTTCTAAAGGGAAATTGATTTGGCAAGAACAAGTTGCTTAAAGGAAGATGCTCGGGTTTTTTTTTTTTTTTAAAATATAAATTTATTTATTTTAATTGGAGGTTAATTACTTTATAATAATGTGAAGCAATAGAAAATATTTTAATATTACTAGGAAGAAGAACTTATTAGAAAGAGAGAAGTTGAAGATGTAGGAGATCAGAGCATTATAGTATTTCATGGTCCCTGCAAAGACTAGAAGGTCCAAGGTCCAGTGTGTATGTGAAGGGATTGGCCTCTGATCAAAGGAATGGCACTTATACTGTGACAAATATGTACTGAATACTTACTATGTACTTGGTTTTGTTTCAGGTACTATTACAACAAAGCATAAAGCACACTCTCTGCCATCACATAGCTCACAGTTTCAGTTCAGTTCAGTTCAGTTCAGTTGCTCAGTCATGTCCGACTCTTTGTGACCCCATGGAGTGCAGCACACTAGGCTTCCCTGTCCATCACCAACTCACGGAGCTTGCTCAAACTCATATCCATCGAGTTCGTGATGCCATCCAGCCATCTTGTCCTCTGCTGTCCCCTTTTCCTCCTTCCCTCAATCTTTCCCAGCATCTTTTCCAGTGAGTGAGTTCTTTGCATCAGGTGGCCAAAGTATTGGAGCTTTAGCTTCACCATCAATCCTTCCAGTGAATATTCAGGACTGATTTCTTTTAGGATAGAATGGTTTCATCTCCATGCTGTCCAAAGAACTTTCAACAGTCTCATCCAACACTACAGTTTAAAAGCATCAATTCTTTGGTGCTTAACTTTCTTTATGGTCCAACACTCACATCCATACATGACTACTGGAAAAACCATAGCTTTGACTAGACGGACCTTTGTTGGCAAAGTAATGTCTCTGCTTTTTAATATGCTGTCTAGTTTGCTCATAGCTTTTCTTTCAAGGGGAAAAAATATATTTTAATTTCACGGCTGCAGTCACCATCTGCAGTGATTTTGGAGCCCAAGAAAATAAAGTATGTCACTGTTTCCATTGTTTCCCCATCTATTTGCCATGAAGTAATGGGACTGGATGCCATGGTCTTAGTTTTTTGAATGTTGAGCTTTAAGCCATCTTTTTCACTCTCTTCTTTCACTTTCGTCAAAATGTTCTTTAGTTCCTCTTCATTTTCTTCCATAAGGGTGGTATCATTGGCATATCTGAGGTTACTGATATTTCTCCCAGAAATCTTGATTCCAGCTAGTGCTTCATACAGCCTGGCATTTCACATGATGTACTCTGCATAAGTTAAATAAGCACGGTGACAATATACAGCCTTGACATATTCCTTTTCAATTTGGAACCAGCCTGTTGTTCCATGTCTGGTTCTAACTGTTGCTCCTTGACCTGCATACAGATTTCTCAGGAGACAGGTAAGGTAGTCTGGTATTCCCATCTGTTTAAGAATTTTCCACAAATTTTTGTGATCCACACAGTCAAAGGCTTTGGCATAGTCAATAAAACAGAAGTAGATGTTTTTCTGGAACTCTCTTGCTTTTTCTATGAGCCAGTGGATGTTGGCAATTTGATCTCAGGTTCCTTTGCTTTCTCTAAACGCAGTTGAACATCTGGAAGTTCTCAGTTCACATACTTTTGAAGCTTCACTTGGAGAATTTTGAGCATTACTTTGCTAGTGTGTGAGATGAGTACAATTGTGTAGTAGGCTGAACATTCTTTGTCATTGCCTTTCTTTGGGATTGGAATGAAAACTGACCTTTTCCAGTCCTGTGGCCACTGCTGAGTTTTCCAAATTGGCTGGCATATTGAGTGCAGCACTTTCACAACATCATCTTTTAGGATTTGAAATAGTTCAACTGGAATTCCATCACTTCCACTAGCTTTGTTTGTGGTGATGCTTCCTAAAGCCCACTTGACTTCACATTCCAAGATGTCTGGCTCTAGGTAAGTGATCACACTATTGTGGTTATCTGGGTCATTAAAATCTTTTTGTATAGTTCTTCTGTGTATTCTTGCTACATCTTCTTAATATCTTCTGCTTCTGTTAGTTCCATACCATTTCTGTCCTTTATTGTGCCCATCTTTGCATGAAATGTTCCCTTGATATCTCTAATTTTCTTGAAGAGATCTCTAGTCTTTCCCATTCCATTGCATTCCTCTGTTTCTTTGCATTGATCGCTGAGGAAGTCTTTCTTATCTCTCCTTGCTTTTCTTTGGAACTCCGCATTCAGATGGATATCTTTCCTTTTCTCGTTTGCCTTTCACTTCTCTTATTTTCTCAGCTATTTGTAAGACCTCCTCAGACAACCATCTTGCTTTTTTACATTTCTTGGGAATGGTCTTGATTACTGCCTCTTGTATAATGTCACAAACTTTCATCTATAGTTGTTCAGGCACTCTATCTGTCAGGTCTAATCCCTAAGTAAACAGAAAGTTATAATTACGTTGATTAATGCTATAAGTATAGCTTCCTATGTCAGTGCTGGGGAGAGAGAGAGAGAATCATTGTTATGGGATGAATTTTGTTCCCCAAAGAAAGATATGTTGAAATCCTAATTCGCACTGCCTTAGAATGTGACCTTATTTGGAGATACGGTCTTTACAGAGGTAATCAAATTAAAATTAAGTCTTCTGGAATATGACTGGTGCCCTTATAAAAAGAGGAAATTCAGACAGAAAGACACACACACAGTAAGACACCGCATAAAGATGAAGGCAGAGACTGGAGTGATATGTCTAGAAGCTAAGAAGCACCAAAGATCGCCAGCAAACCACCAGAAACTGGGAGAGAGACATGGGTTAGATATTTCTTGCCCTCAGAAGGAATCAATGCTGCCTTGATCTGGGACTTCTGGCCTCTAGAACTATGAGGAAAAAAAAAATCTGTTTTTTAGTACACTCAATTTATGGTACTTGTTATGGCCACTCTAGCAAACTAATACAGGCACCCAAACCAATCTGAGGCAAGGGGTTGGTCAGGTTAAGGGAAGACTTCCCAGTGGAGGTGTTATCTGATCTGAATCAAATGAGTAGGGTTGCATGGGTGGGGCCTGGGGAGCCATTCCATATAAAGTGATCATCTGCAGTGGTTTGGATGTGAAAGAGAGTGTGCACGTCCAAGCTACTGCAAGTAATCCGACATGGCTGGATCTAGCAAGTGTGGGCAACGGTGGTGACAACTGAGAACTGAGAAGCTGGAGCCGGTTCACAAAGGGCCTTCTATTCCAAGCCAAGGAATTTGGACTTTATCCTGAAGCCAAAGGGTGGCCTCTAAATATTCATTCTCCTCCCCACTATTCAACTGCCTAACTCCATTTTTCCAGGGAAAGTTTTCTCACATCCACTGTGGAACTTCTCATAGAGAAATATGAAAAACAACTTGCTTCTTGACCTCAAATACAAAGCTTACTCCTTGAAAGAAGGGACTATGTTCTGTTTACTGAAATACACCCAGTGCCCGGCAGATGCTTGACATGTAGCAACAGTTGTTGTTTAGAGGCTCAGTCGTGCCCAACTCTGTGCAACCCCATGGACTGTAGCCCACCAGGCTCCTCTGTCCATGGGATTTCCCAGGCGAGAATACTGGAGTGTGTTGCCATTTCCTTCTCCAGGGGCTCTTCCAACCTGGGAGTGAACCTGAGTCTTCTGCATTGCAGGTAGATTCTTTACTGCTGAGCCACCTGGGAAACCTTAACACGTAGTAGTCTCTCAGTGAATAGTTGTCCTGTGTGTTCCTAGGAACAGCATTGGGCCTTCTTAGCTCTCTTTGGAGTGATATTCCAAGACCTCCATATTTGCTTTCACTCGTCTCTCCTCTTCTTCCTTCCTGCCTGCCACTGATTACCTTCCAACAGCCTTCCACAGTTGGCTTTCATTTCCCTTCACTTGGGTTTCTCTTCGGATCAAGGGCCCTGGGAGCTTCTGGTGTGCTTCCCCCCACCCCGAACCAGTACTCCCCACATCAGGCAGCCTCTCATGTATCCATGTTCCTACTGTCCTCAGGGGAGCCTAGTTCACGCCATGCTGAGACCTGCAGCCCAACCTTGTCACCTTACTTCTGCCCTTAGTTCTGCCAGGACTAGTGCTTAACTTAGCCTAAGCAGGGTCATTAGGTCCATTTCAAGGAAGTAGCTCTGGCCAGAGTCGACCAAAGAACAGGTGGCAGCTTTGGCAAGAGGATGCAGCTGAGGCTACAGGGTGGGTAATGGCATTGCTAGGCTCAGCAGGTGGGCAGGGGCAGGGAATCTGGGCAATCTCTAATTGAGCCAGATTTGATCCGTGGGGCCTCCATTGAAAAAGGCAAAATAGAGAACCAGAAACAATGATAATCAAAGTAAGATGCTAGCAGAAACCAGGTGTTCAAGTCAGATTGAATTCTTTAAAAAATGTACATCTCTTCACATCTGCCCATTTTGACGTGCATAAACACACCCTAACTGGAGCAATCACACACAAACACACATATGCATCCATGCAAACACCACAGACAAAATGTTGACACAGAGACCCATACCCACAGTGACAGAATCTAGTGTGAGCTGCTTAATCTGTGTGCAACTGGCTGGGAAAGAAGCTCTTTATACATGCATGTCTGAAATAATAGAAGCACCACTTAAAATAAAAATGTCCTTTATAATTTGCTTCAAACAGATAGCTTTTGGTTTTCTTATACCAAAATGAGCCTGATACAACTTTTTCTGAATGATTCCAAGCCATCTTTAAGGGCACTCATTATTGGGGGCTGGGCTTAAACATAGGCTGTTGTTAGGAGTCATGTCGAAATATATTAAACTCTTTATCCCTCCACTAAACGGCCCCAGTGTAAACATTCTATTTACATAAACAGTCAGATTATCCATATATGTGCAGATATATATGGGTATGAATATATACACACACACCATCTTTCATATAAATGTCTCCTTACAAAATGCACAAAAATCATTCTGTGTAGATACACACACAGTGCATTTGCTTACAAGCAACCTGTGCACTCCCTGAAGCTAAGTTTGTAAGTGGCTCCCTTTCTTTCGTCATTTTCCTTCCTTCCTTTGCAGACGAATTTTTAGGATTAAGGAGTTAGTGCAGCATTCACTGCAGAATTTGGTGGTTTTAATTGGTCGCACATGACTTAGTTAAAGGAGGCATTTTAACTACAAAGAACTTTACTGGGAGATGTGCTCAGGGGGCGTTATTAAAAGCAAGTCCATAACAGCTCCTTGGGAGGCTATTATTTTGCACTTCTCCACGCTCCCCACCCCCCACCAAGAGGGTATGTGTACTATTGGTAACAAGGTGAGAGGAAATTCCCTGACTTCATTAGAAACCTGGAAAAATAACTTTTCCTTCCCAATATCTTCCTTTTTGCTGGAATACATTTCTTCCGAAAAGTGGTATGGCAAAATGACCAGCCCCAAGTATCCTTTTTGTCTAATAAACTCTCTGGAGGTTTAGGATGTATCCCTAGAGAATAACCCCCTCCCCCACCAGACACAGACACAGCAAAACAGCTACCTCATTAACTCGAAGTTGTTAATAACTGGGATAACACCTACACTGCTAATATTCCCATGTGTGCCACTTCAGGGAGGGGAGAAAAAGTTTCATGAATATTTCGCCATCATTTGCTTTATTTACATGTAAATAATGTGCTCATTACAAGCCCTTATCTCTTCATTGAAGCCAGGCTGGCAGAGCCTAGTGTGACACGCTTGGTTGGCAGATACCTTAACACCTGATCTGTTTGGCATTGGCTGGCAAGGAAATGTTTGCAAGTACATGTCTCAGATAATAGAAGTGTGCTTGCAGTGGCCAAGTCCTTTTCATTGTAATTGTTTCAAATGGATGTCTCTATGGTCTAAAAAGTTATTTATAATTAACATATAATATTAGATTAGCTTCAACTGTACAACACAGTGATTTGATATTTTTATGGATTATGAAATGACCGTCTCAGTGAAACTAGTTACCATGCTAGCAGAAACCAGGTGTTCAAGTCAGATTGAATCATTAAAAAATGTACATCTCTTCACATCTGCCCATTTTGATGTGCATAAACACACCCTAACTGGAGCAATCACACACAAACACACATATGCATCCATGCAAACACCACAGACAAAATGTTGACACAGAGACCCATACCCACAGTGACAGAATCTAGTGTGACCTACGGGTCATCATACAAAACTGTTACATTACTGACTATATCCCCTATGTGTACATTACATCCCCCTGACATATTTAAGCTAAAAGTTTGTATCTGTTAATCTCCTTATCTATTTTGTCCATCCCTATCTTTTCATGCCAACTGGACCTGACACAATTTGCCCTGTTCAAGTTGACCCTAGGTCATTTCTATGGACACTAATCATTGACTTGGGCTGGAATATAAGGTGTGTCCTTAGTGTATCAATTTAATCATCCAAGAAATGGCCACAGGCTATCTTATTTTTAAAGCTGTATCCTGTCTTCTTTCTAAAGTTTTTGCTTGCTGATTATATTGTTTATGCCTCCAGTAGCCCTTTGATGTCTTCTATTCTATCCTAGGCTCACAAACCATGCTGAGTTACAGTTGTGTATAAAGTACACTTGTCTTCTGGAGTTTGCTCAAATTCATGTCCATTCAGTCAGTGATGCTGTCTATCTATCTCATCTTCTGCTGCCCCCTTCAATCTTTCCCAGATCGGGGTATTTTTCATTGAGTTGGTTCTTCACATCAGGTGGCCAAGGTATTCATCAGCTTCATCAACAGTCCCTTCAATAAATATTCAGAGTTGGAAACTTAGCTATATTTATCTATTTATTAGCGTGAATCCCATTAAGCCATCTACTTGGTAAAACAATTCACTGTATTTATTTGGAAGTAACAATAACAAACAATGAGACCTCAGTTAATCAATCCACTGAGAAAGAAGTTCATCTGAATAAAGTCAACCTGGTATGCAAAGACTAGAGAACTGATGGAAGCCCTCAGTCCTTAACTAGTGGTAGGCGGAGCCTGGTGGGCTGCCGTCTGTGGGGTCGCAGAGTTGGACACGACTGAAGCGACTTAGCAGCAGCAGCAGCAGCGGTGATAGTTAAGAAAAGAGAAAGCCAAGGCCATTTAGTGGGGAAGTTAAAGGTCAGCAGTGTCTTTAGTTCAGGAATAACGGATGTGGGGTCATGTCCCAAGGAAGCAGGAACATACCCCACAAGCCTGAGAGAGTCTCAGCCTCCCCCTTGGAGCACACCTGGAATGGAATATGTTTCTGACATTTCTCTGTGAAGCGAGTTCCTGAAAAAGAAGAGTCAGTATTAGCGGTATTCCCTTATAGCTTTGAAATTCTGACTTTACATTAAGTCAGACTGGTCTTCCCACCAATTAATAGTAGACAGCTCAATACATGCTAGGCATCATGCTAAGTGTTTTACATATATTCTTTCATTTAAGCCTTGTGAGCTTTGCAGGGAGATACCATCTCATTGTATAAATGAGGAAACTGCAATTCGGTTAAAATGATTCACCTAAACAAGGTAGTGAATGGTGAAATTAGGTTTCAAACCCAGCTCTAACTCCACAGCCTGCTATCTTAACCATTAGCATGTACTGTAGTTCCTCAAGAGATAGGACAAGACAAATATTCTTGGGTGCTATAAGAGGTACATGTCAGTAACTAAGCTGAGACTCAGGGGTTCTTCAAAGCCCTCCTTACCTATGTTCAAGCCCCTGGAGCAATGATCTTCAGCTAGTCCTGGCTTGGGACGGTGATTACAAAATGCATGAAAGAGAAAGGACAACATAAGTGTCCTAATTTTTAAAATAATCATCCTCGGGCCTACCCCTATGCAATCCAAATGGAGGTTATTGCTCAATGTTTGAAACTGTGACCAAGGCCAAACTGGAAACATGCTTTAACTTTCAGGAACAAAATTGTCAACATCAGCCAATCAGTCATGCACCAGCTAGCACTGGTGGTGAAATTCATGCTATTTTCATGTCACTGAAAAAATAAGTAGCTATTGTTTAGAGCAAAGGATCAATATCAAAACTGTGTGAAATGAATCTGCAAGTGTTAAGAGATACTTATGAGGGGGTGAATAGCAAGAATTGCTCTTATGAAGAGCAAGAATTGGTTCAGGAAAGATGTACGAATTGATCTTCCAATCATTGATAGGACCCCGATGGAAATAATGAAAAGGTCAAAGATTTGCTCTGTTAAATGTCTTAATGCCCTGCAATAGTAAGAACGTTGGCTGGAAATCCAATTTGGATGAAGAAGCTAACTTGTTCTGGAAGAAACCCCAAACACAAACAAGTTTCTGAAAAGATATTAGTGCGTTTTGAATAATGAATGAAAACAGGAAAGACTTGACATTTGTACTGAACTTTCAAGGGAAGTTGGATAAAACAAACTATTCCCAAGCAGAATAGTAACCAGGGTGGCAGATGGCTTTTCTAGTATATTGAAGAAGTGAAAGCGCTAGAAACCTCAGAGGTAAATTCAGTGTGCCAGAGATCCCAAAATGGGTGCAGGACCCAACTACACATAAGGATAACTATTCTTCCAACAATGATACTATTCTGCTAACAATGATTATGCTATCCATGTAGAATTCAATTCTCAAAGACAGGCAGGCAAGCTAATAGGGTAGTCATTCTATAGTACCATTAGAATTATATATATGCCTGGCTTCTTCACCACAACAGTGCTGAGGTTGGCAACTTTTCAATTTTAGTTGTGCCTAAGGGCATTAAAAAAAAAGCCCTGTGGGTTCAGCTCTGTCCTTGGCTCTTGGAATAATTATAGTCTTGAACATGAGAAATAGTAGAGATTCAGTCTTACTCTGACTTTGCATCCCATAAATTTATTGGAGTCCTGCTTAATTTCGTATAACTTCTTCTAGAATCCAAATCTCTTATTTGGCTCCCCAGTTGACAATCCCTCTCCCCTGAGGGCAGCACTCTGACTTGCCTCTCTTCGTGCCTTTCTAATCCTTGTGTGTGTGTGTTAGTCATGCAGTCGTGTCTGACTTTATGTGGCCCCATGGACTCTAGCCCGCTAGGCTCCTCTGTCCATGGAATTGTCCAGGCAAGAATACTGGAGTGGGTAGCCATTCCCTTCTCTAGATGATCTTCCCTACTCAGGGATCGAACCGAGGTCTCCTGTGTCTCCAGCACTGCAGACTGATTCTTTACTTCTGAGCCACTGAGGGAGCTCCTTTGAGGCAGGACTCTGTCCTTTACTTTAGAACTATGCTTCTATCAGCTCTGAGAACCTCCTGGATTCCTTCTGCCTATTTCTTGCATTGACTTCTACTATTGCCACTTCCAGGTGTCCCTGACATTTTGGTCACCTCTTTGAGCTTGTTTCATAATACTGAAGTCCTTCTTAGAGTTAATGTAAACCCTGATGGCCTATCTGATCTTTAGATTGTGGCCATCTCTGATTTGACCCATAAGCCTGGACAACATTTAACGACTCATAATGTTAAGAATAATAAAGATAATAACAATAATAATAATCATTCTTTGAATGATATCCTCAATCTCCAAAGTTACTTTTACTTATCAGAATAAACTCAAAGGGACTTTTGACCATTTGAAGAATGCAAATCCATCCTCAGAAAATGAAAGTTAATCTCAGCTGAGGAAATTCAATAGAATGTATCTAAGGAGCTAAAGAAAATACTCAAAAATAAGTTCCATTGATTTTATCTTTAGAATCAATGGAATAAGTATATACTTTCCCGGTGGATTTCAGTGAAAAGGACAACTCTCATCTGTATATGTAAATTTTGATGACTTTGTCACATAATCCCTCCGATTACTTTAGTAGTACTGTGAAACACCATTTGATATCAGTTTTATTAAACCTTGACTGGCTAAAATAGTAGTGATACCAGACATCATGTCCCCACACTTTGCTTTTGTCTTCATTCATGTTTATGCCAGGAATGATATTGCACTACAGATGAAGTTGGGCATAGAAGATAAATTTGAAGAGTCTATAGAACTTGAGAAGCAGAAGAAACACTAAAGCTTAGAAACAGTGGAGCCCCCTGCCAGAAAGCCCTAAATATTGTTTGCCTATATTCTTGGTTTGTACTAAAATTAACCTGTGAATCCCACTCAGACCCCAGTTCATTTGCTTGGGTTCCTGATGATACTTGTCTAACTCTTGGCAGTCCTCTACTCTTAAGGCACTGAAATCTGTCTCTAGGTCCTCTCTCTGGGGTTCTAGCTCCAGATATGATACTCTGGAATACAATTAGAGACTTTCACAATCAGTGCCGTTGCCTTGAGAGGCTGCCATGCAGCCTCCCCCACATCCTAGCCTAGCCACCTTGTATAAAAAAATCTAACATGGATGTGTTCTTAATTTTGAGGTAAGTACTGTTGGCAAACTTCTTTTAAGGCAAGACTGAAGTCCATGTTGCTTCTTCTTTACCTTGACTTGCTCATTCCAGATTTCTTCTGCCTCTTTCCTCAGCAAGGAAAGTACCAGCATGGAGGTACCAGCAAACCAGCTGGCCAAAACAGCGAGGGTTAAGGTATAAATTGAAGCTGGAGCTCTTCTAATCTAGCATGACAGTTTGTACTGATCAGGTTAATGAGGATAATTTCTCTTTGGCTTTTACAGAGACCTGAAAATGTAATCTGATCTACTATTAATTGCTCTGTCCAATCGTTCACATAATGTTTCACTGAATAGAGAAAGACTATTCACACTGCAGGAGCAGTGTATCAACCAAAGCACCATTAAAAAAAAAAAGTGCTGCCTTTTGTATTTGGCAGGGAAGCTGTACTATCACTGTGAGAAGGACATGCACTTTGATGTGTTTCTCACCAGTAAGGATGAGTTGTCCTGAGCCGTACACCCTCCTCCAGTTCCCTCGGGAAATTACACAGAGGTGTGTGATGATTGGCACAGAATAGGGAGGTACACTGTGGTTTTGGAAACAGAGTGAAACTAATTAGTTCACAACAAGATTAAATAACTACATCTTGAGTGAGAGGAACATAATGCTTTATCAAATAAATAAAATAACTTTAGATGGCTCTTTTTCATTCTTTTATCAACAAGTATTTATTGAACAATTATTCCTTGTTAAGCTCTGTGCTGGGCACTAGGGATGTGTATTCAAACAAAACAGACACAGATACTGTTTTGTGCAGTTTATAGTCCAGGTAGAGGATGTATGTATATATATAAAGCATTCTAGTGCAGCTGTGAGAAATTTATAATGAAAAAGTGAATTGAACTGAAGTAAACTTTTTGGGAGAAGACTGGGGGAAAATACTCACTTTCAATTCCATATTAAAAAAGTAAACAAACAAAAAGAAAATGTGAAAAAGCTAGGGTGCTCTAAGAGCATATGATAAAGAAACTGGGTGGAACTCAAAGAATGAGCCAAGTAAAAAGTGAAGTAAGGAAGGGAAGAAAGAATAGCATCCTTGAAAGTTATGAGGAGGCAAGCAGGTTTGAGGAACATCCAGGAAGGAAATGAGTTCAGAGAACAAAAAAGCAACAAAATATGAGACTGAGAGAAGTGTTACATCTTTTTTGGCCATGAACACACTCTAGATGGGCTACAGGGCCTTGAAAGTTGACAGGTTATGTTGGTCACTTCCGTGGGGGCATTCAGACTTTTTCCTAAGGGCAATGGGAAATAGTTGAAGGTTTCTAAGCCCAGTTGAGCTTAGACTAGTAGATTAAAAAAAAATCCATATAGCTAACACACCAAACAAACCCCTCAACTATCTCAGAAACCTAGATTCAAGAATAAAAGAAAGACATGTGTGGATGGAGCAGATGTAGCCTTTCCACTCTGTATGTCTGCACAGAAGGCTAGGCAGAACCCCTAAGAGGCCAAAAAGTAATTACACTTCTACTCTGGATCCATGTCTTAACCACAAGGAGTGTGTTCTGCAGGCTCTATTTTCTAATTGAGGGTAATTACAAGAAGTTAAAGCTAGATTAGAGACAATTAGACCCTATACAAGAGGGAACTCTGTGGGTGGTCAGGAAGGGAGTAGGAAGAACCAGCTGGGAAAGTGTTTCCCAAACCACTTGGCATTCTTTGACTCCTATTACAGGAGGAGGTTTTTAGGGGGAAGGAGTCTATCTGCTCCCGTGTGGTGCCTACCTGGAGGGCAGGCAGGTGAAATAGGTAAAGACACACACACACACACACACGCACACACACACGCACACACACACACACACACATCACTGACAGCCAATCAAGGTTGCCTTTTCCTCAAGCCAAAGTGCTAGAAGCCAGTAAGTGGAAACAAAGAGGAAAGGAAGATGAAGTTCCCATTACTATCCAATTTAAGACATCTTATTTGAGCAACTCCTTCTTTTGTGCTGCTCTGGATTTAGATGCTGTGGGAGATACATGGTGAGCAGGTGATCTTCCCTTTAGAGGGTTTCCAATTCTATTTGAGGTGTTTGGTGTGGCTGGAGCACAGAGGGAGAGAAGGAGATTGGTGAGGGGTGAGGTCAAGAGGGGGCCACAAGCCAGGAGGAGGAGCTCTGACTCCTTTTCAGGAGCACTGGAAAACCACGGAGAGTGATAAACTGTGAAAGTATCGTGTCAGGTATGGGTTTTAGGGAGGTACATCTGGCCACTGTGGGGAAGGTGGATGAGGGGGCATGGCAAGGAGCAAGATTTGGGGGCTCAGTCAGAGCTGCCTGTGTGGGGGGAGTTGGGGATATCTATGACCATGAAGAGAAAAATGAGGAAGAGAGGCCAGAAAAAAAAAGTGACTTGTTTTAATCTCTCAAGCCTCCATCACTTTGATTAGTCATTGATTCATTCAATCAACAAACAATTATCTTGCGTCTGTGTAGAGCACAGTGATAGGGAGCATCAAGAATAATAAGGATGATGTTATTCCAGTCTTCAAGGGGCTTGATTAACTACCTATTGAAATGAGCAGAACAGTCGATAGCTGCTCTACGATTTTAGACATGGTTCTGATCAGCGGAGAGGCAGACAATCTAAGAAACAGTAGGCAGTGTGAATATGCATAAGCCCTAAGGAGAGGCACAGTGGAAGGCATCTAAGTTTATAGGAGAACGGTATGGTGGCTGTGTGTGTATGTAGAGGTGTGTGCGTGTGTGTGCCTACACGTGGGCACATTGGGCACGTGCACATAATGAAACCCAAAACCTTAACACCAACAGATGTTTCTATAACACACACACAGCAAGAGAGACAAAGACAGAGAGAGAGACTTTTGTAGCAAGCAACTTTGGGTGTTTTGAATTTTCCCCTAAGAAGCATGGTAGAAGAGCCCGAGAGAGTCACTTGTCTGGCAAACATTTTACCATGCAAGAATTACCCTGGAATTCCCAAGAACATTAGGTCTGTAAGGATTCAGGGAGTGTTCCTACTCCATTGGCTCTCTCCCTTGAAGGAGGGAGCAGCAGTGGGCTGAGCCCCCAAGTACTCAGCCTAGTGCTTGGTGTCCTTCATAGAAGCCCAGGCTGTTCGGAGAAAAAAAATACTCCCTGGGGAGGTGGGGGCCCTGAGCTCCCCTTAGCAGATGCCCACTGACTCATGAGCCTTCTCACTGCCTTCTGAACAGCCTTGTTTCTCAGGCTGTACATGATGGGGTTGACCATGGGAGTGACCACAGTGTAGAACAAGGAGAAGATCTTGTTCAGGACAGCAGCCTGGGTTGCTGCGGGGATGGCGTACACTGTTCCCAGTGTTCCATAGTACAGCGTGACCACTGTGAGGTGGGAGGAGCAGGTGGAGAAGGCTCGTCACTTTCCTGCAGCTGATGGAATCCTGAGGACAGCAGCCACAATGTGGATATAGGAGGCTACGGTGAGTACGAAGGGCACCATGGTGACGAAGGAGGCCAGGAGGAAGGTGGTTTTCTCCACGATCTCAGTATCAGAGCAGGCCAGCTTCAGCACAGGGGCCAGGTCACAGAAGAAGTGGTCGATCTTATAGGTTGCACAGAATGGCAGCTGAAAAGTCATGGCAACTGTGACCACAGGGGTTAGGAAGTCACCCAGCCAAGACCCGCTTGCAAGCAGGACACACGTGTGGAGGCTCATGAGCGATGGGTACTGGAGGGGGCTGCAGATGGCAAGGTAGTGGTCGTAAGACATGGCAGCCAGAAGAAAGCACTCAGCTACCGCCATGGAACTGAAGAAGTAAAACTGGACCACACAGCCCACAAAAGAAATCACCTTGGGACCTACCAGAAGGGTCTGCAGCATCTTAGGTGCAATAGAGGTAGTGTACCAGATCTCAAGGAAGGAGAAATTGGACAGAAAGAAGTACATGGGGGTGTGGAGGTTACGATCAAGGGAAATGATGATAAGGATAAGAAGGTTCCCCAGCAAAGTCACTACATACATTCCCAGAAATATCCCAAAAGAAAAAACTGTAACCCATGGAGATTCCCGAATCCCAGCAGGAGGAATTCTTTGACTGTGGTCAGATTACCCATATCTGTAAGATTCACGCATTAGACCTGAGGAAAAAAAGAGACATAGAGCCTGTTGGAAAAAGAGCCATGCTACTGGAAGCGGGTAGCACCATCAGATATGTCATATATTATAAAACTCAAAGACCCTCGTTTTTCTTGTCTGGAATAAATTTCCTGTTTTGTTCTACTAGGTGTATTTACCTAATAGCCACAGAGAAATCAGAAACTAGGCCCTGGAGAGTTAACAGAGAGGATGTCTCTTTTGCTCTTTTCCACTCTTTTCCTTGACATAACTGGTGATGAATCTACCTTTGGGAGTCTCACAGTGGGAGGCAAACATGTCTTAATGGGGACATGGTAAGAAAGCTTCTCTCAACTCCTGAAACTCAGCTTTTAAGACTCAATGGAAATGTGACTCTAAAATTATAAAATAACACTGGAATTCACATCACCCCATCTCCCCCAGACCCCTAAATCGGGTGGATTTCACCAGGAATGTAATTGGAGGGAGGAGGGGAATTCAGAACTATTGATCTTAAACTACCTGTAAGAAAAATAAGAGTTTCTGCCAGGCTCTGGGGACATGTAGCTGATTGCTTCCATGGCATCAAATTCCTATGGAAATTGAGGGGAAAATGTATGTAAAGTTATTCACTTGAAATGTTAGAGAAAAATAATGTTCCATCCTTCATAAATGAAAATGACATTCCTGACTCACAAGCAGTAGGATGTGCATTTAGAGCTATTTTTTTCCAGTAGCAGGCATGGGTTAGCAGTGAGTCATAAAGGCAGCTCCCCCATCCCCACAAGCATATCTCCCCACGACGCTCAAAGACCCAAATTTGTGAAATGGCTGTCTGGTCCTAGTGCTTGAGCCATGCAATAGAATTAACAATCAGTCTGTGCTGTGGCCTGACTTAGAGGTAAATGCGAGGCCAGAGGTAGGGGCTTGGTTCAGCTGGTGTTGTAGGCTGAAGGCTCAGTCTGTGACCAGGAAATAGAGCAAAGCCATCTTTGCTGCTTTGCTTGGGGTGATGACAACGTGTCCCTAAAAGGTTACAATTAAGTCATATTTTTGTAAATGAAATCCTATTTTAAATCCACTTGGGGAACTGCCTATTCAAAGAACTCATTAAGAATGCGTCTGTGACATGAAAGAATTCCTCCATAATTTATCCTTTGTGCTAATATAAATTGTTAATACACTGGGCTTGTGTAAAGGAAGGTCCACCTCTAACGGGGATCTCCAGGACATTCAGGGAGCCTAAGGTGGTACTGAATATAATTACAGTGTGTAAAGAAAATCAATCAGCAAGTGGAGTTGTCCCTGAGGGTGATGACTGCTTCCTAATTGGGGGATTAAGCTGCAGTGTCCTATTACTTACCATTTTACCCTGTCTTCAGAGACTGGCAGCCAGCATTCAGAACTGAAATTAGCATCATTAGATTTTTATCATTCAATCCTAAATCTCATTAGTTAATAATGAATAAGCTTGATTTTTCCCTTTTGATTTACAGGTATGGTCTTTAAATGCCTCCAAATTCAAAGGCATACCAGCTTCCCTAAATCCTTGCCCATCCTCTCTTTCTTGCACTGAAGACATTAATGTGGCAAAAGAGAGGTTTCAGCTCAGAATACTATTCATTCATTCAGTCAGTCATTCACTCACCATATATTTTTAGACATTACTCTGTGTCATATATTGGGCTAGGTAGGCACTGGAGATAAAATTATGAACAGAAAAGTAGTGGTCTCACTGTTTTCAGAACTTACATCCTACTAGTAGAGGTGATTTTAAAAATAACGGTAAAACTACTATTGTGGTCAATTCTATGGGGGAGAAAAACTGGGTCTTAATATAAAAAACAACACAGGGAGAGGTGACTTCATTTTGGCAAGATGCTCACGGAAGATCTTTCTGAAGAAGTCATATTTCAGCTGAGATCTGATCAATATAGACTAGCCATCTAGGAGACCAATCCGAGGGGAGGTATCACAGGCAGACAGAGAGCATGTGCAAAAGTCCTGAGTGAGATAAGCACTTGACTAATAGAAGCATTAGAACTAACAAGCAAACAGCAAAAACAAGAACTGTAACTAGAGGGCTACAGGTGAGGGAAAGAGTGATAGGAGGTGAGTTTATAGAATGCATATCTGATTTAAATTTTGAAAAAAATCCCTCAGGCTTCTGTGTGGAGAATGACCGTAAGGGACCAAAAGGGAAAGGGAGAAAACTGGTGAGGAAGCTAGTATAGTAATACAGGTAAGAGATGGAGATCAAGTTGGGATGGAGTAAGGTGAATTAATTTTAAGACTTTTTATGTAGTAGAATATATATATATGTATGTATGTGTGTATATATATATATACATGTATGTGTGTGTGTGTATATATATATATATATATATATATATATAACATACTTTTCTGTATGCATATTATGCTTTACTAAACACAGGGAGCTCAACTCAGTGTTCTGTGACAACCCGGAGGGGTGGGATGGGGTGGGAGATGGGAGGGGAGGCTCAGGAGGGAAGGGGACTATGTATACTTGTGACTGATTCTTGTTGATGTATGGAAGAGGCCAACACACTATTGTAAGGCAATTATCCTCCAATTAAAAAAAAAGTAGGAAACGACATAGGTTGCAGACAAACTACATTAGAAGAGGACATGAAGAACAGGAAGGAATTAAGGATGAATCCTAGTTTCGGGCTTAAGCAACTGTATAGATGATCCTCTCTTTTCCTGAGGATCAAGTAGGTAACTTAGTTTGAGGGGGATTTTCTTTTGTTTTCTTCCCATCCATCCATCCATCCTTCCTTCCTTCCTCTCTTCCTTCCGTTCATTGTGTTAGATCTAGTGGGTTATGACCCATTGCTGCGATGACACTTTTAGTCCTCCTAGGGTCAGGAATCTGGTAACAGAGTCTCAGGCCTGAGAGATAGGGCTCCCACTGTGGCCACACAACAAGCTTAAGGAAAAGTCTGACAAACTCATGTCCTTGTTTTCAAAAGGACCAAGGAAGAGAGTGAACGTGTCATTGTAACCTTCACTCACTCTGCAGAAATTGCTCAAAGCACAGGGTTAGCAACTGCATACCAGGAGCATCTCGTGAATAGGAAAGCAAATTCCATGTGGGACTCTTGAACTCTCTTCAATGTGAGTCTCTGAGAAGCTCTCATTAATGGCAACCCAACTACCTAGAGCTTTCAATGATCTGAGATTTTTTTTTTTTAATTCTGTTATGTCTCATTTTGCCTTTGTGTGCATGAAAGAGACAATGAAACAAGCTTAGTCAAGAAAACAATTTTCAGGAGATATTCTAGGGTCAGAATACATTCAGTTCTACTCTTCCTCTCTTCATTTTATTTGTAGTTCTGACCAATCAAAATTAATGCTCAGAATAATGGCTGGAAGCTCTGAAAAATCCTCAATCAGTAAAGACTGATTCAAGTATATCATTATACTTGATTTACTAAGTCTGGACAGTGGACTCTGATAGCTTAATGGAATATTTCTTTTAAGCAAATACAATAGAAAATAGCTTTGTTCTTACCCTTCAGTTACCCAGAAAATCTAATTAAACATATGCCCTTTCCCCCCTTCCCTTGATGTTCCCTTAATCATGACTTGCCTTGGTATTAATTTTCTTATGTCCTTATAGTTAACAAAAAAATCATCAACATGAAAAATTGGTGCTCAATGTAAAATAAAATCATCCAAATTTACCTCCTGCACCACCTTCAAGGTGCTAATAGTTGCAAAAGTACAATAATGGAATTGGAAGTGTAGCAACATAACTAGGAAGTGAGAGACGAGAGAATGAGCCCAAACTCATTACCTCTTCTAGAGTCAGTCCTCTTGGAAAAGGGGGTGATGAGGAAGAATCTGAAGAATGGCTGAAGGTTAATGCTGGAAGGGAAAAATATACAGCTTGATAAGGAGAGCAATGATCTGATTATACCTGTCAGATACCATCTGATCTAGCAAATTCACTGCAGTGTATGTATGCAAAGGAGATGAAATCAATATATCAAAGAGACATCTGCATCCCCATGTTAGCTGCAGCAATAGTCATTATAGCTAAGATACCAAACAGCCTAAATGTCCACCGATGGATAAACAAATAAAATGTGGTACAAACATACAGTAGAATATTATTCAGCCTTAAAAAGGAGATTCCTGTCATTTGCAACAATATAGATGAACCTAGAGGGCATTATGCTAAGTGAAATAAGTTAGATGGAGAAAGACAGAGGCTGTATGAGTTCACTTATATGTGGGATCTAAAAAGATGAGCTCATAGATCCAGAGACTAGAATCATGTTTATCAGGGGCTAGGTAGGTGGGGTGGGGAAAATGGGAAGATGTTGGTCATAAGGTACAAACTTTCAGTTATAAGATGAATAATGTACGGCATATGACAATAGTTAATTGTACTTCATTGTATACTTGAATTTGCTAAAAGCATAGATAAGTGCTCTCACCACAAAAAGCAGGTGCCTTAAGTGAGGTGATGGATGTGTTAATTTGATTGTGGTTATCATTTCATAATGTATACATATATTAAATCATCTTGTTATATATCCCAAAACAATTAGAAGCTCAGTACTCCCCCTTTCTTCAGACCCCCAACTCTATCCATTTTTTTAAAGCAACAAACACGACACACAAATGTGCCCTTAGCTCTTTATTCTCCCCAAAGTTATACTATACTGGCATCAGGAGCAGTTGTTCAATGGTATCAGGGATAGTAGGTACAGAAGATCATCTTGGTAGCCCAGTCTTTACTGTTTAAGCACATATAAACCTGTTCCTGAAAGTGATATCTGAGGGATACTAGGCTGGTGAACAGGAAAACTACCCAGAGCAGAGTCTTTGAAAGAGGAGAGCGGAGAAGACATCCTTAAGTAGTACTATACTGTCTCTTTTATCGATAGATAAAGTTGATTTTTTTAGTCCTCTCTCTTTATAAGTAGTCTTTCTTCTTTAAGTTTTTTAAAATTGTGGTAAAAGTCACATGATATCAAGCATACTATTTTAACCATATTTAACTGTACTGAATTACAGTTCCAAGGAACTAATTATATTCACATTTTTGTGCAACACTCCACATCATCCATCTTCTGCATTTTCCACCTTCCTAAACCAAAACTCTGTCCCCATTAAACACTGATTCCCCCCCCACCCCACATCTACCCCTGGAACTTAGCATCTACCAAAGTACTTTCTGTACCTAGTATAAGTAGAATCAAACAGTATTTGTCTGCACCTAATATATAAGTAGAGTCTTTCTTGAATAATTCAAGGTTGTGCCATGCAGCAGGAAAATTTGATTAAAAGTTTATTTTCCTTTGAACACAACCAGTGGAACATTATAGACAGTTCACTTTTTTAAGGCTTCCCTGGTGGCTCGGAAGGTAAAGCATCTGCCTGCAAAGCGGGAGACCTAGGTTTGATCCCTGGGTTGAGAAGATCCCCTGGAGAAGGAAATGGCAACCAACTCCAGTACTCTTGCCTGGAGAATTCCGTGGATGGAGGAGCCTGGTAGGCTACAGTCCATGGGGTCACAAAGAGTCAGAGACACGACTGAGCAACTTCACTTTCTTTTCATTTTTTAAGAGGAATTGTACATTAGCACAAGTAACCCCTTGGTGTCCAGGGGATTGATTTCATTATTTGTGTTTTTGCATCTTAAGACCTAGAGATAGACATTATTGAAACCTGGAGACGCATTGTTGAGATGCCTGGAACAAACGTTATGGAGACTGAGAAACAGACTGGGAGATAGGCATTACTGAGACCTGCTGACGGATATTTCTAATTCAACTACATTCTTTGGTGCCAAATACTTTTTCTCCTGTTCTGTTCCATTTGTCAACATGGTAGACAACGAATGGGCCAGGAAATATCTTGGGCCAAAAGATATATGATGTGTCATAACGTGACATACCTAGCCTAAATGTGCAGCAGCAGCTGCTGCTGCTGCTAAGTCGCTTCAGTCGTGTCCGACTCTGCAACCCTATAGACAGCAGCCCACCAGGCTCCCTCGTCCCTGGGATTCTCCAGGCAAGAACACTGGAGTGGGTTGCCATTTCCTTCTCCAATGCATGAACGTGGAAAGTGAAAGTGAAGTCGCTCAGTCGTGTCTGACTCTTAGTAACCCCATGGACTGCAGCCTACTAGGCTCCTCCATCCATGAGATTTTCCAGGCAAGAGTACTGGAGTGGGGGTGCCATTGCCTTCTCCAAAATGTGCAGAATGGCAGCAATTGTCCTACTAAGTTGTGCAAAGAGTAATAGGCTCATCCTTTCATTCCCCACTGTCAAGATATTACATACAAAAATTTGGGGAGAGGTCTAAATAATCTGTATAAACACCTAAGTTTCCCTTTACCTCAACATAGACTCTAATTATGGTTGTTATTTTATAGCAAAAATCTGAAATTGGTGGAATCCTGAAAACATCCTGTCAATAAACCATCCTTGAAAAACCGGCTCTCCACAATGCCAAATATCCAGTTTGAATGAGGGGCTTACGTTCTAGCCAGTTATATTCTTCTAGTTGACTTGTCATGTTCACCTTGTCCTCTGAGTCAAAAAATAACATTTTCTAGACTTTCTATGCCTGTTCCATATCCTTATATCCAGGAGAACTGAAACAATCCAATCCATCATTCTGATATTTACCTGTTCATTTACTCATGGTGCTATGCGTTTGAATAGTGGTGACATTTATTTTTTTGCATCTTTCACTCATCGTCCTAGTGTTTGGCTCTAACGATGGAGAAACCTCAGTACTCCTCTTACTCACAGCTCTCTAATCCCCACCCTGTGGCACTCAAGAACACTATATCTGTCACCACTCACATATTTTTTTTGAAGCTTTCTGCTCCTAGAGTCCTCTTCTTTGCTGATCTTGACAGATTTATAGCAGTTAGGACGCCATAGTCACAGTCACATGGTGTCTTTGGTCTGTACCAAATTTATCGTGTCACAGGAAAGGAGTATATTGTAGTAGTTAAGAGCCTGGTCTTACAGCCTGTCAGACAGAATTGAGTCTCAGTTCTGGCTCCACCACATACTCTCTGTGTGACTCTGAGCAAGTAACTTAACCTCTTGGTGCTTCAATTTTCTCAGCTGTAAAACAGAGAATAATTATAATAATAAAACCACCTCATAGTGTTTTCATTAGAGTTAAATGAGAAAATCCATATGAAGTGTTGGTGAGGTGCCTAGCATTCTGTAAGTGTTCAATCTCATTTTCATTTGACAATGTGTACCTGTGGGTGTGATTACTCTTCAGTTGTTTCCCTAACAAAATTGTTATTAATAATGGCTCAAAGCTAGGTACAGTCTTACAGTATTTCATTCTCTTCTGATCTCCTTCACATAATCTGCTGTAAGACCTGAGTCCTCAGTAAGATCTTAATAAATGTTTACTGGTATAACACTTTTCCCATCCCTGCCAAAATCTGCAAGCTCTAATAAGGTCACTCTTGACAGAAATCCAGAGAGATTTTTCTCTACCTCTCATTGTCCTTTGCCTCTACAGAGGGGCTGGCTTATGACCCTATGGTCTGAACAGCTTCATCTTGACAGAGAATAAGGATCCCCCATCAAGAGCATTCTCAGTCTAGCTGCTGTTCTAACTGCTCAACTTAATATCCTTCCTTTGCTTCTTCCCATTAGGGAGTCAGGTCCTACCTGTTTGCTCGATATGTTCTTATGAAAATCAATTTCCCTTTAGCCTGTTTCCCATGGGTAGTGTTTTCTCCATCTACTAGGGAAGTTAAATGGTTGAGTATACAGAGAGCATACAGAATGTCTCGTGCCAATGAATTTCTTACCAAATCCTAAGCTCTGAAGTTTGCCAGGTCAGAGCAGCCAGTTACTACTCTGAAAGCCAGACTTCCCAGTTGTGATGAATGGGGCCAACCCTCAGTAACGCTGGGAGACTGAGAAAGCTTGATCTGAAGCTACAGTTCCTCTTTCTTTCTCTAGCGCCTTCCACCTTGGTTGATCTCAGTTTCATGTTATCTCTGAACACTTTTCCTTTCTCTCTACCTCTAGTTTAGTATTTCTAAGCTTCCTTTCAAAATATTTTCTCTTTAATTTGTGTTAAGATGCACATCTATTTTTGATGCTTACTTAGTATAAAACTGAATATAGATCTGTGATGGAAATCTTTGCACATAGTTAGCACAACTTGTTTGCTGCATAAATAAGCTAAAGATCCAGAAATACAACTATTTCCTCTTGACTATGTTCAGTAATAAATCAACAGCTAATAAAAAGTGTTTTCAAACTTCTACCCTCTCCTTTTGGTTCAAGACTACTAGGAGACCCCCTTCAAAATATCAGTCACTCTTTTCAGGCTTTGATTTGTGGTCAGTTTCTTGAATTCATTATGAATTTGGAATTGTCTGAATAGTTATCTACATAGCCTCACTATTGCACTAGCTATAGAGGAAAAATTTATTGAGAAAATTAGTATTGTAAACAAGGTTGGAGGGGTCGTACTTAAGACTCTTTAAGAGAATCAAGCACACATAGTATAAATCAATATTGCTGACTGCAGATGATTTCTGTCTATTCATTAAAGCAAATACCTCAGATATTTGACAACCTTTAAAGCTGTTAATTCAAGTTATTGAATATACGCAAGAGAGAAATAGTTGTGTTTCAGATTTACATTCTATTATTCAGTCAGAAAATAATTACTGAATGCTTACTGCATGCATAGTCCCACTATGGGTATATCTTGAATTATAGAGTAAGTGTGCTCCTTAAAAGTACTGTATTTTTAACTTTTGTAAAACTACTCCAATTCCTAATTCATCAGGGGGCCTTTCTAAGAAAAGAAGTCCTGTAATAAATTTTTGAAGAGTGAGGAGTATTTTGTATTATGACTACTTATCTGATTGCTCTATCTCTGTTTTATAAGTATAGACTTTCAGGTAGTAGATTTTCTTAGAGTTATTCCCACCATTTAAACTGGGCTTTATTCCCAGTTATAATCTGTTAACATAGGACCCAAATTTTTCTGGGTTTCAGATAGCATCAGGGAAGGATCTACCACTACATCCCTAAAACCCTTTGATAAGACAAAGAAGAGCTATTCAAAAAACATCTTCATGACCCAGATAATCATGATGGTGTGATCACTCACCTAGAGCCAGGCATCCTGGAATGTGAAGTCAAGTGGGACTTAGGAAACATCACCATGAACAAAGCTAGTGGAGATGATGAAATTCCAGTTGAGCTATTTTAAATCCTAAAAATGATGCTGTGAAAGGGCTGCACTCAATATGCCAGCACATTTGGAAAACTCAGCAGTGGCCACAGGACTGGAAAAGTTCAGTTTTCATCCCAGTCCCAAAGAAAGGCAATGCCAAAGAATGCTCAAACTACCGCACAAAGCCTTTGACTGTGTGGATCACAGCACACTGTAGAAAATTCTTCAAGAGAAAGGAATACCAGACCACCTGACCTGCCTCTTGAGAAATCTGTATGCAGGTCAAGAAGCAACAGTTAGAACTGGACATGGAACAACAGACTGGTTCCAAATCGGGAAAGGAGTACATCAAAGCTGTATATTGTCACCCTGCTTATTTAACTTATATGAAGAGTATATCATGAAAAATGCTGGGCTGGATGAAGCACAAGCTGGAATCAAGATTGCTGGGAGAAATATCAATAACCTCAGATATGCAGATGACACCACCCTTATGACAGCAAGCAAAGAAGAACTAAAGAGCCTCTTGATGAAAGTGAAAGAGAAGAGTGAAAAAGTTGGCTTAAAACTCAACGTTTAGAAAACTAAGATCATGGCCTCCAGTCCCATCACTTCATAGTAAATAGATGGGGAAATAGTGGAAACAGTGGAAGACTTTATATTTGGGGGCTCCAAAATCACTGCAGATGGTGAGTGCAACCATGAAATTAAAAGACGTTTACTCCTTGGAAGAAAAGTTATGACCACCCTAGACAGCTTATTAAAAAAACAGAGACAATACTTTGCCAACAAAGGTCCATCGAGTCAAAGCTATGGTTTTTCCAGTAATCATGTATGGATGTGAGAGTTGGACTATAAGGAAAGCTGAGCACCGAAGAATTGATGCGTTTGAAGTGTGGTGTTGGATAAGACTCTTGAGCATCCCTTGGACAGCAAGGAGGTCCAACCAGTTCATCCTAAAGGAAATCAATCTTGAATATTCATTGGAAGGACTAATGCTGAAGCTGAAGCTCCAATAGTTTGGTTACCTGATGCGAAGAGCTGAATCATTTGAAAAACCCTGATGCTGGGAAAGATTGAAGGTGGGAGCAGAATGGGATGACAGAGGATGAGATGATTAGATGCCTTCACCGACTCAATGGACATGAGTTTGAGTAAACTCCAGGAGTCAGTGGTATACAGGGAGGCCTGGCATGCTGCGTTCCATGAGATCACAAAGAGTCGGACACTACTGAGCAACTGAACTGAACTGAAGACAAATTCAAGAACTCTTTCTTCTCCTTCTCCTTCTTCTTATTCTCCTTTTCCTCCTTCTCCCTTCCTTCTTTTCCAGAACAGTGTTACCTCTTTCTGTAAGGAAGCCATTAAGAGCAAAAGATGGCCTTATTCTTTCTAGAATGCAATCTTGAGAAATTCACTAGATGCATTTTTAGGGCCCTTCTTAGTTTCTTTGGGCAAACATGAGGGAATTCATTTTGAGGGTGATCAAGTGATAGAGAAGATTGATTTTTCAGATTCTCAAAGATGATATCCACACAGAGGACTCAATCCAGAGTAGATGAGGAAGTTGGAGAAAGCATCCATTGGTAGTGGAAGATCACAGAATGGGGCTAGCAGTGAGGAAATGTAATACCAGAACCTATAGAAAAGAACCCAATCTACTGTGCAAGTGCCGAGAAATAGATATTTACTCTGGAGTACAGGTATTGATTTACACAGGGATAGTAGTGTAGTAGAATGGGGAGAGTATGATGTGCTTTTAAGCCAGAAATACCATCAAATCCCAACTTGGTCTTTGTCCAAGGTGACCTTGGACAAACTGTAAATTCAGTGCACTTCGACTATCTCATCTGCAAAATAGGGACAATACCTACTCATTAGGTTGTTGTGTAGTTTAAAAGCAAACGTCTTTTATCAAAAACATGGGGTGCCATTGCCTTCTCTGTATGCTAAAAGAAGTGTTCAACAAATATTAGTTCCTTCTCTCCCTATCCTTTTGTCTCTTTGATGAAAAAAGAGAAAAAAAAAGATGAAAACTTCTTTCATGGTAAAGAAAGGCAGTTGGAATGCCAGAATGATTCTGATGTTGTGCTTATAAGCCAGGAGGTGAGAGAACCAATATTTCTCAACAAGTGGCATGTAAAATTTAAAGTTCATAAAAGCTTTATTTACAAGACTGTACACCTCCTGGAGTCAAAGGCCTGGCCATATCTTATTTCTCTCAGTAATTACATGGCTTGGTAAATAGTTGAAAATTCAGAGGACACCAGTCAAGCTTACAGGTGGTTGAACGTGGACATAGTTTTGTATTTGAAAGGACTCACTTTGGAGAGATGCCAAGGAAAGAAAGTTTGAAAATTGAGTAACTAGTTCTCAAAGTTTAGTTATAGACTAAAAGCAAAGTTTCAGCTAGGCAATCTTCATGAGCTGAAGAATGTTATTGATATTGAGTGGTGACTGATATCCGGGCAGGCTAGTAAGTGCCATTACATAAAGGAGCCTGATTTCCTGCTCTGTATTTTTATCACAGGTTCCAGATGGAGAATTGGATCATAAGTTTAATGAGCCGCTCTTGTAAGAATCTGTAGTAGATAGAAGGGTGGTTTTCATCAAAGCTTAAGTGGTAAGGACAAAGGGACAAGATCTGAGGTTGTCATAGGAACCTCTTTCCACTCAAGGGCCATCAGCAGGATTAAATAATGGCCATGGTGCACACTAGCAAGACTAAGGACAGGCGATAAACAAGATGGGAAAGAAAAATAACTGGGGGTAGGATATAGGGGAAGAAAGAAAGAACAGAAAGAGGGTACTAGAACCACCACTAGCAACTTGAATCACTTCACAGTCATGGGGCACCTATCTCTGATCCTGCTCCACTTAATCACGTGATTCCCAACCACAGTGAGTATATTTATTAAGTTGCTTTTCTATATCACCTACTGTGGTAGGTGCAGTGAGCAATACAGACATGATTAGAACACAGTTAAGGCAGAAAAGAGCTTTCACCAGCACAGAAGGCTGATGACTTTGTTCCAAGGTGGGATGAAAATTGCCAAAAGAGAGATTCAAGCAAAGTGGTTGAGTTAAAGGAAGCAGAGAAGACTTCCTAAAAGATATAGCATCTGAGGTGTTGCTTAAAAGGGTGCAAAAGACTTCAGTAGATGAAATTGAGAGATGACATTCAAGGTGGAAGAAATGAAGTGGGCAGAGAGACCGAGGAGGGGGGTAGAATATGGATAAAACCCTGTCCTCCACCTATTACTGTTTGCTATGCACCAAGCACTGTGCTAAGCAGTCTAGATGCATTACTTCATTTAATCTCAATAAAAGCCTATGAGGCAGGATTCCATTATTGTCCCTACTCTATAGATGAGAAAACTCAGACCAGAGAGGCTATACAGATCATCCAATGTTACACAACTGTGAAGTGGCAGAGCTGGGTTTTGAACCTGAGCCTATCTGAGTTCAGAGTCCATGCATGCAAGTAACCAATGGACTATTTGCAAGTCAGGTCATGGGAAGGCATGATAACACGGTGTGGTTCAAAACACAGAGCATATGGAAAGCAGGAATGACAGCTGCGGCTGAACTGTGGAGCACCTTATTGACTTGTAAGGTGCGGGGTCTGGATCTGTAAACAATGGGAAACCATGGGAGATTTTAAAGTGGTGCTTTAGGAAGATTAATCTGTCAGCAGTGCGGAGGATGGATGGGCAAGGAGAGAAACTGGAGGCAGTTAAGAGGCTATTGCAATACAATAGTCTGGGTGTAAGGTTGTGTATTAAGCACTTGAACTAAGGAAGCCAAAGAAGGGGATGGACAGAGGAGAGATATTGTGAAGGGAAAAGAAAAAGCAATTCGTGACTAACATGATGTGGGTGTTGAGGGAGAGGGAGGGGTAGAAATTAAATACGGGACACAGGTTTGGAAGCTTTTTAACTAGAAGAATGGTAATGCAGGGAGCCCAGCCTGGGGCACTGTGATGACCTAGAGGGATGGGGTGGGAGGCTCAAGAGAGAGGTGATGTGAGTATAATTATGGCTGATTTTCATTGCTGTATGGCAAAAACCAACATAACATTGTAAAGCAGTTTTCCTCCTATTATTAAAAAAAAAAAAAGAATGGTGATGCTAGTCACAGTTGTAGGATGGCTACCTTGAAGAGAAGTTTAGACTTGAAACTGAAACTGGGAGAAATTTCTAAAAAGTGATTTTTGCAACTATAGAAATGAAAGAGACGAACTTGGGGAGAGACAATAGTCAAACGTAAAAGCTTAAAGGAATGCCTCCCTTCACCTGAAATGGCTAGGGAGGGACAGTTATGATGGTGGTAGATGAGAGACTGCCTTTAGGGAGGGAGAGAAAAAGCAAATTGTGAGAAAGGGGATTTCGAGACAGTTGAGCGGTCAACATTGTTAATATGGTAGTGGAGTCAGAGAAGAAGTAAGATCACAAAATACTATTGATTTGAATGATTAGAAGATCTTTAGTGGTGACAAGGAGCGGTTCCATAACAGAGCCAAATTTCAAGGGAATGAGAAAGAGGGAAAGTAGAGGTCACACACTGGTGTAGAAAATGCTCATTTTCAGTCTTCATGGTGAAACTAAAGGAGCAAAATAGATACTTGAGGGGTGCTAGGACTATTGAAAGGGCTTTTAAGATGTTTGTTTTTCTTTATTTGGCTGTGCTGGCTCTTCGTCGTGGCATGCAGGATCTTTAGCTGTGGCATGTGGAATCTAGTTGCTGACCAGGGATTGAACCCAGGCCCCCTGCACTGGGAGCATGGAGTCTGAGCCACTGGAACACCAGGGAAGTCCCAAAAGGGCTTCTTAGTGTAAGCATGATCCTAACACATTTGGTAGCTGAAGGAAATATTTATTAACTAACAATCTCTAGTGCAGATGTAGAGATTAAAGATTTGGTGTCAAGTCAAGGGTTAATAGTGACTGGAACAAGATCCTGATGAATGTTAGAAAGGGTAGGTCCAAGAGATAGGTGGAATGCTTGCTTTGGCAAATATGGAAGCGATATCTATTTCTTTGAAAAATGAAAAATAAAGAGAAAAAGATCAACTAAAGTTACAGAAGTGTATGGAGATGGAGAGATGGCATTAAACTAGAAGCACTCTGAATTTTCAAGGAAATTTGTGCACCATGTATTAACTTATCCAGAGAAGGGAAGGAGAGTTGGCATGGGACTGAGTCCCAGGAACAGGCACAATACCTGGTACACAGAGTGCTCAACAAATATTTTTTTAAATAAATAAGTGAATAAGTGATAGAACAACTACTATGAAACATGAGCTATGATGTCACAGAAGATGAATAAAAGTATTACAGAACAACACCCATCAGAATGGCTAAGATAGGAAAGATAAATGATGCCATACACTGAGGGAGTATATATTGGCACAACCACTTTGAAAAACTTTGGCAAAAAATATGCACTAGAGCTAAACATATGCATACCCCATGAGCAATCCCACTTCTAGATACATACTGCTGCTGCTGCTGCTAAGTCGGTTCAGTCGTGTCTGACTCTGTGCGACCCCATAGACGGGAGCCTACTAAGCTCCTCCGTACCTGGAGTGAGTTGCCATTTCCTTCTCCAAGATATATACTAAAGATACCAATACCAAATACTAATATACATTAGTTAACCAAAACATAATACATGAACAAGAATGCTCATAGCAAAACATAGCAAACTGATACACTAATAAATATTTTATGAGATGCCTGAGGTTGCTTAGGTCATAAGTAGTAGGCCTGGGATATAAGCTCAGGGCTTTCTTAATATAAAGCCTATACAGTTTCTTCCAAACCAGGTTGCTATTGGATATCATTTTTTATGTGCAGCACTTTACACGTATCATTGGTAAGCTTCACACTGTTTCAGTATGTGTAGTATTACCTACATTTTACAGATTAATAAATTGAGGGTCAGAATCCACTTGCACAAATTCACACAACTCACAATTGATGTATATTTTTCTCACCCAAGAGCTCAAGTGTGAACTCAAATTTTCCTGGTTCCAAAATCCATGACCTTTTTCTTTCATCAAGGGGTGGTAGATTTTCTCAAGTTTAGAGAAATTTTAAGAAGGATACACATCCATGGGCTTCCCAGGTGGCACTACTGATAAAGAACCCGCCTGCCAATGCAGGAGATACAAGAGATGCATGTTTGATGCCTGGATAGGGAAGATCCCCTGGAGAAGGCATGGCAACCCACTCCAGTATTCTTGCCTGGAGAGTCCTGTGGATAGAGGAGCCTGGCAGGTTACAGTTCATAGGGTCACACAGAGTTGGAGACTACTGAAGCAACTTAGAGTGCACACACACACAAATACCAAAAAATAAAGGAAGTACAGTGGACTGCTGTAGTTGGAAACATAGGAAGTGTTCAGTGAAAGAATCCTTGCTAGCCTGGTCTTCACTGTCCAAATGGCAAAGATCAAAGCCACAGCCAAGAAGTGTCCTTCCCCATCTTTCTATCTGTGACCTACTTAGTTTATTGTAAGAGCGTGTGAGCCAAGGTTGGCTCTAGGTGGACTGGTGAAGTGGACAACTATTATTTTAGCAGTAACCACTCACCTCATTTTTCAATCCTCTCACTTAACTGTGGACTGCACTCTAATTCATATTTAACATACACACACATACACATGTATACACACATGCATGCATGCAAAGAACTCTAAAAGTATTTCCTTAACAGTCTAACTTTTCATTGCAGAGGACTTGTTAAGTACTCAAAGATGTGTTCATGCCTAAGATGACTTAGTGGCTTTAAACATTCAGTTCAGGGATATAGATAAAGAACTATCCCCACTCACTTGGGTTGCAGTTCTAATTCCCTTCTCATAAGGTTTGTGAATGCATTACTTTAAGTGGAGCAATTCCGGGAGGAGAAATTCTAACCAAGGCGGGCTGAGCCATAGAGGGTGAGGCATGTTTTGAGGATGCCAGGTTGAATGTAGAGGCTCTGACCTTTGCCAGGTTTTCCCTTACTCCCACAAGAATCTTGCAGCACAAGCCCTATTGCTCCTTCTGTCCTTTTCTCAGCCTCCCTCTTCTGAGTCAGGTGTCTCGGGCTCAGAAGATGTGAATTAGTTGCCATGGTAACCTGTGACTATGCCGGATAGCCTCTTCTCTCAGCCAGTTCTAGGCCTTGGACATCTGTTCTCTGTTCACCTCTACTATAATGTTCCCAAATCTAAGCCCAGGACCATAGCCAACTTACACAGAATCTGTGTGTAGGTGGTGGAGAGGCCCTCACCTGCATGCAAAGTCAAAGAAACAAGAAAGAGGAAATGGGATAACAGCAAAACAGAGTTCCTAAAAGGAGTTCTCTGAGCACAGAGAGGCCTGGGCCACTAATTTAATTAAGAGCTTACTACCTGGCAACCACAGTAATGTCCTGTCCCTTATTTCACTTAATTCTCTCAAAGACTGTTATGAAACAAGTATCATTTTTTTCTTCTGCCACACTCTAGAGAAGAGAGAAATGGAAACTCAGAGAGGCGAAGTGACTTGCCTAACATTGCACAGCTGTGATTTCAACTTAGTCTTTATTTGAGTTTTCAAAACCATGTTATTGGATTACACTGAAATATGGAAGGAAATTAAGAGCTGCAGAGAAATCTTCCCTCAATCCACGTGCCTGTGAATCCTCACAAACTTTCCCCTCCAATCCCCTTCCCACTCCTTCAAATGTATCCTCTCTTCAGACCTCAACTTCTCCTTCATGGACTCCTTTCTTCCACTTCAATAACCACTTTCTACTATTCTGAGACTCTCCACAATTTCTCTCTGGCTAAATCCTCACTTACCCCATATTCTCAGGTAGATCTCTGACTTTTCCCTCCTATGGGGCATCTTTCATGGCCTGGAAAGGAGAGGGGATAGGCTAATTTTCCTGACATAAGCAGAACAGAAGACTCCTATATTAGGTTCCTATTGGCTGGGATATGAACTCAGGGTTTTCTTAATATAAAGCCTATACAATTGCTTCCAAACCAGGTTGCTACTGGATATCATGTTTTTATGTGCAGCACTTTACAGGTATTGTTTGTAAGCTTCACAATGTTGCAGTATGTGTAGTATTACCTACATTTTACAGATTAATAAATTGAGGGTCAAAATTTACTGGCACAAATTCACACAACTTGCAACTGATGGATACATTTTTCTCACCCAAGAGCTGAAGTGTGAACTCAAATTTTCCTGGTTCCAAAGTCCAAGATCTTTTTCTTTCATCAAGGGGTGGTGGATTTTCTCAAGTTTAGAGAAGTTTCAAGAAGGAAGCATGCACATACATGGGCCTCCCAGGTGGCACTGGTGGTAAGAACCTGCCTGCCAGTGCAGGAGACGTAAGAGACACAGGTTCGATCCCTCGATAGGGAAGATCCCCTGGAGAAGGGCTTGGCAACTCACTCCAGTATTCTTGCCTGGAGAATCCTGTGGACAGAGGAGCCTGTAGGCTACACTCCATAGGGTCGCACAGAGTTAGACCTGACTGAAGCAACTTAGCATGCACGCAAGCAATACTGGGGGGAGTGATTCTAACCAAGGTAGGCTGAGCCACAGAGGGCAATACAGATAACCTCATAGCAAGTTTGTTAACTTAATCATATCTGCAAAATTGTTATATCACATGTTAATAACATTCAGAGTTTCAAAGGATTAGTACTTGAGTATCTTTGGGGGCTGTTACTCAGCTGACCACAACATCCAAGGCATTCAACTGTAGCCTTATAGCAGGAAGTAATTTTCATCTTGGAGTAGATGAGCCAGGACCTCATGAGACAGAGTAGAAGGCATAGGCATGGATGAAGTTAGAAGAGTTATAAAAACTTGAATTTTGTTGAAATGAAGTCAAGTAGGGATCAGGTGATTCCTACTTTCTGAGGACACATCTTTTAACTTGCATGCTGCCCCTACAGAGAGAAGTATAAAGGAAAGGAGGATTTAGAGATGAAGACTTCTGCTCTTCTCTTTCCAAAATGGTTGCTTTATTGTTTCTTTGTCTTACCTGAGTGAGGCAAGACTTGCCTGTGTTGCTTCTCTGGCAGAGGAAAGTTGAGGAAAGGCTGAGACTCTGGCTCCAGAGACAAAAGGAGGTGGCTAGAACTCCTCTTTAGGTGAATTCCACACTCTCTGTCTCCATCTCCATATTAAATCCCATTTTCCTCAACCTTGTTGCCAATCAGGCACCTCCTATTTCAAGGAAATGAAGCTACGATAAAATGAAGCCCAGGGTAATAAATGGAGTGGAGAAAAGGAGGAGCTTTCCTTAGGAGAAGCCCTCATGTCAGCCCCTTTCAGGATAGAGAAAAGTCTTCTCCATCTAGCAGTCTGAGGGAGATGAGGAACTGGGGATGGCTGCCAGGCAGAGGAACCAAGAGTTACAGGGACATAACAAATATCTTCTTTCCCTTTGCACAGGATATTGCTACCTATCTAGGGAAGTAGAGACCCCCATAAACCTCTTACCATGAGCTTCTCTGCCTTGTGCTTATTACAAGAAATAGCTTTAATCACATCTGGCAGATCTCAGCTAAAGCCCAGTGAAGAATAGGAATTTGGGGAACTCAGAATAGGAGAATAGGAATAGGAATTTGGGGAACTCAGATTCTTAAAATCATGGCAATAACTGGCTGGGATGGGCATGTGGGGGCGTGCCTGGTCACAGACTAAATCGTCAAGGGCTTGGAGTGCAGGCAGCTGCATCATAAGCTCAGTGAGGTTTTGATTTATAGGCACCAGATGCACAGTTGTGCATTGATGTTTTTGTAGTTAGCAGCTGGCTTCCCATGTTTTGTTCCTGTCCCAGGATGTCATCTATTGTATTGCTCTATGATGCTCCTTATATAAAACCTCATGACAAATTCCTCTCCAAGATTGGGGCCAAGAAAAAGTTTGTTTCTCCTAGTGAACGTGTCTGCTTTCTTCTTTCAGACAATGAAAGCAATGAAATCCATCATACAGAAGTACCCCTACTTCCATACCATAGCCAGAGGGTTCACAAAAATTGTTTAGATGAGTGAATTTTGAGTCTGCTGAGAGGAGGAGTGTCAGAGGTAAGGGAGAAGCCACAGACAGCTCACAGAGCTCACTCAGGACTGGGAAAGCAGGGCAAGCCATCACTTCTGGAGACATAGACTGACCAGCCGTATACCAAAGAGCCAACAGGGAATCTAGAGAATTCCCAGACAACAACGATGACATCATAAAATTCCAAGATGCACCATGTTGAGGCATTCTCTAGAAGAAAAGTTAGGAGCTGGGCCTGCCCAGGAAACAGACATAGATGGGTTCTCTTCTCAAGTATGACTGATATGTGAAGGACCAAGAAGCTCTGGGAAGTGGTAGTACTCAGGCAGACAAAAAAGGCTTAATTGTCAATGGGAAGTCCAGGAAGATCTACTGATCTGATAGCTTCACAGAAATGTCCTGAGCCAGCTGTGATGGGGTATAGGAGATAGTTGACTTTCTAAATCCCACTGCATCCTTAGTCCAGTTCAACTATATTTTCTTGCTAACCTTTTAATGCCAACAAGTATCCGTCTAGTCAAAGCTACAGTTTTTCCAGTAATCATGCATGGATGTGAGAGTTGGACCATAAAGAAAGCTGAACACTGAAGAATTGATGCTTTTGAACTGTGGTGTTGGAGAAGACTCTTGAGAGTCCCTTGGATGTCAAGGAGATCAAACCAGTTCATCCTAAATGACATCAATCCTGAATATTCACTGGAAGGACTGATGGTGAAGCTGAAAATCCAATATTTTGGCCACCTGGTGCAAAGAACTGACTCCTTCGAAAAGACCCTGATACTGAGAAAGATTGAAGGTGGGAGGAGAAGGGGACGACAGAGGATAAGATGGTTGGATGGCATCACTGACTTGATGGGCATGAGTCTGAGCAAGTTCTGGGAGTTGATGATGGACAAGGAAGCCAGTCATGATGCAATCCATGGGGTCACAAAGAGTTGGACATGACTGAGCAACTGAATTGAACTGAACCTTTTTAATTGACTGAGATAAATGGGTTACATCTTACAGAAATCCATGGAGTAGCCATTATGGATGGGACTATTAACATCAAAGTATTGACTTTAGGTTTTGACTTTTACCTTGGTTGCCAGGAAACTTGGTTCTGAATTATGCTTGATTATTTTAGTACACTAAAAATAAGGGGGAGAATATCAGTATGTTCAGTTTTGCTTGTTCCCATCTCCCCGCCCCCTTTGCACTTCTTTTATTCTTTGTTAACATATTTTAATCTAATTATACCAAGAACTTACCGATTATAGGCCACTTCAATTATTTTTGAAAGCAAAAAGGGAATAAATAAGCATATGTGAAAATGTGAAAGTGTTAGTCACTCAGTCATGTCTGACTCTTCGCGGGCCCATGGACTATAGCCTGCCAGGCTCCTCTGTCCATGGGATTCTCCAGGCAAGAATACTGCCATGCCCTTCTCCAGGGGATGTTCCCAATCCAGGGATAAAACCAGAGTTTCCTGCATTGACAAGCAGATTCTTTATTGTCTGAGCCACCAGGGAAGCTCAAATAAGAATATAGATATATGACACTGTATTTGTGGACTTGTCAAATTCGTCATATTCCCTTGCTCAGATTTAATGTAGGGCTATTGACCTTGACTCAAGCTATGCTCACCTTTGTTCTGCAGATTTGTTGCCAGTGCCCCAAAGTATGTCCTCCTAGTAGCCTGTAGAGTCATTACAGCAAAGGAAAGAAAGTATCTCACTTTGTTAGATGCCTTTATTATTCATGGCATCACAATAACACTTTCTTCAGGTTTCCTGACTTGGGAACACCTAATGGAGAGATACTTTTGATACTTCAGTAACTAAGACTCCTTTAATGGGGTCCATGATGGACCTGCCTTGTTTTATTCTATAGTGAAAAATGTTACAAGGAAGCTGCAGTATATATTTTGTTTGTAACGATGCCTTAAGCTATTAAGGCCATTTTTTATTTTCTGAAAGCAAGAGAGATAGTGCTCACTAATAAAATTCACTGCATTGCGCTGCCGGTAGCTCTAGGTTTCTTCCCTGTGAAGGGTTCCATTGCCCTCATGGGTCGGTGTCTCTTCTCTGTCTTTCTTGTGTCCTTGTAAGATAGGGAGGGGCACAGCTCTTTTAGTGCTGGAGCATTGGGCTCTTTCTGAATCACAAATAAGTAAGAGCCAGCTTAATGCGAGCTGCACCCCTTTTGTATAGTTCCCTCTCCTGACCCTGGCTTCCTTGCTAGCTTCTCCCTGTCTTCAGAGGCCAGTCTCCTTGGAGCACTGATTGTGGCATTCCTCTAAAGACCCTGCCTTTACTCTAGTTCTACTTCCTATCCAATATCCAGACAGTGAAGTGCCCCTTAACCCAACTTCTCCCTAAATTGCAAATGCAAAGGCACATGTTTTATTGTCTGTATGTATTAAGCTTCTGGGGCTTCCCTGGTAGCTAAGATCTGGGGCTTTCCCGATGGCTCAGGTGGTAAAGAATCTGCCCACAATGCAGAAGACCCAGGTCAATCCTTGGATCTGGGAGATTCCTTGGAGAAAGGAATCGTTACCCACTCCAGTGTTCTTGCCTGGTAAATTCCATGGACAGAGGAGATTGGTGGGCCAAAATTTGGGTCCATAGAGTCCCAAAGAGTTGGACACGACTGAAGTAACTAAGCGCAACACTTTGACTTGTCATTGAAAGTGAAGTCGCTCAGTCATGTCCGACTCTTTGCGACCCCATGGACTATAACCTACTAGGCTTCTCTGTCCATGGGATTCTCCAGGCAAGAATGCTAGAGTGGATTGCCATTTCCTTCTCCAGGGTATCTTCCCGACCCAGGGATCAAACTCAGGTCTCCTGCATATTAAGCGTCTATAAAAAGTATAAAAGGTTTGATGTTAAGCACAGTGCTCTGTGTGGGGCAGGGCAGGAAGGTGGGGGTGGGAAAGCCCCTTTGAACTGTCATCGGTCAACATCTGGAGTACTTTAGGTTCATCAGTCTTGTGATGGAGTGAGAACGGCCAAGAGGGTTGATGAGGACAGAAGCAGGGAGAAGGACTGTGGGCTCCATCATGAAGCCAGAAAGACCCGAACAGGAGAGTCAGAAGCCATCTCAGGGAAAGGAAGCTGCAATTTCCATCTCACCCAAGTCTCTGGGCAAAAAAATTGTTCACAATTCTATTGTCATATGGACCTCAGCTCCCAGTAATAAGAGACTAGCACAGAAGAATATGGCAAGAGAGAAAGGTTGAGCCCTTCTCATCTTTCTTTCGGATCAAAGCCAAGAATCCAGAAAACACACTTTTTCCTCAGACGCAATCCCGTGTGATGTTACACACAGGGAAGTGAGGCCAGTGCCACAGGAGTGGGCCTCTCTGACAATTTTGTGTACTAATAGTTCACCTGTAATCCTAATTGGAGATTATTTTTCTAGCTTCTATTTTTAAAAACCACTGGAAGTTTGACAACATAAATTTTTCAACTTTGACATTTGATGGATCAAACCCACTCTAGATGAGTTGGAATGTCGTCATCACTATCTGACCGGACTGAAGTGTGTTAAACAGAGAGGTTTTCAGAGGGGCAGGAGGGGTTGGTAGCAATGTGCAATACATGCATCAACAACTGGCTTCTTTTAAGAAAACATAAAAGCTATTTCCAGCTGAAATTCTCAGAAACACTATAGGAAATTAGTATAACTGGTTGATGTGATCTCATCTAATAGAAATGAGAGTTGAAGTTTTATCCCTCTAGAACTGATGATTACAGGCAAATGAGGGGGCAGGTTCCCATGGCAACCATGTGGCTATCTCAGACCTGAAGGAGGCTTCTAAAGGAGAAGCTCTGAGAAGAAATATGCAGTTTTAAAGGAAGAGATAGTAGACCTTTGTCTTTTAGGGACATACTGGAGTGCTTAGGGGAATTAAAAGTGATGTAGAGGTACCTCTACCTCTGTGGGTTCTGGGGAAAGAACTTGAATACTGTTTCAGTCTTTTGATGTGGGAAGATCATTCCTACATTGGGTTACTCCTCTCACTCTAACCCCCTTTCATGGGGGCGCCTTAACTGGAAAGAAGTCAGGTATTTATGGGCATTACTGCAAACCTGCTTGGGATCATGGTGGGAGTGGGTGTCAAGTGAATCCATCTTGTCCAGACCCTTCCTTTCTCCACATAGATCTGCCCTCTGCTTCTAGTGCAGCATGGGACTGGGACAATCTTTGGGGAGACAGCTGAGGGAAGTGTGGCAGGAAATCACACCTCCTTTTGTCAAAGGGTGTGGCTGAGAGCTTCCTGCTCATTTACTTTTAATAGATTAAGTTCCTAGTTCATGGAAGCCACCATGGATAAGGGTGTAAGTCAAAGCCAAGAAGCACTGCTTTTCTTATTCTAAGTACTCTTCCAGCTTTCCCTGATAACTCCTAAACTACAATTGCTACCATATCACCCTCTTTCTACTGCCTTCCTCTTCCCTCTTCTCTTAAGCGAAGTTTACAAGGTCTTATATTATTCCGTTTCCCCAAATTCCCCTAGTTTTTCTTCTCCATGGTTCTACTCCTTGTTCCTTCCTTTCCCCCTCTTCCTCCCACATGTATTCCCAAGGCCTTTGCTGACATCTAAAATGTCAGATTTGATAAAAATGTCTGCCCCTGGAATCTCAGAGGCCCTAAGGGGTTCCTAGGCCAACAGTATCACTGAAGGAAAAGGATAGATGAAAGAGTGTAACATTTTCTGAATCTCTGCTTTACTCATTCACCTAGGTTGATTCCCTGTATATGTAAAATAGCCTGGCAGAGCAGACTTTATTAATCATTCCCATTATACAGATGATGAAACTGAGGCTCTCAAGATTTAAATGACTTCTCCAAGAAATTAGAGCTTATAAAAACAGAATCAGGATTTGCATCCTGTCTTTCTGCCTCCAAATCTAGTTCTTCTTCCACTCCATAGGAGAGTATGGGAGCTTGAAGACCACGTGTTCTCATGAAAAGACATTATTGTTGTCTCCTGAAGGCTGCTGGAGCATGGCAGGGAGATTTTTGAAGAATTATACTGTTTGACTAGTAGAGTTCCAGGAGCTTTTCAGCAGGGCTTGGCCTTGAGGCCTTAATCTGTTTTCACTCAGGATGATGGCAAGTAATTCATTCTCAGTGTCTCACATGAGAATATTCTGTTCCCACCACAGGCCTTGGATGACTTGATTCAGGAGTTCTCTCCACCCTGGTTTCTTAATTTCCACTCAGTCAGTCATTCTTTCACTTGCACATTCATTCACTCACTCATCTGTTCAACTCTGATGAGTATACCTTAGATGCCAGGCATTAAATAAGGAGTTGAGGATCCATTGGTGATGAAGCCGTTGTCTCTTTTTCTGTATCTTGTGGTTTTCTAGTGTATTCAGAGACTCCAGCAGATAATGGCAATGTGGTAGCGTAAGAATAGTGATACCACTATGAATTGATTTATAGCATGGAAATTTTGACCAGAGTGAGGGGATGAGGTCAGCTGTGAAGGTTTATTATTGTAGGAATCAACATTTCCTGGCTCCCAGGTACCCACCTCCCCCTTCTTACTTAAGGTTCCTATGTGTAGCAAATACTCACAGTCACTACTTTATTTTCTAAATAGGATTTTTTTGTTGGGGGAGGTCAGGGTAAGTAGTTTATCATATGAATCATCAATCAGCATTTTTAAACAAAATATAATGCCCAAATGCTCTTTCTATTGAAATTCTGGGAAATATACTAGGGAATTAGCCACAACTGACTAATGCAATCCCCTCTAATAGAAATAGTCCCGTACTAATATATCTGATCAGTTTAGAGAGATCTGATTGCCTTGGTACATAAAAAAGTAAGTGGGATGCATTTTTTATTAAGCTGCTTTGTAAATAAATGTCCCTGCATTAGTGCTGTCTTCTATACAATACTCTTCCTGTCCTTCTCCCTAGGGTAGATGCCCATGTACACAAGAGTGACTTTTTCCTTTCTCTAATTTCCCTAGTTGAAAGCTTGCTTTCTCTGGATGTTTTTCTTGAAACAGACCAGATATAGAAATTCACACTGTGGTGTAAAAGGATGAAAACAACTTAATGCTGTACCTTTCATAAGATATTTGCATTTTAATGAAGACAATTGGTCAATTTAAAGACATAAGTCCTTCTTTTAAATTTTTCATGCCCACAATCAACTTTTTAGAAACTAGTGTACAAGTCCCTAAGTCTCACACATTTCAGAGTTAGAATTCTCATGGAAAAACGTCAGACACCAGTAAACTTGACCCCAAAATATTTTAGGGTAGAAGTAGCTCTTTCTTTTCCCCATCAAGTCCCAACTCTGGCATGCTGCTTGGGGTGACATCTGTAATTTCTCCTTACTTCTGGAAGTACTTTTGACTCAACCCATCTCTATTTCTTTGCAGTCAGCCACTAAATACTGCTCAGCCCATGCAGAGATGAGTTGAGAATGGAACATAGGCTTCCATAATCTTTGAGGTATGAATGGGAAAGATACTGTGTGTGTTTAATCGCTCAGTCGTGTCTGACTCTTTGCCACCCCATGAACTGTAACCTGCCAGGCTCCTCTTTCCATGAGGATTCTTCAGGCAAGAATACTAGAGTGGGTTGCCATGCCCTCCTTCAGGGCATCTTCCCAACCCAGGGATCGAACCCAGGTCTTCCTCATTGCAGGAGGATTCTTTATCGTCTGAGCTACAGGGAATTGTTACAGTGCTATTGGACAATTGACCTGGTTCTGGTTGGTCAGTTGGTTGGCTGAGAATCAACCTTTTCTCACACAAGAGTTCTGTGAATAAGTAAGCTCATATGCTAGCTTACATGTTCAAGTGACCACATGTGCTCTTGCACCTCTTTGAAGACAAAAGGGTTGTGGGGAGATTGCTGAAAGATGAGTAATGATAATAATGGCTTACCATGCTTTGGACACTGTGCTAAGGGAATTATATGTTCTCAGAAACTCCATATGAAGTACTGCCATTTTAAAACAAAACTGAAATTCAGATGGATTAGATACGTTTCTTCAGATCACACAGTAAAAGTAAGAGAGCATTTGAACTTCAGTCTTATACTTTTAAAACTGCCTTACAATACTGCTGTACTTTTTTTTTTTAATACTTTATTCAACATTACAGTACTGTATTTGTTTTGCCATACATTGACATGAATCAGCCACAGGTGTACACGATCTCCCAATGCTGAAGCCCCCTCCCACCTCCCACCCCACACCATCTCCCTGGATCATCCCGTGCACCAGCCCCAAGCATCCTGTATCCTGTATTGAACATAGACTGGCGCTTCGTTTCTTACATGATAGTATACATGTTTCAATGCCATTCTCCCAAATCATCCCACCCTCTCCCTCTCCCTCAGAGGCCAAAAGTCCATTCTATACCTCTGTGTCTCTTTTGTTGTCTCACATAGAGGGTCATCATTGCTATCTTTCTAAATTCCATATATATGTGTCAGTATACTGTATTGGTGTTTTTCTTTCTGGCTTACTTCACTCTGTATAATCGGCTCCAGTTTCATCCATCTCATTAGAACTGAATCAAATTTATTCTTTTTAAGGGCTGAGTAATACTCCATTGTGTATATGTACCACAGCTTTCTTATCCATTCATCTGCTGATGGACATCTAGGTTGTTTCCATGTCCTGGCTATTATAAACAGCGCTGCAATGAACATTGGGGTACATGTGTCTCTTTCAATTCTGGTTTCCTCGGTGTGTATGCCCAGCAGGGGATTGCTGGGTCATAAGGCAGTTCTATTTGCAATTTTTAAAGGAATCTCCACACTGTTTTCCATAGTGGCTGTACTAGTTTGCATTCCCACCAACAGTGTAAGAGGGTTCCCTTTTCTCTACATCCTCTCCAGCATTTATTGCTTGTAGACTTTTGGATCGCAGCCATTCTGACTGGTGTGAAATGGTACTCATTGTGGTCTTGATTTGCATTTCTCTGATAATGAGTGATGTTGAGCATCTTTTCATGTGTTTGTTAGCCATCTGTATGTCTTCTTTGGAAAAATGCCTATTTAGTTCTTTGGCCCATTTTTTGATTGGTTTTTATTTTTCTGGAGTTGAGCTGCATAAGTTGCTTGTATATCTTTGAGATTAGTTGTTTGTCAGTTGTTTCATTTGCTATTTTCTCCCATTCAGAAGGCTGTCTTTTCACCTTGCTTATAGTTTCCTTTGTTGTGCAGAAGCTTTTAATTTTAATTAGATCCCATTTGTTTATTTTTGCTTTTATTTACATTATACTGGGAGATGGATCATAGAGGATCCTGCTGTGATTTATGTCGGAGAGTGTTTTGCCTATGTTTTCCTCTAGGAGTTTTATAGTTTCTGGTCTTACATTTAGATCTTTAATCCATTTTGAGTTTATTTTTGTGTATGGTGTTAGAAAGAGGTCTAGTTTCATTCTTTTACAAGTGGTTGACCATTTTTCCCAGCACCACCTGTTAAAGAGACTGTCTTTACTCCAATGTATATTCTTGCCTCCTTTGTCGAAGATAAGGTGTCCATAGGTGTGTGGATTTGTCTCAGGGCTTTCTATTTTGTTCCATTGATCTATATTTCTGTCTTTGTGCCAGTACCATACTGTCTTAATGACTGTGGCTTTGTAGTAGAGCCTGAAGTCAGGCAAGTTGATTCCTCCAGTTCCATTCTTCTTTCTCAAGATTGCTTTTTTGCTATTCGAGGTTTTTTGTATTTCCATACAAATCTTGAGATTATTTGATCTAGTTCTGTGAAAAATTAAAACCATTATAACAGCACTGCTACCCATGGGAGTGGGTAGATGGATGTTTGAGTATTCCAAACTGGAAGGAGATGCAGGTTTGAACAATGTCCTTAGGGTAATAGTGGACAAGATGTGCCCCATGGACACTAAGTGTCCCAGTCCATTATGATTCTGTGAGACAAGAATCCCTGCAACAGTTGTCTGGGGCTATGTTGTGCAGGGTTCAGAATGTTGATCCAAAGAAGGTATCCTTTATCCTCTATCTAGTACTTCAGTTATTGAAAAGCAAGTTTCAGGAGATAAAGAAGTTTTCAGAAAGTATAAATCAAAATATTTTTGGAATTGTACAAGGGACTTTAGAAATAAATCACACACTGAAGCCAGAACAGAAACATATTTAATCAAAGTAATCATTCAGCTCGACAAAGCATTAGATGAGGTCTACCGTGAATTGTTTTCCCTTTGCATGTCACAGAGAAAACATCAGTATTGTGATTACCAAGGTAATTTGTCTTAAGGTTAATAGGTGGTAAGAAAAAAAAAAAAACTCATGTTTTGTTGTGTTCCATTCTACAGTGGCCAAAATGTTCTGTTTGGCCTATATAGCATTTACAAAGAAGGTACTGGTCTAATAATCCCCAAATGACAATCCTGGTAACTTCACAAAATGACTTCTATTGTTGGGTGGAACAAGGGAGATTCTAGGTAATAATGGAGATGATTACCTGTGTGATGCTCCTTGGCCTGGGAAACCAGGGGCTTGGATTTCAATTTCAGTTCTCCCACTAATTAATTGTGTGACCTGAAGACAGTCATCCAGTTTCTCTTGAGATCAGTTTTCTCACTTATAAAATATGGGAGTTGCAGTAAAGTTCCTGACTGCCTTCTTTGCCACTTTTTTGTATGAGAGTTTATTTTTTTAAAAAGATTTCACTACTAATATGTGGATCTTTGCTCACTGTAAAAATGTTAAACAATACCAAAGTGCCCCTTCAGCCTTCTACTTCATGTCTCTTCCAAGATAGAAATTATATTTGTAGTGTAATCTTCTAAATGATTGTCACATCTCTATAGACATAATATAGATATATGTGCATAGTTTTGTGGGGGGTTATTTTGAAAATATATACTGTTAAGCTGTATGTGATATTCTGCAAGTGGATTTCTTTTTGTTCAATAGCATGTCTTGGGGATATTTTATGTCAATACATATAAACCTGTTTCAGTTTTTATAACTGATGCATTGTATGAGTATACCATCATTTGCTTAGCTATTTTTCACTAATAAAGGGCTGTTTACAAATAATCACAGTTACAGTTCTGCAGTGGGCAACTTTAAACATCTCCTTGTACAGATGTGCAAGTGTTTCCTTAGAGTTTACTCTCTGACATAGAATTGCTGGGTCTGAATATTTCAGCTTTATTAAATACTGTAAAATTGATGTCTAAACCAAGTTAAACACATGCTAGCAGTTTCATTGCAACATTATCAACACTATTTCATTTGCTGGTCTTATGGGTGAAAATGGCATATCTGCGTACGTGTAAGTTTGAAGAGTTTTTCTGTGCTAATTGTCTATTTGCATTTCCTTTTTTTTTTTTAACTTGCTCATTCATATCCCTTTTCTATCTCTTAAAGGATTCATTATACTTTGGTGGTATTGATAAGAAGGATAACTTTATGTTCATGTAAATGTATATGCTTATAACTTTAAAATCATAACTGGATTATAGTTACGTAATTGCAGATTACAATCTCATCTTAACTTTGCTTATGGTGAATATTTTATTCAGGAGTTAAAAATTCTTGACCATGTTAAATTTATCCATTTTTTTCTTTATGATTTCCAGGGTTTAAGTCTTGCTTAAAAACCTTTCTCTCTTTTTACATTATTTTTGCTATATTTCTTCCAATATAGTAATACTTTTCTTTTTCATATAGCTCTTTAATTCATTTGGAATTTGTGTATATATTGTGAGGTATAAATTTTTCTCTTTGTCTTTAATATCACTTTAATTCTGTGCATGTGTGTCTACATATATTTTTTCCCAATCACCAAGTGCCCTAATAACATTTGTCAAAGAATTCATCCTCTCCCCACTGATTTGATTCCTTGTTAATCACATACTGAGTTTCCATTTACATGGTTCTACTTTAGGACTCTATGTTATACTTCATTGATCTCTTTGATTATTCCTGTATTGATATTACACTATCTGAATAACTGTATTTTTTATTAACATGTTTTGATATCTAAGAGAATAAATATTTTTCTGATTTTTCTTTCTAAAATTGTCTTGGTTATTTTTGTATAATATCTTTTCTGGGTGCATTTTAGAATCAACTTCACATTCTACAAACATTCCTACATGGAATTTTATTGTAATTGCATTTAATTTATAGAATAATCTGAATACAAATCACATTTCTATAAGAGAGATTCATCTCACTTAGGAAAATTGTAATTCTCTTCATTTATTCAGTTCTTCTTTTAAGACCTTAAGTATAGCATTAGAACTTTATAGATTATGGAAATGTATTTTTAGATTTCTTCAGGTTTGAATATTTTATTGTATTTCTCCTAAGTACTTTGTTTCTTTCCTATTGCAAATGAAATTTGTTTTCCTACTACATTTTCTGATTGATTGTTTTGTTGACTTTTTGTTCATTTAACAACTATTATTTGAGTGCCTACAATGTGACAAAATGCCCTAGGAATTTAAAAGGAACAAGGCACTTTTTCTTTTGAGTTTCAGTAAGCTTTCATTGATTTATTTGGCTTTTTCAGGGCAAACAGTTATATTTTTGTCTCTTCCTTCCTAATAAGAGTATTTCCTACTTATTTTTCTTCCATCCTTGTACTGACTTGAACCTCCAGTACAATGTTGAGTAAGAGTGATGATATTTGCATTGTTTTATATTTCTTACTGCCAAAGCCTTTGACTGTGTGGATCACAATAAACTATGGAAAATTCTCAAAGAGATGGGAATACCAGACCACCTGACATGCCTCTTGAGAAACCTGTATGCAGGTCAGGAAGCAACAGTTAGAACTGGACATGGAACAACAGACTGATTTCAAATAGGAAAAGGAGTATGTCAAGGCTGTATATTGTCACCCTGCTTCTTTAACTTACATGCAGAGTACATCATGAGAAATGCTGGGCTGGAAGAAACACAAGCTGGAATCAAGATTGCTGGGAGAAATATCAATAACCTCAGATATGCAGATGACACCACCCTTATGGCAGAAAGTGAAGAGGAGCTAAAAAGCCTCTTGATGAAAGTGAAGAGGAGCTAAAAGCCTCTTGATGAAAGTGAAAGAGGAGAGTGAAAAAGTTGGCTTAAAGCTCAACATTCAGAAAACGAAGATCATGGCATCTGGTCCCATCACTTCATGGGAAATAGATGGAGAAACAGTGGAAACAGTGTCAGACTTCATTTTGGGGGCTCCAAAATCACTGCAGATGGTGACTGCAGCCATGAAATTAAAAGACACTTACTCCTTGGAAGGAAAGTTATGACTAACCTAGATAGTATATTCAAAAGCAGAGACATTACTTTGCCAACAAAGGTCCATCTAGTCAAGGCTATGGTTTTCCCATGGTCATATATGGATGTGAGAGTTGGACTGTGAAGAAGGCTGAGTGCCAAAGAATTGATGCTTTTGAACTATGGTGTTGGAGAAGACTCTTGAGAGTCCCTTGGACTGCAAGGGATCCAACCAGTCCATTCTGAAGGAGATCAGTCCTGGATGTTCATTGGAAGGACTGATGCTGAGGCTGAAACTCCAATACTTTGGCCACCTCATGCAAAGAGTTGACTCATTGTAAAAGACCCTGATGCTGGGAGGGATTGGGGGCAGGAGGAGAAGGGGACGACAGAGGATGAGATGGCTGGATGGCATCACTGACTCGATGGACATGAGTTTGAGTGAACTCCGGGAGTTGATGATGGACAGGGAAGTCTGGCATGCTGCGATTCACAGGGTCGCAAAGAGTCGGACACGGCTGAGCAACTGAACTGAGCTGATATTCCTTACTTTTATGAGATTTCTTCAATTTCATTATTAAATGTGCTTTTTGTTGTATGTTTATGGTAGATACTTTTCACAAATTAAGGGTACTTGATTCTCTTCCAAATTTACCTAAATTTTTTTGTTAGGAAAATGTTGCTAGGGCTTCCCAGGTGGTGCTAGTGGTAAAGAACCCATCTGCCAATGCAGGATACATAAGAAATGTGGGTTCCATCCCTGGGTAGGGAAGATACCATGAAGGAGGGCATGGCAATCCACTCAAGTCCTGGAGAATCCCATGGACAGAGGAGCCTGATGGGCTACAGTCCATAGGGTCACACAGAGTTGAATACAACTGAAGAGACTTAGCCCAGCACATGTGTGCTAAGGTATATTCCCCCAAATTCAGCAGAACTTAGTTTCATGGGATGAAGCCAATGAATGAATTTCTAATTTTTCAGTTATCTATTGACACCAATAGAGACTTTTAAAGAAGTTTATCTCTTAGCAATGACTCTAATTACTCACTAGCATATATACTTAAGTATTAATTTAAAAAAAAATTTTAGAGTGTAAATATGGTTGAATCATATATAAGAACTCTGAGGAACCACAGAAGAAATATCAATAAAATTTTAGTGGCAAGATCAAATAAGCTATAAAGTTGAAATTAATCCCCAAGATAATATAAACAGAACCTTGGTGAAAGACAAACGAAAAATGTGAAAAATCTTGAGATTAATTAACCCAAAGGACCACATTCAAATAGTCAGTGAGGTATAATCAACATGGGTAAGCATAACTTGAAAATATTTGTTACAATTGTAAGCTCAATGAAGTGAATAAAAGAAACAACATTTTATTAATACTAAAAAAAGATCTGCTAGAATGGTGTGTGTCATACTGAGAATGACTGGATTCATGAAATAATTTGGGACATCTATTGAGGTGATCATATAATTTTTGCTTCAATCTGTCGATTGCATTAATAAATAACGTAATACTATGCCATATTTGTTTCTCAAGAAAAATCTTATTTATCATGACTCATGATGTATTTTTATTTTAATATACTGCTGGATTGGAAGTGCTAATATGATATTTGGTATTCCACATCTATGTTCATAAGCAAGGTTAGCCCTACATTTCTCTTTTTTTCTGCTATATTTGTCCAATTTTTGGCATCTAAGGTATGCTAGTCTTGAAAAATGAATGAGAAATATTTCCTTTTTCTGTGCTCCAGAATATTTTATGATGCATGCAAATGTTTTGTTTTTTAAGAATTTTATATAAGTTGCCTATTTAAACTTTGGGGCCCTGTGCTTTTTTAAGAGTAGATCTATGATTATTTTTCAGATTATTGGTCCATTCAGATTTTCTACATCTTCTTGAGTCAATTTTAGCAATACATTTTTTCCTAGATAATAATTCATTAAGTATTGATTTTGAAAAATTTAGTGTAATAAAATTAAATGTAACTACATTTAGTACAACATAAAACATCTTCCATATATTCACTTATTTTAGCTATTGTTTCAAACATTGCTAATTTATACCTTCTATCTGTTTTACTTCTTCAGACTTTTCCGAAGATTTATCTTATTTTAGTGGCTTTCTCAAATAAAGCATTTTAGGTTTTATGGATCAACATGACTTATTGATATTTTTGTTTGTTTTTTTGTTCTTATAAAATTTTTTTGAAATATGTTTTGATATTTATATTTACTTTTACTGTCTCTGATTGTTTGTTGTTTTTAAACTAATATCTTGACTTTTCTTTTTGTTTGTCTTTTTTATTAGAAGAAAATTACAATGTTGTGTTGGTTTCTGCCATACAGCAATGCAAATGAGTCATTATATATATATATATTTATCTTCTCCCTTTGAGCTTCCCTCTCCTCTCCCCCATATTTAAAACTTTGCTATCTCCTTTGAGAGCCATTCTGGCTGTGCTCCATGGGTTTTGCTATATGATGCTTTCATTCTTTGTTCATTTTTAAATAATTTGCAATTTTAATGTTGATATTTTTCTCTTTTTTAACAGTCCTTTTAGCTTTATTTATTAAATATAAATTTATTTATTTTAATTGGAGGCTAATTACTTTACAATATTGTGCTGGTTTTGCCATACATCAGCATGAATCCCCCACAGGTGTACACGTGTTCCCCCAACTTGAACCCCCCTCCCACCTCCCTCCCATACCATCCCTCTGGGTCATCCCAGTGCACCAGCCCCAAGCATTCTGTATCATGCATCGAACCTGGACTGGCAATTCGTTTCATATATGATATTATACATGTTTCAATGCCATTCTCCCAAATCATCCCACCCTCTCCCTCTCCCACAGAGTCCAAAAGACTATTCTATACATCTGTGTCTCTTTTGCTGTCTCTCATACAGGGTTATCATTACCATTTTTCTAAATTCCATATATATGCATTAGTATACTGTATTGGTGTTTTTCTTTCTGGTTTACTTCACTCTGTATAATCGGCTCCAGTTTCATCCATCTCATTAGAACTGATTCAAATGTATTCCTTTCTAATGGCTGAGTAATACTCCATTGTGTATATGTACCACAGCTTTCTTATCCATTCATCTGCTGATGGACATCTAGGTTGTTTCCATGTCCTGGCTATTATAAACAGCGCTGCGATGAACACTGGGGTACATGTGTCTCTTTCAATTCTGGTTTCCTCGGTGTGTATGCCCAGCAGTGGGATTGCTGGGTCATAAGGCAGTTCTATTTGCAATTTTTTAAGGAATCTCCACACTGTTCTCCATAGTGGCTGTACTAGTTTGCATTCCCACCAACAATGTAAGAGGGTTCCCTTTTCTCCACACCCTCTTCAGCACTGATAGTTTTCTTTAACCTGGAGTCATTGAAAAGGATTTCTTAAATTATGTAGAAATTCTTTAAAACAATTATTTTTGTTAACATTGTTACGAATTTCCAATTATATTGATATGTTCTCAGAGTATGTAGCCTTTATGCTCTCTGTTCTTCCTAATTTGTTAAGCTTTTTGTAACCTTATGTACAGTCAAATCTTGTCCAAGGCTTACACGTGTTCAAGGAATGTTAGTTCTCTGCTTATTGCATATGTTCCTGTACATGTCTATAGTATACAACTAATTGTGTTCTCCAGATTCCCATCTTTATTTATGTTTCCACTTAATTTGTTGCTGGGTTTCTGAAAGAGAAGTATGTAAAATTTTCCCATTAATGTTGTAGGCTGCCAATTTCTTTTTGTTTTCCTATAAATATTTATTTCGTTTGTTTCAAAGTTATGTTTTTGTGAATAAACTAAAAATTAGTATATCCTCTTGGTGTTTGGCAACCCACTCCAGTACTCTTGCCTGGAAAATCCCATGGATGGAGGAGTATGGTAGGCTATATTCCGTGGGGTTGCAAAGACTCGGACACGACTGAGCGACTTCACTTCAATTCATGCCTACTTTATTTTTGTTAGCATTTTCTTCATGTGTCTCAATTTATTTTCAAGTCTCATGTGTCATTTGGCTGAAAATGTGCCTCTTTTAAACAGGCTAATTACCTTTTAGCAAGAAGACTTAGCTCATTAAGGTTTACTATGATTATTGATATCTGAGATTACCTTTGCCATCTTGTTTTACCTTTTCTAATTATAATAATTTCTTGTTGTTTCCTTTCCAGAAACTTATTAAAAATAATATTTCCTGTGTTTATTTTTGTTGTTCTCAGTAATTTTTGATAGTTCTGTGTTTCATGTCTTAGTTGTTACCCTTAATTTCTTTAAAAATACTTAAGCATGTATTTTCTTTACATTTCTAGAATTTATAATTATGTACTCATCCTGAAAATGACAGCAGCCATAGCAAAAGTTTATTTTCCTTTTCTCTTTTCTTCTAAACCCCATAATGTTGCATGTAGAGTTCATCTGGGATTTAGTTCCATGTTGTTAATATTTTTCAATCAATAATTATTTAGGCTTTATTATAATTTTTACTGGCTTCTTTTTATCACCATTGTTTCTTTTACTCATATCATCCCCTTGGGTTCATGTTTCATTTTGCCAGAGTACATCCTCCAATAATTCATTCAAAGATAAATTGCAGTTGGTAAAATACCTGAGTCTGTGCATACTCAGTGAAAAACACCTTCATTTCACACAGCCCTCAACTCTCCAACTTAAATGCTGGTTTTTCTGAGTATAATATCTTTACTTGTAAATTATATTTATTATCCATTTGAAACTAATCCATTACTATTTTGTAATGCTGAGTATTGCTGATGAGTGATCTCATGCTAGCTTGATTTTCATCCCTGTGCAAGTACCCTATTTATTACTTTGGAACCTTTCACAGATTTTTTTTTTTCTGTCCTTGGAGTTCTGAAGTTTCACCATGATGTGATTTAGTTATGGACACTTTATTAAGCTAGCTTTCCCAGCAATTGGTGTATGGTATTTATTTGAAGATTTTTGTCTTTCCTCAACTCTGAAAAACTTTATACTGTTATTGTTTGATAGATCATTTTTTCCTTCAATTTTCTTTGTTATTCTCTAACTCCTATTTACTCTGTTTCTTTCTCTCTCTTTCTTTCTTTTTTTTTTTTTTTTGAGTAGGGCATTAGTCCCAATTCTTGAGTTTGATGGGTCTGTTTTGTGGTGACTGTTTCTCCCAAATGTTTGTAGATTTTTACTTTGTGCTTATGTTGGGTTTTGAGAAACCCTGCTTGCCTCTAGGTGATATTTTTTTTCCTCCTACATCCTGAACACTCGTCAAGAGATTGAGAAGGGACAGGACATACTGCTGGATTGAATGTGTAAATCATTCACCTCAAGGCATGGTGGCCTCCTGTTTCTCCTGGCTTTCTCCAGCCACCTGGGTCCTGGCCTTGCTTCACTAACCCAAGCATCCATAATAATTAAGACAAACACTTATTCTACCCACTCCCTGACACAATTGGGCAAAGGAGAATTAAGGAACCAAATCACTTAGCTGCTCAAATGGGATATTACAACAAACGATGGTTTTCCCATGGCTTCCATATACTGCTTGTATCTCTTACCTCTGGACTTGGAGATCATTTAGAGTGATACCTACCTGGTTAAGCCATCATATGTTTTAGCCAGTACTTTTCTCCATTAATCTTATTCTTTCCACCTTAACCCTAAAGAGGATTCCTCAAAATTTGTTATGCAAGTTATACTTCTTATTTTACATTTTTGTTGTTGAGATATTAATTTCAAACATATTTTTCCTGCCATTTATGGGGATTTGGAGAGAAAATCAGACATGTGAGCCTAGTCCATCTTTAGTCACTTTGCACAGGAATAGGCTAGCTGTGTACCTACTTCCTCTTCTCTCCCAACTATAATCCAAGCTGCAATACAGAAACAATTTTCTAAGAAGTGCCTCATGCAGATTTTTAAATTGTGAGCAAAGTTGAGCAATCCATAAGATGATGGTTTGTGAAGAATGTTCTGGGCCCAAAGGGAAGGATTCTAATAGACTATAAAACATGACCCACAATTATTTTTAAAATTTGCTGAATCTAGATACAGAGCAGAATGTACCAAATTTTTAGATGCTTTGTAGGATGATTGTCCTCATGGAACATTGATTTAAGAGGCCTGTATTTAAAGCTTCTATTTAAAAAGAATAAAGAAAGGCATAATTTTAAAATTCAAACTTGTAAACATCCAAGGCTTAAAAATTCAGCTTTTCCCACAGATCAGAGCTTGTCAATTCAAGATCAGATATGAATCCAATGTGTTAAGTGTGTTAAGTATGTTAAGGCAAGAATTTTTAATGGAGTCATGTCATATTGGAAATAGTACTGGTCTGGCAGTCTGATGGTGGTGGGAAAAAGTGTTTGGCAACATCAGAATGGCTTCATTAAAGACAAAAGGAGACGTGATTTGCAGCTAAAAATTTCAGATTCACTATAAAATTAACATACACGCCTGATGGGTTCTCACCTAATAAAACTGAGAGTGGGTGTTTGCTTTCCTAAAGGCAAAACAACTTAATAAAATTAATCTATAGTGTGCAAAATGCTTAGGTACTATAAAATTTCAATGATGCATTTTTCATTAAATGAGTGGGTAAATATAATTGTGCAAGAAAGTTTGAGTTCTTATTCTAATTTATTTAAATTAGAATAAAAGAACTTATGTAATGACTCATCAGTGTCGGGGAGGCAGAGGAGGGGACATTATTTTGTTGTGGTTCCCATGACTGGGTGAAGAGGGATGGTTTGAGTTCCATTTGAGCTTGATCTAACAGGAGTCTTCCAGGACTCATTTATCCTTCTCAGATACCTAAGCCCCAACTTGTAGGGCTAGGTAAACCCTTTACTACCTCCATCTAGGTTTACCAGTATATGTGGAACACTACTGTTGTGTGAAAGCCAACTGAGCCAGGGAAAAGGGAGCTAGTCTGGAGCCTGGCCTTTGTATTACTGTCATGGTTTGCAGAGTAATCCTAACAAGGAAAAGAACAGGCCAGGGGCAGAACCTGGATAACCAGCCCAGTGTTATGTGTATGTGTGTGTTGGGAGAGGGGGTAGAGGGGTTAAGGAGCAAGCACCTGCTTGGTTTGATGTAAAGAGGACCCAGGCACAGAGGCCTCTTTTACCAAAATCTATGTCTCATCTGCCTGTCCTTTATACCAGAGATTCCAATGTTCGTCATTCAGTCCTTTAAGAAGTCTCCTTTTAACCTGGAATTACTCCTGAGAGGTATAAATTATTTATATCTCACCGCTCCTCTCAAACTCTGAACCTGGACAGACTCATATCCAAATTGCAGTTACCTTACCTATCGTCTTAACTTATATTAGTCTTAGTTTACACATTTGTCAGGTGGGGATGGTAATCTCTACCTCAAAAGTTGATATATTAAATGAGAAAAACAAATGTAGAAGTACCTGGGAAAATGCTAGACACACAAGCTGTGTCCTTACTTCGTTGGTATCAGTCAACTTATGAGGGAGGTGCTAAGGCAGAGTGTATTCAAAGTGTCTAGAGGAATGGGGTTCAGCCGGGGGAAGCAAGATACATAAAGGCCAATACTGACTCAGAATTATTAGTAGGTTCAGAGAGAGGGATATCTGGACCTGGGGCCTGGAGATAACAAGAAGCAGCAGTAGCACAAGCTTGCTATTTACCAGCATGATGGTTCAGAAGAGGGCTTCTTGGCTCAGCCTTAGTTCTCAGCCAGTGGAGGATGACTTTGCTTATTAGGTATATGATATTGGGCATGTTATGAATCTCACTGAGTCTCAATTTCCTCCTCTGTAAAACTGAGAGTATAATAATGTACTCCAAAGAATTATTGTTAGGCTTAAATGAGTTCTTATGCACACAGTGGTTGGCACCAAGTAAGTGCTCAGTAAATGTAACTTGCCATTAATATTGTAAGCATCTCTATTATTGTTATTATTACTTTTTAATATCCATGTGCATATTTTTATTTTATGAGATATTTTAAAATATTTATATTTTTATTATTCTCTTTTTGGCCACATCGTGCAGCATGTGGGATCCTAGTTCCCTGACCAGGGATTGAACCTGTGACCCCTACCTTGGAAGCGTGGAGTCTTATCCATTGGACTGTGAGGGAAGTCCCATAAAAATATTCATATTTTTCTCCATAAATGATACTTAAATTCAGTTTAATTTCTGAGTACTCTGCTTCATTATGAATGTTATCTAATATTATTTCTTCTTCCTATTATACTCCAGGGCTAATAAATTACTGGAAAGTTCCAGAGCACTCAGTCCTAGGACTAGATTTCGGGTGAATTGAGGAAAACCGAGGGTTCTTTTTTGTGTTATCTTATTTCTTCTTTCAAGGTCTTTTTAGGGCTGGTGGCACTCTCACCCCAAGTGTGCCTTGTTTGCCTTTTTGTGCTCTGCTGTTTCATATACTTTGCTTCAAAGTTTCTGTAGAGATGACTCAAACACTCATTCATGCTAAGATATGAATGGGTATTAATTCAAATGCTGCACCTTCCATTGAATTTACACTTTTAATAAGGGCTTAATTTCTGAGTCCATTAATTATTTCATTCCCTTCAAACTCCAGGGAAGGATTAGCAATAAACAAGTGGCTCATGTACAGACTTTTTATGGTCAATTTTTCGTACAAACTAGGAAATGAAAAACAGCTTGTGATGGAAGAAGCTTAGAACGACATGACCAGGGCTTGTGAGAAATGACCTGAGCCCAAAGAGAGAGATTCTAATAAACCAAGAAAATGACTTTTTAACCCCCATTGTTCATTGACGTCAACCCCAAAGGCACCGGCCCAGGTGCTTAACAGGTTTGCAAGTCACACCAATTTAAGATCCTTAAACTTTGGGTTACTTTCCAGCCAGATAAAATGGGGAAGCGAGACGAGAGTTTGACAATATGTGTTTTAAAACCCCAAATTAGAAGAATGAAGAGGTTCATCTTGACCTTTTGTTTTTGCCATTTCATTCCCCATAATACGTTTAATCAGGTAAATGCTAAGTTTAGGGTCAACAGAGGATGAGAAGGTACTTTGGGTACCAGAATCAATTATTACAGTCTTTAAAAGAAAATATAATATCCATATGCTCTTTCAAGATAAAATTCTCAAAAACACTCCAAAGAAATTAGCCCTTAAGTGACTGATGTAATCTTCTCTAATCTAAATAGTCCCTTACAAATACATCCAAAGAATCTAGAGAGTTTAGATTGCTGAGGTTCAGGGAGAGACTGAGTGGGATGATGTATTTTTGTGATTAAGCAGCTTGGTACATTAAAGTGCCATTGTTAGAACACAGACTTTAAGTGCTTTCCCCCCATGCATCCTTCTTGCTCTCCCATCCCTCAGTGATCTCTCTCTCTTACCTTCTGATGGCCTTTACTTCTTTCTGAATTTCCCCTCAAAACTTTAGACTTCTAATTTTTTTTTTGCATTAAATCAGGCAAGAAAAAAATCACACTGTGTTGTGAACGAATAAAGTAGCACAGCTCAACAAGATATTTGCATTGTAATAAAGGACATAAAGTCCCAAAGATAGAATTTCAAGCACTAGTAATTATGGAGTAAGGGGCTTCTTGGCCAGATGGAGCTTTATTATGTTTCCTTTTACTATGCTCCTGCAATATTTAATTAGGCTCTAGTCACGTCAACCTGGACTTTTTAATCCTCTAGCTTGGATAAGAAGTTATAGGTACCAGACAGTAGCTGATGAGAAGAGGCTCCCACTGGGTTTGAGGCGGAGTTAGCAAAATGGCACATATAGGCTTCTAATTGTTTTCAAGCAGGCTTTGTTCACCAACACAGGAAATTGAATAGTATCCGATACTCATTCAACGGGTACTCAACAAATGCTCTTATGTGCCAGGTACAAGTTAGATGTTGAGTTACAACAATTAATAAGGTAGAGTTCTTTTCTTGGAAGAGCTTAGATTCTATCAGGAGAGACAAGTAAACATTAACAAATATGAAGTGATTAAATGGTTAGCCATTTGAATAAAATATCTGAATCCTTACCTGACCCTTTATACCAAAATAACTTCCAGATCACTCAACAAGTTAAAACTCTAAAAAGAAAAAAATCATAAGGTACTAGACAAAAACATAAGTTATTGTTTTTATAATCTTGCAATGAAGGAGACTTTTCTAATGAAGCATACTACAAAAATCAGACACTATTAAGGAAAAGATTGATACCTTATTGACACACTACACAATATTATTTTATGGCAATAAATAAGCAAACTAAAAGGCAAATGATCAAATAAAGAAAATCATGTTGTACATATAACAAAGGATTTTAAAATCCTTCTTTAAAAATAAAAAACAATTAAAATATATATATATGAAAAGCTTTTTACAATGCATGAAGGGCAAAGATCTCACAGAAAAAATAGACAAAATTTTTAATAGAAAAATAAATATTCAAAAGACCTAAAAGTTCTACTCAAACCTGATGACAATTATTTAAAGACAAATCAAAACAACAAGATATGATTTCCTTACTACAATTAAAGCATGATAAAGTTTTATAAAACCTAATATTTTTGAGAATGTAGGGATTCACAAACTCTTGATCACAATCAGTTGGACTATAACTTATGGGTATACTTTTGGAGGGCAATTTAATGCAATAATAAAAATTGTAGAAGGCCATACTCTTTAACCCAATAATTCTACCTCTAAAGAATTATCCTAAGGGTATATGAATATGAACATACAAATGCACATTTGTAAAAAAAATGTTCACTGTTAACTCTTTCTAATAGCAAACCAGACCAAACTAAGGTACAGAACAATATGATCCTGTTTGTGTGTACAGAGCATATACAGATATTCTTGTAAAAGCATCAAACATTTTTTGAAAAATACATAAGAAACTGTTAAAAAGGGTTGCCTCAAGTTTAAGACTGTTCTAGAAAGGATATAAAAATATTCTACTTTTTATTTCATAATCTGCATTGTTTGTATATTTTAACCCTGGGCTCACATTACTACTATTATTATTAGATAAATACTGTTTTATATGTAACTGAAATACAATAACACATGCCAACAATAATTATACAAACCATACATATAATTATAAAGATAGATGAAAAGCCAGATAAAAATGCAAGCTGCTTTACTAGCACAAGGGCTGATGACCTAAGCCCTAGGCCAGATAACAGAGCTGTGTGCATGCTGGTGGCGGCATCTGTGCTGAATTTTGACAGACAGTGAAGAATTAGGTGAAAGAGAAAGTAGGTGTTACTCCAAGTAGACAAAATATTAACACATTAGAAGTTGTTGGTTTGGGCTGGTGTGTGGTGGGAAATGTTAAGATGGAGGGTTCAGGCAATTGAAACTGGAGATGAAGTTTGAGACCGGATATTATGAAGGACTTCGCCGATCAAGCTAACTACATTACTAAAGTGTCCAAGAGTAGTTTTCATGGAAATGATAAACTAAAAGGTTCACACTGTGGTGTAGAGGAATCAAAACAGGTATTTGCATTTTAATAAGGGACAGAATGTTCCAAAGGTCTAATTTCGGGCATTAGAAATTAGGGAGAAGGAGTCTTCTTCATGTCCTTCAATTCACACATTTATGAGAAGATGACACATCTGGTAATCTGGATATTAGTCTGTTCCATTCAGGGAGGCATCTGCCACCCTAATAGAGATGGGGGAAGATTCTATTTTCCAGAAGCCCCCTTCTCTGGGACTGGTTCAAAGAGGTTAGGGGAGAGAGGGAGGCTTCCATGGTAACAAGTCAGTTGTGTTCAGAACCCTGCCGACATGTGTTGCTGAGAGGAAGTGGAAGGCAAATGGGGCTCCTAATCAACCAGGTCAGCTGGTTCCTCTCCATTGACATTACATGGTAAAGGGGAAAGTGCATAAGTTTTGGAGTCAGACAGACCAAGATTTTATACCGGCTTTGTTGCTTGTTAGCCATGAAATTAAAAGACGCTTACTCCTTGGAAGAAAAGTTATGACCAACCTAGATAGCATATTCAAAAGCAGAGACATTACTTTGCCAACAAAGCTCCATCTAGTCAAGGCTATGGTTTTTCCAGTGGTCATGTATGGATGTGAGAGTTGGACTGTAAAGAAAGCTGAGCACTGAAGAATTGACGCTTTTAAAGTGTGGTGTTGGAGAAGACTCTTGAGGGTCCCTTGGACTGCAAGGAGATCCAACCAGTCCATTCTAAAGGAGATCAGCCCTGGGTGTTCTTTGGAAGGACTGATGCTAAAGCTGAAGCTCCAGTACTTTGGCCACCTCATGCGAAGAGCTGACTCATTGGAAAAGACTCTGATGCTGGGAGGGATTGGGGGCAGGAGGAGAAGGGGACGACAGAGGATGAGATGGCTGGATGGCATCACCGACTTGATGGATGTGAGTCTGAGTGAACTCCGGGACATGGTGATGGACAGGGAGGCCTGGCGTGCTGCAATTCATGGGGTCACAGAGTCGGACACGACTGAGCGACTGAACTGAACTGAGCCCTGCGACCATGAGCAAGTTACTTTATCTTTCTGAGGTTCAAGTCCCATGAAGGATGGTGTAAAATTGTACATACAAAGCACTGAGCACTGATATGTAGGGAGTAATTGATAAGTGTTATCTTTTATAATCATGATTATTTTCTCTTCTTCATGCCCCCACTAAGGATTGCCATGATCTTTGTCATATCATGGAGAAAGAAACGGCAACCCACTCCAGCATTCTTAAGTGGAAAAATCCCATGGACAGAGGAGCGTGGAAATCTATAGTCCATGGGGTTGCAAAGCATTGGACGTGACTGAGTACATACGCATCTATATCTATGCATTGTCATATTAAGAATAATTATCATTACCCATGCTTACCCATGAATCTTACAAAAGCTCTGTCTTTTTCTCCCAGAAGTCCACCAAATACTACTATTATTGTTGGATTTGCTCTTACCATTCCTTCTTTCCTATGAGCCTGCTGCTGCTGCTAAGTCGCTTCAGTCGTGTCCGACTCTGTGCGACCCCATGGGCTGCAGCCCGCCAGGCTCCCCGTCCCAGGGATTCTCCAGGCGAGCACTGGAGCGGCTGCCGTTGCCTCCATGGGCTACTGTTCTTCCTGTTGTCATTATTATTATGGCTGTCGCTAACGTTTGCTTCCCTCCATGAGTCTTCCCGGGATTACCGTCTCCAACTCATGACTTCTCCAGGCCCCGCCACTGGAGGGAGCAGCGGAGCTGAGACACCTCTCCTGGTGCTCCTTTCCAGAGTTATCTAGCCTACTTTTAGCAGGTGTAGACAAGGGGCCAAGAAGGCAAAAGTGAAAAGATTTTCTCTCTCAGTCTCCCATTCTGCTCGCCAGGGTCTTAGGGTCTTCTGCAGTTTAGGTTTGTATCCTCTGCTCCTTTCCTCCTTGATGAAGTGATTGAAATAAGTAAGCTCTACCAGTGGATGGAAATAAGCCAACTTGTTTCACCCACAAAGCCAAAGAGGATCAAGGAGTTAAGAGAAGGTGAAAGAACTTCTCAGACGTGGATGGAATCTATCAGCATAGCCCCAGAAATTCATAGACCCAAGAGGTATAAGCACAAGCTAACGAGAGCAATTTCTTTTTATTGGGCTCTTCTTACACTGTGACAAACACATCACAACCTTACTACACTCAGATGAATTGAGAACTCATTATTCTTCTCCTGCAGATGAGGGAACTGAGGCTGGGAAAAATTAAGGAACTTATGCAAGGTCACGGAGCTAGTAAGGGGCATCACTGGCATGTGATCTTAAGGTTGCCTGATGTCTGGACCAGGAAAAAAAAACAACCTTGAATCTGAGAAGCCTAGACTGTAGTTTAAAGAAAAAAAGAAGGAAAAAAAAACCTTGAACTTGAGAGACAGCACAAGGTTATTTCTCTCTCTCTCTTTTTTAAATAATCATTTTTTATTTTATCAAGGTTATTTCTATTCATATTTCTGTGATTACCTCAGGTTGTGATTTTTATAATTTTCTCTTGTATTTTCCTTGTAGATTATTATGACTTTGTAACCTTCATTTTTTGTTTGCAATTAGTATCTTTCAAACCTCACTAGTTGTTTTCTCTACAGTTTCCAAGAAAATAATCCATAGGAAACAATAATTAAAGCTATTTATTGACCATTTACCTACTGCACGCTAGGCACTTGAAATACATCATAGCTAGTCATCATAACCACTCTCAGAATGGGGCACTATTATTATTCGCTTCCATTTGATAAAAGGAGAGACTGAGGCTCGTAGAGTTTTAGTGGATGTGCAAGGGCATGCTGCTAGTAAGTTGCAAAATGGGAGATTCAAACCCTGGGCTCACTCATTCCAAAGCTCTTATTCTTCACTACAGCATAAAATGAGCTGTTCATGTTCCATGCCACATCAAAAGGGTTTATGACTTGCTTTTGGACAGACAAGGAGAAATAATAGTATCATTGTGTGTTAACCTGGGGAGGATGAGAGGGAACAGTATAAATGAGCACAGAACAATGCCTAGGGCCCATGAAAGAAAGAAGGTGTGTGGTGAGCTGCTGGCAGACTAATAAGTGTCCCCAGGAGTTTATAACAACAAACCCCTCAGTATGGAGTTGTCTCCTTCAAAAGGGTGACCCTTGAACCACTGATGCCACACTGAATGGCATCTGGAACTATGATGTGCTACAGGAAGGATTTTTCTCTTTTTAGACTACCGCGTTGTTAGAAGGTTTGGAATGAAATGTTGGAAGAAGTGTGTGAGGTTTGGAGGAGTAGGGGCGAGCTCGATTATTCTGAAAGAAGGGAAGGTAAATGAAATTTCTTCTCTGTCTTTGGGAGGTTCTTCAGGAGGATATGAGTCACTGGAAAATTGTCTGATAGGGCTCTTGTTAAAAGGTACTCTGGAATCACAAATTTTCCCTACCAGGTCTTCCTTTTTAGATCCTCTAATGTATGCCTGGTGTGTAAAGAGAGGGGATTTGCTAAATGTTGACTCTCCTGATGTCATAAATTGGTCAGTCGTGTCATAATGGTGATCCTATTAGTAAGCCTCAAAGTGGCCTTTTTCTACGTGGTCCCAAAGGATTGTCAGGTCTGGCGCTGGCAGGGATAGCTGCTGAGGGAGTATTCTTGCCTAGAACTTTTTTGAGGCCTGCCACCATCCAGCCTGCTCTTTGTTCCCCTTTGAGCCTGGCTTCATTTGGCTCTTCTCCCTCTGGTATGCCCCTAGCTGGAGTGCCAGCCAAGTTGTTGCCCTTCACACACCCCACCGCAGCCTGATAGTCCTTCTCCCTTTGCTGGGCTGCCAGGGAGAGGATTTATATCAGGATTGCTCAACTAAGAAATACCCAGTGCTGTAAAATTCCAATGTTCGCTCTCTGATACATCTTTGTCCTTTCATAATGTTGATCCTTAACCTTTGTTGGAGAACCTTCATGGAAGAGTCTACCTTTGAATGATTTGTCTTATGTTGAATATTCTTTGTGTCAAATTCTTTTAGTTGCTCAGTCTAACCCGCCTCAGCTGTCGTTGACCCACTATCAATGAAGACAGGGTTTGCTTAGCAATAAGGCATATTCTGTTTTATGTGTATACTCACTCTCGTCTAAAGAGAGATGTTTACTAGTGGAGTTCTCTATGGAGGTCTGAGCCAAATCACAACCTGGCTGTTTCTGTAGTCCTTTCTCAATTGTTGGACAAGTGGTAATATTATATAAAATAATCCACTGAAGAAAAGTGAGTTTTTATTGCTACAAAACTATTTCTAACCTAACCTTCCTCCCACGTATGCCACCCTTCTGACCCCTGAATTATGGTAGTAGGTGGCAGTAGGAAAGCAAAAGAAATCCTAAAATCACCAACCATGAAATCTTGTCTCTTAAGGCTTACGTTTCTGATATGTGGCTCAGCTGGTAAATAATCCACCTACAATGTGGGAGACCTGGGTTCGATCCCTGGGTTGGGAAGATCCCCTGGAGAAGGGAAAGGCTACCCACTCTAGTATTCTGGCCTAGAGAATTCCATGGACTCTATAGTCCATGAGGTCACAAAGAGTCGAACGCAGCTGAGTGACTTTCACTTTTCAGGTTAACAATATTTTACTACAAAAATGTTTTTTTATGTATGGGCCTATAATAGGCAGATGGGAACCTACCACTTCAACAGTTGCATAAGTCAGGGATAAATTTTTAGACCTCCTGAAAACTATTAGCCAAAAGATTGAAGATAACTAGTTTTACAAGAATGTCCTCAACCTTAGCTTTGCATTGAAATAACCTGAGGAGCTTTAGAAAAACACATTTCTGGGCCCCAACTCCGGAGATTCTGATTATTTAATGTAGAAAGCAGGATTTTAAAAATCTCTTAAGATGGTTGTAGTGTGTAGCCAAGATCTAGAATAATCATTCTAGATTCTTGTTATACAAAGTGTAGTCTGTATATCCACAGCGTGGGCATCACCTGGGCATTTGGCAGCAATGCATAAACTCAAGCCCTGCCTCAGATCTACTGAGTTACAATGTGCATTTTCATAGAATCTGTTGGTAGTTCATATGCACATTAAAGTTTGAGAAACACTGTTCTAGAAGAAATGTGAACTCTCATAAAGGATCACCTGGGAAGAACACTTTTGCATCACCAATCAATCTGCCCACTGGCATTCTGGGTTTTCTAAAATATGGCATATAACCTATATGCCATATATAACCTCTATAACCCTCAACTGAAGATGACATGTCTACATCACTCTAATAAAGATGAATTCTCCTACTTCAGAAAAATGAGGTAAAGTGTAGATAGCTCTGGATCTAGCTTTGTTTCTTCCTGGTCTGTCTTATAAGCTTGGATACATTCCTTTGTAGTCTTCGAAGACATATCAGTAAGGAGTAACTGATTACTCCTTACTGATATCGGTTACTCCTTACTGATTTTCTTTTCCCCTCAAAGAAAGGTGATACTACACATGCTAGCATGGCGAGTTTGAGGTCGATCCTCAGCAAACTTCTAGCATGGATTATAAGAAGTGTTTTCTGATGGAATCTAGGTTGCTCCCCATGTCCTGGCTATTTACAGCGCTGCTGACATTGGGGCACAGGGGGCAGCCTTCTAGAATGGATTATTAAGAAGATGTTTTCTCCTTTTTGGAGCCCTCAGCAGATGAATGGAAAGCGTGACTCTACACTATGGAATCTACTCAGCCCCTAAAAGAATAAATTTACTCAGCTAATGAGATGGATGGAATTGGAACCGATTAAGAGTGAAGTAAGCCAGAAAGAAAAACACCAATCATGCCAGACTAATGACTCATTTAAGCCCTGTGGGACAACAAGAGACACGAGGATGGTGGCTCTTGGACTCGAAAGGGCTGGGATGGTATGGGAGAATGGATGAATGTATATTTTCCCGTAAGCGACGTAATCTATGCAATGTAGGAGGCAGGATGCAAGGGGGGGGAGGATAATTTAGGGGGGGGGGGGGGGGGGCTCTGGGCTTTGTTCGGTCAAGGTTTGGCAACAATCGTTTGTAATCTTGAAATAAATAAATTTAATTAACTACAAAAAAAAAATAAATAAAAAAAAAAAAAAAAGGATGTTTCTGAGCCTTTGAAAGGACTTACTAATCACTGTGACCGATGGTCTTTAAAAAAAAGTCACCTGGGGGCTACAAAGGAGGTGCAAAAATAATTTACCTGGGCTGTGAGCTAATCTTCTTTTTTTTGGCGGTGAAAATGGTGAGCTAATAGTACGGATGGTTGAATGTTTAACTCGTTAAATGTGTGTTAATTGCTCAGTCGTGTCCGACTCTGTGACCCCCATGGACTGTAGGCCACCAGGCTCCTCTCTCCATGGGATTTCCCAGGCAAAAATACTGGAGTGGTTTGCCATGCCCTCCTTGAGGGGATCTTCCAGAGCCAGGGATCAAACCTGCATCTCCTGTGTCTCTTGCATTGGCAGGCAGATTCTTTACCACCAGAGCCACCAGAGAAGTGGTATATAGCTTGGTAGACAGCTTCCCTTGTGGCTGAGAAGGTGAAGAATCTGCCTGCAATGCAGGAGATGGGAGTTCGAACCCCAGGTTGGGAAGATTCCCCTGGAGAAGGGAATGGCAACCCACTCCCAATATTTTTGCCTGGAGAATTCCATGGACAGAGGAGCCTGGCAGGCCACAGTTCATGCGGTCCCAAAGAGTCAGATACTACTAAGCAACTAACTCGTTAAATGATCACATACAAAATGAATACATTTAGTACATTATTGTAAACTCAAGAATACAAGTGATTTCCAACACTTGAATAAATGTGCAACATTGACTAAACTGGAGATTAAGACAAAGCTTGTAGGGATATCTGTGTACACTGTACAACAAAAAATAAAAACTCTCATTGTGGTCACCATCAGGTCTTACACTGACACAGTACTTTTCTGTATTGTAGAGCACTTTCACATATATTATTTTATTTCATCCTCAGCACAAACCTGCAAAGTTAAAATAGTGATTATCTCCATTTTACAGACATGAAAACTGAGATTAAAGATTCAGTAAATTTCCAAGGGGACAAATAGTTGTGAAGCTGAACATTAAAAAAACCACAACTCTTACAACTTCCTATTTGTCACAAATGTGACAAATATGAAGCTGTATATTTCAGCTCTAAAATTAACTACATAAATTCAGAGTGAAGGCAAGGCTTAGCAGTACTTCTAAAAAAGGCATAGGGGTTTCCTTTAGCTTCAAACTTAGTATGAGCCCATAGTGTTCTGTGGTTGCTAAATATACTATTGAGATCTGAAGAGTATATTAATGGAAATACACCGTCCACACATTGGAGGTGATAGTTTCTATCCAAAGTTGGTTTGAGTATTTCTAAAGTGTTGTTTTAATCAAGTTTCTGTATTTGAAGAAAATGAGGATGTTTTACTTATAAAAAAAAGATTTAGGGAATGCTTTTGTGTTATATGGGCTTCCCTGGTAGCTCAGCTGGAAAAGAATCCAGATGCAATGCAGGAGACCCTGGTTTGATTCCTGGGTGGGGAAGATCCCCTGGAGAAGGGATAGACTACCCAGTGCAGTACTCTTGGGCTTCCCTGGTGGCTCAGATGGTAAAGAGTCTGCCTGCAATGCAGGAGACCCGGGTTCGATCCCTGGGTTGGGAAGATCCTCTGGAAGAGGGCAGGGCAACCCATTCCAGTATTCTTGCCTGGAGAATCCTCATGGACAGAGGAGACTGGTAGGCTACAGTCCATGGGGTCACAAAGACATTTTCTGTGGATTAATGGTAAGAAAATTGGAAGATGCCAGATCCAGAAAATTAAAAGACTTTCCTCACTATTACAGCTACCTGATAATTGGAGGGACAATTATTCATTATAGATATTAAGTTTCCTGTGGGCCCCCAAACCCCCTGCACCCCTCCCTAGAAGGGTTCAAGCAGAGGCTTGGTCAACCTCTTGCTTGGTATGTTATAGAAAGCGTGTGTATTATAGTACATCTAATGGCCCTTCAAATTCTATGATTTTTAAGTCTTTCATTCTTTCACTGTGTCCAGATACATATGATCAAGTCCAACTTTTGGACATCAATTGATGAATTCCCAAAATTGATGGCTAGTGTTAAAATGGAACAATTGCTTGAGTAAGAATCCTACAAATAAGGGATCTTTGGCTAGTTTTGAGATTTCTTATGATTTTCCACCCTTTATGGGATTTGTCTCAAGCTCAAAAACAGTTCTAACCCCTGTACATTTTACTAGCCTATGATGTCATATAAAATAGATCATCCTTGAATCTTTAGCATATAGTATGAAAGATGGCCTTCTGAGATGAGAAGGGATTTCTTTACAAAAATCATCCTTTATAGGCTAATAACTCATGTGAATGGTTTGAATTTCTCTGCACCCCCATACCACAACCTGGTGGCTCAGACGGTAAAGAATCTGCCTGAAATGTGGAGACCCGGGTTCAATTCCTGAGTCAAGAAGATCCTCTGGAGAAGGGAATGGGTACTCATTCCAGCATTCTGGCTTGGAGAATTCCATGGACAGAGAAGCCTGGCAGGCTACAGTTCATAGGGTTGCAAAGAGTCAGACATGACTGAGTGACTAACATTTTCACCACACCCAGTTTAAAATATGACTCTAGCCTGGGTCTTATGGAGTTAATTTAACACGCAGTCAGATATGATGGTCTGGCCTAGGACCTATTTGAGGGGGTAGGGGAGTAGGCCAAGGGAACATCTTTCTTCTCGGGGACTCCATTGACCTACCACCTCATCACATTGGCTGCCTCCTTGAGTGACGGAAGTTGAAATGTTGGTCCGTAGCAGAACAGAAGGGTGTGGAGTCCTGGGAGGGAAGGGCAGAAATCAAGACTAAGTTTGAGGGCATGAACAAGTCTTCCTTGTTAATAAGCCTAGAGGCCAGCTTCCACTGATAAGGAAAGGCAATGGAAGAGAATGAGAGGCTGAAGTAGATTTCGCCAGGAGGGCTGCAGGTTTAGCACTGGACAATGGACAGCGAGTTAGACTGAGGCACCTCCTTCCCTTGAGAGTCAAGGTCAGGATCTCAGAATAGATGAGACAACATAGCTTAGTGCTTATGAACACAAACTCTGGAGTCAGACTGCCTGGGTCCCAATCTTGTCTCTGACACTTGCTGGCTGTGTCGCCTATGGAGGTTGCTTAATCTCTATGGCTCTGCTTCTTTCTTTGTAAGAAATGCGACTAATGACAGAACCTACCTCACAGGTCTATTGTAAAGATTAAGATGCTTAATAAATGTAAAGCTTTATAACACAGCCTAACTAAGTGAATGTAAGTGTCTGTTCAACGAAATAAATTTAAGAACGGTGCAAAGGTGGACAATTTAGCAAATATTTGTTGCATGCCTACTCTGTTCCAGGTATTGTGCTGCTGCTGCTGCTGCTGCTAAGTCGCTTCAGTCGTGTCCGACTCTGTGCGACCCCATAGATGGCAGCCCACCAGGCTCCCTCCTCCCTGGGATTCTCCAGGCAAGAACACTGGAGTGGGTTTGCCATTTCCTTCTCCAATGCATGAAAGTGAGAAGTGAAAGTGAAGTCACTCAGTCGTGTCCGACTTTTTAGCGACCTCATGGACTGCAGCCTACCAGGCTCCTCTGTTCATGGGATCTTCCAGGCAAGAGTACTGGAATGGGGTGCCATTGCCTTCTCTGGCACTGTGCTAATCAAAGTTTAGTATGGGAAAATCTGACTTTGCAGTCAGGTAAAATGGGATTCTAATTTCAGCTCTGACCTTGGCTATGAGCTGAATGGCCCTGGGCATGTTCCCTAACCTCTCTGAGCCTCTGTTTCCTCCTGTGTAAAATGAGGATGATAATAGCACAGGGTCACACAGGACTGTTGTTAGGAGTGAATGAGGTAGTACCTATATGTGTGCTATATACAATGGGGCTCACTAAGTTGTCATACAAGACTCCCATAAGCTGGGGACTATAGGATGAAACCTAATGGGAATAAATATCAAATCTTAAATCTGAGTTTAAGACAATTGCAAAATAACACATCCCTTGTACAGGAAAAGGACAAGAAAGGATTGAATTGGCAAGAGCTTGTGTGAAAAAGAGCTGTGGCTTTTGGTTGACCACAAGTTTCCTCTGAGGCTACAGTGTAATCTGGTTGTCCGAGAGCTAGTGAAAATGTAGATGGCATTAAAAGAAATTTCACATCCCAGAAAATGATCATTTCACTGTCCTCTGTACCCTGTGCTGGTCAGATCACATTAGACATGTAGGACTTCATTTTGTTTATGCTTCTAGATGAACGATGACAAGCTCACTGACAAACTGCCAGAAGTGGTAACCTGGACTGGGGAGCATTAGAAAACCCTTTCTTGAGGATGAGATTAAAATAACCCCAGAAAGGAAGCAGTAAGGCAATAATTGAAACAGTTTTTTTTTTTTTTCTAATGAGAATGTTTATAGAACATACGCCACATTCAATCTGTCAGCAAACCCCGTTGGCTGTTTCCTCAGCTTATATCAAGAGTCCAACCATTTCTTGTCACCACTCTGCTACTGGGCTGACCTAACCTACCATCTCTTGCCTCATTATTGGAGTAACCTCCTTGTAGTTATCTCTGTTTTCACCCTGGCCCCTCAGTCTATTCTCTATACAGAAGACAAGAGGCATGCATGCATGCTCAGTTGCTTCAGACATGTCCAATTCTTTGCGACCCTATAGGCTATAGGCCGCCAGGCTCCTCTATCCATGGGATTCTCCAGGAAAAAATACTGGACTGGGTTGCCATGCCGTCCTTCAGGGAATCTTCCCAACCTAGGGACTGAACCCTTGTCTGCCTGTATCTCCTGCATTGGAGGTGGATTCTTTACCCACTGAGCCACCTGGGAAGCCTGAAGACAGGATGAAAGTGAAAGTGACAGTTGCTTGGCCATGTCCGACCCTTTGTGACCCCATGGACTATACAGTCCATGGAATTCTCCAGGCCAGAATACTGGAGTGGGTAGCCTTTCCCTTCTCCAATGTAACTTCCCAACCCAGGGATTGAACCCAGGTCGCTATTAAGTCTAATCATGTCACTCCAGTGGCTTCCTAGTTCATACAGACTGCAAGTCCAAGTCCTTACAAAGATCTACAAAAGTCTTGCTTGTCTTGGTTCCCATTACCTCTTTGACTGCATCTCCTACTTTCCCCCTTGATTACACTGCTCCAGCCACTGTAGTCTCGTCACCGTTTCTCGAACCAGTCAGGCATTCTCTTGTTTCAGGGCTCTTGTATTTCCTGTTCTCTGACCAGAACCCACTTTGCCTAGATATCTGTATGGCTTACTCTTTCATATCCTTTAATCTTAAGTCAAATGTTAACCTTTTCAGTGAGGGTATTCTTAGTCACCCTATTTAAATGGAAACAATTTCCCCCCACAAAACACACACTTCTGTACCTCCTTTCTCTACTTTGTTTTTCATCACATCTTTTATCATTGTTTAATATTCTATATTATCAACAGATATATAAAATCAATAAATAATATATAATAAATATATAAAAGAGCTGTTCTGGTTGAATCCAGCAGGAGTTGGGTAGGCATGAACTTTGCCCTTTCCAAAACCCAGATAATTAAGAATTAACTACACATAGATACATCTGCAATTGAATGTTGGCCAAACCCTGGAAACAACACTGAGTGAGATATTCTGGACTCAAAGAAGAAAACTCATATTTTCCAAACTTTGTAAGACTACTGTGTGTAAGAAGTAGATTTCATCTAGGTTACAACCTGGGTCAGAACTAGAGCCAGTGAGTATGAAGGGAGTGAGTATACACAGATAGGAGTTCAATCAAGCCAATGAGTGTAAAAGGAATATACACAGATAGAAGATCAATCAAGCAATTTGAAATTCTCAGATTGTCTCATGGAATGATGAGCTCTGCATCACTGGAGGTATACAGAAAGAGGCTGTGTAACTACCTGTCAGCTTTGCTATAAAGGAGATTGTGTACCGGGTTGGGGATTGGACCACACCACCTTGACAGTCTTTGTAACTCTAAGATGCTGAGGGCAAAGATGTGGCCCATGGATGGAGGGTAATTTGCATTTTTTTTTTTTTCAGAACTGAAGGGAGGATTTTGGGCCTTTATTTCTGGAGTCCCAGAGGCACATTCTTCTCTCAAAGGTCCATTCCATCCTAATTGAGATTCCATTTCCCAGAGATTACCTGATGCTGTGCTGATTAGAGGCCAGCCAGGGGTAAAGGGACTGATTCCCATGGCAACCAGGTTGAAAAAAACATACCATGTGGAGCATTGTCAGCAACAAGCTACGTTTGCATTATAAATAGATATTTAATTCATTGAGATAGATTGCTACGACTTCTGCATTATAAACAGATATTTAATTCATTGAAATAGCTATGACAGTAAGGAGGGAAGTTAAAACCCAGAGCCACTCTTTAAGTATTTCAGTTAATTGACAACTATTTTTCCCCTTCTAAATCATATAAAACTTGACTCTCTCAGTGAAAGAATGGTATATGTGAATACTTTTAGAAAACCAACTAAAAGTCCAGTGTCACATGTTTATATTTGTTTTTCACTGAAAGGTTGATCAAAATTTTCTGATTGCATGGATATGTCTGTTTGATACAGGAGACCCTGGTTCACAAGATTTCACAAGAGTCTCTTTCTGTCATTTTTGTTTCATCTTTGTCCTGCTTTTCTAACTCAGAGGCTTCTATAAATTTCAGGCCTTGGCCCCCTTCTCTTTTCTTTCCATTTTTCTTTCCCTTGGTGAACAACTAAAGCAACCAAGTGATCATTTGCTAACTTGCACAGCCCCACTGCTAGTCTTGACAATACATGCTGGAATACTCAATGGTTAGAAAACAAAATCAGATCTGATCAAAGGAATTCCATCTGAAAAGCAAGGACCAAAAACAGGCCTCCCTCCACTGTTCAAAATGTACAACTTGATTGAAGGTTAGGGTTGGAGAGTTTGAAGGCAGTGAGTGGTGTTGAGCAAAAAGCAACAATTAGTTTTTGCTAAATTCATATGCAAAAGCACTTTTGAAATGCAATTTTTATAAACACTATAAGAAATTAGTATAAGTGACTAATAGAATCTCATCAAATGAAAGTTGGAATGAGACTTTGTACTTCTACATTCCAAACAGCTTAATACAAATTAATCTATAGTACTCGGGTATTTCATCCTGTAAGGATTAAGAGAAATGTGATGCATTTTTTTTTATTAAGTTGCTGGGTAAATAAGCTTTCTGATATAAGAATATAGGAGTTACTTTCTAAATTTTATAGTAACCAGGGTTAAATAACTCACTGTGTGCAGCACCCCTGGACATTGCTCTATTAAATAGTGATAGCTTAAAATTAAACAGTGTTGGGAGGTTAGGAACTTTAGGGTCAGATTTGAAGGGATTATAACCTCCTCTAGGACCCACAGATCAAGCCTTCTGAGGTCTTGAACAGGTTTAAGGAATTAGGGAAGCCCCTTTTCCCAATGCAAGCCTCCTAATGGGTACTAGATTCTCACCAGTGTGGCAAGTTGCATGCTGATGCAAGGAGAAAGATCAGGGGCTCAGAATGTGAACTAGCCTCCATTTGGAGTCCTGGGAAGGAACACTGGGACAGGACCCTGGGAGGTTCCCTGCTTGAAACCAACCACTGCAGCTGCTTACCCACTCCCTGAGATCCACCCCCTACCAGAAAAACACAGGGCTTTCTGTAAGGAGGGGCAAAGTATTCCATTTTTATCAATCATTTACGTTTGAGAGTGAGTTAATGTACACTTGTGATTGGTAGGAAAGGGCCAGAAAGCACACTTTCCCAATTTCCAAGTTCTGCAGTGGATTAATGCTGTTTGAAAGCAGATGTACTACAGACCTAGAAGTTCCACAGTGAAAGTATGTAACTGAAGTCTCTGCCCTCCTTAGGCTCAACTTGGAGAGAATATTGCCATTCATTCATTCAGTAATGAAATGGAGAATGAAGGGATGACAGGACATTCTGTTCAGCAACCATGTCTGAAACCAAATTGGACATGTTGGAGCTTTCCTTCCTCCCCCGACCCTATCCTTGAGCTCATTTCTCTGTGCTAGCAGCCCTCTGCTCTCTTACTGTGCCATGGGGGTCAGCTCCAATACACCATTTTTTGCTAAATCCTAAATAACAAACCAATGGAAAACCGCTGCCATAGTTTTTGCAGTTAAATAGTGAATACTCTCTTTATTCAGAAGAATACATTTTTAATAGATTTTCATGCACCAGTAAATCAGTACAGTGAGGAATTACAGGGGTGGGAAATCTCTCTTCAGGAAAACTCTCACCCTGGTAGAGCTCTCACTTCCGAAAATCCCCTTGACCCATCTCAGGTGGTTAGAGGCCAAGGAACAGTAGGTGGCATGCCTCCTGGGGAAGCCAATCAGATTTGCAGGTCTCTGAAGATAAAAAAAGAGGAGAGGAAAGCTCTTGTGAAGCAGGAGATGATTATATCGGGGCTGGCTGCTCTACTGAAGCGCCCCCGAGAGACTGATGAGGGAGAGCTGCTGTTGGTGCCCAGGCCTCCTTCGTGGTTACACTCTTCCAGGGCTATGGTCTGGTCTCTTCCATCTGTCTCTGAGCCCCTGTGTAGAGAAAGGAAAAAAAAAAAAAACAGGACTAAGGGAGGATATAGAGCCATCAACTTGAAAACAGGCTGCGTTATGGGGCTCAGATGCTAGAGGAGCATTTGGATCATTGTTTTCACAGAAGTCCTGGGTTCACAGCAGGAGTGATATGAGGCAATTACCTGGTTCGGAGTCGAGGCCACTTCTTCCACTCTATGGCTAGTACCACCCCCAAAGCTACAACCACCACCACGATCAGGGTACTTCGGACAATGTTCCCCACGGTGCATTCCTGAGCAGCAGGCCCTGTGATGATAAAAGAGCAGAAACCAATGGCATAGAGCTTAGTACACGTGTGTTCTCCTTGCTCTCTTGCTGCCCCTTCATCTGGCCTCCTCTGGGGTTCACTTGGGAACCACATGTTGGGACAACAGATGGGGTGGTCAGAGGCAGAGATTCTGCTGAGGCAGAGGCAGCCCTCCCTTGTGGGGTGGAAGATGCATTGAAAGTATCCTTGTCACTATCTTTGAGTGAATCTGAGGTTCCACCTCCTTACCGTCCCTAAGAGAAAAAGAAAAATGACCACACTTGAGGTCTCTGCTTCCAAACCCCTCCCCTTCCATGTGTGGCCTGCCTCCATGGAGACTGTCTCCGGGGTCCCAGGTGTGTCAGGCCAGAATCATGGAGGGATTATCATCTCACCTGCTGCCCCCACCAGCTCCAGAGTATCACTAGGCTCTGACCAGATATCAGGGTAGGCCTGCAGACGGTAGCTGCAGCTATAGTTTCCAATGCCCTTTCCTTCGACATTATTGATGACAAAGTCTCCATCCTCTGAGAATTGTTGAGGTGCTTCTTCTCCATCATGTTCCAGGACAAATTCCACACCTGGCAGGGGCCCTCTGCACTGAAGGGTAATGTCCTTTCCGAGCTTGAACACAGTGCCGGGCGAGGCAGATAAGGAGGGTTTAGGGGGCTTGTCTGCAACCAACCAGGATACAAAGTTAGAAATGGCCTCGAACCCAGACCTTTATCCCCTTAGGGATAGCTACTAAAAAACTACAAAAGCTAGAGTCTTACTGAAATCTCCAAGTCCTTACCAGTCACCCAGATCTCCAGGGAGTCACTGTGATTAGAAGCTGCAAGGGGAGCAGAATCCAAATAATACACACAGCTGTACATCCCAGAATCTTCAGTGCTCACTGCTGGCATCCAGAAGTCAGCCCTGTACCCATTTGGCCTCTGTTGCTTTAAAGGCTCTTGAATACCCTTCTTCAACAGGACAAATGTTGAGTCTGCCAGTTCCCCCTGACATTGAAGAGTCATATTTTCTCCAGGGGCCACCATGGGACCAGGTTGGGCTAATAGGCTGGGTTTGGGGAGCAAACCTAGAAGAAATGAACTCTTGGTTCATAGAGAGGTGGCCACTTACCAGGGCATCACCCCTGAAGTCTCAATAAAGAGGAAAGTTACTGCCTGCCTCTCCTTGAGCTCTTGGAAAACCATTTCCCGTGAACTATCAGCCAGCCCAGTTCCCTTTTTTCTATACTCCCCTGCCCACTCCAGAGCATCTTCCCCTTACCTGTGACTATGAGTTCCAGGGTGTTGCTAGGCTGCATCTTGATATGGCTGGTCCAGTCAGGGTGGTAGCAGCAGCTGTAACGACCTATGCTAGCACCAGATACGTTGGTGATGGGGAAGGCCCCATCAGTACTGGTGGATCCCCAGAGCTGCACTGAAGTGGCTTCTATTTCTTTGTGCAGAATATACCCTACTCCATGTACTGGCCCTTGGCACCAGAGAGTAACATTTTGCCCCAAGGGAACCACAGAACTGGGCTCAGCAAACAACTGTGGCTTGGGGAATGTGTCTAGGTAGAGACCAAAGATGGAAAGCGGTGAGTATGCAGACTTATCACTGAATTAACCCTTTATCTTTCTCCTTCCAAACACAACCGTTCCCCTCCATGTCCTAGCCTAGCTTAGCCTATCTTTCCAAGAGCGATTACCTCCCTTATCCCTATGTACTCTGGTTCATGAGGTTGCAAAGAGTCGGACACGAATGAGCGACTGAACTGAACTGAACCCCTATTCCAGTTGCTTCTCTCCCAGTCCCATGCCTTGTCTGTCCTTACCAGTCACCCAGATCATAAGAGGCTTGCTGAGATATGATCCCCTGTTTGACATAGTGGTCTCAAAGTAGACACAGCTGTAGTTCCCAGAGTCCTCTGCTCCAACAGTATGGAGGAGGAAGTCAGCCGAGTTCCCGAGGCACTCCGGGACTGTAAGGGACCCGGGGTTCCCTCTTGCAGGAGGGCAAACCTCATGCCCTGGAAAGCCCCCTTGGCAACGCAGGGTCACATTCTTCCCAGGAAGAACCACGGGACCTGGCTGAGCCAGGAGAGTGGGTTTGGGGTAGAATTCTGAAATTAAAGAGAACACACATGAGAGAATCCTGCCTCATACATTCTGAGCACTGTTTTTTTTTTTTTTTTTAGTATTATTATAAGAAACAATATATGCTTATTGTAGAAAACTAGAAAATATAGGATAAAAACTAATGAAGACAGTACAATTCTACCACTCAAAGATGGCCATTTTTTTGTACACATTTCTGTATTACTTCCCATTTATTTTTGTACATGCCTATGTCATTGTAGCTATAACTGTTTGTATAATTGGGCTTACTGTATACGTGTTGTATAGTTTAATATTTTTCACTTTATATCGTAAACATTTTCCTATGACGTTAAACAGCCTTTGAAAAACTATCATTTGTAATGGCTGCATAATATGCAGTTGACACTTCAGGGTCTTTGCCCTTTCTCTGAGGGCCATCCAGCCCACCAATATCTGGTAGCCCAGCTAAAGAAAAAGTGGACCTTGGGCCTAAAGCTCAAGGCCAAGCTACGAAAAGACTTCAGAAACAGGGCAACGTGTGAAACATCCTCATCTGCCTCATTTCTTTCCCCAGAAGTGGATTATTTTCCTCCTTCTTCACATCTTCCCAGTGATAATGTAAGCATTTGCCTTACATGGACCGTTTCCCACGTGCAGGCACTGTCCTGAGCACGTTCTTGATGACTTTTAGAAGGGGCACCTCTTCCTCTCCCACTGACATCCCTCTTGCCCATTGTCCCAGGGACAGTACCACCTCCACCTGCATTTCCCCCAGTCCTGACCTGTCACCACGAGTTCCACGGGGTCACTGGGCTCCGACCAGATTGCAAAGTCGTAATAGCGGCAGCTGTAATTCCCTCCATCACCAGTGCCCACCGAAATGATCAGAAAGTGGGCTGCACTGGCTCCCAGACTTGCCCAGGAACTGTCACTGGATGCTACTTCACTTCCATCTTTGTAAAGAATGAAGCTCATGTGCTGGTAGGGGGTGGAGCAATTAAAAGTCACCCGGGAACCAGGAGTGACCACAGGACTGGTCCATGTCTCAAAGAAGGGCTTGGGGTACATTTCTAGAAGGCAAAAACCAAACATAACCAAAGCCAAATCAATAGAAAGCAAGCTAGATAATACGGCAAATATGGGTTCCAGAAAGCAGCTTGGCTTCCTCTAGTATTTCGTTCAGAAGAAGGTGCATTTAAAAATCCAGGCAAAACCACTTTGCAGACAGACTTTTCACAGGGATCCTCTCACCCCACCCCCCCACCCCTCACCTCTTCAAGTCTAATCCTCACTGTCAGCAGAAGCTAGCTAAAAGAGTGGATAGTTACTGGGGCTCTGCTGATTCCCCGAACCTCAGTTTGCCCATTGGGACAAGAAGGGGAAATGGTACCTGATCCACCTCCTTTGAGTATTTGCTCTATAGCTAAATGAGATAATTGATATGAAAATAATTAGAAAAATTAAATCACCCTCCACAAACCCCAGCTATTAATAACGATTATGGCTATTAATATCGTGCAGCCAGAGGCCCTGGCACTCCCAGCGCCACGCCTGCCTGGCTCTAAGATTGGACATAGGCTCCTAGGACCGACAGCAAAGTTCGCTGTGGGGAAAGGAGCGTCTGACCTGGAGCTTTGCTTCCCCCTCCTCCCTCACACACCCCTTTCAGCTCTACCTTTTATGACAAGCTCCAGGGGCTCACTAGGCTCGGACCACTTGAAGGGGCGCTTTTCAGTGTGAGTTCGGCAGCTATAATTGCCTTCGTCTTTATCCTCCATTCTCCGGATTGTAAAGAAGCCTTCTCTCCCAACGGCACCAAGTTGCTGGACGGGTTCCTGCATTCCCTCCTTGTACAGAGCAAACCCCATGCCTGCCAGCCATCCTTTGCAGCGGATTTGCAGTTCCTGGCCCCGAATTGGGGGAAGCAGAAATGACAGGCTTGGGGAGGATATCTGGAAAACAAAACAGGGAGGACAAGGAGAAGGAATTCGAAGTTAGGAGGTGCCCAGATGGGACACGCAGAGTCACTGGGTCAGCAAAACAGAGATCCATCCTGGCCGGGCCTTGGCTCTTCCTGTCAGTCTCCTCTCAACTCTCCTCCCCACCCCTCCCCCCTGCTCAGTGCCCCTCCTCTCCTACAGGCAGCAGAAGTCCCTTGGGCTCTGGATCTCTGAGCATTTCCCCATGCCTCAGAGCACCGCTAGAGTCCCAGCGGCACCAGGGATCATGCCGAGAGGACCCTCGGCCTTTTCTTACCTGTCCCCACCAGCTCAAGTGCCTCACTGGGCTCAGACACAGCCATCTCCTCCCAGGAATGGCAGTGGTAACTCCCGGTGTGAGTCTGGGTCAGGGCTCCAAGGGGGAAGGCAGCCCGGACCTGCTCTGAGGCCGGGCGAGTTGCGATCCACCCGGTGCCATCCTTCAGCAACACAAACTCCTTAGTTGAACCAGAAGGGCTTCTGCACCAGAGGGTTAAGTTCTTCCACGGGGCCAGAGGGAAGTTGGTCTCTGCCCACAGCTCAGGCTTAGGGGTTGGCATGATTATTTCTAGAAACAGCAGAGTTAATGAAGCCATCCTCCTTCCCCTCCCCCTCCCCCTCTCCTTGCCCTTGAACCCCCTCCCCAGATCACACTGCCCACCTCCCCTTTCAACCCCAATCCAAACTCTTTCCTCCCTTCTGCAGGTGCTGGGGAAAGAAGACGCTGATGTCTCAGCTGAACCTCAGAAAAATGCAGAAGCTTGGGGGAAATTTTGCAGGCAGAAAAGCAGAGTTGGAGGCTCAATTTTGCCAGCAGCTTCAGCAAAGTGCCCCTTCCTGGCTGCCCTTCCCTCCCAACCAGTCACTCCCTGGCCACTGACACTGACACTCTGTAGTTATTTCGGATCTCCAGGGAGGAATGTCCCAGTCTGGAGCAGGAAAAACTCACCAGTCTCTTCTGTCAATACCCCAGTGCACAGTCCTGCAAAAGAAATTGCTGCCAGGGTTTTGCCCCCTCCCCCACGGGACTTCACCCCGGCCTTCTGCCCAGGCCCCTTCCCCACCCCCTTGTACTCACCACAGCAGAGAAGAGCTGTGAGTATGAAGAGCATGGTGACCCCTTGAGCTGTTCCCAGCAACCAGGCTTCTCTAGCAAGACCAGAAAAGAGATGAGAGGAGTTGCTGGGATTAGGGGGAGGGAGGAGAGAAGGGGCGGCAATTTATGTCATTGGCTTACTTGCCACCCAATAGGGATTGGATATGGCCAGAATAATGGGATATCATCTTTTCTGACATTGATGACTTTTCTCTTTGAGGGCCTCCCCACCTACAAACCTCTTGCTCTTTCATGACCCACGGGCCCCCCGCCCCTCCCCCTCCCCAGACAATATCAAATGTCAGCTCCCCAAGGCCCCTGATTAGGCCGTTGCTGGAACTGAGATGTCAGATGTGAAAATACCTTTGTAACTCCAGCTCTCAGAACCCCTGGAGCTCAGTGTGATCGGAAGCTCTGGGTGGTGGGTGTGGGGCCGGAGGGAGAAATCTTGGGGGTTTCTCAATCATCAAGTTTAAGTTTGGAAGCAGTGTTTATTATGGCACTATTGGTCCTCCAACTGACCTGCCTCACCTGCCTTTGTTGTGGAAGGGTTGCTTAGGCAGCAGCAGTGGGATCTCTCTACCCCCACCCAGATCATGACTAGATATGTGCTGCAGCTTCAGGTCCTATAGATTCAGATCCCATAGATTTAGCTTATATTAGGTCAACATCTACCTGACAATTTTGACTTAGAAAACACTGACCTTCCTTCCTGGTCAGGACAATGTGCTTTTCAAACTGCCTTCTCCAACATCTGGTTTCTGAACTCATTCTTTGATGCAGTGGTCCTGGGCTGAGGTGGGGGGCACTTGAAGCTACATTTTTTTCTAACCCCTGGCTTGAAGGCTACCAGTGTATGTGGAACTCAGAACAGAGTCTGTGAACCTGACCCCCACTGAAAAGTTTTGAAAGCTCAAAAGGGGTAGTGGTTTTGCAGAAGGTTTAGGTGGCTCCCTTCCCATTACCCAAGCACTCTGTCCCTCAGATCTCAGAGAACACAGACACACACAATCATAGTCATCATCTATTGTGTATTGAATACTCCCAGGCACACAAAGGCCTCTGCTCATGGTGGGGGAGGGGTACAGCCAGGATCAGAGAGTAGGGAAAAGTGGCATTCAGCAGCAGAAGCCCCCACCAAGCTAGGAGCTGTCATTTCTCATTTTGGGGCAGAATAGCCTGAGCACAAGGATACAGGTATAAGGGAGAGAAGAGGATGACCCAGGAGACACAAAATAATAAAAGTAAACAGCAGGAGAACCTGTTTGACTTGACACTTTATGGATCAGGGGAAGCAGTCTGATTCCCTGACCCAATCCATTCTCTCATCAGCTGCACACCCAGGCTAAGGCTCTATTCTCAGAAGGCTCTGCACAGTGGTTGGGGGCCAGAGTGGCAGAGACACTGGCTTCCATAGCAGAGAGGATGGACTGCAAGGCTTGCTAGCCCTTAAGAGCTGAGGTAAGGCTGAATAGTTGGGATGGGAGTTGGATAATATCCTGGGAGACAGGACAGTGTTGATTCTTAAAAAAAAGTTCAGATGAAGTTAATGTGGAAGACGTCGATCATCTGTGAGAGGCAAAGTGGCTTGGGAGGGAGATTTGGGCACCCTCCTGGGGGTGGGGGGTCAGTGAAGGAGATTCTGAAGACTTCTTCCAGCCTCTGAGAAATATTCATTTCTCTACCCTCTGGTAGGGGTGCTGACCCCTCCATGAAATGAAAGAGAAATGGCTGGAATGAGAAAGCCTTGTATCTTCATTCCTGAAGGTGGAGGATACAAGGGGCGTGCCCACAGGGCTCATCTCAACTGTAGCACACCCCATTCCTGAACCTCTGGGGAGCCTGAACTCAGCTAGATTTAGGAGCAGGGGATTGGGATAAGACAGTTACCTGATTCTGAGTCTCCGGCACTTCCACCTTATCCACAGCACTACAAACAGCAAGGCAACAAGCTGAATGATTAGAAACAACCTGATAGTTTCATTCAGAACGTGATTCCAGGTGAGAAAGCCTGTGACCAGAGAAGACCAGAAACAGGGGCCTTGATGGGGACAGGGACAGATGAACACATTCATGGGGAGAGGGGAATCTGGTTCCTGCAGGCAAAGGGAAGTTGAAGCAAAAGTGACCTTCTTTTACATGAAGAAAGGGACCCTTGAAAGTATCCTGCTCACTGCCTTTGAGTGATCGTGAGACCACCCCAGGAGAAAGATACCCAAACCAGCCCCCACTACCCTTTCCATATCCTGCTGGGCATTGCTTTGGGATCCCAGGGGTACCATGGCCAAAGGCATGGTGGGGGCACCTCTATGAAGAGTTTTCCTCTCACCTGCTGGCCCCATCAGTTTCAGAGGCTCACTGCGATGTGACCAGATGTTAGGGTGTGCCTCTATGCGATAGCTGCAACTGTAGGTCCCTGTGCCTTTCCCTTCAACATTACTGATGATGAAGTCTCCATCCACTGAGAATTTTTGGGATGTTGCTCTTTCTTCCCATTCCAGACAAAACTCAAGAACTGGATGAGGTACTCGGCACTGAAGGGTGATGGCCTTTCCTAGCTTGAACACGGTGCTGGGCCAGGCTGACAGGGAGGGTTTGGGGGGCTTATCTGCAACCAATCCAGAGACCAGAGTTAGAACAAGTGACTTTGAACTCATTGCCTCCTCTCAACAAATGTTTCTCGTCTCATTTGGTCTTCTCTTTTTTTTTCTGCTCTACTAGATTAGTGGCTTCAAAATTTGACTGTGCATCAGAATTCCTTGGCCCATTACTTGACTCTCTAAAGACTCCTAGGCTCCTACCTTCAATCAGAAACTTAAGAATACCTGTAGGTTTCCCTGGGTCTTAAGTAAAGTAAGTTTTCTAGGAGTCCCATCAGGGCTTGTCTGTGCCTAGAGGTAAGGTTTGAGTAACAATACTGGGAGAGAAGTTCTCTAAAGTTTGGAGAAAACCACCCTCCTAGTCTGGTTTTCTTTGGCTCATAAATCCAAAAGGGTATAGCAACACTAGCTCCTTCTAATAACACTGGAATGAAGATAAAAATAAAGAATAGTTGTTAGCACTTGCCTACAACCACAAGCTCCACGGTATTGTGTGATGTCATTCTGATGGAGGTCTTCCAGGAGAGGAGATAGTGGCAGCTATAGATGCCAGCATCACTAGAAGTCACATTGTTGAGGAAGAATGATGTGTCATCATAGATACTGGTGGTATCCAAGAGTTGAAGTGGTTTGTCTTCTCCTTTCTTATAGAGTGCAAGCCCCACTCCATCCACTGGCCCTCGACACCACAGACTCACATTCTGACCCATTTGGACCACAGGACTGGGCTGAGCAAGTAGCCAGGTCTTGGGGAAAGTGTCTAGGATGAGACCCAAAATATCAAAGGCTAATAAGTCTAACTTACCCCTCCCACTAGTTAAGATTCTTTTCCTTTTTTCCAGTCTCCCTTTAGCAAATCCCACCCTAAGCCCAGTTATTCAAATTCTGCTCCTTCCCCCACCATTAACCCTGGCTGCGTGATGAAGTTCTCCAGTGGGCCCAAAGAGAGCCGAACACCCTTACCCCCTAACACAGGTCCTATAGCAGCCCCCTCTCTTACCAGTTACCCAGATTTTCAGGATATCACTGAGGAGTGAACCCCTGTATGATCCATCATAGTAAAAACAGAGGTAATGGCCAGCATCGTGGATTTTCAATGCCCGGAAGAAGAAATATGCCTCATTTTTTATTGGCCTCTTGAGGTAAAAGGACTTCTCCAAGTCTTCAAGCCTTATTAATGCAAAGGTCATTCCATAGATTGGCCCTTGGCACCTGAGATTAAGGCTTTCTCCCGGTGCCATGATGGGCCCAGGGTAGGCTGTCAGAGTTGGTTTAGGATACAGTCCTAGAAAGTGAAGAGACCCTGAGTTAGAAGTAGGGTGATTCTTCCTCATCATATTCTGGTTTTATTTTCCTACTTTCTTTAGATAGCAAGTGGTAGCTGAAGTATACCCTCTGCTCCCCTCACTCTTCCCTGAATCTCTGCCTCTTCTAGAAGGTAACCAAGGAGAAGTTCACTTCCACTCCTTCCCTCTCACCAGACTCTATCACTGCCCTGAGCTCTAACTATGTATAGGGGTATGTCTCAGTGGAGTATCTACATTTCCAATTCCCTGTATCTTTAGGTCTCTGAAATGCCAAATGAGGTTCTTCCAGTCACCCAAGAAACCAAACTTCTGAAAACTACTTTGATTCCTTCTTCATAAAGCATGAATGTTACTACAGTATTAAGGATGGCTTTTGAACACATTCAGTTCACAGAAAACCCTACTTCCCAGAGGAAACTGAAAGAGGCCAATAAGCCAGGATTGGCCAGTAAGTCTGCAAATCAAAGAAACATTTGTTAATGGGGCCACACCCTCATTTTCGCGTATTGTGGTGAAAACCAAAGAGATTAAACTACAAAACAGAAGGTAAACCTCACTCCCACAGCACTCCTTCTTACGCACCCTAATCCCAGGTAGGCCCACCCACCCATTATTGGAAGGATCAGCTCTATCATAGGTTCATTAAGCATTGAGGATACATCAGGCATCATGGAGGTCTAGGGGGAAACAAGTAAAGGAGACAGACACAGTCCCTGTCCGCCAAGTGCTCAGGGCCTAGTGGGGGACACCTGTGAACAGGTAACTGCAGAAGTGTGTGTTAGTGGCATGTATACCAGAAAGACATTCGTACAGCAAGCATCCGTAACACGCAGTTCAAACAGACAGGCTTTTGTTCTTTGATCCTCAATAAAAAGCTATACTAATAAAATTAATATCTACCATTTATTGAGAACTTATATGCCAGGCACTGTACACATATTAGGCAAATCCTCACAACAACCCTGTGAGGTAGGTATTAGGATTATACCAGTTTTGCAAATGAGAAAACTGAGGCACAGAGAGGCATCATACAGTGGATCAGGTAGATACTGTTATCCCGTTATAGAGTGGGGGAACCGAAACACAGAGTTGAAGTAACTTGCTCAATATCACACAGGGAGGTGGTGTCAGAGGTGGAACTAGAAACTAGGATTACAACTTCTAAGTCCAGGGTATTTTCTGTAGCACCACAGCTTTCCCCAAGCCTATTTAACTTGATTAAGGAACTAAAGCAAGTGTGGCCAATTCTGTCTAGAAGCATCTGGGCTATGGGGTGGAGGAGTTGGGGATGGGGTGTGGGTCTAACATTAGGGGTTTGGAAGAACCTTCTACTGTGTTTAAAGCTTGGTACTGCCTTACTGGATCTGTATATACAAGACTAAATTCATTTATAAAACCATTTCTGAAATATGAACTATCACTTTCCTTGTCATTTTTCTTTTTATCGCCAGCACAAGCAATTCACTCTGTTTTCCACACTTAAAAATAAAAATCACAAATAGAATAAAAATACCTTTAAATAAATAAAATCAGTTTACATGACTGCAGTGGCAGTGCCTGGCACATATTAAGTGCTCAATAAACAGCCAAATGAATGAATGAACACATGATTTTCAACAAATAGAGAACAACAAAGCTGTGATGAGCTGAAGCTGCTGGACATTTGGCTGGACTCACTCACTAGCCAAGTGATTGGCTCCCAGACAGCTGCCTCCTAGCACGTGTGATTCTCATTTGCATCTCAGTAAAATATCAAATGACTCTAGCTCATGGGCCTTGCAGAGAACTGGGCAAGGAAAGTCATATCAGAAACCCTGGCTCAACCAACCATGATCCCGGGGACAATGATCATCAGACCCCAGCAGCCATAGCCACACCCACCTGCTACAATCAGCTTCAGGGGGTTGCTGGGCTCTGACCACAGGGTAGGGAGCATCTGGATATGAGTGCGGCAGATGTAAACCCCTTCACTCTCAGGTGTCATGTTGGCAATGGAGAATATGGCCACTCTCCCAGTTGGGACTTGGTAATCCACGGGTTCCGCATATCCCTCTTTGAACAGCATGAATACCAAATCCTGCAGCCAGCCATGGCAGAGTATGTTAACATTACATCCAGGAAGAGGGGAGGTCTCAGTCTGGATCCAGAAGATGGGCTTGGGCAGCTGGCCTGGAAGGAGAGAATGAACTAGAATTCAGGTAGAGCAAGGGTAGTGCAGCTCAGGGAGCAGCAGAGAGCTCTACTTAAATGAGTCTTTCTGGTATGATCCTTATTTGTCACCCCTTTCCCCATCTACAGTATCCCCTAGGTTGAGGAGCTTGCCCTCTAGATCCATTCCAGAGTCTGCAGCCTCACTCTGCATTACCTATAGAGATGAGACACTTATTTACCAACTGTGGAATATTTGTATTATGTGTGCAGGCGATTGAGGCAAATGAATGAATTAAACAAACCCTGCTCTGGGAAGGCAAGTTTGAGTCCCAGGAGTTGGAGTTTATTCTTGATTATCTCTCTCTGTCTTCTTACCTGGTGCCTCCAACTCTAAAACTTTACTGGGCTCTGACCAGCCTGTCTCCTTCCAGTAGCAGCACCTGTAAAGACCTGTATTTGCCTGAGTAAGGGCACCGATAGGGAATGAAACTTGGAAGGTCTTTCGGGAAGGGCGGATCCAGGTCATCTGTGTCTTATCCTTCAGCAGCAGGAACTTGCTTGAAATCTGAGAGGGGCTTTTGCACCAGAGTGTGATGTTCTCCCAAGGGGCCTGGGGGTAGTTGGACTCTATCCATAGCTCCGGTTGAGATGGCATCACTGCTGTCATTCCCAAAGAAAACAGAGATGTCAGGGGTTCCAACCCTCTCCCTCCCATAACATGCCCCCTGCAATGTCCCCTTTAAATTAGCCCCAACCCCCACCCCCGCCCCCGATTCCTCCTTTGGTCTTTCCTTGGGGACAGGGGTGTGTGCTTTATGGGAGTGGGGAGGGTGGGATAGGGACCCTAGAACATTGTTTTAAGGAATTCAAGTGAGTTGGAGTTGGGGAACAAAGTGCAAGAGACAAAGTCTTTACTATTTTGTGGGAAACCAAGTCATGAAGTGAGCGGTCCTGATTCCTAGCAAGCTGAGTCTGGAAACTGCCTTTGGCATCTCAAGGCAGTTATGTCCGGGGCCATGGAGGCAGTTCAATGTCTTGCAGCCTTCAGGAAGGAAGGTAGTTGATGTAGCAGGACTCACTTACCCATTGGTGTCACACCCAGACTCAGTCCTGAAAAGAGAGATTATGGTAAAGGAGAACCCCTCGTTGTCCCAATCACCCTCAAACCTCAGTATTCTCCATTCCCTCCCCAAGGGGCCCACTCACAGGGGTGCCTATGACAGGGTCACTTGCCCCGCCACGCCTTCCTTGTACTCACCAGCACAAAAGAGCATGAGAGTGAATGTCCGCAGCACAGTGGCCCCTTCCCCGGGCTTGTCGCGGGTCATGGAGCCTCCGGAGTCTTGAAGGGCTTTGCCCCTCAGAAGGTGGTGAGATCTAAAAGCAGAAGTATTTTTACTTAGGGGATTGCTCCTTCTCCTGAAAGTTTAGTTTGGATCACTAAATTGCACCTGAACACCTCCCTTCCACTCTACTTGTTCTCTTGGTTCCCTTTCCCCACTTCCCCTTCTTCCACTCGAGGTCTTTGCTGGTATATCTACCATATCAGATTTATTGAAATGTCTGTTTGTCCCGAGGGTCTCAGAGGCCCAGAGTGTGACCTAATCCAGGCCATCAGAAGCCCTAAGGCATGAGGGAGATGGGAGGTGTAGAGTCAACTTTTCAGATTCTTTACTCATATATCTATTTTTTGTCAGAGTCCTCCAACAACCTAGCAAAGGAAGGAGTCCTACATCCTCATTTTGCTGGCTAGGAAACTGAGGCTTATTCAGGAGATATAATTTGCCCAAAGTCAAAAGATATCAAATATCAGAGCCAAAATTCAGATCCGCGTTGAACTTCAATGCCTATGCTCTAAAAGCAGTAATTAAACTTTCAAAGGTAGCCCTCGCCCACCTTCTCACCCTCCCTCACTTTTACTGTCTCATCCTATCCAGGCTTTCCCTTCTGTAGAATGCTTCAAATTTAGTATTACTTTCATTATTATTTCGTATCCCCTGTCCAAAGCTCAAAACCTCCATTTCAAGTAGGTGTGGGAGAATCAAATTACTTGAACTAATTGTTATAAAATGTACATGATTCATTGGCACCCCGAAACTTATAAGCATTTTTGTTCACTGCCCCTAAGGAAAAAAAAAAAGAAATTGAATTTCAGGGAATGTGGCAAAAATATTTGAGTTCAGGGAGGCTTTCTTATTTTCTTGAAAATCACTATTGACCACAGGCTCTACATGTCCATAAGTAGACCCCTTATGCTTTGATCTCTCCTACCCTACCCACCCTGGGCCCAGAGTATCCTTTGGCCAAAGAAAGATGTATGCTCATCACACAAACTAAGGATGACTCTCCTCTATCGCCTCTCTACTTAGGGTCTGAGGTTGTGTCTGACCCTAGCTGTTTAATTCCATTTCAAAAGAGTCGGATAAAGGCAGCTCCCAGAGCAGAAAGGGGTGCTTTTACTTCCCCAAACTGATCCTGATATCAAAGCCTCTAATTTGCTCCAGGACTAGGAGGGATGAAGGAGCAGGGAAAAGGGGGAAGATTCAAACATCTGGGCTGTAGGGAGCAGGTGGACAGTCAGAGATCCAAGGAAGAACAGTTTCCCTTTGCATTTCTTACTTTGTATTGAAGGATGCTCAAATTACCTTCTTTGAACTTTTCTTATCTAATATCTAGCTAGCCTTGTTGTTGTGTTGAATCTGAGATAATACCGGAACAGTGCTAGGCACATAGTGAACATTTCTTTAAGACTGGCTATTTTTCTTCCCAAAGGGGATATTAACCTGGCATAGGACCCTAAAAGATGCTATTTCCATCTCAGCTCCTACAGACTCCCAGGCCAAGGCCCAGTCTTGGTGACACCCTGTTGCTTTGTTCCCCTGAGGCTTTGGGCCAATTTATTCGGGGAGGGTGAGGGGACTTCAGGTTTTACTGCCAAGGGAAAGGTTTAACTGGGATTCCACCCAGGAAGGCCATCTGAGATTCCAGTCCTGCCAGGTGGACCCCTAAATCAGGGTTTCACTTCCTGGGGGCTTGAGGGGAATAAGGGAAGCTGGGCTTCTCAGCATGGCTGACCCCCTCCTCCACCTCCTGAGGAAACTACCGTTTATATCCAGCCAAAAGGAATCTTCCGTCCAGGGAACAAGGGAAGGAGTTGCGGGCTTCAGGTTAATTGGCCACGCCCATTTTTTGCCTTTCACACTACGCCCCCACCCCAACATTCCCCCCACCCCCATCTTCGGCAGTCTAGCCTTTTCTCCCTCCCCTTCTACTCCACCCCAAGCACTTCACACACCCTTAGGCAGCGCCGCAGTGCTTTCGAGGGTGCAAGACCCGAAATGTCTACTGGCTCGCCCCTGCATGGCTTTGAGGATTCCAGGAATCAAAGGGTTTGGGCTCGGCGGGGTGCCGGGTACATGTTCTGCTAGAGGTTTTGAGGGAAGACTGAGAAGGAAAAGGGAAGATATCTGAGTGGCCAGAGATTCTCAGCGAGGCATGGCTGGGATCCGGAGAGGGAAGGAGAAAAGGAGGACTGAGGGGGTGGGGGGAGGAAAGACCAGGGAGCCTTTAAGTTTCTGGCAATTAATTACTTCAGGGAGATTATTTCGGGGTTTTGTTTAGGATCTGATGGGCAGTATTTAATCTTCAGCCACTGGACTGTGCGCGCATTTGCAGGTACTTACGGTAGTTGAAGGCCCGCTCCGCTGTTGGAGATTCTCCAGTGAGCTCCTCCAGATGCCGCAAACTGCCCGGCACGAGAAGAGCAGTCTAAGGACAGCCTCTCAGTCTCAGGGCCCCGCCTCCCTCTCTCCCCCGCCCTCCCGGCCGCTCCAACCTTCTCCCCTCCCTCCGCCAGGCTCTGGGAGTCCACCTACACTAACTCTCTAACACCTGCAGTCCTCTGACGGCCAGGATTTCCACGCCCCTCCTCAGCTCCCGCCCCTCTATTCCCTGCAGAGGTTGCTGGAGCCAAATTCAGGCCCCTACCCCCTCGCTCATCGCTCAGAGTTTCACTGGGTCATTGTATTCAGGAGAGTAAAGGGCCAGCTCTCAAGTCGGGCAAAGCTGTAGATCCCTTCTCTCCAGCTCCCCAATGCCTTTAAAGGGATCTCAGATCTTCCTTTCACATCCCCACGGAAGCATAAACACTGCCACCAAGGCTTAAATGCCTACTATGTGCCTCTGAGGCCTTGGGCATCTATTATTTCTAATCTTCATGGAGTGAAAGTGAAGTCGCTCAGTCGTGTCCGACTCTTTGCGACCCCATGGACTGTAGCCTATCAGGCTCCTCTGTCCATGGGATTTTCCAGGCAAGAGTGCTGGAGTGGATTGCCATTTCCTTCTCCAGGGGATTTTCCCGACCCAGGAATTGAACCTAGGTCTCCCGCGTTGCAGGCAGACGCTTTACCGTCTAAGCCAAATAGCCCCTAAAAGATGTGTTACTTCTCTCAATTTTGCAGACGAGGAAACTGAACCTCAGAGAGGATTGAGTAACTTGGACAGCCTTCAAAGTTCAGCACGGGATGAAAGCCCAGGCTAAACATATTAATACAAATTTGGATTTCAGTCTGGTTCTGCTGTTCCAGAGCTGAGTGACCTCAAGAAAGTGTGTTAAACTTTCTGAGTCTCAGTTTCCCCATCTGCAAAATCAAACACCGGAAGTTACTGCACAGGGCTTTGATGGGAGAGTTCAGGTAAAGCTGGCAGCACAGTAGGCCTGCTACAGTATAGGTGCTGCTGTTGCCCCGTCTACTACCACTAAAAATACTACTATTAATCTGTACAGCTTTCCACGAATGCCCCAGAGAAACAGGATTTCAGTGATGCAGACCATTCATAAATTTAGTTGACCATCAATGACTTTTTCAAATGATGATGTGTGAATGAGGCACTAACCAAAGCTCCTGACATATACTATATGATGGGATTAAAGTAGAGCATTCAGTGGACTCAGAGATCAAGGGATTATTGTAAGAAAATGACACAGTTTTCTCTGTGTACAAGTTTTCCATTTATAGAAGATTAAACTTATCTAAAGAAAAAATACTGTAATTTGAGAACAAACTACATAAAAATAAAGCAACATCTGTTTTAATAGGGGAACTGAATATCATGTCTTCATGGGGATATCAGTTGTGGCTTCCTGCCATCCTCTATTCCTATATACCATTATAAAGTATTGATTAGAATAGAATAGCCAAAAAAAATAAATAAATAAAGAATAGCCATATCAATATAAATAGGTATTCTGGGGACAAGTTATCTAACCTCTCTAGGCCTTCCTTTTCTTATTTGTAAAATGGGGATAATAATTGTACTTAATATCACACAGAGTTTTGGGTAAGACTGAATGAACTCCCCCCAACCCCCGCACCATAAACTACCACATACTGACTAGGACACAGCAGCCAACCATCCATTAATTCAACACGTTTATTGAGTATTTTCTTTGTGCCAGGCGCTGTTCCAGATGCTGACAATACAGAAAGCATAGCAATTTCTGCTCTTAGGGAGTTTGTAGGCTGAGGGTAAACAGTGACAGAGAACAAGTAGAAGATGGTCAAAGAAAGAGGTGCCATGGGAATCAGAGGATTGCAACAGGAATGCCCAGCAAGTAAGGCATGGAGAACAGCAAGCCATTTACTGTCGTTGTTTAGTCGCTAAGTCGTGTCCAAATCTTTTGTAACCCCATGGACTGTAGCCCACCAGGCTCCTCTGTCCATGGGATTTCCTGGACAAGAATATTGGGGTGGGTTGCCATTTCCTTCTCCAGGGGATCTTCCCAACCGAAGGATTGAATCTGCATCTCCTGCATTGGCAAGCAGATTCTTTACCACTGAGCCACCTACTGTGTGGCTAAACCAGGGCAGTGGGAGTAAAGAAGGAGGCCACCCACTTCAGTATTCTTATCTGAAGAATTCCAGGGACAGAGGAGCCTGGTGAGCTACAGTCCATGGGATCACAAAGAGTTGGACATGACCGAGTGACTAACATCTCATTTTTCATTTCATTATCTGTCAGGGTGGAAATATCCATGTCTATTTTCAAAAGATTTGTATAGAAATCACTATGATAGGGTTTCCCTGGTCGCTCAGTGGTAAAGAATCAGCCTGCCAATGCTAAGACACAGGAGACACAGATTCCATCCTTGATCTGGGAAATCCCACATGTCATGGAGCTATTGAGCTCCTGTATCACAATGACTGAGCCTGTCCTCTACAGCCTGGGAGCCGCAACTGCTGAGCCCTCATGCCCCAACTACTGAAGCCTGTGTGCCCTAGAGCCCATGTGCCACAACAAGGAAAGCATGTTCATTGCAACAGGAGAAGAACCCCTCCTCGACGCAACTAGAGAAAAGCCCGTGCAGTAACAATGACCCAGCACATTCAAAAAGGAGAAAGAAATCACCGTGACTGTATCAGGTCCTAAGTGCTTTATAAATATGAACTCATTTTATCTCAATCTCAACACTAGGGAATAGTTTATCGGTATCAGTCCCATTTTACAGATGAAGAAGCTGAAACAGATCCATTAACAAATTGCCCAAGGCCATCACAGCCAGCAAGTGGAAGAGCTAGGATTCACAACCAGGTAGTCGGCGTATACAGTTCCATGGTTCCATGTTTGTTTTTTTGCTGTTGTTGTTGTTGAGTTGCTCAGTCATGTCCGACTCTTTTGCAACCCCATGGACTGCAGCCCGCCAGGCTCCTCCATCCATGGGGATTCTCCAGGCAAGGATACTGGAGTAGGTTGCCATTTCCTTCTCCATTTTTAAAAATTACTTCCTTTATTGGGAGGTGGGAGGGTGTTTGGGATTGGGAACACATGTACACCCATGGAGGATTCATGTTGATGCGTGGTGAAACCAATATAATATTGTAAAGTAAAATAATAATAATAATAAATTTAAAAATAATAAAATAAAAAAGATACATGCACCCCAATGTTCATTGTAGCACTATTTATAATAGCTAAGACGTGGAAGCAACCTAAATGTCCATCAACAGATGGATGAATAATGAAGATATGGTATATATAGACAATGGAATGTTACTCAACCATAAAAGAAAATGAAATAATGCCATTTGTAGCAACATGAATGGACCTAGAGATTATCATGCCAAGTAAAATAAGTCAGACAGAGAAAAACAAATATGTGGTATTGCTTATGTGGAATTAGAAAAAGATACAAAGGTACTTATTTACAAAACAGAAATAGACCCACAGACACAGAAAATAAACTTATGGTTACCAAACAGGATAGGGGTGGGGGAGGGGTAAATAAGGAAGTTGGAGTTAATACATACACACTAGTATATATAAAATAGGTAAAAAGCATGGACTTACTGTATACTACAGGGAACTATACTCAATATGTTGTAACATATTCATAAAAGAATCTTTTATATATGTAAATATATATATCTCATTTAATCACTGTGCTGTACACCGTAAATTAACACATTTTAAATCAACTACATACTTCAATAAAAAAATTTTTCATTTAAAAAACAGATGTGAATGTACTTGAAGTGAAAGTGTTAGTCACTCCATTATGTCCAACTCTTTGCGGCCCCATGGACTGTAACCCACCAGGGTCCTCTGTCCATGGAGTTCTTCAGGCAACAATATTGAAATGGACAGCCATTTCCCTCTCCAGGGGATCTTCCCAACCCAGGACTCTTGCATTGCAAACAGATTCTTTACAGTCTGAGCCACCAAGGAAGTGAAACAGAAAAGCACCAATCAAATGCTTTGTTAATAATGTAGTAAAAAGCAGTGATACCATTTTCTTGCTCTCCGCAAGTCCTTAGGCTGAAGCTTGTACTCTTGGACCAAGAACCTGAATCTAGAGTCCAGATTCCCCACTAACATCATGGAAGCCTGTAAAATGTTCTGGGACTGTGTAGGTGAGAATACCACTCATCCTTCTTTTCTTTTTTCTTGCTCCAGGTCACTGTAGTATCTTGAAGGAACTTACTATTCAGGCTTCATAGAAGCCCCTCATTCAAACTATGTTTGGCAATTGAGATATTAGAAGCTCCATCTCTAGGCTACCTCTGTGGTTCTTGGACCCTGTAGCCTGCCTGTAGAAGGAGATACATTCTCTGGCCAAGCTCCCCAGAGGAAACTTGAGTGGCTCAATATTTATAAAGCTGGTGATAAAGACCAATAGGTAGAGTTCTTGATATTAGCTCTTGACATTGGCCTTCCCTACATACACACACAATACATACACACACACTTCAAGAAGTCTGAGTTTCTCTCCTTGTTGATTACTCTATAGTTGGCTGATATTAAAAAACTCCTCTTTCAGGAATGTTTTGAGAGTGGTTAGTCTTATTCCTAATGGCTGGCCCCCCTCTAATACTCCATTCCCTTAAACTGGTGTGATGTACAGGAGATGGGGTGGTATGAGAGCTCTCATTGTCGCTGCCCTGGGAGGTGCTGATACCAGAAAATATTCCTGACCTATACCCCTTTGCACTTTGACACCTTGAATCTGGGGGACTAGAAAAGGGTTCCTCCTGCAAAAGCTTCAGAATTAGCCCTTATGATTTATGAAGCAACTGTTAAACACAAGGTTTCATTGAGTACATATGAAGTAGGGAGTATGATAGAGCATAGAGGTGGGACTAATTGATTTGTAAGGTCCAAAGACTCTCAACCTAAAGAAAAGAAAAGAGCAGCTGTTTTACAAAACTGTATTTGGGACCAGAGGAGTGCTAGAAAAGCTTCGAGAAGGTGGAGCTTAAAAGAATTGAGACACCAAATGCCATATACATGCACAGGGTGGTCTGGGGAGCCTTTCTCAGTAATTTAGTCCAGTCTAATGAAATTTTTGGTGGGACTGATGTTTAGGCTGAAACTCCAATTCTTTGGCTACCTGATGCGAAGAGCTGACTCATCTGAGAAGACCCTGATGCTGGGAAAGATTGAAGGCAGGAGGAGAAGGGGACGACAGAGGATGAGATGGTTGGATGGCATCACCGACTCAATGGACATGGGTTTGGGTGGACTCCGGGAGTTGGTGATGGACAGGGAGGCCTGGCGTGCTGTGGTTCATGAGGTGGCAAAGAGTCGGACACGACTGAGCGACTGAATTGAACTGAACGGAATGAGATTTTTAAGCTAAATTGGTGTTATAGTAGTCCATCCAGGGGAAGCCCAGGGCAAAGGAGCACTGGCTTCCTCCCAGTGATGCGCTGGCACCAGCTACAGTTAACTGAGTGTGTACATCTCATCCTAACCCAGGGTTCAGTAATATCATGGCTTAAAATTGGCCATAGCCAGAGAATTTACACCAGTGAATAGGCAAATGCTACAAATGAGGGCTTTTTTTCCCTTCAGAAAGCCATTTGTTAAACATCCACTAGCAAACCGCTTCTAGTTTTAAATTTGAGGACAGTGATTCTCAGTGGTAAACAGGAACTACCAAGAATCTTGGTGATTTTCATACTCTCAAGAGAATTATGATCATTGTAAAGCATTCCTTGTCCCCTCTACCTTACTGCTGTGGAAAGCCACCTTGGGGGTGGGTCAAATTTCTAGAGTATTTGGTGCATTCAAGAGGTGCCAATATGGTTTAGCACCCTTCCCAGTTCCCAATAGTAGCTCAGACGGTAAAGCATACTCCTGTAGTGCAGGAGACCCGGCTTCTATCCCTAGGTCAGGAAGATGCCCTGGAGAAGGAAATGGCAACCCATTCTAGTATTCTTGCCTGGAGAATTCCATGGACAGAGGAGCCTGGCAGCCTAGTCCATGGGGTTGCAAAGAGTCAGACACAAGTGAGCGACTAACGGAGACCACTTCCCAGTAAGTCTAAGCCACAATTCTATTTCATGGTAGAATGAATACATGAAGTAGACAAGTAAGGAAGGGAGGCAGTACTAGGCAAGTGGTGCTCTGGGACAGTGAGAAAGCCCAACTGGACCAATTAGTTTCCAACAGCAAGACCTGGGGTGTAAGGGCAGAACTTTGGAGGTGGGAAATACCTTCTCTGAGAGGTAGAAAGAGAAGCTGGGGCCCACTCACGGAGCTTGAGTTTCAGCATATCCTTTGTCCAGGATTTCAATTACTAAGGGCACAGTATGGGGCATTAAGTCACTCCCTGAAGCTATAACTGAGGGTATTTTCAGGACTGTGAAGGAAGATTCCTAGAATAAATCAGATGCAAGTGATGAACCAGAACTGAAACTTCTTTAATCAAAGGATTCATGGTGAGCCATAAGGCATGGAGACCTGCACGCTCAGGCTTCCAAAGGCCTGTCATAAAGCAAATCAACAGTGTGATTGCCTAGGTGAATATAACTTAAGGTTAATGGGTGGAGAGAAAAAAAGATGTTTTGTGGTGTTCTCATCTCGCAGTACCATAAGGTTCTGTTTGGTGCTATTTATGTGCTATTTATGTACTATTTACCAGAAAAGTAAACTATTGCCCCACTGTCCCCATGTAATAATTCTCCTAGCATCACAAGATGCCTTTTGTTTGTATAAGAAACAATGAGAAGAAAACCTTTGTATGTGCTTGTATGTTGTGAGCATCTGTGTACCTGGGGGTGAGGGTTCTGGTATAGACTTATAAAATGAAGGGAACCTCTGAGAGCGGCCTGCGAAGTGTCTCGTTGTCTGCTTTTCATATACTGGGTGAAGTCGATGGCCCCAGAAGGAAGGAGGTGGGCTCAGTCCCACTGCCTTAGTGGGCAGGCGGCGTGGCTTCAATGAGCAGTTTAGGTCTGACACAGGCAGGATGCTTTAAAGTGCCAGTGCCAGGAAAGTTTGTTTTTCTGCTTCGGAGTCTGACTTGCCTCCAGTGTGTCTAAATTGTAGGGATTTGTGGTGGGGAGTGGGTTGGAGTTTGAGGAGAAAAAGGGAGGTAATGTCAGTCGGGAACTTTTAATCAGTTGTCCAAAGGAAAGTAAAGAAGTCAACAAATGGGTTATTTTAGCTCCCTTTATTGTATGATTAACTAATTATATAATTAAAGTTAAATGGAGACATCTAAACTGCAAGAGCAATACAAATTAGCAGTTTAAAAACACATCACTTCAACATCACCCACTGTTTACAATCTGTTTCTTAAAATGTCAGTTTATAGGCAGTCATTTCAATGTACATGCATCTCTGAGTTTTATTTGTTTCGTGCTCTAAGATATGGTCAGATTTTCTAAAAGATACAAGTACCTTTGACAGAGGGTAGGGAAAAACGTTCTTTTTCTGAACAAGTCTGTTAATTTTGTATAGGTTATTACTTTAACATTCACAACAAAATTATTTTTTCTTATTTTATCTATCATATTCCAATATCTCCCTATCCCACTCACCACTAATTATCTTGCTATGTTCATATCCTCTCTCCTATGTATCCCTCCTCCATCTCTTCCATTTTTTTACTTTTTCTTCTCTCTTTCTCATGCAGAATAGACATAGATACAGATATAGATGTACATATGCACTCTTAGTAACAAATGTCAACATTACATTTGTATATCATTTCCCCTAACTCCCCTGGCAAAAGCACAATTAATCATAAAACTAAGATCTGCATTTTTTAAGAAACAGCTTTGTAAATCAATTTAGTCACTTATCTCCAGAAGCACCCTCTCCCTGGGCTGCGGTTGTCTGCAGTAAAGCCAGGAGTTTTGGAATATTGCTGACAAATGCCTTGAAGTCATCTTGATTGTTAAAGATTTTTCTCTCATCTTCAAATACGGACAATAGCTTGGCTGGATGGTTCACTGGAGGCTTCAGGCCCAAGGACTTCAGCTGGTAGTAGATCTTGGTTCCAACTCTGTCTTCCTTGCACTGTAACTAAGGCATAGTTAGGTGTTAGACTTATATTTGTTGAAAATCAGTTCTCCTCTTTTCTGAGCAGCTTGCAAGATTATTTCTTTTCCTTTCAAATTCAAGAACTGCACAATTATGTGACTTGGATTTTTAGTTTGAGAAGTATATTTGAGCTGGGACCTGTTTATTCTGTGTGTAAGTTGAGATCTATGTTTAGCTCTGGAAATTTTTTCAATAATTTCATTAACAGTTTCAAGGTTACTCTCATTTTCCTCACCTTCAGAGATGCCAAGCACACAAATATTATACCTCCTTGATGTGTTTTCAAAATCCATCACTTTTTCTTCTAATGTGAGGGGCTTTCTTAAAAAATTTTTCTTTTGAGACTGAAGCTCAGTTTGCTCTTCATTTGTACTGATTCTCTCTTCCGTGGTATTTATTCAATAATTTTCCTCTCTCAGGGTTTCTTTCAGACTTGTGATCTTTGATGAGCTTTTCCTGTGTGCTTTTAAAATGTCCACATGGTCCTGAATCACCTTCAAGGTGGAAAACAACATCTCCCTCATATTGGCCCTTTCTTTGGGTTCTGCCTGCTGCTTCTCCAGGCCAGCTATATCTCTTAAAACCTCTGAGGTCCCTTGTTCCTCTGCAGCATCACAGTGCGTCTTGCTTGCTCCTAAGCTTGTCTTCATCATTTTCTTCATTCTCTTTCAAGCTTGAGTAGCGTTTGCTCTCTTTTTTTTCCTGCTTTTGTAGCTAAAGCTTCTGTTGGCTTCAAGGTGTTTCCGAAGCTCAGCAATTTGGTTCTGTACACAGCTGATTTCCCCTGTTCCCCAGAAGCTCAAGAGCTGGGATCTTTTAATCAAAATCCAATACCTATTTTAATCTATGATATGCTCAGAAAACTATAGGAAGTTAAGGTATAATTAACTGATGTGCTCTCCTCTAATAGCATTGAGAGAAAGAGTTTCATAGCCCTACAGGTAAGATGAAGAAATAGATAAATGCATAAATAAAAAATAATCACACATATAAAGACATCAGTACACTAAATACCTGAATACATAAATATACAGACACAAAAAACATTATATAAAGGCACAAAAACACAAACATGGAAGTAAAAATGTACATTAAATGAGCCTCATGTGTTCAAAATATCCTAACTGAGGGTACACAGAATATGTTTCTGATTAAACAACTAGGTGCATTAGAATTATAAAGTAGAGAGTGAGAGAAGTTCATCTAAACGTTTCAGTGTTTGTGGGAAGAAATTTTGACTTTGTGTCAGTTCAGTTCAGTCGCTCAGTCGTGTCCGACTCTTTGAGACCCCATGAATCGCAGCACGCCAGGCCTCCCTGTTCATCACCATCTCTCGGAGTTCACTCAGACTCATGTCCATCGAGTCCGTGATGCCATCCAACCATCTCATCCTTGGTCGTCCCCTTCTCCACCTGCCCCCAATCCCTCCCAGCATCAGAGTCTTTTCCAATGAGTCAACTCTTTGCATGAGGTGGCCAAAGTACTGGAGCTTCAGCTTTAGCATCATTCCTTCCAAAGAAATCCCTGGGCTTGAATTTCAGGCCTGGCGGAGCCACTTATTAGCTGTGTAATTGTGTGACGTTTGACAAGCTACTAAAAGTTATTTGAGTCTCCGTCTCCTCATCAGTCAAATGAGTATTCAATAACTGAGTTAAATTTGAATATAGAACTCTTTGTTACCTTCAGCCCTAATCATGTTTCTTTCTTTCTTTTTTTTTTTAATATCTCATTACAGTGGTATCTTGGATTTAGCTTGGTGATGATGGCAGCGGCAGAGACAGGACAGTGGTGGGGAAAGGAAAACTTGAATAGGACTCAAATGGATATCTTCTCAGGTCCCATAGCATCATTTTTCTTTCTGAACACTTAAAAAATATGGATGCAGCTTGATTATATCCAAAGTAGTGTAGAAATGGATGAAAGAGATGAGAAAATAAAGATAAACTCTGCCTTCAAGATTATGACCTAATGGGAGATATAACCATATTCATAGCTAAGTATAATGCAGAGCATGGTAAGTTTTGAAAGACAGACATCAGATAAAACATTATGGAACTGTAGAGGAGAAAACAGGTAATTCTGCTTGGCAGTACTTAGGAAGTTCTTCATCCGAGCCCTCCGGACTGAAGCATTCCCATCATCAGGCATGGTGAGGGCACTTACGAGGCTTCCTACTTCAAAACATCTGCTTCACACACCTGATGTGTCCGTGACTTTCCACCATATGATTTCGTTTTGGGGGGAATAGAAGGGCAAAGAAGTGCAAAGTATGGCAGCACAAGGTGTGTGGAAAGTGTTGGAAATGAGGCTAGGGACATGGACAGGAGCCAAATCATTAAGGGCCATGTGTAAATTTTAGTCAAATTTCTTCCTTGTGCTAAATTGAAAGGCCAAGTCATGGTCTAGGTCCAAGGGGAGGGCTCCTAACCAAGCAGAAAATGACCTTCTGACGTTAGTTATGCTATCCTGGGCACAGATCCTCAGGGACAAGGCTCAGAGGCCGCTTTTTCAGCTGACAGTCCACCTGTCCCCTCTAATTCAGTCTCCTAGTAGTTCAGGTTTCTGTTTCAAAAGAAAACAAACAAACAAAAAATCGGAGACAGGGTAGCTTACAATTACAGTTATGCATATTAAATACCCATATGTGAACATATTGGCACTTTCAGAGATCTGATAATTTAAAATCAGCGTCTATCACAGTCTGTAATGTATGCAAGTAGATAACTTTGAATGGGTTTGGAGGAGGACAGCTTAGAGGAGATGTTGTGTGTGGGGGGGGGAATAAAAATTAAGTGCAGTAAATTCAAATGCAAAAGGTGATTTCATCTGATTTTCATGTCAATTCTCAGAAACACTGAAAATTTCTATTGGAAACTAGTAAAACACTTTATCAGATTCACCCACTAAAAATTAGAACAGCTGTTTCGTACCTCTTCATTCAAAGCAACTTAAAAAATAGTCTTTAGAGCTCATAGTGTTTAGGTACTGTGAGATCTTAAGCAAATGGGGTATTGCACACATACTTTGCTTTCTAGTTTTGAGGATACATGGGCGAATAAAACAGAAAAATTTCCACATGTTAATCAGTGAATATTTTTACTAAGTATATGGATAAACTAACTTTCTAATGCTTCAATAGAAGAAGCAATTTTCACAACTTTAAGTTACTAAAGATACAGAACTGACTTTTCTGCAAGCTGTGACAATGGAATTTGCGGATGTCAGTGGCTAGGGTTGGTTAGCAGGTGGATAACTAAAGAGATTTTTGTATGGCTCTGTCTCATCTACTTTCCCTGCACCCCTTTCTTCAGAACCAAGTGAACAAAAGGAAGAGGAAGGGTAGGATTGTAGGAGAAAGATAATCAAAGCCTTATACATGTTTAAAAAGAAGTAGAGGAAAAGGTTTGGCTAGCTGGCATTAAAAATATTTTTGATTAACTGTGTGACCTTTACCTACAGATGATATTTTCTTAATATTTTTAACAAGATCTCCGGAAACTTAGGATGGCATAATCCACTGGGGAAATTGCAGTGCCAGGGAAATTGACAGTACAATTGTCATTGGGCATTATGATGTTAAAAATATATATTAACTAATGGAAATAGTGCTAGACACTAATTAAAGTCTCTAAATGACTTGTCATTATTAATAACTTTGTACTTCAACAAGGAGCACTTGCTGTGGAAGTTCTGTGACTATCCTGGGCACAGCATGACAATATTTAAAAAATATGTACACCATGAAAGAATCCCACTTGAAATAGCTGTAAGATGGCGCCAAAAGTTGCCAAGTGGAACTTAGCACGAACTCAAAATGAAGTGGAAGTTGTTCTTATGATCTCAAGAAGCAGTTTAAATTTTATACTTTTTGAAAATAACGTGCACTTACTTGAATTTCAAATGGTTAACCCCATTGCTTATTTACTTAACCAGTCTTGGTTGAATGTCCACTATGAACAAGGAACACTCACATATTTAGTGGAATAAGATGAGTGAAAGATAGGGGGAAGGAAAAAAGAATACAAAACCCTTTGCATATACTCTGGCAGCTAAAAGATTAATAAAACACATTCACTGCCCTTCTAGTAACTAAAAGTCTAGAAATAGAACAAAGATGTGTAAACAAATAAAAATGAAAGAAGAATGTACTAAAATTTGAAACTTCTCTGGTGGCTCAGATGGTAAAGCGTCTGTCTACAGTGCGGGAAACCTGGGTTCGATCCTTGGGTCGGGATAAGAAAAGTGCAGGAAAAAAGGTCATGAAGATTTCAGTAAAAAGCAATATTTTTAATATTTTTTCTAGCTGAAGGGATGGATAAGGCCACATTTGAACTGAACTCTGAAATATGGTTGGATTAATCTGGTGGCTGTAAATACTGGATGGTTAGTTCTCCAAGAGTAGAGAGGATGACTTACTCCTCTGTGTACCTCTTCTGCCTAACACAGACATAGTGCTAATAATAGTTTCTGTTTATCACATGCTTACTATTTGTGGGGCACCACGTTAACCATTTTCTATACATTGTCACATTTACCTTGACAACACTTCTGTGGCAGCAATAGGCACAGTAGCAGCAGCAACAACAACATTTGTGGAATGCTGACTGGGAGCCAGGTACCTTCCAAGACCCCTAGTGGAGGCCTGAAACCACTAAGAGTACCAAATCCTGAATATACTATGGTTTTTTCCTTATACATACATACTTATGATAAAGTTTAATTTATATATTAGACATAGTAAGAGATTAATAGTAATTACTAATAAAATAAATAATTATAACAGTATACTGTAATAAAGGGCTTCTCTGGTGGCTCAGTGCTAAAGAATCCACCTGCCAATGCAGGAGATGTGGGTTCAACCCCCGGATCAGAAAGAGCCCCTGGAGAAGGAAATGGCAACCCACTCCGATATCTTTGCCTGGGAAATCCTATGGACAAAGGATCCTGGCAGGCTATAGTCCATGGGCTTGCAAAGAGTCGAACACAATTTAGCGACTAAACAACAACTGTAATAAAAGTTGTGTGAATGTGCTCTCTCTCTCTCAAAAATACCTTATTGTGATAAAATGCCTACGTGATGAGATGGAGTGAGGTGAATGATAGGATCATCTGCTTCAGGAAATCATGGATCGTCCGGCTATGATGATGTCAACGATTGGTTGTTAGGAGCAGACAATGTCGATGCTTGGGGATCCTGGGTGGGACGGGTTTCGACAGTCTGAGAGTCACCACACTACTTCAGGATGGTACGTAATTTAAAACTTATGAATTGTTTATCTCTGGAGTTATCCATTTAATATTTTTGGACCACAGTTGACCTTGGGTAATGGAAATGGAAGAAAGCAAAACCATGGATAAGAGGGAGTCGACTACCGTGTATCAGTGTTAGTATCCCTGTTTTACACACGGGAAAAGTGAGGCCCAGAGAGGCTAAGCAACCTGTTTTTAAGATCACACAAGTTAGTCAGAGGGGGAGCTACAATTGGAATCTAAGTCCCATAGGAAGTAGTTAGAAATTTTGAATAAATAGGTGAATGAAAACTGAAAGAGGGAAGAAGAGAGATATTGTGAAGATAAGAACCAATGAGTGTGCAAACTGTTTGGGGGAGAAAGGGAGGCAAAACTGCCTTGGAATTTTCAACCTAAGCTAAGAAATGTCAATATTGTTTCTCTGAAAAAGATGAGGGTCCATGTACTGGATTTTAAGAAAAACTTTTATATAACATTTGAAAAACATTATGATTTTTTAACTTATAATATGAGTGATATGACTCAGTGGGTAAAGAATCCGCCTGCCAATGCAGGAGACATAAGAGATGTGGGTTTTATCCCTAGGTTGGAAGATCCCCTGGAGAAGGAAATAGCAACCCAGTCCAGTATTCTTGCCTGGGAAATCCCATGGACTGAGGAGCCTGGAGGGCTAGTCTATAGGGTCACAAAGAGTCGGACACGACTGAAGCAACTGAACACAGCATGAGTGATAGGCCATAGAGAACACCTCAAAGACCAGACAAAATGTTCATGCTGGTCATTTCTTTATGTTGCAGAGAATTATTGGTGATGTTCTTTTTCTTCATCCTTGTATTTTCTACTATGAAAACAAATTTGTGATTACTAAAGGAACTTTTAAAAGGTTGAGTAATATTTTAGGGTATATTTAAAAATAATCAGCATTCCTTGTTGTCAAGAAATACACACTTAAATATTTAAGAGTGAAAAGTGAAAGTCGCTCAGTCGTGTCTGACTCTTTGCCACCCCATGGACAGAAAACTGGAGTGGGTAGCCTTTCCCTTCTCTAGGGGATCTTCCCAACCCAGGGACTGAACCCAGGTCTCCCGCATCATAGGCGGATTCTTACAAGGGAAGCCCAAGAATACTGGAGTGGGTAGCCTTTCCTGTCTCTAGCGGATCTTCCTGACCTAGGAACTGAACTGGGATCTCCTGCATTGCAGGTGGATTCTTTACCAACTGAGCTGTCAGGGAAGTGCACTTATGAGTGATGTGGATATTAAAATTTCAACTTACTCTTAAATTGTTCAGGGAAAGAGAGAGAGAGGAAACAAATATATTAAAATGTCAAAATTTAGGGAATCTGAGAATTTTGGAACTGAAATTTTTTTACTATCCTTGAAACATTTCTCTTAGTCTAAATTTATTCTAAAATTAGGGGAAAAACACATGTTCAACTAGGTAAAGCAAAAAAGCCAGAGGAAATATATATATATATATATATATACACACACATATATATGAACTATAAATAATGCACAGCTACTATATACTAGATATATATCGTGTGCATCATTGATAGTTCATATATTTAGTTTGTGATTCATAAATATGAAATATTACAATTTTAAATATAATAAAGAAAAATAGTCATCAGAGCATCAAATTTCCACTCTTTCAACAGCACTTATTTCCATCAGTTTTCCTTCTTTGGCACTGCCAACTTATTCTTCTTAAAGTTGTCAATTGTACCAGAAAAAAACTCATTCCTAGTTTGCACAGTTGGCCATATCACCTATAGTATCATTTCAAAGGCCAACTTCTGTTCAACTTCTTCCAAATTGTCTTGAGATACTCAAGTCAGTGTTTATTTTGACCACTTTTTCTGAACTAATTAGCTGTTTAGTTGAGTTTCTCTGGATATTTGGTTAAATGGAAAATTGGTAAGGTGCTTTTGGAGAGTGAGGTGAAGTTGGACTAATGGGGGCAGTTAATCCAAGTGGTAAGCCTTTCATGCAAATACAGTTCACCATGGAAACCAAAGGAAACAACAACGAAAAAGAAGAAGATGGTTATATAAGGGTTGTGAAACTGCTTTTACTTTTGCTGTTCAGTTTCCCTTAGGTCAGATCTGATGACCATTATTATTTTTATTATAATACTCTATCTATGTATCGCACATTGCTCCTTTCTTACAAAGGGCTCATAGATCCTTTTGTTCATTTTTCTTCAAGACAGTTCTGCTAAATAGGGCCTTGGTACATGGAGCCAATTCTTATTTTTTTAGCTAGCTTAGTATACAGCACCTAATTGCAGGAAAAATAATCTGTTCAGAGGCAATGGTATCTTTGGACTGAATGTTGACATACCATATATAATATAGCTATTATAACTGATAATGGTCATAACAGCTTGTGATACTTTTGAAAGATGTTCTTGAATAGCATTGTTAGTAGATACACTAAAGAATTAGACGTAAGCTGAGCAGAAATGGAAATATATTAATAAGGCATCCCAGACTGAGAGAGTTTTCTTTGAATTTGTGTTCCCTAGGAGATTAGCAAAAAAAAAAGAAAAAAAAAAGTAACAACAACCTGAATTTCCTTTCAAATGAGAAGAACATTCCATGATTTTATTAATCTATCACCTTATAACTTAATGTCATCTGCTGGAAGTCATTCAAATGGAAAATATAAACAGGGAAGCTTTTCTAAAAGTCATGTTTATCACAAGGTAATAAGGTTATATTGAGTTATTTTAATGTAATTTAAAGTTTGGCTGTAAATAATTTGTATCTCTTCCAAGGTTAAAAACACATTAAGTACACATAAACACGAAGTAAGATCTAAAATATTCCTGAAATATGTTAACAATCACATTTATATAACAAATACTTTGTTTGTGACTGTCTCAACATTAAGCTAGACAAGTAGATGCAAAAATGAAGGGAGTTTGATTTGTGACGCTGTCCATTGCCCAGCAACGAGGGACTGTGGTTGTTTTTGCAGCATTGCACCACTTTAGGAGGCTGGGGACAGACTAGGCATATACCAGTTTTTTTCCACCTTAGGCTGAAACAGACAGCAAAATGAATTTAAATCTGTTATTTGTCAACAGGTTAAATTTGAGAACATTTACATTTAAAAGATGAATTTTGAAAATTTAAATGCCCTTGAATATCTAATTACACATGCTTTCATTCTGAAAATTAATTGCCAGAATGAAAACAAGACAAAATAGGACATTTTCTTGACTGCAGAATTGATGAGAGTTATTTTCAAAATAACTCTGAAATGAGCTTAATAGTACATGCTTCAAAAATAATTCTTAAAATGTTCACAAACATAAATGTGCAATTCTGCATTTGAATCCAAAACCCCCGGATGTATAAGCAAAGGATGAGATGTGGCTAAGTTGCAACACACATAAAAAAGACTGAGGGGTTCTCAGGGACTGTAAGCTCAATATTATTCAGTCGTGTGTTGTGGTTGCACCAAAAACTAAATTCATCTTTATCTGCATTAATAGAAAGATAGAGTCAGAAAGAAGAGAGTGATAGCACAGCCCAGCTCTGTGCTTGGCAGACCTGTGCTTGAAATGTTCAGTGAAAATAGCAGGATGGGAACAACATTTGGATAGCAGCCACAAACTAAAATGCATCTAAAAGGGCGAGAGGAAGATGCTGAAATCTGAAATGCAGAAGAGGGAATGCTGAGTAGGCCAGGGCTACCTTAACCTAGAAATGAGGAGAAACAGAAGGTAGTTGTCTCTGAATCCTCCTTTGACATAATCTCCTCCTCCTACTCTTTTCCTGTCTCTTTGGTCCCTTGTCTCTTCCTACCACTTCCATTCACTTATACTTCCTCCCTAAGGCTGTATCCTAAGTTGATGATGTTCCAGTTTGGTTCTATGACAAGTGTATAATTTCCCTGCATATCCTAGACACCACACTTCTCTGCAACCCCTTTTCACTTCCCCCTTACTCTTGTGCTTCCCCACTCATAGCTAGCAGGACTGGACCACAGTAAACCCCACCTCCTTCACATTTCATTTTTAGAAAAGCCTTCATGACCCTGGGAAATGAAAGAGAATCTGAGTTAACTAGCACAGATTCTGAAGCCAAAGTCTTGTAGACAAAAAAGGCCTAGGTACAAAAGGAGCCATTCTAATAAAGCTATAAAATGAACTTCTTCATTCTCCTTAATGCTTTCTGGCATTGGACATGAGAATCTGAGCACAGATCCTCATGGGTGGGCTGAAAGTGTTCTTGTAACACTAATCTAGGATGCTTACATATCAGGTTCTTATTTAACAAGAAGAAGAAAAGAGGGTGTTTGTTAATACAAAAGTTTGAACATAGAACATCACCGCCTGAATGATTAAACCTATTTCAGAGGGCTGAAATACTAATGACTCCAATTTGTCAAAACATAGGAGTTTTAATGGGGGGCAGGAAGGGTTGGCGTTGGTATGCGGCATAGGAATCAACAACTGCGTACTTTAAGGCAAAACAGAAAAGCTCTATCTAGCTGAAATTCTCAGAATCACTATAGGAAATTAGGTGTAATTGACTGATGTGATCTCACGTAATAGGAATGGGACTGAGTGCTTCGTATCCTCATAGTTAAAACAAGTAAATAAAATGAATTGACAGTGCACAAAATGCTTATGGTGTGTAACAGCTCATGCAAATTGGCTACTTCCTTGGTTTAAACATTTTGTAAATATAAATTGCTATGTTAGAAGATGACAGGGAAAGGAAACAAAAGGTAGAAGATAATAAGGAAAGGGATGGATAGATAGAAAAGATAGGAAGAGGAGGAACATGAGAAGAGGAAGAAAAGGGCAAAGAGGCACAGAAATAGAGGGAAAATGGAGAAAACAGGAGGGAGAGAGAGAGAGATGCAAATATCTGAGTGGCTACAATATATCTGTATGCACAAAAGTCTTCAGAAGAGAAATGAGAAATCAATGTGTTTCAACTTGGAGTCATCAATAACAATATCCTTATAATAATACTTGGAGAAGGCAATGGCAACCCACTCCAGTACTCTTGCCTGGTAAATCCCATGGACAGAGGAGCCTGGTGGGCTGCAGTCCATGGGGTCGCTAAGAGTCGGACACGCCTAAGCGACTTCACTTTCACTATAATAATACTGATGAATTAGATGTAAGTCCTGATGGATTCTTAGTCCAATCGCCACTTCCAGGGCTATTCAACTCTTGCTAGATGCCTTTGGTCTGAGTTGAAGGGCTCGACAAGCACATCACCATTGCTGTTTGAGTGGTCACAGCAAATTTATTTATAGTAGCCTCAAACTATAAAAATTCCAAATGCCCATCAACTGGTGAGTGGATAAATAAACTGCACTACATATGAATTACAGAATGCTACTCAGCAAGGAAAGGGGACAGACTATTGATAGACGTAGCAAATATTTGTTGTTGTTCAGTCACTAAGTTGTGTCTGACTCTTTGTGACTCCATGGACTGTAGCATGCCAGACTTCACCGTCCTGCATTGTCTCCCACAGTTTACTCAAGCTTATGTCCATTGAGTTGGTGATGCCATCCAATCAACTCATCCCCTGTTATCCCCCTCTCCTCCTGCCCTCAATCTTTCCTAGCATCAGGGTCTATTTCAGTGAGTTGGCTGTTTGTACCAGGTGGACAAAGTATTGAAGGTTCAGCTACAGCATCAGTCTTTCCAATGAATATTCAGGGTTGATTTCCTTTAGGATTGACTGGTTTGATCTCCTTGCTGTCAAGGGACTCTCAAGAGTTTTCTCCAGCATCAAAACATCAATTTTTCGGTGCTCAGCCTTCTTTATGGTCCAACTCTCACATCTGTACATGACTATTGGAAAAACCATAGCTTTGAGTATACAGATCTTTGTTGGCAAAGTGTTGTCTTTGCTTTTTAATATGCTGTCTAGGTTTGTCATAGCTTTTCTTCGAAGGAGCAAACGTCTTTTAATTTCATGGCTTCAGTCACTGTGCATAGTTATTTTGGAGCCCAAGAAAATAAAATCTGTCACTGTTTACATTTTTCCCCATCCATTTGCCATAAAGTGATGGGACCAGATACCATGATCTTCATTCTTTGAATGTTGAGTTTTAAGCCAGCTTTTTCACTCTCCTCTTTCACCTTCATCAGGAGGCTTTTTAGTTCCTCTTCACTTTCTGCCATTAGGGTGGTTTCATCTGCATATCTGAGGTTGTTGATATTTCTAGCAAACATAGATGAGTCTTGAAGACATATTATGCTAAGTGAAAGAAGCCAGACCTAAAAGGCTGTATATTGTATGATTCCATTTATATGGCATTCTAGAAAAGGCAAACTATAGTAATGGATAATAAATCAGTGGTTGCCGGGGACAAGGGTAGGAAGTACAAGATTTCTGCAAAGCAGAATGAGGGACCTTTGGGGGTGAAAGAAATGCTATTTATTTTGATTGTACTGGTGTGTGCATGTCTATGTTCATTTGTCACAACTCATAGAACTGTCTGCTTACAATTGGTGAATTCTAAATTATACCTAAAAAATGGCTGGTAAAAAACAAAAACAAAAAATTTCACCTAAGATCAACTTACTAATAAGTGTTCCTTAATCTTCATGAGGATCAGTATGTAGAAAATAGATATTTATGGGTCTAAAGCAGAGATTTAAAGGTGTTTGTTCACATGATTTCTTGGTGCCTTATTCATTAAGTTGAAGTTCTTCACTCTGGCATTCAAGATATTTTGTAATCTGATTCCACTCTGCCTTAGCAACTTTGAGTATGCATGCATGCTCAGCCGCTCAGTCATCTCTGACTCTTTGCAACCCCGAGGACTGAAGCCCTCCAGACTTCTCTGTCCATGGGATTTCTCATACAAGAATATTGGAGTGGGTTGCCCTTTCCTTCTCCAGGGGGTCTTCCAAACCCAGGGACTGAACTCTTGTCTCCTGTGCCTCCTGCATTGCGGGTGGATTCTTTATGACTGAGCCACCTGGGAAGCTTGATTTTACACACACACACACACATATATATACATACACTCTTGACTACTATCAGGCAGTTCTTCTCACTTCATACAACATGCCCTCCCTGCTTAATCTCCTGGCATGCATGTGCCATGTTTATTTCCATCTACTTACTTTTGCTTTTGCATATTTACCCTCTATGTTCTGGTATGCCTTACCCTCATTTGTCCACCCATTTATTGAGTGCCTACTGTGTGCCAAGTTTTAATAATTAGACACATTACTAAGGCTGCTAAAGTCTCTGTCTTCACAGAGCTGGCTGTTACCATGCAATCTGGAAAGGGTTATGTATGGTAGTGGAAAATACACGGTATTAGTACTACAGAGGAAAGGAAAAACCAAAATTTAGGAACAGAGTTGTCAAGAATAGCTTCTCAAAAGAAATAACATATACCAATTTCATCTTCAGAGAACTCTATTTGAATGTTCTTCCTTGTATAATCAACCTAATTGTGTTTCCAAAAAGTAAAGTGGTTAATTATTGTATTGTTCACTCACATGTTAAAGAGTGGAGATTATAGCCCTTTCAGTTTTCTGTTCTCTAAGCCACTCTGATCAGTTTCTTCAAAGACTCTTTATATGATACAGTTTTGCCTTCCCCACCCATCCTAGTTGCTCATCTACGTGTGTGCTGGTTTATTTATGTCTTCGTGAATTCTGGCACCCAAAACTGAGTAAAGAATTCCAGGCATCATCGTGAAAGGATGGAGAACAGTAAGATTCTCATATCCCTCATTTTGGATATTCTACTTCTGTAAATATAACCTAAACTGACAGCATCTTTTAAATCTGTGGTTAATAAGGATATACGGAGAAGGAAATGGCAACCCAATCCAGGATTCTTGCCTGGGAAATTCCATGGACAGAGGAGCCTTGTGGGCCACAGTCTGTGGGGCCGCAAGAGTCAGACATGACTGAAGCTACTTAGCATGCATGGAATCTAGAAAGATGGTACTGATGAGCCCACTTGTGGGGCAGTGATGGAGACGTACCAGGACCAAGGGAAAGAAGAAAGATGCACCTCACAAGAGACTGAGCCAGACCTGCCCTTGAGTGTTTGAGGGTCTCCTGCAGAGGCATGAGTCGGCAGTAGCCTGCCACAGTGACAGAGGATCTCCATTTTTAATTCAAAATACTAAGATCATGGCATCCGGTCCCATCACTTCACGGCAAATAGATGGGGAAAGAATGGAAACAGTGACAGACTTTATTTTCTTGGGCTCCAAAATCACTGTGGACAGGGACTGCAGCCATGAAATTAAAAGATGCTTGCTCCTTGGATGAAAAGCTACAACAAACCTAGACAGTGTATTAAAAAGCAGAGACATTACTTTGCCAATAAAGGTCCGTCTAGTCAAACCTCTGGTTTTTCCAGTAGTAATGTATGGATGTGAGAGCTGGACAATAAAAAGGCTGAGTGCTGAAGAACTGATGCCTTTGAAGTGTGGTATTGAAGAAGACTCTTGAGAGTCCCTTGGACTACAGGGAGATCAAACCAGTAGATCCTAAAGGAAATCGACCCTGAATATTCACTGGAAGGACTGATGCTGAAGCTGAAGCTCCAATACTTTGGCCACCTGATGCAAAGAGCTGACTCACTGGAAAAGACCCTGATGCTGAGAAAGCTCGAAGGCAGGAGGAGAAGGGGACAACAGAGGATAAGATGGTTGAATGGCATCAACTCTATGGACATGAGTTTGAAAAACTTCGGGAGATGGTAAAGGATAGGGAAGCCAGGCGTGCTGCATACCATGGCATTATGAAGAGTCAGACACTACTGAGTGACTGAATAACAACAAATGGAGACACAGACATAGAGAACAGACTTGAGGACATGGCGGGGGAAAGAGAGGGCGGGATGAATTGAGAGAGTAGCATGGAAACATATACATTACCACATGTGAAACAGATAGCCAGTGGAAATTTACTGTATGACACAGGGAGCTCAGATCTGGTGCTCTGTGACAACCTAGAGGGATGGGGTGGAGTGGGAGGGAGGAAGGTTCAAGAGGGAGAGGACATATGTGTATCTACATCTGATTCATGTTGACGTATGGCAGACACCAGCACAACACTGTAAAGCGATTATCCTCCAATTAAAAAGAAAGAAGGAAAAAAATATGATTAAGAATCAAGGCTAAATTATGGTTATAAAGTAGATACTGCGTAGTATGTAATGCTTTTATACATTCTCACAATGTAGATAGAGAAAAACTGGGAAAAAAGGGGGAAAATCAGGAGAGGATATTAAAAATAGAAAAATCTTAAAAAAATTTTTATTCAAACTTAAAACTTTTTATTTTATATTGGAGTATAGCCAATTAACAATGGTGTGGTAGTTTCAGGTAGTTTCCCAGAATACAGAAGGGACTCAGCCATATATATACATGTATCCATTCTCCACCAAACTCCCCTCCTATCCAGGCTGGCACATAACATTGAGCAGAGTTCTCTGTGCTATACAGTAGGTCCTTGTCGGTTATCCATTTTCAATACAGCAGTAAGTAGATGATGTAAGCTCATTTGTGTCATTTCTTTTTAGCTCCCACATGTAAGGGATGCCATAGATATTTCTCCTTTCTGTCTGACTTAAAAATACAAGAAATTGAAAGGACAACCCACAGGATGGGAGAAACATTTGCAAATCATGTATCTAATTAAGGATCTATTTTCCAGAATGCATAAAGAACACTTAACAGTCAACAACAAAAAGACAAGCAACCTAATTAAACAACAGCCAAAGGACTTGAATAGACATTGCTCCAAAGCAGATGTGCAAATGTCCAAGAAGTACAAGTACATCTTTAGCCATTAGAGAAATGCAAATAAAAATCACCATGAGATACCACTTCACACCCACTATGATGGTTATTACAAGTAAAACAAACAAAAATAATATGTTTTGGAGAAGATGCAGAGAAATTGGGACCCTCATATACTGTTGGGATTGCAAAAATGGAAGATCACTGTGGGAATCAGTGAGGTGGGTGGTTACTCAATAAGAGAAACATAGAATTACCATTGTTGTTGTTGTTCCCTCTTCCCAGTCCTGTCTTGCTCTTTGCAACCCCGTGGACTGCAGCACACTCAAGCCTCCCTGGCCCTCACCACCTCCCGAAGTTTTCCCAAGTTCATGTCCATTGCATCGGTGATGCCATTCAGCCTCCTCATCCTCTGATACCCTCTTCTCCTTCTGCCCTCAATCTTTCCCAGCATCAAGGACTTTTCCAATGAATTGGCTGTTCCCATCAAATGACCAAAATACTGGGGCTTCAGCTTCAGCATCAATCCTTCCAACAAGTATTCACGGTTGATGTCCCTTAAGATTGACTAGTTTGATCTCCTTGCTGTCCAAGGGACTTTCAGGAGTTGTCTCCAGCACCACAGTTCAAAGGCATCAATTCTTTGGTGTGCTGCTGAATTTACAGTCCAGATCTCACAACTATAGGTGACCACTGGAAAGACCAGAGCCTTGACTATATGGACCTTGGTCGACAGAGTAATTTCTCTGCTTTTCAACACACTTCTAGGTTTGTCACAGCTTTTCTTCCAAAGAACAAGCATCTTTAAATTTCATGACTCCTGTCACCATCCACAGTGATTTTGGAGCCCCCAAAGAGGAAATCTGTCACTGTATCCATTTTTTCCCCTTCTATTTGCCATGACGTGATGGGACCAGATGCTATGATCTCAGTTTTTTGAATGTTGAGTTTTAAGTCAGCTTTTTCACTCTTTTCCTTCACCCTCATCAAGAGGCTCTTTAGTTTCTTTTTGCTTTCTAACTGTTGCTTCTTGATCTGCATACAGGTTTCTCAGGAGACAGGTAAGGTGGTCTGGTATTCCCATTTCTTTAATAAGTTTCCACAGTTTGCTGTGATCCACACAATCTGTTGCTTTCCTCTACTTATTTGCATTGTTCATTTAATAAGTCTTCCTTATCTCGCCTTGCTATTCTCTGGAACTCTGCATTCAGTTGGGTGTATCTTTCCCTTTCTCCTTTTCCTTTTGCTTCTCTTCTTTTCTCAGCTGTTGGTAAACCTCCTTTGCCTTGTAAAACCTCCAAAGACAATTACTTTGCCTTCTTGCATTTCTATTTTGGGAGGATAGTTTTGGTCAATGCCTACTGTACAATGTTATAAACATCTATCCATAGTTATTCGGGCACTCTGTCTACCACATCTAATCCCTTGATTCTACTTGTCACTGTATAATCATAAGGGATTTGATTAGGTTATACCTGAATGGCCTATTGGTTTTCACTACATTCTTCAATTTATGCCTGAACTTTGCAATAAGAAACTCCTGATCTAAGCCCTGTCAGCTCCAGGTCTTGTTTTTGCTGACTATATAGAGCTTTTGCATCTTTGCCTGCAAAAAATACAATCAATTTGATTTTGGTATTGACCATCTGATGATGTCCGTGTGTAGAGTCATCTCTTGTGTTGTTGGAAGAGGGTGTTTGCTATGACCAGTATGTTCTCTTGACAAAACTCTCTTAGCCTTTTCCCTGCTTCATCTTGTACTCCAAGGTCAAATTTGCCTGTTATTCTGGGTGGCTCTTGACTTCCTACTTTTGCATTCTAATCCCCTATAATGAAAAGGACATATTTTTTTTTGGTGTTAGTTCTAGAAGGTGTTGTAGGTCTTCGTAGAACCAGTCAACTTCAGCTTCTTCAGCATCAGTGGTTGGAGCATAAACTTGGATTACTGTGATATTGAATGGTTTGCCTTGGAAACAAACTGAAATTATTCTGTCATTTTTGAGATTGCACCCAAGTACTGCATTTCAGACTCTTTTGTTGACTTTGGTGGTTACTTCATTTCTTCTAAGGGATTCCTGCCCACAGTAGTAGATATAATGGTCATCTGAATTAAATTGGCCCATTCCCATTATTCACTTTGTTCATTGATTTCTAAGATGTCGATGTTCATTCTTGCCATCTCCTGCTTGACCACGTCCAGTTTACCTTGATTCAAGGACCTAACTTTTCTGGTTCCTATGTAATATTGTCCTTTACAGTTCAGACATAACTTTCACCACCAGACACATCCACAAGTGAGCATCGTTTCTGCTTTAGCCCAGCCACTTCATTCTTTCTGGAACTATTAGTAATTGCCCTCCACTCTTCACCAGTAACATATTGGACAAATTCCAACCTGGAGAACTCATTTTCTGGCGTCATATCTTTTTACCTTTTCCTATTGCCCATGGAGTTCTAGAGGAAAGAATACTAGAGTGTGTTGCCATTTTCTTGCTCCAGTGGACCACAGTTTGTCAGAACTCTCCACTAAGATCCATCTGTCTTCAGTGTTCCTGCATGGCATGGCTCATAGCTTCACTGAGTTATGCAAGCACCTTCACCACAACAAGGCTATGATCCATGAAGGGGGCAAGCAGAACTGGGGATGTCAATTTGCTCAAGCAATGAAACTACATTGGTACAGCACCTGAAATTGAAATCACCACCTGGTCAAGCTAATGAAAATACACTGTCATTCTCCAAGACCATCTGTTTTCTGCACAGGCCAAATAGGCTACTTTAATGGGAGTATGGAGTAAATCATCACTCCTGCATGTTTGTAGCCCTTGATGGTGCTGCAAATCTCTGAAATCCACTCAGGTATGTGCAAGGCTTTTGGTTTACTATATTTCTAGATAAAGGCAATTCTAATTGCTTTCATTTGGCCATCCCTACCAAAATAACCCTCATTTTGCATACAGGTCTGTTGTGGAGTCTGCCAGTTGCTGAATATGTCTATCTTAAGTTTGCATTCTGGAATTGTGTAGATAAGCATGGGATTGGTTTGGGTACACACCGGTCCCAATGGAGAAGAGTCTGAGCTGAAATTTCATTGATCCCTTGACCTCCATAAGCTCCTACTATGACTGATGGACCATAGTGACACTTGGGCATCTTGGAATCAGAGCCAGTGTCCAATAGTCACCAAAAGATTTTCTCCTAATTCAAAATCACATTGACTAAAAACTCTAGGTCCCTTTCAGGAAGGCAGGGAAACAGACTAACAGTATATATTTCAGTAAAGTGTACCGAGGCATGATGGACACCTACTTATGGATTTCAAAACTTACTCCAAAGCTACAGTTAACAAAACTGTGTGGTACTAGCATAAGGATAGACACATAGATCAGTGAAATAGAGTTAACAATATGGAAATAAACCCATAAATCTATTCATGAACATAAATCCCAAAGAGTGGAAAACAGAAACCTGTACAGGAATGTCCATCACAGCACTATTCTCAGTATGCATAAAGGAGAAGTCACCCAAATGTCCATCCACTGCCTAGTGGATACAAAAAATGTGTAGTCTAGCCATGCAGTGGAATACTAGTCAACCAGGAAAAGGAAAGAAGTACTGATTCATGCTACTGATTCATTCATATGTGCATGAACCCTATGCTCAGTGACAGAAGGCCACATATTTATTGTATGCCTCTATCTCTAGGAAGTCTCCAGAATAGGCAAAGGGCTGTGGACAGGAAGCTGATGAGTGGTTGCCTGAGGACTATGGGCTGGGATGGGGTAAGGGAAATTGCAGGAGGGGGCAGTGGGGAATGATTGCCTGGCCAGGTACAGGGGTTTTTCTCTGCAGTGGTGCAAACATTTTGGAACTAGATACAGTCATGATGGTGGCCCAGCACCACCAGTGTATACTTGGTGCCACTGGGTGGTCTGCTGCCTTTTCTGTACAAAGGTCCTGTGCAGTGGAAAGGCAGAGTTTTGACAAAGAGCGGGTCCAGTGGGCAGGGTGAGCAGGATTCTGCCAGCATCATTTCTTTGCAGGCCCAGGCCTGTAGGGGTTAGGGGAAGGGTGGGAAGCATGAGAAAGCAATGACCTCACAGGGTCTACTTGTCACAGAGCATGCGTTCCAACCAATGAGGCGCTGGCCAGCAGTGATACGGAGTAGAGATCTGAGAGTAGCAGTTGTCTTGAGAGGTTGGAACCAACTGGCTCATCTCACCATATCTCGTCTCACTGTATCTCATCTCGCTGCACCTTATCCCACCACACCTCTTCCCACTGCAAAGAAGAGCAAGGCCTTGGAGAAAGCGGGCTCAACATCCAGCATGCCGGAGAAAAGATGTCATCAGAGGTCGTCTGGTATCCGCTCCCACACCGCTGGAGCTGAGCTGTCCTTCTCTGTGAGCTACATGGAGCACCTCCTGCGCAAAGGCCCGATGCCTGAGCTCGTCTGCATCAGTCTTCCTAGCAGCGATTATTCAGGACCTGACATCCAAGGTCCTAGAACTGGCAGGCAACAAGGCCCAGAATAACGCTCAGAAGCACATCACCCCCAAGTTGGTGGACATGGCGATCCACAACAATGCTCTGCTCAGCAGCTTTTTTGGGATGACAACCATCTCCCCTGGTGGCCCCGGGTCTACGCTAGCTGCCCAACTACACCTGGGTTCCCAGTGGCCAGTCCCTGTCCCTGGACAGGCTTCCTCTGGCTGTCCTGTGCCAGTCCTGCTCACCAACCAATTGCATAGGCCGGTGCCTTGGGCCCAGTAATTTCAAATCAATAAAGTGTTTCAAGACATCCTTGTGTGCTTCAGTCACTTGGTGTGGAAGGTGGTGGTGGGACACGGATTGTTTGAGGGATGGAGGTCGGGGGTCTGGTTGGAGCAGAGGGGGAGTGTTGCGGGTGTGGGTGGAGTCGGGGATGGTAGGCAGAGAGGAGAAGTCGCTCATGGTGATAGTGCATGGTGTGGCCCTGGGTGGGAGAGGCTGGCTGCAGCAGAGGTGGGGGTGGAGTGGGGTCTCGGGGGAGGCGAGGGGAACAGAAGGCTCCCCCATTGGCTCTGAGCAAGTGGGAGCCAGGCCAAGTTCGCAGAGGGACCGGGTCCTGGTGGTGACGCTCAGGACCGTGAGGGCAGCATTGTAATAGGGCAAAGGCGGCAAGATGACGGACAAAGCCATGGCACGGGATGCAGGGGTGGGTGGACAGTGTGCTTGACATGAATTCCCATGGGGGCAGGGGCCTAGACAGTAAGACTGTGGTGAGATGGGGATTGGGGTGGGTGGGACACAACGAGCACGAAAGCAAAGTCAGAATCAGAGTCATGTGGGGTCGAGTTAACTTTTGGCCACGTTTCTTTAGAGATGCCAGGAGATGCCCTGCTTGGCAAACTGCATAAAAAGTCACCTAGCAACTGCGGGCCATGACACCACCCTCAATTTGCATATGTGACGTTTGCGGAGCCAGGCTCCGCCTCCAGCGACTTGATTTGTACATCACCTTGGAAATGGACCTTTAGCCTAGAAAGCTGGAGTAGTAACCATGTGTGAGACCCACGTTTTAAAATTAATGCTATTTCTTTATGCCTTAGGTAGACTGGATTTGATTAGTAAGAAACTTTATACCTACTGCTGCTTCCCTGATAGGGTACTAGCCTTTTACTGACCTTTTATAGCTTCATTCTAAATAATGAGAACAAAATACCTGCCCACCATTTCAGTCGGGCTTCCCTGGTGGCTCAGAGGTTAAAGCGTCTACCTCCAATGCAGGAGACCCGGGTTCGATCCCTGGGTCAGGAAGATCCCCTGGAGAAGGAAATAGTAACCCACTCCAGTATTCTTGCCTGGAGAATCCCACGGATGTAGAAGCTTGGTAGGCTACGTCCACGGGGTCCCAAAGAGTTGGACACGACTGAGCGACTTCACTTTCACTTTCACCATTTCAGTATAATGGTGAGAAGAATTAGAAACATATATGATATATATATATATATATAATATAACATAAAAGATATTTTTAAAATATGCAAAAATATGCTGTTTAGTTGCTCAGTCATGTCTCTTTGCAACCCCATGGACTGTATGTAGCCTGCCAGTCTCCTCTGTCCATTAAATTTCCTAGGCTAGAATACTGGAGCAGGTTGCATTTCCTCCCCCACCGAGGGATTGAACCTGTTTCTCTTGCATTGGCAGGGGGATTCGTTGCCACTCAGCCACCAGGGAAGCCCATATAAAAATATAATTGTGCTAAAATAAGAATTTACTAAATAGAAAGGGTAGTTCTGAATGTTGAGCTTTAAGCCAACTTTTTCACTCTCCTTTTCTACTTTCATCAAGAGGCTTTTAGTTCCTCTTCACTTTCTGCCATAACAGGGGTTTCATCTGCATTATCTGAGGTTATTGATATTTCTCCCAGCAATCTTGATTCCAGCTTGTGCTTCTTCCAGCCCAGAGTTTCTCATGATGTACTCTGTATAGAAGTTAAATAAGCAGGGTGACAGTATACAGCCTTGACATACTGCTTTTCCTATTTGGAACCAATCTGTTGTTTCATGTCCAGTTCTAACTGTTGCTTCCTGACCTGCATATAGGTTTCTCAAGAGGGGTCAGGTGATCTGGTATTCCCATCTCTATCAGAATTTTCCAGAGTTTATTGTGATCCACACAGTCAAAGGCTTTGGCATAGTCAATAAAGCAGAAATAGATGTTTTCCTGGAACTCCCTTGCTTTTTCCATGATCCAGTGGATGTTGGCAATTTGATCTCTGGTTCTTCTGCCTTTTCTAAAACCAACTTGAACATCTGGAAGTTCACGGTTCACATACTGCTGAAGAGAATTTTGAGCATTACTTTACTAGCATGTGAGATGAGTGCAACTGTGCAGTAGTTTGAGCATTCTTTGGCATTGCCTTTCTTTGGGATTGGAATGAAAACTGACCTTTTCCAGTCCTGTGGCCACTGCTGAATTTCCCAAATTGGCTGGCATATTGAGTGCAGCACTTTCACAGCATTATCTTTCAGGATTTGAAATATCTCAACTGGAATTTCATCACCTCTGCTAGCTTTGTTTGTGGTGGTGCTTCCTAAGGCCCACTTGACTTCACATTCCAGGATGTCTGGCTCTAGGTGAGTGATCACACCATCGTGCTTATCTTGGTCGTGAAGATCTTTTTGTACAGTTCTTCTGTGTATTCTTGCCACCTCTTCTTAATATCTTCTGCTTCTGTTAGGTCCAGATCATTTCTGTCCTTTATCAAGCCCATCTTTGCATGAAATGTTCCTTTGGTATCTCTAATTTTCTTGAAGAGATCTCTAGTCTTTCCCATTCTGTTGTTTTCCTCTATTCTTTTGCATTGATCGCTGAAGAAGGCTTTCTTATCTCTCCTTGCTATTCTTTGGAACTCTGCATTCAGATGCCTATATCTTTCCTTTTCTCCTTTGTTTTTTGCTTCTCTTCTTTTCACAGCTATTTGTAAGGCCTCCCCAGACAGCCATTTTGCTTTTTTGCATTTCTTTTCCATGGGGATGGCCTGGATCCCTGTCTCCTGTACAATGTTACAAACCTCTGTTCATAGTTCATCAGGCACTGTATCTATCAGATCTATTCCCTTAAATCTACCTCTCACTTCCACTGTATAATCATAAGGGATTTGATTTAGGTCATACCTGACCTAAAGTAGGTTTTCCTTACTTTCTTCAATTTGAGTCTGAATTTGGCAACAAGGAGTTCATAATCTGAGCCACAGTCAGCTCCTGGTCTTGTTTTGCTGACTGTATAGAGCTTCTCCATCTTTGGCTGCAAAGAATATAATCAGTCTGATTTCGGTGTTGACCACCTGGTGATGTCCATGTGTAGAGTCTTCTCTTGTGTTGTTGGAACAGGGTGTTTGCTATGACCAGTGCATTTTCTTGGCAAAACTTTATTAGCCTTTGCCCTGCTTCATTCCATATTCCAAGGCCAAATTTGCCTATTACTCCAGGTGTTTCTTGACTTCCTACTTTAACATTCCAGTCCCCTATAATGAAAAGGACATCTTTTTTGGGTGTTAGCTCTAAAAGGTCTTGTAGGTCTTCATAGAACCGTTCAACTTCAGCTTCTTCAGCATTACTGGTTGGGGCATAGACTTGGATAACTGTGATATTGAATGGTTTGCCTTGGAAATGAACAGAGATCATTCTGTCATTTTTGAGACTGCATCCAAGTACTGCATTTCAGACTGTTTTGTTGACCATGATGGCTACTCCATTTCTTCTGAGGGATTCCTGCCCGCAGAGTAGATATAATGGTCATCTGAGTTAAATTCACCCATTCTAGTCCATTTTAGTTCGCTGATTCCTAGAATGTCGACGTTCACTCTTGCCATCTCCTGTTTTACCACTTCCAATTTGCCTTAATTCATGTACCTAACATTCCAGGTTCCTAAGCAATATTGCTCTTTACAGCATCGGACCTTACTTCTATCACCAGTCACATCCACAGCTGGGTATTGGTTTTGCTTTGGCTCCATCCCTTCATTCTTTCTGGAGTTATTTCTCCACTGATCTCCAGTAGCATATTGGGCACCTACCGACCTGGAGAGTTCCCCTTTCAGTATCCTATCATTTTGCTTTTTCATACTGTTCATGAGGTTCTCAAGGCAAGAATACTGAAGTGGTTTGCCATTCCCTTCTCCAGTGGACCACAACTTTAAACTCTCAATAGTTGTCAAACTCTTTCTTCAGACCTAATCCTTGAGGTGGATTTCCCTGGTGGCTTAGATGGTAAAACGTCTGCCTACAGTCTGGGAGACCTGGTTCGATCCATGGGTCGGGAAGATCCCCTGGAGAAGAAAATGGCAACCCACTCCAGCTCTTGCCTGAAGAACCCCATGGATGGAGGAGCCTGGAAGGCTACAGTCCATGGGGCTGCAAAGAGTCAGACACGACTGAGTGACTTCACTTTCACTTTCAATCCTTGACAACCACTGCTCTGTTCTCCATCTCCAAAAAAACCGACCTTTCGCATATGTCTTGTAAGTGGATTCATTAAGTCTGTCAGCTGTTGAGGTTGGCTGCTGTTACTAAACGTACTGCTTTTGAGGTTCATTGAGATTGTTGTGTGTATCAGCAGTTATGTTCTATTGTTGAGTAGTATTCCATTGTGTGGATGTACAACAGTTTGTTTAACCCTTGGTCTATTGTAGGACATTTTGGTTGTTTCCAGGTGTTTGGCAATTTTGAATAAAGCAGATATGAACATTCAAGGATAATTTTTATATGAACATAAATGTTCATTTCTCTAGGGTATATATCCAGGAGTTGGCTGACTGATTCATATGAAAAGGTTCCTCAGGTCTCTTCACAAATAGCCTCATCCTCATGCCCTAGGGGCAGCCACTGTTTTATATTTTTCACCACATATTGGTCTTACTTGTTTTAGAACTTCAAAAAATGGAATCATACATGTAAGTACTTTCAGTGAAGCTTCTTTTGAAAGGCATTGGAAACCAGTATGCCTTGTTCCCAGCTTCCCAAGATGTGGTCCACTGATCAGTGGGCTAGCAGCTACTGAAGACAACAAAACCCAGGCCAGCCCAGCCTCCAATTACGTCCACAGTGATCTGCCTTGCCACAGCAGAGGGACCCGTGAAGGACACACAGGGGGCACCTCTGTGCCACATAGCTCTGATGAGCAGTAGTGCGCTGCTGTGGCCCATAAGGTGTCTCCTGTATGAGACTACTTCTCCAAAATCAGGAAATGTAACTGACCTACTTAGTACATAGAAAAAATCACAGAGAGCTGGCAAATTGAAGAAAAGATAAATATGTTCCATACAAAGAACAAGACAAAACAGAACTAAACAAACCGGACATAAAAACTCTACCCAGTAAAAAGTTCAAGGTAATGATCACAAAGACACTCAATGAATTTGGGAGAAGAATTGATGAACATAGTGAGAATTTTAACAACGAGTTAAAAACTATAAACAGAACCAAATAAAGATAAAAAATTCCATAACTGAAATGTTAAAATACTGTCGAAGTAATCAACGGAAGAGTAGATGATACAGAGGAACAGATCTGTGAGCTGGAAGGGATAGTAGTGGAAATCATCTAGCTGAAGAGAAAAAGAGAATTTGATAAAATGAAGATAGAAGAAGCCTGGGACAGCATCAGGTGTACAAACATTCACATCATATGGGTCTCAAAGGAAAAGAAATACGAAGTTTCAGTTATAAAAGATACATTAGTTCTTGAGATTTACTGTAGAGCTTATAGCCTATGATTAACAATATTGTATTGTATACTTTAAATTTTACTAAAAGGGAAGATTTGTTAAACATCATTACAAAATAATAATAACAGTAATAAAGAGGGCAGGAGGGAACTATAAATCAAATCCCGTATGATTATAGAGAGGGATTAGATCTGGTAGACAGAGTGCCTGAAAAACTATGGACGGAGCTTTGTAACATTGTATAGGCGGTGGTGACCGAAGCCATCCCAAAGGAAGAGAAATATAGGAAGGCAAATTGGTTGTCTGAGGAGACCTTATAAATAGGTGAAAGAAGAAGAGAAATGAAAGGCAAAAGGAAAAGAGAACCATACACCCAACTGAATGCAGAATTCCAGAGAATAGCAAGGAGAGATAAGAAAACTTTCTCAAATGATCACTGCAAAGAAACAGAGGAAAACAATAGAATGGGAAAGACTAGAGACCTCTTCAAGAAATTTAGAGATGCCAAGGGAACATTTCATGCAAAGATGGGCACAATAAAGGACAGAAACTGTATGGACCTAACAGAAGCAGAAAATATTAAGAAGAGGTGGCAAGAATCACAGAAGAACTATACCAAAAAGGTCTTAATGACCCAGATAATCACTCAGATAGAGCCGGGCATCCTGGAATGTGAAGTCAAGTGGGCCTTAAGAAGCATTACTACAAGCAAAGCTAGTGGAGATGATGGAATTCTAGCTGAACTATTAAAAATCCTAAAGGATGATGCTGTTAAAGTGCTATACCAGAAAATCTGGAAAACACAATGGTGGTCACAGGACTGGAAAAGGTCAGTTTTCATTCCAATCCTCCAAAAGGGCAATGTCAAAGAATGTTCAAATTGCCATACAACTGCACTCATTTCACATGCTAGCAAGATGATGCTCAAAATCTTTCAAGCTAGGTTTCAGCAATACATGAACTGAGAATCTCCAGATGTACAAGCTGGATTTAGAAAAGCTAGAGGAACCAAAGTTCAAATTGCCAACATCCACTGGATCATCATCAAAAACAATAACAACAACAAGAAGGGAATTCCAAAAGAAATCTACTTCTACTTCATTGACTATGCTAAAGGCTTTGTGTCAATCACACACACACACACAAAACTGGAAAATTCTTGAAGAGATGGAAATACCAGACCACCTGACCTGCCTCCTGAGAAACCTGTATCCAGGACAAGAAGCAGCAGTTAGTACTGGACATGGAACAACGGACTGGTTCCAGATTGGGAAAGGAATATGTCAAGGCTGTATATTGTCACCCTGCTTATTTAACATATGCAGAGTGCATGTGTGCATGCTAAGTCATTTCAGTTGTGTCCAACTCTGTGTGACCCCATGGACTGTAGCCCACCAGGCTCCTCTGTCCATGGGATTCTCCAGGCAAGAATATTGGAGTGGGTTGCCATTATATCATGTGAAATGCCAGGCTGGTTGAATCACAAGTTGAAATCAAGATTGCCAGGAGAAATATCAATAACTTCAGATATTTAGATGAAACCACTTTAGTGGCAGAAAGCAAAGAGGAACTAAAGAGACGCTTGATGAAGGTGAAAGAGAAGAGTGAAAAAACTGGCTTAAGACTCAACATTCACAAAATGAAGATCATGGCAGCTGGTCCCATCACTTCATGGCAAATAGAAGGGGAAAAAGTGGAAACTGACAGATTTTATTTTCTTGGGCTACAAAATCACTGTGGACAGTGGCTGCAGCCATGAAATTAAAAGACACTTGCTCCTTGGAAGAAAATCTAAGGCAAACCTAGGCAGTGTATTAAAAGTAGAGATATCACTTTGCCAACAAAAGTCCTATGTATAGTCAAAGCTATGTTTTTTTCAGTAGTAATGTATGGATGTGAAAGTTGGACCTTAAAGAATGCTGAGCATGGAAGAATTGATGCTTTCTAACTGTGGTGCTGGAAAAGACTCTTGAGAGTCCTTTGGACAGCAAGGACATCAAACCAGTCTATCCTAAAGGAAATCAATCCTGAGTATTCATTGGAAGTGCTGATGCTGAAACTGAAGCTCCAAGACTTTGGCCACATGATGTGAAAAGCCGACTCATTGGAAAAGACTCTGATGTTGGGAAAGGTTGGAGTCAGGAGGAGAAGGAGAAAGAGGATGAGATAGTTGAATGAAATGATCAACTCAATGGACTTGAGTTTAAACAAATTCTGGGGGATACTGAAGGACAGGGAAGCCTGACGTGATCCAGTCCATGAGATCACAAAGAGTCAGACTCAACTGAGTGACTGAACAGCAACATATTTTCTGGGGTCTTACTGTAAACTGAAAACCCATGGTCTAAATCAGACATTTGAAAACTAATATATTAGCAATAATACTTTCCCATCCATATTACTCAGTATTCTCTGTATTTAAAACATACAATCATCTGTCTTTATATCTGGAAACTATGTAAGTAGCATATCTTGTTTCTTTTTATTTTGTGGCAAATTTGATTTTGTAAATGGCATAAAGACTAGGTTCTCTGGCTATCCAGACATAAAGACTAGGTTCTCTGGCTATCCAGATTTCATCTCTTTCTTGGTTTCTTTCCTTAGCTGCATGCTCTAAATCTGCAGTCAGTTTAGGGCAAAACATTCTATTCAAGGATAGATCATTTCAGTTCAGTAGCTCAGTAGTGTCTGACTCTTTGTGACTCATGGAATGCAGCATGCCAGGTTTCCCTGTCCATTACCAACTCCCAGAGCCTGCTCAGACTCATGTCCATTGAGTTGGTGATGCCATCCAACCATCTCATCCTCTATCATCCCCTTCTCCTCCTGCCTTTAATCTTTCCCAGCACCAGGGGCTTTTTCAGTGAGTCAGTTCTTCGCATCAGGTGGCCAAAGTATTAGAGTTTCAGTTTCAGCATCAGTCCTTCCAATGAATATTCAGGACTGATCTCCTTTAGGATGGACTGGTTGGATCTCCTTGCAGTCCAAGGGACTCTCAAGAGTCTTCTCCAACACCACAGTTCAAAAGCATCAATTCTTCAGTGCTCAGCTTTCTTTATAGTCCAACTCTTACATCCATTCATGACTACTGGAAAAACCATAGCTTTGAACTTTTTCAGCAGAGTAATGTCTCTGCTTTTTAATATGCTGTCTAGGTTGGTCATAGCTTTCTTTCCAAAGAGCAAACATTTTTTAATTTCATGGCTGCAGTCACCATCTGCAGTGATTTTTGGAGATCAAAAAAATAAAGTCTGTAACTGTTTCCATTGTTTCCCCATCTATTTGCCATGAAGTGATGGGACTGGATGCCATGATCTTAGTTTTCTGAATGTTGAGTTTTAAGCCAACTTTTTCACTCTCCTCTTTCACTTTCATCAAGAGGCTCTTAAGTTCCTCTTTACTTTCTGTTATTAGAGTGGTATCATCTGCATATCTGAGGTTGTTGATATTTTTCCTGGCAATCTTGATTCCAGCTTGTGCTTCATCCAGCCTGTCATTTTGCATGATGTACTCTGCATATAAGTTAAATAGGCAGGTTGACAATATACAGCCTTGACATACTCCTTTCCTGATTTGGAACCAGTCTCTTGTTTCATGTCCAGTTCTAACTGTCATTTCTTGACCTGCATACAGATTTCTCAGGAGGCAGGTAAGGTGGTCTGATATTCCCATCTCTTTAAGAATTTTCCACACATTTTTGTGATCCACCCAGTCAGAAGCTTTGGCATAGTTAATAAAACAAAAGTAGATGCTTTTCTGGAACTTGCTTGCTTTTCTTATGATCCAGCGTATGTTGGCATTTTGATCCTTGCTTCTTCTGCCATTTCTAAATCCAGCTTGAACATTTGAAAGTTCATGGTTCACGTACTATTGAAGCTTGGCTTGGAGAATTTTGAGCATTACTTTGCCAAGTTGTGAGATGAGTGCAGTTGTGCGGTAGTTTGAACATTCTTTAGCATTGCCTTTTTCGGGATTGGAATGAAAACTGACCTTTTCGAGTCCTGTGGCCACTACTGAGTTTTCAAAGTTGCTGGCATATTGAGTGCAGCACTTTAACAACATCATCTTTTAGGATTTGAAATAGCTCAACTGGAATTCCAGTTCCATGGAACTGGGATAGGTGTTCCTACTCACACTCGATAGGTGTGAGTAAAGTGATGGAAAGAAGAGCCAGAAGAACAGTCATCATTGTGGTTTTCTTCTTCTTGGTCCTGTAACTTTTTCTTGCTCAAATTGGAATTCATAAACCTCAAAACTTATTTCATGTCTTGGACAAAGATCATTTTGAAAGTAAAGATGCATAAGAGAAAGATGAGGCCTCTGGAGACATCTCACAGGAAATACAAGGCTATTTTCTCAGGGATGCCTGTGAGGAAAACAATAAATCAGTGATCCATAGTCTATAATGGGGTTGAAATGAGAAATACTAAAACAAAGAATAAATGCCAAATGACAAACCAGTTCTTTAGTCTTTTGGTGATTTTTATATTCCTGAATGCTATGGATTGAATTGTGTCCATACCCCACCAACAAAACCTCAGTGTGATGGTATTTGGAGAAGAGACCTTTGGAAATGTCATGATGGTAAGGCCTTCATGATGGGGTTGGTGTCCTTATGAAAGTGAAAGTGAAAGTGAAGTCACTCAGTCGTGTCCTACTCTTTGCAACCCCATGGACTGTAGCCCACCAGGCTCCTCCGTCCATGGGATTCTCCAGGCAAGAGTACTGGAGTGGGGTGCCACTTCCTTCTCCAACAGAAGGCAACTAAAGGATTTCTCTCTCTTTCTCTCTCCCCCCTTCCTCCCTCTCTTGTCCCTGTCTCTCACTGTCTCTCTCTCTTTCTCCCATTTAAGGGCATACAGCAAGAAGGCAGATGTTTACAATATAGGAAGAGAGTTTGCACCAGAAACCTCCTATACTGGCACCTTGATCTGAAGCTTCTAGTCTCCAGATCTGTGAGAAAATAAATTTCTGTTGTTTAAGACAACTAGTTTATGGTATTTTGTTACAGAAGCCTGAGCAGACCAAGACATAGAATAAGAATTGTGCTGGGCTTTTGTATTCATTTAATCCTTATAAATATGAAGCACAAGCATGGTTTAGTGGGTTTTTTCTAATGTCTCAAGCAAAAGATAGTAGTTGTATATGCATTTTATATTGTAAAAGTCGAAAATACAGAGAATAAAATGTTACAGTTCCTATCCCTACCTTCAAACAAGGTGCTTATTTCACACCAGTTCCATATTAAATGCAACATAGTGCACCAGAGAGACATATCCAGTGAAAAAAAAAATTCCCTTGGGAACTCTGTACTGGTTGAGATGTTAAGCTAGTTCTTATCATGTAACAATCTTTATCTCCTTGTATTTAGTGCTATGACTTTTACTCTCTTAAAATAACAATGTTGCTTTATTATCAATTCAGAAAGAAGAATTTATCTTTTTATGGCCTTTACCTATCACTAGCTGTCTTTTTGGATGTTTAAAAATTATTTATTATGACAGGGGAAACTGCTAATGATCAGATAACATTATACATACAACATTATCTTTTATCTTCTATTTTTTTAAAGGACTTTATTTTTTAGAGCAATTTTATGTTCACAATATCATGATCTTTTCATGAAATGACCAGATAGCCTTTCTTTCCCACTGAGAGATGGATTAAATTTTTTGTCTGTTTTTATTATAAAGGTGAGGTATATTATGAGGAAACTTAGAAAATACAGAAAATGGAAACACTCACCAACAATACCATAACTTAAGAATGTTTTCAACTTTTTGTGTAGATCATTCAAGTATTTTTCTAAATATTATATTCGATAGGATCTAAACTTGTTAAAACACTAAGTAGCTACTACTATCAAATTCCCTTCCAAAGGTATATCAATAATACACACAACTAGCATATCAAAGTGCTCATAATTTAATAATTTCATGTTGGTTAAACCAACATGGAGTACTGCATCTTCTTTGTCACCAATTTAACAAGAAAACGTTACTCATCAATGTTTAATTTTGCATGGCTTTGATTTCCAGTAATGTTAAACATTTTGACACATTTATTAGACATTTGTGTTTCTTATTCTGTCAATTTTATATTACTATCTCTGGCCTAATTGGAAGAAGCAAATGATTTTGTTATGGATTTCAAAGAACTCTTATACATTGTACTATTAGCTCTTTGTTAGTATTATTGCAAATAGTTTTTGTAGTTTGACTCTTAACATTAATTGTAGCAATTTTTGATGTCCATAGGCTTAATTTTTTTTATTTACTCAAATCTAGAACTCTCTTCTTTATGGCTCCTGGTTTTGAATCATAATAATAATTAGAGACTTATTTCCCACCACAATATAATTCACTTTCATTTTGTATAGTCAAATGGATAAGTTCTTTTAGTTTTTGAAAATTTCTATTGCTATTATTCCTAAACAGGAAAAATTTTAGGTTAGCAACACCCATATTTTCCATTATATTTTATTATTTTTAATAGACTAAAGTCTTTTAAAGTTTTTAGGAAAAAAATTTTAGTTTATAGAGTAATTGTCAGAAAGCAGAGACTTCCCACATACCTCCCTCTCTCCTCTCTCCATCCCATTCACACTCAATTTCTCCTATTATTAACATTATGCATTTATGTAATATATTTGTTACAATTGATGAATCATGTTAATATATTATTATTAACTCAAGTCCACAGTTTTTATTAGGATTCACTCTTTATGATGTACAGTTCTATGGATTTTGATGCATACATAGTGTTATATGTCTATCATTATATATATATATAATAGTTTCACCTCTCTAAAATTGCCCTGTGCCCCACCTATTCATCCTTATCTCTACTATCAAAAAGAACAGAATCCATCTGACAAAAACTCCCTCATCTTCCTTAATCGGAACTAATCTATACCTACACCTATTTTATCATTCTTCTCTCAACTTGCTTTCTTTAGAGAACCTGTCCCTCCTATTTCAATTGGTCTATTTTTAATTTCACTAATTCTTTCTTCTACCAGCTCAAATATATTTTGAACTCTCTAGCAAACTTTTCATTTTAGTTATATTTTTCAGCTCCAGAATTTATATCCAGATTATTTTTTATAATTTCTCTTTATTGGAATTCTCTATTTGGTTAGACAGATGAATGGATAAAGAAGATGTGGTCCATAAATGCAGTGGAATATTACTCAGTCATAGAAAGGAATGAAAGTAGGTCATTTGTAGTGATGTGGATGAACCTAACGTCTATCATGCAGAGTGAAGAAAGTCAGAAAGAGAAAACAAATATCACATATTAACGCATGTACATGGAGTCTAGAGAAATGACGCTGATAAACCTGCTTGCAGGGCAGGAATAGAGATACAGATGTAGACAACAGGCTTGTGGACACAGGAAGGGGAGAAGGAGACGGATGAATCGAGTAACACTGACGTATATACATGACCATGAGTAGAATAGTTAGTGGGAAGCTGCTATATGACACAGGGAGCCCAGCCTGGTGCTCTGTGATGACCTAGAGGGATGGGATAGGGGTGGGCTGGGAGGGAGGTCCAAGAGGGGGGCGATTTATGCAAGCATCTAGTTGACTCACCTCGTCATACAGCAAAAACTAACCCAGCATTGTAAAGCAATTATTCTCCAATTTAAAAAAATTTTAAAGAATAAAATGAAAAAAAAAAAGCCAATACAGAAATATAGAAATCAATAGGATGGTTAAACAGATAACAGGAAAATGCAAACCACAAAATGTTGGTACAACTCTATTAACATCAAACATAATAGTCATTAAGGTAATGAAACTTACTGAAGATTTAAAAGGTCACAACAGTGAGGCAAGGCAAAGGCTAACAGAGACTTGCCAAATGAACTCACTGGTCATAGAAAACACCCTTTTCCAACAATACAAGAGATGACTCTACACATGGACATCACCAGATGGTCAGTCTCTAAATCAGATTGATTATATTCTTTGCAGCCAAAGATGGAGACGCTCTAAACAGCCAGCAAAAACAAGACCAGAAGCTAACTAGCTCAGATCATAAATTCCTTATTACCAAATTCAGACTTAAACTGAAAAAAGTAGGGAAAACCGCTAAACCACTCAGGTATGGCCTAAATCAAATCCCTTACAATTATACAGTGGAAGTGATAAATAGATTCAATGGATTAGATCTGATAGAATGCATGAAGAACTATGGACAGAGGTTTGTGCCATGATCAAAACCATCTCCAGGAAAAAGAAATGCAAAAATGTTTGCCTGTATTGCTATGAACTTTCCCCTTAGCACTGCTTTGATTTGGGAGAATGGAATTGAAACATTTATAATATCATATAGGAAACAAATCGCCAGTCTAGGTTCGAAGCAGGATACAGGATGCTAGGGGCTGGTGCACTGGGATGACCCAGAGAGATGCTATGGGGAGGGAGGTGGAAGGGGGGTTCAGAATGGGGAACACGTGTACACCCGTGGTGTATTCATGTTGATGTATGGCAAAACCAATAAGTATTGTAAAGTAAAATAAAAAATAAAAGATATGCAAAAAGGCAAAATGGTTGTCTGAGGAGGCCTTACACATAGCTAAGAAAAGAAAAAAGCAAAAGGCAAAGGAGAAAAGGAAAGATACACCCATCTGAATGGAGAGTTCCAAAGAATAGCAAGGAGAGATAAGAAAACCTTCCTCAATGACCAATGCAAAGAAAGAGAGGAAAACAACAGAATGGGAAAGACTCGGGATCTCTTCAAGAAGATTAGAGATACCAAGGGAACATTTCATGCAAAGATGTGCTCAATAAATGGTATGGAACTAACAGAAGCAGAAGAGATTAAGAAAAAGTGGCAAGAACACACAGAAGAACTGTACAAAAAGATCTTCATGACCCAGATAATCATGATGATGTGATCACTAATCTAGAGCCAGACATCTTGGAATGTGAAGTCAAGTGGGCCTTAGAAAGCATCACTATGAACAAAGCTAGTGGAGGTGATGGAATTCCAGTGGAACTGTTTCAAATCCTGAAAGATGATGCTGTGAAAGTGTTGCACTCAATATGCCAGCAAATTTGGAAAACTGAGCAGTGGCCACAGGACTGGAAAAGGTCAGTTTTCAGTCCAATTCCAAAGAAAGGCAATGCCAAATAATGCTCAAACTACCGCACAGTTGCACTCATCTCACATGCTAGTAAAGTAATGCTCAAAATTCTCCAAGCCAGGCTTCAGCAATACGTGAACCGTGAACTTCCTGATGTTCAAGCTGGCTTTAGAAAAGGCAGAGGAACCAGAGATCAAATTGCCAACATCTGCTGGATCATGGAAAAAGCAAGAGAGTTCCAGAAAAACATCTATTTCTGCTTTATCAACTATGGCAAAGCCTTTGACTGTGTGGATCACAATAAACTGTGGAAAATTCTGATAGAGATGGGAATACCAGACCACCTGACCTGCCTCTTGAGAAATCTGTATGCAGGTCAGGAAGCAACAGTTAGAATTGGACATGGAACAACAGACTGGTTCCAAATAGGAAAAGGAGTACGTCAAGGCTGTATATTGTCACCCTGCTTATTTAACTTATATGCAGAGTATATCATGAGAAACGCTGGACTGGAAGAAACACAAGCTGGAATCAAGATTGCCGGGAGAAATATCAATAACCTCAGATATGCAGATGACACCACCCTTATGGCAGAAAGTGAAGAGGAGCTAAAAAGCCTCTTGATGAAAGTGAAAGAGGAAAGCGAAAAAGTTGGCTTAAAGCTCAACATTCAGAAAATGAAGATTATGGCATCCGGTCCTATCACTTAATGGGAAATAGATAGGGAAACAGTGGAAACAGTGGCAGACTTTATTTTTTTGAGCTCCAGAATCACTGCAGATGGTGACTGCAGCCATGAAATTAAAAGACGCTTACTCCTTGGAAGAAAAGTTATGACGAACCTAGACAGTATATTCAAAAGCAGAGACATTACTTTGCCAACTAAGGTCCGTCTAGTCAAGGCTATGGTTTTTCCTGTGGTCATGTATGGATGTGAGAGTTGGACTGTGAAGAAGGCTGAGAGCCGAAGAATTGATGCTTTTGAACTGTGGTGTTGGAGAAGACTCTTGTACTGCAAGAAGATCCAACCAGTCCATTCTGAAGGAGATCAGCCCTGGGATTTCTTTGGAAGGAATAATGCTAAAGCTAAAACTCCAGTACTTTGGCCGCCTCATGCAAAGAGTTGACTCGTTGGAAAAGACTCTGATGCTGGGAAGGATTGGGGGTAGCAGGAGAAGGAGAAGGGGACGACTGAGGATGAGATGGCTGGGTGGCATCACGGACTCGATGGACGTGAGCCTGAGTCAACTCCGGGGAGTTGGTGATGGACAGGGAGGCCTGGCGTGCTGCAATTCATGGGGTCGCAGAGTCGGACACGACTGAGCAACTGAACTGAACTGAACTGAACTGATAATACTGGTATAAATACGTAATTGAAAAATGGGGGAGGAAAGGGCAAGCCTTTCTTACAGATGAATTCCAATTAACAAACATAGAAGGAATGCAGGTAAAAGAAAATCACCTTAGAGTAGCACCTTGCTTTTAGGTGAAATTCACTGATAAACGCCAAAATTAGTGAACAAAACTTTAAGGAGAAATGGGATATTTGCGTCTCTCTCAAATATTATAACTTCCTGTGGTTAAGAAACATTCCTAAGTTATTTGGTATTCCTCCGTCTAGGAGACAAGAGTTTAATTATCCTCCACTTAAATATGGGTGACACTTAGTGACTTGTTTATATTAGAAATACTATGAATTGAAACTGAGTATTTGTATACATAGTGAGTATTTATATTATTGTGAAGAGTACCTTCACAGTCTAAAACCTAGAAGACATCACTTTGACCAAGTGGCCAAGGTTAGCATCACCACTGGTAAATTCTGTGGCTATACAATATCCTGTATCTGAGGATGTGCTCAGAGGGACACTTTGCCTCTGTGATATTCTTCCCCTTAACATATTACCCCAATGTAATCTCAAGAAAGCATCAGACAAAGCCAGATTGAGGGACCTTGTACAAAATAATTGACCAATGGTCTTCAAAAGTGACAAGGTTATGAAAAACAAGGAAAGATTGGAAACTGTCATAGATTGGAGGGAACTAAGGAACTATGACAAGTAAATACAGTGTGACATCCTGCATCTGATCCTAGGACAGAAATATATTTTCAACTTTATTCAGAAAACTACGAAGATTTTTATAATAAAATTTCTGGTAGAAAACATAGTTATTAAATTAACAATTTCATTTGAACAGTATCCATAGAACATCAAGAAATGATAATGCTCAGTACAATCTAATAAAACAGAGTACATTTTAGACATATTAATACTAGAACAGATTAAAGTTAAAAATTAGCACCTAAAAATGGTCAAGATGGAATTAAGAAAACATATAAGCTATGAAATGTCAACTATCTGGATATTAAAGGTTTGAGTGTCTGAGTGATCAAAGGTGAAGGGGCTTGAAAGTGGCAGAAACTTAAATGACAGGCAAAGACATTATAGCCCCTGAACAACATTTGATTATTAGCAAACTGCTGCTATGTGTAGGCTAGTTGGCTTGTCTTTAGAAAAAAAAACAACAACACAACTTCACGTGACAAAAAAATAATGGGCAATATCAGTGAGACAGTGCTAAACTGGTCAAAGGTATTCAAGATGGTAAAGTGGGCCTAGAGAAGCACATGAGGGAGCAAAGGCTGTAGTTAACTGGTTGATATCACTATCAGCTTCTCAACATTGTGTCTCAGAGTTCCAAGAGGGTCACCAGGAACATTGCAAAGACAAGGAATTCCATCCCATGGAGATTCCACATTCTTGGAAAGCAAAAATTGGAAATTTTCCTTTTTCTTTTCTGGCCATTCTCTATAACATGGGTTTTTAATGAAAGGATTCCATCTATTAGAATATGTTTGGGAATTTGTAGAGGCATTTTGGTTATCACAATGGTTGGGAGATCTGACATTTACTGGATACAGGCCAGTAATGCTGCTGCTGCTAAGTCGCTTCAGTCGTGTCCGACTCTGTGTGACTCTATAGACAGCAGCCCACCAGGCTCCCTCGTCCCTGGGATTTTGTTCTGAAATAGATGGAATAATCCCATGTAAAGAAGAATTATCCTGTATCCTACACAGTTTTCAAATATTCCGGTATAGCCTAAATAGCATACCTGAGAAAAATTGTTTATACTTATCTGAATCTTGTCTTATCTCAACAATAGTTTTTATCCTGCTAGTTTCCTATATCTGTCTTTTTTGTTTTCTTTTCTTATATACATAATGACTACCAACCCTCTTACTTTTCTTTAATATAAACTTGTTCCTTTTGATTTGGTGCAGCCATGTATTTCATTACATTGTTTGGTATAGTCATGCCCTTGCATTTTTATATTGAAATAAATATCATTTTATTGTAAATTACTTTCCATGGATTTCTCATTTATATTTCAGTTAGGTCACTATACTGATTTTTTAAAATTATGTACATAGGTAGGTTATATCATCTATGAACTTCATTTCAGGATAGTGAAGGAGGAGTCACAAAATATTTGTTATTAAGAGGGAGTATTATGTCTTATAGGAATGAGAACTACTGATCTAGTGCTAAGAATAAAAGATGAATACAGATAATAAGAAAGGCTTGAGGTTGTTGAAATTCATATTATTACCAATGTGGGAGGTACCAATCATTGGTATGAGTGAGCCATGGAAGCAGAAAGTTTCTGCTTGAGAAGACTCATTACTAGTCTGCATCAAGCCTTTTTCATCAGCTTGTCATTTCATCCTCAACAATCTTGTATGGTAGGTACTAATATTATTTCTATTTTTCAGATGAAGTAATTGGACCTCAGAGAGATGAAGGCAGTTGTCTAAGTTTTCTTAGTTACCAAGTGGCAGAATTTAGAGTAGAACTCAAGTCTGTCTGATACCAAAGACACATGCTTTCTGTTATCCTACTCAGTTATCCAAGAGCAAGCTGGGAAAGAAAGTGCTGGACATCCCCATTCCTCTACAGGAAACAGCCTGTGATTGTCCATGAGTGGGGATCTTTAAGCATTTTTTGAGCTCTAACTTAGTTGGATAAACAAGATGTAGAGAAAGTACAAGGTTAAAGTGGAAGAAGGGGAGAAAATGGTAGAAACTGGAGAATATCAAGGGCAGTTGTGTGTCTGAAGGAAATTTCAAAAGCTTTACTAAATGCCTACTATGTGCATAGCCAAAAGCAAGGAAAGAAATTTAAGACATAATGAAATGCTGGAACCAGAAATCAGTCTGTGAGGAGGTGGGAGGAGAAGGAGCCAGAGCACAGATGAAAGGACACACCTATTTGACAGAAGCCAGAGACCCCTAAGAAAATGGGATTGCAACATGAGAGAAATTTGGGAGGCAGAATGGAGGGGTCATCTGCCAGCATTACTGTGTAAGGCCGGGATGAGACAATTCTTACCACTGAGCAAGAGTGAGAGGAGGGAGTAAGCTGAGAGGCCAAGAAGACCAGAAAAGGTTTGGGACACGACGTGGGCACAAATAAACCCAAAGAATCAACAATAAATGAATAAAAGATTGTGGAGCTGCCTGCAGGCTTCTGGTGAAGTTAAGCTTCAGGGATTTATGCATTTGTTGATTACCCACTTTGTGTGCTACCCATAGTAAATATTCAACCCCAGGCAGCTGCCTCTGCCATCTCCCCCACTCTTGGCCCCCAGCCAATGTTCTGTCTCATTTTTTCCTAAGATGTGAGCAATCTGAGCAACAAATTATGAAGACGGAGCATACACATATAGGGTTTGCTGTTATAATCAAAATTTACAACAAAACTAATCTGACACATATTTAATGATATGCATAATTGTTATTGTGCTGGTTGGCAATTAGGCATAAATTGTAAACAGTTCGCATAAATGCCTGTAATTAGAATTACTTCCGCACAGTTAAATCAAATTCTTCATTTCTTTTCTGAGTTTGTCAGCTCTTGTATATTCCTCATCTGCACCCACGTCAGTGGTGCAGATAGTGAGCTGTCATTAATCATCACCTTCAAGCACTTGTTATTGTCAAAGGATAAAATCTGAGATCTGGTCCAACAGTGATCTCTGACTGCCACACATAGGGCCCTTTCATCTGAAGTGCCCTGCAAGAGCCAGCCCTTTCCCGTGTGGTCCTTAGTCAACCTCAGAGGGTGGTCTGTGGCCCCTCTCTAGGGATTTCAGGTGGAGAGGGAGGAGAGAACCCTGGCTAGTGATGGCAACATGGAGGAAGAAATGGATTCTGAATCTGATTATCTGGAACTCCAGGGACAAGTGCACCACAAGGAAAGGGGAAATGGTTAAATTTAGCACATACACACTCTCCTCTCTGCCTCTTATCCTATGAAATGACTAATGTGACCATCTTTGCAACTGTCTTTAAGGGAATAGATTCATACTAAAAAGAAAACCCTGCTGCATCCTAACTCTAGAAGCATCCCTCCTTCCATTCAATGAAGCTAACTCCTGAAATGCCTTAAAATTCCTGGTACATATTGCTTTCCTTTGCTATTAAAAATTAATGGTTTTAAAAATCCGTACATTGACATGAATCTGCCACGGGTGTATATGAGCTCCCAATCCTGAACCCCCCTCCTACCTCCCACCCCATATCATCCAGCATATTGATGGGAATATGGGTTCATAGACTAATATTTAAAGTCAGATACACCAGGATGCCAGCAGTGAAATTTTGGTATTTACACTTTCTGAACCTCAAATTTCTCATTTGTAAAATGATGATTATAATAGTATCTATCCCATATTGTTGTTGTGAAGATTTCTTGGGATCATGTATGTAAAATATTAGCACATTGACTAGAACATAGTAAGATTTCTCTAACTATCAGCTGTATTTATTATTAAATGTATTGTTGCTTTTTCTATTACTGTGACTGGTGACTGCCCCTCCATGTGTTTACTTCTGTAGGAAGCAGAAATGCAGGAAATGAATGTATGAAATGCTAGTGGTGAAATCTGGATATTGAAGCCACAGATGACCTTAAATCAAAGAGAACAGCACAGATGGTTCAGACCCTCATCTATATTCCAATTTTGTTAGAGGGAGGTTGGTGCTGACTTGGTACACAGTGAAACCTGACACTTAGAGGAGACCAAGTAAGACTAGGTTAATCTGGTACTTAGAAACTTCATTTAATCATCAAAAATGTATTAACTGAACCTCCAGTGCGTTGCAGAAGTAATATAAACAAAGTATTTTAGGAGGAGAGAGAACATGTGCAACAAGTATGACAAGGGTACTAATAGAGTTGGATCCTCCACACCGTGGTGGCTCCCACGATGGACAAAGTACACACCCTTTGCTTAGGAGGTTCAGGGAAGGTTTTGAGGAAAAGGTCTTCAAGTGAATGTAGCAATGTACTAAATGATACATGTTTAAAAATTCAGTGTTGCTCCAGAAATATTTTTTTTCCATATAGCTGAATTTTCTGAGCCTACTTTTGCTTCCTAAAATAGCATGGATTCCATAGCCACGATTGCAGCTACCACTGCTTCATAACAAGCTATTCCACAAATTAGTGGAATAAAGCAGCAACTGAATTATGTTAATGAATTCTGTGGGTCAGAAATTTGGAGGGATCATAACAGGGATGGAGTGTCTCTGCCTCTAAAAGTCTGGGCCCTCAGCTTGAGAAAACTTTATGATTGGAGGAGGCCAAAGAGTTAGGAAGTGGAATCATCTCTAAGTATCTTCTCTCACATATCTGACAGCTGAGGCTGGTTGTCACTGTCACCCATTGTTAATGCTCCAGTCATGCTCCATTGATCCAAGCTTTCATGGGTCTTCCATATTCAAAAGAAGGGACATAGATCCCACCTCTCCATGGAAGGAATGTCAAAGAACTGAATATATTTAATATACCCTATAGGCCTTGTATAGCTATTGCTTCTGTCTCCCTAGGGACTATCAACCAGAACACCTCTAACATGGCTTCTCCATATGACTTAGTCTTCTTCTCCGCATGATGACCCCAAGAGAGTCAGACTTCTTACATGTTATCTAAGTGTACCAAAAGAAAGTTTACAGTGAACAAAGTAAAAGCTGAATCCTACTTCATGTCATAGCCTTGAAAGTCACTCCCTGTATTCTGGGAGTTACTATCGTGCCCAGGGGCCTTTGTTTCACGCTATTGGTCTTTGAGATTAAGAAGAGGACATCACTCTTATCTTTTGATGGCAGGAATATCAAAGAATTTGTGGATATATTTCAAACCCTCCTTAGCTACTCATTTATCAAAACTACAACCTCTGAATATCTTACCCATTGACCAACCAAGGAGTGAGGATCCCAAAAGCCTTTGTTCATTTATTCATCAAATATGCATTAAGTGCTTACTATTGGGCAGGCACAGAGGTTCTGGGAGACAGACATGAAAAACAGAAATATACAAATGGCTAATCACAACTTTGCTAGGTGCTAAGGTAAATGATGAGATATTGAAATGAAGTTTAACCAGATGGGGGTGATGGTGCTGGCAGAAAAGTTAATTTAGATGGAGTGGCAAGGCAATATCTTATCTGATGTCAATTTAAGGAGAGAACAGAGGATAAGAGGGAGCTGACTCAGTCAAGTTTTGAGGAAGATTATTCAAAGCAGAGGAAATAGCATATATGAGCATTCTGAGGCAGAAAATTTTTACAGATTCAAGAAACTGAAAGACGATCTCATATGTGGCCAGAGAACATAGAATAATTGCATGTGATTAAGCTGGGATTAAACTCTCAGCAGTACAATAAGTCCATTTTCCATTAGCCTATTCCTATTATACACCTGCTTTGTGTCCCATCATATTAATTGTTGTTGTCAGAAGGATTTTAGTAAGGGAAACATGGTAATTAAGTAATATCAAAGGAAATATGGTTCTTGCAAAAGAATAAGGTAGATCCAGTCTGGTTTTATTGTTTGGGTTGCCATTAGAAGCCAGCTGCTGGACAGCAGGACTCAAAGCTTCCAGAAGCTGCTTAATCAACTAATATATAATTTTGGTGCCCAGCTTGTATTTTGCTTGCCAAAGGTGATAGTAAACTGAGGCCCTGGCAAAACTGAGAAACCCCAGGAGCTTGGTCTCTAGCTTCTGCTTTCAGCTGTCAGACTACTGTATGATTATTTGGATACCTCCTTGGTCAATATTGGACTTCCTTGGAGGCTCAGTTGGTAAGGAATCTGCCTGTAGTGCAGGAGACCCAGGTTTGATCCCTGGGTTTGGAAGATCCCCTGGAGAAGGGACTGGCAATCCACTCCAGTATTCTTGCCTGGAAAATTTCATGGATGGAAGAGCCTGGTGGGCTACAGTCCATGGGGTTACAAAGAGTTGGACGTGACTGAGCAACTAATGCTTTCACTTTCACCTGTATTTCTTTACTGTTTCAAAGCAAGAAAGGGCCAAATGACATCCAATAACAATGATCATTATCAAAATGGTAACTACTAAAATAATAACATATATTGAGTATTTACATGCCAAGGGTTTTACAAGTGTTATCTCTTTTAATCCTCATAATAGCTTACTGAACTAAGGTAGATACTAGTATTTTCATTTTACACATGAGAGATTTGAAGATCAGGGAGTCTAATTTACTAGTCTAAGGTCAAAGAGCCAAGACTCAGAAGCTAGTCTGAGTGGTGAGCCCATTCTTGTAAGCATGATTGAATAGTGTGATTCTTTCAGATGGTGAAACACACAAATAAGCACCTGGAAATTTTGCACATGCAGTACCCTTACAGCTGAATATTTACCTGAATTTTTCACTTTTATCCAGATGTTTGACTTCATGTCAAAGGGGCTTCCCTTGTGGCTCAGCTGGTAAACAATTCGTCTGCAATGTGGGAGACCTGGGTTCCGATCCCTGGGTGGGGAAGATCCCCTGGAAAAGGGCAAGGCTACCCACTCCAGTATTCTGGCCTGATAATTCCATGGACTGTATACTCCATGGGGTCACAAAGAGTCAGACACGACTAAGCGACTTTCACTTCACTTCACTTGACTTCATGTAGGCTGTGGCTGGCTTGTTAAAAAGTATCTATCCTTTCTTAAGGCCAGTACCTTCACACTCTAATTCAGGTTTTTCCTCAAAGGATTTCCTATTTACATTCTGGTTTAAGAATCAAGTCCTTAAACTCTCACATACCACCATTTAGAGCTTCAGTTATCCTTGGAGAGCACTGCTTATAATCAGCCTCCTAAGTACTTTGAATTAAGTAATATGCAGAGAACAGCTTGCCTTTAATAGATTTCCTTACCTGATCTCAATGGGGCCCTGTCTCAGGTATTAAAAGGAAGAAAACCAATTAGCTCTAATTGCTGCTCTCCATGGATGTGTTGCCTTCTCATTGGCAGATGGTCACTGGTGTTGCAGAGGAGGCAATGACAAATTTTCTAGGTGGAAATATCCCTCTCCCTGTTCTCATCATACTTCTCTCCCATCAATGCATCCTACAATTCACTTATCTACGATACCTGTGACTCCAGATTTAGGAATATGGGTATTAGAAATTGATGATCTTCTCAATAGAGGCTGGTTCCATTCCCAGAAAGTAAGGCATTTGATCTTCCCTTGGCTTGGTTTAGTTGAACAAACATTTACTGGGTGAGAGCTGTATGTCTGGAACTGTGTAGGTAGTCTACTGGTTAGACTGGAAAGTTTTCATGGTAAATTCAGATGAACCTTACTCTTTTTGTGCTCACAAAGGTACTATATGCATAGTAGGTGTTTATATTTAAATTTCTTTTGAATGACTATGTTAAAGATATTAATTAATTAATCATGCTGTCTTCCCATAGCCTTCAAGGCTGTTCTGCCCACGGGATTCTCTAGGCAAGAATACTGGAGTGGGTAGCCATTCCCTTCTCTAGGTATCTTCCCAATTCAGGATTGAACCTGGGTCTCTTGCACTGCAGGCAGATTCTGTACCATCTGAGCCACCAGGGAAGCCCACTAGTTAATTAATTACATTGCCTTTCTAAAAATTCAAGATAATGCTTGCCTGTGACACTAAGAAGAAACGTTCAAGATTTCCCAGTCCTCACTGCAAATTCTACTGTCAAATTTGCACCAAGGCAAATTTCAGACTTTTAGAACTGGAAAAACAGCAGCATTATATAACAGAAGAACAGTTGGAAGGATGTCAGCTGTGTGACCCATTCCTTAACTAACCGTGTGACTTTATACAAGTCATTTATTAATTGTATTTATTTTTAAATGTTTACTTGAATGCCTGTTCTTTGTTTAGTCCCCATTCTTGGTGCTGGAAAGAGCTGAAGGTGAAAGCGGGGTAGAGACAGAAAGGAATAAGACACATTCTTTGTCTTAAAGAATTCATTATTAAGTGGAGAGACAGAAATGTACATAAAGTAATACTGTATAACCTGGTCAATTTAAAATAGAAATATATGCAAAGTGCTTTAGTAGCCTAGGAAAAATGAAGGCCTACCTTTACAGAGATTGGTGAAAAATCAGGTAATGTGTCATGGAATTTGTGACTCTTTGACATTTAATATTTGAGTTGAACCTTGAAGTATGAAAACAAGTTAATCAAGGAGAGGTGAGGCAGAGACAAACCTTGAAGTATGAAAACAAGTTAACCAAGGAGAGGTGAGGCAGAGACAAAAGTGGAAAGAATGTATGCCAAGTCACGGAGTCATAAATTGTGTGAAATCTTTATTCCGATCTTCATTGGCAATCTTTGTGTCAGAAGTTGATTAAACACAGAAGGGATGTGAACAAATTTCCATTATACGGAAGAGCACCTTGGTGATAGTGCAAGCAAGAGCCTAAGAAACCATTCTCACTTCATGCCCAGCCCCTTGCCAGCCTTTAATGTTGCACTGCTATGGCGGCCTAAGAAGAACATCAGATACACAGCTCATACTTTCTCCCTTGGGTTTTCCGTTCTAGAAATGGAAATGCATCAAGTCATTAGAAATTGCTATGCTAACTGGGTGTTGAGTTCCCCTATCCTGGATGATAGTAACAATTTTAAAATTAAACATCTATACTGTGCACATTTTTGGTATTTAGGGTGCTATGGGGGAGATATGAAAGTAATAATGACAAGATGCCTACCGTAGAGAGATTATAACTGACTTGTGAGAGAAGAGAAGCCTCTGAAGTATCTAGAAGTACTTCATGCTTAACAATTTTGCCATTTGTATAATTTACAAGGATTTGTTAAATTTGGTGAATTTTCCAAAGGTAATTTCTTTACATGATTCTTACCTCAAAAATTACATTTCCCCTGCATTTATTTTTCTACCAAAGAGTGATTGATAGCACCAAATTCATATGCATCTTTCTAGAAGTCTATGCATCCACAACTAAGTATACATATTCTTTCTTTACCTTCTATTTACACAAATGACGTCATACTATACACATTGCGTTTTGCAGCTTGCTTTTTGTCCACATGATAGATCTTGGAGCTCTTTCCATAACAGCACATGTAGAACTGATTCATTCTTTCATGTTGTTTTTATTTGTTTATGAGTGTACTGTATTACATTGTCTGGATGTGGTTTACTTTATTGAACTAGTAGGATTGACTTTAATCTTTTGTTCTAATAAATGATACTGAAATGAAAACTAAAACCAATTTTAATCCCATTACATTTCTATCTCATGCACTTTTATCCAGACTTTAGATAGGAAAAGGAGACACACTGGGATTTTGATTGCATTATATTACTTCTCTCCTTCTCACCTAACATCTAACTCATGCTCCCTCAAGAAAAGTCATCTGCAGTAATATCTTCCATAGTCGAAGACAACCATTTTGGACACTTCAAGATTCTGGGCTACCCTCAGTTAGTGGAAAGATCAAGGACTTGGTGTTAAGCAAACCTTGGGCTCAAATTCATATTTTGTTTGCATTACTGGTCTGGCTGGATAGTCTTGAGCAGGTGAATTAATCTCTAGGACTCAGTTGTGATATATGTAAAGTAGGTATAATAACAATATCTACCTTACTATGTGTCCATGAGGGTTTAGTACAATAGTCCTTGCAAAGAATAGTATAGTGCCTAGTACCTACAAATTATTTAACAAAAGAAAGTTTCATACCCTTCCTGTTCATTAATGTGGAGAAAGTTCATGGGACAAAGGAAAACCCATCAATTTCGCATTAACTATTCTTGACCCTGTAGAAAGATTTTCACTTTGTTGGGATTCTTAGAAAGTACCAAGAGCTACTAGAAAAATAAACCTTTCTTTTCACAAATCATTATACCAATTTTCTCAGAGCTACTTTTACATCCTTGTTCCTTACAGTGTAAATAATAGGGTTGAGGACAAGTGTAAGCTCTGTATACAAAAGGGAAAGCAACTTCAATATTTTCATTCTGAAGCCCTTGTAGAAATCCATAGACAATGCCCAGAGACCCATAATACAGACTGACTACTGTCAGATGGGAGGAACAGGTAGAGAAGGCTCTCTGTTTTCTTGTAACAGAAGGAATCCTCATAATGGTGGAGATGATTTGAGTATAGGAAGCCAGAGTTAGCAGAAAGGGGCCAAGGGCAAATAAAGAGGTGCATATAAAAGAGGTTATCTCAGCTATTTGCGTATCAGTGCAGGCCAGTTTCATGATGGGCTTCAGATCACAGAAGAGGTGGTCAATCTCTTCGGCAGCACAGAATGTTAACCGAAAAATGAGGACCATGAGAAAGATGGGTGCCAGAAATGCAGCTACCCAACAGGCAGCAACTAGCTGTAAGCAACCACAGTGGCCCATGAGGCTGGAGTAATGCAATGGGTTGCAGATGGCTATGAAATGATCATAAGACATTACAGCCAGTGAGAAGCATTCTGTAGCAACCAGAGCAGCAAAAAAATAAATAAATAAAATAATAATAATAATAATAATAATAAATAAATAAATAAAACTGGCAAGCACAATCAGGGAAGGAAATAGGCACATGATCTGACAGCAATGTCCTCAGCATCATTGGCTCAATGGTAGTGGTGTAGCCAATCTATAGGAAGGAGAAGTGGCCAAGAAAGAAATACACAGGAGAATGAAGAGAGAAATCAGCCAAAACCACAGGTAGGCTTACAATATTGCCCATGAGAGTCAGCACATAGATGACCAAAAATACCCCAAAGAGAAGATACTGAACACCATGGAGATTCCCAAAACCCAAAAAGATAAATGCAGAAATTTGAGTCATATTTTCTTCTTCACTGCTAGCCATGGCTTGGATCTAAAAAAAAAAAGAAAGAAAGAATGACCATTGATCAAATTCTATTTTTAGAAAAAAATCAAACTGCTTAGAGGCATCACACATATCAAGCATAATTGGCTTCTTCCTGGATGTCCAAGATTTTTAATTAATAAATTTCACCACAATCCCAGAGGCCATTTGGAAAGTTAATCTATGACTTCAATTATCCCTTCATATCCTACATATATAGAATGTATGGGTCCTTGAAACTATGATTATGACACATGAATATGCACATTTATTTTTAATAGAGGAAAATGTTCTATCCTTGAAGAGTTTACTCTGGTTGTTTCTATTGCTGCTAGAGGTGTTACCATCAGTAATGAATATTATGAATGACTTACCTGTAAATTGTACAAAGTCTGATCAAATTTTTTTCCTGTTTTAGATATTCTATTCCAATTAAATTATATGAATTGCATTTCAAATGTGGAATGATAATTCTTAAAACTTATTTGATACTAAGTTTTCTAAACATGAGTAGAAGAGGTATAATGAAGTGAGGGTGAATTAGTGATGGTAGGTGTTGTTGTTTAGTTGCCAAGTTTTGTCCAACTCTTTTGTGACCCCATAGACTGTAGCCCGCCAGGCCCCTCTGTCTATGGGATTTCCCAGGCAAGAATATTAGAGTGGGTTACCGCTTCCTTCTCCAGGGGATCTTTCTAACCCAGGGATAGAACCTGTCTCCCTGCATTGTGGGCAGATTCTTTACCTGGGAAGCCCAGTGGTAGGGATATGATATGGTATAATAGAGTCATACCTAAATTCAAATTCCAGCTCTGCCACTGAATGATGTGTGCCTTTGAATAAGTCACATCACCTATGTGACAGTTCCCTCATCTACAGAACAGAATATAAATTCTGTATAACATGATTTCCACAATCACTGGTCCATATTAGGCATCTAATACATTCATTCAACCATTCAACAAAACTTATTGAGTACCTACTATATGCCAAACTCTTTGAAAGGTGCTTAAAATAAAATGGTGAAAAAGTCAAGAATTTTTTTAACAAGTCAAGAGTACTCCTGAGTTTCTGGTTTGAGTAACTGATTCCATTTATTTTAACAGTGGTAATATAGAGAGAAGTTTAGGGAAAAGACAGTTCAATTTGAAGGTATTAAGCTTATGATGTTTGTTTATGAGAATTCTGAGTGGAAAGGAGAAGCAGACAGCTGGATTTGAGAATATGGAGCCCACATGAGATGGTTGGAGTAAGATATAAATTTGGGAATCATCAGAATATAGATAATACTCAAAGCCATGAAAATGAACAAGATTACCTGCAGAGAGATTATAGATACACAAGGAAGTGCTACCTTGAGCTTTAAGATCCTCTTTCTCTTAGGTCTGTCAGGAGGAAAAGTAAGGATAAGAGATTGAAAAGGAAGAGTCAGTGAGATGAGATGTAAACCAGGATGAAATACAATAACAGAAGCTGTGTTTCAAAAAGTTATTGATTGTGTTAAAAGCTGGTTTGGGGTTAAGATGAAGACACAGAATAGTCTCTTATGTTTGGTTACATGGATAATAGATTCAGTAAAGTGGTGGAGACTGAAGGGGAACAGAGAAACTGAGTGGTAACTCTAGAGAGATAAGCATTGACTTTCTCTTTCGCATGCTGATGAGAATGATCCAGCATAGATGGGTTATTGATGATACGTAGGTAAATGAGGAGGTAATTTTAAGAATGAAATCTCCTATAAAGTGAGAGCAGATGGGAAACAGAGCAAAAGTGGAGGGTTTAAACTTTAATAAGGGCATGGAAACTTCATCTTTTTAGAGTAAGGCTAGAGTAAATAACGGCAACCCACTCCAGTGTTCTTGCCTGGAGAATCCCATGGATGGTGGAGCCTCATGGGCTGCCATCTATGGAGTCTCACAGAGTCAGACACGACTGAAGCAACTTAGCAGCAGCAGAGTAAATAGATGCAGTTAAATTGCAACATCTAATCTTTGGAAGATGATGGAGTACACTTCTAGTGGTTTCTGTTTTCTCAATGAAGTAGGAGAAGATGTTATCATATAAAAATGAAGATAAAGGAAGACATATGGGAGGTTTGAGGGCAGAGGAAAAACTGTAAAATAGTCATATTTACAAATGAGAATGCTATACTTCTAGAACAAACACTAAAATTTCCAGGAAGTATTGAGTGGCATTTAATCTTTGAGAGCACACATTTAAGGTGTAACTGCACTGCTTTTTTAGATGATCTTTACTGGAAATGTTTGACTGCTAGGGTGGAGTAGGCAAATAGTTGGATTCAATCAGGTTTGGAGGTTGACAAATGAAAACAATGGAAGAAAAGAGAGGCAAGAGAGATGGGGAATATTTGAAACAGAAGTTGTAATTTGGGACTATATGATACGCCTCTCCCATTTCCTTCCTTCCATTATTTATTAAAGACAAGTTCCAGTTCCAGTTCAGTCCCTTAGTCGTGTCCGACTCTTTGTGACCCCATGAACCGCAGCACCCCAGGCCTCCCTCTCCATCACCAACTCCTGGAGTTCACTCAAACTCATGTCCATCGAGTCAGTGATGCCATCCAGCCATCTAATCCTCTGTCGTCCCCTTCTCCTCCTGCCTACAATCCCTCCCAGCATCAGAGTCTTTTCCAATGAGTCAACTCTTCACATGAGGTGGCCAAAGTATTGGAGCTTTAGCATCAGTCCTTCCAAAGAACACCCAGGACGGATCTCCTTTAAGATGGACTGGTTGGATCTCCTTGCAGTCCAAGGGACTCTCAAGAGTCTTCTCCAACACCACACTTCAAAAGTATCAATTCTTCTGTGCTCAGCTTTCTTTATAGTCCAACTCTCACATCCATCCATGACTACTGGAAAAACCATAGCCTTGACTAGATGGGCCCTTGTTGACAAAATGTCTCTGCTTTTTAATATGCTGTCTAGGTTGGTCATAACTTTCCTTCCAAGGAGTAAGCGTCTTTTAATTTCATGACTGCAGTCACCATCTGCAGTGATTTTGAAGCCCCCAAAATAAAGTCTGATACTGTTTCCACTATTTCTCCATCTATTTTCCATGAAGTGATGCCAAAACTAAGACCAGATGCCATGATCTTAGTTTTCTGAATGTTGAGCTTTAAGCCAACTTTTTCACTCTCCTCTTTCACTTTCATTGAGAGGCTTTTTAATTCTTCACTTTCTGCCATAAGGGTGGTGTCATCTGCATATCTGAGGTTATTGATATTTCTCCCAGCAATCTTGATTCCAGCTTGTGCTTCTTCAAGCCCAGCGTTTCTCATGATGTACTCTGCATAGAAGTTAAATAAGCAGGGTAACAATATACAGCCTTGACGTACTCCTTTTCCTATTTGGAACCAGTCTGTTGTTCCATGTCCAGTTCTAACTGTTGCTTCCTGAGCTGCATACAGATTTCTCAAGAGGCAGGTCAGGTGGTCTGGTATTCCCATCTCTTTCAGAATTTTCCACAGTTTATTGTGATCCACACAAAAGGACATTAAAAATATCATTTGACCAATCCTTTAATTTTGTAACTGAAAAAGAAAATTCAGGTAGGTAATTTGTCTTTCTTAGGGTCTCAGATCTATTTGGTAACAGACTGAGAAATGACACCCAGTTCTTATTTTCTGATTTTTGTTCCTTCTATTATACTGTGCTCTTATATTTTTGCTCTCTTTCTGTCCCTCTTCAGTGTCCAGCACTTCATGTGTAATACGTAAGTACATAAAGAAAGATTTCCTTTCAGTTTAGTAACTTATGTGTCAGCAGCTTAATAATTTTCAAAGAGCCATCATTATTTTTAATCTTCCTCAAAATTTTGTGAGGTATTTGGGAGTAGGTCTTTGATTGGTCTCAACTGATTTTCAGGTAAGAAAACTGCATATGATGATTACTGCACTACCACATTGTATCAATACTTGTATTTCAATTACAACTCTTTCTCTTGGAGACAAAAGTTAATCTTAAGTGTACTGAAATAAATGTGAATTTACAAGATGCTAATCATATTATGAGCCAAGAATTCTTGTCTAGTAACTGAATGATCAGAGTCATGTGGCCATTGCCATCCTCTGAGCTGGACAACAAATATCAGAAACTGAGATAGAGCTCCATGATGAAGATGTAACAAAAAATCAGCTTTAGGAAAAAGGGATTTGGAAGTTAGGATAAAGTAAACTATCAGGGCTATGGTAGTTGTCCAGAAAAACTAGTATCTTCTTAGAAGAAGAAAAGAGAAGGCATTTCAGGCAGAGGGAATAATGTGGGAAAAGGTCCAGTTACCAAAGGACCATGTTGGCCATTGATTTCAGAAAGGTTGTTTGAACAGAATGAGTAGGAGGCTGAAGACAGAAGAGGGGAGCACACGCACATTTTGGAGAAAGAAATTCCAGAGAATTTTTAAAAATAAGTTAAAGTGGGAGAAACAAAGAGAGTGATGTCATGAGTCCAAGGGAGGAAAAGAACCATGACAGTTGTTACTAAAGAAGGTGCCATGAATATTGGAGGGCTGTGACAAGAATCCTGACTATTCTGAGGTAGGGAGGTAAAATAACAACAGATGCAGCTTTTTATTAAGAGTGCTGGTGAAATAAAGGAGAGGGAGAGAGAACCAAAAAACAAACCAAAAAAAAAGTAGAGGTAGAAGAGAGAGAGATTGAGAGAAGATACTCTTCTTTATTCCTGATTTTGCTTGTTAATGAGGGAGAAACTCGATCAAGAGTTTAAGTCCAGAGAGAAGTAAATATGAAAGGCATGCAAAGAGATGACTGATAGAATAAGGAGGGTCTCAGAGGAGGCTAGAAGGGATGAGATTGGGAAATATGAGCTTCCCAGGTGGCTCAATGGTAAAGAATCCGCCTGCCAAGCAGGAGACTCGGGAGATGCAGGTTCGAGCCTTAGATCGGGAAGATCCCCTGAAGGAAGAAATGGCAACCCATTCCAGTATTCTTTCCTGAAAAAAATTCCATGGACAGAGGAGACTTACAGGCTACAGTTCATGGGGTTGCAAAGTCAGACATGACTGAGGACTGATGGGCAAATACACAAAAGGAGGCATTATTTTCAGACAAGAAAGAACAATCATCTTTTACAAGAGGAGAAGAGGATAACAACGGGTATGGATAGGGATTATCAAGATAATTACCTCATCTTTTTCATCTTTTTCCTTCCACTTGAGTTTGGAAAGTTAAGCCATTCTAGATGGCTACGATGAGCCCATGGTAGAGATGCTCACTTTGCTACCTCAGAGCCTATCTTGTTCCATCTGTGTGTGTGGAGCCCAAAATACTTAGTAGAAACCAGAGAAGATTGCTAAGACAGGTAGCTGGTTTGCTCTACCATTATGTTGCTTGATCAGGAGTAGATCCAGTAACATCATAACAGACATTAGCATATGTCCTTTAAAAATATCCAACAGGACCTTGAGAATCATAGCTTTACAACCTTTCCTTTTATATCTGCAGAGTTATACTTTTCTCCCTGACTTCCCTGGAGCCCACCAAGCTTCAAAAAGGAAGAACTAGGAGTACTTCATCTGAAAGACTTTTTCAATTTTCAGGTGGTTGTGACCAAAGCATGTTTAGCTCCTGCAGTGATCTCCTTTGGGTTTAGAAAGAGAACGGTGCTTGCCTTGTTTAAAACTGTGTTTTAAACACTCCTACAATCTTCTGCAAGCAGGGACTGATAGATACAGTTTAAAAAAGAAAACCAATTATCTTTAAGTTTGGCTCCCAGGGGAGCTTTGCTTTTTAATTGAGAGATCAATGTTAGATTCTTATGACATCCTGAACTTCCATTCAGTGACTGCTGACTAATAGCGTGAAATTGAAAGCTGGAGTATCTGACATGTCATATAGGTCAGAGCCATGATCCATTTAGGCCAGCCCCCAGAGGCTGCTTAAAGCACCAAGCAATAGTTTGGAGAAGATATAATGTGAAAAAGGAATGAAACTCATGACAGAAAATCTAGGTTCTAGACTTGCATCTCCTGCTGCATGTGTGATCTGGTGTGTCATTTACCTTTGCTGCTGCTGCCGCTGCTAAGTCACTTCAGTCGTGTCCAACTCTGTGAGACCCCAGAGACAGCAGCCCGCCAGGCTCCCCCGTTCCTGGGATTCTTCAGGGAAGAACACTGGAGTGGGTTGCCATTGCCTTCTCCATCATTTACCTTTACTAAATCCCAAATTGTTCTATTTTGAATGGGAATGATAATCTCTGCGCTGCTGACCTCACAGAGTTTCTGTGGAACTCAAATGAGGTACAGGAAACACTTTAAGAACTAGAAATCTGCGCTCCATAGTAATATCATATTTGAGGGATGTGTTAATCATATTGCTGATAGTAGAAGCTGAGGATAGCTTTGTCTTTCACTTCCTGAAACTGAAAGTAAAACTGTTGTTTTACATCATTAAATGCAGCCTTAAAACAGTATCAATCCCTTTCCCCAAAGCCTTCAGTCAACTTTAAGTGAATTCTACATTCTAATTAAAAGCACAACAGTTAGATTTTTTTATAATCAAAAGTCCTCTTACACAAGCTGCCAGGAGTAGTTTTTAAAACCATTTACCTTGTCATGTTTTCATCCTTGGTGGATTGATTGTAGCTGACCTCCTCGTAAGATTTTTCAATGCAGGTTTATATGCTTTCCAGGCTATATAGCAAATAATTGGGTGGGGGTAGTAAAACTTCTCTGTATAACACTTAGGGAGGCCGCTCTCATTTCTTTGTTGACTTTGTGAAGTGTCATACAAAACAGAGCACTTGTAGACAGATTACCGTTACTTCTGTCATCCCACGCCACCACTGTCCCCATCTGCTTATGAAGTTTGCAAGCCATACCTGGCAATTCCTCTGTGAATTTTTCCAAAGCATTTTTATTTTATTTTTCTGATTTCATGAATCTTTACAACACATTGGATTTTGAAGGATTAATAGAAGCCTTTCCAGCTGATAAGTGGGTGGGAAGAGTTTCAGCCAGATGTAAGAGTAAAGAGTGCCAGGAGAGAAGGCTGGAGATGTAGGCAGACAAAGGAGATGGAGGGCCCTGTACACCAGCCTGAAGAGTATGGGGCTTATCCTGAGGTCAATGAGAAGGGTTTCTAATAGGGAGGTGGCATAGCTATGCTTGTGTTTTAGAAAACTATATACTTTGAGTGGATTTGCAAATAAACTAGAGGCAAAGGAGAAGACTCAAGACAGGAAGTCCAGTAAGGAGGCAGTTACGTTGATTCAGGAAAGAATGATGGTTATTGGAAAAGCAAAGGAGGCAATGGCTTCAGACAATGGTAATATCACTATCATTATCACTAAGACCATTTTGTCCCTTCATCATTACTCAAGTTTACCAAAAGCAATTTGTGGAAGAAAATAACTTTTCTAAGTATTTGCAAATATATAAGTGGATCATAACCCTGAAGTTCACATGACTTAGTTATTTGATGTCAGCTCACATTTCCCATAGAAACAACAGCAGTCCTAAATCTCTGGCCATCACAGAGAAATCTGCTTAAAGGACAAAGCGCTTGAAAAGCTTTATGTTTGCAGTGAAATATAATTGTTCTCTAATAACATTCATCACATACGTAAACAAATGAGAGGATGAAGGAATCGATGTATTAATATAATTTACTAACACAAGCAAAAGTCTGTATTCAGAGACCCAATGATGTTTCAAATGTAGCTCTTGGCTTTGAGGGAAATGAAAAAATTGTTTCAGCTGGACAGCTCACCAAAGTAACACCTCCCCTCTAATTGCCAGGATGCTTATCACTAAGACTCAGCAGAAAGTTTTATTAAAAGAAAATTCAATAAATGTTACACAATCTTCAATACACAAAGAGTACTAACCTAAGGATCATACAAGGTGTCAGGTCTTTGATTTTAAGTTCATGAATTTTTCAAGAACTAACTTTAATGAACAATACATAATTTGCACTTGGTGAATAATTCAAACAGTATAACTAATGCTCCCACCAACCTCAGACCAATAGTCCCTCTCCCCAGAGGCAAATACTATACATTGTTGTGGGTACTTGAAGAAATTTTATTAATATACGTTTATACCAGCATATATATACATTTACATTTTCTCATATTTACACAGAAGTGATTGTACAATACATAATAGTTTCAGGGAGCTTTTAAATTTAATATATTTTGGAGATATTTCTGCATACGTAGATCAGTCTCACTCATTTTAACATTTACATTCTGCACTGGCATATGGAAAAGCCATCATTTATTTATTTTCATTACAGTTTGTTTTCTAAGAAATAAAACAGTATACATACAAAAACTCCTTTTGTCCCCAATCCTGTTTCTCTTGAGCTCCAGAGGCATCCACTATCCTAAAGGCGTTGTGTGTCCTCCATGTTTATGTTTTTATCCTACTACGTGGGAAGGTATCTGTAAGACTCTTTGCAACCCCATGGACTGTAGCCTACCAGGATCCTCCGTCTATGGGATTTTCCAGGCAAGAGTACTGGAGTGGGTTGCCATTTCCTTCTCCAGGGGATCCTCCCGACCCAGGAATTGAACCCAGGTTTCCCGTATTGTAGGCAGACGCTTTACCGTCTGAGCCACCAAGGAAGTCCAAAAAATAAAACGGTATAGGTACAAAAATTCCTTTTGTCCCCAATCCTATTTCTCTTGAGCCCCAGAGGCACCCACTATCCTAAAGGTGTTGTGTGTCCTCCATGTTTGTTTTTATCTTACTACATAAGAAGGTATCTGTAAAGAATGTGTGATAGTATTTTGTATATTTTATATTTTGCACAAATGGCATAACATTTTGCTACTTGCTTCCCCTACAGCCTCCACCACTTCACATTTGTTTCTTCAGACCTATTCTTGTTGATTCTTGTACTTCGTTCACTCATTGCTGATTTATCTTGCTTCTCCTGTGGGTTTGTTGGGTTTTCTTTGTAGCTTACTTGCTATGAATGAAAGTCCTGCAACTAAAATTATTTTTCTCAAATCTTTGCTTTGATGTTGCACTGGCTAGATTAATAAAAGGATGGAAAATTCTTATATATTGAAAGCTTGGTAACTTTTTGGCCTAGGAAAAAATGAATATTTGTGTTAATAACTTTAGCCATTACAATATTGTGAAGAATATTCTTGAATATGTTTTTTGTACTTTTAAACAGAAACTTGGAATTGAATTTCAGGCTCAGGGTATATTCTTATTTTCATATTTCTTGCTGCTGCTGCTGCTAAGTCCCTTCAGTTGTGTCCAAACCTGTGCGACCCCATAGACGGCAGCCCGTATTTCCTAAGTACAACCAAATTGCTCTCGACAGTGGATATGCAAACACATATTCCCACAAGTAGCCTAAACAATTACCTGTTTCCTCACATTCTTGCTGGCATTTGGTATTAGCAGATGTTTTTATTTGTGGTAATCTGATGCAATAGCTCTGTGCTAATTTAATTTGCATTTCCCTGATTATTAGTGAGGATAAAAGCGTGTTTTCATCTTTTTACTGGCCTTTCAGGTTTTCTTTTTGTGAATTGTCCAATAGTATTTTGTCCATTGTTAATTTGGATTGTTTAATAAATGTAGCCCTTTATGGAGCCTGTATTTGTCTATTGTATATTTGTTGCAAATACCTTCTCCAAGTCTGTTACTTACCTATTAACTTTGCATATTGCATTGTTTTATAGCATAGAAAAGTGGAAGGTTTTATTTTTTATGATGTGGTCAAATTTATCAATCATTTACAATTTGTGTTTTTTGTGCCCTATTTAAAAAATCTTTTCCTACCCCCATATCACTAATATATTATTCTGAATTTTGTTTAAATTTTAAAAGTTTTTTTAAAAAGCATTTTTATTGAATCCACCTTGAATTTATTTCATATATGATGAAATATAGGAAATCGATTTTGTTTCAGTATTAATAAACAATTATTTCTATACCATTTATTGATTAGTCCATCCTTGCTTCTTGTGATCTACAAAGCGAGTTCTATCATATATGAAGCTCATTATATGGGTGATCCTTGAACAACATGGGTTTGAGCTGCATGAACTGCATGGGTCTGCTTTTTATATGCGGATTTTTTCCCAACAGTAAATACTACAATACCACACTGTTAGTGGCTGAATCTATGAATGTGGAACCAGGGATATGAAGGAACTGTGTGTATATGAAGGGTCAACTGTAAATTATACATGGATTTCTGATGGCAAGAACTGTTGGCATCTCTAACCCATGTATTGTTCAGGTAGCCATTGTATTCTCAGATTTGTGTCTGGGTCTCTCTTTTCTCCGACTGATCTGTCTCTCTCTATGCAAGTATCACATTATTTTAATTACTATAGTTTTCTAAGTCTTGCTATCTGTAAGATAAATACTTCTTATTTATTCTTCTTCCTAATTGCCTTGGATATTTTGGTGTCAATTTTTATATGAATTTTAGAATCAACTTGGGACTTCCCCGGTGGCACTGTTGGTAAAGAATCTTCCTGCCAGTGCAGGAGACACAAGAGATGTGGGTTCGATCCCTGGGTTGGGCATATCTCCTGGAGGAGGGCATGGCAACCCACTCCAGTGTTCTTGCCTGGAGAATCCCCATGGACAGAGGAGCCTGGTGGACTATAGTCCGTGGGGTGGCAAAGAGTCAGATGACTGAGCATGCACGCACTTAGAATCAACTTGTAAAGTTTCATGAAAAATCCTGTTGGAACTTTGTTTGGAATTGCCTTGAATTGATAGGTAAATTTTGGAACTGTGGACATCTTTAAGCTAATGAATTGTTCTATATGTAAAAATAGTATGTATCTCCTTTTAGTAAAGTCTTCTTTTATGCCCTTCAGTAGTGCTTATAATATTTTCCATAAAGATCATGGGCATCTTTTGTTAGAGGTTTAGATTAATAGTCTTGCTTGTTAATATGAGGCTTCCCAGGTGGTGCTAGTGGTAAAGAACCCTCCTGCCAATGCAGAAGACCTAAGGAATACAAGTTCAACCCCTGTGTGGGGAAGATTCCCTGGAGGAGGGCACGGCAACCCATTTAAGTATTCTTGCCTGGAGAATCCCCATGGACAGAGGAGCCTGGTGAGCAATAGTCTATAGAGCTGCACAGAGTTGGACATGACTGAAGCGACTTAGCACTCAGCTTTTTTAAAAGTTATTTTTTTTTTTGTTTGGTTGAGTTGGGTCTTTGTTGGTGCATGTGGGTTTTGTCTAGTTGCAGTGAGTGGGGTCCTCTCTTGGTGCAGAGCACAGGCTCTAGGCCCATGGGCTTCAATAGTTGCAGCGTGTGGGCTAAGTGGTGGCGGCAGCTCCTGGGATCTAGGCTAAGGAGTTGTGGCCCAGGAGTAAGTTGCTCTGCATCACATAGAATCTTCTTCGACCAGGGATTGAACCCATATTCCCCTGCATTAGTGGGTGGATTCTTTTGCACTGTTCCAGGAGGAAAGTCCTGAATGGTAGCTTTATTTTAACTAGTTTTATTGAGGTGTAATTTACAAACAATAAAATGCATCAATTATGTGATGACTTTTGAGAAATGTATATCATTGTGTAATGGTAACTGAAATCATACAATCAAGATGTAGAACATTTCCATCTCTCCAAAAAGTTTCCTCATGTCCCTTGAAGTGACTCTTTTCCAACTCACACTGGCTCCCTGGCTGATTTTCACAATATATATAAGTGGAATTATGTAGTAGACAGATCTTTGTGCCTGACTTCTTTTACTCAGCATAATATTTTTAGACTCACCCATGTTTTTGTTGGTGTCAGTAGTTCCCTTTCCATTGCTGAGTAGTATTCTTTTGTATGGATGTAACACAGATTATCTATTCACCAGCTCACGTTGCTTATCTTTTCATCTCTTGTGGTTGTGTCAGGCTTCAGCTATAATGAATAAACCTATTATAAACATCACATGACAAGTCTTTGTGTGGACATGTTTTCATTTCTCCTCGATAAATTCTTCTGGTGGGGTTACTGGGTCAAATATACATGTTTAACTTTATAAAAATTGCCAATCTCTTTTGTAAAGTGACTATTCCATTTTTCATTTCCACCAGCAATATATGCAAAAAGAGTTGTACCACATCCTCAAATCACTTGATGTTATCAGTTTTCTTTATTTTTAGCCAATGAATGGTAACTATTAAAAATTATGTTTTCTAATCAGTTTTGCTACTGTATAAGGTTGTTATTGACTTTTTAAAAAATATCTTCCATGCAACAATATTCATGAACTCCCTTAATAGTTAAAATAATTTGTCTAAAAATTCTCTTTCATTTTCTATGTAACCAATTAAGTAGTCCAAATGACATTTTTCCATTCTAGCACTTAAATCTACTTCTATTCTTTGTTTTATTGAATTGACAATGATCTCTCCAATGCAGTGTTTAATAATAATTTGGAGTGCAGTTATCCTCATCTTGTTCATGGCACTGAAGAAAATGTTTCTAAAGCTTCTACATTAATCATAATGTTTATTGTAGGTTTTTGTAGAAATCATTGTCAGATTAAACTTTTCTATTTTGATTTGTTTAGAGGTTTTCTTTTCCTCAGAGAGTGGTTGAATTTCATTTAATTTTTTAAAACTATTGAGATGAGTACTTATTATTTTCTCTTTCATCAGCTTAAGTAGTGACTTGAAGTAATAGATATTCTAAGGTTAGACTATCCTTTAATTCCTGAAAACAAGCCCACTTGATTGTATCATATTATTTTTTATACACTTATTGAGTTGAATTAACTAATATTTTAATTAAGACTTTTGAGATCTTTATCAAAAGTGAGATTGACATATAATTTTGATCTCTTAACAAGCTTGTCTGGTTTTGGTATTAAGGTTTTATTAACATGCAGTAGATTGGGTAGCTTTCCTCTTTTTCTATTCTCTGGAATATTTTTGTTTGTTTGTTTGTTCGTTTGTTTTTAATTTTATTTTTACTTTATTTTATTTTACAATACTGTATTGGTTTTGCCATACATTGACATGTTCCGCCATGGGCATAATGAGCTCCCAATTCTAAACCCTCTTCCCTCCTCCCACCCCATACCATCTCTCTGGATCATCCTCATGCACCAGCCCCAAGCATCCTGCATCCTGCATCCTGCATCAAACATAGACTGGCGCTACCCTTCCCACATGGTAGTATACATGTTTCAATGCCACTCTCCCAAATCATCCCACCCTCTCCCTCTCCCTCAGGGTCCAAAAGTCCATTCTATACATCTGTGTCTCTTTTGCTGTCTCGCATACAGGGTCATCATTACCATCTTTCTAAATTCCATATATATGTGTCAGTATACTGTATTGGTGTTTTTCTTTCTGGTTTACTTCACTCTGTATAATCGGCTCCAGTTTCATCCATCTCATTAGAACTGAGTCAAATGTATTCTTTTTAATGGCTGAGTAATATTCCATTCTGTATATGTACCACAGCTTTCTTATCCATTCATCTGCTGATGGTCATCTAGGTTGCTTCCATGTCCTGGCTATTATAAACAGTGCTGCAATGAACACTGGAGTACATGTGTCTCTTTCAATTCTGGTTTCCTCAGTGTGTATGCCCAGCAGTGGGATTCCTGGGTCACAAGGCAGTTCTATTTGCAATTTTTAAATAATCTCCACACTGTTCTCCATAGTGGCTGTATAGTTTGCATTCCCACCAACCAGTCAGCATGGCTGCCATCCAAAAGTCTACAAGCAATAAATGCTGGAGAGTGTGTGGAGAAAAGGGAACCCTCTTACACTGTTGGTGGAATATTTTATATGATGTAGAAATTGCCTGTTATGTGATGGTTTGATAAAACTTACCTGTAAAAGAATATGGGATTGCACCTTTGGTGGCAAAGAGTTTGGATACTGACTGAATTTCTTTGTGTCTACTGATCTACCCATGTTTTCAACTCATTCTTGAATAACATTTTGTTAATTTGTATTTTTCTACAAAATTAAGAGTCAACTAATTGGAAAAGACCCTGATGCTGGGAAAGATTGAAGGCAAAAGGAGAAGTGGGTGGCAGAGGATGAAATGGTTAGGTAAAATCACTGACTCAGTGAACATGAATTTGAGCAAACTCCGGGAGATAGTGAAGGACAGAGGAGCCTGGAAGGCTGCAGTCTTTGGTGTCACAAAGAGTCAGACAAGACTTAGTGACTTAACAACAATAACAGAATTTCTTATCAAAGTTTTTCTATTCATTGGCGTAAAACATTTCATGCTGCTGCTGCTAAGTCGCTTCAGTTGTGTCCGACTCTGTGCTACCCCCAGACGGCAGTCCACCAGGCTCCTCTGTCTCCAGGATTCTCCAGGCAAGAATATTGGAGTGGGTTGCCATTTCCTTCTCCAATGCATGCATGCATGCTAAGTTGCTTCAGCCATGTCCGACTTTGTGTGACCCCCATGGACAGCAGCCCACCAGGCTCCTCTGTCCACGGGATTCTCTAGGCAAAAATACTGGAGTGGGTTGCCATTTCCTTCTCCCAAAATATTTCATACATACTCTTATTTTGAAATCTAAAATGTTTATTTAGTAATATCCTATTTTCATTGATCACAATGAAATTGATCAGGTCTTAATTTCTTTTTTACTTATTCAGTCTTATCAGAATATTGTCTCTTTCATTAAGCTTTTCATCAAATTAAGTTTTGGCTTTATTAAGTATTTTTACTTTTGTTTCCTACTTTATTAATTTCTGTTTTAATATTTTTTTCTTTTACTTTCTTCTGATTTGCTTCATGATTCTTTTCTAACTTATTTAGTTGAGAGTTTAACATATTAATGTTCAACTATTTTGTTTCATATTGCATGCATCAGATTTTCTTATATTACATCAGTTATATTCTACAATTTTATATGTCATTCAATAACTGTAATTTTTTCTTTCTTTTTTAAAATATAAATTTATTTATTTTAATTGGAGGTTAATTACTTTACAATATTGTATTGGTTTTGCCATACATCAACATGAATCCGCCACAGGTATTTCTTTATTCCATTTAGAAGGGCTTTTTGTCTAAATGTATATGGGGCTTTGGGGTATTTTTTAATTCCTTTGTGTTTTATTGCATTTTTATGAGAATGTTATTAATATGATATTGCTCACTTAAAAACTGAGACTTACTGTGATACTTGCCTTCTGTTCCAGTTTTGTATGTTTCAAATGTGATTGAGAATAATGTGTGTCCTAGATTTGGGGGTGCCAAGACTTGTTATGTATGTGTGTTTGTGTATTAACTCAAACTTCGTAGTTGTGCTATTTAATATTACATATTCTACCCTATCTGCTTTATTAATTTCTGAGAAGGGTGTGTTAAAATTTCCCTTCTAGTAATAAGAATCTGTCAAATTTTCTCTCATTCTGTCAAATTATTTCATCTTTCAGAGGCTTAGTTTCTCTGTGTGTAAAATGGAATGAGAAATTGTGTGTAGAACAATAAGTTCTGGGATTGTAGGCATTCAGTCTTCCAGAAGGCTTCCCTGATAGCTAGCTCAGTTGGTAAAGAATCTGCCTGCAATGCAGGAGACCCTGGTTCAATTCCTGGGTCGGGAAGATCTGCTGGATCATCCCACTCCAGTATTCTTGGGATTCCCTTATAGCTCAGCTGGTAAAGAATCTGCCTGCAATGTGGGAGACCTCGGTTTGATCCCTGGGTTGCGAAGATCTCCTGGAGAAGGGAAAGGCTAGCCAATCCAGTATTCTGGCTTAGAGAATTCTGGCCTAGTGTTGCAAAGAGTTGGCCGTGACTTTCTTTCAATCATCCAAAAGTGCTTTTGCTTGGTTGCTATTACTAGTATATATAAAATTAGTAAATCCAAGCCCTGTCTTAGAAATATGCTCTCAAGATACCTTGGTTTTGGAGGAGGAGGCACATTGTTTAGAACGAAGCCCGAACAAGGAGTAGTGAAATAAATCAAGTTGATGAGGTCATATCACCTAGGCAAGGGCACTGGAAATTGAGAGTCATCTCATTCATAAGGAAAAGCAGTTGCTTTTAGAATGTGCATCTCTTGGGAACTTTCCTCAAGTCACCAAAGAGACAATGGTCTCAGAGTAGAGTAAGAAATTATAGGACCAGACTTTAACAACCTTGCTTCAGCCAAGCAGGGCTCCCGGGCATTGTAATCTAATGAAGCTGTTGAAAGAACACATGGTTACTGTCAAAATCTTTAAAGATTCTAGACACTGTCAAGAACCCCTTTCTTAAAATATGTTTCTAAGAAAGTTTTGGCATTTTCGTATGAGGAGTGGTATTTTCTGAGGTATCTGAGCAAGAGGCTAAAGTGATTGTTGGAAAATCTCTCCTTCTCCTTCTTGGGTCTAGTTTTAGGAGAAAGCCCTAAGAATAGACCAGAGGGTGTAGTGACCTTCCACTCCCACCTGTACACTTTCTAAATAAATGGAATGACAGGACATTTCAGGATATTTTCTTTCGTCTTTTCTTCCTTCCCTCCCTTTCTTCATTTTTTCCTTCCTTATCTTTATTTATTTCTTCCCTCTGAGTCTAAGATGTGTTAAGCAAAGGCTCAATCTAAAGAAAATGTGTTGCTACTGACTCAGTCTTCACTGTTCTTCTCTCAGTGCCTTGATGCCACATCAAATGCACAAATCTAGGATTTTAGAAAAAGTGATCACTCTAATGAAGGTTGGAAAGGTAGTTAAACATGAAAGCTCTCAACTCAGACAGACTTGAGTTCAAAATTATGACTCTATCCCATACTGGCTGTATATGTGTAATGAGCAAGACACAAATTCCCTGACATTCCAGATAAAAATCACATTGTTGAACTCTGGAATATATAACACCAAGATGAACTCTAATGTAACCTATGAACTTCGGGTAATTATGATGTGTCAGTGTAGGCTCATCAGTAGAAACAAATGTACAATCTGGTGAGAAATATTGATAATGGGAGAGGCTATGTATATGTATAAAGGGACTCTTTGTACCCTTTCTTGAATCTTGCTATGTACCCAATATTGCTCTAAAAATACAAAGTCTTAACTTTTAAAAATTTTAAGTCAATTTGTTGTGATTAAATGCAATAATCTGCGGATTTATCATAGTGCTTGGCCTTTGCTAGGCTTATAATAAATGCTAACTCCCTATTCCTTTCTTATACTCATATCTAGTTAACTCTACCCCTTCTTTGAGCTCCACACAAACCCTCTTCTGCTACAGGCACATACATACTTGTTCACCCAATGGGAACTTGTTTTACACAGCTTACTAACACTGGAAAAGTAAAATACAGATGTGATCCATTTCCCGAAAGAGCTTTAATCTAGTTGGGAATACAACACACGTCAAATCAATAGACAGCAATGCATTTGCAAATGCTATGCTATACTTCTGGGGAGGAGGACTGGCAGAGGCATAAGAAAAGGTCTGGAAGTAAATACTGGATAGGAGGTAGACTACTGAAAAGGGAAAGTAGGGGTGAGTTAGTAACATACCTCTGGCTTTTCAGAGAGTTCAGAAGTAGACACAAATGCCTAGGGCAAAGCCCAATAAAAAGTTCTTATTCTTCCTGTGAACAATATCTCATTAATGACAACTTTGCTCCAGGCACTGAGGTGGTTATATAGCTATGAGACACCTTGGTCATCCTCTACCAAGCATACAATCTAGTAGAGGAAGCAAGATATGAGTGTAAGAAAAGTGGAATAGAATATGGTAAAATAGGATGCTTGCAGGCTGTCATTCTTGGTTCTAAAGTTCCAAGGAAGGGGTGAATACTTTTTGTCAGTTCAGGAGGAAGGTCATGATTAGAAATATGGGGAAGATATTTCACTGATGAAAAGTGAGGGTGCTGTGAATGAAGCAAAGAGTAAGTGCAAAGGGAAGGATGTGAAGTATGGGGAAGGGAAGAGGGCTTGTGAAAGATAAAGTTTGAGAGGTAAGATCCTGATTGTGGAGGACCTATAAGTTAAAGTATTTGAAGTTTATTCTGAGGACAATGAAAAGCTATTGAAGAGGTTAAAGTAGAACAATAGATACAGTCAAACTTCTGCTTAGAATAATCATAAGGCATTTGTATGGTGGATAAATAGGTCAGGGCAAGCCTGGAGTCCATGAGTTCAGTTAAGAGGCTACTGCAATAGTCCATGCAAACAATGAAATAGAGAAAAGTATGCTCTATGACAGAGGAACTCCCAAAAGGAAGGTGTCAGAAAAATAAGATCCCTCTTTAGGTCTGACTGCCTTTAGACTTGAAGCAACTATACTAGGTCACACTTGTTTAGCCCTTGCCCAACCCTAACTTGACCACAAGCTTTGAGTCTAGAAGGAATTCCCTGATAGCTTCTTGTGACCAAGGCCTCACATTTGTTGGTTGTCTGGCCAATCTGGGTAGTGTGGGCTATAGGCAGAAAACACAGTAAAGGCAGAGTAAAGTTCTATGGAGGTCTTGGCTTCCATAAAACTCGATTCTTACCACAATTGTAGGTAGCCACACACTCAAAGCCATCTTGGGTCAAATTAGGGAAACCAGAGCTCTATGTCTGGAGAAGGAAATGGCAGTCCACTCCAGTATTCTTGCCTGGAGAATCCCATGGATAGAGAAGCCTAGTAGGTTATAGTCCATGGGGTCGCAAAGAGTCGGACACGACTGAGCTACTTCACCTTCACCTTCAGAGCTCTATGTAGAACTTTCTCACTTATGGTAGTAAGGAATTGCTTAGATGTTAGTAAGACCTACAGAGAAGGTATATTAACCCTACCCAACCATCTCCCCATTTTGTCAGTAACCTTTGCTTCTAAATGTGCCTTCTACCTTATTCCAACCAAACCAACCTTTTATGCATCTAAATTCTTTTATCTCATTCTTTGATTCCCAGTTCTCTTCACTACTCATCCATTCCTACCACTCCTCATTCTTCATAGATTTTATTTCAACCACCCACCTCTTCCTAGAGGCTCTCTTATGAACCCAATCCATTCTGTTTCTTTTGCCTTGAGTCCCAGGCTCCTAGGCTCACAGCTTATATCCCTTGGTGGTTATTAATAAGCACTCTAGTAATCCAGGAGGTGATATAGCAGAATGGGAAGAACATCAGCTTCTTTGGACAAACAGACCTGGATTCAAATCCTATATTCATCATTATTTAGCTGTGTGCTACCTTGAGTGAGTTACTTAATACTTTTAGCTACAGTATTCTCATCTGTGAGATGAGAATGGGCTTCCCAGGTGGCGCTAGTGGTAAAGAACTGGCCTGCCAATGCAGGAGACATAAAAGATGTGGTTCAATCCCTGAGGCGGGAAGATCCCCTAGAGAAGAAAATGGCAGTCCACTCCAGTATTCCTGCCTGGAGAATTGCATGGACAGAAGAGCCTGGTGGGCTACAGCTCATAGAATTGCAAGTCAGACAAGACTGAAGCAACTGAGCACACACACATTCTCATCTGTAAAATGGGAGCAATCTTTTAGGAAGAGGATTATGAGGTAACTGATTTAGCATTTATCACAGAGAAAGAACTCTGTAAGTGTCAATTTAAATAAAAAGTCATAGTTCAGTTGCCTTTTGAGTGAGATCTTCTGTCTTCCTCTAAATAAATTGAAAGTTGCCAAAAGTTAATGACCATAGATTTCTCCCTTGTTATCCCTCTCCAACCCTGCATCTGGTATAGGGCTCTGTACACAATGTGTTCGATTAATATAGTGACCAGATAAGGCATGATACAAAGCCACAGGTAAAGAAAAGGAGTGGGTCTTAGGGTACTGAATCTATTACAAATTTGAAATATCAGATTTACCAGAAAGGGAAAAACTTCAGAAACATTTGACCCTGAAGATTAATAGAGAGGGTGGCATCTTGCCTCATGCAGAAAGTGTAATGCAATAGAAAGGGAGTTTCAAATGGTCCTGAATTGAAACCTAGGTCCTAAATCGAACCACATTCTAGCTATATGAGCTTGAACAAATGACCAAAACATTCAGAACCTCAGTTTCCTCATCTCTAAAACTAATACAATAATATTTGACTTCCAGAGTTGTGGAGAGGATTCAAGGCATAATCTATTTAAAATTCCTAGAATAATGCTTGAGGCATAGTTGGTGGCCAAAAATATGTCACCTACCTCTCCTTCCCTTCGCTGTCCTTCCTTTACTGCATAGAATATCATGGAAATCTGGGTATGGGGTGCGAGAATTGTGAGGTCTTCTTGAGAATGTTCTCAAGCGTTTCCTTCACATCTTTGTTCCTCAGACTGTAGATCATGGGGTTAAGTATGGGGATGACCGCTGTGTAGAATACAGAGACCAGCCTGCCCCTGCCTAGTAAGTACTCAGAGGCTGGGTCCAAGCAAATGAACACAGTGGTTCCATAGTACAGGCTGACAGCAGTCAGGTGGGATGTACAAGTGGAGAAGGTTTTGTGTTCACCCTGGGCTGAGGGGATTCTGGTGATAGCCATAAAGACACAAGTGTAGGAGTCCAGGGCTACTGTGAGGGACACTGGCACATTAAAACCACCACAGGCAGAGAGGAGAGGCTGAAGGACCTGTGTTAGAACAGGCGAGTTCCCAAAGGGGAGGGATAGCGCAGAGGGAACGAGTGATGACACGATGAGATGAAAGGTTGAGCCAGTGAGGAGCGCTGGATTCGTCGGCCCACTGCATAGCTGGCGGCCACTGACTGCAAACAGAGCCTCGGAGACATGGTTGCATGGTAGAGTAGAGGGTGGCAGATGGCTGCGTAGCAGTCATAGGCCTCGGAGGCCAAGAGGAAGAACTCAGTGGCAGCAAAGATCAGGAAGCAAGTTGTCTGGATCACACAACCAGAGAAGGAGATGGTTTGGCAACCAGAGAAAAACTCCATCAACATTTTGGGGACTGTGACTGAAGAATAACAGAAGGCAAGAAAGGACAGGTTGCTGAGGAAGAAATACATGGGAATGTGGAGTCAGGAGCACACCACAATGAAAGCAAAGAGGCCCAGGTTTCCAACCACCGTGACTGCGTAGATGAGGAAGAAGAGGGCAAAGATGGGCCGAAGCTGAGGGTCATCGGTGAGGCCCATGAAGAAGAATTCACTGAACTGACTGGCATTGCCTGCTTTCATTGAGCCACTGCAATTCTGCAGGAGGAATATACAGGATGGTAGTGAGACGCGTACAGCTCAGGTTCCTGCGGGGTCTGGTCCTGCCTACCTAGCCAGGACGTGTTGTGGGTATCAACTGTGAGATTTATTTCATCCTGACTCACCTATTATTGCTACCCTCCAGCCTATTTTACACAGTGTTTAAAGGCATGAGGAAGAAATATGGAGTCACAAGAGTTGGTTTGAATCTCAGCTTTTGCCTCTCATGGTCTCTGTGACCTTAGGCGAGTGTCTTAACTTCTCTCAGCCTTTTGAAAATGGGGATAAAATTCCTATCTTGTAAGACTGGTTGTGAGGACTAAAGGTGTTGGTAGGTGCATAGAAATTATCTAGCAAGGCATGGGAAGAAGGGCAGGTACACAATGAATCTTAATTTCCTTTCCTCTTCTGCATTCTTCTTTTTCCCAGCACCAAACTGGTCCTCAGCTAAAATTTAGCCTGAGCATAAAGTTAAGGGCACAGATCTTAGACATGGGAAAGACTCAACAAACTTACATTATCAGTTGTATGTTTGACTGACTGCAGGGGATGAGTGGAGGGGAAATAGAAAACAATATAATATAGAGGTAAGAGGGCAAGCTCCAGGATCAATGATAGGTTGGGTAGAATTCATTACTATGACTTGCTAGCTGTTCGATCTTGGACAATCTAGTTAACCTGTCTGAGCTTCCATTTCCTCATTTCTACATGAGAGTACCAAATTTTTCCTATTTTATTAATTTATTATGAAGATAAAATAATTCATGCAAAGCATTTAACATAGTATGTGGTACACACTAAGCGTGTGATAACTTTTATAATAACTGGAAATCCCCTAGTTTGTTCAAACCACACAGAAGCCCCTTTGAGATTCTGCCACTTGCCTCCTTAAGAATCCCTCCCTAACTAAACTGCTGCTAATCATGGTGTTGTGATTCTCCAGTGTGTTGAGGGACTGAAAGGGTGAGAACTACTACTCTCATCTAACACTGTTTACAGGAGGGAGAAATTCAGAAATTGGGACATCAAAAGGGGAAGTAATTTGCCCAAAGTTGCCCCGGGATTTGATGAAAGTGCCAGAACTCGAACCCAGGTGTCCTGTCTACAGCGGTCCTTCCATTAAAGGAGGTAAAAACCTCTGACCTCTCCCCTTCCAGAAACACAGAATCCGTACCCTTATCACAACACGGAGCAGCTTAGAAATTAAAAAGCTCAATTCTGCTTAGGGAGATTTCTATCCATTTTCTTAATCAGGATGACTGACAGTGCCTGATTTTACTTTATTTTAATACTGTTTTCCCTGTTAAGAGCTGAGACAGTGAAGGCCAAACTATAGCACTGCACAGAGAATTTATATCATTGGATTTTTTTAAAATTTTACTTTATTTTATTTTACAATACTGTATTGGTTTTGCCATACATCAACATGAATCTGCCACGGGTATACATGAGTTCCCAATCCTGAACCCTCCTCCCACCTCCCTCCCCATACCATCTCTCTGGGTCATCCCAGTGCACCAGCCCCAAGCATCCTGTATCCTGAATAGAACCTAGACTGGCGATTCATTTCTTACATGATATTATACATGTTTCAATGCCATTGGATTTAAACCCAGAACATCTGGGCTTGAGTTCTGATTCCACACTATTTTTCGCTCTATAGCATTTGGTAAGTCCTTTCCTGGTTATAGTATCTCCACCTATAAAATGAGCATAATAATATTTGCTCTTCTGAATTCACAACATTCCTGCAAAGATCCAATGAGAGTCTCTAGGAAAATGCTTTGCAAAGTATAAATACAGTCAAGGCGAATATTCAGAAAGCATGCACTGGGATAGCCATGCCAGTTTTTAAAGTTCTTTGGGGATTATTAAACTGTTGCTCTTGAGCCCCCTCTTTCCTGGGCGCTTCCTTGACACCTGCCAGCTCACCTTGGCTTGGACAGCACTGGCCTCCATGTTCTTGTAGGCTACAAGTCAGACTCTGGAAGAGAAAGATAAATTAGCCTCCAGCAACCTGTACAGACATGCTTCATGCCCTTCTGCCTCTCGAAATCTGTGGCTGCCTGCTTTTGGCTGGTATTCCGTTAGTCACCATTATGGCCATCTTTGGGAGCTGAAATTTCCACAGTACATTGTACTGGTTGTTACAATTTTAAATATTATCTTGAATATATTAATAAATGCTATTAGTAAAGTACTTAATAAGTGCCACACGTTATTCTGGGTGGTTAACATAAATCATTTGATTTAACCTTTTTAACCACCTTGGCAAGTAACTACTATTGTTATCGTTTCTCCCTTACGAACTGGGCAACCAAGACGGAGCATTTCAATGCCTTGCTCAAGATCTCATAGCTGTTAAGTGGCAGAATCTACATTCAAACGTGGTTCTGCAATAGGCTATTGTTGTATTCATGGTCCCTTTTCTAAATATGTGTGCTTTGTCACTCAGTTGTGTCTGACTCTTTGTGACCCCATGGACTGTAGCCTGCCAGGTCCCTCTGTCCATGGAATTTTCCAGGCAAGAATACTGGAGTGCGTTGCCATTTCTTTCTCCAGGGGATCTTCCTGATCCAGGGATCAAACCCTGGTCATCTGCAGTGCAGGCAGATTCTTTACCATCTGAGCCATCAGGGAAGCCCCTTTCAAAATTAAAGACTGTTAGTTTTTTCCAAGGGATTTACAAATCCACCCTTTCTTTGTTATCATGCTAATCTTGAAAAAATCAAGGAGGTTTCTGTTAATTTTATAGATGATGAATTAAGACACAAAAAAGTTATGTACTTTGTTCCTGGACATGCGTGCTTTCACTGGATGATTGGTGTGTTCATTGGATGATTGGATGTTTGGTGTGTTCTGGGCAATGGGGTAGGCACTAGGGGCATTCTCATGGACTTTACAATCTAAAGGAAAAGATGGACGACAAACCAACAAAGAAACACAAATAATTTTGAATAATACAATTTTAAGGAAAACAAAGCAAGCTAATGGAATAGAGAAAACTCAGAGTTTGGAAAGACAACATAAGGTCAAGTAAAGTTGAAGGGAAAGCCTGTCTGAGGAGTTGATATTAGGAACTAGAATCTCAATGGAGGGAAGCTACCCATAGAGTGATCCGGAGTACACCGGATGCTTAGTGACATTGTCAGGAATAGAACCAAGGTCTTCTAAATTCTACCCAGACCTGCCATTTCCAGTTGGAAGAAAGGCACAATTAGAAGTTCACTAGGAATAGTTGAATATGTGGCACATTCGAACTTCAGTCGGCAAGCATCTCTATCCTTTATCACCTACCTTTATTCTTTGAATGTCTCTAAAAGTCACAGATATTCACCAGCCAGTCTTCTGTTTCTTCCAGGGGGCACTAGTGGTAAAGAACCCCCTGCCCATACAGGATAAGATGCAAGAGAAGCAGGTCCACTCCCTGAGCTGGGAAGATCCCCTGAAGAAGGAAATGGCAACTCACTCCAGTATTCTTGCCTGGAGAATTCCATGGACAGAGGAGCCTGGTGAGCTACAGTCCATGGGGTCGCAAAGAGTCGGACACGACTGAGCGACTAACACTCACTTTCTGCTTCTGTACTCATTGAAAATGCTTCAGCCCAGCATCAGCTCTTGGGTTTTTTCCAGATGTTCCCTTGGCAGGCACAGATAAGTTTGTGTGCCCACAACAGTAAAGCTTCTGGAACTAAGCTCCAAGTTAAACTTCCCTCCACACTTCCCCCTCAAGGCTTGGCCTTTTCTGTATAATTGGCAGAATCATTAATATAGCAAAGTTTCTTCGTGACTGGTCTCTGAGATGCTGAGGAAAGTAAGCTCAAGGGCTAGAGTAGTAAGCAGAGCCAATCCCCAACAGGGTGTTTTCACTGACTCATACTGAGAGTTTGGGGACCTGTAGTCACCACTGAGATGTTTTGGGAGCAGTTGGAAGAATAAAATTGACTATGAGATATATTCTGCTATAAACTTTGTATCTAAAGTACAATCTTAGTCGCATTAAAAAGTCTTAGCCACAGTTAAAATATCAGTTGCTTTCCCAAACATGTGGATTCAAGTACTTAGGGATAAATGACCAATATAGAAGACAGTGAAAGGAGAAGGCAATGGCATCCCACTCCAGTACTCTTGCCTGGAAAATCTCATGGACAGAGGAGCCTGGTGGGCTGCAGTCCATGGGGTCACTAAGAGTCGGACACAACTGAGCGACTTCACTTTCACTTTTCACTTTTCTGCATTGGAGAAGGAAATGGCAACCCACTCCGGTGTTCTTGCCTGGAGGATCCCAGGGACGGGGGAGCCTGGTGGGCTGCCATCTCTGGGGTCGCACAGAGTCGAACACGACTGAATCGACTTAGCAGCAGCAGTAAGGATATGTTTCTCATTTATGAAGATTTGTCATATTACCTTGTTTACTCAACCCTGTACTCTGATTGTGAACTATAAATTACTTTAAAATCAAAGAATTATTTAATTAGTTTTTATGTGGTCAGTAAAGTCTCTGAGTGCCACTCAGTGTTCAAATAAAATACTCTTGTACCTGAGACATATGTGGCAACCAGCTGCCTTGTACCACATTGTTTCATTTTTTTTCTTTTTTCTTTTAATCAAGCCAGATTTGGTTCTATGCATTTGTTTTATTTTTCTATTCAATAAATATTTATTAAATATCTATCATTGCTTGTCATTGTGCTAGGACCTCAGAATACAGAATCAATATTACATTAATAATATCCCCTACATACACTCCACTCCCACTCCCCAGTACATGCACACGTGTGAGTGTGCTCACACACATACACAGTCTCTCCTTTGGAAGTAAAAGCAACTTGTCTCCTTTGGTGCTGTCTTATTAGCAACTTTGATAGAAAATACCAAGTTATGCCTTTTAAGGGCTAAATTTAGCTATTGATTTTAAAGTAAGAAAATTGTTTAAAAAGTAGACTTTATGGACATGTCTCTTGTGGGCAGATTCATTTAATTCTGTTGCTTGGCTGTGCAGATTTCTGTAGTCATTTAAACGAGAAATTTTTTTCTTCAAGTTAAATGGTGGGACATTTGGTGATCTTTAGAAGAACTGTACAAAAGAAGATCATCATGACCAAGATAATCACGATGGTATGGTCACTGATCTAGAGCCAGACATCCTGGAATGTGAAGTCAATGGGGCCTTAGAAAGCATCACTACGAACAAAGCTAGTGGTGGTGATGGAATTCCAGTTGAGCTCTTTCAAATCCTGAAAGATGACGCTGTGAAAGTGCTGCACTCAATATGCCAGCAAATTTGGAAAACTCAGCAGTGGCCACAGGACTGGAAAAGGTCAGTTTTCAGTCCAGTTCCAAAGAAAGGCAATGCCAAAGAACGCTCAAACTAACTGCACAATTGCACTCATCTCACATGCTAGTAAAGTAATGCTCAAAATTCTCCAAGCCAGGCTTCAGCAATACATGAACCATGAACTTCCAGATGTTCAAGCTGGTTATAGAAAAAGCAGAAGAACCAGAGATCAAATTGCCAACATCTGCTGGATCATGGAAAAAGCAAGAGAGTTCCAGAAAAACATCTATTTCTGCTTTATTGACTATGCCAAAGCCTTTGACTGTGTGAATCACGATAAACTGTGGAAAATTCTGAAAGAGATGGGAATACCAGACCACCTGACTCCTCTTGAGAAACCTATATGCAGGTCAGGAAGCAACAGTTAGAAGTGGACATGGAACAGCAGACTGGTTCCAAATAGGAAAAAGAGCGCGTCAAGGCTATATACTGTCACCCTGCTTATTTAACTTCTATGCAGAATTCAGTTCAGTTCAGTTCAGTCACTCAGTCGTGTCCGACTCTTTGCGACCCCATGAATCGCAGCACACCAGGCCTCCCTGTCCATCACCATCTCTTGGAATTCACTCAGGCTCACGTCCATCGAATCTGTGATGCCATCCAGCTATCTCATCCTCGGTCATCCTCTTCTCCTCCTGCCCCCAATCCTTCCCAGCATCAGAGTCTTTTCCAATGAGTCAACTCTTCACATGAGGTGGCCAAAGTACTGAAGTTTCAGCTTTAGCATCATTCCTTCCAAAGAAATCCCAGGGTTGATCTCCTTCAGAATGGACTGGTTGGATCTCCTTGCAGTCCAAGGGACTCTCAACAGTCTTCTCCAACACCACAGTTCAAAAGCATCAATTCTTCGGCTCTCAGCCTTCTTCACAGTCCAACTCTCACATCCATACATGACCACAGAAAACACCATAGCCTTGACTAGACGGACCTTAGTCGGCAAAGTAATGTCTCTGCTTTTGAATATGCTATCTAGGTTGGTCACAACTTTTCTTCCAAGGAGTAAGCGTCTTTTAATTTCATGGCTGCAGTCACCATCTGCAGTGATTTTGGAGCCCCCAAAATAAAGTCTGACACTCTTTCCACTGTTTCCCCATCTATTTCCCATGAAGTGATGGGACCAGATGCCATGATCTTCATTTTCTGAATGTTGAGCTTTAAGCCAACTTTTTCACTCTCCTCTTTCACCTTCATCAAGAGGCCCTTTAGCTCCTCTTCACTTTCTGCCATAAGGGTGGTGTCATCTGCATATCTGAGGTTATTGATATTTCTCCTGGCAATCCTGATTCCAGCTTGTGTTTCTTCAAGCCCAGCATTTCTCATGATGTACTCTGCATAGAAGTTAAATAAGCAGGGTGACAATATACAGCCTTGATGTACTCCTTTTCCTATTTCGAACCAGTCTGTTGTTCCATGTCCAGTTCTAACTGTTGCTTGTGACCTGCATACAGATTTCTCAAGAGGCAGGTCAGGTGATCTGATATTCCCATCTCTTTCAGAATTTTCCAAAGTTTATTGTGATCCACACAGTCAAAGGCTTTGGCATAGTCAATTAAGCAGAAGTAGATGTTTTTCTGGAACTCTCTTTCTTTTTCCATGATCCAGCGGATGTTGGCAATTTGATCTCTGGTTCCTCTGCCTTTTCTCAAACCAGCTTGAACATCAGGAAGTTCATGGTTCACATATTGCTGAAGCCTGGCTTGGAGAATTTTGAGCATTACTTTACTAGCATGTGAGATGAGTGCAATTGTGCGGTAGTTTGAGCATTCTTTGGCATTTCCTGCAGAGTGCATCATGAGAAACTCTGGGCTGGAAGAGGCCTGGAATCAAGATTGCCAGGAGAAATATCAATAACTTCATATATGCAGATGACACCACCCTTATGGCAGAAAGTGAAGAAGAACTAAAAAGCCTCTTGATGAAAGTGAAAGAGGAGAGTGAAAAAGTTGGCTTAAAACTCAGCATTCACAAAATGAAGATCATGGCATCTGGTCCCATCACTTCATGGGAAATAGATGGGGAAACAGTGGAAACCTTATCAGACTTTATTTTGGGGGCTCCAAAATCACTGCAGATGGTGATTGCAGCCATGAAATTAAAAGATGCTTATTCCTTGGAAGGAAAGTTGTGACCAACCTAGATAGCATATTCAAAAGCAGAGACATTACTTTGCCAACAAAGGTCCATCTAGTCAAGGCTATGGTTTTTCCAGTGGTCATGTATGGATGTGACAGTTGGACTGTGAAGAAAGCTGAGTGCCAAAGAATTGATGCTTTTAAACTGTGGTGTTGGAGAAGACTCTTGAGGGTCCCTTGGACTGCAAGGAGAGCCAACCAGTCCATTCTAAAGGAGATCAATCAGTCCTGGATGTTGTTAGGAATGATGCTAAAGCTGAAACTCCAGTACTTTGGCCACCTCGTGCGTGAGTTGATCATTGGAAAAGACTCTGATGCTGGGAGGGGTTGGGGCCAGGAGGAGAAGGGAATGACAGAGGATGAGATGGCTGGATGTCATCACCGACTCGATGGACGTGAATCTGTGTGAACTCCGGGAGTTGTGATAGACAGAGAGGCCTGGCTTGCTGCGATTCATGGAGTCACAGAAAGTCGAACACGACTGAGTGAACTGAACTGAACTGGACCAATTTATGAGCTTCTGCTCTTATGTGATGGGCTGACTCCATGTATTGAAAAATGCTGTTCTCAAATTTAATTATTTTGGGGCATTACATCACATAGGGTAAAATCAGCTATTTTGTTTATCACGACTGCAGCCTTTGCTGAAATGGAGGTTATGGAATAACAACTTGAAAGTTAACTCGTTAATATCAGGGATGAATGAGGTAATGTGCCAGCAGACCAAATTGGTGCTCGAATGTTTTCATCTAGAGGCCTGTATCTCTTTCTCACCTTGTGATATATTAATGGGGATGTCTTTATCAATTGTCACTGCCAGTAGACATTTGAATAACATAGATGTGATATCTTCTGGGCACTCAACCTTGTACACTATCAATTTCTCAAACTCCAAAGATCTCTCTGTGGCTAGAAGTAAAATTCTGATGGTGCCATAGACTGTCTAATTTATAAGGATTTCTAACAATAGCATCAATGTAGGCCCTGCCTTTTTTTCCATCATAGGTGCTTATTAGTGAGCGTTGCACCATCCCTTAAATATTAGATAGGGGCAATGGGGTAAATTAGTCTTCCAGATTGTGAAGACTGTGGGTTTATGCCTAACTGAAAGCATTTCCTTCCTTGCAATGTTGAAGTAAGTGCCTTTCTGATGTGTCTCTATTTGTGCTTTGCACTTCTGGAGGATGTGAGGAATAGTCTTGATGATACACACTTGGGTATCATTGTTTCCCCTCTTGTATTACTATTGCTGATGGCTTGACAAAGGAGTCACCTATCCTGGTGACAGATCCCAAAGGATGTCCTTTTACCAGTCTACAGTGAGTCAGGGAGGGGTCCATCTTCATGGAGCCTGGAACATGGAGTAGTTTACTATCCTCCTTGAAATGAGTGTCCCCTCTTGGTTATGATTCCATCCTGGCTGTTTACTCTCTGAAATGAGATTTTCTCCAATGTTTCTGAATGTACATCATATAGCTCAAAAGTTAGTTTCATGCTACATATTTAAAAAGGATTTATTTAAGTAGTCAGTACAAGGAACTGTGCTAAACCCAATCACAAAAATTTTATGTCATTCTTACAATAACTTTATGAGGTAGGTACTATATTTATTTCTGTTTTACAGATAAAGAAAGTGAAGGTGAAGTTGCTCAGTTGTGTCCGACTCTTTGCAACCCCGTGGACTATAACCTACTAGGCTTCTCTGTCCATGGGATTCTCCAGGCAAGAATACTGGAGTGGATTGCCATTTCCAAGCTCAGAGAAAATAAATAAATTACCCAGGATCACATAGATAATATATAACTAATCCAGAAATATTACCCAGGTCCTTTTGACTCTACAATCTATCAATCAATGCTCTTTTGGCCACAGCATATTGAAATAATTTTCTTAAAACTTATTTGCTAATCTGCGCAGCATTTTTTTCTTTAAAAGTGATGGTTCTCAACACTAGCTGCAAACTAAAATCACCTAGGAACTTAAAAATACACCTTACTTTGGTCTCATTCTTAGACCCTGATCTAACTGCTCTGAGATATGGCATGGACCCCAGGTGACTCTAATGTAGTGCCAGAGTTGAAAGCTACAATTTTAAGAATTGTAAGCTGAGTTCCTTTTCCTGCTTCCTTTTATGAGTGACGTACTTAAACCTAGCGGCCTGATTCCTCACGGAGTCTGAGGAATACTTTAGAACTTTTATTTAATACAACAATCAGGGAGACATCTTTGCACAATGGGCTTCCCTGATAGCTCAGTTGGTAAAGAATCTGCCTGTAATGCAGGACACTCCGGTTCGATCCCTGGGTTGGGAAGATCCCCTGGGGAAGGGGAAAGGCTACCCACTCCAGTGTTCTGGCCTGGAGAATTCCATGGACTGCATAGTCCATGCGGTTGCAAAGAGTGGGACAGGACTGAACGACTCACACTTTCAGACTGTTGCCTTCAGACCTTTACAAGTGCCTCCTTGCCTAGCAAATCTTGACCATCACTGAAATGTGAAGTGCAATCTTGGATAAAACTAAGTAATATTAAGAAGCAAAAGGCATTTTAGAAGTGATTGTAGACAGAATCTTCATCCCTTCCCTACAAGGAAACCTGGAGAGGCGTATCCTCCACCACAATTCTCAAAGCTATAAAGTAGCTTCATTGAGGGGTACTCTTTCTTTCTCTCTCCTTTTATGCAACAAACTTTTATTGAACATATGTATGAGCCAGGAACTGTTAGTGCTTCTCAATTCAGGTGCTGGTTCCCTTATAAAGGGTACTTGGAATTGTGTGGAACATTTATTGATAGTGAAATTAGCTGTGAAGAAAAACTGTTATTAAGTTTAAGGTGACCAGGGATGCTAAATGTCCTGTAATGCTCAAAAGTCTTGTGCAGTTCTTATGATAGATAGGAATTTTCTCACTCCACATATCAAATAGCACTTCTACTGAGAAATACTAATATATAATTCAGGTCTAAGATACGATTTCTTTCCCCTTCAATGGCAGTGGCTATGATTAACACCATCTTATTCCTATTGAGGGTTTTTAAAGGACTTTTCAGTCAGGTTTGTCAGTCAGCTACTATCAAGCCCTTACTGCACACTGAATCTTTGATTGACACTATGTAAAAAAGTGAGACAACCTTTAACTTCAGAGAACTCATAATCTAGTTGGAGAGACATAAAAATAATCCATGAATCATAGAAAAAGTCTCAAAGGAAACTGGAAATTATTTGGAATGGAATGAAAATGAAAATGAAACATACCAAACTTTGTAGATTTCAGTTAAATTGGTGTTTAGAAATTTATAGGATTAAAAGCATGTATCAGAAAATAAGAAAAATCTCGTCAGTTAAGTATTTGTCTTAGGAAGCTACTAAAATAATAGCAAAATAAACCATAATCAAGCCAAAATAAGGAAATAATAAAGAACTTGAATCAATGAATATTTTAAAGGGAGAGGCAAAGAAAATAAATAAAACAGAAGTTGGTTCTTTGAAAAGATTAATAAGATTGATAATTCTCTCTAAGGACTGGAAAGAGAAAATCACAAATTTCCAATATCAAGAATGAAAGTGAAATGGTACCACAAACCCTGCAGACATTAAAAGGAAAATAAGGGAAGAGTATGAATAATTTTACACACAGAAATTAGACAGCTTAAATGAAGCTATCAACTACTCAAAAGCTAAATTATCAAAACTTACTAAAGATTAAATATTTGATAAGAATGGTCCTTTAATTATTATATCATGGTTAAAAATCTTCTGAAAAATGTATCTCTAGATCTAGACCATTTCAATGGTGTCATTTACCAAATTGAAGAAGATATAATACCAATCTATTCCAGAAAATAGCAGTAAACACTTTCCATTTTACTTTATGATGCCACCATTACCCTGATACCAAAATCAGACAAAGACAGTGCAAAAAGTTAAAACTATAAGCCAGTATCCTTTAAGCTCATTAATATAAAAATCCTCAACAATATACTAGAAAACTAAAACCAGCAGTATCCAAAAAGAGTGAAATATCGTAACCAATTGGAGTTTATCCTAGGAATGCAAGGCCAGTGCAATACTAAAAATCAATTGGATCAATAAATATAATCCTCCACTTTAAATTCAACCATAAACAAGTTTGAATGCTAAAGAACTGATGCTTTTGAACTGTGGCATTGGAGAAGATTCTTGAGAGTCCCTTGGACTGCAAGGAGATCAAACCAGTCAATCCTAAAGGAAATCAGTCCTGAATATTCATTAGAAGGACTGGTGCTAAAGCTGAAGCTCCAATACTCCGGCCACCTGATGCGTAGAGCTGACTCATTAGAAAAGACCCTGATGCTGGGAAAGATTGAAGGCAGGAGGACAAGGGGATGACAGAGGACTAGATGGTTGGATGGCACCACTGGCTCAGTGGACATGAGTTTGAGCAAGCTCCAGGAGATGGTGAAGGACAGGGAATCCTGGAGTGCTGCAGTCCATGGGGTCGCAAAGAGTTGGACATGACTGAATGACTGAACACCACAACCATTCTAACAGTCTAAAGAAAAAATAAGCCCACATGATTATATCAATAGATGCATAAAGCATTTGACAAAATGAAACATCCATTCATTATTTTAAAAAAAAAAAAACTCTCAAAAAACCAGGAGTAAAAGGAAATTTCCTTAATCTGATTTTAAAAGTATCTATTAAAGATCTACAATTAATATCTTAATAGTAAATGACTAAATGCCTTCTTCCTAAAATTAAGACTAAGGCAAGGATATTACCCTCATAACTCCTAGTCAACATTGTACTACAGGTTCTAACTGATATGATATGATAAGCAAAAGAAAAAAACATACAGATTAGAAAGGAAAAAGAGGTCTATTTGTAGACAAATGATCACCTGTGTAGAAAATCTCAGGGAATGTTAAATGAAAACCACTTAGAACTAATGAGTTCAACAATGTCACAGAACACAAGTTCAACACACAACTTTTAATTGCATTTCTATTTTTTTAATTTTTATACAATTTTAAAGGTTACTTTTCATTTACGGTTATTGCAAAATATTGGCTATATTCCTTGTGTTGTACAATACATCACTGAGCCCGTGTTACACACAATAGTTTGTACCTTCCAATCTCTCACCCCTATGCTGCCTCTCCCCTCTCTCTCCACTGGTAATCACTAGTTCATTCTGTATCTGTGAGTTTGCTTCTTTTTGTTATATTCAATAGCTTGCTGTAATTTTTAGATTCCACATAAGTATATGTCTTTCTCTATCTGACATTTCACTCAACAAAATGTACTCCATGTCCATCCATGTGGTGGCAAATGGAAAAATTTCATTCTTTTTATGGCTGAGTAGTTTTCTGCTGTATACACATCTTTATTCATCTGTTTATCTTTTGTAACTAATTTTAACATTTAAACACCATGTTTAACATTTATCATCTGTTGATGGACACTTAGATTGGTTGCATATCTTGGCAACTGTCAATAATATTGCTATAAATATTGGAGTGCATGTATCTTTTAAATTAGCATGCATTTCTGTTTTTGAATATAAATGCATGCTAAGTCATATGGTAATTCTATTTTTATTTTTTTTAGAAATCTCCATACTGTTTTACATGGCAGCTGCACCAATTTACATTCCCACCTCAGGTGTACGAGGGTTCCCTTTTCTCTACATCTTTGCCAACACTTGTGGTTTTTGGTCTTTTTGACATAGCCATTCTGACAGGTGTAAGGTGATATCTCACCGTGGTCTTGATTTGCATTTCCCAGCCAGTCCATTCTGAAGGAGATCAGCCCTGGGATTTCTTTGGAAGGAATGATGCTAAAGCTGAAGCTCCAGTACTTTGGTCACCTCATGGGAAGAGTTGACTCATTGGAAAAGACTCTGATGCTGGGAGGGATTGAGGGCAGGAGGAGAAGGGGACGACAGAGGATGCGATGGCTGGATGGCATCACTGACTTGATGGACTTGAGTTTGAGTGAACTCTGGGAGTTGGTGATGGACAGGGAGGCCTGGCGTGCTGCAATTCATGGGGTCGCAAAGAGTTGGACACGACTGAGTGACTGAACTGAACTGAACTGAATGCTTAGGAAGATCAGTCATTCCTTGGAGAAATTATTTTCCTCTACACTGTGATTTCTCTCCCATGGTTTCCAAAAGGCATCTAGGACAGAACTCCCAAGGCACAGACTCATATCTGGACATGAACTTAATCTGAGAGATCTTCCGGGTCTGTCCTTTGCCTCCAGGTTGGTGAGGGGCTCAACTTGTAATGGCCAATGTTAGCCTTAATGTCTCTAATCAACCTCAATGATCTTTTATGGCATAAAAATGTTTTTAGTTACACATTTATTTATATTTATGGATCATTTAAAATTTCCTCTGGTAAGGACTGGTCACCAAATTATGGGAAAGGATGGTGAAACTGAGTGGTGAAGCTGTAAAAGGAAGGCTGCAGAGCCCAGGGGGCTGTAAAGAGAACAGGAATATTGCATCTTCCACTCTGGCCTTTTTTTCTTGCTATAACTTGCATCTTGGCACAGAAAAAAGCAGTCAGATCTAGGGTCCAATCTTGGTGTAGGTTTCATTTAATAATCAAAACCCAAATAAGGGCCCTGTAAGAATCAACTGTGTTTCTGTTTCCCAGTCATGAAGCAAAGTTCCCTCTGTGCCACTCCCTTTTCAATATACTCATATGTCTTCCCAGTCTTATTGGATCAAGTTCCCATTTCACAGCCTGGCATTCAAGGCTCTTTTGACAATCCTTTTCCAGTCATTACCATCACTGGTTTGCTCTTCCCATTTACAGTGGGAATTTTGACTCAACGATTACATTCTTTCTCTGGCTGAAGTGTAAAAATCAAGAAATGAAGGATGAGACACCACCTTGACCCTGTTACACAGTCCCTGGGCTAAGTGTTGGGGAACAGAGCCTAAGGGGAAAAGACAAGGCCAGGATATTGACTGACAATGTAATATGTTGGTGATCAAACTGAGACACTGAGTCAATAATGATGCCAAAATGGGTATGCATGGGTGTATATGGGCTTTCTTAACCCATCTATTAGGAATATTCCAACTTCTCTTTCTCTTTGAGTCTGTTCCAGCCTCTGTGCTGACCCATAGGCTTATGTGCATTTATCTTTCTCCTAGGAGTTTAAGCTTTTTCTCTGTTAAGTTCCAGCTCAAATGATTGTTGCTTTCTCTGTATACCTGTTTTCCTTCCCTTACTGTTTCTGGAATCGTTTAACAATCATGTATATGTTGCTACTGTGAATAACTGAATTAAGCCCCCAACTAAATTCCAAGTCTCTCAAGGCAGTTTGCTGTGGCCTTTTAGTACTCTGTCCATTCAATTCCAGTCTCAAAATTTCATTCTCTGTTTTAATGCACAACTCCATTTCCTCTCAGTTCAGTTCAGTTCAGTCACTCAGTAATGTCTGACTCTTTGCAACCCCATGAATGGCAGCACGCCAAGCCTCCCTGTCCATCACCAACTCCTGGAGTTCACTCAGACTCACGTCCATCGAGTCAGTGATGCCATCCAGCCATCGCATCCTCTGTCGTCCCCTTCTCCTCCTGCCCCCAATCCCCCCAGCATCAGAGTCTTTTCCAGTGAGTCAACTCTTCACATGAGGTGGCCAAAGTACTGGAATTTCAGCTTTAGCATCATTCCTTCCAAAGAAGTCCCGGGCTGATCTCCTTCAGAATGGACGGGTTGGATCTCCTTGCAGTCCAAGAGACTCTCAAGAGTCTTCTCCAATACCACAGTTCAAAAGCATCAATTCTTCAGTGCTCAGCTTTCTTCACAGTCCAACTCTCACATCCATACATGACTACTGGAAAAACCATAGCCTTGACTAGACAGACCTTTGTCGGCAAAGTAACATCTCTGCTTTTGATATATGCTATCTAGGTTGGTCATAACTTGTCTTCCAAGGAGTAAGCGTCTTTTAATTTCATGGCTGCAATCACCATCTGCAGTAATTTTGGAATCCAAAAAATAGTCTGACACTGTTTCCACTGTTTCCCCTGTTTCCCCATCTGTTTCCCATGAAGTGATCCCCTCTAGGAAGTTCTAATTCTCTCAAAACTCTTTTTCAATCTTCTCAAACTTCAGTTGTTAGGATTGTTTCATTCACTCATTTGTATCTTAATTTAATTTACAGTTACATTATGACATTCTGTACATATTGTTCATGAATCTCTTCCCTTCCTTTCCCTTCTCTCTCCCTGCCTCCTCTTTCTCCTTGCCCTCCTCTCCTCTTAAAACATCAACCAACTTGAAAGAGCTAATGATCCCTCTTCTATAACTTTATTGTTAGGTATAACATTTATACTTAAATGTTTCTCTTCAATTTCAGTCCTTTTTCTAGCTGCTTATTGGACATTCTCTCTTTGATATCAAAGAATGTATTCCAAGCCAAATATCTTTACCTTTTTCAACCTGGCTTTCTTCTTGTATCTCTCATTTCCATTAACTGTCTAATGTTTTACCAATTCATCATCATCATTGGCTTCCTTATGTTTACCCTCTATGTCCAATCAGTCATAAAACCTTAGTCATTCAACTTCTCAGAAATCTCTCACATCTGTTTATCCCAATCTTCACATGTCTCTACTGTTATTGCCTTAGGTCTGGTCTTCATATTCTTTTATATGGGTTATTGTAATAGCAACTTTAGTTACCTTTCTTCCCAGTCCACCTTCTGCCTGCTCCTAAAGTTATCTTGCTAAATGTATTTGACCATGCAATTTATCTGCTTTGGAAATATTTATAATTCTCCACTGTATACAGTATAAAGTCCACCCAATTTGGCATAGCAGTGTCAGGCCAACACAATCTGGGCCCAAATCAATTTTCCAGATGTACTTCCTATCATTCCTTACATGTGTCCTATGTTTCAGCTCCACTTAAGCTACAGTTCTCCAGCACATGAATATTTAACATAATGTGAAATCCTCTACTTTAATCCTGATTGCATTGTTTTAAGGTATTTATAAGTATCCTGAAGGCAAAGACTATGTCTTACTCACCTTTGTAGCCTCAGTTCTGGGCAAAAGTAGACATCAATAAATATTACATATGAATTAATGATGACCCAGAATTTAATTCTATTTCTGCCATTCCTTGTCAACGTGACTTTTGACCAGTTATCTAAGCTTTCAGAGCCTTAGTTTCCTCATCTGTAAACTGGGCATAGTAATAATTGCCATCCAGCTCTACAGATTTTGAAAAGAGTTCTTTCTTATGTCTTTTAATCTCTAGATTCCCAGGGCCCTACCCTGCCTTTGGCAGAGACAGAAACAACAAGGGAAGTGTTATGGGGCCAAACCCGGAGCAGCAGCTGCACTGGCCTGCCGCACACCTGCTGCCTGGGCTCTTGGGAACTTTGCATTGTTAACCCTTTGGGTCTAGCTCTTTAGAACCCTATGGATTATTTAACCTTTAACTTTTTGCTTCTTGGTTTCTTTCTGGGTAACTAACACATTATTCACCTACCCATCTGCTTCATCTCTTCTATGCAACCTTTCTCAAGCAGACCGTGATTAGATAGATACAATACACTCACCAATGGCTCAGATGAAAAGATTTCTTAAATTTTCCCCATCTTGGTGGCTCTCTTGTAAACACATTTCCCTTTTCAGTTACGATAATGCTCCATATCTGTATAAAGAACCATTAGACTCAAAAGTCTGTTTTTAAGCATTCATAGTCTATTGTTGATAGCTCAACTTATATGATTTTATTTAGCAACTGTGTCACACCCTGGTCTCACATCAGCCCAAGAGCAAGTGTAACCCCACTCCCCCCTCCTCCCCGGGCATCTCTATACCAATTGCTGTCATGACAAATCATCCTGTATATGTGTAGTTGATGTACTGAGTCTTTAAAGAGAACTATGAAATTATTAATTTCTACTCACCATTCCATTATCTTGGTAGTTGTTACTATCTTGATTCTACTATCCATCTTTTCAGCTCCCATTCTTGTATTTCTCTCTTTTACACCCAGCTTTTAGTCACCTGTCTGATCATTTGTCTATGTCCTTCTTTACATAATCTGTATACTTTCCCTCCAATTCTTTACTGTAGGAAAATATGTGCTGTGCTGTGCTTAGTCACTTCAGTAGTGTCCAACTCTGCAACCCCATGGACTGTAGCCGGCCAGGCTCCCCTGTCCATGGAAGGAGGACAATACTGGAGTGGGCTGCCATGTCCTCCTAGAGGGGATCTTCCCAACTCAGGGATCGAACCCAGGTCTTCCACATTGTAGGTGGATTCTTTACAGTCTGAGCCACCAGGAAAGCCTAAACTTTACCATTTTAACTAACTATGTACTTATTACATATACATAGTTATCAATTGAATGTGGCCCCCCAAAATTCATGTTCAAATCCTAACCCCCAAAATGATGGTATGAGGAGGTAGGGCTTTTGGAGGTGATTAAATCATGAGGGTGGAATTGACATGGAGGGGATTAGTGCCTTTAGATGAAGAGACAGGAGAGTTTGCTCTTTCTGTCTGCACAACGGATAGGTGGCCATCTACAAAAATATTATGAAACATGATTCCAGTTTTTATGCAGCTAATAACTTCCTTGAGGCAGGTTTATGGTTTATCTTTTGAACATACCGCTATATTTCTAGCTTTCTTTCACCCATACTATAGCAACAGCTCTTTGCTCCTCAATGGTCTTGCTCACTTAGGGCCTTGGCCTTCCTGCATCCCCAGTGCCTCCTCCAAATTATCATCAAAATGGTCTCATAGAATCTCTACACTTATTTTCTCAACCCTGGATGCACCTTAAAAACACCAAAGCACAGTTAAAGTGTCACAATCTGGGTTTAAAAACAGATCAGTCAAGTAAGAGTTTCAGGGGTAGGACCTGGACATCCATACTTTTGAAGGTGCTCACGTGATCCTGATGCTCAATGATAGGCGACAGTCATCACGTTAGCCTGATTATGCATCTCCTCTATCTGACGCTCTGCCCTCTCACAGTTGCCTCCTCTCAAGCCCTTTTGCATGGCCGCAGTGGCTTCCATGATCTGGGCTGGGATTCATCTCTTAACAGTCTTCATGCCACGCTTCATAATTAAGTAACCTATTCTCTGAATTAGCAGTGCTGCTTCGTAACATTATACTTTTTCATGTACTGTATTCTCTACTTGAAATATGTTTCTCTTATTATCTGTTGATATATAATTTATCCTTCAAATTTTAAACAACATCTCCTCCAGGAAGTTTTTACTGGACCTACTGTATCTATAGGTGGTAAAAAATTTTATTGTTACTTATTATAAAAAATAACTTGCAAACATTTGTTTGCACAAGTTCCCCTATTTAACTGTAAAGTCATTTAGGGCTGTGGTTGTGCTTTATTTACCTCTGTAGCCCCATAACTTAGGCACTAGATCTAGCACATAGTAGGTGCTCAATACATATTTGTGGACTGAGTTGATGAATGAATGAATGAATTTTTTAATGTTTCAATGTCTCTAAGATGAAAAAGTAAACAAGAGAGAATGATGTAGATTCAAAAGAAGGGGTTTGTCAGTTGAAAGCATTCAGTGAGAGGATCACTGTCTTTGGGAGAAAGGTATTTTGTCTGAAGAAAACTAGGCTGTACTAGGAAGGATAACTAATTCCATGTAGACAGGCAGCCAAGAACAAGCTGTGGCCAAAGAGCTGATGGATGACAGCTGGAAATATGGCTTGTGAACCAACGAAGAATGACACTCTCATCTGAACTGCAAAATAAATCATAGAAACTCCAAAGATTTTTATTCACTTTAAAATCTCACTGTACATGAACATTCAATAAGAACACCCCAAATTGGTGTGGCACTTTATCACTTCATACATTCACATACATCATCTCATTTAAACTTCCCAACAACACTACAAGACTAGCATTATAAACCCTGTTTTAGGGTGGAAAAACTGAGGCTCTGAAAAATTCAGTAAATTGAAAACCTCTGTGGTGCCACTGGTTAAAACTCTGTGCTCCTAGTGAAGGAGGCCGAGGTTTGATCCCTGGTCAGGGACCTAGATCCCACAAGCCACAACTAAGAGTTCACATGCCACAACTAAAGATCCCACCTACTAAAACCCAGGGCAGTGGCGGATTCATGTCAGTGTATGGCAAAACCAATGCAGTATTGTAAAGAAAAATAAAAAAAAATAATTAAAAACAATAAAATAGAACCCAGGGCAGCTAAATTAATTAATTAATTAATTAAAAATTCAGTAAATAGTCCAATGTCACACAGATGATGACTAGCAGATTTAGAACACAAACAGGCCTTAAAATAACAAAAGTAAATGAAATAAAATATCAAATATATATATATATATATATATATATATATATACATATATATATATATACAGGGTGGCAAAGAGTCAGGCCCGAATGAACAACTGAACTGAACTGATATATATATATGTGGAAAGTAAAGAAAGAAATCCACAATATATATACTTTAAATTTCATTCTGGAGTCTACTAACCTCAAGTTTATTGATCTTTTCTAAGTGACAGTAAAGGAATTGGTCAGAGAAAGAGATGCTCCAAAGGCTAAGATCAATTGACCATCTATGATGTACTAAGTATAGCTCAGGTCACTTTACATTTATTTATTTTGATTTTTTTAATTGGAGGATAATTGCTTTACGATGTTGTGTTGGTTTCTGCTATACAACAATGTGAATCAGTCATAGTGTATATATTATATATAAGCATATATCAATATCCCCTCCTTCCCACAACCCCCCATCCTGCCCTCTAGGTCACCACAGAGTGCCAGTCTGGGCTCCCTGTGTTATATAGCAGCTTCCCACTAGCTATCTGTTTTACACCTGGTAGTATATATATATATATATATATGTCAGTGCTGCTAAAGAAGTTGTGGTATATACAATAGAATATTACTCAGCAATAAAAAGAATGAATGTGAGTCAGTTGAACTGAGGTGGATGAACCTAGAGCCTCTTATACAGAGTAAAGTAAGTCAGAAAGAGAAAAACAAATATCATATATTAATGCTTATATACGGAATCTAGAAAAATTATCACTTTAATACCAAGGATATCCCTATATGGTAGATATTATGATGCACAATTTTAAAATGAGAAATTGAGACACAGGAAAATTGAATAATTTGCCTAACATTCTATAAAAGGGCTTCCTTCCCTGATGACTCAGACAGTAAAGAATCTGCCTGCAATGCAGGAAAGCCAGGTTCAATCCCTGGCTCAGGAAGATCCCCTGGAGAAGGGAATGGCAATCCACTCCAGTATTCTTGCCTGGAGAATTCCATGGACGGAGCTTGGTGGGATAAAATCAATGGGACCACAAACAGCTGGACACAACTGAGTGACTACACATTCACTTTCCATAAAAATGTTGAACCCTGCTCTGTTTGACTCTAAAACCAGTGCAACTTAGATAACATCATATAGTTAATTCCCCGATGTTGGTTATACTTATAAAAAATGTTTTATTAAAGAACTATTAGGAATATCTTTTTATGAAAGTAAGTCAGAGAAAGAAAAGAACAGTGTTCTGAGCAGAGTTGAAAAAATCATGAAAGTCAATATCAGGAAAAGTGGGACTTGAATCTTGAGGGATGGATGAAGTTTGTGACACCAGCAAGGCAAGGGAGGGCATTCCAAGAAGTGATAACAACATGGATAAAGGCACTGAGGAGAGCAGCCATCGGCTGGAGCATCAGCAAAGAAGCCAAGAACGATGGGTGTAACAGCCACCATCCAAGAAATGCAGTATGTCCTAAACTTCATGGTTTGAGAAATACATGCAGTCCCCTGAAATTTGGGGGCTAGGGGAAGTTACTGTCCAGGTACTAATAACAACTGAGGGTCTTTCTGGTAAAAGGAAATTGAATTGTTGATTGCTGGACTGTATTATGAAAGGGAGTAAGCCAGCGATTGCCATCAGCTCCCTGCAGGGCCCTACTGGCACAACAGTGATAACTGGCGAAAAGACTCTGAGATAAGAACAAGAGAAGAAATGAGAGATGAGATAAGTAGGCTTAAAAAAAAAGACCTAAAAATAGATAGCTTTCATAGATTAGGTTTTTTTATTGAAAAAGTCATACAGACACAATACAAAAAGTTTGAAAGAGTGCACAAGGGTGTAACAATGAAAGTCAGTCTACTTTTGCAGATACAAACATATGTATTTATATATACTTTTGTATAATCAATAAAGAAAGGCCACCATATACTTCACTGTGACCCTTGCTTTTCTTTAATTTCAATAACTTTGAAAATCAGTATATTTTAAATTGATGGAATATTTTTGCAATACATGAATGTATACTAATTTATTTATCTGATCCTGTGATAATAGACATTTAGCTTGATCCCAGTTTTTCACTGGTACAAATAATGCTGCAATGAATGTGTATATGTATGCCTTTGCATACTTGTACAGTATTTTTATAAAATAAATTTCTAAAATGACAATTGTTGAGTTAAGGATAAATGCACTTTTCATATTCATAAATATTGCAAAATTATGCTCTCCAAACATGTTGTATGTCAATTTATAATCCCACCTATAAGGTATGAAATGCTCATCTCTCTATCCTTACTGACACTAGGCATTATTTACCTTTTAATATTTTTCAGTCTGATGGAGAGAAATGATGTTTCACTATTTTTATTTATGCTGCTTTAATTATTAGTAAGGTTACACATATTTTTCTGTGTTTATTGGCCATGTGTATTTATTTTTCAGTGAACTGTGTATTTATGGCCTTTATTCATTTTTCTATTTATTCTTTTGCTCTTTTACCTATTGATTTGTACAAGATCTTTGTATATTAAATAACAGTTCACTGTGGATCAGATGTTTTGAAGATGTTTTTCTAAATTTGTGTTTTGACTTTGTTTATTGTATTTTCATGCAAAAAGTAAATTTAAAATGTTGTGTGTAGTTAGATTTATCAAACTTTGTTTCATGGGTTTTGCATCTTGCTTAGAACTGCCTTTTCACTTTAAGATTGCATATAATTTTTTCTTGTTTTTTCCTGATACCTTTACACAATTGCCTCTTCCATTTGACTCCTTGGTAATTCAGGAAATTATTTGGGGGTGAGAAGTTGGAAAATCTGTATTCTATGGCATTAATTTATCAAGAGTGGTGTTGCTAGATTTGGCAAATAAAAATACATGCCCAGTTAAATTTGAATTTCAGGTAAAAATATATTTTTAGTATAGTCATATCCTAATTATTGCACAGGACATACTTATCTAAAGATTATTTGTTGCTTATCAGAAATTTAAAATTATTGAGAGTCTTCTAATAGGCAATCCTAATCATGAGAAAAATGAGGAGTAGTTTAAAAGTATAAAAGAAAGCTGTGTAGATTGATTCATTAACACTTTCTGGTCAGTGGGAAGTCCTTAATACAGGCATTTAGATATTGGCTCTAGCAGAGCAATTATAATTCTAGGGTGTGAATTAAATGAGTTTGTTTTGTCTTCTGGGCTTTGGCTTGAAAAATGGAAACTCTTAAATAAAATGCAAGGGGCTCAATGGATTTGAAGGTGGGTATTTTTGGCTTTCCAGCTCCTTTAAGAGAAAAATCATTTTCATAGAAATTGAAAAATAAGATTCTTGTATATTTGTGTCAAACTACGACAATTTTGATATATAGGTTTTCTTTTAAGATCAGAGTCTCAAGTTCAAATTATTGGTAAAGTTCCCAAATTGATTTTATCATTTGGACCTGGTAGGGAAATGTCATGCTTATTAATCACTTTGGATAATAAATCTAAGTGAAATTCTTTGTGATTGATTAAGTCTTTTATTTTTTAAGTGGCCAAGTGAATTGAAACTGAAATTTGAAATGTCTGATTCATGAACATTTGCTTACGTAGTTCTTTACTAAAAATTTGCTTTTGGAAGAAGCTCTTGTTCTTGCTTCTGTGGTGTATTAAGAAAAGCACTGAGGACTTCCTTGATGTCTCAGTGGTTAACAATTCATCTGCACATTCAGGGGACATGGATTTGATCCCTGGTCGGGGAAGATCCCAGTGTAGTGGGGCAACTAAGCCAGTGAGTCACAACTACTGAAGCCAAAGCACCCAGAGCCCACGCTCTGCAACCAGAGAAGCCACCACAGTGAGAAGCCCAGGCACCACAACTAGAGAGCAGCCCCACCCCCTGCAGCTAGAGAAGCCCACGCACAGTGAAGACCCAGCGTGGCCAAACAGATGAGTGAATGAATCTTATGTCTGTGTATATATAGAAAAGCATTCAGTATAGAGTTAGAGGACATGGATTCAAGTCCCAGATCTGCCTTTTGGCAGCTCTGTGCCTGTGCTTAACATCTGTGATCCACCTGTTTCCTCATCTATAAAATGGGCAGAGTAGTCACAATTTCATAGCAATTGAGAATGGAATGCAATGCATAGGCAAAGTGCACTCTGCACAGTGCACAGGCATGGCACTTTGTTGTTGTTGTTGAGTCCCTAAGTTGTGTCTCACTCTCTGCAAACCCTTGGACTGCAGGAAGTTAGGCTTCCCTGTCCTTCACTATCTCCTGGAGTTTGTTCAAATTCATGTCCATTGAATCTGTGATTCCATCCAACCATCTCATCTTCTGTCGTCCCCTTCTCCTACCTTCAACCTTTCCCAGCATCAGGGTCTTTTCTAATGAGTTGGCTCTACTCATCAGGTGGCCAAAGTATTAGAGCTTTAGCTTCTGCATCAGTCCTTCCAGTGAATATTCAGGATTGATTTCTTTAATATTGACTGGTTTGATCTCCTTGCACTCCAAGGGACTCTCAAGAGTCTTCTCCAACACCGCAGTTCAAAAGCATCAGTTCTTTAGTTTTCGGCTTTCTTTATGTTTCAACTCTCACTTTTTTACATGACTACTGGGACAACCATAGCTTTGGCTATATGGATCTTTGTTTGCCAAGTGATGTCTCTGCTTTTGAATACACTGTCTAGGTTTGTCATAGCTTTTCTTCCAAGGAGCAAGTGTCTTAATTTTGTGGCTGAAGTCACTGTTCACGCTGATATTGGAGCCCAAGAAAATAAAGTCTGTCACTGTTTCCATTGTTTCCCTATCTATTTGCCGTGAAGTGATGGGACCAGTTGCCATTATCGTATTGTTTGAATGTTGAGTTTCATGCCAGCTTTTTCGCTCTCCTTTTGCATCCTAATAAAGAGGTTCTTTAGTTCCTTTTCCCTTTCTGTCTTTAGAGTGGTGTCATCTGCAACTCTGAGGTTGTTGATATTTCTCCCAGCAATCTTGATTCCAGCTTGTATTTCATCCAGCCTGCCATTTCCTATGATGTACTCTCCATATGGACTTCCCAGGTGGCACTAGAGGTAAAGAACCCACTTACCCATGCAGGAAACATAAAGAGATGTGGGTTGCATCCCTGGGTTGGGAAGATCCCCTGAAGGAGGGCAGGGCAACCCACTCCAGTATTCTTGCCTGGATAATTCCATGGACACAGGAGGCTGGTGGGCTAAAGTCATAGGGTCACAAAGAGTCAGACACAACTGAAGCAAATTAGCATGGATGCATTCTGCAAAGAAGTTAAAAAAACAGGGTGATAATATGCAGCCTTGATGTACTCTTTTCTCAATTTTGAAAAACTCCATTGTCTATGTTCAGTTCTGACTGTAGTTTCTTTACCTGCATACAGTTTTCTCAGTAGACAGGTAAGGTGGTCTGGTATTCCCATCACTTCAAGAATTTTCAATTTGCTGTGATCCACACAAAGAGTTTAGCATAGTCAATGAAGTAGATGTTTTTCTGGAATCCCCTGTTTTTTCTATGGTCCAGTGGATGTTGTTAATTTGATCTCTGCCGCTTCTGCCTTTTCTAAATCTAGCCTGTACATCTGGAAGTTCTTGGTTCATGTACTGCTGAAGCCTGGCTTGAAGGATTTTGAGCATTACCTTGCTAGCATGGGAAATGAGCGCCACTGTATGGTAGTTTGAACTTCCTTTGGCATTGCCTTTCTTTGGTATTGGAATGAAAACTGACCTTTTCCAGTCTTGTGGCCCCTGTTGAGTTTTCCAGACTTGCTGGCATATTGAATGCAGCACTTTAACAGCATCATCTTTTAGGATTTGAAATAGCTCAGCTGAAACTCCATCACTTCCACTAGCTTTGCTCGAAGTAATGCTTCCTAAGGCCCCCTTGACTTCACATTCCAGGATGTCTGGCACTAGGTGAGTGGCCACACCATCGTGGTTATCTGGGTCATGAAACTCTTTTCTGTATAGTTCTTCTGTGTGTTCTTGTCACCTCTTCTTAATCTCTTCTGCTTCTGTTAGATCCTTGCCATTTCTGTCCTTTATTGTGCCCATCTTTCCAGGAAATTTCCCTTGGCATTTTTAATTTTCTTAAAGAGATCTCTAGTATTTCCCATCCTACTGTTTCCTCTGTTTCTTTGCATTGTTCATTTAAGGCTTTCTTATCTCTTCTTAGTATTCTCTGGAACACTGCATTCAATTGGGCATATCTTTCCCTCTCTCCCTTGCCCTTTGCTTTCCCTTAGCTATTTCTAAAGTCTCCTCAGACAACCACTTTTTGCCTTCTTACATTTCTTTTTCCTTGGAATGGTTTTCATCACTGCCTCCTGTACAATGTGATGAACTTCCATCTGTAGTTCTTCAGGCATTCTGTCTACCAGATCTAATCCCTTGAATCTATTAGTCACCTCCACTATAAAATCATAAGGGATTTGATTTAGGTCATACTTGAATGGCGACTGAACTGAACTGAACTGAATGGCTAGTGATTTTCCCTACTTTCTTCAATTTAAGTCTGAATTTTGCAATAAGGAGCTCATGATCTGAGCCACAGCCAGCTCCTGGTCTTGTTTTTACTGACTGTATAGAGCTTCTTCATCTTCAGTTGCAAAGAACATAATCAATCTGATTTTGGCATGGACCATCTGGTGATGTCCATGTGTAGAATCATCTCTTGTGTTGTTGGAAGAGGGTGTTTGCTATAACCAGTGTGTTCCCTTGACAAAGCTATCAGCCTTTGCTCTGTTTCATTTTGTACTCCAAGGCCAGACTTGCCTGTTACTCCAGCTATCTCTTGAATTCCAACTTTTGCCTTTCAATCCCCTATGAAAAAAAAAAAAAGGACACCTTTTATTGGTGTTAGTTCTATAATGTGTTGCAAGTCTTCATAGAACTATTCAACTTCAGCTTCTTCAGCATTAGTGGTTGGGGCCTAGACTTGGATTACTGTGATGTTGAATGGTTTGCCTTGGAAATGAATAGAGATCATTCTGTCATTTTTGAGATTACACACAAGGACTGCATTTAAAACTCTTTTGTTGACTATGAAGACTACTCCATTTCTTCTAAGGGATTCTTGCCCACAGTAGCAGATATAATGGTCATCTGAATTAGGTATTCAGTAAATTTCCTTTTATTTGTAGATATTCAGCTACTAAAAATTACTTATATTTGGAAAATCGTTTCCATAGATGTTTTTCTGCATTTGATTTCTGTTTAAATGCTGATGAGTTTTTATTCTCACAATGTGGAGAAAGCCAGATAAATATAAGGATCTAATTTTAGAATGCTTAATATGAAACAAAGCCCACAAAATATAAAACAATATGTATCAGTGGGGTTCCTTCTGTACATTTACTGAATTGCAATCTTAATGCTTGCTTTTGTTTTATTAAAAAAAAGAGATCTTAATAAGATCCTCTTATATAACTAAAAGGAAAAACACCAGCTGGCCTTGGGGTGGGCATGGAGTGAGCCCAATGACTTTTCTATGGTGCACCCTTTGAAAAAAAGCCTATGCTTGGCCAAAACGTCCCAAAGAAAGGCAATGCCAAAGGAAGTTCAAACTACCACACAATTGCACCCATCACACATGCTAGCAAAGTAACGCTCAAAATTCTCCAAGCTAGGCTTCAACAGTAAGTGAACTGAGAACTTCCAGATGTTCAAGCTGGATTTAGAAAAGGCAGTGGAACCAAGGATCAAATTGCCAACATCCATTGGATCATAGAAAAAGCAAGAGAATGCCAGAAAAACATATATTTCTGCTTCATTGACTATGCTAAAGACTTTGTGTGAATCACAACAAACTGTGGAAAATTCATAAAGAGATGGGAATACCAGACCACCTAACCTGGCTCTGAGAAATCTGTACACAGCACAGATTAGAACTGTACACAGTACAGTTAGAACTAGACTTTGTACAATGTACAAATTGGGAAGGAATATATCAAGGCTGTATATTGTCGCCCTGCTTATATAACTTATATGTGGAGTACATCATGTGAAATGCCAGGCTGGATGAAGCACAAGCTGGAATTAAGATTGCTGGAAGAAATGTCAATAACCTCAAATAGGCAGATGGCACCACCCTTAAGGCAGAAAGCAAAGAGGAACTAAAGAGCCTCTTGATGAAAGTGAAAGAGGAGAGTGAAAAAGCTGGCTTAAAACTCAACATTCAAAAAACTTAGATCATGGCACCCAGTCCCATCTTTTCATGGCAAATAGTTGGGGAAACCATGGAAACAGTGAGAAACTATTTTCTTGGGCTCCAAAATCACTGCAGATGGTGATTGCAGCCATGAAATTAAAAGACATTTTCTCCTTGGTAGAAAACCTATGACCAACCTAGACAGAATAATAAAAAGCAGAGACATTACATTACTTTGCTGACAAAGGTCCATATAGCCAAAGCTATGTTTTTTCCAGTAGTTATGTATGGATGTGAGAGTTGGACCATGAAGAAAGCTGAGTGCTGAAGAACTGATGCATTTGAACTGTGGTGTTAAAGAAGACTCTTGAGAGTCCCTTGGACTGCAAGGAGATTAAACCAGTCAATCCTAAGGATATCAGTCCTAAATGTTCATTGGAAGGACTGATGCTGAAGCTGAATCTCCAATACTTTGGTCACCTGATGCAAAGAACTGACTGTTTAGAAAAGACTCTGATGCTGGGAAAGATGAAGGCAAGAGGAGAAAGGGATGATAGAGGATGAGATGGTTGGATGGCATCACTGACTCGATGGACATGACTTTGAGCAAGATCCTGGAGTTGGTGATGGACAGGGAAGCCTGGCACGCTGCAGTCCATGGGGTGGCAAAGAGCTGGACACGACTGAGTGACTGAACTGAACTCAATTGAACTGCCCACATCAAGTCACAGATGGAGGACATTTGGTTTCTGCTATTTTTTTTCTCATTGAAAATTTGTCAAGGTTTGTTATATGTTGTGGAATGGTTTTGTGTGTGTGCTCAGTCATGTCTGACTCTTTGCCACCGTATGGACTGTAGACCGCCAGGCCCCTCTGTCCATGGGATTTCCCAGATACGAATACTGGAGTGGGTTGCCATTTCCTCCTCCAGGGGATCTTCTCAACCCAGAGATCAAACCTGTGCTTCCCGCGTCTCCTGCACGCCTCCTGGACTGCAGGTAGATTCTCTGCAGCTGGGCGCCTGGAAAGCCATGCGGAGCAGTTAGATGTGGGAGAGTAGCACAAGCACTGTGGCGCGTCCTGGGATTTGGGATGAGTGCTAATGGTCTGCAGAAGCAGGAAGGCTGCTGGGAGAATGTGATAGCCAAGCGACACCCAGGGAATGCTGATAAATAACACAGCTCCCCAGAGATATGATTTTGTATTATAATCCTTCAGTTCAGTTCACTTCAGTTGCTCAGTCGTGTCCGACTCTTTGCAACCCCATGGACTGCAGCGTGCCAGGCTTCCCTGTCCATCACCAACTCCAGGATCTTGCTCAAGGTCATGTCCATCAAGTCAGTGATGCCATCCAACCATCTCATCCTCTGTCATCCCCTTCTCCTGCCCTCAATCTTTCCCAGCATCAGGGTCTTTTCAAATGAGTCAGCTCTTTGCATTAGGTGGCCAAAGTATTGGAGTTTCAGCTTCAACATCAGTCCTTCCAATGAGCATTCAGGATTGATCTCCTTTAGGATGGACTGGTTAGATCTCCCTGCAGTCCAGGGGACTCTCAAGAGTCTTCTCCAACACCACAGTTCAAAAGCATCAGTTCTCCAGTGCTCAGCTTTCTTTATGGTCCAACTCTCACATCCATACGTGACTACTGGAAAAACCATAGCCTTGACTAGATGGACTTTTGTTGACAAAGTAATGTCTCTGCTTTTTATTATGCTGTCTAGGTTGGTCATAACTTTCCTTCCAAGGAGTAAATGTCTTTTAATTTCATGGCTACAATCACCATCTGCAGTGATTTTGGAGCCCAAAAAGTAAAATCAGCCACCATTTCCATAGTCTGCATTAAATTTGCCAGGCTCCACAGTTGAACTTTCAAGCTCAAGATCTACCTCCCCCAGGCTCAAAGACCTTCACCTTCCTCAGACATCCTCCATATCTTCAAACCAAGTGATATATTTAATACTATCATTCGTTAAACTTATTTTAGTTCATTTCTTCTCTTCCCAATTCTTTTTGAGTTCCCCAAGAGAAAGGACTATAGCTGATTCAGTTCTCTATACCCAGTGGCCAGATCTATGATGTGCACACAGAAGGAGCTTAATAAATATTTGTTGATTAGTGGACATAAGATTAATTTTCTGTTTAAAGCTTGTGTTTGTTGTTGAACATGTTTTTATCAGTGAAAGGAAACTGTAGCTAAGGTAATTTGTGAGCTGAAGCCATTGTTACCTCTGTTGCTAAGGGAAGTCAGTTACCCTGGGATACTAATTAACTGCAGCTATTGTGGAAATTAAGCCAGCAGCCCCCAGCAGGTTCAGAAAGCTGATGGGAGGAGGGAAGCTTGACGGTGTCAAGAAAGTATCCCTTCTGTTTTCAGGAAAAGAGACTAAGGGAGGGGGGTAGCTTGTACACTTTTAGCACCGTCACACCTCTGTGAAGCTTATTTCTCTTCCTTAGTGGGCAAAGAGTTTGTTCCCTGTAATTAGTTCAAATAGTGGAGGCAAGATGAATAGACAGCCTGTGGCTGAGATCAACAGTTTGGTTTGTGCTAACCACTGAGGGGTAGGCATCTGGGGTGGGAGACTTTGAAGTAAAAGCAGCTCCAAGCCTGAATAAAAAGTACCTGTTAGAAGAGACTTTTGACTCTAAAATATGATGCCAGTTGAGCTGATGAAGGGAAAGCAAGAAATCCATAAGAAATTTAAGAGAATTATCTACTCTGCTGTCTAAACTGGAATTCAACAGTTTTAATAAAGAGATTTATTTATTTATAATTTTAGGAAACATCTCAACAACATACCCAGGGCTCACATTTTGGGACCTGGTCTCAAGTTGCTGTAATAGACTAGTTCCATCTAGTGATAGTGTACCTAAATTGCAGTTTGTTTTTCTGAGAAAATGAAAACATGGCCTTTACAAGTGGCCGCTGCAGCACCGAAGTCATGAAATTATTCAACAGCTGAGTGCTGGCTTCATGAGAGGTGGGACAGTGACACATGTCTGAGGAATGGAGAGTGAGTGTTTTGCACATTGGTTAAGTGAGACCATAATAAAACTTTAGATTAACAGCAGGAGGTGAAGGCACCAGACCCCCAACAGGCATATAAAATAATATTTAGAGACCACAGCAGCTGAGATTAACTCTTTTCCTACTGATTCATGCTGTTAAAGATCTATACAAAAGCTCTGCTAAATGAGAGAGCCACGAGAAGGTAAGAGAAAAAAAAATTCCAGGAGGGATTCTGACCAGAAGGATAGAATGAAATCCAGCAACAACATGGTGCCCTTCCTTTTAATGAAATAAATTTGATGATTTTCCAATTTCACCAGAGTGACACAGAGGTTTACTTAACGCCAGACTCACGTAGCCAAGTGCATGCTGGGTTAAACACCTTCCACTCGAAGCATCCAAAGCATGGTGGGCCAAAGCACAGGTCTGGCAGTCCCCAACCAGGGCTATTCTGTTCTAGGAATTAGTAGAGAAAGAAGTGAAAGTTGCTCAGTCGTGTCTGACTCTTTGCAACCTCATGGACTATACAGTCTATAGAATTCTCCAGGCCAGAATACTGGAGTGGGTTTCCATTCCCTTCTCCAGGGGATCATCCCAACCCAGGAATCAAACCCAGGTCTCCCACATTGCAGGTAGATTCTTTACCAGCTGAGCCATCAGGGGAGCCTTAGTAGAGAAACCACACCCTTTAACCCCAGGGGGTGTGGAAATAGCCAGTGTGTATCAAGCCTTCTATATTTCAGAGAGAGGTGAGTTTCAGATCTCATCCTGAGGGCAGGGTTCACCAAGCTCACCAGACTGCAAGTGTAGGCTTTGGGCAGCTACACCCAGATCTAGGGACCTAGACCTTGACAACATTCTCCAGACTTCACAAACCTTTTCTTCTCTCACGTATAGATATAGCTCCATTGGAGACGAAGATTTTTACCCACCCAGTATCCCCTACCCCACCACATCATTCTCCTTTGGTTCACAGCCTCCTGCTCATGCCTAGACTCCCTGTCCAAGTCATCTCTGGAACAGCCAGTGAGCACTTTCTGCTGTGTCCCAAGAATTTGGTCATTCTATAAAACCCAAGCTCCTAATAAGTACAGATTTCGAAGTGGATCTTCCAGGTTCCTCCTAGGTTACAGAGAATAGAGTGGAGAGCCATAAGGTTCTGGAATCTCAATAAAATCACTCCATTTTGTTCTGATTTTGGCAGATTAGCAGACAGACAAGACCCTGAATAAGATTTTGCCCTAGCACTTCCAGTTCTACCTCATCTAAGAATTTTTCTGGTTTTGTCAGCTTTCATTGATATTCTGTGCCTTCTGAATTCCTGTAATATAAAATCAAGAATTGTAAGCTTCTAAAAGACTCCAGAAATCAATCAGTAAATGGTTGCCTGGAACAGAAATCCCCTTCATAGGACCCCAACACATTTCATCTGATAACTACCTGACTACCACACCTTTCATACAATATAGAACCTACCATCTTACCACGCAACTATTCCAACCTCAGTCACTTCTGTTAAGACCCTAGTAGCCCAAAAGATCTCTTCTATCCCACTGTTCTCAAATTCTTCCATGTTATAGTCTGAACCCACCATAGGGGGATTAGTAACATTTAGACAAGAACGATTTAAAACATTTTCAAACATTTCTGGGTTTTTTTCCAGATTTTATTTATTTATTTATTTTACTTTACAATATTATATTGGTTTTGCCATACATCAACATGAATCCATGACGGGTGTACACGTGTTCCCAATCCTGAACCCCCTTCCCACCTCCCTCCTCATACCATCCCTCTGGGTCATCCCAGTGCACCAACCCCAAGTATCCTGTATCCTGCATCGAGTAAGAGACAGCATCACTTTCAAATCAAGATACTTGACAGCATCACTTTCAAAGTATCTTGATTTGAAAGTGATGCTGTCTCTTACAAAAACAGTTTGTAGGAATTCTTTTGCTAAAGCAGTTTGTAGTCATTCCCCAGGTACGTGTCTTCTGTTAAGGCAATGATCTCAGAATCCTTGCTACAAAAGCCCAAACAAAATGCTAAATCCCTTCAAGCACCTCTAGACAGGCAGATATATTTGGTGGTCAGCTGCAGAGCTCAGCTTGAAAACGGAAGTCAATCTGCTTTAGCCTCTGTGCTTTAGCAGCATTTTCCTAAATTGCTCTTTGTTGTTAGTTGTCATAAGACACCTTCTGTTGAAAGGGAAATTTGTGCATGTAAACCCCAAAAACACAGATCCTAGCACAGATACGTAGAATCATAAATTCACATCAAAGCAGGGAACAGAAAGGAGAAAACCTGATGGATGTAAAGAATTCCCCCTTTTACCTTGCAAAAGTCATCAGGCAGGAACTTGACTTAAGCCGGTACAAAATAATGATTCATTTGTCAGGATTGAAGTGAAAACCCCGAGAGCCAGAGGAGATTCGTTAAGGATAGTAAAGGGATGGTGAATGCCATGTTGCATAACTCCATGGGGCACCACTGAACAAGTGGAGGGCTATGGAGAAGACTCCCAAGAATGGTCCTCTGGTAGCAAATGAAACCTATGGCTTAGAGGATGTCTAGCAAACAAGTTGAAACCAGAGTAGCATAGCAAGTGGCCCTGGATAATATAATCAGCTAGCATTGAGAATGTAGGTGTCTATATGGGGCTCCAGCTCTGCAGGAGTCTAGGGAAATAAATCCAGCAGAGCACAGAAAAAAACCAGCCTAGTTCCAGATACTGATACATTGCTAGGAAAGGTGGAGGTATGAAATAATGAAGGGTCAGCATAAGAACTTGGAGCACCAGGCTGTAAGTCTGACTTATAAGAGGGAAGACTAGAGAGTAAAGCAAGCCTGGAAATTGCTGCTAGGGTTCCTGGTAGAAGTAGCAGCAGCAGTTCAGAAAAGAGTGAAGCAGAGTTTACAGTTGGTGAATTTATTTGCCTCACTAGAGCAGTTAGGAACTTGTCCGGCTAACCCTAACTGCATTCCTCAAAATCCTGTTGGGCTTCACACAAACAAATTAGAAAACCTGGACCTTTTTTGAATGTTTTAATTTCTACTGTGTATTTTATTTTTTTATTGAAGTATAGTTACTTTACACTGCTGTATCAGTTTCTACTGTACAGCAAACTGAATCAGATATATATATATATATATATATATATATATATATATTCCTCTCTCTTTGTGTTTCCTTCCCATTTAGGTCACCACAGAGCACCAAGTAGAGTTCCCTGTGCTATACAGGTTCTCATTAGTTATCTATTATATACGCAGTACTGTGTATATGTCAATCTCAATCTCTCAATCATCCCCATCCCCCTTCCCCCATGATATCCATACATTTGTTCTCAACATCTGCGTCTCAATTTCTGCTTTGCAGATAAGATCACCTTCATTATTTTTCTAGATTCTGTGTGTGTGTGTGTGTGTGTGTGTGTGTGTGTGGTTAGTCGCTCAGTCGTGTCCGACTCTGCGACCCCATGAACTGTAGCCCGCCAAGGTCCTCTGTCTGGGATTCTCCAGGCGAGAATACTGGAGTGGGTTGCCATGTCCTTCTCCATCTAGATTCTATATATATGCTTTAATATATGATATTTGTTTTTTTCTTTCTGACTTCACTCAGCATGACAGTCTCTATGTCCCTTACACATCTCTGCAAATGGCATAATTTCATTCAATTTTAGGGCTGAGTAATATTCCATTGTATACACGTACAACATCTTCTTTATCCATTCTACTGTTGGTGAACATTTAGGTTGCTTCCATGCCTTGACTATTGTAAATAGTGCTGCAGTGAACATTGGGGTGCATGTAACTTTTCAAATTAATTTTTGTCTTTTCCAGATATATTCCCAGGAATGGAATTGCTTGGTCATATGGTAGCTCTATTTTAGTTTTGGAAGGAACCTCCATACTATTTTCCATCACAGCTGTACCAATTTACATTTGCACTAACAGTGTAAAAGGGTTCCCTTTTCTCCACACACTCTCCAGCATTTATTATTCATAGATTTTTGATGATGGACATTTTGACTGCTGTGAGGTGATACCTCATTAGAGTTTTGATTTTCATTTCTCTAATAATTAGTGTTGTTGAGCATCTTTTCATGTGTTTCTTAGCCATCTATAAGTCTTCCTTAGAGAAATGTCTATTTAGATCTTCTGCTCATTTTTTATTGGGATATATATATATATATATTCTTAATATTGAGCCCATTAGCTGTTTCTATATTTTGGAGATAAACCCCTTGCCAGTTGCTTCATTTGCAAATATTTTCTCCCATTCTGAGGGTGTCTTTGGTACTGTTCATGGTTTCTTTTGCTATGCAAAAGCCTTTGAGTTTAATTAGGTCCCCTTTGTTTGCTTTCATTAACTCTAGAAGGTGGATCAAAAACTTCTTGCTGAGATTTACGTCCAAAACTTCCTCTAAAGTTTTATAGTGTCTGGTCTTACATTTAGGGCTTTAATCTATTTTGAAGTTTATTTTTGTCTATGGTGTGTTCTAATTTCATTCTTTTCCATGTAGCTATCTAGTTTTCCCACCACCACTTATTGAAGAGGCTGTCTTTACCCACTGTATATTCTTGCCTCCTTTGTCATAGATATATGACCGTAGGTGTGTAGCTTTATCTGTGGGCTTTCTATCCTGTTCCACTAATGTATATTTCTGTTTTTGTGTCAGTACCATACTGTCTTGATTACTGTAGCTATCTAGTAGAGTCTGACGTCAAGGAACCTTATTCCTCTAGCTCTGTTTTTCTTTCTTAAGATTGCTTTTGCTATTCAGAGTCTTTTGTGTTTCCATACAAATTGTAAAAGAATTTTGTTCTATTTTTGTGAAGAATGCCGCTGGTAATTTGATAAGGAGCACCTTGAATCTGTAGATTGCTTTGGGTAATATAGTCATTTTCACAATATGTGCAAAGCAGAAATAGAGACACACACATAGAGAACAAATATATGGATACCAAGGAGGGAGAGGGGACTGTGAGGAATTGGTAGATTGGGATTGACACATATACACTATACTATATATAAAATAGATAACTAATGAGAAAATAGTGTATGTAGCACAGGGAACTCTACATCATGCACTATGGTAACCTGAATGGGAAGGAAGTCCAAAAGAGAGGGGATACGTATTTGCTTGGTTGATTCATTTTGCTCTAAAATAGGAGTTAACACAACATAATTAATGCAACTATATTCCAATGAAAATTAATTTAAAAAGCAACAAAAAGTAAAATAATGGATTTAGATGCTCTCCTTTCCTTCATCAAATAGTCTGTTGTCAATGCCTTAATTTTCAAATAAAGTGAAACAAACATTTTTAAAAAGATATAATAATCCTTTTATAAAATTCAATGACAATGCCTGACAAATAAAAACAAACTATTAATAAAACAGGAAAAATGGACAAAAAAATAATGAAATGAGAACAAGAAAATGATTGGCATATTGCTAATGGTACACAGATACTATTTGTCAGAAATAAGGCAAAGGTGCCACTATCATCTTTATCGCTTAACATTTTTTGAGAACTTTCTAATGCATATACAAGAGGGTGAGAAGAAAGAGGCATCAACATTAAAAGGAGGAGTTAATTCTTTAATTTTTCACAGATGCTATGACTCATATATAATGAATTAACAACACAAATACATATAAATTATTAAAAACAGTAAGAACACCCTTCTTCCTTTTCTTTTCCCTTCTCTTGGAGATGGTGGTGTGATAGATTTTTTTCATTAATTATTTTTAAATTAAATTCTAGGCTAATTACTTTACAATATTATGGTGGTTTTTGCCATACATTCACATGAATCAGCCATGGGTGTACATGAGTTCCCCATCCTGACCCTCTCTCCCACCTCCCTCCCCATCTCATCCCTCAGGGTCATCCCAGTGCACCAGCCCTGAGCACCCTGTCTCATGCATTGAACCTGGACTGGTGATCTATTTCATATATTATAATATACATGTTTCAATGCTATTCTCTCAAATCATCCCACTCTCGCCTTCTCCCACAGAGTTCAAAAGGCTGTTCTTTACATCTGTGTCTCTTTTGCTGTCTCACACATAGGGTCATCATTACCATCTTTCTAAATTCCACATATATGTGTAAATATACTGTATTGGTGTTTTTCTTTCTGACTTACTTAGCTCTGTATAATAAGCCTCCAGTTTCATCCACCTCATTAGAACTGATTCAAATACATTCTTTTTAATAGCTGTGTAATATTCCATTGTGTATATGTACCACAGCTTTCTTATCCATTCATCTGCCAATGGACATCTAGGTTGCTTCCATGTCCTGGCTATTGTTAGCAGTGCTGTGATGAATATTGGGGTACATGTGTCTCTTTCAATTCTGGTTTCCGTGGTGTGTATGCCCAGCAGTGGGATTGTTGGATTGTATGGCAGTTCTATTTCCAGCTTTTAAAGGAATCTCCACACTGTACTCTATAGTGGCTTTACTAGTTTTCATTCTCACCAACAATGTAAGAGGGTTCCTTTTTCTGTAATGGAGATTTAGAAGGTGACAAGGCTGAGGAACCAGGGGCCTGAGGAAATAGCAATGGGCCTATGGGCTGAGGAAGTCACCAAGCAGAAACTTGATTATATATAAGAATATTGAGCATATCAGTAAATATATTGAGAATCATGAGAGCTAGATATCTCACTGTCAGAGAATTTACAAACACGTGGATTTATAAACATGGAAAGGGAGGGCTAGAAAGAATTTTAGGATGTTGGATTTGAATTGGAAATATTGATGTGTGTATTCATCATGCACACACATAGAAAAATAGATATAAATGTATGTGGGGTGTGAGTGTGTTGTGTACACATATAAACACATATATACAAAATATTTCCTAGTTCTGTCTACTAGAGGGCACTGAATGCACAGATCTTGGTTTATAAATATCACTGTCTTCTAAAAGGAACCAAAGCTCCTTGGAAAATGACTGATTATGGGACCAGAATGGGAAAACTACAAGATGATCCTGGAACATCTAATTGAATCTGACAGAAAAGAAGGCAATCAAAGAATGAAGGAGGTGTGCCAAAAGGGCAATAAAGCAAGACTGAAAGGATGCCCACTAGCCAAATATAGGATAATTTGAGTATCAAAATAAGTAATGATAATGATTACAACCAAATATTTTAAGTATAGGATTCCAGAAGTTCATATGAATACAAAAGATTAATGAATTTTTTAAAAAGAGGTGAAATAAAAGGGTTTTTTTTTTTTAGAGTAGAATGTAAGGTAATGAATGTAAAAGGAATAATATAAAGAGAAAACCGTCATTTGAGAATTACCATAGTAGTGGTTAAGTTAGGCAGAAATCATCAAGGCATGTTAGTGGGTGATTGAAGAACAGGGTAGTGGAATAGATGAAACACAAGCTGGAATCAAGATTGCCGGGAGAAATATCAATAAACTCAGATATGCAGACGACACCACCCTTATGGCAGAAAGTGAAGAAGAACTAAAGATCTTGATGAAAGTGAAAGAGGAGAGTGAAAAAAGTTGGCCTAAAGCTCAACATTCAGAAAACAAAGATCATGGCATCCGGTCCCATCATTTCATGGCAAATAGATGGGGAAACAGTGGAAACAGTGGCTGACTATTTTTATGGGCTCCAAAAGCACTGCAGATGGTGATTGCAGCCATGAAATTAAAAGATGCTTACTCCTTGAAAGGAAAGTTATGACCAACCTAGATAGTATATTCAAAAGCAGAGACATTACTTTGCTGACTAAGGTCCGTCTAGTCACGGCTATGGTTTTTCCTGTGGCCATGTATGGATGTGAGAGTTGGACTGTGAAGAAAGCTGAGCATTGAAGAATTGACGCTTTTGAACTGTGGTGTTGGAGAAGACTCTTGAGAGTCCCTTGGACTGCAAGGAAATCCAACCAGTCCATCCTAAAGGAGATCAGTCCTGAGTGTTCATTGGAAGGACTGATGTTGAAGCTGGGAGGGTTCATGGGGTCACAAAGAGTTGGACACGACTGAGGGACTGAACTGAACTCATCTTCTCCAAAAAAGACAGCAATTATAAAGGGAAAAATGATGACTCTCAGTTCGAGAAACCTGAAAGACGCCATCTTACACAAGTAATGATGACTACCATTATCACTGATATTAATAGAACTGGATTGCCATCATTGCCTCTTGATGCTCTGTTTAAAGCATACTTTCATTTTTGTATTCTTTCTGTCAGGATTGCATGGCTTGAATTTGGACATGAATAATTACCAGATTTGTTGGGCTCCAAAATCACTGCAGACAGTGACTGCAGCCATAAAGTTAAAAGACACTTGTTTCTTGGAAGAAAAGCTATAACAAACCTAGATAGTGTATGAAAAAGCAAAGCCATCACACTGCTGACAAAGTCCATATAGCCAAAGCTATGATTTTTCCAGTAGTCATGTATGGATGTGAAAATTGGACCATAAAGAAGGCTGAGCACTGAAGAATTGATGCTTTTGAACTGTGGTATTCGAGAAGACTCTTGAGAGTCCCTTGGACAGCAAGGAGATCAGACCAGTCAATCCTAAAGGAAATCAATCCTGAATATTCATTGGAAGGACTGATGCTGAAGCTGAAGCTCCAATACTTTGGCCACATGAGGCAAAGAGCCAACTCATTGGAAAAGATCCTGATGCTGGGAAGAATTGAAGGCAGGAGGAGAAGGGGATGACAGAGGATGAGATGGTTGGATGGCATCACTGACTCAATGGACATGAGTTTGAGCAAGCTCTGGGAGACGGTTAAGGACAGGGAAGCTTGGTGTGCTACAGTCTGTGGGGTCACAAAGAGTTGAACAAAACTGAGAAACTGAACACCAACCAATTGTCAAATAAATCCAGATAGAGGGATATCATATAAAATGAAAGACATGTATTTATTACACTTCAAGGTCATGAAAATAAGAAAAGATCAATAAAATGTTCTATAGTGTGGGAAAGTATTAAAAAAAATGAAGATTAAAAGTAAAATGTGTTCCTGGATTGGATCTTGGACCAGAAAATAAAAAGAAACATTGTTGTACACTTGGCACAATTTGAATAGAATCTGTAGGTTGTATCCTAGCACTGTATCAATGTTAGTTTGTTGGTTTCCATTTGTGACTGTTAGAGACAACATCCTTGCTTTTGAGAGTACACTCAGTTGGACTGAGCATACTCTGTACTCAGCTGAGTACACACATTTCAATTGAATACACTCAATTTAAATACTGAAGTATTTTGGAATGATTGGGCACATGAACTTTGCTCTCAAACCAATTGTTTTATAAAAAAGAGTAATGACTGTGTGTGTGTTCATGTGTATGTGTGTCTATAGAGAAAGGAGAAATAGAGTGAATATGCTAAAATATTAACAACTGGGTAATATGGATGAAAGGGATACAGGAGTTCTTTAAAGGCTGATATACTTCACAAAATACTGAATCACCATGCTGTACATCTGTATTACATTATAATACATTATAAATCAACTATACCTCAATTTTTTTAAAATGAAAAAATTAAATCTACCAACTAACATTGTAAATTAGACCTAAGAAGTTCATTACAATAAATATCCTATAGGATAGAAAAAAATAGGAACTATGAATAACGTTAAATCACCTTTTCTCTAGCAGAGAAAGTATTATCAAGCATTCTGTTTTAAGATTTATAGTGCCATTCAAAATTAATCCAAAGTGTATAGTTTATTTACTCAAAAATAAACATATTTTATTCTTTAAAAAATAAGAGATAAAAAGACATATAACACTAAAATAAAATTTAAAAATGCAGTTGTTCAAATATAAACACATTTTTTTAATGTGTAACATAACATTTACAATTGCAATTATAAGAGCAAACAAACAAACAAAAGATTCTAGGAATAGACCTAACTAGAAATGTATAGGGAGTACATAAAGAAAACATAAAGCATTATGTTGGGTCATAAAAGTTAGTAAGTGGGATGATATCAGTCAATCAGTCAGTTCAGTCGCTCAGTCGTGTCCAACTCTGACTCCGTGAAATGCAGCATGCCAGGCCTCTCTGTCCATAACCAACTCCTGGAGTTTACCCAAACTCATGTCCATCGAGTCAGTGATGCCATACAGCCATCTCATCCTCTGTCATCCCCTTTTCCTCCTGCCTCTAATCCCTCCCAGCATCAGGGTCTTTTCCAATGAGTCAGCTCTTCGCATGAGGTGGCTAAAGTATTGGTGTTTCAGCTTCAGCATCATTCCTGCCAAAGAAATCCCAGGGCTGATATCCTTCAGAATGGACTGGTTGGATCTCCTTGCAGTCCAAGGGACCTCAAGAATCTTCTCCAACACAACAGTTCAAAAGCATCAATTCTTCAATGCTCAGCTTTCTCCACAGTCCAAATCTCACATCCATACATGACTACTGGAAAAACCATAGCCTTGACTAGATGGACCTTTGTTGGCAAAGTAATGTCTCTGCTTTTCAATATGCTATCTCGATTGGTCATAACTTTCCTTCCAAGCAGTAGGCGTCTTTTAATTTCATGGCTGCAATCATCATCTGCAGTGATTTTGGAGCACACACACACAAAAATAGTCAGTCACTGTTTCCACTGTTTCTCAATCTATTTGCCATGAAGTGATGGGACCGGATGCCATGATCTTCGTTTTCTGAATGTTGAGCTTTAAGTCAACTTTTTCACTCTCCACTTTCACTTTCATCAAGAGGCTTTTCAGTTCCTCTTCACTTTCCGCCATAAGGGTGGTGTCATCTGCATATCTGAGGTTCTTGATATTTCTCCCAGCAATATTGATTCCAGCTTGTGCTTCTTTCAGCCCAGCGTTTCTCATGATGTATTCTGCATAGAAGTTAAATAAGCAGGGTGACAATATACAGCCTTGATGTACTCCTTTTCCTATTTGGAACCAGTCTGTTGTTCCATGTGCAGTTCTAACTGTTGCTTCCTGACCTGCATGTAGGTTTCTCAAGAGGCAGGTCAGGTGGCCAGGTATTCCCATCTCTTTCAGAATTTTCCACAGTTTATTGTGATCCACACAGTCAAAGGCTTTGGCATAGGCAATATAGGAGAAATAGATTTTTTTCTGGAACTCTCTTGCTTTTTCCATGATCCAGCGGATGCTGGCAATTTGATCTCTGGTTCCTCTGCCTTTTCTAAAACCAGCTTGAACATCTGGAAGTTCACAGTTCACGTATTGCTGAAGGCTGGCTTGGAGAATTTTGAGCATTAATTTCCTAGCATGTGAGATGAGTGCAATTGTGTGGTATTTTGAGCATTCTTTGGCATTGCCTTTCTTTGGGATTGGAATGAAAACTGACCTTTTCTGGTCAAGTTTTCCAAATTTGCTGACATATTGAGTGCAGCACTTTCACAACATCATCTTCTAGGATTTGAAACAGCTCCACTGGAATTCCATCACCTCCACTAGCTTTGTTCGTAGTGATGCTTTCTAAGGCCCACTTGACTTCACGTTCCAAGATGTCTGGCTCTAAGTGAGTGATCACACCATTGTGATTATCTGGGTCATGAAGATCTTTTTTGTACAGTTCTTCTGTGTATTCTTGCCACCTCTTCTTAATAGCTTCTGCTTCTGTTAGGTCCATACCATTTCTGTCCTTTATTGAGCCCATCTTTGCATGAAATGTTCCTTGGTATCTCTAACTTTCTTGAAGAGATCTCTACTCTTTCCCATTCTGTTGTTTTCCTCTATTTCTTTTCATTGATCGCTGAGGAAGGCTTTCTTATCTCTCCTTGCTATTCTTTGGAGCTCTGCATTCAGATGCTTATATCTTTTCCTTCTCCTTTGCTTTTCACTTCTCTTCTTTTCACAGCTATTTGTAAGGCCTCCCCAGACAGCCATTTTGCTTTTTGCATTTCTTTTCCATGGGGATAGTCTTGATCCCTGTCTCCTGTACAATGTCACGAACCTCATTCCATAGTTCATCAGGCACTCTATCTATCAGACCCAGCCCCTTAAATCTATTTCTGACTTCCACTGTATAATCATAAGGGATTTGATTTAGGTCATACCTGAATGGTCTAGTGGTTTTCCCTACTTTCTTCAATTTGAGTCTGAATGTGGTGATAAGGAGTTCATGATCTGAGCCACAGTCAGCTCCTGGTCTTGTTTTTGTTGACTGTACAGAGCTTCTCCACCTTTGGCTGCAAAGAATATAATCAGTCTGATTTTGGTGTTGACCATCTGGTGATGTCCATGTGTAGAGTCTTCTCTTGTGTTGTTGGAAGAGGGTGTTTGCTATGACCAGTGCATTTTCTTGGCAAAACTCTATTAGTCTTTGCCCTCCTTCATTCCATACTCCAAGGCAAAATTTGCCTGTTATTCCAGGTGTTTCTTGACTTCCTTACTTTTGCATTCCAGTCCCCTAGAATGAAAAGGGCATCTTTTTTGGGTGTTGGTTCTAAAAGGTCTTATAGGTCTTCATAGAACCGTTCAACTTCAGCTTCTTCAGCATTACTGGTTGGGGCATAGACTTGGATTACTGTGATATTGAATGGTTTGCCTTGGAAATGAACAGAGATCATTCTGTCGTTCTTGAGATTGCATCCAAGTACTGCATTTTGGACTCTTTGTGGACATCCTTCACCTTAAATTCATCCATGCTGTTAACAGGATCCTATTGATATACCTACTGATACACCGACAGGAATTTTTAAACTTTATTTTTTAGAACAGTTTTAAGTTTATGACATTTACAACAGTGGCAGGTAGTACAGAAGTTTTCCACATGCCCCTTGCCTCCACACATACATACCCAACATCTTTATCAACATCACTCATCAGAATGATACGTTTTTTAAAACCAAAGATGAACTCATATTAGCACATCATTATCAGCCAAAACTCATAGTTTACTTTAGAGTTCGCTCTTGCTGTTGTACATTCTCTGAATTTGGGCAAATGCACAGTGACATATATCCATCAGTAAAGGAATTTAAAAAAATTTAAGTTAATCAAGCTTATTTTAAAATTATCTGGAGTAAATCATTTAAGCATAAAACAGGGCTTTTCTGCAAAAGAATAATGAAGTGGAACTGGCATACAATCTCTTATGCATTATAAAGTAAAGAGACCCAAATCATATTGGAATGTGGCATACTGAGAAGATGGCAATTAAACAGGAAAAAGTAGAAATGATGGTTTGATTAATGAATGGTCCTGAGACAAATGGATTTCCTACAAGGAAAAAAAAAAAGATTTTGCTCGTGATCTCATGCCATATACCAAAATAAATTTCAGATGGCTCAAAGATGCAAATTTAAAAGTGAAGACAAAGTACTAGAAGAAAATATGTTAGTTCTTGTCTTTCATTTCAGAGTAGGGAAGAGCTCTCTAAGTATGACATGAACCAAGCAGTCATAAAAGAAAAGACAGATAAATTAACTATTCAAACCTTTATTAATTTCCACTTCTGGACAAATAGAATCTATTTAATTTTTCCTATTTACCCTGCTAAATACAGATTAAAACTTTGGATATTATATGTAAAATAATGTTTAAAATATTGAAAGTGGAGACAAAAAGACAGACAGGCCTGGAACCTCAGGACCCATAATCAAAATTACAATGGTATTTTTCTCAGAAATGGAACAAATAGTCCTAACATTTGTATGGAACCACACATGACCCTGAATGGCCAAGGTGATCTTGAGAAAGAAAAATTTTCTCCCTGATTTCAAGTCATATTACAAAGCTATTGTAATGAAAGCAGTATGGTATTAGCATAAAAACAGAAACATAAATCAATGGAACAGAATGGAAAGCCCAGAAATAAACCCACATATGGATTTATATGGTCATTAATTTATCACACACAAAAAAAAAGCCAAGAAAAACAGCTGGGAAAGGATATTGTTTTCAATAAATGGTATTTTGAAAATAGAACAGCCACATGCAAAATAATGAATCTGGACCATTATCTTACACAATATAAAAAAATTAACTCAAGATGTATTAAATACTAGAATGTAAAACTTGAAATTTTTTTGCTTAGTCCTTTTATTTATTTTTATTTTATTTACTGTTTATTTTATTTTTTAATTAATTATTTTTTTTATTTTTATTTTACTTTACAATACTGTGTTGGCTTTGCCACACATCAACATGAATCCACCATGGGTGTATTAAACTCCAAGAGGAAAACATAGGTGGTAAGCTTCTTGACATAGGTCTCGGTGATGAGTTTTTGAATCTAATATCAAAAGCAAAAATAATAAGTGCAACTACATCATACTAATGTTGAAAGCTCCTGCACAGGGAAAAGAAACCAGTAACAAAATGAAAAGACCACCTACGGAATAGCAGAAAATAATTGCAACACATATATCTGATAAGGGAATAATATCCCCAATGTGTAAAGAACTCAAACAACTTAATAGTAAAAAAATTGATTAAAAATTGGACAGAAGGAGGTGGTCCCAAGATGGCAAACGAATAGGAGGGGGAGACAATTTCTCCCTCACAAATTCATCAAAAGATCATTTGAATGCTGAGCAACTTCCACAAAACAACTTCTGAATGCTGGCAGAGGACACTAGACACCCAGAAAGGCAGCCCATTCCCTTCAAAAGGAGATAGGACAAAATATATAAAAAAGAGAGAGATACAAAGAGTTAGGGACAGAGACCCGTCCTGGGGAGGAAGTTGTGAAGGAGGAAGTTTCCAAACAGTAGGAAACCCTCTCACAGGCAGGTCTGTGGGGAGTTTTGGAATCTCAGAGGGGCAACATAACTAGGAGAGAGAAAAAAAAAAAAAAACCCATAGAATACGCACCTAACCACAAGTGCCAGCAGAGAAGTAGCCCAGATGCTCGCGTCCACCACCAGCAAGCTATCCACCACGGGGTTGAACGGGGAGACAAGGGCTGCATCATCGGTCCTTAGGGTGAGGACTGGGCCTGAATGTCCTGAGGACAATCTGAGGGAGCTAACGTGAGATAGCAACCCAAACTGCGGGATGGCCAGGAAGCAAAAAAAAAAAAAAGAAAAAGAAAAGAGAGAGAGAGAACTTTCCTGCGAAAGGCTTTAACACACAGCCTGGCCCACTCACAAAACAAGGGATTGAGCAAATACCAAAGGGGAGTTAGCCAGCTGCATACAGGCTCCACCCCCTACTGGAGGCAGAGAGGCAGGCAGGCACATGACAGACAGAGCCGAAGGCAAGGAAGTCTCAGCCCCAGAGACCACCATTTTCCACCAAACTGTGAGCAGGCTCCCAGTTGTCTTCCTGGGATCCTGGACAGTTGACATTGGCCAGGAGAGTTGCAGCCTGAGATCAGATCCCCAGAGGAGACACGCAGCACACCTGAGACGGTGCTCTCGTGGCACACCAGGAAACTGAGCAGCCAGGACTAGGGAGATGATTAAGATGCCTGGCCCACCTGGGACAGTGTGCTTGAGAAGCACCAAGTCACCTGCACTGTTCGGACCAGGGAAGGGCACAAAACGCTCGCCCAACCGAGTCTGTGCCCTTGTGCAGTACCTGAGAAACTGAACCTGAGCAGCTCAGACCCGGAAAGTGCACAAAACACAGGGCCCGCTTTGGATAGTGCCCCTGCAGAGTACCGTGGACCCTGAACAGTGCAGATCCGAAAAGCATGTGCCACCGTGAGCTGGGGTAAGCCCAGTGTGGTCCATACACTGCGATCACTCACCACACATGCCAGCGATATTTGTTTGCAGTATTGCTCCCTCCCCGCAACACAACTGAACAAGTGAGCCTAAATAAGGGAACACTTTGCCCCTTTGAGTCAGGGTGAAAATTAGACACTGAAGAGACTTGCAAACAAAGGAAGCCAAAATAAAAAAAAGAAGAGAGAACTGCTCTGGAAGTGACAGGTGCAACAGATTAAAACTATAGTTAACATTGACTAAGCATTGGAGGGGGCCTATAGACCTTGAGAACAAGTACAAGCTGGAACAAGGAACTATCTGAAACTGAACTGACCTCACAATGTCCACAACAGCTACGGAGAAATTCCAAGATATATTTTTACTATTCAGTTCACTTCAGTCGCTCAGTCATGTCCGACTCTTTTGCCACCCTATGAACTGCAGCATGCCAGGCCTCCCTGTCCATCACCAACTCCCGGAGTTCACTCAGACTCAAGTTCATCGAGTCAGTGATGCCATCCAGGAATCTCATCCTCTGTCGTCCCCTTCTCCTCCTGCTCCCAATCCCTCCCAGCATCACAGTCTTTTCCAATGAGGCAACTCTTTGTATGAGGTGGCCAAAGTGCTGGAGTTTCAGCTTTAGCATCATTCCTTCCAAAGAACACCCAGGGTTGATAGCCTTCAGAATGGGCTGGTTGGATCTCCTTGCAGTCCAAGGGACCCTCAAGAGTCTTCTCCAACACCACAGTTCAAAAGCATCAATTCTTTGACGCTCAGCTTTCTTCACAGTCCAACTCTCACATCCATACATGACCACAGGAAAAACCATAGCCTTGACTAGACGGCCCATGGTTGGCAATGTCTCTGCTTTTCAATATGCTATCTAGGTTGGTCATAACTTTCCTTCCAAGGAGTAAGCTTCTTTTAATTTCATGGCTGCAATCACCACCTGCAGTGATTTTGGAGCCCCAAAAATAAAGTCAGTCACTTTTTCCACTGTTTTCCCATCTATTTCCCATGAAATGATGGGACCGATGCCATGATCTTTGTTTTCTGAATGTTGAGCTTTAAGCCAACTTTTTCACTCTCCTCTTTCACTTTCATCAAGATGCTTTTCAGTTCCTCTTCACTTTCTGCCATAAGGGTGATGTAGTCTGTATATCTGAGGTTATTGATATTTCTCCCAGCAATCCTGATTCCAGCTTGTGCTTCTTCCAGCCCAGCATTTCTCATGATGTACTCCGCATAGAAGTTAAATAAGCAGGGTGACGATATACAGCCTTGGCTGTTGTTCCATGTCAAGTTCTAACTGTTGCTCTCTGACCTGCATATAGGTTTCTCAAGAGGAAGGTCAGGTGGTCAGGTATTCCCATCCCTTTCAGAATTTTCCACAGTTTATTGTGATCCACACAGTCAAAGGCTTTGGCATAGTCAATAACACAGAAATAGATGTTTTTCTGGAACTCTTCTGCTTTTTTGATGATCCAGCAGATGCTGGCAATTTGATCTCTGGTTCCTCTGCCTTTTCTAAAACCATGGAAATTCATGGTTCACGTATTGCTAAAGCCTGGCTTGGAGAATTTTGAGCGTTACTTTCCTAGCGTGTGAGATGAGTGCAATTGTGTGGTATTTTGAGAATTCTTTGGCGTTGCCTTTCTTTGGGATTGGAATGAAAACTGACCTTTTCCAGTCCTGTGGCCACTGCTGAGTTTTCCAAATTTGCTGGCAATTGAGTGCAGCACTTTCACAGCATCATCTTGTAGGATTTGAAATAGCTCAACTGGAATTCCATCACCTCCACTAGCTTTGTTCGTAGTGATGCTTTCTAAGGCCCACTTGACTTCACGTTCCAGGATGTCTGGCTCTAAGTGAGTGATCACACCATTGTGATTATCTGGGTCGTGAAGATCTTTTTGTACAGTTCTTCTGTGTATTCTTGCCACCTCTTCTTAATAGCTTCTGCTTCTGTTAGGTCCATACCATTTCTGTCCTTTATTGAGCCCATCTTTGCATGAAATGTTCCTTGGTATCTCTAACTTTCTTGAAGAGATCTCTACTCTTTCCCATTCTGTTGTTTTCCTCTATTTCTTTGCATTGATCGCTAAGGAAGGCTTTCTTATCTCTCCTTGCTATTCTTTGGAACTCTGCATTCAGATGCTTATATCTTTCCTTTTCTCCTTTGCTTTTCACTTCTCTTCTTTTCACAGCTATTTGTAAGGCCTCCCCAGACAGCCATTTTTCCTTTTTGCATTTCTTTTCCATGGGGATGATCTTGATCCATGTCTCCTATACAATGTCATGAACCTCATTCCATAGTTTATCAGGCACTCTATCTATCAGACCCAGGCCCTTAAATCTATTTCTGACTTCCACTGTATAATCATAAGGGATTTGATTTAGGGCATACCTGAATGGTCTAGTGGTTTTCCCTACTTTCTTCAATTTAAGTCTGAATTTGGCAATAAGGAGTTCATGAACTGAGCCACAGTCAGCTCTCAGTCTTGTTTTTGCTGACTGTTTAGAGCTTCTCCATCTTTGGCTGCAAAGAATATAATCAATCTGATTTTGGTGTTGACCATCTGGTGATGTCCATGTGTAGAGTCTTCTCTTGTGTTGTTGGAAGAGGGTGTTTGCTATGACCAGTGTGTTCTCTTGGCAAAACTCTATTAGCCTTTACCCTGCTTTATTCTGTATTCTAAGGCCAAATTTGCCTGTTATCCCAGGTATTTTTTGACATCCTACTTTTGCATTCCAGTCCCCTATAATGAAAAAGACATATCTTTGGGGTGTTAGTTGTAAAAGATTTTGTAGTTCTTCATAGAATCATTCAACTTCAGCTTCTTACTATTACCACATTTTCATTTTTTAAGTTATTATTTTTTAATTTTCATCTTTATAACCTACTTAGTTCAGTCACTCAGTCATGTCTGACTTTTTGTGACCCTATGAACTGCAGCACACCAGGCCTCCCATCATCAACTCCCAGAGTCCACCCAAACCCATGTCCACTGAGTCAGTGATGCCACCCAACCATCTCATCCTCTGTTGTCCCCTTCTCCTCGTACCCTCAATCTTTCCCAGAAATAGGGTCTTTTCCAATGAGTCAGCTCTTCACATCAGGTGGCCAAACTATTGGAGTTTCAGCTTTAACATCAGTCCTTCCAATGAACACCCATGACTGATCTCCTTTAGGATGGACTGGTTGGATCTCCTTGCAGTCCAAGGGACTCTCAAGAGTCTTCTCCAATACTACAGCTCAAAAGCATCAATTCTTCTGTGCTCAGCTTTCTTTATAGTCCAACTCTCATATCTATACATGACCACCAGAAAAACATAGCCTTGACTAGATCAACCTTTATCGACAAAGTAATGTCTCAATTTTCAATATGCTGTCTAGGTTGGTCATAACTTTCTTTCCAAGGAGTAACCATCTCTTAGTTTCAGGGCTGCAATCACCATCTGCAGTGATTTTGGAGCCCCCAAAATAAAGTCAGCCACTGTTTCCACTGTTTCCCCATCTATTTGCCATGAAGTGATGGGACCAGTTGCCATGATCTTTGTTTTCTGAATGTTGAGCTTTAAGCCAACTTTTTCACTCTCCTCTTTCACTTTCATCAAGAAGCTTTTCAGTTCCTCTTCACTTTCTGCCATAAGGGTGATGTAGTCTAAATATCTGAGGTTATTGATATTTCTCCCAGCGATCTTGATTCCAGCTTGTGCTTCTTCCAGCCCAGCATTTCTCATGATGTACTCCACATAGAAGTTAAATATGCAAGGTGATGATATACAGCCTTGACATACTCCTTTCCTATGTGGAACCAGTAATCAAATTAACAAAGATCAAACACAAACAACAAATTTTAAAAGCAGCAAGGGAAAAACAACAAACAATACACAAGGGGATTCCCATGAGGATAACAGCTGATCTTTCAATAGGAACATTTCAGGCCAGAAGGGAATAGGGGACATACTTAAAGTGATGAAAAAGAAAAACCTACAACCCAGATTACTATACCAAGCAAGGATCTCTCTCAAATATGAAAGAAAAATCAAACACTTTACAGACAAGCAAAAGCTGAGGGAATTCAACACCACCAAATCAGCTCTTCAACAAATGCTAAAAATCTTCTCTAGACAGGAAACACAAAAGGTTTATAAACTAGAACCCCAAACAACAAAGTAAATGGCAACAGGGTCATACTTATCAATAATTACCTTAAATAAAAATGGGTTGAATGCCCCAACCAAAAGACTAAGTTTGGCTGAATGGATACAAAAACAAGACTCCTATATGTGCTGTCTACAAGAGACCCACCTCAAACCAAGGGCCACATACAGATTGAAAGTAAAGGGCTGGAAAAAGATATTTCATGCAAATGGAGACCAAAAGAAAGCAGGAGTAGCAATACTCATATCAGATAAAATAGACTTTGAAATAAAGGTCATGAAAATAGACAAAGGACAATACATAATGATCAAAGGATCAATCCAAGAAGAAGATATAACAATTATAAATATATATGCACCCATCATAGGAGCATCTCAATACATAAGGCAAATGCTAACAAGTATGAAAGGGGAAATTAATAGTAACACAATAATAGTGTGAGACTTTACTACCTTACTCACACCTATGGATAGATCAACCAAACAGAAAATTAGCAAGGAGAAACAATCTTTAAATGATAAAATGGACCTTTTAGACCTAATTGATGTCTATAGGACATTTCACCCCCAAAACAATGAATTTCGCCTTTTTCTTAAGTGCACAGGAAACATTCTCTAGGATAGATCACATCCCGGGCCATAAATCTAGCTTTGGTAAATTTTTAAAAAATGAAATAATTTCAAACATCTTTTCTGATCACAATGCAGTAAGATTAGATGTCAACTGCAGAGAAAAAAAATATTAAAAATACAAACATATGGAGGTTAAACAACATGCTTCTGAATGACCAACAAATAATGAAAAAAAAAAAAGGAAATCAAAGTATGCATATAAACAAATGAAAATTAAAACACAACAACCCAAAACCTATGGGATTCAGTAAAAGCAGTGCTAAGGGGAAGGTTCATAGCAATACAAGCTTACCTCAAGAAACAAGAGAAGAATCAAATAAATAACCTAACTTTACAAATAAAGCAGCTAGAAAAAGAAGAAATGAAGATCCCCAGGGTTAACAGAAGGAAAGAAATTATAAAAATCAGAGCAGAAATAAATGAAAAAGAAACAAAAGAGACTATGAGACCACCATCACCCTAATACCAAAAGCAGACAAAGATACCACACACAAAAAAGAAAACTATAGACCAATATTACTGATGAACATAGATGCAAAAATCCCCAACAAAGTTCTAGCAAAAGAATCCAACAATATAGTAAAAAGATCATGCATCATGACCAAGTGGGCTTTCTCCCAGAGATGAAAGGATTCTTCAATATTCACAAAGAAATCAATGTGATACACCACATTAACAAATTGAAAGATACAAACCACATGATTACATCAATAGATGGAGAGAAAGCCTTTGACAAAATTCAACATCCTTTTATGATAAAAAGTCCCCAGAAAGCAGGAATAGAAGGAACACACCTCAACATAATAAAAGCCATATCTGATAAACCCTCAGCAAACATTATCCTCAATGGTGAAAAATTGAAAGTTTTTCCCCAAAGTCAGGAACAAGATAAGGGTGCCCACTCTAACCACTACCATTCAAAATAGTTTTGGAAGTTTTAGCCACAGCAATCAGAGAAGAAAAAGAAATAAAAGAAATCCAGATTGGAAAAGAAGAAGTAAAACTCTCACTGTTTGCAGATGACATGATCTTCTACATAGAAAACCCTAAAGACTCCACCAGAAAATTACTAGAGCTAATAGTACAGTTTCAGGAAATAAAATTAATACACAGAAATCCCTTGCATTCCTATACACTAACAATGAGTAAGCAGAAAGAAAAATTAAAGAAACAATCCCATTCACCATTGTGACGAAAAGAATAAAATACTTAGGAGTAAATCTATCTAAAGAAACAAAAGACCTATATATAGAAAACATTAAAACACTGATGAAAGAAATAAAAGATGACACAAATAGATGGAGAAATATACCGTGTCCATGGATCAGTATGGAGAAATGAGTATACTACCCAAAGCAATCTATAGATTCAATGCAATCCCTATCAAGCTACCGATGGTCTTTTTCAGAGAACTAGAACAAATAATTTCACAATTTGTATGGAAATACAAAAACCCTCAAATAGCCAAAGCAATCTTGAGAACAAAGAATGAAACTGGAGGGATCAACCTGCCTAGCTTTAGACTACAAAGCCACAGTCATCAAGACAGTATGGTACTGGCACAAAGACAGAAATATCGATCGATGGAACAAAATAGAAAGTCTGGAGATAAACCACGCACCTATCTACACTTTATCTTTGACAAAGGAGGCAAAAATATAGAATGGAGAAAAGACAATCTCTTTAATAAGTGGTGCTGGGAAATCTGGTCAACCACTTGTAAAAGAATGAAACTAGAACACTTTCTAACATCATACACACACACTCAAAAAAACTCAAAATGGATTAAAGATCTAAATGTAAGACCAGCAACTTTAAAACTCCTAGAGGAAAACATAGGCAAAACACTCTCTGACATAAATTGCAAGATCCTCTATGACCCACCTCCCAGAGTAATGGAAATAAAAGCAAAAGTAAACAAAAGGGACCTAATTAAACTTAAATGCTTTTGGCACAATGAAGGAAACTATAAGTGAGGTGAAAAGACAGCCTTCAGAATGGGAGAAAATAATAGCAAACAAAGCAACTGACAAAGAATTAACCTCAAAAATATACAAGCAGCTCCTGTAGCCCAATTCTAGAAAAATAAATGACCCAATCAAAAATGGGCCAAAGAACTAAACAGACATTTCTCCCAAGAAGACATACAGATGGCTAACAAACACATGAAAAGCTGCTCAACATCACTCTTTATCAGAGAAGTGCAATTGAAAACCACAATTAAGTAGCACCTCACACCGGTCAGAATGGCTACCATCAAAATTTCTCCAAACAATAAATGCTGGAGAGGGTGCAGAGAAAAGGGAACCCTCTTACACTATTGATGGGAATGCAAACTAGTACAGCTACTATGGAGAACAGTGTGGAGATTCCTTACAAAACTGGAAATAGAACTGCCATATGACCCAGCATACACACCGAGGAAACCAGAACTGAAAGAGACACGTGTACCCAAATGTTCACTGCAGCACCGTTTACAATAGCTAGGACATGGAAGCAACCTAGATATCTATCAGCAGACAAATGGATAAGAAAGCTGTGGTACATATACACAATGGAATATTACTCAGCCATTAAAAATAATGCATTTTAATCAGTTCTAATGAGATGGATGAAACCAGAGCCTATTATACAGAGTGAAGTAAGTCAGAAAGAAAAACACCAATACAGTGTATTAATGCATATATATGAAATTTAGAAAGATGGTAGCAATGATCCTATGTGCAAGACAGCAAAAGAGACACAGATACAAATAACAGACTTTTGGACTTTGTGGGTGGAGAGTATGAGATGCTTTGAGAGAATAGCATTGAAACATGTATATTACCATATGTGAAATAGACAACCAGTGCAAGTTTGATACATGAAACTGGGCACTCAAAGCTGCTGCACTGGGACAAGCCAGAGGGATGAAATGGGGAGAGAGGTGGGAAGGGGGTTTAGGATGGGGTACCATTATACATCCATGGGTGATTCATCTCAGTCTATGGCAAAAACCATCACAATATTGTAAAGTAATTAGCCACCAATTGATTTTCTCCAAGATGGCAAAGTAGAAAGATGTGAGCTCATCTTCTCATGCAAGAACTCCAAAATTATAACTTCTTGCTGAGGAACCATAGTCAAGAGATACCTGGAGTAACAGGAAATTTGGCCTTGGAGAACAAAACAAAGCAAGTCAAAGCCTAATAGAGTTTTGCCAAGAGAACAGACTGGTCATAGCAAACACCCTCTTCCAACAACACAAGTGAAGACTCTACACACGGACATCATCAAATGGTCAATACTGAAATCAGATTGATGATATTCTTTGTAGCCAAAGATTGAAAAGCTCTATATAGTCAGCAAAAACAAGACTGGGAGCTGACTATGGCTCAGAACATGTACCCTTTATTGCCAAACTCAGACTTAAATTTCAGAAAGTAGGGAAAACCACTAGACCATTCAAGTATGACCTAAATCAAATCCCTTACGATTATACAGTGGAAGTGACAAATATATTCAAGGGACTAGATCTGATAGATGGAGTGCCTGAAGAACTATGGATGGAGGCTTGTAACATTGTATAGGAGACAGTGATCAAGAACATTCCCAAGAAAAGAAATGTAAAAAGGGAAAATGGTTGTCTGAGGAGGTCTTAAAAATAGCTGAGAAAATAAGAGAAGTGAAAGGCAAAGGAGAAAAGGAAAGATATACCCATTTGAATGCAGATTTCCAAAAAATAGAAAGGAGAGATAAGAAAGCCTTCTTCAGTGATCAATTCAAAGATGTAGAGGAAAACAATAGAATGGAAAGACTAGCAATCTCTTCAAGAAAATTAGAGATACCAAAGGAATATTTCATGCAAAGATGGGCACAATAAAGGACAGAAACTGTATGGACCTAACAGAAGCAAAAGATATGAAAAAGAGGTGGCAAGAATACACAGAAGTATACAAAAAAAATCGTCATGACCCAGATAACCACAATGGTGTGCTCACTCACCTAGAGCCAGACATCCTGGAATGCGAAGTCAACTGGTCCTTAGGAAACATCATTATGAACAAAGCCAGTGGAGGTGATGGAATTCCAGTGGAGCCATTTTCATATCCTAAAATATGATGCTGTGAAAGTGCTGTACTCAATATGCCAGCAAATTTGGAAAACTCATCAATGGCCACAGGGCTGGAAAAGGTCAGTTTTCATTGCAATCCCAAAGAAAGGAAATGACAAAGAATGCTCAAGCTACTGCACAATAGCACTCATCTCACACACTAGCAAATACTCAAAATTCTCCAAGCTAGGCTTCAACAGTACATGAACCATGAGCTTTCAGATGTTCAAGCTGGATTTTAAAAGGCAGAGGAACCAGAGATCAAATTGCCAACATCTGCTGGATCATGAAAAAAGCAAGAGAGTTCCAGAAAAACATCTCTTTCTGCGTTATTGACTATGCCAAAGCCTTTGATGGTGTGGATCACAACAAACTGTGGAAAATTCTGAAAGAGACAGAAATACCAGACCACCTGAACTGCCTCCTGAGAAATCTCTATGCAGGTCAAGAAGCAATAGTTAGAACTGGACGTGGAACAACAGACTGGTTCCAAACCTGGAAAGGAGTACATCAAGGCTGTATATTGTCACCCTGCTTATTTAACTTATATGCAGAGTACATCATGAGAAACACTGGGCTGGAAGAAGCACAAGCTGAAATCAAGACTGCTGGGAGAAATATTAATAACCTCAGATATGCAGATGACACCACCCTTATGGCAGAAAGTGAGGAAGAACTAAAGAGTCTCGATGAAAGTGAAAGATGAGAGTGAAAAAGTCAGCTTAAAAGTCAGTATCCAGAAAACTAAGATCATGGCATCTGGTCCCATTACTTCATGGAAAATAGATGGGGAAACAGTGGAAACACTGGCAGGCTTTATGTTGGGGGCTCCAAAATCACTGCAGATGGTGACTGCTGCCATGAAATTAAAAGATGCTTGCTTCTTGGAAGGAAAGTTATGACCAACCTAGACAGCGTATTAAAAAGCAGAGACATTACTTTGCCAACAAAAGTCCATCTAGTCAAATCTATGGTTTTTCCACTAGTCATGTATGGATGTGAGTGTTGGACTATAAAGATAGTTGAGTGCCGAAAAATTGATGCTTTTGAACTCTAGTGAGAAGACTCTTCAGAGTCCCTTGCACAGAAAGAAGATCCAACCAGTCTATCCTAAAAGAAATCAGTCCTGAATATTCATTGTAAGGACTGATGCTGAAACTGTAACTCCAATACTTAGGCTACCTGATATAAAGAACTGATTCATTGGAATAAACCCTAAATCTGTGAAAGACTGAAGGCAGGAGGAGAAGGGGACAACAGAAGATGTGATGGTTGGATGACATCACTGACTCAATGAACATGAGTTTGAGCAAGCTCTGGGAGATGGTGACTAGGAAGCCTGGCATGCTGCAGTCCATGGGGTCACAAAAAGTTGGATATGACTGACTGAACTGAACTAACTTCCAATTAAAATAAATTAATTAATTTTTAAAAAATTGGACAGAAGATCCGATTGGACATATTTGCAAAAACACATGCACATGGCCAACAGTTACATGAAAATATTCTCAGTATTGTTAATCACCTGGGAAATTCAAAGATATAGCACCTCACACCTCTCAGAATGGCTGTTATGAAAAGACAAAATACAATAAGTGTTGATGAGGATGTGGAGAAAAGGGAGCATTCATACACTGTTGGTGGAAATAAAAGTTGGCGCAACCACTATGGAAAACAGTATATAGGTTTCTTTAAAAATTAAAATAGAGCTACTATGTAATTAGCAATTCTATTTCTGGGTATTTATCCAAAGAGAATGAAAACATTAATTGCAAAAGAAATATGCACTCTCATGTTCATTGCAGCATTATTTATATTAGATAATATATGGGAACAACTTAAGTGTTTATTGATGGATAAATAGATTAGGAAACTGTGGTATATATAATATTCCATTTTATATATGTATATAAAGCCATAAAGAAAATAATGAAATGCTGCCATTTGCCACAACATGGATGGACATTGAGGACATTATGATAAGTGAAGTAAGCCAGACAAGACAAAGAGTGTATGATTTCTCTAATATGTGGAATCTAAAATTTAAACAAAAACAAAGTCATAGATACAAAAAGAGATTTGTGGTTGTAAGAGGTAGTGGTGAGGGGGTGAGAAAAATGAGTGACCTGTTTTTTGTTTGGTTGTTTGTCTAAGTAAATTGAATATTTGTAATGATTTACAACATAAAAAGAGCAAAGTGACAAAGCTGGCTTAAAGCTCAACATTCAGAAAACTAAGATCATGGCATCCAGTCCCATTACTTCATGGCAAATAGATGGGGAAGCAGTGGAAGACTTTATTTTGGGGGCTCCAAAATTACTGCAGATGGTGACTGGAGCCATGATTAAAAGATGCTTGCTCCTCAGAAGAAAAGTTATGACCAACCTAGACAGCATATTAAGAAGCAGAGACATTGCTTTGCCAATAAAAGTCCGTCTAGTCAAGGTTATGGTTTTTCTAGTAGTCATGCATGGATGTGACAGTTGGACTGTAAGGAAAGCTGAGTGCCAAAGAATTGATATGTTTGAACTGTGGTGTTGGAGAAGACTCTTGAGAGTCCCTTAGACTGCAAGGAGATCCAACCAGTCCATCCTAAAGGAGACCAGTCCTGACTCTTCATTGGAAGGACTGATGCTGAAGCTCAAACTCCAATACTTTGGCCACCTGATGCAAAAAGCTAACTCATTTGAAAAGACCCTGATGCTGGGAAAGATTGAAGGCAAGAGGAGAAAGGGCCAACAGAGGATGAGATAGTTGGATGGTATCACCGACTCAATGGAGACGAGTTTGGGTAAACTCTGTGAGTTGGTGATGGACAGTGAGGCCTGGGGTGTTGCAGTCCATGGGGTTGCAAAGAGTCAGACACAACCTAGTGACTGAACTGAACTGAACTGAACATCATAAAATAATCAGAATCATGAAACAAGATACTATTTTGAGAAATCAGGCAGTGATCATAAAGAACCAAGTGGAAACTTTAGAACTGAAAAACATACCTTTAAAATGAAAAGTTCATGACTAAATTAAACAACAGATTTGATAGAATCAAAAACAGAATTAGCAAAATGAAAGATAAATCTAAAGGCATAATCCAGAAGGACACATGAATGGAAAATATTAGAGAGACTAAAAAGAGAGGTTAGAATGAAGAGATTTTAAATCATGTGTAGTCACCTATGGACATCTGATCTTCGACAAAGGAGGCAAGAATATACAATGGAGTAAAGACAATCTCTTTAACAAGTGGTGCTGAGAAAACTGGTCAACCACTTGTAGAAGAATGAAACTAGATCACTTTCTAACACCACACACAAAAATAAACTCAAAATAGATTAAAGATCTAAACATAAGACCAGAAACTATAAAACTCCTAGAGGAGAACATAGGCAAAACACTCTCCGACATAAATCACAGCAGGATCCTCTATGATCCACCTCCCAGAATACTGGAAAAAAATAAATAAATAAATAAAAGTAAAAATAAACAAATGGGATCTAATTAAAATTAAAAGCTTCTGCACAACAAAGGAAACTATAAGCAAGGTGAAAAGACAGTCTTCTGAATGGGAGAAAACAATAGCAAATGAAGCAACTGACAACTAATCTCAAAAATATACAAGCAACTTATGCAGCTCAACTCCAGAAAAATAAATGACCCAATCAAAAAATGGGCCAAAGAACTAAATAGACATTTCTCTCAAGAAGACATACGGATGGCTAACAAACACATGAAAAGATGCTCAACATCACTCATTATCAGAGAAATGCAAATCAAGACCACAATGAGGTACCATTTCACACCAGTCAGAATGGCTGCGACCCAAAAGTCTACAAGCAATAAATGCTGGAGAGGGTGTGGAGAAAAGGGAACCCTCTTACACGGTTGGTGGGAATGCAAACTAGTACAGCCACTATGAGAACAGTGTGGAGATTCCTTAAAAAACTGCAAATAGAACTGCCTTATGACCCAGCAATCCCACTACTGGGCATACACACCGAGGAAACCAGAATTGAAAAAGACACATGTACCCCAGTGTTCATCATAGCACTGTTTATAATTGCCAGGACATGGAAACACCCATATGTCCATCAGCAGATGAATGGATAAGAAAGCTGTGGTACATGTACACAATGGAGTATTACTGAGCCATTAAAAAGAATACATTTGAATCAGTTCTAATGAGATGGATGAAACTGGAGCCAATTATACAGAGTGCAGTAAGCCAGAAAAAAAAAAAACCACCAATACAGTATACTGACACATATATATGGAATTTAGAAAGATGGTAATGATAACCCTGTATGTGAGACAGCAAAAGAGACACAGATGTATAGAACAGACTTTTAGACTCTGAGGGAGAGGGAGAGGGCAGGATGATTTGGGAGAATGGCATTGAAACATGTATACTATCATGTAAGAAACGAAGCACCAGCCTATGTTCAACACAGAATACAGGATGTTTGGGGCTGGTGCATGGGAATGATACATTCCCATGGGGCTGGTGATATGGGGTGGGAGGTGGGAGGAGGGTTCAGGATTGGGAGCTCGTATACACCCGTGGCGGATTCATGTCAGTGTATGGCGAAACCAATATGGTATTGTAAAGTAAAATAAATTAAAAATAAAATTTAAAAAAGAATAATTCTAAATAAAAAAATAAATCATGTGTAGTGAGATTTCCCAGAAAATAGATTGAATGAGAGAAAAGTGATATTCAGAGAACATATGTATGTGTCTTAAAACCAATGTAAAGAAAAACCAATGAAGAAAATGAGATGGTTCTTTACTAACAGTCTCTTGACTCCCTTTTCTAGCAAAGTAAATAATATCACTACACACTGAATAATTACTGTTGTTCTTTCCTATATTGTACATTATACTTTTCTCTTGTGTCCAGAAAAAATGTCTATCAGTCAATGAGAAAAAAACCAACCTAGTTTAAAACTGTGCAAAAAAAAAAAAATGAAGAGTTTATAGAAAGCTGTTTAATACAACAAACATAAAGCCAAGATTAATAGATTCAATAATGCATTGCATTGACAAAAATGTGTGGAAAAAGCACCCACATATATTACTGGTGGAGGTGTAAAGTTTTTGAAGTCTCAATTCATTTTGTCCAGCAACTCTAGTTTAATTAATTATCTTTCAGATATGCTTACATGTTTTTTCAAAGATTTACGCACAAAGATTTATTGCACATTGTTGCAGTAGCAAAAGACAGAAAGCAATCTAAATGTTCATTAATAGGGGACTGATTCATCATTGTGCATTCATACTATGAAATACCATGCAGTCATTAAACAAAGAATAAACTCTCTTTATGTCGTTTGATACCTTGGATTAAAACTTATAGACATTGAAACCAAACTTGTGGTCACCAAGGGAGAAAGCAGGATGGGGGAGGGATAAATTAGGAGACTGGGATTAACATATGTGCGTGTGTGTTCAGTCAGTCATTCAGTCATGTCCGACTCTTTGTGACCCCATGGACTGTAGCCTGCCAGGCTCCTCTGTCCATGGGATTTCCAGACAAGAATACTGGAGTGGGTTGCCATTTCCTCCTCCAAGAGATCTTCCTGACCCAGGGACTGAACCCTTGTCTCCTCATCTACTGCTTTGGCAGGCAGATTCTTTACCACTGAGCCACCTGGGAAGCCCGGTCACCAGTAACTATAGTTTTAACATATACACACTTCTGCAATGCAGGAGACCTGGGTTGGGTCCCTGGGCCAGGAAGACCCCCTGGAGAAGGAAATGGAAACCCATTCCAGTATTTTTGCCTGGGAAATCTCATGGACAGAGGAGCCTGGTGGGTTACCGTACACAGGGTCATGAGTCGGATATGACTTAGCTACTAAACCACTACCACCACCACCATATATAAAATAGATAAGCTCTCTCTCTATATATATATGTGTGTGTGTGTGTGTGTGTGTGTGTGTGTGTGTTACCAGGGACGGAGGAGCCTGGTGGGCTGCCATCTATGGGGTCACACAGAGTCGGACACGACTGAAGCGACTTAGCAGCAGCAGCATATATGTATATATATATATATATATATATATATATATATATATATATATATACAGCTCACTTGCTCGGTTGCTTCATCATGTCCGACTCTCTGCATCCCTATGGACTGTAGCCTTCCAGGCTCCTCTGTCTGTGGGATTCTCCAGGCAAGAATACTGCAATGGGTTGCCATGCCCTCTTTCAGGGGATCTTCATGACCTAGGGAGGTAACCAACATTTCTTATATCTCCTGCACTGACAGGCAGGTTGTTTACCACTAGTGCTACCAGGGAAGCATATATACATATATATAATAGACCTACTGTATAGCACAGGGAACTAACTATACTCAATCTTTTTAATATCCTATAAGGGAAGAGAATTTGAAAGAGGATACGCACACATATGCATATGCATGCATGCATGCATGCTAGGTCACTTCAGTCATGTGTGACTCTTCCCCACCCTATGAACTGTAGCGAACCAGGCTCCTCTGTCCATGGGATGTCCCAGGCAAGAATACTGGAGTGGGTAGCCATTGCCTTCTCCAGGGGATCTTCCTGACCCAGGGATCGAACCAGTGTCTCATTATGTCTCCTGCATCAGCAGGCAGGTTCTTTACACTAGCGCCACCTGGGAAGCCCATATATATATATATATATATCCCATATATATATATATATATGCACACATATGTATGTATCTATAACTGTATATGTATATACATGTATAACTGAATTGTTATGCTTGGTGTACACTTGAAACTAATATGAGATTGATATTATAAATCAATTATTATTCAATTAAAAAAAATTATTCAAAAATTCTTGTCAGTCCAATCAAAAGGGTCAAAGTCTGTGCCACCATCCCTTGAACTTAGCTGGGGCTTTGAAACTTCTTAAATGAATAGAATACAGCAGAAATGATGGTGTGGGACTTCCTAGGCTAGGTTAGGAAAGATCATACAGCTTCTACCAATTTCTCTTAGCGCAACTGCTCTAGCAGCATTTAGTTGCCATGCATGTAATCTGGCTACCCTGAAGCCACAAGAATGGGTGGAGGGGGAGCAGAAGGAAGAAAAGTGTAGAGAGAGAAACAGAGAAAGGCAGAGAGACAACGAGGGAGGGAGATACGGCTGAGGAGGAATTGGCCCTTGTCTCCAGAGCCAGACATATTAAGTGGTGAAGCCTGTGGCTTATAAAACTATTCCACCTCAAATTACCATCTGATTACAGCCACATGGGGATCCTAAGTGAGAATTCTACATGAGCCCAGACAACCCCAGATTGATTGTCAAAATAAATAACCGTTATTGTTTTAAGTCACTCTTTTGAGACTTTTTCTTGTGCCTGAAGCAATAACTGGAATAGCTGATAGAGATCATTCTCTAAAATATACTTTAAGTGGAAAAAGTAAGGTGTAGAACAATATTTATAGTGAGATCTTTTTAAATTTTTCAAAGGCATGTTTTAATGTATTATAACATGGAAGGATGAATAAAAATGGATAAGAGTAGTTGCTCCTTCAGAGGAAAACTTTTCACTGTATTTCAATTGTGTGCGTGCATGCTAAGTCCCTTTAGCTCTGTTTGACCCTGTGTGACGCTATGGACTGTAGCCCGCCAGGCTCCCCTGTCCATGGGATTCTCTAGGCAAGAATGCTGGAGTGGGTTGCTGTGCCCTCCTCCAGGGGATCTTCCTGACCCAGGAACTCTTATGTCCCCTGCATTGGCAGGCAGATTCTTTACCCCTAGGAAGTCCTGTATATCAATTACTACCATTTAGAAATGTTTTATCATATGCATGTGATATTTTAAAGAATTTAAAAACTTACTCTGTATCATTTTTGAAGCAGAGATAGGATTTGTTTAGAATTCTGGTTAGAATACTTCCTTCTGATTAGTAATGTCAGTCCCCGGGAATCTTTCTATGGCTCCTAAAATAACATTATTTATACTAACAATTAGAACTGGATGGGCTGATTCTTTTCTTAAAAAAACAACCTTATATAGATATAAAACACATATTTAGACACAGCTCAATTACTGAAATTGTATAATTAAATTATTTTTGCTATATTAACAGAGCTGTGCCACTGCCACCACAATCAGTTTCAGAATATTTTCATCATCCTCCCCAAAATCTTCATACCAATCAGTAGTTACTCTTGATTCTCCTCTCTTCCAGCCCCTGGCAACCACTGTTATATATTTTGTCTCCACACATGCTGTGTCGCATCAGTCATGTCCAACTCTTTCTGACCCCATGGAATGTCGCCCACCAAGGTCCTCTGTCCATGGGATTCTCCAGGCAAGAACGCTGCAGTGGGTTGCGGCGCCTTCCTCCAGGGCATGGCAAGGAGGAGTCTCATGTCTCCTGCACTGGTAAGTGGGCTCTTTACCATTAGTGCCACCCGGGAAGCCCCTTGTCTCCATAGGCTTGCCCATTCTGGACATTGCCTAAAAATGGAATCATAGAGTATATGATCTTTTGTGACTGGTTTCTTTCTCCTGGCACAATGAAATCAAGATTCATTCCTGTTGTAGCATGTATCAGTAGTTGATCCCTCTTATAGCTCAATTACAGAGAAGGCAATGGCACCCCACTCCAGTGTTCTTGCCTGGAGAATCCCAGGGAAGGGGGAGCCTGGTGGGCTGCCGTCTATGGGGTCGCACAGAGTCGGACACGACTGAAGCGACTTAGCAGTAGCAGCAGCATAGCTCAGTTATATTCCTTTGTTTGGCTATACCATGTGTATTCACTCATTCTTGATGGACAGTTGGATAGTTTCATCTTTTCGGCTATAAAAGATAATATGAAACATTATGCACAACTTTTTGTGTGGACATGTATTTTTATTTTTCTTGGGTATATACTTAGGAGTAAAAATCCTTGGTAATATGGTGATTCTATGTTAAACTTTTTGAGGAACTGTTTATTTTAAGCGCTTCCCAGTTTTAAGTGGCTCAGTTGGTAAAGAATCCACCTGCAATAAGGGAGACCTGTGTTCGATCCCTGGGTTGAGAAGATCCCCTGGAGGAGAGCATGGCAACCCACTCTGGTATTCTTGCCTGGAGGATCCCCATGGACAGAGGAGCCTGGCAGACCATGGTCCATGGGGTCGCAGAGTCAGACACGACTGAGCAACTAAGCACACACCATCTTACATTCCCACCAGCAGTTTATGAAGTTTCCAATTTCTCCACATCCTTGCCAATAAACTGATTCTTAGAAGAAGTGACAAGAGCATAGACACAGGGGAAAGTTATGAGGAAGAAACGTGGTGAGGGAATCATAACAGAGACAGAAAACAGACAAAAGAGGGCTGAAAGGCTGGTGATCTCAAAAAAACCAAGACTTCAGGACTTTTAGGCATTAAGCTTGTCTGAGTTCAAAATCCTTGATCTTCCAACTATTCTATTTCTATGTGAGAAACAAATGATGGAAATGAGGGGAAAGTTAAATTAAATAAAGAAGATAGGAAAACACTTATTGAGGTCATTCTTTTCTATTGAGGCTGAAATAACAAAGTCTCAATTTAGGCACTGGACATGCAAAGTCATGTCTGATCCTTGAAGAAAGGATAGTTCATTTTTTATCCTAGATTGAAGCTATGCACTCCTATCTGCCACCACCTTGCCACTATGACCTCTGTGTCCTCAGTCATGTCCAACTCTTTACAACACCATCTATCCACTCTACTCAGGTACAACGGAGTAGCAACATCTCATCCAGGGTTCTACCTCTCCATATTTGAGATTCCCCACTCACTTGTGCTCTATGCTGTAAAAGATGCCTTAATTATATTCCTGGAGCTGGAGATGAGAGCATTAGAGGCTAGTGGTGTTGTTAGTTATTACAAATGGTGTTTTTGATTTGTGAGTAAGGAAGTGAAAGTTACATCCTTCACATATGAAGAATTTTAATTCCAATACTCACTGTGTCTTTCTCATGGAATGCAGTTGTAAAGCTTTGCAAAAATCTCTCCTATTAGTGGCCGGTATTGTTATTGCTCCCTATTTTTTCAACTGTGTAAATGAAAACTACTGCCTGGCATTTTCCTTAGATGAAATTTTTATTAATCATGGAAATTTCTTCACAAATACCTTTTATGTACATTATCTTATTGAGTTCTCACAACAGTACAGATAGGAAGAAACTGTGATTACCTTTAGGTCATACATGAGGAAACTGAGGCTATATTTCTTTGGGCCGAATCAGAGGTTCAAGTTAAAAATATGTGCATATTGTTGGATAAACGTAAGAACTCCCTGCTCTCAAGAGAATACCTACTGGAGGTGAGTGGAGGGGGGATGGATAGGTGTAGGGTTTCAATGCTGGCAATTATCAAGTAGAAAGGGAGACAGCCATCTATCCAGATGGTTTAGACTAATGATTCCCAACATGTTCCATGTTATGACACACTAATTTTGTCTAATTTTACTAATTCCCCAAAGCAATATGTGGGTTCTTAAAAGTAATTAAAGTAGAATTAAATATTACGTTAATTAAACATGTCTTTAAATGAATTTTGAATGATGTAAATTGGTTTTACCCCTTGGGATAACTCCAAATTGCCTCTACTAATTTTGTGACAACTCTGAGTAGGAAGAAAACTAGAGGACCAAATCAGAATATCGTCAGATCCCTGAGCTTGTGTCTTAGGAGGTTTATCCCAGATGCTTTTGGGGAACTAGTGAAAGGAAACTAATGTTGCAGCAAAGTTCATTCTCCTAGAACTGACTGATCCTCCAGAAAGTTACCTTTATCTTAACTCTTCTCTTGGGCTAATGACCCTCCTCTGTGCCCTCCTTGTTTTCCAAGCACCGCAGACCATGAACTCCACTACTGATGGCGTATTTGTGATACTCCTCCTTTGATGAAGCTGCCATGTTTTTCTCCTTATCCTCTGTGACTTTGAAGCCTTTAACTCCCTCTACACTGCATTCACAAACACTCCTCATCCTCACCTCACCATCAGAAGCCTCTCAGCTCCAGGGCAAACACAAGTCCTTCGTGCCCCGGCCTCCTACTGACTGCTCTCAGCCTCAGTTTTTATGGAATCATGGCGTTCACCTGCTTTTCTCTCTCTGTCCTTGGGATGGACACTCCCTGGGCTGACACAGGCTGGCTTCAGTGTTCTACACCAAAATAATATGCCTGTTCAACTCCATAACCTGAGGGAAAATGTCTGGTAAAATCTTTTAGAACATCAGCTTTTTCTCTTTTCCACTAGTTCAAACAAAAGTATCATTTAAAGTCTTTGTGCTCACATGAGATCTTATCATAGAATGTAATTCTTCTTTCAAGTAACTTCATTTAACCAAGGCTCACAGCTTCCCAGGTGACGCAGCGGTAAAAGAATCTGACTGCCAATGCAGGTGATACAAGAGATACGGGTTAGATCTCTGGGTTGGCAAGATCCCCTGGAGTAGGAAGTGGCAACCCATTTCAGTATTCTTGCTTGGAGAATTCTGTGGTCTGAGGAGCCTGGTGGGCTATAGTCTAAGGGGCTGCAAAGAGTCGGACACAACTGTTCACAACATAGCACTCAGGAATTTAACAAAATGCAGTCACATTCCAAACTGTGTATGTCATCTTTTGTTTTGAGCACAATGATAGAAGCTATGTGTTCTTCTTATCAGTCTTTTCAAAGTTCTTTGTTAACCATTTAGTCCTGAGAGTTCATCCATACAGTTGGTATTATGAAACCATTAAACTCAAGAGGAACAATGCTTATTGATTTGCATGTTTTGCTAACGTATTTCAAGTGAAAAAAACATGGCACAAAATAATATTACAGCATTATTCTACTAGAAATACATTTATAGACACACATGTATGCATGCATTTAAAAGTATAACACAAAAAAGACATATAACAAAGTACTGGCAATTGTCTCTAGGTGATGAGTCATAGTCATCTTCTCTGTATTTTCCACTTTCTCAGTAATGAGCATGCCATTCTCTTATAATCAGGAAAAAGGTAATTTTAGATAATTCAATTAGTTATCAGGGTCAATCAGCATGTGTGGAAAAGGTGGCAGTTCTTACTGAAGAGAAATTAACACCTTTATTGTTATTTTGAATTGAGGTTACATTTTTTTAGGTAGGAACAAATCTCTAAAATTAAAATGTGAATTAGTGGGAACTTCCTGAGTTTGAAATAGTCATTTCATATACCTCCTTTCAAGAAAAACATCAAGTAAAATCCATTTCTGCTTGCCTTTTTCTTTATGTACTTAAAACTTTTCTTCTCTGGGGCTCATATTTTATGCTCCTCAAGAGAAGGGTTATATCCCACCTCTCTCCCCATTCTCTTCTCTATGCTTCTAATACAGCCTAGAATAAGTTTGTATAAACCATGAACACTCAGAAAATATTTGTTGTTGGACTTGCTTATTTCTGTTTTCCATTATTCCCAGCTGAGCCATGGTCTCAGAATTCTACGAAATGGCTTCTGCCTCTTCAGAAGCCTGGTATCTGTTCCCAGTGCCCCCGCTTTGATGTTCTGGGTCCCAGAACACCACTTGGGCAGTGAGAGAGACCTCAGCCACTTCCAAGCTCCAGGATTTCTTCCCTTGCATGGACTGGCTCCAGCCAGTCCCCCTGACCCAGGCAGGCTTGAACGGGAGGCCATTCAAAATCCAGGAGGCAAGACACTTTCCTCCCTGAATGGTGAGAATTGGAATATTTCCTGCCATATCAATAAACAAGGATGTCAACATCATCACTGATCCCTGCCCTCCAGGGCAGTCAGGAAATAGAAGAATACCTAGGATCAGCAGCATTAGGCTGCAGCCACTCCCTACACCTTGAGGTGCTCAGGATGTGAAAAATACAGGATACTGGCCCCAGATACCCGAGATGCATATGAAAGGAATGATTTCAGTGAGCCCAGACTCTCGCATCTTCCCATACAAAGAAAAGTGCTACGTTACTTAACTTGGGATATCTGGTTTTCTTTAATTCACAAAAATATTTTTGATGTTCAGACTGTGCATGCCTGTGTGCTCAGTCACATCTGACTCTGCGACCCCATGGACTGTAGCCTGCCAGGCTCCTCTGTCCATGGGATTTCCCAGGCAAGAATACTGGAGCAGGTTGCCATTTCCTCCTCCAGTGGATCTTTCTGATTCAGGGACAGAACCCGGTTTTTCTTTGTCTCATACATCAACAGATGGGTGTTTTTACCACTGTGCCACTTGGGAAGACCCACCTGCCCTTTGTTGCAAACTTCTATATAACTTGACTTCTCCTCCCACCTCCTGGGAGCAGTTCTCTCAGGGTTACTTAAGATGCTGCCTTCTGGGCTTGAAGTCCTCAAATTTTCCACAGAATGAAACATAACTCTTGACTTTTAAGTTCTGGCCATTTTTAAGTCAACAGTGAGACGCCCCTGACCAGATCCTCCAGGAAATCCAAGTGGTCCAGGCCAGAAGAGTCCCTAAGATGCCCTTGGCTTGGACAGTAGCTGGGAACCACGCAGCCAGCCATACTCTGCAGCTCAGCCTTTGGGTCTGTAGAATCTTGTCACTGGGACCCCCAGAACCACCCTCCCCCAATATCTGAGCATGTGCTCAGCTCCTGACTCAGCCTGAGGACGGGCTCTGGCTGAGCTCCATGTGACTGAGAACTCTATCAGCAAGACCCTTCAATCAGAGAAAGAACCTGCTCTGAGCACTGCAATCTGGAGCTGTGCTGGGGAGGAGACCCGGCCCCCAAGTGTAGCTGCCTGCAGCCCACCCTGCCTGGGTGCAGAGTGGGGACAGAGGGCTTGGAGACAAGCTGAGAGCTCTCTGGGAAACAAGGCTCAGGTTCTCCTGTCACTGTGAGTGGCAAGTGCAGAGAGAGGTCAGTGGTTATTCTCTGATCACATCTGAGGGTATAGGAATGTTCTTGCTGGTCCAGTGGCTAAGACTTCATGCTCCCAATGCAGGGGGCCCAGGTTTAATCCCTGGTCAGGGAATTTGAGTCCACATGCTGCAACTAAGAGTTTGCTGAGATGGGAACACCAGAGATTGCCTTGGATGGTCCTTTTCATTAACCCTATAATTAACAGCCGTTATTTATAAGACAACATCCTCTTCTTGAAAGCCCATTGGAAAAGCAACAAAACGAGAAGTGATGTCCCTGAAGTTGAATTTAGTAGTCTGATATTGCAGAAATCAGTACTCGAGAACACCACACTTGGAGAGTTGGAGAACTCAGGTTTATTACACCAGCAGGCCCAGAGGAGTTAATACTCCAAGCTCTGAGCCCTGAACAAAGAGATTACAGTTTTTATAGACAGACTGTAGTGGGCAACACTAGCTGTTAATAGACTGATTTAAACTAAGAGGTTTCATGCGCACAGCAACAGCAGTCAAGATGGGGAGGGGGATGCCTGACCTTTACATGGGCAGGCGTGATTAAGCAGGTTTGCAAGGGCCAACAATTGCAAGGAAAAGTGAGATAAGCTCCAGTTCCTAGTATTTTAAGTCCCCACTTTCTGAAACTACGTGACCTACATGATCCAGACTTTGCAAGGAGCAAGCTGAGTTACAGAGGCAGAAGGAACAGGACGTTATGTAAAGTTTTAACTTTTCCTCTTCATTGAGACCCAGTGTCATATAGCCTAACACTAGCTCAAATGGGTCCTGAGTCTGTGAAAGGACTAAACACTACCAGTGACAGCTGACTCAGCTCACTCAGTTTGTATAAATCTAGTGGAGTTTCCCTGAAGCCTGAGCAGTCACTGGGGACTAAGTCTGGTCATATGGTGTACAGACAACGGGTAAATACCATTTGGAACATATACCTACAGCAGATCCAGAGTAAACAAAACCTGATGATTGTATGAATATCTAAAAACTGTAGAACCTTAGTGTTAGGGGAAGCACACTGACTGAAACCGCCCACCCTGGCCAGGCACCATAGTCACCATTTGCGTGAGCTGTTTTACGACAGGAGGTCCTGGTAAGGAACACGGAACTAATAAGCCACCACCAACAGGGAGAGTTCAGGAAAACTCAAAAAGTGACACCACATGTCCAACCATCTCCCAGAGTCCTTCTTGCTGGCATCCATCTTGGCTGAACAAGGTGTGCACCACCGGTAAGGAGTCAGAATGATTGGCTAAAAACAACCTGGAGCCTAATCCCATCACCATAAAACCCAAGACTGCAAGCAGTTCTCCTGGGTTCCTTAACCCCACTGCTCTTGGCCCAGGCACAGATTCCCAATAAAATCTCTTGCTTTGTCAGCACATGTGTCTCCTTGGACAATTCATTTCTGAGTGTTAGACAAGAGCCCACTTTCGGGCCCCTTTCTGTAACACCAGGAGCAAAAAATAAAAATGAAAAAGTTACTAAGTGGCTAACATGTCTAGGCATTATTCTATTCAATGTGCATGCATTACCTCACAGCAACCTTAAGTTATTGTCGACTAAAACAATATAGCCACAACCTGAAAGTAGAGAGTTATTTTATTTGATGGAAATGTTTAGGACTCTGACCCCAGGAGACAGCATCTCAGTATCTCTGAGAAAACTGCTCCAAGGGAGAAAGGAGGGTGAGTCAGGCTATACATAAGTTTTCAACAAAGGGAGCTGGCAATCTAAATGTCAAACATCGGGTATCAAGTTAAGGAATTTAGCATTCTGTGTATGAGTAGATGTACCGAATTCATTCCTTTCATATGCACCTCAGCTGCTGCTGCTGCTAAGCCACTTCAGTCATGTCTGACTCTGTGCGATCCCATAGGCTCCCGCATCCCTGGGATTCTCCAGGCAAGAACACTGGAGTGGGTTGCCATTTCCTTCTCCAGTGCATGAAAGTGAAAAGTGAAAGCGAAGTCTCCAGCTATCTGGGGCCAAATCCTGTTTCCTCGTTCACCTTAAGGAGTGGTAGATGGCTGGCTGCTTCTTGCATTTCCCAGGGTCCTCAGCAATCACCGTTAGGGGTGGCAGCATCCACTGGATTGCAGTTTGGGGAGCCCGCATTCACATTTGGAGGCAAGAAATCGCTGATGGCTGTGACATTTCTTGTTTATTGATATGGTAGGAGATATGTCATTTCATATAATCTTATTATCCTTATTTTACAGATAAGAAAATTGAGATAGAAAAGTTAAGTAGCTTGTATAGGGTCAAAAAATAAGTGAGGGAGGTGGGCCTCAAAGTCTGGCAGTCTGATTCAGAGCTCGTGCTCTTTAACCACTACACTATACTGCTTCACAAAGATAAAAGAAATCCCTGTCTCTAAGCAGAACTGGCTTCATGGACATGTGATTAGTGCAGTAGTACAGGGTCCTGAGCTTAGAAGAGACTTGTACTTGCCACTGTTTGAATTTTAATAATTCAAATTTGTGCTTTGTAAGTGAAAACCAAAATGTTATGGAATAATTGACTAGGCACTTGAAGCTTGGAGTCTCAGCTAGCACACAGTCTCATCTTTCACTGCTTCTCCACCTCCTGGGAACAGATTCTGTCCTACTAGTGACTGCTGCAGCCCTCTACAACCAGGGATCTGGGCATGGGCCAGGGGAGGATGGGGGTCAGGTACACTTGCCCTGTAACATCTCGGGGTTGAATGTGATGACAGCCAGCCATTCTGGCCCCACTGTGGTATTACCAGGGCATATTTGGCAGATCACTCAGCCAGGCCTATTGCCCCCTGGATCCAGGCACCTAGTGCATCCTGGTGGAGAGGCTGCAATACTCTTGGAGATCACCTGTCTACCCTGGGTTGGGGTGGCTGACCTTATGGGAAGAGGATATGCCTGGTCTACTTATTTACTCATGATCAGGGTACAATGCATCTGCCCGAAAGGAAGGAAAAGGACCCAGTAGCCAGTGGGCCCCACACATGGGCATCAAATCACAGGGTGGGGAAACAGGGAACTTGTGAGTCTTCACTTGCCCCACAAGTATCCCAGTGCCTGAGAGGAGTATGAAATTAAAAGGAAAACTTTAAGCACAATGAGAGGTTGACAGAGACACTCCAGTTGAAAGGAAAAAACTGTATTTGAATATCTTTAATGGCAATTTTTTCCGCTTTTTGAACAAAGGATTTCACATTAACATTTTATACTGGGGCTACAAATTATATACCCAGTTCTGACTGTGAGGACTGTCTATTATTAAAGTATTTTTGTATCCCCTGAGATCTACTATTCCCCTTGTAGAAATGATGAAAGCTGATGAGGTTGTAACTGTCTCTAGTCTTGCTGGGGCTGATTAGAGGATAGGAGACACTTCTACTTGCCAAAGAATCAGCACATTTCATTCCAAACTCCCAGCTGTGTAAAGTATCTCACTTCATGAAAGGAATTTTGGAGGATGTGGTAATAAACAATATTCTGTGGTATGAATCAGGAGACCTGAATTCCAAATCTGCCTCTGCCACTAACTAATTAAGAAAGTTGCTCTCTCTTGGGGACACTGTTTCTTCATATATGAAAAGAGCAGTTTCAATTAACCTGGTGTTTTCAAACTATCACTGAGTTTCTACAGCAGTGCCTTGGAGAGGGAGAGGTGAGTGCTAGGCAATGGACCCACAGGCACCTCACACTTACCCAGCCAAATTTGTTCAACTTTTGTTTTATATTTTTTGTTCTGCATTGGGATTCACTTGAAGAAATAATTTTGATGCTTACAAAATTAAAACCCATAATTCTCAATGATCTCCATGGTCTCTTATACCTCTGACTTCTGATTCTGAGAGTCTCTAACCTTGAATTCTACAAGGATAAATCTATCATATGCATGGGCTTGTTACCATAGAAGAATAGAAATTAAGGGAGGACAAGAGGCTAAAGGGTAAACACCTTGATATGTGTTAGTCGTTCAATTGCATCTGACTCTTTGTGACCCTATGGACTCTAACCCTCCAGGCTCCTCTGTCCATGGGATTCTCCAGACAAGAATACTTGAGTGGGTTGCCATCCCCTTCTCCAGGGTATCTTCCCAACCCAGGGATGGAAACCAGGTCTCCCACGTTGCAGGCAGATTCTTTACCATCTGAGCCACTAGGGAATCTCAATTGATTATATATAGGGAGTGAAAGGGGAGGGAAATAACAAGGACTCACTCAGGTTTTGGACTTCAGAGACTGAGTGATGCCATTTACTTGATACGATACAGGGAAAGAGGAGGAGCAGGTTTAGAAGAGTTCAGTTTCTGAATGTTAAGTTTGAAGTGCCTAAGGAACTTTCAAGAGGAGGTTCCAGCTGGTAATTGGATATAATGATCTGGAGCTCTAAGGGGGCTGGTTTTCACATTGCTACCAAATAAACCACAGTCCCTCACAACTGGGGCTTAGGAGTCCTTGGCAGTCGGCTACTAAGGCTAGACCATTTCTGGGAATAGAGGCAGAGGCAAATCCATTCTTGAGGCCTAAAAATTGCTTCTAACCTAGATGTGGATCAAGATTATCAGTACTTTCTGTTTTTCCTTATAGCTTGAGCCTTTCAATAACTTTCCCCCAAATAGTTGTTGGATATTAGTTACTTTCTCTTCTCTTGGCCTTGGTTTCCTCCCTCTAAAATATTAAGGTTTTATATTCTTCAGATATAAGATTCTATGTTTTTATGGATAGCTTGTTGGTCAACATATTTAGACAAGCTAGCAATATCCACACATTTCACGCATCTTTACAAATTCTGAAGACTAGCCTGAACTAATAAATTAATTGAGATTGTACTTACACTTGTGTTTCCTGTTGGAAGTATATTCAGGAATACCAATGGACTTGGCTCAGGTCCATTCAAAATCTGCATACCAAAAAACAACAACAACCCATAGCTGTAATTCAGGCCTGGAATTCTTGCTAATAAATGGTCTATTGTTTCTTACAGAAGATCTTCAAATCCTAGTCTAATTAGTGAACCCAATCTCTTGTTTGGCTGAGTATTCTCTTTGTGATATATCCTTATAAATCTCAATAATTGTACATGTGAATTCACATATAGACTTACATTTTATAACTTCAATGTGGCAGATATCATAGAGCATTTGGAAACACACATCTGGGAATCTTCTGAGTCCTTATGAAAGATAGGGATTTAATTTAATTTAGCCTGAGAGATGTCACGGAAATCCTCTAGATAAGTACATGAGTGGTCAAGCAAAGGAATCTGTGTTCTCTTCTATTACTTATAGTCAAATTACATTGTTTTCTAACCTTGTTATCTTGGAATGAACTCTGGCTAGTGTTAAAGTAGTTCACAACCAGTTGACATATTCATTCAACATATTTCCTTCACTTAAAACATTTCTTAAAAGTTGTTTCAGAAAATGCACATTATTTTGTCCATATAAGTTCTTCCTATTATACTGCTATTTATCTACTTCTAAACACTTAGCCAGAGCAATTCAATTATTCTTATAAGGCTTTATTCACAGGCAAAGAAAACACTGTGAATAGAACTGTGGACAGGTCTTCATAGGATGTAGTACATTCTGGAGACTCAGAATGGGAAATTAGGGACTTTGCTCCAATATTTTCCATAAAGCAACTTTCACTTCCTGGTTTCTCAAACTGTAGATGAGAGGATTTAACATAGGGATCACCATTGCATAAAACACTGAGACCATCTGACTTCCTATCTGGGATCCACTTTGAGAGAGTTGCAAATAAGTGTACATAGTTGTTCCACAGTATAGGCCAACAGCAGTCAAGTGGGAAGCACAGGTAGGGAAAGTTTTTGCTTTCCAGAAGCTGAGGGGAGTCTCAGGATAGTCATAAGAAAGGACAGGTAGGAGACAAGGATTACCATAATGGAGGTGATCAGGGTGGATTCCCCCACAGCCAACAGCCAAGATCTGGGTGACCCAGGGGTCTGAGCAAACCAGTGCCAACGATGGAAGGATGTGACAGAAGAAGTGAGGAAGAACATGTGGTTGACTGCCTGATAGTTGTGTGATGGAACTCGTCACAGAAATCATGGTAACTAACCCACCAAGGTAGCATCCTGCTATCAGGAGGAGACAACTGACTCTAGACATGGTGATGTGGTAGAGCAGTGGGTTACAGATGGCCATATAGCAGTCATAAGCCATAGAAGCCAAAAGGTTGCACTAAGCAGAGGCAATGATGATGAACAAGCCCAATTTGAGTCACACATCCAAAGAAAGAAACAGCCTGCAACTTAGATAACAAATTTGCTAAAGTCTCTGGGACTGTGACTGAAGAGAAACAGACATCAAAAAGGACAGATTAAAGAGGAAAATATACATGGGGGTATGGAGGCAGGGACTGACTCCGATCAGGGCTATCAGGCCTGGATTCCCCAACAGGGTGATGATGTAAACAAGTAACACTCCAAATAACAGGCCCCCACGTTGACGATAATCTGTCGTGCCCAAAAGGATGAAGTCAGTCACTGTAGATGAATTTTCCATCAATACAAGCTAAGTATTATTCTTGATGAGTAAAGAGTTCTTTTGACATGCTTTAAGTGAGGAAATAATAGGGAACTGAATGATATGGGTAAACAGTCCCACTCAAAACACAAAAATCCACAACACTCTCCAGTCTTCCCCGAGTGTACATTCTCACTTTAAATACCTTCCTAAGTAGTATCATTATTTTTAAAAAAGTTTAAAAAGAGAGAGAGAAAGTTATAAAAAGAGAAAGAGAAAAGGGAAGGGAAAAGAGGTAGAGAAAATTCAGAAAGCAAAAGGAATACATAAGGGAGATAGTAAATGCCTAAGATGGAAGAGAAATTTAGTATTTGTTAAAGGAATAAGTGAGGTAGAAAGAAAAACAGATCTCATTAAGTGATCTTCTTTACATATATATATATGTATGTATGTATATATATGTATATAGACATATATATTTATATATCTCACTACTTTGTATATCAATTATAACAAAAATTTGTTAAGATAGTATTAAATTTTTAAAAAGTGAGATATCCTTTATGATGCAGGATTACAAACTCTTAGAAAATTTGGGGGTGTGGAATTCCATCTCACCCTCCCTCACTTTTCCAAATCAATCTCAAGGAATTACTGCAGATGAAGTAACAATAGAGTAAATATGTCAACTGATTTCATCTTGACAGAGAGCCCCCTTCTCCCTTCAGTATTAATGATATTATTTCTGAAACAGTTGAAGTCACAGACACTCACCATTTTGCTCAGTAAGTAGACGGTTTCCCAGGACCTTGATCATCTCTTCACTGGTAGATGGTTGCAGAATCAGAATGCCCCAAAATGGCCATCAGAAACTGAACTCAAGGTATCAGGTATCATTTGGATCCTGTGAAAGAGCAACAGAAAGATTCATGAAGTTCTTGCCTGATCATCACCTGAGTGATTCCTTTAACCATGCTTGGGACAAAGGTAATGCAGCTGCAGAAAACTGACTGCAAATTCCACAAGGACTTGTAGGTCAGATCCATCTGAGCGAAGGACCAGATCTCAAAACAGTTGGAGTCAGGTGACACTGAGGCTACATGCATGGACTCTATCCCTCTCTCTTGTAGTCACAGGATATTTCTAATGCTGACTTGCTCCCTCACACAAATGCCTGGGTCTTGCCCTGGATTAAGCACCTAACAAGAGAAGAGATAAATCAGTATGGATACATCTCCATGTGTAGAATTTAAACTAAATCATAGCCCTTGTGGTTCACTGGAATGACCATCAGCAATGGGTGTTCAAAGCAATTTCTGTATTTGGTGAGAGACTGGATGAGGAAATCTCAGAGGGCTCTCCCAACTTTGATTTTTAAAATGGCAATATCTGTTTCAATTCACCAGAAAACATAGGTTATTTGGTATAACAGTTAAGATGTCTGATTCTGGATCTATACAGACCTATTTGAATCCTGGTTTCAGAGATCACTGATTCTGTGACTTAGGACTTAACCTGCCTAAGTGCACTAAACTGTAAAAGAAGGGACCCTTGTCATGGCGCAATAGTGAAGGTTAAGTAAAATATTTTAAGTAAAGCACTCAGTACATATCAATTGCTCACTGAATTCTACTCTCTTCATTTATGACCGCTGCTACTTTATGTATTTACTTTTTTTCTTCTCCATTTCACCAAATGGAATCAAAAGTATTGCTTTGTGTATACTATCACTTCAGACCAACAGCAGTGAACCTTAGAGAGGCTGACTAAAGAATTAATATAATCTCCATGTTGCAGCCCCTATTCATCCCTCAGAGACATACACACACAGCAGTTTTGGCCAGAACAGATAAAAGAAGCATCTTTACTTGTGGTGGTAATTCACACTTTTTGCTCTACCCAAACTATTGGAATTAACTCCTTCTGCCTCTGCTACTGCTGGTCAGCACTGCAGCCTGTCCAGGGGAGCATTCAACAAACGGCAAGTATTCAATGAGTACTTCCAAATGGGGAGATTGGAGTAGGAACTCCTGGGAGGAATGGACACCATGGATAAAACACCGCTTTGAGAGACAAAAGGCATGAGTTTTAGTCCTGGCACTAATTTGTATTGTCTTTCAGTGGAAAAGCCACTTAACTCTTTGAGCCCCATATTTTCTTATCTTAAAAACAATATCCACCATGCCTCTCTTTTAGGGTTGGCATGAGGATCAAATAAAGTAATGAACGTGAAAGCACTCTGTAAACTCTGAAGGGTGATACAATACACATGGAACAGATCCCTATTATTATTTCATCATGGGAGATGGGAGAGGGAGGAGGAATGTGTCAATATGATCGTTTTTCTGCTGCCTGCTTCAGCTCCTGCTTACTGAGTTGCACTCTTTGCCCTCCCACTCACCCCCTACACACACATCATCTGCTCTGCCTCTCCACTGTATAAGTTTCAACCTGTGCAGGCTTAAACAAACAGCTCCTCCTTGTTCATGTATCTTGAATCATAAAAAGGACAGGTTTTCAATGTTACTTTCATATCCTTGTATCATTTTTTAAATTTCTCATTTTAGGATAACTCTATTCCTTGACATCTGTATGCACTGTAGGCAATCAATAAATAATACTTAATAAGTGACTCTCTATTAGTCTTTAGAAGATAGTGAAATTTTTTTTCCCTTAAAATAAGATTGAATTGCTTTTTCTTTTCAAAGGAAATAAGCATACAAAATTAATACTGTATTAAGGAAATGATTTGATACACCTCATCTGCACATGCCACTGCATTAACTAGTGTCAATATAACAGCCACAATGGGTATGTTATTAACTTGGCTAATGTCTCTTGGATATGTACTTACAGGAAATAATCAGGCACTCCTGTTATTTGTTGAAGAAGCAATGCTTCATGTTTAAAACTGCATTCATGCATTTAACCTAGAGGCATATAAATTTACAATACCAGCTCTTTAAGAAAACTGTTTTAGTTATCTCTCTTTTCAATTCCTCAGTTATGTAGTTCACAGGAAATCTTCCAAAAATAGCATAACATTTAGAACTTAAATAAAGGTTCACTTATTTACTTATTCAATAAAATTTCTTGAGTGTTAAACAAATGCAGTCTTTCAAAAGATCTTACATTCCAACTCACATATTTCCAGATGAAGAAACAGAAGTCCAGAGAGGTTAAGAGACACAATGAATTAGCAGCAGAGCTGGTGTTGTAGCCCAGATCTCCTTGACCTGATTCAGTGACCTTTGCACATCACTATCTGGCTTTCCCCTTAATTTGTTTTCTGAAGGTATTCTCGATAGGACTTTCACTTTTGGTACATTCATTGTTCCAATAACAGATGAAAGGTCACTCTCAGTCACTGTATTTGAGCTATACCATCTTGTGCAAATATCTTGCTCTTTCTGGGTCCTAGATTCTTCATCAATAAAATGAAGCAGCTAGACTAGGTGATCTCTGAGGTTCCTTCCAGCTTTGAGCTATAATTTCCCATGGCTCTGTAAGTTAAACTGTGCATACATCATTGGTGATTCTCAATATCTGACTGAGGGAAGCTGAAAGAGAAAATTTCTATAGTTGCATAAATCTAGGCTATATAAAACACTCCATCCTACTCTGCTCTCTCAGCCCTCAGAGTGACAGAAATGTCATATCGGTGCCTGGTCTTAGTGTGAGGAACCAAGGACCATTACTGTAAGAGCATGAGGAGGATGGTTCCAAACTTCCTAGCCACTGTCATGTAGAAAGACTTGATCAAAGATCTGGGCAAAGTGTCTAAGCTATGTCACATTGTAATCCAGTGATCCTAGACATTTTTCTCAACCTCTCTGCCATCAATTCCCTTACATAAAATGGAAATAATATTACCTAAATAAGTGACTATCTTAAATGACTGTTTTGAAGATTAAATAAGAAAAAAATATATACAAAATGCTCAACAGGTATTTAGGTGCTTAACAAATGTTGCTTTTGCTTCTCCTATTTTTTAATTTTATGATTCCATATATATGAAAAGTCCAGAATAGGCAAATCTACAGAAGCAAAATGAATTAGTGCTTGCCAAGGTCTTGAGGATTGGTGCACGAATGGTAGATATGGGGGGGAGTGGTGGTATTTGTTTAGATTAAAAGCTATCTGATTTTTTTTAATTTTTTTTCTTATAATTAAATTTATTTATCTTTTAAATTACAATACTGTATTTGTTTTGCCATACATTGACACAAATCAGCCATAGGTGAACACAATCTCCCAATGCCGAAGCCCCCTCCCACCTCCCACCCCACATCCTCTACCTGAATCATCCTGTGCATCAGCCCCATGCATCCTGCATCCTACACCTAACATAGATTAGCATTTCGTTTCTTACAGGAAAATACACATGCTTCACTGCCATTCTCCCAAACCATCCCACCCTTTCCCTCTCCCTCAGAGTCCAAAAGTCCACTCTATACCTCTGTGTCTCTTGTTGTCTCACATATAGGGTCATCATTACTGTCTTCTAAATTCCATATATATGTGTCAGTATACTGTATTGGTGTTTTTCTTTCTGGCTTACTTCACTCTGTATAATCGGTTCCAATTTCATCCATCTCATTAGAACTGAGTCAAATTTATTCTTTTAAGGGCTGAGTAATATTCCATAGTGTATATGTACCACAGCTTTCTTATCCATTCATCTGCTGATGGACATCTAGGTTGCTTCCATGTCCTGGCTATTATAAACAGCGCTGCAATGAACATTGGGGTACATGTGTCTCTTTCAATTCTGGTTTCCTCAGTGTGTATGCCCAGCAGTGGGATTGCTGGGTCATAAGGCAGTTCTATTTGCAATTTTTTAAGGAATCTCCACACTGTTTTCCATAATGGCTGTACTAGTTTGCATTCCCACCAGCAGTGTAAGAGGGTTCCCTTTTCTCCACACCCTCTCCAGCATTTATTGCTTGTAGACTTTTGGATCGCAGCCATTCTGACTGGTGTGAAATGGTACCTCATTGTGGTCTTGATTTGCATTTCTCTGATAATGAGTGATGTTGAGCATCTTTTCATGTGTTTGTTAGCCATCCGTATGTCTTCTTTGGAGAAATGCCTATTTAGTTCTTTGGCCCATTTTTTTATTGGATCATTTATTTTTCTGGAGTTGAGCTGCATAAGTTGCTTATATATCTTTGAGATTAGTTGTTTGTCAGTTGTTTCATTTGCTATTGTTTTCTCCCATTCAGAAGGCTGTCTTTTCACCTTGCTTATAGTTTCCTTTGTTGTGCAGAAGCTTTTAATTTTAATTAGATCCCATTTGTTTATCTTTGCTTTTATTTCCAGTATACTGGGAGATGGATCATAGAGGATCCTGCTGTGATTTATGTCGGAGAGTGTTTTGCCTATGTTCTCCTCTAGGAGTTTTATAGTTTCTGGTCTTACATTTAGATCTTTAATCCATTTTGAGTTTATTTTTGTGTATGGTGTTAGAGAGGGGTCTAATTTCATTCTTTTACAAGTGGTTGACCAGTTTTCCCAGCAGCACCTGTTAAAGAGACTGTCTTTACTCCATTGTATATTCTTGCCTCCTTTGTCGAAGATAAGGTGTCCATAGGTATGTGGGTTAATCTCAGGGCTTTCGATTTTGTTCCATTGATCTATATTTCTGTCTTTGTGCCAGTACCATACTGTCTTAATGACTGTGGCTTTGTAGTAGAGCCTGAAGTCAGGCAAGTTGATTCCTCCAGTTCCATTTTTCTTTCTCAAGATTGCTTTGGCTATTCGAGGTTTTTTGTATTTCCATACAAATCTTGAGATTATTTGATCTAGTTCTGAGAAAAATACTACTGGTAGCTTGATGGGAATTGGATTGAATCTGTAGATTGATTTGGGTAGTATACTCATTTTCACTATATTGATTCTTCCAACCCATGAGCATGGTATATTCCTCCATCTATTAGTATCTTCTTTGATTTCTTTCATCAGTATTTTATAGTTTTCAATATATAGGTCTTTAGTTTCTTTAGGTAGGAATATTCCTAAGTATTTTATTCTTTTCGTTGCAATGGTGAATGGAATTGTTTCCTTAACTTCTTTTTCTACTTTCTCATTATTAGTGTATAGGAATGCAAGGGATTTCTGAGTGTTGATTTTATATCCTGCAACTTTACTATATTCACTGATTAGCTCTAGTAGTTTTCTGGTCGAGTCTTTAGGATTTTCTATGTAGAGGATCATGTCATCTGCAAACAGTGAGAGTTTTACTTCTTCTTTTCCAATTTGGATTCCTTGTATTTCTTTTTCTGCTCTGATTGCTGTGGCCAAAACTTCCAGTACGATGTTGAAGAGTAGTGGTGAAAGTGGACACCCTTGTCTTGTTCCTGACTTTAGGGAAATGGTTTCAATTTTTCGCCATTGAGGATAATGTTAGCTGTGGGTTTGTCATATATAGCTTTTATTATGTTGAGGTATGTTCCTTCTATTCCTGCTTTCTGGAGAGTTTTTATCATAAATGGATGCTGAATTTTGTCAAAGGCTTTTTCTGCATCTATTGAGATAATCATATGATTTTTATTTCTCAGTTTGTTAATGTGATGAATTACATTGATTGACTTGCGGATATTGAAGAATCCTTGCATCCCTGGGATAAAGCCCACTTGGTCATGGTGTATGATCTTTTTAATGTGTTGCTGGATTCTGATTGCTAGGATTTTGTTGAGGATTTTTGCATCTATGTTCATCAGTGATATTGGCCTGTAGTTTTCTTTTTTGTGGTGTCTTTGTCAGGTTTTGGTATTAGGGTGATGGTGGCCTCATAGAATGAGTTTGGCAGTTTACCTTCCTCTGCAATTTTCTGGAAGAGTTTCAGTAAGATAGGTGTTAGCTCTTCTCGAAATTTTTGGTAGAATTCAGCTGTGAAGCCGTCTGGACCTGGGCTTTTGTTTGCTGGAAGATTTCTGATTACAGTTTCAATTTCCGTGCTTGTGATGGGTCTGTTAAGATTTTCTATTTCTTCCTGGTTCAGTTTTGGAAAATTGTACTTTTCTAAGAATTTGCCCATTTCTTCCAAGTTGTCCATTTTATTGGCATATAATTGCTGATAGTAGTCTCTTATGATTCTTTGTATTTCTGAGTTGTCTGTCGTGATCTCTCCATTTTCATTTCTAATTTTGTTGATTTGATTTTTTTTCTCTTTGTTTCTTGATGAGTCTGGCTAATGGTTTGTCAATTTTATTGATCCTTTCAAAGAACCAGCTTTTGTTTTGTTGATTTTTGCTATGGTCTCTTTTGTTTCTTTTGCATTTATTTCTGCCCTAATTTTTAGGATTTCTTTCCTTCTACTAACTCTGGGGTTCTCTATTTCTTCCTTCTCTAGTTGCTTTAGGTGTAGAGTTAGGTTATTTATTTGACTTTTTTCTTGTTTCTTGAGGTGTGCCTGTATTGCTATGAACTTTCCTCTTAGGACTGCTTTTATAGTGTCCCAAAGGTTCTGTGTAGTTGTGTTTTCATTTTCATTCATTTCGATGCATATTTTGATTTCTTTTTGATTTCTTCTGTGATTTGTTGATTATTCAGTAGGGTGTTGTTCAGCCTCCAAGTGTTGGAATTTTTAATAGGTTTTCTCCTATAATTGAGATCTAACCTTAGTGCATTATGGTCAGAGAAGATGCTTGGAATAATTTCAATTTTTTGAATTTATCAAGGTTAGATTTATGACCCAGAATGTGATCTATTCTGGAGAAGGTTCCGTGTGCACTTGAGTAAAAGGTGAAATTCATTGTTTTGGGGGTGAAATGTCCTATAGATATCAATTAGGTCTAACTGGTCTATTGTATCGTTTAACGTTTGCGTTTCTTTGTTAATTTTCTGCTTAGTTGATCTGTCCATAGGTGTGAGTGGGGTATTAAAGTCTCCCACTATTATTGTGTTATTATTAATTTCCCCTTTCATGCTTGTTAGCAATTGTCTTACATATTGCGGTGCTCCTATGTTGGGTGCATATATATTTATAATTGTTATATCTTCTTCTTGGATTGATCCTTTAATCATTAGGTAGTGGCCTTCTTTGTCCCTTTTCACAGCCTTTGTTTTAAAGTCTATTTTATCGGATATGAGTATTGCTACTCCTGCTTTCTTTTGGTCTTTATTTGCATGGAATATCTTTTTCCAGCCCTTCACTTTTAGTCTGTATGTGTCCGTTGTTTTGAGGTGGGTCTCTTGTAGGCAGCATATATAGGGATCTTGTTTTTGTATCCATTCAGCCAGTCTTTGCCTTTTGGTTGGGGCATTCAACCCATTTACATTTAAGGTAATTATTGATAAGTATGCTCCTGTTGCCATTTACTTTATTGTTTTGGGTTCGGGTTTATACGTCCTATTTTGTGTTTCCTTTCTAAAGTCTATCCTTTAGTATTTGTTGGAGAGCTGGTTTGGTGGTGCTGAATTCTCTTAGCTTTTGCTTGTCTGGAAAGCTTTTGATTTCTCCTTCATATTTGAATGAGATCCTTGCTGGGTACAGTAGTCTTGGCTGAAGGTTATTATCTTTCATCACTTTAAGTATGTCTTGCCATTCCCTCCTGGCCTGAAGAGTTTCTATTGAAAGATCTGCAGTTATTCTTATGGGGCTCCCCTTGTGTGTTATTTGTTGTTTTTCCCTTGCTGCTTTTAGTAATTGTTCTTTGTGTTTGGTCTTTGTTAGATTGATTAAAATATGTCTTGGGGTGTTTCGCCTTGGGTTTATCCTGTTTGGCACTCTCTGGGTTTCTTGGACTTGGGTGATTATTTCCTTCCCCATTTTAGGGAAGTTTTCAGCTATTATCTCCTCAAGTATTTTCTCATGGTCTTTCTTTTTGTCTTCTTCTTCTGGGACTCCTATAATTCGAATGTTGGAGCGTTCCATATTGTCTTGGAGGTCTCTGAGGTTGTCCTCATTTCTTTTAATTCGTCTTTCTTTTTCCTCGCTGATTCATTTATGTCTACCATTCTATCTTCTATTTCACTAATCCTATCTTCTGCCTCCGATATTCTACTATTTGTAGCCTCCAGAGTGTTTCTGATCTCATTTATTGCATTATTCATTATCTGTTGACTCTTTTTATTTCTTCTAGGTCCTTGTTAAACCTTTCTTGCATCTTCTCAATCCTTGACCCCAGGCTATTTATCTGTGATTCCATTTGGATTTCAAGATTTTGGATCATTTTCACTATCATTATTCGGAATTCTTTCTCAGGTAGATTCCCTATCTCTTCCTCTTTTGTTTGGTTTGGTGGGCATGTCTCCTGTTCCTTTACCTGCTGGGAATTCCTCTGTCTCTTCATCCTGGTTATATTGCTGCGTTTGGGGTGGCTTTTCTATATTCTGGGAATTTGTGGAGTTCTCTTTATTATAGAGTTTCCTCTCTGTGTTTGGTGTTATATCACTGGTTTGTCAAAGTTTCTTGATCAGGGAGGCTTGTGTTGGAATTCTGGTGGGTGGATCTGGATTTCCTCTCTCTGGAGTGTTGTGACGTGTGAAGTAATGGGTTATGAGACGTCAATGGTTTTGGAGTATTTTGAGTTGCCTATGTATTGAAGCTCAGGGGCTTGTTCTTGTGTTGCTGAAGAATATGCGTGGTATGTCTTGCTCTGGAGCTTGTTGGCCCTTGGGCAGTGCTCAGTTTTAGTATAGGTATGAAGGCGTTTGATGAGCTCTAATTGGATAATGTTCCCTGTGTTCAGGAATTCTTTGTTGATCACAGGATTTGGAATTACACCTCCTGATTCTGGTTTTCAGATTTATTTTTAGAATAGCCTCATGATTTCTCCATCTATTCAGCACTAATGTTAAAACATCTAGGTTAATGATGATAGGTTTCTCCACCTTGAGGGTCGTCCCTAGAGGATAGGTGGGTTACTTGGAGGAGAGAAGAGGGAGGGAGTAGTTAGAGGTGAGTGGAATGGGATGAGGTGGAATCAAAAGAGGGAAAAGGAAGTTAGCCCGTAGCCACTTTCTTGTGTGTGCTCCGAAGTCTGGACCGCTCAGAGGTGGTCACAGAGTTATACTTGGAAGAGGAGAGGAAGGAAGTAGATAGAGGTGGTCAGGAGGATAAAAGAGGGAGATGGGAAGGAGGGATACAGATCTGGTCAGTGACCAGTTCCCTTAGAGTTCTCCTCTTTCTGGAACGCTCAGAGGTTCATAGAGTTGGGTAGAGAGGGGGAGGGTGAGGGGAGGAGACAAAAGCCACCTGGTGGGGAAAGAGAGATTCCAGAGGTGGAGAGAGTGGTTAAGCCAGTAGTCTTGCACTCATGTAAAACTGGGTACTGAGAATTAGGTTTTTAAAAGTACAAAATTGGCAACAAATACCAAAATGCCAAGATTAAAAAACTGGAGTATAGATTGGATTTTCAAAGATAGATTATTGAAGAGAAGAAGAATGAGGAGAGAGGCATTTAAAAAAAAATAGAGAAAAAGAAAAAAAAGTAAAATATAATAAAAGATTCCAGAATTATTAAAAGACAACTTCCTTCACCATTAAGACTACATACGGCGTTTGCTTAAATGATAGGGTTTTTTTTTTTTAGTAATATTAGGTTATAAAAATAATAACTAGTAATATAGAAGACTTAAAATTTAAGGAAGTTTAGGGAAAAAAGATGAAAAAGAAAAGGATAAACAAATTTAAAAAGGAAAAAATAATTTTTAAAGAAAGAAAAAAATTCTTAAAAAAAATCACGCTTCCACATCACCCCCCCAAAAAAATTTTTTTTTCTTTGATCATAAAAGTAGAGACGGCGTATCTGTCGCTTTCTCTGTCGTTGAGGACTGTGTGGGGTCGCTACCAATGCAGTTCCCTCTGTTTGACTTCCTCTGTTTGCTGGTCTCTTCCGTGTCTGATTTCTGTCTTGCCACAGGGAGGGTGGTGGTGAGCTCTGCACTGGGCTTGCCCCTTCTCAATCCGCGGGATAACCGTGTGGGGCCTGCCCTATGTTTCATGCAATTCCCCGGTTTAAGCCGCTCAGGATTGGCGCTCAGGAAGTCCCCTCCCGGGTGCTGGGTTTGGTCCCAAGTCCGAGTGGCTAGGGAGTTTGGCGTGGACTATTGTTGCATCTTTTGGGCTTTGCGGGTCGCTCAATTTTATGGGATCTCCGCCGGGGCTCTTTTTCAGGCAGATGATGACCACTCAGATACCCCCAGAAGTCTCATCAAAGAGGCCCGCTTGCAATTTGGTAGGTAATGACTCTCTTGAGCTGCGACTGCCCTCTTCCAGCGCTTCAGGCTCTGGCTGCCTGTCGCCGGTGGGGGATGGTCTGCAGTCGGCTATTTCCGATCGGTCCTTTGTTCTGTGTGCGGGTCTGTCAGTGCCTTATGTTCGGGCGTTTCGCATGTTAGTTATCCCCCAGTCTCGTTTGCTAGTCCAGGATAATTCATTCTATCCATGCGCGGACCCGATTCTGGCCCCGTTACGCCCGATTCTCGAGAAAAGCCCTGCAGCCTACGTCTCCCGCGGCCCAATTCTTAGAGAGCACTGTCGCGGGCGCGCTCCTCCCCTGCCCAACCCCCACTGCTGTCGGACGCAGGCGTTTGCGCTGCTTATCCGCTGGGGGTTATACTGTTGAATTCGTAATCTGTTGGTTTTAATTATTTATTTATTCTTCCTTCTTGTTATGTTGCCCTCTGTGCTTCCAGGGCTCGCCCCATGCACAGCTGTGAGAAAGTTCCCCAATTTTAGGGAACCTCTCTCTTTAAGAGTCTCTTCCTGGGACGGGATTCCCCTTCCCATGCCGGGGTTCCCTCCCTACCTCCTTTGTCGCTCTCTTAGTTCTTTAAAATAAAATAAAATAAAATAATTCCTACCAGGTTTTGAAGCCAATGATCTGCTTTGCTGGATGCCTGATGTCCTCTGCCAGCAATCAGAAGTTATTCTGTGGAATTTGCTCAACGTTGAAATGTTCTTTTGATGAGGTAGAGAGGGAGAAAGTGTTCTCCCCATCCTATTCCTCCGCCATCTTTTTTTTCTCCTGATTTTTTTTTAATTTGTGTACTTTTACTTCATTTAATAATGAGAGTTGGACCATAAAGAAAACTGAATAGGGTGGGAAGTGGGAGGGGGCTTCGACATTGGGAGATCGTGTACACCTGTGGCTGATTCATGTCAATGTATGGCAAAACAAATACAGTATTGTAGTGTAGAATAAAGTATTAAAAAATAAAAATAAATTTTAAAAAAGGAAAAAAAAAAAAATGTATACTTAGTAGGGCTCTAAATTGGTTATATGTCATATATAAAATTATATTTTTACAAGTCAAATATTTGTGTTTTAAATATATAGTTATATATAAATCATATATATTCGAAATATACTTCAAAATATAAAAGTTTATATTTAAAAAAAAAAGAAAACTGAGCACCGAAGAATTGATGCTTTTGAACTGTGGTGTTGGAGAAGACTCTTGAGAGTCCCTTGGACTGCAAGGAGATCCAACCAGTCCATCCTAAAGGAAATCAGTCTTGAATATTCTTTGGAAGGACTGATGCTAAAGCTGAAACTCCAATACTTTGACCACCTGATGCCAAGAGCTGACTCTTGGAAAATACCCTGATGCTGGTGAGCTGCAGTTCATGGAGTCACAAAGAATCGGAGATGACTGAGCAACTGAACTGAATTGAATTGCACTTTAATAGGTCTTAAACTTTTGACACTTATGTTACCAAGCACCCTATTGTTAGTTTATTTCAATGTCCAGCATGATTTGATATTTGCATATATTTACAAATTTCTCACTCTTCCTCTCTTTGCTGGTGATGATACATTCTAAAATTGAAGGGAAGTTTGCACAGCTTTGAATATATTAAAAACTACTGAATGTACACACATTCATATGTGTGTGTTGTAATGGTATGTGAATTGCTTCTCAATAAATCTGTTACCAAGAAAGTAATCCTGATTAATGCTAGGGAAAAAGTCTATAATAAATTGGTCATCCTTGACTGAATCTAATTCCTTCTACTGACCTACAGCAGAGAGCCCTGGTAAGAAGTGGATGAGATCATTAATTTAAAAGAAGTTTGAAAAATTTAATAATGACAAAAGAAATGCATTCAAAGGAAATGATACAATCATAATTGGAGAAACAAAGAAATGGAAAAGACACCTTGCTTCCAATCAGCAAGGCTAAAATATAAGAAAGATGAGACTCTTTAAGTTAATGTATAGAATTGATGCAATATCAACTTAAAATTTTGAAGAATATTTTATAGGCTATGACAAATTTATAGTGAAATTCACCTAGAAGAATAAGAAGACAAAAATGCCAAAAAATATTATTTTTAGTAATGATGGAGATAGCTTCTCAAAACCTTTTAAACCTTATTACAAAGCCATACATATTTTAAAAGGCCATTTGGCATTGAGTAAAAATTAATATTGATCAATGAAATGGCATATTTTAGAAAAGGAAAACCAAATATATAAAAATATTTTTCCAGTTGGCTAGATAGAATACACACACACATATACACACACAATGAAGGAAACACTAACACATCAATATTATGGGGGAAAGTGTATACTCATAAAAGAGAAATAAATTTGGATATGTACCTCATGTCATCTACTTCAGTAAATTTCAGGTGGATCAAAAAGTTAAACATCAAAATCTAAATTGTGAAACTAAGGGGAAAACAAGAACAGCATTGTTTATCTAGCTAGTGTAGCCATTGAAAAAATTGAGGGTAACATCAAAGCCAGGATGATGTGTTTAAAATATGACTAAAAATCTTGTGCATATTGTACTATAACAAAATGGAGATCAAAAAGGAAACCACCAAAAGAGAAAAATAGGCAACTGAGCAGAACTTTAAAAACACACCCATCAGAACATATAAATAATGAAACATATGACATCAAGGTATGAAGCTCACCAGATGAGTGGTCTCAAAATGAACAACACGCACAGTAGGGAACATACTGAGCATGTGATGACATGATAAAACATGTGACCTCAGCATAATGCAAATTAAAATACAAGTTTCCCAAAAACCTTGATACGTACGTATATGTAATAAAGACCATTGTCAGGAAACACAACTCTGTAAATTGCTGATGGCAATATTTATTCTTTGTCTTGCCCAGTCTGGTGCTCTGTGATGACCTGGAGGGACAGGATGGGGAAAGGGGAAGGAGGCTAGGGAGGAAGGGGATGTATGTATAATAACGGCTGATTTGCATTGTTGTAAAATGGCAACCTACTCCAGTGTTCTTGCCTGGAGAATCCCAGGGATGGGGAAGCCTGGTGGGCTGCCGTCTATCGAACGCACGGAGTTGGACACGACTGAAGCGACTTAGCAGCATGGCAGACACCATCACAACACTGTAAAAATTTAAATTAAAAAAATAGGAAACAAACAAAAAGGAATACACCTCCAAGGATATAATCCAAAATAAATAAAAGCAATTTATGCAGAAATAATCATTATATTGCTATTTACATATTCATCTACTGTATATGTATAAATCACCATGTTATATATTTAGGGGATTCAGTTATGTGTAAGACCCAATCCTGGCCCTCAAGGATCCCAGAACATAGTAAGGAAGGCAACTGTATGTAAAATAAAGATAAAGAACTACAGCAGCAAAGAACTGGTGTCATTCTCTGCGGGTGAAGTGGGGTAGGTAGGCTTGGAAAGGAAAAAAAAAAAAGGTATGGAGGAGGTAATATTGAACATGGATCTTGAAAGGTGAGTGGGGTTTGGTGCAAGATGGGAATGGTTAAAAGACATTTCGTGAAAGATTCCAATTGATCCATAACTGAGGGATGGCTAAAACCATCATTTGATATTAATAGGCTGGATGGATATATGATCACTGCTGCTGCTGCTGCTGCTGCTAAGTTGCTTCAGTCGTGTCTGACTCTGTGCGACCCCATAGACGGCAGCCCACCAGGCTCCCCCGTCCCTGGGATTCTCCAGGCAAGAACACTGGAGTGGGTTGCCATTTCCTTCTCCAATGCAGGAAAGTGAAAAGTGAAAGTGAAGTCACTCAGTCATGTCCGACTCTTCACGACCCCATGGACTTCAGTCTACCAGGGTCCTCCATCCATGGGATTTTTCTAGGCAAGAGCTCTGGAGTGGGGTGCCATCGCCTTCTCCAATATAATCACTAGAAACAACCAAAAGAAATATACCTGTGAAATAACCTCAAGCCACATAAAAACATGACTGTAACCAAAAAATGTCAGACAGGCATGCAAGTGCTGGCTATCCACAATGTCTGACTCAGTAAAGTTGCTCAAGCTTTGTCATTTTCAAAAGTCAACACCACTATGCAAATATGACTGCTAAGACAAACCAACAAGCATTTGAACTGATCCTTCTCTGTAATTAAACTCTCAGGGTCAAGAAGGCTGTGAACATGGAGTTCCTGCCGTGTCTTCAGGAAAATGAGTGGTAGTTGCTTGTGGTTACTGCATGGAGCTAGATTCTGTGCTTCTTCCATTTACACATCTCCTATGAACACAAGTCGTGTACTTGATGCACTGCTCCCTCCTCTATTCCTCCTCTAACCCCCTCACAGCCTAGCCCACTAAATCTTCTTCTGTTTCAACATAGCAATTGCACTGCCGTGTCTCCAAAATCCTTGAGTAATGGGACAGGAGTTAGGAGGACTCAGAACATCTATCTTGTTCTACTAAGTCTACTAACAGGGAGAAAGAAAAGCACCCAGGATTGGAAACCTTAGTTTATGTAAGCTTGGAATTCATCAGCTCTGATTCCTGTCCACTACATTCTTACCCAAATTTATTGTGTGTTCCGTCTGTGGACATAAAATAGAAATGTGAAAAGCAATTTGGAGTTACTCAAAGGAAAATTTATCTCTCCGTCTGAAGTTTTTCAAGTTCTAGGTCTCAAGCAAACATATTAAAATAGATCAAATTTTACTATATGACCAAAATCAGTGGCTCTTTTGAAAGAGCCAACCCCATTGTTCACTCTTCTCCACTCCAAATGTAGGGATTTCAACAAAATGCACAATGCCACTAAACTCACCTAAAATGTCTTGATAGAAATATCAAGGATACATTTCAGCATTTGACTCATCTCCTTCAAGTCTTTCTTCTGGAAGGACTAAGGCTTTTAGCTTTTTGAACTTCTATCCATATAAATAGCCACTGGTGGTTCAACTGTGTGGTATTCAACATAAACGACATACATCATATAAAACAGAATCGTTCTCCCCTGAGAGAATCTGAGGCTAATTGAAAGTCTCCTAAAAAAAAAAAAAAAGCTGCAGTGTAAATAAGCTCTCTTTCTTTAATTATATCTTATGCTTTTGCAAATGCTAAAAAAACCTCATGCCACTAATTTTTTTCATCCAAATTCCACTCAAATCTTTTCCTGCACTTTCACTGTTCCAACACCCCTGTGAGATTAGGAGGCCAGTGTTGGTACACACTGACATATCTGGGCAGATTAGGATTAGGCCCTATCTTCAGGCCTCAAATTAGAAAGAGCAATAGGCAGATTGTCTGAAGAGGTGGGCTCTGGCCTCAGCTCTGCCACTAAGTAGCTGTCTGATCTTTGGCTAATAACTCCTACTTTCTGGCCTTCAGTTTTCTTACCCGTAAACCAAGGTATTGAACTGGATGGATTACAGGGGTTTTATTTTCCTACTTATAAGATTCAATGAGTTTAAGTTCACAGACATGCTTCAGAGGCAGTTTGCTATGCACAAATGATAGTACTAATAAGCTGAAAATATATTGGCTTTCTAGTACAACCAAGCTGAATCTGAATCTAAGATATACTACTAACTAGCAGTGTTACTTTGGCCAAGTTGCTCTCTCTGAGCCTTACATTTCTTGTTGGTAAAAAGGCAATACTAACTGCACATGCTTATAGCAATGATTAACTATGAAAACATAGGTAAAGCACATGGCACATGATAGCTTCTCAATAACTAGTGGCCAAAATTAGCTGCCAGTAGGTGAATATATCATATTCACTTTCTCTTCAGAATATATTTCTACATTGTTGTTGTTTTGTTGCTAAGTCATGCCCGACTCTTTGCAATCCCATGGACTGTAGCACACAAGGCTCCTCTGTCCATGGGATTTTCCAGGCAAGAATACTAGAGTGGGTTGCCATTTCCTTCTCCAAGGATCTTCCCAACCCAGGGACTAAACCTGTGTTTCCTGTGTCTCCTGCATTGGCAGGAAAATTCTTTACTGCTAAGCCACCAGGGAAGCCCCCAATAATAATTTGTACCTTAATTATTCATAAATACTCTTTTAGCCCTCAAAATAAACATGGATCTTCTCTAATTTCCCGGGCAAATAATAGCTTAGCAAAAGGGCAATTACTATATTTGCAACCTGATTTTGCACAGCAGGAAACCAAAGTTATATGACTAGTTCCAAATTGGGAAAGCAGTACGTTAAGGCTGTATATTGTCACCCTGCTTATTTAACATATGCAGAGTACATAGTGAGAAATGCTGGACTAGATGAAGCACAAGCTGGAATCAAGATTGCTGGGAGAAATGCAGATGACAGCACCCTTATGGCAGAAAAATGAAGAACTAAAGAACCTCTTGATGAAAGTGAAAGAGGAGAGTGAAAAATTGGCTTAAAACTCAACATTCAGAAAACTAAGATCATGGCATCTGGTCCCATCACTTACTGGCAAATAGATGGGGGAAACAGTGGAAACACTGGCAGACTTTATTTTGGGGGGCTCCAAAATCACTGCAGATGGTGACTGCAGCCATGAAATTAAAAGACTCTTGCTCCTTGGGAGAAAAGTTATGACCAACCTAGACAGCATATTAAAAAGCAGAGACATTGCCAACAAAGGTCCATCTAGTCAAGACTATGGTTTTTCCAGTGGTCATGTATGGATGTGAGAGTTGGACTGTAATGAAAGCTGAGTGCCGAAGAACTGATGATTTTGAACTCTGGTGAGAAGACTCTTCAGAGTCCCTTGCACAGCAAGAGGATCCAACCAGTCTATCCTAAAAGAAATTAGTCCTGAATATTCATTGGAAGGACTGATGCTGAATCTGAAACTCCAATACTTTGGCAACCTAATGCAAAGAACTGACTCACTGGAAAAGACCCTGAAGCTGGGAAAGATTGAATGCAGGAGAATAAGGGGGCAACAGAGGATGTTTGGATGGCATCACCAACTCAATAGACGTGAGTTTGAGTAAACTCCAGGAGTCAGTGATGGACAGGGAGGCCTGTCATACTGCAGTCCATGGGGTCACAAAGAGTCGACAAGACTGGGGGACTGAACTGAACTGAGCTGATGATTAGTCTGACATCACCGTGAGTTAGTGACAGAACTGAATGTAGAACCCAAATCATCTTAGCCCCATGTCAGTGGATTCTATGCACTCAACGGATACCCTTTAGACTGCACTGTATTGCTATTAATAGTTAGTGGTGTTGGACAATAATAATAATGATTTTCATTCACTTTATTCCTTATCTAAGTCCAGGTGGCACAGTGATAAAGAATCTGCCTACCAATATAGGGAGACACAAGACATGTGAGTTAGGTCCCTGGGTCAGGAAGATCCCTTGGGGGAGGAAATGGTAACCCTCTCCAATATTCCTGCCCAGAGAATCCCATGGACAGGGGGAGCCTGGCAGGCTACAGTTCATGGGGTCGCAAAGAGTTGGACAAGACTGAGCACACACAGGCAAGAAGAGCAAAATAGAATACTGGAAATCTGAGTTCAGTTCCGTTCAGTTCATTTGCTCAGTCGTGTCTCTTTGCGACTCCGTGGACTGTAGCACACCAGGCTTCCCTGTTCATCACAATCTCCCAGAGCTTGCTCAAACTCATGTCCATCAAGTTGGTCATGTCATCCAACCATCTCATCCTCTGTCGTCCCCTTCAATCTTTCCCAGCATCAGGGTCTTTTCCAATGAGTCAGTTCTTCACATCAGGTGGCCAAAGTATCGAAGCTTCAGTTTCAGCATATATCCAATGAATATTCAGGACTGATTTCCTTTAGGACTGACTGGTTTGATCTCCTTGCAGTCCAAGGGACTCTCAAGGGTCTTCTCCAACACGACAGCTCAAAAGTATCTGTTCTTAGGTGCTCAGCTTTATAGTCCAACTCTTACATCCACACATGACTAATAGAAAAACCATAGCTTTGATTAGACAGACCTTTGTCGGAAAAGTAATGTCTCTGCTTTTTAATATGCTGTCTAGGTTTATCATAGCTTTTCTTCTGAGGAGCAAGTGTCATTTAATTTCATGGCTGCAGTCACCATCTGCAGTGATTTTGGAGTCCAAGAAAATCAAATCTGAGTAATTCAGACTAAAACTTTTTTTCCAAGTTTGGGGCAAAAGAATCAAATGAAAAACACTTGGACAGCAAAGAAGCAGGTCAAATTAGTGTCAATGCTTGCTTCCCCATATCTATTCTTGTCCTCTTCCAGTTAGTCTGACCATCTGAGTGAAGGGTGCCACTGTCCATCTAGCCAGAAACCCAAGATTCACACTTAACACCTTGATGCCTCCTTTTTATCTACTTCTCCCTCATCCAAAGGTAACCAAGTTCTTCTAACTCTATCTTCTGAATTCCCTCCACCTTCTGTTCAATTTCTAATCCCTTTACTAGGTGACAATTTTTTCTCACCTGGAATACTGCAAAACTCTGCGAACTGATCTCCATTTGGCTTTTCTTACTTCTCTAAAATAAATGTATTATGCACAGCCAGTTGGTCTTTTGAAATTAAAATTGGAATCTGTATGGAAAAAGGGAAAGTTTATGTACCATTATTATACATATTGTTAAATATCTCTTTTCCTTGAACCACTGAGAATATCATTTTTATTTGACTAATTTGCTATATGAGAGTTCCTTGGACAGCAAGGAGATCAAACCAGTCAATCCTAAAGGAAATCAACCCTGAATATTCATGGAAGGACTGATGCTGGAGCTGAAGCTCTAATACTGTGGCCACCTGATGGGAAGAGCCAACTCACTGGAAAAGACCCTGATGCTGGGAAAGACTTAGGGCAGGAGGAGAAGGGGGAGACAGAGGATGAAATGGTTGGATGGCATTATCAACTCAATGGACATGAATTTGAGCAAACTCTGGGAGATAGTGAAGGACAGGGAAGCCTGGTGTGCTGTAGTCCATGGGGTCACAGAGTCACACATGACTTAGTGACTGACAACAGAAATTTGCTATATAAGTATTTTTACATTTTCCTGCAAATACTATCAGATGTGAAGACTAAAAATATAATTTTTTTCTAAATAATAAAATGTGCCATATTAGTTTATTCAACAAATATTTACTGAGTATCTATTATGGCCTAAGCACTAGAAATGCATAGTGAATAAGACAGACAATATCTCAATTTTTGTGAAACATGCACACTTGTAGATAGAGACATGTAATAAGCAAGTAATAAATATTTAATATGACAAAAATGCTACAATAAACATGCTAAATGCTATGATGAAAAAGGGTTCCCAGTTAAATGCAGTGGATCAGACATTCATATTTATCTACAAATGACATAAAAGAGCTATTTTAGAGCCATAAGCCCATGAGAAAAAAAAGAATAGAAAAGAGGATGAAAACAGCAGCATTTTAGGAAATGGAAAGTTTCCAAATGCAAACTAGTACAGCCACTATGGAGAACAGTGTGGAGATTCCTTAAAAAATGGCAAATAGAACTGCCTTATGACCCAGCAATCCCACTGCTGGGCATACACACCGAGGAAACCAGAACTGAAAGAGACACGTGTACACCAATGTTCATCACAGCACTGTTTATAATAGCCAGGACATGGAAGCAACCTAGATGTCCATCAGCAGATGAATGGATAAGAAAGCTGTGGTACATATACACAATGGAGTATTACTCAGCCATTAAAAGGAATACATTTGAATCAGTTCTAATGAGGTGGATGAAACTGGAGCCTATTATACAGGGTGAAGTAAGCCAGAAAGAAAAACACCAATACAGTATACTAATGCATATATATAGAATTTAGAAAGATGGTAATGATAACCCTGTATGCAAGACAGCAAAAGAGACACAGATGTAAAGAACAGACTTTTGGACTCTGGGAGAGGGAGAGGGCGGGATGATTTGGGAGAATGGCATTGAAACATGTATACTATCATGTAAGAAATGAATCTCTAGTCTATGTTTGATACAGGATACAGGATGCTCGGGGCTGGTGCACTGGGATGACCTAGAGAAATGATATGGGGAGGAAGGTGGGAGGGGGTTCAGGGTTGGGAACTCATGTATACCTGTGGTGGATTCATGTCAATGTATGGCAAAACCAATACATATTGTAAAGTAAAAATTAAAAATAAATGCACTGGTTAAAAAAAAATAAAAAAAGGAAAGTTAAAGAGAAAATGTCAGCTGCTTAGCAGACCCAAAAACCTGAATCCTAAACCAGCAGGGAGAAAAGAACAATACAACTCATGCCAATCAATGAACTTCCAAAAGGCTCAGAAGCTAGCAGCGCCAAGTCAGCATCCAGTACTTCTGTGAGTGAGGGTGAAAGTGGAGCCCAAAACATGGGAATGAGTGCAAAGGTGATTCGTGAAGCAATTAGGCCTCCAAATCCCGTTCTTTATTCTCCGCAGCCAGGTAACTCCCCTATATACTTTCCTCTCACAGAAGACTAGAGATTTATTCCATGAGAATTTAAATAGGAGTTCTATGTGTCTCAGAGCTGAGTGTAAGATTAGGTAAAGTCTAGCTATATACTGCATGCTGAGACCCCTAGTTCTCTTCTACTTGGTTCCCAGAAACTTACAGCCAAACTTACCTTGTATCCTCCAAGAGATTAGAAGATTATTTTCTGAGAGAATTTGACCAGACTCACAGGAAATTATCTGAAAATAATTAGGGGTTCACCAAAGTAAAGGATCCAGCCAAATCATCCTATAGTAGTACCCACCATGACAAAACTTTTATCATCCTTGTCATCCCTCATTCAAATATAACCAAACATCCAAGTATCCCAAGACCTATGATTTGTTTTTAGTTCTTTCATGAAAGAAAGAGATTAAAACAAATGAGGGAAAACCAAACTTAGAGGAAATATTTCAGGAAGATGAGAACTTAATAATCTTTTAAGATCATCAAAAATATAAAAGAAGATATTATAGTCATCAAACAGGAATAGTATGTTATTTTTTAATGGGCATTAAATAAAAGAGTTCTTGGATATTTTAAATGACAGCAGAAATACAAACTTCAGTGGAAGTAGTGGGAACTGAAGTTGAGAAATTCTCAAATAAACTAGACCAAAGAAGCAAAGAGATAGAAAATTAAAAACAACATTTATTCAGAAAATCAAACCAGGAGGTTTGGAATAGGTTTAATAAGAAAAATAGGTTTTCCTAAAAGAGAGCAGTGAAAATGGAGGAAATTATCAAATAAATCATTTAAGTAAAATTCCCAAAAGTGAAGAAATAGTTTCCAGATTAAAAGGGTCAGTTGAGTAACTAACCATACTGATGCAAGTAGACTCACACTAGGGCATGTCATATTGAAATATAAGAACACTGGAAATCAAGAGAAGGTTATATTTCAGTGGCAAAAGTTGAGTAGGAAGGCAAAAATGAATATGAGCTATTGAGATGACCATAGTCATGGCATGGCATATAACCCCTATATCTAATCTATCAAACGTTGCCTGCTCTATTCTAAAAGAACATACAATATCCAAAGACTTCTCTTTATCTTCTTTGCCCAATCCACTTGCCTTTTCTTTAGAGTACTACGATAGCCTAGACTGGGCTCTCAGTCTTTACTCTGCCCCTGTAGCACATTGTTCAGATAGCAGCCAGAATCATCTTGGCGAAGTGTAAATCAGACCCCTTTCCCTCCATTCAGATTCTATCATGGTTATCCACTGCTTTCGAAATTAAGTCCAAACACTTTCCCATAGCATTCTGGATCACCCCTCCCTGTCATTATATGGCTCTAGCATGCCTTTTGACATCATCATCTATCTGTCTCTCTCATTACTTCCAGACACATTTGATTCAATTTGCATTCTATGTACATGACCTGTACATTTCTAGCTTAAGTCTTTTGCACTAGTCTCTATCTGCAGTTCTCCAGCTGTTTCTCATTTCTCATTACTTAGATCTCAGCTCATTTGTCACTTACAGAAAAATTCCCTGATCAACTTACCTAAAGCAGTCACTGAGTCAACAATTCTCTATACTATTTTATTTTAGTATTTATTCTAGTTATTATAAGCTAAAAGTATGTTTTTATTTTATTTTTTCCTTTTAATTTTTTTCTGTTAATTTATTTTACTTTACAATATTGTATTGGTTTTGTCATACATTGACTTGAATCTGCCACGGATGTACATGTGTTCCCCATCCTGACCCCCCTCCTAACTCCCTTCCTCCCCATCCCATCCCTCTGGGTCATACCAGTGCACCAGCCCCGAGCACCCTGTATCATGCATCGAACCTGGACCGCTGATTCGTTTCACATACAATAATATACATGTTTCAATGCCCTTCTCCCATATCATCCCACCCTGGCCCTCTCCCATAGAGTCCAAAAGACTGCAATATATCTGTGCCTCTTGCATACAGGGTTATTGTTACCATCTTTCTAAATTCCATATATATGCATTAGTATACTGTATTGGTGTTTTTCTTTCTGGCTTACTTCACTCTGTATAATAGGCTCCAGTTTCATCCACCTCATTAGAACTGATTCAAATGTATTCTTTTTAATGGCTGAGTAATATTCCATTGTGTATATGTACCACAGCTTTCTTATCCATTCATCTACTGATGGACATCTAGGTTGCTTCCATGTCCTGGCTATTATAAACAGTGCTGTGATGAACATTGGTGTACACGTGTCTCTTTCAATTCTGGTTTCCTTGGTGTGTATGCCCAGTAGTGGGATTTCTGTGTTGTACGGCAGTTCTATTTGCAGTTTTTTAAGGAATCTCCACACTGTTCTACATAGTGGCTGTACTAGTTTGCATTCCCACCAACAGTGTAAGAGGGTTCCCTTTTCTCCACACCCTCTCCAGCATTTATTGCTTGTAGACTTTTGGATCGCAGCCATTCTGACTGGCATAAGATGGTACCTCATTGTGGTTTTGATTTGCATTTCTCTGATGATGAGTGATGTTGAGCATCTTTTCATGTGTTTGTTAGCCATCTGTATGTCTTCCTGGGAGAAATGTCTGTTTAGTTATTTGGCCCACTTTTTTGATTAGGTCTTTTATTTTTCTGGAATTGAGCTGCAGGAGTTGCTTGTATATTTTTGAGATTAATTCTTTGTCCATTGCTTCATTTGCTAATATTTTCTCCCATTCAGAAGGCTGTCTTTTCACCTTGCTTATAGTTTCCTTTGTTGTGCAGAAGCTTTGAATTTTAATTAGGTCTCATTTGTTTATTTTTGCTTTTATTTCCAACATTCCGAGGTGGGTCATAGAGGATCCTGCTGTGGTTTATGTCAGAGAGTGTTTTGCCTATTTTTTTCCCTCTAGGATTTTAATAGTTTCTGGTCTTACATTTAGATCTTTAATCTACTCTCACCACTACTATTCAACATAGTTTTGGAAGTTTTGGCCACAGCAATCAGAGAAGAAAAAGAAATAAAAGGAATCTAGATTGGAAAAGAAGAAGTAAAACTCTCACTGTTTGCAGATGACATGATCCTCTACATAGAAAATCCTAAAGACTCCACCAGAAAATTACTAATCAATGACTATAGTAAAGTTGCAGGATATAAAATTAACACAGAGAAATCCCTTGCATTCCTATACACTAACAATGAGAAAACAAAAAGAGAATTTAAAGAAACAATTCCATTCACCATTGCAACAAAAGAATAAAATTCTTAGGAATATATCTATCTGAAGAAACAAAAGGTCCATATATAGAAAAACCATAAAACACAGGTGAAATAAATAAAAAAGACACAAACAGATGGAGAAATATACTGTGTTCGTGGATCAGAAGAATCAATATAGTGAAAATGAGCATACTACTTAAAGTATGTTTTTAAATTCATCTCTCTATATACATTCATTATCTGCATTCTGCCACTAGTATACAAGCACTATATGGGCAAAAGTGAACTTGCTTTTCTTATTCATCACTACCTCAGTATCTAGAACAGAATTCTGCGTGTTCATAGGTGCTCAGTAAATATTGCCTGAATTAACTTATTAATGGATTAACCACCGAGAGTTCATAGAACTCAACAAGTAACAGAGTAAAGTTGTGCATATACAAGGTGACATAATGACCATATATTTGATAATCCAGAAGGTATCCCATGGTTGAGGAAAAAGTGGTAAACAGGCTCATCAGTGTCAACCTAAAGAGAAACCAATAGTTCTGAACTCTGCTATACTGTTCTCTAGCTTTTGGTCCTGTGATGAAGGGGTAGCAAAAATGGAAAAAGAGACACCATAGTAAAGAAGAAATGCACAAATTATGTAAAATGGAGTCTGTATGTACAAAGTAGGGGGATTATTTTGATACAAAAAGGGTAATCAAGCCCAGTTTCTCACTATAACAATCAAATAACTTGCATTGCCCCCAAAAAGGAATCCCCGAAGAGTCAGGTTCTAACACATTCTCAAGAACATAAACTCAAGTTGGTGGTGTTAGATTTCCTTTTTACATGTCACATGGCAAGACCAGTTTAGGAGAGGGTAACTGTCTTAGTCTGCTCAGGCTGCCGTAACAAAATACCACTGGCGTCTTAAACAGCAGAAATTAATTTTCCCAAGGTTCTGGAGGCTGGAATTTCCAGATCAGGGTGCCACCATAGTCAGTTTCTTGTGAGAGCTCTCTTCCCAGCTGGCAAACAAGCACCATCTTACTGTGTCCTCACATGGCAGAGAGAGAGCACTTTGATGTCCCTTTTCATTGTTGTTCAGTCACTCAGTCATGTCTGACTCTTTGCAATCCCATGAACTACACCATGCCAGGCTCCTCTGTCCTTCAGTATCTCATGGAGTTTGCTCAAACTCATGTCCATAGAGTCAGTAATGCCATCCAACCATGTCATCCTCTGCCACCCTCTTCTCCTCCTTTCCTCAGTCTTTCCCAGCATCGGGCTCTTTTCCAGTGAGTTGGTTCTTCACATCAGGTAGCCAAAGTAATGGAGCTTCAGCTTCAGAATCAGTACTTCCAATGAATATTCAGGGTTTATTTCCTTTAGGATTGACTGGTTTGCTCTGCTTGCAGTCCAAGGGACTCTCAAGAGTCTTCTCCAACACCACAGTTCACAAGTATCAATTCTTCAGCACTTAGACTTCTTTATGATCCAACTCTCACATCCATACATGATTACTGGAAAACCCATAGCTTTGACTAGACAGAACTTTGTCGGCAAAGTGATGTCTCTGCTTTTTGATATGCTGTCTGGGTTCCTCATAACTTTTCTTCCTAATCCCATCATGAGGTCCCCATCCTCATGATCTCATCTAAACTTAATTACCTTCAAAAATCCCATCTCCAAATACCATCACACTGGAGGCTAGTGCTTCAGCATACGGATTTAGGAGGGGCACACAATTCAATCCATAGCAGTAAGGAAATTGACAGAGAAGAGAGGCAAAAGTATAAGGCAGCTCTGCTAGGCGACACAGTTGAATGAAAGAGTCTGCAATTGCATTCCCCCTCAAGATCTATATATTTGGTGGAGCTCACTAAAGCACTTCTACTTTTCCAATTATCCAACTCCCTGCAGTCCCTTCTCCATCTACTACTCTCCCAAACCATCATGTGGTAAATATCAAGATTGTTATATTCTAAAGTTATCTTGAGGTGAATGAACCTAGACCCTGTCATACAGGATGAAGTCAGAAAGAGAAAGACAAATATTGTATATTAATGCATATATATGGGATCTAGAGAAATGGTACTGATGAACTTTTTGCAGGGTATGAATATAAATACAGATGTAGAGAATGGACTTGTGAACACAGAGGGAAAGGAGAGGGTGAGATGAATGGAGAAAGTCGCACCGACATATATACACTATCATGTGTAAAACAGAATAGCTAGTGGGAAGCTTCTGTATAGCACAGGGAGCCCAGCCTGATGCTCTTTGTTGATCTAGAAGAGTGTGATGTGGGGAGGCTCAAGAGGGAGGGGATGTATATAATTATGACTGATTCGAATTTTTGTATGGCAGAAACCAACACAACACTGTAAAACAATTATCCTCCAATTAAAAACTTAGAAATAAAGTTATCTGATGGGATCAAGTTACACAGCCAGGAAAGGAAATCCTTTGTGTTTAATAGATCATAAATCCGATAGGCATATTAGGGAAATAATATGCTCAAATTTACACTGAAAATAAGATTTCAAACCAGACTGGGACCAGAGGTCTTGTATCCCAGCAAAGGCTTTTTCCTTTGAAGACGTGGCTATTGTCCCAAGAGACCCATGTCTCAGGTTGGTTCTAAAGAAGGCAATGGAGATTTAAGGGCTGCTAAACCCTGAGTCACTGTGACCCTTAATCTGCCCTTCACTGTTGAATTCTGCCTCTCTGGACACGCCATCCAAATAACTGAAAATTAGGAAGATCCTCATTCTCCACCAATGTTGAATCTCATTAGGGAAGAAGTACACTGTGTGCTTGTTCCTTTGGCACTTCAGGTGGCAAATTTTATCCTTTCCCAAAGCCACTTAGAGGCTTGCAAGTACCTTGTTCCCTTGCCAGCTGTCTTCAAGGACAGTATGCTCCCTAATACCCACAAGATAACAAAATATTACCTAACATAGACCAATAATCCATACCATGGTTGAAAATGTCAAGATTACTACTGACACTGAAGCATTGACTAGAAAGCTGTTCCAGTGACCTGGTTATGAAACAATTCTGCATATAGGAATGGTCACTTCCCCTCAACTTCTGTTCTCCAGGAAGTCCTTTCTAAAACCCACCTAACTCGGCCTGCTCAGTTCCTCTCCTTTACATTATGTTGTTTGCCCTTCTTTAGTTGTTGCTTTGAAAGACTACTTTGGGAGGCAGAGTTGTCACTGTACATATACGTGTTCTCCTGAAATAATTTATGTGTTCTGTATAGCTGCTTTTGAGTATGATCTTGATTATCTGTGCTTTATCTATTCTACATCTTACTTCCCCACATTTCTTTTCACTCTCACAATAAACTAACATTATGGGGAAGCATAAAATCTAAGGGTTGGCAAACTATGGCTCATACATCAAATAAAGCTAGCTGAATAGTAAAGTGTGACACCATCTGCTATGATTCTCTACAATAATAGGAACTAAATGACAGCCTTGATGCCCAAATATCTCGTACTAGTCTTCCTTCAATGCCCCCCTATGTCCCAATGTCTCCTTATGTAGCTGCCAACAAAGCCTCCATAAATTGGTAATTGGATGGAACAGGGATGGTATAGTTAATCTAGCCCTTGATCTCCCAGCTTTCTCACTCCTCTCAGTGATTTTTTTTTTTCCTGTTAAGAATGTTTGTGGAAGAGAAAGAGAAACACGTAAGAAGGAGAGTAATCCTGGATCCTTGTACCCCCTTCCCAATTGAATGAGAGTTAGAGGAGAGAGGAAACCTATGGGGTGCTTTTCTCACTTCCTCTTCTCTAATCCTGAAGAAGAGCTCTAACACTGCCTCTTTATCCCATTAGCAAAGCAACCAATAAATGGATAGTCTGTTTATCCACCTTGAAGAGGTTTCCATTTAGGATTTAAATAGAGATTGGCTCCAATTTAGTTGACAAGCTTCCTAGTGTCTTTTTTTAAAAACTTCTATTAAACAGATTATTTAAAGCTATGTTTAATCTTTTACTCCCCTTTCTCCTGTCTGTTCATCACAAACAAGAGCTTACCTTTGTTACCACCTCCAGATGACCTCTCTTCCCTAACACACTCGTCTATAATAAGCCCCCTACCCACACACGCAACATAGGTGAACCGATTAAGCAAAATGTAATTTTATTGTCACGAACTCTCAAGCTAAAAATTGTAAAACTTCATGAATTATACATCAAAACACATACACCAAACCCACTGTGTTAGATGAAAAGAAATTGTACTATTTCTACTATCCACCTTCAAGTCATGTAAGATCACAGCTCCACCACAACATGCATAAATGTACCCAATTATAAATCATAGAATTGTCAAATGTCAGAGTGGGAAGGGAGCATAGAGATAATTTAGTCTAACTCACTTATTTTACAGAGAATAAAACTAACACCCAGAGAAAGGGTTTTCCAAAGGTCACTTAGGAAGTTGAGAATATAAGTGCAACTGAAACCCTGGCCATATTTATGATCCTCTGTATCAAACAAACAAACATACACTCAATTAAGAATTTTAGGGTATATGGATCCATCCTCCAATGGAGGAAGCATCAATCTTCTCAAAACTAAAATGACTCCATTCATCATATCCGAACATCCCTGCTCTTTTCTGTACTGTTTTGCTGCTATTGTCAATTCCCAGGACACTTTCCTTCCCCAGCCACTGAACAGCCCCCACAAATGAGCAATTCCTAAACGCATTTGCTATGACGTTTGCAAAGGCAGCTTCTCAGAGAAAAGGTCAGTGTCACTGTTCTCTGTTTCCAAATATGTCCCTTAAAAGAATCAGACATTACAATGCTGCATACCAATTGCCTGAAGACTTACAAATCTCCTCTAGGAAAGTCCAAGTCTCCTGGAAAAATGGACAGTCCAATGACATTTGTGATGTGATTTACCAAATTGAAAAAGGGACACAAAAGAGGTATGAGGAGAAACTGTTTTTCTACAGGCCCAGGGAATTGTGCTGATGTGTTTACTATAGAGTGACACGACTCCTCATTCCTCGGTCTTTATAACTAACTCTGCCCTTTCTCCAGTGACTTGGAAAGTTATGCAAGCCCGATACATGCCCTCTGGTCACTAGAAATAGGGAGTCCGATTTCCAGGGAGCTTCCGAACAGAGAAGTAGAGCCACAGAGGAAAGGAGGAGTCAGAGCTATTTCGCTTTGTGTTTCTGATGAGTTCTTCCCCAGTACCCATCAGTCAGCTCTGATCTCTGAATTTCCCACGGCACAAAATGACTGTTGCTATTTCTCTTAGATACTGCCAAGCATCATTAATTATATGTTATACACAAAACCTTCACAACCATACTCAACCTATTTAATTTCTAATCTCACCTTCTACCCCTTTCTCCCTTGTTCACAGCCCACACTGGGCAACTCTAAGTTAACTGCACCTGTCTTGGACTTTGAGGACTCACATTTCCCCACCTATATCTAAAAATTATGTTTCAAATTGCTAGAATGCCTCAATCTCATCCTTCATTTCATCATGCAACACATATTTTTAAACCTATTTTCTCTTTAAAGTCTTCCATGAACTCTGTGTGCATGTTGAGTCACTTCAGTCGTGTCTGACTCTTTGCGACCCCATGGACTGTCACCCGCCAGACTCCTCTGTCCATGGGATTCTCCAGGCAAGAATACTGGAGTGGAGTGCCATGCCCTCCTCCAGAGGATCTTCCCAACCCAGGGACTGAACCCGGGTATCTTATGCCTCCTGCATTGGCAGGTGGGTTCTTTACCACTAGCATCACCTGGGAAGCCCTCCTTGATCTCTACTCCCACCCCCAAATTAAATGTTCCATAAATAATTTCTATTCTTCTACTTCCCTTATAGCTCAGTTGGTAGAGAATCCAACCTGCATTGCAGGGTCGCCTGCAATGCAGGAGACCCTGGTTCAATTACTGGGTCAGGAAGATCTGCTGCAGAAGGGATAGGCTACCTACTCTAGTATTCTGGCCTGGAGAATTCCATTGACTGTATAGTCCATGGGATTGCAAAGAGTCAAACATGGTGGAGAGATTTTCACAATTAATTCAATCATTCACAAATTATTGAGCAGGAACAATTTGTCATGCACTTTGCTAAGCATTGAGAATGCAGCAGTAGTTAGACATATTCCTATACTTACAGAATTTCTAGAATAACAGGAAAAATAAGTACTCAGAGTACTATTTATGGGAGATATATAGGTGGCTATATGATGTCACTGCAAGGATTTGACATAGGTTTGAGAGATCAGAGAAGGTATACCTTCAGAAGGAGAATTTAAATTGAAACCTGAAAGGGCTTCCCTTGTGGCTCAGTGGTTGAGACTCTGTGCTTCCATTGCAAGGGGCTTGGGTTTGATCCCCGTTCAGGAAACTAAGATCCTGCATGCTGCTCAGTGGAGCCAAAAAAGAAAATTTTTTGAGACCTGAAGTAAAAACATGTTAGCCAAATATAGAGGGTATTTCCTTCAGAAAGAAAATATAAACATATGAAAAAACAATAAGGCAAAAGGAACTTGGGACTCTCAAGAAACTGAAAGAAGGGGAAAGTGGTACAAAATGAGAATTCAGAAGAAGGCCAGGCATTGTAGGCACATTATTAATTCTGGGCCATAAATTAAGAGGACTACAAAGTCACTGAAGAGTATCAGCCTTAAAACTGTTTGGAAGGAACAAAAGTAGAGAGAGAAATGTGGTGATGGCTTCAAAAAGGGTGATGGAGAAACACATTTGAGAGATATTTAAGATGGGGAATCTACAAGACTTAAATAATGAGATCTTAAGAGATAAAGATGGAAGTTTAAAAACATGACAAAAATCAATGACGTTACATTTTACTAAGGTAAGGAATAATGGAACAGGGCCGAAATTGGTTTCAGCAGTGGTGTGGGTAGACAGTGAGTATAGATTTGAAAATGCTGAATTTGAGGTGCTTATGAGATATAGAAGTGTTTATAACAACAGTTAGGCATATGATTCCAGGGCTCAGAGAGAGAGCTAATTAAAGAAAAGAAACAGAATCATCAACATAAAGATTTAACCGAAGTAATGAAAGTGGATAATTTTATTCTAGGGATAGAATAGAGTGAGCAAATAAAAATTCTGTGACATCACAACACAACATTTAAAGGTTATATGGGACAGTCATGAAAGAAGATGGAGAAAGAGTGGTTAAAGAGATAGAAGGAAAACCAGGAGATTCAGTGTTCTCAACATCCAACAAAAGAGGGTACATAAAGAAAGAGGACCTACTGTATAGCACAGAGAATTGTACTCAATATTTTGCAATAACCAATTAAGGAAAAGAATCTAAAGAGCAATATATAAATATATACATGTATATATGCCTGAATCTCTGCACTGTACATCTGAAACTAAAACAACATTGTAAGTCAGCTATCAGCTCAGTTCAGTCATTCAGTCGTGTCTGGCTCTTTGAGATCTCACGGACTGCACCATGCCAAGCTTCCCTGTCCATCACCAACTCCCGGAGCTTACTCTAACTCATGTCTATCGAGTGAGTTTGGTGATGCCATCCAACCATCTCATCCTCTGTCATCTTCTCCTTTTGCTGTTCAATCTTTCCCAGCATCAGGGTCTTTTCACATGAGTCAGTTCTTCGCATCAGGTGGCCAAAGTATTGGAGTTTCAGCTTCAGCATCAGTCCTTCCAATGAATATTCAGGACTGATTTCCTTTAGGATCTCCTTGCAGTCCAAGAAACTCTCAAGTCTTCTCCAACACCACAATTCAAAAGCACCAATTCTTCAGCGCTCAGCTTTCTTTAGTCCAATTCTCAAGTCCATATATGACTACTGGAATATATATACATATCTATATGTATATACCTATACATATGTATATACTTACATATACGTATATATACACACACAGCAGTAAAGAATCTGCCTGCCAATATAGGAGACCAGGGTTCTATCCCTGGGTTGGGAAGATACCCTGGAGAAGGAAGTGGCAACCCACTCCAGTATTCTTGCCTGGGAAATCCCATGGACAGAGGAGCCTCACAGGCTCACAAAAGAGTCAGACAAAACTTAGCAGCTGAAAACAACAGAACAGCAATATAAAGAAAGAGGACTATCATCTGAGGTGAGTGCTATTGAGTTGCCAAGAAGGGTGGATTTAGCAACACAGGTGTCACTGTGACCTTATCAAGAGTTATTTCAGTGGAGTTGTGTGGGGCAGAAGACAGATTGGAGTGGGTTGAGGTGAAAAAATGGAGACAGAAAGGTAGACAAATCAAGACATTTGTGTTTAATGGTAGATGTAAGATTGTTTAGTAACTGAGGAGGCTAAGGAATCCTGGAGGATTTGCTTGTCTGATTTTTTTCTGTTTGTTTGTTTTGAATGTAGGAAAAATTATAACATGTTTTAAAGACAAAAAATAAATCCAGTAGAGAAGGGTTGGTTGAAGATATAAGAAAGAAATTAACTGATAACATAAGTCCCTTTGGGAAGGCAATAGGGAAAGGAATCCAGAATACAGGTGAAGGGACTGGCCTTCAAATAAGAAGGATGTCCTTCCATAATAACATGAAGAGAGAAGAGGGTAGTGAAACGTTCACAAACTCTTGGTTTGGATGTAGAGTTAAATAAGAAGTGAGGACATTTGCTGGGATTTAGGGTAGGGAGAATGATATGAGTGATATTTCCAAAGATATTTTTAGTCAAATTTTCAGAATGCCTTTCCCCCTTCGAAAGATGTCCCATGATTAATAAGTGATAATTTAATGCAGCAATTAAGAAATGGTATCAAGAGCAAGAGTTTCTGGTAAGAACCTTGGTTCTGCCATCAAATAGTTGTATGACCTTGGGCAAATCACTTAACCTTTTGGTTTTCAGTTTCCTCTTCTGTGAAAAGGGGATGATATTTTTACCTACCTCAAATTTTATTGTGAAAATAAATCAACTGAGTTAATATACATGAAGGGCTTAGAATAATGCCTGACAAATAATAAGTACTCTGCAGTGTTGTTTTCATTACTAAAGCTCTCCAAATAGAAACGAAGGTGAAAGTTTCCTTCAAAAGTTGGTATTTTAGTTTTCTAACTGAGGTGAAAATATAACAGGGACATAACTTGCTTTCTATTTGTGTGTGTGTGTGCGTGCATATATATATATATGATTTTTATATATAATTTATATGTATACATTATCAGTTCAGTTAAGTTCATCACTCAGTCATGTCTAACTCCATGCGACCCCCATGAACCGCAGCACGCCAGGCCTCCCTATCCATCACCAACTCCCGGAGTTCACTCAGACTCACGTCTATCAAGTCTGTGATGCCATCCAGCCATCTCATCCTCTGTCGTCCCCTTCTCCTCCTGCCCCCAATCCCTCCCAGCATCAGAGTCTTTTCTAATGAGTCAACTCTTCACATGAGGTGGCCAAAGTACTGGAGTTTCAGCTTTAGCATCATTCCTTCCAAAGAAATCCCAGAGCTGATCTCCTTTAGAATGGACTGGTTGGATCTCCTTGCAGTCAAAGGGACTCTCAAGAGTCTTCTCCAACACCACAGTTCAAAAGCATCAATTCTTCAGCACTCAGCTTTCTTCACAGTCCAACTCTCACATCCATACATAACCACAGGAAAAACCATAGCCTTGACTAGACAGACCTTTGTTGGCAAAGTAATGTCTCTGCTTTTGAATATGCTATCTAGGTTGGTCATAACTTTCCTTCAAGGAGTAAATGTCTTTTAATTTCATGGCTGCAATCATCATCTGCAGTGATCTTGGAGCCCACCAAAAATAAAGTCTGACACTGTTTCCCCATCTATTTCCCATGAAGTGATGGGACCAGATGTCATGATCTTTGTTTTCTGAATGTTGAGCTTTAGGCCAACTTTTTCACTCTCCTCTTTCACTTTCATCAAGAGGCTTTTAGCTCCTCTTCACTTTCTGCCATAAGAGTAGTATCATCTGCATATCTGAGGTTATTGATATTTCTCCCAGCAAGCTTGATTCCAGCTTGTGCTTCTTCCAACCCAGTGTTTCTCATGATATACTCTGCATAGAAGTTAAATAAGCAGGGTGACAATATGCAACCTTGACATACTCCTTTTCCTATTGGGAACCAGTCTGTTGTTCCATGTCCGGTTCTAACTGTTGCTTCCTGACCTGCATACAGGTTTCTCAAGAGACAAGTCAGGTGGTCTGGTATTCCCATCTCTTTCAGAATTTTCCACAGTTTATTGTGATCCACACAGTCAAAGGCTTTGGCATAGTCAATAGAGCAGAAATAGATGCTTTTCTGGAACTCTCTTGCTTTTTCCATGATCCAGAAGATGTTGGCAATTTGATCTCTGGTTCCTCTGCCTTTTCTAAAACCAGCTTGAATATCTGGAAGTTCATGGTTCACATACTGCTGAAGCCTGCCTTGGAGAATTTTGAGCATTACTTTCCTAGCATGTGAGATGAGTGCAATTGTGCAGTAGTTTGAGCATTCTTTGGTATTGCCTTTCTCTGGGATTAGAATAAAAACTGACCTTTTCCAGTCCTGTGGCCACTGCTGAATTTTCCAAATTTGCTGGTATATTGAGTGCAGCACTTTCACAGCATCAGCTTTCAGGATTTGAAACAGCTCCACTGGAATTCCATCACCTCCACTAGCTTTGTTCATAGTGATGCTTTCTAAGTCCCACTTGGCTTCACATTCCAGGATGTCCAGGATGTATACATTATACAGTGCATATAATTATTATACATTATTCATGTATAATAATTATTTATATTTATAATAAAATATATGAGAAATCCGTGAATATCAATATATCCCAGTAGGGAGGTCTTAGTCCATAGAGGATGGAATTGAGAGTACTTTCTAATGAGTAGCCTAGAGGATTGTGTCCTGAGCCCTAGGGTGATGTTTTTCTAAACCCAAGAGCAGGGACAACACCACCAGTTGAGGTTTTCAGTTCTATTTCAGCCCTCTCCTCTGCCTTTTTCTGTTTTTAGGAAGGGAAAATGTTTGCATCTATGGGTGGGAAAACCACCATTTATTTTTAAGTTGAGAAAGTGGAATTATTTGCTTCTGAAAAGTTTTGGAAACAGTCACAAAACATGTAGGTAAGTTCCATCAAAGAGAGCTCAAATATGCAAACATTTGTTCTTCAAGGTCACTACAAAAGTATTGTGCCAAATCAGTGACTTGAATACACAAGGGTAGAAAAGCTGAATATACTCATGTGTTTGCTTATAAAAGATGGTGCCAGCTTGGGGAGAGTAGATGAGAACAAGCAGTTAAACTGAACTAACTGATACGGTGTTTGAAGATCAAATCAGAGACATGGACTGTCAAATTCTGCTAATATAGTCTGCATCGGTAAAGAATCTATAATATGTCAGTCTATTATTTTCAGTACATTCTGTACATACGAAATAGCTAAATGTTGCCTAGCAAAGGTCCCACAAGAACTGATCCTGCCTGGGATTTATAATTAGCACATTTATTTGTTAGTATGCAAATGAGAACTGCTACAGTACTTAGGGAAAATTGTGTTGTTAAGTAAGTGCAACATTTCTCCTGCAGTTTTGCTTCAACTATTCATTAGTTCTGCTAACCTCTTTTTCAGAGTGTACAAAGCTAAACTGCAAACCAACAGAGGCAGGTGAATTAATACAATGGCAATCCAGTTGTGTTAGACTGGAAAGGAGGTATGAAGACATACAGATTTTTGAATAAGTAACAAGTGTGTATTAATAATATGGATCTCACAGCAGCATAGATAAGGTACAAACTGGAATAAGCAAAGACAAAGCTTCCCATTTGTAAGCCCATCTGCTCTTATTTGGACTTATACAGAGATGGCAAAAACATTTTGGCATCAAGATTCTAAGTCAAGCTCCATCATATACTAGCTTTTTGACTTTGGCTGAGCAAGCCCTTCTGTGCCTAAAACATAGGTGAGGCTCTTCACCAACACGAAGCTATAAGCAGTATAGTAGTTATATAGCATAGTGTTAATGGTTCATCAAGAAGGCTCTGAGGTCAGACTGGGCTCAGAATATACACTAGCTATGCATCACTCATCAAATTATTTAATTCTTGATTTCTTCATCTGCAAATGGAACATATTCTTAATAGACTTACTTAGCTCACTGAGTTGTGGTGAATATTTACTAAAATAATTGATGTAAAGCACTTAGCACTTGAATGCAACTGCAACATAGTAAACCCTCAATAAACACTTGTTGTTAAAGTGTCACCCCTAAATTTTCTTCATTGTGGCTTTCACCCAAGTAGCTCCACCATAAATGGTCATGTTAAGAACACTTACCATTGCATTGCTTAATTCAATGGACATCCCTACAGGACTTCAGCAGCATTTATGGTAATGACTAATTTCTCCTTGTTGAGATGTAAAAACTGGGAAGTTTTCAGAAAGATTTGAGGAAGAGCTAATTAGTAAAAGGATAAAATTTTGGATCAGATGTTGTAAGTTGAGTGTGTTATCTTTGTCTCTGGAACAGTGAAACAAGATCAGCTAAATCATTGTATGGGTATTGAATATTAACTGCCCGAAGACAGAGGTTCGGCTATATGTTCTCTAAAGGTTTCTTTTGCCTTTAAAGTCTGTGATGTTTCCAAATTAGTGAATGATAGCAGCTACTATTTCTGAGGCAACAGCTAAAATACAGATATAGGCATTTTACATGTGTCCTTGCCATCCTTAGAAAAATCCTATAAAGTGGATATTCTCCACATTTTAAAATTGATGAAATAGGCTTAGAAAAGCACAGAAAACAGTCATGAAGATAGTGAGTCATACGTTCAGAATACTTATTTTTAATTTATTCACTCATTCGTGTATAGCCGTAACCAATATTTAATGAACACCTACTATGTTCTGGGCACTGTCTTTAGCACTGGTGTACAGCACTGAACATAGCAGATAAAATTCATGCCTTGTGGAGCTTGTGTTTTAGTAAGCAGAGAATAAGTTCCAAGGCTTGATTCACTTTTATAATATGGTACAATGTCCTCTGACTAGCTTTTTGTGTCATGTTACCATTTTACAGTAAAGTCACATTTTTTCCGCTTTTTAGATACAGAAGAATCATGCTCCAAGGAAACCAAACTACCTCTGAATTTTTCCTCCTGGGCCTCACAGCGGTGTCTGAACAGCAGCAGCACATCTTTGTGCTGTTTTTGTGCATGTATCTGGTTACCATGGTGGGAAATTTACTTATCATCCTGGCTATTGCCAGTGATGCTCACCTCCACAGTCCCATGTACTTCTTCCTTGCCAATCTATCCTTCACCAACATCTGCTTCACATCTACTACCATCCCCAAAATGCTGGCAGACATCCAAAGCCAGAGCCCAGTCATCTCCTTTGCAGGATGCCTTACACAAATGTACTTTTTATGTTGCTGGTGGATCTGGACAATTTCCTCTTGGCAGCCATGGCATATGACCGGTATGTTGCCATCTGTCACCCATTACACTATGCTGCGTTACTGAGTCTGAAGCGCTGTGCCCTGTTGGTAGTGACTCCATGGGTTGTGTGTAATCTTGTTTCAGTACTTCATCTTGGTCTGCTGGGCCTCTTGAATTTCTGTGATCAGAGAGAAATTCCACACTTCTTCTGTGACTTGGACCCCATTTTAAGGCTGGCTTGTTCAGACACCCAGATCAACGACTTGACAGTCCTAGTGACTGGGGGATCGCTTATCTTCATTCCATTCACCTTCATTTGTGTCTCCTGTTGCCTCATTGGTTGCGCTGTACTTAGGATTCCTTCAGCCTAGGGAAGTGGAAAACATTCTCCACTTGCGGCTCCCATTTCTTAGCTGTGTCCCTCTTCTATGGATCTATCAGTGGGGTCTACTTTCTTCCCTCCTCTGCCTACTCAGCAGAAAGGGATAAAGTGGCTGCCGTCATGTACACAGTGGTGACTCCCATGATGAACCCCTTCATCTATAGTCTAAGGAACAAGGACATGAAGGGAGCTGTGAGGAGACTACTTATCAGGAAACCCTATTTCTGGAGATGGTGATTCCTGCCACAAGAAATGCCTATATCACCTTCTTACACTTTGATGAGCACACAGAGTCCAAAACCTCAGGCTACTGTGCCACCATGATCATTTCTTTGCCATCCATTTCCTGCCCTGAATCCAGACCCAAGAATCTAGATCAGACTTATCTCTCTAGGTAAAATAAAAATAATAACAAAAAATGCTCCTTTATTCCATAATCCTTCACAATTTAGAGTTTCCCCTGAATAAACTAATGGTTGTGTAGTCAGTATTTACTAATTTGGGGTCACCTGCATCGCAGGCGGATACTTACCAGCTGAGCTTCCAGGAAGCCCAAAGAATGACAAAGTATCCAGTGCAGCTGGGATGAAGGGTGTTGCAAAGATGAGGAGGGGGTAAGGAATGATGATTCTTACGTTCGGAAATGTAAGTGAGGGCATTTCGAATTACATGACATTGGAAATGTAAGTAAGATGTTTCCTTTCCCCCTACCAAATCACACTTGCTAAATCATTGATAAGAAGGAAGGGAAGGAGGGAGGAAGGAAGAAAAAATGATAACAATAGCTCAAAATATCTTACAGATAATACCATTTTAAAATTCACAACTTCAAAACAAGGACTTGATTCACACAATAATACTTTAAGGTGAATACTGTATAATTCTCATATATTAACGAAGGAAAAAAGACACATTAATAGAAGAAAAACAAAAAAGGCAAAAAACAATCACATTGTCTGTCCTGCTCTGATCCCTACAGAGGCTCCCCCAGCAAAGCTAAACTTCTTCAGCATATAAGATGCTCTACCACCTGCCTTCACATACATTTCCAAATGTAAGAATCATCATTCCTTACCCTCTCCCCATCTTTGCAACACCTTTCATCCCAGCTGCATTGGATACTTTGTCATTCTTTGTGCTTCCCTGTTAGCTCAGCTGGTAAAGAATCTGCCTGCAATGCAGGTGAGGCCGGTTTGATTCCTGGGTCGGGAAGATCCACTGGAGAAGAAATAGGCTACCCACTCCAGTATTCTTGGACTTCCCTGATGGCTCAGACAGTAAAGAATTTGTCTGCAGTGTAGGAGACCTGAAGACCCCCTGGAGAAGAGAAAGGCTAACCACTCTAGTACTGGCCTGGAAAATTCCATGAATATAGGAGCCTGGCAGGCTACAGTCCATGGGGTTGTAAAGAGTCGGACACGACTGAGTGACTTTCCACATATGGATTTGCATTACTCTTTTCTTTGTACAGGTTACATCTTCTCCAGGAATATCTGCTCCATTTCCTCTTGCTACAGACATTTGACATTTTTTAAATGCTCTCTCTCAAGTCTTACATTCTCTGTGACTTATTTCATAATTCCTCCACCTTTATAAGTAACATTATTCTCTTATCTCCTCTAGGATCCTGTAGCATTTTATTTTGCTATTGTATCATTTATCACAATAAATCATAATTATAAGGATATTTATCAATTTTATCCAAGATGATCTGAACTCTTTACACTATACAGGACTGTTTTATTCACCTCTGTAGCTCTAGCATGGTATAATGCCGGAAACAGGGTAAGTATTCAGTAAACCAAATTGAACGAAATCATTGTCATCTCTCAAAATAGAAAACTTATTTTTAGTTTTTCTTCTGCTGACTTGTTTAGTGACACTAGATGAATCAATTAAATCCCTCTGAGTTTAGTGTCCCATTGATACAATCCATGAAACAGTGTACTAACTTTTGCCTCCCTAGCTATTCCCTGATGATAGAGAACACGTTTAAGATTAAAACTTTCTGGGACAGAAGCTGTTAAAGTGCCACACTGGGTAAGTGCCAGGAGTCCAAAATAAATCAATAGAAGCATAAAGAAAATCATATATTAACATACAAAAAGAATATGAGGATTTGAGGTGTGTGTATGAAAGTTGACGTGATACCTGGGCTCTTTTATTCTTAATCTGTGAATATCCTAACCTTTGATCATGAAATAAATGTTAGACTTTTCCTGCATCCAATACTGCTAAAACATATCCCAGTTATACTGTCTGTGTTGAATAAACCCTAGCTCTTTGTTTCACCTTGAGACTGTCTTTGTGGCTCTGTTCAGTTCAGTTCAGTTGCTCAGTCGTGTCCAACTCTTTGTGACACCATGAACCGCAGCACGCCAGGCCTCCATGTCCATCACCAACTCCCGGAGTCCACCCAAACCCATGTCCACTGAGTCAGTGATGCCATCCAACAATCTTATCCTCTGTCATCCCCCTTCTCCTGCTGCCCTCAATCTTTCCCAGCATCAGGGTCTTCTCTAATGAGTCAGCTCTTCATGTCAGGTGGCCGAAGTATTGGAGTTTCAGAGTCAACATCAGTCCTTCCAGTGAACACTCAGGAATGATCTCCTTTAGGATGGACTGGTTGGATCTCCTTGCAGTCCAAGGGACTCTCAAGACTTTTCAATACCACAGTTCAAAAGCATCAACTCTTTGGTGCTTAGCTTTCTTTATAGCCCAACTCTCACATATATACATGACTACTGGAAAACCAAAGCCTTGACTACACAGACCTTTGTTGGCAAAGCAATGTCTCGGGTTTTTAATATGCTGTCTAGGTTGGTCATAACTTTTCTTCCAAGGAGTAAGCATCTTTTAATTCCATGGCTGCAATCACCATCTGCAGTGATTTTGGAACTCAAAAAAATAAAGTCAGCCACTGTTTCCACTGTTTCTCCATTTATTTCCCATGAAGTGATGGGACAAAATGCCATAATCTTAGTTTCCTGAATGTTGAGCTTTAAGTCAACTTTTTCAGTCTCCTCTTTCACTATCATCAAAGAGCTTTTTAGTTCTTCATTTTCTGCTATAAGCGTGGTGTCATCTGCATATCTGAGCTTACTGATATTTCTCCCAGTCTCCCAGTAATCTTCATTCCAGCGTGTGCTTCCTCCAGTCCAGTGTTTCTCATGATGTACTCTGCATATAAGTTAAATAAGCAGAGTGATAGTATACAGCCTTGACAACTCCTTTTCCTATTTGAAACCAGTCTGCTGTTCCATGTCCAGTTCTAACTGTTGCTTCCTGACCTGAATACAGGTTTTTCAACAGGCAGGTCAGGTGGTCTGATCTTCCCATCTCTTTCAGAATTTTCCACAGTTTATTGTGATCCACACAGTCAAAGGCTTTGGCATAGTCAATAAAGCAGAAATAGAGGTTTTTCTGAAATCTCTTGCTTTTTCGATGATCCATCAGGTGTTGGCAATTTGATCTCTGGTTCCTCTGCCTTTTCTAAAATGAGCTTGAACATCTGGAAGTTCACGGTTCACGTACTGCTGAAGCCTGGCTTGGAGAATTTTGAGCATTACTTTCCTAGCATGTGAGATGAGTGCAACGGTGTGGTAGTTTGAGCATTCTTTGGCATTGCCTTTCTTTGAGATTGGAATGAAAACTGACCTTTTCCAGTCCTGTGGCCACTGCTGAATTTTCCAAATTTGCTGGCATATTGAGTGCAACACTTTCACAGCAGCATCTTGTAGGATTTGAACTAGCTCAGCTGGAATTCCATCACCTCCACTAGCTTTGTTCATAGTGATGCTTCCTAAGGCCCACCTGACTTCACATCCAGGATATCTGGCTCTAGGTGAGTGTGAGTGATCACACCATCATGATTATCTGGGTTGTGAAGATCTTTTTTGTACAGTTCTTCTGTGTATTCTTGACACCTCTTCTTAACATCTTCTGCTTCTGTTAGGTCCATACCATTTCTGGCCTTTATCGAGCCCATCTTTGCATGAAATGTTCCCTTGGTATCTCTAATTTTATAGAAGAGATCTCTAGTCTTTTGCATTCTATTGTTTTCCTCTATTTCTTTGCACTGATTTCTGAGGAAGGCTTTTTATCTCTCCTTGCTATTCTTTGGAACTTTGCATTCAAATGGGTATATCTTTCCTTTTCTCCTTTGATTTTTGCTTCTCTTCTTTTCACAGCTATTTGTAAGGTCTCCTCAGACAGCCATTTTGCTTTTTTGCATTTTTGGGGGGATGGTCTTGATCCCTGTCTCCTGTACAGTGCAATGAACCTCCAGCTCTGTTGTGGCACCACAATACTCCAGTCTGTGAAGGCAAAGTATAGTTTGCAGACCTGTGCTAGTCACAAAACTATTTGCTGCTGATCAGCTGAGGGATTGAGGTTAGCTAAGTTTAAAAACTGAGATGAATATTTAGAAACAGAGTAATTTCACATTTTTTGCTACCTTCCAAGAATCGGTTTCCCCAGTCCTGTGTAAGTTCTGGCAGCTCTATGGTCAGGTTAATGGTGACCTCCTCCAAGAGGGCTTATGCCATACCCAGGTCTGCTGCACCCAGAAGCTCTGCCCCTGTGGCAGGTCACTGTTGACCCATACCTCAACAGGTACATAACAAACTGTGGAAAATTCGTAAACAGATTGGAATACCAGACCACCTTACCTGCCTCCTGAGAAATCTGTATGCAGGTCAAGAAGCAACAGTTAGAACTGGACATGGAAAAATAGACTGGTTCCAAACAAGGAAAGAAGTACATCAGGGCTATATATTGTCCCCCCTGTTTATTTAACTTCTATGCAGAGTACATCATGAGAAACACTGGGTTGGAAGAAGCACAAGCTGGAATCAAGATTGTCGGGGAAATATCAATAACCTCAGATATGTAGATGACGCCACCTTTATGGCAGAAAGTGAAGAAGAACTAAAGAGTCTCTTGATGAAAGTGAAAGAGGAGAGTGAAAAAGTTGGCTTAAAAGTCAGAAAACTAAGGTTATGGCATCTGGTCCCTTCACTTCATGGCAAATAGATGTGGAAACAATGGAAACAGTGACATACTTTATTTTGGGGGTGCTCCAAAATCACTGCAGATGGTGACTACAGCCATGAAATTAAAAGACATTTGCTCCTTGGAAGAAAAGCTATGAAAACCTAGACAGCATATTAAAAAGCAGAGACATTACTTTGCCAACAAAGGTCCATCTAGTCAAAGCTATGGTTTTTCCAGTAGTCGTGTATAGATGTGAGAGTTAGACCATAAAGTAAGCTGAGCACCAAAGAATTGATGCTTTTGAACTGTGGTGTTAGAGAAGACTCTTGAGAGTACCTTGAACTGAAAGGAGATCCAACCAGTCCATCCTAAAGGAACTCAGTCCTAAATATTCATTGGAAGGACTGATGCTGAAGCTGAAACTCCTATACTTTGGCTACCTGATGGGAAGAACTGACTCATTTGAAAAGATCCTGATGCTGGAAAGATTGAAGGTGGGAGGAAAAGGGAATGACAGAGGATGAGATTGTTGGATGGCATCAATGAGTTGATGAATATGAGTTTGAGTAAGCTCCAGGAGTTGATGGACAGGGAAACCTGGCGTGCTGCAGTCCATGGGGTTACAAAGCATTGAACATGACTGAGTAACTGAACTGAGCTGAGTTTCACATTGCCAAGAAGTTGTTTCATTTTACAAAAGTATCAGTCTACAAAAATTTGGAAATTAAAAATTCTAGAAACACTAGATTCTTCTCTTTCTCCTCCTCCTTCCTCTTCTTCAACATAAAATCTTAAGCAGAACTCTGTATGATGAATAACTTTTTAAACAATGCCATCAAGATCTAATATTGGTTTGTTAATTTTAAAATCAATTAAAGCATTTCCAAAATATACAAACAGCTCCTACAGCTTAATATTTAAAAAAAAACCAATCGAAAAATGGATAGAAAATCTAAATAGACATTTCACCAGAGAAGACATGCAGATGGCCAACAGGTACATACAAGATGTTTAACATTGCTAATTATTACAGAAATGCAAATCAAAACTATAATGAGGTACCACCCCACACCAATAAGAATGGCATCATTAAAAAGTTTACAAACAGCTCTGTCTAGCTGTGACCGGCTGAGGAGGCGCGATGGCATACGGACGGTACCCTTGCCGGGCTACTACAGCACTAGGGTGTCAGTTGGTCCCGCCCAGAACACTTCAGTTCTGCCCTGGAAGGATATATTTAATAACTGATTGGTGTGTCCCTTGAATACAAGAAAATGGAAACTGAACAGCCAGAGGAAAACTTTCCCAACACCGAAACCAATGGCAAATTTGGTAAACGCCCTGCTGAAGATATGGAAGAACAAGCTTTTAAAAAGATCTAGAAACACTGATGAGATGGTTGAATTACGCATTCTGCTTCAGAGCAAGAATGCTGGGGCAGTGATTGGAAAAGGAGGCAAGAATATTAAGGCTCTCCGTACAGACTACAATGCCAGTGTTTCAGTCCCAGACAGCAGTGGCCCTGAGCGCATATTGAGTATCAGTGCTGATACTGAAACAATTGGAGAAATTCTGAAGAAAATCATCCCTACCTTGGAAGAGGGCCTGCGTTGCCATCACCCACTGCAACCAGCCAGCTCCCGCTCGAATCTGATGCTGTGGGATGCTTAAATTACCAACACTATAAAGGATGCGACTTTGACTGCGAGTTGAGACTGTTGATTCATCAGAGTCTGGCAGGAGGAATTATTGGAGTCAAAGGTGCTAAAATCAAAGAACTTCGAGAGAACACTCAGACAACAATCAAGCTTTTCCAGGAATGTTGTCCTTAATCTACTGACAGAGTCGTTCTTATCGGAGGAAAACCTGATAGGGTTGTAGAGTGGATAAAGATCATCCTTGATCTTATATCAGAGTCTCCCATCAAAGGACACGCCCAGCCTTATGATCCCAATTTTTATGATGAAACCTATGAATATGGTGGTTTTACAATGATGTTTGATGACCGCCGTGGACGTCCTGTGGGATTTCCCATGCGGGGAAGAGGTGGTTTTGACAGAATGCTGCCTGGTCGAGGTGGGCATCCCATGCCTCCCTGCAGAAGAGATTATGATGATATGAGCCCTCATCGAGGACCTCCTCCACCTCCTCCCGGACGAGGTGGCCGGGAGGTAGTAGAGCTCGGAATCTTCCTCTTCCACCACCACCACCACCTAGAGGAGGAGATCTAATGGCCTATGACAGAAGAGGAAGACCTGGAGATCGTTATGATGCCATGGTTGGTTTCAGTGCTGATGAAACCTGGGATTCTGCAATAGATACATGGAGCCCATCAGTGGCAGATGGCTTATGAACCACAGGGTGGCTCTGGATATGATTATTCCTATGCAGGGTGTCGTGGCTCATATGGTGATCTTGGTGGACCTATTATTACTACACAAGTAACTATTCCCAAAGATTTGGCTGGATCTATTATTGGCAAAGGTGGTCAGCGGATTAAACAAATCCGTCATGAGTCAGGAGCTTCGATCAAAATTGATGAGCCTTTGGAAGGATCCGAAGATCGGATCATTACCATTACAGGAACACAGGACCAGATACAGAATGTACAGTATTTGCTGCAGAACAGTGTGAAGCAGTATGCAGATGTTGAAGGATTCTAATGCAAGATTTTTTTCTTTTTATAGTGTGAAGCAGTATTCTGGAAAGTTTTTCTAAGACTAGTGAAGAACTGAAGGAGTCCTGCATCTTTTTTTTTTTTTAATCTGCTTCTGTTTAAAAAGCCAACATTCCTCCGCTTCATAGGTGTCCTGCATTTGAGGTGTAGTGAAATCTTTGCTGTTCACCAGATGTAGTGTTTTAGTTCCTTACAAACAGGGTGGGGGTGGGGGAGGGTGTGCAAAAACTAACATTGAAATTTTGAAACAGCAGCAGAGTGAGTGAATTTTAATTTTTGTTCATTGTTGGTGGTTTAAAGAAGTCCCCCCATGTAATTATTGTGAACACTTTGCTTTATGGTCACTGTAACATTTGGGGTGGTGGGACAGGGAGGAAAAGTAACAGTAGTCCATATGTCCCTGGCATCAATCCAGAGCAGTGTGCAGAATATAATGCTCTTTTGTAAGAAACGTTTTATGATTTTTAAAATAAATTTAGTGAACCTAAAAAAAAAAAAGTTTACAAACAATAAATACTGGAAAGGATGCGGTGAAAAGGGAACCCTCCTACACTGTTGGTAGAAATGTAAATTGGTGCAGCCACTATGGAAAATAGTATGGAGGTTCCCTAAAAATCTAAAAGCAGAACTATTGTATGTTCCTGCAATTCTACTTGTGTGCATATATGTGGAAAAGATGAAAATTCTAATTTGAATAGATACATGCACCCCAATGTTCATAACAGCACTATTTATAATAGCTAATATGTGGAAGCAACATAAATGTCCATCAATAAGTGAATGAATGAGGAGGGTGTGGTATATATATATATATATATATATATTAATACATATATATATGTATGAAAAATTACTCAGCCATAAAAATGAAATAATGCCATTTGCAGCAACATGAATGGACCTAAAGATTCTCATACTAAGTGAAAGGAGTGAGACAGAGAAAGACATATCTCATGTGATATCACTTATATGTGGAATCTAAAATATGACACAAATGAACATATCTACAAAAGAGAAATAGACTTGCCAACGTAGGAAACAGACTACTGGTTAGCAAAGAGGAGAAGTGAAAGAAAGTGAAGTCACTCAGTCGTGTCCGACTCTTTGTGACCCCATGGACTGTAGCCTACCAGGCTCCTCCCTCCATGGGATTCTCCAAGCAAGAGTACCGTTTCTTTCTCCAGGGGATTTTCCCAACCTAGGGATTGAACCCGGGTCTCCTGCATTCCAGGCAGACGCTTTAACCTCTGAGCCACCAGGGAAGCCCAGCAAAGAGGAAAAGGGGAACAAATTGTGAATTTGAGTTTAACAGAAACACACAACTATGTATACCATAGATAAGGAAAAAGGACCTACTATATAGCACAGGGAACTGTGTTCAATATCTCATAATAACTTACAATGGGAAAGAATCTGAAAAAGAATTCAGAAGTATATATATAGAATATATAAAAGAATATAGATATATATATAAATATAAAAAGAATATATGTGTGTGCATGTGTGTGTGTGTGTGTGTGTAACTGAATCACTTTGCTGTACAGCAGAAACATTGTAAATCACCTATATTTCACTTAAATAAATAACTGAAAATATTAAAATTAAAAATAATTTAAAAAATCAATTAAGTCAGTTCAGTTGCTAAAATGTGTTCAACTATTTGCAATGCCATGGACTGAAGCACACCAGGCTTCTCTATCAATCAGCAGCTGGGGAGCTTGCTCAAATTCATGTCCATCAAGTCACTGATGACATCCAACCATCTCGTCTTCTGTCGTCCCCTTCTCCTACTGCCTTCAATCTGTCCCAGCAACAAGGTCTTTTCCAATGAGTCAGTACTTCTCAATAGGTAGCCAAAGTATTGGAGCTTCAGCTTCAGCATCAGTCCTTCCAAGGAATATTCAAGACTGATTTGCTTTAGGATGGACTGATCGGATCTCCTTGCAGTTCAAGGAGTCTTCTCCAACACCACAGTTCAAAAGGATCAGTTCTTCCTCACTCAGATTTCTTTAAGTTCCAACTCTCACATCCATACATGACTACTGGAAAAACCATAGCTTTGACTAGATGGACCTTTGATGGCAGATAATGTTTTGAGTTTTTAACATGTTGTCTATATTGGTCATAGCTTTTCTTCCAAGGAGCAAGTGTCTTTTAATTTCATGGCTGAAGTCACTATCTGCAGTGATTTTGGACCCCCAAAATAAAACCTATCACTGTTTCCCCATCTATTTGCCATGAAGTGATGGGACTGGATGCCATGATCTTTGTTTTATGAAAATTGAGTTGTAAGCCAGGATTTTCACTCTCCTCTTTCACTTTTATCAAGAGGCTCTTTAGTTCCTCTTCTCTTTCTGCCATGTGGGTGGTGTCACGTGCATATGTGAGATTCTTGATATTTCTTCTGGCAATCTTGATTCCAGCTTGTGCTTAATCCAGCCCAGCATTTAGCATGATGTACTCTGCATACTACCAGATGTTCAAGCTGGTTTTAGAAAAGGCAGAGGAACCAGAGATCAAATTGCCTACATCTGCTGGATCACAGAAAAAGCAAGAGAGTTCCAGAAAAACATTTATTTCTGCTTTATTGACTGATGCTGGAAGGGACTGTGGGCAGGAGGAGAAGGGGACTACAGAGGATGAGATAGCTGGATGGAATCACTGACTCGATGGACGTGAGTCTGAGTGAACTCCGGGAGTTGGTGATGGACAGGGAGGCCTGGTGTGCTGCCATTCATGGGGTCGCAAAGGGTCGGACACGACTGAGGGACTGAACTGAACTGAACTGAGAATTCTTCCTTATTTCTCAGGGATCTCTTTAATCTCTTAAGAGAAAGAGATCTCAGTAATCTCTTATCTTTCCTTGCTATTCTTTAGAACTCTGCATTCAGATGGATATATCTTTCCTTTTCTCCTTTGCCTTTTGCTTCTCTTCTTATCTCAGCTATTTGTAAGGCCTCCTCAGACAACCATTTTGCCTTTTTGTACTCCTTTTTCATTGGTATGCTTTTAATCACCACCTCCTGTACAATGCTATGAACCTCCATCCATAGTTCTTCAGGCACTCTATCAGATATAATCCCTAAATTTATTTGTCACTTTCACAATATGATTGTACAGAATTTGATTTAGGTCATACCTGAATCATCTAGTGGCTTTCCCTACTTACTTCAATTTAGTCTGAATTTGGCAATAAGGAGTTTATGACCTGAGCCATGGGCAACTCCCAGTCTTCTTTTGCTGACTGTATAAAGAATCTCCATCTAATCCAAATCATCTGGAAGTTTACCTCAAAGATGATAGGGATTTTAGAAACTTTCCAAAATAAGGAAAAAGGATAACATGAAAATCAAAATATACGTAGAAGAAAGAGAAGAGAGGTATGAAGAATCAGAGCAAAGTAGCCCAAAGTAATTTAATTTTGTATCAAACATTAAGAAATATAAGAAGTTTCTCAAGGATTTTCTTGTGTGGTTCTTACCCAGAGTGAGCTTGAAACTTACAGAGGAACTTTTTCAAGAAATCTATCATTTTCACTTTTCTTATGCAATATATAATGGAATTTGACAGAAGAATTAAAACCATGTAGAAAACTGATATGGCTTGGTCCTGATCAAGAGAATAGCTGGAAGAATGTCACATGTAAATAAATGTAATGGCCCCATAGAATAGAGTGACATCAGTCAGGTGCAAAGATAAAGTTGAAAAGACTTTGGATTTGACTTCACTTAAGTAGATCCTTGGAGATGAACAGAGACCATTCTGTTGTTTTTGAGATTGCATCCAAGTATTGCATTTCAAACTCTTTTGTTGACCATGATGGCTACTCCATTTCTTCTGAGGGATTCCTGCCCACATTAGTAGATATAATGGTCATCTGAGTTAAATTCACCCATTCCAGTCCATTTTAGTTTGCTGATTCCTAGAATGTCAACGTTCACCCTTGCCATCACTTGTTTGACCACCTCCAATTTGCCTTGATTCATGGACCTGACATTCCAAGTTCCTATGCAATATTGCTCTTTACAGCATTGGACCTTGCTTCTATCACCAGTCACATGCACAACTGGGTACTGTTTTTGCTTTGGCTTCATTCTTTCATTCTTTCTGGATTTATTTCTCCACTGATCTCCAGTAGCATATTGGGCACCTACTGACCTGGGGAGTTCCTCTTTCAGTATCCTTTCATTTTGCCTTTTCATACTGTTCATGGGGTTCTCAAGGCAAGAATACTGAAGTGGTTTGCCATTCCCTTCTCCAGTGGATCACATTCTGTCAGACCTCTCCACCATGACCTGCCCATCTTGGGTTGCCCTGTGGGCATGGCTTGGTTTCATTGAGTTCGAAAAGGCTGTGGTCCTAGTGTGATAAGATTGAATAGTTTTCTGTGAGTATGGTTGCAATGTGTCTGCCCTCTGATGCCCTCTTGCAACACCTACCATCTTACTTGGTTTCTCTTACCTTGGGTATGGGGTGTCTCTTCACAGCTGCTCCAGCAAAACACAGCTGCTGCTCCTTACCTTGGACAAGGGGTATCATCTTACTGCTGCCCTTCCTGACATTCAATGTAAGATAGCTCCTCTAGGCCCTCCTACGCCTGCGCAGCCACTGCTCCTCGGGTTGCTCCTCCCGGCTTCTGCCCCTGGCCTCAGGTGTGGGGTGGCTCCTCAAGGCCACCACCCCTGGCCTCGGGCGTTAGGTGGCTTCTGCCCGGCTGCCCCTGACCTCGGACATGGGGTGTCTCCTCCCAGCCGCCACTGACCTTGGACGTGGGGTAGCTCCTCTCGGCCACCTCCCTGGCCTCGGATGTGGGGTAGACCCTCTTGGCCACCACCCCTGACCTCGGATGCGGGCTGTCTCCCCCAGCCACCCCTGTCCTCAGACGCGGGATGTCTCCTCCTGGCCGCCACTGACCTCGGACGTGGGTTAGCTCCTCTTGGCCGCCGCCCCAGACCTTGGACTTGGGTAGCTCCTCTTGGTTGTTCCTGCGCCATGTAGCCGGGCACTCTCGGCTGCTGCCCCTAACCTCGGTAACTCCTCTCGGCCACCTTTAGTGCACCGGGTCATAGCTGCCCGCGCTTAGTAATGCTGAAGAAGCTGAAGTTGAACGGTTCTATGAAGACCTACAAGACCTTTTAGAACCAACACCCAAAAAAGATGTCCTTTTCATTATAGGGGACTGGAATGCAAAAGTAGGAAGTCAAGAAACACCTGGAGTAACAGGCAAATTTGGCCTTGGAATGCGGAATGAAGCAGGGCAAGGACTAATAGAGTTTTGCCAAGAAAATGAATTGGTCATAGCAAACACCCTCTTCCAACAACACAAGAAAAGACTACACATGGACATCACCAGATGGTCAACACTGAAATTAGATAGCTTATAGTCTTTGCAGCCAAAGATGGAGAAGCTCTATACAGTCAACAAAAACAAGACCAGGAGCTGACTGTGGCTCAGATCATGAACTCCTTATTACCAAATTCAGACTCAAATTGAAGAAAGTAGGGAAAACCGCTAAACTATTCAGGTATAATCTAAATCAAATCCCTTATGATTAAACAGTGGAAGTGAGAAATAGATTTAAGGGTCTAGATCTGATAGATAGAGTGCCTGATGAGGAAAAGAAAGGCAAAAAAACAAAATGGCTGTCTGGGGAGGCCTTACAAATAGCTGTGAAAAGAAGAGAGGCAAAAAGCAAAGGAGAAAAGGAAAGATATAAGCATCTGATGCAGAGTTCCAGAAAACAGCAAGAAGAGATAAGAAAAACTTCCTCAGTGATCAATGCAAAGAAATAGAGGAAAACAACAGAATGGGAAAGACTAGAGATCTCTCCAAGAAAATTAGAGATACCGAGGTAACATTTCATGCAATGATGGGCTCAATAAAGGCCAGAAATGGTATGGACCTAACAGAAGCAGAAGATATTAAGAAGAGATGGCAAGAATACACAGAAGAACTGTACAAAAAGATCTTCACAACCCAGATAATCATGATGGTGTGATCATTAATCTAGAGCCAGACATCTTGGAATGTCAAGTCAAGTGGGCCTTAGAAAGCATCACTATGAACAAAGCTAGTGAAGGTGATGGAATTCCAATTAAGCTATTTCAAATCCTGAAAGATGATGCTGAGAAAGTGCTGCACTCAATATGCCAGCAAATTTGGAAAACTCAGCAGTGGCCACAGGACTGGAAAAGGTCAGTTTTCATTCCAATCCCAAAGAAAGGTAATGCCACAGAATGCTCAAACTACCGCACCATTGCACTCATCTCACATGCTAGTAAAGTAATGCTCAAAATTCTCCAAGCCAGGCTTCAGCAGTACGAGAACCGTGAACTTCCTGATGTTCAAGCTGGTTTTAGAAAAGGCAGAGGAACCAGAGATCAAATTGCCAACATCCGCTGGATCATTGCAAAAGCAAGAGAATTTCAGAAAAACCTCTATTTCTGCTTTATTGACTATGCCAAAGCCTTTGACTGTGTGGATCACAATAAACTGTGGAAAATTCTTCAAGAGATGGGAATACCAGACCACCTGACCTGCCTCTTGAGAAATCTGTATGCAGGTCAGGAAGCAGCAGTTAGAACTGGACATGGAAAAACAGACTTGTTCTCAATAGGAAAAGAAGTACATCAAGGCTGTATATTGTCACCCTGCTTGTTTAACTTCTATGCAAAGTACATCATGAGAAACACTGGGCTGGAAGAAACACAAGCTGGAGTCAAGATTGCTGGGAGAAATATCAATAACCTCAGATATGCAGATGACACCACCCTTATGGCAGAAAGTGAAGAGGAGCTAAAGGGCCTTTGATGAAAGTAAAAGAGGAGAGTGAAAAACTTGGCTTAAAGCTCAACATTCAGAAAACGAAGTTCATGGCATCCGGTCCCATCACTTCATGGCAAATAGATGGGGAAACAGTGGAAACAGTGTCAGACTTTACTTTTGGGGGGCTCCAAAATCACTGCAGATGGTGACTGCAGCCATGAAATTAAAAGACACTTACTCCTTAGAAGAAAAGTTATGACCAACGTAGATAGTATATTCAAAAGCAGAGACATTACTTTGCTGACTAAGGTCCATCTAGTCAAGGCTATGGTTTTTCCTGTGGTCATGTATGGATGTAAGTGTTGGACTGTGAAGAAGGCTGAGCACCAAAGAATTGATGCTTTTGAACTGTGGTGTTGGAGAAGACTCTTGAGAGTCCGTTGGACTGCAAGGAGATCCAACCAGTCCATTCTGAAGGAGATCAGCCCTGGGATTTCTTTGGAAGGAATGATGCTAAAGCTGAAACACTAGTACTTTGGCCACCTCATGTGAAGAGCTGACCCACTGGAAAAGACTCTGATGCTGGGAGGGATTGGGGGCAGGAGGAGAAGGGGACGACAGAGGATGAGATGGCTGGATGGCATCACGGACTCGATGGACATGAGTCTGAGTGAACTCCGGGAGTTGGTGATGGACAGGGAGGCCTGGCATGCTGCAGTTCATGGGATCGCAGAGTCAGTAATGACTGAGCAACTGAACTGAACTGATGAAGATCCTTAAGAGAGTGGCATCAATGAACATGTAGAAGACAAAGGTCATCTAGATGATGCCCCCAGTGAAAAAGAACAAGTAATTTCATTATGTGGGTGTCTGAGAACGAGAGTATCAAGAGTGGCTTATTATCACAAAAGTAGCTGCTGATGATTTGAACTCATAACTCCATCACTAGTTAGATGTAACAAACCTGGGACATGGTTACAGGATAGAGCTGGAGATATCTGATTGTGAGGTAAAGTTCCCAGGTCAGGGAGGCTAGAAGATAACATTTAATACTCACAGAATGCAATGTATCAGCATTCAAATCACATACCAGGAAAAGAAAATGGTCCTCTCTTCTGCCCAAAATTTCACCAGCATTTGGAGGCTGTGGCAGGGGAAAACCAGAAATCTGTGAATAGTAAACTTTAGAGGAACAAATACATGGTAATTTGAAAATTGGGCAAAGGTTGATAAGGATGAGCAAGCCAAGTTTCACACCAAAGGCTGCATATATACCAAGATAAGCACCCCAAAGGGAACACTTGAAATTGTGATTACATGTAATTCTATGTAAAAACAAATTTTGTCAGCAAACTGTCATACTTTTGGACATCCCTCATGTCAACTACTGCATCTTACTAGCTCAACAGAAGAGATCTCATTGGTAAGAATATTAATAGTTAGATTTTATGTACACACACACATCAATCTATGGAGATATGCAGAATATAGACTGAATATAGACTGTTGCTTAATGGAAAAGTGCAGATTGTGTTGGAGAAGGCAATGGCACCCAACTCCAGTACTCTTGCCTGGAAAATCCCATGGATGGAGGAGCCTGGTAGGCTGCAGTCCTTGGGGTCGCTAAGTCGGACACGACTGAGCGACTTCACTTTCACTTTTCACTTTAATGCATTGGAGAAGGAAATGGCAACCCACTCCAGTGTTCTTGCCTGGAGAATCCCAGGGACGGGGGAGCCTGGTGGGCTGCTGTCTATGGGATCGCACAGAGTCAGACACAACTGAAGTGACTTAGCAGCAGCAGCAGCAGCAGATTGTGTTAGTCAGTTTGTGCTGCTATAACAAAATGCCATAGACTGGGTGGCTTAAGCAACAAATGTTTATTTCTCATGGATGAGAAGCTAGAAAGTCCATGATCAAGATGATGGCAGATCAGTGTCTGGTAAGAGCTCTCTTCCTGATTTTCAGATGGCTTCCTTCTTGCAATACCCTCATATAGGAGGAGGAGAGGGAACAGAAGGTAGAGAAACAGAAAGACAGAGAGAGGAAGAGAGAGAGATCACCATCTCTTCCTCTTATGAGGGCATAAATCTCATCATGAGAGCCCCACCATTGGGATCTTTCTAAACCCAATTACCTCTCAAATCCCCCACCTCCTGCTACAGTCAGACTGGAGACTAGATCTTCAACAGACAAAATTCAGTTCAGTTCAGTTCAGTTCAGTTCAGTCGCTCAGTCATGTCTGACACTTTGCAACTCCATGGATTGCATGTAGCACACCAGGCTTCTCTGTCCATCACCGACTCCTGGAGCTTACTCAAACTCATGTCCGTTGAGTCGGTGATACCATCCAACCATCTCACCCTCTGTCGTCCCCTTCTCCTCTCACCTTCAATCTTTCCCAGCATCAGGGTCTTTTTAGATGAGTCAGTTCTTCGCATCAGGTGGCCAAAGTATTGGAGTTTTAACTTCAACATTAGTCCTTCCAATGAATATTCAGGACTGAGTTCCTTAGGATGGACTGATTGGATCTCCTTGCAGTCCAAGGAACTCTCAAGAGTCTTCTCCAACACCACAGTTCAAAAGCATCAATTCTTCATGCTCAGCTTTCTTTATAGTCCAACTCTAACATCTATACATGACTACTGGAAAAACCATAGCTTTGACTAGATGGATCTTTGTTGGCAAAGTAATGTCTCTGGTTTTTAATATGCTGTCTAAGTTGATTATAACTTCTCTTCCAAAGAGCAAGCATCTTTTAATTTCATGGCTGCAAAATTGAGGGGATACAATCATTCAGTCCATAGCACATATCTTTATTCTGAGAACCTAAGGCAGAGGCTGTCTTTTAAATCTCACCTGGAAAACAGTGATTAAGTTGCTACCTCATGTCGACCAGATCAATCCATTGTGTGAATACAGTAGTTCCATAATCTCTTATATCTCCTATGTAGAGCACAACTTAAAGCCTTGCATGCAGTAGATGCTTTGAGAAATTTTCATACTCTTTGGCTATGTAATCCAACTTTTGGGAAAGTAACCAAAAAATAATCCAAAACAGGGAAACAATATTTAGTACAAAGTAATGAACTCTGAAGGTCACTGCTTTTTAAAATTAACTTGTATTTTGTGTATTCCGATGCTTTGTGTAAGCTTCCCAACTGGCTCAGTGGTAAAGAATCTGCCTTCCAGAGCAAGAGACACAGGCAGGAGATGTGGAGAGGAGACCCAGTTCAATCCCTGGGTCTGGAAGATTCCCTGGAGGAGGAAATGACAACCCACTCTGATATTCTTGCCCGGAAAATCTCATGGGCAGAGGAACCTGCAGGCTAAAGTCCCTGAGATTGCAAAGAGTCAAACACGACTTAGCAACTAAACAACAGCAATATGCAATATGATTGCTTGCTTTCTGAAGTTCATTATCTCTCCATGTGCATTTACTGAAGACCTTGCCTAGGTCACACAACGTTTTACTTCTGATAGCACAGATATCAAAATACAGTTGCTGCCAGAAGGAGCTCACAAGTTAGAAGTGGAGATAGCCACAGTACAGGGTAAGAAGTGCAGATAGGGAACCATTAAAACACTGAGTCCAAATGTGTGGTGAGTACATCTGCTGCCTTTGTGTAGGACTTTGGGACGCACTGGCTTAAGACTCCTCAAAAGCTTAAACTGGAATTCAGATTGCTTTGGAATGTAGCATGCTGAGGCACATGATCTGCTAATTCAACATGACCATGGACTTGAAATTCCTCCTCTAAGACCTCGTCACATGGCGCCTTCACACACAGTATCCTACTTGCCTTACTTCTGCTAAGACTTTTGGCTTTTCAAAATTACATGTTTGCTTAAGAATAGGTAGTTCTGGAACTCCCAAAGAAAGTGCCCTTCAAACATGGAGATGAACCAATAGTCCAGGGCATGGAAATAACGTACACTCTTGTGAGTAGATGGAGCACAACGCCAGGTGGAAAAAAAGATACATTCATTTTGCTTTCACAGAGATCAAAGAGTGTTTGCTAACACTATCACAGAGGTCAATTAATTGAATCATGCCTCTAAAAATGATGCTTTTGTTGTTATTTTAAATGGAGAAAACAAAACTTTTTGATTTAAAATCTCACAGGCCAATCAAAGAAAGCATACCTTAGACTCTAGTATCTCCAGGAAAGTTTTCAATCATCAGTGCTCATCAGAATACCATGGGCTGGAAACTAGGGACCTATACTGAATCTACTTGATCAGAATCTCTGCATGTGGGTCCTCATTACATGTTTTTATATTTGGAGGATGATAAACTTTATTGAGGTGTAATTTTCATCCAAAAATGTACCCAAGGTAAATGTACAGTTCAGTGAATAGGGACAAATACATATACTCGTGTAACTAACACTCCACAAACAGAAAAAAAAAAAAAAAAAAAAAAACCATTTGCATCACTTCAGAAAATTCCCTCTTACCCCATCCTAATCAGTCTATCCCATCTTTGGTGCCAGGCAACCACTGATCTCTTTCACTGTGTATTATTAGTTTGTCTGTCCTGGAATTTCATATAAGTGAATTCATAGAACATATCATTTTCGAAAGTTTCCACAAGTGATTATAATGGACAGTCAATATTGAGAACCACTATATAGAAGATTCCATAAAAGATAGTCACAATGATGAGCATGAGCTGGATATAAGCCAAATGGTTTTAACTCTAGAAACACATGTTTATTTAAATTGCGGTTTGAAAAATCATCCTATTAAAATTCCTATGATTCAAAACCAAAGGCCATGAAAAATTATTGGATGAAAACTGAATCACATCATCATGACTATCTGGGTCGTGAAGATTTTTTTTGTACAGACTTCCCTAGTGGCTCAGAGGTTAAAGCGTCTGCCCGCAATGCCAGAGACCTGGGTTTGATCCCTGGGTTGGGAAGATCCCCTGGAGAAGGAAATGGCAGCCCACTCTAGTACTCTTGCCTAGAGAATTCCATGGACAGAGAAGCCTGGTAGGCTACAGTCCACAGGGTCACAAAGAGTCGGACACGACTGAATGACTTCACATCATGAAAACCTATCACATATCAATTACTATATAACTAAAAAACACACATATTAATATTTCTTAGATTTCATTGTCAAATGCCAAACATCCTCCTCCAACTTAAAAAAAAATCTGCCTCAATGGAAAGTCATCCAGGTATGAGAGTACATTATTTAGCAGTACAAGACTGCAGTGTGCAAAGAGAATAAGGTCTGGGGCTGAGGATACATTTTAATAGACTCAATCATGAGCACCATAATAAGGCTTGCTGGCATGAGCTGAATCAGTAAATATGTATACAAGACCAATTAGCAGTTGTCATGGAACAGTGATCTGAACTCTGCCACTGTCTCCATGGGTATCTTTGCATCTTTGCTCTCAAGATTCCCCATTTACAAATGAGATGCTTTCAAAGGTTACTTCTGACCTCAACACTCTGTGATCTCTTTCAGTGAATTTCTTGATAAAAAATATTGCGTAACATCAATGCTAAATGTTAGCTGGTACTGTAAGTGAAAATGAAAGTCTCTCAGTTGTGTCCGACTCTTTGAGGCCCCATGGACTACACAGTCCATGGAATTCTCCAGGCCAGAATACTGGAGTGGATAGCCGTTCCCTTCTCCAGGGGATCTTCCCAACCCAAGGATCGAACTCAGGTCTCGCACATTGTAAGTAGATCCTTTACCAGCTGAGCCACCAGGGAAGCCCTGGAGTTACTGAAAGAGGAAACTAAACCAAAATCTCATTGGAAGAGTTTGTGAGGTCAAGTTATGCCAGATTCAGTTCCTAGTGTGAACACAGCACCTGTGACAGGAATAAGACTTCAATGTGAGTTTTCCACTCTTGGAAGTAAATGTGTCCTTTGGACACTATGTGGTATGTATATCATGTTTAATATTCATTTAGGAGTCACATAGAAATTCTAAGAAGATGTCAAAATTTATTTGAAGAAATTATACCATCATGCAGTTATGTAGAATATATGTCTTCCTCCTTTTTGTCACACAAGAAGGATTTATAGAACTAAATTAACTCAAAGTTTAGAATGTGCATAGGCAGAGCATTTTTCTCTCTTCCGTCTTTAGGAACCACTCACATTAATAGGGTTTTGAAATCTAAATCCAGGTTAACTTAATACAGATCTTTATAGAATATCCATAAATCCACTAGGTCATGAAATTCACATAGAAGAGAAAGTCAATATAACCCACAAAACTGTGCCTCTATTTAGATAACCATTTCAGATGTATATTTAGAGCAAAAGAAGACAACCTAGCTAATAGGCTGACTTAACTAAACAAATAAAAGCCTGTATATGCTTAAGTCACAGTGTAAAAACTACACATAAAAGATGGTGCCATGAAAACATTACCTATATCCATTCTGGTAAGAATCACTCACAAATCTATTAAAACAAAAAGAATGCTTGATAGAATGTATTCCAAATAAGGCTTTTGGACCATCAAGAAAATATGGTTTCTTTGAAAACTGCTGGAAATAGGGCAGCATATGCATAAACCTAAGTTTGTTGAAGCATTAACTATCTGAAATGCAGGACTTTCAGAAACATTTACTGTGAATAAGACTTCCCAAGTAAAGAGAAGTTCAAAAAATCATAGATGTTTCATTATTAATGTGGACACCTCCTCACCCGTATGGGATATGAAGTGCAGAGAAGATTAAGGAAAGCTTTCACTCGCAAAGGAAAGAAGAATGAGGCAGACTAGCTGCATAAAGGAGAAGGTGTAGGCACCCCACTCCAGTACTCTTGCCTGGAAAATCCCATGGACGGAAAAGCCTGGAAGGCTGCAGTCCATGAGTCGGACACAACTAAGTGACTTCACTTTCACTTTTCACTTTCATGCATTGGAGAAGGAAATGGCAACCCACTCCAGTGTTCTTGCCCGGAGAATCCCAGGGACAGGGGAACCTGGTGGGCTGCCGTCTCTCGGGTTGCACAGAGTTGGACACGACTGAAGTGACTTACCAGCAGCAGCAACATAAAGGGCACCCCAACTTTATGCTGACATGCTGGGAAAAAAATTCCCTACCCACAAAGGGAAAACAAAGCCCCAAAGGGAAATGAAGTTAGAAGAAGGGGCCAAAGCAAGAGGATGCCAGTGCTCAGTACTGGTCCTTCTGCACCTGCACCTGTGGGGTGAGACCCCTTTTTCTTCTGCCATCTCTCCCTGCCCCCTGGCTCAGGCCCGCCCCCTACAGACACCCTGCTCTTGAGAGAAAACCCTAGCTCCTGCTCACTACAGTGGAAAGACGAATCCCAGCTCCCTGGGCCTCCTGGGAATGGCTGGCAGTGAGGGTGTGCTGGGCAGACAGCTAAAAGAGAGGAAAGTGGACAGTGTGACTGTTAGTAGAGATGACACCAGCGCATTCAGGTAAAGGAGTCCGGTGCAACTGGGAGAAGTTGGGGCAAGAAGTTTTCCTTCTCTTCCTGCATCTTGCTGGGGCTGTGCCTGGTAACCACCACTCTTTCAAGAATGTCGTGTAGCAAACAGGTGCCAATGTTCTTGTTACACTAACGAGCTAAGTGACGCAGCGGACAAAGCAAGGATCCTGTTCCTGGCTCAGTCTCTCTTTGAGGACGATGATTTGCCACATCAACTCACCTTGCCAGGCACGAAGCATCAGAGGATTAGCTATTAAAGAAAGACATTTTCTCTCTCATTACAGCCTGCAATGTAAACCATCTAGAGATGTAAAGACTCTTGTTTTCACCATTAAAGTAGAAATTATTTCTGGCGGCTTTGGGAGAAAATGCAGTTCTTTCCCTTCTTGTCACAGAGGTTTTCTGGATAATTTTCTGCCCTATTAACACGGCCTCATCTTGCTTTTGAATGATGCCCATCAGTGACCCTCCTGGACTTGGGGGTGGGGAGGCTGGGCCCTGAGCCCTCACCCCCTTGGAATGTGGCATCACCAAGGGCAGAGGTCACTGGACAGCACTGAGTCCTTCCCACACACATCCCCTAACTGTGGGAAGAGGAACGTTTTCAGAGAGGAAAATGAGCTCTTCAGGCAGAGTCCACCCATTTTGCCAATGACCAGACCCCGCTCGGGCCAGACTGCCACAGGCTGTATCAGGGCTCTACTCCTGGAGAAGCAGCCTTAGAGGCTGGGATCTGCCTAGCCACAGCTCTTTCCCCACTTGTCTGCCACCACAGAGGTGGAAGGACACCTGTAGCTCCACCTACACGAATCAGAGCTCTTTGGCGTTGGTCACATCTCTCAGCCAACTTGGCTGTTGAGTGAAATTGCCCCAGGTGGCAATTTTCCTCCCTGCGTTATTGATTCATTTGGCTTGGATCTGGCCACTGGGCTGGTCACAGTCTCAGCCCCCGCCAGCGGCCCTCTCTCCCCGTCAGTTCCAAAGAAGGACCCATTGCCATCGCGTCCTCATAAATTCAGGATCAGTGTTCAAAGATGACTCGTTGGCACCATCTAGCATCATGAGTAATCATATCACCACACAAGGCAGTTATCCAGAATAGATGAGTCAGGTGTCCTTCTTTCCTGCATAAACACCTTCTTACCATGTTTTTCCTTCAGTATGTTTTCCATAGTTCAGTGAGAAGTCACTGTTATGATATCAGCATAGCAGTGATGTCTTCTGATTTATAAGGGTTTTTAAGATTGCTCTTGTTGAAAAATGTAAACAAGATTCAAAAGAATATAAGACAAAAAAATGTTAGAGCTGCACAGAGGTTTGGGGAATATATGATAGTGTGAGAAAGGTACTTGGAGAGACAGGTCTATATACAAGACAAATTTTGTAGATGTAATACATGATATTTGGTAATGAATTTTAAATAAGGGGTAAAGGGAAAGGAGGCTACAAAGATGATTCCCAATATTCTGGCTTGAATAACCAACTTCCTCTCCCTTACCCCTCTACTGTGGCAGCCACATAAACTATAATGGAAAAGAATATTTTAAGAGTGTATATATGTGTATAACTGAGCTACTTTCCTGAATAGCAGAGGTTGGCACAACACTGTAAACCAACTATACTACAATAAGAAAAACTGGGATTTCCATCAAGTAACTAACCTGACCATTCTCCTCTACTCATCACGAGAACTAATAATTAAACTCCATCTTATTAAGGCCAGCCAAGCATGACCCAGTGCTCCCAAGGAATAGTCCTACATTTTCACTCTTTTGAGGTTCCAGTATAGATAGTGAAAAGGATAAGTCATCATACTGGCTATTCTTACACAATGACAAATATCTTAATGCAAAATTCAAACCAACATTCAGAAATTTACAATTTATAAAGTAATAGAATGTTATTCAGCCTTAAAAAGGGAGATCCTGCCATTTGTGACAACATGGATGACCCAGAAGGATGTTATGCTAAGTGAAATAAGCTAGATACAGAAGGAAAGATATGCATGATCTTATACGTGGAATCTAAAAAAGTCAAATACGTAGAATCAGGGAGCAAAATGGTAGTTAGCAGCACAAGGAGGTGGGGGAAATGTGGTGATATTGGTCAAAGTGTCCAAATTTGTAGTTATGTAGGATGAATAAGTTTACAGATCCAAAGTATAATATAAAAACTATAGATAATAATACTGTAGTGAATGCTGGAAATTTGCTAAGACCATGGATTCGAGGTGCAATCTCACCATACACACAAAGACTGGTAAGTGTAAGGAGTTGGAAATGTTCATTAGCCTAATTGTAGTAATCATTTCACTATGGAAAAATCAAAACATCCCCTTAGATATAAACATTTTTACTCTTAAAAATGGATGTGTGAACCATATTTTTAGATGTTTGTGATTTTTTTCTTTGATCCAGATATTTCATGCTATAGGAACATGCCAAGGAAAGTTCAGCATTGTGTGGTTATTCTAGAAACTACTTAGGGTAAAAAGTTCTCTTCCTGGAAATTTCATATAGCAAAGGATCATGGTTATTTGACCATCTGCTTCACTAATGATGCAAGCGCCACTACCTCAGGCATCTGGGCATATTACTACACTTTTCCATGTCAAGGGAAGATTTGTCAAGACTGTCATTCTATAAGACATGCAATAAAAATTGTCATGATCTGCTTCCTTCTTAAGCAAGAGACAAAGCCTAGGTTGCCATGACACCAAACAATTTAATAAAAAATATAAAAATTCAATCAATCAGTCAGTCAGTCCTTTCATTTTCAGAAAAATCAAAAAACTTACTGGGCATAGTGTGACTTATTCTTTTAATGTCTTAAAGAGACAACCAGAATTCTTACAGTAATTTTTAGTGTGATATGCAAATAATTGAAGCAAACAATTGCCTTTAAAGTTGCCTATTTAATTGGATATTTCAAATAAAAATGCTAATGTTGCTGAAATGAGTTGATAAGTGTTCTCAAATCCCCATATCACTTGACACCTCTGGGCAATTTAAGTTGTCTTCATATTTCAAGCTCACAAGAGCAATGGAAATCAGACCTGCAATAACAGAGATTAACTTGCAGCACATGAGAGCCCAGTTTCTCATCACTGATTAGCAAGGTATAGCACACAAATGACGACCAGAGGACATATATGTGAGTTGTAACTCATATCACATAGTTGTATTACACTAAGCCAGTCATACTCCCTTATCCTCACTTTTTTTTGGCAACAGTATGCATTTGTTAAATGAGTTTTAAGGACTTTGAGTAAGTTTGTAGTTGACATGATGAATCTTCCTATGGCCAGGACCAGGACCTATTTGTTTATTTATGTTTCTCTATCTAAATCTGTCCAGAGATCTGTTATTCTATCATTATAGGAAAAAAAAAAAAACAATTTGAGGCAGATCATAAAGCTAAACATAATACAAGATACATATAAAGCTATGAGTAAAGTTCATGTGCAAAGTTTATGTAACAATCTGTGTACCATGAGAAGACGTGCCCCACAAACGTAGCTCAGTCCCACACAATAGCACAAGCAAAGTGGGTAATGTAGTGACAAGAATCACAGTGTTCACAAGAGTATTAGGAAAGAAAATTTTCATGGGTGACAGGTTTTTTTAGTATTGAATTCAGAGAGGAATGTATACTGTAGATCTTTATAAAATTGGAAAATATAGAGAACAACATCTGCAAAAGCATTCCAGCAGTAAAGTACAATAAGTAACTAGTTTCATAGGACTCTTGATGATATACCTCAATGCAGACTGATAGTATTATGTTAAAGGGAAATTTCATTAAATAATTCTGCAAAAAGACAAAATTTGTTGTTATTTAGTTACTAAGTCATATCCAATTCTTTTGTGACCCCATGGACTGTAGCCTGCCAGGATCCTCTGTCCATGGGATTTTTCAGGCAAGAACACTGGAGCAGGTGCCATTTCCTATTCCAGGGGATCTCTAGACTCAGCGGTTGAACCTGCATCTCCTGTATTGGCAGGTGGATTCTTTACCACTGAGCCACCTGGGAAGCTCAAAAAGACAAAATATGTGGTCTAAATATACTCTCTCTGATGATATACATTGGTTCCCAAAGTATAAATCTGGAGAAGTGAATATAATATATCCCCTTTAAGTTATTAGATTTTTCCTTTTCCCCACCGCATGACTCGGCTTTAGAGAAGATAAAAAAATTAAGACTATACTTTCTGAAGACCAATTAGGGTAAAGATTTTCCAGTTGGCCAATCAGAAACAAATAAGTTTTAATAGTTGCTTAAATAGCTTTGAGACAGATGTCACATCATAAAAACTACACAATGTAATACATTTCTGTATAGACGGCCATATATTGAATATCGCCCTCCCCCAAAAAATTAACAAATGAGTGGGAAAGGTCCCAAAGTTCTGTGACATGATGAAGCATATTTTTAAAAATTTCTAACCTCTCCAAATATTAATGTTAAATGCAAAATATATTTACAATGTTATGCAACTATCACCACTATCTAATTTTAAAGCATTTTACTTACCCTAAAAGCAATTACTCTCCATATTTCCACCTCTGCAGGCAAAAATTCTCTTTTTATAATTTGACTATTCTAGCCATTTCATATAAATTGAATCATAGTATATATGGAGTTTTGTGGCTGGCTTCTTCCACATAGCATCATGTTTACAAGCCTTATTTGTGTTGTAGCATACATTGTTATTGTTGAGTCACTAAGTCGTGTTCTTCTCTTTGCAAAACCATGGACTGCAGCATGCCAGGCTCCTCTGACTTCCACAATCTGCCAGAGTTTTTTCAAACTCATGTGCATTGAGTGGGTGATGCTATCTAACCATCTCATCCTCTGCCATCCAGTTCTCCTTTTGCCTTCAATATTTCCCAGCATCAGGGTCTTTTCCGAAGTCAACTCTTCTCATCAGGTGGTCAAAGTATTGGAGCTCCAGCTTCAGCATCAGTTCTTCCAATGAATATTCAGGGTTGATTTCCTTTAGGATTGACTGGTTGACCTCCTTGCTGTTCAACGGACTCTCAAGAGTCTTTTCCAGCATCATAATTTGAAAGCATCAATTCTTCGGCACTCAACCTTCATTACAGTCCGGCTCTCACATCTGTACATGACTACTGGAAAAACCTTAGCTTTGACTATATGGACCTTTTTCTGCAAAGTGATGTCTCTGCTTTTTGATACACTGCCTAGGTTTATCACAGCTTTCCTTCCAAGGAGCAAGTGTCTTTTAATTTCATGGCTGCAGTCACCATCCATAGTGATTTTGGAGCCCAAGAAAATAAAATCTGTTGCTGCTTCCACTTTTCCCCCTTCTATTTGCCACAGGACAGGATGCTATGATCTTAGTTTTTAGATGTTGAGTTTCAAGTCAGCTTTTTCACTTTCCTCTCTCATTCTCATCGAGAGGCACTTTAGTTCCTCTTCACTTTCTGCAATTAGAGTAGTTTCATCTGCATATCTGAAGTTATTGATATTTCTTCCAGCAATCTTGATTCCAGCTTGTGATTCAACCAGCCTGGCATTTCGCATTATGTACTCTGCATAGAAGTTAAATAAGCAGAAAAACAATATATAGTCGTGTCATACTCCTTTCCCAGTTTGGAATCAGTTCCATGTCTGATTCTAACTGTTGCTTCTCAACCTGCATACAGATACCTCAGGAGACAGGTAAGGTGGTGTGGTACGCTCATCTCTTTAAAAGTTTTCCACAGTCTTTTGTGATCTACACAGGCTTTAGTGCAGTCAGTGAAGCAGAAGGAGATGTTTTCCTGGAACTGCTTTACTTTTCCCATGATCCAGTACATATTATCAACTTAATCTCTGATTCATCTGCTTTTTTCTAAAGCCAGCTTGGGCTTCTTCCTGGTAGCTCAGCTGGTAAAGAATCCACCTGGAATGTGGGAGATCTTGGTTTGATTCTTGGGTTGGGAAGATCCTGTGGAGAAGGGATAGGCTACCCACTCCAGTATTCCTAGGCTTCCCTGGTGGCTCAGACAGTAAAGAATTTGCCTGCAATAGGGGAGACCTGGGTTTGATCCCTGGGTTTTGAACATCCCTTGGAGAGGCACATGAAAACCCATTTCAGTATTCTTGCCTGGAGAATCCCCATGGACAGAGGAGCCTGGTGGGCTACAGTCCATGGGGTTGCAAAGAGTTGAACACTACGGAGCTACTAAGTATACAACACAGCTTGTACATCGGGAAGTTCTTGGTTCATGTACTGCTGAAGCCTGACTTGGAGAAATTTGAGCATTACCTAGCATGTGAAATGAAAGCAACTGACTGTAGTTTGAACATTCTTTGACATTGTCCTTCTTTGGGATTGGAAAGAAAATTGACTTTTCCAGTCCTATGGCCGCTGCTGAATTTTCCAAATTTGCTGGCATATTGAGTGCAGCACTTTCACAGCATCATCTTTTAGGATTTGAAATAGCTCAGCTGGAATTCCATCACCTACACTAGCTTTGTTCATAGTGATGCTTCCTAAGGCCCACTTGACTTCACACTCCAAGATGTCTGGCTCTAGGTGAGTGAACACAGCATCATGGTTATCCGGGTCACTAAGACCTTTTTGTACAGTTCTTCTGTGTATTCTTGCCACCTCTTCTTAATATCTTCTGCTTCTGTTAGGTCCTTGCTGTCTCTGTTCTTTATTGTGTCATCCTTGCATGTGCTGTTGAAGCCTAGCTTGGAGAATTTTGAGCATTACTTTGCTAGCATGTGAGATGAGTGCAATTGTGTGGTAGTTTGAACATTGTTTGGCATTGCCAATGGGACTAATCCTAGCAGTTAACTCCTCCTCTACATTTATCCCATGCCGCTTTCTATTAATATAACTAGCTGATTTTAAAAAGACTTTGATAAATATTTGCTGATACCTGGGGTATCCCTTAGTGGGAGTATAGTTTTCCATCTCCTCTCCTTCTATTCATCTTCATTCATACTGCATTCATTGAATATATCTTTTTGTAAAGAGTCGGACACAACTGAGTGACTTCACTTTCACTTTCTTGAGGGATTCCCTGGTGGCTCAGATGGTAAAGAGTCTCCTTGCAATGTGGGAGACGTGGGTTCTATCCCCGAGTCAGGAAGATCCCCTGGAAAAGGAAAAGGCAACCCACCCCAGTATTCTTGCCTGGAGAATCCCATGGATGGAGGAGTCTGGCCGGCTACAGTCCATGGGGTCGCACAGTCCATGTGGTTACAAAGAGTCAGACATGACTGAGTGACTTCACTTTCACTTTCTTTTTTGTAAAGCACTTGGCTAGACACTGTGACAGGTCATAAGAAGAAGAATACACTGTTTCTGCCTTCAAGGATCTGAGAATTCATCAGAGGAGTAAAGACATGAATGCAAAGCTTCCTAGGGGAGGAGAGCTGAAAATGTTGCAACAATGCTAAGAAAGCACATGGTGAACTTTGAGAAAGGACAAAGAATAGGCTTAAACGGCCTTGAAGGAAGTGAATGGGCATTTCAAGTGCAAACAAAAACAGGGCAGAAACAAATTATAAGACATGTCTGGGGAAAAAAGGAAAAAAATTAATAAGGCTGAAATTCAGTGTCTGACTGACAATATGACAGAGGTTGTGTTCTGAAACATTGCAGAGAGTCTTGAATATCATGTTTAAACAGGGTTTTGTAATTAACAAGTAGCCAATGAAGATTGCTGAGCAGAAAATGACAGAGTCAGAGGTATGCTTTAGGAAAGTTAATATAGGAACAAGTAGAATGGTCAGGAAGTCTGAACGCAAGACACACACCAGAAACACACAAACACAGTGCCTGGCTAGTTCAGTAGCCTGATGAAAGCCTACTAAACTGTGAACAAAGAGATTAGAAATAGGAAGAGAAAGTAGATGACCAAGTTAGGAGGTTTTGGAAGATGGAAAATTGCCAGGCTTTGGCAATGGGTGAGATGTGAGAAACATGAGAGGTGGAGGTGAAAAATATGACTGACATTTTCAGTCTAACTGACTAGGAAAACTCAATATCATTAATGTAAAAATGGAGCACAAAAAGAAGAAAAGGTATAGGAAGTGTTGACTGATGCTTTTTTCTTTTTTTTTAAGACAGCAGCATTACAGAGGATCACTTCTCAAACTTTAAGGTACTTGAGAAACACCTGAGGATTTTGCTAAAATAAAGATTGATTCATTAGATGAGGAGTGCAGCTTGATATTCCACATGTCTAACAAGTGTATAACAAATGTCAGCGTCACTGCCCTACAGACTATAGTTTAAGGCAGTGAGGCTTCAGAGGATGACAGGCAGAGGAGTTCAGGAGAGTTTTGTTTGAAAAAAGCAGGCCTGTCGAGGAGCTATGTAAAGAAATCAGTTTGACAACAGCATTAATAAAAAATATAAAAGGAGAAACAACATAATTTAGGTCAAATATAGTTTTTAAAAGTGAAGCACAGTTATTTTTAATGTGTTTTCAATTTTTCTTGCTACTTATTCGTAGTACTCAGAAACACATATGTATACTCACTACTCCCATTCACAAACACATGCAAGCGCAAACACATGCAACCTGATTATTACATGGATTTTCCCAAACTGAAATAACTTAAGTGTCCTGGTACAGACCAGTATCTATATTAACAAATAAGATGGAGAATGAAGAATCTAACGCACCTTCCAAAATATCATATTCAAGCATAACTGACTCCAAGATGCACTCTCTCCTGGAACCTTCACACCTAACTTCATGAAAACATTGATCATATGGATAAATAACTTTATTCTTATAATTCTTAGATATAAATATGAATTATCTCTACTTGGCATCTTTTACTAGTCGGTTAGTCAACATTCCTGTCAGATATACCATTTAGCATAAGTAATACAAATTAAATATTTTTTTAATTAAATTTATTTATTTTTTTAATTACAATACTGTATTTGTTTTGCCATACATTGACACGAATCAGCCATAGGTGAACACAATCGCCCAATGCCGAAGCCCCCTCCCACCTCCCACCCCACATCCTCTACCTGAATCATCCTGTGCATCAGCCCCATGCATCCTGCATCCTACACCAAACATAAATATTTTGCTGACTTTCTATCTTCTCTAAAGAATTTGGCTAGCCTGACTTATATATGTAGAGACTCAGATGATCACACTTAATGGGCAGGGAAGGTGCATCGATACAGCATGAGCACTTGACAGTGCACAGCGTCTCAGAAAAATCATGGATGTTCTTTTAACCAAGAAGTTGGCTTCTCTACTATCCAAAAGAAAGGGCATCAAAACAACCAGAACACCTGCTGTGAAAACACTTCCTTCACTGGTCTCTGAAATCTCTATTCTAGGCTGGCTTTCATAAGAAACATAAAATCTTCCGTACTCTGTCACCTGGGAAGCTGTGATGTTAACTGCCAAGGACTGCGTGACACAAAAGCTGAAACCAAAGGGCAAGAAGAGGCCCCACGGGGATAAGCAAACATGGGCACTGTGACCCTCCCAGGCATATATTGTCACTGTGGGGGAGGACATGTGGAGCATCACAGGGGGCATTTCCTCTGGCCCTTAGCTTTTAGAAGGCTCTCTGCACATTCTCAGCAGAGGAAATGGCAGGAGTGATGAGCCTATTTTCAAAGCCCTCCCCAACAACCTTCAGATTTGATGCATTTGGACTGCACTTAAAAAGATCAAATAACTAGCCTCTGGTTTTAGGTGCATTTCAAATGAGTCACCTTTCAAAGAAATAATTGGAGGCAAACTGAGAAAGTAGCAAGCACTCAATAAATGCTTCTAAGAATGAGTGAAATGAATGATTGTGTGTGAGACAGTGAATGTAAAGCTTACAATCTAAAGAGTCTAAATCTATAAATGATCAGAAAAGTACATTTCCTGAGGAAACTGTTTCATCTCAATTTGAGAATACTAATTTCTGGCCTTAAGAGTGCAGATAATGTATTTTCCCATCCATTTCATATAGGTTTGTACACTAGCTTTTCCAGACAAATTTCATTTAGGAGAAAAAAAATAACTCGATTCTCTGCCTGAGCCCCGGAACCTGATTGATTTGGTTGAGAAACCTGATCCTACTGGCTTTTGTCCCGTGCTGTAGCTCTCTGATGAAGTTTTAGCTACATTAGACTGGCTTGTACTCATCTAAACTTATAAATCCCAGGTAGATTTGAGAGGGACCCAAAGAGCTAAAAAAATGACTTCTCTTCTGCTTCTATACCAACCCATTTCCCATTGTCAATATGTCAATTGCTTTTGTTCACTGAGCAATGGCCAAGTTCCTACAATAAATTATTATGAGGTGTAGAAATCAGTAAATTATGAGCTTTAATTTCCAGAGAAATAAATAAAATATTTATGAGATGATTATGGAAGCCTTCCTTAGAATCATTTCAAATGATTTTGAAAGATTATCTTGATATTAAAAACAAAATAGTACCAATAATTAATTTTCATTGCTAATTTTGGAAGAAAATTGAAACTGTTTGCTCAAATATGTATTTGTGGAAAAATAGTTCATGTTAACTACCAAAGACACCGAACTGTAGCTAACTTGATAAGAAGCCATTATTAGGGAGTAAATAATGATTCTATTAAACGTTGATGAACATATGGTAATCTAAATATATTTACAGTGTTAACAATCTAAAATGCAGGACTTTCAGAAACACTTACCGTGAATAAGACTTCCCAAGTAAAGAGACGTTCAAAAATCATAGATGTTACATTATTAATGTGGACACCTCCTCACCTGTATGGGACGTGAAGTGCAGAGAAGGTTAAGGAAAATTTCACTTGCAAAGGAAAGAAGAATGAGGCAGACTAGCAGCATAAGGGCTCCCAACTTTATTCTGGAAAAAATTCCTACCCACAAAGGGAAAACAAAGCCCCAAAGAGAGATGGAGAAGGCAATGGCACCCCCTCCAGTACTTTTGCCTGGAAAATCCCATGGACGGAGGAGCCTGGAAGGCTGAAGTCCATGGGGTTGCTGAGGGTTGGACACGACTGAGCGACTTCCCTTCCACTTTTCACTTTCATGCATTGGAGAAGAAAATGGCAACCCACTCCAGTGTTCATACCTGGAGAATCCCAGGGACGGGGGGAGCCTGGTGGGCTGTGTTCTATGGGGTCGCACAGAGTCAGACACGACTGAAGTGACTTAGCAACAAAGGGAGCTGAAGTTGCAAGAAGGGGCCAAAGCAAGAGGATGCCAGTGCTCAGTACTGGTCCTTCTGCACCTGCACCTGTGGGGTGAGACCCCTTTTTCTTCTGCCATCTCTCCCTGCCCCCTGGCTCAGGCCCGCCCCCTACAGACACCCTGCTCTTGAGAGAAAACCCTAGCTCCTGCTCACTACAGTGGAAAGACGAATCCCAGCTCCCTGGGCCTCCTGGGAATGGCTGGCAGTGAGGGTGTGCTGGGCAGACAGCTAAAAGAGAGGAAAGTGGACAGTGTGACTGTTAGTAGAGATGACACCAGCGCATTCAGGTAAAGGAGTCCGGTGCAACTGGGAGAAGTTGGGGCAAGAAGTTTTCCTTCTCTGCCTGCATCTTGCTGGGGCTGTGCCTGGTAACCACCACTCTTTCAAGAATGTCGTGTAGCAAACAGGTGCCAATGTTCTTGTTACACTAACGAGCTAAGTGACGCAGCGGACAAAGCAAGGATCCTGTTCCTGGCTCAGTCTCTCTTTGAGGACGATGATTTGCCACATCAACTCACCTTGCCAGGCACGAAGCATCAGAGGATTAGCTATTAAAAGAAAGACATTTTCTCTCTCATTACAGCCTGCAATGTAAACCATCTAGAGATGTAAAGACTCTTGTTTTCACCATTAAAGTAGAAATTATTTCTGGCGGCTTTGGGAGAAAATGCAGTTCTTTCCCTTCTTGTCACAGAGGTTTTCTGGATAATTTTCTGCCCTATTAACACGGCCTCATCTTGCTTTGAATGATGCCCATCAGTGACCCTCCTGGACTTGGGGGTGGGGGAGGCTGGGCCCTGAGCCCTCACCCCTTGGAATGTGGCATCACCAAGGGCAGAGGTCACTGGACAGCACTGAGTCCTTCCCACACACATCCCCTAACTGTGGGAAGAGGAACGTTTTCAGAGAGGAAAATGAGCTCTTCAGGCAGAGTCCACCCATTTTGCCAATGACCAGACCCCGCTCGGGCCAGACTGCCACAGGCTGTATCAGGGCTCTACTCCTGGAGAAGCAGCCTTAGAGGCTGGGATCTGCCTAGCCACAGCTCTTTCCCCACTTGTCTGCCACCACAGAGGTGGAAGGACACCTGTAGCTCCACCTACACGAATCAGAGCTCTTTGGCGTTGGTCACATCTCTCAGCCAACTTGGCTGTTGAGTGAAATTGCCCCAGGTGGCAATTTTCCTCCCTGCGTTATTGATTCATTTGGCTTGGATCTGGCCACTGGGCTGGTCACAGTCTCAGCCCCCGCCAGCGGCCCTCTCTCCCCGTCAGTTCCAAAGAAGGACCCATTGCCATCGCGTCCTCATAAATTCAGGATCAGTGTTCAAAGATGACTCGTTGGCACCATCTAGCATCATGAGTAATCACATCCCCACCCAAGGCAGTTATCCAGAATAGATGAGCCAGGGGTCCTCCTCTCTTACACACATAAATTTTTACCATATTTTTAGTTTAGTATGTTTTCCATAATTCAGTGAAAACAGAACACTCTTTGACATAAATCACAACCATATTTTTAATCCATTTGCTAGATAATGGAAATAGAAACAAAAATAAACAAAAGAGATCTAATTAAACTTAAAAACTTTTCCATAGTAAGGGAAACCATAAACAAAATGAAAAGGCCACCTCCAGAACGAGAGAAAATATTTGCACATGATACTACTGATAAAAGATTAATTTCCAAGAAATACAATCAGTTCATATAGCTTGATATTAAAATAACCAAACAGCCCAATCAAAAATGAAGAGAAGATTTAAATAAACATTTCTCCAAGATGGCCAGCAGGCACATTAAAAGATCATCAATTATTAGAGAAATACAAATCCAAACTACAATGAGATATCACCTCAAACCAGTTAGCAGAAACTGTGTGTGCGCTCAGTCATGTCCAACTCTTTGCAATTCCATGGACTATAGATGGCCAGCCTCCTCCATTCATGGAATTTTCTGGATAAGAATACCAGAGTCAGTTGCCATTTCCTACTCCAGCAGATCTTCCCCACTCCAGGGATTGAATCCACATTTCCTGTGTATTCTGCATTGCAGGAGGATTCTTTGGCCACCTGGGAAGCCCAATGAAGAAAACTGCAACAGTGGCAAAAGGACTGGAGAGCGCCCATGTGTCTTGAACCATCCTCAAAAGGTAATTGAATCACTTTGTAGTTGGAAGGAGCCACTGATCTGCAGCCAGCAGATATCAATTAAAATGGCCATAATTAAAATATCTGCAAATAATAGATGCTAGAGGGTGTGGAGAAAATGGAACTCTCTTACAATGTTGGTGAGAATGTAAATTTGTGCAGACACTATTGAGAACAATAAGGAGGATCCTTTAAAAACAACTAAAAATAGAGCTCCCATGTGATCAGCAATAACACTCATGGGCATATATCCACAGGAAACTATAATTTGAAAAGATACATGCACTGTTCATTAACCTAAATGTCTATAAACAGATGAAAGGATAAAGAAGATGTGGTATATATACACAATGGAATATTACTCGTTCATTAAAAAGAATAAAATAATGCCATTTTCAACAACATGGATGGAGTTAGAGATTGTCATACTGAGTGAAGTAAGTTCGACAGATAAAGACAAATATCACATGATATCATTTATATATATAAGTATGCCAACTGACTTTAATCATGTCTGACACTTCGCGACCCCATGGACCATGACCCACCAGTTTCCTCTATCCATGGGATTCTCCAGGCAAGAATACTGGAGTGGGTTGCCATGTCCTCCTCCAGGGGATCTTCCCAACTCAGGAATTGAAACTACATCTCTTATGTCTCCTGCATTGGCACCTGGGTTCTTTACCACTAGTACCACGTGGAAAGCCTGATGTCATTTATATGTATAATCTAAAAAAGTGATACAAATAAACTTGTTTACCAAACAGAAATAGACTCAGAGACATAGAAAACAAACTTATGGTTACCAAAGGGGATAGTTGTGGGGGGGATAAATTAGGAGTTTTGGATTAACATATACACACTACTATAAATAAAATTAGTAAACAAAGGACATATATAGAGTGCAAGGAACTATACTCAATATAATACATATTATATATCATATAATCTATAATAGAAAAAATCTGTATAACTGAAACACTTTGCTGTACACTTGAAACTAACATAACTTTGTAAAATTTTTTAATGTTTAATTTAAAAAATGATGAGATTTTATGAATCTAATAAATCATTCTCAAATGTATAAAGCAAAAATTAGATATACCTGCTAAACGAGTAATCCTGATATAATACTAGTGAGATTTGTACATAACTTTTTACTATTGACAGTTAATTCTTATAAAAATTAAATATTAATGACAAAATACAATTAACAACCTTAATGAACAAAAATTGAATTCTATACACAAAAGCTAAAAACATCAATTATTTTCATAGATAAATGGAACACTTACATATATTAATTATATTAAGGGTTTGAGAAAGTTAAGTTTCAGAGAACTGGTACTTGATTAAAACACAAGTTAGATGTCAATAGCAATTTTTTAAATTCCCTTACATCTGGAAATTTTAAAGCACATTTCTAAGTCACAGATTAAAGAATAATGGATGAAAGTTTTTAAATACATAGGACTAAATAATACTAAAATTCTTCATATAAAACCTATTAGATATAAATAGCTGGTATTTAGAAGGAAAGTTATTGTCTCACATGTTTTATCAGAAAATGATATCAATTATTATTTAATTTATTTAAATCATCTCAAAATTAATATCCTATATATCTAACATAAGAAACTTGAATAAAGAACAAGATAAAATGTAATAAAAGAGACAACAATGATAAGAAAAACTCAATGAAATAAAAAGCAAAGAGATTAAAAAGAGTATACAAAACCAAAGATTGTGTCTTTGAAAAACTGATTCATAAAATAGACAAATCTTTGGTAAAATTTATCCTAACAAAAGGTAGAAGGCAAAAAATACAATTCTAGAAAGCAAAGTGGCTCCTTAATATAGGTACAGATCAGATTAAAAGTAGAATAAGATAATACTTTGAAAAACTTTATGCCAAAGAAGACAACTAGACAAATTCTAATTACCAACACATCACCAAAAATTTTTTTAAATACAGTTTTAATAGTCCAATAACTATTTTAAAAATTGAAGTGGTATTAAGATCTTTCTCATAAAGAAAATAACACAAAGAAAGTCTTTTGTTAGTGTTTTCTACCAAACTATGAAGAACCAGATTATTTCCATCTCAAATAATATATTCTAGAAAATAAAATAGATAATACTCCCTAACCTATGGTTTTTCCTGTGGTCATGTATGAATCTGAGAGTCGGACTGTGAAGAAGGCTGAGCGCCAAAGAATTGATGCTGTTGAACCGTGGTGTTGGAGAAGACTCTTGAGAGTCCCTTGGACTGCAAGGAGATCCAACCAGTCCATTCTGAAGGAGATCAGCCCTGGGATTTCTTTGGAAGGAATGATGCTAAAGCTGAAACTCCAGTACTCTGGCCACCTCATGCGAAGAGTTGACTCACTGGAAAAGACTCTGATGCTGGGAGGGATTAGGGGCAGGAGGAGAAGGGGACAACAGAGGATGAGATGGCTGGATGGCATCACTGACTCAATGGACATGAGTCTGAGTGAACTCCGGGAGTTGGTGATGAACAGGGAAGCCTGGCGTGCTGCAATTCATGGGGTCGCAAAGAGACTGAGCGACTGAATTGAACTGAACTGAACTCATTCTATGAAGTTATTATAATCTTGATATCTGAGCCAAAAGACAATATAAGAATGAAACTTAATATGCCATTCTCTCTCATGACCTAGATTATAGAAAAATCTTAAAATTAAAAAGAGTTAATTGAGTCAAATAATATGTAAAGATACTACTATACAATGATCAAGTTGAATTTATCCGAAGCAGTCAAGTGGCTGGCCTAAATATAATAAATATTATTATGTTAACATATTAACCACCATGTGAGAAATTCATTTTAAACATGCATCTAGACCCATGTGGAATTTGCTTCCCACTGACACTCATTCATTAATTATTCCAATATATTTAATGAATACAGACTCTATTACACATATGTATCACATGACATTGTGATAATATATTTATGCAGTGGCCTCGTCAAAGAAACTGAGTCCTCCTTAAAGGCAGCCATTATTCACACTGTATCTATAGCACAATCACTGGAAAGAGTGCATATATAACTTATGTGCATATATATGTGTGATATATGCATGGGATAGCCTAAGAAACAGAGCAAAATTTACCTAGTGTAGAGTCAGGAAAGCCTTGTTTGAGTTGCATGTGTACTTGCTCAGTCACTCAGTTATGTCCGACTCTTTGTGACCCTGTGGACTGTAGCCCGCCAGGCTCCTCTGACCATGGAATATTCCAGACAAGAATACTGGAGTGGGTTGCCATTTCCTGCTCCAGGGATCTTCCCCACCCAGGGATCAAGCCTGTGTCGCTTGCATTGGCAGGTGGATTCTTTACCATCTGAGCCAGCTGGGAAGTCCCCTGTTTGGCAGTGCCCAAACAGGAACTTACCTTAAAAGATGCATGTGGCAATAGTCAAGCTACGGAAATAACCTAAATATCTATCGACAGATCAATGGATAAATAAAATGTTGTGCTACCATCCAGTGAAATGTCATTCTGCTTTAAAAAAGAAAGAAATCCTGCTATTTGCAACAGCATATATGGATCTGCAGGACATTATGCTTACTGAAATAAGCCAGGTACAGAGAGACAAATATTGTATTAGTTCACTTAGGCTTATTAAACAATTCCCCATTTTTGCTCGCTCCAACCCCTTGAAACCACAATTCTGTTCTCTGCTTCTCTTTTAAGAGACAACATGCAGTATTTGTTCTGTATCTGCCTTACTTCATTTAGAGTAATATCCTTAGCTCCATACACAGTGTTGTATATGGCATGATTTACTTCTTTAAAAATGCCTTGGAGTACAGAACGAAGCAGGGCAAAGGCTAACAGAGTTCTGCCAAGAGAACGTACTAGTCATAGCAAACACCCACTTCCAACAACACGCAAGATGACTCTACACATGGACATCACCAGATGGTCAACACCAAAATCAGATTGATTATATCTTTTGCAGCCAAAGATGGAGAAGCTCCATACAGTCAACAAAAACAAGACCAGGAGCTGACTGTGGCTCAGATTATGAATTCCTTATTGGCAAATTCAAACTTAAATTGAAGTAAGTGGGTAGAACCACTAGACCATTCAGGTATGACCTAAATCAAATCTCTTATGACTACACAGTGGAGGTGAGAAATAGATTTAAGGGACTAGATCTGATAGAGTACCCGAGGGAACTATGGAATGAGGTTCGTGACATAGCACAGGAGACAGGGATCAAGACCATCCTCAAGAAAAAGAAATGCAAAAAAAGCAAAATAGCTGTCCAAGGAGCCCTTACAAATAGCTGTGAAAAGAAGAGAGGCAAAAAGCAAAGGAGAAAAGGAAAGATATAAGCATCTGAATGCAGAGCTCCAAAGAATAGCAAGGAGAGATAAGAAAGCCTTCCTCAGCAATCAATGCAAAGAAATAGAGGAAAACAACAGAATGGGAAAGACTAGAGATCTCGTCAAGGAAATTAGGGATACCAAGGGAACATTTCATGCAAAGATGGGCTCGATAAAATACATAAATGGTATGGACCTAACAGAAGCAGAGGATATTAAGAAGAGGTGGCAAGAATATACAGAAGAACTATACAAAAAAGATCTTCAGGACCCAGAGAATCACAAAGCTGTGACCACTCACACTCACCTGGAGCCAGACATCCTGGAAAGTGAAGTCAGGTGGGCCTTAGAAAGCATCACTACGAACAAAGCTAGTGGAGGTGATGGAATTCCAGTGGAGCTCTTTCAAACCCTGAAAGATGATGCTGTGAAAGTGCTGCACTCAATATGCCAGCAAATTTGGAAAACTCAGCAGTGGCCATAGGACTGGAAAAGGTCAGTTTTCATTCCAATCCCAAAGAAGGGTAATGCCAAAGAATGCTCAAACTACCACACAATTGCACTCATCTCACATGCTAGGCAAGTAATGCTCAAAATTCTCCAAGCCAGCCTTCGGCAATACGTGAACTGTGAACTTTCAGATGTTCAAGCTGGTTTTAGAAAAGGCAGAGGAACCAGAGATCAAATTGCCAACATCCACTGGATCATCAGAAAAGCAAGAGAGTTCCAGGAAAACCTCTATTTCTGCTTTATTGACTATGCCAAAGCCTTTGACTGTGTGGATCACAATAAACTGTGGAAAGTTCTAAAAGAGATGGGCATACCAGACCACAGGACCTGCCTCTTGAGAAATCTGTATGCAGGTCAGGAAGCAACCATTAGAACTGGACATGGAACAACAGACTGGTTCCAAATAGGAAAAGGAGTACGTCAAGGCTGTATACTGTCACCCTGCTTATTTAACTTATATGCAGAGTACATCATGAGAAACACTGGGCTGGATGAAGCACAAGCTGGAATCAAGATTGCTGGGAGAAATATCAATAGCACCAGATATGCAGATGACACCACCTTTATGGCAGAAAATGAAGAGGAACTAAAGACCCTTTTGATGAAAATGAAAACGGAGAGTGAAAAAAATGTCTTAAAACTCAACATATCAGTGTATGGCAAAACCAACACAGTATTGTAAGTAAAAATAAATAAATAAATAAAGAGAAAAAAACCTCAACATTCAGAAAACTAAGATCATGGCATCCAGTCCTATCACTACATGACAAATAGATGGGGGAACAATGGAAACAGTGAGAGACTTTATTTGGTGGGGGGGGAGTGCTTCAAAATCACTGCAGATGGTAACTCAGCCATGAAATTAAAAGACGCTTGGTCCTTGGAAGAAGTTTTGACCAACCTAGAGAAAGTGAAGTGAAAGTCTCTCAGTCGTCTGACTCTTTGCAACCCCGTGGACTGTAGCCTACCAGGCTCCTCTGTCCATGGGATTCTCCAGGCAAGAGTACTAAAGCAGAGACACTACTTTTGCCAACAAAGGTCCATCTAGTCAAAGCTATGGTTTTTCCAGTAGTCATGTATGGGTGTGAGAGTTGGACTATAAAGAAAGCTGAGAGCTGAAGAATTGATGCTTTTGAGCTGTGGTGTTGGATAAGACTCTTGAGAGTCCCTTGGACTGCAAGGAGATCCAACCAGTCCATCCTAAAGGAACTCAGTCCTGAATATTCACTGGAAGGACTGATGCTGAAACTGAAACTATTATACTTTGGCCACCTGATGCAAAGAACTAACTCATCAAGGCGGGAGAAGAAGGGGACGACAGAGGATAAGATGGTTGAATGGCATCACCAACACAATGGACATGAATTTGATTAAGCTCCGGGAGTTGGTGATGGGCAGGAAAGCCTGGCGTACTGCAGTTCACGGGGTCACAAAAAGTCAGACACAAGTGAGCAATTGAACTGAACTAAACAACACTTGTTATCTTGTTGTTGGCATTTCTTTTTATAATAGCCATTCTATAAAGTGGGAGCTGATATCACATTGTGGTTTTCTTTTATTTCCCTAATAATGAGTGATGTTAATCACCTTTTCATATAGCTCTTGGCTATTTGTATATCTTCTTTTGAGACATGTCTACTCAAGAAAATTATGCTGGTAAAACTGGATGTCTACATGCAAAGTATAAAAATGGATCTGTGTCTTATGCCATATATAAATATCAGCTTAAAAGGATTTACAGACTTCAAGATAATACCCGAAACTATAAAACTCCAAGAAGAAAACACAGAAGGATGCCTTCTGGACTTCAATCTTGGCAACGATTTCTTGGATATGGCACAAAAGCATAGGCAACAAAAAACACATATTGACAAGTGGGATCACATCAAACTCAAAAGCTTCTGTAGAGTAAAGGGAACAATCAATAAAATTACAAGGCAAACAATGGAATGGGAGAAAATATTGGCAAATTCTGTATCTTTTAAACGGTTTATAATATTTGAGGAACTCCTACAACTCAATAGCAAAATAATAATAGTAATAATGACATTTGAAAATGTACAAGTCACTTAAATAGACGCTTCTGTTTTATTCATTTTTAGCTTTATTATTCTCTCATCAGCAAATATCATCTGCATTTTTTTTTACTATTTTGACTTTATTTTCTTCTTTGAAGTTCAGTTATTGCAAACTTATCTAACCAACTGATAAGAACCTAGTGATATATTCTCTGTTTAAAAGCTGTATAATTCAATCTTTACTTTTATATAATTTCAAATTTGGAGGTTATATATGTCATGTATTCTTTTCTTAAATTTGTATTGGAGTTTATAGTTGATTTTCAATGTAATGTTAGTTTCAGGAATACAACGAATTGAATCAGTAATACATATACATATATCTACTCTTTTTAGATTCTTTTCCCTTATAGATATTATAGGGTACTGAGTAGAGTTCTCTGTGGGTCTTTTTAAAATTATTTATTTATTTATTTAGTGGGAGGTTAATTACTTTATAATATTGTAGTGGCTTTCGCTATACATCGACACGAATCAGCCATGAGCGTACATGTGTCCCCCATCCTGAACTCAGCTCCCACCTCCCTCCACATCCTATCCCTCAGGGTCAACCCAGTGCACTGGCCCTGAACACCCTGTCTCATGCATCAAACTTGGACTGGCAATCTATTTCACATATGGTAATATACATGTTTCAATGCTATTCTTTCAAATCATCCCACCCTCTCCTTCGCCCAGAGTCCAAAAGTCTGTTCTTTACATCTATGTCTCTTTTGCTGTCTTGCATATAGGATCATCATTGCCATCTTTCTAAATTCCATATATATGTGTTAATATACTGTATTGGTGTTTTTCTTTCTGGCTTACTTCACTCTGTACAACAGGCTCCAGTTTCATCCACCTCATTAGAACTGATTCAGATGTAATGGTTGAGTAACATCCCATTGTGTATATGTACCAGAGCTTTCTTATCCATTCATCTGCTGATGGACATCTAGGTTGCTTCCATGTCCTGGCTATTATAAACAGTGCTACGATGAACATCGGGGTACATCTGTCTTTTCAATTCTGGTTTCCTCAGTGTGTATGCCCAGCAGTGGGATGGCTGGGCCATATGGAAGTTCTATTTCCAGTTTTTTAAGTAATCTCCACACTGTGCTCCATAGTGGCTGTACTAGTTTGCATTCCCACCAACAGTGTAAGAGGGTTCCCTTTTCTCCACACCCTCTCCAGCATTTATTGCTTGTAGTCTTTTGACAGCAGCCATCCTGATCAGCGTGAGATGATACCTCATTGTGGTTTTGATTTGCATTTCTCTGATAACGAGTGATGTTGAGCATCTTTTCATGTGTTTGTTAGCCATCTGTATGTCTTCTTTGGAGAAATGTCTGTTTAGTTATTTGGCTCATTTTTGATTGGGTCATTTGTTTTTCTGGTATTGAGCTGCATGAGCTGCTTGTATATTTTTGAGATTAATTCTTTGTCAGTTGCTTCATTTGCTATTATTTTCTCCCATTCTGAAGGCTGTCTTTTCACCTTGCTTATAGTTTCCTTCGTTGTGCAAAAGCTTTTACATTTAATTAGGTCCCATGTGTTTATTTTTGCTTTTATTTCCATTACTCTGAAGGTGGATCATAGAGGATCCTGCCATGATTTATGTCAGAGAGTGTTTTACCTATGTTTTCCTCTAGGAGTTTTATAGTTTCTGGTCTTACACTTAGATCTTTAATCCATTTTTAAATTATTTTGTTAGAAAGTGTTTGAGTTTCATTCTTTTACAAGTAATTGACCAGTTTTCCCAGCACCACTTGTTAAAGAGGTTGTCTTTTCTCCATTGTATACTCTTGCCTCCTTTGTCAAAGATAAGGTGTCCATTGGTGCGTGAATTTATCTCTGGGCTTTCTATTTTGTTCCATTGATATATATTTCTGTATTTGTACCAGTACAGTACTGTGCCAGTATAGTCTTGATGACTGTAGGTTTGTAGTATAGTCTGAAGTCAGGCAGGTTGATGGTATCTCTTTATTAGTTATCTATTTTATATGTAGTAATAAGTATCTGTCACTCCCCATCTCCCAATCTATACATCCCCCACCTTTCTTCTCTGGCAACCATCAGTTTGTTTTCAACACCTGTGACTATTTATTTTTTACAAATAAATTCATTTGTACCATTTTTTTAGATTCCACATATAAGCAATATCATACTATATGTATTGTTCTCTGATTTCATTCAATATGGAAATCCTTAAACCCATCCATATTGCTATAAATGGCATTATTTTATTCTTTTTGTGGCTAAGTAGTATTCTGTTGCATATATGCACCACACTTTCCTTATCCATTTCTCTGTCAGTGGACATTTAGGTTGCTTCCTTGTCCTGGCTATTTTAAGTAGTGCTGCAATAAACACTGGAGTGCATCTATCTTTTCAAATTATGGTTTCCTGTGATGCATGCTCAGGGGTGGAATTGCTGGATCATATGGTAGCTCTATTTTTTAGTTTTTAAGGAATTTCCATACTGTTCTCCATAGTAGCTCTACCAATTTACATTTCCACTAACAGTATAGGAGAGTTTCCTTTTTCCATACCCTCTCTAGTATTTGTTGTTTGTAGGTTTTTAAAAAATCTACAGTGGATCTCATAGTTCTTTTATCTTTTAGTTAATTTTTATTGGGGTATAGTTGATTTACACTGCCATGTTAGTTTCTGCCATACAGAAAAGCTAATCAGTTACACACATACACTTATCCACTCCTTTGAAGGTTCTTTTCCCATACGTTGTTGTTCAATCACAAAGTCATGTCCGACTCTTTGCAACTCCATGGACAGCAGCTTGCAGGCTTAGATAGATGATAGACAGATACACTAAATAGGTTTCTAGTCTCTGCTACTCCACCTTATTCTGAGTGTATCTCTGAAAAATATATATATTTTTAATAGTAAGATTATCTCATGTCTACTTATTGATATGCCACTTTTTGCTTTTGTTTCTTTGTGTTAAGCTTTTTCAGAAAATTTCCTCTGTGTTTTGTCCTTCCCTATATTAGTCTACTTTTCTTTGTTTTATTTCAATTATGCCTTCTAAAGTTTATTGTTTTTAGTGCCAAATGCTACTTTAATAACTATGGCTTTATGCAATAAACTTAAATCATGATTTCTTTAATTATAAACTGTAGAAAATTCCATAGAGGTTACACACTGTGACAGAAAAGAAAATAACTACTTAATACTTCTTCTGACTCTAAATCTGCCTCTATCTCTTACTTCCTATTTTTATGTTCATATTTTTAGTTCATATGGTTATCTTCATATATACAAGTAATAAATTAAGAATAATTTTATTTAATCAACTTTTAAAGCAATCACTATAAAAGGTAAAGGAGTAATTACACTTAAATATTCCCCCAACTGCTCTACCAATTTATACCTGCTGATTTGGATCAGAAAGAACATTGTTCCTATTTCATTAAATGTTATTGTGGCAGAAAGTAGATATACACCAATTTCATTTCCTCTTTCTAGGAACTCACAAAGGCTACATTTCCCATCCTCCCTTGTAGTTAGGTTGGACCATGTGATGAGTTATACCACCAAGAATGTGGAAACTATAAGCAAGGTGAAAAGACAGCCTTCAGAATGGGAGAAAATAATAGCAAATGAAGCAACTGACAAACAACTAATCTCAAAAACATACAAGCAACCCCTGCACCTCAATTCCAGAAAAATAAACCAGCACCCTCAAAAATGAGCCAAATAACTAAACAGACATTTCTCCAAAGAAGACATACATCTCCCAGTATACTGGAAATAAAAGCAAAGATAAACAAATGGGATCTAATTAAAATTAAAAGCTTCTGCACAACAAAGGAAACTATAAGCAAGGTGAAAAGACAGCCTTCTGAATGGGAGAAAACAATAGCAAATGAAACAACTGACAAACAACTAATCTCAAAGACATATAAGCAACTTATGCAGCTCAACTCCAGAAAAATAAATGATCCAATAAAAAAATGGGCCAAAGAACTAAATAGGCATTTCTCCAAAGAAGACATACGGATGGCTAACAAACACATGAAAAGATGCTCAACATCACTCATTATCAGAGAAATGCAAATCAAGACCACAATGAGGTATCATTTCACACCAGTCAGAATGGCTGCGATCCAAAAGTCTACAAGCAATAAATGCTGGAGAGGATGTGGAGAAAAGGGAACCCTCTTACACTGCTGGTGGGAATGCAAACTAGTACAGCCATTATGGAAAACAGTGTGGAGATTCCCAAAAATTGCAAATAGAACTGCCTTATGACCCAGCAATCCCACTGCTGGGCACCGGGAACACGAGATTGAAAGAGACACGTGTACCCCAATGTTCATTGCAGCGCTTTTTTTTATAGCCAGGACATGGAAGCAACCTAGATGTCCATCAGCAGATGAATGGATAAGAAAGCTGTGGTTCATATACACTTGGTACTGACACCTTATCCCCCTTAAAAGAATAAATTTGACTCAGTTCTAATGAGATGGATGAAATTGGAACCGATTATACAGAGTGAAGTAAGCCAGAAAGAAAAACACCAATACAGTATACTGACACATATATATGGAATTTAGAAGACAGTAATGATGACCCTATATGTGAGACAACAAGAGACACAGAGGTATAGAGTGGACTTTTGGACTCTGAGGGGGGAGGGAAAGGGTGGGATGGTTTGGGAGAATGGCAGTGAAGCATGTGTATTTTCCTGTAAGACGAAGCGCTAATCTATGTTTGGTGTAGGATGCAGGATGCATGGGGCTGATGCACAGGATGATTCAGGTAGAGGAGTGTGGGGTGGGGGGTGGGAGGGGCTTCGGCATTGGGCGATTGTGTTCACCTATGGCTGATTCGTGTCAATGTATGGCAAAACAAATACAGTATTGTAATTAAAAAATAAATAAATTTAATTTAAAAAAAAAAAGGACATACAGATGGGGCTAACAAACACATGAAAGGTTCCTCAACATCCTCATTATCAGAGAAATGCAAATCAAAACCACAATGAGGGACCATTTCACGCCAGTCAGAATGGCTGCAATCCAAAAGTCTACAAGCAATAAATGCTGGAGGGGATGTGGAGAAAAGGGAACCCTCTTACACAGTTGGTTGGAATGCAAACTAGTACAGCCACTATGGAGAACAGTGTGGAGATTCCTTCAAGAACTGGAAATAGAACTGCCTAATGACCCAGCAATCCCACTGCTGGGCATACACACCGAGGAAACCAGAATTGAAAGAGACACATGTACCCCGATGTTCATTGCAGCACTTTTATAATAGCCAGGACATGGAAGCAACCTAGATGTCCATCAGCAGATGAATGGATAAGAAAGCTCTGGTACATATACACAATGGAGTATTACTCAGCCATTAAAAAGAGTACATTTGAATCAGTTCTAATGAGGTGGATGAAACTGGAGCCTATTGTACAGAGTGAAGTAAGTCAGAAAGAAAAACACCAATACAGTATATTAACGCATATATATGGAATTTAGAAAGATGGTAATGATAACCCTGTATGCGAGACAGCAAAAGAGACACAGATGTATAGAACAGTCTTTTGGACTCTGTGGGAGAGGGAGAGGGTAGGATGATTTGGGGAAATGGCATTGAAACTTGTATAACATCATATAAGAAATGAGTCGCCAGTCCAGGTTCGATACAGGATGCTTGGGGCTGGTGCACTGGGATGACCTGGAGGGATGGTACAAGGAGGGAGATGGGAGAGGGGTTCAGGATGAGGAAAATGTGTACACCCATGGAGGATTCATGTTGATGTGTGGTAGAACAATAAATATTGTAAAGTAATTAGCCTCCAATTAAAATAAATAAATTTAAATTTAAAAAAGAATGTGAATGGAAATGATTTATACAGCTTCCAGATTTGGCCTCTAGAATATCCTGTGAGAATCTTGTTTCTTGCTCTAGCTCTTGCACTCTCTCTCTGTTCGATACATTTACTTGAAAGTGAATGATTTCTAGACAGCAGTACTACACATTGAAAACGGCCTTGAATTCCTGAGTCACTGTGTGGAAGAGAAGAGCCACTTAAGAGAGTCACTTAACAGACAGTGATGGGAACAAGAAATAACCCTTTACTGAGTTCAAGCTCTGATATTTTGATAGTGCTTATTATAGCAATTATTAATCCTTTTCCTAAATAATGCATTTGATTTTATATCCTTGTATGTAAATAGATATCTTTCATTGTATTTTTAAAATATATTCCACGTTCATCACAAATTCCTTCATAAAACTTTCTTCACATGTAACTTAATTAGTTGAATTTTTCATAAAGCACGATTGATGGGGATTTTATCACCTACTCTGGTAGGATGAATGATGACTCCTCCCTGCAGGTTGTCTATGCCCTAATTCTGGAATGCTGAGAATGTGTTACATCAAATTGCAGGAGATACTTCACTGGTGGAGTTAAGGTTACTAGTCAGTTGACCTTAAGATAAACAGAGTATGAAACTGGAGCCTATTATACAGAGTGAAGTAAGTCAGAAAGAAAAACACCAATGCAGTATACTAATGCATATACATGGAATTTAGAAAGATGGCAACAATAACCCTATATGCGAGACAGCAAAAGAGACACAGATATACAGAACAGACTATTGGACTCTGTGGGAGAAGGCGAGGGTGGGATGGTTTGAGAGAATAGCATTGAAACATGTGTATTATCATATGTGAAATAGATCACCAGTCCAGATTTGATGCATGAGACAGAGTGCTCAAGGCTGGTGCACTGGGATGACCCTGAGGGATGGTATGGGGAGGGAGGTGGGAGGAGGGTTCAGGATAGGGAACACATGTACACCCATGGATGATTCATGACAATGTATGACAAAAGCCACTAAAATATTGTAAAGTAATTAGCCTCCAATTAAAATTTTTTAAAAAGAGTATCCTAGTTTAGCCAGCTGGGTCCAGTGTAATCACAGGAGCCCCTTGAGACTCTAAGCAGAGACATCACCAAATTAAGCTGTACATAGCATTCTGAAATATGGAAAGTACGAGATAATACATTTATATTGTTTTAAGCTATGGATTTTGTGGTAATTTGTTACACATGCAATAGAAAATTATTACACCTTCATTCTTGCATGTTTAAAATAATGTCTGTGTATAAATTTTTTCTCATTTCTTTCTACTTAAAATATCTTAGGCATTTCTTCACTGTTTTTTGGAATTGATTATTGCCTACATGTCTCATGCCAGTCTGATTCTTTTGTCTTTGTAGTCGATTTCACTGGGAATGGAGAGTGGCCTGGGTATGTACCCGTAGCATTTTTCTTGACATTTGAGGTACAGTAAACTTAGTACATTGTGTTTTGGTAGTGATATTGTTGTTATTCGGTCATTAAGTCGTGTCTGGCTCCTTGCAGCCCCATGGACTACAGCACACCAGGGTTCCCTGTCGTTCACAGTCTCCCAGAGTTTTCTCAAAGTCATGTTCATTGAATCAGTGGTGCTATCTAACGATCTCATCCTCTGCTGCCCCCTTCTCCTTTTTCCTTCAATCTTTGCCAGCAACAGTGTCTTTTCCAAAGAGTCAGCTCTTTGCATCAGGTGGTCAAAGTATGAGAGCTTTAGCTTCAGCACCAGTTCTTCCAATGAATATTCAGAATTTATTTCTTTTATGATTGACTGGTTTGATCTCCTTGCTGTTCAAGGGACTTTCAAGAGTCTTGTCTAGCACCAAAATTTGAAAGTCTTCTTTGAAGGCTTCTTTGAAATTTGGCATTCAGCCTTCTTTATGGTTCAGGTCTCACATCTGTACATGACTACTGGAAAAAACCATAGCTTTGACTACATGGGCATTTGTCAGCAAAGTGATATCTCTGCTGTTTAAAATGCTGTCAAGGATTGTAATGATATATAACATAAAAGCTGAAATCAGGGTGTTCTAAGAGGCTCCATATAGATAGCAAGAATGGGCAATGTGGTACCCATCCCAGGCATGCACTGCAAATTTGTGAGAGGGAATGCAAATCCACCCTGGCCCTTAGTTTTCAGGATGTTTCCTGAAAATTCTTAGAAAAAGACAGGCTATGCAGTCTGATTATGCAAGTTAGGGTCTTATAGTATTACTATAATACTTTTCATTTTATTTTTCTGTTCCTTTTTTTTGTAAATGTCAATTATGCATCTATTGTATCTTTATTTCCCCCTATATTTATGCTTTTCTGTTCAGATCTTCTCAGCTCCCTTTTCTTATCCATTTCAACTTGATCTATTTCACGTCACTGGAGTGGATGTATATACAATGACTCTGATTGTATGTTCACGGATGCCTAGCTTCTCATTTGTAGTATTCCTTGAGCTTTTTATTCCTCTAATTTTTAACGTTATTTCATATTACATATCTTTCTGGAGCTCTGCTGGCTCATTTCTCATTTCCCATTGTCTGATTATTATCTTTTCTTTAAATTTGTGAAGCTCATCTTTGAGGTCCTATTTCTGAAATTCCATTGGCTTTATTTTATTTGAGACAGAAGTCTTTGTTCAATATCTTCTTCTGCCTTGGGGCATATTTCTTGTTATGTATGCTCCAACTGCCTCATTTGCTGTATTTTGCCTCATTTCCATTACAGTATCTTAGCACACATGCGCTGTTGATTCATTTTTGTCACTCATCTTTTAATAGGGAGCAATCTTTGGTTGAGAATATACTGTGAAGAGAGGTGTTGGAATAGTCAGTTTCGATAACCAGAGGCCTAATTTTTTTCTAAGAAAAGCTTCTCCCAAACATTCTCCCCTGGGGATATCTATGTGTTCTGAGGAAGCACTAAACCTCCATATGTCACAGACCCCATATAATGATAACTCTATATTTACTTTCCTTCCATTGGCCAACATGAAAATTCACAGAGTAGATAGCAAACAAACCAATACAGGTACACCACATTCATGTTCTGACCTATGGTCCTTTCAACGTCCATATCTCTGTTAGTTCTGAGCGTTGCTTTTCCAGAGTTTCAGAGAAAAATATAATAATTGCTTTCCTAATTGCCCTGTCCTTTTTCTAGCTTAGATTGCAGGATCCTTGACTCTATTTACCTTCATATGAACACCAGCCCACATGTTTTTTACTTCCCCAAATTAATTTAAATTTGTTCAGTCTTCTAATAGTTTCACTTCTACATCTTTTCTCCCTATTTGTCATTGCAACTGCAGGCTCACTTTCACTTTTATAGTTATTCTGATATTTTCATGGTACTTGGAAGATATGGTGAAGTGAGATCAAGGATATAATTGTCCATCTTGAATTAAAAGACTGTCCAATGGATTTAATATTTTCTTTAAAAATTTGGCTAGCCTGACTTATATATGTAGAGACTTAGATGATTCCACTTAATGGGCAGGGAAGGTGCATCGATACAGCATGAGCACTTGACAGTGCACAGCGTCTCAGAAAAATCATGGATGTTCTTTTAACCAAGAAGTTGGCTTCTCTACTATCCAAAAGAAAGGGCATCAAAACAACCAGAACACCTGCTGTGAAAACACTTCCTTCACTGGTCTCTGAAATCTCTATTCTAGGCTGGCTTTCATAAGAAACATAAAATCTTCCGTACTCTGTCACCTGGGAAGCTGTGATGTTAACTGCCAAGGACTGCGTGACACAAAAGCTGAAACCAAAGGGCAAGAAGAGGCCCTACGGGGATAAGCAAACATGGGCACTGTGACCCTCCCAGGCATATATTGTCACTGTGGGGGAGGACATGTGGAGCATCACAGGGGCATTTCCTCTGGCCCTTAGCTTTTAGAAGGCTCTCTGCACATTCTCAGCAGAGGAAATGGCAGGAGTGATGAGCCTATTTTCAAAGCCCTCCCCAACAACCTTCAGATTTGATGCATTTGGACTGCACTTAAAAAGATCAAATAACTAGCCTCTGGTTTTAGGTGCATTTCAAATGAGTCACCTTTCAAAGAAATAATTGGAGGCAAACTGAGAAAGTAGCAAGCACTCAATAAATGCTTCTAAGAATGAGTGAAATGGATGAATGTGTGTGAGACAGTGAATGTACAGCTTACAATCTAAAGAGTCTAAATCTATAAATGATTAGAAAAGTACACTTCCTGAGGAAACTGTTTCATCTCAATTTGAAAATACTAATTTCTGGCTTCAAGAGTGCATTTAGTGTATTGTCCAAGCTGGTCAACTGGTGATCATAAAAAAATAGTTTTTTTTTAACAAAACTCATTATCAGAAAATACTAAAATTGATAATTTGTCCATACCTCTCCCTGAGCCCTTGAATCTATTTGGTTCAAATATGAAGCCCAGGCCCTTTTAGCTTTTGTCCAGTGTTGCAGCCATCTGATGAAGTTTCAGCTGTTTTAGACTTAGCATCTGTCTATCAAAAGATGTAAACCCCAGGTGAACTTTAGGGGGACCCAAAATAGAAAGCTAAAATACATAATGGTTCCTCATCTTTCACCAAGATGCCTGGTAAAAGTCAAGATTTACATTCTCCTTCAAAAGGTAAGTCTGTGGCTTCGGTAGAGCTAGACAGCCACAACTACTGAGCCCACGTGCCTTAACTACTGAAGCCTGTGCGTCCTCTAGCCCGTGATCTGCAACAAGAGAAACCATTGCAATGAACCCGTGCACCACAACTAGAGAGTAGCCTCCCCTACTCATTGTAACTGGAGAAAAGCCTCACAAGAACAAAGACCTAACAGAGCCAAAAATAAATAAATAATTTAAAAAATAAAATACACTGCAATTTCTTTTTAAAAATAAAGTCATTTAGAGGAGAATTGGAGTCCCTTTGCCCCAACTCTTCTCACAAATTAGCATTAACATAACATATTTGAGGGAAATATTGTGTGGATTACATATCTCTTTAAACTTTCAGCTTGTTTGTGTTCTTCCAAAATTCACCTACTAAAGTCCTAATCCTTAATGTAATGGTTTGTAGACGTGGAGTCTTTCAGAGGTAACTGAGTCATGTGAGAAGCCCTTACAAGATACATGAGAGAGAAAAACTATCTCTCTCCAGCATATGACAATTCAACAAAAAGGCATCTCTATGCAAATCAGAACAAGAGTCCTCACCATGAATCAGCTCAGATGGTAGCTTGACTTTGGATTTCCCAACATCCAAAATTGTGAGAAATATAATTATCTGTTGTTTAAACCACCCAATCTATGATGGTTTTTTTATGGTAACTCACATTAAGACATAGCTTTAAAAAATGGGGGAAGCTTTAACTTAAATGTTTCCTTTCTTTACAACTGAAGTGATGAGAATTCCATGATAAAATGATGGACAGAGTGGCCAAGTTCCTTGACTCATCTCTATCTGCACCTAAGAAATGAGAATATTGACCCCTCACTTCTGTCCAGTAATCCTATCAAGAAGGACAGTATAAGAAAGGTCTCCAGGCTTCCAGGAAATGAGAGATTAAATCAATTTAAAACATTTAACATATAACACAATTTGTCCCCATTCTCATTTCCTAGTAAGCATGAAAGATAAGTAATTGGTGAGGACATTTGCACAGATGTTGAAACACGCTGGAGTAGATCTTGCCCTAGTGTAGCATAGGCCAAAGTACACTGCAGAAAATATTAAAATGAAAAGTTTTACACGTCAAAACTTTTGTCAGTGTCAAACTAGGGGCCAGCAGCAATTGACACATTATCCTTAATAAAGTAAATTTTGGCACAGTCCCTTAAAGTTCATTATTAGATTAAAGAATCATGTTACCTAATGTTTCAATGCAGAAAAAAATCTTAAAATGTATTAATCCAGTCTATATGCAAATAGAAACAATGATAGCTATTTCATTAAAAGCCTCTAATATTCCTTTATTAAAGCTCAACATTCCACTCCATGATTAAAACACCCAACAAACTAGGAATAGAAAGAAACTTTTTCAGATTGATAAAGAGAATCTAAGAAAAATCCAAAGGTAACATCATACTTAATGGGGGAGAAATTGGGGGCTTTCCCTCTAAATCAGGAACAAGAAAAGTTCCACTCTTGCCACACCTGTTCAGCATTGTAATGGAGGTTCTGGACAGGGCAATTTACCAGTTGAAAGAAATAAAAGACATACACAGACTGGAAAGGAATGAGTAAAATTATCTCTATTCTCAGATTGCATAATCTTAAATACAGAAAATCTTAAGGAATCTGTTGAGAAAATGACTGGAACAAATAAGTTCAGTAAGATTTCAAGAAACAAGATCAATATACAAAAATCACTTGCAATAAACAATCTGAAATGGAAACAGGAAAACACTTTCATTAACAATAAGCATCAAAAAGAATAAGATACTTAACTGTAAAACATTCTTAAAGATCTAAATAAGTTGAAAAACACCCAATATTCATGGATCAGAAGACATGACATTACTAAGATGACAATACTCCCAAAACTTATCTACGGATTCAGTACAGTTCCTATCAGAATCCCAGCTTACTCCTTTGTAGAAATTTATAAGTTGTTTCTAAAATTCATATGGAATTTAAAGGGAGCTGAAATAGCCAAAACAACTCTAAAAAGAGAATAAAGTAGTGGGACTCCCACTTCCTTATTCCAAGACTTATTACAAAACCATGGTAATCAAGATGATGTGTTAACACAAAGACAGACATTATAGATAAATGGAATAGAAGTAAAAAAATATTCATACATCTATGTTCAACTGATTTTTTTAAACTTTTTATTTTATATTGGGATATAGCCAAATAACAAGCAAAGCTGTGATAGTTTCAGGTGAACAACAAAGGGACTCAGTCATACATGTATATATATCCCTTCTCCCCCAAACTCCCCTCCCATCCAGGCTGGCACATAACACTGAGCAGAGTTCCATGTGCTATATAGTAGGTCCTTGTTGGTTATCCATTTTAGATACAGCAGTGTGTACATGTTCATCCCAAACTCCCTAGTCTGTTTCTCACAGACTTTTGTAAGCTCACTTCTATCATTTTCAAGTTCACTTGTATCATTTCTTTTACATTCCACACATAAGGGAAGTCATACAATATTTCTCCCTCTCTGTCTGACTTACTTCACTCAGTATGACACTCTAGGTCCATCCATACCATTGCAAATGACATTATTTCATCCTTTTTAATGGCTGAGTAATATTCCATTGTCTAGATGTACCATTTCTTCTTTATCCATTCTTCTGTCAATGGACATTCAGTTTTCTTCCATGTCTTGGCTATTGTATATAGTGCTGCAATGAACATTGGAGTGCACATATCTTTTTGGATCATGTTTTTCTCTGGATATATGCCCAGGAGTGGGATTGCAGGGTCATATGGAAGCTCTACTTTTGGTTTTTTAAGGAACCTCCATACTGTTCTCCATAGTGACTGTACCAATTTACATTCCCACCAACAATGTAGGGGAGTTCCCATCTCTCTACACCTTCTCCAGAATTTATTGATGGTGGATTCTTTGATGATAGCCTTTCTGGCTGGTATGAGGTGATATCTCATTGTAGATTTGATTTGCATTTCTAATAATTAGTGATGTATGTTCAACTAATTTTTAACAAGAGCGTCAAGACGACTGAATGGGGAAAGAATGGTGCTTTCAACAAATGATTCTGGAAAAACTGTATTCAAAGGAATGTAGTTGAACCCTCACCTCACACTATATACAAAAAGCAACTCAAAATGGATCAAGTGTAAGAGATTTCTATGGTCTGAATATGCTCCTCCAAAATTAATATGTTGAAATACCAAGTCCCAAATATTATAGCATTATAAAATGGGAATTTAGGAGGTACTTGGGTCATGAAGGTGGAGTCCTCATGAATGGGATTATCACTCTTATTTTAAAAAGTCTCCAGAAAGATCCTTACATCCTTCCACATTGTGAGTGAACAGCAAGAAGGTGCAGGCTATGAACTAAAGAGAGGACTTTCATTCAGTCATACTGGTACCTTGATCTTAGAGGTTCCAGCCTCTAGAGCTATGAGAAATAAATGTTTATAAGCAAGCCACTCTGTGCTTTTTTGTTACAGAAGCCTGAATAGGCTAAGACAGAGTTAAAATTATATAGTCTTAGAAGAAAACGTATGGTACGTCTTCATGATCTTGAGTTTGGCAAAAGAGTCTGTTATATAACACAAAAGCATAAGCAACAATAAAAAATAGGTAAATCAGACTTCATTGAAATTACAACTTTTTGGTTCAGAGCAAAGATTTTCAAGAAGTGCAAATACAACATACAGAATTTGAGAAAACATTTTCAAATTATATATTTGTTAAAGGGCTTATATCTGGAATATATAAAGAACTGTAATAGAAGCAGAAGATACTAAGAATAGGTGGCAAGAATACACAGAACTGTACAAAAAGATCTTCAAGACCCAGATAATCATGATGGTGTGATCACTCATCAAGAGCCAGACATCCTGGAATGTGAAGTCAAGTGGGCCTTAGGAAGCATCACTACGAACAAAGCTAGTGGAGGTGATGGAATTCCAGTGGAGCTCTTTCAAATCCTGAAAGATGATGCTGTGAAAGTGCTGCACTCAATATGCCAGCAAATTTGGAAAACTCAGCAGTGGCCACAGGACTGGAATAGGTCAGTTTTCATTCCAATCCCAAAGAAAGGCAATGCCAAAGAATGCTCAAACTACCTCACAATTGCACTCATCTCACATGCTAGGAAAGTAATGCTCAAAATTCTCCAAGCCAGGCTTCAGCAATACGTGAACCATGAACTTCCAGATGTTCAAGCTCATTTTAGAAAAGGCAGAGGAACCAGAGATCAAATTGCCAAAATCCGTTGGATCATCGGAAAAGCAAGAGAGTTCGACAAAAACATCTATTTCTGCTTTATTGACTATGCCAAAGCTTTTGACTGTGTGGATCACAATAAACTGTGGAAAATTGTAAAAGAGATCGGAATACCAGATCACCTGACCTGCCTCTCAAGTAATCTATATGCAGGTCAGGAAGCAACAGTTAGAACTGGACATGGAACAACAGACTGGTTCCAAATATGGAAAGGAGTACGTCAAGGCTATATATTGTCACCCTGCTTATTGAACTTATATGCAGAGTACATTATGAGAAACGCTGGACTGAAAGAAACACAAGCTGGAATCAAGATTGCCAGGGAGAAGTATCAATAACCTCAGCTATGCAGATGATACCACCCTTATGGCAGAAAGTGAAGAGGAACTAAAAAGCCTTTTGATGAAAGTGAAAGTGGAGAGTGAAAAAGTTGGCTTAAAGCTCAACATTCAGAAAACGAAGATCATGGCATCCAGTCCCATCACTTCATGGGAAATAGATGGAGAAATAGTGGAAACAGTGTCAGACTTTATTTTGGGGGCTCCAAAATCACTGCAGATGGTGATTGCAACCATGAAACTGAAAGACGCTTACTCCTTGGAAGCAAAGTTATGACCAACCTAGACAGCATATTAAAAAGTGGAGACATTACTTTGCCAGTAAAGATCCATCTAGTCAAGGATATGTTTTTTTCCAGTGGTCATGTATGGACGTGAGAGCTGGACTATAAAGAAAGCTGAGCACCAAAGAACTGATGCTTTTGAACTGTGGAGTTGAAGACTCTTGAGAGTCCCTTGGACTGCAAGGTGATCCAACCAGTCCATCCTAAAGGAGATCAGTCCTGGGTACTCATTGGAAAGAGTGATGTTGAAGCTGAAACTCCAATACTTTGGCCATCTGAGGTGAAGAGCTGACTCATTGGAAAAGACCCTAATGCTGTGAAAAATTGAGAGCAGGAGGAGAAGGGGATGATAGAGCATGAGATGGTTGGATGGCATCACCAACTCAATGGACATGGGTTTGGGTGGACTCCGGCAGTTGGTGATGGACAGGGAAGCTTGGCGTGCTGCAGTTCATGGGGTCACAAAGAGTCGGACACAACTAAACGACTGAACTGAACTGATTACATCTCAATAATGAAGAGACAAAAAGTTGAATTAAAAAGTAGCAAAGGAGAAAAATGGCAAAGAATGTGAATAGACATTTCTCCAAGGAGGCTATACAAATGGCAAAAAAAAAAAAAACACCATACACATGAGACAATGCTCAAAATTATTAGTCATCAGGAAAATATAAATCAAAAGAGCAATGAGACACCACTTGACACTAACTAGGATAACTATAGAATTAAAAAGTTAGATAATAACTTTTGTTGGTGAGAAGCTGGGGAAATCAGAACACTCATACATCGCCGGTGGAAATATAAAATGATGCAATCATTTTGGAAAATAGTTTGGAAGTGCCTCAAATGATTATATTTAGAGTTACCATGTGACTCAGCAATTCCACTTCTAGGTACATACCCAAGAGAAATGACAACATATGTCACACTGAAACTGGTACATGATTATTTTTAGCAGCATTATTCATAATATCCCCAAAGTGGGAACAATCCAAATGTCCATCAATGAATGAAAGGATAAATAAAATATATTATATGCATATATTGGGCTTCTCTGGTGGCTCAGATGGTACAAGAATCCACCTGCAATGTGGGATACCTGGGTTTGAACTCTGAGTTGGATAGATTCCCTGGAGGAGGGCATGGCAACCCACTCCAGTATTCTTGCCTGGAGAATCCCCAAGGACAGAGGAGCCTGGCGGGCTACAGTTGATGGGGTTGCCAAGAGTCGGACATGACTGAGTGGCTAAGCACAACACACATGCATATATTATTTGTCCATATGAAGGAATGACATATTGACACATGCTGCAACTTGGATGAACCTCAAAAGTAGTATGCTACGTGCAAAAAGACAGTCATAGAAGTCCACAGAGTACATGATTCCATTCATATGAAAGTCCAAAACAGGTAAATCTATACACACAGGAAGTAGATCAGTGGTTAGTTGGAGCAGAGTTGGGAGGTGAGTGAGGATATAAGTAAAGGGTATGGAATTTCTTTTGAAGTGATTTAAATGTTCTAAAATTGAATATGGTAGTTGCACATATCTATAAATATACTAAAAACATTGAATTGTACCTTTTAAATGAGTGAATTGTATGGTAGTGAGTTATAGCTCAATAAAGCTGTTTCACCAAAAAAAGACAAAAAAAAAAACTCAGTTGTGTAACTTTGGGTTAAAGGATAAAATTCTACAGAAACTCTCCAAGAATAAGCCTTTCCTTGGAGTCAATTAGTAGAAGTTAAAGAGAGGCAGAAGGAACAAATTAATATTTTTTCATTCACTTCAAAAATATAGAGAGGGGGATGTGTATATAGAAAAGGCAGTCAGTCAGTTCAGTTGCTCAGTCGTGCCCAACTGTTTGCGACATAGAAAAGTTGTAAGATTCAAAATTCTACTTTCAAGGAGCTTGTATTATTTTGTTGTTGTTTAGCAGAAACTGTGGGCTTCCCTGGTCGCTCAGCTGGTGAAGAGTCTGCCTGCAGTGCAGGAGACCCTGGTTGGATTCCTGGGTTGGGAAGATCCCCTGGAGAAGGGCTAGGCTACCCACTCCAGTATTCTTGGGCTTCCCTGGTGGCTCAGACGGGAAAGGATCCACCTGCAGTGCAGGAGACTGGGTTCAATCCTGGGTCAGGAAGATCTCTTGAAGGAGGAAATGGCAACCCACTCCAGTATTTTGCTTGGGAAATCCCATGGACAGAGAAGTCTGGAGGGCTACAGTCCACAGGGTCACAAAGAGTCAGAGACAACTGAGGTGACTTAGCACACAGCAATACAAGTGCCATTCATTGTCCTAAGAACAAGTATGAAATCCTTTGTGTGCTGTGCTGTGCTGAGTCACACAGTCATGTCTGTATGGACTGTAGCCCACCATTAACTCCTTTAGTCCTCACAAAACACTATGAATTAGTATTATTCCCATTTTACATATAAAGATACAACTGAAACCTTGGTTCAAGCCTCATCTGGACTATTGCAGCAACTTTCCAACGAGTCTTGCTGTCTCCAGACTTGCCTCCACTCATTTTATCTTTCACAGTGCTGTCAAAGTAATTTTTATAAAACCAAAATCAACCATATACCTATTAAACTCTTCAGTAACTTTCGACTCAGAACACAGTCTAACTCTTTAGCATGATGGACAACACCATTTATGACCTCTGCCTAACTCTGCAACCTGATTGCTTCCCTCATTTTCCCTTTACACGTCAGCTCCCGTTATGCTGAGCTGCTTTTGGTTTCCCAAACTAGGTAGGACTTTTCACATCTCTGGGCCTTAGTACATTACCTGTCTCTGATTTTCCCTTCTACCTTCCTACATGTTTCCAGACTAGCATCCACATATCTTAAAGACTTAACTTCAAGCTTTCCTCCTCAGTTAAACTTTCCTAACAGTATATCACTCAGTGGAATTGACCAGCCTCTTTTCTTTGCCCCAATATAGCTGTCATTCCTATCAAAGCACCTGCAACACTTTTTTTTTTTTGCATGCGCTCTTAGACATCTGCCTCTCCTTACTAAATGACAAGATTATTGAAGTTAGGGACCTAGACATATTTATTTATGTTCATTGAGCTTCTGATATATTGTCTGAAACCATAGTATATAATCAATATATGTATATTTAACAAGTGAATACATCAGTCAATCAATAGATGAAGTAATTTAAATTTCTATGAATAAATCAATTGGGTTTTCCAAGTGACGCTAGTTGTATAGAGCCTGCCTGCCAATGCAGGAGGCATAGAGACATAGGTTGGATCCCTGGGTCAGGAAGATCCCCTGGAAGAGAGTGTGGCAATTCACTCCAGTATTCTTGCCTAGAGAATTCCACGGACAGAGGAGCTTGGTGGACTACAGTCCATGGGGTCACAAAGAGCTGGACATGACTCAAGTGACTTAGCAGCAGCAGCAGAATAAATCAATTAATGAATCAATCAATAGATAAAGAAATGTAAATATTCTGGAAACTAGATTTCTGCATTGAGTTTGTTGTCTCTCTACAAACTATGGAGAAGGCAATGGCACCCCCACTCCAATACTCTTGCCTGGAAAATCCCATGGACAGAGGAGCCTGGTGGGCTGCAGTCCATGGAGTCGCTAAGAGTTGGACATGACTGAGCGACTTCACTTTCACTTTTCACTTTCATGCATTGGAGAAGGAAATGGCAACCCACTCCAGTGTTCTTGCCTGGAGAAACCCAGGGACAGGGGAACCTGGTGAGCTGCCATCTTGGGTCGCAGAGTCGGACACGACTGAAGTGACTTAGCAGCAGCAGCAGCAGCTACAAACTGTGCTGTCAATAGTTTTTCATCATCATGTTCCTCCTCAGAAGCCTAAAATGCTTCTGATCTGAATATATCAAATGACATGATAAATAATGTCCATAATACTAACTGTCTTCTGTTGAGTGTTTCTTATATTCTAGGGCTTTCTCTGGTAGCTCAGCTGGTAAAGAATCCACTTGCAATGCAGGAGACCCTGATTAAATTCCTGTGTCGGGACAATTTGTTGGAGAAGGCATAGGCTACCCACTCCAGTATTCTTGGGTTTCACTGGTGGCTCAGCTGGTAAAGAATCTGCCTGCAATGCAGGAGACCTGGGTTCGATCCCTGGGTTGGGAAGATCCCCTGGAGAAAGGAGAAGGCTACCCACTCCAGCATTCTGGCCTGGAGAATTCCATGAACTGCATAGTCCATGGGGTCACAAAGAGTCAGACATGACTAAGTGACTTTCACTTCACTATGCTCTAGGCACATTGCATATCTAGGCCACAGATTGTTTTATCTCCTTAAGGCTATTTCTTAATCTATAAAATTAAGGTGTGATTATGTTTCAATGGTCTTTTGTAAATGTAAATGAAATATTCTATATACCAGTAGTTATATATTTCCCCAAAAAATAAATCAGAGAAGGCACAGTGTATTCTACCTGAAATTTAGACCTGATATTGAGATCTATAGGCTTGCTCTCTTTTTAAACCCTTAAAATAATTTCATGATTTGCATATTTCTTCATCTTTTGAATGTGTTTCATACTCAGTATGTAATTTGGTTCTTTATACTACCCATATGCAGTACTTAGAGTGGGAATTATGGTTCAGCATTTCAAAAACATGAAGAGGTTAATAGACATACTACAGTAATAAGGCAAGTTTGTGACATAGCCAAGCCGAGAACCCAGATCTCCCAAGAGGGCATTTGCATTTTTATATTGGGGTCATTTATGATAAAGTCTCATATTCTGAAGTTGGTGCCATTTACATGAGCACATTTGGTACAACTCTCTTATGAGAAGCTCATAAAAAGTTTTTGAAATTAAATCCCACTGCTTGGCTTCTGTTCATACAGAACATTTTTTTTTCTATTGTTTTTAAGCCTTCAAAGTTTCTCCACTCTCATTTTGAGAAATTCTCCATTCCCCCGTTGTTTACAATTAGTATGTCATTATAGGGCTAGAAGTTTCAGGTGAAGTTAACCACCAAGTCTGTCAACTTCTTAACAATGCCCAGTGTGGCCTCTTCGGGGGTTTGGAAGAAATAAGTTTTAATTGTTCAACTGAGGCTAATTATGCCTCTTGAGCCTGGATGAATCTCTCAGACACAAAGTTGTTAGAAGTGTTCTATACGTTCCTTTATGAACCATTTGCAGGTTAAAACCCTAGACCCTTAGTAGCCACACCATAGTCCTTTTCTCTATATGTTTCAAATGGAAAATATTTTAATTTGGAGAGAAATAATGATTTTTATAGTATTTAGTTTGAACCACCTCTGGAAGGAGGCATTTATTGATTAAGTCTTTATTTCAACAAATATTTATGGGTACCTGCTGTACCCTAGGCACTACTATAGCTGGGATAAAGCATTTGGTAATCTTACTGCACATTGTATTAATTAGGGTTCTCGTCCTTGATTCTAAACTTACCACTTCTATTGTTCCTAATGCATTGTCATAGGCAAGATGGGACATTTGTCTCAAACTATACTTTATTTTTTTAATCTGGTATTTATAGATATTTTCAAAGTTAAATAAGGCAGTGTCATAAGTTCCCTTCAGTTATTATTCAGTAACATGTTTTTCTTATATTTCTTCTTTTATTGATCCTTAGTTTTCAAAGGCAAGTTTATTGATCCTTTAGTTTTCAAAGGCAATTTCAAAGTTTTCAACCTTTGTATCTGACAGCAAGGGCCAAATACAGAGATCCACTTGGGTACTGTGCAATTACAAGAAATAAATATTTACCATGAAATGTGAAAATAAAAGAAAAGATATGTTCCATTTGTCTAGGATCAACCTCAAAAATCACAAGTGGGAAGAACATTTTTCCATTTGAAGATGAGCACTTCATTTTTCAGTGTTAGGACAAATTCCTTATAAATCTATTTCAAGACTATCATGAGAAGCCACCAGGGTTTCCCAGGTTGCCCAGATGGTGAAGTCATCCACCTGCAATGCAGGAGACCTTGGTTTGATCCCTGGGTTGGGAAGACCCCCTGGAGGTGGGCATGGCAACCCACTTCAGTATTCTTGCCTGGAGAATCCCCATGGACAGAGGAGCCGGGCGGGTTACAGTCCATGGGGCCACAAAGAGTCGGACACAACTGAGCAACTAAGCATATGAAAAGCTGGTTGACCAGTCCTGTCCAGAACCTCATCTCCCCTTTTTTTCCTACTAATACATGGCTCAGGTCTATCTCATAGCATAGGGAAAAGGAGAAGGCAGAATTGTAACTTGATAGATGAACATTGTAGTTTTGTGCATAACTCCAGACAAGCATCCAAAGACTGTGATGAGGAATTGCCTGCTTGACAGTTAGCCTTTTGGAATTCACCACACACTTTTTTTTTTTTTTTGCTCATGCTCTGATTAAGGATCTTTGAAGAGTGCGTCAGAAGCAGAGTTATCAAAGAGGTTTTCTACTTGTCACAATCTTTCCAAAGAGAGAAACATATTCACATCAGCTTAGTCCCCCAACCCCTGCCTCTTTCCCTTTGCCCACAGTAACTCCTGCTGTTCAGTCTTCTAAGGCCTTCATTTCACTATTAGGATATATCCCTGCACTAAACTGTAGAATCCACAAATGCCTCCCCCACGGCTTTTTTTTTTTTTAATCTTAACCCAGATCTTTCCTGTCACCCTTTACTAATACTAGGACTTAACATCTTTTTTTTTTGGGGGGTGTTAGTTCTAAAAGGTCTTGTAGGTCTTCATAGAACCATTCAACTTCAGCTTCTTCAGCATTCCTGGTTGGGGCATAGACTTGGATTACTGTGATACTGAATGGTTTGCCTTGGAAACGAACAGAGATTATTCTGTCATTTTTGAGATTGCATCCAAGTGCTGTGGTGGCTCAGAGGTTAAAGCGTCTGCCTCCAATGCAGGAGACCCGGGTTCGATACCTGGGTTGGGAAGATCCCCTGGAGAAGGAAATGACAATCCACTCCAGTATTCTTGCCTGGGGAATCCCATGGACGGAGAAGCCTAGTAGGTTACAGTCCACGGGGTCGCAAAGGGTCGGACACGACCGAGCGACTTCACCTCACTTCACTGCATTTCGGACTCTTCTGTTGACCATGATGGCTACTCCATTTCTTCTGAGGGATTCCTGCCCACAGTAGTAGATATAATGGATATAATGGTCATCTGAGTTAAATTCACCCATTCCAGTACATTTTAGTTCGCTGATTCCTAGAATGTTGACGTTCACTCTTGCCATCTCCTGTTTGACCACTTCCAACTTGCCTTGATTCATGGATCTGACATTCCAGGTTCCTATGCAATATTGCTCGTTACAGCATTGGACCTTGCTTCTATCACCAGTCACATCCACAGCTGGGTATTGTTTTTGCTTTGGCTCCATCCCTTCATTCTTTCTGGAGTTACTTCTCCCTTGACCTCCAGTAGCATATTGGGCACCTACTGACCTGGGGAGTTCCTCTTTCAGTATCCTATCATTTTGTCTTTTCATACTGTTCATGGGGTGCTCAAGGAAAGAATACTGAAGCGGTTTGCCATTCTCTTCTCCAGTGGACCACATTATATCAGACCTTTCACCATGACCTGCCTGTCTTGGGTTGCCCTGTGGGGATGGCTTAGTTTCACTGAGTTAGACAAGGCTGTGGTCCTAGTGTGATTAGACTGACTAGATTTCTGTGAGTATGGTTGCAATGTGTCTGCCCTCTGATACCCTCTTGCAACACCCACCATCTTACTTGGGTTTCTCTTACGGGGACTGGAATGCAAAAGTAGGAAGTCAAGAAACACCTGGAGTAACAGGCAAATTTGGCCTTGGAATACAGAATGAAGCAGGGCAAAGGCTAATAGAGTTTTGCCAACAGAATACACTGGTCATAGCAAACACCTTCTTCCAACAACACAAGAGAAGACTCTACACATGGACATCACCAGATGGTCAACACCAAAATCAGATTGATTGTATTCTTTGTAGCCAAAGATGGAGAAGCTCTATACAGTCAACAAAAACAAGACCAGGAGCTGATTGTGGCACAGATCATGAACTCCTTATTACCACATTCAGACTGAAATTGAAGAAAGCAGGGAAAACCACTAGACCATTCAGGTATGACCTAAATCAAATCCCTTATGATTATACAGTGGAAGTGAGAAATAAATTTAAGGGCCTAGATCTGATAGATAGAGTGCCTGATGAACTATGGAATGAGGTTCGTGACATAGCACAGGACACAGGGATCAAGACCATCCTCAAGAAAAGAAATGCAAAAAGCAAAATAGCTGCCCAAGGAGCCCTTACAAATAGCTGTGAAAAGAAGAGAGGCAAAAGCAAAGGAGAAAAGGAAAGATATAAGCATCTGAATGCAGAGTTCCAAAGAATAGCAAGGAGAGATAAGAAAGCCTTCTTCAGCAATCAATGCAAAGAAATAGAGGAAAACAACAGAATGGGAAAGACTAGAGATCTCTTCAAGAAAATCAGAGATACCAAGGGAACATTTCATGCAAAGATGGGCTCGATAAAGGACAGAAATGGTATGGACCTAACAGAAGCAGAAGATATTAAGCAGAGGTGGCAAGAATACACAGAAGAACAGTACAAAAGGATCTTCACAACCCGGATAATCACGATGGTGTGATCACTCACCTACAGCCAGACAGCCTGGAATGTGAAGTCAAGTGGGCCTTAGAAAGCATCACTATGAACAAAGCTAGTGGAGGTGATGGAATTCCAGTAGAGCTGTTTCAAATCCTGAAAGATGATGCTATGAAAGTGCTGCAGTCAATATGCCAGCCATTTTGGAAAACTCAGCAGTGGCCACAGGACTGGAAAAGGTCAGTTTTCATTCCGATCCCAAAGAAAAGCAATGCCAAAGAACGCTCAAACTACCGCACCATTGCACTCATCTCACACGCTAATAAAGTAATGCTCAAAATTCTCCAAGCCAGGCTTCAGCGATACGTGAACTGTGAACTTCCTGATGTTCAAGCTGGATTTAGAAAAGGCAGAGGAACCAGAGATCAAATTGCCAACATCCGCTGGATCATGGAAAAAGCAAGAGAGTTCCAGGAAAACATTTCTTTCTGCTCTATTGACTATGCCAAAGCCTTTGACTGTGTGGATCACAATAAACTGTGGAAAATTCTGAAAGAGATGGGAATATGAGACCATCTGACCTGCCTCTTGAGAAATCTGTATGCAGATCAGGAAGCAACAGTTAGAACTGGACATGGAACAGCAGACTGGTTCCAAATAGGAAAAGAAGTACGTCAAGGCTGTATATTGTCACCCTGCTTATTTAACTTCTATACAGAGTACATCATGAGAAACGCTGGGCTGGAAGAAACACAAGCTGGAATCAAGATTGCCAGGAGAAATATCAATAACCTCAGATATGCAGATGACACCACCCTTATGGCAGAAAGTGAAGAGGAACTAAAAGCCTCTTGATGAAAGTAAAAGAGGAGAGTGAAAAAGTTGGCTTAAAGCTCAACATTCAGAAAACGAAGATCATGGCACCAGTCCCATCACTCCATGGGAAATAGATGGAGTAACAGTGGAAACAGTGGCAGACTTTATTTTGGGGGCTCCAAAATCACTGCAGACGGTGATTGCAGCCATGAAATTAAAAGACGCTTACTCCTTGGAAGAAAAGTTATGACCAACCTAGATAGCATATTCAAAAGCAAAGATATTACTTTGCCGACTAAGGTCCGTCTAGTCAAGGCTATGGTTTTTCCAGTGGTCATATATGGATGTGAGAGTTGGACTGTGAAGAAGGTTGAGCACCGAAGAATTGATGTTTTTGAACTGTGGTGTTGGAGAAGACTCTTGATAGTCCCTTGGACTGCAAGGAGATCCAACCAGTCCATTCTGATGGAGATCAAGCCTGGGATTTCTTTGGAAGGAATGATGCTGAAGCTCCAGTACTTTGGCCACCTCATGCGAAGTGTTGACTCATTGGAAAAGTCTTTGATGCTGGGAGGGATTGGGGGCAGGAGGAGAAGGGGACGACAGAGAATGAGATGGCTGGATGGCATCACGGACTCGATGCACGCAAATCTGAGTGAACTCCAGGAGTTGGTGATGGACAGGGAGTCCTGGCGTGCTGCGATTCATGGGGTCGCAGAGAGTCGGACACAACTGAGCAACTGAAGTGAGGACTTAACATAACTTCTTTAGTTTTCTTTCATACACAAGAAAGATATTTATGACCCACTCTCAAAAAAGGATGCTTTAAATAGGAACAGTTTCTCTTTAACCAAGAAGGTCATAATTTGAATGGGCTTGTAAATGATCTGTATGGTAAAAATAATAATAATAATAAGCCGCAGAAAGTCAAAGCGACTAGCCCAATGTCAGACAGCTTGTGAGGTGTCCACTCTCTCATTAGGCCCTCCCTTTTAAACAATTTGAGATATAACACATGAGGGATGCATTCAGTGGTCATAATGCTGACTGAAGTTAAGTACTTTCATAAGAGCTGATTCTTTATCTTCAGTATTGTGCTGTGCTAAGTCCCCTCCAATTCTTTTTGACCCTTTGGACTGTAGCCCACCAGGTTCCTCTGTCCATGAGATTCTCCAGGCAAGAACACTGGAATTGCCATTTCCTACTCCAAGGGAATCTCTCCGACTCAGGGATTGAACCCATGTCTCTTACGTCTCCTGCACCGGCAGTGCAGGTTCTTTACCTCTAGCAGTGCCGTGGCTCAGATGGTAAAGAATCCTAAATATTACTGTTTACTAATTGACAGAGAAACAAGTTACAGCTAAAGATTGATGCCTTAATAAAGTGGTAAAAATATGGCATTCTGAGTTACCCAAGGACTTGGAAAAAAATCTTGTTCAGTACCAGATTTGAGACCTTTATCCTCAAAGAAAGCATCAAGTAAAATACCATACAGATAATTTCTTAAAAGTCAGTGATCTGGAAGTAATAAGCCCTGAGTTTTTCTCCATCTCTGTTCTTTAATTAATTGTGTGACCTTTAGTCGGTTCACTTCATTGCTTTAGGGCACAATTTTCTCATTTATAAAATAAAAGAACCAATTTATGCGAATGCATTTGGAGAAGCAGAAAGAGCTAATAATGGTAATATTTATTGAAACTTTCCATGTGCCAGGCACTATTCTAAGCATTTTCCATATATTTACTTATTTCCTATGAAAAGGAAAATTAGGCTCAGATCATTTGAATTACTTGAACAAAGTCACATAGTTAGTAAGCCTCTGAGTACACAGTCATAACCACTACCTTTGACAGCTTCCCACCACCCTATTAACTACTGCTACTACCATAAAAAGTGTTACAGAAGTGAAAAAACAATATTTTGTTCTCAGGTTACCTATGATTAGCTAAAGAATCCAGTAACATGGACAAGCATATAACCAAAGTGCCAAAATACTAGGCTGAGTGTTGAAAAACGGATTAGGTAGTATTTTGCTCTTGAAGTTGGTAGACCATCAGGACTATTGGTGCAGAAAGAATAGGGGTAAGGTTTCATAGAGCAATGAAGAAAGTATCCTGACTCAACTGGAGAGAAATTGTTGAGAAGTCGTGGGAGACAGAGGTAGTTGTGAGAATCAATAACAAATATCACCATGTAGATTGTCTAACACTTGTCACATGTGCATATTTATATTCTTGATTGCTCGGTTAACATCCGTTTTCCCTCCATGAAAGTGGGATCTCTGTCCGGATTTTTTTTTCTCCATTGTATCCTCAATGCAAAGTCCATTGCTTGACACATGGTGGGTAATCATTATTTGTAGAATAACTACAGTAATGTGTAAATGCCTGAACAAATGAATGTTAAATGATAGATGGGGAACTATCATAGTTGACCTTGCATGTCACATGAAGGAATACAGACTTGATACAGTTGAAGAAAAGCTCCCACGGAAGCTGTTGGAGCAGGCTGGGGTGGTGGAAGTGGGAATGGAAAAGCAAGCCTAAGGGCTATTTCAACGTGGGAATCAATACCACACGCACTTGCCGTTGTGCACTGTCTATCCCAGCCGTGTCCCAGTAGGCATTTATCTACCAGCTGCAAGCTCTGTCATGGCACCAATTTAATACAGAAAGAATGTGAAGAGACTACAGACCAAAATAAAAAGAATTATTTCCTAGTTCTCTGCAGAAGCCCAACAGTGGTATACAAAAGTCTCATGGTCTCAAAAGTCTCCTTTCTCTTTCTCTATTTGTTTTCCCTACACAAAATATCACTTTTTTCTTTTCCAAACAGCTCTGGTTTGGCAAAATTTAATTGCCTGTTTGGGATGAGGTCCCTGAAGCTCTCACAAGTTAATTATTTCTTTCTGGACCAGAAACTTTGAACTGTCCTCGTGAGATAAATGGTCTGGGAACACTTTGCAACTTCAAGTTATTTAAGTTACTGAGCAGCTCATCAACTTTCTCCTTGCATTTGGAATTGAATCTGGAAGAGAACTGGACCTCAGACATCATGAGTAGGCTGAGAAAGTAGGATATATAGATTTAGTTCAGAGCAAAGTATGTTCCCAGAGATAGAACCTCTGGTGATGGTGTCCAGGTAAACATATAGTAATGGATTCTGAACCTAGATCAAGAGAAGGGGAAGAAAAGCATAATTTCTAAAAACCAAACTGCTCATTGTAAGGCAGGTTCTGTTCGTTATGTTTTCTGGACAAGTGAGGGGGTAACCAAATGGCTTTGGGCTTCAACTCCAGTTTAATGCTTTTGAAACGCTTTAGTGGGTAGGGTAACTGTCATTAGATCTTTTTGCTGACTGAGGAATGCTCAGGACCTTGGAGTCTTCAGGTTTATACTTTCACATTCTGACACTGAAAATAGGTAGCAGAGAAGGGTAAGAAACTGGGTAAGGTATTCACAGAGCCCAGGACACTTCCTGGAAATTGTTCAATTTACTCTAAAGCCCTGGACACAACATGGTTTATTATCATTTCCGTCTTTTTAAAGTGACAATTTGGTTTAATTGTGTTCTACTTCATCAAGATAAGATAAATATTGCCAAGAGGCAAAAGGTGTCTAATCTAGCAGTTCTAAAACTGAGATAACCTAAGCGTTTTGAGGCAAAGTATTTGAAAGACCTCAATCCTCCTTATGTTATAACTTTTCTAGGAAAGATAGGACAACGATGTATATGAGTCAAAGGTCAGTGAAAGAAATGTTTGTCTAAGAAATTAAATAATATAATACCATCAACAAGGGCTGTACATCAAAGATTTGGCAATTGTAACTTGACCTAATTTTTTTAAATCTTTTTTCTTCAAGTTTCCAGGCATTTGGGAGTTTGAGAAGCTGGAAAGCCTTTTGAAATCTCATCAGGAGAGTTTTCAGGGAGATTGTCAGTGTTCCAAACCTGACAACTGTTAGAAAATTGATATTTTTGGCAGTCTCACTCTGCTCCATCTACTGGTACTTGAGAGAAACCTCCAATGGTGAGTCAATATCAGAAAAAGACTCTAATTTCTTTCATTCCCCCTCCTACTTTTTAAAAAAATCTCTAATCATTTATCAGACATGGGCAACCTCCAGGAAGGCAAACGGCAGCTATTAGTTGAAAGAAAAATTAGGCTATATAAATAATTGCAGGCAACAAGACTGAGATGGGAAACATTCTTCTTTAATGATAATTTTAGGATAAGACAATCAGCACTATCTTTGGAGAGCACGGCCTACACTAAATGAAAAATAGTTCCCTTGATTTAGATGTTGAGAAGCCTTTGAGTGTGAAATGTAAGTTGTCATCAATTCTAGTTCCATAGGTCTAAACACAGTACTAATGAAGGCAAGTTCATAGGTTCGATCCCAGTTTCTGGCAGAAATAAATGCAAAAGCATAACACCATTAAAAGCAACTCTTCCCTCACCCGCATAGACTGAGCACCAAGTTTTAGTCAAAAGGCTCATTAGCTTTGTCAGTTAGGTTCAGGAAAGGCTAAGGGATAGACTCTATAAAGAGTGACAAGAAAGTGAAGTCGCTCAGCCGAGTCCAACTCTTTGCGACCCCATGGACTGTAGCCCGCCAGGCTCCTCCCTCCATGGGATTTCCCAGGCAAGAACACTGGAGTGGGTTGCCATTTCCTTCTCCAGGGGAGCTTCCCAACCCAGGGGTCGAACCTGGGTCTCCTGCACTGCAGGCAGGGTCTTTACTGTCTGAGCCACCAGGGAAGCCCTAGACTCTATAAACACAACCTCGATACTGGAGAAACAAAACACATCTCTCAGGCCATTAAGAATGACCGGTTTATATAAGGAGAGAAGACAGTTACCAATATCTAATATTCAACAACAAAATCAGTCTGTTGTATAGCGTTCTAGAAGCAACAGAAATTTTTAAATGGCACAATAATCAGCAGTCTCTATCTATGCAAAACCACCTCATCCTCCCATCTGCAGCTTGTCTAGAAATATCTAGCAATTCTACTATGAATGGCCCACATACAGGCAATTGAGAGTTAAACACAAACCACTCAAATTTCAAGTATGAGTGTGTGTGTTAGTCACTCAGTCGTGTCCGACTCTTTGCAACCCCATGGACTCCTTTGTCCATAGGATTCTCAAGGTAAGAATACTGGAGTGGATTGCCATTTCCTTCTCCAGGAAGTATGAGTGCACTAACTTAAAATATAACAGGCTTCAGGGCATTGTTTCATACAGTCATGTGACTCTAATCTTTCTGCATTTTCCTCTATGGAAATGACTATTTCAATTTTACCTTGGGAAGGAGGAAGCAATCCAAGGGAAACCTCTTTCTCAGAGTACCATGATAAATGAGGACAAAATCAGCATTAGATTTCTCAAGCTATGGACACACTCCTGTGAAGGCAAGTTACTCTTCTCCTTAACCCTTACATGTGTTTACCACTTCACAAGTGGCGTGCACTTTCACTTCCATGAATGTAACATTCTTGTGTACTTTGCCTGTCTGGGTGGCTGAACAAGTAGAGAACTAGATAAAGGGACAGGTTACTTGGACTCCAGGATAGAGGAGTGGGAGATTTATAGAATCTTCTTCGCTAAAGACTTCTAAAGACAAGTGAGTCTCCCATTTCAAAGATGGTCAGAGAAATTCCATCCCTTAGTAAACCCTTTTATGTAGCCCACATGCTTCTCCAACAGTGGAGGAAAATGTAGATTCTTCCTATTCTGAGGAGTGTTGAGTTTTGTTTTGTTTTCATTTTAATTGAGGGAAATTAGAGAATCCTAGCAAGTTAGAGGTAGAAGGACTCTTAGAAATCACTTAGTTTAACTAGATTGCAAATAAAAACCTCAGCCAGTGAAGGGAAGAAACTTATCCAGAGAAATAGACAGTGGGTAGCAGAAGCTTCAAGGAATGGATAGAAAAGAAGGGAAAGTTGCTGTCATGAAGAAGCATGTATACACTAGGGGGTGTTTGGCATATACACAGCATTATCTAGGGAAGAGGCAGGTGGAAAGAGAGTCTGTCTTTTAGTATGGAACAGCTAACGAGTTGCATTCACACATTCATTAAGCAGATAATCCTGAAGAACCTTCCATGTACCAGGCACTATTCTAGGTTTTGGGCATGCAGCAGCAACCTCATTGAGTGTATATTCTAGTTGAGAGAGATAATTTAAAACATAATTAATAGATAAAATATATAATGTGCTAGAAGTAATAATTCTAAAGAGAACAATCATGTAGAAAAGGGAGACATAAATGCCAGGGGTGAGATGTAAAGCTTTTACACAGGGCAGCCAAAGAAAAACTAACCAAAAAGATGCATTGTGAGTAAAGACTTGAGAGGAGTGGGAAGGTAAGCCATACCAGGATCTTGGTTTCAGAAATATGGAGTAACAAGATCAAAGAGATCAAAGGCTCTGAGAAAGGGATGAGCCATGGTGTTTAAGGAACAATGAGGAGGCCAGTGTGACTAGAGCAAAGCAAGCAAGGAAAAGAATAGTAGGCACTGGGGTCTGAGAGGTAAAGGAAAGCAAACCATTTAGCACCTGATAGCTCAAAGTAAGGAGATTGGTGCTAAATTAGGTTGAAATAAAAAGCTATAGAAATTTCTTAATGGAAGAGTAATCTGATCCAGTACTCTTGCCTGGAAAATCCCATGGACGGAGGAGCCTGGTGGGCTGCAGTCCATGGGGTCTCTAAGAGTCGGACACGACTGAGCGACTTCACTTTGACTTTTCACTTTCATGCATTGGAGAAGGAAATGGCAACCCACTCCAGTGTTCTTGCCTGGAGAATCCCAGGAACGGCAGAGCCTGGTGGGCTGCCATCTATGAGGTCTCACAGAGTCGGACACCACTGAAGCGACTTAGTAGTAGTAGTAATCTGATCCAACTTACAATTTAGCTGAATCATTTGAAGTCAATGGGGGCAAAGCCAGAAAGAGGGAAACCAGTGAGGAAGTTGTTGGCAAAATTCAGGAGAGCAATGACAATGAATTGGAAGAAAGAATGGCAGTCCAGGTGACAAGAGGAATAGTTTGATTCTGAATAATATGTGTGACCTCCCAGAACTTTATACATTCATCTATTCATTCCATATCTATCAGTTACTTATGATGCCCCAGGCACTGTCCTAGGTACCAAAGACAAGCCAGTTTAAAAAAAAAAAGACAAGGTTCGGTCCTCAATCAATTTACATTTGCATGGCAGACAAAAAATTAAGTACTAAACCATCAAATCATTAATGCAGTTTCAAATACTGGAATGTGCTATAAGAAAAATTCAGCAGCATGAAGGCAAAGAGAGTGATGAAGGTGAGAAGAGAGTGCTTTTTCAGGTAGGCTGGTCACTTTTTACCACTTTTTTTTTAATTTAAATTTATTTATTGGGAACACGTGTACACTCAAACTTTTAGAAACATCATATTAGATTATCACATTCTTAACTGGGGCCCTGCAATACAACATGGAAAACACCAGAAGAGCTGGAATTCGCAGAGGGTTTTCACAGACCTCAATGATTCCATGATAAACCATGTTTACAGAATATCACTTCAGACCAAAGAAATACTCGGCAGAACTCTATGACAAGCACTGTAGTAGATAATAGCAAAATGGGAGAATGGAGGTATGAACAATCTAGGAGTGAGAGACACAAGAATAGGCAATATTTTAGCTAAGACTGTCAGAAGGTACCCTCTTGGTGGAGGTAAGTAAGTCAAGCTGACAGATGTCAACCGTTTTTATGAATCAGATTTGTCATGGAAAGTGAACAAGTGAGAGAAGGAGAAAGATGTCCTCCTTTCCCTCTCTTCTTACTTGGAAAAAATGAAACAAAAGGCATCTGGCAAAAGTGGGTTGAAGAACTTTTTATTATAACCATTTCAAAAGGATGGGGAATTGGCTGTTTTCCAGGGAAGGGAGTAGATTTTTAGCTTGCCCTCTGTTCCCATTATAGATATCTCATTTGTATTCTTGTATTTCTTGAAGAGGACAAAAAGAATGATCCTGTAGACCCTAATTATTTCCAGCTTTCTTATACCATCCTTCCATGTTTATTCTCATTCTCTCAGGTAAAACTAGACAACTACATTGGCATCCATTCAATGAATAGTGGAAAGTGGAAAGGATGGTCATGGATAATGCCACAGCAGTATTCGAGTTTCTCCTTATTGGAATATCTAACTATCCTGAGTGGAGAGTCACGTTTTTCACACTGGTGCTGATCACTTACCTCAACACATTATTGGGGAATGGACTTATCATCTTTCTTATCCACATTGACCCTCACCTTCACACTCCAATGTATTTCTTCCTTAGTAACCTGTCTTTCTTAGACCTTTGCTATGGCACAGTCTCCATGCCCCAGGCTTTGGTGCATTGCTTCTCTGCTCATCCTTACCTTTCTTACCCACGATGTTTGACCCAAGTAAGTGTCTCTTTGGCCTTGGGTACAGCAGAGTGCCTCCTGCTGGCTGTCATGGCCTTTGATCGCGTGGTTGCTATCGGCAACCCCCTGCACTATTCGGTGGTCATGAATGGCTCAGTGTGTGTCTGGCTGGCTGCTGCCTCATGGGGGCATCTCTTGTGCTCACTGCCATGCTCATCTTATCCCTGAGGCTTCACTTCTGTGGGACGAATGTCATCAACCATTTTGTCTGTGAGATTCTCTCCTTCTTAAGCTGGCCTGTTCTGATACCAGTCTCAATGAGCTTCTGATCCTCATCACAGGCATTTTTACCCTTCTCCTACCCTTTGGGTTTGTTCTCCTCTCCTATGTCCGAATTGCCACTGCTGTCCTAAGGATTCGCTCAGCCCAGGGTAGGCTCAAGGCCTTTTCTACCTGTGCTTCTCATTTGACTGTGGTGGTCATCTTCTATGGGGCAGCCATTTCCATGTATATGAAGCCACAGTCCAAGTCATCCTCGGATCAAGACAAATTTATCTCAGTGTTTTATGGGGCTCTGACACCCATGCTGAACCCCCTAATATACAGCCTGAGGAATAAGGATGTTAAAGGGGCAATGAGGAAAGTTATGGCAAAAAGGACATAAGTCTTCTTTGTTTCTAAATTTCTAAAATACCATTCAGCTACATCTTCAGTGATGGTAAAAACTGTTTAAAAGTTTCAATTTTACCTTTGGTGGTTGTTGTTCAGTCATTAACTCATGTCCAACTCTTTGAGACCCTATGGCCTCTATGGAGTGCAGCACACCAGGCTTTCCTGTCCTTCACCATCTCCCAGAATTTGCTCAAAAATGTGACCATTGAATCAGTGATGCTATCCAGCCATCTCATCCTCTGTTGTCCCCTTCTCTGGTGGCTCAGATGGTAAAGAATCCACCTGCAATGCAGGAGACCCAGATTTGATCCCTGGGTCAGGAAGATCCCCTGACCCACTCCAGTATTCTGTCTGGAGAATTCCATGGACACAGGAGCCTGGCGGGCTACAGTCCACGGGGTCACAAAGAATTAAATACAACTGAGAGATTAACACCTTTATCCTTGGCACAGTAGGTGACTGTCATGTGAGAATCTTCAGGATGTGTTCACCACAAGAGCTTATTCCTGCTGAGACTTCAACTTCAGTTACAGACAATACTTTTGGGGGCTTCCCTCATAGCTCAGTGGCAAAGAATCCACCTGCAATGCAGGAGACCCCAGTTCAATTCCTGGGTTGGGAAGATCCACTGCAGAAGGGAAAGGCTACCCACTCCAGTATTCTGCCCTGGAGAATTCCATGGACTGTATAGTCTATGAGGTCGCAAAGAGTCGGACACGACTAAACGACTTTCACTTCACTTTCACAGTATTTTTACTCTTTCTTTACAAAAACACATTAGTAGTCACCCATTAAGTTATTCAACTTCAGGTAAATAAATTTCTCAGAATCATTTCCTCACTGACAGAAGAGACCTAAGCTGTAAGACAACCTCCTATGACTGTAGCAGGAGGTGAGGCATAAGTGAAATTGGAAAATAGGACAAAGAATGGTGTAATAAAAGGCCAGAAGACAAATGTCAGAAATTTTACAACTTTACTGAAGGCAAGGCCTGTTATAAAAGCACGATTCTCTCTCCTTTAACCTCAGAATCATGAGAAAATTGTATCATAGCCATTTCCTACGTTAGTGTAGTGTTTCATTTTTTTTTCTTTTTCTAAACTTCTTTCAAATATATTGCCTCATTCTGTATTCCTAATATTGCTGTAAAGCTGGTAACAAAGTTACCATAATCCATCCCTCATGTTAACAGTGAGACAAACAGAAGCCCAGAGAAAGATTAACAATTGTCTAAAGCCTCACACAAAACAGAAAATTGGATGAAAGATTTACTGAGCATGGCCCCACCCATCAGAACAAGACATAGATTCCCCCATAGCCAGTCCCTCCTATCAGGAAGCTTCCCCAAGCCTCTCATCCTTATCCATCAGAGGGCAGACAGAATGAAAACCATAATTACAGAAAACTAACCAAACTTATCACTTGGACCACAGCCTTGTCTAACTCAATGAAACTATGAGCCGTGCCATTTAGGGCCACCCAAGAGGGATGGGTCATGGTACAGAGTTCTGACAAAATGTGGCCCACTGGAGAAGGGAATGGCAAACCACTTCTGTATTCTTGCCTTGAGAATCTCATGAACAGTATGAAACGGCAAAAAGATATGACACTGAAAGATGAACTCCCCAGGTCACTTGGTGCCCAATATGCTACTGGAGAAGAAGGGAGAAATAGCCCCAGGAAAATGAAGAGGCTGAGCCAAAGTGAAAACAATGCTCAGTTGTGGATGTCGATGGTAATGGAAGTCAGTCCAATGCTGTAAAGAACAATATTGCATAGGAACCTGGAATATAAGGTCCATGAATCAAGGTAAATTGGAAGTGGTCAAAAGGAGATGGCAAGAGTGAACATCAACAATTTAGGAATCAGTGAACTAATTCCAAGGGAACATTTCATGCAAAGATGGGCACAATAAAGGACAGAACTAAAGACCTAACAGAAGCAGAAGATATTAAGAAGAGGTGGCAAGAATATATAGAAGAACTATACAAAAAGGATCTTAATGATCCAGACAACCATGATGGTGTGATCACTCACCTAGAGCCAGATATCCTGGAATGTAAAGTCAAGTGGGCTTTAGGAAGCATCACTGAAAACAAAGCTAGTGGAGGTGATGGAATTCTAGCTGACCTGTTTCAAATCCTGAAAGATGATGCTGTGAAAGTGCTGCATTTGATATGCCAGCAAATTTGGAAAATTCAGCAGTGGCCACAGAACTGGAAAAGGTCAGTTTTCATTCCAATCCCAAAGAAAGGCAATGCCAAATAATATTCAAACTACTGCACAAATGCACTCATTTCACATGATAGCAAAGTAATACTCAAATTCTTCAAGCTAAGCTTCAACAGTACATGAATCAAGAACTTCCAGATATTCCAGCTGGATTTAGAAAAGGCAGAGGAACCAGAGATCAAATTGCCAACATCTATTGGATCATAGAAAAAGCAAGAGAATTCCAGAAAAACAAAATCTAGTTCTGCTTTATTGACTACGATAAAGCTTTTGACTGTATGGATCACAACAAATTGTAGAAAATTCTCAAAGAGATGAGAGTACCAGACCACCTGACCTTCCTCCTGAGAAATCTGTGTGCAGGTCAAGAAACAACAGTTAGAGCCAGTCATGGAACAATGGCCTGGTTCCAAATTGGGAAAGGAGTATGTCAAGGCTGCATATTATCACCCTGCTTATTTAACTTATATGCAGAGTACATCATGAGAAATACCAGACTGGATGAAGCACAAGCTGGAATCAAGACTGCTGGGAGAAATAGAAATAACCTCACATATGCAGATGACACCACCCTTATGGCAGAAAGTGAAGAGGAACTAAAAAGCCTCTTGATGAAAGTGAAAGAAGAGAGTGAAAAAGTTGGCTTAAAACTCAACATTCAGAAAACTAAGAGCATGGCCTCCAGTCCCATCACTTCACAACAAACAGATGGAGAAACAATGGAAACAGTGACAAACTTTATTTTCTTGGGCTCCAAAATCACTGCAGATGGTGACTGCAGCCATGAAATTAAAAGATGCTTGCTCCTCGGAAGAAAAGCTATGACCAACCTAGACAGCAAATTAAAATGCAGAGACTTTACTTTGCCAACAAGGTCCGTCTAGTCAAAGTTATGGTTTTTCCAGTAGTCGTGTATGGATGTGAGATTTGGATCATAAAGTTTAGTGCCAACGAATCGATGCTTTTGAACTGTGGTGTTGGAGAAGACTCTTGAGAGTCCCTTGGACTGCAAGGAGATCAAATCAGTCAATCCCAAAGGAAATCAGTCTTGAATATTCATTGGAAGGACTGATACTAAAGCTGAAGCTCCAATACTTCGGCCACCTGATGTGAAGAACTGACTCCTTGGAAAAGATCCTGATACTGGGAAAGATTGAACGCAGGAGGAGAAGGGGAAGACAGAGGATGAGATGGTTGGATGGCTTTACCGACTCAATGGGCATAAGTTTGAGCAAGCTGCGGGAGTTGGTGATGGATAAGGAAGCCTGGTGTGCTGTAGTCCATGGAGTTGGAAAGAGCTGGACACAACTGGGTGACTGAACTGAATTGAAAGTCATACATAATTGGTAACAGAATAAAAATTAGAATTGAGATCATCTATATGTCACCTCTGAACTTTTCAATATTGTCCAGAAAAGTATCTGGAATTTTAAAATTATAAATGCACCCAATATTTATCAAGCACTTAACCATATGCTAGGTACTGACCTATGTCCGTTATCACATATAATTCTCACTACAATTCAGGGAATTATCGTTATTATCAATCCATAGTAGAGATAAGGAAATTGAGACTCTTAGAGGTTCCATGATTTGCCCATGGCCATAGAGCTAGTATTTAAACCCAGATATGACTGATTTCAGATCCCATTCACTGTATCTAAATTTCAGAGGCCTTAGAGATTATTTAATGAAGTGATTTTTAACCAATTTAATTTTAATATAATTTATGTACAATAAAACTTATGCAATTACAGTGTACAATTTAAATTTTGACGGGTACCCCTAGAACCACCACCACTATCAAGCTACTTAACAATTTTATCACATCCAAAAGTTTCCTCACGGCCTTTTGTAGTCCACCCTTGCCTCCACTCCCAACCCCTGGCAACCACTCATCTGATTTTTTTCACTATATGTTAGCTTTGATTTTCTAGAATTTATAAGTGGACTCATACAGTATATCCTCTTCTATGCATGGATCCTCTTATTCAGCATGCCTTTGAGAGTCATCCATGTTATTGTAAGCATCAGTAGTTTGCTCCTTTTTCCTGCTGAATAATATTCCATCATACAGTTTACTATGTTTTTAAAACTCTATTCCCTGTTACTGTACATAATATAGTGGTTTTTAAACTTTAGTTCATGTAGTTCTATGGGTTTGGCTGTGGTTCCTGGAACCTGTCAATGAGGTGAAATTTTCTGTGAAAAAATTTCATTTGAAAATGGAGTTCTGATAATAAAACATTTGACAAACAATGATCTAGTACAGAGCTCTTGCTTTAGATAAAGAATCAATGGCTCAGTGAACAGAATGTAAATTTCCCAAGACCATGAAACTTTTGGAAGCACTCTAAGACAAAAACCCAGATATCTTGTCTCCCGGTTTCACTTTTTGGGCAGTTTGACCAAACATGATGAAGTCTTCTCCAAAGCAACCTGGTGGAGATCTGGACATAGGTGAATAGATAAAAAGATGGTGCACAGCACCTAGATCTGAAGCACAGCATCACTGAGCAAGCAGATATTCAATGCACTCATCAGACACTGACCACTGGGAGTTGATGCCATTTTATTTGGTACTGCAAAGAGAGTACCAGACATACAAGGGACCTGTCTCACATGTTTACTCACTAAATAAATAAAAAGAATGTGTAAAACACTTACCAAAATAGTATAATTTTCATTTACATGCAACATTTATTCAAATTCCATCTATTACATATTTTTAAAAGATTGTAATATTCTCAGGCATTGAAACCATATTTTAATATCAAGAAATAAAAATAAATGCAATTATCCTCAAATTAAAAACATTTTAAAAATAAATAAAAACTAATTTTGAAAAAAAAAGCCAATTGATTTAAATCTTGGATATATTCATTCAACCAAGGTTAACTTTCTACTTTTAACCAGGCACCAGGTACTAGGTGGTAGGGCAAGTTTCATACATTTTGCAAAATATTCTTTACTATTAAGATAAATATTTCAAATTAACATTGTGAAATAAAGTTAAATTAATGAAATCAATAAAATTTTACATGAAAAAATAATAGAGCCTTTAGGGGAGAGAAAATCAGAAATTAGGAGAAATATTAAGAGTGCTCATTTTAGCGACCTTGCTTTCAGGGGGAGAAACATTCTACTCTCTACTACAGCTCTCTATTTGCAGCTTAAAATGAGAATCGTATTTTTGTTAACAATGCCTCTGCTACAGAACTATAACTCTGTCACTGGATGCTTTGTCTCTTTACTGACTTGTTGGTAGAGACACAGCTTACAGACAGAGTGACATAGTGGAGTCTGGGGATGGCGCTGCAGAATTGATTCTGCTACTAACTAGTTGTGTGACCTTAATTATATCACTCTTTGGCCCTCAAATTTGCTCATCAATACAATAGGAAAGTTCTGTTTGTTACCCAAGGATCTCTCTAGTTCTAACATTCTGCATCTAGGTGTTATTTTATATAGATTTTTTTCTTTCCTTAAAAAGAGAATAATATCAATTTACTCTGAAACTTGCTTTTTCCACTTGACAATATATCATGAACATTCTTCCAGATCAATATATACGGATCTATCTGCCTGGCTTTAAATGTTAACTTTGAAACAAGTAGGCACGCATAGCAGCTAGTTAACATAGCTATGGCCCTTCCAGCACCAATGTTCTGTTTCCAGGCATCTAAATCCCAAAGGCAATCTAATTCAACATTGATACTAATTCATTTAACTATGAAAAATGAATTCTATTGGAGAAGGAAATGGCAACCCACTCCAGTATTCTTGCCTGGAGAATCCCATGGACAGAGGAGCCTGGTGGGCTACAGTCCACGGGGTCGCAAAGAGTCGGACAAGACTGAGTGACTTCGCTTCACTTCATGAGGGTGCTGTGGAACAAAATCAATTCTAGATTGTTGAAAACCCCTACGGTTGACTATCACTTGGCCACTTGATCACTCACAGGCACTGTGAGAAGCATTCCACTGTGCACCCCCTTCTAGATATCTGGGTAGTGAAGCTTACCTTGCTTCACCTTGGAAAGCAAAGATTGGTTTGAAACTAAGATAGCTCTGCTAAAAATTGAGAAAAAGTTTGCAAACTGAAAAAAGTTTCAAAATGATATTTTCCAATAGAGATTTAAGAAAAAATACCATGCCCCATTCATAGGATTGGGGATTTCACTTGAGGAAAGGCAGTGAGTTATCACTATTTAGACCACAGGCTCTGGAGCCAAATTTTTTGGATTCAGAACTTCATTCTACCAGTCTTCTTGCAGTAACTCTCTGTGCTTCGATCTCTCCGTGTGAAGCAGACTCATGTAACACTACTTAAAGTGTTCAGAGTTTGATCATGGAGATGGAAGCACTCTAGTTATATCAGGCAGGAAGGGATTTAATAAAGAGAATTAGAGGCCTGTGAAGCCTTTGGAAGTGTTGTGAGAGGGAAGGTAAAAGAATGTTGCCAACAACTTTAGACATTTGCAGGAATTGCAAGAATCTTGGGAAGTTTTAAGGAAACTGTTACCAGTGATGTCACTGAAGTAGATGCTTCAAGGAACAATGCTCAAAAGCCACTGAAATCTCTGTTTACAAAGTCTGCATACTTTTACAATACAGCTGACAGCTTAAAAGGGTGAGAATGGTGTTGAATATGACTTCATAGCTTGGTTATAAGAACTGTATGACTCAAGTCATGTAAAGCACTTAGAAAAGCACCTGGCCTATAGTTAGAGAACAGCAAGTGTTAGCTGTCATCGTGAAGCCTGGATCACATGAACCTAAGACACCAGGAATTGAAATGCCTGTATGCTTCTTAAATAGTGCTTTTCAAGGCTGCTCCCTCATCCAGGCATTCAAGCATCTGTACATATATCACTCATTTAACATGCACTTATTAACTACCTACTATACAAGTACAGTGCTATTGCCATTGATGGAGTGGTCAAAAAAACATATTTGATCCTTCAGCTCAAAGAATTCACTGTCAAGGTGTGAAGAAAAACATATACGCAGGCAGCATTACTATTTATATCTTCCTAGTTCTTAAGATTATAAACACTTTATACACTTTACGGTTTTTCTTATTCTTGAACATATATTACCTCATATCATCTTCAAAATAATTTAAGGAGATAAGCAAGCAGATATTATTACTATTGTGAAACCGACATTAACAGATGATAAAGAGCTGTAAAAAGGCTGTGATATTATCAAGGTTAGCAGTTAAGGATATAACTGGGATTAGAATACAATTCTCCTAGAATTATTGAGGTAGTAATTACTGATTGCATACAAATATCAAATCATTATGTGTACACCTGAAACTAATAGAATGTTATGTGTCAATTATACCTGAATAAAATTTAATTTAATTTAAAAATACAATTCTCCTGATGCCAGATGCTCTTTTGAGGGGAGCCTGATGGGCTCAGGAGTCTTTGAAAAAGAAAAGTAGGAAGAAGGTAAAGCTGTTGCTGAACTGAGAAAAGAAAAACATTAGGTTTTCAGATTATCCAGTACTCATTGCCTGGAAAATCCCATGGGCGGAGGAGCCTGGTAGGCTACAGTCCATGGGGTCGCTAAGAGTCAGACACAACTGAGTGACTTCACTTTCACTTTTCACTTTCCTGCACTGGGGAAGGAAATGGCAACCCACTCCAGTGTTCTCGCCTGGAGAAACCCAGGGACAAGAGAACCTGGTGGGCTGCTGTCTATGGGGTCACAGAGTCAGACACGACTGAAGTGACTTAGTGGCGGCAGCAGCAGCTAAAAATTCTGACACTTGGGCAATTTCCTGTCTCAATTTCCTCATCTATAACAGGATGAAAATCATAGGACTGAATTTATAAGGTTGTTAAAACAATTGGATCAGTTGATTTTATATAAAATGCTGAGAACTATGGCTGGGACATAGTAAGTTCTCAATAAGCTTTACCTATTGTTGCTATTTAGAGGTACCAAGGGAACATTTCATGCAAAGATGGGCTCTATAAAGGACAGAAATGGTATGGACCTAACAGAAGCAGAAGATATTATTAAGAAGAGGTGGCAAGAATACACAGAAGAACTGTACAGAAAAGATCTTCACAGCCAAGATAATAACGATGGTGTGATCACTCACCTAGAGCCAGACATCCTGGAATGTGAAGTCAAGTGGGCCTTAGGAAGCATGACTACAAACAAAGCTAGTGGAAGTGATGGAATGCCAGTTGAGCTATTTCAAATCCTGAAAGATGATGCTATGAAAGTGCTGCAGTCAAAATGTCAGTCTTTTGGGAAAACTCAGCAGTGGCCACGGGACTGGCCAATCCTACAGAAAGGCAATGCCAAAGAATGCTCAAGCTACCACACAATTGCACTCATCTCACATGCTAGGAAAGTAATGCTCAGAATTCTCCAAGCCAGGCTTCAGCAGTACGTGAACCGTGAACTTCCAGATATTCAAGCTGGTTTTCGAAAAGGCAGAGGAACCAGAGATCAAACTGCCATCATCTGCTGGATCATCAAAAAAGCAAGAGAGTTCCAGAAAAACATCTATTTCTGCTTTATTGCCTATGCCAAAGCCTTTGACTGTGTGGATCACAATAAACTGTGGAAAATTCTTCAAGAGATGGGAATACCAGAACACCTGACCTGCCTCTTGAGAAACCTGTATGCAGGTCAGGAAGGAACAGTTAGAACTGGACATGGAAAAACAGACTGGTTCCAAATAGGAAAAGGAGTACGTCAAGGCTATATATTGTCACCCTGCTTATTTAACTTAAATGCAGAGTACATCATGGAAGAAGCACAAGCCAGAATCAAGATTGCCATGAGAAATATCAATAACCTCAGATATGCAGATGACACCACCCTTATGGCAGAAAGTGAAGAGGAGCTAAAAAGCCTCTTGATGAAAGTGAAAGAGAAGAGTGAAAAAGTTGACTTAAAGCTCAACATTCAGAAAATGAAGATCATGGCATCTGGTCCCATCACTTCATGGGAAATAGATGGAGGAACAATGGAAACAGTGTCAGACTTTATTTTGGGGGCTCCAAAATCACTGCAGATGGTGACTGCAACCATGAAATTAAAATACGCTTTAATCCATTTTGAGTTTATTTTTGTGTGTGGTGTTAGAAAGTGATCTAGTTTCATTCTTTTACAAGTGGTTGACCAGTTTTCCCAGCAGCACTTGTTAAAGAGATTGTCTTTACTCCATTGTATATTATTGCCTCCTTTGTCAAAGATAAGGTGTCCATAGGTGTGTGGATTTATCTCTGGGCTTTCTATTTTGTTCCATTGATCTATATTTCTGTCTTTGTGCCAGTACCATACTGTCTTAATGACTGTGGCTTTGTAGTAGAGCCTGAAGTCAGGCAAGTTGATTCCTCCAGTTCCATTCTTCTTTCTCAAGATTGCTTTGGCTATTCGAGGTTTTTTGTATTTCCATACAAATCTTGAGATTATTTGTTCTAGTTCTGTGAAAAATACTGCTGGTAGCTTGATAGGGATTGCATTGAATCTGTAGATTGCTTTGGGTAGTATACTCATTTTCACTATATTGACTCTTCTGATCCATGAACATGGTATATTTTTCCATCTATTAGTGTCCTCTTTGATTTTTTTCATCAGTGTTTTACAGTTTTCAATATATAGGTCTTTAGTTTCTTTAGGTAGGTATATTCCTAAGTATGTTATTCTTTTCATTGCAATGGTGAATGGAATTGTTTCCTTAACTTCTTTTCTACTTTCTCATTATTAGTGTATAGGAATGCAAGGGATTTCTGAGTGTTGATTTTATATCCTGCAACTTTACTATATTCATTGATTAGCTCTAGTAGTTTTCTGGTCGAGTCTTTAGGATTTTCTATGTAGAGGACCATGTCATCTGCAAACAGTGAGAGTTTTACTTCTTCTTTTCCAATTTGGATTCCTTTAATTTCTTTTTCTGCTCTGATTGCTGTGGCCAAAACTTCCAGAACTATATTGAATAGTAGTGGTGAAAGTGGGCACCCTTGTCTTGTTCCTGACTTTAGGGGAAATGCTTTCAATTTTTCACCATTGAGGATAATGTTTGCTGTGGGCTTGTCATATATAGCTTTTATTATGTTGAGGTACATTCCTTCTATTCCTGCTTTCTGGAGAGTTTTTATCATAAATGGATGTTGAATTTTGTCAAAGGCCTTCTCTGCATCTATTGAGATAATCATATGATTTTTATTTTTCAATTTGTTAATGTGGTGAATTACATTGATTGATTTGCAGATATGGAAGAAACCTTGCATCCCTGGGATAAAGCCCACTTGGTGATGGTGTATGATCTTTTTAATGTGTTGTTGGATTCTGATTGCTAGAATTTTGTTAAGGATTTTTGCATCTATGTTCATCAGTAATATTGGCCTGTAGTTTTCTTTTTTGTGGATGGTCTTTGTCAGGTTTTGGTATTAAGGTGATGGTGGCCTCATAGAATGAGTTTGGAAGTTTACCTTCCTCTGCAATTTTCTGGAAGAGTTTCAGTAAGATAGGTGTTAACTCTTCTCGAAATTTTTGGTAGAATTCAGCTGTGAAGCCGTCTGGACCTGGGCTTTTGTTTGCTAGATCACTTTCTAACACCACACACAAAAATAAACTCAAAATGGATTAAAGATCTAAACGTAAGACCAGAAACTATAAAACTCCTAGAGGAGAACATAGGCAAAACACTCTCCGACATAAATCACAGCAGGATCCTGTATGATCCACCTCCCAGTATACAAATAAACAAATAGGATCTAATTAAAATTAAAAGCTTCTGCACAACAAAGGAAACTATAAGTAAGGTGAAAAGACCGCCTTTTGAATGGGAGAAAACAATAGCAAATGAAGCAACTGACAAACAACTAATCTCAAAAATATGCAAGCAACTTATGCAGCTCAACTCCAGAAAAATAAATGATCCAATCAAAAAATGGGCCAAAGAACTAAACAGGCATTTCTCCAAAGAAGACATATGGATGGCTAACAAACACATGAAAAGATACTCAACATCACTCATTATCAGAGAAATGCAAATCAAGACCACAATGAGATACCATTTCACACCAGTCAGAATGGCTGCAATCCAAAAGTCTACAAGCAATAAATGCTGGAGAGGGTGTGGAGAAAAGGGAACCCTCTTACACTGTTGGTGGGAATGTAAACTAGTACAGCCACTATGGAAAACAGTGTGGAGATTCCTTAAAAAACTGGAAATAGAACTGCCTTATGACCCAGCAATCCCACTGCTGGGCATACACACTGGGTAAACCAGAATTGAAAGAGACACATGTACCCCAATGTTCACTGCAGCACTGTTTATAATAGCCAGGACATGGAAGCAACCTAGATGTCCATCAGCAGATGAATGGATAAGAAAGCTGTGGTACATATACACAATGGAGTATTACTCAGCCCTTAAAAAGAATAAATTTGACTCAGTTCTCATGAGGTGGATGAAACTGGAGCCGATTATACAGAGTGAAGTAAGCCAGAAAGACAAATACCAATACAGTATACTAACACATATATATGGAATTTATAAAGATAGTAATGATAACCCTGTATGTGAGACAACAAAAGAGACACAGAGGTATAGAACGGACTTTTGGCCTCTGAGGGAGAGGGAGAGGGTGGGATGATTTGGGAGAATGGCATTGAAACATGTATACTATCATATAAGAAATGAAGCGCCAGTCTATGTTCAATACAGGATACAGGCTGCTTGGGGCTGGTGCACGAGATGATCCAGAGAGATGATATGGAGTGGGAGGTGGGAGGGGGCTTCAGCATTGGGAAATCGTGTACACCTGTGGCTGATTCATGTCAATATGGCGAAACCAATACAGTATTGTAATGTAGAATGAAGTATTTTTAAAAAGAATAATTATATATCACCTCCAGATTGGCAATGCCAAAACACACCATGTTCCTGATAGTAAGGTTGAAATAAGATTTATCTAAGAGGATTTTTTTAATCAAAAATCTGTGAATTCTAGTTTGTGTGGTGAGGTCAGTAGGATATTATATCCATGATAATAATTCTGGTTGTAATATGGGGTGGTATATTCCAAAGATGACCTATTTTAACAACAACAAATCTTTATGGTCATTAAATTCCAGAAGTAAGAGCAAAAATAAATAAAATAAAATAAAATAAAATACGCTTACTCCTTGGAAGGAAATTAAAAGATGCTTACTCCTTGGAAGGAAAGTTATGACCAACCTAGATAGCATATCGAAAAGCAGAGACATTACTTTGCCAACAAAGGTCCGTCTAGTCAAGGCTATGGTTTTTCCAGTAGTCATGTGTGGATGTGAGAGTTGAACTATAAAGAAAGCTGAGTGCTGAAGAATTGATGCTTTTGAACTGTGGTGTTGGAGAAGACTCTTGAGAGTCCCTTGGACTGCAAGGAGATCCAACCAGTCCATTCTGAAGGAGATCAGCCCTGGGATTTCTTTGGAAGGAATGATGCTAAAGCTGATACTCCAGTACTTTGGCCACCTCATGCAAAGAGCTGACTCATTGGAAAAGACTCTGATGCTGGGAGGGATTGGGGGCAGGAGGAGAAGGGGACGACAGAGGATGAGATGGCTGGATGGCATCACCAACTCGTTGGACATGAGTTTGAGTGAACTCCAGGAGTTGGTGATGGGCAGGGAGGCCTGGCGTGCTGCACTTCATGGGGTCGCAGAGAGTTGGACACAACTGAGTGGCTGAACTGAACTGATTGTTGTTATACAGTTATTATTACTAACACTGAAGTTTCAGTTGACTCAAAAGTAGTTGGTGCTCATCTCACTGTGTTCCTTGTCTCTTTTTCCCTGCTAGTGATATGCATACCAACTGTTTCTGCTTAAGTGTAAGCAGCAGGTCAAGCACTTTTCCAGTGCAGCATCATGATGGACTGAGAAAAGCAGATGATTAGGTGTCAGGGAGTCTGGATCCTAGTCTATGTTCTGCTGCTAATGAGCTATGAAACTCTGGATGAATCACTTAACTTCTCTGGACTGCATTTGTCCAACAGGGGAAAATGTATTCTTTAACCTGTCTCAGAAGGGTTGAAAGACCAAATGAGATCATAGATGTTAGACACTAAAAAGCTAAAAGTACTCTACAAATACTACACAATGGTATTTTCATTATCCTCAGACTTAACCTCTACATCTTCTCCTCACTTACCCTTAACGGCCACTCACTCACTGAGTCTTATTGATTCTTGCTCTGAAATATTTTTGAAATCCATCTCTTCTCTGTCCTCAGAGCACTTGCCCTAGTTCACAGCTTCCTCAGCCCTTAACAGGATGACTGTAATCAGCTCCTATTTTTCTCTAATCCAATCTCTCTCTAAACTAGCCATCCAATCAACTTCTCCAGAATGACTATCTAAAGGGAAAAATCTCATCATATTAAACCTTCCTCTACAATCCCACTCCAAGATTAGAAACTTGCAGTGGGTCCCTATTGCCCATAGGATGCATGCTTGTGTACTCAGCCAACTCAGTTGTGTCTAACTCCTTGCAACCCCATGGACTGTAACTCACCAGGCTCCTCTATCCACAGGATGTGCCAGGCAAGAATACTGGAGTGGGTTGCCATTTCCTTCTCCAGGGGATCTTCCTGATCCAGGGATAGAACCTGGGTCTCTTGCATCTCCTGTATTGGGAGGCGGATTCTTTACTACTGAGCCACTGGTGAAGTCCTACCTATAGGATATACAACATTACTTGAGACACTTGCAAACCTGTTTATCCTTATTCTCTACCTTAACTCTGCAGGCCTCAGGCCCCAGGAAAGCAATACTTTTTATGACCCCTTTATGTATATATGCCACTGTATACACTGTTCTCTCTGCCTGCAGTGACCTTCTTGTCTTCTATGCCTGGAAAAACCTCAGTCATCCTTCAAGTTCAGATCAAATGTCATGTCCTCAGTGAAGCCTTCACCAGAGCATAATCCATTCTGTTTAAACCTGGGCAGGTGACTTAATTCCATTTTATTTTGCTTAATAACATTCAGTTCAATCTTAAATTCAACATCTTCCATATTATTTTATAGTCACTTGTTTTGGAGTATTTATCCCAAGTTAGATCATAAGTTTATTGAGAACAAGAAGGTTTTCATCTGTTTCCCTAGCATAGTTCCTGGCACAGAATACATATATAATAAGAATTTGTTATATGAACACATGGCCAGCTAATACTTAACTATCTGGGGTAAAATACAACTATTTTTAAAGTTCCAAGCTATTATAGTCTGATATTTTACAAAATACAACAAAAATATTATGGCAATGTCATATCACTTTAAAAGTTACTGTTTACTCTCAATTCTGTTTTTATCTCATTGAAAACATTTTGAGAAGCACTCCCTGGTGGCTCAGTAAATAAAAAAATCTGCCTGTAATTAGCCTCCAATTAAAATAAATAAATTTTTTAAAAAGAATCTGCCTGCAATGCAAGAGACCTGCGTTCGATTCCTGGGTCCGGAAGATCCCCTGGAGAAGGGACTGGCAACCCACTCCATTATTCTTGCCTGGAGAATTTCATGAACAGAGTAGCCTGGAGGGCTACAGTCCATGGAATTACAAAGAGTCAGACACGACTGAGCTACTAACACTTTAACTTACACTTTTCCAGCTAGACTATTTACTAAGATGCCTCATTCCTAGCCCCTAAAATCTTGAACTCTGAGTTGGAAATTTTAAGAAGGATACATGTAAAATAATAAACAATCAGATCATATATTCAGGCTACAATTGGGCAAGAAATCAACAAAATAATACTATCATAATTAGCTATATGCACAGATGAAGTAGATCAATGGGACAGTGAATGAGAAGGTGCAGGATTATATTTAGACAGTGACAGCTTATGAAGTACATGCATGCTCAGTCATGTCCAACTCTTTGAGACCCCGTGGGCTGTAGCCCACCAGGCTCCTCTGTCCATGGGGATTCTCCAGGCAAGAATACTGGAGTGGGTTGCCATTTCCTACTCCAGCAGATCTGCAAAACCCAGGGATTGAACCCACACTTCTTGTGTCTCCTGCACTGGCAGACAGATTCTTTACCAACAGTGCCACCTGGGTATGGCACCTCAAAAGAAATCCACCAAAGTTTTAGGAAAAAGTGGGATTTCCAGAAACCATTCAAGTCAAAGAGGCTGGGATGGGCTGGGGAAACTCAGGGTAAAGTGAATAAGAAGAGGAAACCTCCAATAAACACTGTTAACATAATTTCATTTACCTGAATCTTAATTGAAGCTTTCATGGCATCACAATAGATTGAAGCCATTCCTCCTTTCCTGTTCATTCGTTACCTTCTGGAGTCACTGCATTGAAACCCTCCCAAGAAACATAGGACTCTGAGTAATCACCCTAGTGTTGGTTCCATTATCTGGTAACTTAAGAGCAGAAATCGAGTTGATAGTGTTAGTCAAAAATTTTACATACTGTCAGTAATAAAACATTGATATTAATAGACAAAAATCTACTTGAATTTTAATGACTTAGAAATAACATCCCAGAAGAATATACAGCTTTAGTTCAGTAACAGGATTTAATTGCCTATTTTAGGGACCTAATCCCTGAAGTCTCTTAGTGAAATCACTTCTTTGGAACCAGAGTGAATAAACGCAGAAAGTAACAGCAGATAATGTTTGAGATTGTTCTCTTCTTCTCTTGTTCATCTTTTGGACTACTTAAAGTACTGGTCTCTAAAATGCTGAATAGAATCAAAATAAAACCCATTGTAAGAGCAGGTAAAGAACATACACCCAGCAAGGAAGAAAGAAGCCATAATTGTCTTTTTGAGCAAATCAACATATATGTATGGAATGGTCAGTCTTGACATGGATCTCTTAGGATGCACCTGTAACTCACTCCCCTTGAAAGACCCCAGTACGTCAGTAAGGTAACGATCCTACAATACATAAGGGGCTATATATTAAAACAACTCTTAGAGACCTTGCTGTTTTTGATTGGGGGGGCTTTTTTGCTATTCAGGTGAGTAAAATCAAATTTGATTCCCCCAATCTTCATTTATTCATTAACTTCCTGCCATGTGTCAGGAATTGAGACAAGTACTGGAGTTATAGAAATAAATAAAATGCAAATTCTTCTTTCAGAAGGCTCATAGTATAATCTGACCATATTGCCTTATTTATGTCTTCATTCATTTAATTATTTCCCCTCTTCCAGAAAAGAAAGACGACAAATGTGGTCACGTTGTCATGGGTGCTACTTCGAAAATGAAGATTCACTTTAAAATAATAATAGCTATTATTTAAAATAACAATAATTCACTTTAAAATAATAATAACACCAGATATATAACTATATATGTAGCACAAAAGCCCTATGAGGTAGCTACTATAATTTCCCCAACTTTATAATTGAAGAAACCAAAATAAATGAGTTAAACAAATTACCAATGTCACACAGTGAATCAGTGATGGGTCCAGGATTCAAACTTTGATTAAGAATTCATGCTCTTAACCAACAGTCTGCACTGCCTGATATGAATAACAGAAATTCCTGTCTGTACGCACTATTTATTCCAGCATATTTTGAGGACCTGGGAGCTTTCTGAAGAGCGCAGAGAACAGGGAAGATACTCCAAGCATCCATTAATTTTAGTATCAAAAATAAAATGAGTCCTCCTGGGAAGCATGCTTTTACATGTTAAGTGGGACCAGGAAAGCCCTCTTTGGGAAACCTGTGTGAAGAAAAATGTACCCAACATATTTCTGAAACATCAGAAGCCTGTGACTAAATGTGAAAATCTCCACACATGTCTAGTTAATTTAGAAAGAGTCTAGCCCACACAGCGCTAAAACATTGAATTATTCAACACACACACACACACACACACATATATGCTTAGTCTAGTGAGATTCTCTGCTGCTGCTGCTGCTGCTGCTGCTGCTGCTGCTGCTGCTGCTGCTGAGTCACTTCAGTTGTGTCCAACTCTGTGCGACCCCATGGATGGCAGCCCACCAGGCTCCCCGATCCCTGGGATTCTCCAGGCAAGAACACTGGAGTGGGTTGCCATTTCCTTCTCCAATGCATGAAAGTGAAAAGTGAAAGTGAACTCACTCAGTCATGTCCGACTCTTAGCAACCCCATGGACTGCAGCCTACCAGGCTCCTCAGTCCAAGGGATTTTCCAGGCAAGAGAACTGGAGTGGGGTGCCATTGCCTTCTTCAAGTGAGATTCTCTAAAATCATATAAACACAAAAACGTCTTTGTTTTCCAGCTATCTACACTGGCATTTGTTTTGAGATTTTTAGGGCTATATGATGACAGATATTGCCAGTCGAAATAAGGTTTTATGATTTAAAATACTGCCATTCTAGGTGAAACTTTAGTACTCCCTGAAAAAATTTGTGCCCCGAAAATCCCATTCTTGTAATGCTATTAAGAAACTGTGCTTGTGGTGTCACCACTGAATAAAGATCAGACCATCCCGTGCACCAGCCCCAAGCATTCTGTATCCTGTATTGAACATAGACTGGCACTTCGTTTCTTACATGATAGTATACATGTTTCAATGCCATTCTCCCAAATCATCCCACCCTCTCCCTCTCCCTCAGAGGCCAAAAGTCGGTTCTATACCTCTGTGTCTCTTTTTTTGTCTCCAATAAAGTATTAAAATAAATAAAAATAAAAATAAAATAAAATAAAAAAAGATCAGACCACCTGACTTTTGCTTCAGTCACAATCCCATAACTCGACTCCAAGAAGACTTTTTCACTTCTGACTGATTCTGTTTTCTGATTTTAATTCTGGAAGTATACAGAATAAAAAGGAGCCTTTAAGTTCTCATTCAGTTCAGTTCAGTCACTCAGCCATGTCCAACTCTTTGTGATCTCATGGATTGCAGCACACCAGTCTTCCCTGTCCATCACCATCTCCAGAAGCTTGTTCAAACTCCTGCCCATTGAGTCAGTGACGCCATCCAACCATCTCATCCTCTGTCATCTCCTTCTAGTTAAAAGGCCCCCTTGTAGGATCACTCATAAGTAAAAACAACTGTAATTCAAAGTTTGCCAGCAGCTCAGTATTTTTTCAGTTTGTTGGCCCTTGGTTCTGATTTCTTTTCAGAAGGCTTTATCCTATATTAGGTATTATTGAGGATCTTGTTATAAATTTTTACTCTATTTCCTGAATTACTTGTCTATAAACATCATGTGCTTTCTGAGGTTTGGAATCTGTCCTGAGTAGAGAATCCAAAGAGGTCACCTACATCATTAGCCTGGACAGTTCTCCCTGCTGTCTAGCGCCCAAGACAAACCTTCCCATCCACAGCCTGTTCTCACCAAGGACTGACAACTGCCTCATGAGACTGAAACTACACCGTAGATGCCCCAAATCTTGATTTGTAACTAGAATTTCATGAGAAGGGGTCTTTCCAGGTGGTGCTGTTGGCAAAGAATCCACCTGCCAGTGCAGGAGACAAGCGGTGTGGGTTTGATCCCTGGGTTGGGATGATCCCCTGGAGTAGGAAATGGCAACCCACTCCAGTATTCTTCTGGAGAATCCCCATGGACAGAGGAGCCTGGTGGGCTATAGTCCATGGGGTTGCAAAAGTCAGACACAACTGAGCATGCACGTAATTCATGAGAATTTTTATAGACAGTCTAGGGAAAGAGCTTGACCTTAATAATGAACTAGTCTGTGATAGCATGCATATCTGATATAATCATACCAAACAAAAAAAATAATAAAATTTGGAACAGATGGAAAAGGGTGAAAACATTTTTTTCAGATTCTAGAATAAACCCATCCACTCTCTTCACTTTCACACCTTCCCTTCATGCAAAGGGTTTTCCCAGTGGCTCAGCAGTAAAAAAAAATCTGCCAACAATGCAAGAGACGTGGGTTAGATCCCTGAGTCAGGAAGATCCCCTGGAGAAGAAAATGACTACCCACTCTAGTATTCTTGCCTGGCACACCCCATGGACAGAGGAGCCTGGTGGGCTACAGTCCATCAGGATGCAAAGAGTCAGACAGGACTGATGTGATTGACCACGCACTCCATGCAAAGGGCAAATTGAAGAGCTAAAAAGTATCATTTCTGAGCTATTAATAATACTGAATACTATGAGGGACTTCCCAGTGGTCCAGTGGTTAAGACTCTATGTTTCCCTTTGCAGGGGGCATGCATTTGATCCCTGGCTGGGGAACTAACTTCCCACATGTTGCAGGGTGTGGCCAAAAGTTAAAAAAATAAAAGAAGAGTGAATACTATGATACTGTTTATCATCATAGCTTTTTACCATCAAATCAAACATTTATTTTCTTCAGCCAGATCAAAGTAGTTTCAGTCAAATCAATTTCATTACATTTGGTAAGACAGAAGACCAAATAACTGGCTTTGGTTCATTCAACAAACATATATTGAACCCATGTTTTGTGGGTTCACACAAGGCATTGTTTAAGATAGTGAAAATAAAGTAGTACATAGAAGAGTCAGGGGCTTGTTCTTCCTAGTGCTATAGTAAGAGAGCAAAAATTAAATAATCACACAAATATATAAATACAAACTATGATAAAAGCCGTACAGGAAAAGTTCTGAGTACTATGAACAGTTTTAACAAAGAGATCTGATTTAAATTACTGGGGTTTGGGATGGCTTTTTGAATGAACTTTCTTTTGGACTGAGATACTAATAGTAAGAGGGCTGCTCAGGTGGCGCTAGTGGTAAAAAACATGCCTGCCAATGCAGGAGACATAAGAGATGCAGCCTTGATCTCTGAGGTGGGAAGATCGCCTGGAAGAGGGCTCAACAACCCATTCCAGTATTCTTGCCTGTAGAATGCCATGGACAGAGGAGCCTGGTGGGCTACAGTCCATAGAGTTGCAGAGAGTCACACACAGCTGAAGTGACTTAGCATGCACACACACATTAATAGTAAGAATGACGAGGAATTCACCAAACAAAGAAGGTAGGAAGAATATTTCTAGCAGAAAGAACACACTGGGCAAAAGTCCTAAGGTGGGAACAAGCTTAGATTCTTCATAAAGATATAATGACTGAAAGAAAGTCAGCATGAGAAGAGATAGCAAAAGGTAAGGTTAGGGTCAGATCATTTAGAATCTTGTGGGTCATGGTAAGTAGGGTAGATTACATTCCAATTGTAATTAAAAGCCCTTCGAGTGGCTTTTTAGCATGGGAAGGTCGTAATTCTGTATGTTTGTAAAAGGTCTCTGGCTGCCACGTATAGACTAGACTATAGGGAGATAAGAATGGAAGAAGGGAGGCGCATTAAGCAGCTCATGTATCATTAAGCAGTCCAGATGTGAGATGATGATGTAGCTGTGGATATGGAGATTTGTAGGCAGATTTGAAATATATTTAGGAGGATGAACCAATAGTACTTAGTGATCGAGTACAGATTAAGGAAGAAATGAGAGTGAACTGGGCATATATTTTGTAACATGAATATGAGTCAGCTAATGACAAATCTGTGGCTAATATTCAGAGCGGGAAAGAACAGTTAGTAATTCTGTGATTCAGGGATCTGATTATGTTAAGCAGTAAATTAGCACATTTTCTTTAAGGGGTAGTGTTCAAAGCATGTTCAGGTGGAGTCCAACCTCCCTCATTTTATATAGGAAGGAATTAAAACTTAAAATGGATTGTGCAACCTTGTAAGTCAATCTTGTTCTGTGTATGAATGCTTTATCTTCCAAAATAGAACATAAACTTACAAACAGCATCACTTATTTGGTAGATATTCCCTTCTCCTAATAGCACCTGATATGCTACTGAGGAGGCTTCCCTGGTGGCTCAGTGGTAAAGAATCTGCCTGCAATGCAGGAGACACAAGAGATGCGGGTTTGATCCCTGGGTCAGGAAGATCCCACTGAGGAGGGCATGGCAACCCACTCCAGTATTCTTGCCTGGAGAATCCCATGGATAGAGGAGCTTGGTGGGCTGCAGTCCATGGGGTCACAGAGAGTAGGACACGACTAAAGTGACTGAGCATGCATGCATGCATGCTACTGAGGATACAGCAAATAATCAATGTCTCCCAAAATAAAATGATTTCAATTTCTTCTACCTCAGCAAATAGAACAAAATGGATATTCCAGTTTCTGATAAGGCCAGCGAGGTGACATAGTTCATCCTGGTGCGTTTGTTGAATCATCCAAAAGACCAGATTGCCTTTTTCTGCACCATGGTAGCAGTCTAACTGATCACATTGGTGGGTAACAGTCTTATCATTGTCTTGGTTAGAAGTAGATAGACAGCTTCACACCCCTATGTATTTTTCCTTAAGGCCATCCTTGATATCTGCCACTCTAGCAATTCAGTGCCTTTTATATTGTTCAGTGCTTTAAGAAACTACCCACCATTTCCTATACTAGCTATTATGCTCAGGTGGTCATTTCTCTTTTTCTGGGGATGACAGCATGCCTCCTCCTTGCTGTCATGGCTTATGATAGCTTTATTGCAATCTCGAATCAGCTGCATTACACTATCATTATGAATAACCAGGTCTGCATACAGTTGGCTGTGGTGGCCTGAGCTAGTGCTTTCCTTTAACAGTAATACCAATCACTGCAATTCTGGCCCATTTTTGTGGACACAATCTCATCAAACATTTTACCTGTGAGACACAGGCCCTTTTGAAGCTCATCTGCTCAGAAACTCCAGTTAGACTTATTCCGAGTCTGGTCATTGGTATATTCACACCGCCCCCTGCCCGTCACCTTCATCCTCATCTCCTGTACTCGCATTGTGGTTGGCATGCTGAAGATCTGTTCTGCAGAGGCCAGGCTCACAGCTTTTTCCACCTGTGGATCCCATCCACCTGTGGTCAACATATTTTATGGGACAGCCATCTACATGTGCCTGAAACCTCAGTCAAGGCAGGATGAAGTCAGGACCAGGATAAAGTCATCTCTGCAATTTGTGGTAATGCAACCCCTATGCTAAACCCTCTCATTTATATTTTAAGTAACAGGATGTGAAAGATGCCCTAAGAAAAATAATTAAGAGGCAAGAATCCTAAACAGGGCATAGCCCCACAGAGGCTCATCTAAGCAACAGCTTGACATTGACTTATAAAATTGAAAGTGAAAGTGAAGTTGCTCAGTCGTGTCCGACTCTTTGCGACCCCATGGACTATAGCCTATCAGGCTCCTCCGTCCATGGGATTTTCCAGGCAAGAGTGCTGGAGTGAATTGCCATTTCCTTCTCCAGGGGATCTTCCCGACCCAGGAATCGAATCTGGGTCTCCCACATTGCAGGCAGATGCTTTACCATCTGAGCCACCAGTGAAATGAGGCCTAAATACTAAACAATGTTTTAGTAAGGTAATTAGTTTCAAATGTGTTTTTTTTTTCCCTATTTCCAACAGGCATGTGATAAAGAACTTACTCCCACTGAGAAAAACATGTTAAACATTTACAATGCTATCCATTTAAGTAATAAATTATACAGGACAATCTTGTGGGAGCATTTATAAAGCAAAATAATAATTAGTACATTTGAATCCTGAGTAGCTTGATTTTGTTTTACTAAATGAGAAACTGTTCAATATTCTAGATTCTCTTTTATAGATGATAAAGAGCAAAGCTATAAAATGGACAATTCTTATCTCAATACATTTTGAATGAGGTATATTATGACCCAGGCTTAGGAGTGATGAGTGTGAGTGGGTAGAGGGAGGAAATATACTCAGTTTCTATATAAGACTTTCACATGGAAAGTCCTCTGCTGAAGCAAAGAGCCCTTCAAGACTATATACATACTGAGGGCCACAACTGATGACTCTATGAAACCTACAATTAACCTGTCTTGATCCATAGACAGGGCTGCATCCTCTCTGCAAATATACCTTACTTCTGGATAATTTCATGCCACTTCCAAAGTTGTTGATCTCACATAGAGCAAACTGAGAAATACAGAAGGAACTCCTTTAAAAAAATGAACTGTATCTTTTGATTATAAAAAGTACAATGTTCATTTTTATAAAAATACATTGAGGGAGTAGGGAAGAACTATGCATGATACTGGATGCTCAGGGCTGGTGCACTGGGATGACCCAGAAGGATGGTATGGGGAGGGAGGAGAGAGGGGGTTAAGGATGGGGAACACGTGTACACCTGTGGCGGATTCATGTTGATGTATGGCAAAACCAATACAATATTGTAAAGTAATTAACCTCCAATTAAAATAAATAAATTTATTTTAAAAATAAATAAAATATCTCCTATAATTCCAACATTCAATGAGGCCAGCATAGGTGTTAGAATCCAGAAGACATGTATTCAAGTCTGCCACTCACAGTTTTATGGGATTAGGTTGGTTACTTTTCATCTCTAAGCTTCAGTTTTCTCATCTATAAAATGGGGATAATAAGAGTGCCTACCTCACAAACTTGTTTTGAGAATTAAATAAGATAATGCATGTCAAGCTTCTACCACAATATATCTGGCACATGGTAGACAAAGAATACACATTAGTCAAAAATGGGGGGCAATCTGTCAATTCACTAATACAAAGCCATTTTTGAGTGCTTGCTTGCTTATGCCTATATAAATAATGACTATATTGTTTTTAAAATAATTCATGAAAATAGGATAGATGGAAAAAAATATGTTCCCACTGTGTTCTTAATTTAAATTTATCTTATTAGAAATATGTTTCTCAAGTTCATTGGTCATTTGTATTTCAATAGTCAGGGTCTTTACTGTTGGTCCAAAATAACAATGAAAAAGCCCAATTTAGGGAACAAAATGCTGCACTCAGTAACATATGACTAATAGAAAAACCAAAATCATTTCAACATTGATTGACTCCACCATTGTTTCCAGAAACATCCTGACAGGCAGATCCCCAGTTTGAGCCATTTTATTTCACCCTGGTAAGCACCCCTACAATTAATGCCTAACTGGCCGACAACAGAAGCTGATGGGAGACTATTGTAAATGAAAATGAAAATAATAAAACTATGGGAAGGCGGGGAGGAGAAGGGGACGACAGAGGATGAGACGGCTGGATGGCATCACCGACTCAATGGACATGAGGCTGAGTGAGCTCCGGGAGTTGGTGATGGACAGGGAGGCCTGGCGTGCTGCAGTCTATGAGGATGCAAAGACTTGGACACAACTGAGCGATTGAACTGAACTGATGGGAATTCCAATAGAAAACTCTTTAGAAAGAGAATCTATGGTGTTATACAACTTTTGTTATAACATTACCATTTTAACCTTGAACAAATTCTTCTATACGATTTATTTCTGGTATTTCTAAAACTTCTCATTTAACCTAAAGCACGCCTGAAACTAAAGGGAAGGTACTAATAACTAACAAGACACAGTGAGCAGATAAATTCACACACTAGAGGCGGGGAACAAATGGGATTCTTCAAAAGGAAGGAAAAGCAGAATAAAACTGCAAAACTGCAAACGTAATACTCACTGGAGTTTGATCATTTCATTAAGGACCAAGAAGAGGTAGAAAAGAATAAGCAGTGAGATGTGCCTTTTGCTGACAGAAAAGAATTTATTGGGGAGAGGCAGGGACCTTTTTTTTTGCAACAAGAGAAAATTAGCTAAAGTAATGTCTCCCCTTTTATTACCTCAGGAAGAAGTTAGACAGGGTTTTCTCTAGAGAGAGAAATATGTTACATCTAGAGAGAGAAATATGTTACATCTCACTTTCATGCATTGGAGAAGGACATGGCAACCCACTCCAGTGTTCTTGCCTGGAGAATCCCAGGGCCAGGGAGCCTGGTGGTCTGCCGTCTATGGGGTCGCAGAGTCGGACACGACTGAAGCGGCTCAGCAGCAGCAGCAGCAGCAGCAGCAGCAGCAGCAGCAGAAGCAGCAGAAGCAGAGAACGAGCTGCAGGGAGACTTCTCACATGAAGTCAAGACTGTATGAATGGAAAGTGTAAGAGATTACATGAGCCACTAATCAGCTAGAGATATGCACATAAGGTGTTTTATATTAAATGTTTGTTGTGAGAGTTGTTTTCTTAAAACCCTCCTTGTATTGCTAAGTAAACAAGTTAGAATTATAATACAGGCACTAATTTGGAACTACCTATGCCTTGGGAAACTTGATTAAATTTCTTATCTCTGCCAAACAGCACTTATGACTTACAGCTGATAATGAGCAACTCTGCCTCCCTGCACACCATCTCCTCGTAAGGTGTGCCAAAATCACAAGGTGACATCTTAAAAGGTTGAACTGACCCTGAAAAATCAGCATCACTGAGAAAAGAGCTTTGTGCTGTGTACTGGCAGCAGCAGAGTGAAGAAAATGCACTTGAGAGCCATAATATCAACTTTTTCTGTGTTTAAAAGAATTAACCCTACCATAATTTGGCCTTAGGCCAAAGAACAGGGAGAGAACACAGCCCTGCCCATCAACATAAAATTGGATTAAAGATTTACTGAGCACTGAGCACTGCCTCACCCATCTGGAGAAGACAGTGGCACCCCACTCCAGTACTCTTGCCTGGAAAATCCCATGGATGGAGGAGCTTGGTGGGCTGCAGTCCGTGGGGTCGCTAAGAGTCGGAAACGACTGAGCAACTTCCCTTTCAGTTTTCACTTTTATGCATTGGAGAAGGAAATGGCAACCCACTCCAGTGTTCTTCCCTGGAGAATCCCAGGGACGGAGGAGCCTGCTGGTGGGCTGCCATCTTTGGGGTCGCACAGAGTCAGACACGACAGAAGTGACTTAGCAGCAGCAGCAACAGCCCCACCCATCAGAACAAGACTCAGATTCCCCCACTGCCAGTTCCTCCCACCAGGAAGCTTCCACAAGCATCTTATTCTTATCCATCAGAGGACACAAAGAATGAAAACCACAGTCACAGAAAACTAACCAAACTGATCACATGACTCACAGCCTTGCCTAACTCAATGAAACTATGAGCCATGCCCTGTAGTGCAACCCAAGATGGACGGGCCATGGTGGACAGTTATGACAAAATGTGGTCCACTAGAGAAGGAAATGGCAAACCACTTCAGCATTCTCACCTTAAGAACCACATCAGTTGAGTTCATTTCAGTCGCTCAGTCATGCCTGACTCTTTGCAACCCCATGAATAGCCTCCCTGTCCATCACCAACTCCCAGAGTTCAACCAAACTCATGTGCATCAAGTCAGTGATGCCATCCAGCAATCTCATCCTCTGTCATCCCTTTCTCCTCCTGCTCCCATTCCTCCCAGCATCAGGGTCATTTTCAATAAGTCAACTCTTCACATGAGGTGGCCAAAGTATTGGAGTTTCAGCTTCAGCATCAGTCCTTCCAATGAACACTCAGGACTGATCTCCTTCAGAATGGACTGGTTGGATCTCCTTGCAGTCCAAGGGACTCTCAAGAGTCTTCTCCAGCACCACAGTTCAAAAGCATCAATTCTTCGGTGCTCAGCTTTCTTCACAGTCCAACTCTCACATCCATACGTGACCACAGGAAAAACCATAGCCTTAACTAGACAGACCTTTGTTGGCAAAGTAATATCTTTGCTTTTAATATGCTGTCTAGCTTGGTCATAAATTTCCTTTCAAGGAATAAGCATCTTTTAATTTTGTGGCTGAAGTCACCATCTGCAGTGATTTTGGAGCCCCCAAAAATAAAGTCTGACACTGTTTCCACTGTTTCCCCATCTATGTGCCATGAAGTGATGGGACCAGATGCCATGATCTTCATTTTCTGAATGTTGAGCTTTAAGCCAACTTTTTCACTCTTTTCTTTCACTTTCATCAAGAGGATTTTCAGTTCCTCTTCACTTTCTGCCATAAGGGTGGTGTCATCTGCATATCTGAGGTTATTGATATTTCTCCCGGCAATCTTGATTCCAGCTTGTGCTTCTTCCAGCCCAGCATTTCTCAGGATGTACTCTGCATAGTAAACAGGGTGACAATATGCAGCCTTGATGTACTCCTTTTCCTATTTGGAACCAGTCTCTTGCTCCATGTCCAGTTCTAACTGTCGCTTCTTGACCCGCATATAGGTTTCTCAAGAGGCAGGTCAGGTGTTCTGGTATTCCCATCTCTTGAAGAATTTTCCACAGTTTATTGTGATCCACACAGTCAAAGGCTTTGGCATAGGCAATAAAGGAGAAATAGATGTTTTTCTGGAACTCTCTTGCTTTTTCCATGATCCAGCAGATGTTGGCAATTTGACCTCTGGTTCCTCTCCCTTTTCTAAAACTAGCTTGAACATCTGGAAGTTCACAGTTCACATATTGCTGAAGCCTGGCTTGGAGAATTTTGAGCATTTCTTTACTAGCGTGTGAGATGAGTGCAATTGTGTGGTAGCTTGAGCATTCTTTGGCATTGCCTTTCTTTGGGATTGGAATGAAAACTGGCCTTTTCCAGTCTTGTGGCTACTGCTGAGTTTTCCAAATTGGCCGGCATATTGAGTGTAGCACTTTCACAGGATCATCTTTCAGGATTTGAAATAGCTCAATGGGAAATCCATCACCTCCACTAGCTTTGTTCGTAGTGATGCTTCCTAAGGCCCACTTGACTTCACATTTCAGGATGTCTGGCTCTAGGTGAGTGATCACACCATCATGATTATCTTGGTTGTGAGGATCTTTTTGTACAGTTCTTCTGTGTATTCTTGCCACCTCTGCTTAATATCTTCTGCTTCTGTTAGGTCCATACCATTTCTGTCCTTTATCGAGCCCATCTTTGCATGAAATGTTCCCTTGGTATCTCTAATTTTCTTGAAGAGATTTCTAGTCTTTCCCATTCTGTTGTTTTCCTCTATTTCTTTGCCTTGATTGCTGAGGAAGACTTTCTTATCTCTCCTTGCTATTCTTTAGAACTCTGCATTCACATGGGAATATCTTTCTTTTTCTCCCTTTGCTTTTTGCTTCTCTTCTTTTCACAGCCATTTGTAAGACCTCCTCAGACAGCCATTTTGCTTTTTTTTCGTTTCTTGTCCATGGGGATGGTCTTGATCCCTGTCTCCTGTACCCTGTCACAAACCTTCGTCCATTGTTCATCAGGTACTCTGTCTATCAGATCTAGTCCCTTAAATCTATTTCTCACTTCCACTGTTTAATCATAAGGGATTTGATTTAGTTCACAACTGAATGGTCTAGTGGTTTTCCCCACTTTCTTCAATTTAAGTCTGAATTTGGCAATAAGGAGTTCATGATCTGAGCCACAGTCAGGTCCCAGTCTTCTTTTTGCTGACTGTATGGAGCTTCTCCGTCTTTGGCTGCAAAGGATATAATCAATTTGATTTAAGTGTTGACCATCTGGTGATGTCCATATGTAGAGTCTTCTCTTGTGTTGTTGGAAGAGGGTGTTTGCTATGACCAGTGCGTTCTCTTGCCAAAACTCTATTAGCCTTTGCCCTGCTTTATTCCATATTCCAAGGCCAAATTTGCCTGTTACTCCAAGTGTTTCTTGACTTCCTACTTTTGCATTCCAATCCCCTATGAATAGTATTAAGAACCCCATGAATAGTATTAAAAGGCAAAAAGATAGAACACTGAAAGATGAACTCCCCAGGTCAGTAGGTGCCCAATACACTACTGGAGAAGAGTGGAGATATAACCCCAGAATGAAGAGATGAAGCCAAAGCAAAAACAACGCCCAGCTCTGGATGTGACTGGTGATGGAAGTAAGTCCGATGCTGTAAAGAATATTGCATAGGAACCTGGAATTTGAAGTGGTCAAACAGGAGATGGTAAGACTGAACAACAACATTTTAGGAATCAGTGAACTAAAATGGACTAGAAAGGTCCAATTTAACTCAGATGACCATTATATCTGCTACTGTGGGCAAGAATCCCTTATAAGAAATGGAGTAGCCCTCATAGTTAACGAAAGAGTCCATAATTCAGTACTTGAGTGCAGTCTCAGAAATGACAGAATGATCTCTGTTCATTTTATTCAATATCACAGTAATCCATCTAGGCCCAAACTACTAATGCTGAAGAAGCTGAAGCTGAACAGTTCTATGATGACCTACAAGATCTTCTAAAATTAACACCAAAAAAGATGTCATTTTCATCATATGGGACTGGAATGCAAAAGTAGGAAGTCAAGAAATACCTGGAGTAACAGGCAAGTTTGGCCTTAAGGGGAGTACAATATGAAGCAGGGCAAAGGCTAATAGAGTTTTGCCAAGAGAATGCACTGGTCATAGCAAACACCCTCTTCAACAACATAAGACACAACTTTGCAATTTGGACATCACCAGATGGTCAATACCAAAATTAAATTGATTATATTCTTTGCAGCCAAAGATGGAGAAGCTCTATACAGTCAGCAAAAACAAGACTGGGAGCTGTCTATGGCTCAGATCATTAACTCTTTATTGAAAAATCAGACTGAAATTGAAGAAAGTAGGGAAAACCACTAGGCCATTCACGTATAACCTAAACCTAATCCCTTGTGATTATACAGTGGAAGTGACCAATAGATTCAAGGGATTAGGTCTGATAGAGTTTCTAAAGAACTGTGGATGGAGGTTCATGACACTGTACAGGATTCAGTGATCAAAACCATCCCCAAGAAAAAGAAATTCAAAAAGGGAAAATGGCTGTCTGAGGAGGTCTTACAAATAACTGAGAAATGAAAAGAAGTTAAAGACAAAACAGAAAAGAAAAGATAAATCCATCTGAATGCAAAGTTCCAAAGAATAGCAAGCAAAGATAAAGAAAAAAAAAGTGAAGTCGCTCAGTCGTGTCCAACTCTTTGCGACCCCATGGACTGTAGTCTACCAGCTCCTCTGTCCATGGGATTTTCCAGGCAAGGATACTGGACTGGGTTGCCATTTCCTTCTCCAGGGGATATTCCCAGACCAGGGATCAAACCTGGGTCTCCTGCATTGCAGGCACACGCTTAACCATCTGAGCCACCAGGGAAGCACTAATTAATTGATCCTTAGTGATCAATGCAAAGAAATAGAGGAAAACAATGAAATGGGAAAGACTAGAGATCTCTTCAGAGAAGGCGATGGCACCCCACTCCAGTACTCTTGCCTGGAAAATCCCATGGACAGAGGGAGCCTGGTGGGCTGCGGTCCATGGGATCGCGAAGAGTCGGACACGACTGAGGGAATTCCCTTTCACTTTTCACCTTCATGCACTGGAGAAGGAAATAGCAACCCACTCCAGTGTTCTTGCCTGGAGAATCCCAGGGACGGGAGAGCCTGGTGGGCTGCGGTCTATGGGGTCACACAGAGTCGGACGTGACTGAAGTGACTTAGCAGCAGCAGAGATCTCTTCAAGAAAATCAGAGATACCAAGGGAACATTTCATGCAAAGATTGGCACAATAAAGGACAGAAATGGTATGGACCTAACAGAAGCAGAAGATATTAAGGAGAATTGAAAGACTCCACAGAAGAACTATACAAAAAGGTCATAATGACTCAGATAACCACGATGCTCTGATCATTCACCTAGAGCCAGACATCCTGCAGTGTAAAGCCCAATGGAGCTTAGGACACATCTCTATGAATAAAGCCAGTGGAGGTGATGGATTTCCAGCTGAGCAATTTCAAATCCTAAAAGATGATGCTGTGAAAGTGCTGCACTCAATATGCCAGCAAATTTGGAAAACTCAGCAGTGGCCACAGGACTGGAAAAGGTTAGTTTTCATTCCAATCCCAAAGAAAGGCAATGCCAAAGAATGCTCAAACTACCACACAATTGCATTCATCTCACACTGGCAAAGTAGTGCTCAAAATTCTCTAAACCAGGCTTCAACAGTATATGAGCTGAGAACTTTCAGATGTTCAAGCTGGTTTTAGAAAAGGAAGAGGAACCAGAGATCAAATTACCAACATCTGCTGGAACATAGAAAAAGCAAGAGAATTTCAGAAAAAATATATACTTCTGCTTTATTGACTACACTAAAAACCTTTCCGGTGTGGATTGCAAGGAACTATAGAAAATTCTTAGATGGGAATACCAGGCCACCTTATCTGTTTCCTGCAAATCCTGTATGCAGATTAAGAAGAAATAGTTAGAACCAGACACGAAACAATGGACTGGTTCCAAATTGAGAAAGGAGTACATGCCGGGTTGAATGAAGCACAAGCTGGAGTTAAGATTACTGAGAGAAATAGTAATAACTTCAGATATGCAGATGACACCACCTTTATGGCAGAAAGCGAAGAGGAACTAAAGAGCCTCATGATGAAAGTGAAAAAGGAGAGTGAAAAAGTTGGCTTAAAATTCAACATTCAAAAATGAAGATCATGGCATCCAGTCCCATCACTTCATGGCAAATAGATAGGGAAACAGCGGAAACAGCAACGGACTTTCATTTTCTTGGGCTCCAAAATCACTGCAAATGGAGACTGCAGTCATGAAATTAGAAGACACTTGCTCCTAGGGAGAAAAGCTATGACCATCATAGATAGCATATTAAAAAGCAGAGACATTGCTTTGCCAACAAAGATCTGTCTAGTAAAAACTATGGTTTTTCCAGTAGTCAGGTATGGATGTGAGAGTTGGACCATAAAGAAAGCTGAGCACCAAAGAATTGATGCCTTTGAACTGTGGGGTTTGGGAAGACTGTTGAAAGGCCATTGAACTGCAAGGAGATCAAACCGGTCAATTCTAAAGGAAATCAGTCCTGAATATTCTTTGGAAGGACTGATGCTGAAGCTGAAGCTCCAGTACTTTGGCCATCTGATAGAACAACTGACTCTTTAGAAAAGACCCTGATACTGGGAAAGATTGAAGGCAGGAGGAGAAGGGGACAACAGAGGATGAGATGGTTGGATGGGATCACTGATTTGTTGGACATGAGTTTGAGCAAGCTCTAGGAGTTGGTGATGGACAGGAAAACCTGGCTTGCTGTGGTCCATGGGTTTGCAAAAAGAGTCAGACACGACTGACTGAACTGAACTGAACGAAGAATGTATCATAGGGTTTTGAGTGAGTTTGTCAACAACACCAGTACTAAGTAATAAGAAAATAAAATTAATTACTGCAGAATGATCCTTGTTTTTCTACAATTCAGGAAAGCATAACTGTGAAATCTACCATTTTCATCATATAGAAGGACAATACAGAAAAGTATTCATTTATTCCTGCAATAGTTTTGTTGACTATGTTCAAATAATAGAATATGATATAAATGAAAGCATACGATATGTACCATTTTTAGCATAATCTTTTCTTTTCTTTTTCTTTTGGAGGCAAGTAATATGACTCTATTCTGAAAGCCAGTTGACTGGGAAGATGGCAGACTCATGTCTCAAAGTAACCATCTTTTTGGGGTCTAGATTCCAGGTTCTATAAGAACCAAAGAGGGAAGCAATGAGGAGCTGAAGTCAAAAGGCAGAATACAGAGGGAGAGGCAGTGGGCAGGCAAAGTACAAAGGATCTTCAGCCTAGCGCAACATCTCCAGAAGGGCCAGTCTTTAGAAGGGGTGGGTTAATATCTTCTTTCTTGTAGCAATTGACAAATGGGCATGGTCTGTCTCGCTATGAGCTGAACAAAGACACTTTAGTTTAATAGGCAGAGGGGCAGGGTCCTTTGAGGCAGGCCATTATGTATGATTACAATAACAACAGCAATGAAAAGCAAATCAAATAGAGTTCCAACATGGAGTCAGATTGGTTCTTCTCTGCAACAGTTCCCCACTGTTGAAGTCCATTCCACAATCCTGTGGGAGAAAGGGGGTGATGACCATTCTGTTTCATCAGATGGATCTTTCTGAGAGTGTCTGACATCAGTGCCATGTTTCAAATGTTCAGATTTGTCTTCTTTTGTTCCTCTTTGGAAACTGTCTACTTTACACCTGCAAACTTAGAAATACTGAACTTCAAACCCAGGAGGCGGCATTTCAAGTTAAGGAATTTAGTTCTTTTCTATGTATGGGAAGATGCAAAAGTCAGGGCTCATTAAAATTATTTTCTTGGTATATACATTAGCTATCTGGGGACCTATAATCTTGTATTCTCAGAATTTCCTTGGGGCTTATGATAGGGAGTGGCTTCAGTATGATGGCTACTAGATGGCAGATATTCTCTTTCCTTGGGGCTCACCAGCTCACATTGGAGGGCTGTGATTGCTGATTCCATTTCTCAAGATTTTCCCCCTTGGTCAAGAATTTGACCAATATTTGGAAGACATTTCATGATCAACTTTTGTCCCATGGCACTGGGAGGCTGATCCCAATTCAGGTACAAATTCTTGATATGCCAATCCAAGTGTTAAATTTTGGACCAGGTCCCAGCAACAATTAAAAATTTTCTGGATTCTAACTATAATCCAAGAGACATTTTCTCTTCCCATACCTAGAATTGCACTATTAGAATTATTTTATGTTATAAATGTTATTTTCTCAAAATGTTTAGCCATACACGTGTGATTACACTTTGGTTACTGCAAGAGACAGTAATCTTATAAATTAGATAGGATATAAGTAACGCAGCTAGTAACATTCACAATGACAAAATGCAGCAGGGAGAAACAAACACAATTTGAAAACAAACACCAAATTTAAACAAGATTAGTATAACTAGTTGCAATCTAGTTGTAATAATTTAGAGATCAAAAGAGCTGCTGTGACTGATTTCATTTTCTATCTTCAGTTTCATTGTACCAGCCATGCACATTTATGCACAGCTTAATCTTTGAGGCAAGCATATGTTACTGACAGAATCAACAAAGTAGAGAGAAAAATAGGTAAATGTTTCAACTCTGCTCACAAAAGGTATAATTTACCAAGGTACTGTAAGTCATAACAAGATTTTTCTTACACCTGGAAAACACATATTCAAACCAGTAATCTTGGCGCAGATGGTAAAAATCCACTTGCAGTGCAAAAGAACTGGGTTCAGTCACTGGGTTGGGAAGATCCTCTGGAGAAGGGAATGGCTACCCATCCCAGTATTCTTGCCTGGAGAATTCCATCGATCAAGGAGCCTGGCAGGCAAGAGTCCATGGGATCATAGAGTTGGACATGACTGAGTGACAAACACTTTCACACTTTCATAAAATTTATAACCATATTTACCAGTTCAGTCAGTCCTATGTAACTAATCCTTTTGTTAACAGCTTTATGAAACCATCAGGTTTTCCATTCGAATTTTTCAGTTTCTTACTGAGTTCAGCATTACAGTCTGAAAGTCAGGAACTTGTATTTGCCCAAAAGACCTTTTTATAAATATTCTTGAAGAGGAGGTATTTTTGCAAAGGCATCAGAGTGAAACTATAACTGTCTATAATGAAAAAGACTTAAGAAGGCAAGTTTAGGGCCGATTGCAATGCAATTGACAAGGCAACCCAGTTACTACTGTGACATACAACACTTTCAGATAGTAACTAGAATGATGACTAATAATACTGTATAAGTACTTATTAGATTTTTAGGTACTCAATATAATCTCTAGAATATCTGTATCATTTACCATATAATGTAAAATTTAGTACTCATTTGACATCACCTCCCATGCAGTTTAACATACCAAGTGATCTTAATTAGGTTAATATTTTCCACTGGGCTGTTTCAGGAGCCTTTCGAAGCATCCCAAACTTAGCTAGAGGTAGTTTGATATGAGAAGTATTGTCAAAAGAACCTTCAAGAAACATTTAAAACACAACAGGATCGTAGGACACTGTGAAACAATAGCTACTACTTAGCCAAAGAGACAATAAAAAATTTCAAAGACAAGTACAGAAAGGATCACTTAAAAGGTAAAGAAACTTAAAATCCATTGTCAAAGGCAGTTTTAACATCTTCAGAAAACTTGTCTTTTTTTAACGGAAAGAAAAGCCAAATTTACATTTTCTACCAGCGTACTTTAAAGTTTTATTTACTCAGCTAAACTTGTTTTATGCGTAGTCAATCCTGACTGATCATGTACAAACCCTTTTTGGGGTCCATTTTCCACAAACTTTCATCAATTAACTTATTTTAACACAGTTTTAACTTTCAAACTGTAGAATAGCTGGAGAGATCTAGCATTATGTTTGCAAGATTCATCTATGTTGAATAATGTTTTATGGACAAATAATATTCCATTGTTTGGATATACCAGATTTTCTTTTATTTATCTATTCATCAGGTGCTTGTTCTTGTGTTTTCAGAAATAATAATCTTCAGGATGTAAATACATGCATAGCAAAACTAGAGAAATAGGGGAATCCATGCCACAGCAATATACAGTTTCCAGTTTCTCCACATCTTAGCTAATGCTTGTTAGTGTACAATTAGATTTTTATAGCCACTTCAGTAGGCTAAGTTGGTATCTAATTGTGATTTTAACTTTATTTTTCTGGGCTCCAAAATCACTGCAGATGGTGATTGCAGCCATGAAATTAAAAGACGTTTACTTCTTGGGAACAAAGTTATGACCAACCTAGACAGTATATTAAAAAGCAGAGACGTTATTTTGCCAACAAAGGTCTATCTAGTCAAGGTTATGGTTTTTCCAGTGGTCATATATGGATGTGAGAGTTGGACTATAAAGAAAGCTGAGTGCAGATGAATTGATGCTTTTGAACTATGGTGTTGGAGAAGACTCTTGAGAGTCCCTGGACTGCAAGGAGATCCAACCAGTCCATCCTAAAGGAGATCAGTCCTGGATGTTCATTGGAAGGACTGATGTTGAAGCTGAAACTCCAATACTTTGGCCACCTGAGGTGAAGAGTTGACTCATTGGAAAAGACCCTGATGCTGGGAAAGATTGAAGGCAGGAGGAGAAGGGGATGATAGAGAATGAGATGGTTGGATGGCATCACTGACTCGATGGACATGGGTTTGGGTGGACTCTAGGAGTTGGTGATGGACAGGGAGGCCTGGCATGCTGCAGTTCAAGGGGTCACAAAGAGTCAGATACAACTGAGTGACTGAACTGAACTGAAAGTGAAGTTGCTCAGTCGTGTCTGACTCTTTGCGACCCCATGGACTGTAGCCCACCAGACTCGTCTGTCCATGGGATTTTCCAGGCAAGAATACTGGAGTGGGTTGCCATTTCCTTCTCCAGGGGATCTTCCCAACTCAGGGGCTGAACCCAAGTCTCTTGCATCGCAAGCAGATGCTTTAACCTCTGAGCCACCAGGAAAGGCGAACTGAACTGAATAATAATTGATGTGTATCTTTTCTTTGCAAATCTTCCAATTTTGTTAGTTTTCAAGATTTATTTGGCAACTCTGGGTCCCATGCAATTCCACATGAATTTTAGGGCTTATGGGGCAATTTCTACAAAATTCCAGCTGAGATTTAAGTAGAGATTGGGTTAAACCTATAGATTTATGTGGAGAGTACTGTTTTCTTCTTATTTTCCAAAATTAAGTCTACCTAGTCATGAAAATAGGAAATTTTCCCATTTAGTTAGGTTTTCTTTACTTTCTTGCAAGTTTCTTTTTTTTTTAATTTTCACTCAACAAGTCTTGCAACTCTTTTTTTAAATTTATTCCTAAGTGTTTTATTCTAAGTTTTTAATTGGAATGATTTTCTTAATTTAATTTTTGATTGCTCATTGCTAGTGTATAGAAATACCATTGATATACTATATTGTTTGTATCTTGCAACCTTGTTGAAAGAGGTTATTAGTGCTAATCATTTTTTCTCTGTGGTCCTTAGGATTTCCTATACATTAGATAGATTAGGACATTTGTGGATAGAGATAGCTGTACTTCTTTTCCAATATGGATGATTTGGGGGTTCTTGGTTGTTATTTTTGTTTGCCTAATTGCCCTGGTGAAACATTGCCATACAATGTGGAATTGCTGTTGTTCAATCACTAACTCATGTCCAACTCTTTGCAACCCCATGGACTGCAGCATGTCAAACTCCTCTGTCCTCCACTGTCTCCCAGAGTTTGCTCAAACTCATGTCCATTGAGTCTGGTGATGCCGTCTCCTCACCTCATCTTTTGCCACCCCCTTCTCCTTTTGCCTCAGCCTTCTTTAATTGTTCAGCTCTCACATCTCACAATGTGGAATCGAAGTGGTAAAAGTAGAATTCCTGGTCTTCTTCCAGGATCTTGGGGGAAAGCTTGCAGTTTTTCACCACTGAGTAGAATGCCAGTTGTGTAGCTTTCATTTATGGTCTTCATCAGGTTGAGTAACATTCCTTCTGTTCCTAGTTGCCTAATGCTTTTTATTATAAAAGGATATTCGATTTTCTAAAATTATTTAACAATCTGTTTAGATGTGGGTTTTTTTTCCTTTAATGAATTTAACACAGTGTATTACATTGATATGTTAAGTTAACCTTGCATTTCCCACTAGCTACTTACTTTACACAGACTCAGAGAGGACTGGCTACACAGCTAATAACTGGTAGAACTAGAAATCTAACCACATTTTGCATAAAAGTCTCTGTTTTTGTTAGAAGTTTGGGAATTTCTTTTTGCTTTATTTTTAATTGGAGGATAATTGCTTCACAATATTGTGTTGGTTTCTGCCATAAAATGGCATGAATCAGTCATAAGTATACATATAACCCCCTTTCTTGAGCTTTCCTCCCACCACCACCCCCTCCACTAGCCCATCCATCTAGACATCACCACAGAGCATGAGCTGAGTTCCTTGTGTTATACAGTGGCTTCCCACCAGCTATCTGTTTTACACATGGTAGTGTATATATGTCAACTTTGTTCTCTCAAATTATCTTCACGTTCTTTACTGCATCTGTTTGTCTTTGATGAATTTAATATAGGGATTGGAACTGAAAGACAGAGTACTTAAAGAACTATGGACAGAGGTTCACAACATTGTACAAGAGTCAGTGGTCAACCATCCCCAAGAAAAAGAAATGCAAAAGGCAAAATGGTTCTCTGAGAAGGGCTTACAATAACTGAGAAAAGAAGAGAAGTGAATGGCAAAGGAGTAAAGGAAAGATATACATTCTGAGTGCAGAGTTTCAGAAAGAAAGCCTTCTTCAGTGATCAATGCAAAGAAATAGAGGAAAACAATAGAATGGGAAAGACTAGAGATCTCTTCAAGAAAATTAGAGATACCAAGGAAACATATTATGCAAAGATGGCCCAGTAAAAGACAGAAGTGGTATGTCTGGACCTAAAAGAAGCAGAAGATATTAAGAAGAGGTGGCAAGAGTACACAGAAGAACTGTACAGTTTTAGTGACCCAGATAACCATGATGGTGTGATCACTTACCTAGAGCCAGACATCCTAGAGTGTGAAACCAAGTGGGCTTTAGGAAGCATCACTACCAACAAAGCTAGTGGAGGTGATAGAATTCCAGGTACCAACAAAGCTAGTGGAGGTGATAGAATTCCAGGTGAGCTATTTCAAATCCTAAAAGATGATGTTGTTAAAGTGTTACACTAATATTTCAGCAAATTTGGAAAACTTAGCAGTGGCCACAGGACTGGAAAAGGTCAGTTTTCATTCCAATTCCAAAGAAAGGCAATGCCAAAGAATGTTCAAACTACCACATAATTGCACTCATTTTCCATGGTAACAAGGTAATGCTCAAAATCCTTCAAGCTAGGTTCAACAGTACGTGAACCAAGAACTTTCAGTTGATCACGCTGGATTTAGAAAAGGCAGAGGAACCAGAGATCAAATTGCCAACATACATTGGATCATAGACAAAGCAAGGGAATACCAGGAAAATATCTACTTCTGCTTCATTGACTATGCTAAAGTCTTTGACTCTTGGATCACAACAAACCGTGGAAAATTCTTAAAGAGATGGGAATAAGAGACTACCTTACCTGCCTCCTGCGAAACCTGTATGCAGGTCAAGAAGCAACAGTTAGAACCGAACATGGAACAATAGACTGGTTCAACATTGGGAAAGAAGTATGCCAAGGCTGTATATTGTCACCCTACTTTTTAACTTATACACAGAGTATATGAAATATTGGGCTGGATGAATCACAAACTGGAATCAAAACTGCCAGGAGAAATATCAATAACATCAGATATGCCAATTACACCACCCTAATGGCAGAAAAAAAGAGGAAGTAAAGAGCCTCTTGATGAAGGAGAGTAGAAAAGCTGGCTTAAAACTCAACAGAAAAAGAAGATCTTTATAAAAGGAAGATCATGTTATCTGGTGCCATCACTTCATGTGATATAGATGGGGGGATGGAAAAAGTAACAGATTTTATTTTGGGGGGCTCCAAGGTCACTGTGGATGATGACTGCAGTCATGAAATTAAAAGACACTTGCTCCCTGGAAGAAAAGCTATGACAAACCTAGACCATGTATTAAAAACAGACATCATTTTGCCAATAAAAGTTAGTATAGTCAAAGCTAAGATTTTTCCAGTAGTCATCTACAGATATGCAAGTTTGATCATAAAGAAGGCTAAGCACCAAAGAATTGATGCTTTCAAACTGTGGTGCTGGAGAAAACTCTTGAGAGTCCCTTGGACTGCAAGGAGATCAGATCAGTAAGTCCTAAAGAAAATCAACCCTGAATATTCATTGGAAGGACTGATGCTGAAACTGAAGCTCCAATAATTTGGTCACCTGATGTGAAGAGTCAACCCACTGGAAAAGACCCTGATGCTGGGAAAGACTGAGGGCAAGAAGAGAAAGGGCTGATAGAAGATGAGATGGTTGGATGGCATCATTGACTCAGTGGACATGAATTTGAGCAAACTCTGGGAGATAGTGAAGGACGGGGAAGTTTGGCATGCTACAGTCCATGGGGTGGTAAAGAGTCTGACATGACTGAGTGACAGAACAACAAAACCTTCACATGTTTAAATCTAACAGGAAATCTTTTCAGGCCATAATGAAAATTAGTTTCAAAGTCAACAATGGAATTCAATATAAAACCTGAGTCAAGTAGGACATGATTAACACATGAATTAAGGAAGAAATCACAGAAAAATTATGTGCATGTGCTTAGTCACTCAGTCGTGTCCAACTCTTTTCGACCCCATGAATTGCAGCACTCCTGGCTCCTCTGTCCATGGGGTTTCTCCAGGCAAGAATAATGAAGTGGGTTGCCATGCCCTCCTCCTTCCCAACCCTGGGATCAAACCCATATCTATCACATTGCAGGTGGATTCTTTACCATGTGAGCCACCAGGGAATAATTATAGAATACTTCAAACTTAGTGAAAATTAAGAAACACCATAAAATTCATGGGATACAGCAAAAGTTGTGCTTTGAGAGACATGTGTGACTTCAAATGTTTATGTTTTTAAAAGAATGACTTAAGATCAATTATCTATATTTCAACTGTGAGAAGTTAGCCAGATAGGCTTAAATGACACCTAAAGAATATTCCACCTGAAAGTAACACAATACTCTTTCTTCTCAAGTGCACACATAACATTCTCCAGAATAGATCACACTGGGTCACAAATCAAGCCTAGGCAAACTCAAGAAAATTAAAATCACATCTTTGAGGCTTAAAAATCATATCATAGGCTTAAAACTCAACATTCAAAAAAAAGAAGATCATGGCATCTGGTCCCATCACTTCATGGCAAATTGATGGGGAAACAATGGAAACAGTGACAGACTTTATTTTAGGGGGCTCCAGAATCACTGCAGATGGTGACTGCAGCCATGAAGTTGAAAGACGCTTGCTTCTTGGAAGAAAAGCTATGTCCAACCTAGACAGCATATTTAAAAGCAGATATATTACTCTGCCAACAAAGCTCCATATAGTTAAAGCTATGGTTTTTCCAGAAGTCATGAATGGATGTGAGAGTTGGACTATAAAGAAGGCTGAGAGCTGAAGAATTGATGCTTTTGAACGGTGTTGGAGAAGACTCTTGAGAGTCCCTTGGACTGCAGGGGAGATCCAACCAGTCCATCCTAAAGGAAATCAGTTCTGAATATTCATTGGAAGGACTGATGATGAAGCTGAAATTCCAATACTTTGGCCCCCTGATGCAAAGAACTGACTCATTTGAAAAGACCCTGATGCTGGAAACATTGAAGGCAGAAAGAGAAGAGGACTACAGAGGATTAGATGGTTGGATGGCATCTCTGACTCAATGGACATGAGTTTGAGCAAGCTCTGGGTGATGGTGATGGACACGGAGGCCTGGCATGCTGTAGTTCATGGAGTCACAAAGAGTCAGACATGACTGAGTGACTGAACTGAACTGAAGATCATATCAAGCATTTTTTCCACGCACAATGCTATGAGATTAGAAGTCAGTTACAGGGGGAAAATCTGTAAAAACACAAACACATAGAGGGTACAATATATGTTCCTAAATAGCCAAGAGATCATTGAAGAAATCAAAGAAGAAATAAAAAATACCTAGAGACAATTTTTTTCTTTTTCTGACTTGTTTCACTCTGTACATATTAGACAGCTTTTAGATAGCTCTTGTAGGAATCTAAAATTTTGTAAAGTAAATATTCTAAAAAATACCTAGAGATGAAAGACAGTGAAAACATGATGATCCAAAACCCAGAAGATGCAGCAAAAGCAGCTGTAAGATGAATGTTTATAGCAATATAATCTTACCTCAGGAAACAAGACAAATTGCAAATAACCATCCTAACCTTACACCTAAAGAAACTAATGAAAGAAGAACAAACAAAACCCAAAGTTAGTAGAAGGAAAGAAATCATAAAGATGAGAACAGAAATAAATGAAATAGAGATGAAGAAAATAAAGATCAATGAAACTAAAAGCTGGTTCTTTGAGAGGATAAACAAAATTGATGAAACTTTTAGCCAGATTCATCAAGAAAAAGAGGGAGAGGACTCAAATCAATAAAATTAGAAATGAAAAAGTAGTTAAGATGGACACCACAGAAATATAAAGGATCATAAGGGATTACCAAAAGCGACTATACACCAATAAAAATGGACAACCTAGAAGAAATGTAAGAAGAAATTCTTACAATTCTTAAAGACTGAACCAGAAAGAAACAGAAATTATGAAAAGACCAATTTTTTTTTTTAATTTAGTTATTTTAATTGGAGGCTAATTACTTTACAATATTGTAGTGGGTTTTGCCATACAATGGCATGAATCAGCCTTGTGTGTACATGTGTTCTGCATCCTGAATCCCCCCTCCCTCCTCCCTCCCCATTCCATCCTTCAGGGTCATCCCAGTGGACCAGCCCTGAGCACCTTGTCTCATGCCTCGAACCTGGACTGGCGATCTGTTGCACATATGACAATATACATGTTTCAATGCTATTCTCTCAAATCATCCCACCCTCACCTTCTCCCACAGCGTCTAAAAAACTGTTCTATACATCTGTGTCTCTTTTGCTGTCTCGCATATAGGGTCATTGTTCCAGTTCCAGTTCAGTCACTCAGTTGTGTCCGACTCTTTGCGACACCATGAACCACAGCATACCAGGCCTCCCTGTCCATCACCAACTCCCAGAGTCTACCCAAACCCATGTCCATTGAGTCGGTGATGCCATTCAACCATCTCATCCTCTGTCATCCCCTTCTTCTCCTGCCCCCAATCTTTCCCAGCATCAGGGTCATCATTACCATCTTTCTAAATCCCATATATATGCTTTAGTATATTGTATTGGTGTTTTTCATTCTGACTTACTTGACTCTGTATAATAAGCTCCAGTTTCATCCATTTCATTAGAACAGATTCAAATGTATTCTTTTTAATGGCTGAGAAATACTCCATTGTGTATATGTACCACAGCTTTCTTATCCATTCATCTGCTGATGGACATCTAGGTTGCTTCCATGTCATGGCTATTATAAACAGTGCTGCAATGAACATTGGGGTACATGTGTCTCTTTCAATTCTGGTTTCCTCAGTAGGTATGCCCGGCAGTGGGATTGCTAGGTCATATGGAAGTTCTATTTCCAGTTTTTAAAGAAATCTCCACACTGTTCTCCATAGTGGCTGTACTAGGTTGCATTCCCACCAAAAGTGTAAGAAGATTCCCTTTTCTCCACACTCTGTCCAGCATTTATTTTTTTGTAGACTTTTTGATAGCAGCCATTCTGACTAGCATGAGATGGTACATTGTGGTTTTGATTTGCATTTCTCTGATAATGAGTGATGTTGAGCATCTTTTCATGTGTTTGTTAGCCATCCATGTGTCTTCTTGGGAGAAATGTCTGTTTAGTTCTTTGGCCCATTTTTTGATTGGGTCATTTATTTTTCTGGAATTGAGCTGCAGGAGGTGCTTGTATATTTTTGAGATTAATTCTTTGTCAGTTGCTTTGTTTGCTATTATTTTCTCCCATTCTGAAGGCTGTCTTGTCACTTTCCTTCGTTGTGCAAAAGCTTTGAAGTTTAATTAGGTCCTATTTGTTTATTTTTGCTTTTATTTCCAATATTCTGGAAGGTGGGTCATAGAGGAGCCTGCTGTGATTTACGTCAGAGAGTGTTTTGCTTATGTTTTCCTCTAGGAGTTTTATAGTTTCTAGTCTTACATTTAGATCTTTAATCCATTTTGAGTTTATTTTTGAGTATGGTGTTAGAAAATGTTCTAGTTTCATTCTTTTACACATGGTTGACCAGGTTTCCCAGCACCACTTGTTAAAGAGATTGTCTTTTCTCCATTGTATGTTCTTGCCTCCTTTGTCAAAGATAAGGTGTCCATAGATGTGTGAATTTATCTCTGGGGTTTCTATTTTGTTCCATTGATCTATATTTCTGTCTTTGTGCCAGTACCATACTGTCTTGATGACTGCAGCTTTGTAGTATAGCCTGAAGTCAGGCAGATTGATTTCTCCAGGTCCATTCTTCTTTCTCAAGATTGCTTTGGCTATTCAAGGTTTTTGTATTTCCATACAAAATTGTGAAAATACCAATTATAAGTACTGAAATTGGCACTGTGATTAAAATTCTTCCAACAAACAAAAGGCCAGGACCAGATGTCTTCACAGAGTAATTCTATTAAACAGAGGAGAGTTAACTAACACCCACCCTTCTGAAACTCTTGCAAAAAATTACACTTCCAGTATCATCCTAAAAACCCACCATCACATAGATACCAAAACCAAAGATATCACAAAAAAGAGAAAATTACAGGTGAGTGCCAGTGATGAACATAAATGCAAAAACCCTCAACAGAATGCTAGCAAACAGAATCTAACAACATATTAAAAAGATCAAACACCATGATCAAGTAGGATTTATTCCAGGGATGCAAGTATTCTTCAATATATGCAAATCAATCAATATGATGCACCATGTTAAAAAATAAAAATAAAAACCATATGATCATCTCAATAGGTGAAGAAAATTATTTTGACAAAGTTCAACAGCTATTTATGATAAAAAAAAAACTTTCTAGAAAGTAGAGGGAACATTGTGGTTGTTGTTGTTCAGTCACTAAGCCATGTCTAACTCTTTATGACCCCATGGACTGCAGCATACCAGGCTCCTCTGTCCTTCACTATCTCCCAGAGTTTGCTCAAATTCATGTCCACTGGGTCAGTGGTGCTATCTAACCATCTCATCCTCTGACACCCGCTTCTCCTTTTGCCTTCCATCTTTCCCAGCATCAGGATATTTTTCAGTGAGTCAGCTCTTTGCATCTGGTGGCAAAAGTATCAAAGAGAGGGACATCCCTTAGCATAATAAAGGCCATAGAAGACAAACCCAGGCCTTTTCAGGTGGCACTAGTGGTAAAGAACCCACCTGCCAATGCAGCAAACTCCAGGAGATGAACAACAACATGTTTTCAGAATAATCTAGTATTTCAAAAGTACTTGTATACACAGTTACAACTTCCAGTTACATCCTCTTAGCTTGTGAACTTGATGAAGAAATTTGCTTCTCAATAATAGTAGCTACCATTTACTAACACTAATCAGGTACTGCTGTGCATTGTTATATTTTATTATGAAAATAACTCTATGAGATAAGTATTGCTATGATCATATTTATTTTTCAGATGAAGAAACTGAGATGCAGAGTTCACACAATTAGCAAGTGGCAATCTGCAAATCCAACTCAGGATTTTCTGACAACAGAACTCTCACTTAAATACTATGCCATGCTGCTTTCTTGCTAAATCCTTATCAGGCTAGGGGAGTTTGAGGCATGAATGCAGTCTTTGATGTTATAGTAAATTCTCCTGTTCATGATGGAAGGAGAAAAAGTGTGTGATCATGCTTAAAAAAATTGTTTCCAGAAATGAAAATGGAGAGGGATCACTAGGAGAATCAAGTTATCAAAATATTTACCTGGATTGTCTCTGTGATCATTGCAGAGCAGGCAAGAGAAATAAAAAGCCATTGCCCAGGGACTCTGCCGCTTGAGTATTCAAAAGAGAAGAGCTTCTTGGAAATTGAATTTATAGCCATTAAATGTTTTCATCAAAATGCAGTGCTTTCTTAATTCAAGTCACTAACTGCAGTTGGAAAAACTTGTGGACCTCAAGGTAAATTTTTTGGCCTTGATAGGAATCTGGCATGACTTGCAAAGTGTCACAGAAGGCAGGTCCAGAATGTGAGAGTTGATCTCTTCTTAGACACCACAGTGGGGTGACTCTGGGTCCAGTGCTTGAAAGCTTCCACCTTAAATGCTTCTACTCTCACACAGGGAGTGGAACCATCATTTTTTTCAGGATAAGAAAATACTTCTTTCAGTTCATGCCACAGAAATGAGTTTTTCAAGTTTTCCTGAATACTTTTCCATCTTTCTTGCAACAATAGAAGACTATTCAAATTAATCTCATCCGTTCAGGTATTTAACATCAATATACTCTCATTCAGAGATAAAAGGAGCTTTTATATATCAAGAGCATTTTATTAATTGTTCTTATCTGGTCAAATTTCACCAGGCAGGCCACAGGAAGTTGTAGATCCTAGCCCTTCCTGGATATTAGAATTTCTTCTACATCTCTGCCTGGAAACTGCCAGCTGAGTTATTGCTGTCGGAGAATTATGCAGTGTGTCTAGGCTTTAAGGTTATCTGATCAGCACAGGCAATGGTAAGTAAAGTTTATTTTCCCCCAAGCCAAAGAATTATAAACTCAGTGTATCTGGCCAGGAATAACTTAAAAGCCATCTTGTCCAACTTCTAGTCAATTCCTATATCACTTGAGCATCATATTCAGGCTCCTGTAATAACAATAGAGTAGAAATAAACTTATCTTATTGTATACTGAGGATAATATTTTATCTATCATCTCATTTAAAATTCATAACATTACTCTAGAGTAGAAATTATTTTACAAATGACAAAACTAAAACTCAGAGAAGTTAGATGATTTGGCCAAGGTCACATGAAGTAGCGAGGGCAAGATTCAAACCTATGTTTGTCTGCAGAGCTCACACCCTTAAACACCATGTTGTCCTTCATAACTCAATTATCTAGGATAAACTCAGCTTCTAATACTCCATCATGATATTTCTGAAAGTTGCCTCATAATTGTCAGAATACCCATATCAGTTTTAGATTCAGAAAATTCAGTTAGCATTCCTCTACTTTCCCATCTTTCTCCCAACAAAACAACAACTCTACTTTGACTTTTTTTTAATTTTACTTTATTTTACTTTACAATACTGTATTGGTTTTGCCATACATCAACTTAGTACCTTTCATGGTGAGAAAAAATATTGGCTAGCAGAAAAATGAAGCTGATCATCAAATCATGCAATTCTAAGACAAAATAAAAGCCTATATTGAAGATAATACAGAAATTTTGGGGCCAAGTATAAATCTGCCATAAGGCTTTATTAAGTAAACCCCCCAAATTTCACTGAGTTCAAATTTAGATAAACTGAAGATGCCCTGGTCAAAATAAATCTCTCAATTATTCCCTGGGTTCTAAAATAGAGTTCCAAGACTTATTTGTGTGACTTCTTTCAAGTTATTTGTATCCTGAGGTGATTTCCTCTTCTACCTGCTAGGTGGTAACCTCTTCCAGGACAGGGACCATGTCTTACACTTATCTCTGTTTCTTTTAAAGTATCTACAAATTTCTCCTTCCAACCTTTATTGAGCACCCTTTTTGTCCTTGACACTGTACTGAGCACTGGATACACTTTAAAAAATTATTTGTCTCTCTCTCTCTATCTCCCAGTGTAGTGAGGAAACCAGACTCTGAACAAACAGCAACAACTTAATACACAGAGTGCTCTAATAGAAGTATATGCAGAGTCCTATAAGAACACAGCAGGTAGCACAGTACCATGTACATTGCAGATGCTCAAAAATTTATCTGTCAAATTTAATTTACTTAAAGAGAAGAAGGGTTTAGCTCAGCAGAGGGGGACCATGACCTTTGAGGTGAATCGAGGCCACAAAAAGTATCTAAAATCAAGGATTTCTCAGTGCACACTCCTCCTTGCCTCCCACTTACTTTCCCAAATTAAGCACATGAGGCTAAGGATATTAAAATGTAAGAACAAATTCTCTATCCTTACTGTTTTATCCCCAACATTTCACTATGAAAATATAATCTTAAGAATATCTTATTATCATATAGCCAAGAAATAGATTATGAGTGTATTGGAACTGATGGTAGTAGCAGAAGTGATGTAATCCAAACTTTCTTGTATCAGTACTGGATAAAGTTTTAGGGTTAGGGAGGGTGGGGTGAAGGATGCTTACTATGGGTGGATTAATAGTAACAAGCTTAAAAAGTGATATGGAAGTAAGAACCTGTGGAAATTGGGAATAGCCAGTTGCATACTGTTGGCTGGTGAAAAGTGAAAGTGTTAGTAGCTCAGTTGTGTCTGACCCTTGGCAACCCCATGGACTGTATAGCCCACCAGGCTCCTCAGTCCATGGTATTTCCCAGACAACCAAGCTGAAACTGAATGTGCATCAGTGAAGGAGGGAGCCCACTAATTCATGAAACTGCTTATTCCATCATATTATATAACTCTAGCTGTCTAGACAGAAAATCTGTCCTCCTATTCAGCTGAAATCTGCCTCTCTTTAATTGTCTTCCAATTCTACCCTCCTTGATTGCAATCAAATTATTCTCTTCCATACTTCATTCTTGATATTGGTGTTCTCTCTTCTCTCTGCCTTCTTTCCTCCATTCCTCATTTTTGCCTCTCACTTCTTATCTCTTACTGATGACTGAGAACTACAAACTTAACATTAATTTTATGCTTAATAATTGTTACTTTCATCAAGTTATTGAATAAATTGACCTTACTCTTAATAATATTCATAAAGGTAAATATACATATACATAGATATCAGTATATAGTAGATTTAGTTATCCAGAATACCACATTTCTAGCTATGCAAACAACTTAATGTATACTTTAAACTACTTTTTGTTTATCAAGTCTTACATAAGAAAGGATCAAGCTTCCTCCTTAAAAATGTGTTTTTAAGAAAACACTAATCTGAAAAGATATATGCATCCCAGTGTTCATAGCAGCACTATTTACAATATCAAAGACATGGAAGCAATCTAAATGTCCATCAACAGATGAAAGGACAAAGAAGATGTAGTATGTATATATATATATATATATATATATATATATATATATACACACACACAATGGAATATTACTCAGCCACAAAAAGGAATGAATTTGACTCAGTTCTCATGAGGTGGATGAACCTAGAGCCTGTTATACAAGCTCTAAGTCAGAAAAGTCAAAACAAATATTGTGTATTAACACATATATATGGAGTCAAGAAAAATGGTACTGATGAACCGATTTGCAAGGCAGCAATAGAGATGCAGATATAGAAGACAGACTTGTGAACACAGTAAGGGAAGATAGAGTGGGATGAATTGAGAGCATTGAAACATATATGTTACCACATGTAAAATAGATAGCCCATGGGAATTTGCTGTATGATGCAGGGAGCTAACCTACTCTGTGACAAGTAGAGGGGTGGGATGGGCTAGAGGTGGAAGGGAGGTTTAAGAGAGGTGACATATGTATACTTGTGGCTATTCATGTTGATGTATGGCAAAAACCAACATAACATGATAAAGCAGTTATTCTCTAATTAAAAATTTGAAAAAGGATTAGTCTTCCTTTCATGCAGCTCAATACCAGAAAAATAAATGACCCCCCCAAATTTTTTAATAAATTAATTTTTAAAAATTGGTCAAAGAACTAAATAAACATTTCTCCAAAGAAGATGTACAGACAGCTAACAAATACATGAAAAAATGCTCAACATCACTCTTTATCAGAGAAATGCAAATCAAAACCATAATGAGGTACTATCTCATGCCAGTCAGAATAGCTGCTATCAAAATGTCTACAAACAATAAAGACTGGAGAGGGTGAGGAGAAAAGCGAATCCTCTTACACTGTTGGTGGGAATGCAACCTAGTATAGCCACTATGGAGAGCAGTGTTGAGATTCCTTAAAAAACTGGAAATAGAACTGCCTTATGATCCAGCAATCCCACTGCTGGGCATATACACCGAGGAAACCAGAATTGAAAGAGACACATGTACCCCAATGTTCATCACAGCACTGTTTACAAGAGCCAGGACATGGAAGCAACCTAGATGTCCATCAGCAGATGAATGGATAAGAAAGCAGTGGTACATATACACAATGGAGTATTACTCAGCCATTAAAAGAATACATTTGAATCAGTTCTAATGAGATGGATGAAACTGAAGCCTATTATACAGAGTGAAGTAAGTCAGAAAGAAAAACACCAATACAGCATATTAACACATATATATGGAATTTAGAAAGAAGGTAATGATGACCCTATATGCAAGATAACAAAACAGACACAGATATAAAGAACAGACTTTTGGACTCTGTGGGAGAAGGCAAGAGTGGGATGATTTGAGAGAATAGCATTGAAACATGTATATTACTGTATGTGAAATAGATGACCAATCCAAGTTCAGTGCATGAAACAGGGCACTCAAAGCTGGTGCACTGGGACAACCCTGATGGATGGGATGGGGAAGGAGGGGGAGGGGGCTTGAGATGGGGGGACACAGGTAAACCCATGGCTGATTCATGTCAATGCATGGCAAAACCACAAAAACCACCACAAAATTTTAAAGTAATTAGCCTCCAATTAAAATAGATAAATTAATTTTTTAAAAGAAATAAGGACAAAAGAGGGAAAAAAGTGTATTTATGAAAACACTAATCTGAAAATATATGTACACCCCAGTGTTCATAGCAGCATTATTTACAATATCCAAGACATGGAAGCAACCTAAGTGTCCATCAACAGATAAATCGATAGAGAAGATACGGTACATATATACAATGGAAAATTACTCACCCAACCAAAAAATGAAGTTCTGTTATTTACAACAATGTGGATAGATCTAGAGGGTATTAGCCTTAGTAACTAAGTCAGGCAGAGAAAGACAAATACTATATGTTATCACTGATATGTTGAATCTTAAACAAATGAATGTATATAAACAAAACAGAAACAGACTCACAAGTACACAAAAAAAAAAAAAAGACGGTTACCAGTGGAGAGAGGGAAGGAGAGAGGAGCAAGATAAGGATATAGGATCCAGTTCAGTTCGGTCATTCAATCGTGTCCAGCTCTCAGGCCTGTCTGTCTATCAACAACGCCCGGAATTCACTAAAACTCACGTCCATCGAGTCAGTCATGCCATCCAGCCATCTCATCCTCTGTCGTCCCCTTCTCCTCCTGCCCTCAATCCCGCCCAGCATCAGAGTTTTTCCAATGAGTCAATTATTCGCATGAGGTGGCCAAAGTACTGGAGTTTCAGCTTTAGCATCATTCCTTCCAAAGAAAGCCCAGGACTGATCTCCTTCAGAATGGACTGGTTGGATCTCCTTGCCATCCAAGGGACTCTCAGGAGACTTCTCCAACACCACAGTTCAAAAGCATCAATTCTTTGGCGGTCAGCTTTCTTCACAGTCCAACTCTCATATCCATACATGACTACTGGAAAAACCATAGCCTTGACTAGATGGACCTTTGTTGGCAAAGTAATGTCTCTGCTTTTTAATAAGCTGTCTAAGTTGATCATAATTTTTCTTCAAAGGAGCAAGTGTCTTTTAATTTCATAGCTGAAATCACAATCTGCAGTGATTTTGGAGCCCCCAAAATAAGTTTGTCACTGTTTCCACTTTCTCTATTTGCCATGAAGTGATGGGATCAGATGCCATGATCTTCGTTTTCTGAATGTTGAGGTTTTTTTTTAAATTTTACTTTATTTTACTTTACAAAACCTGAATGTTGAGTTTTAAGCCAACTTTTTCACTCTCCTCTTTCACTTTCATCAAGAGGCTCTTTAGTACTTCTTTGCTTTCTGCCATAAGGGTGCTGTAATCTGCATGACTGAGATTATTGATATTTCTCCTGGCAGTCTTGATTCCAGTTTGTGCTTCTTCCAGCCCAAAGTTTCTCTTGATGTACTCTGCATATAAGTTAAATAAGCAGGGTGACAATATACAGCCCTGGTGTACTCCTTTTCTGATTTAGAACCAGTCTGTTGCTCCATGTTCAGTTCTAACTGTTGCTTCTTGACCTGCATACAGATTTCTCAAGAGGCAGGTCAGGTGGTCTGGTATTCCCATCTCTTTCAGAATTTCCCACAGTTTGTTGTGATCCATATAGTCAAAGGCTTTGGCATAGTCAATAAAGCAGAAATAGATGTTTTTCTGGAACTCTCTCGCTTTTTCAGTGATCCAATGGATGTTGGCAATTTGATACCTGGTTCCTCTGCCTTTTCTAAATCCAGCTTGAACATCTGAAGCCTGGCTTGGAGAATTTTGAGCATTAATTTGCTAGTGTCTGAGATGAGTGCAATTGTGCAGTAGTTTGAGCATTCTTTGGCATTGCCTTTCTTTGCGATTGGAATGAAAACTGACCTTTTCCAGTGCTGTGGCCACTGCTGAGTTTTCCAAATTTGCTGGCATATTGAGTGCAGCACTTTCACAGCATCATCCTTCAGGATTTGAAACAGCTCAACTGGAATTCCATCACCTCCACTAGCTTTGTTCGTAGTGATTCTTTCTAAGGCCCACTTGATTTCACATTCCAGGATGTCTGGCTCTAGGTGAGTGATCACACCATCGTGATTATCTGGGTCGTGAAGATCTTTTTTGTACAGTTCTTCTGTGTATTCTTGCCTCCTCTTAATATCTTCTGCTTCTGTTAGGTCCATACCATTTCTGTCCTTTATTGAGCCCATCTTGCCTGAAAAGTTCCCTTGGTATCTTTAATTTTCTTGATGAGATCTCTAGTAATTTCCTATTCTATTGTTTTCCTCTATTTCTTTGCATTGATCACTGAGGAAGATTTCCTTATCTCTCTTTGCTATTCTTTGGAACTCTGAGTTCAGAAGGGTATATCTTTCCTTTTCCCCTTTGCCTTTCACTTCTCTTCTTTTCATAGCTGTTTGTAAGGCCTCCTCAGACAACCATTTGCCTTTTTGCATTTCTTTTTCTTGGGGATGGTCTCGATCAATGTCATGAACCTCCGTCCATAGTTCTTCAGGCACTCTATCAGACCTAATCCCTTGAATCTTTTGTCTGTTTCTATCTATCTATTTCTGTGACGTAGGAAAGGCATATATTTCCCCTCATTCTATAGGTAATGAAACTGCCACTCACTTGAGTCACATAGCAAGTTAAGAGTCCATCCAAAACTAACATGCCCTTACTTCAGTATTCTTTCCTATAAATTTCACTGGTTCTTTGTTATAACTCAACTCAACTACAATTATCCTGGGAAAGAGTTGCATGCAATTTCACAAAAAGCAAAGCTCAAAATTGGCACAGAGCTACCCTCGACACATTCTTGACTTCTCTTGATGACCAAGTCCCTTTTCAAGTTCCTTGAATTCTATTATCAGATCTTTAATTTCAACTGTATCTTTTAGCCTCTTGTACCTAAGAAACTGTTCTCTAAACACAATAGATGTTCAAGACTTAAAGTCTGACTGGAAGCAAAATAATTTTTATTTTGTTACTTAGACAAAGACAAGGGAAATGTTATTAGGTTTGAGATGCTTGCCCTTGTATCAGATGGCTTCTCTTATTATTCTGGGCCAAGTAAATGTGTTAGTAAGAATAGGAAGGCCTTTCAAAGCCTTCCTTTGAAAGGCTGCACTTCACCATGAGAACACTCATTACAGACATGAAATCAAGTTTAGCCACTCAAAACAAATTTCTATACAAAAGACTCCATTTTAATACAAATAGTCTGTAAGGAGGGTGTGGTTCTGCCTCTTCAGGTTTGACTGTTGAGTGAGAGGATGAAGAGCTAAAAACAAGGCCTCATTGACCTAACCACAGCTTCGAGAAGATGCAAAGGATTACAGTTAGAGTGGCATAAACTGTGTTTTTCCTCCCTCTGGTGAAGTGTGAAGTTCTTCCTCGCCGTTCAGCCTTGCACTTTTTCCAGTGCCTTCTTAGGGCTCTGTCACATTTGTCATACTTTCCTCCTTTTTCTCTTCATAGAAAAGATGATGATTTCTTCAACTGAAGAAAATAATGCAAATGTGATGGAATTCATTCTGGTGGGACTCTCCAAATTGCCTGCATCTCAGCTCCTTTTGTTCATCTAACTGGTTACCTTTGTGGGCAATATTCTCATCATTGTCATTATCCAGATTGATTCTCGTCTTCCTGCTCCTGTGTATTTGTTTCTCAGCTGCTTATCCCTCTCAGATATCTGCTAGTCTACAAGCTCCATACCCATGGTTCTGGTGAATTGCTTTAAGGACATTCCCACTACACCCTATAGTGGCTGCTTGTTCCAAATGATGACTTCTCTTTACTTGGGGGTGATGGAGTGTTTCCTTCTTGCTGTTATTGCCTCAGTTCAGTTCAGTCACTCAGTCATGTCTGACTGCTTGTGACTCCATGGACTGCAGCACACCAGACTTTCCTGTCCATCACCAATTCCCAGAGCTTGCTCAAACTTATATTCATTGAGTTGGTGATGCCATCCAATCATCTCATCCTCTGTCAACCCCTTCTCCTCCTGCCTTCAATCGTTCCCAGCATCAGGGTCTTTTCTATGAGTCAGTTCTTCATATCAGGTGGCAGAAGTACTGGAACTTCAACTTCAGCACCAGTCCTTCCAGTGAATATTCAGGACTGATTTCCTTTAGGATTGACTAGTTTGATTTACTTGCAGTCAAGGGACTCTCAAGAGTCTTCTCCACCACCACAGTTCAAAAGCATCAGTCCTTCAGCATTCAGCTGTTATCGCCTATGGCAAGTTTACTGCCTTTGCAAAACCCCTGTGCAACAGTTTGTATCCAGATGGTGGCAGGAGTTTAGGCCATTGCTATCTTAATGGTTATGATCCCTGTCCTAGTCACACCAATCCAATTTGTGGCCATGAGGTAGTTAACCATTTCACATGTGAGCTCCAAGTAATCTTCAAACTTACTTGCTAGTAAAGGAGATCCTAATGTTTGCTAGCAGTATATTAATACTGTTCCTGCCTTTGGGGTTCCTTATGTTCTCTTATTTCCATATTCCTGTGGTTTTTCCGAAGATCCAGTCTGTAGGGGCCAGACTCAAGGCCTTTTTTGCCACTGGCTCCCATTTGACTGTGGTCACAATTTACTATGGGCCAGAACGTATATGAGCCCACACTCTCATCTTCCCAGGATGAGGGTAATATCATTAAAATGTTGTATGATAGGCTGAACCCACTCATTACACCCTGAGAAACAAGGCTGTGAAAGATTCCCTAATGAAGGTGGTCAAAGGAAGGATAATGGTCTCATGTCCTCACATGTCCTGCATCCTTGTCAATGAGTCATCTGTCCTTTGCTCTTTCACAATTGTCCACAAAGAACTGAATAAAAGATGAACCTATCTCAGACCCAATCAAATGGGAATCAGTTGTCAAAAAACTCTTTTCCATGACAGTTTCATCTTTAAGAAAATGGGTATTAATGATAGTTCTCCAGTTTTTGAATTTATTTCTCACTGATGATAATTATTAGAAAAAGCAAGTGCTAGATTTTAGAGGAGAGTGGACAGTCCAGTCTCTGTGGTACCACATAAGGAAGAGAACTGGTCTCTTATATACAAACTGTACAGTATACTCTGGCTTATAAACTGCCCCTTCCCAAAGAAGAGATTGCCACAAACAATGGTGTTGCTAGCAAATTTAACATACTAGCTCTGAAGCAGTTAGGTAGCCATGGTGTTCACTAGATAGAATAAAAAGTTGCGGCAAGAAGGTATACTCTCCACATTCTCCCTGGTATGCTAGGTATCTTGATGTGTTTGTTGTAAGTTTGCAATTTCCAGAGCCAGATCAAATGACTTTTGTATCAACTATTGCTGTGTTTTGCCTACTCTAGTATCACTTGTAGCTCAGTTGGTAAAGAATCTGCCTGCAGTGCAGGAGACCTGGATTCGATCCCTGGGTTGGGAAGATCCCCTGGAGAAGGAAATGACAACCCACTCCAATATCGTTGCCTGGACAATCTCATGGACAGAGGAACCTGGTGGATTGCAGTGCATGGGGTCACAAAGAGTCGGGCACGACTGAGCGACTAACACACACATACAGAAATGAGAGTCTAGGAAGTAAAGGTAGAGATCTCTTTATCTTCCAGAAGCTTATACTATGAAAAGGACCAGATGACTACCAAAAACTCAGTCTAGAGGAATAAGAAATGTAACAAAACTCAGATATTCATACCTTATCTAATGTAGGCAACTTCTACAGTACTGCCAAATTGATTTTCTCCAACTCCCTTCCTTCCTAAGGAGTTGGCCTGGCCTATTCAGTACTGGCTGAGTTGAATGGATAGGGGTGTGGGATTAAGTTCTAAAGAAGTAGATCATTAGTATAAATATATAGCATATATTTCTATGGGGGTCCTCAGGTGGCACAATGGCAAAGAATATGCCTGCAATGCAGAAGACTTGCAGGACATGCGGGTTTGATCCCTGGTTCAGAAAGATTCCCTGGAGGAGGAAATGGCAACCCACTCCAGTATTCTTGCCTGGGAAATCCCATAGACAGGGGAGCCTGGTGGGCTATAGTCCAGGGGGTGCAAAAGAGCCAGACATGACTTAGCAACTAAACAACAGCAATATATTTATGTATTAAAAGTAACTAGGATAAGTTGGTGAGTCAAAACAACGTGCATAAGGAAAAGAGGAATTTCAGACACTTGAGAGAACACATATACTATAAAGAAAGACAAATTCATAGGGCTAGAATCTGGAATTGATGTAGAGCTCCCAAAGCAAAGCAGAGTGGGGCACAGGAACAGAGCCTAAAAATTTAAGAAGACTGAAGTGAACTGATTCATAAGAACAGGTTAGTGTAGGCTTCTGGTTTTTAAACTTTATGAATCACCTGAGAAATACTGATGAATTTCAGATTGGTGGTTATAATGCTGTTAGCCTATAGACCACACATTTGAGTATCAAGAGTGTGAATAATTCTATCTAGAAAAAAACTGACATGGTAATGTGAATATCAAATAACACTATAAAGGGGATAATGGAGAGAAAATTTACATACATAGTATCACACAGAAATCCTTAAACATTTTGACATTTTGCTTTACAATTCTTATGCTTTCCTATAACACTGAAAATAAAAAATAAAGTTCCCCACAAAGAACACATTTCTGCCTCAGATATTATTCAAGACTCTATAACCTACATGACAATGACTCAGTGATGTTTTTCTTAATCTTTAATGATGCTGTTTACAAAATGACATCTAAACTGAGACTTCCGCAGAGGATAATGAGACATTTGCTGCGTGAACAGGGCTTGAAAGCTATATTTTTGGCATTAGACTGGAAAGGACAAAGCAGTGGTCCAGGAGCCTAACATCATAAATATAGGAAATTTGTCTACCCTGAAGCTAATGTTATTGCATTTGCATCATATGCAAAATTTAAGGCAAATCATATAAAGAGCTCTATTTTCCTAAGCATTAAAGATACTTTCTTATATAATAATAACTAGCATTTGCATAACATTTAGCAATTTACACATTGTTTTCACATATATTATCATATTTCATACTCATAGCAAACCTATGAGTTAGATAAGGCAAAGAAAAGTAGCTTCTTTTTCAGAATTGAAAAGAGAATCAGAGAAATCAAATGACTCACTAAAGGGCACCACTTACAGACAGGGATCTTGACTAAACATCCAGTGTGGTTCCTATTGTACATCTAAGAATGTGTCTTAAACTGTTAAAGATAAACTCCTGATTGTCATTTATTTTGGTGGCATGTTCAAGTTTTCTCATCAAATAGGTAGAGAAATTCATGTGTATCATAGAGTGAAATGCTAAACCAAGAAACATGGTCTGCATTAGGAGAATAGTATTTGTTTCACTCCACCTGTTAGAGTCAAGTGTAGACACACTTTCACTCTTGTCAATTTCTGTGTCATTCCCAGTCTTTGGTCTTTGAAATACTTCCTTCAGCATAGCAGAGGGTCTTTTGCCCTCCTGTCTACTTACCACGCCTCACTCCAATTGAAAGCTTGAACTTGGGCAAGGGTTACGTAGGAAATTCTAAATACTTTTGTGATTCAATATCAAGACATACAGTTTCTATTCCATCCTTGACCTAGTGCCCCTGTGGACCTCCATTACCTTTATTCAAAGTAGTTCTTTGTGTCATCAAATGCCTAGAACTCTAGGTCCTCTAGGACTCATGAGCAGTCTTACACTTGCAAGCAGTGTTCCCTCCACCCTTTCAGAAATCCGAATCCTACCTGACCTAGACTACAACTTTATGATATCAAAATTCCTGAGTGATGATTACCTTCATAGATTACTGAATATAGTTACCATACACACAATGAATTTCTGATCACCATGTCCCATCTTCATGTCTGGAAAAGCTTCCATTATCACTAAATTCCTGTTTATGACTGCTGATCTGTATTCTCTATTGTTTACTTTGGCCATGCTTGCCTAAATATCTTACATACAAGGTCTTATCTCGCATCACTACCCCAATTTGAGGCAGAGTATTTATGTGCAGAGTAAAATTCCAGAGAATAAGAATGGGAGACATGGATAGTGAATGAAGGAAACAGGTAAAGCCAATTCTAGGATGTGTTACTGAGCTAAACTCAGCTAAGTGAGACTGTTTGCTTAATTTCATTGGATTTTTCAAGAAGGTTTATAAACTCAATCATATTCATGGGTGAAAGCAAGATGGATGAATTTAGACACCATCTCTTATCTCCCAAAGAACAAAAAGTTTATTCTTCAATCATACATGCTTTCAGATTGTAGATATACAAGTATCAGTGATGGTCTCATGGTAGTGATCACGTATCAATCCCAGCCCTGAAGTTGAGAGGCATACAAAGAGAGCATGAGGCAAGGTACTGTCAGGGTGCACCTGCATGAAGTATGTTGGAATCCACACAGCTGATTGTCATAATGACAAGGAAATAATATAGAGGTGAAGCCAAAATGTACAAAAGAGATTCTAAAATATCCCAACACCTGAGGATATTCCTGTCTTTCTGTGCCAGATCCACACAGTGCCTGAGCGGCATTCAAAATCTTGTCCTTTTGTTGGTACATCTGACATCTTTAATTAGCCTATGTCCAGCCATATCAAATTTCTGTATTTGGTTACAAATAAGCATGCAAAACCAAATGGGAAAAATATTTAACCAGGGGAAAAACAGTATGAACAAAACAGCGGTTGGAAACAGAAACTCAGCTCCCACTTCATGAGATAAACCACCTTTTCTGGTGTATTCTATTTTATAAAGGAGGTGTTGGTGTTGTTGGTTTAGTCAATAAGTTGTGTCAGATTCTTGCAACCCCATGGACTGTAGCCTGCCAGGCTCCTCTGCCCATGGGATTCTCCAGGCGAGAATACTGGAGTGGGTTGCCATTTCCTTCTGCAGGGGATCTTACTTACCCAGGAATCAAACCTAGGTCTCCTGCACTGCACTCAGATGCTTTACCAACTGAGCTATGAGGGAAGTCCATCAATGAAATACCTGATGGCTAAAAGTAAATGGCCAATTTAAAAATGCTAAATGACTTAAAGGATGTAGAGGGAAAGAGTTGGTCAAATACCAGTACATAAAATGGTGTTGGTGATGGTAAAGCTTGTACCAGTAGATGTTGAAAGAGAAAAATAAGTGAAAATGACGAGATGTTCATAATTAGATTCACTTCAAAGAGAGTTATGAGCCAGGTAACTGAGGCACTCTTCATAACAGCAAAAGGTTAAAATAATCAAAATTTCCATTATTAAATGGCGATAAACAAATTTGGTAAATCTATACAATGGCCTACTATGAGACATGAAAAGAATTAGGCTCGTGTCTAACTCTTTGCGACCTCAAGGACTACAGCATGCCAGGCCTCCCCTGTCCATCACCAACTCCCAGAGTTTACTCAAACTCATGTCCATCGAGTTGGTGATGCCATCCAACCATCTCATCCTCTGCTGTCCCCTTCTCCTCTCGCCTTCAATTTTCCTAGCATCAGGAATCAGCATCTTTTCAAATGAGTCAGTTCTTCACATCAGGTGGCCAAAGTATTAGAGTTTCAGCTTCTAATGAATACTCAGGACCGATTTTCTTTAGGATGCACTGGTTGGATCTCCTTGCAGTCCAAGGGACTCTCAAGAGTCTTCTCCAACACCACATTTCAAAGGCAGCAATTCCTCGGCACTCAGCTTTCTTTATAGCCAAATGCTCACATCTGTACATGACTACTGGAAAAACCATAGCCTTGTCTAGATGGACCTTTGTTGGCAAAGTAATGTCTCTGCTTCTTAATATGCTATCTAGGTTGGTCATACAATTTATTCCAAGGAGCAAACATCTTTTAATTTCATGGCTGCAATCACCATCTGCAGTGATTTTGGAGCCTAATAATAATAATACTAATAAACTCAGCTGCTGTTTCCACTGTTTTTCCCTCTATTTGCCATGAAGTGATTGGACCAGATGCCATGATCTTAGTTTTCTGAATGTTGAGCTTTAAGCCAACTTTTTCATTCTCCTCTTTCACTTTCAACAAGAGACTCTTTCTTTGCTTTCTGCCATAAGGGTGGTGTCATCTGCACATCGGAGGTTATTGGTATTTTGCGTAGCACTCTTGATTCCAGCTTGTGCTTCTTCCAGCCCAGCATTTTTCATGATGTACTCTGCATATAAGTTAAATAAGCAGGGTGACAATATACAGCCTTGATGTACTCCTTTCCCAATTTAGAACGAGTCTGTTGTTCCATGTCCAGTTCTAGCTGTTGCTTCCTGACCTGCATACTGATTTCTCAAAATGGAGGTCAGGTGCTCTGGTATTCCCATCACCTTCAGGAATTTTCCAGTTTATTGTGATCCACATAGTCAAAGGCTTTGACATAGTCAATAAAGCAGAAATAGATGTTTTTCTGGAACTCTCTTGCTTTTTCCATGATCCAGTAGATGTTAGCAATTTGATCTCTGGTTCCTCTGCCTTTTCTAAAACCAGCTTGAACATCTGGAAGTTCACGATTCATGTATTGCTGAAGTCTGGCTTGGAGAATTTTGAGTATTACTTTACTAACATGTGAGATGAGTGCAATTGTGCAGTAGTTTGAGCATTCTTTGGCATTGCCTTTCTTTGAGATTGGAATGAAAACTGACCTTTTCCAGTCCTGTGGCCACTGATGAGTTTTCCAAATTGGCTGGCATATTGACTGTAGCACTTTCACAGCATCATCTTTTAGGATTTGAAATAGCTCAACTGGAATTCCATCACCTCCACTAGTTTTGTTCGTAGTGATAAGGCTCACTGACTTCACATTCCAGGATGTCTGGCTCTAGGTGAGTGATCATACTGTCGTGATTATCTGGGTCATGAAGATCTTTTTTGTACAGTTCTTGTGTGTATTCTTGCCACCTCTTCTTAATATCTTCTGCTTCTGTTAGGTCCATACAATTTCTGTCCTTTATTGAGCCCATCTTTGCATGAAATATTCCCTGGGTATCTCTAATTTTCTTGAAGAGATCTCTAGTCTTTCTCATTCTGTTGTTTTCCTCTATTTCTTTGCAGTGATCACTGTGGAAGGCTTTCTTATCTCTTCTTGCTATTCTTTGGAACTCTGCATTCAAATGGTTATATCTTTCCTTTTCTCCTTTGCTTTTCACTTCTCTTCTTTTCACAGCTATTTGTAAGGCTTCCTCAGACAATCATTTTGCCTTTCTTTTCCATGGGGATGGCCTTGATCCCTGTCTCCTGTACAATGTCATGAACCTCTGTCCATAGTTCGTCAGGCACTCTATCAGATCTAGTCTCTTAAATCTATTTCTCACTTCCACTGTATAATCATAAGGAATTTGATTTAGGGCATATCTGAATGGTCTAGTCATTTTCCCTACTTTCTTCAATAAAAGTCTGAATTTGGCAATAAGAAGTTCATGATCTGAGCCACAGTCAGCTCCCAGTCTTGTTTTTGTTGACTGTATAGAGCTTCTCCAACTTTGGCTGCAAAGAATATACTCAATCTGATTTAGGTGTTGACCATCTGGTGATGTCTGTGTGTAGAGTCTTCTCTTGTGCTGTTGGAAGAGGGTGTTTGCTATGACCAGTGTGTTCTCTTGGCAAAACTTTATTAGCCTTTGCCCTGCTTCATTCTGTATTCCAAGGCCAAATTTTCCTGTTACTCCAGGTGTTTCTTGACTTCCTACTTTTGCATTCTGGTCCCCTATAGTGAAAAGGATATCTTTTCAGGGTGTTACTTCCAGAAGGTCTTGTAAGTCTTCATAGAACAGTTCAACTTCAGGTTCTTCAGCATTACTGGTCAAGGCATAGGCTTGGATTACCGTGATATTGAATGGTTTGCCTTGGAGACAGAGATCATTCTTTCATTTTTTTAGATTGCATTCAAGTTCTGCATTTCAGACTCCTTTGTTTACTATGATGGCTATTCCATTTCTTCTAAGGGATTCAGGAAGCTCTTTATATATTCACATGAATATGCTCAAAGATACCCTTTTAGTTTAAAAATGTGTACAGAATACTCTGCACACACATATATATACTTGTTTCTACATAGAACATTCTGGAAAGATTTCCAAGGAACAGACAACAATGACTGCCTCCAGAGAGGGACAGTGGGTGATAAAGGGACAGGGGTAAGCGGGAGCCTTAATTTTGTCTCTTCTGTAAATTTTTAATTTTGAACAGGAACTGTTCTTTTCTTTGAATTTATCTCATTTTTAGCTTAAATAGTCTTTCAAATGAAAAAACAAAGTTTGTAAATTGTGGTTAGTTTCTTTGTTTTTAGTATCTCTTTACTTGGCAAATAAAAATTGGCAATGTTATGGCAAACTTACTTTAAAAATATGTACTAATATGTGAAACCCAAAATTTGTAGTACCACTGTTTTACGGTCCTTCTTGGGGACCCAACAACTAGTCTATTTTTTTTGCTATTTCTCTCTTACTTTGTGCCTCAGTACTGGACATTCCTTCTAAGACTTAGACCTTGCTCTGCTTTTGACAATGTCCTTCACCATCACCATCACCCAAGGATTAGCATCCTATTCCTGAAATGGCATATTCTGGCTGGGATCCTTCTCACTAATGATGGATCCCTTGGGGTATACACTTGATTAGCTTACCTTTCAAATGTTAGTTGTTACTGCAGTTCTTTACTGTTCTCTAAATGCTTGTGAGGCTATACCTGGTAACTCAAGTTGGATGTCTCTTAGGTCAAGTGTTTTCCTGGGCAGTCCCTCAAAATATCATGTTCCACTTATCAGACTGGAAACCTTCCCATGGATCTTCTAGATGATACTCTCTTTTAGCTCTTCTTTACACCAAATGAGCCCAAATTGAGATTATGTCCTGTGGCAAGGATTGATATTTATCTATTCCATTTTCCTTTCTCCCATTCTTCCTCCCAATCTTCTTTGGTACTAGATCACTAAATTTTACTTAGAAAGCAACATACTTAGCTTAAAAAGCAAACAACAACAAAAACTGTAACTCCTCTTGAAGCTAGGTGTGTCCAGATAACAAATTCTTATCAATGAAATACAAGTAAAAATGTTCTGGGACATTTTTAGAAAGCCCTAAAAAGGAGACAGTTTGATACAAGTAAAAATGTTGTGGGAAATTTTTTTAAAGCCCTATTTCCTTTTCTTCAGTCCTGATGTTGAGAATGTAAACGTGATATTTGGAACTCTATGAAGCTTCTGCTCTATGGGAATAACGGCAGAATATTTAGCTGGAAGGAATGCAAGTCCATAAATATTGTAGAACTACTATAGCTTTACAAGACTTCCCATCTTCAGTGATCTATTATGTAAGGTATCAAAAAATCACCCATGTTTTCCTATTTTTATTTATTTTAACTTTCAAATTAATTTACTTTAATTGGAGAATAATTACTTTACAATATTGTGATGGTTTTTGCCATACATACACATGAATCAGCCATGGGTACACCTGTGTCCCCCATCCTGATCCCCCTCCCACCTCCCTCCCCACCCCATCCCTCTGGGTTGTCCAAGAGCACTGGTTTTGGGTGCCCTCTTTCATGCATCAAACTTGCACTGATCATCTATTTTACATATGGTAATATACATGTTTCAGTACTATTCTCTCAATTCATCCCACCTGTGCCATCTCCCACATAGTCCAAAAGTCTTTTCTTTACATCTGTGTCTTTTTGCTGTCTTGAATATAGGATAGCTATTCAGTTCAATTCAGTCACTCAGTCGTGTCCGACTCTTTGCAACCCCATGAAACACAGCACACAAAGGCCTCCCTGTCCATCACCAGTTCCCAGAGTCCACGCAAACTCATGTTCATTGAATTGGCGATGCCATCCAATCATCTTATCCTCTGTCGTCCCCTTCTCCTCCTGCCCTCAATCTTACCCAGCATCTGGGTTTTTTCAAATGAGTCAGCTCTTGCATCAGGTGGCCAAAATATTGGAGTTTCAGCTTCAACATCAGTCCTTACAATGAACACCCAAGACTGATCTCCTTTAGGATGGATTGGTTGGATCTCCTTGCAGTCCAAGGGACTCTCAAGAGTCTTCTCCAATACCACAGTTCAAAAGCAGCAATTCTTCAGTGCTCAGCTTTCTTTATAGTCCAACTCTCACATCCATACATGACTACTGGAAAAATCATAGCCTTGACTAGACGGACCTTTGTTGACAAAGTAATGTCTCTGCTTTTTAATATGCTGTCTAGGTTGGTCATAACTTTCCTTCCAAGGAGTAAGTGCCTTTAATTTCATGGCTGTAATCACCATCTGCAGTAATTTTGGAGCCCCCAAAATAAAGTCAGCCATTGTTTCCCCATCTATTTGCCATGAAGTGATGGGACCAGATGCCATGATCTTCATTTTCTGAATGTTAAGCTTTAAGCCAACTTTTTTACTCTCCTCTTTCATTTTTATCAAGAGGCCCTTTAGTACTTCTTTGCTTTCTTCCATAAAGGTGTTATTATCTGCATATCTGAGGTTATTGATATTTCTCCCAGCAATCTAGATTCCAGCTTGTGCTTCTTCCAGCCCAGCGTTTCTCATGATGTACTCTGCATAGAAGTTAAATAAGTAGGGTTAACAATATACAGCCTTGATGTACTCCTTTTCCTATTTGGAACCAGTTTGTTGTTCCATGTCTAGTTCTAACTGTTGCTTCATGACCTGCACACAAGTTTCTCAAGAGGCAGGTCAGAGGGTCTGGTATTCTGATGTCTTTCAGAATTTTGCACAGTTTATTGTGATCCACACAGTCAAAGGCTTTGGCATAGGCAATAAAGCAGAAATAGATGTTTTTCTGGAACTCTCTTGCTTTTTTCATGATCCAGTGGATGTTGGCAATTTGATCTCTGGTTCCTCTGCCTTTTCAAAAACCAGCTTGAATATCTGGAAGTTCACGGTTAACGTATTGCTGAAGCCTGGCTTGGAGAATTTTGAGCATTATTATCGTGTGAGACGAGTGCAGTTGTGAAGCAGTTTGAACATTCTTTGGCATTGTTTTTTGGGGGATTGGAATGAAAACTGACCTTTTCCAGTCCTGTGGCCACTGCTGAGTTTTCCAAATTGGCTGGCATATTGAGTGCAGCACTTTCACAGCATCATCTTCCAGGATTTGAAACAGCTCAACTGAAATTCCATCACCTCCACCAGCTTTGTTCATAGTGATGCTTCCTAAGGCCCACTTGATTTCACATTCCAGGATGTCTGACTCTACGTGAATGTGAGTGATCACACCATCATGATTATCTGGGTCATGAAGATCTTTGCTGTTACTGTCTTTCTAAATTCCATATATATGCATTAATATACAGTTTTTGCTTCTCTTTTGACTTATTTCACTCTGTATAATAGGTTCCAGTTTAATCCACCTCATTAGGACTGATTCAAATGCATTCCTTTTATGACTAATATTCCACTGTATATTTGTATCACATCTGTACATGGATAAACCCTTCTCCGTTTGTCTGCTGATGGACATCTAGGTTGATTCCATATCCTAGCTGCTGTAAACAGTGCTGCAGTGAACAATGGGGTACATGTGTCTCTTTCAATTCTAGTTTTCTTGGGATCATCCATCTTTTATAACTGCTATATATTAAGTTTTCTGTCCCATGAAGCTGAAACTGATTCTGACTGATACATGGTCCTTGCCAGTTTGTCATGTCCTACAGATGGTGACTGCAGCCATGAAATTAAAAGACGCTTAGTCCTTGGAAGAAAAGTTATGAGCAACCTAGATAGCCTATGCAAAAGCAGAGACATTACTTTGCCGACTAAGGTCCGTCTAGTCAAGGCTATGGTTTTTTCAGTGGTCATGTATGGATGTGAGAGTTGGACTGTGAAGAAGGCTGAGCACCAAAGAATTGATGCTTTTGAACTGTGGTGTTGGAGAAGACTCTGGAGAGTCTCTTGGACTGCAGGGAGATCCAACCAGTCCATTCTGAAGGAGATCAGCCCTGGGATTTCTTTGGAAGGAATGATGCTAAAGCTGAAACTCTAGTACTTTGGCCACCTGCTGCAAAGAGTTGACTCACTGGAAAAGACTCTGATGCTGGGAAGGATTGAGGGCAGGAGGAGAAGGGGACGACAGAGGATGAGATGGCTGGATTCGATGCATGTGAGTCTGAGTGAACTCCGGGAGTTGGTGATGGACAGGGAGGCCTGGCGTGCTGCGATTCATGGGGTCACAAAGAGTCGGACATGACTAAGCAACTGAACTGAACTGAAGCCTTACGCCGTCATGTCCATTTGAAGATAACTAAGCCTTACCACACAATGTTTCAAAACTCACGTCTGACTAATTATAACTCTTTATATATGCATGGTTCATGGATATTTACAATATTTCGGTCCTAACTTTATTGTTCATTCCTTTACTGCATACAAACTGAATAATATGTATTATTCGTTGTATACCTGGTGATTATTGTTTTATATTGATTTCATTCTCTATCCCAGACCATATTGGGGAGGATATACCATGGCATGGGTGAAACATGATTTCTATAAGACAACTAGAGCAAAAGATATTGGTAAAAGAAAGTTCAAATTCATGAACACTGTCACAAATCATTATTTAGAGTAATAACTGCCAAAGCTCTATCTGCACTTTGGATATCTTTTCTGAGCTCGGGTCACATATGTTCTCAAAAAATGGACATGTATCTACCTCAAAGGTTCACAGACAACCCAAATAAAACCATTCCAAACCAGAAAACTTCATATTCACCCTAAAATCTCCCCCTCCTCTTGTTTTCTGGATTTCATTTAATGGTGCCCCCCATCCACCTGAGAGACATCCTGTAATCCTCCTCCTCTACACAATCCAATCATCTTTGAAGCTTTGCCTCTTCTACTTTTGTGATAAATCTCAAGTTCATTCCTGGTTTTTCATCCCACTGCCTCTCTCAATTCTAGCACTCATCATTTCTTGCTTTGACTGTTCCAGTGAGTTGAGACAGTCTCCCCAACAGCCCACTGCAATTAGGCTCTACATTATCGTGTCACCCATCTTCCTAAGACATGTCAAAGCACATCACTTTCTTGTTTTAAAATCCTCAATTGTATTTAGTCATGTGGATATAAAAAAGCTAGACTCATCAGTGTGGCATTTAAGACTTTCCAAGATCTGGACCCTACCCACATGGGTATGCTGACTTGCTGGTGGAATCAAACAGACTAATTACCATTCCCATAAACACTTCATTCTTCTCCAGTGCTGTGCATAGGGTTGATGTGGTCTCCACAAAATATACGCATACTGAACTAGTAATCTATCTGACCCTGGAAACCAGGAAAAATGCCTCCTTTAGTATGAGCAGTCTTCATTTACTCTTTAGTTCTAGGCTTGGAAAGTAAGTCCCTTCTTTGTCAGTGTCCCCAAACACAATTCTATGTTTGCTTAGTTTGTACAGTTCTTATAATTTCTACGTGACTGTGCAACATAGCGCTCTTTCCATTTGGCTACAAGTCTTAGAAAACAAAAGAGAACCATATCCATATGGACCAGCACTGGGACATATTCTTGCTGCTGTACGAACTTTCCTAGAGGCTCACATGAATATGGGGCTTTCAGAGATCCATAGGACATCTTGAAACAATAAGAACTCTACCTCTACCTGCATATCCTTTTCACTCTACTAGCTTAAGGGACTCTCTTTTAAGCATCAAAAGAGTACATACCTCCTCTTCAGATCTTATATCACCCAAGCTTTCGGCTTGTAATTGCTGGTGGGACCCAGGAACTTCTCACAGGCAATTTTGCCTCTTGTGATATGAGCTGAGTCTGACAGGCCAGGATCACAGTATAGCTGACTCTTCCCAACCACTAAGCACATTCTGTTCAGTTTCTAGGCCTAAAAAGGCCTCAAGTGGCTGGAAACTACTCATTGTCACTAAATTTAAGCTTTCAGAATAAATATTGACTGGAACTCTGTGTCTTCATCTTTTTTTTTTAGAAATATAAAATCTCTATCTCTTAAACTCTAGCCTCCGAGCCTAGAGTTAAGTGGAACAAACGCAGAGAAGTTGTCCTATTTCCTGCACGGTTAAGAAATGGGGAATTCAGTATGTGTTTACAGTGATGGCAACATTGAAATAGCTCATGCTACATTGCCAAATGAAGGATAACAGAGACATAAACACTGCCTTTTGAAAGATTCTTTTAGGAAAAAAGTATGAATCGAATCAGTTACTGAAGTACTGTTTGAACAGATGGTGTGATTAACAGCTAACATGTAAGCCATCTTGGGAGCTTATGGAAAAGTAAACAAGTGGAGCTAAAAAGAAATCACTTTATTTCCCAAAAGCGTCTTTCATTCATTTTCCTAGGAAAATTGGAAAGTCTGTGGTTTGAAAGCTGTGTTTCCTTGGGGGATGTTAGGAGTGAAGTGGGGGTGGGGGCAGGGGGTCTCCTTAAAGCAAGACCACATCCACGCCAGGTTGAGTTTTGAATCGGCTTCCTAGGGGATGAGGTGGGCCAAGCAGTCAACCCCCAGCAGGGCTGGTTCTGGGAACCACTAAGGACACTCTAGACCTCTGCTTGTCCTGAAACTCCTCCTGTGCAGGAGGCGGAGAGAAGGGAGTTAAGAGCTGAGAACCAATTATTTAAGAAGCACTCTGCCAGGACGTCACATATGCTCTTTCCTCTAAGGCCAGCTCACAATGGCTTCGGGAGTCACATATTCCAAGGCCAATCTCCCAATGGGAAAATAGAGGCTGAGAAAGGAGGGATCGAAACTGCTGAGTTTCAGAGCTCTTTGGAGAGGCAGCTGATTGCAGGGGAAAGAACACGGAGCAGAATGTCTGGTGATGCAGGTATGAGAGTCTTCTCTGCTACCTAATGCCTCAGAGACAGACTTTGTTCCTTTGTGGGCTTAATTTCCTCATCTTTAGAGTGAGGGCCCTGTATCATGGGCTCCAAGGTCCTCAGGTGGGCATGCAAATGGTATCAAACATCACATCGGCTTCCCCCAGCTCCATTCCTGACCTTCCTCACCTGACGTGAGGAGACACCCTCGCACACTGGCACAGCTCCAGCCGTTGTGCCCTGACCCACCTAGACAACTCCCCAGGTAATGGCTGACCCTTGGCAGAGCTCGTCCCCTACTGCCTTCACCAGAAAGTGTTCCATGCACCCACCTCAGCTCGCCCACGTGCTCTCTCTCTGTCTAACATCTACGGGGGTGTAGTGACCCTCCAGGCCCTGTGCTACACACTGGAAGGAAATCAGCGGTGAGCAGGAAGGACACAGTGCCTCTCCCCCAAAATTAGACCCAGTGTTGGAGACACACGAGTGAACAAGTAAAAATATGGAGGGGTGAGTGTGAGCATAAGAAAAGGAGGTATGCTGCCCCATGGTAGTAACCTTCAGTTCAGTTCAGTTCAGTTCACTTGTTCAGTCATGTCTGACTTTTTGCGACCCCCATGACTACAGCACGACAGGATTCCCAGTCCATCACCAACTACCGGAACTCGCTCAAACTCATGTCCACTGAGTCAGTGATGCCATCCAACCATCTCATCCTCTGTCATCCCCTTCTCCTCCTGCTTCCATCTTTCCCAGCATCAGGGTCTTTTCCAATGAGTTGGCTCTTCACACAATGCGGCCAAAGTATTGGAGCTTCAGTTTCAGAATCAGTCCTTCCAGTGAATATTCAGGACTGATTTCATTTAGGATTGACTGGTTTGATCTCCTTGCAGTCCAAAGGACTCTCAAGAGTCTTCACCAACACCACAGTTCAAAAGCAACAATTCTTTGGCACTTAGATTTCTTTATGGTTAAAATCTCACATCCATATAAGACTACTGGGAAAAAAATAGCTTTGACTAGATAGACATTAGTCAGCAAAGTAATGCCTCTGGTTTTTAATATGCTGTCTAGATGGGTCATAGCTTTTCTTCCGAGGAGCAAGCGTCTTCTAACTTCATTGAAGTTGCATTGAAGTTGCTGCAGTCACCATCTGCAGTGATTTTGGAGCCCAAGAAAATAAAGTCTGGTACTGTTTCCATTGTTTCTCCATCTATTTCCTATGAAGTGATGGGACCAGATGTCATGTTCTTAGTTTTTTGAATGTTGAGTTTTAAGCCAGCTTTTTCACTCTCTTCTTTCACTTTCATCAAGAGGCTATTCAGTTCTTCTTCACTTTCTGCCATAATGGTGGTATCATCTGCATATCTGAGGTTATTGATATTTCTCCCAGAAATCCTGATTCCAGCATGTGTTTCATCCAGCCTGGCATTTCGCATGATATACTCTGTGTATAAGTTAAATAAGCAGAAACAAGCAAGGTGACAATATACAGCCTTGATGTACTACATTGCCAATTTGGAACCAGTCTGTTGTTCCATGCCTGGTTCTAATTGTTGCTTCTTGACCTGCATACAGATTTCTCAGGAGGTAGGTAGAGTGGTCTGGTATCCCCATCTCTTGAAGAATTTTCCATAGTTTGTTGTGATCCACACAGTCAAAGGCTTTAGTGTAGTCATTGAAGCAGAAGTAGATGTTTTTCTGGAACTCTCTTGCTTTTTTGATGATCCAGCAGATGTTGGCAATTTGATCTCTGGTTCCTCTGCTTTTTGTATATCCAGTTGGACATCTGGAATTTCTCAGTTCACATACTGTTGAAGTCTCACTTGGAGAATTTTGAGCATTACATTGTTAGCACATGAGATGAATGCAATTGTGTGGTAGCTTGAACATTCCTTGGCATTGCCTTTCTTAGGGATTGAAATGAAAACTGACCTTTTCCAGTCCTGTGGCCACTGCTGAGTTTTCCAAATTTGCAGGCTTATTGAGTGAAGCACTTTAACAGCATCATCTTTTAGGATTTGAAATAGCACAGCTGAATTTCCATCATCTCCACTAGCATTGTTTATAGTGATGCTTCCTAAGGCCCATTTGACTTTGCACTCAAGGATGTCTGGCTCTAAGTGAGTGATCACACCATCATGATTATCTGGGCCATTAAGATACTTTTGTATATTTCTTCTATGTATTCTTGCCACTTCTTCTTAATATCTTCTGCTTCCATTAGGTGCATATATTTTCTGTCCTTTATTGTGCCCATCTTTGCATGAAATGTTCCCTTGGTATCTCTAATTTTCTTGAAGAGATCCCTAGTCTTTCCCATTCTATTGTCTTCCTCTGTTTCTTTTCATTGATCACTTAGAAAGCTTTCCTTATCTCTCCTTGCTATTCTTTGGAACTCTGCATTCAGAAAGGTATATCTTTCTTTTTCTCCTTTGTCTTTAGCTTCTCTTCTTTTCTCAGCTATTTGTAAGGCCTCCTCAGGCAACCATTTTGCCTTTTGCATGTCTTTTCTTGGGGATGGTTTTGATCACTGTCTCCTGTACAATGTCATGAATCTCCATCCATAGTTCTTCAGGAACTCTGTCTATCAAATCTAATCCCTTGAATCTATTTGTCACTTCCACTCTATAATCATAATTGAAGTTGTTCAGTCGTGTCCAACTCTTTGTGATCCCATGGACTGTAGTCTACCAGGCTCCTCCATCCATGGGATTTTCCAGGCAAGTGTACTGGAGTGGGCTGCCATTTCTTTCTCCAAGGGATCTTCCCAACCCAGGGAACAAACCCTGGTCTCCGGCATTGCAAACAGATGTTTTACCATCTGAGACACCAGGGAAGCATAAGGGATTTGATTTAGGTCATACCTGAATGGTCTAGTGGTTTTGCCTACTTTCTTCAATTTAAGTCTGAATTTGGCAATAAGCAGTTCATGATCTGAGCCACAGTCAGCTCCCAGTCTTGTTTTTCCTGACTGTATAGAGCTTCTCTATCTTTGGCTGCAAAGATTATAATCAATCTGATTTTGGTATTGACCATCGGGTGATGTCCATGTGTAGAGTCATCTTGCATGTTGTTGGAAGTGGGTGTTTGCTATGACCAGTGCGTTCTCTTGGCAAAACTCTGTTAGCCTTTGCCCTGCTTCATTTTGTACTCCAAGGCCAAACTTGCCTGTTACTCCAGGTATCTCTTTGCTTCCTACTTTGGTATTCCAGTCCCCTATGATGAAAAAGACATCTTTCTTGAGTGTTAGTTCTAAAAGGTCTTATAGGTCATCATAAAACCATTCAACTTCAGCTTCTTTGACATTAGTGGTTGGGGCATAGACTTGGATTACAGTGCTGTTGAATGGTTTGTCTTGGAAATGAACAGAGATCATTCTGAAATATTTGAGATGAAGCCAGGTAGTGTATTTTGGACTCTCCTGTTTACTATGAGGGCTACTCCATTTCTTCTAAGGGATTCTTGCCCACAGTAGTAGATATAATGGTCATCTGAGTTAAATCCCCCCCATTCCAGTTCATTTTAGTTCGCTGATAACTAAAATGCTGATGTTCACTGTTGCCATCTCCTGTTTGATCGCTTCTGATTTACCTTGATTCATGGACCTAACATTCCAGGTTCCTATGCAATATTGTTCTTTACAGCGTCAGAACCGCATTGTTCTTTACAGTTCTTATTTCCAGTACCAGTAACCTCCAAAACTGGGCATTGTTTTTGCTTTGGCTCTCTCTTCATTCTTTCTGGAGTTATTTCTCCACTCTTCTTCAGTGGCATATTGGGCACCTGCAGACCTGGAGAGTTCTTTTTTATTGTCCTATCTTCTTGCCTTTTCATACTGTTCATGGGTTTCTTAAGGCAAGAATACTGAAGTGATTTGCCATTCCCTTCTCCAGGGGACCATGTTTTGTCAGAACTGTCCACCATGACCCGTCCATCTCGGGTGGCCCTACAGGGCATGGCTCACAGAGTCATTGAGTTAGATAAGGCTGTGATTCATGTGATCAGTTCAGTTCATTTTCTGTGATTGTGGTTTTCATTCTGTCTGCCCTCTGATAGGTAAGGATAAGAGGCTTGCTTGTGGAAGCTTCCTGATGGATGGGACTGGCTGTGGGAGACTCTGTGTCTTGTTCTGATGGGCTATGCTCAGTAAATCTTTAATGCAATTTTCTGTTGATGGGCGGGGCTGTGTTCCCTCCCTATTGTTTGGCCTGAGGCCAAACTGTGGTAGGGGTAACATTGCTCCTTCAAAAGGACTTATGCCGGCACTGATGTATTCAGTGCCCCTGACCCTGTGGCAGGCAACTGTCAACCCACACCTCTGCTAGAGACTCCCAGACACTCACTGGCAAGTCTGGCTCAATGTTTTGTAGGGTCACTGCTTCTTTCTCCTGGGTCCTGGTGTACACAAGGTTTTGTTTGTGCCCTCCAAGGGTCTGTTTCCCCAGTACTATGGAAGATCTGTAATCAAATCCCACTGGCCTTCAAAGTCAAATTCCCTGGGGGTTTTCAGTCCCTTAGCTGATCCCCAGGTTGTGAAATCTGTTGTGGGTCCTAGAACTTTCATAACAGGGTGAGAACTTCTCCAATTTGTGGGTCGTCTGCTTGGTGGCTCTATGGTGGGGCTAATGGCAACCTCTTCCAAGAGGGCTTATGCCACACATTGTGCCTCCCAGGTCTGCTGCAGCCAGAGGCCCTGTCCCCATAGCAGGCTACTGCTGACCCGTGCCTCTGCAGGAGACACTCAAACACTCCAAGACAGGTCTGGCTCAGACTCTGTGGGGTCTTTGGGTCCTGGTGGGCACAAGGTTTTCTTTGAGCCCTCCAAGCATCTCTGGCAGGAATGGGGTTTGATTCTAAATGCCATTTCTCCACTCCGACCCTCTTTTTGGTAAGAGGTCCCAAAAAGGAGAGGTCTTTGGGTGACTCTCCTTTGCTCTTGGATGTGGGGTATCTTTTTGGTGGAACCCAACATTCTCCTGTTGATGGTTGTTCAACCATCCTGTCAATGGTTGTCCAGCAGTAGTAACCTTGGCACCAAGCTAAATACATGTATAATCAACCATCCAGATACTTAGAATCACCCAGGTGACTACCAGATTTGTGTGCCTTTCATCCCAGCATTTGATACCACTTAGTCCCACAGGTTAGATTCCCAGGCCACTTTTATGTTTCCAAAGATCTAGAGAATTAATTAAGGAGGAGAAAAACTTTAGCATTATGAATCCAGAAATAAATTCTTTCTCATGGGCCTGTTCTTGTAAATACTTCTGAACTCTTTCACATGAACTCTTTTCTTCTAATTGCATCTCTGGGACCTAATCCTGGAGGGTTTGAAATGATTTGCCCTTCTGACTTTGAAACCTCTGATGCTGTGTCCCCTGCCAGGTGTGATTCCACTTCCTTCCCCGGACATCTTAATAAATGGACCTTGGAGTCTTCCTCTCCCCATTTACTAAAGATGCTGCTGCTTTTGAGTTACATTTGAAGTTCACTTCAGCCCTCTACTAAGTAGGAAAAAGCCTACTCCTACTGCATGTTCTGTGTTGAGGCATGATACTGCTCAGCCCAAGGATTCTCTCCTGGGATGGAGTGATCCATTGGAACACTGCTGCAGGTTATTAGAAGAAAGCAATTCCTATAACATCTCAGATGCCTCTCTGTGAGGATACTTACCATGCTGTCCCTCACCTTAGAGTTATTTGTGTCCAAGAGTCACCTCTCCCTGCCCAAGTCAGGCAACAAAAGTGTTTTGGTTTTCCTGGGATGCTATGTGCCAAGGGCCAATGCATTGTATGTAGGAGGTACTTGTTCAATATTTAGCCAACATCCAAATTTTCTATGTTGCTTTATTGGTCTCTCAACGCTGTTTTATTGTCATGTAAAGTTTTCCATGATTCATTCTCAAAGTCAGCCATTTTCATTGTTTTCCATATGATATCAATATTGCTTCATTTTTTTATCAGGTGCTAAAACTTATATTCTAAACTTCTGAATTCAGAGGAGTTTTCTCTTTTGTAGGAAACAATATATTTTTTCATCTCCAGTAATTTTCATAAAATATGGCCTTAGGGACCTTATGATTCTGCTGAGGGAGAAAGGAATGGTATAACTGGTTTTTAATTTACCATGCTGGACCATTCTTTAGGGTACAATCCAAACAAGGGTCAACAAGGGTAAATAAAGGATTGTTCTCTTTTAGAATGCTGTTCTCTTTTTTAAAATTTTTATCTATCTGTTTATTTATTTGGGCTTCCCAGGTAGAACAAGTGATAAAAAATCCCCTTGCCAACGCAGGTTAGATGTAAGAGACACGGGTTTGATACCTAGGTGGGGAAGATCCCTTGAAGGAGGGCATGTCAACCCACTCCAGTATTCTTGCCTATAGAATCCTGTAACAGAGGAGCTTGGTGGGCTACAGTCTAAAGAATCACAAAGAGTCAGACACTACAGAAGTGACTTAACATTTATTTATTTATTTGTTTGTTTGTTTGTTTTTGGCCTCACTAAGTCTTCATTGCTAGTTGCAGCTACTCTTGGTTGAAGTGTGAAGGCTTCTCGCTCCAGTGGCTTCTCTTGTTGTGGAGCATGGGCTCTAGGTGCACGGGCTTTTGTAGTTGCAGCACATGGGCTCAGCAGTTGGAGCTCCTAGCCTCTAGGATGCTGGGCTCAGTGGTTGTATCACCCAGGCTTCTTTGCTCTGCAGCATGTGGAATCTTCCTCAACCAGGGATGGAACCTATTGATTCCATCAGGTTGTCTCCTCCATTAGCAGGCACTTTCTTAGTGACTGCACCACCAGTGAAGACCAAGGATTGTAATTATTCTTTATAAGCTTATAAATAATTTATAATTCTTACATTTATTTTCCATGAAAAACTTTGTATTGACCTCTTTATTGGCTAAAAACAAATATTATTCACCATGATTTTTTTCAAACTTTAAACTTTTTTTTAAAATATAAACTTATTTAAATCAGAGGTTAATTACTTTATAATATTGTATTGGTTTTGCCATACATCAACATGAATCACCACAAGTACACACGTGTTCCCCATCCTGAATCCCTTAATTTTGTATTGGGGTATAGCCAATTAACAATGTTCTGATAGTTTCAGGTGAACTGTGAAGGAATTCAGCCATATATATTCATGTATTCATTCTCCTCCAAACTTACCTCCCATCCAGGCTGCCACATACAATTGAGAAAGTTCCATGTGCTACACAATAAGACCTTGTCAGTTACCCATTTTGATCTTCACAACCCGGATAATCACGATGGTGTGATCACTAATCTAGAGCCAGACATCCTGGAATGTGAAGTCAAGTTGGCCTTAGGAAGCAGCACTACAAACAAAGTTAGTGGAGGTGATGGAATTCCAGTAGAGCTATTTCAAATGCTAAAAGATGATGCTGTGAAAGTGCTACACTCAATATGCCAGCCTATTTGGAAAACTCAGCAGTGGCCACAGGACTGAAAAGGTCAGTTTTCATTCCAATCCCAAAGAAATGCAATGCCAAGGAATGCTCAAACTACCGCACAATTGCACTCATCTCACATGCTAGTAAAGTAATGCCCAAAATTCTCAAAGCCAGGCTTCAGCAATATGTGAACCGTGAACTTCCTGATGTTCAAGTTGGTTTTAGAAAATGCAGAGGAACCAGAGATCAAATGGCCAACATCCACTGGATCACGGAAAAAGCAAGAGAGTTCCAGGAAAACATCTATTTCTGCTTTATTGACTATACCAAAGCTTTAGACTGTGTGGATCACAATAAACTGTGGAAAATTCTGAAAGAGATGGGAATACCAGACCACCTGACCTGCCTCTTGAGAAACCTATATACAGGTTAGAACTGGACATAGAACAACAGACTGGTTCCAAATAGGAAAAGGAGTACGTCAAGGCTGTACATTGTTAACCCTGCTTATTTAACTTCTATGCAGAGTACATCATGAGAAACACTGGACTGGAAGAAGCACAAGCTGGAATCAAGATTGCCAGGAGAAATATCAATAACCTCAGATATGCAGATGACACTACCCTTATGGCAGAAAGTGAAGAGGAGCTAAAAAGCCTCTTGATGAAAGTGAAAGAAAAGAGTGAAAAAGTTGGCTTAAAGCTCAACATTCAGAAAATGAAGATCATGGCATCTGGTCCCATCACTTCATGGGAAATAGATGGGGAAACAGTGTCAGAGTTTATTTTGGGGGCTCCAAAATCACTGCAGATTGTGATTGCAGCCATGAAATTAAAAGACGCTTACTCCTTGGAAGAAAAGTTATGACCAACCTAGATAGCATATTCAAAAGCAGAGACATTACTTTGGCGACTAAGGTCCGTCTAGTCAAGGCTATGGTTTTTCCTGTGGTCATGTATGGATATGAGAGTTGGACTGTGAAGAAGGCTGAGCACCAAAGAATTGATGCTTTTGAACTGTGGTGTTAGAGAAGACTCTTGAGAGTCCCTTGGACTGCAGGGGAGATCCAACCAGTCCATTCTGAAGATCAGCCCTGGGATTTCTTTGGAAGGAATGATACTGAAGCTAAAACTTCAGTACTTTGGCCACCTCATGCAAAGAGTTGACCCACTGGAAAAGACTCTGATGCTGGGAGGGATTGGGGGCAGGAGAAGAAGGGGACGACAGAGGATGAGATGGCTGGATGGCATCACTGACTCGATGGATGCGAGTCTGAGTGAACTCTGGGAGTTGGTGATGGACAGGGAGGCCTGGCATGCTGCAATTCATGGGGTTGCAAAGAGTCGGACACGACTGAGCAACTGAACTGAACTGAACTGATAAGAGATGTCATACAATATTTATCCCCCTCTGTCTGAATTACTTCACTAAGTATGACACTAAGTCCATCCATGTTCCTATAAATGGCATTATTTCATTTCTTTTTAATGGCTGAGTAATATTCCATTGTATATATGTACCACATCTACTTTACCTATTCATCTGTCAATAGACATTTAGGTTGCTTCTCTGTCTTTGCCATGGTAAACAGTGCTGCAATCAACACTGGGGTGCATGTATCCTTTAAGATCACGTTTTTCTCCAGATATATGCCCAGGAGTGGGATTGCAGGGTCATATGGTAGCTTTATTTTCAGTTTTTTAAGAAATCTCCATACAGTTCTCCATACTGGCTGTACAAATTTACATTCCTACCAAGAGTGTAAGAGGGTTCCCTTTTCTCCACTCCCTCTCCGGCATTTGCTGTTCATGGATTCTTTGATGATAGCCGTTCTGGCTGGTATGAGGTGATATCTCATTATAGTTTTGTTTAGCAATTCTCTAACAACTAGCAATGCTGAACATCTTTCCATGTGCTTTTGGCCATCTGTATGTCCTTTTGGAGAAATGTTTATTCAGGTCTTCTGTCCACTTTTGGGGTGGATTGTTTGCTTTGATGCTGTTAAGTGTCATAAGCTGTTTATAAATCAAAAATTTTAAATCTGTTATCAGTCACATCATTTGCAAATATTTTTCCCAAACTGTGGGTTGTCTTTTCACTTTGTTTATTGTTTCCTTTACTGTGCAAAAGCTTTTGAATTTAAGTAGGTTCCATTTGCTTATTTTTGTTTTTATTTCTATTATTCTGGGAGATGGATCAAAAAGATATTGCTGTGATTATATCAGAGAGTGTTCTGCTTATGTTTTCCTCTAGCAATTTTACAGTGTCTGATCTCACATTTAGGTCTTTAATCCATTTTGAGCTTTCTCATGTGTATGGAGTTAAAGAATGATCTAATTACATTTTTTTACATGTGGCTGTCCAGTTTTCCCAGCACCATTTGTTGAAGAGACTGTCTTTCCAATATTGTGTAGTCTTGCCTCCTTTGTCATAGATTAGTTGACCATATAGGTGCATGGTCTTTTTTCTGGGTTTTCTATCCTGTTCCATCTATCTATATTTCTATTTATGTGCCAGTACCTCACTGTTTTGATGACTGTATCTTTGTAGTATAGTCTGAAGTTAGGGAACCTGATTCCTCCAGCTCTTTTTTTCTTTTCTAAGATTACTTTGGCTATTCAGGGTCTTTTGTGTCTCCATACAAATTTTGAGATTTTTTTGTTGTTGTTCTAGTTCTGTGAAAAATGCCATTGGTAATTTGAGAGGGATTGCACTGAATCTGTAGATTGCCTTGGGTAGTGTAGTCATTTTGACAATACTGATTCTTCCAATCCATGACGATGGTATATCTTTCCATCTTTGATTATGTCTTCTTTGATTTCTTTCATCAACATCTTGTATTTTTTGGAGTACAGGTATTTGTCTCCTCAAGTAGGTCCTAGGTATTTTATTCTTTTGATGCAATGGTAAATGGAATTTCTTCTTGAATTTCTCTTTCTGATCTTTTGTTGTTAGTGTATAGAAATGCAACAGATTTCTATGTAGTAATTTTGTAACCTGCAACTTTAACAAATTCATTGATGAGTTCTAGTAGTTTTCTAGTAGCATCTTTAGAATCTTCTATGTATAGTATCATGTCATCTGCAAACAGTGATAGCTTAATTTCTTCTTTTCCAGTTTGGGTTCCTTTACTTCTAGTCTTCTCTGATTGCTATAGCTAGGACTTCCAAAACTATGTTGAATAAAAATGGCAAGAGTGGACATCCTTGTCTTTTCCTGACCTTAGAGAGAATGCTTTCAGCTTTTCACCATTGATTATGATGCTAGCTGTAGATTTGTCATATATGGCCTTTATTATGTTGAGGTTTGCACCCTCCATGCACACTTTCTGGAGAGTTTGTATCAATGGGTGCTGAATTTTGTCAAAATCTTTTTCTTCATCTATTTAGATGATCATATGGTTTTTATCCTTCAGTTTGTTGATGTGGTGTATCGCATTAATTGATTTGCAGATGTTGAAAAATCCTTGCATCCCTGGGATGAATCCCATTTGATCTGGCGTATCATCTTTTTAATGTATTTTTGAATATGGACTGCTAGTATTTTGTTGAGGATTTTTGAATCTATGTTCATCAGTGATATTGGCCTGTAATTTTATTTTTGTGTCATTTTTGTCTAGTTTTGGTATCAGGGTGATAGTGGCCTCATAAATGAGTTTGGAAATTTTCCTTTCTCTGTAATTTTTGGAACAGTTTCAGAAGGATAGGTGTTAATTCTTCTCTAAAAGTTTGATAAAATTTCACTGTGAAGCTGTCTGGTCTTAGATTTTTGCTTGTTGGGAGTTTTTTTTTTTTTAATTTATTTTTAATTGAAGGATAATTGCTTTAGAGTATTGTGTTAGTTTCTACCAAACATCAACATGAATCAGCCATAGGTTTACCCATGTCCCCTTGTTGGGAGGTTTTTAATCACACTTTACCCTGCTTATTTAACTTCTATGCAGAGTACATCATGAGAAATGCTGGGCTGGAAGAAGCAGAAGCTAGAATCAAGATTGCCAAGAGAAATATCAATAACCTTAGATATGCAGATGACACCACCCTTATGGCAGAAAGTGAAGAGAAACTAAAACGCCTCTTGATGAAAGTGAAAGGGGAGAGTGAAAAGTTGGCTTAAAGCTCAACATTCAGAAAATGAAGATCATGGCATCCGGTCCCATCACTTCATGGCAAATAGATGAGAAACAGTGGAAACAGTGGCTGACTTTATTTGGGGGGCTCCAAAATCACTGCAGATGGTGACTGCAACCATGAAATTAAAATACGTTTACTCCTTGCAAGGAAAGTTATGACCAACCTAGACAGCATATTAAAAAGCAAAGACATTACTTTGTCAACAGAGGTCCGTCTACTCAAGGCTATGGTTTTTCCAGTAGTCATGTATGGATGTGAGAGTTGGACTATAAAGAAGGCAGAGCACCGAAGAATTGATGCTTTTGAACTGTGGTGTTGGAGAAGACTCTTGAGAGTCCCTTGGACTGCAAGGAGATCCAACCAGTCCATCCTAAAAGAGATTAATCCTGGGTGTTCATTGGTAGGAGATGTTGAAACTGAAACTCCAATACTTTGTTCACCTGATGCAAAGAGCTGACTCATTGGAAAAGATCCTGATGCTGGGAAAGATTGAGGGTAGGAGGAGAAGGGGACAACAGAAGATGAGATGGTTGGATGGCATCACTGCCTCAATGGACATGGGTTTGGGTGAACTCAGGGAGTTGGTGATGGATGGGGAGTCCTGGTGTGCTGCAATTCATGGGGTAGCAAAGAATTGCACACGACTGAGTGACTGAACTGAACTGAATCACAGTTTCAATTTTAGTGTTTGTGATTGACCTATTCATATTTTCTATTTCTTCCTGGTTCAGTTTAGGGAGACTATATCTTTCTAAGAATTTGTCCATTTCTTCCAGGTTGTCCATTTTACAGTTGCTCATAGTAGTCTCTTATGATTCTTTGCATTTCTGTGGTGCCAGTGGTAAATTTTCCATTTTCATTTCTAATTTTATTGATTTGAATCCTCTCCCTTTTTTTTTCTTGGTGAGTCTGGCTAAAGGTTTATCAATTTTGTTTATCTTCTCAAAGAACTAGCTTTTAGTTTCATTGATCTTTGTGATTATTTTCTTTTTCTCTATTTCGTTTACATCTACTTTGATCTTTATGATTTCCTCTCTTTTAATAACTTTAGGTTTTGTTTGTTCTTCTTTCTCTGGCTGTTTTAGGTGTAAGGTTACTATTTGAGATTTTTCTTGAGACAAGGTTATATTGCTATAAACTTCCCTCTTAGAATTGCTTTTGCTTCATACAATGTTTTAGACCATTGTGCTTTCATTTTCGTGTCCAGGTATTTTTTTAATTTCTTCTTTGATTACCTCAGTGATCCAATGGCTGTTGAGTAATATCTTCTTTAGCTGCTATGTGTTTTTGCTTTTTAGATTTTCTTTCTTGTAGTTTACTTCTAATTGCATAGCATGATCAGAAAAGATACTTGATACAATTTCAATTTTTTTTTAATTTACCAAGGCTCATCTTGTGGCCTAGCATGTGGTCAATCCTGGAGAATGTTCTGTGTACACTTGAGAAGACTGTGTAGTCTGCTGCTTTGGGGTGGAATGCTCTATAAATATCAATTAATTCTGACATGTCACCATGATTTTTGATCATCTGTTTTACATTGACCATAAGAAACCAAATATACTCAGAATCATAGAGCAAGAAGAGTCCTAAATGATTGTCTGTGCCATGGGGAAAATGCTAGAGTGGGAAACAGGGCCCAGTATTTTCTATAATTTGACATAATGACTGTGAAAATAGGCATAGGAATAGGGAAAGAGCTCAAATGTTGTTAATAGTCATAACCAACAGTACAATTCTCTCTGGTTTTAGTTCCATTACCTACAGTTTTCTGTGGCTTTCATGTTTTCTCTTTTGATTAGAAAAAATGTTGATTAAAAAGAGTGATTATCCAGTGATAGTCATTTGCTTAACAGAGGAGAAATGAAAGTCCCAGGTGTTCTAGCACAACCAGGGCAAGAAATCCGGCTTCAGGACTTCTAAACTAAGTTGTTCTTGGAATTGAGAGTTAAAGAAGACACATTTATAATTCTGTTTTTCAATTATCCTAAAATTTGATTGAAATAAGAATCCTATGCATTTGAAAATCTGGCACTCATTCTAGAGTCAAATGGAAAACATGGGTTTACATAGGCAATGGATATGCTTCCTAGACTTCAACTCTTTTTAGATGGCACAGTCATCTACACACATCATCTTCCAGAGCTCCCCTTGTCCTGCTCTAGTTTCTCTTGTCAGTCATCTGCTCTACCCAAGAGCCTGTTGCCAACAGTGGCTTCAGTCATCCAGGGATGCTCTCAACCTCTGGTGCAAGAGGAGGTTCAACTCTTTTGGTAAACACCTGTCAAAGTTCTGGGTGTGAGTCCATTCCACTGAAGGAAACCTGAACGTTTACAGGCTGGGTGCTAATGCCTGCTGATTGCTATCACCTCATAATTACAGAAATGTCACTCCAGGGGCAGGTATGAAAACTGGTAGGCTTAAAAGTTGTCTTCTCAGAGGACCCTGAGACTGGGAACCGTGAGGTCAAGAGCATGTTTCTAGGCCTTAGTTCTATGAGGAATTCAGAGGACACAGAGAACCACAAATAGGGCACAAGACCTGCAGATACCTATGGGTTTCTGGTTCAAAGAGTCACTCTTCAAAAGGACACTGGGGAGAAAATCAAGTATATTATCAGGAGCTGTTTTGCGTTTGTGATTGAGAGGTCTTAGAACTAACTATATCTTCTGAGTTGAGATGGAAGGGCTACAGAATACTTAACTTGGGGGAAAAATACTCTGTGAGAGTATTCTATAATAATGAGTAGTGAGTTTCTATATTAATACTTAAAGTCCCACATAGGGATTAAAAGGTTTCCTATTATACACACCAAGGAAACCAGAATTGAAAGAGACATGTGTACTCCAGTGTTCATCGCAGCACTGTTTATAATAGCCAGGACATGGAAGCAACCTAGATATCCATCAGCAGATGAATGGATAACAAAGCGTGGTACATATACCCAATGGACTATTACTCACCATTAAAAAGAATACATTTGAATCAGTTCTAACGAGGTGGATGAAACTGGAGCCTATTATACAGAGTGAAGTAAGCCAGAAAGAAAAACACCAATACAGTATACTAAAGCATATATATGGAATTTAGAAAGATGGTAACGATAATTCTGTATGTGAGACAGCAAAAGAGACACAGATGTATAGAACAGTCTTTTGGACTCTGTGGGAGAGGGAGAGGGTGGGATGATTTGGGAGAATGGCATTAAAACATGTATAATAACATATATGAAACGAATCGCCAGTCCAGGTTCTATGCATGAAACTGGATGCTTGAGGCTGGTGCACTGGAATGACCCAGAGGGATGGTACGGGGAGGGAGGAGGGAGGGGGGGTTCAGGAAGGGGAACACGTGCATACCCGTGGCAGATTCATGTTGGTGTATAGCAAAACCAATACAATATTGTAAAGTAATTAGCCTCCAATTAAAATAAATAAATTTATATTAAAAAAAGTTTCCTATTACATGAGACTTTAAGTGATAAAACCAAAAAGCATGGGACAAGCCAGGATGATTTGTTATCCTACATTACACTTCAGCTGCAGTTATCTGCTATCTATTCAGCAAGCAGTGAAACTTGTTCTTGCTTGTGAGTCTTAGCACTTACTGTTCCCTCTCCCTGGAACTCTCTTCCCCTAGATTTTCATATAGTCCCTTCGTGTACTTTTGGTCTCAACTCAAATAGTAATCTTGTTCTAGCACTCTCTTTCATATCAACTCTGCTTTCTTCATAACAGTTATTATAATATGAATTACTTAATTTGCTACTTCTTGTTCTATCATCCAAATAGAGTATAAGTTAAATGAGAAGGGATGCCTAATCTCTATTTGTTCATTGCTGTATCCTCGGCAACTTCAACAGAATTGGATACATGGTATGAACTCAAAAATATTTGCTGAATGGACAAATGAATGACTGATTCTGCCTGACTCTAAAGCATATATTGAATTCTCTCATAGATACAACAAAAAGCTCTGAGAAAAATATCCACAAGACAAGTAAAATCCAGGTACCTGGTAAACTTTAAAATTAGGCCACACAGATCTATGTGGCCTAGTAGAATCTTGAGCTTCCCTCATAGGCGGATGAGTCTAGTAGAATCTTGGGAATCCCTCATAGCTCAGTTGGTAAAGAATCCACTTGCAATGCAGGAGACCCCAGGTCGATTCCTGGGTAAGGAAGATCCACTGGAGAAGGGATAGGCTACCCACTCCAGTATTCTTAGGCTTTCCTGGTGGCTCAGCTGGTAAAGAATCTGCCTGCAAAGAGAGAGACCTGGGTTTGATCCCTGGGTTGGAAAGATCCCCTGGAGAAGGGAAAGGTTACCCACTCCAGTATTCTGGAGAATTCTATAGACTGTATAGTCCATGGGGTCGCAAAGAGGTGGACACGACTGAGCAACTTTCAGTTTCACTAGTAGAATCTGACTACAAGACAGGAAAGTTGCTGTCAATTAGGCCTTTCAAGATTGCTACGTAAGTACGGTCTACATGCAGGAGATCTGAGTCTGGACCATTTGCATGCTCTATGCTGTGCTCTTGAAGTGGAAAAGGTCTATTTTCATCTTAAATCTCTTGTGATTATCTGTATCTGGTCAAAGTATCATCAGAGTGTTAAAGAAATTTGAAATTAAAAGATTCAGAGAAAAGCTATCTGGTTTCATAGCCAACTTCCCTTTTAGAAGTATTGGCCATAGCCTTTCTTTCCATTATGAACTCCCAGATGATATGGTTATTTTGTCCAAGATTCCGGTCTATTCCATCATAATTAAATCCATAGCATCATTTCCCTCAATGCTTCTTTAACCTTCTGAGAAATGAAATTGTCAGCAAGGCAAATCCCAAATTTATCAGATGCCCTGCTCTTTACCAGACTGCGATTTCCATCAGATGCCTGGACAGCTGAAGCTTGCCATTCCTATTGTAGTGTGCCTCTATGTCCATTCTGTAATCTTCATCAGGGAAGCCTCAATCATGTTCTCCATGAAATATTTCTTTGGTGGCATTGCAATTTCTTTCAATTTGTGTGCTACTACAAATGTTCATCATCTTATTTTCCTTCATGTTTTGTGGATTTCCACGAAGGTTTATATGGGTGTCAGAAAGTCCCCAGGACAGAATCACAAAGAAAATTCTTGAGGAATTAATATCTCACATAAGCAGAACCTTATCATCAACACTCTGTGGAGAGAGTGACCTACAGAACCTGCTATGAAGTGACTAACTGGGTGAAAGTTTTCTTATGTTGTATTTCTACAGAGCACTGTTCTGTCAGTTGATACACTTTTTTTGGTACAAAGAAATCAACAAGTAAAAATTTCAGGAAAAGAGACTTCCCTGATGATATGATGGTTAAGACTTTTTGCTGGCTTGATCACTGGTCAGGGAACTAAGATTCCCATGTGCTGCACGGGGCAGCTAGAAAGGAAAAAATTCAGACAAAAAAATTGTATGATTAAATGCAATGTAAAAAATACCTGAATGGAAGAATCCATTTAGTTAAAGTGACATCAAGAGCTTTTATTTCAACAAACATCTTTGAAGGGTTTTCTCTGTGCAAAGTAGAGTTCCAAAGAAAATGGAAATGACTCAGATATGGTCGCTAAATCCAGGGACTTATAGCTTCCAAAATGTACACTCAGTCTTACTTCCATTATACAGAGACAAAGGTCCCTCAAGTTTAAAAAAACTAAATTGAACTCACAACTATACTTGAGAGAGAACTGGATTGACAACTATAGTATATCTTTGGAGGATCCAGTAAACACAAAAGTTAAGTTACATAATCATACTTTGATGTACATCTTCATCTCCAAAATTCCTCAATATAAATTCTTTATAGCACTTACCTGAATATTTAACTTGTTATCAGAAAAGTAAGTAGGGGCTTCCCTGGTGGCTCAGATAGTAAAGCGTCTGCCTGCAATGCAGGAGACCTGGGTTCGATCCCTGGGTCAGGAAGATCCCTTGGAGAAGGAAATGGCATTATACAGGAACAAATGTCCCTCAAGTTAAAAAAAAAAAACACTAAATTGAACTCACAATTATACTTGAGAGAAAACTGGATTGACAACCATAGTATATCTTTGGAGGATCCAGTAAACACAAAAGTTAAGTTACATAATCATACTTTGATGTACATCTTGATCCCCAAAATTCCTCAATATAAATTCTTTATAGCACTTACCTGAATATTTAACTTGTTATCAGAAAAGTAAGTAAATGAAGAGCTACCCAGACAGAAGAAAACTTCTCCTTTGAGGAAAAGCAGGGCTGGGTCCCAACTGCCACCGTATTTACTGACTAGAATCATCGCTATAGGGAGCATTCACTGAAATGCTCATTAATCAAGTTAGGAGGAAAGTGAACATTATTTTAACGAGCTAAATACAGCAGATGTCTCCTCCTCCTTATTTGTTTTCTCTCTTCTCTATTTGCATTAGGCAACTTAATTACAAAGCAGGGATATCTCCTAAATCCCCAAAGCGGAAATTGTTCTTCAAGACTGAGCTTATAAATTATTAAACCCACCACAAGATTATCCAAATTTCCAGAGTTCCTTCTTGCCTTTGAATTGTGGCTTCTTTTAATACTACCTAAATATTTTTGGTCTGTAAGTAGACTATACATTTTTGGCAAACACAAATGCTTTAAAAATATCTCAATGTATTCAGAAAGGACATTTTCTCAATTTATTTTTGTGTTGCTGGGAACAAAGCAACAGAATTTTGGACACTGCTAGAAGAAATAGCATTCTAATATTTGTACAGACAAAGAAAAACCACATGTCATGAACTGACATCTATATTATTATTATTATTATCATTATGCTAGAAAATGAATGTTTCTATTGTCTTTTAGACATCAACCTTTCATGGTAGCCTTGTTACAAGCCAACTCTGTGTAAATGAAAGAAAAAGATATTTAACAAGTAGAAATAAATGAGCATGATTCACCAGTACAGTTAACTCAAGATTTTCCAACCTTATAACCACAACTGATAGGAAGATTTATTACCACAGCTGCTTGTATTAAACTTCTTTTCCTTGCAGTTGAAAGAATCAAATTTCTTCTTGGAGATTAGTCATTTGTGGGGGTGTCGCCAACTGCAAAATGCTTCTGTTATGAATGAGGTGCACTTCTCTGTTGCTGTCCTCCAGCCCTAAGTCAGTGAATAACTTTCATCTCTTTATATGTCTTTTCCCGCCTACCATTAGGAACAAATTTTAATGACTTACATAGTCAAACTTTCTTTGGTTGTTATTCAAACCAAAAACTTCAGATGGTATTCTTTCTGGTAACATGATAACCTCACAAAGAAAGGTACAATGACATGACATTTTGGCACATGTTTACAAGGATGAAATCCAAGCTGATGGAAAAGTCTACATGGGCCATGAAAGTGGGAAGGGAGCTAATGTATCTTGGGTGGTATACTTGTACTAAGTACTGTGTTAGGTTCTTTATAGAAATAATCTTGTCTAATTCTTTGAGCAAGCTCTGGGAGCTGGTGATGGACAGGGAAGCCTGGTGTGCTACAGTCCATGGAGTCACAAAGAGTCAGACGCAACTGAGCGACTAAACTGAACTGAATTCTTGGAACAGTTCTGCCAGGGGCTAGGTGATATTCCCATTTTATGTGTGAGGAAACTGAATTTCTCAAAATGGTGCAGCTTATTAGTGGATCCAGGCGACTCCTTTGCCTTCTGTATGTCAACATTCTACCTATATAGTATGAAGAATTACCTAATTATGTATAGCACTAACATAACTGTACACTTAAGGAGAGGTTTGATTCTGTGTCTAAATAAGAAAATCATAAAGCCAAAAGAGACTTCAATGGGTTTTCACGTGCTACTGAAATCATATAAAACTGAGAAAGCTCTGCCTTTTTTCTTTTTTTTTCTGAACACTTCTGGAAACATGTATTCCAAGATTTCCCTTGTCTCCCTTCACAATTTCTGATAACTGTCGTCTTCATGAAATGTTTTATCTAATAAGATTTTCCCATTACCCTTTAAGCTTTTGTTCTGAACTATATGGAGATGGCAGGATCTGATAGATAGAGTGCCTGATGAACTATGGAATGAGGTTCGTGACATTGTACGGGATACAGGGATCAAGACCATCCCCATGGAAAAGAAATGTAAAAAAGCAAAATGGCTGTCTGGGGAGGCCTTACAAATAGCTGTGAAAAGAAGAGAGGGCGAAAAGCAAAGGAGAAAAGGAAAGATATAAGCATCTGAATGCAGAGTTCCAAAGAATAGCAAGAAGAGATAAGAAAGCCTTCTTCACCAATCAATGCAAAGAAATAGAGGAAAAGAACAGAATGGGAAAGACTAGAGATCTCTTCAAGAAAATTAGAGATATCAAGGGAACATTTCATGTAAAGATGGGCTCGATAAAGGACAAAAATGGTCTGGACCTAACAGAAGCAGAAGATATTAAGAAGAAGTGGCAAGAATACATGGAAGAACTGTACAAAAAGATCTTCACGACCCAGATAATCATGATGATGTGATCACTCATCTAGAGCCAGACATCTTGGAATGTGAAGTCAAGTGGGCCTTAGGAAGCATCACTACGAACAAAGCTAGTGGAGGTGATGGAATTCCAGTTGAGCTGTTTCAAATCCTGGAAGATGATGCTGTGAAAGTGCTACACTCAATATGCCAGCCAATTTGGAAAACTCAACAGTGGCCACAGGACTGGAAAAGGTCAGTTTTCATCCCAATTCCAAAGAAAGGCAATGCCAAATAATACTCAAACTACCACACAATTGCACTCATCTCACATGCTAGGAAAGTAATGCTCAAAATTCTCCAAGCCAGGCTTCAGCAATACGTGAACCATGAACTTCCTGATGTTCAAGCTGGTTTTAGAAAAGGCAGAGGAACCATAGATCAAATTGCCAACATCTGCTGGATCATGGAAAAAGCAAGAGAGTTCCAGAAGAACATCTATTTCTGCTTTATTGACTATGCCAAAGCCTTTGACTGTGTGGATCACAATAAACTGTGGAAAATTCTGAAAGAGATGGGAATACCAGACCACCTGACCTGTCTCTTGAGAAATCTGTATGCAGGTCAGGAAGCAACAGTTAGAACTAGACATGGAACAACAGACTGGTTCCAAATAGGAAAAGGAGTATGTCAAGGCTGTATATTGTCACCTTGCTTATTTAACTTCTATGCAGAGTACATCATGAGAAACGCTGGACTGGAAGAAACACAAGCTGGAATCAAGATTGCCAGGAGAAATATCAATAACCTCAGATATGCAGATGACACCACCCTTATGGCAGAAAGTGAAGAGGAGCTAAAGGGCCTCTTGATGAAAGTGAAAGAGGAGAGTGAAAAAGTTGGCTTAAAGCTCAACATTCAGAAAATGAAGATCATGGCATCCGGCCCCATCACTTCATGGGAAATAGATGGGGAAACAGTGGAAACCGTTTCAGACTTTTTGGGGAGGGGCTCCAAAATCACTGCCGATGGTGACTGAAGCCATGAAATTAAAAGACGCTTAGTCCTTGGAAGAAAAGTTATGACCAACCTAGATAGCATATTCAAAAGCAGAGACATTACTTTGCCGACTAAGGTCCGTCTAGTCAAGGCTATGGTTTTTCCTGTGGTCATGTATGGATGTGAGAGTTGGACTGTGAAGAAGGCTGAGCACTGAAGAATTGATGCTTTTGAACTGTGGTGTTGGAGAAGACTCTTGAGAGTCCCTTGGACTGCAAGGAGATCCAACCAGTCCATTCTGAAGGAGATCAAGCCTGGGATTTCTTTGGAAGGAATGATGCTAAAGCCGAAACTTCAGTACTTTGGCCACCTCATGCGAAGAGTTGACTCATTGGAAAAGACTGATGCTGGGAGGGACTGGGGGCAGGAAGAGAAGGGGACGACAGAGGATGAGATGGCTAGATGGCATCACGGACTCGATGCACGTGAGTCTGAGTGAACTCCGAGAGATGGTGATGAACAGGGAGGCCTGGCGTGCTGCAATTCATGGGGTTGCAAAGAGTCAGACACGACTGAGCGACTGAACTAAACTGACACATAGTAAATTTCTGTCATTTGAAAATATTTTTTAGGACAACTAAACAGAGTGAGATTTCAGAAAACCCACATGTTGCTTGGTTTATTTCATGTCATTTTGGCTGGTGATGTTTTTCCACTGAACTGAGTGATAGATTTAGCTACATGTGCACTTTCTAATTTACCATGTATAGGTGGTTTTACTATTATACATGAACAAAAAACAAAAAAAAAAGTATTCCAAGAATTCACAACTGGATCACTGAGCTTAAACTTATTACTTACTAATGAACCAGCTTAAATAAAACTGAATATAAACAAGCATTTTGGGTGGGGAGATGTAGCATATTGGCCTCTTTTGTTGGTTAAGAATATAGTCAATCATCTAGCTATGCCCCTTTATGAGAGTAATAGTTCTGTTTAACCCACTATTGATGTTTACCCACTTACTTGATCAAATGTGTCTTACATGATCTAAGGGGTACCTAACAGTCCAAACTACTTAATAAGCCTTTTCCTGATCATATACGGTTCTGTAAGACAGAAAAACAAAGAGAGAACCTCTATTTCCACCATTGGATACTTGAACAGCTGAGTCTAACCCAGTAAAATGAATGACACACATTAATCCAGAACATGGCTTCTAATAAGCTATTGAGATGCTACTTTTCCTATTTCTTCATTTAGGTAACATGATGTTTTGTCTTTCTCTATACTTGAGACAACTAAATAAATGGGCAGTGTAAAGAAAGACAATGCCTCTGAGGAGACTGGATTCATCCTTGTTGGATTTTTCCAACCACCTCAAATCCAGCTTGCCTTCTTCTTAGGACTGCTGTTTTTCTACCTGGTCACAGTGTTTGGGACCAACCTTATTGTTGTAGTGAGATGGGATTCTCAATATCATACCCCATGTATTTTTTTTTCTCAGTAATTTATCCTTCCTTGAGATCTGTTACTCTACCAGCTGGGAGACATATGTGTTGGCCCAATGCTTCAGGGATTTACCTACCATTTCCTATACCAGCTATTAGGTCCAGATGACCATATTCCTCTTTCTGGGGATGACAGTGTCTCCTCCTTGCTATCATGGCTTATGACAGATTTGTTGCAATCTCCAATCTCCTGCGTTACACCATCATTATGAACAATTGGGTTTGCATACAGTTGGCCTTGGGAACCTGGACTAGTGCCTTCTTAGTAGCAGAGACACCAATCATTGCAAGCCCTGCTCATTGTTATGGGCATTATTTCATCAACCACTTTACCTGTGAGATCCCAGCCCTGCTGAAGCTTATCTGCTCAGACACCCTTGTCAGTCTAATTCTGGGTCTGGTTATCAGTGTGTTCACACTGCCCCTGCCATTCACTTGCATCCTCATCTATTATTCGCAATGTGGTTGCCGTGAAAAAGACCCATTCTGTGGAGGCTAGACTCAAAGCTTTCTCCACTTGTGGATCCCATCTAACTGTGGTCACCATATTTTATGGGATAGCCATCTACATGTTACTGAAACCTCAGTCAAAAGAATATCAAGAAGAGGACAAAGTCATCTCAATATTTTATGGAGCAGTCACCTCCATGTTAAATCCCCTTGTTTACATTCTGAGAAATAAGGATGTAAAAGGAGATCTTAGGAAGTTAGCCAAAGGAAATGAAAAATCCTAATGGCTCTCTTTATAAGCCTCTCCAACATGCAAGAAAAACAGTGAAAATTCAGTCCATAAAATTTCAGTTTACGTGTTTAAAAACAGCAGCAACAACAAAAATCTGAGTAAGCATTCTTTCTGTGGTCATCACTAGGAACTCATTAACAAGTATACCATGAAAGTTAACATTTTGTCAAGCCATGTGAAGCATTAAGGCCATGAATGTGCCTGAAATAGTTCACAAAGAGAATAATGGTAATAGAGAAGCAAAGGTGATGGCTTCAGCCATAGTAGCCCATCAAGGAGTTTTTTTTTCTGGCGTATAAAGCACAAGATTTTTGCAAACAAACATCTTTGTATTTGCCACACAAGGTAGACAGAATTCATACATAGGACAGTGGTCATGCAACCAGAATATAGCATTTGCTCCTCATGTCGCATTTTAGAGATGTCTGACCCAATTTGAACCTGATGGACAAATGACCCCTCACACGCCACATGTAGATGATACTATCTCATGGCAATAAGCAACTTTTGTATTGAAAACATGTTATCATTTGAAAGTGTTTTTTAAAAATTTATTCTAATTTATGCTTATAATTTCTTATTTTAAAATAGTTTACATATTATACATATTAATAAATATTTTCTCAACCAACATTTATTTCTGCAAATATTGAATTTCCATCATATCAATTTCCTATAAAAATGTCTAAACTGAAATTGTTATTCTCTTGCCTTCTCCTATTTCTCTGCCTTCTCTTCCGTGATGTGCTTTAGTGACCCTCTGGTCATTTCTACTCCCACTTCTCATACACATTCATGAGCATTTCTGCTCTACCCAAGAGCCTTCATGGCCAAGATTGTGAATATTTTTCTCTTTTTCCCCAATTTAATAAGATGCCATATGCAGTTCCTATTGTTGCCAAGCAACATTTACTTTATACTTTGTATTATGGTAACTTGTTGATTCTTTTTCTCATCTTAAGTTGATTGACTCTAGAAACCTTTTGCCACAACACATTCAGAAGGTAGATATGTCTTCTAAAATTTCCTTTATTCCTAGAGGCTTCTCTTGGGTAGATGAGTATCTGGTCCCAATACTTTCTGTCATTAGCCTTTTTCTTTACTTTCTGAAGGTTGTTTATTTTGAAGGTATATTATCTGAGAAATTATATGTATACCTGTATATATGCACATATAATATACTTATATATTATGTGTTATATATTCAGTTCAGTTCAGTCGCTCAGTTGTGTCTGACTCTTTGTGACCCGATGGACTGAAGCATGCCAGGCTTCCCTGTTCATCACCAATCCCCAGAGCTTGCTCAAACTCATGTCCATTGAGTTGGTGATGCCATTCAACCATCTTATCCTTTACAATTACATATATTATAATTTTATAATATATTCTATATTTAATAATTTATATGTATTTTATAATACATAAATAAAACACATAAATAAAACACATATATATAATAAATTATAAAGGCATAATATATGTAATTATATTCAACACTGTACTTTGTTGATGGTTCCATATATAACTGAAGCCATTTGGATTGTTGGCAATGGAGTCAGAAAGCTTGGGTTCATATTTAACCTCCACTATTTATTAGCTACAGCATCTTTGGCAAGTAACCGCTCTGTGCATCAAGTTCTCCACCCATAAAATAAAAATAATAATAGTACCCTTCTTATTGTGCTGTTGGAAAAATTAAATTGATATGATCATCTATTTAAAGTTCTTAGAGCAGTTCCTGACACATGGTAAGCATTCAATAAATGTTAGATACTACTGCTATTTTCTAAAAGCTTCCAAATATTCCTATTCTTTGCTTTTTAAAATCGATTTCACTTATGCATCATTTTCTCCAGGGTGTACAATGAGGAGCCCCATCAGTCCCATTTTCCAATTTTAGAAACACAGTAATATCATATTTCCCTTTGGCTCTCACTTTTATGGCTTTACTCTTAATCTGGTTGACTCCTATTCCAGTTCCTCTGACCTATGCTTGATATATTTTAAGTAGAGACAGCCTCAAACTTAGGAATGAGTTATGTCCAAAAGTTAACTCATAAGTCATCAGCTTGGAACTCAGAGCACATTTTCCCCACTGAGACAGGATAGCAACATTCCAAGGGCAGCTCACCAATACCTATTTAGGTCATCATTCTATCACTAATAATACTAAAGGCCTTAGGAGAATTTTTTAAGTATGTTTATTGAAAGATAGGTTCTGAGTCCCACTTTGTTTTTTTGTTTTTTTTTAACTGTATTTTTTTTTCTTCTTTCTTTCTTTCTTTATTTATTTATTTATTTATTTTAAATTACAATACTGTATTTGTTTTGCCATACATTGACACGAGTCCCACTTTGGACAAGCACTATTAGATGACATTAGTGATCAAAAGAAAAAAAAATCTGTCATGAGGATCGGTGTAACCACTGTATGCCATGATGGGTATATGAGGAAATCTTCAGAAGAAGAATGGGACTCAGGGAGCTTCTCTAGAGACTAAAAAAGTAGTAACTTGCTTCTATATATGGGTCATGCACAATTCAGAGGACTGCTAAGCCTCTCTTTATTTCTTTTTACGTTATTGCTGGTGTTGGATGACTTCCTAACAGAAAGCTTGGGGTCATTCATTTCATTAAGATTTTTAAGTGGCTACTGTATGCTAAGGATACAAATGCAAATAAGTCATTCTCTTGCCTTTGAGAGGCTCACACTGGAGTTGGGGAGTTAATAAACACAGTGAAGTGCTACAGATACTGTGAACCATATTTATACAAGTTACAGAGATCAGTTCTAACTGGGCAGTCAGGAAACATTTACTAGAAGACATGACACCTTTAGTAGAGCCTTGAGAAAGGAAGAGTTTGCCAGTTGGAAAAGGAATGACAATTTTAGTGGATGCAGTGTGAACAAGAACTGAGATATAAAATCCAGCTTGCTGAACTTTCAGATACTGCCAATTCAGTTCCCACAGCAGAGGGTGTGGGACGTGTTTTGACAAAATATAAAACCTGAGAAGAAAGCAGAAGGCCAGATTATGGGAAGATTGCTATGCTATATATAAAGCTTGCACTTTATTTATTCTATAGGTCAACAAACTACAGTCTGAAGAGCCAAATCCAGCTCTTGGTTTGTGTAGCCCACAGCTAAGTATGGTTTTCAAATTTTTAATGGATGCTAATTGGATGTATCAACAACTCAATGGACATGGGTTTGGGTGAACTCCAGGAGTTGCTGATGGACAAGGAGGTCTGGCGTGCTGTGGTTCATGGGGTCGCAAAGAGTCGGACACGACTGAGCGACTGAACTGAACTGGGAAAAAAAAAAAAAAAAACCTAAGAAGACAATTTGACAAAGTCTGTGTGTTGTCTGTGGAGCTTAAAACACTTACTATCTGACCCTTTTAGGGCTTCCCAGGTGGCTCAGTGGTAAAGAATTCACCTGCCAATGCAGTAGACCTGGGTTTGATCCTTGGGTCAAGAAGATCTCCTGGAGGAAGAAGTGACAACCCACTCCAGTATTCTTGCCTAGAGAATCCCATGGACAGAGAAGCCTGGGAGGCTATAGTCCATGGGGTCATAAAGAGTCAAACACAACTTAGCGACTAAATAACAACAAAACAACAATCCGACCCTTTGCAGAAAAAAAAAAAAAAAAAAAATTCTGAGCCCTGCTATAGGTGATGGGTAACTACTGAAACCTTTTGAGCTGATCAGTAACATGCTCAGAATCGTGTTTTTAAAAGCTCACTTTTACAATGAAAGTGAAAGTGAAAGTCACTCAGTCTTGTCCCACTCTTTTCCCACCCCATGGACTATACAGTCCATGGAATTCTCCAGGCCAGAATATTGGAATGGGTAGCCTTTCCCTTCTCCAGCGGATCTTCCCAACCCAGAGATTGAACCAGGGTCTCCTGCATTGCAGGTAGATTCTTTACCAACTGAGCTATGAGGGAAGCCCCAACTTCTGCAATAAATGTGTAAAATTGATTGAAGACATAAAAGACTGGATATAGGGCCCATTAGGAGGCTTCAACAACAAACTCAAACTAAGACTATAGCAATACAAATTTGGAAGAAATGCGGGTCATTAGAGTAAACCTTCCTCTTTCATTTTTACATGCAATTTCATTTACATTCAACATGCATTTTCTCCAAAGCAGGATCTTTAGCACAATATATAGTAAGGGGCCTCAGGGCCAGGTGATCTCATCCTGAGCATTGTTCATTTCTTTCCTACCATTCAGTGAGCACAGGGAAATATGAAGAGAGCCAGGTCCAAAGTTACTTAGTTGGGTGTTTTATTCATATATTACAGCCTTTTCTGTAACCCAGAATAGCTGTGTATGGCATATAAAATTGCATTTTGTTCAAATAAACTGCATTTACTTAAAGATAATAAAGATCCTCTGGCTTCTCACGTGATCTCTGAAGTTCACTGGTCATCTGTCACTTGTTTAGACATACTGCTGCATCTCATGCATCAGGAATAGTGCCATCGTGAGCCTTAATAAAAAGATTTCTACAAATAGTGTTTAGTAATGTCAGTGATTCCCAGTTTCTTTTTCTTTGCTCAAATATCATTAGCCTTCCCTGTTTCATCATATCAGTTATTTCCTGCGTATCCCATAAAACCGCAGAAACCTACAGATATCATCCCTTTGCAATATGCACATGTATAAAATCACTATGCTGTGCACTTTAAACTTACACAAGGTTATAGGTCATATCTCAATGAAGATAGGGGAGGAAAGGAAGACACCCACAAATAAATATTTGCTCAGCCCATGTAAAAAAAAGTCCTAGAATAATAATATCTAAATTTTGTTCAAGATATGGTCACAAAGATCGTTCAGTTTGAGTCTCACAACAACATGAAGTCACTTTACAGATGAGAAATTCAAGGATGTGGAAGCTACAAAGATTTGCCAAAAATAAAAGTAGGACTCAAACCCATCTCTAACTCTAAAGCTTGTAGATTTTCCATTGTGCTGCATCCATAAGGCAGCAGAATTCGATTTTCTCATCAACAACTTGTTCATGATGCTTACTCACACTTGAGCTGTGAAGTCTGTTGCTGAGTCACTCTCACTTGCTGCTTATTTTTTCATATTAGCCTATATTCTTTCCTGCATTATAGATCCATAAAAAGATTCTCTTAACTGACTTAAAGTCACCTTAACCTAACTGTCTATAATCTCTCAAACACATGGCAATCTTCTCTTCATACACATGAAAAAAATGTCAGCAGCTTTGCTTGCTTTTGCTTCTTCCCTATATTACCCAGGCTTTCTGTCTATTGCAGACATTTGTCATTTGCTCTTTGATTTTCCCTACCTATGTTCTAATTTCTCTATTTTTTTTCTGTGCTCTCCATTAGTTTGTTCTGAAATCGAAAATATCTATTTTTCTCTTCAAAGCATTTGGCTTCATTTCTTTCCTTGAGAGCTTTCTTCAAATTATGTTTTCATCTGTACCAATCCTCTCTGACAGCTTGAAATGAAAGCTGGGCTTCTCTCTCCTTGACCATTCCTCATTGTTTTCAATGCCTTCTCATATGAATTTGCTCATCCTCCATTTACCTCTGCAAATTTCCAAGCTTTTAAGAAATTAATTTCAGCTATTACCATTGCCTGATAAGAAAAAGTGCTGTCTTTCATTTTATATGTTGGACCTCTACTCTCTCTTGCATATAAATCCTGTCAACCTACTGGATCACTTCCCTTTTATGTAAGCATATTGCAAAGTGTTAGCATATGCTTCCAAATAATCTTTCAAGTCTACATTTTTGCACACAATTTTCTGAGTATTCAGCTTTACTGGTCAATTTCCAATTATCTCTGGCCTTTTTCCCTTTTCTGAGAGGTAATTTAAATGTCCCTCTTCTCCAAAACCACTCTACTTTATGAAGAATGAAGAAAGGACACCACATCTTTAATTTACAAATCCAAGCTGTTCTCCTCCCTAATTGACATCCTTGATCATACCCTCCAGTTCAGATCTCCTATCTTTCAAACATTTTTATGATAATGATTTACCAAAAATCCTCCTCTCTGTTGTAGTCTCTTCCTCCTTTTCAATAACAAGAATGTCAAAAAGAAAGTCATGACATATGAAAAATGGACATGTACTATAAGGAAACAATGGTATATTACACATATAAAGAAAACAGATAAATTATTGTGGGTAAGAAGAGGTGGCAAGAATACACAGAAGAACTGTACAAAAGCAATCTTCACGACCCAGATAATCACGATGCTATGATCACTCACCTAGAGCCAGACATCCTGGAATGTGAAGTCAAGTGGGCCTCAGAAAGCATCACTATGAACAAAGCTAGTGGAGGTGATGGAATTCCACTTGAGCTATTTCAAATCCCAAAAGATGATGTTGTGAAAGTGCCGCACTCAATATGCCAGCCAATTTGGAAAACTCAGCAATGGCCACAGGACTGGAAAAGGTCAGTTTTCATTCCAATCCCAAAGAAAGGCAATGCCAAAGAATGCTCAAACTACCGCACAATTGCACTCATCTCACATGCTAGGAAAGTAATGCTCAAAATTCTCTAAGCCAAGCTTCAGCAATATGTGAACCGTGAGCTTCCTGATGTTCAAGCTGGTTTTAGAAAAGGCAGAGGAACCAAAATTCAAATTGCCAACATCTGCTGGATCATGGAAAAAGCAAGAGAATTCCAGAAAAACATCTATTTCTGCTTTATTGACTATGCCAAAGCCTTTGACTGTGTGGATCACAATAAACTGTGGAAAATTCTGAAAGAGATGGGAATACCAGACCACCTGACCTGCCTCTTGAGAAACCTATATGCAGGTCAGGAAGCAACAGTTAGAACTGAACATGGAACAACAGACTGGTTCCAAATAAGAAAAGGAATACATCAAGGCTGCATATTGTAACCCTGCTTATTTAACTTATATGCAGAGTACATCACGAGAAATGCTGGGCTGGAAGAAGCACAAGCTGGAATCAAGATTGCCAGGAGAAATATCAATAACCTCAGATATGCAGATGACACCACCCTTATGGCAGAAAGTGAAGAACTAAAGAGCCCCTTGATGAAAGTGAAAGAGTAGAGTGAAAAAAGTTGGCTTAAAGCTCAACATTCAGAAAATGAAGATCATGGCATCCGGTCCCATCACTTCATGGGAAATAGATGGGGAATCGGTGTCAGACTTTATTTTGGGGGGCTCCAAAATCACTGCAGATGGTGACTGCAGCCATGAAATTAAAAGATGCTTACTCCTTGGAAGGAAAGTTATGATCAACCTAGATAGCATATTAAAAACCAGAGATATTACTTTTGCCAACAAAGGTCCATCTACTCAAGGGTATGGTTTTTCCTGTGGTCATGTATGGATGTGAGAGTTGAACTGTGAAGAAAGCTGAGTACTGAAGAATTGATGCTTTTGAACTGTGCTGCTGGAGAAGACTCTTGAGAGTCCCTTGAACTGCAAGGAGATCCAACCAGTCCATTCTAAAGGAGATAAGTCTTGGGAATTCATTGGAAGGACTGATGTTGAAGCTGAAATTCCAGTACTTTGGCCACCTCATGTGAAGAGTTGACTCATTGGAAAAGACTCTGATGCTGGGAGGGATTGGGGGCAGGAGGAAAAGGGGATGACAGAGGATGAGATGGCTGGATGGCATCACCAACTCGATGGACATGAGTTTGAGTGAACTCTGGGAGTTGGTGATGGACAGGGAGGCCTAGCCTGCTGCGATTCATGGGGTCACAAAGAGTTGGACATGACTGAGCGGCTGAACTGTTCTGAAGAAGAAATGTAGGTTATTTCTTTAATGCAGAAGAATTTGAGCTGGGTTAAGAAGTATAGGTAGCATTTAGTGGTATGGGATGGATATGATCATATTCCAAATGGCAGGGGAAAATGCACACACATGTAAATGCATGTCATGGTGTAGATTTTCAGAATGGCTAGTTTCTATTGGCTGAAGGATGAGCTGCAAGTGTTGTTCATCAGTAAGGTAGAGGTATGTTGTAGAGCATATTATTCACTTAAGTGTATCTTTTATTCTACAGGCAAAAGTAAGCCATTGGAAGTTTAAAAAGGAGCAACATAGTAGACTCTCAAATCTTTACTGAAAGAGTGAATGAATGAATCAAAGATAAATCCAAAATGTTTTATTTGAGTGAGTAGGAAGAGAGCAACACTGTTAACAAAGGAAAGAAAGAAGGGGATCTGCTGGCTTTGGTCAATGGGAAATGGGATATAAGTGAACATAAAGTGCTTGAAAGCCATCCAAATCAAGCTGTTCATCAAAAATACGCATATGAAAGTTTAAGAGGTTAAACATACAGATAAAGGTTGAAATTCTACCACACAGAAAAGATAGTTAAAATTATAGAGGTGAGTGAAATCACCATGCCTAAACTCAGAAGAAAGATCAGAAGGTGTTTCCATGGAAAATACCCACGGGGATAGGGAAAAGAAAACTGGAGATTAAGGAGCAAAAGCTTTGTATGGTAGTTAGAAGAATCCAGAGACTGAAACATTATTGAAGCCAAAGGAAGAAAAACTTTAAAAGAAGGGATGATTAATAATGCTGAAATGGTTCAGAGATACAGAGGAGAAGGTGTTTTAAAAAGCATTAGGTATTTCAGTAGACAGGAAGTTGCAGAAGCTAAATGGTGGGAAGGAGGTGAGAAAGTAGAGATAGCAATTGTAGGCTACTCTTTAGTAAAGTTTGGTGATAAACAGAAGGTAAGAAATGAGATAGCTCATGAATTTATCAGGATTAAGGGATGAATGTTCTTAGAATTGGAGAATCCTCTGTGTGATTGTAAACATAAGGAACAGAGTTTGGCACAAATCAGGAGATATGTATGTGTGTGTGTGTGTGTGTGTGTGTGTGTGTGTGTGTGTGTGTGTGTGTGTGTTTCATGGTAGCATGGAACATGAGGATGCTTACTAAAGCAAGATCCTGAAAAAATCAAGAAGAAGTGAAATCTGCTAACCATGTATATGCAGTAGTTAGCTCTGACAGGAAAGCGGGTGGGAACTTCTTTCCTACAGGCAGAAAAAAGTATAGTTTCAGATACAGGAAAGAGTTAAAATTGAAAGGAGAGAAAGGGGTAAACAGATCTTATTCCTCTTTGATTAATCTAAACTTTTTATTACCCATTTCTCTATCCTTCATACATCTGGGTCTTGAACTCCATCTTCAGGGATTGTGTAGCATTTATTTTTGTGTGTCTCTCTCGTCCTTCTTGCCCCACTCTGTAGATGTTTTATGTAACATTGTCTTTTTCCACATTGTCTTTTTCCTTCAGTTTATCCCAACATTTTTTTTGCTGCTCTTCCACTTTACAGTATTCCTTTACTCCTTTCTCTACCCCTCCTTACATGGATTTTTATTTCTCCCTCCAACATAAACTCATCATCCACACATATTAGTTCCTAAATCTCTGTTTTTCATACAGACCTTTCCTGACTAGCGAAGACTATAGCTAGTGATTATTACATTTTTTAAGAGGTTGAACTGTAATAGAAAGTGATATAGAAGGAATAGTAGCATTGTGGTGGGGTAGGGTGGGGGAACTTGAACATGCTCACAAGATAAGAGGAAAGAGTCAGTCGAAAAGGGAGTGAGGTGTTAATACAAAACAAAGTTATTTTCTAGAGCAAATAAAAGGAATCCAGAGCACAGGTAGAGGAATTTATCTTAGGCATAATGGGAATTCTTTTTCACCAAAGCAGGAGGGAAGAAGTCAGTGATGAGTCAAACATATACCTGTTGGTAGAAGGAAGGGACAAGAAGTGTAAGAATTCTAACTTGATGACTTCAATATTTTGGATATTAGGAACGTCAAGTACCGAGTGTGAAGATAGAAATGATGAAGAAGAAGACAGGGAGAAACTCATGGAACTTCCAGTAAGCTGTTGTGGGAAATGGAGCAGAGAGCAGTCCAAGAAAACATCCCATTATTATGACATGGAGGTTCAAAGGGAGTTTAAAAGCCATAAACCTGTAGATGGGTAAATCCACATAGTTAAGAGATCTTGTCTTAGCAATATTTAGCAGTCTACACATAATAAAAGATGGCCTGAATAAGGCCCACATGTAGGAAAAGAATTTAATTAATTCTGGTATAATTGAGATAGGGATAAATCCCAATGTCTCAAGAGAGTATGCAGTGCTTGAAAAACTACAGGAGTTTGTTATGGCTGAAAGAATAGTATCTGAGGTTGAAAGGTTAATCAAGGACCTAAGAGCTGATGTTCTCATGTTCCTTTGTCAATGGAGATCCATTGGAGGGTTTTGAGCATGAGAATAACCTGATTAGATTTGTGTTTTAAAAACATCACTAGGAAATATCTGCAGAGGGTGAACTGAGAAGAGATTTTGGAGGCAAATACGGCATTTAAGAAGACATTTCAATAATATAGATGAAAGGACCTACACAGAAGTGGGCACAGAGAGGAGCATATGGATTACAGAGAACTACAGAGACATTTGGGGCTTCCCAGGTGGCTCAGTGGTAAAGAATCCACCTACCAATGCTGGAGACTGGGGTTCGATCCCTTGATCAGAAAGATCCCCTGGAGGAGGTAATGGCAACCCACTGTAATATTCTTGCCTGGAGAATCTCATGGACAGAGAAGCCCAGCAAAAAGTCGGACATGACTGAGCCACCAAACAACAACAGAGACATTTGGCTGGGGATAGATCTGAGAAAACTTGGTGATTGAATGAGCATTTAGTTTATTTGAATTGTTGCATTTCTTCTTAAAGATCCTTCTGCAGCTGATGAGCAATCCTTCCTCTGAAGCCAAGGGAAAAAAAGCTTAGGACTAAATGCATCTGAAGCTTATAGTACATTCTTGAGTCTCTAGAGCAGTGTAATGGAAAAAGCATGGGCTTTGGAGTCAGAAAGTCCTGGATTCTAAACCCAGGTCTTCCACTTAAAACCTGTATGATGTGGCATATCTAGATTCTCTGAGCCCTAGTTTCTTACTCTATAAAATGAGAAACATATCTATTTTCCAGAGTTATTGTGATTTTTAAAGTGAAATACTGAAAGAAAATGTGTACAAGGTAGGTGGTTTGAATATTTCCTGGTACGTAGTAAGTGTTCAATAAATGATAGCTAGTTCTGTTTCCCTTGTATTTTATATTATTAGGATCTTTGTTATTATCTCAATATTCATGTAGTACTTCTGCCAGGTTCTACTATCCCCTCCAGGACTTCTCCTGCCTTTTATCACAATGAAGTCATAGACACATTACACATACATTCATACATTATAGATAAGTTATCCCTCAAATATAGATAAATAAGCCATTGTGGTTTTCGTGCTTCAGGTCACAAGGCATGAAGGACCCTCCCCTCCTCTAGTCACCAATGAGACAGCCAGACCTGGTTCGCACCAATAGCAGAGACTGTCCCTGAAATCAGACTGTATTTGACTGGCAGATAAAACCATACCACACAAAGATGGCTTCTCAAATCATGTGTTTAAATGGTTGTTGTCATATTAAAATAGGGCTTTCCTGGTGGCTCATATGGTAGAGTCTGCAATATTATATGGCACCCCACTCCAGGACTCTTGCCTGGAAAATCCCCTGGACGGAGGAGCCTGGTAGGCTGCAGTCCATGGGGTCACTAAGAGTCAGGCATGACTGAGCGACTTCACTTTCACTTTTCACTTTCCTGCATTGGAGAAGGAAATGGCAACCCACTCCAGTATTCTTGCCTAGAGAATCCCAGGGCCAGGGGAGCCCGGTGGGCTGCCGTCTATGGGGTCGCACAGAGTCGGACACGACTGAAGCAACTTAGCAGCAGCAGCAGCAGCTATATTATATGTACAAATAAACACTGTATCATTCTATATATCATATGTGAATATGTTATACTCATATTGTTCCAGTCATGCCTCATATACAACTACCTGAAAAAGTATGAAGTGGAGGAAGCCCCTCAAATCCCATGATTTAAGGAGCTTCTCCAAAAACAAAATCATAGCAGTCCAGGCCCCTCTAATTGTATCACAGGCAGCTGTCCCTGAAATGGTATCTGCCAAACTGGATGGCTGCCCACAGAGACTGCCCTACAAATAACCTTTGGTATGGGCTTGTGCCTCTAGTTACACCCTGTGAATGACAGAAATCCTACCACGTAGAGGCTTTCCTTGGGTTATACGTGTATGTGTGCGTGCTAAGTCATTTTAGTCCTGTCTGACTCTTTGCGACTCTATGGACTGTAGCCCGTCAGGCTCCTCTGTCCATGGGATTCTCCAGGCAAGAATACTGGAGTGGGTTGCCATGCCCTCTTCTAGAGGATCTTCCCAACCCAGGGATCAAACCCACATCTCCTGTGTTGGCAGGCAGGTTCTTTACCACTAGTGCCACCTGGGAAGCCCATCCATGTATAGACATAATCAAAATAGCTTACTATTTTATTCTAAATAATATGATTCCTTTAACAAAAGAACATGTTTAGGGTTCTTTCCTCAGAAATCTACTAGGTTGTTGCTCAAAGGGATCACTTTTCCAAACTATGGTTCAAGTTCAAGTGATAACCTGAGTTAGGGATATAAAATAGTTTGTGCATGAAAAGAGATCCAAACTATCAGAGATTTTTCAAAATTTCCCTTCAGCATCAGCCCTAAGGCTCTGAATTAATAAGATCTCTGATGATACTTTATTGGGTGCTTTTGACAGTGTCCTCAGTCAGGTATTCTAGAATATTTTGCTGCCAAAGCTAGAACAAGGTTCAGTGACATTCTCCATGCTTATGTTTTCCTTATTGTAGTGTGGAACCACTTGCCCCCAAAATGTAGCAAACTGGGGTTGTGAGAAGAAGAGAGAAAAGTGGTCTGTCAACACTAGCTAGCAACGAAGAAAATGAGAGATGGAAAACATGAGCAACTTAATGTGGCCATATACTTTACTCTGGGTTTTTGTGAAATGGATTCTCACCAAAGAGGGAGAGACAAAGAAGGAAACAATTATAATACAGTATGTAAAAAGCTGTGAAGGAGATAAACATAAGATTTCTATGGGATTATAGTGACACCTAACACAGGCTTAGAGGATAAAGGTACCAGGGAGGGTTTCCTGTAAGATAAGACATCTGAAATGAGCTTTGAAGGATGAACAGGATTTTACTGGATGAAGAAGTTGTAGCAGGTATTCCACGCAGAAAGAAAATACCCTGTTCAGAGGAATCAAAGCTTTAAAGAGAAGCATGTGCAAACCAGAAGTAGCTCCGCCTGGTTGCACTATAAAGTTTGAAGGGGTAGTGAAGAGACGGTAAGACAGGTCAGAAGAGGGAACGCCAAAAGAGAGGCTGGAGCAGGAACCCAGATCATGCATGGCCTTCTGTGGCACTATACTGTAACCTCCACATGTTATGGCTTTAATAAGGAAGCTTCATGAAACCAGAGACTGTATAGATTTCATTTATGAATTCATCCCCAATGTCTCTAACATAGTACAAAGCACAGAATATACTCTCTCAAAGAAGCATGGAGTCCCATGCTAAAGAATTTACACATTATCCTGAAGGATGAGATTAGCCATTAAATGGTTTCAAGCAGAAAAGTAACACGGTTAGATTTAGATTTCAGATGCATTCTGGTTGCTGAGTAGAGAATAAATGGGAGAAATCAACATGAGATGTGGGGAAAGTGTCTATAAGGTCACTGTAGCAATCCAAGTGAGAGGAGATGATGGCCAGGAATGAGGCATGTGGAAAATTGTGTATATTCAAGAAATATTTAGGAAATAGAGTGAACAGGAAGAGGTTAATTAATGAAAAAGAAGATAGAAGGAAAAATGGTCAAAGATTATACCACGAGTTTGATGACTTGAACAAGGTGGTGCTGTCTAATGAGATGGGGACAACTGGGAAGTGGGCAAGTCTGGGAGGCAGAGAAGGGGTATGATAAGTAAGGTTTGCAAGGGGATGGAAATGTGAGGAGAGTGGGTGGCAAAGAGAATAAAGGAAGATATTAGTTCCCTTTTGGAAACTTCAAGGTGGCTGATGGATATTCAAGCAGCCATATATCAAGTAGATAGCTGTGTGTACATATCCCATGTGTGTATACATATATGTTATGTATGTGTGTGTTTGTGTGTGTGTATATGGTAGCTCAGCGGTAAAGAATCCACCAATGCAGGAGACTTGGGTTCTATCCCTGTGTCAGGAAGATCCCCTGGAGAAAGAAATGACAACCCACTCCAGTATTCTTGCCTGGAAAATCCCATGGATGGAAGGCTTTCATCCATGGGGTCGCAAGACTCAGATATGACTTAGCCATTAAACAACAACAACAAATATATATTTGAGACTCAGAAGGAAAATTTGGAAATATAGATATTCAAGTCTGCATGCATATGGTAACTGAAAGTGGATGTTCCTTTGAATTGGCTTCCTCTCATGCCCGTGACTCAGTGAGCTCTGCCTAAAAAGTTAGGCCACCATTGCCTGAATTCCTAATCAGTACTTAATCATTTTCCTCATGTCCCCTAACCCAGTTCAGGCCCTGGTGGCACCATCTGATAAATCCCTCAGGAGATGGGAAAATTCACGACACCCCACGCAGTTATTGCGGCATATAAGGACACCCACAGCTCTCAACTTCTAATAGCCCAAGAGTGCCCTCCAGCGTTCAGCACGATGCATTCAAAGGCAAAGAGAGGAGAAATGGGAATCATTGCTTTCAACCACTATCACTGCCCTGCTGCTCTCACTTCAGGGGAAATTCACCAGCAACCTGCAAACCCAGGTGAGGAAGAACTCTACAGATTTCAGATTCTGACAAAACACGAGGAGAGCCTAGTAAGCTCGACTCTCTTAGGCAATAATTTTTTTTTCAGGAGCCCCACCAGTTAGGGAGATAGCCTACAGTGCCATTTGTTGACTAGAAAGAACAGGCCCTGTAGTCTGAGCTCTCAGCAATTCTCAGGAGATACTACAAGATGGATCGATTGGAGCAGTATTATTTTTTTCAGATATAATAAGCCTCAGGATGGGACGGGAGGGGCAAGATAGGGATAGAGGATTAAGAAGAACAAACTACTATGTATAAAATAAGCTACAGGGATACACTGTACAGTGCAGGAATATAGCTAATATTTTATAGTAACTTTAAATGGGGTATAATCTATAAAAATTTTGAAACAAAAAAAATTTTGAATCACTGTTTTGTATAGGTATACAATATAATATAGTAAATCAACTATACTTCAATTAAAAATTTTAAAAATAGTAAGTCTCAGGGCATGAATATAGATTGTGTCCACAAAACTAGAGAAATAGAAGAATCCATGCCACAGGCTTCCTGGATGCTAACCTCTGAATATGTACCAAAGTAGAGCTAACCACTTTGCCCATATGTACCACCTCCTCCACTGGGAACTCCTTGGTATACACTGATGATGAGATACCAAATTTATCCTAGTTTAAATGGAAACTTCTTTTAGATATCCCATGTTGGAAGCAATAGAGATAATTGAATTAACATGCTCACAAGAAAACAACAACAAAAAAAACATTACTGTCAGTGCATTGGTGCTCATAATCCATTCCTCAGTCTATTGCTTATACAGATGGAGATCCAGGTGCCTTGGATCCTAAGAAAACCTATACTCTTCATCTTGTTTTGGACTTCTCCCTAAGTTCTAGCCCTGCCCACTATGGTCCTACACCATCTATCACTTCCTTAACTGGGATTCCAGACAACTCTGCCACTTACCAGAAGGCACTTTCAGAATCTAAGGCAAAACTACATGTGAATATGGTTTATCTGGGATCTGGAACCCACAATTATGTCAAGCACTTGAACAGTTTTTCCAAGCCCAAGGCCAAGTCCTTCCAATACTATACACACAACTCGGGGAGAAGAATATCAGACCCCTGTGCTAGTCTTAAACAAAATTGGGAGTTCTGCCTCTTCCAGGTATTACCTTTGCATGATGGCAATAAGCTTGTTTTAAAAACTTTTCATTTTGTATTGGGGTATAGCTGCCCAAACAATGTTGTGATAGTTTCAGGTGAACAGTGAAAGGACTCAGCCATACATATACATGTGTCCATTCTCCCCCAAACTCCCTCCCATCCAGGCTGCCGCAGAACACTGAGCAGAGTTCCCTGTGCTAGACAGTAGGTCCTTATTGGTTATCCATTTTAGATACAGCAGTGTGTACATGTCCACCTCAAACTCCCTAACTGTCCCTTCTCCCCGGCATGCATAAGCTCATTCTTGAAGTCTGTGAGTTTGTTTCTGTTTTGTAAGTAAGTTCATTTGTACTGTTTCTTTTTAATTCCACATATAAGGGATGTCATATAATACTTCTTCATTTCTGTCTGATTTACTTCACTCAGTATGACGATCCCAAGGTCCATCCATGTTGCTGCAAATGGCATTATTTCATTCTTTTTAATGACTGAGTAATATTCCCTTGTATAGATGTACCACATCTTCTTTATCCATTCCTCTGTCAATGGACATTTAGGTTGCTTCCGTGTCTTGGCTATTGTATATAGGGCTGCAGTGAACACTGGGGTGCATCTATCTTTTCAGATCACGTTTTTCTCCAGATATATGCCCAGGGTCATATGGTAGCTCTATTTTTAGTTTTTTAAGAAACCTCCATACTGTTCTCCAGAGTGGCTATACCAATTTACATTCCCACCAACAATATAGGAGGGTTCCCTTCTCTTCTCTCCACACTCTCTCCAGCACTTATTGTTTGTGGATTTTTGATGATTCAGTACCTGTCAGATCATCTTGGCAAAGCATAGCTTCTTTATAAAAATCTCTTTTTTAGGTATAGTTTACATACAACAAAAGTCACCCATTTTGAGCATGCGTTATGAAGAGTTCTGACAAATTATATATACCCCCTTGGAAGTAGCAACTATTACAGTCAAAATATAAGAGATTTTCATTACTCCCCAAAGTTCCCATGCGTCTATCTCAGTCAGCCAGTACCCGAATCCAAGCCACAGGCAAACATGAATATGCTTTCATCATCTAGAAAAGATCTGTCATTTCTGGAGTTTCATATAATGGAAGTATACACTATGTATTCTTTTGTGTCTATCTTTTCACATAATATTTCAAGTGACCGAGAAACTCAGCAATCTCTCTTTTAAAGCAACCATGTTATCTACCCCCAGGACAAACAATACTAAGAGAAGTGCAAGACCTTCACGAGGACTGAAAGTCAAGCACTGATATGTACTGGGGGAGGATATTCATGTGAGAAATCTACATAATTGCTTATAGGCAAGTATCTACCAGCCGTGCTGAAAGATGATTACTTGGGACCATTTGAATGATGGCTGAGACGGTAAAGAATTGCCTGCAATGAGGGAGACCTGGGTTCGATTTCTGTGTTGGGAACATTCCCTGGAGGAGGGCATGACAACCCATTCTAGCATTCTCACCTGGAGAATCCCCATGGACAGAGGAGACTGGCAGGCTACAGTCCATGGGGTCACAAAGAGTCAGACACGACTGAGTTACCAAACACGGCACATTTGAATGATAGACCATCAACTATCATCTTTTGATGCCAACTGTCCTCTTCCTTTGCATATATTCTACTTCCACCATTCTCTAGAATGTCTGTTCACTGCTGCTGCTGCTAAGTCACTTCAGTTGTGTCCGACTCTGTGCGACCCCAGAGACGGCAGCCCACCAGGCTCTGCCATCCCTGGGATTCTCCAGGCAAGAACACTGGAGTGGGTTGCCATTTCCTTCTCCAATGCAGGAAAGTGAAAAGTGAAAGTGAAGTCACTCAGTCGTGTCCGACTCCTAGTGACCCCATGGACTGCAGCCTACCAGGCTTCTCCGTCCATGGGATTTTCCAGGCAAGAGTACTGGAGTGGGGTGCCATTGCCTTCTCCACTGGATATCTGAACTAACTACCACCCTCCAACTGACCCAACAATCTAGGATAGAGAATCAGAGTATGTCATAGAGAAACTGCTAGACTTTGGCAGGAAAACTACCAAGCCAGTTAAGAAGATTATGGTCCACAGAAGCAGACATAGAAGCACACTTCCACAAAAATCTTCTGACCTGCCTTTCCCAAAGAAGGTAATGAAGTAGTGTGGTAGTGTCAAAATATTTGACTGCTACCTACTATGTCTATGTCTGGGTTAATGAGCTCTGCAAAAGAAGAGACAGCAAGCATCTGAATTCTAGCTCTTGCATTAGTTATCTTTGGTTCTGAAAGCTCTTGGTTTGTTCATTTTGTTTATAACTACCAGGACTTAAAATATGTTATTCTAGGAAACATTCTCCCCTGGACAAATTTAAAATTTTTCTTCCCTGCCAACATTTGCCTTTTTAACTCATTTTTGAGTGCTCTCAACAGGATAAAACCACCTCCAGATTGACACATCTTCCCCTTAAGCTACATTAATGTCTTGAGTAAATTTTCTACCTATATTTGCTCCTTAAGGTGAATTTGCATATCTATGCTACGATCCATTATGCTCTGATTTTCAAGGTATAATACTGAGGTCAGTTCTCTAATTGACCCTGAGGTGAGTCCTATAAAATGCCACTTTTTGGCCTGTCCACACTTTTTGAAGTGACACACATGTAGTAGGAAGCCAAGCAAAGTAAAGTAGCATCAGTGAGTTGAGAAGACAGAGACTGGATTTTAGAGAAGTTAAAGTGACTGGAATTTGCAAAGTTGAGTGCCAGAGAGAGGCAACTATGAGAGAAATTTACTGGGGGTTCCCTGTACCTATTCTGATAAATATTCAGATGTGTCTCCAAAGGGTGAAATGTCAAAAGGCCAGGCAAATAACAGTTACCAGAGAGATTTAGGTTGGACAATTTCTAGTGCTCACACAGGAATGGAAGACCTTTGGCTGTCATTCAGCAAAAGTAGATAAATTTTACTGAAATCTGGAGCATTCAGTAGAAATCTCAAAAGAGTTAGTTTTCTGTGGCTACTCTAACAAATTACCACAAACTTGATCACTCAAAACAATAGAAATCTACTCTTTCACAGTTCTGGAGGCTAGTAGCATAAAATCAACATGCCGTTAGGGGTGTACTCCCTCCAAAAGTTCTAGAGTAGAATCTGTTCCTTGCATTTTTTAGCTCCTAGTAACTGCTGGATGACTGGGCATTCCTTGACTTGTGGCTGAATCTCAACAATTTCCGCCAGCTTCTTCACATCAGTTTCATGTGTGTGTGGGTGTATTTGTGTAAACTCCATCTGCCTCTCTCTTATAAGAATGCACTGCATTTAGAGCATACCCAGATAAGTCAAGATAGTGAAGAAGTGGAGTTGTTAGTCACTCAGTTGTGTCCAACTTTATGCAACCCCATAGACTGTAGCCCACCAGGCTCCTCTGTCCATGAAATTATCCAGGTAAGAATAGAGGACTGGGCTGCCATTCCCTTTTCCAGGGGATCTTCCCAACCCAGGGATCGAACCCGAGTTTCCTGCACTGCAGGCAGACTCTTTACCATCTGAGCCACCATTTCAGCCATTAAATAAGGAATTCTATTTAGTCACATGTTTTTACATATATAATCATATTTACCTTTCTGTTATAAAAGATAATGTTCATGGGTTCTGAGGATTTAGAAACAAATATTTAGGGGGAGAAGGGAGCATTTTTTTCGGCCTACAATAATATCCTAGTAGTAAGACTAGAGTAAGACATATTTGATCTACCCTAACAAAGCTGTAAAAAAAAAGTCTTGAGAGTGACATCAGCATAATGACAAAGTAGGAAGCCCTGGACCATCCTTTTCCCAACAAACACACCAATTCAGCAATAATTCATGGACAAATTCTCTTTGTAAGAAATCTAGAAACAAAATAATTAAACAACCATGAAACCAGACTGAAGCTGGTGGAGAGATTCAGGACATCCTTTTGTAGGAATCCTTGCCCCCAGTGCAATGCCATATGATCATAAAGAGGCTCCCAAGATCCTAGATTTTGTAAGGGGAGTTATAAAGGGATGATACATTTTTGCATCCAGTGTCCTGCCCTTCTGAGGAGGCTCCTCAGAGAACTGACCCCCGGCCCTGTCAATCTTGCAGTTAGATGGGTCCACCACAGTCTAAAAGTCTGAGGGAGAATGTAGACAATAGCTTGGGCCCCACAGACACCATAGTTCCCCTTCCTGCTCAGCACAGAGCAAGTGGACACAAAAGTCCAGGTCTCAGCTTCTCCTTGAGGAGGGAAAAAGTAGAGCCATATGTAAATGGTGCTCCTAAATTCTCTGGAGAAATTCCCCAGAGGATTGACCTCTGTCCTTCCAGACTTGCAGCTTGGATGAGTCTAGTAGGCTAGGAGAGAACACAGATAGCAGCTCCCATAGCTCTCCCTCTTACCTCAGCACACAGAAATATGAAGAAAAAAATTTGTCGGTGGGTCACTAAGGGTAATAGTGAGTGGTGCAACTTGTTTCCATCCCTTGACTCCAAGATCCATGAATTGTGACTATCAGAGAAATAGCACCATATGCTGTGCTGTGCTAAGTCTCTCAGTCATGTCTGACTCTTTGCAACCCCATGGACTGTAGCCCACCAGGCTCCTCTGTCCATGGAGATTCTCCAAGCAAGAATACTTGGAGTGGGTTGCCATGTCTTCCCTTCAGGGGATCTTCCCAACTCAGGGGTCGAACCCAGGTCTCCCACATTGCAGGCAGATTCTTTACCATCTGAGCCACCAGGGAAGCCCAAGAATACTGGAATGGGTAGCCTATCCCTTCTCCTGGGGAACTTCCCCATCCAGGAATCGAACCAAGGTCTACTGTATTGCAGGTGGATTCTTTATCAGCTGAGCTACCAGGGAAGCCCATAATACCATATATTAGACATTGACTCAGAAACATTGAGCCTTCTGGAGACCCTTGCCCCAGTCTTAGAGTACTTAGTACTTGCTGCGCTCGTTCGTGTCCGACTCTTTGCAACCCCGTGGACCGTAGCCCACCAGGCTCCTCTCTCCATGTGATTTTCCTGGGAAGAATATTGGAGTGGATTGCCATTTCCTTCTCCAGGGGATCTTCCCAAGCCAGGGATCAAACCCGAGCCTCTTGCGTTTCTTGCATTGCAGATGGATTCTTTACCACTGAGCCACCAGGGAAGCCCAGTCTTAGAAGGTAATGCCATCTAGCTGGCACTGTAACTGAGTCTTGAAAGGGCCATTCAGTCTTTTTAACAAGCTATATGCTTCATGGTACTTGGGAACATAGTAAGGCCAGTGAATTCCATGAGTATGGGCCCACTGCCACACTGCTGTTGCTGCAAAGTGAGTTCTTTGATCAAAGTGAATTCTTTGATCAGAAGCAATGATGTGTGCAATAATGTTACAATGATTAAGGCATTCTGTAAGTCCATGGATGGTAGTTGTGGCAGAAATACTCAATGCAGGGAAGGTAAACAGTATCTAGAGTCCTTGTTCCAGTAAGGACAAAACATGTCCCTTTCATGATCACTTGTGATCAGGTAGCTAGTGAACAAGTAGATATCAAAATTAAATTTTAAAAACATAATAGCACTTACCATTGCTCAAATTGGGCTTCCCTGGTGACTCAGACAGTAAAGAATCTGCCTGCAATGAGGGAGACCTGGGTTCAATCCCTAGAATGGGAAGATCCCCTGGAGAAGGAAATGGCAACCCACTTCAGTATTATTGCCTGGAGAACCCCATGGACAGAGGAGCCTGGCGGGCTACAGTCCATAGTGTCGCAAAGAGTCAGACATGACTGAAGTGACTTAGCATGCATTTTTCAAAAAGTAAAAGAATTAGATGTAAACCTAACAAAACATGTAAAGGAGCTGTATGAAAACTACAAAATAAAAGGAACCAAACAAGTTCTAACTGTATGGAGAGATATAGCATATCCATGAATTAGAAGACTCGAAAAGTAAAAATGTAAGTCCTCCTCAAATTTATATATTTATGTAATTCCTACCAAAATCCAAACAAGACTTTTTGTAAACCATATAACATCTATTATGTAATTTTATAAACAATTTGCCTACAGAAATATCTTGCCTAAATTTTGGCAAGGATTACTATAAAACTTATATGAAAAGTCAATGGAACCAGAATAGCTAAAAACAGTTTTGAAAAAGCACAAATTGGGAAAATCAATCTATCCTATTTCAAGATTTATTATATAACTACAGTAATAAGGACTGTCTGATATTGGCAGAGTGATAGAAACACACATCAATGAAGAAGAACAGAAAACCTAGAAACAGACATACACAAATATACCCAACTGCTGTTGGCAAAAGTGCAAAAACAATTCAGTTAAGAGAAAAAAAGCATTTTTAAAAACAAATGGTATTGGAACAGTAGGAAATCCACAGGGAAAAAGATTTATAGTGTACAAAAGATAACTCAGTTTATTGAGCTAATAAATGCTTGCTATCACTCTAAAAATTAACTCAACTTTTACACTTTGAAACCAAACATAGGGAACAAAAGCAAAGTAAAAAAAAGTGGAGCTACATGAACCATAAGTTTCCAAAGGACAAAGAAAAGATAAAATATTTGCAAACCATATATCTGATAAGGAGCTAACACCAAAATGCATAAGAAAGTATTACAACTCAACAACAAAAACCCTCAAACAACCCAATTAAAAATTGGCAAGGAATGCGTGTACACTGTTGGTGGGAATGTAAATTGGCATAGTCACTATGGAAAACAATATGGAGGTTCTTCAAGCTATTAAATATAGAATTACCATATGATCCAGCAATTCCAATTCTAAGTATATACCCCCAAAAAAAATGAAATCAATGTCTCAAAGAACTATCTGTACCTCCACGTTTTTTACAGCATTATTTACAACACCCAAGACTTGGAAACAACCTGTCAACAGATGAATGGATAAAGAAAATGTGATATATATGTGAACGTGTGTGTATGTGTGTGTGTTCAGCAATAAAAAAAGAAGAAAATTATGACCTTTGTAACAGCAGGGGTGGACCTTTATGGCATTCTGCCAAGTGAAAGAAGTCAGACAGAGAAAAAAAACAAATATTGTGTGATCTTACTTATATGTAGAACGTAAAATATCAAGCTGATATGTAGAATCTAAACAAATCAAACAAAGCATCAGAGAATATATTGGTGATCACCAGGGGCAAGAAGGTGAGGGAAATGGGTGATATGGTCAAAGGGTAAAAACTTCCATTTATAAGATGATTCAGTTCTAGAGATGTAATGTACAGCATGATGACTAAAGCTAAGACTACTGTAAATCTGAAACCTACTAAGAGACTAGACCTTAAAAGTTCTCACCATACACACAAAAAGGTAACTGTGTGAAATGGTGGATATGTTAGCTAATCTTATTGTGATACAATTTCACAATGCATACATATATGAAACCATCACTTTGTACACCTTAAACATAAATAATGTTATATGTCTATTAGTCTCATAGGGAAAAAAATCCAAGATAGGAAATTGTACTTTAGTCAGAAAGTCAAAGTTAATTGAAAATTTCTTAAATATCCATTTTCCTTCAAAAGAACCCATAATGAAACCTGTGGTATAATGATAGACTGAGCTGACTGACTCAGTGTTTGCTTATATTTCTCCACATTTGTAACCAGAATACATTGGTTACTCAATACTAATGTAATGGTTGTAATGGTTAATTAACTATATGCAAGAAAATATATAAAGTAAATAATTCCTCACTCCAAAATTGGGAAAAGACTTGACTAGGCATTTTTCCAAAGATGACATGGAAATGGCTAACAGGTATATGAAAAGATGTTCAACATCACTCATCATCAGAGAAATATAAATCAGAACCTCAATGGAATATTACCTCACAGCTGTTAGGGTGGATATTATCAAAAAGTCAAAGCACATTTAAACCATTATTGGATACATGACTTGCAAATATCTTCTTCTACTCAGTAGGTTGTCTTTTCATTTTGTTGATGGTTTTGTTTGCTATACAGAAGTTTTTAGTTTGATGTAGTCCCATTTGTTTATTTTTGTTTTGTTTCCCTTGCCTGAGGAGACAAGTCCAGAAAAATACTGCTGTCCCTAATGACAAAGAATGTGCTGCCTATGTTTTCCTCTAGGAGTTTTATAGTCTCAGGTCTTACACTCAAGTCTTGAATGCATTTTGTGTTGATTTTTGCGTATGGTGTGAGCTAGTGATCTGGTATCATTATTTTTGTTTTGTATGTGGCTGTCCACATTTCCCAAAACCATTTATTGAAGAGACTATCCTTTCTCTCGGAGCAGGCGATGGCACCCCACTCCAGTACTCTTGCCTGGAAAATCCCATGGGCGGAGGAGCCTGGTGGGCTGCAGTCCATGGGGTCGCAGAGTTGGACATGACTGAGCAACTTCCCTTTCACTTTTCACTTTCATGCACTGGAGAAGGAAATGGCAACCCACTCCAGTGTTCTTGCCTGGAGAATCCCAGGGACAGGGGAGCCTGGTGGGCTGCCGTCTCTGGGGTCGCACAGAGTCGGACATGACTGAAGCGACTCAGCAGCAGCAGCAGCAGTAGCATCCTTTCTCTATTTTGTGTTCTTTGTTCCTCTGACATAAATTAATTGTCCATATATATGTGAGTTTCTTTCTGAGCTCTCAGTTCTATTCCATTGATCTCTGTATCTGGTTTTCTGAAAATACTATGCCATTTCAATATACAGTAGCTTTGTAATATAGTTTGAAAGCAGGGAGTGTAATACCTCCAGATTTGTTCTTTTTCCCCAGGATTGCTTTCACTACTCAGGGTCTTTGTGATTCCATATAAATTGTTTCTATTTTTTGCTCTATTCCTGTGGGGAAAAAATGTTTTTGGAAATTTGATAGGGATTGCATTGAATGGAACACATACAACTCAACAATAATAAAAACAAACCACTCCATTCAAAATGGGCAGAGGGGCTAAATGGACATTTTTCCAGAGAAGACATACATATAGCCAATGTGCACATGAAAAGATGTTCAATGTCACTAATTCTTAGGAAAATGTGAATCAAAACCACAGTGAGCTATAACCTCATGCTGCAGAGAATGAGTATTATCAGAATCATTTAACAGAATCCAACACCTATTCCTGACAAAACTCAGAAAACTAGGAATATAAGGAGACTTCTTCAACTTTATGAGACCTCTTCTTTTTTTTTTTTTTTTTTTGGCTGCACCACACAGAATGCAGGATCTTATTTCACTGACCAGGGATTGAACTCACGCCCTCTGCAGTGAAAACATAAAGCCCTAACCACTGGACTGCCAGGGAATTCCCAATATAAGGGACATCTATTTTATTTAAAAAAAAAAAAAAACTTGCTAACATCATACTCAATGATAAAAAAAAATTAATGGTTTTCACCTAATCAGGAAAAGGCAAGGATGTCCACTCCCACTGCTTCCTTTCAATTTATTAATCACTGTAATAGGCAAAAAAAGATGGTAAGTCATTGTGACTGGAAACAAAGGTGTAAAATATTTTTATTTGCAAATACCATGATTTTGTATGTAGAAAACCCTGAAAGTGAGTTGCTCAGTTGTATCTGACTCTTTGCGACCCTGTGGACTGTAGCTAACTATGCTCCTCCATCCATGGAATTTTCCCTGCAAGAGTACTGGAATGGGTTGCCATTTCCTTCCCCAGGGGATCTTCCCGACCCAAGGATCTAACCAGGGTATCCCACATTGCAGGCAGACACCTTACCATCTGAGCCACCTGGGAAGCCCCAGAAAAGAGAATCTGTTTTTAAAAAATCCTAGAACTAATAAGTTAATTTAATAAAGACAGAAGATACAAGTTGAACACACAAAAATCAATGGCCTTTTTATATACTAGCAACAATTGATTGGAAATGGAATTTAAATATAATGTAGACTCCCTGTCTTAATGTGAATTGATTTGATATTTTATTACATCTGTAAAATTCCTTCACATTAGCACCTAGATTAGGCCTCCCTTATGGCAGAAAGTGAAGAGGAGCTAAGAAGCCTCTGGATGAAAGTGAAAGAGGAGAGTGAAAAAGTTGGCTTAAAGCTCAACATTCAGAAAACGAAGATCATGGCATCTGGTCCCATCACTTCATGGGAAATAGATGGGGAAAATGGGGAAACAGTAGAAACAGTGTCAGACTTTATTTTGGGGGCTCCAAAATCACTGCAGATGGTGACTGCAGCCATGAAATTAAAAGACGCTTACTCCTTGGAAGGAAAGTTATGACCAACCTAGATAGCATATTCAAAAGCAGAGACATTACTTTGCCGACTAAGGTCTGTCTAGTCAAGGCTATGTTTTTTCCAGTGGTCATGTATGGATGTGAGAGTTGGACTGTGAATAAGGCTGAGCGCCGAAGAATTGATGCTTTTGAACTGTGGTGTTGGAGAAGACTCTTGAGAGTCCCTTGGACTGCAAGGAGATTCAACCAGTCCATTCTGAAGGAGATCAGCCCTGGGATTTCTTTGGAAGGAATGATGCTAAAGCTGAAACTCCAGTACTTTGGCCACCTCATGCGAAGAGTTGACTCATTGGAAAAGACTCTGATGCTGGGAGGGATTGGGGGCAGGAGGAGAAGGGAACGACAGAGGATGAGATGGCTGGATGGCATCACGGACTCGATGGATGTGAGTCTGAGTGAACTCCGGGAGATGGTGATGAACAGGGAGGCCTGGCGTGCTGTGATTCATGGAGTCGCAAAGAGTCAGACACCACTGAGCGACTGAACTGAACTAGGGCTTAACTGCAAATTTTGGAGATACTGTGTGTATACCAGATAGCGGGGATCTTGGGACCTGTCTTAGAATTCTATCTACCACAGGTACTGGTACACTTAACAGTATCACTGACTCAATGGACATGAATTTGAGCAAAGTGCAGGCAATAGTGCTGGTGCTAGCAGTAGAAAACCCACCTACCAAACACAGGAGACATAAGAGATGCGGGTTTGATCCCTGGGTCAGGAAAATTCCTTGCAGAAGGAAACGGCAACTGAACCCACTCCAGTATTCTAAGACTGAAGCCATTCAGCACTTAGCACGAGTGGAGACAGTGAAAGATAGGGAAGCCAGGAGTGCTGCAGTTCATGGGGTCAACAGGAGTAAGACACGATTTAGCAACTGAACAATAAGAGAAGCTAGTCAAAAGAAGAAATACACATGCTGAATTAATTCAGTCACATAAAATTCCAGAAAAAGCAAGAATAATCTGTAATGAGAGAAAGTAGATCAGTAGATGTGCCTTTCTGGGGTTGGGATGTACTATTGATTGTAAATAGGCACAAAAGTACTTTAGGGATAATGGAAATGTACTATATGTCGATTGTAGTGTTGATTACACAGGCATATACATTCATCAAAACTCTCTGAACTCTTTAGATGACTGTATTTTGTGATATATAAAGTATATATCATTTCAACTGATCTTTCAAGTGAAGGCAAAGAAGGAGATTTTTTTTAGATGAACAAAAGCTGAATCAATTTCATATCATAAGATCTGAACTATAAGAATGATAAAAGGAAGGCATTTAGCCTGAAAAATGATAGCAGATGAAAATTTCAGATATATACAAAGGAATGAACAACACCAGAAATAGCATATATGAGTAAATGTAAAAAGAGGGTTTTTTTTTCCATTTTGTTGGCTGTCTACAGAAAAATAAAAGTAATTTATTATTGAATTTATAACATAGGTAACAATAAATGAACAATAACACAAAAGATGTGAGAGAGTAAATGGCAATATACTGTTCCAAGTGTCTTGCATTATACATGAAGTGGCATACTATTTTGCTGCACAGTATATGGATCAATGGGCTTCCCAGGTGGCATTAGTGGTAAAGAACCTGCCTGCCAATGCAGGAGACATAAGAGACACGGGTTCAATCCCTGGGTCGGGAAGATCCCCTGGAGGAGGGCATGGCAACCCACTCCAGTATTCTTGCCGGCAGAATCACATGGACAGATGCCGGGGTCCAGCCCCGGTGGATCCCGCTTTGCGTATGCCAAAACCTCCTTCTTCATGACCTTTGCCACGGGCGGAGTTCCTCACGCTGGCTCCCGGCAGACAGAGGAGCCTGGTGGGCTACGGTCCATAGTGTCACAAAGAGTCAGACATGACTGAAGTGACTTAGCAAGTACGTAAGGATCATAGGGCTTCCCAGGTGACTCAATGGTAAAGAATCTGCCTGTAGTGCAGGACATGTGGGTTCAGTCCCTGGGTTGAGAAGATCCCCTAGAGAAGGAAATGGCAACCCAGTCCAGTATTCTTGCCTGGGAGATCCCACAGACAGAAGAGCCTGGGGGCTACAGTCCATGTAGTCACTAAAGAGCCGGACATGACTTAGTGACTAAACAACAATGATATGGATCATAGGCTATGATAAGCTAAAGATGCATATTTTAAACCCCAGAAATAGCACTAAAAAAATACATATAGGTAATAAGCCAATTGGAGATAAAATGGGATACTAAAAGAGAGTCAAATTTTAAAAATCAAGAAAAGGAGAAAAATGATCAAAGAACACATAAAACAATTAGAAAAAAAACAGAAAGATGTTAAAAATTAAATTAACAGTGTACATAACAAAGTCATGAAGATTTTTGAAACATTCAATTAAAGATAGAGATTTTCAGATTAGATTTTAAAAGACAACTGCATAGTCAAAGCTATCTTGAGAAAGAAAAACCGAACTGGAGGGATCAGACTCGCTAACTTCAGAATACACTACAAAGCTATCAAAACAGTATGGTACTGGAGCAAAAAACAGAAATACACATCAATGTAACAGGGTAGAAAGCACAGGGAGAAGCCCATGCATCTGTGGTCACCTAATCTTTGACAAAGGAGGCAAGAATATACAATGGAGAAAAAGACAACCTCTTCAATAAGTTGTGCTGGGAAAACAGGACAGCTACATGTAATAGAATGAATTTAGAACACTCACTAACATCACATACAAAACTAAACTCAAAATGGATTAAAGACCTAAATGTAAGGTCAGAAACTGTAAAACTCTCAAAGGAAAATATAGGCAGAACATTCTTTGACACAAATCGCAGCAATATCTTTTTGCATCCACCTCTTAGAGTAATGAAAATAAAAACAAAAATAAACAAATGGAATCTAATTAAACTTAAAAGCTTACACATAGCAAATAAAACCATAAGAAATGAAAATACAACCCTCAGAATGGGAGAAAATATTTGCAACTGAAGCAACCAAGGGATTAATTTCCAAAATATACAAGCAGCTCATGAACCTCAATATAAAAAAGAAACCAATCCAATTAAAAAATGGGTGGAAGATTTAAATAGACATTTCTCCAGAGAAGACATACAGAAAGTCAACAGGCACATGAAAAGATGCTCAACATCACTAATTATCAGAGAAATGTAAATCAAAACTACAATGAGGTATCACATCACACGAGTCTGAATAGCCATCATCAAACACCTACAGACAATAAATGCTGGAGAGGATATAGAGAAAAGGGAACCCATTTGCACAGTTGGTGGGAATGGAAACAACCTAAATGTCCATAGACAGAGGAATGGATAAAGATGTGGTACAAAATATATACAATGGAATATTACTCTGCCATTAAAAAGAATAAAATAATGCCATTTGCAACAACATGAATGGACCTAGAAATTGTCATAGTAAATGAAGTAAGTCAGTCAGAGAAGGAGAAATATTATATGGCATCCCTTTTATGTAGAATCTAAAAATGATACAAATAAACTTACTTATGAAACAGAAAGAGACTCACAGCACCAGGGAGAAAGACGGGGGAAGAGATAGGGAGTTTGGGGTGGACATGTATACACTGCTATATTTAAAATGGATAAGCAACAAGGATCTATTGTATAGCATATGGAACTCTGTTCAGTGTTATGTGGCAGCCTGGATACAAGGGGAGTTGGGGGATAAGGGATAAAGTCTACAAACAATAAATGGTGAAGAGGGTATAGAAAAAATGGAACCCTCCTACACTGTTGGTGGGAATGTAAATTGGTGAAGCCACTATGGAAAACAGTATGGAGGTTCCTTAAAAACCAAAAATAGACTTACCATATGATTCTGCTCTTCCGTTCTTCAACATATATCTGGAGTAAACTATAATTCAAAAAGATACATATATTCCAATGTTCATTATAGGATTTTTATTGATATAGTAGCCAGGATATGAAAACAACCTAAATGTCTATCAACAGAAGAGTCAATAAAGATGTAGTACATATATGCAATGGAATATTACTCAACCACAAAAAACAATGAAACATTCCCATTTGTAGCAACATGGATGGACCTAGAGATTATCATACTAAGTGAAGTAAGTCAGACAGAGAAAACAAGAATCATATGATATCACTTATATGTAGAATCTAAAAATGGTACAAACTAGAAGGAGATAAAAGAAATACATAAATATATTTGGAGATGTAAATAATTAGTATTATTTACTTAGTATTTATCTTAGTATGAATAAGACAAGAAGACAAGAATTCATTATGATAGTACTTGATCAACAGTATCAGTCAAGTAGCCTTGATTGATATTTATAAAATACCATATGCAACAACTTCAAAATATATATCCTCAGGAGCATACAGGAAACTCACTAAGACTGACCATATGTTGGGCCATTAAACAAGATTCAATATACGTAGAAGGGCTGAGTTATGCAAAGTAATTTTTCCTACCACAAAAGAATTGAAGACAAATAGAAATATATATTTTAGAAAGCCCAAGTATGAAATTATCACACTTTTAAATCATGGGACAAAGAAGAAATGACAAGGAAAACTAGAAAATATTGTGAACAGAATGAAAATATAAAAGTGTATATAGCTAAAGCAGTATATGGAGGGAAACGTACAGGTCTGAATGATTTTTTTCTACTTATGTAGCTAAGATTGACAAATTTAAAATTGTCTATGTCTAAGGTGTATAACATGATGTTTTGATGTAAGCATACTAACTTCAGTTCAGTTCAGTCGCTCAGTGGTGTCCAATTCTTTGCGATCCCATGAATCGCAGCATGCCAGGCCTCCCTGTTCATCACCATCTCTCGGAGTTCACTCAGACTCACGTGCATCGAGTCCGTGATGCTATCCAGCCATCTCATCCTCTGTCGTCCCCTTCTCCTCCTGCCCCCAGTCCCTCCCAGCATCAGAGTCTTTTCCAATGAGTCAACTCTTCTCATGAGGTGGCCAAAGTACTGGAGTTTCAGCTTTAGCATCATTCCTTCCAAAGAAATCCCAGGGCTGATCTCCTTCAGAATGGACTGGTTGAATCTCCTTGCAGTCCAAGGGACTCTCAAGAGTCTTCTCCAACAGCACAGTTCAAAAGCATCAATTCTTCGGTGCTCAGCCTTATTCACAGTCCAACTCTCACATCCATACATGACCACTGGAAAAAACATAGCCTTGACTAGACGGAACTTCGTTGGCAAAGTAATGTCTCTGCTTTTGAATATGCTATCTAGGTTGGTCATAACTTTTCTTCCAAGGAGTAAGCGTCTTTAATTTCATGGCTGCAGTCACCATCTGCAGTGATTTTGGAGCCCCCAAAATAAAGTCTGACACTGTTTCCACTGTTTCCTCATCTATTTCCCATGAAGTGATGGGACCAGATGCCATGATCTTCGTTTTCTGAATGTTGAGCTTTAAGCCAACTCTTTCACTCTCCTCTTTTACTTTCATCAAGAGGCTTCTTAGCTCCTCTTCACTTTCTGCCATAAGGATGGTGTCATCTGCATATCTGAGGCTATTGACATTTCTCCTGGCAATCTTGATTCCAGCTTGTGCTTCTTCCAGCCCAGCATTTCTCATGATGTACTCTGCATAGAAGTTAAATAAGCAGGGTGACAATATACAGCCTTGACGTACTCCTTTTCCTATTTGGAACCAGTCTGTTGTTCCATGTCCAGTTCTAACTGTTGCTTCCTGACCTGCATACAGATTTCTCAAGAGACAGGTCAGGTGGTCTGGTATTCCCATCTCTTTCAGAATTTTCCACAGTTTATTGTGATCCACACAGTCAAAGGCTTTGGCATAGTCAATAAATCAGAAATAGAGGTCTTCCTGGAACTCTCTTGCTTTTTCCATGATCCAGCAGATGTTGGCAATTTGATCCCTGGTTCCTCTGCCCTTTCTAAAACCAGCTTGAATACCAGGGAGTTCACGGTTCACGTATTGCTGAAGCCTGGCTTGGAGAATTTTGAGCATTACTTTCCTAGCATGTGAGATGAGTGCAATTGTGAGGTAGTTTGAGCATTCTTTGGCATTGCCTTTCTTTGGAATTGGGATGAAAACTGACCTTTTCCAGTCCTGTGGCCACTGCTGAGTTTTCCAAATTGGCTGGCATATTGAGTGCAGCACTTTCACAGCATCATCTTCCAGGATTTGAAACAGCTCAACTGGAATTCCATCACCTCCACTAGCTTTGTTCATAGTGATGCTTTCTAAGGCCCACTTTGACTTCACATTCCAAGATGTCTGGCTCTAGATGAGTGATCACATCATCATGATTATCTGGGTCTTGAAGATCTTTTGTACAGTTCTTCCATGTATTCTTGCCACCTCTTCTTAATATCTTCTGCTTCTGTTAGGTCCAGACCATTTCTGTCCTTTATCGAGCCCATCTTTGCATGAAATGTTCCCTTGGTATCTCTAATTTTCTTGAAGAGATCTCTGGTCTTTCCCATTCTGTTCTTTTCCTCTATTTCTTTGCATTGATCACTGAAGAAGGCTTTCTTATCTCTCCTTGCTATTCTTTGGAACTCTGCATTCAGATGCTTATATCTTTCCTTTTCTCCATGGCTTTTCACCTCTCTTCTTTTCACAGCTATTTGTAAGGCCTCCACAGACAGCCATTTTGCTTTTTTGCATTTCTTTTCGATGGGGATGGTCTTGATCCCTGTCTCCTGTACAATGTCACAAACCTCCGTCCATAGTTCATCAGGCACTCTATCTATCAGATCTAGGCCCTTGAATCTATTTCTCACTTCCACTGTATAATCATAAGGGATTTGATTTAGGTCATACCTGAATGGTCTAGCGGTTTTCCCTACTTTCTTCAATTTCAGTCTGAATTTGGCAATAAGGAGTTCATCATCTGAACCACAGTCAGCTCCTGGTCTTGTTTTTGTTGATTGGACGGTGCGAGAGCCGGGCGGCGCACTAAGCTTGGACGGCTGCGAGAGCCAGGCCGGCGCACTAAGCGTGGCCGGAAAGTAGCTACCCCATGTCTGAGGTCAGGGGCAGCAGTCTAGAGTACCTGGTTGGGATGGTGCAGGAACGGCCGAGAGGAGCTACCCCGCGTCCGAGGCCAGTGGTGGCCGGGAGGAGACACCCTGTGTCCGAGGTCAGGGGCTTCGGCTGGGAGGAGCTACCCCGCATCTGATGTCAGGGGCAGCAGCTGGGGGAGACACCCCATGTCCGAGGCCAGTGGCTACCAGGAGGAGGCACCCTCATCCAAGGTCAGGGCAGTGGCTGGGTGGAGCTACCCTGTGTCCAAGGCCAGGTGCGGCCGGGGGCAGACACCCCACGTTCAAGGTCAGGGGCGGCTGGGGGAGACACCCTGCATCCGTGTCCGAGGTCAGGGGCGGCCGGGGGTAGACATCCCGCGTCCGAGGTCAGGGCAGCCAGAAGAAGCCATCTTGTGCTTGAAGCCAGGGGCGGTGATGCTGAGGAGACACTGCGAGCCCAAGGCCAGGGGTGGCAGCTGGGAGGAGCCACCTCGCGCTTGGGGCCAGGGGCGGTAACCTGAGGAGCCACCCTGAGCTCGAGCCTGAGGCCAGGGGTGGCAGCTGAAAGGAGCCACCCACGCCCGAGGCCAGGGCTGGTGGCCAGGAGGAGCAACCCGAGGACCGGTGGCTGTGCAGGAGCAGGAGGGCCTAGAGCAGCTATCCCACATTGAAGGTCAGGAAGGTGGCAATAAGGAGATACCCCTCATTCAAGGTGAGAAACAGCAGCTGTGCTTTGCTGAAGCAGCTGTGAAAAGATACTCCATGCTCAAGGTAAGAGAAACCCAAGTAAGATGGTAGGTGTTGCAAGAGGGCATCAGAGGGCAGACTCACAGAAAACTAGTCAGTCTAATCACACTAGGACCACAGCCTTGTCTAACTCAATGAAACCAAGCCATGCCTGCAGGGGAACCCAAGACAGGCGGGTCATGGTGGAGAGGTCTGACAGAACGTGCTCCACTGGAGAAGGTAATGGCAAGCCACTTCAGTATTCTTGCCTTGAGAACCCCATGAACAGCATGAAAAGGCAAAATGATAGGATACTGAAAGAGGAACTCCCCAGGTCAGTAGGTGCCCAATATGCTACTGGAGATCAGTGGAGAAATAACTCCAGAAAGAATGAAGGGATGGAGCCAAAGCAAAAACAATACCCAGCTGTGCATGTGATTGGTGATAGAAGTGAGATCCGATGCTGTAAAGAGCAATATTGCACAGGAACCTGGAATGTCAGGTCCATGAATCAAGGCAAATTGGAAGTGGTCAAACAAGTGATGGCAAGGGTGAACCTCGACATTCTAGGAATCAGCAAACTAAAATGGACTGGAATGGGTGAATTTAACTCAGATGACCATTATATCTACTACTGTGGGCAGGAATCCCTCAGAAGAAATGGAGTAGCCATCATGGTCAAGAAAAGAGTCCGAAATGCAGTACTTGGATGCAATCTCAAAAATGACAGAATGATCTCTGTTCATTTCCAAGGCAAACCATTCATTATCACAGTTATCCAAGTCTATGCCCCAACCAGTAACTCTGAAGAAGCCGAATTTGAACGGTTTTATGAAGACCTACAAGAACTTTTAGAACTAACACCCAAAAAAGATGTCCTTTTCATTATAGGGGACTGGAATGCTAAAGTAGGAAGTCAAGAAACACCTGGAGTAACAGGCAAATTTGGCCTTGGAATGCAAAATGAAGCAGGGCAAAGACAAATAGAGTTTTGCCAAGAAAATGCACTGGTCATAGCAAACACCCTCTTCCAACAACACAAGAGAAGACTCTACACATGGACATCACCAGATGGTCAACACCGAAATCAGACTGATTATATTCTATGCAGCCAAAGATGGAGAAGCTCTATACAATCAACAAAAACAAGACCAGGAGCTGACTGTGGTTCAGATCATGAACTCCTTATTGTCAAATTCAGACTGAAAGCATCCTAAAGTGAAGCTAATTAACATATCCATAGCCTCACACTGTTATCATTGTGTGAGAGTTGAAAACACTTAAAACCTACTCTCTTTGCAAATTATAAGTATATAAAACATTATTAACTGTAATTATCATACTGTACATTGCATCTCTAGATCTTATTCATCTTATAATTGAAAGGTTACACCCTTTGACCAATATTTCCTTATTTATCCTATCCCACAGTCCCTGGCAACCATCATTCCATTCTGTTTCACTATATTCCCTTTCTCTTTAGGTTCCATATACATGCAAGACAACTGGCAGCTGGAGTAATTATTGCCTTGATCCTTAGAGGAGAAAGACTGAAGGCAGGAGAAGGGGATGACAGAGGATGAGATGGTTGAATGGCATCACTGACTCCATGGACATGAATTTGAGCAAGCTCCGGGAGCTGGTGATGGACAAGAAAACCTGGTGTGCTGCAGTCCATGGGGTCGCAAACAGTCAGACATAACTGAGCGACTGAACTGAACTGAGAGGGGAAATGAGGTATATGGCGGCACATTATAGTATACATGTATTAATAGAATGACCTGGTTTATTCCACCCTAAACACCCTTTCCCCTATCTTCTTCATTCATGTCCAATCCCTCTAGCATCATACTCTGTTCTAATTCCTCATTATTTAGTTCTGAGTGCTTCCACATCAAATCTCAGATATTCTTGATTAATTAGGAAACATGGAGAAGGTGCTGAGCTCATTATTCTCAGAAACCTCAGTAGCATAGATAGAATACCTAAAGCTAACCTAAGTTACTCAAGATGGGTGTCTACCAAGGCGCTACCCTTATAAGTGCTCCATCTGAGTTTGGTGTGAATCTAGTAATCCATGTCCAAAGGAGCCAGTATGTTTAGGTTGTAGAGTTCTCAGACTTGCCTGGATTCAATGAGGTGCTTATCCACAGCAGCCTAAAACGAAGCATTGAAGAAGAGTTTAAACTATCGCCAATGAAGGAAGTTGGAGGTCAGAGCCAGAAAAGGAGCACCCATCAAGTCTGAGGGATAAGGCAAGGTTTTAAACATTAAAAAACAACAACAACAACAAAAAGGCAGTATTTTCTTACATTAAACTGTCTAGATGGCCAGCCAGCCACCTATACCATTTGGAAATTCTCTACATTAAATGTGTATTTTTTTTCATTAGAATTTGTACACAAATAGCATGAGGAAGTGGTGGTCCAAAGAGCAGAGCACTTAACCAGGAATCTAGAGAAAAAATGTCTAAAGAAACGCAACTCTGTCACTTACTCATATCACATACAATAAATCACTTAACCTAACTGAGACTCACATTTTTCTCATATCTAAATGAAAATATGAATACAGTACCCATTTCCCAGAATTGTTGCTGGGATTCAGTGAATTAGCAGATATAAAACTGGCTTCACATTAGTGGTTACTTTCATGTAGATCTGTAAGAAGATACTTCTCAGCACATCACAGCACTACAGGCCATCCATTAAACGGACAACTTTTCAGTTTGTGTTCATAAAAATTAGTTCTTGATTGACTCTTTTATATCTTTTGAAGTAGCTCACTCTCTTGGTTCTCCTGTAACCAGCTGTCAAGGTGGTCTTGTGAGGTCTTTTCACTGATCTGTAGCCTCTGGCTGCATTTCCTGTTTTCGCTAATGAACTTAAGGTTCTTAGTCTGCTGTCTTTCCTTTCTTTCTTTCTTTCTTTCTCTCTCTCTCTCTCTCTCTCTCTCTCTCTCTCTCTCTCTCTCTCCCTCTCACATGTTTAGAGTTCAGCTGCCTTTCCTCCAAGCACAACCAGATATACTGGAATTTGCTTCTTTCTCAAAACCAAGATCTTCCTTCTATGGATTCTACTGAAGATCATCCCAGAAAATAGAAGACATCAACTATAACAGACTCCAAGGTGTATCAGTAGGTTACAGAACATATATTTTTCACCATCTCCATTCTCTATCATTCAAAACTCCCTTTGAGTTGGGTCTTCGTCCCTAGTAAGTGGAGCTTCCCCTTTCTGCCCACCTTCAATTTCCTGATTGCCACCTGAGGGTGTATTCTACATCCTTTGAAAGCTCCTCTTCTCATCTTGAATACATGCAATGCCCTAAATATCCCTTTCTCTAAAGGCCAGTAGGCATCTCTGAGGTAATCCAGATAGACTGACCCCTTGCTCACTAAACCTCTGGATATTTTATTGCTCACATTGCTCCTCACAGTCTGCAGCTCCTCTCCTGCTTAGTCTTTCCACTTTATAATAAAATCTATCCTGCTTTCCAGCTCTCATTCGTCATGTTTTATGTCTGTATTCTGACTAGTGTGCTTCAATTCAGAGTACACTCGGCCATTTCAAAAACCAAGGCACAATCTTTGTTCTTTTCCATGCCCACAACTATTCTAGTGCCTAAGAATAGTAATGTGTGCTCCCTCCTGGAAGAGCAGTAGAATTGATCACAGACACAATTCTAATATGCTCCCCAGACACAGCCATGTACACGACCCAAGCTGGCCTCACTTCAACCATCTCCATGGAAACTAGAAAAAGTATGCATTTTGAGCAGCCAGAGGTCAAGTCCCTGTGGCACATATATTTTCCACACTGAGTGATGCAGGTGAAAATGACTCAAGTAACAGTGATACAGGCTAAGTCCTAGATGGACCTGCTTCTCCCTAGCCAACCATCAAAGGTCACACTGAGGTTTCTCAACTTGCCATAATACCACCAACTGACAGAATGTTATCATAAACTTTCTTAGCCTTGCTATCCAACTAGCTAAATTTTCAAAGACGAACAAGCTTTGAGAATCTATGGCCTTTTTTTCCCCGTCACCCAAGCATGAAACGCCTTGACCCATGGGACCATCCATTCATTCATTCATGAAACAATTTTGTGTGTAAAGAATTTGCAGAATGGTGCATTACTATGTTGTTCTTGCCACCTCCTATGTAAACAGCTTTAAGACTAAGCTATCCAGCGCTGCAGAAAGAGTCACTGTCAAGGTGACATCATTAAGATGATGACATAGATTGTTTATGATTTTAGTCCCCCTTAGGAGAAAACGAACTAGTCACTATCCATAGAAAAGATTCCATTGTGAAAATTCCAGAACCCAGGGATAAGGCTGAAACACCTCCCTGGACCACAGAGACTGAGAAGGACTACATGGGAAGGATACTTTGACCGCAAGACCCTTCCTCCATGCCAGCACAGTGCTGCACTGAGAGGGCCTCCCTGAGCTTTTGGTTCCTCCAGTGGGAACATAGCCCAAGGTATTACTGGACACTTCCAGGAAGGCCCACTTAAGTTTCACCTAATGGGGATCACTGGAAGAATCTATGGGGCTCAACCACTAGAGATAAGATAGGGACTGAGAAAGGGGACAGGATTTATAGCAACCAGCACTCAGCTCTTAGATCTCAACAGCAGGAAAACAAATACCCCAATTAAAACATGGACAAGAGGAGGAGTCAAGATGGCAGAATAGGGTGATGTGGCCTTTGTGACTCTTCATGGGTACATCAAGAATACATCTACAAATGGAACAATTCTCATAGGGTACTTGCTGAACATTAGCAGAAGTCTTCAGAGACCTAATATGGCTTCCCTGGTGGCTCAGACGGTAAAGCGTCTGCCTGCAATGCGGGAGACCAGGGTTTGATTCCTGGATCAGGAAGATCCCCTAGAGAAGGAAATGGCAACACACTCCAGCACTCTTGCCTGGAAAATCCCATGGACGTAGGAGCCTGATAGGCTACAGTCCATGGGGTCGCAAAGAGTCAGACACGACTGAGCAAATGCACTTCACTTCAGAGACCTAAAAGGACAAGAAAAATTCTTTTGCAACCAGGTAGGATGAAAGAAAGAAAAGAGGAATCAGAAAAGGGGCCAGCAACCCTGGAGGGAAGCCGAAGGTGAGGAGACATTCTTTCACTCAGAAAAAGCCCTCACAGTGAGGAAATTAGCTCCAACAGAGAGGGACCTTCTGGGGATCTAAGAGGAATAATGCAGGGCATGGTCTGCAGAAGGTAAGACAAAGGAAGAACCGTATGGTCTGTGCCACAGCCCTGCACATCCCAGCCTGAGCTGTGTGTCTCCTGTTGCAGAGTGGGGCTCAGTACTGGAAAGTGAGGTTTGGAGAGCAGACCCAGGGTGTGGGCAGCTGTGGGTTGTGAAAAGACAGCCTTAAGGGACACAGGTGAGGAGTTCCACAACCAGTTGCGGCCACCATACTCCTCCCAGTCTTGAGTGAGTAAGTGTGCCCTAGTCAGCCACTGCTTTTGACTTCTCTCACCTGGGCAGGGAACAGATGACTGAGAGTGGCACAGACACAGCTGCTGCTGCTGTTAAGTTGCTTCAGTCGTGTCCAACTCTGTGTGACCCCATGGATGGCAGCCCACCAAGCTCTGCCATCCCTGGGATTCTCCAGGCAAGAACACTGGAGTGGGTTGCCATCTCCTTCTCCAATGCATGAAAGTGAAAAGTGAAATTGAAGTCGCTCAGTCATGTCCAACTCCTAGTGACCCCATGGACTGCAGCCCACCAGGCTCTTCCATCCATGGGATTTTCCAGGCAAGAGTACTGGAGTGGGGTGCCATTGCCTTTTCTGGCACACACACACAGAGGTGGGGCCAAAACCAAAGCTGAACCAAAGGGACACTATGGCTAAGGAAGAGGACTGGAAATCTTTCCATGCATCTGCACAAGACACAGATTAAATCCCTGTGATTGGCTTGCTAAATCCTGCATCTGTGGAATATCTCAATAGACATCAAGTGTTCCCACAACTGAGACCAGTCTAGCTTTAGCAGCAGTGGAATCTGGGACAAGACACATGCACATTGGGCCAGGTCAGAGTCTGAGCTGGTCCCACAGTGCACACAGCAGGTCCAGAGACCTACCTAGAAGTATCTACCTCAACACCAAGACCTGGCTCCACCCAAGTGCCTGCAGACTCTGGTGCTAGACACCTCATGCCAAACAACCAGCAAGACAGGAATACAGCACCACTCATCAGCAGACAGGCCTAAAGTCATACTAAGCTCACAGACACCCCAAAACACATCACCTTAGGGTAGTCTCTACCCATCAGAGAGAAAAAGACTCAGCTCCACCCACCAGAATGCAGGCACCAGTCCCTCTCATCAGGAAGTCTACCCAAGCCCCTGGACCAACCTCACCTACCAGAAGATAGACAACAGGAGTGAGAAGACTATGGATTCTCCAGAGTACATCACATCTTGGGTATCAAAACAAGTCTCAGTATATTTAATAAAATTAAAATCATATCAAGCATCTTTATGACCACAGCACTATGAGATTAGAAAACAGTTACAGAGAAAAACTGCAAAAACACAAACACATGGAGGCTAAACAATATCCTACTAAATAACCAAGAGAACATTGAAGAAATCAAAGAGAAAAAAAACTAGAAAAATGACAATGAAAACACAATGACCCAATACCCATGGGATGCAGCAAAAACAGTTCTAAGAAGGAAGTTAATAGCAATACAGTCTTACCTCAGGAAACAAGAGAAATCTCAGATAAACAGCTGACCTTACACCTAAAGCAACCAGAAGAACAAGAACAAACAAAATCCAAAGGTAGTAGAAGGAAAGAAATCATAAAGGTCAGAGCAGAAATAAATGAAATAGAGACAAAGAAAATAAGAATAAAGATCCATGACACTAAAAGCTGGTTCTTTAAGAAGATGAACAAAATTGATAAACCTTTAGCCAGACTCATCAAGAAAAAAAAAGGGAAAGGACTCAAAACAATAAAATTAGACATGAAAAAGGTAAAGTTACAATAGACACAAAAGAAATATTAATACAAAGGATCATAAAAGACTATTACAAGCAACTATATGTCCCTGTCCTAGAAGAAATAGACAAATTCTTAGAAAAGTACAACCTTCCAAGACCAAACCAAAGCGAAACAGAAAATATGAACAGACCAATCACAAGCACTGAAATCAAAACTGATCAAAAATCTTCCAACAAACAAAAGCCCAGGGCCAGATGGCTCCATAGGCAAATTCTATCAAATGTTTAGAGAAGAGCTAACACCTATCCTTCTCAAACTCTTCCAAAAATTGCAGAGGGAGGAACACTTCCAAGCTTATTCTATGAGGCCATCATCACCCTGATACCAAGACTAGACAAAGATATTAATTACACAACAAAGAAAATTACAGACCAATATCACTGATGAACATCCTCAAAAATCCTCAATAAAATACTAGCAAACAGAATCCAACAACACATTGAAAAGGATCATACACCATTATCAAGGGGAGTTTATCCCAGGAATGCAAGGATTCTTCAACATATGCAAATCAATCAATGTGATATATCATATTAACAAATTGAAAGATAAAACCATAGGATAATCTCAGTGGTTACAGAAAAAACTTTCAACAAAATTTAACACCCATTTATGATTAAAAAAAAACAAACAAAACAACGCTCCAGAAAATCAGCATAGAAGGAACCTACCTCAACATAATAAAGGCCATATACAACAAATCCACAGCAAATATTATTCTCAAGGGTGAAAAACTGAAAGTATATTCTCTATCGGGAGTCCTAAGCCATGGCAATCAGAGAATAAAAAGAAACAAAAGGAATCCATATTGGAAAAGAAGTAGTAAAACTCTCACTGTTTGCAGATGACATGATACTATACAAAGAAAATCCTAAAGATATCATCAGAAAATTATGAGTTAATCAATAAATTTAGTAAAGTCACAGGATACAAAATCAGTGTACACAGTGTTGGTATATTGCAAAAACCAACACAATATTGCAATTATCCTTCAATTAAAAATAAAGAAAAAATTAAATCAATACACAGAAATCCCTTGCATTCCTATACACTAAAAATGAAAAATCAGAAATAAAAATTAAGGAAACAAACTCATTCACCACTGCAACAAAAAGAATAAAATACCTAGGAAAAAATCTACCTAATGACACAAAAGACCTGGATGCAGAAAACTGCAAGATGCTGATGAAAGAAATCAAAGATGACACGAACAGATGGAGAGATATTCCTAGATTGGAAGAATCAAGGAAAATGACTATACTAACTCAAAGCACTCTACAGATTCAATGCAATCCCTATCAAATCACCAAGGGCATTTTTTCACAGAACTAGAACAAAAAATCTCACAATGGGTATGGAAACACAAAAGATCCCAAGCAGTCACAACAATCTTGAGAAAGAAAAACAGAGCTAGAGAAATCAACTTTGCTGACTTCAGGAAACCTACAGTAATAAGATAGTATGGTATTGGCACACAAAAAGAAATATAGATCAATGAAACAAGATAAAAAGCCCAGAGAATTTTCTGTAATTTCAACCTCTCACCCTCTACTGGCTTCTTAAATAAAATGTCTACACTCGCTCAGATTACTCAGCTCCCATTTACTCCAAGTCTACTACTTTAATGCTCATCCTTCAATGACAATAGCTCTGGAAGAGTTCAAAAATATCTCTCATATTGCTACTGTGAGCGAGCATACCTCAATCTAACCTTATTTCCTTTCACAACCTTAGATGGTTGTTGAATATGACTTGCTACACGTTTTCTCTTCCCTGAGCTCAGTGGCATTACTATCTCATGGTTTTACTCTTCTCTCCATAGCTGCTGCTTTTCCTCCTTTTTACTGGAATCTTTTTCCCCATTACTTAAATGTTGCTATTTTTCAGAGACTTGATCTTTCCAGGACTTACTATCATCTCAGACCATACCAGGTTTTTTTTTTTAACTGACAATGCTCCAAAATCACCTATGTCACACTTTTTAAAAAGTTTAACCAGATTCCATACCTAGAAAGTGTGGCCAGTAGACTTATTTTCCATCTGTCTTTCCTTTCTCCCTCTTTCCCTCCTCTCTTTCCTTCCTTCCTTCCCTTTTCCTCATTTTATTCCTCCCACTATTTCTCCCCTGCCTCTTTTTCACTCTATTTAACTCTCTTTCCTATTATTTTTCCCCCTCCCTCTCTCCCACCTAACTGATAACTAAGCATTTGCTGAGCATTTGATATATTTCAGATATTACGTTTTGCACAGTGAATGAAACAAAGACTGTAAGCATATATACATTGCTTTAGAAGACATTGCAAAAGCATCTAAAATTGAATGTGAAACCCCCATTTTGTACTCCCAATCAAATCTTGCTCACCTTTATCATAAGCATAAATTTGAATCCAGATTAAGATGGTGAATCTAATGCCTGAATTGCTATCCCCCTGTTGCATTTTTTGAGACTGGGGAAATGTTGAGGCATGTGAATGAGATGGTCAACTCTGCTCATTCTGTTAGGAAGCAGATAATGTAAACATGTAGCACTATAACTCTGAGTTTCCCGTGATGAACTCTGAAATGAAACCTCTTCTCATATACTGAAGAGGAGAAACAAGAGTAGCGTGAAGACCTCACATACATTAGGACAATTATAATTTAAAAATAAAAAAACAAGTGCTGGCAAGAATGTGGAGAAACTGGAAGCCTTGTTCACTGTTGGTGGGAATGTAAATGGTAAAGCAGCTACAGAAAACAGTATGGTGGCTTTTTAAAAGTTAAAAGCAGAACTATCACATGATCCAGCAATCCCACTCCTGGGCATATATCCAAAAGCACTGAAAGAAAGGTCTTGAAGAAATAATGGCACACTGTGTACATAGATGCATTGTTCACAATAGCCAAAAGGGAAAACAACCCAAATGTTCACCGACAGATCAGTGGAGAAGTAAAATGCAATATACACAAGTAATGGAATATTATTTGTCCTTTAAAAGAAAAAAAAATTTCACGTGCTTCAGCATGGTTGAACCTTGAAGACATTATGCTGTTAAATAATCCAGTCACAGAAAAACAAATAGTGTTCTGTTCCACTTGAGTGTCTACAGAGGCCAAATTTACAGAAACAGAAAGTAGAAGAGTGATTCCCAGGGCCTGAGGGGAGGGGGAAAGGCAACCTAGAGATAAGGCTTGGAAACCTCAACATGACTGCAGTTACATTTCTGCCTCTCTGTCAAAATTGAGATTCAAAGTAGAAATAAGTTTAGTTATCTTCTTTTAAAATAGCTCTATTTCTGGTAGGCTTGAGAGTCATGATGAGATGGAAACTTGCAGTATGACACCAATCATACCTGAGAAGTATGCTCATGAGAATTGTCATCTCTATTCATATCAGTTTCAGCGCTTTCTCCAGTGGGTCTTGAAGGTGGCAAGAAACCAACACTCTGCAGTAAATATTCCACTTTACTATCTCTGATTATTCAGATGGAATATAAATGTGTGAGAAATGAGTGAGCTCTGGAAAAAGTGGTTATAAGAATTTGGGAGCTGTGTGTAAAGAAATGAGGAGCTAGAAGTCGAATGTGATAGGATTTTGCAACCTATCGAACTCAACAATAGACCTAGGATCCGCTCTAGAGTTTCCAGCAGGGCCAGGTGCAGTGGACGTGACAGAATGACCAGCACGAATCTCTTACTCGATGGTTTACACTGGTTAGCCCTACCTGTAGACAGAAACCACAGAATGATCTCAGTCCAACTCAAGGCCATCCTATAGATCATGTAGTCCTTCCTGATAGACACCAGGCCCTGATGTCAAAGTGGTGCTGGTGGGTGTAGAAAATGCAAGTGTGAAAGTCACAATGGCTTAGTAGGCATGTGCAAGAAATATATATTTTCTTCAAGTGCTATGTTTAATTCATATACTTCCTCTGGTTTGAGAGTTTGAGGTCATGGATATTTAGGTAGGAATCTGTAGGGCCTAAAAGTGAACCCTTCAAGCCAGAATGTTTTCATGTGAGTCAACCTGATGCAAAACCTGGTCCAGAAAGCAATGCCCATCTGACAGTGAGTCAACAAGTCCACACACCCGTACTGGCTATTTCTCTGTCTCTGGATGTATAATTGGAATGCACATTCTTAGATTCTACAAGATCTCTCCCATCGCTTCTCTAATTTCTGGATTAAGGACTAACAAAATAGAAAAGGCCAAATGAACCCCCTTCCAGAAATCCAAACTGGAAGAAACACCACATTGCCAAAGGGACTGCAGAAACTAATGTCAGCATCAAAGATTTCAAAGATAGGCTAGAAGGATCTTATTATAATTCTCTCAATTCTCCAAATTTACCCTTACAAAATCAGGTGGTTCATGTCTGGTGATAGCGAACTATTATAAGCTTAACAAAACTGGAGCCCTGCTATGCTGGATGTGCTATTTTATGAAGGCAGTTCAACCTAATGTCAGGCACTTAGTATAAAGCTATTGATTAGACAGAATGCTTCCTTTGTGACCCACATGAGCAGGGAAGAATGAAAGCAATTCACTTTTTGTGTCAAAAGTAGCAGAGTACATACATTTTCTTGTCTGAGTGCTGTGTTAACTCTCTTGCTCTTTGATATAATATCATGAATATCCTGACCCTGAATATCTTGAAATTCTCAGAATATCATTACGGCCTGCTGCTGCTTCTAAGTCGCTTCAGTCGTGTCGGACTCTGTGTGACCCCATAGACGGCAGCCCACCAGGATCCCCCGTCCCTGGGATTCTCCAGGCAAGAACACTGGAGTTGGTTGCCATTTCTTTCTCCAATGTATGAAAGTGAAAAGTGAAAGTGAAGTCGCTCAGTTGTGTCCGACTCTTAGCGACCCCATGGACTGCAGCCTACCAGGCTCCTCCACCCATGGGATTTTCCAGGCAAGAGTACTGGAGTGGGGGTGCCATTGCCTTCTCCGCATTATGGCCTACCTTATGTTAACTGGACTTGATAATCTGGAACTGACAAATACCCTGAATAAGACATGTATACCAAAAGGTGGGAAATAAGTTCTATAAAGATTTTTGGACCCACCATAGTGTTAAAATTTTTAGGGGTTTGCTTGTATACCAAAAGGTGATAAATAAACCTCAAAAAGTTTTGGGGCCTGCCATATTGGTGAAGTTTTAGTAGGGGAGTTGCCTTGAAAGATACTACAATATTTTTCTAAAGTAAAGGGCACGTTGCTGTACTTTGTAACTCTTAGAACCAAGAGAGAGGAACAGTGGCTATTTGGCCCCAGTAGGAGAGTCATAAAATAGTCACCAAGGGATAAACAGCAAGGTACTACTGTATAGCACAGGGAACAATATTAAATATCCTGTGATAAGCCATAATGGAAAGTAATATGAAAAAGAACACGTGTGTGTGTGTGTGTATCTATCTGAGTCACTTTGCTATACAGCAGAAATTGACATGACATTGGAACTCAGATATACTTCAATAAAATTTTTTTAAATAAAAAACAGACACCTAGGACTCTAGAGAAAGAACACACCTTCCACAGCAGAGGAACACTGTTTACAAAATGTATTCTGCTGAATTACTGTTCCCTGGTCAAGACCGGACACTTGCCCAGAGAATACCAAAAGAACTTGCAAAGAGAGACGCCCATCATGAGAACACTTTGGTGTTAGGGCCACCACTGAGAACACTTTGGTGTTAGGGGCCACCACGACATAAGTCGGGGTAATTAGAACAGCTATCCATTTAACCCCTGTACAATGAATTAATGCATTTGGAACTAGATTCAGGCAGGTCCAGAAGGTATGAATCAACTCACCTAACTTTGTTGCATTAACGCCTATTCTTCAACTCACACCAGTGGCCTCATGAGATCTCTGTAACCAACTGCAAGAGGAGGAAATCACAAGGTCCTAATTCATAGACAGGGCAGCAGAGTAGTTTGGCATCAGAAATAGACTTCTGCTGCCATGTTACAGCACTACCCCATGACCAAAATTGGAGGACTGAGTATAAGGAAGGGGTATATGGATGAATCTATGGGAATAGACATAAAACACATATATCTGTATGTCTCAAGTTAATATTCACCAGATAGTGTACACTGCAGAGAAATCTCATAACAATCACGTAGACAAGAGACTTACTCATGAAGTGGATCTCAGCCCATGTCTCTCCTCAGCTACTCCACTACTTACACAATGTGCTCCTGAGAAAAGGATGCCAGCTATGCGTGCATGAGCCCAACCACATGAGCTCCCTTTGAAAAAGGTTAATCCTGCAACTGCTAATTATTCCAAACTTCTACTAGTAGAACCCAATATGGCATCATTCCTTGGGTAGGTCAGCCAGACAACTGGTAGAAGGGTAATTACAACAGACTCCTTCCAGTTTAGACAGAGCATCAGTTAACCTCTATCTGAATAGATACATATAAGATAGGCATTTGCCATCTTTGTAGAACCTCCATCCTCCCCACCAAGCAAGAATTGAGAAAATTTCTGATCCACTGGCATTGAATTGTGCACAAAAATGCCCAATACCAGACAATCTATATTACAGCAAAGGAGATGCAACAATGGGCTTATGAACATGATAATCCTTGGAGTTACTATGTATCTCATCAGCTAGAATCAGCAAGCTTAAAACAATGGTACATAGACGTATCCAAGGATGAGCTAAGGCACCAGCTCAGTCACAGCCTCTTTAGATGTAGTATAATCACTAAAGCCATCATCAATATATGATTTTCTTGAAAAGCTGGAAACCTTAGATTCAGGAACCAAAGTAGGGGGCTACTTTCACTTGATGACACCCACAGTAAATGTTTCAATGAACCAGAAATTGCAATTCCTATCTTGCAACCTTGGGCAAGATAGGACGTTCCTAAGTCAATGGAACAACAAGCAAAGAAACAAACTGTTACAAGGTCATCATCCTAATTTATGTCACTAGAGTCACTACTTTACACAGAGATAGGGAGAATTATGTTTGGAACTCAGGATATCAACTGAAACATTTCTTAAAGTATCTATTCTCAGTGATAATTGAATACCTAATTGTAGCAAGCATGGCCCAAAAGGAAAAGGCAACTGAGTGCTCAAACCCCTCCAGGATGAAGGTCAAGGTCCTCTTACCAAGCAAGAAACCTAAATTAGCCAAGATGCTAGTTTATTGTGAGGAAAATACTAAAATGGTGTCATATAGGGAGATGATTAATATAAATTAAGGTTCTGGGGTGAGATAGAATAGCAGGAACTGTATCTTGGTGTAATAACCCTCTTGTGAAGTCACTCAGTCATGTCCAACTCTTTGTAACCCTGTGGACCACAGCCCACTAGGCTCCTCTATCCATGGGATTCTCCAGGCAAGAGTACTGGAGTGGGTTGCCATTTAACCCTCTTAGACCTTTCCAAAAAGTAGAAATGGCCACCATTTTGAAGAAATGCTCCCTCATGCAGGAAAGAAACAGAGGTTCCAAATGATAGTATCAAGGGGCAGATGATATCCTGAATTTATGCCTGTCTTCAGTTTATACAAGAGGAGTGCTTGACCTGCCGGGTCCTGGCCACTTGCTCAAAGGCCGTCTCTGGCTATTACCATTATCACCTTGTCTTGTAATATCACTGACTCTCGTGGCCTTCCTTGAGCTGAGATCTAGGTTCCACTAGGGCCCCTTCATGCCTGATTTGATGGAAGTGACAGCAGCTTCAGCACAAAGTCTGACCCTATCAGACTCATGGAAACTCTGCCTTTTTCACTTCTTCCAGCCTTAAATGAAATGGTATTCCATGGGCTGTGGGTTCTCACTCTCCAATGATTACTTGAAAGATGGAGAGGAGGAACACAACCGCAAGCTCAAGGGAGTTAATCAGCTGAACCAGGGTGCAGTGCTTCCACAGTGTTTATCCAGACACATCCACTGTGAACCAGCAACCAGTTGTGTTTTCTCATGAAACGGCAGGAATCCCTGGAACTGCTACTTTGTATTTGCTTTCTCTCCCTCCTTGCCTCATTTCCTCTCTCTGCCCACTCTTAACTGCTCTGGAATTGCGACCCTCGATAAGCCCTTAGCACAAAAGCTTTGCTTCAGTCTCTGTTTTCTAGTGAACTCAGGCTAAGACATGCTCCTATACTTCTTGGTCATCAGCACCATAACCCCAGTTTCAAGGGTCACAAGCCTTAAGGGTGTTCTACACACTTCCCTCCTATTCAGTCTCCCTGTCCACTTTCAATCAAGAGAAAGTCTAAACACTGAAACCTGGTGTGACCTCCATGCTGCAGCTCCTGCCCTCTCTACAACCACTTTCCTTGTTCTTTTCCTCGTTTTGAGGTTCCTCTCAGCTACCATGATCTACTTGCAGGATCTTGTATGTTTCCTTCTGTACATCTTCTCATGAACCTCTGAAATTCACCATTTTCTGTTCTTTTGTTCTCCAGGTCCACCTGGCAAAAACTACTCATCACTCAAGGTGAAGTCCATAGGTCATATCCTCTATGCAACTGTACCTGACACTGCTGCTAGAGAGAATTTAAAAACACGAAACATACACAACTAAAACTTAGGTATTAATAGTCGTTACTCTGTGCTGTCCCAGGCACTTGGCATGTAATATATTCACTCAGTCTCTGCAATAATCCTGTAAATTATATACCAAGATTATCCCCTCTTCCCAGATAAGGAAATTTACACACAAAGAACTTGGGTCACATAAGTAGGGCAGTATTTACGTGGATATCTATGTTCTTAAAAATTGCACTCTCCTGTCTTGCCATCAGACAAGTCTGCCTGGCCAGGCATGCTGTATTCTCTGTTCTATCACAGCATGATGTTTGATGACCGGCTTTATTCATATATGTGCCTCCCAAATAGACTCTTTGTTGCTAGAGCTTAAGACGTTGAAATCACTGCTGTGTGCCTAGCAGAGAGCACAGAGTAGGTACCTGGTAAACATTTGCTTAACTAATTAATTAATTAATCTGGTACAATTTTTAACAATGGTAGATCTTAGACTTGAGTTTGCTATTTTACGAAACACTTTTCCATGAATCATCTTATTTGGTCCTTCCAATGTGACTATGCCAAAGCCTTTGACTGTGTGGATCACAATAAACTGTGCAAAATTTTGAGAGAGATGGGCATACCAGGCCACCTGAGCTGCTTCTTGAGAAACCTGTATGCAGGTCAGGAAGCAACAGTTAGAACTGGACATGGAACAGACTGGCTCCAAATAGGAAAAAGAATACGTCAAGACTGTATATTGTCACCCTGCTTATTTAACTTATATGCAGAGTACATCATGAGAAATGCTGGACTGGAGGAAGCACAAGCTGGAATCAAGATTGCCGGGACAAATATCAATAACCTCAGATATGCAGATGACACCACCTTATGGCAGAAAGTGAAGAAGAACTAAAGAGCCTCTTGATGAAAGTGAAAGAGGAGAGTGAAAAAAATTGGCTTAAAGCTCAACATTCAGAAAACTAAGATCATGGCATCCGGTCCCATCACTTCCTGGCAAATAGATGGGGAAACAGTGGCTGACTTTATTTTGGGGGCTCCAAAATCACTGCAGATGGTGACTGCAGCCATGAAATAAAAAGATGCTTACTCCTTGAAGGAAAGTTATGAACAACCTAGACAGCATATTAATAAGCAGAGACATTACTTTGTCAACAAAAGTCTGTCTAGTCAAGGCTATGGTTTCTCCAGTGGTCATGTATGGATGTGAGAGTTGGACTATAAAGAAAGCTGAGCACCAAAGAATTGATGTTTTTGAACTGTGGTGTTGGAGAAGACTCTTGAGAGTCCCTTGGACTGCAAGGAGATCCAACCAGTCCATCTTAAAGGAGATCAGTCCTGGGTATTCATTGAAGGACTGATGTTGAAGCTGAAACTTCAATACTTTGGCCACCTGATGCGAAGAGTTGACTCATTTGAAAAGACCCTGATGCTGGGAAAGATTGAGGGCAGGATGAGAAGGGGACAACGGAGGATGAGATGGTTAGATAGCATCACTGACTCAATGGACATGGATTTGGGTAGACTCTGGGAGTTTGGTGATAGACAGGGAAGCCTGGCGTGCTGCGGTTCATGGGGTTGCAAAGTGTCAGACACGACTGAGCAACTGAACTGAATATGTCTATAAAATATTCTTAGTGTGGTTAAAGATTTAATAACTGCAACAGGCAAGGCTTGAACTCAAATATTTTCACACAAGACGCAGTGCTTTTCCTGAGTGTATACACTGACTCATCTGTGGTTTCTGTGTGACATAAGGTGAATATTAGGAACAGTTGTGATTTTTCTCATTCTTGTCCCCCTAAGAGCTAGGTAAGACAGCTACATCTATGGAATTCTTTAGAGAGATGGCTAGGCTTGGGCAGAATTTTATAGACCTAAAGTTGTACTTTATCAGAGTAGATTCACTCTAACAGAAAATAAGATTAAACAAGCCATCTAATTTACAGAAAAGTTACGATCTGTTCTGGCCAATAAATTGTATCACCAGTATGTTAAAGACAGTAGTACCAAGCATTGCAAAAGTTCTTGCCTTTGATGTTAAAGGACACTTCACCTCCCTTAGTAACCATCTTTTGAAATTCCCTTGGTAATCCTCCTAATAAGATTTACTAACATTTAAATCTATTAACATATGTCCTTTAGTCAAACCCCTGAAGCTCACTGAAAGTGTTATTAATGTATTTAGCCACTCAGACAATTTAATTGAATGGTTCAAAATGAAAATCATTGTCACGTCTTGAAAATAATTACAACCTTTCATATAAACAAATGATCATGCAAACAATGACTGAAATTCTAATATATACTAAACACTGTACCTAGCACAGCTGGAAATGAAAGAAGTTCCAAGAGCGTGTGGACACTGTTACACTGTTACACTATTGCCTATAAATAATTAAGTACAGTGCTTGGCAAGAAGGAGGTACTCAAAAATATTGGCATAATATATAAATAAAATATCAGGAGTGCATGGCTGCTATCCTTGAAAATATTGCAATATTTTGGGCTCAAGAATCTATCTTGAGCCCATGGACAAATTTATGGTCCACAATTGCACGTGAGCATTTGTGGGGCCACTAGACCAACCCAGGAGAGACAATTTTAGGTATGATATGATATAATATTTGCATTTCAGGCAAAGATGGACGCAATAAAGGACAGAAACAGCAAGGACTTGTCAGAAGTAAAAGAGATTAAGAAGAGGAGGCAAGAATCCACAGAACTATACAAAAAAGGACTTAATGACCTGGATAATCACAATGGTGTGGTTACTCATCTAGAGCCAGACAGTCAAATGGGCCTTAAAAAGCATCACTATGAACAAAAGCTAGTGGAGATGCTGGAATTCCAGCTGAGCTATTTCAAATCCTAAAAGATGATGCTGTGAATGTGCTGCACTCAATATGCCAGCAAATTTGGAAAACTCAGCAATGGGCACAGTGTTAGAAAATGTCTGTTTCATCATTCCAATCCCAAAGAACTGCAATGCCAAAAATGTTCAAACTACCATACAATTGTGCTCATTTCACATGCTAGCAAGGTAATGCTCAAAATTCTTCAAGTTAAGCTTCAACAGTATTTCCAGATGTACAAGATAAGATTCAGAAAAGGCAGAGCAACCAGAGATCAAATTGTCAACATCCACTGGATCATAGAAAAAGCAAGAGAATTCCAGAAAAAACATCTGCTTTTGCTTCACTGACTATGCTAAAGGCTTTGACAGTGTGGATTACAACAAACTGTCGAAAATTCTTAAAGAGATGGGAATACCAGACCGCCTTACCTGCCTCCTGAGAAATCTGTATACAGGTCAAGAAGCAACAGTTAGAACCAGACATGGAACAACAGACTGGTTCCAAATAGGAAAAAGAGTACGTCAAGGCTGTATATTGTCACCCTGCTTATTTAACTTTTATGCATCATGTGAAATGCCAGGCTGGATGAAGCACAAGCTGGAATTAAGATTGCCAGGAGAAATATCAACAACTTCAGATATGCAGATGATATCACTCTAATGGCAGAAAGTAAAGAGGAAACAAAGAACCTCTTTTTCTTTTTTTAAGAGCCTCTTGATGAGAATGAAAGAGGAGAATGAAAAAACTCAACATTCAAAAAAGTAAGATCATGGCATCTGGTCCCATCACTTCATGGCAAATAGATAAGAAAAAATGGAAAGAGTGACTATTTTATTGGGCTCCAAAATTACTGCAGACAGTGACTCCAGCCACAAAATTAAAAGACACTTGCTCCTTGCAAGGAAAGCTATGACAAACCTAGATGGCATATTAAAAAGCAGAGACATCACTTTGCTGACAAAGGTCCATATAGTCAAAGCTATGGTATGGTTTTTAGTAGTTATATATGGATGTAAGAGTTGGACCATAAAAAAGGCTGAGAGCTGACAAATCGATGCTTTTGAACTGTGCTGCTGCAGAAGACTCTTGAGAGCCCCTTGTACTGCAAAGAGATCAAACCAGTCAATTCTAAAGGAAATCAACCCTGGATATTCATTGGAAGGACTGGTGCTGAAGCTCTAATACTTTGGCCACCTGATGTGAAGAGCCGACTCATTAGAAAAGCCCCTAATGCTGGGAAAGATTGAAGGCAGGAGAAGAGGGCGACAGAGGATGAGATGGTTGAATGACATCACCGACTCATTGGACATGAGTGATCAAACTCCAGGACACAGTGAAGGATAGGAAAGCCTGGCATGCTGCAGTCCACGGGGTCGCAAAGAGTCAGACACAACTGAGCAACTGAACAACAACGATAATATGAAAAGTACAATGACATGTGGTGTTAGAAGAGAGAGGTCAAGATTGTGGAAAAGAAAAATGACATAGGTGTGTTCAGGGCTCTTACAATGCTCACTGTAGGAGGCTCCATTTCTCTAATTTATCCCTTTGGAGAAAAGAATAAGGTTGGGGAATGTTCAGGCTGTTTGGACAATCTTTGCAGAGAGCTATGACATAGTAGGTATTTCATACATACTAGGGCATGAATGAAACTGAGTCAAATCAAATGGCTGCTCAGCCCCAGGAGACACAAGAGAGACTCCAGCTAAGCTCTATATCAGCATCTTGTGGTCATGATTGCACCTAACACCCAGGCCCAGAACCAGGATTGAGAAAGATCAATTCACTTCCCACAAGTGGGTGAGGGCAAAGAAGCTTAGTGGTGGGTGGGAAGTTGATGGGGGAGGGGGACAGGCAGCAAATGCTTTCTAAGGGAAGGGCTGCCCCCACCTTGGTGGATCTGTCCCAGGACTTGGTGACCCACAAGCAGGGGCTTCAACAGAAAGGCAAGTCTGGGCTAGAACTGGGCTGGCAAAGTGATTTATCTTGAGAAATTTAGGCCATCCCAGAACTCAGAAAATAGGACTGGGGTAAGTACCTGCCTTATCTTTCCAATGCCAATGTTAAGCAGTTGGGGTGAAGGTGAGGAATTGAGCTGCCATATCACAAACGTATGAAAACAAAAAACTGACCTGAAAATGGCAGAATTGAGAAGATATATAATCCTGGCCTGGAAACAGAAGGGGTATGTTGGAGAGGGGTTTGTTCCATCAGTTCTTGAATGTTAGATCTGCCCTGCCTACTCATATGCCTCAAAAGACACATTTTTTTTCATCCACTTACCAGCCATACAAAGAAATGAAGTACTGATCCAGGCTACTACATGGATGAACTTCCAAAATGTCATGTTAAGTGTAAGAAGTCAGACACAAAATGCCACATATTTTATGATTCCATTCATATGCAATGTCAAGAACAGGCAAATCCATAGAAACAGAAAGCAAATTAGTGGTTGTCAGGAGTTGGGAGTGGGGGGTGTGAAACTGGGAATGAGAATGTAATAGATATGGGGTTTCTTTCAGGGTAGATGGAAAGTCCTAGAATTAGACAGTGACGGTTGTTGCAAAGCTTTGTGAATATGCTAAAAAGAAACCCACTGTATTGTGCATTCAAAAAGGGTAAACGTTATGGTATGTGAAGAATATCTCAATTTTGTTAAAAAAAAAGTAGTAAGAATATACAAATCAGATACAAGAAGAAAATTTCAGGCCACCCTGCACTTTGTGCACAATTCTATGCAGCAGGTCAGCCTTTGGGAAACCCTGGGGACTTTGACTGGTCATTATCAAGCAGCATTGTACCCTTGAGTGTGCATAGCACCTGCCCGCTGGGAGCTTGGCTACGGTCCCAGAAGCAGCACTTTATGCATGGGCCCTAAAGCTGTGCTCCTGGGCCAAATATTTACACCAGAGGCAATGGCTTTCTATCTGTGGGTGGAGGGAGTTTCTACTTTCATATGTTCCCAGAGAACACTGGGACTCAAATAATATGCTGCCAGGCCTGTCTCAACCCAGAGCATAGCAGCAACTACACCAAGCGCGGGGCTTTGAAGAAAACTAGGGCCAAAGAGCACTTAGCAGCCACCAGACACAGTTCTTGAAACCAGGAAAAACCCAAAGACAAAATCCAGGAGCTCTGAGTGGGAAAAGCCATTTAAAAAGAGAGAGGGGTAATTTCTGTGGCCTTCCTATGAGAGTCCAAGATGACAAATTAGAGCAGCTAACATATATGCTAGGTATCCTCCTAAGTGTTTAGAAATACAGATTCATTTTGTTCCCATAATAACTCCACGAGGTAGGTACTATTGCAGTTCTCCCTGTATTTATGGGACGCATAGGCACAGAGAGGTTAAGTAACTAGCTGAAAGTCACACAGCTACCAAGATGTGGTCTGTGTCCTTAGCCCAGCCCACAGTAGTTGTTGGCTGGGTTATGCTGAAGTCAAGAAAGAACATGGACGCCCGTCTTCGACAACGTGAGGGAGGAGGGCAATAGGTCCGGGGAACACAGGGACAACCAAAGACAGCTGCATTCGCAGCATCTATCCTTGCTGATTTTATTGCCGGAGGGAGTCATTCACCCTGTGTGATCAGGGAAGGGACAGGATGCTAAAGGGTGGAGTGTCCCGGGTAGAGCAGGAAGTGGTTTTGTTCAGCCTTCATTCACTCACAGATGTGTGTGAGAGATGAGGAGAAGATACGGGGGTGCCAGGGTGCCCTTTGTCCCAGGTCCTAGTTTTACTCACCAGTTAAGGACGAACTTGACCTGTGAAAAGCTGCCCTTAGCCCTGGAAGAGAGGCGAGGCGTCCAGGCAGGTCTCTGTCTCCATCTAGCGGTCACTATGGGGAACGACACCCAGAGGCGACCCTGCAGCTGAGAGCCGAACTCCAGTTGGGAGGAGAATAGAGGAGGAGTTCTGAGCTCCAGGGGTTGGGGGAAGAGCGGGAGGTTGTGTGAACATAAAGCCCCTTGAATCGTACGTAAAAGCAGCTCCGGGGCATTTCCCGCAGCGGTCACCAGGCCTGCAGAGATTTTTGTGAAGCACACAAGTTCAGAACCACAGCTGGAGTGTCGGAAAGTGGGGCCCAGAGCGGGTGGCTCCAGGCTGGGGGACCCTCCCCTGTGTCGGAGCCCGGTGAGCAGAGGCCGCAGGCGGGGCCCAGCCCTGCGCCCTCTGCTCACAGAGGCAGGACGGTGGAGGGAGTACTGCAGCCACGAGACCTTCCGGGTGGTGGTGAGACCTTCTGGGTGGTGGCGTTCGGCCCTGTTGGTATTCAGACGGCCGGGCGGGCCTCCTGACAGGGGCCCCTGGGACGGCTCACCTCCTTATCGGTCAGAGGCTGGCCCGTCAGCTCTCGGGGCCTTGCTTCCCTCAGCAGCCCACAGACTGGCACAGGCCCAGCCTGCGCCCAGGCTCTCCTTCCCTCCCTTTGCTGTAAGACCCGGGACCCTGCCTCCTCCCCTCTCCGTAGCTGCCACCTCCACCCCTCCCTTTGATTGCCCTTTTCCCTGGAGGCCTGGCTGTGGAGGGGATCACAGGCCCCTGCACCTCCCTACCTGGGCCTCGGAAGCCCGGCACGCAGAGCATCCTGCTTCAAGAGCTGGCCCCCGGATCAGGCGCGAGACGTTCAGGGCACACACAGCAGGGCCACTAACACTACTAGCCAACCACCAACACTACCTACTAAGTACTAACACTACTAACCAACCACCAACACTACCTACTAACTACTAACACTACTAACTAACCACTAACACTACCTACTAAGTACTAACCCTACTAACCAACCACCAACACTACCTACTAAGTACTAACACTACTAACTAACCACTAACACTACCTACTAAGTACTAACACTACTAACCAACCACCAACACTACCTACTAAGTACTAACACTACTAACCACTAACACTACCTACTAACTACTAACACTACTAACCAACCACCAACACTGCCTACTAAGTGCTAACACTACTAACTAACCACTAACACTACCTACTAACTACTAACACTACTAACCAACCACTAACACTACCAACTAACCACTAACACTACTAACCAACCACTAACACTACCTACCAAGTACTAACACCACTAACCAACCACTAACACTATGTACTAACTAACACCACGAACCAACCACTAACACTACCAACTAACTACTAACACTAGGAACCAACCACTAACACTATCTACTAAGTACTAACACTACTAACTAACCACTAACACTACCTACTAACTACTAACACTACTAACCAACCACTAACACTACCTACTAGCTACTAATACTACTAACCAACCACTAACACTACCTACTAACTACTAACACTACAAGCCAACCACCAACACTACTATCCAACCACTAACACTACCTACTAACTACTAACACTACTAACCAACCACTAACACTACTAACCAACCACTAATGCTACCTACTAACTACTAACACTACTAACTACTAAACTACTACCTACCTACTAACTATACTACCTAGAGCAGCAGGCAGCAGAGCGCCCTCCAGAGGTCTCGGAGGCCCCACTGCGGGTCTGTGGGTTTCTTCTGTCTTTGACTCAGTGCTGACACCTGGAGGCCAACTTGGGCTCCTGTCCTTCCCTTTCTTTGATGGTTGACTCTACGCACCTTCCCCTGTTTTAGTGTGCCGCCTTGAAGCATACTCTCTGACCTGAACTCCGTTTCTCATCCCAAGAAAGTAAGGATTCTTCTGATATGCGGAGGCATTTCTCTAACTCCAGATCCCCTTACACTTTTTCTTCCATTAAGTAAACCTCACTATTCATATTTAAAGACTGCATGCGCGCTTATCCACTCAGTCATGTCCGACTCTGTGGGATCCTGTGGATTGTAGTCCGCCAGGCTCCTCTGACCATGGAGATTTTTCAGGGAAGAATACTACAGTCAGTTGCCATTTCCTCCTCCAGGGGATTTTCCTCACCCAGGATTGAACCCGTGTCTCCTGCATTGCAGGTGGATTCTTTATCCGCTAGCCGCCAGGGAAGCCCAATATATACTTCTATTTGCAGTGCAAACCAGTCTCACATGGGGTTGTGCAGGAGAGCTGAGCCTTTTTCTCAATTTCTTGAGGAAATTATTCTCAAGTGAAATTAATTGGCCCTTATCTGCACAGGAATTGATAGTCAAAGATCTAGTGGTAAGAGGATACCTGGTTCATCTTTCTCAAAAATACTAGCATGGGCAAGACCAACTCTAAGCCACACCAAAGTCATGTTATCTGGATACTGTTTATGAGTCTGGGATAAATTCAGGTAGAGGTGGGTGAGTTAGAGTATCAAGCATGAGATGAAAGACCTTGGGAGCTTATTAGAACAGGGAAGAACCAACATAATCAAGTAAGTAAGTCTGAAGGACTGATGCTGAAGCTGAAACTCCAATAATTTGGCCACCAGATGTAAAGAAATGACTCATCAGAAAAGACCCTGATGCTGGGCAAGATTGAAGGCAGGAGGAGAAGGGGACGACAGAGGATGAGATGGTTGGATGCCATCACCGACTCGATGGACATGAGGTTGAGTAAACTCCAGGAGTTGGTGATGGACAGGGACGCCTGGCATGCTGAGTCCATGGGGTTGCAAAGAGTCGGACACGACTGAGCAACTGAACTGAACTGAAGTATGAACCACAATGAATGAGAAAGGCAAAGACCAGAGCTTGAAAAGCTATATGAAACATTAGTCCTGACCATAGCTCAGATGAATGAGGGAAGACTATAAATAGGCAGAATGGAATTGTTCAGGTCAGAAGCATAAAGATTACAAAGCAAGCAGGGAACAAGGGACTGGTAAGAATAAATAAGAGGGAAACTGCAAGCTTACAAGAGAGTCAGAGGTTTGTTTTCATATGGTACCAACTACTGAGTGTTGAGATATTGAAGGTAACTTCACTACAATATGATTCAGAAAATATTCCCTATGACTCAATTTATTTAGTTCTTTAAAAACACTGACCCCATACAGCTTTTTTAAAATGTCATAAGGTCTCACAGAGAACGAAATTACAAAAAAATTTGTGCAAATTGTAAGGCATTCCTTAGAATGCCTCCACTTCAGGAAAACTTAAACATAACTTTTCTTAGGAAAGTACACTGGTTAAAACCCAGCCATGATTCTAAGCTTCAATCAACGACTCAGTTGCTAATAGATTCAGTGATTCTCAACCAGGGGTGATGGCATAGGAGTTTGAGGGGCATAGCAGAAATACTTGTGAAAATTAAAAACACTCAGTCCAGTCTACTTAGACCCACCATGCTTGGAAGGGTCAGGGGGAGGAAAGGACAGAGGCAGCTACACAGAAAAAAAACAAAAATCTTTCCCAGGTAATTTGACACATAGCCACAAACACATTTTTCCATTAAAGAAATGTTGAATTATGATGAGTAGCTAAAAATAAAATGTACTCAATGATCAGTTCAGTTCAGTCACTCAGTCATGTCCGACTCTTTGCAACTCTATGAATCGCAGCACACCAGGCCTCCCTGTCCATCACCAATTCCTGGAGTTCACTCAAACTCGCGTCCATCGAGTCGGTGGTGCCATCCAGCCACCTCATCCTCTGTCGTCCCCTTCTCCTCTCACCTTCAATCTTTCCCAGCATCAGGGTCTTTTCAAATGAGTCAATTCTTACCATCAGGTGGCCAAAGTATTGGACTTTCAGCTTCAACATCAGTGCTTCTAATGAACACTCAGGACTGACTTCCTTTAGAATGGACTGCTTGGATCTCCTTGCAGTCCAAAGGACACTGAAGAATCTTCTCCAACACCACAGTTCAAAAGCATCAAATCTTCGGCGCTCAGCTTTCTTTATACTTCAACTCTCACATCCATACATGACCACTGGAAAAAACATAGCCTTGACTAGACGGACCTTTATTGGCAAAGTAATGTCTCTGCTTTTTAATATGCTGTCTAGGTTGGTCATACCTTTTCTTCTAAGGAGTAAGCGTCTTTTATTTCATGGTGGCAGCCATATTCTGCACCTATTTTGGAGCCCAAAAATAAAGTCTGCCACTGTTTTCACTGTTTATCCATCTATTTGCCATGAAGTGAGGGGACCAGATGCCATGATCTTAGTTTTCTGAATGTTGAGTTTTAAGACAAATTTTTCACTCTCCTCTTTCACTTTCATCAAGAGGATCTTTAGTTCTTCTTCACTTTCTGCCATAAAGGTGGTGTCATCTGCATATCTGAGGTTATTGATATTTTTTCTAGCAATCTTGATTCCAGCTTGTGCTTCATTCTGACCAGCGTGTCTCATGATGTACTCTGCATATAAGTTAAATAAGCAGGGTGACAGTATACAGCCTTGACATACTCCTTTTCTTATTTGGAACCAGTCTGTTGTTCCATGTCCAGTTCTAACTGTTGCTTCCTGACGTGCATACAGGTTTCTCAAGAGGCAGGTCAGATAATCTGGTATTCCATCTCTTTCAGAAATTTCCACAGTTTATTGTGATCCACACAGGCAAAGGCTTTGGCATAGTCAATAAAGCAGAAATAAATGTTCTTTTGGAACTCTCTTGCTTTTTCAATCATCCAACAGATGTTGGCAATTTGATCTCTGGTTCCTCTGCCTTTTCTAAAACCAGCTTGAACATCTGGAAGTTCACAGTACACAATTTGCTAAAGCCTGCCTGGCTTGGAGAATTTTGAACATTACTTTACTAGCTTGTGAGATGAGTACAATTGTGAGGTAGTTTGTGCATTCTTTGGCATTGCTTTTCTCTGGGATTGGAATGAAAACTGACCTTTTCCAGTCCTGTGGCCACTGCTGAGTTTTCCAAATTTGCTGGCATATTGAGTGCAGCACTTTCACAGCATCATCTTTCAGGATTTGAAACAGCTCCACTGGAATTCCATGACCACCACTAGCTTTGCTCATAGTGATGCTTCCTAAGGCCCACTTGACTTCACATTCCAGGATGTCTGGTTCTAGGTGAGTGATCACACTATCATGGTTATCTGGGTCATGAAGATCTTTTTGTATGTTCTTCTCAGAAACGTCTGAGAGGGGCTACCCCACATCCAAGGTCAGGGGTGGCCGCTGAGAGGAGCAACCTCACGTCCAAGGAGCAGTGACTGCATGGGCGCAGGAGGGGCTGAAAGGAGCCACTCCACGTACAAGGTCAGGAGGGACGTCCTCATCCAAGGTAAGGAGCAGTGGCTGTGCTTTGCTGGAGCAGCTGTGAAGAGATACCTCATATCCAAGGTAAGAGAAACCCAAGTAAGATGGTAAGTGTTGCAAGAGGGCATCAGAGGGCAGACACACTGAAACCATAATCACAGAAAACTAGCCAATCTGATCACATGGGCCACAGCCTTGTCTAACTCAATGAAACTAAGTCATGCCGTGTGGGGCCACCCAAGATGGACGGGTCATGGTGGAGAAGGCTGACAGAATGTGGTCCACTAGAGAAGGGAATGGCAAACCACTTCAGTATTCTTGCCTTGAGAACCCCATGAACAGTATGAAAAGACAAAATGATTTGATACTGAAAGGGGAACTCCCCAGGTCGGTGAGTGCCCAGTATGCTACTGGAGATAAGTGGAGAAATTACTCCAGAAAGAATGAAGGGATGGAGCCAAAGCAAAACCAATACCCAGCTGTGGATGTGACTGGTGATAGAAGTAAGGTTCAATGCTGTAAAGAGCAATATTGCATAGGAGCCTGGAATGTTAGGTCCATGAATCAAGGCAAATTGGAAGTAGTCAAACAGGAGGTGGCAAGACTGAATGTCGACATTCTAGGAATCAGCGAACTAAAATGGACTGGAATGGGTGAATTTAACTCAGATGACCATTATATCTACTACTGTGGGCACGATTCCCTTAGAAGAAATGGAGTAGCCATCATGGTCAACAAAAGAGTTTGAAATGCAGTACTTGGATCCAGTCTCCAAAACGACAAAATGATCTCTGTTCATTTTCAAGGCAAACCATTCAATATCATGGTAATCCAAGTCTATGCCCCAACCAGTAATGCTGAAGAAGCTGAAGTTGAACAGTTCTGTGAAGACCTACAAGATCTTTTAGAACTAACACCCAAAAAAGATATCCTTTTCATTATAGGGGAAGCACCTGGAGTAACAGGCAAATTTGGCCTTGGAGTACAGAATGAAGCAGGACAAAGGCTAACAGAGTTTTGCCAAGAGAACGCACTGGTCATAGCAAACACCATCTTCCAACAACACAAGAGAAGACTCTACACATGGACATCACCAGATGGTCAACACCAAAATCAGATTGATTATATTCTTTGCAGCCAAAGATGGAGAACCTCTATACAGTCAGCAAAAACAAGACTGGGAGCTGACTGTGGATCAGATCATGAACTCCTTATTGCCAAATTCAGACTTAAATTGAAGAAAGTAGGGAAAACCACTAGACCATTCAGGTATGACCTAAATCAAATCCGTTATGATTATACAGTGGAAGTGAGAAATAGATTTAAGGGACTAGATCTGATAGATAGAGTGCCTGATGAACTATGGACAGAGGTTCGTGACATTGTACAGGAGACAGGGATCAAGACCATCCCAATGGAAAAGAAATATAAAAAGGCAAAATGGCTGTCTGAGGAGGCCTTACAACTAGCTGTGAAAAGAAGAGAAATGAAAAGCAAAGGAGAAAAGGAAAGATATAACCATTTGAATGCAGAGTTCCAAAGAATAGCAAGGAGAGATAAGAAACCTTCTCCTCAGCAATCAATGCAAAAAAAGAGGAAAACAACAGAATGAAAAAGACTAGAGATCTCTTCAAGAAAATTAGAGATACCAAGGGAACATTTCATGCAAAGATGGGCTCAATAATTGAAGGACAGAAATGGTATAGACCTAACAGAAGCAGAAGATATTAAGAAGAGGTGGCAAGAATTCATGGAAGAACAGTACAAAAAGGATCTTCGTGACCCAGATAATCATGATGGTGTGATCACTCATCAAGAGCCAGACATCCTGGAATGAGAAGTCAAAGTGGGCCTTAGAAAGTATCACTATGAATAAAGCTAATGGAGAGGATGGAATTCCAGTGGAGCTATTTCAAATCCTGAAAGATGATGCTGTGAAGTGCTGCACTCAATATGCCAGCAAATTTGGAAAACTCAGCAGTGGCCACAGGACTGGAAAAGTCAGTTTTCATTCCAATTCCAAAGAAAGGCAATGCCAAAGAATGCACAAACTACTTCACAATTGTACTCATCTCACAAGCTAGTAAAGTAATGCTCAAAATTCTCCAAATTAGGCTTCAGCAATATGTGAACCATGAACTTCCAGATGTTCAAGCTGGTTTTAGAAAAGGCAGAGGAACCAGAGATCAAATTGCCAACATCCGCTGGATCATCGAAAAGCAAAAGAGTTCCAGAAAAACATCTATTTCTGCATTATTGACCATGCCAAAGCCTTTGACTGTGTCGATCATAATAAACTGTGGAAAATTCTGAGAGATAGGAATACCAGACCATCTGACCTGTCTCTTGAGAAACCTATATGCAGGTCAGGAAGCAACAGTTAGAACTGGACATGGAACAACAGACTGGTTCCAAATAGGAAAAGGAGTATGTCAAGGCTGTGTATTGTCACCTTGCTTATTTAACTTCTATGCAGAGTACATCATGAGAAACGCTGGACTGGAAGAAGCACAAGTTGGCATCAAGATTGCTGGGAAAAATATCAATAGCCTCAGATATGCAGATGACACCACCCTTATGGCAGAAAGTGAAGAGGAACTAAAAAGCCTCTTGATGAAAGTGAAAGAAGAGAGTGAAAAAGTTGGCTTAAAGCTCAACATTCAGAAAACTAAGATCATGGCATCTCTTCCCATCACTTCATGGGAAATAGATGGGGAAACAGTGGAAACAGTGTCAGACTTTATTTTGGGGGGCTCCAAAATTACTGCAGATGGTGACTGCAGCCATGAAATTAAAAGACGCTTACTCCTTGAAGGAAAGTTATGACCAACCTAGATAGCATATTCAAAAGCAGAGACATTACTTTGTCAACAAAGGTCCATCTAGTCAAGGCTATGTTTTTTCCAGTGGTCATGTATGGATGTGAGAGTTGGACTGTGAAGAAAGCTGAGTGCCGAAGAATTGATGCTTTTGAACTGTGGTGCTGGAGAAGACTCTTGAGAGTCCCTTGGACTGCAAGGAGATCCAACCAGTCCATCCTAAAGGAGATCAGCCCTGGGTGTTCATTGGCAGGACTGATGCTGAGGCTGAAACGCCAATATTTTGGCCACCTCATGCGAAGAGTTGGCGCATTGGAAAAGACCCTGATGCTGGGATTGGGGGCAGGAGAAGGGAATTATAGGATGAGATGGCTGGATGACATCACTGACTCAATGGACATGAGTTTGGGTAAACTCCAGGAGCTGATGATGGAAAGGGAGGCCTGTTGTGCTGAGATTCATGGGGTTGCAGAGAGTCAGACACGACTGAGGGACTGAACTGAACTGAACTCTGTATTCTTGCCACCTCTTCTTAATATCTTCTGCTTCTGTCCTTTATCGAGCCCATCTTTGCATGAAATGTTCCCTTGGTATCTCTAATTTTCTTGAAAAGATCTCTAGTCTTTCCCATTCTATTGTTTCCTTCCATTTGTTTGCACTGATCACTGAGGAAGGCTTTCTTATCTCTCCTTGCTAATTCTTTGGAACTCTGCATTCAAATGGTTATATCTTTCCTTTTCTCCTTTGCTTTTCACTTCTCTTCTTTTTATAGGTATTTGTAAGGCTTCCTCAGACATCCATTTTGCCTTTTGGATTTCTTTTCCATGGAGATGGTTTTGCTCCCTATCTCCTGTACAATGTCACGAACCTCCGTCCATAGTTCATCAGGCACTCTATCTTTAATCTATTTCTCACTTCCACTGCATAATCATAAGGGATTTGATTTAGGTCATACCTGAATGGTCTAGTGGTTTTCCCTACTTTCTTCAATTTAAGTCTGAATTTGGCAATAAGGAGTTCATGATCTGAGCCACAGTCAGCTCCTGGTCTTGTTTTTGCTGACTGTATAGAGCTTCTCCATCTTTGATGCTCAATGAAGAAGAAAGAAACATAAAGACAAGTGTGAAACATTTTATTGTATTTATTTAATAATGTAATTGCAAAAGTATATATCCTTTAATAGATGTATGAAGAAAGTCATTTGTCCATTTCTTTGAAGTGATGAACAAAATGTTATATAAATAGAAATAGGTGGTTACTTGGTTGTTTTCACAAGAATGCAATCATTTACTCCGTGACTTGTTTTTCTCACTTACTATATGATGGACATCTATCCGAGTCAACTATATATATATGTATATAAAATATATAATTGCTTTTAATAGTTGCATAGTAATGATAGCAGCAATGTATAACACTTTATAAACTATTCCTTTCTCTTCTGGGTGAAACTTCAGTTTGGTTTCAGTTGTTGTTGTTGTTGTTGTTTTTACAGTACAAGTAAAACTGAAATAAACATTTTGTAGATATATCTTTGTGCGTTGATGCTTTTGATCCCAAAGGACTAATTCCCCAAAGTGAGTGTGCTGAGTAAAAGCAAATGTTTTATACTATTACCAAACATTATCATAACTATTTCATTAAAAGCTTTTAGCAGTTTATACCCCCACCAGTGTGTGTGGCCAGCTCTTTCCCTCTCCATCTTCACCAGCAGAGGATTTGCTCCTTTAGTGGTTGGTACTTAATTTTGCAGCTCCCTCACAAATAATAAAGTTAAGAATTTTTGCATGTTTATTGGACATTTTTAGTTTCTCTTCCGGGAGTTTCCTGTATTTTCCTGATTTTTTCATTTGATTTACCCTGATCAATATATATTTAATCTTTGTCTGACACATGTGCCATATATTTCAATTTATTGTTTCTCATTTGGTTTTGTCTTTAGTGATTTCTTTTTGCTGTTTGTTTCTACAGAGGACTTAGTTTAGTTTATTTGGAGAGGGGTTAATTTTTATTGGATATAGTTGATTTACAATGTTAATTTCTGCTGTATAGCAAGGTGCTATATGTTATACATAAACATATATGTTATACACATACATATATCTACTCTTTCTTACATTCTTTTCCCATATAGGTCAGTACAGAGTATGGAGTAGAGTTCCCTGTTCTATACACTAGGTGCTTACTAGTTATCTATTTCATACATAGTAGTGTGTATATGTGACTTCTGGGTTACTTACAAAGGTCTTGCCTATTTAAAGACTACCCCCTTTTCTTTTAAAGACTACTACATTTTTCTTTCATAGTGCATTGTTTTACTTAAGGTATTAATCCAGCTGTATGTTACTTCCACACAAAACATGAGGAAAGGGGCTGGTTTAATTTTGCTCCATGAATTTCCAATTTTTCCAGTATTATTTATTAAAAAAAAAAAACACTCTTTGCTGACAGGCACTGAACACTTCTTTTGTTATGTGGTTGTTCACTTGCAAAGTCGTGTCTGACTCTGCAACCCCATGAACTGTAGCGTGCCAGGCTCCTCTATTCTTCACTATCTCCTGGAGTTTGCTTTCTGGTCCAGCTCTCACATCCATACATGACTACTGACAAAACCATAGCTTTGACTATACAGATCTTTGTTGGCAAAGTGATGTCTTTGCTTTTTGTATGTTGTCTAGTTTTGTCATAGGGTGCCTTCCAATTTCATGGCTACAGTCCCCATCTGCAGTGTTTTTGGAGCCTCTAGAAAAGAAAATATGTGACAGCTTCCACTTTTGCTCCTTCTATTTGCCATGAGGTCATGGGACAAGATGCCACTATCTTAGTTTTCTTTTAATGTTGACTTTTGTCATGTATTAATCATTAATCCATGTATATCAATACTTGGATCCATATCTGAAATCTCTATTTGTCCCCACTAATGTACTTGGCATTTTTTTACTCCAATCTATGGGTCCGCAAGAGCTGGAGTAAAATGACTAATTCTCTTGAAGAATATGTATGACTTACTGTGTTCCCTTTTAATTCAGACCAGATGAATTGATATTTCTAATTAGTGTTTATATCTTAGGTGCTAATGAAAATTTTATTCAAATTTGTCTACAAAATAATACATAATAAAGAAAATATAGTATCTGTACTTAGAGTAAACATTACAAAATGAGTGCTAGTGCAATTTTCTCACCTTGTTATGCTTTCAAATCACCTAAACATGATTTCAATTCACTGATCTTGATGGATAAGCATAACTTTTATTGTTATAATGAACATACAATATTATATTAGCTTCAGGTGTACAATATAGTGATTCAATATTTTTATCCATTATGAAATGATCTAAGACCAGTTACCATCTGTAACCATACAAAGTCATTACAATATTATTGGCTATATTCATTATGTGTACATCACATCCCTGTTATCTGCTTATAGTTGAATTATGTACTGTTTAATCTACTTTACCTATTTCATCCATTGCTCACATACCTCCCCTCTGGCAACCACTAGTTTATTCTCTGTATCTATTAATCTGTTTCTGGATATTTTTATTAATTTGTTCACTTGTTTTATTTTTAGATTCCACATATAAGTAATAACATACAATATTCATCTTTACCTAACTTAGTTCACTTACATAATGCCCTCCAGGCCCATCCATGTTGTCAAAAATGGCAGATTTCATTATTTTTTCTGGCTATTATGCCATTGTACTATATATACCATATCTTCATATAGATTCATCTGTGGATGGACACTTAGGTTGCTTTCATATCTTGACTATTGTAAATAATGCTGCAACTTTTTATTCATGGTAAAATGCATATAACATAAAACTTACTATCGTAACTATCAAGTGTGCAGTTAACTATTGTTAAGTGTATTCACATTAATATGCAACCAACTGCCAGAATTATTTCATATCCATGAATCACAGACTCCTGATCTCTCCTTTCCCCAGCCTCTGGCAACCACCATTCTACTATTTTTATGAATTTAACTTCTCTAGATGACTCATATTTGTCTTTTTTGTGAATATTGTTTTTTAATTTAATTGTTTGTCTTTGGCTGCACTGGGTCTTCATTGTTGCACGCAGACTTTCTCCAGTTGTGGCAAGCAGCAGCTATTCTCTAGTTGTGGTGCATGATCCTATGCATATGGGCTTTTCATTGCAGTGGCTTGTCTTGTTGCAGAGCATGTGCTCTGAGGTGCACAAGCTTCAGTAATTGTGGCACACAGGCTTAGTTGCCCTGAAGCATATGGGAATCTTCCCAGACCAGGGATCAAACCCATGTCTCCTGCATGAGCACCTGGATTCTTAACCACTGGACCTCCAGGGAAGTCCTGTGACATTTATGTGACTTAGCACGTCTCAAAATTTTCTTCCCTTTTAAGTCTGGGCTGAATAATATCCCATTGTGTGTATATCTGTGAGTGGACATTTGGGTTGCTTCTACCATTTGGCTATTGTGAATAATACTTGACAATGCTTTCAGCTTTTCACTGTTGAGTATGATGTTAGCTGTGGGTTTTTCATTCCATTTATCTTTACTATGTTGAGGTATGTTCCCTCTATGCCCACTTTCTGGAGAGTTTTTATCATAAATAGATGTAGAATTTTACCAAAACCTTTTTCTGCATCTATTGAGGTGAGCATGTGATTTTTATACTTTAACATGTTAATGTGGTGTATCACACTGATTGATTTGCAGATATTGAAAAATCCTTGCAGCCCTGGAATAAATCCCACTTGATTATGGTGTATGATTCTTTTAATGTATTGCTGGATTTGGTTTGCTGGTACTTTCTTGAGAATTTTTGCATCTGTGTTAATCAATGATATTGGCCCATAGTTTTCTTTTTGGTGTGCTATCTTTGTCTGGTTTAGGTATCAGACGGTGACCTCATAAAATGGGTTCAGAAGTATTCCTTCCTCTGCAATATTTTGAAATAGTTTTAGAAGACTAGGTGTTAACTCTCCTCTAAATGTTTGGTAAAATTCACCTGTGAAGCCATCTGTCCCTAGACTTTTGTTGGGAGTTTTTAAGTTAAAGATTCAATTTTATAAGTTTGTTTATATCTTCTGTTTCTTCTTGGGAAATTGTACTTTTCTAAGAATCTGTCCATTTCTTCTAGGTTGTTCATTTTATTGGGATGTAGTTGTTTGTAGTAGTCTCTTATGATTCTTTGTATTTCTGCGGTATCAGTTATAATTACCCCCTTTCTCATTTCTGATGCATATATCCGGAGAAAACTCATGCATCTCAATGTTTGTGGCAGCACTATTTACAATAGGCAAAACATGTAAGCAACCTACGTGTCCATCAACAGATGAATGGATAAAGATATGGTATATGAATACAATGGAATATTATTCAGCCATTAAAAATGCCATTTTCAGCAACATGGATGGAACTAGAGATTACTATACTAAGTGAAGCAAATCAGCCAGTGAAAGATAAATATCATGACATCAGTTGACTTTTGTGTATGAGACAGTAGTTGAGCTTCATTTTTTTTGCATGACTCTACAGTTTTGCCAGTACCACCTACTGAAGACACTAGCCTTTTTCCATTACATGTTCTTTGCTCCTTTGTCCTAAATTAATTTTTCCATACAAATACATGGGTTTATTTCTGGACTCTCAATTTTGTCCCATTGATATATGTATCTGTTTTTCTGGTAATAACATGCTGTTTTGATTTCTATGGATTTGAAAGAGTGTGATACCTCCAAATTTGTTTTTTTTTTTATTCCCTCAGAATTGTTAGGATCTTTTGTGGTTCCATAGAAATTTTAGTTCTATTGGAAATAGTTCTATTTAGTTCCATAGAAATAGTTTCTGTGATATACGTTTTGGGGATTTTGGTAGACATTGTATTGAATATGTATATTGCTTTATGTATATGAATATTTTGACAATGTTAATTCTTCAAATTCGTGAGTGTGGATATCTTTCCACTTATTTGTGCCTTCTTCAAGTTCTTTCAATAATGTCATATAGTTTTCAGTGTATAGGTTTTCAACCTCCACGGTTAAATTGATTCCCAGGTATTTTATTCTTTGTGTTGCAATTGTGAATGGTATGCTTTCTTAACTTCTCTTTTTCATAGTTCACTATAGGCATAAAAATTTCAAAAGAACTTTATATATTGATTTTTGCATACTGAAACTTTACTGAATTGATTGGTTCTAATAGCTTTTTGGTGGAGTTTTAGGGTTTAGTTATGGTTTGTTGTATATGGGCTTTCTTATGTAGAGATAAATCCTTTCTATACCTACTTTACTGAGAGTTTTATCATAAAATTTTGTCAAATGCCTTTTCTACATCTAATTCAGATGATCATATGGTTTTTCTCCTTCATTTTATTAATGTAATGTATCATGTTGATTGAGTTGCAGATATTGAACCATTCTTCAATTCTGGAATAAATCCCATTTGATTATGGTGTATGAACCTATCAATGAATTTTTGCTTAGTTTGTTACTATTTTGTTGAGGATTTTTGCATCTACATTCATCAAAGATACTGGCCTGTAATTTTTTTCTTTTGCAATGTCTTTATCTGGTTTGGGTATCAGGTTAATGCTTATCTCATAGAAAGACTTTGGAATCATTCCTTTCTCTTCAATTCTTTTGAAATAGTTTGAGGATAGGCATTAAATTGTCTTTGAATGTTTGGTAGAATTCACCTGTGAAGCTCTCTGGTCCTGGACTATTGTTTGAAGGGAGATTTTGATTACTGTTTTAATCCCTGTGAAGTCATATTGATCAATGATAACAACTCTTCAGATTTTCTATTTCTTCATGATTCAGTCTTGGAAGGTTGTATGATTATAAGAATTTTCCCATTTCTTCTACTTTGTACAATTTGTTGACATATAGTTGTTCCTAGTAGTCTCTAAAACTCTTTTCTACTTCTGTTGTATCCACTATTATTGATTCTCTCTCATTTCTAATTTTATTTACTAGAGCTATCTTTTTTTCTTAGTGAATCTAGATAAAGGTTTATCAATTTTATCTTCTCAAAGAACCAGCTCTTCATTTCATTGATCCACTCTGATTTTTACTATTTCTACTTCTTTTACTATTTACTATTTTTACTTCTTTTACTATTTACTACTTCTATTAACTTTAGGTTTCATTTGTCTTCTTTTATAGTTCCTCTAGGATTAAAATTAGATTATTTATTTGATATTTTTCTTGTTTCTTGAGGTAGGCTCATATTACTATAAACTTACTTCTTAGTACCACTTTTGCTGGATCCCATAGATTTTGGTATATTGTATTTTCATTTTGGGTTGTATTTGGGCACTTGTTAATTTCTCCTTTAAATTCTTTATTAACCCAATAGTTGTTCAGTATCAAGTTGTCCAGTCTCCACCTATTTATGATTTCTTCCAGCTTTCTTCTCATATCTGATTTCTAGTTTCATATCACTGTACTTGTAAAAGGTGCTTGATGCAATTGCAGTATTCTTAAATGTATTGAATATTGTTCTGTGTCCAAACATATGATCTCTACTTTAAAATGTTCCATGTGTGCTTGAGAAGAAAGTGCATTCTGATGCATTTGGATGGGATGCTCTGTGCAAATCTATCACATCCATCTGAGCTAATATTTCATTTAAGGCCACTGTTTCCTTGTTGACTTTCTATCTGGATGATCTGTCCATTGATGTAAGTTGGGGAGTGGGGGTAAAGTCCCCTGTTATTATTGTGTTGCTGTCAATGTCTCCTGGAGGCAGCATGTATTAAAAGTTAGGTCTTATTTTTAAAGTCATTCAACTACTGAATGTCTCTTGATTGGTGAATTCAATCCATTTACATTTAGAGTAATTGCTGGTAGATAAGGACTTAGTACTAACATTTTATTTTTGCTTTCTGGTTACACTGTATCTCAGTTGTTCTTTTCCTTTTTTTCTGTCTGCCATTTTGGTTTGGTGGTTTTCCATGATGTTTTAACTCAGATTCATCTTTTGTATGTTTCATGTCTCTGTTCTAGGTTTGTTTTGTGGTTCCTATGAGTGTAGTTTAAAATATCTCATAGATAAAATAGTCCCTTTTCTGTTGATAGCATCTTCACTTACCTATATGGGTTCTATCCATTTTTCTTCCCCTTTTGCATTTTTGTTGTCTTAAATTATCCCTTTTAAGTTATGAGTCTGTTACCAAATTGAGGTAGCTGTAGTTTTTTGTCCTTTCCTCCCCTTTAACCTTTATACTATTCTAAAGTGTTAAAAAAAAAAACTTATTCTGATAAAGAGTTTCAACTTTCAGATTCTGCCTACCTATCATCTTACTCAATGTTTTGTATATTTTTGCCTTTTCACTTCTGGTAGAAGAACTCCTTTCACTATGTCTTGTAAGGCAGGTCAGCATTGATGAATTACCTATGCTTTTGTTGTCTGAGAAAGTTTCATTTCTCCATCATATCTGAATGGTAATTCTGCTGGATAGAGTATTCTTCGGTGGCAGCTTTTATCTTTCAGTATTATGAGAATGTCACTCCGTTCCTTCTTGGTCTGTAGCTTCTGCTGATAGCCTAATGGGGATTCCTTTGTAGTCTACCATCTTTTCTTCTCTGGCTGCCTTTAAAATCCACTGACTTTTGATAGTTTCAATATGACATGTTTTGAAGGCCTTTTGCATTGAGTAATTAGATGTCCTCTTAGCTTCATGAACTTGTGTATCTAGCTCCTTCCCCAGGCTTCAAAAGTTCTCAGTCATTACTTCTTTAAACAAACTCTCTGCTCCCTTCTCCCTCTTTTCTTCTGGGATACCCACTACAAAATATTCTCCTTCATAAAAAGTCAGATAGCTTATGTAGAAATCCTTCACTTTGAAATAGCTTATCTCTTCTACTTGTATTATTTCTAGATTTCTATCTTTGACCTTGCTAATTCTCCCTTCCATATGGTCGGCTCTATTTCCAATGATTTCTAGTGTATTCTTCACCTTATTACATTCTTCAGTTCCAGAACTTGTTTGTTGTTTCAGAGTTTCAATCTCTTTGGTAAAGTATTCCTTCTGTTCATTGATTTTGAGCTCATTAAACTACCTTTCTGGGTTTTCTTGTAGTTTGTTGGGTTTCTTCATGACAGGTATTTTAAGTTCTCTCTCAGATCACAATATTCCATGACTTTAAGTATGGTTTCTGGAGCACTGTCATTTTCTTTTGGTGGTATAGTGTTATTATGATTCTTCACGGTGCTTGATGAATTGTCCCCTTGCCAATACATCTGAAGTTAAATGATACATTAGAAGTTAAGAGTTCTTTGCTTCCCAGTAAGTGGCAATGTAACACAAGTTTTTGTTTCTCTTACCTGTGGTGCTTCTGGTTATATCTGAGAGTTGACTTTCCAGCCTTCAATGTCTTTGTTAGAAGTGTGGCTCCATACCCTTGTTGTTGCTTCTTGTGCCTCCAGGGTTTTTGTTGTCTTGATTCTTCCAGAGCCACTGTCATCACAGGGATTGTGGGCTCTCCCCTTGTGCCCAGGATCCCCTGCTTTGCAAGCTGTACCATGGGGGAAGGGAGTCAGTGAGGGAGGAGACAGGATCAGACAAGTGCCTCTACCATGCCTGGCGTAAGGTTTGTGGTATCCACCTCTGCGGATGGCGGCTTAGGGGCTAGGGTTGTGTGTCCTAGAAACTGGAGGGATGGGGTCCCAGTCTCCACTGCCATGGCTCCCCAGTTACCTGTAATCCTTGGGAGGCTAGGAGTCTTATGCACTGCCTTCCCTGTTGATACTGGGTTCTCTAAAGACACAGATTCATCTGCTGTTTTCAGAGGGCTGGGATTACAGGCACCAACTTCCCTGTTCCTCAGGTTCTGCCTCCTCTCCATGTTCCAGTATATGTACCTTTAGAGGTACAGATGTGTGCAATTCTCTTGGGCAAAAGCATTGTGAATGTTTTAGTGGTTATAGATTAAAGTACAGAGAGAAAGGTAGTTTTGCAGTCTGCCATGTTGTCTTTTTGAAAACAGCCATCCTAATAGATGTGAGGTGATATCTTATTGTGGTTCTAATTTGCATTTCCCTGATGATTAGTGATGTTGAGCATGTTTTCATATACCTATTGGCTATTGTCTCTTTTTATCTTTTCTTGAGATATGGTTGATGTAGAATATTGTTACATATGTACAACATGATTCAATTATTAAAGGTTATACTCCATTCATAATCCTTATAAAATAGACTATATTCCTTGTGTTGCATAATATATCATTGTAGCTTATTTATTTTATACATAGTAGTCTGTATACCTCTTAATCCCCTACTCCTGTCTTGTCTCTTTACCCTTTCCCTCTCTGCACTGGTACTAATTTCTCCTCTCCATCTGTGAGTCCGTTTCCTTTTGTTATATTCATAGTTTTCATTTTTAGAGTCCATATATAAGTGATACACATTATTTTGTCATGCCTGACTTATCTCAATTAGCATGACAGCCTCCAAGTCCATCCATATTACTGAAAATGCAAATTTTCATTCTTTTTATGAGTGAGTGGTAATCCATTGTGTGTGTGTAGGGCACACCTTCTTTGTCCATTCATGTGTTGATGAGCATTTGGGTTGCGTCTATATGTTGGCAATTGTAAAGAATGGTGCTAGAACACTGGAGTGCATGTATATTTTTGAATTAGCATTTTCACTTTTTTGGATAAATGCCCAAGAATAAAACTACTGAGTCATATGGTTTTATTTTTAGTTTTTTCATAAACTTCTATACTGTTTTCCAGAGTCTGCATCAGTTTACATTTCCAGAAACAGTGCATGAGAGTTCTTGTTTCTCTACATCCTTGGCAACATTTGTTATTTATGTTCTTTTTGGTAACAGCCATTCTAACAGGTGTGTGGTGATATCACATTGTGGTATCTCATCAGAGAATTTGCATTTCTCTGATGATTAATAATATTGAGCATCTTTTCATGGGCATGTTGGCCATCTGTATGTGTTTCTTTGGGAAAATGTCTATTCAGGTCTTCTACCCATTTTTAAATCCAATTATTTATTTATTTATTTGACATTGAGTTGTATGAGGTGTTTATATATGCTAGATATTAATACTTATTGGTCATCAGTTCAGTCGCTCAGTCATGTCCAACTCTTTGCAACCCCATGGATTGCGGCACACCAGGCTTCCCTGTCCATCACCAACTCCCGGAGCTTGCTCAAACTCATGTCCATAGAATTGGCCATCCAACCATCTCATCTTCTGTCATTCCCTTCTCCTCCCAGCTTCAATCCTTCCCAGCATCAGGTCTTTTACGATGACTCAGTTCTTTGCATCAGGTGGCCAAAGTATTGGACTTTCAGCATCCAGTGAATAGTCAGGACTGATTTCCTTAATGATTGACTGGTTTGATCTTCTTGCAGTCCAAGGGACTCTCAAGAATCTTCTCCAACACCACAGCTCAAAAGCATCAATTCTTCAGCAGTCAGCTTTCTTTATAGTCCAACTCTCACATCCATACATGACTACTTTGACCAGACCTCTGTTGGCAAAGTAATGTCTCTGCTTTTTAATATGTTTTCTAGGTTGGTCATAGCTTTTCTTCCAAGGAGCAAGCGTCTTTTAATTTCATGGCTATAGTCACCATCTGCACTGATTTTGGAGCCCCCCAAAATAAAGTCTCTCACTGTTTCCATTGTTTCCCCATCTGTTTGCCATGAAGTTATTGGTCATATCAATAGCAAATATTTTCTCTCATTCAGTAGGCTATCTTTTCATTTGGTTGAGGGTTTTCTTTGCTGTGCAAAAGTTTTATATCTGACTAGGTTCTATCTGTGTGTTTTTGCTTTTACTTCCTTTACTTCAGTAGACAGATCAAAAAAAAAAAAATCCCTATGATTTATGTCAAAGAATGTTCTGCCTATGATTACATCTAGGGATCTTATGGTTTCTGGTCTTACATTTAGGTCTTTAATCCATTTGGGGTTTATTTCTGTATATGGTGTGGAAAATGTTCTAATTACACTCTTTTACATGTAACAAACTTTTCCAGTTTTCCTACCATCACTTACTCAAGAGTCTGTCTTTTCTCTATTTTATATTATTGTCTCTTTTGACAGATTAATTGACCACAAGTGTGTGGGTTTATTTCTGGGTCTCTATTCTCTTTCATTATTCTGTTTTTATGCCAGTACTAACCTATTTTGATTACTGTATATTTGTAGTGTTATCTGAAATCAGGGAACATGATTCTTCCAGCTCTGTTCTTCTTTCTAAAGACTGCTTGGCTACTTTATATTCATAGATAGTTTACATTATTTGTTCTAGTACTGCAAATAATCCTAATGGCATTTCGATATGGATTATACTGAATCTGTAATTACATTGGGTAGTATGATCATTTTAACAGTATTAATTCTTCTAAACTATGAACACAGTATATCTTTCCATCCTTTTCTATCACCTTCAATTTCTTTCATTACTGTCTTACAGTTTTTGGAGTACAGGTATTTTATTTCCTAGGTATTTTATTCTATTGACGCAATTGAAAATGGGATTGTTTCCTTAACTTTTCTTTCTTGAAGTTTGTTGTTAGCATACAGAAATGTAACAGATTTAAAGCATATTACATTTGTATCTTGAAACTTCATTGAATTAATTGATGTGCTTTGGTAGGTTTTTGTGGCATGTTTAGAATTTTTCATGTATAGTATCATTATGTTCAGAGACATTTCAACTTCTTCCTTTTCAATTTGGATTCTTTTTATTTCTTTTTCTTCTCTGACTGCCACAGCTAGGACTTCCAAAACTATCTTGAATGAAAGTGGTATGAGTGAGCATCCTTATCCTGATCCTCATCTTAGATAAAATACTTTCAGCACTTCACCATTAAGTATGATGTTACCTATGGGTTTATCATATGTGGCCTTTATTATATTAAGGTATGTTCCCTCTACACAGAATTTGTGGAGATTTTATTGTACATGAATATTGAATTCTGTTTAAAAAGAAAAACTTTTCTGCCTCTGTTATCTCACATTTTTATTCTTCGATTTGTTAAGGTAGTGTGTCACATTGATTGATTTGCATATACTGACTCATCTTTGCATTGCTGGATTAAATCCCCTTTGATCAGGGTAAATGATCCTTTTAATGTACTGTTGGATTTGGTTTGCTACTATTTTGTTAACAACTTTACATTACATTCATCATTGATATTTGGTGTATAATTTCTTTTTTTCTGAGTTTGATATGAGGATGATGCTGTCTTCATAGAATGAGTTCAAAAGTATTCCTTCCTTTGCAATTTTCTGGAATAATTTCAGAGGGATAGGTGTTAACACTTCTCTAAATGTTTGCTAGAACTCACCTGTGAAACCATTCTGGTCCTGGTATTTTGCTTATTGAGTATTGATTCAATTTCAGGAATGGAAATTGGTCTGTTCATACTATCTATTTCTTCCTGGTTCAGCTTGGGAGACTGGACATTTCTAGCAATTTGTCCGCTTCTTTAGTTTGTCCACTTTATTGGCATGTAGTTGTTGGTAGCAGTCTCTTATAATCCTTTGTACATCCGTGGTGTTATTTTTAACTTCTCCTTTTTCATTTCTAATTGTACTTATTTGGTCCCTTTATCTTTTTCTTGCAGAGTCTTGCTGAAGGTTAATCATTTTGCTTATCTTCTCGAAGAACCTGACCATTTATATATTTTTTTAATCTCTAATTCACTTATTTCTGCTCTGATCTTTATGATTTCTTTCTTTCTAACTTTGGGTTTTGTTTGTTCTTTTTCCTTTAGGTGGAAGGTTTTGAGATTTCCCTTGTTTCCTGAGGTAGGCTTGTATCATCATAAGCTTCCCTCTTGGAACTGTTTGCTACATCCCATAGGTTTTTGATCAGTGTGTTTTCATAGGTCTCCACATGTCATTTGATGTCTTATTTTCATTGCTTCATGATCCATTTAGTAGCATTTTGTTTAGTCCCCATGAATTTATGTTTTTGCAGCTTTTTCTTATAGTTTATTTCTAGTCTTATAGCTTTGTAGTCAGAAATTATGCTTAATATGATTTCAATTTTCTTAAATTTATTGAGGTTTAAATAAATTCTTAAATTTATTTTGTCTGGCCTAACATGTGATCCTAGGAATGTTCCATGTGCACCTGAAAACAATGTGTATTCTGCTGCTTTTGGATGGAATGTTCTATACCTCTTAAGACCATTTGGCCTAATGTGTCATTTGAGTCCAGTGTTTCCTTATTGATTTTCTGTCTGGATGATGTGTCCATTAATGTAAGTGGAATGTTAAAGTCTCCCCACTATTATTGTTACTGGGGATTTCTCCCTTTATATCCATTAACATGTGCTTTATATAATTAGGTGCTCCTATGTTGGGTACATATTTATACACGCACACACACACACATATACACACACACACACACACATATATATTTGTAATTGTTATATCTTCTTCTTGGATTGATCCCTTCATTATATACTGTCCATTTGCTCTTGTAATCATCTTTATTATTCCATTATTTTGACTGATGTAAGTATTGACACCTTGGCGCTTTCCATTTACATGGAATGTTTTTCCATCCCCTCATTTTCAGTCTTTTCAGTGTCTTTAGATATGAAGTGAGTCTACACTTGGCAGCATATATATAGGTCTTGTTTCTGTACCCATTCAACCACTCCGTGTCTTTTAACTGAAGCATGTAGTCCATTTACATTTAAGGCAATTATTGATATGTACTTATTACCATTTTGTTAATTTTTAAGGAGTTAATTATGTAGGCCTTTCACCTTTCTTCTTCTTTTGTTCTCTTCTCTTGTGATTTGATGACTACCTGTGGATTCCTTCTTTTAATATATCTATCATAGGCTTTTGATTTGTGGTTATCATAAGGTTTTTATATAGCTAGATGTGAATATATATACATATATATGTTTTAAGTTCCATTTTCCTAATTTCAAATGCACTGTAACAAACATGTATTTGTATTCCTCTCCCCTCATGATTAGTTTTTGATATCATATTTTACATTTAATTGTCTTGTGTATCTCTTACTTGGTTATTGTGGATAGAGATGCTTTTACTAATCTGCCTTTTATCCTTCCTGCTAGCTTTCTGCATAGATGATTTACTGTATGTTTGCCTTTACTGGTGAAGTTTTTCATTTCATGATTGTCATGTTTCTAGTTTTTCCTTTTCTTTTTCATTTAGTCAATTTCCTTTCACATTTCTTGTAAAGCTTGTTTGGTGGTGCTGAACTCTTAGTTTTCACTTGTCCATGAAACTGTTGATCTCCCCATCAAATCTCAATAAGAGCCTTGCTTGGTAGAGTATTCTTGGTTGTAGGCTTTTCCTTTTATCACTTTAAATATATCATGCCACTGTATTCTGTTCTGCAGAATTTCTGCTGAAAAGTCAGTTGATGGCCTTATGAGTATTCTCTACTTTGTGATTTGTTGCTTCACTCTTCCTTGTTGCTTTTAATAGTCTCTCTTTATCTTTAGTTTTGCCATTTTAATTTCCATGTGGCTTGATGTGGTCCCCTTTGTTGATAATCATTTTCTTTCTCAATCAAACAGAATAGGTTGATATTTATTATTGATGTTTTCAAAGAGTCTAGAATTTATTTATTTTTTCTATTGCATTTTTGGGTTTCTACTTCCTTGAATTTATTTTTATAATGATTGACTCAATCTTTCCTTTTAAAGAGAATTTTTTGTTGTTTCATAATACTTAGTAAAATGAACTCATTCTTTTGGTATTCTTTCTTTAATTAAAAACATTACAAAGGCATTTATAGATGAAAGCTTCCTTTTGTGTAAAACATCTACAGAAAGAATAGAATGTGATTTCATGTCTTCCTTCTTTAATTCCTTCATGGATGTTATATAAATTACCTTTGTCTTTTCTATTTGAGTTAAAGGAAAAATGTGCTTCTTAGTTTCAAATTAGATAAGATTTGGTAACTTTTCATTATTTGTAACAGAGAAGGCAATGGCACCTCACTCCAGTACTCTTGCCTGGAGAATCCCAGGAACAGAGAAGGCTCGTGGGCTGCCGTCTATGGGGTCGCACAGAGTCGGACGCACTGAAGTGACTTAGCAGCAGCAGCAGCATTATTTGTAAAATTACTGGACAATATACAATGTGGACTACAAGATACTAACAGTTTTAATATATTAGAAGATTTTGGAGCCAAGCAAATAATGAATTTATGTAAATACTTCAAAATTTTTTAGAATAAACCTCATTTCCTAAGTGGGAAAATGTAAGATTATATAGTTAGTAAGTAATTTATGTTTATTAGTTAATTCAGTTCTCTTGTGTTCTACAAGAATCTAACATTAGTGTATGTGTAAAGCAAAAGAATCAGAAGTGAATATCCATGAATTTAATCAGTGCTTATTTTGACATAGTCCATTTATATTCGTGATTTTCTTTTTTAAGAATATTTCTTTATTTCTTCAATCCTTTTACAAATAAAACAGCATTTTCTACTGAAAAATAGTAAAAAAAAATCAATAAATAATAAAGTAAAAATCTTAAGATATATAAAAGGAAAAGGTTATTCAATGACATTGGAAACTACTTCTACTGCAATCTTAAATGAGACCAACAATAAGCATACACTACATTTTTAAAAAAGTCTTTTATGAAAGAAGTGTGTCACTGCATGTGAGGCATTGTTTTGAATAGAGTAAAGAGCACTAAATAGGCCTTACTATTGGGCTTAGAAAAGGTTATTTTGTTTAAAAAAAAAAAAAACAGGGGTATGACTGCTAAGACAAAAATGGAGTCAGAATCTCTGAGAGCCTCAGAGATAAGCTGTAGGGCTAGGGGTATCCTCTTTACACACTGAACTTTCAGCATTTCTTTTTCTTTTAAATTTGGATATGTTAGAACTATCCCTTGAGACATAAATCTTGGTACCAACAGAAACTACTGAGTATGAAATGCTGAATGAAGAAAACAAGAAATGCTTAGGCTAAGTAGACATAATTTCTGAAAGAACAAGATATCTGATGAGGCTGAGTGGTTTTAGGCCTCAGTTTGATTTCATGGAAAACCAAAACGCAAAAGTGCACCTGCTTGAGCAAGTTTCCTCAAATTGGACAAAATGCCGTCTTGGTTCTTTTGTCTCTTTGTGAAGTTTTTTCCAAATTGGAAGGGCAGGAGAAGAGAGCTAAGGACAGGGTCTATTGACATGGCTGGAGCACTACTGCCATCGTGCGGAAAACAGTTTCAAAACACCCTAAGTTGTTACACTGTCCTTATAAGTTCTACCAGTCAAGGAATATCAGACCTATGAGAAGGCAGAACAGGCTTTGGCCCGCAGCTGGACCTCCTTGCTTTCTTTTCTAAAGCCTTACCGGAGACCTGGATGTTGGGAGCATCTTGGCCTAGAATCTGCAAGGTGAGGGGGCCTGGAGTAAGCCAGGTGCCACACTTCATACCTCACTGGGTAAAGAATCTGCCTGCAATGCAGGAGACCTGGGTTCAGTCCCTGGGTCAGGAAGATCCCCTGGAGAAGAGATTGACTACACACTCCAGTAGTCTTACCTGGAGAAGTCTATGGACAGAGGAGCCTGGTGGACTACAGTCCACAGGGTCTCAAAGAGTCTGGACTGAACGACTAACACTTTCACTTTCACCAGGAGGTCAAGGTACAGAAAGTTGTAGAGTGGGGGTTAGGCTCCTTCCAAAATGGGCTGGACTAGTAGAACTCACACAAAGACTAATGTAAGCTTCTGTATACATTTGTCCCCTGTTCTTGCCCCTTGCAAGCAGAGTTAACACACTTTCATATGGTGTCCCTATGCTACGGGGCTTCAGTTCCTTCGGCTGAAGTATTAAAGCATAATGGACAAGCCTATTCCAAGGGAAATTCAGCAGCATTTGGTTTGACAGTTCTGAGTCTCAAGTCAGAAAAAATTATAGAGCCCCACTGCCCAGAAACAAAGGGGGCAAATTAGAAGTAGAGGCTAATATGCCCAGTCTAACTTAGGCTAGCTAGAGAAAAAGATCTACCCAAGAGGGAATCTTGATCTCCTCTCAAGTGTCACAAGAAGGGAAGACATAATACTCTTAAGACCTGAGACCACTAATCACATTATAGTAATCAACATTCTCTGATTTTGCTTCATAACTAAAGCTGGGTGGAGATGAAGGAATTTCATAGCTCTGTCCTCTTGTGTCACCTGAGATAATATCAAGACTCCATTAAGCATTTCCTTTAGGCCTAATAATCAGCTACGAATCTACTGTAGCTGCCTTCTCCTTCCAGACCTAGCGAATACTTCTTGCTCTTCTTTTCCATTTGGTAACCTCACTAGGATGTGTCAGTCTATTCAGCTAGCCGGCGCTACATGGGACTCCAGAATTGGCATGGCCTATGACGTACAAGCATACCAGACACTGCTAAACTGCCCTCAGAACAAACTTAATCACCTTGCAGACGCTTCAGCCACAAGAGACCCAGGCCTAGATGAAACTGAACAACTTCCTATGCCTGAAAAACAAGTGGACTAATAATTACAAGGTCAACAGAATCTGACTTATTTTTACCTGTGTTCCTGTATGCCAAGAATCCAAGATCGAACTGAACTTAATTTCCTGAATCCTCTCTGCACCTGAGTCTTAGAGAATGCAAGAAAACCAGAAAAAGTTGGAGGCTTCCACAAAGTGCTCCAGAATTGAGCCTACAGTTTATTTCTCTAGTGCTTAAGAGTTTGAGTGCTAAAGTCTGATTTTTCTGCTTTTGTCTATATTATTAGCCATGTAACCTTGGAAAAGGTTTGTAAAATTTCTGTGCTACATTTCCTTATTTATTAAATGGCAAGAATCACTCTACTCATCCAGAGGGATACTGTGAAGAATCAGTCTGTGAATTCTTATCAAAAATCTGTGGAATACTTACTGGTATGCTGTAAATACTCAATAATTATCAGCAACAGTTGTTGGCTAGAAATGCCCTAATGTTGTCCTTCATGTTCTGGAATGATCTTTTTTCCCCTAGGTCTGACTCCTTGAGACTTACTCTGGGAAGCAGACTATATAATACCTTGAAAAATACATGGGATGTAAATCTGAGTGAAGAAGAACAGAACTAGGTCAGGTAGAAATTCAGTTCTTGCGAAAGAAGATGACTGGAGACACAGAGTTTAGGTCTCAGTTTTGATATGAGTGGAAATGAAAAGCAAGAGAACAACAGTATGAGCAAGTTTCCTGAATGGTCAGTCATGTCCCACTCTTTGTGACCACATGGACTATAGCCAGACTTCTCTTGTCCATGGCATTCTCCAGGTAAGAATACTGAAGTGGGTTGCTATTTTCTAGTCCAGGAAATCTTCCCAAATCAGGGATGGAACCTGTGACTCCTGTATCTCATGGATTGCTAGGCGGGTTATATACCATTGTGCCACCAGAGGAGCCAAGCAACTTTCTTGCTGCTGCTGCTGCTGCTGCTGCTGCTGCTAAGTCACTTCAGTCATGTCTGACTCTGTGAGACCCCATAGACAGCCTCCCACCAGGCTCCCTCATCCCTGGGATTCTCCAAGCAGGAACACTGGAGTGGGTTGCCATGTCCTTCTCCAATGCATGAAACTGAAAAGTGAAAGTGAAGTCACCCAGTCCAGTATGACTCTAGGCGACCCCATGGACTGCAGCCCACCAGGCTCCTCTGTCCATGGGATTTTCCAGGCAAGAGTATCGGAGTGGGATGCTGTTGCCTTCTCCAAAGCAACTTTCTTAAAACCTTCCAAAATAAAAGGCAGCCATGTTTCCTGGTGCCTTTATCTCTTGGTGGTGTTTTTTCAGAGCAGTTGGGTGGAAGATCAGAGCTCAAGGACCTGGCCTGCCTGCATATCTGGAGCACTACTGCCATCATGAGGGTATTTTTTCAAAACACCAAAAACCCTTACAACTTCCTTGCTTTGAGGCCAAAAGTTGTAGAAGAGCACACCTGTGGGGACTTGGAAAGACTTGGGCCCAAGCTGGGCCTCTTTCCTTCTTCTCTATGGCCTTTCAGGATTCTTGAACACTGGTGGAATCCTATGTACAGTGTGGAGAGTGAGGGACTAGAACTGAGCCAGCAGCTGCCTGGGCCAGGCAAGCAAGTCATAGGTAAGGCCTTGTTCCCCACCCAATGCAGACAGGATTAGAGAAATGCACTGAAAGACAAAGGCAGGCTCTGGTGGGTATGTCTCCTGTTTCTGCTCTTTGGAACAAAAGGTAGGAGGCTTTCAAGTACTACCCAGGTATTAGGGGATGTGGATCTTTAATAGCAGCAGTGTCTGGACATCAAAGACAAGCCAGTTCCAGGTAGCATTATGACAGGGGCAGGTGTGCTTGCGAAGTACTCCGGTTCACCCAGATGTTTACAGGCCCACTGCCTGGAATTCACAGGGCCTGGACAGAGGCGGAACTACCCAGCCAAACAAAGAAGTGTTAAATGACCTTGTGTTATTTCTTCATATATATCTGTTGTAGCAGGTACTTTCTGAAGAAGCATGACTCTTTCTAGAAAGGTAAGACCATGTGGCAAATATGATGTCACTGAAGATGGTGAGGTAGGGAACTCCAGAGAGCCATCCCTCCATAAAAGTAACAAAGGAGCTGATAAAGTGTCAGGATCCAATTTTACAAAGCTCTAGGTCTAGTTGAAAGCGTAAGACAATCAACAATGGCTTGGTGAAGAAAGAAGTGACTACTTTGCAGTGAGAGAGGACTGTGGCATTCAAAACTCCCCACCTACCACCCCCTAAAAACCACACTGCCCTAAAGATGGCTCTTGTCATCCTGGTGCGTGATGTGAGTTCCGGAGGGGGAAATATGGAGTTACTCTCAAAGAATCGTGGTTGTCAAGTTTGACCTCTCTGGAGGCTCCCTGAAACCTTGGTGCAAGAGCTTGTCTTTGTCTTGACTTCTGTGGAGTGTTTCCACCACTGGGCTGTCTTGAAGAAAGGCATTTATTAAAAAAATTTAAAGGCACAAGAATTGACCAGAAAAGCCTGGGGCAATAGACAATACTTAGGACAAGAAGCAGACAAATGGAGAGGCACAGAAAGGAGAAGGATGTGAGAGGAAATATATTGCAGAAGAAAGAACTTTAAAAGTTCTTACATGTACTGGAGAAATTACAAACGTGCAGACCTATGCAGGGCTACATGACTATTCAGATGAGGCCTGAGACCCTAAATATTCGTATCTCTTTAGGCTCCTTGCAAGCTGGAAGTGAAGGGTAGAGTTGTGATCAGTCTTTATAATCATTGAAAGACTTCTCGAGACAAATCCAATTGCAAAGACTGGCAGCATTTTTCAGATGTTTAAAGAAAGTCTGTCACAACACTAAGTGATCACCAAGCTAACATAACATAGACGTGAGTGACCAGACATGACAAAGTACAGACTTGACAAAAATAATTGAGAAAAGTCACTAAACGAGAAAAAGCAGTACACAAAAAGTGCCATCAACTAAACCTGTGTATTGGAAATCTAATTTCCATGTTGATACCTCGGAAATTTCAAAATGTTCAGTTTTCACCAATTAAAAAATGAGACATCCAAAGTAACAGAGGTATATGTCCGTTTATAGGAAAAAGCAATAAACTAAAGTCGTCTAGAATGAAGGCTAGGCAATAGACATACTAGAAAAGACTTTAAATAAACTCCCCCTACATATGGGGATATTTGATGGACATCTTTAAATAGGAAAGGGATTTAAAAAAAAACTAAATACAATGAACTGATGAAAACCAGGAAAACAATGTCACACTAAAGTTTATAATCAAACTTACAAGAGCCACAAAGCAAGAATCTTGTAAGCATCAATACACATTATCATATACAAAGTAGCCTCAATACAATTTGCAGTTGATTTCTCTTCTGAAACCTTTAAAATTCTAAAGAAAAAGAAAACCTATCAACCAAGGATTCCACATCCAGCTAGACTCTTTCAAAAATGAAGGAGAAACTAAGACATTCCTAGAAAAGGAAACAAATGAAGTTTGTTACTAAAAGACCTAGCATAACAGAAATGTAAAAGGGAGTCCTCCAAGGTGAAATGAAGACATTAATCAATAACTTGAAGACATATGAACAAATAAAGAACAAAGATAAAGGTAACATTTAAATGCCATAATAATAAATAAATAAAAACATTTAAATGTCATAATAATAAATAAATACATTTAAATGTCATAATAATACATACATACATTTAAATGTCATAATAATAAATAAACACACACACACACACGTGTGTGTGTGTGTCTGTGCATGTGAGTTTAGTTACTAAGTCCTAGCCAACTCTTTTGCAACCCTATGGATTGTATACACTGCCAAGGCGCCTCTGTCTATGGGATTTTCCAGACAAGAATACTGGAGTGGGTTGACAATTCCTTCTCCAGGGGATCTTCCCAACCCAGGGTTTGAACCCATGTTTCCTGCATTGGCAGAAGGATTCTTTACCACTGAGCCACTACAGAAATCATATACACTTGGTTGCAGGATTTTAGTATACATGTCAGACCTGGGATTGAATCCCAGCCACAGTAGTGAGAGCACTAACTCCTAACCACTGGACTACCAGGAAACTCCTTATTTTTATTTTCTAATCTTTTATTTTCCTTTGGAATTTAAAATGTAAGACAAGTATACAAGAGAAAATTATGAATATAAATAAGTTAATGGGATTGCAGTGTACTAAGATATAATCTGTGAAAATAATATAAAAGATTTTAAAGCTGCAAAGGATAAAAGGAAAAATAAACAACCGGGACCTAACTAAAATTAAAAGCTTCTTCACAACAAAGGAAACTATAAGCAAGGTGAAAAGACAGCCTTCCGAATGGGAGAAAATAATAGCAAATGAAGAAACTGACAAACAACTAATCTCAAAAATATACAAGCAACTCCTGTAGCTCAATTCCAGGAAAATAAACGACCCAATGAAAAAAAATGGGCCAAAGAACTAAATAGACATTTCTCCAAAGAAGACATACAGATGGCTAACAAACACATGAAAAGATGCTCAACATCACTCATTATCAGAGAAATGCAAATGAAAACCACAGTGAGGTACCATTTCACACCAGTCAGAATGGCTGCGATCCAAAAGTCTACAAGCAATAAATGCTGGAGAGGGTGTGGAGAAAAGGAACCCTCTTACACTGTTGGTGGGAATGCAAACTAGTACAGCCACTATGGAGAACAGTGTGGAGATGCCTTAAAAAACTGGAAATAGAACTGCCTTATGACACAGCAATCCCACTGCTGGGCATATACACCAAGGAAACCAGAATTGAAAGAGACACATGTACCCCAATGTTCATTGCAGCACTGTTTATAATAGCCAGGACATGGAAGCAACCTAGATGTCCATCAGCAGATGAATGGATAAGAAAGCTGTGGTACATATACACGGTGGAGTATTACTCAGCCATTAAAAAGAATACCTTTGAATCAGTTCTAATGAGGTGGATGAAACTGGAGCCTATTATACAGAGGGAAGTAAGCCAGAAAGAAAAACACCAATACAGTATGCTACATACTAACGCATAAATATGGAATTTAGAAACATGGTAACAATAAGCCTGTATGCGAGACAGCAAAAGAGACACAGATGTATAGAACAGTCTTTTGGACTCTGTGGGAGAGGGAGAGAGTGGGATGATTTGGGAGAATGGCACTGAAATGTGTATAACATCATATATGAAACGAATCGCCAGTCCTGGTTCGAGGCATGATACTGGATGCTTCGGGCTGGTGCACTGGGATGACCCAGAAGGATGGTACAGGGAGGGAGGAGGGAGGGGGTTCAGGATGGGGAACATGTGTATACCTGTGAGGGATTCATGTTGATGTATGGAAAAACCAATACAATATTGTAAAGTAATTAGCCTCCAATTAAAATAAATAAATTTAAATTTTAAAAAGATTTTAAAGCTGCAAAGGAACAAAAGTAATTTGATACTAAACTATTAAGTTTACATTAATTATACATACCTGACCAACAAGGACTTAAATCTGGAAAAAGATGTCTGATGAGGTTGGGTCACTTAGATCACAGTTTGATATCCAATGGAAACCACAAACTATACGAAAAGACTATTCTAAAGTTGTTAGCCTCCAATCAAAATCAACAAATTTATCTTAAAAAATAAAATAAATGTTATATATGATTTATAAAAAATAGACAAGACTAGCAGCTGGTTTCCTCAAATCAGGAAAGTACAAACTAGCCATATTTCCTACTGCCTTTGTCTGTTCACAGTGTTTTTTCAGACTGGAAGAGCGGGAGAATGCCTGGAGCAGGGCTCCTTGTCTGTTCTGAGACCATACCGCCATCGTGCGGAAAATGTTTGATCGGGCCCAAGCTGTGAGCTGCTCTTCTTTGCAAGGCCTAGCAGTGGAGGCAGCTCCGACCAATGTAGAACCAACAGAACCTGAACTCAAGCCTGGCGCCTCTCTACCTTTTGCTCTGTGGTCTGGCTGGATGAGTGGACAGTCAGGCTCTGGGCTTAGTATCTGATCAGTGAGGGCCCGGGGCCCAGGAGCCCTCCAGCTGCTGCCCGGAAGTCCAGCCACCGGAAGGAGGGAGGCGGGGCCTCAGGTTCCTAACAGCGTGGGCTGGACTTAGAGCCAAGCGGGGGAAAACGGGGGCATTTGCCTTGTCAATCTGCCCTTGGGGGTTCAGGCCTCCTGGTTACCCCTGTGTTGTAGGGTCTGGGCCCCTTGTGACAGGAGCGACAGAGCGCAATGGACGGGCCAGTGCCAAGTAACCTAAGAGCCAGAGTCATTGATGGAGTTGAGGGTGACCAGATGTCTAAGGTACCATGGCTTGGAGCAAGAAGCACCTGTATGGAAAGAACGGGCATACACCGCTTTGGTGGTGTGAGCCCGGACATCCAGGAGACTGCGGTTGCTCAAGGGAATGAAAATCAGGAATGTACTGGAAGCGGCCGGATGGCTCCTGGGCCCTGGCCCCTCACGGAGCTGACTGACCGTCCCTGCTCCTGCCAGACCACAGAGAAAACGGTAGAGAGGCCAGGCTTGAGTTCGGGTTCTGTTTTCTCTTCCATTGGCCGGACCAGGTTCTCAAGGAGGAACAGCTCACAGCTTGAGCCCGATCAAACTGTAACCGCACGATGGCGGTATGGTGTCAGGACAGACAAGGCGCCCTGCTCCAAGCATTCTTCTCCCGCCCTTCGAGTCTGAAAAAACACCAGGAACAAAGATACAGGAAAATGTGGCTGCCCGGTATTTTGTTCAGTTTGATGAAACCTGTTCATACTTTTGCATTTACTTTTTGCTTTCCGTTAGATATCAAACTGAGATGTAAGTCTTCCAACCTCATCGGGCATCCTCTCTTTTTCAGATTTCTTTTTCTAATTGACCAAGGCTTCCTACATTTCCTCTTATTCTCTCAGCCTTTTATCTCCAGTATTTTCTCATTCTATTAAATTGTTTTGTGGTGTCAAGGGGCAAACGTCGGGAATTCATGCCTAAGAAAGGAAAAAATATATATACCTAAGGACGTGGTCAGCCTAGGCAACAGCCCACGTGGTGGTCATTATCCTATCTCATTTTCCAAATTCCCTGGGGTCTTCATATGTTAGACCTTCTGTGTTGTGTTGGAGCAGCCATTTGGTGGAGCCCTAGGAGGAAGGACCAGAGACCTCACATGACTGAATGCAGGCAATCTCCCACTCCAATCTCCTACTGATAATCATACATTCTTACATGAGTATAAATTCCAATCACATGTGACACGTGACTTTGTCTCATGTTATAACACTGGAAAAACAGGTATTTTCATTATCTTTCAATGGCCTTCAACTTTACTGTGTATGTTTGTCAATTTTACTTCAAGATCAGTCTTTAAAATAGTATTTTCTCGTCACTAAGACACAGAGTATGTTTTTACCTTTGCACAAACTCTTTAGCAGGACGTTATATCATTTACCCGTATCCATATCAATAGATCTTTCAGAGTGCATGAATTTTTTTATATTTTATTCTAGAAGACCTTTAGAATATTACAGTCAAAAAATGTCTTAGAACCTTCACTATGAGAAGAATTAATCACGTTCAAAATGTCTTTGCCAGGCATCATCATCCTTTCCTTACATATGTAAGATATGTACTTTTATAAAACACTGTTCAAATTCCCCAATACTCTGATTGTTAAAACAAGTTCTTATCTAGCTTCAATGCTTTTCAAATATCATTAAGAAATCTTTGGAATACTGACATGTTTAAAATATTGCCATCATTACAATTTGAGGTAAAGTTCATGTAACATAAAATTAATTATTTTCATATGTATAATTCAGTGACATTTAATACACATGGAATGTTTTGCCAAGTATTCTCTCTATCCCCAATTCATTTTCATTACCCCCAAAAGAACCCCTAGATCCATGAACTAGTTTTTCTCCATTACCCAATTTGTCCAGCCCTTGGCAAATACTAATCTGCTTTTGCATCTGTTGGATTCATCTACTCTAGCTATATCATATAAATGGAACCATACTAATGTGGCATTTCCTGTCTCTCCTTCACCACTTGGCAGAATGATTTCAAGGTGCGTCAATGTCATAACATACACTGGTGCTTCATTTCTTTTTATGGCGGAATAATATCCATTTTACCTATCCAGAGTAATGGAGAAAAACTATTTCATGGGTCTAGGGTTTCAAGAAAATTAGAGATACCAAGGGAACGTTTCATGCAAAGATGAGCACAATAAAGGACAGAAATGGTATGGACCTAACAAAAACAGAAGATATAAAGAAGAGGTGGCAAGAATACACAGAAGAACTGTACAAAAGAGATCTTCATGACCTAGATAACTATGTTGGTGTGAAAACTCACCTAAAGCCAGACATCCTGGAATGAGAAGTCAAGGGGGCCTTAGGAAGCATCACTACAAACAGCTAGTGGAGGTGATGGAACTTTAGTTGAGCTATTTCAAATCCTAAAAGATGCTGTGAACATGCTGCTCTCAATATGCCAGCAAATTTGGAAAACTCAGTAGTGGCCACAAGACTGGAAAAGGTCAGTTTTCATTCCAATCCCAAAGAAAGGCAATGCCAAAGAATGTTCAAACTACCGCATGACTGCACTCATCTCACACACTAGCAAAGTAATGCTCAAAATTCTCCAAGCCAGGCTTCAACATTACAAGTACATAAACTGAGAACTTCCAGATGTTCAAGCTGGTTTTATAAAAGGCAGAGGATCCAGAGATCAAATTGCCAACATCTGCTGGATCATTGCAAAATCAAGTGAGTTTCAGAAAAACATCTATTTCTGCTTTATCGACTATGCCAAAGCCTTTGACTGTGTGGATCACAACAAACTGTGGAAAATTCTGAAAGAGATGGGAATACCAGACCACCTGACCTTCCTCCTGAAAAATCTGTATGCAGGTCAAGAAGCAACAGTTAGAACTGGGAAAGGAATAGGTCAAAGCTATAAATTGTCACCCTGCTTATTTAACGTATATGCAGAGTATATCATGCAAAATGCCGGGCTGGATGAAGCACAAGCTGGAATCAAGATTGCCGGGAGAAACATCAATAACCTCAGATATGCAGATGACACCATCCTTATGGCAGAAAGCGAAGAACTAAAGAGCCTCTTGATGAAAGTGAGAGAGGAAAGTGAAAAAGTTGGTTTAAAACTCAACATTCAGAATACTAAGATCATGGCATCTGGTCCCATCACTTCATGGCACATAGATGGGGAAACAATGGAAACAGTGACATACTTTATTTTCTTGGGCTCCAAAATCACTGCAGATGGTGACTGTAGCCATGAATTTAAAAGACGCTTGCTGATTGGAAGAAAAACTATGACCAACCTAAATATCATATTACAAAGCAGAGAATTACTTTACCAACAAAGGTCCATCTAGTTAAAACTATGGTTTGTCCAGTAGTCATGAATGGATGTGAGAGTTGGACTATGAAGAAAGCTGAGTGCCGAAGAATTGATGCTTTTGAACTGTGGTGTTGGAGAAGACTCTCGAGAGTCCCTTGGACTGCAAGGACATCAAACTAGTCAATCCTAAAGGAAATCAGTCCTGAATATTCATTGGAACGACTAATGCTGAAGATGAAACTCCAATACTTTCGCCACCTGATGCAAAGTACCGACTCATTGGAAAAGACCCTAATGCTGGGAAAGATTGAAGGTGGGAGGAAAAGGGGACGACAGAGCATGGGATGGTCGGATGGGATCACCAACGTGATGGACACGAGTTTGGGTAGGCTCTGGGAGTTGGTGATGGACATGGAAGCCTGGCGTGCTGTAGTCCATGGGGTTGCAAAGAGTCAGACATGACTGAGTGACTGAACTGAACTGAGGGTTTCATTTGGGGTAATGAAAATGATTTGGAGGTGAATAGCGATAATACTTTGGAGAAGGGAATCGCAACCCACTCCAGTATTCCTGCCTGGAGAATCCCATGGACACAGGAGCCTGGTGGGCCACAGTCGATGGGGTCGCAGTAGAGTCAGACATGACTGAGCGACTGAGGGCTTGATAATACTTGCACAGCATTTGGAGTATCCTAAATGTTGCTGAATTTTGTGCATTAAAATGGTTAATCTATATCACATCTTGTTTATCAAATCATCAAGTGATGGAAATATTGCTTGTGTCCACCTTTTGGCTGTTGTGAATAGTCCGCTCTGAATATATCTATATACATGCAAATCATCAAGTGATGGAAATATTGCTTGTGTCCACCTTTTGGCTGTTGTGAATAGTCAGCTCTGAATATATCTATATACATGTATGTGTAAGTATTTGTCTTCAATTCTTTTGGGTATATATCTTCCCAGGTGGCTCAATGGTAAAGAACCTGCCTGTCAATGCAGGAGATGAAGGAGATGCGATTTAGATCCCTGGGTAGGGAAGAGCCCCTGGAGACAAATCCTAATGGCAACCCACTCCAGTATTCTTGCCTGAGAAGCTTGGAGGGCTACAGTCCATGGGGTCACAAAAAGTTGGACATGACTAAGTGACAGAGCACGCACACATGCTCGGAGTAGAATTGCTGGGTCATATTTAATTTTGTTTTGCTGCAGGATAAATTCTAAAAGAATTCCAAATGACCTTTTAACAGTTCACCTGCAACTCTTACTGTTCTGAAAATGAAAGATCTTGCCTTCAGAAATAAAGTTATGATAATAAACTTCTTGAAGTAACTTTGTGCCATATGATTATTCTATGTTTAAATATTTGAAACATCACCAAACTGTTTTCCATAGAGCTGCACATTTTCAGTTCCCACCAGCACTGCATGAATGTTCTAATTTCTCCACATCCTCATCAATGCTTGTACTTTTCTTTCCTTTCTTACATTGTACTGGCCATAAAGAGGTACCACTTGGTGGGTTTAATTTACATTTTTTTTGGACTGCTATGTAACTTTTCATGGGTTTGCTGGCCATTTATGTATCTCCTTTATATGTATGCCTATGGATGATTCATGTTGATGTTTGGCAGAAACCAACACAATTCTGTAAAGCAATTATCTTCCTATTTAAAAATAAATTTAAATTTTAAAAAAAAGGGTAAGTGAAAGTGTTACTTGCTCACTCTGTCCGCCTCTTTGCAACCCCATGGACTGTAGCCCACCAGGCTCCTCTGTCCATGGGGCTTTTCCAGGCAAAAATACTAGAGTGGGTAGCCATTCCCTTCTCCAGAGGATCTTCCCGACCCAGGAATCGAACCCAGGTCTCCTGCATTGTAGGCAGATCTTTTACAGTCCAAGCCACCAGGGAAGCCCATGTATCGTGGAGAACATATATTCAAGTCCTTTTCCTATTTTTTAAATTGGGTTGTCTTTTTGTCATTGAGATCTTTATATACTCTGGATACTAGAATTTTGGAAGACAAACAGTTCGCAAGTATTTTCTCCCATTTTTAAGATTGCCCTTTCATTTTCTTGACAGGGTCCTTTGATGCACAAAAGTTGTTACCATTACCAAATTCAAGGTCATGAAGCTTGTCCTTATATTTTTCTCTAAAAGTTTATACTTTCAACCTCTTACATTTAGAATTTAGACACATACTGAGTTTACTATTGTAGGAAGGTCTTTGTTTATTTCAGCCCATTTTTTAGAGACAACTCTCTGCCCTTTAAATTACCTACACACATTTTTCAAAAATCATTTGATCATAGGGTATGGGTTGATTCTCCACTTTCAATCTATTTAACTGTTCTAATCTATTTAATTGGTCTGTTCTTATTTGGTATCACACTGACTTGATTATTGTAGGTTTCTAGCAAGTTTTGAAATATGGAAATCAGTCGCTCAGCTTGGTTTTTCACATTCAAGATTATTTTGGCTACAGAAGTCAGTTGCAACTCCATGAAAATTTTAGGATTAGCTTTTCAATTTCTGCAAAAAGAGTGTTTTTGGGATAATGACAGAGATTATAGTGAATCTGTAGTACCCCTTGGAGTAGTACTACTATCTTGACAATATTTAGTCTTCCAACCCATGAATAAAGGATATCTTTGTATTTGTTTATATCATCCTTAATTGTCAGTAATTTTCAATGTACTAGGCTTCTATTTCCTTAGTTATATGTAGTCTTAAGAATATTATTCATTTTGAAGCTGTTGCAAATAGAATTGCTTTCACTTCATTTGCAGATTGTTCATTGCTACTTTCTACAAATATGAGTGATTTCTGTGAGTTGCTTTTCTATCCTATAGTACTTGCTAAATTCATTAATCAGCATTTATATTGCTTTTGTGGATTTCTTAGATAGTAAATGTAAGCATTTTATTTCTGAAGACAGATAATTTTACTACTTCTTTTCTAATCTGGCTGCCTTTAATACATTTTTCTAGCCTGATTACCTTGGCTAAAATATTCAATAGAATTGACAAAAGTGGGTATTCTTCTCTTTTTCCAGATGTCTGGAGTAAAGAATTCAGAAATCTTCTTTGAACGAGTTATAAATGATAAAAACTTGTTTGTTAACAAACATAGTACTTGAGAATTTGAACATTATTTTATAAAAGTACATATCTTACATACTTATGTACAGGGAAGGGATGATGATGATGCGTGGAAAGGACATTTTGAATGTGTTTCATTCTTCTCATTGTGAATGACCTAAAATATATTTTGACATTATAATATCCTAAACATGCTTGGCTCAGATGGTAAAGAATCTGCCTGCAGTGCAGGAGACCAGGGTTTGAACCCTGGGTCAGGAAGATCCCCTGAGAAGGAAATGGCAACCCACTCCAGTTTTCTTCCTGGAGAATTCCATGGACAGAGAAGTCTGGTGGGCTATATAGTCTGTGGGGTCACAAAGAGTCGGACACAACTGAGCGACTAATACAAAAAACATGTTCTAGATTAAAATATAAGAAAATTCAGGCTTCCCTTGTGGCTTAAGGGAAAGAATCTGCCCGCCAATGCAGGAGACACAGGTTCAAGCCCTGATCCTGAAAGATCCCACATGCCATGGGGCAACTAAGCCTGTATACAGTTACAAATCCTGTGCTCCAGAGCCTGGGAGCTGCAACTACTGAGCCCATACGTTGCAACTACCGAAGTCCACGTGCCATATAGCCTGTGCCCCATAAGAAGAGAAGCCGTCACAAGGAGAAGCTCCTGTACTGCAACTAGAGGAAAGCCTACACAGCAGTGAAGACCCAGCACAGTAAAAAATACTTTCTTTAATAGAAGAAAATTTAATAACTCTGAAAGATACCTTAATATGGAAATGTCTAAATGATACAAGATGCTGCTAAAGACTTTGTGCAAGAGTAAAAATAAGCTCTGTTTCTTACCAACGAGAAAATATTATAAATGGATCTTGAAGTAAAAAAAAGTGTCAAACATAAACAGTAAAGTCTAAGGCCATTTAATGGCATGAAAAATGCTTGATTTCTAGTGTCAAATCATGTGACAAAGTCACAGGTCACATCTGATTGGAATTTATACTCATGTAACAATGTTATGATTCTAATTAGAAGATTGTCTACATTCAGTCATGCGAGGTCTCTAGTCCTTCTTCCTAGAGCTCCACCAAATGGCTCCTCCAACTCAACACACAAGATCTAACATGAAGATTCCAGGGAATTTGGGAAGTGATACAGAATAATCACATTGCCCATTGCCCAGATTGGCCAGGTCCTTAGACATAGTCATTTTCTTTTCTCTCTTAGGCATGGATCCCTCAGGTTTGCCCCCTGATACCTCCAAACAATTTGATATCATGAGAAAATACTGGAGATAAAGTGTTGGGTGAAGAAGAGCAAATGTGGGAAGACTTAGTCAAGTAGAAAATGGAATCTAGAAAAATGAAGATGCCTGATGAGGTTGGGTCACTTAGCTCTCATTTTGATATCCAATGGAAACCAAAAAACTAAGACGCGGTTTCCTCAAACCAAGCAAAATACAAGGCAGCCATATTTCCTGGTGTCTTTGTTCCTGGTGTTTTTTCAGACTTGAAGGGGCGAGGAGAATGCTTGGAGCAGGGTTTCTTGTCTGTTCCGGGATAATACTGCCATCATGCGGAAATAGTTTGATCGGGCCCAAGCTGGGATCAGGTCTTCCTTCAGAGGAACAGTGGAGGTAGCTCAGGCCAATCCAAGCCTAACACACCTGAGCCCAAGCCCGGCATGCTCTTTGTTGCCTGGCAGGAAGAGGGACAGAGTCAGGTTTCGGCTTAGTGTCTGATCAGTGAGGGGCCAGGGCCCAGGGGCCCTCCAGTTTCTGCCAGGAAGTCCAAGCATAGGAAGGAGGGAGGCAGGGCCTCCTTTCCCAACAGTGTGGATGGGACTTAGAGCCAAGTGCAGAAAAGGGTGGCATTAGTCTTGTGATTCTGCCCTTTGGGTGTTGTGGGGCCTGGGCCCATTGTGACAGGAGTAACAGAGGGCAGTGGGCTGGCCAGTGCCAAGTACCCTAAAGAGCCGGTGTCATTGATGAAATTGAATCCACCCAAAAGCCTATAGTAAAGCCAGGAAAACCCATGGACAAATGAGCATGGCAGGCTACAGTCCATGGGGTTGCAAAGAGTCAGACAGAACTGAGCAACTGAGCACAAAAGCACACACACACCATAGCTTGGAGTAAGAAAGGCCTATTTGGAAGAAATGGGAATAGACTGACTTGCTGGTGTAAGCCAGAGACTTCTTCTAGGAGACTGTAAATTTCTCAAGTGATAAGAATTCACAAACCTTCAAAGGTCAAATAGAAAGAGTTGATCACAAATGCCACTTTCCTGTGGCATCCACCATTACCAACATGATAAATATTCAAATATTATGTATGATTAATCACAAAAGCTGATACCATTTAAGTAAATAGATACAGGCCAATCAATCAGTGTGTGTGTGTTAGACACTCACTTGTGTCTGACTCTTTGAGACTCCATGGACATAGCCTACCAGGCTCCTCTCTCCATGGAATTGTCTAGGTAAGAATACTAGAAAGTATTGCCACTCCCTTCTCCAGGGGATCTTCCCGACCCAGTAATGGAACCCAGGTATCATGCATTGCAAGCAGATTCTTTACCTTCTGAGCCACCAGGGAAGCCCATCAATATTTGATCAAAGGTGTGTTCACGTACATACATAGACAATCATAGAAAATCTTTGCTCAATTCTATCCTGGTAGCAAAATAGGTAGAATTAAGTGCCATGGATATTTCCCACAATTTTAGATAATTTGAAATTTCCAATAGTATTATTCTTTATGTGGTAACTAATAATACTTTCCTTGCTAAATCTTATCATACTTTTAAAATTGTTGTTTAAATCCTAAGGATATTAAAATAGCTGGCAAAGAAATACAAAATTTAACAATTATAAAGAAGTAAATGTAGGATATTCATTATTGGCCAAAGCTCAGTAAAATCTCATTATCTAAATTTATTACAGTCCAGTTGTTATTCTATTTATAATTTAAAGGCTGCAGCAGGTGTGTATGAACGAACGCTTTGTTTGTTAAGTATTTCAAATGACAATTTTTATGTGGAATTTCCATACAGTTGGAGATCTGTCCTGTTAGTTTCTTAGGTCTTATATAGAGAGGCTACTTAAATGTCATTAAGTATAGAGGACCGGATTTTGTGTCAAGTAATGATTTATTAAAACCCTTGACTATAACAGCGAAATATTTAGTCATTTCATTATGTGGACAGTGCTGTGTCATTTTTAGAGAATATGATGTTATACAGAATGCTATCAAAATTAAGCCTTGTTTGTCACTATACATAGGCAAAATTGAAAGTACACCCACAAAAAAATCATCTTAGAAGTGAAGACACCATTAGTTGTTTTCTCCAAATATTTAAACATAAATTCCAATGTTAATATTGGCTTTGTACAATACGTAAATGTATGTTTGGCTCAAACTTACCATACTGCTTCAGTTCAGTTCAGTGGCATAATCATGTCCAACTCTTTGCAATCCCATGCATGCTAGGCTTTCCTGTCAATCACCAACTCTCGGAGCCTGCTCAAATTCATGTCCATTGAGTTGGTGAGGCCATCCAACCATCTCATCCTCTGTCATCCCCTTCTCTTCCCATTTTCAATCTTTCCCAGTATCAGGGTCTTTTCAAATGAGTCAGTTCTTCACATCAGGTGACCAAAATATTGGAGTTTCATCTTCAACATCAGTCCTTCCATTGAATATTCAGGACTGATTTCCTTTAGGATTGACTAGTTTGATCTCCGTGCAGTCCAAGGGACTCTCAAGAGTCTTCTCCAACACCACAGCTCAAAAGCATCAATGCTTTGACACTCAGCTTTCTTCATATTCCTACTCCACACTGATACATGACTACTAGAAAAACTTTGACTAGAGGGACCTTTTTGGTAAAGTAATGTCTCTGCTTTTTAATATGCTATCTAGGTTGGTCATAGCTTTTCTTCCAAGGAGGAAGCGTCTTTTAATTTAATGGCTGCAGTCACCATCTGCAGTGATTTTGGAGTCCCCCAAAATAAAGTAGTTTAGAAGTAGAGTAAAACCATATAGCTTAGAAGTAGGTAAAACATGATCCTCAAAGTGCAGCAGTTTGCTTTCCATCTTAAATCACAGGAAGGAAATAATGCAATCCTGCCTGGCAGGCTGCAGCCCATAGGGTCGCACAGAGTCTGACATGACTGAACAGACTTTGCACACACCAACCCCAAAGCCAAGTCTTTGCACACCCTGCAAGAACTGAGATAACATCAGGGGCAGGTCCAGGACAAAGGTATTGACCCTGGGCTTTACAGTGAACCTGCAAAGACACAGAAGTTCCCAGCTGGTGGGTGGGTTCAGAGAATGTAGGCCTTCTACTACATTCGTGATTTTCATCCACTTGACCATGTGCAGGCTCCTAGAAAATGTTCTGACTCAAACCAGCAAATCAGTGTATTCCCATTCCTTCCATACAGGTACTTCTTGCTCCTGGACATGGTACTTTATTTAGACTTTTGGTCACCCTCAACTTTGTCAATGACATCAGCTATTAAAGGTATGTGGCATTAGCCAGTCCACTGAGCTCTGTCATTCCAGTCAAAATGGGCCCACGCCCTACAAAGGGCAGATTCACAAGACAAGTGCCCCCATTTTCCAGTGCTTGGCTCTCTGTTGGGAAACTGAGGCCCTGCCTCCATCCTTCCTGTGGCTGGACTTCCTGGAAACAGCTGGAGGGCTCCTGGGCCCTGGGTCCTCACTGATTAGATACTAAGCCCAGAACCTGACTGTCCACTGATCCTGCCAGATCACACGGAAAAAGGTAAAGAGGCCAGGCTTGAGTTTGGTTCTGTTGTTCCTAAGTTGGTCTGACTAGCCTCCACTGCTAGGCCTTGCACGAAAGATCAGCTCACAACTTGGACCTGATCAAATTATTTCCGCATGATGGCAGTGTTGTCCTGGAATTGAAACTTCCTACTCCAAGCATTCTTTTCCCTCCGCCCTTTGAGTCTGAAAAAAACACTGTAAATAGACAAAGACACCAGGAAATATGGCTGCCTTGTATTTGACTCGATTCAAGGAAACCTGGTCATATATTTGCATTTTCTTTTTGGTTTCCATTGGATATCAAACTGAGATCAAAGGCACCCAACTTCATCACAGATCTCTTCTCCAGATTTCAATTTTTACTTGATCATGTCTTCTCACATTAGATCTTTTCCACTCAGTTTTTTGTCCCCAGCATTTTCTCAAGCTATCATATTGTTTGGAGGTATCATGGATTCAGGATCCACGCCTAAGAGACAAAAGAAAATGACTGTACATAAGGACTTGCCAAATCTAGGCAACAGGCCACATGTTTATCATCTTGTCTCACTCAGAAGGTAAAGCATCGGCCTGCAATGCAGGAGACCCAGGTTTGATCCATGGGTCAGGAAGATCTCCTGGAGAAGGAACTGGCAAAACATGCTACAGCATTCTTCCCTGGAGAATTCAATGGAGAGAGGAACCTGGTGGGCTACAGTCCATGGGGCCTCAAAGAGTGAGGCACAACTGAGCAAATAACACACACACTTCCCAAATTTCCTGGGGTCTTCAAATTCTACGCTTTGTGCATTGAGTTGAAGAAGCCGTTTGATGAGGCTCTAGGAGGATGACCCAGATACCTCTCATGACTGAATGCAGACAATTGCCTACATGTAATCATACACTCTTACAGGACTATAAATTCCAATCAGATGAGACACGTGACTTTGTCTAATGGTATCATAATACAACACTGGAAAAAAAACAGGCATTTTCTATGTCATTAAATGGCCTTAGACCTTATTGTATATGATCACTATTTTTTTTACTTAAAGATTCATTTTATAATATTTTCTCATTAGTAAGAAAGAAACAGAGCTTGTTTTTACTTATGGACAAAGTCTTTGGCAGCACCTTGTATCATTTATACATATCCATATTAATAGGTCTTTCAGAGAGCTTGAATTTCATATATTTTATTCTAGAACACAGTTAGGATATTATAATGTCAAAAATACATGTTAGGTCATTCACAATGAGAAGAATTAACCACTTTCAAAATGTCCTTGGCGTGTATCATCATCACTTCGCTATGTACAGGCAATATGTACTTTTGTAAAATACTGTTCAAATTCCCCAGTACTATGATTTTTAAAACACTTTTTAACACTTAGAGCTTATTCAAACAAGATTCATGAATTCTTTACCTCTGACATCCAGGGTAATTAGGCAAGAAAAAATATATTAAAGGCATCCAAATTAAAAAGGAAGTAGTAATATTATCTGTCTTCAGATAACATGGTTACATAGAAAGAAAATATCAAGAAATGCAAAAAATTATATTAGTTCTGATTAATGAATTTAGCAAGTACTATAGGCTTCCCTTGTAGCTCAGTCGGTAAAGAATCTGCCTGCAGTGCAGGAGTCCTGGGTTCAATCCCTGGGTTGGGAAGATCCCCTGGAGAAGGAAATGGCAACCCACTCCAGTATCCTTGGCCTGGAAAGTCTCATGGACAGAAGAGCCTGGTGGGCTGCAATCTGTGGGGTCGCAAAGAGTCAGGCATGACTGAGCAACTAACACTTACATACTTATAGGATAGAAAAGCAGCTCACAGAAATCAGTCATATTTGAATAAAATAGCAATGAACAATCTGCAAAGGAAATGAAAACAATTCCATTTGCTATAATTTCAAAATGAACAATATAATCAGGACAACATATAACTAAAAATTAGAAGTGCATTGAAAGTTACTGACAATTAAAGATGACTTTAAAAAGATATCTTTTACTCATGGGTTGGAAGGCTAAATATTGTCAACACAGTAGTACTACCCCAAGGGATCTACAAATTCAATATAATCTCTGTCATTATCCCAACAACACTCTTTTTGCAGAAATGGAAAAGCTAATCCTAAAATTACTATGGAACTGCAAGTGACTTCTGTAGCCAAAATAATCTTGAATGTGAAAAACCAAGCTGGAGGACTGACTTTCATATTTCAAAACTTGCTAGAAAGCTACAGTAATAAAAGCAGTGTGATACTAAAATACGAATAGACGTGGAACAATAAATTGACTTGGAGTGCAGAATCAACCCATACGCTATGGTCAATTGATTTTTAAAAACGATGCCTGAGAATTAAAATAAATAAATAATTAATTAATTAAAAAATAAAATTCTATAGTATATCATTAATAAAATAAATAAATAAATAAACAAAGTGTAAGAACTGATTCTGAGTTGGATCTGTTTATTTTTCTCTAACCTTTGCTTCCCATTGGTTTTGTTCACAAAAAGGATACTGTTGAAACATAATGGGCTGCCTAGGGGAAACCTGCCCCTCTGCCTGAATGTTAAACCAAATGCCTTTGTTCAACATATATCTATGGATGGCTACAGGAAGGAAAAAAATTAACACATCTCCTCCTTGAGGCTGGCAATTCCAGGAGATATTTGCAAGATTAATGTCCTTTTAACATTACTTCCTATCTCCCCCATCACTGTTCTATAATAGAACCTGGCATCCAGACCCCTGTAAGATCATCATTTTGCGACATAAATCTGCCATCTTCTTGGTCTGCTAGCTTTCTAAATAAAGTCATATTCCTTGCCTTGACACTTCGTCTCTCAGTTAATTGGCCTGTCATGTTGAGCAGAGCAAGCAGAGTTGCCTGTTTAACAAATAAATGGTGCTAAGAAAACTAGCTATCCATATACAAAAAAAGACTTCAGACACGTCTTCACACCATATCCAATAAATAAATCAGTATGGGTCAAAGTACTAAATTTAAGAAGTGAAAATATAAAACTTGAGAGACAAATATAAGGACAAAGCTTCATAACCTTGGATTTGATCATGGTTTCTTAGATATGTCACTAGAAGAACAGGAAAACAATTTTTTTCATCAAAATCTAAAGATGAAACAAAACCCCTCACAAACATTTGTGCATCAAATGACACTATCAAGAAAGTAAAAGGACAGTCTGGAAAATGGAAGAAAATCAGTTCATTTCAGTTGCTCAGTCGTGTCCGACTCTTTGTGTCTCCATGGACTGCAGCACGCCAGGCCTCCCTGTCCAACTCCAGAGTTTACTCAAACTCATGTCCACTGAGTCGGTGATGCCATCCAACCATTTCATCCTCTGTCATCCCCTTCTCTCGCCTTCAATCTTTCCCAGCATCAGGGTCTTTTCAAATGAGTCAGCTCTTCGCATGAGGTGGCCAAAGATTGGAGTTTCAGCTTCAACATCAGTCCTTACAATGAACACTCAGGACTGATTTCCTTTAGGATGGACTATTTGGATCTCCTTGCAGTCCAAGGGACTCTCAAGAGTCTTCTCCAACACCACGGTTCAAAAGCATCAATCCTTCTCTGCTCAGCTCTCTTTATAGTCCAACTCTCACATCCATACATGACTACTTGAAAAATCATAGCCTTGACTAGACGGACCTTTGTTGGCAAAGTAATGTCTCTGCTTTTCAATATGCTATCTAGGTTGGTCATACCTTTTCTTCCAAGGAGTAAGCATCTTTTAATGTCATGGCTGCAGTCACCATCTGCAGTGATTTTGGAGCCCAAAGAAATAAAGTCTGCCACTGTTTCCACTGTTTCCCCATCCATTTGCCATGAAGTAATGGGACCAGATGCCATGATCTTTGTTTTCGGAATGTTGAGCTTTAAGCCAACTTTTTCACTTTCCTCTTTCACTTTTATCAAGAGGAGCTTTAGTTCTTCACTTTCTGCCATAAGGGTAGTGTCATCTGCATATCTGAGGTTATTGATATTTCTCTCGGCAATTTCAATTCCAGCTTGTAATTCATCCAGCCCAGCGTTTCTCATGAAATGGCGTCAGGAGTGGCGGCTACACTTTTCTGGAGCAGCCCTGAGGAGATACCCCACGTCCAAGGTCAGAAGCGGTGGCTGCACTTCGCCGGACCAGCCGTGTGGAGATTCCCCACGGCAAGGTCAGAGAAACCCCAGCAAGATGGTAGGTGCTGGAGCAGCTGTGAGGAGACACCTCATGTCCAAAGGCAAAGGAGAAGCCCCAGCAAGACAGTAGAAGGGGCAAATTCACATTTAGAATCAAACCCGATTCCTGCCAGAGATGCTCAGAGGGCTCAAACAAACCTTGTATGCACAGGACCCAGGGACCCCACAAAGGCTGAGCCAGAACTGTGTTTGAGTGTCTCCTGTGGAGGTACAGGTCGGTGGTGGTCTGCCTCAGGGACAGGGGCTCTAGGTGCAGCAGACCTGGGTGTGGCATAAGCCCTTTTGGAGGAGGTCGCCATTAACCCCACTATAGAGCTGCCAGAACCTTGTGCCCGCTAGGACCCAGGGGAAAGGAGCAGTGACCCCACAAGAGACTGACCCAGACTTGCCTACGGGTCTCCAGGAGTCTCTGTGGAGGCCTGGGTCGGCGGTGGCTTGCTGCAGGGTTGGGGGCACTGAGAGTAGCAGTGCATGCATGGGACCTCTTGAGGGAGGTCTCCATTATCTTCATTACGTCCACCATAGTTTGAAAGAAAATATTTGCAAATTATTTATCTTCCGAAGTTCTAGTATCTATAGTACATGAAGAACCCAAGAATGAAATGACAACCCAATTCAAAAAATAGGAAAAGGACTTGAATATACATTTCTCACAAGAAGATATATAAATGGCCAGTAAGAACAAGAAAAGACACATAACAGTCAAAACAGAATTGTAAATTAAAACCACTAAGCAGTACCTCTTTATGCCCACTATAATGTAAAAAATAAAGGAAAGTACAACAATTGATGAGGGTATAGGAACTGTGCTGACCTGAATTCAAAATCATGCAGCTGCCATGGAAAACAGTTTGGCAATGCTTCAAATATTTAAACATAGAATTACCTTGGGGTACAAAATTATTTCAAGAATTTTACTATCATAACTTTTATGTCTGAAGGCAGGGTCTTTCTTTTCAGAACAAAAAGAATTGCAGGTGAACTGTGAAAAGGAAAGGCCATTAGAAGTTCTTCTAAAATTTACCCTGCAGCAAAACAAATAAAATTAAATATTTAAATAAATCTCAGTCTAAGTTCATCCAATGTAAGCAGAAAAATTTCAAGATGGTTTTTAAACTTAATCCCAGGTGACTTACCCAGGGATATTGCTAATAGTATGACAAGGGAAGCAGAAGACTGGAGGAAAAAATTACCATATAACCTAGCAATTCTACTCTACAATATATACCCAAAAGAAGTGAAAAAAAAGTACTTATACAAGTGCACATATAAACACATATTCATAACAACCCAAGCCCAAATATTTCCATCACTTGATGATTTGACAAATAAAATGTAATATAGATTAACCATTTTAATGGGTATAATTCAGCAACACTTAGGATATTCCAAATGCTGTGAAAGTATTATTTCTATTCACCTCCAAATCATTTTTCTTACCCCAAATGAAACCTTATATCCATAAAATAGTTTACCTAGTGGATATGTAAAATGGATATTATTCAGCCATAAAAAGAAATGAAGCACCGATATATGTTATGACATTGATGTACCTTGAAATCATTCTGCTAAGTGGTAAAGGAAAAACAGGAAATGCCACATAATGTATGGTTCCATTTACATGATATAACTAGAGTAGGTAAATTCAACAGAGACAGAAAGCAGATTAGTTCTTGCAAAGAACTGAACAACTTGGGTAATGGAGAAAAACTAGTTCATGTATCTAGGGTTTCTTTTGGGGTAAAGAAAATCAGCTGTGGGTAGATACAGAAAATACTTGCACGACATTCTGAATATATTAAATGTTACTGAATTATACACATCATAATAATTAATTTTATGTTACATGAATTTGAGCTCAAATTGTAAAAGTAGCAATATTTTAAACATGCTAGTATTCCAAAGATTTATTAATGATATTTGAAAAACATTCAAGCTATAAGTGATAAGAACTTGTTTTAACAATCATAGTACTGTGGGCCTGGAACAGTATTTTATAAAAGTATGTATCTTATATACATAGGGAAGGGATGATGATGCATGGCAAAGACATTTTGAAAGTGGTTAATTCTTCTCATAGTGAATGATCAAGCATATATTTTTGACTTTATAATTTCCCAAACGTGTTCTGGAATAAAATATAAGAAAATTCAAGTACTCTGAAAGATCTATTAATATGGATATGGGTAAATGATATAAGGTCCCGCTGAAGACCTAGAAATCCTGATAGCTCAGCAGGTAAAGAACCAGCTTGCCAATGCAGGAGACTGAGGTGATGTGGGTTCAAACCCTGGCTTGGGAAGACCCCCTAGAGAAGGAAATGGCAACCACTCCAGTACTCTCACCTGGAGAATCCCATGGACAAAGGAGCCTGGAGGGCTACAGCCCTGGGGTCCTGGAGTTGGACACAACTGAGTAAGCACCTACTGAAAAGACCTTGTCAGTTCAGTTCAGTTCCGTTGCTCAGTCATGTCTGGCTCTCTTGCAAAGGTAGAAACAAGTTCTGTGTCTAACTAATGAGAAAATATTGTAAGGTTGTTCTTTAAGTAAGAAAACACACACACACACACACTGACACTGTTGGGTGCAAATGCAAATTGATATGGCCACTATGGAGAACAGTATGGAGAATCCTTAAGAAAATCAGGAATAAAACTACCAGATGACTCAGCAATCCCACTACTGGGCATATACACTGAAAAACCAATAATTGAAAAAGACACATGTAATCCAATCAATGTTCATTGCAGCACTATTTACAACAGCTAGGACATGATGGCAGCCAAGATGTCCATTGACAGATGAATGTATAAAGAAGTTGTGGTACATATACACAATGGAATATTACTCAGCCATAAAAAGAATGCATCTGAGTCAGTTCCAATGAAGTGGATGAACCTAGAGCTTGTTACACAAAGTGAAGTCAGAAACAGAATGATAAATATCATATATTAACACAAACACATGGAATCTAGAAAGATGCTAATGATGAACTTACCTACAGAGCAGCAATGGAGGTGCAGACAGAGAACAGACTTTTGGACACAATGCAGAAGGGAAAAGGCGGGATGATTTCAGACAGTAGCACTGAAACATATATTTACATACGTAAAATAGATGGCCAGTGGAAATTTCTAGTATGACACAGAAAACCCAAACTTGTGCTCTGTGTCAATCTAGAGGCATGGGATGGAGAGGGAGGAAGGAGGGAGATTTAAGAGTGAGGGAACATATGTATACCTATGACTAATTCATGTTGACGTACAGCAGAAACCATCACAATATTGTAAAGAAATTATCCTTCAATTAAAAATAAAATAAAAAAATTTTAAAGTGATGTGCATACACAGTAAAGTAGCAGGACATTTAATGAAATGGAAAATGCCTTTTTCCAATGTTGTATGCTAATACCATGAGACAAAGTCACATGTCCCATCTGACTGGAATTTATACTCATGCCAGCAAATTTGGAAAACTCAGCAGTGGCCACAGGACTGGAAAAGGTCAGTTTTCATTCCAATCCCAAAGAAAGGCAATGCCAAAGAATGCCCAAACTACCTCGCAATTGCACTCATCTCACACGCTAGTAAAGTAATGCTCAAAATTCTCCAAGCCAGGCTTCAGCAGTACGTGAACCGTGAACCGTGAACTTCCAGATGTTCAAGCTGGGTTTAGGAAAGGCAGAGGAAGCAGAGATCAAATTGTCAACATCTGCTGGATCATGGAAAAAGCAAGAGAGTTCCAGAAAAACATCTATTTCTGCTTTATTGACTATGCCAAAGCTTTTGACTGTGTGGATTACAATAAACTGCAAAATTCTGAAAGAGATGGGAATACAAGAGGACCTGATCTGCCTCTTGAGAAACCTATATGCAGGTCAGGAAGGAACAGCTAGAACCGGACATGAAACAACAGACTGGTTCCAAATAGGAAAAGGAGTACGTCAAGGTTGTATATTGTCACCATGCTTACTTAACTTATATGCAGAGTACATCATGGGAAACGCTGGACGGGAAGAAGCACAAGCTGGAATCAAGATTGCTGGGAGAAATATCAATAACCTTAGATATGCAGATGACACCACCCTTATGGCAGAAAGTGAAGAGGAACTAAAAAGCCTCTTGATGAAAGTGAAAGAGGAGAGCGAAAAAGTTGGCTTAAAGCTCAACACTCAGAAAACAAAGATCATGGCATCTGGTCCCATCATTTCATGGGAAATAGATGGGGAAACAGTGGAAACAGGGTCAGACTTTATTTTCTTTGGCTCCAAAATCACTGCAGATGGTGACTGCAGCCATGAAATTAAAAGATGCTTACTCCTTGGAAGAAAAGTTATGACCAACCTAGATAGCATATTGGGAGATTGTGTTCACCTATGGCTGATTCGTGTCAGTGTATGGCAAAGCAAATACAGTATTGTAATTTAAAAATAAATAAATTAAAAAAAAAAAAACAAAAGCAAAAAAAAATGAAAAGCAGAGACATTACTTTGCCAATAAAGGTCCGTCTAGTCAAGGCTATGATTTTTCAAGTAGTCATGTATGGATGTGAGAGTTGGACTATAAAGAAAGCTGAGCAGAGAAGGATTGATGCTTTTGAACCCTGGTGCTGGAGAAGACTCTTGAGAGTCCCTTGGACTGCAAGGAGATCCAACCAGCCCATTCTGAAGGCGATCGGCCCTAGGATTTCTTTGGAAGGAATGATGCTAAAGCTGAAACTCCAGTACTTTAGCCACCTCATGCGAAGAGTTGACTCATTGGAAAAGACTCTGATGCTGGGAGAGACTAGGGGCAGTTGGAGAAGGGGACGACCGAGTATGAGATGGCTGGATGGCATCACTGACTCGTTGGACTTGAGTCTGAGTGAACTCCAGGAGTTGGGGATGGACACGGAGGCCTGGCGAGCTGCGATTCATGGGGTCACAGAGTCGGACACCACTGAGCGACTGAACTGAACTGAATTGAACTGAAGAATGTATGATTATCAGTAGGAGATTGGAGGAGATTGCCTGCATTCAGTCATGTGAGGTCTCTGGTCCTTCCTCCTAGGGCACCATCAAATGGCTGCTCCAACACAACACACAAGGTCTCACATATGAAGACCCCAGGGAATTTGGAAAATGTGATAGAATAATAACCAGCACGTGGGTTGTTGCCTAGACTGACCAAGTCCTTAGGCATATCTTTTATTTTTTTTCTTCCTTTGGCATGAATTGCTGAGGTTTGCCCCTTGATACCACAAAATAATTTGATAGCATGAAAAATGCTGGAGATAAAAGGCTGAGAGAATAAGAGGAAATGTGGGAAACCTTGTTCAAGTACAAAAGGAAATCTGGAAAAGAGAAGATGCCCCATGAGTTTGGATGGCTTACATCTCAGTTTGATATCTAACGGAAAGCAAAAATTAAATGCAAAAGTATGAACAGGTTTCATCAAACTGAACAAAATACCGGGCAGCCACATTTTCCTACATCTTTGTTCATAGCGTTTTTTCAGACTCGAAGGGCGGGAGAAGAATGCTTGGAGCAGGGCGCCTTGTCTGTCCTGACACCATACCGCCATCGTGCGGTTACAGTTTGATCGGGCTCAAGCTGTGAGCTGTTCCTCCTTGAGAACCTGGTCCGGCCAATGGAAGAGAAAACAGAACCCGAACTCAAGCCTGGCCTCTCTACCTTTTTCTCTGTGGTCTGGCAGGAGCAGGGACGGTCAGTCAGCTCCGTGAGGGGCCAGGGCCCAGGAGCCATCCGGCCGCTTCCAGTACATTCCTGATTTTCATTCCCTTGAGCAACCGCAGTCTCCTGGATGTCCGGGCTCACACCACCAAAGCGGTGTATGCCCGTTCTTTCCATACAGGTGCTTCTTGCTCCAAGCCATGGTACCTTAGACATCTGGTCACCCTCAACTCCATCAATGACTCTGGCTCTTTAGGGTACTTGGCACTGGCCCGTCCATTGCGCTCTGTCGCTTCTGTCACAAGGGGCCCAGACCCTACAACACAGGGGTAACCAGGAGGCCTGAACCCCCAAGGGCAGATTGACAAGGCAAATGCCCCCGTTTTCCCCCGCTTGGCTCTAAGTCCAGCCCACGCTGTTAGGAACCTGAGGCCCCGCCTCCCTCCTTCCGGTGGCTGGACTTCCGGGCAGCAGCTGGAGGGCTCCTGGGCCCCGGGCCCTCACTGATCAGATACTAAGCCCAGAGCCTGACTGTCCACTCATCCAGCCAGACCACAGAGCAAAAGGTAGAGAGGCGCCAGGCTTGAGTTCAGGTTCTGTTGGTTCTACATTGGTCGGAGCTGCCTCCACTGCTAGGCCTTGCAAAGAAGAGCAGCTCACAGCTTGGGCCCGATCAAACATTTTCCGCACGATGGCGGTATGGTCTCAGAACAGACAAGGAGCCCTGCTCCAGGCATTCTCCTCCCGCCCTTCCAGTCTGAAAAAACACTGAACAGTCAAAGGCAGCAGGAAATATGGCCACTTTTTACTTTCTTGGTTTGAGGAAACCAGCTCCTGGTCTGTTCATTTAGTTTGTGGTTTCTATTGAATATCTAACTGGGATCTAAGTGACCCAACTTCATCAGGCATCTTCTCTTTTCCAGATTTAAGTCTTTTTTCGTTAACTATGTATAATTAACAGAAACTGCATAATTAAACAACTGCTTTTGTCCTTTGCAGCTTCAAAATCTTTGTTATTTTCACAAGTTATATGTTCAAACACTGCATTCTCATTAACATAGATTTATAGTTATACCTTCTGTACTTGTCTTACCTTTTAAATTCGAAAGGAAAATAAAAAATTAGAAAACAAATATAGGGAGTTACCTGTAATCCAGTGGTTAGGAGTTAGTGTTCTCACTGTGGCTAGGTTTCAATCCTTGGTGTGACATGTACACTAAGATCCTGCAAGCAAATATATATGACTTCCCCAGTGGCTCAGAATTCTGCCAATACAGGATATGCAGGTTAAATCCCTGAGCTGGAAAGATCACCTGGCAAAGAGAATGGCAACCCACTCCAGTATTCTTGTCTGGAAAATCCCACAGTGGAGTCTTGGGGGCTATACAGTCCATAGGACTGCAGAAGAATTGGACAGGATTTAAACCACACACACATACATATAATACCAGCACATATATATTAATATATGTAATATATATACATAAAATATTAAAACTATTATTCTGTTATTATATGTATCTATGGAGTTACTTTTTCCTTATTTTTTGTTTCTGTGAATTTGAGTTACTGATTAGTGTCATTTCACCTTGGAGGACTCCCTTTTAGATTTCTGGGATGCCAGGTCTTTTAGTAACAAACTACATCTGTTTTTATTTTCTAGGAATGTCTTAGTCTCTCCTTCAGTTTTGAAAGAGTCTAGCTGGATGTGGAATCCTTGGTTGACAGTTTTTCTTTTAGAATTTTAAATGGTTTTTGGCTTCCAAAGTTTCTGAAGAGAAATCAACTGGAAATCTTATTGAGGCTACCTTGTATATAATGATGTGTATTGATGAGTTGGACAGGACTGAGCGACTTTCACTTTCATTGATGCTTACAAGATTCTAGCTTCAAAAAAAAAAAAAAAGATTCTAGCTTCGTGGCTCTTGTAAGTTTGATTATAACATGACTCATTTTCGACATCTTTGTGTTTATCTTATAAAGTTCCTTGAGCTTCTTAGATGTAAATATTCACTTCTTCCATCAAATTCCTAGTGTGGGCCCTTTCTTTTTTTTTTTTTTTTTTAATCTATATAGTTTTATTAAGACAAAAAACTGACAGTGTTGATATGAAGTTTACATTGAAACAAAAGTTTTCACAAAAACCTAACACACGCCTAAAAATTACAATGGAGTTCTAGATGCAGATCAAGACGATGTCAACAACTGATGGATCTCAAGACTCAAGACAGCGTTTTGGATTTTAGTTAATTCTTAGGACTAAAAAATTTGTTTTGTTTTAAAGTGGACCACTGCCCCAGTATGAAAATTTATCTTCTCCTGAGACCAGGGCTTTTGAAATTATTCAACTCTTGAACTTGTGCTGTCAGTGACTGAACCCTGCCACCAATGGTTTCAAAGTTCAAAAACAGAGGCTCCAAGAGTTTTCCACCCTATGAGCACCGGCCCTTGTCTTTCCCCACTCACTTACCTCCTATACCACTCTCTGCCCTTCCCTAAATACTTCACCAGTGGCTTGGATGGAGAAGCTGATATTTGTAACTTCACAAGGAAAAGAAAGGGTCGTCTTGTCAGTTTCATGAGTAGCACCTCTAAGACAGAAGGATCTGCCTGTGTATACACTCCAATAAGCCTTTTCCTCCTCAACCAGTTTCCATCCCCCAAACGGCAGCTTTGGTAGCTTCTTATTCCTTTGTTGGGAACAGCATTAAGCTCAGGCAGGGGAATACCTTGGCTTCTAAGTTTCAGGCATTCACAGCTTTTAAACAGTCTCTCACAGTCCTCATTTAGGTTGCCAATGACATTTTTTGAAAGGATACAATATTCTGAACACTGAACCCAATCATCATTAGTTGTTCTTTCCTTTGTTTCACCGTTTCCCCAAATTTTAACAAAAATGATCCTAACCCATCTCCCTTCTTTCCCACCCCACCCCACCCACCCCAAATAATACACCAGTAATAGCCAAAAACTACACACATGCTACGCTGTAAAAATGCAGAGTTAACACTGTCGGGAAGAAGGCTGTGTGTGGGTTGTGGAGATGCTCTTTGAAGATCTACAGTATCTCTTGCTCTCCCACATCCCATTCTATGTTTTGTCCTTCATAGAAGGCCCTTTGCTTTTATTTCAGCAAAGTTCAGAACGAGTTGCCTTGAAACACTGACCCTCCTTCCCTCCACCAGGATGGGTGTGCAAACTGTACAGCATGGAGCGGCTTTGAAGCCCTGGGCTGCTGTAGGGCACAGAAACTATACTGGCTCTTCAAAGGACATCTTCTCAAGCCACCTTCATGGTGTCAAACAAGGAGAACTCCTTCTTTCCCCACTTGAAACCCACAGTCAGATGTGACAGGGGCTGGTATTCAAGAAAGTTAATTCTTATCATCTTTTTTGTCATCATCCTCTGAGGGGTAAGAATGCCATGTCAGCCTTTCCTCATAGAAGGATATGACAACCTGCGGGCACTTGACATTGGCTTCCTTGGCAGGGACCAGATCAGCCTCATCAGAGCTCTTCCATTTCATTAGGAACATGAGTTCTCCACTGGAGTCCGTAGCTCCAATAATCCGCTCTGGTTCCAAACCCCGGGCAAACCCTCGTGGCTTTTCTGACTCTTCTTTCTTCTTCTTTGGTTTGCTCTCCTCCCCCCTTATCTTCCGAATCAGAATCAGCTTTGCGCTTGCCTCCCTCTGATTTATCTGTCTCCTGTGCTGTTTTCTGTGACTGCAGAAACTCAGCAATGAGGTCAGGGCAATCCAGGTTCTCTTCTGGTTCCCATGTGTATCCTCATCTGAGAACCCCTTCCACTTTAGGAGATACTCCACTTTGCCCTTTGCTACTCGACGATCTAGAACTTTTTCCACCACATATTCTTCTTCCTCTTCTTCTAGCACCTCCTCCACTTTCTTCTTGTTTTGTTTTTTCCCCATAGTGCCCGCCAGCTTTCTGGTATAAAGGATGACGCCGCTCGGGTCTTGCAGTCGTCATCCCTCCCTACGCTGGTGCAAGCGCCCAGGCTGCCCCGTCCGTCCTCTTCCCAATTTACTGTTCCCTCTCCAGCCCAGTCCCCCAGCGTCCACCCAACCCACGTAGCATTCCTTATTTCTTCAACTAGTGTTTCTGCCTCTTTCTCTCTCTCCTCCTTTGGTAACATTATGTGTAAGATAATATACTAAATCATGTCATATAGGTCTTGCAGTCTCTGTTCATTTTTCATTTTCTTCATTCTCTTTGTTCTGCTCCTCAGATTGGAAAATCTCAACTGACCAAGATTCAAGTTCCTAATTCTTTCTCCTGCCTGTTCAAATCTACTGTAACAATATTCTAGTGAGTTCTTCATTTCAGTTCATGTACTTTCACTTTCAAAATTAATATGTTGTTCTCTTTTTATAATTTCTATATCTTTATAGGCATACTCTATTTAGTGAGACATTGTTTTCCTGGTTTTCATCAGTTCTATTTATTTTTTTATCCCTTTCATATTTAAAGATGCCCCTCAAATATCCCCATATTTAGAGGGGATATTTATTTAAAGTCTTTTCTAGTACATCCATTACCTAGCCTTCATTCTAGACAACTTTAATTTATTGCTTGTCTCCCTGTAAACGGATATGCCTCTGTTACTTTGGATGTCTCACTTTTTTTTATTGGTGGTAAAAACTGAACATTTTAAATTTTAAAATGTAACAACATGGAAATTAGATTTCCAACACACAGGTTTAGCTGAAGGCACTTGTTTTGTACTGCTTTTTTTCTTGTTTAGTGTCTGTTCTCAATTATTTTTGTAAAGTCTGTACTTTGTCGTGTGTGGTCACTCACATCTATGTTATGTTAGCTTAGTGATCACTTAGCGCTGTGACAGGCTTTCTTTAAACATTTGAAAAATACTGCCAGTCTTCACTTTTGTAATTTGGAACTCTTTCAATGATTATATAGGCTGTTCACACCTACTGTACCCTTCCTTCCAGCTTTGCAGTATGTGTGCTCAGTGGTATCTGACTCAGTGCGACCCATGGACTGTAGCTCACCAGGCTCCTCTGTTCATGGGATTTTCCAGGCAAGAATACTGTTGTTAATTCCTCCACTTCCAGCTTGCAAGGAGCCTAAAGAGATATGAATATTTAGGGTCTCAGGCCTCATCTGCATAGGTCTGCACGTTTGTAATTTCTCCAGTACATGTAAGAACTTTTAAAGTTCTTTCTTCTGCAATATATTTCCTCTCACATCCTTCTCCTTTCTGTGCTTCTCCATTTGTCTGCTTCTTGTCCTAAGTATTGTCTATTGCCCCAGGCTTTTCTGGTCAATTCTTGTGCCTTTAAATTTTTTAATAAATGCCTTTCTTCAAGACAGCCCAGTGGTGGAAACACTCCACGGAAGTCAAGACAAAGACAAGCTCTTGCACCAAGGTTTCAGGGAGCCTCCAGAGAGGTCAAACTTGACAACCACGATTCTTTGAGAGTAACTCCATATTTCCCCCTCCGGAACTCACATCACGCACCAGGATGACAAGAGCCATCTTTAGGGCAGTGTGGTTTTTAGGGGTGGTAGGTGGGGAGTTTTGAATGCCACAGTCCTCTCTCACTGCAAAGTAGTCACTTCTTTCTTCACCAAGCCATTGTTGATTGTCTTACGCTTTCAACTAGACCTAGAGCTTTGTAAAATTGGATCCTGACACTTTATCAGCTCCTTTGTTACTTTTATGGAGGGATGGCTCTCTGGAGTTCCCTACCTCACCATCTTCAGTGACATCATATTTGCCACATGGTCTTACCTTTCTAGAAAGAGTCATGCTTCTTCAGAAAGTACCTGCTACAACAGATATATATGAAGAAATAACACAAGGTCATTTAACACTTCTTTGTTTGGCTGGGTAGTTCCGCCTCTGTCCAGGCCCTGTGAATTCCAGGCAGTGGGCCTGTAAACATCTGGGTGAACCGGAGTACTTCGCAAGCACACCTGCCCCTGTCATAATGCTACCTGGAACTGGCTTGTCTTTGATGTCCAGACACTGCTGCTATTAAAGATCCACATCCCCTAATACCTGGGTAGCACTGGAAAGCCTCCTACCTTTTGTTCCAAAGAGCAGAAACAGGAGACATACCCACCAGAGCCTGCCTTTGTCTTTCAGTGCATTTCTCTAATCCTGTCTGCATTGGGTGGGGAACAAGGCCTTACCCATGACTTGCTTGCCTCGCCCAGGCAGCTGCTGGCTCAGTTCTAGTCCCTCACTCTCCACACTGTACATAGGATTCCACCAGTGTTCAAGAATCCTGTAAAGCCATAGAGAAGAAGGAAGGAGGCCCAGCTTGAGTCCAAGTCTTTTCCAAGTCCCCACAGGTGTGCTCTTCTACAACTTTTGGCCTCAAAGCAAGGAAGTTGTAAGGGTTTTTGGTGTTTTGAAAAAATACCCTCATGATGGCAGTAGTGCTCCAGATATGCAGGCAGGCCAGGTCCTTGAACCCTCATCTTTCACTCAACCAGTCTGAAAAAAAAAAAACATCACCAGGAGACAAAGGCTCCAGGAAACAGGCTGCCTTGTATTTTGGAGGGTTTTAAGAAAGTTGTTTGGCTTCCCAGGAGCACAAAGGTATAGAATCTGCCTAGCAATCCATAAGATACAGGAGTGACAGGTTCCATCCCTGGCTCAGGGAAGATTTCCTGGGATAGAAAATAGCAACCCACTTCAGTATTCTTGCCTGGAGAATGCCATGGACAAGAGAAGTCTGGCTGTAGTCCATGTGGTCACAAAGAGTGGGACATGACTGACCATTCAGGAAACTTCCTCATGCTGTTGTTCTCTTGCTTTTCCTTTCCACTGAAATAAAAACTGAGGCCTAATTTACATATCTCCATCAGGCATCTCCTTTTGCAAGAACTGAATTTCTACCTGAGCTAGTTCTGTTCTTCTTTACTTAGGTTTATATCCCATGAATTTCTCAATGTATCAATAGTCTGCTTCTCTGGCCAAGTCTCAAGGAGCCAGCCAGGCCTAGGAGAAAAAAACATCAGTCCAGAACATCAAGGACAACATTAGGGCATTTCTAGGCAACAACTGTTGCTGATAATTATTGAGTATTTGCAGTGTATCAGTAAGTATTCCACAGATTTTTGGTAAGAATTCATAGATTGATTCTTCACAGCATCCGTCTGGATGAGTAGAGTGATTCTTGCCACTTAATAAATAAGGAAACATAGCACAGAAATTTTACAAACCTTTTCCAAGGAATAGAGATTGTGTTCACCTATGGCTGATTCGTGTCAATGTATGGCAAAACAAATACAGTATTGTAATTAAAAAAATAAATAAATTTAATTATAAGAAAAAAAAACCAGAATAATCAGATTTCAGAACTCATACTCTTAAGCACTAGAGAAATAAACTATAGGCTCAGTTCTGGGGCACCTTGAGGAAGCCTCCCAACCTTTTCTGTTTTGCTTACATTCTCTAAGACTCAGGTGCAGAGAGGATTCAGAAAACAAGTTCAGTTCCATCTTGGATTCTTGGCATACAGGAACACAGATAAAAATAAGTCAGATTCTATTGACCTTCTAAACATAAACTTGTTTCTCAGGTTAAGTTCTTTCTACAATGTGCTGCGTTTTATTTCAAACCTTTAAACTTTCCAAATTCTCCTAACTTGACTTTTATTTGGATAAGCAGGCCTAGGAAGAAATTTCCATAAAGGCCCCATTTATACTCAGCTACCTGCATATCTTATCTCCGGACTCTTTTGGCTCAGAAAATGCTGATGAATTGGGAGTGGAGAGGAAAGGAAACACATTCAAGTCTCTGTTTCAATAATCAGAAGAAACCTGCTAACACTGTTTAACTGTGTAAGTGCTGCATTGTCTTCATATATATTTGCCAGTATCTTATCATGAATTAATTTTGGCTATTTACCAAATATTTCTATTACTCCTCCTGGATACTGTTAAGATCAGCAATATTGGGCCAAGGGATGAAGTCAAACTGAGAGGCCTGATTAAAGAAATACTCCAACCTATCCCTGAAATAATACCAGAACCCTCTGGCAGAACATAACCAGGATTCATAAATGTGGCAAGGTAGCCAGATTATGTAATCAATTCAGGTCAACCATTTGAGGCACAGTGAAAGTGAAAGTCATTCAGTCCAGTCTGACTCTTTGCGACCCCATGGATTATGAGGCACTGAGTAAGAGAAAATGAATAGTGAATAAAGAAGAGGATAAAAAGTTAGCCAGCAGAATTCCAACATATATTACCCAAGTTGTATATAAAGAAAAATACACATATAAGATACAAATAATATTATAGGCCTTTTTGTGTTCACTTATCTGAATTCCACATGAACTAAATACTCTATATCGAAAAAGGTTATTTTTCATAAGTAATAAACAGTTGTGTTTTTTTTTTCTGGCCGCACAGTGAGGCTTGCATTTTCCAACGATGGATGGAACTTGTGTACTCTGCAGTGACAGTGAGAAGTCTTAACCACTGGACCACCAGGGAATTCCCTTTTTCATATTTTTCAAATTATAGTTTGGATAACTAAACTACACTGTAAAAATGCTCATAAAATGCAAAAGAGAAAAAGGTATAAAATGAAACAGATAAGAAAATAGCCAATTATTCTAAAACATGTAGGTATATTTGTAAATTAAAATGCATCAATATATTTTTGTAAATACAAAACATGATAAAGATCAAATAAAAATGTAATCAGTGTTTGTCTCAGGACTATGGAACTGTAAATACAGTGAACATTCCTCTTAACTTGCCTTGGGAAATTAGTTTACAGCAACTGTCTAATTTGGTCCATAAATTATGTAAGCACTTAGAGTACACAATTTATAGTTTCTACTTAATTATCAAATTCATTATTAAAAACATTATTTATATATTCTTAGAAAACATTAATACTTATGCAAAAATTAAAATATGGATCTATATGAGGCATAAAAGTATAAAGAAACAAGAAAAGTCATTTGATAAAAAATTTGAATCTTAAAGTCAAAGTCACTCAAAAACCATGGCATTCAAAAACCATGGGGTTGGTAGATGCAAACCATTACATTTAGAAAGGATAAACAACAAGGTTCTACTGTATAGCATAGGAACTATATTCAATAAGCTATGATAAACCATAATGGAAAGATCATAAAAAGTGTACATACGTATATAACTGATTCACTTTGCTGTGCAGCAGAAATTGGTACAATATTGTAAATTAACTACACTTAAATGAAAAAAAAAGAAAACCTATGTAGAGTTTGACTCTGATTTCTGTAAAAAGAAAACCACAGGCCCAAAATGGAGTCACTTATGCTAGGCCATACCAGCAAACTAGGGCTTAATGTCTAACTGGATTGGCAATTCAACTTTCTTCAGAAATACAGTCTTAATTGAAACAATCAATAACTTTCTCATTAGCACCAACGAGGTACTATGTTACATGGGCCCTCTCCATCCCCCAAAGGAAGATGAGATAAATCAAATAATAAAACTCCCTTATTCCAGAAAGGAGAAGACCTACTCTGAGATAATAGTTTTCTCTATTTATGACTTACTCGTCCTGCCTTTCAAAATTTTTCCCTTCCTGTACCCCTTTGTAGCTCCCTTCTACTTGCTAGGTGAGTGCTGCCTAAGTCATGAATCATTCAATAAAACCAGTTAGATTTAAAAATTTTCTCTTTTGAAATTTGGTTTTTAGCATTTCCTTGAATGAAAGTGAACGTGAAGTCTCTCAGTCATGTCCGACTCTTTGCAACCCCATAGACTGTAACCTACCAAGCTCCTCCGTCCATGGGATTCTCGAGGCAAGAATACTGGAGTGGGTTGCCATTTCCTTCTCCAGGGGATCTTCCTGACCCAGGGATTGAGCCCGGGTCTCCCATCTTGCAGGCAGACGCTTTAACCTCTGAGCCACCAGGGAAGCAACTAAATATGAATGCCTATTTTGAGTTACTAGTGGTATGCTCTCTGATCTACAAAGACATTGAAAAGGAGAGATGCCATTTTGGTTGCTTTCTAAAGTATGTGAGCAAGAAAATGGAGGACTCCATAGAAGCCTGAAAGTGAAAGTGATAGTGGCTCAGTCATGTCCTACTCTTTGTGATCCCATGAACTGTAGCCAGCCAGACTCCTTTGTCCATGGAATTCTCCAGGCAAGAATACTGGAGTGGGTTGCCATTTCTTTCTCCAGGGGAACTTCCTGACCCAGAGATTGAACTGTCTGAGTCACCAGGGAAGCTGAGGAATGAGCCAAATCAAACACCACAAAGTCCAATGCGTGCAACTGGCTTCCTGCAAGCTTTGGCATTCCAGCAATTTCTTTTCCCCTTGAAGGGATCCCTGAGACTTGAGCCTTGCATCAGTAAACTTGAAAATGCAACACTACAGAGTGCTGACTGAGGAAGAGATTGTTGCAGGGAGAAAGCCAATTTGGACTCCATGTTGGAAATGTTTCTTTCACTTGCTTTTATTATTATAATCATACTCAGTGACTTGCCTGGAGGACCCTGCACCTCTGCTTGACTGTATACTAAAGTGCCTTTGTTCAGTTCATGGAAAGATAGCTTGTCACTGCCGACCTGTGATTAGAAATGATTCAGTCAGTTCACTTTAGTCACTCAGTCATGTCCAGCTCTCTGTGACCACACTGGACAGCAGCATGCCTGCCTTCCCTGTCCATCACCAACTTCCAGAGCTTGCTCAAATTCATGTCCATCAAGTTGATGATGCCATCCAACCATCTCATTGGCTGTCGTCCACTTCTCTTCCCTCCTTCAATGTTTCCCAGCATAAGGGTCTTTTTCAATGAATCAGTTCTTCCCATCAGGTGGCCAAAGTATTGGAGCTTCACCTTCAGTATCAGTCCTTCTAATGAATATTCAGGACTGATTTTCTTTAGTATTGATTAAAGTTAGAAGAGATTAACACTTCTTTCAAAGGCTGGACATTCTCTTAGAAATGTTTTACAAGTCTGGAGACCTTTTAACTTTACTTCCCCACTGCATCTTCCTCTGTATTCTGCCTTTTGATTTTAGTTCCTCATTGCTTCTTTCACTCTGATTTATAAAGAACCTGGCATCCAGACCCTAATAAGATTGTTATTTTGAGATGCTAGTCTGCCATTTTCTTGGTCGGCTGGCTCCCAGATTAAGGTCCCTTCCTTGCCTCAACACCTTGCCTCTCCCATTCATCGGCCTATCCTGCTGAAAGCAGAGTGAGCTTGGACTCGGTGAAAAGCTCTGCAAAAGAATTCTTGAAAAGATGTCTCACTAGGATCTGTGATTTTCGGGTGCATTTCGATTTCAAATGAAATGCAAAAGCAAAAAACAAACACTGCAAGCCTGACTCCCCAAAATGGTGTTCAAATGTGGTAGCCATATTTTCTAGCTCCTGTACCTCTTTGTGGTGTTTTTTTCAGACAGTATGGGCGGGAGAAGAGCCCCTGGGGGCAGGGCAGGTTGCCATTCCTGGTGCCATACTGCCCTCACGAGGAAGTAGTTTTAGAAAAGCCCAAATTCGTATTTCTGATGACCCAGTGGCTAAGACTCCATGCTCCCAATACAGGGAGCCAGGGTTCAATCCCTGGTTGAGGAACTAGTTCCCACATGCCTCATCTAAAAGCTGTTGAAGGCCACAACTTAAAAAAAAAAAAAAAAAAAGGATCCCAAATGCCACAATAAAGATCAGGGATCCACTAACTCTATGAGGATCCAAGAGCCCATGACTAAAACCCTGGCAGTCAAATAATTAAATACTATTTTATTTTTAAAGAAAAAAAAAAAGTTAGTTTGAATTCCTGTGAGATCTTGCCTTAAGTGAATTCCTGGGCTGAATGAGCCCTGAACAAACTGGGTCTCTTTTACTTGAACTCTGAGGCTGTCTAGGAACTCTGGGCAAAGGTAGAATCTTGGTGGAGAAGCTTCTGAGTGAGGGGCCAGGACTCTAGCAGGGGCGTTTTGTTTCTTCCCATTGTGTGCAGAATTAGAGGAAATAGAATTAAGTCTTCTCAAGGACTTAAGAGGACTACTTCAGTCAGCTGAGTTGCTCAGTTGGTCTGACTCTTTGTGACCCCATGGACTACAGCATGCCAGGCTTCCCTGTCCATCACCAACTCCCAGAGCTTGCTCAAACTCATGTCCATCAAGTTGATGATACCATCCAACCATCTCATCCTCTGTGGTCCCCTTCTCTTCCCTCCTTCAATCTTTCCCAGCATAAGGGTCTTTCTCAATCAGTTCGCATCAGATGGCTAAAGTATTGGAGCTTCAGCTTCAGTATCAGTCCTTCTAAGGAATATTCAGGACTGATTTCCTTTAGGTGACTAAAGTTAGAAGAGATTAACACATCTTTCAAAGGTTGGACATTCTCTTGGAGATGTTTTACAAGACTGGAGAGCTTTTAACTTTACTTCCCCACTGCATCTTCCTCTCTATTACCCTTTTGACTTTGGTTCCTCATTGCTTCTTTCACTCTGATCTATAAAAGAACCTGGCATCCAGACCCTAGTAAGACTGTTATTCCTTTTTCTTGGTCTGCTGGCTCCCAGATTAAAGTCTCTTCCTTGCCTCAACACCTTACCTCTCAGATTCATTGTCCTGTCCTGCGTAGAGCAGAGTGAACTTGGACTCGATAACAAGCTCTGCAAAAGAACTCTTGAAAAGATGTCTGATGAGGGTAGGTGATTTTCGGGTCCATTTCAAATGTGAACCAAATGCAAAGGCGGGGTTCTGCAACCCTGTCTCCCTAAAATGGATTTCAAGTGTGGCAGCCATGTTTCCTAGCTCCTTTACCTCTTTGTGGTGTTTTTTTCAGACTGTATGGGCGGGAGAAGAGCCGCTGGGGGCAGGGCTGGTTGCCTTTCCTGAGCAATAGTGCCCTCAAGAGGAAGTAGTTTTAGAAAAGCCAAAATTCGGACTTCTCTCATGATCCAGTGGCTAGGACTGCATGCTCCCAATACAGGGAGCCAGGGTTCAATCCCTGGTTGTGGAACTAGATCCCACATGCCTAATCTAAAAGATCTTGAAGGTCACAGTTTTTTTTTTTAAAGGATCCCAAATGCCACAATAAAGATCAGCAATCCACTAACTCTATAAGGATCCAAGAGCTGTTGACTAAGACCCTGGCAGTCAAAAAAATAAATACTATTTAAAAATGTTTGTGTCAATTCCCATGAGATCTGGTCTTAAATTTATGGCTCATTGCCAGGCTGAATGAGCCCTGACCAAAGTGGGTCCCCTGTACTTGAACTCTGAGGCTGTCTAGGAGCTCTGGACAAAGGTAGAATCTTGGTAGAGAAGCTTCTGAGTGAAGGTCCAGGACAGTTGCAGGGGGTTTTGTTTCCTCCCATTATAGGCAGATCTAGAGGAAAGTAATTAAGTCTTCTCAAGGACTTAAGAGGACTGCATCAGTCAGTTGAGTTGCTCAGTTGGTCTGGCTCTTTGTGACCCCAGGGACTACAGCATGCCTGGCTACCCTGTCCATCACCAACTCCCGGACCTAGCTCAAGCTCATGTCTATCACGTTGGTGATGTCATCCAACCATCTCATCCTCTGTGGTCCCCTTCTCTTCCCTCCTTCAATCTTTCCCAGCTTAAGGGTCTTTTTCAATCAATCAGTTCTTTACATCAGGTGGTCAAAGTATTGGAGCTTCAGCTTCAGTATCAGTCCTTCTTGAAAAGTCGGGCCGACCGACATATGACCGGAAAAAGACATCTGGCCAGCGCCGGCAGTTGGCCAAGGCCAAACAGGAACCGGAAGCGGACCAGGCTTCCAGGGCCCAGCCCCTGTAGCCTGACCCAACCAGGTGCCAACATGGAGCCCTTGGACACCCACCGCAGCTGTAGCCCGTGCTTTCTACCTTATATGGGGCAACCTGGCTTGAGTGCCAGCCCTGGCTATAAAGCCCCCCCCCCCACCCCTCATACCTCGCAGACTCCCTTTGTCTCCTTCCTCACCTGTCCCCGGGAGTTCTGCCCGAGAGCGACCGCCCAATAAAAGCTTTCATCAACGGTCCCTAGAGGTGGCTTTTTCTTCCTGTGGCGTTTCTTACATCTGGCGCCCAACTTGGGGCTCGAGGTGAGGGCCCCCGGCACTCCCGTTGAGGCCCCCTCGAGCTCCACTGCCGCGGTAGCCCCGGACCCAGGCGGCTGACCAACCTCCCGGATACGGGGTAAGTGCCTTCGGCTTTGGGGCCCTGCCCTCCCTGGGGACCACCTCCTAGGGCCCCGTAACCGGTGCGCACTTACTGGGCCCTCCCACGGCAGGTTCAGAACCTGCTTCCGGTCCCCAGCTCGTGAGGGAGAAGTCCCAAACGGCTGCGGGGATCCCCGGCCTCTTCTGAGGCCCCACGCCGGCTCCCCTGACATGCCCGGAGACGTTCGGACAGGGCAGGGGTCGCCTCCACGCCACGTGGTCACCATGGGATCCACAGCCTCCAAACCCGATCCCCAATACTCCACTCCCTTAGAGTGCCTGCTGGCTAACCTGCGGACCCTAAGACTAAAGGGATATATCCGCCCCAAACAGCTCACTTTTTTGTGTTCACAGGCTTGGCCTCAGTATTCCCTAGATAATGGCTCACAATGGCCAGCCACAGGGACATTAGACTTTAACGTCCTCCGGGATTTAGATAATTACTGCCGGAGAACGGGAAAATGGTCTGAGATCCCCTCTGTTCAGGCTTTTGGGCGTTGCGCTCTCGCCACCCCCCACCCCCCCACCCCCCACCCCCCGTGCACTACGTGAGCTCCCAGCCAAATTCTACTCACCATGGCTCCTTCAACTCCACATCCCTCCGCCAAGCTAATCCCTGCTCCTGAATCGTCTGCTTTCTCTATACCTCCGGAAGACTTGGCGGCCCCTCCTCCCTATACCTCTTCAATGGCTTCCACCCCGGATCCTGCCCCCTCCCCCTCCACTTCGGCCCCTCCTACCTCCGTTCCCGCCCCTGAGACCCCGGCGCGGCCCGATCCTGATCCTCGATCCTCGGCCCTCCTCGGCCCTAAACCCTATCTTGTATCCTCACTTCCCTCCGTCACGCCCTCCCCCCCTCTCCGGTTAGCTCCCACACTCGCTCCCACAGCAACCCTCTGGGGGCCTCCCCTCCCCCTTCCCCCAGCCCCGCTACTCCCTCTTCGACAAGTAGCTGGAGCTGAGGGCCTAGCACAAGTCCATGTCCCCTTTTCTCTCCAAGACTTAGCACAGATTGAGGCCAAGCTGGGTTCCTTCTCCTCCAACCCCACTCAGTACATTAAGCAGTTCACCAGTCTGACTCGTGCCTATGCCTTAACATGGCAGGACATATATGTCATTCTGGGGTCTACCACCACCCCTGAAGAGAGACAGGCCATTTGGACGGCAGCCAAAGCCCAGGCGATCAACGACACTTTGCCAACCCCTCTCCCGAGCGCCCCCCGGGGGCTCAGGCAGTTCCTGACACCGACCCCAATTGGAATTATCAGGAAGGGGGTGGCGGCCAGCCTGCCGGTACGCTATATGATAGAGTGTATCTTTGATGGGATGGAAGTGTCCTCTCATAAGGTTGTAAACCTCCTCAAGCTAGATGAGGTGACCCAGGGGCCTGACGAAAATCCAGCCATGTTCCTTAATCGGCTGACCGAGGCCCTTATTCAATATACCAGACTGTCCCCTGAGTCCCCCCATCGGGGCGGCCACCTTGGCCAATTGTTTTATCTCCCAGTCTGCCCCCAACATCCGGAAAAAGCTGGCCAAGGTCGAGGATGGCCCTCAGACCCCTATCCGAGACCTGGTAAAAATGGCCTTTAAGGTTTACAATGCCTATGAGGAAACTGCTGAGGCCAGCCAAAAGGCAAGGCTCAAGCAAAGAGCCGAATTTCAGGCAAGCCTCCTAAACCAGCAAACCCAGGCCTTGGTAGCGGCCCTGTGGCCGGCGACGGGCTCAGGGCCCCAGAAACCCCCCCCGGGGGCCTGCTTCAAGTGCGGCCAAGAAGGACACTGGGCCAGGATGTGCCCCAATCCGCGGCCTCCCTCCAAGCCGTGCCCGATATGCAAACAACGAGGACACTGGGCTAGTGATTGTCCCCAGGCCTCTCAGCCCCGACCTCTAGGGGCCAGGGACCAGAGCGCCCCAGGAGGCCTCCTGCCCTACTCCCGGCTTTGGAGCTGCTGAGCTTCAACGAGGACTGACGCCGCCCAGACTCGGGGACCCCGATAACCCAAGCCAAGCCCAGGGTAATGCTCCAGGTAGCGGGTAAGTCTATCAACTTCCTGGTTGATATGGGGGCTACCTATTCGGTCCTTCCCTCTTTTGGGGGCACTCTATGTCCTTCTCAGGTTTCGGTTATGGGCATTGATGGCCAACCCTCGTGTCCGCTCCAAACCCAACCACTATCTTGTCAATTAGATTCCTGCCTATTTACCCATTCCTTTTTAGTCATCCCCTCCTGTCCTACCCCTCTCTTGGGAAGAGATATACTTGCTAAGCTGAAGGCCACTTTTCACCTAACTCCAGAATCAGCTCCCACGTCAGGGGCCTTCCTTATGCTGCTTGCTGACCCTTCAACCTCTTCCGTTAGTCCTGAGGTCTGGGACACCCGAGTCCCGGTGGTGGCTCGGCACCACCCTCCAGTCCTCATCCGGCTAAGGGACCCCACCTGTTTCCCGGCTCGGCCCCAGTTTCCTTTGTCTGTTCGTAACCTCAGGGGGCTAAAGCCCATCATCGACCGTCTCATGGGACAGGGTCTCCTAATCCCCACTACTTCCCCTGTAACACGCCCATCCTTCCTGTCCGGAAGGCTTCAGGAGACTACCGGCTGGTGCAGGATCTCCGCCTGATTAACGCGGTGGTGGTCCCTGCCCATCCACTTGTCCCTAACCCCTACACCCTCCTTTCCTCCATACCTCCTCAAACCTCTCATTTCACCGTTATTGACCTCAAAGATGCCTTCTTTACCATCCCACTCCACCCCAACTATCAATTCCTCTTTGCTTTCACCTGGACTGATCCCGACACCCAGCTGACCACCCAACTCACGTGGACCGTGCTCCCTCAGGGGTTCAGAGACAGTCCCCACTAGTTTGGACAAGCCCTGTCCCGAGACCTGGCCAGGTGCTCACTTCGCCCTAGCACTCTCCTCCAATACGTAGACGACTTGCTCCTTTGCAGCCCCTCGGAAGAGACCTCGCGACAACACACTGCAACTCTCCTTAATTTCCTCGGTTCCCAGGGCTACAGAGCCTCGCAATCTAAGGCTCAACTAACTCAGACCTCTGTTGTCTATCTAGGCCTCCAAATCACTCCCACCACTAAGGCCCTGACAACAGACCGGTGTAGCCTCCTCCGGTCCATTAACCCTCCGGCCAACAGAGACCAGATACTGTCTTTCTTAGGACTGACGGGATTCTCCCAACACTGGGTCCCAAACCTCTGTATGCTGCAGCTAAAGAGACTCCCACAGGGCCGCTGTCTTCCCCCACCGAAGTGACCCAGGCCTTCCACGCTTTACGCTCCACCCTATTGGCTGCACCCCCTCTCTTTCTCCCAAATCCCAACTATCCGCACCATCTATACACTGATGAAAAGGGAGGACTAGCCTTTGGAGCTTTAGTGCAACCAATTGGCTCCGAACTGCTGCCTATCGCTTACATATCCAAACAACTTGATCCCACAGCCAGGGGATGGTTCCCCTGCCTGCGGGCTCTAGCTGCAGCGGCCACGCTGTATGCGGACGCTAAGAAACTAGTTCACGGTCAACCTCTGACCATCTTCTCACCTCACCGTCTTGGCGATCTTTTAGCCTCTAAATTCCTTTCTGACCTCAGTGAGTCTAGGCTCCAGCAATTTCACTTGGTATTTCTGGACAACCCGCAGGTTTCCGTGGGTCGTTCTCCACAACTAAATCCTCTCTCGTCATTACCCTCTCCCCCTCACCACAGAACCCCCAGCTCACTCATGCTTAGAGGTCCTTGAGTCCCTTATGCAACCACCCCACAACTTGTTCTCCAAACCTCTGCCAAACCCAGAACTAACCTTGTTTGTCGATGGGAGCTTGAAGCGAGACCCCAGCGGAAATCGGAGGGCGGCCTATGCTGTGGTAACCACCCGAGAAGTCCTGGAGGCTCAGCCCCTGGCACCAGGGACGACCTCTCAGAAGGCTGAACTGACAGCCTTAACTAGAGCCTTAACCTGGCAAAAGGAAAAAGGGCCAATATTTACACAGACTCCAAATACGCCTTCCTAATTGCCCATTCCCATGCGGCGATCTGGAAAGAATGGGGCTTCCTAACCACTAAAGGATCCCCCATCTGTAATGCCCCCACATTACTCGACTGTTAGATGCCTTATCCCTGCCCAAAGAGGTCGCTATCATACATTGCAAAGGACACCAAAGTACTCATGACTCTGTCGCTTTGGGTAATAACATGGCTGACCAAGTAGCACGGCAGGTTGCCTTACAACAGGCCCCCGAGTCCTTGCTGGCTTTGAGATCCACCTTCAATCCCGAATATTCTGACAAAGAAGCCAAAGCCTTGCTGGCACAGGAGGGGGCTGAGAGACATCCGTCGGGATGGATACTGTTCCATGGCAAACCGGTACTCCCTGAACGCCAGGCCAAAGACATCATATCCCAAATCCACGACACCTTACACATTGGACCGAGGGCTCTCCTCTCCTTTCTCAGCCCTATCTTTGCCCCTTGGCACCTCAGACAGGCCATATATGATGTTCACCGCTCCTGTTTGACTTGTGCTTCCACCTCTCCCCAGGGAGGACTTAGACCCTCACAAACAACTCATCAACTTAGGGGACACTTGCCTGGGCAAGATTGGCAGATAGACTTCACCCACATGCCCAGACATCGGAGCCACCGCTATCTGCTGGTCTTGGTGGACACTCTCTCAGGATGGGTCGAGGCCTTCCCCACCGCCCGAGAGATGGCAGCGGCGGTGGCGGAGGTCTTGGCGACCCATCTCATCCCTAGATTTGGGCTGCCAAACTCTCTCCAGTCTGACAATGGGCCTGCATTCATCTCACAGATCTCCCAGCAGGTGGCTGCAGCCCTGGGCATCGCCTGGCATCTCCACATCCCCTATCGGCCTCAATCGTCAGGCAAAGTAGAGCGGGTGAACGGCATCATCAAGACACACCTGACCAAGCTTGCCTCAGAACTGCGACTGTCTTGGGTCGACCTCCTTCCTCTGGCACTCACTCGTATTCGCACCACCCCACACTCGAGAACAGGTTTGACTCCCCTTTGAACTGCTCTACAGCAGGCCCTACCTCCTGACCCACCTCCCGGAGGGAGAGGCTCCCCCACTCGCGGGGTACCTCCCCCTCTTCTCCTTCCTACGATCCCTGCTGAGAGAACACGCTGATCGGGTCCTGCCACAACCAACAGACGGCGAGGGGCCAACTCGGCCTTTGGCCCCAGGAGATCAGGTACTGCTAAGAGCCCTCAGCCCCCGCCCACTACAGCCTCGCTGGACGGGACCCCCCACGGTGATCCTCACCACTCCTACGGCAGCCAAACTCCTGGGACACGAGCCCTGGTACCACCTGACCCGACTTAAACCCGCACCCCCGGGTCTCCCTGAAAGGGGGGATCTTACCGCTCCATCCTTACTGGGCCAACCAAATTAACTATTACCCGAACCCCTCTTTCACCAATCTTAGAATAATTGAGGCACCACCTCCCACCAGGAACAAACACGTCCCAATCCGATGTTGGCCTGGTGCCATCCGCTGTGGCTGCTGACAACCACAGTTCTGGCCATACTCTTTGCCATTGGATTGGCGGCCACAGCTCCCCAAAACTGGTCATTTGCACATCGGCTGTCGCTGGCCCTTGCTTACCTAGCCGTCTGCTCCCTACTCCTGGGGTGCTATTCCCTTGGGGCACCTCGACAGCCTTAACCCCAACCGGGCCCCAGAGCCACTCGCACCGCCCCCACTCCTGCAGAGATCACCGATTTGATCCTTACCCGGAATCTCTGCCCCCGAGCCCACAATGTGGCAAAAATTACAAATAATAGTGTGGGCGGCCTTGGGAGTGCTTTGGGCCCTGGATGAGGGTGGCTGCTCCAGTCCTCACCAGCCCTTTCAGGTCACCTGGATATTAAAAACGGAGAAACCTATGAGGAACTCAACCAGACCACAGGACCACTCATCATCCTCTTGCTGCTTCTGACTTTCAGGCCCTGTATCTTAAATAAGCTCCTGGCCTTCATCAAACAACGGCTCAACATGGTCCAGCTGATGGTGTTGCGACAGCAGTACCAAAGGCTTCCAACAAACGCTCCGTGACAAACTTAACAGCAGACGCCCCCTGTCATCCCGGCCACTCCCTACCCCCTCATCGCCCCCATTCAGCAGGAAGTAGCCAGAGAGAATCAGCACCCCTTGTCCTATATCAAAAAGGCCGGGATGAAAGGTCGGGCCGACCGACATACGACCGAAAAAGACATCTGGCCAGGGCCAGCAGTTGGCCAACGGCCAAACAGGAACTGGAAGCAGACCAGGCTTCCGGGGCCAGCCCCTGTAGCCTGACCCAACCAGGTGCCAACACGGAGCCCTTGGACACCCACCGCCGCTGTAGCCCGTGCTTTCTACCTTATATGAGGGAACCTGGCTTGAGCGCCAGCCCTGGCTATAAAGCCCCCTCCCCACCCCTCATACCTCACAGACTCCTTTTGTCTCCTTCCTCACCTGTCCCCGGGAGTTCTGCCCGAGAGCGACCGCCCAATAAAAGCTTTCATCAACAGTCCCTAGAGGTGGCTTTTTCTTCCCGCGGCGTTTCTTACACTTCTAAGGAATATTCAGGACTGATTTCCTTTAGGTGACTAAAGTTAGAAGAGATTAACACATCTTCAAAGGTTGGACATTCTCTTGGAGATGTTTTACAAGACTGGAGACCTTTTAACTTTATTTCCCCACTGCATCTTCCTCTTTATTCTGCCTTTTGACTTTAGTTCCTCATTGCTTCTTTCACTCTGATTTATAAAGAACCTGGCATCCAGACCCTAGTAAGATAGTTATTTTGAGATGCTAGCCTGCCATTTTCTCGGCCTGCTGGCTCCCAGATTAAAGTCCCTTCCTTGCCTCAACCCCTTGCCTCTCTGATTCATTGGCCTATCTGGCAGAGAAGGCAATGGCATCCCACTCCAGTACTCTTGCCTGGAAAATCCCATGGGCTGAGGAGCCTGGTAGGCTGCAGTCCATGAGGTCACTATGAGTCAGACACGACTGAGCAGCTTCACTTTCATTTTTTACTTTCATGCATTGGAGAAGGAAATGGCAACCCACTCCAGTGTTCTGGCCTGGAGAATCCCAGGGACCGGGGAGCATGATGGGCTGCTGTTTATGGGGTCACACAGAGTCCAACACGACTGAAGTGACTTAGCAGCAGCAGCGGAAAGCAGAGTGAACTTGGACTCGGTAATAAGATCTGCAAAAAAACTCTTGAAAAGATGTCTGCTGAGGGTCGATGGTTTTCGAGTGCATTTCGATTTCAAATGGAAACCAAAAGCAAAAGCAGAGTACTGCAAACCTGTCTCCCCAAAATGGGTTTCAAGTGTGGCAGCCATGTTTTCTAGCTCCTTTACCTCTTTGTGTTGTTTTTTTCAGACTGTAGGGGTGGGAGAAGAGGCGCTGGAGGCGGGGGGGTGCCGGGCAGGGCTGGTTGCATTTCCTGGTGCCATGCTGCCCTCATGAGGAAGTAGTTTTACAAAAAAAAAAGTGTGAATTCCCTTGAGATCTGGCCTTAAAGAAATTTATGGTGAATTCCCAGGCTGAATGAGCCCTACCAACCTAGGTCTCCTTTACTTGAGGCTGTCTAGGAGCTCTTGACAAAGGTAGAATCTTGATAGAGAAGCTTCTGAGTGAGGGGCCAGGACTCTGGCAGGGGTGTTTTGTTTCTTCCCATGGTGGGCAGAATTAGAGGAAATAGAATTAAGTCTTCTCAAGGACTTAAGAGGACCACTTCAGTCAGCTGAGTTGCTCAGTTGGTCTGACTCTTTGTGACCCCATGAACTACAGCATGCCAGGCTTCCCTGTCCATCACCAACTCCCAGAGCTTGCTCAAACTCATGTCCATCAAGTTGATGATGCCATCCAACCATCTCGTCCTCTGTGGTCCCCTTCTCTTCCCTCCTTCAATCTTTCCCAGCATAAGGGTCTTTCTCAATCAGTTCGCATCAGGTGACCAAAGTATTGGAGCTTCAGCTTCAGTATCAGTCCTTCTAAGGAATATTCAGGACTGATTTCCTTTAGGTGACTAATGTTAGAAGAGATTAACACATCTTTCAAAGGTTGGACATTCTCTTGGAGATGTTTTACAAGACTGGAGAGCTTTTAACTTTACTTCCCCACTGCATCTTCCTATTTCCCTTTTGATTTGGTTCCTCATTGCTTCTCACTCTGATCTATAAAGAACCTGGCATCCAGACCCTAATAAGATCGTTATTTTGAGATGCTAGCCTGCCATTTTCTCGGCCTGGGGCTCCCAGATTAAAGTCCCTTCCTTGCCTCAACCCCTTGCCTCTCTGATTCATTGGCCTATCTGGCAGAGAAGGCAATGGCACCCTACTCCAGTACTCTTGTCTGGAAAATCCCATGGGCTGAGGAGCCTGGTAGGCTGCAGTCCATGAGGTCGCTATGGGTCAGACACGACTGAGCAGCTTCACTTTCATTTTTCACTTTCATGCATTGGAGAAGGAAATGGCAATCCACTCCAGTGTTCTGGCCTGGAGAACCCCTGGGACGGTGGAACCCGGTGGGCTGCTGTCTATGGGGTCACACAGAGTCGGACACGACTGAAGCGACTTAGAAGCAGCAGCGGAAAGCAGAGTGAGTTTGGACTCGGTAATAAGATCTGCAAAAGAACTCTTGAAAAGATGTCTGCTGAGGGTCGGTGACTTTCAGGTGCATTTCGATTTCAAATGGAAACCCAAAGCAAAGCAGAGTACTGCAAACCTGTCTCCCCAAAATGGGTTTCAAGTGTGGCAGCCATGTTTTCTAGCTCCTTTACTTCTTTGTGTTTTTTCAGACTGTATGGGCGGGAGAAGAAGCGCTAGGGGCAGGGCTGGTTGCCTTTCCTGGAGCCATACTGCCCTCACGAGGAAGTAGTTTTAGAAAAGCCAAAATTCAGACTTCGCTGATGACCCAGTGACTAAGACTCCATGCTCCCAATACAGGGAGTCAGGGTTTAATCTCTGGTTGAGGTACTAGATCCCACATGCCTAATCTAAAAGATATTGAGGTCACACACACACAGACACACACACACACACACACACACACACACACACACACACACACACACACACACAAAAAGGATCCCAAATGCCACAACAAAGATCAGCAATCCACTAACTCTATGAGGATCCAAGAGCCCATAACTAAGACCCTGGCCGTCAAATAAATAAATAGTATTTTATTTTTAAAGAAAAAAAAGTGTGAATTCCCGTGAGATCTGGCCTTAAAGAAATTTATGGCTTCCCTGGTGGCTCAGATGGTAAAGCATCTTTCTACAGTGCGGGAAACCCAGGTTCGATCCCTGGGTCAGCAAGATCCCCTGGAGAAGGAAATGGCAACCCACTCCAGTACTACTGCCTGGAAAAACCCATGGATGGAGGAGCCTGGTAGGCTACCGTCTATGGGATCACAAAGAGTTGGACAGGACTGAGTGACTTCATTTTCACTTTCACTTTCCCAGGCTGAATGAGCCCTACCAACCTAGGTCTCCTTTACTTGAACTCTGAGGCTGTCTAGGAGCTCTGGACAAAGGTAGAATCTTGGTAGAGAAGCTTCTCCAGAGAGGCCAGTACTGTTGCAGGGAGGGGTTGTTTCTTTCCATTGTGGGCAGAATTAGAGGAAATGAAATTAAGTCTTCTCAAGGACTTAAGAGGACTACATCAGTCAGTTGAGTTGCTCAGTTGCTCTGGCTCTTTGTGACCCCAGGGACTACAGCATGCCAGGCTTCACTGTCCATCACCAACTCCCGGACCTTGCTCAAACTCATGTCTATCACGTTGGTGATGCCATCCAACCATCTTCATCCTCTGTGGTCCCCTTCTCTTCCCTCTTTCAATCTTTCCCAGCATAAGAGTCTTTTTCAGTGAATCAGTTCTTCCCATCAGGTGGCCAAAGTATTGGAGCTTCAGCTTCAGTATCAGTCCTTCTAATGAATATTCAGGACTGATTTCCTTTAGGTGACTAAAGCTAGAAGAGAGTAATACATCTTTCAAAGGTTGGACATTCTCTTGGAGATGTTTTATAAGACAGGAGATGTTTTAACTTTACTTCCCCATTCTATCTTCCTCTGTATTCTGCCTTTTGACTTTGGATCCTCAATGCTTCTTTCACTCTGATCTATAAAGAACTTGGCATCCAGACCTTAATAAGATCGTTATTTTGAGACGCTAGCCTGCCATTTTCTAGGCCTGCTGGCTCCCAGATTAAAGTCCCTTCCTTGCCTCAACACCTTGCCTCTCCCATTCATCGGCCTATCCTCCGAAGAGCAGAGTGAGCTTGGACTCGGTAAAAGAACTGCAAAAGAACTCTTGAAAAGATGTCTATCAGGGTCGGTGATTTTCGGGTGCGGTGCATTTCGATTTCAAATGGAAACCAAAAGCAAAAGCAAGGTACTGCAGGCCTGTTTCTCCAAAATGGATTTCAAGTGTGGCAGCCATGTTTTCTAGCTTCTGTACCTCTTTGTGGTGTTTTTTTTTCAGACTGTATGGGAGGGAGAAGAGGCGCTTGGGGCAGGGCTGGTTGCCTTATCAGGAGCCCTACTGCCCTCATGAGGAAGTAGTTTTAGAAAAGCCAAAATTTGGACTTCCCTGATGGCCTGGAGGCTAAAACTCCTTGCTCCCAATACAGGGAGCCAGGGTTCAATCCTGGTTGAGGAACTAGATCTCACATGCCTCATCTAAAAGCTCTTGAAGGCAAGAACTTATATTAAAAAAAAAATGCATCCCAAATGCCACAATAAAGATCAGCGATCCACTAACTCTATGAGGATCCAAGAGCCCATGACTAAGACCCTGGCAATCAAATGAAAGTGAAAGTGAAGTTGCTCAGTCGTGTCCCATTCTTTGGGACCCCATGGACTGTAGCCTACCAGGCTCCTCCCTCCATGGGATTCTCCAGGCAAGAGTACTGGAGTGTGTTGCCATTTCCTTCTCCAGGGGATCTTGCTGACCCAGGGATTGAACCTGGGTCTCCTGCATTGCAGGCAGACGCTTTAACCTCTGAGCCACCAGGGAAGCCCTGAATACTATTAAAAGAAATGTTAGTGTGAATTCCTGTGAGATCTGGCCTTAAAGAAATTTATTGCTAATTCCCATGCTGAATGAGCCCTGACCAACCTGTGTCTCCTTTACTTGAACTCTGAGGCTGTCAAGGAGCTCTGGACAAAGGTAGAATGTTGGCAGAGAAGCTTCTGAGTGAGGGGCCTAACTGTGGCGGGGGGGGTTCCTCCCATTGTGGACAGAACTAGAAGAAATGGAATGAAGTCTTCTCAAGGACTTAGAGGACTACTTCAGTCAGTTGAATGGCTCAGTCGGTCTGACTCTTTGTGACCCCATGGACTACAGCATGCCAGGCTTCCCTGTCCATCACCAACTCCCAGAGCTTGCTCAAACTCATGTCCATCAACCAGATGGACATGATGGTTGATGATGCCATCCAACCATCTCATCCTCTGTGGTTCCCTTCCCTCCCTCCTTCAATCTTTCCCATCATAAGGGTCTTTTTCAATGAATCAGCTCTTCACATTAGGTGGCCAAAGAATATTCCTTCTAAGGAATATTCAGGAGTGATTTCCTTTAGTTGACTAAAGATAGAAGAGATTAACATATCTTTCAAACGTTGGACATTCTCTTGGAGATGTTGTATAAGAGTGGAGACCTTCTAACTTTACTTCCTGACTGCATCTTCCTCTGTATTCTGCCTTTTGACTTTAGTTTCTCATTGCTTCTTTCACTCTGATCTATAAAGAACCTGGCATTCAGACTCTAATAAGATCATTATTTTGAGATGCTAGCCTGCCATTTTCTCGGTTTGCTGGCTCCCAGATTACAGTCCCTTCCTTGCCTCAACAGCTTGCCTCTCCTATTCATCGGCCTATCCTCCGAAGAGCAGAGTGAGCTTGGACTCGGTAATAAGATCTGCAAAAGAACTCTTGAAAAGATGTCTGATGAGGGTTGGTAATTTTCGGGTGCATTTCAATTTCAAATGGAAACCAAAAGCAAAAGCAAGGTACTGCAAGCCTGTTTCTCCAAAATGGATTTCAAGTGTGGCAGCCATGTTTTCTAGCTCCTGTACCTCTTTGTGGTGTTTTTTTCAGACTGTATGGGCGGGAGAAGAGGCGCTTGGGGCAGGGCTGGTTGCCTTATCAGGAGCCCTACTGCCCTCATGAGGAAGTAGTTTTAGAAAAGCCAAAATTTGGACTTCCCTGATGGCCCAGTGGCTAAGAGTCCATGATGATAATGCAGGGGGCCCAGGTTCAATCTCTGCTGAGGAAAGGGATCCCATGTGCTTCAACTAAAAGATCTTACATGCAGCAACTAAAAAAAGAAAGAAAGAAAGAAAGAAAGAAAACATCCAGCATGCCACAAGGAACATCAGAGATCCCTAACAACAAAGATCTGAGATCTCAAATAAATAAATATTTGAAAAAGGAAAAGACAAAATTGTTAGTGTGAATTTCCCTGAGATCTAGCCTTTAATAAATGTAAGGCTAATTCCCAGGATAAATGGGCCCTGACCAAGCTGTGTCTCCTTTACTTGAACTCTGAGACTGTCTAGGAGTTCTGGACAAAGGTAGAATGTTGGTAGAGAAGTTTCTAGGTGAGGGGCCAGGACTGTGGCAGGGGTGGGGGCTCAGACACAGAACTAGAGGAAATCATTTAGAGTCTATGCAGACCTTGGGCATCTGTCTCCTGCCTCTTACAGAATGAAACAGTTGGGCTGACACAAGATGTCCTGTACTCTGGGGGCCTAGGCACCCTGTATCAGCAGGGTCAGAATTGGGGTCTGGGATGGGAATCTCAGTCCATGTCACATCTAACAGCAGCTGGGCTGTGATCTGGAGTTCTCCGGGATACCCAAATGGTTGGTACACTCATTGCCTGAATCAAGGATGGTCACACTGCCACACCAAGCCAATGAATTCTAGAACATTAGTAGGAGTGCCGATGTAACAACCATATGGGAATCCAGAATGGAGAAGGCGGCCTGGAGTTATCTTCTCAGCCCAGGAGGTTGTGACTTTCCAGCTTTTCTCTAGGGCTAAAGCAATCCAGTCATCAGGAACAGAGATGAATTCTTAAGTGGTTAGCTTTTACCTAAGGAAGATGAGACCCTTGGGGTTTGGGACCTAATCATTCATTCATCTCAGCTAGTATTATCCTCAGAGCCTGCTTCTTAGCCTTTCATTGATGAAGACTCTTTATAGGCTTCACAAGATATCCTCTTCAGAAAACCGAGTACATCAGTACTCCTGAACTCTCGCCTATTTTAGTGCCACTTACTCTTCTGTACCTGATATGATCTCAGTATATAACCCCTTAGAGAAAGGCCGAGCAGTCCATGGAAACAAGCTTTGTATCTTTATCTTCTTTCTCCTGCTCTTCCTTCTAAATCTGTTCCATTTGAATGTTCTCCTGTATAGCTCTCATGGGGTTGTTGGTGTAAGAATATCCTTATGAGGATACCTTAGTATAAGGATACTTATATAAGGATACCTTAGTATAAGGATATCCTTGGGTTTTGGGTTGTTTTCCTTCTGTCATACATTTCTGAGTCCTTTTATCACAAGGGCATCTCACATGTCACTAAATATCCTTCAGATCATTGGATTTTGTATTACTTAGAAGTTTGCCCAAAGATATTTGTTTTCTTTACTGCAAAAACTGACCTTTTTCATTTCCATTTGTGGATAGAACTATGCAGATTTTTTTTTTTTAAAGAAATGAAATCTTACACGGAAGTTTATCTTAAATCCTGAGGGCTATATCTTGGTTTTTTGACTTCAAATGTAACCCAGGTTTGTTAGTATTTCAAAGATTCAGACATGTATAAAGTTAATACTTGATGGCATAACCTTAGAAAAATTACTCGAGAAAGGTAGACACAAAAACAGTTTGCTTAGAATCCTTCCATTGTGCATATTCACTCTTTCGAATCCATATATATTGATGTATTCAACTTTGAGTAATAATACATGTGATAAGCATAGACTTTACTTTTCCCTTTCTCTTTTCTTATATTAACTAGGATGATTTGATTCTGAAGATAATTTGCTTTAATCCCTAATCAAAGGTGTGAGATACCTTGCCTGATCATAGAGAATGGAATTCAGTCTTCACAAGGACTTAAGAAAACTATCTAGTGTAACTGAACCAAGTGAGATCCAACCTGAGAACAATGGGTCCTTTCCCTCTGCAATGTCAGCCACTGTAAACGAAAGCTCAATGAATCTACTTTCCCTACACTCTCATCTCCTATTTGGAATGTGGCTGTGTGATCAACTTTGGAAGGCATAGTTATCTGGAGGAAGGGTATGGTCATGTGAAATATGCACATAAATTGTCCTCAGACAAGTTAAATCAATTGACTGCTTCCCAGCTCATAGGAGCTTATCTGTTTCTACAAATAATCATACACTGTGCAATATTGCTGGCTTCATTTTCAGTAGCTCGCTCAGGATATATTAATTCGGAGATGGAGATGGTTGAGAACTTGAACCATAATTTACTTGGGTAATGGTGAATTTGAGAACCTCTTCCAACAGACTTTTCTGTTCCATGACCTTTTTCTTCTGGGAAGGTTGAGCCCCGTTCTTTTTCTCCTTTCCTGCTAAATTGTTTTCCTTTAGCTTTCCATTTAATAGCCAATGATTTGTAATGGATGTCAATCGTTGAAGGGCAGTAATCACGGAGAAAAGTTGTTCTTAGTATCTAGTTTTTGCTATTTTCACTGTAACTGAAATTCAGGGAGAAAGTATTTCCTTAGTCTTCTATCCAGTCTTTGTCCATTGGCTTCTGTTAAGGATAGCTGGGGTGAAGTGAACACAGTACTTTTGAGCCTAAGGAATTCCAGAGCTGAGGCCACTACTTGTGTTGCTCACGATGCTCTCTCTATACATTTGTCTACTCTACTCAAGCATGTGGCTAAGTCCAAGTGCTGATCTCCAGCACATTTGGTCCAGGCTTTCTCTCTTGGTCTGTTTCAGCAGAAATTTTAGGAGGTCAGGAGTCACCTTTCACTTTCATAAGGCACCAGGGGTCACTGTGGCATGTTCTGCCAAATGTCTTCAAGACTCTGCTGAGAGCTAATGACACTTTGTCATTGATCAATTACGCTTCTCAGCTCAAATACACTCTTCAAAATATCCCTTATGATAAACAGTGAGATTTTTTTTCCCTGTACTCCGAGCTCTGACACCACTGCCAAATGGTGCCAAGGTCCCAGTGTGCCAAAATATTGAGTCCCAGACTGTCTCCCTCGTGCTCAAGGGACACGAAAGTGAAAGTGAAGTCGCTCAGTTGTGTCCGACTCTGTGACCCCGTGGACTGTAGCCCAGACACGAAGAGGAGGCAAGTGATCATAAATTCTGCTCTGGGTCTTAAACCACTTTCTGTAGTGCTGCCTGCAATGGGAGAGGCTCCACCCCGACTTCCTGTGCCTGTATTTCCTGGAAGCTGCCTGTTTGGTAGCCAGATTTTACAATTATATCTTGTCTTTGCCAGTGTATCCGAGATGAAGGCAAGGATGCAAAGCTTGGAGTTATAGTATGCTCAACCTCCCACAGGTCCAACAGTCTTCAACTTCTGGGTTTCCTGGGAGAAAAGAGCGATGGACTTAGAGCTCCACCAAATGATTTCCTCGTGATGGCAGTAGCGCTCCAGAAATGTCAACCAGCCCTGCCCTGAGGCCCTCTTCTCCCTCCCGTCTAGACTGAAAAAAAAAAAAACCCAAAAGGCAGCAGGAAACAAAACTGCCTCACACAGGGCCCAGTTTGTTCACACTACAGTGGTTTTGCTTTCCATTTCCGTCTATAATCAAACTGAAGCCTAAACTACTCCCTCAGCATCAGGCATCTTCTTCATAAAGCATTCACTTTGCACCAGATCTCAGCTTCACAGTTCAGCTCATCTTCACTCACCATTAGTTCTCCAGTGTTTTATCCCAATTATCAAGTTCAGGACAAGTCTCAGAATACCAGGATTAAATGGAAGAAAATGCTGGAAGTTCAAGCCTGGAGGAGACTGTCTCTAGTCACCTGTCCTCAAGGGCCTCCCAGGGAGTCTCCATCCATTTTCTGGGACACATTAATACTTTTATGTTTGGTGGAAGGCTGTTTTTTGACTCAGCTCCTGAGATTCTTTCTTTAAGGCCTAAAGTAACTCTTACTGGTTAATGGCACATCCAACTTGGAATTCCATATGTACACCTATATTCATTTTTAAATTTAAAATGTACATTATTTTTCATATGTTTCTATCACTTCCATTGCAGAAGCTAATTTTTGCTTCTCTAGGTTAGCATAGATAGATTATTTATTTTCAGTGAATCTTGGGGACGTATTATTAGAACTTAAGATTTCAATGCATGCCTGTCTATGTTTTGAATTTTCATGTTATTTGCAACATTTGCTTTTCAGGTAGAAGTACATTTTATTATATATACATTTTTGATGATATTTTTCATGCATATTTGTTTAGGAATCTGTTTTTACACTATAATTCGGCCAACAGAAATGAATTTATTTGGTGAATGTGACTATATGTGCACATGTGAGTTTTTAGAAATTGTGTTTGATATTATCGAATCTAATTTTGCCCTATATTTTTAACAAAATTAATTATTGTACATGGGCCCATATCCTTAATTTATATTTTACCATGAGTTTACTATGAGTTTACTATGAGAATAGCTTTATTTTCCCACAGCTACTAAGGTGATATGCATCACTTTAAAATATTCAAAACTAAAAGGTTATAAATTAGAAATGAATAAATGTTTATAATTCTACTTTTTATACATTGTAACTAGAATTTTAAAATTTTGTGGCTCTTTTCTTTCCCTTGCAGATATAATATTAATAGTTTTTATTCATAAAATAAATTTATACTTAATATATGTTTTTATATCTTTCTTTGGTTACATACTGCATAATGAACGTCTTGCCAAAATCTTATATTCTTGGGGTTTGTTCCTAGATATTAGACAAACAACTCTATTTGTTTCATTAATTTATCATAGTTATTTTTGAAATATCCCTATACTTCATATGTATCAAAATGAAAACATGTTATTTAAAAACCACAGTTTGCTCATGCATAATGACTGAAATAAATTTATTATATATTTATCTAAAGATGTATACAAGTTACCTAAAATATTTCTCAAGAATCTAATTCATATTAAGTATTTATATCAATGTGATCTACTTGGCAAAATTTATGTCATAATTTTCTGAGCCCCTTGGATGCATCCTGGTTTCCCCTCTGTCTGGTGTTTAATTATCATTTTGATATTTCTTTCATCCACATTCTGGGGATTTCTTTTTCATATCTCCTCTATGAGAGCTCCAATTTCCTGAAACCCATATTTTCCCTTTTAATTGTAAAACTTTTTGAAAACACAGGCTAAAGTAACTTTTGAAAAAGGCTCTAAGGCAAGTAAATTTTTAAGATTTTGCAAATCAAGGCTATCTTTATCCTTATATTTCACTGAAAGTTTGGTTGTGTATAGAATTCTAGGTTGGAAATAATTTTTCCTCAGTATTTTGAAGACGTTGTTTCATTGAATTCTAGTTTCCAGTGTTGATGTTCAGAAGTTCAAAGTCATTCTAATTCTCTGTATTTATAGGTGATAAGATTTTCTCTGTTACTGGTGTGATGAAATTTCATAATAATATGTCCTCAGGTAGGTCTCTTTTTACCCACTATGTTGGCAACTTAATGGTCCCTTTCAACCTGGTATATCGTATTTTACATTTCTATGAACTTGCTGGGAACTCCTATTATTTGGATAATAAATCACATTTACTGATTCACTCTAATTTTCTTCCCTTTTTCAATTTTTAAAATTACAAGTATGGTCTTTTTTTCCAACCTTTTTGATGAGTTTAGTATTTCTGCTATGTTACTTTTAATTGTGTTCTTTTTCATTGTAACCTTATTTTTTTCACCATATCCTTTCTATCATAGTTGAAATATTATCTCTTGCTTGTTTGAAGATATTGATAATAATTATTTTTTAAAGTTCTCTTCTCCCTTAAAGTTGATCTTCTCCAATATAGTTCTTCTATGTTTGGGTCTATATCCTTTACCATTAGGAGTCTCCTTAGAGATTGAAAGAGGCAGTATGGCTTTCTTTTGATTATAATGTTTGCTTGGTATATATTATCCCACCATTTTTATTTTTAACATATCAATATCTTTATATTTAAAGTGGATTTCCTGCAGCCAAAACATACTCAGTTCTTACTTTAATTAATACAATCTGAAAATCTCTGTCTCTTAAATACTTGCTTGGATCATTTACATTGAATGTAATCATTAATATGGCAGCAATTAAATATATCATTTTTTCTGGTTGCTTTCTATTAGTTCTTTTTTTTTTTTTCATCTTTCCTGAAATTCTAGTGGATCTGTTGAGCATTTTTATTATTCTAGTTTTATTACCATTAGCACATTACTTATACTTCTTGAACTGAACTGTGTGCATGTGTGCTTACTTGCTCAGTCATGTCCGACTCTTTGCCACACCAAGGATTATAGCCCACCAGACTCCTGTGTCCATGGGATTCTCCAGGCAAGAACACTGGAGTGGGTAGTCATTCCCTTCTCTAGGGGATCTTCCCGACCTAAGAATCAAAACAGGGTCTCCTGCATTAGTAGGTGGATTCTTTACCCTCTGAGCCCCCAGGGAAGCCCATATGTGGTTGACCCCAGGTTTAAAAAATACACAGGCACTTAATCCCAGTTTGATTTCAAATAAATATATTGCATCTCACGTAATGGAAGAGCCTTAAAACAATACGTTCTTGCTTCCTATCTTTTGTGCTGTCTTTATACCTCTAAAATGAACTACTATTCTTCTAACAGACAAACATATTTGAAAACAATTAGAAATAAGGAAAAACACCTTTCGTATTTACTTTCATTTTAACCATTTCTATAGATCTCTAATTCTTTGTGTCAATCCTGTGTGTCTGACACCACATTCCTTCTGCCAGAAGAGTTTTCTTTAATATTTATTGTAGTGAAGGTCTGCTAATAATGAATTCTCTTAGATTTTGTCTGAAAAAGCATTTCTCCTTATTTTGGAAGACATTGCTGATGGTATAAACTTCTGGGTTGATCATTTTATCTTTGTTTTGTCTTCAGTACTGTTAAGATGCCAGTCTGTTTCCTTGTAGCTTGCATGTTTGTCCAGTCTTCTAGAAACTTTATATTTGCTCCTCTCCACGGATCCTCTAAATTTTCTCTTTACCCTAGGTTTCAGGAGTTAGAGCACCGATGTGTCTTTGTATGTGTTTTTAACTACTTGAAGTTTTCACCCCACAACTTCCTGTGCTGGGACTTCCTTGTGGCAGATGGCTTAGTCCAGCCAGTCCCACTGGCCAGCTCCTAGACCTGACCTCTCCTTTGTCATAGCACCATTAGGCCTTTGGCCAGAGCTCCTATAATAATCCAGAGAAGACAGGGAGGCCTAATTTAAGACCAGGGCTCACATAACCCTTCCACTGAAGGGATCTTTCGAAACTGAAAGTCATCACAGAAACTAAACAAAACTGGAGTAAGTAGATTTTAAATTATTTCCGCATGGTGGCAGTAGTGCACTCTCTATGCCAGCAAGTATCGTCCTCCCTGCCCCCAGCCCTCTTCACCTGTCAGAAAAAAACATGACCTAGAGGCAAAGTCACCAGGCAATGTGGCTGTCTAGTATCTTGCCCAGTTTGAGAAAATCTGCTCACTGCTGTACTTATGCTTTGATTTTCATCTGAAAACTGAGGCTTAAAACTACCCACTCTAATCGGGCACCTTCAATTTCTACTAGGCCTAGTCTTCACAGTTCTGTTTTGTTCACTCAGCATTTCATCCCCAGCCTTTTCCCAAGTCATCAAGTTGTCTACTTCTGTGGGTAAGTCTCAGGGATCCAGGCCTAAACAGAAAAACAAAATGCTGAAAATTCATCCAGGAGGGCATCTCTACACACCCATGTGTCCTTGCCTGGCTTATCTCTACACCTCTCAAGGGATGTCCCAACATTTTCTAGGTAAAGACTTAAGCTCTATGTGTTGAATTGTCATCAGACATTTGACGGGGACCCCAAGAAGAGGGTCCACGTAGCTCTCCTCATATGCCATACAATGACCCACATCAGAGGTTACTTTCTCGTGTCATTAAATGGCCTCCAATTCCTTTTCTAATAGGGTATAGGTATGTGTGTGTTACCATTTGTCTCTTAGTTTTAAAACCATTTCCTCACTAATAAGTAAAATGTGCTTGCCAAGGACTGAGAATAACCATGTGCTGATCAAGAGTAAAGACCTACCATAAAACTTATGACCACTCATAACCTTTTGGATTATATCTTTCCATTCCTCTCAATACACGTAATTCTACATTTGGTTCAAATACAACAATAATTTATATTAAAATTGTATATTAGTACATTATGGTTTCCATAGAAATTTTCACTCTTGATTCCCAGGCATTTTAAGATTATATAAAATTTACAAGTCCTAATTTTAGTAAATAGTTTATGAAAATGCTTTTTATCACCCTATTTATCATATATTGAATATATAATATATATAAGGTATCTGTTATGTGCATATGTACACATGTACACACTTGTTTCTGCTTAATCATAATTTTACTTATATTGGGTGTAGTTTTACACAAGTCTTTGCATAACCTTATATAAATATCAATATCATATCAATATATATTTTACCCAGCTTGAAATTTCTTTACATTTTATTCTAGAAAGAGGTCTCTCCTTCAGGCAGTTAAAAGAGTGATGCCTAACTGTTGGCAACCTGTTCATATTTTATTAATAAAGCCAAAAACAAATGGCTCATCAGTCAAAAGTAGAAATAACTTTTAACCTATCTTTGCCATATATTCTTACATATTTCCTGTGCACATATATATTTTAGCCTAAAATCCCAGTTTCCTTGTACCTCAAGTGTTCAAACATGTTTTATTCACTGATTATAGTTTCAGTTCCTTGCAAACATCATTAAATGTTCCCTGGAATACTTCCTATTTCTAAAGGTGCCTCCCATCTTTTTGTATTTCTTAGATTTAAGCATTCTTGTTTATAAAATTACCAGGTACATAAGCCATTCTTAAAGTACAGTGATGCCCATTAAGCAGACAATTCTTTTCAAAATATTGGTGTGTCAAATGTGTTTTTTGTGACCAGTTAGAGATATAAATACATTAGTTATCAAATGGCCACCAAGTAAGTTATGTTAATCACTTCTGTGTGTATCTGTTCTGAATTTGTTCTCAAATTACAAATTTATTATTGGCTTCTTGAAAACCACAGTCTATCAAGAACACATATAAACACTTTATCCAAAATTCTTCTTTCCCAAAGGGAACCATTATTAGCAGATTGATGAATATGTTTGTTTAAATTTAATAAAAGTGATATAAAACTATTCTCAACAGCTAAACAGATTTAGTCTACATGTCATCATTATACTTCCTGTATTCCTCAGCACAACACTAAACACACACACACACAAAACATTTCCTTTTTTTTTCCTTCAAACCCAACTTGGTCACACTATACATGGAGTTTGGTGCCATGAATTTTTGAGTCAGCAGTGGACAGTGGGCAGTTGCCAACAGCATTAACTTATTCATGAGCAATGCAATAGTTTTTCATGGTTAAATTTCATAGTATCCCTTTATTATTGATTAAATCATAAGAATAACATGCATCTAGAAAAGACTCAGTAATTTGACCAAATATAAAGCAGTAATGAAATGATACTCTAAGTCACAGGAACTCAACAGATATCCCATTGACATCTAAGCTATTGCATTTTGCTTTTATGTTACATTTATTATATAATTATACATGTGTGGGCACCTGTGTAATGGCTTTCATGGTTTGCTGTATGGATTTTGACTTACATGATACAGGTGCAATATCCTTGAAATTTGAGTTCCTTCCTTCTATCATTTTCTTAGGTCTTATATCATAAAAGCCTCTTCATATGACATTAAATATGCTTCAGAAAACCAGATTTTCTATTAAGCACAATTTAGAAATGCCATTCTGTTGGCATAATAATTAAGAGTGAGGTCTTTAAATCCTGCATATACATAGACCTGTGCACGTACTTATAAGAAAAATAGATCTTGTAACAGTCTTTTCTTAATTGCATATTGGGATAATGTTCATTTCTTCTTTAAACAATTTCAAATGCAAGCTTTTCTTGCTTTCAACACTTCAAGACTTCAGACAAGAAGAAAGTTAAAACTTGAAGGTAAGCCATGGGAAACATGAATCTACAAAGTTAGACCCTGTCTGTTGTTTGGTTGTTCACTTTCCAGATACTTTCCTTGTGCCTATTCACTTTTAAAATGTGTGTGTTTATGTGTTCAACTTGAATTAATCGTGCATATAATAAGTAGAAAAAGATAAGCTTTTTCTTTTCATTTTCTTGTATTAGCCACATACGATGGTTTGATCCTGAAGTTTCAGTATTTTGCTTTTTGCCCCTGAACCAAAGGTTTGGACATCTCTCCTGAGAAGGACTAAAGTGAATGGATTTCAGTTTTTCCAAAAGTGGACAAAGATTGCCTGCGCTAGCTGAACTTGCTGTAGCTGAACCTAGAAAATAGACCTTTTGACCCTCCCATTCTTATAAAGGAAAACTTCATGATCACCCTTGGCCCCACCTTTCTGCTTTGCTGTGAGAGTGTGGCTGTGTGATTACTTTTGAGAGGCAGAGTCTCCGTACAAAGGGTATTCTCCTGTAAAAGATAACCAACTGACCCATTGGTCAATGCTGACCATTTGACCTCCAAAGAGTTGTGTCAACTGACAATACATCTCACCTGGTTAGGAGATTATCCAATTCCATCATACAAATCATTACACAAATTGGGTGATATTGTTTTATTTTCAGTGGTTTGCTCAGGGTTATAAGGAAGAGTGAAGAGTATTATAAGAGCACATGTGGGATTGAAATTTACTTTGGAAGTGGTGAATGTGAAAATCTCTGCTAGTAAGACTGTTGTGTTACATGGCCGTTTATTATCTGGGAAGTGTCTGCTCTTTCCTTTGCCACCTTTCCTACTAGGTGGGTTTTTTGTTGTTGTTAACTTTTCATCCTTAAGCAGCTTTTGATCTGAGATGAGTGCCAATGGTTGAGCAGTAGTTAGGGTTGGCAAGAGTTACAATCTACTACTGGGTTATGGTGTCACGCTTGAATTCTTGACACTCAGAAAGGTGCTGTTGTTTTAGGCTTCCATCCACTTCCTGGCCAAACATAGTCTCTTAATGTATACCAAAATCTGTGAACTGAAAATTCTTGAGTATGAAGAACTCCAGGTCTAGGGAATTCTGTCACACTCAACTCTAACTGCAGATACGGGTCATTGTCTTCATACATCTAGCTTCCTTAGTCTAGCATGTGAACAAGTCAGACTTACAGAATTCAGGCAGCTTAGTTCATCTGATACAAGCTTTCTTTGCTATCTGCTTAGCTGAAGTAGGGTGCAGAGGTCAAAGGTCACATTATATCTTCATAGGGTTCTTGACCATTGGGATATGCTTTCTTAAATGTCTCCATATCTTCCTTGACGGCCCTTAACCAAGAACAGCCTCAAGAATACCTAGACCCAAGTGTTTCAGATTTGAAGTGAAGGCCCAGCTCAGGGCCAGCATCCCCTCAACCTTGCAAAAGGCAAGCTTCTCGACTTCTAGGTCTCACAGGAGTTCGAACAACCTTGGGTTCTGTCAGACTACTTCCTCTTGGTGGCAGTATTGCTCTGGAAAAGCCAATTAACCCAGCCCGCCTCCACCCACCCTAGGGCCTCTTCCCGCCCAATCAATCTGAGCCACAAAGAGACAAAGAAGTCAGGAAACAAAGCTACCTTGCTATTGCCCAGTGTGGGGAAAATTTGCTCAGACATATTTTTGCTCCTAGTTTCCCTCTTAAATCAAATTCAGGCCTAAACCACCTATCTTCATCAGCCATGTTTTCAAGAATTTCATTTCTATTCTACCAAAGCTTTCTCTTCCTTGATTCCCAACATTGTCCCATGTTATTTACTCCTACTGGCAGTCTTAGGGATCCAGGGCTAAGAGAGAAAAGAAAATGATGGAAATAAGGCCCTGGAGAAGAACAAACCTAGGCACTAGGCCATGTGGTTCTTCACTGGATCTCACTGCCAGGTTCCTTGGGAGTTCTATATTTTCTGAGTGGGCACTAGGCCTGGTGTTGAGTGGGAAGCAGCTATTTGGCTGGAACCCTAAGAAGAGGGTCCAGATATCTCTCCAATCAGAATTCCACACACTGTCCCACTTGAAATGACATAGATACTTGAACGTATATAAATTCCAGTAAGAAGGGACAGGATTTTGTTTCACGCTTTCATCATTTAACACCGGAACACAACCACATTCCCATGCATGTGATTAGGACCTTCAATGGCTTCCTGTGACTTTATTATTATGTATATGTACGCCATTAATTAAGTCTTAGGTATCAGTCTCCTTTATTTTCTTATAAGCAACCAACACATGGTGCTTGCAAAGCATTCAGAAAATAACCATGTGCTGATCAAGAGTAAACATGCTGTCAGAAAATCTGTATTAAACACTGATAATCTTTTGCACATTTGCTTCTGTTCTTTCAACACACACACATATAGCTCTGTATTTATGGTAATAACTTACAACAAATTGACATGAAGTTGGTTTTATATATGTATGCTGTTTTAGATCCCAAATTTTCACTTCTGTTTCCTGGGTAGTTTGAAATTATCATGGAACGTCTGCAAGACTTGGATTTCAGACAATAAAACAGTTGCAAAGAACTACTTGACTGACCCATTAATTAAAGAATATTAGTTAGGTTCTCACTTAATCTTTTTTAAATTCATCCACAGGACCTAAAATACCAATAATGCCATCACTCAGGAATTTTGATTTTGAGATTTGCCTTACCTAATCATTAATACTATGACATACATGTACATGCTTTTTAGTCTAAAACTAATATTGGAACAGACACTGGATACTCATGAGCCAGAACATTAAGGTTTCTTTTTAAATACTTCTCAAAATTTACACCCCATTTTTAATCTTTAAAATTTCTTTTAAAATTATAAAGAAAAAAAACAGAACACAATAACTGAAGATTGAAATTGGTATCTCTCAAATTCCATCACCCAGATGTGTATCCTAAGACTTTAAGGAGATGCACTCACACCCTTTACATGCAGCTATAATCTTTCATTAATACTTTGTTATTTATATGTCGCCTGAGAATTTCAAGTTGAAAAGCATACTCACTACAACACTGAACCATCATTTTAAATATGTAGCTTTTAAAAATGCTTATATATATATAAGTATATACATAGATATAAATACATGTTTACACATACATATACAGACACACAAATACACAAACGTGCACATACACACAGGTCTGCTTCTCTCTAAACAGAATTGGACACATATTGTAGGTTGTAGTTTTACACAATCTTCAGCACTACCTTATATCGTTTGCATATCTGCATATCAATATATTTTTGTGTGCTTCAAAATGTTTCATATATTTCTCTAGAAGACTTAACCTATTTTAAGAAATTACAAGTTATACCTACTGCTGGCAAAGTATTCAAATTTTAAGAAATTATAAAGCTGAAAACAATCGGTACTTCAATCAGAATAACCACTTTTAAAACGTCTTTGCCATGCATTCTTCTCTCTTCACTTTGCACATATATGTACTTAAAAAACAATGTTCAAATTCCTCTACTTTGAGCATTAAAACAAGTTTTCTTACTTTGCAGCTTGAATGCTTTTTAAAACAGCATTAAATATCCTTCAGAATTTTGACATGTTTTAAAAATTTGCCACCTGTTTTCACATTTCTAGAAATAATCATGCTTCTTTACAATGTACCTGCTACAACAGCCATGTATGAAGAAGTGAAGCGAGGTCACAGGTAATGCCACCTCCGGGAGACAAGGACTTTTAAAACGTGGGTTCATCTTCAATCCTCTTCCCTTGTTTCTGCTTCCCATCTGTTTGTGTGAGGTCTGCTCTCATAGCAGAAGTACTAACCCTTCTTGGCTTGGCTGGGTGGTTCCACTTTTCTTCAGGCTCTTACCAGCTCCAATTTGGATACACCTGAGCCCTCCAGCAACACACTGGGTCTTGATATAAGCCCCCAGGCATTGTCCTCCTGGCCCTGATTCGGCTACCACAAAGGGCCCAGGTCCCAGAGCAAGGGAATACCACGTGCTCAGAAGGGCTGGGAGAGAAAAATAGCCACAGGCCTAAGACTTTGTTAGTGGCTTCCTCTGGTCCCGCCCACCCTGGGAGAATACCAAGACCCCACCCCAGGACTTCCTGTGCCTGGACTTCCTGGCAGCTGCTGGCTGTCTTGCCTCCCCAAAGGCCAGCCCTTAGACCTGAACTCCACCTTAGTCCAGAGCTCCCAGTTGGCTTCTGGAGGAGGCACTGAGCTCGGGCTGAGTGCCCAGCTCTTCAGTCTCTTCACAGAAGGGACCTTTCCAGACGAAAAGTCCTTTCAGAGGAAACCTTCGGGCCTTCTTCCAGTGACTCCCTCACGATGGCAGTATTGCTCCAGAAATTCTATGTAACAGTACACCTCCCTCAGCCCATGCCCTCTTCTCCCGCCCGTCTGGTGTGAAAAAAAAGTGACCAAGAGAAACAGGCAACAAGAAACATGGCTGCCTTGCCTCTTGCCCAGTTTTAAGAAACGTGCTCACACTATTGTGATTCTGCTTTTGGTTTCCATCAGCATCAAACTGAGGCCTAAACCTGTACTCTCCTCAGACAACTTTTTGGTTCAAGAACTCAGTTTCCACTTACCTAGTCTTTGCAGTTATACTTTTTCTTCACTCAGCATTTTATCTCCAGTGTTTTCTCGTTACCAAATAATCTTGGGATATTTTAACCTCTGGGATCCAGGTCTAAGGGGGAACAGAAAATATTTGCATCTAAGGGTTTGGAGAAGAGCAAATCTAGGCACTAGTACACGGACCTGGCTCACTTCCCAGGTTCCCTGGGCATCCAGCTCCATTTACTAGTTTGGGTGCTAGCACTTGGGGGTACAAGGAGAGAGGTAACTATTTGTCTGGAAGCCTAAGATAAGCGTCTAGAGTTCTCGAGACTGTAGGCTATACAGTGCCCAAGTGAAATGATACATACACTCAAATATGTGCAAATTCCAGTTAGAGGGGACAGACATGATTTTAGCGTCATGGTTTCATCACTTAACACTGGAACACTGACACATTCCTACATCATTAAAGGGCCTCAGTGGCTTCCTATGACTTTATTGTGTATATGTTTCACTGATTATATCTTAGGGGTCAGTCACATAGCATTTTCTCACATGTAAATATGACATGGTGCTTGCAAAGGATTCAGAAAATAACCATGTGATGATCAAGAGTAAAGCACTGTCAAAAACAGTACTCGTTAGTACCACTGACAAACATTTGGATTATGTTTTCAACATGTTCATACAAACTGCTTCCATATAGGCATGCACTCATTTCAATAAACACAGACAGACACACATGTATATTTAGTTTCAAAGGCAACAAATTTACATTAAAATGAGATTAATTTATATGTCATAATTTGGATCATATTTTCATGAAAAATTTTCAAGACCTGATGTCTAGTAAAACACTTGCAAAGAGCTTCTCAATTGCCACATTCACCAAAAATATTTGGCTTTTAATGAAGAAATGTTCAGCTCATAAGACACTTACTTAACAACTGAAATTTAATGCCTATGAGGCCAACCCTCAGACACCATTACTTCAAGATCTACATTTTTAGTCTTTATTACGCTAACATGATATATATATATTCTTAAAACAAATATTGAGTGACAACTATACACATATGCCTCAGAAAATATAGGATTTTCCCACTTCTCAAAAATTTAAACTATATTTTTATTTAAAATTTAATATTAATATTTTATTAGAAAATATAACAACAGATTACATTACTGTATAAATAAATTTGTGTCTACATCACTCTAACATTGTGATCCAGGTATGTATTCTATCAAAGAGTCATAATGATGAAAGCAGTCCCATTTTTTATAATCATCAATAGTAGTTCATCAGTGCTTAATTATTTACCTATTAAAAATTAAGTTGTAGCAATTTTTCATGATAATTACAAACTTTCCAGGAAACAGAAGTGAAAATATGATAGAAATGATGATATATGAATATATTCCTCTTTTTTTGGCCATGTGGGATCTTAGTTTTCCAATCAAAAGTTGAACCCATGCCGCCTGCAGTGGGCCACTGCAGTGTAGCCGACCACTACACCACCAGGGGAGGCCCCAGTACATTTCATTTGCGTATAGACTATTTTGTATGAAGCTAAATATCAATTTATACTTTTGTGTGTTTGTGTGTATATCTATACATATATATGTATAGATATGGGGCTTCCCTGGTGGCTCAGACGGTAAAGCATCTGCCTGCAATGAAGGAGACATGGGTTCAACCCCTGGGTCGGGAAGATCCCTGGAGAAGGAAATGGCAACCCACTCCAGTATTCTTGTCTGGGAAAATCCCATGGATGGAGGAGCCTGGTGGTCTACAGCTCATGGAGTTGCAAAGAATCAGACACAACTGAGCGGCTTCACTTTCACTTTTCATATACACACACACACACACACACACACACACACACACACACACATAAAGACACATTTCATACATGCATATATGGACACAGAGGGTGAAGTTTAATTGCATTCTTATCATAATAATCACTATGATTAAATATATAATTTTTACACATCTGTAGACATACAGATGGTTATATGTGATGTACAAATATTTATGTTTTTTCTTTAAACATAATTGGATGCATATTGAAGGTAGTTCTGACAAAATAATTATCTTATACAATTTCCATATTCTCATATACATATTTGGAGAACTTGGAATTTCTTTATTCTCCTATAGAAAGAGCCTTATTATCCAAGAGATTTACAAAAGAAATATCTGTTGTAGACAAACTGTTCAAATTTTGAGAAGTCAAAAGGCCAAAAATAATGAATGTTCAATCCCAACAAGAAAAAAGACTTTAAAAATGTCATTCTCACCTTACACAATATACTAATAACTTATAAAAATAAAATGAAAATTCCTTCAGATTTGTGGTGTTCAAATATGTTTTCTGCATTTACTGAAGCTAGAATAATTTCCAAACTTGATCAAATATTCTTTGAAATGTTGGTTATTTTATTAAAGAGTAGTCTCTTGAGTTTGAGATTTCTCAAAATTAGACATGGTTCTTAATAGTAAGTCCAGGTTACAACAGTCAATTTACAAAGAAGTACAAGGAAGTCACAAGCTTAATAACTTAAAAATAAGCTGTCTCTTCAAGCCTCCCGTTGTATATGTTCAGATCTGTCAGTACTCCTGAGATAAACACAGCAAGTTGTCATGAATAATTTTTCCCGCACATATTTGTTCTGTACTTGCCATTGAATTACACTACAGTATAAACATTGTGAAGACTATTGCAGAATACACACATCTCTGAAAGACATATGGAAACACTTCAGCCCAAATCAATCTATCCCAAGAGAACCACTATGGACAGCTTAATGGGTACATGTGTTCAAATGTTGTAGACAAGATGTACAACCATTCATTCATGAGAGCTGATATTACTTATCGAAACAAATATAGCCTACTGTCCATCAATAAACTCCCCTATTTGCTCACACAGTGCTTGAAACACAAAACTTTCAACAAACCACAAATAAACACATCATTTTTTTCAGTTGTATCCTGGTTATACCATAGGTGGAGTTTTTGTCATTGTTTCTTCACTCAGCATTGGATAATGGATACTCATAAATTTCTTTTTCTATTGATCAAATTCTAATGACAATATACACGTCTGGCAAAGAAATGATAAATTAATCAATTATAAAACAGGAAAGAGGAGATTCTCACTGACAAACTCAATTGATATGGCAATCTATTGCATTCTGTCCTTTTTTCTATATGTATTGTATTTGTGTGCATGTGTGTGTATTTCTGTGCCTCTAGACAGAGGTTTTTAGCTATAAAATTTAACTGACATCATCCATATATAGGATTTTTCTTGTGGTTAGAAACTTTCTTTTTCCATGTTTTTCTCAGATCTTTAATAGCAAGGCCACTTTCAATTAAACATACCCAAGAACACTGGATTTTATGTTATGTAATAATTTGCCAAAAGCTTTTGTTTCCATGATCATTAAAGGCAGGACAGTTAATCATTCCAGCATGTACATAGAAAGTGAAAGGGTTAGTCACTCAGTCATGTCCGACTCTTTGTGACCCCATGGACTGTAACTCACCAGGCTCTTCTGTTCATGGAATTCTCCAGGCAAGAATACTGGAGTGGGTTGTCATTTCCTTCTCCAGGGGATCTTCCCGATCCAGGGATTGAACCTGGGTTTCCTTCATTGTGGATAGACTCTTTACCAACTGAGCCACCAGGGAAGACCCATGTACATAGAACTATGTCTATTTCTTTCTTTTTATTTACTTACTTTTTGGCCTCGTGGCATGTAGGACCTTAGTTCCCCGAACCAGGGATCAAACCCGCACCCCTGCATTGGAAGTATGGAGTCTCAAAGACTGGACCACCAGGGAAATCCTAACTATGTCTATTTCTATAGAAAAAATAGCATCTTACAATAACTGATCCTTTATAACTTGCTGTTTCATTAAATTTATAATAGGACCATTTCTGTTTTGTTTTTTTTGTGTGTGTGAATTTCAAAAATAACCTGAGTTTGCTTTCAAACATTCAGTCTTTAAGACAGGCATAATTAAAACATGTAGACTGTATCATGTATTCTTCCTCACCCCTCCAGCTTTTTGAGATATAATTGACATATAATCTACCTTATGTTCTTGAGAGGTAGATCCTATTAGTAGTTTGCTTAGAAGCCTTCCAGATACTTTGCTTTGTGCATATTCATTCTTTACAAACTAAATGTGTTTATGGTTGTAGGTAATCATAAAATAGAAAAAATGGTCTCTCGTTTTTTGGTTTTTTTTTTCCCCCTCAATAAACTGAGAGTTTGATCCTGAAGGTAAGATAATTTGGTTTCCTCTAAATCAATGGTGTAGGATATGTAGATATGAATTTAGTCTTTATGAATTCTAAAGATTCCCTTAAGTGTTTGCAGGAGCATATATGCGTACAGAATCTAAAACTTTAGATGCACATACAAGCATGAAAATGTGACTCATAACCAAGAGAAAAATTAGCCAATAGAACCTGACGCAGATGTAACTGAATAAATTGAGTGAACAAAGATTATAAGAGTTCTTACAAATACATTCAAGGATTTAAAGGAAAATCTGACCATAATAAGAGAGAAAAACAGAAAATGAAATAAACAAATAGAAACTAAAATCAGAACCAAAGGGAAATTCTAAAACTAAAAAAATTTTTGAAAAGAAAAATTCACAGGATACTGAATAGCATATTTAACACTGTGGGGAAAATATCAGTGAATATGAAACATAACAATAATCATCTAATATTAAGCACAAAGATAAATAAGGACAAAAAGATGGAAAGATGAAAACAAACTTTTGGTTACCAAGGGGGAAACATGGGGGAGAGGGGTACATTAGGAGTTTGGGGTTAGCATATACATACTACTATACATAAAATAATCAACAAGGACCTACTGTATAACACAGGGAACTCTACTCAATACTCTATAATAACCTATAAGGAAAAAAATCTTAAAAAAGTAAATATATGTATATGTATAACTGATTCACTTTGCTGTACACCTGAAATTAACACAATATTATAAATCAACTATATTCCAATATAAATTGAAAAATTAAATCAGAAAAAGATGGAAAGAATCACAGTGACCTTTGGGATAATATCAAAATAACATTCATGTACTTTGAGTTCATGAAAGTAAAGAGAGAAAATGCAGACGTAAAGGGCAGAAAATATTTGCAGAAATAAAAGTAAACCATTTATCAGGTTAAATAAAAATTATAAATATTCTGATTGAGGAAGGTCAAATAACACAAAGAAAACCAAAATAAGGGAAAGCAACCAAGTTTCTAAATACCACTGACAAAAAGAAAATCAACAGTAGGCTGAATAAAAAGACTGGTTACATGGAGCAGAACAGCAATAAAAATGACAGATGACTTCTTATTAAATTTGATGAAAAGTAGCCAAAGGATTACCATCTATAAATCGCTGTTAGAAAAACCTGCCAATCTATGATTTTCTATCCAGAAAATCCAGCCTTCAAAAATTAAGGTAAAAAAGGCATTTTCAGGCAAACAGAAGCTGATAGAATTGGCTACCAGCACACCTGCTCTAATATAAATGTTAAAGAAAGTTCTTCAAGCTAAAATGTAATGATGGCATATGGAAACTCCAGATGACGAGATGAAGATTGCTGGAAACAGTAAATATGTAGGCAAATGTAAAGCAGGTTTTACATTTTCTGATTTTTTTAAGAAAATTGACTACATAAAATAAAAATAATAGCATATTGTGATATTTAAAACAAGTAGCAGTAAAATATCTGTAAATAAAACCAGAAGATTTGAGTAGTAAAGCACTCTTGTAACTTTATTCCATTATTTTATACTTAAACAAGCATAATATTATTTGATGGTAGAATATAATAAAGTTTTATATTTTAAATCCTAGCATTGACCACAAACGGTGGTGTATCTAAGAAGTCAAAAGAAGGAATAAAAACATATTTTAAAAAGCACCCAAATAATTCAAGAGATGACACAAAAGAAGCAAAAAGGAAGAAAGACCAGACTGGACTAACTGAAAAGAGCAAAACAATAGACATAAACCCAGCCATATTAATATTAAATATAAATGGACTCAATTCCAACTAAAAGGCAGAAATCGCCAGTATGGATAAGTAAAGAAAACCCACTTACAGGATGTTTATTGTACTTTTAATCTGCAGAACATAGACTAAAATTAAACAGGTGGAAAAGTTACATAAACACAAACCATAAGACAGCTAAAGTAGTTATGAGCATACTTTATTTTATTGAACTTTGCTTCATTGGAATTTACAGATACTGTGTGTTTTACAAATTGGAGGTTTGTTGCAACCCTGCATAGTATTTGCATATAATCTACACACATTCTCCCATATACCTTAAATCATGTCTACATTACTTATAATACCTAATACAATGTAAATGCTATGTAAATAATTGAAAAATATAAATGCTATGTAAATAGCTTCAAGTTTTGTTTTTTGGAACTTTCTAGAATTTTTTATCTTTCAAATATTTTCAGTCTATTGTTAATTAAATCTGCAGATGCAGAATTTATGGATACAGAGTGCTAACTGCATAGTCTTTTGTATTTATCCAGATAGTCAAATTTTCTGATGTTCTTTGTTGGCTCCTGAAGATCTGTGTAATCCCCTGGTGTCATTTTTCCTCAGCCTAAAGAATGTCCTATAGCATTTATTTTAGTGTATGTCTGCTGGTGACAAATAATCTTAGCTTTATTTTTTCTGAAAACATTTCATCTTCATTTGTGAAGGATATTTCCAGTGGATATAGAATTCTGGGTTGATTTTTTACCCATCAGCACTTTCAAGACAATGTTCCAGGTACATTTAAAACTAATATAATATTATAAATCAACTATATTTCATAAAAAACTAAAATCATAATAAAGAGGATATTCCATTGTCTTCTTCTCCCCATGCTTACTGATGAGAAATCCATAGCTATCTAAATGAGATGTGATATATGATGGTAGTGTCATTTCAAGTCTATGGGGGAATGACTGCCTTTCAATAAGTGGGCTTGGGACTACTGGCTATCCATGTATACCAATGAAACTTTTCTCCTCGTTCACACTATATACAAAAATCAATTTCATAGTCCCTTTTCAGGAGTCAGAGAAGGTAAATGCATCATAAATCTGTATTGGCACTATGGAAAGCCCAAGAAATGGTGGAGGCCTTTGATGGATTTGAGAGGTGAGACTCTCTAAACGGGTTAGAAAACTATGGCTCACAGAGTAAATCTGGCTAGTGATTTGTACTTGTAAGGCCTGAAAGCTAAGAAAAGTCCTTACATTTTTAAAGAGTTGTTTGAAAAATGAAGAATATATAACAGAGACCATATATTGCCTACAAAGCTTAGATTTGTCACTATCTGAGCCTTTGCAGAGTTTGCTGTCCCCTTCATGTAGAACTACAGATACTTTTACCTGCATTATTTCCTAGTTAAATGAAGAGCAGTTTCTAGAAACCTCACTGTGATCAAATGGGTACTTCTTCACGGAGATGGCGTCACTGAAGTAATCATATGATGGTCCAGACCAGTATTTATGTTAGGCCAGGCCCTGGAAGTATATTAGAATGACCTCCAGACATAAGTTATAACATTACCTATGATAGGATCTTACACGAAACCAATAGAAATCATTCCTGCCTGAAAGGCGGAGGCCTAGTGAATTAGGATGCATGCTAAGAAGCCTCAGTCATGTCCGACTCTCTGCGACACTACGGACTGCAGCCTGCCAGGTTCCTCTGTCCATGGGATTCTCCAGGCAAGAATACTGGAGTGGGTTGCCATGCCCTCCTCTAGGGGATCTTCCCAACCCAGGGATTGAACCTGCATCTCCTGCAGCTCCTGCATTACAGCCAGATTCTTTACTGGTCACCAGGGAAGTCCAAATTAGGGTAGGAGATCACTATTTCTGAAAAATCTCTCATATCACTGTTACACAGAATCAACGGGCACCTCATGGTGTTCTATTTTATATCTTCATGTCTTAGATTCTCAAAAGATAGAACGTTGAGAAGAGATGAAGAAGAATATGGGAGACCACTGGAATCTTGGTTCAGGAACTGTCAGAGTCATAATGAACCTGGGAACTACAGAAGCAGGATGGTGATTTTGAGAACTGTTGGTTCTTTTAAATTTGTTTCTTCAAGTGATAAGCTCTGCTATGTCCTGAATGTTTCCCAAGATGGTCAACAGTCATAGCCTTAAAAGTGTTCATTTTTATTTATTTTTGGTTGTGCTGGGTCTTTGTTGCTGCACTCAGGCTTTCTCTAGTTGCAGCAGGTGGGGGCTACTCTTCATTCTGTGGCTTCTCTTGTTGCAAAGCATGGGCGCTAGGGCACGCGGGCTTCAGTAGTCGCAGGCCCCGGGCTCTGGAGCACAGGTACAATAGGCGCGGTGCGGGTGCTTAGTTGCTTCACAGCATGTGAAATCTTCCTGGCCCAGGGATCGATCCCCTGTCTCCTACATTGACAGGTGGATTCTTAACCACTGAGCCACTAGGAAGTCCCAAAAGTCATATCCTTAAAGTCAGAATTATCTGGGTACTAGTCATCTGGGGCCCCAGGGAAGGGAGGAGTGGACAATGGCTACTGTACCTTCCTCTGCAGCCAGGTTTTGGAAGACATGCATAAAGAACCGCAAAGGGCAGTCTGAAATGGCAGTTACTGGGGCAATAAGAGTGGAGAGGAAAAAAAGAGAAAGGAGAGGGGAAGAAAGAGATGAATCTTCCTGCACACATAGATACACACACCCACACACATCGATTAACACCTCTGACTTCATTCTCCCACAGTGATTTTTTTTTTCAGTTTAACATTTATGGAGCTAAATTATTATTTTTCTCCCAAAATGGTTATGCCATTTTATTATTTTTTTGAAAAACAATTTTTATTGAAGAATTTGGAGGGTAAGTCTCATAATAGTAAAAATACTAAAGACTTTCTTTTTAAAAAATTTATTTTATTGAAGTATAGTTGATTTACCATTGTGTTCATTTCTACTGTACAGCAAATTGACTCAGTTACACATATAGATTCTTTTTCATATTATTTTCCATTATGGTTTATCACAGGATATTGAATATAGTTCTCTGTGCTATAGTAGGACCTTGTTGTTTATCCATCTATACATAAGGGCTTGCATCTGCTAATCCCCAACTCCCAGTTCATCCCTCCCCACCCCACTCCCCCTCGGCAACCACAAGTCTGTTACCTCATCCGTGAGTCTGTTTCTGTTTTGTAGATAAGTTCATTTCTGTCATACTTTAGATTCCACTTGTAAGTGATATCATATGGTATTTGTCCTTTTCTTTCTGACTCACTTTACTTAGTATGATAATATCTAGGTCCATCCATGTTGCTGCAAATGGCATTTTTCATTCTTTTAAATGGCTGAGTGGTATTGCCAGGGGTGCTAGTGGTAAAGAATCCACCCGCCAATGTAGGAGACGCAAGAGGCATGGGTTCAATCCCTGCACTGGGGATATTCCCTAAAGAAGGAAATGGCAACCCAATCCAGTATTATTGCCTGGGAAATCCCATGGACAGAGGAGCCTGGGGCTACAGTCCATGGGGTCGCAAAGAGTCTGAGATGACTTAGCAACTAAACAACAACATCTGTGTGTGTGTGTGTGTTAAGTCGCTTCAGTCATGTCTGACTCTTTGTAACCCTATGGACCATAGCCTGCCAGGTTCCTCTGTCCATGGGATTCTTCAATCAAGAATACTAGAGTGGGTTGCAATGCCCTTCTCCAGATAATCTTCCCTACCCAGGGACTGAACCTGTGTCTCTTAGGTTTCTTGTACCAGCAGGCAGGTTCTTTACCACTAGCACCACCTGGGAAGCAGTTTATATATACATTCTTTTTTAAAAAATTATTTAACTGGAGGCTACTTTATAATATTGTGGTGGGTTTTGCCACACATCAACATGAATCAGCCACGAGTGCACGTGTGTTCTCCCATCCTGAACCCCCTCCCACCTCCCTCCCACCCTATCCCTCTGGGTTGTCCCAGAGCACCAGTTTTAAATGCCTTGCTTCATGCATCAAACTTGCAATGGTCATCTATTTTACATATGGTAATATATATGTTTCAATGCTATTCTCCCAAATCATCCCACCCTCGCCTTCTCCCACACAGTCCTCGTCTGCTGATGGACATCTAGGTTGCTTCCATGTCCTGGCTATTGTAAACAGTGCTGCGATGAACATTGGGGTACACGTGTCTCTTTCAATTCTGGTTTCCTCAGTGTGTATGCCCAGCAGTGGTATTGCTGGGTCATATGGTAGTTCTATTTCCAGTTTTTTAAAAGAATCTCTACACTGTTCTCCATAGTGGTGGTACTAGTTTGCACTCCCACCCACAATGTAAGAGAGTTCCTTTTCTCCACACCTTCTCCAGCATTTATTGTTTGTAGACTTTGATCGCAGCCATTCTGACCAGGGTGAGATGATACCTCATTGTGGTTTTGATTTGCATTTCTCTGATAATGAGTGATGTTAAGCATCTTTTCCTGTGTTTATTAGCCATCTACATATATATTCATTCTTTTAAAAATATTCTTTTCCAGTATGCTTATACCAGGAGACTGTGCACCTTATCCTTTCTATATGTAAGATTTTGCATTTACCAACCCCAAACTCCAAGTCTATCCCTCTTGCTCCCCGCCTCCTCCTTGGCAACCTCAAGCTGATCAATATGTCTATGAGTCTGTTTGTTTTGTATATAGGCTCATTTGTGCTGTATTTTAGATTCTACATATAGGTGATATCATATGGTATTTGTCTTTTCCTTTCTGACTTAGTATGATAATCTCTAGTTGCATCCATGTTGCTGCAAATGGCATTATTTTGCTCTTTTTTATGGCTGAGTATATTCCATACCACATCTTCTTTAATCATTCATTGGTAGATGGACATTTGGGTTGTTTCCATGTCTTAGTTATTGCAAATGGAGCTGATATGAACATTTGGGTCCATGTATCTTTTCTATGTATGGCCTTTATAATTAGTCAAAATGTCCTGCTAGCATTTAAGATATTCTTTTTGTTACACTGTGCATACAGTGATCACCCAGGAGATTGGGCAGTGTGTGAGCCCATGGGATGGGCTTTGAAGCCTGTCACATATCAAAGAGGTTTCTCATCCCCACTTATCACACTCATCATTGACACTTCACTAGGGTGTCCAGGGGATAGGTATTAGAAAAGGGCTTCAAAGAGCTGAACAGAGCTGCATCACCAGCTGCCATACCATCCTAGTATTCTGGATATAGGTCAATGTCTTTAGGGCACTGTCTCTCTCACCAACTCCCTCAGCAGACTTCTGCTGGTGCCTTGAATTAAGAGTTCATCTGGCCACCTAGTATGTGTCTCACCCTCGGCTGCCCCTTTAATTCACACAGGGAGCTTTTTAAAAATACCAAAGCCTATACTGCACACCCAGAAATTAATTTGTTCATTGCTAGTTTATACAAATATGACTGATTTCTGTGAGTTGCTTTTGTATCCTATAGTACTTGCTAAATTCATTAATCAGCATTTATATTGTTTTTGTGGATTTCTTGGAATTTTCATGAAATGTAAACATTTTATTTTTGAAGACAGATAATTTTACTACTTCCTTTCAATTTGGATGCCTTTAGTACATTTTCCTTACCTGATTACGTTGACAAACTGGGCATTCTTCTCTTGTTCCGGATATCAGGAGTAAATAATTCAGAAGTCTTGTTTAAACAAGATATAAATGATAAAGACTTGCCTTAAAAATCATAGTATGGGGGAATTTGAACAGTATTTTACAAAAATACATATTCTTGTCAGGTCACAATTATCTTGCAAGGCAGCACACTAAAACAGGGGAACGTGCAGAGAGTTAACCATCAAGAGAAGAAAGCAAAGGAAAGGAGCCCAAGTGGGCCTCCAGGTGTCAACACTGAGTCAAAAGGAGAAGGAACCCACAGAGCAGCAGTGGGGCCTCGGCGACCTCTGGAGGGCGCTCTGCTGCCTGCTGCTCTCGGCAGCATTGTTAGTAGTTAGTTAGCAGTTTAGTAGTTAGTTGGTGGTGCTAATAGTTAGTTGGTGGTGTTAGTAGTTAGTAGTGTTAGTGGTTAGTAGTTTAGTACTTAGTGGTGCTAGTAGTTAGTAGTGTTAGTCGTTGGTGGTGCTAGTAGTTAGTTGGTGGTGCTAGTAGTTAGTAGCGTTAGTAGTTAGTAGGTAGCATCAGTGGTTAGTTAGTAGTGTTAGTGGTTGGTTAGTAGTGTTAGTAGTTAGTTGGTAGTGCTAGTAGTTAGTTGGTAGTGTTAGTGCTTAGTTAGTAGTGTTAGTAGTTAGTAGGTAGTGTTAGTGGTTGGTTAGTAGTGTTAGTACTTAGTTGGTAGTGTTAGTGGTTGGTTCCTAGTGTTAGTAGGTACTGTTAGTGGTTGGTTCATGGTGTTAGTTAATTGATAGTGTTAGTGCTTAGTTAGTAGTGTTAGTAGTTAGTAGGTAGTGTTAGTTGTTGGTTCGTGGTGTTAGTAGTTAGTTGGTAGTGTTAGTGGTTGGTTAGTAGGGTTAGTACTTAGTAGGTAGCGTTAGTGGTTGGTTCATAGTGTTAGTAGGTAGTGTTAGTGGTTGGCTCGTAGTGTTAGTAGTTAGTAGGTAGTGTTGGTTGTTGGTTAGTAGTGTTAGTAGTTAGTAGGTAGTGTTAGTGGTTGGATAGTAGTGTTAGTGGTTGGTTAGTAGTATTAGTAGTAGGTAGTGTTACTGGTTAGTTAGTAGTGTTAGTAGTTAGTAGGTAGTGTTGGTGGTTGGTTTGCAGTGTTAGTAGTTAGTAGGTAGTGTTGGTGGTTGGTTTGCAGTGTTAGTAGTTAGTAGGTAGTGTTGGTGGTTGGTTTGTAGTGTTAGTAGTTAGTAGGTAGTGTTAGTGGTTGGTTAGTAGTGTCAGTACTTAGTAGGTAGTGTTGGTGGTTGGTTTGTAGTGTTAGTACTTAGTAGGTAGTGTTAGTTGTTGGTTCCTAGTGTTAGTAGTTAGTTGGTAGTGTTGGTGGTTGGTTAGTAGTGTTAGTACTTAGTAGGTAGTGTTGGTGGTTGGCTAGTAGTGTTAGTGGTTAGTTGGTAGTGTTGGTGGCCCTGCTGTGTGTGCCCTGAACGTCTCGCGCCTGATCCGGGGGCCAGCTCTTGAAGCAGGATGCTCTGCGTGCCGGGCTTCCGAGGCCCAGGTAGGGAGGTGCAGGGGCCTGTGATCCCCTCCGCAGCCAGGCCTCCAGGGAAAAGGGCAATCAAAGGGAGGGGTGGAGGTGGCAGCTACGGAGAGGGGAGGAGGCAGGGTCCCGGGTCTTACAGCAAAGGGAGGGAAGGAGAGCCTGGGCGCAGGCTGGGCCTGTGCCAGTCTGTGGGCTGCTGAGGGAAGCAAGGCCCCGAGAGCTGACGGGCCAGCCTCTGACCGATAAGGAGGTGAGCCGTCCCAGGGGCCCCTGTCAGGAGGCCCGCCCGGCCGTCTGAATACCAACAGGGCCGAACGCCACCACCCAGAAGGTCTCACCACCACCCGGAAGGTCTCGTGGCTGCAGTACTCCCTCCACCGTCCTGCCTCTGTGAGCAGAGGGCGCAGGGCTGGGCCCCGCCTGCGGCCTCTGCTCACCGGGCTCCGACACAGGGGGAGGGTCCCCCAGCCTGGAGCCACCCGCTCTGGGCCCCACTTTCCGACACTCCAGCTTTGGTTCTGAATTTGTGTGCTTCACAAAAGCCTCTGCAGGTCTGGTGACCGCTGCGGGGAAATGCCCCGGAGCTGCTCTTACATATGATTCAAGGGGCTTTATGTTCACACAACCTCCCGCCCTTCCCCCAATCCCTGGAGCTCAGAACCCCTCCTCTGTCCTCCTCCCAACTGGAGTTCGGCTCTCAGCTGCAGGGTCGCCTCTGGGTGTCGTTCCTCACAGTGACCGCTAGATGGAGACAGAGACCTGCCTGGACGGGACTGTTCGGCTGCTACTGCTGCTGCTGGCTTAGTTTCTCCAGTCGTGTCCCTAGGACTGTGCGACCCTATGGACTGCAGCCTGCCAGGCTCCTCTGTCCATGAGGTTCTCTAAGTAAGAATAGTAGAGTGGGTTGCCACGCCCTCCACCAGGGAATCTTCCCGATCCAGGGATTGAACTCGGATCTCCTGCATTGCCGGCAGATTGCTTACCGCTGAGCTACCAGGGAAGCCCCCTTCCAGGGCTAATGGCAGCTTTTCACAGGTCGTTTGTCCTCATCCGGTGAGTGAAACTAGGGCTCAGGACAAACGGCACCCCCATATCTTCCCGTCACCTCTCACACACATCTCTAAGTGAACGAACGCTCTAAGTGGAACGCTACTGCTCCACTCTGGACACTCCACCCTTTAGCATCCTGTCCCTTCCCTGATCACACAGGGTGAATGACTCTCTCCAGCAATAAAATCAACAAGGATAGATGCTGCGAATGCAGCTGTCTTTGGTTGTCCCTGTGTTCCCCGGACCTAATGCCCTCCTCCCTCATGTTGTAGAAGACGGGCGTCCATGTTCTTTCTTGACTTCAGCATAACCCAGCCAACAACTACTGTGGGCTGGGCTAAGGACACAGACCACATCTTGGTAGCTGTGTGACTTTCGGCTACTTAACCTTTCTGTGCCTATGCGTCCTCATAAATACAGGGAGAACTGCAACAGTACCTACCTCGTGGAGTTATTATGGGAACAAAATGAATCTGTATTTCTAAACACTTAGGAGGATACCTAGCATATATGTTAGCTGCTCTAATTTGTCATCTTGGACTCTCATAGGAAGGCCACAGAAATTACCCCTCTCTCTTTTTAAATGGCTTTTCCCACTTAGAGCTCCTGGATTTTGTCTTTGGGGTTTGTCCTGGTTTCATGAACTGTGTCTGGTGGCTGCTAAGTGCTCTTTGGCCCTAGTTTTCTTCAAAGCCCCGCGCTTGGTGTAGTTGCTGCTATGCTCTGGGTTGAGACAGGCCTGGCAGCATATTATTTGAGTCCCAGTGTTCTCTGGGAACATATGAAAGTAGAAACTCCCTCCACCCACAGATAGAAAGCCATTGCCTCTGGTGTAAATATTTGGCCCAGGAGCACAGCTTTAGGGCCCATGCATAAAGTGCTGCTTCTGGGACCGTAGCCAAGCTCCCAGCGGGCAGGTGTTGTGCCCTGCCCACTCAGGTGCACAGTTCTGCTTGACCAAGAACTTGCATAGCGCAAAGGTTCCCTCATTCAACTACTTTCTACTCCCAAATTTAGGAATGTCTTAAATGTTCTGTATGTTCACTATGCTGAGTTGTTCACCATCCTGGCTGAATCCTAGTAAGAAAACTGGAAATGAAGGCAGTACTATGTAGGAAGAGCCTCACTGCAGAATTAGCCATCTTCCTCCAAAAGCCAGCCTGCAGGCCCATTGGATAATCAATCAGATATGTTCATACCATGACCTCTTTACTAATAAATTAAGTATAAATTCAAAAAACAGAGTCAGGTGCTCCTAATTGATGTGTATCAAGAATAAATTTCAGCAAATAGAAGAAAAAGGATACACACCAAGAAGATGCTTTCAAAGACAGGATAGACCAGAAAGTGTATGAGCAGGCTGGACAGGTTCACTAGCATCTCCATCTGCCAATGTCTGAGGCCACCCTCCCCAGCTCCACAGCATACTTTAAGGATTTTAAGACTGGCCAGGTTATTCCTACCGACAATCTGAAAGCAATTTTTAAAACCCTGTATAAAAAATAAACAATATATTCTTATTTTAAAAGCCTTAAAGTAAATAAGGTGTTACCTGGACAAAATAAAGGTAAAAAGGAGACCTAGAGAGTCAAATGAAGAGGCCACTTTTACCATGTGAATATTTTCCAAATCAGAAAATTGTTCTGATTATATCTTAAGACAAGAGGAACACAGAACAAAGGTCAAGATATAGGCAAAGAAGGGAGTCTAACATGAGAGCCATGCTTCAATAAGCTGACACCCCAAAAGGGGTGTAGAATGCGGCCCAGCCCTCAAACAGAATTTCACTGCAGGTTCTACTGGCCTGATATGTAGGGAATCCCAAGCCTTAAAATTTAACATTATCTTCAACTGAGAGAAGCCCCAGTAATCCCCCAAGTGCTCCATTTGACAGAGGCAAATGGAAATCTTTCTGAAGGAATGTGACTCCATCCTAGCCTAAAGTTATTGCTGAAGATAATTGTTCAAGTGCGATGACCAAAATAACCAGGCACATAAACAAACAAGGCACCATGGACAATAACAAGCAGAAAAATATACCAAAGCGAGACACAAAATTTCAATGAATGTAACTATCAGACTTCAACAGTATGTGAACCAAGAACTTCCAGATGTTCAAGCTGGATTTAGAAAAGGTAGAGGAACCAGAGATCAAACTGGCAACATCAGTTGGATCATAGAAAAAGCAAGACAATCCCAGAAAAACATCTACTTCTGCTTCATTGAATATGCTAAAGCCTTTGACTGTGTGGATCACAACAAACTGTGGAAAATTCTGAAAGAGATGGGAATACCAGACCACCTGACCGTCCTCCTGAGAAATCTGTATGCAGGTCAAGAAGCAACAGTTAGAACCGGACATGGAACAACGGACTGGTTCCAAACTCGGAAAGGTGTACATCAAGGCTGTATATTGTCACCTTGCTTATTTAACTTATATGCAGAGTACAACATGCGAGATGCCGGGCTGGATGAAGCACAAGCTGGAATCAAGATTGCTGGTAGAAATATCAATAACCTCAGATATGCAGATGATACCACCCTTATGGCAGAAAGTGAAGAGGAACTAAAGACCCTCTTGATGAAAGTGAAAGAGGAGAGTGAAAAAGCTGGTTTAAAACTCAACATTCACAAAACTAAGATCACAACATGTGGTTCCATCACTTCATGGCAAATGGATGGGTAAAAATGGAAACAGTGACAGCCTACTTTCTTGGACTCCAAATCACTGAGGACAGTGATTATAGCCATGAAATTAAAAGTCGCTTGCTCCTTGGAAGGAAAGCTATGACCAACTTAGCATATTAAAAAGCAGAGACATCACCTTGCCAACAAAGGTCCATATAGTCAAAGGTATGGTTTTTCCAGTAGTCATGTTATGGATGTTAGGGTTGGACCATAAAGAAAGCTGAGTGCCAAAGAATTGATTCTTTGCAGTTGTGGTGCTGGAGAAGATTCTTGAGAGTCCCTTGGACTGCAAGAAGATCAAACCAGTCAATCCTTAAAGGAAATCAACCCTGAATATTCATTGGAAGGGCTGATGCTGAAGCTGAAGCTCCAATACTTTGGCCAGCTGATGTGAAGAGCCAACTTATTGGAAAAGACCCTGATGCTGGGGAAAATGGAAGGTACGAGGAGAAGGGGACAAAAGAGGATGAGATGGTTGGATGGCATCACTGACTCAATGGACATGACTTGAGCAAGCTCCAGGAGATGGTGAAGGACAGGGAAGCCGAGTGTGCTGTACTCCATGGGGTTGCAAACAGTTGCATATGACTTAGTGACTGAACAACAACAATTATCAGACACAGACCACAAAATAACTACGCTCACAATGTTTAAAGATATTAAAAAACAGAAATCCCACTTCTAGTCAGTATAGAATAATAGAAACTAATTTATTCTCATGTGTGAACAATCAAGGACTAACAAATGTTATCAAGACACTGGACATCAGATTACAATGGATGGTGACCCTTAAAGAGGGACAACAGACGATGTATCCCCCACAATTGCCCCAGCTTACTGACTTGAGTTTTCAGGTCTCAGCAGCAGAGCAGGGTGGACTCTGAGTTGAGATGGGAAGAAGTGTTGGGAATAATGAAGTAGCTCAAGTTTGCTAGAGAGAGCAAGCACCAGGGAGGGGACTGCACAGAGAGAAAACTTAGGATATCTTCAGGGATACGTATGTGTGGGGTGTGAAACTGCAAAACTGGGTAAGTGAAGTCTCTCAGCCGTGTACGACTCTTTGCGACTCCGTGGACTATAGCCTACCAGGCTCCTCCATCCATGGGATTTTCCAGGCAAGAATACTGGAGTGGGGTGCCATTGCCTTCTCCAGGAGATCTTCCCAACCCAGGGATTGAACCCGGATCTCCCACATTGTAGGCAGACGCTTTACAGTCTGAGCCACCAGGGAAGATAAAATTGGGTAAGAGCTATCCAAAAGGGCTGGAGGAAACAGTACCCAGCATTTATACAGGGCTGAGAATGGAACCAATTTCCTACTTGCCAGACTTAAAAATACCAAAATTAAGAGCATTGGGTAAAGTACTCAGAAAGTTCTGTTAGTAGTGGGGAATAATTACTCCTGAGGTAAATATGGTTCTGGTGCTACCTAAAAATCCAAAGAATCAAACTTTCCAAGTAACTAAACTGCATCTTAATAAAAAGATACCAAATATTTCTAGAAATATAAGAATACCCAGTATCCAACAAGGTGAAATTCACAGTGTCTGGCATGTAACACATTACAGGCATACATAGAATCTGGTAAACACAACCCATCAGTTCAGTTCAGTTCAGTCACTCAGTCGTGTCCAACTCTTTGCGACCCCATGAATCGCAGCACGCCAGGCCTCCCTGTCCATCACCAACTCAGACTCATGTCCATCGAGTCAGTGATGCCATCCAGCCATCTCATCCTCAGTCGTCCCCTTCTTCTCCTGCCCCCAATCCCTCCCAGCATCAAGTCTTTTCCAATGAGTCAACTCTTCGCATGAGGTGGCCAAAGTACTGGAGTTTCAGCTTTAGCATCATTCCTTCCAAAGAAATTCCATGGTTGATCTCCTTGCAGTCCAAGGGACTCTCAAGAGTCTTCTCCAACACCACAGTTCAAAAGCATCAATTCTTCGGCGCTCAGCCTTCTTTACGGTCCAACTCTCATATCCATACATAATGAAGGAGAAACCAACTGAAATTGACCTGAATCTGACACAGTTGTTAATATTGGCAAAAAAGGAAATTAAAATATATTATAACTGTATATCTATGTTCAAAACAGTAAAAAGAAACATGGAAAATATAGAGTCCAAATCAAAATTCTGTAGATTCAATTACAATGTTTAAAATGAAAGGTATACTGGATAAGATTAACATTACCTTAACCATGGCAAGAGATTAGTGAACTTGAAGACATAGCACTTGGAACTATGTGTCTATCTACGTATGGTTGGTTATAGTTGCTAAGTCATGTCTGACTCTTGCAACCCCATGGACTATAGCCTGCCAGGCTCCTCTGTCCAGGGGATTTCCCAGGCACTCTCACTCCCACTGGAGTGGGTAGCCATTTCCTTCTCCAGGGATCTTCCCGACCCAGGAGCTGAACCCGCACCTCCTGCACTGCAGGCAGATTCTTTAGCACTGAGCCACAATGGAAGCCCATTCATCTATATATCTTCTATCAAACCGTAAGTTCATACTAATACCTCTAATTGCAAGCTAACAAACATGATTCAGTTTAGTATTACCCTTTTCATATTTGTAACTACCTTCTCTGGCAATGAGAATCCTAGCCTCCATTATACATAATACTTTTTTTTTTTTTTTTGCTTAATACTAGAATTCACAGACCTATATGCAGGTCAGGAAGCAACAGTTAGAACTGCACATGGAACAACAGACTGGTTCCAAATAGGAAAAGGAGTACGTCAAGGCTGTATATTGTCACCCTGCTTATTTAACTTCTATGCACAGTACATCATGAGAAACGCTTGGCTGGAAGAAGCACAAGCTGGAATCAAGATTGCCGGGAGAAATATCAATAACCTCAGATATGTAGATGACACCACCCTTATGGAAGAAAGTGAAGAACTAAAGAGCCTCTTGATGAAAGTGAAAGAGGAGAGTGAAAAAGTTGGCTTAAAGCTCAACATTCAGAAAACAAAGATCATGGCATCCGGTCCCATCACTTCATGGGAAATAGATGGGGAAACAGTGGAAACAGTGTCAGACTTTATTTGGGGGGCTCCCAAATCACTGCAGATGGTGATTGCAGCCATGAAATTAAAAGACACTTACTCCTTGGAAGGAAAGTTATGACCAACCTAGATAGCATATTAAAACGCAGAGGTATCACTTTGCCAACAAAGTTCCGTCTAGTCAAGGTCATGGTTTTTCCTGTGGTCATGTATGGATGTGAGAGTTGGACTGTGAAGAAAGCTGAGCGCCGAAGAATTGATGCTTTTGAACTATGGTGCTGGAGAAGACTCTTGATAGTCCCTTGGACTCTGAGGAGATCCAACCAGTCCATCCTAAAGGAGATCAGTCCTGGGTGTTCATTGGAAGGACTGATGCTGAGGCTGAAACTCCAATACTTTGGCCATCTGATGCGAAGAGTTGACTTATTGGAAAAGATTTTGATGCTGGGAGGGATTGGGGGCAGGAGGAGAAGGGGACGACAGAGGATGAGATGGTTGGATGGCATCACCAACTCGATGGACATGGGTTTGAGTGAACTCCGGGAGTGGTGATGGAGAGGGAGGCCTGGTGTGCTGCGGTTCATGGGGTCACGAAGAGTCAGACACGACTGAGTGACTGAACTGAACTGAGAATTCACAGAAAGTAGTTTCAGAATTGATAATGCATAACTATAGAAAAACAAACTTAACATGAGATACCTACATGAAATTCACTTTTGAAGTAACTATAGATAGATAGGTATATAGAATGACAGAATGAAAAACAGATATAGAGATACAGGTGTGTCTATATGTATATACATATACATATATGTAAATCTTTACATATAAAAACACATGTTTCCTAGCTTTGCCCATGTAGAGAGCCTAGAAATGTGACACCACACTAGCAATGAGCATATTTAGCATTTGAATCTTAGTTTGGAAATACCATTCTGTATCACAAGGAATCAAGTTTTTGAAGAACTGGCTAATCCTCGGGTGATACTGGGAAAGTACATAATAACTTTTGAATGCCATATTGTCAAGGAAAGAAGAAAGTGGTCAAAGAATGGTGTACATGTGAAAAACACAGAGAAGCTGGCTTAAATAAATTGTGTTGCTGTTTACTCACTAAGTTGTGCCCAACCCTTTTGTGACCCCATGGACTGTAGCCCGCCAGGCTCCTCTGTCCATGGAATTTCCCAGGTAAGAGTACTGAAGTGGGTTGTCATTTCCTTCTCCAGGGGATTTTCCCAACCCAGGGATTGAACCTGTGTCTCCTGCATTGACAGGCAAATTCTTTACTGCTGAGCCACCAGAGAAGCTCTTAAAGTGTGTACCAATGGCCAAATAAGGGGCAATCTAAGTATTAACATAAACAGTGGCAATAACATTATAATCCATTGAGAAAAAAGAATCCATTATACTGAAATAAATGTGGAAAAAGGAAGAACTCTTCCTTACAATGTAATATGAACTAGTAACTGTAGAAAAAATGATGGAATTAGAAAATCACCATTTGGCAGCCATCATCATAATAATTGATTTAGGCAAAAATCAACAATGTATGCTATAACAAGGGTTAAACATTTGGTGTATAACAGATTAATACATAGTCCTAAGGTCTCTCCTAGAAGATATTTGTACAAAGGGGACTATTATAACCTCATAGTGGAGAAAAGTGGGAGACAACTCCTTAATGAAATGATCAAAATTATCACAGTTAATGGCATCAGTAATGGGAGAAATTGACGTTTTTTCCTCTTGATGTGATGCACTGAGAAAAATGCATCAGTTCTGTGATAGTTCTGCCAAAAAGGCATAACCAGAATCTAATCAAGAGGACACATCAGACAAACCCAAATTGAGGGACATTCTACAAAATAACTACTGTGCATGCCTAGACAAAAAGAAATGATGAAATGCTCCAGATTAAAGGAAACCAAGCAAAGAGACATGACAACTGAATGCAACTCATGATTCAAATTCTCTTTTCCTAAGAAAGGACATTATTGAGATAACTGGCAAAATTTGAATAAAGTCTGTAGATAAGCTGTGTTAATGTTAATTTCTCAGTTTTTGTAACTGTGCTATGGTTTTTAAAAGAGAATGACCTTGCTTTTAAGAAATATAAATTGAAATTTTGTGTCTGCAACTTATTTTTAGTGGTTCAGAAAAAAAATCACATGTACAAATACATACATAGATATGGTGGGGTGGGGGGAGAGACAGAATAAAGCAAATATAATAAAATATATTATATTTTGGTAATCCTGGTGATTAATACAAGGAAATTCTTTGTACTATATTTTGAAGTTTTCTGTAGATCTAAAATTATGTTTAAAAGTTTTTAAAAAATCTATCGTGCTTGGGTGGGATGAATTGGGTGACTAGGATTGACATACATACATATATATATACACAGACACATATATATACTATTGATACTATTTATAAAATAGATAACTAGTGATGAGCTACTGTACAGCACAGGGAACTCTACCCAGTGCTCTGTGGTGACCTAAATGGGAAGGAAATCCACAAAAAGAGGGAATGCATATATTTAGAGCTGATTCACTTTGCCATACAGCAGAAACTGACACAGCAGTGTAAAGCAACTATACTCCAAAAAGAAAACTCAGTCATGCTTAACAAAATGATAACATTGTGTTAAAACTATTAGCTAAAACTTTTATAAGAACCAAGATACTTTCAGTCTCAAAATATCTCCCTAAGAAATATGTATCATTTACAAAAGGGAAAATAGTGGTAAACCCTGACATGCATCACCATGACCAAGTATTACATATTAACATCATTAATATTGGAACAAAACAATACCATGTGCCTCCTGATATTGATATTATGCAATGAGAAGGAAATAAGATAACTTCTGTGGTGCTTCTGACTGAAAAAGAAAAGGATAGGGTAACCTCAATCTAATTATGAGGCAACATCACATGAACCCAAATTGAAAGAACTTTCTGAAAAATAACTGACTGATATTCTTCAAAAAATAGAGTCATGATAGAGGAAGACTGGAACTATTTCAGATTAAAGAAGGAAAAAGAGACATGACAACCAAATGCAACACATGATCCTGGATAATAAATTGGAAAGTCTAGGTGACAGGCATGTGATAATTTTTGTATTATTCTTGCAAATTTTCTGGGTGAAATAATTAAAATAAAAATTTTAAAAGTGTATCTGAAGGCACTGATTCTTTTACTATGCTCCAAAGTTATCAAAGTTTTATCGGACTAAGATTATACTTAAAGGTTTTGTAGAATTCTCCAATGAAGACTTCATAATCTGGTGCCATTTATTGTAGCAAAGGAGATCCCTCCCAGCTAAAGTTAATATTGTTATTATTATTAATTTAGCAAGTTGGATTATAATAAAAATTATCCAAAATTTCAAATTTCTTTACATAGAGTTGTATAAAATAGTTTTTCTTTTCTGGCTTAAACAATAGGTATTTATTTCTCATGATTTTGTGGGCTGGTTGGATGATCCTTCTGGATGATTCTGAGGTCAGTTGTCAACGGGCCTGAATGATCTTGGAAGGCCCCACTCACATACCTAGATTGGCAGGCTGTTGACTGAAGCATGTCAGTGCTCCACCTGGCCTCTTCAGTATATTATTTCAGGCTCATTCCCAGGAAGATGGATTCACATCTAACTCTGGATGCATCACCTGCCAATGCAGGAGACGCAGTTGGGCCTCTGGGTCCGGAAGATCCCACACGTCGTGGAGCAGCTAAGCCCATGAGCCACAGCTACTGAGCCCTAGAGCCCCTGCTTCACGACAAGAGAAGCCACTGCAACGAGAGGCCCACACACTGCAACGAGGAGCAGCCCTCATTCACTTCAACTAGAGAAAAGCCCACGTGCAGCGATGAAAACCCAGCACAGCCAAAAATAAATAAACTTGTTTAGAAAATCACTAACCAAATCAAACGACTTGGTCAAGCCTCAGTTTAAGACGTGGAGTAATAGGCTCTACCTCTTGATGGGGAGACTGGAAAAGTCACTTTGCTAAGATAGTTATGGGGCAGAGGCGGGGAAGGGGGAGGGATAAATTGGGAGACGGGGCGGAGGTAGACATATACACATGATATATATACAATAGATAACTAACAAGGACCTACTAATAGCGCAGGGAACTCCACTCAATATCTTGTAATAACATACAAGGAAAAAGAATCTAAAAAGAGTGAACATATGTATATGCAAAACTGATTCACTTTGCTGCCCGCCTGAAACTAACAGCATTGCAAATTAACTATACTCCAACAAAAATTAATTTAAAAATAAAGTAGAAAGGAAACTCTGAAGTCATGTATAAACGTTCTGAGACTTTCCGAAACTAGAAACTGTTACATGGAGTAAAAAAATTACAAAGACACTGAAGATGAATGTTTACAGCCAAAAAAAAAAAAACCTAACAAACTCCTTCAATGCCTGAATCTGAGGACAATTTCATTCAATTATAGGGTAAACAAATTTAAACTAATATTAATAAAAATTAAGACCTGCCAAAAAAATTTTTTTAAAGACATGCATTTAAGAACAGAAATAATTTGCAATCATTTTTATTTTATTTTTTCCACTTATGCCCTTTATTAATTGCTATGAAACACTTTGTATACATGTCTTTCAGTACCTCTCTTTTTTTTTCTACTTTACAATACTGTATTGGTTTTGCCATACACTAACATGAATCCACCACAGATTTACATGAGCTCCCAATCCTGAACCCCCCTCCCACCTCCCACCCCATATCATCTCTCTGGATCATCCCTGTGCACCAGCCCCAAGCATCCTGTATCCTGTATCGAACATAGACTGGCGCCTAGCACACCTTATCTGGTTAAGTATTGATACCCTTCTCTAAAGTGAGTATGTTCTGCCAATCTAGGTATGTGAGTGAGGCCTTCCAAGATCATTCAGGCCCGTTGACAACTGACCTCAGAATCACCCAGAAGAATCATCCAACCAGCCCACAAAATCATGAGAAATAAATACCTATTGTTTAAGCCAGAAAAGAGAAACTATTTTATACAACTCTATGTAAATAAATTTGAAATTCTGGATAATTTTTATTATAATCCAACTTGCTAAATTATTAATAATACATGAGACATAAATATACTCTGTGCTCCCTTTGAGAAGTCCATCTATACATCTCTTCTCCACACTTCTTGGCACCAGTCTGCCAACGTTATCCTTTCCAAGTCTCTAACCAGTCAGTCCAGCTATTCATCACTGGTCATGAATAGATACATATTTGAGGCCATTTCTCTTTCCAGTGGACACTTGGAGTTCTGACCAGTGGTAATATTTCACTACACTTTTTCTGGGCTGACCCTGAGTGAGTCTGCAATGTACTCTCCATCTTCTTCTGGCTGGTTCCAACAATGCACGCAGATCTATATGTAAGCCAGTTCTATTCTTTTCTTTCCCTGTTTACTGGACACAGGAAACTCTATGGGGGCTGAGGGAAAAGCAGTGGAGTGTGAACACTGGACACTGGAGCCATCTGCTTCCTCATGCCTTCCACACTTACTCAGCTCTGTCCTTATATACGATTTTCATTTTACAATGGAATACTGATCTATATGTGCAATTTTATGATTTGATGGATTAACAATGCACACTTCATGATAGGATATTCAGGTTACATCGTTATTTGGTATTTCACAACATGATATTCAGTCTCTCCTAGGGTATAGTAGCAAGCCAGGAGTTGCTTTTCTAATAGAGAGTTGCTGAAAAAGAAGGTTATGCCTTACTCAACTGTGCAGTAATTCTTTAAGTGGGGCTTGCCAGAGTCTACACAGTGCATTTCTGTCTGCCACAGACACTTCAGCAATTCTAAGACTGCTCAGTTCAGTTCGGTCTGCTAAATCGTAACAGCCAAGCAGTAGGACAGTTTTTCCTCACAGCTTGGCTCTGCTACAGAACCTCTGTTTCCTTCTGGCCCTACTCACAAATGGCAATATTATAGATTTCCTGGTAAGTGGATCGGAGCGGCACACCTGAATGTCCTGCCTGTTCTCTACAAAATCCAAAGAAGCCTGCAAGGTATTGTGCTTTCTTCCTGGTTATGGAAAAGAGGGTTAATGTATGGCAACTTCTTTCAGGCCCCTGGACCCCTAATAACTTCACTAATGAGGCAGGACCCTGAGTTTGATGGGGTTTATCTCACATGCATGTGTCTTCCTAAGGTATGTACAGTTCCCTTCACTTGCCGTTCATCAGCTCAAGTTAATATGATGTCATCATTGTAAGGGTCCTGTGCAATGATCTGTGTGATATTAAAATGATGATGACCTCTCTGGACTCTCTTCTGACAGACAGCAGGAGGGGTGCCATAGTAACAAAGTGAAAGAAGTGAAGCAATTTCTCCTGTTTCCTCAGAGGGAGATTTCTTACCATCTGTTTCTGTGGATGAGGGGAGGGTGGAAATCACACTCAATAGGTCAATATCTGTACAGTGATGAAAGAGGCACTGGTTTTCCAGGCCCAGATAAAGGTGGGTGAGGAAGGCTAATATTAGAAGAGACATTCTTGCTGGGTTTCTAGGGCTGGATAGAAATTCCACTTGTTTAAAATCACATGTATTTTACAGACATTGTATCAAACCTGTGCATAGAATTGGACATAAATGTTTATGGGAAAAGGAATAAGTTTGTATGGCTGGATCAACAAGAATTATTCCACGCACATGGGCTGGGTCCAGGTCTTGGAAGGTCTTAAGAAGACGTGAGGAATCGGTTTCTCCTTCATTAGGGTCCCAATGCATGAATTTACACATCCTTCCACTGTGTACCTGGTACGCTTTGTACATGACTTAATAGCAAGCACTTCCCACTTGGTAAAAGGTCTTAGAAAGCAGGGAAGAGTGGCATCCACATGGGTCAGCAAAAGATATAGCCATGTTGCTGGATGAACTTCCCCAGTCATTTGATATGGTGCATTCAGAGGTCCACAGAACAGCTTGAAGCAAAAAAAAAAAAGTCCACCAGTATTCCCCCGCTCTTCTCAACCTCACTCCAGGGCTATCTCTTGGCCCAAACCCACTGCAGCCCTTTTGCTTCCTTTCAAGGCCTGTGTTCACAAAAGCATTGTGTCTGGACTTGCTGGGGTTGGGTGGGGGTTGGGGGGTGGGGGGGCAGGTCCTGCTTCCCAGAAGTCCTTATAAACCAGTGACTTTGCCTCCTGAGGGATGCGAGGGACCTAAGCAGCTGGATCACTCATCAGAGCTGACCCTTCCCAACCACTAAGGACATTCTGTTCACAGTTGCTTGGCCAGAAAAGTCTCAAATCTCTGGAACCTACTCATTGTTACTAAATTCAAGCTTTCAGAAGACATATTGGCTGGAACTCTGTGTCTTCATCTTTTTCTTTTTAGAAACATAAAATCTCTATCTCTTACACTCTCTAGCCTCTGAGCCTAGAGTCAAGTGGAACAAACGCAGAGAAGTTGTCCTATTTTCTGCACAGTTAAGAAATGGGGAATTCAGTATGTGTTTACAGTGATGGCAACATTGAAATAGCTCATGCTACATTGCCAAATGAAGGATAACAGAGACATAAACACTGCCTTTTAAAAGATTTTTTTAGAAGAAAAAGTATGAATCGAATCATTTACTGAAGTACTGTTTGAACAGATGGTGTGATTAACAGCTAACATGTAAGCCATCTTGGGAGCTTATGGAAAAGTAAACAAGTGGAGCTAAAAAGAAATCACTTTATTCCCCAAAAGCGTCTTTCATTCATTTTACTAGGAAAATTGGAAAGTCTGTGTTCTGAAGGCTGTGTTTCCTTGGGGGTGTTAGGAGTGAGCAAGGAGAGTCTCCTTAGAGCAAGACCACATCCACGCCAGGTTGAGTTTTGAATCGGCTTCCTGGGGGATGAGGTGGGCCAAGCAGTCAACCCCCAGCAGGGCTGGTCCTGGGAACCACTAAGGACACTCTAGACCTCTGCTTGTCCTGAAACTCCTCCTGTGCAGGAGGCGGAGAGAAGGGAGTTAAAAGCTGAGAACCAATTATGTAAGAGGCAGTCTGCCAGAACGTCACATACGCTCTTTCCTCTAAGGCCAGCTCACAATGGCTTCGGGAGTCACATATTCCAAGGCCAATCTCCCAATGGGAAAATAGAGGCTGAGAAAGGAGGGATCGAAACTGCTGAGTTTCAGAGCTCTTTGGAGAGGCAGCTGATTGCAGGGGAAAGAACACGGAGCAGAATGTCTGGTGATGCAGGTATGAGAGTCTTCTCTGCTACCTAATGCCTCAGAGACAGACTTTGTTCCTTTGTGGGCTTAATTTCCTCATCTTTAGAGTGAGGGCCCTGTATCATGGGCTCCAAGGTCCTCAGGTGGGCATGCAAATGGTATCAAACATCACATCGGCTTCCCCAGCTCCATTCCTGACCTTCCTCACCTGACGTGAGGAGACACCCTCGCACACTGGCACAGCTCCAGCCGTTGTGCCCTGACCCACCTAGACAACTCCCCAGGTAATGGCTGACCCTTGGCAGAGCTCGTTCCCTACTGCCTTCACCAGAAAGTGTTCCATGCACCCACCTCAGCTCGCCCACGTGCTCTCTCTAACATCTACGGGGGTGTAGTGACCCTCCAGGCCCTGTGCTACACACTGGAAGGAAATCAGCGGTGAGCAGGAAGGACACAGTGCCTCTCCCAAAATTAGACCCAGTGTTGGAGACACACGAGTGAACAAGTACAAATATAGAGGGGTGAGTGTGAGCATAAGAAAAGGAGCCCGATTGCTTCCTGAGGAGTTAAGGTACGCTGCCCCATGGTAGTAACCTTGGCACCAAACTAAATACATGTCTAATCAACCATCCAGATATTTAGAATCACCCAGGTAACTACCAGATTTGTATGCCTTTCATCCCAGCATTTGGTACCACTTAGACCCACAGGTTGGATTCCCAGGCCATTTTCATGTTTCCAAAGATCTAGATAATTAATTAAGGAGGAGAGAAACTTTAGCGTTATGAATCCAGAAATGAATTCTTTCTCTTGAGCCTGTTCTTGTAAATACTTCTGAACTCTTTCACATGAACTCTTTTCTTCTAATTGCATCTCTGGGACCTAATCCTGGAGGGTTTGAAATGATTTGCCCTTCTGACTTTGAAACCTCTGATGCTGTGTCCCCTGCCAGGTGTGATTCCACTTCCTTCCCCGGACATCTTAATAAATGGACCTTGGAGTCTTCCTCTCCCCATTTACTAAAGATGCTGCTGCTTTTGAGTTACATTTGAAGTTCACTTCAGCCCTCTACTAAGTAGGAAAAAGCCTACTCCTACTGCATGTTCTGTGTTGAGGCATGATACTGCTCAGCCCAAGGATTCTCTCCTGGGATGGAGTGATCCATTGGAACACTGCTGCAGGTTATCAGAAGAAAGCAATTCCTGTAACATCTCAGATGCCTCTCTGTGAGGATACTTACCACGCTGTCCCTCACCTTAGAGGTATTTGTGTCCAAATGTCACCTCTCCTCTCCCACCTCAGGCAACAACAGTATTTTGGTTTTCCTGGGATGCTATGTGCCAAAGGCCAATGCGTTGTATGTTAGGAGGTGCTTGTCCAATATTTGGCCAATGTCCAAATTTTCAACGTTGCTTTATTGTTCTCTCAATGCTGTTTTATTGTCATGTAAAGTTTGCCATAATTCATTCTCAAAGTCAGCCATCTTCATTCTTTTCCATATGGTATCAATATTGATTCTTTTTTTTTTTTTTTAACCAGGTGCTAAAAATTACACTCATTCATTCCTGGAGAAGGAAATGGCAACCCACTCCAGTATTCTTGCCTGGAGAATCCCAGGGACAGAAGAGCCTGGTGGGCTGCCGTCTAAAGGGTCGCACAGAGTCGAACACGACTGAAGTGACTTAGCAGCCTCAGCAGCTTCTTCATTCTGAGGCATTTTCTGTTTTTTCTCTTCTAATTTTTTTTTCTTCTTGTTAATTTTTTGTGTATCTTTCTTCTCTTTTTTCTGTTTTATTTGCTCATCTCCAGTAATTTTTTCTGGCCTTAGGGACCATAAGTTTATAAAAAAATTATTTTTATAATTCTTAATTTATTTTTCATGAAAAACTTTATATTGACTTCTTTATTGGTTAAAAAGCAAATATTATTCACTATGATTTTTGATGGTCTATTTTACATTGACTGTAAGGAACCAGACATACCCCAAATCATAGAGCAAGAAAAGTCCTGAACTGTTGTTCGTGCCATGGAGGAAATGCTTGAGTGGGAAACAGGGCCCGGCATTTTCTATAGCTTGACATAATGACTGTGAAAATAGGCATAGGAATAGGGAAAGAGCCCAAATGTTGTTAATGGCCATGACCAACAGTACAATTCTCTGTGGTTTTAGTTCCATTACCTACAGTTTTCTGTGGCTTTCATGTTCTCTCATTTGATTAGAAAAATGTTATTAAAAAGAGTAATTGTCCAGTGACAGTCATCTGTTTAACAGAGGAGAAATCAAAGTCCCAGGTGTTCTGGCACAACTAGGGCAAGAAATCTGGCCTCAGGACTTCTAAACTAAGTTGTTCTTTGAATTGAGATTTGAAGAAGACACAGACTTTCACCTAAAATTTGAGTGAAATAAGAATCCTATGCATTTGAAAACCTGGCATATTCATTCTAGAGTCAAGCGGGAAATGGTTTTACATAGGCAATGGATATGCTTCCTAGACTTCAACTCTTTTAGACGGCACAGTTATCTACACACATCATCTTCCAGAGCTCCCCTTGCCCTGCTCTAGTTTCTCTTGTCAGTCATCTGCTCTACCCAAGTGCCTGTTGCCAACAGTGGCTTCAGTCATCCAGGGATGCTCTCAACCTCTGGTGCAAAAGGATATTAGACTCATTTGGTAAACACCTGTCAAAACTCTGGGTATGTGTGAACCCGTCTTTTACAGGGTTCACAGGGTTTACAATGAAGAAGCTGCTGCTGCTGCTAAGTCACTTCAGTAGTGTCCGACTCTGTGTGACCCCATAGACGGCAGTCCACCAGGCTCTTCTGTTCCTGGGATTCTCCAGGAACCTTGAACTTTTACAGGATGGGTGCTAATGCCTGCTAATTGCTATCACCTCATAATTAGATTGACAGAAATGTCACTTCAGGGACAGGGGTATGAAAACTGGTAGGCTCAAAAGCTGTCTTCTCAGAGGACCCTGAGACTGCGCACTGTGAGATCAGTAGTACGTTTCTAGCCTTTAGTTCTATGAGGGATTCAGAGGGCACAGAGAACCACAAATAGGGCACAAGACCCACAGATGCCTATGGGACTACTATTTGCAGTGACCTGTAAGGCACAGGTGATCTCCAATTAGTATAATGCAAAGAGCAAATACAAGGTAGTAGCTAAGCTATTGGGCTTTCCAGGTGGAACTTGTAGTAAAGAATCTGCCTGCCAATGCAGGAGACATAAGAGACTTGGATTCAGTCCCTGGCTTGGGAAGATTCCTGGAAGATGGCATGGCAACTCACTCCAGTATCCCTGCCTGGAGAATCCCATGGACAGAGGAGCCTGACGGGCTACAGCCCATAGGGACGCAAAGAGTCAGACACGACTGAAGCTACTGAGCATGCATGCTAGTTGCACACAGCTAGGCTACTGAATGGGATTTCAGAAATAATCACCATCCCTTCTATATCAGCAATTGGTAAAACTGCAGCATGAGAGCCAAACCAGCCTATTGCCTGTTTTTGTAGATAAACTTTTATTAGAGTACAGCTATGTCTACTCATTTAAACAATCTCAAAGGCTGCTTTTGTTCTACAGTGGCAGAGCTAAGTACTCGCAACAGAGACCAATGGTCTGCAAAATCTAAAATATTCCTGATGACAGAAAAACTTAGCCAAACTCTGGTTCTAGACCATAAAGAAAAAAAGTTTGAAAATATAATCCTGCATGGACTCCAGGATAAAAGGGAGTTAAATAAATCCCAACCTAAAGTGTTGAAGCTCAGGGATGGAAGAAATTAATGGAGGAGAAGGAAGGGTGGAGTATGGTAACTGTATTCCTGGACTAAAATATACATGGATGAGGCTATTTCTGTGGTGGATTCATATTGATGTATGGCAAAACCAATACAATATTGTAAAGTAATTAGCCTCCAATTAAAAAATTTTAAATAAAAAAAATAGGTAGTAGAGAAGAACAAGAAATTTAAAAAAAAATGATCCTTACCAGGCCAAAAAAAAAAAGTGAGTCTGAGTCATCTAAAACTGGCATTGACAAACTATGGCCTGCAGGCCAAATCTGGTCTGCATGTGTTTGCTGTTGTTATTTTAATAGACTATTTTTTTTTTAAAGCAAGTTTAGGCTTACCAAAAAATTGATCAGAAAATACAGAGAGCGCCCATATTCCTCTTCTCCCTGTCCCACAGTTCCCCATTTATTAACATCTTTCATTATTGTGATACATTTGTTTAAAATGATGAACAAATATTGATATATAATTATTAACTAAAGATCACAGTTTAACTTAGGTCTTTGAACTATACAGTTCTATAGGTTTTGAGAAATGTATGTCATGTATCAACCAATAGAATATCATATGGATATTTGCCCACCAGCAATGAATGACAGTCTCTGTTGCTCTCTATTTTCCCCGTATTTGGTGGTGTCAGTGTGTTGGATTTTAGCCATTTTAATATATATAATCGGGGTATAACATTGTTGTTTTAATTTATAATTCCTTAAAGATATATAATGCTAAGAATCTTGCATATGTTTATTTGTCATCTGTATATCTTTTTGGTGAGATGACTTTGCAGATCTCTTTCCCACTTTTAAATTGGGTTGTTTATTTCCTTAACATCGATTTTTTTAAAGTCCCTTATCTATTTTAGATGTAAGTCTTTTATCAGATATATGTTTGGCAAAAATTTTCTACCAATCTGTAGATTATCACTTTATTCTCTAAACAGTGTCTTTTACAGAATACAAGTTTTACTTTTATTGAAGTGAAATTTATCACATTTATCTTTAATAGATCATGCTTTTGTTGTTATATGTAAAAGGTCATCATCAAACCAAAGGTGACATAGATTTTCTCCTATGATATCTTTTAGGAATTACACATTTTGTATTTTAAAATTTAGGTCTCTGATTCATTTTGAGTTAATTTTTGTGGAAGGAGTAAAGTCTCATCTGTTGAAAAGACTATCTTTCTCCACTGAATTCTCTTTGCTCCTTTGTCAAAGATCAATTTACCCTAATAGTGTGTGTCTACTTATTAGCTCTTCTTTACATTCTATTGACCAATTTTTCTGTTCTTTAGCTAATCACTTTTTCTGTTCTTTAGGCTTGATCACTGTAGCATTATATTAAGTCTTGAACTCAGGTCAGGACAGATCTTCAACTCTATTTTTCTTCAGTACTATGCTGGCTGTTCTGGGTCTTTTCCTATGCCATATGAACTTTAGAATTATTTTGTTGCTATCCATAAAATTACTTGGTATTTTGGATTGAATCTATAGATTAAATTGGGAAGAATTAGCACTGCAATGAATGGAAAAAAAGGTATTTTACAAAATTCAACATACATTCATGATAAAAACTTCCAACAAATTGGGTATAGAAGGAATGTACCTCAACACAATGAAGGCCATATATGATAAATCCATAGATAACATCATTTCTAATGGTAAAAGTTAGAAAAATTTTCCTCTAAGATCAGAAACAAGACAAGTGTGCCTAGTATCACCATTCCTATTGAACACAGTACTGGAAGTCCTAGCTAGAGCAATTATGCAAGAAAAAGAAAAAAAATCCAAATTATAAGGAAAAAGTAAAATTGTTTCTGATTGTAGATTATATGATATTTTATATAGAAAATCCTAAAGATTATATAAAATCTGTTAATACCAAAAAGCAAATGAGGAAAAGTTGCAGAATACAAAATGAACATATAGAAATCAGCTGTGTTTCTATACACTAAATAGTGAAATGCATGAAAAACAAAAAAACCATTCCATTCACAAGAGCATCAAAATCAATAAAATACTTAGAAGTACATTTAACCAAGGAGATGAAAGATCTGTACACTGAAAACTATAAGGCATTGATTAAAGAAATTGAAAAAGACATAAATTAATGGAAAGATATTCTGTGTTCACAGATTACAAGAATATTATTAAAATGTCCATACTCTGCAAACCTATTATAGATTCTGTACAATCCTGATCAAACTTCCAATGACATTTTTCATAGAAATAGAGAATCCTGAAATTTGCATAGAGCTACAGAATCTACTGAATAGCCACAGAAACCCTGAGAAACAAAGCTTGAAGCATCACATTTCTTGATTTTCAACTATATTACAAAACTACAGTAATCAAAAGAGCATGGCCCTGGCATAAAAACAGACACATAGACTGATGGAACATAATCAACATCCCAGAAAGAAACCCTCACATATATGGTCAACTAATAGTTGACAGGGAGCCAAGAATACTCAGTGGGGAAAGGATACTGTTTTCAATAAATGGTGTTGAGAAAACTGGATAAACATATTCAGAAGAATGAAATAGATCTCTATCTTATACCACTCATAAAAAGTAACTCAAAATGGATTAAAGACTTCAGCATAAAACCTGAATCCATAAAACTCACAGAAGAAAACATAAGGGGGAAAGCTCCTTGATATTGGTCTTGGCAACATTTTTTCAGATATGATGCCTAAAATACAACCAAGAAAAGCATAAATAGATAAGTGGGACTTCATCAAACTAAAAAGTGTCTGCGCAGCAAAAGAAGCAATCAACAAAAAGGAGACCTATGGAATGGGAGAAAATAATTGCAAACTACTTATGAGGATGTGTGTGCTAGTTGCACAGTCATGTTTGACTCTTTTCAACCCCATAGACTGTAGCCCACCAGGCTCCTCTGTCCATGGAATTCTTCAAGCAAGAATACTCCAGTGGGTTGCCATTTCCCTCTCCAGGGGATCTTCCTGACTGAGGGATTGAACCCAGGTCTCATGCACTGCAGGCAGATTCTTTACCATCTGAGCTAAAGGAAAGTTCCGTTTATTAGGATAAGAGGTTAATATCCAAAATATATAAGTAATTCATACAACTCAACAGCAAAATAAACAATCAGATTTAAAAATGGGCAGAGGACCTGTATGGACATTTTTCCAAAGAAGACACACAAATGGTCAATAGATATATGAAAACATGCTCAACATCACTAATCACTAGTGGAAATGCAAATCAAAACCTCTGTGAAATATCACCTAATATCTGTTAGAATGGCTTTTATTGAAAGGACAGGAGATAAACGCTAGAATGGAAGTAGAGCAAAGGAAAACTTTGTGCACTGTTAGTGGGAAGATAAATTGGTAGCATCATTAGGGAAAACAGGATGGACCATCTTCAAAATTTAAAAACAGAACTACCATATGATATAGCAACCTCACTTCTGGTATGCATTCAAAGGAAATGAAATAAAGATCATAAAGAGATACGTGCACTCCTATATTCATTACAATATTATTCATAATAGCAAGGGTAATACTATTCAAACAGCCTAAGTGTTCACCCTCAGATAAATGGATAAAGAAGTAGTATATTGGAATATTATTCAGCCATGAGAAAGAAGGAACATTTTCATCAATATAAATTTATCCCGGGGGCATTGTGCTAAGTGAAATAAGTCAGGCCAAAAAGATCATACTGTATGTATGATCTTACTTAAATGTGGGATCTAAAAGAATCAAACTCATAGAAAGTAGAATGCTGGTTGTGAGGGGCTGAGGGTGGGGGAAATGGATAGATTTTCGTCAAAGGGTATAAACTTCCATTTATACTTGTTCCAGATGAACAAGTTTGGGGGATCTGATGTATAGCATAGTGACTGTAGTTAACGATACTGCATTAATATTATATACACAAAAGCTGTTAAAAGAGTAGATCTTAAATGTTCTCAATATACAAAAGAAATGGAAATTATGTGAGGCAATGGGGGTGTTAACAAACTCTAGCAATAATTTTGTAATATATAAGTGTATCAAATCATCATGTTTCATATCTTAAGCTTATATAGTATTATATGTCAATTATATCTCAATAAAGCTGGGGAGGGAGTGTAAAAAAAGCGAAAACCTCCTTCAAGTACTACTTAAACACTTACTGTCTGAGAAGAGAATGAATGTACCAAATACTGCCCAGAGAGAAAAAAATTTCTCTTAGAAGATCAGACATTCTTTCCTCAGAATCATAGCTGAAGTTCCCATTCTTAGAAATGCTCAACAAATACTTTAGAATGAAAGTAAACATTAGTTTTGGTTAGGTAAATAAAGCAACTGTCTAGGCTTCCACTACCTTAGTATTCTTCTCTCCCTCACCCTCAGCCTCTGTTTGCATTAGACAACTCAATTGCAAAGCAGGGACATGTTCCTTTCTGGTCCTAAGTGAAAACATCACTTCGAAACTGAGGCTATGAATTTCTAAGTCACCACAAGACTTTCTGTAGTTGCATTTGAATTGTGGATTATGTTTTATACTAGTTAAATATTTAGAGTATCTCAATAGATTACACATTTTTGGCAAATAGGACTGCTTTAACAGTTTGTACATACAATCAAAAAGCCCTCTCCTTAATTTATTTTCCCATGGCTGGGATTAAGAAAACAGTATCTTGAACACTACAAGCAGAAATATTATTTTAATATTTGTACAGAGAGAGGGAAACTGCATGCCATGAATTGGCATCTATATTATCATCATGGATGCTAGAAAATGAATTCTTTTTGGTGGTTTTTTGACACCAGTGTTTAATGGCAGCTTCATTACAAGCCATCTCTGTGTACATAAAAGAAAAATATGTTTTAACTAGTAGGAATAAATGGGCATGTTTCACCAGCACAGTTAACTCAAGATTTTCCAACCTTGTAACCACAACTGATAGGAAGATTTATCACCACAGCTGCCCGCGTTAAACTTCTTTTCCTGCAGTTGAAGGAATCAAATTTCTTCTTGGAGATTAGTCATTTGTAGGGGTGTCGCCAACTGCAAAACGCTTCTGTTATGAATGAGGTGCACTTCTCTGTTGCTGTCTTCCAGTCCTAATTCTTATCTTTTTGTGTGTCTTTCTCACTTGCACACAAGTTACAATGACTTACACAGTCAAGTTTTCTTTACCTGTTATTCAAACCTAAAACTCTGGGTTCCTTTACTGGATGGTAAGATGGGTGAAATGAAAAGTGAAATCTGAGCAGATGAGAAATTCTACATGAGGGTGAGAGCGGAAAGGTAGCTAACATTTCTTGGGTGGCTATAAATGTGCCAAGAACAGTGCTAGTCTCTTTATTGAAGGGATCTCATTTCATCCTTAGAGCAATCTTGCAAGAGGTTAAGTAATATTCCCATTTCACATGTGAGGAAATTAACTTTTTCAAGATAGTGTGACTTATCAGTAACAAACTGAACAAGTATGAGAAACTAGCTCCCAAAGACTCCAAAGTGCCTCTGTTTTCTTTCTCCACTTGGCCATATAGCCTCTGAGGTCCTAAAGGAATGCAGTTGGACAAAGTAGTTTTACAACTATACAGCTTACAGGGATTTTCAAGACAACAGCTTTATTGAGAAATAATTCACATATCATACAGTTCACCCATTTAAATTGGACCATTCAATGGTCTTTAGCATTTGCACAAATTTGTGCAACTACGATCAGTCAATTTTAGAATATTTTCATCACCTCAGAAAAGAAATCCTGTGCAATTCAACTATCACTCCCATATCACCAATCCTCCCTCCAGTCCTAAAATGCCACTAATCCACCTTCTTTGTCTATAGATTTGCCAATTATTGACATTTTATATGAATGCAATCATATATTATGGGTCCATTTGTGACTGGCTTCTTTCACTTATTGTAATGTTTTAAAGATTCATGTTGTAGCCTGCATCAGTACCATGTTCCTTTTTATGTCTGAATAATATTTGTATGGATATACTATATTTATTTATCTACCACTTATAGGGATGTGATGCCATGTCTACATAAGAAAATTCTAAAGCCAAAAGAGTCATCAATGTTTCATCTGCTCTATTATCTATCTAAATTGTGCAAAACTAATTATGTCCTACTTTTTCCTACAGGCTTCTGGGAACATGCACCCCGCAACTTGCTTAGTACCACCTCATAATTGTCTCTGTGAAATCATCTTGATTAATCAGATTTTGGTGAGACCTACATGAAGATAAAGGAACTACATATAATGTCAACTGAAGGCAGATAACAGAACAACTGAGCAAAGAGTAAGATTTCAGTAAATCCATCAGATGAATTTATTTCATGCCACTTTGACCAGTTTTGGGCTTCCTTGATAGCTCAGTTGGTAAAGAATCTGCCTGTAATGCAGGAGACCCGGGTTTGATTCCTGGGTTGGGAAGATCCCCTGGAGAAGGGAAAGGCAACCCACTCCAGTATTCTGGCCTGGAGAATTCCGTGGACCATATACTCCATGAGGTTGCAAAGAGTTGGACATGACTGAGCGACTTTCACTTTCACTTTTCTTTCACTTGACCAGTTTAATTTTCACTGAATTGACTAGTTGTTTTGCCAACATATAGATATTTAGCATAGTGTTATTGTTGAGTCGCTGAGTCACGTCTGACTCTTTTGCGACCCCATGAACTGTAGCCCACCAGGCTTCTCTGTCCATGGGATTTCCTAGGCAAGAATATTGGAGTGGGTTGCCATTTCCTTCTCCAAGGGCTCTTACCAATCCAGGGATTGAACTTGTGTCTCCTGCTCTGGCAGGCAGTTTCTTTACCACTGAGCCACCAGTGAAGCCCCTGTTTAACATATTAGGACGTGTCTGAAATGACAGCTGGAAAACATGGAAACTTACATTACCATATGTAAAATAGACAGTCAATAGGAATTTGCTGTATGACTCAGGGAACTCAAGCAGGGGCTCTGTAACAACCCAGAGGAGAGGAATAGGGAGGGGCATGAGAGAGGAGATATATGTATACCTATGGCTGATTCATGTTGATATTTGGCAGAAAACAACAAAAGTCTGTAAAGCAATTATCTCTCAATTAAATAAATAAAATCAGATTTAAAAAAAAAAACTCAGACATTCACTTAACATCATAACTGCTTGCCTGAGTATAATTTACAAAAATGTATGATGTGGCCAGAAAATTTGTTTAAAAGATGGAAAAATTATTTCATAGGGAGATATAGCATCTATGCAAAGATAAAGCTCTGTCAAAATTTTAGTCAATCAACCAGTTAATGTCATTTAATGAAAGTGATAGGACAATTTTATTATATGTTTAACTGAATTGGCCAGAAACACTGACATAATGTAACTGAATTTAAATACCTTTCTTTAGCTATTTAATAGTCTAAACAATTTTAATAGCCTTCCCTTGCCTTCTTGGATTCTATGATGGGAAGAGAAAGAAGCCTTTATTCAAGCAATTGTACAAGTGTACAGTAAAGTCTAACATGTTAGTACAAACCCTACAAAATCCTGGGTAGAATGAAGCAAAGAACTCATTAGTATTTATTTCTCTTCATTTTTAGTGTTTATCTTGATTAATCACAAAATATAAGCACGTTCAGAAACCACTTTAAGTGCTTTCCCACAAGTGTGCTCAAAATAGTGCACAAAGAGTAGAACTGGGTAGAACCACCGTAGCCGCCCACTGGGAGTTCTTCTGGGTATGAACTGCAATTTTTTGCCAGTTACCTACATCTTCTTGCTACTTGTCACACAAGATGAATGGAGTTCATACACGATATAGGGTTTACACAACTGCAATCTAGGAATTCTTCCTCAGATCTCATTTTATATGCAACCTCCCTCTTTGAACTAATGTATAATAGACCTTCAAATCTTATGTTACAGTGATTCCATCTCATGATAAGAATTATCTTTTGTAATGAAAACACTTTATCATTTCAGAAGTACTATTGCATAAATTATTTCTGTTTACATTACAATTTCTTATTTTAAGGTATTTTACATGCAATAAATATTAATAAATGTTTCTCAAACATAATCTTTACAATTATTAACTTTCCATCACATCAATTTTTAATAAAAAGCATAAGCTGAGATTGTTATTCTTTCTCTTATCCTGTTTCTTTGCCTTCTTTTCACGGAGTGCTTTAGCAACCCTTCTGGCCATTTTTGCTCTCAATCCTCATACACATTTATGAGCTTAGCATTTCTGTTCTCCCCAAGAGTAATGGCCAAGATTGTGATTCCTTTTGATTTTTTTTCCTATCAGATCTCATATACATATGTGTATGCTCGGTCACTTCAGTTGTGTTTGACAATTTGTCAAACCATGGACTATAACCCACCAGGCTCCTCTGTCCATGGATTTCCCAGGCAAGAATACCTGAGTTGGTTGCCATGCCATCCTGCAGGAGATCTTCCTGACCCAGGGATCAAATCTGTGTTTCTTATATCTCCTGCATTGGCAGAAGGGTTCTTAACCACTAGAGCCACCTGGGAAGCCCCATATACCTTACGTATCTTACCTTATCTTTTTCATTGGCCAGCTAGCTCCCAAAGACTTCTCACAGGCCACATTCTTAAGGGTCCTTGAAACTGGCTCTCTTCCTTTCTACTCTGTCTCACTTCTCTTACCCTGACACTAATCCACACTAGACTGAATGTTATCTTTGTTGACCAAACCTTCTTAATCTTTATTGATTCCTCTTTTTTAATTTTGTGGAATTTTTTTCTCAAATCTATCATGCAAAATCTCTTCTCCAGAGGGATGATGGGAGTATAAGGAGAGGGAAATATCAAGAATGACTCTCAGATGTTAGGGCTAAGGTTAGTTATGTCATACCAAGACAGGGAAAAGGTATGCAAATGTTTTTTGATTGAGTCGACATATTGGCCTGGAGTCCTGGAGAGAGGCCTGTGTGAGTGTGTGCGCATGCTAAGTCGCTTCAGTTGTCTGATTCTTTGTGACCCCATAGACTGTAGCCTGCCAGGCTCCTCCGCCCATGGGATTTCCCAGGCATGAATACTGGAGTGGGTTGCCATTTCCTTCTCCAGGGGATCTTCCCAACTCAGTGATTGAACTCAAGTCTCTTACAGCTCCTGCATTGGCAGGTGGGTTCTTTACCACTAGTGCCATCTGGGAAGCCCAGAGAGGGGCCTAAGCTACTGATAAAAAATTGGAAAGGATGAAGAGAGGAGTTGGAACTTAGAGTATATAAAGAGATAATTTGGCAGGTGGGGGGGCACAGTTATCTAAAGGTGCTCTTTTCCACTGAGAAAAGTGCAAAAGAGAAAAGGATGTTTTCTGATCCAGAAATTTTGTAGCTATGGGGATAAAAATGCATAAACCTGTGCTCAGTACCTAGTTGGCACTCAATAAATGGTAGCTGCATCCTCAAAAAGATAGGATAGCAAGTGTAAGTGAGGATGTGCAGAAAAGGGAACCCTTGTGAGCCACTGGTGGGGATGTAAGTCAGTACAGCCACTATGGGAAACAGTATGGAGGGTCCTCAAAAATTAAAAGCAGAAGCACCACGTGATCATGCAATCCCACCCCTGGGTATATATATTCAAAAGAAATGAAACTAGGATGCTGAAGAAATATCTGCACTCCCATGTTTATTGCAACAATAGCTAAGACATGGAAACAACCTAAGTGAACATCAATGGATTAATGGATAAATATGTGATAAAAATAATATATAAAATATCATAAATGATATGTTTGCATGCTAAGTCGCTTCAGTCATGTCTGACTCTTTGCAACCCTATGGACTGTAGTCTGCCAGGCTCCTCTGTTCATGGGATTCTCCAGGAAAGAATACTGGAGTGAGTTGCCATTTCCTTCTCCAGGGGATCTTCCCAACCCAGGGGTTGAACTCACATCTCTTACGTCTTCTGCATCGGCAGGTGAGTTCTTTACCACTAGTGCCACCTGGGAAGCCCCACTGTGTATGAGATATATGAATATTATTCATCTATGAGGAAAAAGGAAATCCTGCCATTTGTGACAAGATGGAAGAATCTTGAAAGCATTATGTACTCAGTCACTCAGTTGTGTCCAACTCTTTGTGACCACATGGGCTTTAGCTGCCAGGCTCCTCTGTCCCTGGGAGTTCCCAGGCAAGAATACTGGCGTGGGGGTGCCATTTCCCATGCCAGTGGAGTGCATTATGCTAAGTACAATGAGTCAAACAGAGAAAGACAAATACTGTGTGATCTCACTTACGTGTGGAATCTTAAAAACCTGAACTCATAGAAAAAGAGAGTGGAATAGTGGATACTAGGGGCTGGGGTGCAGTGGAAGTGGGGAGATATTGGTCAAAGTCTACAGATTTCTGGTTATAAGATGAAGAAGTTCTGGGGATCTAAAGCTCAGCATGGTGATTATAGTTAACAATACTGTACTATATACTTGAAAGTTGCTAAGAGATCGAATCTTAAATGTTCTCACAACAAAACAGGAAAAGTAATTATATATGCCATGATCGAGGTGTCAGCTAACAGTATGGTAGTAATAATATTGCAATGTATATGTGTATTAACACACTGTATACCTTAAACTTACACAATGTTAATGTAAAGCTGGTAAATTACCTTGTCCGTGCCTATATAATGCCTTTGCCAGACTCTGCTGCCCCCTCTGGGACTGGCTTCAAGTGACAATCTTTTCTTGCCTTTTTTTTGTAACTGAAAGTATACCAGACAAGCCCTCAACTGTCACTGTAGTCAGATGACTTTCCAAATACTGCCATGTAAGTCACTATTTTAGTTTACTCCATCAATGCATAAAAGCTTCCATTAAACTAAGCAAGTAACTGTTGTCTTCTGATTGCTCGCCAGCTCACTGTACCTCAAATGCTAAATAAAGGCTGTTGCTTTGTGGCTTCATTATGTTTCTATTTTGTCTTATGTCCCCAAATGCAAGAATTAATGTCTCACTTGTAGACACTAAAGTCCTGTAGACAGGGGGTCTTTCCTGCTTCTAGTCCCATTATTTTTTTAATGTATTTATTTTAATTGGAGGATAATTACTTTACAATATCGTGATGGTTTCTGCCATAATCAACATGAACCAGCCACAGGTATACATGTGTTCCCTCAACCTGAACTCCCCCGCCCACCTCCCTCTCCACCCTATCCCTCTGGGTTGTCCGAGTCCAGAGAGAAATTCATGCACCTATGGACACCTTGTCTTTGACAAAGGAGGCAAAAATATACAATGGAGAAAAGACAGTCTCTTCAACTAGTCACACTATTAAGTTAGCTCTCCCTAGTCACATCAGTGGCAGAGGCTATGTCTCCCATATTTGGCCAGTCAACAAAACCACACCACAGAGAGATTGCTTGTCAGACCACGTGTTTAACGGTTGCCAAGTTGTCTGCATGAATGCATCTCATGTCTTTACACATGTTATATGAAGATATGTTACCTTCTCAAATATAGAGAATACACTATAGTTTATGTTATCCTGAACCCAGAGCTCCCTAAGTCACACTGTACAGTGGATAGAGGGGACATGCTAATCTTTTCAGTGGTGTTCCAATTTTAATATAGGTTCTGCTGGGGCTGATTACAAACTACAACATATAAAACACGAGGGCCAGCTGCTTCCCTTAAATCTAAACACAAAACCACTCTCCCACTCCTACGAATTCCCCTTATAACTCATGTTCTACTCACAAACCCCCTCAAATGCCATCACTGAAGTAAATCTCTTGTAAGCAAAATCTTAGCAGTCAAGGTCCCTTCAACTTCCGTATGTACAGCACCTGTATACAGTCTCTCTATGTGCGAGATGGTGTGCTAGCAAAACTGAAAACCCAAGAGGGGCTTGGGCTTGAGGGGCTGCTTTAATGACTTCCAGTTATTAACACAGAAGAAGATGTCCAGGATAACATGGGCAAATTTTAAAACTTATGTGGAGAGCAAAGCGGAGCCTTCACTTAAATTCTAAATAGCATGTGTATAGTCTTGTGTGCACGGTATAGGAGCAGCTGTCACTGAGTGCCTGCAGGGACTGCCCTCCAAAGAACCCCGGGTAGGTGGCTATGCCTCTGATTACACCCTGTGAACCAAAGTCCCAGAAGTCACACTACGAGGAGTCCCTCCTCAAATGACATCATTCACGAATGCAACCGAAACCATTACTATTAATAAGCAAACCCAGTAAGGCCACTTTAACTGAGACAATTTGAAACTGAGGTCATCTCCTCAGGAATTTGTTATGAAGTTGCTAACGGGGATCAGTTTCCCAGGGCTGAAGTGAATTTTGCTGTTGTAACTTGAGTTGAAGCACACAGGACAGCTGGTGGTCTACCAAAAGGAAGGAGAAGCATGCTCACTAGAATAAAAGCAGCTGTGAGGTTCCCAAACATGGGGTCTACTACATCTGGCACTGGCTGGATTTCCATACTCTCAGGAAATTTTCCAGGCTGCTGTCTTCTGATTTCTTGGTCACCAGTGCTGAGTCTCCTGGAAATGGCTTCTCCAATCTGTGGAAGACACAATTTCCATTCATATACAGGGTCGTTGATTACAGTTGTAAACAGGTTCTTCAAGAAATATACTTATGGGCAAAGTTTTTAGAGATCCTCTTACAAAAAGATCCCCAACTCTTCTCCGTTGGAGACACTTGTCTCCACTTTGTAAACAAGATAGTTTATTGTAAGCTAGGTTGGAGAAGAAGGTAAGCAGAATCTATACTTGCTGGAATGCCTCGGCCACAGCAAAGGTTCTACCATTCTTTGGGAAGTTTGTCAGGTGAAACCTCAGGATGGATAAATTAAGCATGAATTTTTGAATGCTCTTGAAGTGGAGGGGTGGTTAGGAGGGTGGCTATCATTTTGATAACCTGGGATAAGCAAAGTAAACCACCAAAATAGTTACTTGGCACTATGTATTAATATTTGTACACATCAGTGATTTTCTAATTCAGATACTAGAATCCTACTGATCTCAAATTGTCCATCAGGGTCCTCTTCGGAAAAGGTTATACAGGGGACCAAAGTAAGGAGAACTCAGGATACCAAATATGACTCTCTCTAGAGCTGTGTTGTCAAATATGATAACCATTAGTCACAGGTGGCTGTAAGCTTCCCTGGTGGCTCAGATGGTAAAGAATATGTTATGCCTGCAATGTGGGAGACCTGAGTTCGATTCCTGGGTTGGAAAGAGGGCATGGCAATCCACTCCAGTATTCTTGCCTGGAGAATCCCCATGGACAGAGGAGCCTGGTGGGCTACAGTCCATGGGGCTGCAAAGAGTCAGACACAACTGAGCGACTAAGCACAGTGCAGCACAATATTAAATAAAATTAAAACTTCATATCCTCAACTGCATGGCTAACGGGTATCACATGGGATAGCACAGATATAGAACATTTCCTCATCTCATAAAGTTCTACTGAATAGCACTGCTAAAAAGTTTAAGTGGCCCTGCCTTATATATATGTGCATGCTGCATGTTAAGTCGCTTCAGTTGTGTCTCACTCTTTGTGACCCTATGGACTGTAGCCTGCCGGGTTCCTCTGTCCATGGAATTCTCTAGGCAAGAATACTGGAGTGAGTTGCCATGCCCTTCTCATTATATATAGATAGAATGTATATTTATAATTATAATTTAAACAATCATATTTATACATGAGTGTAATATATAGGTATATTTATATATATTATATACTTCATACACATATACATATATATATATAGACAAGAGACAGAGAGAGACTCAGAGAGATATATGTTGATATAAAGTTCTGCCCATTTGGCCATGTTCATCCAGGAATTCCCCCTCTAATATGCCCAACCCCATCTGACCAATATGATCTCTTATGTGTTAGTCTGTAGTAGATGGTTTCAGAGAATTCATGCGACTGCACCTGTAGTATGGTATTGATATAAGACCAATCCTAGATAAACAATGTAATGCTGAAGAACAGAAATTGAGAGCTATCTCCTCTTGATGGAGGAAGAAGAACATGTTCATACCAGGTCATACTTTCCCCTAGTGTGGACATGAATTTTTTGTAATCTGAACAAAATAAGAAACTATTCAGGCAGGGGTTCCTGGGCTCACTTAGGAGTTCTCAGTGTAATCATACTGAAAGCAGGACTACCATGTAATCATACTGAAAGCAGGACTACCATCTCCAGGTCTCATCTCATTCCTGCACAATCCCTCTATTGCAAAACTCTTTGCCACAACATGCAGCACTAATCCACCATGGTCCTGTGGTCTTATAATCTGACTCAAAGATTTGGGAGATAAAGTTAATCTTGTCTCCAATTTGATGATCCTTTGAAACTGCTCTCTGGCCTGCCAGACAAATTCCACAAATATGCCACCCAGGCCTGCGTGGTGGGCTTCTTGTAAACTGCTCTGCACTTGGATGGATCCTTCTCTGTTGGGGCAAAAGGAGGGGAAAGGTAAAGTCTAAACTTTTAGGATTGATACAAGTCCCCGGGTTTCATATTATTTCTCTTGCTAGAGATGGAATATATTTTCTTTTAATCATGCTCCACAAATATATTTTTGCTAGACCTCCAGAGAATCAGATCAGTTCAGTTCAGTCACTTAGTTGTGTCTGACTCTTTGCAACCCCATGGACTGTAGCACACCAGGCCTCCCTGTCCATCACCAACTCCCGGAGCTTACTCAAACTCATGCCCATTGAGTCAGTGATGCATAGAACTGAATTATCATTTTCAGTTCATGATACTTCATCCTCACTAGTTCATGAATTAACTTTTACTTACATATCTATTTGTCCGACTCTTTGCAACCCGATGGACTGTAGCCTACCAGGCTCCTCTGTCCATGGGGTTTTCCAGGCAATAGTACTGGAGTGGATTGCCATTTTCTTCTCCAGGGGATCTTCCCGACCCAGGGATTGAACCTGGGTCTCCCCCATTGTAGACAGATGCTTTACCATCTGAGCCACCAGGGAAGTCTAAGCATCTGCCTGCAATGTGGGAGACCTGGGTTCAATCCTGGGTCGGGAAGATCCCCTGGAGAAGGAAATGGCAACCCACTCCAGTATTCTTGCCTGGAGAATCCCATGGAAGGAGGAGCTTGGTGGGCTACAGTCCACGGGTCGGAAAGAGTCGGACACGACTGAGCGACTTCACTTTCACTTTCACTTTACATATCTATTTATATATCTACTTATAACTAAATACCAGTAAAACTAAAATCCAAACCAGAACTAGAATACTAACAGTAATTTATATCTATGTTCTTCTCTCTTATCCAGTCCCCCTATCTGCCACCACTCAGGGCCACCACAAGCCCAACAATTAGAGCTTTTATGTAAATTAGAGAAAGATGCCCTTTCCCTACACACATTTTTTAGTTAAAATATCATTTATTTATCAAAAATAAAAACATGACTGGCTTCAGCACAAATTATATAAAAATTATTTCAAATAATTGAGTAAAAATTAGAAAATCATAAGTGATTTAAAGTTTTAATTATATTGTTGTTCAGTCACTGTGTCTTACTCTTTGCAACCCTATGGACTGCAACACGGCAGGTCCCCCTGTCCTTCACTATCTCCTGAAGATTGCTCAGATTCATGTCCATTGAGTTGGTGATGTTATTGGAAAATCAAATCTTTATAATATGAAAGTTTCTTTTAAAAATAGCTTTGGGTATTCGAGGTTTTACTTCAGGCTCTACTACAAAGTCTCAGTCATCAAGACAGTATGGTACTGGCACAAAGACAGAAATACAGATCAATGAAACAAAATAGAAAGCCCAGAGATAAATCCACACACCTATGGACATCTTATCTTTGACAAAGGAAGCAAAAATATACAGTGGATTAAAGACAATCTCTTTAACAAGTGGTGCTGGGAAAACTGGTCAACCACTTGTAAAAGAATGAAACTAGAACACTTTCTAACACCATAAACAAAAATAAACTCAAGATGGATTAAAGATCTAAACGTAAGACCAGAAACTATAAAACTCCTAGAGGAGAACATAGGCAAAACACTCTCCAACATAAATCACAGCAGGATCTTCTATGACCCACCTCCTAGAATATTGGAAATAAAAGCAAAAATAAACAAATGGGACCTAATTAAAATTAAAAGCTTCTGCACAACAAAGGAAACTATAACCAAGGTGAAAAGACAGCCTTCTGAATGGGAGAAAATAATAGCAAATGAAGCAACTGACAAAAAACTAATCTCAAAAATATACAAGCAACTCCTGCAGCTCAATTCCAGAAAAATAAATGACCCAATCAAAAAATGGGCCAAAGAACTAAATAGACATTTCTCCAAAGAAGACATATGGATGGCTAACAAACACATGAAAAGATGCTCAACATCACTCATTATCAGAGAAATGCAAATGAAAACCACAATGAGGTACCATTTCACACCAGTCAGAATGGCTGCAATCCAAAAGTCTACAAGCAATAAATGCTAGAGAGGGTGTGGAGAAAAGAGAACCCTCTTACACTGTTGGTGGGAATGCAAACTAGTACAGCCACTAAGGAGAACAGTGTGGAGATTCCTTAAAAAACTGGAAATAGAACTGCCTTATGACCCAGCAATCCTACTGCTGGGCATACACACCAAGGAAACCAGAATTGAAAGAGACACGTGTACTCCAATGTTCATTGCAGCACTGTTTATAATAGCCAGGACATGGAAGCAACCTAGATGTCCATCAGCAGATGAATGGATAAGAAAGCTGTGGTACATATACACAATGGAATATTACTCAGTCATTAAAAAGAATACATTTGAATCAGTTCTAATGAAGTGGATGAAACTGGAGCCGAATATACGAAGTGAAGAAAACCAGAAAGAAAAACACCAATACAGTATCAGTTCAGTTCAGTTGTTCAGTCGTGTCCGACTCTTTCCGACCACATGAATTGCAGCATGCCAGGCCTCCCTGTCCATCACCATCTCCCGGAGTTCACTCAGACTCACGTTCATCGACTCAGTGAGCCATCCAGCCATCTCATCCTTGGTCGTCCCCTTCTCCTCCTGCCCCCAATCCTTCGCAGCATCAGAGTCTTTTCCAATGAGTCAACTCTTCGCATGAGGTGGCCAAAGTACTGGAGTTTCAGCTTTAGCATCATTCCTTCCAAAGAAATCCCAGGGCTGATCTTTAGAATGGACTGGTTGGATCTCCTTGCAGTCCAAGGGACTCTCAAGAGTCTTCTCCAACACCACAGTTCAAAAGCATCAATTCTTTGGCGCTCAGCCTTCTTCACAGTTCAACTCTCACATTCATACATGACCACTGGAAAAAACATAGCCTTGATTAGACGGACCTTAGTCGGCAAAGTAATGTCTCTGCTTTTGAATATACTATCTAGGTTGGTCATAACTTTTCTTCCAAGGAGTAAGCGTCTTTTAATTTCATGGCTGCAGTCACCATCTGCAGTGATTTTGGAGCCCCAAAAAATAAAGTCTGACACTGTTTCTACTGTTTCCCCATCTATTTACCATGAAGTGATGGGACCGGATGCCGTGATCTTTGTTTTCTGAATGTTGAGCTTTAAACCAACTTTTTCGCTTTCCTCTTTCACTTTCATCAAGAGGCTCTTTAGTTCTTCTTCACTTTCTGCCATAAGGGTGGTATCATCTGCATATGTGAGGTTATTGATATTTCTCCCAGCAATCTTGATTCCACCTTGTGTTTCTTCTAGTCCAGTATTTCTCATTATGTACTCTGCATATAAGTTAAATATCAGGGTGACAGTATACAGCCTTGATGTACTCCTTTTCCTATTTGGAACCAGTCTGTTGTTCCATGTCCAGTTCTAACTGTTGCTTCCTGACCTGCATACAGATTTCTCAAGAGGCAGATCAGGTGGTCTGGCATTCCCATCTCTTGAAGAATTTTCCACAGTTTATTGTGATCCACACAGTCAAAGGCTTTGGCACAGTCAATAAAGCAGAAGTAGATGTTTTTCTGGAACTCTCTTGCTTTTTCCATGATCCAGCGGATGTTGGCAATTTGATCTCTGGTTCCTCTGCCTTTTCTAACACCAGCTTGAACATCTGGAAGTTCACGGTTCATGTATTGCTGAAGCCTGGCTTGGAGAATTTTGAGCATTACTTTACTAGCATGTGAGATGAGTGCAATTGTGCGGTACTTTGAGCATTCTTTGGCATTGCCTTTCTTTGGGGTTGGAATGAAAACTGACCTTTTCCAGTCCTGTGGCCACTGCTGAGTTTTCCAAATTTGCTGGCATATTGAGTGCAGCACTTTCACAGCATCATCTTCCAGGATTTGAAACAGCTCCACTGGAATGCCATCACTTCCACTAGCTTTGTTCGTAGTGATGCTTTCTAAGGCCCACTTGACTTCACATTCCAAGATGTCTGGCTCTAGATGAGTGATCACATCATCATGTTTATCTGGGTCATGAAGATCTTTTTGTACAGTTCTTCCGTGTATTCTTGCCACCTCTTCTTAATATCTTCTGCTTCTGTTAGGTCCAGACAATTTCTGTTCTTTATTGAGCCCATCTTTGCATGAAATGTTCCCTTGGTATCTCTAATTTTCTTGAAGAGATCTCTAGTCTTTCCCATTCTGTTCTATTCCTCTATTTCTTTGCATTGATTGCTGAAGAAGGCTATTCTATACATCTGTGTGGATCACAATACAGTATACTAACATATATATATGGAATTTAGAAAGATGGTAACGATAACCCTGTATGAGAGACAGCAAAAGAGACACAGATGTATAGAACAGTCTTTTAGACTCTGTGGGAGAGGGAGAGGGTGAGATGATTTGGGAGAAAGGCATTGAAACATGTATAATATCATATATGAAATGAATCACCAGTCCAGGTTCGATGCATGAAACTGGATGCTTGGGGCTGGTGCACTGGGATGACCCAGAGGGATGGTATGGGGAGGGAGGAGGGAGGGGGTTCAGAATGGGGAACATGTGTATACCTGTGGCGGATTCATGTTGATGTATGGCAAACCAATACAATATTGTAATTAACCTCCAATTAAAATAAATAAATTTATAATAAAAATTAAAGAAATAAAAATAGCTACACGTCTTGCCTTCAAGAAACTGAATATCATACGAGAATCTGAAAGCTTATTTACTCCAATATAGTGTTTTCAACAGAAGTGGCCAATAGATTTTATAATGTTTCTTATGATATTGTATTCCTTAAGTAATTTGAAAAATATTTTAATTTTGAGGTGTTACAATTCTTTGCTGATGACCAATACTGGAAAAATAAAATATATCCAGAGAGCCACAAAAATATTTTAAAATGTATAGGTCAATCACACTAGGTATGAAAATCTGAGAGTTAGTTCCTTACACAGTGATCGTCAAGCAATATCACATCCCTTACAATATCAATTGGCCAATTTTAACTATAATTTTTTACATAATTTCCATAGTTCACAGTCTTCATAATTCATCAAATCACTAGTCATCTGGGACATTGAAAGGCCATAATATTAGCATATTATTGCACATCTTTGTTTTAAAGATGTCATTTTGTATCCAATTTAGAAAAGCAGAAATTGATTTTGACATTTACTTATGGATTATAAATGGGCTGACTGCAGAATCTGTGGTCAAAATTAGGCCTCTTCTTTCTTTTCTGATATTTCTTTCATTGGAGAAGTTGGCATCTGTGTTAAGAGACTCTGCAATTTGTTTGGCATCAAAACTATAATTTCATGAAACTATCCTGTTGTTTGCTTCAAATAGTTTCTTACTTCATTTAATGTTTTCAAGGGAATAACACGTAAATTTTATTCCTTTATGATTTTCATGTAACATTAATTTTACTTAAAACACCACGTCAAATTATTACCAAGAAAATAAACTTAAGCATGGATATTATTTGAAATTATACACTGGACTTAAAATTCTAGAATCTGTATCTTGTTTACAAGTTTTTAGTTTAGACATATAGGTTATTTTAGTTGTTATTAGTTCAAAAAGGTCTTCCAGTTTTCAGACTTGACTCTCAACTGTAACTTTCAATAGAACAATATGTATCCATCACATTATTTTAAAAAACAACTTTGCTTCCAACTGTAGAAAAAAATGTTATCTACAGACACTGATTTTGTTAGAATAAGAGCATTTACCACACTATGTAGATAATAATTATATATACAAATGACCTTTCTTTGTAATGAAGAATTTTATAATAAAGGTAAGAAAAATTCAAAGTGATAAGATGCTTATTATGCAAGTGATTTTCCTTTGATTCAATCTTCTTATTCAGGACAGAAAGTTAAAAATCTACTTCTGATTAATAGCTCTGAATGCTTTGCCCTACAGTTTATGTTTATCATTGATTGGGGTGAGCTGATGAAGAAGCAATGATACAACAAAGTTAGGTGACACGCACATCTAGACTACCTATTCACATAGCTGATTTGTAATTTCTGGACCCTCTTGTGCCCAGTACAAATGGATTACTTTATTGTACAGAAGATTAAATGCCTAGTTGCTATGACTACTCAGACTCATAACATGTTGAATCTAGATAAGTACATACCCAGTTCATAATGCACATCTAGTTTGCAAAGGTTCTTGATATCTTGTGCCCAGTCTCAATCAGGGTCCAGTAACATATCAGAAATTCTTTTTGAACAGAGTATTTCTCAGTTATGGGTAGCACGGTCTTGTTCCAGGGCCCTCGAGGCCTGTACTGTTGCTCTCCTACTGGGGCCAAATTAAGTGGCATCCTTCTCTCTTGGTGGTAAGAGGTACAAGATGCAACAATTTGTACTCTCCTTAGGAAAAATATCCCAGCAGTTTCTAGACAATCTTATAGCTTCATCAATATGATACGAATCTTTATGGGGTTTATCTCTCACCTTTTGACATCCAAATGTCTTACTTAGTTGTCTAGGCATATTGCCACTCTAGTTCATCCAGTCAAATTTGTAAGATGTGGATAAGAATAACTTCTCAGGAATTTTGAGATATTCAAGGTTCCTACAGCACAGTGTTAGTGGCTCAGTTGTGTCAGCTTCTGTGAACCCATGGACTGTAGCCTGCCAGGCTTCTCTATCCATGGGATTCTCCAGGCAAGAATACTGGAGTGGGCTGCCATTTCCTTCTCCACGGGATCTTCCCAACCCAAGGATCAAACCTGGATCTCCTGCATTACAGGCAGATTCTTTACCATCTGAGCCAGCTGAGAAGCCCCAGCTGGGGTTCCTAGAGACTATATTATGTCAATGAGCATGAGTTAACATAGTGCTGAGGCAAGAGAGTGTTTCAAACTGCTGTCTTTACCATGAAAATATAAGTTGCTTTCAGTTCTCACTGATGTATATCAAGATGAAATCATTCTTTCAAATCAATAGCTGTACACTAAGTGCTAGAAAGTAGGCTGATCTGCTTTCATAAAGATATTATTATTATACATCAAACACTGCAACTGCAATCAGGTCTTTCATTAAGTTTATAGTCATCACTGTTATCAGCCATCAACCACCTGGTTTTACACAGACAATATAAGAACACTGAGAGAAGAAATCACATCTTTTAAATCTTTGATGGTGATATCAATTTCTGTAGTGTCCTGGGAATGGAATAGATTTCTGACTTAAATTTCTGGCAGGGGAAGGTTGAGGGGCTCTTACTTGATCCTTCCTACTGTAGTGATTCTTAGCACATAGGCCAGAGAAACAATGGGAGGGGTCTTCTAGCATCTAAGAATGTGTATCTCAATTATATATTCAGACACCAGAGAAACAGTCAGAGTGTAAGTGTGCAAACCCACTGACCCCCTATGAGATGGACTTGGGCCAAAACTCTCTTTCTTATGTGGATTCAGAGAGCATCGGCTCTAATCAGATGATTATGATGATGGTTTAGGTCCTCTGTGATCAAGGTCAGCTCAAACTCTATATATATATCAGTTCTAGATACTGAATATCTCCTTTTGCCCAGGGTACAACTTTGCTGGAAAGTGGCCAAAGGCCTCTTTGGGGGAAACATCAAAGGAACATTCACTGTTGATATCTGAGGGTACCAGCATCATCTTGAATCAACAGTTCTAAGAACTGACTTAAATCTGGAATGGTATGAGGGAGGGTGAGCTTCCATTGCGGCATCTGACATCAACCTTCTGATCACAAACTTTCCATTTTTGTAATCAAATTCAGCAACAGCCTGGCTGGCTCCCAATTTAGGAACACCATGATCTATTTCAATTGCCATGGATTTCTGTGCATCAAGGCACTATGATTACCATTCCATCTTCTCTACCTATTGTATTAATAATGATTGGTGGCTCAGAATTATTATCTGGCCTCTGTAATTTAAAATCTCTATCAACTGTACTCTACAGACAGCAACCAGCACTGAGCCAGAAGATACTAGTGTCTCTGTCACTAGTTCATCCTCTGTTAAAGAAGTGGTCTCTGGCTCTCCTAGGGTACAAAGTCAGTTAGCAAATTTTCAAGTTTTACATTGTAAGTCCATTCCATCCCCTTGAGCATTCCAAGAAAGTTTAGGTATCTATACTTTGGTTACTGTAGATCATCGACATGACCAGGCTTCAAAGAACTATCTACGTAAATATCAGGACCAGCTCTAGATAACCTTGCCAAAACATTAAATTTGAATTCACAAATAAAGTACACTAAAGGAATGTGGCAACCACATGCCCCATGTGATATGCGATTTGTACTCTGTGGGAGAAGGCGAGGGTGGGATGATTTGAGAGAATAGTATAGAAACATGTATATTACCATATGTAAAATAGATGACCAGTACAAGTTCAATGCATGAAGCAGGGCACTCAAAGTCAGTGCTCTGGGACAACCCAGAGGGATGGGGTAGGGAGGGAGATGGAAGGGGTTTCAGGATGGGGGGACACATGTGTACTGGTGGCTGATTCATATTGATGTATAGCAAAAACCATCACAATATTGTAATCATCCTCCAATTAAAATACATTAATTAATTTTTAAAAGGACACCATTAGGACAATTGGTATACTTTGTCTTTTGTTTTTAAAAAATTTTATTTTATATTAGAATACAGTTGATTAACAATGGTGTGTTCATTTCAGGTATACAGCAATGTAACTTTGAATAAAGTTAATTATATTAGCTAAAAATAGTACATTACTGTTCATTTCTTCAGTTTGATAATTTAATAAAGCTATATGAGAATGTTTTTGATTTTAGGAAATATACATTGAAGTATTTAGGGTTAAAGGGCAAAATCTCTCTAGTGAGTATGTGTGTGCACATTCAGTTGTGTTCAACTCTTTGCAACTCCATGGACTGTAGCTCACCAGGCTCCTGTGTCCATGAGATTTCTCAGGCAAGAATACTGGAATGGGTTGCCATTTCCTTCTTAAGGGATTTTCCTGACCCAGGGTTCAAACCCACATCTCCTTGCATCTCCTGCACTGACAGGCAGGTTCTTTACCCACTGAGCTACTGGGGAAGTCCCCATATATCTCTAGCTTACTTTTACTCTCAAATATTTCAGAACTAAATAGCACATATGTATGTGTGATGGGGAGAAGGGAAAAGAGGGAAGGAAGAGGAAAAGGAAGGAAGGAAGGAAATGGGGGCAGGCATAAAGTATAAGTGGGAAAATATTAACATTGGGGGAAATTAAGGTTCTTTGTACAATTTTTTAACTTTCTTAAGTCTGAAATCATGTCAAAATAAAAGATTTTACATGTTCCAATCCATATATTAATTCCCCATGACAATGAATTCTTTCCCAGACTTAATTCTGTCACACATTGATGTTAACCCTTCAATTCACATGTAATAACCCTGGTTCCTGCTTGTACATATTCATTAGGTCTTATAATCCCTTTTATATTTAGGCTATTTCTCCCTGGACTAGCAATTGCATCAGGTTGAACCACATAAAATTATCCTGACTTGAAGGGTAAACTTTTAAGGCCCTCCAAATTCAAATCTACACATCCATGAGGGATTTGAGGAAGTACATGAACTGAATAGAGTACGTGAAGGACACATAAATTTCCCTGCACTTGCCTACAAGGAGCTGCCTTTTTCAAACTAATTAGGAATTTCACCCCTGTATTTCTACACTAGCCAGCACCACTATGATATCAGACACTGTTCTGTATCAGGAGGAACTAAAAGGTCTACAGAATGACCTTGAGTTAGACTGGGGATCATTCTAAGTACTGTTTCCCAAGGTAAACCATCAACTAAGTTTCCTGACCCTACAGGAAACTCAAATACCAGTCCGAGGCCCATTTCAAGTCAAAGGTTATAATACCTACCATCTTCTACTTCCAACCCCTCATTTCTTTACATATAGTGCTCAATTCCTTATATCCACCCTTTGAACTCACTCATATCCCGCACATTTACATTTCACCTGAATAATCAAAAACAATGAACCACAATTTTCATTGGTACACTGTTTGCCTCTCACCACCTTTCACATCAACTGTACAAAAACCTATAAATAATACGAGTGCAGTGTGGAATATCATGAGTATTCCTCCTGTACATGCTCTGAGGCACATTGCAATCTTTCTTGAGGCTATCCTATGTGCTGAAAATAAATACAAAAATGGACCTTAATCCACAACGTGAACATATGTAGAGTATCCTTCCTCTTAACAAAAGGTCAAGCTTGGAGGGGTGTACAAAGCCTTTGACTGTGTGGATCGCAATAAACTTTGGAAAATTCTGAAAGAGATGGGAATACCAGACCACCTGACTTGCCTCTTGAGAAATCTGTATGCAGGTCAGGAAGCAACAGTTAGAACTGGACATGGAACAACAGACTGTTTCAAAATAGGAAAAGGAGTATGTCAAGGCTGTATATTGTCACCCTGCTTATTTAACTTCTATGCAGAGTACATCATGAGAAACGCTGGGCTGGAAAAGCACAAGCTGGAATCAAGATTACTGGGAGAAATATCAATAACCTCAGATATGCAGATGACACCACCCTTATGGCAGAAGGTGAAGAGGAACTAAAAAGCCTCTTAATGAAAATGAAAGAGGAGAGTGAAAAAGCTGGCTTGAAGCTCAACATTCAGAGAACTAAGATCATGGCATCTAGTCCCATCACTTCATGGGAAATAGATGGGGAAACAGTGGAAACAGTGTCAGACTTTATTTATTTATTTTTGGCTCCAAAATTACTGCAGATGGTGACTGCAGCCATGATATTAAAAGATGCTTACTCCTGGGGAGGAAAGTTATGACCAACCTAGATAGCATATTAAAAACCAGAGATATTACTTTGCCAACAAAGGTCCATCTAGTCAAGACCATGTTTTTTCCAGTGGTCATGTATGGATGTGAGAGTTGTACTGTGAAGAAAGCTGAGCACTTTATTGTTTGTAGACTTTTTGATAGCAGCCATTCTGACCAGCATGAGGTGGTACCTCATTGTGGTTTTGATTTGCATTTCTCTGATAATGAGTGATGTTGAGCATCTTTTTATGTGTTTGTTAGCCATCTGTATGTCTTTGGAGAAATGTTGGTTTAGTTCTTTGGCCCATTTTTTGATTGGGTCACTTATCTTTCTGAAATTGAGCTGCAGGAGCTGCTTGTATATTTTTGAGATTAATTCTTTGTCAGTTGCTTTGTTTGCTATTATTTTCTCCCATTCTGAAGGCTGTCTTTTCACCTTGCTTATAGTTTCCTTCGTTGTGAAAGAGCTTTTAAGTTTAATTAGGTCCCATTTGTTTATTTTTGCTTTTATTTCCATTATTCTGGGAGGTGGGTCATAGAGGATCCTGCTGTGATTTGTGTCAGAGTGTTTTCCCTATGTTCTCCTCTAGGAGTTTTATAGTTTCTGGTCTTACATTTAGATCTTTAATCCATTTTGAGTTTATTTTTGTGCATGGTGTTAGAAAGTGTTCTAGTTTCATTCTTTTACAAGTGGTTGACCAGTTTTCCCAGCACCACTTGTTAAAGAGATTGTCTTTTTCCATTGTATACTCTTGCCTCCTTTGTCCATAGGTGTGTGGATTTATCGCTAGGCTTTCTATTTTGTTCCATTGATCTATTCTTCTGTCTTTGTGCCAGTACCATACTAAAAGACCCAATTTTCAAACAAGATTACATTTATGATTTCTGGGTGAACATGAATTTGAGGAAAGTGCTTTTCAACCTAGTACATTCTGCCCCCTGGCCCCCACAAAATCCATGTCCTTCCCACGTGCAAAATACCTTAACCCTCCTTTCAACATCTCTGAACGTCTTAAGCCACTCTGGTATTAACTATAAATCTAAAATGTCATCTAAATATCATCAGCTTATAAAAATTCCAGCTCTCATCATCTAAATCAAGAATGGGTGAGACATTGTGTATAGTCCATGCTGAGACAAAATCCCTCTCTGTCCACAGACCTGTGAAACTAGAAAAGAAGTTATCTGCTTTCAAAATACAATGAGTGGACACCCATAGGACAGATATTCACATTCTGAAAGGGAGAAAATAGAATCAATAAAGGGATTACTGATCTAAAGCAAGTTCATAACACAGTAGGATTCAAGGCCTGAGAGTAACCCTCTATGGCTCAATGCTCTCTCATCTGGGCCCTCTGAGGTTGTGGCCTTGTCTTCTCTGGCCTTGATATCCATGCTCTGTTTCAAAGTCATTCTTCCTTAATTTATCAGTACAGGCTAGCAGATAGTAATCATAATCATATCATAAAGGGTTGCTATGAAAATTAAATGGGATAGTATATGTACTTAGTATAATGCCTAGATGGGTAATCCCATGGACAGAAGAACCTGGCGGGCCACAGTTTACGGGGTCGCAAAAAGTCAGACATGACTTTGCTACTAAACAACAAATAGTCATTACCCAATACTGATTTATCTCATCCTTCACCTATCCAACCAAATAAGTAAGGGGATGTTTCTGTCTTTTGGATGCCAGCAGCAACTGTGGCATTTCAGTAACTCTGGATGCTCTTCAACTCTTCCACCACCACCCTGGAATATACTTTATCCTTACTGAACGGAGACAGATAACCTCCAGTGCCAACACAGTGAGCCATCATTTTGTGTGAGAGAATCCCTGGGAAACATATCTGGGCCTGAGTGCATGCTTATTATGAAAGCTGTTTGTGGTTGAAATAGATGCAGGAATTGCTCACACAACATATGGCAATATTAAAAGCTTGAGGGAAGCATCTTGTCTCAGGACTATGACTGTGGCACTTGATTTTTGAGGATCAGCTGTGAAATAAGGATTTTGACCTTTGGGTTTTTAGGGATTCATATTAACCCAGATAGAAGGTTCCTTGTTTTAATGCTCATCTCAGAATTACATCCACAAACAGAAAGTCAAATGACATACTTCTAGACAATGGACTAGCACTGAACATCTACTCAATTTTCACTTTTAGCAAAGCCAGAGTTTTTTTGGACATGGGACAGTAGGAAAGTTCTTCTACCAGGTATTCTCTTCCTACTTGCCTAATATTTTGAAGACTCAGAAAGACATACTGACTGTATGGCCCACAGGCAATGCTTCTGGCAGAAAGCCTAGGTAAATCTCTCTACTCAGCTTCTTTAAGACACCATGAGATCATGGATTGAAATGATGTATTTATCCAGGGCTGAAAATGATAGCTTAGCCAAAGAGAGAACCCAAGACATGATTAAGAGGGGACGCTATAGTGGACACTGATATGTTCCTACAATACTCAGTCCCCAGTCTTCCAGAAATATAATCTCATCTTTTGCTTGATGATATACTTTGCCCAACTTTCAATCCATTTGATTTGGTTGGAACTGACCTCCACTCTCAGCTCCAGGAGTAGACTTTATTTGGCCAAAGCAAATAAGCACATCCCTGGCCATAGTGATTATCTTAGGGATTGCCATTTGACTAAATTAGAACCAATGAAAAGTCATGAGCCCTTTACTGAGGTTTCCGAGAGGTAGAAGTACTTTCCTGTTCCATTGATTTTGGCTTTATGAGAATATTAAATTCGGGGCTGCTTCAGTCATCTTGTTATCAAGAAAGCAGGCAACCTGGAAAAACCAGCAGAGAGAAAAAGTAATGCCAAGATATTCATAGAAACTGGCCCTAATATTATCACTTGAGCCTCTGTAACAAGTTACAATTGAAGACATTATTATCCTAATAAGTTCCTCCTTTCTTGTTTCCATCATCTATGTTTGTCATCAAATGAATCTTTATACAGAAGCCAAAGATTAAACCTAGAAAAATATCGACAGTGAAAGTGTTAGTCAGTCTTTTCCAACTCATTGCGACCCCATGGACTGTTGCCAGACTCCTCTGTCCATGGAATTCTCCAGGCAAGAATACTGGAGTGGGTTGCCATTTCCTTCTCCAAGGGATCATCCTGACCCAGAGATCGGATCTCCTACAATTGCAGGTGGAGTCTTTACTGTCTGAGCCACTAGGGAAGCCACCAGAAAAATAGTATGAAGTGGTAAATCTCAGAGTTGAGTAAAACTATAAATGAGAAAGAGCACCCTAAAAAAATCAGAGCACAAACAAGGGGCTCCATTAATAGGAAAAGTGTGTGGAAATACAAGATGGTGCCTGGTTGCTATAGGGGGTTGAATGGTGTCCTCTCAAAATATATGTCGATCTCAATCTCAGAATGTACTTTACTTAGAATAAGGGTCTTTGTAGATGCAATGAAAGTAAGGATTTTGACATGAGATCATTTTGGATTACAGCGGGCCCTAAATCTAATGATAACTGTCTAAATAAACAAAAAGGGAGACGGAGAGAAGACCACGTGAATATGGAGGCAGAGATTGGGATTATGCTGCCACAGCTAAGGAATGCCTAGAACCACTAGAAATTGGAAGAGGCAAAAAGGATTCTCTCATAGAGTCTCTGGAGGGAATGTGGTTTTGCTGTCACTTTGACTTAGACTTCTAGCCAAACCAGAACTGTGAGAGAGTAAATCTGTGTCTTTCTAAGCCACCAATTTTGTGGTAATTTGTTACAGCATCTTGTAATGCAGATGCTATGGAAGACAGATGCAAGATATAAAATACGTTATGGGGAGACTATCTATCACTGCTGGAAAAATGCCAAGACTGTGCAAATGAGACATGTTGGAGATAAAAACTGGATTGACCTCTAAGGGGAACGGGGAAGGGATACAACTATCTCTTCAGTTCAGTTCAGTTCAGTTGCTCAGTCATGTCCGACTCTTTGTGACCCCATGAATTGCAGGACACCAGGCCTCCCTGTCCATCACCATCTCCCAGAGATCACTCAAACTCACGTCCATCAAGCTGGTGATGCCATCCAGCCATCTCATCCTCGGTCGTCCCCTTCTCCTCCTGCTCCCAATCCCTCTGAGCATCAGAGTCTTTTCCAATGAGTCAATTCTTCGCATGAGGTGGCCAAAGTACTGGAGTTTCAGCTTTAGCATCACTCCTTCCAAAGAAATCCCAGGGCTGATCTCCTTTAGAATGGACTGGTTGGATCTCCTTGGAGTCCAAGGGACTCTAGAGTCTTCTCCAACACCACAGTTCAAAAGCATCAATTTTTCAGCGCTCAGCTCTCTTGGCTCACCCCATTCTGTTTCTGATTATTTAAAATATGAGACTGCTAAAAGTCTTGGTAAGCTTAGCCACTATTTTGAAAGAACCATAGTGGTGGTATTGTGACATAGATTAATGGGTATAGCTCTTCTCCACTGGGACTACAGCTGTGTATGATCTTCCTTACCATTATAAAGTACATTCTAGATAAGATCATATCTTCTACCAGGTTATTTACCAGGAATTGACTGAATCAGGCTCTGGGGTAGAGGTTGCTGGAGTCAGAGTCTTGTTAGGACAAGACCAAGCCCCATCACAGTGTTCAGTTCAGTGCAGTTCAGTCACTCAGTCATGTCCGACTCTTTGCAACCACATGAATCGCAGCATGCCAGGCCTCTCTGTTCATTACCATCTTTCGGAGTTCATTCAGACTCACGTCCATCGAGTCAGTGATGCCATCCAGCCATCTCATCCTCGATTGTCCCCTTCTCCTCCTGCCCTCAATCCCTCCCAGCATCAGAGTTTTTCCAATGAGTCAACTCTTCGCATGAGGTGGTCAAAGTACTGGAGTTTCAGCTTTAGCATCATTCCTTCCAAAGAAATCCCAGGGTTGATCTCCTTCAGAATAAACTGGTTGGAACTCCTTGCAGTCCAAGGGATTCTGAAGAGTCTTTTCCAACACCACAGTTCGAAAGCATCAATTCTTCAGCACTCAGCTTTCTTCACAGTCCAACTCTCACATCCATACATGACCACAGGAAAAACCATAGCCTTGACTAGACGGACCTTAGTCGGCAAAGTAATGTCTCTGCTTTTGAATATACTGTCTAGGTTGGTCATAACTTTCTTCCAAGGAGTAAGTGTCTTCTAATTTCATGGCTGCAGTCACCAACTGCAGTGATTTTGGAGCCCCCAAAATAAAGTCTGACACTATTTCCACTGTTTCCCCATCTATTTCCCATGAAGTGATGGGACCGGATGCCGTGATTTTCATTTTCTGAATGTTGAGCTTCAAGCCAGCTTTTTCGCTCTCCTCTTTCACTTTCATCAAGAGGCTTTTAGCTCCTCTTCACTTTCTGCCATAAGGGTGGTGTCATCTGCATATCCGAGGTTATTGATATTTCTCCCGGCAATCTTGATTCCAGCTTGTGCTTCTTCCAGTCCAGCGTTTCTCATGATGTACTCTGCATATAAGTTAAATAAGCAGGGTGACAATATACAGCCTTGACGAACTCCTTTTCCTAATTGGAACCAGTCTGTTGTTTCATGTCCATTTCTAACTGCTGCTTCCTGACCTGCATACAGATTTCTCAAGAGGCAGGTCAGGTGCTCTGGTATTCCCATCTCTTTCAGAATTTTCCACAGTTTATTGTGATCCACACAGTCAAAGGCTTTGGCATAGTCAATAAAGCAGAAATAGATGTTTTTCTGGAACTCTCTTGCTTTTTCCATGATCCAGCGGATGTTGGCAATTTGATCTCTGGTTCCTCTGTCTTTTCTAAAACTAGCTTGAACATCAGGAAGTTCACGGTTCACGTATTGCTGAAGCCTGGCTTGGAGAATTTTGAGCATTACTTTACTAGCATGTGAGATGAGTGTATTTGTGCGGTAGTTTGAGCATTCTTTGGCATTGCCTTTCTTTGGAATTGGAATGAAGATTGACCTTTTCCAATCCTGTGGCCACTGCTGAGTTTTCCAAATTTGCTGGCATATTGAGTGCAGCACTTTCACAGCATCATCTTCCAGGATTTGAAACAGCTCCACTGGAATGCCATCACCTCCACTAGCTTTGTTCATAGTGATGCTTTCTAAGGTCCACTTGACTTCACATTCCAAGATGTCTGGCTCTAGATGAGTGATCACATCATCATGATTATCTGGGTCTTGAAGATCTTTTTGTACAGTTCTTCCGTGTATTCTTGCCACCTCTTCTTAATATCTTCTGCTTCTGTTAGGTCCAGACCATTTCTGTCCTTTATTGAGCCCATCTTTGCATGAAATGTTCCCTTGATATCTCTAATTTTCTTGAAGAGATCTCTAGTCTTTCCCATTCTGTTCTTTTCCTCTATTTCTTTGCATTGATCGCTGAGGAAGGCTTTCTTATCTCTTCTTGCTATTCTTTGGAACTCTGCATTCAGATGCTTATATCTTTCCTTTTCTCCGTGGCTTTTCGCCTCTCTTCTTTTCACAGCTATTTGTAAGGCCTCCCCAGACAGCCATTTTGCTTTTTGCATTTCTTTTCCATGGGGATGGTCTTGATCCCTGTCTCCCGTACAATGTCACGAACCTCATTCCATAGTTCATCAGGCACTCTATCTATCAGATCTAGGCCCTTAAATCTATTTCTCACTTCCACCGTAAAATCATAAGGGATTTGATTTAGGTCATACCTGAATGATCTAGCGGTTTTCCCTACTTTCTTCGATTTCAGTCTGAATTTGGTAATAAGGAGTTCATGATCTGAACCATAGTCAGCTCCCGGTCTTGTTTTTGCTGACTGTATAGAGCTTCTCCATCTTTGGCTGCAAAGAATATAATCAATCTGATTTCGGTGTTGACCATCTGGTGATGTCCATGTGTAGAGTCTTCTCTTGTGTTGTTGGAAGAGGGTATTTGCTATGGCCAGTGTATTTTCTTGGCAAAACTCTATTAGTCTTTGCCCTGCTTCATTCCGCATTCCAAGGCCAAATTTGCCTGTTACTCCAGGTGTTTCTTGACTTCCTACTTTAGCATTCCAGTCCCCTATAATATAAATGACATCTTTTTTGGGCGTTAGTTCTAAAAGGTCTTGTAGGTCTTCATAAAACCGTTCAACTTCGGGTTCAGCCAGTTTTGAGATTGCATCCAAGTACTGCATTTCGGACTCTTTTGTTGACCATGATGGCTACTCCATTTCTTCTGAGGGATTCCTGCCTGCAGTAGTAGATATAATGGTCATCTGAGTTAAATTCACCCATTCCAGTCCATTTTAGTTCACTGATTCCTAGAATGTCGACGTTCACCCTTGCCATCTCTTGTTTGACCACTTCCAATTTGCCTTGATTCATGGACCTGACATTCCAGGTTCCTGTGCAATATTGCTCTTTACAGCATCGGATCTTGCTTCTATCACCAGTCACATGCACAGCTGGGTATTGTTTTTGCTTTGGCTCCATCCCTTCATTCTTTCTGGAGTTATTTCTCCACTGATCCCCAGTAGCATATAGTTACCATAATTACCAGCAAGAGCACAAACAAAAGCGTATGCATGTATGCTTGTGTGTGTGTGAGCATGTGTGTGAGAGAGAGATGGTGACCAAGTTTCCATACAGAGGACACATTATAGGCCCTGCATACATGGATGCAGGTAACTGCTTACACATTTACCAGTCCATGAGTAAGGCAGTTAGAATAAGGAAAGAGTAAAGAAAAAGAGAGCAAGAGTAATAATAATTCTGTTTTGGAATTATTGTTACTTTACCCATTTGTTGAGTGTGGCTCAGTGGATGTCAAGCAATCACCAATCATGCTAGTTATTCTTCCTTCATCAGGCAGAAGCAAGTAATGAATGGACAGAATAAATGGGGCAAATTTCCTTCCTCTAAACTATCTTTGAAAGGTAGAAGAGTTGATAGAAATTCTGTGTTCCCTGGTGGTGGGAATGCAAACTAGTACAGCCACTATGGAGAACAGTGTGCAGATTCCTTAAAAAACTGGAAATAGAACTGCCATATGACCCAGAAATCCCATTGTTGTGTATACACACTGAGGAAACCAGAATTGAAAGAGACACGTGTACCCCAATGTTCATCACAGCACTGTTTATAATAGCCAGGACATGGAAGCAACTGAGATGTCCATCAGCAGATGAATGGATAAGAAAGCTGTGCTACATATACATGATAGAGTATTACTCAGCCATTAAAAAGAATACATTTGAATCAGTTCTAATGAGGTGGATGAAACTGGAGCTGATTATACAGACTGAAGTAAGCCAGAAAGAACAACACCAATATAGTATACTAACGCTTATATATGGAATTTAGAAAGAAGGTTAACGATAACCCTGTATGCAAGACAGCAAAAGAAACACAGATGTATAGAACAGTCTTTTGGACTCTGTGGGAGAGGAAGAGGGTGGGATGATTTGGGAGAAAGGCATTGAAACACGTAAAATATCATGTGTGAAACGAATCGCCAGTCCATGTTTGATGCATGATACAGGGTGCTCAGGGCTGGTGCACTGGGATGACCCAGAGAGATGGAATGGGGAAGGAGGTGGGAGGGGGTTCAGGATAGGGAACACATGTACACTCGTGGTGGATTCAAGTCAATGTATGGCAAAACCAATACAATATTGTAGAGTTAAATAAATAAATAAATTTTAAAAAAAAGAAATTCTGTGTTCCATGGCCTCGGGAATGGGGAGGAAGTGTTCATTTACAGTACTACTCAATGGATTCCAGGAAATGATAAACATTTCTGATTTACATGGGAGTTTCTCATTGTAGATCCTCTAGGATATATTGTCATAAGATGTCTTGACTGGGCAGAAGATAGCCAAGGAATTCCACTGGAGCACACTAAATCATTATTTTCTCTTCATTAGCATGGGTTTATCAGAGAAGGCAATGGCACCTCACTCTAGTACTCTTGCCTGGAAAATCCCATGGACAGAGGAGCCTGGAAGGCTGCAATCCATGGGGTCCCAGAGTCGTACACGACTGAGTGACTTCACTTTCACTTTTCACCTTCATGCATTGGAGAAGGAAATGGCAAGCCACTCCAGTATTCTTGCCTGGAGAATCCCAGGTACGGGGGAGCCTGGTGGGCTGCCATCTGTGGGGTCGCACAGAGTCGGACACGACTGAAGCGACTTAGCAGCAGCAGCAGCAGCAGCAGCAGTAGGAGCATGTTTATCATCACCACTTAAAAGCAATATCATAAAGACCTTAGTATTTAAATTTTCAAAATCAATGCTCCATGAAGTTTATCCATGAAGATTAATAGTTACAAGGAGAATGATCAGATATTGTGTAGAGACCACAGTTAAACCATCCTTTATCATCAGGGAAGCACTCCATTTTTCTTTAGAGGGGAAGAGAAGTGGTCGATAAACTGGGGTCAATAAGCTGGCAGAAGTCTTTGATACCCGAAGACACTATACAAATTTGGCCGGAAAACAAACACTGGGCATCAAATCACTCACAGTCTCATTCACAATACAGGAAACTTTTTTCTTTATCATGTCCAAAATTACTTACAAATGGATGGAGGAGCCTGGTGGGCTGCAGTTCATGGGGTCGCTAAGGGTCGGACACAACTGAGGGACTTCACTTTCACTTTTCACTTTCATGCATTGGAGAAGGAAATGGCAACCCACTCCAGTGTTCTTGTCTGGAGAATCCCAGGGACGGGGGAGCCTGGTGGGCTGCCGTCTGTGGGGTCGCACAGAGTCGGACACCACTGAAGTGACTTAGTAGTAGTAGTAGAGTGTCATGAAAGGCAAGACTTGGTGGTAAATGAAGTAATTGCTAAAATGTGTGCCATGGGTGCAACTCAAGATAGAACAGGGTGTTCATTCTTGCCAGAAAGATTTATATTCAACTTCCGGGTCTTTAATGATCATACAGATACCAACTGAAGCTAGAAGTTGTCTGCACCCACTACAGGAGTGCCTTGGTGAATTTTATTGTTGTTTAGTAGCTAAGTTGTGTCCGACTCCATGAACTGCAGCACACCAGGCTCCTCTGTCCTTCATTATCTCCTGGAGATTGCTCAAATTCATGTCCATTGAGTAGGTGATGTTATATAACTATCACATCCTCTGCCATCCCCTTCTCCTCCTGCCTTCAATCTTTCCCAGCATCAGGGTCTTTTCCAATGAGTTGGCACTTCGTGTCAGGTGGCCAAAATATTGCAGCTTCAGCTTCAGCATCAGGTCTTCCAATGAATATTCAGGGTTGATTTCCTTTAGGACTGGCTGGTTTGATCTTCTTGCTGTCCAAGGGACTCTCAAGAGTTTTCTCCAGTACCACAATTTGAAAGCATCAATTCTTCTGTGCTCAGCCTTCTTTATGATCCAACTCTCACATCTGTACATGACTACTGGAAAAACTACTGCTTTGACTATATGGACTTTTGTTGACAAAGTGATGTCTCTGCTTTTTTAATAAGCTGTCTAGGTTTTTCATAGTTTTCCTTCCAAGAAGCAGGCATCTGCGGTCACCATCCTCAGTGATTTTGGAGCCCAAGAAAATAAAATCTGTCACTGCTTTCACATTTCACCCCTTCTGTTTGCCAAGAGAGGATGACACTGGATGCCATGATCTTAGTTTTTGAATGTTGACTTTTAAGTCAGGTTTTTCACTCTCCTCTTTCATGTTAATCAAGAGGCTCTTTAGTTCCTCTTCACTTGCTCATGTTCAATGACAGAGAGAGAAAAATCTTTCCCCTGACCATAAAATAAAAAGTGTACTTCCCTTCAAACTGACTGAATCAAAGTTACAAGCCTACTTCTATATCAATAATAGTTGCTAGGTGTATGTCATGCATTTATTAGCTTAATTTTTATTTCTGAACTAATCACTGGGAAGGAGGTTTGCATTACCTCCACTGACTGAAATAATCAAGTCCCACTACTAGAGCTAAGGACAAGATCACTATCTCCTCAGGTTAGTGTGACTGAGGAGTAGATGACAGACATCTGAATAAAATCAGGAGTCTGTTATAAGATCTGAAGATGGAGAGTGAGTACTAGGTAGCCATCCAAATATGTCCACTACAATGATATTATTATATAAAGGCAGGTGTTTCCCTCTTCCCTATGCCCTACACAGACTCTTTAATGTCACTTACCAGAAGAATCAGTACCCAGTTTTCCAAAGATCTAAATATTGGATAAAAACAAAGAATTATAATATTAACACCAAAATAGCAGGCTCTCTGGGGAAAAAAAAAAAACAAACAGTAAGCTTATCCTAATTCTGTGAACAATGAGTGGGTGCCTAGGCTCAGATGAAAATTCTAGGAAGTCTTGATTCAGTTTAAGGAAGAACTTAAGAACTGGGGCTGACTATATTGAAATGGCCTGCTTCAAAAGTTAGTGAGCTCCCTGTTATCAGAAGTACTTAAGAACCTGCTGAATGACATCTAGACATGGCTACTTGTAGAGGATATTCCTCTAGCAAGTAAGAGGTTAGAAGAAATGACTGCAAAGGTTACTTTCAACTCTTTCATGTTATAATTCTATGATGGATCTGTGATTCAACTCAAAATAAATGACAAACACCTCTCAGCACACTAAAGAAGGTATATTGTGAGAGACAAGGCCTGTCAGTGAGATAGATTAGATTCAGATTTGATGGACAACCAATCAATGAGATGGACACACCTGTACAATGGAAATGGACAGTGAAGATATTATTGATGAACCCCTAGCAATGTCCAACTCAATGAACTAGACAGTTTGCCTTTGGGGAAGGGATCTAAAGAGTGCCTCCTTACCTCATCTTGTTTGTCCTTGAATTTGCTTCTAAATAGGAAGCAAATGAGTCTGCCAATCACAAAATTCTCCTGAAGCTTGAAGGACTATGTATTCAAATGATGTATCCTTTCTTTGACATACTCCATGTGCATCTTAGATCTTCATTGGCAGGGTTGAATCTACATTCTCAAGTAAATTGGTACGAGTTGCTATCTTCATTTAGCAAAGTGGGGATTATTTTCTATCATATTTGTTTCTAAACTTGTGGCTCAAATAACTTTAATGATCTTAGTTCCCATTGTTCATTCCACTCATTTGAAGCAGAAGTCTCAGAATAAAGCTAAACTGCACTTACCCAAGGATGCAAGTCTATCTGGAAACATTGGGAGAATGATGTGAATTACCTGTTACATTCTACTTGTATTGGAGACCAAGGAAAAAAGTGACCTTAAGAGTTTAAATCTAACATTGTATCACATGTTCTATCTATGTACATTATTTCTCTCTCTTTTATTGCCTTGATTATTTAAAAATTATTTCTCTTTACCTATATATCAGTTTGTTAGTTGCACACTCATTCTTAATGTTACTCAGTACTAGAGTAGTGGTACTCAAAGTGTGCTCCATCAAATTCTTTCAGAGGTCCACAAGGTTAAGACGCTTTTCATAAAAATTGTAGAAAGACATTTTCCTTTTTACTGTGCTTACACTTGCACCCATGGTACAAAAGCAATAGTGGGCAAAACTACCAATCAGGGTAGTAGCACCAAACTGTACTAATTAGTAACTGTATTCTTTATCACCGTGCACTTGAAAGGTTAAAATGTCAGTTTCACTTAAGAATGTCCTCGATGAAGCAGTTAATTTTAAAAATATCAACCCTTGAATGCACATTTTTCTTTTTTTTTTTAAATTTTTATTAAATTTATTTATTTTTTAATTACAATACTGTATTTGTTTTGCCATACATTGACATGAATCAGCCATAGGTGAACACAATCTCCCAATGCCGAAGCCCCCTCCCCCCTCCCACCCCACATCCTCTACTTGAATCATCCTGTGCATCAGCCCCATGCATCCCTGTGTGACAAAATGGGAGGTGTACAGAATGTACTTCTGATATGTGTTAAAGCAATAACTGAGTCAAGAAAAAGCATTTTGCATTTGTTTCAGTTGTCAGTTGAACTAGCGTTGATTTTCTTGCAGTTTTACTGAGATATGATTGACATATGGCACTATATAAGGTTAAGGTATATGAGGTAATGATTTGACTTACATACATCATTAAGTGATGATCACGATAAGTTTACTGAATAGCTATCATCTCATACAGACACAAAATTAAAGACATTTAGAAAAAAATTTCTTGTAAGAGAACTCTTAGGATTTACTGTCTTAACTTTGACATATAACAGTGGTAATTATAGTTATCATGTTGTACATTACATCCCTGTGTGCATGCATGTTCAGTAGCTTCAGTTGTGTCTGACTCTTGCGAGCCTGCCAGGCTCTTCTGTCCATGGGATTCTCCAGACAAGAATACTGGAGTGGCATTATTAGAGAAATGCAAATCAGAAACATAATGAGGTACCATTTCACGTCAGTCAGAATGGCTGCTATCAAAAAGTCTACAAATAGTAAATGCTGGAGAGGGTGTGGAGAAAGGGAACCCTCTTATACTGTTGGTGGGAATGCAAACTAGTACACCCACTATGGAGATTAGTGTGGAGATTCTTTCAAAAACTGGAAATAAAACTGTCATATGACCCAGCAATCCCACTGTTGGGCATACACACCAAGAAAACCAGAATTGAAAGAGACAGGTGTACCCCAATGTTCATCGCAGCACTGTTTATAATAGCCAGGACATGGAAGCAACCTAGATGTCCATCAGCAGATGAATGGATAAGAAAACTGTGGTACATATACACAATGGAGTATTACTCAGCCATCAGAAAGAATACGTTTGAATCAGTTCTAATGAGGTGGATGAAACTGGAGCCTATTATACAGAGTGAAATAACCAGAAAGAAAAACATCAACACAGTATACTAACACATATATATGGAGTTTAGAAAGATAGCAACAATAACCCTATATGTGACATAGCAAAAGAGACACAGATGTATAGAACAGTCTTTTGGACTCTGTGAGAGAGGGTGAGGGTAGGATGATTTGGGAGAAAGGCATTGAAACATGTATAATATCATATGTGAAACGGATCACCAGTCCAGGTTTATGCATGGGACAAGGTGCTTAGGGCTGGTGCACTGGTATGACCCAGAGGGATGGGATGGGGAGGGAGGTGGGAGGGGGTTTAGGATGGAGAACACACATGTACACTCGTGGTGGATTCAAGTCAATGTATGGCAAAACCACTACAATATTGGAAAGAAATTAGTCTCCAATTAAAACAAATACATTTATTAAAAAAAAAAAAAAGAATACTGGAGTGGGTTGCCATGCCCTCCTCCAGGGGATCTTCCCAACACAGGGATCAAACCTGCATCTCCTGCATTGCAGGTGGATTCTTTACCCACTGAGACAACTGGGACACACACGTTACATTACTAGTACTCATTTGTTTTGTCTGTACTTTTTGACTTCCTTTATTCAGTTTCCCCTCCCCTCACTGCCCACTGCTGGTAACCATAAATCCGATCTCTTTATGAACTTATTTGTTTTTTGAAATGTAATTGACCTACAACACTATGCTAGTTTCCACTATACAGTACAGCGATTTCATATTTCTATATATTTGAAAATAATCACCATGATAAGTCTAGTTACCATCTGTCACAATACAAAGATATGGCATGGTTATTGACTATTCCCCACACTGCACACTTATTTTACACCTAGAAGTTTGTACATCTTAATCCTCCTCAGTTATTTCTGTCCCCTCCACTCTAGTCACTATTTGTTTGTTCTCTGAATCTCTAACTTACTTTCTATTTTGTTAAGTTTGTTCATTTGGCTTTTAGATTCCACATATAAGTGAAATCATACAACATTTGTCTTTCTCTGTCTGACTTATTTCACATAGCACAATATCCTCTAGGCCCATCCATGTTGTTGCAAATGGCAAGATATTCCTTTTTAAGGCTGAGTAATATACCATTGTGTGTATACACACACACACACACACACACACACACACACACACACACACACACATATATATACATTTTCTTTATTCATCAGTTAATGAGGACTTAGATTGCTTCCATGCCTTGGCTATTGTAAATAATTCTGCAATTAACATAGGAGTGTGTATTTTTTTCTAATTAGTGTTTTTGTTTCCTCCAGATAAATGTGCAGAAATAGAATTGCTGAATCATACAGTAGTTCTAGTTAAATTTTTAAAAATAAATTTATTTCTTTTAATTGGAGGCTAATTACTCTACAATATTGTAATGGTTTTGCCATACATCAACATAAATCCACCACGGGTGTACATGTGTTCCCCATTCTGAACCCCCCTCCCACCTCCCTCCCATACCATCCCTCTGGGTCATCCCAGTGCACCAGCCCCAAGCATCTTGTATCATGCATCGAACCTGGACTGGCGATTCATTTCACATATGATATTATACATGTTTCAATGCCTTTCCCCCAAATCATCTCACCCTCTCCCTCTCCCACAGAGTCCAAAAGACTGTTCTATACATCTGTGTCTCTTCTGCTGTCTCTCATACAGGGTTATCGTTACCATCTTTCTAAATTCCATATATATGCGTTAGTATACTGTATTGGTGTTTTTTTGTTTTTTTGTTTTTTTTCTGGCTTACTTCACTCTGTATAATCAGGTCCAGTTTCATCCACCTCATTAGAACTGATTCAAACGTATTCTTTTTAATGGCTGAGTAATACTCCATCGTGTATACGTACCACAGCTTTCTTATCCATTCATCTGCTGATGGACATCTAGCTTGCTTCCATGTCCTGGTTATTATAAACAGTGCTGTGATGAACATTGGGGTACACGTGTCTCTTTCAATTCTGGTTTCCTTGGTGTGTATGCCCAGCAGTGGGATTGCTGGGTCATAAGGCAGTTCTAGTTAAAAATGAATAAATAAATAAATAAAATTTCTGAGGACTTTCCATATTGTTTTCTATAGTGGCTATACTAATTTACATTCTCATCAAGAGTGTATGAGAATTTCCTTTTCCTCCACATCCTTGCCAACACTGGTTAATTGTCTTTTGATAATAGCCATTCTGACAAGTGTGAGGTGATAACTGACTGTAGTTTTGACTTGCATTTCGCTGATAATTAGTGATTTTGAGCATCTTCTCATATGCCTGTTAGCCATCTGTATGTCTTTTTGAAAAAATGTCTATTCAGATCCTGTGCCCATTCCTTAACTGGGTGGCTTGCTTTCTTGATGTTGAATTATATGCGTTCTCTGTATATTTTGGATATTAGCCCCTTATCATTTGCAAATATCTTCTCCCAGTCAGCAGGTGGATTATTTGTTTTCTTGATAGTTTCCTTCGCTGTGAAAAGCTTTTTAATTTGATGTAGTCCCATTTGTTTATTTTTGTTTTGTTTCCCTTGCCTGAGGAGATATATAAAAAGCTATTGCTAAGATTGATGTCAGAGTGCATACTGCCTATGTTTTCATCTAGAAGCTTTATGATTTCAGTCTTTAATCCATTTTGAATTTATTTTTATATGGTTTAAGAAAGTGGCCAGTTTCATTCCTTTGCATGTAGCTGTCCAGCTTTCCCAACATTTATCAGGGATTATCTCTTTCCCATTGTATATTCTTGGCTCCTTTGTCTTAAATTAATTGACCACATAAGGTAGGTTTATTTCTGGGCTATCTATTTTGCTTCACTGATCTTTTTGTCTGTTTTTGTGCCAGTACCATATAGTTTTAATTACTATAGCTTTGTAATATAGTTTATTTTTATTTTAAATTTTATTTTTACTTTATTCTACTTTACAATACCCTATTGGTTTGTAATATAGTTTAAAGTGAGGGAGCATGATACCTCCTGCTTTGTTCTTCTTTCTTCAGATTGCTTTGTCTATCTGTGCTTTTCTGTGATTCCATACAAATGCGAGAATTATTTGTTCCAGTTGTGTGAAAAATGTCATTGGTATTTTGACAGGGATTGCATTAAGTCTGTAAATTGTTTTGGATAGTATGGACATTTTAACAATATTAATTCTTCCAATCCATGAACACAGTGTATATTTCTATTTTTTCTGTCATTTTCAGTTTCTTTCATCAGTGTCTTACAGTTTTCAGAGTACAAGTTGTTTACTTCCTTGGTTAAATTTATTTCATTCTTTTGATGCAATTATAGTTCGACTTTAAAAAAATTTTTCTCTTTTTAGTTAGTGCATTATTAGTATATAGAAATGCAATATATTTCTGTATATTTATTTTGTATTCTGAAACTTCACTGAATTCATTTATTATAACTACCAGCATTTCTATCCCCAGAGAAAGCTGCACCAGATCCCTGCCCCTCTGGCACATACCCTAAAATTAGTCAATGTATCTTCTCGTATGATCCAGACGCTTTTCAAACTGCTGCCTCTGGACTGGGACTCATAACAAATGAGTTTGTGAGCAAGTCATTCAAGAGCTCAGCTTCCCACAGCCCTCTAACTCTCCAGACATAAGCCTTACTCGTTTTCAAAACTAGATGCTACAGGGGTCAGCATCACCTAGGGAGCCTGATGTGGGACTTGGATCCCTCATTCTTCAGGGGGACTTCTGCAGCTATGATCACACCATAGATGTGGTCATCACACCACAGATGTGAGTTCTGAATAGTCTCCATCTCTTCTCCTCCTAGCCGTATCGATATGGCTTTTATATCCTAAGTTTTTGAAATCTCTTCTGCTAGTCTTCAGGTCACTCTCAGAGATAGTTGTTCCATACACTGATAAAGTTTTGGTGTGTCTATGGGAGGAAGTGAGCTCATGAGCTTCCTCTCTACCATTTTGATCCAGAGCCAGAAGAGGCTTTGATGAATTTTAAATAAATTTTAAATACATTTCCCCAATCACAATGGAATAAAACTCAAAATCAATAGAAGAAGGAATACTGGAAATTTTTCAAATATGTGAAAATAAAACCACATTCTTAAACACCCAATCAGTCAAAGAATAAATCACAAGGAAAATTAGAAAATTTCTTGAGCCAACTAAAAACAAAAAGACAACACACCAAAACTTATGAAAGGCAGTGAGAGCAATGCTCAGAGGGAAACCTATAGCTGTGAAAAGCCTACAGTAAAAAGGAGAAAGATCTGAAATCAGTAACCTAATTTTACAACTTAAAAAGTTAGTTAAGTTTCAAAGGTGCCTCAGAAATAATTCCTGATCCAGGGAGCCCCATGACAGGAGAGTGTCCTCTATTACTGTCTGCCAGCTTTTGTGTACTCAAGAACATCTTTCAGTGCAACAGATATTCCATATTTATGTGATACATGGGTCCTGTGGGTTCTGCTACTCCTTTGCATGTAAGTTCTATTCCTGATAAATCCTATCATGGCTACAATGTGTGTTGTTAGTGCTGCAGCAACTTGCAACTAGAGACCTGCATGACAATCATTAAAGAATTGTGAGACACCATTGAAGAGAAAGGCAACTGTAGAAAGTGATTTGAAAAAATCTGGGCTGACTTGAGAAGAAAAGACAAGGAGGATCAGCATCAAATATCCCAGGAATTGCTGTGTAAATTTCAGGATGACAGACGTTTTGTAGATAAGAAGTAACTGTCTGTATCCCAAAGAAACATGCTAGTAAAATTTATGGACTATGGCTCTAAGGAAAGGAAAGGCAAAGCAAAGATGAACCAGGGGATCCAGTCAAGGGTAGTAACAGAGCTTGGTTTTGATGGGAAAATGTCTCCCGAGTGGGACTATGCAATTTAAGGAGATAAAAGTAGACGATATTTCTCTGAACAGTGTATACTTTTGGAAGAATGATAATTTATGTTCCATTTATCTCACTAAGGGAGATCTCACAGGAAGAACCTAGAAGAGTATGTTTTTAAAAACTCTAAATCAAAAGCAAATAAAAAGTAAAAGGATCCAGCACATAGAAAAGCAAAGGAGGAAAAACTTAAGGAGGAAATTCAGCTGTTATAAACTTAGCTGAACATTTCAGAAGAAATTAGAGAGGGAGATGGAACACTTGGAGTATACTCCATTACTGCAGAAAAACATTCAAAGCCTGTAATCTTCAATTCTTAGGTAAAACTAGTACCATAGTTAATACCATCATGGGAAATTTCTTCTATTTGAATTTTCATTTATCCTCTTCTGGCTTTTGTGTTACTGTCATCCATTTCACTTCTACATATGTTATCCATCCCATTTTACATTGTTATTATTTCATTTAAACCACCAAATATCTTTTAAAGAGTTTCAATAATAAGAAAATAAAAGTTCTTGAGTATTTATCCATGTAGTTACCTTTTCAGTACTCTTCATTCCTTTGTAAAGACCCATATTTCCATCTAGTATCATTTCCCCTTCTGCCTGAAGGAAATTCTTTAACATTTCTTATAGTGTCAGTTCTGAGTTGATTTTGATTGATGGATTTTTCCCTCAGTGTAGGTTGAATTTTCTTGCTTCTTTGCACACCTGGTAATATTTGATTGGAGGCCAGACTTTGTGAATTTTACCTTGTTGGGTGCTGTATATTTTTGTATTCCTATAAATATTCTTGAACTTTATTCTGGGACACTGTTAAGTTACTTGGGAATAGTTTCATCCTTTCGGGTCTTGCTTTTATGATTTGTTGGGCAGGTTCACAGCAGTGTTTAGTCTAGAGCTAATTCTTTTCCACTGTAGAGGCAAGACCCTTTTGAGTACTGTACTCAATGACCTGTGAATTATGAAGTTTTCCAGTCTAACTGGTTGGGAACAGGCAGTATCCTGGCCCTGTGTGAGCACCAATCATTGTTACTTCTAATCCTTTCAAGTGGTTCTTTCCTTGACCTCAGTTATTTTCCAAATATGCATGTGCTGATAGGAATAGCTCTGAATACGTGGGTGAGATTCTCTGAAGATCTCCATGGTTCTCTCTTCCTCTCCAGCTCTGCCATCTCCAGTATTCTGCTCCGCCATCTTGGTCTCCTGGGACTCTAAGCTCCATTTCCTTAATTCAGGGAGCCTGTCAGGCTCTGGCTGTGTTCCTCCTTCTTGCACCATCTGGAATCTTTTTCAGGGTGTTGAGTTAGGACTATCACATGGCTAACTTCACTTGTTTCCCGTATCTCAGGGATCTCTGTCCTTTGTTGCCTGATACTATGTGTGCTGAAAACAATGATTTTACATATTTTGTGCGGCCTTTTAGTTGTTTCAAGGAGGAGGGCAAATCTGAATGCCTTTACTCCATCTTGATCATAGGTTGAATTCCCAAGGTTTTAAGCCTTGAGTTCACTCATAAACCATATATTTATTAAGTATCTACAATCTTGTCCCACCTTGAGTAACTTATATTTTGGGAAGAGGAGACAGAACGTTAATAAGACAAATAAGTAAAATATACAGTGAGTCAGACTGTAAATCAGTGCTCAAAAGAAGCAAATAATGAGGAGGGGGGGAAGTGGCTGCATTTTCAACAGGGTAATCAGGGAAAGCCTCACTGAACAAGTGATACTTGCGCAAAGATCTGAAGGAGTTGAGAAAGCAAGCCATAAAGATAACTGAGAGAAGAATGGCTCAGGCAGAAGTAGTAGTAAGTGTTAAGGCCCTGAGGTAAGGCCTTGGGGAGGAACAGCAGTGTGTCCTATGTTGCTGGAGAGGAGTGAGCAATGGGAGGAGAAGTAGGAAATGAAGGCAGAGAAGTAACAGGGAACCAGATCATGCAGGCCTTGAAGTGGAGAGATGGCTTTGCCTTGTCATTTACTCTGAGGGTGATGGAAAGTCATTTGAGCAGAGGAGTGAATGGCATCACTTAAGTTTTAACAAGCTAATTTTGGCTACTGTCTGGAAATAAAATCTAGGGGCAAGAGAGAAGGCATATAGAGCAGCTAATAGGCTATGGCAGTAATGCAGGAAAGAAATGGTGGTGCCTTCCACTAGAGAAAGAGCTGTAGAGATGGTAAGAAGAGGCTGGGTTATTGATACCTTTTGAAGGTAGAGCCAATAAGGTTTGCTGATGAACTCTCTTTGTTTTTAAGATTGTAAAAGAAACGCACAATTCAAGGATAACTTCAAGGTACCAAGGGCCTAAACAGCTGTAAAAATGGAGTTGCTATTATTGCGATAGCAATAGATAGCTATTATTGAGAAAAGACTAGGAAAAGGAGTTTTTAGGGGAGTAGATCAGGAGTTCTGACATCTTGAGTTAGAGTTGTTCAACTATACATCCAAGTGGAGAGGTCTAGTAACTGGTTGGATATGTGAGTGTGGAGTTCCCAGTTGAAGTTATAAATGTAAGAGTTCTCAGCATGAGTGGAGTGCTTATTAAAGAGAAGAGGCCCCAAGATTAAGCCCTGTGATACTCCAGTGTTTAGGGGTCAGGAAGATAAGGTGAAATAGCAAAGATGTTTGCGACAGAACAGCCAGAGAGGTAGAATATGGTGTCCTGAAAATCAAGTGAAGAGAGAGTTCAAGGATGAGAAAATAATAAATTGTATCAAATGCTGCCAACAAGACAAAAACATGAGAACCAGGAATCAATCATTGGATTTGGCAATAAGGAAGTCATAGATGGATTTGATAAGGACAGTTTTGATGGAGGAACACAGGCAAAAGAGTAATTAGAGTGGGTTCATGAGTAAATAGGAGGAGTGGAATTGGAGACACAGAATATTGATAACTCTTGCAAGTAGCTTTTCTGTAAACAGGAGAGAGAAAGACAGAGAGAGAGTACATAGAGGGAGGAAGTGGAGAGAGGATTTTGAGGGGTTTTGTTGTGCTATGTTTTAGGATAGGAGAACTGTTTGAGTATGGGAAAACTCAGTAAAGACAGAAAAATGATGACATAGGAGCATGAAAATTTGTTGAAATAAAGTCCCTAAATCACAGGCAGGGCATTGGCTCTGGTTTAGAAAGAGAGCCTTTGCTAGGAGCAGGGGCAGTGCATCCAAAGTAATTGGAAAGAAGCCTATTAGAGTACAATGGGTACAGATGCCAGTAGGGGGTTTACCCTACTGTATCTATCTATCTAGTGATATGAGCTTATAAAAATCTCTTATGAGTGCTTCTATTTCCTCAGTAAAATAACCACCAAGACCATCAGGTGAGAGTGAGAGTGGGAAAGAAGGTGTTGGAGTTTGAGGAAAGAGGAACTGGTATGAAAAAAGCTGTCTAGGAGAATGGTGCAATGAATGCACTAGGGAAATGTATTTTAATTGTCAGCAGCAGTTAGGGCTTGCTTAAGATTCATTACCATGAAAAGAATGTGAGATAACTCCCCAGGGTTGTGTATTTCTTCAGCCATGTCCACTCAGGTTTCAGGTTCCATATTAATATAATTAATGTACAGTTCTTAATCTTTTCCAGAAGCAAAAATATCAACATCACCCACCATTAATCTCTGTAAGACACCTCCAGTAAGAAGTGGTATTGGGAAAGTGGCTTCCTGAGTCAGAGAATCAGAATAAGCCACTGATCTCCTTTCCAGAGGAGGGAGCTCTATCCCTGGTTGGCCATATGCTTAGTGGTTAAGATGTCAAAACACTAGGAAAGTTGGGTGGACACAATCTCTCACCCTTCAGGGCTCCACATGAGGAGATTCCTTAATCACTCCTGGCCTCTTACCTCACTTCTTGCTCAATGATCCGTGTCAGAGAAGGGATATAATTAATTGGTGAGCATGGATGAATAACCTGGGAATCTCTGCCTTGGAATCCCCCTCTCTTCTCCTTTGGGATCTGCCTGCCTGCACAGGAAGGCCCTTTCTGGTAGTGTTCCACTTTCCCATAGGAAAGTGAGAGACCGTCTTAATTAAGAGCAAGGAAGGTAGCCTTGGTGAAGTCTCCAAACTTAAGCTAGGTTTTCTCACCAACATAGGAGAAGTCAACTGTTTTGATTGTCATTTGCCTGACCATTGGTTCTCTCTCTCTCTCTCTCTCTTTCTCTCTCTCTCTCTCTCTCTCTCTCTCTCTCTCTCTCTCTCTCTCTCTCCCCCCCCCACATTGGTTCTAACCTCAGATAGAAAGCATAGAGATATATATTAGTTATCTCAAACCCCAAGAGAGACGCTTACAGTGTTCAAAACAAAACTGATTATTTAATGTGACAGGCAGTACAACCATATACTGCAAAACTATACAAGTATATGGGACTTCCCAGGTGGCGCAGTGGTAAAGAATCTGCCTGCCAACGCAGGAGCTGCAGGAGACATGGATTCAGTCCCTGGGTTGGGAAAATCCCTTGAGGAGGAAATGGCAACCCATTCCAGTATTCTTGCCTGGAAAATTCCAAGGACAGAGGAGTCTGGTGGGTTACAGTCCATGGGTTCACAAAGAGTTGGGCATGACTGAGCATGCATGCACGCATGATACAACTATATGATAAAGTAGGAAATTACAAACCTGCCGGAAACACAGCAAGTGCTCATTCAGAAATATATGCTGAATGGATTTTGTGGATTTTGTAGCTTAGAGAGGTAGGGACAACAGTCCAACTAGGCCAAGATTTACTACAAGCCTCATTCTATCTGTGAAAACAAAATTGGGGGCAAATTTTTATTTCATTGCTAAAAATTTTGTTGCAACTCCACTTTGTGAGTTCCCTACAACTCCACTTTAGAAAACAGGCTGGAGTCTAATAAATAGTGAATTAGCTATACCCTCACAAAGGGCCCTCATAATAATAACGATGCTGATCTGATGCTAGTGATAGTCCTAATGTAACCTAACATTTACTGAGCGTTTGCTTTATGCTATGCACTGTTTTCAGTAATTTATATGCATTATCTCATTTAATTCCCATAGCAACTATATGAGGCAGGTATTATTATCATTTCTATGTTAGAGGTGAAGGGAACCAGGCAAAGTTAATTATTAATAACTTGGCTAAGATCAGACAGCTCAGAAGATCTGATTCTACAACTGCCTTCTTAACCATTAAATTATACTACCCCATAGCCAGAAATTAAACAGAGAATATATGCATCCTATTTATAGCAAAAGCACCAAAGCACATACCGTGAGGAATTACTAAAATCCATAGAAAAAAGCCCTGTTTTTTAAAGGCATTCATAATCTACTCTAAGCAACAAGAATGTACATTCCATGGGTAATGAGACTATGTGAGCATATTTGCTGACGCTCACTTTCTACTTCCTAGTTGGATCAGTCCAGGTATCAAAATTCTTGAAATGGATTCAAGGAAGACTTCTGCTCACCTTCAGTCAATAAAGTGAATCCTAATCTCCCTAATTTATATATGCCAGTGACTGAAAGAACAAATTCTAATCTTATAGTTTGATCACCTAAAAGGAGGATATATTATACTGTGTCTGAGAAAACATATTTAGTGAGATAAAAATCCTGCTAATGCTTTGGGGTCCATGACCAGATGCTCCCAGAAGAGAATCTCCTTGTGATCTAGAACATATTCTTCCCTCTTCACTTTCCACCGAGAATGGAAGCAGCCTTACTCTAAGTGTCTAGACATTAGACAATGGCACAGGGAGGTGGCATCACCGTGCTTGTTCCAAACATTCCATTGACAGTAATTTATGGCCAGAGAAGGGACAAAAGAAGGAAGGGAGATGAGGAGGAAACTAGTAATTGCCGCGTTCTGGCACTGTGCTGGGTTTCCCTTGTGGCTCAGCGGTAAAGAACCCGCCTGCCAATGCAGGAGACACAGGTTCAATCCCTGGGGTCGGAAAGATCCCCTGGAGAAGGGAATGGCAGCCCACTTCAGTATTCTTGCCTGGAGAATCCCATGGGCAGAGGGGCCTGGTGGGCTACAGTCCAAAGGGGTCGCAAAAGTCAGACACGACTGAGTGAGTAACAAAACCAACAGGAAGCCCTGTGCTAGCCGTCTTCTTTCATGCTCTCTCATTTACCAAAATACGTTTGCTCTCTAATTTACAAATAAGGAAACTGAGGCTGAGATGTTAATTGATTTGCTCAGGGTTGCACAGCCACCGAGTGGCAGAAATGTGAATGAAATCTGCTTTTATCTGTTTCAAAGCTCATATGTTCTCAAGATTGTCTCTTTGAAGGAGCTGTGACCTCAATAGGTCCACTTTTTTATTTTAAAAATGCAGAGGTTGAGGCCCAGAGCACGAATTACCTTGCCCAAGGCCACTGGTTTCCCTCATTTTCCTGTAGGTAGGTACGCTCCAAGGAAGCAGAGTGAGGGGGACGCGACCAATCCCAGCAGGGCCCTGGGCAGGAGGAAAGCTTGCTGTGCCCTTCAGAGGGTGCATGTCACCCTCCTCAGCCACTGGGGAAGAGTGGAAATGGCAGCAGAGCCTGGACAACCTTTGGAAATAGTTTTTCACAGCATCGTGACGAATACTTTCCATGTGTGACACATAGGCCAGTCTTAGTTTCCCGTTTTCTGAGGAGAAAAAGACACTCTGCTGCTTGAACCAAATTTTAACTAGAGAGTCCTATTGAAACTGGATTCCAAGCTGTGGACAGCCCTGAAAGACTGGGGCAGTGAACATCTAAGCACCTTCACTCTCAGCCTGGGAGAGATAGGAGTGGACGTGGAAGAGTGCCCCTTTTCACCGACTCTACTAAGCCAAGTTGTTTCTTGAAACTGCTTGGTGTGGGCCTTACCAAACTATTCCTTAGAAGGGTGGAACTTTCTAGAAATGGATGTAAGACAAAAATTTTGTGGATTTAGGCCATGAGATTTTTAGGCTCCTTTTGGGAACCAGACTTCCCTGGTGGCTCAGACAGTAAAGCCTCTGTCTATAATACGGGAGACCTAGGTTCGAGCCCTGGGTTGGGAAGATACCCTGGAGAAGGAAATGGCAATCCACTCCAGTACTATTGCCTGGAAAATCCCATGGACAGAGGAGCCTGGCAGGCTGCAGTCTATGGGGTTTCAAAGAGTCGGACACGACTGAGCAACTTCACTTTGGGAACCAGACTAGGTCCCAGTGCTGATCAGTATCCTTGGCTCCTTATAGAAAATCCTAAATTCAATAGTTATTTGGGGACCAGGCAGAGACCATGGTCCCTATTACCTTTTTAAAAAAACTTCTAATTTTTTTTTTTTTTACTTTCTGGCCACACTGCATGGCATGCAGAGTCTTAGTTCCTTGACCAGATATCAAACCCATGCAGAGGAAGTGCTAAGTCCTAACCCCTGGACTGCCAGGAAAATCACCCCCCACCATTACCTTTAATGGGAAGTGCACATATGGACTTCACAGTCAGCCGGTGACCAATAAATACATGTATTTATTAAAATACATTTATTGTCCCCTCCGTGTCAGGATCTGTGCTAGCAGGTTAGGGTTATATGACAGTGAATATCACAGACATACCCCTATTCTCGTGAAACTTCCTGGATAGCAAGTTCATCACCTGTGAGACAACTAAGAAGCCCCCTGCTTCAGAGAGTGATGGAGATAAGATGACTGAACTCAGTGGAGACCAGGCCAGAAAGAAAACACGCTGTGTAGAGAAGCAGAGGTCACATCTTGATTCACTGGATCAGGCTGGAAGGACTGGGGGAAGCAGCAAGCTAGGGGTAGTTCAGAAAGGCCTTCTGAGATGAAGTGGCTTTGTAGGCGACTCTGGCAGGCTAACAGAGACCTGTAAAGAGATCCTAACAGAAGCCTTGGAATGACACAACTGAGGGGTCGAGTTTAGTGGCCTGCCCAGTGAGCAGTCAGACTGAAACTCAAGGATTATGGCTGGGGCTGAAAAGATGAAAGGAAGGAAAATCCTGTAAATGAGGAGTAGGGAACAGTCCACCATTATGGATGAGAGAAGCAGAGCGAGTAACACAGGAAATCTATGGTCTGAACCGAATCAGTGCGACCTGAGCTACACTGAGAGGATTCAAGAGACCCACTTGTCACGTGTTTTAATGGATTTCCTCTGTTAGACCATCCCTTTGGCCCAGAGTAGCAAAGAAGATTGTCTTCCCTCTAGCCTCGTGATGTAGACACAAGGTTGTATTGGAGAGAAAAACAAAGAGGCCAAAGTCCAAAGCTATGTGATCTTTCATGCAGCAACTTCTGTGACCTCAAATGGTGGCAAGAGAACGATATCAGCACGGTGCCCTGGGTGAAGGCAATCCACGTACGTCTATATCAGGGAGGCAGGTCTTGGCTGTAAGGTCATCTCAATACTACTGATATTGGCCATTCTATGACTTCACTTGCCCCAACATTGATTTTGAACATAGACTAGTACAACTGAGGGGACCATTATAAACCATCCACAACAGTGGTTCTTAACCTAATGCTTCTTTCTAATAAGAAAAAAAAATGTACTCCTCCCATTATCCTGAAGTAGAAAACATAGGTGATTCAACCCATCTACACATGTATTTTAAAAATAGCATCCTGTGAAAAAAAGAGGGAAAAATGGGGAAATTATTTATTCTAAAACAATATTTATTTCTATATGTAAAGACTTGGGTAGAAATATATAAGAAGACAAACCTGTCCCAGCAAACTTTCAAAACCTCTTCTAGAGGGCAGTACGAGCCCTGGTGAGAACCTCTGCTCTGTGCTGGCCTCAGTTCCCACATGGGCAAAGCCGATCCCAGAGAAAGGAAGGATCCAGTCATGCTGCCTTTCTTCTGTGGGTCACAGCAGCCTTTCAATGAGCTCCGCTTGGAGTTGCCAATCAAAAATGATCTGGAACTCCAAGGCTAGTAAACCAGAAAGTGCATGTTCTTTTTGGTAACACTTGTGACCTTATAGCTCAGTGATTAAAAGCATGGGGTTTGAAGTTAAAATCTTTGTATTTAGGCTGCCACTCAACAGTAACATGACCCCGTCCCAGATACCCTATCTAACTCTACTTTCTCCTGTGTAAGTTGGAGATTAGCTAGTACCTACTGCATAGGATTATTATAGAGTATGAAAGTGGTCTGACACACAGGAAGCCTCAAGAAGTGGTGTGATTGCTTTTAATATTAGTGGCAGACCATTAACTACTCCCAGCACTGTGTTGATGCAATTGTCAAAACTCCATTGCCGCTGCTGCTACCACCACAACCGCTACAGGAGTCCCCAATGTGGAGCATATTTTCCTTTCAGTAACACTCTTTTTTTGAAAAACTTTTATTAAAAAATTTTTTATATTGGAGTATAGTTGATTAACAGTGTTATGATAGTTTCAGGTGAACAGAAAAGTGACTCAGCCTTACATATACATATATCCATTCACCCTCAAACTCCCCTCCCATCCAGGCTGGCACATAACATTGAGCAGAGTTCCCTGTGCTATACAGTAGGTCCTTGTTGGTTATCCATTTAAAATATAGCAGTGTGTACATCTATGTACACCAAACTCCCTACCTCTTCTCCATCTTTCTCCCACCTGACAACCATAAGTTCATTCTCTAAGTCTGTGAGTCTGTTTCTATTTTGTAAATAAGTTCATTTGCATCATTTCATTTTAGATTCTTCATATAACAGGTAGCATACAATAGTTCTCCTTTTTAGCTTACTTCATTCAGTATGACAGTCTCTAGGGCCACCCATGTTGCTGCAGATGGCAGAGTGATATTCCATTATACATATGGACCATACCTTCTTCAGTAACACTCTCTTGACCAGCCTAACCTGATCTGTTCTCTAACACATACGATTGTGTGTGAGGCAAAGTATCCTGACTACTCTGGGTTTTGTTCTTTGCTGTGCAATAAGGTCTGAAGGATCAGGCCAGACAGCATGTGAGGGTCACCTTCCAGAGTCCCATCAGTGCATTTCTCAATGCATCAAAGCCAGTGTCACAAGAATAAGCCCAAGGATCTCTACTTTCCTACTTTCAAGTGATTTCCTGTCAACCCCCCTTGTTGCAACAGTCTTTGTCTCCCCTTCTTTGTCTACATTTTTAATCCTGCTGTGCTGAGAGCCTTCACCATTCATTCCAGGGGGCCTTCGTGTCCTTATGCAAATAAGACTGCTGGTAGCTTACCCTTCTCATCGCAAAGTTCCTGAAATCAAAAATTGGATTTGGTCCCCATAATGACCCTTGTCTCAGTAATTTGGATAAACAATCAAAAATTGAATTTGGTCCCCATCATGACCCTTGTCTCAGTAATTTGGATAAACCCTATGGTTTCTTTCAACAATAATGAACCTCTGATTTGAGGTTTAGCCAGTCTGCAAGCCTGCAAGGCTCACTTTAATCAGTCTGGAGTCTTACCACATTATAGATGCGAGGTACAGTTAGATATAGGTAGGGGTCTTGGACCTTGGCAAACAACTGACTTCCACAAACAAGTATGTCCCTCACACAGCTGTTAAGACACCTGAACACACATTTGTTCTCCAACCCTCCCTGTCCTCATGTGAAAACACATTTCTCCAACAACTAATGTAAACAAGAGATCCTGGCAAGTGTTTGTAAGGAGTATGTGTGAGGGAGGAATACTGAGTTTCTCCTCTTCAATTTATGCCAAGGTTAGATACCTACATGAATTTTATATCTGCCCCTATTATTATAACCCCTAAGGCCTAAGGAGATTAAAACAAGATTTTTTTCAATATGATTTCTCAAGTTTCTTTTTCACAGCTCTGAGAATATCATGCTACTAGTAGCTCTCAGGGTATCTGCCAGCGTCGTGCTGGTGATTACTCTGTGATGTTTCAATCACAGCAAAGCACAGGGATGGGGAGAAGCATACACACATGGACTCACACACATGGACTCACACACTTGCACAACCCAGCATAAAGCTATAATTCTCATATTCTCATTGTACACTCAAAAATAGCTCCCTTAGAAATTCTTAGACAAAAGAGGAATCTTAAGGTCACTTTTTATGTTTGAAATATGTAAAGCATCATTATTCGAGCTCCTCAAGCATGCAATATCTTATATATTTGAACTGAGCATTCTTGGATGGAACTTGCCTATCAAAGACATTATATGAAATGAAAGAGAAATAAAGTGGAACATATTATGCAAGCAAGCATGGACACGTGTATGCAAACAAACACCACACACACATACATACACTCCAAATCATTATCAGAATTATTAGGAACTCATAATTATGAGGATGTGTAAAAACAGAGATTTAAGCATAGTGTAAATTGTATGTGAGTAGGAAGAGGACAAAGCTATGAGGTCAAGATTCCAGTGGGTTTTATAAAATCAGGAAATCAACAGAATATTGAAGAAGATAATAGCAGTAGATAGAGAAAATAGCTCTTTTAAATCCATATAAGTCACAGAACAGCACACACTACTATTGAAACAGCACTCTCCATCTCTAATCACATCAGTCTTCCATACTGTCTCGATCACTTCTTGTAGTCACTTAACCGGTTCTTCACCCTCCCTGCAAAATCACTCAGTACCTCCCATTTCATTGGAATCATGACCATATGATTTGACCACAACAGCCTCCCTTCCCAGGTCACACTCTGTGGTCAGCTAATTTAATGGTGCCCTCCTCTCTACTTTCTGCTCATGTTTCAGCAAAGTCCATTCCAACTGCGTTATTTGAATTCCTGGCTATGGGCAGTAGCAGCCCAGCATGACAGTAAAGAGCTCCAGCTCTGGAGTCAGACAGAAGTGGAGTTAAACCCCACATGCCACTCTATGATCCTTGGCAAGTTACATATTTTCCCTCAGCCTCAGTTTCCATTTTCTGAAAAATGGAGAGGTAATACTAGCACTGAGCCCACAGAATTGGTAAAGATAAATATCACCCATGTGAAGTGTGTGGCCCAGAGTAGGTGTTCGGTAACCAGTAGCTGTCACCACCACCACCACCAGTCCTTTCCCAGTGTGATGAAACTGTCCAGATGACTCTTACCATTTACCTTTGAAATATCCCACTTATAAAATCCATGGAAGTAAAGAAGCTTCTTTCAACTTCTGATTTCACTTCAGTTGCTATCATACACCCCAAGTCTTCCATAGTTGTACTAAATAATTCTAGGACTTTTCTGACAGTTACATGTCTGTCCCCATGGCTCCAAAGACTTGTGAAGTAGTAGGTTCTGGCCCTTGGGATACTACAATGAAAAGTAAACAGTACTTGCTACTGGGACCACACACAATGAGAAATTCCTCAAGAGGAGGCTGGAGAACTATCAAGAGGGCGCTGATAGCCAGACTCTGGCAAATGTCTGCTATACCCAGGAACTCAGTGTGAAAGCTAGCAACCTAGACCCTAGGAAGACAAATCCTAATAAATGTTGACCAACTTCTCCCTTCCCCCAGCACCCCCGTTCCACACTGAAGAAAAGTAGCACAGCAATAGAATCCTCACATTTTATGACATTGTCTTAGGAGTTGAAGAGTCTGACCCTCTCATGGGATCTCCTCTCCAGGCAATCGCTTGCTTCCATGAGGCTAGACAGGTATCAGCTATATTCTTTCTCTCCCTTGTCTCTCTCTCAGTTTGAGTCCTTTCATCCTCAGTTGTTAGATATTTACTCTGGTAGCAAGAAAATACATGTCAGTCAGTGGGAAGCAGATTAAAAGATTAAGGCAACAGAGTAAGATAGCCAGAATCAGAGTCAGAGCTTAGACCAAACCTTAGCCCAGCAGCCTTGCATCTCATGGAATAAAAGTCTATTTGAGCTGTGAGTGTCCCTTGATAAACAGGTGTTGTTGGAACTCCTCCTATGTCCCTCGGTCCTTTCCATGTGTTTGCGCTGAGTTCCAACTGCCAGTATCTGCATGACTGCTTGAGGGCTCTTTTCCCAGAACTATAGATCTCTATGCTGCCTATACATGCAACAATTTAAAAAATGCCAGTGAATTCCAGGAGAGGTAAGATGTGGCCCATAAGTTGGTGTATAACTACTTCAGCTCCCTTGCCTCTTGGGTGGGATAATTCTGAGGTAAATGTGTTGCACCATTTTCCAGAGGTTCCCTATATGATAAAGTATTAGTCCACCACTATGTTAGCCAGCTTAATAGCATATTCTTTTTTTTAAAAAAATTTATTGATGTATAGTTGGTTTATAGTATTTGATAATAATCTATATGGGAAAATAATCTAAAAAGAAGATATATGTATATATATTCATGAGGTGAGGTGAGGTGAGGCAGGTCGCTCAGTCTTGTCCGACTCTTTGCGACCCCGTGGACTGTAACCTACTAGGCTTCTCTGTCCATGGGATTCTCCAGGCAAGAATACTGGAGTGGATTACCATTTCCTTCTCCAGGGGATCTTCCCGACCCAGGGATCAAACCCGGGTCTCCTGCATTGGAGGCAGATGCTTTAACCTCTGAGCCACCAGGGAGCCCTATATATATTCATATATCACTGTACACCTGAAACTAACACAATATTGTAAATTCACTTCACTGTATTGTAGATTCACTTCACTGTACACCTGAAACTAACAATATTGCTAATCAACAGCATACTCTTTATTGACTGCCTTTTTTTCTTTTTACAATTATCCCATTCCCTTACAATTGTTACCTGCAATTCCAAACAAACCATTTTCATTCAATTCCTTGTCTTAGGATCCGATTCCTAAAGAAACTAAGCTATCCTTGAGTCAGTCGATAAAGAACCATAAATGAGACAGAATCTTTCCCAAAGTGTTTTTGCTATTTTATGTTACAATAATTTATATAATGAACCTTTGGATCTTATGTCATATCCTATTGAGTACTTATCAGCTAAATGGGATATAGAGAAAGTAACTATAGATCTGATATAGTATAATGTACTTAAATAATTTCCTCTTAAGAATATTAATCTTCTAAATGTAAGGAATGTGGAAAATCTTCATTTTACTATGAAATGGGAATGGTGGGATCAAGGGTCATTTTCAAATACTGGCAAATTAAGGGAATGAAAAAAGCCATCCCTAATTACTAAAAACATAACCCTTCTCTGAATAATCCAAATTAATGCAGAAATGCTTGACATGATTTGAAAAAATTTTTGAAATATTAAGGAAAAATATTTCTGAAAAAGCTAAATACATTGTAACAGTTTCAACAATAGCTGAATGACAAAATCAACACCAAAAATAAAAACCATCATTTTTGAGTATTTACATATAGACAGTTTGCTAAATGTTTTATGTACATTATTTCATTTAATCCTCATGATAATTCTTATAGGTATTATTTTTTATTCTCATTTTACCCACGAGAAAAAAATGAGGCACAGAAAGGTTGAATAATGCTTCCAAGATCAGAAGCTAGTAAATGGTACAAACAGGATTTGAAATCATGTTTTTCTATTCCAAAGTGTTTGCATTTTCTAATTTACCTCTTTGCTTCTCATACACATTTTTCTTGCTATTATATTTCTCTTCATGTGTTTATTACCTTAAATAATGATCATTTGTAAAATGCAGAACTAAGTGTGATTTCATATTTCAACCTTAGAATAATTTATAACAACTTTATGTAAATAAATTCAGTCATGAGACAAAATCCTTAGTTCATGTGTCTGATCTGGGAATCATAAATTATAGTTGTCATATTCACAGTGAGTCAAAGCACATCATATGCCCAATCAGGTCTGTACATTCCACATACTGGGCTTTTTAAAGTCAATATTATATTTATTTGGGGGCTGTGCTTGGTCTGCATTGCTGTGTGGGCTTTTCTCTCTATGGTGAGCAGGGTTCATCTCTAGCTGTGGTGCATGGGCTTCTCTTTGTGGTGGTTTCTCTTGCTGTGCAGAACAGGCTCTAGGACGCACGGGCTCAGTAGTTGCAGTATAGGGCTCAGTACTTGTGGCTCCGGGGCTCAAGAGTGCAGGGTCAATCATTGCTGCACAGAGGTTTAATTGTTCTGCGCCTGTGGAATCTTCCCAGATCAGGGATTGAACCCATATCTCTGTATTGGCAGGCAGATTCTTATCCTCTGCACCACCAGGGAAGCCCTATACTTGGCTTTTTAACACTGTCAAGTCGGGCACGGTTTACACTTTTGATATGGCTATTGAGTTCCAAATTGTCACATTCCTGATTCAGAACCTAGCAGAGGGCCTTGCACATAGTAGGCTTTCAATAAATGGACTGAACTGAGTCCCAAGTTTCCTTACTGGTTTCCAGGCCCAAGGCCCTTGCCTAAAACTATAATCAACCCAATCACCAGGATTTGAGGCCATTGGTTTCTTCCCTCTGAAGTCAGTGAGGAGAAGCTCTTTCTTTGACCTCCCTGCTCTCTAACACTCCCCCACCCTCCTAACTCCACCCTGTCACCTCCGAAGCCCTGGACAATTTTCAAGGTGTTCTCCTAGGTCCTGGAGCTTGATCTCATTTCAAGGTCCTCAGGTTCCTAAATTTCTGGGCACTGACAAAAGATCCTCCCGGTTCTCAGAAGTGCTCCATGCCTTCCAGCCCCTTTGCTGTTGTTCGCAGTTTCCCCGTGGCCTGGGATATCCCCCTCCCCCATGTCTTGGCATCTGCCTGGCATCTGCCTGGCTCTTGTCTCAGATTCCTGAACCCTGCCTGAACCAGGTGCAGACGTTAATTCCAGCCCCAGCCTCCAGGTGTGCTCCCCAGACCAGCTGGGAGTACTCATTTCAGCCTACTGGGGTCTCCAACCTTGACCTGGCCCCTCAGGTCTGGTGGCTGGCCAGTGTGAACCTAATAAGGAGGCAGAGGGCCCCAAGAAGTCTCCACCAGTACGTCTGTCAGCTGGAGGCCTGGTTTCCAGCCTGTGCCTGCAAATATCTAACTTATTTATTCATCCTGCCTTTTGTTTGCATTCTTTGAACACAGCAGGTTCCCCCAAATGATTTCAGACAGAACAGAAAGAACCTTGCCCTCATCAGTCCATGAGCGAAATGGCAAGTCAGGCCTGTAAATAGGATTCTGACCTTTACTAAGGCTCAGCTGCCTGTAGAGACAGGCACATCCCCCACAGAGCTACAGAGCCCGGACGGGAGGTTGGGAAGATGGTTTGTGCTCCTCTAGATACATGATGCTGTTTGAAAGGGGGACCAGACTCTTGGTGAGAATCCTGGGGACTCCAAGGGGAGAGCAGAGATATGATGTGTTGTAATGAGGGTCCCACTGGATTTAGAAAATGCAGTTGGCCTGATCCGTGGCAGGCCTCAGCATATACTGTCAACAATTTGCACACTTTAATTTTTTTTTATTGTCTTCTGAAAACTGAGTGTGCTTTATGTACTATCCTGGAATACAAAATAGCCAAGGGCTTCAGTGTTTGCCTGAGGTACATTTTCACTTGTGGCTGATGAAAGATAAGTCTGAGACCCTCTTCTTGCTACTTCAGCAAGAAGTACTAGCTACTTGCACCTTCAGCTAGAAATGAAAGCTCCAGGTGGTTGGAACCCTTACTCTCCCTGCTAATGGCCCAGCGCAGCAGAGGAGCTCCTTCCTATTAGTGCGCCCTTGCAGAAGGACATGTCGTCACTTGCCTGGATGCTTGTTGTTTTGTAATTGCCTCACCCTGACCATCAGCCTTTCCCCTCCTCACCAACTCTTCAACTCCTCGGCATCCCTCACCACAGTCCAAACTTCCACCAGTGCTACTGAAAATTATTAGAGCACGTGCATGGTGGTTGATTTCAGCCCTAGAAAAATATTTCTACAAGTAAAACGAGGGTAACCTGTTGATTCTGTTTCCAATATATTGGCGTTTTTCCAATAGAGCTGAATTCCATTTGTTAATGCTGCATTGCACTATTGATTGGAAAGACCAGGGAGGCATGTTCCCTGAAGCCTCTCTTCACACAGTGAAGGGCAACTTAAATTGGATTACTTTGCTTAGCAAGGGGTCAGCTCTTCTCAGACATCAGAGCCTCTGAGACAGTCCCTTCCATTTTAAGTTACTGATCTTAAGAAAGTTCAGATCCCTTTGAATAATCTGAGATGTGTGAAATAAGGTTAGTCACAGGATTTCCTGCCACCAGAGCTCACAAACAAACTTTCCTCACTTCCTCTTTTTTAAAGTTCAATTTAGGCTCACTGGTCTAGTTGCTTTTGTTTTAGTGGTTACAGTCTCCACCCTGTACCAATGGTTAAAAGGTTTGACAGAATCACAAGTTCTCTCTTGGTCTGTGTCTCCTTGTCTGTCTGTCTGTCTCTCTCTCTCTTCTCACATGCACACACACACTCTAGAGGCATTATATTGAAATAAGACATTCTATCCATCAAAAACTTAGAAAATTTAGTTTCTTCTAGTTTCAGTTTTGGCTTGGTTCTCTCTCTTCTTAACAGGCTTTGTTATCTGTCTTCCGTCCACAGAATTTACCATCCTCCCATCCCAGCCTATCTTCTGCTTTGATCCTCTCCTTCCTCCCAGACACTGTTTTTTAACCCCCACGGAGCTCCAGGCCCTGAATTTTTACTAGCGGCCTGCACATTCTTTCTGTCTCCCCTCCCCACCCCCACTCCCACTTTCTCATGTAACCTCATCCCACCTAACCTCTTCATGAAATGAACTTCCCTGTACCATCCTCACACAAGGCCCTAAGCACAGCTAAACTGTGAGCTTCTTGGAAGGGGGAATTGGGTTTTATAAATATGTGTACTCCTAGCATTGTATCAGGCCCTTGATGTTTATGGAAAGAATGGAGACAAAACAAATGAATCAGATAAAGGTTATCCCTCCAAGGTATGAGAATGAGATGGTTAGATAGCATCACCAACTGAAGGGACATGAATCTGAGCAAACTCCGGGAGATAGTGAAGGACAGGGAAGCCTGGCATGCTGCAGTCCATGGGGTCACAAAGAGTCGGACAGAACTTAGTGACTGAACAACAACTCCAAGGTAACAGATTTTAGTTCAGTGAAAAAACCCTGTTACCTCAAGGCCATGAAAGATAGAATCTAGTGGTGGGAATTTTAGAATCTCAGGCATGCTTCCCGACTTTGACATATCTCATATTCTTAAGATGCCATGTGTAATGGGGCTGAAGATTTCTTTACTTGGAGTTGTAAGTTCTCCATTTTCTCCAGACTGTCCAGGTTTTCCAGTACTATTCCTCTGCTCATCTTATCCACTGAGGACCAGCTCAAGTAATTTATAACTCAGGCTCCCTCCAATATAAAGACATTCCAAGATCTATACTTTATACCAGTAAAGTTTCTCCCAGGTACAGTTCACAAGGCTTAGTTTTAACAGATATAAGGCACAAGTGGATTCTATTCAGATCCATCACCTGGCATTTTTTCTAATCATAGGCCTTTTCATAGTGTGATGGGATTCAGGTTGGTTCACTTCCACCCACCAGTCCCGGGTGGAGCTATTATCTTTGGTTCTCATTCTGGTTTCTGGAGGTCTACAGGGCACTGTTTTGTTTGAGCCCTATATGGAACCTATTTGCTTCTGGTAGAACCCACTTCTATATATGCAGTCTCTGCCTTCATCATCAACACGGTTGGCACACTCTGACTACTCTGCTCTATGAACTTTGCTTTTTATTTCCTATTTCATCCAGACCACAACACAGGCCTTGCTCTCTCTATGAACTGTCCCATGCACTTTTCTGTCTTAGGAGATTCTGCCTGGCATTACTCACCATTATGCTTCTAGGATCCTCACTTTGAATCTTCCTTTTTCCTTACTTAATTCTTTAGCCAATCTCTTCCCCCTGGCCTACATTCTCCTATCATAGCTTGTCTGCTCTGTAAGTTTTCTTTAAATACCTCAATTAATAACTTCATAACATACCAACTAAGGGTCAACTTCACCTCTTCTTCCCATTCATGATCTAGCTAAGGGGTCCCTCGACCACCTAACTAAACAACTTAAGGGCCAAGGAATCTGGTCTATGTGTCCACATGTCCCACACAGCAATAAGCACAGGGCTTTACAAATACCAAATACTCAATGAAGCTTATTGATTTGGTTTTCTTGAATAACATCTCTCATTTAGAGCTCCACAATGCCCATGTTTCAAAGAAAATTTGGATTTACTTCAATTTTACCGGGAAAACACTTAAGGCCCCACATTTATCGACAGAAACAATTTCCAACTCTATGCAGTGGTGGTTGGGGGCTGTTCAAGATCACTCTTGAGGGAAAACATGAAGCTTCGCAGTTAGCTAACTGATAATGGGAAATATTTCCGCAGTCTATGCCAGAGTATTACAGCGGGTACAAGCCATACACAGGAAAACCACTGGCATCACCTTCTGTTTGAGTGTAAGTGGAGACTTGGCAGTGCTAACCCAGGAAGGGGTGCCCAGTGGACACCACCAAATGTCCACCCTGATTGATTGAAAATTTGACTGATTAAATGAAAAGCAAATGTGCTTTCTTCTCTTCGATGAAAAGAATGAATCTGAATTGCCTTAAAGAAGGTATTCCAACCGTGTCACATCCCATACAGGTAGAATTCTGCCTTCTAACACTTGGAGGAATTTAGTTTCAGTTTCTGAGTACTTTCCTTGAGTCAGTCTCCCAGGGGATGATATTTCTCCTTAAATAACACAAAACACCTTCACCTTTTAAAAGGACTTGGGTTTATTAAATCTGATTTACAGTGAGTACTGTGACAGTTGCCAGATGGCAAATATTCAATTGCTATTGGCCCTTCATAAGTAATCATCATTTCTACAGGAAAGGGGTGCCTCCCTAGTTTCAAATCTTCTTCTAAACTGCTGGAGACTTTTAGTCAATGCCACACAATATCTCAGTTATAAAGTGTCTTACGTTGCTTCTTGGCAAAATGAATTGTGTAATTCTCCTCTTTTTCAGTAAGGCTTGGACCTAGTACCTTCCCACATGTCACAGAGTTGTGCATATGGTAGATAATTAATCACTGATTATGAGTTTCATGTAAAAAAACAAAACATTTTTTTACTCCTTACTATATTCCAAACACTGTGGAAAGCAAAAAAGCTGGGTATATGTTTCACAGGACAAGTCTTTGGCCCTTATCTCAGAGTCCAGTGGGTCAGATGAACATGTAAATCAATGATTACTAAAGTTGTTAAATGTCATAACAGGAGTTTATATGAAGGTGAACAGAAGGACTATGTCAGGGTTAGAAAATGTCACTGGAGACATTTGTTACACACTCTTCCCACATAATAAAGTAGGCAACAGGAGGAAGAGATTTTTCCAATAAAATGAAAAACCCCCAAATAAGAAAGGTCATGAAAGATTCAAGGATGAGAAGAAGGAGAAGAGAGCTAGTTCTAGCCAGAACATAGGGTGCATGAGAAGGAGCGGAGGGAAAGGATGAGGAAGGCCCAAGCGAAGGAATTCGGATTTCATTCTGAAGGTAAGGAGCCATTGATGAGTTTTGATCAAATGAGTGTCATATTCAGATTGACACTTTTAAATAGTCCACTCCACTTTATTTTATTTTTTAGAGACTTGATTTCATATCGGAGTATAGCAGATTAACAATGTTGTAATAGTTTCAGGTATACAGCAAAAGGATTTAACCACACATATACATGTATCCATTCTCCCCCACACTCCCCTCCCATCCAGGCTGCCACACAACATTGAACAGAGTTCCCTGTGCTCTACAGTAGATCCTTGCTGGTTATCAAATATAGCAGTGTGTACATGTCCATCCCAAACTCCTTAACTATTCCTTCCCCTGTCTGTCCCCCTGTTAAACAGCCCACTTTAGCAACAATATGTAGGACAGAGCAGAAAATCACAATCAGACCAGTTAGGAGACTATTGTAATAATACAGATAAAAAGCAATGGTGGCTTGGGCTAGGGCCATAGAAGTGGGGATAGGAATTTCAATAGTGGGTAGATTTGAGAAGCACTATGGAGGTAAAATTAATAGCAGCTCATGACTAGTAGAAGAAAGGGTTTGAAGGAAAAGCCAGACACAAGGATTATAGACCAGGAACCCTGGTAGATGGAGATAGTGTTAATGAAAATTAGGGTGGGATGTCAAGAGCCTAGAAGTTGGAATTGATGTTGAAATGTTTATCACTTAACAGCTATGAGGTTTAGGACAAGTCTCTTTACCCTAGAAACTCAGCGTTCTCACAGTAGAAGCAAAAATAGCTATGACTTACCTCATATACCTATTATAGGAATTAAATAAAGTTATGTATGAAAATATGCTTTATATGCTGGAAGGCTCGATATACAAATGTTACTTGTTCTTCTGTTGACTCAAAAACTCACATTTCTTGAATCCAACAAAACAAAATCATGACCTTTCCCCTTAGAACCAGATACTGACAGACTCCATAATGAAAGAAAGTGTTGCTTGTTCTGGACAGGTAGGCAGAAGGGATCATTCAGGTCATAATGACGAGTCGAGATGATAAGTCAGTCATCCACACTCTCCAGCACCCTCCCCCAATGCTGCCAAGCAGGAAATGGCTGTCAGGAGTTATTATGCAGGGGACAGTTAACAGCCGTACTTTTAACATTCCATCAAACCTAGTACTTTGGTCTGCTTTTAGTCACATAGGTAAGGATTCTTTGTTTATGTCCTAAAAAAGCAACAGCTGTAACTTGGCGATTTGAGATTTGTATATGGCAGCTAATCAGCAGATTTTGAACAAGAAGCAATGTCCTCCGGCTCAAGGAGGACACAAACATAAATGTTATTTTCTCTGAACTGTCAATTAAAAGTTTACTACACAATAATAAGCATGACCTTTCAATTGATCATCAGTGATGTCTTGCCCTCAAACTCCTATCTTGGAAAGGAACTGTACCTTCATTCTCTTCTAAATTGTGATTTTGAGGGAAACTACAGGTTGACCAGATAACTTACACAGTTTCTAGGTGAATAAGTAACATTGGCTTTTGTTCCCAGCTTTGTTACATCTGCTGTCTTTCTACCCTGCTCTGAGTTCTCATGGTACTAATTCCGATGTCAAATCCATACACTGGATTAGACCTCATCTTTCTAAAGTATAGCTTTCAGGTCTCTGTTGCAACATAGGGATCCTCCTGTCTTCAGATATTTCTTGGGCTTGTGTCTTCTTGTGTCATTTTAATCAGGTTTATTTCTTTCTAGCATCAGAGACATTTTATAGAGTTTTTATTTTGAGGTGGCATAAATCTGACTCCACTAAAAGCCTTCCAATTGAGAATATATTAAACATACTTGAGAATAAGCAACCTTAATTTTTAATTTATATATAGTAATAGCTAACACTTCTTGATCATTAGTATGTTTCAGAAATTCCACTAAGTGCTTTACATGAATTATCCCATTTAATTCTCAAGGCAACCCTGTATGATAGGTACTATTGTTACCTTCAAAGATCAGCAACTTGAAGCTCAGAATAATTAGGAAACTTGCCTAAGGCCACACAACTGGAAAATGGCAGAATTATAATTTGAACCCAAGTCTGTCCGATATCAGAATTTGGTTTCTGAATCACTTTGAGATACTGTTTATATAATACCATTTCATGTATTATTATCGCTGACTAAAAGCCAAATGTGGATGTAAGATAGGCTTTTCTTGCAGTACTGTTCCCTTTTCTCTTCTAGGACCATCCCTACATCACCCCTAGGTGTCCCATCCTGTACCTTGGGATATCGACTACTATCTTCCCATCAAAATATGCCAGTCAGGTGTCTTCCTTAAGGCACCTCTTTTAATTACATGTTAGTGGAAAGGATCTGATAAAGTAATTCATACCTGGGTGCTAATGACTGACAACAATTCATTACTTCTCTCAGATATTTGTTTATTAACAATGGATTTGTGCCTTGAAAGTGAAGTCACTCAGTCGTGTCCAACTCTTTGTGACCCCGTGGACTGTAGCCCTCTAGGCTCCCTCCGTCCATGGGGATTCTCCAGGCAAGAATACTGGAGTGGGTTGCCATCAAGGGGATCTTCCCGACCCAGGGATCGAACCCAGGTCTCCCACATTGCAGGCAGACACTTTAACCTCTGAGCCACCAGGGAAGGATTTGTGCCTTAACCCAGAGTAAAAAGAGGAAACAAGAAAACTTCAGATCAGGGTCTCCATAATGCTACCACATAGGCAGTTTGTGATGTCATGGGTACAGAAGGTTGAGCCTGATGCTCATCACCTCTCTGTAAATGAGAAAGCTAATATGATATGTACAATATTTTGCTATTCACTCCAGAGAGAATATAAAAATTAATAAGTAGAATTATTACAGGGTTTATCTGAAGCTACATTAATAATTGTTACCAGAGTCATCAGTAGAGATGAAACTAGCATTTAGACAGGAATTGTATAATTATAAAACTACTATTGGAATGAGATATTTATGGAGCATCCTCTAGGGTCCTCAAAGTATCATTTGGGAAAATCATACTATCTCTTTGTCTAGATGATTATCACTAAAATTTCTTTGTATAACTGCATATACAAAAAAATCTATATAACCCTGAGGAGTTACCATTATATTTGTTTTCAAGTAACAGGGTTGGAGTCATCGTGTAGATTTATCCGTATTCTGTTACTCATGTCCTTTGGGACCTGCAATTGTGAAACAGTTGGCTGAGGTTAGGGTTATAGACTATGTCCATGAAACTGAATGAGGCTAACTTAAACAAATGGGAATTGAACCGTCAACTTTGACCTCAGTAATTGCACGCTCTAAACAACTGAGATTTGTCAGCATCTGAATAAGACTTAACAAATTGATTCTTTGGAACTGAAAGTTTCACTTTTCTTTAAGAGCACCTAGTCAATTCAACCAAATAGATCCAATACATATTTAATTTTTAATATGTCCACTGCATACTATGCATCACTGATATATAAAATGTTATACTTTCTCCTCAAATATAGAAATAAATAATACCTAAATCATAGGAATAATTTTCAAAAACCATGTAATAGTTGTGAAAACACTCTAAAGCACAAAACATGGTAGACCAATATTATTGTCATAATTAGAAGAGCCTATCTTCTATTATAGAAAACTAGAATCAAAAGTATATAATAACAATCAGATACATATATGGGAATCAAAGTGTTAAGAAGAGGAGTAACAGGATCAGATCTGTGTTTTTAGAAAGGTTACTTTGGCAGAAGTGTGGAGAATGGATTGGCAGGGGATGAGGGACACAGGAGAGTGGAACCAGGAAAAAGAAACATTGGCCGCAGGGAGACCAGCCATTAGCATACTGTTGCAAACAGCTCAGGCAAGAAATGATGGATTCAAGAGACATCATAGAGGTAGAATCAGTAAGTTTTGGCAATCAATCCATTGGTGGGTTGTTGTGGGGAGGTGAGTATGAAGAAGCAGGGAAACAGTAATTTTTCATATCTGAGACGTCAGAACTATTAAATAGTATATACTATAAACTATCACTTTTCTTCCTCATGTACTGTAAATAATAGAGAAATTCAGTTGGCTCTTCTGTATCTAATGATTGGGCAATCAAATTCTTTCCCTTCCATTTGTTTTCTGATCCTTCTGAGAGCAGTATCAAGGAGTCACAAATTTCTCATATCTGAGTTTTGTTCCCTGGATGTGGTGTATGGCACAGGGGTACCTTTCATGGGGGCCTGGATAAACGTCCTATGGAATGGGTTGGTCCCCCACGCAGCACTCATTCATGGATGCCAAGAGCAGTCTAGTCAAGTAGAGAATCTATTAATTGACCAAGCGTTAGTCAGAGCTTCCCTGGTGGCTCAGACAGAATCTGCCTGCAATGCAGGAGGACCAGGGTTCGATCTCTGGTTTGGGAAGATTCCCCTGGAGAAGGAAATGGCAACTCACTCCAGTATTCTTGCCTGGAGAATCCCACGGACAGAGGAGCCTGGTGGGCTACAGTCCGTGGGGTCGCAAAGCTGGTAACTGGCCAAAGAGGACTCCAAAAAGGTTCAAGTTGGAGAAGTATACCAAGTGCTAGTTCTTAGGGTGAGGCAAGGCGGTAAGAGGAAAAAAATGAATCACGAGGTCAGACATTAGAGCGGACTGAGGAAAAGGTAAGAATGAGTATGAGATAAGCTGGGGTGAATGGTTCAGGACAGCAGCCATGAATTCTGAAAGAATGAGGGAGGCCTGTTTTCATGCAATGTGGGTAGGCTGGTACAGGCAAATACTTGATAGCTTAAGGCACTGAACAAGCCCAGACACTGTATATGGAATCCCTAGTCTCTGCATCAACAGCTGAAGAAGCTTACATTCTTAGAATTCTAGCAGAGGTTCCTATTCCTGTTTCATTTTCCTAAGATTTGCAGTAGAACTATATATTCTCAATATGTAAGAGCACAAGTTTCTTACACCTCCTTCAAATTCATGGGACAGATGATTTGTAATTCAGAAGTCTAAATCCAAGGCTATCTATCTTTTTCATTCTATTAGGTTACTATTTTCAAAGACAAATCCTCTGATTTATAAATACAGGCTACTTCATTAACTGTGTTTAACAGGTAGCAGAAGCTTTGTTACTGACAACTGCCAGGCAGTGACTTGGAACACAGCCCTTGGTTTTGAATTTGCTGTAACATGATCCAGAGCACATAGCACATATTTTACTTCAAGAGAGATCTCTAATTTTGTTAAACTTCTTGCTCTGGCTGCCACAATCTGTGCATGCTGCTCTAGGCTCTCCAAGTTCATATAGGCCTTGTGGTTGACAAAGAATAAAATAAGGGGGTAGGAAATGCTCAGAAAAAAAATACACTGACTGTTTCCCCATTCCTCCCAATACAGTCGTAGTTATAAAAGGGATAAAAGGCTTAGGCAAGAAAAAGCCTGTGAGGGAAAATCCAAGCTGGGAATGGCTCTGTAATCACAGCTGTCTCTGATTCCTTTTCATCTGAATCTTGACCTTTGTTCTGTTGTAAGAGTTCTCTCCATCCTCTATCTGGGGCAGTCATTGCCATCATCTTCCCTGGTCTCCAAGAGTCCTCGGATTGCCTAAGCTCTCAGTTACGGGCAATTCCCTTCAGTCTACCAGAAATAAGGGTGGCATTTTTCAGGTGAATTTTTTATTAAGACAGAAAGAGGAGACAAAAGCAAGGAGACTTGGATGCTTAGGACTGGACAGGATTCTTCGTTCTTTGACAGTGATTCTCAAAGTGGGCTTCCAAGGTCAGGGAACTCATTAGAATTGCCAATTCTCAGGCCCCATCCTCAACTTCTGAATCAGACACTCTGGGAATAAGGCCCAGTCCTCTGTCATTTACAAGTTCCTCAGGTAATTCTAGTACAGGCTCAAGCTTGAGAACCACTGTTCTAAAGGAACTACAACCTAGTCCTAGGTAGCCTTGACCAGGCTTCTTTTTCTTTCCTTGTGTCAACTATGTTTGGTTCTGTTTGCCTACAGCCTGCTTACTAGCAGCTGACTCTACTTTTGGGCCAATGGACTTCATGTGGTGGGCTAGCACATGTACCAAGTATTACTACCACTAATCATTCCAGAAGATTCCAGATTTTTTTTTTTTGCTTGTTTCTCGTGTGCTCTGCGCTTAGTATAGTGTTTCACTTAATCCTCACAATATCTCCTTAAGGGAAGAATCTGAATCTTCCAAATGAGGAAATGTAGACTCAGAGAAGGTGACCTGCTAAAGGGAAGCCAGGAAAAATGAGACAGGGCCAAGATTTCATACCTATGTGTCTATGACTCCAAAGCCCATATGTACAGCCTTGATTTCATACTGCCTCCACACAGCTATGAGGCTCCTGTACCAGGCACCACAGTCTGGGCAGCTTCGGTCATCACATATCAATTCACTGTCTAGCTGACTCCTCTCCTTCTGCACTAGCCTTTTCATAAATTATACCAGGACAAGTTACTTCACCTCACTGAGCTTCAGTTCCCTTGTCTGTAGGCTGGGGAAATAACCTTTACCTCAGAGAGTGGCTTTGAGAATCAAACAGGTAAATGTGTGTGAGAGTGTTGTCAATTGTAATAGAAATGAAGGGTATTATTAGCTCCATTCTACAGATGAGGAAATGTAAGGTCACTGTGGTCAGCTGATTTAGATAAAAACTGTTGGCTTTCCACCAGATATTTGAGGGTGTGAGGAGGCCTCTGCTCCCAAACTATCTCTGCTTGCAACTCCAAGCAGAGAGACAGCTACATTTCATAAATTTCTCAGGTCAGGACATCAAACAGGCAGATATCAAACAGATATTAAGCAGGTCAAGGTATCAAACAGACACATTTTGACCAAGAGAGATGAGAATGGCCTAGAACTGAGGCACTGTGAGGAAGTACTGGCTTAGCCACTAGCTGTTGAAATAAGCTTTTGGCAGCCAGAGGACACAGGGTCAGAGTGAGGGGAATGAAGAGAGCGATCTCTGCTATGAGAAGTAGGACAGCTTGAAGGATTGGGCAGGTTCGCCATTTTGCTGATGGCGCAATTATCCATTTTACCATTTAGATCCACATTTAGCAATTAGCCTGCAATTAAAAATAAATAATTTTTTTAAGATGGAAAAAAGGAAAACAAATTTTAAAGAGATTTTTAATTTTTATTACTTTTGTTGTTGGCCACACTGCACTTGTGCAATATCAGTTCCCTGACCAGGGACTGAACCTGGCTTACAATGCCGAAAGCCCAGAATCCTAACCACTAGGCTACCAAGAAAGTCCCTAAACAATCTGTCATTGTTGTATAGTATACTTCAGAACAATCTTCTCTCTTCATTTGTCCCTTTCCCCTTCCTCTGTATGTCAGCTTTCCAAGTTTTTCATTTTTATCTTTTCATACTTCCTTCTGACAGATGAAGTTAGTTCTCTGTAACTAGACATTCACTCCAAGACTTTCTACTCCCTTTCTTTTTCATGGTATGTGCAGAGCACATACAATGTTTCAAAAAAGGTAGAGGTCAGCAAGCCAAGGGAGAAAGTTGGTGCATTCTGTAGAATCCAGCAGTGTTATACCAACAAGACCCGAGAAGCCCTCAGCAACGCTGGACGGTCTGTGCTTGAGTTTCATAAAGACTGATCTGACCAAGAAGGTATCATGTAAGTTTTCATGTGATGGTTTTTATACAGGAGTATTCTTTTAAGCTATTTCTTTTTCCTTGTATGAAATTTATTTTCTCTGAAATATAATTTCTGAAAGATATATGATAAATACTGACTAGAGGCTGGATATTAAAGCAAACCCCCTCTACCTGCTCTCTGTGTGGCAATTCACTCTTCTGCAAGTAATGTTTGGAAAAGATCCATTTCTACAGGGGTAAGCTTTGCTTAAAATAGGATTCTGTGTATCATTGAAGACATTCAAGCATAGCATAAATTACAACCATCTTCAAATGCCCCCAGGGAATTCACGTACCATTCCCTACTTATGTCATAATTAAAAGGAAAAGCCACACTTGGCCAAATTTCTGGCCCATCCAGCCCAGAATTTGTACAGGGGGACTCAGAGACATTTTGGCAGTAGGACTGGAAAGGGTGTGGTGGTCCTCATTAATGTCAACCTCAAAGATTATGGATATTTCACAAGATTCTCTTCACAAGCTATTTTGGTTTTATATTCTACCAATATAGTCTAACTCCTTCTTGGAATCTCTTTTCAGCTCAACGTGTACTGTTGCTTTAGGTGGTGAGTTCCCTAGGTTTTTCTGCCTACTGTGTAAAGTCTCACTTCCTTTTGTCTTGGATTTGACTCTTTTGACTTTTAAGGTCTATTCCGAGCTCCAGCCAGTGAATAGTTCTGACTACTATTTACTCTGTACATACCCTTTATGATGCTTTCATAATGAGGATATGAGTGGGACCTACCTTATAGGTATAATAGGTATTGAAAGATTCAATTACACGTCAAGTGTTTAGACCTGTGCCAGGCACAGAGTGAGTACTAAACTAGCACTAATTATTAGTGAACTTTGGCCATTGCCTCTATCTTCACCTTCCTGGGTTAAAGAATCCTAACACTTTGAGGCTGTCTCAGAATAGCACCTTCTCACTCCATTCTTGAAGTACATTTTCCCTTTCTTAAAACCCTCAGAATTAAATATTCTGTTCCAGACAAGGCTGTACGAGGTTTAATTGTTTTTTTCAAAAATAGGATAGTATGGTATTCTGTTTCTAGTCTGTTTTCTATTGACACACAGTATCTTGTTGACCTTACCACCCAAAATGGTGAGTCAGCTGAAATTGTTCTAGAAATATCTACAACTCCTAGGTCTCTTTCCAGAGCCATAAGTAACAACAGATCTTATAGATATTGTATAGTTAGGATTTTTAAATAAATGTTTTACCTTGCTGAGGTAATGTATTATACCTTTTCCCTACTCCCTCAATTTTGAGAGGTTTGCTTGCAATTTATCCTGTGCCAGCTTACCACTTCACTACTGAGAAGAGCTTAGTGCCAGCTACAAGCACAGAAACACCACTGTGTATACCTTATTTTACACGACTTATAACATTTAAGTAAGGCAGGGACCATGGGAATCTCAATGCTGACACCTCTCCATCCAGAGAAGCACCCACTTTTTCCAATCCTCCATTTCATTCTGTAAATTAGCTCACCTTTCATGGCAAAACATTTCCCCAAGTCCCATAACAACTCATTTAAGAGCAACAAAAATGTCAACAGTATGGAAGCTTGTCAAAGCTTTTTAAAAAGTCTATGTAAACTCTATCTCCTAGTTTCTCTTTGTCAATATGTTTGTTTACTAATAGATTAGTCAGACATGATTTTTCTCTCTCAGAGACCCTGCTATCTTTCTTCCAAAGGTCATGTTTGACTGTGACTCTAGATTTATTATTTGGCTATAAAACAATGACTCAGAGATTTCCAGATTTTGCTTTTTAAGAAAAATTTTTAACATAATCGTTAAATGTCAGTGCTGGAAGGAACCTTAAGAGATGGACCAATTCTCTCCATTTTACAATGAGGAAGTTGAGGCCTGAAAAGGCTCCTGCCAAACTCATTTTCATTTATCAGTCTTTTAACAATTTGAATAAAATGCTTATTCTAGATTGTGTTAAAATATTTGGGCATATGTTTTCTCTGATGTCTCAAATGGAATGCATTTTCTTACCAGGGAATATACAATAAATATAATTTACAGAAACAAAATGTTCTCAAGAACTCCAATATTTTTAAGAGAAGCTTAATATCCCTGGTGGCTCAGAGGTTAAAGTGTCTGCCTGCAATGCAGGAGACCTGGGTTCTGATCCCTGGGTTGGGAAGATCCCCTGGAGAAGGAAATGGCACCCCCACTCCCGTATTCTTGCCTGGAGAATCCCATGGACGGAGGAGCCTGGTAGGCTACAGTCCACGGGGTTGCAAAGAGTCAGACACAACTGAGCGACTTCACTTTCACTTTTACTTTCAATATCTAATATTTAACTGTTGGCACTTCCTTTAGCTCACAGATTTGCTTTTGATTGCATTATTCCTATTAAGAATTCTACTCCCCAAACATACCTTCTTTCTTGTTATGGTTAAAATCACTTTGGAAAGCTTCTATTGTGTCACTGTGTGCCAGGGCTTCCTTCCCAGGTGGTGTTAGTGGTAAAGAACTCACCTGCCAACGTAGCAGACATAAGAGACCTGGGTTCAATCTCTGGGTCAGGAAGATCCCCTGGAGAAGGAAATGGCAACCCACTCCTGTATTCTTGCCTGGAAAACCCCATGGACAGACAGAGTCTGGTGGGCTACAGTCCATGGGGTTGCAAGAGTTAAACACGACTGAAAGCAACTAAGCACTAGCACTGGGCACTGTTCTAAGCATATCACATAGATCTTCCTTTAAAGTTCAAAGGTATACAATAGGAATCCACAATGCTTGAAGACAAGAAGTGGACACGTTTAGGTTGGAGGAGGTAATGACTGGATGAGGGCATCGAGAAGACTTCTGGGGTGCAAGCAGTGTTCTGTTTCTTGATCGGGGTGACATACAGGAATGTGCTAAGTTTGTGAAATTCACTGAGCTGTTTGGCACATGATCTGTGTAGCTGTCTGTATGTATGGCATACTTCAGTAAAATTTAAAGGAAAAAATAACACACATTATGGACCTTAAGTCAACTCGATTAGATAGGTATTATTATTATTACCCACATTTGACAGATGAGGAAATTGAAATACAGAGAATGGAAGAACTTACTGACGATCATGGAGCTAGTGTGTAAATAAGACCGGAACTTGAACTTAAGTAGTCTGACTCCACAGTTCATGTTCTTACTTAGTACACTATATAGCACTTTCCTGGATTTTTGTTTTTCAATAGCAAAGTTATTTGCTTTCTAATATTATAATGACTTTGTATTTGATCATAACTACATTTTATTTTATTATAGTAAGTTTTGTATTTTCCCTCATCATACGTCACCACCTCTTGCTTCAACAACATACATGCACGTGCACACACATCTACACAGGAAAATGCTTTAATGACATAATTTCCCTGCTCTTGCCGTTTCTTTTGTGCCTTTCTGTGTCCCTCAGAAATATCCATGGTGACTTTCCCCATGAAACTGAAGTATATAAACCCCTACCTGAAATTCTAAGAACATTCTCAATGTAGGGGCAACAAAACTCCTCCAGAATCCTCACAACTCATCTCTAAGAGCAGAAATCACACTGTGGTTTTCTGTTTTAACCCTAAACATTTTAGGGATTCCCAAAAATCACACACAAAAGAAAAACATCTTAGGCACTCTGGATTCCAACTGACTCTACCTCTGATTGCTGTGTAACCTCTGGGCAAGTCAAAAGGCTTTCATAAATAAGCGGAAGATTTTCAAAGATTCACGAGGGTTGCTGAAGAGTACTGGAGGCCCAGGGGAAGGGGCAAATGTACAGAAGGAAGGAACTACCACTATTGGTGCAAGTGTCAGTTCTGTGTTGGATCACATTAGAGAAGTTTATGGTCATTAGCTCAGTTGATCTTCATCATCACTATTTGTAAGAGGCATTCATAACCCCCACTTTGTAGATGAGGAAAATGAGGCTCAGACAAGTTCACACCAGCTCTTGGCTGGCTCCAAAGCTCATGTTTTTCCATTACATTGCATTACCTTTCAAAAGCTGATGTCCCTTTGCCTATTCTCAAGTAAAACCATCACAGAGAGAGAGAAGAAAATGGTGTGAGTGAATATACGACATATTTTCCTTTTGAAAAGCGCTTACTAAGAGAATGCACTTACTCTTTATACACAACACAAAGCTGCTTTTTGCAGGACGAGAAAGCTGTTTGGAACAATATTACTGATCAGTTAATTCCACTCATCACATTGAATCACACTTTTTCTTTAGTCTCTTTCCTTGGAGAGCACTGAAGAAAAAAAAATAGTTCAAAAATGTTATGGGTCTTATCCGTTTTAAAACAAAAATTCTCACTATAAATACTGTGTCCAAACAATAGTACAAATTAGAGTAAATTTAACAAATTCAAACTTATAAATCTATGATCCTGTCCATGAGGTATTCATGAGTCATAATATTTTTCAATATTCCGTATATAGTTAATAAAGCACTCTACCCTTCATTCCTTATAATCAGTGAAAGCAGAGTGGTTACAAGCATGAATTCTTATAGCTTTTTATTTATTTTTTTAACTGGAGGGAGATTACAGTGTTGTATTGGTTTCTGCTATACAACAATGCAAATCAGCCATAATTACACATATATCAGCTCCCTCTTGAGCCTCCCTCCCCTCAACCCATCCCACCCCTCAAGGTCATCACAGAGCATCAGGCTGGACTCCCTGTGTGACATAGCAACTTCTCACCAGCTATCTATTTTACATATGATAGTGTATACATGTCAATACAGACATGAATTCTCATGTCACACTCCCTGGGTTCAAATTCTGGCTCCACTTCTAAATAACTATATGACCTTTGCTTGTAGGGTTGTCAGATTTAGCAAATAAAAATGCCAGTCAGTCAAATCTGAATTTCAGAAAATAATATTTTAAAAGTATATGTCTCATCTAGAATTATTCATTGCTTATTAAAATTTAAATTCAATTGGGCATCCTGTAATTTATCTGGCAACCCTACCTTGAATGAGATACTTAATCTCTCTGTGCGTCAGTTTCATCAACTGTAAAATGGGAACGATATTATGATAGTAGTACCTAGCTCATGGATGGTGGTGAGGATAAATGTTAATTGCAACCATGCCTGACACAGAGTAAGCACTATATAAATAATAGCTTTGATTCCTCTATTTACATTAATACGAGTTTGACTTGAGCTTCTTGCTTTAAAAAGGACAATGAAAGAACTACTTTATACATAATTTACTATGTGCAGAACCAAAGTAGAAGAGTGATCCTGAAGTGTATTGTTATGCATACTCACACCGAATACCTTACTCTTTTCTTAACTAGGAAACATATTCAATAAATAGCCCAGCATTTTACAACCCAGACACAGTTTCTTCTGTTATTGTTCATACTAATGACCTTTCCATACAGCAGTAACCTTTTATGTTTTGAGAGTCTGGTAAAAAAGAAAAAATAATCTCTTTTTAGCATATGTTTCATGAACTAAATCCATCCTTCACAACATACTAAGCACTCATTTCTCTATATTTGCATGGAAGGATTCTGTATACTGTTGATGCAAAAGTTACTTTAAAATTTAAGAGCTGGTATATTTCAGTTTCTTGTAACACCTGAGAAAAACCCAAACACATAATAAAATGCATTGTACAAAATATTTAAAATGTAATCTATTTGTATCTGCTTTCATGATCTCAGATTGTAAATGTCTACCACTATTTTCACAATTTATATGAAAAGCATGATTTATCTGTGTTAATTTCAAGTTGGCATTTGGCCACTTGAATGCTTACCTTCACATATGGTTAACTATAGGGATGTGTGAAGTTTCATAAAAGGTCAATAGCACAGAAAAAAATGGAAGAACCAGAATGGTATGAATGATTCTGAAAAATTGAAGAAATATTAACTAAAGTTGCTGTGCACTTTCACAGCAGGCAAACATGATTTTGCCAGTAATCTGCGCTTTAGATTGCAATAAATTGTTCCTGTTTTTCTTTTCATTGTAGAAGACACTAACTTGGCTCCATGAAACCAGGCAGGCATGTCATCTCCCACCTCATTTTCTTTTGAGTGTAGAAGGGGAAATATAATACAAACTGTTCTGGCGCACAATAATCTATTTTACAGTTGCATGCAAGAAAACCATCCCAGAAAACTTGGCAACATAGCATTCAGATCTCTTCACATCATTTCTGTCCTTTGCTCATTCCTTTCTTTATTGTCACTATCATGCATTCAAAGGGCAATCTATGTATGCAGGGACACAGCAGAAATATTTAGTAATATCATCTTATGGACATGAGATTACCAATCATTACTTTGAAGAAAAGTGTATAGTTTTTGCAGATAGATATTATGTCTGTAGGCATGACATCATTTGACTGGACCAAAACATAGAATAATTATTCAAGAAGTGATTTTCTAAATAGGAAGTGAACGGTCCCAACTTGATTTCTATTTTTTATGCCCTGTATTGACTTCTTACCATGAGGTTACAAAGCATTTCTCTTTGCAATTCTCAGATGTGTATTTGCAATCTGACCTCTTGTTATTTTCAACTGCCTTCTAGACATCTCCACTTAGACATCATACAGGCACCTCAAATTCAGTGTCCCCAAACTAAACTCCTTATCTTTCCTTCAAACCTGGTCCTCCTGCTGGATGCCCTGGCTCAGTTCCAGGCATCAACATTTACCCATTTCCCTAAGCTTGATGTCTCTGGCATTTTAAAATTCTCCCTCTGCTCTTGTCTACATCCAATCAACCAAATGCTGTTGGTTTCACCTCCAAATTGCTTCTGGAATCTATCCCCTCCTCTTCACTCTCACAGCCATTAATTTAGTTTAATCCTTCTCCTGTATTTTTACAATGGCTTCTTAATAGGCTCATAATAGTTCCCTCTGCTTCCAGTGTCTCCTATATCCAATTTATCCTATATATACTAAATAGAGCGTGTGTGTGTATATGTGTGTGTGTGTGTGTGTGTGTGTGTGTGTGTGTGTGTTTCTTGAAAATACAAATCTGGAGCAAATTCCCCTCTTCCTTGAAACCACTCAGTGCTCCTAGGAGCCTACGGGATCAAGTCTAAAGTTTTTGGCATGGCAGACGAGGCTCACAGTCTGCCCCCTCACTCCTCCTTCCAACCTCATTGCTGGGCTGTCTCATGTAACAGGCCTCTGCTTGTTAAACCAGACTACCAGATCATCCTCAAAGAGAGCTTGTCATTCCTCTGAGCTAGTCGTTTATAACCAAGAGGACATATCATAATCTTACCTGGGGAGTGTTTGTTTGTTTGTTTGTTTTAATAAAATACAAATACCCTTTCTCCATCCCAGACCCACAAAATCAGAATGTATACAAATGGAACACAGTATCGGTAATGTAACTAGGTCACCAGGTGATGGGAACACACACACTCGCTCAGGCATTTGCTCATTCTATCTGGAATGCTCTTTCTTCTCCACTCCCCTTCCCCATTTCTCTACCTAGCTACCTCCTATCCATTTTTCAAGGCATAGTGCAAATATCACCTTTTTTGAGAAACCTTCCAGGATCTACACAAATAAAATGAATTGCTCTTTGGTGCCTGTTGCTGTAACCTTTTGAAATTACTTGCTATTATCATTCTGTATCACTTTGGGTGCTCCTTGGTTTTTTTAAATTTCTTTTTAAAGTCTTTTACACATTTTTAAAAGGTTACTGAGTGTTCCTTGTCTTGTGTGTGTGCGTGTGTGCTATTTCTTGCAGGAAAGCAAACTCTGCATTTCTTTCTATTCTGAGTACTTAGCACAGATATGGGCACTGTGCTCAAGAAGTATGTGAGGAAGCAAAGAAGGGAAAAGAAGAGAAAGGAAACAGGGAAAGGTGTTATAGCCCAGACTGGCTCTGGAGCCCAAGTATATAAAAAAAAATTTCCATCTTCCATTTCTCAGCGAAAATCCCCTGTGGCAGTCTATAGTTGCACTCTCGTAATGTGCCTCATGGTGGAACATACTAAATTCTAACTAATCTTAAAATATCGATTTGGTACAGAAAAACAAATGAGTAGAGTGGGAGCTTTGCTTGTCTACAATGTTGAGTTTCTGCCCCAGAAATTACTGGTAGTCCCTGATAACGGTCCTGTAAAGGCTGCCTGCTATTCTCCAGTTCTGTTCATGTTCTCTGAGTACAGAAGCAATAAAGCCATGGCAGTTTCTGCCACAGGGTGACAGAGCCTCAGTGAGCAAGTTGAGGGGTAATTTTCACACAGCTGCGTTTCTTAGAGGCCCTGGCGACAACTTCCTTTTCCTCAGCGTGAGCTGATGGCATAGTCACTTCCTATTCGGTCTCAACTGCCAGTTTTTTTCTCCTGTTTTTAACTGCCACCTTTGACTAGAACTGTTTTCTCAAGAAGCCTACAAATTAAAGAACAAGTGGTCAATTCAATACATTTCAAAAAAGTTATTTCCAAGGGGGAAAGTATCACCCAAACTGGTTGTCTAGCATCATTTCATGGTAACCCATGAATGGTTCTCCTGTGACTAAAATATGCACTCTGGAGAGTACAGAGAAGCTACCTGACTTCATTACAAAGAGCCTAGTCTCCCAAAGAATCTCTTCTAAGAAACTCCCCAGTCTCCTCATGTACCCTATAGCAATACAAAACACAATTATAGGATGAATGGTACAGTGAGCCCTGGTCTGTCATCATTAAGGAGACCGTGAGTGAAGGCTGGCAAACTTCTGAGGCCTTTCACCTTGGATCCAAGGCCTCTGATGATCAACAGTGAGACTCTGTGAGTTTAGGCAGGCAGCAAAACTGGAACCAGGAAGTTATTTCTTATCCTTCTATCTTTCGAGTTCCATCTCTATATGTGAATAAAATGTTCAGGCCAGGTCTACCTCTCAGTTTTGGAACCACCTGGTAAAGGCAAGAAGTAATGAGCTCAATTCTTTTCATATCTAAATGCAAATATTTTGAAGCGTATATGTAAAGAAATGTTCTAAGCAGGAAACCGCTTAAACAGCATCTGCTTCCACCCACCTCCTCTGTCGCTCCACTCCCCTTAGTAGCATCAGGAAGTAAAGCTAGCAAGAAAAGTCAGCTGTGCTATTAGTATGGCAGAGTACTGTGTGAGCCCCCAAAAGTGCAAGGCTATTCAGGAGAATTAAGCAATTACACAGGTTTAATTCTCCTTGACTAAGAATTGATTCAATATGTTTTTCATTGGGATGCTTTGCTGGAACAATAGTGAGGCTACAACATCTGCAAGAACTATTATTATTTTGTGGTTTCCAATTTGATACCCACAGAGAGTAAAGAGAGTTACAGTATCACGTACACTTTTACAAAAGAAAAAGAACCGGTGAATGGTATATTTCCAAATATTAATAGAGTCTGGTAGCTTACATCAAAATATTCCTACCACTGGACGGTGAGGTTCTAGAATTACCCAGATAATTTCCTGTAGTTTCAAATACTCAGATAATTGAAAGAAATTCAGATACTTGTATCAACTTCTCTTACACTTCAGACACATATGAACTTTATCCATTTTAATGTAGTCATTAGTCTCAAAATGTGATAGTCAATATGAAACCCTACCTTTAAATTTGATAAAGTGGTGTAAAAGGTCAAATTTATCTCAATGAGGTAATATATTTGAAGGCTCCCAGGTAATGCCTTGTACATTAGAACATGGCCCCATGATAAAATTTTTAAAACACAAATCATTAAATTTTTCCTAAAGTTATTTTCTGTTCAATAGTAGTTTTCATTAAGTAGTAGTCACTCGGTGGTGGCAGATGATCTATAATTTACACAAAGGTAGCTTAAAAATACTGCTTTGTTTCCAGTACTCCCTTGATATGGCCCAGTATCCTGTGGGATTGTTTGTTTTAAACCCACCCCACTACACTGAACTGAAATATTCAGGGAATAGGGATTCTTAGGTCTGTTACCTGGTTAGTAACCCCTAATGCAAAGAGTATAGAGCATGGTGTTTCAAACGCAGGCACCACTGACGTTTAGGGCTGGCTAATCCTGAGTTGTAAGGGTAGCCCTGTGCATCAGACTGGGCTTCCCTTGTAACTTAGTAAAGAATCTGCCTGCAGTACAGGAGATCTGGGTTCGACCCCTGGGTTGGGAAGATCCTCTGGAAAAGGAAATGGCAACCCACTCCAGTATCCTTGCCTGGAAAATCTCATGGACAGAGGAGCCTGGTGGGCTGCAGTCCATGGGGTCGCAATGAATCAGGCATGACTGTCTCTGACCTCTACCTGCTACCAGTAGCGCCCGTCCCACCCCTTAATTTCTGACAACCAAAAATGTCTCCAGGAAGCAAATTTTCCCCTGGTTGAGAACCATGGTCCTAATGCATGACCCCATTATTGCCTACATTAACGTTTGGCCACTTTTGTCTATCTACACTTTAGCTATGGGCCTAATCCAATCAGTAAATATTTATAAACATAGGAAAAATCAAATATTTAATATTGGGGGCATGACAAATGTCAAGAAACTGAAGCCACAGGTTGTTAATTTTAATTAACTTCTGCTGGGCTCAAGGATACAGTCTAACTTGGAATTCACTGACTTTGCTTAATATATAATTAAGCATATAATTAGTATATAATTTTACTTTATTTATATGGCTATTAAGCATTCATAGCCACTCAGGTCACATCAATCAAGCAAGTACCAAATCTGATCTCAGACATTATGTTACACCCTCTGGGGCTACTCAGAACATAAGATATGGTATCTCCCTTCAAGCTGTGGGAAAACATTGTAACATATTATCAGACTCTAGGCCGACATTTTGGAGTAAAAATATTCAAGTGCCCTTTTGTGTGGGGGATAACAAAAGCATCCTTGAGTTTCTTGTCATTTGTTTAAATTAAGAAATAGACACATGAAAAAGCATAAGCAAATTACAAGTTCAGTTCAGTTGCTCAGTCGTGTCCGACTCTTTGTGACCCCACGAATCACAGCTCACCAGGCCTCCCTGTCCATCACCAACTCCCAGGGTTCACTCAAACTCATGTCCATCGAGTCGGTGATGCCATCCAGCCATCTCATCCTCTGTCGTCCCCTTCTCCTCCTGCCCCCAATCCTTGCCAGCATCAGAGTCTTCTCCAGTGAGTCAACTCTTCGCATGAGGTGGCCAAAGTAATTACAAGTAACTCCATGTAAAAACCCAAGAGATCTCTATCAATAATAATAACAACAAATAGTTTATTTAATAGCACAAAAGCTAGAGAAAGGTAGAAAGTTCAGCAAGATCTCAAACGCAGTGTTTTTAAGGAAATGCCTCGATAGTTCAGATCTCAACATGTAGCATTCAGTCTTCCACATGCTTACATAACTCTAGCACAAAATCATGTCAGGAAAAGTCACTTCTTAGATATGTTTACATTATTTATTAAAATTATACAACTTGCCCTTTAAAGTAGTTGTGAAATTAAAGTAACAGAAAAGAATTTAGGGAACAGAAAAATGAAAGAGTTGAACCAGGCTATCAATAAAACACTATACCAACTAGCACTATACCAAACTCAGCGAAGAATTGAAAGGAAATCCATCCGTTCATTCATTCAGTGAATATCTACTGAGGGTTTCCTATGTGTCATACATTGTTCTAGGATCTGAGGATACTGCAATGAACATAACCAACAAAAATCTTGCCCTCAAAAAGCTGACATTCTATCCAAATAATTCTTATGTAAGAGAAGCAAATGAAATGCATGATATAAGAGAAAAGAACTACAATGTGAGTGCTGCTCCCACCAACACGCAATAGGAAGAGTCTGAAAGAAGGCTTGCAGCAACGAGGAAGAATCAGTGGGGGTGGAACATGAGATGGGCCTTAAATGATGGAGCTTGATTCAGACCCTTGTTACTGAAGGTGTGGTCTAAGAATCAGCACTATCGTACCACCCAGGGACCGGTTAGCAATGCAGAATCTTGGACCCACTCCAAGCTTGCTAAATCAAAATTTGCACTTTAAAAAGAATCCCAGGGAACTGCTATGGAGTTTACATGACACTGCAGGTTTCTGGCCAGGCTGGCATTAAGTGTGAACTGGGCTGGTGGGAAATCCAGACTGGATTGAGGCCTATCGTCAGGCTGGAAGTACTGAGGGCCTGGAATTGAGGATATCCTTTATCATCTGAATGGATACAGAAAGTGTGCTGTATATACATGCAAAGGAATATTATTTGGCTATAAAAGGAAATCCTGCCATTTGTGACAATGTGGATGGACTTTGAGGGCCTTATGCTAAGTGAAATGTCAGACAGAGAAAGACAAATACTGTATGATCTCACTTACACGGGGAATCTAAAAAATACCAAACTTACAGAAACAGAGGGTAGTTGGTGGTTGCCAGGGGAGGGTGATACGGGAAACAGGTGAAGGTGGTCAAAGGGCTCAAACTTCCAGTTAGAAGACTGTTACATTCTGGGGATGTGATGTACGGCATTGTGACTTATAGTTAACAATACTGTTTTGTATACTTGACAGTTGTTAAGAGAGCAGATCTTAAAAGTCAGAAGGACCTGAGTTTGAATTCCCAGCTCTCCCACTTCTTAATTAAGTGATATTTGGGTCAAATTATTCAAGCTCACTGAGCCTTTTTTGCATTTCAGTAAAATGGAAGAAAAGTAATATGACCTCAGAGGGCCATTGTGAAGATTCAGTAAGGTAAGACACACACACACACACACACACATATATGTATACAGCACTTAGAGGTCCCTAACAGAAAGAAAATGGAACTCATTAACGATAGCTAAATATATTGATAACAATGACATGCTATCTTTTGAGACAGATTCAAAAGAACAAGAGAAACATTTCTCGTCTGCCAGAGCCCCAACACCACGGTGGGTACAGCCCTACAATAACCGGCAAGTTAGGGAACTCCATCCTCATTTTAAACTGGCACTTGTGGTTTCCCAAAGGTGCCTTCCTAATGAGATGACTGCAATTGCGATTATTATTATTTTTAATCTCGCTACTGTTAGGTTACTCTCCGAAGAGTCTGCCTCCCTGCTGGAGTGGAACTTCAAATGGGGTGGAGGCAGGGACTTGCCGAAACCACTGCTCTGTATGCTGAATTCAATAATACGGCCTGCGAATGACCCAATCTCATTTCCCAGGCCTCTATTTCCCTCATTCATTTTTCTGTCTAGGTGCCATCTGTTTTCCAACTTCCGTCTCTCTTACACGTGCTTGTGATGAGGAGATGCCCCAGTCTGGTCGCCCTCCCCCAACCGCCCAACTGGTAGCCCAAGAGGTAGAGGTAACCCCAGTCCTAAGGCACCTGAAGCCTGACGGGGGCGGGGAATCCGGAAAGAGGAGAGCGGCCACGGACCCCCGCCCAGCGGCGCGGCCCCAGCTGGGGACACGCGGGAGAGAGCAGGGGTCTGCTGACTCGGACTCGGCGGCCCTCTGCGCCCCCGCCCTCGACCGCGTCGAGGACTTGAGAAGGAATTCCGACACCCGCCAAGTTTCAACTCAACACTTCTCCAAGGCTGCGCCGCCCGTGCCCTCGCAAGCCTGCCTGCAACGTGGCCGCGTCCGGGACGCCCTCGGACCCCGCGGGTCACCCGAACTCTTCCCTTCTCTGTCCAGGCCGAGGCGTGCTCCACGCCCCCAGTCCCCGAGCTCTCCTCTCCGTGGGCCAGGAGAGCCTCCCTCTTCCCGGGCTCCAGGAGCCCCAGCCCAGCCCCTTCCCAGCGCAGTCCTAGCTCTCCTGACACCGCCCGGCGGCGGGGCGGGGGCAGGGCCAGCGGCGGAACCGCCCCCAACCGCCTCCCGGGCCCAGCGAGCGGGCGGGTGGCTGGGGCGCCTCCACCTCCTCTTCCTAAAGCGGCGAGGCGCAGACGAGCGGCATCACTGGAGCCCAGGTCCCGGCCACTGCCACACACGGTGTCAGGCGCTCAAGAGCAACAGCAGCGGAGGCGGCGGCCAGAGCGGCGGGCGGGCGCCGGAAAGGTAGACTGAGTCCTGGGGAGCCTCGCGGCGGACCAACCACCTCCCGGCCCCGGGCCGCGCGCGCCCCCCGCCCCGTCACCCAACTCGTGTGTGTCCTTCCAGGCCCGGGTCGAAAAGCCTGAGAGGGCCGCCGACCTACCCCTGGAGGAGGAGCCAGTCGGAGCCCGAGGCGCCGCCGCCGCCGAAGCCGCGCGGAGCCGCTTTCGCCTTCATGGCCCACTCACCGGTGGCGGTCCAAGTGCCCGGGATGCAGGTGAGGACGCCCGGGCCGCCCCCCGCCGTCCACGTGACTGCCCGGGAGCTCGGGGCGCGCTCCGCGCTGGGCGCCGGCGACGAGAGGCGGCCCGGGGCTTCCCGACCGGAGCCGGGCCGGGCGCTCCGGCCAGGTGACCCGGACGGAGAGCTCTCGGTGTTTCCCGGCGTGTAAGCTAGGCGGTGCAGTGTGCCGGCCGGGCGCGGAGGGACTGGGGCGCGCGGCTCGTTGGGGATGCCGGGGGCTGCGGGGGGGCGTTAAAATAGGCAGGGGCGGGACACCTGCGCCGGCTGAGCTGGTGCGCTTGTGGGGGTGGGAATGGAAGCACTTCACTTGGGAGAGATGGAGGTGTCTCGGAATTCGTGGGGTAAAACGCAAGTGGTGCTTATACACACACACACACACACACACACACACACACACACACACACACGACACAAGTTGGGGCGGAGCAAGGCAAGGGGGTGTCGGTGGTGGCGGCTTTGAATTGGGCTCTTCCTGTGTGCGTAGAGCAAAGAGCGAGGTGACTTTTTTCCCCCTTTGGGGACTGCTGCTTTGGGGCCAAGTTGTGTCTCGCCCCCCCACCGGGCGCAGCCCGTAGTGGAGGTGTGAGAAACGCAGGGTCCTAAGTTAGAGCAGCCGAGGTGATGACTCTCCCCGCCCCCGCCCCCAGCCTTTCCCACCGGAGGGCTGTGGCAGTGTGGTCGTTGCAAAGCTTTTTGTCCTGGACGACAAGATATTACGGCCTGGGACCTAACTTTTTATCTTTTACATCTTACCAGCCCTCCCCCTTACATTTTCATTTTATTAAAGAAGAAATAAACTATGTCCACAAACTTTCTGCATTGTTAGGTTTTTAAATCGGTGCATTTCAAGCTATCTACTAAATGTTATCCAAGTTGAGTAGCTTTTAAGCATTCACGTTTTATTTTTTTTCCTTTGCTAGACAGCCTAAACACCCCCACTTATGACGAGGTAAAAGACTAGAAACACTTAAGCCTCATTATCTTCTAAAAATGTGGAAGCAAAAGTTTTCTAAGTTCAGAAAAAATGTTTAGTAAATAGCTTATGTTGCTAGTAGAAATCAAAGCGCCATGGATTGGGGCCTCAATTTACTAAATAATGCATGGAATTCATCTTAAAAAAAAAAAAACAGTTGGTCATATTTGATGCATGATCACACGAAAAAGTGATTTTTAAAATGCTTTCCCCCAAAGGACTATTTGTATCGGACATATATCTAATTTAGGACTCCTGTGTGTCTTAGGCACCCAGGCCTTTCAGCTAAATATAGGTAAGTCTGGGTTGAGTCCCAGGAAATCGATGTGTAGTTAATTAAGAAAGAGAGAGAGAGAGAGAGAGAGAGAGAGAGAGAGAGAAGGAAGCAAAGGGAAATGCGAGACATTAGGGCCTTTTAAAGGTTAATCCATTCAAGCTTTACAAAATGCCTCAAACTTCCTTCTTCTCACGCCACCCTCTCCTTCCCTCCCTTCTTCCCCCAGCCACTGCCCCTCACCCCATTCATTCAGTTCTGCCTTTGATTATATCCAGAGAATTAGTAGTTTGCCTTATCAACTACAGTTTTGCTCTGTCTGATGTGGAAGAAAGTGGGAAAACTTTCCCACCGTGCTCTCCTTTCCTTCGGGGAGTAGAACAGTCCGCTTGTGAAGTTGTCTCTGAGTGTCTCAGTACTCCTCGCTCCACTGTGTGCACGCGCTGCCTGCGTGTGCGTCAGCAGAGTGAGCACCTCCCGATCAAGTCTGATTCTGGGGAACCCTGCGTGCTGAGGAGAAAATGGTTTCTGGTCTTTATTTCATTTGTCTTGACTTTATTTGATTTATATGGTTTCTGGTCCTTATTTGATTTGTCTTTATTTGATTTACATGGTTTAGGAACTCCTTACTGTTCAGTATTTCTTGGCTCCTTGCTTTGTTTCATTATCTGATTTCCCTATCTTTTGAATTTTTAAATTTTTAAAAATCTTCCTTAAGGTGGATTAGAATGTGAGTCTCATATTTTAAATGATAAATTCTGCCTTTCATTTTATTCCTACCCAAAGTTGTGATGGCTTTGCGAAGAGCAATCATCTCAACATTTGCAAAGAAGAGAGGAATACTTGTCACTGTCTCTGTCTGAATGAAATGGTAAATTCTTGCCTTCTTATTTCCCTGCTCTCTGTAGATGTGGTTCTTAAGCATTTAGGGCAACAAAAAGTTTTCCACAGTTAAAATTGTGGGGTATCCTAAAAACAAATTTGATGTTTAGCAGCGTGACTCTCATGCCTAGACTACTGTGACTATTCTTTTGTTTAAAAGTAGTGAAGATGAGATGCAGGAATATATCACGAGCTTGTAAAAATTTTCCTCGAGTTTTCTGCAAGAGTTAGGAGCAACTTTTAGATCTTTACAGTAGTGAGAAAACTTGAGTTAGCCATGTGTTCCTGAAATTAATGTATAGTATTTCCACAAATCAGGGTGAAGTGGTCCACTGGCCAGTAACTTTTTAACAGTTTATTTTAGGGAATTATGAAGATTGATGGAAAAATGATTTTTCCAGAAATAAAAACAAAATTACTTTACCCGCAGTGTTTTTCTCCCCCTGAGGAGAGACGTGACGTTGAGCTACCTGTTCTATCACTTAAGACTTCCAGCATTCCTGACGTTCAAACAAAGAAATTTCTGTTGCCTCTAGTTTAAAATAGAAAAGAAACTTGGAGTGACGAAAGAAAACCCAGGATTTGGTCCAGTTAAAACCCTTCCTTATGAATTAGTTATTCAGACTCGTATTGTTAATATTTCTTAATATTGTGGTAATGAAATGTTTGCTATATTACACCAAATGTGAAGGATATGAATTTTTTGATGCTTAATTTGTGCTTGCTTTTGTAGTATATCGCTAAAGGAATTTTCCATACCAGGAGCTGAACTCTTGAAAAATATTTAAAGCACAACTTAAACAAAATAAACCAACAAACCTGTTTCTTTCCACTCAAATATTTACTCTTTAATGATTTAAAACATGTTTTTCTTTGAAGTTCACAGTTGTAAATCATACTTAAGTTTAAGATATTTCCCCTTAGAAACTGCATGAGTATTTATGAAGACAAGTGTTCTAAATTGGGTGTTAAATCTTTCATAAAGTGTGGGTGAGAGAATGAAGTTAAATGTTGAATTAGAGTACTAACTGTTATTATGTTATGCCTCTTGTGAAAGACTTTTTTTAACTTCATCATGTATCTTTAAATATGATCACGGTGGTACGGTTTTTAAACGGTTGTTATTTGAGATGTGAGATGGAAATGAAGGTTAAGGATTAATGAACACATTATTGAAGACTTATCTAAGAGGTGGAAAACCTTTTCTTGCATTGGTGAACCTAGTTACTGGGTTCTGGGAAGGACACAGAAGTATACTACATAATGTCTGCCCTTAAAGATCTTAAAATATTGTTGGGGATTAAATCTAGTACATGAAACATGAAATAATAAAAAATCTATGATACTTACTCTATAATAGAGGGTTTGGACTGAAAGAGTTGAAGTCTTGCCCCCAAAAGATTGTTAGGGTCCATATTGGAAGGGTATTTCCAAGCAGGGAAATACCCTGAGCAAGTGTGTGTATGCTCACAATCTTGGTCATGGGATAAAAATCACTTGGACTATGATGAAGAATTGCAATAGAGAAATAGTAGGAGGTAAGATTAGAAGTCTTGATTGGGTCCAGATTGTGGCAGTTCTTGAATGCTGGGGAAGGGTTTGGCCTTCGGACTAGCCACTATTGTTAAGTAAGGAGGGCTTAATGAACAAAGTTATATATAGGAAGAGAAATCTTAAGATTGGATGAGTAGGTAAAGTGGAGGATTGAGAGACTTCAGGTAGTTTGATCAACTGAGGCTACTTCAATGTGGCAGTCACATCTGTACAGATGCGATGGACCTTGCATTGACTGATTGCCTTCCATATGCCTTGTACTATGAGGTAGAAAATATAATTACTAGACTTAAAATTAGCCAGTTACAGAAGAAAGCATCGAAGCCATTGTGATGTCGAATATGGGGAACTGGAACAATTATGGTACATCTGAAAAAGCTGCAAAGTCAGGGAGAAGAGCCAAATCTGGTAGAATGTTAATGATTTTTGTTGCAGGCTTGTGAAGTTTGAGCTAACAGCAGGATGACAAAAATGTAGAGCTGTATGTCTGTTACCTGACTATGGAGATGGTTTCAAAGGTGTATGTATATGTGCAAACCCATCAAATTGTACACATTAAATATGTACAATTTTTTGTATATCAACATGCCTCAGTAAAGCCAGTTTTAAAAATGTCCAGCGAATACTTGAAGATATAGATCTGGAGCCTTAGTATTCATCAGACATTTACTGAGCATTTACTTTTGGCCAGTTTCTTTACTTGAAACTGAAGGATGAGAGCCATGAAGGAGGGAAAGGTCATGATGTCAGAGAGCATGTTGGAGTGAGTGCCCTCATGAGGCGGGAAGCTAAGGTGGAGGATTGTAAGAAAAGGAATGGTGATTTAAGATGCATTCGGGGATGAGAAAATGTGTCAGGGTCAGGAAGGAGTTAACTGGGGGTGGGGGAGGGAATTCTTTATTTTACTCTCATCATGAAACCTAAATTGGAAAAGGAATTCAGCTTGGTATCAGAATCTAGTATGTAGGTTTCTTACCTTCCTTCCACCTTCTGAAGGGACTAATCAGCTTTGTAATTTGAGATAGAAAGAGATAGAAAGCAGTGCTCGCACTAATACGTAAACCCAAACCATTGTCTTGGTTGGTAGGTGATTGATACAGAGAGGTTGAATATGTTGCTGATGATGGGAAAAGACTAGCTGAATCAGAATGATCAAAGACAGTTCTTAGCTGGGAGAACTGGAGGTAGTCGCAAAGTATGGGGTAAGCAGGCTGGGGCTGAACAGAGAGTTAACAGGAATTGCTCATGGTAGGACATGTGCCTTGAACACTAAGGAGGGTCTAAAAATGGCACAAGAGGACAAAGGTCCATCATGTACCTCCATTGCCTGAGTCATAGCAAATAAGAGAATATAATTTAGCTGGTACCTAGGAACCACTGAATATTGTGATACTGTGGGGTTTTATTCTACCTTTCATTTATTCAGTGACCTTGAGCACATAGTCTACAAAATGGGTAATAAAGCTGCATTTCCTTTGCCTCAATGAGATGTTATTAGGATGAATTAACTATCATCTGTGGAGTATATTTTGAACTCCTTCATCAAAGGTATTATGATGTATATGAGCAGTTCATTCTGCAAAACAGTGCTAGGCTAATCACATGAAAACACTGTCATTATCTCTTCTCACTCCTGCTTGGTAGCCTACAGTTTTCCTATTGAAATCCAGTCTCCCACCTCCACCCCAAAACACCCACACAAATACCACCACCACCAGACCTGAAGTCTTCTGCTCAGCTTTCCAGACTTCCTGTCATCTGGCTTCTCTCTACAGATCTATACTTAGTTATTTCTACTCCCCAACAAGAAAGCTGTTTTGTTCTACCATGCTAGTTACAATTCAGTAATCACTGAATGGCCAGACCCTACCTGATTTTCAAGGTTTCCATCTTACTTTCTCCATGAACTTTCTCTGAACATTCCAGACTACAGTAATCACTCCCATTTCCCAGCACCTATTATATCCCTTGTCAGTATCGGACAGTCCAGTCCTTGGTTTATATACTGCCTTAGATTTTTCCTAATTATATATATGTTATACTTGTCTCTCAAACTAGGTTGTAAATTTCTTACAGGCAGAGACCATCTATTTTACTTCTCTTTTCCATTAGGTATGAATTATGTGTAAAAGTGTTGGTTAGTGAGTACAGTACATATAGACTAGAAATTTCTGACTTTTCCATTCTGTTTTTGTAAATATATTGTGTTCTGCTTGAATTCTTCTAGATCGTGAAAGCTAATTTATATGTGCACACTGAAGGCATTTTCTACTTACTAAAAATGCATTATATGTGATAGGTCTAACAAAATATACTGGTAACTAATCAGCTGTCCACGCACTGAAACTCTTATTCTTGTCTTCCAAGACCTTTGAGAGAAAGAGGAGCCCTCATTGCTCTGCTAGTAAGTAGGGCTGATTTCAGACAAATTTATGTCTTTGAGAAAAATAACCTTTTGTCCCTTGCCTGTGTCCCCCTGCCAAAAAAAAAAAACAAATAAATAAAACCTCTTTACTTCTCTGTCCCAGCTGTCATATTAGAAAGAATCTGATAAATTTCACTGATATTGAGGTGTCTTTGTTTAATGGCTGACTGTGTGACTTCTCCCATGGATGTTGTTCCTTCCCCAAATCCCGTATAATTCAAGCAGATCTTCTGAAATGCACATTCAGAGAAACCAGGAGACCTAGCGCCAAGCAGATCCCATCCTTCCCCTCTGTTCCTGCTTGTCTCTCCCCATCACCTCTCCCTGAGAATAGAGCTTACTCCCTGTCAGCCTCTTCTGAACTTGTTCTAGCATATCCCTGACAGCAACCCACTGAGCTTTCTTTTCCCTTCATTTATCATAGGGTCATGGATTAGAATGACCTGCATCCTAAAATACCAGATTAGCCATTGGTACAACAGCTTTGGATAGTCTAGCAAAATATGAACAAAACAGTCGTTCACCCTTTCTGGGGACCAGAGTAAACAAAATTGTAGACAGCTTAGGTCTACAGGTTAAAAATATTCTAATTACCTTTTTTTAAACGTCCACTTTCCTCCTTTGTGATCAAGTAATTTCATGAAGGCACTGCTGAGAAATCCAGGGCACTGTGTTTTTATCTTTTTCTCATGGAAAACATTTACAGAACAAAACCTTTTTAATGTTTCATTAAGATCCTTGTAACACGAGATAGTGTTCTTAGTGGTATTTTAAGTGAGGAAAAATCTGTAAAACCCTAATAAATTTAAAATGCGAAGGACCAAAAAAAGTAGGGTTTAAATCACCCGTCATTGAATTTTCTAATTTGTTTATTACAGAACAATAGTTTGTCTAGCTGAAGAATAACAGTTGCTTTGAATCATAGAAATTGCTTCCCAGTATCAATTTAATGAAGTTTTACTGGATTTGAAATCCATACCACAGTAGATATGTTAGGGAATTTCTAAGCACACTGGTGAATTACTCTACCAGATTTCAGTAGAGTCTGGTAACTATCCAAGGAGTGAATTTTTGGCAGGTGGAGGAAAGACTTCAAGGACATCTAGATGCATCCAGATTTTTCTTTGAAAATGCATTTTTGCGTAGCTCTGTGAGTGTCTTTTATCCCCCTCCCCCAGCTTTCCATTAAACCATTGGCTTTGGGACATATCACTTTACAGTATGTTATATTAAGCTAGGATTTAACTGCTTGCTGCACTATAGTATAAATAACACAGCAGTGGGTGGTGGGGAAGGGATGGGCAACATAGATAATCAGGTGGGGCATAAGTTGGTTTTAATGCAAGAAAAGTTGGGGCAACTGAGCCAGTAGAAACCAAGAGGTCATAATTTCTTTCCAGAACCTAGGTTCATCATTATTGTTGCCCCTAGAGCTGGAAAAGTTTCTAGATCCCCTGGTCACAGTTTCCTGCTGCCTGTCTTAACTTTTAAGTAGAAGCATAAAAGAAACCAATCAGCAAAGCATGCATACATGCTACGAAGTATGAGGATAGAAAATAGAACTTTGACCTCTTGTGGTTAAGGAGGCTATAGTCAGTGTGTCTAGCAGCCTCAGGGAAAGAAGCATACTTCAACTGTGTGCTTTTCAAGTGCTTCTGACCCCATGAGAAGAACAGTTAGCGAATTCATTATTTAGGGTCCTGTTTGCTTCTGTAGTTTTATTTCAGATCCTCTGTCTGAACTTTGCTCTGAGCCTTCTGATGTGCTCCTTCTGTCAGTTAATGGTAATATAGTAGACTTCCCAAGTTGGATACTGGTGATCCAGGTTTAATGTTTTTACACATTTAGTCTTCATGAAACACCAAGGGGTGATTTAAGCTGGAAAATTATTAGCAGCAAAGTTTGGAAGGCCTACGTGATGTAGGACATAGTGCTTGATACCTATCTCTGAAACACACACAAGTGTAAAGAAGTCAAGAAGTTTATACTGTAACTGAAAAGATTAGACATCTGCACATTTAAAGACCTAACAATGCAGAGCAATAGTCAGTCATATAGTCATAGTGTTAGTCACTCGGTCGTGTCCAACTCTTTGCGACCCCATGGATTATAGCCCACCAGACTCCTGTGTCCTTAGAATTCTCCAGGCAATAGTAATGAATACCAAATGAGATAGAAATGGACATAGTAGCATTCCAGGGCAGAGAAGGCAATGGCACCTCACTCCAGTACTCTTGCCTGGAAAATCCCATGGACGGAGGAGCCTGGTAGGCTACAGTCCATGGGGTCGCGAGGGGTCGGACATGACTGAGCGACTTCACTTCGCTTTTCACTTTCATGCATTGGAGAAGGAAATGGCAACCCACTCCAGTGTTCTTGCCTGGAGAATCCCAGGGAGAGTGGAGCCTGGTAGGCTGCTGTCTCTGGGGTCGCACAGAGTCGGACACAACTGAAACGACTTAGCAGCAGCAGCAGTATTCCAAGGAAGATCAAATTAAGGAAGGGAACTATGATTTGTACACCTTTATGCTAGGCACATGTATTTTTGCCACTGCCCTACATTGCTTCTAGGCAAAGCAGCCCTGAACAGACCCTTAAAGGAGAGTGGGAGACTGGCAGGAGAACAGGCATAAAGGGGCACATACAAAGTTCCTTCTATAACAGAGGTTACCATGAACTATGTCAAGACCAAATTATGAAAGGCTTTGAATGCCAGAGGGCTTCCCTGGTGACTCAACTGGTAAAGAATCCACCTGCAATGTGGGAGACCTGGGTTCAATCCCTAGGTTGGGAAGATACCGTGGAGAAGAGAAGGGCTACCCACTCCAATATTCTGGCCTGGGGAATTCCATGGACTGTATAGTACATGGGGTCGCAAAGAACTGGACACGACTGAGCAACTTTCACTTTCTTTGAATGCCTGACTGAGCCAGTTATTTTTTTTAATTAAATTTATTTATTTTTTAATTACAATACTGTATTTGTTTTGCCATACATTGACACGAATCAGCCATAGGTGAACACAATCTCCCAATGCCGAAGCCCCCTCCCACCTCCCACCCCACATCCTCTACTTGAATCATCCTGTGCATCAGCCCCATGCATCCTGCATCCTACATTGAACATAGATTGGCGCTTCGTTTCTTACAAGAAAATATACATGTTTCATTGCCACCATCCCACCCTTTCCCTCTCCCTCAGAGGCCAAAAGTCCACTCTATACCTCTGGGTCTCTTTTGTTGTCTCACATATAGGGTCATCATTACTGTCTTCTAAATTCCATATATATGTGTCAGTATACTGTATTGGTGTTTTTCTTTCTGGCTTACTTCACTCTGTATAATCGGTTCCAATTTCATCCATCTCATTAGAACTGAGTCAAATTTATTCTTTTTAAGGGCTGAGTAGTATTCCATTGTGTATATGTACCAAAGCCAGTTATTTTTAACTCAACCTACGACAAGGTGTTCTTTTTTTTTTTAATCAAGAAAGTGAACTGATCAAAGCAGTAAGTTTATTGTTTAGTTTTGGAAGATTAGGCTTGTAACCTAACAGGCTGGGTTGGAGAAAGGCTAGATATAATAAGTGGATATTGTAATAGCCCAGGCTTTAGTTGTTAAGGGTGTGATCTAGGGCAGTGATGGTCAAGCTTGAGCATGTATCAGAACTACCTGGATGCTCTTTAAAACACAGATTGCCAGGCCCCAGCTCCAGTGTTTCGGATTCAAGTAGGTCTGCAGTGGCCATGAGCTTGCATTTCTAATGAGTTCCCAACTGCTCTGCTGGTCTGGGGACCACTCTGAGTACCACTCAAGGAAGACTGCCAGATCTTGGTGATTGACTGGACATGGGAAGGAGAAAAACATGACAGTAAAGACTCAAAGATATGGCTAAATTTGGGAGAAAATGTGTTTTTGTTTTTTTTTTTTTAACTGTTGAATTTGTAGCACTGGCTACACAACCAAGCAGAAGCAAGTAGTAACAGGTTAGTTCAGGAATGAAGAGGATGATGGAAAGTGCTACCTGGAGAGACAGAGAGTAGATGAAACTGTGAGAGATCAAAATAACATGATTTTCAGTCATCCTTTCAAGAAGCTGAACTCAATTTTGTATTAATTTTTATAGCTTCCAATATCTCGCTGTCAACCATCACTTCTGTGTCCTTGATCCAGGTAGGTTTGACAGTTCAGTAAATGCTCTTACCTTCAAATGTGAACACTTCTCTTAAGTACATGAAATCTATTTATGCTTATACTTGTGAAAATGCAAATTGGCTAAAAGAAATAAAATGCCACTTTCCTAAATGCCAGTAAGTGACACTATTTACCCCAAAGATAAACATTTTAAAAACTTTTTCTAATTTTTACACATCTCATCATTTTTTTTTGTGTACAGAACTGCTTTCCCTCACTCTGTATTATCCACCTCCACCTCCCCCAAAAAACCTGGAAGTATTAACTCTGAGCTGCTGTTATGTCCAAAATACCCATTAGGTCATCACATTCCAAAGCCAACTTTTGTTTACATATGGAAATTCTTGGAGGGGAGAGGAAGTTGCTTCAGAATCATTAAGGAAATATCAAACCACTTCCTAAATGGCCTTTCTGACTCCATCTTCTGCCCTCTAAAATACTCTCTATACCTGTCAGATTAATCTATTACCATCTGCCAACAGGTATCCTGTAGGAAAACCTAGAGCTCAGTTTAAACAAAGGATTAAGTAAGTAAGTAAGTATTAGTAGCTCAGTCGTGCCAGACTCTTTGTGACCCTATGGACTGCAGCCCACCAGGCTCCTCCATCTATGAGATTTTCCAGGCAAGGATACTGGAGTGGGTTGCCATTTCCTTCTCCAGGGGATCTTCCCAACCCAGGGATCGAACCCCAGTCTCCTGCACTGCAGGCAGATTTTTACTGACTGAGCTACAAAGGATTAGAACTGGAAATAAAAGAAGCAAATGAGCCCATTTAATGAGTTTGCCAACACCAAACAATGTGAGCAAACTTGATCCCCCACTTCATTCACCAGCTTTGGACCTAAGTCACTTTTCAATATCAAAATGAACACACAACCAACCAAACCAAAATTATCCTTAAGAATCAAAGATTTGCCACCAATGAGGATGTTCAAAAACATGTAGAAATGAGCCTTTAAACACACACATTTCAGGTGATGTTTAGTTACCATTAAAATAACTTTCTTGAGGGCTTTCTCCCCCTTTAGGGAATATAATTTGTTTGAGTTTAAAATTCGAAGTTTATCTTATTCCTCACATCTCTTACGGGGTAGCTGTCTCTTTTCCAGGATACTTAATTACTTTTGTGATCCATTTTTCATTATTCTGTATGGTAAATTATGTTTTTATGGGGAAAAATTTGTAGGGGCCATGTGTATATGCACATGCAATGTATATCATATGTGGAGTATATTTTGTGTTTGAAAAACCTTCAAAATCTGTTCAAGAAAATAAGGTTCAACTTTGGCCAGTATTTAGTCATCTGTACCAATTTTAGGCATAACTACTTAAAGTAGAAAAGTGCATTGTCAAAATAAAAATGAGTAAAAGATAGGATGGTCACTAAGTTCAAGAAGCAGAAAATTATGACTTGGCAATGTCATATAAGATGGTCTGCATATAAAAGAAATTCATTAACATTGATGTAAAAAGTATGTACTCAGTAGAAATTACAGTATCCATGGATTTACTAAGTATTTTTATTATATAGAAAATATATAGAATTCTTTATCACCTTTAAAAAGATTTATAAAAATCCTTAAATATGTATTTATGAAAGATAAATACATATGTCTATATGTACCTATGTCTACACACTTAACAGGGTTTCCAGGATTTTACACATGTTGCAATTTTATCATGACTAGTTCTTTTTGCTGTATTATTTACGAAGGAGCCTGGTAGGCTGTAGTCCATGGGGTCGCTAGGTGTCCGACACGACTGAGCGACTTCCCTTTCACTTTTCACTTTCATGCATTGGAAAAGGAAGGGGCAACCCACTCCAGTGTTCTTGCCTGGAGAATCCCAGGGACGGGGGAGCCTGGTGGGCTGCTGTCTATGGGGTCGCACAGAGTCGGACACGACTGAAGTGACTTAGCAGTAGCAGCAGCATTACTGTTCTTAAAGAAAATGGACTCACAGCGGTCAGTTCCATACAGGAAACAGATCATGGTACAACTTTTAATGAAATTTAGTACCAATGTTAATATATTTTAGTGAATTAGAATTGAATTGAACATTACGTAGGATGGTATTATCAAGATTCTCAATTCTCTGCTTAATTTCTCCCATAGAATAGTCTTACAAAGAATCATTGCATCAAAGGAACTGCTTTTGATAAGTATAAATCTGTGTGCCTATTAGCAAAATCAGAGGCATGTGAGTAGTATACAGATGACTTCTGGTTAACAGGAACTTGTGATCATTGTCTAAGCTCTTATTTTGAAGTTATCGTTGTTATAGGTACTTTACACTAGATTTTAGGGTGATAGGGAATGGAACGGATAGGGCATTGGATTCTGTTTCAGTGACAAAATCTTGTATAGGGGAGCTGCTTAAAAAAAAAAAAAAAAACAACTATCTCTTTATGAAAAATGGTGACTGTCACTGAACGATCTTTTTTTTTTTTGGTTTTCTGTCACAGGCTTTTCCAAAGGGCACATAAAATGAAAACGTGGGATTTGACTAGTTAAATAATGAATCAATTTTGAGGTTTTAGCATAGGTGACACCTCCATCGTCGTCTTTTTGGACTGTGATTTCTGGTAATAGCAAGTGAAAAAAACTATTACCGTTGTTGCTATGGATCTTCTATCTGCTGAGGTTCAGGCATCCTTTCGGAGGCTGCAGTGTAAACCCTGCTTAGGGAAGGTAGAATTTCATAATACCAGAGGATTACTGCTGCCTCATGAGCAAACAGAAAATGTAGGTGAGGGAAAAGGTGTTGGATTCTGGAAGAAGAGAAACAGTATTTCCCAGGAAGGGAAAAAGTAGTCTTTTGCTTTAAAGATTGAGAATTCTCTATGTATTTTTTTAGAATGGGAAATTTCTATACTTTCTGCAGAGAGGAGAAAAAGCTAACAGAAAAGGAAATTGGGGAGGTAATAGTAATTCGTTTCTTTCTTGTTGCTTATGAGTTCTGTGATAAAAGTTACATTTACATAATTGATTTGTTATGGCAAGAAACGTAAAGAGTCTTTTGGTTGGGAGAAAGCTTGTGAAAGATCAGGGGAAAGAGCTGACATCATAGAGATGGTGGTTTCAGCTGCTTTTCTGTTTAAGATGTGCAATTTTGATGACGTGCATACTGGGCCAATAAATTGTTTCTAGACACTTGGAGTCATTTGGGGTGGACTTTTCCCATCTCTGAAGGCAAAATGAATATTTTTCATTAACAAGGAAAAGTGCTAGATTACCATTGGATTCTGCTTGACTAATTTGGGCTGTTATTTGGGGCAGGGGATGCTGAAGAGAAAAACCTTTCTTTCCAATGACTGGAATTGATATTATTGTTACTTCTCCAGTGGGTTCTGTCCTTAAAATTCTCCCTTAGGGAATGATTAAAATAGTTTTTGGGGGCATTTCAAGGCTGTGTAGCATCTCAGATTTACTTTAAGTTTGCCTAATGACTTTTTAGCACCAGTTGATTTCTGTCTTGGCTGAGAGAAGACCTCTAGAGAAGCATGTAGTCCATTACTTTTTCTAAGACCTATGGATACCAAATACTGCACTATTGTTGCCTTTTAACTCTCCAGTAATTTAAAAGGTATAAATGTCTTCATATTAAACAAACAAACAAAAAATTTCTATTCTGCCCAGGGATTGCAGGCCCCTCCCCACGTTCAGGTTAGAGACAGCTGTCTCTTGTTGTCCATCCACATGCCTAGGTGTTTTGGGAGAATCCATCTGTATGACCAGAAGCATTTTGATATGTTTACTTTTAGGTGTTATTTTTAATAGTGCATCATACCGTCATACTGTAGATACGATCCTGATTGAAAGAGCAAGCACAGTTGTAGATGATTTTTTAAAAACCCCTTTACCTCAAAAGATGATCCATATATTGTGAAAGGATATTCTTATTTAATATGGCCACGTGATTCCAGAGCTTGAGAATTTAATTCCTTTTTTTCCTAGTAGGACACTAAATTGTTTTCTCCTAACTACTAGAATGAAGAATATGGTATGTTCTGTTCCTTTATAGCATGAAATAATGCCTGCATGTATCTCTTCAAATGTAAAACTGTGAGCCTTGGGGATTCTTCTGGACTAGGTTATTATTTATAAAAGATATGCAATCATATATTCATTCCAAGCAAATTCTGAATTGGGTGTAATTAATTTTCTACTGAGGCAATTAATGTGTAGTTACTTTTGTACTATGTGTAATTAAATTTCTAAGAGGTAGCAAGCAGGGCTATAATGTTTGATTTCTGTTTTGTACAAAATGAAGTTTCCTTAAAAATGTGGATTTTTCATTCTCCCTTGTAAATATTTTTGAATGCCTGTATTTTAAAAACAATAATAATGATCACCTTCTTCCAGTAGTGTTTTCAGAGTTTTGTTAATCTAGTGTAACCTTTCTCCATTGGGACTGTCTGAACCATAAAACAGAGACAATGATATGAGTGAATGTTTTCTCAATTCTGCCACGAAGGACACAACTAAAACCATCCTAGATGCACTAGAGAGGAGTTTATTTATTACACACAGTAGATTTGGTAGAGCAACAGTTGCAAGCTATAGCCAAGGGCCAAATCCTGAGTGCAGTCTGTTTGTGTGTAGGCTGAAAGCTAAAAAATTCTTTTTTTTTACAATTCTAAAGTTTTCTTTAAAAGAATATGTGACAGAGATCACAAACTACACCTAGCCCACAAAACCTTAAGATATTTACAACATGGTCCCTCATAGAAAAAGTTTGCCAAACCCTGTCTTAGGGCATGGAACCTCATTGAGAATTGCTGGAAGGAAGCAATTTATAGTACTTTCTCTGGGATTAGGGATACAGTAAGATATTAGGAAAGTTTCTCTTTGTTGAGGTAACTGACTTGTATATTGGTCCCATTATTATAATGCTTAATTCAAGGAAAGACTCCAGATCATAGTAAATAGGGAGATGTGTTCTTGTTTTCTAGACAAAAACTATATTTAATAGTTGAATGACGTGGAAAGTTGTGTTGGAAACAATAATGAATAATAAATTATGTATGTGTATATACCAATATATTTTAGTGTTTTTCTTCGTTTCTACAACAAGAAATAGAAGTAAATTTTATAGAACTATAAGGGAAGGCATTGATTGCTTTTATCACTATTTTAAATTAAGGGGCTATATCTATTAGAGAAGGAAAGTGAATAGAGAGTGTTAAGTGTCAGATATAATCACATTTGTTTCCTCCGTGTACTGAATAAGTGTCTTCACCCTACAATTAACATCTCAGGTACCTTGTCAGCAGTAAGAAGAATAGTACTTAATCAAAAATGCATTCAAATTATTAGATCATAGCATATGAAATAATCAGGCTGCACCAAATGCCACTTAACTACTTGATTCAGTGGGGAGGTACCATCAGCCATAAAACATATATTGGTAAATCACAAAATTACCAAGGGAGAAAAAGACCAGCAGGCATTCTTTGTAATTTGCTGCTGATTTCCTTTATCCCCGTATTCAGTTAATCATGAAGTTCTAAGCAGTGTTTTTTTCTTGGAAAACGTCAGACATCATCCCTTCTTTTATCAAGCCATTCTGGCCTCTTGTCACTAAGTACACTTGAGGCAATGTGCAGACATAATGTAACTACCTGAAACACAGATTTTATTTTTTTTTTTACTCATCTGCTGAATGCATTCAGCAGCTCACTGCTAACCTGCTCAGAAATTTCTAGGATGGGTGAGTCAAACCAGCCTGCTGAGATGGTCAGGAAAGGCTTCACTGGGTGGCTGAACTTGCTTTAAGACTGGATGGCAAGAAGGGAAAGAAAGGAAGGAAATGAAATTAGACAAGACAAGAAAAGACAAAGGAACTTCTAAGGTTGTGTTTTTCAAAATCTTTTGTGGGTCCTTTTGGGGTGGGCGGTGAAGATTTGTTTGGTGAATAGTACTTTATCTCTGGTTAGGGCTGTAAAATGATAGGGTACAAGTTGGCTCAAGTTGTAGATCAGAGATCTTTTCGGGTAGTGTACTGTTCAAAGCATTTTAATTACTTTGAATGGCTCATCAAGCTTATTTTGGCTATGGCAATTCAAAAACTAATTAAGGAACGTTGTCATTTGTCTCCATTCTGAGGTTACTTGTTTGTCATTGCCCTCTCCACTCCATCCCCAGCTAGAAAACTCTCATTATAAAATAAAAAGACAAGTATTTTATAAAGATCACTTTCAGTTCTAAAATCCTGTGATCCTCTAAAGTTCCTAAAAAGATCACATAGTGTATTTTTTTGGAGGACAAAAATAATCTGATTTTGTACATGTATGCAGATTTCATCAGAGAAGGCAATGGCACCCCACTCTAGTACTCTTGCAGGGAAAATCCCATGGATGGAGGAGCCTGGTGGGCTGCAGTCCATGAGGTCGCTAAGAGTCAGACACGACTGAGTGAATTCACTTTCACTTTTCACTCTCATGCATTGGAGAAGGAAATGGCAACCCACTCCAGTGTTCTTGCCTGGAGAATCCCAGGGATGGGTGAGCCTGGTGGGCTGCCGTCTATGGGGTTGCACAGAGTCGGACACGACTGAAGCGACTTAGCAGCAGTAGCAGCAGCAGCAGATTTCATACATGTATTCAGATTTCATACTGGATGTTGATTATCTTTGTTGGAGAATTACAGTTTTGCTGATTGCAAAATGAACAGGACCATATGTTTCAACTAGTAAAATATATTATCCTAGCCGTAGTGGTATGGAGAATATGTAAACAGCCTTATGTTTATAGTAGTACTTCTTAAAAATTAAAAAATTCAACTCATATTAGTAGATACCTCATAATTTCAGTAGCATTTACCCCTTTATTTGAAAATTATTTTTTCTAATATTATGCTTTGGTAACATGAATAGATTTCAGTAACGTCAACACAGATCAATGGGGATTAAAAACTAACTGGTGAATGTGTACGTTTAGGGTAGGGATTAGAACATTCACAAATGCTGTTGACAGTGGGGTAGGATGGAGGTTGGTTTAAGAAACTTTAGTTATGGAAAGCTGATGAACTTTGAGAAGATACTAATTTATAACAAAAAGAAGATGAGTTATTTAAGCGGAAATTCTTCGGGAAAATGGAAATATGGCTATATGTAGGGCTTTATTTTTTGGGTTTTTTGTTTGTTTGTTTGTTTCCAAATGAGCTGGTACTTCCTGTACAGAGGAAAGGGAATAATGATAATAAAATCATCATCAGTGAGGATGTTGAAATCCAGCCCGTGTTTTGTTAACATAACAAATTTGGTGATGCAAGCTGATTTCTTACATATGTTGAGTGTATCATGGTGCGAGGCACAGGGCTCACTTTTATGCTCATTTATGGTAGTTTGGGCTTCTCTGGTGGCTCAGATGGTAAAGAATCTGCCTGCAATGCAAGAGAAAGTGAAAGTGTTAGTCACTCAGTCATGTCTGACTCTTTGCGATCCCATGGAGTGCAGCCCACCAGGCTCTTCTGTCTCTGGAATTCTCCAGGCAAGAATACTGGCATGGGTTGCCATGCATTCCACCAGGGGATCTTCCTGACCCAGAGAGCGAACCTGTATCTCCTGCGTTGCACGCAAATTCTTTACCCTCTGAGCCCCCAGGGAGCAATGCAGGATACCCAGGTTCAGTCCCTGGATTGGGACGATCTCCTGGAGAAGGGAATGGCTACATACTCCAGTATTCTTGCATGGAGCATTTCCATGGACAGAAGGGCTTGGCAGGCTAACAGTCCATGGATTTCAAAGAGTCAGACATGACTGAGTGAGTGTCACTTTTTTTCTTAGCTTAGGTTTTCAGGTATAGCTGTTACACCCACACATCCACATTTACTTGGTTTCTGAGTGTATTCCTATTTATTAATACACTGCTACAATTATTTTACAGAGGTAGATGGGACATAAAAAACAATAAACATTAGTCTTTTAGCCATGCACCCACCCCCCACACACATATAAACACACACCGTGATATTTTTCACTTTGGGGAAATGAAAAGTGGGAAATGAATTATTGAAAAACTGGAGACCATTCTTTTAGAGTATTCTATAATCTCCTCTCTGGTCCATTCATAGAGTTTGACAAGATTAAAATTGTTTGCTATTGACACCAGCATGCCATTGGTATCATTTTCTTGGGATCAAAGAATATTAAAGCCACTAGGACCCAAGAGATAAATTTCCTCAGCCCTAGGATCCCACTGGGTAACTCCTTGCAAATACTATTTGATTAAATTTGTTCAACGTATAGATTTGATTAAAGAGAGAAATGTTGGAGGGAAATTATACTGCAGCTACTTTCTCATTAAGAATGAAAAGGTAAGTCTATGTAAAATTACACTTTTTCAATCAGTGTTAATTTTCTAAACGAACTCATGGTATTAATAATTTAGTGCTGTGCTTACAAGCTTCAAACCTATTGATTTTAATTGGAGTTCTGCATCAAGAAGGAAGATAGACAGTGAGCAAATCAATTTTATTTTAATCCAATGCATTTTAATAAGTGTGTTGAAGATTCACCATAATATTATCCATGATAGTTCGATATTTTCTCTAAGGGGCCTCTACCTTAGATTCTATCCCAAAGTGTTTATTTCTGAAAGTGCTAGAATGACATTCTTTAATTTTGCCTCCAGTATGGATAGCATAAAATGAGGCTCTCAGTGTTCATCATGTTAAAGTGCCCTGTGTGGATTTGATTAAATAATGCCCTGTTTTATCATTTATATATTAGCAGAATCTTTCCTTGTCCCCCTTTCCAAATGAATATTTTATAGTTAAAGCTTGTTATCAATCCCAGAGCATATTTATGTAACATACTGTTTATTCAGTAATAATCTCTTTAGTTTTAATCTTAATGCTTATGGTTAAACCTGCTCCTTGATTGAATTGTGCATTTCTTTCTATATGTGTTCAGCCCAACTAAATTAAAAGCAATGTTCAGCAGAATGAGACACAGACTGTGGCTCTTTGAGGCCTCTAATCTTCACATTAGTGTATGATATCATGTGAGACTCTCCAGGACAGACAGTAGTCCTGTGACTCTGTTTGATAGTGATTACGGATGTGCTTCCAGAATCAGATTTGCATGTGCCACTGGTGTGCATGCTTTTGTGTATGGTTCCTGACAACTTTCCTTTGAGTACAGCTCCATATTATTTTAAGAATTGCTTTTTTGCTACCCAAAGAGCTCCCCAGTAGAAAGGAAAACACTCAAAAGCTGTAACTTTGAAAAGTGTTTTTCATGTCAGTCACATGTGGGAATAGGAATTGACTTAGAATCTTGTTTTAACATCCTTCAGTTGAGTAAATGTAACCTTCCTTGTGCTAAAAGTCAGAAATCAAATACAAATGGAAGGATAACTTCCTGACAAAGATTTCATCATAGGAGGGCACCAAGGTAAGCACCCTGAAAACATCCAAGAGCTTCAGTATACAAAATACTGTTCTGGGTGCTGTGAGGGCACCTGGTGCTTAGTGAGTCAGAGCCCCATTCTTAATGTGCTTACTCATTATAAAATGGATGGTTTGGGAGAATGGCATTGAAACACGTATAATATCATATGTGAAACAGATCACCAGTCCAGGTTCGATGCATGAGACAGGGTGCTCGGGGCTGGTGCACTGGGATGACCCAGAGGGATGGGATGGGGAGGAATGTGGGAGGGGGTTCAGGATGGGGAACACATGAATACCTGTGGCAGATTCACGTCAATGTATGGCAAAACCAATACAGTATTGTAAAGTAATTAGCCTCCAAAAATTGATTAATTAAAAAGAAAATAGGTCATGGCAATGAAAGAGAATGCAAAAATAATGAAATGCTGTTGTAATGGCGACTCAAGCAAAGGGCCTGGGAGGGTGGATAGTGAGACAATTAATTGTTTGGGTGATCAGATTCCCCTGGGGAGTTTGGAATGTAGTTTGCTGTTTGTTTGTTTGTTTTATTTAGAGATTCGGATATCTAGAGGAGAGGTAGGGTATTGTTGACTGTGAAAATGGCATGGCTTAGATGTTAGAATGTATTAACAGAATTGTTCCCCTTTGGGTATTTACTTTTGTTGGATGCTCTAATTCTGTGTATAGGCAGATATAAATAATTTCATTAGTTTCTGTATGCTTCTTTTTAAAAATATAAATTTATTTATTTTAACTGGAGGTTAATTATTGTATTGGTTTTTCCATGCATCAACATGAATCCGCTCTTTACTTTCTGAATAAATTTACAATGAAAAGAGAGGAAGAAAAATATAACCTTAGGTCCTGTATGAGCTGAACTCCTGGTTCCCCGTAACTTCCTTGGAGCAGTCACTCATGTATAATGGGGCACGGCTAGTGTGAGGGGGCGAGAGGTCAATCTGGAGAGTAGTTCACTCTGCTACTCTTTATCCATCCATCCTTGGCTTCTGAGCCTGCTTCATTATAGTATCAGAGAGTTGGAATTTGAATGCAGCCTACTAGTAATTCTGAATCTCCTACTGGAACAATGGGATAGTATGTACTTTTCACTTGCATATACAACTGTAAAATTGACCATGTGGTCAGTGCCAGTTCATCCCTTACTTTAATGATTGCTTCAAAAGTAGAGTTGAGAGGCTTTCCTGGTGTTCCAGTGGTAAAGAATCTGCCTGCTAATACAGGGGACATGGGTTTGATCCCTGGTCAGAGAACTAAAATTCCACGTGCCAGGGGGCCAACTAAGCCTGTATGCCACACCTACAGATCCCACACTCTAGAGCCCACATGCCCAGAGCCCATGCTCCATAACAAGAGAAGATACTGCAATGAGAAGCCCAAGCACCACAACTAGAGAGTGGCCCCTGCTCTCTGCAACTAGAGAAAGCCTTCATACAGCAACAAAGACCCAGCACAGCCGAGAATAAATAAATAGTAAATAAATAAAATTAAAATTTATTTAAAAAATTAGAGTTGGGAACTGCTAGTGATAAAAGAGGGGAACAAAGGTATTTGGCTTCTAGAACATCACTAATTCAGTGTCAGAACAGTAGGGACTTATCGATCACTGGGCCCACCTCTCTCTCTCATTATACAGATGGTGAAGCTGACATTTAATTGTTGATTTCTTGTAATTTCTGGGGTAAGCACAATTATGCCAATTTTGCCTGACCTCTCTGCTCTTTACCTCTGTAATACTTCTAAGAAACCAGATCTTTTTTTCCCTTAGAATGGCTATAACGTCCGAGAGAAATGAACTAAATGATGCAGTGGAATCTGCATCCAGCATTTATTATGATAACAGCCTTGACTTTTGGTTACTGAAAGAAGAATGTGATTGTTTGTAGGATGTTTCCTTCCCTTTACCTATGGATATAGTTAAAGATTTAGGGAACTTCCACTCCCACAGAGTTAGTAAAAAAAGACAAGATTATTTATTTCCTTTAATTTTAGAGGTCTTAGATCCAAAGATGATTTACCTGGCTGAACAAAATAATCTGACATTTCCACTCTCAATTAAAATAAGAATTTAAAGGTCTGGGAAATGGAGCTAATAAATGTGCTCCTTGTTATGACTTTGTTTCTTACTTGAGGATTTCTAAGATGGGGAAGTTATAATTAAATTTCTTCTCATTCTTTCTGTAGTTCAGTTTTCTTAAGAAAAGTGTGGCATGTGGTAAAGTGACAATAGAATCAAAGAAATGTTTCATTCTTCTTTACTCAGTATAAATTGAACTGTCTTACAAACAGATGTAAAGAACGGCATTCTTCAAATCCCAGAATGTGTCCCGCTTACTTCATTGTTATTTTCCTCTGATCTGAGCTTGGGTGAAAAGAAGAATGCAAGTTAGGAGGCAGAGGAAGCTCTTCTTTTATCCTCTCTTGAGTAGGAGGAATTAAGATGAAGGAATATTATCAATTATGCTTTTGTTCTTAAAGATGAAGTAGACTCAGAATTATTAGTCAGAAGAAACTCCTCAAACTGCTATGTTATTCATACAGTTGTGTCAAAATCTTTTGTAATAATTTTAACAAAGTTATCCTTTAGTAAAATATTTGCATTCCAAGTATTTTCACTAATGAGGTACACTTAAAAGTAAGAATAATAAAATAAAGGGAAGATGAAAAAGTGCTTATAAATTTAACTTTATTTCTGCCTTATGAACATATTTTTCTTGTTGCTGTGCACAGTATGGCTGAAAGTTTAAATTGTTGCCTTAAGAGTACAAAATAATACTGTGTGAGACTTTTGACTTTATGCTTTGCTATTAAGGCCAGGACTGCCTTGTTGCTACCTCATCCATCTCAAAACTGCCTTTTAAGTGGGTAAGTAAAGACAGGAACTCAACTGTTAGTTTATAAAATGTGGTCTGATGACCACAAGGAAGTCTAGAGTTGCTTTAACTATATCTCTGACTACATTTCAATTGTCATTATATATCTATAAAATTGAACAATTTGACTTCTAGTTTATGTTGCAAAAGCAGGTTATAATTACCTTTGAGAGATGAGTATTCCATAAAAATAGGTTAACTAAAAACATTCTCTTTTATGCACTTACGTATTTTGAGCTCGCACAAATACGGAAATACAAACTAAAATGACTGACCACCTCAAGAGGTTTGACTTCAAGCCCAATTCTTCACATTCAATTTGAAACACATACAGACATACTTAATTTTTTATCTTAGTTCTTATTCCATTATATGCAAAATGTAGTGAAGCTAAATATTTTACTTCAGAAATATAAATTGCAGAGGTCTCAAGAATTCCATAAAATTTTATCAGATACTTATAATATGAACCTGAGATAAGATAGAGAAGTACTCTGCTAACATCACATTCTTTAGAAATTAAGAAAAATTTATGAGGAGCTTGTTTTATCCTTCTCATTATTAAAATAATCTGAGTACTCACATGGTCATTTAAACAGTTCTATGCCTGTATAAAACCTAGCACGAAAGTATTATCTTTATTTTTAGATAATTTAATCAATTTGAGGGTCTCACACACTGAACAGAGCTGAAAACCGTAGTGTTAATGGTTACTGAAGTCTTAAAATAAATCACTGATAAAGCTGGAATTGGAGCTGTTGGCTTCCAGACATTGGGTCCTCTGGGAATCGTGGTATGGAATACCATCGCTACCTTGCCTCCCACACTTTAAAGGCTAGTTACTGACTTGGAAAAAATAAGCCAGAAAGTCAAGATTACATATGAGACACATCTCTGTAAGATTGTAATATGAACTGTTTGGTAATTGTGCATATATACAGAGATCAATCAGTTGCTCAGTGGTTCAGAAATTTTAAGAAATCATGTCTCAAAGAATAGGAAAGTCCTATTTTAAGATTTTCAAATTCTTTTAAGTTTAAAATGTTTTATTTTTTCCAAATTCTTTGAAATTACTACACAGATATTGGATAGTCGTGTGATCTGTGCATGATGGAAAAACAACTTGGTTTTATAGCCAAACAATATACTTTAAGTTACAAATTAATCCAAGCTGTAGTGAAAGAACTTTATACTTAAGAATCAGGGGACTTGACTTCAAGTTTGAGCTTTGCCACTAGTTAATTACCTTATGTCATTGAACAATATATAACCTCTCTAGACTACAGTTTCTCTCCCTATAAAAATACATTTTGGATCACTCTAAATTCCTTTTATCTTGCTAAATTCATTCCTTGCCAAATTCCTGTTCATCCCAGAGACGCTATAATTCTTTAAATTCCAGGATTTGTTTCCTTTTTTAACCTCTCCCTATGTCTACCATCATGACTTCCCAGGTGGTGCTAGTGATAAAGAACCCATCTGCCAATGCAGGAGACATAAGAGACGTGGGTTCAGTCGCTCTGTCAGGAAGATTCCCTGGAGAAGGGAATAGCAACCCACTCCAGTATTCTTGCCTGGAATCCTATGGACAGACAGAGCCTGGTGGGCTACAGTCCGTGGGGTTGCAAAGAGTCAGACAGACCGAAAGCGACTTAACACAACACGAGTCTACCATCATTTTGACATAAATGGCCTTAAATTCCACATCTGTTTGGTGGTATTAACCTAGGATACAGAAGGCATACAATAAATACTTGTTGCTGATAGTGGTGATAAGGAGTTGCATTAAATGACCATTTCCTTCCAGCTCTAAAAGCCTGTGACTGTTATAGTTCTATCCAAAGAGAAGTCTATTGTGCTTAGATCATTATAGCACTTAAAACAAATAATTTCCCGTGGTATTGAACTCAAGCAGTGCTACGGGGTAGATGGCTGTCGACTTTTAATCTTTTTTTTCTTTCTGGCAATATCTTTTTATTTAAAAATTTTTTTTATAGAAGTATCATTGATTAACAACTTTGTACCAATTTCTGCTGTATAGCAAAGTAACCCTGTCATACATATACATACATTCTTTATTTATATTCTTTTCCATTATAATTTATCACAAAATATTGAATATATTGAATAGTTCCCTGTGCTACACATTAGGAATTTATTGTTTATCCATTTTAAATGTAACAGTGATAATTTTTAAATGTGGTCAAAATAAACAAATTCTTGGTTAGGAAGCATAAAACAAACTTTTGAAGCAGTGTTCATAGGGCAATTGAAAAATCTTAACATGATCATAATAAAACAAATTGGATTTGAGGCTTTTGGAACCACTAGAGAAAGACTTAGATTTCTGTGCATTGTATATTGTTAAACGACATGTCATAGTATAGACGTAAAAGTAATCTTGAAAAATATTTCCTCTTTAGCTTAGGAGAACTAATCTGAGCAATTTAAAGAGTGCATCTCCAGTTTTTAGTACATTGTTAACGTTTTTAGTTACTCTCTGTGGTCCATTGCCCATTCCTTCTGGTTGTTACCACTTGAGAAGTTGAAGAGAGTAAGAGATACTCCTTTTTAAGCCTGGATAGCATTAGCACATTCTTTGCTCTTAATTTCCTGTGTACCCCTCCTCATTAGTGAGTCACTGATAAGCCTACACACAGATCTTACTTTGTAAAGTGCAAGAAGTATCTTGTAGCCAAGAATACTCACAGTATGGATTTTACTAAGGTTGGGAGGCAAATACAAGACGTAGTCTGAGGTCAGCCTTGCTTACTTCTTGGTTTCTGAAAGTTCATTCACCAGAACTCAACCCTTCCTCGTCAAAACTTCAGAGAAATGTATCTTCATTTTCCTAAATCTATTGTTTTCACTTTCAGTTCCAGACTAGAGGGCTCACGTAGCTACATCAGATTTAAAGAAACTAGATTCTTCAGCGTTGGTTCTTTCCCACCTTTGGCTTTCCAGATCTTCATACTGCTAGAACTCCATACTGCTAGAACTCCAAGACAAATTTTAATTCTGCCTGCTATTTTGTTGTTTCTTCTAATCACCTAATGTCCCCTGATGGCGTTCAGGGCACAGTAACCCCAAAATATAGCACCTTGACATGTTGAATATTTTAACTTGAAGGAGTTGGAGAAAGACTCCCCCCTCCCCTGCTGCCTTAAAGTAAGTCATGAAACTGTCATTTGAGAGGTCCTCTCCCTATACCCAGATGGAAGGGGGATCTTTATCTCCAAAGGCAATGGGATGCCAAAAAGCATCGGAACGAACAGGTGTTGCTAAGTTTCCCGCAGTTTGATGTGTTCAGCATATACCCTTTGCCCAATCACTCTTTCCATGATGTTCCACTCTCCACTCTTCATCAAACTTAGCATAAAAACACGCAGGTTTAGCCATTTCTTTCAATCTTCGTTTCCTCATGGAGGTTAAAACTTTTATAAAATTACATTCATTTCTTCTGTTCATCTTAGTTTAATTTTCATACCTAGCCAGAGACCCTAACAGGATTGAGAGAAATGTTTTTGGTTTTTTTGGCCCCTGCACCCCACTGCACAGTTTGTACCCATTTTCTATAAGCTACCTTTTACTCTTTGTCAGTGTTGACTGTTGATTCAAAATGGTCATCAGTTAAATCTTAACTTATTATGTATCCTACTATTACATAGACTCTACTGGATACAAATTGTTCAAGAATACATACATAAGGAATATGGGATATGTTGCATATGTTTTGCTGAATATTACATTTATAGTCTTATTTGAAGTGTCCTTCCTTAGAAGAAGAATAACAGACTCAATTTTTAAAATATAGGTATGTGTATATAAAAACTGAAGATCTCTTGGTTTTATTTTAATCTCCAGGTTGTCCACTTTTAGTGTGCAGAGTTAGAAGTGTGCTATATGCTTGCCTGGGAAAAATAGCGGAAATGAGTTCCCTATAATGAAGGATACCATTTTCGGATCTGTTTGCTCAGTGGTTCCTGAATGCTCATTTTAAGATTAGTGGCAAAATAACTGCATAGGTAATAGTTTGGAATAGTTTTTAAAAAATACTGACTCCTGGGCCCCAGTCTCAGAGATTCTGAATCAGTAATTTTAGGATGAGGCCTATGTATCTGCATTTCAAAAGTTGTACTCATGATTCTAATGTGTAGCAAGGACTGGAGATCACTTAGAAAAGACTTTAAGAGAGTTCTTCCAGCCCTCTTAATTCTGTGATTTAAGTATGTAAGAAGCCTTTCATCTGCCCCTGACTTGCCTTTTTTTTCTTTAGTTAAATTATAGTTGATTACAATAGTATATTAGTTTCAGATATACAACATGGTGACCCAATATTTTTATAGACTATACTCCATTTAAAGTTAATACAAAATAATGGCTATAATTCCTGGCACTATACTGTATATCCTTGTTGCTTATCCATAGTAGTTTTTACTTATTAATCCCCTACCCTTGTCTTGCCCGTCCCAAGCCCATCTCCTCACTGTTGTTTCTCTATATCTTTGAGTCTGTTTCTGGTTTGTTATATATGTTGATTTGTTTTTTATTTTAGATTTCACATAGAAGTGATAACTTTAATACACTATTTATCTTTCTCTGACTTATTTCGCTAAGCATTATACCTTCCCGGTTCATCCATGTTGCTGCAAATGGAAAAGCTTCACTCTTTTTGGTGGCTAATATTCCATTGTATACATATACTACTTCTTCTTTATCCATTTATCTATTGATGGAGATGGGTTGTTTTCCATGTTTTGGCTATTTTAAATAAAGCTGCTGTGAACTATGGGGTACACATATCTTTTTTCAATTGATGTCTTCATTATCTTTGGATATATACTCAAGAGTGGGATTGCTGGATCATATGGTAGTTGTAGTTTTAGTTTTTGAAGAACCTCCATACTATTCACATAGTGGCTGCACCAGTTTACATTCCCATCACCATTGTACAAGGGTTCTGTTTTCTCAACATCCTGCCCAACATTTGTTATTTGTGGGTTTTTTGATGGTAGCCATTCTGACAGGTGTGAAGTAATATCTCATTGTGGTTTTGATTTGCATTTCTCAGAAGATTAGTGATGTTGAGTATCTTTTCATGTCCCCGTTGGCCATCTGTATGTCTTCTTTGGAAAAATATATATTCAGATCCTCTCCCCATTTTTAAATTAAATCATTTGTTTTTTTTTTTTTTATATTGAATTGACGAGCTGTTGATATATTTTGGATACCAACCCCTTAACAGGTATATCATTTACAGATATTTTTCCCACTTAGGAGATCACCTTTTCATTTTGTCAGTGGTTTCCTTTGCTGTGCTAAAGCTTTTAAATTTAATTATGTCCTGTTTATTTTTTTTGCTTTTATTGTCTTTGCCTGAAGAGACAGATCTAAAAAAAAACTATTACTACATTTGTGTCAAAGAGTTATCTGCTATATTTTCTTCTGCAAGTTTTATAGTTTCCAGTCTTATATTTAGGTACTTAATACATTTTGAGGTGTTTTTTTTGTATGTGGTATGAGAAAATGTTCTAATTTCATTCTTTTTTAAATTTATTTATTAAGAGAAGGATAATTGCTTTACAGAATTTTGTTGTTTTCTGTCAAATCTCAACATCAGTCAGCCACAGGTATACATATGTTCCTTCCCTTTTGAACCTCCTTCCCATCTCCCTCCCCACCCCACCTCTATGGGTTAATATACAGCCCTTATTTGAGTTTCCTGAGACATACAACAAATTCCCATTGGCTATCTATTTTACATATGGTAACATAATTTCCATGATACTCTCTCCATGCATCTCACCCTCTCCTCCCCTCTTCCCATGTCCATAAAGTCTATTTTCTATGTCTGTTTCTACATTGCTGCCCTGCAAATAAATTCTTCAGTGCCATTTTTCTGGGCTTCCTTAATAGCTCAGTTGGTAAAGAATCCACCTGCAGGAGACCCTGGTTCAATTCCTGGGTTGGGAAGATCCACTGGATAAGGGATAGGCTACCCACTCTACTATTCTTGGGCTTCCCTTGTGGCTCAGCTGGTAAAGAATCCACCTGCAATGCAGGAGACAGGGGTTCAATCCCTGGGTTGGGAAGATCCCTGGAGAAGGGAAAAGCTACCCACTCCAGTATTCTGGCCTGGAGAATTCCATGGACTGTAAAATCCATGGGGTTGCAAAGAGTTAGACATGACTAAATGACTTTCACTTTCATCATTTTTCTAGATCCCATATATAGGTGTTGCTGCTGCTGCTAAGTCACTTCAGTCGTGTCCAACTCTGTGCAACCCTATAGATGACCTCCCACCAGGCTCCCCTGTCCCTGGGATTCTCCAGGCAAGAACACTGGAGTGGGTTGCCATTTCCTTCACCAATGCATGAAAGTGAAAAGTGAAAGTGAAGTCGTTCAGTCAGTCTGACTCTTAGCAACCTCATGGACAGCAGCCTACCAGGCTCCTCCATCCATGGGATTTTCCAGGCAAGAGTACTGGAGTGGGGTGCTATTACTTCTCCAATATATGCATTAGTATATGATATTTATCTTTCTCTTTCTGACTTACTTCATTCTGTGTAATAGGCTCTAGGTTTATCCACCTCATTAGAACTGACTTAAATGAGTTCCTTTTTATGGCTGAGTAATATTCCATTGTATATATGTACCACAACTTCTTTATCCATTCATCTGTCAGTGGGCATCTAGGTTGCTTCCATGTTCTACTGCTGCTGCTGCTGCTGCTAAGTTGCTTCAGTTGTGTCCAATTCTGTGCGACCCCATAGACAGCAGCCCACCAGGCTCCCCCGTCCCTGGGGTTCTCCAGGCAAGAACACTGGAGTGGGTTGCCTATGCCTTCTCCAGCTTCCATGTTCTAGCTATTGTAAGTAGTGCTGCAGTGAACAATGGGATACATGTATCTTTTTCAATTCTGGTTTCCTCAGGGTATATGCCTAGGAGTGAGATTGCTGGGTCATATGGTGGGTTTCCTCCTAGTTTTTTAAGGAGTCTCCATACCACCTTCCATAGTGGCTGTATCAATTTACATTCCCACCAACAGTGCAAGAGCGTTCCCTTTTCTCCACACTCTCTCTAGCATTTATTGTTTGTAGACTTTTTAATGATAGCCATTCTAACTGGTGTGAGATGATATCTCACTGTAGTTTTGATTTGCATTTCTCTAATAATGAGTGATGTGAGCATCTTTTCGTATGTTTGTTCAGTTCAGTTCAGTCGCTCAGTCATGTCCGACTCTTTGTGACCCAATGGATCGCAGCACGCCAGGGCTCCCTGTTCACCACCATCTCTCAGAGTTCACTCAGACTCACATCCATAGAGTCCGTGATGCCATCCAGCCATCTCATCCTCAATCGTCTCCTTCTCCTCCTGCCCCCAATCCCTCCCAGCATCAGAGTCTTTTCCAATGAGTCAACTCTTCGCATGAAGTGGCCAAAGTACTGAAGTTTCAGCTTTAGCATCATTCCTTCCAAAGAAATCCCAGGGTTGATCTCCTTCAGAATGGACTGGTTGGATCTCCTTGCAGTCCAAGGGACTCTCAAGAGTCTTCTCCAACACCACAGTTCAAAAGCATCAATTCTTCGGTGCTCAGCCTTCTTCACAGTCCAACTCTCACATCCATACATGACCACAGGAAAAACCATAGCCTTGACTAGACAGACCTTAGTCGGCAAAGTAATGTCTCTGCTTTTGAATATACTATCTAGGTTGGTCATAACTTTTCTTCCAAGGAGTAAGCGTCTTCTAATTTCATGGCTGCAGTCACCATCTGCAGTTAGCCATCTGTATGTCTTCTTTGGAAAAATGTCTGTTTAGGTCTTTTCCCCACTTTTTGATTGAGTTGTTTGTTTTTCTGGTATTGAGTTGTATGAGCTGCTTGTATATTTTGGAAATTAATCCTTTGTAAGTTGTTTAATTTGCTATTTTCTCCCATTCTGAGGCTTTTCTTTTCACCTTGCTTATAGTTTCCTTTGCTGTGCAAAAGCTTTCAAGTTTAATCAGGTCCCACTTGTTTACTTTTGTTTTTATTTCCGTCACACTAGGAGATGGGTCATAGAGGATTTGATTTATGTCATCAAGTGCTTGACCTATGTTTTCCTCTAACAAGAGTTTTATAGTTTCCGGTCTTACAGTTAGCTCTTTAATCCATTTTGAGTTTATCTTTGTGTATGGTGTTAGGAAGTGTTGTAATTTCATTCTTTTACATGTAGCCATTCAGTTTTCCCAGCACCACTTATTGAAGAGGCTGTCTTTGCCCATTGTATATTCTTGCCTCCTTTGTCAAAAATAAGTTACCTGTAGGTGCATGGGTTTATCTCTGGGTTTTCTATCTTGTTCCATTGGTCTGTATTTCTGTTTTTGTGCCAGTACCATACTGTCTTGATGACTGTATCTTTGTAGTATAGCCTGAAGTCAGGAAGGTTGATTCCTCCAGCTCCATTCTTCTTTCTCAAGACTGCTTTGGCTATTCAGTGTCTTTTGTGTTTCCACATGAATTGTGACTTTCTTTCTTCTAGTTCTGTGAAAAGTACCACTGGTAATTTGATGGGGATCACATTAAATCTGTAGATTTCATTTGGTAGTATAGTTATTTTCACAGTATTGATTCTTCCTACCCAGGAACATGGAATCTCTCTCCATCTGTTTATGTCATCTTTGATTTCCTTTATCAGTGTCTTACAATTTTCTGTGTACAGTTATTTTGTCTCCTCAGGTAAGTTTATTCCTAGATATTTAATTCTTTTTGTTGCAGTGGTAAATGGGATTGATTCCTTAATTTCTCTTTCTGATTTTTCATTGTTAATATATAGAAATGCAAGTGATTTCTGTGTGTTGATTTTGTATCCTGCAACTTTGCTAAATTCACTGATTAGCTCTATTAATTTTCTGATAGTTATCTTTAGGGTTTTCAGTGTACAATATCATGTCATCTGCAGTGAGAGCTTTACTTCTTTTCTGAACTGGATTCTTTTTATTTTTCTTCTCATTGCTGTACTAGGACTTCCAAAACTATGTTGAGTAATAGTAGTGAAAATGAACACCCTTGTCTTGTTCCTGATCTTAGGGAGAATACTTTCAGTTTTTCACCATTGAGAATAAATGTTTGCTGTAGGCTTATTATGTGGCTTTTACTATGCTGAGGTAGGTTCCTTCTATGCCCATTTTCTGAAGAGTTTTAATCATAAATGGGTGCTGAATTTTGTCAAAGACTTTTTTTACATCTATTGATATTATCATATGGTTTTTATCTTTTATATAGTGTATCACATTGATTGATTTTCATATATTGAAGAATCCTTGCATTCCTGGGATAAACCCAACTTGATCACGGTGTATGAGCTTTTTAATGTGTTGTTGAATTCTGTTTGCTAAAATTTTGTTGAGGATTTTTGCATCTATGTTTATCAGTGATACTGGCTTATAGTTCTCTTTTTTGTGTTGTCTTTGGATTTTGGTATCAGGGTCATGGTGGCCTCGTAGAATGAGTTTGGAAGTGTTCCTTCCTCTGCAATTTTGGAAAGAGTTTTAGATGGGCATTAGCTCCTCTCTAAATGTTTGATAGAATTCTCCTGTGAAGCCACCTGGTCCTGGGCTTTTGTTTTTGGAGGATTTATGATCACAGCTTCAATTTCGGTGCTTGTATTTGGGTTGTTCATAATTTCTATTTCTTCCTGGTTCAGTCTTGGAAGATTGAACTAAAATCTGTTCATTTCTTCCAGGTTATCCATTTTATGGCCATATAGTTGTTCATAATAGTCTTATATAATCCTTTGTATTTCTGCATTGTCTGTTGTAACCTCTCCTTTTTCATTTCTGATTTTGTTGCTTTGATTCTTCTCTCTTTTTTATTGATGAATCTGGCTAAAGGTTTGTCAGTTTTGTTTATTGTCTCAAAGAACCAGCTTTTAGTTTTATTAATCTTTAGTATTGTTTCTTTCATTTCTTTTTCATTTATTTCTGCTCAGATCTTTATGATTTCTTTCCATTCACTAATTTTGTTTTTGTTTTTGTTGTTGTTGTTCTTTTCCCACTTGTTTTAGGTGTAAAGCTAGGTTATTTGATGTTTTTCTTGTTTCTTGAAGTAGGATTTTATTGCTATAAACTTCCCTCTTACAACTGCTTTTACTGCATCCCATAGGTTTTGGGTTGTCATGTTTTCATTGTCATTTGTGTACAGAAATTTTTTATTTCCCTTTTGATTTTTCAGTAACCTGTTGGTTATTTAGAAACGTATTATTTAATCTACATGTGCTTGTGTTTCTTACAGTTTTTTTCTTGTAATTGATACACCTAGTCAAATAGTGTTATGGTTGGAGAAGATGCTTGATATGATTTCAGTTTTCTTAAATTTACTGAGGTTTGATTTGTGACCCAAGATGTTGTCTATCCTGGAGAATGTTCCATGTGAACTTGAGAAGATGTATTCTTCTGCACTTGGATGGAATGTCCTGAAGATATCAATGAAATCCTTCTCATCTAATGTATCATTTAAGACTTGTGTTTCCTTATTAATTTTCTGTTTTGACAATCTGTCCATTGGTGTGAGTGGGGTGTTAAAGTCTCATACTATTATTTTATTATTGTCAATTCCTCCTTTTATGTCTGATAGTGTTTGTCTTATGTATTGAGGTGCTCCTATGTTGGGTGCATATATATCTTCAATTGTTAGGTCTTCCTCTTAAATTGATCCCTTGATCATTATGTACTGTCCTTCCTTATCTATTGTAATATTCTTTATTTTAAGATCTATTTTGTCTGACATGAGGATTGATAGTCCAGTTTTCTTTGCTTCCCATTTACATGGAATATATTTTTCCATGCTCTCACTCTCAGTCTTGAGGTCTGTGTGAGTTTGTCTTGTGGGTTCAGTTTTGAGGTATGTGTCTTAAGGTCTGAAGTGGGTTTCTTGTAGACAGCATATAAATGGATCTTGTTTTTATATCCATTCAGCCAGTTTGTGTCTTTGGCGCATTTAATCCATTTACATTTAAAGTAATTATCGGTGTATATGTTCCTATTGCCATTTTCTTAATTGTTTGGGGTTTGATTTTGTAGATCTTTTTCTTCTGTTGTATTTTTTGACTATATAAGTCTTGATAACATTTGTTGTAAAGCTGGTTTGGTGGTACTGAATTATCTTAACTTTGGTTTATCTGAAAAGCTTTTGATTTCTCCATCAATTTTGAATGAGATCCTTGCTGGGTATAGTAATCTTGGTGTAGATTTTTCCCTTTCATTACTTTAAATATATCCTGCTATTCCCTTCTGGCCTGTAGTTTCTGCTGAAAGATCAGCTATTAAACATATGGTCTTTCCCTTGTATGTTACTTGTTGCTTTTCCCTTGCTGCTTTTAATATTTTTTCTTTGTGTTTAATCTTTGTCAGTTTGAGTAGTATGTGGCTTGGTGTGTTTCTCCTTTGGTTTATCCTGTATGGGACTCTTTTCACTTCTTGGACTTGATTGACTATTTCCTTTTCCATGTTGGGGAAATTTGCAAGTATAATCTCTTCAAAATAAATGATCCAATTAAAAAATGGGCCAAAGAACTAAATAGGCATTTCTCCAAAGAAGACATACGGATGGCTAACAAACACATGAAAAGATGTTCAACATCACTCATTATCAGAGAAATGCAAATCAAGACCACAATGAGGTACCATTTCACACCAGTCAGAATGGCTGCGATCCAAAAGTCTACAAGCAATAAATGCTGGAGAGGATGTGGAGAAAAGGGAACCCTCTTACACTGCTGGTGGGAATGCAAACTAGTACAGCCATTATGGAAAACAGTGTGGAGATTCCTTAAAAAATTGCAAATAGAACTGCCTTACGACCCAGCAATCCCACTGCTGGGCATACACACTGAGGAAACCAGAATTGAAAGAGACACATGTACCCCAGTGTTCATTGCAGCACTGTTTATAATAGCCAGGACATGGAAGCAACCTAGATGTCCATCAGCAGATGATTGGATAAGAAAGCTGTGGTACACATACACAATGGAATACTACTCAGCCCTTAAAAAGAATAAATTTGACTCAGTTCTAATGAGATGGATGAAATTGGAACCAATTATACAGAGTGAAGTAAGCCAGAAAGAAAAACACCAATACAGTATACTGACACATATATATGGAATTTAGAAGACAGTAATGATGACCCTATATGTGAGACAACAAAGAGACCCAGAGGTATAGAGTGGACTTTTGGCCTCTGAGGGAGAGGGAAAGGGTGGGATGGTTTGGGAGAATGGCAATGAAACATGTATATTTTCTTGCAAGAAACGAAGCGCCAATCTATGTTCATTGGAGGATGCAGGATGCATGGGGCTGATGCACAGGATGATTCAAGTAGAGGATGTGGGGTGGGAGGTGGGAGGGGCTTCGGCATTGGGAGATTGTGTTCACCTATGGCTGATTCGTGTCAATGTATGGCAAAACAAATACAGTATTGTAATTAAAAATAAATAAATTTAATAATAACTTGTTAAAAAAATTTTCTCGTACCCTTTCTTTGTCTCATCTTTTTCTGGGACCCCTATAATTTGAATGTTAGTGTGTTTGATATGGTCCCACAGGTCTCTGAGACTATCCTCAGTTCTTTTCATTCTTTTTACTTTATTATGCTCTTCAGAAGTTATTTCCACCATTTTATCTTCCAGCTCACTGATTTGTTCTTCTGCTTCAGATGTTCTGCTATTGATTCCTTCTAGAGTATTTTTAATTTCAGTAATTGTGTTGTCTCTGTATGTTTATTCTTTAATTCTTCTAGGTCTTTGTTAATTGATTTTTGCATTTTCTCCTTTGTGTTTTCAAGGTTTTCGATCATCTTTACTATCATTATCCTGAATTCTTTTTCAGGTAGTTTGCCTATTTCCTCTGCATTTATTTGGACTTCTGTGTTTCTAGTTTGTTCCTTCATTTGTGCAATATTTCTCTACCTTTTCATTATTTATTTTTAAACTTATTGTGTTTGAGGTCTCCTTTTTCCAGGCTTAGAGGCTGAATTCTTTCATTTTGGTTTCTGCCCTCCTAAGATTGGTGCAGTAGTTTGTGTAAGCTTCATATAGTATGAGATTTGTGCTGAGTTTTCTTTTGCTTTTTCCTCTGATGGGCAAGCCTGAGTGAGGTGGTAATCTTGCCTTATGATGATTGGGTTTGTATTTTTGTTTTGTTTTTGTTTGGATGAGGCATCCTGCTACTGGTGCTACTGGTTGTGCTACTGGTGGGTGCCACTGGTGGTTGGGTGATGCCAGGTCTTGTATTCAAGTGGTTTCCTTTGTGTGAATTCTCACTATTTGATACTCCCTAGGGTTAGTTCTCGGAGAAGGTGATGGCACTCCACTCCAGTACTCTTGCTGGGAAAATCCCATGGACGGAGGAGCCTGGTGGACTGCCATCTCTGGGGTCGCACAGATGGATACGACTGAAGCGACTTAGCAGCAGCAGCAACAGGGTTAGTTCTGTGGTAGTATAGGGTCTTGGAGTCAGTGCTCCCACTCCAAAGGCTCAGGGCTTGATCTCTGGTCAAAAAAAGGTTCCACAAGTGGTTTGTTATGGAATTAAGTGACATTAAAACCAATACCCAAAAATGAGCAACCAAAGACAAACCCCAAACAAATGGCAGTTACAAAATCCGGCAAATAATAATTAAAATAATGGCGTATACACATATATACCAATAAGCAAAGTCAAAACAGTCCATCAAAAATAAAGTAAAACACATTGACCCAGTGAACAAAGGAAACCAAAAATTATATCTACCAGTTAAGAACAAAACTAAAGCACAAACTGGAAAACAAAACTAAAGCAAGGTGACAAGTAGGGAATAAAGCAATGAAAACAAAACTCACAAATATGTTGAGAGGAAAGGAAAGAAAGGAAGAATAGATATTCAAAGTTAAATAGAGGTAGATAAAGAAGATTTATATACACTAAAGATTAACTGGAAGGAGAAAAGAACAACAGGAAAAGCAAACAAAGGAATAAATGTAAAAATAGTTTTAAAAAATTAAAGTTAAAAAAGGAGAAAAGAGGCAGAGGTTTGTAACAACAATAAAAATTATGATTTAAAAACTCAAAAGCTTAGTTAGATTTCATAGTGCCAATAAAATCAACAACTACAACAGAGGGAGGAAAAAAGAAAAAATATCCAAAAGAAACTAGAGAACAGGTAAAAACATAAGAATAATAAATGTTTTTCTTGAGTTACTGCTGTCAGGGTCCTTTCCCTTGCTGGGAGTCACGGTCCACCTCATCTCCCTAGAATGCCCTCCAACACTGTGCTGGTCTCTAGACTTGCTGTGGGGGCAGCTCGGATTCGTGTCTGGTCCAACTCCTGTGTGTTCTTGCCTCCAATGTCTGCAGCTATCAGCACTAGTGCATTTTCTTTTGGGGGAGCTCTCATTGTCTTTTTATACATTCTATAGACACAGAGTCTGCCTAGTTGATCGTGTGGATTTAATCTGCAGCTTGTACAGCTGGTGGGAAGGTTTGGGGTCTTCCTTAGCCACTTCCACTGCCCCCGGCTTTCAATTGTGGTTTTATTTCCTCCTCTGTATGTGGGTCGTCCACTGGGGTTTGCTCCTGAGGCTGCCCTAGAGGACCTCGGTCTGCCCTAGTGAGGGCCAGTTGCAGAGGTGGTGCAGCTGCTTGAGTCTCAGGGCTTCTGGCAGCACTGGGTACTCAGGGGAGTTGGCAGCTAGGGCAGCAGGAAATCTAGTGTTCTAGAAGAGGATGGCAACCAGCATTGGCCAGTATACTCCAGTCTTCTTGCCTGGCGAACCCCCTGACAGAGAAGCCTGGCAGGCCACAGTCCACAGTGTCACACAAAGTTGGACAAGACCAAAGTGATCCTGCGTGCATAGAAGCAAGACTTTTTTCCCCTGTGGCAGCTCTTCCCCAGTTGAGTGTGACCTTGGCTCAGCTGCATGGGTTATGAGGACCCTGGAGGCACCAAGTGTGCAGGGACACAGACTGCCTCAGCCACAGGAGTTATGGCCCTATCAGAGTCTTTTTTGAGCTTCTGGTAACTGTCGTTCAGAAGGCCTCTTTGGCTCGTCTTTCTCCATAGCTCTGCCGCTTCAGGCATTTAGAGGGCTTCCTTGCCTGGGCTCCTTCAGGCACATAGAGGGGCCCCCCTGGCTGGGGCCCAACTCTGTAGATCAGTTCATCAGGCACTTAAAGGGGCACCCTGGGTGGGGTCCTAGTCTAGTTGTGCACATCAGTCACTTAAAGGGGCACTCTGCGTGGGGTCCTACTCTGTAGTTCTGTGTTTCAGATGCTTGATGGGCCAGCCTCTGTATTGTTAAGCTGCTGTTGCTGGAGTGTGGGGAGAGAGAGGCTATGGTGATGGCTCCACCCGCTACATGTGACTCAGCAGTATCACCTTGCTTCCATGGCTGCCTGGCTTTCCTCCATAGGCATTTCCCACCACTGTCTCCTCCTCATATCCCCTCAGTCCGTCTCTCCACAGTCAGCAGGAGCCCTCACCCTGGGATTGCTCCACAGTCCCTAAGCTCCAGCTGCGCCTTCTAGGGGACCTGCGTCCCTGTCCAGGGTACGTGTGGCTGCGGCAAGGACCGTATGATTCTCATTCCATTTAGGCTGACAAAGATCAGCTGTTTCACTCTCAGCCTTAAGTGTTTCTCCTCTGACTCGGACAGTTGCCCTGATGTGGGGATTGGACTCCTGCTTCAGTTCCCACACCCGTCAATGGTAGGTCCAGTCTTACTAACATCCCTGTTTTTCCCCTAGTTCCTTCGTCCTCCCGAGTTTTTCGTGGTTCTGTATATTCTTTTCCACTGGTCAGGTACTCCTGTCTGCTCTCAGCTGGTGTTCTGCATCCACTTCGGTGTCTGAAGGTGTATTCCTGATGTATCCACGGAGAGATGTACTCCACATCCACCTCCTTCTCTGCCATCTTGTTCTCCTAATTTCATTGTTTGACATGTAACTATCCAATTTTCCCAGCACCACTTATTGAAGGGACTGTCTTTTTCCCATTGTATATTTTTGCCTCTTTTGACATAGATTAATTGACCATAAATGTGGAAGCCTATTTCTGAGCCCTCTATTCTGTTCCATTGATCTGTGTGTCTGTTTTTGTGCCAGTACCAAACTGGTTTGATTACTATAGATGTGTAGTAGTTTGAAGTCAGGTAGCATACCTCCAGCTTTGTTACTTTTTCTCAAGATTGCCTTGCCTATTCAGGGTCTTTCATGGTTCCACATAAAGTTTACAATTATTTGTTCTAGTTCTATTAAAAAATGTCATGGATATTTTGATAGGGATTGTATTAAATCTGTAGATTGCTTTTGGTACTATAGACATTTTTAATAATATCAATTCTTCCAACCCACGAACACAAAAGATAACTTTCCATTCATTTGTATCATCTTCAGTTTCCTTTGTCAGTGTTTTATAGTTTTCAGAATATAGAAGTTTCACCTCCTTGGTTAAATTTATTCTGGGATATTTTATTTTTTGCTGCAATTTTAAATAGTATTTTAAAATTTCCTTTTGATAGTTCATTAATAGTGTAATATAATTATGACAGATTTACATTGTTGTACAGCAGAAACCAAGACAATATTGTAAAGCAATTTTCCACCAATTAAAAAAATAAAATTAGTTTAAAAATGAAAACAACAGATTTCTATATATAATCTTATATTCTATAACTTTACTATGTTATTTATTCTCTTTTTTGTTGGAGACTTTAGGGTTTTCTATATACAGTATCATGTCATTTACAAACAGTAACAGTTTTACTTCTTTCCTTCAAGTTTAGATGTCTTTTATTTCTTTTTCTTATTTGATTGCTGTGGCTAGGACGTCCAATATGATGTTAGATAGAACTGGTGAGAGTGAATATCCTAGCTAGTTGTATGGCATCACTGACTTGATGGACATGAGTTTGAGCAAGCTCCAGGAGTTGCTGATGGACAGGGAAGCCTGGTGTGCTGCAGTCTATGGGGTTGCAAAGAATTGGACATGACTGAGTAACTGAACTGAATTGATTCCTGATTTTGGAGGAGAATTTTTGAACCTTTTATCATTGAGTATGATTTTAGCCAAGAGCTTGTCATAAATAACCCTTATTATGTTGATATGTGTTCCCTCTGTACCACCTTTGATGAGAGTTTTGATCGTGAATGGATGTTGAACTTTGTCAAAAGTTTTCTCTGCATCTGTTGAGATGACCATGTGATTTTTATCATTCCTACTATTAATGTGGTATATTAAGTGATGGATTTGTGACTATTGAACCGATCTTGCATCACTGGAATAAATCCTACTTGATCGTGGTGTATGAAGTTTGCTAAATTTTGTTGAGGATTTTTTTCATCTATACTTATCAAAGATATTGGCCTGAAATTTTCTTTTCTTACAGTGTATTTGTCTGGTTTTGGTATTACAGTAGTGGTGAGCCTACAGAATGAATTTAGGAGTGTTCCATTCTCTTCAGATTTTGGAGTAGTTTGAGAACAGGCATTAGCTCTTCTTTATATGTTTGGTTGAATTCCCCTGTGAAGTCATCCAGTCCTGGATTTTTGTTTGCTGGGAGTTTTTATTATTATTACAAATTCAGTTTCACTAGTGATCAGTCTGTTAATTATCTATTTTTTCTTAATTCAGTCTTTGCAGGTTGCATGTTTCTAGAAATTTGTCTATTTCTTCTAGGTATCCAACTTATTGGCATATAATTGTAGTACTCTCTTCAAGACTTTTTGTTATCTTTGTGATATTGCTTGTAATTTCTCCTCTTTCATTTCTTATTTATCCTTTTGGGTCCTCTTTCTTCTACGTGAGCCTATTTAGAGTTTTTCAGTTTTGTTTATGGTTTCAAAAAACAAGTCCTGGTTTCATTGTTTTTTTCCTATTGTTCTTTAGTCTCTATTTCTTCTCTGATCTTTATTATTTCCTTCCTTCTGGTGACTCTTGGCTTTGTTCTTTTTCTATTTCTTTAGATAGTAGGTTAGTCTGAGATTTTTTTCTTGAGGGAGGCCTGTATCACTGTAAACTCCCTCTTAGATTTGCATTTGCTGCTTCCCATAGATTTTTGAAAGTTGTGTTTCCATTTTCATTTATCTTGAAGTATTTTCTGATTTCCTTTTGATTTCTTCATTTTTCCATTAGTGTTTCAATAGTTTATTGTTTAGTCTCCACCTGTTTGTGCTTTTCCCATTTGTCTTTTGTAGTTCATTCCTAGTTTTATACCGCTGTAACTGGGAAAAAATGCTTGATGTAATTTCTATTCTCTTAAATTTGTTGAGAGACTTGTTTTGTGGCCTTGTGATCTATCCTGGAGAATGTTTCCTGTACACTTGAAAAGAATGTGTTTTCTGCTGTTTGGGGATGGAATGTCCTATAAATCAATACCTATTAGATTCTACTTGCCTATTGTGTCATTTAAGACCATTGTTGCCTTATTGACTTTTTGTCTGGATGATATGTTCACTGATGTAAGTGCAGTGTCAAAAGTTCCCTACTAGTGTTGTATTATTGTCAGTTTCTCCTTTTAAGTCTGTTAATATTTACTTTATATTATTTAGGTTCTCCTGTATTGGATATATATATCTAAATGAATATAATTTCTTGTATTGATCTATTTGTCTTTTGTTATAGGCTTTATTTTAAAGTCTATTTTTCTGATATGAGTGTTGCTATCCTTCCTTTCTTGTCATTTCTGTTTGCATGAAATCTTTTTCTACCCTCTCACTTCCAATCTGTGTGTGTCTTTAGCTCTGAGGTGAATCTCTTGTATAGCATATATATGGGTCTCATCTTATCCAGTCAGCTACTCTTTTTCTTTTTTTTTTTACTGGAGTATAGTTGATTTACAATGTTGTATTAGTTTCTGCTGTACAGCAAAGTGAGTTAGTTATATATAAATATATACCTACTCTAGATTTTTTTTCCCATATAGGTCATTACAGAGTATTGAGAAGAGTTCCCTGTGCTATACAGTAGGCACCCAATTTGATTGGGGCATTTATTCCATTGGCATTTAAAGTAATTATTTATAGGTATGTTGTTATTGCCATTTTAGTACTTCTTTTCCAGTTGTTTTTGTAGTTATCTGTTGATTTCTTCTGTTTCTTCCCTTGTTGATTGATGATTTTCTTTAATGGTATGGTCTTTTCTTTTTAGTTTAGTTTTTTTTTTTTTTTTTTAATCTATGGTAGATTTTTGATAGGTGGTTACCATCAGGTTCCTATATGTTGACCTATAATGTACTTGTCTTAAATTTGTAGTCATATAAGTTCAACCACATTCTAAAATGTCTACATTTTAAAATCCTCTTCCCCTAACATCTCTGTCTCTATAAAATTGCTTCTGTGGGAGCATCCCTATGCAGTCTACATGTACCCAGTGGCTTTGGTGGGAGAGCTGAATCTGATGCGAGCACCTTCCCCCAGGTTGTGCTGGCAGCTATCACCATGGTAGAAGGTGGGGCTAGAGATGGAATGGCTAGAGCCAGGGCTTCTCCTATGCTCAATGGCCACCACCCCCCCATTGGGGGCAGAGTTGGTGCCCAAGGTACTGGCGCAGTAGCCCTGAGGATCAGGTCCTAGCTGGTTCCATTTCAGGTGTGTGCATTCCCCCTGGCAATGGCACCTCTGCCCTAGTGGAGAGCAGCACTGAACAAGGACTAGCAGAGGACTGCGGGACAGGCTAGGGTAAGTGCTGAGACTGTCCTAGCAAGTTAGTCAGAGCCCCAGGCAATTTTCAGGCTGTTTCCTCGCATGCATGCTAGTAATGGCTTCCTTCTCCCTGTTCAGAGGCAGGGATGTGTCCAAGGCAGCTTCCTTCTCTCTAAGAGTGAACACTCTTCTTGCTGGCGGCAGCCTTTGCAGCAATGCACTGCACTGGAGCAAGAGAAGCTGGAGTGGGCACCCTGCCAGGCTGGGGAACAGGCTGTGGCAGTTGCAGGAAACCAGTCAGAACCCCAGGTAGTTTGCAGTCTGTTTCCTCTGCCTTGTTCCATGAGAGTAAGCAAGTGTATGCATGTGCTTCATGAGCAGAGTGTTGCTTTCTTACAGCCCTCTGCTAAGTCCCAATGGTTTTCAAACCAGCTAAGGGGGCCTGTCTTCTCGGAGTCATGCCCAACATGTGTCTTTAACCCATCATTCCCCAGGGAGGATCCTAGAGACTGTGAAATCCCCCTCCTCTTGTGTGTCCCTTACTAGAGGCACTTGTCCTGGCCAGATTGCATTTCCTCCATTCCTACCCAACTCTGTGCATTCTTCGTAACCTTGGTTGTAGGAGAGCCATAAAGGTTCCAGATTGTTTTCAGCAAGAGTTGTTTCATGTGTAGATGTCTTTCGATGTGTTCATGGAAGAAGGTGAACTCAGAATCCTCATACTCTGCCATCTTGATCTCCTACCCATCTGCCCCTGACTTTCCATGAGAGACAAGATGATGATCTTCCATTTTTTTCCCTTTGGACTTTCTAAGAATATTTCCATAGTAAAAGGTTGTTGTTATCATTGTTGTTTAGTGGTGATCATACCGTCTGCCTAAGACTTCAGTTTGCAAAAATGTACCTATAGCTTAAGAGTTCAAATCCAAGCAAAGGACAGATGATAAAGGTCAGGAATAGCAAGAATGTCCTGAGGTAGATCTCTGAGGTTTTCATTTTCACCAACCCATTTTTGTGCAGCATGTATAAATCATCTACCATTCAGTTCAGTTCAGTCGCTCAGTCGTGACTGACTCTTTGCAACCCTAGGAATCGCAGCACGCCAGGCCTACCTGTCCATCACCGTCTCCTGGAGTTCACCCAAACTCATGTCCATCGAGTCAGTGATGCCATCCAGCCATCTCATCCTCGGTCGTCCCCTTCTCCTCCTGCCCCCAATACCTCCCAGCATCAGAGTCTTTTCCAATATGTCAGCTCTTCGCATGAGGTGGCCAAAGTACTGGAGTTTCAGCTTTAGCATCATTCCTTCCAAAGAACACCCAGGGTTGATCTCCTTTAGAATGGACTGGTTGGATCTCCTTGCAGTCCAAGGGGCTCTCAAGAGTCTTCTCCAACACCACAGTTCAAAAACATCAGTTCTTCAGCGCTCAGCCTTCTTCACAGTCCAACTCTCACATCGATACATGACCACTGGGAAAACCATGGCCTTCACTAGACGGACCTTTGTTGGCAAAGTGATGTCTCTGCTTTTCAATATGCTATCTAGGTTGATCCTAACTTTTCTTCCAAGGAGTAAATGTCTTTTAATTTCATGGCTGCAATCACCATCTGCAGTGATTTTGGAGCCCAAAAAGATAAAGTCTGACAGTTTCCCATCTCTTTCCCATGAAGTGATGGGACCAGATGCCATGATCTTCATTTTCTAAATGTTGAGCTTTAAGCCAACTTTTTTCATTCTCCTCTTTCACTTTCATCAAGAGGCTTTTTAGTTCCTCTTCACTTTCTGCCATAAGGGTGGTGTCATCTGTGTATCTGAGGTTATTAATAGTAAATGTGGCATGAATTTAGCCATTCATCCTTTTTGCTGTTGCAAAACTTAGAGCTTCTTCCTGGGCTATGGCTTTGCTGAAGGCAATGCAAACACAGATATTGCAATAAATTCATTTGCAATAGAGATAGATTTAAACATTTTAATATTCTTAAAAGAATATTTGATTTGGGTTGAGAGGGAGCTGACTTGATTTTCTTAGAGGCTCTAAAGAAGAGTGAATGTGAATGATTGGGCAAACCAGCGTCTTTATAAGGTGGTTTTTAAATTACATTGCTTGGAGTGTTTACCATTTATTTATGTGACTTTTACCCTTGCATGAAAAGCTGGAAGGAAATATGTCTTAATAAAGACTTAGGATTCTTTGGTTTAAGAAGCTGGTGACTCGGTGAATGGGGAATTAGGACTTAGGTATTGTCTATCCCAGATTTAGAAGGTCAGGGAGGTGAGGTTATATCTAGTGAAAACTTGTTTTCAAGATTCCCTTCACTCTGAAGGTTGGGGTTTTGCATGAGAAAACCCCAAAACAATAATATTTTAGTCCCCCAATGGAAGATTGGGAAATGCAAATGTTGTATAAATGATAGATCTTTCTTTTTTCCAATTTTGTATTCCTTGATTTAAAACCTTATATTACACTGCTGAGTTAGGATTCACTTCAGAGCATGTTTAAAATTCAAAATGTGACTTGATTTTTAAATCTTTGATTTACATACTTTCAGGAACCCATTTATTATAGAAAGCAAGAACAGCTGTGTTCTCTCCCTTGGGTTGGTTGTTTCAGTCAAATCCTTTTAAAACGTGAATTAGGAAGATTAGGATTTAATCTTTGTTTCTTCCAACAACAAAAAAATCTCATTATACAGTTAATATACCTCCTGGTCCAGAATGTGTTATCAGAGAGTCCGTATTGTCTACTTTTCAATCATGGTATATTTATAACTTTTAGAGTATTTTGTAGTTATATCAGGAAACCTAAAAGATTTGCTCTTTTATTTTTCCAAATTCACTGAATTTAGGGAACTGTAAGGTGATGAACCTATCACTGAGCTGTTTGGTGAATATTTTTACCACAAGATACTAGAAAGAAAGGAACCATTACCAAAAGTAGGAAGAATAATTTGTGGGTTAGCTATTATGTGATAGTAATCACAATGTCTTGTTAAGAAATTAAGCACCAAGTTAATCAATAGTGATGGTACTCAAGTTTTGTAGAAGGTATTTTATAACAAAATGTTGGCATTGAAGAAAAGTTTGCAATTTACAAAGTCTAAACTATTTTTAAAGCCCATATGGGCAGCTGAAGATGTATTTGTCCCATGTGAGTACTGGAGGTGGGTGGAGATAACAAGTAGCTTGCCATACCAAAGAGACTATGGCATACATGGAAAGTTGTCTTTTAAAAATGGAAAAAGTCCAATCAAGGAGAATGGGTAAGCTTGTAAATTAAGCAGGTCATGTGTAAACTGTCTTTAGGCAGGTCGAAAAGAGAAAAATTGGTGAAATTCTTTAAAATCAGTCATAAGTTTTTAAGTTACTCAAAAGTGGGCAGTTTACTGTGTCTGTTTGCTGATGATGGTACAATGAACTTGAGAGAAAAATAATGTTAATGATCTATTTGTCTAATAAAAAGATATTAGAGGAACATTCTAATAACTCTGTAATTTGCCTCCTGAAATTGATGACCAGGTTAAATTGTAATAAATGAACAGATAATCTAGGTGCAATTAACAAATTAAATATAGACAAGTTAGAACTATATAACATTCTTCTATATTTTGAAGGAATTCAAAGTAGACTAATAAGGCAGTTAAGTATAAATTAGATTGACATGTACACACTACTATTATATTTAAAATAAAATGCCCTTCCATGAAAAAGTAAAATTAATTAATAACATGACTTTTGGTTTGGAAATAAGGTTTGGAAATCCTTTTTCTACTTGACCAGCAGTATACATTCGGCAATATGAATTTAAGTAAGGTTAAGGGTTATTCTGTGGGAGTCAGATTTGAAATAAAAATTGTGCACTATTAGATAAAGGATATTTCTGAGTCAGGGAAGGACAGTAAAGTTATAAAATCTAAGTCTTGCCAATACATTTGTTAACCTGAAAAGTTATGCTTGATTCAGATTTTTCTGTAGGAAAATACTGACTTATTCTGGAATTTTATTTTCAGCCATTGACGAGAGCATTGCATACAAATGAAAGTTGAAAGTGTTAGTTGCTCAGTCATACAACCTACTCTGTATGACCCCATGGACTATAGCCCACCAGGCTTCTCTGTCCATGGGATGTTCCAGGCAAGAATACTGAAGTAGGTAGCCATTCCATTCTCCAGGGGATCTTCCCGAACCAGGAATTAAACCCAGGTCTCCTGCCTTGCAGGCAGATGCTTTACCATCTGAGCCACACATACAGATAGGATCCCAAATAAAGAAGAAGAAGGAAAAAAGACTTGTAGATTCTTGGGTTTTTTGTGTTCTGTGTTGTTTACATGGTGGTTTTCAAGTACAGGTGCTGTGGTTGGGTTGTCCAAGTCAGAGAGTTTAAAGGTAATATTTTGCTGGTGGAATGTAAGAATTTTAATGACGCCCCTATCTACAGTAGGTTAGGTATTCTCTCACTATCACTACCATTGTACTAATATGTAAATTGTATATAGTCAGCTGCTTTATTCTGTAAAGAGTCTGGCCCTTTGGCATGCACCAGAGACAACATTTGCTGTATGAGATCATTTCTGATAGCAGGATCAGCTAAGCCCATTTAATGTGGGTGATCCAATAGAATATGGACTACCTGTTTGGGTTACAGTTGTTCTAACAAAGCACATGTGGAGAGTCAAGGGAATTTGTATGCTTTCTTTTAGATAAATGTGATATTGTCTTACATGATTTATTTTCCTTCATTTAAAACTTTGATACAAAATGTTTGTGTTCTTCCCTTTCTTCTCTCCCTGCCCCCTCAGAATAATATAGCCGATCCAGAAGAGCTCTTCACAAAATTAGAACGCATTGGAAAAGGCTCCTTTGGAGAAGTTTTCAAAGGAATTGATAACCGTAGCCAGCAAGTAGTTGCTATTAAAATCATAGACCTCGAGGAAGCCGAAGATGAAATTGAAGACATTCAGCAAGAAATAACGGTTTTGAGTCAGTGTGACAGCTCATATGTAATCGAAATACTATGGATCATATTTAAAGGTAATGTGTGCACTGGATCATTTAGGTCATGAGGTACTTTAATTATGAGTCTTTCTTTCTTTTTTTAATTCTGTTTTTTGAAAGGCAGTGTCTTAAATTAGGATTTGGCAGCCTTCGGCCTTCAGGCAGAATCTAGCTCCATTTGTAGGGCCAAAATAGATTTAGATTTAGCAGCTGTGTCCTGAATGCATCCAGTACTCAGCTGTACCGTTTTTCCACACCTGAACTTTTGGGTTGAGGGAGGAGCAGAAAGGCAGCTGAGCCTTGACACATAACCTTTGTCAGGAAAGAGCTTTCTTCCTGGACTTTCACACGCTATTCTCAATGGCCCAGTCTATCTCAGCCTCAGAATTGATGGCATATGTATTGTAAGTATGTCACTTGTTCCATTGAGTTATGGTGGTTATTTACACGACTCTCCCTCCCTCTAGATTGTGAGCTTCTTAGTATCAGGGAGTTTAGTTCAACCTGTCATGTTTTCACATCACATAGCACAGGGCATGGCACATCTTAAGCACATGATAAATACTTGTTGAAATGTAATTAAATAGAATAATATCTAACCCCACCACCAAAAAAGTTGGATTTTTAGTTTCCAGGGTTATAGAATTAGCAGACACCTAAAGTTCCAGCAGATGGAGGTATTTCTGCATCACAGAAAACTCTTTGGTGAGTTCTTGGGTTCCAGAGTTAAGAGTCAAGATTTGTATCTATTGAAATATAAACAATAAATAATTAGAAAAATCTAGCTTAGAGTTTAAATTATTTTAAAATTTAAAAATATATCCCCATATTGATATTTTTCAAAGGAAGGCAGTATTAGTTAGATCTTTGATTTTCAGGGCTTATAAGAGGGAAGGGTTTTTTTGTTTATTTGCTTGTCTAAATCTAGGCCAGAAGGGTGTGTTTATAACCCATTAGGCTCTTGGCCTGCACAAAAGTTAATGCTGTCTTTTTATCCTTTCATGTTCTGTTGATCAAATATACCCTGGGATAAACTGTATTAGTTAATACTCATATAGATATTCATTATCAATTTCCCTGGCTTTTTAGAGAGCCTAATTTTTTTGTTGTTTTTGGCCAAGCTGTGTGGCTTGCAGGATTGCACCCCAGGCCCTGTCAGTAGAAGTGCAGAGTCCTAACCACTGAACCGCCAGGGAATTCCCAACAGAGGCTAATTTAGTCTAAGAGTATGTGAATTAGGTGACTGTGGAATTAACGTGTAGTAGGAAAAGGCAATGGCACCCCACTCCAGTACTCTTGCCTGGAAAATCCCATGGACAGAGGAGCCTGGTAGGCAGCAGTCCAAGGGGTCGCAAAGAGTCGGACACGACTGAGTGACTTCACTTTCACTTTTCACTTTCATGCATTGGAGAAGGAAATAGCAACCCACTCCAGTGTTCTTGCCTGGAGAATCCCAGGGACGGGGGAGCCTGGTGGGCTGCCGTCTGTGGGGTCGCACAGAGTCGGACACGACTGAACTGACTTAGCAGCAGCAGCAGCAGGATGAATCATTAAATAACCAGTCACTGTGTGTCACACAGTACTAGGTTATGGAGATGTAATAGTGAACAGCTCCTGCCTTTGAAGAGCTTACAATCCCATTTTGCGCTACAATAATGTAGATTTTGTGATTGAATGCATACAAGGCACAAGGTGCCATTTGCATAAATAAGCAAATGGTCACTTCTATCATTTTTTCCCATTATGGTATGAAAGAAAGACTCACAGGAGGAAGTAATACTGCTAGTAACTTATATCCAGTATACTATGGAGTGTTAGCCATTACTCTGTTTTACTGTGTACATAATTACTTGATTCTTTGTGGTGTACTTTGCTTTCATATTCTTTCCTAAAAAGCTTATTTAGCAGGTCAGATTCCTTGTTTCAGTATCCTATTGGCCTTCAATCTCAGTAGTTTTAGGTCCCCCTTCTAGTTCCCGTGGTTGTAGGCAGCCCAGGAAATTTGGTGGTGGTGGTGGTGGTGGTGATGGTGGTGTGTGTGTTTGTGTGCACACACATGCTCATTCTGGTTTACTCTTTCTGGATTGAATCCTTATAATTTCAGATCCACTCTGGAGCAAATCTGAACACTTTCTATTTTTAGGCATCTGTACCAGATAAGCTACTTTTGGTAACTGACTCAAAACATTAAGTAAGCCCTATTTAAAATGTGTACTGACATGGTACTGACTTTTACTGGTTGCTTTTGCTGTGCTGTGCTTAGTCACTCAATTGTGTCTGAATCTTTGTTTCCCCATGGATTATAGCCCATCAGACTCCTCTGCCCATGGGATTTTCCCAGGCAAGAATACTGGAGTGAGTTGCCATGCCCTTCACCAGGGGCTCTTTCCAACCCAGAAATTGAACCAGGGTCTCCTGCATTGCAGGTGGATTTATTACAAGCTGAGCTACCAGGGAAGCCCCATTGGTTGCTTACAATCTTTATTTGTATTCAATTCTCCCATGGAAAATGAATTATAACTCGGTTTGCATTATTTGTTCCTAAGATTTCACATTTTAAAAATTCCTCTCATAGTATGCACGTACCAGTCATCCCCCAAATACTTAATCTTTTAACAAATATAACTGATAGTCTGTTTTCTCCAAATCTTGATTGCAGAATATTTTTAGGCCAGTTTAGGATACAGAACTCTTATCCAAGATGTCTTCTTAAAGAATTAAACTGCATTATTTTTATCTCTTAAACCGATCATTAAAGTACATTATGAGAAAGACTACTTTGAAGAACATGTTAATTCATGATAAAATTGTAGGAATTCAGATGGCTGATATTGATTTATTTGTGTCTAGATTATTTGTACGCAAACATACACACATGTTGTCTCATGGGTATACGTATATACACAGAGAGAAAAAGAATTATAATTTTATAACTCTTTAATACTGTTTATTTAAATTGCTTTCTTAAATCAACCCTTTGTTTATTTTACATTTATATTAAGACATAGTGTGACTTTTCAGGCTTGCTTTTTTTTTTTTTTTTTTTTAACTAAAATCGCATCAAATATAACAGGGTTTGGCTTGGTGCACTCAATGTAACTCAAGGCTACATCCTCTAAGTACCATCAGAGAACTGCATCATCGTTGACTTCTGTTCTTATTGTGGCCCATCCTTGCATTTCAGATAACATGGGGATTTTGTGAGTCAAGTTAATTGAGTAAAGTAGGATACTGAGTTCTTCTCAGGTTGTCCTAATACAGGATATAACCAGGACCTTACTGTAAGCTGGAGGAAAAGTTATTGCATTTGAGAGAAAATTATATGCTCTCTGAAACTGTATATAGTTGTAGTGCTTTTCGTGAGACTTGTAAAAATGTACTGGGTATTCATTTTGACTGAGCTCACTGTATAACTTTGTTTTTAAAAACAAGAGTAAAAACCAGATAAACACATCAGTATGACCACAGTATTTTCCTTTAATTTTAGTTCAGTGCAGATTTTCTTGACAGACAAAGTTAGTCTTTATGAAGGGTGCTAAAATAAGCAAACCCTTCCCTTCTGATCTCATAATATTGGAAGAATCTTTATAATCTTTAAATATTTTTCTAGTTCGATGTAAATCTTAAAATGAAGGTCACTCAGGCATTGAATAGAATTTGAATCATGCCTTTATGTGCTGCCGAAAATTGCTTTTAGATTTCTGTTTATGTTGAGGATATATGCCCCCTCCATATACCACAACTCCTGATATTTATTTTTTTAGAAAGAATTGAGTGATTGAAGTGAAATATTCCAGAATAGGATCTGTACACAGCTTTCTCATTATTTTTTCTGAGACTTTTGTGTGTGCTTATTCCCAATGTATGGTGACTGTTTCTGGAATATTTCTGGAATTTTCTTTAGATAAAAAATTTAGTTTTCTTGTGCAACTTGAAGGAAATTGAGAGGGAAATATTTCCTCCTTTTACTTTTTTTTTTCACTCAAAATAAGAATCGCTTTAAATTTCCTATAATACACCTATAAGAAGCCTCATATTAGACTCAATGCAGCAGATATTTATTAATTGGGTACCTCCTCTGTGTCTTCCTATCACTCTGCATGTTCACCCTCATCCATCTCATCTACTTTATTCTGACAGTTTTTAGATTCCTGTCTCTGGTTTCAGCCTCTCACCTTAGCTCCAGATAGGTGGAGCTAACTTCCCTCATATCTCCCACTTATCTGTGAGTAGGTTTATCAAGTACACTAACCCCCAAACTGGGGAGTAGCATTTAAAATGAGTCTTGAATATGATTTTGATAGGGGTTGGGATATGAGAATATCATCAATCTGATTACAGTATTGATCATCTGGTGATGTCCATGTGTAGAGTCCTCTCTTGTGTTGTTGGAAGAGGGTGTTTGCTATGACCAGTGCATTCTCTTGGCAAAACTCTATTAGCCTTTGCCCTTCTTCATTCTGTACTCCAAGGCCAAATTTCCTGTTACTCCAGGTGTTTCTTGACTTCCTACTTTTGCATTCCAGTCCCCTATAATGAAAAGGACATCTTTTTGGGTATTCTAGAAGGTTTTGTAGGTCTTCAGAGAACCATCCAACTTCTTCAGCATTACTGGTCGGGGCATAGACTTGGATTACTGTGATAGTGAATGGTTTGCCTTGGAAACGAACAGAGATCATTCTGTCGTTTTTGAATTGCATCCAAGTACTGCATTCCGGACTCTCTCTGTTGACTATGATGGCTACTTTATTTCTTCTAAGGGATTCTTGCCCACAGTAGTAGATGTAATAGTCATCTGAGTTAAATTCACCCATTCCAGTCCATTTTAGTTCGCTGATTCCTAAAATGTTGACATTCACTCTTGTCATCTCCTATTTGACCACTTCCAATTTTCCTTGATTCATGGACCTAACATTCCAGGTTCCTGTGCAATATTGCTCTTTACAGCATCAGACTTTACTTCCATCACCAGTTACATCTACAACTGGGCATTGTTTTTGCTTTGGCTCCATCTCTTCATTCTTTCTGGAGTTATTTCTCCACTGATCTCCAGTAGCATATTGGGCACCTACCAACCTGGGGAGTTCATCTTTCAGTGTCCTATGTTTTCGCCATTTCATACTGTTCATGGGGTTCTCAAGGCAAGAATACTGAAGTGATTTGCCATTCCCATCTCACACACTAGCAAAGTAATGCTCAAAATTCTCCAAGCCAGTCTTCAACAGTACATGAACCATGAACTTCCAGATGTTCAAGCTGGATTTAGAAAAAGCAGAGGAACCAGAGATCAAATTGCCAACATCTGTTGGATCATCAAAGAAGTGAGAGAGTTCCAGAAAAACATCTACTTCTGCTTTATTAACTCTGCCAAAGCCTTTGATGTGTGGATCACAACAAACTCTGGAAAATTCTTAAAGAGGTAGGAATACCAGACCACCTGACCTGCTTCTTGAGAAATCTGTATGCAGGTCAAGAAGCAACACTTAGAACTGGACATGGAACAACAGACTGGTTCCAGATTGGGAAAGGAGTATGTCGAGGCTGTATATTGTCACCCTGCTTATTTAACTTATATGCAGAGTACATCATGAGAAATGCTGGGCTGGAGGAAGCACAAGCTGGAATCAAGATTATTGGGAGAAATATCAGTAACCTCAGATATGCAAATGACACCACACTTATGGCAGAAAGCAAAGAACTAAAGAGCCTCTTGATGAAAGTGAAAGAGGAGAGTGAAAAAGTTGGCTTAAAGTTCAGCATTCAGAAAGCTTAAGATTATGGCATCCGGTCCCATCACTTCATGGCAAATAGATGAGGAAACAGTGGAAACAGTAACAGACTTTATTTGGTGGGTCTCCAAAATCACTGCAGATGGTGACTTCAGCCATGAAATTAAAAGATGCTTGCTCCTTGGAAGAAAAGTTATGACCAACCTAGACAGCATATTAAAAAGCAGAGACATTACTTTTCCAACAAAGGTTCATCTAGTCAAAGCTTTGGTTTGTCCGGTAGTCACGTATGGATGTGAGAGTTGGAGTATAAAGAATGCTGAGCATCAAAGAATTTATGCTTTTGAACTGTGGTGTCAGAGAAGACTCTTGAGATTCCCATGGCCAGCAAGGAGATCCCACCAATCTATCCTAATGGGAATCAGTCCTGAATATTCATTGGAAGGACTGATGCTGAAGCTGAAACTCCAGTACTTTGGCCACCTGATGCAAAGAACTAACTCATTGGAAAAGACCCTGATGCTGGGAAACATCAAAGGAGGGAGGAGAAGGGGACAGCAGAGGATGAGATGGTTGGATGCCATCACTGACTCAAATGACATGAGTTTGAGTGGGCTCTGGGAGTTGATGATGGACAGGGAAGCCTGGCGTGCTGCAGTCCATGGGGTTGCTAAGAGTCGGACATGACTGAGCAACTGAACTGAACTGAACTGGGATATGAGACTGGGGTATAGACAAGGCATTCTCGACTGGAAAAAAATCTCAGGTGGTAAAATTCTGGCAAGGTGATCTCTACTATTCCTTGCAGTTCTGTAAAATTTTACATTCTGTCTCTCTCTCTCTTTTTTTTTTTTTTTTTTTTTACTGTAGTGGAGTATGCATCACAAAAGTTATCATTTTAACCCTTTTAAATGTACAGTTCTGCGGCATTTCATACACTCAAGTGACTGTGTGGCCATCTCTACCATTCATCTTCAGAATGCTTTCACCTTCCTCAACCGAAACTCTGTACCCATTAATCTGTAACTCCCCATTCTCTCCTCACCATAGTCCTTGGTAACCACCATTCTAATTTCTGTCTTTAGTTTCCCTACCCTAGACTCCTCAGATCAGTGGGATCATACAACATTTGCCCAGTGGTGACTTGTTTATCTTACTTGCATATGCTGGTTCATGTGGTCAGTGTTATATTTGGCTATTTGCTTCATAGACCAACCTGCTTAATTCAACATATACTTGATCTATGTTCATGTATATGAACTTGATCTATGATCTGTTATCTTGAAGATACATATCATGGGTATTGTACATGTTCTTTTCTTTTAAATTTTTGTTTTTCTGTGAACAAATGAATCCCAAGGTCCACAGTAGCATTTCTGCCCCCTTTGGCCAAATGTCTGCTTTAGTGGCACACAGTGGTGTTCAAAGGCCCCATGGGGTAGTGGAGCTGATACTCCAGACACCAGTGATTTGTTAAAACTAGACTCCAGCTTCTCCTTGGTAAACAGTATAACTCTGAAGTACTTACTCTTTAGGTTTTCTGCATTTTGGAACAGAGAGCCATTTCCTGACCCCTAACTTACCACCCATGTTGATGCAGGACTTTACGCTTACTCTTTCCAACCCATTGCTAAAACGTGTGGGTCGTTTTATAATTGGAAAAGTGGCATTTTCCCTGCAGGGGCTTGCTATGCTTAAATGTGCCGGATATATGGTTATGGTTTAGAGCCACTTGGCTCGTTTGGATTTGTAAACCACTATGTAGATATCATCTTAGGCTTTCAAATTATTTAAGAATAAACCAAATATTTGCATTCTCAAATGCAAACATCTTTTACCAGAAATCAAAGGTAGTTCTCCAAAAGAATACAAACACAGGACCTGGGATTTTTGGTCAGGTTTGGTTTGTGATTGGTGTTTTCATTAAGACCCACTGTGGACAAGGAACGAGTAAGAGCCTGTGTGGACTAAGCATCCGCGAGTAGCAGGAGCCCCGCCAGTGCCCGTGCCCAGCTGCACTTTGCTCCAGTTCCTCTGCCTAACTCCAGTCGTCTGAATGTCCAGACATAGAACCATCCTCCAGCGACACTTGTCTGCAGAAGTGACGGTCAGAAGGAAGCACCCAGAAAACCTATCAGACAGCTCTGGTTCCCTGCCTGTTTCGGAAGAGTCCTAGTTCCACCGAATAGCTCACTTGCAAAGAGGAAGCATTTTCAGACCTGGAAGTTGCTTAGTCATAAGGTTAATGACATTTTTAAGCTTTCTATGAATACTTTTTAGTGACGAACAGACAGTTGGTAAGTCTCTGTTTTCAATTGGTACCAAAAAAAAAAAAAAAGCCACACATTGTTTATAACGTGGAAAACAGGTGCTCTCATTCACACAGAACTGCAAAAACAGATAAACATGTTTTGTAAGATCTTTTAATTTTTCTTTGAAATGTCACGTGCATGGGAAGCATTCTGAATTCATGAGGTAGAATCTAGTACTTACTAGAAACAAACTGCGGCAAAAGACAAGCTTCTCAGGCTGTATGGCATTGTGAGGAACAGTTCACAGTTATGTTCTGAGAGTTGCATGAATCCTCGTAGAACTCTTCTGCCCTCTCACTGTAATGGGGATTCATTTTCTCTCGTTCCTACTATAGATGCTACTCTCTCTCCTAAGCTCAAGCTAGCTTGTTGTGACAGGAGAGAGCGGGTGTCGAGATGGGCATTGTTCCTCTCTCTCTTAGACATCCTGCATAGTGTCAACATCTTAATTTAACTGAACCTTCCCTCTCCAGTCCCTAACTCTCGGCCACAGCCTATCCCCCACACTACAGTGTCCCCTAAACACCCATCATCATTTTACTGGAGTCCATTCTCTGCCATCATAAAGCCCCAGGCTCACAGAGACACTTGGAAATTTTGAATGGAACTCCTACTTCCCAAGGATTTTAGAGTTTCAGGACTACCAGCAATAGCTTGAGAATCTATCCTGCAAGTGGGACTGTAAAGGTGAGAAATGTGTTCCCGGAATCCCAACATGAAGCAAGACACTGAATCCACTTTTCCCCTAGAAACATTGTTATGGTATAAATAGTAGCTTCTCTGGTGTTCTTTCAGGTATACTATGGATACCTTTGTGTTAAATTGTCTTTTGGAGGGGACTGCTCCAGAAACATAGGCATTATTTTTATGGCAAAATGCTTGCTTTCCAAATCCCAAACATCTTTCTTAAAAAAATGGACTTTTGGAATACAATCCATTCACAGCTTGGCTATTTGCCAGTATAATAAAACCAACCATTCCACTTCCAGTCAATTCTGTGGTCCTAAAAATTCAGAGAATACCACTCATGAAATGTTATGGCGAGAGAGAGATGTCTCCAGTATTTCAAACTGTAGCTGAAAGAAAATTTAATGATTTCCGAATTTGTGTGTGTACACACCTGTTTTGTAATTCAAATATGTGTGTTCACTCTATGAGCTCCATTTCCTATTGTACAACTTACAGTGAAGTTAATTTTACCTGGATTAATCATCATGCTCTTCAAGCTACACATTCCCTTTCTCTTATCCATTTACCTTGGGGGAGAGGGGGCTACAGCATTCTTACTAGTTTCTACATGTGTACAAAAAATGCCCATTAATCATGGCTGATAAAAGTTGTAAAGTACATTAAAACAAAAACGAAAATAAGGTACAGTGCCCAGTGTCCTCAGACTCTCAAATCACATGGGAAGCACTCAGAAGCCCCATTCAAAATTTCTACAAGTCTCCATTTACCTTGTCATTCATTTCCTTTCAGTATCATCATTCAAAATAATAATTTAAAGCTATGGTTTTTTTTCTAACTTTTATTAAAGTTGCTAATAGTTTGACAATAAGCAACAATAATGTATCATTTATAATATTTAGCTATATCATACATTCAATAGGTTTCAGGGAGAGTCAAGACTTAGGACTTGACTCTTATTTGTAATATTCTATGGAAAAATATATTGAGTTCCAAACAACTAATTTTAAACCTATATTTTAGAACCAGTACATTAGTATGTCAGATTGAACATTTATGCTATGCTATGTTATTTGGCTCAGGTTTATAATTATTAAGCTATTTCATGGTTTTCACAGGGTTCAAAATTATGGATAATAATGGAATACCTGGGTGGTGGTTCAGCGCTGGATCTTGTAAGTATTTTTAAACAGTTACACGCGCACATCCATACTTTCACTTTTTGCTTTTAACTGGAGTGAGCATTGGCTTTTGGGCAAGCTAAGTGGTTGCTTTAGTTAATATGTTCACTCTGCCTTCAGTACTGCTACTCTTAACATAGATTCAGCTGTATTGCAGGTTCTGCACATTGCTGGCATTCTTAAAGTATATAAGAAATGCAAACAGCTTAATAAAATTCCCTCCAAATTAGGAATGAGTGTGTGAGAGTTGCTGTCAGTTTCATGTTTTACTTTACATGCTTATCCCTGAGAAGACTGAGTGTTCTTAGATTTTTGAAGAGATATCCAGATAACTGCTTTTAAATGTGGTTCTTGGATTTTAACCAAGAAGCCCTACAGACCCAGCTCTCTGCAGAGTTCTCTGCCTCTCTATAGGTAACTTGGAAGTGTGATGGCATTTTTGTCACAATGACTTGGAAATGCCACAGCCATTTTAGCAGACCAGGCTGCTAAAATCCTGCAGTGTGAGGGAAAAGTTCTAATAAATGAAGATGTGTTTGTGCACAAAATGTTACTGAGAAACACTGGTTGTTTTCCCCAAGTGGAGTGATTCTATTAGTGTTGTCCCCTCCCCCTTTAAAAATTTTATTAATATGACATTGTATTTAAAATGCAATATGAATGACTAGAGACAACTTTGTGTACTAGAATGACTGCTAGGCTGGCCTATGGGAGTTTGAGTTTCTAGGGCTACCTCTGTTTATAACTAAGTCTGTGACTGTGAGCCAGACACATAAATTCCTTTGGGCTTGACATCCTATAAAAACGAAGTTGCACTAAGTTGTCTTCCATCTTTAATATTATATGACTTTTATATAATATGCTCTGCCTTTGAAATTGGAGTCTGCTGTTTCTAAAAATAAAGTGTTTTGATGATTAAGATCACCAAGTAATGTGTTAATTCTTATTTTTTTTTAAAGTAGAGATGAATTTTTCTGACTGAAAATGATCAAATATTTTTTAAAGGCTTTAATATTGACTGCCAGTACCTCCAAAGTTTCAAATAATCCTATGAACAGAAATGACCATAAGCGATTTTTCCTTCCTTCAGACAGAACCATATTTAAACCATTCAAAAGAAATGGTAATTAAACTTGATGGAGAGCCTCATCTTCTAGGAATTCATCTCAGTTTAATCAGTTGCTGAGTTAGGCCATCCTTCCTTGTGTCTAATCTAATTCTTACATCCTAAAGCTCCATTTCGCTTTTTTTTTTTTTTCTTTCTCTCTCCTGTCTAGTGAGAGAACATAACTGGTATTTCTTTGGCTAATAGTCCTTCATACATATGGAGTCAGGTCTCATTCTCCTCATTAAATGATCTCAGCTCTATTTGTCTTGTCATGTAGTTTGATTAAACGATAGTTTATTCATTAGCTCCACAAGAAGCCTCACAATTGCTCTAGGAGCCTCCTCCTACTTTTTTTAAATATTAATAATCCTTTCCAAATTTATCACAGTTACCTTAACTGGCCCCCCAAAATGTTTACCATGTCACTTCCCTGCTTTGTAGGCATTGGCAAGACCAGTGCCCTGCTTTCCTCAGGATCTCTCATAGAAATGGGAAGCTCTGGACAGTGACCCAGCCCTAACTAATACAATCTGTGTCCCCCAAGAGTAGCTGGGGGGTTTTATGAAACCTCTGAATGAAATGATTGTGAGATCTTAATCTCATTCTGAGCTCTGCCTAAGTCAAAAATAACAATTAGCATAAATTCAATAAACTTGAAATGTTTTTAGCTGTGTAGTGGCTAAAAATCAAGAGACCTAGATCCTATTTCCCAATTCTGCCATTGACTAGCTGGCTAATATTGGGCAGACTATTTAACCTGTGCCTCAAATGTTCAAATAAGAAATTAGATGAGTAATCTCTCTAGTTTTCTTTTTCTAGCTTTAACACTTAATACTATTGTGATTTAATTATAAACCTCGACTTTACAGGGAGAGCAAATGATGAGAATATACTATTCTTCATTTAGGAGAATGCTATCATTTGGAGGAATCTAAGAAAGGATCAGGGTTAGAGGAGGGCACTGCTACCAGGGACAAGAGAAATTAAAAGGAATGCTGGGCAAAAAGTGTTCATCCCATTAAACTGGTACCTAACTAGTGTAAAATGTTTATGACCAGTAATTAAGTTCAACACTATATAGTATATGGACCTTCCCCAAAGGCTCAGCTGGTAAAGAACCAGCCTGCCAATGTAGAAGATACAAGAGATGTGGGTTCAATCCTGGGTCGGGAAGATCCCCTGGTGAAGGAAATGGCAACCTACTCCAGTATTCTTCCCATGGACAGGAGTCTGGCGGGCTGCAGTCCACGGGGTTACAAAGAATAAGACACACCTTAGCAACTGAAAACAACAGCTATATACCTCAAGATTTCCTCCCATTCTTACAAAAAAATTAGTTGTGTGTGAACAGACTTTGAGCATAATGTACATTATTTTATTGATTATACCTCACTTGTTTCCAATAAAAATTGCAGTGGCTTACAACAAAAACACATATAATAAGGTTAAGAGAATAAAACATGAGCACCAGGGGAAAAAAGTTGGAAACGATATGCTAACCATAAGAGAAAGCATAGCAAAACATGCTGCATTAGGGACTGGCTGGAAGTCAGAGGAGTGTGGGAGAACACCCCCAAGCCTGCAAATGTCCCTCTCGAATATGCTCATTTGACAGCAAAGGCACCGCATACCAAGCCAGCACCCTGCCCTGGGGTAGACGTGTTAGCTATTAGAGACATGGTAAAGTCTTCAGTCTTTGGAGAGAAGCTCCATTGTGCGCTCCAAGGACAGTGGACCAGGATCTTGGCATCATCTCTCCCAGGGCTGCATTGGAAATTTTTAAAAAGCAACCTCTATTCCATCTATTTACTTTCCTTCTCTTTCCAGCTCCTTTTTTTTCCTCTTCTGATCATTATCATCATGGCTAAGGAAACATTTTAACTACAAGGTGTGGGATAGTTTTCTGTCTGACATGAACAAGAAAAACCCAACTCTGCCACCACCCCACTCCCATTTCCCTGCCACGGAAGTGCCCATCCCATCTTCCTCCAGTACCCAGTTAAGTGAGATTGCATTGAATTTTAAACTGGACCTAAGTATACCAGATAAGCTAATGAGTCTGTAGGACCACTTTTCCGTTTGTTTTTACTTAAGTATATTTTAAAAATTCTGTATTATTCAGACCACTTTTAGAAATCCTTCAGAATGATAGCTAGTACCTTTTATAAGGACCTTGCCCAATTTTCTAAGTGACTGAGAATATACCTCCTCTGGCCCTGTCAACATTTTGTAATCAATGATACTAAAGTACTAGTCTTAAGTAGTATTACTTGACATTTATCTTTAAGTTCTTTGGTAGTACCTCAGAATTTCATTACCAGCAATCAATAAAATAATATACCATTTTCACCTTTTAGATGACTTTAATCACTGGTGTTTAAATAGATACTTTGGGGCGGAAGTTGATACATTTGAAAGTAAATAGATAATGTTACCTGGGAAAGGTACCTACTGAATTATAAACATCCCTGAAGTATACTATATATCCAGAGCATAGTTAATATTAAATAGTGAAGCCGAAATATGGGTTCTATTTTAAGCTGTTAAATTTCAACATGAAAGTGCCCTTTATTCAGAATAAATATGGCATTCATGAAAGATGAAATACAGAAGGTGCCAAAGAGCTGTGAATCCCTCCCAGTGTGAGGCAGAGTGGGCAGTGTTTGATTTTCACCACCTCTTCCCTCCTTCCAGCAAACAGAACTCTACCTCAGCTCTGACTTTAGATTCCCACCCTTTCCTGTAATAATATTATACAGTCCACTGTTTGTGCTTTATGAGGTACCAGAATTTTAAAATAACCATTTATTTTAAAGAGAGATTTTCAGATATTCCATTACAAATTCTCCTGAAACTTAATCATTGCTTTCCTTGTATTGCACTTGAAACCACTGGCTTTAGTACAGGGATGGGGAAAGAAAGGGAAGTGTGTTATATTTATTTGAAAAACTGTATCCCTCCATGATTTGAATTTCTTTTTACAATGAAAGCTTGAATAGTTTAATTATTATATTCCTAGCTAAAACTTAAATTTGAGTCTCCAAAAGTCTCTATGCTTTATAATGTTTTTGAAATATGTCAATGTTAAGAATGAACGGTGCTACAGCTGACCCATATGATCAGATTGGGTTGCTGCAGAAATCTTAGGGACCATCTGATCTAAAAATCAGTTCAGTGTAAATATTTAATGTTTTAAACAGCAAATGCCAAAATTTAAGTAGTTGATATATTTTTCCTATCTGTCATTACTTAAGCATGTTCCCTAGATCTTTAATGTAAATATTTAAGAACCTCAAGATTTGAAGCTAATATATAGTTATATTATCTTTCAAGATTAAATCTAATCATTAAAATCTAATCATTGAAAACCCTTTTAGCCCTTTGACTTAACTCTCTTCACCCTTAAGAATTTTCTCATTTGTTTAAATACTGGCTTAATAAATAGAACTGCTTCATTATATATAAGCAGTTCTCTTATTTCAAAGATAATGTTAAGTTTGAACCTTATTGTTCCAAACATTTACATGTGTGTGTGTTTCCCCTAAGCTGCGAGCTGGTCCATTTGATGAGTTCCAGATCGCTACCATGCTAAAGGAAATTTTGAAAGGTCTGGACTACCTGCATTCTGAAAAGAAAATTCACCGAGACATAAAAGGTATACAGAAGTCTAATATGAACCTGAGAAAAATAGATGCATTCTGAGGAAGCTGAGGTTTTTTTTTTTTTTTTCGTTTCCTTTTCCCTCTTAGTTGCCAACGTCTTGCTCTCAGAGCAAGGAGATGTGAAACTTGCTGACTTTGGAGTGGCTGGCCAGCTGACGGATACACAAATTAAAAGAAATACCTTTGTGGGAACACCATTTTGGATGGCTCCTGAAGTTATCCAGCAGTCAGCTTATGACTCAAAAGTGAAGTGTTACCTATAAACTATTTTGTTTTTAATATTGTTTTACATAGTATCCTATCCTATTTAATAAACTGCCTCAATTCTCCTTCCTCTTAGAGTATTTCTAAAACTAGAGTCATGTCACATTTTGCTGCTAAATCATAAGTTCCCTAGATGCTGGTAATACTGAATATTTGGATCTTCCCTCAGTGACCTTCCATCCTTTTTGGAATACAAGGCAAAGTCCTTACTGTCACACACATGGCTCTGCACTGTCTGGCCCTTGTCTACCGCTGCCTCATCTCCTACCACTCTCCTCCATTTTCTACCCATTTCAGCCACAGTGGCCTCTTTACCGGTCCATAAACACAGCAAGTCCCCTCTGGCCTCAGGACTTTTGCCCTTTCCTCTCCCTCTAACTGGAATAGCTTACTTCTCAATCAGGTCTCGGCTTAAACATTACTGACACAGAATAGTCTTCCCCAGCCATCCCATATAAATTTGCAGCCCTTTTACCTTATCATTCATTATTCCATTATCCTGATTTTGTATTTTCTTCACAGAACTTAGTACCATCTGACATCCTATTGTTTATTCATTTATCTTTCTCTTCTACTAGAACATAAGCCTCTTGAGAGCAGGAATTTTTGTCTGGTTTAGTCACCTCCTGAATTCTCAGTCCCTGGCACAAAGTAGGGAATTTGATACTTTTCTAAAAAAATGAATTCTATCAAAGTTATTAACACCACATTTCTTGAGACATTTTAATATTGTATGACCATTAGACTCCACAGGTTATTTTGTGGCAGAATGTTAGAATGGAATTGCAAGGTAACTGCTCTTTCCTCCTTACCTTAGGCTGACATTTGGTCACTGGGAATTACTGCTATTGAACTAGCCAAGGGAGAGCCACCTAACTCCGATATGCATCCAATGAGAGTTCTGTTTCTTATTCCAAAAAACAATCCTCCAACTCTTGTCGGAGACTTTACTAAATCCTTTAAGGAGTTTATTGATGCTTGCCTGAACAAAGATCCATCATTTGTGAGTATATGTGCTATGACGGTTGTTTTCTGTGATCAGATATACATAGAGCCAATGTGGTTTGTTCAACAGTAAGGAATACAATGCCTGTGGAAACTGTCTACAGACCATCCAGGAACCTGACCACCCGTCTGTGCTGCTAATTTTGTTCAGTTGTTGACAAGATCCATAGTTCCTTCTCTCCTTCCCCTGCATCTTCTCCTTTTGCTATGTTCCCTAGCATCTTCCTCATTCTGTAGATCGTTTCCTATTTCAAGGGGAAATAAAGTTCATTTTCTAGGATGTCATTAAGAAAATATAACTCTGCACAATGATTTTTATTCAACTGTTTTCATTTTTCATGAAAAGTTGTTGGTGTTTCAGGATTTTTATTTAATGTTCAGAAATTCCAACATGAAGTTGTATACTTTTCCTGAAGTCTAGAGAACTCCGTTCATTTAGCTGGCAAATTTGATTACAGTTGTTTTTTTGTTTTTAAAATAAAGTTGCCTGATAACTGTGAGAAACTAAAATATACAAAAACTATCTAAATTGGATATAACTATCGTAGGTTGCTAATGAATATTCTGATATTAATAAAATATTAGGGAGGAAATATCCCCCACAGCACATGGTATTTTTATTTAGGTGCAATATGAATTAACGTGTGATGGAGAAGGGATTAATATGGGGGTCATATGATGTGTGCAGATAAGAAAGTTATAGCCTTGCTAGTTTTTATCTTTTTTTCCAATTTATGGTAAATATAATAAAAGTATTTTAATGCATGATCTTGTTTTAAAATTTTTACTTAATTATCGAAGTCCTGTCATGTGTTTCTCTGCTTTGAAGAAAGCCCTGCCTGCCTGTTTGCTGGTACGTAGGCCACCTTTGCCACTGGATTTTAGCAATTTGATACCAAAGCAGTGAATTTAATTTGGTTGCCTTGAGCCACTTCGGAAATAGAATTAGCTATTGTCCTATGGCATTTTAGTTATCCTCATATCTATAGACAAACTTTTATACCTTTCAACTTGATAATGATTTCATATCACTCTTTGCAATCATAAAAAGCCTACAAATATTGGCGCATCCTTTCTTTTTTGTTCCTTAGCGTCCTACAGCTAAAGAACTTCTGAAACATAAATTCATTGTAAAAATTCAAAGAAGACTTCTTACCTGACTGAACTGATAGATCGATTTAAGAGATGGAAGGCAGAAGGACACAGCGATGATGAATCTGATTCTGATGGGTCTGATTCGTACGTACCAATTGTTTACTTTTTATGTAGATAGCCCATTTCAATATTTTATATCTGTTACTGTGAGCTGATGTGTTTTCTCTAGCATAAAATATAAACCTTATTCTAAAGTGTGACTTTAGAAATTGTGAAAATCTTTTAAAATCATGCTCTGTGAAGTACAATGAATTTGGAAAACGTGTTTGTTTTTTTTTTCTCCTTAGAAGTGAATTTCTTTCGTTTTAAATGGTCTCAGTCTAACCCCTAGTGGATACTTGAGTATATTACAAAATTTTGGAACAAGATTGCATTTAAGGTGTTATATTAGCTTGCCCAAGGTGATAAAGAGCAATGTCTTCTCATACTTCCCTGGCAACCTACAAAACTCCTCTGGAGAACTAACGTTTCTCACCTCTTGGCCATGTACCAAACTGTGATCAGACTGGCACATTGAAATATTCATTTATATCTGATTTGTACTCCTAAAAAGTTGCATTATTTTTTAACTACAGCCTTTATACTAATATTTGAGCCTCTAACTCCTTAATTTAGACTACAGAGTCTGTAGGCTACACCAGAATTTACTCCTCTGCTAGTTGAACTGACACAAAGGCAACACCGAATCTCTTCAGATAATATCTGCATTTATGAGAAATTGTCCAACTTTTGAAAGGTCTAATAAGTGCCAAGGTAGTTGTCTTTACTCTGTTCTAATGGTTGTTGGCCTTTGCTGCCCATTAGTCACTCTTGGAGCTTTTAAAAATGTAAATTAACTATACTCCAATATAAAATAAGATGGGGAAAAAAAAACACAAGCCACACTACAGGAGATCTTGATCTAGTCAGTGGGAAGGGATTGGGCCACAGCTTTATATATATAGTAAGAGACCTTCACATGTGATTCTGATATACACTTAGAGCTGGGTACCATTGCTACTCTTTGGCAGAAAGCAGTGTGTATTTGAAACTGAGATCAAATGATTTTTTATACGTTGGGACAATTATCCATTCAGAATCTGTCTGCACTGATTTGGTATTTTCCCCAAGCTGTGTCATTTGGGAACTTATAGAAATATCTTTGGCAATCTCTTTAGGGAGTCTACCAGCAGGGAAAATAATACTCATCCTGAATGGAGCTTTACCACTGTGCGAAAGAAGCCTGATCCTAAGAAACTACAGAATGGGGCAGTATGTATACAGAGATGATCACTTCCTTCTGGTAGAGTTTTTCGAACTATAAAATGAGACAGTGTGATGGCCAGAAATTGTTAGAATTTAATACCCCTAAATGCTTGTCTACCTCACTGTGGTCCACAGTATGTTTCATTTGCCATTCATTTCAAACTAATTAAGAAAAGGTCATAGAAGTCATTTAAGTAGCCATTGGTATGTTTTAAAATAGAATTGTGCATATTAATTGTAATCCTAGAAGTTAGAGGCCTCTGGATGATGGATGGGAATGAGTGATGAGAAGAAAGCATGGAGACTTGCCTTGTATTGGGTCTTTTTGAGGACGACTCCAATGGGTGCACATGAGTGATTATTTTACTTTCATGTGTATAATCTATAATATTTGTTCAAAGGAGCAAGATCTTGTACAAACCCTGAGCTGTTTGTCTATGATAATCACACCTGCATTTGCTGAAGTAAGTACAGACTCGTCAGCTTTGGCTATCTATTTTAAGAAGTTTAGTAATTTTAAATGTTATAGCTATTGATCTTTCTCAGCTTAAACAGCAGGATGAGAATAATGCAAGCAGGAATCAGGCAATCGAAGAACTGGAGAAAAGTATTGCCGTGGCCGAAGCTGCCTGTCCTGGCATTACAGATAAAATGGTGAAGAAATTAATTGAAAAATTTCAAAAGTAAGCTTGAAATGTCATTTTAAAAAATTATTTTGACATTTTCTTTTGGATGTTCATTTATGATGTGATGATTACCTATTTATTTTGGTTATTCCTAACAAAGTTAAGTCTTAATAGTCATATAATTGAAATTGTTTTGCTTGCTGCCCATCTGAAATATTAGCTTTTGGAATTATCTGCACACATTACAAGGTAGTTTTCCACCGAAGGAAATGGCCGGGTTGTTTTCTCCCCCCCCTTTTTTTTGTTAGTAGGAGTATAGACAAAAGGTAAAAGGCCAGGGGGCATATTCTTATTTGGACCCTTGTAAATACCATTTAGGAATGCTTTCGTTCTTGCTGCTATTCTTATCACAGTGCTATTCACAGTTTCAGTGCTATAGTTCATTAAGTTTAACCCCCAAAGGAAAAGTTAAGGAAAGGATTTTAGGTAGAGAAACTCAAATGAAGAATCTGAAAAGTTCTTATGGTTGATTTCAGTTTCTATACTGTCTCTTGAACTGTTGCTTTAACTTTGTTCAAACTCAGTAAAGTTCTTACATTTAATTGTTAAATTCCCTTTTAAAATGCATATACAAACACAACTTCTTAGCTCAAGCAAGTTATAAAGCAATACTAATCTTAGCCTTAATCTCATTATATGGCTTCTCAGTATATCTTTATATTTCTTTGTATTTGTGATGCCTCTGGGATCAAGTTGGAACAAACTATATAGCTATAAAACATACTCTCCCAGATCTTTTTAGCTGATAAAGCCTATTTATATTCATCAGCTAAACCCCCTCTTAAAATCCCTTAGTTTTTCTTAAATTAATTTATTTTAATTGGAGGCTAATTAAAATCCCTTAAAACCTCCCTTCTCTTTTCCAATTTGCAAACAAATCAATTGGAAACTGTAAAATCACACACAAAAGGGATTTTTTTAACTTCCTTATATTTTAGCATCTGTATGATGAGACCCAATACAGTTTTGTCTGCTCAATCACTTCCTTCACTGGAGAGTTCATACAGATATAAGACAGACACACACATACTTCTACATCATTTAAGTTTTTCCTAATTTTATAGGTGTTCGACAGATGAATCCCCCTAAGAAACTTCTCGTTATTGGCTTCTATTTCATATGGACCCAGAGAAACCCACCAAAGCTACTTCAAGCTTACCAGTGCTTAACTCATGAGCTCCATGTGCCTTTTGGATCTTTGCAACATTGAAGATGTGGAAGAAGCTATTCAACTATTTTGTGATGGTGTTTATCATTTTCTATTTTAAAGAGATTATTTTGTAAGGAGTAACTTTTAATACTATAGTTTCACCTGTATTCTAGTAAATGTTGAGACCGTTTTGCTTTTAGGTATCATTATTACTTAAGTTACTAGGATGAATAGTTTTCATGTTTTGATCTTTAGTTAACTGTACACTCATGAAACATACAGGTTGTTCAAAGTCATAAATATTCAACTTTTATAATCATCAAGCTTCAAAAAGCTTTTTTAAACACAGCATATTCTAAAAATGACTATTGGTGGGGAAGCAGAAACAAGTTACACATTCTTAAGATAGAAGTTTTTGATAAGCTTTAGAAATGAAACCTGGAAAAGTATTGACGTTTCTATGAAGTGGGTATGATATTCCAGGCAGCTCAATAATGATTACATTTGAGAGCCCTGCGTCTGTAGTGTTTAGAGGCAACATGTAGCAACAGAGGTACCTCTTGTGTGCAGTATTTACTTTCTCTTACAGAAGAGATGGTTGATCCTTATTTAACATGGTTGGGAAGTTAAAGCAATACCAATTAGCCAAGGATGAATTTTCAGTAATAATAAGGATTCATTTTAAAAACCAACTCAAATCGCATATTATATGAGTGGATTTGGGGAGCTTAAAAGAAGCTGATTATCATGTGATTATAAATACCTGGTCAACAGGTATGAATATAATTTACACCAGCATATTTTTGTCATGGTCTTAAAATGTCCTATAAACTATTTATACATTTTTGTTCTTCATAACTATCCAATACGTAAGCATCATTTGTTCATTTTTGAGAGGGTATTTAAATAAGCATTTTCTAATTCATATGAAAATAATCATAGTACCGGATGATTTCTGTCCGTACAAAGGTAAGTTAGATTGTACAGTTAATTTTCAGTTATATTTATGGTACTGTTACATGGGTAATACCCTTTTCTTTTAAGCCCAGTATATATATTATGCCTGCATAAGTTCTGAAGTGGGGCTGTATTTCAGTAGTTGTAGAATTATTGATATTAATTAGTTTTGATAGTTTATGTTTTATTGTTTGGATCTGCACAATTTGGGTTTTGCACAAAAGTCATTTCAATAAAGCTCAATAATGGCCAAATATTAGAAGATGTTCTTCAAATGAAGAATAAGTTTTTAGTCAAAGTGGCCATTACCTCCTCCTCTTTTGTAATAATAGACACTTGAATAAGTTGTTGTTGTGTCATATGCCAAGAAAATGTTTTGATTGGTGCCTATACTGTAATAATTACTTTTAACACATCTTATTTTGAAGTAATAGTTCAGTGAAAATTTTCACCTGCTAACTGAAACTCAATCACAGTTTATAATTTGTAGAGGCCTGGTAATAATTTTGCAACTCATGTGTTAAATGAATATTTTTATAAAAGTAAAAGCAACAAATTTTTAAATTGATTATTTGAAACTTTCAGCACAGCTGCATTATGAATAGAAAATCGTATTGCTTATTCATTTTAGTTATTAGTCCTGTAACTGTTTCTGGGTAAGCCTACTTCAGTGTTTTGGGGGATTTAAAAATAAATATTTAAATTTCATGGTCCTTAATGTTTGTTTTCTTGAGGGGTATGGTATTTTAATAGTTTCAAGTTATTTCTCCTTTCCCCTTTTATTTATTGTTGGAACTTTAACATCAGAGTTTCCATTGGAAACTAGAAGATATCCTTCACAATTTTATTATGCGTTGATTATAGCTCCAATGGACTATAATTTGAATATCTGATTTCTGTCCTGCTTGAATATCTGTCTTGATTTCTGCCTCCTGTCCTGACAAAATTATTAATAGAGTCCTCTTTCACTCAAAAATGTCCTTATTAGGTTAGACAGTAAATTATATGGTCACCCTAATATAGTTTTATTAGGAAATCTTATACAGATTTGAACCCTGTATTTGAATAAATTTTGCAAAGATTTCTGGAAATTGAGATGAGAAACAGCATATAATCATAAAGGAGTTTGGGTTTTTCCTATAGAAAAGATCAGAGATTAACTTTATGTAGCTTTGAGTATCTGTATGATTAATACATAAGTGATTGGGCTTCATATATTCTTATTATGAAATAGCTATTGTAGACTTGTGAGTTATTGGATTTGGTTCCAGGAGCAGGAAGGAAAGTGCTGGAATGTTGAAAAGCAGTAGAGTGAAGTTTATTAAAAGGGATTTTTTCTGGTGTAAGGACTAGGAGAGTAAGAAAACTATTCCATCTATCTTTTATCCATTCAGTCATATATAAAAATAACTTGCTTATATAATTGCATCATTTCTTTGATGTCATTACCTAACATTATGTTGTAAATATGTTGTACTTACCATTAAAATAAAAAGATCAAGTTCTCAAATAGAATGCTATACCTTTCAAGGGGGAATAATAGTGAAATCCTGAATGGGTCAAGAATAGAATTTTGGTTCATTAACTCAGTGTGGAGTATCATCCTTTTTCTTTCAGCTACCCCATTTCTGCCACTTCTCCATCCCTGACTACATTTTCACCTGCTTCCCTCCTTTTCCTTTTTCCCTAACTGTGCCTTCCCTTAATTATAAGCTAAAGACAGTCACTTCTGAAATTGATTAAAACAAAAGGAAGTTCATACTTACAACTTGCTTTTTAAGTAAATGGGTTTCCATCACTCTTTATTAAAATGCTATTCATCTCATTTCCTTGCCTACGTGCATGCAACAAGATATGGCAAAAAAATTAATTCTTGCAGAAGAAATTAGATAAGCAGACCAACATGTTAACTTTTATCTTTCACTACATATTATAGCTAGTTAAGAAGAGAGAATAAGTCAAACATCATATTGTCCTCATCAGCAGATGTCTGGTTTTAGAAACTGATCAGTTCATGAATTTCCAAGGTTTAGAATTCTGCGAAGTCCTCAATTAATTATAAACTTGTATTCTGTTGAAAGGATCTATGTTCTTTCTGTTCCTGAAGTACAAGAGGGCCATGATCCCCCTAATATATGTTATAAAAATTGAAGTCTTTTAACATAAAACAGGACCATTCTTACTGGGCCCCACACAAATAATTAGGACTGAAACCTTTAGTTGCAGTGTTGTTTAAGAACAAAATGATCAACACAGTCACAGTCTGTTATCACTAAATGATATCAGAAGCCGATTTTGTATGCCAGTCCATACTGTTACTGTTCTTACTGTTCTTCAGTGTTGAGAAGCCTGACCTTCATTTATAATGTCTCTATGGGGAAATGTATAATAGAGATGACAAATACCCACCTCACCCTGCCTCAGGGCTGGTGAGGAAAGGGCATGTTCTAGAATGATTCACAGGAAATAGAAGAGAGGCTTGAGGAATGAGGCAGTAGTTGGATCTTTCATAAGCTAGGTGCCCAAGCTTAGAAGATTCCCTTAATACTAGTGAATAGTAACAAAGAAAATGGTTTTTGAAGAAAGTGCCTTATGTTTCACCTGAGTAACATGGAATTGGTCTGGACATGTTCACAGGGTTCACATTTTAGGCTAAAAAGTAATTACATGGTTTTTGCAAAGTCCTATCTTCAGCAGTTGATGTATCAAAAGAAACATCTTCATCTTCTTCATCTAGCTGTAGACTACCAGAAGACAAGCGGATTCTGGCCATGGGTGACCTTATTCCTTTGCCATACAAAGAGTAGTAGTCTGGTTTAAGAATCTCTGACTCAGAATCACTGGATTCACTAGGCACATACCTTTCTGTAGCTCCCTGATCCATTAAAACTGTTGGAAACTCCTGCTCTGCAAACATATATGTTAACAGGTCAGCTTTACGACTGAGAGCAGGACAAGGCCCTAAAGGTCTAAATTCTGACCCAAAAGGAAATCGAATCGTTTTCATGTCTGATTGGCTCTGGGAACGTTTAGGGGTTGGCTCTTGAATGTTATATGCAAATGCATCTTCTGTAGTTGGATCTTGCTCTTCTAGATCTACATTCACATTGCTCCTACCAGTAGTCCTGGCCATAGCTTCTTGGAGTTCTTGAAAGTCCTGCTGAAAGCTCTTCATTCTGATGTTCCTTGGGCTTCTTTTGGCTGACTTCACTGCAGTAGACTTGAGACAGCTGTCTGGTCTTTCCCTTTCCTCTGCCATGACTGGAGACCGTCTGGGCACCTGGGGTGGTCTGTCCACATAAAAGAAGACTTGGGGAGGCATAATATCAACCTGCTGACCAGTACAAGGAATATAGGGCACATCTGTGTAAGTAAGCTGCCTTGCTGGACTCACTCTGCTTGTAAGGCCAGAAGATGTGCTCATGGGATTGTCAGCAAACTTAGAGCTTGTTTGGAAGGAGCTTAGAGGACTCCTTTCCTCAAAGTAGTCTCTGGGATCAGGGTCAGGATCAGGGTCAGTGGTAAAGACTGGGTCTGTATAAATAAAAGGGAAAGAGGAACTGCTTTGGGACTGATGTAATGATATGGGATCTGCTTCTGGTTTGGAATGCTCCAGCTCAGCTGCAAACGTCACCTCCACTGCAGAATTTCTCCTCCTGCTATCCAGCACAGGCTCAGAGGCGTGCACTCCATTCACTGTTCTGTAGTACCCACTGCCATAGCCTAGTCTCAGATCTTCCACCTTGAGAGAAAGGACAGGTGGGTGAAAGAAGGAAAAAAGCCATTTGGTTGGGGTGGGGACAGGCATCTAAATCAGCCTTTGATTTCGCAAAGGTAGTTTTTCACAAAGTCATTTCTACCCATGTTCTCTGCCAAGGTTGATAAATAGATACATAAAAGGTTCTAACTTGGACCGCATCCCAATATATGTGCTGAAAAATAGACATAACACTACTCTTTCTCAACACCATCACACTCCCAGCCTCCACATCCTCTATCTACTTAAGCCCCAGCATTGTACTTCAAGCAGTATGGCTGAGTAGCTATATTCACAAGCCAAGAGCTCTGCCTTTTGGTCTTGGCTTGGCTCTGTCTTTACTTGCTGTGTGACCTCAAGTAAGTCTCCTAACCTCACTGTTCCAGCCTCCTCCCTCCCTTCTGTAAAATGGTGGGGAGGAGGGCTGTGAATGGCAGGAGACGATTAAACATTTGATGGTATAACTCTGATTCCTTTCAGATAAAAACTGCCTCTGACTTGAATGAAGACAGAGTTTATGAGAACTCTAATTAGATTTTTTTAGGGAGAGCAAAAGAAAAATGAACATGGTTCATACTATAAAACTCAAATGAAGCTATCATCTCACAGTTCCAAGAGAATAGCACTTTGTTCTTAAATTAACAAAATTACATAGCAAAAGAACTTTCAAATCTTAACCCAAGATCTCATAGCTTCCTCTAAGATTTAAGATTTTCATAGGTAAAAAGGCAAAGCTTTTAGTTTCAAAAATACAAAGCCATAGAAATTCATTTGGATCTGCATTTTGCAAGATGTTAGCAATACAGGTTGCCCAGATCTTGTCAGTCATACAGTACACACTGCAGTGTACCCAACAATCTTCTATTGGCTGGAGATCTTTAGCTGACAGACCCCAGGAAGTTAGACTATTTGATCACAGTAACCTTTTTACACCTTTTTACATACTGGGAGATTCTGGCACAATCAATTATTGGAAGCATTTGAAATGTGGATGCATTACACTTACGTAAAGAAGAAGAAATTTTCAAAAAACCTTACTTGTTTGGACACATCAGAGAGGAGGTCTGGGGAGGACCTGCACTGTCGTTCATGGTACTGAGATGGGTAATGTTTCCTGAAATCCCCAAACAGAGAAGGAATTGAAATAGTCTTCATGTGAATACAGGATCTCTCTAACACTCTAAATTCAACTTAAAAATTACCATCACCGAGAGAAACAAAACCAGGTTACCTTTCAAATGGCAAGCTCTTCAACCTCCCTTTTTTCCATATTCCAAAAGTTGCCTTTGGGTTCTTCCACTGTGAGAAAAATGAAATAAACTATTTTATGAATGCTCTTCATAAGCCAGTAGGATACTAAAACTCAAAAGCATCATTTATTGTTGAAATAAAAGAGTCTGGAGGAGTGATGTATGTCATGAATCTCTGAGCACGTTGCTGTGCTGTGCTCAGTGGCTCAGTCATGTATGACTCTCTGCGACCCCATGGACTGGAGCACACCAGACCAGCATGTTAATAATACTCATTTATCCAAGAATCGGGCAGAGCAATCTCAACTACTCAGAACCCAGAAAATTTTTAAAAGCATCTGATCAGGGCTATTTAACAGGTACAAACTCTGGCCTTGAAAACTAATATACTTTCCTTTAAAGGCCTTTCCCTTTCCTCCAAATTTACACATAGCTTCTGTTGAAAGTATGTGTCTGGTTTCCCCAACCCATGACAGGAGAAAAACACCTAACTAAACAGTAGAAGAAAGTTGCTCCAGTCAGACATACACTAGCAAAGAAAACCAGCTGACTGCTGGGAGAAACACAAGAACCAAAAAGAAATCATGAGCATAATAAAACCCCCAAAGTCAGGGCCATTTATCACTATGGTGCAGGCTCTGACATGCTACCCCCGCCTCTCTGAGGTTGCCGCTGTACCACAGCTGCTGGCAGAGGATAATAAGCACTGTTTATAATAACTCAGGTCATTAAGAAAAGGGTGAAACATGCTTAGTATCATCTGTTTAAGAAGACAGAGATTTGTAGAATATATTTTGGAACGATTCCATAAAAATATGTACATTGTAAAAATCCCACTTTTTACTGAGGCAGGCTTCTACTACTTGAAAAATCCTTTACAGGAAGCATTGAATTAGAAGTTTTATCTTAGCTAAGAGTTTGAAAGTGTCTTTCAAAGAATTCCTAGGCTGGTGGGTTCAAGTAAAAACAAGTTCTTATTTCAACCTCACTTCCTTTTCTCCAAGGTGTTAACGTGTAGTATGGAGCCTCTACTACCATATTGTTCAACCTCTTTAATCCCTTAGGCCCTACAGGGCTTTTGCCTAACCATAACCAAAAGGATATTATTGAACTAGCCCTCCCATGGCTAGCATGTAAGTTGCACATAAGGAAAACAATAGGTTCACTGACTACATTTTCTCCACAGTATATGCACCTCTATCCTTGCAGAAATTCTGATCTAACCCCTTAAGTGGGGTGTACTCCTTCCCCTGCCTCTCTGTTAGAAAATATTGACTTAATGAGTTACACAGAGAATGACCAGTTAAGGATATCATCCTTTATGTGATTGAAATGGATTCTTTATTGCTTCTAGAATTCAAGCTGTTCCTACTGCCTTCCCTGTTTCTGAAAAGAAGTTGTGTGTTTAGTATGCTCATGTGCAATATTTAATTACCTGTAGCGGAAACTGGAACCCTTGCTGCAGAGCAGGGTTTTGGGCTTTGATTTGGGCTCTTCAGAAAGTCTGAAGAAAGCGTGGTACTCCACACAGGTTTTCCAGAAAGCTTTGCAGGCATCTCGGCTGGCCATGGTGAACTCCAAAGTATCTTTGCACAACACCTGTATAAACCAATTTCCATCAAGCAAAACATCCTTCAAGAATATCAAAGACCTTCAAAGCCCAACGCCTGCCAAACTACTGGTCCAGGGTCCACATCCAGCTTCTGATTTTCCACTTGGCTCCCTTTAGGCTTCACACCTACTGAAATCAAATGATTGGCAACCTTCCGAGGAACAGACAGGGCTACTGCTCAAAAACAGAGCCTTCTCTATGAAGCAAGTCTTATTCTGCACACCCTCCTCACCTCACACCCCCTTTTACCCCCTCTTCTCTGCCAGGAACATTTTATGAAGTTGTAAATTAGGTTAAAATGAACATCAAAGGGCACCCTTTCAAGGTGACAAGAAGTTATAAATGACCAACAGGAAAGGGGAGGGAGGAGATTTTTACAAATGGTAGGCTTTATAGGATGACTGCATATACATGAGTCTTTGTAACATACCAGCTAGAAACTTTTCTCCCTCCTTATGCTACCTTGTTCTATGATGCTCTAATCTGCTGCAGAGGAGCTTGGTCCTACAGACCTAAAGTACAAGTTTGCCCCATCCTCTGACTCACTATATACCCCCAATATACTTTGCTCCTCCCCTTCTCCCATTCCTCTCCAGGTCTCTGGATACAGCCCTGGGATTCTCCACAAGCTTCACACTGGATTCAGTCTTCTGAACTGCTCACATGAATATTTTTCTCTAAGGCTAAGATCCGAGCATGAATTATCTTTAGGTCAAAAAAGTAGCTGATACATATCTTCCATTTCCTTTATAGTCATAAAAATTCTTTCTAGCCCCTTTGTCTCACCTGTACAATGCAGCCTTGCCCAATAATTGCTTCTTTGGCTTAATATATATACCCAATCCCCACATCCTGTTTAGGGAAAGAGTAGGTGTTCAGTTATTTGGCACATAGTAGGTGTTCAATTTTTTTGGTGGGGGGCTTCAGGAAAGATGAAAATACTTTATAAAATCAAGCAAATAACTTTGAATTAATGTGGACACAGTCTTAGATCTGGGCTCCCTTATTTGACTTATCAAATCCCTGAAAAATGGTATCTAAGGAGACTTGTCTTTTATCCCAGTCACCCCATTTTCCTATCACTTTACTCATTCAGAACTGCCAATAGGATTTCTTAGTGTTTTGCCTTTAGTGAAAATCTGACCAAAGCTCTGGTTTATTTATATAGAAGCAAAAGAGGAAGCACATCACCGGTTGGGGCCAGCCAGCTTTCACCACTCACAATCCAATCATTTACAGAAACAACCAAGAAATCTCAAGTGAGTAGAAAGTAAAAGAATTTATTCAAAAGCTACTTACCAAGATGTTGGCATGAAGTTTGATGAGAAAATGCTTTCTCTTAAAACTTAATTTTCGGATTTTAGCCCAGTTGAAAGTATTGATCTTTGTATTTCCTATAACAAAACACATGGCAGATTTCAGGATGAATATCAGCACAGGCTGGTTTGTAAGACAATGTGAACCTGTTGGAAAATGCATCACATGAACAGGGCTATCCTTGATCTATCTCTTGTATAGACTGATGCAGTTGTATTAGGTGGCTCAGACGGTAAAGCATCTGCCTGCAATGTGGGAGAACCTGGTTCGATCCCTGGGTCGGGAAGATCCCCTGGAGAAGGAAATGGCAACCCACTCCAGTACTCTTGCCTAGAAAATTCCATGGATGGAGGAGCCTGGTGAGCTACAGTCCATGGGGTCGCAAAGAGTTGGACATGACTAAGCAACTTCACTTTACTATGACCACAGAAGGCATTCTAGGTGGGACACAAACCTGCCCTGAAATGCAAGTAAGAAGGGAAAGGTTTCTAACCAGGATAGGGAGGTCATGGAAAAAACTACTTTGGCAACTAAGGTCCGTCTAGTCAAAGCTATGGTTTTTCCAGTAGTCATGTATAGATGTAAGAGTTGGACTATAAAGAAACTGAGCGCTAAAGAATTGATGCTTTTAAACTATGGTGTTGGAGAAGTCTCTTGAGAGTCCCTTGGAGTGCAAGGAGATCAAACCAGTCCATCCTAAAGGAAATCAGTCCTGGGTATTCACTGGAACAACTGATGCTGAAGCTGAAGCTCCAATACTTTGGCCACCTGATGTGAAGAACTGACTCATTTGAAAAGACCCCGATGCTGGGAAAAATTGAAGGCAGGAGGAGAAGGGGATGACAGAGGATGAGATGGTTGGATGGCATCACTGACTCAATGCACATGAGTTTAAGTAAGCTCTGGGAGCTGGTGATGGACAGGGAAACCTGGTGTGCTGCAGTCCATGGGGTCACAAAGAGTCAGACACGGTGGAGGGACTGAACTGAACTGAGGGGTCCCCTGCTTTTCAAAAGTTTGCTTTATGCCACTTTGCTTTTATTACATGAAAAACCCACATTATTACCTGTTTTCACTAACTGAAAGAAATCCAAAGAGGAATTTTGCTCTTATAAAAAAATAAAGGCAAAAATAAAAATCAGCATTTGTTTTGCATCAAGGTGTAATAAAGTAGTGCACGTGCCAAGCAGTAAGAGTGGCATCTCTATGCTCCTTCCCCAGGAACTACACACCACTCAGCAGCTCAGCATCCAGCCAGTAGTTTATCTTGATTTATCTTGTGCATCCATTAGGAAGATGTGTCCTCAGGTTAATGCTTCTTCACTTTACACCATGTCAGCTAGGAAAGGTTTCATAGGAACACTCTACTTTTGAAGCATGGGAAACCTGCACTTCAGTAGCTTCTCACTGGAAAAGACCATGATGCTAAGAGGGATTGAGGGCAGGAAGAGAAGGGATGACAGAGGACGAGATGGCTGGATGGCATCACTGACTCGATGCACATGAGTTTGTGCAGCTCCAGGAGTTGGTGATGGACAGGGAAGCCTGGCGTGCTACAGTCCATGTGGTCACAGAGTCAGACACGACTGAGTGACAGGACTGGACTGAACTGAATAGCTTCTCTAATCTCACCCTTTCCTATATTTCCAGATTGAACTGCTTTAAAAAAAATCCCATTTATCCTGCCAACTCATTTACTCTAAGACCTTCAATAGCTCCTCACTCACTGCCTGAATCAACTTGAAACTCTTTTGGCTGGATTGTCTTGCCCTTATATTGACTATAACTTTGATCCCATTATTCCCAGAAAACACCTTTGCATCCAACTCTGTACCTTTCCCACTGCCCCCGTAGGTCTCCTCATTCTCCTACCAGAATGACTTCCCCACAGTCAAGCCTTCCTGCCAGCTCTGGTAGCACCTCGTCTAGGATATTCTATATCACTGTCACAGCCCACACACATTTCCAGCTCCTCTGAACTCCTTTAGTTCTCCTGGACTACCCGAACAAATTAACTCTTGGTTTTTATTCACATGGTCCAAAATCAAAGGAGGTACAAAAATAAATATATTGAGAAGTCTCACTCCAACCACTGTCACTCCTATCTCTGTCCCCATCTAACCATTCTCTCTAGGTTAACCACATTATTCTGTTGTGTATATCACTTGGCCAACTAAAGTAAATATGATAGATTAGCTTGTGATTATTTGTCTGATATTGACCATTATGGTCTTTCAAAATAAACTGTGACTATCTTAATGACAGGAGCCATGTGTCATGCTTAATGTTAGCTTCTTAATTATGTCATCCTTTATCCTTTTCAGGGCCTTTGCCCATGTGCCCTTTCCCTGGAACACCCTCCTTCATATGCCAACCTTATTCCTTTGGGCTTGCTTAAATGCTAAGTCCCTTTCACATGTGTTAACCATATCATCCTATGTTTCTTCTAGCACAAAGCATATCACATTTTTATAATTACTTGCTTAACTGTCTTCCTCCTATTAGAATTTAAGTTCCATGAGGTCAGGATCATTCCTATTTACCTCTGTACCTCTAGTGCCTGGCACAGAGTGGATGTACAATAAATATACTGATAGAAAGATGAATGGATTGCTTCCCAACTATAAATATACTCAAACTCATTGAATTGTACCATTAAAACAGATGAATTTCATGGTATGCAAATTACAGCTCAATAAAAGTTGTTAAAGAAAATAATACAATGAAGAACATAGAGAAGGCACTCAATACATGAATATTCTTTGACTAGATTTCATGTAGGACAAAACAGGCCATCTGTATTGTTCCCAACTGTCCACAGAAGTAGTCACACTGAAAGAGATGGGGTTGTTTGGGTGGATTTGGACAGGCTGAATGCACTTTATGTCACAGCCTGGGCTTTTAGGATGCCCAAATCTGTATTCTTCTTTAGGGTCTTTCACAATTAATACGATGATCTTGCCCGCCTACCCTCACCAACTTCTCTCATGCAGCAGGAAAAAGCAAGAATCAGGATCGGCGAGAATGATCCATGTATATGTAAAACTGAATCCCTTTGCTATATACCTGAAACTAACACAACATTGTTGATCAACTCTACTTCAATATTAAATAAAAAGCTTAAATAGTTATTAAAGGATAGTGGTTATATTTCTCAGAGCTGTATAATATATCCTTGTTGCTTATCTTTAAAAAGAAAATGAATCAGAGTTAGAGTGGCCTGGGTAAAATTCCCTCCTGGGTGAACAGGTATGCCTGTGATCCATTGGGTCTTCTGGCCATCAGTGTAAGTCTCATGCTGTAAAGTTTAACAACCAAATAAATTTAAAAGTGAAGATTTTTGTAGCCAAGTCTGTATCTGACCTGCTTTGTGACTTATTTCAGTGTTATAATTCAGTCCTGGAGGTCAGTGGGTCCAAAGCCATCGCTTGCTTTCTCACAAAGGTTTCACTCCCAAACGTGTCCATGTATCTGCCTATCATTCTGAAGGTTCTTAAACTTTAACTTGGATCTGAATTCACTGAATATTCACAGATATAGAAGTCTAAACAGACTGAAAAACTGTTGAAAATAGCCTCTGGCCACATTCCTAGGAGTGAGGATTAATGATGATGGAGGACAGAGAGCCCTGAGTTGGTTTCTAACCTGGAAAACAGAATCTTGGGGAAAGGATGAGTCTGTTAACAGTAAAGATTCCTTGCAGAGTTGGGCTCTAATGCCCTACTTGTGGGCACTGGGCACCTCCAACTTGTAACTGAATGAGAAACTCTTTGGGTTGTTTCTGGTGCATTTGGACAGGCTGAATGCACTTTACGTCACAGCCTGGGCTTTTAGGATGCCAAAATCTGTATTCTTTAGGATCTAAAAGTTCTGAAGAGCCTCTTGACTTCCTCTCTCCACCATGCTGGCTTGATCTAACATGTGAGCTTCTGAGAAAACAGTCAGTTCTAGGTTGCAAAAGGAAACAGCGCATCAAGGGGAGGGAACTTACCTCAAACTCTTCCAAGCACTGCCTCCCTTTCTGGCTGGTGGTAAAATTGAGGGGAGGGGTCACCTTGAGAATGGACACTCAAGTCTGAGCCAAGATAACCCCAAAAGCTGAGGACTTTAAAGGAAAGGAGCTGTTACCCGTAACACCAGTACACCCATGTGAGCAACAGCCAGGTGGATCTGCATTCCTTCACCATCACTGGCAGGGTGTGGCCTGATGCCGTACATGTCCAGCTTCCTCGCTATGTCCAGTAGCAGAATGTCAGATTCAGCTGGGCTCCTGCCACTGCAAGGGGAAAGAATTTATGAGCCTAATAAATGCAGCAAGAATGATACCTCCACCCCGAGAGTTCCAAGAGGAACTCAATGTTTTCTTGAGCCTGTGGTGTCAAGAAAGACTTGAGAGTCCCTTGGACTGCAAGGAGATCCAACCAGTTCATCCTAAAGGAAATCAGTCCTGAATTTTCACTGGAAGGGCTGATGCTGAAGCTGAAGCTCCAATACTCTGGCCACCTGATGCAAAGAACTGACTCACTGGAAAAGACCCCGAAGCTGGGAAAAATTGAAGGCAGGAGCAGAAGGGGACAACAGAGGATGAGATGGTTGGATGGTATCACTGACTCAATGGACATGAGTTTGAGCAAGCTCTGGAAGTTGGTGATGGACAGGGAAGCCTGGTGTGCTGCAGTCCTTGGGGTGGCAGAGTTGGGCACGACTGAGCGGCTAAACTCAACTAAACTGAAGCTTCTATGACTTAAAAGCTTGCTTTTAAGTGTCTGTCCCTGGCTTCAGTCTTTCCTGCCAGTGGAACAGGTAGAAACAGGTGCCAGTGAAAGAACTTACATGTGCTTCTGATGGAAGTGCACGATCTTGCTCTCTAAATCATCTTGGTTTGGTAAGTACCGGGTTTGTGCCAAGTGTTTCCTATCTGTTTCTTCATGAAAGTCTCCCAGTTCTGCTGCATGACAGAAAAGTGACATTTTTCACATTACCATTGATGAGTTAAGTAACGGAGCACCCCACAGACCCTCTGACTGTCCACTTACAGCCCTTTCTTGGCGGCCAGTGCAGCCCTAAACCCCCACCACACACTTGATGCACATTTGTTTTGCTTTAGGATATGAGCAGTGGGGGAAGGACTACCCATAAAGCAGTGGGCTTTTACGGAGTCTCCACATAGGAAGCCACAGACACAGTATGGGTCTGAGAGGCTCCAGGATCATAGATGAATGTTATTTTCTTCTCCCACATTCTGTTTATGATCTCTTCTATTCTTGATCAGTCCCTGTTGTGAGTTGAATTGTGTCCTCCCTCTTAAAGTCGTACATTGAAGTCCTAAACCCCCAGTACCCCAGTACCTCGGAATATGACTGTTTAAAATCAGGGCATATAAAGGAATTATTATGTTAAAATGGGGGCAGTAGAGTGGGCCCTAATCCAATTTGACTGGTGTCCTTCTGCGAAGAGGAAATTTGGACACAGAGTCAGACACCAAGAATGCAGGTACAAGAGGAAAGACTGCGTGAGGATGCATCAGGAAGGCAGCCATCTGCAAGCCAAGGTGGGAGGCCTCCGAAGAAACTAAAACTGCTGACTCTTCAATCATTGATGTCTAGCCTCCAGAACTGTGAGAAAATAAATTTCTGTCATTTAGGTCGCCTAGTCTGTTGTTTGTTATGGTAACCCTAGCAAACTAAGACAGCCCCCTAACCTCACTCTGCACTGATCAGACATTATTAAGAAAGGAGACTATAAATGACAACTACAATGTAAGCCAGCCACAGCCATTCATCACTCTGTACATTGGGAATCTAGTAAAACCCTGCTATGTGGAATCCCCAGTAGGTGACTCATTCTGGAAATCATTCTTGTTTTTCCAAATCACTGGAAGTTTATTCCTAGTCATAACATTCTGTTCTAAATGTATCCAATTTATTGTTATAAATGTCTATTATAACACTGTGCCGACAAATGCAATTGAGGTAGATATTTACTGCTTGACATTGTTATTTATTTATTTATTGGCTGCACCATGCAGCATGTGGGATCTTAGTTCCCTGATCAGGGACTGAGCCCATGCCTCCTGCACTGGAAGCCCAGAGTCTTAACCACAGGACCTCCAGAGAAGTCTCCTGTTTTGGTTTTTGAATTCTTACACATTCTTTATAATGTTTAGGCCTTTCCACTCTCTGTCAGAGTTATAAGAATCACTTCCTTGTCATTGACTTCCCCTGAAGAAGTCTCTACTTGGTTCCAAATAATGACTTCTAATCTACCATAAAATGGGAACCCAAAACAGTTTTTACAATGAAAATTCACATTTTAAATGAAAAAAAAAAAAAAGCTAATCCAGGTATACAAACCTATTAGGATTTGATGAACAATAAGAGTAAACAGACTCTCCATGGAATAATGTGGTACTCTCCTATTGAGTAAAATTCATAGACATGGGGCATCAATTTTGAGTTCTAGAAAGTTATTTTTCTTTTGTCTTGGTTTTCTGTTGTGTTTTAGACAGATGGCATGCTCATTTTTAGACAGATGAGGCATGCTTGTATATTTAAAAAACCACATTAGAATGAAAAATCTCTATATAACAGGTTTTTTTAAAAGACCAAATCAATGGCTCTTTTACCTATTTCTGTTTTGCCCACATTGAAAAATGTTCGAATCATGTTCAAATTTAATCAGGCCCACCCATATGGTTTCACTAGTTAATTCTATCACACATTCAAATAAGATACAAATACTAATTTTTCAGATTCTTCCAGAAAATAGAGTGAGGAACACTTCCCAATTCGTTCACAGGCCAGTATTACTCTGATACCAACACCAGACACAGACATCACAAGAAAACTGCAGATTAATATCTCTCATGAATACAGAGGGGAAAAGTCCTCAACAAGATACTAGTCAACTCAATCCAGCAACATATAAAAAGAATTACACATCATGAGTAAGTGGGATTTATTCTAGGAGTGAAAGATTAGTTCAATGTGTGAAGGTTAATTAATGTAATATGCTATGTTAACAGAATAAAGGACCAAAAAAACTCATTATCATCTCAATAGATACAGCAAAAGCACTGGGCAAAATCCAACATCAATTCATGATAAAAACATTCAACAAACAAAAAACTGAAGAAAACATCTTCAACCTGACAAAGTTATTTGTGGAAAGCCTACAGCTAACATCACAGTCATACTAAATGGTGAGAAATAGTGCTTCCCCTAAAACCAGGAAAAAGACAAAAATATCTGCTCTTGCCACTTCTGTCCAACATTCTACCAGTGATTCTAGTCAGTGCAATCAGACAAGAAAAAGAATATAAAGAATTTTCACTGAAAAAGAAGAGATAAAACTGTCTTTCCTTGTAATCAACATGGTCCTATGTTTAAAAAAACCTAAGGTATCTACAAAAAGCGACTAGAAGTAATAGACGAGTTCAGCAAGGTAGCAAGATAGAAGCCCAATATACAAAGCTTTTGGATTTGCATGCACTGGCAAAGCACAATGAAGAAAGAAAACTAGAAAAACAATTCCATTTACAATAGAACATAAAGAATAAAAGACCAGTAAATTTAACAAAAGATGTGTAAAACTTATGGGCTGAAAATTACAAAACATTGCTGAAATGTTTCAAAGGTCTATATAAATGGAGAAACATTTCAGATTCAAGGATTAGAAGACTCAATATTTGTAAGATGGTAATTCTGTCAAAACTGATCTATAAATTCAGTGTAAGTTCTACCAAATTTGGAGGTAGAAACAAGTGATCTTAAAATGAACATGGAAATGCACAGGATGCAGAACAACCGAAACAATTTGGAAAAAGAACAAAGCTGGAAAATATATACTCCTCTATTTCAAAGCTGATACAAAGCTACGGTAAATGATACAGTGTGGTAATGGCATAAGCACACATAGATCAATGGAATGTAGTTGAGAATCTAGAAATAAGCCCTTACATTTATGGCCAGTTGGTTTTTGACAAAGATGACAAGACAATTCAGTGGGGAAATAATTGTGTTTTCAACAAATGGGAGAAATGGACATCCTCAGGCAAAAAAAAAAAGAAAAGAAAAAAATGAAGTTGAATTCCTACCTCACAATCATATGCCATACAAACATACAAAAAAATTCAAAATGGATCACAGGCCTAAACCCAAGGGATAAACCTAAAACAGTTCTAGAAGAAAACTGAGAGAAAAGTTCTTTTGATTTTAGGTTAGGCAAAAGTTCTTAGACAAAACACCAAAAACATGATGGACAAAAACATCTTAAGAAAGTGAAAGCCCATCAAAATTAAAAACTCTCACACTCCAAAAGACAGAATTAAAGAAATTAGGAGTTGGGAGGAGGGATGGATAACTGAGAAGTATGAGATTACAGTTACTCCTTGGAAGAAAAGTTATGACCAACCTAGACAGCATGTTGAAAAGCAGAGACATTACTTTGATAACAAAGGTCCGTCTAGTCAAGGCTATGGTTTTTCCTGTGGTCATGTACGGATGTGAGAGTTGGATTGTGAAGAAAGCTGAGCATCGAAGAATTGATGCTTTTGAACTGTGGTGTGGGAGAAGACGCTTGAGAATCCCGTGGACGGCAAGGAAATCCAACCAGTCCATTCTGAAGGAGATCAGTCCTGGGATTTCTTTGGAGGGAATGATGCTGAAGCTGAAACTCCAGTACTTTGGCCACCTCATGTGAAGAGCTGACTTACTGGATATTGATAAACAACAAGGACCTACTTAAAGCACGGAAACTATATTCAAAATCTTGAAGTAACTTAGAAAAGAATCTGAAAAAGTATTTATATGAGTGTATGTATGGAGTTCCAGAAAACCTCTATTTCTGCTTTATTGACTATGCCAAAGCCTTTGACTGTGTGGATCACAATAAACTGGAAAATTCTGAAAGAGATGGGAATACCAGACCACCTAATCTGCCTCTTGAGAAATCTGTATGCAGGTCAGGAAGTAGCAGTTAGAACTGGACATGGAACAACAGACTGGTTCCAAATAGGAAATGGAGTACGTTAAGGCTGTATACTGTCACCCTGCTTATTCAACTTATATGCAGAGTACATCATGAGAAACGCTGGGCTGGAAGAAACACAAGCTGGAATCAAGATTGCAGGGAGAAATATCAATAACCTCAGATATGCAGATGACACCACCCTTATGGCAGAAAGTGAAGAGGAACTAAAAAGCCTCTTGATGAAAGTGAAAGAGGAGAGTGAAAAAGTTGGCTTAAAGCTCAACATTCAGAAAATGAAGATCATGGCATCCGGTCACATCACTTCATGGGAAATAGATGGGGAAACAGTGTCAGACTTTATTTTTGGGGCTCCAAAATCACGGCAGATGGTGACTCCAGCCATGAAATTAAAAGACACTTACTCTCTGGAAGAAAACTTATGACCAACCTAGATAGCATATTCAAAAGCAGAGACATTACTTTGCTGACTAAGGTCCATCTAGTCAAGGCTATGGTTTTTCCTGTGGTCATGTGTGGATGTGAGAGTTGGACTGTGAAGAAGGCTGAGCACTGAAGAATTGATGCTTTTGAGCTGTGGTGTTGGAGAAGACTCGAGAGTCCCTTGGACTGCAAGGAGAGCCAACCAGTCCATTCTGAAGGAGATCAACCCTGGGATTTCTTTGGAAGGAATGATGCTGAAGCTGAAACTCCAGTACTTTGGCCACCTCATGTGAAGAGTTGGAAAAGACTCTGATGGTGGGAGGGATTGGGGGTAGGAGGAGAAAGGGACGACCGAGGATGAGATGCCTGGATGGCATCACGGACTCGATGGACGTGAGTCTGAGTGAACTCCGAGAGACGGTGATGGACAGGGAGGCCTGGCATGCTGCGATTCATGGGGTCGCAAAGAGTCAGACACGACTGAGCGACTGAACTGAACTGATGTATATCTATATGTGTGTGTGTATATATATATATAGTACATATATATGTATATATGTGAACAGCTGACTCATTGGAAAAGACCCTGATGCTGGGAAGGGTTGAAAGCAAAAGGAGAAGAAGGCAGCAGAGGATGAGATGGTTGGATGGCATCACAACTCAATGACATGAGCTTGGGCAAACTCTAGGAGATAGTAAGGGACAGGGTAGCCTGACATGCTGCAGTCCATGGGGTCGCAGAGTTGGATACGACTTAGCAACTCAACAACAACAACGTATATCTGAATCACTTTGTTGTGCACCTGAAAGTAACACAGCATTATAAATCAACTATATCTCAGTTTAAAAAAGAGAAGCTGCCTCCAGCGGCTGGGTCATGGGGGTTTTTTTGGCTCCAAGGCTGCAGCATTGATAGTGAATTTACTTCAGGTTGTGCATGACCACTGGGTACATATACTTCCCCTATGGAATTTGTCTTTGGATGTTATCTAGACAAAAATAGTGATGAAAAGCTAACTTGCCTTCCAGAACAGGAGTCTGTTATATAAAAAGACATTGAAACCCAATGAAGGAGTCACCCGGAAGCAAAGGCTGTGGCTGAATCACAAAATGTTCACATTTTTAAAATTGTAAGAGAAATAAAAACACATTGATTATTTAAAAAAGAGAGAGAACACGCACTTACATACACAAAGAAAATGAAAAGTCAAGCCACAGATTGGAAGAAAGTTTCACAAATTACATATCTCATAAAGGATTTTTATAAGAATATATAAAAATATCTTAAAGTCCAATAAGACAACATATTTTAAAATTGGCAAAAGATTTGAATAGGTATTTTACCAAAGAAAATATAGGCATGGTTAACAAAACAGATGAGAAGGTACTTAACATTAACAGTCATCATGCACGCATGCTCAGATACTAAGTCATGTCTGCCTCTTTGCGACTCCATGGACTGTAGCACACCAGACTCCTATGACCATGCATGGGATTCTCAGGCAAGAGTACTGGAGTGGGTTGCCATGCCTTCCTCCAGAGGATATTCCCTATCCAGGGATCAAACCCACATCTCATGTCTCCTGCATTGGCAGGTGGATTCTTTACCACTAGCGCCACCTGGCGGAGAAGGCAATGGCACCCCACTCCAGTACTCTTGCCTGGAAAATCCCATCGTCGGAGGAGCCTGGTAGGCTGCAGTCCATGGAGCGACTTCACTTTCACTTTTCGCTTTCATGCATTGGAGAAGGAAATGGCAACCCACTCCAGTGTTCTTGCCTGAATAATCCCAGGGACGGGGACCCTTGTGGGCTGCCGTCTATATCTATGGGGTTGCACAGAGTCAGACACGACTGAAGCGACTTAGCAGCAGCAGCGGTAGCAGTGCCACCTGGGAAGCCCTAAATTTACCTTGACTGAGTGAGTGAAGTCACTCAGTTATGTCCGACTCTTTGCGACCCCACGGACTGTAGCCCACCAGGCTCCTCTGTCCATGGGATTCTCCAGGCAAGAGTACTGGAGTGGGTTGCCGTTTCCTTCTCCAGGGGGATCTTCCCAACCCAGGGATCAAACCCAGGTCTCCCGCATTGCGGGCAGACGCTTTAACCTCTGAGCCACCAGGAAAGCCGAAAAAATTTATCTTAAGACAAGACAATTGCATTCTTAGGAATCTGCCCAAGCGAAATGAACAAACATGTCCACACAAAGACTTGTACATGAATATTCATAATATTATTCATAATAGCTTAACTGGAAACAGTCCAGACATCCCTGACCAGGTAAATAAAATGTGGTACACCCATAAAATGGAATACTACTCAGCAGTAGAAAGGAACAGACTGCTGTGATTCATGTTAGAAACATGCATGAATTTCAAAAACATTATGCTTGTTAAGAAAAGCCCAGTGCCGAAGAGCACATCCATTGTCACTGTGATTCCATAAAATGTCCAGAAAAGGCAAATCCACAGAAACAGAAAATAAATTCGTGGTTGCTGGGTGAGCATGGGCAAATGGTCATGAGAGATCTCTTTTGGCATGATGGAAATGTTTGAAAACTGAGTTGTGGTAAAGGTTGCACAACTCTGTAAATTTACAAAAAAACCGTTGAGTTACAGGCTTACAAATGAGTGAATTTTATGGTATGCAAATTATACCACAATTGAGCTGTTTTAAAAAATAGACACACACATACATCACACACCAGTCTTTCTGAATATTAAGCACAAGCCCTATGCTGACTCTAAGGAAAACATTGGAACACAGACCTATGACATACAAATAGGTAAACATCATTCATGATAGAAGGCAGCACAGAGCATCCACACCATCACTGTGAGCACGCTGGTCCAAACTACCATCCTCTCTCTCTCCTGCCATCACCTATTATCTAGTCTCCCCACTTCTACCATCCTTCATAAGGTCTACTTTCTTTCTTCTTTCAATTGAATAAATTTGACTATAACATTGGGTTACTTTGATACACTTATAGGTGGCAATATGATTGCTGTTGTAGCAATATTCATCACATTACATAATTATAATACAATATTACAGTCTACATTCATTATACTTTACATTAGATCACTATGGCTTATATATGACTTGCTACAAGTTTCCGTTTTCACCACTGCAGGCATCAGGATGTAGTTCAAACCTAATTCAGATCATTTCGCTCCTCTGCTTCAAATGCTATAATGGCTTCCCATTACATTTAGAGTAATATCCTATGTCTTGAATATGCTTTTTAAAATATTTTATTTATATATATATTTATTTGCCTACACTGGGTCTCAGTTGCAGCATGCGAGATCTTTAGTTGCAGCATGCGGGATCTTTAGTTGCAGCATGCGGGATCTTTAGTTGCAGCATGCGGGCTCTTTAGTTGCAGCATGCAGGATCTAGTTTTCTGACTAGGGATTGAACCCGGGCCCCCTGCATTGGGAGCACAGTGTCTTAGCCACTGGACTGCCAGGGAAGTCGATTTTAATACACTTTTAAGGCTCTCCATGATTACTGTCTCCCTTTTTCCTCAGTTCCAGCCAGCCATAAAGCCTACTTAATATTTCTTGTATATTTCCAGCATGTTCCCATCTCAGGCCCTTTGTACTGGATGCTTCTCTCTCCTCCATTTTTCATGGCCTCCGGTGCACTTATCACCAACATATTAATACATTATATATTTCCTTATTTTGGTCTGATTGTCTTCCACTGCCAAAATGTGAGCTACATGAAAGCAAGGATTTTTGTCGTTTATTTCACCACTATGTTCCCAGTGCCTATAGTAGTACCTGGCATGTGGTGGGTACTCAATAAATTTTTGCTGAATGAATGACAAAGACGAGTTACTAAGGGTATTCATAAATGGAAGGCTTGTCTGGAATGCACAAATTGTGTCTGGGAGGACGTCTAGCTAGAGCCAGAGGGGTGTGTAAGAGAGATTTAAGCAGATGACAAGGTCAGAATGTGGAGGCCCTTGAATGCCTGGAACATAAATATTAAATGAATAAATAAATGAGCAAATGAATGAGCAGCCTGGTTGGGTTCTGCACACTGTCTCAGCATCCAGTGAAATAATCTGACTTGCATGGATTGTGAAGAACTGACTCCTTGAAACTTCAGCTTTTTTCTGTGGAAAGAGCTTCTATTGGCAAACAAAATGCCCTCTAGAAAACCTGAAGTGTTCTGCGCTGTGCCTGAAACTGCCACTAGGGAGTGCTCAAATCCATAATGCTGAACCATTAAGAATGAAATTGGGCTCCCCCATCAAAGGCTGTCTGGGAGCCCCAATCTTCTGACTGCTGATTTAGCAGGCGGATGAAGTAGAGAAGGATAAGTCTTCCAACACTGTTTTCTCCACTTGCCGTACCCCATCTCCCGACCCCACCCCAAGCACAATACTGAACATGTAGTTCGTGTCCTTGGCATTCAAGGCCCTTCAAAATGATGCCTAGTTTTTGGCCAGCTCCCTTAAACAGACCCCATGCTCGAGCTGTACTTAAGCTGTATCCTCTGTATATACTTCCTTCTTGTACTATCACCGCCCCCCCCTTTTTTTTTTGCTTTTTTCTCTGCTTATCATTACATATCCAATTCCTATGCATCCCTTTAAAGCGCAGCACGGAAGCCACCTCCTCCATAAGCCTTCTCTGATAACTATTGCTCTCACTGCTCACTGCCTTCCTGAGATCCTGGGCTGTCACTCTGTCTCAGTTACAAGTCACTTGGTAAACAATGACTCAGATACCATCTCTGTCCAAGCCCTTCACCCTGGAGTTCCCACTGAAATCAGAAATCAACCATTTCTGGACTGTCAGGGAGGCAATGGATAGAGGTCAAAAATGAAACCAAAAAATGAAGTTATGATCCTGCAGGAATAGGAAGGAACAGCCTATTCTCCTTTGAACAAATATTATAGATTATACACATGAAATTAAAATAATCATATTTCCAGCTGCCTCAACACTACCCTTGGGGATAAGGAGCAGGCTGACCTGCCCAGCTTCACCCCCTCCCAGGCAAGGCCCCGCTGTTCTCTGGGTCTCCTTTTCCCTGCCTTCCCTTACTCAGCCTCGTCCACCGGCTTGGCTGCAAGGATATGGGGAACTCTAATAGACGCCTGGGGCCTTTTTCCCTTTTAGCCTCTCTCCACCTGCTGGACTCTGCGCTTTGTTCTCTGGAAATCATGATAAAGAGCAACACGGAAATCACATTAAATGTGACAATGTGCCGCAGAAAGCACGTACCACAAATGGCTCCTGGGGAAGCAGAAGGAGTAGGGGCCTGCCTAGCAAGTCCGTGCCTGGATTAGTCCAGACTAGCTCCTGGTGAGCAAGCTGGGGGCAGTGGGAGGGCAAGGTTAAACGGAGATAGAAGGAAATCAACATTTACTCTTAATCTACATAAGCACTCTGTGAGAAGGCATTCTTGTCACTATTTTAAAGACTAGGGAACTCAGGCAGAGACAGACAAAGGGACTTCACCCCAGACTATAACAGTTAGAATGCAGAGATAGGATTTGCATCCAAATCTCAATGACTACAGTGACCAGCCCCTTTTACTGGACCATGTCATTTCCATCTATCTCATCCCTGCTTTCTCTCCTCCACAGAAAGGTCCCAGCACAATGGTGGGGACATTGAGGGCGCTCAGCTCCTTTGCTGGGTTCTCTAGCTGATTGCTAGGCCCCAAAGCCGACATTTGCTACTTACATTGTAAGATGTGGGACACCATCAACGCTGTACAGTTGTCACTGCATGGCAGCCTTCCCAGAGCCAAATCCTTCTTTATTTGAAGAGTAAAAAGGTACCTGCAAAGAAGTGGGGGGAAATCTCTTGAGAAAGAAACAGGAACAAGACAGAAGCATTTCCCTTCGCCCAGACCCAAGATGTTTCAAGAAAGACACGGTGCCCCCAGTCAGGGAGATGCTTGTTGGGGGTGGTGAGTAATGCATAGGCTTTGCTTCAGCCCCTAACCAGCAGCTAGACCACGACTCAGCTGAGCCAGCGCTTTGGCAGGCCTCACAGCCGTTAGGAATCACCCTGGCCAAATCCTCCCGCCAACTCAAGGGAGTTGGCCAGCCATCCTCTGGTGGTTTCTGCCACGTAGCAAAGCCACATACCCCGCCAGAGAGAAAGGGAGATTCAGCAAGAATAAGCCTGTGCAAGAGGCCAGGGCTACTCTGTTCACAAAATGCTCTCAAGTCCTCACTATGGTAACAACTTAGAAAGTTGGCACCATCACCTCATGTTCCAATTATGGAAAGACAGAGGTTAGGTGATGTTGGCAAAGTCCTATCACCCCGAAAGAGTGAAACTGTGGCCAGATCTCAGGTCTGCCATCCAGTTTAGGCTGGCTCCTACCCAAAAGATGCTGTTTCAGAAATCAACTTGAGGACATGCTTCTGGCCCCTTCACATGGACCCCCATCTCTGTATCACCAGGGCCCAGCCCAGCCCTTTGCACAGAGCAGGTATGGAATTACTGTGTCCCGAATGGAATGAAGCCAGACTGCCCTTTTCCCCAGCTTTAATCATTCATGCTAAGTCTCTTCAGTCATGTCTGACTCTTTGTGACCCCATGGACTGTAGCCCGCCAAGCTCCTCTATCCATGAGATTTCCCGGCAAGAATATTGGAGTGGGTTAACGTGCCCTCCTCCAGGGGATCTTTCTGACCCAGGGATTGAACCTGTGTCTCTTGCATCTCATGCATTGGCACTGTTTACCACTAGCACCACCTGGGAAGCCCCCTACCAATAATCAGGGACGCATAAAGTGCATGTTGGCATCCAGAGCTTTGCCGAACAGGGAAAGAACATTTGTTCCATACTTTTAAGCCCTTATTAAAGGCAATATACTTTCAAAAAGATGTGTATAATTAAGACCCTACTGCTGACTGTGTCCCTCCTTGGTCCAAAACTGTTTCCAATATTTTATTTTAGACATTAAAACATTTATTGAGTATCTACTGTGTGCATTTCCCTATATATGATGTAATTGATAATTTTCTAAATAACATTCTATCTAGATGTTTTAAAACCAGTTAAGACTTGAAGGCAATGTGGTGAATCAAAATTAACTGCAGGTGATAGATGAAAATACAGACTGGGAGAAAACAGGTAAATTAGTAGATGATTATTCACTTTACAAAAGGGTTCATTATGAAAGTGAAAAGTGATGCTCCCCTGAAGGAGTAGAAATGATTCAATTAGAAAAGTTATATTTGAATGCCACTCTGAGAAACTCAGGTATTGGCCTCAAACAATGCTTCCTTGTAAAGTCAACTACAGTTAAGTATTCTCAAATGGACCAATGGGGGGGGGAGGAAGTCTAAACTTTGCCATTGCCTGCTTTCAAATATAGATGTAAATGAGAATAATCAGCCTCAGTTGCTAAAGGGGAGGTGAATTTCATTTTACTCCTAACAAGAAAGAAAGTAAACTTCTCATTTGATACATCCCTTGCTGTTAAGGAGGCAGCTGCCTGCTGCAAATACCAAATCCTTCCTCTGAACAGCTGATGAATCATTTATCATCACATTGATTGTCTCAGTCTTTTTTTTTTTCCAAGAAAAGTTTACCTCCATCAGAATTGGTTACAATTTGAGACTGGACTGAAATGGGTAAGCAAAGGCAAACTGATAGAGATACCAAGTTATGTGGGAGAGGGGCCTAAAACTCACAAATTTGGAGAGGATTTGGAGAGAGAGACAGATATGTGAAAAGACTGACTTCTACAAAGACCCTCAGAAAAGAAGCTCCCTGTACAAGAGAGGTAAAGACAAACTGGCCATGAATAATGTTGGGGAATATTTCAGGTGAAATACCCTCGAGCATCCCATGACCTTGGTCAAGTCACTCTAGTTCCCAGGACCCGTTTCCTTATATCCCTTTTATGTGTAAAAGTCTGGAGTCTAAAGTCTAGAAAGCAGAGTAAGGTTTAGGAGAGTGTTTCCCTGGTGGTTCAGATGGTAAAGAATCTGCCTGCAATGCAGGAGACCCAGGGTTGATCCCTAGGTCAGGAAGGTCCTTTGGAGAAGGACATGGCAACCCATTCCAGTATTTTTTCCTGGAGAATTCCACAGACAGAGGAGCCTGGAGGGCCACAGTCCATGGGGTCGCAAAAAGCTGGACACAACCTAGCAAGTGACACTTCATTTTTTTTTTTCTATGTTGACAAGGTGTTTTCAAAGAAGTAAGTTTACATTGTCATTTTAAAGGACATTTTTACAAATGTAAAAATACTTTAACATTTCATACTTTATACCTTTTAAATTTTTATAAGTATACAAATATTTTACTTGTATAAAAGTAATAATAGCAATTGTTAATATTATACTTAAATGTCAATCATTTATAATTGTGCAAAATAAATAATTTATTACAATTTATTTTCATATTTGTACTTTTCTACTTTAGAAAGGTTTTGTGAGTCATTATCACTTTCTACCTATGGGATACGCACACACACACACACACAACCATTTTCAATATGCAAGGAACTTAGCTGGCATCACCCTTGTGCTGTCAAGACGAAATGAAGGCAAACACTCTTACTGTTGTAGTGGTTAATGGCATATCCCCCAAGTGGGCACCCAGGCTGGTTACCACTTTTAGAACACCACCCCTCCTTCTCCCTCAAGTCCCTAACCTTTGAAAGATTAACACTTTGGGGACCTGCCAGGCCCTCCTGCTCACCAACTTCTCACCATTTCCCAGAAAGACTGTGATCCAAGCCTTCCAAAGAAGACTAGAAGCCTGTTCCCTGGTAAGAGGATAATGATTAAATAACATCATGCATCGTACAAGTACTATACCTTGTAAGCTCTTCTCGCAGATGTCCAGGGTCCACTGGGAAAAATTTCACCATAAATTTGAAAACAACTTCCTTAGGATCTTAAAACACAATATTTCCGTAAGTTTTATTTCAACAGTTACATGTCTTCAGAAACACACACACACACACAGACACTCCCCTCTCACCTCACCTCCTCTCCTCATCACTCCTTCCCATGGACTTTTCATTGAAATTTCAATTTTTCACATTTGTGAAATGCTGCTATTTCTGGATGGTGCCTCTATGTGGACAGCAATTGGGAAAGTCCTCGTGCCCCTCTTCCTACCCTCTCTCTCTCTGAGTTTCTTTTTATAAAAATGTGCCCCGTTTGGGGCCTACAGTGGCACCCCACTCCAATACTCTTGCCTGGCAAATCCCATGGACAGAGGAGCCTGGTGGGCTGCCGTCCATGGGGTCGCGAAGAGTCGGACACGACTGAGCGGCTTCACTTTCACGTTTCACTTTCATGCATTGGAGAAGGAAGTAGCAACCCACTCCAGTGTTCTTGCCTGGGGAATCCCAGGGGCGGCAGAGCCTGGTGGGCTGCCGTCCATGGGGTCGCGAAGAGTCGGACATGACTGAAGCGACTCAGCAGCAGCAGCAGCAACATGTCCTCTCTTAAGAAGTGTTGCATTTAGAAAAATATACCACTTGCTACTTGGGATTCTGCATTCCTGGCTGACAGAAGGGCCCCACTGGAGAGGCAGGTGAATTTCAGCTGGCTCAAAGATTCTTAAAGGGAACTAGTAGTAGGGACTGAGACCTCTGTGTATCATAAAATCTACATTAAGAAAACATCTTGAGGAATTGGGACTGACAAGTACACACTGCTATACGTAAAACAGATAAGCAACAAGGACCTACTGCAAAATTAATTACTTCAAAAATCCCTATCTGTTTGCCTTCACTCCTACTTGCATTTGAAATAAACTTTTTGCATCAAAAGCAAATGTACACATGCAGCACTAACACCATTCATTCAGTAAATATTTGTTGAGTGTCTGTTGTATGCTAAGCATTGTACTAGAAGGTCCTGGAAATAAAAATACAATTAAGCATTCAAAGGCTGGTAGAAGAGGCGGACTTCTAGACTGACAAATACAGCAGCACAAAGTGGTGCTTTATAACACTTTATAAGCCCAAGAGGGAGAAAAGAGTTTGGAGGAAGTCAAGGAAGACTTCCTGGAGGAGCTGACACCTCAGTAGGGCCACCGGATTTAACAGATAAAAAGACAGGATTCTCAGTTAAATTTGAATTTCAGATAAACAATGATTGCATGGGACACACTTACACTACAAAAATTAGTCTTCATTGATCTGAAATTCTAATTTAGTTGGGCATCTTCTATTTTATCTGAGAAGCCTACACCTGAGGCTAGCTTTGTTAAAGTCAGGAGAGGTAGGAGTATGAAGTGGTCAGAGGCAGAGGTAAAGGCTAAAAAGCCAGTCAGAAGTCAGTGCTTTGTGGCTCATGCAAAAGGGTTTGGACTTTATTCCAAGGGCCATAGGGAGTCATGGAAACATTTTAAGCAGGAGAGTGATGTGGTAAGGTTTCTATTTGCAATAGTTCCTTTGGGAGTAGTGCACAAGATGGATTGTGGGGGTGCGGAGGGGGAGTCAGTTGGGAAGCTGTTGGAATCATGTGACAGATTATTATCATACAGTGCATGCTAAGTCACTTCAGTTATGTCTGATTCTTTGCGACCCCATGGACTATATAGCCCACCATGTTTCTCTCTTCATGGAATTCTCGAAGCAAAAATACTGGAGTGGGTTGCCACTCCCTTCTCCAGGGGATCTTCCTGACTCAGGGATTGAACCCACGTCTCTTACATCCCCTGCATTGGCAGGCGTGTTCTTTACTACTAGCACCACCTGGAAAGACCCACATCATACAGTGGGAAGCACCAACATGCAGAGAGCAGGCGGGGGAAGACACACAAAGACAGTTTTCCTCAAAGTGTGGACTGAAACCAACCTGCAAGCAGAAACACCTTTGGAGGTTGTTAAAAATGCAGATTGCTGGCCCCCAATGCGGGGGGTGGGGGGTGAGGCCCAGTAATCTACATTTTAATAAGACCCTGCCTGCCCCACCTCACAGTGATCCTAATACACAGTGAAATTTGAGAACCACCACACTAGATTGTAACATATGGGGTAGGGGGATTATTTCATACATAGTAGGCACTCAAATGTGGGCTTCCCTGGTGGCTCAGAGGTTAAAGCATCTGCCTCCAATGTGGGAGACCTGGGTTCGATCCCTGGGTCATGAATGGACAATGTCTGTGACAGAATGAAACTAAAACACCTTCTGGAAGACCACGAATGGCATGGCTGATTGACATCAGAGATGCTCAAAGATTTGCAGGGCTAGAGTCAGAGATGTAGTCCTAGGGCCAATCCACAGAGTTCTCTAAATTTACTCAAAAACCTAGCAGGCTGGTTTTGTTCATTTCAGGCAAAGTTAAAATGATTTTTCAAAATTGGTAAATTTACTGGATGATGAAGGATTAAAATAATACATCAAAGCCCCTTTCTCGGCTTATATTAAGGTGTAGAATAGTGTGGTATTGTTGAAATATTTTCAAGTTATAACTAGGAATTCTATTCCTTAAGTGATTTTCCATACTTACTTTTTACCTGCTTTGTAATGGGCTTCAGCAGTTCCAACCAGACCTGTAATAACATTAATGAAAGAATTGGTAGAACATGGCATTGAGTACACCCTTTTTAATAACATATTAAAGTCAACATGAAGCAAACAAAAATCAAGACTCTTCAGACTTCTAAAGATAGTAAGGAACAGCAACATCAAAGAGATGCTGTGCCTGCCCCACACTCAGTCTTCTCCCTTGTATTTTCCCAATGACAGTGCAGATTGTTGATGTATAAACCCTTTGCTGTTGACATTTGAATCACTGCTCCCCTGCCACAGAGGTGACAGAGGTGTCATATGCCAGGCTTATTAGTGGCCGCAAAGACTAATGAAGGCGTTTGGCTCCATATTTGAATCCTACAGCTTCCAAATGCCACCTTAGTAGTCACAATGAGCCTTTCTGGGAAGGGGCCAGATAAGAGATCTGCCCAGGCTGGACACAGCAGGGAGAACATTGGGAGTGGCAGGACATGAGAGAGGGCCAAGGAGAGTGCCCTGAACACTCATCGGTGAGGTTAGCAGTCTTCATTCTGGAAGCTGAGTTCCAGCCTCTGGAAAATCAGAATCAAGCACAGAGAGCTCTTCACACAGTGAAAACACAAAAGAGGAGCAGCGGGTGGAAGAGTTTGTGTTTGGCAAACTGAAGTGACTTTTAATAGCCAGGGAGGGGAAATAGTGATTAAATCCTGTCATTTTGCAAGGGTTTAAATGGTTTTTCATTTTGCAATCAGAGGTTTGAGCCCTACATACCTAGCTGCAAGCTGCATTTATAAGCAATTCTAGACACAAAGAACCCTATAATGAAAGCAACTTACATTATTTCCAGAATGGCTACAGAATTCTAATCCAAAATACTCCTTTTCAGCAAGATTTAGATGGCTGCAGCTCAAGTTAAACAGCGCCTTCCCGGACGACTTTTGCTAAACAAAACAAAGAGATCATAGCAGTTTTCCATTCTAGGCTAATAACTGTTACTTCAGTGCGGGGGTGGGGCAGGTTGGGTGGGGAAGGGGAGAAACACGTAGACTTTATTCAAACAGTTTCCTTTAAGCACAGTTTTCTGGTACCCTCCCAAATGAGGTGGAATCTTACCTACATATACAGGCATCTATCTGTAGATTGTTTTAGAGGTACCTTTTAAAAGCCTCGGATGAATGAGAAACCCTCTTGGAAAAGACAGCCTCACCCTTAACTACTTAGGCTGGATCTACAAATCTACCCTTTCAATGGAATTCTTTCATCAGTTCATTCCACAGGCAATTTGAAGGATTTTCCCCAAATTGACAGATAGTTTAATCAAGATGCAATTCTAACCTGTTTAAAATCCTTCAGTGACTCCCTTCAGGATAAAGTCTGTACTCCCTAGGAGGGAGGCTGGGCCCTCCTCCCTCTCTGGCGGCCCGCCTGCCCCTCCAGCGTCATCTCTTGCCCTTCCCCCTGCCCGCCACTTTCTACTCATCGCAGCCTGCTCCTGGCTCCCCACGCAGGTCAAGTAGCTTCATGCCTCCGTGCCTCTGCTCCTGTCATTCTTCTACACAGAACGCCCTTCCCACCTTTCTTGGCTTTGGCTTCCTCCTACTCAGCTCAGATGCCATCTCCCCAGGAGAGCATTCTCTGGTCCCTACAGGAGCAGGTGGAGCCAGGGGCACCCTCCATGCTCCCAGACACTCTTGCTTACCTCAAACATGACATTTCTCACATGGGATGTCTGTCTTCTCGGTTAGACTGAATCCCTTCATACCAGGGGCCTTGCTTTAATTTTCTTGTTACTCACCGGATCTAACTCAGAGCCTGGCGCATACGAGGGGCTCTTGAATGTGGGTAATTCCAATATGAAACTGACCAACTTCCTCCTCTGAGCTCCGCCAGGAGATTTTATTTTGCAGCTTTTCCACCAAATCTGCGTCTAACATACTAGTTTCATGCAAGGCCACACGTATTCTTTCTTTATAAAGTTCCCTCACACTGTGAGCACGAACAGTCCCTTTCTCAGGCTTCTCTGAGAATGGGAGCTGTGTAGAGCTGAAAATCTGAGCAGAGTGGGGCTGGAGCTGAGGGTCGCCAATGCGGGTAGGGCAGTGATGGGAAAATTGGGCCCTGGCTGATGGGCACAAAGACACGCTGCTGAAAACCCCTAGTTGAAGCCAAGTCACGAGGTGCCTCTAGTGCTGCGAAGGAAGCCGGGCTCAGGGAATATAGTTGGAAATCACCGACCCATAGAATTAATGCCAACCTTGAGAGGTCACAGAGTCCAGACACCCACCCCCACCCCCCCACCCCGCCCAACACGCTCCCTCCAGGCAGTCTCACACTGAACAGAACTCACATCTGGGATTTAATAGCTTCCAGGAAGGCAACATCCCCCACCCCCTTCCCCCAAGGACTCAAAACACTCCCCTCTTGCCTGGACCTCTCTCTGCTTGGTTACGTGGTCCAAATCTCCACCAACTTGAGATTCCTGAGGGTTAACCAGGGTCCTGGTTTTAAATGCAAATAGGCAGCAAAGGGTGATAGTTACTGCCTCCTTAGCACCTGGAGAGAGAGCTGAAGACAAGGGGGGTTTGATTTTATGTGGGAGGTCTCATTGGAGCTGTGGTCTGGGAAAAGGGGGCCAGCCCACAGAGGGGGAGGTGGTTTGGGGGCTTGAAAGGCATTGGGGGCAGTGGGGAGGGGTGTCTGGGAGGGGGAGGGAGGGGGTGTTTTTCTCTCTGTGGCAACCTTGCCTAGGGCAAGTGCTGACACAGACCATTCCAGACAGATGAACTCGCTCCTATTTTTAAAGTCCTCCAGACAAGGAGCTGCCACAGGATTTTTATTATGAATTAAAAAAATCTAAAGAGAGAGAGAGATGACAGCAAGACTTTTCCAACACCAAAGAAACATTTCAGTCATGGGGACCAAATTCCATCATAGACTCCAGTTTCTTTGCAAACAGTTTAAGAAACTCAAGACTTTCCTTTTCCCTTCCCATTTTTTTTTCTTTTTCTTTTCCATTGGGATGCTTAATCCTCCCCATCAATGCTGCCACATTCCATGTGTCTGTATATTTAAATGCTTCTGCAGTCACAAAGAATATATAGCCGTTCCTGTAAGGTTTCCAATCCAGGCTGCCTTTTGCTCCCTTCTGTAAGATTCCATACCACGTTTACAAGAATAAGCCCCTGATTCGTCCACCCCTGTATATCTTGCCAACTGGCTCTAAAAGCCTTTGGCATCTGTGCACTCAGAGGTCAGGGGCTCACATGGCTCAAGTTCTCCACCCCCATCTCTGGGAGAGGCATTTCCCTTCAACCCTCCATAGTGTACATTGAAATTGGCCAGCCTAGTGGAATGTGTTGCACAATAGGTAAGGTCTTGGTTCTGTCTTAACATGCAGCCTTTACTTTTTTTCAACCAATTCTTCAGTCTTTATTATTTTCTCATATCTCTGTTTACAACTTTCCTATTTTTTCTGGACTTCTGATTCTCTTTTCCATTGCTTGCTCTTGCTTAAGTTGACAGTTTTCAACATTCTAATCAAGCTCCTTAGGATCTAAATACTTTATCACCGGCCCTCCCACTCAAGAAATAGAAACTCCAGTTTTGAACGCTGCCTTATTTTCATCTCCCTTGGATTACAGTAGAGCAGTATTTGCCTTAAGAAAAATCATACACACACACCCGTATAATATAATTTAAAACTTTTCAGAACATGTATTTATAATCTCCAGTCTACAAACTTGGCCTTAAGCATTGGACACTGATTTCTTGGAGATCCAAACTCATTTTCTCATGCAAACGATACTTATTCAAGCAATGTTGTCTCTCCAAAAAACAGTCTACCAAAGCTTCTTTGCACGTAGGGAAAAGAACAGGTGGTTAAACAAGCCTGGACTGTAATCCTGCTCTACCTATTGACTAAGTTTTTGAATTGGGGCAAATCATTTAGCTCATGGATTGATCTCCCTTATTCAGGCGTGTATCTGAGTAGCTGGCATTCTATACAGTGACTGGCAAAGAGCGGACATTAAATAAACACTTACTGAATAAATAGATGAATAGATCCAAACATTTAACTTGATTCATGTTCATTAGCACAACAGTCCTCTCAAGAGGAAGAACAAATTAGTCACTATGTGACCTAGGGCAAATTACTGAACCTTCCTGAGCCTCGATTTACTCATCTGTAAAATGGAGATGATAATAGTATTATTTTATAGAATTGTTCTGTGGATTAATCAAGATAATTCACATCAAGGGCTTAATATAATGCCTGGCACATACCAAGCAGTAAGTAAAGTACATAGATAGATAGACAGTAGAGTCTGGAAGAATACATACCAAATGTTAACAGCATTATTTCTGGAGAGGGGATTAGATTAAACGGAACTTTACCTTTTTAGTTTGTACATATTTAGATTTTTCTTAAGTAAGCAGGGACAGTAGAAACTCTCTTGTGGCTGTTCAGTCTTTAAGCTGTGTCTGACTCTGCAACCCTCTGGACTGCATCACACCAGGCTTCCCTGTCCTTCACTATCTCCTGGAGTTTGCTCAGACTCATGTCCATTGAGTCAATGATGCCATTCAACCATCTGAAATACTTCTGTTGTCCCTTTCTCTTCCTGCCCTCCATCTTTCCCAGCATCAAGTTCTTTTCCATTGAGTTGGCTCTTCACATCAGGTGGCCAAAATATTGGAATTTCAGCTTCAGCATCAGTCCTTCCAGTGAATACTCAGAGTTGATTTCCTTTAGGTTTGATATCCTTGCTGTCCAAGGGACTCTCAATAGTCTTCTCCAGCACCACAATTGGAAAGCCTTAATTCTTCGGTGCTCAGCCTTCTTTATGGTCCAGCTGTCACATCCGTACATGACTACTGGGAAAACCATAGTTTTGACTATATGGACTTTTGTCAGCAAAGTGATGTCTTTTCTTTTAATATGCTGTCTAGGTTGGTCATAGCTTTCCTTGCGAGGAGCAAACGTCTTTTAATTTCATGGATGCAGTCACTGTCTGCAGTGATTTTGAAGCCCCAAAAATAAAATCTGTCACTGCTCCCACTTTTCCCCCCTTTTATTTGCCATGAAGTGATGGCACTGGATGCCATGATCTTAGTTTTTGAATGCTGAGTTTTAAGCCAGCTTTTTCACTCCCTTTCACCTTCTTCAAGAGGCTCTTTAGTTTCTCTTCACTTTCTGCTATTAGAGTGTTATCAACCTCTGCATATCTGAGGTTGTTGATATTTCTCCCAGCAATCTTGATTCCAGCTTTTAATTCATCCACCCTGGCATTTTGCATGATGTACTCTGCATATATGTTAAATTAGCAGGGTGACAATGTACAGCCTTGTCGTACTCCTTTCCCAATTTTCAACCAGTCCTTTGTTCCATGTAAGGCTCTAGCTTTTGCTTCTTGACCTGCATACAGATTTCTCAGGAGACAGGTAAGGATGTCTGGTTATTTCCCTCTCTTTAAGAATTTTCCACAGTTTGTTGTGATCCACGCAGTCAAATGCTTTAGTATACTTAATGAAGCAGTTGTTTTTCTGGAATTCCCTTCCTTTCTCAATGATCCAACAAATGTTGGCAATTTGATCTCTGGTTCCTCTGCCTTTTCTAAACCCAGCTTGTACCTTTGGAAGTTCTCAGTTCACATACTGTTGAAGCCTAGCTTGAAGGATTTTGACCATAACCTTACTAGCATGTGAAATGAGCACAAATGTTGGGTAGTTTGAACATTTTTTGGCACTGTCGTGCTTTATGATTGAAGAAACTGTCTTAATCAACTTTAACTCAACAATGAACAGGATGATTCAAGTAGAGGATGGCGGGTGGGAGGTGGGAGGGGGATTCGGCATTGGGAGATTGTGTTCACCTATGGCTGATTCGTGTCAATGTATGGCAAAACAAATACAGTATTGTAATTTTAAAAATAAATAAATTTAATTAAAAAAATAAAAAAAAAAAACAATGAACAGAAGATGCTTTCTGTTCCCCTTTAAAACATTGACAAATACTTATGTCATGATGAAAGATCATGGCTAGTAGGCTACTCTGATATGACTTTGCACGTCTATATCCATTGACTGAGTCTCAGGTTTACTAATAATTATTTTCTTGAATATATTTTTGACAGTTCTACTTATATTATAATTACACAATTTAATTAAATTGTTTGTATATCACAAGAATTAGGATCACAATAACAAAAAGGGTTTCTATGAAAACTAAGTTGATCACTTTGCAAAAAAATCAGTAAGGGGGAATCCCCCAAATATGCTATCAAATTAGTTTGGGGTATGACAGCAGTAAAATATTGGGGGATAAAAATCTGGAAGGATTCTGTACTCAAATTTTTCTATGTTAAATGAACAAACACTGGCAATCATAGATGATGCATTATGAGTGGGTGTCAGAGAAGAAAAATGGAAACACCAATCAGAAGCCCTTACTCAAAAACCCTTGACCCTGCATCAAAAACTCCACATATGAATATAAATATATATGTTTTATGTCAAACTAGAAAGTTTAAGGTGTTGGTGTGCAAAATGGCAATCCACTCCACTACTCCTGCCTAGAAAATCTCATGGGCAGAGGAGCCTGGTAGGCTGCAGTCCATGGGGTTGCGAAGAGTCGGACACAACTGAGCAACTTCACTTTCACTTTTCACTTTCATGCATTAGAGAAGGAACTGGCAACCCACTCCAGTGTTCTTGCCTGGAGAATCCCAGGGACGGGGCAGCCTGGTGGGCTGCCGTCTATGGGGTTGCACAGAGTCGGACACGACTAAAGTGACTCAGCATACATACTTATTGTGATTCCTGCTTTGGCATATTTTATCAGTTAACTGACCAACAACCACCTTTGATAACAGATTCTATCTAATGTACCCACATATTGATTGTTTACTTCAAAAGTATAGGCTATACGATTAAGGCTTCAGAGAAGGATAAACTGGAACAAAATACAGCATATTATTAACAATAGCATAATAGGACATTTTAATTTTTCCTTATACTTGTTACATTTTCCAGAGAAATACAATACACATTATACACAATGCCATAGAAAGAGTTCTATAGATGCTTCTTCTGTTTCCAATGCTGATTCCCACATTCGAAATACTTCTCACGCTCCCCTCAGGAAATTGTTCTTGAAGTCACAGAGAATAATCACTCACTCTTCTGGCTTTATTGTTATGCCTCATTTTTTAATCCCAAAATATGACCGTACTAGTTCCAGCAGCTATAACAAAACAGCACAGTCTGGGGGCTTAGACAATGGGGATTTATTTCTCACATTTCTAGAGGCTGGAAGTCTGAGATCAGGGTGCCAGCATGCTCAGGTTGTGGTGAGACCTCTTTTCTGATTTGCAGATGGTTACCTTCTCTCTGTGTCCTCACTTGACAGAGACAAGGACAGAGACAGAGAGAGACCTGTCTCTTTCTCTTTCTATAAAGCCATCAATCTTATATTAGGACCCCACCCTTATGACTTCATTTAACCTTAGTTACTTCCTAAAAGCTCCATCTCAAAATACAGTCACCTGAGTCACGTAGGGATCAGGGTTAATTCAACATATGAATCAAGATTGCCAGGAGAAATATCAATAACCTCAGATATGCAGATGACACCACCCTTATGGCGGAAAGTGAAGAGGAACTAAACAGCCTCCTGATGAAAGTGAAAGAGGAGAGTGAAAAAGCTGGCTTAAAACTCAACATTCAAAAACAAAGATCATGGCACCCGGTCCCATCACTTCATGGGAAATAGATGGGGAAACGATGGAAACAGTGCCAGACTTTATTTTCTTGGGCTCCAAAATCACTGCAGATGGTGACTGCAGCCATGCAATTAAAAGATGCTTGTTCCTTGGAAGAAAAGCTATGACAAATCTAGTCAGCATACTAAAAAGCAAAGACATTGCCAACAAAGATCCACCCAGTCAAAGCTATGGTTTTTCCAGCACTCATGTATGGATGTGAGAGTTGGACCATAAAGAAAGTTGAGCACTGAAGAACTGATACTTTTGAACCGTGGTGTTGGAGAAGACTCCTTGGACTGCAAGGAGGTCAAACCAGTCAATCTTAGAGGAAATAAGTCCTGAATGTTCATTGAAGGACTGATACTGAAGCTAAAGCTTCAGTACTTTGGCCACCTGATGTGAAGAACTGACTCACTAGAAAAGACCCTGATGCTGGGAAAAATGGAAGGCAGGAGGAGAAGAGGACAACAGACAATGAGATGGTTGGATGGCGTCACCAATATGATGGTCATGTGTTTGAGCAAGCACTGGGAGTTGGTGATGGACAGGGAAGCCTGGCATGCTGCAGTCCATGGGGTCACAAAGAGTCGGACACAACTGAGCGACTGAACTGAACTGAAAGTGAAAGTGTTAGTTGCTCAGTCGTGTCCGACTCTTTGCAATCCCATGGTCAGTCTATGGATTTCTCCAGGCAAGAATACTAGAGTGGGCTGCCATTTTCTTCTCCAGGAGATCTTCCCAATCCAAGTATTGAACTTGGGTCTCCCACATTGCAGGCAGATACTTTACCATCTGAGCTACCAGGGAAGCCCTCCACTGAAATGAACTGATATGAATCTGGTTGGGGGAGGGGGGGCACATTTCAGTCCATAACAATGACCCAACTTGATAATCTACTTTCGTTACCATACTTGATCTTTCCGACTTTGTACTCTTTCCAAAGATTAAATCCACTCTCAATTTATGAAGATCTGTGAGTCATTTTGGAAAGAAGGCCAAAAAGGAGTTCCAAAATGTCCTGAAAACCTGCATATAGGAGGAGGCAGCATGCCATGGTAGGCAGCACAAGAATGTGAACCCTGAAGCCAGACACACATGGATCTAGGTCTGACCCTCTTCTTGTTAGAAGGGTGACCTTGGGCAGACTCTTTAATCTCTCTGAGCCTTCACTTCCTCAGCTGCGAAACAGTACTGCCAGAAATCAAACACAAAAGGGCCACATATTATATGATTCTATTTCTATGAAATGTCTAGAACAGGCAAATCCATAGAGACAGATTGGTGGTTGCCAAGGATTGGGGAGAGGGGAACAGGGAGTGACTACTAATTAGTTTGGGATTTTCTCTTGGGAAGGATGATAATATTCTGGAATTAGATAGTTGAGATGGTTGTACAACACAGTGAACGTATTAAAAACCACTGAATTTTACAGGGTGAATTTTCTGGCCTATATATTGCATCTTCATGTTAAAGAAGGATCATAACAAGCATCTATTAATGATGAAACTATTCATGTCAAATACCTTATACAATATCTGGTTCAAAGGAAGAGCTCAAGAAATGTTGACTGTTTACAGGTTGACTATGTAATTTATCATCCAAATTGGGACACTTTTGAGGGTTGATGGGTCACTAGTAATTATTATATTGTCACAACAGGTATAAACCAGGGCTGGACAAACACTGTCCTGGACAAATTCTGAGGGATGGTCACCTAGCTATTTGCATTTGGACAGCTTTGTGTCTGTTTTGACGAGGGCAACATTTATTTGAATATTCAAGATCACGAATATTAAGAATCACAGACATGACTCTTAGTTTACCCACAAAGACACCCACGTCTGAGGATCATTCCTCCAGTAGCAAGTGAATGCATTACCTTTCAGTCATTTTCACCCTGATTTCACATTTTAAAAGGTACAGCTCAACCATAACAACCTCACAAAAAGCCAGGGATGGAGAGAACTGCCTCACCAATCTTAACCTTTTCACTACTAAACACTTTAAAAGTCAGCCCCTCACCTCTCCTTGAGCTTGTTTTTCTCCATTCTTTATTGTCTGTTTTTGCTCCTTTTGTTTTCCTGTTATAATTGAGATTCCAGGCTTACTTTTGATGCATTTGCCCTTTTCCTGCGCCATATGCCTTTACTCTTTGTGACCCTTTTCTACTACTCTTTCAGTTCAACACACCTTATTGAGTGCCTGTTCTGTGCCAGGTACTTTCCTGGACTCCAGGGATACTGAGGTGAACAAGACTCAGGCATTACCACTGAGAAATACATGGGCTGGCAGGCAAGGCAGGCCCATCAGCAGGTGATCACTGTGACTGGGGCTCATCAAGGATGTATGCAAGGGGTAATGTGACATCACACCTAGAAGGTAGCTAACCTAGAGCGGCGGGTGAGGGGGTAGCGTAATGGATCCTTCACAGAGGGGACACTTCATCCAAAACAGGAAGCAAGAGTTAGAGTTAGCCAGGTGAAGAGGAGGGTGAGAGAAGGCTGTCACAAGCAGAAGAGATTAGTAAACCTGCTGTGAACAATGAGGCCGTTAGCAGTGTGGCATTCCTAAAGAGTAAGGGGCGGTACAGGGGCTGGGGAAGTGAGCAGGAACTTCACCAAGACTGGCTCTTTGGGTCAGGTAAAGCCGTATACCTGAAGGCAGGGCTCGGGTGGAGTAGCTGAATGAATTTCAGCAGGGGATTGATAGGGCCAGAGTTCTGTTTTGGAAACACCATCCTGGCAGTAGTTAGGGCAGAGCGTCCCAAACAGGAAAGTGCATATGAATCACCTGGAGCTCTTGTTAAAAACACAGATTCAGATTCAGTAAGTGTGGGGTGGGGCCTGAGAAACTACGTTTCTCACAAGCTCCCAGGGGAGGCCAGTGCTGCAGGTGTGAGGACTATCCTTGGAGGAACAAAAGTGGAAGGAGTGGATGGAGGAGGGGGCAAAACCAGTGACAAGCCAACCAGGCAGGGCTACTCCATCAGTTCAGATGGAGAAGATCGTCGCCTGGACTAGGGCAGTGATTGTGAGATGAGAAAGAGGCGAGATGGGAGACATGTGTCCAGGGTAATAAATGCAGTTGAAGTTGAAAGGTCACAGAAAGGGAGAGGCCTGCATATCCAGGTGCTCTCTTTGCTGGCTCCCCTTTGCCTTTAGGTGGAGTCAGGGTTTACATATTTGTTTGTTCACTAATTGGCTCATCAACCACATGTACAGCAAGGAGAGCATGAGAAGGCTAAAGGGGCAGTGAGAAGCATCCTTACAACATGATAACTTTACATAACGTGACATGATAAGCTGGGCTTCACTTGCTTCACTCCCTTTCCACCATCCCTTGTTACCGCATTCTTCCCTTACCCACCTCTTTGAGAGGGGGGGATGCTGGGAACATTCCTCACCCATGCCGACATGCTTGAGCCTCTCCTTTGACATTTCCTGCCCTTTGGAAAGAAAACCACAGCTTGTCAGATCAAGAGCTTTCTGCTGACATAAACATATAAATTATCTTTTGACACCCCTCTCTGATGTGTTCCTAGATTCCTTTTAGAGTCACCTACCTGGAAATTACTTTCAGTCTTTTATGGAGCAGCTGAGAGCTTTGCCATGTGTTATCCCATTGGCAACTTACCCGAATCACCCCCCACCCCGGTGCTGGCCCAGAGTCAGTTCATCCAGAAGCCTAAGCACATTGCCACTCCGCATCTCTATGGAGACAATAGTGAACTAGTCCCTTCCAGCCACCCTGATGGCTAATTTCCACCTCTCCTTTTGCTCTTCACATTCTGAATCCTGAATGGCATTTTGGAGCTCAGAATCAAGTGGAGTTGTCCAGTGAGAAGATCTGACTTGTGCTGAGCAGGATAGTAAATTTGGTAATGTTTTTGCATTTTGGTACTGTTTAGTGAATTCCCCAGGCAAAATCTGTTTTCAGTGATCCTGATTTAATTTCAGCAATATAAAGAAATCGTGTACTGCATCTTGGTCTACATTCCCTCACCTCCATCCAGCTCTCTATTTATAAGCAACAATAGGCACGCACCTCCTTTGCAGAGTTTGGACCCTTCCCAAGGAAGGGTCCTTCCTTCTCCTTTCCTATTATCTGCAGGCTACATCCAGAAACCTCAGAACCCTTTAGGGGTTAAACCCCAGGATGACTCCTTTCAAAGGGCTGTTTCACTGTTCATTTAAAATGCAAATATTCTGACATGGCAACAAGCAACAGAAAAATGAAACTCATATCATATACATCTACCAATAGTCAGATGCAACCAGTTTTCTAAAAATGAAGTTGAACAGATTTTCCCAACTTACACTGTGTAAACCACTCGGGGAACTAGGGAAACAGAGCTCCTTCGGGGCAGGGCAGAAGAAATTATTGGCCAAGCTATAACCTTCCTGGAGGGTTGAACTCCTGGTAAAAAGAGAACTGCTGAGAGTGGTGAGAGGCTAATTACCAGGTAGCTGCAGCTCATTCTAAAATGGAGCCCTCTCTGCAGGCAGTCTAGTTTTTCAGCATCTGGTGGAGAGCAAGGTGCAGTCAGACACGTCAAAGAACAAAGAATAAGTAGGAAGTCATCGGAGGCCCTTTCCCCAGAGCCCAGAGGACTCAGCAATAAACCCCGGAGGGAAGCACAGTTTAAATGGGTACTTAAGATTTCCTGATGGTGGTAAGCAGAGAGAACAAGCCTTGTAGTTGTGTGTGCACGTGTGAAATTCACACCAAATTACAACTGGTTTTTATTTTATTTCTGAAAATATAAAGCAGTTCAAAGTACTGCCTGTGTGATCGATGGAAGGTTTAAAGTTGCTTGAGCTTAACTGCTCAGAAAGATTTCCGGCCCACGTGGCTATCCTAGGGGGTCCTAGCAGAATCAACCTGAGCAGCTGCCTGATCACTACTCTCTTTTTTCTATTGAAGTGTAGCTGATTTACGATGTTGTGTTAATTTCTGCAGTTCTGTGAAATGATTCAGTTATACCTGTATACCACCCTCTTTACCTGCAGCCATGTTGATACTGACTAAACTATGTTCAGAAGGGAATTCTGGAATCAGAAAGCTCATCTAGGCCCTGATAGATGATACTACTAGCAGACACCCTTTTCAAGCTCTAAGGGAATGAAATGTCACTGCCTGAGGCCTTAGGTTGGCCTGGCAGTGACCTGGACATGTTGCATCTGATTCATACTCTTTGCTGGATGGTGTCTAAGAGTCTCTCATTGCTCAGGATTACTCTTCATACAAAAGAAAGAGAGAGAGAAAAAAACAAACAAACAAGATTACCTCCCTAATAGCAATCTTGCCCCTACTCCTGGGACATTGAAATTACTGTGCCTATATTGGAAAGGCTGTTCAAAAGTGACAGTGTAATAATAGCATTCTCAAGATAGTGCTTCCAAGTCCTGTCGAAATTACTAGCTACTCAGATAATTAAAACAATTATAATTGTTTGTTTCCACGTAATGCTTTAGCACTAAATCCACGTGCTGTGCGTGATGCACAACTGGATTCCAAATGGTAGTTTGAATTTTCTTTTAAACTTCAGGTTGATAAAACATTCTGTGCATATCTAACAATGTGAGACATTTGGGACACAACAGAGATCATTTGATGTCACATAATCCAAGCCCTTCATTTTAACAAGTGGGGAGACTGAGATCCAGACAAGGGAAGAGACTTGTCCAAAGGTCTTCCAGCAGGTTATAGCAGATCTGTGATTGGAACCCAGGTCTTCTGGCCTCCAGTAATGGGCTCATTTCATTACACCAGATGTCTTTACTTAAATATAAATGGAAAACTAATGTCTAGGTGTATGAAGGACAAGAAAGAGATGAACACCTAAACTTGATCCTTTAAGTCACTCTTTCCTTTCATGTTTACTGTTTTTTTCTTTATCATCTTTTCTCACCTTCTAACTGTAGTGCTAATTCAGTTCTCTCTCCTTCTGCTTATTACTCCAATGTTTCTTCCTCTTTAGTTTCCCTTTCTTTGATTGTTCTACATTCCTGTCTCTTCCTTCTAGAATCAGTTTTGCTTCATTTATAAAGTGTTCACTATGTTGCCCAGCAAGACTGTGAGCACACTGGAGGCCATTCTGTTCTGACAGGTTGTGAATTTCATAGAAACTCTATAAAGAACCCATTAAAGAATAATAATGCCTTTTAAAAAGGCTACTTAATAGGAGGCCATGAAACCCAATGTATCAGGGTTACTGTAGTGAATCTGTGTTGGCTGAACAGAAAATCTTTTAGAAAAATATTTCAGAAACTATCCCAAGTTAAATTGGATCAAGAGACACATGTGGAGCTTAGGATTCTATAAGAAAGTAATATTTCAATGTATAAAATATACATCAAAATGTTAAAAGTCTGGATGATGAGATTATTCTTGCATTTTATTTTCTTCTTTTTGCTTACCAGAATATTCTAATGAATTTATATTCTATCACATAATGGAAGCTGGATTTAAAAATTGGAAAGAAAAACTTGAGAAAGACAAATACCATATGATATCACTGATTGTGGAATCTAAACTATGACACAAATGAATGTATCTGTGCAACAGAAACAGCCTCTAGGATGTAGAAAACAGACTTGTGGTTGCCAAGGAGAAGGGGGTTGGTGGAGGGATGGAGTGGGAGGTTGGGGTTAGCAGATGTAAGCTTTTATATATAGAATGGATAAACCACAAGGTCCTACTGTATAGCACAGGGAACTGTATTCAGTATCTTATGATAAACCATAATGGAAAAGAATATTGAAAAAGAGTATGTGTATAACTGAATCACTTTGCTCCCTGTACAGTGGTAATTAATACAACAGTGTAAGTCAACTACACTTCAATTTTAAAAAGAACCTAAGCATCAAATTTTGAAAAACAAAATGCACCTCTAAAGGACTTTTGAGTAGCAAAATGAGTAGTCATGTGAGCCATTACTCAGGCTAATCTGCCTGTCTGAAGTGTCTCATTCCCCCACCCTTTCAACACCCCCACGGTTAGCCAGGTGTGCGTGCTTGTCAACACCTGTAGACTAGGTTTAGGGACCAGCTCTGCCCCGCAGCAAGAAGTCTCATAAGAGGCTGACACTCAATTTGGCTTCTTGCCAAGCTCCACTCTTGCAGAAGTCACTTAGGACCTGTGATTTCATCCCTCTTTCCCTATGCAGACATTTGCCTGAGTTCTTGACCCTTGTTCACATAGTCTCTATTTGGGTTCCCGCTATTTGGTGCTGACTTGGAGCGACAGTAGCCACAGGCTAGACTCCACTCAACTCTGTTCTCCCCTAACTGGTCACGACCTCTGCTGTGCACATCACAGGCGCTTCGTGAACTGTGGTTTAGCAATATAACTTAATTCCTCAGTGTGCATGGAGCCTTTTATCCCTTTCTTCCCAGGTACCCTGGCATACAGTCACACAAGTCCTGAGTGCTAACTCACTCCTGTGGGCCTTAGGGTAACCTGGGCTCTACAACCCAAAGCCTAAGAGTCACATACATCTCTCAGCCTGGCTTAGTCTGGGGCTGATCAATCCCAGGTTTACAGAACTCTGACATCCTCCCGCCCTCCACAAGGCTACTTCAATATGGCTGATCTTTGTTTAGGGTGTGTAACTCAAAATCGTTGTCTGCGATGCTCTAGCTATACTGAGGGACAAGGATAACCAAGCCCAGAGAAATTTTAATTCATATATTTTACTAAATACTGCATATCAAAAATTCTAATGTAGAAAAAGAAACAGAAGGCCTGGTATAATGTGCAAAATGTGGAATTGTGGGCACTGGAGAAGGGCAGAGTGGCAGAAATTGTGACTTACTAGCCGTCTTCAGTGGGAAACTGGTTCCAAGAGATACTAACCTTTGTGTTTTAAAATTAGTTGCACATTCCCAGGGCAAATTTTCCAATACCTTTCTCCTCTAATTGCTTAGGGGGAATTATTTGTGCAGAAGGATCTGGTTAAACTGACTCATTGCTATTTATAAATCAAAACCAAACATATTCCTCTTTTCTGAATGTTTAATTTGATATTTGCTTGTCCCAGCTTACAAGGCTCTAATCCACATTCCTCCAAATAAAAAACTGAACAAACATGTTTATGGTGGCACCCACAGACAGACTTGGGGAGCCTTTGTAGGCTATTAGGGGTGGAGTAAACCTCTCCCTTGTTGAACCTTGGGAGAGACTGATCAGAACATTTCTCATCTCTGGCAACCCCATTTCAGTCAGTGAGGTTACTGTAACCACACAGTTTTACTTGGGTGTAGGGAGAAGGAAATGGCAACCCACTCCAGTGTTCTTGCCTGGAGAATTCCAGGGACGGGGGAGCCTGGTGGGCTGCCGTCTATGGGGTCGCACAGAGTCAGACACGACTGAAGCGACTTAGCAGCAGCAGCAGCAGGGCTGGTCCAGGGAAACTGTTATAGTAACACACGCATTGTTTGTGCCACACCCCCCTTGACTTAAGACTTTATTTCCTAGAATGTCTTATTAGCTAACTGACATTTTATTAGCTAACTCATTGGAGCAAGGCTTAGCTTCCTGGTGCTGTAAATAAGAGAATTCATTCTTCATAGTTATTGAGCATCTAATATGTATTAGGTCAACTATACTACAGACCACGTAGACTGTCACTGATGCCACTGAGTTAGAAGAACCTATTGTGTCCTTTTGGGTGCATATCTCCCACTCCACATTGAGCCCCAAAGAGTGACCTATCTTTTTGGCCTCATGCAATTCGCAAATGCTCTATACCTTATCTTTCTAACCCTATCCATGTCTCTGAACTGTTTCCATTGTTCATCTGTCCCCTGAAAGCTCCCCGACAGCTCTCACAAGTCCTCTTCACCCAAAGTCAGCTTTTCCCTGAAACAGCCAATCCTGTTGTCTGCATTACCACTCCCAACACACACAGGAGCTAACTGATAAAATGTGAAATGCCGAGATAACTCCGGTGGCTTTTGAAAAACAAGCCTTAAACAAGCTTTAAAGTGGTTGAGTGCATGGGCTCTTAACTCACAGCGCCCCATTCAAATCCTGTTTCTACCACTTACTACTCTGTGACTTTGGGCAAGTTACTTCATTTCTCTGCTAATCTGTCAAATGGGGATAGTGACGGCACCTACTTCACTGAGGGTCTCAATGAATTAGTATGTGTGAAATTTATATTAGTGCCTGTGTGCTTAGTCACTCAGGAATGTCCAACTCTTTGCGACTCCATGGACTGTAACCAGGCTCCTCTGTCCATTGAATTTCCCAGGTAAGAATACTGGAGTGAGTAACCATGCACTCCTCCAGGGGATCTTCCCAACCCAAGGATCAAACTCACATCTCCGGCACCTCCTGCACTGCAGGCAGATTCTTTACTGCTGAGCCATGGGCGAAGCCCCATATTAGTGCCTAGTAAATTATAAACATTCTTTTGATATATGTTAGCTATTATCATTGCTGTTTAGGTTGGAAAGGAATTGTGTAGTAAATGTGGGATAGTGGGCAACGGAGTTGATATTTGAGAACAGGCACCATTTTGAGAGAAGCCTCTATTTTGACTACTTATATGGCAGCCATTTTTAAGTGAAATTTTTTTCATTGTTTTCTTTCTGAGCTTTTACCCACATTCAGAAAGTTAGTATGCTCATTGAAAAATCAGGGTAAAAAAGAAACAGAAAAGCAAGAAGAATTAAAGTGCTTATAATCCCATCCATCAGGAGACAGACAGTAGTAGGACCTTAGGGTAAAGCTTTGTTGAGGTAAAGAATTATTGAGATAATTCTCAATGCACAGCCACATTTTGGGTGACCAATTAAAAAAAAACTGTAGTATTATATTATTTATATTACCATTTGTTAGTATATGAGAAACTACTTTATGGGACATGTAAATTGTTTTCTCCTTTGAGCTACTGCAAACAACACTAAGATAAACACCTTAGTACACAAAGATGTACATCCATCTTTGTACACAACCTTAGTCATTTCCTTAGGATAAGTTTTTCCCAAAATTGAACCCCTTAGCTTATTTAGGTTGTCCTGCCAGTGTTTGAGACTTTTAATCAAATACCAAGATGTTTTATTTCTGTGTAAAATCTGAATTAAATACTGAAATACAGATACATATCATGGAAAAGATTCATGAGAGTGATGGGCCTTGATTGGGAAAGCAGTGAAAGGTTTTTCCCACTGGATATCAGAAGCCTGGAGGCAGCAGGCTGTAGGGGAAAGAGCTGGGGCTCTCCTGACTCAAGTACTTGCTTGCAGTTGTATGACCATGGACTCATAGTTAACCTTGCTGAACCTTAATTTCTTCATAAGGAAAAATTCCTTTTATGTCTTGGCCCATGCTTATCGCTCCCATCTCATGGCTCAGTCTCTCAACTTGCTCACAGCACTCTCTGTCCTCAGTTTTAAGATCTGATCAGACCAAGCATCTCCACAGACCTTTCCCTATAACTCTACCTTTGTCTGGACCAACCTTCAACTTTGCTCCCTTCCATTCCCCCAACACGTCTAAATAATTAGCACCTGTCACTAGGGCTCAGGTTAGACATCACCTCCCTCAAAAACAGCTGTCTAACTATTGACTCATCACACTTCAGTCTGGGTTACGTGCCCTTCTCCTGTTATGCCATTAAAACACTCTTGGCCACTGTCATTTATATGCATCACTCTGTAGTGTACATGATTTTATGTTGTTTCTTCCACTAGACTATGAGGTCTTTGAGGTCAGCTACTATTTCTTATTTTTCCTTGTATCCTGACTAGCCAAGCAGTGAGGGCTCATAGGAACTTGTTAAATGAGTGAGGAATGAATGAAGCAGGGTAGTCATACCTATTTAACACACTTATTAACTAATGATTGTATGAAATGATACAACTGGAAATTCCTGGAGTGGAGGTCAGAAAATGGTATCTCATAGCGATAAAGGTAATTGACAGTAACTTTGTGACCTGTCTTGTGAAATCATTTAAAATATTCTGAGTGTGAATTTCTGGAGAATTTTTGTCTTTGCTTAAGTCTGTTGAAAGGTGAATTTCGTCATCACAGAAGGAATCTCAGAGGACAAAGGACCTCTTGTTTAAGACAGCTAAGCCCAGCGATTAGTGGTAAGGCGCCATGCCTAAGTGCTTCCAGGGCCTGGGGTCAGCTCGCCCAGACAGACCTCCCCTCTCTGGCCCCACACCTTGGACCCAGAAGTCAAGGAGGAACTGAGTAAGGAGAAAGACAGGGAATAAAGAAAAGAAGGCTGCAATAAGATTCTGTGGGGGTAATAATTGTAGCTTTTGCACAGCAGCTGTGTTTAGAACAGACAAGCTATACAACAGAGTTCAACAGCCCCCAGACTGGCGCTGCCCTGGACGCCTGTCACTTTTCATTCTTCCTAAAGCTCTGCAATCTTCAGCAGATCTTTCCTGTGGTGCCTTGTCCTGGCATCTCATTGGCCAGTTCCTCCCTGCCTCCTGTGGTGCCAGTGATCTGTTCAGGGTGGATCTCTCCACAGTAGAACTGGTCTAACCAAATGTTTTCCCACTTCTGACAGTTTGGCCCACAATTGCTTAGTGGCACCCAAAATCACAAAGGCCAGCCTTGCTCTCTGCTGCTGGGATATCATGCTCCAGGTCCTTTTAGGAAATTGCTGGGTCAGTCTGGCCACCTCCTGGGTGGTTCTACCCCTCAAGTCAAGCCCTTTTGAGCCCAAGACAGTGGACTCAGCTCAGCCAGTTTAAAGAATTTCTCAGTCTCTAAGTTGCAATCAGACTTCACTGTCTTAAACCACAAGCTCTGGCTAAGCTCTTATTACTGTAATATATTGTATTTGTGACAGGTCAAATAAGGATGCAAATACAGAGTAACTGACATTTAATAAAAAGAGAGAAACTCACTTGGAGATGGACATATACACACTGCTATATTTAAAATGGATAACCAGTAGGGGAACCTACTGTCTAGCACGGGGAAGTCTGCCTCATGTTATGTGGCAGCCTGGATGGGAGGGGAGTTTGAGGGAGGATGGGTACAAGTCCTCTTACTGTTTACCTGAAACTATCACAATATTGTTAATCGGCTGTACCCCACTACAAAATAAAAAATTTAAATTAAAAAAAAGAGAGAGAGAGAAACTCCTATACAATCCAGAAGAATCTTGCCCTCAAGCAAGTTTCACTCCGAGAGAAGCTCTGCATAGAGGTCTAGCTCCAGGGTAGGGAGCCTCAGCTGAAGGGGGTGGCAAGGCCCCAACAACCTGAAACTCTTCACAGAGATTCCCGAGAGTGCAAACCTGAACTAAGACCCAGCTGCCTCCCACCCAGCTCCAAAGACAGTTCCCCAGGCCCCACCTCCAGCGCCTCCAATGTTCTTGGCTTCAGACTCCTTCTTCCTGTCAGCTGTGGGGCTGGGAAGAGAAAGTGAATGCGAAGAAGGGTGGAGCAAAGGAAGGCTTGAGTCCAGGCCTCTTCTCTGAGCTCAAGCATCAGGAGGGCAGCCTGGCAGCCAGATGACCATGGAAGATATAAGGCCCCTAGAAGGGTATGACAGGCGACACCTAAACCACATTTGGCCCACTGCTCCATCTGGCCACTGGCCAGACAAAGAACAAGCCCTTTCTTTCTTTCTCAGTTCAATTTATTCTCTGAATCAACAAACCTTAGGCTGTGAGGGGCAAAGCAAACTCAGGAATTTAAACAAAGGCATTCATCAGACAGGGGGCCCCTGGCAATGACAAATAAATCCCTGGCAAAGAAATGGCCAACACTGGCTAGCCTTGGACATTATGATTCCAGGATGTTTCCTTTCTGATGGGGTACAGAAGCTCCTTTGCTTGGAGTACTTTGTACAGGCAGAGGGTGGGGATGAGCTGAGATGGTCAGTCTGTCAGCCCACAGTGATTGAGCACCTAGTGTGGGGCAGACTGCTTGGAAATGGAGGATATGTTATCACGTCCTAGAGAACCAGGAAGCTTCACAACACATTACAGCAATCCCTCATGTCACAAGCCCACTACCAAACCAGTGACCAGTCAGGGTTTTTAATTTTTTTGCAAAATGTGAATTTATTCCATAAATGTGTGTTTTATATACATGTTATAATTCACAATACAAACCTAAAATTTTAAATGCATAATTTCAAACAATTCCTTTTTTTTTTTTCACAAATCAAAGTATAGTTGACTTACAATGTTATGTTAGTTTCAGGTATACAGCAAAGTGATTCAGATATATATATATATATATATATGTATGTATACTCTTTTTCAGATTCTTTTTCATTATAGGTTATTACAAGATATTGAATATAGCTCCCTGTGCTTTACAGTAAGTCCTCATTGGTTATCTATTTTACATATAGTAGTGTGTATATGTTAATCCCAAACTCCTAATTTATCCCTCCCCTCCTTTCCCCTTTGATGCAAGGAGATCAAACCAGTCAATCATAAAGGAAATCAGTCCTGAATATTCATTAGAAGGACTGATGCCGAAGCTGAAACTCTAATACTTTGGCCATCTGATGTGAAGAACTGATTCACTGGAAAAGACCCTAATACTGGGAAAGATTGAAGGCAGAAGGAGAAGGGGCTGACAGAGGATGAGATGGTTGGATGGCATCACCAACTCAATGGACATGAGTTTGAGCAAGCTCCTGGAGTTGGTGATGGACAGAGAAGCCTGGTGTGCTGCAGTCCATGGGGTCGGTCGCAAAGAGTTGGACGCAAATGAGCGACTGAACTGAACTGAACTGAACCATAAACTTGTTTTCTATGTCTGTGAATTTGTTTCTGTTCAGCTAGGTTTTGAAACTAGACAGACTAGGGCTTGAACCCCAGCTCACTCATTAATTGAAACAGTAATGAAACCTTGGATAACTCAGCCTCTCTGCACCATGGTTTTACCACCTGTAAAATAAAGATAACAACAATATTTTAGGCCTCATCAGCTTGGGATATTGCTGCTTGGACACTGAATCAGGAATGTGTATTTACCACCTAAATTTGGAGCTAAATTCCACAAAACATCGGAATAGCAAACACCTTTATAGCTCTTAGTAGCACTGCTCTAAGTGTTTTACATATTAATTCATTTAACCTTTCTAAAAATCTTATAGAGTGGATACTAATACTATTTCCATTTAACAGATGAGAAAGCCCAGGACACAGACAGGTAATGGAGCTACCCTAGAAAGTGACACTCATTTGATTTTTTTCCCGCTCAGTTGATTTATGTGAACATTACATAAAATAGTGCATGAAAAATTCACCTAAAACATATGTTCTTGATAAATACTATCTGTGACTATTAGTCAGTAGTTTTCATTCCAATCCCAAAGAAAGGTAATGCCAAAGAATGCTCAACTACTGCACAATTGCACTCATCTCACATGCTAGTAAAGTAATGCTCAAAATTCTCCAAGCCAGGCTTCAGCAATACGTGAACCATGAACTTCCTGATGTTCAAGCTGGTTTTAGAAAAGGCAGAGGAACCAGAGGTCAAATTGCCAACATCCATTGGATCATGGCAAGAGCAAGAGAGTTCCAGAAAAACATCCATTTCTGCTTTATTGACTATGCCAAAGCCTTTGACTGTGTGGATCAAAATAAACTGTGGAAAATTCTGAAAGAGATGGGGAATACCAGACCACCTAACCTGCCTCTTGAGAAATCTGTATGCAGGTCAGGAAGCAACAGTTAGAACTGGACATGGAACAACAGACTGGTTCCAAATAGGAAAAGGAGTATGTCAAGGCTGTATATTGTCACCCTGCTTATTTAACTTATATGCAGAGTATATCATGAGAAATGCTGGACTGGAAGAAACACAAGCAGGAATCAAGATTGCAGGGAGAAATATCAATAACCTCAGATATGCAGATGACATCACCCTTATGGCAGAAAGTGAAGAGGAGCTAAAAAGCCTCTTGATGAAAGTGAAAGAGGAGAGTGAAAAAGTTGGCTTAAAGCTCAACATTCAGAAAACGAAGATCATGGCATCTGGTCCCATCACTTCATGGGAAATAGATGGGGAAACAGTGGAAACAGTGTCAGACTTTATTTTGGGGGGCTCCAAAATTACTGCAGATGGTGACTCTAGCCATGAAATTAAAAGACGCTTACTCCTTGGAAGGAAGGTTATGACCAACCTAGATAGCATATTGAAAAGCAGAAACATTACTTTGCCAACTAAGGTCCGTCTAGTCAAGGCTATGGTTTTTCCAGTGGTCATGTATGGGTGTGAGAGTTGGACTGTGAAGAAGGCTGAGCGCCGAAGAATTGATGCTTTTGAACTGTGGTGTTGGAGAAGACTCTTGAGAGTCCCTTGGACTGCAAGGAGATCCAACCAGTCCATTCTGAAGGAGATCAGTCCTGGGATTTCTTTGGAAGGAATGATGCTAAAGCTGAAACTCTAGTACTTTGGCCACCTCATGCAAAGAGTTGATTCATTGGAAAAGACTCTGATGGTGGGAGGGATTGGGGGCAGGAGGAGAACGGGACCACAGAGGATGAGATGGCTGGATGGCATCACTGACTCGATGGATGTGAGTCTGAGTGAACTCCAGGAGTTGGTGATGGACAGGGAGGCCTGGTGTGCTGCGATTCATGGGGTCGCAAAGAGTCGGACACGGCTGAGCAACTGAACTGAACTGAACTGAGTATTATCACTACCATTACTATTAACTGTGCTAGTGTTAGTATGAGTAGTTACCACAGAATAATTAAAAATGTAATTAGACTGGCCTAGAGGCCAAGATGGTGGAGTAGAAAGACCTTGAGCTCACCTCCTCTCATAGGCACACCAAAATTAACAACTATTTATAGAGCAACTATCGATGAAAAAGACTGGAACCTACCAGAAAAGATCTTCTATAACTAAAGATATAAAAAAGGAACCATAGTGAAACAGATAGGAGGGTTAGAGTCACAGCATAGTCAAGACCAATACCCTTAAATGGGCAACCCACAAACAGAAGGATAATTACAATTGAAGAGGTTCTCCCCAAGAAGCCAAGGATCTGAGCCCCACTTTGGAGTCTCCAGCCCTGGGGTTCTGGGCTGGGAACACAAACCCCCAGAACATTTGGCTTTGAAGGCCAGCAGAACTTACTTTCAGGAGAGCCACAGGGCTGTGGGAAATAGACTCCATTCTTAAAGAGTGCACACAAAATCTCACATGCTCTGCATCCCAGGGCAGAAGCAATAATGTGAAAGGAGCCTGGGTCAGACCCACCTGCTGATCTTGGAGAGGCTCCCAGAGAGGGAGGAGGCAACTGGAGCTCACCCTGGGGACATAGATATACTACCAGCTCCCATGTTTTGGGAGATCCTCCTACAACATGACACCAGTGCTGGCAAATGCCCTTTGAAATCCTCCCTCTGGCTTGTTAGTCTTACTGGGATGCCTCAGGCCAAGCATCTAGCTGGGTGGGGACACAGCCCCACCCACCAGCAAGCAAGCTGAGACCATAGCCACCCCTGGATATGGCCCTATCCACCAGAGGGCCCAGGACTCAGCCCCACACACCAGTGCACAGGCATTAGACTTGAGACTCTCTGGGCCCTAGAGCCAGAGACCCTAAGACCCAGCTACACCCAGTGGGCAGGTACCAATTCTAGGATCGCCAGCCCTGAGCAAGCCTGTTCTAGCCTTGGGACCAGCAGCACCCATTAACAGCAGGCAGACAACCGTAGCCCCACATTCTGTCAACACAGCCCACCCACCAACAGGCCAGCAGTGGCGCTACAACCAAATGGGCCCAGGCCCCACTACCAGTAGGCCAACACCAGCTCTGGGACCCCTGGACCCTGCAGCTAGACCCCAGGACTCAGCTCTGCCTACCAGTGGGCCAGCACTAGCCCCAGAATCTGGCTGGGCAGGCACCAGCCCTAGGATCTCCTGGACCCTGACTCCAGTGAGCCAGCACTAGCTTTGGGGCCCCAGGGGTTCCATAGCCAGCCATCTCATGATCTGGCCCCACCAACTGGCAAACAGTAGCCTCCACACAAGGCAAAGCCTGGCAACAAACCAGACTGAGGCCTAGCCACACCTACCAGGCCATCCATCATAGTCAACCTGTCACAACAGAAGGATGCATGCAGCCACATGGGGGCACCCCTGGAGCATATAGCTCTGATGACTAGAGAGGAGCACATTGCTTGGATGCATAAGATGTCTCCTATAAAAGGCCACTTCTCCAAGATCAGGAAACATAACCAACTTATCAGATACGTAGAAATAAACAGCAAGTTAGCAAAATGAGATAACAGAGGAACATGTCTCAAATGAAGGAACAAGACAAAATTCCAGAAGAAGCACTAGCTGAAGAGGTGATGGACAATCTACACAAGAAAAAGTTCAAGGTAATTGTACAGATGATCAAAGAACTTAGGAGAAAACTGGATGAACATCAAGAAGTTAGGAGTTTTTAACAGAGTTAGAAAATATTAAGAACAACCAAATAAAGATGAAGAATACAATAACTGAAATAAGAAATAATAGTAGGTTAAATGATACAGAGGAATGGATCAATGAGCTGGAAGAAAGAGTAGTGAGAATCACTGAAGCTGAAAAGAAAGAAAAAGATGAAAAGAAATGAGGACAGTTTCAGAGACCTCTAAAACAACATCAAGTATACTAACATTCACATTATAAGGGTTCTAGAAGGAAAAGACAGAAAAAAGAGGCAGAGAACATATTTGAAGATATGATAGCTGAAAACCTCCCTAACACAGGAAAGGAAACAGATGTCCAAGGAAGCACAGAGCCCCAAACATGATCAATTCAAAGAGGCCCACATCAAGGCACATTGTGTGCAGATGACAGGATACTATACATAGAAAATCCCAAAGATGCCACCAAAAAACTATTAAAACTTGTCAATGAACTTTACCCATAAAGTTGCATTTCTATATACTAACAAAGAAATATTAGGAAGAAGAAGTAAGGAAACAATCCCATTTATGACTGCACCAAAACAACAAACTTACCTATAGGTAAAAGACCTATTCTTAGAAAACTAAGAACTGATGAACAATACTGTTGACTGCAAAAATGGATGGAAAGATTTACCATGTTCTTGGATTGGAAAAGATAATATTGTTAAAATGACCATACTATCCAAGGCAACATACAGATGCAATGCAACCTCTATCAAAATACTAATAGCATTTTCTACAGAACTAGAATGAATAATTTAAAAAATTTGTATGGAAACACAAAGGACCCCAAATAGCCAAAACAAGATTGAGTTAGAAGAGCAGAGCTGGAGGTATCATGCTCCTCTGGCTTCAGACTATACTACAAAGTCACAGTAATCAAAACAGTATGGTACTGGCAAAAAACAACAACAAAAACCAAACACACAAATTAATGGAGCAGAATAGAGAGCCCATAAATAAACCCACACACTTAGAGTTAATTAATCTATAACAGAGGAGACAAGAATGTGCATTGGAGAAAAGACAGGTGTGTTTGTGCTTAGTCACTCAGTCATGTCCAACTCTTTGTGACCCCATGGACTGTAGCTTGTCAGGCTACTCTGTCCATGGAAATTTTCCAGGCAATAATGCTGGAGTGGGTTTCCGTTTCCTACTTCAGGGAGAAAAGATGGTCTCTTTAATAAGGGGTGCTGGGGAAACTGGACAGCTATACGACAGGATAAAGTTAGAACATTCTCTAAGACCATATACAAAAATAATCTCAAAATGGATTAAAGATCTAAATGTAAAACAGGAAACCATAAAACTCCTAGCTAGACAAAAACATACAGAATACTCATTGACATAAATTGTAGCAATATTTTTTTTAATCTGTCTCCTCAGGAAAAAGAAACAAAACAACAAGTAAGCAAGTGGGACCAGTTAAATTTAAAAGTTTTTTTGCACAGCAAAGGAAACCAGGGACAAAATGAAAATTCAGCCTATTGAATGAGAGAAAATGCAAAATCATATTTGTAAATGATTTGACCATATAGGATTAATATTCAAAAAATTAAAAGGACTCATATAGCTTAATATAAGTCAGTCAAACAACCCAATTTTTAAAATAGGCAGAAGACTTGAATAGACATTTTACTAAAGAAGATGTAAAGATGGCCAACAGGCATGTAAAAGATGCTCAAAATTGCTAATCATCAGGGAAATGCTAATCAAAACAGCAATGAGGAGACTTTGCAAAGTGGACTGAAATTAAAATAACGACTGAGAGCATGGGGCATTACAATTTATGGGCTTAAAGGGGTTTCGTAATGCTAAATCTGTGAAGGTCTGAGCTAGATTTATACACACTGAGACATGTGCCTAGACAAATATGTTCAGTTAAAGCTAATTCTAGTTAAGTTCACTTAATACTGTGCAACCATTTTCCACAATGAAAGAAATTTAAAATGTAGATGCGAAAAGAATTCCTAAATACAGTATGTAGAAAAAGTCTCTCCTTTGGCAGAGACTTGCACTTTTCATTTGTACCTTTCCGAATGGACTGAAGTTTGCTAATCTCACTCATGTGTTACTGAATATTATTAACTGTGCACATTAAGGTGGTGCTAGTGGTAAAGAACCCGCCTGCCAATGTAGGAGACAAAAGAATCGAGTATTCAATCCCTGGGTCAAGAAGATCCCCTGGAGGAGGGTGTGGCAACCCACTCCAGTGTTCTTGCCTGGAGAGTCCCATGGACAGAGGAGCCTGGTGGGCTACAGTGCAGAGGGTCACAGAAAGTTGGACATGACTGAAATGACTTAGCATGCATGCACATAGTTGATTTACAATGTAATTTCTGCTGTACACCAGAATGATATGAGTGTGTGTATAAATACATGTATATATATATATACACACACACATATATAAATTTTTCACATTCTTTTCCATTTAAGTTATTACAAAATATTGAGTATAGTTCTTTGTGCTATAGAGTAGGACCTTGTTGTTTATCTATTTTGCATATAGCAGTGTGTTAATCCCAAACTCCTAATTTATCCTTCCCCGTTCCCCTTTGATAACATGGAAGTTATCATGTTTTATGTGTCTGTGAGTCTGTTTCTGTTTTATAAATAAGTTACTTTGTATCCTTTTTTAGATTCTACATATGGGTGGTATTATATGATGTTTGCCTTTCTCTGGCTGACTTATTTGCTTAGTATGATATTCTCTAGGTCCATCCATGTTGTTGCAAATGGCATTATTTCAATCTTTTTTATGGCTGAGTAGTGTTCTACTGTGGTAGAAAGATACCACATCTTTCTCCATTCATCTGTTGATAGACATTTGGGTTGCTTCCATGTATTGTCTGTTGTGGATGGTGCTGCTGTGAATGTTGGGGTGCATGCATCTTTTCAAATTAGAGTTTTCTTCTTTTCTAGATATATGCCCAAGAGTGGAATTGCTGGATCATACAAAAATTAACTCTCAATGGCTGAAAATATAAGACATGAAACTGTAAAACTTGTAGAAGTGAATATAGGCAAAAATGCTCTGACATAAATCATGTCAACGTTTTCTTAGATCAGTCTCCTAAGATAAAAGAAATAAAAGTAAAAATTTAAATTTAAAAAAGCAGCAATGAGATATACTGACAAAGACAAATATCATATGATATCACTTATATGTGGAATCTAAAGAAATTATACAAATGAACTTATTTACAAAACAGAAGCAGACTCAGACATAGAAAACAAACTTATGATTACCAAAGGTGAATAGCAAGGGTTGAGAGAAAGTTAGGAGCTGGGGATTAACATATACACACTACTATATATAAAATATATGAAATAGGTAAACAACAAGGACCTACTTATAGAAAACTATATTCAATATCTTATAATAATCTATAATGGAAAAGAAGCCAAAAGAATATGTGTGTGTGTGTATAACTGAATCACTTTGTTGTACATCTGAAAGTAACACAACACTGTAAATTAGCTATACTTCAATAAAAAACATTTAAAAAACCAGTAAAATCACTACAGATGGTGACTGCAGCCATGAAATTAAAAGATGTTTGCTCCTTAGAAGGAAAGGTATGACAAACCTAGACAGTGTATTAAAAAGCAGAGACATCACTTTGCTAACATAGGTCTGTATAGCCAAAGCTATGGCTTTTCCAGTAGTCATGTATGGATGTGAGAGTTGGACCAGAAAGAAGGCTGGGGCACCAAAGAACTGGTGCTTTCCAACTATGGTGCTGGAGAAGACTCTTGAGAGTCCCCTGGACTGCAAGGAGATCAAACTAGTCCATCCTAAAGGAAATCAACCTTGAATGTTCATTGGAAGGACTGATGCTGAAGCTGAAGTTCCAATCCTTTGGCCACCTGATGCGAAGAGCCAACTCACTGGAAAAGACCCTGATCCTGGGAAAGATGGAAGGCAAAAGGAGAAGAAGGTGGCAGAGGATGAGATGGTTAGATAGCATCACTGACTCAATGGACATGAGTTTGAACAAACTCCGGGGGATAGTGAAAGACAGGGGCACCTGGGACATGGGGTAGCAAAGAATCAGACATGACTTAGCAACTGAACAACAAAAATATATCACCTCATACCTATCAGAATGGCTGTCATCAAAAAGAATAGAAATAGCAGATGTTGGGAAGGATATTGAGAAAAGGAAATAGTTGAACACTGTTGGTGGGAATGTAAATTGGTGCAACCACTATGAAAAACACTATTGAGGTTTCTCAACTAAATATAGAACATGATCCATTAATTCCATTCCTGGGTATACATCCAAAGAAAACAAAAAATACTAATTTGAAAAGACATATGCATTCCAATGCTCATAGGAGCATTAATTACAATACCCAAGAAATGGAAGCAACCTAAGTGTTCATCAACAGATGAATAGATAAAGAAGATGTGGTGTGTACATACACACACACACAAATAGAATACCACTCGGTATAAGAAAAAGAATGAAATTTTGCCATTTGCAACAACATGGATAGACCTGGAAGGTATTATTCTTAGTGAAATAAGTCAGAGAAAAACAAATACTATATGCTATCAATTTTATGTGGAATCTAAAAATGAAAGCAAACTAGTGAATATAACACAAGAGATACAGACTCACAGATACAGAGAACAAACTAGTGGTTACCAGTGGGGAGAGGGAAAGGATGAGGGCCAAGATAGGGTAGGGAATTAAGAGGTACAAACTTCTGTGTATAAAAAGCAGCAAGGATATATTGTAAAGTACAGGGAATATAGCCAATATTTTATAATAACTCTAAATGGAGTATAATCTATAAAATTTGTGAATCACTGCTGTACACGTGATACTAATATTGTAAATCAACTATGCCTTAATTTAAAAGTGGACCTGAAAAATGTTTTTAAATATTAAATTAAAAAATGTTTATTAAATGTCATTAAAGATAAAGGATTTGGCTGTTTCCATCTGCTTCCTTAAAGGAAACCCACCATTATTTTAGGTAACTTTAGACAGTTTTCATGGACCCTCGCAGGATTAATGACTCCAAGGGGGGAAGAACAAATCTCCTGGGGATGCTGACTAAGAAAAGGGAAAACTGCTCAGAAAAGCAGGATAATAACCTCAGGAAGCCACAGAGGAAGAGCAAACCACAGGAAACACAGTTCTATTTTGCCTGGAGGTTGGCTGCAACATCAAGTTTTATCAAAAGAAACTTCAAGTTGAGAATGAAAGACTGTTCTCTGTTCGTTTGCAAAGTATAGAAATGAAGAGGTCTGAAAGAAAGGGAGAGAGGAATTAACATGCTTTGAGCACATTTTTTGTGTCAGGAACTTTACTTCTGGTATTTCATTCATCTTTACAATGCATTTATGAGGTACATGCTATGATTATTACAATTTTGGTGATAAGCACACAGACTTAGGGGGTGAAGTGACTCACCTGATGTTCCACATCTTAAAACTATTAGAGCTGGCAAGGCATGCAAACAACCCAAATGTTCATCAACAGATGAATGGATAAAGGAGATGTGATATATACACAATGGAATACTACTCAGTCATAAAAAAGAATGAAGTAATACCATTTGTAGCAATGTGAATGGACCTAGATATTGTCATACTAAGCAAAGTAAGTCAGACTGAGAAAGACAAATATCATATGATGTCAGTTATATGTGGGATCTAAAATATGACACAAATGAACTTATCTATGAATCAGAAACAGACAGACATAGAAAACAAACTTGGGGTTGCTTAGGGGAGGGCAGGTTGGGGAGGGATGGAGTGAGAGTTTGGGATTAGCAGATGCAAATTATTATATATAGGATGGATAAATAACAAAGTCCTACTGTATAACATAGTGAACTATAATCAATATTCTGTAATAAGCCATAATGGAAAAGAAATGGAAAAGAATATATATGTATACACACACACACACACACATATATATATACCCATATAACTGAATCACTTGCTGTACAGCAGAAATTAATACAACATTATAAATCAGCTGTACTTCAATAAAATAATCTTTTTTATAATTGTTAGAGCAAAGACTAGAACTCAGATCTGTGCAACTCCAGATATATTTCTCTTTCCACATTCCCATGAATATGGGAAACTCCTTGCCCATCCTAAACTTTCTTTTATTCTGTTCTCTTTCTTGGTGAATGAGGGCCACTCATTCAAACCATTATCTAAGCCAGAAATTTGGATGTCATCTAGACTCCTCAACTCATCTCCTATAATCCAGGCTGACATCAAATACAGGATGCTTGGGGCTGGTGCACTGGGATGACCCAGAGGGATGGTATGGGGAGGGAGATGGGAGGGGGTTCAGGATTGGGAACACGTGTACACCCGTGGTGGATTCATGTTGATGTATGGCAAAACTAATACAATATTGTAAAGTAAAAAAAAAATTAAAAAAAATGCTTCTAGTAATTCTACTTCATTAATGTCTTTTGTATCCATCCTTCCTGTCTCCACTATTCCCTATCAGGTTGGAATTTTGATGTTTGGGCGCATATTTTAGGACAGAGGTTGGGTATCTAAAATTGGAGCCACTGAACTTGAAATTATTATTACAATTCTACCTGGCATCTCCAACACTTAGAACATTTTTCATTAAATATTAGATGAACAAGGCAATGCACAAATAATTAATGAGTTATCAGATGCTAATAGCCTCATTTTGAGTTTCTTAAACTCTTATTGATTCTCTAGCATTTTCAAGATAAAGCTCAAACTTTATATATATATATATATATATATATATATATATATATAACACTTGATCCAAATGATCTAGCTGCTGACTACCTCTACTTCAACTTGAATTCAAGCTACTCACCATCTTTCTGTCCACACTCCATTCTTTGCTCACAGTGACTTTTTTTTTTTCTATGAAAGGGCCACGTTCTCTTTTGCACATTGGTCTTCAATCTTTCTTTTGTGTAACCACCATACAACCCCCCTTCACCCTAGCTCGCACTCTTCACCTCCTTACTTCCTACTCAGCAACTTAAATGGTATATTCTTTGCAAAGTTTTTCCTGATACCCCAAATCCAAGTTTTTAGAGTTGACAGAACTATGTCTGAGATGCTAAGTGACTTGCCCAAATTCACACAGCTTGTAAGCAGCAGAGTCAAAATTTGCCTTGGTATATCAGACTCCAGATATATATCATTTATATCACTCCTCAAAACAACTCTGGGAGATAAAGGGTTAAGTGACTGTCCCAAGATCACACATCTAAAATGGGGCAGTTTCTGTAATCCCAAATCCAGGTACATTTTACTACACTAGAGCAATTCCATTCCATTCGTGTTAGACGAGCTTTGCTTTATCAAGGGGAGGGGTATCTAGTTTGTTATTGACAAAACTACAAAAGATCCCTCACCATTACAAATTGAAAAAAACAGCTCCTGGACAAATATCCCAAGTGTAAGTACCACTACCAATAAGAATAAATCAGTAGGCGATTCTTGGCTTGCTTATTTAACTTGAATAGCGCTCAGTCCTGGCAACGCTTCCCCTCTGCGTCTTTCAGAAAATGAGGCCTGGTGGCCTTTATGATGGGCTCCCAGGGGAATGGAGTAAGCTGACTCACTATATTCTCTCACTGAGTAAGCCACTAGGTATCCACTGTGCTGGCCAGTACAGTCATTTAGCAATCAGGTAAATGTAAGACTTGAGATGTTTCAAATGTCTTATTTTGACTTTAGCTTCCAGAAATCATCAAAATAAAATGTACTTTTGGAAATTCACAAACAACAGCTGTTCTTCCCCTTCACTATGCTTTTAGAAAGAGAACTGCAGCAAGCAGGGGGCATATCAGACAGAACTGTGTCAACTATGGTGACTGGATTATTGTTTTGAAAACTCTCTATCTAAACCTCATATGAGCAAACAGTTCAGGCTTAAAATGAGGTCACTCTCCAAGGACACTCATTACTGCTACTGGTATGTGTGAGTATTAGGAGGGTTCCTAGTCAAGCTAGAAACCTGACCGTCTCTGTTCTTTCTGAGAGCTCAAAAGCCTTAGCTTTGGTCTTATCCTCCCTTTTTCTATCCAGAAAAGTCTCAGTCCCCATGTTGAAGAGGCAAACTGAATTTATACTAAAATCTTCAATTATTTCTAAAATAATTATCTTATTCTGTTTATCCTCCTGTTTACCCACTCCCATCATCATTCTGGACTAGAGATGCTGTTGCTATTTAACAATGTTCAGTTTTATCAAATACATTGACTAGAAAAGTAAAATGAGGTTTTTACTAAATACATTTTCTTCATTGGATTAAACTTTAATGGGCACATTCCAGCAATTCTGGAATCCCATATCTACCCTACATCCCCTAAACACTCTTGGAAATTCAGAAAGGAAAAGGTTGACTAATACTCTCACAGTGTTCATCTATAAATATCAATACCCAGTGTCTCAGATTATACATATGCAAAGAAACTTCAAAAAAACCAGGACATTTCAGGGACCAGACACTTTTCCCAGTAATCTAATTGAAAGCATTAGCAAATTAAAAACAGGTCAATGACAAAAGGAGTTTGTCAACCATGCAATGAAAAGAGGAGGAATCAGTGAAGCTCAAGTTGGTGGCTCCCAGCCAGCACTGCCCAGGCAAGATTGTTCCCTTGCTCATATTGTAGAGTTGACTGTGCCCAGAACAGAGCCTGGAACATACTAGAACCTCGATAATAATTTGTTGATGAAATGACTAAACAAATGAATAAGTGACTAAAAGGTGTCAGTGACAGGGCCTTTGTGGAGATGGATTCGTTTATCAAGCCATCAAACTAGATCATAAATCCAGTTCCTTTAAATCTGACTCTTCTGTCCTTTGGCATCTTATGTAATTTATGAGAGGACCCTAGTGTTCCCAATCCTACCATAAATGGTAACACTGGCCTCCTGATTTTAAAATATCATTGTCTGACTTCAGATCTTGTAGAGTGCTGACAAATCAGGCTTCTGAGGCTGTAGTTCAGAGCCAGATCCTAGACACCAGCAAATTCATATAGATGATGCTACTAGGAGTGGAATAAAGGTTTCTGGATGTCAATTAGTCTAATCCAGGTGAACTTATTCTATCTGATCATGTGTGCTTTTCATATTTCTACTACTGTACTTTCTGTAAAATCAACACTAATGCCCACGATGCCATCATCCCCTCCCCCCCCCCCGCCCAATGCAGCTAATTATTTTCTTAAATTTTATCTTGAAGAACAATTGTCCCTGGGATTGACCCATGCCTCGTGAGACTTCAGTCAATTTTTGTATCAAAAGCCTTTCTATATGGCTCTCCTTACTTGCTAATTGTTCTCATCACTATGTTTCCAAACATTTTTTCATCCTAGGATACTCATAAAAATAACAGGTTTAGGTTGCTTTGTGAACTTTTGAATCAATTTAAAGATTCATGCCATGGTCTCTCTGAGCTCTAGGAATTGTTTTCTCATGTAGCTCCTCATCTATGGGCAAAGAAATAAGTATCTACCAGTTGGTTCATAACAATCATCAAAGGCTCATTGTATGCCAAATTCTATGCCCTTTGAGGGCCATGGAAACTAACATGCAATGGCAATATTACAGGACTTGAGAACAACTGGGACTTTCTAGGTGGCTCAGTGGTAAAGAACCCACAGGAGATGCAGATTCAATCCCTAGATCAGAAAGATCCCCTGGAGTAGGAAATGGCAACCTGCTCTAGGATTCTTACCCAGGAAATCCCACAGACAGAGGAGCCTAGTGGGATACAGTCCGTGGGGTCGCAAAGAGTCAGACATGACTAAACATCAACAGAGAGCTACTGACAGATGAGTCTTCAGATACAGTTGTACATGGGGTCATAGGAAGAGTCCTGAATTGAAAGTCCCAGCTCTGCATTTCTATGCTATGTAATTCTGCCCAAGTCACTTAAGCTCCCTGAGCCCCTCTCTCTTAATTTGCAAAATTGGAAAAGATTCATCTTTTGCCTACTTTCACTCACAGGGTGGAATGGAGGATCAAATGAACTAATGGATGTGAAATTGCTTTTTAAATTTTAAAGTGGTATTCATTGAGGACCCACTACTACTGCTACCATCATCATCATCATCATCATCGTTTTCATTTTCAGTCTACTATTGTTAAGGAGAGAGATCCTGTTGGATGGCTGGATGCTAGCTGAAGGCTCCATTTCCCTCAAGACAAAGCTTGCCCACGGGACTGCCGTTAGGCTACTGCCACTCTCAGTAACGCCACGATTGCTGCTTACAGAGCAGCCCTCTACAGAGCAAACGGGATCAGATGCTATGACACCCGAATTGCTGGGTATCAAGTCTCTCCCATTATCTTCCCAAGGAACACAATGTGTTGCAGCTGGAAAGAGACAGTCTGACTTCAAGCCAAATCATGCTGGCTTCAAGTTGCTAGAATGGGCTCCTCAGAAGGTGAATTTTGTGATGCTATAGTACTGGGCCTCCCACCCCTCATCCCCATTTAATTGGATCTGTATTTGAACTGTACATTCAGAAAGCCCTTCTGTCACTTTTTGTCAAAGATTTCTCTTTGAGTCGCTTGAAGTATCTATTAAAAACTTAGCCTAAAGCAGTGTCTTTTGAATCCCCAGCTCACTAATTCAGGTACCAGAGCACTGCAAGCGTACACCGCCAGCCTGTAAATGGATAAACTACTCAAAAGACATTTTCCACCCCTTAAATATAGTTCCAAGAAAGAATAGGAAATGCCTCATACCTCTAATGGAAGCTATTTGCTACAAAAACAAATCATTCAGGTCCATGGACCTAGAAATGCCTTTTGCAAATAAAAGTGAAAGGGAGAGCCAGCCAAACAGCAGCTGAAACCATGCAACCATCACCCACAAAGCACATGATTCAAATAAAAATGAAATACTTATTTGAAAAATGGGTTACCCCCACACCCAACAGCAGTTGTCATGTAATGCATAAAAGAGAACAGCCAGCATTTTATAGGAATTTCAAAGAAAATGAACTATTTGTTCCTTGTTAGTAGCTAATGTAAATATCAGAGCAAATAGCGGCTTTGATTCCAATAAAATTGTAGAACATTTCCAAATGCTCATACATAAATTCTGACACCAAAATGTACATCTCTTAAGATTACTGGAAGATGAGCCCCAAATGATGTGCTTAATACATTTGTTCTTTCTTGAAGAGATGAGGTATAATTGTACGCAATCATCATGTAGCTAGGAATTATATGAAGAACCCTGAACTTTAAGTACTAAATCAAACTAAATAGTCTCTTATCCTATTTTTCTCTTTTATACTTGTCATTACTTCCTGAAGTTCTCATTACAACTGCATAATTCTACCCCCCACCCCCACCCCCTGAAACCCCACAGATTTTCTTCAGAAAAGGAGGGTAGCTTTCCCCCTTCTCCTTTCCCTCAGAACCACAGCTTTCTCCCCACAGATATTCATGGGGTGAGACTCACAGACAAATTATTTCAATGAGCAATAACACCTTTTGGGGTAGGACAAGTTATTGCTGCTTTATTTTTATTTTTACAAATATTTAACAAATCTTTAAGACTTGCTTTTGTTATCCCTTGAGAAAAGAGAACCTGTTCTAGAAGAAAGGTTAATGGGGAAAGCATGAGCTACATTGTGATATTAAAAACAGATTTCTTTTTTCCAAAGCTAAAAACCACAGTCCTCCTTCATTCGGTCCTAAGAAGACATCATATTGCCAGCTAATGGGCTGTCCACAAATGACCATTATTGAATGAATAATAAAGGAATAATAGCAATGTGATTTCCACTTACATCAACCACAAAAATCTTCTGGGAATCATCCAAAAACTGCACTTTTAAATGTAGCATTCTCGGAGAGGCTGTTGGGCTGCAAGCAGGCTCAGAGTGCTGTGGGTGCTATGACAGGAAAGGGGCTTTCTCAAGGAATTTCACTCTCAGCTGGAGGCAGTGCGCTCAGGTCCCCCCACCCCCACCCAGGCACCCCCCATCTCAGCAGGGCACACTTCTGTTTGCTTGAAGTGATGCACACCAAAAGGGCGTGTATGCTGCTGAGTGCTGGTGATCAATAGCATCTGGGCGAGCTCCTCTTCGGTCAACGTCAAATCCAACTGGACTCACTCTAGCCCTCTTAAACTCGCTTCCTTTCTTCAAAGAAAAATAAAAAGAAAGCCTTTGCAACCCCAGGAGATTTTCTTTATTTCACAAGAGCACGATTTGAAAACCCTAGATGTAGCTTCGATAAACTGAAAGTAGGTATTCTTAAAAGTGGAAAGATTAATTAGAGTTAGTCTCATATTGTACTAGAAATTTCATGGCTGAACTAGAAAACTTTATATATAACAATTGTAACTTTTGAATTTATGTGATTTAGAAATGGAAACTATATAAAAGGAACGCATGGAAAAATTCACTTCCACTCTGTCCCTTCTATTCTGTGCACCCATGACGTCCCTATCAGTAACCAATTTTATTAGTTTTTGTTGTTGTCATTTTGCCTTCAGTGTTTCTTTATGCAAATACTGTACAAGTAAATACAAGTGTATTTCTCATACGTAGGTAGCATGCTATTGTTTAGTGCCTTCCTTTACTTACTTCATATATCATTGTTGATTTCTCCTTAGCTGTGCATGGAGAGCCTCCTGATTTTTTTTACAGCTGTATAATTCTGCACAGTGTGGGTGAAACATGGTTTACTCAAATAGTCACCTATCGGTGGATATGGGTCATTTCAAACTTTTTGCTATTATAAATAAACAAGTTTGAAATGAATAATCTCATATGCATACCATTTGTATCTGTAGGATAAATTTCCAGAAATGGAATTGCAGGACAAAGGTAATACATTGGTAATCTTTGTAGCTACTTCTGTTTCTTGCCATAATGGTTGTTATGATTTGATTTGTGTCCCCTCAGATTCAAGTGTTTAAGTTCTAACCCCCAGTTACTCAGAATGTGACTGTATTGGCAAACAGGGTTTATAAAGAGGTGATTAAGTTGAAATGAGGTCATTAGAGTGGCTCTAATCCAACATGACTAGTGTCCTTGTAAGCAGAGGGCATTAGGACCCAGATACGTACAGAGGGCAGACCACGGGAAGACACAGGGAAGAGAAGATGGCTGCTTACCAGACTAGGAGGGAAGGCTCAGAAGGAACCAACCCTTCTAGCACTTGGATCTCAGATGTGTAGCCTCCAGAACTGTGAGGAAAAATTAATTCAAATCAATTTCTGTTCTTATAAGCCACCCAGTGTTTAGTACTTTGTTATGGCAGAACTACAAGCTTAATTCAAGGGTTGTATCAATTTGTAGTCCCACCAACAATGTATGAGAGTTTCCATTTTCCCCAGGCTTACCAACTTTTTTACTTTTGCCAGGTTGATAAGCAAGAAAAAGAATCTTATTGTAGTTCTCAATTTGAATTTCTCATATTATGAGAAAAGTTGAGCAACTTTTCAGAGGTTTCAGGGTTATTTGGTATTCTTATTTTATATAAACTAACTTTCCATGTAGTTCCACACACTTTTTGAAGAAAATATTGGTTATCATCCCTTTCCTTCAATCTCTAGGATCTAAATTTGCCCTCTGTGATATGAATAACAAATATTTTCCCCACTTATCCTTTATCTTTGCTTATGGGGTACATGTGTGCTGTTGTCTACTATGAGAAATTTTTGTGTGTGAAGTGAAGTGAAAATATGAATTAGTTTCTAAATGTCCTCTGGATTTGTCATAATTAGAAAGGCCTGATTCACTTCAAGGTTTACTGTTAGTATTTTAATAGTTTCAGTTTTTAAACTTAAATTTTTGATCTATTTAGATTTTATCTTGATATATGGTATGAAGTATGGATCATATTTAATCATTTTACAAATAGCTACTCAGTTGTCCTAATGTTCTTGATTAGACATTTCATTTTTACCCTCACTGATTTGAGAAGATACCTTTATCATATATTAATAATTTGCTATATGCATTTGGGTCTGTTTTTGGATTTTTGTTTACTTCCATGTACTAATTCCACATCATTTCAAGTTTTGAGGCTCTAGATAATGTTTTAATATCCAACAAGGCTTCTCTACACCATATTGCTCTCTATTTACAGAGTTTTCCCTGCTATTCTTGCTTACTTATTTTTCTATATAAGCTTGTTCAGTTTAAGGAAAAGAATCAGGTTTATTTATAGAAATGTGTTAAAGGTATTTATTTGTGGAAAACTTATATCTTTCTGATGGTGAATCTTCTTATCCATGGGGTGTGTATGTCTATTTGTTCGGGTCTACTTTTATAGCGTTCTTTTCTAGGATGTTGTATTTAATATAAATTTTAAAATATACATAAAACCAAAGAGTTTAGTACAATAAACCCCCATACATTTATCATCCAGATTAACAACTGTTATGAGAGGAATTGTTTCATTCCCCCAAACTCATACATTGAAGTCGTAACCCTCAGTACCTCAGAATGAGGTTGTATTTGGGGATAGGGCCTTTAAAGAAGAAAGTTCAAATAAGGCCTTTAGGATGGGCTCTAATCCAATCCAACTGGTCTTATATGAAAAGAAAATTTTTATACACAAGAGAGAGACCAGGGATACACACTCACACACAGGAATATTCAAGTGAGGTCACAGTGACAGGGCAGCCATCTGCAAGCCAAGGACAGAGGCCTCAGTAGAAGCCAAACCTGCCAATGCCTTGATCCTGGATTTTCAGCCTCCAGAATGGTGAGAAATTTCTGTTTACACCATGTACTATGGTATTTTGTTATGGCAAAATTGATACCAATTTATCATCAAATTGATACAAATACTATTAAGCTTTTGCACGTGTGCGCACGCTCTCTCTCTCTCCCCCTTGCCTCTTTCTTTCATGAACTATTTTAAAGCAAATACCATATTATTCCACTCCCTTAATGTCTGGCATTTATCACTTAAAATATGGAAAATTTCTCATATAACCCAAAGGCTATCACCACGACTAACAAAATTATCAAACACAGTCTTATTATCACATAATACCCAGTCTACTCAATTTTCCCAATTGTTTCAAAAAGTTTTTTACAGTTAGTTGGTTCGAATCAGCATCCAAACAAGTTCTACATATTGCATTTGGTTGTTATATCTATTGATTCTCTTTTAATCAGTAACAATGTCCTTTCTCTGTTTTTACGCCTTAGATTCGTTGCAAAAACTTGGTCAGTTGTCCTGTGAAATGTTCCTTGCTCTGTATTCGTCTGCTTGCTCCATTGTGCTGTCACCTAGTTTGTCATTCCACTCCTCATATTTCTTATAAATGAGAGAGAGCTACAAATGCTCGATAAGATCCACATTCTACTTTTTGCTAAGAATTCTTCATAGTCGATGCTGCATGCTTATATTACATCACATCAGAAGGCATATGATGATTGTTTCTAGTGATACTAAGATTGATTAATGGGTTTAAGTAATGAACATCAAAGTGAAAGTATTGCTCATATAAGTTTTGTGTATTTCTTATATATTCACTTCTCGGTATTTAAACTTTTGGGTTGCTTTTTTAAAAATGGAGATTTTCTCTTCCGTTGTATATTCTGATGCCTTTTGTATATATGAAGATTTTTTTATATATTACTTTTAATCTTGCTAGCATACTGAACTCACTTAAATGTTTGTAGTACATTTGATTCTTGGATTTTCAGGTATAATACAATTATATTATTTGTGAATAGAAATCGTCTTCTTTCTTCATTTCTAATTCATACAACACTAATTTCTTTCTTTTGTCTATTTGGATGGCCAATACATCCAATGAAACATTAAATAACAGTGCTAAAAGTGGGCATCTTTTTTTTTCTCCTGACATTAATGGGAATGCTTCCAGGGTTTCCCCATTAAGTAAAACTCTAGCTTTTCAAGGAGATATTTTCCTAAGTATGCTTAAACCTGATTGGGCAAAATCCCTAAACACCACCCTTTGTCTATACTGAACCAACTTATTCTATGGCACTAAACAGGCTGGTGGAGAAGGCAATGGCACCCCACTCCAGTGCTCTTGCCTGGAAAATCCATGGACAGAAGAGCCTGGTAGGCTGCAGCCCATGGGGTTGCTAAGAGTCAAGCACAACTGAGCGACTTCACTTTCACTTTTCACTTTCATGCATTGGAGAAGGAAATGGCAAGCTACTCCAGTGTTCTTGCCTGGAGAATCCCAGGGACGGTGGAGCCTGGTGGGCTGCCGTCTCTGGGGTCGCACAGAGTCGACCACGACCAAAGCGACTTAGCAGCAGCAGCAGCAGCAGCAAACAGGCTGGTAAAATTAGACCAATGAAATGCTGTCATCTGATGGACAAGAGTGCACAGCTTTGATAATATTTTGATTGCTCACAGCAGTCTCCACAAGTCCAAGTGGAGAGTCAGCTGTGAAGCTGGTGGGAAAAAGCATGAGCTCAGGAGGAGAAGGGGTCGACAGAGGATGAGATGGTTGGATGGCATCACCAACTCAATGGACCCGAGTTTGAGCAAGTTCCAGGAGATGGTGATGGACAGGGAAGCCTGGTGTGCTGCAGCCCATGGTGTCTCAAAGAGTCAGAAATGACTGAATGATTGAACTGAATTGAACTGGTGGCCAAAGAATCTATTTAAAATCTTACAAGCAATGTGACCTAAGCCAGGGCACTTGAGCTCCCTGTGCCTTAGTTTCCTAACTTATAAAGTAAGGTGACAATTCTAATTCATAGAGTTGTTGTGAGAAAGAAAAGATCTAGACATGTGAAATTACATAATTCAGCACCTACCACATAGTAGGCACAGAATAAATGTTTGCTGAATTAATATTAAGGACATAAATATAAATTATTCACTTTTTGTTGAAGTTTAAAATGGTAAATCAAGAATGAGCTCTCTCTTTTCCTCTCTTTTTCCACCGAGACTTTATTCCTTCAGTTATTACTGGCAAAATGTTACTGACTGTGATTCAAAACAGGAAACTGTCCTAAAGGAAATTTTCATATTCTACTTTAAAGTAAAAATCCAAAGTTGAGCTCACCCTTGGAAAAATTATCCTGGCTAATCTGTTTTCACTTTAGTCCCTCCACACATGGAGTGGTGGAGAGGGAGAGCTGAGTGGGAGGTCAGAATAGGAGCAAAAGGAAATTGGGGGATGGAGTCCAGGGTTGGTGAGCTAGGATGGAAAGAGTATACTAGATAGCTTTTACCATTACCATTTAAAAAGAAACCTAAATCAAAAATAAAAAGCACATCATTGTTTCTTCCTAAGATTATGAGTGATCTGTGATATGACTTTAAGGATAAGAGTTTAGAATTCTGACCAAAATTCTGGCCCCAGTTCCTGGCATTTTATCATTAGTATCTTATTTCTTTGGGGCATGGGGTTGCAAAGAGTCGGACACAACTGAGCGACCAAACTGAACTGAACTGAAAGACTGTTCTTTTTCAAAATTTCCTTATTTATTCCCAGCTTTATTGAGATAAAATTGACATATAACATTATGTAAGTCTAATGTGTACACTTGATTTGATACACTTATACACTGTGAAATGCTTACCTCAATAGGATTAGTTAACATCTCCATTACCTCACATGATTACCAGTTCTTTTTTGTGATGAAAACATTTAAGATCTACTCTCTTAGAAACTTTCAATCATATAATACACTATTGCTAACTATAGTCACCATGCTGTAGATCCCCAGGACTTATCTTAGTGAAAGTTTGCAACCTTTGACCAACACCTCCATCTCCTCCCCACCCAGCCACTTACAACCACCTTTCTACTTTGTTTCTGTGAGTTTGGCTTTTATAGATACTACATATAAATGATATTATACACTATTTGTCTTTCTCTGACTTATCTCACATAGCACAATGCCCTCAAAGTACGTCCATATTGTTGCAAATGGCAAGATTTCCTTCTTTCTCATGGCTCAGTAATATTCCCTTGTGTACACATGCCTCACCTTCTTTATCCATTCATCTGTAGACTGACAGTAAGGTTGTTTCTGTACCTTGGTTATTGTGAATAGTGTTGGAATTAACATGGGAGTGCAGTACCTCTTTGATGTCTTGATTTCATTTCTTTTGGATGTGTACCCAGAAGTGAGATTACTGGCTCTTATGGAAACTCTATTTTTAATTTTTTGAGGAATCTTCACAGCTTGCCATAGTGGCTACACCAATTTACATTTCCACCAATAGTGAAGCAGGGCTCCCTTTTCTCTATATCCTTGCAAAAATTTATCTCTTGTCTTTTCTATAATAGCCATTTTAACAGGTGTGAGGTAACATCTCATTGTGCTTGTGATTTGCATTTCCCTGGTGACTAGTGATACTGAGCATCTTTTCATGAACCTGTTGACCATTTCTGTATCTTCTTTGGAAATATGTCTACTCAGTTCATCTGCTCATTTTTTAATCAAATTTTATGTGTTGTTTTTGCTATTGAGTTCCTTATAAACTTTAGATATTAACTCCTTATCAGATATATAATTTGCAAATATTTTCTTCCATTCCATAGGTTGCCTTTTCGTTTTGTTAATTATATCTTTTGCTGTGCACTAGTTTACTTTGGCTTTTGTTGCTTGTGATTTCAGTGTCATATCCCCCAAATCATTGTCAAGACCACTGTCAAGGGGCTTTCCCCTATGTTTTATTCTAGAAGTTTCACAGTTTTAGGTCTTATGTTTAATTTTTTAAATCCATTTCAAGTTAACGTTTGTGAGTGGTTTGAGATAGGGTATTCTTCTGAATGTGATTATCCAATTTTCCCAGTACTGTTATTGAGAGACTATCCTTTCCCCATTGAGTTTTCTTGACTCCCTTGTCAAATATTGGTTGCATAGGCAAGAGGTTGTTTCTGGGTTCTTGATTCTGTTCCATTGTTTTTTGTCTCTATTTTTATGCCAGTGCCATACTATTTTGATTACTATAGCTTTGTAATAACATAGTTTGAATTCAAAAAGTGTGATGCCTCCCACTTTGTTCTTCTCAGGATTACTTGGGCTAATGAGAGTCTTTTGTAGTTCCATATAAATTTAGTACTTTTTCTCTATTTCAGTGGAAAATGACATTGGAATGTGAATAGGAATTGCATTGAATCTATAGATGGCTTTCAGTAGTATGGACATTTTGACAATATTAATTCTTCTAATACATGAAGATAGATTTCCTTTTGTGTCCTCTTCAGTTTCTTCAAATTTAACAATCACATGCAAAGTAATTCAGTGTTTTTGCAGATTATAAGTTGTTACAAGACAAATGACTAAAATTCCCTGTGCTCTACAAAATATCCTTGTGTCTATTTTATTCATAGTAGTTTATATCTGTTAATCCCTTACCCTTAATTTGTTCCTCCTCCCTTTGGTAAACATAAGCTTGTCCTCTATATCTCTGAGTCTGTTTCTGTTTTTAGATTTCATGTGTAAGTGATATAATACAGTATTTGTCTTTGATTTATTTCACTAAGCATGTTTTTTAACATCTATTTTTAGCATTGCAGCAAACAGCAGAACTTCATTATTTTTTATGGCTCAGTAATATCCCATTGTATATATAGCATATATACATACTATATATGTATATATATATACACACAATATCCCATTGTATATATACAATATCCCATTGTATATATTCTTTGTATATTCATCTGTTGATGGGCACATAGTAATCTCTAATGATCTTTTTTATTTTTATGATATCAGTTGTAATGTCTCCTCTTCATTTCTGTTTTTTTCTTTTGAGTCTTCTTTTTTAATTAAGTCTAGCTATATGACACCACCCTTATGGCAGAAAGTGAAGAGGAACTAAAAAGCCTCTTGATGAAAGTGAAAGAGGAGAGTGAAAAAGTTGACTTAAAGCTCAACATTCAGAAAACGAAGATCATGGCATCCGGTCCCATCACTTCATGGGAAATAGATGGAGAAACAGTGGAAACAGTGTCAGGCTTTATTTCTGGGCAGCGGGCGGGGGGGCCCTCCAAAATCACTGCAGATGGTGATTGCAGCCATGAAATTAAAAGACGCTTACTCCTTGGAAGAAAAGTTATGACCAACCTAGATAGCATATTCAAAAGCAGAGACATTACTTTGCCGACTAAGGTCCATCTAGTCAAGGCTATGGTTTTTCTAGTAGTCATGTATGGATGTGAGAGTTGGACTATGAAGAAAGCTGAGCGCCGAAGAATTGATGTTTTTGAACTGTGGTGTTGGAGAAGACTCTTGAGAGTCCCTTGGACTGCAAGGAGATCCAATGAGTCCATTCTGAAGGAGATCAGCCCTGGGATTTCTTTGGAAGGACTGATGCTAAAGCTGAAACTCCAGTACTTTGGCCACCTCATTCGAAGAGTTGACTCATTGGAAAAGACTCTGATGCTGGGAGGGATTGGGGGCAGGAGGAGAAGAGGAGACAGAGGATGAGATGGCTGGGAGGCATTACTGACTCGATGGACGTGAGTCTGAGTGAACTCCGGGAGTTGGTGATGGACAGGGAGGCCTGGCGTGCTGCGGTTCATGGTGTTGCAAAGAATCGCACACGACTGAGCGACTGAACTGAACTGAACTGATGGTTTGTCAGTTTTTGTTGTCTTTTAAAAGCACAACTCTTAGTTTCATTGATCTTTTCAATTTTTAAAAATCTCTATTTCATTTATTTCTGCTCTGATCTTTATTTCCTTTCTTCTACTTAATTTGGGCTTAGTTAATTCTTATTTTTCTTGTTCCTTGAGATGTAAAGTTAAGTTGTTTGAGATTTTTTTTCTTAATGTAAGTATCTATTACTAAAACTTTCCTCTTTTAAGTGTTTTTGCAGCATCTTATAAGTTTTGGTATGTAATGTTTTCATTTTTGTTTGTTTTCAAGATATTTTTAAATTTTCCTTTTGATTTCCTCCTTTGACCCATTGATAATTCAGGAGTGTGTCATGTCAGTGCTTTGCCCAGATCCCCTCAGATACCTTTTACTATTTTTGTGTACCCATCTTCCCACCGTCTATGTATTTTGCTTTTAAATACCAGCACTTGCAAATGTTTTTAAGAAGACTGTACTTGGAAGACTGGAGCCGTTTTTCCTCAAAATGGAGAATAATCAGAAAATCCTGGGAGATTTGAATCTCTCCAGGGCAGCCCTTAGCCAATGGCTGACGCAGAAGTGTAAAAGTTCAGCTTTGGTGGATAATTCAAGTGTCAGAGCTTCCCTGAAGAATGAAGCTAAGACTGGGACTTACCACGAAATGCACTCCCCCCACCTTTTTTTTTCTTCTCCTTTTGTATCCCACTTGCCCTACTTTTTCCAGTTCTTCCAGGAGCAATTACTCGATAAACCAGATACACATGAAACTTTATTTGCTTGTCTGCTTGTGGAGGAGCAGCCTAAGACATTCTGATTGCTCACCTCACAGGTTGTTGTCAAGATAACTCAAGAAAGTGAAAATGGCTACTTTTTGCTAGGCAAAGGGCCCTCTCAGGACATATTTCTGCTTTCCTTTTCAAGAATGAGGTATATGTATGACTGACTCTTTGCAGAATCATCTCTCTAGAAATAAGTCTCTGCCCGTATTTAGGGTTGGAAGAAATTACCACTCTTTCTAACCCATTCTTTCCTTCCAGGTGTGTCAATCCCAAGATACTAAGAATTACAATGACTGTATATAGAACTCTTACCATCTTCAGAAGGTTTGGATGCATTATCACATTTTATCTTCAAAACAGCCTCCAGAAGTCAGAATTCTTATTATCATCCCCATATTATAGATAAGGAAATATGGATGCCTAGAAAAAATAAGTATCAGCAAATACCAGGGCTGGAATTTTAACTCAGGTCACATATTCATGACTTCAGTGTCCAACCCTTGATCATTACACGTGTTGCCTCCCACTTTTTACCTATCTCTCACTCAGGGAGCTCAGGAATCCTGGTTTTCCTTTCCATAAGAGCATCAGAATCTCATCACTTAAAGCATGATGCCTCCGTTATATTTTAACATTCACCCCTGACCAAGTCTCTGAATTTCTATAGTATACATCCTTAATTTTTGCTTTGGGGGCTTCAACATAAAACAGTCTATCTTTACGTGATTGTTTTGAGACTCCTGGGAAAGTGAGCTTTTCTTGAGTGTTCACTATGAGTTAGGCACTTTGTTAATCAGTTAGCTAACCAGCTCACTTAATTTCCACATAAACCTATGACACAGGTAATATTTTTATCAGACAAGGAATGAGGATCACTTAGTAGGCTAAAAACAAACGAACAGAGGATCGGAGAAGTCTTACCTAAAGATCACCCAAGCAATAACTGGAAGATCTGAAATTTGGGGCCTGTTGACTACAAAGTTTAAATTTCTCTCTTTTCCATCAGGCTGCCTGTTAATTTTATTTGTCCAAATTTCAAATTTGACTTGTTGGCTACAGAGCCAACTGTATTGCCTCTGTTCTTACTGTGTGTTAGTCACTCAGTCAAGTTGAACTCTCTGCAACCCCTTGGATTGTAGGCGGCCAGGCTCCTCTGTCCATGGAATTCTCCAGGCAAGAATACTGGAGTGGGTAGCCTTTCCCTTCTTCAGGGGATCTTCCCAACCCTGGGATCGAACCCAGGTCTCCTGCATTGCAGGCAGATTCTTTACTTTTTAGCCAGCAGTGAAGTGCTACTACTGAAGAGGATGTTTAATGCATATTCATGTTTAACCAGGTGCTCAGTCTGATTTTTGCAAGCCTTGTCATAAGCCCAGAGGTTTTTGAGGTGAGAAAGAAGTGATGAGGCCAAAGTCACTCCATTTAATGTCTTTTTCTCCCTGCAGAGCCAGTCTCCCATTACACACTTAACTGGTCCAAGAGAATAGCAGAAGGGGTAACAAGATAGGTGGGTGAAAAGGAGGACATAAGTTTTCTCCTGGGTGGGAGTTTTTATTCTTATGCCAACAAAATATTGCTCAGTTTCCTGCAGGGTTTTAGTTAAGTAAAGGCACAAAGATTTTGTTTGTTGCTTATTATGTGCCAGCCATTTTCATATACTATTTCTCCATCATTCATTCAAAAATATCTGTTGAGCCCTGTTAATGATAAAGCATCATTTATTGAAGACACTGGAAATGCAGCAGTGAACATAACAGGCAAAATTCCTGCTGTTCTAGAGCTTACTTTTGAGTGGAAACCAAAGAGAAGCCTGCCTTTCTTCCCCAGCTCCAGCTGCAGCTCCACTCCACTTATATTTGCTTTTATTTATTCAGTATATCAGGGTTCCAAGTGAGAATACACTTGAAAAAAGAACCCTGCTGCCTAGAAGAAAATGAAGTTAGAGAAAGACCATGCTAAATAAATCAGATAATTAGATCTAAAGTACAGCTATAATTTAAACACAGTCCTTTGGATTTTTGTAAAACCTTTTTTGTTAGAAACTAAACAGATGCTTTTTCAGGCAACATCATTCCAAGTATGAATCAGCTCTGAGTAAAGTCTTCCCGGCTTAGACAGCAAGAAAGAGATTTGAGCATTTTTATTGTGAAAGCTGCAACAAAACTCCCAATAAATTAAAATATTGTATTTTAAAATTATCAAAAGTGGGTAAATGACAGCAATATTGCTCTCATTTCATTTTCTTTTTCGCTGCATAAAGCAGCTGCTATGATTATGCTGTTTCTTAGATAAGGAGAGTAAAGCTCAGAGAGACTGAGTTCCTTACTGTTGGAGAACAGAAGTGGCAGGGCTTGCAAGGAGGCTTTTCTATGTTTCATCCACACGATCTGCATGTGGAAGAGCTGGGATTTAAATCTAATTCCCTTTAAGTCCAAAGCCCAGACATTTTTCTACTTGAGCAGATACTATCTTTTAGGACCCTATATGTTTGTGTTTCTGCTCCCTACCCTCACACTAATGAAAGACAGTGTTCAAGAGACTTCACTAATGTTTTTTGGCTAGGAAACAGGAAGAGCAATGTGGATCCCACAGCACATGTCTAGGCTGAGCGTCCCAGAACGTCATCTGACCCGAGGTCCTTGGATTTGACCATGCCAGGAAGGGCCTACATTTGAAGGAAAGCACTCTTGCCTCGGAGAAGGAAATGGCAACCCACTCCAATATTCTTGCCTGGAGAATCCCAAGGACGGGGGAGCCTGGTGGGCTGCCGTCTCTGGGGTCGCACAGAGTCGAACACGACTGAAGTGACTTAGCAGCAGCAGCAGCAGCAGCAGTCTTGCCTCCTCTCAGATTCCAGGGATTAAATTTCAATCAGCTATGAAGGAAAGAACAGCCATTTATTAGGTCCTTTCCACTCCTGGGAAATTTCCTGTGATCTCTGCAAAGACAATCCAGGTTCAAGGAGCTATGATGAAACTATTTAAGAGCAGGGCCATGGGGGCCCATTGTGCTGCTGAGAAAAGCCAATCAAGCTGTAGAGAGAGCGCTGACTGTGCGCCAAGATTTCAGCTTAGAAGCATGAAGCATAGAACAGTCTTCCTTACTTGCCCCTCAACTCTGGCTTCCTCAAATACCAGCCTCAGAGCCAGTGTACAGCTGGAATATCCAGCATGTCCTGGATGCCCTCAATTGACAAAACACAGCCCAGTCTTTGAGAGCAGATACAGTGAAATCCACCAGATGGTGATGTTTCCAAACAAGGTGATGTGGACCATGACTTGGAGCTGCCTGGGAGGTCTGGAGTGTTCGCTGATGCCAAACCAAAAGAAAGCTGCACATGTTGCTCGAAAGTCAAAGGGCATCTCTAGAAACCATGAAGATGATGGATCTCTGCAGAGACAACTTGGGGCAGGCTGCTTGGGGCCAGGAATTATCCATTCTCTTCACAAGGAGCCCTTTAGCTCTCTGCAGACTAAACCTACCCTCCCTGAGGCCCTGGGCCCGGTACTTGATGTCTTGGGGAAAAGGATACACGACTAAACATTAGGGCTGATGTCAGACCAGCCAGAAAGCAAGTTCCAGTGTCTGTCCTAAGAGCAGCCCAGATGAGGCCCCATGTCCCACATGATCTATATCAGTGGTTGGCAAACTTTCAGAAAGGGCAGGCCACAGCTTTATTTAGCCCCTCTAATTTAAGGTTGTGCATGCCAGGAATACATTTGAGCATTTGAGGTCTCTTGACTCAACTCTTCACATATGTACAGCAAATATGATTTCTTAAGTGTTCAAAGGGCTTCTTTTAAAATTTTCAGCTGCAAAGGCAACTCAGCCACTTTTATGTGATTCACTGCTTTGACTTTTCTTGCAGAATATCTTCATGGATGCTTTAATCTACCTTGACAAAATGTAGCCCCCAGCAGTCACTTTCACCCTGGGCTGTGCCCCTCTGCCTTGCAACTTCCCAGAGGATTAGAGGATTTGTTTCCATAGGGCAAGCCACTGGAATTCTCTTTTCCCTGGCCCTCAAGGCCTCTTAATTGTGAAGCACATGCAGTTCTCTGTAGGCGGCCTCAATTCCTGCTAGGATTGTGAACCAGTAGGCTGAGAACCCTGGACCTCAGAGGCTAGCAAAGCATCCTGGCTTCTCTTCTCTCAGCCTCCTCCTCTCTCTCTTAGCCCCCTTCCCCAGGCTAATTTACTCACTCTCCACACTGCAACGGAGATGTCTCGCCTGATAACCTGGACTAGAAGAGATTTCTGTCTAAAGCGTGCTCATCAGTCTTGTTGTAGTACTAATTGTAACTCTAAATTAGACATTATTTTAATACCATTTAACCTCTACCTTATGTACTAGACTGTAAGATCCACGAAGGCAGGGAAGTATCATTTTTATTCACCATTACATCCCTAGTAGGTAATAAAGTCAAGCATTACCATATTCAGTGATAGTAAACACTTAAATGTGCCAGATATTGTTCAATGTGTTTATGTGTGTGTTCTGTGTATCTTAATTCATTTAATCCTCACAACCATCTTATATGGTGTGCACTATTATTATCACTGAGAGGTGAGGAAAGGAAAGCATTGAGAGGTTAAGCATCATGCTTAAAGTCACATAGCCAGGAAGTGATAGAGTTCAGATTTAAACTCAAGTGATAGGGCTTCAAAGTCAATGTTCTTAACCATCATACTCTTGTGCCTCTCCCTGAGACTAAGACATGAATGGAACCGAGTGAAATAATCCATCTCCAACATATTCTCCAGTTAAGATCAAAAGTAGTACTCTTCTTGGACCTGAGAAAAAATCTTCTTTGTTTGAAACTGGAAGTCAGATAGAAGTAAGCACACAAGTACTGGCAATCTTTGGTTTAGAAAGGTCCATCCAAGTAGAATTGTTCTTTGCGTGGCTAGCAAGAGACTAGCTTGGACTCAACTTACTTCATTTTGCACATTGAAAAACACATTCTTAAAAATCAAACAGGGATTTAGGAAAATCTTATCTTTAAGAGAAGGCAGAGAAGGCTGAATAATACTGTATTATTGGGATTAGGTTTAGTTATAAGCAATAGTAAATCCCCAAATAATAGATGTTTATTTTTCATGTTCAATAAGTCCAGAGGCCATCAGTTCAGGAAGGGGCATGGTGTTTAAAGGAGCAAAGGACATGTATGATTAAGAGATCAAGGAAAAGCACAGTGGAGGAGTGAGTGATTTAAATGGGTTTTGAAGCATGGGAAGAATTTTGTTGGGATAGATGAATTCTAAGAAGGGCATTTTAGATAGAAGGAAGAGTAGAAGCAAAGGCATGGAGATTGAAATGAGCAGAATGTATTGTCTTGTTTGTAGCTAAAGGTTCAAGTTGAGTAATAGGTGAGGCTGTAATGGAAGGTTGGCATCATTTGGGTAAGGGAATGTTGGAGCAAAAGTTTGTATCTGATTTGATAATCAAGAGGAAGTAACTGAAGGCCTTTGTGCAGAGCAGTGATGTGTCCTGAATACCGCTACAGCATGAGTGTTAGACAACTTTTGAGCAGGAGAGAGAAGAAATCTGAAGACTACAGCAGCAAAATGTACAGTTTGGAAAAGAGGCAACAGAGACCCAATGAGGCTATTGTAATAGTCAAAGCAAATGGTAACATGGTTCTGAGTCTAACAGGCATAGTAGGCATGCAGAAGAGACAAATGCAAGGCACACTGGAGAAAGGGAATCTATTGAAATTGACTACTGATTGTGGAGTGGAGGGTCGTCAATGATTTGATTCCTGATTTCAAATCTAAATGGCTTGGAGAAAATAAAAGCATTTGTCATGTAGAGAATACAGGAAAAGATGATAGGACAACAGAAAATGGCAGGAGACCTAAACAGACATTTCTCCAAAAAGACAGACAGATGGCCAACAGACACATAAAGAGATGCTCCACAAAGCTAATTATTAGAGAAATGGAAATCAAAACTACAAATCAAAACTCACACCAGTCAGAATGACCTTCATCAAAATGCCTACAAATAATAAATTCTGGAGAGGGTGCAGAGGAAAGGAAATCTTACTACACTGTTGGTGGGAATAGAAATTGGTGCACAACTATGGAAAACAGTATGGTGGCTCCTTAAAAAACTAAAAACAGGACTTCCCTGGCAGCCCTGTACTTAGGACTCTGCCTTTCCACTGCAAGGGGCTCATGTTCGAGTCCTGGTTGGGGAACTGAGATCCTGTGAGCTCACAAGCCACGTGGCACAGCCAAAAAAAAAAAAAAAAACCTAAAGATAGAGCTACCATATAATCCAGCAATCCCACTCCTGGGCATATATTTGGAAAAGGGGAAAACTCTAATTCACAAAGATCTGTGCATCCCAATATTCATAGCACCACTATTCACGGTTATCAAGACATAGGAGCAACCTAAGATTCATCACCAGCAGATGAATGTATAAAGAAAATATATGTGGAGACATATATATGTATGTATGTATATACACGGTGTTGGTAATTTAGTCACTAAGTTGTGTCCAACTCTTGTGACCCCATGAACTGTAGCCCGCCAGGCTCCTCTGTCCATGGGATTTCCCAGGCAAGAACACTGGAGTGGATTGCCATTTCTTTCTCCAGAGATCTTCCCCACTTAGGAATTGAACTCATGTCTCTTGTGTTTACTACATTGCAGCCAGATTCTTTACCACTGAACCACCATGGAAGCCCATGTTTATACATACAACAGAATACTACTCAGCCCTAAAAAGAATGAAATATTGCCATTTGCAGCAACATGATGGATCTAGAGATTACCGTACCAAGTGAAGTAAGGCAGGCAGAGAAAGACAAATATTATATGATATCACTTATATGTCGAATCTAAAAAAATAATGCATATCAACTTACTTATAAAATAGAAATAGACTAACATAGAAAACAAACTTATGGTTACCAAAGGGGAGAGGGGAGACAGGAGGGATAAATTAGGAGTTTGGGATTAACAGATATATACCATTACATATAAAATAGATAAACAATAAGGATTTAATGTATAGCACAGGGTTCAACATCTTGTAATGTTCAACATCTTGTAATAACCTAAAATGGAAACGAATCTGACGCTGTGTACCTGAAACTAACACAATATAGTAAATCAATTATAGTTACTTTTTTTTTTTTTAAAGGAGAGACGTTGAAGTGGAGCATAGAGGGAAGATGATGCATTCAGTTTGAAGTATGCTGAGTTTGAAGCCCCCTTAGGGTATCTAGATGGAGATCTGTATTAGAAAGTAAGATATGTCAGAGGACTGAACTACAGATACAGCTTTGAGAGTCTTCATCACAGAAACAATAACACAAGCCCTTGGGGGATACAATTTCAGAATATGAAAGTATAAAGAGAGAAAAAAATTGTCAGTATCATGAGGTTTTGAAATAAGAGTTTCCAGGAGGAGAAGGAAGATCAGTAATGTCAGCTGTTGTAGAAAACTCAAAGAGGATGAAGGCTAGGAAAGGGACAGCGAGATAACCAGTTGAAACTGCACTGAGCAGTCTTGGGTGGTGAAGAGTTGTGGGGAGTGTTGGGAACATGCGAGAATGTGAAGGCAAAGTAAAGCAAGGAAGAAGGGAAAAGACTCAGATTTCAGGGTGCCAAGAGTGGGTGAATGATAAGTAAGCCTGGGTCCAGGTTGTATGTAGGCCATGCAGTGCAGTAAGGCTTTGATGTGTGAGTGAGGTCTGCAACAGACTATGCTCTCTTTTAAGAAAAGCATGGGATTTCAGAACTGGAAGTGCCTTTAGAAACTTCATCTAATCCTTATGTATTTTGGAGTTGTTGCTATTTATTATCTCTATAAGAATACTATCATCTCGGGAAAGGAAGGATTCCCCCTAGAACTTTCAGCAGGAGCATGACCCCCTGGCTACTCAGCAAATCTTAACAAGGTGCTTGTTGAATAAGAGTTCCTCCCCCTCTCTGATGAAACGTTTAAAAAGAAAAAGTAAGAAGAGAACGATCTTGACTAAAAACTGGATTTGATTTGTAAAAAACCACCGAAAATAAGGACATCAATTTTGATTTCCAGTTCAGACTTTAGGAATTATGAACCAAGCTAGCTTAAATATCTCCAAGGGCAAACATCATCCAGAATCCATGGAGTGACACAGATTTTCACCACTCTTTGGGTGGTGGTGGTTCAGTCGTTAAATCATGTCCAATTCTTGCGACCCCATGAACTGGAGCCCGCCAGGCTCCTCTGCCCACTGGATTTTCCAGGCAAGAATAATGGAGTGGTTGCCATTTCCTCCTCCAGGGGATCTTCCCAACCCAGGGATAGAACCTGGGTCTCCTGCACTGCCGGAAATTCTTTACCAACTGACCTACCAGGGAAGCTCACTACTCTTGGCAGCTTGTTAGTTCTCTGTCAAATAGCCAGAGGTTTCGGCCTGAATGGAATATTTATAGTAACTCCTCTTGTGAGGGCTTATTCTCAACTGGAAGCTTGTCCCTGGAATGGTGGTATTCTTTTATACTCCCTAACTGTACGTTTTCAAAGGCTGCCCTAATAAATTTTCACCAACTGGATGACTTAAAACAATAGAAATGGATTCATTCTTAGTTCTGGAGGCTAGAATACTAAAATCAAGGTGTGAGCAGAGCCATATGCCTGCGACTTTGGGTAGAATCCTTCCTTGGCTCTTCCTAGCTTCTGGTGGTAGCCACCAATCCTGGGTGTTCCTTGCCTTAAAGCTACATCACCTAATCTCTGCCTCTGTCATCACATGGTATTATCCCCATGTGTCTCTCTGGGTCTCCTCTTATGAGGACACCGGTCATATTAGGTTAAGGGCCCACCCTACTCCACTATGATCTCATCTAAACTTGATTTCATCTACAACAATTCCAACTCTATTTCCAAATAATGTGACATTCTGCGGTCCTGAGGGTTAGGACTTTAACATATCAACTCATAATATTAATAGAATCATGAGATCAAGCTGTGGGCATGTTTTGACTCTCAACCAGAAGTAAAGCCTTCTCAGAAATGATACCTTGGACTTTCCTAGTGGTGCAGTGGATAAGAATCTGCCTGGCAATGCAGGGGAAACAGGTTCAATCCCTGGCCCTGGAAGATTCCACATGCTGTGGTGCAATTAAGTCTGTACATCACAACTACTGAGCCTGTGAGCTGTAACTACAGAAACCTGAGCACCTAGAACCTGTGCTCCACAACAAAGAAGCCACCAGAAATGGAAAGCCCACACACTGCAACAAAGAATAGCTCCCGCTTGTCGCAACTAGAGAAAGCCTGCATACAGCAATGAAGACCCAGCGCAACCAAAAAAAATCCCTCTCTTTAAAAAAAAAAAAAAAAAAAGAAAGAAATGATACCTTCTCCTATTGAGAACAGCCTTGGGATTCTAGATGGACCAAAAGTCCAATCCTTAATACCATGTACAGTCATGCTTTCTCAAACAACAGATGGAACATTCATTCAGGGGTTCTTTATCTATAGGTTAATAGCTCTAAAGAGGCTTTTTAGCCTCACTGGGCAGGACTGTGTAGCTCCTTGAGGCCATCAGTCTGACGATTCACACCATATAGGTAGCATCATCCAAAACCAGGCCTCAGTCTGAATTACTCACAGCTTTAGTTCTGAACTTCCTATCCTAAACTTTCCTCCCCACTCTTATCTGTTTCTTTCACCTTCTGGTCTCATGGTTCCTCTTACTGATGATGGTTATATTTGTCCTTTGGGTTTGATGCTTAGCACCATTTCTCTGGCTTTCACCAATGTCTTTCATCCTGCACCCCAATTTAAACTTACTGAAGACCAGGTTGTAATCATGCATAGTGGGCAAATACTCTGTAATGTCTATCCATACACAGCACAGTGATCTACAGTTAGCGCTTGCATTGGACCGTATGAATCAGAGCCAAACATCAAGCCATGACTTCTAAGGTTCTTGGCCATTCCTTATGCTACCGTGAAAAACTGGACCTTCTTTGACTGAGGCAGAACATCCTTTTTCCACCGGGAACATATTTCCTCATTTATTTTCAAAACTGAAAGTGCATTTTTGAAATAAAGGTTTTATTTGCTCATGGGAATTCTGCAAGTCTTACACAGTTACAATGGAACGTCTTAGGATATAGAAATCTCCCTTCAGGTTCTTAATGGTGTCAGTCTTCTGCCCTGACACCTTGCCAGGAACAGCCCTAGGAAAGGTACCCAGTACCTTCTAACTACTGCATGTAATCACATGTTTTCAGTCCTCACCCTGCTTAACTTCATAACGCCATTTGACACTATTGATCCTTCCCTATGTGTCAAAAAACAGCCCTCTGTTGACTTAAGACACATAACTTCTGCTATCTTCTCGAACTTCAGGCTCCTTTACTGCCCTCTCTGGCTCTGACCAACATTTAGTCTTTGGCCATTCTCTAGGCTCCTTTATGATGTCATGCTATACCTATGTGGGTGATGCCATTTCCTGTCAAGGCCTCAGTTATATATGTTCAGTTCAGTTCAATTCAGTCGCTCAGTCGTGTCTGACTCTTTGCGACCCCATGAATCGCAGCACGCCAGGCCTCCCTGTCCATCATCAGCTCCCGGAGTTCACTCAGACTCACGTCCATTGAGTCTGTGATGCCATCCAGCCATCTCATCCTCTGTGGTCCCCTTCTCCTCCTGCCCTCAATCCCTCCCAGCATCAAAATCTTTTCCAATGAGTCAACTCTTCGAATGAGGTGGCCAAAGTACTGGAGTTTCAGCTTTAGCATCATTCCTTCCAAAGAAATCCCAGGGCTGATCTCCTTCAGAATGGACTCGCTGGATCTCCTTGCAGTCCAAGGGACTCTCAAGAGTCTTCTCCAACACCACAGTTCAAAAACATCAATTCTTCAGTGCTCAGCCTTCTTCACAGTCCAACTCTCACATCCATACATGACCACAGGAAAAACCATAGCCTTGACTGGACAGACCTTAGTCGGCAAAGTAATGTCTCTGCTTTTGAATATGCTATCTAGGTTGGTCATAACTTTTCTTCCAAGGAGTAAGCATCTTTTAATTTCATGGCTGCAGTCACCATATGCAGTGATTTTGGAGCCCCAAAAAATAAAGTCTGACACTGTTTTCACTGTTTCCCCATCTATTTCCCATGAAGTGATGGGACCGGATGCCATGATCTTCGTTTTCTGAATATTGAGCTTTAAGCCAACTTTTTCACTCTCCTCTTTCACTTTCATCAAGAGGCTTTTTAGCTCCTCTTCACTTTCTGCCATAAGGGTGGTGTCATCTGCATATCTGAGGTTATTGATATTTCTCCTGGCAATCTTGATTCCTGCTTGTCTTTCTTCCAGTCCAGCATTTCTCATGATGTACTCTGCATATAAATTAAGTAAGCAGGGTGACAATATACAGCCTTGACGTACTCCTTTTCCTATTTGGAACCAGTCTGTTGTTCCATATCCAGTTCTAACTGTTGCTTCCTGACCTGCATACAGATTTCTCAAGAGGCAAGTCAGGCGGTCTGGTATTCCCATCTCTTTCAGAATTTTCCACAGTTTATTGTGATCCACACACTCAAAGGCTTTGTCGTAGTCAATAAGGCAGAAATCGATGTTTTTCTGGAACTCTCTTGCTTTTTCCATGATCCAGCGGATGTTGGCTATTTGATCCCTGGTTCCTCTGCCTTTTCTAAAGCCAGCTTGAACATCAAGGAGTTCATGGTTCACATATTGCTGAAGCCTGGCTTGGAGAATTTTGAGCATTACTTTACTAGCTTGTGAGATGAGTGCAATTGTGCGGAAGTTTGAGCATTCTTTGGCATTGCCTTTCTTTGGAACTGGAATGAAAACTGACCTTTTCTAGTCCTGTGGCCACTGCTGAGTTTTCCGAATTTGCTGGCATATTGAGTGCAGCACTTTGATAGCATCATCTTTCAGGATTTGAAATAGCTCAGCTGGAAATCCATCTCCTCCACTATCTTTGTTTGTAATGATGCTTTCTAAGGCCCACTTGACTTCATAATTCCAGGATGTGTGGCTCTAGATGAGTGATCACAGCATCATGATTATCCAAGTCATGAAGATCTTTTTGTACAGTTCTTCTGTGTATTCTTGCCACCTCTTCTTAATATCTTCTGCTTCTGTTAGGTCCATACTATTTCTGTCCTTTATCAAGCCCATCTTTGCATGAAATGTTCCCTTGGTATCTCTAATTTTCTTGAAGAGATCTCTAGTCTTTCCCATTCTGTTCTTTTCTTCTATTTCTTTGCATTGATCGCTGAAGAAGGCCTTCTTATCTCTTCTTGCTATTCTTTGGAATTCTGCATTCAGATGCTTTTATCTTTCCTTTTCTCGTTTGCTTTTCACCTCTCTTCTTTTCACAGCTATTTGTAAGGCCTCCCCAGACAGCCATTTTGCTTTATTGCATTTCTTTTCTATGGGGATGGTCTTGATCCCTGTCTCCTGTACAATGTCACGAACCTCATTCCACTGTTCATCAGGCACTCTAGTGATTTCCAAATCTGTATCTCCAACCTTGGCTTCTTTCCTGAGCTCCAGACCTGTGTGCCCAATGGCCAACTGGACATCTCAAGTTCAACGTGTCCAAACAAATCTCATTGTTTATATTGTCCACCTCAATGAAAGTACCATCAGCTTAGATTTTTTTCCCCTTTTACCCCTCACCTGTGATCTGCATTCAAGGAGTGGCCATTTGCACCTTGAATGAACCTCATCATTTGGTTTGCTATGTCTCCTCCCCAAAGCTTCAGTCATATGAAACTACTTTTAGATCCCACTCTGTATTATTGTTTTATGCCTTTACTTTGTTTCTCTCTGCTTGGAAGGCTTCCCCTTCTCCACCCTTGACTACTTAGAAAAGGCTCAGGGCCAGACCTCCTATCTGAATATGAGATAAGAAAGGCGGGCCTCTGTAACAGCTCATCCCCATGGATATCCCAGCAGACACTGTGCTGGGCAATCATCCCCTTTTTTCATCTGGGCCCTGGAGAGCCGTGGCACTGTAACCCTGGGTCTCTGTCAGAAGTTGCGGGCAGAGACAACTTCTGTGCTGGTGGACTCTTCCAGATGTGTGTCAGTTCTGGGTGAGGTTTAGAGGCTGCCAAGTTCTCAGGCTGGATCTCCGTTGGGAAGCGCACAGCTTCTCCATGCCCTAGGTGCCAGCATTGTGAAGGTTTCTGCTGAGGGGTTCCAGTTTTCCACCATTCCACAGACAGCTAGACTTACCCTTGTCTTTGGCCCGACTCAAAAGCAGATGGGTGAATAGGACTGTTCCCATCCCCAGTGGCCCCTGGGATACCTTATGGCTAGCCCACAGGATCCATCCTGCAAGAGGCCTCTTTCTCTAAATAACTTAAGATGGTCTCTCTCTCCTCAGCATCTATTTCATCAACCAATATTTAGTGACCAAGCAGTCTACTAAATACTGAAGACACAGCAATATACAAAAAACAGGAACAACAAAAAAAAATTAGTCTTTTTTGAGCTTACAGTCTGATGTGAGAGACAGACATTAAGTACAAAAAACACAAAATTTTCCTTAATAATAGTTGGGAAGAAAACAGTGCAATGAACGAAAAGTGCAGGGTTCTGTAAGAGAAGCTGAGTTTTTGTCAACTTGATTTGTTGGAGAAATGAAATCCCTCAAGTGAATACAAAACAATAGCTTTGCTCTTGAAGTTTTAAGTTTTTCTTCTCCAGTTGTGTATTTCTCACACGTGAAATCTATTAACCTCTTGCCTGATTAAAAAACTGATAAATTTGAATATTACAGCCATGCTTTGTAGGTGTCCCCTGTTTCAGTTTGTCTAATGTTTCCTCATGAGTAGGTTCAGGTTCTGCATTTTTGACACAATTATCATAGAAGTGATGCTTTGCACTTTTCATTGCATCCTTTCAGGGGTACATGATTTCAATGTATTCTATTACCGATCATGTTCACTTGGTTAAGGTTTTCCACTGTGAGATCACTCTTTTTCTCCCTGTCTTGTTATTTGAGGGACTCCTTTCTCACTTGGCATGGACTCCAACACCTTACACCAGGCTACTCATCTATGGATGCCTTCATCACCCAGGAATGGACAACCTTCTCACCCCCTTCAGGCTCTGACACCCCATCCTGGGCCACTCCCATGTGTGGATGTCCTCTTCACCCTACCTGGGTTCTGACAGCCCGTGCCAAGCCTTTGCTCCACACAGATGTGGTCTCTACCCTGCTTTGGCTCTGCCTCTGCTTCATGGAGGCCCTCATCACTCGCTTGGGTTCCAGCACCCTACGGCAGGTGCTCCATGTGGCAGGACACACTCCATTCGGGCTCAGACATCCCATGCCCCCTCCTCCGACACCTGCCCACACTGGTTAGGTTCTGAAACCAAACCTACGTGGAGTCTGACTCCATACACATGGTGGGATTCTGCAGGGACGCCCTTCTCACCAGGACTTGGCTCTGACTTCTCACGTCAAGCTGCCTTGCCACGCACCTCACTCCACCCCTCTTAATGGCATGGGGACTAAACTGCTCAGAAGGAAAAGAAAAAGGAACAGAAGACAAAGAAGTAGAGCTCTACCCACTCTGGTACCACCGGAGTCTAACTGGTGGTCAACTCTCATCAAGATTACCTGGATTACTTCAAAAGCACCACCTGCTTAAAGGGTGCATTTAAATGCCATCTCTTTCTGGGCATTTTCTTTTCGTAAAAACATTATTTTATTGAAGTATAGTTGATTTACAGTGTTGTGTAATTTTCTGCTTTACAGCAAAGTGTTTCAGTTATACACATATATATTATTTTTCATATTATTTTCCATTACGGTTTATCACAGGATATTCAGTATAGTTGTCTGTGCTATACAGTAGGATATGGTTGTTTATCCATTCTCTGTATAATAGTTTGCACCTGATAATCCCAAATTCCTAATCCATCCTTCCCTATCTCCCTTTGGCAACCACAAGTCTGCTCTCTATGTCTCTGAATCTGTTCCTGTTTCGTAAATATGTTCATTTATCTTGTGTTTCAGATTCCATATATAAGTGATATTGTGTTATTTGTCTTTCTCTTTTTGATTTACTTCACTTAGTGTGATAAACTCTAGTTCCATCTATGTTGCTGCAAACGGCATCATTTCATTCTTTCTATGGCTCAGCAGTGTTCTGTTGCATGCACACCACGTCTTTATCCATTCCTCTGTCTTCGGACATGTAGGTTGTTTCCACGCCTTGGCTATTGTAAATAGTGCTGCTGTGGACATAGGGGTGCATGTATCTCTGCTAATTAGAGTTTTGCTTGGTATGTAGGCCTGAGAATGTGATTGCTGGATCATATGGCAAATCTATTTTCAGCTTTTTGAGGAGCCTCCACACTGTTCTCCATACTGGCTACACCGATTTACATTCTCATCAACAGTGTAGCAGGGTTCCTTTTTCTCCACACCCTCTCCAGAATTTCATTTGTAGATTTTTAAATGATGTCCATTCTCACTGGTGTGAGGTAGTACTTCATTGTAGTTTTGATTTGCATTATGAAGTATTTTCTAATCAATTCATCCAAACATCAGTGATCTTCCCCCTTATTCAGAAGCTTTGAGACTCCTAAGACATTTATTCAACAAACATTTATTGCATACCAACTCTGGTGCCAAGCACTGTATGCTGAAGGATACCGAAGATAATGTGGCAAGTGAGACTCCAGCCCCGGTGGAGCTTACAGTGTAGTTAGAAATCTAGGCAAATGAACAGGGAATAATAAAGTGTGCCTAATGTGCAGGAGAGAGAAATAAATAGTCTGTAGGTCATGAAGGTGTGGAGGAGAAATGAGGCTGAAGAGGTAGGTGAGGCCAAATCATGTAGGGTTTTATTTTTTTTCAGCTTCTATTGATTCACAATACACTGATGTAGAATTTACAGTGTGCCAGCCATAGTTCTGCTGACTGAGAATACAGTCATACAAAACAGGTAACACTCCGCCCTCCTGTAGGGTATATTCTAGTGGGAGGAGAGATCTGATGAACAAGCTGAATGATAGTTTTAAGTACTATGGATACAAAACAAGCAATGAAGGGGACAGGAAGTGCCAGTGCAGGGAGGGAAATCAGCAGAAGGGGCAGGTTGGTTACCATTTTAAGTAAGGTGACCAGGGAGGGCCTCACCGAAAAGATGATATCTTATTTCCTGCATTGGTATAAGTGAAAGGAATGAGCCATGCCCACACAGAATGTGGCCATTTCAACCAGAGTGAAGAGCAGGCATAAGGGCCCTGAGGCAGAAGTGAGAGAGAAGGAGGCTACCATACTGGAACAGAGGAAGGAGGGGCAGTAGGTAGCCAGCACACTTAAGGCCTTATGCTGCTAAATCGCTTCAGTCGTGTCTGACTCTGTGCGACCCCATGGACGGCAGCCCACCAGGCTGCCCCGTCCCTGGGATTCTCTTGGCAAGAACACTGGAGTGGGTTGCCACTTCCTTCTCCAATGCATGAAAGTGAAAAGTGAAGTCGCTCAGTCGTGTCTGATTCTTCGCGACCACATGGACTGCCGCCCACCAGGCTCCTCCATTCATGGGACTTTCTAGGCAAGAGTACTGGAGTGGGGTGCCATTGCCTTCTCATCTATAAGGCCTTATAGATGAACATAAAGGCTTTGGATTTTATCCTATTCTGAATAGAAAAGAAAGTCATTGTAGAGTTTACCAGTGGCAAGGTCTAGCTTATGTCTTAGGAGAATCAGAACAGCTGCCGCATTGATACTAGACCGGGAGGCTGAAAGCAGGGGGTGGAGTCTGGAGAACTGGTTAGGAGTCTATTGCAGCAATCCAGGTGAGAGGTGAAGTACTTTCTGCTCTGGAGGTAACAGAGAAGGTGGCTTGGAGAAAGAGCCAATAGGACTACTGAGTGATGGTATGGAGGATCAGGTACCAGATAAGGCAAGGGAGGAGCCAGGGATATCTCCAAGCCACGTAAAGGAGCTGGAGTTTTATCATGAAGAGAATGGAAATTCAGCAAAGGGATTTAAACAGAAAAGTAATATGCACTTTACATTTTAACATTTTTTTTCTCTTTTTGGCCTCACTGATGGGATCTTCATTCCCCAACCAGGGATGGAACCCTCACCCTTCACCCCATGCATTGGAAGTGGAGAGTCTTAACCACTGGACCAGCACAGAAGTTCCTGTACTTTACATTTTAAAAATGTCCCTCTAGCCATTTGGTGGAAGATGCAATGGGTTGGGGGGGGTCAATTTTGAATGCAGAGAGGGCACTTAAAGGGTTAGTCCAGCAGTCAAAGTGAGAGATGTGCCTGTTCTGAACTAGACTGGTGACAAGGGAGATGAGGAAAAGCTGATGGGTATAGTGTATATGATGGAAGTGCAATTGACAGGATTAGCTGATGGGCTGGATGTGGGAGGGAAAAAGAAGAATCAAAAATGATCCAGGTTTTTGGCTTCAAGAACTGCTGCTGCTGCTGCTGCTAAGTCGCTTCAGTCTTGTCCGACTCTGTGCGACCCCATAGACGGCAGCCCACCAGGCTCCCCGTCCCTGGGATTCTCCAGGCAAGAACACTGGAGTGGGTTGCCATTTCCTTCTCTAGGGGATCTTCCCGACCCAGGGATCGAATCCGGGTCTCCCGCATTGGAGGCAGATGCTTTAACCTCTGAGCCACTGACGATAGTATCTCCCAAATGTTTTTAAGGATTAAAAATTGTAACCAGCAATGGGGAAAGTGTTCTGTACCTACCTAAACTACAGACCCCCATGTTACAAAGGAGAAATCCTGAAATCTCAAAAGCGTGGCATTTCTTTTCTGAAACAAATTGAAAAGAAGGGACAAAAGGGCAAAGGCCTGGAAACAGTACGAAGTGAACAGAGAATTCATAATAAGCAATTGATTCAACATGTTTTGCTATAAACACACTCCTGGAAATATTTTTAAAATCTTCAGTTGTAAATCTCCAGGCACCAAGCTGAGCCAAACAAGGGAGAGTTGTCCTTGGGTGGGATGATGAAATCCAGGATGTCTTTTGGCCCTCCTCACACACTCCTACCCCCACACTCCATTCCTGCACTCAGTGTCCCCTGCTGGCGAAGTCAGAAAGTATCTCACCCTGCAGCAATGTGGAGGCATGGAACAGCCTGAGGGCAGAGAGGGGCTGAGAGAAGGCAAACCTGGGGAGTATTTTATCTTTTCTCTCTCTTGTAAACAACTTTATTGAGACATAATTCACATTATACAATTCACTCAATTCAATGACTTATAATATATAGCCAATTCCCCCTCCCTTGGCCTCTTGGCCAAAAAGAAGTCCTGTCTTCACCTGGCTCTCTCTCCCTCCCTGTCGATTTCCTTTCTACCAGGGAGCTTTGCACTTTCTTAAGGACTCTTGAAGACCTGTAATTTTTCCAGACCCCAGTAAAGGAATGTTTCATAGTGTCATTCTAGTCACTGCAACAAGCAGTGTATAGGAAAAAATACCTTTTCAGCACATTGAAAATCCAGCTCAATATTTGCTTTCCAGTCTTCCTGCTTTGAACATCAGCCTTGGTGACAGCAAAGAGAGCTACAAGCCTTGAACGTTCTAGTCAAACATTCTCTTCTGAGAATCATGAGTCACCAGGGTGGTTGGCTTAGCTAATAAATAAATATTGAAGCACTGACTTCTTGTTGAATCCTTATAGTTAATAATTCTTCAAAAATAGATAATCCTCAGTAGTGTCAAATAGCAAATATACTTGAGGTCATGGTATAGTGCTGCAGTGCTCCATGCTGGGTGCACTCTGGAATCTATTGAGGGAGGGGATTATTATAATCAACTAGGACCCAACCCAAGGGGGTATGATTAATTTGCTCAAAGAGTGAGGGATGGGAGGGGTGGGCAGGGCATAAGTATATTCTAAAAACTCTCCAGGTAAAACAGTCTAGCAGTTCCTTAAGTGATTAAAATAAATAGTTACCATATGGCCAGCAATTTCACTCTCAGGCATATACCCAAGAGTAATGAAAACATATATCCACACAAATACTTGTACATGAATGGTTTTTAGCAGCACTATTCATGAAAGCTAAAAGGTGAATACCACCCAATGTCCATCAATGGATGAAGAGATAAAATGTGGTATGGCCATGCAATGGAATATTATTCAGCCATAAAAGGAAAGGAGGATGAATATATGCTACAATTTGAATGAACCTGGCAAACATTATACTAAGTGACACAAGCCAGTCACAAAGGTCCAACTATTATATGATTCCATTCATGTGAAAGTCCAGTATAGGGAAATCAAGAAAGACAGCGGGTACATCAGTGGCTGCTTAGAGCTAGGGATGAAGAATGGAGGAATAGCAGAGTGATAGCTAATGAGTATGGGATTCCTTTTAAAGATGATGAAAACGTTGTAAAATTGACTGTGGGGAGGGTTGCACATATCTGTAAATATATTATAGTCATTGAATTGAGTGAATTGTACGGTGTGAATTATATCTCAGTAAGTTGTTTAAAAGAGAGAGCGAAGATAAAATACTCCCCAGGTGATTTTAATGTGCAACTGAGGCTGAGAACCACACGTGGAGTTGAAGTAGCATGCAGTTGAAGTTAGACCAGAACAAAATGCCTGTGTCATTAGGTGACCCAGCTGTGGCTCTCTGAGCTTCATTTTCCTCATCTGGAGAATGAGGATAATAATTTCTGTCTCATAGGCTTGGAAGGAGGATTTAGTGTGGAAAACAAATGAAAGTATGTGTAGCGTCTGACATTTAGCAAGGCGGCACTCTGTTAAAGGAAGCTATTGCCATCATTGTTTTTTTTTCTGCCTGAAGGCTCAGAAGCACAGCATTAGAAATATCAGTTCTCAGTTCTTGCTACACAAGCTGGGGGAAGGCGAGCTGAAGAGCGGAGGGGACTAAGCCAAATGCATTATCTGAACGTAGACTCAATAAATGTCCTCTGTGCTGCTAATAATGTTTTTGGCCCCATCACAAAGCCCACATTCTTCCCATGAGTAAGACTGCAGTGTCATTGTTCAAGAAGGAGATGGGTTCCTTCTTTTTGCCTTTAGAGCTAATGGAAGACCAACACAGGTCCATAGTAAGCTCTATCACCTTTCACAATGTATTTACTATCTAATCTATGATTGTAGAGGATTCCCAGGTGGTCCAGTGGTTAGGACTCCATGCATCCACTGCGGGGGGCCCAGGTTCAATCCCTGGTCAGGGCACTAAGATTGGCCAAAAACAACAACAAACAAATCAATGTCTGTAATATGCCTCTCAGATCCCCTCACTTATATCCATTCCCACTGTCATTAACCTAGACAGGCCTCTAACACTTCTTCCCTAACGAAGCAGCATCCTCCTTAACCGTTTCTAACTTTCCACTCCCACTCCTTCTCCACACCACAGTTAGAGCAATCTCGGTGAAGTGCCATTCTGATGGAATCTCTTATTTAAAGACCTCTCAATGGCTTCAAGCCTTTCAAATAGTTCCTGCTGTGTGACGGTTCTGTTCATAGGATCATCATCCACTTAACTGAGTTCAGTTCAACATATCTTTATTGATTGTCTCCTTTGTGGTAGGTTTTGCAATAACTAGTAAACAAGACAGAGTCCTTTCCCTATCAGAGGTTATCTTCTCGAAAAGGCAGGCAAACAAGCAATTTTGATGTAGGTGTAGGACGGGGGCAAAGAAGAAGCTAGGGGTTTCAGATGGAAGAAAGAAAACAAGCAAAGACATGAGAGAAACTTCAAAGCCATTGAATATTAAATGGACAGGTGTGATGATAGGATGGGGGAAACAAGTCGGCAGGGGCCAGGCTATGCTAAAGAAGTTTGGACTCAATCTGATAGTGCTAAGGAGCCCTTGGAAAACTTTTGGGTTTATATTTGCATGTGTAAAAGATCACTCTGGCTGCATTGTAAAGGAAAGATTATAGTGGGTCAGGAGTGGAGATGGGGAAGCTATATGGAAACTAGATTACTTATGCCTGTTCAATTACCCAAGGTAGAAACTACTTAGTTTCAGTTCTCCGTCTTCATCATAACCAGTGATCACATCAGGTCCTGTCAGTTCTACCTCCAAAATTGACGTAATCAGTCAGCATTTATTGAATCCTTCTATGCATAAAATGTTGGGTTTGGTGAAAAAGAACCATTTCTTTCCTATGAGAAGCTGACTGTCTTGTGGGGGGGCAGGTAGACAGATATGTAAATAGATTAATATGAAATAATGTGATAAGTACTCACTGCGTGTTGTCCATGCTGGAGGCAGGAAGAGGGAGAGAGAGAAAGAGTGAGAAAAAGAAATCATTACCTCTGCCTGAGGGGAATGAGAGAGAAATCAGGGATCCAGAGATGAGGTATGAGTTATGTCCTGAAAGATGAGTAGAATTCTCTAGAGGGAGAAGGTTTGGGGAGAAGGTATTGCACACGATGGGAATAGTTCCTACAAAGGCATGGAAACGTGAATGAATAGGGTTTGTTTGGGAACCAGAAAGAAGTTTGGGGTCATGGGGACTGGAGCTTAGGTTATGAAAGGAGGCATAGAGATAGATGAGGTCAGAGAGGTAGGCCAAGTTGGAATATGAAAACCCTTGTTTAAGACATTGATCCCACAGAGTCATAATATAATTTTAAGCTGGAGAATGTGATATGATCAGATTTGTGGAGTCCCTATCTTAGGCCATATTCATTTATCACCGTCTCATTATTCGCCCTGATTTTGCCCTGTTAGCGATATTGCTCTTTCCCATTCATATGATTGCGTGGTCTAACAGGTTTCCCTGCCACAGAAATCCCCTCTAATTTATCCTCCACTCTGGCATCTTTCTAAACACCATTCCTGCCATTGTCCTGCTACAGCCTGCCAGGGTCTCCCCATCGCTGCCAGGAAAAATCTTTAAATGCCCGGTAGAGCACTCAAAACCCTTGCATTCCAGCTTGTGCTGCTTCCCAGCCTCCTCTGTCACCACTCCTTTCCATCCGTTTTTCCAGTCTGCCCCTTCAGCTAGCTTTATTAACATGAGGACTCCCCAGCCTGCCAGGCACAGTCAGGGCTCCACACGCCTTTTCATTATTCTCCTTCAAAGTCTATCTGAAATGCCCTTAACTGCAAACTTCTCCTTAGCTTTCAAAAATCAATCCACAAGGCAAATTCTTTTGACTTTCCCTCGACCCCTACAGGGAGAACAATCTCCGCTTCTATGTACTTTCACTCTAAGCATCTTTGCCACAAGCATTTTTGCCAAAGAAGTAATTTGCCATAAGGCAATTTGGACTGAAAGATTAAAAATAATAATAATGACAACTAGTTGACAGTTTTCAGTTTGACAGTTTGGTTCCAACAAGTTGAAATGCATTCCCTCCCATTGGTGATGTTATTGATGGCTTTATAGAGCTGACGGATGATCGACGATGATTAGCACCACGAGTTGGTTTTTTATTTTGAAACACACTGTATTGGAGGAGAACGAGGCCAAGGGCCTCAAAGGCACAGACTTGAACCTGAATTTCCCACAGAACTTTGGAACATCTATCAAGGGACACGTGACAACATGCCAAGAACACACAACAGTGTAGACGCATTCACAACACAATACAGAGCTCAGTTATGAATACGCATCTGAGCATTTGAAAATTGATACCTCTCTTAATGAAGAAAAACATTTTAGCAAAAAAGAAAAAGTGTAATGCCAAGCAAGGACGGATTCAACAAGTCAAAAAGAAAAAAGGAGAAAACATTATGAATAAGACTTGGGAGATAAGTACTTAGGTACAACCCACAAAATAAAATTGATTATTTTTGTAATATTGCTGAGAATTTACACTCATATACTTTATATTTCTAATAGTCTTTTACATTTTGTTATTCATTTTTCATGCTTTGTTATGTTGTCCTTAATGCCCATCTTTTATTTTTCATTATTTTATCTTTTAGGTCAAAATTGTCTAGAGCCAATTAATAAGTTATGTGGTGAAAATGAGGTCTTTTAATTTTGCTACTCATTTTGCATGTTTCATTATGCCCTTCTTAATGTCCTGCTTTTATTTTTCATTATTTTATCTTTTATGGCAAAATTACCTTATGGCCAATTTGTCACTCAGTGAAACTGTTTGTGGTAAAAAGCTTATGGCAAAGATGCTTATGGAGAAAATGCTGGATACACAAATCCTTTCCCTTCTCTGGGTTCCCCAGCATCTGGTTCATGCTGATATTAGAACATATATCATACTGCCTCATAATTATTGCCTGCAGGCCTATCTCCCAGGCTGGAATGTAACCTCCACCAGAGGATGAGGCCATATCACATTCCTCTTATAAACTCAGTTCACAGCACAGAGCCTGGCATATACATAGAAGCTCAGTTAAAAGAAGTTAAATTAAGGTATTGATTTTCTTGCCCCTTTTTTGCCTAGGATAGTTATCCTCCCCAACCAAGCAACTATTTACTGTCAAATGAATATTGGTCTTTTCTGAGCCAGATTTCCATTCCTAGGTCACTGCAAACATTCTTTTAGCCAGCTGGAGAGCCAAAGGTATGCAGCTCAGACTTCTCTTGGGTTAGAGAACAAGGGTTTAAATTGCCATGCCATAGTGGTCAGAAGACTCAGGCATCCGCCAGGCTTAGCTTGTAATCAAGCAGCATGATAAAAGGCTTGGGTCTGACATTTAGTTGTCCATCCTTATTACCCACCTACCCACCACCAATTTTCTTCTGTATATTTCAGAGCCTGAGCAAAGGACCAAAACACTTGTAGAGATATCCTGGGGGCATGGCATAATGTCTATGCTTCGGTTGGGATTTTTCTAAGGATAGCCATACAAGTGTTCAAAAGAGGAACTGGTGTGCAAAAGAGGAAACCAGAGAAAACCATGCCCATTGGTATAAGGGCTTCCTGAGGGCTCCCTCTTAAACAATGAACCCCCAAACTCAGATTTACTGAAGAGCCAGAACCCCCAGAGAACCTTACATTTCTTGAAAGTGGACATTACCTGTCCACTTTCAAGGTCCAAGAAAAAGTTCAGATGAGCTTAAGCCCCTCCCTCCTTTGCATCCCTCTTCCAGTCTTTAAAGCTTACAGCAGCTGGTAGGAGCTTCAAACTGGTCAGTCTGGGGCATTCCCTGAGGCTTACAGCATGAGGAAAAGTATCTCAAGCCCCAGGAGCCAATTCCTGGAGGTCTTTTGGGGGCATTTGGGAGTCTCTGATTACATGGCAGACCACAGAGATCACTGATATTGAAGCATACACATGGGGCCGATCTTTGGGGAATAACCTGACATTGGTTTAAGGCTAACCAGAAGATGTCTCCAATTACTGGTGTGAATAGAAGTGGACAAAGTGGAAGCAGTGACAGATTTTATTTTCTGAGGATCCAAAATCACTGCGGATGGTGACTGCAGCTATGAAATTAAAAGACACTTGCTCTTGGAAGGAAGACTATGGCAAACCTAGACAGAATATTAAAAGGCAGAGACATCTCTTTGCAGACAAAGGTCTGTACAGTCAAACTATGGTTTTTCCTGTAGTCATGTATGGGTGTAAGAGTTGGACCATAAAGAAAGCTGAGCACCAAAGAATTGATGCTTTTGAACTGTGGGGCTGGAGAAGACTCTTGAGAGTCCCTTGGACAGCAAGGAGATCAAACCAGTCAATCCTAAAGGAAATCACTCCTGAATATTCATTGCAAGGACTGATGCTGAAGCTGAAGCTCCAGTACTTTGGCCACCTGATGTGAAGAGCCAACTCATTGGAAAAGACCTAGGTGTGAGAAAAAGATTGAAGGCAAGAAAAGAAGGAGGGCGACAGAGGATGAGATGATTAGATAGCTCACTGACTCAATGGACATGAGTTTGAGCAAACTCCAGGAGATAGTGAAGGACAGGGAGGGCTGACATATTGCAGTCCATGGGGTCACAAAGAGTCAGACACGACTGAGTGACTGAACAACAACAAATTGGTGTTTAAGGATTTGGAGACTCAATCTTGGGGTTTAGAGAATCAGAGTAAAAAACCTTTATTTCCATTAGTTTTATTATTTGTAAAACTATTGTAAGATTCATATGGAAAAAGGGAGGGGGCAGAGTAGGAGTTGTTTATGTGGAGTACATGTGAATTGATAGGTACAATGAAGGAAATGGGGAAAAGGATTAAAGGAAAGGTCAAGGAGATGACTGTAGGGGTGTAGGTGGGCAATCACTTGAAGGTTTGCAGGGAGAATAGGAATTATTGCCTCATTAAGGGTAAATACTTGAAAGATCGGGGAACCCAGTCTTTTTCTAGCCTAAGAATGAGGCTGGGAAAGGTCTGGATTGGCTTTGAAATCTATTGGAGAGGAAATCCAGGCATGAGCAAGCACTCTTTCTTTCTTGATTGTATTCTTCTCCCTAGAGTCTTGGGGAATTTAATCTTAGAACTCAAGGCTCTTCAGTCCATATTTACAGTATGCATGCATGGGCCATCTCTTTATGGAAAATATTTCTCTTGAAAGTGAGTTTAGAAACAATTACTTCACTTATAAACAAAAACAGAAAACTAAACAAATGAGAAAAAAAAATCACCTTAGTGCTGCTGAGGATGAAGGAAGAGCGGGGGAAGAGAATGTATTTCCCATACTACCTACTATAAATAAAAAGACCAATAGGAAATGGAAGAGTTAGGATTTTCTAAAGGGTGAACACCTATCTGCCATACTGATTCCGTGACTGTAATTTCATAAAATATTTATTGAGCACCTATAATACACTAGAGGTTAAGAAGTGACTTAGGCAAGGCCCTGCCTTCAAGGAATTCACAGTTTATGGGAGAAAACTCATGAATGGGTTCTGTACAATGACAGGACCATTGAGTTTGTGAATGGGGTAGCCTGGGTCATAGACAGTCATGCCTGTAAGCACAGAAGTAGGTCTATTTACTGACAAAGGATGTGGCTGGGATCAGCTGCACTTCTGATCCTCCATTCAAAATCTACGTTTAGGTAGAAAAAGGGTGCAGCTCAGCTTTGCAATGGATTCAGGATACAGCTGCTAAATCTAACTACAGTTCTTTTGGCACTGGTAACTGGGCTGTATTCTGCCTGGCGGCCAAAGACTGCCAAATCTTGATTTAAGACATTGACTTTCCAAAGAAAAATAGCTATAATGAAAATAGCTTATGTCTTACATAAACTCTTAGCAATATAACAAACACATTACCTTTAAATAGGACCCATAGTATTTTGTTATGTATGAACTGTCACTCTGACTCAAAACAGTTATTTCTTACTGTGTGTCTTTTGTTTCCACAAGCTTTATGATTTTAATAGCACCTATTTGACTCTACCCAACGATGAATTCATTTTAAAACTTGTCCCAAAGTACCCTCCTCAACATTTTAATTCTTTGCCTTCATGATCTTAAGTCACAACTTTCCTGAGCTTTGGCTTCATCAACAAATCAGGGACAATGATGTTCAAAGCACTAGATAGTTGTCAGGTTCAAATGAGATAAATATACGTGAAAGTAGGAGCTTATCTGAAAAACTGTCCTCATTTTTTTTTAATTGGAGGATAATTGTTTTACAATGTTGTGTTGGCTTCTGCCATTCAACATCGTGACTCAGCCGTATGTATACATATTTCCCCTCCCTCCTGCCCATGTCAGACCACCCCTCTAGGTTGTCAGAGTGCCAGGCTGAGCTCCCTGTGTTACACAGCAGCTTCCCACTAGCTATCTGTTTTACATATGATTATATATCTCAGTGCTACTCTCTCAATTTGTCCCATCCTCTCCTTTCCCCATAGCATCCACAAGTCCTTTCTCTATGTCTCCATCTGTATTCCTGCCCTGCAAATAGGTTCATTGTATGTACCATTTTTCTAGATTGCTGGTACATATATACAATGGAATATTATTCAGCCATAAAAAGGAATGCATTTGAGTCAGTTCTAGTGAGGTGGATGAATCTAGTGAATCTAGTGAAGTAAGTCAGAAAAACAAATACTGTCTATTAACGCATATAATATGGAATCTAGAAAAACTGTCCCCGTGTTAAATCTGAATGAGAAATCTTATAGCCTTGGCTCTTGACTTCAAGCCATTATGTCCTAAAGGATGAATCTTCTCCCTGGATAAGTATATGAAAGGGGCAGAAAAGTTGGTGACATAAAGGTGAACTGACTGTGAGAGTACCCTACTGATATTGGTCACCAGGCATTTACCCTGTTCCATCCTCTCCTCTCTCTGTTGGTCACTTAGTTAAAAATGTTAACCTTGCTGGATGAGGGATGCTACTCCTTCAGCAGAAAAAAAGGGGGAGGACCCTAAAGTCACGAGAGCCTTTCTTTTAAAAAAAATGGGCTTTTGGACTTGACAGCATCTAGTATGACATATATGGGGTATTTAGAGCCCAACTAAAGACTGATAATCGATGGTAATAAACAATAAAATATCTTCTGTATGTTATGACACAGGTACATAAATCTGTCAATTATTACAATTTTTTAAAAGCCAGTTCATAATATATTTGGACATACAGAACTGTCCAACTCGAAAAAAACATTGTGGCTTTAAAAAAGTTGAGATTAAAACAACTATTCAGTTCAACAATTTAAAAATATTGAGTAAAGTAGTGAATTAAAAGTAACTGGCAAAAGCCTTTCACTGGATAAAACAAAGTGATAATTGTGTTGGATTTTCTTAACTCATTATTTCAGAATTTAATTATAACGCATAATACTGTCTGGAATCTCCTACACATGGCCAATTCCCAGCCAACAGATTTGCAGCTGGACCACTTTCTCCATATGGGATGTCATTATTCTTTTTACCCATTATTTTGAATTTCTAATTTATTTTTAAGTTATTCAATTGATTAAATATTACATTTTAGGATATAGCTCAGTTTTTTCCCACATATGCCAGAATGGTGACTAAGAACACAGGTGGACATTTAACTTGTTTAAACATGTACTGCAATACACATTATAATTTTGATAAAAAATAATGACTTTTTATCAAAAGTTATGAAAAAGATTTACAAGTTAGCAAATAACAAGCAGTGATACACCAATAATTCAAGAAACCAACCTCAGTAATACAGATGTCTATTTTATTAAAAAAGTTACAAACATGTGGACTGCAGGGTCGTCTTACAAAATGACAAGAATGAAATCTATTGGAAAAATTTTACTTTTACAAATATTTATAGGTCATTGTTCAATGTTTGTACTTGTTATTCGAGATTTTTTAACTTTCATTGATAAAGTTACAGTACATTAGATCCATGATAATAGGTTACATGATTTTATTTGCAGAGCCCTACTGCAGTGATTTGAACAACTCCTAAACAGATGCCATAGTAAAGACGAGACATATATTGCATTTAATTTATTATCCTAATAAGCAACTTGACATGCAATCTATTGAGGAAGCTAAAATAACTTTTGGTCCCTTTTCTTAAAATGTGCTGGAGAAATCACCTTTAAATCACTTTCCCCTGACTCCTGTGATCCTAAGTGAATTCAAGTTAAATTTGCTGCTGAGGTCAGTGACAGAGCAAGAGAGAGAGAACAAGAACTATCCATAGGAAAGAAACACTGTATTTTTTAAAAAATCCATCTGCAGAAAATTTAAATCATCATGAATTATTTGATTCCTTTAGAATTTCACAAAAGCTAATAAAAATGAACCACAATCACTTAACCTACTTTGAACTGAGCTTTTGGTTTTAAGTTTGGTATTAAAGTGCAAACTTAAATTAGGTATTCATTTCAAGCAGTTTATAAATAAGAAACTAAGTTTCAATTGCCTCCACCCTTACAATCTCACCATAAAATTCAAAATCTAAGATCAAGAGTCCACTTTGAGGGAATTCGATCAGGAATCAAATGCAACACGATTTTAAAAAGGAAAACAAAGTTTAATTAATTTCTACACAATAATTAACGGTCATACTGACCAATAAATCACATGAATGTAGATATCACTTTATCTGAACATCACACACAATATAAATTTAAAATTGCCACACCCTTCCAAAAACCATCACTGCATATATTAGAGCTTTCCTTGACAAAGTTATTGAGCTATTATTATTATAGATCAAAAGTCTGGTTTTGGTTTTTTTGTTTTATTTAGAAGCATGTTCAAATGACTAAAGCTGGGCTCCTAAAATCGAGAACTTTGGTGCAGTAGGTGAGCTGCAGTTACTAACTTCTGCAAATTAAAAGCACACAACTAAAACCAAGTAAAAACCCATCAACAAAATACTGTCAAACTTACAAAATTTTTAAATCATTGCTAGAAAAAGCGCTCATTTATCATGATGTTAGAACTGAATCACAAGATTACTCTTTATAAGTTTACTTTCTGTTTCTATACCTGTGTTATTGTTAAATGTTCAAGTATTCAGACAAAATGTGCTGATTAGGTAAACAACATGGAAGGCAATGGCTATTAGAAGCACATTTGCAAAAAGAATAAACAAAAACAAACAAAGGAAAAAACGCCGAGACTTGGCACTATCTTCCCTCCTGTTACACAGATTTTTGTCTCTACTACAAACATGCTTCTTGAAAAATAACTAAAAAGCAATTGTGATAGTGCAAGAAAACTTTAACAAATATTGCTTTAAACTATTATTCAGAAAGACAAATATTAAGAACTACAAAGTGTATATGATTTTATTTGAATTTAATTTTACATGTGCAGAAGTCTACTAGATGTCACTTACAAGCCTGACAGGCAAAGCTGAGCTATCTCTGTTTAGGTATACAATTAATTTACCATGGATACAATATCCCTTTTCAAAGGCATTGCTAAGTAGGTCATAACTAAATTTAGAACTTCACAGAAAGGAAAATGTTACTGCTGCAATTTGATGCTGTAAATGAGATTAACACATGTGGAAACCTAATGGAATCAAATGCTTAACTCTTTAGCTAAATGCGCTACAATTTCAAATATCAACCTTAAGTTTCAGAACATGTTAACACAAAAACACATCACAAACTGCACTTGAAGAAAAGGGATAGTCCATCCACACAGGTAAAATATGATCTTTAGTTTCTTTTTACAACACTGCCACACGTAAACAAAGTCTGAAAGTATTAACCAATCACTTAAAGGAGAAAGATTTTACAAATAGAATGAAGCACTGGTGCGAGGTAATATACAGAAGTAACCATTTGTTTAAGGCTCAATTTTTTTCTCCATTATAACTTTCTTTTAAAAGGCATTGAGTAGGTAATACTGAGCTTGAGTATTTAATAAATACAAGTTGAGAAACTGATTAAAGAAATCAATTAAAATATTAAAAATTAATTCTTGCATATTAGCCATCATTAAGAACTTAGAAAGCTACAAAAGGACTGATTGATAAAGAACAGATTTTAAACATATGGTAAACGTGCTAAGCATTCCTGTTTAAGGTCAATGGATCTTGAAGGCCAAAGACCTTATGCACTTAATTAGATGTATGGCAACATGCTGTAATAGAGACAGGTTTACCAAGGCTCAGTTCTGCAACCCAGGTTGTAAAGTTCTCCAAAGCAGCATCTGTGCAAATTTCCTCTGAGTTTTATCTGCAATTAAGATAAAAATATCATAAAAATGCAGAAATATAGATTACAGTTTAAAATGAGAACACTGACAACAGATCACTATACACATACAAGTGGTACCAAAATCGTAAAGTGGAATTTCACTGTGTTCCTCATAAATTTATGTAAAAATAATCTGCAGTTCAAGAGTCAGTAAATTATAGCAACACTATAATAATGCCTTGGATGAAATACATACTTCATTGCATAAAGTATACAATATTTAAATTATTATATGTTTAAAAGATCTTAATAGCATAAAAGTGGCAAATGTTACTACTTTGATCTTTTCATATTTTTAATGGGAAATAGTATTAAATGTATAGTGATTATGAACTAACTTGATAATATGCAAAAGATCAAAAAAATTTTTGCATTAAAAGAAGTTGTTAATCAGGACATTGGTTATTTAAGCTTAAGAAAGTCCAGTTTCCTCATCATGAAAATAAGGATAAAATTCTTTCCTGACAGGGTTGTGGTAATAAATATCACATAAGGCACTATGTGAAAGCACTTTATATGTCAAATGTCAGGTAATTTTTTCTTTTCTCAACAATGTTTAAATTTCTAGAGAACAGGATTATGTCTTTGATATCCAAATTAAAGACCTTTATATTTTTATTTTTAGACCCATTTGAATTTTTATACCTATTTGAACACAACAGTATTTCATTCTATATGTAATTCATTGTGAGGATTTGTCAGTAATTCAAACTGGACTTTCTTCAATAATATGAATTAATAAGCTGACTATAAATTTTAATCCACACTTTTCAAAATAAGCAATTACAAAGAGTTGGGGATTTTCGAATATGAATATGTCTCAAATAGGGAAGACTTGGATGATTTAATAATTCAGGTATTCTCTGAAATAAAATTGAGGAAATAATTATTTCTAGCCAAAATAAACACTAAGAATACAAATCAGCTTATTAACCATAAATAAAAGGTGATATATGTGGTATTTCTCACTCTCTAAAAACCTGGTTAACATTTGGTCTATCCACATTCCATAGGATGAGAATACTCCAGTGAAATCAAGAGACACAAATAAATCCCAGGTCAAATTCAACAATATTAATATAAGGCGTACTATTAAAATATTAATACCTACTACTTTTCAAGAGAGTACTACATTTTAATGCTCTGCAGTAATAAATCCTGAGGCAAAAGCATGCATTAAGCGAAAAACGACAGTCCTTCTAAGATTAGAAGTACATAGAATGCAAATGTTACTGCTCCATACTGTGAACACAAAATTTCTAGTGTACCAAAACTCTCATTCATTTAAAAACATTCCAGAAGCTTTGAAGGCAGCTGGTCAAAGTCATACTTTTAACTCTCAGGATATCACATCTAGACACACTACAGAAGTATAGCTTGCTGCTTGTGAAACAGAACACAAGTGATCCTTGTCCTCACTCTCAACTTTCCAGCCAGACACGCAACAAATCTGAACTCTGGAGGCTTCTGCTCAAATTCTTGCTTAACTGGTTTCACTTTTCCACTTTTTTTCTAATTAGATTTTGTTATGAAAGAGAGAGAGGAAAGAAAAAAAAAAAAGAAATCCCAAACAGTCCAAACCTTTTGCTCAGGAAATTATGAAATAGGGTCTCCCAAGTGGGGTAAATCAGTACACGAGAATACCAAACACAGAACTGAAAGAACAAAGATCATTATTTATGTCAGCATGAAGAAAAAGGGAGACTCTTGATTCAAGACCAACACATAATTTCACGTGGCAGCAGAATGCCTGGGATATTAACAAAGGCTCCTGAAAGGCTTAGCAGTTTATGAGTGTCTTTTAGCTTAGCTGGATTTAGCATTTCTAAATACAGTGGTATTTACTACCATTCTTTTTAGCAAAAATAAATATGCAATCATAATCAATTTTAACTTTTTCCAGTTCTATACATATGACGTTCTGGGGACTTAACCAAAGGAACTTTTTAAAAACTACATTTTGCTTCATTTTTTTACTTGGCATGTTCATATCCCATTTAAATATTAGTTATATTAACAAAGCACTAGGCTAGAATTCTGTTGACAGTTAATATTTCTGTTAAATATCTTGTTTGTTTCTCCACTGTAACACTGATGAAGCTTATTAGGTGGTGAAGTGAGAGAACTAGGGTCAAACACAGAGAGCAGAAGCTGAACCTATGGCATAGAATCTGCAAATGGAAGGGGACCTGTGCTCCAAGGAGAACATGCACCCTAAAAGTTTCAGTAAACCCAGGGTAGAAAGAAAAAACTATTTTTCTTACATCCTACACCTAAAATCTCTAAGTTTAAATTAATATGATGAATTCAATTCTGAGATTTCAAATAATATGACCATGCTCACTGATGATAAGCAGCAGTGTGAGCCCAATGATCTGATCCCAGGTGCTAACTTTGAATTAAACAGGTAGGGGACTGTTCCCTTCAACCCTAAATTGCTTTTTCTGAATCCAATATTCCTAAGACTGTGGCTAATCAAAGGAATTTGGGAGTATGTTTTTAGTAGGATAAATTTTTCCAACAGCTGACAGGATTTAAGTTTTTCTTGGTGATAGTATCTTCTGGATTTTAGAATTCCACCATGAGTAATCCCACGAGGAGAATCTTTCCTGAAGTATGGCTAGAATACTTCCTCAGTGGCAATTCTCCAATTCCATGATGCAATTTTTGTTAATTCTACTGATGGTTCATTCTAAGCTAGAGAGGTAAAAGAGTAAAAGTGAATGGTTCAAATGCATTTCATTCTGCAATAAAAGCCTATTCTTGAGGTTAAAAGGAAATAATTAAAGCAGGAACAGATATACAATCATTTTAGTCACCAGACACCTCCACACCTAGAACAGGTCTGACTAGGCACCTATCCACTCCGAACAGTCCCAAACCACGAGCCCTGTAGGGGTCAGTGAAGGTCTGGGAGAAGTAGAGGGCAGAAAGGACGAGGCAACTCTCTTCTCTCCTTTACCCCAGGTCCATTACAGGTCTATAGGGTACACACTAGCCCAAGGCTGCCATGTCACAGGCTCCATTTTGGCTCATTATGTGAGCTGGATGACACACAAACATTTAGATAAGCTTAGGTATTTTCTCTAAAGTGACATGCAAGATGGATCGGCGGTGGGGCGAGGGAAGGGGGGAGGGGGAGGAAGTATCTATCTGAAACTGTAATTTCAGCAACAGAATTCCACCCTGGTGTTTTACTAATATGATTAATACTTAACTTGGACATGAAAATGCCAGCATTTAATGTGATTTAATTTTCATGATGTCCCCCTCACATCTGCTAAATCCCCAGCATGTCATATCTAATTAAAAGGTGGACAAAAGATTTGAAACAATTCTGATTCCACACACTTATTTATTTTTTAAACAGCTGGAAATGCTAATTGATTTCACTGTGCTTAGAAATATAAGGCCAGCTAGACTAAAATGACACTCATAGATGGTTCAGCCTTTCAGGAGCCTTTGTTAACATCCCGGCATTCTGCTGCCACGTGAAATGATGTGCTAGTCTTGAATCAAGAATCTCCCTTTTTCTTCTGGCTGACATATATAATGAACTGAGGCCGACATAAATAATGATCTTTGTTCTTTCAGTTTGATTCCTGGTGTTTGGTACTCTTATGCACCATTTACTCTCGTTGGGAGAACCTGTTCATAATACAGAGAAAAATATGATAAAATCCTACAGGAGACCTTCTAACTGTAGTGAATTTTTATATTCCTGTCTTTTTTTTTAAGAAAAAAATAAAACACAGTAACTTCTGTCAATACTGGACTGAGATATAGGGATCCTTGAAAAATAATCTTAAAAAAACAAACAAACCCTATATGCCAGTATTTACCAAAAGCTCACATTTTAGGAATAACTTCCCACTTTTCAGGGAATTAACAGAATATTTTCAGGGAATTAACAGAATATTTTGCTTCTATTTGGCATTCTTTCTGTTTCGAAACCGCCTCTACCCTTCCCCCATCTACTCAAATCCTACCCATTCTTCAAGGCCTAACTCAAATGCTACTGCTCCCCAGTTCCTCTAAATCAGTGCTTCTTAACCAGGGCAATTTTGCCCTCCAGGAGATACTTGGCGATGTCTGGAAATATTTCTGTTCATCACAACAGAGGGATGGAGGAAATACTCCTGGCATCTGATAGGTAGAGGCCAAGGATGCTGCTAAACATTCTGCAATGCACAGAATGCAATGCTTCCTACAACAAAGAGCAATGAATGTTGAGAAACCTGCTCTAACTTTGGTCTCTCCTTTCCCTAAACCCCAACCGCACTGTGATTTACTTCTGTTATAGTATTATGAGACTGTTAAGAAAACATTAATCATTCTCAACGACAGTATATCACAACAGCCAAATGTCAACTCTTTACATTAACAGCAAGGAGCTATGATATAGTTAACAAAATCAAGATAAGGCTGCAACACTGTATCACAGTAAGGCAGGCTCCTCAGGTCAGTAAGGAAACCAGCCATGAAAGTAGCACGTAAGGAATCTGGCACTGCTTCCAAACTTACACTAAGATTACTGCCAGTGGGAGGGTGAAAGGTGGGGAAACCATCCTGGGGGACGTGCAGATAAACAGGTGTTGGGCAAGAGACTGGTGACTCCAATTGAAGGGTGATAAGAAATAAATGTGAGGTATTATCAGAAGTAATTCTTAGAGCATTAATAAACTTTCCCTTTCAGTTAAAGAGAAAACTATTTACAACAATCACAGTCCTTCTGACTTATCTGAGTCTTACTATCTCTAATGTGGACAAGGTTCTCTTCTAAACATTAAGGACAAACATTTCTCAAATCACCTTTACTTGTCAAAGTTTTATCTTCAATCTAGATCTGGGACTGATGGACCTCAGAGCTCTGTGACTCAAGCTACAGGACTCAGAATCTATCACCTACTTTTAAAAAATAAATAGTAAGCAGGAACAAACTTTATGGACCTTTGATTAAAGATACCTAACCGCATCAGTTCAATCATATTTGATAGCAAAAACTCCACTGCATATAGTGTTTTGTTCTAAAAGATCTTGGTCAGGGGACATCCTGTAACATTTTTAGAAATTCAGCTGATTAGATATTTTATTTCAAGGCTCACACCTTTAATTGTGTATTCTGCTTATAAAAAAAAAAAAAAACTACCCAGGCAACTTAACTCAATATTATAAAAGAAGCAATTATTGATACTATTATTTTCTGATTTTAGTACTTTAGTTAACAAATATAAACATAGTTTGCTTGAGATATTAAAAAGTCTATTTAGTAATTCCTATAGGTAATCAGACAGATTAAAAGTAATTTAGATCACAAAAGTTGCAAAATGAAATAAACTCAGAAATAACTCAGAATAAGAAAGCTTTAAAAATAGCTTTATACATCTTTCATTTGCCAACTTGACTAAGACAGTGGTCCTCCACATGTATGAAATCCATTTTATTGTTTCCTTCCAATAGCTGTCTGCAATAATTATGGGGGAAAAATTGGGAATGTTTTGCGGGAGCTGGTTAATTTTTTATAAAGACGATAAAACTAAATGCATACAACATGTTATTTGCCTGGTTAAAAATGTCAGAGAAGTAGAGCATAATGGTAAAGATGCAACATCACACACAACTTGTTCAAACTTGAAGCTGGCTTAAGATTTAAGAAGAGACACTGTGGAGACAAGAACGCTGGACTCAATCACCTACATACTGCCTCAAAAAACTATATTGCAAGTATGATGTTATCAACAAAACATACACTGGGCTACAGTCTGCAGAGTGACGCTATTTGCTAACAGATGGAGCTAGGTATAAGACAACAAATGTGTTTTCATCACATTCTGGTATGCTCAAAAGTTGATGAGTGAAAGCATTTTGAATAAAGCACTGTTGTCATCCTTCATTTTCAAAGATGACAGTAGCTGACAGGAAATCTTGTCTGAAAAAAATGAATTAGGGACCGTTAGTCTTTTCTCCAGGGAGCACATATAAAGCCAGACCTTTGATTAGGAATCATTTGTGCGATCTGAAATGGCTGTTGCCATTTGCAACACTGCCTCTTAGACTTGAGGTCAGTCTTGGCTCAAACAATCAATTCCATTCCTGATATTGTCTGGCTAGTCTGGCATTTTCTGCAGTTTCTCAGTCATCCAGGATATTGGTTGTCTTACCTTATTATCTAGGTATTATTGCCTAGGTGAGACTATCTGTCCAATTACAATCTAGATTAAAAGATTGTGATATGAATAAAGTTATCTTATTTTAAATGATCAGTAAGTTTTACAGAACCTTACTTTAAAAAAAAATGCATTCATTTAAAAACACTTTTATTAAGTTATTTAGCCCAATGAGAGGTTTGAAGATTTTGCCGTTGTTCTTATTAATTCCATTATTTATTAAGCTGAATATAACTGTTTCCTGGGCTTGGGATTGTCCATTCTAAACACACTGCAGATGATTTCACCAGTTTCTCATCTGGACTATATTATTCATAATGAGTCAAGGTACACTGTGGCACTATAGTTTGTTATTATCAGAGGTCACTTAAGCCCCTCCAGTGTAACATACATATGAACTTAATTAAATAATCGTTCTGCTAAATCTAGCACTTGGGTGATTAGTAAATTGATGATTTCAATTAAAGCAGCTCTCCAGCTCGTGATAGAAAAGCACAGAAAACACAAAACTAATCATCTTCTCAAGTTATTACTGGATGTTCTCCCATGCACTTTGAATGCTAAATCACCCAAACGGGAAAATTATCCTTTAACTCACCCCACCCCAAAGGAATGTTACAGATCAGAGAGAGAACAGCAAACTCACTTTAAAAAATGAATCCTGGTATTGGGAGTACAGACAATTTCTTACCTTCATTTTACTGACCTGTCTCTTTTTCAGTTATCTGTATTGAATGTTGATTATTTTGTGCTAACGGAAATTTTTTTTTCAAAAATAAAGAAATTTAAGGTAGCATGTGGATTAATATTAAGCTTTTTGTTATACTTGATCAAAAACATAAGGTTCCATCGACAACTAACCTGCTCGGTATGGCCATGATTGAGGTTATCTTTTTATTTTTTACTGGACAACGCAAGTTGTACAACATTGATCTTGCTTCTCGGGTAGGGAAGAATAGTTCATTTGCCTGACGATCTCAGCAAAAAGTTCATCCACCATTGATTTACTTTTTGCCGATGTCTCCATGAAAGGACAGCCCCATTCTTGAGCCAGAGCTCTGCCTTCTGAAGACATAACCTCTCTTTCTGGTTCCAGATCCACTTTATTTCCTACTAGGATCAGTGGGACTTTTTCATATCTCTTCACTCTGACAATCTGATCTCTCATTGGCTTGATATCCTATGTAAACAATCACAAAGAGAGAGAAAAAAATTATGCTGTTTGCAAAACCATAAAAGAAATATTGCAATATCCCAAGAAGTCATCCCTCAGTGAGTAGAGAAAGCTGAATCCACAATAGAACCACACACCCAAATGGAGAAAATGTCACTTTCTCCATTGAAGTAGGAATAGATAATTTCCATAGGCCCTATCTGCTGGATTTATCAAGAATATAAAATGTAGGTTGAAAAAAACTTTAGGATTCATTTAGTCACTTCTTTCCCTCAGTTGACATGGATTTCAAAAGCAAATCCCCAAATATGATGAATCCAAAAGAGTGTCTGGCCACGTCCTTAAACTTGCCGGCTTGTCATCACTCCTGGTAACACCTGTTACCCCAGCACAGGATTGCAGCATCTATACATTCCTAGCCATTTAGCAAGACCACTTGAGAGAAAGTGTTTTAGGTGGGAAGAAAAACACGGCCTTGTGCCTAGAAGACCAAACACTTCAGTGTTTCGTTTTAAATGTAATGGTATGCCTCAATCCTTAAAATACCCTTCAGTATTAGAAGTTACTGTACACTAGTGAGCAACTCCTGGGAGGGACAATGCCGGGTAGGGGGGCAGATTTGGGCCGGAAGAAGTCAAATTTTCCTTTGCCTATGTTCGGGTATATTATGTGAATTTCCTCTCTCGTATATATTATTACAAAAAAATACGAGCCTTAGCAATTCTCTAGGAGGGTCAATTTTCAAGGGGTAGTATCGATTTAAGACAATGTAATAATTGTATAGTGTAATTTACTAATACATTGCACTTCTTGAATTTTTTGTAACTAACTTGAAAAGTTTGACTTAAATATAACACATGTGCTTAATCTGAACAGTTACAGCACACAAAATTTACATGCAGGATGAAGGAAAAAGAAGGGACTGAAAATTTACAAAAACATACAGTTGACAGTTGCAACAATTTTGTTGGATCACGTATCAATTCAGTCTTCTTGGCTAAGCTTCTTTCCCCTGTGTCCAGCTAAGAATCCAAATTGATGGCATTTGGGCTTAAAAGAGTTTAAGTCTCTATTGAAATAATGGCAGTTTTTCACTCCCTATGTATGTGTATAAAAAGAAGTAGCTATAATGGATATCTTATGAAAAACCCTTCAAAAGACTGCCAGCCTGAAGAGAGTAAGCTAATAGAATAACAAATGTCCCAAGGATCCTGTAGAAAGAAAACGCCTGTCAAATAGCACCTTTAGCACACTGGTACTTTCTGGAGAAAAATGCTTTTATAACAGTTGTGCTTTGGAATTTAAGTCTGTATAAAATGAACTTTAGTCTGGTCACAGCAACTTTGATTAATTTACCAATTACTTATCTTTAAAAGAAAAAAAAACCCTGAAGTTGCTACATCAGGTCACTGGGAAAGTTCATTTAAGATAAAATACTAAGAAAAGTGAAATTAGCACAATGGCTTAGCTAAAGCACTTAATGTCTCTTAAGTAAGCAACATTAAGTGCATACCTTTAAATGCAGAAAAAAATATCCATTTCCTAAGTCAATGAAGGTCAATATAATGGGTCAATAAGAGGTTATTTATTTTCAAGGAATAAATAGCAACATTTATTGCATCTCTTAAAATAATGTTAAACCTCCAGCCTGTCTCCCAGTGAAGGACACTACAGATCTTTTCAGAGAAACTGGACCACCACCTGGCTGGGGTGGGGGGTTAAAAATCTACACTTGTTCAGTGTTCCCAGACCCACATATTTTCTTTAGTCAATGTTATCAGAATCAATTTGGCTGAACTGAAAAAAAAAAAAAGAGAGAGAGAGAGAGATCATTCTAGATTTTTGTTATTAATTTTAGATACTAGTCTTTTCAATTACTAACTTCCCTTCACACCCTCCAAGTAAGTAGAGTACCTAGAAGGCAGGTCTTGAGTTCATCATCTTGTAGCCCTAAGATTTAGAAATCTGGTTGAGAGACTTGGGTGAGAACAAAAGGGGGAGGGCGAAGCAGACGCAGAGGAATTTATCTGTGGAACAGATAATCTTCTCAAATAATTTTCCTTACAAAGTGCTCTATTTGCCCGAGATTATCTTTTAAATGTTGTTTGCTTGAGTACCTTAACGAAGGCTTGTGGACTTGAACAAGCAACTTCAGAAGGCAATAGTCCAGGCTAAACATACACAAGCTGACATTTCTTTTTCACTTCTCTTTCACTTAAAAATAACTTTAAAACATTTGTTGACGGCTGCGACTTTAGTCCTCTCTACAGAAACAACTGGATACTTTTCCGTGCCAGGAGTAACCTCAAAAATGCGCCATGTCTAACTTTCAAAAGCAAAACAGTCATTTACGCACGGTGCAAGCAAACCAGAAGTAAATGTAGGATTACCACACCCCCCTCTTACAAATTATAAGACTTGGTTTGGTTACCTGAAAAGACTGTTGATTAACCAGGCTGTAAACTAGGATGAAACCTTGGCCGTTTTTGATGTAGAGATCTCTCATGGAAGCAAACTGCTCAGTTCCTGCGGTGTCCAGAATTTCCAGCACGGAGGGGGAAGAGTCCACTTCGATCTCTTTGCGGTAGAAATCTTCAATGGTGGGGTCATATTTCTCAATGAAAGTCCCAGTGACAAACTGCACAGTCAGGGCGGATTTGCCAACCCCTCCGCTCCCTAACACCACTACCTTGTATTCCCTCATTGAGTTTCACCTTCACCAACTCCTACCAAAGGGAGGGGAAAATAACACCCCGCTCGCTGCGGCGCGGCTCGGAGAGGCGGAAGGTGGGCGGAAATCTGCGAACCCGGGAGGAGAGTGCAGAGGAGCCGAGGGGCCGACGGGGGAAGAAGAGGAAGTTAAAAGGAGGGGGGAGGGGAAAGAGCGAAGTGTCGGGGTGGGTGGGGATGGGATGGTAATGCCCTTCCTATAGGAACTGAAGCCCAGGCAGGGGGCGTGGGGAAAGGGCGAGCCCTGAGCAGCCCGGAGGAGGGCAGGGGGAGGCGAGACGCGTCCCCGAAGGGAAGTGGAGGGGGGGGATGCCGCAGCACCGACGGGGACCCCCGCGGCAAGACAGGCGTCCAAGGAGCCCGCGGCCGGGGGCTGCCCCGCACCCCTCCTTCGCCCTTCACACAAAGGGGCCCAGGGACCCCGCTTCCTGCTCGCGCCGCCGAGCCGGCCCGGGCCTGTGGGCTCTGCTCCAGTCGCTGTCGCCCGGGCGGGTCTCTGGGCCGCGGCTCCCGCGGGTGTCGTCCGGCCTGTGAAGCGGGGGAGAGGGCGCGCGTTACGAGCCTGACACTCGCCCCAGCCGGGCAGCCCGGCCGGCCGCCTCCTGCGGCTCCCACCCGGACCCGGCCGCCACCGCCGCCGCTTACCCTGCCGTCCGCACCCGCCTGGCCGCCTGGGAAACTCTGTCACGCCAAGGCCATGGCGAGAGGCCGGTTCCTCCGTCTCACCGCCTCCCTGCGCTACCGCTCGCAGAGGGGAAAGGGGGCGGGGCCCGTCCGGCGGCGGCGGCGGCGGCGGCCGCTGGGACTCCAAGCGAACCCACCTCTTTTTTTCCTCACCCCCCCACCCCACCCCACCCCCAGCACACACCCGGAAGGGTTTCCTGACACACTGGTTGAGGTGCCCCAGTTCCCCGAGACTGGACAGGATCACTTCCGGTGGGGAAAGTCCCACCTCTCCGGGGCGAGCCGGGTGGCGCTGGGGCCGCGCCCTGCTGGGCGAGACGGCGGGGACGGTTTCGGCTCGGAGCTGCGGCCTTGGCAAAGGGCCTCTCTCGGGACCTCTGGAGTCTCCTTTTCCGCTCGGCCGCCCGCAGCTGCTGTTTCTGCTGCTGATGCTGCGGATAGTCCCACCCCGACCTCGCGGAAGCCCCTCCGCGTCTCAGCGGCCCCCAGCCCGGCCTGAAGACTCGATCGGCCTGGGGCGGATCTGATGACCCGGAGCACGAGCCAAACATCCCCGGACTAGAAGCAGCAGAGAAAGTAAAACAGCCAAGAAAGTGGACTCTCTTTGCTGGTCTTCCTTCTGCTTGGTATTTTTCGAAGGAACGCGTGCAAACAGCCTTCGACTTCACTAATGGTTCTGATTCCCTCTGTGATGTGTTTTCTTGAGCCGTGCTGACAAATAATTGAACACACACACAGGGTACTTTATCACCTGGCAAATCTGCCTTGTCTCCACCAGCAAATGCCAGAGTCGCTTCTTTTTTATCACCAGGCTCAAAAAACAACAGGATTAGAAGTAGACTTTATTAAGGTACTCTAACTCAGTTTTGCCTCTTTTTTATTCCAACCGCTACGCAGCAAGGAAGCGTGGATTGGCAATTGTTTAGGCCAGCAGACTCACTCTTTTCATTATCTTTTAAGGCACAGCAATTGAACTTGGCTCTCCCAAGTTAAACTTTGTTTTAATGACCATCCTTCATAATCTTTGAAATTCAAAGGACTCTAAGGTTAAACACACTAAGTTTCTATTTTTAGATTAAATTGTTACTTCTTACATGTCTTTCCCTCTGCTTTCTACTTGCAAACTTTGTGTCACATCCACAGAGCCCCGGGGTCAGAAGCCTAGGTTATATTTTAGGCACGTCACTCCCTTTTGACTCGGGCATGCACACAGAAAACCTGAAAGAGTAAGTAGCCTGTGGAGTTAAAAATGACCTCAAATCCCCCTTGCAAGCCCTAAGGGCCCAACTGTATAAAAAGAGATTACCAAGCCCCAATTGTTAGATATTAGAAAACAAGCAAATTAGTGTGAAGTCCTGATGTGTCTCTCCAGTACTCCCCCAATGTCACTTACAGTATCCGAAGGACAGTTCAGTTCAGTTTCTTCTCAGCCTAGAGCTGGTGTAATCTGTCCCGCGAAGTCTCCAGCTCTGGCTCCAGCTGGCCCGAGTCCCGCCTGATATCTGAGACACTGCCCTCTGCTGGAAGAGGTTTGGTCTGTAAATTATGAGTTTCCTCATAAGTCACTGCTTTTTTTTCACACGTGCTGTTGCCTGATTTGGAGCTCTGCTGCCCATCCTTGTCTGTTTCCAGACAGTCTGGGGACCCACAGCCCTGCCCCAGCCCTGCTTGTGACAGGGAAATTCCTCTTCTGATCTCACAGTCAGTACTAAGTAATTGCCTCAAGTCTCTGCTGTTAATAAAACAGGGTGTCTCTCTTGCTAAGTTGATTTCACCTGTTGACAACTCTAATATCTCTGAACTTGTTGGCTACAGTATTTTGTAGAGAATTGTTTCTCTAGGGTCACTGTCATGGACTACAGAGTTGACAAATGTCACACAGCCCGAAGATCCTTCTAAACTTTCTTAGGAAGGGTATTCATTACAGTGTTTAGGAAAGTAAACAATTGGAAGTAATTTAAACATCCTTCAATAGATGATTTAAAAAATAATGTGTGTATACACTCAAAAAATAGGATACTGTGCAGCTATTAAAAAGAGAAGAGTATATTTGTAAATGCTGATATGAAAAGGTGGCCAAGATATATTGTAAGGATGAAGAAAAAGCAAGATACTGAACAAATACATGTGTGCTCAGTTGCTTCTGCTGTGTCTGACTCTTTTCGACCCTATGGACTTGTGGCCCAGCAGGCTCCTCTGTCCATGGGATTCTCCAGGCAAGAATCCTGGAATGGTTTGTCCCCACTCCTCCAGGGGATCTTCCCAACCCAGGGACTGAACCCACGTCTCCTTCACTTTCTGCATTGCAGGCAGATTCTTTACCACTGAGGACCAGGGACTAATATGTAGTTGCCCCCATTTGTGTAAAATATGTGGGAGTGGTGCAACATATAGTTATATAGCCATTAAAACCTGAAAGTCATTAATTATTAGTGAAGGATATTGTGAAAGGATTTTCATTTCCGTGTGTCATTTTAATTTTATGACAGTCATCAGGTATTCTTGGGGGAAAAAGGAATAAATATAATTTCATAATATTTTAAAGGAGAAAAAAATTTGTCGATCATCCTTTCCTCAAAACCAAACCAAACCCAATATCCTAACTGTCTAGGGATCAGTGGACAGGCCTGCCCCACTGAAACTCCCTCCTGCTCCTCCTGTCCTCTCCAAACATCTCTATACTTAGAAAAGTATTTTCACATACATTATCTCATTAGACTCCAGTTGTTCACCAGTTTACTTTTATTAGGCAATGAGAATATAAAGACTAGTGACAAGAGCACAGCCTGGCAGTTGAGAGCCAAGGGCTCCAAATTGATGGGGCCAAGCATTTAAAATAGCAGTTCTCCCACTTCCTAGCTGTGGGACCTCAAGCAAATGATTTCACCTGAGCCTCAAATGCCTTACCTCGAAAATGGAGCTAATCATTAAATGTGAGACTATAATGAATTATTATATGCAAAATGCTTAGCACAGTCCCTTGCTCATTATGAAACTTCAATAAATGCTAGCTATTAGGCTTTTTTTCAAGATTTAATAAAATGTTTTTCTAAAAAAAAAAGTGAACATGGAGAAGAAAACAAAAGTTTACAAGTCCAAGTATCTCCAAATGGCACAAAAATAGTAATTCAGTTACTCTTTCCAAAAGTATTTATTGTTAAAGGCTTTTTGTGTTTCCTTTTGGGGCAAAATGTTTATATGCTAGTATAGCTATCAATCCATCTTCTATGTGTGTTCTTTTACTACGAAAGTAATCTTACTACACACACCATTCTGCACCTTGCTTTTTCCACTTAATATATCTTGGTGATTTTTCCATTTCAGAACATATGGACCCACTTCAGTTTTTTTAAATGGCTGAACCATGAATCAGTCAACCAGGTTCCTATTAAACAATGCTGGTTGCTTCTAGTTCTTTGCACTAACATCTTGCATGTGTCCTTGCCAGTTTAATGTTTAGGGTGAATTTCCAGTAGCTCAGTAATGGAAACAAAGTGTACTTGCATTAACATTCTTCTCATAAATATTACCAAATTGTCCTTCAAAGAGATCACAGTAATTCACATTTCCTGTGACTGCAGTGTGACCAACACAGAAATGTATCTGTTTCTTTATAACCTTGCCCTAAGCATTATTAATTGTAGTATTTTATAACTATTGTTACTTGCTTTAGGGTATTTTCCAGACTAACAAATACAGGCTAGTGTTACAGAAGGAATTTGGGTGTCAAAGTCAGACAGTCCTAACATTGCCCTTTGCCAGCTAGATCTCGATTCCCTTATTTGTAAAGCTGGGCATAATAGCAGTATCTAACTCATAAGGCTCCTCTGAAGAATAAATGAGTCAATCCATTAAAAGCTCTTAGCCTTCCAAACACTAACTGCTCAGTAAATGCAACTGTGCAAATAATAACTTTCCACTCCCAAGGCTCAAAGTCAGGAGGAGGGGTCACTTCTCCCAAGAATGTGCCCTTGAGATTTAGAACTTTTGCTTTAATTCTGTATGAATCTCTACTCCAAAGTAACTATTGCTGGGACAATCATTTTCAAGAACACAGCCGATTTTTACCACAGCCAAGAAATCTTAGAGTATAAATATAAACTGTATGCAGTATATGTAAGTTACAGGTACATAATCTCATTTTTATGCAATTAGCTTGGCACAGGTTTAAAGTGCTAAACAGTTTGCTTCAGGCACTAGTTGTTCACTTTTAGTTTACACTTCCGTTGTGATTGCTGGAGTCATTAACTCTTCTCGATAATTGAACCCTCTCACTTTCCAGGTCCTGGGTGGTGGGGGTAGGGGTGGAGGGAAAGACCAAGCCATGTTCTATCCACCTTGCAGGCTCTTCTCTTTTGCTTGAAGTTGCCTTTGAGTTAAACTGCAGAAGGCTGAGTCGGTAGTGTCTTTGGTCTTTGCCTACAGAAATCTTCAGCAGAGTATTGCCTCTTCTTCGGTGTTTTCGGGAGGCCTCTTCCTATCAGATTGTCCTGGGTTCTTTCCAGCCTCAAAGATTCCAATCTTCTTTTTAAAATCTTGCCTCCAGCTACACCACCTGTTAGTTCTGCATGTCAGTCCCCGCCGGGTACACACAGAATCCATTTTATACCTTTGTTATCTTTTCCTCATTATTAAAAAATGCTTTGGTAAAACATTTTGAAAAGAAATATTTAAAGACCATCCCACTAGCCAAAAGAAAAAAAATCACCATTATATTTTAATGCCATTCACATATTTTTTTTCTCTGAGAATGAAATAATACTTTTAAACTAAGCATGGGGTCATATACTTTGGCAAGCTGCTTTTACTTCCTGAATCTTCATATCTGTGTAAAATATTAAAAATGCTCATGTACCCCTCTTAGCCTGAGTATGTCTTTTCCCTCGTATCTTTAGCTTTCCAATTAGTATTTAATCACATTTAACCTTGCCCACCTGGAATCCTTCATCCACCCAATGGGATTTCACTGGAAGGACTGCTCACCACATAGGCCACTACCCCAGTCCGGCCATGCAAACAATCCTCTGGAGACACAAATCTCTTGTTTTCCAGATGTGACAGCTCAGGGAGGTAGTTCCTTGGAACTCAGAGGCCTACTAAATAGGTATGTACCTAAAACAGATCTGAATTCCTTAATCATCTTCCCTCTCCATTTCTTTTTAACTTCAAAGGTAGCAGTTAGGAAAAAAGCATTTTCTAATTCATCAAGTACCAAATAAATGTAAGGAATTAGTTTTAATAATAACTAGGATCTTTTATTGTTTATATCTCATGTTTATTGAAAATTTTAATCTGGTGTTTAACCAAACTCTTCATTTCCATGCATCTGAATCACCTGGAGGTGTTGTTACATTACAGATGGCTGGGTCTCAGTCCCAGAGTTTCCAACTCCAGGGCAGGGCCAATAATTCGCATGTCTAGATTCCCAGATGACGCGGCTGCTGCTGATCCTAGGAGCACACTTTAAGCACACTGTTCTAAAAAGTGGTAGGACTTTGTTGTTAGATCCTCCCTGATCAAAATTCATTAATCTATTCACTCAACACACATTAGTTGAATTCCTACTCTATGCCAAGGCCTTTGCTAGATAGTGGGAATAAAAAGATGGATAAGACAGAGTCCCCTAAAGAGTTCATGGCCATTTGAGGAATACAGACAATGAAGTCAATATTTATATTGAAGTGTGGAGAGAGCCATAATAGAGATATGGCCAGGATGCTCTGAAAGACTTCTGTAGGGCATCAGGGGAGGATTTGGGGAGTCAGTGGTTTGCCTGTAGGCATCAAGGCCAGATAGGGTAGTAGGGGCCATACCCAGATAAAGAGAAGCCTTATTATTTCATCCTAGTATTTTGGAGTAACCATTTATTTCTTGCGCTCCCCTGACGGCTCCCACGGTAAAGCATCTGCCTCCAATGTGGGAGACCTGGGCTCAATTTCTGGGTCGAGAAGATCCCCTGGAGAAGGAAATGGCAATCCACTCCAGCACTGTTGCCTGGAAAATCCCATGGACAGAGGAGCCTGGTTGGCTGCAGTCCATGGGGTCGCGAAGAGTCAAACACAACTGAATGACTTCACTATCACTTTCAGCTGAGGGGTTTGACTTTAGCTCTGGAGGCTGTAGGAAGTCATGGAAGGTGGTTTTTCGAAGGTGGAGTGCTACTGCACTGAGCCAAAGCAGAGGATTCAGGATCCAGGCCTAAATTCTAATAGTGGCTGTGCTACTTGTATGACCTGGGGCAAGTTACTTAACCTTGGTTGGCTTTCCCTTTCCTCCTGTGTAAAGGGGAAAATAGCATTTACCTTATTTAGGTGTTGTGATGATTAAGTAAGAAAAATTACCTAAATGCCTGGCATGTGTTTAATGAATGGTGATTATGATCAGGTTTGAACTTTAGAAAGCTAAAGACATGAAAGACATGCCTCTCAGATAACTATTCATTTCAAATGAATGCCATTCATTTGAAACTACCAGGCTAGTTCAAATATCAACTAAGTATCATTCATATTTATACATATTATATATTTTTAATTTAATGTGTGTAAAATAAAAGACTTCTCAGCCATAAAAAATGAAGGAAATACTGACATTTTTGGCAACATGTATAAACCTAGAGGGCATTATGCTAGGTGAAAAGTCAAACAGAGAAAGACAAATATGGTACAACCTCACCCATATGTAGAATCAAAAAAACAAAAATCTCACAGAAACAGAGAGTAAATTGGTGATTGCCAGGGGAAGTGTATGGGGAAATGAGTGAAGGTGGTCAGTGTTCAAACTTTCAGTTATAAGATGAATACATTCTAGAGTTGGAATGCACAGCCTTGCAACTGTAGTTAACAATACTGTATTGAGTACTTGAAAGTTGCTAAGAGTAAATCTTAGATGGTCTTACCACAGATACAAACAAGGTAACTAAGTGAGGTGCAGATGTATTAACTAACCTTATTGTGGTCACCATTTCACAATATATACATATATGGAATTGTCTCATTGCACACGTGACCTTTACACAGTGTTCTGTGCTAATTATATCTCAATAAAGCTGGGGATGAAAAGTCATTTCTCCCTCCCTCATTTACTAGTTCATTCTTTTTGCAAATGGTAGTTTACGGTAGTTCCATAAGGCTAAATTTCACCTGTTTAATATAAACCCTTAATGTGAACTTGAGGATTCTTCAATAGTTGAAAGTATGGTTATGAAAACATTGTGGATTTCAGTCCCATCTGACTCAGCTTCCAAGGGGAGTTTATGCTATATATTCACAACTTACAGAAAGGGAAATTCAGACTTACTTGGGCCTTCATGTGCTTTCAGGAACTTCCCTAGCAGGTAACCAAAACTGAGACTAGAAAGAAATTGCCTAAACATTGAATTCTTAGTCATTTAAAAGAACTGGTGCCTGAATGCTTTAAAAGGCTGATACTGTATAAATCTTGTTAATGTTTTTAGAAAAAATTTGGAGCAGCTAGTTGAATATGCAGAGTTCCAGCACTAGGTGTCAGCAATAGATTAAATTAGAAACTCCCACTTTTTTCTTTTATTTTCAAAGTTTTTATAACAAAAATAAAATACATTTCCTGGATTTTAGAAAAGAAGACACAACACACTTCCTTGCCGCTGTGACATCAGTGGAAAGATGCTCCTGAGAGAATAACCATGACTCCAGAAACTGTAAGTCTTAGTTTGACCTTCAAATTTGAATGGCGTGGAACTCAATTTTGTGTCAACTGGAAAGCTACAGTATTAAAGTGTTGAGGTAAGGGTGAGCCAGTTCCTAAATGTCTATATAATGAATTACTTCATACACAGAAATATAATGCTGACCACAGCCCTGGTGCCATTAACTCATTGAATGCTGTTCCCATGTGGACAAGATGAACAAAATTAACATAAAGTTTCACTTTGAGCCCTGGGAGTTTGTCCTATCCTGTGTCTGGTCTGGTATGTAGAGAGATTTGAGAAACATTTGCATGACAGTTCTTTCCTAAACTTTGTGATAACCTAAATAATAGTGTGTATATCTCTAATCCTCCTACACTTCCACCAGTGTCATGAAGCAAGTTTGTTTGAAGTAAGTCTGACTATATCTTTCTGTTGATTTCAGCAATTCCCTATCAAGATAGACTGCAAATACGTATGCGTAGAATATAAGGTCGTCTACAGTCTTGTCCCTGCTTAACTTCTGCATCTATTGAGATGATCATATAGTCATATTCTTCAATTTGTTGGTGTGGTACATCACACTGATTATTTTACAGACATTGAAAACTCCTTTCATCCCTGGGATAAATTCCACTTGATCATGAATGTGTGACCCTTTTAATGTATTGTTGGATTCAGTTTGCTAGTATTTTGTTGAAGATTTTTGCATCTATGCTCATCTGTGATATTGGCCTCTAATTTTCTTTTATTATGCTGTCTTTGGTTTTGTTATCAGGGTGATGGTGGCCTCACAGAGTGAGGTCAAATGCATTCCTTCCTCTGCAACTCCTTAGAATAGTTTCAGAAGGATAAGTATTAACTCTTTTCTAAATGTTTGGTAGAATTCACCTGTGAAGCCATCTGGTCCTGGACCTTTGTTGGGAGTGTTTAAGTCACTGATTTATTTTCATTACTGGTAATTGGTCTGTGCATATTTTCTATTTCTTCCTGGTTCAGTCTTGGGAGATTGTACCTTTCTAGTAATTTGTCCATTTCTTCTAGGTTATCCATTTTATTGGTGTATAGTTCCTCTTCCCTGCCTTCTAAGTACATCCCTCACCGTCACATCCTTTATGTTTTAGTACAACTAAGCTCATCATGGTTTTGGTTTTAGTAAATTTTCACCCAGTCTCAAGGGCCTAAATACTACCTATTATTCTGCAGAATCCCAAACGTCCACATGCAGTCCAGACTACTCCCTTCAGCTCTAGATTCGCTCTTACTCTGTAGTTATACTTGTCTGTATTCAGACATCTCAGATTTAACATATCCAACACTGAACTTTGACAACCACCTCTCCTCAAAAACAAACAAAAAAAAAATAGAAGAAGAAGGAGGAGAAGAAGAAAAACCCATGCTCCTCAGTGATCTTCAGAATCTCAGTAAATGGCAATTTTAGCTTTCAGCTATTCAGGTCAACCCCTTGCAGTGGTCCTTGAGTCTTTTGTTTCTCTCCTGCCATATCCAATCCATGTGGAGATGCTAAAGGAATTAACTTCATAATATATCCAAAATTTGCCTACTTCTGTTACCAAATCAAACTTGAGTCCACTCATCCATAAAAGCAACTTACTGACACTGGGTTAGAAGATGGGTTAGGTAGAGAATTAAGAAAAACAAAAGACATCAAGACTTTTACCTGAAGGGGGAGAATCTAATTCAGAGTCACTACCAAGGATAGTCTCAGAATTTACATTCTCCAAAGACTCTGTTTTTGCTAATCCACAGCATAGTTCCCATATTATGGGCTTCCTCCTGCATTTATGGGCTTCCCTGGTCGCTCACATGCTAAAGAATCTGCCTGCGATGCAGGAGACCTGGGTTTGATCCCTGGGTTGGGAAGATCCCCTGGAGGAGGGCAGGGCAACCCACTCCAGTATTTTTGCCTGGAGAGTCCCCATAGACAGAGGAGCCTGGTGGGCTACAGTCCAAGGGGTTGCAGAGTCGGACACGACTGAGCGACTAAGCATACAACACAGGTTGCGCTAGTGGTGAAGGGGCCACCTGCAATGCAGGAGACATAAGAGACACGGGTTCGATCCCTAGGTTGGGAAGATCCCCTGGAGGAAGGCATGACACCCCATTCCAGTATGCTTGCCTGGAGAATTGCAGAGGAGCCTGGCGGGCCACAGTCCATGGGGTCGCAGAGTTGGACGTGACTGAGCCACTGAGCACGTGGCAGCTCATAGCATGTTTCCATGAGTTAAAAGCCAAGATATTGAAGGTTTGTGGCAGTAGAGAGTTGTGTTATTTAGAAATGCTATCTTTACGATTTGAAAACTGACCCCAAACAACTAGCAAATTGTACGTCAGGCTTCTGTGTCCATGGAATTTTCCAGGCAAGAATACTGGAGCTAGTTGCCATTTCCTTCCCCAGGGGATCTTCCCAACCCAGAGACAGAACCCACATTGGCAGGCAAGTTCTTTACCACTGGGACCACCTGGGACTCCCTGGTATATTATCAAATATTAATTATCATGTGACATCCCTTATGTTCAGAATCTAAAAAGAAATGATACAAATGAACTTATTTATAAAGCAGAAACAGACTCACAGACTTGGAGAACAAATTTATGGTTGCCAGAGGGAAAGAATGGCAGGGAAGAAAGGATAGTTAGGGAGCTTACACTATTGACATGTATACATTGCTGTATTTAAAAATGGATAACCAACAAGGTCCTACTGTATAGCACAGGGAACTCCACTCAATGTTAGGTGGAAGCCTGGAGTTTGGGGGCAATGGATACATGTATATGTATGGCTGAGTTTCTTTGCTGTCCACCTGAAACTGTTATATCACTGTTAACCAGCTATACTCCAATATAAAATAAAAGATTAAAAATACTACAGAGAGAAAAAAATAATAAAAGTAAAAAAATTTGGTTCTTCTGGTTGGACTTTTGCCTAATGTAGTCATAATCACATCACATAATCACATCATTTAAACCAACATTTTGATTGAACACAACTTCACATTTTGGGTGTTACTGGCAATTGGACAATGTTTACTTACTACTCCATATGGGCTGAAGGTAAACAAGCTGAATTATTTATTTTTATATCTGCTTATATTGATCCAAACAAATATGTCATTAATATCTGCTAATGCTATTATTTGATTGAAGTAAAATTGGACATGTATTATTATGAATAATGGGGATTTTTGTAAAATATTTGAGACTGACTGCTAGGTATTATAAAAGAGATTCTGCTGATTTTTGCCTATACATCAAGAAAAGCACCTATGCAGTATCATGTTAGGAAATGAGTGGCTGGGGCTTGAACTGGGACCATTATACCAAAGTGTAATGTATTTTCAGCAGTAAATCAGAAGTCAGAGGAGTTACAGTAAATCTACAGCCAGAAGAGTTACAGAAATAAGGCTGCCAACCCATGTTGGATATACAAAGTTCATTCAAGTAATAAGCAACTAGGAGATCTTATCAACCACTGAAATGTGGCATGCTGGCTATAGCAGGGCACAGAGAAGTCTGAACGTCTGGGTTTGAAAGCCTGCTTCTGAAACAGCACTCTAACTTCTTACACAACAGATGCATCACTTCTTCTCTCTGAGTTTCAATCTCCTGATGCTCTTTCTAGCTCTGTTGTCTATGAATCTATGATTCTACTCAGTATGAGGCACTGTGCTAGGTGTTTCAAGGGAGCCAAAGTTGTACAAGACACTGTCCATGTTCTTAAAAATCAAAATAAGGATTTGAATGGTTCTATGCATATTTAACAAATTTGCTACAGGTACTCAAGAAGGCTTCAAGTATTGAGGTAGAGATGGAGTGTACATAGGATGATGGCACAATTCAGACAGCGCAACAGAGCTATGATGCTTGTCTTAGCATCAGTTTTGTTTATTCTGCTCCAAATATCTATTTATACATGGCTAATATGAAGTGATAACATTGATTTAAAAACAAACATGCCAGAACTGAAGCATGTGTTCAGTCTCTTTGAAAGAGTATTCGGATACTTGATAAGTCCCTTCCTAGCCTGTGGCACATGTTCAGATTTACTCAGTTGGAATAGATCTTGGTCACTGGAGAATAGACAAGGTGTCTGGGAATAGCCGTGTGTCACTTAGAGTGAAGTCAAATGAATAAGACGAGTGATAGAGCTAGGCCCAACATTTTGAGTTGAAAATGAAGTGTGACAATTAACAAATGAGATTGGTTTTCTTGATGGCCATGTAATTGACTCTGAACGCAATTCTTATTCCTAGAGATGTTTTGAGCATCACGAGAAAAAGTAGATATTCTCCCAAGGGAAACAGTTTGAAAGGCAACAATACTCCTCTGGCATGCTTGTGATTTCAGGGTTTGTTTCATTACAAACACCAGCTACATTATAAACAGTTATATATTATACCTGATTGATCCTTGCTGTTACAGTTTTGGGACAAATAGCATCTTTCATCTGAAGGAAGACCTCTTAAAGTAACACTTACTGAACCTCTCCCTCCACTCAGGAATCTGTTGTGCTAAATTAGCTAGATAACTCCTACAGCAATCCTGTTTGAAGTAGGCATCATATCCTCCATTTTATAGATGAAAAAACTGAGGTTCAAAATAGTTAAGTGGTATATCAATAGTAGTCAAGATCTTGGAGTTCACCAAGTATCATAAAAGAACCCTTCTCCGTAGTGTATTTAAAGAGTTCTTGCACAGTTAGCAATGTTGGCTGTATGAGCACACTTTCTTCTGTGGGATGGTTGTAACACCAGTTTAACCAACCCAAGTACACCACTTCTTCCATACTTGCCTGCCAGAAGGTAACATAATCAACATGATTTTTTATTGTTTTCAGTTCAAGTCTCTTGATCCATAGCACATATTTACCTTGGTTCTTGGTAATAGTTCTTTTAACTCATCTCCATACTTCTAACATTTTGTACAGCCAAGAAAATAGTAACTATCCAACCCTACGTAACTCACTGATTACCTAGGTAATAATTCTGAACTATTTTCTTATCTTGCACCTGGGGATAAAAATATTTACCTTACCTCCCGTTTCAGAATTGATGGATGGTCTGAACGCAGTAATGTATTTGAATGGATGTTGAAGTATAATGCATGGTATAAAATGCACAGAATTGTTTTTTTCACATTGATTATGTGATTGACTAACTACTGAACCAATGTGGATATTGATGTAATTTGATCTAGGCTGGCTCCAGAGAAAGATTACTTTCTTTGTCTCAGCTCCAGAAAGCAGAAAGGAGTCATACATTACTAAAGACCAGGCCCTGTCAGATGTCAGTATGGCATCTGTTACTACTCATTATCAAAACAGTCAATTACATTTTGCAGTTTATACAAATACTGAATCATTGTGTTGTATACCTAAAACTAATGTTATATGTTAATTATATCTCAATTTTTTTTTAAAGTTTAAAACATGCAAAGTATAGTTTTGAGTTGAGAAGTTTTCTTAAAATCTACATTGTTGCTGCTTCATGAAAAAGATACAGAATGTGGTATAAGACTTACTTTAAGTTATGTTACAATAAAAGTTGAAATGAGTAGTATACACAAACCCCCAAACCCCATTCAATTAGATATTCTACATCAATGAACCAAATGGGGACTATTCTTCAAAAAGGCACCTGCTGCAGAGGGAAGCTGGTTGGTCTAGACAGGAAATACCAGGGGAAGGACCAAAAGATCTCAGCACAAGAAGCAGGGGCCCTCCCAGGGCTTTCAGCCCTGATTCTTGCCCACCATTTAAAGGCAGGCAAGGCTCTGGTGCATCCAGATCATCAGTTTTTTTTTTTTTTTTTTACTAAAACAAGAGGAGGGACAGAGAATAGTGCTCTGCTTATCTCTTTGGGTCACTGTGAAGAGATTTGTCAACTGTATGGAGCTATGCACAAGTAAGGAACCAACAAATGGTTTCTGAGTGCCTATTGTACACAGTGCACACCAATGAAACATTCACCTACCCTCAAAAACTGGCAGTCTATCAAAGAAAGAATAAAATACATAAAAATAAGAAAAGTAAGGTAGACAACTGTCAGTGCTAAAATAGAGAAAGACATTATTCTTAATGTATACAAGTAAATAAACTAAGCGGTGATTGAGATTGGTCAATAAAATGATTAAAATGATGAAATGATCCTTTTTAGGCAAACTGCTTTAGCATATTTGGTTTATTCCTTGTACTTAAGTAATGTATTTTTCAATTAGCAAACATTTACTGAGCAACTGCTATGTGCTAGTTCCTGTGCTAAAGGGCACAGATATACTGGGAGTTAAAAATGCACGTTCCTGCTTTCAATGAACTTATACTTAAGACAGAAGAAATAAACATATGCAAAAGTGAAAGTGAAGTCGCTCAGTCACGTCTGACTCTTTGCAACCCTATGGACTGTAGCCTACCAGGCCCTTCCATCCATGGGATTTTCCAGGCAAGAGTGCTGGAGTGGGTTGCCATTTCCTTCTCCAGGAGATCTTCCCAACTCAGGGACTGCACCCGGATCTCCCGCATTGTAGGCAGACGCTTTACCATCTGAGCCACCAGGGAAGTCTAAACATGTAAAGACATGATACAAAGTTTCAGGTATAATGGTGGACACTTGGACAGGCTCCAGTAAGGGGTAGCACAAAGGAAGCAGTGATTAGCTCTTGGGTGTGGCGGTGAATCTGGAAAACTTCATGGAGAAGGTTCCCCTTAAATATTAAATATTTAAATATTAAAGAAGAAGAAGGACTTCCTCAAGCAGACAAGATACAAAGAAGGAAGAACATCTCTGGCAAAGGAAAGGGCATGAACAAAAAGGCAAGGGTGCAAAGAGCCTGGGGAGTAAGTGGCCCCACTGAAATGAACTATGGGAAGGGAAGGGGCACCGGAAAAAGATGAGGTGACTTTTTGAGGTGGTTTATCACTTCATGGCAAATAGATGGGGAAGCAATGGAAACAGTGAAAGAATTTATTTTCTTGGGCTCCAAAATCACTGCAGATGGTGACTGCAGCCATGAACTTAAAAGACACTTGCTCATTGGAAGAAAAGCTATGACCAACCTAGACTGCATATTAAAAAGCAGAGACATTACTTTGCCAGCAAAGGTCCATCTAGTTGAGAGGGTAACAGGCAGGAAAGCCAGGGGTCTCCAAACAGAGGAAATAGCCTGCAAGTGTCAGACATGTTTATCTCTCTTAAGCGGCAGGAGGAAACAAACTAGTGATACTTTTTCCTTCTCTACACAAATTTAAAAGGAGGTTTCTCTTAAAATACTGTTCCACCTGGTTCCACCTGAAGTTAACTATTCTCAAACCTAGAGATAACCAATGCCTTTTTATGTTTGTCTTAAGCTATGCTAATATACTATGCATTTACCCCAAACTCTGATAGATAGAGTGCCTGATGAACTATGGAATGAGGTTCGTGACATTGTACAGGAGACAGGGATCAAGACCATCCCCATGGAAAAGAAATGCAAAAAGCAAAATGGCTGTCTGGGGAGGCCTTACAAATAGCTGTGAAAAGAAGAGAGGTGAAAAGCAAAGGAGAAAAGGAAAGATAAAAGCATCTGAATGCAGAATTCCAAAGAATAGCAAGAAGAGATAAGAAAGCCTTCTTCAGCGATCACTGCAAAGAAATAGAGGAAAACAACAGAATGGGAAAGACCTCTTCAAGAAAGATCTCTTCAAGAAAATTAGAGATACCAAGGAACATTTCATGCAAAAATGGGCTTGATAAAGGACAGAAATGGTATGGACCTAACAGAAGCAGAAGATATTAAGAAAAGGTGGCAAGAATACACAGAAGAACTGTACAAAAAAAATCTTCACGACCTAGATAATTGCGATGGTGTGATCACTCATCTAGAGCCAGACATCTTGGAATGTGAAGTCAAGTGGGCCTCAAAAAGCAACACTACGAACAAAGCTAGTGGAGGTGATGGAATTCCAGTTGAGCTGTTTCAAATCCTGAAAGATGATGCTGTCGAAGTGCTGCACTCAATATGCCAGCAAATTCGGAAAACTCAGCAGTGGCCACAGGACTGGAAAAGGTCAGTTTTCATTCCAATCCCAAAGAAAGACAATGCCAAAGAATATTCAAACTACTGCACAATTGCACTCATCTCATACGCTAGTAAAGTAGTGCTCAAAACTCTCCAAGCCAGGCTTCAGCAATACATGAACTGTGAACTACCTGATGTTCAAGCTGGTTTTAGAAAGGTCAGAGGAACCAGAGATGAAATTGCCAACATCTGCTGGATCATCAAAAAAGCAAGAGAGTTCCAGAAAAACATCTATTTCTGCTTTATTGACTATGCCAAAGCCTTTGAGTGTGTGGATTACAATAAACTGTGGAAAATTCTTCAAGAGATGGGACTACCAGACCACCTGACCTGCCTCTTGAGAAATCTGTATGCAGGTCAGGAAGAAACAGTTCGAACTAGACATGGAACAACAGACTGGTTCCAAACAGGAAAAGGAGTATGTCAAGGCTGTATACTGTCACCCTGCTTATTTAACTTCTATGCAGAGTACATCATGAGAAACGCTGGACTGGAAGAAACACAAGCTGGAATCAAGATTGCCAGGAGAAATATCAATAACCTCAGATATGCAGATGACACCACCCTCATGGCAGAAAGTGAAGAGGAGCTAAAAAGCCTCTTGATGAAAGTGAAAGAGGAGAGTGAAAAAGGTTGCTTAAAGCTCAACATTCAGAAAACAAAGATCATAGCATCTGGTCCCATCACTTCATGGGAAATAGATGGAGAAACAGTGGAAACAGTGTCAGACTTTTTGGGGGTCTCCAAAATCATGGCAGATGATGACTGCAGCCATGAAATTAAAAGACGCTTACTCCTTGGAAGAAAAGTTATGATTAACCTAGATAGTATATTCAAAAGCAGAGACATTACTTTGCCGACTAAGGTCCGTCTAGTCAAGGCTGTGGTTTTTCCAGTAGTCGTGAATGGATGTGAGAGTTGGACTGTGAAGAATGCTGAGCACTGAAGAATTGATGCTTTCAAACTGTGGTGTTGGAGAAGACTCTTGAGAGTCCCTTGGACTGCAAGGAGATCCAACCAGTCCATTCTGGAGGAGATCAGCCCTGGGATTTCTTTGGAAGGAATGATGCCAAAGCTGAAACTCCAGTACTTTGGCCACCTCATGAGAAGAGTTGATTCATTGGAAAAGACTCTGATGCTGGGAAGGATTGGAGGCAGGAGGAGAAGGGGAGGACAGAGGATGAGATGGCTGGATGGCATCACTGACTCGATGGATGTGAGTCTGAGTAAACTCCGGGAGATGGTGATGGACAGGGAGGCCTGGCATGCTGCGATTCATGGGGTCACAAAGAGTCGGACACGACTGAGCGACTGAACTGAACTTTCTTCAAGTTGTTTCCGCCTCTTGGCTCAGAACCTACTTGACAAACCAGTATGTTATACTCAGATATTGTTCCTCTAATCTGTGTAAATGAAACTATTTGTATGGTGATCTGCCCTTCTTCAAGATTCAAGTTAATCATTTTATGGCCCAGGATGAACGATTTGGTGCCAAGATTATCCCAAAATGCATCTTATGGATGAGGGGCCTGGTGCCATTCTGAGTTTTAAGACATTCCTTTCTTTCATTAACAGACTGCTGGTGACTATATAACATCCAGCTGAAGACCAGCAGGGGGTACTCTTTCTGCCCCCTTCTGATGCCTACATCAGAAGCTTTCTCTATCTCTTTATACTTTAATAAAACTTTATTACACAAAAGCTCTGAGTGATCAAGCCTCGTCTTGGCCCTGGATTGAATTCTTCTCCTCTGGGGGCCAAGAATCCCAGGGTCTTTATGTGATTCAACAACAACCTTTCATAGTCAAATCTGTGGTTTTTCCAGTAGTCATGTGTGGATGTGAGAGTTGGACCATAAAGAAAGCTGAGCATAGAAGAAATTGATGCTTTTGAACTGTGGTGTTAGAGAAGATTCTTGAGAGTCCCTTGGACTGCAAGAAGATCAAACCAGTCAGTCCTAAAGGAAATCAACTGTGGATATTCATGGGAAGGACTGATGCTGAAGTTGAAGCTCCAATACTTTGGCCACCTGATGCAAAGAACTGAGTCACTGGAAAAGACCTTGAGCTGGGAATGATTGAAGGCAGGAGGAGAAGGGGATGACAAAGGATAGGATGGTTGAATGGCATCACTAACTCGATGGACACGAGTTTGAGCAAGCTCCAGGAGTTGGTAATGGACAGGGAAGCCTGGCTTGCTGCAGTTCATGGGGTTGCAGGGTCCAACACAACTGAGTGACTGAACTAAACTGAACTGATTACTATCATTTGCATAGTTATCCCAGTTGGTTAAAGTCTCTCTGTGAATTCTTTTCCTTGTTGGGGGGTGGGGGGGTGGGGAAACAGTCATGAAAACTTCAAGTAGCCATTCAGGTTTCTAGAATTCCAAAGCAGTTATTACCTCCTTGAATGTTAGTAGTAGTCTGGAATATTTGTTGACTAAAGTCTGCACCTTCCATGGTACCATTCCTCCTGCCCCCACCCCCACCAGTGTGTGTCTGTATTGGCAGTATAGTTTACCAGTGTGCTGAGAATGGGTTCTTTAGCTGGAGAATCACCTATTGGCTACTGTGTAAGAGTTCACAGGAATGAGTGCTTGATGCTCCTGAGAAGCAGACATGTTAGTGCTCTTTGTGATCTATCTCCCACTCAAAATGGCAGAGTCTTTATCTACAGTTGACTCCAGGCTATCTTGCAGGAGCATCATTACTGCCTCTTCAAAAGGAGCTAGTCCTGCTTCAATAGCCATTTGCCATAGGGGAATTCCATTACCTCGCCTTACCAGCAGGATAGATTTTGTCTGGTGTTTACACTGAAGATGGAGGAAATGTAATTAAATTCTTTCAAGTGCTAGATTTACTTACACTATCAATTTACCACTAAACGCACCATTCTCATTTTGGAGAAAGAGAATAGGACCATATGTCTCAAACTTATCAACTCTCGGCACTTGCAGTAATAGCTTTCTGCTTAAAATCAAAGAAAGATTTGAGTTTTTGAGTCCCCCCGAAGCCCTCTAGTTAGAACCTTATGGATTTCGTGATTTGGAGCTGAATTGACTATACACTTTTGTTTAATGGAATGAATTTTGCAGTAAATCCAGTATCTTATTTGCAAAATGTCTTAGGGCAAATTTTGGAAACTTCTCCAAAGGGTAGTTCTCTCCTCCATCATTGCCCAGTGAAAACTATGTAAGAATTAGATTAAACAATACTACTGCCAATAAATCATGTACATGTTTGGCCCAGTGACAAAACACTGGCCTGTGTAAGAAAAACAAAACAGAGAAAACAAGGATAAGTATACATATTCATTTCCATGGAATATTATAAATATATAGAGAAACTTGGTAAAAGTTTTTGACAGCAAAGGGAATGATTTCACAGTTTTGTCCAAAAATATTATGGGACGCTTCTCCCACTGAGTTTAGGTGACTATTTATAGACAGAACAGAAATACATATGCATGTTCACATTTCTCTAATTTGTATACAATATATTTGATATTTGGATAAAAGCTCAAAAAAGAAAAAACTCGACCAAAATCTAATGGGGCATGGGACCTGTCCTCAAGTAGCTTATAGTGCAGTTGAAAAGAGAAGACTTCCAAAAATATCATCATTAAAGTCAAAGTTTATTAAAAGTGAAATGGATAGAACTAAAAGTAAAGCTTCACAGTACAGGCACACATCAGGAGCTCTGGGAAGTTAGGAAGATGAACAAAAGACTAATGGTAGCTCAAGTTTCATGAAGAATGTGTGATTTCAAAAACTAGGCACAGTTTGAATGAGGCATTCTGATTGAGAGGGGGGTGGGAAAGAGCAAAAGCATGAGAGAGTGAATATAATGGGCAGAAGGCAAAGAAGAGGCCAGGCTGACTAGGATGGAGTATGTGAGAATGTTGGCATGGTAGGGTAGACTCAGATTTGTCAGTGCAGGCTTAAGAGTTTGGTCTGGGTTCCACAGGCAAAGATGAGCCATCAGGATCCACTGAGCATTGTACTGACATTATGAAAGTAGTGTTGTGGGAAAATTAGACCAGGATTTATGGGATTACATATGGCCATCCAGATGGCAAATGCACCAATTGCAAAGATACTTACTTGCCAGAACTGTGAGCAGTGAGATGACTGTGAAGGGAAAGAGGCTGAAGGCTGGCATGAAATCAGGCCATGATGGAGGCTGGGGTCACCTGGATGAGCTCAGATAGGGAGAACAGATATTGTCAACTGGCAGTACAGAAGAGTTGAGATGAAACATTCTGATCATTCCAATACAGCATACCCAACAGAAAACAAGGAAATAGAGACACTAAAGAGAATCAAAGAGCTGGAATAGTGAGGGCTCATTGTTATCTGACCCCTGCCTCTCTTTTCAGACTAATTTTGATTCATGTGCCAGTCATATTGAACTGCCTATAGTTTTCAGAAAACAATGTTTTCTCATCTCTCCAGGCCTTGCCCTGAACACTCTTTCGCCCGTTTTTCCTGAATGCAATTGTTGTAGGCAGACTGGGACCCAAATATATCCAGTTCCTAACCCCTGGAACCTGTAAGTATGCTACATTACATCGTAAAAGGAACTATGAAGATATAATTAAGGTTATGGACCCCAAGATAGGTTAGATAATCTTAAGTTATCTGGGTGGGCCCAATCTAAGCACATGAGCCCTTGAAAGCACAGTACTTTTTCTAGCTGGAGTCAGAGGTATTTGGCAGGAGGAGTCAGAGAGAGCGGAAGTGTGAGAGGAACCCCACTCTTGCTGGAAGGAAGCCAGGTGGAAACCATGGGAAAGAATGAAGGTGGCTTCTAGGAACAAAGAGTGGCCTCTGGCTGACAGCCAGCAAGGAAATGGGGACCTCAGTCCTACAACTGAAGAAAACTGAATTTGGCAATCAACTTGAATGAGCTTGGAAGTGAATTTAACTCCAGAGCCCCAGAAAGGAATGTAGCTGCTGACACCTTGGTATTACCTTATGAGACTCAAAGCATAGAAACCAGCCAACGTACCGTGTACCCACACTTCTAAACCTGCAGAACTAGGAAATAATAAATGAATGTTGTTTTTAAGGCAATGATATTATAGTAGCCACAGAAAATGAATATAGCTCCCTTTACCACTCAGCTTAAACATCATACCTGGGAAGGCTTCCCTAAGATCCTCTTCTGGGTTCCCATAGCACTCTATGTTTCTTTACAAGGGCAGGGATGACATTATGTGGATGTCATCTGGTGTACAGCTGCTTCCCTCCTTAAGTATTGAATGCCTTGAAAGAAGGGACCATGTCTTAGTCACTTCGTATTTGTAAACATAGCAGTTAGCATAATGCCTGACAGCAGGTGCTCACTAAATACTGCAGTGGAAAGAGGAGGAAAATTAGAGGACGAAAATGTGGGCAGAAGAAAAATAATATTTTCAAATATGCAAGGTCTTAAAAATGTTGCCTATCATGCACCCTTGCTCAGGTGGTGATGCTCAACCAAAATAAAAATGTAAACCGAGAAAGAGATTCACAAAACAGGAATGCCATGCAGGGGAGAGGTGAAAAGGATTTATAAGATAATAGTTGCGCAGCAAGTTTAGAAAGAAAAGGGTTCAGACTGGAGCAGGGCAGAGGGCCTCAGGAGGGATATTTCTAGGGAGAAAAAGGCCTCAAAACCCAAACAAAACTAAACAACAATAACAGAACTGAGAGAGAATCTGAAAGCTCTGCTTACTGCCTGGCTCATCAGTAAATAACATTTGTGTACTCATAATGAGGCAAACTTTAAATTGTAATATAACTATCGCAAGAAGAGAGGAGGGGGATTTGTAAGAAAATTGAATCTCCATCTACTACAATATGACTCCAGTAGATTAATCATAATGATTCAAAAGATAAAAATGCATGCATGTTATTTAGCAATATGGACGTAAATGTCAGGAAAGACAGCTAATATATTGAAAGTGAGGTAGGGCAAATTGGGAGGAAAGGAAGGAAGACAAAGAGATGGGGTCTTGCTTTTTCTTCAGTAATATAAACCTTTAGACACAGTAGTATGCTATTGTAAATCAGCATATATTAGATAAAATAATGATTGCTTTTAAAAAGAATCAATGGGGGTTAAACATAAGGACATCAGGTTTTTTAAACGTCCAGTCTCTAAATCCTCTTCCCACAGATAACCTGTGGTTTTGTACTGTTCATTTTCAGAGAGGAAAAGTCTGATAAACTCTTTCATGCTGACATCCTAGATGCTTAAGGGGCTATCCTTGAAGGGGAGTGTCCTGGGGAGTGGGGTATATATTTTTCAAATAGGAATTTGGAGCAGGGCAATGCTAAGCAAGGAATAATTTCTGAATATGTATGCATGGGCATTACCACAAGTCCTGACCAGTATGGGATTTGATCACATGGGTTAGTGAGTGATATACTTGTAGCGTGGAAGATTTCACTGTGTTCTCAAATAGAGTCATATAATGAAACCAAACATTTGTATTGCATTTATAAAAGGTTTTCACCAAGGTTGTTTTATTTGAGGCCCATAAAGTAGGAGTTTCCCTGGTGGCTCAGTGGGGTAAAGAAACTGCCTGCAATGTAGGAGACGCGTGTTCAATCCCTGGGTTGTGAAAATCCCCCAGAGGAGAGCACAGCAACCCTCTCCAGTATTCTTGCCTGGAGAATCCCATGGACAGAGGAGCCTGGTGGGCTACAGTCCATGGGGTCGCAGAGAGTCGGACACGACTGAGCAACTAGGCATCCACACATAAGATCAAGATAATCCAGCTAATATGTGAATAAAGATGCAGCTGCAGTGACCCTCGGTATCACTCTACCAAGGTGCTTTCATGTAAATATTCTGTGTCCTCCTCCCTGCTGCCTTTAAAAACCCCTTGGCATTGAACTAATGCTGCACATGGGCCCAGCTCTTCCAGAATGTCTCCACTAATCTGCCCTGGCCCCTGATCCTTTTGTTTCCAAGGTAAGCAAAGGCAAGGTAAGAGCATCAGCAAGGAAAGGTCAGGCAGGTGAGGCTGAGTCGAGAAGCGGTTGGGGGAGAAACAGGGCCCCAGTGTCCTTTCTGTTTGATGGCTGGAATTATAAACATGGCATCTCTATATACTCAAAGCTCATCTCATCTCTGTCTTAGTGACCAATCCAGATGGCTATAGATCACAGATTACCCCCTCTATCCATCTAGCAAAAACAATGAGATGAACAGACACTCTTTCACATACAGATTCACAGACTTTAGCCCTTTCCAGTGCCTAGTACTCAAGGCAGAAGATGGGCCTTTAGGGTCCTACAAACTAAGAGAAAAATGTGAACAAAGTGCAGGTGTAGCAGTCTTCACAGAAAGTTTATCAGTCTTCCCAGCAAGGAACCAAAACAACATGCAAGGTCTGTCCCATCAGGGCTTCTCTGATTGCTCCAACCAGATACCTGGCAAGTTGGAGGCCATCCAGAGCAGTGTCCCAATCAGCACCTCAAGCAAACCTGCCAGCCCTAGTCAAAGCCTGGAAGGTTCCCCCACTGTGGGAATATCGGGAGGTGCCAAGCCTGGGAAGTGAAAGAGACATGATGAAAACTTTGCTCCACAGTTCTTCAAGGGGTGGCCTCTGGGAATGCCTTTGCATCCACTATTTGGTCGTTTTGAAAATCTGATTTGGTTAACTGTTGACCCTCCAGTGGTTGCAAATCCTCAGGCTGGCCTCCCTATGAAGCTAGGATGGAGGCTGATGGTGCCTGAGCAGTAAAGATGCCTCTGCCACATTTCTCCCATTTTCTGATAGCTCCTTCTTGTCTGTTTTAGTGACCAATCCAGATGGGTATAGGTCACAGATTACCCACTCTGTCCATCTAGCAAAAAAAATGAGATGAACAGACACACATTCACAAACAGGTATTTGAGACTTTCCCTGGATGTTTTGCATTTTAACAGAGGAGACATGAGAGAGAGCAACTCTTTACATAGCACTTCAGACATTCAAAAACACATGGAAATTTAGAGCTAACAGAACTCCTGGAAATCACCTGTCCACACCCTCCCTTTACGGAAGGGGAAACTAAAGCCCAGAGAGAGGAAGGGACTTCGTCATAGTGCTTATGGAGTTACTGGCAGATAGCCCAAGTTCTTCTATTTGTGGTTCCATCATCCCTTGAAATATTTCCCTTCTCTGAATAGTAAACTGTTTCATCACTGCTATGTCTGTGGTTTTGCCCCTGGGAAGGGAGGAACAAAAAGGAAGTGCACGTTAAGTAATTACCTATTTTTTTAGTTCTAGGATGGATTTTATTTAATCAAAATTGAAAAATAGTTGATTCACAGTGTTGTGAACCATTTCATTTTAAGACAATAACTCAGACATTGCAGGTATCACTCACTTCCCTACACATACTTAATCATATGACCCCACATAGCTGCAAGGGAGATTGGAAAATGTAGTCTTTATTCTGAGGAGCCAGGTTCATTGCTAAATCTCAGAGATTTATGTTACTAAAAGAAATAAAACAAGAAAATGGACAGTGGTAAAAACATTAGAGTCTCTACAATGTGCTGATTTGCTTCCCTTGTATAGGGAAAGGCAATTTTTTTTTTTTTTTAGAGGGAAAGTGGTTTGATGTTAGGCTAGGGAGGGTCTGAGGCAAGACCAACCAAAGTTAATAGTGCTTCAAGGTTGCTGGCTTGGATAATAGGACAGCGAAAGTATGCTTACACATTCTGGATTGGCTACTCACCAAAATTTAGCAGGATAAGGTGACACAGTCCTGACCAGAATGTCCCCAGGAGAGTCACTGCTACCTTTAAACTGAATCACTCAGCCTTCCTTACTCAGTTTTACTTTGCCTGTTATGAAAATGTCAGGTCAGTTTCTCTGTCTGTTCATATTCTCTGACAAGGGCATATTCCCCCAATGGACAGAGAAGTCTGAGAAGGGGGATCTGAATATTTTGGTTCTGGTCCAGATCACTGATATCATTCTTTTAGCTTGGCATATGTCAATTGCTGGGAGTCAGTAACATGGCACTGCTGTAGACTCATGGCAAAACAGAAGCAGAGATGCGAGCTAGATCAGTCCACTGAAATGAGATGTAAAGCAGGAACAGGCACGTATTCAGGCAAGCAGTCAGCACCAGGAGGTCTGAGACGAAGGGGAAATGTGGCCCAACAGAGGAGTCCATGGAACAGAGTAGTCCGATTAGTGGGCTGGTGCCACGGAGTAGAGGAGTCCAAGAAACGGACAGCCATCTGTCCATGGGGAGCAAAGCCTCAGCTGCTGACTAGGGCTCTGAGATAGGGCTCTGCCCCCAAGCACTGGGACAGATGTGAGCACTTTGAGATTGCAGGAAATGAGTCAGGTAGAGACCAAAGCAGATGCAGAGTATCATGCGCTCTGATGTTCAGGTAAGGAAGGAGGGATGGTGACTCAAGAAGCAAGTAATCCAGGGCTTAAGTTCTGTCACACAGTGCAGGAGAGAAGGAGGTTACGCTTGCTTCTGAGAAGGCAACCCCCTCTCAGTCCATGTTATGTCTATTATTCTCTATGTTCAAATTAGAAAACTGGGTATCATCTTTGACTCTTCCTCATCATCTTAGCCTATCCTATTTACGAGTAGCAAATCCTATGTATTCTATCTTCTGATGTTCTCTTGAAGCAATCCAATTATTTCCAGCCCTCTGCCATTATTTAGTTCAACCTATAACAAAATCTCTCCCTGAATTAAAGCAACAACTTTCTCCCTTGCCTCCCTGACTCCCCTTTGGTGCCCTACAATCCATCTGTTATGTGCTGAATTGTGTCACCCCACCAAAATTTGTATGTAGAGGTCCTAACCCCCAGTAACTCAGAATGTGACTATATTTGGAGATAGGATCTTTAAAGAGGTAATTAAGTATAAATAAGGCCATTAGACTGGGCCCTAATCCAATATGACTGGTGTCCTTATAAGAAGAGATCTAAGAAATAGGTACAGAAGGAAGACAAAGTGAAGGCCCAATGAGAAGATGGTGACCTACAAACTCAGGAGAGAGGACACAGGAGAAAGATCAAGGTGCCAACACCTTGATCTTGGACTTCTAGCCTTCAGAACTGTGAGAAAATTAATTCTGCTATTTAAGCCACTCAGTCACTGATCCTTTCTTGTGGCAACTCTGAGGAAACTAGTACACGATCCTCTATACTGCCTCCAGAGTGGCTTTTATTAAATGCAAAGTCCATCATGTCGGTTCTCTGTTTAAATCCCTCCTGCTTTCAGTCTCCAGTAACTAGAAATGAAGCTAAAATTTAAACATGTGTGTGTAAAGGCACTGGAAACTGGAAGCAATCAACACGGGGTGGGGGTGGGGGTCAAGATGTCAAAGAGTGTTGTGTGTGTAGATACACATATATACACACACAAGGAGATATTATTTCATATCTGTTAGAATGACTATTATCAGAAAGAAAAGAGATACCATTGTTAATGAGGATGTGGGGAAATTGGAACCCTTGTACATCTTCTAAGCTGCCTTAGAAGTAGGGGCAAAAGTAAAGTAGATGGGGTTTTCCAACGTTGAACCTGGCTTTGATTCAGCTTAGTCATGAATTCAGCAAAGGTACTCTGCCCTTACCTGACCTACTTAACAGAGAAAAGAGCGCATCTTCTCTGAGGGAAATAACGTCATCTGGAGCCTAGATTATTACTTTTACACAATTGGTTAACACTCATTCAAAACTTTCTAGGAATTGTAAGAGACAAGGTCATATGATTGAAAACCTAGGAAGAAAATACAGACAGTAGACACAAACCCACAAGTGATCCAGATATTTAGATTCACAGATAAAGAATTTCTAATAACTATGTGTTCAAAGAATAAAGGGAAAGGTGGAGAAATTATATGAAAAAAGAATTTAATCCAATTGTTGAAATCTATAAAGAATCAAATGGAAATCTGGCCTGCAACTGGCAATAACCAATAGAGTGCCACAGAAGTGAAATGCCAGTTCTAGGCATATTCTTTAAGAAGATTGGCAATTTCCAGTTCTTCTCTCTTAGAACACTCACTTTGAGGAGCCTTGTAGGAAGCCTGGCTCCTCTGCTGAAGGTACCATGTGGAGAGGAGAGGCCTTGAGCTTTTATGTATAGCAACAGAAGGCCAGACATCTCAGAGATGCAGCTTAGCCTCTGGATGACTCCAGTTGCCATCTGACTACAGCGGCAGGTTAGATCCTGAATAATACTGGCAGAAGAACTGCCCAGTGGAACACAGTCAACCCACAGAACAGTGGGAGAAAAGAGATGAATGTTTTAGCCATTATATCTTGGGGGTAGTTTGTCAGGTGACAATAGGTAATAGATAAACTGTTTTTCATAACTGCTCCATACCCCATACTATTAGCTAGGATACTGGGGATCTGATATCTGATGCTTCCTCCACACACACACACACTCTCCATGAAAAAGGCTTTGCCCCTAGATCATCCTCACTTCCATCTGAGCCAAGCCTCAGTATAATTTCTTCCCAGAAGGTAGAAGGTATTATTCCAATTCTCCTCTTGAGCTGTGCAAGAAAGACTTCAGTCCCAGACACTGGCATTTCTAGCATCAGTCGGCAGGTGAGGAAGCTCACAGAATGATTCCTAATCCATCACCCAGTCATCTCTTCCCTCTACCTGTTTGCCTGTCCAAAGGCTGATAATTGCTCAATGGAGGCTTCCCTGGTGGCTCAGACAGTAAAGAATCTGCCTGCAATACAGAAGACCTCGGTTCTTCTGCAGGTCCCTGGGCTGGGAAGATCCTCTGGAGAAGGGTATGGCAGCTCATTCCAGTATTCTGGCTTGGAGAATCCCCATAGACAGAGAAGTCTGGTGGGCTACAGTCCATGGAGTCACAAAGAGTTGGACACAACTGAACGACTAAGCATACTGCCTTTCTAGGGCACCGTATCCATCCATGACCACTGCATACCCTTACAAGTACTGGTTTCACTCAAAAATTCTCCCATATGAATGCCTGATGTCATCCTGAGTAAGGTTTGAATCAGACTGAGTTCAGAGGCATAATTCTGCTGCTTATTTAGTAAAGACATATCTGATTTTCATTTCCCTAAGAGTTCTACTTCAACAGGTCCTGTGAAAACATTAATTTGCTACTGTGATAATTTCAGTGTATCTTCTTGAAATAGCTGATAGGCATATAATCCAAGAAGACCACTTGTATAAAGAAATCTTCCTTGCATTGTTTTATTTATTATGCACATCTTTATTTTGTTAATATAGCCAACTCGATTATCTAGGCTATGAAAGGGCTAAGTGGTGTAAATAATCCATAACATTGGAGAAAAGGTCATTTATATCTGCCTTAGGGATGTAATATAGTTCACCCCCCTCAGCAGCAGCAGGTGTGCCTAATTGATTTTGCTTAGACTAATACTAGAATTAACACACACTCTGAACACGTATATACTAAAAACATATTGGTAACTGAGCAGGGAGGGCTGATCCAAGATTCTTATGAAGCTGTTTGATGTACAATTTCCCTACAAAATCTTGAATCCTCTTTGTAATGAATCTATCAGATTCCCCATATGAACTGAGAGCTTGTCCTCATTTTGACAGGCTGCATACCAGTCCCAAAGATGCAATCATTTCTCATATTCTCAAAAACTTTCTTCATGATTTACCTCCAAAACCTGCCCTCCTTTCCCCCTGTCAGTCATGAGATAATCCAGGCTGCTGTATTCACTCATCCATTGTAATGTCTGTCCCTGAGGGACTTTGGGGGCTAGATGAGAGGTTTGATGGGCAGGCAGGGAAGAACACATTGGGATCAGCCATAAGCCTACATGGCTTCAGTCACCCTCTTTAGCCTGATTACTGCTAAACTTCTCTACCTGGCTCAGACCTCTCTCCCAAAATTTTCTGATGTGTGGATATGCCTATTCATCTCCCCTGCCTGTCCCACAGGACCTTCACCTGAATTTCTCTTCCTCACTCCCTTCCAAATCTACTCCTCTATACTTTTATATCAATGGCTGGTACCACTGTCCATCTAGTCCTCAAACTAAGAACTTGGGAATCTTCCTTGTCTTCTCCTCTTCACCTCTGTCCTTCTCTACCTGCCCCAGTTCTTGGTGATTTACCCCCTTGATTATTACGTCTATCTCTATCTACCCTCTTTTCTCCTCAAACCAAGCCTCTATCACCTTTTGTCTGTTCAAAACAAACATTCCCATAATTGACTTACTTACATCAAATCTTGCTCCCACCCCCATCCATCTTCCACACAGGAAAGACATATAAGCACTGTTCTTTATTTTCTTTCTTTTTTTTAATGCAGTTAAAAAAAAACTGACCCTCCTTACTCTCCTTCAGCTTCTCAGGAATTCTGCCAGCTAGTGTACACTGATCTTAGTAACTGAAGGTTTATTTTACTTTTATTTTTTAAAATTTTATTTATATAATTATATATATTTTTTAACACCCAAAACATTTTGTATTGGTGTATAGCTGATTAGGACTTCCCTGGTGGCTCAGACAGTAAAAGAAACTGCCTGCAATGCAGGAGACCCGGGTTAATCCTTGGGTCAGAAAGATCCCCTGTTAAAGTATTCTTGTCTGGAGAATTACATGGACAAAGGACCCTGGTGGGCTACAGTCCATAGGGTCACAAAGAGTTGGACACAAATAAGCGACTCACACACACACACACACACACACACACCACTGAGGTGAACAGTGAAGGGACTCAGCCTTACATACCCATGTACCCATTGGGAATCATTGTTCTAATATACAGTATCTCATCAGGTCACTCGATGGCTGCCCATGGCCATCAGGACAAAGTTCAAAATCCTTGCTTCGCCTACAAAGGTCCTGCAAAAGGAGACTCCTACCTAGCTTTATGTTATGTCTCTCTTCCTTGTGGTCTCTCCACTTCAGCTGTACTCTATTTTTTCTCAATCTCAGGACATGCCAGACTCTCTCATCTCCGAGCCTTTTTTGGGGTCTTTGTCTCTGTTTGGGGTTCCTTTTCACTTTCCTCTTCATCTGGCTCTCTTCCTCCTTCAGATCTGGATCCAAATGTCACTGACTCAGGACAATTTTCTCTGATACTCTAGACTTTTAAGTCTTCCTGTTTTATGCTCCCATAGCTACCCTGGATGTTTCCTCTGTAGCTCTCCTCATTTTGTGGGGGCCACAAGGTGACAGGACACGTATGTCTGTATTCCCTGCTCCAGTTGTTAGCACAGTGGTTGGAATAGAATAGGAGCTCAGTAAATATACTCTGGATGGCCGACTAAGCAATAGCCGCTTAACTGGTCTCCCTTCCTCCACAGTCTCCGTTGCAGCCTGTCTTTTCCACTGCCCCCAGGGTGATCTCCTAAGCCTGGAATCTCCACTCAAATCGCATTTGAGGTTAAAAAAAAGAATTCTCCCTTTCTCCTTGAGAATGAAGTCCAAATGCTTTTGTATGATATGACGTCAAGATCTTCTGTAATCTGGTTCTAAACTTACATGTTTAGAATAACAAATAACTTTGTCTCAGTTTCTGCTTAGACTAGCCTACACTCCAGTCAGATGGGCCTGTGCTCTTTTCCGGGCCCATGCCTTACTCTTTCTAACCTCTGTGCCATTGCTTCTGGTGATATAGCCACCTGACAAGCCCTTACTGTGTCCTGCCTGTTAAGTCCCATCTCTCTTTCATGAGCCGACTTAAAAGCCTGCTCTGAAGCTTTGGCAGTTCCCTCTCCCAGCTGGAAATGACCACTTCTTCCTCCCAACATCTCCAGCCCTTTTCACCTTCCCCTGTGGCACTGATCCCATTACACGTACACAAAGCGAATTCTTCACTAGGCCGTAAGCTATAGGACAGAGGGCTCTGGGTCTTTTCTGTGTGGCTGACAAGACTCGGGCAACAGGAGAGGGGCGGGGCCTATTTGCAGGCCTACCACTTGCTTCAGAATCTCCCAAGTGTGACCCAAACACAAGCTGCTTCAGTATCACCTGGGGGCCCATTATTCATTCACCATCTTCGGTCTCCCAGACTTCCCAAGTCAGAATCTGCATTTTAACAAGATCCTCGAGTGATCTCCATGTGCATTAATGTTTAAGCAGTGGACTGTTTATTAGACAAGAGAACGTGCCTTCTCCAGATAGGACAAACACCACACCTTACAATTCATTGCTCTCAGACCTGGGACCGTGTACAGTTTAGCTACACAGTGTGTGTTGCTCTGTTTCAAGAGCTAGTTTCATCGGGCTTTTAGTTTGGGATCCTCCCTTTCTCCAGTGCTGTGGGAGGAAGCCTTTTTAGGCAAGGGAGACCTTTGCTCCTGGTAGAGGGCTGTGGACGCACAGAGCTGGCTCCAATCAGCAGGGGAGCTGGGATTCTTCACAGCTTGCCTTAATCAGTGCAGCCTCTGGCCAAGCTGTGCACCAGGCCTGGTGTCCTCTGTTAATCATCAGTGAAAGGAACGCCACGGAATGATGTCAAGTGAGCTCTGGGGCTAACCACTCCCAGAAACATCTGGAGCTGGCAACGGATCGTGACTATGAATACAGATGAGGGGGAGCAATTGAGTTTAATCATAGTTGTTAGTGTCTTGTACAAAATGTATTTGGGTTTTGATCTAAAGAGGCAAACTATTAAGCAATATTTGTGCTTCTTAGGTATTAGAAGAGAGGTCAAGACTGCATCAAAATAACTTTCTTTCCTGAACTTTCTCCCCAGATGGTTTGAACAAGAACACCCCTGTCTTCTTCTCACTTAATTATCAGCATCGCTCCAGTGTTGTGCTCCTGCACCCACGCTGTCTGCAGAGCTGATGGGTCATGCGGAGCAACATTGTCTCGCTTCTTTGCAGTTTTGGAAAGTGGCAAAACCTGCTGTTTTTGCCTCAGGCGTGTATTGGCTGATGAGTTCCTGCCCCAAAAAACCTCTCTCATTTGAGTTGCTTGGCTTCTCATCAAAACCACACCCAGGCTGAGCCGGGAGTGTCTTCAGACTAGCTTCTGTCACTGGGAAAGAAAGACAAAAATGTCCTTCTGCCAAAGAGATGACACAAAAGAGCAAGGCTTGCTGGCAACGGTGCTGTCACAGGCCCCCGAGTGTGCGCATTTAATCAGCACTGTCTGTTGTCACAAAGGGTTTTGCCAGGCAAAGAAACAACTAGCTTGAATAAGAAACTGGAAGATGAGCAACAGACCACTAAAGGAAGCTGATCTTTCCCTGAGAAACCTGCCGCTGGACAAAATCGGGAAACAGACACACTGAACACTTTCTCTTCACCTATTTCCCTTTACAAGGTGGATCAGTCAAAGTTTGAGAGAAACCAATAGAAATATATAGAAATATAGAATAGCCAATAGAAATATATTCATATAGTCCTCTTGGTATGTATATGTATCTTTTTGAGGGAGAAAGAGAGAGGGAACAAATAGAAATCTTAAGGAGTTGGCTCACATGCTTGTGCGGGGCTGGCAAGTTCAGAATCCTTAGGGCAGGCCAGCTGGCTGCAAACTTAAGGCAGGATTTCTGTGTTACAGACTTGAGACAGATTTCCTCCTTCTCCAGTACAGAAAGGCAGTGCTGGCATTTCAGCTTCATGTAGTGGAGGCCATCTTTTGGTCCATATTTTAGCTAAACAAGCTAGACTGGGTGAGTGCCTACTGCCCTTTCTGGTTATTCAGGGTTGTTGGTGTGGTCCACAGAGGAAATATGGTAGGGTTCCCTGTAGAACTAGAAAGCCAGGAGGGGTAGACAGGGACATTTGTCTGATGCTCCCAGCATGCATCACAATCTCTGGGGCTGTGTCAAGAGAGCCATACTCAGGGGTGGTCACGTCTCGCAGGAGAGGCCCATGGTAGGCAGTGACTGAAGGGCTATTCTAAGGCCATGCTTTGCCTTTAAGTCACAATAGTTTGACCCTCCCTGTTCCATACTGCCCAGCTCCTCTAAGCTGGCCAATTCTTTTGAACTGAAAGAGTACTCGCCAGTCTCTTCCAGTTCTCAGTGCTCCAGGAAGCCAGAGAGAAGATCTGATTGTGCCTGGCTGTTCCCAGGAGGAAATTGTTGTGACCTTGGGTTAGGTAGAGTTCTCAAATATAAAACCCAATACAGTTAAAAAGTGATAAATTGGCCTTCATCAAAATAAAAATGCTTATGCTTCAAGAAAGGACGCCATCAAGAATGTAAAAAGACAACCTCCAGACTCAGAGGTAATTTTTAGAAATCATATATCTGATAAGGGTTTGTCAGAAGAAAGAATTCTTACAATTCAGTACTAAAAAGACAACCCAATGAAAATTTGGGCCAGGCTCTGAATAGAAAATTCTCCCCTGAAAAGATATAAAATGGCTAATAAGTACATGAAAGTATGCTCAACATCATTAGTCATAAGGGAAATGCAAATCAAAATGACAAGATACTGTGTCACACTTACTAGGACAGCTATAATCAAAAGAAGTAGTATATGTTGGCAAGGATGTGGAGAAATTAGAACCTTCCTATGTGTGCTGCTGTGAATGTAAAATGGCTATATCATTTGTAAAACAGTCTGGAAGCTCCTTAAAGAGTTACCACATCCCCAAAAGAGATGGAAGTAAATATCCAGCAGTCGGTGTTGCTGCCCCTGTCCTCCATCCAGGTCATCATGACGAGCTCCCCGGAGGTGACCAGCATCAACCAGGAAGCACTGGTGCTCAGTGCCAAGGCCACGGAACTCTGTGTTAAATATGTCTGACTCTTTGCAACCCCCTGGACTGTAGCCCACCAGGCTCCTCTGTCCATGGGATTCTCCAGGCTCCTCTATCCATGGGATTCTCCAGGCAAGAATGCTGGAGTGGGTTGCCATCCCCCTTTCCAGGGGATCTCCCCAACCTAGGGACCAAACCCAGGTCTCCTGTATTGTAGGCAGATTTTTTAGCGCCTGAGCCAGCAGGGAAGCCCCTTTGTTCAATATATCACCACCTATTCATCTTCAGACATGGCAGTGGAAAAGAAAAGGAGGCACTCACCTCCAGTGACTTATCAGATACTGCAGAGCTTTTCAGTTCATTGCAGATATATTACCAAAGAAGATTTTAGCTAGTAAATATCTGAAAATGCTTAAAGAAAAGAGGGCAGAAGAAGAGGAGGAGGAGAATGACAACCACAATAAGAGTGAGGTCGATGAAACAGAATTCTAACCCCCAAAAATCAACCTGGTGAGGACCCTCCTGGACTAGCGCCTTGACTCTGAAGCAGGCCTTAGTCTGTCGACCCCCAGAGACTTCATGTACATCGTGTTCTTTCCTGGCTGAGACCAAGCATAATGTACCTCTGCTATAAATAGCCAACAGGAAAGGAACCCAGACAACAGCCTCTCTTCCCTAGGCCTACACCGCAGCTGGAGTGGGATGGGGCCAGAATGGGCTGCCTACCGGGAGGGACAGCCAGTCTGCAGCTCTAACCTGTAGAGACAAAGACAACTTCACTTAACTTTCTAGTTTACAGATAGACTTTGAAGAACTTCCAAATACCGCTTGTATAGATTCACATATGTCTATTTTGAGATTAGTTCTTGTAAAGAGCTAGATCCTGTGAGTAGTGTGTTACATTTGAAATTTTGTATTTCAGAACAACCTGGCTTTGTATTAGCCCAAATACTGCATTTTTAAAAACTGTAAAATAAATTTTTCTGTTTTGTTCAAACAAACTTGCATAAAAAGTTCACAGCAGCAACATTTAGAATGAAAGAGTGAACAAGGGTAAACAAACCAAATATCCATCAACCAATGAGTGGATAAATAAAATGTGATGTACTCATACAATAGAATGTTATTTGGGCACGAAAAGGAATGAAGTAAATATGCAAGCTACAATATGGATGAACCTTAAAAACATTATGCTGAGTGAAAGAAACCAGTCACATAAGACCACATATTATATGATTCCATTTATATGAAATATCCAGAACAGGCAAACTTATAGACGCAAAAAGTAGATTAATGGTTGCCAGTGGCTAAAAAATGGGAAGAATGAAGAGTGACTCCTCATTAGTTTCTTTGGTGGGTGATGAAAACATTCTGGAATTAGTGGTGATTGCTGCCCAACTTTGTGAATATACTAAAACCCACAAATTGTATACTTAGAGGATATAAATGTGAATGTATGGCACAAGAATTATTTTTCAATAAAGTTATTGCCAAAGAACTAAAAGGTCCATAGCTCTCTATTGCTGTTAGCATTAAGTCCAAGGGTCATTGCCTGGAACATTAGAGCCTTCACCATTATATACATGTCTAATCCTTGGCATGCGCTGTGCCACATCTAACCATTGCTAGATCGCCTTTTCTCTGTTCTCCCAACAGACTATGCATGACTATACAATTGTGCCTTTGCTCCTATTTTTCCCTCTAATGTCTCTTCTGCCTTGTGTGTTTGGTGAATGGCTACTTATTTTTCAGAATGCATCTCAAGCCTCTTCTCTCTCCCTGATCTCTACTCTCCCAGGCCAAGAAGGGTTATTCTTCCCTCTTCTCTGCCACAACTGTTCACAGCACACACCTGTCTCACTGCTCTTCTTACATTGTGTGGCAGTTGTCTGTGTTTACCTGTTTGTCTGTCTGCTTAACCAGATGATAAGTTCATTGTGGGCAGGAACCATGTTGGATTTACCTCTCTATACCCAACACCTCACAGAAGGCCTGATAACACAGTAGGCTTTAGGTACATATTTATTGGTTGAAGGAATGAATATAAGTAGATTATCAGTTACTCATAGCCTGTTGTCACTCTAATTTATCAGAGGGATATCCAGTGACTCGGGAGCTGGCAATGAGATTTGAACTCATGGAAGAGGAGGGCAGACATATCTGGGGAGCATGGAGAAGGCAAGCCTGGCCAGAACACTGCAGTGCAGAACCCTGAGCAACCAGGAGGCCAACAAAGGCATGTGACTGGGGGAGTAGGTGTGGAGGGGTCACGGATGTTGAAAGAAGTAGATAGAAAGGAGAGGGAACATCAGTACTCAGGACTCCTCTTAATCCCACTTGCCTGAAATCATTGACTCACTGGGTAGGGATTGGGCCTGTTTCCCTTCTGAAGCCCTAAACCTAGCACAGTGTTAGTCTCTCAGTCGTGTCTGACTCTTTGTGACCCCATGACCCACAGGCTCCTCTGTCCATGGGATTCTTCCAGGCAAGAATGTTGGAGTGGGTAGCCATTCCCTTCTCCAGGGGATCGTCCCAACCCAGGGACTGAACCTGGGTCTCCTGTATCGCAGGCAGATTCTTTACCATCTGAGCCAGCAGAGAAGCCCTGGCATAAAATAGCTGTTTGATGAATGAAGGATCTTTGGTTGCCTCTCAAAGTCATAGCAAGTTTTCTTCTAGAAGTTTTAGTTTTAGCTCATACATTTAGGTCTGTAATCCATTTTTAGTTAACTATTGTATATGATGAACACCAAGAATCTGAATTCCTCTTTTTGGATGTGCATATCCAGTTGTCCCAGACCATTTTTTGAAAAGATTATCCTTTTCCAATGACTTGCATTGCCATGTTTGTCAAAAATTAACCATAAATGGACTCTCAATTTTCTCCCACTGATTTTTTTGTGCATCCTTGGCCTAGTATTAAACTTAATTGGTTTGTTGCTGCTGTGCTGTGCTCAGTCATGTCTGATGTTTTGCGACCCTATAGACTGTTGCCCACCATGCTCCTCTGTCCATGGGATTTCCTATGCAAGAATACTGGAGTGGGTTGCCATTTCCTACTCCAGGGGAACCTTCCTGACCCAGTGATCAAATTCACATCTCTTATGTTTCCTGCATTGGCAGGTGGATTCTTTACTATTTTGCCACTGGGAAGCCCTTAACTGATTACTGTGACATTATACTAAGCTTTAAAACCAGGTAGTTCTTCACTTTCAAAATTGTTTAAGCTATTCTAGGTCATTTGTATTTCTCTACAAATGTTGGGACCAGCTTGTCAATTTCTACACAAAGTCCAGCTGTGATTTTGACAGAGTTTGGATTGGCACTGTACATCAATTTGGGGAGAATTGCCATCCTGGCAATACCAAGAGTTTCAAATCCCTGACCATGGATTATGTCTGCATTATTAAGATCTTTATTGTTCTGTCACTATAATAATTTCTAGTTTTCGGTACACTGATCTTTTTCACATTTTTGGTTACATTTATCCCTAAGTTCATATTTTTGATGCTCTTGTAAATGATATTTTAAACATTTAACTTTTGATTTTTTATTGCTGAGATATAGAAATACAATTGAATTTTGTATAATGACCTTTTATTCAGTGCCTTTTCTAAACCTTCTATTCAGTTCCTTTCAGTTCAGTCACTCAGTCATGTCTGCCTCTTTGCAACCCCATGAATTGCAGCATGCCAGGCCTCCCTGTCCATCACCAACTCCTGGAGTTCACCCAAACTTATGTCCATCGAGTCGGTGATGCCATCCAGCCATCTCATCCTCTGTTGTCCCCTTCTCCTCCTGCCCCTAATCCCTCCCAGCATCAGAGTTTTTTCCAATGAGTCAGCTCTTCGCATGAGGTGCCCAAAGTATTAGAGTTTCAGCCTCAGCATCAATCCTTCCAAAGAACACCCAGGACTGATCTCCTTTAGAATGGACTGGTTGGATCTCCTTGCAGTCCAAGGGACTCTCAAGAGTCTTCTCCAACATCACAGTTCAAAAGCATCAATTCTTCAGTGCTCAGCTTTCTTCACAGTCTAACTTTCACATCCATACATGACCAGTGGGAAAACCATAGCTTTGACTAGATGGACCTTTGTTGGCAAAGTAATATCTCTGCTTTTTAATATGCTATCTAGGTTGGTCATAACTTTCCTTCCAAGGAGTAAGCGTCTTCTAATTTCATGCAATCACCACCTGCAGTGATTTTGGAGCCCCCCAAAATAAAGTCTGTCACTGTTTCCACTGTTTCCCCATCTGTTTCCCATGAAGTGATGGGACCAGATGCCGTGATCTTTGTTTTCTGAACGTTGAGCTTTAAGCCAACTTTTCCACTCTCCTCTTTCACTTTCATCAAGAGGCTTTTTAGTTCCTCTCCACTTTCTGCCATAAGGGTGGTGTCATCTGCACATGTGAGGTTATTGATATTTCTCCCAGAAATCTTGATTCCAGCTTGTGCTTCTTCCAGCCCAGCATTTTTCATGATGTACTCCGCATATAAGTTAAATAAGCAGGGTGACAATATACAGCCTTGATGTACTCCTTTTCCTATTTGGAACCAGTCTGTTGTTCCATATCCAGTTCTAACCTGCATATAGGTTTCTCAAGAGGCAGGTCAGGTGGTCTGGTATTCCCATCTCTTTCAGAATTTTCCACAGTTTATTGTGATCCACACAGTCAAAGGCTTTGGCATAGTCAATAAAGCAGAAATAGATGTTTTTCTGGAACTCTCTTCCTTTTTCCATGATCCAGTGGATGTTGGCAATTTGATCTCTGGTTCCTCTGCCTTTTCTAAAACCAGCTTGACCATCTGGAAGTTCACAGTTCATGTATTGCTGAAGCCTGGCTTGGAGAATTTTGAGCATTACTTTACTAGAGTGTTTAGTCTATATTTTTATGGATTCCTTGGAATTCCACATACAGGGTCAAGTCACCTGCAAATAAAAACAGTATTACTTCTTAATTTGCAATCTGGATGCCTTTGATTTCATTTATTTGTTTGTTTGTTTACTACAATGTCTAGAACTTCTGATTCAATGTTAAATAAAAGTGACAAAAGCATAGACTTTTGCTTTGTTCCCCCTCTTATGGAGAAACATTCAATCTTTCAACATCAACTGTGATGCTAAGATGTGGTTTTGTTTTGTTTTTGTAGATGATACTTATTCATTTTGACCAAATCTTCTATTCTTAGTTTGTAGACAGCTTTTATCATTACAGGGTACTGGATTTTGGAAAATGCTTTTTTTTTTTTGCATCTATTGAGATGATTATAAGGCTTTCCCCCATTATTCTATTAATATAATGTATCTCATGAATTAATATTCAAATGTTTAATCAGCTTCATGTAACTGGAATAATTTTCACTTGTTCATGGGCTGTAATATATTTTATATGTTGCTGAATTTGAGTTGCTAATATATTATTAAAGATTGTATCTTGATGATGGGTGATGCTGATCCGTACTTTTGGGTTGTTTTGTATTTGATGTGTTTCTCTGGCTCGGAATCAGGGTAATTCTAACCCCATAGATTGAGTTGGGAAGTGTTTCCACCATTATTTCTTGAGTAAGATTGTGAATAATAGATATTACTTCTATTTTAAATGTTTAATATAATTCACTAGTGAATCCATCTGAATCTGGGCTTTCCTTTGTGAGAAGATATTCAGTGGCTATATCAATTTCTTTACTTAGTATATGTTTCTTCAGACTTTCTATTTCTTCTTCTTTGTCAGTTTTGATAATTCATGTCTTCTTAGAAAGTTTTCCATTCCAGCTTTGTTGTCTAATTTTTGGCATGAAGTTTTTCATAGAATTTCATAATCTTTTAAACGTCTGTCATGTTGAAAGTGAAAGCTCTTCATTAATTCCTAACATTGGCAATTCGTGTGTTCTTTTTTCTTGGTCAGTCTAACTTATTATTTGTCAATTGTGTGGATCTATTTGAAGAACCAAGCTTTGATTTAATTGTTCTAATTTTTTTCCTATTTTACCAATTCAGTTTCTACTGTGATTTTAATTATGTCCTTTCTCCATTTTGCTTTGAGCTTAGTTTGCTCTTCTTTTTTATTGGTTTTTGTAAAGTGGACACTTATGGATGAGACATTTCTGATAGGCACTGAAAACTAATTCTTTGCTAAGCTCTGTGTTAATTGCAATCCATAAATTTTCATGTGTTACATTTTCATTTTTCAGTTAAATATTTCTCATTTTTCCTCATTTATTTCATGCTTTATTCTTTGACCTATGAGCTATTTAGAAGTGTATTATTTAATTTTTTTAGTATTTGGAAGTTTACCAGATTTCTCTCTGTTGTCAACTTCTCATAACATTTTGTTATTAAACATACTTTGGTTAATTTTCATCCTTTAAAATTTACTGAAGCTTTCTTTATTGTCTAGAAGATGCTGTATACCAGAAAAGTTTCTATATGTTCTTTGGTTGTTGGGTGGAAGTTCTTGATTTCCAAAGCACTAAACTTATTGTTTTTGTCGGTCTTACTCAGTTGTATGGTGACCTATGTAGGAAGATCTGCCTGTCTCCTTATTCAGCCATAGGCATGTGGAAGGGCTGGAAACAAAGAAGTGACATATAATGTTTTGCAGGATAGAACGACCCGTCTAACCAAAATATGGATGAAGGCCTTTGTAGGACCTATCCAAAAAGCAGAGAGACCACTTCAAAGGCTGTTGAAGAAACACAAGTGAAAAATAATAGGATGCTCAACGGATTGTTGCCAGTAAGATGAATAAAGGTAAAAGACTTGGACGTTGGTATTAAATGCTGACGCTATGGCTCATTTTAGTGGTTCGGTTGAGAGGCTATAAGGCCAGAGCTAGGATAGTGTAAGTAGAAATGGAAAGTAAGAGATATTTCTTTGGAGGAGTTGCAAAGACCTGATGCCTGATGGGAGAATTGAAATGAGTAGAGAGGGAGAGAGGGGAGAGTTTGGGACTGGATTACTGGTAGGATTAAAACATCAGACACTGAAGGAACAAAAATGGGGATTGGTTGTAGGGAGAAGGAAGATATTTTTTTTAAATTACTTTTGAAAAGCCATGAGGACATCTGAACAGAAATGCCTGGTAGGCATAGGAGATTTAGATCTGTAGCCCAGGAGCAAGGCGAGGCTGCAAATGTAACAGCACAGAAATTATGACATTCATATTTGGATAGAGATGTCTCCAGAAATCAAGACATCTTTGGTGTTCCTGTTTTCAAAAACAAAATTTGCCCCTCCATACAGAATCTCTCTCTCTCTCTCTCTTTTTTTAATATTAAGATACATTCTATTACATCTAGAAGATAGATACTTACTCTCTCCTTTTCAAAGATAAGACAGTGAAGAGATTCTCTCAAAGTCAGAGCTGAGTATCAGAGCAAGGATTTGAACGTTGGTGTTCTCATCCATTTCTATTAACCCAGGTTTCCACACCTTTAAAGTGAGAGTAATGATGATAGCTACCTAACCAGTGTATAATTTATTATAAATTCTTTTAAAGTATCCTCTTCAATGGATTTTTGTTAGAGAAAAGGTTGGAGCAGATCAAACAAAAAACTGTTGAGAAATTCTCGCAGGGAAGCAGTAGGCTTCAGTGATGGAGGTACACAGGTCAAGATTCTTAATTTCAAAGGATTCAAACTGACTCTGGCCAAGTGAGTCAACAAGAAACTTGTTGGCTGGGCATTGAGTGGCTCCCAGACATAACAGGAGGGCTGGGGAGCCTGGTTTTGGCAACGGGCAGGAGCAAGGGAAGCTGAGTGGCCACACTCACAGGCACAATCTCCATAATTTCTTATACTTACCTACAACCCCAAGAAGGGTTTTTGTCATTGTTTGGTATTTTTGTTTTGTTTTTTGTTTGTTTGTTTTAAGGAAGTTGGCTAGATAGTGGCCATAGCGGAGAGGAACATATAAAGATTAGGTGAAAGAGTGAGAGAGGGAAGAAAATGAGGTCATATGAGAAAGAAAGGACATAAGACATACTAGAAACTGCTTCTGTCATCAATGTCCTAACATGGTGATGTGAGAACCAGGCCAGAGAGTGACTGTGTTCATTCTCCACAACCCTCACTCCCCAGGTTTCAACGAAAGGTTCACCTAGTTTCATGAACATCTGTGTCTAGGTCTCACTTGCTTTGGCCTCATCTTTGTCTTTCTCGGTTTTTGTCTTTCTTAGTTTCTTTGTCAGGCTTTTCCTCAGGGAACTTTTTCATTATTAATCGGCTCAGTATTTCATCCTGGGGCTGGCCCATGTTTCTCTGAAAGGCTGGAAGCTCCATCTGAGAATGCAAGGGCCAATTGCCCCCATATACCTCTAAGCTCTGATACTTTGGCCGCCTGATACGAAGAGCCAATTCACGAGAAAAGACCTTGATGCTGGGAAGGATTGAGGGCAGGAGGAGAAGGCAGTGGCAGAGGATGAGATGGTTAGATAGAATCACTGACTCAATGGACTTGAGTTTGAGCAAACTCTAGGAGATAATGAAGGGCAAGGGAAGTCTGGCATTCTGCAGTTCATGAGGTCACCAAGTCTTATTGACCTAACAACAATACCTCTGAATTACCACTAGATGGCAGCATCTGGGTACTTTGCTAACCTGGCCTAGATCTTTACAAGTGCCTGACTGCTGAGTGGTGGGGAGTTTTACTTGGTTATTCTGCTTTTACACTCCTACAACCAGTGGCTAACAAAAGGCACCATACCTAGTAGGATTCCTTTGTCCAGACAGAAGAAAATTCATGTTTGTAAGACACCCAGGGCTGGAAAATCCTGTCCTTTAAGCTGGTGTTTTCCCCCACCTCCATTCTCACACAGTTCCTAGCTGCAAACCTTCTCTAGATATCCTTTTTTTTTTTCAAATTATTTATTTTTAATTGATTGATGATTGGTTTACAGTATTTGATTTTTGTCATACATCAGTATGAATTAAGGATGGTACTGATGAATCTGTTTGCAGAGCAGCGATGGAGACGCAGTCATAGAAAACAGACTTATGGACAAGGGTTGGGAAGGAGAGAAAGGAGAGGGTGAGATGAATGGAGAAAAATACGCTACTATATATAAAATAGAGAGCCCATGGGAGTTTGCTGTATGACTCAGGGAACTCAAACAGGGCTCTGTAATATCCTAGAGGAGTTGGAATGGGTGGGAGGTGGGAGGGAGATTCAAGAGAGAGGAGACATATGGACATCTAGATATCCTTTTATTACCTCTTTAGCTATTGTTTGTTGTTTGGTTTTGTAGGCAGACTTATTTCCTGTTCCCTACCCAGCCTGATCATCAAAATAGCTTAATCTCCTTTCCTCACTTTGAACATGGCCTTGAGGGCTCTTATAATTCATTGAGTCTAAACCCATCATTTGAAGACAGGAAACTGAGGCATATAAAGGAGCAGAAACTTGTTCAAGGTGATATAAAGAATTCAAGCAATCATATGGGTCAGAGTCTCTTGACATATTTTAAATGATCAATATAACAAACATAAAATCATTTTGATTCATAAATTGTGCTAGCACAGCTAGATGCCTAGAAAGAGGACAGAGGCAAGAGATGTAAGACATGACATCTGTCCTCCAGGCACTTAGAATCTAGTTTGGAAGCCACACTGATATACAATTAAAAAATATTGCTTTTGAGATAAGGTGGTATAAGAAAACTGCTAATGTGGGTGACTGGCTCAGGGATTCAGAGAAGAGAGAGCTCTAAGGGGAAACAAAGCCATGGGGGAGGTGAAGGGGGTGGAGAAATAGGTGAAGCTTGGAGATGAGAAATTCAACAATTATAATTATTCAGAGGTCAAGCCCTAGACTGATGTAAGCAGAAGATGATGCTCAAAGAGAAGTGAGAGATAAGGCTAGAGTGGTGGGTTGGGATCATACTGTTCAGACTTTCAAATGTCTAATTGGAAATTAGTAAGCTAATTTTCTACTGGGCTTCCTTGTCAGCTCAGTGGTAAAGAATCTGCCTGCCAATGGAAGAGATGTGGGATCGATCCATGGTTTAGGAAGATTCTTTGGAGAAGGAAATGACAACCCACTCCAATATCCTTGCCTAGGAAATCCCATGGGCAGAGGAGCCTGGTGGGCTACAGTCTATGGCATCGAAGACTCGGACATGACTTAGCAACTAAACAACAACAATTTCCTGCTAATACTGAACAGGAACTTTGAAAGGCTTTGAATCTTCAGATTTTCTAATTTCAGTGGGAACTTTCCCCTAAGTTTGAATCCCCGGAAGTAGCCTCTTCACCTTGCCCTACTTTCCTGCATTAGTCTCAGTGCCTCAGAGATGAAGTTGAGCTGAAAAATTACTGGTGTTTGTTTCCATTATACCTGTTTTCTAGAGACATAACCAAGAGTAATGTGGACATTCTCTGGCTTTAAACCCTATGTGCTTCATTTCCATTCCCTACCCACTTGAGGACTTCCCTGCTGGCTCAGAGGTTAAAGTGTCTGCCTGCAATGCAGGAGACCTGGGTTCGATCCCTGGGTAGGGAAGATCCCCAGAGAAGGAAATGGCAACCCACTCCAGTATTCTTGCTTGGAGAATCCCATGGCTGGAGGAGCCTGGTGGGCTACAGTCCACGGGATCGCAGAGTCAGACACGACTGAGCGACTTCACTTTCTTTCACTTTCACCCACTCATAGGAGTCTGAGCAACAAGCCTCTGTACTCCACAGCTCCCTTTGTCACCAGGGGCCTTCTAGAAGAGTTGGAGAGCTCTTGACGGCTGAGCAACACCTAAAGGAGGTGAGCATGGTTTCACATCAATTCCAAAAGAGGCCTCCAAACAAAAGGCTCTTTAAAAGCAATCTTAATATAGGAGCAATCGAAGAGCCCTTTCAGATTGTCAAGAGTCCATTAGGACCTAAGTAGACTGACCAGCCACGTTTCAAAGCAGAACAAGCTTGCTCTCTCCCCTTCTGAACACTCCTTCATATCCTCAAATGGTTCCAAGTCTGTTTTTCTACCAAGATACTGTAGATATTCCTGTCTCAGCACCCTCCATCTAGTTTTACTCCAGCCATTTGCTGTCTCTCCTTCTCCCTCCCCAGAATGCTATGCCTTGCATCTTGGCTTGTGCTTGGTTCAGGGCCTGGAACATAGTAAGTGCTCAATAAATAGCATTCTCTTTCTCTGGATAGGTCTTTCAGATTATCTAGGCCTTGGACTCCATGGAGTCACTTCAGGGGTCATTGGGAAAATAGGCCACTGGAGAACAGGCAGGCTGCAAGTCCCCGTTGGCTGAATCAACAAAGGGAACTCTATATGTTAAGTAATAGTTTGGACACTGGATAGGGATTTTGTTTTGGAAGGAAAGGGAATGTTCTCACTGATCAAATGTCTTCAGTTTCTAAATGAGGTCAGTGAGGCTCAGAAACACTTCGAGTAGAATCAGGAAAGAATCCCACTTATAATTGCAATAAAAAGAATAAAATATTTAGGAATAAACTTAACCAAGGAAATGAAAGACTTGTATACTATAAATTATAAGATACCAAGAAAGGAAATTAAAGAAGACAGAGAAAAATGAAAAGACATCTCATGTTCATTGATTAGATGACTTAATATTGTTCAAACATCTGTACAATCCTCAGTTATCTACAGATTCTATGCAATCCCTATTGAAATCCCAATTGCATTTTTTGCACAACAGAGAAAGTAAAAAAAAATTATATTGAAACAGAGAAGACTCTGAATAGTTGACGTGTCTTGGAAAAGGAGAATAAATTTAGAAATATCACATTTCTTGATTTCTAAATATATTACAAAATAGTATGGTACAGTAATCAAAATAGTATGATACTGGCATAAAAACAGGCATATAGATCAAGGGAGGAGAACAGAGAGCCCAAAAATAAATCCCCGCATTTATGGTCAACTGGTGTTTGACAAGGGTGACAAGAACATACAATGAGGAAAGGAAGGTCTTGCCAATAAATGGTCTTGGGAAAACTGGATAAACACATACAAAATCAAAATGAATTAAAGATTTAAACATAAGACCTGAAAATGTAAAACTGTCAAAAGAATAACACAGGGAAATGCTTCTTGACACTGATATTTGCAATGATTTTTTAGATATGACACTAAAAACAAAAGCAGCGAAAGCAAAAATAGACATCTTTTGGGGGTGTTAGTTCTAGAAGGTCTTATAGGTCTTCGTAGAACCATTCAGCTTCAGCTTCTTCAGCATTACTGGTCAGGGCATAGACTTGGATTACTGTGATATTGAATGGTTTGCCTTGGAAACGAACAGAGATCATGCTGTCATTTTTGAGATTGCATCCAAGTACTTCCCGGGAGGCTCAGACGGTAAAGCATCTGTCTATAATGCGGGACACCTGGGTTCGATCCCTGGGTTGGGAAGATCTGCTGGAGAAGGAAACGGCAAACCACTCCAGTACTATTGCCTGGAAAATCCCATGGACAGATGAGCCTGATAAGTTACAGTCCATGGGATTGCAAAGAGTCGGACATGACTGAGCAACTTCACTCACTTTCACTTCACTGCATTTCAGACTCTTGTTGACTATGATGGCTATTCCATTTCTTCTAAGGGATTCTTGCCCACAGTAGTAGATATAATGGTCATCTGAGTTAAATTCACCCATTCCAGTTCTTTTTAGTTCACTGGTTCCTGAAATGTCGATGTTCACTCTTGCCATCTCCTATTTGATCACTTCCAATTTGCCTTGATTCATGGACCTAACATTCCAGGTTCCTATGCAATATTGCTCTTTACAGCTTGGACTTTACTTCCATCACCACTCACATCCACAACTGGGTGTTGTTTTTGCTTTGGTTCTGTGTCTTCATTCTTTCTTTTGTTATTTCTCCACTGATCTCCAGTAGCATATTGGGCATCTACCAACCTGAGTTCATCTTTCAGTGTCGTATCTTTTGCCTCTTCACACATGCAAAGAAATGAAATCTGTATCTCAAAGAGATACCTGCATCCTCATGTTCATTGCAGCATTTTTCACAAGATGTAGGAACAACCTAAATATCTGTCAATAAGTGAATAAAGAAAATTTGATATAATTATACAGTGGAAAATTATTCAGCCATAAAAATAAAGGAAAATTGTGCTATTTGTGACAATGTGGGTAAAACTAGAGATACAACACTAAGTGAAGTAAGCCAGACACAGAAAGCCCAAAAGTGCATGATTTCATTTATATATAGAATCTAAAAGAACCAAACTCTTAGAAGCAGAAAGTAGAATGATAGTTGTCAGAGACTAGGGGAGATGGAAGTGGTAAGATGTTGGTCAAGGAGTACAGTTTCAGTTAGGCAAGATGATTAGCTCTGGAGATATAATGTACAGCAATGTGAATAGAGTTAATGATCCTCTATTATGTACTTGAAATATACTAATAGGGGATATCTTAAGTATTCTAACCAAGATGAAAAAGGAAGGAGGGAAATGGTAACTATGGGAGGTCATGTATATGTTAGGTTGATTGTGGTGGTCATTTAACAGAGTATAAAGTGAAAGTGAAGTCACTCAGTCGTATCTGACTCTGAGACCCTGTGGACTGTAGCCTACCAGACTCCTCCGTCCATGGGATTCTCCAGGTGAGAATACTGGAGTGGGTTGCCATTTCTTTCTCCAGGGGATCTTCCTGACCCAGGAATCGAACCTGGATCTCTCACATTGCAGGCAGAGGCTTTAATCTAAAATGTAAGTTGTACATCTTAAATGTAAACAATTCATATTTATCAATAATGCCTCAATAAAGATTAAAAAGAAGAATTCCAGAGAATCTCTATTTTGTTTTACTGGCTTTTAAACTAAGAGCCTAAGAGTTCTCTGGTTGCCTAGGGGTTAGGATTCTGGGCTTTCACTGCCAGGGCCAGGTTCAATCCCCTGGTTTGGGAACTGAGATTCCAGACAATTCTTGCAGCATGGCCAAATAAAGAAGTAAACCAAGTGAGAGACTTGCAGTCCCCAGGGCTCAATGGAAATGCCTTAGGCCTCACCAAGAGAATGATTCTGTACTCTTCCTCCCTCTCCCATCCAAGCAGCTTCACTTTTACCTGTTTTCTACAATGTAATTCCGCATAGAGTTAATTTAAACAAATGGCTAAACCTGACTGCTGCTGCTAAGTCACTTCAGTTGTGTCTGACTCTGTGCGACCCCATAGACGGCAGCCCACCAGGCTCCCCCGTCCCTGGGATTCTCCAGGCAAGAACACTGGAGTGGGTTGCCATTTCCTTCTCCAATGCATGAAAGTGAAAAGTGAAAGTGAAGTCACTCAGTCATGTCCAACTCTTAGTGACCCCATGGATTGCAGCCTACCAGGCTCCTCCATCCATGGGATTTTCCAGGCAAGAGTACTGGAGTGGGGTGCCATTGCTTTCTCTGAAACCTGACTACTCCTGCCCATAAATCAACTTAGACCTAAATACCAAAGGGAGAAATATCTCGATATCAAAATGAAAAGTACATTTCCAAATCAGGGAGCAGACTCCAAGAGAACACCCCAGAGATGATTTCATAGACTGATCAACCAGTCCAATGGATCTGAGATAGGTGGCAGAAAAAAAGGTTCAGCAACTAAAAATAAAGAAGTTATACTAGTGCCATGGCTTTATCTGGGAGGCAAATAGGATGCAAATCTAAATGAGGAAGCAAGGGAAATGGGTACAGTGATGTTGAGCTAGTCGAGAATGACACTTTTGGGCCTGAGAAACTTGGGATAGCCTATGTCTGAAAATAAGCCAATCGAGGCTGTCATGGGCAAGGTCACGGGTAGCAAGTTCACAATGCCCCTCATGTTCCTGCTTTGCCTTGTACTTGCTAGCACTCAACCCTTCCAATCTTACATTTCCTCCTTTTCATTTGTCAATAAAATTGTCTACCCTGTTTGCCTCGGGAGATTGAAGGAGGGTCAGATAAGAGACTGAGTATAAAAGAGCTAAGGATATTTTTGAAGGCTCTGCAAATGGTAGCTACTATTATTGCTTCCCTCATAGCTCAATTGGTAAAGAATCTGCCTGCAATGTAGGAGATCTCGGTTTGATCCCTAGGTTGGGAAGATCTTCTAGAGAAGGAAAAGGCTACCCACCATAGTATTCTGGCCTGGAGAATTCCATGGACTGTATAGTCTATGGGGTCGCAGAGAGTCGGACACAACTGAGCGACTTTCACTTTCACTTTCATTATGGTACAAGTGTTCCATTCTTCAACTCGGTTTTTTTTGGGGGAGGGGCTGGTGGGAATTGTTTGTTTCTTTTTTCCACTTGGTTTTAAATCTGATGCATGGGTGTAATTTGAATGTCTGAGAAGTGTTGCCTGCTCTAGACCCATAATATCCCCCAGTCTGAAGTCCCTAATTAGGCTATTCATTAGCTGGTATTAATACCATATTGTGAATGAGCTTAGCACACAGCTGGGTACTGGGAGGGGGGCCTGGCTCAGCAGTGGGAGAAGGAGATGCTGCCTAGAGAGACACCTTCTCTGGAGAATGTTCAAGATCTGGCATCAGGGACAGAATCACCAATGTTCTCAAAGATATTTGTTTTATATATACATGTGTGTGTGTGTGTATACACACAAACACTTACAACAAAATAAGAAAGACAAAGGGTTTCCCAGATGGCTCAGTGGTAAAGAACTACCTGATAATGTAGGAGACACAAGAGATGCGGGTTTAATCCCTGGGTTGGGATGATCCCTTGGAGAAGGAAATGGCCATCCACTCCAGTATTCTTGCCTAGAAAATCCTGTGGACAGAGGAGCCTGGCAGGCTGCGTCCATGGGATAAATCAGTCACATGGTCATAGCTGGTATTTATAGCAACCTTCTTCTACTATTCATTCTATATTATTTTTGCCTTCAGCAAGCTCTTCAGCTCGTTGTGATTCTTTACCTAATGGGGTGATCCAAATTCCTCATTCTTGAAGAGTCTAGGCCATTATTAGTCCTGTCTGGATTGAATGTTGTAGTTTTGCATTGACTTTAACCACAGGTCACAATGATATTACCAGAAACTCTAAGGAATCTCTTATATTCCAGACATAGTCTTCCTTGCCTCCATTGTGGAGGAGCAGTCCAATTTCCCCTGGGTAGTCAGGAACAGTCACCCCAATGAGTTCAGTAACTCTCTCCTTTGCTTATGGAGTCAGAAGCACAAGGACCCCAGAGTGGCTAGAGTGCTGCAGCTGTCCAGCTTGGGAATAGTGGTTGTAGATCATACAGAGCCATTTGTAACCCAGAAGAGCCTTTTATTCCCTTTGTCAACTGATGATAAGAAACTCCAATGAGGGCATAGGTATAGACTGTGAGAAGGAAGGTACTGAAAGCCAGATTGAGGACTATGGGCATTTGGGCCACTTCTTTATGTAACTTACCTGTGCTTTCAGGGCCTGCTTGGGCCCAGTCATGTAGATGTCACTTCCATTTGATGATAGAGTGCTGTTGCGCATGCCCAACTTTATGGCTTGGTGGGCCAGATCACCTGGTCCATGATGGGCAACTCAGGTCTCATGGTAACTTGATGGCCATAGTTAAGCATTCAGTCGTTACAAAGGCCCAATAGTGCCAAGAGCTGTTTCTCAGAAGGAGAGTGGTTAACTGCAGAAGATAGCAGGGCTTTGCTCCAGAATACCAAGGGTCTGTGCTGTCATTCACCTATGGTAGCTTGCCAAAGGCTCCAAACATCATCCCTTGTCTACACTGATGCTTCAAGCACCTTTGCGTCTGCTGGATCCTCTGGCCCACATGGCAGAGCAACTTGCACAGCAGCCTGGACCTGGTGCAGAGACTTCTCTTGTTCTGGACTTCACTCAGAGCTAGCTGAATTTTAGGCCACTCAGTAAACAAGTTGCCATAACACACCCAAATGAGGAATACGTTGCCTCTAAAATCTCAAGAGGCCCACCACATGTTGGGTCTCTTTTTTGGTTGTGGGAGGGGCCAGATGCAAGAAGATAGATAGAAGGGATATCTTGGCACCCTCCAAACCCCTGGAACCCTAGATATTTCAATGATATAGAAGACCCCAAAATTTTTGTTGGATTTTTTCCCCACTCAAGATATCACTCCATGGTCTTTCCACTCACATAGTGTCCAATCTGCTGCCATCTATATCTTTGTTCTTCAATATAACATGCCTTTATTCTCTGGCTCCTTTTAAGATTTCCTCTTTATTGCTGGTTTCGAGCAGTTCGATTATGGTGTGCCTCACTCTAGTTTTTTTCATACTTCATGAGCTTGGAGTTCATTGAGCTTCTTGGTCCTATTGTCTTCAAATTTAGAAATGTTTCAACTGTTAGTTTTTGAAATATTTTTCTGCTTCCCATCTCCCCACCAAGGAGGGGAGATTACATTGTATATTAAGGCCACTGGCTGCAACCTCAAGGTTGATGCTCTGTTAATAAATTTTTTCCCTCTCTCTGCATTTCATTTGGAATAGTTTCTACTGTTAGGTATTCATATTCACTAATCTCTTCTGCACTGTATGTGCTTTGTACTCAGTCACTCAGTTGTGTCCTACTCTTCGCGACCCTATGGGCTGTAGTCCGCCAGGCTCCTCTGTCCATAGGATTCCCCAGGCAAGAATACTAGAGTGGGTTGCCATTTCCTGCTCCAGGGGATCTTCCCAACCCAGGAATCGAACCTGGGTTTCTTGAGTCTCCTACATTGGTAGGCCACTAGTGTACTCTACCATTAATCCCAGACCACTGTGTTTTTCATCTTAGACATTGTCATTTCCATTTCTAGAAGTGCAGTTTGGCCCTTTATATATCTTCCATGTCTCTACTTATGAAACATAGTTAGAATAGCTATTTTAAAGCCCTTTCCTGCTAATTCTAACATAGTTATTCTCCTCACCATGGGTCATGTTTTCCTGCTTCTTGCATGTCTGGTAATCTTTGATTGGATGCCAGCCATTATGATTTCTACTTCATTACATGCAAGGTAATTTTGTATTCTTATAGTATGGGCTTTTGTTGTGGGGTTCAGTTAAGTTACTTGGAAGCATGTTGCTCCTTTCATGGGCTAGCCTTTACGATTTGTTGCTGCTGCTGCTGCTGCTGCTTCTGCTAAGTCGCTTCAGTCGTGTCCGACTCTGTGTGACCACAGAGATGGCAGCCCACCAGGCTCCCCCGTCCCTGGGATTCTCCAGGCAAGAACACTAGAGTGGATTGCCATTTCCTTCTCCCATGCAGGAAAGTAAAAGTGAAGTCAGAAGAGTCTAAAACAGTGTGTAGTCTTAGGGCTAATTGTTGCTCACAGTTGAGCCTTCCTGAGTGCTCTACCCAATGTCCTGGAATTTGGAGATTTTCCAATGTGACTGGTTGGGAACAGGTACTATGCAGGCCCTGTGGGACTGCTCAGCACTGTTACCCCTGATCCTTGTGGGGGCACTATCCCCAGCATCAGCTAGTTGCCTCACGTGCACTGTTCAGTATTCCGCTCAACACTGTTAAGAAACCCTTTGTAAATGTTGAACATTCACTCTCTGTGCAACCCTCTCTTCTCCGGTCCTCTGTTCTGAGAACCCTAGCCTCCTTGCTGTCTCCATATTATTAGCTGCATCTTCTTAACTCAGGGAGTCTGTCACCCCTTCCTGTCCCATGGCCTGGAAGCTCTCTCTAGTAAAATGGGGCAACCATTGGGTTCGCTTCATTTATTTCCAATAGTTCAGGAATTACTCTTCATTTCCTGATGTCCAGTGCCTTGAAGAGTGTTATTTCATATATTTTAATCTAATTGTTTTGGTAATTTAAGGTGAGCGGGTTCCTGTTACTCATCATAACCAGAAGCATAGTCCATCTTCAAGGAAAACTCTTTTAACAGTCTCACAGCTTCTTCATTCATGCTGCCAGTGATCTTCCACTTGACGTTGTCCCAGATATTTTATCTGGTTGCAGACCCCTCTGTATCCATGGGCTACATTCAGGACACACACAGAATAGAGGCCCCATGTCTCTTCACAAAAGGATATACCGTGCCTCTTCATCTCCACCCTGATGAAAACTGTCCTTGTCTCTTCAGATTGGTAAACTCACATGTCACTTGGCTATAGACTCTCAGAGTTTTCTCAGAATGAAGTTTAGTGCCTTCACACTGCCCTGCCCCACCCCCACCTCACCAATTCCCTTGATTGTCCTAGTTTTCTTCCTTTAGATGTCAGGCCAGGGGATTCCATTAGATGCAATCATGTCAGTTCAGTTCAGTTCAGTCACTCAGTCATGTCCGACTCTTTGCGACCCCATGAATCGCAGCACGCCAGGCCTCCCTGTCCATCACCGTCCCCGGAGTTCACTCAAACAAACGTCCATCGAGTCAGTGATGCCATCCAGCCATCTCATCCTCTGTCCTCCCCTTCTCCTCTTGCCGCCAACCCCTCTGAGCATCAGAATCTTTTCCAGTGAGTCAACTCTTCACATGAGGTGGCCAAAGTACTGGAGTTTCAGCTTTAGCATCATTCCTTCCAAAGAAATCCCAGGGTTGATCTCCTTCAGAATGGACTGGTTGGATCTCCTTGCAGTCCAAGGGACTCTCAAGAGTCTTCTCCAACACCACAGTTCAAAAGCATCAGTTCTTCAGTGCTCAGCTTTCTTCACAGTCCAACTCTCACATCCACACATGACCAGTGGGAAAACCATAGCTTTGACTAGACGGACCTTTGTTGGCAAAGTAATGTCTCTGTTTTTGAAGATGCTATCTAGGTTGGTCATGACCCTCCTTCCAACGAGTAAGCGTCTGTTAATTTCATGGCTGCAATCACCATCTGCAGTGATTTTGGTAGTCATGTCAGGGCTCCTAAAACTCTGCTCCAACACCACCCAATCCTGGGTGGGAAGGATGATGGAAGGGAAGTTGGTCTTAACTAACTCAATGTAAACTATTTTACTTTTGCAAATCTTACAGAAATATGACCAGTGCTAGGGCCGTTCCCAGGGTCTTGGAAAGAATCTGCACATGAGCGGCCCTGAAGATTTAAAGTTTCTTAACTACATGGTAAATACATCTCTGCATGCATCAGCTTGATATTCTGCCTTAATTCATATGCTGGAATCTTCCTTTTAGGGCCCATCTCTGTCTCTCCAGTGACTTCTTGCCAAGCAACTGATCTCTGCATTTGAACTTTGTCTTAGTAATTTATTTTGGCCACTCAACTACCTGCTTTCCAAAATATACAAATAAGGTCATCTGCTCTTGATTAAGTTTTTAAAAATAATATATACAAATATGAGATGTCCTAAGATTTTCAAGGAGACAGTGATACATGTCTATGAAAACTTTTGTCTCTACCTACCCATCCTCATGGTGGTTATGGTGGGCAAGTATGGAACTTGGCTCTTGAGAGGATGATAGGATAAATTCAAGCAAAAAGTCTTAGAAGTGAATACAAGACTAAAGAACAGAATAGACCAATGTGAATGACATGACAAGGGTGATAAATGAAGGATAGAGTCCAGATTGAGGGATCAGCAAGAAACTGGATCTCAGTAGATGCATATCAGGAGCAAGCACATTTTCTTGGACACCAGTCAGTGTTCATAGTTCATTTTTATGGGCCAATGGCTGTGTGGTAGCCTCTTGAGGTTATTCAGTCCATTAATATCAAGAACTAGTCAATTCATATAAACAAAACCCTACATATCCCAAATCTCCCCTATCCATGAGAAGTGAACATTATTACTCTCTGGCTCTACATTTTAATCACATCTGTCGAATGAACTTTAAGGAAAGTAAAAACAGGAACTCTTATTTCATCAGCAACTAGGAATGACTAGCACAAAAGAGTAAAAGTTTAGTGACTATATGTTGAAGCAAATTTATTACTCTGTATTATACTGATCGGTACATTCCTATCTCTCTCAACAGATGGAGACCATTCTTATTTATTTTTCTACCCTTGATGTCTAGCACTATGCCTGGAATTTTGTACATTCTTGATAAATGATTTCTGGATGAATGGGAAACCTTGAAAATGCAGTGCAATGCTTTGTGAATTACATCAAGGTGACAACTGGTGGAGTGTTTAATGCTCCTCCAAGAAACTAACCTAAAAATGTCCCCTCTATCTCCTGAGAAGGTAGGATTGATTTAAATAATAGGAGGGAGTATGGGATAAGCTGAACCAGAATTTCAGGTTTACCTTCCTCACCATAGTTCATGTGCCCAAAAGGGAGCAGAGCCTATCCTATAGTAAGCTGTTGTCACCTCCAAGTTCATTAATCTTTCCTTTTGCAGCATATAGTCAGACATTAGGCCCATTCAGTGAACTTTTCACTTCAGATATTGTATTTTTTTCATTATGGAAATAGTTTTTTTTTAATATCTTCCAATTCTCTCCTCTTTGAGTTCATGTTTTCCTTTTATTTTTTACAATGAAATGCATTTATAATGATAACATTTATATTTATAATACCCTGTAAAAAGCCCTTGTCTGCTGATTCTATCATCCCTGTAAGTGCTGAATCTGTTTATATGGACTGATTTTTCTTCTGGATATGGGTCACATTTTTCTGCAGTTTTTATGTTAGTAATTTCTTATTGATTGCTAGACATCGTGAATAATACATTGTTGAGGGTCTGGATTTTGTTGCACTCATGGAGAGTGTTGAAGTTTACCCTGGCAGGAAGTCAAGTTACTTGTGGATCATCTTGATCCTTTCAAGGATTTCTTTTAAGTTTTGTTCAGGTGAGTCTAGCATAACCTCTAAACTAGCAGTAATTTAGCCCACTACAAATGCATGGCCCTTTATTCTTTTTTTTTGAAGGATAGTTAATTTACAATTTTTTGTTAGTTTCTGGTATACAACAAAGTAATTCAGTTATATATTCTATTTCACAGCCTTTTCCATTATAGGTTATTACCAGATATTGAATATAGTTAACCTGTGCTATACAGTAAATCCTTGTTATTTATTTATTGCATATGTAGTAGTGTGTGTCTGTTAATCCAAAACTCCAATTTATCCCCCCTTCCCCCTTTGGAAACCGTAAGTTTGGTTTCTATGTCTATGAGTCTGTTTCTATTTTGTAAACAAGTACATTTGTATAATATTTTAGGTTCCACATATAAGTGATATCGTACATTTGTCTTGCTCTGACTTTCTTCACTTAGTATGATAGTCTCTATGTATCACATCTTCTTTTTCCAGTCATCTGTTGCTGGGCACTTGGGTTGTTTCTACATTATGGCTGTTGTAAACAGTGCTGCTATAAACACTGGGAATGCATGTATCTTTTCTAATTAGAGTTTTCTTCAGATATATGCACAGGAGTGAGACTTCAGATATATGCACAGGAGTGGATCTTATGGTAGCTCTATTTTTAATTTTTAAAGAAAACTCCATACAGTTCTCCATAGTGGCTATACCAATTTACATTCCCACCAACAGTGCAGAAGGGTTCCCTTTTCTCTACACCCTCTCCAGCATTTATTGTTTGTAGATTTTTTGATGATGACCATTCTGACTGGCATGATACCTCACTGTAGTTTTGGCTTGTGTGTCTTTAATAACTGGTGATGTTGAGCATCTCTTCATGTACTTATTGGCCATCTGTATGTCCTCTTTGGAAAACTGTCTATATAAAGCCTTCTGCCCATTTTTTATTGGATTTTTCTTTTTATATATGCTATATGTGTACGCATGATTGATCAGTCCCTTAGTCGTGTCTGATTCTTTGAGACCCCATGGACTGTAGCCCACCAGGCTCCTCCATCCATGGGATTTCCCAGGCAAGAGTACTGGAGTGTGTGGCCATTCCCTTCTCCAGGCTGTATGAGGTGTTTGGAAATTAAGCTCTTGTAGGTCACATTGTTTGCAAATATTTTCTCCCCAATCTATAGATGGTGTTTTTGTTTTGTTGATGGTTTCCTTTGCTGTGCCAAAACTTCTAAGTTCAATTAAGTCCCATTTGTTTATTTGTGCTTTTATTTATGTTGCTTTGGGAGACTGACCTAAGAAAACATTGCTATGATTTATGTTAGAGGATGTTTTGCCAATGTTTTCTTCTAGGAGTTTTATGGTGTCACGTCTTGTATTTAAAGCTTTAAGCCATTTTGAGTTTATTTTTGTGTGTGGTGTGAGGGACCCTTTCATTCTGCTCTGGATGTTGAATATGGCTTCTCTACTTTGGTCAGAATTTAAATGTCCCCTAGCCAGTGTTAGTTTTGAGAATTATTCAGATTATGGATCCCCAGTAGTTTTTCTTGCCTGGCCTTGTGGAATTTTACCGTATGCATGTCAGCTCCATATTCAACAAAAAGACTCAAGGGGATCCCAAGCAGTTTTCTGGGGTGTTTTCTCTGCACAGCTCTGTCTTCCCTGGTTTTCTGTCCTGTAAATTCCAGTTATTTCATCTTCAGTGAACTGTAATCTTTGTCTTCTTAACTTAGCAAACAAGACTGCTGTGTTCTGCTTTGAGGTTCCCCTCCCTGAGCTAATCGTCTGAAAAGTACATCCAGTTAGAAGGCTGAGACAATCACAGGGCCTACCTTATTTATTTCTCACATCTAAGGAATCATAGTTCTGTACTTTTTGTTGCCCAGTGTTGGACAACAGCTGTTTATATATTTTGTCCAGTTTTACAGTTGTTTATGCAGATGGTCAAATCTGCTGCCATTTACTCTGTCATGGCCAAAAGGATTTCTGTCACCTTCATAATTCATTGATCCACAGATTTATACTCAGCATCTTCTGTATTCCCATTCTGTATAAATCCCAAATTATATATAGAAGAGAAGTAAAACAGCATCCCTGACTTCAAGGAGCTTACAAATCAGCCAAAGCGAAAAGATAAACAGGTATGAAGTCACTGTTCCCTTTACTTGGAATGTCCTTGCGGTCTGCCTTTGTGCCTGGCCAATATCTACTCATCTAGCTCAAAGGCGGCTTCCTGAATGAGGCCATTCCTTGGGTAGAAATAACAGTGCTTTCCTTTGAACCTAACACTATCCTACAGGTATTGTATCTTTGCTCTTTAAAAGCTTCCTTATATTTCTTTGTTTACATGTTTGTCTTCCTCACTAAACTGTGAGCTCCTTTAAAACAAAGGCCATGTATTTTCCCCAGTACCCAGAACAAGTGGATCATGGAATTGACACGTGAAAGTGAAAATTGCTCAGTAGTGTCTGACTGTTTGTAGCCCCACGGACTCTATAGTCCATGGAATTCTCTAGGCCAGAATACTGGAGTGGGTAGCTGTTCCCTCCTCCAAGGGATCTTCCCAACCCAGGGATCAAACCCAGGTCTCCCACATTGCAGGTGGATTCTTTACCAGCTGAGCCACCAGGGAAGCTCAAGAATACTGGAATGGGTAGCCTATCCCTTCTGAAGCGGATCTTCCTGACCCAGGAATCAAGCTGGGGTCTCCTGCATTGCAGGCAGATTCTTTACCAGCTGAGCTACCAGAGAAGCCTGGAATAGATATACAAGGCAATAGATACTAGTTAAACGTAGGAATTAGTGAGTAAATATTTGGATGTGATCTAATTAATTAATGTATAATATAATCATATTCTACTGCTAATTTAATTAATCTAATCTATTCTACTGCATAATCAGATGCTAAACAAAGTGATACTCACTCTTAGGCAATAAAAATTGAACGAAAAGAGACTGTAGGGCATTAGGAAAATCAGGAAAGCCTTTGGAAATAAAATGATCTTGAGTTGGTATGGTTGGCAGAATGGTGGGTGGTCTCTCCCAAAGAGGTCTATGACCTAATCCTCATAATCTGGGCAAAAAGGACTCTGTGGATATGATTCAGTTAAGGACCTTGACACAGTGAGATGATCCTGGATGACTAAAGTAGGTCCAATGCAATTATAAGTGTTCTGAAGAGTCACAGAAGGAGATGTGAAGAGGAAAGAAAAACCAACAGTCACACAGTATAAGAAAAGACTGGATCTGCCACTGCTGGTGGTGTTGAAGAAGAAGGAATAGAGCCACTAGTCGAGGAATTTCAGAAGGGAAGCCTCTGGAAGCTAAAAAAAGCAAGAAGACTTTCTCCCTAGAGCCTCCAAAAGGAACAGTCCTGCCAGCACCTTGATTTTTGCTCAGTGCAACCCATTTGGTACTTCTGACCTCCAGAGCTATAAGATAATAAATCTGTCTTGTAGAAGCCACCAAGTGGTAATTTGTTAGAGAAGCAATAGGAAACTAATAAAATTAGACATAGAGGGTTGGAATAAATTTATTTGGGCCTACAAAGGAATCTGGGCTGATGCAAGAATTAGAGACATTTGATGAAGATCCATGAGATTATCAGAGCAGAGGTTAGCAACTCAAACGGAAGGCTTCTGGACAACTGGAAATGAAAACATAGCTAGAACTGCTCTCCAAAAGTCATGCAGAAGTCAGGCATTTCCATCCACATGCAGAGATTTCACAGATGGCAAGAATAACTATTTTACTTCACTCTCTTTGGGGAGAGTTTTCTGAATCCCTTTACAAAGATGGGTTTCCTTGCAACCAGTCTTCTCAAAGAAGTGTGCTGATGGAATATTCATACATGTACTTGTTCATTTTCTGCCCAAATATTGATGAGCCACTAAATGTTTTCACTTTGTAGACACAGTCCCAGCCCTTTAGGAAATCATGTGTAGAGGAAAAGATAGATAAGTTTAACATAAGTACAGTGAGAAAGGATTCTTTTTCTCCTTAGCTCTCATCATTTCTGCTCCTCTGTTCTAGTGGAGAAAGTACTTTTAGTTATAATTTATAATGATGCATCAAAGTCTTGCCATTAAAGATAGTTCAGCACTGCAAGAAGAAAGATCTTATGGCTGTCATATGCTAAAGACTTTGAAAGACCAAAGCCTGCCCCCTAAAGAGACTGTAAGGAGCCATTGGATGGAAGGATCCACTATCATGCCACCTCCTCAATTTAGAAAGTCCAGCCTCAACTACACTGGAAGCTTCAGACAGTATGAAAACCCTGCAGTATGCAGCTGGGAAGAGTTGAGGGGAGAAGAGGGAGATTGGGGCTCTCCATCACAAATGGGCTTTGATTGGACTGAAAGGAAAGCTCATGGATATCATCCTCTAGAATCAGAGTGTGTTTATGATGGGATACTATTTGGAAATAGGCTCTCCTTGCAAATCATTTCAAGGTGTTATTAATACATTAAGCAAAATGTGCCAAGTGCTATCAGAGAGACATGGGGATTCCACATCGATGTAATCAAAGAAGTTTCAACCATGATTTCCATCCCACCAAATATCTCTCCACTAAGAGCTCAGAACCTGAAGTTCTGCCACTGATCCCTAACATATCTGTCTTGAACATTGCTTTCTTCCCACAATATCTATTGGAAAGAGCAAGTCCCCTCAGTCTTAAAGAGTTGGTGGAATGACAGATGAAGCTGGTAGTAAGAGGGAAGATGTGCCTCTTTGTTCTCATTTGAAAAGGCTCTGCTTTTCATCATGTGTAGCTAGCTGACTGTTTACTGCTGCTGATGTGGTCTTTGCCCTTTAAAATTCCGTGGATATGAAGTAAAATGCACATTAAAATGGAATGCAACTGAATTGCTCTGTGCTAGATTCTGGTCAAGGGAGAGATTGCTGCTCAGGTTTTGATTCCTCTGAAAGTAAATCTCATACCTTGGGTGACAGACCCTACTATTTTTTATCAAATAGTCAATACACTTATTCCTCATTCTGTGTGTGTGTGGGGGGGTGCTTAATCTTTAAGAAATAGTTTTATCGAGGTATAATTTACATACCATAAAATTAACCACTTTTAAGGTTCAACTGTGAAGTCATCATCACAATCCAGTTTTAGATGTTTTCTTTTGAAAATTTTTAATTTTTTAGACCCTACTTTTTTTAATTTTTACTTTATTCTGCTTTATAATACTAGACCCTACTTTTTAAACCCTACAAGATTTTCATTTTGTGTGCTTAGAAAACAGGTCACTGAATGAATAAAGTCAGCTACTCAGAAAAACTGTAGCCATGACATGCACAAAATGGTTACATTACCAGAGCAACTTTCATTTTCTACCAGAAATAGTGGTCTAGATGCTGGCAGTGAGGGGGGGTGGGGGTGGGCTGCTTTTGATGCTTCTAGACTGAACTTTATTCAGATTTTCCCTTCAGATTCCCCTGTCATGTTAATGCTCATCAAGTTCCACTTGCAAATTTCTCTTTCCCGCCTTCTCTTAAGGTACATATCTTGGATGGCGTCTCTGGTGGGGTCAATGCCTAAATGCCCCTCTGCACTATTCTTGGGCAGAAGCAGCACAGCAGGGAGTGTAGGAAGCAGCTCACAAGAGACTAGCAAGTGACCCTCAGGTACCGCCTCCCCCAGGCTTCTCCCCCTTTCCACTCTCTGTCACATCAATCCCAATAGAAGGGAATCAGGCCTGAGTTACATGATTAGAACAGCCTGCCATTGGTCAAAGTTGGCACTGTCCCTTATTAACCAGGCAGAAGACAGCCAACAGCAGGCAGTGGAACCACAGAGGCAAATTAAAGGTACAAAAAGTACATTCAGAAACCCATTGTTTCAGCCCTACTGACCCCAACTCCTCTGACTCAAAGCTTTCTTTGGGGTTAGAGACTTGAGGAATCTTGAGAACAGTTGATGAGACTGGATGTCTATGATCCCAATGACTTAATTTCCTTCCTTTATGCAGCTCCTCTTTATTCCCAAATAGAACCCAAGAAGTAGCATCATAAAGAGAAAAGAGCATTTGTCTGCAATTCAGAAGACTGAGTTCTAATACCTAGGTGAGCCATTACTTAGTTCTCTGGCCTTGAACGAATACCTTTCAATTCCTCAGCCTCAGTTTCTTCTGTAAAATGAGAAGTGTAGTTTTTATTGCAAAAGACCTTGAAATCTCTCACATTCCCAAGAGTCAAAATAAAGCATAAACACCTTCGCTCTACCCTGTGTATCTGATCTTGGGCAAATTATTTACCCTCTTTGTACCTCCTTTCTCCATCAAGAATGTGAAAGGCTGGATGTTGTCACTTAAAGCCCTGCCAATCCTGATATTCTATGCAACATTTCCTGAGGGAAGAGCCAGTGCTGACTATCTGTGACAGGGAAGTCCTCATTAGCATTTTGGGAGGAGAAAATTGTCTTGCGTCCCAGCACATATGCTCACGTGTCTGGCATAACTCACTAGGTGGGTCCAGTTTTACAACAGCTGCCTTTTTGCTGGTTTGATTTCTTGTCAGGACAAGTGGGCAATCCATGTTGGGAATGTAATTAAACAAGCAGCTAGAGATTCTAGAGATTCTGGTTCTCCCTAAAGAAGGAAATTCTTTTGCATTGAGAGCTGGGTCCCAAGGGGTGCCTCCCGGGAGCTAGCGTCTGCCAGGCAGGAGAATCAGCCTAGTGGGGAGGTGACCACTTACATGGTTGCCTCACTACCTCACAGTGAGGAGTAGGGGTGGGGGTTTCCACTGCATGATACCATCTCCTTAGGTGCTTTCCATCATGCCTCCAAGGCTCCCATTTCAAATCCACCCACTTCATTATTTGCAGATTTCAGCTGGAGGTTGCATACTGGCGTCCTGAAGGCTAACTAGACCAGGCCAACAGAGCTTACTTGGCCAACACAAATTTAAAGAAGATTTGAATTTGAATACTTTTAGGTAGAGAAATGGTTCACCCATGGGCCTTATCTTCACCATTCCATTATTTTTTTTTACTTTTTATTTTATATTTTATATTAATTAACAATGTTGTAATGGTTTTAGGTACACAGAGGAGGGACTCAGCCTTATACACACACATGTATCTATTCTCCCTCAAACCCCCTCTTCCACTCAGGCTGCCACAGAACGTAGAGCAGAGTTCCCTGTGCTATACAGTAGGACCTTGCTTCACCATTCCTTTTGGTATTACAGAGATCTGATAGGTTCCAATGCCTTCCTGGATTCCAAGGAGGATTTGATGTCCTGGAATAACCTGCTTACCTTGCCTCAGCCCTTCCAAAGGGTTTTCAGAGGCGCTGTACCTCTCAGGGCCTAGATATGGAGCTCCTTGGCCTGGGAAACTGCTAGCTCCTACACCAAGACTCAAGTGGCCTCAGCGCAGCCCAGTCCTGACTGGAAGGGGAGCAGCAGGCAAAATGGCTCCTGGCCACAGAAGCGTGTCCCAGGACTGGCCTTTGACTGGAGAGAGGGGAAGATGACAAAAAACACTGAAGAAACATTCCATATTCTGTAGCATTTAAACATCTATTTAACTTCTCAGAACTTGGAAAGAAGCCTTTGGAAATGGCTTTTGGACATAAAGGTTAGATTTTCCTTGGAGTGAGGAGAACTCTTTCAGGTCATATGCGAAAAGTTTCCTTTCAGTTTACCAATCACTTAACTGTCAAACTTGTTTTTCCAGCTCGTGGTCTCAGCGTTCCCTCCAAGTCATCCTGGAGAGACTTGACAAGAGATAAACAGTATGCTATTTAGGCTTGAATTGTTTCCTAAATAAACCTGTAGCTCACGTCCTACTCTAGAGAGGAAGGTCCATGGGAGCAGGCACTAGAAAGTGAGACTGGGACTCGCTGTAGGGAAGTTGCTAATGGAGGAAACATTCTGACAGCAAAAGAAAATCCTCTCAGCATCAGAAGCCCAACCTTCAGGAACATCAGGGCAGCCCCTGCCCACCTATTTCACTGGCATTTTCTCATCTTTTCTATGGATAAGGCTGAAGAAAGCAACGCCGTTCCCCAGTAGAGCAGGGCTATAGCTAAAAACGTCTGTCCCCAGGGTTTGGTACCCACTTCTACCTTCTAGTCCTGCTGCTCTCTCGCCAAATTTTATCTCTAGTTCCCTTTGCTTACCAGAAAAAAATTCAATGATGTTTAAAGGAGGAAGATAATTGCATAATTCATTGAATGAATTATAATTAAGCTGGTTTCAATTAAAAAGAAAAGTTTGGAGTCTTAAAGTACATAGCTAAACTACATAGGTAACCTTTCACTGAATCCCTGAATATGTGTTCTCCAGGGCTCCACCTCCAGCCATATTTTCTTAGCATTCTTTGTACCTCAGATACTATATTTCCATAATTTTAAGATGTCATGAATTGTAAGACATTGAGTCAGTAATAGCTTTACAAAACTTCACTGTAAGATTCATGATTATTTCAGAAATACTAAAAAGAAAAAGGACTGCCAACAAAGGTCTGTATAGTCAGAGCTATGGTTTTTCCAGTAGTCATGTACGGTTGTGAGAGTTGAACCAGAAAGAAGGCTGAGGGCTGAAAAATTGATGCTTTTGAACTGTGGTGTTGGAGAAGGTTCTTTAGGGTCCCTTGGCCTGCAAGGAGATCAAACCAGTCAATCCTAAAGGAAATCAACCCTGAATATTCATTGGAAGGACTAATGCTGAAGCTGAAGCTCCAATGCTTTGACCACTTGATACGAAGAGCCTACTCACTGGAAAAGACCCTGATAATAGAAAAGATTGAGGGCTTGAGAGGGAGGAAACGACAGAGGATGAGATGGTTGGACGGCATCACTGACTCAGTGAACATGAGTTTGAGCCAACTCTGGAAGATAGTGAGGGACAGAGGAGCCTGGGGTGCTGTAGTCCATGGGGTCACAAAGACTCAGACATTACTTAGTGACTGAACAACAAAAATAAAAAATGTTTTCTTCATATAAAGGACATATAGTATCACCTTTCTGTTGATACTCCTGAACTTTTTTTGTCTTCTTTGTTTTTCTTTTTTTAATGGAAATATAGTTGATTTACAATGTTGTCTTAGTTTCAGACATACAGCAAAGTGATTCAGTTATATATACATGTATATATTCTTTTTGTTGTATTTTTTAGATTTAGAGTTAATTTCTTTTAAACTATCTTCCATTTCTGCTCTCATGATTTTCATATGTTTTCCTTTGTTTTCTTGATCATGTTTAAAGTAGCTATATTCAAAGTTATTGTTTACTAATTCCACCAGCTCTGTCGTTTTGGGCTTTATTTCCACTGACTGACTTTTCTCGTAGTTATTGGTTATATTTTCCTATCTCTTTGTAAGTTTAATTTTGAGTTGAGAATAGTATGTTGTTGAGTGTCTGGGCTTGTCTTTTTCAAAGAATGTTGGGCATTGTCTGGAAGGCAGTTATGTAACTGGCAGTTTATTGCCATACTTTTAAGTCTTGTTTTCACACTTTGTTATAGCAGATCTATTGTAGACTTTCCTCAAGGCTTATTTAGCCCTAATACAAAATATTCCCCTTCTTGGGCCTCTACTGAATTCCCTGGGTGTTCAACAAGTTGTCTCTACCTGGTTGGAGTTCAAATATCTCCTATCCCCATGTGAACTCTGTGAATTTTTCAACTTACACACTCTGTTAGTTCCCCTTTGGCCTGTGTAATTTTGCCATATGTGCGCGTGCATGTGTGTGTGTGTGTGCGTGTGTGTGTGTGGCTTAGCATTCAACAATAGACTCTAGGGTACTGCTGTACAGATTTCTGAATATCTTTTCCTTCATGTGTCCTTCCTCTCCTGTACCTTGTCCAATAAATTCCACTCACTTCCTCTTTCCATAGCTATAATCCCTGTCTCCTTGAACTCAGTGTGTCTCCTGTATTCTGCTTCAATTCCCTCTCTTTATACTGTGGACGAGAGCTTAGTTTGATTTCTCTTTTGTCCAGTTTTTTATATGTTTATGGTGGGGTAATTGATTTTATACCAGTTACTTCACCACTGCAGAAGCAAAAGTCCTCTCGAAGTGTTCTTATTTTTCAGGGTATTAGAACGCATTTCTGACCAGGTTCTTTCTGGTCTCTGTGCCTTTGCTTATGTCCAAATCATAACCATTCTTCAAGACTTGATGTGTGCTATTTCCCTGATGCGGCCTTTCAGTTACCTCTCAGTCAGAAGCAACCTCTCTCTGCTTTATTCAGCAAAGAACATCTACACATTCCTTCATTTACTTGGGGAAAAAATAAACAATCATAAAATGACCACTTTATTTATTCCTGGCTCATCTTATGATCATTTACTTTTGATAAACTCTGAGGATATAGAAATACAAAGTCCATGTTCTTTAAAAACTCATATTTTATTGAAAGTGGAAGATCATGTTGTCGAAATAATATGGCAGAAGGATGCTAACTGGACCGTGTGGGCCTAGTGGAGGGATACCAAGTCCACAGGGGAATCAAGATACAATTTCCTCAGAAGACTGGATGAGAGCTGAAAGATCTGGGAGCAAAGAATATTCCAGATAGAAGGCACAGCATATGCTCTTAGTACTTTCTGCTTTGTATTCTTAATGTCTGTGCAAGTCTGACCCACACTATTGCTTTTCAGCTCCCAGTGCCTTTTGGAGTCCAGGGATTGTGTTCTATTTTTCACCTTCCTATCCCCAAAGTGCAAGTATTAGTCACTCAGTCATGTCCAGTTCATTGCGACCCCATGGACTGTAAGCCCACCAGGCTCCTCTGTCCTTGGAATTCTCCAGGCAAGAATACAGGAGTGAGTAACTATTCCCTTCTCCAGGAGATCTTCCTGACTCAGGGATCGAATGCAGGTCTCCTGCATTGCAGGAAGATTCTTTACCATCTGAGCCACCAGGGAAACCCTCCTATCCCCAATATGCACACAGTTCAAAGCACAGTGTGCAGAAATATTTAGTGAATATTTCAAGTATAAAATTGGAGTAGCTTCTTTTTTTTCTATGATGGAGCTATGGTCAGAAAATGACTTGGAAATGCCAAATTATCTCACATGAGGTACACCACTAAGGTCTAGAGAAAGAGTAGTTCCTCTGTTGAGACTCACTGATCCCTGGGACACAGAGGCATCCCATTTTTGAGCTTTATAAAGAAGCATCTCCTGTATATGGATAAGAAATCATATCCCCACTTGGCTACTACAGATTTTTGCAGTGGCTTCAGAAGGCTTTTGCACCTTCACCCAGATGTCTTGGGAGCAGTTGACAAAACCAATGAATAAACTAAAAATCAATAGCCAGGTGCGATATGGAGACCAAAGTAGTGAGTAAGGTATTCTAGGATTCTCTCCTCCCTGCAAGCCAGGTGGAGAGATTTCTATTATATAGTAGAGAGAATGGGCTTCCCTGGTAGCTCAGCTGGTAAAGAATCTGCCTGTGGTGCAAGAGACCCTGGTTTGATTCCTGGGTTGGGAAGATCCCCTGGAGTTAGGCTACCCACTCCAATATTCTTGGTGTTCCTTTGTGGCCCAGACGGTAAAGAATCTGCTTGCAATGTGGGAGACCTGAATTCGATCCCTAGGTTGGGAAGATCCCCTGGAGGAGTGCGTGGCAACTCGTTTCAATTTTCTTGCCTGGAGAGTCCCCACAGACAGAGAGGAACCTGGAGGGCTGCAGTCCATGGGGTTACAAAGAGTCAGACATGACTGAGTGACTAAGCACAACACAGCACAGACAGAATATGGGCTTTAGATTCAGACAGGCCTGTTCATAATCATAACTTTCTAGTTGTTTAGTCCTAGCCAAGTGACATTACCTCTCTGAGTCTCAGTTTCCTCATCTGTACCTACTTAAACTGGATTTGTGTTTTAATATTTATAATCACAACTTCCTACTGAAGAGGACATATATTCTATTGTTTTATTATTATATTATATATTATTTTTATTATATTTATTTTATAGTTGATTTATAATGTGTTAATTAATGCTATACAGCAAAGTTTTTCAGTTATGCTTGTATACACACACACACACACACACACACACACACACACACACACTTCTTTTTATATTCTTTTCCATTATGGTTTATCCCAGGAGATTGGATGTAGATCCCTAGGCTATACAGTAAGACCTTGTTGTTTATTCATTCTAAATATAATAATTTGCACCTACCAACATCTACCAAACTCCTAGTCCATCCTTCTCCCTCCCCTACTCCCCCTTGGCAACCACAAGTCTTATCTCTATGTCTATGAGTCTGTTTCTCTTTTGTAGATAGTTTCCTTTGTGCATATTTTAGTTTCTGCATAAAAGTGGTATTGTATGCTATTCGTCTTTCCTTTCTGACTTATTTCACTTAGTATGATAATCTCTAGTTGCATCCATGTTACTGCAAATGGCATTTTTGTGCTTTTTTATGGCTGATTAATATTCTGTTGTATATATATACCACATCTTTTTATCCATTCATCTGTCAGTGAACACTGAGGTTGTTTCCATGTATTGGCTATTGTGAATAGTGCTTCTATGAACATTGGGATGTATGAATGTATTTGAATTACAGTTTTGTCCAGATATATGAAGAGAGCATATCTTTTAAAATGGAATGTTCTTTTATCTGCTCAACACCTCGAAGGAATTGACTAAGCAAGTGTGAGAGGGGTGGAGCCAATGTCAGTTTAAACAAAATGATAGGAATTTGAGGTTCCCAAGGGGTCTCTGAGGGAGAGGGAAGAAGAAACTGAAAAGGATGGGGCGGGGGGGGAGGAGTTAATTATAGTTCACAGTGTAGCTCCATCCCCATGATTACCAAATATGGTATTCACAAAGATTTTGTGAAGAGTCCTGGTGGTGAATGTGCATGCGTGTGTGTGTGCATGTGTATGAACTGAACACAAACTGAATTTCACATGAGGGTTGCAGCTATGAGGACAGAGGCCATGTGAGAGAGGAAACAGGAGACAGAGGAAGCTATAGGAGTCACAGGAAATATGAGTTGAAGTCTTGCCTTCCAATGGTAGTGGATTTTGCAATTTGAGTCCTACAGCCTCACAAGATTGTATGAGAATGAGAAATAATGTAAATAAACAGAGCACCTGAAACCAGGCCTGGCATACATGCTGCATTTTATAAGCGGTAACTATTATTCAGTGGAATATAAGTGAAATTTAGTTGGTGAAGATTTAATCAGAAACACTATTTTGTCCCTTTTTCCTCTTTGTAGCTCCCAGATGCCTCAAGTGGTAAAGAACCTGCCTGCCAATGTAGTTGACACAAGAGATGTGGGTTCGATCCCTGGGTTGAGACGATCCCCTGGAAAAGGGCATGGCAACCATTCCAGTACTCTTGCCTGAAATGTCCCGTGGGCAGAGGAGCCTGGAGGGCTCCATTCAGAGACGACTTAGCAACTAAGCACAGAGCTCAAGTGCTATTCTACCTCACCTATTACATTAGAAATTCTTCCTTTAATTCCCATCTGCACCTGTTGTATTGACAGAGGGTTATCATTCTGTGATGTGACCTTTCAGTACTAAAAGAGTAACCTCAGAGACTCAGTTTCTCCCTTCCTGATCTTGTCCCCCTTGCTTACCATGATGTCATTTCTTTGATGTGCACCTTCCAGCTGTACATGTAAGAAATTATCCACTGTGTCTCTGCTCCTTCCCCAAGCCCCCAGACATCTGGAAGGATGACTGTTTAATCCTTGTGCTCCACCCTCAGTTACAGTCAGAAACGTTTGATCTGTGCTATTCACTAGATCCTATATCATGACATATAAAACTCCTGACAACTACATTTTTATTAAATTTGCTTTCCTGGGTTTTAGTCATATCACTAAAATTCAATCCCAACATACAATTATTTTTAATGTATTATCAGTGTTATTTTACAGTTACTATAGCAGTAAAATCTATACTCAACAGCATTATTACAATTTTCCATTACTTAGAGGATATATTTGGTTCATGTTTAAAGCTAAGGAGGGAAAGAAGTAAATTAAATGATTACTATCAACACTACTACAAGCTTTTCTATCCTTAAAAGTCACCACCAATGATACATATAATAACAGATTGCCTGTAAACACATAAAAGCCCTTCTCGGAAAAAGTAAGCTTTTGGTTTCCATCATAGTGAAACCCAGGTTTTTTGATATGATGATTGATGACAAAAAAGACGGGGAAGGGTGAGAAGACCTACCTCTGTGCACTCCACACCAGCACCCTGTAGACACATGAGCAAGAACAGTGGCCTGACCCCTCTTAGCTTCCTGAGATCAAGTGACCTGGACTACAATTAGCTATTGATGAATGGAGCAGCCCTGGGCTCTGGCAGGAGCAAGTGGATGATGGAATCTTGTCCACTCTTAATTAATTTTTCATTTTACAAAATGACCCTCTGGGCTGGAAGTTTAAGGGAATGGTAGATTGGGCCAACAGTTCTTACACCTGTGAGTCTCAGTTCCTATGACTACTGAGAAGCTGGGCATCTGGACCTTGTCTGGTTCTCCTTTCTATACACCTGCAGAAAAGTAGGGATTATCTATAGGGAGATGGCTAGTTTAGAGACTGGTTTCTGGGTAATCCATGCTAAAATTGGGATAATCCATCTGCAGCAACACAGGGAGCATTAGACAAGGCAAACACTAATAAAAAAAGTCCAGAAGGCCAGTGGTGACATGAAGGCTGAGAGTGACAGCCAGCCAGTGGGTCCTGTTGGGTATTTGCTCATAGCCTTGCAGGTACCTGGATACACGGTGTGTGGGTTGATTGTGTTGGCTTGGCTTACAGCACTTGTGCATCTAAAGTCTTATTACTTCAATTCTGCATATCTGTGCTGTGCTTAGTCACTCAGTCATGTCTGACTCTTTATGACCCCATGGACTGTAGCCCACCAGGCTCCTCTGTCCGTGGGGTTTCTCTAGGCCACAATACTGGAGTGGGTTGCCATGCCCTCTTTCAGGGGATCTTCCCAACCCAGGGATTGAACCCAGGTCTCCCACATTGCAGGTGGATTCTTTACTGTCTGAGCCACCAGGGAAGCCCAAGAATACTGGAGTGGGTAGCCTATCCCTTCTTCAGGGGATCTTCTCAACCCAGGAATTGAACCAGGAAAAGTACATCTATTGCCTAGGAAATATCCATTCATCAGATTCAACACTAGGACTCTCACAGAAAGGCAAATGAGAGGCTCATTTCAATGGAGTCCCTTCTATTGCTTTCTTTCTGATCTTCTCGACCCAGGAATTGAACCAGGAAAAGTACATCTATTGCCTAGCAAATATCCATTCACCAGACTCAACACTAGGACTCTTGCAGAAAGGCAAATGAGAGGCTCATTTTAAAAGCTTCTGCACAACAAAGGAAACTAAAAGCAAGGTGAAAAGACAGCCTTCTGAATGGGAGAAAACAATAGCAAATGAAACAACTGACAAACAACTAATCTCAAAGATATATAAGCAACTTATGCAGCTCAACTCCAGAAAAATAGATGATCCAATAAAAAAATGGGCCAAAGAACTAAATAGGCATTTCTCCAAAGAAGACATACGGATGGCTAACAAACACATGAAAAGATGTTCAACATCACTCATTATCAGAGAAATGCAAATCAAGACCACAATGAGGTACCATTTCACACCAGTCAGAATGGCTGCAATCCAAAAGTCTACAAGCAATAAATGCTGGAGAGGATGTGGAGAAAAGGGAACCCTCTTACACTGCTGGTGGGAATGCAAACTAGTACAGCCATTATGGAAAACAGTATGGAGATTCCTTAAAAAATTGCAAATAGAACTGCCTTATGACCCAGCAATCCCACTGCTGGGCATACACACCGAGGAAACCAGAATTGAAAGAGACACATGTACCCCAATGTTCATTGCAGCGCTGTTTATGATAGCCAGAACATGGAAGCAACCTAGATGTCCATCAGCAGATGATTGGATAAGAAAGCTGTGGTACGTATACACAATGGAATACTACTCAGCCCTTAAAAAGAATAAATTTGACTCAGGTCTAATGAGATGGATGAAATTGGAACCGATTATACAGAGTGAAGTAAGCCAGAAAGAAAAATACCAATACAGTATACTGACACATATATATGGAATTTAGAAGACAGTAATGATGACCCTATATGTGAGACAACAAAGAGACCCAGAGGTATAGAGTGGACTTTTGGCCTCTGAGGGAGAGGGAAAGGGTGGGATGGTTTGGGAGAATGGCAATGAAACATGTATATTTTCTTGTAAGAAACGAAGCGCTAATCTATGTTCAATGTAGGATGCAGGATGCATGGGGCTGATGCACAGGATGATTCAAGTAGAGGATGTGGGGTTGGAGGTGGGAGGGGGCTTCAGCATTGGGAGATTGTGTTCACCTATGGCTGATTCATGTCAATGTATGGCAAAACAAATACAGTATTGTAATTTAAAAAATAAATTTTAAAAAAAGCTCAAAATAAATAAATAAATAAAAATCTCTGCACCAAAAAAAAAAAAGAGAGGGAGAGAGAGAGAGAGAGAGAGAGAGAGAGAGGCTCATTTTAATGGAGTTCCTTCTATTGCTTTCTTTCAAGAATAAAACCCATGACTTAATACCTTGGTTCTCAACTTCCCAGTTCCTGCCCCCCCACCCCTCAAACTTGTTTCAGTATCCTGAAACAATATCTTTTAATGAAATAGCCCCTTATTTCAGAAACCTCTATTACATTTAAACTCTTAAAATGTTTCTTCCTACTAAATATTCTTCTCCGAGCAAAAGTGAATCAAAAGGTGCTAAGCAGGAAAAATGAAAACTCCATTTCCCTTCTGTGCTGTTGGAGGCCCCTAAAACATGAATTTTAGAAGTCTTGCCACAGAATTTCCATAGAGTTGATTCTAGATAAAATTTTCATTCAATCAGACTGACAAATGCTGAAACCCAAAGCAGAAAATTCTGTTAAAAATTTTCAAATGTTGTATGCCAGAAAAATAATGCATAGATGTGTGAATGATGTGACTTTACGTAGTAGAGGTGAACGTATAATCTACAAATACAGGCTCATGTAAAGTTAATTAGTATAAGTAAGACATGTTTCTCCATGGCAATCTAGACCCAGGAATAGTCAAAGGCTTTAAGACAAGCTCAGTGATATTTGCCTCTGAGCCCCACAACTTTGGTTGATAAACTGCAACCTCCTCCCTTATCTTATGCCTCTCATTCCCCCTTATAACCCAGGGAGCTCTTTCTTGGCATGAACTGGCACTCTTTAGTTGCGCTTTTGCTCTATTAGTCTACACCTCTGAGGTTCCACTTTCAAGGTTCTACTTCACCGCTTTCAAAATTGGAGGTCAATCATTACCCTTCATTGATTTCAGATTTCTTGGTCAAATATAAATTGTCTAGCATTCAGGAGACTACAACTTTTAAGCTCCTTCTATCTACCCCCAAACCCCAAGAGTACCTTTCAAATGTATCATCTTCTTTGAGGAACATCAGGCAAGTCCACTTTGGACCATTTGTGGGAACATTTTAGTGACACCTTGTCATGCTGCCCTGGGAATATTCCTGTCACCCTCCCTGGAACTACAAAGAGGATGTTTTGACTTTCTGACTCCATGGTGTGTGATCTGACTTCTACAGGTTCAATAAAACCTTCTTCCAGAGGTTTTATTGAAAAGTCTTTGGGTTATTGTTCTTCAGGGCTTAAATCCCCTTCCCTATCTCTTCCAGGGCACTCCCTGTACACTGGAGTCCATTTGGTTGTTTCCTAATATCCTCAAGTTTCTAATATATATTTCAAATTATGCACACACGAGGATCTGATCTTGCAGTAGTCTCTTCCACTCAACCCATGACACTTTTACAGTCTCTGTAAAGCTTTCACATTCAGCCAATAACTCCCCTTTTAAATGGTGCCCTTGGAAATGTTTCTTTAACTTCAGTATCCACTCTGAACACAGCACCTTGGCGTAGATTAGGTAATCAGATATTTGCTGAATGAAATCAGTGATGAAATGATGGAAGGAAGGAGTGCCAAATCCCAAACAATATCGAATAGGCACTAGCAGTGAACCAAGACAAATGTTCACTTTGGGGTTCATCTTTCCCTATCTTTGTGGTTTTGTTTTTAAAACCATGGTAGAGGGAGCCCTTAAAGATTCCTAGTTTAGAGGTATTCTGCACCTTGCCAAGGTAGCAGTAGCTGTTTCCAAGGTGACAGGTTTTTTTTTTTTTAATAAATTAAAACGTCTTCCTGAGTCAAATCATTAGCCACTCCATCAGTCTTGAATTTGGTCCCATAATCACCAAACCCTAATTTCTAGATATCCACTGAGACTCACATGCTCCACCCCTGGCTTACAATGCTGAGCCTAAGGGACCAAAATCCTACATTAAAAATATGGCAAAAGACAGTTATGGCGAAGTCAACTTCACTCTGTGCTGATCCCATACCCTGGTTCTCTTACCATCTCTTCATCAAAGCTATTGAGCTCAGACTGAGGAGAAACAGAGATATTAATAGTCTCAACCTACTTTCCTGAGGGCCAGGGAGATGTGGACTTCACTCTTTTCTATTTTGACTTCTCTCAAACATAACATATATTCTGACTGATGATGATACATCCAGCCAATAGGTAACAAATATTATCATAATAACAACATAGCAGCACATTGTCCTCAGAACTACTTGCGTCGTATATTTGGGTAATGCTTTTCGATATCCATTTGCTCCTTAAAACAAAAAAACAGAACTCTTTATTCAAAGGAGCCTTCCCTGCATCTTAGGAACAGCCATATTTCAGAATTCAGCCAGTTAAATGCAAACAGAAGTCTAATAGATAAGGAAGGCTACCAGGAAAACTGTTTTCCTTCTAAGAAGATAGAGATTCAGCTATCATCCTTGTCTGGAGCATGGATGCAGTCCTTTGGAGCTACAATAGCTATCTTAAATGCACAGGGAAAAAAGACAAATAGTAAGAAAGCAGAAAAGGAAGAGTGGATCAGGACTGCTCTTGAGCAATTAAACCAGTCCTCGGATGCCAACCACCAAAACCACTGTAAAAGGAGAAGGGGAACCCCTTATTTGCAGCCAAACACTCCTAAGTGATATCTCTCTCTAACCCTGAGAGCCAGTAGGCTCTTTCTCCAGGGCACATCTCTACCATGCAAAGTTCTCATCTTTGCTCACCACCAAGAAAGGCCCTGTTGAGAGTTTCTGTGACTGTTGTAGTTATTTTGGGTATCCCTCTTTTCACCTCTCTTCTTCCATGGGTAGTTTTGTTTTCCATGGAAAGAGATTGAGAGGCACACATTCTTCTTCCACAGGTGGAGCAGCTTCCACTGAAATTGAGGGAACCCAACCTCAGCCTAATACACAGACTACCATTATCTATGGCAAAAGTAGAAAAATAGTGATTGAAGGGGAATATTATGCCTGTAGGAATATTTTGTGTTGGCCTGCTCAGTGTTTTAAGGCATTCAAATCCATTGCCAAGAATTACAAGTCAGAGGATTTTACATAATTTCTGGATTTCCTGCATCTCATGAAAAATCCAAAGAAGTGACAAGACTGGGCCCTCATGGCAACAATCGAGTAAAGTAGCACCTTCTCGATTTAGAAGAGAGAAGGCACTTTCCAGACTCCCACAGTCCCTAGCCCTCTTCCACGTGGCTCCCTCTCTGCTGACTGCATTCCAGACAGCTGGTGGCAGGAGGCTGGGTGCGGGATGTGCAGCGTGACCACGTATCCAAAGAGTGTACATATTTGTCAAAACTCATTGAACTGTATGCTTGAACTGTATGTATTCTACTTTTTTAAAGTTCTTTTTGGAAAAGGAAGGAATGTTGAAGAGATTACATGGTAAGCATGTATGTCAACCTTAGGAAACATTTTATGTATAAAATATTAATCATGTTTAATTTATTGGCCTAAAAGAGGACAAAAATAAAATATTGGACCAGACAGCCTGCTGTAGGCAGGAATGGGGGAGGGTGCCAAAAGAGGACAAAAATAAAATATTGGACAGCAGCCTGCTTAGGAGGGTGGGGGGGGGTTGTTAGAGTTGAAAGGTACTAATATGCATGTTTTTGGGGGAGGGAGAGTAAGGTATTCTTTGTAATCTTAGGGAGTGTTATGAAAGAAAATGTACTAATAACTACTGAAAGAATATTACTTGAGAGACTTCCCTAGTGTTCCAGTGGTTAAGATGCCACGGTTCTACTGCAGGGGGCATGGGTTTGATCCCTAGTCAATGAGCTAAGATCCTATATATCATGTAGTGTGGCCAAAAATATATATATTACTTGATGCATAAATTCCAAACTATTACAAAAAGAGTGGAATATGAAAAAGAATAGAATACAACAATTTTGCCATAAAAATCATGAGATTTTTAATCTCATAAGAGAGAAAGAATTAGAAGAATAGAAAAAGAAGTTTGAATAGAAATGAAGCAGTAATATGGTGGCCCAGATGGTAAACTAGTCCGCCTGCAATGCGGGAGACCCAGGTTTGATCCCTGGGTTGGGAAGATGCCCTGGAGAAGGGGATAGCTACCCACTCCAATATTCTTGCCTGGGGAATTCCATGGACAGAGGAGATTTGTAGGCTATAGTCCATGGGGCCTCAAAGAGTCAGACATGACTGTCAGTCAGTCAGTTCAGTCGCTTAGTTGTGTCCGACTCTTTGTGACCCCAAGGACTGCAGCACGCCAGGCCTCCCTGTCTATCACTAATTCCTGGAGTTTACTCAAACTGTCCATTGAGTCAGTGATGCCATCCAACCATCTCATCCTCTCTTGTCCCCTTCTCCTCCTGCCTTCAATCTTTCCTAGCATCAGGGTCTTTTCAAATGAGTTGGTTCTTCGCATCATGTGGCCAAAGTATTGGAGTTTCAGCTTCAGCATCAGTCCTTCCAATGAATATTCAGGACTTATTTCCTTTAGGACGGACTGGTTGGATCTCCTTGCAGTCCAAGGGACTTTCAAGAGTCTTCTCCAACACCATAGTTCAAAAGCACCAATTCTTTGATGCTCAGCTTTCTTTATAGTCCAACTCTCACATCCATGCATGACTAATGGAAAAAACATAGCCTTGATTAGATGGACATTTGTCAGCAAAGTAATATCTCTGTTTTTTAGTAAATGTCTTTTAATTTCATGGCTGCAGTCACCATCTGCAGTGATTTTGGAGCCCCCAAAATAAAGTCTGACACTGTTTCCCCATCTATTTTCCATGAAGGGATGGGACCAGATGCCATGATCTTTGTTTTCTGAATGTTGAGCTTTAAGCCAACTTTTCCAGTCTCCTCTTTCACTTCCATCAAGAGGCTCTTTAGTTCTTCTTCACTTTCTGCCATAAGGATAGCGTCACCTGCATATCCGAGATTATTGATATTTCTCCCAGCAATCTTGATTCTAGCTTGTGTTTCTTCCAGTCCAACGTTTCTCATGATGTACTCTGCATAGAAGTTAAATAAGCATGGTGACAATACACAGCCTTGATGTACTCCTTTTCCTGTTTACAACCAATCTGTTGTTCCACGTCCAGTTCTAACTGTCGCTTCCTGACCTGCATACAGACTTCTCAAGAGGCATGTCAGATGGTCTGGTATTCCCATCTCTTTCAGAATTTTCCACAGTGATAAACTGTGGCTGAGTGGCTAACAAATATATATAATCTCAATAAAATATTTCTAGGAAGGGTTGAAATAGTAGATTATTAAAACATATACTGAGGGCAGAAAAAATATGTACCAGGCAAATCAATAGAATAAAGAAAGCTACAATAGCACTATTACTAAATATAAAAAAGACTAAGACAAAAAGCATTATTAAGGCTAGAGATGGTCACCACAGAACAAAAGGCTGAATTCACCAGAAATACATAGTAATTCTAAATACAGCACATGTGTATAGTTTTGAAAATTCAGCAGTGTAAAAAGTGAGAAGCAAAAACAAACAAACAAACAAACATAGAAACAAATGGCTTGCCCAAAGTCCGACCTTATCAGTGATTATATTAATGTAAATAGATTAAGCACTTCAAAGAAAAGGTAGAAATTAGAAGAATGGATTTTTAGAAGATGATCCAATTATATGCTCTCAACAAAACACATAGATTGAATTCAAGGGCACAAAGAGTAAAAGGAAAGATCAATGACCTGAATGTAAGATCTAAAATTGTAAAACTCTTCAATGAAAACATAGGAATAAATCTTTGTGATCATGAGTTAGGCATTAGATTCTTGGAGATAACACCAAAAGTACAATGACAAAAGAAAGAAATAGTGAAATTGGGATTAATCAAATTAAAACCATTTCTGCTTCAAAAGATACTATCAGTGAAGTGACAGTTAACCCACACAATGAGAGAAAATATTTGCAAAGTATATATTTGATAAGACTTATATCCAGATTATATTAACAATTCTTACACCTCAACATTAAAAGCAAATAAATAAGTGTTAAACTTTTGTTTTCTGGTTTCCCATGTAAGGAACTTAGAAGTCACCACCATATCCTAGTAACAAGTAAAAAAAAGCTAAACAAACTGAAAAATCAACAACTCCTCTTGGACACATAATAGAGAGCCAAGGACACAGAACAAACCACTTCCCGCAAGATTAGAGAGGCAGACAGGCAAATACAGGGACTCATGGCTTACTAGAGCTGACTCAAAAGTGCAAACTGCCACAGCAACTGCTGCCAAGGTAGGCAAACCCAAACTGTAACTGACAAATTGCTGGAGATCCAGTATAGACAAGACTGAGAATTAAAATCTCCATGGGGGCCCAGTCATAGAGGGGACCCTATGGTTTTGTGAGTTTTACATCCAGGAACTCAACCAGGTTCTGACAGTAAATGTTGGAGAAAATTTCTGTAATATAAATAAATAAGAAACCAAAACCTCAGTTAAATAGAGTTGGGAAACCAGAAGGGGAACTCTCGTGCTCCGCGAAGATAGCAGAGATAAACAGGAAGAAAGATTTCTCTTCTTCCCTGGGGAAGACTCAGCCAATGAAAAGCCATAGACTCTTTGTTTTTTATCACTCTCTCAAGTTCCTATTCCTCTCTGTAAAAGAGCTCTCCTTCCCTTGCTTGGCAGGACTTGTTTTGCCATGATTGAAGACTTCTGAATTGCAATTTTCTGCTCATCGCCAATAAACCCATCTTTACTGGACAAATATCTGGCAATCTATTTGTGTCTGATTTCCTTGTTCTTCTGGCAAGGGAAGAGGAGAAGAAACCATTTTGCAATATGCCATACAGTGGAAATTAGTGAACAAGAGCTTAACCTGCTGGAATGTTATCAGAGCCTAACTGACCTGAGAGAAGGGACATACTCAGCTACAGCACCCTCTAGCCAACCTGTCCCACCTTAGTGGGAACAGGGAGGTATGGAGAAGCACTTGTGAAATTCACAGTCTTGAGGTATAGGTTCTCTTAAATAATGAGAACTAATCATAAGATTATAGAATGCTTTCCTTCCCCTCACATCTCACCACAATATTAGTAAAGGCCTGTTTACCATAGTCCTCTTACCTGGTACATCATGTCTGAATATAAATAGAATTACAAAGCCTACTAAAAATAAAAAGACGTGATTTGAGGAGACAGAGCAAGCATAAGAACCAGACTTGGCAGGGTGCTGAAATGATCAGATGAGGAATTTAAACAACAATAAACAATATGCTAAGGAGTCTAACAAAGTAGGTAGCATGCAAAAACAATTGGGTAATATAAACAAAGAGATGGAACTCCAAATAAACAACCAAAAAGAAATACTAGAAATCTTTAAAAAATGAAATAAAAAATGGCTTTGATGGGCTTATTAGTAGACGACATTCCTGAGAAAGGAATCTCTGAGCTTGAGGGTATCTCTTCCAAAATGCAAATCTAAGAGAACAAAGACTGAAAACAGAAGAGACTATCGGAGGACTGCAGGGCGACTACAGAAGCTGTAACATACATGTAATGGGCATACCCTCTCCAGAGGGAGGAGAAAGAGAAAAAGGGCAGAAGAAATATTTGAAAGTATAACATAAACTTCTCCAAATTAATGTCAGACACCAAGCTTCATATCCAGGAAGCTTGGAGAACACTAAGCAGGATGAATGCCCTTGAAAGACACCTACACATATCATTTCAAACTACAGAAAATAAAACACAAACAAAAAATTGTGAAAGAAGCCGAGAGGAGGAACACTTTATAAAAGAGCAAAGATAAGAATTATATCTGATTTCTCTTCAGAAAACATGTAAGAAGAGAGTGATGAGAAATATTTAAAGTGATGACAAGAAAAACCCCATCAACCTATAATTCTGCACCCTGTGAAATTATACTTCAAAAGTAAGGATAAATAAATACCTCCTCAGACAAAAATTGAGGGAATGTGTTACCAGTAGACCTGCTTTGAAAGACATTTTTAAAGTTCTTTAAAGAAGGAGAATAATATAATCAATGTAAAATAATTAAAAAAACCCAGGAACAGAAACATGTATATATGAGATCTTGATATATGACCCCCTGGAGGAGGAAATGGCAACCCATTCCAGTATCCTTTGTCAGGATAATCCCATGGACAGAGAAGCCTGGCAGGCTACAGTCCATGGGGTCACAAAGAGTCGGACACAACTGAATGACTGAGCACCATATGACAAAGGCATTAAACTCACTGAGTAAGAAAGATTTAGTTGTTCAATAAGTGGAACTAGTACAGTCGGTTATCCACATGGAAAATGAAATAAAACCACCACTTTACACCCTACAGCTAAATAAGTTCCATATGAATTAAGGGCTGAAATGTGAAGCAACTCAGAGTAAAAAGGATGAAATAAAACTTTTTATTTATAATTCATATGATATTATTTACATAGAAAGCCAAAAAGAATCTATGTGCAAATCTTTACAAATAAGAGTTTCTTACATGGCTTACAGTATGATCAATATATAAATTTAATTGTATTTATATATTATAACAACAAATAGAAAAACATAATTTCTTTAAAAAGCAATTGTTTATGGAAGCTAGGAAACTATTAAGGTACTTAGGAATAAATATAATAAAAGATGAACAAGATATCTATGGAGAAGTATCTGAACCTACATTTAATCACATTACAAATGACCTAAGTAAATGGAGATATATTGTATGTCTATGAAATTCATGTTCATGTTCTAACACTTTTAGAAGAAACTACGAAAGAATATCTTTATGACTTCATGGTGGTAGTGGTAAATTGCTTCAGTCATGTCCAACTCTGCAACCCTGTGGACTGCAGCTCGCCAGGCTTCTCTGTCCATGGGATTCTCCAGGCAGGAATACTGGAGTGGGTTGCAATTCCCTTCTCCAGGGGATCTTCCCAACCCAGGGATTGAACCTGAGTCTCTTACATCTCCAGCAATGGCAGGCAGATTCTTTACCACTAGCGCCACCTTATGACTTCAGGAGTGAGAACTTATGTACACCCGTGGTGGATTCATGTTGATGTATGGCAAAACCAATACAGTATTGTAAAGTAAAAAATAATAATAATAATAAGTAAAAATAAATAAATAAAAAAGACCTAAAAATAAAATAAAATAACAAAGTTTGATAAATTTGATTACATTAAAATTAAAATATATGTTTATGAAAATATACCATAAAGAAAGCGAAAAGATAAACTCTAGGTTGGGAAAGCATACTTGCAACATATATAAAAGACAAAATTTTGGTGTCTTAAATACAGAAAGCATTTCTTACAAATCAGTAAAGAAAACCAAAAATTCAGTGGATAAACAGAAATATGAATGACAGTATAAAAAACAGGAAATGAATAATCTGAAAAGTGAAAATGACCTCAGTAAGGTACTATTTTACAAGTGATTGACAGTGATTAAATTATCTGACAGAGATCAATGGGAATTCTTATACAGTACTGCCGTTGGCATGAATTTGTACAATCTCATTGAAAATAATATTTAAAATTATTAATAAATTATTGAAAAATAATTTGACTTTATCATTAATGATGAAGAGTCACATAATCTTATTCCCAGAAATTCTGTTCCTAAGTCTTTACCCTATAGTGTGCCTGCATGCTCAGTTGCTCCATTGTGTCCCTAGCAGCACATTCTAATAAAAATCTAGTATGAACCACAAATGAAGGCCAAATATGTCACTTTTAATATTCTTGGAGCTAAACAAGAAAACAAAGAGAAACAGGTGATATTAATTTAATAATATATTTAATTTAAGAAATATATCCAATATATCATGAATTCAACATGTAACCAATATAAAAACTATAAGTGAAATATTTTATATCCCTCTTTTTCACACTAAGTCTTTGAAATTCAGTGTATATTTTATAGTGTTGGCATATTTCAATTCTTACTTGACCATTTTAAATGCTCAGTAGTGAAATGTAACTAGTGCATACCACATTGGACAGTGCAGCCCTAGAGAAAATCTTGTACATGAGCAACAAGAGATATGTACTATTTAGGTTTATAGTAGCACTGACTGTAGTAACAAAGATAAAAAATAATCTATATGCCCATCAGTAGAGAGGTGTCATCAGAGAGGTGTCAGTAGTAGTATCAATAATAAGCAGTCATATAATGAAATGCATTTTTACAGCAGTAAAATTGAGAGAAATATAGCTATATAACAACATGGTTGAATATTAGAATGATGAGTGAAAAGTGCAATTCCATGAAGAATATATATAGTATGACTACATTTTTATAAAGCTCAACATAAGCAAAACTAAGCCAAGTAAATTTAGGCAAACATAAATTTAGGGAAACATACATTATATGATCAAACTATTTGTTAAAAGCCAGAGAAGCGGATTTAGAGAACAATGATGGCTGCCTGATTCTAAATTTCCCCCATACATTTATCTTAAAAGCCCATAAAATCAACAAGGAGGACCTATTAAAGCATACATTACCCATACCTTCAGCATTTCTGGAAAATTAAGAACATGGCAACCTTAAAATTACCTCTAAATAGAGAAAATAATAATGTGATAAAATAATCAAATGGGTAGAGTTCTTGCTGCCTACTTGTTGCTGGAAGCTTGTGCATGCAGAAAATGGGAGAGGGATGGTTTAAGAAGCTTCTTGAAAAACAGCTGATGTAACCAGAGGGCTTAGATGAAGCAGTGATAACATTAACCCAAAATGTGAGCATTCAACATTAAATGACAAAAATATGTTTAGATATAACAGATATGAATCAGTGTTTTTACATAGTATATAAAATATACCCACGTCATTTATTTTAGCATATATATAAACATATATTGAGCAAAATATTGAGACAATATTGAACACAGGTTGGGACTTGGCACTTCACAGTACTGATTGCAAGCAGGGGCTTACAAGAGTGTGAGACCATCAAGGCTGCCTCATATGCTTGTGTGGGAAAGTCAGATACATAGAGTTGTATCCGACTCTTTGTGACCCCATGGATTGTAACCTACCAGGCTCCTCCGTCCACGGGATTTTCCAGGCAAGGGTACTGGAGTGGGTTGCTATTTCCTTTTCAGGGGATCTTCCCAACCCAGGGATTGAACCTGGGTCTCCCACATGGTAGGCAGACGCTTTACCATCTGAGCCACCAGGGAGGTCACAGAGGGTGTCAGTAAACTAGAAAAATGAGGCTGTGTAAGGAGAGAGGGGAAGATCTGGGTAAAATTAAAGATGTTGCCAAAAGAAAGGAAAATAAGACAACCCCTCTCTCTCTCCCTTGCACCCACAGCACTGTCCATAAAAGAAACTTCAAGGAAGAGGGCAGAATGGACAACAGCATTCTCTAAGAATCCTGTCCATGAAAATAATAGAAAAAAGTAGATCATATTCATACAAAGCTACTGTAAAAATAATCAGAACATACGAATCAAAGAATTTTTGGTGGTGAAAGTTATCTCCAAAAAACAAAACAAAAAGCCATGCAGTTAAGTAAAATTGAAAACAGTATTCCATTCTGAATTATACATATCCCCCAAAAGCTTTTAGATATATTTTTTAAAAACCTTGAATCAGATATAAAAAAAGAACATAGACAAAAAAAAAAAAAAAAAAAACCAACCAGTAAGATATGAAATAAAAGTTGACTCAACTCAGGAAAAATAGGGGCTTCCCTGGTGGTCTAGTGGTTAAGACTCTGCCTTCCCAAAGCAGGGGGCCTGGGTTCATTTCCTGGTCAGGAAACTAGATCCCACATGGTGCGACTAAGACCTGGTGCAGCCAAATAAATGAATAAAAATATATATTTTTTTAACTCAGGAAAAATAGAAAAAATTTAAATTCATAGAAAAGTAAAGACAAAACAGCCCTTATGAAAGTCATCAGTGACCTCCATGTCACCAGCTCAAATGGACACATTTTCCTAAGGGCTGCTTTGTGGGACTGGTAGAGAGGGCTGATGAATCAGAGAGGGCTGATGAATGAGGAAATTAATAAATATGGAAAAATGTTAGAGAAGTGTATTTGTGAATGGGAGGAGAGAGAGAAGGAGGCATCTGGAAAGGGCTGTATGATCTAGGGCAGGATTTTTAAATTAGGAATGGACTTGACGAGTCATAACTATTAATGAGGAAGGTCATAATGAAAGAAGGAAGTTGACTTTACAGGAGATAGGATTTGATGATTGCTGATAGTGTAGGTCTCTCTAGAAAGCAGAAAAGGGGAGAATTTAAGGACAGAAATAGATCAAGAGGGTGGGAATATATATTTAGTTATGACTGATTCATTTTGTTATATAGCAGAAACCAACACAACATTGTAAAAGCAACTAACCTCCAATTTAAAGAAAAAAGAAATAGGGATTGCCTCATATAGGAACAAGGACATTTTCTTTGTTGTATTAAAGGAAGGTAGAGTTGCAAATTAAAAAAATATCATAGCTTATATTATATTATCCTATGATTACTCCACGAACAAAAGACATGTGCCAATTTAAAAATAGGATAAAATGTGGAGAAACAGTTTAGTGGGCTGAAGCTGGAATCAGAAGATGGGAATAGTGATGACTTGAGTATTCTATATTATGAATGATTTTAACTAACATTGATTAAGGGCTTATTGTATGCCCATATTTACCATGCTGTGCTGTGTTGAGCTCACTCACTTCAGTTGTGTCCAACTCTTTGCGACCCTATGATCTGTAGCCCACCAGGCTCCTCTGTTCATGGGACTCTCCAAGCAAGAGTACTTGAATATATTGCCATTCTCCTCTCTAAGAGATATTCCTGATCGAGGGATTGAACTCTCATCTCTTATGTGTCCTGCATTGGCAAGTAGGTTCTTTTCCACTAGCACCACCTGGAAAACCCCATATTTACTATATGCCTTCACTCATAGCTCAGTTGGTAAAGAATCCACCTGCAATTCAAGAGACCCCAGTTCGATTCCTGGGTTGGGAAGATCCGCTGGAGAAGGGATAGGCTACCCACTGCAGTATTCTTGGGCTTCCCTTGTGGCTCAACTGGTAAAGAATCTGCCTGCAATGTGGGAGACCTGGGTTTGATCCCTAGGTTAGGAAGAGCCCCTGGAGAAGGGAAAGTGTACCCACTCCAGTATTCTGGCTTGGAGAATTCCATGAACTGTATAGTCCATGGGGTCACAAAGAGTCAGACTTGACTGAGTGACTTTCACTTAATTTCACTTTATTGTTAGAACAGAGGCAATGTTCTTAGCACTTTTGTACATTACCACATTTAATTTTCATAAATAACCCATGAAGTCAGTATTATCATGTTCCCTACTTTGCAGGGGAAGACACTGAAATTCGGAAAAGATCAGTATCTTATCCAGAATTACAAAATTAAAATGTGTTTAAGTAATATTGAAAGCTGAGATCTATCTGATTTCAGAGACATGCTTTGCACCAAAATGATATACTGAATTTCTATATATTTGTATCTTTAAAACAATGAACAGTTATTATTTTTGTAAGTAGAAAAATAACACATGTAAGGGTCAAGGTCTATAGTGAGCATAATACGTCTTAGATTCAGCCCAACGGTACTTTGTTTTAGGAACTATCCCTCCCTAATTACCTTATGTAAGTTGTTTTCACAAATGATACATTTCTCTCATGGACACAGAGATGGGTATGGTACTCAGAGTAGGCCGATCTTCACACTGAATTCCCATAGACATAGCAATTTGTACAGAGAACAGCTCATGAGCCAAGTGGAGCCTGACTTGAGATTTTCTATGAGTATTTTAGGGGAGAAAAACTCTCTCTACCTTTTAAATTTTGAGTTATAAAAATAACTGCCACAAAACATCTTTCATACCAAATGGAGAGAGCCCAGCAAAGAAATAATCAGCATATAGAGAGGCACAGGGCTAGGAAATGAAAGGGGTCCCAGACTTCATTGTTGAGCAACTAGATCTAGCTCTGCCAGATCTCCGCTTGGACATGTGAGCCCATACACCTTTTCGTTGCTTAAGCTGTTTTAACATTGATTTCTGTAGCCTGTATCTGAAAGATTCCTGACTAAAGCAATGTTGGAAACAAAACCAATATCTACAAAGTGACAGACCTATAATACGAAATTTGCTGCATTGACATGGAAAGTTGGACAACAGATCCCTTCATTGCTGACTGGAAAGATGATAATCTTTACTATGAATTTGCATGCCATCAAGTTAAACTGGTTTTATTGATTCTTGTAGATAAGTTCATGTGCCTATTTGTCTGAAGTTTGGAAACAATGAAGATGCTGAGGTGGTTGCTGCTTTTGGTAGCTTTTTAAAGTGTCTGGATAGATAGACGTTTTAGTCCATGCTGGCCCATATGTAAGTGGAAAGGAAAGAGCACAAAATTTTCTTTAATGAAGCCATATCTTCCTACTGCCAAAAATGTTAGATGGCTGAAGAGTCATTGTGTATGTTTAAGTATTTCCCATGTTACAGGAAAAAAAAAAGTAGAAAGTCTGGAAATATTGATAAATCAGACTGGAACCAGGTGAGCCTTAAAACTGAGGGTCACTTGATTCATTAGCTCTATCCCCAAAATACTTACATACATTCCCTTCCTGAAACAAGTCAGTAATTATCATCCTTTGGAATACAGCCTAGGAACAAGGAATAAATTATCCCTGTCTCTACTCCAGCTCATTTATCAGAGATGGAGACTGTTTCAAAGAAATCCTCAAGTGGGAGTTGGTCTGGATTTAAGGACCATGATTTAGTACTATCTCTTGCTTTGGTTACTAGCCAGTTGATTCAAATTGTACATTCTCCAGCAGCTGTCTAAATACATATGTACTATATTATTAGGTATATTCATATTTAGTTATATATAGAAGCACTGTTGAGTTGAGCTTTTTATAATTATACAATTTTCTTATCTTGCATAATACTTCCCTCCTTAAACTATAGTTGGCCTGATGCTAATATAGTCACACTTCTTTTGATTAGTGTTTGTATAGTGCATCTTTTTCCTTAGTTTTACTTTCAATCTATTTCTATCTTTACATTTAAAGTGTGTTTCGTGGGACTTCCTGATGGTCAAAGACTCTGTGCTTCCACTGCAGGGGGCATGAGTTTGATCCCTGATTGGGAAAGTAAGATCCCACATGCCACATGGTGTGGCCTAAAAGAAAAAGGGCTTTTTATAAATAGATATAGTTGGGGGCTCTATTTTCTAAAATCCAAGTCTGGTAATTTAGTTATTTGCATTGGAGTGTTTGGTCTATATTTAGTGTAATTGCTAATAAGTGTGCATGCGTGCTAAGTTGCTTTAGTCGTGTCTGACTCTTTGCAATCATACAGGCTGCAGCCCACAAGGCTCCACTGTCCATGGAATTCTCCAGGAAAGAATACTAGAGTGGGTTACCATGCCATCCTTCAGGGAATTTTCCTTATCCAGGGATTTAATCTGCATCTCTTATGTCTCCTATACTGGCAGGTAGATTCAGTTGATCTTAAGTCTACCACCTTGCTGTTTGCTTTCTTTATGTCTCCTCTATTTTAATTTCTTTATTCTTCCTTTTTCTACCTTCTTTATTTTAAAGAGGTATTTTTTATTATTCTTTCTATATTTTATCTCCTTTATTAGCCCTTTTCTTATGCCTTGCTATATCATTCTTTTAGAAGTCACCCTAAAAATTTTTAAAAATCCATCTGTAACTTGTTACAGTCTGTCTTAAATTAGTATTTCTACCACATTCAGAACAATACAAGAACCTTATAGCAGTTTAGCTCTATCTACCCCTCCAATCTTTTAAATTAACACAGTATATTTTGAATTTAATCCTACAAAACATTATCGTTGTTGTTTTAAATAGTCTTTTATAATTGCCAAAATATTTACACTTTTCATTCCTGTTCATTCTTTCTTAGACGTCCATGCTTGTATATGGAAAAATTTCCTTTCAGTTTACGAGAACTTCCTTTAGTATTTTTTCTACTTTAAGGTGGCTGTTAAAAAATCTTTCAGCCTTTCTTGGTCTGAGAATGTCTCTTTTTCAATGACCTTTGAAATATATTTTTATTAGGTATAGAATTCTAAGTTGGTCATATTTTTGTCTTTCCTTTATTCTTTCTGGCACTTTAAAGACGTTGTTTCATTGTCCTCTGCTTTCCATAGTTGCTGTTGATAAGGCAACTATTTCCTTGTATTGTTCTCCTAGGGAAACATGTTTCTTTTCCCTCTAGGCACTTCAAAGATTTTCACTTGAACTTTGGTCTGAGCAGCTTGACTATAATATACTTAAGCGTGGAGTTTCTTCTCTGACAAATGCTACAACAGGATGAACCTTGAGGACATTATGCTAAGTGAAATGAGCCAGTCACAATAAGACAAATATTTTATGATTTTACTCATATAAAGTATAAAGAATAGTCAAAGTCATAGAGAAATTTGCATGGTGGTTGTCAGGGGCTGAAGGGAGGTCCAAGTGGAGAATTTAAAAAAATTTTTATTCAAATATGGTTGATTTACAATGTAGTGTTAATTTCTGCTGTACAGCAAAGTGATTTAGTTGTATTATTATTTTAAAATATTCTTTTTCGGTATGGTTTATCTTAAAATACTGAATATATTATAATTCTCTGTGCTATACAGTAGGACCTTGTTGTTTGTCTATGCTATATATAACTTATATATGTTAACCTTAACTTTCCATTCCATCACTCCCCCAACCCTCTCCTCCTCAGCAACCACAAATCTATTTTCTATGTCTGTGAGTCTGTTTCTGTTTCATAGATAAGTTCATTTGTGTCATAGATTCCACATGTAAGTGATATCATATATATGGTATTTATCTTTCTTTTTCTGAATTACTGTACTTAATATGATAATCTTTAGGTTCATCCATGATGCTGCAAATGGCATTATTTTATTCTTTTTATGGCTGAATAGTATTCCATTGTAGATACATACCACTTCTTTTTCCATTCATCTGTTGATGGACATTTAGGTTGTTTCCATGTCTTGGCTATTGTGAATAGTGGTGCTGTGGACATAGGAGTGCATGTATCTTTTTGAATTGGAGTGTTGTCTGAATATATACCTAGGAGTGGGGTTGCTGGATCATATGGTAATTCTATTTTTAGATTTCTGAGGAACCTTCATACTATTTTCCATAGTGACTATGCATTCCCACCAACAGTGTAGGAGGATTCCCTTTTCTCCACATCCTTTCCATCATTTGCTCTTTGTAGAGCTTTTAATGATGGTCATTCTAACCAGGGTGAGGTGGTACCTCATTGTAGTTTTGATGAATTGTTTTATTAATTGAAGTGTAATTGATTTACAATATTGTGTTAGTTTCAGTTGTACCAATGGGGAAGGTGGGGAGGAATGAAATTGGAATTTGAAATAAACAGATACACACTACCATATATAAAATAGACAACAAAGATTTACTATATAGCACAGGGAAGTATAATCAATATCATCTAATAACTTATAATGGGAGAGAATTATTTTTTAAAGCAAATTGGTTTTATTTTTTAAACTTTTTATTTTGTATTGGAATATAGTTGGTTAACAATGTTGTAATACTTTCAGATATACAGCAAAGTGATTCAGTTTTATATATATATTTAAAAAATATATATATATATATATGCATGCTTCTATTCTTTTTCAAATTCTTTACCCATTTAGATTGTTCCATAGTATTCAGCAGAGTTCCTTTCCCTGTGTTATACAGTAGGTCCTTGTTGGTTATCCACTTTAAAGATAGTAGTATGTCCATGTCAATCCCAAACTCCTAACTAGAGAACGGCTTTTTAATGAGTACAGAGTTTCAGTTTTGTAAGATGAAAAAGTTCTAGAGATTATTTGCACAACAGTGTGAATATACTTAACACTACTGAGTTGTAACTAACACCTGATTTGTCACTTAACAGTGGTTAAGATGGTAAATTTTATTTATGTTATGTGGGGGCAGAAAAGGGGTGTGAGCTCTGCTACAACTCTACTGATTGAGTTAATAGGAGCTGAGATTTCCCAAAGGAAAATCAGGATTTTGCTAATTAAAGAAGCAAAATAAGATGTTGGGCAGTTATAAATAGAAGTTGTTTATTTATAGTATCTTGGCAAAGCACAGTCCTAGATTTGAGTAACAAGCTTTTTGGGAATAGAAAATTTGTGGAGCAATTTTCTTCTTCATGTCTTCCTTCTCACCCTGGTCTATTGAAGAGGAATTCTGACCCTTTCATAAATATTAAATAGAGATTATGCTCTCTTTTCCTACTTCTCACTCACTGTTTCTGTCCAAGAGGAATGAGTCATGTGTTTGGTGAAACTAGGAAAAAGATTATGTGTAGCTCAGAGCTGCCTCCCCCACTATGTGGCCATGTGGTAAATGCAGAATCTAACCTTCTTTGCCTCAGTAGCTAGTCAGTCCAGTTTGATTTGGGAGGGGCAAAGTGACAGGTATTAGAATGCCATTTGTGACCACAAATCCAGGCCACATTTTCCAATCAAACCTTAGCAGTAGGAAAGCTGATATTTTGGTCTCTGACTCTGTATCTGTTTTTCAAATGTTTCAAAATGTACATGGTCAAAGGGATATGACTGCTTGAATTGGTGTGCAGTGATAGGAAATATACTAAGTTGGAAATTAAGTGACCTAGGTCTCCAAATCTCTTCTCTAGGATTTAGCTTTCTCATTTATGAAACAAGTAAGGGAGCTTTGGAGAGCTCTAAGGGTATCTCCAGATCTATCATGCCATGGTTATCATGGCTATAAAATGAGTCCTAAAGGGAATATACGATTCACATTTTTAAAGAGAAGGATGTGAAGAGTTGGGGAGAATCTAACAGGGATGAAAGCATCAAAAGAAGAGTTAGTGTGGTAAATATGAAGAATAGAAAGAGTCAGGGCTGATTATCCAGCCCAGGCGTTTGCAAATTGATTCACCTTGATAGCCATTAAAGTTTATGCACATGAAAGGATATAGATGATTTAGATATAATCACATTTAGGAGGAGTTCCACTGATGCATGTCTTGAAAAATCTTCTTCTCATCCGATGAGCTTTACGAACTGATCTTAATAAAGATGCTAAGCAGGAAGTTGAAAAAATCACTACATATACCTTTTTAAAAATATAAATTTATTTATTTTAATTGGAGGCTAATTACTTTACAATGTTGTATTGGTTTTGCCATACATTGACATGAATCTGCCATGGGTGTACATGTGTTCCCCATCCTGAACCCCCCACCCACTTCCCTCCCCATCCCATCCCTCTGGGTCATCCCAGCACACCAGCCCCAAGCATCCTGTATCATGCATCAAACCTGGACTGGCAATTCATTTCACATATGATAATATACATGTTTCAATGCTATTCTCCCAAATCATCCCCCCCTCGCCCTCTCTCATAGAGTCCAAAAGACTGTTCTATACATCTGTGTCTCTTTTGCTATCTCTCATACAGGGTTATTGTTACCATCTTTCTAAATTCCATATATATGTCTTAGTATATTGTACTGGTGTTTTTCTTTCTGGCTTTCTTCACTCTGCATAATAGGCTCCAGTTTCATCCACCTCATTAGAACTGATTCAAATGTATTCTTTTTAATGGCTGAGTAATACTCCATTGTGTATATGTACCACAGCTTTCTTATCCATTCATCTGCTGATGGACATCTAGGTTGCTTCCATGTCCTGGCTATTATAAACAGTGCTGCGATGAACATTGGGGTACATATGTCTCTTTCAATTCTGGTTTCCTCATTGTGTATGCCTAACAGTGGGATTTCTGGGTCATATGACAGTTCTATTTCCAGTTTTTAAGGAATCTCCACACTGTTCTCCATAGTGGCTGTACTAGTTTGCATTCCCAGCAACAGTGTAAGAGGGTTCCCTTTCTCCACACCCTCTGTAGAATTTATTATTTGTAGACTTTCGGATAGCAGCCATTCTGACTGGTGTGAAATGGTACCTCATTGTGGTTTTGATTTGCATTTCTCTAATAATGAGTGATGTTGAGCATCTTTTCATGTGTTTGTTAGCCATCTGTATGTCTTCTCGGGAGAAATGTCTGTTTAGTTCTTTGGCCCATTTTTTAATTGGTCATTTATTTTTCTGGAATTGAGATGCAGGAGTTGCTTGTATATTTTTGAGATTAATTCCTTGTCTGTTGCTTCATTTGCTATTATTTTCTCCCATTCTGAAGGCTGTCTTTCACCTTGCTTATAGTTTCCTTTGTTGTGCAGAAGCTTTTAATTTTAATTAAATCCCATTTGTTTATTTTTGCTTTTATTTCCAATATTCTGGGAGGTGGGTCATAGAGGATCCTGCTGTGATATTTGTCTGAGAGTGTTTTGCCTATGTTCTCCTCTAGGAGTTTTATAGTTTCTGGTCTTACATTTAGATCTTTAATCCATTTTAAGTTTATTTTTGTGTATGGTGTTAGAAAGTGTTCTAGTTGCATTCTTTTACAAGTGGTTGACCAGTTTTCCCAGTACCACTTGTTAAAGAGATTGTCTTTTCTCCATTGTATGTTCTTGCCTCCTTTGTCAAAGATAAGGTGTCCATAGGTGCGTGGATTTATCTCTGGGCTTTCTATTTTGTTCCATTGATCTATATTTCTGTCTTTGTGCCAGTACCATACTGTCTTGATGACTGTGGCTTTGTAGTAGAGCCTGAAGTCAGGCAGGTTGATTCCTCCAGTTCCATTCTTCTTTCTCAAGATTGCTTTGGCTATTCAAGTTTTTTTTGTATTTCCATATAAATTGTGAAATTAGTTATCCTAGCTCTGTGAAAAATACTGTTAGTAGCTTGATAAGGATTGCATTGAATCTATAGATTGCTTTGGGTAGTATACTCATTTTCAGTATATTGATTCTTCTGATCCATGAACACGGTATATTTCTCCATCTATTAGTGTCCTCTTTGATTTCTTTCACAAGTGTTTTATAGTTTTCTATACATAGGTCTTTTGTTTCTTTAGGTAGATATATTCCTAAGTATTTTATTCCTTTTGTTGCAATGGTGAATGGGATTGTTTCCTTAATTTCTCTTTCTATTTTCTCATTATTAGTATATACGAATGCAAGCGATTTCTGTGTGCTGATTTTATATCCTGCAACTTTACTATATTCACTGATTAGCTCTAGTAATTTTCTGGTAGAGTCTTTAGGATTTTCTATGTAGAGGATCATGCCATCTGCAAACAGTGAGAGTGTTACTTCTTCAATTTGGATTCCTTTTATTTCTTTTTCTGCTCTGATTGCTATGGCTAAAACTTCTAAAACTATGTTGAATAGTGGTGGTGAGAGTGGGCACCCTTGTCTTGTTCCTGACTTTAGGGGAAATGCTTTCAAGATTTCACCATTGAGGATAATATTTGCTGTGGGTTTGTCATATATAACTTTTATTATGTTGAGGTATGTTCCTTCTATTCCTGCTTTCTGGAAGATTTTTATCATAAATGGATGTTGAATTTTGTTAAAGGTTTTCTCTGCATTTATTGAGATAATCATATAGTTTTTATTTTTTAATTTATTAATGTGGTGTATTACACTGATTGATTTGCAGATATTGAAGAATCCTTGCATCCCTAGGATAAAGCCCACTTGGTCATGATGTATGATCTTTTTAATGTGTTGTTGGATTCCGATTGCTAGAATTTTGTTAAGGATTTTTGCATTTATGTTCATCAATGATATTGGCCTGTAGTTTTCTCTTTTTTGTGGCATCTTTGTCAGGTTTTGGTATTAGGGTGATGGTGGCCTCATAGAATGAGTTTGGAAGTTTACCTTCCTCTGCAATTTTCTGGAAGAGTTTGAGTAGGATAGGTGTTAGCTCTTCTCTAAATTTTTGGTAGAATTCAGCTGTGAAGCCGTCTGGTCCTGGGCTTTTGTTTGCTGGAAGATTTCTGATTACAGTTTCAATTTCTGTGCTCATGACAGATCTGTTAAGATTTTCTGTTTCTTCTTGGTTCAGTTTTGGAAAGTTGTAGTTTTCTAAGAGTTTGTCCATTTCTTCCAAGTTGTCCATTTTATTGGCATATAGTTGCTGATAGTAGTCTCTTATGATCCTTTGTATTTCTGTGTTGTCTGTTGTGATCTCTCCATTTTAATTTCTAATTTTGTTGATTTGATTTTCTCCCTTTATTTCTTGATGAGTCTGGCTAATAGTTTGTTGATTTTATTTATCCTTTCAAAGAACCAGCTTTTGGCTTTGTTGATTTTTGCTATGGTCTCTTTTGTTTCTTTTGCATTTATTTCTGCCCTAATTCTTAAAATTTCTTTCCTTCTACTAACCCTGGGGTTCTTCAGTTCTTCCTTTTCTAGTTGCTTTAGGTGTAGTTATTTATTTGACTTTTTTCTTGTTTCTTGAGGTATGCCTGTACTGCTATGAACCTCCCCCCTTAGCACTGCTTTTACAGTGTCCCACAGGTTTGGGGTTGTGTTTTCATTTTCATTCATTTCTATGCATATTTTGATTTCTTTTTGATTTCTTCTGTGATTTGTTGGTTATTCAGTAGTGTGTTATTCAGCCTCCATATGTTGGAATTTTTTGATAGTTTTTAATAGTTTTTCTCCTGTAATTCCTAGGTCGGGAAGATCCCCTGGAGAAGGAAATGGCAATCCATTCCAGCACTCTTGCCTGGAAAATCCCGTGGACTGAGGAGCTTGGTAGGCTACAGTCCATGGGGTCGCAAAGAGTCGGACACGACTGAGCAACTTCACTTTCTGTAATTGAGATCTAATCTTACTGCATTGTGGTCAGAAAAGATGCTTGGAATGATTTCAATTTTTGAATTTACCAAGGCTAGATTTATGGCCCAGGATGTTGTCTATCCTGGAGAAGGTTCCGTGTGCACTTGAGAAAAGATGAAATTCATTGTTTTGAGGTGAAATGTCCTATAGATAAAAATTAGGTCTAACTGGTCTATTGTATCATTTAAAGTTTGCATTTCCTTGTTAATTTTCTGTTTAGTTGATCTATCCATAGGTGTGAGTGGGATATTAAAGTCTCCCACTATTATTGTGTTATTGTTAATTTCCCCTTTCATACTTGTTAGCATTTGTCTTACATATTGTGGTGCTCCTATGTTGGGTGTATATATATTTATAATTGTTATATCTTCTTCTTGGATTGATCCTTTGATCTTTATTTAGTGTCCTTCTCTGTCTTCCGCCTTTGTTTTAAAGTCTATTTTATCTGATATGAGTATTGCTACTCCTGCTTTCTTTTGGTCTCTATTTGCATGGAATACCTTTTTCCAGCCCTTCACTTTCAGTCTGTATGTGTCCCTTGTTTTGAGGTGGGTCTTTTGTAGACAATATATATAAGGGTCTTGTTTTTGTATCCATTTGGCCAGTCTTTGTCTTTTGGTTGGGGCTTTCAATCCATTTACATTTAAGGTAATTATTGATAAGTATGATCCCGTTGCCATTTACTTTATTGTTTTGGGTTTGAGTTTATACACCCTTTCTGTGTTTCCTGTCCTGAGAAGATCCTTTAGCATTTGTTGGAGAGCTGGTTTGGTGGTCCTGAATTCTCTCAGCTTTTGCTTATCTATAAAGCTTTTGATTTCTCCTTCATATTTGAATGAGATCCTTGCTGGGTACAGTAATCTGGGCTGTAGGTTATTTTCTTTCATCACTTTAAGTATGTCCTGCCAGTACCTCCTGGCCTGAAGAGTTTCTATTGAAAGATCAGCTGTTATTCTTATGGGAATCCCCTTGTATGTTATTTGTTGTTTTCCCTTGCTGCTTTTAATATTTGTTCTTTGTGTTTGATCTTTGTTAATTTGATTAATATGTGTCTTGGGGTGTTTTGCCTTGGATTTATCCTGTTTAGGACTCTCTGGGTTTCTTGGACTTGGATGATTATTTCCTTCCCCATTTTAGGGACTTTTTCAACTATTATCTCCTCAAGTATTTTCTCATGGTCTTTCTTTTTGTCTTCTTCTTGTGGGACTCCTATGATTTGAATGTTGAGGTTTTTAACATTGTCCCAGAGGTCTCTGAGATTGTCCTCATTTCTTTTAATTAGTTTTTCTTTTTCCTCTGTTTCATTTATTTCTAACATTCTATATTCTACTTTACTTATACTATCTTCTGCCTCCAGAATTACTGTTGGTTCCCTCTAGACTGTTTTTGATCTCATTTATGCTTTATTCATTATATATTTCATCTAGGTCCTTATTAAACCTTTCTTGCATCTTCTCAATCCTTGTCTCCAGACTATTATCTGTAACTCCATTTTGTTTTCAAGATTTTGGATCATTTTCGCTATCATTATTTGGAATTCTTTATCAGGTAGATTCCCTGTCTCTTCCTCTTTTGTTTGGTTTGGTGGGCATTTTTATCCTGTTCCTTTACCTGCTGAGTATTTCTCTGCCTTTTCATCTTGTTTATATTGCTGTTTATATTGTGTTTGGGGTGGCCTTTCCGTATTCTGGCAGTTTTGGAGTTCTCTTTATTGTGGAGTTTCCTCGCTGTGGGTGTGGTTGGACGGGTGGCTTTTCAAGGTTTCCTGGTTAGGGAAGTTTGTATCTATGTTCTGGTGGGTGGAGCTGGATTTCTTGTCTCTGGAGTGCAATGAAGTGTCCAGTAATGAGTTATGAGACGTCAGTGGGTTTGGTGTGACTTCGAGCAGCCTGTATATTGAAGCTCAGGGCTATGTTCCTGTGTTGCTGGAGAATTTGCATGGTATGTCTTGCTCTGGAACTTGTTGGCCCTTGGGTAGTGCTTGGTTTCAATGTAGGTATAGAGGCATTTAATGAGCTCCTATCAATTAATGTTCCCTGGATTCAAGCGTTCTCTAGTATTCTCAGGATTTGGAATTAAGCCTCCTGCCTCTGGTTTTCAGTCTTATTCTTACAATAGCCTCAAGACTTCTCCATCTATACAGCACCAATGATAAAACATCTAAGTTAAAGATGAAGTTTCCCCACAGTGAAGGACACCCAGAGAGGTTCACAGAGTTACATGGAGGAGAGAAGAGGGAGGAGGGAGATAGAGGTGACCAGGAGGAGGAGAGAGGGAATCAAAAGAGGAGAGAGCAAGCTAGCTAGTAATCACTTCCTTATGTGCTCTCCAGAGTCTGGACTGCTGAGAGATGTTCACAGAGTTATACAGAGAAGAGAAGAGGGAGGAAGGAGACAGAGGTAACCAGGAGGATAAAGAGGGGAATCAAAAGGAGAGAGACAGATCGATCCAGTTATCAGTTCCCTAAGTGGTCTCCACAGTCCAGAACACACAAACAGATTCACAGAGTTGGGTAGAGAAGAGAAGGAGGGAAGAGATAGAGGTGACCTGGTGGAGAAACAGGAGAGTCCAAAGGGAGAGAGAGCAGTCAGGCCAGTAATCCCACTCCCAAGTAAAAATGGGTACTGAAGACTGGGTTCTTAAAGATACAAAATTGATAACAAATACCAAAAAGTTATTTATTTAGTTAAGTCGCTCAGTCATGTCGACTCTTTGTGACCCCATGGACTGTAGCCCACCAGGCTCCTCCATCCATGGGATTCTCCAGGCAATAATACTGGAGTGGGTTGCCATTTCCTTCTCCAGGGGATACTCCCGACCCAGTGATCGAACCCAAGTCTCTCACATTAGAGGCAGACGCTTTAACCTCTGAGCCATTAGGGAAGCAAATACCAAAAAGCAAAGATTAAGAATCTAGAGTAGAGGTTGGGTTCTCAAAAATACAATATCAAAGAAAAAAACAAAGTCACAAAAATTATAAAATATATATATGTGAAGTTTGCTTTAAAAAAATAGCATCTTTTTTTGCAAAGTAATAGGTTATAAAAATGAAAATTAAAGGCATAATAGGGAGAAATATCAATAACCTCAGATATGCAGATGACACCACCCTTATGGCAGAAAGTGAAGAGGAACTAAAAAGCCTCTTGATGAAAGTGAAAGAGGAGAGTCAAAAAGTTGGCTTAAAGCTTAACATTCAGAAACTAAGATAGTGGCATCCGGTCCCATCACTTATGGGAAATAGATGTGTAAACAGTGGAAACAGTGGCAGACTTTATTTTGGGGGGCTCCAAAATCACTGCAGATGGTGACTGCAGCCATGAAATTAAAAGATGCTTACTCCTTGGATGGAAACCTAGATAGCATATTGAAAAGCAGAGACATTACTTTGCCAACAATGGTCCGTCTAGTGAAGGCTATGGTTTTTTCCAGTGGATGTTAGAGTTGGACTGTGAAGAAAGCTGAGTGTCAAAGAATTGATGCTTTTGAACTGTGGTGTTTGAGAAGACTCTTGAGAGTCCCTTGGACTGCAAGGAGATCCAATTAGTCCATTCTAAAGGAGATCAGTCCTGGGTGTCCTTTGGAAGGACTGATGCTAAAGCTGAAACTCCAATACTTTCACCACCTCATGTGAAGAGTTGACTTATTGGAAAAGACTCTGATGCTGGGAGGGATTAGGGGCAGGAGGAGAAGGGGACAACAGAGGATGAGATGGCTGGATGGTGTCACCGACTCGATGGACGTGAGTTTGAGTGAACTCCGGGAGATGGTGATGAACAGGGAGGCCTGGTGTGCTGCAGTTCATGGGGTTGCAAAGATTCAGACGTGACTGAGCAACTGAACTGAACTGTGAGGACTTAAAATTTTTTTTTAATTATTTTTTTAAAAATGATAGTAGTAAAAATATATAGGACTTTCTCTGTGTTGTTGTGGACAGTGTAGGGTCAGTTCATTTTCAGATAGTTCCTTGATCCAGCTTATACTTCTCAAGATCTATAGGCCCCTTCCTATGTAGTCAGTGCTAACTACAGAGTTTTAATCTATTGCACCTGTCACTTCCAAAGCAGTTCCCTCTGTTTGAGCTTCTGTTTGCTGGTCTCTTCAGTGTCTAATTTCCACCCTGACACAAGGGGGCGGTGGTGGACACTTTTTTAGGCTCACTTGTTCAGTCATGCTTTGGAGAGGGAGGGACACTGCGAACAAATAACACTGGCGTGTGCTCACAGTGTCTTGGCCACACTTGGTTTGCCCCCACTCATAGCATGTGCGCTTTCCCTGTCTACACTGCGTAGGCTCTAGGTTGCCCTGCCGGGAACTGTCCCAGGCCAGCTCTGGGTTGTATGCGCTTCTCAGGTCTAAGCCACTCAGGTTCAGGTACTTGGGTACTCCACAATGGCGCAGACTTGGTTGGGCCTGCATTTTGTGCCCTTCCTGGGTCTGAGCAGCTCAGGTGACCGGGAGCCTGGTGAGCGCAGTCTCTGTGACTTATCGCCTCCCCCGTCCCTGCTGCTGGGTTTTCTGGGTGTACAACTGGCGCATCTTTTCAGGTTCGCCGTGTGTCTCTTCAGGGGAGCTGATCTCCGGCTGCGACCCTCCCAGCGGATGTTGACCGTCCAGAATCGCAAGAAGTCTTGGTTAGCAACGAAGCCTGCTTGCAGTTTGGTAGAGGGTGCCTCTCTGGGGCCGCAATTGCCTCCTTCCTGCTCTGGCTGCCCTCGCCTGCCTGTCTCTGGGCGGAGATGGGCTGGTCTGCAGCTGGCTAACTCTGTTCAGTCCTTTGTTCTGTGAGCGGGCCTGGTGGTGTCTTGCTGCTGCTGCTAAGTCACTTCAGTCGTGTCCAACTCTGTGCCACCCCAGAGACGGCAGCCCACCAGGCTCCCCCATCCCTGGGATTCTCCAGGCAAGAACACTGGAGTGGGTTGCCATTTCCTTCTCCAATGCATGAAAGTGAAAAGTGTAAGTGAAGTCGCTCAGTCGTGTCTGACTCCTAGCGAACTCATGGACTGCAGCCTATCAGGCTCCTCCATCCATGGGATTTTCCAGGCAAGAGTACTGGAGTTGAGTGCCATTGTGTCTTAGGTTAGGGATTTTCCTGGGATAGCTATCCCACAGTCTGGTTTGCTATCTCAAGTTAGTTCCCTCGGGGCATTCAGGCCTCCCTGCCCAGCCCCCACTTGCTAGTGGTGGATGTGGGCGTTTGCGCTGCTTCTCCACTGGGAGTTACCATTGGGCACATAATCTGTGGATTTTAATTATTTCTTTATTTTTCCTCCCAGTTATGTTGCTCTCTGAGGTTCCAAGGCTCACCACAGACTCAGCAGTGAGAGTGTTTCCTGGTATTTGGAAACTTCTCTCTTTTTAAGACTCCCTTCCCAGGACAGATCTCTGTCCCTACCTCTTTTCTCTCTTTTTGTCTTTTATACTTTTTCCTACCTCCTTTTGAAGACAATGGGCTGCTTTTCTGGGTGCCTGATGACCTCTGCCAGCATTGAAGTTGTTTTTTGTCTACGTATACTTTTAAATCTCTATAATTCCTATCTTAAAGAACACAAAGGGATAGAATCATGGATTAACCACTTGTGATTACTTTTTTGCCTGGATTCTTTGTCTAATAAACATAGCATGTTTGAGGTTAACATCCACTATATCTGGCTTCTCTGGTCTTGTCCTGTCTTTGATTCTGATTCTAGATCTAACATGTTATTGTTATCATTTGGAAATGATAAGAAAGAATACTAAAATATAGTATATATAGTTATATATAATATAATATATATCATATATTAATAATATTCAGTTCAGTCACTCAGTCGTGTCGACTCTGAGACCCCATGGACTGTCAGGCTTCCCTGTCCATCACCAACTCCTGGAGCTTTCTCAAACTCATGTCCATTGGTCAGTGATGCCATCTAACCATCTCATCCACTGTTGATGATAGAAATATTAAGAATATAAATGTAATATATTAAAATATGTATATAATATGACCACAGCTTCTTTTTCTTGCTTAGTTACTCAAATCCTGCATATAATAGCTCTGAGGAGCCCATTTGGGTAGATCATACTCATGCGCCAGTAAAACTATGAAATGTATTGACCATATCTTGTCCTATCTTCATATCTTCAGGCAAAAGCTCTGGCTTCCTTTCGAGAATTCTTCTGGTTGGTACCAGGATATATTCAGAGACATCTTTTATATTCATCTTTAGTATTTTGGGGGCTTCCCTGATAGCTCAGTTGGTAAAGAATCCACCTGCAATGCAGGAGACCCTGGTTCAATTCCTGGGTTGGGAAAATACCATGGAGAAGGGATAGGCTACCCACTCCAGTATTCTTGGGCTTCCCTGTGGCTCAGCTGGTAAAGAATCTGCCTGCAGTGTGGGAGATCTGGGTTCAATCCCTGGGTTGGAAGATATCCTGGAGAAGGGAAAGGGTACCCACTCCAGTATTCTAGCCTGGAGAACTCCATGGACTGTATAGTCCATGGGGTTGTAAAAACTTGGACACAACTGAGTGACTTTCTCTTCGCGTAGTATTTTCATTATTGATTTATTAGTTATCAAGAACTCTTATGTGAGGCCATAGTCATCACTTGACTGACGAAGTGTGGCAAGGAGGCACTTGTTCACCACCAGAAAATATTATTAAGTTGGGAGTTCAAAGATCTTCAACTTAATGTTGGGTACACTGATCATTGAGATAGATGAATTTGGATTGACTCTGTATAGAAGCCATGAGTACATTTCCATTTCTATGTGCAATAGTGGCTTTATATTAGTTGAAAATGGTTTGTGAATGCTGTGGGCTATGAAGTTCATGGGAGAAGGCAATGGCACCCCACTCCAGTACTCTTGCCTGGAAAATCCCATGGATGGAGGAGCCTGGTAGGCTGCAGTCCATGGGGGTGTTAAGAGTTGGGCACAACTGAGCGACTTCATTTTCACTTTCCACTTTCATGCACTGGAGAAGGAAATGGCAACCCACTCCAGTATTCCTGCCTGGAGAATCCCAGGGACAGAGGAACCTAGTGGGCTGCCATCTATGAGGTCGCAGAGTCAGACACCACTGAAGCGACTTAGCAGCCCCAGCAGCATGAAGTTCATATGTTATTTTTGTCTGTTCAATATATATTCCCAATTATTCTGGTTTTCCTTTAAGGAAACAGCTCTCTCTCTCTCAGTCCATAGGTTTGTGCAGAGATGTCCCATTCCCTGGTTCAAAGAGGAGGTGAATTAGGCCCATGAACCAGCCTTTGGAATTACAGTGGAACTATTGGGAACAATGCACTCTCTTCTTCTAGACTGATAATCTAGTGAGGTGCAAATATGGACCTTCCAGTGATAAACACAGTGCTTGAGTGCCAGCAAATAGCTGTGCCTGAAATGAAACCATGCATGGACCTTTCAACAATTTGACCTAATACATTCCCTTCTTCCTTAAACCAGTTTATTTTTAATTCTGTCACTTATAACCAGAAGAATTCTGACAAATAGATACCCATATCCTATAATGCCCCCCACTGCCCACATTATACTTATGCTAACAATAGTTTACTGATAGTAGCTTTGGTTTTTTTCTCAGATCTATTGTTATTTTTCCCTTCTACATTTCTCCTTATCTGATCCGCTGTTAAGCTACATGTGAGAAGCCAATTCCCACACTGTTTGTTGATGCAGCTTGTTTTTAAGCATTGCCTTGTGCAAAGAACTATTCTGGATAGTCCTAAAAGGAGAAGGAATAGAGGTGAAGGCTTGGAGTTGGAAAACACAGGAGAAGGCTAAATGGGAGAGAAGTCTGGGAAACTCCATGGGAGACTGAAAAGACTAAATAGAAGGAAGGGCATTCAATTAGAAAGCAATTTCTATTTTGTTGCCCACCCTGTACCCTTTCAGTGCTCCAGGTAATATGGCAGAACCCCAGAAGGAAATGACTGGGTGGTACAATGAAGGGGATATAAGACATGTCTCCTGCATTGGCAGGCAGATTCTTTACCACTGAGCCACCCGGGAAGCCACATATACATACATACTTACAGACACACATACATACACACATGGTGATATACATATATATGTATGTATATGTGCATATCACCATGTGTGTGTGTGTGTGTGTGTGTGTGTATATATATATATATATATATATATATATATATATTGGAGTGGGTAGCCATTTCATTCTCCAGGGGAACTTCCCAACCCAGGGATTGAACCCAGGTCTCCTATATTGCAGGCAGATTCTTTACCGCCGTCTAAGCCACCAGGGAAGTGCACACGCACACACACACACACACACACACAGAGAGTCTACTTTCTATTTTTATGATTGCCTAATCTAGGTACCTCATACAAGTAGAATTAGAGTTTTTGTCCTTTTGTGACTGCCTTATTTTACAATGGAAACCCACTCCACTACTCATACCTGGAAAAATCTATGGATGGAGAAGCCTGGTGGGCTACAGTCCATGGGGTCGCAAAGAGTTGGACACGACTGAGAGACTTCACTTTCACTTATTTTACTTATAGTGGCCTCAGAATTCATCCATGTTGTAGCATGTGTCAGTATTTCTTTCCCTCCTAAGGTTGAGTTTTATTTTCTTGTGTGGATATACCACATTTTTTTGTCCATTCATCCATGGTAAGGCTATTTTACTTTTTGTCTCTATGTACTTGCCTATTCTAAGGCTGAAGAATTGAGCTTTTGAACTGTGGTGTTGGAGAAGACTCTTGAGAGTACCTTGGACTGCAAGGAAATCCAACCAGCCTATCCTAAAGGAAATCAGTCCTGAATATTCATTGGAAGGACTGATGCTGAGGCTGAAACTCCAATACTTTGGCCACCTGATGCAAAGAGCTGACTCTTTTGAAAAGACCCTGATGCTGGGAACGATTGAAGGTGGGAAGAGAAGGAGACAACAGAGGATGAGATAGTTAGATGGCATCACTGACTCAATGGACATGAGTTTGAGTAAACTCAGGAGTTGGTGATGGACAGGGAGGCCTGGTGTGCTGCAGTCAATGGGGTCGCAAAGAGTCGGACACAACTGAGCAAATGAACTGAACTGAAGACCTGATACAAGAGGGATCATCCAATATTTGCCTTTTGTGTCTGGCTTATTTCACTTAGCATAATGTCCTCAAGGTTCATCCATGTTGTAGCATGTGTCAGAATTTTGTTCCTTTTAATGGTGGGGTGTATTCCATTGCACATATGTATCACATCTTATTTATCCACTCATTTGTTGATGAATAATTGGATTGTTTTTGCCTTATAGCTATTGTGAATAATGCTGCTCGGAATACTGGTGTGCAAGTATCTGAATCCATGTTTTCAATTCTTTGAAGTATATACCAGGTGTGGAATTGCTGATTCATACAGTAATTCTATGTTTAAATTTTGAGAAACTGCCAAACTGTTTTCCAAAAGGCTATACCATTTTACATGGCTACCAGCAATGCAGAAGGGTTCCAATTTCTCTGCATCCTTAACAACACTAGTTATTTTCCATTTTTGGAATTATATCCATCTTAGTGAATGTGAAGTGGCATCTCATTGTTGTTTTGATTTGCATTTCCCTCAGATGATGGCCTTTTCATACTGTTCATGGGGTTCTCAAGGCAAGAATACTGAAGTGGATTGCCAAGACGCTTACTCCTTGGAAGAAAAGTTATGACCAACTTAGATAGTATATTCAAAAGCAGAGACATTACTTTGCCGACTAAGGTCCGTCTAGTCAAGGCTATGGTTTTTCCTGTGGTCATGTATGGATGTGAGAGTTGTACTGTGAAGAAGGCTGAGCACCGAAGAATTGATGCTTTTGAACTGTGATGTTGGAGAAGACTCTTGAGAGTCCCTTGGACTGCAAGGAGTTCCAACCAGTCCATTCTGAAGGAGATCAACCCTGGGATTTCTTTGGAAGGAATGATGCTAAAGTTGAAACTCCAGTACTTTGGCCACCTCATTAGAAGAGTTGACTCATTGGAAAAGACTCTGATGCTGGGAGGGATTGGGGACAGGAAGAGAAGGGGACAACAGAGGATGAGATGGCTGGATGGCATCACAGACTCGATGGACCTGAGTTTGAGTGAACTCCGGGAGATGGTGATGAACAGGGAGGCCTGATGTGCTGCGATTCATAGGGTCGCAAAGAGTCGGACACGACTGAGTGACTGAACTGAACTGAACTGAAGATGATGGCATCTGCTCCCATCACTTCATGGCAAATAGATGGGGAAACAGTGGAAACAGTGGCTGACTTTATTTTTCTGGGCTCCAAAATCACTGCAGATGGTGACTGCAGCCATGAAATTAAAAGACGCTTACTCCTTGGAAGGAAAGTTATGCCCAAACTAGACAGCATATTAAAAAGCAGAGACATTACTTTGTCAACAAAGGTCCATCTAGTCAAGGCTATGGTTTTTCCAGTAGTCATGTATGGATGTGAGAGTTGGACTATAAAGAAAGCTGAGTGGGAAGAATTGATGCTTTTGAACTGTGGTGTTGGAGAAGACTCTTGAGAGGCCCTTGGACTGCAAGGAGATCTAACCAGTCCATCCTAAAGGAAATCAGTCCTGGTTGTTCATTGGAAGGACTGCTGTTGAAGCTGAAACTCCAATATTTTGGCCACCTGATGCGAAGAGCTGACTCATTTGAAAAGACTCTGATGTTGGGAAAAATTGAAGGCAGGAGGAGTAGGGGACGACAGAGGATGAGATGGTTAGATGGCATCACTGACTCAATGGACATGAGTTTGGATAAACTCCAGGAGTTAGTGATGGACAGGGAGGGCTGATGTGCTGCGATTCATGGGGTTGCAAAGAGTCAGACACGACTGAGCTGAACTAAGATGATGTTGAGCATCTGTTCATGTGCTTATTGGCCATTTCTTTACCTTCTTTGGAGAAATACCTGTTCAAGTCCTTCCTTTGTCCATTTTTGAATTGTTTTTGTTGTTGTTGTTGTTGTTGTTGAGCTGTTTGATTCTTTTTAAATCACTATGTTAAATCCTGGAAATATAGTAATGAGTAAGACACAGACACTGTCCTCAAGAAACTCACAAATTAGTGGGAGAAGCAGACAATATTCTAATGCAGTGTGGTGAACCCAGTGATAATTATATGCTCAAGATATTATTAGAGATTCAAAGAGGGGTACACTAGTGGAGGTGGGACACAGACATGTAAGTTTTCCTGAGTGATATGGTACTTAGAATCTCAAAGGATGCTAGATAGACAAAAAAGGGAAAGGGGTTCATATTCCAGGCAGAAAGGAAATGAGCAATGGTTTGCAGACATGGAACAGCAGGGCATGTGTTGAAAACTCCAAGCATTTCTCTGCTGATGGAATGGGAAGTCCACTGAAGGCAAGGACAAGAGATGAGGCTGGAGAGTTAGACAGGGATTGGATCATGCCAGATGTTATAAGCTGTTATAAGGTTTATTTATGATTTATCCTGAGAGCTCTGGGGAGTCATTCAAGAATTTTAAGCAGAGGAGTTACATAATGAAACTTGTGTGTTAGATCAAATCTTCCCAATATTTTTTTCATATTATATCATGGTATACATAGCATGATGAGTTTTGTATGGCATTCTGAGGTAGGTATACTTGCAGCTGCATGCTGCTGGAGATGACAGGCCCAGGCTTTAGCTTCCCCAGGTCCAACACAGTGTCTCGAGAGCTAAGAGACAGCTGGGAAAGTGTTTTAGATAGATCATGGTGACAGTCATGTGAAGAATAGGTTGGAGGAAAACAGCACCAGAGGCAAAGTGTCAACCAGGTATAGCAGGGATAGAGAATGTAACTAGGAGATAGAACTGATGGGACTTGATAGATTAAAGATAGAGGATGGGGAGGGAGTCAAAAGTGATTCCTAGGTTTCCTGCTTGGACCATTGGATGGAGAAGCAGCATATTTAAGAGGAAGATTATGATTTAGGGCTGGATATAAAGATCTGATTCACTTTGATTTACCTTGATGGGCTGGATATGCCCAATAGATGGTCATTATGTTCTTACTGGCTCTATTATGGAGAAATGAACTGCACAGACCAAGAATCCAATTCAGTGTGGAAATTCTTACGGGAATGACTCTACCAGAGATCCACCTATGTTGAAAAGCTTCCCAGTCCACAGCCTCAAAAAGGCAACCTTTTCTATATACCATGTGACTTCAAACTTTGTCCACAGCTGAATGTTATAGGGATAAACATTTGACCCACTATTGAAACAATCTTTCATGAGAATCAGGCACTGGGGCCCCATGACTTTGTTTCATGGGGAACTAAACTTAAAGGTCAGATAGATCCATCATTCTCAAATTACATCCCCAGATTATTGAAATCATTTGAGAACTTGTTAGAAATGTAAAATCTCATACCTCTTCCCCTGGCTACTGAATCAGAGCCTGTTGAATGGGTCTCAGTAATATATGTTTTACAAACTTTCTTTCCAGTACAGGCTATCACTAATAGAGACTCTAAGGATAAGACTGCCATTCTGGGAGTAACCCTGATCAAGCACCCAAGTGCTGATAAGTAAGCAGAGAAAGTTGGTTTGCAGAGAGAAGCAGGAGGCTGAAGCGAGACAGGCAGTCAAGCAAAGAAACAAAGAGAGGAGAAACAAGCTACTTGATAACTTCCCAGTTCCATAAGTCCTAGTTGTTCTTCCTGCAGTTGGAGTTTGTGAAATCTCCCTGCATCATTGCACAAATCCCTTTTATTTGAATGAGGTTTTATTCTTTACAATAAAATGCCTGATTTCTTAGTTTTCTATTTTTCCAAAAATCTATTGTGCATTTACCGTATGGCTACTGTACAAGACATTATAAAGGATAACAAGGTCAACTAGACCTACCTAGTTATTGCCCTTGAGAGGCTCCATTTAATATAGGAGGAATGTTAGAAGCCCTGTAGGGGAACTGGCTCCTGAACTTTGAGATTATCTGATAAAAACTAAATACAGATCATCTACCATTTTCAATGGAATTACATCCCCATAAACCCATTGGAAGTTGAAAATGCATTTGAAACATTGAACCCACAGAACATTGAAACTTAGCCTCAGTTCAGTTCATTCACTCAGTTGTGTCCAACTCTTTGCAACCTCATGGACTACAGCACACCAGGCTTCCCTGCCTATTACCAACTCCCAGAGCTCACTGAAACTCATGTCCATTGAGTCGGTGATGCCATCTAACCATCTCATCCTTTGTTGTCCCCTTCTCTTCCCACCTTCAATCTTTTCCAGCATCAGGGTCTTTCCAAATGAGTCAGTTCTTTGCATGAGGTGGCCAAAGTATTGAAGCTTCAGCTTCAGTGAACACCCAGGACTGATCTCCTTCAGAATGGACTGGTTGGATCTCCTTGCAGTCCAAGGGACTCTCAAGAATCTTTTCCAACACCACAGTTCAAAAGCATCAATTCTCCAGCACTCAGCTTTCTTTATAGTCCAACTCTCATACCCATACATGACCACTGGAAAAACCATAGCTTTGACTAGATGGACCTTTGTTGGCAAACTCATGTCTCTGCTTTTAATATGCTGTCTAGGTTGGTAAACAAAACAAAACAAATAACTAGTGGAGGTGATGGAATTCCAGTTGAGCTATTTCAAATCCTAGAAGATGATGCTGTGAAAGTGCTGCACTGAATATGCTAGCAAATTTGGAAAACTCAGCAGTGGCCACTGGACTGAAAAAGGTCAGTTTTCATTCCAATTCCAAAGAAAGGCAATGCCAAAGAATGGTCAAACTACTGCACAGTTGCACTCATCTCACACATTAGTGGACTTTCCTGGTGGGAGACCCAGGTTTGATCCCTGGGTCAGGAAGATCTCCTGGAGAAGGAAATGGCTACCCACTGCAGTATTCTTGCCTTGAAAATCCCATGGACAGAGTAGCCTGCTGGGCTACAGTCCATGGGGTCACAAAGAGTCAGACATGACTAAACGACTTCACTTTCACTTTCTTTCACATGCTAGTAAAGTAATGCTCAAAATTCTCCAAGCCAGGCTTCAACAGTATGTGAACCATGAACTTCCAGATGTTCAGCTTGATTTAGAAAAGGCAGAGGAACCAGATATCAAATTGCCAGCATCCATTGGATCATCAAAAAAGCAAGAGAGTTCCAGAAAAACATCTACTTCATTCAGCTCTATTGACTATGCTGAAGCTTTTGCCTGTGTGGATCACAACAAACTGTGGAAAATTCTTAAAGAGATGGGAATACCAGACCACCTGACTTGCCTCTTGAGAAATCTGTATGTAGGTCAAGAAGCAACCATTAGAACCGGACATGGAACAATGGACTGGTTCCAAATAGGGAAAGGAGTACGTCAAAGCTGTATATTGTCACCCTGCTTATTTAACTTCTATGCAGAGTACATCATGAGAAACGCTGGGCTGGATGAAACACAAGCTGGAATCAAGATTGCAAGGAGAAATATCACTAACCTCAGATACGCAGATGACACCATCCTTATGGCAGAAAGTGAAGAACTAAAGAGCCTCTTGATGAAAGTGAAAGAGGAGAGTGAAAAAGTTGGCTTAAAGTTCAACATTCAGAAAACTAAGATCATGGCATCTGGTCCCATCACTTCATGGCAAATAGATGGGGAAACAGTGGAAACAGTGACAGACTTTATTTATTTTTTTTTGGCTCCAAAATCACTGCAGATGGTGACTGCAGCCATGAAATTAAAAGACGCTTGCTCCTAGGAAGAAAAGTTACGACCAACCTAGACAGCATATTAAAAAGCAGAGACATTACTTTGTCAGCAAAGGTCCATCTAGTCAGAGCTATGTTTTTTCCAGTAGTCATGTATGAATGTGAGAGTTGGACTATAAAGAAAGCTGAGCACTGAAGAATTGATGTTTTTGAACTGTGGTGTTGGAGAAGACTCTTGGGGGTCCCTTGGACTGCAAGGAGATCCAACCAGTCCATCCTAAAGGAAATCAGTCCTGGGTGTTCATTGGAAGGACTGATGCTGAAACTGAAGCTTCAGTACTTTGGCCACCTCATGCGAAGGACTGACTCATTGGAAAAGATCCTGCTGCTGGGAAAGATTGAAGGCGGGAGGAGAAGGGGACGACAGAGGATGAGATGGTTGGATGGAATCACCAACTCAATGGACATGAGTTTGAGTAAATTCAGGAGTTGGTGATGGACAGGGAGGCCTGGCATGCTGCAGTCCATAGGGTTGCAAAGAGTCAGACACGACTGAGCGACTGGACTGAACTGGACTGAAAGGAACTGAGATTGGTAAATGTGTTGAGAACGCTTATATTAGCCAGCAGTTGGGCCCATTTATCTAACACAAAACTTATTTTACAATAAAGTGTGAACCGTCTCATGTAATTTCTTGAATCCTGTGCTAAAGCTGAAAAACAGAATGGTTGTGTTTTGGATGTTTACTCTCCTGATCACCCAGCTGACTGGCATTGCAAAATCGAAAAACTGTAGGTCAGGGACCATCTGTAGTAGCCGCATCTCAATATCTAGCAAGGCCAAAGAAGACTTCAAGGAAGAGGCAATAGTTAATATATACCTTGAATAATGAGTGCAAAGAAGGGGAGAAAGTAGAGGGGAAGGTGTTCCAAATAGAGAGAAAAATAGCACAAAGACATGGGAACCAATGGGGTGCCTGTGTGAAACAGTGAGTGGTGTAAGGCAAATGCAGATTAAAAATGAGACCCTTAATTCTCCTGGTTGAGAATAAGGGAGGAGACTTTCTCCCCACTTCTCCCTTGTGTTTCCAAATTTCATTCCCTGTCCCTTTCAAATGAATGTAAATCTTTTAAATGGCTAAAGAAGCCTCTCAAAGGTCTCACAGCTCTGGAATATTACTTGGAGGACCTGGGAACTATCTCTTTGAAATGCAAATATCAAGGAAAGTATAGCCCCATCTCTCAGTTGCTGTAGGAGTTTGAGTCTAAAGATATGTTGTTTGTTTCTCCAACTGACAGTCAACATAGGTGGTCTCCCCAGTAGATGAGAAAGCTAGGACGAAGTCTGAATGACCACAAGTGCTCTTAATTGAGGACTAGTTATGGTGTATCCTGAAAAGACATATGGAATGGGTTCTATCTGACCACAAAGAGGGGCAAGATTCCTTTCTGTCTCTGCAGTCGCATAGTGGGTTGCCTCTGATGCTCATTCCATTCTGCTTTAATGTTTATTCAATAATAAACATGTTTTCCTTCACGACTATTTTTGTGGAGAGGATTTGGGGGTTGGAAGATCTCATTTTTTTTTCAATTTCCCCACCAGGGGTCTGGGTATTTCCTGGTGGCTCAGCTTGTAAGTCTGCCTGCAATCTGGGAGACCTGGGTTTGATCCCTGGGTTGGGAGGATCCCCTGGAGAAGGAAATGGCAACTCACTCCACTATTCTTGCCTGGAACATCCTACAGATGGAGGAGCCTGGTGGGTTCCATGGGGTCGCAAACAGTTGGACACAACCAAGCGACTTCACTTTCACTTTTCACCAGGGGTTTGGCTTGTTTGGAGTGTACAGCTTACAGGTGAGTGAGACAGGAAGTGAGAGGGTGAGCCTAAGGCCAGAGCACAAGCAGGCTATGTGAGCAGATCAGTGTTATTCTACAGGCAGGAAGGAGCAGAACTAATCTGGGAAATGAAGTAATGTTCTACCTCAGAAAAATGACTCTGGCAGTAGTGTCTGTGGTGGGTTGGAGGGGGAGAAGCATCTAGTGACATAGCACTGCATGTGGACACAATCTTAGTGTATATCACTCAGAGATTATTGTTGAACTGACCTTTCCCTAAGCCCCCTACCAATATCTGCATTCCAGGATATGGAGAGTAGTGGACAACAGTGAATGTAGCTGCATGTCTGATGCTCCTTGGCTGTTTTTCCTCTATGGTTTGGGAGCTCCTCTGGCCCCACAGTGGCTCTTGAGGTCCCTAGTATCTTCAGATTCTAGACTGTCTCTGGTGATTTCTGTCAGAAGGGGCTTGCTTATATTGCAGGGATCTCTACCATTGGCTGGTGCTCAGTTTATGATAAACACTTGCTTGGTAATTCAGGGAGGTCCTGTAAACCAGCCAAACTGAGGTGTGCCAGTTAGCTCAGATGCCTCATTTACTGGCAACCCCTACTGGGAAGCCTCTGATGGTGACCATTGATTCCTTGGATTCATGTGAGTTCAGGCTTCCCTATTAAAACCACCCATTAAATGGATTTCTTTCACCTGGGACTTAGTAAACAGAAATTGACAAGTCAAAACACTGTGAATGAACTACATATACATTTATTAAATAGTTAACAAAGGCACAACAATAACCACTTACTCTATATATATATATAATTAATACACATGATTCTCCCTTAACTACCAGTTTCCCCAAAGAATTGTTCACCTCTTTAGGTCATGAAGGCAAAAGGCAAAGTCTCAATCCCCACCCTCTTCTTGATTCTCCATGGGTTGACCATCATTTCCTATAGCCATGTCTCTAGAAGCATGGTGAATGCAGAGATACCTCAGGTTCCTTCTGCATTCTCAGCTCCAGCTCATGAACAGGCTATCTGCTTTAACAGGTTATGACTGCTTACTGCCATGCATCCAGTTATCCTATGATTTTTCACCAATTTTTCTCTTTGCACTCAGACATACATGCTGGGCAGATAGGATGAAACCTCCCTCTCTCTCATCAGGAAAATCTTTCCTTTTTCTTGAGTCTGTTTTGCCCAGGTGTCCTGCCTCCCTCTGCACTGCACTGTTAACATGGAAAACAGAAAAATGCTGGGCTGACCAGAACTTCCTTCTTATACAGGCTTCAGCTTAAACTTTGGAATGGAGCATCTGTTTGAGAGGACAGAAATCAAGTCTCCTCCTCTCACAAACCTCAGCCTTCTGTCAGGCTGGCTATCCTTTCTATCAGTGGAACTGTTGGCTTTTGATCCCCAGACTCCTATTATCCTCCTGTTGAAGGAAGAATCCAGACACTGCGAAAAAAATCTGGGAGGGCTCGGTTAAACGGACAGTTCTAGTACAGGAAAGCATCAAGTAAGAAGGCCAAGTATGTGCACCCATCTGCTGGAGATTAACAAGCACAGGCATGAGGCTGCTCCAGAAATGTCATCACTTGGAAGGCCCATCACTCTGTTATGCTCTTTACTACCAAAGTGGACCATGAGGGTGGATTCAGGTCTGTGGAATTTGGGGATATTCAGTATCAAGTCAGTATTTCAGACTCATTATTATATCAGAACTTTCCTGACCATGAGAAAATTACAGGAGTCTGCCTTTTTGGCCTTCTTGAGGTAGTGAATGGCTGTACCGCCCATCCATAGGAATCTGGTTGCTGGTTAAACGTTGTGATTCAAGTGCCCAGAGTTTTGCTCCAGTAAAGCTTTTCTCCCTCATCCGTGCACGTGGCCTCTGATACTTGACCACCAGAGTCATGCCTTTTAAAATATAAACACTCCCAGGAGGGGCCGCACACTAAGCACGGCTGCTAACACCTTAGTGTGATCTCTCTCTTAGATCTCACTGATGAGCTGCTCTCCATAGCCTGAGATAACCGATAGGAAAGTTCTAATGGGAAAAAACCCATTATCTATCTGGGGAAGCAGGCCTGATAAGTTGCTATCTTGGGGCTTCTGGTAGGCCAGGGGATGAGAAAAGGAGGGACTTAAAAGCATGTTGCGGAAATGGTCGGCAAATGCCAAGGTAAACTCGGTTAACACCTGGTTTTGTCCCTGGGTCAACTTCCCTCTGCCTGGTAGACACTCCATTTTGATGACTGTCGAGAATGCCTGCCCTGAATTCCTGCTGTTATCATTCAGCAGCTTTAAAAGAGAGACATTAGCTGAATTAGAGGCCAAAGACCTCTTGTAAATGTCTATATACTGAACTGGTTTTAGTGTGGAATTATCAGTCACAGAAACATATCAAACACATCAAAGGGCTCAAAGTCAGCTTATCAAGAAATGCCACAGTGGGAACCACACTGAGAAATAGTCTAGCAGGGCACTAGGGGCCAGGAGCTAGTAGCCCTGTATGACTCAACTGATACTGGACAAGAACGCAACCTCCTCTCTGGCCCTTTTCGTTGTCCTAGATATGTGAATAATACTTTGTTGCTCAGTTGCTCAGTCGTGTCCAACTATGGACTACAGCATACCAGGCTTCCCTGTTCTCCACTGTCTCCTGGAGTTTGCTTAAATTCATGTCCATTGAGTCAGTGATGCTATCTAACCATCTCATCTTCTGCCACCCCCCTTCTCCTTTTGCCTTCAATCCTTCCCAGCATCAGGGTCTTTTTCACTCTGTCACAACATCTTATCCAAAGTTTCTTCACCTCAGTTTTCTATAAGCCAACTACTGGACAGTGGAGAAGTTCCTGATTAGTGTTTTAAGCATTTAGAAATCTGACTAAATAAAGTGTTACCAAGTTACATTTTGCTTTCCTTAAAGAACAAAATTGATTATCCTTTCATTCATGTGCCATTGGTTGGAGAAAACCAATTTGAAGTGAGAGAAAACATTTAAAAGGAAAGTGATGCATCGGGGTGTTGTCAAACTAGTGACGCCCATCTTGAAAAGAAGAAAATGAATGACACTGGTTTCATATGTTACACTCAAGATAGAGGATAGAAATCAATAACAGGAAGATACAAACTCCTAATAATAATGTATCTCAGACTATGCCTCAGAATTTCTGAAGCACAATAGAAACCAGGGAGCATTATCTCACAATGTTTAGCATTCTTTTGCTAAAATATAAGTGTGTCTTTCTTGTGGTAGTGACCTCAATATTATAAGAGTAATATATATCTAATACACTGGATGTATTAGCTATATAATTCAAAATACTGAAGGTATATATTTAGAAATAAGTTTATTCTATGTATGAAATATAGCATTAAACCAAGTCAAATTTTACATTATAATTACTAAATATTAAGATTAATATACTAGAAGACAAATAGCTTTTAAGTGAACTCCTAATGTGTGAATATGGATTCATAAAAAAAGACAAAACCAGGAAATTTACGCATTTTATTAAAAGAACAAAAAATAAACAACATGGAAATAGCATACTAAAATGAATTGCATAATGCACACTTCTAAACACAAACAAGCAGTACAGCACTGTAACTTGGAAAACAAAACCAAAAAAAATCAAAGCATCTGACCTACTGATAGCAGTTGAGGAAATGAGCTATTGCATTTTGGAGGCAAAATATTATGGGAACAGTTTATGAAATATTATGATCATTATTTAAATCTATAATTGTTACACAGGGTTAATAATTTTCATATTGTATGTAATCGGCATTTTTCTGTCCAAAATATGTGCTTCCATTTTCTACATTATACTGGACTGTTGTTATATGAATGCATAGTTAGCATCTTAAAAAAGAATATATTTAGGAGCATCTTTAAAAGTCTTATTTAAATTATTGTAATTTTGGTGCATGTAACGAATGGCTCATTTTCTAATAATGCAACTACAGTAAAAAGGAAATTGATTTTGACAAGGGCAAACCTCAAATCCAATGATATAATAGTCATAATAACTCTCTCAACTGCTAGACACGAAAGACACAGCAACAAAATAGTTTGGTTTCCATCATTAACAAATAGCATCTGTATACAGAAATGAAGCTTTGCAATCATGCAGTTCTATGACAGATAAATGCTTAGGTTGTGTGGGGGAAAAGAGGACTGCTTAAAGTTGGGTTACTTATATAGAGGTTTTTTCTTAAAAAAGTAAAAGTAATATGATGTAGCTTGATTTATTTCACAGTGATACATTTCCTAAGTATGCTATAATTGAGGATGGTTAAAGAGAAAATGCCTCTGGGATAATCCTGCTTTGGGGAATTGATGGTTAGTTCTCTTCCAGCGAAGAAGTGTAGGGGGTGGAAACTGAATTAATGAAACTAAATCCTTTTCTGGGTTTAATAGAGGTCCTTTCATCCTAATTTTACTTCCTTAAAAGACAGCACTGTGTTTAAGCTCCAAAGAGTGTGACCCAGTGGCTGTCAGTACATACAACATGCCATCAATGAACCGATTATCTTTTGTGATGCTTCTGGTTCATTCTTACTATTTTGTAGTTGATTCTGCCTAACTTAAAATCTTACTATATTTCTATTGACCTTATGAAAATATATTCGTGTGGCTTATATTTTCACAAGGAAATAGTAACACAAGAACATGGGTTAAGCTGGGAAAATACGTTGGTGGTAAGGTTAAAATTGGAGTTCCTAACTACAAAATGAATGAATGCTTACATTTACATCAATGGAAATGCTGATCAGATGGTCAGGCTGTTAGCTGTAAGTGATTATGGATTGAAGGGGGAAAAAAAATTTCTGACCAACTGGCCCTGAGCTATTAGACAACTGTAAGGCTTGGACTGCTTTCTGGCTTTGGCTTATTTTCATGTCTCTGTAAGTGAGAACTATCAAAATCGGTAACAATACTAACACCAACTCCATCAACCCCACGATGGGCTCCTTTTCCAAGGCAAGGGCAACAGGTCTCAAGATGGGAAGGACTCTAAGTCCATACGGTGATCTATCCTTAAACCTTTCTAACCTTGACCTTTTTCTAAGCCTCATTGCCTGGAGATAAATGGTGACTTGTAGGTGACACGGGAGCTGAAAGAGATGGTCTGACAGACATTCTTTTCTAGCTCCAATATATTAATATGTAAGATTTTGGCTGGTTCTCTTCTGTTTGGTTAAAAGAGTAGGAGGCTGAAGTGGCACAGTGGAGCACTGTCTAATGTGCTAAAGGTAAGTCAGAAAACAGCTTCCACTAAACAAGTATAAAGTAAATATAAAATTGTGTCAGGAACATTTTTTCCCCTTTGTTGGAGGGGATCAAATGCCCTGTGCTGGCCATACTAAACTGTTAAGTTATATCTTTCAATAGTTGCCAATTTGGTTTTGGCTTCTGGATCTTGAAGGGAAATAGTGGCAAGGGTTAACAATTTGATTGTCACTTAAATATCTATTAATTGATATAACCGATATATCTCAATCGATCATTTTCTGTGAAAGATGAAATCTAATTGGATCAGAATGGGAACATCCATCTTGCAGCTTACAAGGTATTTCACTGCTTGTAACCATTGAAAAAAGACGACCTTAGCACCAGAAACCTGCCTGGGGTTGTATGTGCGGGTTTGAGGATTAATTCACAAAACAATCTTTGCTAGTGATCTTACTAAAAGTTGAAGTTCCTGAACTTTTGTTTAGTGCCATTGGCTGAAGCTGACCTGTTACCTGGCACCAGCCTTGTCTTATGGTGAGCCGCAGCAAACTAGAAAGCCTCCACAACAGGAAAGCAACATCATGCTTTAGTTAAGTCTTGTAGGAAAAAAAACCACCTTCTTCTCAAAGTCTTAGAAATAACTCTCTCTTACTAACTTTTCCACTATTATCACAGACTTCTTATATTAAAAAAAAAAAACAAAACTCCAAGGGTCGCTTTCATGAACTATGTACATAAGTGCAAAAAGGTGTGTCTCACACGTCCGCACCCTAACTGAGACCATCAGTTAACTGCAGCATATGTCTCTTCAACACTGTTATGGGGTCATTCCACAGTATCTGTATGAATGAGTTCACCAAATGTGAATGAATATAATCTGTGCTTTTGTCATTCTTTAACCCTCTTTTGGGCAGATTTGAGTAAGAAAATTTTTGTAGCTACAGCTATGCCACTTGAGTAATTTTGAATAAGGTTATAATAAGAGATCAGGATGTATTATGAATACAATTGTGTCTAAATACTGTGGAATAACCCTATCCACACAACAAATTCTATCAGTTCTAAAGCCTAATTCTAGAATCCACATGTTGTAAACTTTTTGCTCAAAAAGTCACAGAAGGACGCAAATTCAGTTTTCACAGGGAACTTTGGGATTAAAAAGAAAAATCAACCATATCTATATCTGCACTTTGAGTTGTATCTGCTACATGCTACACTGTCAAAAAACCACAGTTTTACAAGTAAAATTTTCACACACACAAAAATGTCTAAAGGTAGCCATGTTGTAGGTTTGTTGCTGAAGCAACAACTAAATATAATTAGTTAAAATTATTATTTGTATATAAAGTTAACTTTGTTCTTAAATTGTGAACTGTAAGAAATAGTCATGAACTAGAGTCTACACCTTGCTTCAGTGTCAGTTGAAGATCTATCTAGGCGGGTTGAATACATGTAGTAAAATCTTAAAATTTTCCCTAACTCTCCTTCAAAATTAAATTCATGAACTACTTAAAGATATGAAAAAGGAACAAAATAAAAACCTTAAAAACAAGAAAAGGGAAACATGGCACCAATTAGTGAGTCGGTGCTCAGAACCTTATTTGTAATTATATTTACAGTTGGATTAGGTGCTATCTGGTGGCTCAGAGGTTAAAGCATCTGCCTGCAGTGCAGGAGACCTGGGTTCGATCCCTGGGTCGGGAAGAATCCCATAGACAGAGGAGCCTGGTGGGCTACAGTCCATGGGGTCGCAAAGAGTCGGATACGACTGAGCGACCTCACCTCACCTTACCTCGGTGCTATCAGTTAAACTTGCAAAAAAAAGTTGTGATACTCTGTTACCCAGTGTTTATTCTATTGCCTTTGCCAGGCACTGATAAAATAAAAAGTAAGGCCACCATCTTCCTAAATCTATTCAACAGAATTGGGAAATCATTATTTCTATTTAAACATGTGTGAAATGTAGAAGAGATTCAAAGAAAGAAGATTCCAGTTTCTATTCATTCTGTGCATCACAGCCTACCCTACAGACGGAAATAACCTGAAAACCTGTGGCTGCATTTCATCTAAGAGCATCCTCATAAACTCTCTAACTAAAGGAGTAGCGGAAGGCTGAAATAACGTTCCAAGTAGCACACGGGCCTTCCCTATATGTTGTTTACTAAAATTTAATGCCAATGTTGTCCTTAATCGGACATCACTGTGCTTCTTGGTCCTATCATGGAAAAGAGATTCATGCTGTAATGATTCATTTTATTTGGTTCCTGCTGATGGTAGGGAGGAGGTACTTGCTTTGCCCAAATTGGAAAGCTGGTGAGCTGAGGCTGCCCATTAGTAAACACAGCCTAGTGGTATAGACAACACTTAAACGGCACGATCAAAGTGCTTCAATGTGTTCAGGAATGGATGGAGAAGATTGATGGAGTAGGCAGAAGATGGCTTTACACATTGCAATTAACTACAAATTAAAGACTCTAGACAAGTGAAATGAAATGCAACAGCTAGTTGAGGAATCATGCTCCAACTGCAAAAGCAAATACTATATTTTATATAGCGATTTTATGAATCCATTTAAATGTAATTTTAATCCCTCTTTAAAACATATTTGTTACGGTCACTTAATGCTTTTAGAAATTTGACATTACTAAAACCCTCTTAAACATTTAGATTATTTTCTCTGTATACATGACCTGTTTTTATCCAAGTTGCAGCACACTTGTGTATTTTTGAAAGAGACTGAGAAAAGGGGACAAAAACAATAGTTTTGGATAAATAAAAAGAGGCCCTTATAAACTACAAAGCTTATAAGATGTTAACTAAGAATCTCAAGTGATTAGAATTTTACATATATACACTTAATCCACTAATTGTCGTTTAGAGTCACTGATTAGTTTTGTGACTTCTCTTTTTCACCAGAACTTTATAGTCTATGACTTGTCTTGTCTTGAATAAAGACATTTGAATAAGTCATTGCACAACTAAAGAGTCCTATCTTAATATTGCATTTTTGTCAAAATTCTTTCACATCAGAACCTTAGTGGTTTGAGTTTTCTTTCTCTAAATTCACCCACAAAACAACTTTTAAAATGCCAACAATATAAAAAAATTGTGGCACCAAAATACCACTACCCTGAATATCTCTCACCGAACCTCTTACTCAAAAATACATCACTATTCATGTCTTCCAGTGCTTAAGGCAACACACAAACAGCTGTACTCTAGGTTTATTGTCCATGTACATCTTTGTCAGAAGTTTAAAAAATGAGACAGTAAGCTGTATCAAAATGTCAAAGGTGCCAAAAAACTTCATAACACACTGAAGATGTCTCTGTCTCTTTTAAGGAATACATCTAGAGTAGCTCAGGTACATCCTTCCTCAATCAAATCTGCCCTTCTGGAGAGGCCCGAGGACAGGTTTTATCTCAGCTCCAAACACAAGTAACATTGCTAGAATGGAGTTAAGATTTTGGGAAATAGATATTAAGTGGTTCAAAGGACCAGTAGGTAAAAGTCAACACGCCTCCTGTTCTCTAACTCCAGACAACGTTGTTAGCAGATGACAATGGTGCAATACAAGCAAGATCACTTAGAAATCACTGATGATCATGATTCGAATTGATAATTAAGATCAACAGGATATCAGCCACTGAAGGGCTAATTTTGCTCTTTTGTATTCTGAGCCAAATTGATCTGCTTGGGGCTGGAGTCTCAAATGTTCTGAAGCAGAGACAATGTGAAATGGAGGAACAATCAGGAGTCCACAGATATTTCTGGGTCCAGCTTCTACCAAGTAGCTAGGCAGTCCTGGACAAGTCACATGCCCTGGCAGTGAAAAGGTTTTTGCCAGTTCCATTGGTCAGTGCTTCAAATACTACTAGCTGGCTTGAGGCATCCAAAACCTGATTTTCCCTTGGCTTGTCATTTTCATGAAGGAGAATAATAAACTTGGGACATACAACAAATTTGATGACTTTATACTTTCCAGTGAGGGAACATATATTTAGTAGAAAATACTAAATCTATCTAAACCGATGCAAATTATCACATGGTTCTATCGCTGATTAATAATAGTAAACTTTAAATAACTGAGTAGGGTGGAGGAGGTATGTGACATACCATAGGAATTAATTACTATTTTACTTGGCTATTCAATTATTTCAAAAGTATTAGTAGTGTGAATTCAGGTCAGTTCTGTGGAGTACAGCCACTCCATTTTACCTAAAGGGTGTTACAAACTCTTTACAATTTTCAAACCATATTAAAAAAAAAAGAAATCCAAAGAAACAAAAAAGAGGCTTGGTTGTGATATGAGAGATTCTGTTGCTAATAAAGTTTGGAAAGGTGAAAATGTTTTAATAACATATATCCCAGGGCTTGCTCCTTCACTGAAATGTTTTAACAAAATGGAAAGCTCAGTTGAATTGAAACTAAAGACAACTGTCGCCATCCTTCCCAGAAATCTTAAATGAATTGAAGAGTAATTTCAAGTGGCTCCCTCCCTCCCTCCCCAGCCCACCATTTCTCCAAACCTATACTCAGTCTCCAACTGTGATCAACAGAAAAGACCGTCTATTTGGGGAGGAAAGGCCTCACTTGGAACCAATTTTCCTTCACCCTGACTGACTTTTCCAGATTGCATCTTCCTTGTTATTCAAAGAGTAGTGTAAAGAGCATGAGCCATTTCCATTTGGAAAATGGCACTTGTATCAAAGGTTACATTGCAATGGTTTTTACACACTTCCTCCAAAACATAAAAACTATCTTCACGCCCCCCCGGTTTAATTTATAACCTGTAATTAGAATACCTTTAAACTTCCAAGAACCAATTTTTCAGCTGAAGATTACAAATCGCTCAGTTTTAGACACTCAGCCTAGAAGACAGGATTCTTGAGCCACAAAAACTGTAATGGGCACTTTACACAATGTATAGTCTAAATGCTGAGAAAACCATTTAAAGGTAAATCCAGAATTTTTAAGGAGTGAAATTCAGGTTAATGTTTTAAGAAGTTTCCTGCTATTTTCAGGTAATTTTCCTCTCTCACAAAAAAATCTAGTAACATTGACTGTACTATACAAGGTCAGATCTACAGGTACAAATTATATACATGCATGTTAATGAACAGATTTTAGACATACTCAAAAGAGAGGCCTTTTAAATGTCTGCCTCAAGAAACCTACAGAAATATTCTAAAGAGAGAGCATATCAATATTAACCTGTCATGTTTTTCAACCACACGTGTTTCTATTTCCCATTGATAACATTTTAGTTAAAATCAAACATCACACATTACAGCAAAACACTAGATGCTATGTAAAAACCTAACACAACACACAACAATCCAATATGATGCAATAATGAGGAAAATGGTACTGGATATATGTGTTACATTCTGAATCAGCCCAATAACTACTGTGTAAACAAACTGATAAGGTTAACACTTCAAAACAGAGGAACATTTATCCAGCAAGAATGCACAATAAGCCAACAGTCCACTTTAGAGATTCACTCAGCATAACAGTTACTGGGAAATCACAGAGAAACATGTGATCAATTACAAAACGTTATGCTGTTTTACATAATAATTCAAATAAGATAGACAGTAGTTATTCATTTTCCATTTGTGTTTTAACATCTTCTTTGTTTAATGCCTTATTTTTTCTTTGAATTTGTTGGTTGGCATGTTTGTTTTAATATATTGACTGCACCACGCTTATTGTCGTGTTGGTAGAAGAGGACATACGTGAATGAATATAGAAAGGCCATGTGGAGGTCCTCATGGAGAGATTCTGGTAATCTGTAACTCTGTTGTTCAGAATTTCAACTGAAATGGAAAAAAAAAAAAAAAAAGGTGAGAAATATTAGATGGTTATGGAGGTAGGAGTCAGGATATTTGGTTTTTGTTCTAGTTCTGTGTGTGAACCATATGCCAAGATAGTCCCCATCCTGAATTTCATAGTCTACATCTGTGAAAACGGAACTGTTGGGAATGTTTACTAAGGAGTCACATACCATGACAGTCTGCATTAGCATTCAGTGAGAACCATGGACTATCATGTGACTCCTTAGTGCAGATCTTACCTTAAACAGTTGAGTACACAATGCCAAAACTTTTGACGAACATCCACCCATCCATTCACTTCTTCCAACAAACATATATTGAGAAAATATATTTGATTCCATTTTGAAATATGCAAGTATTAAACTTTTTTTTTTAAATCTGAATGTTTTGGACCTACACAGGAATGGCCTAAGTGTGAATTCTGGGTACACAGTATTTTACAAGATTACATTTTTGCATTCTGGAAAAATGATTAACATCTGTTACATGTTGCAATGATTATGGTGTGCCAAATCTAACTTTTCTCATGGAATCAGGCAAAAGGAATCACTATTCCCAAACATGTTCTGTTGGAAACTTAACTATATTTGACCACTTTTGTTTACCTTGATGTGAAGCAGTCCATGAAAATCAGGCAAATGTTTATAAAACCTATTATTCTCACGTTTGGTGCGATTCCCAAGTTGCCACTATAACAAATGATACCTCTGAAAATGACTACAATATACAGCTACTTCAGTTATTCTGTATATGCAAAGATGTCTTTTAGAACATTCCTTATGATTAAGGGGACCTGTTTGTCTAATGTACAGTTGTCTATATGCTCTGTCCAGAACCATTAGTGTTCTGGGCCTGCATGTCCTCAGCAAGAAACAAATGCTAGTTAGCGTCTGGGGAACCAGTCTGTCAAGAGAATGGCCTCCTTCAACCAAGTCAGACACTCCCATGATGAAAACTTCAAGCTTTCACTGACTAATGGATGCAATTCAGAACCAGTGTATTTTTTTTTTTTTTTTAGTAACTCCCTATAATCAATTAAGATGCCTCAGAGTCTTAAGTGACTTTCAAAGTCACATGTTCCAAGTGAAGGACTGCTCAATTTAAGTGTGTTCCTATTACAGGCTCTGGACCAGGCATAGGAAATCAAAGGTGAAGGGGAGAAACTCTGAAAACAGCAACAAAAATCACAAAAAAAGGTGTCATGCTTTGAATGAAAATAATGATTAAATTACTAAATTAAGTCACTGAAAATTGAAAAAGCTGGAGCAAATCTGCTAGACTTACATGGGAAACAACACAAAGTGGCAGAATGTGAAAGCATTCTTTAATGTCTTAGAAGAAGCATATTTCTTACTATCTTTAAGATAATCATCTTAATCAAATTGTGACAAAATGACCTAGCTTTATTTAAAGCTAGAAAAATGTTAAAAGATTAAAATTCAGAAGCGATCTGTGTTTTTGGCTAACCAATCATACTCCTTTAATAATGGGAAAACATTTGGGAATTTATAATCTCATTGGGAAAATACAATACCAGCTGTCATTTTCATATTAAAAAATTGCATATTTGCTCTCCACAATTCGAGGTGGAAAATTTAGAATGCTTAAATTGAGCTCTAAAATTATAAGCAATGTCTATTAATGAAAATATTTACCAAACTCTTTAGCAAATGCAACTGTGTAGATAGAAGATATAACCTACAAATATTACATTAATACTCAAAGAAACTTACTGTTCTACTGGGAACTTCTACATCTGTGTAACAAACATGCTGTTATTCAGTTCATCTATTGATAATGGGGGTATCTATAGTAGTAAAAAGATTTTAGATTAAAACAGTTTCTTGAGAGAATTCCATTTATTTTGTTCAGTGCTTGGACATGGTAATCAAAAACCATAATCAATTTCATAGAAAAATTTAGACATATTAACCATATCCAGTGATAGTTAATGTTGCAAAGCACAGGTTAGAATGTGGTTTGTTTCCCCAATGAATTAGTGCTCTGTGTCCTTAGGGTTATCAAACTTGTACTTAAAATAGCAGTGGACTTAAAGTCTTAAAGCGTGATTACCATTTTAATAAGGTGAAATGTCCATCATATTACACAATAATTAAGTATGTCCTTTCAGTTTTAAGACTTCCCCCAATTCATAATTTGCCTTGTGACTCTGCTTGTATGAAAACCTCAAGCAAATGAAAACTAAAACATCACAAACACATCTAATGTATAAGAAGGAATTTCTGATGTAATCACTGGGTCATGATAAGCATATCTGTGCCTTGGAAAGAAATGTGTTATCTTTTGTTTCCAGTAGACATGAAGACAAAGGTGATGATAGTACTAAACAAAAGTTCAAATGCAATAACTAGAAACGGTAGTAAAGTCTGTTCTCAACCAATGAGGAAACATTAAAAAAAATTAGTATAAGTATTTGAGGATTGGTGTAGTAGCAACAACTGTATATATAATCTATTAAGAGTAACACCTGTAACCAATTAAAAGAGCCTATTCTGCTGATTCATCTCAGGATGAGTAGCAAAGCAGGAACATCTGTCCAGAATATACAGAAGAAGAAAAATTCTAAGAATGGCTTAAGAAAGACTAATATCTCCCACCAATCCCCAAAGCATACATTGTGCCTTATCAACACATTGTAGTTAGCTAGGTCCAAACAGGGGAAATAAATGGCCAAACCTGATTGCCTGGAGCTGTTGCAACGAAGGGAATGCTGGTAGCAGGTGGTGGTGCTGCAGACATAGTGGTGGGTGCAGCGCTGTGCATCATGGGCACTTTCAGCAGGAAATCATGGAAGCAACGCACGAGAGGGTGGAGCAACCATGATACACACGATGGGATGGGGCGTGGCAGCATTCCAAGCCATGTGACATCATCATGATGGATACACCAGGGTGCAACATGCAATCACAGTCAGTGCAAAGCAACACAGCACGGAACGGGAAAATTAAAAAAGAGAAAAGGGGAAAGCCAATTATAGTTACCATTAAGGAAAATGGAATCATTCTCAACATTTACCAATAGTTAGATTTTGAGCAGAATCACACTGTAGTTGACTTCAAGTTTTCAGAAGGGGTTACAACAGGTACCTAGGACAAATCTGTTTTTCCCAAGGCTATCTCTGAACAGCTAGTCAAGCAGAAAAGTAACTTGGTTGTGTATTCACAATGGGAGTATGGAACTGTAAATTGGCATTTGGGTTCACTAACTCATGATAGACATGAGTGCTGTCACTAGATTTGTATGTGCAGAGGGACAGTTTTATATATAAACATACTTACCTCATCTGCATACAAAAAGATTATAGTTTGGTGGGTATATGGTAGACAGCATATAAAAAGAAGACAGTGGGCTATGTGTGCAGGTTTTAAGCACATCTGCGGCAAACCCCTTGGAAACTTGGGCTACTTATGAAACTACTCAGGCTGCTTATTTATTGTTTCATAAATAGCCAAAGTTTCCAAGGGGAACTTCATAGTAAATATCCAATGAAATCTTGCCTTCACTGCAAATACTACAGCGACAGTGACTAGCAGCAGTAACAACTTTTTCAGGCGGATTTCTCTTTGTCCTTTCTAGTTTCTATGTTATTTTCAAAGCTTCTTGGATGCTCTTCTTTTTTCTAACTCATTTTGGAAAGCCAACCAAGGAATTAATGTGTGAATGGCAAGCAGGCATATGTAATACTTTGCATCTACATCGATTGAACTCAGATTTTCTGACAGTCGACATAGAAAGCGAATGGCCTAGAGAGTGGAAAATCAACATATGCAATGTCATAGAAACCACAAATGTACCCCAAGTGGTGATTAACAGAAACTCTGCAATAATTGCTCATGCCCATCTATCTCTAGTTATACACTACCTATCGACACTCCTTACTGTGAAAAGTGAAGTGAAAGTGTTAGTTGTTCAGTTACGTCTGACTCTTTGTGATCCCATGGACGCCAGGCTCCAGTCCATGGGAATTCTCTAGGCAAGAATACTAGAGTGGGTAGTCATACCCTCCTCCAGGGGATTTTTCCAACCCAGGGATTGAAGCCGGGTCTCCTGCACTGCAGGCAGATTCTTTACCATCTGAGCCATCAGGGAAGTCCATCCCTTATTGCAACACATGTGAGTTCTAAAGACACTCTGTTTCCCCTTTAGGAGCACAGCAGCTGCACAAGGAGCAGCAGCAGTGGAGCGTGCAGTTTGCACTCCTACACGGAGCTCTTAGGTAAAAGGACAGGGGAGCAGAGCCACAAAATGGGTAGATGGAGACACATTTCACCAACTTGCAAAAGTCTGTTCTCCTAATCATATGCATATAATGCTTCTGTTAGTATCAGTGGAGATGTTTTAAATTCTGACAGGGCATCACTAATAACAGTGGCCTCACCTGTCAGTGAGTGCTACTACTATGTGGCTGTCATTGTGAGGTTTTTGCTTTATCTTGATAAACCCCTTAGTCCCTTTTGGACTCTGCATCAACTTTGGCTGACCAATGAGATGGAGGTCAAGCCGTTGCAAACTCTCAAAAAGGATAAAAGGAACTGGATTGATATGAGATGGTGGGGTGAGATGGGGTAATTCTTCCCTGTATGGAACAGAGCCATTTTTTCCTGGTGCCTATGGAAATGACAGGAGCTGTGAACTGGCCCCCGGAGTTCTGAGAGGCAAACGAGTGTTGCTTTCCTTGTTTTCTTTCTAGGTGGCGCTAGTGGTAAGAACCTGCCTGCTAATGCAGGTAGATGTAAGAGACATGGAATCGATCCCTGGGTGGGAAAGATCCCCTGGAAGAGGGCATGGCAACCCACTCCCATATTTTTGCCTGGAGAATTCCCATGGACAGAGGAGCCTGGTGGGCTACAGTCTATGGGGTCACAGAGTCAGACATGACTGAAGAGACTCAGCACACATGTACGCACAGAATGGTTTTGAGATGGCTACCATATTGGATAAGTGGCTAATTAAAGGTTCTGTGTGTTACTGGTTATTAAAAATCACATACTCTCAAAGAGTCATTTTGAAATGATTCTGTGGTGCCTGGTTTCTGTGCAGATGACACTACATCCTAGAACACTATAGAAAGCTTACAAAACACTAACAGAAGGCTCTAGTTTTGCTTTTTTGCAACATCTAAATATTGAATGATTTTGACCTTTTGGGTAACTATTTTTGGGAGGAATGGTTTTGTTGTACTTTACAAATTATATATTTCAAGTATTTTAAATATTTTACAATTTCTTAGTAACAGATGTAAGCCTAACAATAAAACTGCCCATTCTGGCTAGATAAGGAAATGTTTTAAAATATTTTAGCTATAATTTTTAGTGTGAAAATATAGAAATGGCAAGGTCAGTATTCAACCACAGCAGCAATGAACTAGAACTTGAGAGTGTAGCACTGCTGTGATTTCACAAAAACATGTAACAGACAGCACCATATTAAAACCTAAATACTCAGAAAATGTTCAGGTATATCATCCAGTTGCTTGTTTCTTTCATAATCACAATAAAAAACACTTTTCTTTTCATATTAGAAAAAGTTGAGAATTTTTGTACAAAACCTACCAACACTTGAAGCGGGTGCCATGCACAGTATTGGCCCTGGACACCATGCAGAAAAGCGTGAAAAGTAAAGAAAAGAGATATTTCATTATTAAAGCTTTATTGATAGAAATAATTTTTAACTAGAACGATATTCCTAGCAATATTAATGAACCAGCACATGCATATCCAGTAATCTCCCATGCTCACAATTATAGCTTTAGACCCTAAACCCAGGTGATCAGAGTAATTCTTGGATTCTTAGGTATAAAAATGAATGTTGATTTTTTTTTTTTAAAGGCATTAGCTCAACTTAAATTAGTTATATATTTATTTTGGACTAATACATCCTAAGTGATTTTTATTATGAAAGGGAGAGTTTTAATTTATTACATATATGATTTTCAAAATATGCACAAAGATCTGGCAGCTGGTGCCAGCAAGTTCTACTTAGGGCACTAATCTACTATCATGCCCTCCCCACCTAGTGATGAAGGACTTGACTGTGAACATATGGCAAACAGGATTTTCATCAAGGGGGGCTCTCTCAACCTGACAAGGTTTTATTTTGCCATAAATTAAGGGGAAAGGGATTCTTCTGATACAGTTTTGCTTATAAATCTAGATTTTTAAATTAGCCAAATCCAGCTCAAAAAAGTCTAAAAATTGTGTTTTTAAATAGTATCATGAAGATTTATTATGGTTAGCAACTGGACAGAAGTTAAGATTTTTATGGCTTCTTTAAAAATTAATTAACTGATTAATATATCAGTGAATCAATGGGTTTCTTTAAGTCCAAGCATATAATACTATTATATGATGTTTATTTTAAAAGACTATGGCTTAAATTTTTCTTTTCAATTTTGTACAAAACTGTTATACTAGTAAATATAGTTGAATATAGGAGGCAATAAAATACACTGCAAAGTATTAGGAAAATGTGATAAACTTCCATATATTTTATATTAACTGATTTAAGAAAAACTCCCTGTTTTATATTGTATTAAAAATACACACTGTATTATACTGTATATATATAGTATATATATATAGTGTATTATTCTGTAATCTAAATTTAAAGGTAGTTTTATTATAACTATCTTTGGCATATCAAAGACATATAGACTACCTATTTTTGCAATGCTGAAGCTCAGAAACTTTTTTGAGAGCAGACCATTGCCTTTGAGAGTGATACCTAAGAGTCGAAGAATTTGTTTAAGACTGAAACAAGTGAATCAAACATGAAAAGCAAAAATTAAGAAATGCTCAAAAGAAAAATGCTGACAGCGTTTCCTAGTTTGATTTCAAAACCATTAATTTTCAGGAATCACAGGAAAACAGTTTGTTCTGTATACAAACAGACTGAGCATAAATAACTGTGTTGTTTTATTTCTAATCAAAAACACCCATTGACCATCCTCACATAAAAGTTCTTTGAAAGCTGGTGTCAACTGTATTCATTTGCAACAGCACTCAACTTGCAGGGCCCAGCCCCATTCTCACCTGTAGGAATAAATGGCGGCTGCGGCTGCGGCTGCGGCATCGGCATGTTGGGCAGAGCCTGCTGGCAGTGGAACACGTTGGGATTAAAGACTGGGGGGCACAATTGACCTTTTCAAGTGCCGTTCTCTTTGGTATCAGTTGAAGTGTACCAGGCTGTAGGCCCTGTGAGGGAAGGATAGATTAATAAGTAGTACCAAGGAAAGTAAAATATGTACTCAGACCAAGCAAGCAGCAGTTAAATAAAGTCTGGCCTGGGAACCCTTTGCAACGGTTACCACTGAGCAAGGTAACAACTAAAGAGATGAAGTCGTTCACTATATGAGTACATACTCAGCCCAAAATAGAAAACGAACATACCGGAGGAGGGGCGGTTTCAGCTTCACTAATTTAGACAAATGAGTGAAGTTGAAAACGACTTCATCAGGTGGGCAAGATGTGTGACAGGATGCTGTTGACAGCAAATAATCATGTAAAATTAACACTGAAGGCTTCCCAGGTGGCTCAGTGGTGGAGAATCTGCCTGCCAATGCAAGAGACACAGTTCTGATCCCTGATCCAACATGCTGTGGAGCAGCAAACCCAAGCACCACAACTACAAAGCCTGTGCTTTAGAGCCCAGGAACTGCAATTACTGAAGCCTGGGCACACTAGAGCCTGTGCTCCTCCATGACAGAAGCCACTGCAATGAGAAGTCTGTGCACCACAACTAGAGAAAGCCCTCACGCAGCAACAAAGACCCTGTGCATCCAAAAAGAAATAAACAAAAATTAAAAAGAAATAAAACTAACATCTAAGGGATGCTCATCTATTCACCTATTAAAATGAGATTAGCAGAAGCAACTTATTAACAAGAAAGGGATTTTTGCCAGTTAAAATTCTGATCTAAATCAAGGAGATAAATGGCCTATAGGTGGAAAAAAACAACAACAACAACAACAACAACACAGATGTCAGTAGATCTGAGTCTGATTCTGTAGCTTCAAAATCCAAAATTCAATTTATACAAGGATTTCGGGTCCAAACCCTATAACTCTATATTTCCCAACTAATGTATAAGGAAAAAGCAAATGAATGAATCGCCTGCACCATCCACCTCACCTAGAAACCATAGTTAGCAAAATGTATGCAATTCTCATTTATTTATAGAGACCCACTGTGCACTTCGGTATGTACCATTTACTTTATTAAGACCTTGTAAGGTTGAATTTAAGGTAAGAGGTTTTACTCTTACTGTGTTAAAATCTTCCTTTCATGTCTACAATTCTTTAAAATCCTACTGTGCTTATAATATTCAATCAAACTTGCCCCTGGATCAGATTTACTGGAGAAATTGGACTTGACATTTTTCCCCTCTACTAACTGCAGAGTACTTTAAAAACATGTCCTGGCGACAACTGGGTATGCTCCAAATTCTTAAGGAGATGGACACATTTATGCTGAGTACCTAGCCTTCCATATGCCAAAGAGGGCATGCCATGACCTCCTTATTCCTGTGGATACAGAAGGCCTAACAGTATCTCTGTTTTTATTTGGGAAGTTTATAGCACCTTTTCAAGTCTTTTACATGCATACAAGTTGCTTTCAGTGATTTCAACCTGAGCATGAACAAAAACACGGTAAAAAAAAAAAAAAAAAAAATCTCCCTTTCAAAAAGCATTTCAACTGTGAATCCTTACAATACAGAAAGTTTAAACTTCATGCAGCCTCCTTTGTTTAATCTTATCTCACACAAATTCCTATGGGTAAATGCAACTTTTACCTTTAAGACTCTGCTCTGATGACTCAGAAAGGCATTTTATATTGATATTCAAAAATACCAGTTGAAGGCCTATTACATAGTATATTTAACTCTCTACATGGAAATTTCGGACTGACATATATATCTACCAAACACACCAAAATCATCAGAAATAGGCACATACATATGAAAGCCCCATGGCTGAGCATGGGACAGGTTTACCAAAGCACAGGCAAGCCATTTCTCGTGCGTCCCATGCATATGAGAACCTTTATTTTTAGGAGGCCAACTGGATTTCCTCTCTATGCCACCAACAGAAATAACTAACAATTGGGGGCTTAAATTCTGCATTGATATTCTGGATACCTTCCTATTTTCATAGCTAAAAATACCCTCATTCAAAAGAATTTAAGACAAAAAATGTGTTGAAGTCTTTTTTTTTTTTTAACATTCATTCACAGATTCTGCTGTCCAGATCAAGGGAGAAAATAACCGTGTTCTATGTTGGCACTCAGCTCTTTCACAAAGTAGTTGGTTCAGTTCTGAGAGAGCAGGGTTACTGAGAAAGAGGAACAAGTCCAACCTTGGTGCTGTGGCCTCAAAGCTGTCATCTGTGAGAAAAGTTTGGAGAAATTTGGGGTATTTGGCTTAGAGAAAAGACATGAGAATCAGGTTCCTATGAAATAGGGATAGACATTTTTGGTAATAAAATAAGTGTATATTCCAGTTACAGTGAGGTAGATTTTAACTTAGTATGAGGATAACCTTCTCAATAAATAGGGATGCCTGAAAATAGATGTATCTCTCTTATGAAAAGGAAGGATCTCTGTCATGGGCTTCAGGGTCATGGAGGTGATTTTTTCCCACATCCAGGAAAAATGAGGTTTCCTCAGAATTTTGTCCCTTATTTGGGGTATACCCTATTACATGAGGAAAAGGCCCAGGATGTAAAAGAAATGGATAGCTTACAGCCTATCAAAATAATTGACAACTATGACAAACCTAAGTAATCATAATTCCTATTTTTCAGCCTATCACACAATAGTGTTATGCAAGTATTTTTTCTACCTCCTATCTTACACAGTTAAGTAGAACTAACTTTTCTCCAAAATTTACTTATGGCAACTCAATAGTCAGGCCTCTTCTTCCAACCATATAGAAATCCCACCCACCCCCAAAGCCTTAGCTGGCTGCTGCCTTGAAATCATCAACCTTTGGGAAATTAGAACTTAATTACCAACTCATCCTCCAAGTCCTCTGTTTTTGAAAGTTACTAAGGATAGTACCAGCCAAGTGCCCATCTAGGTGGCTCACAGGATATTAACGTTAGTTAGGCTGTAAAAATCACTCAAAAATAATCTACTGTTTAAGTTGTATAATTTACTCTTTCTTAAAAAATGGGAGAAAAAGCACAGTGAGAATCATTAGGAAAGCTTTTAAATAATTACCGTTAGAAACTTTTAGTGAATTACAATAAATAGGTTCTCTCCTTTCCAGTTTATATCCTAGGAGATTCATTTTAAGGTCCACTCATGACTATCCAAGATTGTGATTCCAGGGTATTAGACAAATTGAGGCATATATGAATCATTTATCCCCCAACAGGAGTCAACAAGTCCTGGCCTGTTCTTACCATTGCAGTGGCAGCTGAATGGTTCATCTGGTAATGAGCTGCTTTGAGTTTGGCTTGCAAGTGCGCAGGAGGATGAAAATACTTGCATTTCTCCCGGGAGCATCGACCTTTGATGTAATCCATGCAGATGGTCACAGTATTATCACTTGCCTCAATCATGGACACATCAGTAGGGTGAGCATAGCGGCAATCATTCTCACCACGGGTACAATTCCCTCGCTGAAATTCACGGCAAACCTCAAATTAAAAAAAAAAACCAACACATTGACGCATGAAAGATTATTAGTTTTGGAGCAACAGTACACATTCTTTTGTCATCTATTTAGGAAAAATTTCAAAAGTTGAAGGATAATGTCAAGCCATAGTCACTATGAGACATAAACAAAATTTCTCTTCCAAGAAAGATAACAATCCATTGTCCCCAAAGGAAGTTTGTCAGCTTTCCTTACATTGAAATGAAAGCATTCTTGAAAACTAGGCTTCCCTGGTGGCTCAGCAATAAAGAATCACCTGCCAATACAGGAGACGCAGGCTTGATCCCTGGGTTGGAAAGATCCCCTGGAGTAGGAAAGGGCAGCCCACTCCAGTGTTCTTGCCTGGAAAATCCCATGGACAGAGGAGCCTGGTGGGCTACAGTGTATGGGGTCGCAAAAGAGTTGGATATGACAGTGACTAACCAACAACCAATTATTGAAAACCAGTTTTTAATCCTCCACTTGATACATAGCTTAAAGTGTAATTAGCTATATTTGCAGGAGAGGATTTTGTTAAAGGCCAAGATATGTCTTTATCACACAACAATGTGCTTTTTACAAGCAGACTTGTGAACCATGACTAAAGGACATGCACAGATTCCAGTCCGATACATGGCCAAGCATTTGTGGAGTTGCCAATGGAGCTGACTTTGTAAGAAACTGACTAGTTATTTATTTCAACTTATGAAAAAGGACATAGTTTGAAGGATTTCCATAAATCAAAAAGCTGTTTACAATTTTCTTTTAGTTTCCTTTTCTTAGGTATAAGGATATTTCTGATCTAGTACATCATTCTTAATATGGAGAAACAGGTTTAGACTCTATGACTCATTTTCATTCTGCATTCATAGACAGTTAATGGGTCTTTTATTTTCAGTTTGATTATTCTAGCAAGTAGAGATCCACCAGTGAATACAGACTGTAATTCCAGACTGTAAAGCTGGAGCATGCCCACCAGACTTTCTGTGCCATAGCAGAGAAGACACACAGTCAGCAGCTGGGCAAACTAAGACATTGTTTGACCTACTGTACAACCGTGCACTTCATAACAGGGTAAAATTACAGCAGTAAAATGTCTAATACTTCTTTGAGGTTATATTCCAGAAGCTTAAAACCCAGATATACTTATTTAAAGCATTCAAGACACCAGGTTCTGGAAATGTTTATGCATAAGGCTAATATCTACCCTTATGAGTATTCATAGATTTCTACACAAATACCTCCAGTTTATCTGAACGTATCGGTTTTGGACCAACAGCCCCCGGCAGTGGAAGAGGTGGGTTTCCAGAAATCAGAACAGGTGCGTTTTGTACCAGTTCGGCGGGGACCAGGCCCATCCCAGGATGATGAGGTAAGTAAGGATTGTAAGCCATGGCAGGATTAGCTGCAATTGCAGGATTCACAGGGAAAGAATTCTGTATGTTTAAAAGAGGGAAAAAAAGGTGTTAGAGGTCAATAGATTATTCCTATAATTACACAAAGAAGCAGTCTTTCAAAAACCGTAAGCCATATCAAAATTTACCACTTTATCTTCTGATTTTAGTCTCATATTAATTCCCATATAAGAGTTCCTTTTAAACCAACAAATCTCTGAGTAACAAACTTACTGGTAAGCTGATAAACCAAGCCACATAATTTTAACAGTTATGAGTTAGGTAAACCAAATCGCACTGATGGAGTCTGTTCCAAACATGTTTTCCCTAGCACTTCCACTTTTACCTAAAAACCTTATCACCATCGATATCATACATGTGGGCAATCTGAAGGTCCCATTCATTTCACTATCCTCCTTTCTCTTCCTGGCAGTACTGCTTTGCTCCAAAGCTTCTGTTCCTACCATGGTTCCCACCTGCCCTAGCGAACACTTGCTTTTCTTCCTGGCCCACTATCAATTATGAAGACAGGCAACGAGGGAGGACGAAGAGAGTCGATTTTAAAAGGTGAGAGCTTGAACAACTTCTTGCTGTCTACCTAGAAGGAGATTGGTATGGTCATTTTTCTTTAAGAGGTCTTGTTTTACAAACGAATCTGATTGACTAGCCTTGTCTTTATCTAAGGGACCAGTTGATAACGCACAGTTTAAAAGAGGGCACTAAATATCCTAAATAGGATTCCTATTAGGCAGGGAGAGAACAGGATTATAAGGTACATACACTAGAGTATAACTGGTAAAAGTCTTGGAAATACAAAAGGCTACTACTGGGTTTTTAAATTTTTAACAGTCCTGATCTCAAAGACTGTATATATGTATTGTCTTTATTATTATCGGTGATGAAATAATTATCACTTTACTGTGCTGTTTTCCAGTTTGTTCCACAAGGGAGCATCTTTTCTTCTCAATGTGGTCATAATTTCTTTGACAGTTCTCTTGCCTCCCCTATAGCACCCAATATACATAGTGAATAACTGATAAAATCAATGACATAATTTAAAAATAAATGTAAACATTTTAATAATGAATAACAAATCCTGGTTAAATGTAGTATATTTCTAATAGTGACTTTATAAGGTAGGTCCACTGCAGTACAACTGGTGATGTCTCATGTATTACTAATAGCATGTACTCTTGCTTTCTTTTTAATTTCTTTCACTAAAAAAAAAAAATCTGTTGCACTGTCAAGCTGTGCCCACATGTTGTGCTAGATCACAATAATAGGAACAGTTCTAAATGGAGGTAGAGTAGGACTCTGTAGAGTATGAAGTGAGGGACAATCTATATTCATGCTGCCACCCTCTAGTTGGAGTTGAAATTTTCACCAGCACAGCCTTCTCCATGAAACCTGTGTTATAAACCACATTCACCTTGGAAGGAAGGGCTTCCCCATTAGCACTCTACCTTAAGATGAGTTTGTTGTTCAGTCACTAAGTTGTGTCCAACTCTTTTGTAATCACATGGACTGTAGCCCTGCCAGGCCCTTCTTGTCAATGGAATTTTTCCAGGCAAGAATACTGGAGTGGGTTGCCATTTCCTACTCCAGGGGATCTTCCCCACCCAGAGATTGAACCTGCGGCTCCTGTGTCTCTGCTCTGCAGGCGGATTCTTTACCACTGAGCCACTGGGGAAGCCTTAGGTGAGTTTTGTTTGTTTAGGTGCTAAGTTGTGTCCAACTCTTTGCGACCCCATGGACTGTAGTCCACCAGGCTCCTCTGTCCATGGGATTTTCCAGGCAAAAATACTGGAGTGGGTTGTTATTTCCTTCTCCATAGGTGAATTTATCACTAGCTAACTGGCAAATTAGGAACAACAGAAAGAGCATGTCCCGCCCGCTTCCAAACTGGTAAGACTCATCACGGTAAGTAGAGAAGGCATGGTGGCCAAGAGTTTTAAGAGGAAAGGGGTGACACCACGTGGGAGGAAAGATGATGGGGCAGTCAGAGGAAGTGCTTTAAGGTTTGAGGACAAAAGCCAAAGGCTGACCCACCCTAACTAGCACTGTGATATAACAGGTTATAGGAACATATCATACTTCTCATAGAATGAGATATAAAGCTTCAGGAATTAACTGATGTGATGTTATTTTATATAATGAGCTAAGACTTGGTCTGACAGGATGTGGTCCACTGGAGAAGGGAATGGCAAACCACTTCAGTATTCTTGCCTTGAGAACCTCATGAACAGTATGAAAAGGCAAAATGATACGATACCAAAAGAGAAACTCCCCAGGTCGGTAGGTGCCCAATATGCTACTGGAGATCAGTGGAGAAATAACTCCAAAAAGACTGAAAGGATGGAGGCAAAGCAAAAAATACCCAGTTGTGGATGTGACTGGTGACGAAGTAAAGTCCGACGCTGTAAAGAACAATATTGCATAGGAACCTGGAATGTTACGTCCATGAATCAAGGCAAATTGGAAGTGGTCAAACAGGAGATGGCAAGAGTGAATGTCGACATTCTAGGAATCAGTAAACTAAAATGGACTGGAATGGGTGAATTTAACTCAGATGGCTATTATATCTTCTACTGTGGGCAGGAATCCCTTAGAAGAAATGCAGTAGCTGTCATAGTCAACAGAAGAGTCCAAAATGCAGTACTTGAAGTATGAAGCAGGGCAAAGGCTAATAGTGTTTTGCCGAGAGAACGCACTGGTCATAGCAACACAAGAGAAGACTTTACACATGGGCATCACCAGATGGTCAACACCAAAATCAGATTGATTACATCCTTTGCAGCCAAAGATGGAGAAGCTTAATACAGTCAGCAGGCACAAGACTGGGAGCTGACTGTGGCTCAGATCATGAGCTCCTTATTGCCAAATTCAGACTTAAATTGAAGAAAGTAGGAAAACCCCTAGACCATTCAGGTATGACCTAAATCAAATCCCTTATGATTATACAGTTGAAGTGAGAAATAGATTTAAGGGACTAGAGTACCTGATGAACTATGGACGGAGGTTAACGCAAAAAAGCAAAATGGCTGTTGGAGGAAGCCTTACAAATAGCTGTGAAAAGAAAAGAAGTGAAAAGCAAAGAAAAAAAGGAAAGATATACACATTTGAATGAAGAGTTCCAAAGAATAGCAAGGAGAGGTATGAAAGCCTTCCTCAGCGATCAATGCAAAGAAATAGAGGAAAACAACAGAATGGGAAAGACTAGAGATCTCTTCAAGAAAATTAGAGATACCAAGGGAACATTTTATGCAAAGATGGGCACGATAAAGGACAGAAATGGTATGGACCTAACAGAAGCAGAAGATATTAAGAAGAGGTGGCAAGAATACACAGAAGAACTGTACAAAAAAGATCTTCACGACTCAGATAATCACAATGGTGTGATCATTCACCTAGAGCCAGACATCCTGGAATGTGAAGTCAAGTGGGCCTTAGAAAACATCACTACAAACAAAGCTAGTGGAGGTGATGGCTTTCCAGTTGAGCTGTTTCAAATCCTGAAAGATGATGCTGTGAAAGTGCTGCACTCAATATGCCAGCAAATTTGGAACACTCAGCAGTGGCGACAGGACTGGAAAAGGTCAGTTTTCATTCCAATCCCAAAGAAAGGCAATGCCAAAGAATGCTCAAACTACCACACAATTGCACTCATCTCACATGCTAGTAAAGTAATGCACAAAACTCCCCAAGCCAGGCTTCAGCAATAGGAGAACCGTGAACTTCCAGATATTCAAGCTGGTTTTAGCAATGGCAGAGGAACAAGAGATCAAATTGCCAACATCCGCTGGATCATAGAAAAAGCAAGAGAGTTCCAGAAAAACATCTATTTCTGCTTTATTGACTATGCCAAAGCCTTTGACTGTGGATCACAATCAACTGTGGAAAATTCTGAAAGAGATGGGAATACCAAACCACCTGACCTGCTTCTTGAGAAACCTATATGCAAGGTCAGGAAGCAACAGTTAGAACTGGACATGGAACAACAGACTGGTTCCAAATAGGAAAAGGAGTACGTCAAGGCTGTATATTGTCACCCTGCTTATTTAACTTCTATGCAGAGTACATCAGGAGAAACTCTGGGCAGGAAGAAGCACAAGCTGGAATCAAGATTGCCAGGGGAAATATCAATAACCTCAGCTATGCAGATGACACCACCCTTATGGCAGAAAGGGAAGCGGAACTAAAAAGCCTCTTGATGAAAGTGAAAGAGGAGAGTGAAAAAGTTGGCTTAAAGCTCAACATTCAGAAAACTAAGATCATGGCATCCGGTCCCATCACTTCATGGGAAATAGATGGGGAAACAGTGGAAACAGTGTCAGTCTTTATTTCTTTGGGTTCCAAAATCACTGCAGATGGTGACTGCAGCCATGAAATTAAAAGATGTTTACTCCTTGGAAGATAAGTTATGACCAACCTAGATAGTATATTGAAAATCAGAAACATTACTTTGCTAACAAATGTCCGTCTAGTCAAGGCTATGGTTTTTCCAGTGGTCATGTATGGATGTGAGAGTTGGACTGTGAAGAAAGCTGAGTGCCAAAGAATTGATGCTTTTGAACTATGGTGTTGGAGAAGACTCTTGAGAGTCCCTTGGACTGAAGGAGATCCAACCAGTCCATCCTGAAGATCAGCCCTGGGTGTTCTTTGGAAGGAATGATGCTAAAGCTGAAATTCCAGTACTTTGGCCACCTCATGCGAAGAGTTGACTCACTGGAAAAGACCCTGATGCTGGGAGGGATTGGGGGCAGGAGGAGAAGGGGATGACAGAGGATGAGATGGCTGGATGGCATCTCTGACTTGATGGACATGGGTTTGGGTGAACTCCGGGAGTTGGTGATGGACAGGGAGTGTGATTCATGTGGTCACAAAGAGTAGGACACGACTGAGCGACTGAAATGAAGACAGACTTTATCAATTTGATGATTCAGGCTGTCTCAAAATTAGCAAAAATCTCAAATGGTAAAATCACAGAACCAAGAAGAGCCATTATTATATTTTCTAAAGCTATTGAATTAAAAGGAAAACTGGCAGATGAGTGAAATTTCTAGATTACAAACTTACTAGTCTCTAATAAATACTGATCAATTAATAATATTTAGTAATAATGGACATGTAGCAATGCTTCCTATTATAATAGCTCTGAACTTCTGTATTTTTTTCCTTGCTTTTTTGGGGAAAATTTACTGGTTAACCTGGAATATATTTTAACCTTCTTAGGTTTGTTATATGTTCCAACTCATGAAAACAAGCTGTAAATTAATTGGAAGTCTATATAAATAGTGCAAGGGGCTTGCTGAAAAAGTTTAGGGTTTGTAAGTTTATACTGTATCATATTTACACTTTAAAGTTAGCGTTGTAGATTTTACAACAATTTCCTCTTTGGTATAAACTTGATTCTATAATGCTGTTTATTGAGAAGAAGTAGGTTTTTTTTTTTTTTTTTTAAATTCTTAAGCCTTGGGCACAGCTGGAACTCCTGAATTTCTTATTTATTTTCAAATGGACATTTCTGTTTTTCACCACCACCTCTGCCCCAGGGTAAGTATTCCATTTTCATGAATTTGAACATTCAAGGGCTTAGCTTTATTAACAGCCACCTGTTATATCAGGCAGCCGCAAGTTCACACATAAGCAAGTTTAATTCTTCCTGTACCTGTCTTGCAGCCCTTGATGTAACTTGAGCTAAACATGAGCCAATCTGTGGGGTAGTCTTAATTTTAAAGAAAAAGGCACCTAACAGGTTGAGTCTGATTTCTGTATACAGCCCAAATTGGCCAGGCACTTAAATATGTTTCAGATATTCATTCAAGCCTATAAATCATTTACTAAATATTTGAAAATACGAGAAAGCTTTTCTCTTAGAACAAAGGCTATGGATTTTCATCTTTCTTGAATTTTATAAAACCAACAAGAATGATGGCAACAACTGACTATATGAATAAAAAGATCAGCTAGACAATTATTTACCCTCAATGTGTCTTGCAGTATTAGCTGCTAGGGTAGGAATTCTCACAAGGTATTGGTTACTTGCATGTGTGTGTGCTAGTCGCTTTAATCATGTCTGACTCTTTGTGACCCTACGGACTGTAGCCCGCCAGGCTCCTCTGTCCATGGGATTCTCCAGGCAAGAATACTGGAGTGGGTTGCCATGCCCTCTTCTAGGGGATCTTCCCGACCCAAGGATCAAACGGGTGTCTCTTATGTCTCCTGCATTGACAGGCAGGTTCTTTACCATTAGCGCCACCTGGGAAGCCCCAAGTATCAACTATCAGGGCCTTAAGAAATGCATTCTGAAATTTGGCGAATTGTCTCTAGAATAGTGGCACCTAATGTTTTTCAAGTCCTGAACTTCTCTGAGAGTCTGATGAGAGCTGTGGACCCTGCCCACGGAAAAATTCATATGGGTACAAATTGTGATCTAAGAAGTTCAAGGACCTCATGAAACTCACCCCTGGGTTATGGAGTACCTACTGTTCAAGAGCTTGTGCTCTAGGGTAATAGTTGGCAAACCATAGCTCCTGAACCAAATCCAGCCTGCCCTGTTTTTGTATGGCCAGAATAATACGAGTGGTTTCTCTGTTTTTATTTGTAGTTGATATAAAATATTGCATTAGTTTCTGGTGTACAGCAAAGTGGTTCAGTTTTATATATTATATGCATATACTTTTAAATATTATTTCCCATTTTGGTTTACCACAGGATATTGACTATAGTACCCTGTGCTATACAGCAGGACCTTATTGTTTATCCACTCTAGTTATAATAATAATAGCTTGCATATGCTAGTCCCAAACTTTCACTGCAACCCCCTCACCCTCCTCCTGGCAACCACCAGTCTGTTCTCTGTGTCTGTGAGTCTGTCTCTGTTTAACAGATAAGTTCATTTGTTGCACATTTTACACTCCACATATAAATCATATCATATGGTATTTGTCTTTCTCTTTCTGACTTCCTTTACTTGTTATGATAATCTTTCAGTCCATCTATTTGCTGTAAATGGCATTGAAAAGTTCATTCCTTTTTATGGCTGGTATTCATTATATATATATTCTAATATATATATATATAAAATTAGCTTGTATGTATTATATGGGATATTATGAAATAGCACTGATATGAACACAGAGCTGCAGGTATCTTTTCAAAGTTTTATCTGGATCTGTGCTTAGGGGTGGTATTGATAGATCTATGCTGTTGTTGTTGTTTAGTCACTAAGTCATGTCCAACTCTTTTTGACCCCAGCCAGGTTGCTGTGGGCATGGGATTTCCCAGGCAAGAACACTGGGGTGGGCTGCCATTCCTGCTCCAGGGGATCTTCCCGACCCAAGGTCAGAACCTGCGTCTCCTGTGCTGGCAGGCAGATTCTTTACCATCTGAGCCACCTGGGAAGCCTGTGATAGATCATATGGCGACTCTCTATTTTTTAGATTTTTGAGGCACCTCCATACCATTCTCCATAGGGGCTGCACCAATTTACAACCCCACCAACCGTATAGGAGGGTTCTCTTGTCCCACATCCTCTCCAGCATTTGTTATTTTCTACATTGTAATATCTCATAACACATGAAAATTATATGCAACTCATGTTTCAGTTTCCATAAATAAATTCTACTCTGTTCACTCATAGACCGACATAATGAAAAGCATGGATATCTGCTTTTTCTTGTTACAGAAGAACCTATGTAATATCCTCAAATCTTGTCTCTTGTACCACAAAGGCTGAACTATTTGTTAGTCATTTAGAGAAAATTTTGCTGACCCTCATTCTACAGGATTCAAAAATATAAAGCATTCAATTTCTGAAGTAAAGTGCTAATTATATAAAACTCTATGGATGTGAATTTCATACTTGTACCAAGATTACACAAATTGAAGAAGTTAGACTTTAGAAACCAATATTGGTGGATTCATGTTGATGTATGGCAAAACCAATACAATATTGTAAAGTAATTAACCTCCAATTAAAATAAATAAATTTATATTAAAAAAAGAGAGAGAACAAAGAAACTCCACCAAAATAAAACATTGCTCAGTTGAAAAAAATAAATAAATAAAGTGTTCACTAAAATGTTTTTTACATAGTTACTAAAATTCACATTCTTAACTATTTATTTATAGAATAATAACTACTTGATGACTAAGAATGGGGAGATAGATGGAATCCTGTAAAGGAAAAATTTTAGGAGCCACCTCATTTTGATCTTAAAGGATTCTGAAGAACCTTTGAATAATACAATTCAGTGAAAAACGATGCCTCAAATAAATATCTCTAGTTTACAAAGACATCTTAGGAACACTGATTTATTACTTAAAATGAGTTATTCCTTAAGGTAGTATAAAGAAATAAAACCTAATAACAGCCTAGATCTCTTTGTAGTAACTTTGATAATATCCAATGTCAGTCACAATTATTGTTGGATGAATGCAAGATACTTAACTCACTGAGGCTAATCCTGGCCTGAAGGTCAATATCGTAATTGAGGCCTTCCCTCTAAGCTCCTGTCTAAAGGTGGACAACTGAACATTTTCTTTTATAGGATGGTAAACATTTGGTAACAATTTGTTGACTTGATTTTAATGCCAGAAATATAGCACTCTTAACTTTTAGCACTCATAATATCTTATCACTCATTTACAAGCATTTATAGAGTATAAAAAGCAGCCCCTTTCACCATCACTGTGCAGATTTCTATCCTTGGATAATCCCAAAGCACAATGAAATGTAGCGTGTTCATTTTCTTCAGACTTTACTAGATGTTCCCAAGGAGCACAACTGCCTCATTTTGTTTTAGGTTTTGCCTTGGTCATTTCCACACTCTTTGACTGGTGTTATGGGGACACTGAAGGAGGCCCACATAATCCCCAGACTAGTTGATTGCTCCCTCAGTAATTGAGAGTGAACTTTATAAACAGATGCAAGCTGATAATGGTGTTTATGTACTAATCATACTTGTTAATAAATAAGCCACTGCGGTTCAAAAGAGAGTGAAGAAAAATACATTCAAGAATCAAAAGTGAATAGCTATCCTCAACTAAACCTGGCTTTTCTGACCTTATTAATCATGGAAGTCTCCAAATAAGGGGAAGCATTGAAGGGAGGAAGGTAGGTGAAGGATTGATAGATTATTGTGGGTATAATAGGTGTAAAGTCGAGCAAACAAGAGGGAACAAGTTATGGTTTGGATCTCCCTGTAAGTGGTAAGAAGCTGTAGAGCAGGCCACGAATTATAACCAATAGCATAACAGCAGGTGATTCCTAGAGAAGGATCTGGGCAAAGGGTAAATGACTTTTTTCTTAGCTGGGGGAGGAGAGGGTGGATTTTAACTTTGCTACTGAGACATGAACAAGAACTGCCCTAAAAATTATTTGTTGCTAAATCACTATATAATAACATTGGCAATTCAATTAACTTCAGTATAGCACTATGAAAGAAAAAGTATTTTAAAAATCAATGACTACTTAATTGTTACAACAGGCATGAGAAAAAGGGTTTGAGGGGGAGGGGAAAATAACAAGAGCTGAGAAAAGCAAAGAGGCCACAGAAAGCCTGGAGACTAGAGATATCTCAATGCAAATCCATGATAAATGGATGCAAGGGGTTATAATTATCAGCGGTTCAACAGAGCACCACCACCACCAAAACAACACAAAATAAAACAAAACCTTTCATGGCTCATATAAAAAAATCACTCTACAGAGGAAAAAAAAAAAAAGCTCAAAGCTATAGTAATACAAAGGATCAAGTAGAAATCAGAAACTAAGGGATCACAAAAAATTAATCCATCATCTTACTATTGCTAGATCATATATTCCTAGAGGATAGAGACTATTTCTAATTTACCTTTTTATCTGTTTCTTACTCTTTTAAATGCCTGGCATGAGTAGACACTCAAGAAATATTTAGTGAATTGAGTCAAAATGGATTCCTAAGCCATTGATTACTTTTAAGTTTACCAGTTAGAAAAATCAAAATAAAAAACAAAACAAACACTCAGGGATCAGAAGCAGTGGTAGAGAATTCCATCTGTTTTGCTCCCTGGTGGGGAAAACTTTAAGCAGAAGACCACTCCCAAACTGTCTTTTGATACAGATGTGAAATGCTACATAAAGAGTATGAGAACCACGGGGCATTGTACACATATACATGCATATGTGCCTGCATACACCCACACCCACACATATGTATGCATGCAGTTTTTAACTGGAGTGGCTAAGTCATCAGTATCAAAAGGTATCCAATGAAGAGTTTCAAAAAAAATGGTTTAGTGATAATATAGACTGAAATATACGACTTATTACAAAAGTGTGGTTCCAGGGGACAAGTGAATTGCTAATGTGATATTCACAGAATGGCTGAAGAGAGGAGGCTAGGTGAAGGAGGGTTTCAAATAATATTCATTCATCTATAAAGATCGTTATGGCTTCCCAGGTGGCTCTAGTGGTAAATAATCTGCCTGCCAATGCAGGAGACATAAGACACACGGGTTCAGTCCCTGGTTAAAGAAGATTTCTGGAGGAAGGCATGGCAACCCACTCCAGTATTTTTGCTAGGAGAATCCCATGGACAGGGGAGCCGGGCAGGCTACGGTCCATAGGGTTGCAAAGAGTCAGCCACGACAAGTGATTTAGCACGCACGTATTATTATGGCAGATTAGGATTATTGGGGAGAAGATTACTGGGTGGGGAGGGCAGCCATGTTTTTTCACACTAGGTCTCCTCATGGCCCTGTCACTGACCAACCATTGAATTTTGTTGATCTAGGCAAGAGGATGGTGACAAGAAAAAAAATCATCCTCTCTAGGTGAGGCTACCAAGCATTGGGTTTGTTTCGTGTTGCTGCTGTGATTTTCTTTATCCTCTGCCAGGGAAAATGAGTTTCACAGACCTTCCCAACTTCCTGCCTTCATGTTGATGGCGATGAGTGGCAAGCCATGCTGAGGCAGCTGCTGGAGCTTAGACTGTGGCCGTGAGCAGGAAAGCTAATAGGCCCACGTGGTCTTATTAGCACCCCACTCTCACCAACTGAGCTAACCGGCCCCAGAGGAGAAAGACACAAAACGGGCTGAGAGACGATTACATTTTAATTTATCCCCTGGGAATATAGGAGGGAGGATAAAGGGAGAGTGTTGAGATTGGTTACTATCAAAGAAAGTACGCACTGTGAAAGATAGCATGTACAAATGCCCTCTGTTTGGTGGCAGAAGTGTAGCATTTTCGTTTCACTTAAAAAAAAAAAAAGATTTCACCTTGTGTATTAAACTGAGTTGGGGCAAGGCAGCAAAGCTCCCGCTGTTGTGATTTCTTTTACTGTTAAAGGAGCTTTAAGCTGTGTGACATACACAGCCTCAGGGAAGGGACCTGAATAACTACTCTACCTTGGACCAGTAATTGCAATCAGGAATGAATCCAGGATCTGAGGGGCCTGCAGTTTAGGTTGTTGGGTAGAGAAGGGGAGCCTTAAGAACAAAGAGTATACAAATATTTTTGGCAAATTTTATAAACACATTGCTAGGCCGCCTCCCAGGGCCTTGGAAGGAGACCATGCAAATAAGGGGCCCAGAGCCTTCCTTTGGTAACCTTAAGGAAAGCCTGGGAACAATCTATAGAACAAATACATAATGTTAGGTCTCAGTTGCTATATATAAAAGTATAATCTTTTCTAAGTTTTTAGAAAACTTAGTAAAATCCTGATAAAATTTGGGGCTCGTAGCATAGTACCACTTCAAACACTCCTGTGATATGATCTGATTAACCTCAAGGCAATGTGGATATTCACACGTAACAGCCATAAATATATTAAGAGCATATTAATCTTGTAACTACATAATGCCTGTCATCTACTGACTTGAACATTTTGCAACAATCACTTTACAAAATACAGAATGTCACTACATTAAGATGAAAGAGATTAAATGTCATTTATTATTTCATGAGTAGGTAAACTGAGAAACTCATTGAAGAATCTTCATTAACATTCAGTGTAACTTCTGTACTGACCATGAGACTGGTAATCTAGAAAATTTTAATAATTTTTAACAGAAGAGCCCTGAAAACAGGGAGATAGCATAAATACTTCAGCCAATAGTTTATATGAAATAGAAAATCTATAACTCTGACGTGACTATGCAAAATGTATAATGTATAGTGGTGAGGAAAAGATATTATCCTTTCATCTTTAACTATGAAATCATTTTCAAAAATTAAAAAGTAAATAAATATTTTGCAGTTTTACTTCTTTTCATTTAAATCTGTCCTAGTCCAAAAGTGTACAGAGTAAGATAATATCTTAGAACTCCTATTTAATTAAAGAAAAACACTTGAAACACTGGAGTCTAAAAATATTGACATTATTAATTAGTATATATCCCTTCCTCCTAGCTACTGGAACTTCCTACTTATCCCTGTTTGGTCCTGAAGTGTCACCTCACCTTTATTCCTTACTACATTAATGTCAGATAGACATATGTTTGTTTCTGAGAAATGTACGTGGTAAGTAGTATTGTAAAAATGATATAAAACGGTGGGGAGGGTCTAGACAACATCAGATGATTCTATCTGCGATAAAGAAAAAGGCTGAAGTCCTGTGTTTATAGATCCTGTGGTTTGGAATACTATGACTTGGCCACAGGAATGCAAGCCATGAAAAGCAGACCAGAGGACTTGGCACACTGCTATGGCTGAGCCAATAACCTCTGTATAAATCATCAGGTGCATACACTCAACTGGGTCAAGTTTACCTTCATGTAAAGAACTGCCTCCATGTGAATCAACCACATTCAAACAGAGAAAGGAAAGGTATTTACTAGATTATACAAAATGTCTGAGTCAAAAATATTTTTATAGCCTATAACATCATATCCACCACACACACACACACACACACACACACACACACACACACACACAACATCTAGCAGTGAGAATCCTTCCTTGGAAATTTCTTTCTGTGATGAATATTCCAAGTTATGGAAAGATCTGAAATTCCAAACATTATCTGTGCTCAGAAGTTGGAACCCAGTGTGTCTGCTTGCCCTAAAATTCTTCTCCAGTGCTGTTTGTCTCTTAATTATGCCAAGGGGAGTTCTTAATTGTATGTGTGTGTGTATATATATATATATATATATATATATATATATATATTTTTTTTTTTTGCTGTGAACATCAGCAGCTCTGTCTCTTAAACTGAACTGAAAAATACTAGGACTTCGCACCCTTTGTGTCATTTAGTAAACTTCCTCAATAAAGCTACCAAAAGCTTTCTGAGGTGGAATTTTCTACTTGCAAGTGTCAATTCAGATTTGTTAGATACAGTGAACAAACTTGCCTGCTACAGCAAGCATTCCACCCAAACTGACTAGGTGTGGCTTTTTTTTTTTCATTGTTCAGTCACACTGAACAGAATCTGTTCTCTGGCTACATCTAGGTTGTCATTCCCTTTATCTGTGGGCTTGTAATAAGCAAACCGTACTCAATTTTCCAAAAGCAGATGTGCTCTTCCGGTATCCTAGAAACAGATCAAAGGTTTGTGGGAAGACATAAGGTTCAAGGCAGTGATACCAATGGGTCTCAATATGCAGCCAGACAAACAACAGGACTGGAAATTTAAACATTAGCTTGAATATTGTAGGGAAAAGAATCAGATGATCAGAGCAGGAGGGATGTACAGTTAGAAGGGATAGACAGTTGTTTAGGGAGAGTAGGTACCAAAGAAACGAAGTAAAATTATACATTACTTTCATAGTAAAATCAAGATCCACAATAAAGAACATTTCTTTCAAGTCAGACTGGTAAATGTCACTTAAAATTGCTCACACTAGCTCAATGACAACATGCCCACAAGGCAGCTTTCTAGACCACAAAAGAGGATCATATCAACCATCTCGAGGTTAGCTTTTTGTACACATAATAACTGCAGAAATTAATCTTTCATCAGTTTATCACATCATAACAGCTATTGTTAAATAATCTACAAGGTAGAAAAGCAATTTTCAATTGTTCCCTGGGGTCTTCTAAGTAATGTCTCATGTCTTGTGCTATGCTACAAAATAAATAGTACTCCTGTTGAGTCATAACAGTCATATTCTGCAGCCTGAAATTACCCTCATTGAAGAAAAAAGGGAAATGTATTCTATTATAGAAAGCATGGAGAATCAAATTAGAAAGCATAAGAAGCTGAAAATCTCAATGAATCTCTCACTGGACTCCAAAAGTCACTCCCTGATCAATAATGCATGAAGGGTTGAGACTTGGCATGGAGATACTCAACGGGAGGCTCAACAGAAGATGAATAGTCTGCTTTTTGTCTTTACCCCTATTTTACCCCGGGCCCTTGCTCTCTGATTCTCTGAAATGGGCAGTTGATTGATGTCCCTTGACCTTTGAAAAATATAGGCTCCAGCTGCATAGGAAATGCTGGGCTCAGGTGTGTGATAAAATCTGGCTCCTATTCTTTGCTCAGTCTGAAAATGGGACATCCCACAAGAGGCCAAGAGCGGTAACGGAGGGTAAAAGGCTCCCTTGCTTTACTCCCCCATCTACTCACATTTTCTGGACTCACCAAGCATATTCATTTCTCTGTGGCTTTATTTATACTATTCTCAGTATCTAGAACACTTTCTCTTCCCTATCCCTTCAAAACCAAGAACAAACTGAAATACTTCAGTGTTTGAAAGCTAAGGACAGAGTTTGGAGGAGTTCAACCATATAAAGTATTACTAAAGGTCAAAGAGGAACTCCAGGAGCTCACTGGTGACGTTTTGGGAACGAATTTATCAATGTAATTAATCAACACTGAATTCCAAGGCAAATATTTTTGGCAAATGAGTAAACACAAGAAATCTATTTATTTTAGTTAAAATTTTCTAGACATCCTGGAAAAAGTATCATGGAACAAAATTTTAGTGACTTGTTAATGTCCCTAGGATCCATTTTTTGCATTATTCATAAAGATGTACCAATTAAGGGGTGCCCTATCTACACAGATGTCCTTGGATTCTGAGAAACAACTTTGTAATGAGATAGGTTTTGCTGAGAGCAGACTGACCTACTCCACACTTTCCTTATATCTAAATATTACATACATCTTTCAGTTTTCAGTGTGTTCATTATATAGTAGTCACAATTGAAATGGGTTACAAATAAATAACACAACCCTTTCCAAGTACTAGCCTGATAATGGTTTAAAGGAAGTAGGCCAGCTGGAATTAGAATGAGACACCATGTAACCAAATATGAAACCCTGAATTTTTCAATTCCATCTCAAACAGTCTAAGGCCAAACTGCAACTGTGTATTTTAAGGTGTTAAGACAAAATGAATTCTCTGTAGGACACTTAAACCACTTTTTAAGTGATCCATTTAAACTCAATGATCCAAAAAATACTAGACATTGGTCTAGAATGACACCAAAATATTAATTTCACCAAAGGGAAACTCTGCGGCTAGGTTAAGTTAAAACCCCCATCAAACACCTGGCCAGTATCCCTCAAGACTGTTAAGGTCATGGGAAACAGAAAGACTGAGAAACAATCACAGACCAGAAAAGAGAGCACAGATAGGATTAAAATAAATACACTGATACCCTAGACTGGACACTGTAACAGAAAGAGCACACTAGCGAAAAATCTGGTGAAGTCTGAAGAAAGTCTGGAGTTTAATGTGTAGATGCCAGTTCCTTAGTTTTGACAAATAAACTGCATATAAGATATTAAAAGTGGGAAAAACCAGGTGATGGGTAATATGGTAAATCCCAGTACTATCTTTTATTTTAAAGTGAAAAATCTATTTAAAAGTAACAAGAGAACTATCAAAGAGCAAGGAAATTTATCTGAATTAATATCCTAAATTAAAAGGTTTCTATGTAATAATAATCAAACCTCCTCTCTTCTTAAAATGTCCCTGCTCCTTTTATTAGTATTCTTCTATAAATTACATATTTTGTTTTATTAACTTGCTGCATTGGGTCTTGTTGTGGCACTCAAGATCTTCAGTTCCCTGAACCAGGGATAGAACCCAGGCCTGCTGCATTGAGAGCGTGAAGTCCTAGCCACTAGAACATGAGGGAAGTCCCTATGAGCTACATTCTTGGTTCCTGCAACCCAGTGTTTAAATCTAACACACCTGATTGTTCCCTTCACATGCATAACATCTTTGGAGTGTCAATTAACATATTAGCTCACATCTTCAATCCTACGGTGACAACTTCCCAGTCCTTGCCAGGTTATTCCAGTGTAGATATGCACCCTTAAAAAGGACATACATATGCAATTTTGAAAAAGCAGAGCTGTGACTTACAACTGATGGCATCTGAGCATTTTGGAACATGAACTGCATCTGCTGGGTGAACATGGCGGCGGCACTCTTTTGTTGAATCAGATTGTTCCGTCCATTAATTTCCAGCTGCGTTTTCAAATGTGGAGGAGGGTGAAGGTACTTGCAGTTTTCTCTGGCACACCGGCCCTAAAAATGAAGGATTTATGAATTGACATTAATATATTAAAAAATCTGGTGTGGCTAAGAAATTAAGAAAAGTTTATTATCTCTTAGCATGTGGGATGAACTGTTCTAAGTACTTTATGTGAATTAACGTATTCTGTCTTGATACACGCCCCCTAAGACTGACACTCTCATCATTCTTATCTTCCAAATGAGAAGATGAAGAGGAGTCGCACAGCAAACACGTGACAAAACCAGAACTAAAGCCTAGTTAGTCTGACTCCAGAACTCATTCTCATAGCCACCTTGCTCTGCATCAACTTACGTTTAAAATATGATTATAACATTACAGATGTAAATAAAAATTTCCCAACATGAGACATAAAATATGATCTAGGATGTGGATCTACATATGTAATCAGGGAAAATAAGGAAAAATGTTAAATATATACACATAAATGTATCTTGTAACTTTTAGATCCATTATTCTGGACAATTTTGGCTCTAAAGTTCTTTTTCCTGAATCCATATAATGTGAGAAACTTCTTGAAATCCACTGATATTTTGTTAACTGAAGAATAAATCTCTTCTATCTCACAGGTATGCTGTTCTTTACTTTCTAGAGGGAATGGCCCCGGATCATTTGGATAACTGACACCCACGTATATTTGGGAGTATCAGGTATTTGAGTGTTTTAGAGATGGTTTAAGCACTTCCAGACAGGATCATAGGGCAGTCCTGTGGAACCAAACATGCCTTTGGTGTTACCTAAATGCTGATATGGCTGCTAATTATGGTGTTTACCCTGTGGCAGCAAAGGATGTCAGTGACCAGGTATTTATCACATTGTCAAATGTGTTATGTTGTGTTTGTTTAACTCAAGTACTGAACAAAGCGGCTAATGATGATCCCATTTGGATTACTAAATTTGCCATAATCCCTTTAAGATAAGCACAACTGCAAGCCATTCTTTTTCCCACAGTTGCTTAGATGCTTTAGAGCAGGAGCTTACTGGAAGGAAGGGTGGAAAAAAAAGGCAACTTTTTTTGTACCCAGGAGTGCAAGTTGCTAGGCCACCTGAATTCCCAGGAGAAAATCAGTTAGTTCATCATGTGTTTTCAACACATGCTATGAATTTTCCGTATTTATGATGCTTGAATGGACTATATCAATCACTCCTTCATATTTAGTTATCTTGTTATTAAAGCACTCCTGTAATTTCACTGGGAATAAAGTGTGGCCCTGAAAATTAGAGTTACCTATAATGTTGGGCTTCCCTTGTGGCTCAGCTGGTAAAGAATCTGCCTGCAATGCAGGAGACTTGGGTTTGATCCCTGGGTTTTGAAGATCCCCTGGAGAAGGGAAAGGCTACCCACTCCAGTATTCTGGCCTGGAGAATTCCATGGACTGTATAGTCCACAGGGTCACAAAGAGTTGCATACTGACTGAGCGATTTTCACTTTCTATACTGCAAAACCAGAAGCACTGCAAATGCTCTTTTAAATCAGGTCAATGGGATGAGGTGGCTCTTTTACCTCCCCTGGCAGGGAACTGAGTGTAACTTAAAACATAGCTTGATAAATCAAGGTAGCCACTATTATTTTCCATTAGGCTTCTCATTCTGTTTCCAATTTGATCAATTTATTTTTAAGCAAATTATTTATAAAATCAAACAATATCTTAGTTTCAACATACCTTAGAAAAGAAAGCATTTATTGGTAGAGTTGAGGGTGGTATGAACCCAATCCTCCTGAACTCATAAAGGTAGGAACAACCACATAATTTCAGCACATATAAGGACTATAAGTGAAGTGAAAGTCACTCAGTTGTGTCCGCCTCTTGTGACCCCATGGACTATACAGTCCAGGAAATTCTCTAGGCCAGAATACTGGAGTGAGTAGCCTTTCTCTTTGCCATGGGATCTTCCCAACCCAGGGATCGAACCCAGGTCTCTCATATTGCAGACGGATTCTTTACCAGCTGAGCCACAAGGGAAGCCCCAAGGAAATCCTTATATGCACTAAAACTGGCGGTGATGGAAGCCCCCTCCCCTCTATTAACATGTCCCCTAAGAGAAAATGTTAATTCTTTTTACACTTACTGCAAGGCAAAGATAGTCACAATGATTTCAGTCCCTGGATTCTTTATCCAGCCTAACTGGGATTATCTGGGTCAAAATTAACAGCTCAGGGGAACTGGTGGCATGTAGAGCCTTCCACAGCCAAGTATGGCAGTTTTATACTTCCAGGGCTTCTCTTTCTCCTCCTACTTCCCCAAGGTAGAGTCCTAAATCCTCTGCTCTCCTCTTTAATCTCTTTCCCCTGGAGAAATAAAGTCCAAGTGAAGTTTCATCTCTCACTGCAATTGCTCAGATCTTAAATCTCGATCTCTATCTCTGACCTCTCTTCTGAATTTCAGGCCTTTTAAAAATCACCAACTGCAGTTGCATTTAGAAATCCTGCCCCCTAACCAGCTCTAAATAACTTACTCCTGACCTTCCTTCTCCTCAGACTACCTTTCTTCTTCCTGCCTACTAGCATTTAGGACTATTGCTCCAGTTCCCAGGCTTTGGGATAGCTGCATAGCAGCACTGAAAAAGAAACCAGGCTCTTGCTGAGCAGGACTACCTCAGGATCACAAACCCACCTTGACAGTTTTCCCTGACCAGTGGCAAACACAACCATAACCATTTAAATAGGACACAATCTGTAACCCACCCCCAATTAATTAGATGAGGACTGTCTCTTATACTCAGGAATTCAAAACAATAGATCATTTTTTTAAAAAAAGGAAAAGGAATACATTAAGTTTTTGCCATTTGTTAACAGTTCAGAATTTTTAATTTATTTATTTTAATTGGAGGCTAATTACTCTACAATATTGTATTGGGTTCTGTCACACATCAACATGAATCTACCACGGGGTACACGTGTTCCCCATCCTGAACCCCCTCCCACTCCCATACCATCCCTCCGGGTAGAGTTTTAACTTCATGGAGACAAAGGCGGGAGAAAACATGCTTTATTTGGCCCATTTCCTGCCAATGTACAGAGAAAGGATTGCTACCTGCCTCTGTGCTTTTACATTACTGTCCTTTACAAATAATAAGTTTTCTTAAGCTTTTTCTTGGGAAACTAATGACATTTTACAAAGCAAAAACAGTACACAGAAATAGAAAAAAAAAAGAATTACACTTTAAAAATCACATCAAGCTAGGTTATAAAACTAAAGTATGGAATTTGAGGCAGCCTAAGATTTTGAAAAAAACTTATCTTAGTTATGAGATTGTACTTGATTTATAAAGCATTCTTTTTTGAATGACAGAATCCATAATTTAATTCTATAACAATGCAAATACACAACAACACTACCTTACCAGAGATTGCTGCTTATGTTAAAGAACGCTTATAAAAGAGAAAAAAAAACCCTGCATGTTCAATCGAAACAATAGATGAGACCAAATAATTTAATATCAATGTTATCTGTGGAATACAATATTTCAAAAGAAAGCCAAGCCCCTTAAATGTTTTCAAAACAACTTTAGGACTCAGGGTAATATATTTATAACAACACTTGGTAGCAATAAATCTCCTCTGTATTCATTCTTCAAGACGCCCAAACTTAATTATAGGGCAAAATACTTTTATTGGAGTTGGGGAGGGGATGGCAAACTTTGTTTTTGACATTTGCTAACATTTGCTTTTAGTCCCTGTAGGGAATTAAGGATATCATAAGCACGTATGGATGAGATGGGGTGGAGGCAAAGGACGGATTTGCCCACCATAGTACATAATCACTTATTGTTTTTCTGTCCTTTGGAAAACCAGTGACTATGAAGTTTTCCAGAGGCCAGCTAAGCACTGTGAATGGGCCATAAGACTTTTATCACACCAGGTCTGTAACAGCCCAGAAGCTATCTTGGCAGAAAAATATCACCTGTTGGGTTTCCCAAGCCAAGTCAGTGGCATCCAACCTCCTTCTAGACCCACAGGTTCAAGAGTTGCCATGTGCTCAGTGCAGACTCACAAAATTAAAGAAATCAGACTAAAAGCTCATTTAGGCTTGCCTCAATTTCACGCCTTTTCCATTTCCTTTGGCCTTAAAACCAAATCATTCTCATCAGACCTTTCACTGTGATACTAAGTCAAGAAAATAGCAAAGTGATTTGATAAGAAAGTGATTCTCTGCTGAAATAAGTGTTACTATATCTATGCATCTCCCTGCTCCCCTATTCCATTTACTCTCTTTGAAAAAAGCACCCAAAAAGCAGCACGGGGAGAAAATGACCAATGAAATTTCTGAAATACATCAAAAGTTGATGACAGACAAAGGAAAAGTTGCAGAGCATTCATACAACCTCCAAAATTCAATCTATTCCTTTTCCTTACCTTTAGGCTTTTCACAGTACAAAGCCTTCGACTAAAAGAGAAAAGTGGCATTGTAGAGATTCAAATCCCACCTAAGTCTTGGGAGTTTTGAGAATGAGTCTGTCAGAGACAAGACTTCCCAGGCACTTGGTGGTAGAAAACTCCTGTGAAATGTACTTTTTATGTTCATGAGACAAAGCTCTACCATCCATCAGAATAAGAAAAGGACCCCAGGAAGCTGAAAATTACCCTTTGTCAGTCACCAGTATCTTAACAGGAACAGCTGTTTGCAGAATGACTTGCTTCTTCAAATACATTAGGAATTATGGCGGGGGTGGGGGGAACCTCTCAAATACAATAATAACTGGATTACCTTTTCAAAGACATCTCATTGCTCTGCTATACTACCAAGAGTTAAATGTTAAATAAAGCCAAATAGGTGATCAAATAGGTGATTTGATTTCTATAAGAAAATGATTTCATTTTAATGATCATGTAGTAAATGAAAAAAACCTCTTGATTATACTGCCCAACTAAAACATGCTTACACGCATGGACATGGCTTCTCAGAGGAAGTAACAGTGATTTTAGAATAACACATGATCCGTACTAGGTTGCCTGGTTCCTACAACCATCACGGACCTTTTAAAGGCTAGGAACAATCTGAAAGAGCTAAAAGGCAACATCAACATAAACTGAGTATCAGCCAGATATCAACACACTAATGGCAATTTCCCACTTTCTCTTAGAGTTGTTTTTATAAAAATGTGTATCCTCCAGAATTGTACCATTTATGAATACTAAGATATATACACAAAAAGCATCCTTAAAATCTTATCTATAACTCAATTTAAACTTGGGATACAGACAAAAAAATCTTTCTTTAAAAAGCCTTTAATAAACCACTTCCTGAGTATACTGAAGGCAAAATTAATGAGGCTGACCGTCCCTCCACCATGGAGAGGGCAGGCAAGCACTCCACCGCCCACCGCCCCCACCAACTCAGCACTGCATCTCTCCTGAACTCTGCTTTCTTTTTTTTTTTTTTAATGTTATTGAAGTCTAGTTGATTTACAATGTTGTGTTAATTTCTGCTGTAGAGCAAAGTGATTTAAGTTATATATATATATATATATATATATATTTTTTCATATTCTTTTCCATGATGGTTTATCATAGAATATTGAATATAGTTCTCTGAGCTATATAGTAGGAGCTTGTTGTTTATCCATTCTCTGTATAATATTTTGCATCTGCTCATCCCAAACTCATGAACTCTACTTTTTTGACATCCCATATACATATACAGAGGGCAACGACTTCAGTGCAAACCAGAGACCAAGTCTGAATAAGTAAGAAGCTGGGAGGAGAGCAGAAGAATTTTCTTGCCTATCTGCCTCAAGAAAGCTTTCGAATGGTGACCTCCAAAAGATGAAGGGAGGAGGAGCTCAACAATCACACTGTTGTTCTCTGCAACAGCCCATGAGATAACCTGATTACCAGAACTGAAACATGTAGGGCTGAACCGGATTTTAAGGAACATCTCCTGCACCTTTATCTTACAGAGAAAGTGAAGGCCAAATTGATGATGTGGCTCGTCCTAATTAACAAGCAGCTCAGTTAGGACAGAAGCCAAGTTTCCAGACTCTCACTACCCAATATGGATTTTCAGTTCAAATGACTCTTTCTCTATAAAGATTTTCCTGAAACCATGTTCCCACCCCCCCACTCCCCCACTCCCTTTTATCTCTCGCTCGTTTGTGCTTCCAGCTGCATCTTGTACTCAGTTTTATCATAGCACTTATCACTGTGTACATTGATAAATTGTTTGCATGCCTATCTCCCCATTCGACTTTGAGTTTGTTTAAAGGCAAGACTGTATCTTCCTCATCTTTGAACCTCCAGGGCTGTTTCTGTGCCTGGTGAATAGTGACTACTCTATAAAAGTTTGTTGAGTGGATAAACTTTGTGGGAATAATTTTATAGGGCATCACACTAAGCCTGCCTTAGAAGCCTAATTGCTTCTCTTGCTATTTCCTTCCCTAAGTTCTTTCTTCTTCCTCCAAGAAGAGAACAATAGCCAACACATGATGAGGCTGTTCCTGGTTTTCTGATTCAAATGAACCGTTATTTTATTCAGGTATAGTAAATAGTTCATTTGTTACTGCTTATTTTTTTTAAATGAATATATATTCTGACATGTATGTGACCATCATGGCTGAAAATGGTCATTCAGTATACACTGATCAGAAATGTTACGAACCCGGGAGGCACGCAGACACAAACCCTGGTATATAATTCCCAAGGGTGTGTGGTCACAAGAACCCCCCAGGATATAGAGTCCCTACAAAACTGAATAAAGGAACCTGCAGCAGATTCATATTTAATCAACACCTGGGCCTGCCCAAGGGGAGCACTGCTTTTCGAGGGTCAGTTTAGAATAAAATGCCTCCTCCAACTGCTCCATCCCCACTGTTCATTTCTCTAACCAGCTGCAAGTCAAATTCCCTGAAGCTACTTAGACAAAGGTGGAATATAAGGCTTTAGTATAATCACATCGGGTGAGGCCTTCCCGTGCACCTCTACTGACCTCTTACAACAAAAATGTTTCTGCTATGCTTAAGACCCATATTCAGCTGTCTTCACGTTAAACATTGATTCTCAGATAATCATGAGCTTGAACTTTTCCTGAAGAACAAATAACACTAAAAATCATAGTTGCTGTTGATAGTGAAACCAAGCCTGCCTCCCCAGTACCCCAGGTCTGCTCCCTGCCCACTTCCCAATTTTCCCCCGTGGTCTAACACCTTCAGTTACTTGAGAAAAATGTGATATCTGTTCAATATGTTCCTCAGGAATGTATCATCTCTGTTTACAAAAACAGACAACCAGAATCAAATTAAAACCCCCAAACAGCTGAAGCACACCGGTGCCAAGTTACCAAAAGTCAGAGGGGTTTCTGATGCTAAGTATTCATGGAAGCTGTCTTTAAAGTAGTTGATGGCTGCCAACAGAAAATGTCATTAAAACACAGAAAAAGAGGAAAGAATGAAAAGAATGACATTGAATTTGTTACTCCAAGAAACAGAATACACAGAAAATCATGCAACTTCAAGAAGCTACTGACTACATAGGCTCCCTTAGGAAGCAACATACAGGGGTGTCTCCCTCCACCCTTAGGCAGTCAAATCTCTGGCTCTCAGCGTTGCCTCGGCTCTCTTTTCTAGACACCCCCTCCAGTCACTACAGCGACTCAGAACCAGGACAGAATGGACACTGGCTGCCTGTACCCTTTCTTCCCGGCTAGGGCTTCCATCTGGACTGACATCTAGGGTTGCCAGATTTATCAAATGAAAACACAGGACTCCCAATCAAATTTGAATTTCCCATAAACAAGGGCTCTTTTTTTTTTTTTTTAGGATAAGTATGCCCCATAGAAAATATTATCTGACAACCCTCTCCCTATCTATTCATCCACTCCAGTGAGTTAAGCTAAATAAAGTCAAATCCTCAAAAACCCATTTACCTCCCTTTACCTTAAAGGTCATAAGCAGCCCCTCTATTGGAAACAGCCTAGGCTCTACTAGGCCTTCAGTTCCCCAGAGCAAAGCAGAAGGCCCTCTCAGTCCCAGCTTACCTGACCAGCTGCAAGGAATTTAAGGAAGTTGACTGTTGGAGAAAGCAATTTTTACTCCCTGGCTCCTCCCACCAAAAGCTTCACACGGCTCCCTACCCAGTCAGCCACTCCACTTTCCCAACCACTGTGGCGCAACAACTGTGTATTCAAATGACTTTGATGCCTGCCTGCCAGAGCTCCTCCTTTAGACTAGGATGGGGGAGGGCGTGGAGAGTGACCACTGTGCCGATCTCCTGACTCCTTAAGTCTATATAAATTTTCTTGAACATATGAATTATTACAGGAAGAGGAGGCTTTTATGTTTTAAAGTTGTTGGTTTTTTTTTAGCAGGGGGAGGGAGAGGAGAGCAGATTAACTTTCATTTCTTCAGCCCTGTCGGTGGCATACTCAAATTCAAGCAAAAGTCATCCAGTGAAGCCCAGGAAAACATCTGCTTAAGCATCATGTTTCTACAAGCACACGTAAGATGGATGCAGATGCATATTCACAACGTGCAAAAACCGGCATGAATAGCCATTATTTGCATAGATGTCTTTTACAGTCAAGCCTTGATTACTCATATTAAAACAGAGGCAGATATAGAGGAGCATGGTTAATTCTAAGGAACAAAACAATATATTCAGGAAAAATGGCGATTCATAGCAGCCCCGCATGACAGACTAGGTATAATCCAACAGTGGCAGTGAACAGGAATCAGTTACGAGACACAGTCCTGAATTTGTTTTATTACGATTTCAAGCTCTTTTGTTGGGATTATCAGAGTCAGAATTAGTAAGATCAGAGAGAAGGAAATTGTACTTCACTGGGGAAGCTTATATGTTTATAGACAACATGTCATAAAAACATTAAATGGTAAAGCTGGAAAGGCTCTTAGAAATCAGTCTGTGTAATATTCCTAAGAGAGGAGCCTCAGAAACTGAGCTTCCTTGTGAAATACTTGTAAGGAATGGCACACTCTGTTCCCCTCTTGGAGATGAACAGTCCACCAGAGCAGAGTAAAGGTTCCCTCTCACATGTCCTAAATAAAGAAATCGGCCAGTTTTTAACTAAGAAACACAGTTCAGTCGCAGAAACCATTCCCTCATTTTTTTTTCATAAGATACCCTGTAACATAGCTCATTAGAGAATCCTTATGAAAATACTAATTTAATTCAACTTCCTCCTTTTAGAGCTCAAAGCAAGCCCCATGGCATTCAGTGAACTCCAAGGAACTGGATGGCCCGTTAAAATGACATTGAACATTTCTGTCCATATTTTATCTCCACACAGCTAACAAGATGGAGATTTTTCCTATGATGGCTACAAAGATCCCACAGTCAGCTTCCCAGCACCCCTGGCCAAAGTTGTAAGTTCTGCTGGAGCTTTCCAAATGGCTGCTGCGCTTTCTTCTTTTGTTTGAATGCTTTACTCAGGCAACTTTGGAAATCACAACTTCAAGCCTTCTCTAACTGGCTTTCCTACACTGTGACTTCTAACCCTTGAAACCATGCCAGTTACCTTAGGTTTTCCATGACTTAAGGGTCTCTAGTGAGTTCTAACGGCACTAAAACTTGGGAAGTAAGAAGGTATTTGGCAATCCCTTCAATTCCTAAGGGTCTTAGTTGTGCACTAAACTTAAACCTTGCGGTTTCCACTTGGCAAAATTAAATTTCCTGTCTCGAAGTAAAAAGAAAGTTTCAAAGAAGAATTAAATGTAGACAAGTATCTTGCAAACTGAAGGGGAGTAAAAGGTGAGAAAGGCGCTGATTATTGTTTAGATTTAAACAATTTATCTTTGCAGAGCTCAGTATGCTGCGAAGAATAAATTAAATAATTACATCTCTAGAGTCAGCCACTACCCCTCCACTCAGAGGTTATATAAAGGACAAATATAGTTATTGATTTACCTATATATTTTTGAAATTAGAGGCACTAGATGAAAATCAGTCCCCCTCTTGCTTTTTTTTTTCCCCAAACGTAAGTTTTCTTTCAGATAAAGAAATTTAAAAGCATACCAAATGGCTGTTTACAGGGTCTTGCTAAACTCATAAGTAGAAATATTTCAAACAACAAATAGAGCTAAATGTATACACTTTAAAATAAGCATTTTTCTCACGCTCCTACCCAACTACCTAATTAGTAACAAATATGAAGCTTCCAAGCAGAAAGGTTTACTGGGTGACACGGACTGCCGTGAGAATACTCTGAGGCATGGATTAAGTCTACATTTTGTTAATGATAATATATTTTTATCACCAAAAGTCCTGCTGAAATATCCCTTTACACTAACTTGTTATTAAAACTGTAGGCATTTAAGAGTATCAGACAATCTCCAAAGAAAGCTCCAAATTCCAAATGCAGTGTATTTAAATAAAGTGGCTTTTTTTTTTTTTTGCCAAGTGATTATTAGGCCAAGTTGCTGTTTTTGTTCTAACATAAAAACAAGCAGTTTATTGATATAAATTCTTTCTCTTTAAAAATAAAGATCTATTCTGCCTGGCCTAAATATCTACCAAATATACTGTTTCATCCAAAATGTATTTCAGAGATGTGAACAGAATTAGAAAACTTCTCGATGAAACTACTGAGACTACTTTTTAAAAAGAAATGTTTTAAAATGATCTCAGTTTCACTTGGTAAATATGGCAACCTTGTTAAACTCACCTTTTGCTTTCAGTGAGCAGTTAATATTTGATGATGATGAAACTGTTCCTGGTATTTAAAGAACTAAACAAGGCCATCCACAAACAATGTAACTAGAAATGGGCTTGTTTAAAGAAGATAAAATGATAAGTGGAAGTTTTATGTTTTAAAATAAATCAATCCCTCAACCATAAACGTCTCATAGCTTTACAGAGAAGCTGAAATAAGACCTCTGCCAGAGAATGCCTATCTTCACATCTAAAACAAAGTGAAGCAAAGGACAGCTAAAGTTAATTAGTTTTAAAAAAATCTATTAATTGTACTCCACAAGTCAGTTTAAGCAGTTAGAACAAGAATTATGGGGAGAACAGAATGCTTGTAAGGATGCAATATTTCTTAAAAACATAAACCCTCTAGAGCATAATAAGGTTTCTGAGGTCTAGTCCCTGCCTTTTAATTAGCAGAATCCTTATTCTGGTGAGGGAAAAGTTAAATCTACTCTAGCTTCATTGTGCCTTTCTTGAAAATCAGAATAAAATTAGAAAACTTCAGAAAAGGCGTCTTGCCAAAAAAAGAGTCCAGCTTATGTGTCTCTTATACAAGGTAAACCAGACTTCATTCTAGAAGAATATTTAATCAAGTGATACAACAAGTAAACTAGGCCATGTAAAAAAATATATATTAGTATGCTAATATTTCACACTTATTTTTCTCCTGAAGATAACTGGAGCATTTAATGTTGTTTTATGTTTTACATTGATTTTAGACTCTGGCATATAAGGTAAAATGACCCCCTTCAGATGTGAACTAATTCTGACCTTTTATGAGTGGGCTACAGAGTAGTGGCATCTACAGGTTTAGCTCATATTCCTTGGCATGTGACGATTATTGACACACATTTAGAGACCAGGTTGGGGCCCATGTAAAATTATATTTTCTATTAATTTCATGAAAGTAGTCATAATAGCACAACTCATTTGCGGGCTTTACTGAACGCTGTTTGGGTTTGCATCTTTTCCCACACCATGTCCCCTTGAATACCAGCTGACTTTGTAGTATATTTACCACATGTCAGACACTGTTCAAAGTGCTGTCGGTGCATTGCCTCCCGTCATCTTCACAATATAACCCTAGAAGTCAGTGCTCTACGGAAGAACTGAGGCACAGAGAGGTGAAGGGACACGCACAAGGTAACAGAAGTAAGGCAGCAGAGCTGGAATTTGAACAAGCACACGAGCGCTTCCCATCATCTCGGTGTGCTAAGCTGAAGAATGAGCTCGTTCAAATATTTCCAATGTTCGGGTCACTATTTTCCCCTCTAAGATTATAATAAAGATTACATACCAACTGGCTGTCAGCTATGTCTGAAAACTATTCAATAGGGAAGTGTACGCCAAGTGGCCTGTTTTGTTAAGTACCTGGGGATCTTGAGTGACTTGAGAATGAATAAGACAAGGTAACTGAATGTCCAGTGTTTTTTTTTACACCACATCCACCTGAATAACTTTCCTGTGTATTTACCATGCGCTGGGCACTGTTCAAACGGCTTTAAGTGCATTATTAAGTCTTTTTATCCTAACCAAAGCAGAACAATTAGTACAGATACCTCATCTCTTAGCACAGTTTTTCAGTAAATACACAGTAGGAATGTTGCCAGTTGGTCTGGAAGAAGCAGTGTCCTGGAATCAGGAGCTGGGTTATGAAAACTTCAGCACAAATGACCACGATCTGACAAAATTAACAGTCCTGAAAACTCCATGGACATAGAGAATGGATAGAAGTGGGGCTTGGTGAAAGGTTCGGTTGTGTGCCTTTTGGGACTATTATTATTGCCACCCTAAAAGAAGAGTTAAAAACAAACACGGCAGGGCCATTTAGAAGCAGGTTTACTCAGACTACAAAAAGTGCTGAGTGCTCTAGGTTCAACACTATGACAAAGCAGAGAAAATCCCAAACAATGACAGAAGATTCAATTTATTGCAAAGAAGTACAAAGTGTTCTTCTGAAGCATTTCATTCCACAAAGAACACAGACAAATAAGAATTCACACACACCTCACAAAAGACATGCCACCAAAGGCTCAGTTTTAGTGGGGACCCGATTTTAATGACCAGAGAAAGTATAAACTTCGAGATGGTGCTACATGGGGTGATGATATGTGAACCTGGGAACTAGGATTTGATGTTTTCAGTGCTTCCACTCGGCCTGTTAGCAAGAGTTATGTTTATTTTCTTTTCTATATGGTCAATTTATTTTTGGTTAAGTAAACATTATTCACAAAGTAAGACTGAAGACTTCAAATGCAAATTAACATGGGGATACATCAGGTAAACATATAAATATGATGTGAACATATGAATTCTATTCAATCTAACTTATCATTTAGGTTTTGCCACAGCTTTTAAAAGTCTAAATGCTCTAGATACTTGCTGATGATATATATAGTAGGGAATCTAGATCTTATAATAAGTGACTACACAATTGAACATGTAGAGTCCAAAAGGGTATTTATACTTTCAAAGACAATTTGATGGGGAAAACAACCAAGATAAATAAAATCAACGGTGAAATCAATCTACTGTTTGGAATCAGGTCACTGGCAGTTCACACTCTGACTTCTAATGCATTTATTCCAAGACAAGCAGGAATAAACCTAAATTTTTAATATGAATGTAGTATTTTACTAAGTATGAATGTAATATTTTATTAGGAAGAGGGCTAAACTGGCATTTAAGTGTCCTAGATTCTAATTACCTTTAGATCACGACTAAATTATTTTCCAAATCTGTTAATTAGTTTTTCTAGGAATAATTCCTGCGCCTACACACTTTACAACTACTTTGAAAGGACAAAGGGAAAAAGTGAAGTTTTAGTATGTTTTGGATGTCAAGTCCCTAAAAAAAATTATATTTATTTTCTTCATTAGTTCATTACAACAGAACTAGAATCGTTGCTGTGAAATTTTTCAAATTTGATAGATTACAAACTTTTACCATTTTCTTTCCCCACAAAAATAATGCATCATTATATGAGGAATCTTTGATTTTGTAATACAACTTATCTTGTGCCTAGGGAGGGAATTTATATACAGTTAAAAAACCAAGGACATTTCTCTTCTTAGAACAGGAGACTGTTATACACTTGCTGTCCCCCAGCTCACTGATAATGGTAGGTGAAAGAGCAGAGGGTAAAGCAGCAGATCCAGGCTTTAATCTTATTCTTGGAAATAACAGAAAAGAGAAAGGAATTATTGCTCCCTTTACAACTGGCAATAAGCCAGTGCCTACTTAGAAGACAAGTTTATCTAGTCAAGAGGCACTTTTCTACTATTACAAGCTTCTTACTTTAAGATCTCACATAACACAAATTCAGTATAGAATTATAGTGAATAAAACATTCAAAGTAATTTCTATCATATAAAAAGTTTGGAGTGTCACTTTTTTTGGTTTGTACTTTTTATATTTTATTTTTGCCAAGACAGCTGTTATATTTTATTTCTGCTGTGCTAAGTCACTTCAGTAGTGTCTGGCTCTTTATGACCCCATGGACTGTCCTCCACAAGGCTCCCCTGTCCATGGGATTCTCCAGGCAAGAATACTAGAGTGGGTTGCCATTTCCTCCTCCAGGTGATCTTCCCAACCTAGGGACTGAACCCATGTCTTCTGTGGCTCCTGCATTGCAGGCAGATTCTTTACCACTGAGCCACTGGGGCCATCTATGTCTTATTTATAGAAATCAGGCAAGTCATTTTTTCCTAGAAAGTTAGGAGGATAAAGCAAAACAAATAACAGGCTATAAAAGATATTAATGGTGCTTAAAATACTAACACATAATTAATTATCACAAAGGGATTTTGAATATGATTCATCTAAGTTGGTAAAATAATAAAAATGAATCTCATTATAAAACTGTTTCTAAATATTCGAACTAGTTTTTCATTTTTCTTGCTTTTCTTCTCAATAGGCCAACTGCTTAGAAGCCAAGAGCAACTCACATAAATGTGAAACACATTTAACATATTTATTCATTTATTGAATATTCTCATTATACTGAATACTATATTGAATATATTTCTATTATAAAGAATAAATATTATATACAAATGCATATTATATATACCATATACATATCTAGACCCTTTTTGTCCCCACACTTGCTGCATATAAATTTTGAAAGTCCACTTGTGGCAGCTAGCGGCAGCTACATTAGAGCTTTTGGAGTATAAGAAAAGGCACTAATCCTTCCAAAGGGTTACAACAGACAAATGATTAAAAGCATCTTTTTCTTTTCAGTTTCATACATTCACATCCCAGTGGTATTCTTGCCCAACTACCTGTGATGAGATGTTCCACAGAAAGTTTCCATGTGCTCCACAAAAGAGGGTTCTGTGGTGAAATATTTTTTGAGAAATGCTGAGTGTAACAGAGTTGGACACAACTGAGCGACTGAACAGCAACAAAAGTAAACTGCTCTTTTGTGCAGCGCGTCTCATGCAGTATGTCTTCTCTCAGCTAATAAGCACTGTGGTGCTCCCTGGGGAGAATATAACTTTCCCAAAGATATATGTCTTCCAGAACATGTGTCATTTTCTTTCCACCAGATCTGAATATAAACAATAAGCCAAGGATGAGGCCATTTGAAAAAAGTGGAAAAAAGAAAAAGCACTGAAGGAATAATAAGTGCTGAGAATTCTGAAACTGAGATACATTATTCTTAGTTGATACTCTCCTGGACTGTTAGACAGTGAAAGTGAAAGCTAGTCACACAGTCGTGTCCTACTCTTTGCAGTCCCAAGGACTGTAACCTGCCCAGCTCCTCTGTCCATGGAATTCTCCAGGTAAGAATACTGGAGTGGGTTGTCATTTCCTTCTCCAGGGGATCTTCCCAACCCAGGGATCGAATCCAGGTCTCTGGCATTGCAGGCAGATTCTTTACCAACTGAGCCACTGGTTTCTCTAAACCAGTGGTCCTCAAATTCGAGTGTTCAGGAGGGCCTTTTGAAACAGACTGTCAGATTCACCTTCAAAGTTTGTGATTCAGCAGTTCTGGGTGGGGCCCAAGAATGTACATTTCTACCAAGTTCCCAGGTGAAGGTGGTGCTGCCAGTCAGCCAACACTTTCCCAACACTGGGAACGCAGCTGTCTTATCCAACAATAGATTGAGCCATTTACTGAACATTTTCTTATGTTGCTGATAATTCAGTTTCCAAAAGGTCATATCAAAGGGCTTTTGATATCTTAATTCTACATCTCTGACCTCAGTAATGATGTTAGCAGTCGCATAAAAGGCCAGTCCAGGTCGTGCAAAAACAAGGATTGGATCTCAAAATTCTATTGTACTACTAACACATTCATTTTCTGTTTACAAACATAGTGCAATTAGCTATGCAGATAAGTACTTAAGAGCTCTGTACTATGTTGCCTACATTTGCTCTACAAATCTCCCCAGGGCATACTTTTGAAATGTTTGCTGGGTACCCAAATTTAAGCAGACAGAAGATTTTCTAGTAAATTCTCCTTGGCTCTCCAATAAATTAATACCGTTACTACACTGCAGAAACCACACTCATTTGAAAGCACTACCCAGAAAAGGTATTTGGGAAAAAAGATAAGCTCAAAGGAAGGAAATACTTTTCACATTAAACAAGCAAACAACCCAATGTTGACCACAGCATTTCAATATGGATAGCCAAAAGGTGAAATATTGATAGACTCCCAAATCTCAAAGCAAGCACCAAAGTTCATCGGTTGTACACTTCAGTGATGCAGTAAGGAAACAGGACATCCCATAGGACACGTTCTTCTGTTCATTGTGAAGAAAATAAATACCTTGCTAAGGAGTTCCAAGTATTCGCTATTCTTTCCTTTCTGATTAAGAGTAGTCTCAGCAGCACACGGTTTACTTCTGAGTATCACTGGCAGCTTATTTAAACTGAAGCCCCCAGTTTGCAATACCATAATGCTTTTAATACATTGACATGTCAAAAAAAAAAAAAAACAACAACAACACTCAAACAGCTTAATAAGCTGCAAATAAGAAATCTGGAAATAGAATTAACCTCTTCCCTTGCCCTCTCACTAGTTATACAACTACATTCTCCCAAAAGGCTTGGAAATAACTTATAAGTACACATTTCCAAAAACACCATTATCATGGGCCTAAAGAATCAGAGTGATATAATGGGGAAGGTGGTGGCAATTACATCAAAAACTTCAAAAAGCTAGATAAGGTTAATTACTTCAGCTGGGCCCTAAGTGTAGCTCTGAGCTTTCTGATAACTACTGTAAAGAGGAAAATGTATTGAACTGCATTGTTCTTATTGCTCGATAAAAGAAAGTACACTGGTTAATAAGCACCTCTCTGTAAAAAGACTGCTGGATACTATGGAAGACACAAAGAATAAGGCGGGGAACCTGACTACAAGGCGTTTATATATCTTATCTCTCCTGCAATTGCAGGGGCCTGGGGACTGGCGGCTGCACTTTGCGGGAGCAGCTGTGAAGATACCCCATGCCCAAGGTAAGAGAAACCAAACTAAGATGGTAGGTGTTGCAAGAGGGCATCAGAGGGCAGGCACACTGAAACCATACTCACAGAAAACTAGTCAATCTAATCACAATAGGACCACAGCCTTGTCTAACTCAATGAAACTAAGCCATGCCCGTGGGGCAACCCAAGGCGGGCAGGTCATGGTGGAGAGGTCTGGCAGAATGTGGTCCACTGGAGAAGGGAATGGCAAACCACTTCAGTATTCTTGCCTTGAGAACCCCATGAACAGTATGAAAAGGCAAAATGATAGGATACCAAAAGAGGAACTCCCCAGGTCATTAGGTGCCCAATATGCTACTGGAGCTCAGTGGAGAAATAACTCCAGAAACAATGAAGGGATGGAGCCAAAGGAAAACAATACCCAGCTATGGATGTGACTGGTGATAGAACTAAGGTCTGATGCTGCAAAGAGCAATACTGCATAGGAACCTAGAATGTCAGGTCTATGAATCAAGGCAAATTGGAAGTGGTCAAACAAAAGATGGCAAGAGTGAACGTTGACATTCTAGGAATCAGCGAACTGAATGGACTGAAATGGGGGAATTTAACTCAGATGACTATTATATCTACTACTGAGGGCAGGAATCCCTCAGAAGAAATGGAGTAGCCATCATGGTCAACAAAAGAGTCCGAAATGCAGTACTTGGATGCAATCTCAAAAATGACAGAATGATCTCTGTTCGTTTCCAAGGCAAACCATTCAATATCACAATAATCCAAGTCTATGCCCCAACCAGTAACGCTGAAGAAGTTGAAGTTGAACGGTTCTATGAAGACCTACAAGACCTTTTAGAACTAACACCCAAAAAAGATGTCCTTTTCATTATAGGAAATTGGAATGCAAAAGTAGAGTCAAGAAACACCTGGAGTAACAGGCAAATTTGGCCTTGGAATGCAGAATGAAGCAGGGCAAAGACTAGTAGAGTTTTGCCAAGAAAATGCACTGGTCATAGCAAACACCCTCTTCCAACAACACAAGAGAAGACTCTACACATGGACATCACCAGATGGTCAACACCGAAATCTGATTATGTTCTTTGCAGCCAAAGATGGAGAAGCTCTATACAGTCAACAAAAACAAGAACAGGAGCTGACTGTGGCTCAGATCATGAACTCCTTATCACCAAATTCAGACTTAAATTGAAGAAAGTAGGGAAAACCGCTAGACCATTCAGGTATGACCTAAATCAAATCCCTTATGATTATACAGTGGAAGTGAGAAATAGATTTAAGGGCCTAGATCTGATAGATAGAGTGTCTGATGAACTATGGATGGAGGTTCGTGACATTGTATGGGAGACAGGGATCAAGACCATCCCCATGGAAAAGAAATGCAAAAAAGCAAAATGGCTGTCTGGGGAGGCCTTACAAATAGCTGTGAAAAGAAGAGAGGCGAAAAGGAAAGATATAAGCATCTGAATGCAGAGTTCCAAAGAATAGCAAGGAGAGATAAGAAAGCCTTCTTCAGTGATCAATGCAAAGAAATAGAGGAAAACAACAGAATGGGAAAGACTAGAGATCTCTTCAAGAAAATTAAAGATACCAAGGGAACATTTCATGCAAAGATGGGCACGATAAAGGACAGAAATGGTATGGACCTAACAGAAGCAGAAGATATTAAGAAGAGGTGGCAAGAATACACGGAAGAACTGTACAAAAAAACCTTCATGACCCGGATAATCACAATGGTGTGATCACTGACCTAGAGCCAGACATCCTGGAATGTGAAGTCAAGTGGGCCTTAGAAAGCATCACTATGAACAAAGCTAGTGGAGGTTGATGGCATTCCAGTTGAGCTATTTCAAATCGTGAAAGATGATGCTGTGAAAGTGCTGCACTCAATATGCCAGAAAACTCAGCAGTGGCCACAGGACTGGAAAAGGTCAGTTTTCATTCCAATCCCAAAGAAAGGCAATGCCAAAGAATGCTCAAGCTACTGCACAGTTGCACTCATCTCACATGCTAGTAAAGTCATGCTCAAAATTCTTCAAGCCAGGCTTCAGCAATACGAGAACCGTGAACTTCCAGATGTTCAAGCTGGTTTTAGAAAAGGCAGAGGAACCAGAGATCAAATTGCCAACATCCTCTGGATCACCGAAAAAGCAAGAGAGTTCCAGAAAAACATCGATTTCTACTTTATTGACTATGCCAAAGCCTTTGACTGTGTGGATCACAATAAACTGGAAACTTCTGAAAGAGATGGGAATACCAGACCACCTGACCTGCTTCTTGAGAAACCTATATGCAGGTCAGGAAGCAACAGTTAGAACTGGACATGGAACAACAGACTGGTTCCAAATAGGAAAAGGAGTACGTCAAGGCTGTATATTGTCACCTTGCTTATTTAACTTCTATGCAGAGTACATCATGAGAAATGCTGGGCTGGAAGAAGCAGAAGCTGGAATCAAGATTGCCAGGAGAAATATCAATAACCTCAGATATGCAGATGACACCACTCTTATGGCAGAAAGTGAAGAGGAACTCAAAAGCCTCTTGATGAAAATGAAAGAGGAGAGTGAAAAGGTTGGCTTAAAGCTCAACATTCAGAAAACAAAGATCATGGCATCCGGTCCCATCACTTCATGGGAAATAGATGGGGAAACAGTGGAAACAGTGTCAGACTTTATTTTGGGGGGCTCCAAAATCACTGCAAATGGTGACTGCAGCCATGAAATGAAAAGACGCTTACTCGTTGGAAGAAAAGTTGTGATCAACCTAGATAGTATATTCAAAAGCAGAGACATTACTTTGCCCACTAAGGTCCATCTAGTCAAGGCTATGGTTTTTCCTGTGGTCATGTATGGATGTGAGAGTTGGACTGTGAAGAAGGCTGAATGCCAAAGAATTGATGCTTTTGAACTGTGGTGTCAGAGAAGACTCTTGAGAGTCCCTTGGACTGCAAGGAGATCCAACTAGTCCATTCTGAAGATTAGACCCGGGATTTCTTTGGGAGGAATGATGCTGAAGCTGAAACTCCAGTACTTTGGCCACCTCATGAGAAGAGTTGACTCATTGGAAAAGACTCTGATGCTGGGAGGGATTGGGGGCAGGAGGAGAAGGGGATGACGGAGGATGAGATGGCTGGATGGCATCACTGACTCGATGGACGTGAGTCTGAGTAAACTGCGGGAATTGGTGATGGACAGGGAGGCCTGGCGTGCTGCGATTCATGGGGTCGCAAAGAGTTGGACGCGACTGAACTGGGGACTGTTGCTGAGAGGGGCTCTAGCACTTTACAGTATGGGATAGAAATCAAAGGAAGACAGTGGGGTAGAAATCAAAGGTGGCTAAAATAGGAGTCTACAGATTCTATTGAGGAGGAAGAGAAATCTGATGGGGAGAACAAGACATCTCTGAGCCATAATTAATCACAGTTCTTTTTTTTGCTTCAAAGGAAGCCAAGGAGTTGATAATGGAGTTTATAATCTGTAATAGAATTGGCACAAATAATTCTCTCTTGGGAGTCTCCCTTTCTCTATCACCTCCTCTTTCATTAGCATGTTATTTTACTCATTACACTTTCATTCTAGTTTTGTTTCAAATACATTATTATTGGAGCTGAAGTATCTCAGAATGAAAAGCGTCTCTCAATAGATGAAAGAAAAGAAGGAAGTGAAGTCGCTCAGTCGTGTCCAACTCTTTGTGACCCCTACAGACTGTAGCCTACCAGGCTCCTCAGTCCATGGTAATTTTCCAGGCAAGAGTACTGGAGTGGGTTGCCATTTCCTTCTCCAGGGGATCTTCCTGACCCAGGGATCAATTCAGGGTCTTAAGCATTGCAAGAAGACGCTTTACCATCTGAGCCACCAGGGAAGCAATCGATAGATGTCTCCAAATTTCTTTTTTTTCTCTACAGTCTCTGGCTAGGAAGTAATGTTGTTATTATTATTTTTTCTTATGTGTTTCTCTAGCAGTAGAATAGGCGATTTGAGGGAGAAATAGTGAAATGTGATGATTAAATTTTATCATGAATATTTCAGAGATGGAGTAAATGTCATGTGCCACCAGAGTGACACCTTTAGAAGTTGGGAAGAGTGAAAGAGAGTCTTGGCTTCATCCTAGTTGTCAGTTGCTTATTCAAATATGTGAGTTACAATTATGAACATTATTATAAACTATTAATCACATCAGCTGAATGCTGCTAAATACTTAAAACCATCTTAACTTTTCTTCTTTCTTGAAACATTTTACTAAAAATGTCCCAGGTACTTTTATTATTTTTGAACTAGAGTCAGTTGCCTAACCCTGAATCATATCTTGATTTACCCAAGGCCTCAGGATGTCTGTCCTGAAAAATTGAAATCACTATGTGAAATGGAGATGAAGATGGAGATGGTATAAGAGATTGAACTAACTGTACAAATATCAAGGTACAGCACATAAGCCTAGAAATCCCTTTTTAAAATTCCATCTTGAAATTACTTTCACATTTCTTATTATTTCCCCATTTCTTTGAAAAAGCAAATTGCTTGGTACATTTATTTTAGAATGTCAATACATGGGCTCTCTAAGAATTTTTCTTTGCCTTTCCACGTTCAAACTCTTTGGACTTTTAAAAGATCACTGTACCTTAGGAACAGTCTTTACTGATTTGACTTTAAATTTGGAATAGGCAGTTACCTTTTACACAAAACAATTTCCTGCAGATTTTGACCTTGTACGTGACTCAGAATGACCTTATTAGCACTAATTGTGCTTCCAAGAATACCTTTATTTGCAAGGTAGCCATTTGCTGTGAAATTAAATTTCAAACATTTAAAGGCAAAAAATGATGCTTGAATATTACTAGCTTATCACACTAATTACTTTAAGATATTAATATGTTACAGTGCTTAGTTGTTCAACTGTGTCCAACTCTTTGCAACCCAATGGACTGTAGCCCACCAGGCTCCTCTGTCCATGGTGATTTTCCAGGCAAGAATACTGGAGTGGGTTGCCATTTCCTTCTCCAGGGGATCTTCCTGATCCAGGGATTGAACTCAGGTCTCCTGCACTACAGGCAGATTCTTTACCATCTGAGCCACCAAGAAAAGCCAATATGTTACAGTGGCCACTCAGCAATTTAAAAAAAATCCATATAGAGGGTAAAAACACTCAAAATGCAACATTTGGAGAGCATCCAATGTGCTTGGCCAAGGAACATTTCTATAATGCTAAGGGACAGAAATTCACAAAAATCAGCAATCGGTAGGCCATCAAATCTAGGTTAAAATGTGGCTGAGTGAGGAATGTTGACACATGGGTGTACGCAATTTTCATTCATATTCAGGTAAAAACTGAACTGGGAGTTGAAGTATAGATACACGTGGAGAGATGACTTGGCACCTTGCAGGGGAGTCCATATTGGTTCTTCCTCTGTCAAACTGAGGCAACAAAGTAGGGGAATGTTTAATAAATGAACACTTTTCAAGCTCCTAATATGTACTATGTATGCTAGGCACAAAAGCTGTGGTGGTAAACGATATCTAATGTGAACCCCCAAAAAGTCTGAGAAATCTTCACTTCAAATGTGATGAAATCGGATATTGAGGTGAACACAACAGCAGTAGGCAGAAGTAACATTTTAACCCCCTCTTACTTAACCATGTTGACTTGAACACCATCTCAAACCCATCAGTGGCTTTTCCTTCCTGCTAATTCAAGTTCTTATCATTTCATTCCATCAATATGAAGCTTCAATAGGAGCTTTCTAAGTGGTTATCCTGTCGCCAGTCTCTTTGGCTCTATCCACTCATCTTACATAGGCTGGTGATGCCATTTCTCTACTTAAAAATTGTCAGTTTCCCCAGAGCTACAAAATCAAGTTCAAACTCACTTCCTTTTAAGGCTACTCCTCTACCCAACATAAGATCTACACTTCAGAGGTTGACTTAACACTCAACTCCCCAAATTCATGCTACTGTTTTTCCTCCATCTTTGCTGAGGTTATCCTTTCTGCCTGGAATCTTTTCTTATCCCTCCTTCCAAGAATATCTCATATGGTACCATTTTCATGACTATTTCTTTAACCACCGCAGCTGGGTGTAATTCCAGCCCCCCGCCTTCCCCCTTGGATTCTTTTCATGATTAGTTTGTACCTGGCTTATGGCACATAACACAAGCAGCTTCCTACTAGGAGGTCAGGCAGGGACCCCGTCTTCCACAACTTTGTATTTGGTGCAGTCCTTGCATAACAAGGAGTCGGTTTCAATAATTATTTGCTGAATGAATAATTTCTTTGAGGAATTGGGTGTATATAGAACTCTTAATGGATTTAACAGGACTTTCAGCGTCAAATGATCCCTAACATTTAAAATCCTTGTAGTAAACCATAATCAATAATCCTACAAATTGAGTGCTGCTCCATGCTCTTGTATGAAGAGAAACAGAGGTAGTAAGATTCTCATGACTTGTTCAAGGCCAGGAGCCCTTTTTAGAGCTGTTATTACAAGGCAGCATTTTCTATGTTTATTCCATTGCTGACACCATGATTCACATCAAACATTTCCATGGTTACATCTGTGGTTCACTGAAGAAAGAGGTATTTATGAAGCCTACCTCTAAGGCATCTTTGAAAGACAAGACAATATTCCAAACCATATACAATGGAATATTATTCAGCCATGATAAATAAAGAAATCCTTTTTTGACAACATGCATGTACCTTGACAACTAGACACAGAAAGACAAATAATGTATCATTTCATTGACATGAGGAATCTGAAAAAACCCAAACCCATAGAAATAGAGTAGAATGGAGGTTACCAGGGACAGGGGAGTAGGGAAAATAGGGAGATATGATCTAAGGATACAAACTTCCAGTTATAAGATGAATATGTTCTGTGGATATAATGCACAGCATCATAGTGAACAGAGAGAGTGTTAGTCACTCAGTCATGTCTGACTCTTGTGTGACCCCATGGACTATAGTCCTCTAGGCTCCTCTGACCACAGGATTCTCTAGGCAAAAATACTGGAGTGAGTTGCCATTTCCTCCTGAGGAGATCGTCCCAACTCAGGGATCGAACCCAGGTCTCCTGAATTGCAAGCCGATTCTTTACCATCTGAGCCACCAGGGAAGCCCATAGTGAACAAAACTGTATTATATACTTGACAGTTGCTAAGAGAGTAAGTCTTGAAATGTTCTACCAAAAGAGTAATTATATGAGGTGACAGAGGTGTTAACTAAGCATACTGGTAATCATTTCCCAATATATAGTTGTATCAAATCATGTTTTATACCTTAAACTTAACCAATGTTATAGGTCAATTATATCTCAAAAAAGCTGGAAAAATCCTTTCTTTGTTGTAGTGCTAGCAGAATAAAAATAAAAATTTTTTCAGTTGCTTGAAGTTAAAATTGAATTTGCATCCATATAGAATGCTTTTCTGGCTAAGAGAAAAAGTGAAATAACCAGGAAACTGGAAAAAAAAAACCAAAAACCCACCCTCTAGAGATTATGTTTTACAAACGTTGGTAAAAGATTTAAGTTTGTTTACCAAAGCTGGAGTGGATTGCCATTTCCTTCTCCAGGGGATCTTCCCGACCCAGGGATTGAACCCAGGTCTCCTACATTGTAGACAGATGCTTAACCATCTGAGCCACCAGGGAAGTCCTTAGTATAAACATTAACAACAGAAAAACAACTTCTAGGATAGGTATTTAGCAAATGTTTTCAAACCACATAGAGTTTTTAAATATTCAAACTTCTCAAATGGTTAGTTCAGGGTTACTTTTTTTTTCATAAATAGGATGAACAAAAATTTTAAGACTGTATGTGATCTTCAAACAATGTCATCTTAAAAATATAATCTCCAAAATGTATTTGGAATGGAATAAGAGATGATCGATACTACAATGCTGGCTACTCACTGTACCCAGACACATATAAAAGATGGGTGAAGTTTAAAGTTACAGAGAAAAAAGGTTTTCTGTTTGCATTTCTGCATGCTAAAGACAGAAACCAGAACCTTAGTTTTAACTACTTAGCAGGCAAATCATGCAGGAAATTCGTTCTGTCACTGTGGACTCCATGTTTTCAAGCCACTGGCTGGTTTTCAGTGTGGAAACTGCCTTCACTGTCTACTGTGTACCCACAAGAACATGGGCAGGAGCAAAAGGAGTATCTCTTTTCTACCAATTCCCACTGTGTAAATAAAAATTTGAGTTTCAACTACAATAAAATGTCCACTTACAACAGAAAAAAATCCAACTGAAAGCATATACTGACATGTTTATGAACCAGTAACAGCTGCAAAAATTGATGGATCCTATTGTTACATCTACTTCACTAAACAGATTAGGCATGACACTAAGCCCTAGTGGCTCAGATAGTAAAGAATCTGCCTGCAATGCAAGAGACCCGGGTTCGATCCCTGGGTCAGGAAGATTCCCTGGAGAAGGGAACAGCAATCCACTCCAGTATTCTTGCCTAGAAAATTCCACAGACAGAGGAGCCTGGCGAGCTACAGTCTATGGGCTTGTAAAGAGGTGGACATGACTTAGCAACTAAGCAACACTAAGCCATATTATACAAACTCATCATGAATAATATTGAAAAAATAATTTACTTGAACTCTAAACAACATGGTTAATCTAAATGGTGGAGATTATTTACAAAATAAAAGGTTGTAGAACAAATGGAACTGTTTACTGACTTTTAAGAAAACAGTATCAAGAAAGATAGGAAAAAGCATGAGTTAAACTTGTCATTACGTCTAGCAGTAAAACTGGACCCTGTGGTGATAACTGAATGCACAGTAATAAAAACACTGAAAACCTAAGCAGGGCTGCAAATCTGGATTAGACAGTAACAGGAACAAAAAACAGAAATTTAAGAAGCCAAAGACTTATTATACAGTGGAGGAAATACAGGAAAAAAAAAGAAAAGATTATTTAGAAATAATGAGGAAAGAACAGCCAGCTAAAATTCCTCTGGAATATATAACCCTGTAGGTCAACAATCAAGTGGCAGGCTGAGACAGAGGAAAACAAGGCAACCTTGGGGATGTTTCAATCGGAAAACTAATCTGTAAGGGCAAAACAGCAGTGAGTAAATGATGTTATATGAGAAAAGTCATGTTCCTAGAAGAACTAATTGCTATTTCCAGATGCACAAAAGTATCTTGTGTCCACATTTCACAAAAACGTGAAGTAGAGAAAAAGTATTTGTAATGATTATACAGCTATGTGACACGAGAGAAGTATTAAATGATAAAGTAAAATCAGACATCTATGTCCCTAACATATAAAGAGCTTCTTCCACACATGAGTTGACATACAATAGACAGTGCTCAAACTTCAGATCTCTCATACTAAATGGGGCTCCTGTGACAAAAGGTCCATCTTAATGGTATCAAATTGTGGTTGAAAAATACCTTCCTGGCTATATCACAACTCCTTTCTTACTATGCAGCCAACTGCAGCCTTAGCTGCAAGGGGGTAGTGAGAAATGATCTGGAGCTATGCTTTCATAAAACAACATTTTAAATTCACTGGATTAGATTCTGTGTTCCTTTACAATACTGTATTTGACCCATAACAAGGCTGACCTGCTACTGCAATATTTTCAGCTGATCTGTGACAGGCCCCTAGCTGGCCAGGACTTTGTACTAACGAGTATATCTATAATGGCATCAGACATCAAAGAGTTTCTTGCAGTGAAGCTATACATGATCCACAGCCCATTACAATCCCCGATTCTGGCTAGCTAATTCAGTGCTGCAGGGTTGGGAGAGAAGGATGGGCAAGTGAGTAGAGACAGTTCAGTGTTCTCTCAGTGATTAAAAAAAGCGCAGTATCACTAAGTCAGATAACTTGCTCTAAAAATAGAACACCCTGGCCCTTCTTCCTTCTTGTTTTCAAAATTAACAGCCAAAATGATTGTCAAAGAAATAAATAAAAGAACTTTAAAGTCTTCATCTAAACCCTATATTGTGAAACAACAAATGAGGGAGATATTAGGAAAGGGAAAAATGACTTTTTCCCCTTTCTAAAGTAACAAAAAGTAAAGGAGAACCACACAATGTCGAAAGCAGGGCATCCCGATGTCACATGGGACAGTCTGACCATAAGCGCTGGATGCTTTTGGTTTAGTAAAACAATAGCCCAATGCTTGCTTTGACAGCACATAGTCTAAAATTGGAAAGATACAGAGACGATTAGCATGGCTCTCGCACAAGGATGACATGAAAATTTGTGAAGCGTTCCATATTTTTGAGCAGTATGTTTCTATGTTTCCCCTCAGAATTAAATGAATGCTGCAAAGGTCAAAAACAGAAATAAAATACAATAATCCCAAATGATGTTTTCTCTTATCTCCTTCTCCATGGGAAAAAAGACTGAAATGACTGGAAGAACACTGCAGTTTTCAAGTTCTTTTGATTACTGCTTATGTGACCCGGGGCAAGGGACTCTCCCCTTCTCTAGATCTCTAGTTTCCTATCTGTAAATTGTAACAATTTCAACTGAATATTCTACATTTGCACTTTTGATTTGCTAGGTTTGTGAAGCGCTGTTATGGCTATGAGTGCTCTTGTTAACTATTTCAATTATCCGACTCATCTAGCTATTTGAGGTGAGTTTCAGGATCAGCCATTGCAAGGATTTCAGAGCTTTCTCATTGCCACACCCAGAGTTAAAACAAGAAGAAAGGAAAGTGAAAAAAACTAATACTCCATTGTATTTCTCAGCACCAAAAACAGAAGGTGCATGTGCAAGACTAAGAAAGTTCTTTTTAAAACATTTAACTTTGAAATGATTTTATATTTACAGAGACATTGCAAAAATAGTACAGAATATCCTTGGAGACCCTTAACTCAGATTCCTATAATGTCAATGACTTATACATCCATCAAACATACCATAGTTATCAAAACCAGGAAATTAACTTTACTGTAATTCTATCAAGTAAGACCTTATTTGAATTTCACCAATTTTCCCTCTGATGTGCTTTCTCTGCTCCAGGATCCAATCCAGGAGCACCGTTATCTCTCTGTCATGTTTATTCAACCTCCACTCTCCGACAGTTTCTCAGTCTTTCCTTGTCTTCATGAGCTTGACACTTTGCTCGCTGGCTGCTTCTTCAGGTTGGCTCCAGAGTCCTTCTATCAGGCCCCTTCCTTTTCCAAGCACTTCCTTACTTTCTGGAAGCACAAGATGTCACAGATTCATATTTTTCCTGCCTCAGTCCAGCATCAATCATTACTCCGAGGATTCCCTGGTTCCTTTAATGGAGAATGGAATTTATTTGGTGAAAAGACATGTCTGGAATGCTTGTGGTGTGCCAGGTTCTATTCCAAGTGCCTTAGGTGGACCATCACACTTGAATGCTTAGGAACTCAGGTGTTAGTCGCACAGCTGTGTCTGACTCTGCAATCCCATGGATTGTGGCCCGCCAGGCTCTTCTGTCTATGGGATTCTCCAGGCAAGAATACTGGAGTGGGTAGCCATTCCCTTCTCCAGGGAATCCTCCCCAACCCAGGGATTGAACTGCATGGTGAATTCTTACCGTCTGAGTCAGCAACACATCTGAGTGCTCAGAACTCAGGAGGTGGGTGCTAATAGGAACAGTGTTTTCACAGGGGAAGAAATTTTGGAACAGGCAGGGTGGGTACTTATCCAAAACCACACAGCTGGTGAAACCTGACCCATTGGTGGAAAAGCCTAAACAGGGTTAAGGAATAGAGTTGGCACGTGAAAAGTTTCTGGAATATAGTAGTCAATAGAAAGTGAAAGTGAAGTCGCTCAGTCGTGTCCAACTCTTTGGAACCCCATGGACTATAGCCCACCAGGCTCCTTTGTCCATGGGATTTCCAAGGCAAGAATACTGGAGTGGGTTGCCATTTCCTTCTCCAGGGGATCTTCCCAACCCAGGGATCGAACCCAGGTCTCCTACATTGTGGGTGGACGCTTTACCATCTGAGCCACCAGGGAAGCAAGCCCCAATCAATAGAAGGTAGAGTTTATTACTATTATTATTATTACATGGTTCTCATAAACATAATTTCTGATGGCCTCATAGAATTTGAAAAATAATATATTTTAATTTAAATATATTTAGAAAATATCATTCCTTCCTAAGTTTTAAAAGCTTTTTGCATTGCATGGAACAAGTAAAACATTTTTTTTTAAAGAAACAGTTTTCATTAAATATTCAAAGGACATATACCAACATGGGAAGGGTTTCATTGGGTAATGGAATTACAGGTTAGGTTTCATAAGAATTTTTGTCTCTATATTACAGTTTTCTAGAAAGCATATTTTTTATCAGAAAAAAAATAACCATGACAATTGGTATATTTTTAAAAGTCTATGATGGGAGAAGATCAGGCAGTATTTAGATATATTTTGATACTCTGGGAAAAATCTGAAGCTGACAGGAAGGATAAAGGGAGGGAGAGGTTGACTTTGCAGGATCAGCAAGTGGGAGTGAGAGAGGTCTATAAGAAGGCAGAAGGTAAGGCAAGGTTTATGCAGCATACATACAATTCTATAAAGAGTGAAAGGAAATGCATAATGTTGGTAGTGGTACTTGGGATGACATTTTATTACAGTTTATTACACTTTATTTTTATCTTCTTATGTATGATTTTTAAATTTCTTTTGTATTTTTCCTTCCCTTCATAAAGATGAATAACTTTCAAAATTGGGGGAAACTGTTATTAATCATTAAAATACTAGGCAGAAAGTCTGTTTCCTGATGCAGAAGTTAGAGGTGCTGGGGGAGTGGTGCTGACTCCAGCACAGGGGCCACCCCATAGGAGCAGGTGACAAGGTCAAGCACATCACAAAATGTCTCGGGCTTCCCATTCTCCAGGGTTGTCTTTCTGGTGGCCAGTTGCTGCTGTTTCTCTTCTATGGCCCATTTTCTCCTCCTTATCTTTCTTGACTGACTCTATGTAGAGACTTCTAAGATGGATACTTTTCCACATTTTGACAGCTTGGATACTGGGTGACCCTTCAATCAATGGTATGTTGAGGAGATGGTGAATAAATGAAGATATTTACTGATTTTCACAAAAGGAGAACTGATCACTCACTTTACAGCGGAAAAGCCAGCAGATACCATCTTTAGCGGGTGATCAAGGTTACCATGAGAGAGGAGATACATCAAGTACCCTCAAATATGATATGCACATCATGTCTGTGGTTTTCTTGCCAAAAATGCACGACCTCAATCAAATCATGACATTGCATTCGACAAATCCAAATTGAGAGGCATTCCATGAGATGAGTGACCAGTATTCAGCCAAAGTACCAAGGTCATGAAAGACGGGGAAAGACTGAGGAACTGTCACAAATTGGAGAAGACTAAGGAGACGTGATCACCAAACAGAATGTGGGGTCCTGGACTGAATTCTGGAGCCCAGAAAGGTCATTAGGAGGGAAATTTGTGAAATTCAAATAATGTCTCTAATTTACTTAATAGTATCGAACTAGAGTTATTTCCTGGTTTTGATAACTGTGCTATGTATGGTATGTAAGTTGTTGACATTACAGGAAGCTGGGTGAAGGGTATGCAGGAGCTCCTTATACTATTTTTGCAACTTTTCTGTAAGCCTAAAATTACTTCAAAATAAAAACTTTAAAATGAGGCTGAGCCATCAATATGTATTTACTTGGATGCTGATTTTAATTCCATTTTTCTTTCAAGAGAAGATTTTTGAAATGTCCAAAATAGCATTGACTCTTACTGGTCAAAGATACTTCCTTTTAAGGTCAGTAATGTAAGAAGATCCTTAAGTAAAATGTTACTTTCCTTGAGTCTCAGGATGACAGGTGGTGTCTATGTATTCTTTCCAGAGCAGGCAGACCTCTCTGATCAGGCTCATAAATGGCTCTAAAACTTGCATAATCCAGAAACCCTTGGGATTATGTTGCTAGGAGTCTTCTGTTCCTGCTAAGTTTTCCCTGAGCAAACAGGGATGAGGTAAATATTCAGTCAAAAATAATCAAATTTTAAATTGATGGAAATTGCTGTGACTAGTGATACTTGTACAGAATATAATGGTAACTCAGGACAAAGTTAACTCAGGACCTACAAGGATATATTCACATCCATATACCTATACAACTGGTTTCACTTGCCAAAATATTATTATTATGCTTGTGATCATATGCAATATTTGAAGACAGTGTGGTGCTGTTTTCTGTTTTTCCTTGCTCAGTTCCCACCTTCTAAGAATGTATATAGGTTGACATGGCTGTCCTGCGACTATGCAGGCTGCTAAGGCCCTGCCAGGAAAATTTTGTTAAAAAACTACACAAGGTGCTAAGTAGGGTGGGGCAGATGTGATGGATGTTGACCTTTCATAATTAGATAATGACAGCATTTATATCCTTCCTGGATAACAAGTGGCAGATATCACAATGCTACAAGTATGGAGGATGGAGAAGGCAATGGCACCCCACTCCAGTACTCTTGCCTGGAAAATCCCATGGATGGAGGAGCCTGGTAGGCTGCAGTCCATGGGGTCGTGAAGAGTCGGACACGACTGAGCGACTTTACTTTGACTTTTCACTCTCATGCATTGGAGAAGGAAACGGCAACCCACTCCAGTATTCTTGCCTAGAGAAACCCAGGGATGGGGAGCCTGGTGGGCTGCCATCTATGGAGTTGCACAGAGTCGGACATGATTGAAACAAACAGCAGCACAAGTATGGAGGAAGATAATATTGGTTATGAAAACAATCACAGATTTGGGGTTGGTATTTTCAGTGACAATCTTTTGTTAAAGTCAAGGGATAGTCACTAAAAATACTAACCTAGATTAATTGTGAACTGTAATATCAAGAATTTGGCACAGAATGGGTTAAGCAATACTTTCTGATATCATTTGTGCCAAGTGGACTAGGCAACTGAATTATAAGAAAAACAGCTACATATCAACATGAAATGAGACTTATGTAGCTGGAAATTAATCTATGGGCTGTGATGTCTAGATCTCTAACTGAAGATGGTGCAAGCTTCATCACTGAATGCTCAACATTCATAGTGATAGGCCCAGCACTTCAGCACAATGCACAATTAGCCATCAAGCTTCACCTCCTTATTTTCCTAATATTCCCTCATTATGAGATGAGTATGGGATATTGTTAACTACTATGCCTATTATGAAGGCAAAGAACCATCATCATCTGGTACAGTACTTAGTGCTAATGGAATCCTTATAAAAACCAAAACCAAAAGCAGTCACCCAAAACTCATCAAGTGACTGCTTCAGTTATTTAACCACTCATGGAAGAATAAACAGTACACAGATACATTTCAAAAGTGTTTCAATCACAGAAACTCAAAGTGGGTAGTGAATGCTGCAGTAACCATCAAGGTATGTTATTTGTATATTGTAGATAGGGTAGTAGTACAACCCACTTAGGTCAACTGTTTTCATGCATATCATGGTATGCTTTTTGTGTATATCACGGATAAGGAATAATACAACAGGACTACAAAGCTTTTGTGCAGATATGGAACTGTAATGCATGTGCTATCTAAATGGCAAATTAATTTTTTAAGGCATTGTATATTTGAAATTCTAAGATTTTCATTAAAATTTGAGAATGTACAGATTATGCAAATCGTCTTTATCCTGTGTGTCTGGTCATCAAGATTTTAACATATCAAAAATTATTTTAAAGACACTGGATACAGTGAGTAAACAGTGTATTTAAATAATTAAGTGGCTTATTCGTATTCATTGGCCAGTATCTATGTAGTTTTTGAGCTAAACATTTTCCAAGCTTTAAAGTGGTAGTGCAGTATTGCATTTTGTTAACAATCATGCTCTGTCTTACTTTTCTTCAAAATATTTCCATTATGGCATTCTTTTGCCTTTAAATGGGAAAATCAATGTGAACTATATCAATGATTAGTAAGATCACACATCTCTTCCTGACAGATGCCTGAAAAGATAGAACTTACAAAGCCTGCAAGGAACTCTATTTGTAAGAGTAAGCCATAAAGACAGTGATACTTTGCTTGAGGATACGAGCATGTCCCTTTGAAACATGAATGTGTAGTTTTAAATAATAGAGCCTTAACTAAATAACTGTTTTGAAGAACTCCTAAAACAACAGTTTAGTTAATAGTAAGAAGGTAACTTTTCACTTAATTCACTTTCTGGGGGAGGAAGAGGGGTGCCACTGGACTAGTGGGATCTTCCCTGAGCAGGGACTGAATCTGGGTCCATGATTTAAAAGCACCAGGTCCTAACCACTGGACTGCCAGGGAAGTCCTTAATTCATTTTTATAGTGATACATGGTTTTTCATTTAGGTCATCTTATTGGAATCTCACCAATAATCATGGAAGTTAGGGAGAGAAGAATGATCCATGCATTAGAAATGAAGCAACTCAAGCTTTGTCAGAAATAGTAGCGGGGCTGGAACTTCTGAAACAAGATACGTAAAGTGCCTAGTGCAGTGGTGGGCCCGCTATATGGACTGGCTGAAAGACACGTCCTTCCCCCTACCCCTAGTCCAGTGCTCTTTTCTATTCAAGGCACTGCTCAGACCTTGATTTAAATAATACATAAATGATTTAAAGCATATGTAAAATAATTACAGATGAAACTTGAATGAAAATGAAATGAAGAAAACAGAATAAGCCCTTTAGTCAGAATATCTGCTACAAAAAGAGCAATTCAGACATTTTCAGTGTTAGGAGTTGCCATTATCTTTATACCTAGTGGCCATTCTTGAACTGGAATGGTTTGAAACAAAAACTAGCAATCAAAACATAAGCAAAAGTAGCTGCTTAAATAGGATATCATGATAAAATGTTTTCTGAATAAGTGATTATACAAAAGAATACATCTCTAGTAGCCAATGCAGCCATAAATAAAAATGTTAATGAGATAAAATTGGCCTTAATGAAGTAAAACATATTAAGAAATTGAAAAGGTTCTTATTCATATTAATTCATATGAACATATTTTGAAAAAATATCTCAAATGTATCATAGCAAATCTTATTAGTTAAACCAGAAATCTACTACCATTTTTAACTCCTATGCTTTAATTTGTACATGTTTACCCTTAATTTAAGGATAACCATGAATAAAACATAGAAATCAGTAGTTTTTGTTCTGTAATCATATATATTCTATTCTATATAATATCTCATCCTCCCTCATATTTTGTTTGTACTCTACTACATAATATTCAGGTTTGATAACCTTGGCAATAAAACTTTCCTTACAAAATGTGCTCACAAATCTGAAATTGGTCAATCAGCTGTTTAGGAAGAAAATGATATGAACCTAGTATTGTAGCAGTAAGTTCAAGTTAAAGGTTCAAAACAGACTTTGACTAAGAAAAATCAAAATGCCATCATTTTCCTCTTGGATGATGAGATTTTCACATTTTACTCTCTCCATCTGACTTTATTTACCCTCTGATTGGTCCCTGCCAAGTATCTTTTGGTAACATAGATAATAAGCTATTTCAGTAAGGACTTCTTTAAGTTAATCTGAGGATTATAATCACTGCACTAAAAATCTAAATAATAAATACAGAAGTAAAGTAAAGCAAGGCTATAGTTTCTCCTACAAAAATTCTTGAACTTTTTTCTGTACCTATCTTGGTCAGTGAGTTTGATGGGTATGCTTTAGTCTGGCCTAGTTCTACAAATACAAAGTCTCCATCCTGCCTTAAAAACAAAGAAACTTATCACTTTCATACTACTATTAACTTGACCACTTTCAAAGTACAACATATTTCAAAATGCCCAGAAATCAACAAGTGTCGATTTTAAATGATGTGCATTTAGATGAGACTCACCTTTAGAGAATCAAAACAAGCCACCACACGACCATTTTCCACATGGCAAATTGTTGGCGGATGGGCAAACTTGCAATCTGCATCAGCTCGAGAGCAGGTTCCTCTCTGAAATTCTCTACACACTTCCAAAGTCAGCCACTTGGCATCACGAACCAGGGCAATACTGACAGCCATCATATTGAAAGCAAACTTAAAATCAAGTACACCCTCTCTAGAGCACTATTAGTGCTGTTGTTGAAAGGTTCAAAATAAATTCAAGCTAAATGTGAAGAGCTAACAGGTTGCTTTGGTGAAATGCTTCTTTGTTAGCACTTAGGGTTGAATTTAAGTCAAATTCGGTCTGAGTGGTCAAAAAAAGCCCACCGTAAAATAAAAATTTTATCAGAATAACTAAAAATAAAATTAGAGACCAACTCCTAAGAAGGCAACTGTCAACGTTAAGATATTGAGTGTTTTGTTTTTCCTCTGCCAAAGTTACTTCAAATAACTGGCAGAATTTCAAAAGGATTCTGTGCTCTCCAGTTGATGTTTTCAATTATTCTTACAAAAGAGCATATGCTGCTGGCTGCCAGTCAATTTGTGGAATGGTCTCAGATCAAGGGAGAAAAAGTTTTCTCCCTATATCTTGGATTTAAAGATTAAGATTGGTAGGATGTTACAACTGCAAGATTTTTCTTTTGGTCGCAAAATCAGGAGGAGAGAAAATGACTATGAAAACTGAGAAAATTTGGCAGGGGACAGGGTAGGGAGAGGTGGCAGTGACGATGGTAGGGAGAGGGTTTTAGAAAGAGGCAGCTCTGAGGTGGAATCCAAGCTGCAGCGTTTTCAGAAAAGGCACTTTCCAGAAACCTGCAAAAATAAAATAAATTAAAATTAGCTAATATAACACAATGCTTTTGTTTTAAACTCTAGATTTGGAAAAGCAGTAACATAACCTCTTTAAAACAGGAAGCATCTAGATACTGGGGCTTCCCCAGTCACTCAGCAGTAAAGAAACTGCCTGCAATGCAGGAGCCACAGGAGACGCAGGTTCAATCCCTGGGTCAGGAAGATCCCCTGGAGGAGGAAATGGTAACCCACTCCAGTATTACTGTCTGGAGAATCTCATGGACAGAGGAGTCTGGTGGGCTATAGTCCATAGGGTGGCAAAGAGTCGGACACGACTGAGCAACTAAGCACACACGCGTTAATCTACATACTGACGGTGCAACACAGCATAGTCAGCTGTTGTCAGTAAGAAGGCCATTTCCCAGTGTAGAATTCTACATAGCAAAACAAAAGCCACCTCTTTAACTTACTGTTGAAATATTAAGACTTGGCAACAGCCCAATTAAAAAGAAAAAAAAGACTTGCATTTTGATCTGTTTGGGAGCAGAAATTCATTTGGGGTTCCACTGCACAAAAATGCCAGACCCTGAGGTGACATCCCTTTATGCACCTTTAGATACCTATGTGTCTCCAGCTTTTAGAGGCTACCAAAGGCCTACCATTAAACCGGCTTTACTATGGTCTGGTGGAAGGCTTGTTCTGCTCTCAGAATCCAGAAATCAGAAAGAGGACACTGTGTACTTGAAATGTAATTGTTGATGATCACATGAAACAGTCATGACATAACTAGCTGGAGGCCCACTGCAAATGAGGTAGGGGAAAGACTGTGAAATGTAAAATGTGCTTCAAGAAAGAAACCCTCGAAATGATGCTGGATTAATTTTTTTCTGTGTATGCTCTATTAGTTCTCAGTCTTTATGAAGGGATATTGAGAAACTCAGAAGGAAGTTTCAGCATGGACAAATAAATGAGACAGAATGCACTGTTCCATACATTGGTCATACATTAAATACTGTGCAGTTGTAGGGTTTGCACTTCAACCCACTGTCAACCAGCAACGATTTCCAGGAACTCAGCTGAGAAGATAACTGTTAATTTACCAGCATTCTGCCATGAACACGTACCAAAATTAACTAGGATCTTCTAAAGCCAAAGTAAGCTCTGAGTATCAGACAAATCAACTAATTGTTAACCCATCAAAAAGCAGTATGAAAGTTCTTGAAAACATTTCATTTACTTATTTTTAATATAAATTTATTTATTTTAATTGGAGGTTAATTAGTTTACAATATTGTATTGGTTTTGCCATACATCAATATGAATCTACCACAGGTATACACATGTCCCCATCCTGAACCCCCCTCCGTCCTCCCTCCCCATACTATCCCTCTGGGTCATCCCAGTACACCAGCCCCGAGCATCCTGTATCATGCATTGAAAGTGGACTGACGATTCATTTCATATATGATATTATAACCCTGTATGCGAGACAGCAAAAGAAACACAGATATATAGAACAGTCTTTTGGACTCATTTACTTTTTTAAACAGTTTCTTCAGTAATTTTACAGAATCTGAATTTTTGGTTTATGTTTACATTCACCTGATTTTTCAGATACCATTAGGAAATTAAATATACGGAAAATCCAAGCTAAGTCATTCTTCTGGAAATATTTCCAAAACATATTATATGTAGCTTTGCCTTCTTAAAAAGTACTGAGCATAATTGGACCTCTGGTTGAAGACGTGGGGTTAGAAATGTCCTGGGAAGTATTATAGTTCTCTTTCAGTAGCAGAGTGTTAATGTCACTTCTACTGTAACTTCCCTTCTTGCCACAGTATCTGCCATGGTGGACTGTCCAGCTCCTTTCTGGACTACATAATCATGAATGTTAAATAAGAGTTAGTTATTCGCTATATGAGAGATCTGGAGACAAAGTACCAGGCTCTCATGCAGAGGGTGTGTGGTGTGTGACTACTCTTACAGATTTGGAAACCCTTTTGCAATATGTTCCATGCAGTATGTTCTGGACCGTTAAGGTTGTCAGGTGAATGACCTCTAGAAAAAACATTTAAAGTATATTCTTTAATTTAAAGAGCCAGATTGGGAAATACAAATGAAAACCACAAAGTGACACCATTCATATCCATTCAGTTCATTTCAGTTCAGTCGCTCAGTCGTGTCCGACTCTTTGCGACCCCATGAACCGCAGCACGCCAGGCCTCCCTGTCCATCACCAACTCCAGGAGTTCACTCAGACTCGCTTCCATCGAGTCAGTGATGCCATCCAGCCATCTCATCCTCTGTGGTCCCCTTCTCCTCCTGCCCCCAATCCCTCCCACCATCAGAGTCTTTTCCAATGAGTCAACTCTTTGCATGAGGTGGCCAAAGTACTAGAGTTTCAGCTTTAGCATCATTCCTTCCAAAGAAATCCCAGGCTTGATCTCCTTCAGAATGGACTGGTTGGATCTCCTTGCAGTCCAAGGGACTCTAAAGAGTCTTCTCCAACACCACAGTTCAAAAGCATCAATTCTTCGGCGCTCAGCCTTCTTCACAGTCCAACTCTCACATCCATACATGACTACTGGAAAAAACATAGCCTTGACTAGACGGAGCTCAGTTGGCAAAGTAATGTCTCTGCTTTTGAATATGCTTTCTACGTTGGTCATAACTTTTCTTACAAAGAGTAAGTGTCTTTTAATTTCATGGTTGCAGTCACCATCTGCAGTGATTTTGGAGCCCCCAAAATAAAGTCTGACACTGTTTCCACTGTTTCCCCATCTATTTCCCATGAAGTGATGGGACCGGATGCCATGATCTTCGTTTTCTGAATGCTGAGCTTTAAGCCAACTTTTTCACTCTCCTCTTTCACTTTCAGCAAGAGGCTTTGTAGTTCCTCTTCATTTTCTGCCATAAGGGTGGTGTCATTTGCATATCTGAGATTACTGATATTTCTCCTGGCAATCTTGATTCCAGCTTGTGCTTCTTCCAGCCCAGTATTTCTCATGATGTACTCTGCATAGAAGTTAAATAAGCAGGATGACAATATACAGCCTTAGGATGGCTACAATAAAAAGAGAGAAAAACTGGAGAAACTGGGGCTGTTGAACATTGGTGGTGGGAATGTAAAATAGTGCAACTGCTGTGGCAAGCAGTCTGACGGTTCCTCAAAATGTTAAACAGTTACGATATGACCGAGCACTTTTATTCCTAGGTATAGACACAGAAGAACTGAAAGCAGGGTCTTGAAGAAATATTTGTACACTCATGTTCATAGCAGCACTATTCACAATAGCCAAGAGGTTGATCCATCCATCAGCAGACGGGTGGATATACAAAATGTGATATATCCACACAATGAGATAGTATTCTACTCTAAAAAGGAATAAAGTATTGACACATGCCACATGAATGAACCTTGAAAAAAAATGATGCTAAGTGGAAGAAGCCAGTCATGATGGCCACATGCTGTATGGTTCCATTTCTATTAAATCTTGAGTCAGAAAGCAAGTTAATGGCTGTAAGAGCCTGGAGAATAGAACAAAGTGGAGTGACAACTGAATGTGTATAGGGTCTCCTTTGAGGGCGATGAAAGTATTCTGGAATTAGATAGTGGGGATGGCTGCACAATTTTCAAATATACTAAAAGCCCATTCACTAAACTGTATACTTTAAACGAGTGAACTGGACAGTATGTGAATTATATACTGAAAAAGCTACTTATTAAGTCTAAAGAGACACAACAACAACAAAAAGTCTCACAGGTGATACCCCAATCTTTTCTTTCTTAGATTCTTCTTACGCACAAATTCTTCTAAGTAGTACTCCTAAGTTGAACTTCAAGAGTAAATTCATTTCCACATTTGTATTATAGAAAGTACTTCTAAAAGAGTATGTCTTGTGAGTTTGTAAGTTTATGTTTAAAGAAGTAGTCAAATTTAGTCCTATAACTAAATCATATAGGTTGCCTAAATACATTTGAAAGAAGAAATAACAAAAAAGAATATATATCTATATAATTTTTTTTTCTCAGTGCATAAGACAGTGAGTGAGGTTCTGGAGGAGGATTTTTTCTATCGGTCTATCAAGTACAGAAACAATAATAAATAATAAATTTGAACTTTAAACTTTGACAAAGGAAAAATACAAACAGGAATTGAACTCTGGCCATGCATTTTATATAAGACAGAGGGAATGGGAGAAGGAATTTTCTTCATTTTTAAAATTGGCCTGTAACCTCTGATGGGCCTCTGGCCAGTTCCTCAAAACATTTCCAGCCAGAACTTGTCTGCATGTCTTCCTTCAGACTGGAACTATTTTTGGAGCTGGCACAGAACCAGCTAGGTGCAACAACTAAAAACAGCTGGTGTGACAGTGCAGAGACATTCCCTCATGCAGCTTTGCTCATCATGTATAAAAGCCGGGGGTGAGGGGGTCCATTGTAAAAATCAACTTTGGGAGACAACACAACTTTATCTTCACTACTTTAGACTTGAGTAATAGGAATGCAATTTTGCTTTTCATGATTCTAAGGAAGAGCTTTAAAAGTTACCATTTCTTAGTACATTTGTACTTGTACAGCATTTGCAGCTCACAAGTGTTTTTATCTCATTGATCTTTGGAGCCCTAAAAATACTCTACAGCATAGGAGATAACCCAAAAAGACCAGTGAAAGAAATGAAGTTCAAGGAGGTTAAATTATTTATCTGAAGTTACAAAGCCTTTAGTGGTAGAAGCATAGCTCCTGGCAAGATTCTCTGACTAAATCTCATGCTTAGATCCTGGTAGAGAAATGTAGCAGTTTCCTACCTCTTATCTCTCTTAGGAATCTTTAACAAGGAAAATCAAGCATTTCTGTGTAGTACTTAAGATTCCTTCTCAAAGTTATGTTCACACATATTGTAGTGCCATCTTCATAATATCTCTAAGTTGTGCTATACCAACATTTATCCATGTCTACCATATGCCAAGCACTGTTCTAGATGTGGAACAAGACAGATAAGGTCTCTGCTATCATGGAACTTCCTATGATCATTTAAATAGAGAAGAAACAAAAGGCCTAGTGAAGTAGAATGATTATGAGAGTTTATGAAGGGCTGGAAGCAGACTCTACGTATTCTAACATGGGGCTCCAATTCACCCATGAATGGTACACCAAGCACTGTAACTTAATGACATTCTTAAACATACACTCAAACATTATTGAATAGAAACAAGTCACTAAAAGCAGTATTGTAATTTAAAAAATAAATAAATAAATAAATAAAAGCAGTATCCCAGAAATTATCAAGTTTTACTTCCTTTAGGATTCTTCTTGAAGAGAGTACTACTGTTCCTATTTTATAGATGGAGAAACAGAGGTTGGGAAGGGTTAATCTTGCACAGCTTCATGTAGCTACCATCAAAACATGGTTCAAACCCACCAGTCTGAGACCAGAGCCCACCTTCTTAATCATGTCACAATATTATATCTCTCTTATGGTATGGATCACACTTTTATTATAGGCTCTTAACTTTTCTCCCTTATTAGACTGTAAATTCCATAAAAATAGAGACCATGTCTTACTTAGTTTTTCTCATTTCAAGTTAGAGTATTTAAGCATTTCTTGGGATTCTTACTGTGAAAGGTCAAAGATTAAATGGTAACTAACCCTTTCAAGTAAGGAGTGTTGTCAGTTGAGCACCTTCTAGGCTGACTGAGCTTTGGCCACCTCTGTCAGTTTCATATCTATCAGACACATAAAATCGAGTATTTTCACATAATTCTAGCTTTCAAGTTGAAGTATTAATATCTGAAATTCTTAATATATACAGCACTCAGTTTCCATAAGAAATGGTCTATTACTGCTCTTTTGATAGCAACAATATCTTATCTTGGATTTTTTTAAATGTCATGATTATTTTGATAGGGACTGCATTAAGTATGTAGATTTCTTTGGGTAGCATGGCCAATTTTTCTAATACAAGAGCATGGGATATATTTCTATGTCTTTAAATCATCTTCAATTCCTTTTATCAATGTTTTATAGTTTCAGAATATAAGTCTTTTATTTCCTTGGTCAGCTTTATTCCTAAGTATTTTTTCATGTGATTTTTAAAGGAGGTGTTTTTTTTTTTTTTACAGAATTGGAACAAATAATCCTAAAATTAATATAGAGCTGTAAAGACCCCAAATTGCCAAAGCAATCTTGAAGAAAAAGAAAAAAGCTGGAGGTATCATGCTCCCTGACTTTAGGCTATACTATAAAGCTACAGTAATCAAAACAGTGTGGTACTGACACAGAAACAGACACATGTACCAATGGAACAGAATAGAGAGCAAGAAAATAAACTGACACACCTATAGTCAATTAATTTTCAACAAAGGAGCCAAGAAGATACGATGGAAGAGACAGCTTCACTGCAGCACTATTTACAAGATAGTAAAGATAGCCAAGATAAAGTCTAGGTACCCAACAACAGATGACTGGATAAAGAAAATGTGGTGTGTGTATATGTGTATGTATGCGTGTGCTTAGTCACTTAGCCACGTCAGACTCTTTGCAACCCCATGGACTATAGGCTGCCAGGCTGCTCTGTCCAAGGAGATTCTCCAGGCAAGAATACTAGAGTGGGTTGCCATATCCACCTCCAGGGGACCTTCTCAACCCAGGAATTGAAGCCAGGTCTCCTGCATTGCAGGTGGATTCTTTACCATCTGAGCCACCAGGGAAGCATATATATATATACATATATACACACACATAATGGCATACTACTGAGCCATAAAAATGAAATATTGCCATATTCAGCAACATGGACGGACCTAGAGAGTAGCATATTAAGTGAAAAAGTCAGAGACAGAAAGACAAATATCATATATCACTTATATATGGAATTTAATATATGATATAAATGAACTTATTTATAAAACAGAAACAGACTCACAGACATAGAAAACTAACTTACGGTTACCAAAGGGGAAAGGGATGGGAAGAGATAAATTAGACGTTTAGGATTAGCAGATACAAACTACTATATATAAACAGATAAACAACAAGGTCCTACTGTATAGCATAGGGAATCATATTCAATATCTTATAATAAGCTATAATGGAAAGGAATATGAAAAAAATATATATATGTTACATATATTTAAAGGTTCACATATTTTCTCATGGAATTTTCCTTGATGGTAAAACAAAATAAATAAATATTTTCAACTGATACAATGGAAATAGCACCTTGCTCCAGAGTGGCTTGCAAGGTCACTGACAGCAGCTACTTTCGCCCTCACTTTTTGCTACATTTTCCTCATCTCCTCCTTTCCTTTGCCTTCCCTTCACAAGTCAGCACATAACACAGAAAAATTGCCAGTGCCTGGTCCAGAAGATCACAAAGATGTTCTCTGGCAGCTAAAGCAATATCACAAGAGGCATTTCTTTAAATGCACTTATCAACCTCCTGAATAAACAATGAAAACAATGTTTTCTTTCTTTCCATTTTAAGCTTTCCTTACATCTGTATTACCTCGGAATTCCTCGTGGCCATTTATTTTGGCTCTATGAATATATGACATGCCTGCCACACACTGCTTGAATTGGCAGGCTGACAAAGTTTAAAAGCTTTCAAGTTTTCGAATTTGCTTCAAGTTCTATTTCCCTCACATGTTTTGCTTAGTGGTCCACCAACCTGTGTTCTTTAAGCATATGAGAGGTCCTCAGATCTACAGATGGAAACCATGATTTTACAAGCATCTGATGGAAAACTGAGTTTTCTATCTGAACAAAAAACAAGTCTCTGAAAATAAGGATATTTCACCTATGTGCAGAACTTTTCATTAAGCTTTTTTTTTTTTTTTAAGCCTCACTGAATTTTTTCACAATATTCCCAGGATAATAACTTTATCTTTTTAAAAATCAGGTAAGTCAAATTATTCTCTTTCATAAAGCAATTAAAAGACCCACCTCAGTTCATACACTGGGGAGAAAAAACAGGTGGGGAAAAAAAAACAGGTGCTACAGTGTCTCTTTCAAACATACCTCTGGCAAGACATGTGATTGGTTTTGTTGGTCAGAGGAGTTCCATCTTTTTTATTAAAAAAAAAAGGTACATCTCTTTAAAAATAATATATTAAATTATGAGAATTTGCTAATAAATGCCATGTAAATATTTAAAACTAATCCAGTTTAACATAAAAACAACATAAAACTGGATTCTAAACACAGTTGTTATTTAAAAGCACTGGTTAATTGCTTATGTCTGTGGGACAGAAATCCCAGAGCCACTAAAAGATAACAAAAAAACTGAATTTAAAATTGAAGACAACAGAAACAATATATTTGGAGATTTAAATCCTATAATGTTTAAGCATTTGAGATGAAAGAAATACAAAATGTCACAAGACTGACTGCATTTAATATGTGCAGGGTGATTTTGCTGAAGATTCATTCAACAAATATTTATTGAGCATCCAATTGACCTGGGCAGTGATCCAGGTGCTGGGGATGCAAAGGTGAACATGATTAAATCCTGGTCCTGAGAACTGTACATTCAATTGGTTGGCCATGAATGAAGACGGGAGGGTGGCGAAAATAAACAAAAATTCATACCATCATTCATTTTATCTATTTAAAAATACCTATTATGATTTCCTAAAGTTCAAACAACTGAGGTCTTTAAAAACGTTCATGTGGAATAATAAATGTTGGTGACAATGTGGAAAAAAAGGGAACCCTTGTACATTGTCAGTGGAAATGTAAATTGGTGCAGCCACTGTGGAGAACAGTATAGAGGTTCCTCAAACTAAAAATAGAACTGCCATATGATCCAGAAAATCCTGGGTATATATCCCAAGAAACTGAAAACATTAGTTTTCAAATGTACATGCACCCCCAATGCTCAAAGGAGCATTATTTACAACAGTCAAGATATGGAAACAACCTAAGTGTCCATCGACAGATGAATGGATAAAGAAAACGTGGAACACATATACAATGGAATACAACTCAGCCAGAGAAAGGAATGAAATGTTACCATTTGCAACAACATGGATGGACAGAGAGGGTATTAAGCTTAGTAAAATGTGTTAAGAGAAATACTGTATGTTATCATTTGTATATGGAATAAAAACATTAAATCAGTTTATGTATCAAAAAAGCAGACTCACGTAACACAAACGAGTGGTTGCCAGTGGGGAGAGGGAAGGAGAGGGGGCAATTTAAGGGTAGGGGGTTAAGAGCTACAAACTACTATGCATAAAATGAGCTACAAGAATATATTGTAGAACACAGGGAATATAGGCAATATTTTATAATAGCTATAAACAGAGTACAATCTTTCAAAATTGTGAATCACTATGTTGTATACCTGAAACTTTTATATTAATAATATCATAAATCAACTATATTTCCATAAATAAATTTAAAGAAATAATTCATGTGAGAAAATATCAGTTAATCAACAAACATTCATTATGTCCACCAACTTTAGGCACAGACTTAGGTCACATGCATCGGAGGAACCAGATGAGTTTAAAACACTGCCTGTACTCAACAAACCTCTATTGAGTTGGGGAGATACGAACAACATGATATGAAATAAAAGCAAACAATGTAGACAACTGGGGCTTTCCGGGTGGCTCAGTGGTAGAGAATCCATCTGCCAAACAGGAACACAGGAAACACTGAGTCAGTCTCTGGGTGGGAATGATCCCCTGGAGAAGGGAACGGCAAACCACTACAGTATTTTTGCCTGGGAAACCCCATGGACAAAGGAGCCTGGTGGGCTTTATACTTCTTGGAGTCACAAAGTGTCGGACACAACTTAGCGACTAAACATCAGCAGCAGTAATGTAGACAATTAATGGCAAAATTCAATGACATTAACAACAAATGGGATGAGAGTTCTGAGAAGAGGATATCACTCAGGCCTGAAGTTGTCAAGGGAGTTTTCTAAGAAGAGAAAGTGGAGCTGGACCTTAAAGAATGAGAAGGACCTAGGTGAGGGCAGAACCTAGGTGAGGGTAGAGGGTCAGAGAGACTTCCTGGAAAGAAGAACAGCACAGATGAGGATGAGAAGATTTTGTAGGATGGTGAGCAGACATGGGCTAGCTAGGATAGCAGGTTCATACTTTGGTAGAGAAATTAAGTGTAGGTAGTTTCTGAAGATTCTTAAAAATGGCTCCAAGAGTGTGTGCTTACTATAGAAATAGGAGCCTTTCTCAAAAGATTTTTAGCAGAGTAGAAACTTAGTGGCCATAAACACAATATGGTTAACAATGATCCGCCCTTGAAAAATTGTTTTATTTAAGGAGCCCACAACACTATCAGAGCAAAGTTTACACACCTGACACACTGGAAGAATAGATGACAGAGAAGTGGGTGGGAGCCAGAGTGTTTCTCTCTAGTTCACAGGCTTTGGGAGGATAGGACAGGCAATGATTCAAGTCAGGCTGGCATGAAAAGTAGATTAAAAAAAAAAAAAAACAAATGGAAAGTGCAGCTTCCTGCTTTCATTTTAATTACACATTTATCAATGACCCCCATCATTAAGGTCACATAACTAGTCCAATTTTACAAAGTAGCTCAAATGCTTTGCAATCTCAATCTTTTAAATTCCTTTTAAAAACATAGTTGAAATTTCAACAAGGACATTTTTTTTTCAGATTTTGTCACAGAACAAGCTCATGCCAGGAATTACATTTAGATAGCAATTTTTTGGCTGTAATAGCATCCTGTAAATTCTTGCTACAGGACTTTAACCAGCACCTCAGTGACTGGAAAACGTTCACACTCCTCCCAAAGTACATACTGAACTGAACTCAATTGAATTTTCATGGCCAATTTACTCACTGATAAGATCTGGTTGAACACGGACTATTCACCAACACACACACGTGCACAAATTGCAAAACAACCAGCAGAAGCTATCACAAAATGTTTAATTATCCTTTAAATACTTACAAACAACTCAAGGAACTCTTTAGTCAAATTTGTGAGTCACATAAGAATCACTATTGTCAGAGAGGTAAACTAAAGTAGCATCTAAGTGATTTGATCATGTAAAGGGATTCATCCCTATCTAGGCAGGCATCCTTACCTGACTTCATCACTGGTATTGTGCCCAATAAATTCAGACTCTCAATCTCAGTACAAAACCTCCAATCCTTTTCAGGAGCATTTATAAGACTAGTGAAAGGATAGAGGAAAAAAAGCTTTATGGCTAAAAAAGCTGGATGAGGACCAAACACACCCTGATTTCAAGGATCAAGTAATTTAATACATCAATGCCCAAAGTTCTAGTCGATTTGAAGGGAGTTTTCTGGGAAAGTAAATTTCCTGAGCAAGAATACACAAGAGTTCTGTCCTCTATCTCTGAAGTTACTATTGCTAGAGGCATGATTTCATATTCACATTATACACATGACTGTAATGAATATCTGTAAGCTAATTGCCTAGAGTTAACTGGAAAGCTGGCTACTTTAGTAAAGAGTTATTCACCAAGAAAAAAAGAGAGAGGGCTCAAAATTAGAAATAAAAGAGTAGATATTACAACTGATATCATAGAAATACAAAGGATTATAAGAGACTACTATGAGGAATTAAACACTAGCAAATTGGACAACCTAGAAATACTGGATAAATTCCTAGAAACACACTACTAACTAAGTCCAAATCATGATGAAACAGAAAACTAGAACAGATCAATAACAAATAAGGTGACTGAATCAGTAATCAAAAACCTCCCAACAAACAAAAGTCCAGGACCAGATGACTTCACTGGTGAATTCTACCAAACATTCAAAAAAAAAATTAATATAGATCCATCTCAAACTCTTCCAAAAAATAGAAGAGAATGGTTCTTTTCCAAACTCATTTTACAAGGCCAGTATCACCCTGATATCAAAACCAGCCAAAACTGCCACAAGAAAAGAAAATTATAGGTCAATATCCCTGATGCACATAGATACAAAAATCCTCAATAAAATATTAGCAAACTGAATTCAATAATACATTAAAAGATAAGACACCTTCAAATAATATACAAATACCAAATCACTATGCAATATCTGAAACTAATATAATGTATGTCAATTATACCTCAATGAAATTTATTTTATTTTTTAAATTATTATTTATTTATTTTAAAATTCCTGGTCAAGTGGGATTTATTCCAGGGATAGAAGGCTGATTTAACATCTACACAACATTAACAAAATGAAGGATAAAAATCATATGATAATCTCAAGAAAAATCATTTGACAAAATTCAGGACCCATTTATGATAAAAACTCTCAACAAAGGGTATAGAGGAACATAATGAAAGCCACATACAACAAGCCCACAGCTAATATCATACTCAATGATTAAAAGCTTAAAGCTTTTCTGTTAATATCAGGAACAAGACAAGTGACATTTTCAGACACTTTTTATTCAATGTCATACTGAAAATCCTATCCAGAGAAATTAGGCAAGAAAAAGAAACAAAAAGAAATCCAAGTTGAATGGGAAAAAGTATTTGCAGATGATGTGGTATCATATACAGAAAACTCTCAAAACTCCATTAGAAAACTTTTAAAACTAGTAAGTGAACTCAAACAAGTTGTAGGATACAAAATCAATACAAAAAGCTTGCTGTGTTTCTATACACTAATAATGAACTACTGGAAAGAGAAAGTGAGGAAACAATCCTATTTACAATTGCATCAAAAGAAGAAAATACATAGGAATAAATTTAACCAAGGAGGTAAAAGACCTATATATTGAAAGCTATAAGACATTATAAAAGAAATTTAAAAGACAGAAATAAATGAAAAGATATTCTGTGCACATGGATTGAAATAATTAATATTGTTAAAGCATCCATACCACCCAAAGCAATATCCAGGTTCAATACAAGCCCCATCAAAATTCCAGTCAGACTCTTTACAAAAATAGAGGATCAGTCCTAAAATTTGTATGAGACTATGAAAGACTCCAAAGAGCCAAAGCAATCTTGAAAAAGAATAAAGCTGGAGGCATCACTCCATGGTATTGATTTCAAACTATATTACAAAGCTATAGTAATTACAGTATTCTATAAAAACAGACACACAGTTCAATGGAAAAGAATAGAGACCCCATCAATAAACCCACTCATATATGGTCAATTAATTTATAACAAAAGAAGCCAAGAATGCACAATGAGGAAAGGATAGTGTCTTCAATAAACCGTGTTGGGAGAACTGGCTAGCCACATGCAAAAGAATGAAACTAAACCATTATCTTATACCACACACAAAGATTCACTCAAAATGGATTAAAGATTTAAATATAAGACCTGCTGGAAGAAAACATAGGTGGTAACCTCCTTGACAAAGATCTTGGCAATGATTTTTTGAACCTGCCACCAAAAATAAAAGCAACAAAATAAAAAATAAGTGGGACCACACTGAAATATAAAGCTTCTGCACAACAAAGGAAACCAACAACAGAATAAAAAGGCAACCTACCCAATAGGAGAAAATATTTGCAAATAATGTATCTGATAAAGGGCTAACATCCAAAATACATAAAGAACTCCTATAACTCAATGGCAAAAAAAAAAAAAAAAAAGCCAAGGAATCTGATTTTAGAATGTGCAGAAGATCTGAATAGACATTTTTTCCAAATAGGATATCCAGGTGGCCAACTGATACATGAAAAGATGCTCTACATTGTTAATCATCAGAGAAATCACAATGAGCTATCACCTCACACCTGTTAGAAAGGCTATTATCAAAAAGACTGGAAATAACAAATTTTGGTTTGGATGTGAAGAAAAAGGAACATTAGTGCACTCAATCCAGTATGGAGGTTCCTCAAAAATTAAAAATAGAACTACCATATGATACAGCAATCTCACTTCTGGGTATTTATTTGAAGAAAACAAAAACACTAAATGGAAGATATATATGCACTTCCATGTTCAATGCAGCATTATTTACATTAGCCAAAGTATAGAAAGAACCCAAGTGTACATAAATAAACTGTGATATACATGTATATATGGTGGAATACTATTCAGCCATAAAAACGAATGAAATCCTGCCATTTGTGACAACATGAATGGACCTTGAAGGCTTCATGCTAAGTGAAATAAGTCAGAGAAAGACAAATACCATATGATCTCTTACATATGGAAAAAAAAATACATACATACACATATATAAAACCAAAGTATTCTTACAGAAAACAGATTGGTGGCTGCCAGGGGTGAGGGTGGCAGAAATGGATGAATATTTTGTTTGCTTAAATAAATTGAAATTTTTAAAAAGAATTAAAAGTGAAGAGTTTGGAGAACAGACAGGACAGAATCTTAAGTTCTCTATTTCCCAAACTTTATACTGTCCTGAGAATATCCTTAATGGCCTCTAAAATAAGAATTCCATTTCTCGCTTGATATTTCAGAGTGATTTGTACTAGATTGGAAATTATGAGTGTTTCTTTATAAAAAAATTTAGAGAAAATGTAAAATAGGTTGTTCTTTTAACATCTTTTAACCAAATTTTGGACAAGTAATAAATGGCTTTGCTAACACTAAAGAAAGATGTGTGACTATAAGACTATCATTATACAGTTGTCTTCCTGGCCCAGGTAGAATAGTTCTCGTTTGTCTTTCAAGGTCAGTGGCAACAAGTCTCAAAGGAAAGATTACAAAAAGTTGAAAGGAATTGGAAAAAAGATCTCTTTAATTGTACCCTGAGAATGGAAAGCAACACCTAAACCCTGAAATATAATACTTATTATCTTCTATAAGAACAATTCTGAAATCTATCAACTTCAATTCCAGCTTGCCTCAATAAATGAGAAAATAACTTATGTTTCTACCTCTGTAAGGTGTATAGTTTAAATCCAGATTTCAGATTTTAAAAAGGAAGGCATAGAAAAATCAAGCCCATATCAAATATGAAAATAACCCCAAATAACTGTAAATTACAGCAGAATTATCAAAGCCACTAAGGAGCAAAGTATATTGATTACTTCAGCCTTGAACAGAGGCCCAGAAAGGTTCATCTACTTGGCTAAAATGTCTGAAATTGTTAGTTTACACATGAAGAGTGCATAGTCTGATTTCATCATATCTGATATCTTGTGGTCAGATGGGTGGGCAGATTCCAAACATTTAACCCAATTGTCCTGATTCATTTAGTTCCTTTCACTGACATCACATTTCCATGTTTGAGCTTAATTCCTGCCTAAGGGTGAATTTCAAACCTCTGGAAAACAGAAGGGTGCTCTCTGAAGCTTTGAATCCCTGGGAAAAGGTAGTCCCTTGGCACTAATATTATAAGGACTTATTGACCCCAGTGGACCTGTGTCTTCCATTAATTTCAATGCAACTGCCTCAACACCCTCTTTCAGTATCAGAGAAAACCACCTTTGCACACATAATTTTGTCTAAACTGCCTCTCTACTGTAGACAAACTTTAGACTCTATTTTTCTACTATGGTCTACCTGGTCTTCTTTAATTTTTATAACCTTTTTAGAATCAGACTGAGCTCACACCATCTGACCCTCCTGGCCACAGCCTATTGCTAGCCAAAACATACAATATGGCATATTCCTCCTGCTAACCCAATGTTTGGTTTTGGTTTCTCTTTTCCTACTTCTGTCTATGAGTCCATTTCTCCTCTGTCCTCTGTGGTCAGAATAAATATACCAATTATTCCATTAAACTATTCTCTATATCAATTTCAAATCAATTTTATTGACTAAAAATTCCAAGAGTGTGTTTAGGGTTCACAAAATAACCACTAAAACACAATGAGAAGGGTAAGTGTTTTGCTGAGCAGACTTTAAGATGTATTCTAAAGTGGTATCTTAGTTATTAAACAACTGGTACTTCTAGATGTTAACACTTATGGAGCTCTATTTTGTGCCAGACATTGTGTTAAGAGTTTTATATTTATTATCTCATTCAATCATCCCAATATTCTATGAAGTAGATAATATTAAGGAGCAATGTTAAAGTCTAATTTCAAAACAAAATCTGTCACAAATCTCAGTTCCAGACTTGTCACCAAATAGAGGTGCTGAGTTTTTCAATATTTAAAGTTCTCAGATGTCACAGTAATAGTCATGGATTCTAATCTAAAAATCTCCAGTTTCTCAATTTTATTCCCAGCTTCCTGTAATTACAATATGAAAGCTCATTACTGCCTATCCATGGAAGCCAGAGGATCCTGAATTGCTTAAAAATTTTTGAATATATCTTTTCATGCATGTCCGGCAAATAAGTTAGAAAATGCTCGACACATTGGGTTTAAAATCACCTATTCAAATGAACATGTGGTCCAGAAATCTGGCATCCAGCTGGCAGAAGGGAAGCATAAAAGCCTTTGGGCATTCTAAATCCCTCCCCCAATAATAAAATTCTCTATAAAAAAAATGGCTGTTCGAATCAAAGTGAAAACTCTGAACCAAGATGGACAAATTATGAAAAAACTGTGAAGCTATAATACTACAGCAAAGTAGCCAGCACCTTTTAAATCTCTTCTCTCTGTGATAATTTGTAAACTTGCTATATCACAACCTAGAGTATGTAAATCAAAAGGAGAAGGCAAAATAAAAATGATTTTTCTACATGATGATTTCAGGACGTGATCTGAGTAAGAGCCTGAAAAGAAAGCAGGATTTGAAAATAAAACTTAAGGAAATGGTGAAATCAAACCAACAAGGAACTCTGTTCACTAAGGTAAGCACCAACATATATGGAAAATAAGAAACTATTAATAACTATAGATAAGAATCATTCAAAAATCAACTCAGTTTAAATGGCCAAGCAAAAAGGAGGAGGAGGAAGAGAGGGAGTAATGGCTTAAACGTTGAATTAAAGAGAGTATTTATATTTATACTCAGGTGAATGGAATCTCATTAAAATGAATAAAATTCTATACTGCAATTACCACGTTGTGTTCATCAATTTAAAATCATGTGAGCATATCTTATATGAATGATAAGGAAATTAGGTTAACATGATATCATCTATATCACCAAGTACTGAATGACTAAAATGACTATATTGAACTGCCATATAATTCAATGTTATCAATAAAGGAAACCAAAATGCCTCGATTCTATTTTAAATAGCAGTACCTGCCTGCAATGCAGGAGACTGGGGTTCGATCCCTGGGTCAGAAAGATTCCCTGGAGAAGGAAATGGCAACCCACTCCAGTATTCTTGCCTGAATAACTCCACAGACAGAGGAGCCTGGCAGGCTACAGTCCATGGGGGTTGCAAAGAGTCAGACACGACTGAGCGACTAACACACGTGTCACAAAAGATCATAAAGGTTCTCAGCATAATAGAAACTTCTTCAATTTACACTGACATAAAACTGAGCTTAAATTCCCAGTGTCCAAATATGGATGATAGCATCACTTGTACTTGTTCCACTAAAATCATTCAAGCCTCGAGAAGAAAACAATTTTCCAATAAGTAATCACCATAACAATACAACTTGCGTTATTAGTTTTGTCAAAAGTCAAAAAAGATTCTTTCACCAAGGGATAAAGACTTTAAGAATGCTGGAGTTGCAAATAATCCTGAAAGATCAAGTCTAGCCTCAGGGAAGTAAATGAAGGACTCTAAGCCATTGAGGGTAGATGGCTCATGTCCAATTACTGAATACATATTGATCGTAGTTCACCATAATCTCTCTCACAAATACATTCTTCACACACGTGTTATTTGTATTTCTTTTGGCTGTGCTGGGTCTTCGTTGCTGGCCATGGGCTTTCTCTAGTGGTGGTGAGGTGGGCTTGTCTTTGCTGCAGCATGTGCGCTTCTCATTGCGGTGATTTCTCTCGCTGCAGAGCACGGGCTCTAGGCACGCGGGCGCCAGTAGTTATGGCCTGTGTGCTTCTGTCGTTGAGGCTCAAGGGCTCTAGAGCACAGACTCAGTAGTTGTGGAGCATGGGCTAAGTTGTTCCTTGGCGTGTGTGATCTTCCCAGACCAAGGACTGAACCTGTGTCCCCTACAGTGGTAGGGGGCTTCCCATCCATTGTGCCACCAGGTAAATCCCAAACATTTATTAACGATTAACTTTGGTTATATATAACTAGATGTCAAGGGTATAAACATGAGTAAGTCATAGCTCCTCATGTTTGCATTTTATTTTCAAATGTAAACAAATTTGGAAATGATAATCTTAATGGATAGATGACATGATTTTAGGAATTCAGATGTTACATACCTTTCATTTAAAAATAACTTATGACTTATGTTAAGGCCCACAAGGTTACTAACAGGCCAAACTATAATATCCTTAGGAATTCACTCACTCCATGTGTGACCATGTTCCTCAGGCATCTTCCTACAAATATCCATGTGACTTTTCTACAGTTCAGCTCTGTGTCTGTCTCAAGGAAGACTTCCTAAGCCTTCATTGCTAGAAGGCTGATACTTCCTCTTCCTCGCTCCCATTCTTGCACTCACTACAAGATGACTTCCATTTCCACGATTCTATTAAAACGTTCTGCATTCTATAACTGCACTCAAGAATAAAAGAATAATGCTAACACTGCCAGAAATGTAAGTATGTTTAATGTTACCTGCCCTAGCACAGTACTTGGAGCAACTAGATTCTCAATAAATGCTAAGTTTAAAACTATATAAATAATAAAGGTGGCAGTATACAAAACATAGTGCTCATTTTTAAAAAATCTCTGAATTGTCCATTGTGTGCAAGAATGCATATATTTACAAAAATTATTTTTTCCCTTCATTTATCCTCAAAATATCTTTTAGGTACTATCTACAAGGCACTGGATAGGGTTCCTCTTCTTACGGACTTTTTTTATGTTTCATTTAAAATTTTTTACTGGAGTGTAATCACTTCACAATACTGTGTTAATTTCTACTGTACAACAAAATGAATTGGCTATATGAATACAAATACCCCCTCCCTCTTAAATCCATCCCCCAATCCCACCCATCTAGGTTATCACAGAGGGAGCTGAGGGTCCCTCTCATGGACTTTAATACTCTAACAAACTACAATTGTGATGCCACACACTTAATAAGCCTGTTTATAGAAAGAAGGGTACAACATGATTTTATTAATGTATATATTTTAAGGCAGAATAGAATTGTAGAATGTGCTTCCGTAGAAATGGAGAAATCTCACTTGTTTCTCAGGGGGCAGCTTCTCACCTCTACCAAGCAGAAGGCATCAAACAGTTCTCAAACAGAACTCTTCGTCATGAGTCTGTTGTAGGATGGCTGTGCAACTATTTCTGTGAACCACTTTTGCACAGGACCTGGTACCTGAAACTTAATAGGCTCTCAATCCATTTGTTTTCATTGCACAGATGAGAAAACTAAGGCCCAGGAAAATGAAAAGGTCAGTTCTGTAGCATATAGAATGAGCTTTAGAATCACAAAGACCTGGATTTGATCCTTGGTCAAGATATTGAACCTCATCATCTGTTTCCTAGTAGAATTCAATCATATGGCAGATGTGAAAATCCCTGGTGTGAGGTGAAAGTGAAGTTGCTCAGTCGTGTCCGACTCTTTGTGACCCCATGGACTGTAGCCCACCAGGCTCCTCCACCCATGGGATTCTCCAGGCAGAATACTGGAGTGGGTTGCCATTTCCTTCTCCAGGGGATCTTCCTGACCCAGGGATTGAACCAAGGTCTCCTGCATTGCAGGCAGACGCTTTAACCTCTGAGCCACCACACTCCATAAATCCAAGATCCAGGTTGATAACATAGAACTTGTTCCAGACATGGTAGGCTGGTTGTTAGGCATTTAAAGAAAGTGAAAAATGTATAAATGAGCAAATTATGGTATTAATTTGATGTTTAGGTTTGACTTGAGTCAAAACAAACATTTAAATAAATTCAGTGTGGGAAGAGAACAAAGGACCTAGATGGAAAAAAAAAGTAAAGAGCTCCCCTAGGGGCAGAAAACAGCTGATGTAACAGTATCCCTAGAGACTGAAGTAGAACTTAACTAGATATTAGCACATCAGTTAATTAAAAAGGAAAAAGTTTTACATGATCAAAATAAAGGTATAGTGCTTCAAGGTGGCAAAAACGAACAGAATAAATGGAAGTAGAATTTTTCCAGATCTTTAAGCAGAACCTTTTTCAGACCTTATAAAGAAAACCTGAATAAAGTCTCATGAAAAATCGGAAAACTTATGAGAACAAAAGAGAAAAAAATGAAATGACTCAACTTAAAAAATTAAAAATAAAACCTACCACAGCATAGTAGTTGACATAGAATTTTGAAACAAGAAGTCCTTGTTCACAGTCTCACCTCTTGCCTCCCAGTTGAAAGACCTTGGACAACTTATCTAAGTCATCTGTACTTCAGGTTCCCCAACCATAAAATGGTGCTAATGACTATCAATCTCACAGGGTTGGTTTGCAGATTAAAATGTGTTAATATTAATATTTACAAAGCACTCTGGACAATGCTTGGCACTAAAAAGTACTTCTGAAATAAATCATCAGACTTGTCTTGTTCAATATGGAAATAGGAATCTGACAAACCTCATCCCATGACTACAATGATTCAACATTTTTTTTAGTGTTTTGCTGTGAATTTACTCCGAAGCCATCAACTTCCTTATACAAACACTTAGGAAATGAGGAACTCTGCAGATAAACAAGCAAATATAAAGGCAAGAAGCTGACTTGTTTTCTTTTTTCCAGATGGATCTAGGGGTGAAAATAGAGAGTGTGGAGATGCACATGATAGCTCAGCACAGTGAAGAGCCAGCTCAGAGCTTGAGCTGTTCAACAGTGCATTGACCTGCTTCACTAGGTGATGCGCTTGCTCTTCTGCGCTGGGTTTCTATCACATTGCATTGGAAGTTGCATTAGAAACATCAAAATCGCTGTACTGAGCTAAGACGCCATTAAGCCAGTAACTTTTTATCAGATAGGAAGTACACTGCTAACTTGTAGGCTATATGCATAGCACTACATTTGGTCTTTGAGTAACAAAAAATATATTTAAGATAGATTCCCTTCCCTCAAGTAGTTTATAATCTATTTGGGGAGATAACCTTACCTCTCCAAATTATTAGAGGTAGCATACAATTAAGTTCTGAATGTCTTTTATTTTAGAATACTCTCTCTTATCCAAAGGTAATATTTCTTCTAAATCAGAATGACTGTCTCTATGTGAAAGAAATACGCACTCCAGGGTTCCTGTTTTCCTTTAGTGTGAATATGAAAGTGTTATATCTACCAATGTCTCCCAAATGCGAAGCACTGCCTTGACAGCAGCAGGTCCAGGAAATAAAGGAAAGGAAAGGAGAAAGAGTGACTCTATACATCTTCATTATAAAAATGAAGGCACATAAAATAAGACACACAAAAATCTGTGCCTTATATTGGTAGTTGAGTTGTCTAGTCATGAACTCAAGCAGATCTGAAGTTAAGATACATTCCCCACATTTTTGCTTTAATATGAGCACAAGTCACAGACTCACAGCATGGGCAATGATGATCTACAGGCCAATTCCCTCATTTTCCTGACAAGATAACAGGACTATAAACGATAAATCACTTGGTGACAGTTACAAGAAAGTTAGTGACACAGCCAGCACAAGAGCTCAGTTCTAACAATCAGAATTGAATACTTTTTTCTACATCTTGGAGAAGTTTTAATCTCTCTCTTTCTTTCCTTCTCTGTCTGTGTGTGTGTATGTGTGTCTCCGTCTCCCCTCCCTTATTCTCTTCCTCTATCAGTGTCATTCTCTCTGTCTTTTCTCTTCATATTTAAACTCTTGATTTTCACACATGAGAATACATGTGATCATAAGAACTGAAACCACTGTGTCTCTACTTAATACCATTCTTTTTATTGCAAGGGAAGTTGAAACAACTGCTTTCAAAAGTTCAAAAGAAATAGAGTACTGGCCTCTTTCTACAAAGCAGACTATAAAACTGCCAGGAACTTGCTAGGGAAGTTAATAGATAATCTTTACTATTTGATGCAAATTAGCTTTCAAAACAATACAAGCATCAAAGTCCAAAGGAAAGGAGGAGTTAGAATTCATGACAGTGGCTGGCAGTTAGCTGGGGGAAATGAGACCACCACAGGATTTTCTGAGGCCAATAGAAGATGCAGGCACTTATCTGCATGTGTATATTATATTGCTGGAAACCAGTGCATGAAGACAGGGAAAGGTGCACGGGCTGTGTGTGTGTGTGTGTGTGTGTTATTGAGGTAAGGCATGGAATGCTATAACTGCTGGCTATAAAGGAGCTAAACCTAGTGAGTAATTGTGCTGAATGCATGACATGCTTCTTTTCTATATAAAAATGCCAAGAAATAATACTTCACCCGACCTAAAGAAACCAGACTTAGTCATTTAGAGTGATTTGAACTAGCAGCAAAAGCAATTAACTAGGTCAGCAGAAGAGACAGCTATAGTAGAAAGCCTACAAGAAGCTGTATAAAGGTGTATAGCCTAAAGCTCCTTAAAACACAAAGTTAAAAGGAAGAGAAAAATTCTCCCTGAAGGAAAAAAAAAGAAAGCATGTGAGGTTATTAATAATAAAGTCTGATGGGATAAAGGTACTCATAATTATGTACTTTCATTTCTTTAAATATTTATTTAAAGTGGTGTATCGACCTGTCTATAATCAGTGACTGACTGAATATTTATACTGAACAATTTAATAACTAATTTTCATTGAAAAAAATCTGATCCACACGTTTACTATAAACTCATGACTATGCCAAAGCCTTTGACTGTGTGGATCACAATAAACTGTGGAAAATTCTGCAAGAGATGGGAATACCAGATCACCTAACCTGCCTCTTGAGAAATCTGTATGCAGGTCAGGAAGCAACAGTTAGAACTGGACATGGAACAACAGACTGGTTCCAAATAGGAAAAGGAGTACGTCAAGGCTGTATATTGTCACCCTGCTTATTTAACTTACATGCAGAGTACATCATGAGAAACGCTGGGCTGGAAGAAGCACAAGCTGGAATAAACTCTTGAGAGTTCCTTGGACTGCAAGGAGATCCAACCAGTCCATTCTGAAGGAGATCAGCCCTGGGGATTTCTTTGGAAGGAATGATGCTAAAGCTGAAACTCCAGCACTTTGGCCACCTCACGCGAAGAGGTGACTCATTGGAAAAGACTCTGATGCTGGGAGGGATTGGGGGCAGGAGAAGGGGATGACGGAGGATGAGATGGCTGGATGGCATCACGGACTCGATGGACGTGAGTCTGAGTGAACTCTGGGAGATGATGATGGACAGGGAGGCCTGTCGTGCTGCGATTCATGGGGTTGCAAAGAGTCGGACATGACTGAGCGACTGAACTGAACTGATGGTTACTGTTAGTCATGCACTGGAAGCCCAGAAGGTTAAATTTACAAACAGGCACCACCTAATGGCAGCAAATAGAATTGCAAGCATAGTGGCTTGCCTTCATAATGCTAGAAGTACAAGCATTCAGTTCAGTTCAGTCGCTCAGTCGTGTCCGACTCTTTGCGAACCCATGAATTGCAGCACGCCAGGCCTCCCTGTCCATCACTAACTCGCAGAATGCCACCAAACAACTAAGGCCATGCCTTTACAATAACTGCTTTTCTCACTTTTGTAGTATTTAAAATATATTCATATTATTACAGCTGAATTAACTGTATATCAGCTATCAATGGATAAGATTTAGAAAATGAGTGGATTTTTCATTCATAAACAAATATACTCTGTATAGATAGTAGATTAAACAAAGGCTTAGCTATCACTGTACCTAAAAAGAGGTTGTGTAAAATTTTCTTTAATGGCTAAGAGGAGAATAATGTGGCAGTAGATTATGTGAGGCTGGACCCCGGGGCCATGATGGGCCGCCCCTTCTCTCCCCCGCGAAGGAGCCTCCCAGATCCCGGGGACCAATAACAGGCACACTTCACCAGCTAAAGCTGCCCCACTCCAGCCACGTAGAAGGACCTATCAGCTCACTACCCCTCCGCCTGGCGACCTATCCGAAACCCCGTCCGTTAACCTGACCACCCCTCGCAACGAACCTATATAAGCCGCCTCAACAAGGTCCGGGTGCGGACTTTCTCTATCTGCCTCGTTCAGGTCCAGGAACCTCGCCGGGTAGCGCTTCACAATTAAAAAGCCTGTTAGACACTCTTTTTGGTGTCCTGGTCATCTTTTACCTAACAGATTATTAACATATAAAATGAACGAATGAGAAGAAATAGCTTTTCCTCATCAGTTTTATGAAGAGATAACGCATGTTATTGTACAAAATCTATAGTTCACATAAAATAGATTCAATTAATAAAAACACTGGGTGACCCTTTTAAAAATTGTCATTACTAGAAACCACTTTGGTAAAAATCTTTTCAATATATGTTCTTTTTTTCCTTTTGGTCTTAATAAACAACATACAGTTCACTTCAGTCACTCAGTAGTGTCTGACTCTTTGTGACCTCATGAATTGCAGCAAGCCAGGCCTCCCTGTCCATCACCAACTCCCGGAGTCCACCCAAACCCATGTCCATTGAGTCGGTGATGCCATCCAACCATTTCATCCTCTGCCATCCCCTTCTCCTCCTGCCCTCAATCTTTCCCAGTATCAGGGTCTTTTCAAATGAGTCAGCTCTTCGCATCAGGTGGCCAAAGTATTGCAGTTTCAGTTTCAACATCAGTCCTTCCAATGAACACCCAGGAAAGTAAACCTAATTAAATCTTTCTCTCATTACTAGACATACTTTAATGGCTTAAGGGCAGCATTCCTATGCATCAGTTTTTATTAAGGTTAATAGAAGCTGTTGGGGTTTGGCTTCAATATGAATTGACCTTAGGCTACAACATGGATAATTTTCCTTATAATCTCTGGTAAACTGTTTTATCTCTCCTAATAACCAAATGCAGATAAAATTCTTATTGATTGTGGGTTTCAGACCATTGAGTTCCATTTAGCAGCTCACTGTATTTGAAAAAAATGTATAAACAACCCACAGTAAAAGGAAAAATATGATCTTACAATATAAATTCAAAATTAAATATATCTTATGTGTGTGTGTATATTAAAACTCTTCAGTTGCGTCCGACTCTTTGCAACCCTGTGGACTGTAGCCTGCTGATTGGGGATCCTCTGTCCATGGGATTCTCCAGGCAAGAATACTGGAGTGTGTTTACATGCCCTTTCCAAGGGATCTTCCTGACCCAGGGATCGAACCTCCGTCTTTTTACGTCTCCTGCACTGGCAGGCGGGTTCTTTACCACTAGTGCCACCTGAGAATCGGTGAGACAAATAATGCAAGCTAAAAATCAAGAAACTCTGCTCTTCACAATTGCAAAGGTTGATATGATAACGTAAAGAATGGAAGAACATTCAATTTTCACATCTAGTAGGAATCAGAAATGAGACTTAAAACCCAAGAAAAACACTCATTCCATATTCCATTCCTTTACCAGGTTATTCATATCAACAGAAATGATTAGTAATTAAGTGGAATAGTGCTGTACCTGCTAAAGATGGTACTGTGTTTGCTATCCAAATACACCAGTTATGCTAAGCAGAGTTAAGAAGAGCCTGCTTTTAAAACTATCTGATGCAACAGAAATGCCATTTTCTAAAACCAGATGTAAGCTGAAATGATAAAACAGAATTTAAAAGGAAAAGGAAAGGGAGTAATATAGAAGAAAGGGAGTTATAACAGACTTTTCAGTGCTGAGTGCATTCTGTGTGTGTGTGTGTTCAGTCGTGTCCCACTCTTTGGGACCCCATAGATTGTAGCCCACCAGGATCCTCTGTTCATGGGATTTCCCAGGCAAGAAAACTGAAATGGGTTGCCATCTCCTCCAGGGGATCTTCCTGACCCAAGGATCGTACCTGCGTCTCTTGTGCCTCCAGCATTGGCAGGTGATCTTTACCATTGCACCACCTGGGAAGCCCAGGAGTGAATAGTAGGTTTTCACAAATACATGTTAGCACAAGTATCAATTCTAACATAGAGCCGATCAAAAAGCCTCTCTCAAATAAATTTGGAATGTATACTCACACCTAGAAAACTCTAGGGTACATCTTGTAAGCTAGTATGTATTTATTTTGTTGATACCAGGAACGTAGTAAAAATAAATTAGAATAGTTGTTGTTCATTACAGTGTGAATGAAACAAAGCTGAACTTAGGTTTCAAAGTTCTGCTTCTGAAGAAAATGCATGTGGTTTTTCGTTAAGCACACACAAGCAACATTTCCATCTGTACGGCACTCTCTTCAGGAGATTACTACCTCTAACACAGGATAGCATGAAAATTCCATCCACACAGCATTTGCAGGATAAGCAAAGTGTTACTGTCATTTGAAAAAAACTTCCACTGGCAAACTGAAACTCAAAAAACATTTAAAAATATTTATTCTATTTTAGCCCACACTTCTATTTCTTAATTAATAAAGAAATATTCTGGAGTATGTTATGATATTAATGAAAGAAAGTATTTTTTCCTCCAGATACAAATGCATATTTACAAGAAAAAAAGGTACACATGCAAAAATTCAATAGTGATACCAGTTTTAGCCTTTTTCATCAGGATCCCTTAAACTATTATTAGTGAGAAAACAATTCTTCAACTATATTTCATTGAAAAAGAGGATGCAGAAGATTAATATTCTGTATTCTTTCCCCCAACAAACAAACTCTATGAATTTGGAAGTGCTTTTAATGAAAGTAGTTACCTCTTTATACTGATGATTCTGGCCCCATATAATTTCTATGACAAATCATTTTTATTAATATTGCTGGCCCATCAGATACTACAAAAGTGCATAAGTTCACATTAAGGTCTTATTACAGTAACACCTCATTTATTGGAACACTATCAGGCAAGAAGGTGTTCAACAAAATTGATATTTCAAAAACCAAAATTCTAAAACATGAATATTTGTCTCTTATCATTGATCTGGAAACAAATCTTTCTGAAGTGCTTTTAAAATTTTGTTGCTTCCTAGACACAGGAGAGTCAAAAAAACAAGTTAGGCTTTTTCTGATAATTCTAGATTACCATTACAAAGAAATATTGGTCATGCCTTGAAGGAAATGTTCAACACTTTTTAAATGTCTCAAACGCCTATATGCTTGGAATTCTTGTGTTTACTTTTGTAGTCTGTATGTCTTTGTCCTCACTGGCAAGTGCTTATTAGCCGTGACTCCAACAGTACGACTGCCCCTGTCACCTCCCCTACAAACACACTGATTAAATCTTTCACTTTACAAAACCAGATGCAAAGAAAACATCGAAGAACAACTGCTCTGTGTAAGGTGTTAACTTAGACACAAATGACGTGGTTTCTGGAATGCTCTCAGGGAGGGTTTGGGGGCTTCTCTATGAGGACAGTTCAAAAGCTTTAGGATCTGGCTTTCATAAGATCTCAAGTGTCTGTTTAGAAGCTGAGGTCTGGGAGTAGTGCTCCATGTTTTTATGGGACATGACTCTTCTCACAGAAGGCTAGTTAGCATTTAAGATGCAACCGGGGAGAAACAGTCCATGAAAAGACTGTGGAGGGCTCAGAGCTCCAATCGCATGGGTGGTGGGAAGGGGACAGATCTCACAGTTGGCTATGAGCCAGGAATGAAATCCAACATATTAAACATGCATCCAAGCCAGGCAAGACTGATCATGGGGGTGACCGGTGGAAAGGGTGCTCTGGTCAGTGTCTATCTATCAACCAATAAGGAATTATTCTAATAAATATTTCAGAAAAATATGGCTATACAGACATTTACTGCTGGACTATCACAGATAGTTTGTACTAGGTGCTTGCTAACGCAGGCCATGTACTCAGGTCCCTTGACATTATGTGCACAATATAAAAGGATGTAAAAGAGCTTGCTTGAACTTAAGTTGTTGAGCAAGAGGGAGGCTTAGATTTTCCAGGAAGCCAACTAAGAGAAAGCATAGTTTGGATTCCTAGGGAGAGACAGAGCCCGCCTTAAATCTAAAATATGACTAAAAGGCATGCCAACGATTAGGAAATACAAGGGAACTGGTTATTGCTGCTGCTGTTTATTTACCTTAGTACAAGCTCTAGATTATTAGTCACTGAACACGTGATGATTTCTAGAGATAATTACAGTACGTTATAAAGACTGTGGGTGTGTGCTCACTCAGTTGTGTCTAACTTTTTGACCCCATGGACTGTAGCCCACCAGGCTCCTCTGTTCATGGAGATTCTCTAGGCAAGAATACTGGAGTGGGTTGCCATTTCCTTCTTCAGGGGATCTTCCCGACCCAGGGATCGAACCCACATCTCCTGCATTGGCAGGTGGATTCTATTTGTTAGTAAATATTTAAGCCCAACTTAACTGTTTACATATTTTAAGGGAACTTCAGAATAAAAATTGTGAAAGCTATAATTAAGCCATTTGCTTACTGCTACTGAGAAAGCTTTCTTAGTGGGCACAATATAAATATGTTAGCATTTAACAACAAAGATAAAATTGTAATCTAAGTATAACGATGAGAACATTGCAACAACTTGGTCCATAAAGGTTAAAAGAACAAAGTGGATTTCCCCAGGACCCTGGGCTGAGCTGCACTTACTCTAGTGTCTAGTCTTCTGTTTTCTGTGCCACACTGGCTCCCTCACTCCTTCCTGTCGTTCTCAGTATTTTTTCATGTGCTTAAACCAGAAAATGGCTATATCATCATTGTACAATGTGACACAACATAGAAAAAGAAAGGCTAACGATACTGTAAATTAAGGCAAAAACAGTAATCTCAATGTTAATTTAGTATTATTCTAAATGACTGTATCTGTCAACTGTTTTAGCCAAGTAAAAACCTTTATCAGCAGTAGGAGACTGAAAGTCACCACTAAATCCTGGCTCCTAGACAGCATATTGGCCAATAATGCTAGTGGCTGACTAAAAAAATGCCCATGTAAACCTTGCCAACAGAATGGCATCAATTCAGTCAAGAAAAGTAAATCCAACTCTGTGATATGCTCTATTTCTTGTGGATTATAAACTACACATCAAACATTCTAAAAGCACTGATCCCTTAGCACGAGTAGTGTGTCAGCTATGGAAATTTTATCAAGATAATTGATAGACAGCCACGTAATTTACTGTAAAATTCTGCGGCCTTGTAAAAGGAGCAGAAAGGAATGTCAAAGTTGACCTCTCATTTCCAAGTACAGATAATGGAGAATCTACTTGGCTTTGGGGTGAAAAGACTCAAAGGACTATCGAGAAAACTTCGCATCAACCTCCAATGATTTAAATTTCATTTAAAGGTGAGTATGTATGATTTATGAAAAACAGAACAATAAAGCATGAAATTTCAGTTGAATTGAAAATGTAACAACAGGAAATATGCATACTGTGTTTACTAATCTCAGCCTGGCACTAATCTTAGCATTTTCATGTACATTAATTCATTTACTGCTCATAACAATCCTATGAGGTAGATACCAGCATTTTCCCAATTTTACAAATAGGGGTACTGAGATACTGAAAAACTAAGTAACTTGCTCCAAGGTCACACAGTGGATTAGTGGAAAAGCTCCAGTTAATTCTGGGCATGCTCTAGAATGCTCGCTGCAATCACTAGTCTGTACTGCCTCCCACGGGCACAAAAGTACACAAACATAAGCTAAAATTTATAGGCTCATTCCTAGATATTTGGGCACAGAATGAATCCCAGTACTTTTAAGTTCTATTAGGATATGATTTCTGGAGGTGCCAAGCAATACTAACAACAGTTCTACTTAAGTTTTATTTACAAATGAAGTATGTAATTGCATTGTATTCATAGATTTAATGTCAAAATACATGGCATTTGGTAGATGAGAAAAATGCAGTTAAACTTCATCGTGTTGGTAAAAGGTGAAAGCCTTCTTATTATGTGTATGTGTGCTTAGCCGCTCAGTCGTGTCTGACTCTTTGTGACCCCAAGGACTGCAGGCTGCCAGGCTCCTCTGTCCATGGGGATTCTTTAGGCAAGAATACTGCAGTGGGTTGCCATGCCCTCCTCCAGGGGATCTTCCCGACCCAGGAATTGAACTGGGGTGTCCTGCATTGCAGGCGGATTCTTTACCAGCTGAGCTACCAGGGAAGCCTTCTTATTGGATGTGTTGAAATAAATGTAGAGGAGAATGCCTCAGCCGTGATATGCATATCAGATAAGTGGATGAATGATAGCCAGATACAGAAAACTATACTCAGGATTTCAGCATCCCTATCAAACATGTATGCCCATTTCTATCTCAACAGTTGTCATACTATAGTGGAATCCTTGCTTATCTGTCTGCTCAACTGTGAGCTCCTCAAGGACATGTGTTATTCATCTTCAGTGTTTGGCTCAATACCTCATATATACTAAGTTACTGACAAAACACTTCCTAAACCAACATATCTGCTATATGGAAGACACACTGCTGGTGGGGGGAAAAAAGATCTGTTCCATATGGAGGGTAGCATGGCAAAGTGGGACCAATAATGGCAGCACCCCAAATAACAGAAAAGGTGAGCATGAATCTTTCTGTAAGAAATCAACTTTCCCCATAAAGGTTATAGAATGAGTGGGAATCCCAACATGTCCCAATCCACTGCTTCGCTTTAAAAGAAGATCAACAACCGCCTCCCTTTAGCTGTTGCTTAACTTTTGTAATTCTTAAAATGGGAATAATATAACTGTCATCATACATATGTCAATATAATTTTTAATAACAGCTTTATTGAGATATAATTCACATACCATGACACTCAGCCTTTAAAATGTACAATTCAGTGGTTTTAGTATATCCATAGATATGAGCAAAATCATCACAATTTTAGAATATTTTGGTCCCCTAGCCAAAGAATTTCTGTACCCCTTAGCTATGCCCCTACCCTTCCATTTCTGAGCAGCCACTAATTTACATTCTGTCTCTATGGATTTGCCTATTCTGGACATCTTATATAAAAAAGAATCATACAGTATGTAGCCTTTTGTGTCTGGCTTCTTTCCCTAAGAATAAAATTTTAAAGGTTCGTCCATGTTGTTGAATATACATATTGGTACTCTTTCTTTTTATTCCTGAATAGTATTCCATTGTGTGAATATAGCACATATGTTCACCTATTCATCAGCTGATGTACATTTGTATTGTTTCCTATTTTGGGCTACTATGAATAAGTCAGTACGATTGTAAAACAACATGATTAGGCTAAAGAAGGAGATCCAAGGCATTACGGATAATGATGCTTTGTGATGTTCAAGTCTTTTTTTTTTTTAAACTAGGTTCTTTATCTTAATACTACAACTTATTTGAATACTTTCTAAGTTAAAACCTCAGCACCAGGAAATATGGCTGATTCATGGGATGTGCTCAATAAAGATATGCTGAATGAATAACCAATGCGAAAAGAAAAGGAAGAAAGAGAGCTGAAAGTGGGATAGAAAGCAGAGTGAAACAGAAAAAGTCCTGGGAAGTCAAGTATCAGGGGAAAAATCAACCTGAGATTTAAAATGTGTGTGATAACTATATGCATTCAACACAACTGACATGAAAATCTCCTAAACAAACAATTCCTATAAAAATACCAGGCACTACCACTATTAAATAATAGTATATGTTATTTACAAAACAGAGACACACTCACAGACTTAGTCAACAAACTTATGGTTACCAAAGGGAAAAGGTGGGGAGATAGGTAAATTAGAAGGTTGGGATTAACATATATACTCTATATAAAATCATGAACAAAGTCCTACTGTATAGGACAGGGAACTAAACTCAATAATCTGTAATAACCTAATCAGGAATTAATCCAAAAAGAATACCTGTACACCTGAAACTAACACAACATTGCAAATCAACTATACTCCAATATAAAATAAATGTAAATAAATAATATTATATCCCACCATAATATGACTTTTAAAAAGTCTGACTGTTGTTACTGACAATACTGTGCCAAGCACTTATTCTGCACAAAGGTATTGTTAACTGAGTGCTGCTTTCTCCCTCCCACTTCTAGCAGTTTATAGGTCTATATATTAGAAGTGTATTGCAGAGTCTACAGCATCTGGTCATTCCAGATCTTTACTTCCTTCAAGCAGCACTGCTTTATCCAGTGCTCAGCCCCAGATCACATAGTGAAAGTGACAGGCAGCAAACTCAGGTTCTCAACAAAACCTTTTCTTTATTTCTACAATATAAACAGAGTATGGAGTCACAGTTAACTTCAAGTTTGGATGCTGCTGTTTACTAGCAGAATGTCTTTTTGAGCCTAATCTCTTTGAGCCTCAGGTTTGCCATCTGTAAAAGAAGATATAACACTGACTTAACAAGGTTGCAGTGAGGGTTAGATGAGATAATACGTGTATAGTGCTTATCACAGTGCCTGGCACAAAGTCAGCAGCTGTTTCCATTAGCCAACAGTACAAAATTGCATCACCTCTTCCTATCACTTCTTAATATAGTCTTAATATTAGTTACATTTTCCTCTTTTCTTCCTAGTAAATTGTTCTAGGGTTAGGCCTTCTCTGACACTAAAAACTGGTTATCAGTTAATGTTATGTTTAAAGAAAAAATATGATTGTTTTATTTTAGGTCAGATGTTACATAGGAAGACATACTTGAAAAAGATCTTATGGATAAGTTAAAACTGTTCCTGTGTATGTTTGTGTGAATATGTTGTGGAGGGGGTGCGGGAGTGAGTGGTGCCAGGGTTGATATGCTGTAGAAAATCAACAGCAGAAATCACACATAGCTGGTATACCTAATTTTTCTCCATGTATGTTTTGCAGATTTGCTTTTTTTCTATATGAATTTGTTTAGCTTGTTGACTGCAGTCAGATAAATTGCCCCTTCCCCCTTCTCTTTGTCAACTGCTCTGTATGTATAAGACTATGGTTTTCAATTTGAATACTGAAAGAATCAAATTCCTGCCAAGAAAAGAAAATACCTAATATAGTATACTGACACATATATATGAAATTTAGAAAGATAGTAATGATGACCCTGTATGTGAGACAACAAAAGAGACACAGATGTATAGAACGGACTTTTGGCCTCTGAGGGAGAGGGAGAGGGTGGGATGATTTGGGAGAATGGCATTGAAACATGTATACTATCATGTAAGAAATGAAGCGCCAGTCTATGTTTGATACAGGATACAGGATGCTTGGGGCTGGTACACGGGGATGATCCAGAGAGATGATATGGGGTGGGAGGTGGGAGGGGATTCAGGATGGGGAGCTCATATACACCTGTGGTGGATTCATGTCAATGTACAGCAAAACCAATACAGTATTGAAAAATAGAATAAAGTAAAAATAAAATTTAAAAAAAAACAGGTTAAACAGGGATACTGAGGAACATTAGTGTTGTTCCAGGAACTGAGGCTAAAGGGCCAAATGCAAGCTTACCTTTTGAGATAAAAGGGAGCTCCAATGATGAACAGACACAAGAGAAATCGAATAGAAGTGGAATCTGAAGAAATGAGTAACTACCTCTCAAAGACAGCCGGCTAGTGCAAAAAAAAGACAGCAAGTTTGACAAAACCAGACTTCCTTAGCTTTGAAAAAGACAAGTTACTTGGCATTCTAAAGTAAATTAAATGTTTCTCGCAACTTAATGCAGCTGGGCAGAAGTGGACACAAAGGCTTTTACTGAAAAGCCATTTTAAGAGAGGTTTGTTTGGAAATACTTTCTCATCACTCACTTTTGTCTTCCTTGCTGGAATTTCTCCACTCAAAGCTCGACAAACAAGTTGTCATTTCTTTGGCATTTATTACAGTATTAATCATACATGCAAACACACATACAAAAAATAATGCATTAAAGACTTTGGGAAAAATACATTTTCTATATATTTTTAAAATTATTTTAATCACTAATTGTGAAAAATTCAAATGAGTATCAATAATTTTGATTATTTAATTTCAATGTGTAAACATCATTGTTAAAATACATACTTTCACCAAGGTTGTTATTATTGATACTATAACTCCCAAAGGGTTCATTTGCAAATTCAGTGTCTTTACTGAATCCTATAAATAACTGTAAGAGTAATAAACCAGAGAGCAGACTCTGGATGAAGGGCTCAGATGCCTGTGAGGTGGTGTTTGTTAACTGGTAACATGGAACATGGCCTTTGAAGAGATATCAGATTAAATTAACTTGTTAAGAGATGCACAGAGCTCACAACTTGATTATCAAGCTGTCTGATTTCTCTCAGAACAATAGCCTTAATTTAAACCAACCATATAAACTTGTCTTCATTTGCAGTTCTTCCAATTATCAAGCAAAGAGTTTTAAATTGTTGATCACAGATTTAATCAGCCCATTCAGGCTATTATTTCAAGTTTGGATCTGCTGCCTGTTTTTACCAGAACAAAGTAAAAGATACTCTCAGTAACTTAAATGTGAAACCATTTCGTTTGCTTCTTTATTTAGGATAGTATAGAAATACTATTTTCTCCAGTATAAAACACTAAGGAAGAGACTGAAACTAGAAATCATAAATAAGAAATTAAAGGCAAATTCTTCATAGTCATTTTAGAATTATACTTAACAAACATTTCCCTTGCAGTGGAGGGGCATCTTTTAATCTAAGTTACTGCTGACTTTGTAGAGTGTGTCCTCTTGGCAGAAATATATTATTAAACCATTTTGATTTCTGTTGATGGAGTAGTCTTAAATTCTTCTCAACAAGTCATATGTTTGCACAGCAATTTATAATGTAGCATTAAAAAGCTGAAAAAATTATTTACACATACATACCCACTCATATGTATGTATATGTGTATCTATTACATATATGTGTGTATATACATGTGTATGTGCATATACATATACGGGGCTTCCCTGGTGGCTCAGATGGTAAAGAAAGTGACTGCAATGTGGCAGACCTGGGTTCAGTCCCTGGGTTGGGAAGATCCCCTGGAGGAAGGCATGGCAACCTACTCCAGTATTCTTGCCTGGAGAATTCCATGGACAGAGGAGCCTAGTAGGGTACAGTCTGTGGGGTCGCAAAGAGTCAGACACGATGGAGCAACTAAGCACACACACATACATATGTAGTTTGGGAGGTGGGGAAGAGGGATGGTAACTTTAGTATAATTTAATCCTCAGAATATGGTATTTATTTTAACCATCAATTCACCGGCATTCCACTGAAGAAAATATGGCAAAATAAACAGTTTGGCAAATGCTGATTTAGCTAATCAGTACCTTTATAGTAACTTCAAAGATTTAAGTTCTTCAACATGTCACAAAATATGCATCATTTTGTCTTCTCTCCAGAATAAAAAGCATTTTCAGAATCTCAAAGCAGCAACCATTTCTTTTTGTCTAGAATCAAACATCACCCTAGACATTAAATACAAGGCTTACATTAGAGATATTTGTACCAATTATCATCAGCTTCTAAGAAAGGAAGAACAAAACAAATCCTAGAAGAGAGAATTGGGAGAGTGATTAAAATAAGGCGAATTGAATCTGGACCCAAAGTTTTTTTTTTTAATTACATGTTGAAAAATATAAAACCCACAAAAAACTAAAGTTGCCAGATACAACTTAGGGAAGCTGCTTACCATGTTAAAATTTCTAACTTGATGAAGGACTGATATTGAATCTGAGTCTAAAGGGAAATCAGAGTAAAAGTCCATCCTTGGCAGTTATATTGGAATCATTATTTTTATAGCTTTTACCACCTTCTCTTTCATTTTCATTGAGCCTGACCTATACAAAGATGTCAGTCACATTTTCACTAATTCAGTAGCACTGATTTGTCTCTAAAGCTACTTAAAAACAATCCTATCTATTTTTTGGCTGAGTTCCACTGTCTTTTTTTTTGTCCAAACCTATCCCAGTTCTTTTATGATGGGCTTAATGCTGTACAAAGAGAATAAACACCAGAGCCCTTCACAGATTACTCAATCAGATTGCACAAATAATACTGTGCATATTAACCGAGACTCAGGGCAAGTAGGGTAGGCACTCAATATATATTTGGTGATTTAGAGACATTTCTTGTATTCTACATTTGATGAGTGAAAGTAGGATGAAAGAGCTCTTCACCTCTGCCCCCTGTCAGCCAGTAAGCACATTTAAGCCACTCCTACTCTAAAACAACAAACTCTTCCTTCCCTTGATCCTATTCCCTTGTTAAGTTCCAACATTTTTCATTCTTAATCATCAAGTGTCTCAAAAAAGCAATCATTACCACTTTCATTTTCCAATTTTTTATTTATTCCTCAACCCTCTGGGAACTGGTTTCTGGTCTTTAAAAAAAAGTCACCCATATGGAAAACAGTGTGGAGATTCCTTAAAAATTGCAAATAGAACTGCCTTATGACCCAGCAATCCCACTGCTGGGCATACACACTGAGGAAACCAGAAGTGAAAGAGACACATGTACCCCAATGTTCATTGCAGCACTGTTTATAATAGCCAGGACATGGAAGCAACCTAGATGTCCATCAGCAGATGAATGGATAAGAAAGCTGTGGTTCATATACACTATGGAATACTACTCAGCCCTTAAAAAGAATAAATTTGACTCAGTTCTAATGAGATGGATGGAATTGGAACCGATTATACAGAGTGAAGTAAGCCAGAAAGAAAAACACCAATACAGTATACTGACACATATATATGGAATTTAGAAGACAGTAATGATGACCCTACATGTGAGACAACAAGAGACACAGAGGTATAGAGTGGACTTTTGGACTCTGAGGGAGAGGGAAAGGGTGGGATGGTATGGGAGAATGGCAATGAAACATGTATATTTTCCCGTAAGAAACGAAACGCTAATCTATGTTCAATGTAGGATGCAGGATGCATGGGGCTGATGCACAGGATGATTCAAGTAGAGGATGGGGGGTGGGAGGTGGGAGGGGGATTCGGCATTGGGAGATTGTGTTCACCTATGGCTGATTCGTGTCAATGTATGGCAAAACAAATACAGTATTGTAATTTTAAAAATAAATAAATTTAATTAGAAAAAAAAAAAGTCACCCATAACATTTAAAATACCAAAACCAGCAGCCTCAACTTCACATAATACTTTAGATATTGGTTGATATCCCACTCTTCTTCTAAAAACTTTCTACTTTGCTTCTGTGGCATAAAGTGATTCCTCCTCTGATGCTCTCTTTGGGCTGTGCTGGACCACTCCTAGGGGTAAGAGACTGACTCCAAGGCTTTACTCTGCTATTGTCTCTGCATTTTAAAAAAGTTAAATCCAACTTTGTTCTAGGCTTTTCTATGTAGCTGTTTCAGCAGCACTTTCACTCAACATCATTTCACACTCCTGACTCTTTATGCTTCATCCTCTGTTATTTCCCACCCTCTGTAGAACTTGAAACTCAGTATTTAAAAACTAAGATCATGGAATCCAGTCTCATTCACTTCATGTCAAACAGAAGCGTAAAAAGTGGAAAGTAACAGATTTAATTTTCTTGGGCTCTGAAATCACTGTGGACGATGACTGCATCCATGAATTTAAGGGATGTTTGCTCCTTGGAAGGAAAACTATGGCAAACCTAGACAGTGTATTAAAAAGCAGAGACATCACTTTGCCAACAAAGGTCCATCTAGTCAAAGCTATGGTTTTTCCAGTAGTCATTTATGGATAGGAGAATTGACCATAAAGAAGGCTGAGGGCCAAAGAACTGATGCTTTTGAATTGTGGTGCTGGAGAAGACTCTTGAAAGTCCCTTGGACAGCAAGGAGATCAAACCAGTCAGTCCTAAAAGATATCAACCCTGAATGGTCATTGGAAGGACTGATGCTGAAGCTGAAGCTCCAATACTTTGGCCACCTGATGTGAAGAGCTGACTCACTGGAAAAGACCCTGATGCTGGGAAAGATTAGAGGATGAGATGGTTAGATAGCATCACTGACTCAATTGACATGAGTTTGAGAAAACTCTGGGAGCTAGTGAAGGGCAGGGGAGCCTGGTGTGCTATAGTCCATGGAGCCACAAAGAGACGGACACAACTTAGCAACTCAACAACAACAACTGTAGCACCATCCACCAGTCATTTGTTCTATCAAGATGATTGAAAGATTAATGTTGGCTTGACTAAAAAGGAAAGAAATTTCTTCACTGATGGAAGAGGCAGGCCATAGGTCATGAGATGGTCCCCAAATAATGAAAAGAATATGACTGGACAATGAAGAAATTAGTTTGTGTTTGTGAGGGTGGTGTGGGGTTGTATTAAAAGCGAGCAAAGAGTTGAAGGTACAATCTTTAGCCCATTATCTACTGGTGTGGAAGAGCATACTTGCCTAGCTAGAACCAACTGCATTTCGTAGCTAGAGGAAATGTCCTAACAATAATGAAAGCACCTACCAGGGGCACAGAGCATCTGGCTCCAGTAACTGTTTGATAAATGTCAGTTGACTCTAAATAAACACCTATTATAGGACCTTTTTATTGGCTGTGAAAATGGGGGTTCAAATTTTATTCCTATATATAAACTCCTGCCTACAGATATTAAGATTGATTTAAAAGTATAATCTATTACTAGAGGCAAAGGTGGTAGTAAGCACTGCCACACAAGAAATCCAAGAGCCAAAGTCACCCTGTATGGGCCTGCCATCATAAGAAGGTGTCAAGGGAAGTTGCAGGCCTCTGACATCTCACATGCTTAAGTTTTATACCTAGCAAATCAGAAAGGGACTCTTCAGGACACAAAAGCAATGAGTGTTGATTTTACTTTCTGACTTCTTATTGCCTCAGTTCTGTTCTGCTCTAGGAAGCTAAAAGTTTAACGACTCCGAAGTCTAGATGTGTGTCCTCCACAACACTCCCCTACAGGGATTCAAGGAAACCAGTTTATTTTCACTTAAGAACAAACCAACCAATCAATCTCTCATTTCAAGAGGGGTTTGCTTTGTTTTGTTTGAATTATTACCCAACATGAGGAACAACAGGAACCAGAGCTCCTCTCCTGAAACTGAGAGGACCAAGCTTTTGTTTTTCCTATGTCCAATTGTTGCAGGCTTCCTGAAATAAAATGATGGCAATTCTTAGAACCAAGGAGCTTTCCTCACTTAGGAAAAATTCTGCCAACAGGAATACCAATATCTTAATTTTTTTTTGGCCATTCAGTTCAGTTCAGTCACTCAGTCGTGTCCGACTCTTTGCAACCCCATGAATCACAGCACACCAGGCCTCCCTGTCCATCACCAACTCCTGGAGTTCACTCAAACTCATGTCCATCGAGTCAATGATGCCATCCAACCATCTCATCCTCGGTCGTCCCCTTCTTCTCCTGCCCCCAATCCCTCCCAGCATCAGAGTCTCTTCCAATGAGTCAACTCTTCGCATGAGGTGGCCAAAGTACTAGAGTTTCAGCTTTAGCATCAGTCCTTGCAATGAACACCCAGGACTGATCTCCTTTAGGACAGGGTCCCACAAAAATGAGGAATAAGTTATAGGGAATTACAAAAGCAAAAGACTAGTAAATATAGCATCTCTTTCTTTCTTTCAATCTTCCTTCTTCATTCTAGAAGACAGTATGCCCTCATAGTCTCACTGCCTTCTAAGGGAAACAGTCATTTACAATAAACAAACTCACCAATTGAGGGTCTTATGTTCCATGTATACCTTGAGGTTTTCAGTGAAATTTGACAGATGTGTTACACAAGAGATCATTATATTTCTCAGACTGAGAAAAGCTAGGATGATGTGTGAAATGAATGACAAGATTGGAGTTTAGGCAGATGTAGCACACAGCTTCTTTATATTACTATTAATTTGTGAAGTAGTCACAAAAACCCCACAGGGCTAAAGTGAAAGAGGTAGCTAAGTGTCCATCAACATATGAAAAGATAAAGAGGATGTGATATACACACACACACATATACACATAATGGAATACTGCTGCATTGCTTCAGTCGTGTCCGACTCTGTGCGACCCCATAGACGGCAGCCCACCAGGCTCCCCCCTTCCCTGGGATTCTCCAGGCAAGAACACTGGAGTGGGCTGCCATTTCCTTCTCCAATCAATGCATGAAAGTGAAAAGTGAAAGGGAAGTAGCTCAGCCGTGTCCGAGTCTTTACTTAGCCATAAAAAAGAGTGAAATAATGCCATTTGCAGCAACATGGATGGCCCTAGAGATTATCACACTAAGTCAGACATAGAAAGACAAATATCATACAATATCACTTAAATGTGGAAATCTAAAAAAATGATACAAATGTACTTATTTACAAAACACAAACAGACTCACAGACTTCAAAAATCAAACTACTGGTTACCAAAGGGGAAAGGTGGGAGTGAGGGATAGATTAGGACTTTGGGATTAATATGTACACACTACTATATATAGAATAGATCATATATATAGTAGGTATATATATAGATATCATGTGTTGCTGTACACCACAAACTAACATACTGTAAATCAACTACACTTTAATAAAATTTAAAAATAAAAATAAATACATATACTGAAATACTACTCAGCAATGAACAAAGAATGAAATTTTGTCATTTGCAACAACATGAATGGACTTGGAGGGCATTATGCTGGACATTATGCTAAGTGAAACAAATCAGACAGAGAAAAATAAGTATTGTATAATATCACTTATGTGTAGAAAATAAACTAGCGAATATAACAAAAAGAGGCAGACTCACAGATACAAACTAGTCGTTACCAGTGGGGGGAGGAGCAACAGAGGGGTGAGGCAGTGGAAGGCACAAAATATCAGGTGTAAGAAAGACTCAAGGATGTACTGTACAACATAAAGAATATAGGCAATATTTTATAGTAACTATAAATGAAATAGAACCTTTAAAATTGTATTAAAAAAATTAAAAGTAGCTGACATCCCAAACCAATGGCAAATTTTGTTTGCCCCAAACACACAAAACCATCACATCCTTGTTGCAGCTGAAAATCCTGAATAACTCACACTTAAATGGCCCACATCTTATTTTAACTACTCTAGCTACTAAAATGTTTATGATGAAACAGATGCTATAGGCAAAGTCATCCTGTGGCCTAAAAACATACATATTAGTGCTCTCTAAACAGTTTTAATGAACAAGAAATAGTTAAAACCTGTCACTCCAAAGATAGGGAAATATATGCAGATTCATCCATCATTTTTTAGTTTTTATCATCATGAATAGAGTAATTCATGGAACATTTCTGTCAGTGATGGTGTAACACTTAATTTGTTTTACATCCCATTTAATAAATTGATTGCTAATTACACAACAATTAGATGTGTAAGCCTTTCTCTATTCTTAAGTTTTAAACATGGTATGTCTGAAGAGGGAGCTAAAACTCATTTACAGTGACAGAGTTTAGTTTTCAACTCATTAGAACTGAGATTGTATTTTATTTCCAGAGCAGTAACTTAAGTTTAACATTTAAATGTCTGTGATGAAAAGCCTAATTTCATTTCATATTCTCAGTGTGGAGAAAACAGCAGTGCTTAAAGGCTCTGAAAGATGTCCACAGTAAAAGACCTTTGGGAATGAAGTCAACATGTCCAGTCATAAAAGACGTTTCATGGCACTGGGAGAGAACTGGGGATAGGGGGCGGATCTTTATGATCCTACTGGAGACACAACAGTACCCTAAAAGGCTATGTTGTACTCTTCCTAACAATGATTTAATTCAAAGGAATATGCACAAACTGTCCAGATTTCTAAAGCTGTTTCCAGCCTCTTAATGGATTATACTCAGTACCTTATGTGAGTAAATCCTTTCTTTCCTAGTGCTGGGCTTAATTCTTATCAGTGAAAAGTGAAAGTGAAAGTCGCTCAGTCTTGTCTGACTCTGCGACCCCATGAACTATACAGACCATGGAATTCTCCAGGCCAGAATACTGGAGTGGGTAACCTTTCCCTGCTCCAGTGGATCTTCCAACCCAGGGATGGAGCCCAGGTCTCCCGCATTGCAAGTGGATTCTTCTACCAGCTGAGACACAAGAGAAGCCCCAAAAAAGTAATTAGAAAGGCTATATGACTATTGGTGTCTTTATTTGTTTAATCATTCCCATCAACAGGACTTCCCTGATAGCTCAGTTGGTAAAGAGTTGGACAGACTGAGCGACTTTCACTTTCACATCAACATCCTAGGTATATTTAACTTTCATTTTACACCTCCCAACCACAATTTTACAATTCACTTTAATGTGTGCCTTTGTTCACCGCAGAAAAAAATAGCCACTCACAGGTTTTTCTTCCAACATATGGTAAATGTGTACCTTTACAACTTATTTAAAAATCAGTTTTCTTCTTTCTTGATGGGACCATTTTAGATTTGTAAAAACCAATTTTAAAATTTTTACACTTAAATTCATCCTATAATAATGTGAGCTTTTTTCTACACATAAATTTTTTGACCATTCTTTTGCTGCTAGAAGCACCTCACATCCAGCCATTTCAAGATTTTTAGTTATTGTTGTTGTTTTTCTAAGATGTCCTCTTTTGGCTTCTGTTCATAGGAAACTGTTTCCTGTAGCTCATGGTCTATCAACATCACTTGGTAAAGACATAATACTTACATAAAGTGCATACCCTTAGGACTACAACAGTATCATAGATGTTAAATCTTACAGCATTCCTACAGCAATGTCTCACTTCTTAGTTTGAAAAACAGACACACAACTGTCAGGGTACTTAAACAACATCATTCAATATGTCAGCAACCAAGTCCCCTGTATCTCTTGACTATCTTCCCTTCAAAAAAGAGGAAAAATCATTTTTGACCTGGCTTGAAATGACATCTACTAAAACACTTTTAAACTTTTCAACAGCAACAAATAATAACAAACACAGTTTAACATCCTAAGTATATATAAGTACAGATCTGAAATAACAGTCTCATCAAAAATATTTAAATGTATTACATGATATATTTTGATGTTTTCTTGCTATATATTCTATTCAATTTTGTTTAAAAGAAATGCTAGTCATAACTTCCTAAGTGGATTTCTTCATGCACTAATGCTGCCCACCACTTGAAGACTGCACTGATAGAAAAAATAGACTTACCACATGCCACAAGGTAATGATATTAGCTCTGCTAATAGTAGGGTAAATCTTCATTAATTATGAGGCCACTAGCACAGACTACAGTAACTGAATCTGAAGCAGCATGAAATATATTTGGGGATAACCTACAAAGAAAGGGTTTGCTAAACAAAACATGATGTCAAGAAGATGGAAGGGGTATTTAACCTCTTAGAACAAGATACCTCTAAGGTTTCTGGATCATTATTTAAATGCAGCTGTGTTGCTAATTATAAATGCATGTTAATTTTCAGGTCAATGGGACATCTACTCAGAAGAACCTTATTTGTTCTTAATCCAAAACATTTTGTAAATCAGAATATCATACTGAATCTGAGCTTGAAAAATTTGAGTGTATCTTAACATTCAAAAGCAAGAATTCTGAACAATAAAATCACATTGTAATTTTTTGTTTAGTTCATCCAAGTCACTTTTTTGTTTTTACATGTGTTCGAGGTATCATCTAATAATAACAATGGTAACTGGTATACAGTTAATTTGTAGGGTGTTTTAAACTTCAGAAAACTCTTTTAATTTTAGAGCTGGTGATGACCAGCAATCTTTGGATTACTGAATATTTAAAAAGCATATAACGACATTTTCCAGACCCAAAAATGAAACTTAATATTTGGTGTGCTCTGCCTGTGACAGATGACTCAATCCCATGAAGAAATCCAGGTGCCTGGCCTATTACGATTGCCTGTTTTTCAGAGGTCGGGTCCACCCCTGCCATTCCCCTACCAAATTTGGAAGATATGAAAGAAAATTTCAAGGTAAAAGACTAAGCCAAGTTCTGAAGTGGAGGTGTCCCAGAACCCCCTTACATGGAGGTATCTATTAAACAACTTAGAGCAGATGTTTATCTTTTATAAACATTTAACATTTTTGCAAAATGAAGGCTTAAGAAGCTAAGGGAGTGAAGGACAGGCCAGGAAGTCAGGGATTCCTGGATGTGAACCTAATCTTGGTCCTATTCTGCTTTTGCTCTAAATCAATGCCAAATGCTTCACACCTCAGCTGCTTTACAGCAGGCAAGAATTATACTTCGGACGAAACTGTTTCCTGAGAATGTCTTAGGTTAAATGGTCACTATTACAGCCCTCAAAGATACTTCCTTTCACAAGAGGCGAAGCATTCTTCAGACATATTATTTACCTTCTTTATATTAGGAGATTGAAACAGAATATTGCTGTCCTGCTTAACTGACCTTGAAAAGAGATCATTCTTTCCATCCCTAAATGCTTGTCCACTTCACAATGAATTGGTTATCCAACCAGTTAGGAAATTCAATCCTTGATCTTAAAGGTTTTTAAGGGCGCTGGAACACCTGTGAGTTGACCATTTAGGCAGCTAATACTAGGCCAGCTCAGGGCCCTCATCTTTCTCTGTCTTCTCTCCATGGGTCATCAACCTGAAGGAAATGCCCTCCTCATCCACATCTTGACTGGGTACCCTCTTGGGTCATGAAAAAAAGGTCCGTTTTTCACACCATAAAGCAGCACCTCCATATCTGGCTTTGCTTGCACTGCTTTGGGCTCTTCAAAAGGCAGACCGAGTTTTCACTTTCTCCCCACCACTTCATGATAAAAGCGTTCTGGTCCCTTAGTGGCATCTAATGAATGGTCCCTCTCTCCCTGGATTTGGACCGTTGGCCTTTCCGACCAGTCATTAACTGGCAGGAAATGCCCTTCTCAGCAATCACTATTGTGTAAATAAAGCTATAAACTTTCGAATGCCCCTGCAACCCCAGACCCTAAAGCTGCACATGGGGGGGATCTTTATTATAAAAGCACTGCCTTCCAAATTAAACTCAAACCACATGATACAGTTCATAAAATATACAAAATATGCAGTCCAGTGACAGATTTACTGTGGCCCTACAGAATAAAGCCAAAAAAAAAAATCATCTCTATACGGAAAACACTGCTACTTCTGACCCAAATAGCCCCCAAACAGGAAGCGAAAAGCAAATAGGCAGCTGTGGCCTCACTAAGTTATGAAGGAGACCAGGGCAAACGGCATTTCCTGTCATTGCTTGTCACTATTTCTCAGGGCTTCTGTCGGAACTGTTTTCATAGATGGCTAAAAATATTATGGAAATTTCTTTGGGGATAAGATGGAAGGCAATGAAGGGAGCTGTTAGATGGTCTAGACTTGAAAGTGAAAAATGTAACTTTTACCAAAAATTTCCTTAGGACTGGCCACACAACCAGTCACTTGAACTTCTGCATTTTAATGAATACAGGAATAACAGACCACATGAGAAAAAGTAAAAGTGTTCAGGATCAGACATTAGATAACCTAGATGTTTCCTGCTAATTTTGGGTCAGTTTTCAGAACAATTTGCATGCACCTGATGAGTAAGGAGAGAACTGCAGACTATAATACCCCAGAGAAGAGGAACTAGTGTCTTCAACTTGGTTTCTCTCTCCCTCTATCTCTCACCAGCCCACAATATGACCCATGTAACCTCAAAGTATGTGCAAGTATGAGAGGTCTCTAAGGGAACTGCGTTTTAGATCCTTCACTATTGTCAACACACACTTCACACCATATGGAGGGACTCCTGTCTTTTTCCATTTTCCAGAACTGTGAAATGCCAAGTCCTGTGTCACATTTATGTAGCCTCTAAACTTCTCAATCACCAAAGATCTTTGGAGGGGAAGTTGCAACTGGAAAGTACAAGCGTTTTGCCCTCATGTTATTGCTACACTGAAGCTCTCGGGATGTCCAAATGAATCCCCCAGCAAAACCAGGTTTATCAAAGAAAGAGGATTACTAAACGGTAGCAGGGCAGCTAGTCGGCCAAAGTTCCGCCAAACTCTTTCTCCAAAAAAGGCCTTCCCTCGGGGAGACTGTGAGTGTGATCCCAGCCCTGACCCTGGCTTCAGAAAGCCGGCAGAACACTTATAGACACAGTCCCTTCCTGTGGCTGCGGCCACTGCTACAGGCATTTATAACACAGATCAGACTACCCAGCACCTCCTCGACCCCCATGGTTTTCTACATTTTGAAGCTCTTAGACATAAAAAGTGACCCTATAATCTGTATATTTTTCACCTCATACTTCTGGGTGAGCTAAGAAGGTTTTCTTCATGCTATCCAATCACTTAGGAAAGATGCTGACATCAACAACTTGAGTTTAAATTTTGCTCAAAATCACTTCTGAAAAGAATCTGCCCCTCTTCTCTGGGAGCCTCACTGATAACACATAGCAAGGAGGGGTGGGGGAACACATCAATGTGTTTGTTCTTTAACAAAAAAATCGGGCCATTTATGGCGTGCCTGCATTTCAGTGGACAGTAGGGTGCTGAGAAGGAATGTGATCTCTGCCAGCATGTCACGCATCTGGTTGAGTGTATTTCTATATATTTTAAACAAGACTTGGAAAAACCTCTACAGAGTACATGGATCCAATCATAATAAAGCAACCACCCTAACATTATGTGACAATCTCATTTTCTCAGTGTGTAAAGCAAAAAAAAAAAAGTGAGAAATTATACTATGGGAAATATGTCCAAATTAATATTATACACGGTACTTTGGTTCGGCTTTGTTTTCCTGCGTGAAGGCTGAAGACTAAAAACAAAAGTTGAAATGCAAGCTCTCTGGTTCTTCCATTCTCTTGGTTTTTTTTTGCTAATAGGCCAACTGCCCCTTGCCAAATAAAAACACAGCTCCTTGTTTGGTTCTTCATGCTGCTATATAAGGAGAGACTACAAAAGCTGTACCTAAAGCCTCACGGTCCTCTGGGCACAAAAGATGATTGTGGTGGATCTGAAATGGCAGCTGTCTCTTCCACTGGGTGGACTTTGCTTTCTGGACACAGTAAAGAGGCGCTATTCACACCTGTATCTTGGTAAATAAAAACCTATGCAAATTCACCCTCTAAATGGGCAATCAGTGTTTTGAGTGAAAATGAGACAGCTCTCAGTGCCCTTTGGGGTTTTGTCTGACTTCATCACTTTCTAAACTATACATGACACGAGGCATCTGAGTCACAGTATTTCTGATTTTGTTCCCCCCACCTTTTTTTTTAACCTGGTAAAACGGTTTGAAGGACTGTTTCTACATAACTTTTGGTTACGGACTGATTTCTTTGGGATGTGCTGGGGATACACTAAATGCAACTACAGGTGACAGGAAAAGAGCAGCTGGCTTTCAGGCTACTCCTTGAGGCCTCAGCCCAAAGGCTGCATTGCCTGCTTTTCCCTGGACTTGTGGCAGAGTTGCTACCATGGTGTCAAGCAGGATATCCTGTTTGTTGTTGTTGTTATTTTTTTGTCAATAAAAAATAGATAACGCTACCTGAAATCACAGAAAGGCTGTTCATAAAATAAAGCAACAAGTTAGAAATATTCTCCCATTTACTTCCCTGGTGGCTCAGACAGTAAAGCGTCTGTCTACAATGCAAGAGACTCAGGTTCGAGCCCTGGGTTGGGAAGATCCCCTGGAGAAGGAAATGGCAATCCACTCCAGTACTATTGCCTGGAAAATCCCACGGACAGAGGAGACTGGTAGGCTACAGTCTATGGGGTCGCAAAGAGTCAGACACGACTGAGTGACTTCACTTACTTAACCAAGTTTTACTGAGAACCCTCCCTGTAGCTCAAATGGTAAAGAATTTGCCTGCAACTCAGGAGACCAGGGGTTGATTCCTAGGTTGGGAAGATCTCCTAGAGAAGGGAATGGCAACCCACTCCAGTATCCTTGCCTGGAGAATCCCATGGATGGAGGAGCCTGGCAAGCTATAGTCTGTGGGGTTGTAAAGAGTTGGACACAACTGAGTGACTAACACTACTATCAACTACTATGTACCAGGCACTGGGGATATAAAGGAGACCCAGGAACTTGCCTAATAAGGAGTTACTCGTACATTCAAGGAAACCTGAATAAGCCTTAAGATGCTAGTCTCAAATTTCCACACCAGTTGCCAAGGAGCTTGAGATTCAAAAAAACTGGTGGGGACAATTTTAAGCTATTGAGTAATCCACATTGGAAAACAAGATCAAGCAAACTCTCGGTCTCTAGGATGCTCCCATAGCCTTAAGGAGATCACACAGCCTGTCAGAAGTCTAGTGCCAATCTCCTGCAATTCTGCCCAGACTGCCTTTCTCAATTGGAAGCCCTTTCCTTCTGGGCCCTTCAAGTTCGTCCACTGTGTGGTCATAAAACTGACCTCTGTCTAAAGTTAAGAAACAAATCACTCCTTCTACTCATGAGCCAATGTAATGCTGATAGAAGAAGGCCCTAAGAGTAGACATAACATTTTAAATAGCATGCCTAATTGATTTCTAAATCTCTATTAATCAGTCTCCTTTTTTCCCCTTAACACTATCATGAAGAGTTCTGGGGTTGCTATGCTTGAGTTTCTTGAAAAGGATCATATACATATAGAAGGAGAAAAAAATATATATATGTATGTGTATGTGACATGTATGTGAATATATAACATACATATTATATATACTATACATGTTATATACATTCACATGTATATTCACTTACATGTATACACCCCTACACACACACATACTTAAATCAAGCTTTCTTTCAATTTCTGCTTCCTCTTAGTTCTAATCAACATATTCTAATTAACTTACTGGAGTTCAACATACAGAGCCTCCGAGAGACATAGTGTAATGCAAACATTCACTATAGTTTATTGTGAAGTTTTTTCTTTCATTCTTAGAATTGGAGGAGTGCTGTAAAAATAGGTCTTTTCTATAATCATCTGGGAATAAATCAATGCACCGTTGTATAAACTGTCCTAAGATGCAGACTAATCTGTACATTGTGTACATGCGTGTGCTTCCATGTGCCCAGACAATCTGAGAGTACCTTTATTTCTCAAATAAAAATAAGGTCCTTCTTCCCAGTTGCATTATTTCCCCATCACTCTTTAAAAACTGTCACTCAACTTAATACCAAGGAGAAGTAAATTATGGTTTTATATTGTGTATTTATTAGAATGATCTGGGAAAAAAACTTTTCTGACTCCTTTTAGGTCAAACGGATAGCATTAACACCTGATAATTTAATTGATACCTTATTTATCCTAATTCTCAAAGGTGTCTTTCCAACACTGTCATTTGGCTGTCTTGAAGCAATATATAACCATTCAGGAAGAGCAGGATACTTCAGAACCAGATTCTGTAAGATCTAAAGGCCTACATTAATATGGCTCTATTTGCTTTCTTTTGGGTCATAATTTGTGTCTGTTTTGGGTTGGTCAGCAATTAAAGGTACTTGTTCCCAAACAGTTTATTCTCTTAGAGAGAAAGGGCCCACGTCATTTCATCTGAGACACAGGTTTCCTTTTATTTTTGAATTGAGAGCTCTGTCACAGGGAGCGAGGGACAGAAAAACCCCCAAAAGAAACAAAACTTCTGAATTCTACTCTCCTGACATCACATACATTTATAAAGGGAGAAAAATCCATCTGTTGACCCTACTACACCGTTATAAGAAAACTCAACCATATGGAGCACCTTGACAAAGTCAAGGTGTACGTAGCCTGCAGGCTCTTTCAGACACTTGACAGTTGTAACATGGCAGTAACCATTATCTAGCTTTAATTACGAGATCAAATTACTTGTCAAACAGGGACTGTAACTTATTCTTGTCTGCTAGGCCCCAATCTCTGTTTTTAATCCTATCAGATAGTTTGATTTATTTCAAAACAGAACAACTCTGCCACCTTCCTGAAAGGACTGTGCTATTAATAAGCAGGATAAATGCACAGTTTTCGAAAGGAAAATCTTCATCACATTAGGGGTTTTTACTCTTTTCTTCCCTTCCCTTCCCTCTCACATATAAAGACACCTGGGTAGAGACAAAACTGTTCTTCCAACCTCACTGTCAGCGTCTGCACAGCAGCCCAGACACGGCCACTGTTCCAGCACGTGCAATACTGAACAGCTTCCAAAGACAAGACCTTTCTTTTCCGAGGCTGCTGTGATTACTTTTTCATATGGCAGAGCTGGGCAGATAATAATACACCTACTGGTCAGAAAGATGAATTACACAAGAGCCTAGCAGTGCAGTGAGAAGCGAGGGAACCCATTTGAGGAAAATGCAATGCAGGAAATGAAGGGAAAGAATGTTCTAAATGACTTCAAATGTAGAGGTTCTAGCCAGTGCACAAAAAGCAAACTATCTTCTGTTGATATTAAAAGCTGAGCACAAAATCTGCTCCTCTGTGAGTTTACCAACTACTCATTTTTCTTTTAACTCAACATGTATTAAGCACCTAATTTGTGTAAAGCATTGCTTAGGTAGGTGCAGAAGATTACCAAAGAGAAATCGGATACCAACTCAGAATCATAGGTTTTATCCCCCATAAAAGGCATCTGTTGTGAAACGCATGGACTGAACAGTGAGGGGAATCATTAAGGCAGCAGAGGAAATTAGAGAAATGAAGTACCTCTTAGAGTGAAACATGCAGTCACCACCTCTAGCCCAGCACCATATCAATTCTCTCAAAATATTTTTTTTTCTGAAAAACTCCTTTGCTTATGTTTTCATACAAGGTCTCCAATCTCATCAATGTAGGAAGCCACTGAATGTTTAACTGACAAAATGTCTTCGTAATGTCTCTGACACTAGTTCAGCTTGTCTATTCTGGCCCCAAGGTTTAGCCCCTCCACCCCATGCCACCCCCACTCTTTTAAGGATACATATGCCCAAAGTCATTCAGCAACAAGGCAGCACGTGAGGAAGCAAAGCTTCATGAACTGGAGTCTAAGGATGTAATCACTAAAAACTAGAGAAGGTCCTTTGTGTCATCCCTGTTCTCTTGCACAAATGCAGGTATCTATTTCTCTACCTGCAAGAGGAACTCTCCTTTTGGATGTGAAGTAATGAACTTCCCTGAACACTTCTGCCACCAATAATCTGAAAAATGGATTATACAGTCAATTCCACTGCAAACACTTAAGTTCTTTCTAGGCACACCACAGCACCTGGACAGGAAAACTGCAGCATTTCGCACAGGTGCAAAACAATCTCTTCACTCCCACCACTCCTCGGGGAGCTTGCTTTTTTAATAATAAGAGAATCTGCCAGCCAAGTTGCTCCTATTGCTTTGGGAGTCAAAAGTGGACAGAGGTAGAATAATATCACCTGGGTTATGAGCAGAAGCCCTTTTAGGCTATGTTCAGGGAAGTTTCAATAAATATGAAAGCATCTCCCTGAAGTATTACATACTGAGAAACATTTCAAAAACAACTTTTAACAGTATTAAGGACTAGATTTCTCATAGGCAAAATGGAAAAATGTGAATATAACTAGAAAAATCCGAGGGCGCTGGTAGCTCCATGGTCAATATGCCTTTCATCAGAGGGGAAAACCTCAGGTGAACTGTATTAAACACTGACGTCTAGTCATTAGTACAGCTATTTCAACAGTCCACTTTCCAACCATTGTACCAGTAACTACCCAAAGACTTATTAAACCAAGGGGTCAACATAGTGAAAAATTAGCAATCATTTCAAAATTAAATCTTGCAAGTTTTGTTTTAATTGGTGCTTTCCTGTCAGTTAAACCTGTGGCATTATGCTGTGAGGATTCATACCCAATTCAAAAACACCAGCAATTTAGGAACATCTGAAAAGAAGAACTTTTGGAAAACACGCTATCTTAATTACAGCAACAATAAATTCATCCTCACTGTTGTATTAAGCTATACCAACTAAGGGTCAGCAGACAGAAAAACACACAGTAGGTCTATTAACGATAAAACTACACAACTGAATCACCTGAATGTTAACTTGGGTTGCTGGTCTTGATTTAATTTCATTTTCTAACCATAAAAGCTTATCGTGTGAACGCTAAAAATGAAAGTTCTCTTTTCAAGAGTCTCCTGAAATCTACCTTCAGTCCCTTTCGGATGCCGATAGCAAAAGCAAGCTGCCTAAATGTGTTGATCTGCAGCGGGAAGAGACCAGACTGCGCAACAGGAAAGCTGGGGCACTGCCCACGTTACCGCACCGCCCCGAGGACGTGAGCGGCTAGAAGCACTTGCGGATGGTATGCCATACAAGAAGTTCTTTTCAATGACAAAATAGGCATTATATATGCCATACAGATATATAAAGAAGGAGAAAGCAGGAAGCAGGAAAAGAACAAAGATTAAAGCCCCTAACGTTAACAAAGTTGTAGGATTACTTTTCCTTCTACTTGCCATTTTGAAAAATAAAGTTTAAAAGGCATTCGATTTCGCCGGCGCCCTAGAAAGGCAGCCACGCTCGGCAACCCCAACTCCTCGCCGGCCTTACCTTCTGCTGCTAGCGCGAACCCAGGGGCTAAGGGGTCCCGCTCTCAGCGGCGGCGGTGGCGGGGGCAGTGGCACATGCCATCTGCTAGCGACAGAAGCAAAAGCCGCGCTGCGCGAGGTGGCCCCGATGCGGGGAGAGCCTCTAGCACGGGTGGCTACCCAATGCCGCCATTTTAAAGCGAGGCTCCTGAAATCATTAGATATAAGCAAATTAAAGCCCGCCCCACCTACAGAACTTCGGGGCTGGGACGGGCAACCCGGCTTCGAGTCGGCCGCGGTGGGGTAGAAAATGTCAAGTGAGAGACGCACACAGGGACTCCCGGACGGAGGCGACATCCCTCCGACCCCCGACCCCCTCCCCGCCACCCCCCGGGCTCCGGCAAGCCTCCTCGCGAGTCCAGAGACCAGAGGATTTTCTTTTTCTCCACTACTCCGGGACTCTTTCCTGGGGCCCGCCGGCGGGCTGGGGACAGTGGGGGACCGGGGGCGGCCCTCCCTGCGCCTCCCGAGCGCTTGGTTCAGTCCACTTGGAGCACACCTCGCGCGCCGCGCTCCCCGCTCCCTGGCGGCGGCGGGCGGGCGGGCGGGCGCGGGGCTCAGGGCCCGGCCAGCGGCTGCCATGGCAACCCGGGACCAAACCCCGCCCGGCCGCAGCCAAAGGCGTGCCCTCCGCCGGCTGGCCAGCCGGCCGGTCGGTCCAAGGCAGCGCCCGTCGACCCGGCGGCCCTCGCGGTGCCCGGCTCCCGGCACACGCGCGGCGCCGGCAAGGGGACTCTCGGCGCCCCAGCGGCAACTCCCGCCCAACTCCGGTGGGCTGGGAAGCGGCGCGCTGCCCTACCCCGCCAGGTAGTGCGGCGCGCCCCGCACCGGCCCCGCCACCGCAGCCGACCTCACCTGGCTCGGCGCGCGCGGCTCCCAGCTCCGGACGCGGCGGGAACCCAGCGGCGTGCAGGCCCCCCGTTTCGCGCTCAGCCCAGGACTCTCTGTCCTCCGCCTCCCTCGCTGCCCCCGGAGAGCGCCAAAAAGTCGCGCTCCAGATCCCGCTCGCTACGAGTGCTGGCACTCTGTTCCCGTAGCACTGTGTATATTCTTTGAGTCTTTCTTTAGCGCACGGGTCTCGTGGAGCGGAGCGCGGGCTTTATTCTCAGGGGGTGTGGCGCCTCTTCCCCCAGCCCGCCGGCCCAGCCCCCACTCCAAGGGCTTTTTGCCATTTCATTATTAAGGGAAGGGGCTGGGGCAGCAAATCATAACGCTCAGGTTTTGCAAAAGCGAGAACAAACAGAACTTGCACACTGCCCCAAAGTGGATGGGGGTGGGGGTGGAGGTGGGAGTGGGGGAGGGAGGCAGCAAACTTTGTAGAGCTGCAGGAACTGAAGTGCCAATGAGAAATGCAGTGTGGTTCAAAGCTGGACGGTTCTAGACCCTCGGGATATAAGATGAAATAGGTAATTCCAAAAATGACCTTAGTCAATAAATACGTCGGCCCACTGAAGACAGAATACATATATATTTATATATTCACCAACACTCATCAGCTGCCTTCCTGAGCCCTGTCTTTTCTATAAATTCTTTATTTCCCTTTAAAACCCTGATTTCAGAAAGGGAAATGTTGGTCTGTACGACTAGCCGCTCCCCGCTCCGCGCCCCGTCTTTAACGGAGTTTGAAGGATGGAAGGAGCCCTAAGGTAGAGTTCCAGATACTTTTGAATGACAAGTGGACAAAGCAAATGCAATTATATATTTTGATTTTTTCAAAGAATGTACATCTGGATAGCTAAATTACAAGTTTCTTTTTAATGCAAGTGTGATAGGAACACCAGCTGTTCCTTAACTGGAGCCCAATGGTAATCAATGCATGCTTTTATTTAATCTTAGGAGGACAATTCTAGTCTGAAACACACGTATATGCAGGATCCTCTATGACAAGCTCATAGCAATTCAAGGGCTGCTCTCCTGCCATGAACTGCTTCACCCCAGTAACAGAGTTCCACGTGCCCTGCAGAAAGTGCAGAAACGTCACAGGAGGTATTCAAGCAGCAGTTAAATCGAAGAGTGGGGTGAATTCTCAGGCTAATTACATTTTTAAAAATTCTACCGGACTGATCCAAATAGAATTCTCCAGCTAATATTAGGCAAGAAATCAATCTCTGTTAAATGTGAGATAATAGGAGCAGGATCATAATGGTTGGAAGAACACTGGCACAAACTGTCCTTTAAATAATTGAGAAAAAACCCTCTATGGCATTTGACAAGCATTGTGAAAGTTATCAGGACAACGTGCAGGGGCGGTGTCTGATAGGTTTGTAATACTGAGTAGAATCCTAAGCATGAGTCAAACAAAAGACAGGAGTTTCTAGTTATTTGAAAGGAAGGAGGGGGTAAAAAGAGACTTTAATTCCTAGCCACTTTTCTGCACCTCCCTCCCAACTTACCAAATGACCTGCCCTACTCTAAAAGTCAAATTTGGCTGATGTATAGGAAGTGGCTTTTGCAGTCCAGAGACTAAAAGTAGGAGGTGTTGGCTACCGAAGTAGGCTGGAGAGAAGGGCAAAGCTGAATTATATAACTCTATACCCAATGATCTAACAAATGAGGAACTGTTATCACAGCGAGTCAACAAAGGACTCTTTATACTAAACGTAACTTGGGTCAACACCGGTTCCCTTACCTCTGCCCACCATTGCAAACCACATCTCCTATGGGACACTGGCTTTCCCTAATTCCACACAAGCTGGCTTGATTTTATTGTTACTGCATGGCTGAAATAATTGTTTTATCATAAATTTCAGGTCACAAATAGGACAGCTTGGTGGCTCTCTGGGTAGCACAGCTTCAACGCTGTCTCTTGCTGGACATTTCTGACTGGTGAAAGTTGCAAATGAGACTTCATTATGCTCTCTTCTCCACACTGAAGGGAAGAAAAACCTTATAAACAAATTTGAGTCTGGTAAACTGTCCTCCTTGTATCCAGGTTGTTGTGACAAATGAAGGTAGGCAAATTTCCATGCTACCGGTTCATTAGGGAATGTTTTCAAAAGCGGTAGGAAATTGCTGTCTCCTCCCCTCAGCATTTTAAAAGGGTCCATTTACTCTCCGGGGTAGATTCACCTTGGAATTACTTTCCAATTTAGTAGAATGAGTAGAGCTAGACAACCTTTTCTTTTCTTTTCTTTAGGCATGATTGGGGGCACGACCCAGGAAAAATTAAGTTGTATACTCGCTGAGCCACTAGATGAGTTCTTAATGTATGTACATTATAGTCTTTGAATACTTAACACTTCTTTTCCCCTTGCATTTTGGGCTAGCCTCAGAACCACTAGTCCTAATGGATCTTCACTTTCCCCCTGTCAGTCAAATAGAGGTGGGTAACCAAACATTTAAACACACTTAGGAAACATACTCTCCGTATTCTCACAATGTCTTAACAGTACACATACAGATGTAAAAGCTAACACTGGAGGTAAGGATGTAGAAGCCTCTGAAGTGTCATGTTCTTCCAATAAATCTAATTAACTTTGACTGATACAGGAAAGAATTCTAAAAGTTATGTAATGGTTTAGTAACAAAAGGATTATTGTAATCCACCACTGAACAAATGTTGCTGTTATTTTTTAAAGATGCTGAATAGGTGAAAAGTTAAACTCTCTCATATATCAGTGCACCATGCTTCCAATGGATTTTTGAATTCTCAATTTATTCTATCAGAATTATGCTTTTACTGCTTTGCTAAGTCACATAACTCATTATTCATTTTAAAAGATGGTCGGCTGATACTGCTAGACATGCAGGCAGGGTCATGTTATGCACAGAAATGTGAAACATCACCTTCCTCTTTTGAACTTGTGTAATAATCACCTATTATCATTAGCAAATAGTACTGTTTGCTGCTGCTGTATTCCAGCGACAGCTCCACACCCTACAGCCCACAACACTATTTGTGGTGGCTCCATGCAGAAGTCTCTGGCTATTTAAGGGTAGCTGAAGGGCTACAGGCACTCTGTCTATTAGATCTAATCCCTTGAATCTGTTTATCTGATAGACAGAGTGCCTGAAGAACTATGGACAGGAGGTGGTGATCAAAACCATCCCCAAGAAAGAGGCAAAAGGCAAAATGGTTGTCTGAGGAGGCCTTACAAATAGCTGAGAAAAGAAGAGAAGTGAAAAGCAAAGGAGAAAAGGAGATGTATCTCTCTGAATGTAGAGTTCCAAAGAATAGCAAGGAGCGAAAAGAAACCCTTCCTAAGTGATCAATGCAAAGAAATAGAGGAAAGCAGTAGAATGGGAAAGAATAGAGATCTCTTCAAGAAAATTAGAGATACCAAGGGAACATTTCATGCAAAGATGGGCACAATAAAGGACAGAAACAGTATGGATCTAACAGAAGCCGAAGATATTAAGAAGAGGTGGCAAGAATACACAGAAGCAGTATACAAAAATGATCTTCATGACCCAGATAATCACGATGGTGTGATCACTCACCTAGAGCCAGACATCCTGGAATGCGAAGTCAAGTGGGCTTTAGGAAGCATCACTATGAGCAAAGCTAGTGGAGGTGATGGAATTCCAGCTGAGCTATTTCAGATCCTGAAAGATGATGCTTTGAAAGTGCTGTCCTCAATATGCCACCCAATTTGGAAAACTTGACAGTGGCCACAAGACTGGAAAAAGTCAGTTTTCATTCTAAGCCCAAAGAAAGGCAATGCCAAAGAATCTTCAGACTACCACACAATTGCACTCATCTCACACGCTAGCAAAGTAATGCTCAAAATTCTGCAAGCCAGGCTTCAACAGCACATGAACCAAGAACTACCAGATGTTCAAGATGGAGTTAGAAAAGGCAGAGGAACCAGAGATCAAATTGCAAACATCCACTGGATCACAGAAAAAGTAAGAGAATTCCAGAAAAACATCTACTTCTTCTTTATTGACTATGCCAAAGCATTTGACTGTGTGGATCACAACAAACTGGAAAATTCTTAGATGAGACTACCAGACCACCTTACCTGCCTCCTGGAGAAATCTGTATGCAGGTCAGGAAGCAACAGTTCGAACTGGACATGGGACAACAGACTGGTTCCAAATTGGAAAAGGAGTACATCAGTGCTGCGTACTGTCACCCTGCTTATTTAACTTATATGCAGAGTACATCATGCAAAATACTGGGCTGGATGAAGCACAAGCTGGAGTCAAGATTGCTGGGAGAAATGTCAATAACCTCAGATATGCAGATGATACCACCTTTATGGCAGAAAGCGAAGAGGAACTAAAGAGCCCCTTGATAAAAGTGTAAGAGGAGAGTGAAAAAACTGGTTTAAAACTCAACATTCAAAAAACAAAGATCATGGCAACTGGTCCCATCACTTCATGGCAAATAGATGGTGAAACAATGGAAACAGAGACTTTTATTTTCTTGGGCTCCAAAATCACTGCAGGTGGTGACTGCAGCCATGAAATTAAAAGACGCTTGTTCCTTGGAAGAAAAGTTATGACCAACCTAGACAGCATGGACGGAGGAGCCTGGTAGGCTGCAGTCAATGGGATTGCGAAGAGTCGGACACGACTGAGCTACTTCACTTTTCACTTTCATGCATTGGAGAAGGAAATGGCAAGCCACTCCAGTGTTCTTGCCTGGAGAATCCCAGGGATGGGGGAGCCTGGTGGGCTGCCGTCTATGGGGCTGCACAGAGTCGGACATGACTGAAGCGACTTAGCAGCAGCAACAGCAGACAGCATAAGCAGAGACATTACTTTGCCAACAAAGGTCTGTCTTGAAAAAGCTGTGGTTTTTCCAGTAGTCATGTATGGCTGTGAGAATTGGGCAATAAAGAAAGCTGAGCTCCAAAGAATTGATGCATTTGAACTGTGGTGTTGGAGAAGACTTGAGAGTCCCTAAGACTGCAAGGAGATCAAGCCAGTCAATCCTGAAGCAAATCAACCCTGAATACTCATTTGAAGGACTTATGCTGAAGCTGTTGCTCCAATACTTTGGTCACTTGATGTGAATAGCTGATTCACTGGAAAAACTCTGATGCTGGGAAAGATTGAAGGCAGGAGGAGATGGGGACGCCAGAGGATGAGATAGTCAGATAGCATCACCAACTCGATGGACATGAGTTTGAGCAGGCTCTGAGAGTTGGTGATGGACAGGGAATCCTGGTGTGCTGCAGACAGTGAGATCGCAAAGAGCCGACTGAACTCAACTGAAGGGCTACAGACACTAATTATTCATCCACTTCTGAAAAGTCTTTTCCATTTTCCATTTGTAGTTGGGAATTGAGAGATTCATACAAAGTTCTGATTAGATAAACAGGAAAATAAAACCCATCAGAGTCTAGCTGTTAAAAAGGTTTAGACAATCAAATAAATATCAGCTTCCAAGGTAACCCCTTTGTAAAGTGATGAAGACTGTATTTCTTACAGAAGGAGTGATAAAACCATCCATTAACCAACCTGCATTCTGAAATCATTGCAAAGATAGATAAGTAGATCAACAGTTCTCAAGTTGGAAAGAAAATTTCTGAAATTCAGTTTTTTTTTCCACTTTGACAAAATTGTCAGAATTACCTGAATATATTCTCATAAACAGAAGAAAACAGGAAATTAATGAATCACTCTCTTTGAAACAAACCCAGGCCAAATGGATTTATAAGGCAATTTCTTCCCCAAGCCTTTGAAGGATCCTTTGAATATGTTATATAATGTATCCTTTGATACATTATACAAATTATCCATGAGTTTTGAAATATACAGTATATTTCTTAAAATTATCTTCAGAGGGAAATATAGTGAGAATGATACAGATAAAAATGATGCACAAATGTAAGAATAGATTCAAAAGATAAAGTGATATGAAAAGCATGGCTTATTATCACTTAGGAATATGATCTTTAAAATGAAAGTTAAAGTGTTAGTCGCTCAGTCATGTCTGACTCTTTGCAACCCCATGGACTAGAGCCCGCCAGGCTCCTCTGTCCATGGAATTCTCCAAGCAAGAATACTGGAGTGGATTGCCATTCTCTTCTCCAGGGGATCTTCCCGACACAAGGATCAAACTCAGGCTTCCTGCATTGCAGATTCTTTACCGTCTGAGCTACCAGGCAAGCCTGATCTTTAAAACAGCAGCCATCTAATATGGAAATACTCCATGCCAGGCACCGTGCTAAGCATTTTTCACAAGTTTGCTCACTTGATCCTCACAACAGTCTCTATAAGCTAAATATTATCATGTCCCCATGTTAAGAACAGGAAAGTGAGGCTATCCAAAGCAAGAAACTAGCAAAGCTAGTAGGTGGCAGAACCAGATCTAAAGTTAGTTGTCTCAGCCAATAAGGCCCATGCTTTTAATTACAACCCAGTACTAAATTAAGCAATTGTGGAATCCAGTTAGATTTGAATTCAGACACTTGCTATGCCATACTGCCTCTCACTGATGTGGGCATTATCAAAATGATGCCAGTAAAATATAGAAATGTACTAAAATAATTTTAAGCCTGGTCACATCTTGTTTATCCGAGAAATGTAAAGATTTTAGTAAAAAATGTCAATATTATTGACAAATGTGTGATCATCTCAGTAAATGCCAAAAAGGCATTTGGTAAAATCTAACTCCTTCTTATAGTTAACATCTTTCAAATATAGAAATAGTGAGCTACCTCTTTAATATAATAAAGGATGTGTATTTAAAAAACAAAGAATTAGTCTCCTGCCTATTAGAAAAACAAAGTCATTTCCTAGAAACTGGACCTAAACAAGAGAGCTTTTATTCATGTATAAGTTTGGTGTTTCTGGAAATTCTTGTTTGGGTAATAAGGTATGAAAATAAATTAGAAGTATTGGAAAGGAAGAAATTAAAGATAGATAATTTTTAGATAACATTAGTAAATACCTGGAAAAGCCACAGAATTGACGTCAAGTGATTAGATAAAGCTACAGAGTTCAGCACATCAAAATAGCTATCACTAAGTCAGAAAATTAACACATTTCCAATAAAGCAAAAAAAAAAAAACACAAAACACTTAAGGTATTTGGAAATAAGTCAATATATTCAAGAGTGTGATAAAAAGAAATAACATGAAATCTTAATGGCAGAAATAAAGAAAATATGAAAAATGTAAAGTTATGCTACATTTCTGAATGTTAAGACCAGTAAGTGTTAGTCTCCCAGTCGTGCCTGACTCTTTGCGAACCCATGGACTGCAGCCCACCAGGCTCTTCTGTCCATGAGATTTTCCAGGCAAGGATACTGGAGTGGGTTGCCATTTTCTTCTCCAGATCATCCAGACCCAGGGATCGAATCTGGATCTCCTGCATTGCAGGCAAATTCTTTACCAACTGAGCTAATAGTCCTTTTGGTAAGACCAATAGTGTAAAGCTAATACTTCACAAATTGATTTATAGAGGCAGACTATTCAAATGAAGCTCTTTCTCATTCCGAAAAAGATACCACATTCATTTGTAGTATTAATTGTGCATCACCATCTTAAGGAAACAAAAGTCTAAAAGAATTATCAAATATTAGAATGTGTTGTAAATTAACACTAGTTTAAATGGCAGAATTCAGATGAAAATCAGAAATATTGATCAGTAAACACAAAAGTGAGACCTCAAAAAGTCTCTAATAAATGTAAGAATAGAATGTGTGATGAATAAAGCATAACAAAACAATGGGGCTGCTGCTGCTGCTAAGTCGCTTCAGTCGTGTCTGACTCTGTGCGACCCCATAGATGGCAGCCCACCAGGCTCCCCCATCCCTGGGATTCTCCAGGCAAGAACACTGGAGTGGCTTGCCATTTCCTTCTCCAATGCATGAAAGTGAAAAGTGAAAGTGAAGTCGCTCAGTCATGTCCGACCCTCAGCGACCCCAGGTACTGCAGCCTGCCAGGCTTCTCCGTCCATGGGATTTGCCAGGCAAGAGTTCTAGAGTGGGGTGCCATTGAAATACCTATTATTAAGTAAATTCACCTAGGGTAACTGATCATGAGTATGGAGAGGAATCAACAGAAGGCTTTCTCTCTTACCAGATATAGTGATTCTTTTTACATGGAACAAAAAATTAAATACATTTTCTTTAAGAGAAAAATTTAAAAAATAGGAATAGACTAGAGTATTTAACTTAACTATAGGAATTTTTCTTATATTTGTTTTATGACTTCTCTGATAGCTCAGTTGGTAAAGAATCCCCCTGCAATGCAGAAGACCCTGGTTCAATCCCTGGGTCAGGAAGATCCCCTGGAGAAGGGATAAGCTACCCACTCTAGTATTCTTGGGCTTTCCTTGTGGCTAAGCTGGTAAAGAATCAGCCTGAGATGTGGGAGACCTGGGTTTGATACCTGGGTTGGGAAGATCCCCTGGAGAAGGGAAAGACTACCCCCTCCAGTAGTCTGGCCTGGAGAATTTGGGGTCACAAACAGACAGGCGCAACTTTCACTTTCATAGGAATTTTTAAAATTTTGAAGTAATAGTGAAAGTGGAAGTCACTCAGTCATGTCCGACTCTTTTCTTTCTTTTTTTTTTTTTTTATTTTTTTAATTACAATACTGTATTTGTTTTGCCATACATTGACATGAATCAGCCACAGGTGAACACAATCTCCCAATGCCGAAGCCCCCTCCCACCTCTCACCCCACATCCTCTACCTGAATCATCCTGTGCTCCAGCCCCATGCATCCTGCATCCTGCATTGAACATAGATTGGTGCTTCGTTTCTTACAAGAAAGTATACATGTTTCAGTGCCATTATCCCAAACCATCCCACCCTATCCCTCTCCCTCAGAGTCCAAAAGTCCGTTCTATACCTCTGTGTCTCTTTTGTTGTCTCACATATAGGGTCATCATTACTATCTTCTAAATTCCATATATATGTGTCAGTATACTGTATTGGTGTTTTTCTTTCTGGCTTCAACCCCATGGACTTTTCGACCCATACAGTCCAGGCTTGGGACGATCTCCTGGTGAAGGAAATGGCAACCCACTCCAGTATTCTTGCCTGGAGAATCCCATGGACGGAGGAGCCTGGTGGGCTGCAGTCCACGAGGTCACAAAGAGTCAGACACTACTGAGCACCAGAGCATGCTAGGAAGATCATAGATATAGGACTAGCATCTAAAGTGTAGACAGAGGTACTAAGGCTGTACAAGACAATTACCAGATCCTCAAGGGACAATGGTCAAAGAATATCACCCTAGAAGAATTGTATATTGTTCTAACTAGGAGGCACCATTTGATATTTAATTTAATTGCCCAAAATAACAATATAAAAACTCAATACTCTACAGACTTCGGAAGAATAGACTCATTCAAGTTGCTGATGGCATTGCTAACTGGGGCAACAATCATAGAAATGTGCATAGTCCTCGAACTAGGAATCCCAACCCTGGGAAATTATCCTAAACTAATAATTCAAAAGAAAGGGAAAAAGAGCAGCTTATTTTGAATATCAAGAAACCTTGAAACAACCTAAATATCCAAAAATAGGGAAATGATTGAGCTATTTACTATATATTAATACAATGAAATAATTTAAGCACTGTAGAAAAGCAGAAAATTGTGCAAGTAATAACATTAATTAAACGTTACACTGCAAGATTAGATTTTTCACTTTAAATACATCCATGAGTATTCATAACGATAATGATCAGGAAAGCCTACAGATTTATATCTAGGTTTTTAAAAACCTAATACTGGATATTTAAAAATTTTTTTATTATTTTGGCAATCTGTCCAATAAAACACTATTAAATTCGAGAAATATTTGACTTCTATATCAAATAAACTGCTTCTATTTCTCTCACCTTCTGCCTTTTCTTTCTGCCTTCCCCTGCATTTCTCAACGTCTGTTCTTTTACTTTTATGAATATTCCTCTGGCCTTCTCCCTCTTTCTTCATTTCTCTGTATTTCAACTCTCTTTTTCTCTTCTGTCACCCCCTTTGTGTGTGAGTTGCTCAGTCATGCCCAACTCTTTGCAACCCCATGGACTGTAGCCCACCAGGTCCCTCTGTCCATGGGATTCTCCAGGTAAGAATACCGGAGTGGGGTGCCATTTTCTCTTCCAGGGTATCTTCCCAACCGAGGGATCAAACCCGCGTCTCTTGAGTCTCCTGCATGCGTAGATGGATTCTTTACCACTAGCACCACCTGGGAAGCCCATCACCTGTTTTACTCCACATTTTCCCCCCTTTTTATGCTCCTTAGCTTTTTTCTTGTACATCTGCTTTTGGAATGGTTAAAATATGAGACAGAAATGTATTCTTTTAAGTGTTGATGTAAACATTGCTTTTGTTCATTTTTAAAATTACCTTATTTTTGGCTGTACTGGGTCTTCCTTGCTGCGAGCATGCTTTCTCTAGTTTCAGCAAGCAGAGGCTCCTCTCTAGTTGCAGAGCTCAGGCTTCTTGTTGTTATGGCTTCTCTTACTGCAGAGCTCAGGGCTCTTGGGTGCACAGGCTTCAGTAGTTGTGGCACATAGGTTTAGTTGCACTGCGGCATATGGAATCCTCCTGAATCAGGGGTCAAACCCATGTCCTGGGCATTGGCAGGTGGATTCTTAACCACTGGACCACCAGTGAAGTCCTCCTGTTTTTGTTCATTTTGAAAGTGAATGAACATTGGTATGGCTCAGGGAACCCTATTTAATTTACTGTGGTGACTTGACTGAGAAGGAAGTCCAAAAGGGAGGCATTGTATGTATATGTATGGCTGATTAATCCTGCTGCACAGTAGAAATTCACACGACATTGTAAAGCAACTACTTTTAAAAATGAGAAACAAATTCATTAGATTTGAGTTCTTTTCTTAAAAGGCACCCAAGTTGAATTGTCTTTTAACAATCTGTGCCTGACCAAGGCCAAATCAGATACTTCTGCAAGGCTTTAAACGATGTGAAGTAATAAACACTCCATATCATAATTTCATTAGATTTGTCACCACAGAAAAAACAGTAAACATAAATATGAAAGATTTACATTCGTATGTATAGGAAATCCTTCCTATTCCAATTTTCGAGGTTTTAAATATCTAACTTTTACTCATGTTAAAACATGCTCTAACCTCCATGCAACATGTTAATACAATGATTATGATCTCTGAAAAAATAATTATGATCTCATCACATTTTTGCTTTCATGATATTATGAATATAATATCAGTGTGAACCAGTACCTTTAATCATGGAACCTGAGATGATACTGAATTGAATGGTAATGAACAAAGGCAGAAAATGAGCAAGAAGCTAAAAATATCTATTGGTAATATAGTGACCTCGGACAATATTTAATCTCTCTCAATTTCCTCATGAATGAAATTCAGAAAATTCTAGAACCTTCCTTGTAGCATATATTATAGCATTATATATGATGAAGATTTGAAAGCACCTACAGGGCCTGGAACATAGTGCTCCACTGGTGAGAATGGGTGGAGGCCATTGCAGATTTGGAGGGCTTGCCTATGACAGAGACAAGACTGGCTTGGCTATAGTCATAATGGAGGCATAATTTGGCATGTCTTCCTTCTACTTTTAGAAAATAGAATTAGTCACACTTGAATGGCTCCTTACCAAACCTTCAGAGTAACCACTGGGGTTTAAGCATTCCTTCTCTTTTGGTGTGGACTCGAGAAGGGAGAACTTGAGAGCCAGTTCCTTGTCAATCTTGTGCAACACAGAAAAGAACACCAGAGTAACTCCTACTAGCTCCTACTAGCAAGGTCAGAGTGCCAGATGAGTGATCTGTCTCTGGCCTGCAAATGGGAGGCGTGGCATGAAAATGTGTGGCTCAATGGTGAATCGCTGTGAGCCAGTGATTGTGTCTGGTCCATCTGCTGTTGCTATTCAAGAAGAGAAACTTGAACTTGAGATGTTGATTGATACAGTGTGATGATTAAAAGTATAGATCCTACAGTCCCATTCCCTGTGCTCACCTACTAAGAGCGTGATCTTGAACTAGTTACTCTCTCTGTGCCTCAATTCTTTTTTAAAACTGGAGACAAAGATAGCATCTGTGTCATGGTGTTTGTGGTGAGAATTAAATGATAACATAGGTAAGGCACTTAGAATTCTGCATGCCAGATCAAGAGTGCTGACTAATTTCATCCATGGACAAATAGCCCATTTCTCAGCTCCTCTTGCAATCAGGAGAATTTTCTTTCTGGGTCAAGAGAGATTGTTGTTGTTCAGTTGCTAAGTCGTGTCTGCCTTTTTTGCAACTCCATGGACTGTAGCCAGTCAGGCTCCTCTATTAATGAGATTCTCCAGGTAAGAATACTGGAGTGAATTGCTATTTCCTTCTCCAGGGGATCTTCCCAACCCAGGGATTGAACCCAAATCTCCTACCCTGCAGGCAGATTCTTTACCTCTGATCACATGCATCCCAAATACAAAAGAAGAGGACCATGAGTTTTTCCCTTTGAATCACACTTGGGTGGGGCATATTAAAAGACAACAGACAGCTGCATTGGCACCAGAGAGATTTTGAAAATGACCACAGAAATCAGACAAAGGCTAATCCTGAAAGCCTAGGTTGGAGGGGGCATTCTCTTCCTCTCCAGACTGCAAAGAGATGTGAAATTTCCTGACATCATGGACATCATGCCATAATGTCTTCAAAAAACCCTTCTCTAAATGAACAAATTAAAATTACCCAGGAAGAATAACACATTAACCTGTTAGCTAGATGAACACTTTTAGCACAGGTTACTTTTATCAGATTATTTAGATCCTGGAAGCTGGCACCTCAGCCCAGCAGATGAAGAATGGCTAAATGGTGCCGGTGGGGGTGGGGGCGGGGTAGGAAGAATACCCTGGGTGAAGGTTACTTCTTGGCCCCTATTGTATTCTCTACTCCCTTTATCCTGTTTTGTATTCCTTTTCCTTTTTCTGTTTCCCATGCATCACATAGCACAGAGCCAAGCACACAATGAACACAGATATTTATGAAGTATGCTGAGTACATAAGTGCCTATAGTGGACATAAGTCTCCAATTACTTCAGAGATGTGCTGTCTTAACACAACTAGGTATGGTTCTATAACTACTGACCAGGAGGGCTTATATTCTGGAGGTTTACTTACTCCATATAGTGAGGTAGGCCCTTGAGGCTGGGGACATAATATGTACTAACAGAGCACTCAAAGAACAAATGGAATTTAGTGATGGGCTCAAGAATCAAGCAGGGTGGAAGATCCAAGTGGAAAAGTATTCTGGAAAATACCAAGTCAGGGTTCCTTCTAAGAACCAGAAAAGGCTGTTTACAAGAGAGGAAATTAAGAAAAGCACCAGCTTTTACAGACTGCCTTTCTTGTGCCAGTCACTTTCACTGCCTGTCTAATCTTTCCTCACAATTGGACCAAAAGGAATTATTTTCTGTATTTTTTAAATTGGAAAACTGATCTCAGAAAAGTTCAGCAAATTGTAGCATACTGTAGTGGCTAAGTACATTGACTTGGATCTAAACTGTTTGGATTTGAATCCTGGTTCTGCCACTCATTAGCTGGGTGGTTTTGGGCAAGTAACTTAATCTCTCTGTTCCTCAGTTTCCTCTTCAGTAAAAATGAGAGTAATGATAGTGCCTACTTCACAGAATGATTATGACAAATGAATTACAAAGCACTTACAAGCGTGCCTACCACATATGGAATGTTAAATGAGTGTTGTTCAGCTGCTTAGTCGTGTCTCACTCTTTGCGACCCCATGGACTGCAGCACACCAGGCTTCCCCTGTCCTTCACCGTCTCCCGGAGCTTGTTCAAGTTCATGTCCATCGAGTTGGTGATGCCATCTAACCATCTAGTCCTCTGTCATCCCCTTGTCCTCCTGCCTTCTATCTTTCCCAGCATCAGGGTCTTTTTCAGTGAGTCAGCTCTTCACATCAGGTGCCCAAAGTATTGCAGCTTCAGCTTCAGCATCAGTCCTTCCAATGAATATTCAAAGTTGATTTCCTTTAGGATTGACTGGTTTGATCTCCTTGCAGTCCAAGGGACTCTCAAGAGTCTACTCCAACACCACAATTTAAAAGCATCAATTTTTCAGCACTCAGCCTTCTTTATGGTCCAACTCTTACATCTATACATCACTGCCAGAAAAACCATAGCTTTGAGTATACAGACCTTTGTTGGCAAAGTTATGTCTCTGCGTTTGAATACACTGTCTAGGTTTCAGTCCTAGCACAATTCTTGACTCCTCCAAGGAACCCAAACCCAAATCTTACTTTTCTGCAAGGACTCCTTGAAGTCTTCAATCTCCCAGAAAACTTGTCCCTAACCATTCCCTACTTTGATTCACAGCTTAATACTCAGTCACAGACTGCTTGCCTAATGATTTCGTGTTTTTTTCCTCTGCATGTTATCTCATTTCCCAAACTAGCTTATACAGCTCTCCTTAAGGATTTGACTTACCTCTTTTTATGCCACAATGTGCCTAGCATCTCTCTTTGTTTTGGATTGACATCTTGCCCACAGCTCTTCAGAGGAATTGTGGTCTTACCAAATTTTCAGTGAGACAAGGGAATTGCAGGTCATCATGGTTCCGGACCCTTTGGTGTATACAGAGCACGTTTTCCACATCTGCCCATTCATTTGCACAGTTTTGGTTTCATTCCAACCAATGAATGAAGAAATGATGCTATGGTTTGTAACTCATTTTGATATAAAGTTTTAACATGTATTTTCTATGGATTTTTAAAATGATTTTCTCAGTTGTTATCATCTTACAACATTTTGTGAAGAACAGTTAATAAGAGACAGAGACAGAGAAACAGAAGCAATATGGTACCACCACAGTTCCCATAAAAACAAAATATTCTATGTTACCCCTTCCAGCATATGGCACTGAGTCATAAGAAATATTAGCAATGGAAAATGGTCAAATGCATACTAGTGTACTTGAGATAAATACAAAAGGAGATGTAGAGTTATTTTTAAGATACAGTCTGTTTCTAAAGTGCTTTCTGAGCCTTAAATATACTGTACAGTCAGATCTCTGAAGGAAAAGAGAAATGTACCTAAGTTCTTAAAACACTGGGTGACACAGTAAATGAATGTGCTCAATTTCCCTGATCAGAAACCTTCGTTCCAGTTTGACCTAAGCCATGAATGAAATGACTTGACTGATTAAAAGCCAATCCCCCATGAACATTTGTTTACATCTGAAAGCCACTACACATAATTGCTGTCTCCTCTTAGGGAGGCCCCACCGGGATTACAAGAAATGTTGCAAGGTTCTACTAAGGTGTGATCACCAGTTACGGCATGAACCTAGCTAGCACTGCATGTCCACACTGTCTGTCTTGGCAGCTGGATCCATCAGTCTCCCTGTTTCACACAAGTAAAATTAGCCAATAAGACAGTCGAAGTCTTGGGTAAGAGAACATAGAGCAATAAAATAGCATTCAGCTTTGGTAGTTTGGCATACAGGGACCCCAAGCCATCTTTGCTCCTGAGATATAGTCTGAGTGTCTGTGTCAATGCCTCTAGCACTACTGATTTATTATATTTTCTATATTCTTAGATAAATCATCCACCATCTTATTCCCTCTGATATACATCGTTGCTGTTGTTTTAGTTGCTTAGTTGTGTCCAACGCTTTTGTGACCCTAAGGACTGCAGCCCACCAGGCTCCTCTGTCCATGGGATTTTCCAGGCAAGAATACTGGAGTGAATTGCCATTTCCTACTCCAGAGGATCTTCCCAACCCAGGGATCAAACCCATATCTGCTGCATTGGCAGGCGGGTTCTTTACCACTAAGCCACCTGGGAAGCCCTCTGATATACATATTTTATCTCTAAAAGGGATATGGGCCTATTTCACAAATATGCTACAGAAAGAAGTGAGCTAATTATTCCTTAACTTTGTCTTTATTATTAACAAGTAATGATAAAAACAGCTTAGCAGATTTCCAGATTGTGTCTGCTGTTGCTGTTAGTTTTCTTAATGTTCAAACCTTGTGAAGCAAAACCCTCAGATGAAGGCTTAATAAAGGAGCCCCTGGAATTCGGTATTGTTAGTAACTTGAGTAACATTTCCAGAGAGTGGCATCGTTGGGGAATGAGGTGTTTAGATTAATGTGAGAGAAGGGAAGACTGTTTTCTTTTCATGCAGTAAAACTTCTCTCCACTGATGCTGCCCCAGCAGAGTAGACTCCTTGTTACTCCCAGATGAGGGTGACATGTGCACTCATTGGTCTAAGCTCTCAGCTATGGATGTTTAGAAATACAATCTTTTACCAACTCTAAGACTTCACTCTTACAAATACACCTTGAACCTTTGTGACAGCTTATTTAGACAAAGACTTATGAAGCCCCAAGTCTAGGCTATCTTGGGTAGCTCTAGCTGAGCAGAATAAAGCTGGGGAGAGGTAAAAGAAAGAGGTAAAAGGAGAGGAAGTATTGAATCTTTCCCTCTAATCATTCTCTCTGGCATCCTGTGTTCCACAGGAGAATATAATTTTGTTTGTGTTTTTCTTTGAGTGAATGGTTCTGGTATCCTCACTAATGTATAGGAATAAGGCTAAAATTTATTATTACTGTGCTGAGGTGTGACATCGATGACGATGGTAAGGTGATGTCACAGTCTGCCTCCCACAAGACTTTAGGCAACTCACCTCCCTTCTCTGTGCTTCATTTCTTTATCAGTAATGGTATCACCTGCTCTTTGGATTATTATCATTATTTAAACTTCCTTTTGAAAAAGTAACCATTCTCCCTTTTGTGCCCCCACTGTACTTTGGACACAACTCAATCCCTTCCCTTTCTATTATTACATCTCTGCCTCCCCCAACTATGCTGTGAACTCTTTCTGAGCAGGGACAATGCCTTATTTATATTTGTATCACTTTCACCTTGAATGGAGTGAGTGTTTTAAAATGTTTGGTAAATAAATGAAGGAAAGAACAAAAGAATTGTGAAAAAGGCTGGACTAGATATCTTCTGAGAGTTCCCCATGACAAGTTAAACCAGTACTTCCCTACGCTGATGAAAACCAAATTTTGTATAGGTCCAAGAATAGAGAACAGAATGAATCAGAAGAATGTAGGAAATTAGAGGTGAATGCATTAAATCTCTCATATTCCTTTTGCTGCCTCCTCCAATACCCTCCATCTTTGTCCACTTCATCCTAAGGGCTAAGATTTGCTTTTCTATTTCAAAAGGCAGAGAGGAAAAGAAATGGACATTTGCACTTCTCCACTAGTCTGTGTCATTGTTTACTCTAAAAAAAAAAAAAAAGAAAAAAGAAACCCACTTTCTAGCACCTTAAAGACAATTCATGTATGGAGCAATATTTCTTTAGTAAATGCAACACTTTTTTTTACCACCCTGAACCCTTTGCCCCACATGCACACAAACCAATAATGTGTCACAATCAGCAGATGAAAGTCACAGAATCTCTTCTCTTCCGAAACCATCAATGGCTGCAATTAGCACATGTAATCTATTTCTAAGTAGCTTTAGCATTTCCCATGTGTGGGAAGACCTAGACAGCCAGCTTTGGAATGCAGGCTTCCTGGGCAGTGCTTCCCCAGATTTTACCTGCAATGGAAACTTTTGCCAGTTGCTTGAAAGTTTTGGCTGCCTTGGTGACAATTAAGTGGGAGGGTGATTATGATACTGTTTAGATCTTTACATTTTACATAAGGTCAGAGGAAAAGTTAACATTTAAAATGGCATATGCTTAAGTAGTACATTTATTAAAGTGTTTTTCCTTATGTTTTTGGTATTATGTGAAATTTAAAAGGTTCACACACTCAGGTGCAAATGGAAGACTTCATAATACAGGTGATTTTGAGAAAGAGAGGTAAGTAAGAGGTGGAGAAAGAAGGAAATATGGCAATATCACAGGGCTGTTGGTTTCTCTTCATACTGTTTCTAAGAGACAATTCCTTTAATGGGGCTAGAAAGGAAGACCAAGGAGGATAGTACAAGGAACGGCAGTGGAATTTAAATCGACAGTTTATAATAATGTGTAATGAATGACTAAGGCTTAGATCAAAGCCAGAAGGAAAAGAGTAGTCCAGCTTTAGCTGTAAAAGTCACTTGTTGAAGCATACATTAGTGGTAGCCCTCTCTGGCCAGTACCATCCCTCTGAAGTGCTCTTTCTCTTTTAAGGAAACATATGCCACAGAACAAACTTGAATTACTAGTGGACATTCTTAAAGGAGTACCTGTGTGCTCCTTTACTGCTTAATGGTTCAAGAACTGAGCCCCTTGACTGTGTCACTGCATAATATAATAGAAAAACCCAAAGTTGGCAACCCTGAGTTTGTAGCTTCTAAGAACTCCAGCAAGGCTAATTTCTATATGCTTGTACTTTGCAGACAAAGCATTAGAAGGAGAGGCATCAGGGTTTCTTCAAAGGACTATGAAAATCTAGTGACCCTCAGGAAAGGCCCTGTGCCATGTGCTGCGTCCAAGTGTACTGCATGCCCTGCCACGAAGCGTTAGCTACATTTCAGTGGCAAAGAAGAACGATGCCACAGAGCTGTGACTGCTCCTTACTGCTTTGAGTGTGATTTCTCCTGAATCCCATTATTTACTTTCCAGCATGTTTCTGTCACTGGACCCTTAAAGTCCTTTTTCACACTGTGGCCACCCAGGACTAAAAGGATGTTGAATGTTGCCTGTTACATTTGTTGCTCAGTCCTGAACTGAGTTTTACTAGCACTCAGTCCTACTAGTACGGGGTAAATCTACAACCAGTTCTTTACATTTGGGAGGTTTGGAGTAAGTTACCTAACTTTTGAGATTCCTCAATCCGATTAACAGAGGCACTTCTCTTCATTAAGTTATTTCCTACAGCAGCACAGCAATATTTCCCTGGTGGCTCAGATGGTAAAGCGTCTGCCTGCAATGCAAGAGAGCCGGGTTCAATCCCTGGGTTGGGAAGATCTCCTGGAGAAGGAAATGGCAACCCATTCCAGTATTCTTGCCTGGAAAATTCCACGAACAGAGAAGCCTGGTAGGCTACAGTCCATGGAGTCCAGGCTACAGTCCATGGAGTCACAAAGAGTCAGTCACGACTGAGCAACTTCACTTTCTACAGCAGCAGGACATTCAGTCCACTCTTCATTTTGATCCAGTGCTTACTAAGGAGATTGAAGAGGTTATGTGTTATTTAAGTAGGCAAAGCCTGGAGTTTTCAAAATAAGTGACTCCTACTGAGTGGTTGGAGCCTTTGTTCTATAAGTGTGGTCAGTCAATGTAAAATTATACTTAAATCATCACAGAACAGGCTGGTTCCCTATGCTATAATGACCACTGCCTGCCTAAAAAGCAAAGAGCCTACTTCGTTTCAATAAAATTCTCAGCATTTAAAACAAGTGACTTTTGTCTTTCAAAAGTAACCTCTTCAGTGCCAGTACTTCACATTTTGGAGCACCTTTGGGAAAATGCCTTTAGAGCCTGTATCTGAGTCATACAAGAAAAGCACACTCATTCCTTCAGATTCACACCTTATCAATGAACAAAAACAGCATTACCCAGTTTGATCCACCCCCAGTTGCTCATCAGGCTTGGCTTTTGGAGACAGTATATCCTTTCCAAAAATTAAATCCACTCTCAAAAGACCAAATTTTTATACCACTGACAGTCTTAGAATAAGCCCTGACATCAGTTCCCAAAAGTGTGAGTCAAAATGGTGGGAACCTCAGAATCCCACTGGAATAAATGCATGGCCCCCAAAGGGACAAAACTTATTTCTATGTTTAAAAAATATAGAATATTCTTTAAATAGTGAGGAAAGGGTAAGAAACTCAATTTAAGATGGATTAAGAAAACTTAGGCTCCCTTTTTCTAAAGGCAAAAACTGGGGTTAAAAGCACTGATTTCAAAGTGCTTTTGTGATAAATAAATGAGATAGATGGATACATTTTATAGACCCCCAAAGCAGACATTCAACAATAAGATGTATGTGTATGTAGATAAGTAGGCATAAGTATTTATACCTATTTGCACACTACATAAAACCAATGCTATTATATTCCTGTCGTATCTATAAGGGAACATAAGAAAGAGTTGAAGAGAATGGAACTGAAAAGAATGAACATTTGAATTTACATAGATTAAAAGAGTAGAAAGGTGAATGTCGACTTAAAAGTAGAATAAGGAGGCTTGAGATTTACTAGTGATTCACTTTTGTATGTTAATGCTTAATGGTGTTATTAAAAGGGGTTAAAATCCTTGAAGAGAGGACTACATTTAAATATAATGAAAGAAGAATTCTCAGTAACTGCTCAGTTCAGTTCAGTCTCATGTCCGACTCTTTGTGACCCCATGAATCGCAGCACGCCAGGCCTCCCTGTCCATCACCAACTCCCGGAGTTCACTCAGTCTCACTCACTCACTCAGTCCATCGAGTCAGTGATGCCATCCAACCATCTAATCCTCTGTCGTCCCCTTTTCCTCCTGCCCCCAATCCCTCCCAGCATCAGAATCTTTTCCAATGAATCACCTCTTCGCATGAGGTGGCCAAAGTACTGGAGTTTCAGCTTTAGCATCAGTCCTTCCAAAGAAATCCTAGGGTTGATCTCCTTCAGAATGGACTGGTTGGATCTCCCTGGCAGTCCAAGGGACTCTCAAGAGTCTTCTCCAACACCACAGTTCAAAAGCATCAATTCTTCGGCCCTCAGCCTTCTTCACAGTCCAACTCTCACATCCATACATGACCACAGGAAAAACCATAGCCTTGACTAGACGGACCTTAGTGGGCAAAGTAATGTCTCTGCTTTTGAATATACATACTATCTAGGTTGATCATAACTTTTATTCCAACAAGTAAGCGTCTTCTAATTTCATGGCTGCAGTCATCATCTGCCGTGATTTTGGAGCCCCCAAAAATAAAGTCTGACACTGTTTCCACTGTTTCCCCATCTATTTCCCATGAAGTGATGGGACCAGATGCCATGATCTTAATTTTCTGAATGTTGAGCTTGAAGCCAACCTTTTTCACTCTCCTCTTTCACTTTCATCAAGAGGCTTTTAGTTCCTCTTCACTTTCTGCCATAAGGGTGGTGTCATCTGCGTATCTGAGGTTATTGACATTTCTCCCAGCAATCTTGATTCCAGCTGTGTTTCTTCCAGTCCAGTGTTTCTCATGATGTACTCTGCATAGAAGTTAAATAAGCAGGGTGACAATATACAGCCTTGACGTACTCCTTTTCCTATTTGGAACCAGTCTGTTGTTCCATGTCCAGTTCTAACTGCTGCTTTCTGACCTGCATACAGATTTCTCAAGAGGCAAGTCAGGTGGTCTGGTATTCCCATCTCTTGAATTTTCCACAGTTTATTGTGATCCACACAGTCAAAGGCTTTGGCATAGTCAATAAAGCAGAATGGTGCCTAAATTAATCCCAAATTGACTTAAGATCTTTTATTCTTCTTCTACTGGTATTTCAACACAAAACACATTTAAACAAAGGAAGTTAAATGAGTGGAGAAGCTTAATTTTAGTTCATTTGAAGAAAACTTTACCGAATGAATTTCTTCGTAGAAGTATAATACTTGATGCTGCTCAAGACTGTTAAAATAAAGAATCAAATACAGAATTTATCATAGGTCTTTGAGTGAGTGATTAGTTTTAACACTGTTCCTTTGCAAATAATATACTCAAAGAATCATAAGGCTATTTCTCAAATTAAACTCAACTCTCAGTTATTGGTGGTAGGTAAAAACTCAATTCATTGGAACTCAACCAATCAGAACTCTCAAGTTACTGGAATCTTGCCTTATTAACTTTTACACAGAAAGAAGCAAATAACAAAAAACAGATGGAAGTCAGCCAATTTAGTTAACAAATACCCCCAAATCTTCTGGAAGGAAGGATGTCTTAGTCTTACATTGAGCACAGTTTTCTACAATTTTCCTATGATATCTATATAAGGAAATAGGGAAAGCAATAAAGGTTTATGAAACACTTTCTGTGTGCCCATCTCTGTGATCTGGCCCTGGCTAATATTTTACACTTATTTCTTCACATATCCTCTCTTCCAGTCATCCTGAACATCTGCCATTTTGTTTAATCTTGACCATAACTCTGTTTTTAAAAAGTCACATATTTTAATTCTGTAGATGAGAAAACCAAGGCTTAGCGACATTAAGTCACTTGTCCAAGGCCATGAAGTTAGGTCACTTGTCCAAGTTCACTTAGTTGGCAGTAATAGGCCTGGTATTTGAATCCAGGTCTGTTACACACCATAGCACATATTTGAATGATAACCCTTGAAGACTGAAAAATCCTCAATCAGCATAAAATTATTATGTTGATATTCATTAATATCTCTGTCCTGAGTGGTCCTTGAAAGTAAATTTATATACTTAAGAAAAAGTTTCAGCAAAAATGAAATTAAAGCAGGCTTCCATTTAAACTTCAGTTAAATATGGATTTTTCTAATTCTTAAACTCCAGGTTAAAACAAAAACTTCCATCAATTAACAAAATAAAGTTATTCATATCGAGTAAGTTCCCAGATCACAATACAATAATATTAAACATTAATACCAAGATTATTCCAAAACTTGATGCTTAGGAAAATATTTAAATGTCCTTATAGAATAAATCAAGCAATGACATCAGCAAAAATGACAAAGTGGGGACCTCTGAAATTTTTTTTCCTAAAAGCAATGAAAAAACTGGAAAAACTTTCAGAAACAACTTTTGCTGAACTCTGGATAGCTGAAAGTCTTTGTTAATTTCAGAGTTCTATAAAATGATTTACCATACAAATGATTACAAAGAGCTAGAATAGCTATGCAAAATGGACTTTAAGACAAAAATTGTTAATGGAGAAAAAGAGGAACATTTCATAATGATGTAGAGTTGATCGTTCAAGAAGACAGCAATTATAAATAGACACCTGACAACAGAAGACACTTAACAGTTCTAAGATACATAAAACAAAAGTGACAGAAATGAAGAGACAAATTGGTCAATAATAACAGAGAATTCAATGCCCCACTTGCAATCATGGATATAACAATTACGGTAGATCAATAGAACAATAATGGATAGATCAACAAGGAAATAGAGGAATTGAACAATCACCTAGTAAACCAACTAGACCTAACACCCATCTATAGAACATGCCTCACAACTACAGCAGAATAAATATTCTTCTCAAGAATTCAGGGAATATTCTCCAGTATAGACCATGTGGTAGACCATAAAACAAGTCTCAATAAATTCAAAAAGTTTGAAATCACACAAAGTACATCTTTCAACAACAATGAAGTAAAAGTAGAAATCAGTAACAGAAGAGAATCTAGGAAAGCCACATATATGTAAACATTAAACAATACACTGCATAAACAAGGCTTCCCTGGTGGTTCGGATGGTAAAGAATCTGCCTGCAATGCAGGAGACCTGTTTGAGCCCTGAGTCGAGAAGATCCCCTGGAGAAGGGAATGGATACTGATTCCAGTATTCTTGCCTGGAGTATTCCATAGACAGAGGAGCCTAGCAGACTACAGTCCATGGAGTCGCAATGAGTCAGACACAACTGAGAGACTAACACAGTATCAAATACACACACACTGTATAAACAACAGGTCAAAGAAGAAAACAAAGAGAAAGTATGTTACTGTGAATGTAAATGAAAACACAGCAAACAAAAACTTACAGAATGCAGCAAAAGCTAAGCTTGAAGGGTAATTTATAGAAGTAAATACCTTTATTAAAAACAAGAAAGATCTAAAACAAACAGTCCAAACTTCTAACCTAAGAAACTAGAAAGAGAACAGTCAACTAAACCTAAAGTGTGCAAAATGAATGTAATACTGAAGATTAGAGCAGAAATGTGTGAAATGGAGACTAGGAAAAAAATGGAGAAAATTGACTAAACCAAAATTAGATTTTTGCAATGACAGAGAAAGCTGGCAAAAGTTTAGCTAGACTGATCAAGAAAAAAGAGAGAAAACTAAAATTACTAAACTTGTGGTTAAATGAGAGATATTACTACCAATGCTACAGAAATAAAAAGGATTATTATACAAGTATATTATTAACAATTGGGCTTCCCTGGGGGCTCAGTGGTAAAGAAACTGCCTGCCAAGCAGAGAACAAGGCGGGGGAAGATCCACTGGAGAAGAAAAATGGCAACCCACTCCAGTATTCTTGCTTGGGAAATCCCATGGACAAGGAAGCCTGGCGGGCTACAGTTCATGGGGTTGCAAAAGAGTTGGACAGGACTTAGTGACTGAACAACAAATTATTAACAATTGCAGGACAATAAACTAACTAACATAGGAAAGGACACCAACTACAGAAAGTGACTTAAAAAGAAGTAAAGAATCTGAGTAGTGAAGTGAAAGTCACTCCGTTGTGTCCGACTCTTTGAAACCCCATGGACTATATAGTTCATGGAATTCTCCAGGCCAGAATACTGGAGTGGGTAGCCTATCCCTTCTCCAGGGATCTTCCCCACCCAGGAATCAAACTGGATTCTTTACCAACTGAGATATCAGGGTAGAGAATCTGAGTAGACCTATATCAAATAAGCAGATTAAAATTGTAATTTTAAAAATACCATAAAGAAAAGCCCAGTTCCCAAGAGCTTCACTAGTAAAATCTCCCAAATGTTTAAAACAGATTAACATCAATACTTCACATAGTTTTCCAAAAGATCATAGAAGACAGTGCACTTCTCAACTTATTTTATGAAGCCAGTTATTACTCTGCTAACAAACCAGACAAGGACATTGTAAGAAAAGAAAACTACAAAGCAGTACCTCAAAAGTTTTGTTTACATATGAGAAAGGAAGAAAAGGAAAAAAATGGGAAAACAGCTCTCTTTTATGCAAAGGACAAGTACCATACTGGACTACTCACCCATCTACTCCACTTTCAGGTGACTTCTGTGATTTAAAATTACAGCGTTGTTCAGGTAAACTTCTGTATATTGAACATGAAACATGAACCAGGCCAAGGATGAATACAGCAGTTCCTGGCCTCTGGGAACTCATAATTTGGTGAGGGTTTAAGGCACAATAATGAGTAATTACCCAACAATGAAATTAGGGCTTTAATAGATGTGTGAACAAAGGGCTATAGGTTGGAATCAGAAGGAACAGGGACTTAACTGTATCACAAAGTGTTTGTGCTTTGTCCAGTAGAGAGTCCTTGATGCTTTGTGAGCAGGAATTGACAATAAGGTCAAGTAAAAGTTTTGAAAAATCTGGTGACTTTGTGTAGTAAGAACAAACATGTGGGAGAAATTGTAGGAAAGAAAATACTTAGGAGACTAATTCTGATATTTTACAAGAAGGATTTGAATTAAATAATGATGTTAGTAACTGAAATAAAAGAACATATAGAGGTGTTTGTTATTTCTATTAATCAGTAGGGCTTTGTGGCTGAGCAGTTGAGAAAGACAAGACAAAAATGGTTTTGCGTCTATGTAACTTTCCAGTGGTCATGTATGGATGTGAGAGTTGGACTGTGAAGAAAGCTGAGCGCCAGAGAATTGATGCTTTTGAACTGTGGTGTTGGAGAAGACTCTTGAGAGTCCCTTGGACTGCAAGGAGATCCAACCAGTCCATTCTGAAGGAGCTCAGTCCTGGGTGTTCATTGGAAGGACTGATGCTAAAGCTGAAACTCCAGTACTTTGGCCACCTCATGCAAAGAGTTGACTCATTGGAAAAGACTCTGATACTGGGAGGGATTGGGGGCAGGAGGAGAAGGGGACGACAGAGGATGAGATGGCTGGATGGCATCACCGACTCGATGAACGTGAGTCTGAGTGAACTCCGGGAGTTGGTGATGGACAGGGAGGCCTGGCGTGCTGCGGTTCATAGGGTCACAGAGTCCGACACGACTGAGCGACTGAACTGAACTCACAGTGTGGTGGATAGAAATGGCAAGTTTATGACAGAAGAATACTTTGAAGGAAAGAGGCAACTGAGCATTTTAGTGTCAGTTTCCAGCACATACCTGGACATAAGCTTAAGCACAGAAACAAAATGTTTATGAATACATCCAAGTATAGTGTAATGTAATAATATATACTATATTTACATATACCAAGCTCTAGAGAATGGAAGGGGAAAAGTTGGAGAGTGTAACATATTTTCAGTAATATTTTATGCTTTAAGAAGGAAGAGAGTTTCAAAGCAAATATGACAAAATGTCAATTCTTAAGTCTAGCTCACAGATACATAGGTGGTTATATTATTTTCTGTACTTTCTATATTTAAAATTTTTCATACTTAACCAAATAAAATAAAACTGAAAATTCTATTCATCAGAATATATACCTCTCAAATTTCACCCTAAAAGGCAATCTAATCCTTTGATTGTCAAAATGAATAGCTAATCTAAGAAGTTATTGTAGTCAATCTGTATTAGTTTTCTATTGCCTCTAACAAACTACCACACATTTAGTGACTTATTTATTTTCTTACAATTCTGGTTATCAGAAGTCTGAAATGAGTCTGTGCTAAAATCAGTGTGTGGGCAGGACTGGTTCCATATGAAGGCTCTAAGGGAGAATCCCTTTCCTGCCTTTTCTAGTTTCTAGAGGCCACCTGAATTCCGTGGCTCTTGGCTCCTTTCATTTTCAAAGCTAGCTTCCAGTCTCTCTCCCTTTCTCTCTCTCTCTGTGCTTCCACAGTCACGCTGCCTTTCTGCTTATGAAGACCTCTGTGATTGAGCCTACATAGATAATTAAGGATAATTTCCTAGTCACAAGATCCAGAACTTAATCTTAACTTTGAAGTTTTTTTCATGTGAGGTAACATATCCACCAATTCTGAGGATTAGGATGTGGAGATATCTGTGGGGTGGGGTGGGGTGGAGTGCTTATTTTGACTACTATTTTAAAGCTTAACACAATGTAATTAGTAACAGTTAATAAAAAGCAATAAGAAGATTTTTAGTATAAAGATTTTTGTAAGTTATAATATTCACTCATTATAACATCAACCAATGGAAATAATGAAGTTATTAATAAAAAATTAAAAATGAGAATCTTATATTCACTTCCACCTGTAATTTTAGGTTTTCTTTTCATTTTGTTTACACAATATGAACTAAATTCTTTTACAGCTTTTTTGAGATATAATTTACATAAGACTGTGTAAGTTAGTGTATGGTGTATTGATTTGATATACATATGTTACAATATTATGACCACCACAATTAGTCAATACCTCCATCACCTTACCTAATTACCATTTCTCTTTTGTGGTGAGAATACTTATTTATTTTTTTAAATTTTATTTATTTTAGTTGGAGGCTAATTACTTTACAATATTGTGGTGGTTTTGCCATACATTGACATGAATCTGCCACGGGTGTACATGTGTTCCCCATCCTGAACCCCTCTCCCACATCCTCCCCCATCCCATCTCTCTGGGGCATCCCAGTGCACCAGCCCTGAGAACCCTGTCCCATGCATCGAACCTGGACTGGTGATCTGTTTCATATATGATAACATACATGTTTCAGTGCTATTCTCGCAGATCATCTCACCCTCGCCTTCTCCCACAGAGTCCAAAAGACTGTTCTATACATCTGTATCTCTTTTGCTTTCTCTCATATAGGGTTATCGTTACCATCTTTCTAAATTCCATATATATGTGTTGCTGCTGCTGCTAAGTCACGTCAGTCATGTCCAACTCTGTGCGACCCCATAGACAGCAGCCCACCAGGCTCCCATCCCTGGGATTCTCCAGGCAAGAATACCAGAGTGGGTTTTCATTTCCTTCTCCAGTGTATGAAAAGTGAAAGTGAAGTCACTTAGTCGTGTCTGACTTTTTGCGAACCCATGGACTGTAGCCTACCAGGCTCCTCCATCCATGGGATTTCCCAGGCAAGAGTACTGGAGTGGGGTGCCATTGCTTTCTCCGTATATATGTGTTAGTATACTGTATTGGTGTTCTTCTTTCTGGTTCACTTAACTCTGTATAATAGGCTCTAGTTCCATCCACCTCATTAGAACTGATTCAAATGCATTCTTTTTAATAGCTGAGTAATACTCCATTGTGTATATGTACCACAGCTTTCTTATCCATTCATCTGCTGATGGACATCTAGGTTGCTTCCATGTCCTGGCTATTATAAACAGTGCTGCAATGAACATTGGGGTATCCGTGTCTCTTTCAGTTCTGGTTTCCTTGGTGTGTATGCCTAGCAGTGGGATTTCTGGGCCATATGGCAGTTCTATTTCCAGTTTTTAAGGAATCTTCACAATGTTCTCCACAGTGGCTGTACTAGTTTGCATGTAGTGAGAATATTTAAGACCTACCCTCTTAGCAATTTTCAAGATTATAATAGAGTATTGTTAACTATACTTACCATGTTATGCATTAGATGCCAGAACTTATTTATTTTCCAAATGGAAGTTTAGATTAACTTTTGACCAACTTCTGCCTATTTTCCTTATCCTTCAGCCCCCAGTAACCACCATTCTACTTCTTGTTTCTAAGAGTATGACTTTTGGAGACTCCACATTTAAGTAATATCATTTAGTATTTGTCTTTGTCTGTTTTTCTTATCTCACTTTGCATAAAGCCCTCAAGGTCCTTCCAGGTGGTCACAAATGTCAGAACTTCCTTCTTTGCCAATTCTGAATAATATTCCTCTGTGTGTGTGTGTGTGCGGGGTGCACAACATTTTCTTTATTTAGTCATCCATTAATGGACACTTAGGTTGTTTTCATATCTTGGCTATTGTAAATAATGTAAAGGAGTGTAGATATCTCTTCAGTATTCTGTTTTCATTTCCTTCGGATATATAACCAGAAGTGCGATTGCTAGATCATATGGTAGTTCTATTTTTAATTTTTTGAGGAACCTTCATACTGTCTCCATAGTGGCTGCACTGATTTACATTCCCACCAACAGGGGCACAAGGGTTCGTATTTCTCCACATCCTTGCTAACACTTGTTATTCATCTCTTGTCTTTTTGCTAAGTTTTATTTCTGTATGTATTATTTGGGGCTGTGCTGGGTCTTCATTGCTGTGTGGATTTTTTCTAGCTACAGTGAGCCAGCGCTGCTCTCTAGTTGCGGTGTGTGGGCTTCTCACTGCGGTGGCTTCTCTTGTTGTGGGGCACAGGATATAGGCGCGTGGGCTTCAGTAATTGTGGCACCTGGGTTCAGTGGTTGCAACTCCCAGGCTCTAGAGCACAGGCTTAGATGCACAAGGGCTTAGATGCTCTGTAGTATGAGGGATCTTTCAGAACCAGGGATAGAACGCATGTGTCCTGCACTGGCAGGCAGATTCTTTACTACTGAGCCGTCAGGAGTAAAATGTGGAGACTCCACATTTAAGTAATGTCATTTAGTATTTGTCTTTGTTTTTCTTATCTCACTTTGCATAAAGCCCTCAAGGTCCTTCCATGTGGTCACAAATGTCAGAACTTCCTTCTTTCCCAAGTCTGAATAATATTCCTCTGTGTATAGAGATGCCTGCAGGCATTCCAGGAAAGCCTGCAGTTATTGTTTTAGTAAACCATGAAGTGTCGAAGATGAACACAATTGTCTGGGTATACCATTTCATACTTGAAGCCAATAAAGATCTAGTAGATTAAGCATCTTAAGTTTGTCTGCTTATCACTATAGAGCTCAACTCAAATTACCATAGCTAGAATGGTAGGGGATGAGGCACAGTTTGCCAAAGCAAAGGCCTCTGTTGCTCTGGACTTCACTACATTAACTGATAAGTTAATCTATCTACCACTTTCCATCTCTACTGCCACTGTGCTGGTGCAAACTACCAGCACCTCTCTCCTGGAATTCTGCAACAGGCTCATATTTGGTCTCCCGGTTCTCAGTCCATTCTTCAGACAGTTGCCAGCTCTGATGATTCCAATACATAAATGAGAGCTCACTACTTAGGTTCTTAAAACTATTACAGAAATTTCCCATGGCACTTGGAATCCAATCAAAATCCTCACCAAGGATTTGCCAACCTTGCCATCATTTCATACACTCTTCCCACACTTATCATTTTCCAGACACGTTGTCCTTGTATGGGCCAATTTTGCTCTTGCCTCAGGGTCTTAGCATTTGCTGTTACCCCTGCTGGGCCGTTTTCCCCAAAATATTCACATAGCAGTAGCCCTCCTACCCTTCAGGTCTTCATCATCCCCTCAGAGAGAGATGTCTGATTATATTTTCTCACCTGTGTGGCATTGGGTGAACCGTTCACTTTTTAACCCTCAGTATCCTTATCAAGGAAAAGACAGTAGAGTTCTTATCAAGAAAGATGGAGATTTTAATAAATGATTCTGAGAAAACTAATTAGCCATTTGGAAAAAGAATATAGCTAGAATACAACTCTACATTAAATGCTAGGATTTATTTTATATGAATCAGAGATCTAAATGGAAAAAATGAAAGCAAACAAATCTTAGGGAAAAAAAGCATGGGTGAATTCCTCTTTAACCTAGATGTGGGAAAAGGCTTGCTAAATATGACTTAAAATGAAGAGGAAATAAAAGAAAAGGTGGATAAATTTGATTACATAAAAACTGATGCATGTAAACCACACACCCTATCACAATCAAGATCAAAAAACAACTGAGAGGGGCACTTCCTTGGAAATCCAGTGATTAGGAATCCACCTTCCAATGCAGGGACGAGGGTTCCATCCTTGGCCAGGGAACTAGGATCTCACATGCTGAGGGGCAACTAAGCCCACCAGCTGCAACTGTACACCACGATGAAGGTCACACGTGCTGCAGCTAAGACCTGACATAGCCAAAAAATAAAAATAAATAAATATTCAGAAACAAAGCAAAAACAACTAAGAGAAACTGGAAGAAAATATTTGCTACATATATCATAAACAAAGGGCTGATATCTCTACCATATTAAACAAATTCTTTAAAAAGTGAAAGAAAAGGCTGAAAATCTGTTAGAAAATGAGCAAATGTCATGAAAAGAAAATTACCCACACCCAATTTTTAAAATGATCCTTAAACATATAAAGAGATACTCAGTTTGCCTCATAATGAGTCATGCAAAGTAAAACTACACTGCAATACCATTTCTCATATACCAGATTTTCAAAAACGAAAAGTATAAAGAAAAACTGTGTTGGTGAAGCTGTGAGTAAATGGGCATTCTCATGCTTTGCTGGTTAAAATGCAAATTGGTACAGCTCTTATGGAGGGGAATTTGGAAATAGTTAACAAAGCTGCGAGTGCATTTGCTTTCTGACCTAGCAAGCCCACTCTACCTTGAAGATTCATTTCCACCAATACAAAAATAGACATGCACAAGGTTATTCATTGCAGCCTTATTTATAGCTGCAAAGGTTGACTAAGCTATGGTGCCTCCATACAGTGGAGTATTAATGCAGTTTCATAAAATAAAAATTTTCAGAAAATAATGAAGAAGATCTCTATGAACTGATGTGGAGTGATTTCCAGGAGATAGTGTTGGGTTAAAAAAAGCAAAGTGTAAAACAGCTTTGCAATATGTTACATTTTGTTTGAGAAATAAGGGGAAATAAGTAAATGTACATGCATCTGGTCATTTATGCAAAACACACAAGAAGAATAAACTAGAAACTAACAGATCTGTGTCCTCTAGGGTGGATGGGAACACGGTGGAAAAGGTAGATAGGAATGGAGTAAATGTGATGTTTCTCTGAGGATTCCTTTGTGAACATTTCTAACTTTTGGAACCATGCTAATGTTTTACAGACTCATAAACAGAAAATCAACAAGGATTGGGGAAAACCCTACAATGGAATATGAATAGTAACAGATGTAGTAGATTTTATTTTTAACGAATAACATAACTACACTAATTCAAATAACTTTTTATTAATCTGTTAATTTATACAATTTTGTTGGTTGTTTTGAAGCTCAGTATGCAGATATGATAAACAATTTGTTCAAGTTTCAATGAATGCGCCAAAAATATTCATAGCCATGTACTTGTAATTATTTCTAAATAGTTATTTAAGTGATTTTCAGCTTAAAATTTGGAAGTAAATTTTCCTTAAAGGATATCAAGTACCAATACCTTCAAAAGTTTGGTAAGCTGCTGCACTGTGTCTCACTGGTTCACAATTTAATATCATACACACTACATATATGAATTTTTATCTTTCACAGCATATAACTAAGTTATTAGGAAAACCAAACTATCACAACCAAAAATACATTACAAGGTACACACGATTCTGACAGGGAAAGCCAAGGTTAAGGAGTAAGCAATTCTATTAAAAACAACATGGGATAGAAATTATTTAAAATGATGAAGATGTTAAATGCATGACTGTGGTTCCAAACTGCCATTTCACATACTTTGTATTATAGGATGTAAAATCTACCTCCTCTCAATCTATAAAATATTAGATGTATACCTAAGATAGTCAAACCCACCCATAACTCAATATTCCCCCATTTTGTTTGTACCAAAACAAAACCAAAGCAAATCAAAACCAAAAAACCCACACAGCAAATGATTTCAATTTTTGAATAAAAACATTTGCACTCAACAAATGAGATGGAGAGGCATTCCCTTCTTAAGAAGTTTCCTAAGGCTACTTTTAAAAAGCTTGCATTTACAACATAGTTGAGAAAAATAGTCCTATGATGGTGCAGAGATACAAGGTTCATTCATAGGACTCATTATCCGACTTGGCTTCTTTCTCTCCTGCTTCATGAGAGGCCAGATTCTGCTCCATCTCTGTTCTTTTCCTGGCAGGTCAGTCTTCAGCTCCTTAGTTAGTCTCTTCAGCCTGTTTGCCATTTGTTTCCTTTTCCCACTTGTTTGCACTTTCTTGCCTGAGGATTTAGCCTTTCCTGCTGCCTTCTGGGGATTCATTTTCACATTTGTAGGAACAGGTTTAACTGACAACCTCGCACATCTCTCAGGCTCTCTCTTCACTGCACTTTGGACTGAACTGACCCTCCTCTGGGACATCTTGGCGTGTGCGCGGTGCCTATAGGCTGCTTAGTGCAGAGACAATTCTGGAAGCTGGGATGCCAGTCTGTGCCTCCTTCCGCCCTCCGGTAACTTTTGAACACAGTATTTGGACAATGACCTCAGGGTGAAGTTGGAGAGAACCCTAAAAAAATTAAACTCTAGTTTGTAGGCTTCTCTTACTCAGAGGCATGGGTTTGCCATACAGAATTACTTTCTGTGTATTCTAGGATTGACCAAATACATAGATACATTGTAGATAAAGTCAGCCAGGTTTCTTGTTGTTGGAGAAGGAAGTTACAAATGGCAGAAGATGGGGAAGATGGAATGAACTATGTATTGTTGGATTGGAGTGACCTAATGAACTGTGGTTTTGGAGAAGACTCTTGAGCATCCCTGGACTGCAAGGAGGTCCAACCAGTCCATCCTAAAGGAGATCAGTCCTGGGTGATCATTGGAAGGACTGATGCTAAAGCTGAAACTCCAGTACTTTGGTCACCTCATGCGAAGAAAAGACTCTGATGCTGGGAGGGATTGGGGGCAGGAGGAAAATGGGATGGCAGAGGATGAAATGGCTGGATGGCATCACCAACTCGATGGACATGAGTCTGAGTGAACTCCAGGATTTGGTGATGGACAGGGAGGCCTGGCATGCTATGATTCATGGGGTCGCAAAGAGTCAGACATGACTGAGAGACTGAACTGAACTGAAATTACGCTAATATATACATATGTAAATAGATATAGATGTATATGGGTGAATATATGTGTCTACTTTCTAGCTTTGCTCACAGAGGCAGCCTAGAAGGAATAACATCCAAGAAACATTGGGCACATCTAATGCCCAGTATTTCCAAATGCTCAAAGGAAACCAAGGTCATTAAATGGTTGACTTCAAGACTGGGCAGGAAAAAAAAGCAAGATGAGTCTGTAATACCTTGGTGTACCAGAAAGTAGGAAAGTGGCCAAAGCATGAAGGGTATATGTCAAAAGGAAACAGGAACCATTTGTTAAGGACTTCCACTAACCAGATGAAGGATAATTCAAGTTTCTAAATAAATGATAGTAAAGGATTTTATTTCATTAAATAAAATAAGAATCCATGAGTCCATATTAATAAAATAAAGAAATAAAAGGAAAAGGGGAAGATCTTTCTTAGAGTAGGAAGCCAACTAATAAATGTAGAAGCCAGAGCAAGACAAGTATCATATGATATCAGTTATATGTGGAATCTAAACTCTGACGCGCATGAAGTGAAGTCGCTCAGTCGTGTCTCTGACTCTTTGTGACCCCATGGGCTATAGCCTACCAGGTTCCTCTGTCCATGGGATTCTCCAGGCAAGAATACTGGAGTGAGTTGCTGAGCCCTCCTCTAGGGGATCTTTCTGACCCAGGGATGGGACCCAGGTGTCCTGCATTGCAGGCAGATACTTTACCATCAGGTAAATAATTCTTCACCTACTTCCTTCTTCCCACCAAGGAAGCCCCTAAACTGTGGCACAAATGAACTTATCTATGAAATAGAGATTGGCTCATAGACATACAGAACAGACCTGTGGTTGCCAGCAGGGAGAAGAGATGGAGGAAGGATGAAGTAGGAGTTTAGAGTTAATAGATGCAAACTATTATATATAGAATGGATAAACAACAAGGTCTTACTGTATAGCACAGGGAACTATATTCAATATCCTATGATAGCCCATAATGGAAAAGAACATAAAAATAATTTATAAATGTATATAACTGAATCACTTTGCTGCACAGCAGAAATTAACACAGCAATGCAAATCAACTATACTTCAATAAAAATAAACTTTAAAAGTTAACATAACCACTAATGGCACTGATCAAAATCATGTGTCCCCTGATAAGATGCATGAGGAACCCAACTTCGCTTCAGCATTATTCCTGTCCAGAATGCATAGTCTGAATATAAGTAGGAGTCAGCTTGTAAAGAATCTTCCTGCAATGCAAGAGACCCTGGTTTGATTGCTGGGTTGGGAAGATCCCCTGGAGAAGGGATAGGCTACCCACTCCAGTATTCTTGGGCTTCCCTGGTGGCTCAGCTGGTAAAGAATCTGCTTGCAATATGGGAGACCTGGGTTCCATCCCAGGGTTGGGAAGATCCCCTGGAGAAGGGAAAGGCCCCACTCCTATATTCTGGCCCAGAGAATTCCATGGACTGTAAAGTCTCTTGGGGTTGCAAAAAGTCAGACACAACTAAGCAACTTTCACTTCACTTTCAAACCTCAGACAAACACAAACTGAGGGATATTCTATCTAGTCAGTGCTGTTAAAAAGTCTTAAAACATAAAAGATTGTGTTTCAGGTTAAATGAGATTGAATAGACGTGACAGCTGAATGAATGCACCGTGTGTTTCTGAATTTTGTTTCTAAAAAGAACATTCTTAAGACAAGTAGCAAAATCTGAACTAGCTCTGTGTTGTTCGTTGCCCAGTCAGGTCCAACTCTTTGCTAACCCATGGATTGCAGCATGCCAGGCCTCCCTGTCGCTCACCATCTCCCAAAGTTTGCCCAAGTTCATATCCATTGCATTGGTGATGCCATCCAGCTATCTCATCTTCTGACACCCTCTTTTCCTTCTGCCCTCAATCTTTCCCAGCATCAGGGACTTTTCCAATGAGGTCTGTAGACAGGTAAAAAATACTGTGTCAATGTTAATTTTCCGATTATGATCATAGTGCTGTTGTTATGTCAGATACTGTCTTTGTTTTTAGGAAATTATGTGGTAGTTTAACCTCTAAGTCGTGTCCAATTCTTGTGACCCCATGGACTGTAGCCCATCAGGCTCCTCTGTCTGTGGGGTTTCCCAGGCAAGAATATTGGAATGGGTTGCCATTTCCTTCTCCAGGGTATCTTCCCAACCCAGGGATTGAATCCATGTCTCCTATATTGGCGGGTAGATTCTTCACCACTGGGCAACTCGGGAAACCCCTAGGAATTTACACTAAAGTATTTAGGGATAAAGGGCCATTATGTCTACGAATTATTCTCAAATGATTTGGACAAGCAATATGCATATAAAATAATGTCTATGTGCATATATTATATGCATATATGTTATATGATGTGTATGAAATAGTGAAGTCGCTCAGTCGTATCCAACTCTTTGCGACCCCATGGACTGTAGCCTACCAGGCTCCTCTGTCTATGGAATTTTCCAGGCAAGAGTACTGGAGTGGGTTGCCATATCCTTCTCTAGGGGATCTTCCCAACCCAGGGAACGAATCCAGGTCTCCCGCATTGCAGGCAGATGCTTTACCACCTGAACCACCACAATATACATATACATTACATATACATATGCAGGAAAGTCCTTACCTTGTAGAGACATTTTAAGGATTAAAGAGAAAGCCGTAGGAGACTTACTTCACTTAGTATGATAATCTCTAGTTGCATTATTTGCCTTCATTTAAATACCTGTTTATAGAATGATAAAGTTTTAGGCATGACCATATTTTGATGTCACCTGCCAAAGCAGGAGAGCCAGAGATGTGGTTTTGATCCTGGGTCAGGAAGATTCCTGGGAAGAGGAAATGGCAATCCACTCTGGTATTCTTGCCTGGAGAATCCCATGGAGAGATCTTGGAGGGCTACAGTCTATGGGGTCACAAAAGTTGAACACGACTGAGTGACTGAGCACACACTCAAGTGTAAAGGGATTAGTACTATGCTTGGTACACTATAGATGCCAGATATATGTTAGTGATTGCTGTCATTATTGGCACTTCATTTCTTCACCTCTAAAATGGGATTATTTAAGCGCATCCCAGAGGGTATTAACCAAGATAATATTTGTAGAAGTGATACATGAACTCTAATGTTCTCTGAAAAAATAAAGTCATCATTATTAAAATTATTTTTGAAATTCTTTGAGTACTTCCATAAAGCTTACTGGGGCTTCCCTAGTGGCTCAAACGGTAAAGAATTGCCTACAATGCAAGAGGCCCAAGTTCAATCCTTGGATCTGGAAGATCCCGTGGAGAAGGGAATGACTACTCACTCCAGTATTCTGGCTTGGAGAATTTCATAGGCAGAGGAGCCTGACGTCTACAGTCCATAGGGTCGCAGAGTCGGAAAAGACTGTGCAACGAACACTACACTCATAGAGCCTATTTTGTATAGCAATATTGACTCTTCTAATCTTCATAACAAAGAATATTTGTAGATATTATTGTCACCCCATTTCACAGAGAGGGTAACTTGTCCAAGGTGATACAGCTGGTAAGTTGTCCATATAAGCTTTGAAACCAGGCAGAATGACTTAAGTTTGTATTCTTAACCTCTAGTCTATATTGATTGTCATTTATTTTACTACTTCATTTTAATTTCATGTATTCTAACACTTTCTCCAGGTTCTAGAATGAGATATTAGGGCTTCCCTGGTGGCTCAGATGGTAAAGAATCTGCCTGCAATGCAGGAGACCTGGGTTTGATCCATGGGTTGGGAAGATCCCCTAGAGGAGGGCATGGTAACCCACTCCAGTATTCTTGCCTGGAGAATCCCATGGACGGAGGAGCCTGGTGGGCTCTAGTCCATGGGGTTGCAAAGAGCTGGACACGACTGAGTGACTAAGCACATAAGGCACAGCACATGTGACAATCCTGTGTGGGTGGCCTTCTCTATACAACACAGTGCCGTTTTTAGTTTCATATATTTTTATACCCTCCTTTGCTTTTCATGGAGAATGCAATGGCACCCCACTCCAGTACTCTTGCTTGGAAAATCCCATGGACAGAGGAGCCTGGTAAGCTGCAGTTCATGGGGTTGCTAAGAGTGGAACACAACTGAGAGACTTCACTTTCACTTCTCACTTTCATGCATTGGAGAAGGACACGGCAACCCACTCCAGTTTTCTTGCCTGGAGAATCCCAGGGATGGGGGAGCCTGGTAGGAGGCCGTCTATGGGGTCGCACAGAGTTGGACACAACTGAAGTGACTTAGCAGCAGTTGCTCTTCATATTGAAGGCACTTTTTCTCTTTGGTATGTCATTCTGCTACTCTCCCTTATGTAAAATTATGAGCAAACTTTCTCATTTCACTCTCCTGTTTTGAATATTCCCCAGACCTGCACATAGTGGTCTATGTTGTGACAGAATTATAATTTTATAGAAGACATGGAGCATAATGTTTCCCATTTTGTTTCAAGTCCCATTTTTGAAGATGACTGGTCCTTGGTCAGTAATTTGAGAGGATGAGCTGTTAGGTAACCTGCCTTCAGCAAAACTCATACTCTTAAGCCTGTCTCTGGGTAAACTACTAAAATAGGACTCTGAAAGTGACTTAGGGGAGGGGTCTAGAAATAATTTGCTTCTCTCACGCTTTGCTTTTTGTTTTCTTGGTTAGAGATAATTATTCTAGTTATTCAGTTTTCAGTTCAGTTCAGTTGCTCAGTCGTGTCCGACTCTTTGCAACCCCATGAATCGCAGCTCGCCAGGCCTCCCTGTCCATCACCATCTCCCGGAGTTCACTCAGACTCATGTCCATCGAGTCCGTGATGCCATCCAGCCATCTCATCCCCTGTTGTCCCCTTCTCCTCTTGCCCCCAATCCCTCCCAGCATCAGAGTCTTTTCCAATGAGTCAACTCTTTGCATGAGGTGGCCAAAGTACTGGAGTTTCAGCTTTAGCATCATTTCTTCCAAAGAAATCCCAGGGCTGATCTCCTTCAGAATGGACTGGTTGGATCTCCTGGCAGTCCAAGGGACTCTCAAGAGTCTTCTCCAACACCACAATTCAAAAGCATCAATTCTTCGGCGCTCAGCCTTCTTCACAGTCCAACTCTCACATCCATATGTGACCACAGGAAAAACCATAGCCTTGACTAGATGGACCTTAGTTGGCAAAGTGATGTCTCTGCTTTTGGATATACTTTCTAGGTTGGTCATAACTTTTCTTCCAAGGAGTAAGCATCTTTTAATTTCATGGCAATGAAATTGGAGTGATTTTGGAGCCCAAAAATCATCTGCAGTGATTTTGGAGCCCCCAAAATTAAGTCTGACACTGTTTCCCTATCTCTTTCCCATGAAGTGATAGGACCGGATGCCATGATCTTTGCTTTCTGAATGATGAGCTTTAAGCCAACTTTTTCGCTTTTCTCTTTCAGTTTCATCAAGAGGCTTTTTAGTTGCTCTTCACTTTCTGCCATAGGGTGGTGTCATTATTCAGTTTTATATGTTTAAACACAATAAATAATTTCTGGAAAGGTGACAATAAATACATAACAGCTATTGAAGTTTGTAAGAGATAACTGCAACAATTAAATTTCTGCTTACCTAAAATTCTGAAATATGAATTAAATTTTGGCATATTTGTTCCCAAATGCTAGCTTTAGAAATCTACAACTTAGCTCTACCCCCAAGTGGATTGCTCCTTCAGTTCACAAACTGACAAATATATGAGGCAATCATGGCTACAAGTAACAAGCAAGTCAACTCTGTTCTTTTAAGCCTGTCATGAAACTGTTGTGTTTAGGAAATTAGGAAGAGTGACTATTTGTGTATTTTCATCCTCAGTCTTAAGAAAATAACCAGCATAAAGTGAAAGCAGTAGGGAAATGATTGAAAACAACAGCAGTAGTATGGTGTACTAGATGATGCTCCACACTTCTCTGAAGGTCTGTTCAATTTTCTTCATTCAAAAATCCTGTTCTTCAGTTGACATGTTGTGGTCTGAATGTTTGTGTCCCCACAAAATTCACATGTTGGAATCCTAATACATGAAGTGATAATATTAGGAAGCAAGGACTTTGGGGGTGACTGGGTCATGAGGATGGAACCCTCATAGACAGGGTTTGTGCCCTTATAAAAGGTGCCCTGGAGAGCTCCCTCACTCTTTCCACCTTTTGAATGAGAGCTTTGGAGCTCTTCACCCTCATAGTTTGCCTTTCCCCTCTGGAAAGAATCACTATGCCACTATATTGAAGCAGAGGCCAGCCAAACATTCCCAGGTGGACATCCTCAACCCTACGAGATTGATACTGAGCGGCTGCTAAGTCACTTCAGTCATGTCCGACTCTGTGAGACCCCATAGACGGCAGCCCACCAGGCTCCCCCGTCCCTGGAATTCTCCAGGCAAGAACACTGGAGTGGGTTGCCATTTCCTTCTCCAGTGCATGAAAGTCAAAAGTTAAAGTGAAGTTGCTTAGTCATGTCTGACCCTCAGCGACCCCATGGACTGCAGCCTACCAGGCTCCTCCATCCATGGATTTTCCAGGCAAGAGTACTGGAATGGGGTGCCATTGCCTTCTCCAATACTGAGCAGTTGTGGTGGCAACTTCTGATCTTCTTCATTTGCTTCTCCAGGCTCAAAATGTTCATCCTGTGAGCAAGCTGGGGTGATTCAGGCCAGTATCCTTGGCTTGCTGTACCTGGGGTACAGCTTCCACCCTCCAAGTGGGGACTTGGTGGAGGGAAGAAGAAGCCAATTCTTTTGGCCACACTGGAACAGAGTTTGTACAACATGATGCCAGGGAGATGAGAAACACCAACATTCTGACACTCCTGGTCAAGCCCCACACTGGAAACTGTGGATATACGGAGCTCCTGTCTTCCTGGTGGCATGTTCCCAAATTAGAGCTTCTGCAACACAGAACTGTGAGGGGTGAGGAAAGCTTTTGCTGTTCTTGCAGACTTTGCTTCAGTGAATGTTTTTCTATTTGCTGTGTACTGGTAGGACTGATTTTGAAGCTGAAACGCCAATACTTTGGCCACCTTATGTGAAGAGCTGACTCATTTGAAAAGACCCTGATGCTGGGAAAGATTGAGGGCAAGAGGAGAAGGGGATAACAGAGGATGAGATGGCTGGATGGCATCATCAACTCAAGGGACATGGGTTTGGGTGGACTCTGGGAGTTGGTGATGGACAGGGAGGCCTGGTAGGCTGCAGTTCATGGGGTTGCAAAGAGTCTGACATGACTGAGCAACTGAACTGAACTGAAGACAATATCCCAAGATTTTAAATGATTATTCTATATAAATTTCAACAGTTTGCTATTTTGCTGGAGAGGGTTAACTGAGTTCTTTGCTCCATCATTCCAGAAATCCTAATCCCCCTGCCTTCTTTTTAACAGGATGAAGCTGAAGTCCAGAGAAATTGTGAATTGCTTCCACAGTGATGGGGCTGAGACCAGAACCCAAATTCAAAGTTTTTTTTTCCATTACTCCAGGTGCTTCAGGTGGGTAAAATGGCCACTTCTGTTGGGTCATAGTTGAGTAGGTGTGATCCAAGTAAAGAGTCGAAGACATAGAGAGATCCAGTAATCCAAGTTCAAAACTGCTTCACTGAGGTAATGTGTTGTCAAGTGACCCATTCTTTTAATTCTTAATGCTTTTCTTTTGATTCCTCTGTGCTTCATTGATCTCCCCTCTCTCTACTTTATCTGCCACCTCACCCTTTGCATATACTACACAGGGTCCTTGGGCAGTGGTGAAATTTCCAGACAATTATTCTACTGAGAAGGCATAGGTAGCTCTGAGTCTTTCTGGTGGATATTGGTTTTATCAAACGTAAATATTGAACTGGTGGGCTGATGTAGTAAATACTGGTTTTGATACCAAGATCAGTTTTTTAGATGGGAATGGAAAGTTTACTAAGCTAGTAAAGGATATATCAAAAACTTGCAATGTACCTCATAATTTATGAAGAAACCTTAAGAGGCATTCCCTTTAGAAAAAAAAAAAAAAGAGACAATATCACTGTTAGTATCAAACAAAGTATGAGGTATCCTCTACTAGCTTTGTTTATAGTGATGTTTCCTAAGGCCCACTTGACTTCACATTCAGGCTCTAGGTGAGTGATCATACCATCATGGTTGTCTGGGTCATGAAGATCTTTTTGTATAGTTCTTGTGTGTATTCTTGCCCCCTCTTCTTAATATCTTCTGCTTCTGTTGGGTCCATACCATTTCTGTCCTTTATTGAGCCCATTTTTGCATGAAATGTTAGCTTGGCATCTCTGATTTTCTTGAAGAGATCTCTAGTCTTTCCCATTCTATTGTTTTCCTCTATTTCTTTGCACTGATCACTGAAGAAGGATTTCTTATCTCTCCTTGCTATTCTTTGTAACTCTGCATTCAAATGGGTATATCTTTCCATTTCTCCTTTGTCTTTCACTTCTCTTCTTTCCTGAGCTATTTGTAAGGCCTCCTCAGACAACCATTTTGCCTTTTTGCATTTCTTTTTCTTAGTGATGGTCTTGATCACTGCCTTATATAATGTAATGAACCTCTGTCCATAGTTCTTCAGGCACTCTATGTCAAGATCTAATCCCTTGATTCTATTTGTCACTTCTGCTGTATAATCATAAGGGTTTTGATTTAGGTCATACCGTAATAGTCTAGTGGTTTTCCCTACTTTCTTCAATTTAAGTCTTTGGTTCAGTTCAGTTGTTCAGTTGTGTCTGACTCTTTGTGATACCATGGACTGCAGGACTCCAGGCCTCCCTGTCCATCACCAACTCCCAGAGTTTATTCAAACTCATGTCCTTTGAGTCGGTGATGCCATCCAGCCATCTCATCCTCTGTCGTCCCCTTCTCCTCCCACCTTCAATCTTTCCCAGCATCAGGATCTTTTCAGATGAGTCAGTTCTTTGCATCAGGTAGCCAAAGTACTGGAGTTTCAGCTTCAGCATCAGTCCTTCCAATGAATATTCAGGACTGATTTCCTGTAGGATGAACTGGTTGGATCTCCTTGCAGTCCAAGGGACTCTCAAGAGTCTTCTCCAACACCACAGTTCAAAAGCATCAATTCTATGGTGATCACCTTTCTCTATGTCCAACTCTCACATCCATACATGACTACTGGAAAAACCATAGCCTTGACTAGACGGACCTTTGTTGGCAAAGTAATGTCTCTGCTTTTTGATATGTTGTCTAGGTTGGTCATAGCTTTTCTTACAAGGAGCAAGCATCTTTTAATTTCATGGCTGCAGTCACCAACTGCAGTGATTTTGGAGACCCCCAAAATAAAGCCTGACACTGTTTCCCCATCTATTTGCCATGAAGTGATGAGACCAGATGCCATGATCTTAGTTTTCTGAATGTTGAGTTTTAAGCCATTTTTTTCCACTCTCCTCTTTCACTTTCATCAAGGGGCTCTTTAGTTCTTCTTCACTTTCTTCCATAAGGGTGATGTCATCTGCATATCTGAGTTATTGATATTTCTCCCACAATCTTGATTCCAGCTTGTGCTTCCTCCAGCCCAGAGTTTCTCAAGATGTACTCTGCATAGAAGTTAAATAAGCAGGGTGACGATATACAGCCTTGATGTACTCCTTTTCCTATTTGGAACCAGTCTGTTGTTCCGTGTCCAGTCCTAACTGTTGCTTCTTGACCTGCATGCAGATTTCTAATGAGGCAGGTCAGATGGCCTGGAATTCCCATCTCTTGAAGAATTTTCCACAGTTTATTGTGATCCACACTGTCAAAGGCTTTGGCATAGTCAATAAAGCAGAAATAGATGTTTTTCTGGAGCTCTCTTGCTTTTTGGATAATCCAACAGATGTTGATTTGATCTTTGGTTCCTCTGCTTTTTCTGCTGTTGCTACTGCTAAGTCGCTTCAGTCTTGTCCGACTCTGTGAGACCCCATAGACGGCAGCGCACCATGCACCCCCGTCCCTGGGATTCTCCAGGCAAGAACACTGGAGTGGGTTGCCATTTCCTTCTCCAATGCATGAAAGTGAAAAGTGAAAGTGAAGTCGCTCAGTAGTGTCTGACTCCTAGCGACCCCATGGACTGCAGCCTACCAGGCTCCTCTGTCCATGGGATTCTCCAGGCAAGAGTACTGGAGTGGGGTGCCATCACCTTCTCTGAAATCCAACTTAAACATCTGGAAGTTCACTGTTCACATACTGTTAAGGCCTGGCTTGGAGAATTTTGAGCATTTCTTTGCTAGCCTGTGAGATTAGTGCAATTGTGTGGTAGTATGGGCATTCTTTTGCATTGCCTTTCTTAGGGATTGGAATGAAAACTGACCTTTTCCAGTCTGGTGGCCACTGCTGAGTTTTCCAAATTTGCTGGCATATTGAATGCAGCACTTTCACAACATCATCATTTAGGGTTTGAAATAGCTCAACTGGAATTCCATCACCTCCACTAGCTTTGTTCATAGTGATGCTTCCTAAGGCCCACTTGACTTCACACTCCAGGATGTCTGGCTCTAGATGAGTGATCATACCATCATGATTATCTGGGTCATGAAGATCTTTTTGTATAGTTCTTCTGTGTATTCTTGTATCTTAATATCTTCTCCTTCTGTTAGGTCCAATTTAAGTCTGAATTTGCCAATAAGGAGTTCATGATCTGAGTCACAGTCAGCTCCCTGTCTTGTTTTTGCTGACTCTATACAGCTTCTCTATCTTTGGCTGCAAAGAATATAATCAATCTGATTTTGCTATTGAACATCTTGTGATGTCCATGTGTAGAGTCTTCTCTTGTTGGAAGAGAGTGTTTGCTATGATCAGTGTATTCTTTTGGCAAAACTCTGTTAGCCTTTGACCAAGTTTAAATTTGCCTGTTACTCTAGGTATCTCTTGACTTCCCTACTTTTTGCATTTCAGTCCCCTATAATGAAAAGGACATCTTTTTGGATATTAGTTCTAGAAGGTCTTGTAGGTCTTCATAGAACCATTCAACTTCTGCTTCTTCAGCATTACTGGTCGGGGCATAGACTTAGGTTACTGTGATGCTGAATGGTTTGCCTTGTAAATGAACAGAGATCATTCTGTCATTTTTGAGATTGCATCCAAATACTGCACCTGACCTGCCTCCTGAGAAATCTGTATGCAGGTCAAGAAGCAACAGTTATAACCAGGCATGGAACAACAGACTGGTTCTAAATTGGGAAAGGAGTACATCAAGTCTGTATTTTGTCATGTGGCTTATTTAACTTATATGTAGGGTACATGATGTGAAATGCTGGGCTGGATGAAGCACAAGCTGGAATCAAGATTGCCAGAAGAACTATCAGTAACTCAGATATGCAGATGACACCACCCTTATGGCAGAAAGTGAGGAAGAACTAAAGAGCTCCTTGATGAAAGTGAAGAGGAGAGTGAAAAAGTTGGCTTAATACTCAACATTCAGAAAACTAAGATCATGGCATCCAGTCCCATCACTTCATGGCAAATAGATGGGGGAACAATGGAAACAGTGAGAGCCTATTTTGGGGGGCTCCAAAATCACTGCAGATGGTGATTGCAGTCATGAAATTAAAAGATGCTTACTCCTTGGAAGAAAAGTTATGACCAACCTAGACAGCACATTAAAAAGCAGAGACATTACTTTGTCAACAAAGGTCCGTCTTGTCAAAGCTACGGTTTTTCCAGTAGTCATGTATGGATGTGAGAGTTGGACCATAAAGAAAGCTGAGCACTGAAGAATTGGTGCTTTTGAACTGTGGTATTGGAGAAGACTCTTGAGAGTCCCTTGGACTGTAAGGAAATCCAACCAGTCCATCCTAAAGGAGATCAGTCCTGGGTGTTCATTGGAAGGACTGATGTTGAAGCTGAAACTCCAATACTTTGGCCACCTGATGCAAAGAACTGACTCATTTGAAAAGACCCTGATGCTGGGAAAGATTGAAGGAGGGAGGAGAAGGAGATGACAGAGGATGAGTTGGTTGGATGGCATCATCGACTCAGTGGGCATGAGTTTGAGTAGGCTCCCGGAATCGGTAGTGGACAGGGAAGCCGGGCATGCTGCAGTCTATGGGTTTGCAAAGAGTCGGACATGACTGAGTGGCTGAACTGAATTGATGAGGTATCTGCCCAATGCTATAAAGGAATAAAAAGAAAAAAGTGTCTTGATTGGGGGAAAGACAGAAAAAAATATTATTTGCATTATTTGCAAATAATATAGTCTTCTACTAGTAAAAAGACACAATCAGAAAATACTTATGATCAGTAAGATAATGCAAGGGCTTCCCTGGTGGCTCAGCAGTAACAAATCTGGCTGCCAGTGCCTGCCAGGGCAGGAGAGGTAAGAGATGCAGATTCAGTGTCTGGTTTGGGAAAATTCCCTGTCGATGGAAATGGCAACCCACTCCAGTATTTTTGCCTGGAAAAACCCCATGATCAGAGGAGACGGGAGGGCTACTATCCATGGGGTTGCAAAGAATCGGACACGACTTAAGGACTAACAACAACAATGAAACCAAGATAAGTCTGTTTTGGAAATTTTGCCAGTAAAGTCAACTTACAAAAAATGAAAGTATGTTTCTTTCTCACCAACAGTAACCAATCATAAGGTGTTTTTAGAAAACCAAAATATCTTTTGGACTACAAGCTCAGTTTTAGAGCACAGTTCACCCACTTTCTGGCTGGGGGTTCTCTGGCATGTTGGGCAATCTTTCACAAGCTCAATTTCCTGCATCTGAAAAATGGGAATAATAGTACCTTATCGAATTTTGTGAGGAAATGGTGTGGTTAGGTGTGTATAGAATTTAGCCTGGAATAGATATTCAGTCTGTGCCATCTCCTTTTCGTTCTCAGTGTCTTGCTGTAAAGAGAAGCTGGCTGTCAGGGTTTCACTCGCTGCTCCTTTTTGCAGATTGTTGCTCACTTTTCTGTTCCTGATGATATCTCTTTCGGATATTACGCTGGTAAATTGATGCACATCCTTAGTGCTTTACATAATATTGTGTTTTACCTCATATTAAATTCAGTACTTTACATAATATAAAAAGGACAGAACTACCTTGGAGATAGAGTCTGAATTTCTGGTCATTTTGTCCTAGATTGTGAATTTGCCTTTCCTACTTCGAACCAGCCTCTTCTCTGTTTGTGTGGCTGTCTCATTAACCTCAGTTATCAGAGAATCTAGAAATAGTGAAGTAACTCACTAAATTAGTAGTCTGTAGTTCAAAGGGCAATTGTTTTATGTAAGTGTTTTAAAAGATTCATATCCTCCCAAACGTAAGCAAATCAGTAAATCTGTCCAGTCTAAGTGTGTTATGATTAGGCTGGATTAACCTCCTTCCATTAAAAGAAAAATGCAGAACTTTGTCCTGCAGCCAAAGGGAACTGGTTAATGTCCATCAGGGATTGATAAAGTAGTTGTTTGGTCCTAGGCTGACATTTCATTTTCCAACCTTGGGGTTTGTTCATGAAATCGGTATGAGCCTTAGAGTCTGCTGAGAGCACACAAAGGATGTGTGTGTGTGTGTTGCTTCAGTAGGAGGGGGTCTGTCTGTGACCTTGAAAGTTCATAGAGTGGTCATGACAAGTAACCAAGGATCATAATAATAATTAAGAATTGCAATGTGTTTATAACGCTGAGGCCTTATTCTAAGTGCTTCCTAAGTCTTCATTTAATGCTCACAACAATTCTGTCAAGTAGTTATGATTATTGTTCCCATTTTATTTATTTTTAACTTATTTTATATTGGTGGATAGTTGATTAACAATGTTGTGTTAGCTTCAGGTGTACAGCAAAGTGATTCATTTACTGACATTCATACCTATTCTTTTTCAATATTCCCATTTTATAGATGAGGATCCTGAGGCCCAGAGAAGTAACCTGCCCATGGTCAGAGTTGGCGTAGAAACTAAGATGGCCAGCTTCAAAACTGATACCATTAACTATTATGCTGCCTCTTGCAACATGATGTGGGCTCTGAAGCATTCAAATGGCTTTTAATTAACCCTAAAGCTGAATTCTTGCACTTTTTTTCAAATTTTTTTTTGTGGTAAAACATATATACTATAAAATTTACCATCTTAACATTTTAAGTATATAGTTCAGTGATATAAGATACTGTTTTTCTTTTTAATTTTTTTTCTCCCCCAGAGCTTTGCTGAGGTCTGACTGACAAACAAAAATGGAATATTTAGAGTATACATTCTTCATCCAAGTAGCCTAGGTAAAGGTTGTCCTGCAAGGAGACAGCAAGGTATATTCCTCCACAGACTTGCCACTGACAGAGGCAACCTGGCTCAACAGGGATGTCTCCCAGTCAAGCCTGGGGGTTCTGCTTTCAATCCTAGCAGAACAGGTGTCTGACCCCAAGACCTCACACTATCAGCCCCAGAGATTGGAGCAGAGGCCACTCTGATTGAGGCTAGCAGTGGCAGTGGCAGCAGAGGTTGGCTCTTGAAAACTGCCTGGGGAGCTTCTGCATGAATTTTTAGGGCGAGCAGAGTTCAAGCTGATAATTCAGAAGTGTCCCAGAACAACACTGAAGTGACATCCATGCAGAGGGGAACAGGAGAAAGAGAGAAAGCAGAGAAGTCCAAGGCCCAACCCCTAGGATGGCTCTGCAGCAGGACAGTGTGAAAGCAGCTATCTTTCTGAAGAGAAACTGAGATGGTATTACAGTGAAAGCAGCCACTTTGAGAGCAGCCTACTGACGAGGAGCTCAGCCAGGAAGCTAGGGCAGTGCTCCTGGGCACCCTAGATGCTGGGGCACCACTTCCATCTAAACTGGACCTTAGGGAGGAGCCGCATGCCAAACTATCCTGACTCTGAATCTTCTATTAGACTGGTCCCTGTGTCTTCCAACACATAAGATATGGCTGCTGGCATCATTAGCTGCTGTTTGCTGATTTAAATGGTGTCGGTAAGCATAGCATGCATTCTATTTGTGTTGAATCTTTTATTCCTGAGGCTAGTTGCTTGCTTCTTACTTTACAAAGTATTTCTTTGATGTGAGGCAGGCCCCTAAAGAAAATAGTTTAATAAACCATTGAATACAAAACTCAGACTCCACACAAGTATGCTGTGATAATTTGCTGACCATCAGTAAAAGATTTTTATCTGCCATTTGCCCTATTGGGGGAGGGCTGGAGGGAAAATACCTCTGAAAATCCACCCTAAATTTAGCAATCATTAATTGTACCAAAGCAAATGCAGGAGGAGTACTTTTTGCCCTGATCTTCAATTGCACGAAAGACCTTTGCTTTCTTGCCTCCTCATTAGAAAGTGTCTATTATATATATATATATATATATATATATATATATATATTTTTACTTTACAATATTATATTGGTTCTTCCCACTGGGATTCCACTGTGGGCCAGTGGGCCAAAATCTTTTTGAGATTCTCAACAGCTGGGATCTTCAGAGTCAGTGGCTTTTGGGTATGGTATCAATCAATCCATGTTGAGCAGTCATTTCCATTTGTTATTTGGTAAGAGGAAACCAATTTGAATACAAACAAGCTATAAGATGCCTTCAGTCCATTAGACAAAAAGCTATTAATAGATAAGCCCCCTGCTTGAATTAACAATTGAGAATGACATCCCAGACTCTAGTGTAACTCTAGTTTATGACATTCTTTTTCTCCTTCCCTCTTCAAGGCATAATCTTAGTTCCAAGTTCCTCAGCAAATATTTTATTACAATTATTTCCTCCCATTCTGTGGTTTATATTTTCATGTTTTTAACATTTACCTTTGAAGAATAAACGTTCTAAATTTTGATGAAATCAGATTTGACATAAAAGCATGAACCATAAGAGGCTATAAATAGATAAACTGGATTTCATAAAAGTTAAAAATTGCTAGTCTTTGAAAGTCTTTATTAAAAAAGAAAGTAATAAAGAAAGGAAGGGGCTAACCACATACTGGGAGGAAATATTTGCAAAACATGTGTGATAAAAGATTTGTATTTAGGAAACATAGAACACTCTTGCTATCAATAGTATGACAAAACCAATACAATATTATAAAGTAAAAAAAATTAATTAATTTAAAAAAATAGTTGGAAGATAAGCAATTAAATTTTTAAAAGAAAATACATGGATGATCAATAAGTACATGAAAAGATGCTCAATGTCTTCAGTTATTAAGGAGATACCACTACACACTACACACCTACTGCAATGACTAATATCTAAAACAAGACAAAAACTTACCTGTGGTAATAAGTAGGAACTCTCATACATTTTTGGTGGCAATGTGAAGTAATAAGCCATTAAACAACAATTTGACAATTTCTTATTAAGCATGCACTTACGATACACACATACATTCATATATATGCATGCCTCCTAGTAATCCAATTCTTAATCACCCAAGAGAAATTCAGAACAAAGATCTGTATGCAAATGTGCACAAAAGCTTTATTCATAAAAGCCAAAACTTTAGAACTAATCAAATGTCTGTCATTTGGGAACTGATAAACAAATTGTGGTACAGTTGTACAATGGACTACTACTTAGCAATAAAAAGATAATGAACTACCAACACAACATTGGAGGGTATCAAAAGCCTGATGATTAGAAGAACCCAGATACCAAAGACATACTATATGTTTCCATTTATATGGTGTTCTAGAAAAGGCAAAGTCACAGAGACAGAAAACAGTCAGGGTGTGAGAGGGGACTGACTTCAAAGAGGCACAAATGAACTCTTTGATGTGGTGAAAATAGCTTGGATCTTGACTAGGATTGTAGTTACGTGACTGTTTATGTTTCTCAAAACTCACTAACCTTTACTTTAAAAGAGTAAATTTTACCTTATGTAAATTATTTCTCAAAAATCTAATTGACAAAATAATCAAGCACACAGTTGTGGTTTGGGATCCTGCTGTCCATTTGGGGCCTCTACCACCCCGTCTGCCCGTTGTTCCTGACCATCCAAGGCTTACTCTGTGCGCCTCCCAGCACCATGGTTCCCAGATCTGTCTTACTGAAGTTCTCTGACCTTCCCTCTACCAACCTCAATCAAATTTACTTCTCCATCTTGCCTTCCCATAACGTGCAGTTTTCAGCTAGCTTATCAAGGTGAAAATTTTCAGCCCTATCTATTAAAAAAAAAAATCCTCTTTTTAGCCCTTGTTGATGGCCATTTCCTATAGTTGCTTCTTCCACATTAAGGGAGCTCAGTGGGCCCTTCTGAAGAATACATGTTCGGAGCAGGTATCAGCTCTGATATTGGCAAAAAGTTAGTTGTGGGGTGGTTTCAGGACTCCTTTGACTATATCATGCCCAAGACAAAACTCTAGGTGTAAAATGGTCTCCGTTATTATGGAAAGTACCATAATACATTAGGAACACCTGAGAATGGGCTACATGTGGAATTTAGTTTTCAACTTTAAATATAAACAGGTTCTTAGTTTCAATACTTTTCACCTTTATCCTTGTAAACGCCTGCACCTTTATCCTTGTAAACTCCTGCAACCTGTATGTCTCTCTTAAATTCCCAACTAAAACTCTGCTACTAGACTTTTCTTTGTTCATGTTCCAAGGTCCTCTTATTCTGGGGGAGAAAACACTAACCCTTATGCTAAAAGTAAAAGCACATCTCTAGCAAATTGCGATCTCTGTAACAAAACCTCTATAACAAAAAATTTCAGAGCTCCGGTTTTTATGTATATGCTGCAATTAGATTTCTAGGACTTACCCATCTTGCACAACTGAAACTTGTACACTCTGACTAATAGCTCTCTATCTCTTCTTTCCAGACCCCCTGGCAACCAACATTTTAATTTTTGTTTCTATAAGTCTTATTGTTTTAGATAGCTAATAGTACTTAAAAATTGTCAAAAGGTGAACTTTATGTTAGGTGTCCTTATCATATTAAACAAACAAATAAGGTGGGAGAGAACTTCTGGAGATAATAAGTAGGTTTGAGGTGTTGACTGTGGTGATCATTTCAATGAATGTATACTTACCTCCAAACTCATCATTATATGCATTACATATGCAAGCTTTTTATTTGTTAATCATATCTTAACAAATCAATTTTTAAAGAAAAAAACGTGCAATTTATAGCTTACTTATTCCAAGCAACAGTGGACAATAAAAGGACTCAACCCTCTGATTTCATTATTATTGAATTTGACCTATGTGTTTTCAGGATTGCTCTGAGAGAAAAGAGAGTGTTCCTGAATAGATTGTTATATTTCTCTATAATTAAAAGAAAAATCTTAAAGGAGATCTATCTATTTTATCTCACAAATTTAGATTTTCAGTGAGTAATTTTATGCTGAGAATATCAAGGAATGTTATTTTAAGTTAAAATATGTACATATACTACTTAAAAATATGTGCATATATAACATATATACTGTATATAATATGTGTGTGCTAGTAGCTCAGTCGTGTCCGACTCTTTGCAACCCCATGGACTGTAGCTCAGCAGGCTCTTCTGTCCATGGAATTCTCCAGGCAAGAATACTGGAGTGGGTTGCCATTTCCTTATCCAGGGAATCTTCCCAAATCAGGGATTGAACCTGGGTCTCCCACATTGCAGGCAGACTCTTTACCGCCTGAGCCACCTATATCTATAGTCTATGTAATAACTATGCATATAGATGTTAGATTAACATTAACTTATTAGAAAGTGAAACATAAAATCAGGTTGCATACATACCTTAATATTAGGCTTTAGGCACACAATGTGCAGTAAACATGATAAAGGAGATATTTATGTCTCATTTTATTTTATGTCATCTCATCATATTTACATTATTCTTTCATGTGTTCATAAGCTATAGATTACCTTCAAACCTTCTTGTCAATGACATTTTCTAAAGAGACACCAACATCCTAGGAAATCAATAATTGTGCTTGGAGTTACAAGAATGTTTTAATATGTTATGATTGTTCACTTATCAAAAACTCTATATCTTATTGAGCCAGACTCTGTGCAGATTCTTCTTCTGCCAATGTTTAATTTGTAGATCTTTCCAGCCATAAAAGTAAATCACTTCTTTAATGAGAATGAATAAACATGTATCTTTGCTTAACTAACTTAGCAGTTCTGTAATTAGCCGAGACATATTCCATTCATAATTTTACAACCTTATCAATATTCAACAAATATTTGAATATTTGTCAATTACTTACTGTGTGGAAAGCCCTGTACTAGGTGCTAAAATGGTGTTACAATGGTGCATATGACATCATCCCTGGAATCAAAAATACTAGTAGGGTTAGAAAGCATGTATGCAAATAACTGTAATAAAAGCACTTAATTGTAGGTGTGGCTCCAGTCAAGTACTGCTGAAGTTCAGAGAAGGAATAAAGAAATGCATAATGCACCATATGCCATTGGTTCATGGAATGGCAACAGCCATTGAGGCTGAAATGAACGTTGTGTGAAGATGAATACATTGTCATCAGGCTAGAAATTTAGGTTGGTATCGACTATGAAAAATCTTGGATACTGTGATAGAAAATCTGACAAATAAATTAGATGTTTTCCAGTACACAAGATACTCAGTCCCTTCTGCTGCCATTGACCACGTTCCCTCATTCACTAGGGACTCTGACTCATAGCCTTCTCCATTTCAGACCAGCCACCTTCATCTTTGGTTACACCAATGTCCAAAATGGACAACCTTTCTAATACACTGGCTTCTATTAATTTCAGTTTCAGTTCAGTCATTCAGCCATGTCCAACTCTTTGGGACCTCATGGAGTGCAGCATGCCAGGCCTCCCTGTCCATCACCAACTCCTGGAGTTTACCCAAACTCATGTCCATTGAGTCAGTGATGCCATCCAGCCATCTCATCCTCTGTCATCCCCTTCTTCTCCCGCTTTCAATCTTTCCCAGCATCAGGGTCTTTTCAATGAGTCAGTTCTTCGCATCAGGTGGCCAAAGTATTAGAGTTTCAGCTTCAGCATCAGTCCTTCCAATGAACATTCAGGACTGATTTCCCTTAGGATGGACTGGTTGGATCCCCTTGCAGTCCAAGGGACTCTCAAGAGTCTTCTCCAACACCATCATTCCTTTATCTTTGTTAACTCTTCACTTCCATGGTAGCACTCTGTACTTTGTCATTACCAAAAACTGCTTCATATTTGACATCTTAAATTACTATTTCCTGCTCTATCAATAGACATTCATTTTTCCAGTTCTTTCATTCTGTTACTCTTATTACACCTGTACTTTGATGGTACCAAGACCTCTATTGTCCCCTCTCATTACTCCCTTTTATATGTAGCCTGGATCCTATGGTCTATAATGTCCATATTCTTATTGGTATCTTCCCTTACTTGAAATATAATTTTATATTCATACCTCCTGGCAAAAATTCAACTTCTGGATCAATCAATCAATTTGCTTTCTCTACATCAATACCAAGGTTGCTAGGGAAACAAATTCTGCAATATACAGATAATTTCATGATACCTTCCTAATTTGCTTGCTGTCTCAACTGGATCTTCCACATTACTCACCAAATTTCTATATTTCCTTGGTCTGCTGCTTTTTCCATTCCCAACCTATGCTCTCATTTTCAGAATATAATTTCAACTCCCGCTTCACAGAGATACCAGAAGCCATCTCAGGGAAAATTTCTCATTTCCTTATCTTTCAGCCACTAACTTACCATTCTCCACATCCAGTATATAGCTGGTAACTGAAGCCATGAGAAAGATTAACATTGTATAGGAGACGGTGTGTACATAGCACATTGATTTTCAATATTTAAGGTATAATCTGGATCACCTAGGATGCTGAATTAAAATGCAGATGTTGGGATGTTGTGAGATTCTGAAATGATAAGTGTTAGTCTCTTAGTCATGTCCAACTCTTTGCAACACCATGGACTGTACGGACTATATCCTGCCAGGCCCCTCTGTCCATGGGATCCTCCAGGCAAGAATACTGGAGTGGGTTGCCATTTCCTTCTCCAGGTGATCTTCCCAACCCAGGGACTGAACCCAAGTGCCCCACATTACAGGTAAATTCTTTACCATCTGAGCCACCAGGAAGTCATAAAGGGTGATTAATTAAATTTACATTTGTACTGAGCACCTTAGGGCATGATGACCCAAGTGATCTCAGAATCATAATTAAAAAATATTGATGTAGAGTGAGCATACAAGGGAGATAAGAGCAGAACCTTGAGGCATACCACCATTTAAGAGAAACCCATATGAGTGATCCAGTAGAGAAAGATAGAGAGGAAAACCAGAGAGCATTATCCCATAAAAAGGGGGGGGTTGGGAAAGGGAATTTCAAGTAGGCAGATGAGGTCAATAATGCCAAATACTCCAGAGATGTTAAGAAATAAGACTAACCAGTTCTGTTTAGTTTATACTGAAAAGGTGGGAGGAGTAGTTAATGGTTTGCTAAAAACGATTTCACTATGAGGAAAAAGGTATACTGCAGTGGTTTATGGAGAGAATTGGAGATAAGGCAGTGTGTGCAATGAATACAGACTTTTTAGAAGTGTAACTACAAAGGTGAAAAGATTAGGGCAGCAGTTGGAAAAGATCATGAGATTCTAGACTGAAGACTCCTGGAAGGCAGGGACTGTGTTTGCTTTTCCCCCTAGGACCCAGTCCAGTCCCAATACATGTTTGCTAAATGAAATAATTCCTTCGGATATATGTACTTACATGTGATACCAGTTTGGTTGGAATAGTCCTCAAAGACTCTTAGTGGCAAAGTCTGAAGAGGCAAATAGTTGGTGACCCCCAAAACGCTTAAAGTCACTAGTGGTTGAGAAAGGAGGAAGGGGAGTATTTCATTTAAAACAGTTTAGGATCTAGCTCAGGGGCTCCTGCTGCCTTTTTCTTTCTTTCTTTCTTTCTTTGGTTCAGTTAATGATTGAGTCAGAAAATATGTGAAAAAAATTGGAAGAAATAAGTGTAGAAATGTGAGTGGGGCCAGATCACAGAGAACTTGGAATTCCAGGTAAGAAATCTGTTATGCCAGACAAAGGTTTTTGAGCAGAGAAGAGACAAAATCCAGAGGCTAAGTGGATATTTCAAACTTAAAAGTCTTAGACCCTTCCTGCCTCATGGGAACTATACCTCTTTCCTTCTGCTCATAGCATCTCTAGCCATCTGCTGAGAGCCACTGGAATGGATTGGTCAAAAGAGGGGCTTGAGAGTCAGAAAGATCTCCTCTCTTCTATATCTGGCTCTGCCTTTTACTCATCAGGGGTCTTAGTGAGTCTTCATTTCTTCATCTTTAAAGTCAGGTTGGGATTTGGGAGATAACGTGTACAAAGCATTTGACATAGATTAAGCATAAAATACAAACTGGCCACCATTAGTGTTATTATGGAGAATTATGGGGAAGTCCTCCTGGTGAGAGCACCTACTTCTCAGGCAGAAGCAACAATTTTCTTTTCTCAGAGCTTCACACTTTTTAAGATGGCAATAGCACAGATCCTTTTAACCATTAGACTAAATGCATCTTAAGCATATCACATGATACCCCACATGTATAATTAGGGTGAAGATAAAAAGCAACCATTGCTAAAGCTTGACTACCACTTTGTCACTTCACAGAATGAAGTTGCATTCTAAACCCTTTTTAATGTTTCTATTTCCAGAAAGCTTGTAAGAGACTCAGGCAATGTTGGCCAATGTTGTTCTTCAGCTGACACAGACATGCTCAAATTGAGAAAGTTAGAATATAATCCAATATGGAGTAATTTTTTGATGGTTGAATAAAAAAATATTCTCCTATAGATGGTCTGTCCACTGGACAGCTGAGATTGCAATGTGAGATTCCCCTGTGCCTTACTTCCAAATTAGTGACAGGAAATGAGGATGGATCTATCTTTGCATTTAGCAGGGCATTAAAAAGTCTGCTAGTTATCCATCGCCCATCACCAAATTTTATGTATTTTTCAAAGGATTGAGCTATAAAATGCCTTTTGTGGGCACATGGCACTTAAAGTGAGCATGTTGTTAATGATTTGTTTAGCTGATTGCCTTTAGCTAAGATACAATTACCCATCAGGCTCTGCTTCAAGCCCTTGAACATCAAATGGGGATTTTTAAAGCAATTAGAAGGCATCACCTCTTGCTTTTGAGATCCCTGAAGCAATAAGCTGATGTTTAAAGTATTTATAATTCAGTAGTGAGTGATAGGACAATTTGTCATGCATTTCTTGTAATACAACCACATTGGGTTGTTTTTCTTTAGAAACTTTTAATTGTGCTAGGAAGACTTCAACAATTTCCACTTCAAGTATGGATTCTAAATCCTCAATAATACTCCATGAAAGGACTGATAACATCTTTGGTTAAAAATCCATTTTGAATACCAAAAATATTAGAAACTGAATTTAGTGGTAGGAACCATAAATATACAGCATATTCATCTTTTTAAAAAAACTAACAGTAAGGGAATGGGGATATCTCAGAATCAGATCTTTAATCTGGGGTAACTCTCCTAATAGATGAACCAGTAGCTTCAAGAACTGTTGCAGAAACTAGAACATAAAAATAATGACCACTTTCTAATACTTTTGTTTTAAGTAGGCCATGTTTTTCCCCTCTGAGTTTTTTCCCATCTTCAAAATTCCTCGATTTTGAGCTTGTCAGCTACATAAATTGTGGGGCTGGGTGCAAATCGAAGATGTGAGGTCCCTTGTTCAAAAACTATTAAGAGTTTCAAGATGGCAACAGGAGAGCATTAAACCAAGTGCAGGGCCTTTCGAAGTGTGAAACCCTGTGTGACTGCACAAGTCACACATTCATAAAGCCAGCTCTGTACCTAGCTTTTTAGAATTCCAGTCCAGGAATCCTTGCAGAAAAATGTCATGTTTTAAGTGAGTTAACAGTCCAGTGAGCTTCAACATTCTGCAGTGATTAGGACTTCTGTTATCACTTTCATCTCCTGTCCTTTTCTTAATGTTTCTTGTGCTATATCTTGAAATAGAGCAATGTGTTTATTTTGGTATTGTAAGAATTTTCTATGTTTTGCTTCCTTTCAGATTTTTGTCTTTGATCCTTGTGTTTAAAAATCTTGCAAAATCCTTGGGTGTACACTGAACTTTGATGATAAAGCCCCCACTCAGTAAGTGTTTACTGTCATTGGGACATCTCTTCCTTCTAGTTGGAAGGTTTGTGCTAGCCAATTTGATGTTGGAGAGTGCACGCATATTTTTGTTTTTATTTGCTTTCCTAATCAAGAAACATACACAGCTCTTCCTTAGTGTGTGATCATGAGTTTTTAAACTTGAATTTAGAGCTACTTCTCTCACTTTTAATCTAGGAGCTTCCTTTTTGATGCTAATCCTGTCTCTACATATAGCTTTATTTGCTTGAGTTCTTATAGCTCAAAGCTCTGATTTTCATCAGTATTCATTAATTTGATTAATTTTCATATAATTAATGCTAAACTTTTCATATAACAGATTGGCTTAGTTAAATGTCTTTTCCAGGTTGTGTTAATGCTGTCATTAGGAGCTCTTAATGCAGGCTTGTCAGCATTGATATATACATTTGGAGACTGACTGCATTGTTCAAAGAGAAAATAGGAGATTTCTTGATATCCCTGGTAATGCGTTTTTCTCATTGGCCTTTTCTTTTATTGAACTGTTTGTTTAGAACTTCATTTTATTTATTACTTTTATGTACTTTCACTATCTCCACAAACCCTGCCCCTACCATGTATCTCAATATCCCTGAAGCTTTTCTTAAAAGTAAGTCTTATTTTACCTAGTACAAAATGACGCCTGTAGAGAGTTATCTGGGAAGAGTTCTTTTAAGGTGTGTTAAATGCAGTGATCCTGTCAAGAAGGACCATCCATGGGGACAATACTGATGAGAAAAATGACTTTTCTTGTCTTTCTTTAACTTTATATCAAAGAACCCAGGCTCCACCTTTGCTGCAAGTCTGAGACCAGACTTTGTAGGTAGTGAAGAGTTAATCATTACTCTGAAGTAGAATCTAACTAACTCATCATCAGTATTTTTGACATGAACTCCATCACTTTCACTTCCCCAGCACCACTTTCCCCATTACCAACAGGAGAAACTCACTTGTGGTAGAGTGCAAGTTGCTGGTCACAAGTGTGGAATATGAAGCACAGTAGAAGTGGTGAGGTTCACAAATAAATTAATCTGGGGGTTGGGCTCCCTGTGAATGATATGTAGCCATATTATTTGCTTATCATACTCTTACAGGACACTCAAGGTCTTTTACTTCTTTGCTGGCTGTCAGTTCAGCTCAGATTCTCCAAGGTTCGCCATACTTTTCATAAAGCAAGTTGATCATGACATATTGTAGCTGCAAGTCTGACACTCTTACAAGACTCAATGTATATTTGGCAGAAGCCCTATATTTGTGTTATATACTATAAAAAACCAAGGACTCTAAGCTGCCCTCTGAAGGTGGTTCTCCCCCACTGTCTTGCTCTCCCCCACCTGCTAACCTCATGGCTTGGGGTAGACTTTGGGTAGAGATCAATTACAGAGAAATTCCATCTATCTCATTGGATAGCAAGGACAGTCACTGAAGGTCAGGAAACTGCAAATAGGTTTGGGAAATTCTGGGAACTGTTGACTACTCTGCTTTCAGGCAAAGCTACTGTAAGATGTCTAATTCCTCTGACACTAAGTGAGATGTGGCATTTATGGTTTTACCTAATGCAATTTGTGTGATAAACAGTCTGAGAGGGCTCCCAAGCTTGGCTCAACAGCTGTTACTGATCATCCAGTGGAGCAGAGATGTATCCATGGTAATCTTCTCGTTTCAGCCAGAATAGGGATTCCCATAGGGCTTAATGGCCTGACATATTTCTAGCATCCTTAGTAAATAAAATACTGCATGACACAGGGGGAATCTGAACCAAGCTTTCAGAGAGTGAAGGTAGTGATATTCGTTATATTATGTCAGAAGGGGGTAGAAGTAAGAAGAGGTTCAAATTGGGGGTTATTAAAACACCTCTATTCTTTGAAGTGTCTCATTTTCTCCATTCTTTAATCATGTAAATGACCAATGAACAACCTTCCCAGGGGTATGCGATTGATTGCGCATTATGAATGATGAGAAGGATGCTATGTTGAGGGAGACAAATAGTAAAATAAGCACATTTTATGGAGAGGCATTTTCTCATTTAATGTCCTGTAAGTTTGGGAACATTTAAGGGAGAGAAAAATGACAAATGTGTGACAATTTGGAAAACATCTGTAGCTGGGTATGGGTGAGCGTAGGCTAGGGATTTGACTATTTTAAGCATAATGAGAAAGATATTAAATCTTTCTTTCCCTCCCTTTCTCATCTCTTCTAAAATATATATTTCTCAGATGAGGCAACAAAAATGGTACTGACTTTGAGAGAGAGAGAAAGATAACCTGTAAAGAAAAAGGCATGGTCATTGCAAGCCTCTACAAAGGAACATGCCACTTGGGAAGAGTGGAGCAACTCATTGGCGCCTCTCAATGACCACTTTAACAGTTTGACTAAATGCCATTTTGGAAATCACAGAGGTTCTGATCCAGAGATGGGAACAAAGGACATTGTATTGGGGGTAGTAACATGAAAAATCAAAGGTGGCTGTGTAGACCAGTGGGCATTGGACATGGAAGTGGATGCCCATAATGATAGAGTGCTGACAGGGTAGACACCACTGAAATCATTTAGAGCCACAGAGAAATAAAATGGCTATATTCATTTCTGATGAAAAAAGAAGCCTCTGATAAAGAAGAAGCCAGAGGCTTCATCATCTTCTTCTCCCTTTCTTTCTTTTTTTTTGTTGTCGTTGTTAGTTTCAAGTGTACAGCAAAGTGATTCAGGTATACATACACATGTATCTATTCTTTTTCAATTATTTTCCTATTTAGGTTATTGCAGAGTACTGAGCAGAGTTCTCTGTGAAACTAGAGGCTTCTTGAAAGGGCTTTAGATTCCATGATAATAAAGGAGGATGACTTGGTGACCACATGATCCATTCTAGTCAGAGTCTGTGGATCAAACTGAAGCATTGGCTCTCAACCTGAGTCTTTTATTTAGTAACTATGAATGGAAATCAAGAAAACACATTTTTAAGATCTTCAGGAGATTCTGATACATAGCCAGGCTTGACAACCACTGTTTTAGAAGGAAGTAAATGCAAAAATGACCTGAATTCTATCTAGGCTAAATTATCCAACTGTTTTTTTCTAAAGAGCTATAAACAAAGAATTTGCAGATAATTTCTATTTGTAAATATGTGACATTTGAGCATAAAACTCCCTTCTATTTTCAAGACAAAGTGTAACTTTAACAGTATAGTTTAATAAGCACCCAGTGGATCTATTGCTGTTTGGTGACAGACTACTCAGATATTCAGCATTTTTATTTACTTGTTTGTTGCTTGCTTGCTTCTTTTGGCTATTGGTGGTAGGACTTTTTAAAATTTTTGGCTTGTTTGCTAAAGACGGGTAAAGACCTTTGAACATAATCCTCTATCGCTTGTGTTGGAGGAAATAGCGAACATTATATGCACTCATCCCTGGGTCAGGAAGATCCCTGAAGGAGGAAATGGCAACCCACTCCAGTATTCTTTCCTAGAAAATTCCACGGACAGAGGAGCCTGATGGGCTACAGTCCATGGGATTGCAAAGGTCGGACACGACTGAGGAACAAAGCACACACACGCATATGTGTTCATATATATGGATTAAACCTCAGATGACAAATACAAGTAAAAAACATTGGCAGGCTCTATTTACAATAGCTAAGAGGTGGAAGCAGTCCACGTGTTCATCTATGGATGAACTGATAAACAAAACGTGGTATGTAGGTACAGTGGAACAGTGCGTGCATGTGTGTGTGCTCAGTCGTGTCCATCATGTGCCTCTGTCCATGGGATTCTCCAGGCAAGAATACCGGAGTGGGTTGCCATTTCCTCCTCCAGGGGATCTTCTCGGCCTAGAGATCGAACCCACATCTCCTGCATTAGCAGACAGATTCTTTACCACTAAGCCACCTGAGAAGCCCCCACAATGAAAGAGTATGTGGCCTCAAAATGAAAGGAGATCCTGAGACATGCTACAACATGGGTAAAGCTTGAGGGCATCATCCTAACCAAAATAAAGCAGTTACAGAAAGACAAATATGGTATGACTCCATTTATATGAAGTATCTAAAAGTAGTCAAATTAATAGAAACAAAAAGCGTAACGGTGGTTGCCAGGAGCTGGGGGAGAGGGAAATGGGAAGTTATTGTTTAATAGGTATAAAGTTTCAGATTTGCAGGATGAAAAAGTTTTGGGAGATCTGTTTTGCAACCACATGAATATACTTAACACTAGGGAACTGTACACTTAAAACTGGTTAAGTTGGTAAATATTATGTTATGTGGTTAAAACACAATTAAAAAATAACAATGGCAGTTTCTCACAGCCCAGCAAGCCATACAAGACTTTCTTTTCCAAGCACGTGATAATTTTGAACTCTGGCATACATTTGTCTTCCAATAAGTTGTTTTAAAATAGTCTTTCGACATCTTGTAAGTTATTGAATGTATAAACTCTTTGGTTTTCTCCTTGAAATCCACAGCTTTTCTATGGTTCCCCTTTCAAAATATTGAATGCACAATGGATTTATTTCTTAACTTTTCTATTCTGAATTGCACTGTGTCATGATCACTGTGAAACAGGAAGTACCAGTGGGAAATGCAAACTTCCTGTTCTTCCTTACTTTAATCCCAGATAGCCTGCTTTAGCTCCTACGCAGCAAAATAACACTTCTATATTCTTGGCACTTACATCTCCCAGGTAGTCATGATGCTCTCACCCCCTCACTGTTTCTCTCCCTGCTGGTGCTTATTCAAACTCATGACCACTTCAATTATTTTTTTATAAGAAGTCTCTGTAATCAATCTTTTATTTAATCATAGCACTCCACTTTTCAGAACTCTCTCCAATTTGTTCTGCCTTTTTGGACCTGAAGATCCCTGAACGATGTCTTTGCTATTTCAGGGATGAAAGTGGGTTATGTAAAAGTATACAGAAATTCATTTCTGTGTGAGAAAATTTTCTTTTGCATAAGGAAATTTTGATAATTGTATAGTCTAAAGGCTTTGTCTTTTAGAATATGAGCATAAGAAAAGTTGTGGACTTTTTCTATCTGTTGAATGAGAAAATGCATAGTGATAAAAAAAAAATCCCCTATGAATTCAGTACACTTGTCTTATCTTATAATAGCATCTAGATACATTTGAAGAATGAGAAGATATTTATGTGAAAGGTTTATCATTTATTCAATCTCTCTATAACATTTATTGGGCTTATACTTCTAGGCAACTTCTCTAGCACCATCCCACTCACTACCCTCCAAGAGCTCTGTGATCCAAAGTCTAGGAGAATCATAGTATAAAGCAGTCCATATAGGTACGTTTCACTTAAGTAACTCCAGAGAGAAGGTTATATAATCTATCCTAGAACACCTCCAGCAGAGGGGATTCCACTGGCTTGCACTTCTCATTCCACAAGCTAATGTAGCAGCACTTAATAACTCCTCTGTTTTAGGCTCCCTGCCAGCCTCAGACATCTGTGTCAGTGAAACTCAGGGCAGTTTTTCATTTCTCCCGGCTTCTGTTTCTCCCCGAGCTGGTACATTCAGTCATTTCTGGGGATGGCCTATATGCCCCTACCCTCATGTTGCAGAGGTGAACAACAGGGCACCAGTTATAGGGATAAGGATTTAGAGACACCAGGTGTCACATCAAATGCTATATCTATCTGCAGAAGATGAAAACTCGAATTCAAAAGATACATGCAGCCCAATGTTCACTGCAACACTCTTTACCATAACCAAGACATGGAAGCAACCTAAGTGTCCATCAGCAGATGAAGGAATAAAGATGTGATACTTACATAGAGTGAAATACTACTCCGCCATAAAAGAGAATGAAATAATGCCATTTGAAGCAACATGGATAGACCTAGAGATTATCACACTAAGTGAAGTAAGTGAGGCAGAGAAAGACAAATATTATACAATATTACTTATATGTGAAATCTAAAAATAGTACAAATGAATTTGCTATGTACAAAACAGAAACACAGACATAGAAAACAAACTTATGGTTACCAAGGGGGAAGAAGGGAGGGATAAACTGAGAGTATGGGATTAAAGATACACACCACTGTATAAAAATGAGCAAGGATTTACTATATAGCACAGGGGACTATATTCAATATCTTGTAATAAACTATAATGGAAAAGAATCAAGAAAGAATATACATATATATTTGTATATATAACTGAATCACTTTGTTGTACACCTGAAACAAACATAATATTGTAGATCAACTCTACTTTGATTTTTCAAAAAAACCAATGCTGTTTATTGTCATTACATGCATTGATCTTAGACAAGTTACTTAAGCTCCCTAAGTTTCAATAACTTTGTCTGGTAAATGGAGGCAAAAACAGTGGACAGGCCAGTATGGGGCTTAGATAATTAAGATTCTAGCTCTGGGCTTATGTTTTCTAAAAGCTGCAAAGCTGATGACTAGCTGCCCTCCGCTTTGAAATCATTAATAAAGTTGTTAAAGAAATTGTGCTTAATGCTGACCCCCGAGTGGAGAGTTGCACCCAGATTAGAACCAAAGTATTAACAATTAACTATTCTTAGAGTCCTTGTAGAACCTTAGAATTCACAGGAATTTCCTTTATTTAAGTATTTTGGTTTAAAAATATTGTATGATTACCATTTCTTAACTTTATGGTGAAAGAAAACATAGCTGTAAATGTAGTGTCATGAAAATAGCACTGATAGAAATCAGATGATAGCTTCTACTGACTGATTTCATGACCTTAGATAATACTCTGATCTTGTGTGAGACTCAGTTTTCTCATTTTTAAAATGAGGTGATAGAATAGCTGATCACCAAGGGCTCTTGCAGCTCTGCTTTCTCAAATTCTGTGTTCAGATTTGCATTGCAGTCAACAGGACTAATGGCATTACCTTAGAAAACAAATGTTTAAGATATAATTTGGAGTAAAAGTCATACAATCATATTAGGCCAGTAATTCTCCAAACAGCTGTTTAGCACTATTTCACTATGTAGACTTACACTTATAAACTAATGATTTCATCAATCTCCACCTATGGAATTAAGACAACAGAGAGAAATGACTGATTTGGGAGTGAGGACAGAGAAGGTACAAGATGAGCCTGGGGCATTTTGTCTTAACAGAAAGCAATGAAGTGCTCAAAAAATAAAGGGAACGTGTCAGAAGGACACAGAAGCTGACTTGGATGAGTTCACACTGGCCAAATCTGAGACAATCTGAGCATAATGATAATTAAGTAATAATTATAAACCATTGTGGAAAAAAGTAGGAAATGATGAGGTCCTATCAATAATAAATAACCAGGAAGAAGGGATAGCTGTTGCCAAGAGTTGAATACAAATGCTGTCTGGGAAATGTGGACAAGGTGCTGGAGTTGAAAAGTTAGTATTTTGTCAACATCATAATGAATATTGGATAAAATGAAAATCAATGGATGGTAAATCTAGGTGGAAATTTTGGTGAGGAGCAGGATATCTAAATTTACCATCCATAGGAAAGATACAAGCATCTGAATGCAGAGTTCAAAGAATAGCAAGGAGAGGTAAGAAAGCCTTCCTCAGCGATCAATGCAAAGAAATAGAGAAAACAACAGAATGGGAAAGACTAGAGATCTCTTCAAGAAAATTAGAGACACCACGGGAACATTTCATGCAAAGATGGGCTTGACAAAGGACAGAAATGGTGTACCTAACAGAAGCAGAAGATATTAAGAAGAGGTGGCAAGGATACACAGAAGAACTATACAAAAAGATCTTCATAACCAAGATAATCACAATGGTGTGATCACTCACCTAGAGCCAGACATCCTGGAATGTGAAGTCAAGTGGGCCTTAGGAAGCATCACTACAAACAAAGCTAGTGGAGGTGATGGCATTCCAGTGGAGCTGTTTCAAATCCTGAAAGATGATGCTGTGAAAGTGCTGCACTCAATATGCCAGCAAATTTGGAAAACTCAGCAGTGGCCACAGGACTGGAAAAGGTCACTTTTCATCCCAATCCCAAAGAAAGGCAATGCCAAAGAATGCTCATACTACCGCACAATTGCACTCATCTCACATGCTAGTAAAGTAATGCACAGAACTCCCCAAGCCAGGCTTCAGCAATACGTGAACCGTGAACTTCCAGATGTTCAAGCTGGTTTTAGAAAAGGCAGAGGAACCAGAGATCAAATTGCCAACATTCACTGGATCATAGAAAAAGCAAGAGAGTTCCAGAAAAAATATCTATTTCTGCTTTATTGACTATGCCAAAGCCTTTGACTGTGTGGATCACAATAAACTGTGGAAAATTCTGAAAGAGATGGGAATACCAGACCACCTGACCTGCCTCTTGAGAAACCTGTATGCAGGTCAGGAAGCAACAGTTAGAAATGGACATGGAACAACAGACTGGTTCCAAATACGGAAAGGAGTATGTCAAGGCTGTATATTGTCACCCTGCTTATTTAACTTCCATGCAGAGTACATCATGAGAAATGCTGGACTGGAAGAAGCACAAGCTAGAATCAGGGAGAAATATTCTCCCTGAAAAACATCTCAAGGAGAGATATTCTATGGGAGAAATATCAATAACCTCAGATATGCAGATGACACCACCCTTAAGGCAAAAGTGAAGAGAAACTAAAAAGCCTCTTGATGAAAGTGAAAGAGGAGAGTGAAAAAGTTGGCTTAAAGCTCAACATTCAGAAAACGAAGATTGTGGCATCTGGTCCCATCACTTCATGGGAAATGGATGGGGAAACAATGGAAACAGTGTCAGACTTTATTTTTTGCAGCTCCAAAATCACTGTAGATGGTGACTGCAGCCATGAAATTAAAGATGCTTACTCCTTGAGAGAAAAGTTATGACCAACCTAGATAGCATATTCAAAAGCAGAGACATTACTTTGCCAACAAAGGTCCGTCTAGTCAAGGCTATGGTTTTTCCAGTGGTCATGTATGGATGTGAGTGTTGGACTGTGAAGAAGGCTGAGCGCTGAAGAATTGATGCTTCTGAACTGTGGTGTTGGAGAAGACTCTTGAGAGTCCCTTGGACTGCAAGGAGATCCAACCAGTCCATTCTGAAGGAGATCAGCACCAGGATTTCTTTGGAAGGAATGATGCTAAAGCTGAAACTCCAGTACTTTGGCCGCCTCATGCGAAGGGTTGTCTCATTGGAAAAGACTGATGCTGGGAGGGATTGAGGGCAGGAGGAGAGCGGGACAACAGATGATGAGATGGCTGGATGGCATCACTGACTCGATGGACGTGAGTCTGAGTGAACTCCGGGGAGTTGGTGATGGACAGGGAGGCCTGGCGTGCTGTGATTCATGGGGTCGCAGAGTTGGACACAACTGAGTGACTGAACTGAACTGAACTGAGAGTGTCTTCATACAGACTGCTTACTAGTTGTAGGGGGAAAGTAGTAATTATATAGTGAGGAAACTGGACATCTATTTGGTCAGGTGATGGACATTAACTTCACTATTGATGGACAGATGAGCATTGTGTGCCTTCAATGTGATGCTCTGAGAAGATTACATCACTGATGTCATATTCAAGCCTAGAATGCACAGCATGAATCTAATTATGGATCAGACAAAATCTCCCCCAGAAAGAAATGCTGAAAGTGGTCCGTTCAGTTGCTCAGTCGTGTCCGACTCTTTGCGACCCCATGAATCGCAGCATGCCAGGCCTCCCTGTTCATTACCATCTCCTGGAGTTCACTCAGACTCATGTCCATTGAGTCCGTGATGCCATCCAGCCATCTCATCCTCTGTCGTCCCCTTCTCCTCCTGCCCCCCAATCCCTCCCAGCATCAGAGTCTTTTCCAATGAGTCAACTCTTCGCATGAGATGGCCAAAGTACTGGAGTTTCAGCTTTAGCATCATTCCTTCCAAAGAAATCCCAGGGCTAATCTCCTTCAAAATGGACTGGTTGGATCTCCTTGCAGTCCAAGGGACTCTCACGAGTCTTCTCCAACACCACAGTTCAAAAGCATCAATTCTTCGGCGCTCAGACTACTTCACAGTCCAACTCTCACATCCATACATGACCACAGGAAAAACCATAGCCTTGACTAGACGGACCTTAGTCAGCAAAGTAATGTCTCTGCTTTTGAATATGCTATCTAGGTTGGTCATAACTTTTCTTCCAAGGAGTAAGTGTCTTCTACTTTCATGGCTGCAGTCACCATCTGCAGTGATTTTAGAGCCCAAAGAAATAAAGTCTGACACTGTTTCCACTGTTTCTCCATCTATTTCCCATGAAGTGATGAGACGGGATGCCACAATCTTCGTTTTCTGAATGTTGAGCTTTAAGCCAACTTTTTTCACTCTCCTCTTTCACTTTCATCAAGAGGCTTTTTAGCTCCGCTTCACTTTCTGCCATAAGGGTGGTGTCATCTGCATATCTGAGGTTATTGATATTTCTCCAAGCAATCTTGATTCCAGTTTGTTTCCAGCTTCCAGTCCAGCCTTTCTCATGATGTACTCTGCATAGAAGTTAAATAAGCAGGGTGACAATATACAGCCTTGACGTACTCCTTTTTCCTATTTGGAACCAGTCTGTTGTTCCATATCCAGTTCTAACTGTTTCTTCCTGACCTGCATACAGATTTCTCAAGAGGCAGGTTAGGTGGTCTGGTATTCCCATCTCTTTCAGAATTTTCCACGTTTATTGTGATCCACACAGTCAAAGGCTTTGGCATAGTCAATAAAGCAGAAATAGATGTTTTTCTGGAACTCTCTTGCTTTTTCTATGATCCAGTGAATGTTGGCAATTTGATCTCTGGTTCCTCTGCCTTTTCTAAAACCAGCTTGAACATCGGGGAGTTCACGGTTCACGTTTGCTGAAGCCTGGCTTGGAGAATTTTGAGTATTACTTTACTAGCATGTGAGATGAGTGCAATTGTGTGGTAGTTTGAGCATTCTTTGGCATTGCCTTTCTTTGGGATTGGAATGAAAAGTGACCTTTTCCAGTCCTGTGGCCACTGCTGAGTTTTCCAAATTTGCTGGCATATTGAGTGCAGCACTTTCACAGCATCATCTTTCAGGATTTGAAACAGCTCCACTGGAATGCCATCACCTCCACTAGCTTTGTTCATAGTGATGCTTTCTAAGGCCCACTTGACTTCACATTCCAGGATGTCTGGCTCTAGATTAGCGATCACATCATCACGATTATCTGGGTCGTGAAGATCTTTTTTGTACAGTTCTTCTGTGTATTCTTGCCACCTCTTCTTAATATCTTCTGCTTCTGTTAGGTCCAGACCATTTCTGTCCTTTATTGAGCCCATCTTTGCATGAAATGTTCCCTTGGTATCTCTAATTTCTTGAAGAGATCTCTAGTCTTTCCCATTCTGTTGTTTTCCTCTATTTCTTTGCATTGATCACTGAAGAAGGCTTTCTTATCTCTTCTTGCTATTCTCTGGAACTCTGCATTCAGATGCTTATATCTTTCCTTTTCTCCTTGGCTTTTTGCCTCTCTTCTTTTCACAGCTATTTGTAAGGCCTCCCCAGACAGCCATTTTGGTTTTTTTTGCATTTCTTTTCCATGGGGATGGTCTTGATCCCTGTCTCCTGTACAATGTCACAAACCTCATTCCAAAGTTCATCAGGCACTCTATCTATCAGATCTAGGCCCTTAAATCTATTTCTCACTTCCACTGTATAATCATAAGGGATTTGATTTAGGGCATACCTGAATGGTCTAGCGGTTTTCCCTACTTTCTCCAATTTAAGTCTGAATTTGGTAATAAGGAGTTCATGATCTGAGCCACAGTCAGCTCCTGGTCTTGTTTTTGTTGACTGTATAGAGCTTCTCCATCTTTGGCTGCAAAGAACATAATCAATCAGATTTCGGTGTTGACCATCTGGAGATGTCCATGTGTAGAGTCTTCTCTTGTGTTGTTGGAAGAGGGTGTTTGCTATGACCAGTGCATTTTCTTGGCAAAACTCTATTAGTCTTTGCCCTGATTCATTCTGCATCCCAAGGCCAAATTTGTCTGTTACTCCAGGTGTTTCTTGACTTCCTACTTTTGCATTCCAGTCCCCTATAATGAAAAAGACATCTTTTTGAGTGTTAGTTCTAAAAGGTCTTGTAGGTCTTCATAGCACCGTTCAACTTCAGCTTCTTCAGCATTACTGGTTGGGGCATAGACTTGGATAACTGTGATATTGAATGGTTTGCCTTGGAGACGAACAGAGATCATTCTGTCATTTTGAGATTACATCCAAGTACTGCATTTCGGACTCTTTTGTTGACCATGATGGCTACTCCATTTCTTCTGAGGGATTCCTGCCTGCAGTAGTAGATATAATGGTCATCTGAGTTAAATTCACCCATTCCAGTCCTTTTTAGTTCGCTGATTCCTAGAATGTCGACGTTCACCCTTGCCATCTCTTATTTGACCACTTCCAATTTGCCTTGATTCAAATGTTAATGTCATATAAAATCTAGACAGCCTGTGGAATGTTCCAGATTAAAAGAGGCTAAAAATCATGACAACTATATACAATACCTGATCCTAGAAGGGTAATACTATAAAGTGTGTTATGAAGTAAGCCAAAAATAGTGCAAAATGGACCATGGATGTTAGATTAGATAAAAATAGCATATCGATGGAAATTTCTGAAGTTGGTGACTTCCCTATAGATTTTATATGACATTAACATTTGAATCAAGGCAAATTTATCTTTAGTGGTAAAGATAAATGATGTATGTAAGTTACCTTTAAGGGGTTTAGGAAAAGAGTGGATAGGAAGAGAGAGTCAGAGAGAGACAGAAATAGAGAGGGGAGGGAGGGAAGGTTCAGGAGACAGAGAAGGAGGGACAACTACATGATAAAGCAAATGAGGTAAAATGTTAAAAAGAGGTGATGCTAGATAAAGGTTATACATGTATACTCTATGCTATCTGACTTTTGCAACATTTTTGTATGTTTGAAAAGAGGAAACAAAAACTTTAAGTAGTAAAACTTTTCTTAGATACAATCCCCAAAACACACCTATAAAAATACTGGTAAATTGAACTTCATCAAACATAAAAAACTTTTGCTTTTGAAAGACACTGTGAAGAGAGTGAAAAGACAAGCCATATGTTAGGAGAAAAGAGTTGTAAAACATATGAAAGACTTGTATCCAGATAAAAGACCTGGATCCAAAATCCATAATAATTTGAAAGATGGTAAACACAGGAAATTAAGCTGAGCTTGGACCTTCGTCTCTAACACCATTCTCTACATAAAGGAATTAGGGCAATGCAGAGAATGGCAGAAAATACAGAATTCTAGAAGTACAGAAAAGAACTCTCGGTACCAAATAATAAAACAAAACAAACTAATGAAAATGGTAAATGAAAAAAACTAATGAAAATGATGAAAATATTTGAACAGACACATCATCAGAGAGGATATACCCACCGCAAAGAAGCACATGGAAAGGTGACAAATCTCACTGGTCATTAGAGAAAGGTAAATTAAAGCTACCATTTACTTCTTCACACTCACTAAAATTGCAATTTTATTTTACAATTTTAGTGGGAATTTAAAAAACAGTGCAACGGCTTTGGGAAATATTTTGAGATTTGTTTAAAAATCCAACTCGAACTTACAATCTAGCCACACCACTGCTTTAACCCAAGAGAAGTTAAAGCATATTTCTACACAAAGGCCTGTATAAAAATGTTCATAGCAGCTTTCTTTGTATAGCCAATACTTGAAACTGTTCAAATACCCATCACCAGGTGAATAGGTAAACAAAATGTGATGGGAAACTACTTAGCACTAAAAAGGAATTAACTATTGATACATACAACGAATTAGATAATCTCAAAATATTTATACTGAGTGAAAGAAACCAGACAAATGAAAGCACATACCGCATGATTCCATTTATATAAAATTCTAGAAAACGGAAACTAATCAGTAGTGACACAAAGCAGAAGAATGATTGCCTGGAGCAGAAGAAGAGGGGGGGGAGGAGGGGGACAGAGTCAAAGGTTCATGAAGAAACTTCGGGGAGTGAATGGTAATGAATATTATCTTGATTGTGGTGATGGTTTCATGAGTGTGTAAAGATGCCAAAATTTATCAAAATGGACACTTTAATTATGACCTGTTTATTATGTGTCAATTATATCTCTATAAATTTTTTTAAGTAGCTAAGGAATTCCTTGGTGGTCCAGTGGTTTGGACTCTGCACTTACAATACAGGGGCAAGGGTTCAATCCCTAGTCAGGGAAATAAAATCCCACGTGCTGTGTAGAGCAGCCAAAAAATAAAAATAAAATAAAAAGCCACACAGCTATAAAATATTTTTTAGAAAGTGGCTAGCAGAGTGACTGGTACAGGACTGGCATTTACTACATTTATGTTCTCATCTATTTCCTCTAGTAACTTCTACTCCCCATTCTTTCCTCTCTACTTAGTAGTGGCAAAAATACTAATATTTGTTACACTTTTTTTTCAAAAATTTAAAGACAAGAACAAAAATATACACAAAAGCTGAAGATTAATTAATTTTGTTCACAAAAAGGGGATGTCAGTTGTTTGTTTTTCTAAGGTAGATAAATGATAGATTCCCTCTCCTGCTCCATGTCTCTCCTCCTCCTCTTCCTCCTTCTTCTCCTTCTTTTGACAACGGGGTTTTGCAAAGATTTAATATAAACAACAGCGACTACCTTGGGATAGAGCTTTCCAGGTTAATTTATGGGCAAAAAAATAAATAAATAAAATTCAGATTTCATCTCAGAGCACCTGCACTTCAAAAATTTATGGGAATATAGGCAGCTCCATGTCCACTACCAACAACAATAAATTGAAAAGGGCTAATTGTTTCCTGTTCTTCACAAAGATGGAGATTCAGGGCAGCAGAAAATTATTTTATCCTTCCTCTGGGGATATACTCTTACTTGAAGAATGAAGTGGTGTTGGATAGCACGGGTTTGAGGTAGAGATCAGAAAAGGATTCCTCCTATAGTGAAAGAGAATATTTTAAAAAATACATATATAGCTGAGTCTCTTTGTTGTGCACCTGAAACAAACACAACATTGTAAATCAACTATATTTCAATAAAGATTTTTAAAAGAAAGGGGTTCCTCTTCGTGTTTTGATTTGAAATGAAAATAATGTCCTTTCTCTAAGACTTAGAAATTATATTTAACGCAAAGGCATTTACGATGCTCACATTAGGTTTTAGGCTAAGTAAAATATATGTTGTTTAGTTGCTCAGTCATGTCCAACTCTTTTCCAATCCCATGGACTGTAGCCCACCTAGCTCCTCTGTACTTGAGATTTTCCAGGCAAGAATACTGGAATGGGTGGCCATTTCCTTCTCCAGGGGACCTTCCCAACACAGGGATCTAAGCTGGGTCTCCTGCATTGGCAGGTGGATTCTTTACCACTGAGCCACCTAGGAAGCTGCAAATAAAATATTTATTCTCTGCAAATGTTGGCTCTTTTCAAAGTAGAAACTGACATTAGTACTGAGGAACAGTTCCTCTCTGCACAGGTTCATCCGGTACCCTTGAGAGGATCCAAAGATAGATTATTGTCAATATTTATTGTAACCCCTTAGATGAGTCATCAAAGTTGTCCTAGAAGTGTATGTTAATGAGCAGCAGAATAAGGGTTAAAGATTGAAAGCCAAATGAGCAAAAACTTGCAAGAGAAACATTAAATCCAAATTTTAACTTAGTTTCATCCAACTACTGGGGCAAGTACCAATAGACAGAATGATGTATGTTCATTGTGAAGATATTAACTAGAAACTATGGTTTAAATATTTTAGTGTATTCCAATAATTTAAAGGTTTTGAAAATAAAATTAAAAGGATAAGCTCTTTTATGACTTAGATGCTTTCTGGTAAAAGTGATAAGCTTAAATTTTTTAATGTAGTGCAGCCCAGTAAACCAAACCTTTCTCTAAAACTCCCTGTCACTCTTTGGATATTGAATGGAGTTAAGAGGGAACATTATGGCAGCCTAAAATATAATCAGGATGGTGTGATCACTCACCTAGAGCCAGACATCCTGGAATGTGAAGTCAAGTGGGCCTTAGGAAGCATCACTACAAACAAAGCTAGTAAAGGTGATGGCATTCCAGTGGAGCTGTTTCAAATCCTGAAAGATGATGCTGTGAAAGTGCTGCACTCAATATGCCAGCAAATTTGGAAAACTCAGCAGTGGCCACAGGACTGGAAAAGGTTAGTTTTCATCCCAATCCCAAAGGAAGGCAAGGCCAAAGAATGTGCAAACTACCACACAACTGCATTCATCTTACACGCTAGTAACGCAATGCTCAAAATTCTCCAAGCCAGGCTTCAACAATATGTGAACCACAAACTTCCAGATGTTCAAGCTGGTTTTAGAAAAGGCAGAGGAACCAGAGATCAAATTGCCAACATCCTCTGGATCACAGAAAAAGCAAGAGAGTTCCAGAAAAACATCTATTTCTGCTTTGACTATGCCAAAGCCTTTGACTGTGTGGATCACAATAAACTGTGGAAAATTCTTCAAGAGATGGGAATACCAGACCACCTGACCTGCCTCTTGAGAAAACTATATGCAGGTCAGGAAGCAACAGTCAGAACTGGACGTGGAACAACAGACTGGTTCCAAACAGGAGAAGGAGTACGTCAAGGCTGTATATTGTTACCCTGCTTATTTAACTTCTATGCAGAGTACATCATGAGAAATGCTGGACTGGAAGATACACAAGCTGGAATCAAGATTACTGGGAGAAATATCAATAATCTCAGATATGCAGATGACACCACCCTTATGGCAGAAAGTGAAGCGGAGCTAAAAAGCCTCTTGATGAAAGTGAAAGAGGAGTGTGAAAAAGTTGGCTTAAAGCTCAACATTCAGAAAACTAAGATCATGGCATCTGGTCCCATCAGTTTATGGCAAATGGGTGGGGAAACAGTGAAAACAATGGCTGACTTTATTTTTGGGGGCTCCAAAATCACTGCAGATGGTGATTGCAGCCATGAAATTAAAAGACACTTACTCCTTGGAAGGAAAGTTATGACCAACCTAGACAGCATATTAAAAAGCAGAGACATTACTTTGCCAACAAAGGTCCGTCTAGTCAAGACTATGGTTTTTCCAGTGTTCATGTATGGATGTGAGAGTTGGACTGTGAAGAAAGCTGAGCGCAGAAGAATTGATGCTTTTGAACTGTGGTGTTGGAGAAGACTCTTGAGAGTCCCTTGGACTGCAAGGAGATCCAACCAGCCAATCCTAAAGGAAACCAGTCCTGACTGTTCATTGGAAGGACTGATGCTGAAGCTGAAGCTCCAATACTTTGGCCACCTGATGCGAACAACTGACTCACTGGAAAAGACCCTGATGCTGGGAGGGCTTGGGGGCAGGAGGAGAAGGGACAGCAGAGGATGAGGTGGCTGGATGGCATCAGTGACTCGATGGACATGAGTTTGAGTGAACTCTGGGAGTTGGTGATGGACAGGGAGGCCTGTTGTGCTGCAGTTGATGGGGTCACAAAGAGTCAGACATGACTGAGCAACTGAACTGAACTGAATGTAACTTTTAATGTTAAAAACCAGACAAAGAGAACACTCTATATTTGTTCCTCTTGGGGAGGGGGAGAACAAGGTTACTTTTTTACTTATATGACCTGGACTTCTTTTTCCCCTGAAAGGCCAATGGTCACAAGAAAAAGTTTCCACACCCTTGATTTATGTATCCAGCACCGGGCAGCGACAAGCAGGAGTCCAACAAAACTGTTGTGAAAGTTGTTTCATTATTAAACTCTTGCTTTCAGCATGTTTCCTGAGCAATGGAAGAAACTATCCTTGCAATTACTCTGCCGCCCCAGTCATGGAATTTGGCCCCTGCTTCTCTGGTGGAGAGATTTGGGCTCTCCTGACTAGTAATATATAATGCTTTGGAGATATAGGAAGACGGAGCCTTTACTTGTCAAAAAAAAAAAAAGCTTTATGGACTGGCTGTGGAATTTCCTATCCAGCAACTCTCGCTACCCCTGCCGTTGTTTCCCTGGTCTCCCACCCACCTAATCCTCTGGCTCCCCCACTTCCTGTTGCTCTGTTGCCAACAATTCCACAGGCCCTGGGACTCTAACATTGACTGAAATATGTGCTTGTCTTCCATGTGCTTGTTTAGGCTTTGAAGGAAGTGTTGCACAGGGGTTTGTAATCAGGAGTTGCCCAGTTGAAACTGAACTTTACAAACAACATTCTATATTTACTGTATTTCTTTCTTTCTATAGATGCCTGGCCTCATACTCCCCTTGCACCCCAGCTTCCTTTCTCTCATAAGATGTCATCCTGGAGGCTGACTCACTACTTTGATGTGAATGTTCTGAGAATTATCTTATACTTTCTAAACTTAGAACACAACCAGAACCCCCATACTACTCTTTTAACACTTTCAGTGCTCATCAGATGATGTGACCACAATAAGAAAGCATTATTCTCAGTGGAAACCTGGGCTTCCCAGGTGGCACTCATGGTAAAGAACCCACCTGCCAATGCAGGAAACATAAGACATACAGACAGGTTCCATCCTGAGTCTGGAAGATTCCCTGGAGGAGGGCATGGCAACCCACTCCAGTATTCTTGCCTGGAGAATCCCATGGACAGAGGAGCCTGGTGGGTTACAGTCCACATAGTCGCAAAGAGTCAGATATGACTGAAGCAACTTAGCATGCATACATACAATGGAAACCTGGTGGTTCAGTCATCAGAGAATCTTGAGGTTACAGGAAACTTTATTTTGGCTGCTGGGAAATGTTTTTAAGAGGCCTCAGAGCAACAACCATAGGGCAGCCAATGGTCCGTTGAAGATGGCTATTGACTGAAAGATGCCTCCGCTCTTTCTACTAGTTTCTGGTCCTCAGCTATGATTTTTGTTGTTGTTGTTGTTGGGTTAGGGGGCGGTAATCTCCTCATTTTGTATCTTAGTCACCTCTGAATAGGGACCCTTTCCAATCTGCCATCTTAGACCATGGACCATATGTACAACCCATTTACTGCTGTGTGGTACAGACCCTCCTGCTCCTGAGACTGCCTGAGGTGCCAAAACCAGTGGCTCTCAAAGGAAATCACCATTTAAAATCCATATTTCCTAGACCCCACCTCCAGAGAGCAACTGTGAGTTGGGAGGTTCAAAGCTCAGAAATCTGCATTTTAACTCATCCTTCAGATGGTCCTGATAAAGTCAACCCAAACTTTGAGAAACAGCTGTGCCTTGAGACTGCACTCCTAGTTCTCCTCTCTTGCTCTTCTTTCTCAGTCTTCTTTACAAAACTGCTTCTTACACTCTGAAAAATAAAGTTTCCTCAAGAATATAATTCACAATCTGTAGGACAGGCCTGGAAATCTGCCTTTTTAAGCAACACTCGATGCTTTGTGTCACACTGCTTCTCCATGACTGTCATCTAGGGGAGAGAAAACAGCAAATAAAGAAATGAAAAAGAAAAAAGGGGGGCTGATAGGTGAGAGCTGGACTGTGAAGAAGGCTGAGTGCCGAAGAATTGATGCTTTTGAGCTGTGGTGTTGGAGGAGACTCTTGAGAATCCCTTGAACTGCAAGGAGATCCAACCAGTCCATTCTGAAGAAGATCAGCCTTGGGATTTCTTTGGAAGGAATGATGCTAAAGCTGAAACTCCAGTACTTTGGCCACCTCATGAGAAGAGTTGACTCATTGGAAAAGACTCTGATGCTGGGAGGGATTGGAGGCAGGAGGAGAAGGGGATGACAGAGGATGAGATGGCTGGATGGCATCACCGACTCAATGAATGTGAGTTTGAGTGAACTCTGGGAGTTGGTGATGGACAGGGAGGCCTGGCGTGCTGCAATTCATGGGGTCGCAAAGAGTCGGACACGACTGAGCGACTGAACTGAACTGAACTATTTCATTTAATATAACATTTACAAGGTTCATCCATGTTATAGCATGTGCCACAATTTCATTCATTTTTAACACTGAATAATATTTCATTGTGTGTGTGTGTGTGTGTGTGTGTGTGTGTGTGTGTGTATCACATTTTGTTTATCCATTTATCTGTCCATGGGCTATGTCTGAAGTTTTAACTCTCATACCCTCAGTACTTAAAGGAAAGCCTGTGCTCAACAGACACTTCATGCTTATAGTTTGCATGGCTGTTGGTAAGCCTCTTCCTATCTCTAGGCTTTAGCTTACCTATGAGATGTGAGATGTGGATTATGATGCCTTTAAAAGATGTACAGTCTGATTTTTAGTAATAAGGTGTTTAGACTGGGAAGGCATTGGGGCTCAAATGCTTCTGGTAAGTGGAATTAGGAGATAACCGTTCTGCCTCATAGTTGCTTACATTAGCTATTTTATATTCAGATTCTATTTTAAATTTTGGCTGGAAGCAACAGAAACTAATTCTGGCCAATTTAAGTAGAAAATTAAGTAATATAAAATGACTGATAATGAAATAAATAAAATAGCTTATAGTAAAATGGGGAACCAAGGTTTTTGTTTTTGTTTTTTTCCTTTTTAAAGAGTAAATAAGCAGCTCCAGGGGTAGGAATCAGTAACTACTCACTAGTCTTGCTAGGGAGAGCACACTGAAATAACCACATTTCAGCCATTTTTCTACCCTTAGGTATTTCTTCTCAAGATTAATATTTTGGGAAAGTCCAATGGCTTAGCTTGGGTTATGTGCCTACCCCATGGACAAAGGTACATCACGACAGCATATCATAAGAAAGAGTTCATTCTCTGTGAGAAAATCAGGATGCTAGGTAGCCAAAATCCAACATTGTCCTTTTCTTATAGACATTGAAGAACCTACTGGAGGAAAAGAATTTAACTTGGGTCCACCTTCTGGGTCTCATGGAGTACAATGACCATAACTGAACTCATATTGCACAGAGAAACAAAACAGATTTCAAGAGAGATTTTAAAATGAAAGAATAAGGAATCTATAATGACAAGCAGATCTCCCCAAGGGCTTGCCTTTAGAGAAGAGGGGTGATTCAGTGTACCACCCTGACAGAATATGTGTGCCCCAGGGGACTATAACTTTTCTGTGGGCAGCCTCTCTAACTGCAATTAATAATGGAGAAAGGAGGCCTTCCCCGGTGGCTCAGTGGTAAAGAATCTGCCTGCCAAAGAGACAGGAGTTCTATCTCTGATCCGGGAAATTCCCACTTGTGGCGAAGCAACTAAGCCGGTATGCCACAACTACTGAGCCCACGTGCCGCAACTACTGAAACGCATGCGCTCTAGAGCCCGTGCTCTGCAGCAATGAGAAGCCCGCACACTGAAACTAGAGAGGGAGCCCTCCACCCGCCCCAACTACAGAAAAGCATGTGCAGCAACGAGGACCCAGCACAGCCAATAAATTAAGCATCTTTTAATTTAAAAAATAATGGAGAAAGGAGACTAGTTTAACTTTGTAAGAACTGTGCGATGGATCTTCAGCATCAGGGTGCCACATCTCCAACGTCAAGCATAGTATTAATAGATTTCCAGTCTCACCAATATCTAACGGGAAGCTAGTGATCATGGTGATTAAAACAGAGTTCCAGTCTCAGAGAAGACTGTGGTGGACATTATTTGGGGTCTGCATCTGTGGATTCTAAGCTTTTTATGATGTGCTAAATGATAACCAGGAGTAATTTGTCATCAAGTGACAGCACTCATGGGAATTCTCAGAAAAATTTGGCGTATCTGTCAAAGGTGAATATTGGTCAAATAAGTGGGATCTGAAGAGTGGGCAAGATTTTGATACTTTTGCCACAATCTTAGTACAATCTGGTCAGTAGAATCTGGGGAAAATAGACTCTATTTCAATGAATCTTTGAATCTATCAAAGTATCCCTCAAACAAGATAGTTAGATATTGCAGATACAGCCTGTTAACAGTACAAATGAAGAGTAAAGTGAGAAACAGGAAACCATTGTTAGTTCCATTTGCGATGGGACAAAAAATAGCTAATATTTGAGAAGGAGCATGCCAATTCTTCTTATAACTGCATGTCACATTCCTATATGAGATTTTCCTGTTTTATGTCTCTATTTGATTTCTCGTATATCTCCCTCTACTGCAAGGTAAGCTCTAGAAGAACAGGAATTTTTGTCACTTTTGTTCTCTACTGTATCCTCAAAACCAGGACAGTGTGAGGCACATGGTAGCACTCAATAAAAATTTGTTTAATTGAAGAATAAGTAACATAATGTGTTCTTTGAAAATTTAAGTGACATAAAAATAATTCAAATATTTGATAGGTTGCCACAGTATGTCCTTCACATTCAAAGTGATGAGTTTTGAGGGGCAGGGATAAAGTGAATTCTGCAAGTACCATTTTGTATTCATCTGACATTCACAAAGGCTTTTTTTTTTTGGTATCTCAGCAACTAATGCTTCATAAAAGTATCACACATAATCTGGACTTCAGAGAACTAGGTCTTCTGAAGCATGAATCACCTTAATCCTGACAAACTTTAAATTTTTGTGTCTCTCTTTTTTTCATGAGGGTATTTAATGTTTTTAGAACATTGATAGGAATTAGCCTTGCATTAAATTTCGTTATATCTTACATAGCCTCTTGCATAGTGTTATACATAAAGAAATCAACAGTAAGTAGTTATAGAATAAATGAAAGAAGGAATGAAGGAAAGAAAGAATTGAACATACCCTAGCGCCAGGTGAATTTCTAGTATCGTCCCAAGGTAACTGAAATAAATAGATAACCACAAATCAGATCTAAGCGTAGCTCCCATTTTCTGTGGTAACTGAAGGAGAAGATATTGAGGTTTTGGGAAATATGAGTTATGTATTCAAGTTTTGTTTCTTTCCTTCCTTCCACCTTCCTTGCTTCCCTCCCTCCCCCTTCCTCTCTCCTTCCTCTCTCCCTTTTTTCTCCTTCTTTCTTTGTTTTTATTAGCCTTTAAACTGAACAGATGTTCCAGGACTTTGTGAAGGCTGTGCTAGTTTCATGGTGTGTTGGGGGAAATAGTTTGTAAACATTCTTGAATGGTATTCCTTTTAGAATTAAAAATGACAGCAATTATCTTGGAACACTTAATTATTCCATTAAATCATTGGACCGGTTACCTTAAGGGAAAAAAGACAAGATCACGACTGTGACTAATAGCATCAAAATTCTTTACATCAAGAAGAGTATCTGGTACAGATAAAGAGGAGGATGATTCCAATAGGAAAATATTCAATATTTGAAGTACACATTGGCATTCTTATTTTTAGAAAAGAGAAAAATAAGAAATAATTCATTTGGAATGTAAAATTGTTTTAATTTCTTTTTAAGAAAAAAGGGATAGAGAAAAAGAGCAACAGTTGGTAAGGCAGATCATAGGAACAAGGAAAGTGATAAAAATAATATTTTTCAAAATTAGCATTAATGAAACTATCACACAGCTATATTGTTAAACTGGTCTTAGACTGGTTTTGGTCTAGAGTGGTTCTAGAGAAACAAAATATTAAGGATGAGTTTTTGAATTACTTCTAAGATTCCTGGAATTGATTCTTTAATCTGTTTAGATTAAAATACACGAATGACTCTATAGTATTTCCAGTAATAGTAAGAACACTGATTGTCCACAGTGTGATCTGGCCACAGAGATATTCCTTTGGTGGCTCAGACCTAGTAAAGAATCTGCCTGCAGTGCAAGAGACCTGGGTTTGATCCCTGGGTCGGGAAGATCCCCTGGAGAAGGAAATGGCAACCCACTCCAGTATTCTTACCTGGAGAATTTTGTGGACAGAGGAGCCTGGTGGGCTACAGTCCATGGGGTCACAGAGTCAAACATGACTGAGTGACTAACACTTCATCACTGGATACTCCTAATCGACTGCTTAGGAGAAGCAGAGAGCTAGATGACTTTCCGTATAATACTTTTAAACATTTTGGAACACTAACAAGTATAATGCTGTTGGCTGGTTGCTCTTAATGTCCCTTGACAAAGTAGTGAAGAAAAGGGCTCTAACAGTCTGGTTGGTTGGTAGACTCGATCGTGGACTAAAAGGTGGCTCATTGTGGAGTGAGCTGGAAATCTTCTACATTCGTTGTTTTATTGTAGAGGACAGGACTCAAAAGTTTAGGAAGATTGGAATGTTAGAGCGGATTGTCATTTAAAACATGCTCATATGTATTGGGAGTTTCCAGAAGACACACTTTTCACCCTTATTGTGAGGAATTCATTTGTGAAGGGAACTCAGGCATCATTGAACAGCTCCATGATCACTCTCTTGTACGCCAGACCTTACAGTGGGAACCACTGTCACTGAATTGAGAAACCTAAATGCAGTTGGAGTCCTTGGATCCCAAGGTGCCAGGCAGAGTTTGGAGGCAACATATTCTTTATTTGGATGTATTACTCCAGCCTGTTTACCAAATAACTCAAAAAGCTTTGAATGGAGCTTATAACCAAAGGTTCTGCACCAGGTCAAGGCTGCTGTGCAAGTTACTCTGCCACGTTGGCTAGAGGATCCAGCAGATGCAAAGGTGCTTGAAGCATCAGTGCAGACAAGGGATGATGTTTGGAGCCTTTGGTAGAGCACCATAGGTAAATTGCCATGCAAGCCTTTAGGATTTTGAAGCAAGGATCTACCATTGTCCATGCATAATTACTCTCCTTTTGAAAAACATACATGTGTGCTTAGTCACTCAGTCATGTCTGACTCTTTGTGACCCCATGGACTGCAGCCCACCCGACTCCTTTGTCCATGGGGATCCTCCAGGCAAGAATACTGCAGTGGGTTGCCATGCCCTCCTCCAGGGGATCTTCCCAACCCAGGGATTGAACCCAGGTCTCCCAAAATGCACGTGGATTCTTTACCAACTGAGCCACAAGGGAAGGCCTTTGAAAAATAGCTCTTTGCACGTTGAAAGTGTAAGTTGCTCAGTCATGTCTGATTTTTGCAACCTCATGGACTGCACATTCCATGGAATTCTCCAGGTCAGAATACTAGAATGGGTAGCTTTTCTCTTTCCAGGGGATCTTCCCAACCCAGGGATCGAACCCAGGTCTCCCCACATTGCAGTCAGGTTCTTTACCAGCTGAGCCACCAAGGAAGATCCATATTAGCAGGGACTGAATGCTTACCTATGAGCCACCAAGTTACCATATGACCTTAGCTGCCCATCGTGAACTGCGTGTGATCTGACCCACCAAGCCATAAAGCTTGCAGAGCAGCATGCAGAGCAGGCATGCAGAGCAGCAACTGGCATCAAATGGAAGTGGTGTAAATGTGATCAGACGGGAGCAGGCCCTGAAGGCACAGTGAGTTACTTGAAAAAGTGGCTCAAATGCTCATTGTCCTTACTCCTGACATATGGCCTTCTCTTTCTCAGCCACACCTATGGCAAAACATAGGCACACCTATGGCACAATCAGTTGACAGAGAGAGAAGACTTGGACCTGGTTTAGGGATGGTTCTGCATGATAAGCAGGCACTATCCCAAAGTGGACAGCTGTAGCACTGCAACTTCTTCCTAGGACATCTCTGAAGGACAGTGGTGGAAAAACATCCTTCCAAGCGGCAGAACTCCAAAAGGTGTACCAGTGTGTTCCCTTTGCTTGGAAGGAGAAACAGCCAGATGTGCAACTATGTATCTTATTCATGGGTTGTGTCCAGTGGTTGGACTTGTTGTTCAAAGATTTGAAGGGTCACAGTTGGGAAATTGGTTACAAAGACATTTTTGGGAAAATTACATGGATAGACCTCTCTGAATGGTCAAAACCCTGGTAGATACTTTGTGTCCCATGTGAATGCTCACCAAAGGGTAACTTCAGGACAGGGGGTGTTTACCAAGTAAACACCAATGAGCTTGTTTCCACAGCCATCTCCAACATTGCCACTATGCTCATAATCAAACTGGCCATTGCTGCAGAGAGAGATGTTACGCATAGGCTCAGCTGGTGTAAAGATGGAGGGGACCACAAGGCAAGAACTGTGGGTGGCTTCTGGAAACTGAGAATGACTTCTGGCCACTAGCCAGCAAGGAAATAGAGACCTGACTTCTATGACCACTTGGAAATGAATTCTGCCAGCAACCTGAATGAGCCTGGAAATGGATTCTCCCCAGAACCCCCAGAAAAAAAAAGCACAGCTCTGTTGACACCTTGATTTAGGTCTTGTAAAAACTGGAGCAGAAAATTATGTTAAGCCCATCTGGATTTCTGACTTCATAAGCATGAAATAATAGATTGCTTTCAAATACTATGTGTTGGCAATTTGTTACACAGCAGTAGAAAACTAGCTGCAGATTTGAAATCTGAGGACTGATTCCAGTTGGGTGAAGGGTAGAGGAGTGGAGGAGACGGACTTAGTTATAAGCAGACAGGGTACTATGCGTGGTCCTGAGCTGGAAGAATGATGGAAGGGTGAGGCTCAAAAGAAACCCAGTGTGACTGGTTCTTAAAGTGAGACACCAGCCCAACTCGAGTTTGGAGAGAGGGCAGGAGCCAGGTCATCAGGAGACCAACGTACCTTTGTGGGCCAAAGTAAAAAGTTTGTTCTAAAACAGTGGTCATTCTCAAAATTTTGGCCTTAGAGCCCTTTTATGCTCTTAAAAATTATGGAGAACCCTCACCAACTACCAGCAAAGGTTTTTGTTATTATGAGTTACATTTTCAGATAGTTACTCCATTAGAGTTGAAAGCAAGGAAATGTTTAAAAATATTTATTAATTTTAAGACAAATAAACCCATTAACATTTTAAAATGAAAATTAGCTATATTTTCTAAAACAAACCAGAAAGAAGAGTGGCATTGTTTAACATTTTTGCACATCTTTAATTCTGGTTAAACAAAAAAAGGACTGATGTTGAAGTTGAAGCTCCAATACTTTGGCCACCTGTTGAAGAACTGACTCATTTGAAAAGACCCTGATGCTGGGAAAGATTGAAGGCGAGAAGAGAAGGGGATGACAGAGAATGAGATGATTCAGTGGCATCACCGAGTCAATGGACATGAGTTTGAGTAAACTCATGATGTACAGGGAGGCCTGGCGTGCTGCAGTACATGGGGTTGCAAAGAGTCGGACACAACTGAGAGACTGAACTGAACGGAACTGAAATAAAAAAGCTTGGTTCTCATCTCTTTTCCTGCATTCAGTGTGTTGTGCTATGTTGTTTTGGTTGAATTATTTTAAGAAAATTTGGCTTCACCAAGATACATAGTTGGAAAAGGGAGAGATATTTAAATAGCCATCTCAGATAACTGTGGATATTAGTTTCTTTCTCTTTTTCTTAATTTGATTTATTTTTTTAATTGGTGGAAAACTGCTTTATAGTTTTCTGGTGGTTTCTGCTTACAGCAACATGAATCAGTAATAATTGTATGTATATACATGCGTGCTTGGTAAGTCACTTCAGTCGTGTTAGACTCTTTGTGACCCTATGGACTGTAGCCCGCCAGGCTGCTCTGTCTATGGGGATTCTCCAGGCAAGGTTACTGGAGTGGGTTGCCATGCCCTCCTCCGGGGGATCTTCCCAACCCAGGGATCAAATCTGCATCTCTTTTGTTCCCTGTATTGGCAGACAGGTTCTTTACAACTAGCACCACCTAGGAAGCAATATATATATGTATGTGTGTGTGTGTGTGTGTGTGTATATATATGTGTGTGTATGTGTGTGTACATGTATATATATATATATATATTCTCCTTCCTGAGTCTCCCTCCCCCCCCCATCCCACCCTATAGGTCAAAACAGAGTGCTAGACTGGGCTCCCTGTGTTATTTAGCAACTTCCCGGTAACTATCTGTTTCACATGATAGTGTATATATGTCAATACTGCTCTCTCAATTCATCCCACCCTCCTCTTCCCCCTCTGTGTCCACAAATCTGTTCTCTACTAGGTTCATCTGAGTATTCATTTTTGATACTAGACCAAAACTCAGTGAATAGCAGCTTCTAAAATGTTATCTTCAATGTAAAATTTGAAACCATATCAACAAAATTCATGTACTCATTTTGAAAAGTATGTATTGGTATACCCTTTGAATGAGTCTTCTACCCACTCATAATTTTATAGCACATTGCTTTGGTAGTTTCCATAATATTGGTTGAGTGATTTATGCAGACCTTCCAAATGTTGACATCCAATATAACAAATCACATTCATTGATTTCACTACCAGTCTCATCAGAAAAGTCTTATATATTGGGAATCTTTCATGTTCACAGTTGCAGATGTAAGTCTTCCAAAATTCTGACTTTCACTTGAAAGTGGGAATTTCATCATGGCCACAAAATACTGTCTTTTCCTTGAAGTGCCAGGCTCATTTATTTCATTTTTAACAAAATATCTGCAAAATACCCAAGCCTGTTTAACCATAGTTTGTTTGTTTGCCAGCAGTTCTTTCATGTAAAAGTGGTGTTCCATGGGGGAAAGTGGCTAGTTCAGCTCACCATTCAAACAATTACACAGGTGCTTTTCCTCAATGCAACCATCATACTTCAATCTACAACAGAAATGTACTATGTACTTTTTAAATTTTATAACACTGAAGATTAAAAATAGATACTCAAGAAAGAAAGTGAAGTCACTCAGTCTTCTTTGACTCTTTGCGACTCCATGGACTGTAGCCTACCAGGTTCCTCCTTCCATGGAATTTTCCAGTCAAGAGTACTGGAGTGGGTTGCCATTTCCTTCCCCAATGTACTCAAGGGTCAATACTTCATAAAAAGTAAAAATATTTACTCATTTATGAAGGACACTATTATATTAAATTGGCTTTTTTTTTAAACTGTAAGTGTGTGGTGGTAAAGAATACAATTCATAACAAGTACATTTTGGTGCCAGTGCCTTGATTTACATCAGGACACCAGCAGTTATAATGTCTGTTGCTTTGCCCCATCTGTGAAATTATCAACAAGTGAAAAAGGCAAGTCATCTCTTAGTATTACTATGAATATAGATTTGACCTTGTCAATCCATGAAAGGGTCTTAGGGATGCCCAGGGGTCCACCAACAATCCTTTGAAAGCTGCTGTTCACAAAAAGAACATTGTTTGTAATGGATTTTAAGCCAGGCAGAAACACAATCAGAATTGATTATAGTGGGAAGTCTTAGTTGCTTCATCTGTGAAATGAGTGCAATAAGAGTATTGACTGTCCATGGTGATTATGAAAATAAAATGAAATAATGCAGGAATATATGCTTAAAATAGTGCCTGGCACAGAGCAAGTACTCAATAAATCTCGGTCATTATTATCATCTGTGGCTCAACGTTCTAGGTCTTATAAGACTGAAAAAGCCTTTTGAAGTAAGTGCATTTTATTCGTTGGTGAAATATTAACTGTGCACTTAGTATGTGAAAAATCATGGGCAGATGATTAAATCAAAGTGATAAGGTAGGGACTTCCCTGGTGTTCCAGTGGCTAAAACTCTGTGTTCCCAATGCAGGGGGCCCAAGTTCAATCCGTTGTCAGGGAACTAGATCCCACATGCTACAACAAAAGACCCAGTGCAGCCAAATAGTTTTTTAACGGCAAGATTACTGCTTAAAATGGATTCCCTGGTAGCTCAGAGGGTAAAGAGTCTGCCTGGAATGCGGGAGACCTGAGTTCAATCCCTGGGTCGGGAAGATACCCTGGAGAAGAAAATGGCAACCCACTCCAGTATTCTTGACTGGAAAATCCCAAGGATGGAGGAGCTTGGTGGGCTACAGTTCATAGAGTTGCAAAGAGTAGGACACGACTAAGTGACTTCTTTCTTTCCTTTTTTTAAAAAAATGATAAGGTATTGTTTCATAGAACTTTGTTTAAGATGATGAATGTTCCCATGTGTCTGAGCTACCTCTTCCCCTTCTCAGCCCATACTACTGAGTATTGTAATAAGATTGCATTGATAGACACATGTTTTCTTCCCATCAGAGAACAGACTCTGCAAATCTCTATTAAAAGCACAGTTTGCAAGATTCTATCGTAGTTAAGTGTCAAATCTTGCAACAGATGTCGGGAGTTCAACATACTTGGGTTACAAATTCTGTCTTACTTCCTAGTTGATTAATTTTAGGCAAGCTATCCAATGGGCTGAACCTCAGTTGTTGTTGGTTTTTTATCTGTAAAATAAGAATACTAATACATACCTAGTAGAGCTGCTGTGAGTAAATCTGAATAGAGTAAACCTGATCGAAGCTCTAAATATCATAGGGAAAATGGTGAAATGTGCAGGCCTAACCTGTCACCAACTGTATTAATGAATATTAAGGAATCAAGAAGCATAGAGGTTTGCTGAGTTTTGTGAAATATCCAAACCAAATCCATTTTACTTTCCATTTCTGCATAGTTAGGGATGGGTTCATTTTGGCTTGATGTAGCTGGCAAATGGTTACAGTTCTCTTTCTCCTCTGCAGATCCAGTGACACCCAGGCTTGGTTAGAAACAACCTCATTGCCCTGTGTTTGGCCTCAGAAAAAAGGCAATGTTCTCAATGTACCAGATAGGAGCAGACGCGAAAATAACATCTGACTCAAGTTCTAGAGCCCAGAGTTATTTTAGAGGAATTCTTTGCTGAAGGCCACATACTCTGGAGTCACAAAACAGCTACTTTGTTTTATAAAGAAGGATTTAATTAGACCTTAATATGTAAGACTTCAACATTATAAAGCCAGTGATTGAATATGAATATTATTTGTATTGGATTGGCAAAAAAATTCATTCAGGTTTTTTCATACAATGTTACAGAAAAACTCAAACAAACTTTTGAACTAACCCAATAATACCCTAGAATTGTCTTTTGCTTTGTAACTTCATTATGGACACCTCATCTTGGGATACTGTGCAAAGCAGGAAGAACAATATGGAGAAACTGGAAAAGTAATAGAGATGAAGATGTGCAATTTCACTTTTGCAGCTGTTTGGTCCCCAGTCATTCCTCAAGTCTATCATCCCACATTCTTTTCCACATGAAGCAAATAAACAAGTGAGTCAATCTTCTTATTTTTTGTAATTTTCATAGAAACTATAGATTCCCAGACTCATATACTAAACATAGTTCTTCATCTGTTAAAAAATTTTAATATCTTGAAATTAAGTATGAAAAAAATTAAGGATTTTTGTAAGTTTTGGTTTTGTCTGACCTGATGTTTCTGTTTAGATTCTCTCTAAAACTCACATTATGGCTTTTCATAAGGCAGTTAGACATATGCCCAGTGGCATAGGGTGCAGCCTGTACTTCATGCACTTTTAAAGCCAAAGGCGAGCCAAGCCTTTGAGGATTTCCTTGGCTTGCTTTCCTGGGGCTGTCAGACTCTAGAGATCAATCACTCTTTCATTGATAGGAACATTGTGTACCACCCATAAGGTCACATTAGGGCACGATAGTACATAATCTGTATCTGGATGTACTTGCTCCATTTAACATGCCTGGCAACACCTGCTGACTTATACCCACAGGCAGTTTGCAACTGTGTCAGTGAACTTAAGATGTAGACTTTTAGAACCGAAAGAAATCTTCAGTTCATGTAAGCAAATGCTTCATTTTGCAGATGGAAAAAAAAAATTGGAGGCCTAAAGATGGGGCTGACTTACCGAAGGATACACAGCAGCTAGAGAGAAGTAGAGCCAAGGCCAGCCAGGTGTTCTCCCAGCTTAGTGCTCATTCTTGTTTTAGGCTTCAAGAATAGAGGTCATGACACAATTTGAAAAGTAAAAAAAGGCAGCAAAGTTTAATTATCCAGTAACATACCACAGAAATATTATTACTCCACAAAAATAAAAAGTATTAGCATTGTGATGGCATTTTTGCCAAAAAGAAAACCTCAAAAGTGTCAATAAGGAACTAAAGGATGGAGGGAAAATGTCTCTGATAGTTTTTTTTTAACCTTGCCACTCAGTATGTGGGCTCTTGGTTCCCCCTACCAGGATTGAACTTGGGTCCCCAGAAGTGAAAGCACAGAATCCAAACCACTGGACCAATTCCTTCTGATAGTTTTCTTATAAAGGATAACTGGTTTGGTTTTTACTCTCAGGTTTAGATGAGTTTTCTGAATCAAATAACATGCTAGACTACATTATTTTAACCTGTCACTGAGTTTTTAGTTTCATTTTCTTGATTACCAGGTAAAGAAAAAAAATAAACCTTGAAAAATAATAAAAATTACCTGGCCAAATGATCTGCAATTTGCTGACCTATATTGCTACTGAGAAATATGATAAAGCCACATTGCTGGCTATTTTCCCAGAATGAGATTTCATGCAGTTTGGGCACATCAAAAATTATACATTGATTTATATATTGTCAGGTTAATTATATGTCATATTCTACATCTGATGATATGGTAGCCTGTGGGTTGGTAAAAAAATCTTGAAGTAGTATGAAAAATCATTGCACACAGAATCTGAGTTGCTATAATATTCACATGTCTGTCTGCAAATAGAATTTTCAATAACATTGAAGTGACTTTTGAAAAACAATTTTAATATGGGTATGATCTAATTGGAACCTGAACTTCTACACAAAAGGTTAGATTTCCATTTGTATGTATAGCAATGTTAGAAGAGGAACCAGATATTGCATGTAAATTACAAAGCTTATTTTTATTTGGGACAGAAATTACCAATTGGACTTATACATAAGGGCCGAGTTATAGTCCATGCACATCAGAATGCTGGTATCCTTTTTTTTTTTTTTTAAGTAATCTTTTCCTTTTGATCAGCATACAGAAAAAGTATGATGAAGGTAGAGGAAAAGGAGGAACTTTTAAATAAATGATACTGGAAGAAATGGCTAGTCATCTGGGGAGAGGAATCAAATCCTATCTGATGCCTTAAATCAAAATGATTTCCACATAACTTAAAGACTTAAATGTAAAAAAATACCAAAGTAAAAGAGATACAAAAAATATTTAAGGATTTATGCCATGCTGTGCTTAGTCTCTCAGTTGAGTTCAACTCTTTGCAACTCCATGGACTATAGCTTGCCAGACTCCTCTGTCCATCGTGATTCTCTAGGCAAGAATACTGGAGTGGGTTGCCATGCCCTTCTCCAGGGGATCTTCCCAACTCAGGGATCGTATCCAGGTCTCCTGCATTGCAAGAAGATTCTTTACCAACTGAGCCACCAGGGAAGCCCTCAAGGACCTATAGATGAATATTTTTATAATTTTGTAGTGGAGAATGCTTTTCCAAAGATGACATAAAAGGCAAAAGCTATTAAAGATGGATAGATGTGAATATATATGAATGAAAAACATTTATATATAGTAAGAACAGCATAAAGTGAAGTCAGAGTCGTGTCCGACTCTTTGTGACTCAAGAACTGTAGTGGGCCAGTCTCCTCTGTCCATGGGATTTTCCAGGCAAGAACAGCATCAGTTCAGTTCAGTCGCTCAGTCGTGTCCAACTCTTTGTGACCCCATGAATCGCAGCATGCCAGGCCTCCCTGTCCATCACCAACTCCTGGAGTTCACTCAGACTCGCGTCCATCGAGTCAGTGATGCCATCCAGCCATCTCATCCTCTGTCGTCCCCTTCTCCTCCTGCCCTCAATCCTTCCCAGCATCAAAGTCTTTCCCAGTGAGTCAACTCTTCGCATGAGGTGGCCAGAGTACTGGAGTTTCAGCTTTAGCATCATTCCTTCCAAAAAAAAACACCAATGGCGGCTGATCTCGTTCAGAATGGAGTGGTTGGATCTCCTTGCAGTCCAAGGGACTCTCAAGAGTCTCCTCCAACACCACAGTTCAAAAGCATCAATTCTTCAGTGCTCAGCCTTCTTCACAGTCCAACTCTCACATCCATACACGACTACTGGAAAAACCATAGCCTTGACTAGACGGACCTTAGTCGGCAAGAACAGCATAGTCAAGATAAATAACAAGCTTGAGGTTGGGGAGGGGGGATAACTGTCCCATATAACAAAAGATTATTAGATCTAATAAACAAAGAGCTCTAACAAATAAATGGCAAATGAATATCCCAAGAGAAAATAGGGAAACAAGGTAAATAGCAATTCAGAAAAGAAGATATGTAAATGTCCATCTCATACAATGAAAAGACAATCAGCCTCACTAGTAATGATGCACTTGGAAAAAATATCACATAGCAATTTTAGTTTGTTTTTATTTGAAACACTTGTGTTTGAAAAAAAAACAAACGAGTATAACATATGGATTCTTTTGGTATAGATGTCATCATTGTCATTTTATTTCCCATAAATAGCAAGTTATCAGATTCACTGAAGCCCACTGTTGGGTGTTTCACAAATTAAAGGCTGTGATTATTTGACCAGGCAATTTCTCCATCTCCTCTGAATACTGTTACATCATTTAGAACTGAGTCGGAGATGTCTTGTCTGAACCTTCAGTTGGCATAAGCTCTTGCATGCCCATGGAGTGATATGCTTTTGGGGAAATGGAGATCAGGTATGGAACTATGAAATTTCTTCCAATAGTATTTGAACAGACTGATGTTAATGTTTCTACAACTAACACTTGATACTTAAATACAGTTGGAATGTGATCAATCTCCTCATAAATCAGAAAACCCTGTGATATTACACATAGCCCAGGCCAAATCCTAGTGGTCTTTTTTCTTTCAATTTTTTATTGTTAGATTTTTTCAAACATACAAAAAGTTTGAAAAACATAGTGCCATGAACTGTCAAATAGCTACTATGTTGATTGAACATTTGAAACCACCATATTTTAAACACATTGGAGGCCTGTTTCTATTCATCTTTCTAGATGTACACACATATACATAGGCATTTACAGAATGAGGTCATACTTTACATGTTATTTCATAGTACTTTTTGTATTTTTTACTTAAAAATATAACTATCTTTTCAAATTTCACTAAACATTCTTCTATAACATCTTGTTTAATGGCCCCTTAGTATCTGCTGTATGGATCAATTATAATTTTCATAACCAATTACCTATGGTTGAACACTGGTGGTGTTTCAAATTTTTCATTATAAGGAAAAAAGAGATCAATGAAATTTATGTGTCTTTTGCCTTTGTGTGAAAATCTCCTGGGGTAAATTCCTAGACTGAAGATTGAGGAGTCAAAGGACATGTGCATTTTACATTTTGCTTAGTCTGCTTTTGAAGCAAGATTAGTGGCAGACAGCTCTAAAAAGTCTACTTTAGAGATCTGATGACATCATTTAAATGCTACCATAAAGGAATTCATAGATCCTTGGAAATACCTGGAGCATACCTGTTTTGATACCCAATAATTTTTGGCTAGTTGGGCTAAAATATGTCCTTAAAATGTACCATATAGCCTCCTGATTTCTTAAAAGACTATGCTCAATACCGTTTAATCAGTATTACTTTTAAAATGAAGATTCAAGTCATGATGTGTTTTTCTGGACTCTTTGCTTCCACACTAAAAAGGCCCCAAATTCTCCTATCTTCCTTACATTATCATATTCTAGTGTGTGGGATATAACATCCCTCTCTTCTCTTCCTCCATCTGCTCCTCTTCCCACATCAACAGTCTAATAAGAACTGAGGAAAAAAACAATAATTAAGTTTATTAAGCCACGATTTGTATCCAATTCTAAGTCAATAGATTGACCTGAAGCCACTTTCACTCCAGCGTCACATATTGCTTCTCAGAATCCTTTGACACTGACTTCCCAGTTGACATCTTTGTACAGTTGTTGAGATTGAAAAGAACTGATTTAAAGATAATCAAGGTGTTTCCATCAAGGCAGTAAGTTCTTATCATTGTAAAATATTTTCAGTTAAGGCCAAGACTACATAGTAGATATTATTTGTCCTGACTCAACTTTGTCCCCCAGCCTAGCCTCTGCAACAAAAGGAATAAAATATGAGAGGCAGAAAAGTCCACTCTTAACCAGGTTCCAGTTAACTTTTTCTCCCCAGTAATTGTTTTCCATTATGCATTAACCAGAAAGTCCTACACTTTTATTCTATAAAGTGATGATTTTGTCACTAAAATTACCTTGTAAACATACTATGCCATGCACATTTTATGGGAGAAAAAAACTGATGCTCATATAACAAGAAATTATCTGCTAAATTCACTCACACTCAAGCATGAGCTGGGTCTACATAATCAAAGTGAAGTGGAGAATTAAAGTAATTTGAGATAATTCAGACCAGAAAAATCCACCTCAAAACCTTTCACCTAATTGTATCAATTATCTAATTGAAGCAAACCTTGGGGAATTGGGGCTTGAATTATTCTGATAATTGATTTAATTTTCATTTAGTTGTGTATGTGAAAATACACTCACATACACTCTAGCTTTCTATTTAGTGACAAGCTAATGCAGCCTTCATTACTGCAACTGACACAATTTGGCACTTGTTATTTCCTCACATTGGCATATCTTGACCAAGATCCCATTGGCATGATTGTAATACAGCTCTAGTTTCAATTTTCAACAACTTGAATTGTGTAACTGGATATTGGTTTAGGAGGTAAGGTATGGAGAATTCCTATACTTCTGATAAAGACTCAGATCTTTTTGAATTTTTCTATTTTTGTTTTTGAAAAATGATTTCTTACTTTTCTTTTCTTTCTTTCTTTTTTTTTTTTTTGTATATCTGACATTTTTCTGGAGAAACTGGAAAACTTCTGTTAGAAAGAAGAGGTCCAGGGGAGGTTTTCACTGCTCATTTCTGCTAATTCAATAAGAAAGTATAAATATATTAAAACACATCAAATTGTTTATTTTTTACATGTGCAGTTAATTGTATAACCATTATACCTTAGTGCATTGCTTCCAAAAATTGTATAACAATTGTACCTTAGTAAAGCCATTCAAAAAACAATAGAAAGCAATTTACTCTGAATTTTATGAATTAAAACATACCAAATTATTTACCAGTTGCCTCAGCTCCTGCAAATGGATGCATGCCATAGAGGCGAGAGTTGTCTCAATTGTTTTGCTAGTGAAACTCAGGTGAACACAACTGAATAAATAAAAAGATTCATGCAAAAAAAAAAAAAAAGAAAGTATTGATAGATGTATTGATGCACTGTGTTCATACTGAGCTCAAAAGATTCCACACAGAACCAAATATTCAGCTCCTCACATTAACCAAATCCACTGAACTAGCAGTAGGGGCCCACTGGTTAGTCCTTCTGCTCTTGAAAGCAAAGCATCCTTTTTCTGCTTCCCTGCCCTAAGTAGTTCAAAAGCATCAACTATTTGCCCCCTCAGACTTTGCCACTAGTGGATACCTAAAGACTATTGAGACCAAGCCAGTATCACAAACAGAAACACAGAAGTAAGACTACCTTAGGAATTATTTTAGTCAACAAACATTTTGTGGGACAGCATGGGCCCTGGAGGGGCTTCCCAGGTGGCTCAGTGTAAAGAATCCACCTGCCAATGTAGGAGATGTAAGTTTGATCCCTGGGTCAGGAAGATCCTCTGGAGAAGGAAATGGCAACCCACTCTAGTATTCTTGTCTGGGAAATCCCATGGACGGAGGATCCTGGTGGGCTACAGTCCATGGGTCGCCAAGAGTCAGTCAGGACTGATCATGGACTGAGCATGTGCTATGGGCCCTGGAGATACAAGGTAAGCATAGTCTCCGCCCTCCAAAAGTCTTCAGCATAGTCACAGAGAGACAAAAACTGGCAAGTTTCAATCTAAACTGAGAATGTTCCAAGAGCGTAACTGATCATAGGGTACTGGGGAAGCAGCCAGAGGGGGGGCCCCCACCAAGGCTTGCCCTGAGTGCCCCAGGAAGCCTTCCAGGCCATAGAGTCGAGCCTCAGTTTTAGGGTGATAGGACACCATTCAAGAGTTTAAGATGGGAAATGAAATAATGAGATCACTCCAGCTGTGTGCCAAAGACATTGGTGGGGAATAGGAAGGATGGCAAGAGGAAACGCAGGAGAACCAATTACAGGGTGGTACAGTGGTTTGGGTAAGAAAAGATGGAGTGAAAGATGGAGATTAAGTGAAGAGCTGAACCAGATATTATGAGAGAAACCCAAAAGGATTTGGTGATTAACTGGATATGGGAGGTGTAAAGGAGGATAAGGAGAGATGTTCAGTAAGACTCTTTGATTTCTGGCTGGGGCAACTGGGTGGATAGTGACACTGTTCATGGAGTCAGAAAATATAGATAGGAAGAGGAGCAGGTTTGCTTTAGGGGAAAGATGATAAAATCAGTTTTAAAAACCTCTATTTATTTATTGGGCTGTGCCCAGTCTTAGGTGTGGTACTTGGGACCTTGGATCTTTGTTGTTGCATGCAGGATCTTTAGTTGTGGCATGCAAACTCTTAGTTGCAGCTTGTGGGATCTAGTTCCTGACCAGTGACTGAACCTGAGCCCTGGAGTGCAGATTCTTAGTCACTGGACCACGAGGGAAATTCCAATGAGATCAATTTTGAAACTGTAGTTTGTGGTGAGGTATCAACAGAACTTTCACGGGAAGATCCAATAGATTGTAAGCAGTTGGTAACATGGGTTTAGATTCAGGTAGGAGCTCTGAGCTGGAGACATTGAGATTGGAGTCCTCAGTATACAGCCAGTGATGAGAGCCATGAGATGTATTAACATGTCCTAGGGGAGAGTATACAGAGTGCAAAGAGACAAGCAAGCAGGGTAGAAACAGCAAGAATGCTATTACATAAGGGGTAGGTAGAGGAAAAGGGGCCGCCATAGTACAAGACTATCCAGGGAAGTAGGAGGAAAAACTGGATAATTAGAGTCAGATAGACCTGGATTGGTTCCCCTGCTGTACTAGTAATTCATTTGTGTACTTATGTAAATTACATTGCTTACCTTTTCCAGCCTCATTTTCTTAATCTCTATTGAAATAAAAACAGTGACATCTACTTCCATGTTGTTGTTAGAACTAAAGAAATAAACATAAGCAAAAAGAAAGCTCATGACATAACATATCACAGTCAAACAAAAAAGACAGAGTCATTTAACCTATAGATTTATTCTGAGAATGAAGAAAGCAAATGCAGATTTCTGTTTATTTTTAAGATTATTCAGTGAAACGTTGCATATTAATAGCAAAATCTTTCATATAACCTTGAGCTAACACAAAGTGTTAGATATCGACTAAGACACACAAGAATAATAGATTTTATCCGGTATCAAACCTAACTAATATTTTGGAGGATCAGTTCAGTTCAGTCACTCAGTTGTGTTCGACTCTTTGCGACCCTGTGGACTGCAGCACACCAGGCTTCTCTGTCCATCACCATCTCTGAGAGCTTGCTCAAACTCATGTCCATTGAGTCAGTGATGCCATCCAACCATCTCATCCTCTGTTGTCCCCTTCTCTTACTGCCTTCAATCTTTCCCACCATCAGGGTCTTTTCAGTGAGTCAGTTTTTCATATCAGGTGGCCAAAGTATTGAAGCTTCAGCTTCAGTATCAGTCCTTTCAATGAATATTCAGGACTGATTTCTTTACGATTGACTGGTTGGATCTCCTTGCAGTCCAAGGGACTCTCAAGAGTCTTCTCCAACACCACAGTTCAAAAGTATCAATTCTTCAGTTCTCAGCTTTCTTTATTGTCCAACTCTCACATGCATCCATGACCACAGGAGAAAACCATAGCTTTGACGAGACAGACCTTTGTTGGCAAAATAATGTCTCTGCTTTTAATACACTGTCTAGGTTGGTCATAGCTTTTCTTCCAAGGAGCAAGCATCTTTTAATTTCATGGCTTCAGTCACTATCTGCAATGATTTTTGAACCCAAGAAAATAAAGTCTGTCCATGTTTCCATTGTTTCCCCATCTATTTGCCATGAAGTGATGGGACCAGATGGATTTTGGAGGATACAAGTTATTTAAACAATAGAGCTAAATAAACTAGCAAAACTAGAGAAGCATGAGTTCAGCAACCCTTTGGTACAAATGAAGAATCTTTCTTTAGTGTAAATAATGGCCTATTCTGATTTATCAATTTCATAAGTTCAAATTTTATAACAACAGGTTTGCTTAAATCAGGGCCCACATCTAATAATGGTTACATTTACAACCATTGTTAAAGTACACGAGCAAGAGTATTATTGATGCTATATTTTTATTATAACTTTCAGATGGCTTTGTGGTAAAATGGATGTTTAAACCAATTACTATAAATACATTTCTCAGATGGTAATGCAATGTGGGAGACCTAGGTTCAATCTCTTGGCTGGGAAGATCCCCTGGAAGAGGATATGGCAACCCACTCCTGTATTCTTGCCTGGAGAATCCCCATGGACAGAGGAGCCTGAAGGATATAGTCCATGGCGGAGTGGCTAAGCACAGAAGCAGAGCACAGCACAGCACACAGTTGCAAAGTTATTGAATAGTCTCAGTTCTTAATTTTTTCATAGAAACTTTCTCTTTCACTTTCCTAATAGCACTTACAAATTTAGTTCATTATGATTGAAGCCTTAAAAATTAGCTGGAAGTCTCAACATCTATAATAACATCCAGGCTGTGGTGTTACTGGTATTCTAAGAGTTGCAGATGGTCACATTGGCTAATGTTTGATGAAAGGCAGAACATGAATGTGATTGGCTTCCTGGGAGCCATTCATGGATGTGGGTAATCAGAGTGGACCTTCAGGCCTTTGGTCAGGAAACACTGACCACTCTTTGTTAGTCTTGTGCGGTGAGAGAACATTTACGGTGTCAAAGGGGAGCAATTGGATATGCATGTGCCAGAGCAAACAGGGTAATAAAATCAATAGCCACCAACTGTAGTCCTGAAATCTGAAGGGCAGTTTTCTATTTGAGAAGGCAGAGCTGGAGAAAAAGTGAGAAAAAGGGTTCCTTCATGCAAAGGACAAGTAACATACTGGACCACCCACCCATCTACTTCACTCTCAGGTGATTTCTGAGATCTAAAATTACAAGGGTGTTATTCAGGTTAACTTATTGCTATTGAACATGAAATACGAGCCAGGCCTAGAGCTACAAGGATGAATATAGCAGTTCTTGGCCTCTAGGAACTCACAGGAGAAGGCAATGTCACCCCACTCCAGTACTCTTGCCTGGAAAATCCCATGGACGGAGGAGCCTGGTGGGCTGCAGTCCATGGGGTCGCTGAGGGTCGGACACGACTGAGCGACTTCCCTTTCACTTTTCACTTTCATGCATTGGAGAAGGAAATGGCAACCCACTCCAGTGTTCTTGCCTGGAGAATCCCAGGGACGGGGGAGCCTGGTGGGCTGCCGTCTCTGGGGTCACACAGAGTTGGACATGACTGAAGCGACTTAGCAGCAGCAGCAGCAGGAATTCATAGTTTGGTGATGGTTTTGGGCACATTATTGAGTAATTATCCAACAATGGAACTAGAATTTTAATAGACATGAACAAAATGCTGTCTTGGAGCCAGAAAATACAGAGACTTAACTATATCACAAAGAGTTTGTACTTTGTCCAGTAAAGAGTCCTTGATGCTTTGTGAGCAGGGAAGTGACATGGACAAATAAATGTTTAATATACAAAGTCTGGAGGCTTTGTGTAGTAAGGACAAGGATATGGGAGAAATTACACGAAAGAAAAAGGAGACTATCTAATTAATTCTGACATGTAACAAGAATAATTTGAATTAGAATAATCAGTTCAGTCGCTCAGTCGTATCTGACTTTTTGTGACCCCATGGACTGCAGGCTTCCCTATCCACCACCAACTCCCGGAGCTTACTCAAATTCATGTCTATTGAGTCGGTGATGCCATCCGACCATCTCATCCTCTGTTGTCCCCTTCTCCTCTTGCCTTCAATCTTCCCCATCTTCAGGGTCTTCTCAAATGAGTCAGTTCTTTGCATCAGGTGGCCAAAGTATTGGAGTTTTAGCTTCAACATCAGTTCTTCCAATGAATATTCAGGATTGATTTAATTCAGGATGGTCTGGTTGGATCTCCTTTCAGTCCAAGAGTCTTACATCACAATTCAGAGCATCAGTTGTTCAGTGTTCAGCTTTCTTTATAGTCCAACTCTCACATCTATCCATGACTACTGGAAAATCCATAGCTTTGACTAGACAGACTTTTCTTGGCAAGATAATGTCTCTGCTTTTTAATGTGCTGTCTAGGTTGATCATATCTTTTCTTCCAAGGAGCAAGCATCTTTTAATTTCATGGCTGCAATCACCATTTGCAGTGATTTTGGAGCTCAGAAAAATAAAGTCTCTCACTGTTTCCACTGTTTCCCCACCTGTTTTCCATGAAGTGATGGGACTAGATACCATGATCTTAGTTTTCTGAATGTTGAGCTTTAAGCCAAACGTTTCACTCTCCTCTTTCACTTTCATCAAGGGCTCTTTAGTTCTTCTTCCCTTTCTGCCATAAGGGTGGTGTCATCTGCATATCTGAGATTATTTATGTTTCTCCTGGCAATCTTGATTCCAGTTTGTGCTACATGAAGCCCAGCATTTCTCATGATGTACTCTGCATAGAAGTTAAATAAGCAGGGTGACAATATACAGCCGTGAAGTCCTCCTTTCCTGATTTGGAACCAATCTGTTGTTCCATGTCCACTTCTGACTGTTGCTTCTTGACCTACATACATATTTCTCAGGAGGCAGGTCGAGTGGTCTGGTATTCCCATCTCTTTCAGAATTTTCCACAGTTTGTTGTGATCCACATAGTCAAAGGCTTTGGCATAGTCAATAAAGCAGAAATAGATGTTTTTCTGGAACTCTCTTGCTTGTTCAATGATCCAACAAATGTTGTCAACTTGATCTCTGATTCTTCTGCCTTTTCTAAATCCAGCTGGAGCATTTGGAAGTTCATGGTTCACGTACTGTTGAAGCCTGGCTTGGAGAATTTTGAGCATTACTTTACTAGCTTGTGAAATGAGTGCAATTGTGCAGTAGTATGAGCATTCTTTGGCACTGGCTTTCTTTGAGATTGGAGTGAAAATTGACTTTTTCCAATCCTGTGGCCACTGCTGAGTCTTCCAAATTTGCTGGCATATTGAGTGCAGCACTTTCACAGCAACATCTTTTAAGATTTGAAAGAGCTCAGCTGGAATTCCATCACCTATACTAGCTTTGTTTGTAGTGATGCTTCCTAAGGCCCACTTGACTTCTCATTCCAGGATGTCTGGCTCTAGGTGAGTGATCACACCATCATGGTTATCTGGCTCATGAAGACCTTTTCTGTATAGTTCTTCTGTGTATTATTACCACCTCTTCTTAATATTTTCTGCTTCTGTTAGTTCCCTACCATTTCTGTCCTTTATTGAGTCCATCTTTGCATGAAATGTTCCCTTGATATCTCTAATTTTCTTGAAGAGATCCCTAGTCTTTCGCTTCTATTGTTTCCTTCTATTTCTTTGCACTGATCACTGAGGAAGCCTTTCTTATCTTTCCTTGCTATTCTTTGGAACTCTGCATTCAAATGGGTATATATTTCCTTTTCTCCTTTGCCTTTAGCTACACTTCTTTTCTGAGCTATTTGTAAGGCCTCCTCAGACAACCATTTTGCCTTTTTGCATTTCTTTTTCTTGGAGATGGTCTTGATCCCTGCCCCTTGTACAGTGTCATGAACCTCCGTCCATAATTCATCAGGCACTCTATCAGATCTAATCCCTTGAATCTCTTTGTCACTTCCACCATATAATCATAAAGGACTTGATTTAGGTCATACTTGAATGGTCTAGTGGTTTTCCCTACTTTCTTCAATTTCAGTCCAAATTTGGCAATAAGGAGTTCATGATCTGAGCCACAGTCAGCTCCCGGTCTTGTTTTTGCTGACTGTATAGAGCTTCTCCATCTTTGGCTGCAAAGAATATAATCAATCTGATTTTGGTGTTGACCATCTGGTGATGTGCATGTGTAGAGTCTTCTCTCATGTTGTTGGAAGAGGGTGTTTCTTATGACCAGTGCGTTCTCTTGGTAAAACTCTTTTAGCCTTTGACCTGCTTCATTTTGTACTCCGAGGTGAAATTTACATGTTACTCCAGGTATTTCTTGACTCTCTACTTTTACATTCCAGTCCCCTATGATGAAAAGGACAACTTTTTAAGGTGTTAGTTCTAGAAGGTCTTGTAGGTTTTCATAGAACCATTCAACTTCAGCTTCTTCAGCATTACTGGTCGGGGCATAGATTTGGATTACCATGATTTTGAATGGTTTGCCTTGGAAACAGAGATCATTCTGTCATTTTGGAGATTGCATCCAAGCACTGTATTTTGGACTCTTTTGTTGACTATGATGGCTACTCCATTTCTTCTAAGGGATTCTTGCCCACAGTGAAGTCATTCAGTCGTGTCTGACTCTTTGTGACCCATGGACTGTAGCCCACCAAGCTCCTCTGTCCATGGGATTCTCCGGGCAAGAATACTGGAGTAGGTTGCCATTTCCTTCTCCAGGGGATCTTCCCAACCCAGGGATCGGACCCAGGTCTCCCGCATTTCAGGCAGACACTTTAACCTCTGTGCTACCATGGAAGCCCCAGATATAATGGTAATCTGAGTTAAATCCACCCATTTCAGTCAAATTTAGCTTGCTGATTCCTAAAATGTCCATGTTCACTCTTACTACCTCCTGTTTGGCCAATTCCAATTTGCCTTGATACATGGACTAACATTCTAGATTCCTATGCAGTATTGCTCTTACAGCATCAGACTTTACTTTCATCAGCACATCCACAGGCTGGATCCACAGTCACATCCACAACTGGATGTTGTTTTTGCTTTGGCTCCATCTCGTCATTTTTTCTGGAGTTATTTCTCCACTGATCTCCTGTAGCATATTGGGTACCTGCGGACTTGGAATATTCATCTTTCAGTGTCTTACCTTTTTGCCTTTTCATACTGGTTCATGAGGTTCTCAAGGCAAGAATACTTAAGTGGTTTCCCATTTCCTTCTCTAGTGGATCATGCTTTGTCAGAACTTTCCACCATGACCCATCCGTATTGGGTGGCCCTACAGGGCATGGCTCATAGTTTCATTGAGTTAAATAAGGCTGTGGTCCATGTGATCAGATTGTTTGGTTTTCTGTGATTGTGGTTTTCATTCTGTCTGCCCTCTGCTGGGGGCTTCCTGGTGGCTCAGACAGTAAAGTGTTTGCCTACAATGTGGGAAACCCAAGTTCGATTGCCTTCTGATGGAGAAGGGAAGAGGCTTATGGAAGCTTCCTGGTGGGAGAGACTGATTGAGTGGGAAACTGTGAGTCTTGTTCTGATGGGTAGGGCCATGCTCAGTAAATCTTTAATCCAATTTTCTGTTGCTAGGTGGGGCTATGTTCCCTCCCTGTTGTTTGACCTGAGGCCAAACTATGGTGGAGGTAATGAAGATAATGGCGACCTCCTTCAAAAGGTCTCATGTGCACAGCTACACTCAGTGCCCCCAACCCTGTAGCAGGTCACCGCTGACCTATGCCTCTGCCAGAGACTCCTGGACACTCACAGGCAAGTATGGGTCAGTCCCTTGCGGGGTCACTGCTCCTTTCTCCTGGGTCCTGGTGTGTACATGATTTTGTTTGTTCCTTCCAAGAGTCTGTTTCTCCAGTCCTGTGTAAGGTCTGGCGACCCTATGGTGGGGTTAATGGCGACGTCCTCCAAGAGGGCTTATGCCACACCCAGGTCTGCTGCACCCTGAGCCCCTGCTTTTGCAGCAGTCCACTGCTGACTCGTGCCTCCACAGGAGACACTCAGACACAGTTCTGACTTAGTCTCTTTGGAGTCTCTGGATCCTGGTGTGCACAGGGTTTGTTTGAGCCCTCCAAGAGTCTCTGGTGGGTTTGGGGTTTGATTCTAAACGTAATTTCACCCCTCTTACCATCTTTCTGGGACTTCTCCATTGCCCTTGGACATGGGGTATATTTTTTGTTTGGATCCAACATTCTCCTGTCAATGGTTGTTGAGCATTTACCACAGTAATGGTATTTTAATACCACAGCATTGGTATTTTAATACCACAGCAATGGTATTTTAATACCATTAAAATAGTAACGGTAGTCATATGACCCAGCAATCCCACCACTGGGCATATACCCTGAGAAAACCATAATTCTAAAAGCCACATGTACCCCAGTACTCATTGCAGCAGTATTTATGACAGCCAAGACATAGAAACAACCTAGATGTTCATCAACAGATAAGTGGATAAAGAAGATGTGGTGCACACACACACTGGAATATTACTCACCCATAAAAAAGAACAAACTTGAGTCAGTTCTAGTGAGGTGGATGAACCTAAAGCCTATTATACAGAGTGAAGTAAGTCATAAAGAGTAGAACAAATATATATTGACATATATTTATGAAATCTGAAAATGGTACTGATGAACCTATTTTCAGGGCAGGGATAGAGACACAGACATAGAGAACAGACATGCACACAGCAGGGTAAGGAGAGGATGGGACGAATTGAGAGAATAGCACTGAAACATACACTACCATATAGAAAATAATGGCTAGCAGGAAGGTGTATAACACAGGGAGTTCAACCTTGTGATCCATGACCACCTAGAATGGGGGAGATGAGGTAGGGAAGGGGAGGGAACTTCAAGATGGAGGGGACATATGTACACTTAAGGCTGATTCACATTTTTGTGGAAGAAATCAACACAACATGGTAAAGCAATACCCTCCAATTAAAAATAAATGTAAAAAATAAAAAGAGTGATGGTAGTAACTGAAATAAAAGACCATATAGAAGTATCTGTTATTTCAATGGAAGAATTGAAATCAACAGGGCTTGGTGGCTGACCGGTTGGGAAGCACAAGGTAAGAATGGTTTTGTGTCTATATAACTGACAGTGTGGTGGTGCCATTAATAGGAATGGACACTTTATGACAGGAGAATATTTTGAAGGAAAGAGGCTGTAGTGTGTTTTCAACATGTGTGTTTGGGGCAACAATTGAGCATCTCAGTGGAAATCTTCAGGACAAAGATGGACATAGGCTTGAGCACAGAAAGGAGGTGTAAGGAGGAAGAGTTAAAGTGTTCCACAATTAGAAGACAGTTGTGGTAGGAATATGTACTTTGTGAAAGTGAGAGGAACAGAGAAAAATGAAGAGACTTTAGGACAGAAATTTGAGAAATGCTGTTTCTGGGGTAAGAATAATAAAAGGGAAGAGTAGCAGAAAATTCCACATATATTTTCCCACAAAGGAAAGACTTTTTCATGTTAATCCCATAGTGAAGTCACAGTGCTTGTGCTTAGTTGCTCAGTCATGTCAGACTTTTGTGACCCCTAAGACACCAGGCTCCTCTGTCCGTGGAATTCTCCAGGCAAGAATACTGGAGTGGGTTGCCATGCCCTTTTCCAGGGGATCTTCCCAATGCAGGAACTGAACCCAGGTCTCCTACATTGCAGGTGGGTTCTTTACCATCTGACCCATTAGGGAAGTCACAGAGAAGGATGAAATTAGAAGAAAAGGCTATGGTTGACAATTTTAGATATCACTGAACATCTTTGAAAAAAAAAATGTTTATTGCAGGAGCAAGCCAAGGTGCATGGATTCAAGAGAGAATAGTTCTATTTCCAGTTTTTAAGGAATCTCCACACTGTTCTCCAGAGGAGCGGTATTGCATAGGAACCTGGAATGTCAGGTCCATGAATACAGGCAAATTGGAAGTGGTCAAACAAGAGATGGCAAGGGTGAACGTCGACATTCTAGGAATCAGCGAACTAAAATGGACTGGAATGGGTGAATTTAACGCAGATGACCATTATATCTACTACTGCGGGCAGGAATCCCTCAGAAGAAATGGAGTAGCCATCATGGTCAACAAAAGAGTCCAAAATGCAGTACTTGGATGTAATCTCAAAAACGACAGAATGATCTCTGTTCGTCTCCAAGGCAAACCATTCAATATCACAGTTATCCAAGTCTATGCCCCAACCAGTAATGCTGAAGAAGCTGAAGATGAACGGTGCTATGAAGACCTACAAGACCTTTTAGAACTAACACTCAAAAAGATGTCTTTTTCATTATAGGGGACTGGAATGCAAAAGTAGGAAGTCAAGAAACACCTGGAGTAACAGACAAATTTGGCCTTGGGATGCAGAATGAATCAGGGCAAAGACTAATAGAGTTTTGCCAAGAAAATGCACTGGTCATAGCAAACACCCTCTTCCAACAACACAAGAGAAGACTCTACACATGGACATCTCCAGATGGTCAACACCGAAATCTGATTGATTATATTCTATGCAGCCAAAGATGGAGAAGCTCTATACAGTCAACAAAAACAAGACCAGGAGCTGACTGTGGCTCAGATCATGAACTCCTTATTGCCAAATTCAGACTTAAATTGAAGAAAGTAGGGAAAACCGCTAGACCATTCAGGTATGCCTAAATCAAATCCCTTATGATTATACAACAGAAGTGACAAATAGATTCAAGGGATTAGATCTGATAGACTGAGTGCCGGAAGAACTATGGATGGAGGTTCATGACATGGTACAGGAGGCAGTGATCAAAACCATCCCTAAGAAAAAGAAATGCAAATGCAAAAAAGCAAGATGGCTGTCTGAGGAGACCTTACAAATAGTTGTGAAAAGAAAAGAGGTGAAAAGCAAAGGAGAAAAGGAAAGATATAAGCATCTGAATGCAGAGTTCCAAAGAATAGCAAGAAGAGATAAGAAAGCCTTCCTCAGCAATCAATGCAAAGAAATAGAGGAAAACAACAGAATGGGAAAGACTGGAGATCTCTTCAAGAAAATTAGAGATACCAAGGGAACATTTCATGTAAAGATGGGCTGATAGAGGACAGAAATGGTCTGGACCTAACAGAAGGAGAAGATATAATGATGACCCTATATGTGAGACAACAAAGAGACACAGAGGTATAGAGTGGACTTTTGGACACTGAGGGAGAGAGAGAGGGTGGGATGATTTGGGAGAATGGCAATGAAACATGTATATTTTCCTGTAAGAAACGAAGCGCCAATCTATGTTCAATGTAGGATGCAGGATGCATGGGGCTGATGCACAGGATGATTCAAGTAGAGGATGTGGGGTGGGAGGTGGGAGAGGGCTTCGGCATTGGCAGATTGTGTTCACCTATGGCTGATTCGTGTCAATGTATGGCAAAACAAATATAATATTGTAATTAAAAAAATAAATAAATTGAATTAATTAAAAAAAGAGGTGGCAAGAATCCATGGAAGAACGGTACAAAAAAGATCTTCATGACCCAGATAATCAAGATGATGTGATTGCTAATCTAGAGCCAGACATCTTGTAATGTGAAGTAAAGTGGGCCTTAGAAAGCATCACTACGAACAAAGCTAGTGGAGGTGATGGCATTCCAGTGGAACTGTTTCAAATCCTGAAAGATGATGCTGTGAAAGTGTTGCACTCAATATGCCAGCAAATTTGGAAAAACTCAGCAGTGGCCACAGGACTGGAAAAGGTCAGTTTTCATTCCAATTCCAAAGAAAGGCAATGCTAAAGAATGCTCAAACTACTGCACAATTGCACTCATCTCACATGCTAGTAAAGTAATGCTCAAAATTCTCCAAGCCAGGCTTCAGCAATACATGAACCGTGAACTCCCTGATGTTCAAGCTGGTTTTAGAAAAGGCAGAGGAACCAGATATCAAATTGCCAACATCTGCTGGATCATGGCAAAAGCAAGAGAGTTCCAGAAAAAAACATCTATTTCTGCTTTATTGACTATGCCAAAGCCTTTGACTGTTTGGATCACAATAAACTGTGGAAAATTCAAGAGATGGGAATACCAGACCACCTAACCTGCCTCTTGAGAAATCTGTATGCAGGTCAGGAAGCAACAGTTAGAACTGGACATGAATCAACAGACTGGTTCTTAATAGGAAAAGGAGTACATCAAGGCTGTATATTGTCACCCTGCTTATTTAACTTCTATGCAGAGTACATCATGAGAAATGCTGGACTGGAAGAAACACAAGCTGGAATCAAGACTGCTGGGAGAAATATCAATAACCTCAGATATGCAGATGACACCACCCTTATGGCAGAAAGTGAAGAGGAGCTAAAAACCTCTTGATGAAAGTGAAAGAGGAGAGTGAAAAAGTTGGCATAAAGCTCAACATTCAGAAAACGAAGATCATGGCATCCGGTCCCATCACTTCATGGGAAATAGATGTGGAAACAGTGTCAGACTTTATTTTGGGGGCTCCAAAAATCACTGCAGATGGTGCCTGCATCCATGAATTTAGAAGACGCTTACTCCTTGGAAGAGAAGTCATGACTCACCTAGATAGTTTATTCAAAAGCAGAGACATTACTTTGCCGACTAAGGTCCGTCTAGTCAAGGCTATGGTTTTTCCTGTGGTCATGTATGGATGTGAGAGTTGGACTGTGAAGAAGGCTGAGGGCCGAAGAATTGATGCTTTTGAACTGTGGTGTTGGAGAAGACTCTTGAGAGTCCCTTGGACTGCCAGGAGATCCAACCAGTCCATTCTGAAGGAAATCAACCCTGGGATTTCTTTGGAAGGAATGATGCTAAAGCTGAAACTCCAGTACTTTGGCCACCTCATGGGAAGAGTTGATTCATTGGAAAAGACTCTGATGCTGGGAGGGGTTGGGGGCAGGAGGAGTAGGGAACGACAGAGGATGAGATGGCTTAATGGCGTCACTGACTCGATGGACGTGAGTCTGAGTGAACTCTGAGAGATGGTAATGAACAGGGAGGCCTGGCGTGCTGTGATTCATGGAGTCGCAAAGAGTCGGACACGACTGAGAGACTGAACTGAACACTGTTCTCCATAGTGGCTGTACTAGTTTGCATTCCCACCAACAATGTAAGAGGGTTCCCTTTTATCCGCACACTCTCCAGCAGGATGGAGAGGAGGTGGGAGGGGGTTTCAGGATGAGGGACACATATACACCCATGGCTGATTCATGTCAATGTATGGCAAAACCAATATAATATTGTAAAGTAATTAGCTTCCAATTAAAATTAATTAATTAATTTTAAAAAGAGAGAGAGGAATAAGTGGCCACAATTAAAGGCAGCAGAGATAGAGACCTTTTGTCAAATGAACCTTTTCACCAACCTTCAGTCGGTCTGGTGGAAGTATCACTCTACAATGGAGCATTTGCCAATCACTCAGTCTAGGATTTTGGCCATGAGTTGAAGACAATGTAATAGTCAATTAGGGGCGCATCATCAATATCCTTGCGATTTAAGGGAAGGCCTCAGAGGATGGACACAGAGAGACGATAATTTGAAAACTCACACTATATTACTTCATCTTCTTCGGAACACAGGTTGTCAAGTAAAGCAGAGAGCTGGGTGGGCAGGAGAACATGTGAGGCATGAGTTGCATGCAGAGTAAAAATAGCCACTGAAAAAAACACATGAAAATATGCTCGGGTTTTCTTGGTGGCTTACTGGTAAAGAATCCACCTGCCTGTGCAGGAGATCTTTAATCTCTGATCTGGGAAGATATCACATGCCACGGAGCAACTAAGCCCGTGCACCACAACTATTGAGCTTGTTCTCTAGAGGCCAGGAACCACAACTACTGAGCCCATGTGCCACAACTACTGAAGCCTGTGTGCCCGAGAGCCTGTGCTCTACAACAAGAGAGGCCACTGCAATGAGAAGCAAGTGCACCACCGCTAGAGTGTAGTCCCCACCGTGCACACACACATATACAATAGATAACTAATAAAAACCTACTTTAATCACATGGAAGTCTACTCAGTTCTCTGTAATGGCTATATGGGAAAAGAATCTAAAGAAGAGTGAATGTATGTATGTGTATGACTAATTCACTTTGTTATATGCCTGAAACTAGCACAACACTGTAAATCAACTATGCTCCAATAAAAATTTAGAGAAAAGCCTGCACAGCAATGAAGATCTAGCACAGCCAAAAATATGAAAAAGTAAAATTAAATTCCATGTATATGTGTTAATATATTGTATTGGTGTTTCTCTTTCTGGCTTACTTCACTCTGTATAATCCGCTCCAGTTTCATCCACCTCATTAGCACTGGTTCAAATGTATTCTTTTTAATTTGCCAATCACTCAGTCTAGGATTTTGGCCATGAGTTGAAGACAATGTAATAGTCAATTAGGGCGCATCATCAATATCCTTGCGATTTAAGGGAAGGCCTCAGAGGATGGACACAGAGAGACGATAATTTGAAAACTCACACTGAGTAATACTCCATTGTGTATATGTACCACAACTTTCTTATCCATTCGTCTCCTGATGGACATCTAGGTTGCTTCCATGTCCTGGCTATTATAAACAGTTCTGGTGCACTGGGATGACCCAGAGAGATGGTGTGGGGAGGGAGGTGGGAGGGGTTCAGGATTGGGAACATGTGTACACCCGTGGTGGATTCATGTTGATGTATGGTAAAACCAATACAGTATTGTAAAGTAAAATAAAAAATAAATAAAATTATTAAATAAATTCTCTTCTAAAAAATGCTCAACATCACTAATTATTAAAGAAATGCAGATCAAAACTACAATGAGGTATCACCTCACACCAGTGAGAAAGGCTATCATCAAACAACCCATCATCAAACAATCTACAAATAATAAATGCTAGTGAGAGTGTGGTGGAGAAGGACATGGCAATCCACTCCAGTATTCTTACCTAGAGAATCCCATGGACTGAGGAGCCTGGTGGGCTGCTGTCCATGGGGTCACACAGAGTCGGACACGACTGAAGCAACTTAGCAGCAGCAGCAGCAGTGAGAGTGTGGAGAAAAGGGAACCCTTCTTCATTGTGGTGGGAATGTAAATTGGTATAGCCATCATGGAGAACAGTATGAAGGTTCCTTAAAGATTAAAAGTAGACCTACCATATGACCCTGTAATCACAATCCTGAGTATATATTTGGAGAAAAACATGATCCAAAAATACATGCACACTAATGTTCACTGAAGCGCAGTTCACAATAGCCAGGACATGGAAACAACCTAAATGTCCATCAACAGAGGAATGGATAAAGAAGATGTAGTACATATATAATGGCCAACCCAATACAATGGAATATCACTTGGCCATAAAAAAAGAATGAAATCATGCCATATGCAGCAACATGGATGGACCTAGAGATTGTCATATGTGATATCAAATATATATAGAATCTAAAAAGGATGCAAATGAATTTATCCACAAAACAGAAATAGAATTACAGATGTAGAAAACAAACATGGTTACTAGGGTGTAAAGGGAAGATAAATTGGAAGATTGGGACTGACATATACACACTACTAGGCTACTTTTATTCAACATTTTATTGGAGGTTCTAGCCAGGGCAGTTAGGCAAGAAAATGAAATAAAATGTATGCAGATGGGAAAGGAAGCAGCTGAACAATCTCTATTCATAGATAACATGGTCTTTCATATAAAAATATCTTAAAAGATTTCACTAAAAACACTATTAGAGCTAATGAAGGAGCTCAAAGTTTGTAAGAAACATGATTAATATACAAAACTTACTGCATTTCTATATAGTGTCTATGAACAATATAAAATGACATTAAATAAACAATTGCATTTACTGTAGTGTCAAAGAAATAAAATATTTGCATCCAATATGACAAAGGAAGTGAAAGACATGTGTACTGAAAACTATAAAACATTATTAAAGGAAATTAAAGAATATCTAAATAAGTGAAAAGATGTGCATGTTCATGGGTTGAATGTTAAGATGGCAATATGTCCCAAACTAATGTACAGATTAAACAAAGTCCCTCATGAAAACCCTAGCTGAAAATTCAAGGGACCAAAAAGTGGCAAAGAAATCTCAAAAAGAACAAAATTGGAGGACTCACACTTGCTGATTCCAAAACTTACTACATACCTCCAGTAATCAAAACAATGTAGCATTTGCATAAGGATAGACATACAGATAAGTGGAATCAAATTGAGGGTTCAGAAATAACCCTAAAACTTACAGTCAATTTATTTTGGCATGTGTGCCAAGACAAGTCAACAGAGAATGAATAATATTTTCAACAAATGATGCTGGGAAAGGTGGATATCTACATTCATGAAAATAAATTTGGACTCCTACATATCACTATATACAAAAATTTACTCAAAGTGGATCAAAGATTTAAATAAACACAGCAGTAAAATGATAAGAAACCTAGAGGAAAACATAGGAGTAAATATTCAAGATCTTAAATTAGCGATGTTTTCTTATATATGACATCCAAATTATAAGCAACAAAAGAAAAAAATAAATTGAACATTATAAAAATTAAAATTAAAACCTTCTATGCCACAAAGAATATCATCAAGAGAGTGAAAAGACAACCCACAGAATGGCAGAAAATATATGCAAGTCATATATCATATAACTTGTATCCAGAAAATATAAGGAACCCATGACTCAACAAAATGACAAATAACCCAATTAAAAATAGGCAGATGATTTGGATAGACATTTCTCCAAAGAAGATACACAAATAGCCAATAAAGACATAAAAAGATGTTCGACATCATTAGTCATGATAGAAATGCAACTCAAAGCCACAGTTAGATACCACTTTACTTTCTCTAGGCTGGCTATAAATTCCAGAAATGGACAATAACAAGTGTGAATAAGGATGTGAAGAAATTGGAACCATCAAACATTGCTGGTGGAAATGTAAAATTTTGCAGCTGCTGTAGGAAAAACTTGACAGCTCCTCAACAAGTTAAGTATATAATTACCATTGTTATTTTTGCTGTTCAGTTGCTAAATCATGTCTGACTCTTTGCAATCCTATGGAAGCACACCAGTCCTCCCTATCCTTCACCATCTTCCTGAGTTTGCTCAACCTCATGTCTATTGAGTCTGTGATGCTATCTAACCATCTCATCCTCTGTTGCCCCCTTCTCCTCCTGTGTTCAATCTTTCCCAGCATCAGGGTCTTTTCCAACGAGTTGGCTCTTCGCATCAGGTGGCCAAATTATTGGGGCTTCAGCTTCAGCATCAGACCTTTCAGTGAATATTCAGAGTTGATTTCCTTTAGAATTCACTGATTTGATCTCCTTGCAGTCCAAGGGACTCTCAAGAGTCTTCTCTAACACCAGTTTGAAAGCATCAATTCTTTGGCACTCAGCCTTCTTTATGGTCCAACTCTCACATCTGTACATGACTACTGGAAAAACCATAGCCTTAATTATATGGAGTTTGTTGGCAAAGTGATGGCTCTACTTTTTAATAATTATCATATGACCCAGAAATTCCACTCCCAGGTATATATCTGAAAGAATTGAAAACAGGTATTCAAAAAATGCTTGTACATGAATGTTGATAATAGCGTTATTCACAATATCTAAAAAGTAGAAACAACCCAAATGTTCAACAACTGATGAATGTGTGAATAGAAAGTGGTGTGTTCATACAACGGAATATTATTCATCTGTAAAAGGAACGGATTTTTATGATGTAATATGGATGAATCTTGAAAATATTATGTTAGAGAAAAAAGCCACCCACGAAATACCATAATATATTGCATGGTTTCATTTACAAGAAAGATCTAGAATAGATAAATCTATATATAAAGAAGATTACACTGTTGTTGCCAAGGTTCTGAGAGGGGAATAGAGAGCAACTGCTTAGTGGGCATGGGGTGTCCTTTTGAGATGATGAAATATTCTGAAATTAGATCATAGTGATGGTTGCACACTTTGTGAATATACTAAAACTACTGAATTGTATTATTTAAAAGGGTGAATTTTATAATATATGAATTAGAGCTCAGTAAAAATAAAAGCAAATAACATAAATAATATCTGAATTCAAAAGAGAATCAGAGGTAATCCAAAACCTCTGTGTGAACACACACACACACACACACACAAAACACTTGGTTTAAAAATGGATATGTAGTTAAAAAAAATGGCAGAATGACTATGTTAGATAAATGGTCTGAGAGAGGTCTCTGGGTCTGAGGAAAGACAAGTTTCCTTTAGGACAAACCAGTAAAGGGAACAGGAGAGTAAAATATTGGTGATGGAAAGGAAATTAGCATTATGGAGAAGGACTCTCACAAAGCCCAGAGAGCTACGAGCTACACTACTAGAAAGACTCCTTTATGGAAAGTGGGGGACAAGTGGGGATGTGGGTTTAAACAGGCACTCTGGGGTAGGTGGGCAGATCAGGTTCATGGAAAGCAGAGATGAGGTGTTGACAAGGAGGCGCATGACTGAAGCTAAGAGAACCAGAGTTCAGAGTGAGTAGATTAGGAACATGAGGCAGGAGGCAGGGGAGGAAAAGGTAGCATGCCCCTCCCCCCACCCAGAGACCAGAAGAAGGCCATAATTACTGCTCTGAAAGCTGAAAGAACGGTGTGATAGATCGCAGAGGCAGATTAAATTAGCCCAAGGAAAACTGCACAGAAAGTATGACACAATGCAGAGAAGGGTAGCTTCTGAATCCCGCATCGGTTCAGAATTCCTTGTAGCCATCTTTGGGCTTGCTATATCTTCTTCACAATGTGAGAAAAAAAAATGTGATTAAATGTTCAAGAATTTGAGAAGTTCAGTCATGACAGAGGTAGGAAAGATCCTATTGGCCTGAAAAATTTAGTTTAAAACAATTCCCTCATCAGCTACAATAAGAGTTTGCTCAGTTGACACCCTTGGCTGTGGGCACTTCTGCTTTAAAAGCACATTTTCTTTTGATGTCTCGTTTGTTTACTTTTGGTTTCATTTTTCTTGCCTGAGGAAGTATATCTAGAAAGATATTTCTAAGACCAGTATCACTGCTCTGTCTTTTCTTGCAGAGTTGGATCTGGAGAGTGTGTGTGACAGGAGAGTGAAATCTTTGAGGAAAATGCTAGGAGATTCGTTTTTTCTTTCTGTTCTACTTTCCACTCTGAAAGTTTTTAAATCCTCATTTAAGCATAATGCAACTAAATGTATGCAAAATAGGGACAAAGGTACTGATTACTTTGATGTAGTAGGAGTAGGTTATTCTATCTTTATGCAAATTTGATATATTGTGCACTGTTCCTGTCTCTTCCTTCTGCCTGGAATATTCTTTCTCTAGGTCTTTGAATGGCTAGTTCAGTTCAGTTCAGTCACTCAGTCGTGTCCGACTCTTTGCGACCCCATGAATCGCAGCACGCCAGGCCTCCCTGTCCATCACCATCTCTTGGAGTTCACTCAGACTCACATCCATCAAGTCCATGATGTCATCGAGCCATCTCATCCTCAGTCGTCCCCTTCTCCTCCTGCCCCAAATCCCTCCCAGCATCAGAGTCTTTTCCAATGAGTCAGCTCTTCGCATGAGGTGGCCAAAGTACTGGAGCTTCAGCTTTAGCATCATTCCTTCCGAAGAAATCCCAGGGCTGATCTCCTTCAGAATGGACTGGTTGGATCTCCTTGTAGTCCAAGGGACTCTCAAGAGTCTTCTCCAACACCACAGTTCAAAAGCATCCATTCTTCGGCACTCAGCCTTCTTTACAGTCCAACTCTCACATCCATACATAACCACAGGAAAAACCATAGCCTTGACTAGACGGACCTTAGTCAGCAAAGTCTCTGCTTTTGAATATGCTATCTAGGTTGGTCATAACTTTTCTTCCAAGGAGTAAGCGTCCTTTAATTTCATGGCTGCAATCACCATCTGCAGTGATTTTGGAGCCCCCAAAATAAAGTCTGCCACTGTTTCCCCATCTATTTCCCATGAGGTGATGGGACAAGATGCTAACTTGCATCCTTATTTCAGGTCTTTGTTCTAGTGTCACTTTCTCAGTATCATCTACCCCAATCATCCTATTCTACAGAGCAACCCACCCAATCCACCCTGTGCTACCGATCCCCTTCACTCTGTTCTATCCTCTTGTTAAATATCCCATAGCATGTATAACCTTCTAACATACTGTATCCTGGAGAAGGATGTTGGAGAAGACTCTTGAGAGTCCCTTAGACTGCAAGGAGATCCAACCAGTCTATTCTGAAGGAGATCAGCCCTGGGATTTCTTTGGAAGGAATGATGCTAAAGCTGAAACTCCAGTACTTTGGCCACCTCATGTAAAGAGGTGACTCACTGGAAAACACTCTGATGCTGGGAGGGGTTGGGGACAGGAGGAGAAGGGGACGACAGAGGATGAGACGTCTGGATGGCATCACTGACTCGATGGACGTGAGTCTGGGTGAACTCTGGGAGTTGGTGACAGACAGGGAGGCCTGGCTTGCTGCGATGCATGGGGTTGCAAAGAGTCGGACATGACTGAGCGACTGAACTGAACTGACTGAACATACTATGTAATTTAGTCATGTGTATGCATGCTGTTTATTGTCTCTCCTTCCCTGCTGGAATACAAGCTCCGTGGGAGCAGAAATCTCTTGTCATTTTTTTTGATGATGTATTTCCAGCATCTAAAGTAGGGCTTGACACACAACAGGCACTCAATAAATGTTTTTGAAAAAATTAATGTATCACACATTACGTAGCTGGTTTCATGTACTTTTGACAGTTTCCTGATGCTTACATGCATCAGATCATTTTCCCCATCACTCGGGAGATCAAAATGTTGAAATTCCACTTCTCTTGTCCTCAACAATCATCTCCAATCTACATCTGTAACTTCAAGCTCTTTATTTGCAAACATACATACCTGATTCTAGGTAGTGTGTTGAGGAACACATACAGATTAAATATCAAAGAAATCAAACTCTTTGTTTCAGTTTGGGAAAATACACCTAAAGATGAATAAGACCAGAGGATTAGGAATGATAGCACAGTCACAGCTGTTTGAAGAAGGTAATATGGAATTTTTGTTCCCATCTTTGACTAAAGGTACTTTTTTTGGGCTGGAAGGCTTCTACATAGTGAATGACAAGTTATATGAAGTATCCCATGCAATTCTCTTAGAAGTGTCCTCAAGGAAAGTGATTCCTATAAATCTCTTATTGCTGTGGTTAGCGGAATGAACCTTATTCTGAATAACATAAAATCTCCCTGTTAAAGAAAATATAGAGGATATTTTCTGTTGTTTCTTAGAATGAAAGAGCCACAAGGAAGAGATGATTTCGACACTGAAATGTTAGAATTTGGGGAACGGTTCCACTGACTTGGAAGAACAACAACAGTTTTTAACTTGGGAGGCAACTTAATGTAGCAGGAAAGACACGGGCCTTGGGGGTCCGATGAGGCATTAAATTCTGACTCTGACACTTACGTTTTTACCTTGAACACAGTTTGAGGAGGAAAAAGGAAGAGCATACTCAGGTGCCCAGTTGTGTCTGAATCTTTGTGACCCCATGGACTTCAGCCCTCCAGACTCCTCTGTCCATGGAATTTTCTAGTCAAGAATACTGGAATGGGTTGCCATTTCCTACTGTGGGGGATCTTCTTGATCCAGGGATTGAACTGTTGTCTCTTGCATCTCCCACATTGGCAGGTGAATTTTTTACCACTGTGTCAGCTCTGAAAAGGAAGAGTGCCTCTAAATAACTTAGATCACAGTTTCACAGCCTATAACAATGGAGGTGGCCTGAGATGATTTCTTGTTTATGATAGAAAAAGAAAGAGGCCTTTGCTAGGTGAGGGCAATGATCTATATCAAAGCAAGATATTTATAACAAACCTGGTGGTTCTAGCAATGCTTCAGAGATCATAAACCAGCTCCATAACTGCCTGATAAAATCAGACGATGATGTCAGTGGGAAGGTGTAAAAGATCTTATATCTAAGTGTAAACAAAGACTTCTAAAAGCCTCTGAGCCTTTCCAGGAGCCCTTGCCCACCATCTGGATGAATTGATTAGACGCTATGTGAATTTTAAAATATTAAATTATTTAACCAAAACTAATCTTACAAAAGTATTGGCAGTAAATGGTGTATATCACTCTTGAATTTCTGTTGCTTGCTTTTTATTTTCCATGCTTATAAGTAGCAGAAAATCATCTCTGCTTGCCTTTGACAAACACAGTGGGGTGATCACTCTTGACTGAAAATACTGAATTATAGAGCTTCATGAAGAAGCTGATATTGAATTCCAGCCAAACTTCTATGACTCTATTCACAAAATTGCCAAAAAAAAAAAAATCAAGGTATACTGTATGACAGAGGATTTGTGAGTTGCTTCTAAGTGAGAGGACATTTGAGAGACTAACTTGTATGTGAAAATGTTTGAATTCCAGGAGTTGGTGATGGACAGGAAACCTGGCGTGCTGTAGTCCGTGGGGTCCCAAAGAGCTGGACACGACTGAGCAACTGAATTCAACTTGTATGTGGAAATGTTTGAACTTAGGGTCCATTTCCATGGTATGTGGCCACACAGAACAGATATTTTAAACCCAAAGTCAATTTTCTATAGTAAGAGACAGTAAGGGTACATGGACAGAGCCACGCTTTTGAGTCACTGAGGCCTGGGTCTGAATCGCAGCACCACTGCTTAATAACTGAGTAAGTCTGTTCTTTAATTCCTTCACCTTTCAGCACTGACATATTGGTATGTTCTTTTCAGGTTTGTTTTGGGGGCTCAATGACTTGGTATTTTTAAAAGGCCTGGCCTATATAATAGGTGCTCCACAAATAATAGATCATTTATTCATTCAACAAACATTGATAGAACACTTTCTCTGTATAGCAGTCGTCGTGCTAGGTGCTGGGACTACCAAGAGAAATGGAATACAGCATTCATCCTTTGAAAGTGAAAGTGTTAATCACTCAGTTGTGTCCAACTCTTTGAGATCCCATGAACTGTAGCCCACCAGGCTCCTCTGTCCATGGAACTCCAGGCAAGAATACTGGAATGGGTAGCTCTTCCTTTCTCCAGGGGATCTTCCCAACCCAGGGATTGAACCCAGGTCTCCTGCATTGCAGGCAGATTCTTTACCATCTGAGCCATCAAGGAAGCCCAAAGGAGGTCACAATTAAGACCTAAAGACCCAGAAACCTACAAGATACTGTATGGAAAATCTGACATTATAAAGCTATGCATAGGCTATCATGAAGAAACAGAAGGAGGGGTTAAGGAAGGCTGTCTGAAGTAGGTGATGAACCTTAATCATTAATTGGGAGCTTTCTCAGGTAGAGGAGAGTAGAGGGGCATTCCACACAATAGAAGCAATCTGAGCAAAGGCCAGAGGTCATAAAGGTGAGGAACATCATATGTGCAAGACACTATGATCATTTGGGTCTTGAGTATGGGAGAAGCATAATATATATGAGGGCAAGGTGCTGGAGGTGAGAATGGAGACGTGAGCAGGAAAAGTATTGCAAGTCCCTCCTCTTTTCTCTTCCCCTTCTTTCCTTCTTGGAAAATCCAGAACATGTAGTTACTGCAGTTGGAGATGGAGGAGGAAGTTCCTATTCCTTTTAGGCTATTTGTATGGTATATCTGGAAACAAAAGGGCCATTTTGAAACCATGTAACTTCACTGCCACTTGGTAACCAGAATGTATGGAAAAGAAAACAATTCTCTAAAGCTCTTAGGTATGGCAAGAAGACTTAGTACATAGTGTAAAGTTAGACTCTCCTTGCAGTAGAGCTTAGGTAGTTAAGAGGGTGGGCTCTAAATAAAACAGAATGAAATAATGCCATTCGCAGCAACATGGACGGATACCTAAAGAGTATCATACTGAGTGAAGTAAGTCAAACAGAGAAAGACAATACTTTGTAAGATCACTTATATGTGAAAATTAAAATATGCCACAAATGAACTTATCTAAGAAATAGAAAGACTCACAGAAAACATATTTATGTTTACCAAAGAAGAAAGGGGGTGAGGGAGGGATAAATTAGGAGTTTGGGATTAGCAGATACAAACTACTACATACAAAGTAGATAAAGAAGGTCCTACTGTATAGCGCAGGGATCAGTATTCAATATCCTGTAATAAGCCATAATGGAAAAGAATATGAAAAAGAATATAAATATATATAGGCTTCCCTGGTGGCTCAGATGGTAGAGAACCTGCCTGCAATACAGGAGACCTGGGTTCAATGCCTGGATCAGGAAGATCCCCCGCAGAAGGAAATGGCAACCCACTCCAGTATTCTTGCCAGGAGAATCCCACGGTCATAGGACCCTGGTGGGCTACAGACCAAAGGGTCACAAAGTCACTATGCTTAGTCACTCAGTGGTATCATCTCTCCATACATATATATGGAAAGAGAGACTGAATCACTTTGCTGTACTGACACGTTTAAAACCAACTCTAATTCAATTTTTATTTTCTGTATTTATTTTTTGGGTCTCATGGCGCAGCATGCAGGATCTCAGCTCCTGACCAGGGAGAGAACCCTCACCCCCTGCAGTGGGAGCCCAGATTCTCAAGTGGACTGCCAGGGAAGGCCCTACAGTTCAGTTTTTTAAAATCAGTTTCAAGAGTTTGACCTCTAGATTCAGACAGACCTGGGTTTTGAATTCTACTTATTTACACTTATTATTTACTTATTTGACTTCCCCGGTGGCTCAGATAGTAAAGCGTCTGTCTACAATGCAGGAAACCCAGGTTCAATCCCTGGGTTGGGAAGATCCTCTGGAGAAGGAAATGGCAACCCACCCCAGTACTCTTGCCTGGAAAATCCCAGGGACGGAGGAGGATTTACTTATTTACACTTATACACTTATAATAAGTAAATATTTACTTGTTTATAATACCACTTCATGGCAAATAGATGGGGAAAAGTGAAAACAGTGGCAGCTTTTATTTTCTTGGGCTCCAAAATCACTGTGGATGGTGACTGCATTCATGAAATTAAAAGATGCTTGCTCTTGGAAGAAAAGCTATGTCAAACAGCATACTAAAAAAACAAACAAAAATAACATCACTTTGCTGACAAAGGTCTTTATAGTCAAAACTATGGTTTTTCCAGTAGTCATGTACGGATATGAGAGTTGGACCAGAAAGAAGGCTGAGCACTGAAGAACTGATGCTTTTGAACTGCAGTGCTGGAGAAGACTCTTGAGAGTCCCTTGGACAGTAAGGAGATCAATCTAGTCAATCCTAAAGGAAATCAACCCTGAATTCTCACTGAAAGGGCTGATGCTGAAGCTGAAACCCCAATAGTTTGACCACCTAATGCAAAGAGCCAGCTCAGTGGAAAAGACTCTGATGCTGGGAAAGATTGAGGGCAGGAGGAGAAGGGGACGACAGAGGATGAGATAGTTGAATGGCATCACCAACTCAGTGGACATGAGTTTGAGCAAGCTCCAGGAGATAGTGAAAGACAGGGAAGCTTGGCGTGCTGTAGTCCATAGGGTCGCAAACAATTAGACACAACTTAGCCCTTGAACAACAACAAATATTTACTTATTACAAGTAAATATTGTAATATATTATATGTAATATGTATTATAATATAATAAGTATTTGCTAAATAAGTGTTACCTTGAGTTACTTAACCCTCTGGGCCTTAGTTTCCCCAGCTGTAAAATGGGTTTAAAGAAATGATGCATGTAAAGCACTTAGCACACTGCCAGGCCATACAAAGCCACTATGAAAATGTGATATTGCTGTTGTCTGAGTACCGTCCACCAAAGGGATTCATTTACAATCCCTTTAAATTCAATTAAACTTAGAAAAGCATGTTAAAATTAACGAACTGCAAAGTTGGCCCTATTTTCCCAAACTCTTCTCACCACTGTTGCTTAGAGTTCATTCCATTTGAGCCTGTCTTGACTATACCTTAGGAGGTCCCCCAAGCTCTGATATTGTCACACCTGTGGTCATAACAACTAGGAACATAGCAGACCACTTACCTGCCAAATTGGAAAAGCTATTTTTCTTCCTTCTTCTTTAGGCAAATTCATTTTAAGGAAGGAACATCCAGGGAACTGTCAAAATTAGTTCATGCATTATCACTCTATAATTGTCTTCTTTCACAAACATAGTATCTGCATAAGATATTAAAATGTACAGATGTGACTAATCATCTAATTAGGAAGCAAATGGAAAGATTCATGTTTTTCGTGAGCTTATTTTGACTTTTAAATACAACTTCACATATGGTAACGAGAAAAATTAGGCTCAAACCTATGCATCGTATTCATTTACAATCCCTTTAAATTCAATTAAACTTAGAAAAGCATGTTAAAATTAAACATTTAAGTTATGAACTTAAAAAAAAAAAAAGTATGTTAAAAAGTCTGTGGCTGATTATGAACAGTGTGGAGATTCCTTCAGTTCAGTTCAGTTCAGTTCAGTTCAGGCGCTCAGTCGTGTCCGACTCTTTGCGACCCCATGAATCGCAGCATGCCAGGCCTCCCTGTCCATCACCAACTCCCGGATTTCACTCAGACTCACGTCCATCGAGTCAGTGATGCCATCCAGACGTCTCATCCTCTGTCCTCCCCTTCTCCTCCTGCCCTCAATCCCTCCCAACATCAAAGTTTTTCCAATGAGTCACCTCTTCGCATGAAGTGGCCAAAGTACTGGAGTTTCAGCTTTAACATCATTCCTTCCAAAGAAATCCCAGGACTTATCTCCTTCAGAATGGACTGGTTGGATCTCCTTGCATTGCAAGGGACTCTCAAGAGTCCTCTCCAACACCACAGTTCAAAAGCATCAATTCTTCAGCACTCAGCTTTCTTCACAGTCCAACTCTCACATCCATACATGACCACTGGAAAAACCATAGCCTTGAAAAACTGGAAATAGAACTGCCATATGACCCAGCAATCCCACTGCTCAGCATACACACCAAGGAAACCAGAATTGAAAGAGACACATGTATCCCAATGTTCATCGCAGCACTGTTTATAATAGCCAGGACATGGAAGCAATCTAGATGTCCATCAGCAGATGAATGGATAAGAAAGCTGTGGTACATATACACAATGGAGTATTACTCAGCCATTAAAAGGAATACATTTGAATCAGTTCTAATGAGGTGGATGAAACTGAAGTCTATTATACAGAGTGAAGTAAGTCAGAAAGAAAAACACCAATATGGTATACTAATGCATATATATGGAATTTAGAAAGATGGTAACGATAACCCTATATGCGAGACAGCAAAAGAGACACAGATGTATAGAAGTCTTTTGGACTCTGTGGGAGAAGGAGGGTGGGATGATTTGAGAGAATAGCACTGAAACATGTATATTATCATATGTGAAATAGATCGCCAGTCCAGGTTCATTGCATGAGACAGGGTGCTCAGGGCTGGTGCACTGGGATGACCTAGAAGGATGGGGTGGGGAGGGAGGTGGGAGGGGGGTTCACGATGGGGAACACATGTACACCCATGGCTGATTCATGACAATGTATGGCAAAACCATTACAATATTTTAAAGTAATTAGCCCCCAATTAAAATAAATAAATTAAAAATTTATAAAAATCTGTGGCTGATACAACATGGATGAACCTTGAAGATACTATGCCAAGTGAAAGAAACCAGATACAAGAGATCACATATTGTATGATTCCATTTATCTGAAATATTCACAATAGGTGAATCTATAGGAACAGGAAGTAAATTAACGGTTGCCAGGGGCTGAGGGGAGAAGGCAATGGCACCCCACTCCAGTACTCTTGCCTGGAAAATCCCATGGACGGAGGATCCTTGTTGGCTGCAGTCCATGGGGTTGCTGAGGGTCGGACATGACTGGGCGACTTCCTTTCACTTTTCACTTTCATGCATTGGAGAAGGAAATGGCAACCCACTCCAGTGTTCTTGCCTGGAGAATCCCAGGGACGGGGGGAGCCTGGTGGGCTGCCGTCTATGGGGTCGCACAGAGTCGGACACGACTGATGTGACTTAGCAGCAGCAGCAACAGCAAGGGCTGAGGAGAGAGAAGACAGGGAAGATACTGCTTAATAGATGTGGGGTTTCTTTTTGGAGTGATAAAAATGTTCTAAAGTTAGGTAGTGGTGATGATTACAACAAGAACGACTGAACTGTACACTTTCAGTGGGTGAACTGTATTCTATGTACATAGAATTAACCATATTTCATACAGGTGTTAAAACACCCCACTGCTACATCCCATGTTCATAACTGACTCTCTTGGGATTCAGAATGTTTATTTTGCTCCTAAACTACTCCCTTCTCTACCACTGCTGCTTATCATGTATTGTAATAGAACTAATCAAATCAATGGAAGTAGAAAGGCTAATCATTATTAAATAACATATTTGTAAGTGATAAAAGTAATCCCTTTGCCTGACGTTTAAAGGACTCTAAGTTCCTTACTATTGATCCTTGGCTATAGTTTAGTTAATTTCCTACATATTACTGAGTGCTAGCTCGCTCCATGTGCCCTTCTGCTCAGTTGATAATTATGCTTAGGTCTGTTGCCACAGCCTCCCATTACTCTGCAGTTGGCCATTAATATCACTTTTCCTCCATTGAGCAGCTGAGGAATTTCAAATGGTTGCTAATCAAAACTCTAACCATTCCCTGCTGCTGTGTCGCTTCAGTCATGTCTGACTCTGTGCGACCCCAGAGACGGCAGCCCACCAGGGGAAGAAGCAAAAACTACCATCTGAAAAACCAGGCAGCCAGCCTAAAGATGACCCATGGGACTTCCCTGGTGGTCTAGTGGGTTAAGATTTTGCCTTCCAATGCAGGGGGTGCAGGTTCGCTACCTGGTCAGGGAGCTAAGATCCTACATGCCTCACAGCCAAAAAACAAAACAGAAAATAGAAGCAATAGTGTAACAAATTCAATAAAGACTTTAAAAAATAATAAAATTTTTTTTAAAATCAGGATGACTCATTTTGACTCTTGGAACTGTCTAATGTCCACGCCTTCTGTTCTGCATTAGATGATTAAAGAGTAAAATTCTAACTTTAATTAAGTCCTTTTATAGGAGGGGAAGTAGATTATAAATTACTCCATATGTTAGCCTGAATGGAATTGCTGCCTAAAACCTCATCATCTCCAGGGAGAATCCAATGAGATGAGTTTAAGAAAGGGTTTTTCACAGATACTGAATTTGAACATAAAGATTTATTTTTTTGGCAGAGGAAAGAGCAGCTCCTTTCATACCCTGTGAGTCAGGACTTGTCACCCTACCTCTGCTCTGCTACATTCATGTGCTAGCCTGAGCCAGTGTCTCAGGGCTGAGACCAAACAATTTGTAACTCATACCTTACAGAATCGTCAGGATCTAGGTAGAAAGTCACATAGGCCCAAATAATTTGAGGACTACAATGCCTTCCAGGGACTTTCAAAATCAGATCTTTTAAAAGATCCTTTGAACAAGGAGATAAGAGAAGGGTAAAGCAAGGGATCTTTGTAAGCAAGTAATTTTCTGGTGGGTGGTAGACCAAGGGCCTTATTTCAAGAACCCAGAGGATCAGCAGGGTCAACTAGAGAGATGGCTTCTATCTGCCTTTTGTGATTGGGACTGTTTCTCCTGCTGGACTGGGCTCCTTAACAAAATCTATTCCTCTTTGGTTGATCATTGACTTCCTCAGTATGAAGCACGTGGAATGTGCTGTTGGGGGTCTTCTGACCCTTAACAAGTGTGCAGAAAAGAAGCTTGAGAAAGGCTGGGAGGCAGCGTACCTGAGCTGGGAGCGCCCTTGAGTAGGGGCAGTTGGGGAGGGATTCCAACAATGGTACTAAAGGTTGTCCCGAGCCCTGATTGCACACCTAAAATCACCAGAGGAGCTTTTAAAAATGCAGATTCTAGGGCCTCAGCACTAGAAAATCTCATTTAATCAGTCCAGGATGGGCTGGCCACGGGTGTTTTATCTACTGGTCTTCCAGGTAATTCTTGTGCGTGGCCAGGGTGGAGAACAACTTCCTGACAACAATATTTGAAGAATTAAATCCACTGGTAATTGTGGGTCACATACATTAGTCTGTCAGAGAATCATCCTTTTGTTTACTGTATATGGCATTACTAGTTCCACCCCAGGAGATCTTGAATCAGTGGGTTTAGCAAGATGCTTGGGCCAAGAATTTACATTTGTAGCAAGCATGGAATTCTGATGCAGTGGGTCCAAAGACCACACCTTCAGAAGTACCCTTTGTCCCCCAAAGGCATCTGGGTTAACTTCCAGAGAAAACAAAAAGTAAATGGCATGGGGTTAGTTCTTAAAATGAAGCAAAACTATTTCTGTCCTCCAGCCATCAAACACAGCAGGAGTGTTCATTCCTCTGGTGTGTGGTTCCAAGGTGCCAAACTTTCACCTGCCTGAGCCTTGCTTAACTCCAGACCAATTTGAAATGCAGACTGAAAACAACCACGCTTCTTCTGTGATGCCATTGGTCCAGTTAAGACAATCATCTCATACATTTTTGATCCAATGGGCATTGCAATCAACACAATTGTTTCCTTTTAACCCAGCAGCTTTGCACAGAAATGCAGGAGTATATAGCATTCTCATTTTGAAAGATGGAGAGACTGGGGCAGAAACTGACCCTAAGGCAGGGAGATATTAGGTTGGGAAAAATCAAAACCCTGATTTGATTTGTGTCAAAAGCACTTTAACATCTCTGACCTAGTTTTTCCTTACTAATCCCCTTACGAAGCCAGGCAGGGGCAGGTGTCATTCTCAGACCTGACCTTTTCTATGGGAAAAGCAGACAAACAGCAATGGATGGGATCTGAAGACCCCACTGCATTATACCTTCATCCACATTCATAGCTTGAGTTCCAGCTTGAGCAACCATCCTTTTGGGCTAAGTTTTCCCCTCGCCATGGTTTTCTTTCTTTTCTTTCTTTCTTTTTTTTTTTTTCATGTTCAGACACTCTAGTAACCTGTTACATGACTGGATATTTTTAGCAGGTGGCCTCTTCTTTGCTAGGAGAGAGAACAGGCAGGGAGAGAGCATTAGGGACCAAATAAAAAGGGAGCATTACCTAAAGGAGCATTACCCCAAAAGAAGTGACAACGGAAGAAGAATGTTCTAGATCAGCTTCACTCTTTTCCCATGCTACCTGGAGCAAGCCTTGGTCCCCAAGTGCAGGTGAGATGGTTCAGGGACTTCATCATGTTTCTTAGGACTGTATTCAGGGACATATTCCTTATTAAAAGCAAAGATACCAACATTTGAGGCCATAAATTCTAAGATACTATCGACTTACCATCTGCCCTGTTAAAAATGTTGACCTTTGGGGAATCTAAATCAGCCTGAGTTGTCCTGAATTATACTCAAAACACAGAAAAGAGGTGCTCTTATTTTCATCTTTGGAAAATGAAAGCTATTATTTTTAATTTCCCCCAACCCTTTGGTCGGAGAAGGCAATGGCACCCCACCGCAGTACTCTTGCTTGGAAAATCCCATGGACGGAGGAGCCTGGTACACTGCAGTCCATGGGGTCGCTAAGAATCGGACACGACTGAGTGACTTCTCTTTCACATTTCACTTTCATGCATTGGAGAAGGAAATGGCAACCCACTCCTGTGTTCTTGCCTGGAGAATCCCGGGGACGGGGAGTCTAGTGGGCTGCCATCTATGGGGTCGCACAGAGTCGGACACGACTGAAGCAACTTAGCAGCAGTAGCAACCCTTTGGTAATTTGAAGATTCATTTTTGCTTTCTAGACTTCCTTTTTCTTATCACTGAGGCTTGCATATCCTTTAAAAGACAGAGAGAGGATGGTCAGGGTCTGATCTTAGTTCCCTGACAAGGGATCGAACCCATGCCCCCTGCAACTTAAGCAGTCCACACTTCCATTGCAGTAAGATCCCACATGCTGAGTGGCGTGGCCAAAATATAAATAAATAAAAACAAATTTATATAAGTATCTTTATAAAAATTTCATATGCTTACAGATCACCTGGGGATATCATACAAAGGCAGATCCAGATTCAGTAGGTCTGGGATGGAGCCTGATGTTCCGCTTTTCCAAGAAGCTCCCAGGTTATGTTTACACTGCTGGTCTATGGGCCATACTATGGGTATCAAGTGTATAGACCACACCAACTCTGAAATTCTATGATCCTTATGTGTAATTACCACCCCCTTCTCACCCCTGTCTCTCTCCCACTGTTGGTCAGGATTGGCCGCAGATATCAGCCTTCAGTGACTCTACTGGTTTCGGCAGGTGGGTAAAATGGGGAACTAGGAAGATCACTGGGCTTCCCTGGTGGCTCAGCGGTAAAAAATCTCCCTGCAATGCAGGAGCCGAAAGAGACGCAGGTTCAATCCCTAGGTAGGGAAGACCTCCTGGAGAAGGACATGGCAGTCCACTCCAGTATTCTTGCCTAGAGAATCCCATGGACAAAGGAGCATGGTGGGCCATAGTCCATGGGGTCACAAAGAGTCAGACACGACTGAAGTGACTTAGTATGCATGCACTCAGGAAGACCACTGTCACGTCTGGCCCCATATGCCAAGTCCAGCTGCTTGTGTGCTATGTATAATGCGTGTTAGCAGGTCTGACACTCAGTTCTATGATCCTACCAGCTCTTGGCTTTGGGAGCACTCCTTGCCACCTCAAATTACTGGGCAGTGGGGGCAGTGACATCATTCCTAGGATTCCATGGAATCATTGAGTGGGGTATTCCATTTTCATCAGAGAGACAGGCCTTTAAAGGCAGAAAAAGAAACACTCTTGGGAAGAAAGGGTATAAATGCATGTGGGAAATTTTCCCAAGACTTCTGGCACTAAAGTATCAATCTTTATGATTTCATGAATAACTGTCTTCAGTCTTAGATAGTAAGTTGTCCTTGTTCAGCACTATATGCCCAGGGCCTACCCCAGCCCATAACACAGAGAAGATTTTCAGTAGATAATTTGTTGGATGTATGCTTAAGTGAATGAGTGAATGAATGAAGCAACCAGAGACACAGTTTGTTTAAAGAAAACGTCTTTGGGGAATTTGGCAGAAGGAGCAACAGAATCACCTGGAAACAGAGAGCAAGGGAAGCAAGTACGCGTTAGATCATGATTGTCTGAAGTGTCCCTGCTCTTGTACTCCCCTTTGTTATTCTGTAATATATAACAGGATGCACATGCCCAGACTTGGGACCTCTAGCTGGGTAGGTAGGAAAGCTGATGCAAAGCCCCCGTTTAATTAAAAAGCATTTTCAGCTGGAATGGTCTTCTGGTGAACACAAAGTATTCAACCTCCTGATGGGTTTAATGCCTACATGTGTTGAGAATACACAATGAACAGTCTCAGGATTATCTCCTAATCCTGAACCCAGCAAAGGAAACAAGATATCCAGAGTCACCCATGGGTCTGTTATTTATTATGTAAAAATAAAAAAAAAATTAAATTTACGAACCACCAGATGGCCAAGGAAATCAAGTTTATCTTATCTATGAGTTTATTCATGAATATAACATTTAAGCATTTCTGCCCCTAATTTTCTCTGGTTTTCTTACTCCTTGTTCTGACTCATCTCTGAAAATCTAGTCAAGAAATAGTACCAATGCCCATGCAAGAACTTCCAGAATGATGACTCAAACAATGCACACCATGTTTTCAAAAATCTAGGGAAAAATTTCATTTGGAAGAGGACACTAATGAAACCAATGGGATGGATCAAAGATAAGATGAGTGAGAACAAAGTGGAGATGGGGAGAGGACCGCCCAGATCTTAAATGGCATCGTGTACATAGGCCACCTTTTCTGTCCTGTCTGTTAATGAAGACTTCTCTTGCCCCTCTAAGCAGATTTGCCACAGGGAAATAAAAGCAATTTGCTCTCATGACCAACCCAAATCCACTCATTCTACTGTTGCATTTTCAAATTAGCCTAGGTAGAGATCTCCTACTGAACCACTGGGACAGACAAGAGTTGACGTCCACTCAAAAGGGAATTCTTTTGTGGCCTGCTGGCTGCACCAAATGACCTGGACAGACTGAGGTCCAGAATGCCCAGAGCAGTAGACAAGTGTTCTGTGAGCTTTCAGTGGAGACATCAGAGTGCTCCCCGTGACCAAAGCCTGAAGAGCTGTCACCGAGGAGGAGACTCAGAACAGAGTCAGTTCTAACTGTTGCTTCCTGACCTGCATACAGGTTTCTCCAGGAGGCAGGTCAGGTGATCTGGTATTCCCATCTCTTTCAGAATTTTCCACAGTTTATTGTGATCCACACAGTCAAAGGCTTTGGTATAGTCAATAAAGCAGAAATAGGTGTTTTTTTGGAACTTTCTTGCTTTTTTGATGATCCAGAGGATGTTGGCAATTTGCTCTCTGGTTCTTCCGCCTTTTTAAAATCCAGCTTGAACATCTGGAAGGTCACAGTTCACGTGTTGCTGAAGCCTGGCTTGGAGAATTTTGAGCACTACTTTACTAGCGTGTGAGATGAGTGCAATTTTGAGGTAGTTTGAGCATTCTTTGGCATTGGCTTTCTTTGGGATTGGGGTGAAAACTGACCTTTTCCAGTCCTGTGACCACTGCTGAGTTTTCCAGATTTGCTGACATATTGAGTGCAGCACTTTCACAGCATCATCTTTCGGGATTTGAAATACCTCAACTGGAATTCCATCACCTCCACTAGCTTTGTTTGCAGTGATGCTTCCTAAGGCCCACTTGACTTCACATTTCAGGATATCTGGCTCTAGGTGATTGATCACATCATTGTGATTATCTTGGTCGTGAAGATCTTTTTGTACATTCTTCTGTGTATTTTTGCCACCTCTTCTTAATATCTTCTGCTCCTGTTAGGTCCCTACCATTTCTGTCCTTTATCGAGCCCATCTTTGCATGAAATGTTCCCCTGGTATCTCTAATTTTCTTGAAGAGATCTCTAGTCTTTGCCATTCTATTGTTTTCCTCTATTTCTTTGCAATGATTGCTGAAGAAGGCTTTCTTATCTCTCCTTGCTATTCTTTGGAACTCTGCATTCAAATGGATATATCTTTCCTTTTGTCCTTTGCTTTTCACTTCCCTTATTTTCACAGCTATTTGTAAGGCCTCCCCAGACAGCCATTTTGCTTTTTTGCATTTCTTTTTCTTGAGGATGGTCTTGAACCCTGTCTCCTGTACAATGTCACGAACCTCCATCCATAGTTCATCAGGCATTCTGTCTATCAGATCTAGTCCCTTAAATCTCTTACTTCTACTGTATAGTCATAAGGGATTTGATTTAGGTCATACCTGAATGGTCTAATGGATTTCTCCACTTTTTTAATTTCAGTCTGAATTTGGCAATAAGGAGTTCATGATCTGAGCCACAGTCAGCTCCTGGTCTTGTTTTTGCTGACTGTATAGAGCTTCTCCATCTTTGGCTGCAAAGAATATAATCAATCTGATTTCAGTGTTGACCATCTGGTGATGTCCATGTGTAGAGTCTTCCCTTGTGTTGTTGGAAGAGGGTGTTTGCTATGACAGCACTCAAATACTTTTGGGACAGAAAGTGGGCTAGGGTGCTACCCTCTGGCATGCCGAATACACGCAGAAGTCAGTCAGCCTGTGAAGCTTTTTTGTTTTTTTTTTTTTTTTTTTTGCTTTCAATCAACCTATCAATTTCATGTTTCAAGTGTGTGCTTCAGTAATCCCATATTTCCATTTAGAAATGAAACAGAAGCTGGGGAACACTGAAAACTAGATTCACAAGGACAGGCCTTTAAGGTCCTTAAGCCCAAGCCTCATTTTCTAGATGAAGATACAAATGTTCTCATGTGCTACTTAGTGGAGATTTGATTCAGAGAGGGAAAATAGACTTCCTTACTTTCTGGTTTGTTTCCATTAGATCAATAGTCTCCACCTTTAGAACCACAAAGAGGTTGAGAGTGGATAGGAAGTACCATGGAGCATGAGGAAAATGGACTGAAAGCAATTTCTGGGTGCACTGTATAGTGGCTGTTACCAGGTGGGCCTGAGTCCTTTTTGTTTAGTGTCTCTTGTGTGGTCCACCAAAGGCCAGCACTAAAAGGAACATACATGTGAAGAGGCCACTTAGCATCACTCTTCTTGCTGCAGTGAGACAGCCATTACTTTCCATTAAATAAGTCATATTCGGAGCAAAACACTTACTCATCATTAATGGCCATTAGTAACTACTCTTTGTCACACACAAATACTAATGGAGCTCTATCAAGAGTTTTACTAAAGAGTTGCTAATTTTCAAAGTGAAAATTAGTCATGCTGAAAGCAGAATTGCAATTTACTTCTAAATCTCTTCTAAATATCCTCCCCTTTCCCCTCTACCCTGGAGAAACAGAGCCACTCCACTCTCATTATGGACTCAATGGACATTGGTTTGGGTGAACTCCGGAAGCTGGTGATGGACAGGGAGACCTGGTATGTTGCAGTTCATGGGATTGCAAAGAGTCAGACACGACTTAGCGACTGAACTGAACTCTCTATTGTCTTATCAGACTGTTTATGTATTCACAATATGACTTTCCCCATCTTGATGGTACGGGGAGTTTCCTTGTTAGGATTCTTCAGTTAATTTGTGCTGTCAACAAGATAGAAGAGAATTAGTCCTTCCTAGAATTTTGCCTTATCTTCCCAACCCAGTAACAATGAATAAGACTAGGGTTTATTGAATGGATACCATGTGTCATGTGATATACTAACTACTTTATGGTGGTGGTAGTTTAGTGGCTAAATCGTGTCTGACTCTTGTGACCCTATGGACTGTAGCCTGCCAGGCTCCTCTGTCCATGGGATTCTTGGGCAAGAATGTTGGAGAGGGTTGCCACTTCCTTTTTCAACTACTTTCTACCTATTACCTAATTTAACACTAATACTTTCATTAGAGGGTAGATATGATTGACCCTCCAACTTAAGAGATGCGAAAATAGGCTGAAAAGGTAGAAACAGGAGAAAACCAATATAGCTTGTATGTGGTCAAACCAGGACTTAAACTCAGGTTGTCTCCCTCCAAAATCCATGCTCTTTGTATGACATTCTATTGCTTATCATATGATGAACCAGTTCATAAGCCTGGCCTAGTATTTGGGAACTACTCTGCCATGATTCAAGGATAAATGAATTTTAAAATGATTTCTAAAATGAAGTAGACATGCCTTTTTTGAAAGTCATTATCTGGTCTTGGGAGTGAACTTAGGCACATTGTTTTTCTTTCTGAGGTAGGTATTCATGCTCTCCTACATCTCAGCTCAACATTGTGAGCCTTTCTCTTTCCTTCCAACAAATGGTTGTTGTGACATTATTATCCTTGTTAGCTTTGCTTTGTTATTATGATACTCAGTTCCTACAAATATTACTATTAATGCAATTGAAAATTACAAAAAATAAGTAAACAGGTAATCCATGCAAGAGAAACTACAGAAAGCAAACACACTGAGAATGAATGTAATAAATAAGGGAATACAGATGAAAACAAAAACCAAAATGAGGTATGCCTTATCCTTTGGAAAACTCCAACTCATTCTTCAGGAATCCACTTTCAGGGTAAGTCTGCCTGTGTTCCAGAAAAACAGAAGTAAACATTAATCTACCCCCTTATTTGCATTCCTGTGGAAATACAGACAGGCCTCTGTTACACCACACTCTCTTCTTATCTGTCCCACTAGATTGTGAATTCCTTCTAGGCGGTGCCCAAACTTTATTCATCTCAGTGTCCCTCAGTTCAGTTCAGTTCACTTGCTCAGTCACATCTGACTCTGTAATCCCATGGACTGCAGCACGCCAGGCTTCCCTGTCCATTACCAACTCCCAGAGTTTACTAAACTCATGTCCATAGAGTCAGTGATGTCATCCAACCATCTCATCCTCTGTCGTCCCCTTCTCTTTCCGCCTTCAACCTTTCCCACCATCAGGGTCTTTACCAATGAGTCAGCTCTTCTGAGTCAGAGGTGGCCAGAGTATTGGAGTTTCAGCTTCAGCATCAGTCCTTCCAATGAACACCCAGGACTGATTTCCTTTAGGATTGACTGGTTGGATCTCCTTGCAGTCCAGGGGACTCTCAAGAGTCCTCCCCAACACCACAGTTCAAAAGCATCATTTCTTCTGTGCTCAGCTTTCTTTGTGGTCCAACTCTCACATCCATCCATGACTACTGGGAAAACCATAGCTTTGACTAGATGGACCTTTGTTGACAAAGTAATGTCTCTGATTTTTAATATGCTGTCTAGGTTGGTCATAGCTTTTCTTCCAAGGAGTAAGTGTCTTTTAATTTTATGGTTGCAGTCACCATCTGCAGTGATTTTGGAGCCCCCCAAAATAAAGTCTCTCCCTGTTTCCATTGTTTCTCCACCTATTTGCCATGAAGTGATGGGACCAGATGCCATGATCTTAGTTTTCTGGATGTTGAACTTTAAGCCAACTTTTTCACTCTCCTCTTTTACTTTTATCAAGAGACTCTTTAGTTCTTCTTTGCTTTCTGCCATAAGGGTGGTATCATCTGCATATCAGAGGTTATTGATATTTCTCCCGGCAATCTTCATTCCAGTTTGTGCTTCTTCCAGCCCAGCATTTCTCATGATGTACTCTGCATAGAAGTTAAATAAGCAGGGTGACAATATACAGCCTTGACATATTTCTTTCCTGATTTGGAACCAGTCTGTTGTTCCATGTCCAGTTCTAACTGTTGCTTCTTGACCTGCATACAGATTCCTTAGTACCTGGCACAATGCCCCCTCAGTATGAGTTCAACAGACATGCTGAATACATGTCCCACTTATATACATTATTCAACTAACGACAAAAAAAAGAAAAATAATTTTTAGATTTCTCATTTCTGTCATTTCTGCCAGCATCCTGTACATCACCTTGTGGTGCCAGGATATACTGGTACAATATTTTTAGGGCCCAGTCTCTATCAAAGGCCATAAAATGTTACCAGTCTCAAACCCAGTAAATTCAGTTCTGGAAACTTCTAAACAACAAGTCAAAAGAAGAAAATGAACACATGCACAAACACATTTACAAAAGTATAAATGGGAAGAATGCTGAATTATGTTAAAAGTTCAACAGTAGGAAAACTATTAAGCAAATTTATCAGCTTGGTGGAATAGTAGGCTGCTATTGAAAATGATGGACAAGAAATTATGTAGCAACAGAAAAGAGTATTTATGAAAAACTAAAAGGTTTCAAAAGGAGAATGCAGCATTTTATACTCAGGGCTTCCCAGGTAGTGCTAGTGGTAAAGACTTTGCCTGCTAATGCAGGAGGTGCAAAAAGCCATGGGTTTCATTCTTGGGTCAAGAAGATCCCCTGGAGTAGGAAATGGCAACCCACTTCATTATTCTTGCCGAGAAGAGTCCACTGACAGAGGATCCTGGCAGACAGCAGTCCATGGAGTTACAAGGAGAGTCGGACATGACTGACACACACACACACACACACACACACACACACACACATACAAATTTTGGAAGGGAATGAAGGGAGATGAAAATAGTTAAATTTAGTTTGTAAATGTTGAAAACATTTTCTCTTAAATGCCCTTTAATATGATTATAGCATTATTTTAACAATTAAAAAAAAAACACCTAAGTTATAAGTGGACCTTATCTTAAAATTGGTGGCTCACACAGTCATCAAGACAGTATGGTACTGGCACAAAGGCAGAAATATAGATCAATGGAACAAAATAGAAAGCCCAGAGATAAATCCACACACCTATGGACATCTTATCTTCAACAAAGGAGGCAAGAATATACAATGGATTAAAGACAGTCTCTTTAACAAGTGGTGCTGGGAAAACTGGTCAACTATAAAAGAATGAAACTAGAACGCTTTCTAACACCATACACAGAAATAAACTCAAAAATGGATTAAAGATCTAAACGTAAGACCGGAAACTATAAAACTCCTAGAGGAGAACATAGGCAAAACACTCTCCGACATAAATCACAGCAGGATCCTCTATGACCCACCTCCCAGAATATTGGAAATAAAAGCAAAAATAAACAAATGGGATCTAATTAAAATTAAAAGCTTCTGCACAACAAAGGAAACTATAAGCAAGGTGAAAAGACAGCCTTCAGAATGGGAGAAAATAATAGCAAATGAAGCAACTGACAAACGACTAATCTCAAAAATATACAAGCAACTCCTGCAGTTCAATTCTAGAAAAATAAACAACCCAATCAAAAAATGGGCCAAAGAACTAAATAGACATTTCTTCCAAGAAGACATACAGATGGCTAACAAACATATGAAAAGATGCTCAACATCACTCATTATCAGAGAAATGCAAATCAAGACCACAATGAGGTACCATTTCACGCCTGTCTGAATGGCTTTGATCCAAAAGTCTACAAGCAATAAATGCTGGAGAGGATGTGGAGAAAAGGAAACCTTCTTACACTGCTGCTGGGAATGCAAACTAGTACAGTCATTATGGAGAACAGTGTGGAGATTCCTTAAAAAACTGGAAATAGAACTGCCTTATGACCCAGCAATCCCACTGCTGGGCATACACATGAGGAAACCAGAATTGAAAGAGGCACGTGTACCCCAGTGTTCATCGCAGCACTGTTTATAATAGCCAGGACATGGAAGCAACCTAGATGTCCATCAGCAGATGAATGGATAAGAAAGCTGTGGTACATATACACAATGGAGTACTACTCAGCCCTTAAAAAGAATAAATTTGACTCAGTTCTAATGAGATGGATGAAATTGGAACCGATTATACAGAGTGAGGTAAGCCAGAAAGAAAAACACCAATACAGTATACTGACACATATATATGGAATTTAGAAGATAGTAATGATGACCCTGTATGCGAGACAACAAAAGAGACACAGAGGTATAGAACGGACTTTTGGACTCTGAGGGAGAGGGAAAGGGTGGGATGGTTTGGGAGAATGGCATTGAAACATGTATACTATCTTATAAGAAATGAAGTGCCAGTCTATGTTCAATGCAGGATGCAGGATGCATGGGGCTGGTGCACAGGATGATTCATGTGATGATGTGGGGTGGGAGGTGGGAGGGGGCTTCGGCATTGGGAGATTGTGTCCACCTGTGGCTGATTCATGTCAATGTATGGCAAAACAAATACAGTATTGTAATTAAAAATAAATAAATAAATAAAAATTAAAAAAAGTCTAAGGCACTGAGACTTGATTTTCCTTGAGTTCTCAAGAATTTAAAATGCTTGATTTTTGACTTTTGACTCTGTGGGAGAGGGACAAGGCGGGATGATTTGGGAGAATGGCACTGAAACATTCATAATATCATATAAGAAATGGATCACCAGTCTAGCTTTGAAGCAGGATACAGGATGCTTGGGGCTGGTGCATTGGGATAACCAGGGGGATGGTATGGGGAGGGAGGTGGGAAGGGGGTTCAGGAGTAGAAACTTATGTACACCTGTAGTGGATTCATGTTGATGTATGGCAAAACCAATACAGTATTGTAAAATTTAAAAAAAAAAAGCAAAAAGAAAAATAAAAAATAAAAAATAAATTATTAAAAAAATTGGGGTGGCTCAGATGGTAAAGAATCTGCCTGCAATGCAGGGGACCTGGATTCGATCCCTGGGTGGGGAGATTCCCTGGAGGAGGGCATGGCAACCCAATCCAGTATTCTTGGCTAGAGAATCCCCGTGGACAGAAGAGCCTGGTAGGCTACAGTCCATGGTGTTGCAAAGAGTCAGACATGACTGAACTACTAAGCACACACAGCACATCTTAAAAACAGATTCTAATCCTGAGATTCATTTGTAAGTTGTATGTTTGGTACACTAAAATATTATACATGGTAGAGATGGGAAGGCTCAAATATTTTTAAAACATTCTCCTGAAGATAACCAAAATATAACTCAAAGACTCTGAGTTTTCTACTTAAAAGCAGTATAAAACTATATTATTGCAATAAAACAGAAAAAATAGATTTTTAAACTTCTCTTGAATGGTGGTGGTAATTAAGGAAAAGCAGGTTTAATTAGAGGAAGATGAGAAAGCTAGGCAGGTACTTTTGTTGACATTTTGAAGGGGTCTTTGACAGTTTCAAGGACTTTTGCAGTGTAGGGCACTGGTTCTTTGTATAATTTCATATCATAATTTATGAATTTCTCCTTGATTCAAGTATATCACTATCATTACTCTTATGCATTTTAGACCTGATTAGAATCATTATTTATTTTCTTTTGACACTCAAATGAGATGAGTATAGAAAGAGACAGGATAAAAAAAAAGGAAACTTTTCTGAGGTAAACTCTGAGTTGAGAGAAGAAAGAAGTAACTAAAAGGTGATTAAAGCCCAACATTTACAAAAGAGACTGAAATGAAATTGTATAGAAAGAGGCAAGACCAAGCTTATTTCCCCCTGCTTTCACAGAATAAGTGTCTTGACTGATGCTCCTGCCTTAAACAAACAGACAAGCACACACACACACACACACAAAATTAAAAATGTTGAATGAAACATCCCAAACATCTTTAAAGCATCAAGGAGCTGGAAAAAGGTTAGGAGTTACTGAGCCAAAGCGTAAGTGAAGTCTGGTACCTGAGCATAAATAGTACTTCTGAACTAAAGGTGTTTACTAAACCTAGAGCATCTCAATTTAAATTGTCACAGCCTCTTGAGGTGTGGGTGACAAAAGGTTAAGTCCAGAGCCACCCAGTATTATATCTGATACTGATATAAAATAGACCAGGATCACAGATCTACTGTATAGCAAGGGAATTGTATCCATTATCTTATAATTACCTATAATGGAGTATAATCTACAAAAACACTGAATCACTATGCTGTACACCTGAAAATAACACAATGTTGTAAATCAACTACACTTCAATTTAAAAAAATACTGATTATATAATTATCATGCCTTGTGGGGTCAAAACAACCGAACTAAAATATATACGCAAATATATTTCTATCAGGAGAAGGATAAATATAGGTAGTGTTATGAGGTCTAATAATTATCCAGGAGAGTAAGGATATGAGCAAAATATTTTTGGTAAGTTAAGTATGCACTTTGCCATTTCAAATACAACCATTAAAAGCATAAAACAGAGTCTATAACGTCCAAATTAGTAGAAGAGAAAGTGGAATGACAAAATATACTAAATCCATCTAAAATAATGGAAAAAGAAATAGATAACAAGGGTACAAAAGAAATGGAAGAGCCGAGGCAATTAGAAAGCACAAAAATAATATGGTAGATAAAACCCAAAGACATAATTAATTAAATCAAATGTAAGTAGACTAAAAGCTCTAGGTAACAAGAAAGACATTCAGGCTGAATTCGTAAAAAAGATCAACTAAATGTTGTTTACAAGAGACCCAGTGGAACACTAAAGATATAGAAAGGTTGGAAGCAAAACATGGAATGAAGGCAGGCCATGAACATGCTAAAAGGAATATAGTGTAGCAAGGGATAGCTGTTTAAAATAGACTTTGAGGCACAAAGTATGATTATTTCTAAAGATGAAGAAGATCTCTTTGTAATGGCAATAAACTTAATTCATAAAAATATGACAATTTTAACTTTGTATCTCCTAATACCATAGCCTCAAAAATATAAAAGGCTTATAAAAACAAACGTAATTGGAGATTTCAAACACACCTTTCTCAGTCATTCATAGAACGAGCAGGGGAAAAAGGAGGGAAAGACCTAAATAATACATATAACACATAAGGGACAAATAGCGATCTTAACGCAAAAAAACTGCTAAATATGCGTTTTTCCCCAAGCATTCATAGAACATTTTTATAAAAGTAGAGCTTCAACAAATTTTCGGTCTTCAAAACCACACAGTTCACTTTAGCTTACAACAGTGCAACAAAGCTAGAAATCAATAACCACAAAGATAGCTAGAAAATCATTTGTAAATTAAGAAACATTTTAAGTGGGTAAAATAAATTATACTGAAAGTCAGAAATTAATTTGAACTGGAGGATAATGAAAACCTCAAGGAGAGACCCGAGAGATTGTTAAGAAAGAAATAATCTAAAAATACAAACTGTTGATGAGCCTGTGGAGCAATGGGAACTCTCCCACATTGTTGGTTAGATTGCAAATTGGCACAGAGTTAGAGAACAAATGTATGGACACCAAGGGGGGTTTGGGAGGGATGGGGTGAACTGGGAGACTGGCACTAACATATATACACTACTATGTATAAAATGGGGCTCCCCTGGTGGCTCAGAGGTTAAAGCATCTACCCACAATGCATGAGACCTGGGTTCGATCCCTGGATCGGGAAGATCCCCTGGAGAAGGAAATGGCAACCCACTCCAGTATTCTTGCCTGGAGAATCCCATGGATGGAGGAGCCTGGTGGGCTACAGTCCATGGGGTGGCAGGCACCACTGAGTTCATGTACACACATACACATGCATGCATAAAATAGAAGACCAATGAGAACCTACTCTGGGAACTCACTGGTCCGTGGTGACCTAAATGGAAAGGAAATTTTAAGAGGGGATATATGTATACGTTTGGCTGATTCATTTTTCTGTACAGCGGAAACTAACACAAGACTGCAAAGCAACTATACTCCATTAAAAATTTTAAAATAAAAAAATAAATTTCAAACTGGTATAACAGTCTAAAAACAGTTACCTTCATGAACATATGCATACTTTTGACTCGATGATGCCATTTCTAGGTGTATACCCGAGAGACTTGGGCACCTGTGTCCCAGGAGATGTGCACAGGAATGTCCACAGCATTGCTGTTTGTAATAGGTTCAAACTGGAAGCAGCCCAAATGTTAGTAATAACAACACTGATAATAACGTAGATGATAATAATGTGGATGAATACATGGGGAAATGATTTTTTTCTTTTTAAAACTAGAAGATTTTTATTCAATGTAATGCTGCACAGCAATTAAATGAATGAACTACCAGTTCATGCAACAACAAGGATCGGTTTCATAAATATAAAGAGTGAACATTGCCATTCATAACAGCCTACTGTGTAATTCCACAGTTTACATAGTTTATTTGTTAAGCTGGCAAACTATAGCGATGCATGCTCAGGGAGTACTACAGGGTATTGGAGGTAATGGAAAGATAAGCAAGGGAATAATTATGCAAAGTCAGCACTGTGATTTGCTCTGTGAGGAAGAGGAAGAAAGTGAGGAAGAAGCAAAGGGACCTTCCAAGACGCTGGCACTGTTCTATTTTTTTTTTTTTCAATTTACAACAAGTTTTATTAGGAAGAAATTCATCTAAAACCTGCAATGCATATGCCGAGTTCTGCTATAATGTGCTAAAATTGCTTCAGTATGTTTGTGGTTCATCCGTTTTCTAATCTCTCCATATGAAATGTGTGCTGTGTGCCTAGTCGCTCAGTCATGGACTGCAGCCTGCCAGGCTTCTAGGTCCATGGGGTTTTTTAGGTAAGAATATTGGTGGGAAGGGGGGTACACATGTACACTTGTGGCTGATTCATGTTGATGTATGGCAAAACCCATCACAATATTGTAAAGGAATTAGCCTCTAATTAAAACAAATAAGTAAATTAATTTAAAAAGAATATTTGAGTGAGTTGCATTCCCTCCTCCAGGGGGTCTTCCCAACCCAGGGATCGAACCCTAGTCTCTTGCATCTCCTGCATCTCCTGCATCCCCTGCATCTCCTGCACCCCCTGCACTGCAGGTAGATTTTTAACTGCTGAGCCACAAGAGAAGACCCTGCTGGCCCCCTTCCCCACCATGAAGTGGCACTGTTCTATTTTTAACTGAGGTGAAAGTTACACAGATGTTCTCTTTAATATTAGTCTTTAAAATATACCTATGTTGGACAAGCACTTCTGTATGTATGATGTGCTTCACAAAAATTAAACCTAAAGCAATATATTAATTTTGAAATACATCGAAAAAAGACGGGGTCACTTCCCCCTTAACCCCCTTCTTCACTCACTAAAATATTGAGTTCCTGCTAGGTGCCAGGTGCTGTTCTAGAGAAGACACAGCAACAAGGAAAATAAAGTCCCTTTCTCAAACCTGTTTGTTTCAAATGACAGAAAATCTAACCCAAACTGGCTCACCTAGCTGAAATGTCTAGAGGCAGCTTTAGATTCCAATGAGGCTTGACCTAGCAACTCAATAATGTCATCAAGGTTCTTTGTGTCCCTCTGTGCTCTCGTCTGAAGTGTCAGCTTTACTCTCAGGTTTCACATAGTGATCCTCAGCAGCACGGACTGTTCCCGTGGTGGCCATCAGTGGTGGGAGCCCCACATTTTCACACCCACGGAAGAGCAAATGTCCTAAGGTTCACCTTAACTGGACCAGCTTAAGCCTGGGATATACATTCCCATCTTTGACACAATCAGCAAAATTGCAGGAGGGGGTGTGAATCATGCCGCCGGGTTTGGAGTGGGCAACAGGGCCAAGAGATGAACTCCAAGCACATGGCTGAAAATCATCTTTGGGGCATTTCCCAAATTGTCAGGGGCTGTTGTCTGGAGAAAGGAGAACGAAAGCTAGAAAGGCAACTAGAATCTTTATCTGCTGCCATGAAGCTTACGTTCTGAGGAGTGGTAGGGCATAAGTAAACAAATAAACCTGTTAGAAATAGGGATGAGTGTTTTTACAATGACAAAATAGAATGTCATCTCCAAGAAAACAGGGATTTTTAACATCTTTTAGTTGAAGTATACTTAATTTACAATGACGTGTTAAATTCTGCTGTACAGCAAAGTGATTCAGTTACATATATACACACATATTCTTTCCCATTATGGTTTATCACAGGGTATTGAATATAGTTCTCTGTGTTATACAGTAGGATCTTGTTGCTTATGCATTCAATATATAATAGTTTGCATATACTAAACACAGACTCGTGCTCTATCCCTCCTCCACTCTCATCCTCCTTGGCAACCACGGGTCTTGAGAAAACAGTTTTTATCTGTTTTGCTCACTACAATATCCCACACACCTAGCCCAGTGCCTAGCACTGCCTTCCTTGGGTTCTTTGTCAGCCATACATATGCCTTTGTCTATGTGATTTTTCCTACCTGGAACCGTCTCCATTTCCCCCTCTGTCATCCAGGTCCTACATCTGTTGGATCATAGGAAAAGCAAGAGAGTTCCTCAAAAACATCTATTTCTGCTTTATTGACTACACCAAAGCTTTGACTGTGTGGATCACAACAAACTGGAAAATTCTTCAGGAGATGGGAATACCAGACCACCTTACCTGCCTCCTGAGAAATCTGTATGCACGTCAAGATGCAACAGTTAGAACTAGACATGGAACAGACTGGGTCCAGATTGGGAAAGGAGTACGTCAAGGCTGTATATTGTCACCCTGCTTATTTAACTTCTATGCAGAGTACATCATGCAAAATGCTGGCTAGATGAAGCACAAGCTGGAATCAAGATTGTCGGGAGAATAATCAATAACCTCATATATGTGGGTGACATCACCCTTATGACAGAAAGCAAGAGGAACTGAAGAGCCTCTTGATGAAAGTGAAAGAGGAGAATGAAAAAGCTGGCTGAAAACATTCAAAAAACGAAGATCATGGCATCTGGTCCCATCACTTCATGGCAAATAGAGGGGGAACAGTGTCAGACTTTATTTTGGGGGCTCCAAAATCAGTGCAGATGGTGACTGCAGCCATGAAATTAAAAAGACACTTGCTCCTTGGAAGAAAAGCTATGACCAACCTAGACAGCATATTAAAAAGCAGAGACATTACTTTGTAGACAAAGATCTGTCTAGTCAAAGCTATGGTTTTTCTAGTAGTCATGTATGGATGTGAGAATTGGACCACAAAGAAAGCCCAGTCCATCCTAAGAGAACTCAGTCCTGAATGTTCATTGGAAGGACTGATGTTGAAGCTGAAACTCTAATGCTTTGGCCACCTGATGCAAAGAATTGAGTCATTGGAAAAGACTCTGATGGTGGGAAAGATTGAAGGCAGGAAGAGAAGGGGACGACAGAGGATGAGATGGTTGGATGGCATCACCGACTCTATGGACACGAGCTTGAGTAAGCTCTGGGAGTTGGTGATGGACAGGGAAGCCTGACATGCTGCAGTCCATGGGGTCACAAGGAGTCGGACATGACTGAGTGACTGAACTGAACTGATCCAGGTCCTATACATCCCCCAAGGGCTGTTGAAACTCCATGCTGTTTGTTTGTTGTTGTTGCTTTTGGCCCCGCCGTCCGATTTGTGAGATCTTACTTCCCCAACCAGGGACTGAATCTGGGCTTATGGCATCAAAAAGATGGTGTCCTAACCACTTGAACACCAGGGAAGTCCCTGAAACTGCATGTTCTTCAGGAGTCTTCCATGACATAGTTGCTGCTCCTTAATTTCTTCCTTCCCATCCCATGACAATTATCAGGAATGTATCTTGTAGCTCTGGATTTTATTACATTTGTTAGTTTGCCATATACTCTTTCATAATGTTAACTAAAACTATTAGAACATGATTCACCTGTGGGTAGGCATTGGTTTGTGTCCTATACTAGTTACATACGAACTTGGAGAAATGATTCAGCTGACTGCTGTGTGAGTCAGTTTCCTGATCTGTAATATGGGTGCAGTGCTTCTCAGAAGGCTGCTCGGAATGCTGAGACAATGTATGCCAGTACCATATGGTAGGTGCTTGATAAACTGTAGTGATAAAGAGGAGGAGGAAGAGGATCATGGAGAAGATTTTCTCTTTCTCCACCCCCTCCCTTCAGCACTTAACCCAGTTAGAGGTACATGATAAGGGCCTGATAAAGACTTACTAAACTGCCCAAATATTCCCACATCCTAGACAACCACAGTCTTAACTCTTCTTGCTTATTTGCCGGTGGCATGGAGACACAGCTACTAAGCCCATCTTGACTTCAATGTCAACAAGAGGGACCTCACTGAAGCACAACCAGCTATGTCACCACACTGCTGAAATGGAGAATCCAGGAAGGAAGAAAGCAGTAAGAACGGGAGCAGCCAGTGGCCTGACACTGCCAGTAATCACAGCTAATACTCAGCTATCACGTGCCCAGCATCAGCATGGGCCGAGTGGCTGAAGAGATACTCAGTAGTTTCCTAATGGACTCAAATGATGGTCAGCATGTACTTGGGCGCTAGTTGAGCCATCATGGGGGTGGAGGCAGTGCTATGCATCACAGTCATCTGATGAGGGAAGCAGGCAGCAATTAAGGCAGTCACGATGCCATGAAGTGGTATTAATGGGACAAATAAGGACTCTGGGTAAAATCACTCTGGACTTTGGGGAGAAAAGCCCTGCCTAAATAATTTCTGTTTACTTTGATGCTTGCAGCCTATGATTGCTGGGTTAGGTCATTCCTGAGCATGGTGTCTCTAAATGTGAAGTGTGAAATGGACAGTCTTTTCTCTAATCCTAGCCCCTCTGATAGCTGGCTCGTTGGGATTAGAATCCACCTGCTGTCTCCTCACCTACATACTTCCCAGCATGACAAACTAGATCCAACTTATTATCCAAGTTCTCCCCATCCAGCACCTCTTCCCATCTCAGAGTGGAAGTTGGGCCTGGAGAAGGTTGCTATCAAGCAATAACATTGAGTGAATGAAGCCTGAGTCCTGACCTGGACTTATCACTGGCAAGAAAAGCTTTCATAATGTGTTCCAGGTGTGCTCATTCTAGTAGTTAAGAGCATGGGCTGTGAAATGAGATCGACCTGACTTTAAATCTTCCCATTTATTAGTTATGTGGTTTTCAGAGAACACTTAACTTCTCTGGGGGAAAAATAAGACTTACCTTACAGAGTAGCTATGAGAATCAAATAAGATGTTGCATGCATGATGCTTGGCATGATGCCTGACACAAATTAAGTGTTCAGTAAATGTAAGCTCTTGTAATTACTGGCAAGTGCAGTGGTGATACTGAGAGCAATGGCTTTAACCAAAGAGCTGGACACACGGATGCCATGTCATCTAGGTCAAGTTGTAGCTGCTCAATCAGGCTGGCCTTCGAGGAGAATTGGCTAGTTTCATAGACCACAATTGAGCTAGGACACCTGCAATTTTTCATAAATTTGGTAATTTTTATTTTATATGATAGTTGATTAATAATGCTGCATTAGTTTCAGGTGTATAGAAAAGTGGTACACTTATATACATATATCCATTCTTTTTCAGATTCTTCTCCATATGTTATTACAGAATATTGAGTAGAATAGACCTATGCTCTACAGTAGGTCATTGTTAATTATCTATTTTATTTATAGTAGTGTGTACATGTTAATTCCAACCTCCTAGTTTATCCCTCTCTCCCCTACCTTTGGGGCTTCTGTGGTGACTCAGTCGGTAAACAATCTGCCTGCAATGCAGGAGACCCTGGTTTGATCCCTGGGTCAGGATGATCCCCTGGAGAAGGAAATGGCAACCCATTCCAGTATTCTTGCCTGAGAAATCCCGTGGACAGAGAAGCCTGGCAGGCTATAGCCCATGGGGTCCCAAGAGTTGAACATGATTTAGCGACTAAAACACACCACCACCCCCCGCCAACGTTCCCCTTTGGTAATCATGAGTTTGTTTTTGAAATCTGTGAGTCTGTTTCTGTTTTGTAAATGTTTTTGTATCATCCTTTTAGATTCCACATATAAGTGATATCATAGGAAATGGCAACCCACTCCAGTGTTCCTGCCTGGAGAATCCCATGGGCAGAGGAGTCTGGCAGGCTATAGTCCAAGGAGTCAAAAGGAATTGGACACAACTGTCTCTTAATCAACAATGCGATATTTGTCTTTCTCTGGCTGATTTACTCCACTCAGTATGGCAATCTCTAGTCCATCCAGATTGCCACAAATGGCATTATTTCATTCTTTTTATGGCTGAGTCACATTCCATTGTACATCCACACTACATCTCCTTTATCCATTGCTCTGTCAATGGACATTTATGTTGCTTCCATGTCTTGGCCATTATGAACACTGAGGACAGCTGCAATTTTAAAAAGAGAAACATTTTCCACAAAGCCTTAGTTGTCAGTCAGTATCCAAGAAGTAGATTTGGTTCCTGGCAGCCCCAGGGATTTAGCTGAGCCAAAGGCGCTGACCAGGTGTAGGTGGATCAGGACCTAGTGTTGCAGGGTCATTGCAGGTCCACAGCAGCTTCTGCTGGCTCAGTAGTAACTGCAGTGAGACACTCACATGTGCAGTGAGACACTCACATGTTCAGTGAGCGCTGATGCCAGCTCTCATCTGTTCCCGGTCATCAGTTTGCTAGATCGGGTCCTGCAAGACGCCGAGATCAAGACAGGATTCAGTGTGCAAAAATTTCATCTGAGGAAACACCCAGTTGAGAAAACGGGGCGAGGCAAGAGCTGGAGGGCTGCAAATGGCCTCACACTGCAACGTCGGTCACTGCTCTCACACTGCTCTCCTTGGAGCAAAGGAGAGAAATCAAATTCGGCAAAGGCTGTCAGACCACAGCAGCTCTGGGGTCCTTGGTCAATCACGTTCTCTAGAGCTGAGGTTGGCAACGCACACTATCATGGCTGCCACAATCAGTGAATGAGAAAATATCAAAAGACACCACAATCAGATTTGCAGATGCCACTGAGATGCAGTGCTTGGAATCCTGTCTTGCCAGGTATTGAACTCATCCTTTTTCAAAGCTGAGCATATCCACGAGCTTCTCACAAGGATGCACCAGTCTCTTGGATTCTCTGTTCTTTCTCATTTTGATCATTTGTGGCTGTATGATCAAAATGATGGTTTGACAGATTTAAGAAATTATCTTGTGGAGGAGTACTTGATAACATGAAAAGATATTCAAGATGTACTTTTAACTTAAGAAAAATTTGTATTCACAGGATGATTTCCATTTTGTTAAAAATTACATCTGCAGAGGAAAACTATAGAAAGAGCTAAACATAGACATATTAATAGTGGCTATATTTATTTTTAAACTTTTTGTGTCTCCGTGGTTTGTTTTTCCACAGTGAACTTGTGTTACTTCTGAGACATTCCCAATGCTTTGGAGCTATCGTCTCTTTCAAAATCCCTAGCACTTATTCCAGTGTACCTTGCAAAGGCTGGGGCATGCCCCTGACTGGCGTGGCCTCTCTGTGAAAGGATGAAATGACAGAGTGGTTTATTTCAAAACTTGTCACCATTTCGACTAACTTCTTGTCTTTTTGACTCTGTACTTGATTCTAACCATTGAGAGCTGCTGATACCTTGTCTAGGTCAGGATGCCCTCCGGTGTCCAAACCCTTTGCCTGACTTAGCTTGAAACTGCTACAGGTTTATGCCCTGTTGGCTTTATTAGCAGTAGTAATATTATTGGGCTTCCCTAGTAGCTCAGCTGGTAAAAAAATCCACCTGCAATGTAGGAAACCCCAGTTCAGTTCCTGGATTGGGAAGATCTGTGGGTTAGGAGAAGGGATAGGCTACCCACTCCAGTATTCCTGGGCTTCCCTGGTGGCTCATCTGGTAAAGAATCCGCCTGCAATGCAGGAGACCTGGGTTCAATCCCTAGGTTGGGAAGATCCCCCTAGAGAAGAGAATGGCAACCCACTCCAGTATTCTTGGTTGGAGAATCCCCATGGACAGACGAGCCTGGTGGGCTACAGTCCATAGGTCGCAAACAGTCAGACACGACTGAAGCGACTAAGCACAGCACAGCACTAGTGGCTCAGCCAAGAAGAATCTGCCTGGAATGTAGGCGCTGCAGGAGCTACATGCTCAATCCCTGGGTTGGGAAGATCCTTTGGAGGAGAAGGCAATCCACTCCAATATTCTTGCCTGGAAAATCCCATGGACAGAGGTACCTGGTAGGCTAGTCCATAGGGTCACAAAGAGTCAGACATGATTGAAGCAACTGAACATGCACACATGCCAGTAATATTATTAATAATTTGGCCTCACCTCTGCTTCCTAAAAATAATGGGCAACATTTATTGAGTGCTTACCATGTGCCACGTACTGTGCTAAATATTTTTAATGTATTGACTGATTTCATCCTCTATGTAACTATATGAGATTGAAACTATTATTACCCACAATTTACAGATGAGGAAATGAGAAAACAGAGGTGTGTTAAAGGGGCTAAGCTTACAGTCAGTGAGTGACAGGGCCATGATATTTTCCCACCTTTGCCTGGCAGATTGATTGATTGCCTGATGCTTCTTGATCCTGCCTCCAAATGGATACCCTTGTCAACTGCCACTGGCCCAGCCAGCAGTGGGAAAGATCCATATGCAACAAGACACCTCATGAAGCATCCAGTTGTGACTTTGGACAAATTTCTTTAAATCCTCAGAGCCTTGCTTTCCCCATCTGTAAAGAGAACTAATACACCTTGGCAGAGTCCTTAAGAAGATTGCACAGAATGACATATGGATGACATCTAATGCCAATTCCCAATACATGGATGGCACTCATTGAAGGGGAAAGTAAAGAAATGGAAATAGTCAACTTCAGTTATTGGAAAAGAAGAGACTCAAATATGAGCACTATTAAATGTTCATTGTTTGGAAATGAAAAAAGAGCAAGACTGTGTTCAGAGTGAATTTTCTGAGAGCAGTGGCCTCCAGAGCTTGGGCACTGAAAATGCAGACAGTGAAGAAGCTACATGACTAACACCTTGATAGGAAATATACCATCTCTCAGGTCCACCCAGGGTGCAATGGAAGCACAAAGGAACTCCCAGAGAGGAGGAAACTAAGAAAACTCCTTGGAAGAGGTGATGATTACGTTGAATTGTGAAGGGTGGATAGAATTGACTGAGATGGGAGTTAGAGCCCGGCCACATAGAGGGAACAACATGCATAAAGCCTCCAGAGTCCAAAATGATGTCAAAAATGACATCAACAACATCTTTGTCATCATACCTTTGACTACCTGCTATGTTGTAGGTACCATACTATGTGCTTTTTATGTGTTATTTCAAATTGCCACACCAGTCTGTAAAGTAGACATCATTACGCACATTTTACAGGCGAGCAAACTGAGACGTCATAGGTTCTGTAGAGTTGTGTACATGGTAAAGCTGGAACTGAAGAGCCCAGGCATGCTGACTCCAAAGCCCAGATTCCTTCTGCTCTGTTGAGGCCCTCCTTTGAGACATGAAAAGCCACGGTGAGTTTGGGGACTATTCATTGTGGTGGAGGTACGGCTGGGGAGTGAGAGAAACTCGGCTCCAGGAAGAAGCAGGGTGCAAGTCTCACACAGCTTTAAAGGCTGTTCTCGGGAAGGTGGACCATTTTCCTTCTCTGAGCCTCAGTTTTCTTTCCTGCATGTAAGGCAGAACAATGTTGGCGTTAAGAACATGGACTCTGTTGCCAAACTGCTTGGGTTCGAATACTGCAACTCCACTTATTAGCCTCTATGACCCTGTGCTAGTTAATGAACCTCTCCGTGTCTGAGTTTTCCCATCTGTAGAATGAGATAATGATTATAGGTGTTAATAAGGATTAAATGATTCAGTATCTGTAAAGGACTTAGGACAGTACTTGTTAAGAGTGATATAAAGGTTTTCTGTGGTTATTATCTAGCCAGTGAGGTAGATGGACCAGATGTTCTCAAGTATTCTCGAATCCTCTTTCCCTCTAACCTAAGCCTCCTCCTGACCACAGCTAGATCCTCACTGCAGGCCACCCATACCCTCTTAGCTAATTAAAGGAAGAATGACTTCTCCCTGACAACTTATCCACATTGCCCATATGTTAAAGACTTGCTCTACTCAACTCCTATGCAGAACCTTCTCCACATACCCCCATCCTAAAATTTCCCTGAAGCCTGAGTTATACACGCCACAGAACCTAACATCTCTTTCATTTTCTGATGAACACAATTCTTGCCTTCTCCATTCCACTGTTAGATCTCTGGGAGCAGAACTGTGTTTTCTATTTCTGAGATGCCCCAGAGCAAGCCCAGGAAAATGACTGACTGCTTGATGTTGGAAGAGCAGGGTGAAGCCTCTCTCTGAACCATTTCTGAATACAGTTGGTCTTGTGTGTCAGCAGAGGTGGTGGCACTTGACAGGGTGCAACTGGACATGACCAAGAAAACCTCCTTGTCCAAAATATTTCCTTCACTGGGGGCCAGGTGCTCCACCATCACTAATCCATGTCTGTGATTTAGGCTCCTTCCTCTTTCTATAGGACTTCCCAGGTGGCGCTAGGAGTAAAGAACCCGTCGACCAGTGCAGAAGATGTGGAAGACACAGGTTAGAATCCTGGGTCAGGAAGATCCCCTGGAGGAGGGGCATGGCAACCCACTCTAGTATTCTCGCCTGGGAAATCCCATGGACAGAGGAGCCTGGTGGGCTACAGCTGCATGGGGGGCACAAAGAGTCAGACATGAATGAAATGACTGAATGCACACGCACACTGTTTCTATTACCCTTTCTAAACGTGTAAACACTCATGGGATCTTTATAAGATGGAAAATGCAGCAAGATTCAAAATGGGAATAGGTGAAACAGTAGTGGGAAAAAATGTCACTGAAGTCAAATGTCCTTTTTCCAATCCTGGCTCTTCTTCTAACTCCACATAGAATTCTCATGAATCACAATCTGCGTTTCTGTCTGTATAAATAAATATTCACATATATAATTCCCAGCATCCCAGGTTCATGACTTGAACCTTCTATTATTCTACAGATTAATTAAATAGTGAAAATTCAGGCCTACCTTCAGGAAATAGTTCATGCATAGTATCTGTCTCTAAAGCTCTGAGATTGTTGATTGATACATCAGCTCAGAAATCAGTTTGGACATTCATCCAAAACTTTAAAAAGGTTCACATTCTTTGATCTACTAATTTCATTTCTGTGAAATCATCCCAAATACACACCAGAGCTTTATCAATGAAGACCTTAATTACAGCAATATTTATAGTAATGAAAAAAGAAACAGCCTATAGGCTAAATTATATGGAAAAGGCTAAGGAAGTTATAGATTGCAGTCATTCAATTGCTAAATAACCTTTAAAAAAGAACGCAATGGGGAAAATGTTTATGCTCTAAAGATAATATTTTAAACTTTGCAAAACTACATGTACAGTATTTTCACAATCATGTAAAACAAACATGTTGATATATGGCAGAAAGTAACACAACATTGGAAAGCGATTATCCTCCAATTAAAAATAAAAACCAAAAACTAAAAAGAAAAATAAAATGGAAAAATAACGTGCAAACAAATCATAAGAAAAAGTCTGCATAAAAGAAAGATTGAAATGTAATATAATAAAATGGTGGGATTTAGGTACAAATTTTTTCCTGAATTTTCTGATATGAACATATAATTTTATAATAAAACAATATTCTTTATTTAAAATATTCTATTTGACAGAACTTAATATGGCACAAATTGAAATATGAATGGTAATTTATTGGACAATAAAATGTCAAAAATCTTATCTCAGACGTTCAGACTACCCAACTCCAGTCTAATAAGCAGTGGCCTACCTCACAGACACAGAAGACAAATTTATGGTTACCAAAGGGGTTAAAGGGGGTGGGTAGGAAGAAATATGTTATGAGTTTGGGGTTAACAGATACACACTACTATATATATATAATAGGTTAAAACAAACAAACAAACAAGGTCCTACTGTATAGCACAGGGAACTATACTTGTCTAGCAATACCCTAAAATGCAAAAGAATCTGACAAAGAATACTATATACGTGTGTGTGTGTGTGTGTGTGTGTGTGTGTGTGAACTGAATTACTTAGCTGTCTACATGAATCATCTTAAAGAGATACAGATGTATAGAACAGACTTTTGGACTCTGTGGGAGACGGAGAGGGTGGGATGATTTGGGAGAATGGCAATGAAACATGTATACTATCATGTAAGAAGTGAATCGCCAGTCTAGTTTTGATACAGGATACAGGATGCTTGGGGCTGGTGCACTGGGATGACCCAGAGAGATGATATGGGGAGGGTGTTTGGAGGGGAGTTCAGGATTGGGAACTCATGTACACCCGTGGTGGATTCATGTCAATGTATGGCAAAACCAATACAGTATTGTAAAGTAAAAAATATAAATAAAAATAATGAGCACGAAAAAAAATTAAAAAAAAAGGGGCGACCAAGAGAGTGACCAACCATGTCACTCTTTACCTGTACGACTTTGGGCCAATCACTTAACTTCTCTGAACTTCCATTTACTCCAGGTATAATGTAGGAGTTAACTGGTTAAAACAACTCAGGGCATGCTCACAGTACACACTCAATAAAAGTTAGCTAATATTGATTATAATAGCACTGCTGTACTTTTCCCACCAAAGCTGATAGGAAGCAAAAATGAGAAGAGAAAATTTCCAGTAACAGGTTTTGCTTTTTGTTTTCTCTTTTTGTCCAGCATAATATGAAGACAGGTTTGACGGTCTGCCTGCATGCACAAAGTTACTTTTCTAATTTGTACACTTATGTTAGTGAAAAAGAAGCAGCAGAGAATAGGTTCTTATTATATATTTATTTTAAAAAGATAAATAAAAGGCATTGTACTATATAGAAAGAAGATGTGGGATTTACATAACTAGAGATTACACGTTTAAAGTCTGATGCGAAACCCCATGTAGGATCAGAAGAGGCTTTCTCAAGCATTAGCCCCATCCTCAGTGCTATTTCCAGGAGATAACAATTGCAGTCCTTGGCATAATCAGATTTGAACAAAACTATCTGTGAGGACGTTGAGGAAGTAGATTTATTTAATACCTTTCTCCAGTCCATAAAAGACTTGAAACAGCTACATGTGAAGATAAAATGGGGAGAGTGAAAGCAAGGAATAAGATCTTGCTAGCAACTGATGCACAGGAAAATAATGCATATTGTACAAAAGGAAAAGGAAGTAGTGTGGTTCTTTGAGTGTGTGGAAACTTTAGTGTACACACACACACACACACACACACACACACAAAGTCACAGCAGGCAACATGGCTGCTTAAATCTCTATGATTTAATACTGAACAATCATAGTTGAGATTGAGAATTCAAAACAGTATCTTAGGACTTTCATCCTAAAATGTTTAAAGAATCACCTAGATTCTTTGATGAACTACTGTACCATGTTTGGAAATTCTTGAAAGTTTCCTGGAGATTGTAACAAAGACACCACCTACCTTCCAAGAAAGGGTAGAGTCAACATAGACATGAAAGATAAACCTAATCTTACTCACAGGAAACATTTAAAAATAATTTCACAATAAAAGTTAAAAGAAAGGTAAGAAGAGCACAGGGAGCTGAATAACTATCGATACTACATTATGAAAGGAAAAAAAACCCTGATGAACAACATAATTTTTGTTGGTAACGGATGACAAACCTAACGGATTTTGGGTAGCAAACAACATAATATGTATTGACCTTAGAAAGGCTTTTGTTTCTGCTCCTGGCCATGACCTACTTATTAAGTAGCTTGAAAAATATGGTTCAGACCATATACAATTGGCACTAAAGGATGATATTGACAAACTACTTTTTGATAGTTCAAAAAGAACCAGAGGCAAGGAAGCACACTGTATTGTGTTTCTCAAGGAACTGACCTAATGCTGATGCTATTTAATATTTTCATCAATACTTAGTGGGTAGAAGACAAATACGCCTGCTCATTAAAGAAAAATTCAGTAATGAAGATTTTCATCCCAGAGATTACACAATAAATGGTAGCTATTTTTAACCTCTTCCAACAAAAGAAAATAGATCTAGAAGAGTATATGAAAAATGGACAGAGGAGGATACTAGTCTTTGACACATTATCTTCTAGGATAAAGCGAAGAGGAGGTCATAGAGAGTTAAAGTGGAACATATATAAATGATACGGATCTCAGAAAAGGAGTTCTTTATAGATATACAGATCAAGGGAATTAGTGGAAAAGGCTGAAAAGTCATTTACAAATACAACTGCAGGTCAAAATCTGATGGTGATGTGTGACTAGCAATCTATATACCTGTTGGAAAAAACTGCACCAGGGCACAAATTGCGAAATAGGCCTCAGGAGTGTATTTAACGCAACCACTCAGCAAAGAAGGTGAACTAATCAGCTAAAATGGACAGCATTCATCATAGCAAATTTTTCTCTGAGGGTAAATAGTTAAGGAGTTGGTTGCGGATGTAGCCTTGATGGATGCTACCTGGTGCAAAAGCATATACTCAGAAATCAAAAACACTCAACAAAATGCAGTTGAAGACGACAAAAAAAATTTTTTTTTTTTAAACAAATCAAAAACCATGATAGAAGGCCCGAAGGCCCCAGGTGATCACGAGGAAAGTGTGGAGCAATTCCATGGATCCCAGAATGGATTATGTCATTTTTTTAGTCCCTAAGAAGTAAGAAGAAGTGGGAGAGCAAGAAATAGAGTTGGCTAAAGTGACAATTTCCCAGAAAAAGCACATTGGAATACTTTTACAAAAGTCCAGATCTAACCAGATCATGGAATTCTAACAATGAGTATTAAAAACTGCATGATTGTGTAGAAGCACAATCTGGAAATCCCTCAAATAAGAAAAGACACAAAAAGTAAGGAGGAAAACATTCTTCAGTGAGTTACGGCAACATAGGTCGAAGGAGAGAAAACGTGCTTTTCTAACCAGTCCTCTTGGTCCTCATGCCAGTCCCTCCCATTGTCCCTTGGAGGGTCACTGCCAGATGATAGCCAGGAACAACTTGTAATAAAAGCAAATTCTGCGGACCTGAAAGGAGCAAAAATAAGAGGCATTAGGAGCACACAGTTGTTAATCTCTGTCTTATATAAGTCTTCACTTTTTCATTTGTTATTGAGGATTATTCGGGCACCTGTGAAACTTTGAGGCGAGAGGTTGTAACTTTTCTAATTCTCATAATATCTTTAAAAATAAACGTGCTTTTAAATTTCATAATTCATTGATTGGGAAAGGAAATGGCAACCCACTCCAGTATTCTTGCTTGGGAAATACTGTGGACATAGGAGCCTGGCAGGCTACAATCTATGGGGTCGCAAATTGTCGGCCACAATTTAGCAACTAGACAATATGTTAATACCTGCTTATTAAACATATAGAAAAAAGTATATAAAGCAAAATGTGAGAGCGTTCCTTCACATCTCAATCCAAATCCCTCCACAGAGCTAGAGCTCATCAGCATTGTTAGATCTGTTTCTGTATACTTACACACACACACACACACACACACACACACCCTTTTTAACTATATAGACTGGGATTGGCTCATGTCAGTACATACAGTTCTGTCTTAATCCTTTTAACAACTGCGTATCTCATAGTATTCACATGCCAGTTTCTTTAGCCACTGGCCTAACTGACAGACAATTGGATTATTTTCTATCTTTTCTAGCATAAACAATGCTGTGATGACCATCTTTATATGCACAAATGTGGACACATATTGAGTATTTCTATAGGATAGGAGACATTCCTAAGAGTGGAATTTCTTAGTATATTTGTAGATGCCAGGGAGCAGGAGAGGGGGAATGGGCAGGTAGTGTTAATGGGGACAGAGATTCAGTTTAGGAAGGTGGAAAATTCAGGAGCTGGATGATGGCGAGGGTTGCAGGACAATGTGAACGTTAGTGTCACTGAAAGGTACAGATAAATGTGATTAAAAGAGTATGTTTTATATCATGTAACTTTTACCACAATTAAAAAATTTTTACGTAGAATTTCTTGGCATACACATTAGAAGTTTTGATAGAAGCTTTAAAACTATCATTCCTGTTACAATTTACTCTCAAGGGTATATGAGAATATCTCTTCTGATATAGCCTTAACAACCCTGGATATTATCCTTTTTTCCCCATATCTGAGAGGCCAAAAAAAAAAAAAAAGCTATGTTTTTGTTTGGATTTGTATTTCCCCGTTACCAGTACTTAAGGACTCTTCTGCGTCATGCAGTGAGATTGAGCACTTGTTCATATGTTATTAAGGATTTGTATTTCTTCTGTGAATTTCTTGTTCAAAGACCTTTATTCATTTGGCTGTTGGCTTGTTTACCTTTTCCTTATTGGTTTTATATTAGTTCTTTGTAATTATGGATATCAACCCTTTGTTACATATGGTATATTTTCTTCTAAACTGTCACGTGTCTTTATCTTTTGTAACATCTTAAAATTATCTTCCTATAGGGTTTTTGTGTAGAAACCCAACAATTTTTTAAATTCCAGTTTTTAAAATTGTTTTATTTTTGAATAGAATAAAGTTAGTTTCAGTTGCATTCTCTGCTATATACATAAAGCTAATGTCTCTGAACGGGCTTCCCTGGTGACTCAGATGTTAGTAAAGAATCTGCCTGCAATGCAGGAGACCCGGGCTGGATCCCTGGGTTGGGAAGATGCTCCTGGAGAAGGGAGTGGCAACCCACTCCACTATTCTTGCCTGGAGACTTCCACGGACAGAGGAGCCTGAGGGCTATAGTCCATGGGATTGCAGAGTCAAATACAACTGAAACTGAGCAACTAATGCGTGCACACACACACACACACACACACACAATCTCTCTGACCAGTATATAGATTAAAGCTGAGCCAGGTTTTATCTGTTGAGTTATGCATTCTTTTCTAAAGCACTTAAAGGTAGTTTACACTCACTTCAAAATCCTATATTTCATGACATTTGAGCTGGGCCCTCCACATCATATGCCTACGTTTAGGACTTATGCTGTTAATGGGTTCTATGAACCAATCTACCTTCGTTGAGGCCTAAGTAGATGAGACGGCAACAATTACTTGCATCGAAACTCTTAAGTCATCCTAAACCACTGTTATTTCAATGTCCTGTATGGGATTTAAGGAGGATACAGGATTTAAGGAGGATACAATGAAATTCATCATCCAGGCCTCAAGAGAAGTCTATGTTTAGAGGGACAAAAACTCTGCGTCCCATTCCGCCTCATAGCACGTCAAATACGCCCAATGGCAACAGAATCTGTTGTATGAAACGTGCCAGTTTATGTCACAGTTTATTAGCTTGCCGTGTAACTGACAAAAGTGAAGCACTCGTAATTAGCTGACAGATTTGCATACCCACTACTCGTCACTACGATTTCAGAGCCAAGCATGGCTGTAAACAGGTTTTCTTCATTTTCAAACACGGCAGATAATATTTGGTAAAACATTCAAATTCTCTGGCTGCCTTCCACATTTGCTATCTTCCCAATGCTTAGGCCCCATATGGACAAACAACAAAGCTGAATATTTAGAGGGCCTTGATTCCCTCCCTCCAGGGTACACAATGTACATGGTTACTGCACCATCTTGTGGCCATATCTATGAACTGCACATTCTCTGCTAGTAGGCAACCTGCCAAGATCCTCTCTGCTAAAACCTTGCAACGCGGCCATCACCATCTTGTCTTCCTTTTCCCTCTTTCCAGCCGCCAAACTGGAAGGGAAAGGCTATGCTAGCAAGGCTTACCCACTGTGTTTCCTTCCTTCTGTCTTTCTCGCTCCTTTTTTCTCTCTCCTGTCTGGACTGCCTCAGTGCCTCAATTGGCTCTAAAGACTCAACCAGAAATCCTGAAAGTCGGGAAAGTGACTTTCACAATAAATTCTTTCTAAAAATACTATTTCTTTCACAGTATCATCTACCCATAGACATAAGTCTATGTTTGATTTTTGAACAACTCCCTTATGGTGCTGTCTAGCCCTTGAAGAACTAGTAAGAGGCAGAATAGTCCAAGGAAGGGCCCTCATTAAAAACAACAGCAACAAATTTAAAAATCAGTTTAAACGCTGCAGAAGAAAATCACCTTATTAGATCCATAAGGGCATCTCTCTGAGGGCTGTGACAATATGACATATTTAAGGGAGTAACAATGTTTGGAGACTGAGTACAATGAGGCTGAGTCAATCAGACCCACTTAAGTAGGGTTGAAGGAAACAGATTAGAGTTCTCTACTGTGAGCGAGTAAGGAGCATTTGATAGCTTACAGGTTCCAAGGAGTGAGTGCTGAGTCAAAGTCACTGGGTTGGCTTTGTAATCAACCCACTTGCCTAGATCAAACTCCATTTCCCAGTATTCCCTTTCCTGGATGTTTCAGTTAGAGTGGTCCACAAGAGAGATTCTTGTGGGAGATGTGGGGGAAGAAAGGAAGCAGAACCATGTCACACACTTTGTTGTGTATCTGCTGGCTTACTTTGTAGGTGTGAGGATGTGACTGGACCTATGACTGTTTCATCTTTCCCTGTATCCTCCTTCAGCTTCTCCAACTTCTGGACCAGGTATACATGTGTTTAGCTTTGTGACAAAGTGTCCTGGCCTCTGTGGGACAACCATGACATCAAGGTCAAGGCAACAAGTACTGCTATGTATTTCAATCCATCCTCATGGGTTCCACCACGTTCTTGCTTTCCTCTGCTTTACATCCATCCTTCCTTCCCAACTGCCTGCCCTGTGGACTTCAAACCTCAGCATCAGACAAAGATAATCACCTTACAGAGATGGCTTAATGAGCTCCCAAGATTGTGTGATCTCAAATTCCTAAAACAAATCTCTTCATAGATAGATATACACCCATGGTTCTATTCTCTGATTTAAATTCTGGCTAATACAGCCACATTATGGATGGACCACACACACACACACAAACCACTACATCATGAACTGTCCTTGAACTTAAGTGAAGCTTTTCCAAGAATATAATTCAATGAAGAAAGTCCCAAAACATATCCTCACAGGAAAAATTTAATCCAAACACAATGAGCAAGTCAATAAAAGGAGACAGAAGATGTCCAAAAGCACACTTTTACCCTAAAAATATATTTATAGTTCAGTAAGGGAGATAAGAAAAGCACATATACACAAAATAAAATTCAGGGCAGTATGTGATAAGCTTTAGAAGAGAGGTTCAAAGAATTGTCAGATTATCTTCCTGACCAAGGATCCACTATCAAACTCTATACAGAAATGACCACAAACAGCCTAGTTCATCACATCTAAGGATATGCCTACAGCTCTCAAGTTTTTCAAAGGATATATAAATCAGAGTGCAACATCCTAACAAGTTACATAAAGGCTTATTTATCACTGGAAAAGAGCTCGTAGAGAGGAGTTGCCAGGTTGGGAAGCTGCCCAAGGCCAACGAGCAGGATGCTGGGTCATATGCATTGGGGCCTGTTAAGAACTGAGTGAATGCCTGAGTTGGGGCACCCCCTGCTATAAGCAGCTGCTGTAATCTAAAGAACTAGCAGTTCAAGGACTGATGTTAGACTGCTGATGGTCCAAGGCTGTCCTGAGAGGAAAATCCAAGATAGTGAACATAGAAGTCAGAGTGATTCTTTCCATTACAAGTGTCTGTACGTGATAAAAGCCTTTACAGAGGAATTCATTTCAATATCCCTCAGTCATTAACTAATTCATCAGCAAATATGTATTGAGCACCTGAAATGTGCTTCTTCTCTCCTCTGATGCACTGCCTCTTTGCAGGACTAGCTCCTTCTCATCCTTCATGTTGCTGTTTAAATGTCACCTGCCAAAGTAATCTTCCTTGTTCACTCTAAATATTTCCTCTTTGTTATCCTTTATCACTTTCATCTATACATTTCCTTTATGGCATTTAGCATGGTCTGGCATAATAACTGACTTGTAATCTGTTTTGACTAATAGTGTTGAATGCTAAACCGTAAGCTCCACAAGAGGGGGTATCACGTCTCTTCTATTTATATCTGAATATCCAAGATGAGTGCACACCCAGTCACACAGTAAGTTAAATATTTGTTGAGTGAATCACTAGCAGGACTACGTGAACTGAGAACTTTCAGATGTTCAAGCTGGATTTAGAAAAGGCAGAGGAACCAGAGATCAAATTGCGAACATCACTCGGCCCATAGAAAAAGCAGGATTCCAGAAAAATATATACTTTTGCTTCATTGACTACACTAAAGCCTTTGACTGTGTGGATCACAACAAACTGGAAAATTCTTCAAGAGATGGGAATACCAGACCACCTATGCAGGTCAAGAAGCAACAGTTAGAACTGGACGTGGAGCAACGGACTGGTTCCAAATTGGGAAAGGAGTACGTCAAGGCTGTATATTGTCACCCTGCTTATTTAACTTCTATGCAGAGTACATCATGAGAAATGCTGGGCTGGATGAAGCACAAGCCAGAATCAAGATTGCTGGGAGAAATATCAGTAACCTCAGATATGCAGATGACACCACCCTTATGGCAGAAAGCGAAGAGGAACTAAAAGAGCATCTTGATGAAAATGAAAGAGGAGAGTGAAAAAGCTGGCTTAAAATTCAACATTCAAAATCTAAGATCACAGCATCCAGTCCCATCACTTTATGGCAAATAAATGGGGAGACAATGGAAACAGGGACAGACTATTTTCTTGGGCTCCAACATCACTGCAGATGGTGACTGCCGCCACCGCCTGCAAATGAAGACACTTGCTTCTTGGAAGAAAAGCTATGACCAACCTAGACAGCATATTAAAAAGCAGAGACATTACTTTGCCAGCAAAGATCCATCTAGTCAAAGCTATAGTTTTTCCAGTAGTCATGGATGGATGTGCGAGCTGGACCACAAAGAAAGCTGAGCACCAAAGAATTGATGCTTTCAAACTGTGGTGTTGGAGAAGACTCTTGAGAATCCCTTGGATGGCAAGGAGATCCAACCAGTCTATCCTGAAGGAAATCAATCCTGAGTATTCATTGGAAGGACTGATGTTGAAACTGAAGCTTCAATACTTTGGCCATCTGATGAGAAGAACTGACTCATTTGAAAAGACCCTGATGCTAGGAAAGATTGAAAGCGGGAGGAGAAGGGGACAACAGAGGATGAGATGGTTGGATGGCATCAGCTCAATGGATACAAGTTTGAGCAAGCTCCGGGAGGTGGTGATGGACAGGGAAGCCTGGAGTGTTTCAGTCCATAGGGTTGCAAAGAGTCGGACATGACTGAGTGACCGAACTGAACTACCAGGACACTGGAACTAAAAAGATAATTGGGACGGGCCAAATCCATGCTTTCTTGGGGCTCACAGTCCATCAGAGGAGGGAACTGGGCAAGCAGAAGAATGATTGGTAGAAATGGCCTCAAACAGTTTAATTCATCACCTCTTAAAGATACTCCTACCCCATCAAGTTTTTTAAAGTTAACCTTTTTTGGAGTATATTTGCTTTACAGTGTTGTGTTAATTTCTACTGTATAGCAAAGTGAATCAGCTATATGTATACATATCTCTCCTCTCTTTTGGATTTCTTTCTCATTTAGGTCACCACAGAGCACTGAGTATACTTTCCTATGTTATACAATAGGTTCTCATTAGTTATCTATCTTATATTTAGTATCAATAATGTATATACATCAATCCCAATCTCCCAATTCATCCCACCCCCAATTTTCCCCTTGGTGTTCACACATTTGTTCTCTATGTCTGTGTCCATCAACAGGTGAATGGATAAAAACATGTGGTGCCTATATACAATGAGGGTATTACTCAGCCATTAAAAGGGATAAAACTGGTTCATTTATAGAGACATAGATGGACCTAGATGCTGTCATACGGAGTGAAGTAAGTCAGAAAGAGAAAAACAAATATCATATATTAATGCATATATGTGGAATCTAGAAAAAAATGGCATAGATTATCTTATTTGCAAAGCGGAACTAGAGACACAGACCTATCAAGTTTTTGAAGTGTGTGTAAATCAAAGAGGACAAGGTCATGCAAAAGACTATTTGCTATTCTGGGATGAGTGCTGGGATGGGGGTTGACACAGAGTTTGAGGGGAGCACAGGGAAGAAAGGACTGAACCCAGTTTGGAAGGGATCTGGGAAGACTTGCCGGAAGCAGTGATGTCAAAGCAGAATCTGAAAAGAAGGCAGGGATTACTTGTGCGAAGAGGATGCCTTTCTGTGTGTGGTTTTTAGGTGGAGGAACAAGCAATGCTGATACAGAAGGCAAAAGAGAGGCGGATATGGAATAGCATTGAAGGTGGAGAGAACAGAATGTGTAAAATGCCTCAAGGTGGAATAAGAGACAATGGGAAACCTCTAATAGCTCCTCTCAGCTGGTGCCTGGGGTGTGAGGGGCAAGTGTTGAGAGAGAACACAAACGAGTGACACATTCTGAGAGGTCTTGAATGCCAGACTTTGGACTGACACTTTAAGATAGCCATTGAGTGTGCTTTATTTACAAACATTATCATTTTGTTGGTTATATGCCACCAGGGATTAAAATTAAATGCATGAAATTATGCTAAAATTTAGTACTGATACTAAAGATAACCATAGTTTTCAGAAAAACTGAAACTTAGGACTGATCTTGGATTAGAATATTAGAAACCATGATTATCATGGAAAATGCAGAGTCCATGGCTGATATACTGGAATCAACACACAGGAAATTCTGAGTACAAAGCCAAGTACACCTTGTGCATCTGCTAAATATAATAATAAATGCCAGTATTACTGAGAATAGCCATGGTTCTTTTCCATCAAAAAAGGGAACTTTAGACAGTACTGTGTCAAATAAAATGCCCAGTATATGTAAAATACAGTACTGGACCCCAGAGGGGAACAGAGGAGAAACATATAAAAAAATAGAAATCTAGTTTCTGCAGGGATTTTAGTAAATATTTCCTTTTAGTGATAATGAATTCAATTACTGAGTAACTTAGAGTTCAATGAATGGTTGAGGTGGGGGAAGACTGTAAAACATTACCAAGAAAAACAGTGTAAGTGTTCCATTAAAAGTTTCTGTATGAATAAAGCATATGAGTTCAAAATAATAAATTGCTTCAATGCTAGAAATGTTTACCTATATTAATCCAATCTAATTGCAAAAGTACCAGAAGGCTGTTCTAAAGTGCTTTGCATGTTTTAACTCATTTAATCATTACCACAAACCTATGGAGTAAATACTATTATAATTTCAATCTTAGAAATAAGGAAAGGCTCAGCAAAATGAAGTCTGGGTCACATAGCTAATAAGCCAAGGCTTATTAGAATTCATTAAAACTTTGTTAAGATGGCAATCAGCCTAAGTAAGATTTTATAGAGTCTGTTAGAATCAATGATATCTCAAAAACTCCTATTTAAAACCATTTTGGAAGACCAATGCCTAAGGCAAGAAATAAAGTTCAAGTAGTCAAGGGTCAATTTCAAGGAAGGTGGCTTTCAATGGTGAGTCTTGGCAGAGAGGAGCGCTTTGGGCATTTAGTTGAGTGTGGACTTCCATCTGTAGACGGTGCAGAGCTCCCGGCACTTTCTGAGAAGGGCAGTGCAGGATCAGACCTATGATTTAGGACAATCGCTCTCCACTGTACCTGAGCATCTTGGAATCTCCTTAGGATCTCACTCAAAAGGCGGGATCTCTCACTTTGCGCCTGAAAGTTTGATTCAGAACCTCTGCAGTGGGGCCCAGGGTATTTGCATCTTTAAACAAACACGTCAGTGAGGCTTCTGAGGCCTCAGGTCCATGATTTAGGTTTTGAGATGCAGTTTGAGGAAGATGAGTGTGGTGGCTGAGAAAGAAGCTGAGAACAGGAGAATAATTAAGGAGTTACTTTGACCACTTGGATGGGCTACATAGAAACCTGACCTTGCATGGGAGTGCTGGGCAATCAAAACAATGACCTCCCTGTCAAGTTCCCTGGAGTCTAAATAAAGCATGCTTCCAATGACAGTGGACACTCGGGAGCACTGGGAAACTACTGATGACTGTTAGGTCAAGTTCATTCTTGATAAATCCTATGCATCTTGGCTAGACAGTGCTGAGGCTCCTTACTCAACCTTCCTTCCTAGTCGTTTACCTTTGCAAAGCCTAAATCTGCCTCTTGGGTCAAATTCACAAAGTCTTTACAATGGAATCCCAAGGACCTTGATGGGCATATGGTCCTGCTCTAGCTAGTTTCAGGAGCAGAAAACATTTTCCGACCTGACAGGAAAAAAAACACTCATGTGTTTGAATTAATCCTTGAGAAAGCTGGTAAGGTTGGGTTCCAGCTGGCCTATTAGGGCCCATCGAGCTATGGTAAAGCCCTCTCTTCTAAAACTTGACAATTCCTTTCAGGTCCTCTGAAGTCACATGAAATCCAATGGAGCATTTTAAAGTCACAAAAACTGTTAAACTTTCCTTAGGCCCAGTTAGGCATCAGTAAATCTTAGTGAGCGTTGTGAAGTCACAAGATTTAAGCCAAGCACAAAGAGAGTAGAATGTATACAATTTAATGAGACTTAATGAGGATTCTTGAACCTTATCCTGCCCTTCAGGCAAACAAGGTCAAAAATTTAAAAGTCAAATGACAGGGAAGCAAAATATTCTATTTCTTTTTTTTTTAAGTGAAGTGAGCTATACCTCAATTTACATGACTTGAGTGTCGCCTTCCCTGAGGGCCCCTTCGTGACTGCTAATATAATAAACTAGGAGGTGTTTTTAATGGGTTACTGGCCCTCCTCCTTCCTAGGGGGCATAGATGCATTTTAATAGGATTTCCAGCACGAAGTAGAGACTTGGAGTGTGGGAATTCCAAGCACCCACCTGTGTCGGTGGGGGAGGTAGCTGGATCTCTGGAACCCTCTGGGATCTCAGGGTGCAGACAGGCCCATACTCTGACAATATAGGGTGGGGAGGTGGGTGGGAAAGGAAGAGGCCTGGTGGTGAGTCATCCTTGGCTAAGTAGGTCCCCAGTCAGCAGGGGACATCAGATAATGCTGGAGAGAGTATCCGTGACTCAATTGGCATTTTGTTGGTTAGATCTTTCAGGAGGTCTGTCACTGGCTACATTCAAAGCTCAGAAGTAAACCTTAGGGCAGGTCTTTATACATTTTAATTATGTAAAAATCCTGTTTTATATATACACACACATATATATATGTATATATATATTCAATTCTTCATCTCAGAGTCAGCCTTTAGCTGTTAAAGAGAGGCATTTACCAGACAGCTAGTTTTCATATTAGGAACAATAATAATGATAATACTATCAAACACACATTAAGTTTATTTTGTGTCAGACTCTGTTCTGAGTCCTTTACAAATATTAACTCTTTTATTTCTCACAATAACCACTTGAAGTTGGAGCTGTACTTTTCTCCATTTATAGGGGAGGAAACTGGGGCATGGAGAGGCTAGTGACTTCTTCAAGGTCACAGACATGGTAAATGGTGGGACTGAGATTCAAACCCAGGCAGTATGGATCCAGAGCCTACATTCTCAATCTATATCAGTAGTAATCTATTTGGGGGCTTAGGGGTTTAGGGTCAACCACTCACTATATTCTCGTTTTGGAAGGAAAACCAGGATACATTGCTGAGCTTTAAAAAAGGAAATTGAGAACTATATGGTATGGTTTCATTTTTGTGTTGTATGTTGGGGGAGAGAGAAAAAGAGTGAGGGAAGAGAGAAAGAGAGATGTTAGATTTGAATGTGAAAAGGACAAGGCAGTCTGGAAGAAATCATATAATTCCACTAGTTATTTTGGAAGAGTCAGAATGTGTAGGTAATGGTTCATTTCATTTTTTACTTACATGCTTCCATATCGTTTGCAGTTTTTACAAGCATGTAATAAAACACACACACATTGAAGAACTAATTAAGCTTTTAACTATACTTTCTGACACAGCATTTGGTTAGATGTCCATAATTTTGGGGGAAAGATCAGATTCTTCCCTGTTCTCAGGCCTCATGAAGTGATTTGCATATAATAGTAGGTACCCCATAAATGTGGGCTTTCCTGGTGGCTAAGACAGAAAAGAATCAGCCTGCAATGCAGGAGACCTGGGTTCCATCCCTGGGTTGGGAAGATGCCTTGGAGGAGGACACGGCAACCCACTCCATTATTCTTGCCTGGAGAATCCCCATGGAAAGAGGAGCCTGGCGGGCTACAGTCAATGCGGTTGCAAAGAGTTGGATACAGCTAAGCACACACCCCATAAACATTAGTGTGGTGTTGTTGATTGGAAAGTATGTTGATAGAAGTATGTCTTCTCTCTGACCCTGGAATCATTACAGACTATGCTGAGATTTTACTCTTTGGGAAATTTGGACTGGCTCTCTAGCTCAGAGGTTGACCAATTTTTTTTTCTCTCAAGGGCAAGAAAATAAATATTTTAGCTTTTTGGGTCATCAGTGTTTCAGCTGTTCCTGCCTCTGGGGTTGTAAGAGTAGGCAGAAGAAATATGCAAAAATATGGGCGTGGCTATGTTTCAACACACTGTTATTTACCAAAGCAGGTGGAGAGACTTGGCCTCAGGTCTGACATTTTTGGACCTCTGGTCTAGCTGCTCAGAACAATGTTATTTACACTGAGAAATAGCTGATTTGCTTTTCTCAAGATAGGTTTCTCCTGCAGTTTTAAGTGTTAGTCGCTCAGTTGGGTCTGTCTCTGTGACCCCATGGACTGTAGCCCACCAGGCTCCTCTGTCCATGGAATTCTCCAGATGAGGATACTGGAGTAAGTTGCCATTCCCTTCTCCAGGCCATCTTCCCGACCCAGGAATTGAACCCGGGTCTCCTGCATTGCAGGCAGATTCTTCACCATCTGAGCCACCAGGGAAGCCCTTGTTCTGCAGGTCTGATTGATGTGTTATAAATTTACTTTAGAATTTTTGAGGTCTTGATCAAGTTCCTCTGGTGTTTTAGACCATCAGCTCATCTCACTCTGGCTATTCCAGACATTAGGATTGCCCTATTCCACAATCCCACAGGATTATATTTGGAGTCAGCACACACTGTATCTTGTTAGACTCTTTACAACCCGCCCCCCACCCCCAGCCCGGGCTTTGTCTGTTTGCTTGTTTTGATTCCCAGTAAAGACAAGAGAGAAGCAGTCCTCGGAACAGGACAATAAAACTTGGAGTTGCAGATCACCAGCCTAGCCGAGTCTGTTGCTCTCTTGGGTGTCTCAGGCATGGGGAAAGTGCGATTGTCTAAAGCCTGGCCTGTGAGTCTTTTAGAGTTCTTTTCACTTCCAATTCCCTACCCCATGAAACAAAATCATCTGTGCCAGTGTAACAGTTCTTTAGAACTGTTCCACCTCTCAAAGACAGCCTTGGTTTTACTTTGCTGTAACTCCTACTGAGAATCCTAAGTCCTTAGAAACCGGGCCAATTAGTTGTTTCTTCATTAGAGCTCCTCTCTGGGCTGCCTCAGTAGCCCCTTTCCGCAGTCTCTGTCCCCAGAAGCAGAGTGCAGGTTTGCAATGGTTTCCCCATTTCAGCAAGTACTCTCCAAGAATATCCTCCTGGAGGGTAAAGAGAAATAATCTTTATTTCCTAAATATTTAGTTCTTGAGTCTGGAGGGCTACAGTCCATGGGGTTGAAGAGTCAGACACTACTGAGCAGCTAATACTTGAGCTCTATATTCCTGTTCACAGTTCCTCCCAAGAGGAGATCATGGGGCTCTCTGGCAATCAAGAACTTTGACCACCCAATTATTGCTCAGTGAACACTTGATGGGCAGAATTTTGTAAGTATGAATAGTTGGTAGGCTGAGTATAGTTAAACTCCTCAAATTCTGTAGCTTTCTTCCCTCTAATCCCATGATCTGGCATCTAAATTCTCTTTTGAAAAAGACAAGAACAAATCATCCCCACCCATAGTCATAACCACAATTAAAAAAAAATATATGTACATTGAATATAATTAGAAGATATGTCTTCATAACTTTCAAAGCCAATACTTTAATGCTCACCTTTAACCTATATCCCCAAAAGAGGGGGTAGATAAAAATAAAAAGTATTATTTTTCTTTCCCACATACTCTTAAATGTCAAGTATTTCGTTGAATAATTTGAAATTAAAACACTCACATATTTCATTTGCATAGCATAACGGACAGAATAGCCCCACCAAATTCACGTGTTGAAACTCTAATCCCACTGCGATGGTATTAGGAGGTGTGGCCTTTGGGAGGTGATCCATGGGAGCCCTCATGAATGGGACTAGTGCCCTTATAAGAAAAACCCAGAGAATTAGCTAGCTACTTCCTGTGATAAGAGGACACAGCAAGAAGACAGACTTCTGAAACTGTGAAGAGAGCCCTCATCAGAACCCAGCCATACTGGCCACCTGATCTCAGACTTTTGGCTTCCAGAACTGTAGAAAATAAGTTTCCATTGTTGACAAGCCACCCAGTTTTTGGTATTTTGGTATAGCAACCAGAGCTCACTAAAACACATAGCCAACTTTGTCTTTCAGGTATAACTTTGTTTTATTCAAAACAGAACACATTCTGGACCCTCAGGAGGAAGTACCCAAGGTTAAGGTCATTGGCACATGCTACGTTAGAGTGGCTCATCTCATCTCCATATCTGGTGGCCAAGAGGAAAATAAGAAACTCCTTGAGAAAAGAGAATTCTCTCTGTGATGTCATGATGTCTAGTGGCTGCAAACTTTGAAATCACGAAATAACTCAGCATCTGTAATTTAAACTTTATTTTATATCTATTGTTAAATTACACAAAATCAGTAAATGGTTTGTAAAGCTACATCATTGGACAGATGTTTACAGTTGAAGTAATGGGATTTACATGATGATGACCAAAATGTATATTTATAACATCCCCTATATACAATAAATCAGTATAGACAGAGAAAATGCACTTAATCTCTGCAAACCATGCACACCACAGCAATAACACAAAATATTTTTTTTCTGTAACAAGCTTTTCCACTGGCTCGGGCTTCATCCTGCTTTCCAACATTACCTATCAGCTTTAATAGCAAACATCATCCATTAAAACAAAACGAAACTGAAATACCACAGTGATCTACAGAATCATTAGTTTAAAAACACAAAGTACACAAAATAGTTTCACTCTAAAACAGTTTGACTTTAAGGTATTTTGGATTTTGAGAATTTTTTTCCTTTCAGTTTTCCAGTTCTCAGATTCCCAGGACTGCGATACTGTCAGGCAAAATAAAATTTAAATCTACTGATACAAGTGCAGAGTCAAAAACATTTTTTAACCCAAGTACTCAGCTTCTTGTCCAGTTTGTGGCCTTATTATTACAGATGAAATTAGATCATGCAAATGAGCAGATTGTACAAGATGTGACTTTATGGTCACATTTCTAAGCATGTCCCTCATGAAAACATAAACGCCACTTGCAGTTGCCTTTCTGATTTACAGCCAGAGGCTTAGTGTAAGTCCTTACAAAAGGATAGCAAAACCCATAATATGGAAGCTGCCCAGAATCAGGATGTTTGCTAGCACAGTGGGTTATATACTTCTTTTTGGTCCATGCAATTCAAACTTGATACCCTGAAAGTGTTTTTGCACAGACTTCTAATACCAAATCGCTTTCTTCAACCCATATGCTTCTGATGTTTAACCTCACTGCAGAATACTTTTGCCTTTTGTTTTCTCAAAACTAAAGCTGGTACAGGGCTCACCCAAAGCATCGAGGTAAAGCTTTTGGTGTTATTGAATAACGTTGGCTATCCTAGTGCTTATTCCAACCTCGTTTTCTCTTGTAATTGTTTACACTCTGTCAACATGAAAAAGAACTAATGGGCTAGAAAGAGCCAGCCCAATTGGAAACATTACAATAAAAATGTACAAAAAGTAAATAACGATTCATTCACATTCAGGTTCAATTCTATCCGATCAAGAACAAAATACTAACTTCAGCAATATTTTAAGACACACTATCCTGTTCAAGAGTTTCTTGATAAGGATCTCACTACACAAACATTGATAAGACAATTCTATAGAAAGAAAGTCCTGACTTTAATCCAGGATTATATATCACAATAAATTCAGCAACACACCATTTAGATGATGAAGAAAGATTCTAAAACGGGTTAGTTTGGAATGAGCACAACTCGGAGAAGCTTTAAAGTGAATGAGAAGCAGCGCCAAAAAGATTCCAGAATTGTTGAAATTACAGTGCCCAGAAATCGTCTGGAAATTAGATCTTTACATTGGTACTCCATTCGGAAAAAGTGTTGGTTTAATATGAGATACACCCTGTTTAAAACCTTTAAATAGCAGAAGGTAGAAAAAGTTTAAAATTTTAAACATCTCAAATAACAAGATGAGTCCCTTTCTACTCAAAAGCCAATATTTTTACATAAAACTGCTCGTGTTTGGGAGAGAAGTTTTCCATTTTCTACAATTTGGTAAACTCTACCATCAGTTCTTATTTTATTTAAATAGATTCTTGGTTATAATCAGAAGAAAATGAATTTTCGTGTTTAGTTTGTTTTATGTTATATTCATGCTTACCCCAGGGAAAAAATGTTTGCTTCCAAGATTGGGTTTTGACAGTGCATCATGAATAATGTAAAGTCCATTTTTAGGCATAAGTTAAAATGGTCACATTTGGTGTTTCCTTTTTGTCCCTATGACTAATTTAAGAACTTCTTAAAATATCTAAACAGCAATTTCTGGTGAGTCTGGTTTGGCTTTTGGATTTTATAAATACTCCAACAAACCAAAAAAAAAAAAAAAAGGCCATTTAATTGCATATTGAAATTTGTTTTACCCACGCACAGTAGAACACTGAATTGAAAGGCAACTGTAAAGGCGACATCTTAACTTTTTGAACTTCCAAACTTTAGGAAGCAGGCTGTGTTTGGACACTCTCGTGTTTGAGGATTTGCCCTATTTTGACTGGCGCTTTGGGAGAGTGTGAAAGCCTTTGGGAGCCACTTAGCGCCACTTCTCCACGCTGCCTATATAGTCATGGGTGCCAATGCTGGTGTTGCCTTCGCTCTGCTCTTGGCCTGGATTCTGCTTCTGGCTTTCCTGGCTCTCCTTTGGACTTGGATTCTGACCCGAGCTCTGAGTCAGATTCTGAATCAGATTCTGAAACAGATTCTGAGTCCCACTCTGACTAGCATTCAGGTTGGGGTTCTGACTCGGATTCTGACTCGGATTCGGGTTCTGGCCCTGACTCTGGGTCTGGTAATGGGTCTGAAGGAACCTTCCCTTCAGAAATTTGCGTTGTTCCTGACGCTTCCGTCTAGCTTCCTGATGCTCCTTCTGCCTCATAAACTGATACCTTTGCAAAAGAGATCTTTTGCATAGCTGTACAATTCCATATCCAGAAAATTCAGTCCCTCAATACGTTTTTGGAGTTCCTCATTGATTTCTACGCTAGAGGCCCTAGTGGTGTTATACTGGGTAAAGGGAGAAATAAAGTTCATGTTGAAGGTTTTCTCAAACAGATACTGGGTCTTCCGCTGAAACTCAGTGAGGCCGAAGAATGCCATGTGCTTCAGATTCGATTTGGCGCTTTCCAGGAGGACCTTGTTCCTCTGCTTTTCGGGCATGACTGACAGGTTGTAGCAGCCAACGAGTGTGAGATCGGAGAGCATGCGCACCTGGCGGTTGTTGGCTAGGTTATAGGGACAGTCCATGAACTCTTTCAGGGGGCAGCCGGACCAGTCGTCTCCAGTGTAGCAGCTGGGCAGCTCTTCAGAGGTTGGGGGCCTGCCGTCGCAGACGTGGAGGGACGCTTTCCATGTTGCCCCTCTCTGGACATGCCTCCACTCACTCAGGTACCGGGACACTGGGTCGCGGAGGATGGTGATGTAGTGGAAGTTCCTGTGGACAAAGCACAAAGGCCGGTGGTCAGGGCTGCGGCTGACATAGGTGGAGTCAGGGGAGGGGCAGGGCATATGTGATGTTCACTGGTCAGGAAGGGAGGCCAAAGTAAAATGACGGCAATCTGGTGGCAGTTGTCCTGTGGACTGTGCTATTGTTCCCTCTATGAGGCCTGCTAGCCTGTCCAGAGAGCTCCTTTTAAAGCATATACATCGGGTGGAAAGGCCACTCCCCCTTCCTCCTTCCCCCTCTGTTTCTCTCTCTCCAGCTAGTGACAAAGTCCTCCCAATGACCTCATTTATTTCCTTCTCCCCACTCCCAAACTCCCATAACTGATCATGAAATGGAGACTCGATGGAAACGAATGATTTTACTGAAGTGATAAGAGGTTGACAAGTACTCAAGTTCTAATCTTTCTCACTAAATACACAAAAGCATTCTTCTAATAGCTAGTCTAATCAGGATATCTTATTAACAAAACCTTGTTGAAAGAGTGTCTGATATGATGCTTTTGATTCTGGCTGCTGTCATAACATCATGGCTCCTACGTGATGGCAGTGGAATGTGAAGATACGCAGAGCAGCCCGGAACCTCCAGAAATAAACACTGTGGTTAGTTCCTGACTGAAATAGACATGGTAGCTGCCAATGGCATATATATAAGTTACTACCTCGATATCTGCCTTCACTCACGTGCTAATATTCCCAGCAGAGGCAAGTTAACTCTATTAGTTCCAAAATGCCCTTTTTCTTTACCCACTGAAAGGACACCTGGATGTCAGCATGTATGGAGGCTTTGCTGTGTTACTGTCTTCACTTTAAAGCTGCAAACTGATAAGAGTTCTTGGCTCACATAGCAGACTAGTAAACATTTAAACCGCATACCCACACACATCCATATAGAGCAGGTGCACTCACACTCACACACACACACATACAAACACACATGCACACACAGCAGAAGCATCCTGGCTTATGATGTGATCAAGGGAAAAACAACTTTGCAGCTGTACTTTAATTAAGAAATGAGCTTCCACTCAGGTTCAGTGGATGAAGGATGAGGTCATGGATGGGCCTATTATGGAAGGAAGATGACAATAAACACTGAATATTAACATTAATTTCTTAAAGGAGACCTGGGGAATGGCTTGTAGTTTTTCTGAAGTTTATTCTTTTCCACCTGAAGGATGCTGCTTCTGCACCCAGATAGAACCAAGTCAAGCACCCGACTGGCTAGGTCTGCTGGCTGATGTCCTCTGAGCAAACATTCCTCCCAAGTCTTGGGCTCTGAGCAGTTCAGGCACCCTGGAATCTATCCTGTGTGCTTCTCTTCTATTCATGGTGTTCCCTCTGCCTGGCATAACCTTCCTTCTTTAACTGGAAAATTGTAGGCATCCTGCAATTTCCAGTCCAAGTATGATCTCTCCTCCGAGAAGATTTATTCCACTCCTACTGCCAGTCATCATCTCTTCTTCAGTGACACTTCCACAGTTAACCTTTGCTAAAATATTTTTGATACTGAATCACAATTTTTTGTTTGTATTTCTGTTTAAAGTAGGTTTTCTGCAACAAGAACTCTACATATTCTTAACTCTCATCTCATTCTTTTCAATGTTGTACCAGACAAAAAGCAGAATCCAAGTAACTCCTTTAATTACTTATTTAATGAAATATCCCAGGGAAGAAGAATGAGAGAGTTGGGAACTGGGAAGTTCATGCATCATTATATTAAAAACTCTGGAGAATCTAAGTGACTGGCAAAAACCATAAAAATTAAAAATATCACTTTCTATGATATCGTGGAGTAAACAAGCATGGGACACAAGAGAAGCATCCTGGAATGAGGCTGGAGGGGTGGCAAACCCACGTTGACTGGCCTCACACTTTTGCCTGGCTGCGGCCACTCAAATTCATTTCTGTAAAGACCCACTGCTAACAACTAGCAGCTTTTCTTTCCCAGTATCCTTGACCAACAAAGGTGACTGCTGTTCCCATTGGCTCCGAACTTCTATTCCTTGCTTTGGTATTCATTCATTCACTCCTTTGGTACAGATTTATTAAGCCTTCATGCTAGGCCTGAGGCCACAGCTTCATGGCAATTAGTCTAATTATTTGGGGAAAAAAGAAATTTATGAAGACCAGTGACACACTTGGATTAGTCTTTCAACAAGCTTTTCCAGGCATGCATTATAAATGGGTGTTTAAAAGCCCCATGATGGAGTCACCTTCATGCTCAGCTGACAGTCCTCCAGCCCACATTTGTTTTACTGATTTAAGCCAACAGTGACATCTTCTGGTAAATTCTAGAGTGCACCCTTTGTGCATGCCTGTGGCTCTGCTCCCTAAAAACTCTCCCTTGTCCTTCAGAGCAGATAGATCATAACCACCAGGGTTAGTGTCTGAACCAGTAAGCACCATCCCCACGTGGAGAGAGAGAGGAGGCAGACCAGGAATGCAAAGGCGGATATTGACAGAGCCTTTCATGTTACGGGCGTGTCCCTCCTCCAAACTGAAGGTCTCTCCTAGTGCCTGTATGAAAGGAGGGCTGTCCAAGGTGGGCAGCCTCAGGGTCTCTGCACTGTGCGATTATCACAGCAGCAGAGAAATTTAGAGGCATCTACACGTGTGCATATCCATATTGCTGGTAATGACAGCTACCATTCACTCAGATGCCAATAGCTCTGGAGAGTCAGGGATTGCCAGCAGCCCTCTTCTTCCAAGGAAAATAGGTCCAGGGTGCCAGACTGCCTCAATTAGAAACACTTGATGCTGCTCAGAAAATGATCCTTGGGTGAAAAGGAAGATCAGCCAGAGGTGGGTCTCCAGGAATGTCCAGTGGCCTCCCAAATGGCATAGTGTGTTGGAGGTGGAAAGGCAGGTGCAGATAACACCTGGAAGATTTCACAGGGCTAAGGATTGAGGATGCTCATTATTCTAAGTGAAGGGTTGTCAGGGAAATGTCGGAGAAGACCCTGCCACACCCAGAGCAACTGAGGGTGTGAAAGCCCAAGCCAATGGCACAGTGAGTGGAGAGGCAAAGGAGCACTGAAACATAGGTGGCACTCTTCCTGTGCTTGTTTGCTCAAGCATCTGTGTGACTGGCTCTGGAAAAGGGCCTGATTATTGGTGTTCAGTTGCTAAGTCATGTCTGCCTCTTTGCGACCCCATGGACTGGGGCATGCTAGGCTTCCCTGTCTGTCCCTCACTGTAAGAAACCGCCGCGGGAAGAAAAAGCCGCCTCTAGGGACCGTTGATGAAAGCCTTTATTGGGCGGTCGCTCTCGGGCAGAACTCCCGGGGGGCAAGCGAGGAAGGGAAGGGAGTCTGCAAGGTATGAGGGGGTGAGGAAGGGGTTTTTATAGCCAGGGCTGGCATTCAAACCAGGTTTTTCCATATAAGGTAAAAGCGCGGGCTGCAGCAGTGATTGGTGTTCAGGGGCTCCGTGCCAGCACCTGATTGGGCCAGGCTACAGGGGGTTGTCCCTGGAAGTTTGGTCCGCCCCCGGTTCCTGTTTGGGCATCGGCCAACTGTCCGGACTTGTCCGGGCTTGTCTGGGGCATGTCTTGACATGCCCAACCTTTCACTCACCATCTCCTGGAGCTTGCTCAGACTCATATGCATTGAGTCGGTGATGCCATCCAACAACCATCTCGTCCTCTGTCTTCCCCTTCTACTCCTGCCTTCAATCTTTCCCAGCATCGGGGTCTTTTCTAATGAGTCAACTCTTTGCATCAACTCTTAAGCCTTCATGCTAGGCCTGAGGCCACAGCTTCATGGCAATTAGTCTGATTATTTGGGGAAAAAAAAGAAATTTATGAAGACCAGTGACACACTTGGATTAGTCTTTGTGGCCAAAGTATTGGAGCTTCAGCTTCAGCATCCCTCCTTCCAGTGAATATTCAGGGTTGATTCAGGAAGAGGGCCTGGAGATGCCCACACATAAGTCACAGGGCCCAGAGGGGAGCATCCCTATCTCATGTGCTATTAATGACTGGAGAGGGCACAAGGCACCATGAAAGCACCTTGCAGTGATTCTCAGCCAAGCCTAATAATGAAAGGGTTTCTGTAGCTTTATTTTGAAAAACAAGGAAGAATTAGATGAGGCAAGAAGAGTGGAATGGAGTATGACACAGAAAGGTCAGAATGAGCAAAGGCATAAAACTAGCCGGTTGTGTACAGAGGAAGAACACAGGAAACCTCTTACTGGGAGTTACTGGCCAGTGGCAGGAATGGAGGGTGGAGAGGCAGCCATGGACAGGGTCGTGGAAGGCCTCAGATGCCACATTAAAGAATTGAGACTTCTGGGATTTCCTGGCAGTCCAGTGGTTAGGACTCAGCACTTTCACTGCCTAGGGCCTGGGTTCATTTCCTGGTCAGGGAACTAAGATCTCTCAAGTTGTTAGGTACAGCCAGAAAAAAGAAAAAAAAAAGAAGAATTTAGATTTATGAAGGCAACAGAGAGGCCTTTAGAGGGTTTTAGGTGGGGAGTGACACAATGGAGCCTGTGTTTCAGAAAGATCGCTGTGTATGGTGTGTGGTGGAACTGGGGAAGTGAGTTGACGTTACTGTAGAAAATGAGACAGAAGAAAAGAGGGCAGACTCAGGAGGCATTTGGAGGCGGGGTTGAAGTAACAAGACTTAGGGACAAAATGAATGTAGAGGAGAGGGAGGAAGAGGGGTAAGAAGGCCTCCCAGGTCTCTGACTGAATGGACAGATAGAGCCTCAAAGAGAGATCTGGGCTTAAGATGTGGAGTTGCCAGCAAAACATGATGGCTGCAGACCTTGAGGACTGACTTAGCATTTGTTAATTCCACATGTGTGGCTTCAGGTATTGGAAGACAGCATTTCAGAAACTCCGCGGCTTCTCTTCTTTATGTTAAATATAGTTTTCAACTATTTTCTCCACTGCTTCAGGTCCCCTCACTATGCTTTTGGTTTGCCTCTGAACATATTCCAGCTGATTGGAATGTGCCCTCCAGGCACAGTCTGACAAGGAACAAGTAGGGCAGTCTATCACCACCCTCATTCTCGACACCGTTTCTCTTAATGTGGCCTCATATCACATCAGCCCTTTTGGCAGATGTAGCACGCCACTGACACACGGTCAACTACCTTCTTTCATTGTTTCACACGCAGGTCTTTTGAAAACCCACTCTACTTTGTCCTGAACAGATGCAGTTTGTCTGTGGCCCTGTTTAGTTTCTTCTTGGTAGAGGAAGTCTAAGGCTGTCAAAATGCATCTGGATTTTGATTATATCCTCTGATATCTTCACCATATCTTCTTCTTGTCTTCTGGCAATGCCTGCATCCAGGCATTGATCAAAACAGAACAAGACACAGGCGAGAGCAGGTCTCTGGTAGCTGCTGGAAATCTCCCCTTCAGGTTGATAAACCCAAAGGGTGCTGCTGAATGCTGTGATTTAATTTTAAACAAGTGAGCCAATCTCGGCCACAGAAAAATCACACTCAGCCTGTTTCAATTAGTAGGGATTGGACAGAAATATCTTGTGACCAAACATGTCACTTCATTAGGATGACCAGGTGTCACATCTTTAGAGTCGTGACTCCCCCTCAGTTACCCAGGTTGATTTAAAGACCCTTGTTTGGTGCCTCTATGCGACCATGGTGCCTTGACAGGCAGGACATAGTGAAACATTTGCTATCCTCTGCAAGTCCAGGCCAACTTTGCTTGTCATTGGTAAATAAATGTGGAAACAACAGCAACCAAAGAAAGAGTGTCCCAGGCAAGAAACCCGGGGGCCATCTTTTGTCTGAATTTTCTCCGAGTCCTGCTGATTCTAGTTCTTTTTAAAAAAACAGACAAACACTTTTATTAGAGTGTAGTTGCTTTACAATGTTGTGTTAGTTTCTGCTGTACAGTAAAGTGAATCAGCGATATGCATACACATATCCCCCCCTTTAAAAAAATTTCTTTCCCATTTAGCTCATTACAGAGCACTGAGTAGAGTTCCCTCTGCTACACAGTAGGTTCTTTTTAGTTATCTGTTTTATACATGGTAATATATGTCTGCCAATCCCAATCTCCCAGTTCATCCCACCTGCCCTTCCCCCGCTTGGTACCCATTCATTTGTTCTCTACATCTGTGTCTCTATTTCTGCTTTGCAAATAACTTCATCTATGCCAGTTTCCTAGATTCCACATATATGGGTTAATATATGATATTTGTCTTTCTCCTTCTGAACTCAGTTCACTCTGTGTAACAGTCTCTAGTTCTTATTAGCTCCCAAATCCATCCTTTCTACCATTGCCTGGGCTCAGGCCCTCATCACTTTTCTACCTGATCACTGTATCAGCATTCCGGCCCACCTCCCTGTCTCCAGACTGACATCCAGTCCACACTCTCATATGACACACATCTGACCTACCACTCCCTAGTTAAGACCTCTTAATGGCTCCCTATCAGTTGTGACATGAAGTGCAAGCTCTCCACATGTGACCCACAGTCTTGTGGCTGGCACCTGACAATCACCTTCCTTTCTCTTCAGTCTGATCTCTATTAAGCTCCCTCGACACGAGTCTTTCTCAACCATGAGTAATTTGAGCCCTCTCCACTTCTGTTCCCTGACCCTAGGACATCTGGAAATACCTGGAGACATTTCGGTTTGCCACAACTGGGGAGTAGGTGCTACCGACTTCTAGTGAGTTGAGTCTAGGAATGCTTCTAAACATCCTACAATGCAGGCTAGTGGCTAATTATCAGCAGTGCCAAGGCTGACAAACCCTGCTCTATATTCTATGCTCCAAGTATGCAAAAGTAATTTTAATGTTCTACATTGGTTCCAGGCAAAGATCCTACAGGTCCTTTCCCTTTGTATATGGAGTGCCTCCTGTTTGGAATGGCTCCAATCTGTCTTTTGTAGATCACCTGGAAACCTCCAAGACTAAACTCAAAGACTGTCTCCTCCATGAACCTTTCCTTGACCTTCCGGGGAAGAGTTACCTATCCTGGTATTCCCCTGTTTCAACTGTGCTGGTATTCTCCCATTGTAACATTCAGCACAATGGGCTGTGATTGTCTAGTGATTTGTCTGCTTCCCCCATTGGACTATGAGCTCTGGAAGAGTAGGGGCCATGTAGCATTTATTAACATAAACCCCCGGGGCCTGGAATAATGTTTGACATAATAAGTGATTAGTAAAAAATGGTTAATTGGATGTCTGTAGCAGAAACAGCAGAGCTTACGGTGAGCTCACAGGAAATGCCTATCGTCGTCTTTGATACAGAAAAGCCACTAGATGTCAGTATTAAATAACAGAACTACCATTTTACACCTGTGCAGGAACATTTTAAGGAGCTGTAGCTATGAAGCGTATTTAGTTATATTTAGCACTTGTCCCTGACTTTCTGTGTAGTAGTCCAATTTTAAAGAAGGGTGGGAAGTTTAAAGATATTAAGAATATGTAAATAGATACAGTGACAGACTTTATTTTGGGGGATCCCAAATCACTGCAGATGGTGACTGTAGCCACGAAATTAAAAGACGCTTGCTCCTTGGAAGAAAAGTTATGACCAACGTAGACAGCATATTAAAAGCAGAGACATTACTTTGTCAACAAAGGTCCGTCTAGTCAAGGCTATGGTTTTTCCAGTAGTCATGTATGGATGTGAGAGGTGGACTATAAAGAAAGCTGAGCACCAAAGAATTGATGTTTTTGAACTGTGGTGTCTGAGAAGACTCTTGAGAATCCCTTGGACTGCAAAGAGATCCCACCAGTCCGTCCTAAAGGAGATCAGTCCTGAATATTCATTGGAAAGACTGGTGCTGAAGCTGAAACTCCAATACTTTGGCCACCTGATGTGAAGAATTGACTCATTGGAAAAGACCCTGATGCTGGGAAAGATTGAAGGTGGGAGGAGAAGGGGACGACAGAGGAAGAGATTGGTTGGATGGCATCACCGACTCAGTGGACATGAGTTTGAGTAGACTCTGAGAGTTAGTGATGGACAGGGAGGCCTGGCGTGCTGCAGTCCATGGGGTCCCAAAGAGTCGGGCATGACTAAGCGACTGAACTGAAATGGATAGAATGAGAACCATACAGTTTTCATGTTCATTGAAACAGACTATCCTGAAATAAGTACCTGAGTTCTAAGTCACAGATTTTGAGACTTGGCAGAGCAAGAAGAAACTTTTGAGATGGCAAATCATCTAAATCAATGTCTTCACTTTAGAGGTAAAGAATTCAAGGCCTCGACAGCAAAAATTTGCCCACAAGTCACAAATGGCCAGTGGTTCTCAAGAATCAGTCTAACTGCAAGGAATATTCCTGGGCTGAAGGCATATATATTTAGTAGTTCCTGTCTTTGTGTCTGTTGATTACCTAGGATGGTATAATAAACCATGCCCAGAACAGACTAGTAATCCTTAAAAAGGGGAGGCTTTTGGCTGCAAAGAGAGGGCATTTCCTTATGCCAACTAGTTGCACAGCAAGGAGCTATGGGCATTGGTGTCTGGCACTTAAACCTGTGGTTCAGATAGTAAAGAATCTGCCTGCAATGCAGGAGGCCCAGCTTTGATCCCTGGGTCAGGAAGATCCCCTGGAGGAGGGCATGGCAACCCACTCTGCTATTCTTGCTTGGAGAATCCCATGGACAGAGGAGCCTGGTGGGGTACAGTCCAGGGGATGCAAAAGTTGGACATGACTAAGGACTAACACTTTCACACTTACACAGTAACTTACACATCAACTCCCAACAGTACTGTGAGTCTGATATTGTTATTCCCATTCTGATGATGAAGAAGCTGAGACTAACAGAGAATGTGATTTGACCCAGTGCCTTGCCACAAGTTGCTGTTCTTGTTCAGCCGTTGAGTCATGTCCGACTCTTTGCAACCCCATGGACGGCAACACACCAGGCTTCCCTGTCCTTCACTATCTCCTGGAGTTTGCTCAAACTCATGTCCATTGAGTGAGTGATGACATCCAACCATCTCATCTTCTGTCACCTCCTCTTCTCCTGCCCTCAATCTTTCCCAGCATCAGCGTCTTTTCTAATGAGTCAGCTCTTTGCATCAGGTGGCCAAAGTATTGAAGCTTCAGCTTCAGCATCAATTAAATAGGATTGCTCAGATATGAACCAGTTTCTCTTTGACTGCAGAACATGTATTCTCCCCATCCTACTGCTGGGACACAAACCAAGGGCTCCTAAGAACAAGCTAAGGATGTGGTTCTCACATCATGACCCGGAATCAGCAGCATCAGCATCACTTCATAAATTGTCAGAAATGCACATTCTCGGGTCAAACCACTGAAGCAGAAATGCAGGGGCTGGAGCCCGGCAATCTGTTTTAACAAGCCCTCTGGGAAATTCCCTGTTAGCTTCCTGGGCTTCCCTGATAGCTCAATTGGTAAAGAATCCACCTGCAATGCAGGAGACCCTGGTTCGGTTCCCTGGGTTGGGAAGATCCACTGGAAAAGTGATAGTCTACCCACTCCAGTGTTCCTGGGCTCCCCTTGTGGCTCAGCTGGTAAAGAATCCGCCTGCAATGCGGGAGACCTGGGTTTGATCCTTGGGTCAGGAAGATCCCCTGGAGGAGGGAAAGGCTACCCACTCCAGTATTTTGTCCTGGAGAATTCCACGGACTGTATAGTCCATGACATCTCAAAGAGTCGGACACTGTGTGGGAAATTCTGATGCACATGTGTGCTTGAGAACCACTGTCCTAGGCATGTGGCTTCAGAAATCAAAAGTCCCTCAGAGATCCTGGGGTCCCCAGAGTGTGGATAAGTTACCCCAAGAGACAAAAGCATGACAAAACAAGCCTAAGGAAGCCCACTGCTGTCCAGGGAAAGCCCAGAGAACTTGGCTTGAGCAAAGTTATAAAGATTATGCTGTAAACGCTTAACTTTCCTTTAAGACCGCTGGTTCACGAAAGGCCACAATAAGTTTCTTACATCACTCAAAGGGGAAATAAATATAAAAGCCATTTTTTTTTAAAATGGAAGGAGACCACTAAAATTGTACAAGTTAAGGTCATAGGAGTGATCAATAAAAAGTTAATTTAAGAAAGGAAACAAATTCTTAGCCCAAATCAATAGGACTGAACATTTTGTTATACCTGTAGCTTAGTTCTGTATTTTAAAGTTCAGCTATTGCACATCTTGTTCATGGAGTAATGGTTAGTGGTACAGAAATAAGAATTGTGGTTGGTGGTCCTTAGACTTCAGAGTAGGGCTCTACATGACATTGAGTCATTAATGCTGAAGGTCTGGTCTCCTTCCTTGGTTGATGATGTTGAAACCAACTGCATGGAACCTCCCATTGCATGTAAATGACTAGGTCAAGACAAGGAGGATGGCTTACAGCTCAAACAACATTAATATGTGAGCATAGATGAAACACAAGTATAGTTAATTGATTCAAAGGCAATCCCCTCCGATGGGACTGGATCCCCCAAGCCCTAGGATTGCCATTTTAACTGTTTTTCTTGAGTGACTCATATACCAGCAGTCCCCAAAGAGGAGTTCCTTAAACGCTATGAGCAGCTGTGGCAGCAGACTCATGTAAGAAGTGTGGGACTTGAAGAGGGGAAAACTTTGAAGTGGGTGGATGCTCATTTAGATGTGCTGTCTTTGGTGCACTTGTCAAACCATTCTTGTGGCTTAGCAGTCATGTTTGGTCTAGTGAGAAATGTGAGCCTTTATAGTCACATAAAGTGGATTACTTCCAATCACTTGATTGTCTTCACCACACTGGATGCTGAATGTCTCTCCTTTTCCCCCTTTAAGCAGATGCTGTGACCAATTGATGCTGGGCAATGCAAGAGAGGTGGAAAACAGGACCCATCTTTGGGAGCCCACTGATTTATAAGACAGCCAAGACTTTCAGTGGCTCCTTGAATGGCTTGACTTAAGAATACTTAGCAGTACACAAGCACTCCAGGAAAAGTATCTCCTGGACACAAAGCTAATTTAGAAAACACTGAAGGTCGTGCACCCCTCCAAATAAGCCATCCAGTTCTCCTGGCAAGGGGTTTTCTGTTGTTATTCACACCTCACCCGAAGGAAGGAGCAGTTCTCTGTGTGTAGGGTAATACCTTAATCAATGTCTTAATTAATTGATGCCCCCCCCACCCCTGGTTAACCAAAAGTTAGCCTGTATGTAACGTGGGGAAACGGTCAACAAAGCACAAATAGATTTTCCTTAAAAAGAAAGATGTTTTTCAATTCCATTCTTCTTTCCTGTCTTTTACATGGCAGGAAAACGATGGTTTCTTATTTGGTGAAAGGGAAGAAAAGATTTCTTTCTTTTTTTTTTTAATTTTTTTATTTTTTAAATTAAATTTATTTATTTTTTTAATTACAATACTGTATTTGTTTTGCCATACATTGACACGAATCAGCCATAGGTTAACACAATCGTCCAATGCCGAAGCCCCCTCCCACCTCCCACCCCACATCCTCTACCTGAATCATCCTGTGCATCAGCCCCATGCATCCTGCACCCAACGTGGAACTCTTCACAGTACTTCAGCACAGGCCTGGTGATGTTTACTTCTTTTTAAAGGAAATCTAGTTCCTCTCCTTCCCAAAGCCCAGTAGGCTCCAAAGTACATAAATCTAAGGACTTCTGTAAACAGTGAGAAAGGTGAGATTTTTAACAAGATGTGAAATTCCAAGCTTTATGACCCGTAGTTACCAGCCTTCATCCAGAGTCCACTCAACTGCTTGGCCGTGTGAAAAGTTTTGCTGTTTACCCTGCCCCCTGAAATTTTTGTGTGTTCTAAAATTACTGTGTGAGTCTCGGATCATCAGTACTCAGTGTGGTTCTGAGGTGGAAAGAACTTTTAGAGAAAGCCCCTTCCAGTGTGGAGATGAGGGGCCTCTTGAAGGACACAATTCATCCATGTCCCATAGAGACTAGTTCTGCCAGTGATTAATCAACTCATGCTTCCTGCCTTACTTTCCAGAGATTCCTCCCTCTCCACATGGTACTTCTCAGCTTCTAGAGTATTTCCATGTGGCATCTTCTGGCAAATTGTCATCCCCCAAGAGGTGGCATCTGGGGCAGCCAGAGAGAGGAGTTGGTTTTCTTCCTTTCTCCAAAGAGAGCAGGCAGAGGAGAAAAGGAAAGGGGTAAACTTCACCCCCAGGGGACAGACAGAAGGAAGCTAGAGGAAATGTCTAACTGCTGGCACTGGGACCACCATGATTAAGGTCTTGTTTTCCGGATAAGCATCCTTGGTATCTCTTGTCGTGGGTCTCAATGAAGATAACATGACTGTTATATATAAAGTTCTTGGAACTGAGCTTGGTATCCAGCAGTTAACAAATGTTAGTTCCTATTATTGTTACTGTTGTTGCTCTACAGACATGGGTATTCAGCTAAAAGATGTTATTCAACCTTCCTAAAAATCACAAAGCTAGCTAGTGACTGTCTGTCAGGTCTGTGTGAGCTCAAATTCCTGAGCTCAAATGCTTGCCCAGTGCCCTGGCTGATGGTGCCCTATTTGGTCTTTGGCCAAGCATGTCTGAGCCTGCAGCTGTGTGTTCTCACTGAGTCATACACCCCTACTTAGACCTGGGCACTGAACACAGCCTGAGGAGCTACAGGCCAAGGGCACAAGGGCCCTGGCCCGAGTAGGAAGTCTTAGGAGGAGGGAGTTGGATATGCCAGGGTGTGAAAGGAAGGACTGCTTCTGAGGTTTTTGTGGGCCCCCGATAGAGCCTTCGGGAGGGGAGCTGAGCATGGCAGAAGTGGGGGCCAAGGGTGGGGCGTAGTGGGCCACCATTCTTGTCCCCACCTCCCATTACACAGATGAGGAAACCAGAGAGGTGGCTCCCTTGCCTTCTCCAGATTGTGGGATATCTGGAGAACCATGGGATCCTTTCTTCAGGGACTCCCCCAAAGACAGGGAACCAAGTAACAGGCCTTCTGCAGATGGCGGGCAGTCAATAAACAGCATTTAAGGTTCTTCTGAGCAGGCTGCAGGCAGCTGCACTGGTTCAGCTGGGCTGCTGGCCATGTGCTGTCTAGGAGGCAGGCACCTTGGGTGCACGTGGGGGAATTGTTAGAGGAAAACTAGTTGAGGTAAATGTCTGCTCTCAGCATTGTGGTATTTTCCAGAACAGCACAAGGGAAAAGTTTTCCCCTCCGTGAAGGCTGCCCCTTCTTGAGTCCTGTGTTGATTTTAATGAGCTCTAATATTGTTGTGAGAGTTGGACTGTGAAGAAGGCTGAGTGCGGAAGAATCGATGCTTTTGAACTGTGGTGTTGGAGAAGACTCTTGAGAGTCCCTTGGCCTGCAAGGAGATCCAACCAGTCCACTCTAAAGGAGATCAGCCCTGGGATTTCTTTGGAAGGAATGATGCTAAAGCTGAAACTCCAGTACTTTGGCCACCTCATGCGAAGAGTTGACTCAGTGGAAAAGACTTTGATGCTGGGAGGGATTGGGGGCAGGAGGAAAGGGGGACGACAGAGGATGAGATGGCTGGATGGCATCACTGACTCGATGGACGCGAGTCTGAGTGAACTCTGGGAGTTGGTGATGGACAGGGAGGCCTAGCGTGCTGCAATGCATGGGGTCGCAAAGAGTCGGACACGACTGAGTGACTGAACTGAGCTGAATATTGTTGTTAGGTGCTGAGAGAGACAAAGTGCAAACCTTGGTTTTTGTGGGCAAAACAGACCTCGTTTATTATTTAAACTGTGAAGAATGGGAGCCATTCAGAATTTCCAGGGCTGGCTGAGTCGTGCCTCCATTCCCCCAGGAGCATTTTTTTTTTTTTCTCTGCAGGTATTCAGGTGGCAAAAGTAACAATTACTGGATGACACAGCTGGGCTGTATGTGTGTGGAAATGAGCATTGTATATAGCACCGGGCACAGCCTAGTTTCCCCACAATGATAACACAGAAAATGGAAAAATAACTCGCTAACCCCCCACTCTGCTCATTTCCAAGACAAGCCATTTAATATCATGGTAATCTAAGTCTATGCTCCAACCAGTGATGCTGAAGAAGCTAAAGTTGAATGATTCTATGAAGACCTACAAGACCTTTTAGAACTAACACCCCCAAAAGGTGTCCTTTTAATTATAGGAGACTGGAATGGAAAAGTAGGAAGTCAAGAAATACTTGGAGTAACAGGCAAATTTGGCCTTGGAGTATGGAATGAAGCAGGGCAAAGGCTAATAGAGTTCTGCCAAGAGAACACACTGGTCATAGCAAACACACTCTTCCAACAACACAAGAGAAGACTCTACACATGGACATCACGAGATGGCCAACACCGAAAATCAGATTGATTATATTCTTTGCAGCTAAAGATGGAGAAGCTCTATACAGTCAGCAAAAACAAGACCAGGAGCTGACTTTGGCTCAGATCATGAACTCCTTATTGCCAAATTCAGACTTACATTGAAGAAAGTGGGGAAAATCACTAGACCATTCAGATATGACCTAAATCAAATCCCTTATGATTATACAGTGGAAGTGAGAAATAGATTTAAGGGACTAGATCTGATAGACAGAGTGCCTGATGAACTATGGATGGAGGTTCGTGACATTGTACAGGAGACAGGGATCAAGACCATCCCCAAGAAAAAGAAATGCAAAAAGGCAAAATGGCTGTCTGAGGAAGTCTTACAAATAGCTGTGAAAAGAAGACAAGTGAAAAGCAAAGGAGAAAATGATACATATAACCATCTGACTGCAGAGTTCCAAAGAATAGCAAGGAGAGATAAGAAAGCCTTCCTCAGCACTCAGTGCAAAGAAATAGGGAAAACAATAGAATGGGAAAGACTAGAGATCTCTTCAAGAAAATTAGAGATACCAAAGGAACATTTCATGCAAAGATGGGCTCGATAAAGGACAGAAATGGTAGGGACCTAACAGAAGAGAAGATATAAAGAAGAGGTGACAAGAATAAACAGAAGAACTGTACAAAAAGATCTTCACAACCCAGACAATCACAATGGTGTGATCACTCAGCTAGAGCCAGACATCCTGAAATGTGAAGTCAAGTGGGCCTTAGAAAGCATCACTATGAACAAATCTAGTGGAGGTGATGGAATTCCAGTTGAGGTATTTCAAATCCTGAAAGATGATGCTATGAAAGTGCTGCACTCAATATGCCAGCAAATCTGGAAAACTCAGCAGTGGCCACAGGACTGGAAAAGGTCAGTTTTCATTCCAGTCCCAAAGAAGGGCAAGGCCAAAGAATGCTCAAACTACCGCACAATGGCACTCATCTCACAAGCTAGCAAAGTAATGCTCAAAATTCTCCAAGCCAGGCTTCAGCAATACATGAACTGTGAACTTCTGGATGTTCAAGGTGGCTTTCGAAAAGGCAGAGGAACCAGAGATCAAACTGCCAACATCTGCTGGATCATGGAAAAAGCAAGAGAGTTCCAGAAAAACATCTATTTCTGCCTTTTGACTATGTCAAAGCCTTTGACTGTATGGATCACAATAAATTGTGGAAAATTCTTAAAGAGATGGGAATACCAGACCACCTGACCTGGCTCTTGAGAAACCTGTATGCAGGTCAGGAAGCAACAGTTAGAGTTGGACAAGGAAGAACAGACTGGTTCCAAATTGGTAAAGGAGTACGTCAAACCTGTATATTGTCACCCTGCTTATTTAACTTCTATGCAGAGTACATCATGAGAAATGCTGGGCTGGAAGAAGCACAAGCTGGAATCAAGACTGTCGGGAGAAATATCAATAACCTCAGATATGCAGATGACACCACTCTTATGGCAGAAAGTGAAGAAAAAGTAAAGAGCCTCTTGATGAAAGTGAAAGAGGAGAGTGAAAAAGTTGGCTTAAAGCTCAACATTCAGAAAACTAGATCATGGCATTTGATCCCATCACTTCATGGGAAATAGATGGGGAAACAGTGTCAGACTTTATTTTTTTGAGCTCCAAAAATCACTGCAGATGGTGACTGCAGCCATGAAGTTAAAAGACACTTACTCCTTGGAAGGACAGTTATGACCAACCTAGAGAGCATATTAAAAAGCAGAGACATTACTTTGTCAACAAAGGTCCATCTAGTCAAGGCTATTGTTTTTCCAGTAGTCATGTATGGATGTGAGAGTTGGACTGTGAAGAAGTCTGAGCGCCGAAGAATTGATGCTTTTGAACTGTGGTGTTGGAGAAGACTCGTGAGAGTCCCTTGGACTGCAAGGAGATCCAACCAGTCCATTCTGAAGGAGACCAGCCCTGGGATTTCTTTGGAAGGAATGATGCTAAAGCTGAAACTCTAGTACTTTGGCCACCTCACGCGAAGAGCTGACTCATTGGAAAAGACTCTGATGCTGGGAGGGATTAGGGGCAAGAGGAGAAGGGGACGACAGAGGAAGCTATGGTTGGATGGCATCACCGACTCATTGGACATGGGTTTGGGTGAACTCTGGGAACTGGTGATGGACGGAGGCCTGGCTTACTGAGGTTCATGGGGTCACAAAGAGTTGGACATGACTGAGAGACTGAACTGAACTGAATCCCCCATCAACCTCTGTAACTCAAGAAAGAATCCCATGGCATGGTGGAGTGAGTACAAGAAGGGGCACCAGAGACACAAAGATTGTGCTGGAACAGAAGGACTGATTTTGAAGTTTCTGGAGTGCTAAAAGCTCACAAGAGCTCTAGAAGTACTATGCATCAAAAGTCATATTTCATGGTATAGATAAGAGACTCTAGACCATTGCATTTCCCCTCTAAGCAAAAAGGGAGTAGTGCAGTGCTGGGGAGCCAGGGGCCAAGCGCTCTTCCTAGTTACAACTGATTATCACATTGGGATGAGCTGAGTCCTGGAGAAAAGAGATTTTTTTGTACTTATCCAACATGTGCCTCAGTGGGAAAACTTACAGTATGTGAAATCAGACAGTGATCATGTTGTGAAATAGAATTCCTGGTTCCATTTTGGTTGGTGAAAGGACAAGTATCCTACAATCTTTGACAATGTAGAAGCTCTCGTTATTTATTTATTTATTTTTGGCATTGCAGTGCAGCTTGCAAGATCTTAGTTCTCTGACCAGGGATTGAACCTGGGCCATGGCAGTGAAAGTACAGAGTCCTAACCACTGGACTGCCACGGAATTTCCTAGAAATTCTTTTAAATGGCACTTCTCAAGCACCATCTGGGGCCAGTTGGGGCCTTAGTTTTTTGAGAAGAGGTAGGGCTATCTTCTCACAGAGCAGGGAGCCTGGGTAGTGTTCTGTAGCCCCCTCCGCACATATTCTCCAGATGGCTGAAAACGACATTCCATGTGTGTAAATGCACCTGCCTGCTGAAAGCAAAGCCCTTGTGACAGGGACTGATGGGAGTACCCACAGATGAAGGTAACAGATCCATATTTTGCAGAGTAGCAGGGCAGGCGAGCCCCTCAGAGGTCATCTGGTCCAATCACTTTACCAACAAGAACACCAAAGACCAGAGATGAAAGATAGGGACTTGCCCCAGGTCACATGAGTCGTCTGTGGCAGAGCTCTGACCCGAAACCAAGTCTCTGACTCCTTCCTCAAGTTTCAGAATATTATGCTTAAGGTGACTGACAACAGGAACAAGCTTCAGGAAAAAAAGCCCCTCTGTTTGGTAGAAGCTCACTTATCCTCCACCGCAAGATTTGAAAGATATAAAGAAAGACTAAAAGTCAATGCTCAGACTAAGAAAGATGTCTGACTGATTTTCCAACTGAAGGCAAATGCTTGAGGGAGCAACATCCTCAGAATCTATCTTCCATTAATCATATGCTAGAAAGACATGTCAGTGGGGAGTCAGATTCATTTACATGCTGCAGGAGCCACTGACAGAGCTTACCCCTTCCCGGCCCCCTGGGCTTGGTTTTTCTCCATGGAATTGAGGTTAATTCTCAGAGATAGTGACCCACAGTAAGTTGGACTGAAGGCCCCAGATGATTACTCTAAATGACATCTCCCTTCCCACAATGCTTTTTCAGAAAGGTCACCTGAAAAAGTCCACTGATACCCTGGGAGAAGGAAGGATAAAGGGAAAGAGAGGGGAAGAGAAGGAGGGAGGGAAGAAGGGAGGGCTGGTCAATAACAGAAGTTTCATATGAAATGATGGATGACTCACTGCTCTTATATCATTCATCCCTCACACAGGACAAAGTGTAGAACTACCATTTTACAGATGAAGTTTGAAATTCAAACAAAAGAAGTGTCTTACCCAAGGATACACAACCCATCAGCAGTGGGTGTAGAACCCAAGTACCCTAACTCCCAATTATCTGTTTTCCCCACCATTCTCTATTGCATAATAAGCCCCTAATAGATGTCTGGACAGTCTGTTTCTCTTGTTTTTTGTTTCCAACCAGGCTGCACATTCCTTAAAGATTAAGACCACTTGGGGAATTCCTGGTGGTCCTGTGGTTAGGACTTGGTGCTTTCACTGCTGTGGCTGGAGAATTAAGATCCTGCAAGCTAAGCAGTGTGGCAAAAACAAACAAAAAACCTGGTAATAAAATAGTATGTATAGTATTATTTAAGATTAAAAAAAAGACTACGTGGCATTTCTGTTGTCTGTCAGCACTGGGCCCAGCATCTTATGGGATGCAGATTGGTGGATCACTTGATCGAACATCTCCCATCAAGCCTTGGAATTGGCCTCGATATTCCTTTTGCCTTCTTCCACCTCCCTGTGCATCAGCTCCTTCTCTCAGATCATTCACCACTAAAGAAATTCCAAGGGCATTATTCCTCAAGCCACATAGGCCTTTTATTCCAAACACTAGCCTGCCTCTGGCTGGCTGCCACTCCTTAGGCCCCATGTTGGCATTCCCTAGCCAGGAGAGACTGTTGCACACACAATACCAGCTGAAAGAATGAATAAGTATTTAGCCTCCAATTAAAATAAATAAATTTAAATTACAAAAAAAGAAATACAAAGAGAAAAAAAACTAGAATGAAGAAGGCCCCTTCCTCTCAAACATTACTGCACTAAGGCCCGAAATTCCACCCTTAGCTAGAATTTACTTTGTTCTTCATAGTGGCTAGAAGCTGCTGCCCTCCAGTCTTCATCACTCTCTTCCTCTCGCCTTTTCCTGCTGGACTCTCCTGGCTTAGGCTGCTGGAAACCTTAGATCTGGAAAGAAGGTGCTAAGAGAAACTCCATTCATCAAGGTGTCATGTACTTGGCACCACCAGAAGGATTTCCATTCTGGAGGGGGCATCCCCTGAGTAGTCATGCTGTACCCTCTTCACTTTCTGCGGCAGCAGCTGGTAGAGTACGGAAATCACATCCTGTGGGTAACTGGCCACCTCATGCCAGTGAAAGGCTGCTTCAATAGTCCCAATCAGGATGCCTGATCTCTCCTGCTCAAAGAAAGCACAGGAATTTAAAATGAGGCCACTTGGTGATGGTTTTGATCAGATATCTTTTCCTTTCCAGAATCATGAATCAGTCATGAACACACTAGGTTAAAACAAGATTTGATTTCCCTGGGGCTGTTTTTGAAGTCCTCTTGTTTCCCTGCTCTACCTCCTTCCCACTGGACACTCAGGAGTCAAGGTGTTACTAGATAGAAATGCACAGCAACCTTCACCTTCTATTTCTCAGGTCATTTTCAAGGATTAAAGAGCTATTTTTCCAAACATTTTTGAAGGCATAACACTCTTTGTCCTTTTCTTCTGCAAAGTTCTCTATGGCAATATATATATATATATAGTCTTAGCAAAGCACATTTTCTTTCTTTCTCATTAGATCCTTACAATACACCTGTGAAATAGATAAGGCCAGTCCATTTCACAGAGGCAGGTATTAGTGCACAGAGGTGAAAGGTCACACAGCTAGTAAGGGATCAAGTTACCTATGTCTGAAACCCATGTCTAGACATCCAGACTCATGTTGCTACCCCATGCCACTGTGCTCATTTATTTGAGAATGAAAGGAATTTTCCAGGAAGCAGTACAGACCTTTTGCAACACCCTAATAGAATGTGCAACCAGGGCCAGCCTCATGGGGTGGCAGAATTTTCAGGGCTGCTGGAAAACACAGCTCCCCCTCCTACAGTTTGCCAGGAAGCCACAACGTTAGGTTTATTCCTTTCATTTAAGGATCTGCCTTCCGTGTGTGTGTGTGTGTGTGTGTGTGTGTGTGTGTGTGTGTGTGTAGTGGCAGGGGGAGTGAAGAGCAGGCAATATAAGGTAGATGGTCATGAAGTCAATAAGACTTATCAGCCATTTAGATGGCATAGGGTCTCCACGACTTCTAAGATATCCTTACTATAAGTTTAATAATCACTTCACATTGGGGAGGGGGAAAAGGGGTGTTCAGGGCATAGAAAGAGATGGGCATCCAGTTTTAAGGAAGGAACAGGAAACTAAGAAGGAAAACTGAGGACTCCAAAGGCAAACATGGCTGTCTTAGACTTTTTCTAGGACTAAGGAACCATCAAGAATCTCTGGTTTAAAAGTAAGTGTGAAAACAAAGATATAAAGGTAAAGCACAAGACTTCACAAGGGAAATGAGCAGACTGATGTTTCATTGAGTGATGCCCATGATTTATCACTAAGTTACTAGAGCTAATCAATGAATATAGTAAAGTTGCAGGATATAAAATCAACACTCAGAAATCCCTTGCATTCCTATACACTAATAATGAGAAACAATTCCATTCACCATTGCAATGAAAAGAATAAAATACTTAGGAATATACCTACCTAAAGAAACTAAAGACCTATATATTGAAAACTATAAAACACTGATGAAAGAAATCAAAGAGGACACTAATAGATGGAGAAATACACTGGTCCAGATATATCTTCCATCCTATGCCTGTACACAGGGATACCCCAGCATGCAGACTCCTACGAGGGAAGCCAACCAAACTCTTCCTCCCTGGGCCTCACACCTCTGTTTCTGCCAGTCTTCCAGGCACAACACCACCTGCTTCTCTCTACCTGTTTCTTCAAACAGAACTGTCTTCTCAAGCCTTCCTTCCTCCTGATATCCATAGCTGAAGCAGCCATGCCTTCCTTGGGAGCCTCTAGAAAAGGTAATCTTGACTTCTTTCCAGGAACTCTGTTCATCTGACTTTCTGATGTTGGTGTTCATACCCAAGTCCCCTTTTCCTTCCAAAGCCATGGGCACTGTGGGCAGAGGGCAGGACTGGGTCCTTTTCATGTCTATTTCCCTCTCTTCCTATGGAGGTAGCTGACCCCAAGTCTAGAGATGCACACTCATTGATAAAAGCTTTGTACTTAAGAGCTCCATCTCTGGGGTCAGAAAGTTCTGGAAGCAAGCTCCATCTATGCAACCATGTGCAAATTACTTAACCTCTTGGTCTTGGTTTCCTCACCTCTAGGCACCCATGTCATGGTGTTGTGATTCTTCAATGAGATAACCCATGTTAAATGCTTAGCACAATGCAGGTCACCTAGTACATGTTCCACAATGATTGCTATTTATACTGTTTTTCTCACAAAATGAAATATACAGTCCTCTCAGGCTCCCTTTATCAATCACCCAACAGAGACATCATCCCAGAAACAAAGGGAATCGTGTTAGGAGGGTTTGTTCGATGCCCTGACTCATACTCTAATTACAGCGACATTTACCCCCATCAAAATGCAAGGGAAGACAGGAACTGGTTTCAACCCGAATCCACTATTTCTGGAGCCCACACACTGAATGCTGCTGAAGCCTCCACTCCCTGAGCAGCGGTTTGTAGAGATGGAATAGCGGCAGTTTTTCATTTTCCAGAGTCCACTCACCCTTCCAAGAATCTCAATGCCTCATTGATTCATAATACAATGCATAAAGATTTCATTTTTCCTGCCCACAGTGATACATTATGGAAGCAATCTGTTTTGCCACTGAAAAGTTTGCTTAGTAGAAAAATTTGGAGTTTTGACATTCAGGAAATTACAGTCATCTGTAAAACACGATTGATATGCCAAGGCTAACATTTTCATTGCACTCGCAGAGCCAGAATAACTATGATAAAATATGTGTTACCCCACACACGTTTCAGGATCTTTTAAGGAAACATTTGTTAGCTCTGAGAACCCCTCCCAAGGCTCTGAGACTGTAATGGCTGTGCCAGTTAGCTGTTCACCATTCAAAAGGGGTATCTCCATTGACAAAACTGAAACCCGGGTCCTCAGAGAAAGCAATGGCCTAACATGTCTTCTGACTTGGCCTTGGCTGGAAGCTGGAGGCACATTTTCTCATGCTACCATGGTAAAGACATGAAAGAAAACCAAGGCAAATGAGGTTAAAATATTCCACCCCCATTGAGGAATTGTTAGTCAGCCACAAAAGGCCCAGGTATATATTAGGCAGAACTAGAAGTTGAAGGCTTACAAAAGAGAATTCAGACTGTTCTACATCTGTTTACATTTTAAACTTGCTCTCTGTATTTTTACACCCAAGCATTTCTTTGTCTCTTTCTGGGTGTAATTTTTAGTGATAAATGGCATCAGAAACCCGAGGCTCTGGAGTTATCCACCTGTTGGAAAAATCCACCTTTTGATTTTGCAATGATGAATACAGTTTAGCTGAGGAATGTGCATGATCTTTATGGCCCTATTGATGGAGCTGTCCGTTCACATTTGGCTAGCTTACAGGCAGCTTTTACCTGCTCCTCATCCACTGAGACCTGTGGGGAGTACACATGCAAATGCTGTGGTTCTGGGAAAGAGCTTTGAGTGATTCTGTCTATCCCAAGGTCGACTTCTTTAGGCACTGAGAAAAGCCAGCCTTCAGCACAAAACATACAAGTCTGCGTGGTGGACCACGCAGTCTTTAAAGGCCTCAGAGAAGTCCTGCACACACTCATACTCAGTAACAGCAAGTGTTCACAGACCCTTTACTAGGCACGAGTCTGAGCGATTAACATGGAGTAATTCATTAACTATTCTCAGTATCTCTGAGGCAGGTGAGAGTACTCTCATCCTCTTTATGGACAAAGACACTGACGCACAGAAACATTGAGCAACTCCTTCAAAGTCACACCGTTATAAGAGGCAGAGCTGGCATTCAAGCCTCCAACAGGGAGACTGTAGAGCTCATGCTTTTGACCTCTGTGCTATATTGCCTTGCTTAAATGTTTTTGTGGAAAAGCCTTCTCTTGTCCTCCTGAAGCTCTTGGTTACTCTCCGCCCCCCGTTTTTCTTTACACTGACAAAGCATTCTCCTCCTGCTCCACATTAAGCTTCTTACAGCTGACAACTTAGCTTCATTCCTTTCCCAAGAGTGGTTGCACAGATGTTAGAAGGGCCGAAGGGGATGGGAGGAGAGACACAGTCAAGCAAAGAACACGACTACCTAGGGGCATTTGCCCTCCAGTGTAAGTGCCCCACATAACTCATTCACTTAACAATTCCCCAAGAGTTTACCCGCTGTATAAACCCAGAGATCCCTGATACATTCAACTCTTTATATAATCATTCTTCTCTATTTATATGATACACATGACTTTAAGAAATAGTTCTTAAATACTCCTGGGCATGAGTAAGAAAGCTTTTTGGAAGTCACTTCAAATCCTTGGAAGTAGGCGGGATATTAAAAAAAAAAAAAATGAGGCAAAAATAGAAAGCTTTCCTCCTTGTTTATCTCCAGGATGCCTTAGGAATTGATTTAGAGGGCTGTATTACTCTGTGAATCACACATTTGGCTAATAGCAGGTATTGAAAGCCAGAATCCAGGAAAAGGACCTAACATATTCTGAGAAAATTCCAGGGGCACCTCACCCAGACAGTTCCTGTGTTCGCTGCATTAGCAGGTGGATTCTTTACCACTAGCGCCACCTGGAAAACCTATATATATATGCCAACTGCAGCAGACTTATAAAAGACATGGGTTTGATCTCTGGGTGGGGAAGATCCTCTGGAGGAGGGCATGGAGACCCACTCCAGTATTCTTGCCTGGAGAATCCCATGGGCAGAGGAGCCTGGCAAGCTACAGTCCACAGGGTCACAAAGAATCAGACATGACTGAAGTGACTTAGTGCAGACACATGCACGTACACACACACACACACACACACACACATTCATTCTTTTCTTTTCCATTATATGTCATTACAAGATATTGTCAAGTTCTCTGTGTTACACAGTAGGACTTTGCGGTTTATCTATTTTATAATACATATGGTGGTGTGTATCTTGCAATTCCAAACTCCTGTTATCCTCCTCCCCTTCTCCCTTGGTAACCACAGATTTGTCCTAGCCCCTTTCACCAAGTTCTCTAGCTTCAGAAGTTCAACCCCTTACTCACTTAGCAATTTTCTTCATTTCTGTCCTTAGACAATTTCTTTTTCATCTCCCCCTACGCTTCGGTTTCCTCCAACTGGATCGATGACCCACTTGGCATTTACATTTACAAAGCAATTGCATTTACGTAAGATAGCTCTTATCAAGAGCCCAAAGAGGCACAAGTATAATACATATATAATAAGGAGAGTGCCTATTTATCACCCACATTTACTGTGCCTTCCTACAGGACAGACTGTTCTAGGAGCTGGTATATGAGGGGAGAGAGCCCTGTAAAATTTATCACTAAAGGTAATCAATGAGTTTTCAACTAATGCGCTCTCCGCCTCGAGGGTGAATATAACAGAAGTATGAGGGAAACATATTTACTCTGTAAAGTTTGCTGAATTTAATTTGCACTTTCATTGATTTCATTTAATACAAAGATTATATAATCAGGAAGTCAGTAGCAATTGAGGATACCAAGGCTAGTCTGCACCCATCAGGGCATTTTGGTAATATCTAGTAATGGCAGGAGATTCTCATTTAATTGAATTGGAAATGCAACATATATTAGCTTACAGAAACTTAATCAGTGTGATCAAATTAAAACAGGCCACTCAGACATACCATCCTGATTAAGGCACTTGCAAACACTCCACAATTATCAGAGATTTGTGGTGTTAATGATTTAAACTGAGGTTTTTCCTCTGGGGATTCAGCCCTGGACCTTTTTTTTTTTTTTAACTGACAATTAGAAAACCCCATTCTTTATTTTTAAAAAATGCTGCAACAGTATTGACATTAATTCTCAAAGAATGCAGGATAGGAAAGAGCATGTGTTGCTTTTTTTTTTTTTTTTCTTTTAACAGTCACTGCCTTCTCTTTGGGATGAGGAACATTATCTCAAAGCTTTAGCTTTTGGGAGTGGTAATGAAGTTTGGCAATGGTGAAGTGACCATTTTTAAATGTATTAGGGGAAGACTCCACTTTTCTGCTTTCTGCAAAGCAGCTCCACGTTCCATGGAAAGAGGTTTGCTTATAGCCCTATTTGAAAACCACTTTGAATGAACCAGCCTGTTGTCCTGGGCAGGAGACTACAGAAGTAGGCCATTTCTTTTAAATGTGTTCTTAATAGACCAATAGACCATTATGAACACTAGCTTGGGAGATGTGAATTACTCCTCCCTACCCCTGACCCCGCTTTAAAACCCATCTTCCCAGCCCATCACCCTTAAAATGTAGCAGTAGTAAATTACCTGGAAAGGATCTCGGGTTTCTAGTTCCATTATTTGTGTGAATAGTGGTGATGAGGGCTTGTCTAGCTGTTTGTTTCTACTTTAGTCAGCAAAGCCAGTCCCTACATTTAATCACAGAGAAAATGGAGATTCAGAGAGGCTAGGTGACTTTTTAAGGTGGCAGAGTGAATAAGGATCAGGTTCAGAGCTAGAGTCCCAGTCTTTCAACTTTCAGGGGTTTTTGTGCCCATTGATGCTTGGGCCCAGCCCAGTCTCCATTAGGACAAGTTTCAAGTCATTGGAATCTGCCTTCAAAGGATGATGTACTATAGAATAAGCGAGTCAGTTAATGGAAAGAAGGACCACGGTGGGGACAGAGCAGAGGATGAAGAGGAAAGGGGGTACTGTGCTGAGATGGGGTGGGAGATCTGACTTCCAACAGACCCGGAAGCAGCCTGCTATGTCAAGATGGTTAAAACCAACGTTCACCAAAAGCACGATCAGGCACTATTTCCCAGATGCTAGTTCGGAAAGGCAGGGACAAGTGATGGGTTAAAGTGAAGGGGCCTGTGGGGTAAAAACATCTTAGCATGGTTCCCTGCACCTGTCTGTAATCTCAGGGGAAAGCCATGAGTCCTACTCTTGGTTCCATCCCCAACTCCCCAACATAATTCTCTTTGTTTAAAATAATCTTAAGGACCCAGGAGAAGGAGTCATTTATTTATTCATCTGTTCACTGAAAACATAGTGCTAAGTCATTTAACCGTTTTCACATATTGAGTTACAAGGCATTCACTTTATACGCTTGCAATAAAATGAAACAAGAGAATAAGCAGTCTTTCCCAGAATGTGTTGAAGACACTTTATTCTGTTTCCTACAGACAGTTTGCAGAAGTGTCTCATATCAGTGCATATACTAAGAGCATGATGTGTCCAGGTATACTGTGGAAGAAAAAAATTTCCACCTATTCTTTCTTAAGGATTCATAGCCCTGCATTAGCTGGAGAGAGCAGCAAAGAGGTGGAAAGTTAACAAGAAGAATGAGAGTTGTTACTTCCACAGTTTTGTCTTTTATTACCCAGCATCCACACTCCTCCAGTTGCATCTCTGGTTGCACCTTCCTTACAGAGCACACCACTCTGTTCTTTGGATCCTAGATATCTGTGTCTATGAGCATCTTCCCTGCTTGAAAATAAGATGCTCAGGACCTTCCTGGTGGTCCAGTGGTTAAGACTCTGCGCTTCCAATGCAAGGGGTATGGGTTCTATCCCTGGTCCCACATGCCTCGTGGTACAGCCAAAAAAAAAAAGGAAAAAGAAAAAAGATGCTTAAGAGCAGCAACTGAATCTCTTTCTGTTTCAGCCTTGTTTTTTCCACCTCCTTCTCTTACATCCGCCTTTCTACTCCCATCCACCCCTGCATTTGGTACTGTAGCCATCACACACCAGATGTACAATATTTACTGATTGACTTAATGAAGACACTAGTTCCTGGTTAAATGCTAAACGGATATTGTTCAAGAGGATGAAGGGATGCTTTCAGGCTGCATCAGGAGAGACATGAAGGACGAAGTGGCATATGAACTGTATTCTGCAATGTAAGTAGTAACAATAACTCCATTTAGTGAGCACTCATGTGGACCAGGGGCTTCCCAGGTGATGCTAGTGGTAAAGAATCTGCCTGCCAATGCAGGAGACACAAGAGATGTGGGTTCGATTCCTGGGTCAGGAAGATTCCCTGGAGGAGGGAATGGCAAACTACTCCAGTATTCTTGCCTGGAGAATCCCATGGACAGAAGAGATGGTGGGCTACAGTCTATAGGGTCACAAAGCATCAGACACGACTGAAGTGACTCAGCACACACACATGCATGTGGACCAGAATATTTGCGTAAGTTATCTCACTGACTCCTCAAAGGAATTCTAGCAAAGACAGCTCCAATTACTACTCCCATTTAATGGATGAGGAAACTGAGGCCCAGAGATGTTAAGTAACTTGTCCAAGATGCAGAGCTGGGAATGAACCTATTCCTATCTAATTGAAAGAGTGGGCTCTTTCCAACAGACTAGGATTTAGACAGGTGTAGCTGAGGGATGGAGGCCACTCAAGATAGGTGCAATGGTGTGGAAAAAAAATCGGAATGTGGCAGACAAGGGGACCAGTATAACCAAGGGGTGGGCTGAGGTAATGATGATGCTAGCTACTTGTGAGAAAGCAAATTAGTCAGTGAACATAAAACACTGGAGAGAGAGAGTTTAAAAATTATAATAAAATTGTGTATAGGATTACATAGAATACATACAATGAAGAAATATATTAGAAAAGCTTATGAGCCTTCTAGTGGTATTCAAAATAATACAGGGCACTTCCCTGGCTGTCCAGTGGTTAAGACTCAGTACTTCCAATGCAGGGGTTCATCCCTGGTCAGGAAACTAAGATCCCTCATGATGCAAGGTGTGGTAAAAAATTAACAAAAAGTTGAAAAAAATGATAATACAGACTTTGGTCTAAACACCCACCCACCTGACTATTTTCGGGGAGAGGATGGCTTAAGCAACTAAAATAATCCTCTCTGCAACCTTATGGTCTCTTCCTCCCCTCCGGGTTTCATTACAGCCTAGCACAGATGCCAGTTTAAGGAAATGGAGTGGAAATTGTGTGCATTCATCTAGTCTTAGAGCAGAAGCCAATTGAGGAGCATTACTCACAATCTGTGGCATTTTTTTTCTCCTCCAAGTATTTCAGGTTCAGCCTGGGTTTAGGGATGAGATCTCAGGGAACAATCACCGGTCAGTCAGCTTCCTTTCATTTCTTCAGAGCAATCTGGCCATAAGAAGGGAGGCATCTCTTTTATTTATTTCTTCCTCTTCTTTTTTTTAAACTGTTTTTGCTTTTTAAAATATTTATTTATTTATTTGGCTGCACCAGGTCTTAGCTGCAGCACGTGGGGTAAATTCGATCTTATTGTGGCATGTGGGATCCACTTCCCTGATCAGGGGTTGAACCCAGGGCTCTGCATTGGGAGAGTGCAGTCTTACCCCTGGGCCACCAGAGAACTCCCTGGTTTTAAGAGCTTACGGAAGCAGTACAGTGGAGAAAGGCTGGAATCCCATACTGTGCTTCCTCTACATCCTCAGGCTGGGACTGCACCAAGGGTTATCAAACTCATTCTAAGCATTCTTTAAAAAGTGCAATGTAGTCCGACCTCAGTACAGATAACAGATTAAAATGGAGTTACCCTCATCTCAGCAGTCTCTAAGGTGCTGCTTCTGCACCCAAGAGTTATTCAGACTATAGATTGGAAACCACTGATCTAGACAAAGGAAGGATGCAGCAAGTGCACCATGATGGCTCGCTGAGCCCAGATAGCTTCTTTAGTCTTCTTTTAGCCCTTTTTCCATCTGTTAGAAGCCAAACTAGGAATGGAGAATTGTGACTGAATGGACAGGCAGATTCCTCACCAAGAGACAGACATTTACAGAGCAGGGAGAATAAACCTTTTTCTTGGTCCTCCTATAGCTTAGCACAAAACGCCTTGTCCATTGTAAGCATTAGGTAATGAATGGGAACCATGACTCCTACTTTAAAAGAAATTTAAAAAAACCTAGCAGCCGTCCACAATATCATGCCTTTGTTTCTTCTTTGCCATCAAGTGGGTGACAGAGAGCCAGATTGAATTCAGGTAAAACAAACAAACAAACAAACCCATGCCCTCCAAAATGAATGTGTTTATAAGGACAAAGCCGGTTTATGTGCATCTCATAGAAGGAGGAGCATTCCTGGGAAACAGATGTGGGTGGGTAGAAGCAGCAAACTATTTTCTGATGAAGATCACAATGGAAGCAGGTGTCCTTGTGACTACTGTGAAGGCACAGAACATCCTGATCACTTTTCAAGTTTCCACAGGCACGAATGGGAGAAGTGAAGGTAAATAGGCAGAGGCTGAGTACAGAGCATCTCATGGAGAACCCATTTCCTCCTCAATCATGAGCAAGCAAGACACTGTTGAGGACCCCTTGGAAGCAACCCCAGCACTCTTCTGTCATTGTGCTCGGTGACTTCAAAAAAGGAGAATCAGTGCTCCTGGCTCAGGTCCGTAGCCAGCCATACTCAGAGCTTGTCTCTGCTGAGGTGCCTGGACAGACGCCCTGAAGGGGACCCTCCAGATTGGGTATGATCCATGCCACCAAAGCAAGTGATGAGCTCTCTTTGAACCAATGTCAGGGGTAGTTTTCAGATTAAATGAGAAAATATATGCATTTAAAGCTCTTAGAATAAGGCCTGGTGTGTCTCTGATGAGTTTACTCAGTTCTTACTCTTGCTGACTAATTACTAGCCCATTGATGACCATCCCAATGAATTTACAGAGCATTTATCATGATATACAATCATGATAAATGTAGCCATTTTTTTCTCTCTAAAGGCATCCCATTCCAGTATTCTTGCCTGGAAAATCCCATGGACCGAGGAGCCTGATAGGCTACAGTCCATGGGGTCGCAGAGAGTCAGACACAACTGAGCTACTTCACTTCAGACTTCAAAACTATGTTCAGAATTTTGTAAAAGTTTCTTCAATTTTCTTATAAAAAGTTTAAGCTGGTGTTAGGGTCCAACATTGTTTTCCTTAAAATAAAATTATTTAACTATAAAAAAGAATAGGGCTTGGTGGTATAGGGAGCACTTCATAAATGTTACTGCCCATTTAAAAATTCCTGGTCCTTGCGACTTCTCTGGTGGTCCAGCGGTTAAGACTCTGCCTTCCAATGCAGTGCACGTAGGTTTGCTGTCTGGTCAGGGAACTAAGATCCCACATGCCATGGGGCAACTAAACCCTGATGCTGCAACTAAGATCTGACACAGCCCAGACATGGTTGGAGTCTTGGCGCCATCATCTGTTACCTACGTGACCTGGAACAGGTCAATGTCATCTCAGATTTCTTTTCAGTAAAAAGAGCTAATAATAACCTTTTCTTTATAGACCTGTTGTAATGACTAAACAGGATAACATTACGTAAAGCACTTTGCACAATACTGACATACAGAAAGCACTCAATAAATTGTAGTTAGTAAAGCATCATTATAGTAGTGGTGGCTTAGTCATTCAGTCATGCCCGACTCTTTGAGGCCTCGTGGACTGTAGCCCACCAGGCTCCTCTGTCCATGGGATTCTCCTGGCAAGAATACTAGAGTAGATTGCCATTTCCTTCTCCAGGGAATCTTCCCGACCCAGAGACTGAACCTGGGTCTCTTGTGCCTTCTGCAGTGGAAGGCAGATTCTTTACCACTGAGCCACCTGGGAAGCCCCCAAAGCATCATTATATATTTGCTATATGTGAGGAATGGTTCAAATGTTTTCAATGTATTACTCTATTTAAATAAGTTTTTCTCAAATGTCACGTTTCAGTGAGGTCTTCTCCAACCACCTTTTTAAATTGACAAATTTTCTGTCTGTATCACTCCTTATCCCTCTGCCCTGCCCTTTCTCAACCCCCTCCTTAAAACTAATTTCTAAAACACTTAATAAATAGTTTTCTTGTTTAGTGACAGTATCCCTCCACTAGAATGGGTATGAGGGTAGGGAATTTGGTTTGTTTCCTTCTTTCTTCAGAGCCTACAATAGTACCTGATATCTCACAAGCGATCAGTAAAAGTTTTGAATGAATGAAGAATTTAATCCTCAAGAAAATCCATGAAGCAGACACTGTTAGTATGTCCCTTTCATAAGTGAAAAACTGATGCACAGAGAGATTTAGAAACTTACCAAGGAAGTGCTGGGATTTGAAAACAGTGACTGGGCTCCAAGATTTGTCATCTTAACCATATTACAGTATAGTCTGTTTCTTTTAAAGAGCTCATGGAGGGAGAGAATGAGGAGTGGGGTGAGGGGAGAAAGGAGAGAAAAAAGGGAGAAAACATGAATGAGAAAATGAGAATAATGGAAAAGAGTGTATGTGAACCTATGAAACTTAGAGTCTATTTTTCATTTTGCTTTTCACTTTTTAAAAATCCTCTTTTTTAAATCCTCCTCCTCCTCCCCATGAGAGTATCTACTTTTTTTTTTTTTTTTTGCTGGTGAAACTTCTGTGCAAGACTTTGGGAATCTAGCTTTGACCTTTTGATAAAAGCAGTGATCATTCATTTGTCCCCAAAATATCATCTTTAGAGGACATTTCCATTGTCCAACTATCGCTCCATTGCTTTTATGTGTCTTTTGAACGAAGCTAAATGGTTAGGAATTATTTACACAGATAACTCATAGCTATTCAACACTGTACTAGAGGTTCGAACATGTTCAATAAGGCAAGGAAAAAGATGCATCCATATTGGAAAAGAAGAATAAAACTATCTTTATTCACAGATGACATTTGTCTGTGTAGAAAATCTAATGGAATCTTCAAAAAGCTCCTGGAATTAATATGTGAGCTTAGCAAGTTAGTAAAATATAAGATTGGTATACAAATACCAACTGTACTTCTAGATATCATACCAAGTAAAGTAAGTCAGACAAAGAAGGGCAAATATCATATCATTCTGATTATATGTGGAATGTAAAAAAGGATACAGATGAGCTTATTTATAAAACAGAAGCAGACTCACAGACTTAGAAAATAAACATGGTTATCAAAGGGGAAAGATGGGGAGGAAAGATAAATTGGAAGTGTGGGATTGACAAATACATACGGCTATATATAAAATAGATAATCAACAAGGACCTACGGTATAGCACAAGAAAATCTGCTCAATAATCTGTGATGACCTATATGGGAAAAATCTGAAAAGGAATAGACACATGTACATGTACAACTGATCACTTTGCTGTAGTGCTGAAACCAACACAACATTGTAAATCAACTACAGTCCAATATAATTTTTTTAAAAAGGAAACTTGGAGAAAAACAATTGGAAGTTTAAATAATAGAATACTATTTGCCATGCCATCTAAAATATGAAAACTTAGGGGATACATCTGACAAAAGACAGGAAAAATGTGTACACTGAAAACTACAAAACATTGCTGAATGAAATTAAAGACAGTTTCAATAAATGGAGAGATATACTGTGTTCATAGCTTTTAAGACTCAACATCATTAAGATTTCAGTTTTTCCCGTATTTGATACACAGATTGAACACAGTCCCTGCCAAAATCTCAGCAGGTCTTTTTTCTTTTCTGGAAATTTGCAGGCTGATTCTAAAATGCATATGGAAATACACAGGAGCTAGAATATCCAAAACAACTTCAAAAGGAAGAAGATTCACACCATCTAATTTCAAAACTTATGAAGCGAGGGTAATCAAGACTGTGTGGAACTGACATAGAGGTAAAATATTGATCAATTAAGAATCTTGAAAAAATAAATATATATTATATACATATGTATAATTGAGTTTTGATTTCAACAAAAGTACCAATGGAGAAAGGATATTCTTCAGTGATGGCACCAGAACAACTAGATGCTGCAATTGCTGCTAAGTCGCTTCAGTTGTGTCTGACTCTGTGCGACCCCATAGACGGCAGCCCACCAGGCTCCCCTGGCCCTGGGATTCTCCAGGCAAGAACAATGGAGTGGGTTGCCATTTCCTTCTCCAATGCGTGAAAGTGAAAAGTCAAAGTGAAGTCACTCAGTCGTGTCTGACTCTTCGCAACCCCATGGACTGCAGCCTACCAGGCTCCTCTGTCCATGGGATTTTCTAGGCAAGAGTACTGGAGGGGAGTGCCATCGCCTTCTCCGAATCTGGGATGAAACTCTGGCAATAGGATTGCAGAAAGCTCCCACATGGTTTTAACGGACAGAAAAGGCTGAGAACTCCTGCCTTCAGGGAATACAAGTTGTTGAATGTGAAGTGTTACATTTATTCTCTCTCTCTCTCTTTTTTTTTCTGGCCAAACCATGCAGCTTGCAAGACCTCAGTTCCCTGACCAGGGACTGAACCCAAGCCATGGCAGTCAAAACATGGGATCCTAACCACCAGCCACTAGGAAACTCCCAAAGCAATGATTATTCTAACATCAACTTCCAAATACTGGTTTCCCACCTCTCACCTCCATGATAACTCACATTACCTTTTACTTTTGGAAATGTGCTATTATTCCAAAACCCTACGTTCACAGACTGGAAAAAGAAGGTCAAAGCATGTTCAGATTTCCACCATTCATTTTCCCTCTGAACCCAATGAAACACTAAGGAAATGAAGGGAAATTATCCTGAACAACTAGATATCCATATGTAAAAACAAAACTTTGATCTTTACCTTGCACCATATCCAAAACTTAAATTACATAATTGCCCTAAATGTAAAATCAAAATCATAACATATATCTAGAAGGAAACATAGATGAAAACTTCTGTGGGACTTCTCTGGTGGTCCAATGGCTAAGACTTCATGCTCCCAGTGCAGGGGGCCCAGGTTTGAACCCTGCTCAGGGAACTGGATCCTACGTGCCACAACTAAGAGTTTGCAAGCAGCGACTAAAGACCCCATAATGTCTCAAGGAAGATCAAAGATCCCACGTGCTACAACCAAGACTCAGTGCAGCCAAATAAATAAATACAAATAGATACTAAAATAATAATAAATAATACACTTGCTTTCTCCCCAGAAGGCAGGTCATAGTTTAAAAATAAAAAAAAGAAAAACAACTTTGCATTTTTGGGTCTGGCAAATATTTCTTAAATATGCTACCAAAATCATAATCCAGAAAAGAAAAAAAAAAAGAAAATTGGATTTCACCCAATTAAAATTTTCTTCTCTACCTTTAAATGCTTCTACTCTCCAGATTTTTAGCCAGTGTTGGAGTCACAGTAATTATTTGGCTAGCACTGTGTTTCCATATTCTCAGTGTTTGCAGCTCTTCTACTGCAAACCATAGTGGGCCATGCTTGACTGGTTATTTGTGTGAAAAACAACAGATTTGGCCTAGAGGCCTTAGAAGATGCCATTGATTTAAGCTCTCTAATTCCTTGAGGTCAGAAAGAACTTAGCCCAAAGTTAAAAATATTGAGGTATAAGGGCAAGATGGAGTACTGATAGATAGATGGGTGGGGGAGGAGGGAGGAAGGGATGGAGGGAGGGAGAAAGAGAGAGAGAGAGAGAGAGACTGTGATGGAGAAACAGAGATTTGTTACTTGGAGGAAAGTGGAGGAGTCCTGTTGAACATCACCCTTCCTTGCATCCCTAGGCCTTCTCAAGTGAGATAGAGGAATGGAATTCCAGCCAGCACCTGGAAAGTGGATGTAACCTGAGCTCTACCAGAGCAGTGCCAATGAGAGTTCTCAACCATGTATGCCACAGAGGAAAAAGAAGAGTTATCGAGGACCCCTGTTCTAGAGAGCAGCATGCGGAGTCCATGATTTTGTGTGGCAGGCGAGAAGGGAGAAAAATGACTCCTCCCTTCTAAAGGCTCATGAGCAGAACCCTATTCTTGACTAAGCTGGAGAACCAGGAGCAGTCAGATCCTTGGCGGGGGGGTTATTAACATGATGGTAGTTAGCATATTAACCATCACAGAGATGCGGTGGTGTATCTACTAGGAACTATTTCCATGACTGGACTATTTCTTCCTGAATGGTCTAGGACTTTTTTGTCTCAATCTATGGGCATGATGTATGTATTGCTAGCGGTGCCGAGGCTTCTGCTTCCCCATTTCTAGAGCTGGCAAAGCAGATAACCAGAGCTCTTATTTGGTGAGGATCATACTGGCCAGGTCACATTGTCCCCAGCTGCAGTACTTTGGCAGCTGAAGCAAGCATAATCACTAGTTAACATTTATTAAGCAGTTGCCATGTGCCAGACACTAGACGAGCCTTACTTAGATTATGATAATTTTATCCTCACAATAGCCCAATGAGGTAGGCACAAAGTTAATCAGTGATAGAGCCAGGATTCACATCCAGGTGCATCTGACTCCATAGCTAATGTCCTTTCAAATACACACAAGACTGCTTGATTGTTTTATTTAAGGAGCTCTTTTTGAACAGCCCCATCTACAGTTGGTTGGCACTAGGTGAAAGCTTGAAGTATGCCAAACCTATGTGCTATTGACTCCTTGTTATTAAAGTTCTTTTCAAATGTTTTATATTAGTTTCCTGCCCTACTACCTTCTTGGATAGATTTGACCTTTTTGTTGTGACCAAAGGTCTTGCACTATCTTGGATGTGGGATATTGGAGGAAAAAGGCAATTAGGCTACACATGTCCTGATTCTCGGGCACACTCCACTCCATGTTGTTCTTAGAAATACGTTCTGACATCAGCTTATGTCTGTCATTTGTCTTTTTCTACAAAGGAGCAACAGCAGAGAGGGAGAGGCAGGGAGGGTAGGTGGAGAGAAAAAGAGTGAGTGAGTGAGTTTGGGGCTTTGGTTTTCTACAAACCTTTGTGATATTAGACTTAGCCTAATAGCTAAACTACAGACATTACTGACATCATCGTTGCATCAAACTACAGCGATGATTTGAAAAGTTAAATACTTGGCCATTTGATTGCTGTACTCATACAGCATACCACAATTTTGAAGTGAAACTATACACACACACACACACACACACACACTTTCATACAGAGAGGCAAAACTAGGGGTTTTGGCGGTAGTCACAGCCTACTGTTTTAGAAGAAATACATGACATAATCATGAGATCATAGTATACAGGACTTGGACGCTAGTAATCCACCTGCAAACAACTCAATTGCAACATAGAACTGCACCACACTGAATCCACAGAGAACAACCAAGACTTTGCCTCTTCATTCTAAAGCAGGAAAGTTTTCCATTTGGTCCTGCCAACAAAAACCAAAGGACTGGTGTGTTTATTTATGAAGCTATCTGTTCCTGACTGTGCTCATCTAGAGACTGACAGTTTGGCAAAAACAGGTTGGAGTCACTCTTCCTGTTGTATCTGCTGCCAGGATTGGCTCTGGATAGATGTGTCAAGTGAGCAAGTTTTGACTTAACCATCTCAGATTCCCCTTCTGTCCTCCCTTTTCTCCATTTTAGCATCCTTCCTTCCTTCTCCAGTTTGATTCATTTAAGCTGACAATTATGGAACTGAATCCAACATTTATGGTATCTTTTACCAGGCACCATGCTCGGATGCTCTGCCCTGGTCCTGTAATATTCATGTCCTCTACTAGTATTTGCAGATTGAACTTGGTCCTTGTCTTTCCATACCCTGTGTCTATGTGAAAAACATCTCAGGCTGAGAGGACTGATTGATATTCAGCATCATCTGTAACTGCCTACAATCTAATTTTTAAATTGATGCCTCTGAATATTACACACACACACACACACACACACACACACACACACACACCCTCAGCCTTGGTTGACTGACTTGAGGAAAAACAGCTATAGTAATCTACGAGTTCTCTTTATTGCTTTCTTGATGAAGGGGTGTGTTAAAGGCTCAAGATAGCTCAACAGTAATATTGAGAAAGGGTAACTGTCTAAACACAACTAGAATATGGTACTTTGGAGAAATAGTGAAGTATTTGAAAAGTGCATGCTATTTCCTTTCGTCATCACTACTGCTACATTTTTTTTTAATGGAATGATTTCAATTTCTCCCCAAGGTCTCCATTTTCATGGAGGCTGACAGAATCCACAAACATGGGTATGATGGTATATGGAGGGCATATCACTCAGCTGGACATCCTGAGACTATGCTCCAAGCCTTGAGGGTGTGATTAACCAAAGTGCCTTGCTATCTGGGAAAACTGCAGCAAACACTGAAGTAGAAAGAGCACAAGACAAATATTAGAATACCAGGATTCTAGGCTGACATCTGCTGATTAGATGCGTGACTCCGGGAAAGTGACTGACCTTTCTTGAGCCCTTATCTGGTCAACAAAAGAGTTGGTTTCATGTGACATGTGAACATGTTCTGATACAAACAGAAGATCTATAACAGCTCCTGTGGTTTCATGCATGCTCAGCCTTGATGGTTTAAGCGCTTGTTCGGAATAACCCAATGGATCAGCAAAGGGATTGTCTGTGGCCTGATGCATCGGACAGAATAACAGACTCACAGTAGCAGAGGGAACTAAATTAAATATGGCAGTCTGGTCTGTTTGGTCTCTGATCAACCTCTGCCAAACCTATGCTTCCTGATCTCCGTGGTATGGCTCTGCAACTGCTTTTTATTTTCTTGTTCTGTCATTTTGGCTCACTATTAGCATAGAATAAACTGCATATACCTCCCTGAAAGTCATTGCCAGGGTAGTCTGGCTCTGCTGCTCAGACATATCCCATTCCATCTGTTCCTCCCTGAAACAGAGGGCTGGCTACCCAGCTTCAGATGCAGGCAATAAAACTGAGCAAGCAGAATGACACAACTTTTAAGCTGTAGGTTTCTTAACCTAATAAGCCTGCATGTCGGTTGGCCCCAAATGAATTGAGGTTGGGAAAAAGCACAATTGGTCGTTCAGTTTTAGCTTTGACCTCATTCACAACTCTCACTTGTTTTCATCAACATGAGAGGATTCTGTCCATCTTAGTGATTAATTTGCATTTTCCTCTTCTGACCATGCCTTGCCACGTGGGAGATAAATGGAGACAATTAAAGGATTCAAGGGTCACTTCTCAGAAGCCTTCATTGATATCCCCAGATGACATCTTCTCCACCTGGGCCTCGGCATTGGTTGGGGTGACTCTGTTGGGTTCACCAGTGGAGCCTCTGTGACTGCTTCTCTGTGAATACCACGTTGCCATCCTCTGTTCTCTACGAAGACTGTGAGTTCCTTGAGGGCACCTATTGTATCTTATATTTGTCTCTGTAGCCCAGGGTCTAGCACAAGGGCACAGTGTCAAAGTTTGATAGATTTTAGTGATGATTATTACTATTATTGGTGCTAAGGAAGGGTTATGCCAAAATTGTTCATTGGAAGACCCCATATAATACAATACAATAGCCTCTCCAAGCCTCCATTTCCTCATATCAAATGGAAATAATAATAGTGCCTACTTCATGAGCTTTTGGTAGGTGAGAATTAATGAGACAAAATGTATCAAGTGCTAGGGGACAGAGGTTGGCCCATATCACCCACTCAGTACATACTGGTCATTATTATTTGGGGTCGTGAGATATATTTGAGGCAGCTTAACTTGTCTTCAAAAGAGAGGAGGCCAATTACTGTTCAGAGAAGAACACACCTTCTATCTCCCAGCCTATATCTGGCCTCAAAATAGCAGAGGAACTCTTAAAAACTGCTCCATGTCTCCCTGTTATTACGTCAAATAACACAAGAAAAGCCAGCAGAGCAACACCCACCCCAGATGCTGACTATTGTGAAAAGGCACCATGGGGAAAACCCGGGAGTGGGGCAGAAACCCACCTAGCTCCCTCCTTCTCCACCACACTCCCCCAAATCTAGGAAATGAGAAATGACCACTCTCTCTGACCAATCATAACATGTGTTCCTAAACATTGGCAGATGCCGATCTGTTCTAGGAAGCGTGGGGAAATGACCCCCCCGCTGCAGAGAGTCGCACCATATTCATGGAAGGTCAGTGCTGCTGCTGTCGGCAAAAATTTTCTGAGAAGAAAATGTACAGAGAAAGTGTTAAAAAAAAATTCCTACCAACTGATGGGAGATAAGAGAAAGAGAACCTGAAACATACCCTTGAAGAGAATACTGTCTATTGGAGAACTTTTTATTCTTCATCAATAACCCTCCCCCTCAAAGAATGAAGAATTGACAAGAACACGCACAATCTGGGTGTCACATACACGAGAGACAAAGGACACCTCGCTCAGAATGTGCAGGAAGGGAGGCCCTCACCATGGCAGAAGCTTGGGAGCTGTCCAGATCCAGCAAGTGGGCTATGAGATTGTGTTTAGCTACTTAAGAATGTATTATGCTGGCCTCTATGTTAAAAACTCGGGAATGGTATTAGGTACGCGTTCCCTATGTCATCTGAACTCCAGCTACCAACTGCTCTTTGTGGCTCACTGAGACTCTTCTCTCACAAGGTAAGAGTCTGGGTTCCCACAAAGCCTAAAGACACAGAACAAGGCTCCTTTCAAAGCACAACAGCAATCACAAGTATCCCTAATTATACATCAGGGTCTAATAAATGGAGACCGTGCCCTGCAGTTGTCAGCAGGACAGGTGTGTACAAGATACCCAGACAGGGCCTGCCATTTCTGCAAGCATGGAGTTCAAAGTGATTCTCCAATGCCATCTCTGTTAACTGTGGGCGCATGCTGACGATGAATTGGGACTAATTTGGAAACAGCTGCTGGAGAGTGTGTGCATCAATTCCCTTCCTTCATAATTTATACAGCATTTTGATTGTGGTGTTCAGCGATAAATAACTGAAATGAGTTTTAACTGCTCTGAGAGGCCGTCTTATGTCTTCACCACTGCTTTTGATATTCTCCAGGATAGCGCACATTCAACTTTATATGCAAACCTGAAATGGTATTCAGGAGAAAAAGAGGGGGAAAAAGGCAGCCAATAGATCTTTCACTTTGGGAATTGAAAATAAGATCATATTCAAACTGCAGCATTTATGACCCAATGCTGAATACATAAGATATGTGGCCATTACAAATTCACCTTTCGTAGCAAAGCTGTGCTCTTGTAGTGACATAGCTTATTGCTAGATTAGAGCTTTTAGCATGACGAAGGCATCTTTCATCTTCTCCTGGATGTGGACTGGGTGCTCCTTCGGGGCTGTATTTCTGCCTGTCACAATGCCTGACAGCGCTTAGACAGAGGCTTACAAGAAGAGGACCCGAGTCATTCACCAAAGGGCTGCAGCCACTTTGAAAAGGGAGCACCTACTTGGAGATATCTTATCTGCAAGAGATCATACTCTCTCCAATTGCCATGCTCTGCTAAAGCCAAAGAGAGAGGTCAGCCAACATTGTTTCATGGAATCAATCCAAAGAGCAAATCTAACATTCCAAATATTCAGCCAATCCAAGTTTTTGGCAATATCAAAAAGACAGTTTCAGGTAGGTCACAGTACAGGTCAGTCCACAGGAAAAGAATACACATATCATGTACATCAGTGATATGGCCACAATGTACACGCACTTAAACCAGGCCAGTTATGGAATGGCTTTCCAGATTCTTCTAAATCCACCCCAAATCTTAGTGTATGGATCAGACAGATTTTCATGGATTTTACAAATCATAAAATGATTGATCAGTGCTTCTGCTTCTCCTTTCTTCACTTTTTGAGAAGTACAGTTCAAATCTTGCATTGCTATAAGTCCTTGGCGTCATCACAATCAGCCCTAAAAGCTCTTTCCAAAGTCACCTCCTGACGCTCCCCTCTCTCTCTTCTCCCTTTAGTCTTTCATGCACCCAATATTCTTGACACCTGCCTCACTCATTTAAATTCCCCGGTGACTAACCCAAAGCGAAGCCCACAGACGGCATTCTGCAAATCTCTGAATGAATATGAATGAATGACAAAATGAGGACAGCACATGGCTATGTGACAGCTATGTCAGATGCATGGGGCACTTTTCACTTACTTCCCATTCTTAGATGTGTTCCGGGCCTTTGCGGATGATGGAGAGTTGGCGCCTGGAGTAGTGTTTGGAGAACCCTGTTTATCCTTACTATACCCACAGAAAAGAATAGAAAAAGATATACAACCATGACCACAGAGACAAAAATGAATTAGTCATTTCATTTCTCTCATTTCATTTAAAGACTTTCAAGGTGCCTCTCTTGATCTCTCAATCTCTGTGTGTGTGTCTCTCTATCTCTCTCATCTGTCAAAATAAAGCATGATCTTATCCAGAGCTGCCCTTCAAAGGTAAAGAGAGTGGGGACCATTGGTCAAATTCAAAGAACGCTATTCTTCTGACATTCAGAGCTTCAGCAGGTGAATGCCATTCATGATAGCGCCACAGCCCAGGGCCCCAGGGAGGCTCTGGCCAAAAAAAAAAAAAAAAAAAAAAATGTCTTTAACATAAAATCCTTTATTTGTCTCTGGGTTCTCTGTACTTTGAGTTCAGTTCTGAAGCTGCTGACTTGTGAAGTATATGGATGCCAAATGACTTCTAAAAGTCTTTGGGAGATACTATCAGATGAATTAATAATTCTCACTCATAATGTTAGCATAGGAAGGCCGTGAATCCAGATATTCTTTCAGGAGAGGCACCACCTGCTTCATGAGTAATTGAATTTAAATCTCCACCTTCAATAACTCCACAGCTTATGTCAAACCTTGGAAACAATTACGAAATAAATCACTAGGAAGGTCTGCTTAATCTCATCAGGTTAATAAACGCAGACAAATTAATCACTGGAAGGTAAACAAAGAGGAATAATTGATTGGAGGCTTCTTGATTACTTTATTCTATTTTCTTTATCAAACTATTTTTACCATTATCTTCAATTCAGCTGCTCTGCCTTGAAATTATTACTTTACTTCATCTTCAGATTTCCATGGAAACCAATGCAAAGCCCTTTTCCCCACTTGATGATGTGTGGAATTATTTATTCTGATTTCATCAGAAAGATTTTTTTTTTTTCGTTAGTGAAGATCTACGTCAGCATAACCTTTGATGAAAAGTAAAGGTAAAAAGAAAAATGCATAGCTTGGCTTTCAGTGAGTATAACAGAACTTTCCAAAGGCACAGAATATTGTCTGAGAGAATGTCAAAGAGCTTTCCAGATATTTATGAATCTTTTAAGTACATCAAAAATAGGTCTCTACAAAGGGCTGTATTTAAATGTGGGGTGAGGTGGGGTTGGGGAGTCACAAAAGATATTCTGCCTCGCATCCATCAGCTTTAAGTGATTCCATGGATGTGATTGGAACAAGAGATAACCATGGGTTCCCGCTGATAGAAACTGCCTGCCATGCAGGAGACCTGGGTTCAATCCCTGGATCCAGAAGAGCTGTTGGAGGAGGGCATGGCTACCACTCCAATATTCTTGCCTGGAGAATCCCATACACAGAGGAGCCTGGTGGGCTACGGTCCATAGGATCACAACGAGTCAGACATGACTTAGCAACTAATACTCCCAGTAACTGCCAAGGCGATCCAGATGTGTGTAGGCAAAGGGCTAAAAAGACAGATAGCAAAAGTTCCAGCAGGTAGGATTGTGTCCAGGAGGGCCTCAAAACAGTTCTTTGAAGTGGGAGTCACCGAGGTGAGCTCTGATCCTTCTGCTGGAGTGAGTGGCTCTGGACAGTGGCCACATAGTCTGTCTCAGAGGAGGTGTCAGAAGTCCACTGAGACAGTGCTGAAGAACTCCTGCAGTGCTGTTCCTGCTTATCCATGCTGACTTCCTGGCAAAGAACTTCTTAACCATCCCTGGACCATACCAGCTACCACTGGCATTCAGAACCTCGCTCAGAAACGAAGTGATAACACCACCAGACAAAAGATTGGAACTCAGAAGAATTCTAAATTGTCTCTTCCATAAGGCTGCTGCTGTGTCATGTGAGGGATGAAATATGCTGTGTGTTGCAAAATTCAAGCAGGTCTCAATTCCACACTCTGCTCATTGGCCACTGAGTCTTCCTCCTCTTAGCCTCTCACTCAAACAGAAGGCAGTGGGAAACTTTTCTAAAAACCTTTGGAAACAAAGACCCTTTTGATCTTGCAGGCTGCTAGGCTCAGAGGAGGTGGTCATTTAACACCCTGTTCCCCCAAGTCACGAAGTTCATGCATTCTTGTTCTTTTGAATAAAAGACACCCATCCCCACTGCTGTAGTCCCAAATCTTTGCCTTTTATACTGTTCATGGGGGTTCTCACGGCAAGAATATTAGCATGCTGGTAAAGATTGAAGACAAAAGAAGAAGGCAGCAGAGGATGAGATGGTTGGACAGCATCACTGCTTCAATGGACATGAACTTGAGCAAACTTCGGGAGATAGTGACGGACATGGAGGCCTGGCGTGCTGCAGTCCAAGGGGTCGTAAAGAGTCAGACAGAACTTAGCAACTGAACAGCAACAACAAATTCCCAAAGCTGTGCGTTGGGAGCCAAGGCTCCTTTAAAATCATGACAAGTGATCATGTTTAAGGTCAATGCAGGGCACCACAGGACATCAGGAAATGCTGCTCTGGAGGTGGAGGTGGTGGTCCTGGAGAAGTTGTCCTTTAAGTGATGGAAATAAGGACTCCTCTGACCTACTGCCAAATCCTGCAAGTGTAGATTGGAGGGGGAATAAACACAAATACTTTCTCAGAAAAATTGCAGATGGAAGGCAAGGCACCAAGGCTTGTAATCAAAAATTCAAAATATTTGTTTCATGCCAGCAGCAGAGATCCACTGACAGGGGCAAAAGTGAAAGGGAAAGTGAAAGTCACTCAGTGGTGTGTGACTGTGACCCCATGTGCTGCCACCCACCAGAACTCCTCTGGGGTTCTCCAGGCAAGAATACTGGAGTGGGTAGCCATTCCTTTCTTCAAGGGACCTTCCTGACCCAGGGATCGAACCCAGGTCTCCTGCATTGCAGGAGAATTCTTTACCAGCTGAGCCACCAGGAAGCCCAAAATGGCTTCCAAAGTGGCAAAATGAACCTGAAAGTGGGGGAGGGACAAGCAGAACAGTGGCAGGTTTGGATCCTTGGAATTTAATTTTGTAGATGTATCAGTACTAAGGACTGTTGTATAGAAAGGCTCGAACATTGAGGGGAAAGAGCCATCATTCTTGCTCAAAGTTCCAAGCTAGGTAGGTAAGTCTGGACAAGATGCTATGATTTTGAAACTTTGAGAAAGACCCTGAGTTTTTCAGAAGCAATCCAAGAAATAGAAAGACAAAATCCTGCAACTGCAAACTGAGAGCCTCAGAGATCTGGAAAAATATGGGTGGACAACCCAAAGATGCTACAAAGGATACTGACCATGGAAGGAAACATCTGGTAATCCCAAGGGCTTACAGGAATAAGTCCTGCCTGCTTTTAGGCTATATGGGTGATAATTTGGGGTATATGAGGTTCTAGAGGGCTGCTTGAGATTATAGCCAGTTTCCAATTTACACTTCTGGAACAAGAGCACCCCAGCCATCATTATTTTGTCTGTCTCTAGACCACTTGTTAGCCCTTTTGACTTTCATCTCCTCTTTGGATCTTAAAAGCTATCGCCTAAAATCCCAGAGGGCTTGGATCCAGGCTTCTCCCACTCAGGAGTAAGCTATCTTCTTCAGAAGTTAAGATTCTTTCTTCTTTCCCTCCCAATCTAGCCCCCTCAAAGACGTATGAACACAATTCCAGGTGAGCTCCTGATAGGAAAATGTAATGAATGGCAGCCCTCTCTCTGTCTGCTTGGTTGGCTGTCCATCAAATATCAAATAAATCATTTTCCACAGGCTCCACAAATGTCTCCACCACCAGAAAAGTGGGGGAAAAATCCTGCAATATTATGCACATTGTATTCAGGTGGGAAAACTATGACTAACCCAACTCTTCAGCATTTTCAAAGTGTTTCTGATTAAATAATTTGATGCTGAAATGGCATCCAGTGTACTTCACCCAAAATGGCCATCAGATCCACTCCAACCTGGATTTTTTGTAGGTCAGAGAGGTATTTGAGGGAGAAGAGCCTAGCAGTTCAAACATCCTTGACTCACTTTCTTGGTGGGTGGCATACAGCAAGTTCTGCATTTCTTATAGTACTTTGTAAGCTGTTTTTGAAATTAATTCATCTCAGATCTATAAGAAATAGTTGTGTTGCTCTAAGTACAACAACATTGAAATTTTAAAAATGAAATTTCAGGGTCCTAGGAAATTGAAATACTATTTCAGAAGAGGAGTTGGGTTATAATACTCATTGTCTACTATCTTTTATTTGGCACTTAGCATGTGGTACCTGTAGACCTACAGTGTTGTTTATTTTTTACTGTTTTTCTGTCTCTGCAACTAGCTCTTAAGAGGACGCTTCAAAAATATTTGTTAAACAAATAAATGAAAAGTCTGCATTTTGGCTCAGTGGAAGAGTTCTGTGATTGATTATTGATGTCTGGCACCAGTGTGAGAGAAGGAAGTGGTGACATACCAATCCCATATGTTCCATCAATGGTCTGGGAAAACTGGATTCCAGTTACTGATGGTTGATCATCACGCGAAATCACAAAGACAGGTAAGCTTAGAAAGGATGCTCAAGCAAAAAAATCTGTTGCATGTGTATGGCTTTCAGTGTTTTTCCAGTGTGTGTTCTTATAAGTGGTAACAGAAACGAAACCCAAGCTGTTCTTTAGGGGTTACTTCAGGTCTCTCTTGGGAGCTACTCTTTGCTCCCTAGAAATGACCCTCAGCTCCTTAGAGCTCCCAGGAAAAGGAGCTGTGCTTAAAAATACAGACTCTACCAAGGATAGAAGCTCTCATTTAGTATTCTTTCCAAAAGGTGCTTGAGTCCCCTCTACAGCCTATCACCCTACCACGTGGTTGTCATTTGCAGCCCTTTAAATCATGATTGCTTCCCCATGAAAGCCTGCTTTTCTATTTTCTAAGAGGTTCACATTGCTAAGTATTTTTGCCCTTGTCCTGCTACTGAGCAAGATGCCTCTTCAAATATTGATTTCCTTTAATTAGAGCTGATGAGGCTTCTTCATTTCATTTTTTTGTCTTTCTAGGTTATGTCCTGAGTGCTTTTCTTTCTTGGCTCCGAACTTTTTCATTTTCTTCTACCCGAAGCGTCTAAAGGAGAGTCTACACCTCTAAAGCATCCTCTTCTCATGATCTATGATTTTTTATTAATCATCAAGCAAAAAATGTTCAGATCTCTAAGCTGTGCTTTCCTTTAGCTTCCTCCCCTAGGTTCTCTTTGCTTAACTATGGGCAATGACTGAGGGTCTTGAGATAACAGAAAAGCTCATCTTTATTGCTGTGAAGCCCGGTGTGGGTGTGATCTCTCAGAAGCAACCTCAGGCATTCAAAGCACTTACTCAGAAATCTCGCATTCTAATCCTGGCTGCCAGGAAGGCATATGACTTCCTTGTGTCTTAGGATCGTCATCTCTAAAGCAGAGGGCCTTCAGCTGATCAGGCAAACCATTCACACAGAAGTTCACAATTACTTTACTTTGCAATTGCAGAGCTCTTGGCAAAGGCACCTGGGACACTTGCATTATCTTGCCCTCTCCCCCTCCAGGAACTTCTTACTCTCACAACTCACCACAGGGGCATTGGGGACAGGAGCAAGAAGCTTATAGATTATCATTGCTGTTTTGCTCTCTTCACCTCTTGACACCTGCTGTTTCTGCCCAGGGAAAGCAGTTGCATGGGTGAATGCCTCACTGGGATCAAGAAAGAACATTAGTCACTCCCTAAATTATACTGTTTCTTCATCTCGGCTGGCTATTCACCTAAGTCTTTACCAAGGGCTTGGATATTGGCCACAGACTGTCAGAGAGGCCACTGGAACTGTGTCCTACCACTACTGAATTCACATCTAGTCCTGGGCTACTCCATCAGATAGAGGATTGAGAAGCAAAAAAAAAAGTTCTGGTGTTGGATGGTTTAGGGTGATTGAGACCTGAAATATGATAGGAGCTTGGACCAGAATGATCATTATGGGGATGGAAAGAAGGAAACCCTGCACAGCATAGCAAAAGGAAATGACTGAACTTCAGAAGTGACTCCATCCGGAGAATGAGAATAAAGTCTTTAAGAAAGCTGATGAGAAGGTTGGAAGCTGAATGCCTGGAAAGATAGAGGTGCCAGTGAAAGAGACAGATTAGTTGGGAGGGGCATCTGGGCCAGAGAGGAAGATGATGGATTTGGTCGGGAGCCTATCGAGTTGGGGTGTTGATGGACAGTGTCTAGCAGGCAATTAGAGCGATGGCATTGCAGCTCAAGAATAAAGACAGGGTCAGGTGTGCAGTCATCTCTCCCACATGAGAGTCAAGGTGGTGATGGGACTGCGATACACTGTGATTAATGAGTGGATGTTTGGGATGAGGGACAGCCTGGACCACAATCTGCTTTCTTCCACCCCAGTTTGTGATGATTTACAAGTGGGTTACAAAGTCTTATATCCTAGGAGATATAAGTGAACTGTGCCAGTTCACTTAGTCATATAGAGTTCAATGCTCAAGTTAATGAGCAACTGCAGCCCTTGAGCCTTCTGCAGGCCACGGATTTTCTTCATCCTGCACCTATAGGCTGCCTGTCCCCATCCTCTTAGCCCAGCCAGACTGCTTACAGGTCACAAGGGGAGAGGTGGGTGGCATCACTGTCAATCCATTCCCATAACAACAACACCTGACAAAGTCCATCCCAGGCTGCTGTCACTTTGGTATAAGGAGGGCAGCCTGGCAGAGAAGCAAAATGCAGCTTTAAACTTTGGCTTCACTTGCAGCTCACATCTCTTCCTCTTTGCTCCCCTCTTCCAAGGCCTAACCACGTGGCAGGGACTATACCTCCCATCGATCGTGTTAAAATCCTCTCCTATTTTTCACTGTGATTCCCTTCCCTTTTCCTGTTCTCAGCGTTTGCACTGTGCCCCACTAACTGGCACCCTTAGTCACCCTTTCTGAGCATCCTTAATGGTACAAAGATGGCACAACTAGTAACATCACCCCAGCTTGGGGTGGGGGCAGCCTGCCTGGGAGCAAGTCAAGAGCTTTGCCCTTGCAGAGCTAAAGTACAACAGACCTCCTGAGTTGAGCTGAGTTCTGGAGGGCAATCTTTAAGGAACTGTGGCCATGACCTTTCCCACATTGAGGCAAACCTTGGCCTGGAGCTCTTGGTCTGCAACTTACCCACTGAATCACTGAACTTCTCTGAGTCTCAGTCTCCTCATCTGTAAGTCCTACTTCTTAAGGCCCCGGCATAGTTTTGCAAACTATAAAACCTTAAATAATGTATTTGCTCAAAAACATTTACTGTGTGTTTTCTGTGTGCCCATCATTGTGCTGGGCCTTGAGGATATATTGATGAGTGGGATAAGTTCCTGCCCTCAGGCAGCCCAGAAGCCAGTGCAGGAGGTTAGTGTGTTAATTGTTACAAAACAACACCACATACCAGATGGGAACAAAGCAAGTGTGAAAAAAATATTGAGCTGGCCAAAAAGTTTGTTTGGGATTTTCTGTACCATCTTATGGAAAAACCCAAATGAAATTTTTGGCCAACCCAATACTAGGGAAATAAACCAGACAGAAGCCACCTATGCTTAGGAGAACCAGGGAAGGCAAAAGTAAAGCTGAATTACTAATACAAAAATGACGATTTTTGATTTGTGTTAACCTACATTCCAACAGAGACGCTACTTTGCCAACAAGGTCCGTCTAGTCAAGGCTATGGTTTTTCCAGTGGTCATGTATGGATGTGAGAGTTGGACTGTGAAGAAAGCTGAGCGCTGAAGAACTGATGCTTTTGAACTGTGGTGTTGGAGAAGACTCTTGAGAGTCCCTTGGACTGCAAGGAGATCCAACCAGTCCATTCTAAAGGAGATCAGCCCTGGGTGTTCATTGGAAGGACGGATGCTGAAGCTGAAACTCCAATACTTTGGCCACCTCATGCGAAGAGTTGACTCACTGAGAAAGACCCTGATGCTGGGAGGGATTGGGGGCAGGAGGAGAAGGGGATGACAGAGGATGACATGGCTGGATGGCATCACTGACTCAATGAATGTGAGTTTGAGTGAACTCCGGGAGTTGGTGAGGGACAGGGAGGCCTGGCGTGCTGTGATTCATGGGGTCGCAAAGAGTCGGACATGACTGAGAGACTGAACTGAACTGAACCTTCCAACAGTGGCTCTGAGACTTAGATGGCAGCATTATCTGGAGAACTTGTAAAACCCAGATGGCTGGGTCGGACCCCCAGTCTCTGATTCAGCAGGTTGAGGAAGTTCCCAGGTGATGCTGACATAGCCAGCCGATGGAGCACATTTTGAGAACCAGTACCTCATGGCTTCTTGGCCTTTTGGCTAAGATCAGGCAGGCAGAACCACTGCCTCACAAGACACATGAGAAAGCCACACTCAGTAGCCATGGAGGGGTTACAATCTGCCATATGCATTGGCCCTGTTTTCCAAGCAACACGATTAGACTCTTCTGGATGAAACGTCTCTGCCACCCTGCTGTGCTGCTCCTGAGTCAAGAAAGAGGCAGACACAAAGGGCTGCTGACATCCAGCCCTGGAGAAGCTCGTCTTTCCTGAGGAAGTGGCAATTACTGCAAACACCACAGAGTGGAGCTCAGAGCAGGTGAGAGAAAAACTGGCTCTGACGGCATTAATTGAGCTTGAAGTTTTATTTACTGAAAATGATCTAGCGTAATTAAAAATTCACAATTGGAGTCTAGCTGATGAGCATTATACATTAGGGAGTTCCTAAGAAGAGGCCAGAAAAGTCTCAGTGAACTTTTAGGAAAAGCCAAAGAGGCCAATTACCGTGGCAAGAATTAGCACACAGAGAAAGAAGAGAAGTCCATTCATTTCTTCGGAAGTGTGATTCTGACTCTATACTTCAGAAGGACATGAACCAAGGCTGTTGCCAGTGGGGCAGGCAAGAACTGATCATTTATTCATTTCCTTTTCTGTGGTGAACAATTACTTTGTTTTGACTTTCTACTAACTGTTCTTACAGTATTTTCAAGAATGCTCACTCTGCCTGCATGTTATATATTAAATTGTTTGAGGACAATGGAGGTAAATTGTGTTCCTATCTGTTCATAAAGTTAATTTCTTGAGATATTCGTCATATAGAAGGTTTTCAATACCTGCTGACTGCTAAGCATCCTGATAAACATGACATATGTTTGTTGAATAGAACAGACTAACCCATATGAAGTTAGAGGTTTGATAACAGACTCATGTGCCTTTCATTTTTGTTCAAACGACTCTACCAGACTGCACTATAGGCTTTCAAACATGATAAGACTATTGCAGTGCCATTTCTCGGCTCCAGTGCCCACAGATACGAACTTAAGCAAACTAAAACCAGCAGGAATCAGCACTTTGGAGAATGGCATTGCCAAATGGACTGAAGGCAACTCTGAAGTTGTGGGAAGAGCATGGGTGCTGGATCAGGCAGATGTGGGGTCGCCTTCTGTCTCTGTAATAGCTGGAGGATCTTGGACAGCTTGGGTGACGGAGGCAGGGTTGCTCCTGCCTAACCAAGGCCTCTGATCTTAACACTGGGGATTCAGGGTGCCAATTCTCTAGCAATGTGTTGGAATTCAAAGCCAAGAGCATTCAAATATACTTTTGTGGCTGAACGCCACATCTTAAGAGCTTTCTAAAGGGGTGATTGTATTCAAGATTTAAAAGTGCAGCTGGTTTCCCAGGTGGTGCTAGTGGTAAAGAACCCACCTGCCAATGCAGAAGATTTAAGAGACACAGGTCGGGAAGATCCCTGGGAGGAGGGCATGGCAACCCACTCCAGTATTCTTGCCTGAAGAATCCCATAGACAGAGGAGCAAAGACTCAGACATGACTGAAGCAACTTGGCACGCCGCACACACAAGTCGCTGATTGTATTCAACATGTGAAACTGCAGCTGGCTCCTTAGAAATACAGTGGACGAGCCATGCCCACAAGGTGTTGAAAGTGTTTTCTCGAGTAGTTAGGAAAGAAAAGTTCTCTCAACTCTGCTCTAGAATGTCTCTTTATAGCACTGTATCTGTAAACCAAAGGTTTTCATGCATTTCTCTTCATTTATATTGAAAAGGACAGTTTAAGACTCAAAAATATTTCCATTTTCAAACTGCTCAAGCATCACCCATTCAGGGATCACATATCTGTGTGAATGCATGCTGTTTCTAAGTAGGGGTTCTTTTACCAATGTCATCTGTTCTATGATGCATATAGGCAACTTCTGACTTGCTTTTCTGAGTGAAATCCAATAATCAGCTTCTTTCTGTTGTGTTCCAATTTGGAAACCTGAGCATTATTCTACTGTGTATGTTCATGGAAGATTAAAACACTAAAAATTCATGGAAACAAATCTTGTTCTCCATCGCTCATTAATCACTGTTAAATGCTAGGTCTTGCATAATTTATAATAATATACTTCTTTCCATGAATATGAGTGTTTAATAACAGTCTAGTCTGACACAGAACACTTAGCTAAGCCAAAGATTAAGTTGAAGGCTCTTTATTGAACATACCCCACTCCAGGCAAGGGAAAGACTCAGAAATATGGAGCTAGAAGGGTCCTCAGAGAGAAGAAAGTAAGGTTCAGAGAGGAAAATGGATGGATCCAAGGGAGATATCCAAGGAGGGACATTGAATTAATGATAGAATTTGGCTGGCACCTGGCACACTGGGCCAGTGCCCCTATAGAATGCAGACCAAGACAGGAAGGCTTGGGACCAAAGAGGAGGTAAACATGAATGAACTGTGGCTCTATTTGCCAAAATAAGTAGTACAAGAAGCAGGGTGGGGCGGAAATCTTTGAGAGTGGGGAAAGTATGTGGAAGGAGATGAGAGGTTCAATCTGGGGTTATGGTTAGATTTATGTGCCTGTGGGACACAAACTGACAACTGGATCTATGGTTGCAAAGCTTAGTTACATATACCTCAGCTGGAGAATGATCTCCAGAGATTTTGGAGTCTTCTGCATACTGGTGGTAAATCTTAAAGTAGAAGAGGTTATTATACAGGGAGAGTATGTAGAATGAGAAAAGAAGAGCCTGGGAAGAAGATTAAGAAGAACAATCCAGAATGGAGAAAGCAGGCTCATGCAAACCAAAGGAGAAACTGCATCTGGAAGCATGGATGTTGCAATCATAAGAGATGCATTTGCTGACTGTAAGATAGTCATGCCTTTGGGTTCCCACCTGCTCCATGTTGCTTTCTCCTAGCGCACTTTTCTAATTAGTTGTGGTATTGCATCGGTTATGCTGTCCTTTATAATGCCAAGAGTATTTGATAGAGGAGAAGCCTTCTTGATCACATGCAAACTGTTCTCATCAATTCCTGGAAAAGATGATGCGAAGTATGCTGAAGGGAAGCATCTTGTGCCAAACAAATCCATAATTTTCAGCTTTAGACATATTTTTCAGTCTGTCTTCATTTATCGAAACAAAAGTCAATAAAAACAGAAACTGTTTTAGTGCCTAACCTAGATGAAGCAACTGTATGAAAGTTTATACAAATATAGTTATAATCTCCCTAAGAGCACTAGTCTGCTTTTCATTATTGTTCCTGTTGTTTGTTTCCTCTATTATGTGCAAAATCAGAAATGGGCCTTAGCATTCCCCCTTGGCTTTAAAAGGAAATCTTGACTCTGGAATAATCAGAATTCAAGTCAACCATATGGCAAGACCCATATGTTTTACACTTGGGAAGGCCTGGGCTTCCTGGGAATCCTGATAGCATCTCTGTCACCTCTTTGTAACATAGGTTCTGTGCTTTGAAATAACGGCCCTCTAGTTCAAGACAGCAACTAAACAGTCCATTTACTATTAACAAATTTTTTAAACCTATACAAACTGAGTGTCCATATATTTCTCCACAGCAAACACTGAAATCACAATGGAAGATCTCACTGTCTGGGAGTACTTCTTGGCTTAAGGAAAATGGAAACATGGAGAGGTAGAAAATAACAGTGATTAAAACATGAAAAGCACAAATAAAGCTTATTACTGTAAAAGTCTAACCCAATGTTCATAACAGCAATATTTATAGTAGCCTGGATATGGAAACAACCTAAATGTCCATCAATGGAGTAATGGATACAATGGAATATTACTCAGTCATAAAAAAGAATGAAATTGGGTCATTTGTATTGATATGGATGGACCTAAAGCCTGTCATACAGAGTGAAGTCAGAAAGAGAAAAATATCATATATTAATGCATATATGTGGAATCTAGAAAACTGATACAGATGAACTTATTTGCAAAGCAGAAATAGAGACACAGATGTATAGAGAAATGTACGGATTCCAAGGAGGGGAAGGTGGGGCAGGATGAATTGGGAGGTTGGGATTGAGTACATAATACATACAGTACTATGTATAAAATAGATAACTAATGAGAACCTATTGTATACCACATGAAACTCTACTCAGTGTTCTGTGGTGACCTACTGTGCTGTGCTGTGCTTTGTCGCTCAGTCGTGTCTGACCCTTTGCGACCCCATGGACTGTAGCCTGCCAGGCTCCTCTGTCCGTGGGGATTCTCCAGGCAAGAATACTGGAGTGGGTTGCCATGCCCTCCTCCAGGGGATCTTCCCCAACGCAAGTCTCTCATATTGCAGGAGGATTCTTTAACATGTGAGCCACCAGGAAAGCCCAGTGGTGACCAAAGGAAATCCCAAAAGAGGGGATATATGTATATGCATAGCTGATTTACTTTGCTGTACGGCAGAAAGTAACAATGCTGTGAAGCAAGTATATTCAATAAAACATAAATAAATAAATGAAGCAAAGAACAAAGTCCTTGTGAAAAATGTCCTCTGTACTTGCCAGGAACAAGGGCAATTGGGAGATCTTCCCTACTATGGGAAGATCCTGCCCTCTTCCTTACTTCCCTCAACCTTGTGAGAAAATGGCTGCCTTCACTCTGTTATTGATGCTGCCTATGAAGGGATGCCTGGAGAAGGAAATGGCAACCCACTCCAGTGTTCTTGCCTGGAAAATCCCAGGGACGGGGGAGCCTGGTGGGCTGCCGTCTATGGGGTTGCACAGAGTCGGACACGACTGAAGCGACTTAGCAGCAGCAGCAGCAGCAGCATGAAGGGATGCCAAGAATGTTAAACTGTATTAAGCCACTTCCAGATCCCTCAGTGGGGAATAGATGGGTCAGAACACCCTAGCAATGGGTTGTAAAGAATGACTCCACATATGCTCTGAAGGGCCAGAACCTTCCTTGGAGTTTAAGAATGTCAGTTAATCACCACGCCCTTGGGAAGTAGACCAGTTCTTCAGACTGCCTCTGGAGGGGGTAGGGGGCACCCTGAAAGTAGCATAGTAGATTCCAAAAGGGAAAACAGAGTTGACACTTAAAGGGAAACAAGATGGTATTTCTCTCAGGGAAACCCACAATGGGGAGGAGAGGCACCCAGATAGATGCAGAAAAGGGATACGAACGATCCTTTGTGGTTTGGGGCAAAAGAAATGTGTTTTCTAAAACCATTCCATGCTTCTCCTGGGACTCTTAGAATTACGGATTTTGTGACCTTGTCTGTTCTATGCTAATTGTGTTTTCCTTTTATTTTTCTCAGTGTGATTTATTAATGTTACCTTTGATATTCTCAGCTTGTCTGAGGCTTATGGGAGGGTCATTCAGCATGAAAGTGACAGAAACTCAAGAGGGAGCGGAAACCCCAGAAGCCAAATGTGACCCTCTTAATCTCAAAAAGTTTTGCTGTTCTTTCTTTCTTTGAAGTCTCCCTCAGGAGCTCTTGGTTCTACTCATTTCTTATAGGCCTGGCTAGGACTGCTGTTTAAATTAAGGGGACATAGCCTTTACCGCTGGCTTGCCAGGATATCAAAACTGAGCCAGACTTTGTCAACGCACATTGTCCAACTGCCTATGGTTCCGGAGCAAGATTATCCATGGCCCATGTGAGACCATGAACTCCAGGGACCCAATAGCTTGCAGGCCTGGGCCCTGGCCCATCCAATTTTGGTTTCTGGGCATGGTATAGAGTCTGTTTTCCTGGACAACATCTTTTCTGGAACAGACTGTCCCTTTCAATAAATGAGCAGGTAGACCGGGGTCAATTTTTAATTCTGTCAATTGATAGTCAAACTGAAAGTCAAGGAGAGGACCAACAACAGCAATCCTAGTATCAGCAGTTGCCACGGGGCAGCGATGTCCATGCTGAAAGGTTCCGGTTTAAGTAGAAATTTCATTCTTGGCAGTTTTATACAACTGGCTCCAGAGATAAGAAAAAAACAGGGAGGTGAACACTGCTCTATGTACCCTTGCCACTTTTTCTGATATTTGCAGGCATCTAGAATTATGATGAAATATTTATATAGGGGAAAAGCATCAAAGCTAGGGTGGAAATAAGGGCTGTGACTAACAGAAACACAGTTTATTGCAAGAAGCCCAAGGTGAGAGTTAGTAGCATGGGCCAGGGAGAATGCAGGTTGGTGTTAGACCATCACAGTCTAGGCCACAACAAAATTTTTTTGTCATTTATAACCAACCACTATCCTAAATTAAAACTAGCTTCTTATAAGGTACACCTATAATATGACCCTGGGAAAAAAACAAGATCAAGAAAAATATTTTTAAAAGGGAGAGAGACTCATTCTCAAAATCTTGGACAGGATGATTTTGAAATTGAGTTTCAGGGACTCTGAGTTTCCTAGCAACCAAGGTCAGAAGGGAAACAAGTTGGATAACAGCATTCTCAACTTGTGATAAAAAGGAAGGGCAACTTTTTCAGGGGAGTCAAACTTACTCCTGGTGTTGAGTCTAAGAAGCACAAATTTCTTTGGAAATAGAGAAGTGTTTCTAGAGGACAGTGTCTTATATAGACCTTTTAAAAAGTCAAGTTGAGAGGAATATAATTTCCAGACTGTAAAATTCATCCATGTTTAGCAGCTGAGGAGGTAATGTTAGAAGGTAAGCCAGGGGCAGCCATACCACATGAGCTTAGCTGCCTGTGGGTGGCTGCCACTGGGCTACCTTCCTGTGACCTAACCAGATACTGGGGGAGAGGGAGGAAAACGGAGAGACAAGAATTTGAACATGGACCCTAGACCAGTGGTTACCCAAACCACCTGCTTACTGGACTGCAGAAAAGATAGATCCCATTGAGTCATGTGTCATGGCTATGCTTCCCTAGTACAGCTCAACTGCCTGGATCCTGCTCCCACCTCAGCAGCTGTATCTGCTGTCCACATCCTTTGGCCAGGGAGTAGGCCAAAATCTGCAGAGAAGCCCTTCTTCCAATTTCCCTTGGGCTTCTTTCTTTGTTCAAGATGCCTAAGGCATTGCTCTCCTGTCAAACTCTATCACCCATTCTCTTTCATCCTTACCTCCCCTTTCTATCAGCAATTCTCATCCTATGCCTCCTATCAGTTCCTCAGGGCAGGGTACTGGCTCATCATCTGAACTGCAAATCTAATGATCTGATGCACTTTGCAGGTTCAGAGACCACTTTTTTCTTTCTTGCTCATAGCTTACCAAGGAACAGAGTAAGGAAACAGATATCTTTCCCCAAAGGTATACTCCCATTTAATCAAAGAAGACACAAAAAGGCACCAGGGCAAACAAAAAGGCTCCCTCTTTCCAGACCTTAACAAATTAAAACCCACATTAATTAATTCTCTGGCCTTTTAATTGTTCCTGGATTAAATATACTAAGGTGATTTTTCATTCCGGCCCAGGTTTTCACAAGCTCAATAATTCACTTAGGGAATTCTGACATCACATATTTGGCCCTGCTTGTCTAAGAAGTCAAAAGAAGTAAACTCATTAGCAAGTAACAGGTATTAATTAGATTTTGGTAAATTTACACTCATGAAAGATGCTAGTTCCATCTAGATTGTTGGAAAGAGAACCAGACTCAGAGTTACTTGGCAAATGAGGAGCCAGTGTAGGCAATGTGACAAAGTCTTGAACTGATCTTTAGCAGGACCACCGGGGCCTATATTATATCCAGTGCATGCTGGTCCTCTTAAAGGTGTCACCTGGAGAGGCTGTATACAGATTCCAAGGATACTGCCAGCATTCACAAAGTTTCTAGAGGCTCTTCTCTGGAACTATCTTCACAGACAATTATGAAATATGTGAGAAATTCCATTCATGATTATGAAGCCACACCTCACTTTGGGCCCCAATCATAGAACCAAGTTTGATCATCCAAGTAGTACATCACAATTACCTTCTGATGACATTTTATTGATCCATCTAGTCAAAGCTATGCTTTTTCCAGTAGTCATGTGTGGATGTGAGAGTTGGACCATAAAGAAGGCTGAGTGCTGAAAAATCAATACGTTCGAATTGTGGTATTGGAGAAGACTCTTGAGAGTCCCTTGGACTGCAAGGAGATCAGACCAGTCAATCCTAAAGGAAACCAATCCTGAATGTTCATTGGAAGGACTGATGTTGAAGCTGAAGCTCCAATACTTTGGCCACCTGATGCGAAGAACTGACTCACTGGGAAAGACCCTGATGCTGAGAAAGGTAGAAGGCAGGAGGAGAAGGGGACAACAGAGGGGACATGGGACAAAAGATAACTATTTCCTTACCCTGTCCATCTATCCAACCAATAGATGGTTGGATGGCATCACTGACTCAATGGATATGAACCTGAGTAAACTCCAGGAAATAGAAAAGGATGGGGAAGCCTGGCAGTCCACGGGGTCACAAAGAGTCAGACAAGACTTAGCAACTGAACATAACATAACCTGCTGCTGCTGCTGCTAAGTCGCTTCAGTCACGTCTGACTCTGTGCGACCCCATAGGCGGCAGCCCACCAGGCTCCGCCGTTCCTGGGATTCTCCAGGCAAGAATACTGGAGTGGGTTGCCATTTCCTTCTCCAATGCATGAAAGAGAAAAGTGAAAGTGAAGTCGCTCAGTCATGTCCGACTCTCAGCAACTCCATGGACTGCAGCCTACCAGGCTCCTCCGTCCATGGATTTTCCAGGCAACAGTACTGGAGTGGGGTGCCATTGCCTTCTCTGATAACATAACTTAATGCACACTAAAACGACAAAGGTGTCTCCTTCAGAAAGCAGAGTCAAGAGAACATGTTACAGTGTAGTAACTAAGGCAGCTACATGGAAAGCTTGATTTTGTTGAAGAAATCTTCACCCTTTTTCATCTGTTAATTCTGCTATGTTTGTTAAAAAATAAATCTGTTCTGTCCTTTTATTCATGGTAGTGCTTTGGCTTCATTCTCCTTTTGATTAGAAATAAATCCTAATACCAGTAGTCCTAGATAATTCTTTGAGAGTATTCTTAGTAGGTAAGGATAAAGACCCAGGTACCAAGTGAAATTTGCCCCTCACCTTTTAGCTCCTCCCAACATGTTATGTTTCACTGACTTCTCTAATAGAAATACTTCTGCTGATGCATAAGGAAATAGATTCATACGTCAGTGCCTTCAAAGGTCCATTAAACATAACATTATTTAAAAGCACATTAACTATCCTTACTGGCGTCAAACAACACCAGGGAAGCACAGGAGTTTGAAGACTAATACAGAGTTTCAGGATACCGAATGAGAATGTAAATCACAACTCTCACTAATTAACACTTTGGCCCTTGGATTGCTCCTGGATTAAGTTCACTGGGGTGATTTTTCATCCTTGCCTGGGCTGACACAAGCCCAGTAATTCACTCTGGCATTCTGACGTCACTTGCTTGGCTCTACTTGTCTCTGGAGTCAAGAGAGGTGTCTCATTAGGGAGGGAGAGGTATTAATTAGACTTTTGTAAATAGCGACCATGAAGGATGCTAGCTCCTGATTTCACCCAGACTTTGAGAAGAGCACTGTGTGGACAGTTGCAGAATCCGGGTCTTTGTTCTAAGCTATCACACCAGTCCCTCAATTGATTGGTACACCTTGGTTCACAGAAATGAAAAATGGGGTAAAACAAGGCAGTCTCACTACCTGACTTCACAGAATAATGGTGGTGATAAATAGGAAATGTCAGGTGATAAAATTATTTTATAATTAATACATGGATGATGATTCTGTTTTTATACTCATTATAGCAGTCAAGGCCTTACTGCACAAGTTCACAGCTCTCATCTACTATTATTTCAACAACAATGCACTTACTACCTGCTACAGGCAAAGCTCCAGTGTTACAAAAATATGTGGTCTTGACTCTCAAAGAGATTACTGAGTTGTAATGTTAAATTCTAGGACACTCAAATGAGCTTTCTTCCTTGCCCCTTGCAGCTCGGTCATGGTACATTTAGGAGCACTGAGCGACTCAACTGAACTGAATTGAACTGAAAGGAATAATTAGTTCACAGTAGTCTGGCTTTGTGATCCTTTATACACCAACAGAAGTCCTCTATTGCACCCACTGTATTCATGCTTTTCCCTTCTCTACCAGTCATGGGTTTCTTTGCTTTGCTGCCTGGATGCCCTCAATCCACGTGTCTGTTCTCCTTGTGGATCTTCTGAAACAGAAGTCAAGGACAGGTCCCTTGGGGATCTCAGTAGTAGGGGAGGGGAGGAGGGGTTTGGATGAACACTCCAAGGTACTACTTTCTCCTGGGAGAAGCTGGATGATGAGGAGAGCCAGGGAGCCAGGGCTCATTTGGATGGCTATTTCTGCTATGTATATTAAAGCAAGCCTCATTACTTCATAGTGTTGCTTGGGTTAATGAAGGCCCTTGCTGAATAAACAATCATACCTAGAGGCAATATGAGCACTCTGAGCCCATGAAGGGCACTCTTCTGTTGGGGAGGGGGAGAATCAATGGAGAGTGATGGCTGAGGAATCAATACTTCTCTGAATGAATTTCATTGTAAGCAACACCCCTTTGGGATAAGGAAGGGCCGACTGGAAATCAATCAAGGTTATCAACTAAACACAGTACTGAGAATATTCAGGTGCAACATTTGGAATGTAAACTGGTGATCATACAAGAAACTACAACGAAATTGCTTGTAACCTGGCCAGACAGAAGACACCGATAAGTCGACATTTCCAAGAATCTTCATACAAATCTTCAGTTGAGTAACTAGACCCATCAGTGAAAGGCTTTGTTTCGATTTCAGAGAGGCCTTCTGAAATACAAATTTCAGCTGCTTTGGATGACTTTAGCAGAGTATAAAAGCCAGGATGGGGCAGAGTTGGGGGCAAGGACCGCTTCTCTTAGACTTCACAAGAGCCAAAAGCAAGAGAGTTATAGAAATCCATGAAAATGGCAAGATCTCCAAAACAAAATGTAATTGGAAATGTAAGATCACAATTATATGAAACTATTGATTAGAAACATAAGAAACTAATGGGAAAATTACAAAGCACAGTACCCAAAATAATCTGGTTCAAAGAGGCAGTGATGGAAATGTGAAGCCAAAAGGCTGCTGACCCTCTTAGCTGGGAGAATAAATCTCAACTAGGCACAGAATCCATCTGTTTCTTAGATTTAAGCTGCACTAATACAAGTGCTTGGAAAAGAGGGAGAAAGCAGAAAACTGCCTTAACAGTGTGGGCTTAAAGAATAGTTCAGTTCAGTCACTCAGTTGTGTCCGACTCTTTGTGACCTCATGGACTGCAGCATGCCAGGCCTCCCTGTCCATCACCAACTCCCAGAGCTTACTCAGACTCACATCCATCGAGTCAGTGATGCCATCCAACCATCTCATCCTCTGTCATCCCCTTCTCCTCCTGCCTTCTGTCTTTCCCAGCATCAGGGTCTTTTCTAGTGAGTCAGTTCTTTGCATCAGGTGGCCAAAGTATTGCAGCTTCAGCTTCAACATCAGTACTTCCAATGAATATCCAGGACTGATTTCCTTTAAGATAGACTGGTGGGATCTTCTTGCAGTCCAAGGGACTCTCAAGAGTCTTCTTCAACATCACAGTTCAAAAATATCAATTCTTCAGTGCTCAGCTTTCTTTATAGTCCAACTCTCACAATCCATACATGACTAATGGAAAAACCATAGCTTTGACTAGATGGATCTTTGCTGGCAAAGTAATGTCTCTGCTTTTTAATATGCTGTCTAGGTTGATCACAGCTTTCCTTCCAAGGAGCAAGCATCTTTTAATTTCATGGCTGCAGTCACCATCTGCAGTGATTTTGGAGCCCAAGAAAATAAAGGCTGTCACTGTTTCCATTGTTTCCTCATCTATTTGCCATGAAGTGATGGGACCAGATGCCATGATCTTCGTTTTTGAATGTTGAGTTTTAAGCCAGCTTTTTCACTCTCCTCTTTCACTTTCATCAAGAGGCTCTTTAGTTCTTCTTCTTTGCTTCATTGACTTCTTTCTTCCTTAACTACGCCGAAGCTTTTGACTGTGTGGATCACAACAAACTGGAAAATTCTTAAAGAGATGGGAATACTAGACCACCTGACCTGTCTCTTGAGAAATCTGTATGCAGGTCAGGAAGCAACAGTTAGAACTGGACATGGAACAACAGACTGGTTCCCAATCAGGAAAGGAGTAAAGAACAGTTAATCGGTGCAAAGTATGTCTTTAAACTGCATGAGAAATGATTCATGCATTGAATGCCCCAATGTGTAAAATGTGCCTTCGTAACCTTCCAGGGCCAATCCTCAGCCACTTCATTTATCTCCTGAGCCTCTGTCCTAAGCCAGCATCAATCTTCTCTCATCCTTAGTGACAAGATCTAGGAAGAAGCTGTAGCTGTTGCTGCTGCTAAGTCGCTTCAGTCGTGTCCGAACTCTGTGTGACACCGTAGACAGCAGCCCACCAGGCTCCCCCGTCCCTGGGATTCTCCAGGCAAGAACACTGGAGTGGGTTGCCATTTCCTTCTCCGGTGCATGAAAGTGAAAAGTGAAAGTGAATTCCCTCAGTCATGTCTGACTCTTATTGACCCCATGGACTGCAGCCTACCAGGCTCCTCTGTCCATGGGATTTTCTAGGCAAGAGTACTGGAGTGGGGTGCCATCACCTTCTCCGAAGAAGCTGTGGGTAAGTATTTAAATCCCTGCTGGAATTCCATTATTCAAAAATGCCCTTGGAAAGCCCAGCTTTGTATGGCATTTTGGTGGGAGATGCCACAGTGAGGAGATGCGTAATTAGCCAGAAATTGATACAAATAACTGCCTGTGCCCACAGCATACCCAATAGAAGAGCTGGTGCTATTAGAGGTACCAGAATCTACACCTTATTTTAAAAGTCAAATTGCTGACTTAACCATTCAGGCTTAAGCTACAGCTAATCAATACAAAATGTGGCCTCGAATGGCCTGTAGACACCAAATTGCTTGCTGCTGGTTATATGAAACAGGTCATTACAAAGGACAAATAATATATTTTCCTCTTAATGTCATTTGGGATTATTAGGAAACTTACCATTGTATTGTAGAAAGTATAAACATCTCATGTACCTCTATAGAAAAGAACTGATAGTCTGTCAGCACAGCACAAGATCAGTTTTTAAACTTGATTCTAAAAGTATGGTGGTTAATAGTATACGTTATTGAACTCAGTTATATTGAACAGAGTGTTCCAGTGTTTAAACTCCCCTCTGGTTAAGAGCTGGGGCCCAGAGAAACTTATTTAACTTTTTCATATCAGGAAGCTACTTTTATTTAAAGCAGGAGTTGACAAAACGTTTTCTATAAACATTTTTGGATTTGTAGACTTTGGTGCTGCAGCAAAAAAGTAGACACAGGCATCATGTAAACAAATGTGTGAATTTCATGTCATTGTGAAGTGTCAAAAAATAGTTTTCTTAATTATGAAAAAGCCATTTGGAATAACAACCGAACTAAGCTCACAGGGCATGGAAAACAACAATGGACTCGAATGGACTCGAATGGCTGACCTCTGATGTAAACCCACAACAGCAACTTCCCCAAGACATGGAAAGTCTTCCATTTCCAAATGTACTAACTTTTAAGTAGAAACCTCTGAGAGATTCAGGTGCTTTATGTTCAAATAGCAGAAGTTTACAGTGAATATATGAGTTTGGGAAAAAGAGACATAATTTTTGTAAGTTCTAATCCCATACAGAGGTTTCTCCTCACTTCTTGCCTTCTCCCATTCTTAGCCTCTTGTCTTCACCTTCTTTCTTTCCTCCACTTTTTCCAGTAACCATAGTTCCTTTTCAGTGTGCTCTTAGAATCCAAGAAAGGTATTTATAAATCCATTAAGAGTATTTGTTCCTAACCTAGAATCTTCCACTGAAGATTCTCCCAGAATTGCCCACCTGTATCTTAAGCCCATTCCAATTCTGTGGCACTTTTATACATAGAACATTTTGATGTTTTTATTCACAAATCTTTTTAGAAATGACAAAAACATGAAGTAAAACATTTCTCAGTCTTCTGTACTCCCCCCGACAAAAAAATCATTCAACCTCCTATTCAGAAAAGAGATGTCGTCTGCAACACACTATCATTTAAAACACCACAGGTAAAGCCATTGACGAAACTGGCAGTCACAGTCAAATGCTATGGTGAAAAGCATTGTGCGCCCTGTAAAGTGATATTAATACATGGAAGTGTTAGAGATAGCTGGTGGTATTATTATGCCAAGTATCAAGGATGCAAACTTGTTGACATGAATTTTTGTGAAAGAGCCAGCATTATTACTGGGTTCCTGGAATTGTTCCCAAGGGACAGATGAAAGCCTGCACTCATCTAATAAAGTGAAACACCACCTGGGTTATAGAACCAATTCTAGCTCTGTTTCTGCAGGTTCACTAACTTCTGTGAGCTTTCCTCCTCATTCTGTAAAATGGAAGGGTTTGGAAAGATCCTGAAATACTCTTCCTGGTTATGATTTATAACCATTTGAGTTGGAAATGGTGACAAAGGACAAAAGTAAGGCTTGCTACCTCTTCATGTCAGAAAAATGATCAAACCAATGAATACCTCCAGCTGCTCCTGTCTGGCTGTTGCTGGGCATAATGGGAACAGAGGAGGCACTTTTCTTACACAGTCAGTTGCCATGATTGTCTGGTTGCTGCTACTCTTTACGAAACAAAATTGAGATCTGACTTATAATTTATGACTATTTATTACATGTCTGGAAGGTTAAGTGCAGTGCAGTCCCAGACAAGAAAAAGTCAATAAGCCCTCAGGTTGTTTTATGGAAATACATATCTCAATGGGCTGTAGTATTGGAATGCCTTTGGCCTAGAATAAAACCGTTCAGGATAGAAACCACTTTCAACAAATCACTCAAACAGCAACAGTCTCTGAGGGTTTTTCTCTTTAACTTTTCTTCATCTTGAACTCTAGGCAGTGGCTCCTCAGAGAATGGTATTGAAACATGTATACTTTCTTGTAAGAAACGAAGCGCCAATCTATGTTCAATGCAGGATGCAGGATGCATGGGGCTGGTGCACAGGATGATTCAGGTAGAGGATGTGGGGTGGGAGGTGGGAGGGGGCTTCGGCATTGGGAGATTGTGTTCACCTGTGGCTGATTCATGTCAATGTATGGCAAAACAAATACAGTATTGTAATTTAAAAAATAAATAAAAATTAAAAAAAAGAAAATGTAACAAAATTTTTTCAAGAAAAAAATAAATTAGGTGTTTGGTAGAAAAAAAAAAGTAAACCTCTTTCCCTTCACAAGGCAAATCTTAATAAGTTATGTATTTTGAACAGTTCCACACTCCCTGGGCTCTGAGTGTGACAAGGTACAGCAGGAGCCTTTTGCATGTAGTGGGTAAGGGGCACTGTGGCTGGCAGGTATCAGTTGCTGACTTGTGCGTGGCTCAAAAGCACTGGCTCAAACCGATGGCAGGATAAATACTAGAAGCATCTGTTTCCAGGTTTGTTCCTTGGGCTGGAAAGAGCGGGGAAAGCTGATTGTTTATAGAACAATTTATGGTTACAATTTCAGTGGTTGATTACTTGATTTCTTAATCCATCTCCTAATCACAGGTCAAACACAGGTTTCAATAATGAAGTCATTTTAGGCATGATTACAAACAGTCTCCTACTGAGGGCTTTTGCCTTGGAACAAGGAGCTCTCGTCCCACGCTCAGCGTAACATGGATCAGAACGGCACTGCAGCTCTCCTGCCCAGGCAGGACAGGCCTTTACTAGAACTGTGCCTTCTTTCCCATGAACATTTGTCTTAGTGTGGTCATGCAGTAATGGTGGGAATACGAGGGTAACTATCACAGCATGGACCCACCTCCCCCGACTCCTGAGCTATTACTATCTTTGGACAAAACAGCTATTTCACCAACTTCCTTGCTAGATCACCTCAGATGGCTCCTTATTGTCTACCAATCCAGGTCTGCACAGCAGCCTGGCTTCCAAGACCCTCCCCGAAGAAACCCAGCCTCACACCTCTAAATGCCACCCCCACCCACCCCCTCACCCCCGGCCAGATCCTCTAGGCTTGTCTTTGCTTCTGAGCCTCCCCAAGGCTGCTTCCTCTGCCTGGACTGCCCTTCTGCATTTCTCCCTCCTGGCAAGCTCCTGCTTCTCTTTTAAAACCTACAGTGGCTGGCTTTTCCTTGGTGTATTCTTCTCCATGGCCCTGGGCAACATTCATGCCTTCCTCTTGGCTCCATTTTGTTTAGATCTGATTATATCACATTGAATCATAAGATTTCTCTACACTTTTATGTCCCCCTTTTGTGGATTGCAAGCTTTTTTGAAGGTAAGTTCAGTTCAGTTGCTCAGTCATGTCCAACTCTTTGCGACCCCATGAATCACAGCATGCCAGGCCTCCCTGTCCATTACCAACTCCTGGAGTTCACACAAACTCATGTGCATCGAGTCAGTGATGCCATCCAGCCATCTCATCCTCTGTCGTCCCCTTCTCCTCCTGCCCCCAGTCCCTCCCAGTATCAGGGTCTTTGCCAATGAGTGAAGGTAAGTAGACTGTGTTTAAACTCAGCATATTTTCCCCACCTCCTTTACATACAGGCTGACTGGTCCTCAGCATACTGGGGACACTGTCTTTCTTCCCATACAGGTGAATGTCTTACAAGACAAACATGGCAGACACCATGGTACCCTCTAAGGACTGACCCCAGGAATAGGTTGGAAGTCACAGTCACTTGCAGGAACTCAGACATTTGCAGGCTGACCTGGCTTCAGGGCAATGGTAGAAATGGGAGCTGTTCCCTGCCAAGATTTCCTAGCCATTGGCTTAGAGGTTCCTGTAAGCCCATGCCGCAGAAGTGACCTTCACACAGTCCTGACAGCAAAGGAGGACGGCACTCACCGCTGGTGTCAACAGGCTCTAGGAATAAAGCATTTCAGGGAAGGCCAAGCTTCTATAACTGGCATTCAGGGAAGGATCTTGGAGGACAGAGCTTGAAAAGAGCAGCAGTGTGTAAGCAGGAAGGCCATGCTTAAATAAAGGAGGGGAGATAAAGGAAGTGAAGGCTGAACCTGATTAAAACCGTTGGGGGATTTATATTACATGCATTTTTTTTTTAACCACCAGCTGATTGCAAACTATACGAACACTCTTAAAATCAGTAAGATTTTGCTTAACTCCAACAATAGCTTTTGAGTTTAAATAACACTTCCGGTCTCTCTAAAAAGCAATTTTAAAAGAAAACGAGAGGCTGCCCTGGTGGTCCAGTGGTCTGCCTTCCAATGCAGCAGGCATGGGATTCCGTTCCTGGTGAGGGAACTAAGGTCCCAGATGTTGCCGAGTGTGGCCAAAAATTTAAAAATAAAAGATATTTTTTAAAAAGATAAGTGAGCTACTTAGTACACAAGCAGACTGTCTCACCTCCCTAAGAGACCTAAGATGGTCTCAGCCTCCAGGACTGAACTCTGTGTGCACTGAAAACCTCTAAGTTACGTGTTTAACACCATGTCATGTGTAGATGCTCAAGGACTGGGTCTGCAATGAATGTACACGTCTTATTTTACAACCATGTTCCCTGAAGAAAACTGAGGCAGCCATCACAACATTCAGTAATTTAATGTATTTTAATGTGATTGATTGCTTAAAAACAAGACTCTTGCCTTCATTCCACAAACAGTGACTGAAAACCTACTGGGTTTCAGGAATTAGGCCGGACACTGGAGACATAAGGATCAATGCGACAACAGCACTGAACTCCACAGTACACAATTTAGGCAGATGGTTAGAAACTAACCCACCTCCTCTTCCATCATTTCACTGCAGTTGCTCTCTTAAGAGATCATCAGTGATGGCCTGCCAACCAAGTCTAGTGACCCCTTTTTAAAAATCAGACTTTTTGGCAATCTCACTCCTGTGACATCTGAGGAGAGACATGATTGAATTTAACCACAAAGCCCTGCAAATATCTAGAGGAAGAGCTTTCCAGGCCAAGGCAGGAGCAAGTGCAAAGGCCCTGAGGTAGCAGCAGACCTGTTATAGACTGAAGCAAGGAGAAAGGTGTGATTAGAGAAGGAAGGTCACAGGCCAGAGCAATAAAATATGAAGTCAGAGAACCAGGCGATGCAAGCCCTTGCAGGCCATGGAACGGCTTCATTCTTGTGTTATTTGTGAGACAGAGGGCCACTATCAGACTTTGAACAAAGGAGTGACAAAATGTGAATTAACACTTTAAAAGGATCATCAGGTTGGTTGCTGCATGGAAAACAGGCTGTAGGGGACCATGGTGGAAGCAAGGAAACCAGCTTTTACAGTGGCCCATGGAAGAGATGATGGTGGTTTGTTATGGATAACAGTCTGGAAGTTCCTTTAAAAACTAAAAATAGAACTACCAGGTGATCCAGCAATCCTACTCCTGGGCATATACTGGAAAAGACAAAAACTAATTTGAAAAGTTACATGCACCCCAATGTTCCCAGCAGCACTATTTACAATAGCCAAGAAATGTAAACAACCTAAATGCCCATCAACAGAGAAATAGATGAAGAAGATGTGGTATTTATATACAATGGAATATTACTCAGCCATAAAAAGAAAAAAATAATGCAGCAACATGGATGGACCTAGAGACTGTTGTACTGCGTGAAGTAGGTCAGACACAGAAAGACAAATATCACATGATATCACTCATATGTGAAATCTAAAAAACTGATATAAATGAACTTATTTATAAAGTAGAAATAGATTAACAGATACAGAAAAAAACATGGTTACCAAAAAGGAAAGGGAGTTTGGGAGGGATAAATTAGGAATTTGGGATTGATAGATACACACTCAGTCACTCAGTTTACTTGCTCAGTCGTGTCCGACTCTTTGCGACCCCGTGGACTGCAGCATGCCAGGCCTCCCTGTCCATCACCAAGTCCCGGAGTTTACTCAAACTCATGTCCGTTGAGTTGGTGGTGATACCATCCAACCATCTCATCCTCTGTCGTTCCCTTTTCCTCCTGCCCTCAATTTTTCCCAGCATCAGGGTCTTCTCAAATGAGTCAGCTCTTTGCATCAGATGGCCAAAGTATTGGAGTTTCAGCTTCAACATCAGTCCTTCCAATGAACATTCAGGACTGATTTCCCTTAGGATGGACTGGTTGGATCTCCTTGCAGTCCAAGGGACTCTCAAGAGTCTTCTCCAGCACCACACTTCAAAAGCATCAATTCTTCAGTGCTCAGCTTTCTTTACAGTCCTACGCTCACATCCATCTATGACTACTGGAAAAATCATAGCTTTAACTAGACAGACCTTTCTTGGCAAGGTAATGTATCTGCTTTTTAATATGCTGTCTAGGTTGATCATACCTTTTCTTCCAAGGAGCAACCGTCTTTTAATTTCATGGCTGCAATCACCATCTGCAGTGATTTTGGAGCTCAGAAAAATTAAGTCTCTCACTGTTTCCACTGTTTCCCCATCTATTTGCCATGAAGTGATGGGACCAGATGCCATGATCTTAGTTTTCTGAATTTTGAGCTTTAAGCCAACTTTTTCACTTTCCTCTTTCACTTTCATCAAGAGGCTTTTTAGTTCCTCTTCACTTTCTGCCATAAGAGTGGTGTCATCTGCATATCCGAGGTTATTGATATTTCTCCCGGCAATCTTGATTCCAGCTTGTGCTTCCTTCAGCCCAGCGTTTCTCATGATGTACTCTGCATAGAAGTTAAATGAGCAGGGTGATAATATACAGCCTTGATGTACTCCTTTTCCTATTTGGAACCAGTCTGTTGTTCCATGTCCAGTTCTAACTGTTGCTTCCTGACCTGCATACAGGTTTCTCAAGAGGCGGGTCAGGTGGTCTGGTATTCCCATCTCTTTCAGAATTTTCCAGTTTATTGTGATCCACATAGTCAAAGGCTTTGGTATAGTCAATAAGGCAGAAGTAGTTTTTCTGGAACTCTCTTGCTTTTTCCATGATCCAGCGGATGTTGGCAATTTGATCTCTGCTTCCTCTGCCTTTTCTAAAACCAGCTTGAACATCTGGAATTTCATGGTTCACGTACTGCTGAAGCCTGCCTTGGAGAATTTTGAGCATTACTTTGCTAGCTTGTGAGATGAGTGCAATTGTGTGGTAGTTTGAGCATTCTTTGGCATTGCCTTTCTTTGGGACTGGAATGAAAACTGACCTTTTCCAGTCCTGTGGTCACTGCCGAGTTTTACAAATTTGCTGGCATATTGAGTGCAGCACTTTCACAGTATCATCTTTTAGGATTTGAAATATCTCAACTGGAATTCCATCACCTATACTAGCTTTGTTCGTAGCGATGCTTCCTAAGGTCCACTTGACTTCACATTCCAGGATGTCTGGCTCTAGGTAAGTGATCACATCATCATGATTATCTGGGTCATGAAGATCTTTTTGTACAGTTCTTCTGTGTATTCTTGCCACCTGTTCTTCATATCTTCTGCTTCTGTTAGGTCCATACCATTTCTGTCCTTTATTGAGCTCATCTTTGCATGAAATGTTCCCTTGGTATCTCAAATTTTCTTGAAGAGATCTCTAGTCTTTCCCATTCCATTGTTTTCTTCTATTTCTTTGCACTGATCACTGAGGAAGGCTTCTATATAAAATAAACAAGGTCCTATTGTATAGCACAGGGAACAACATCCAGTATCTTGTAATAACCGAGAATAAAGAATAGATATATATGTATGTATATGTAACTAAGGGCTTCCCTGGTGGCTCAGACAGTAAAGAATCTGCCTGCAATATGGAAGAGCTGGGTTCTATCCCTGGGTTGGGAAGATCCCCTGGAGGATGGCTTGGCAACCCACTCCACTGTTCTTGCCTGGAGAATCCCTTTGGACAGAGGAGAGTGGTAGGCTACAATTGATGGGGTTGCACAGAGTTGGACACGACTGAGCAACTAAGCACAGCACAGCATATATAACTAAATCATTTTGCTGTACACCTGAAACTAATACAACATTATAAATCAATTATACTTCAGTATAAATACATAAAAAGAAATAATGGTAGCTTAGAGGGGGATGGCAGAGGAGATGATGATGAGGGTGGTCAGATTACCAATATATTATGAAGGCTAATGGATTAGATGTAACCTGGAAGAGAAAAAGACATGAAAGATATACTGAGGATATGGGGGAGCAGAATTGCCATTTACTGAGATGGAAAAGATTCTGAGAGGAACAAATTTTGAGGGGAAAGTCAAGAGTTTGTTTTGGGGCAGGTCAAGTTTGAGATACCATTAATCTTCAGAGGAAATCTGGGCTAAGAAGTTGGTTATATGAGTCTAGAGATCAGGGGAGAGTTCAGACTGGCAATGCACATGGAAGCCAAGCCTGCCCCCAGCCTTTCAGCATCCTCTCCAAGCAGCGTCCATGTGACTCAGCTGACATCATCAGCCACTTAGTGTAAGAATAATCCTTGCCTAAAGCCAGTTTGGCCTCCTCACCTTCTTTCTCACATGATGCTCATCCTGGCCTTCATTCTCAAGACTTATTTGGCCTGATAAAGTGAAAGTAGCAGTGATGACGAAAGCTGCTTAAGAAAGTACAGTATTGGGACTTTCATTGTGGTCCATTGATGAAGACTCCATGCGCGGGTTCCATCCCTGGTTGGGGAACTAAGATCCCATAAGCCATGTGGCATGGCCAATATATATAAAAATATAAACATATATATAATACTGATGTGCAGCATAGACTCTATTTTCTTGATGAGCTATCTTTCATTGAAGTAACACATTTTTGATTAAGTTTCTTTTCTTTTAACATGTACAAGCATCAGAATATGAAGATCTGGATAAACTCAAAATAGAATCTTAGATGCCACAGAGAGACCCGCATTCAAATTCATTTGGAGGGGGACCTACCATCAGGCCACTCGCCCTCAAGCTAAGCTTTTGGGGTATTATTTTAGGGGAGTTGGTAAATTGTAAGCTCAGGAAAATCACAGTATTTTGTTTCTTGCAAAAACCAATGAAAGGGAAATCAACCAAGTACAGGTTGTACTACTACAGCCTGTTTGGAGCGTCATTTTTGGCTGCGCTCACTTTGTCTTCCAGGTACCTGGTTCTCTCCTTACTAAAGTCATTTGCTAGCTGCTGGAAGCTTGACATGTACTAATTATTCTCATCAATTCCCCAACCCCACAAACTAGACTCACAAAAGTTTAAAAGTGGTAAAATTTGAAAGCCTGGAGAACACACTGTGTTCCAAACTATCCACTGAGCTTTAGAAAGAGACAGGTAGGCAGACAGAGTTGGGCAAGAAGATCCGTGGCAGGTTATTTGAGCTTTTCTCATCCGCAAATGGTACTAGCCACTCCCTACATGCCCTACCCCCACAGAAGGTTCTGCTGGGGGAGCTGAAGTAATGGTGAGACATACAAAGCCTGACATCTGCGTTCTCCTTCCATTTGGGTATGAGAGATCATTTACAGATCTTCACTCAGCTAGCTACTCTTCTGAGCCTGTAGAGGAAAGAAAGACAGCCATTTTGAGTCAGAAAATGACTCAACTTGACTGGCAAGAAGCTCGCTCAGAGCCAGGCAGAGGAAACCTGCCAATTCCTCAGATCATCATGGCAGTAGCCAAAGTAAGGACACATGTCTGTGGATCTGGCTGGTACGCTTGGTGATTCAAGGTCCATTGGCCCAGTAGAATACTGTCCTATTTGTGTGAAGCTAGCAGAGGTGTGTTTGCCATCAGTCTGTCTGTCTGTTTGCAGGCCTGCCTTTGTGTATTTTCTACCCACCCTCCTGCCTGGTCTGTTCATTTCCTTAGAACCCAAAAGCAGAATTAAAGAGCTGGTAAGTTCTACAGAGCCATCTTCTAGCACACTCCTTCATCTTATAATGGAGAAACCGAGGCCCAAGGAAAAGTGACTTAACCAAAGTCGCAGAGTGAATTTAACAGCAGAATTGGAATTTTAATTCTAGGTTGGCTGATTTTCAATTCTTGGTCTTTGCCTGTCTATCACTCAGCTTCTTCGTCAAAGGTCCACAGAGTCAAGGCTATGGTTTTTCCAGTGGTCGTGTATGAATGTGAGAGCTGGACCATAAAGAAAGTTAAGTACTGAAAAATTGATGCTTTGAATTGTGGGGCTGGAGAGCACTCAGCTTCTTTTAAAAAAATACTTACTCATTTATTTGACTGTGTCAGGTCTTAATTGCATCTTGTATGACCTTTCATTGAGGAGCACGGACTTAGCTGTCCTGCAGTATGTGGGATCTTAGTTCACGGACCAGAGATCAAATCTGTGACCACTGCATTGCAGGGCAGATTCTTAACCACTGGACCACTGGTGTTTTTATTTTTAAAAACTGAAGTATAGTTGATTTACAATGTTGTATTAATCACAGCAAAGTGATTCAGTTAAATATATATATATATATATATATACATATATATATACACACACACATTTTAATATATCCTATGATAAACCATAATAGAAAAAAATCAAAACATAATTTAAAATGTGCTTTATCTCTGCATTTCTTTTTAAATGAGTTTTTATGTAAGTATAGTTCATTTACAATGTTATGTTAGTTTCTATGGTATAACAAAGTGAATCGGTTATATATACACATATATCCCCTCTTTTTTGGATTTCCTTCCCATCTAGGTTATCACAGAGCACTGAGTAGAGTTCCCTGGGGTATACAGGGAAGTAGGTTAGTATCCATTTTATATACAGTATCCATTTTTTAGTATCCATTTTATATACAGTAGCATATCTCTGCATTTCTGCTTCTCTCTCTGTCACTGTCCTCTATACATAATCCTTGGGAAACTGATGTTGGCTTGGCACATGCCTTACTTTTACAACATGTTCTCGCAAAGGCTCACATCCCTATAACATGATAACTCGTCAACCCCCGTTAATTAACTGCATTGTTCAGCTCCAAGCTTTGGTCACGTCTTGGTATATCTCCTTTTGCTAAAAAGGTCAAACCAAGCACCTTAATTATTCCATAGATTTGCTTTCACCTGTGGGATTATTATAACTCAGAAATATCTCAAGGCAAGTATCCTAAACTAATTTTTTATGATATCTCTTCTATCCCAAGTTGACCCTGCCCTTACAGTATTTGAAATACTGTACATATTTCCCCATGGTACATTGAGAATCCACTTTTAATTTGATCCCTACTTTTGCAGTGCAACTTATTGACAGTAAAAAACAAAAAGAAAGAATATTGCTGGCTTTCTCATCCCCAATTTAAAAAATAATAGTACAATCTATAGCATACTACATACAAAATAGCTTTCAACTTGAAAAGTCACAAAAACAGAGAAAGAATACTCTCCAGAGGTTTCACAAACCCTGGAGAATGTGACTTGCCACTTTCTGCTTTCTTTGAATTAATATGAGAAAGGAAATGAGCATATAAGGTGTGATGGATATGGTTTCCAGTTTGTTGTCTGATTTAGATTATAAGCTCCCAGAAGACAGGGCTAGCTTAATGCTCTGCTCAGTGGCTATTTAATGTCTGATGTAAACAAGTGATGAATCTGCTTTTGGCTCAGTTGCAATTGCTGCTAGAAATGGAGCTGGTGTTGCAAAAAGGAAAAAAAAAAGAAAGAAAACCAAGGCTAGCTTCTTACAACAGTTCAGTTGATGACTACTCTGACTTAGACTGGTCTTGCATTTAAGGTCTCCTAGAATATTCTTTATAAACTCCACTTATTTTGAAGCTAGACTTCACCATTCTGAAAGTGAAAGTGAAGTGGCTCAGTTGAGTCTGACTCTTGGTGACCCCGTGGACTGTGGCCTATCAAGCTCCTCTGTCCATGGAATTTTCCAGGCAAGGGTACTGGAGTGGGTTGCCATTTCCTTCTCCATTCACCATTCTGCTGCTGCTGCTGCTAAGTCACTTCAGTCGTGTCTGACTCTGTGCGACCCCAGAGACAACAGCCCATCAGGCTGCCCCATCCCTGGGATTCTCCAGGCAAGAACACTGGAGTGGGTTGCCATTTCCTTCTCCAATTCACCATTCTACCTGCCTTTAAAAACTGGCAAATAGATTTTTAAATTGAAGTATAGTTGACTTGCAATGTTGTGTTAGTTTCAGGTGTACGGCAAACTGATTCAATTACACATGTACGTGAGCTTCCTTTGTGGCTCAGCTGGTGAAGAATCTGCCTGCAATGTGGGAGACCTGGGTTCGATCCCTGGGTTGAGAAGATCCCCTGGGGAAGGGAAAGGCTACCCATTCCGGTATTCTGGCCTGGAAAACTCCATGGACTGTATAGTCCATGAGGTCGCAAAGAGGTACGACAGCGACTTTCACTTTCATTTATACATATACATATATTTCAGTAGCATTGTAAAATTGACACTGAAGGCATCATACAGAAAGGAATAGATGAGGCTAATGGAACTTCCCTTGTGAAGGGCTTAACATGAGGTTTTATGATTTCCGAGTATTAAACCACATGGTTCTTCAATGATATAACATTCTGTGGTTTTCAGGGAATCTTCATTCAAAGCTCCTATCCTCCCATCTTATTTCATTTTCTCATAAAACATACCAGCACTTATAACTAATTAATTTTTAGGTCTTCTTAGTTAATTTCACTCTTATGAATTTCAGAAATCCCTCAGTGTTTCCTGCATAACCAGAAATTAATTCCCTTTAATTAGTCAAGAAAGGTTATTTGAGCAAAAGAACATCCAAGTAATCAGTTTCCCCTGCATAGGTTCAGAAGGTAGGTTATGGTCTAAAAGGCGTTTGGGAGTCAGAAAATGACTCCAGCCAGAAGCATCACTTAATGTTCCTTTCTTCCTTGTAGCTTTTACTCCTTTTCATGCAGACAAGCTGTAATGGGCTTAAGAAACTCTATTTTGCCTCATGCATCATCTCTGACATTGTCAAATCAATTCATATGAAAAAAATCAGAGAAAGACTATGCACAGGCTCCTCATAAAGTCTTATGTGCATTTACATTTTAATATAGGAACAATCAGTAAAGGCCATTTACAGGCTCATTTATGCCCATTTTGAATGACTCTGACATTCCACAGCTGTACATGAGCAGCCTTCTCTTAGGGCTCCTGACAAATGAACAAGAGCTCCTGGAGACGAGAAGGTAAACGGTGCCCCATGGCGAGCAAAAATCAAGTTGGAAATTGTAAAAGCCATGAGAAAAAGACCAACGAACGACCAAATGCCATTCACACATGCTGTCTGGCATACCCACAGCCAAAATTCTGAAAGTTGAGAAGTTTTCAAACTGTATCAGGCCTTGATAAAGCCCCTTTATAATTCCAGTGTCTGGCTGATGAGGTGATGCTGAGCTGTCTGGAAAAATCAGTGCAGTAAATTGGATGCTGAGCCAATGAAAGTGAAGGGACAGGAAGCCCCGTGGTGCCACAGTGACAGTCATTTTTTCCTAGGTGCAATTTTAGGATTTCGAAGAAAGGCTATTTGCCAAATAGGAAATATTTCAACTCTGGAAGGGGAACAAAAATAATCTAGTAATTCCTACCTTGTGAAATAGTGTTCTCCATTTTATGTGCTTTTAAGATCTCCTATGATATATAGTTGTGCTAAAAATGCTCTGGACAAGGCAGTGAGACCAAACTTATGGAAAATATTGCATGCAAAAAGAAGCCCACCTAGCAGGGTGAAATAAAAAGATAAAGCAACAAACACACGTGGAAAGGATTCAAAGTACTGAGAACCTAAATTAAAAGACATTTAACTCTTTTGATGGAGAAAGGGCTAGAGCTATAATTAAGAATGAGCATTAAAGAAATAATACATAAAAAAAGAAATGATGTATACATTTAACTGTGGAGTCCCAGTCTATAGCCTTGTCTTCACTTATTTCAACTGAATCTTGCATTGCAGGCTCTATTTCCAATCCAGCTATTTTCTCCTCTTGGTGACCTTGGACTATCAGCTGCCTCAAAGCCTCCAAAATACATGCACTTTACCTACTGCTAAGGGATTTTGCCTACTTTCATTGATAAAATTCTTTGAGAATAATGAATTACAATGCTGTGAACAAAAGTAGCACCAAGAATTAAATAGCAAAACCAAGCAGACAAGCAAGCATAATTCCCAGGTAACATAGGTAATTCTAAATCAAGGCACCAGAGGGGATGCAGTTGACCTGAATTGTAGTCCTGAGTCTGCCACAAACTAGCTGGGTGTGCTTAGGTCATTGTCCATTAGGATCTATTTCCTCATTAGGATCTATTTCCTCATCGGCACAACCTCACAAGCTTTTAAATAAGAGCCACACAGGAGCTCCCTGTACTGTCTCCCTCATTTCTTTCCTTAGGCCCAGGTCTTCTTCAATGTCAATATCTTGTGAGAGCAAATCAAAGATGCACTTCTTTGGAGATTCTAAACCTTCTTGGATCTTCTTCTTCAGACTCTGACCACAAAATCATGGCTGGCTTTTCTCTGGAAAAGAGTGAATTCCTAAAATCTAGTCATGGAGGTGATTCTTAACATTTATTTTACTTTCTAAAAGATGTTTTTGACATGGACCATTTCTAAAGTCTTTATTGAATTTGTAACAACATTGCTTTTGTTTTATGTTTTGGTTTCTTCACAGAGAGGCATGTGAGATGTTAGCTCCCAGAGCAGGGATTGAACCCACGGCCCTGACACTGGAAACCTTAACCACTACACCATCAGGGAAATCCCTGATTCTTGTGTTTAGAACATGGCAGGTATCTGAAATTATGGAACAGTGGTAACATAGAAGGGCACAGCAAGGGTATTTCAGATGTTGGTGACTTTCTAGCTCTTCCTCTTCTAGTTGTCCAAGCCCACCTTTCCTGCTTCCCCATCTTCTCCCACAAAGCTCGGTGCAGCAGATGTAGGGAAGGTGTGAGGAAGTTAGGGAAGGCTAACTTTCCAACTTCAACTTTGGTTCCTAACCGGGCTTTGGCGAGGTGCTGAGGCAGACAGCACTGCCATGGATGCAAGAGCCCTGAGCGGCCCTCTAAGAGTTAAGACACTTTTCCTGGCACCTGACACACTAGAGGGCAAGACCTACGCCATGTCATTGTGAAGCCAACTTAGAATGCCTTCCTTCATTTTAGTAGCATTTGGTTCTTCTTGAAGATTTCCTGTGGGCAATCTGAAAAGACAGCCAATTTTCAGATATTCTCATAAGAAGTTGACAGTTGCATCTGTGGTGTTGAACTGTTGCCCTGGCTGGTGGAGTTTAAAACAAGAAGCAACGTTTTAACTTCTTGTGACATTTACAAGAATTGTAAAGCTGGCTTTTGCTGGAAAAGTTATGCTTAATCTAAGCAGTTCTGATAAACTGGAAAATATTCCTACACATCCACTTTACAGAATTAAACAATGTTGGAAAGAGATCTTGGACCACGTTTCTGAAAACAACTAACTGTACCACTTTAGATCTAAAAGAACCCAGAGATCATCTACTTTGAACACTGATTTTATACATGAAGATACAGAGAAAAGAAGTGGCATGGCTAAGGTCCTATAGCAGTGAGACACTGGTCTTCCAATTCTCAGTCCAGGGTTCTTGCCACTACAGAAATGGGCAAAACCAAATGCTGCCACAATTACTAACCTTTCATACTCGTGTTTTTCTCTCAAAAGGTAGTTTGTCTTGAGTAACAAAAATGCTGTGAGTAATCAAGAGAAATATCCCTAAGGGTTAGTAGACCTATTTACATTCTATGACAAGAAGTAGGCGAATCTGCTAAATTCTAATGCTGAAGAAGATAAGAAAAGTACGGAACAAAAGTTTAATAAGGATCACACTCTGGGTTACACTTCAGGACAAGCTAAGGGGAGGCGGTCCTAATCACAGAGCAGCAAGAAGCAGAAAAATGAGAATTGGTACTGAAACCAGGAAAGTATGAAATAGAGGAAACCAAAGGGCCCAGGGAAAGTGTTAGGGGAAATCTGTATGAAACCTATAAAAGCAAAGAGCAAAATCACCTGGATCACTGTCCATCCATCCAATCATTCTCTGTCCACTTTTACTTTTTTCATGACATTTATCACTCTCTGAGATTAGTTTGTTCATTTACTTGTATATTGTTTATTTTTTATTTCCCTCTAATATGTGTGCACACACACTTTCATGTACACTCACATCCCTTAAGAAACACAAGAGGAGAAACCTTGCATGTTTTATTGTCCCCAGTGCCTAGAACAGTGCATGGAACGTAGTGAGTGCTCAGTAGATACATTTTGAATGAATAAATAGAAGTTAGACTACAACTGATGAAAGCCGTGAGAACAGACATCCAAGATGATAAATTCAAGGATGTTTTGAGTATTCTTACTTTCAATCAGAATAAGAGAAGTACATCAACATCTCTAGCTCATTTAAGGCAAGAGAAATAGGAATTTTGATCAATACATGCACCATTATTACGAGAGCTTTTGTGCCATGGAGGTCATAAAGGGGGTGCTGGCACAATAAAAGGGGACTAGTGCCATCTGCATATCCACAGGAGGACTTTTGGGACCTCAAGTTTGGTTTTCAAGATTACAAATGCAATGAGGGATCTCTGGGACCTGGAGCGTAACCTTGAAGTGGACTTTGAAATTAACAGCTGGGACTGACAATACTTGATAGAAGACTTGCAAACAAAGGGCCATGCCAGATTTCTAAAGAATAAGCTGGTGTGCACCCACGAAGGCAAGGAACTCACCCAGTTTTCTAGACCATTACGTTTTGGAGGGTCTGATAACCTCTGCATATTTCATAGGTAGTAATTCAAATGGGGCGACTGTACTTAATTTGGGGAATGGGGAAATGAGGTCACCTTCCTTCATAAGGAATATTGTTCCCAGTGCTGAAGTTATAAGCTAGGTCTGTAGTTTCTGTAAGAATAGCTCATTTACAAAGAATTATTCTAACAATACTAGGCAACAATACTATGCAACAATACTATTAACAAAGATTTGTTTATGTCTTTGCTCTAATTAAGTTTTAGGTCAGATAAAATTATTCTTACTCTGGCCTAGAACACTGAGAGCCAACTTGAAATGTGAAAAACCAAAGTAATTCAATATTTACTAGATTTGAAGGAAGTAAAATAAAGTGGAAGTAAAAGTAAAATAAATTTGAATTTATGCACATTCTTTTCCCACTTTAGCAGTAGCATTATTTTCCTTAAGTCCTCTTTTGTCATTATGATTTTCAGCAAGGTTATAGTCTTTGAATAACTTGTCATACGCTGCAGATATTTCAAGACCAAATTAAGCTCTCAATGCACTTGCATATAACTAAAGAACACTGTATTAGATGCTTAAGGACAAAGACTACACATTCTGTATTGACAGCCCATTGTTCCACAGACAGCATGGCATCTGGAAGGTGTCCAGTAAATATTTGCAGAATAAATAAAAGAAAAATCGATCTACCATGTGATAGAATTATTTTCACACATTCAAAATGTCAGCCATGTCTGACCCAGCCTGTGTGTATGTGTCTATACACATAGTGCTCTCAAAATTCCCACATGTTCACCCTTCAGGATGAAGTAATTATCCTTCCTCTGGGCACGTATGTTTGTATAACAAAACACTGCAGCAAGATTAACCATACAGACTGTCCCAAGAAAGATCATTTTAATTAACCTTTCCTCAAACATACAAAACTATCAACACTTAAAAATTGATCTCAGTTTTCACTTAGGAGAACTGTTTCTTCTCCCTGGAAAATATATACCTTTGAAAGTTTTAACTGCCAATTTATATCTCCAGTTCATAATCATAGAAATTCACAATTGACTTGTCATGCTTTCCATGGAAACTCAGTGTGAACCACTTTCCTAACTTAGACTACTTTTACTTCTGCTCAGATGAATGCTCAGCACATCTTCCTTGTTTTTGACCCTTAATACTTCTCGAAGCTAGATCCCCCCATCTGCATTCCTGAGGCAGGATGACAAAAGCCAGACTACACTTCAGCCTCCTAGGATATCCTGCCCTGGAGATGCTCACCAAGCAATTGGAAATTGGAGCTAGCCTGGAGCTCCGGGTAAGTTAAGGAGAGGTCAATTTGGGAATCATTAGTGTAGAGGTGAAAGGTGAAGCTATGTCAGGAGATGAAATTACCCAGAATGAGCACACAGCAAGAGAAGAGAAGCAGATCAATGACAGGACCTTGGGAATTGCTCCATTGAAAGGAGCAGGGTGGGAGCAGCGAGAGGCTGTGTGTGTGTGTGTGTGTGTGTGTGTGTGTGTGTGTGTGTGCATGTGTGTGCACATGTGTGTGCACAAGAGATCCAACAAAGGAAACTTAAGAAGTGTTGAGAAGACAGGAGGTGAACCAAGATAAATTAGGAATGCTTTCAAATGAGAAGATGTATAAAAGTTCCAAAATCACCAAAGAGCTCAAGAACACTAAAGCTGGAGGAGCCACTGGATTTTTAAACATGTCACAGATAATCTTGGAAAGCAGTCTTCTGGGTGCCATCCTTGTGAACTCTGTGTGACCATATGCTGATGTGTACAGGTGTATATGCGTGTGCTCCAAACCATCATAAGATGAAATATAAGTGTTGCATGAGACTGGTACTAGGTGTGTGAGACAATCGTGATAATAACCATTACCACTGATTGACTGTTTACTATATGCCAGGAACAGTGCTAAGCACTTGATATGCATGATCTCAATTTAATCCTCGCAATAACCCTGTAAGGTGTTTACACGTGAAGATACAAAGTCCGCAGAGGCTAAAAAAATGACTCAAGGTCACAGTGCTAGAAAGTGACAGGCAGCACGAAGATTGGACCCAAGGACGGTTTGACTCTAAAAGCCCATACTCCCAGTCACTGAAGAAACACTTCCATATGCTGACATTAGCGACATCATCCGTGTATGAGGGGAAGAGCTGGCACATCAGTTGAGCGTCTCCTACTGACAAAAGTACTTTGACAGAGCATCTCCTTTCACCCATATACCATCAACATCATGGCTAAATTTAAGTTAACTTTATGAAGGAACATTTAAAGAAATTGGATTCACTTTTTGGAAAAGAAGCCAAAGTTGTATAATTTCAAAACAAATAGTTATTGTTCAAATGTATTTACTACAATAGCTCCCAAGGGTTTGAAAGTTTTTTTTTTAAAAGTGTGGCATCATTGATTTGGTGGTTGTTATTGATATTCAAATCACTGTCTATCAAACTCATCTGAAAAGTGAGGGAATTTGATAGGGTAATTTTAAAGGCCTCTTCCAGTCTTGACTTTTTATGATTCTCATATGCAGGTCTAACGCCAATCATTTTAAAGGTACAAAATATGAAGCAGAATGGAAAAGCAGCAGCAGAACTGGTTTTATGTGTCAGCATCCTTTTATTCTTTAAATTTATAGAGGCATACTGTTAAAATATTATAAAAAAATCAGTCTTTGGTTGTTCAAGGCATTGATTATGAACTTAAGTAGAAGCTTGGAAACTCCATCACAAAATGATACCCTGAAAATCCAGGCAAATAATTTTCTTGCAGCCAACTGCAGACCTTATAATACAGCTGGCTATAGGGAAAAGAGAGAGAGAGACACAGAGAGAGAGAGCTGCAAACACTCTGGCAGTTAATGTTTTTGCTGTCTATAGAAACACAAATGAGGTTCTGGTCTGAAACAATTAGCCTCGCTGTTAATTGTGCATGTGTGTGGCAATAATGCAAGGCATTTGGGATGGCTCCCACTGATTGTTCCCTTCTTTCTCCGGATTAGAAAATCCATTCAGACAACTAAATAATAGCAAGCATTTATGCAAATTGTTAATTATTAGAGATAATCATAATCTTGTATATTTAGAAAACTAAATGTACAATGGGGATTACCAAATGAATTGTTGCTTCATTTTACCAGTGGTTGAAAAATATGCTAGCTTTGCAAATAGTTTTCATACATCATTCAGTCCACCAGAATTAAAAATGGCTCCCATAGACGTTTACCAAAGCTGATTCTCTTCCATAGCACCATCTGCGTTCTTCTCTTCCTTTCTCACAAACTAAAAGCAGGTAAATTATTCTGACAATAGTTTCTGGTCAAACTACTCAGCCCCAAAGAATAAGTCATGACTTGTTTTGTTATATAGCAAGCCTATTAAGACAGAGATGATTCTATCATGGAGCAAAATTTAAAACAAATATAAAACAAAATTTGCAACATTTTCCCTGTGAAAGCAATTATAGGGATAATAGTCTTTAGGTTAATTGGCTATTATCTTAATGGTCACCCACTCTGTTTTATTTGACAGATGAGGAAGTCAAGGCTCACAGCAGACATAGGAATTGAGCAAATTCACTCCACTAGTTAGTAGCAAAACGTAGTACTCTTGCCACCATGATACACCCAATCCATGAAGCTCAAATGTCCTCCTGTACTAACATTGTGCGATTAGGTGTCTATACCACTTATCTCAATGAATTAAACCTGACTATGTAATTAAATCCTGAATTTATGCTTCTCAGATGTCAAATAAATCCATTGAGACCCTAATGGGAATATGGAAACCCAGCTACTGAAAGCCAAACTGAGTATCTAAGATATGGTCAGTCTACTCTATTTCAGTGAGACTCTTCTCTAGTAGAGGAATCCAAAGGCTATAACCTTTGCTCTTCCTAACTTATCTGGCTAGGGAACAAATAATATAGATGGGTAGGAAGAGAAAGTAGAGACACTGGTAAATCTTTCTGTAGCCAATAAGCCTAGAATAGGCCAAATACAGTACTGGTGAGCAGAATGAGCTTAGAAAACCATGTGCCAAGCAAGGAGAGCCACGTTTGCTAAGTGGCTGACAACGCTTCCAGCTGCCTCAGCACTGATGGCCTTATGACGGCACAGCTCGCGGGAACAGTCATTGCCTGGAAAGATTCTATTCTGCAGCATTCTCAACAGCTCCACCCCAGCCCCTGCCCCCACCCAGGAGTTAGAAACTTTCCTGTGTTTGATTAGACTTGCAGAGTTCATGTCACAAAGGTCCCTAGCTTATGGGGTTACGCTACCTTGCAAGTCTACATATGTGCATACTTTACAAGCCCTGATACTTTCAAATAATTCATCTCCCTCAGTAAAATGCTGACCTAGTTGTTCCCTAAACCACCATCCAGCTGAGTGACAGGCAGGTGCACCTGAAGCGCTGTGTAGAATGCTTTGTTGATGGTGGGGTGAGGTATTCATAACAGAACACTCCGCAGTGTCTTCCGATTTTAGCAAAAAGGAAAAGAAGCTAGTGACCTACTGCCCGACTGGGATGCTGGCCCTGAACTTTCGCCCTGCTTCTGAACTAGGTCAGCTTTCAGACCTGAGACTACATGCCTGGGTCATGTCAGCTGTTTTAAACTAAAGAAGAAACCTGGAAAGAATCTATCCAAGTGGAAACCTAACTATTTATTGTATGGAAATTAAATTGATGGGCAATGGCAGAGTCTGTATTCTAGCTCACTTGGGTTTAGTTAAACTCAAAATCCATTGTCACTTACCTTGCTGCATCTAGAATCTGAAAAATCCTCCACCTGTTAAAGGAACAGTAAAACCAGGTGCTAGCAAGAGCTTGGTAAGAGAGGAATTAAAATAATAAAAGTTTTCCATTTTGTTTTGATCACATTTTTTTCAGCTTTCCAAACCTCAAGGCAACAGCTCATGGATGGCTCCCTAATTCTGTTCCCCACTAGCTCCTCTCATGTAGTGGGGAGATTAAGAACCAGAGGGCTAAAAGGGACAGGGCAGTGCTGAAAGTCAAACCGCTGAAGGGCTATGGGCTGAGAATGAAAGATCCCCCATTCAGTCATAACTAATTCCACTCCCTGTCACACAGGCAATGGCAATCTAAGCAAAAACCAAAGTCAATAAACCAAAACCAAGACCATACCAAACCAAGCACTGTGGCATCGCTAAAACGGAAACGCCTGATTGAAAGGGCCTAGGACGAATTTACAGGGATTTTTCATACTATCAAGGATATATGAAACATAAATAACAAAAAGAAAAGAAAGAATGATTAGACTTTGTGGATGTTCTTCCAACCGATGAAAATTCAAAGCACACAGAAAATGATACATAAATCATCACTAGTTCCTTCCACCCAAATGCAAGACATCCATCAATGTAAGCAATGTCTCTCCATTTAAAAAAATACTCAGTTGCTTTCATATTATATCTTGAGTCACAAAATACTAATTCTACTATGTGGATTTCTGATATTGGCAGGACTGGGAAGTTGTGCATCGGACAATTGCTAACCTGAGCGTTCAAATGTTCTCAGATAGCTTTTTGTTTTATACTAAGCAAAGGATATTATAATATGCTAATACTTTTATGCCCATAGTGAGTTATATAGCCTAGACACTTTCTTTGGAGGAATATTTCTTTACATTAAATATGTCTTGTGGTTTTAGAGGTGAGTTAAGAGAGATTTTCATAGCATGGCTAGCAGACATAGCAATAGGTCTTGCATCTTTGTTTGAGGAGCAACATATGGCTCTTTCATCATCAGCTATTGGCATGGCTAAGGCCCCCTTCCCTAGTTCTGTGAGTTGTGAAGCCTGGTGGAGAAGCAAATGTGATGAAAACAAAAGTAATGTAGTCAGGGACATCAGATCTGTTAGACAAGATACCTACATTAACTGACTTACCATCCAGGGCCCAATGTGATCCTCTTCCATTCCAGCCACAAGAAAGAAGTAATTTAGAATGTTCTGGCCTACCAAGACTTAATTTCCCTACACAGTGAAGAAAGGCTAGTATCTCTTCCATTGCACTCAGCCTCATGAACAAAAAATACATCTTTGGGTGAAAAATAAAAGTAACAATAACAACACGAAAACATAATGTTATATGTTGAATCTTCATGCTAGAAAGTTCTGAAGTCAAATATGTAGCACTTTCCAAAACTCTAATTCTATTTTTGCAGCTTTCATAGAAATCCTCAAATAATATAAGTATGTACATAATTAATGTTATGGGGACCAGATCAAATTTAACTTTAACCAGGGGAACTACTGCCTCTTGAGATTTTTAAAAAATGTCTTTGTAAGCTTCTCAGCTGTCTTATTAAAATTTGTCCAGGGATTACACCGAGAAGACTTTTGGAAGCACACTGTCTTACCTGGGAGTCCAGGTTGCCAGAGGAAGATTATTCAGTGGTGATCCAGGAAGATGTTATAGGTGTACCAATCAAAAGGGTGGACAGTCAACAGAAGTGAATCAAAATCCATGCAGAGAAAGATAAAAAGAGGCATATTGATTAGAAAAAATGAATTAACATGAGGAATCCATTTTACACACACACACACACACACACACACACACACACACACTCTTTGGGAAGGTTCTTACATGGAATCTTTTTTAAAAGACCTTTTAATAAAGTGAAAGGATAATTATGTAATGTGACATTGTTGTTACTGTTGTGTAGTCACTCGGTCAAATCTGACTCTTTGTGACCCTATAGACTATAGCCCACCAGGCTCCTCTGTCCATGGAATTCTCCAGGCAAGAATACTGGAGTGGGTTGCCATTTCCTTCTCCAGGGGATCTTCCCATCCAAGGGATCAAACTTGAATTTCTTGCATTAGCAGGCAAATTCTTTATCACTGAGCCACCAGGGAAGCCCCATATGTGATAGTGGTAGTAATTATCACTACAACAGCAATCCTATTATAATATACAAGTGTATCAAATTAACACATTGTACACCGTAAATTTACACAGTGTTATATGTCAAATATATTCAGCTAAAAAGCATCCCCACAAAATATCTATCATTTATTATATAACAGGCATTGTTAGAGGCACTTAAGGATCTGGCAGTGAGTAAAACAGACACAAATCTCTGCCTTCACAGAGTTTACAGTCTTGTGAAAGATTTTTTCTTACACCATCTGTTTGGAGAAGAGTTCCCACAGAAATATACTGTCTGTTACTAACTCTAAGAAGACATCTCTTCTCATTTTATTTATGTCTTTATGTATGAAGAACACAACCACTGGCATCTGATTCCACATCTGGATTGGAAAGCCTTCTCTTTCTGATTGGAAGAGACGTGATTGCTTTTCACAAGTTACCCGTGTGGAAAGTCCCTCCCCACGGCTGTTAAGTCAAGTTTCTTTTCAACGAGGCCATTTGCTGTTCACAGAACTCCAAGTGTGTGTACCTTGAAATACTATGAAAACAGGAACTCTAGAGGTCAGCTTTGTAATACTGAAGTACTGCATCCTGGCAGAGGGTTTTTTTTTTTTTTTTTCATTGGATGCTGCAGTGTTCTGTAACACTCTGAGACTGGACTCGGCACCTTTCAGCAAGCCACCTCCTGGGAAAGCAAGAGCAAGTGGTAACAGAAGGGCCTGTGGGGCTCATGCCCATGACCCAGACACTGGCTGGAGAAGAAGCTGTAACAGTAACCCTCCTCTGGGCCAAGGTTCAAGATGGAAGTAAACATCTCTCAGTGACAGCTACTACCTAAAAGTCAAATTAGCAGGCAAAGGAAAAGATGAAAATGAAAGGAGCACATATTGATATATATCAATGGAAAATGGGAATTGAAGGGTTGACACAGGAGCCCCAAACTCTAGATGGGGAAATTTGCTAACAAGAAACCTCAAATGATGACACCTACCCCCTGGCATTTACATTCAGAACAAAAATGAAGCTATCTAAGCACAGGGAACTATATCCAATATCCTGGGATAAACCATAATAGAAAAGAATATTCAAAAGAATGCAGATATATGTATAACTGAATCACTTTGCTATACACCAGAAATTAACACAACATTGTAAACCAACTAGTTCAATTTTAAAATTGAAACTATCTATTCACTTTGATATTAAGGATCCAAATTAAAATGTAGGAAAAACAGGATGATGTAAAAATCTAAGACCCTTTGCCTAAAGATTGGTATTCCTGGTTTCTAATCCAGTTTTACCAATGACTCATTTGATCTTGGGCAAATTCTCTTCTCCAGTCTCAGGGAGTCATAAGAAAAGAAGGATTTTCACAAGGTGGTTTCTAAAAATCCTCCAGTTCCAGTATTTTTGTAATTCTCTAATAGGTTTGCCTTTCATTTTGGTGCCAAGTTAGTTAGAAGAACAGCAATCTCTAGTCATTTTCTCTGTACAACATGCCATTAGCAGTTCAGAGAGCCCAGAGCCCCACAGTCTGAGCTTATGAGTAGAGGAAAACATGGCCAAAACAATAACAGCCAAGTTGAAATGTAGCCGATCATCATTCTATCCAGGAAAACAGCTTTGTTTATTTGCAACAGAGAATGGCTGGTTCTCTAGGATGGAAAAGTTACACAAGTAAACTTAATTGAGAATAACAGGGAAAATCTAATTGATAAACAACTGATTCTCCCTCCCCTTTTCTCTTTCTGCTCATGCAGCTGCTCCATCTGCCAGGAGCCTAGGATGTTGCTGATTGCTGTCAATCAACAGGGACCGCCAAGCCACACACTCCCAGATAAAGGCTTTCATGAATGCTCAGATTTGCAAAGGGTGGTTAAAACCAAACAAAAAAAAAAACCTACCAACACTGTCTTGGTCTGATTGCTAATCTATGGCAGACAATACCCCATGGGAACCAATTACTGACCACTGTTCATTCCAGAGCCACCAAGCCAACTCTGATTTGTGACATTGGATTGCTTTACTCTCACACCCAGAGCTGCTGTGGCCCTGATACCCCCACCTTCTCACCATGTAGGATGCCCTTCCACTCTTGTCTTGGTCTGACCTAATACACTGCTGCTTAGTTACCGGCTAACTCATTATTGTATCTCTGGCCACATCTTCATTTGATCTCTGAAGGCCAAATACAGTACATCCTAGTGAAAAAGTTTTCTGCGTGTTGAACCTGGTTCCCTAAATGGGAAGGTGTCCCATGGACAGAAAGTCCCAGGTAAACGACTCATTTTTTATTTTGTTTTCAAATTTTATATTTTATTGCTAATTATCATTAGGTATTTTAAAATTTTATTGAAATATAGATTTACAATATTGTATTAGCTTCAGGTATACCACAAAGTGATTTAGGTATACATATACATATGTGTGTATAAATGGCAGCTCTGCTCTGTGACCCCTTTAAGCCCCGCTCTTCAGAGGGGAAGATGGCTCTTGGGTTTCCTATCTGCAGTGTGGATGTTGGATTAGGTGCTTTCCCAAAGGCCATTGTTCATTAGAACGTTTTAAGGCTTTATAATGAATCTGACTCAGTCTGGAACCTCTGAATAGAGCGTGGGTTCTGAAGCAACTGAAGCTGAAAGAAACACTCTTGCATTGCTCTAAGAGACTCTGGGGGCCAAAGGCTGAGTGGACACGTTTGTCTTCAGTGGCCCACTCTTTCCATTATGTCTCCAGACCTCCCTTGGGTCCTCAGGGAACTGCACTTGCACATGACTGTGACCTTCTGGCCAGTGCCCAGCATGTAAATTAGGTGTGCCCCAGGCTTCCCTCGTGGCTCAGCTGGTAAAGAATTCACCTGCAATATGGGAGAACTGAGTTCAATCCCTGGGTTGGGAAGATCCCCTGGAGAAGGGAAAGGCTACCCACTCCAGTATTCTGGCCTGGAGAATTCCATGGACTGTATAGTACATGGAGCTGCAAAGCGTTGGACACGACTGAGTGACTTTATTTTTAAATTGAGTGTAATAAGCCAGTTTGGGGGAACTACTAATGGCTGAATTGTGGTCACTCTCTGAGGTTGTGTTTAGACTGTGTGGTCACACCTCAAGGAGTGACCAATATGGGCAGATCAGCTGCTCTGGGCTGTCATATCCTTCTAGTACCATCTCGATCAACAGCGTGGAGTCATTCTCTAACCCAAGGTGGGATTCAGAGCTCAGGTGGTTGCTATAAACAAGTGGTTCCAAAGTCTTTCTACCACCATCAGTCACAGTCTCTGAGGGATGACCTTTTATTTAGTTAGGTTTTTTTGGATGATCTTTTAGAGATCATTAGTGTTGCATTTAATGCTGCTGCACAACCTTCTTGACCCCTGAGTCTCTGCAGACTTGCTGCAGATCCCAGAGCACCTTAGTGGCAGGGCTGAGACCAGGACCCAGACCTATAGGTCCCCTTCCGTGCTGGTGTACTACCCACCCCGCATCCACTATCAAGCAAGCAGGCGCCTGTGCCTCCACATACAGCCACATGGCCCTTCAGAGCAAGTCAAAGAGCAAGGGCTGCAAAAGACTGGGAAAATAGCCCTAACAGACCCCCAAGAGTTTCAACTCTTCCTTTCTAGTAGCTATGAAATTGTAAACACATTTTCCTAAGCTGCTCTCTCAGGCTATTTTCTGCCTACACGCACGTTGACTACATCACGTGGTAACAATCAGTGATTCTTCTGTCCTTTCTCTTGTGAGAAAGAATACCTAATATCTGGGCTCTGTATTGCCAAAACACCAAGCACAAAGTTGATCTGATAAGGAAGATGACTACAGTCTTTTCTGATAAGGAAGATGACTACAGAGTGTTTTCTTATCTGTTGGCAAGTCAAGCAATTCTCAGTCGCAGAGGTCTTCCCTAAGCTGTTTCTTGTCAGCTGTCCTTACAGCAACGGCTCTGTCCGCTCACCCCGACCCCTGTCCTTCAGTTTTTAGTAAAATCCTCCCATTTTGGCATCATAAGAGTGCCCTCTAGTGCTGATCTAATTAAGAACCTGGAGGCTGAAGGATTCTTGTTTTCATGGGAAATGGGTCTGGCTGTATCTTGTCCTTGGCTATGCCAAGACACATTCTTTCTGAAGCATCTCTGAAGCACCTACTTGACAATGCAGTCGTTCACAAAGGAGTGAAAGGAACAGTTTGCCATTGAAACAAACCAAGCAAACCAAAAAAAAAAAAAAAAAGAGAGAGAGAGAGAGAGAGAGGTCATTAAAGAAAACCTCCTGAGATGCATTCTGACTCATGAAGTGGGGGCACTGTTTGAATTATCAAAGGGGTGCACAGATGCAGGCTGACTCCACCAACTGAAAGTTGACAGTATTTCTTAAAAGTTTTTTTAATGTATATAATTTTAAAGGTTACTTTCCATTTACAGTTATTACAAAATGTTGCTTATATTCCCCCATGTTGTACAATAAATTGTTCAGCCTATCTTACCCCCAATAGTTGGTACCTCCCATTCCCTCTCCCCTATCTTGCCCCTCCCTCCACTCCCCACTGGTAATCACTAGTTCGTTCTCTCTATCTGTGAGTCTGCTTCTTTTAAAAAGCTGACAGTGATTTTTGAATGTGTTTTTGAGTTCCCCAGATGCAAACATCTGTATTTGTACGTTAGGTTTCAGTAATGTGTTTCTTCAATTTGATCATACATACATATGCTTTTGCTTCCAAGGAAGCGTAGACCGTTAAGAATCCCTTAGAAACGTTCTGGGTATAACAGGGCTTGCTTTCTGATAATAAGAGCCTGCAAAATTTTCACTTAGAGCATAAACATAAATCTGCATGCATGTGTGTATTTCTACAGTTTATTTTATCTCATTTTGTCTCCGTATTTCAGATTTGGGGATCTGGAAGATCCACAAAGAATGCTATCTCAGACGAGTTCAAATCCTCAGGGAAGATTTCCACTGTGCCCTTTACATGCTGCTTCACAAGAGACTGCTACTCTACTGAATCCCAAATACTGGATGCTGACACAGACAAAGAATGGCAAGCTGCCAAGGTGACACAGAACTGCTTCATCCACATTTTCACATGTTTAAAACACAGAGCATGGCAAAATCCCTAACAAGCAAGGATTTGGCAAGTGCTAAACTAAGAATCGAGATCATTCTCAGGAAACATTCAGCCAAGTCATTAAGAGGGTCAGACAGTAATGACACATGGAATGTTCCATCCTGGACATATGTCACTTGCTTTCGTCAAGGAGCTCCCAGCTCTGCTGACATCAAAGTGTGGTAGGAGCCACTGGCTTGGGTCTGAAACTGTTCTCAAGCCAGCCCTGAACAAAGAGGGAACCGGAGCCAGCACAGGCTTCAGAGCTGACAGAACTGTGTTCGAATTTCAGTCCTCCAAGTGTCTTTGGTTGCTTCAAACCCATCAGTCTCACTTTTCTAAAAATTGTGACCTCCTTGGGATCTCCAGTAATATCTGACAGATGGCACAAACCAGGTGCTCAACAAAACCTGCTGAATTTACTAAAACCAACCATTCTGATTTTAAAATAAATGAAAAATACCCTTCACTGTCCAGATGTCTGGGACAAAGTAAGAGAAACATCGGACTAATGGACTCCATTGGTATACATCTGTGTTGACTGAATGGATCTGTCCACAACATGGAAAGTAAACTGGATTCTCAAGGGGAAAAAACCTCTGTTGAAGACTTTAAGCTACTGCTGTTCTTGCTCGCATAGATCTTGCTGCTGCTAGTCTCTATCAATGTAACAAATCACGGTCCAGGGCTATCCTAGAGACTCCCCATTTATGAATGGATTTAGCTTGGTGCTATTGATGTATGCACCACTTTTTGAAAATTCATGATCAGTTCGCATTTTTGTGGACTTTGGACAACTTTCCAAATGTGAAGATATAGCACCATTGTTAAGACAAAGCCTCTGTTTTCATGAGAAAGCTGATTTCCTTTTATAGCAGGATTCTCAGTTTCATATCTTACCTGAAGTTTCAAAACTAGGTAACAAAAACAATGTGAGTGTTCCTGCCCCCACAAATCCAAAATATGGGACAAATGTGCCAGAACATCTGGGAGAATACACAGAGTTATCTTTTCTAGAAATCTTGGAAATTATCCCTAAATGACAAATAATAACAATCATACTATTAGCTATTAAGTGATGAGTACGTCCTATATGCCAGGCACCATGCACTTTACAGGAATTGTCTCATTTCATCCCAAGCGGAAGTCTATACTCATTGTACAGATGATAAAACTGAGCCCCAGAGGGACTTGCACAACTAATCACTCAAATCCAGAGTTGTAGGAGGCCAGCACCCAAGCCCATTGGCCACTAAGCTGTACTGCACCTGTGAGGTAGGCATCATTCTTATCTTTTTATAGGTAAATTAGGTGAAGCTCAGATAATTACTTGCTCAAAGTCACATATCTAATAAGTGAAGGTGCTGAGATGAGAATATTCAATATGCCCCGACTCCTAATCTTTTTTGAATTATAATTGATTTATATTTCAGATTATATTCCATTATAGTTTATTACAAGGTGCTGAATATAGTTTGCTGTATTATATAGTAAGTCCCTATGGTTTATCTATTTTATATATAGCAGTTTATATCTCTTAATCCCATACTCCTAGTTTATCCCTCCCCACCTTCCCCTATGGTAACCATAAGTTTGTTTTCTATGTCTGTGAGTATGTTTCTGTTTTGCATATAGATTCACTCATATTATTTTTTAGATTTCACATATAAGTGATGGCATATAATAGTTGTCTTTCTCTGTGTGACTTACTTCACTTTAGAATGATGATCGCTAGGTCTATCCATGTTGCTGCAAATAGCAATATTTCATTCTTTTTGTGGCAGAGTAATATTCCTATATGTATCTATACCACATCTTCTTTATCCATTCATCTGCTGATGGATATTTAGGTTACTTCCATGTCTTGGCTGTTGTAAATACCACTACTATGAATACTGGGGTGCATGTATCTTTCAAATTAGAGTTTTGTCTTTTCTGGATATATGCCTAAGAGTGGGACTGCTGGATCACATGGAAACTGTATTTTTTTTTTTTTTAAAGAAACTCCATACTGTTCTCCATAGTGGCTGTACCAATTTACATTTCCATACCCAGGATAATAAGATTCCCTTTTCTTCACACCCTCTCCAGTATTTGTTATCTGTAGACTGTTTGATGATAGCCATTCTGATGTGAGGTGATAGCTCATTGTAGTTTTGATTTGCAATTCTCTAATAATTAGTGATGTGGAGCATCTTTTCACATGCCTGTTGACCATCTGTGTGTTCTTTGAAGAAATGTCTGTTGAGGTCTTCCGCCCATTATTTAATCAGATTTTTTTGATATTGAGTTATGTGTGCTGTGTCAATTTGACAATTAACCCCTTGCCCTAACTTCAAATCCTATGCCTTCCCTACTGCACTGTATCCCACACTTCCACGAGGTGCACACATGGAAAGAGTCAATGCGTATAATCTCTCTGGGCACACCAGACCAGCACTGGGAGTGGAGGTTGCCCTCTAGTTTCTATACAAACTGGCAGCATGCTTGGAAGTGATGTGTTGTGTATTGCTCTTCAAGCTTCTCCAGGGACCATTTTTCATTTTGAATTTCAGAATAAATGTGCAGGCTATGAGTGCCAAGCACTTGAATACACAAGGAAAAGAGGTTGTAGCTCATTTGAAGATGAAAACCTAGTGTAAATCTTTACCACAGCTATGCTGTTCCCCTAGGGCATAAATCACGTGGGTGGGCCAGTAGCCTATGAGGAAAAGAGGTTGGCAGGCAGATCAGTGCTCTCTGTGTCTCTCTCTCCTCCCTCACAGCAGAGTGGAGGTGAGGGGGTTTTTCCTGCTATTATACCTATATTTCCTTATCTTTAGCAAAATTCATTTAAATCATGCATATCAATATGTTAAATTTTATATATATATATATATATATATATATATATATATGCCCATCTAGGAACTAAGGGCATATGAGCTGTCAGCTAAGTGGGATGATGCTGTAGGTGCTGTGATTTCTTAGTGTCTGAACACAAGGAGTCCAGCTGAAGTCTGCAAGCAGCCCTAGGCAGTACTCATATCCATATGCACAGCTACCCTCAAGGAGTCCCACTTCAGCCCCATAATGGTAGCCCCATGGCAGCAGATCAATGTCTCTTCTGAAGAGGGCAGTCCCAAAGAGTCAGAGGAAGAATTTGGAACTGCTCACTTGAAGCTGGACTTGCTGAATCGCTAATTGCCCAACTGGCACATCATTGGGCTACTTGCTCATTCGTCCTGATCGATGTGGGTTAGGGAGGTGGGCAGTGGGTATCCTGCAGGCAGTGGAAAAATCACCAGGCAGCTGGGTTTGTGGAAACCGAATTGTGGTTTCCCAGTGCACTCATTCTCACCAATCTCCAGCTGCCCAACTGTTGGCAGTTGCCTTTCACATTCTGGCTTTGAGTTACTCTGCACTCAGCCCCTCATCAGGTAGGTAAAGATCTTGAAACCCACATGAGCCGCTGCTAGAAGGGAAGCCCAGTGTAAAGAAATCTTTCTCTAGAGAAACCCTTTGAATATATATCAGGGTAGTTATTTCAGGTTTGGGAAGGAGATCTTTCCCAAAACAAGAGAACATTTGCCTTTGATTCTAACGTTATTCTTTACTCTTCTGACCCATATCTAGATTTTAACAGATTTATTGAAATATAACTCAGATACCATATAATTCACCTATTTTAAAAGGTACAAATTGGTGGTTGTTAGTATAGTCACGGATATGTGGAGTCATCACTACACTCAGTTTTAAAACTTTTCCATCACCTGAAAAATGGTAGCTGTCGCCCCATGTGCCCTACCCTTATCTCTACTTTCTGTCTCTATGGTGGTTGGTGGTTTAGTCACTAAGTCGTGTCCGACTCTTGCAACCTCATGGACTGTATGTAGCCTGCCAGGCTCCTCTGGCCATGGGATTTCGCAGGCAAGAATACTGGAGTGGGTTGCCATTTCCTTCTCCAGGGGCTCTTCCCAACCCAGGGATTGAAACCATGTCTCCTGCACTGCAGGTGGGCTATTGTATATTGCCGTGGGCAGGTGGATTCTTTACTGACTGAGCCACCAGGGAAGCTCCCTCTGTCTCTCTGGATTTTCCTATTTTTGACATTTCAAGTAAATGGAATCATCCCATGCATTGCCTTTTGTCACTGGCTTCTTTGACTTAGCATAATGTTTTCAAGGTTCATCCATGTTATAACATGTAACAGTACTGCATTCCTTTTCATGGCCAAATAATATTCTAGTGTACGGCCATCCAAAGTACATACATAAATTAAATGTATCTAAACAACGTCATCCCTACCCACTAGACAAACCCACAGTCTGTCCTGAGAACCTGCCACCTGTTATGACACATTTACAACTAGCACCATGGGGGTACATCATGGAGATGAATAAGAAGATAGAACGAAACGACCCAGCAAACATCTATTGAGTGTCTCCTATGTGCCAGGAATGTGCGGAGACACTGGGAATGCAAGGATGAGCAAGACACTGTCTCTGATTTCCATGAGCAAATGGTGAGGACGATAGTGAGGAAAACCATGCATCATAAACAGTAGCTGTAGTAGCTGAACAGACATAAATACCAAAAGCACCAACAGGCTATGGGAAGCGCATCTTCCACTGGGGAGGAATCCTGGTGGAGGATGAGGCTCTTGAGTCCACACATATTCAAACTAGCCCAAGAGAGGGCAGCAGCCAGGGATTCGGGTGTTTTGTTTGTTTGGCATATTTTTAGTTGAGATGAAATTCACAAAACATGAAATTAACCATTTTGAAGTGTACAATTCAGGAGAATTTAGTACATTCACCTGTGCAACCACCACCTGTCTCTAGTTCCCAAAGGAAACCCTGTACCCATCCAGTAGTCATTCTTTCTTCCCCCTGCTCCCCTCAGCTCCTGGCAGTCACCAGCATGCTTTTTGTCCCTAGGGAACTGCCTACTCTGGATAATTCATATGAGTGGAATCACACCACACATGGCCCTTTTAGTCTGGTTTCTTTCACTGAGCATAATGTTTCTGAGGTTCACTCATGGTGCAGCGTGCATCAGCACTTCATTCCCTTTTATGGCTGAACAATATCCCATTGTATAGATGCATCACATTTTGTTTATTCATTCATCCTTTGATGAGTATTTGGGTTTGCCTTAACTTTTTAACTGATTTTTTTGAAATTTTTGATAGACCACAATCGAAATCTTTTTCTTTATCACCAAAAACATTTTGTGTTGGGGTATAGCTGATTAACAATGTTGTGACAGTTTCAGGTGAACAGTAAAGGGATTCAGCCACACATATACATGTGTTCATTCTCCCTGAACCTTTTTACTATCATAATTAATACTGCCACCAACATTCATGTACAAGGTCTTCAATGTGCTGATGTATGTTTTCATTTCTCTTGGGTATATATCTGGTAGTGGAATTGCTGGGTCATATGGTAATTCTATGTTTAACTTTTGAGGAACTGCCAAACCATTTTTCCACAGCAGCTGCACCATTTTACATTCCCACCAGCAAATTACAAGGGTTCCAATTTCTCCCAGAGATTCAACTTTATTTCTTACTCCAAGAGAGAAGTTCCATTAAATTGGAGACACCCAATTAGCCCAAATGACTGACCCTATTGCTGGGCATTAGGCACTGGGCCTCTTAATTAATGCTTAGGCTGGTGGCAGAAACAAAGTAAACGAGGACAAAGAGGAGAGTCTTGCCACAGCTCTGGGAGTGCCTTGGCACATGCTCACAACCTAAAGGGGAAAGCATGCAGGTAGGCCGTGAAACCATTCACCTGACCCACATCAATAGAATTCACAGCATCTTGCCCAACAAAGGGGGAGGAGAGCATTCTCAGCTCTAAGAGCCAAACCCTGCAAAACCCAGGAGGTAATTTTATGAAAGAAATGACATGAAATCAATAATGACTCTGACAGTCATGGAAAGAACAGCACGGCCTTCTCTTATTAGACAAGAAATTGGAAGAAGCGTCCATGGGTTGTGAGGGCACTTAGATCCCATGATATTTGGCACCAGCTTCTGTCCCTTGGAATAAAGATCTGACAGATACCTAGGAAATAAATAATAATGATGAATGTTGAGCTCTAAAGATGATGGCATATAAGTATATCACGGAAACTTACCCTTATGGCTTGTCTCTCCCCTGTAGTAATGAGACAGATCAACCAACATTGAATCCCCTCCTCCTCCAGCCTATATCACTCCCTGGGCAGGTAAGCTCCACTCTGAAACAGGTTTAAATCTTTCAAGCTACACAATGCCATTTTCCTGAGCTGAGACTGTCACTTGCCAAGATGACGTGCCACCATCCTGAAAGAGCTGAGACACGAGCCCATATGCCCCTCTTCAAAGCCCTAGAGGCTCTCTTGGGGGAGAGGAAGCCTGGGGAAAGCATCTCAATGATCCCTGTCAGCTACCAGATCCTTGGATCTTCAGTAACCTAAGATTTTACATGGGTGGATTTCAAATACTTTTAGAAGCACAGCCCTCTTTTCAAACAAAAATCTCCCAATGACTCCAGTATATAAAACACACAAAAACTGAGCTGCTTTGATGTGAAGAGGCGGTGGGGTGAAGGGAAAGGGGATGAGAGCAGAGCTGCCATTTACTGGCCCCAGGATGGGCAGCGTAGACCTCCACAGAACACCATTCATGTCGACCAGCAGTTCTCCGTGTGGCAGGATGACACTGCTAGTCCTCAAGACCCATTCTGGGTCCCTGAGGTCCCCCTTTAACAAATATATGGCTGTATGACACTAGATTTTCTTCATATCCTTTGACCAGAGTAACATATTATGAGAAATGGAATGCAGAAGCTGATATGAGATTCTATCTATCTTCTATAAAGCCAGATATCAAAGAGATTTACAAACTATACAACACTGTCATTATTTTTTCTGCTTTGGAAGTCAGTTTATTTTCATAAAAATTTTATGTTAATATGTAATAGACGTATTCTTAAAGATAATACTAAAATCACTGCAGATGGTGACTGTAGCCATGAAATTAAAAGACGTTTATTCCTTGGAAGAAAACTTATAACCAACCTAGACAGCATATTAAAAAGCAGAGACATTACTTTGCCAAGAAAGGTCTGTCTAGTCAAGGCTATGGTTTTTCCAGTAGTCAGCTATGGATGTGGGAGTTGGACTATAAAGAAAGCTGAGCACTAAAGAATTGATGGTTTTGAACTGTGATGTTGGAGAAGACTGTTGAGGGTCCCTTGGACTGCAAGGAGATCCAACCAGTCCATCCTAAAGGAAATCAGTCCTGAATATTCACTGGAAGGACTGATGCTGAAGCTGAAACTCCAATACTTTGGCCACCTGATGCAAAGAACTGACTCACTTGAAAAGACCCTGATTCTGGGAAAGATTGAAGGCAGGAGGAGAAGGGGACTACAGAGGATGAGATGGTTAGATGGCATCACTGACTGAATGGACATGAGTTTGAGTAAACTCCGGGAGTTGGTGATGGACAGGGAGGCCTAGTGTGCTGCAGTTCATGGGATCACAAAGAGTTAGACACAACTCACAACTGAGCGACTGAACTGAAGTGAAGTAGAGTTAATACATGTTTTTGAAAGTTGATCAGTTTTAAGTTCAAATACAGTCAATACCAATAGACATATGCCATATAAATAAAACCTCCTTTGAGCCTCAGTAACTGAATGTAAAAAAGTCCTGAAACGGAAAAGTCTGAGAACTGTTGATATGCACTGTGCTGTGAGTGAGAGTTGTGCAAAGCCTGGGGTTTCTAGGGGGTGGGCTGGAGGGTCTGAGTTCTGCATGCTCAGCCTCCTCCCCACCTTCCATGCCCCTTGAGGAAGCCCTCTGAATACGTCTTCAGAACCCCAAGGGTCCAAGTTTGAAAATAATTGATTACTCCAGCCCTCTTACTTTAAAAACCAGGAAACGAGATAAGGCAAGGGTTATGGAATTGTAAGTCAAGAACAGCTGGGGTTACATCCTGGTCTTCTGCCCTTGGTTCCGGATTCAGGTTCTCTCCCCTGCCTGAGCTGTTATGAAAATAACCACAGCAGTGCTCACTGGTTGAACTTTCTGTGTCGGCACTACGCTAGGCAGTCTGTAATATCCAACTTGAGCCACCCCCAGTGCCTTCTTGTTCCCACTGGGCAAGCATATTTGGCCCAGAATGCTCCATGTTTGCTAAATCCACACGGAGAGAAAAGCAGGCAATGGGCTGTCTGCCACCCCCACCCACCCACCATATTCACCTCTGAATCAAGCCAGCCCTGGCTTTCTCAATACAAAGAATTCAAGCTGGCACCTGCTTCCTGAGCACATCTTGATAAGCAGCATGCATCCCACCAGAGAAGGGATTTTTTTTTAAGCCAAGAATCAATTAATTTAATCTGGTTCCTGTGTGGTTCAAGAAAGCCCCACACGGGCAACAACTGGGGACTTAAGAGCAGGGTCTTGGCAGTTGGCCATGCGGTGACTCCACAGAGGGTGCCTTTGTGCCTCCTGCCCTCCTGCCCAAGACACACCTCCAACCCTTTGAAAAGACTGCTGGGTAGGAGCAAACTGGATATAGTGTTAGGCTAATCCTTATACTACAAGAGTGGCAGCCAGGGGGCACACAGTGCCTGAAAAGGATCCAGGTAAAATTCTCACTCATCTCCCCAAATGACAGAGAGGGCCTACAGGGACTGGCTAGGCAGGACACCGAGGCAGAAGTCCACCGCAGAATCACCTGGGAAGCCATTTAAAACACCCAGGACTGTGGGGCCCTGTGGCAGGGGAAATCCTGCTTTCATCAGTCAGGGATGGATGGCTACTGCGCACTCCAGAGGAGGAGCCAGTGAGAAGCCAACTCCCTCACTTACAGATGGGGAAACTGAAGGACAGAGAGGGAAAGAGTTATAGCTGGGATGAGACTCTGGATACTGAGCCCTCTCTGCTATTCACAATTCCAGGCTCTGCTCAACTGAGGGGAAAACCAGTGTGGGCACTCTAGTATGTGTGTGTGTGGGGGGGGGCGCAGTAGGGACATTTCGAGATAATCAAGCCATTTATATTTGATTCATGCTTTTCATTTCACACTCTCCCCCTTTTCTTCCAACTTGATCATTGGATCCAAATCTTGCACTTTTAGATAAGGAAGCTGGAGGCAAGACCGGAGAAGGGTCAGATTCTGTCCTACGTGAGATTTAGGATCTAAATCTCTGTGCTTTCTTGCCTGTGTTCCTTCCACTACATTTTGACCCTGAAGTCCCATCCTGAGAGAAATATATTATTACAGATTGTATTGGGTTGGTCAAATAGTTCATCTGCATCTTTCCGTAATATCTTACAAAAACTTGAACGAACATTTTGGCCAACACAATATTTCATTAGTATTCTTCCCACCAAGGGGAAACTTTGTTAGAAGCCAACACACTCCCCGGCTCTATGGCATCAGCCTGCCCTGAAAGCTGCTCTAACTGCTGGTTTCTAATCTAAGCTTATATTCAGGGCTACCTTGGAAATATTGGTAAAGCCAGCACAGCTAATATAGACAAATGATGGCAATGAAATAAATTATTTGCATAGGTGGGACTTCTCTTTTAATTTTACTATTTTAAGGTTCAAAATTCTTTTCTAGCCTTTATGTATAATTAAATACAGATGTCCTCAGAGCTTAATGTCAGTTTAAATTTCAGCCCTTAGACAGTAATTTGTTTGCGTGTTCAAGGAACAAACCATTTCTTCACGGTTTCAAAGACCCAGGCTCATGCATCATGAATCAAGGTTGCCTTTATCAAAGCTAAAAGGTCAAGCAAAGTAGGCCTGCAACTCCCACCTTTTAAAGAAGAAAAAAATCAAGCTTTTGGTTCTTTGTCTTAACAGCACACGTCTTAATTTCTTTAGGTATGTGTATGATAATATGCATGATTCATCTGTGCCCTCTCCACACAAAAGCCAGGTAAATCATGCTCACTGTCCCATGATGATGATAAGGGCTTCCCAGGTGGCTCGAATGGTAAAGAACCTGCCTGCAATGCAGGAGACATAAGAGACCCAGCTTTGATCCCTGTGTTGGGAAGATCCCCTAGGGGAGGGAACCGCAACCCACTCCAGTATTCTTGCCTGGAGAATCCTCATGAACAGAGGAGCCTGGCGGGCCACAGTCCATGGAGTCACAAAGAGTCGGACACGACTAAATTGACTTGGCATGCACATTAGCATGTTCCATGATGGACTGAACAATTGGAGGGACATTGAGTAACTCCCTCTGTGCTGTGGACCTCAGTTTCTTCATCTGTATACAGATATCTCTGAAGTTCTTTGGTCTGTAACAATAGAAGGTAACTAGACATAGAAAGGCTGTCTCTGGAGGTGATTTTTGAAAAAATAAATTTATTTATTTTAATTGGAGGTTGAAGGTACTATCTTAGAAAGCAGTTTCTGAAGTTTGAAGTTTTTCAGGTTAGGCAATCAGCAGGGAAATTAGACCCATGGGTTCTTAGCCAAGTTTCTCCCTCTGGCTCTCCTCCCTCTGTCCTCTCTACATGCAGAAAGATGTCAGCTCTTCCAGCCCTTTCTCAGTGGCTCTAAGATTATTCCCACTCCTTTAGACACTCCACTAGCTCCTGAACTCTATTCTCACCCTGCATTCTCCAGTCTCTTAGGGTTTCTCTAGTAAATCTACACATGTGTGCTCAGTTGCTCAGTCGTGTCCGACTCTTTAGTGTAGCCCACCAGGCTCCTCTGTCCATGGAATTTTCCAGGCAAGAATACTGAAGTGGGTTACCATTTCCTCCTCCATGGGATCTTCCTGACCCAGGGATTGAACCCACATCTGTGTCTCCTGATTTGGCAGCTGGATTCTTTGCTACTGAGCCACCTGGGAAGTAAAAAAAAAAAAAAAAGAAAAAGAAAAAGATCCCTGGAGAAGAAAATGTCAACCCACTCCAGTTTACTTGCCTGGGAAATCCCATGGACAGAGGAATCTGGTGGGCTACTATCCATGGGGTCACAAAAACGTTGGACACAACTTAGTGACTAAACAACAAATCCACACATACACCAGAGTCAAAAGTGATATTTCTCATTGACAATATACACATACACCAGAGTCAAAAGTGATATTTCTCATTGACGATATATGACCAAGGTATTTTATTAAATGAAAATATAAACATGTTGTTAACTAGGATATATGGTATGATCCTATGGCCCCCATCCCCACAAGTAAACCAATCAGCCAACTCTTTCTCATAGACCTAAGTCTAGACTATGGTGGTTTTCACTTCTCTCTCAAACTTAACAAAAGATCATTTTGAAAGTGACCCCATAAGTACTTACTGATGGGTTCTGTTTTGCCTTTCTTTGTTCTAATCCAAGGTATTAACATTTACAGAAACTCTTTTTTCCAAAATGTGTCGAAATTATGGTTTGATTTGAATTCCTTAAAAGGTTAGGGTAACAGAATTCAGAGCAGGAAAAGACTTTTGAGTCTTAAGTTTCCATATTAGGAAGACTAGGTAAGAGTAAGAGAGTATGGAAATGTTGAGAAGAGTACTGGAAGCAAGATGACACACTCAAGCCAATGTTAAACAGTGCTCTGTGATTTTTTTTTCATTTAATTCTAACAACAATAGCTTAAGATAAGGTATAATTATTTCCATTTTACAAATCATATAGAGAGATTAAGCTGCTCCCAAGGTCAAAGCCAGAAAATGAAATAACTAGGTAGAGATTTGAACCCAGTCCCTTGTTTCTGGAGCCTATGAACTTCATTGGTACTTTACGGTAGTATAATGTTTAAAAAGTGAACGTTTAGGGATCTTTGAATCTGGGTGCTAGTCTCAACCTTATTTCTGACCCTCCAACTCTCTGAGAAAATGTACACTCCATACTAGATAATGTCTAAGGTTGCTGCCAACTCTGTATTTTTTTGAATCTGCAACAGAATCAAGAAAAGTTGCCAACTTATTTGATATACAGATGACTGAGAGATGATGGTGATGGAATTGTGTGAGGTCAGAAGGTTGGCAACACACACCTACAGGAATGTCCACAAGACCTTTGAGCTAGAACTCAGGAGACAGGTCTGGGCTAGAGACACTGAAGCTTTCCTCACAGCAGTGATAGTCTGTGAGATCTCGACACGAATGTAAGGAGAAAGAAAGGCGAGGACAGAGGACTGAGCCTCTGAAAAACCACAGGTAAAGGTATGGAGTGTGTTTCCCTGGTGGTTCAGACGGTAAAGCATCTGTGTGCAATACAAGAGACCTGGGTTTGATTCGTGGGTCAGGATGTTCCACTGGAGAAGGAAATGGCAACCCCCTCCAATATTCTTGCCTGGAGAATTCCATGGACAGAGGAGCCTGGTACTGGCAACAAAGAAATAAAAACAGAGGAAATAGCACAATGTCAGTTTCTCCAGTAGCTCAGCTGGTAAAAAATCTGCCTGCAATGCAGAAGAGACCTGGGTTTGATCCCTGGGTTGGGAAGATACCCTGGAGAAAGGAAGAGCTACCTACTTCAGGATTCTGGCCTGGAGAATGCCATGGACTGTATAGTCCATGGGGTTGCAAAGAGTCAGAAACGACTGAGTGACTTTCACAATCAAGCCTAAGGAGTCAGGACTTTAAAATGGGAGCAGAAGTGAGATGGTCACAGGTGGGGAAAACAAGTCACAAGCCTGTGAACTGTCACAGCCCTTTCCCCTCTCTTAGGACATGTCTTTCCCCACATGGGCTCCCAGGGTAAGAGTGAAGCTCCACTCTTCCAAGGATGCCCCAGACATAGTAGGCACTCAGTGTTCTTCCACTGGACTAAATCACGCTGCTCAGACTCATGCTGTTTCTGCACAACTAAAGGCAACAGGATGCCTAAAAAGCATAGGAATGGGGCAAAAGTAACTGCAAACCAAAGCATGATATTTCTGAAAACAATAAGCCACATTGGCCCTTTCAACCAAACCTACATAGGCCTGGATACCATCATTAGCTGTGTCATCTATGAATAAAAGCAGAAAGGATAGTGACAGAAAGCCCTGGAAAAATACAGCATGTGAACAGTGATCGGCACAGCTACCATAGAGAAGAGCTTTTCCGGAGAGAAAGCTGGCGGGGAGATGGGGTGGGAAAGTAGTGGGGTATGTGCGAAGAGGCCTGAGAAAAGATGAGAACGACAAAAACTAAATAAATAAAAAGGCAATTTCATTATCATTTCAATTTGGGAAACTAAATTGTATTGTTTCCTTGATTTTTCAAACACACTTGAAAGATGTAAACACAAGAGCAAAAAATAATGAGATCTTGTCAATGTCTGGAATCAGCTGTCAACTGAGCCACTCCTCATACACAGCTGTCATTTGGTGCTCCGGCTTTCCAGGAGGGAGGCTTGTACGTGCCCAGAATGGTCATAGTCTCACTGAAGGGGGACGATAGCAGGGCAGCAGAAGTAAAGCAAGGTAGGAGGTGGGCTCCATAAGAAACACACCGACTAGGCAGCCTCTTGGGCAACAGGTCAAGGGCCTAGAAAGTCAAAGCCGTGTCAAGAACTTGTAAAGAATCCAGAAAGTTACAAAGAAAAAGGTGTGTGAGATACCAAAGTAGTGGCAGAATCCAATCTGCAATAAGGAATTCAGGCAATTAATCATGCCTTCAGGGGCAGACGAGTTGTAACGGTTTCAGCACACAAGCAATCTGGAACAAAAGTGTGTGAGGGGAGTTCTTGGCACTAGTCATCAGAGTTGAGATAGGAAGCTTATTCCCAAGGCTGCCTTCGTCTATGATTTCTCTAGAGCTCTAAGTGGAAGTGGAGTACAGCTGGCCTTTGCCTGAGGACACACAGAGACAGAACGGTTGGAGCTGCAGAGTAACAGCTCCACGGATTTTCCTGATAATTCAGGATTGAGCACTATTCACTTAAAAGGAGGGTTCTGCAGCACTTCCGCTCTGTTCCGAGCAACCAGAGACCATAGTAAAGGTCAGATATGGTGTTAGTCTGACTTTCTGTAAAGTGGGTAAAGGGATGGGAATTCGATGGGAATATCATTGACAAGAGTCTGACTCCAAGTTTGCCCTATTTGATCCAAAGACCTAAGAATAACCCTGTTAATATTAGTCCTGACATTCCAAGTCTCCTAAGTGAGAGCCACTGTATAATATTTCATCATGGGAATGAAAATACATGCACAGAGCTTCTATTAGCTTATTTGAAGCAATAGTTAGAACCGGACATGGAACAACAGACTGGTTCCAAACTGGGAAAGGAGTACGTCAAGGCTGTATATTTTCACCTTGCTTATTTAACTTATATGCAGAGGATATCATGAGAAATGCTGGGCTGGATGAAGCACAGGCTGGAATCAAGATTGCCAGGAGCAATATCAATAACCTCAGATATGCAGATGCAAAGCTATGGTAGACCATGGTAGATGCTTTCTACCACCTCTTGATGAAAGTGAAAGAGGAGAGTGAAAAAGACTGAACTTCTATTTTTAGGTTAAACATCCTCGGAGTCATCTCCATTCTTCTTTGCTTAGTCTATAATCAAGTCCTCCGCAATAGTGTTGAATACAGGTAGCTTATTGTAGTCCTAAGGAAATGGCAACCCACTCCAGTACCCTTGCCTGGAAAATCCCATGGATGGAGAAGCCTGGTAGGCTACATACAGTCCATGGGGTCATAAAGAGTCAGACACGACTGAGTGATTTCACTTCACAATGATATCCTGTAAGTTGCCCAGTTTCTCAACAGGGGTGGCGATGCAGTAGCGTTGACTCCAGCAGGGTTCATCACAAACCAACTCCCGTCTTACCAAACTGATGGTGTTACAGGTTCTTACACATCCATGCTGCCCAGCCCAGCGTAACCCTAGGCACAAAGTAAGCACACCATAACGCTCAGTGAGAGAATGAATTCTTGAGTATATAAATGAAAATGATCACACTGAAGATGGAAGAGTGAGATCAGGTAATGGGTCAGAGTATCTTAGATAAACACAGAGACCTCCTTGCTCTTCTTTTAAAAAAACTCCTTTTTATTTTTAGGCTGCATTGAGCAGCATGTGGGATTTTAGTTCCCTGACTAGGGACTGAACCTGCACCCCTTGCAGTGGAAGCACAGTCTTAACCAGTGGACCACCAAGGATGTCTCTGCCCTTCTTTAGAGTGTTGCTCAGTTGTGTCTGACTCTTTGCAATCCCATTGACTCTAGCCTGCCAGGCTCCTCTGTCCAGGGGGTTTTCCAAGCAAGAATACTGGAGTGGGTTGCCAGTTCCTTCTCCAGAGGATCTTCCAAACCCAGGGATCGAACCTGGGTCTCCTGCATTGCAGGCAGACAGTTTACCATCTGAGCAACCAGGGAAGCCCAAGAAAGGCTTCCCTCAAGGAGGAAGATTCCCTCTTTGTGAAAGGAACAAAGAGAACCCAAACTGGTAGAGGATAAAGAAGATGGAAAGAGTTGAGTTTATAAGAATATGAGTAGGAGACAAGACTCCCGGGGGTATCACAGTAAAGCAACTGCCAACTGACAAATGCTGGAGAGGGTGGAGATAAAGGAACCCTTGCACACTGTGGGTGGGAATGCAAACTGGTGCAGCCACTGTGGAAAACAGTATGGAAGCTCATAAAAAAATAAAAACAGAACTACCATATGACCCAGGAATTCCATTCCTAGATATATAGCCAAAAAAACCAAAAACACTAACTTGAAAAGATACATGCACCCCAGTGCTCAGAGCAGCATTATTTGCAATTGCCAAGGTATGGAAACAACCCAAGTGTCCATCAACAGATGAATGAATAAGAAGATGCAATGGAATATTAATCATAAAACTAGGATGAAATAATGCTCAGCCATTAAACAGAATGAAACTTTGCCATTTGAAGCAACATAGACTTGAAGGACATGTTAAGTGAAATAAGTCAAACAGAGAAAGACAAATACTGTATGATCTCACTTACATATGGAATCTAACGAATATAATAAACTAGTTAATATAACAACAACAAAACAAGCAGACTCACAGATACAAAGAATAAACTAGTGGTTACCCGTGGGGAGAGGGAAGGGGGAGGGACAAGATAGGGGACTAAGAGGTCCAAGCTACTACGTATAAAATGAAAAAGCTACAAGGAGATACCGTATAGCACAGGGAATACAGACAGTATTTTGGAGTATAATCCTTAAAAATTGTGAATCACTATATTGTACACCTGTAACTTATATAATATTATACAGCAACTCAGCTAGGGCTTTTGAAGTAGCACTAGTGGTAGAGAACCTGCCTGCCAGTGCAGGAAACACAGGTTCGATTCCTGGGTCAGGAAGATTCCCCAGAGGAGGGCATGGCACCCCACTCCAGTATTCTTGCCTAGAGAATCCCATGGACAGAGGAGCCTGGCGGGCTATGGTCCTCAGGGTTGCAAAGAGTCAGACATGACTGATGTAACTTGACTTGCATGCATGCATAATTCAGGTTTTGTTTTTTTTTTTAAGACTCTTAGACTGAAGATAACCTGGACTCCAGAAACTTGGGTAAACTGAGGAAAACAGTGAAATATGGCTCCAGAACTAATCTTCTATATCCATGAGTGGGCCTGAGAATTGCTTCTTTGTAAACCACATGGCCCCTCATAGATCTTAACATCTGCTAGAGAATGGAGTCTGGTGTTCTCCAGACAAGTGCTGCTATCATGACAACTTACTGGATAGAGGAAAGAGACAACAGTCAGCAACTGCGCGGTGCCCAAACATGCATATGGCTCTTTGTTTTATTTTTGCCATTTTTCTGACAGGCTCACCTTTTCGCTCCAAGCTCCTGCCACCTTTAGCATCAGGGAGGGAGAGATGGTCAGGAATTCTGGCCTGGACTCAGTCTTGCGAGCCTATCTTCCACCATAAATTCAGCCTAAACACCAGTTTGACTAACTTTCTAATCGAATCACATCATTGTTTCTCCTAATCATTTCACGGAATCCCTCAGGTCAGTTCTAGGAAAAAGTCAGGGTGGCAGCGGAAGCAGCCACCACAGCTGTTGGGGCGTTTCTCCTGCTGGACCCAGCCCTGTTGCCCTAGGGCAGAGGGAAGGCCCCGCCCTGGGCCGGGGAAGTGGCAGCTGTGGCAGATTAGCATGGCAAGGGCTGGCCAGCCTCCTGCCGGCTTCGGAGACTGAGTTCCTGGTGGTGGGGTCAGATTAGGACCTCGCAATGTGGGCTCCCTCAGCCAGCGCCTGTCCTGTGCTCCCACCCACCGAGCTGAGTCTGTTCTTCAATAACCCTTTGGCTGAGGCCACAGCAGGTTGACCCTCAGGCAGTCACCTCCCTCTGGAAAATCTCATTGCACGCCGAAGAAGAGTCAGTGTATACTGCCTTTTCTGGCTGCTTCTTCCCTTTTCATTTCTCTTACCTCCCCAGTTAGAGAGGTAACTCCTGTGTGGTTTTTGTTCTGGGTCTTCATTGCACTGCGCAGGCTTCTCTCATTGCAGAGCACAGGCTCTAGAGAGTGTAGGCTTAGTTGCCCAGCAGTATGTGGATTCTTAGTTCCCAACCAAAGATGGAACCCGCATCCCCTGCATCGGAAGGAGGATTCTTAACCACTGAACAAGGGAAGTCCCCCTCCCGTGTGTCTGGTTCACCCTTCCTGATAGCCCTGGGGATGGGATGGGAACCATCAGTGTACGATGGGCTCCCCTATCATGGACTGAATATTGGTTTCCTTTGCCTAACTCAGAGACACCCTCCCCAGGTCAGAGAAAGTTGTCTTTCTGCTTGTTGCTTTTTCCTGATGTTAACAAATTCAGATGGGTCTGTGACCAGACCTTGCAGTGGAAGTATACAAATGCTTTCCCAACGGGGGATGCAAAGCTCTGGGGAAAGAATGGAACAAGACTGCTGACAGCAAGAAGGAAACCTCTGCACTTTGGTATCAGTAGTTAATCTACTGTGGCACATCTCTTACGAAACTAAACGAAATGCAGTAACTGCTATGACACTGAAGCTGTGTTGCAAAAATGATTTTGTAGAGCAAATAACTATCATATACTGGCTATTTTATGCCTTATTGAACAACCAGCAGTTTATGAAAACAACACGTCATAAGTATGGTCGCAGGTTCTTGGGACCGTCAGGATTTGCAGCAACAGAGAATCATTTGATTCCCCATTCTCCCCCGAGCTCTTTGGCTGTTTGCCCTGCTTTGGGTCTTGGTTTGCACATAGCTTCACACCCAGGTATGTCTTCTGGAACCCAGGACCCTATATACAAGGTACTGTGGGAGAGTTCGAGTTCTAGTAAGGCCAACATAAGCTCAAGCAAAGGAGATACTTTTATGAAACTGAACACTGGATATTAGGGAGGGATGGAAGGAGCCTCAGACTGGGAGTCAGGACACCTGGATTTTAGTCTTGGCTTTGCTATTAACCAGCGACACAAGCCACTTTACCATCAGAAGTCACTTCAACTCCGGATGCTCATCTGGAAAGTGCTGATAATTGCACTTGCCCTTCCTGCCTCCCAGGGTTGTAAGACAAAATGGTACTTTTAAAAGCTTTATAGACTGTAAATCACTGGATGCATGATGGGATTATCGCTATTATTATACTTTGAAGAGGCAGCTGCCAGAGGCTGTGAGTGAGTTCCTTAAGCACAGTGTTTAAGGATAGGCTGCCTGACACGGGTGCCAGGAAATCACAGAGGGGATTGTGGTGGCATTCGTGGGGTTGACACTAGATATATCGAAGATTCTTTTAAGCACTAATTCTGTGAGCTGGGAATGTATAGACTTTTCATAATTTCCTTAGCAGTGACCATGTATTTGAGTTGAACTGTCATTCTCCAAGCTTCTTTATTTTTTTGTTTTGTGACTAGTTTTTTTTTCTGATTATAAAATCAATAATACTCTTTACAGAAAACTTGGATAATGAAGAAAAGTATGAAAAAGGAAAAAAACCACCAATAATCTCATCCTAGAGATGATCGCTATTTACATGGCATATTTATATCCAGTAATTTTTCTATGCATTTTACTGTTTTACGGAATTGGGACTTTTACAAAATAGGATATGATTATATGAGTTTTGTATTTTGAAAGGATTTATTTAAAAATATTTTTATACCATAAACAATTTCCTTAACCTTAAATCCTTGACTATTCCCTAAGAACATGGTTTTTGACAGATAGCTAATTAATATTCTAGTCTATGATGATACCTTACATTTAACGAAGACATTTTAGACATTCAGAGTCCTGTAGTTTTCTTTCTAGGTAATGCTTCAGTAGAGATCCTTATACATAAACATTTGTATCTGATTATTTCTTTCAGTGAAATTTCTAGTAGCAAAGCTGTAGAGTCAAAGCATATAAACATTTTTAATTCTCTTGATCACACTGCCAACGTGTACGCCAGAAAGGCTGTGAGTAATTTATGATTCTTTACCAGCACTGTATCAAAACAACCATTCCACTGCATCCCTTCCAATCCTGGGAATTTTGATTTTAACATTTCTCAGCTATTTTATATGTACAAATAATTTCCATTCTTAGTTTTAATTTACAGTTCATTGGTTACTAGAGAAGTTGATTTTTTGTCTTTTGTTTATTAGCTATTCGTATATAAGCCGTTGTGAACTGTCTTTTGTATTAGCTCCCTGTAGAACTTACAATTCACACTGCTCTGCAGATGTAATCAGTTCTGAGTCATCAATACCAAAGGAGAACAGGGGTGTTTTGAATGAGCCCAACCCCATCAAAAACTCCTAGAGGTACTCTCCCAACAAACCACTCACAATTGCAGAGGTGGCGTGGGGGCTGGTGGTAGGGGGGCAGAGAGGGAGGCGGTATACTGAAATCCGTAGGTGATTTGCGTTTCCCTGCGTTTATTTCTCCTGCTCTGATTCTTGTATAAGAGCTAATGAGCAGCGAGGCTGACAAAAGACTAGACAAAAGACTAAGAAAAAAAAAAAAGAAGAAAGGGCATGGTTAATCCCTTAACTAGGATTGAAGAATGGATGGAGTTTGCCTTTAGAAAGGGAAAAAAAAAATACAAGACTTTTTTTTTTAAGCCGTGCAGTTCCCAGTATGCCCACTTGGTGGCAATCCTCCACTGGTTAGGCAAAAGCTAAGGGTTCCCAAGGTTAGGGAAACTGAGGAAGCAGCTGCTGAAACTGAGAATCAGGCACATCAAGGCAGCTGACAGTTAAATACAGGCAGCCTTTTTAAACACTGCTGGGAACATGGTTCTCTGGTGTGCAAGGGGATGGAAAACAAGGGTTTTGCTTTGATAGACAATGCGACTTTGTGGACATTGGCTGGAGGGGTAGAGAAGAGGGAATGCGCTTCCTCCTACTTTGTTTGTTCCTTCTTTTCTGCTGCTGTATTTCGTGTGTCATTTGATTTACTTCTTTGTGCTGAAAAGGTAGAATTACATACTTTGTAAGTAAGAACCACAGGTTTCTCAGAGGCTCTAGTGAGGTTGTAGGGACTCAGAATTGCCCCAGCCTGGTTGGCAGTGCTAATGAAACTGTTTGGGAAAGCTGAGGGCAAAGTTCCTGAAAGCAGAGAATGAAAAGCAAACTCATAAGGTCCTTCAAGGCTTGTTCTAACCCCAGAGACAGATCATCTTTAGAATCATGTCAGCTTGAAAGCTTACGGACATGAGATTTTGAACAAGTGACCACATCTCTCTGAGCCTATGTGTCTTCTGTTAGAAAATGCAGGATAATCATATCTACTTCATAGCATCCAAGGCAAACTACTACTGTGATGATGATAATGATGATCATGTAACTGTTCCACCCAGGGATGCAAAAAGCAGGAGATAACAACAGTCACTAAGACCCTCAGATTTGGATCAGACAGTCCTAGGTCCTAATGTGGGCCCTAAAACTCACTAGCTATGTTTTACCTTCCATAAGTCATCCCTCAGCTTGGTAAATGAAGATAATAATATAAGACCTATTCCATAGGATGTTATAAATATCAACAGAGGAAGTGTACATAAGGTACACAGCAAAGGGCCGGACATAGAGTACACAGCCTTTGGTAGGTGCTATTCGTAGTGGTACTATTTATTATAGGAAAGTTTTCACCAGTCTTCAGAGAGCACAGTCAAGAGAAAGGACTTGTACATCCAGTACGAAAATGGAATGGTCTTGTGTGGTCAACCAGCACGTGGAACCAGGCAGAGCTCAAGAAAAGCAAGCACAGGACACAGTCCACACATGGAGTCCCTTGTTTCAAATCACGTGCATTTGCTTACAAGGTAGTTTGGGTTTGTTTTTTTAAGACGTAAGGCTGAGACAGAAGTTCATGCATGGATTCAGCTGTTTCTCTCGAAGTCACAAAAATAGTCAAATGTCAAATCTGAAGCCAAACCTCCCTGGAAACAGACTGAGAGACAGGCAATGGCTTGTCCACAGTTGCATAGAAGGAAATAGGGTCCAGATTCCAAGGCTATCAAGAAGGCCTCCTCTCACTATGTCCTGCCCACTAGGCAGGCTCCCTTCATAGAACCCATGGCGTAAAGGCCAAATAAGGATTCCTCCAAATCTGGGTAAGCCACTGTGGAGTATCATCGGCTAGCCTAAAGTAATCCGCCAACGTTTCTTCCAACAACAGGTGCAAATACGGGTTTTGTTTGCATTTCCGTTCATCCAAAGCTTGACCCTCACTTTTTACACACCAACTTAAGGAAACAATTACATGATTATTCAAAAGTCACGCATGAAAATCTGGTTTTCTATGGCACTAAATAATTTTCCTGATTTTATGGAGCCCAGGTCAATATTTAAAGTTATACACATTTTCATGTTCTTCACCACTTAAAAGACTTAAGGGTACAAGGTGAACCCTTAGAGGCCTGTCTAGGCACAATGGAAATATTTCAGATAGATGCCTATTTGAGCATGTAGATGCAGCAGTCAGGGTTCTCAGCAAAGCCAAGCACAAAGCAGGTGTGTCAATTCAAGATTTACTGAAGCACAAAGAGAGTAACGGGGAAGATGGTGATGTGAGTAGCACCACAGTTGGCTTCTGCCAGACCCAAACCTGCCAAAATAAATATCAGCACGCAATGCCTCCAAAATACCCAACCAAAATAATCAAGAAAGTAGATGACGAAGAGCTGGTGACTGGCTGGACTCATGGGCCAAACCCCACGTGCGACTGGACAAGGATTAAGGTAAAGCTGCAAGTCGAGGTTTAGAACATCACTTAGGCAGAAGTTGGGGAGACCTGGTTTCATACAATCCCTACAACAGGGTCTCAGGATGGTCACTGATAGGCAAAGAGAGGGAAGCATAGAACAGCATTCTCCATAGCAGCAAAAATCGGGGTTCCATCTTGTATCCCTCACTCCTTGTGGGAGAAAATGAAGAACTGAAGCACGACTGAATGAAAGGGATGGGAATGGCAAAGAATGAAAAGAAGGTGTCATACTGAGGGTATGAGAAGGTGTATACTGAGGCTGAGAAACTAGGGCAATTTCCTGGCAACCATCAGGATGATGATGGTGACTGAAACTCATAACAGCCATCATTTATGGACCACTCATATCCCAGGCACAGTGCTACATGCTTACATCAAGTCACTCTTCAGCTATGACAGAGGATGAAGAAAGTGGTGCACACCCAGAGATTTTAACCTGCTTGCTCAAGTAACCTACTTGCTCAAGTCACTGGGTCAGGAAATGGTAGAGCCAGAATTCAAACCTAGGCCATCTGACACCAAAGTCTGTGTCCTATCCACTCTACTCATTACAGCATTGTTTATCATCAGAGCTACTATAGTCACTCTTTTTATGTATATGCATCAAGAATTTTTCTAAGGATTTTCATGCCTAGTTACATAACACCCTCCCAACAACCCCATGAAGTATGTAATATGGATAAACAAGGCAAGTGAGGCACAGATAGGTCAAGTCACTTGTTCAATGTCACACAGCTAAGAAGCTGCATGGTCTAATGCCAGAGTTGAGCTTTCCTCTCAACTCGCTCAAGAGGAAACGTGGAGGTTATGAGCAGCGTAGCCCAGAGATTCAAAGAGCTGCCATATAATGAGGAAAAAGATGCATCAGTCCTCACAGTGCCCCAGGGAACTTGATGTCTTTACTCCTTTCTGGTTTTGATGGCTTGAGCCAAGTGGGCTCCAATGCGTGCTAAGCAGATGCTCTCAGTATTGGCAGGTTGTCTGGCCTCTCAGGCTACACTGCTGAGCTGCAGCCTTCCTGAGTGACTCCACCAACCCAGTCAATCAAATAATCTATGAGTCCACCACTCAGCTGGCTGGATTGTTTTTTTCACTCCATTGACCTGTTTGCACAGAATACATTGACAGGCTGCTTCAGGGCTACGTCAAAACAGCCCCGCACCAAGAGCTCTCTCTGTGAACCCCAAACCTCAAAAACCCCAAAGTCAGAGATCTGCTTCTACCATGTGCCCACCACAATTTCAGATGAAAGACAGGACAGAATGGAATGCAGGCAACAAATACAAATTTACAGTTGAAAATGACTTAAAATTGGAAGCAATATTTTAAAGTTCATGTGAAACTCCGTCATCTGTAAGGCAGATTCAGGTGCTATGATGAACCAGTGAAGTCAAAGGCAAAATCATCAGTGCCTCGTGGCCTTGTAAGCCAAGGCAAGAAGAGAATGTGTCAGATACTCTGAAGCCTCACCCAACGTGTTTACGTCCACTCAGACATAGCTCCGGTGAGAGCAGAATTAGTGCTCTCTAGTCTCTCAGACCTTCACAGACTTGGACGGGGAAACCCTGAGAGTTCTGGTTTAAAGGACTGCCCCTTTTAGAACTCCCTAGAAAGTAACTGGAGTCAGATAAGACTGAAGTCACTATGCACGCACACCTTCTACTTAGGCCAGTGGTTTTCAAATCTGGTTGCACATCAGAATCATTTGGAGAGTTTGTCAAATACTGATGCCCAAGCCTGACCTTCTGATGCAATTGGTCTGGGGGTGGGTGGGGTGCCTGAGGATATTTTTCCCTATTAATCTGGTATCTGTTTTTCTTCCCTAGAGTCTTAACATTAATTTTGAATTTTTGATAAGAGGTTTTGAATGTACAATAAACATTGAGAATGACAGACACAGACCAGGAAGAATCTGTCTCTTGTGGCTCATCATCAGCTGCCTATCCTGCTCCAGTTTTGGCCATGGTGCAAAAGAAGAAGCTTGGCCCTTTTTCCTGGAACAAGTGCATCTAAGCCAAAAAAACTGCCTCTATGACCCAGGATTCTGCAGGTATGTGGCTTTTAGGAATAGGAATACCATTAAATGCAAATCTGTAGAACTCACTAGAAGGTCAGAGAACCAACATCAAACCATTTAGTTAAGAGGCAAAAAATATTTTGACTTGAAGCTCTAGCTTCCTCATGCTCCACCCACCCCTGCTTTGGAAGATGCCTCTCCCCTGTGATGTTTTCATGAAGGATGATAAAATTCAGCCATGCCTTCCAGTATAACCAAAATCTATTCAACAACCTCCATCCTGGAAAAAAAAAAAAAAGGCATCTGAAATGAAACATACTGGAGGATCATACTGGTGTGTGACTGGCAGACATACCACCACAGAGAAGGGCCATGCAGGACTGGGGCTTGCAGAGTCCCAGGAATTATCACGCCCAACAAGAAACAAAGAACTTACTTGGATTTCTCATTCTCTCCCCCATGGAGTGTTTTTTTTTTTTTTTTTAATTTGCTGAGGAAACAAGAGTCAACCTTTGTTACATTTGAGTCCTCAGTTGTTCAAGAAACATTTATTGTCCACTTTGGGTCAGACTCTGTGCCCAAGAAATGGAGAGGACATGGTCCCCGTCCCTAAGGAGCTCGAAGTCCAGTCAGGGAGGCGGATGGGTAATCCAAGACATACATTTGGTGTGAAAAGAGTGAAGGTGGGGCGGGGTTGTGCAGCTCACTTTGGAAAATCAGGGAATGCTTCCTGGAGGAGGTGATGCGTAAACTAGACAGACCCCTTCCTCCCTCTGTGGCCACTGGAAGGTAAAACCTCTGCCCAAAGAGGGCTTAGGTCAATGATAAGATATTGCCCACATAAATCTCCTCTGAAGCTGAGAAAGTTCATTTATTCTCTACTTACAAGGCATATGAAGTAGGTAGGGATCTTGCTGGTAGGGAAATGTGACTAGAAAGAAACAGGACTTCCTGATGGCTCACATTGCAGGTGACACAGGTTCCATTCCTGTGTCAGGAAGATCTCCTGGCAAAGGGAATGGCAACCCACTCCAGTATTCTTGCTTGCAGAATCTGACGGAGGATTGTGGTGGGCCATAGTCCATGGGTTCACAAAGAGTCAGACATGACTGAGCGACTAACACTTTCATGTTCACTTATCTAGGGGAGGGGAGTAGCAAGTAGGCCTGTTCCTCTTTCTTCTCCATCCCTTTCTCTATTGGCAGCAATTCAAACACTCCCCTGGCCCCTCCCTGAGAATAATCGGCTGCTCTTGCCTGCTTCTGGGAAGAGGCATTGCAGTCTGTGGTTGATGCAAAGAGGACTAGAGAAAGAAGCCGGAGTTCTACCCCAGCTGTGCCTCTGTCAGCCAAGTGACCACAAGCCAGTCCCTTCCTACCTCTGGGCTTTAATTTTACTCTTGGTACAAGAGGGTCTGGGCTCTGTGATCTCCACGCCCTTTCCAGTTCTCATGCTTTCTGATTCTCTGCTTGTCCAAGGTTAGACAGACTTGGGGCAAAAAGAACAACCCAGTCAGCGCAGTGACTTCCGTCATCTCTTTGGAAGGCAACAGTAGGCTTGCAAGATTAGGAAAATAAAGCCACATGAAAGGCTAGCCATTAGTGACAAAAGCCCTACCTTATTTTTCTCCAGCTGAAAAAAAAATGGTTGACTTTTTTTTTTTTTCCAAAATAAAGCTGCTGCTTCTCTGCCACAGTGTATGGGCAGTCAGCATGCCCAGGCTGACATCAGATATTTCTTTTCTTCCCTAACATTGCTCTCTCTGTGGGAACAGGGAGTCTCGTATCAATAATAGCATTAAAAGGGAACTACCCTGCACCATAGCAAAGCTGCAATTCCCACCTGCCAATCAGAGAAAAGTGATTCTAAATCCTATAGCCATTACTGTCTGCCTCTTTTCTTCTGAAGGATCCTTTGATTCCTTTCTTTCTTTTCATCTTCTTTGGCTTTTCATGCCAACCCTGAGCACTTCGGTGATACTCAGGAGTTTGTTAGGGGTTGGCCTCCTGTTAAGCCTCACTCAGGAAAGGACTGCTGGTAATGGGACCAAAATAAATCTCAGACTTAACTTCTCTCTCACAAAGCTGCCCTCCTCGGCACCACGTAAGGGGAGGTAGACGGCTACACACCAATCTTAGGCGCTCCAGGTGGAGCCGTCCAGTTACACACAGTTGTGCATCTACAAACGCTGACCAGGATGGGGCTGAGTCCTAAGGGATCATAGTCCTAAGGGAAGAAGCCCTCTACAGCCAGGAGCTCCCCTCCCGACTGAGTTCATTCCCTGGAAAACCACCGACCGTGGGAAGCCTCTCGTCTCTCAACTAAGTTGCCCCCAATACACCAAATGTGTACATGCCTTTAATCACACACTTCTCCCTGCTTGGAATAGCTTCCCCAACTGAGCCAGCTCAAATATCACCTCCTCCAGGCAGCCTCTGCTGACTCTGTCCCCTCCCAGGAAGAAATAATCCTTCCTTCCTGTGGATTTTCCTGGCGCATCGTGTTCTTGCCTCTATGGGGGTACTCATTCCATGACGTGAGAGCCAGCTGGTGACCTGCCTGTCGCTCCTGAGAGACAGTGAGCTTCACTTAACCCTGAGCTCAGCCCAGGAAAAGTTTCAGAACTTGAACCAAATTGGGGTGGGGGTTGGTAAACGTAGCCTTCAGTGGTGACGTCATAAAGTGGTCCTTTACAGCAACAAAATTTGATGGGTCTCCAAATGAAATGTGGCACCACAGGCACGCTTGATTTTAGGGTTTGGTAAGGGACATCTTCTAGCTACATGAGACTGGTGGAGAAATAACTGTTGCTGTAACTTAACTCACCAGATGTTTTGCAATCAAGCTCAAGCACTATTTAGTTCAGGGGGACCCACAAGATATGTGTGTGTGAGGCAGACAGCTGATGGACGGCTCTGAACTGCGGGCTACATGCCTATGGGGACTGCATGGTGGGGGGGAGGGTCGGGGGATGGGGGAAAAGAGCAAGGCAGCCTGGTACATTTATTTTGAATTGGGCGATTCACTTGTATAAAAGCAAATTGGAACCCTTGGCAGAGCCGTCCAGCAGTATCAAAGATCTATAGTCACTGCAGCCTAGTGGGGGAGTGCCACTAGTTACAGTTGCTTGGCTGTAAATAAAATATCCCCTGGAACGAAGCATTTTAATTTGAAGTGATTCTATCAGGAGCAGCTGACAAACCTTTCAAGGAAACTGGCAGTGTGAAGAGGAACCTCTAAAAAATAGGAAAAGGGCTTTGAAAAGAGCTAATGAAGTTTCAACATGCAGCCATGAACACGAGCTGGGCCCATTCGGATACTGGTCAGTGTGTTTCAGAAACAGAGCCAATTAACCAGGGTGGGGGACTTCAGAGGGCACACTTCCCAGCTCCCTTCTTGAACTTTCCTGTGAAACACCAGGCGCCAACAGCCTCCTCCCAGCCAGCCTTCCACCGCAGTCTGTGGGGCCCGGGCCTTCGCTCCAGACTGCACAAGGTCCAATCTGTGCAAGTGCACTTGTCACACCCTCTTCTGAACCCAGACGTGATCAATAGATGTGAATGGACTTGAATTTCTGGAGGAGGTGTTCTGTTTTGTATTTTAGAAAGGAAAGGTGCCAATCACCATAAAAGAGCCAAAGAAAGCCTGCAAGCCACCTTGCCTGGTCGGTATCAAACCAACAGGAATCGGGGTAAAGAGTGAGCAAGTAAACCAAAAGCCACAACTACCTATTTTTAAAACTACAACAATATGTGGGCTGAACAGTAGTGCTGCTGGCTTTGTTTTTATCTACAGACATCTGTTTGGGGTTTCTTTGACTCCAGTACTTGATTTCTATGGTGTGATGGGACAAGGGTCTGAGAATTGGGGTAGAACAACTTGGATGTATATGTGTAGTTGCACAAACAGGCATAACATTGTCTGCAGAAGGGAAAGAAGCTCTCAAAATGCTGGGATTTAACAAGTATCCAGGAAAATTCCCCTGTCCCCAGCTTCTCACCCGCTTCCCACCCCAACCTGCAGCTGGGATCTAAAATTACACCATTCACCAATCAAGGCTTTGGTTTAAGTGTTCACTCATGGGCTTGAACTCTGAATACCTATCTCGTGAATTTTGATTGAATGAAAGCTGAGCGTATATATTAATAATAAGCCACAAACACAGAATCGCAGGCCCTTGGGTCCTTGTAGAGCAAGCCAGATGGAGATTTTACAGGCCAAGGATTTGTTTTGGAAATGCTCTACATGGTTTCTTAATCCACAGTCTAGTCACCCACAGCTCAGCCCAACCTGTGGGTACACAAAGACAGATCTGGGGAGAGGACAGCTGCCATTCTGGATCCACTCCTCCTCCAAAGAACTCTGAGGAGCAGTGTGCCCCACAAGGGGGGAGTGTTTCCTGTGGCAACAGCTGCTTCTATTCCTCCCCCCCGCCCCCCGCTTCCCCATCTCCCTGCACTCTGCATCCTCTGCTTTTCAATGAGGTCATCTACTCTTCAGCTGCACAATCAAAAATAAGTAAGGAGTAGGCCTCCAGACTTGTGATTGTTATTAAAACTAAACTCCATCAGCACATTCTCAGGACTGCACCTGGGAAGGCAGATGCCTGATGCTGCCCACTCTCAGGGCTGCTCCTGGCTTCCAGGGACCTGAATGCAAACCTCAGACAGGGGTCATCACACATTTCAAATGCAAGGAATTCAAAATGCAGCACTGACAAAACATGGGAGGAAGGAGGGGTAAGCCCCCTACCCAGCTGCTGTCTGCTAGAAACCCCCTTCTCACCAAGGAGCCCTTGCTCCTTGTGGGCCTGGAAAGAAAGAACTGAAAAGCTGGGTCCTGTGGGAGCCCACCTAGGGATACCATTATTTTCCATGCTGTCTCTTCCGGGATTCTCCCAAGGGGGAATCTTTGGTTCCTAAGCCATTTCTCACTGATTAATCAATCAGCAAGAAGGAAACGCCCCTGCAGAACAGGCAGGCCTCCCACCAGCACGTCTCCAGAGGAATTCCAGGGTCTGCACTCTACTGGAAGTTTCCCCCACACTCGTCCCAATCTCACAGCAACTCGCCAGCATCTCCCACAGGAAGAAACGCAGGTTCTGTGAGGTTAGGTAACTTGCCCAGATCACAGAGAGAAGAAATTCTCGCACTCAGATTCATACCCGAGTCTGTTTGAAGCCGGAGCCAATGCTCGTATACATGAAACCGGATGGAGTCTCTGGCATTCATTTTCTAGCACTTCCTCCTGCTAACCCCCAAGTGGCAGGGTTGTTAAAGAACAGACACCAGATTCAGTCACTTATTCCAATGGGAATCACACCGCCTGGCTTTGAAGGATCTTCTTACAGAGATGCCCGTCAGAGATGAGATGGTACACTCTGAGCTAGTCAGTGCCATCTCCTCCCAGATCCCAGTTCCCCTTCAAACAAATCTTTCCACCAGAGTCAAGTCAGAAACCGGAAGAGCTCAAGTTGGCTCAACACTGTGCTTTCATTGATGCGGTTTCACCTGAGGGAATAAAGTGAAAGCAGTTTCTCGACCTCGAACCAGGGTGGAGGTTGGAATGGGGGAGAAGGCAGGGTAGAGGAGAGGTCTGTGCCTGTGACATTATGCCTTAAATAGATATTTGTCTTCTCTTGTCAGTACTGATGTGAAAAGAGGGAAAAGAGGAACGAGAGGAAGTAACAAGAAGAATGAAATCTACTCCGGTCTTGTCACCTTCAGGAACAAAGGGCCAGGTTTCCAGAGCTGTGGCTGAGGGGTGGATGCGTGCGGCAAAGATGGCCTCTCTGTTCTGGGAGAACAGTGTTTCTCTGCAGAAATAAAGCCGCTGCAGGAAAAGCTCTGGCTGGCTGGGCACAGAAGGGCGACCTCTCTTGGATGACACCCTGTTTCTGTGGCTTTGGCTTCCAACCACTGCCTGGCCTCCTCACAGGGCTGGAAAGCTGCAACTTTTGAAAGTGCCCACTAAGCTTTTCTAAAGATATTCCTTGTCAGAAGTCAAGGAGTGGAATGCAGGTTACTCTCATGAGAAGCTGGGGGCAGGGGCGGGGGGGCGAAGCAGAGAAGGGAAGAGTACTACGGTTTTATTTATACACAAATAAAGAGAATGTAGGCCAGGAGGACAGTGTGTATGGTTCTGTCCCAGGAAACTAGTGCTAGGAATGTATTTCGAATTCAGGCAGCAGGGCAGGACAAGGTGAGGCAAGTGCGGTACTTACCTTGGGTGTAAATTTTAAGGCGGTGTCAAAGCACTCAGTACTCAACGATACTTTTTAGAACACATGTTTGTATTTTAGAAGTTTCATATTTACAGGAAAATTGTGAAGACAGTACAGAGAGTTCCGCTACACTCAGTTTCACCATTATTAATGCTTTGGATTAGCAAAGTATCTCTGTCACATATAATGTTATGATGAACTAAAGTCTCTCTGCTTTATTCAGATTTCCTAACTTTCACTTCTTTTCTGTTCCAGCATACCACATTACATTTAGTTGTCCATGCCCTTAGGCTTCTCTTGGCAATGACAGTTTCTCAGCCTTTCCTAGTGTTTGATGACCTTAACAAATTTGAAGAGTACTGATCAGGTATTTTATGGGATACCATCCTACTGGACTTTTCTTGATGTTTTTCTCATGCCCAGACCAGGGCTATGGATTAATGGGAGGAAGACCGCAGAGGTAAAGTCACTGTCATCACAGCATAGCAAGGGTATGTACCATATGTACTACGCACACAATTTACGACTATATGCACTGGCCTTCCTCACCTAGCTGAGGCAGGGTTTGCAGACTTCCTTTACTGGAAGATTACTCTCCTTTCCCTTTCCACAGTGTGTTCTTCAGATGGAAGTAACATTTCACAGCTCACACTTAAGGAGTGAAGAGTTAAGGGCAGTGTATTTTTAGGTGAAACATTGACTGCAACTGCCCACCCCGGCCAGGCACCATAGTGAAGTGAAGTGAAGTCGCTCAGTCGTGTCCGACTCTTTGCGACCCCATAGACTACGCCTACCAGGCTCCTCCGTCCATGGGATTTTCCAGGCAAGAGTACTGGAGTGGATTGCCATTTCCTTCTCCAGAGAATCTTCCCGAACCAGGGATCAAACCCGGGTCTCCCGCATTGTAGGCAGACACTTTATCGTCTGAGCCACCAGGGAAGCCAGGCACCATAGTAATGATTCATGTGAGTTATTTTACAACAGGAAGTCCATGTAAGGAACACAGAACTAATAAGCCACCCTCAACCTCAAGAATTCACGAAATGTCAAAAGGAGACACCACTCCATAAGTTCTAACAACTTCCCAGAATCCTTCTCACTGAAATTCATCTTGGCTGAGGGATGCATGTGCCACCAGGAAGGACCTGAGTCAGAATGATTGGCCAGAGGCAACACAGAAACTAATCCCACCACCATAAAACCCAACACTGCTAGCCACGTGGCAGAGCAGTTCTCCTGGGTTCCCATACCCTCCTGCTCTCCTCCCAGGCACCCCTTCCCAAGAAATTCTCTTGCTTTGTCAGCTTTTGTGTCTCCTCAGATAATTCATTTCTTAGCATTAGGCAAGAGCCTCCAAATTGTTTGGAATTACCCTGCATGGGAGATTTGTTTCTTCAGACTCAGGAGATGTGGGTTCAATCCCTGTGTCAGGAAGATCCCCTAGAGGAGGGCATGGGAACCCACTCCAGTATTCTTGCCTGGAGAAGAACCCCATGGACAGAGGAGCCTGGCAGGCTGCAGTCCATAGGCTTGCAAAGAGTCAGACGTGACTGAAGCTACTGAGCACGCACGTATGCACCCACCCACATATTTAATAATTTGTTTGTATCAATATGGACTCTGAAATGTATAATATACTTTGTGTTATATATACGCCAATACTTTTTTTTTTTAAGTTGCTTTCTCTTGCTGCAACGCATGGCCTGTTGGATCTTAATTCCCTGACCAGAGATTGAAGCCGTGACCTAAGCAGTGAAACCATGGAGTCCTAACCACTGGATGGCCAGAGAATTCCCTATACTATCTTATTTATTTTGTTTCTCAAACTTTCCAGCTTTGGGGGCATCCCTGGTAGCTCAGCAGTTAACAATCCACCTGCCAGTGCAAGAGACACTGGTTCAATCCCTGATCCAGGAAGATTCCACATGCCACAGAGCAACTAAACCTGTGCACCACAACTATTGAGCCTGTGCTCCCGAGCCCAGCAGCCACAACTACTGAATCCATGTGCTGCAACTACTGAGCCTTCGCACCCTAGAGCCTGTGCTCCGCAACAAGAGCTGCTGCTTCTGCTAAGTCGCTCAGTCGTGTCCGACTGTTCACGACGCCATGGACTGCAGCCTACCAGGCTCCTCTGTCCATGGGAGTTTCCAGGCAAGAGTATTGGAGTGGGTTGCCATCGCCTTCTCTGCCACAACAAGAGAAGCCACCACAATGAGAAGCCCTCACACTGCAACTAGAGAGTAGCCCGCATTCACTGCAACTAGAGAAAAGCCCTTGAAGCCATGAAGACTCAGCACAACCAAAAATTAATAAATTAATAAAATAATTTTTTGTTAAGTTGTCCAGCTTTGGTCATTGGTAGCTCTTTCAGCTGACTCCTGTTTTGCTTTGGGGATTTGTTTGTTTCTTAGCACTTCTTTACTTTCTGGCACTACAGGATACTCCAGGCTCATCTTGTATATTTCTTGCCCCATATTGTATACTTTTTTCCTAGAATCAGTCATTTCTCCAAAAAGCCTCAGTTACTCTTCCTGGAGAACAGTGTTAGTAACCAAGATATGAGTGCTAGTTGAATAAATCATCTTTTATTGCAATATTCTAAAAAATCAAATGTGCAAACTCTCACCTATAGTCTATCTGCCTCTTTTTGTAAATAAAGTTTAATTGGAACAAGGGATAAAAGTATTGGGGTGGGCAAGAGAGGTAGGCATGTTTAAGGGCAGAGTTGTAGACTGTCTTTATGCACAAATTTTGTGTTTGGTCCATCCTGAGTTTCTCTGCGTTCATTTTGACTCTTTAACGTGTATCACCAAAATATTTTTTATTCTGATTACTGACAGTTTTGGCACCCTCTTAAGTTTTGTACCCAAGTTGAGTATCTTGCTCACCTCACCTTACTTCGGGCCCCTAATACGGAGCAGTCAGCAGTTGGGCTTAAGGTCAATGACTGAACTTGTGACTTCTTCCAATGAAAGGAAGCCACTCAAGGCTCGCCTCTGGCTGGGCATCGGCATCTTCAGCAGAGTTGTGTATTAAAACAACAGATCACCCGACCTCAGCCCAGCCCTCCTAAACCATACTTTTTGGGAGAGGGTTCAGGAACGTGCCATTTTATTTTGCAACATTTACATAATTTTATTTTATTTTTTAAATTCTATACTACTTTACAGTTTTCAAAAGTTTCACACACATGATTTCATATAATCTCATAATAAACCTTTTTTCCCCCTACCCTCATATTGCACCTTCCCACCTTCTTCTCCCCATAAGTAACCACCTGTGTGTTCTCTATATCTGAAAGTCTGCTTCCTTTTTGTTTTATTCACTAGCTTGTTTTATTTTTAGAGTTTCCATGAAAGTTTTCTCATGCAGTATTTGCCTTTCTCTGCCTGACTTAATTCACTTAACATAATGCCCTCCGGGTCCATTCATGTTGCTGCAAATGGCAAAATTTCATTCTTTTTTATGGCTGAGTAGTATTCCATTGTGTGTTTAGACGTGTGTGTGTGTGCGTATGTACCGTATCTTTATCCATTCATCTATTGATGGATATTTAGGTTGCTTTCATATATTAGTTATTGTAAATAATTATGCAATCAACATGGAGGAACCTGCTATTTTAACATGAAGGAATCCATGACAACTATCCAATGTGATCCCAGGTCTCATGCTTGGGAATCACTAAGTTAAGCCATTACTGCAGGTCTGTGGATGAGAAGGGCTTCCCTTGTGGCACAGCTGGTAAAGAATCTGCCTGCAACGCGGAGACCTGGGTTGGATTCCAGTTTGGAAAGATCCCCTGGAGAAGGGAAAGGCTATGCACTCCACTATTCTGGCCTGGAGAATACCACGGACTGTATAGTCCATGGGATTACAAAGAGTTGGACATGACTCACTTTCTTAGGCTTCCTTTGTGGCTCAACTAGTAAAGAATCCGCCTGCACTGCGGGAGACCTGGTTTCAATCCCTCGGTTGGGAAGATCCTCTGGAGAAGGAAAAGGCTACCCACTCTAGTATTCTAGCCTGGAGAATACCATGGACTGTATAGTTCATGGGGTAGGAAAGAGTTGGACACGACTGAGCAACTTTCACGTTCATGTGGATGGAAAGGTGGCATTAAAAAGTATATGCGAAAGTTTTCATGCTCTCCTTTGTGTTTAATGATGACATTTGTTTTCTAATTTCAAATAATAGTAATTGAAGGGGAGCAGTGTATGTATGGCTCCAATTGAGATCCAGGTCTTTAAAGTGGTTGCGTAAGGTTGATCCCAAGTATGTATGTCTGGAGGACCAAAAGTTCGACTTTGGTTCCAGAGGAGCAGGACTGCATCTGGGCCCTGAATATTTTATCTTCCACTCTCACTTACTGAGCAAGTTGGGGGCAGTGGCTACTCACTTTGGACTTGCTATTAATCAGCCACAGGCTAACATCTCTTGCTGATTCATTTTCCCCTGGAGTGCGTGCTCCCCATCTCTCTGCTCCCTTCGGCCCCTCTCTTGGGCTCTGCCTGCTCTCCATCTTACTGGGCCCGTGGCTTATGGCCCATCTCATCCTCCTTGCTCTGTGGGCACTCTTGTCTTAAGATTGCTCACACTCCTGGCTGTTCTACCTGAGCTTCCTCTGTCCCTCTCTCTTCCTCCCCAACAGCTCTCACAACCTTTTTCTCACACATGATTATGATCTTGGTTTCTTTCTCACGCTCACATGCTCTCTTTCTTCCTCTCCACTTTCTCTCCCTCTTGCTCTCCCATTCCTTGTGTGTGTGTCTTTTGAAAGCCAGAGTAATTTCCCTAAACACATGGAGTGCCCCAGAGCAGAAGAACTAGGCCAGCTCTATGGGGAAAACAAGAAAAAAATTTTTCAACCACAACAAGGAAAATGCCATTGGGTAAGACTCTCAAGAGGGATCTCAGAAAACTCTTTAAATCCTTGGGGCTAAAGGTACTGTCAGGCTATAGATGTGGAATCTAGTATCGTCTATTAAAGATAAAGCAGGTGGCCTCATTAGAAGCAATCAAAATTACCAAAGGGGAAAACCACTTCACAGGGAGGGAAGCCCTAACAGCTGGGGCTATTTGAGACTAATTGTCTAACTCACCCTTAGGAATAGGAAGCTGAGGCTGAGGGAGGAAGTTGTTTTAACTCACCTCAAATGTGTTACCAGCCAAAGAACTTCCCACAGTATAAAGCCAGTGTCCCTGAGGAAGCAGCCAGCAGAGAGGTGAGCCTTCTGGAGAGTTGCTAGAGGGTTTCAGAGACAAGCTTCAAGGATGGAGTCACTTTGATTTCTGGCACCAAGACAGGCTGGGAGGATGACTTAATCACCTCTGGAAATTTCTTTCTGTGCCACTCTTTGCCACGGAGCAGGGAAGCATGGTTTGTGGCACTTGGGCAGATGCTGGGTCGTGTATGGATGTGATCAGACTGCAGAATCGGGGTGGAGGGGGCCCCAGGTTGAGGCTAGTCCACTGGAAACTGTGTGTGTGTATCTTTGTGTCTTTCTGTCTCTGTATCCGTCTGTCTGCCTCTCCTCGTCCCTTCTCCCCTCCGTAAGTGAAAAGTTAGCTGAAGGCCCAGTTTTAGAAAGAGGTGATTTAGGCAATGTGCTGGTGTTTTTGCAATACTTCCAAAAGTCTTTTTGAGACAAACACATGCCAGGGGCCAAAATAAAACATGGGCTGCTCAAAATACTTTTCCTTTTGTTTGAAATATTTGCCTTTTAAAAGAGATTTAACATTTTGTTTGGGGCTCATTTATAGGAATCCATCTAACTGTAGCAACATTAAAAAAATCATTCAATTTCCAGAATGCAATCTGATATTTATTAAGCTCTTTCCTCAAGGAACAGAAAGGACTAAGTCAGTGAAAGTCACTGAATCTTCTTCCCTAAAATGGACAAACATGAGAAAACAAAATACCCTTGAGCATGAAAACTTCAGAAATTTCTATTTATTAAAATGCAGAGATGGGTCTTCAACAACACTTTTCAAATTTCATCTCATGGCTGAGGTTAAAACAAACTATTAAACTAGTCTTACAATTCACTTAATGTATTTTCAATAAAAAAATAGCTGCTTACTATTAATTAAATATGCCTACTTAACTAACTCTCTAACTATTAATAAAATAGGAACAGCCATAAACAGAAATGAATGAGAAGTTCTCTTTTGGGGTTGCTCCTTTTCAGTTTAACACTCTGATATAACTTTTGTGACTAATCTGATTATTATTATAATAGTACTCTGATTCCTCCCTCCATATGACTCCTGAGAGCAGTGTTTCAGTAAGTTCAGGCCAAAGACCAATCACATCTGAATCATCTGGATTTGTAAGATCTGGTCTTAAAAACTATGGCCCAAGAGTTGTTTCTCTGGCCTCACCATGATTCTGATTCTGCAGGAGTGGGGCCCAGGAATTTGAATTTTGAATGGATAGCCTGGGTGATTCCAATGCAGGCTAAAGTGTGAGGATCACTCACACTCTTGAGTAGGGCAAGGCACACTTGCCTCTCTGTAGGGCAAGACCCAATAGAAGAAGCACATTTAAATTATGAAAGTGAAAGTGAAGTTGCTCAGTCGTGTCTGACTCCTTGTGACCCCATGGACTGTAGCCTACCAGGTTCCTCCGTCCATGGGATTTTCCAGGCAAGAGTACTGGAGTGGGTTGCCATTTCCTTCTCTAGGGATCTTCCCAACCCAGGGATCAAACCCAGGTCTCCTGCATTGCAGACAGATGCTTTACCATCTGAGCCATCAGGGAAGCTAAATTATAGACCACCCTTATGTGTCTATCTGATTTTAGAATTAATAGGAGAAACCCCCTTGACTACCCATAAAAGCAAGGTTGCCAACATGTGTTAGTCTTCCTTATTCCCTTTCTGGTCTTACAAACTACAGCAAAGTTATCCAAGGTAGGGAGATGGTTTCCTAGGAAGAGGTTGGTCTTATAAAATATGGGTAATTGTTTGTCCAGGGATGAATGGAATGAATGAACAAAGATGTGGTATATATACACAATGGAATACTATTCAGCTGCAAAGAATAAGGAAACCCTACCATTTGTGACAATGTGGATGGACATTGAGAGTATTATGCTAGGTGAAATAAGTCAGACAGAGAAAGACAAATACTGTATACTCTCACTGACATGTGGAATCTAAACTAAAACAAGCTCATAGAAACAGAGATCAGATTTGTGGTTGCCAGAGGCAGAGCATGGGCTTCCTTGGTGCCTCAGATGGTAAAGAATCTGCCTGCAATGCGGGAAACCTGGGTTCGATCCCTGGGTTGGGAAGATTCCCTGTAGAAGGGAACAGCAACCACTCCAGTAGCCTGGCCTGGAGAATCCATATGGACAGAGGAGCCTGGTAGGCTATAGTCCATGGGGTCACAAAGAGTCAGACACAACTGACCGACTAAGCACAGCACACAACATAGCACAGAGGCCGAGTGTAGAGGGGAGGTGGGGAATGGATAAAGCTGGTCAAAAGGTAAAACATTCCAGTTATAAATAAGTTCTAGGGGTGGTGGGGAGGAATGAAATAGGTGAGAAGGATTAAGAGGTACAAACCACCAGTTATAAAATAAATAAGTCACAGGGATGTCATGTACAGCAAAGGGATATTAGTCAATATCTTATAATAATTTTGTATGGTGTGTAATCTATAAAGTATCACATCACTATGTTGTACAACTGAAAGTAATATAATATTGTAAGTCAACTACACTTGAATAAATTGTTGCAAGATAATAAGTTCTGGGATGTAATATACAGCATGATAACTATAATTAACAATAGTATGTTGTATGTATATTTGAAAGTTGCTGAGAGAGTAGGTCTTAAAAATTTCTCATCCCAAGGGAAAAAACTGTAACTATGTGAGGTGATGTATGTTAACTAAAATTATTATGGTGATCATTTTCTATATAAACATATAGCAAATCATTATGCTGTACACCTTAAATGTATACAATGTTAGATGTCAACTGTATCTCAATAAAACTTTTAAAAAGATTTTTGAAATGATAGAGCAACCAAAAAGGCCTAACTAGAAGTCCTGAACCCCACACAAGCAGAAAATCTGCCTGAACATTGACTATGATCTGAAGCTTGCCAAGCTTGTCTCCAACAATCAAGAGAAGCCTTCTCAGGGAGACCACAACCACTCCACGCAAACTGGCCACAATATTAGGCCTTCACGGACATTTGCCAAATTGGAGAGTGTTTTCACCAATGAACCTTCTTAAGTGTTAGTCCTCTTTCCCCACTTCTTACTTTAGCCTTGAGCCAACTGGAGCTTCTCTCTTTTGTCCTTTGCATAGCCTAGTGAAGGAAGTCTATGAACTGCCCCACTGCAAAGAAGCAGTTGGGCTGTACCTGAGTGCTGATGATCTGGGCCCCTCCAACCTGGAGGGTGGGAAGAAATCAGCAGCTGCAGAAACAACTGGAGACTTCAAAGGATTGCATTTCCCTGAGGGTTATCTGGAACACGCCTCTCAAGACTAAAATTCCTCCTTTGGAATGTGGCATGATGGAAGAGTCAATGCAAAGAGGCTGACATGCTCACCTCTTCATTGGGCTTTCCCATAATTTGTTGACAAGGAGGTTAAAAATCCAGCCCTTCCTTCACTCAAAGCTTCAAGGCCATTTTATCTTTCAGCCACAAGGCAAAGACAATCATGTGAAGTAGGACAGACAAGCATAAAAGAGACGGTGTCTGTGTTGGCCAGAGTGAGAGTCTATCTCTTCTGATTGTCCATTCTGCTCACTGATAAGCCAGTCCTAGGCTATCAGTCTCTTTCTTCAATTTAGCAATGCATTTCTGATTGACTTTTGGAAAACGCTTAACTATCTAAAATATACCTTCCTGAACTCCTCTGATTTCTGGAATGGCTTAAAATCCAAAAGAAATCTATTTAAAAGCAAATAATTTGGCTGGTGGTGGTAGGGGAGGGGAGTGATTGCTTACTGGGTACAGGGTTTCCTTTTGGGGTGACACAAATAGTTTGAATTAGACAATGTTGTGAGTGTACTAAATGCGGCTGAAGAAGCACACCAGAACACAATGAATTTTATGCTATGTAAATTTCACCTCAATTTTAAAGAGCAAATAACTTGGTGATGTAGAAATTTATTCTGAGTCCTGAGTAGCAAAGAAACAGAATCAGGATGATGCAAAATCCTGCACAACAAAAACAGCTAAGACCACAATATACTTGGTGATAATAGCCAGGATTTATTGATTACTATGAGCTGAGCCCTATGCTAATAATCAATATATGCCTTTACTGAGTCTTCACACAACAATCCTATGGGGCAGGGCCTATTGTATATTTTTTAACTTTTTATTTTGTGTTGGGGTATAGCTAACTAACAAACAACATTGTGACAGTTTCAGGTGAACAGTGAAGGGACTCAGCCATACATACACAGCTATCCATTCTCCCCAAAACTCCCCTCCCATCCAGGCTGCCACATAACACTAGGCAGAGTTCCATGTGCTGTACAATAGCTTCATGTTATCCATACTAAATATAGCAGTGTGTACATGTTGATCCCAAACTCCCTAACTATCTTTCCCCCATTTCCCCCTTCAAACCATAAGTTTGTTCTCTATGTCTATGTGTCTCTTTCTGTTTTGTAAGTTCATTTGTATAATTTCTTTTTGGATTCCACATATGAGATGTAATAAGATATTTTTCCTTCTCTGACTTACTTCACTCAGTATTACAGTCTATAGGTCCATTCATGTTGCTGCAAATGGCATTATCTCATTCCTCTTAATGGCTGAGTAATATTCCATTGTACATATGTACCACATCTTCTTTATCCAATTCCTCTATTGGTAGATATTCAGCTCATGATGCTTAACAGCATCAAAACAAACAACCCACTCAAAAAATGGGCAGAAGACCTAGACAGATATTTCTCCGAAGAAGATATACAGATGGCCAAGAGACACATGAAAAGATGTTCAACATCATTAATTATTAGAGAAATGCAAACAAATACTACAGTAAGGTATCATCAAATCTTCACACAACAATCCTATGGGACACAGTCTGTTGCATGTTTTTTAACTTTTCATTTTGTATTGGGGTATAGCTGATTAACAATGTTGTGATAGTTTCAGGTGAACAGTGAATGGAGAATGGCCAGCCAGAATGGCCATCATCAAAAAATTTACAAACAGTAAATGCTGGAGATAGTATGGAGAGAAGGGAACTCTCCTACACTCTTGGTGGGAATGTAAACTGGTAAAGCCACTATGGAGAACAGTATGGAGGTTCCTAAAACAAAATGCCATGTGACCCTGCAATCCCACACCTGGGCATATACCCAGAGAAACCATGATCTAAAAGGATACATGCACCCCAATGTTCATTGCAGCATTGTTTACAATAGGCAAGACATGGTTCTGTTGTATTTAGGATTCACTGAGGAAACTGAGGCTCAGAGGAGTTCAATGTCATGCTCAAGGTCATATAGTTAATAAGTAAATATTTGGCTCCAACTCATAGCTATCTGGCTCCAGAGCACATGCTGTTCACTGCTGACATGTTCTGAGGGAATATGTGATCCATAGAAGCTCAGTTTCCTTACATAAAAACCTTGAAATGGCAGTTAGGATGGCCAGGAGCACTGGGGACCAGAGGAACAGTAATGTGGGGTGAGGTGGGGTAGGATGGGGTGAGGAAGGAAGGTGAATGTGTACTCAGAGTGAAGACAAGTTTCAGACAGGAAAAAGCAGCTCTCTGTGTGTGAGTGTGCACGTGTGTATGTGTGTACCTGTGTGGAGAGAGTAGGCGTATGAGAGAGAATGAGAGCTGTTTGATTCAATAGAGGGGAACAGGCTTGATAAATGCCCACCTTCCCACTCTGCTCTCAACACACATAACTCACTCATTCTTGAAAGCTGGGCATCCCTAACTTGTAAGAGTGCTTATCTGAGGGAAAAGGGAATTTGAGGCCCAGGCAGAAGACACTGGCTTTTTAACAACATGTTCCATATGTAGCCAATAAAAATAAAAGAATAATACTTCAATCACTAACGACTTGTAATGACTCCATTTGGGGTGATGTGATTTGTATTCAATTCAGCTTAACTAAAAAGACAGCATTGTTTCCTGGGATGAGATATGAGAAAAAAATCACTTTCTATCTGAGAACCTTCCAACTTATGCAACGAGCAAAGAAAGAAATGACTTTTGCCTCTGCTTTGGAGCTGAGAAGCCTGCAGAGTCCTAGTTTAAGTGACCCTAGAAACTTTCAGAAAGATGCAGGAATAGAAGGAAAATTACCCTTTACCTGTCTGAGTGCAATTCACTAGATTAAAACGCTCCACAGGAAAAGTACATCTGTTCTCCTTGGTGCGGCCCCGTTTGTAAACTCCCAAGTGAAAAGAACTTGTGGTTCTCAGGGACTGAAAAGGGCCCTGGGAAATGAGTGCCCAGAAGTCAATAGGCCTGCGGCTGTGGTGGGAGGGGAGAGGCTGCCAATGGGATCCCACTGAGAGACCAACCCCAGGAGCCTACCCCTGCATAGGGGGGAGCCAGGGCCAGAGCATCCTGGGAAGCCAATCCTGAGAGTGGGCATGAAGTTCTTTGACCCTGAAAGTGTAGATCCCAAGCCCTCCCGTTTCCCAGGCCAATCATCCTCTCCCCCAGCATCTCCACTTCCCCGTGGGCAGAGGCAGATAATAAAGTGCCTGTTCTAGCTCATGCTGCTGCTTTACAAAGGGAGGGTTTTTGTTTTGTTTTGTTTTGTTAATTGGTCCATGTGAGGAGACTTACTGCATCTTCTGAACCAGTAGGTCCCGAATGGCAATACCAAAGCACAATGGCCAGTCACTGCCTTTGGAGACAGTGTATTCATAGCCACTTCCTACAGCATGACAGGGAAGACCAAAATGGCAGAGGGATGCATGCATTTGTTTTATGAAAGGCGAGCCTGAATCTGTAAAAACTCCACTAAAGACAACTCTATTTCAATTAAAAAAAAAAAAAACCCAACTGAAGGACCTATGAGTCCACATGGTAATCTCACCTCACCTTAATTTTCCCATTTGTACAATGAGGGGTCGTTATACATACATCATGAGGATATTCATGAGGGCTCAGTGGGATAATGAATGCATTATGCTTAGTCCAGTGACTGGCACATGGTGAGCTCTCAAGGAATATGAACTACTATTGATATAAAATGATAACTTATTATTATGCTTCAGTATTTTGAAGAAGCTTGTCTCTTCTGAAGAACAGACAGAACTCCATTTATTGGATGAGTACTAGACAACCGATTACATTCCACCTACTGTCTTTGCTAGAATTCAAAGCCAAACTGAATGTTCAAGTTCATGGATCATTCTAATGCTATTAGATTTTGAGCTCCTCGAGGACAGGGGCTGTTTGGCTCAGCTCTGCATTTTTAGTGGCAGTCCCCGGACCCAATATATGGGGTTTAATAAATGTTTGAAATGAGTTCCATCTCAAGTTCTTAATGGAAACAACTTTTACCTCCGTGTGTGTGTGTGTGTGTGTGTGGCTGTGCCATGGGGCATGCAGGATCTTAGTTCCCCAACCAGGGACTGAACCCAGACCCCCTGCAGTGGAAGCACAGAATCTTAACCACTGGACTGCCAGGAAGTCCCTCCCTGCCTTTCTTCTACAAAGTTTCATCTCTCTAAAGTTTCGATTATTTAGTAGGTAGTTCTTATTGGGAGTCCCTTTGGGTCTTTCTTAGAAGTAAGTGGGGAATGAAAGAAAAGAGTTAGTTGCTCAGTCGTGTCTGACTCTTTGCAACCCCATGGACTGCTGCCCACCAGGCTCTACTGTCCATGGAATTTTCCAGTCAAGAATACTGGAGTGGGTAGTCATTCCCTTCTCTAGGTGATCTTCCCAACTCAGGAATCAAACCCATGTTTCCTGCATTGCAGGCAGATTATTTTCCGTCTGAACCACCAGGGATGTGGGGAATAAATATTACTAAATCTGAACTGTTTCTCTACAATAACTCTACACATATCACCTAAAAGTGTATCTGAAGAGGAGTGACAACGTTGCTATGGATCCAGATGGACAGAACTATGAGGTCAGGGAGAGGAGCTCAAGTGGCAGAGGCCAGAAAGAACCCAGAAATGGGCCTGTGGGCATATTGATCTGTACTGGCATCATGTCAGCTCATAGCAGCTCTTGCCAGAAGACTGACTTAAAATAGCATGTCCCCTTGGGCCTCTACTGCTATCATAGTCCAGGACATATTAAAAAAACCCACTCCTCTTCTTCCCAGTCTTAACATTTTTTGGAAAAGGTAGGTGACAAGGAGTTGCCAGCAGCAGAGCATCATGGTTAAGAACATAGATTCTGAAGCCAGACAGACTGGTTTGAGTCTTAGCTCTGTCACGTATGATCATGTAACCCTGATCAAGTTTCTTAACCTCTCTGAGCTTCATTATCCTCTTCTGTGAAATAAGGATGACAATAATAATACTGTTCTCATTAGGTTGTTGTGAAGACTACATGAGAATTTATATAGAGTCCCTGGACCACTGCAAGAGCTGAATAAATATGAGCTATTATGATTACTTGACCTGTAGACATTTCCTCTAGGCTTAGATAACCTAACAGCTAGGGATAGTAGAAAGAATCCTGAACTAGGAGCCAGGGATTCAAGCCTTGAAGAAAGGGTTGTGGGACTAAAGGTCAGAGATTAAAGGGCATGGCTAATTCCTCATATGTAACATAGTAAAAGCATAGATTCTATGCATTTCCAATGATTAAAATTTTAAGAATCCAGTGAGCTAATTGCATGTGAAAGGACTTGGTGAAATGCAAGCATTCTGTGCAAATACAAGTGGAGAAGGAAGCATTATATTTAGCTGATAATGACTTGAGATTTAACCCTTCTGGGGCTTTCCTGCTATCATGCTGGGGTGTAGAGAAGCAGCACACAGTTCAGACCCCAGGTATTTTCCCTCTAAGGAGCTGTGTCTGCTCTCAAATCTCTTCAGGTTCTCCCCTCCCCATGCCTGTACAGAAGCTTTTAGATGGGCCTGCCACTGTTTAAGGTTCTTGCCACCAAGGCCTCGGTTTAAGAATCCTCTTTCAGCTGTGCCATATATCTAATCTCGCTCACTATGGCCATGCTAGGGACATGACAGTGTGACTGAGGGTTTGAAGCTGACTGTCACAGCTGATGACTCAGCCCACAAGACTTGGAAGCTTCCTGTGTCACCCGCTGCCCAGTTGGCAGATGAAGTGATGTGGAGAGTTGTCGTCCATCACCAAAGACAGAGCAATTGCTTCTGATAGAGATAAAACAATCACTGCGTTTGGATTTCAATCAGATAGAATGTTTTCTGGGAACAGGTCTTAATCAATGTGTGCCCTGCCAGATAGCATGTTGGTGTGCAGTGTCAGCCGAGCGGGAACACCTGTCACTCGGAATACCAAAATAGATCTAATGAGAGAAACTTCCTTCAGAATACACCCGTGCTTCCTACCTCCTTCTAGACTCTGAGACAATTCTTACGGCATGGTTATCTGACTGCTAGCATTCAATATGAGGAAGGAATTTTCCAAAAGGGACTCAGGCCAAAAGGGGGCAAGTGATATGCCCAAGGTCACACAGCCCATCAACACAGAGCTGAGCTGGAATGTGAACCAAAGAAATACTAACAATTTGGGAATGGGACATAATGCTGGAAACCAACCATGACAGGCACTTAAACAATCACTGATACTCTTGGAGAAAGTGTAAAAGAACAATGGTGTGTGTGCTCTCTGCTTCATAATCTAGATGATGGCTGAAATCCCTCCAGCACCGGCAGTCCAAGAGTCTATGATGTGACATTTGCATTGGCAGTCCGCTATTTTATGAGTCCTGAAAGGAAACATCCCTCCTTGTCTGTCTGTTGGGTGCCCATGCAGAAATTTCCCACAGGCCAAACTGAGTTTCCTCTGCCCACCAAGTTGATGGACACTCACTTACATTGATGGGCTTTCCCTTCCTTTAAGAACCAAAGGTGACTCCATTCAATATCCTGTGATATACGATATGCTACTGGAGATCAGTGGAGAAATAACTCCAGAAAGAATGAAGGAACGGAGCCAAAGCAAAAACAACACCGAGTTGAAGATGGGACTTGTGATAGAAGCAAGATTCGATGCTGTAAAGAGCAATATTGCATAGGAACCTGGAATGTTAGGTCCATGAATCAAGGCAAATTGGAGGGGGTCAAACAGGAGATAGTAAGATTGAACATCAACATTCTAGGAATCAGCAAACTAAGATGGACTAGAATGGGTGAATTTAACTCAGATGACCATTATATCTACTACTGTGGGCAGGAATCCCTTAGAAGAAATGGAGTAGAGATGGACATGACTTAAGTGACTTAGCAGCAGCAGCCATCATAGTCAACAAAAGAGTTTGAAATGCAGTATTTGGATGCAGTCTCAAAAATGACAGAATGATCTTTGTTCCTTTCCAAGGCAAACCATTCAATATCATGGTAATCCAAGTCTATGCCCCGACCAGTAATGCTGAAGAAGCTGAAGTTGAATGGTCTTATGAAGACCTACAAAACCTGCTAGAACTAACACCCCCAAAAGATGTCATTTTCATTATAGGAGATTGGAATGCAAAAGCAGGAAGTCAAGAAACACCTGGAGTAACAGGCAAATTTGGCCTTGGGTACAGAATGAAACAGGGCAAAGGCTAACAGAGTTCTGCCAAGAGAACACACTGGTCATAGCAAACACCCCCTTCCAACAACACAAGAAAAGACTCTACACATGGACATCACCAGATGGTCAACACCGAAATCAGACTGATTATATCCTTTGCAGCCAAAGATGAAGAAGCTCTATACAGTTAGCAAAAACAAGACCAGGAGATGGCTGTGGCTCAGATCATGAACTCCTTATTGCAAAACTCAGACTTACATTGAAGAAAGTGGGGAAAACCACTATATCATTCAGGTATGATCTAAATCAAATCCCTTATGACTATACAGTGGAAGTGAGAAACAGATTTAAGGGACTAGATCTGATAGGGTGCCTGATGAACTATGGATGGAGGTTCGTGACATTGTACAGGAGACAGGGATCAAGGCCATCCCCAAGAAAAAGAAACGCAAAAAAAGCAAAATGGCTCTCTGAGGAGGCCTTACAAAGAGCTATGAAAATAAGAGAAGTGAAAAGCAAAGGAGAAAAGGAAAGATATACCCATTTGAATGCAGAGTTCCAAAGAATAGCAAGGAGAGATAAGAAAGCCTTCCTCAGTGATCAATGCAAAAAAATAGAGGAAAACAATAGAATGGCAAAGACTAGAGATCTCTTCAAGAAAATTAGAGATATCAAGGGAACATTTCATGCAAAGATGGGCTCAATAAAGGACAGAAATGGTATGGACCTAACAGAAGCAGAAGATATTAAGCAGAGGTGGCAAGAATACACAGGAGAACTGTACAAAAAAAGCTTCATGACCAAGATAATCACAATGGTGTGATCACTCACCTAGAGCCAGACATCCTGGAATATAAAGTCAGGTGGGCCTTAGGAAGCATCACTACAAACAAAGCTAGTGGAGGTGATGGAATTCCAGTTGAGCTATTTCAAATCCTAAAAGATGATGCTGCGAAAGTGCTGCACTCAATGTGCCAGCAATTTTGGAAAACTCAGCAGTGGCCACAGGACTGGAAAAGGTAATGCCATCACTCAAACTATCGCACAATTGCACTCATCTCACATGCTAGTAAAGTAATGCTCAAAATTCTCCAAGCCAGGCTTCAGCAATATGTGAACAGTGAATTTGCAGATGTTCGAGCTGGTTTTAGAAAAGGCAGAGGAACCAGAGATCAAATTGCCAACATCCGCTGGATCATGGCAAAAGCAAGAGAGTTCCAGAAAAACATCTATTTCTGCTTTATTGACTATGCCAAAGCCTTTGACTGTGTGGATCACAATAAACTGTGGAAAATTCTGAAAGAGATGGGAATACCAGACCACCTGACCTGCCTCTTGAGAAACCTATATGCAGGTCAGGAAGCAACAGTTAGAACTGAACATGAAACAACAGACTGGTTCCCAATAGGAAAAGGAATACGTCAAGGCTGTATACTGTCACCCTGCTTATTTAACTGATATGCAGAGTACATCATGAGAAACGCTGGGCTGGAGGAAGCACAAGCTGGAAGCAAGATTGTCCGGAGAAATGTCAATAACCTCAGATATGCAGATGACACCACCCTTATGGCAGAAAGCAAAGAAGAACCACAAAGAGCCTCTTGATGAAAGTGAGAGGAGAGTGAAAATATTGGCTTAAAGTTCAACATTCAGAAAACTAAGATCATGGCATCTGGTCCCATCACTTCATGGGAAATAGATGGGGAAACAGTGGAAATAGTGACAAACTTCATTGTTTTTGGCTCCAAAATCACTGCAGATGGTGACTGCAGCCAGAGACACTACTTTGCCAACAAAGGTCCGTCTAGTCAAGGCTATGATTTTTCCAGTGGTCATGTATGGATGTGAGAGTTGGACTATAAAGAAGGCTGAGCACTGAAGAATTGATGCTTTTGAACTGTGGTGTTGGAGAAGACTCTTGAGAGCCCCTTGGGCTACAAGGAGATCCAACCAGTCCATCCTAAAGGAGATCAGTCCTGGGTGTTCATTGGAGGGACTGATGTTGAACCTGAAACTCCAATACTTTGGCCACCTGATGTGGAGAGCTGACTCATTTGAAAAGACCCTGATTCTGGGAAAGATGGAGGGCAGGAGGAGAAGGGGACGACAGAGGGTGAGATGGTTGGATGGCATCACCGACACAATGGACATGGGTTTGGGTGGACTCTGGGAGTTGGTGATGGATAGGGAGGCCTGGCGTGCTGCAGTTTATGGGGTCGCAAAGAATCGGACATGACCGAGTGACTGAACTGAACTGAACTGATATACCATAAAGGAAATGAATATGAAAAAGAATGTACGTATGTGTATAACTGAGTCACTTTGCTATATAGCAGAAATTAACATAACATGTAAGTCAACTATATTTCAATAAAAAATTAAATCTAAGAAAAAGGAACCAAAAGTGAAATTTCAGGAAATTTCCTCCATCTGACTGTAATTTTTTTTTTAAAGACTATGGTTTTGGGTGTTTTTCGAGGTGGTCCATCTGCATTTCCTGTGGACATTTCCATCCAATCATACTTCAGAAGAAACAAGCCTGACAAGACCCACCATCTATCTCCCAATTTCATTCTGCTACCTCTAACTTGCACAGACCTGGGAGAGTAAAGAGATTCTAATCTGGTATATTTTAGTTCCAGGTTTTCTCACTTGAAGAGCTTCAGGTCAACATCACAAATATGTTTTTGAGTTTTGCTAAGTATCAAGCACTGTGTATAAGAGCTGTGGCTGTGTAAAGTAGAAGTGGGGGTGCAATGTGGTACACGTCCTCTGTCCTGAAGGAGGATACAGGCTAGGGAGAGAGAGGTGCAAACTTATGTTTGTAAATGTCTTCTATGGTAGGCACAACTGGGAGAGAAATAAGGCACAATTATTATTCCAGTTGAGGGAAGTTCAGAAACACTTCAAGGACAAGAGATTTCATTGCTAAGCTTTATAAGATAATTCAATTTATTTGGAGTTATATGTGTTAACACAGGGACAATCTTTAACACTATTACCATTTAATAAGCGGAAAACCACATCCTAGATTTTAAAATAATATGATCTAATATCACTTTGCTGACAAAGGTCTGTATAGTCAAAGCTATGGTTTTTCCAGTAGTCATGTACGGATGTGAGAGTTGGACCATAAACAAGGCTGAGCGCCAAAGAACTGATGCTTTCAAATTGTGATGCTGGAGAAGACTCTTGAGAGTTCCATGAACTTCAAGGAGATCAAACCAGTCAATTCTAAAGGAAATCAACCCTGAATATTCACGGGAAGGACTGATGCTGAAGCTCTAATACTTTGGCCACCTGATGTGAAGAGCCAACTCATTGGAACAGACCCTGATGCTGGGAAAGATTGAAGGCGAGAGGAGAAGGGAACGGCAGAGGATGAGATGGTTGGATAGCATTGTTGATTCAGTGGACATGAATTTGAGCAAACTCTGGAGATAGTCAAGGACGGGAAGTCTGGTGTGCTGCAATCCATGGGGTCACAAAGAGTCAGACACAACTTAGTGACTGAACAACAGTTCTTAGTGCTAAATACGAGTCCCACACTATGCAGTTTCACATTATCTCATGTAATCATCATAGCAACACTGGGTTGACTAGTAGGTATTCTCATTCCCTGCTGTTGTTATTAATTTTTTTGTGTGTGTGTGGGGGGCTGCAAGGCATGCCTGTGCCCTATGTGTGAGTGCTCAGTTGTGTCTGACTCTTTGTGACCCCATGGACTGAAGCCCTGCAGGCTCATTTTCATCCATAGGATTTTCCAGGCAAGAATACTCGAGTGGGTTGCCATTTCCGCCTCCAGGAGATCTTCCTGACCCAGGGATCAAACTTGCATCTCCTTGTATCTCCTGCATTGGCAGGCAGATTCTTTACCACTGCACCGCCTGAGAAGCCCTGTCATTCCCTTTTTAAAGTGAAAGAAATCAAGTACCAAGGACTTCTAGTCAGTCAGTGGCATAACCTGGATTTGAAGCCTGGCAGTCTGACTCTAACGCCAAGCAGTTTTCTAAAAGTATGGTCTACAAACCTTAAAACCACATGGACGAATTCTCTAGAGGTCCAGTGGTTAGGACTCGGCATTTTCAAGGCCAAGGGAGCAAGTTCAATACCTAGTCAAGGAACTAAGATCCTGCAAGCTGCATAGCATGGCCAAAAAATATATATGGCCCAGGAAACTAGACCACTGTAATAATGAAATAATAGTCACAGAGCAAGTATGCCAATGAACACTGTAGCAATGATATCCTAGGATTAGAAGCTAATCACCTGGGGTGCTTGCTTGATTCAGTAGGACTGGAGTAGGGCCTTGGACTCTGCATTCCTCACAAGGTCTCACATGATGCCTATATGGTTGATCAATAGGCCATACTTTGAGTAGTATGGGTCTAACCCATTCTATCATGAAAATATTGACCTTAATGGGCTATAGAAACATCTCTTTGTCCATACTGGCAGGAACATGAGCCAGAAAACGTTCTGTGGTGTTGTGGTTGTCATGTATGCATTACCAATTCTCACATAAATTAAATAAAATGAGATGTCCTCAGTTCTCAAATGATATTGCATGTAATTAAGTCTTGCTTCCATACTTCAGTAAACACCTTTATTTGGCACTTGTCATGTTCCAATGACTGGGTGAAGTGCTTTCACATGGATTATTATATTTCATTCTTTTAATAACACTATGCAGTAAATAACTGTTTCTCACTTTATGGCTGAGAACAATGATGCTCTGAGAAGTTAAATAAGTTAACTTGCCCAGAGTTACACAGCTAGAGAATGACAGAGCCAGGAATGGAACTGCAAATTCAATGGCCTGATTACAAAGACCTTTTAAAGAAGTCAGGGCAAGACCAGCAGGTTCTAGGTAGGCAGAAAAGGCCAGGGACTAGAAATGGGGCATCCCTCAAAGAGAGCCTCAATGGCACTAATTGCTCCAGGAGACTTCAAGATGGCTGACAATTCGAGTCCTCAAGGGGCAATTCTGCTATTGCTCTTGGCAGGTGCTGCTCTTCCCAACTGCCTTTTAATGAGCTTCCATGCAAGGTATGGTGCACTGTGCTTTGCACATCTAATTCACTTCATGTTCATCAATCTCTTTAGGCTCACATTTCAAATGATCAATTAAAAAACAAAACAAAACAAAACAAAACAGAGAGGTTAAGCAACTTGCCCAAAATTCTATAGCTAATTAAGCAGAAGACCTGGAATTCAAAACTACTCCTGACTGAACACAAAGCCTTTAAAAAAATACATGATGTTATGGGGTTTCCACTTAACTGACTTAGGACCCAGCTGGGCTATCCTGGAGATGAAATATCATCCTCCTTATCCAGAAGGATTTAGTAATGACCCACGGCATCCATGTCTGCAAGTCCACAAGCTCAACCCTCAAGGTGACTGGGACCTGCCTGGTAAAAGAGATGCCAAATATTTTATCTGACCTACCATACTCATGAACTTAGATTCTAGTTTGAGGACATGAATGAGGTGAGGTGAGGTGAGGTGAAGTTGCTCAGTCGTGTCCGACTCTTTGCAACCTCGTGGACTGTAACCTACTAGGCCTCTCCGTCCATGGGATTCTCCAGGCAAGAATACTGGAGTGGATTGCCATTTCCTTCTCCAGAGAGGATCTTCCCAACCCAGGGAAGTTTTCAAATATAAAGAACATGAAATGATAAGTTCTATAAGGGAAATAAAAACCAAATCCTTACTATTCTAATCCTCAACAAACATCTTTGGAAATAAGTATTACTAACCCCATTTGACAGATGAGGCAAATGAGGACTAGAGTAGTTCACTTGCCCAACAACTGAGCTGAACTATGCATACCCAGCACTCTGCCACCAAGCTGGTATTCCTTCCACTGGAGTACACTGGCCATCGGAAACAAAGGCCCAGCACTTTAGCTTCATGATCACACACAACCTCTCATTTCTTCCCCTTTCATAAGGCTTGTCCATTGGTGTGACCTCAGTTTTCATCGATCTTTTCTCTAGACCATTCTAAGTGTTCTTTCTCAAGAGAAATGTCTGAACACATAAATATAAGCCATGGGCTTCTCCTAAGCATTGCTTAATATTTTATTTTCATCAAAATTCTAAGCATAAGCAACATTCAAATTTGCTTCTTTTATGTGATTTGATTAAAAGTCCTGAATAGTGTCTGTATGAATCATCAGCCTTCGTGAAAGCTTTTCTGTAATAGCATTCCCCCTTTGAATAATGTGCCGATCCATTGATTAAATCAGTTCCAACAGTAGAATCAGTGAGGTAAAATTGGCAGGCAGTAAGGTATTACCAGACACTAATTCTCCTTCCTCAGGGTGAGCTCTATAAATGTGTAACAACAGAATAGCTTTGCAATCTTCAGGGAAGTCTATGGTACTGAAATGAAACCCATCAGACAAAAGAATATCTTTTCTCAAGTGCAAATTACCCTGAGCTTTATGAGCAACAGGTAAACAAGTAACTTTTGAAAGTGGGAAGAGAATTGTATTTTCCATTCAGCAAAGGTTTTATTTCACAAAGGCCTGAAGCATTAGTACTTCAGAACAACAGTTAATTTGTCCTCATTCTTTTTCAACCTGGGGCACTGAATACATGGGTTTCAGGAGGGGAGATGGCAGCACACATCACTGAAATACACCAGCTTCCACCGGTAACAGAAAAGTGGCTCGGGGGAGAAGTGTGTTCATCAATTGCATTTCAAAACATCCACTGTGGCTGTTCCAGATGCTGACTTCTTTCACCAGACACTTAGAGCTCTTGAATACTTTGTTTCTTTTCAAGCTACAAAAGCTATTCTTTAGTGATGGCACAAGAGAAAAATACCATCTGCTCCTAAAAGCCTTTGCCCTGGTAGACAATTCCAGGCCAGCCATAAGCACACCCTCACAATTCCACAAAACACCCTCCAGGTGCCCTGAATGAGGTGAGTATAAAGGAGGAAGATTTGCTGCAGAAGGGATAGGCTCCTCACTCCAATATTCTTGGGCTTCCCTTGTGGCTCAGCTGGTTAAGGATCTGCCTGCAATGTGGGAGACGTGGGTTCGATTCCTGCGTCAGGAAGATCCCCTGAAGAAGGGACAGATTACCCACTCCAATATTCTTGGGCTTGCCTTGTGGCTCAGCTGGTAAAGAATCTGCCTGCAATGTGGGAGACCTGGATTTGATCCCTGGGTTGGGAAGATCCCCTGGAGAAGGGGAAAGGTACCAGTTCTAGTATTTTGGCCTAGGAAATTCCATGGACAGTCCATGGGGTCGCAGAAGAGTCAGACATGACTGAGCAACTTTCACTTTCAATGTCACCACTAATACAAGAAGCAGAATCAGAACTGTAACCCAGGTCTTTCATATTCAGGTGCCCACATTTTTCCCTGCTACTGGATTTTAGTCTTTTGAGGGCTAGAACCGTGTCATTCCATATCACTCATAGCACATGGCTGAGGCTCTCACACATAACTGAGAATCAATCAGTATTTGGATTGCCTCTATGGATTTATGTCAAGACCATTTCTCCAGCTCACTCTTAGCTCTGTAAAGATAATTAAGAACTCATATAAATAAACAACCTGCATCACTGCTTCTTCTTGGCCCCAAATCACAATGCTGTTGGGTTGGCCAAAAAGTGCATTCGAGTTTTTCCATAAGATGGTACAGAAAAACCCAAATGCACTTTCTGGCCAACTCGGTACTAAGCTGAGAGTTCTCCCAAGTGTTATTCAATTCTCCAGAACTAACTGCCTTCCCCCACATAGGCATGGTTATTCTGACTCCCCCTGCAGAAAGAGGGATGGATTGTTAAGTCTTTCACTTCCTTGAGTCTGTCATTTTGATATTCCCTTTAACTGCACTTGAGAAACAGCTTAAATTGATAGAGCTTTTTCTAGAGGGCTGTGTGGTTAATATAACAAAAGCCATAGAAATGTGTATACCTTTTGATATAATGTTCCAAACTGTTTTAATTATGAAAGCAAGACATGAAATTTTCTTACATAACCAATAACAGGGCAATAATAAATTATGGTAGACATATTATGTGGCCATTAAAAATAGCATGTTCCAAGAATATATAATGAGTGGTAAGCGGTCACAATATGATGTTTAGTGAATAAGATGGTTCTGGAATTTACAGTCTAGGAAGGGAGACAGATAACATACCAATAATTATAAACAAAGTGAAAGTTGCTAAGTTGTATCCGACTCTGTGACCCCATGGACTGTAGCCTGCCAAGCTCCACTGTCTGTGGAACTCTCCAGGCAAAAATACTGGAGTGGGTAGCTATTCCCTTCTCCAGGGGATCTTCCCCAACCCAGGGATCAAACCCAGGTCTCACGCATTGCAGGCAGATTCTTTACTGTCTGAGCCACCAGGAAGCCCATAAGTATTATGAAACATATTATGAAGAAAATTAGGAGCATGTGTATGTACAGCTTATCTCCTAACACAGTGCATGGCATATAGTAAGTGTTCCATAAATATCTGTTGAGAGAAATAAAGATTGAATGAATGAACACAAGTAAGCAAAGAGTATAAGAAGTAGCTCAAAGTGGTGCTCTCTGCATGTGACTTCTAATATCTGAAACATATATATTTCTGAAAAGACATCACCTATATAAAGAATGGGTAGGAGCCAAACCTCTTCATGTGAAGGGAAAGACAAGTAAGAAATCTAAGAACTATCTGGAGGACCTAGGGGTATTTTTCACATCAGAAATTTTTTCCATAGAAAGATGAGAAGCAGCTGTTGAAACCCCTTCTTTGTGCTTTGCATATAACTCTAGAAAAGAAGACAACTTTTAATTCTTCAGTTAGTCCCAAAGAAGCAAATGGAAAGCAGATTACTTAAAAAAATAGGCTTCTTGTCCTTAAATGAAGGACCAGATCTCAGAGTCTAAGCTGACTGCTTGGGTTTGGATCCCGTGGAACTCTGCTCACAATGGAAGGCTCTGGCATGTAAAACTGGCAAGGCCTTGGGGGAAAATACCCAAATTATCTTTGAAGTGGGTTTTACAATGAGACTTCAACTTATTTTATTTGCCTAAAAATAGTTCGGGGTGAGTTCACAATTTGTAATTTATGAGAGCCTATCTGATGTTTTCATTTTGATTTCTTCTTTGATGTGATATATCAATTGATTTTCTTTTCCCTTATCATTGTTCTTGGATTTGTACAACACAAACTTTTATTTTCAGAAAAGCGATTAGCGTGAAATGTGACTTATGGTGTCCTAAACCATGTGCCTCTATAAAGGGTAAATGGTTATAATTACTATAAGATGAAAGTCATATATTGGATACATTCTTGCAATTATTATAAAAAAATAGCACGGTCATGGTCTCAAATCAAATTAAAGAGGCATAAAATTCAATTTCATTTTCTCAAGATCTGTGTAAAAGTTGAGCACATACAAAATGCGGTTTCAAATGTAACACACTGGCACAGAAGCAGTTTCTGCACAGACGTTGTGAAATGACATATTTCTAGAATTTTCCATGCTATTTCAAGGCCCAGAGCGTGTTTTCTTATGACAACCACACTCTGAACCAGAAAAGTGCTAAAATCTGGTTTGGCAATCCCCAATCTCTCTTTTTCATTAACCCTGTGAGGTAACAAAACAACATCACCTCAAAGTGAAGATGCAAGATGAAAAATGTTGTACTGGCTCATTTCTGTCGCTATTTCTGATACAAAGGAGCAAGAGTTTAAACTTTTCACACTTGTACTCCATAGGTATATTTATACCATACGTTTATAATTCAAAAGACAACTATAATCCACTAGGATGGCTATCCTAAAGAGGCAATAAATAACAAGTATTGGCAACCCTCGAGGACAGCTGATGAGAATGTACAATGGTGCAGGCACTTTGGAAAACAGTCTGGCAGAGCCTCAAAAGTTCAACATGAAATCACCATATGACCCAGTAGTTTCCCTCCTAGGTATATACCCAGAACAGAAAACAGGTGATCAAACAAAAGCTTATATGTGAATGCTCACAGTAGAATTATGTACAATAGCCAAAAAGTAAAGACAGACTAAGTGTCCATCAGTGGATGAATGGACAAACAAAAGTAGTGTGTCTGCACAATGGAATATTATTCAGCCATAAAAAGTAATGAAGGACTGATACTGCCATCAAAGTTGAACCTTGATATCATTTAATTAAATTTAAAAAGCCAACCACAAAAGACCATGTATAGTAACAGTCTACTTATATGAAATGTTCAGTGTGTGTGTGTTAGTCACTCAGTCATGTCCAACTCTTTTGACCCCATGGACTGTAGCCCCCCAGGCTCCTCTGTCCAGGAGATTCTCCAGGCAAGAATACTGGAGTGGGTTGCCATTTCTTTCTCCAGAAATGTTCACTAGAAGCAAATCCATAGACACAGAAAACAGACCAGTGATTGCCAGGGACTAGGGGAGAGGGGAATATGGAGGGCCTGATAATGGGGACAGAATTTCTTTTGGGGATAGGGTGTTAAAAATGTTCTGGTTTAGTGATTGTGGCACAACTCTGTGACTATACTAAAACACAGTCTATTGTGTGCATTGGAATTGTGAATTATACGTTATATGGATTACATCTCAATAAAGCTGTTACTTTTTAAATTCAATTATCAAATAGGCAAGCTGAAAATAATAATAATCATTCTGATAACATGTGTCAACAGTTGAAAATTCATTCATTTAAAAGCACATTATTCAAAGGGGGAAATACTGCTCTTGGTGCTGGGAATATGGAAATGAACATAGCAAAGTCCCTGACTTCACTAAGGGGACATTCTAATGACCCAGCTTTATGCATTCTGGCAGATGAGTGTGACTTTAGGTTTGGAGGAACTCCCAAGGAGAAGATTTTGGGGGCTGGGAGAAAAGCTCATGAACTTCCTTGCTCTTTAAAAAAAAACAGTACTCTTGGCTCTTTTCTGATTTCTACCCCATACAATTATCTTTAGTATCAACTACAAATAGTTCTGATTCTAGAAAAATAGTTCCTACAGACAGTGGCTCAAAACGGCTTTGAAGCTGAATTCTGCCTCCTCATGTGAGGACACCTTATCTGTATGGGGAAAGTCATAGGATGAGTCATGAAAGGAATGGACAATGGAACTTGAAGTTGGTTTAAAGTACCTCCAATGAACTCAACAGCATGAATCATAGCTATGGAAATTACCACAATTGGTTTTGCTTAACTTAGGTCACAGAACTCTCTAGGATTTCTCTTCTTCAAATTACCATTTTCTTCCTGGTCCATCTCTGCTCCATGGACTACAGTGATTATCACTGATGACAACACAGAGTAGGTTTTCAAAGGGGGAAACACTGCTCTTCAGTGCCAGGGGCATCCTGTCCATGTAGCCTCAGGTCCCATTTTCCCTCTAAATATACTGCTTCTCTGCTCGTGCTGGGCAGGTTAGTTCTCTTCTCGTGTTACTCAAAATGCCCACATCTTTCTCTCCAGGTTACATCTCAAGGCCCAGCATGAGTTTATCCTCCTCCAGGAAACTTTCCACAGCTCTCCAGCCCATAATGGCCTTGGTCTGTGCCACAGAGAAGCAGATACTGTGTACCATATCATTGGAGGAGACTACAGGCGAAATTGATGAATACTTATTCAATGATCTCCACTCAACAATAGAAGACATGGATCAAGTGGTTTGCCTCTCTTTCTCTACCTCCCCTAGCACAGTGGCAGGAAGGCCAAAGGTTCAAGGCTAGCACTGATTCTGCAAGCTTATTCTACCTCAGATAAATGAAAGGGCATATTGGGGATCTCCTTTCCTATGTGAAATGATGAAAAAGCTTTCCTATGGGATACAATCAAAGAAAATGGAAGTCAAGCTTCCTTTTCTTTCCCTAAGTAAATTGAGCTTGAATAACGAACCCTGAGACCTTCACTGATTCACCATCTGCCAAGACTACATCATCCAGTTATATAAACGGCAGGCTGATTGGGCTCAGGTCACAGTACCAAGCCATGGCTCTACACTGTTCTCATGCCACTTTTCAATTTTAATAACAATTTATTAATTTCAAATTAATAATTTTTATATTAAAATTTTAATAAATTTTAATTTTCTTGGGGTTAGTTGTGATAGAAATTATCTCTCTTCTCTCTTTTTTCTCTAACAAACCAAGTGAATGTTTCTCTCTCAGCTGGTATGTACTTCAGTGACATCAGTCATAGTACAGGGCTCACTGTTTGGTAATCAATTTCATTTGTCTCAAGTCTTGAAATAAAAAGTCCTGGGAATATGCTACTACTCTAAATTTTCATACATGCACATTTAGTTGCTGGTTATATACTGTATGGGCTTCCCAGGTGGCTAAGTGGCAAAGAATCTGCCTGCTAATGCAGGAGAGGCAAGAGATGGGAGTTAGATCCCTGAGTCAGGAGAAAGAAACGGCAGCCCACTCCAGTATTCTTGCCTGGAGAATTCCATGGACAGAGGAGCATGGTGGGCTAAAGTCCATGGGGTTGCAAAAAGTCAAACATGACTGAGGATGCATGCAGATGCAGACATATACTGTATAGGTGGTCTGCTAGACTAACCCCTAGGCTACTAAAATAGAAAAGAACATGTGATGGGTTTTATGACTACCCTACACAACAGAGAGATCCAGCCAGTCCATTCTGAAGGAGATAAACCCTGGGATTTCTTTGGAAGGAATGATGCTAAAGCTGAAACTCCAGTACTTTGGCACTTCATGTGAAGAGTTGAGTCATTGACTCAATGACTCATTGACTCATTGGAAAAGACTCTGATGCTGGGAGGGATTGGGGGCAGGAGGAGAAGGGGACGACAGAGGATGAGATGGCTGGATGGCATCACTGACTCCATGGACGCGAGGCTGAATGAACTCCAGGAGCTGGTGATGGACAGGGGAGCCTGGCGTGCTGCGATTCATGGGGTCGCAGAGTCGGACACGACTGAGCGACTGAACTGAACTGACACACCAGAAGGTTATGAATCTCATCAATGTTTCTATTATACATTTTGACAAAATAAACCATGAAAGAATGGTTTTCTTCAGATGTGTTTAACAATGGTATGATCATGAGGGGTGAGCGGTTCATCAGATAATGTGTAAACAATGGTATGATCATGAGGGGTGAGCGGTTCATCAGATAATGTGTACCATATCATTCGATTGTGCAGGCAAAATTGAGAAAATTTTGAAAGGTCAGGGAGGTACAATATAGCTGAAAAAGAACTGTCTGAAGACTATGGATTTTAGCCCCAGGAGCTAATCTAAAAGACCTAACAGAGTACATTAATGTGACGAACACGACAGATACTTTCAGAGACAAATCAGCAGCATCTACATCTTCTGGTATCTGAAACTCAGGCAAAGAAAAGAAAGAAAAACTAATCTGCAAAGCTTGTCCTATGTGAGTGTTCAGCTGTCTAGTGCACATACCACTAAGAGACACTACTGCTGCAGGAGGACTCTGTGCATTGCCTTCAACTTGATTTTACCCTCTCTCTTTGTAAAAAAAAAGGATGGCCAAGGTTATGGCCTTGGTCCTGTGCTTCCTCACTCGATCCTAGCCTATGAAGTACAGTCAAACTCACTACCTATATACCTTTTGCATCTATTACATTCAGATATCTAGTGCTTCCCACCCATTAGCCAGGATTCACAGCCACCAACCAACCTTGTCAGTCTAGTCTTCCACTATTTGCTTGCTCCTCCATTCAAGCCAGGCCATCTTTTCAGCAGCCACCCCTACCCCCAGCTCCCACTGCAAACCCACCAAATGCACTTCACTCAGGAAGCACAGCTTGTGCCTTTTTGCCCCATCTGTAATGACCTCTCTGCTTATCAAAACCCCATCCCTATTTTTTAAAATCCAGTTTAAGACTGACCACTTGGGCCTATACACTCCACTGAATCCCCCCTCCCTCTTAGTTCTTCATTTGACAGTCACATGCTAATTTGCATGATGAATGGCATAACACCAGGGGTTTTCAAAGAGAGGTGATTTTGCATCTCAGGGAAAATGAAAGTGTGGCAACGTCTAGAAACATATTTTGCCAGGCCTAACTGGAGGGGGCTGCTACTAACATCCAGTGGGTTAAAGTCAGGGATTCTGCTAAACACCCTACAACATGGACATCCTACAATTTCCACAGAACGACATCCCACAACAAAGAGCTAGACCACCCAGAAAGTCACTGGTGCCAAGGCTGAGAAACCCTGATTTACACATATGTAAGTGTTGTCTTCTCAACTGGATTGGAAGCTCTCTGACCAGGAACATTGCCATTCCCAGCATCTAGCCCAGTGCTGAGTATACACGGCAGCATTCCTTGATAAATGTGTGTGTTTAGTATATGTCATCATCTATTCGGTTGAGTAAAAGAGAAGAAAAGTTCATCTAAAATGATGGGTTTGGTTCTATCTTATTTTTATCTAATGGACTTTAAATACCACTTTTAAAGAATGTCACTTTAGAATTATGATCAGTGTCCTTTCTTCTTAAGCCTTTTATGAGATGGATGACTCTCAGTAAGGAAATGGGAATAGCAAATAGCAATGGAGTGTCTCAAATTGTTTATTGTGCTGGAACTAAAGAGAATAGAAGTCTTAAGCTTTCATTTTCCACTCAGTTGTGGCTGGATGGATGAGGAGCAATTAATTCAGCCATTCAGTAGACATCTAATGAGCTGCAACTGTGTGGTCAACTCTGGGCTAGGCTCCGTTTTCAGGTTTTGATTTGATGCATTCATTGCTAGGAGCCGAATCCCTGTCATAGAATACATTTTCCCACTGAAGCAATGCTGCAATCTTGACCAGAGGATAGATGTCAAGTATATCACAGATATGACCATGCATAGAGCCTAAACCAATCATAACTACATCATAATACTGATTCTCTAAGAAATTCAGAAAGAACATTGCTCTCTAAGTTCTTTAAAGAAATAATGGTCTAAATACATGATGTGTATATTCAACACACAAAACACAACTCCACTGAATTATAAAGCCAACTCAAAACCTAATATAGTAGCTATAAAATGGATATCAAGTACTGTGATGAGTCATAAATGGATTTGCCTTCTACTAATTTGGAAGGACTCGCAGAGTGGTGTGTGAAGCTGAATGGAAAGCCCTAGATCTTTTAAGAAGTTGTCTTAAGGAAGCCAGAGTTGGCCTTTTCTTTATCTCTAGAATCTTCTTAATACTTGGGAGCTCTCACAATGTTTCACCCTTGCATAAAAGCTACATCAAAATCTTTAGCTGATCCTGGGCTTCCCTGGTGGCTCAGTGGTAAAGAACATGCATACTAATGCAGGAGACACGAGTTCGATCTCTGATTCAGGAAGATCCCACATGCCTCAGAGCAACTAAGCCTGTGCACCAGAACTACTGAGCCTGCCCTTTAGAACCAGGGAGCCGCAACTACTAAGCCCACGTGCTGCAATCCTGCACGCCTCCACAACAAGAGAAGCCACCAAAATGAGAAGCCCATGCACCACAGCTAGAGAGCAGCCCCTACTCGCTGCAACTAGAGAAAAGCCTGCACAGCAACAAAGACCTAGCACAGCCAAAAATAAATAAATTCATTTTTTAAAAAGGATGAAGTTTCTGACCTATCTAAAAAAAGATTAGGTGATCATCAGTGCTACTTTTAAAAAAGTGCCTCCAAACAGTTTTTTTTTTTTTTTAATTATAAAAACAAGAAGACAGTATTCCAGAATGGAGAAACAAATGCAGAGAGAATTGATTTGGGGGATTTGAATTAGGCAGCAACCACCTAGCCCAGCAGCATAGGCTGAAGGAAAGGGGCACAGAAACTGCCAGCATGAACAGTAGGGCTGAATCAAGTCAAAAGCAAAAAGTCTATTGGCGCTTCGGTTGGGACAAGTGCTGTGTGCAGCTGGGCAGTGGCTGTGATTTTGTGGCAGTTAAATCCATTCTGAAAACAACAGACTCTATCCTTTAAAACCTGCTTCACACCTCATTGAAGAAACTTTATATCCTTTCCCCAAACCCACGAGGACCATCTAGTAAATGAAGCTGCTCTGAAAGCAGATTAAATGTGCAGGCTGCATTCTAGCCATTAAACCTCGTCTAATCTAAGAATTACTGAAAACTCATAATTTTCACCAGATATAACCATCACGTTAAAATCATTTCAAGGAAAATGCCCGAAAGAGTACACTGTAACTGTCAGATGCTGATATCTTAGAGGGTAGTTTCTAATTGGATCAAAATCTCTACAGTCTTTTAAAAAGCTCATTAAGATCTGAGCCACAAAATAAACTTGAAAGAAAAGAATGCAAAGCTTCTTTTAATTAATGGAGGCAAATTGCAATATTTGCAGAAGTTGATTTGGGGACGATTCATTTGGGATTGTTACAGCAAATCCTATAAGCCTCCCCAAGGTTCCCTCTCCGTCTCCCCCTTGCCACATTCAGCACACACAAGGATGACAATAATTGGTATTTTCTTCAGACTTTTACCATGTGCCCGATCTGTGCTAAACACATGGATAAATTTCCTTATTCTCCCAATGACCCTAGGAGGTAGGTCCTCTTACTATCTCCAGTTTACGGAGATAGGAGGAAATTGAGGTCCGGAGAGGTAGTGCAGAACCAAAGTCACAAAGTCAGCCAGGGGCACAGTCACCATTCCACCCCACACAGTCTGACTTCCGAGTCTACTGTTCTAGCTCTACTTTCCATCAGCAGCCCACTTTCACTTGCATCCCTTCCCCAGACGGTCTTCCACCACCATCAGCTGCAGTTTTTGTCAGAGTGGATGCAGCTACCACCACAGGAAGACACGAGAAACCTCCATGCGCATGCCAGGTCAGCTGCACGGACTTCATGCTGAGCCCATTCCTGGCCTACATAGGAGCCAAGTTTTATAGATCGTTTTCAGTCTCCACGTGGCCAACCCTTCCCCCATCACAAGCTCTTGTACCCGACTGCCATCTCCCCAAGTGCCCTTAAAATGGAGCCTCCTTTGGCTCCTTGAGAAGTGTCACCATCATCCATTTGGAGAAGGGAGCCTCCTTTGGATATCTGAGAAGTGTGGCCTTTTCATAGTCCAAAGAGTTTCTGGACCCAAACTCTCCTTTAATACAGAATTGTCCTCTTGTTTCCACTTTACCTTTGCTGAAAACAATGTCTGACCTCAGCCCACAGTTGTGACCATTTATAGAGTACTCAACCATGTGCCAGGCACTCTGCACACATCACTGAAACCTGCGGATCATTCCACAAGGTAAGCAGTAGTATTATTCCTATTGTGCAAGGGAGAAACTTGAGACTCAGCTAGATTAACTGATTTTCCCAACATAACACAGCAAAGAAGTGCTGCTGGCAGGATTGGGGCCTGGAGCTATAAGACCACCTAGACCAGGTCATTTCACTTTCCTGACCCTCAATGTCCTCCTCTATAACAGGAAGGAAATAAAGAGTTCTTACCTTTGAGGCTGCCGTGAGGATGAAATGACATACTGCATAGAAAACTTTAGCAGCATGCCTGCACAAAGGAAGCACTCACGAATGAATAACTTCCTTCCCTTGCTAAGGAAAAGGCTTCATGGAGTGGGTCATGATTCACAGGCCTCCGGCCCCAAGAGGACTGAAGAAAGATCTAGAACTCGTGGGAGCTGGGCCTTGACCTTGTCTAGGAGCAGGAGCTCAGGTGGCTTTGTGTTTCCTGATCAAGATGTGCTCTAGCGCATACCTAGCTATAAGGTTTCTCACAACCACTGTTTTACTAGAAACTACAAAGGACAGGATTGTTTTCCTGTTGGGTCAGTGATGAATCCAAAATAATGTGTTAACAGAACAGACTTGTGGTTACCAAGGAGGTGAGGTAGTGGAGGGAAAGAACTGGAGTTTGGTATTAGCAGAGGCAAACTAGTATATATAGGACAGATAAACAACAACTGTATAGCATGGGGAAGTATATTCAATATCCTTAATAAACCATGATATTAAAGATTATGAAAAATAATATATATATACATGTGTATATATAACTGAATCAATTTACTATATACCAGAAACTAACACAACATTGGGGAGGGAGGAGGGAGGGGGGTTCAGGATAGGGAACATGTGTATACCTGTGGCGGATTCATGTTGATGTATGGCAAAACCAATACAATATTGTAAGGTAATTAACCTCCAATTAAAATAAATAAATTTATATTAAAGAAAATTTTTAATGGTAGTGTTAAAATGAAAAGATATAGATGTAATCCAATTAGTTTAAAATGCTAAGAGATTCCCTAGAAATAAAGTAATTTCATACCTGGTAAATCTAATCTTCAATATATATACAAAATACATGGAAGACAGTCAAGCTGAGTCTCCAATGATGAACTGAAGGTAGGAAAAAGTGGTGAGGGGAGAGGAAACGCTTTCCAGGAAAGGAAAGGCATGAAAACAGAGGTGTGTGAGGAAGTAGGGTAGTGTCAAGAATGGCGAGAGCAGTGAGACTTGTAAGGGAGAGGGTTTGCTAGAGAGGTTAGCAAATGTCACATGAAGAAGAGCCTTGGATACCACGCCAAGAAGCAGAGCATTCACCCTGTGTTTTCAATGGTGTTCTGCAGAAGGTTGCTGGCATGTGAGCATGGGGAAAAGGGCTGATTCCATAACGAAATCCATTTGAGATGTTGAAATATACAAAGTTAAGCATGGTTGTCACTGAAGGACTTCTAGGGACATTTAACATGAATTTGAACCTCTAAGAGGACAGAAGTATAGTATACAGGTTTTCCAGAAGCAACTTGAGACCACAGTCCCGTTTTTCACATCCTATAAGACTAGGGTGCAACTAATATGCTTTGGGAAATGTAGGTTCACAGAGCCACCAAACAGCTTGAATAGGGCTTTGAAATACCTCTCTATCAGCAGCGTGGAGAACAGACTTGTGATATGAAGTAGAATCTGAGAGATATATTACCAAACTCTAGAACTACTCTAAGCAAGGGAGAGAAGAGAGGTCAACTTTGAGAAATATTCATGGAGCAGAATCCACAGAATTTGAAAGACTGATTTGGATGAGTGGATGAGTTTCTGGCTTGGTAGATCATGTGGAGGGAGATTCCACTAATGAAGTATAAGAAATATACAGAAGGACTGAGGTGGAGTTGTGGTTAGGGGAAATGCTAGATTTCTTTCTGGGGTGCATGGGGTCTTAAGTACCTGTGGGCTATCCCAAATGAGGAAGCCCAGCAGGCAGTGGGATGGGTGAGGCTGAAGCTCAGGAGAGAGGTCAAGTCTCCAGAGGTCGATTTGGGAGTCGCCAGCATTGAGATGGTGGGCTTACCTGGTGGCTCAGATGGTAAAGAATCTGCCTGCGGTGCAGGATATACAGGAGACCTGGGTTCGATGCTTGGTCAGGAAGATCCCCTGGAGAAGGGAATGGCTACCCACTCCAGTATTCTTGCCTGGAGAATCCCACAGACAGAGGAGCCTGGTGGGCTACAGTCCACGGGGTCGTGTAGAGTCAGAAACGACTGAGCGACTAACACACACACAGAGCAGTGAGGTGGTGCATCATGGGAATGGATAAGGTTGCCCAACTGAAGAAAGAGAGCGGTCCGTATTAGTGCTAAATACTACGAAGAGAGGTTGGATATGGGTTGATTATTAGGGTTGAGCTTGAGGTTTTAGTCATCAATGACCTAGGGGAGGAGAGTTTGATTGGAAATGTTGTAATAAAAGCCAGATTTCAAGGAAGCAGGGAAGAATAGAAAGCAAGGCTCTGGAAAAGAAAAATGTAGAACACATTTGGAAATACAACCTGAAGGAATAGGAGGCGTTTATCCTACAAAGAAGACAGCGAGAAGGGTCATGACAAGTGATATCAAAGAGGCATGGGAGTTATTCTGCATTTCCCCAGAGGGGACTGATTTCAATTACCTGTTAGACTGACTCAGGTTCCTGCTCAGGTTGTGTGACCTGGGGTAAATCATGTCAGTGAGTTGACCCCTGGTTTCTGAATTCACAAAATGATAGTAATCATAGGCACTTCGTGGAGTACTGTGAGCATTATTTACTAGGGTGACATATGGGTGAATGTACAAATCCCATTGCTTCGCACATAGTAGATGCTCCCTAACAGTTCACCCTCACTCCATATATCCCAGCAACAATGAGATAATGCCAGTACTCCTTTGCAAACTCTAAATCTTGACATAGCTGTATGTGATGGACAGAGAGGGTCTCTGTAAATCTCTTGAAATTTTCATTTTGTCAGGAACCTGGCACCTGCACAGACATACAATGTCTCTTTCACAAGCTCCACACCTTGTTTTCTTAAGTCAGTCATCATGATCAGAAGCAGCCGGAGATGGTCTCCCCTTCATCCCCATCCACATACATCTAAACCGGGTCCTGGGGTCCTGGCAGAGCACAGTTCCTTCACAATAGCTTTCCTTCACCAGGTGCACGTCTTGGCATCCTGAGGGACACATTGAGCCAGGGGCTTCCAGTCTGCAATCATTGCTTTCTGGGAACCCTTTACTTAGGCTCCGATAGCTCTGCCTCCAGAAATCCTCTCCTATTCAGGAAGGCTAGCCCAGAGTGAGCAGAAGGTCTGTGTTCTTGGGGAGTGTACTGATAAGGAAGCCTGGAATGCAAGGACGATGAGGCCTTCTCCTGGGGCCTCCGAAAAGTTTCCTCTCCACAACTTCCTTCTCCACAGTGAGGAGTTACAAAGTAATGAAGGCAAGCAATTTCTCTAAAGGCTTCTCTGGTAGCTCAGCTGGTAAAGAATCTGCCTGCAATCCAGGAGACCCCAGTTCGATTCCTGGGTCAGGAAGATCCCCTGGAGAAGGGATAGGCTACCCACTCCAGTATTCCTGGGCTTCCTTGGGGGCTCAGATGGTTAATAATCTGCCTGCAATGTGGGAGACCCTGAGTTTGGGTGGGTGCAATTGGGAAGATGCGGTGGAGAAGGAAATGACAACCCACTCCAGTATTCTTGCTTGGAGAATCCCCATGGACAGAGCAACCTGGTGGGCTACAGTCCATGGGGTCACAAAGAGGAGGACACCACTGAGTGTCTAAGCACACACAGACATACACAATGAAAGCAGGGTTATCAAAATGGTCATTTGAAAAAACTAGAAATATTAACTCGGAAGCAGAGGCGTGAAATGGAGGCAGTCCAAAGCAAACCAGTGATGTAAGGTGCTGAAGGAATTTGGCATGTGAGTTCTGAGCACTGAGGCCACCAGAGATACTTGTCACTCTTGTCACAATGAAGTATGTGACTCGATCCCTAAGTTGCAAGTGGATGAGTGAGCAAAGCCAGAAAGTGTCCCCCAAATTGAATAATACACTCCTTTTTTATTGAAATATAGCTGATTTATAATGCTGTGGTAATTTCTGCCATACAGCAAATTGATCCAGTTATACATACATATACATTCTTTCTCATATTGTTTTCCACTATGGTTTACCACAGGGTATTGAATATAGTTCCCTGTGCTATACAGGAAGACTTTGTTGTTTATCCATCTTATATATACCAGTCTGCATCTGCTAACCCCAAACTCCCAATTCATCCACTCCAACCCCATCCCTCTTGGCAACCACAAGTCTGTTCTCTGTGCAATGAGTTGCTCTCAAAGTCCATGGTTCTCCAACACTGGCTGTACATTGAACCCCCAGAGGAGTGTTTATAATTACAAATGCTCATGTCAACTTCTAAAAAAACAAAGATAATATAAAAGTTTAATTACAAAAACACTTGTACTGAAAGCGTGGCATTTCAACAGTTTCAAATACATGTACACAATTCTTTTTCCTAAAACATCATCTTGATAGAAATTTTTAAAATTCCAAATGCCCAAGATTCACCTGCATCTTAGGAGATGGGGGCCTGAACCTCTATGTGTTTGAAAAGCTTCCCAGGTGATTCAGTTGTGCGGCCAAAATTGAGAGCACTGTTCCAGTACACTACATGCAAAACTCCCAGGTCCAGGGCCTAGCGCGCATTCTGGGAGGGTACATGAGAATCCCTCTCCTGCTTTCTCTCAGCAGATAACAACACACCACTGAAGGAAGCCAAATGTGACTGGACCGGCACCTAGAAGCAATCCCACAGAATCCTGCCATTTGTGACAACACTGATGGACCTTGTGGGCATTATGCTAAGCAAGATAAGGCAGACAGAGAAAGACAAGTACAGTATGATCTAACTTCGATGTGGAATCTAAATAACCAGAGCTCACAGAAACAGGATGTGGTTGCCTGGGGGTGGGGCAAATGGGGAGATGTTGGTCAAAGGGCAGAAACTTCCAGTTACAGGATGAATGAATGCTGGGCATGGAGTGTACAGCAAGATGACTGTAGGTAACGATACTCTTTTGTGTACTTGACAGTCACTGAGAGAGTATGTCTTATATGTTCTTAGCACACACATAGACACTCACACAAACAGTAATTACACAATATCACAGATGTGCTAACTAATCTGATCGTGGTAATCATTCACAATATATATGAGTACCAAATCATGATACTGTTTGCCTTAGATTTACACAATATGTCAATTATATCTCCAGGAACCTGGGGGAAAAACAACCTCACAGTCCTTCAAAAAAAGTCCTAAAGAAGAGACCAGACAGTATATGAAATCTTTACTTGATAGACTCATGCAGTCACTGGGCACCAGACACCCCCTCTTCCCTAGTTCAGTTCAAAAAGTGAATCTTTGTCCACAGCAATGGACCCCTGAGCAGTTCCAGACTGCAGGCCCCAGTTTTAACAGTCACAGCCAAAACATCTGTTAGCTCTCTCTCTCAGCCTTTTCAATATTTGATATAAACCTTCTCATTCTGTTACACTTTTCAATTTTCAGCTGCATTTGAGTCTTTTCAACTTAATCGAGGCAAAAGAGTATGATTAAATTGTTCTATCAAAATCAAGCGTTGCCGTGTCGCTTTCTACATCACTCCCACAGAGCCCTCACATGGAAACTCCATCACATGAGACTTCAGGCTGCTGCTGAGGCCCAAGTGTGGCCCTTGGAAGTGTTCAGAAGACAGAAATGTGGACAACTGAAGCATGAAATTGCTTTGAAATGATGAAGCAAAGATGCATTTTTCTTCCCAATCAAATCCTCTCTGCAAATCCTGACAGCAAGCTTACTCACAGACCTGGAAATCTATTCTCTAGCATTGTTTTTCATACCTTAGTCTCCTGTTCAGCCCATCACCCTGTAATGAAGCACATTTACCTTTAGATCATTCACAAAGAAACACATTAACATCGTTGGACATTTGGAGGATGTTTTCTAACACAACTGCTGAATTGAACTGAGGCACAAAAATACATTCTGCCAGTTCCAAAACACTCACTGTTACAGTGGCAGTGCCAAGATGGAAGGCAAAATTCCGGGCAGCGTACTCCTAGAAGTGGACTGGGTTCACTCCCTCCCAGAGGTAGAACCATTCAACAAAGTGGAGACAGGGAAACTAATGACTTTGTTTGCATACTTGCAGTTACTGGGGTATTATAAAGTTATTTCATGAATTTGTACCCAGCTGAGGGATGCTGCACTGGAGTCAGAAAACCCGGACTCCATTCTTGGATCTGCCACTAAATAGCTATATAATTTTGGAAGATACAGATTAGTTGAATATGCCCAGATCTATGGCACGACGTGTGAGCTGTGTGACCATAGGCAAGTTCCTTAACCTCTCTGTGCCTCTGTCAGCCCTTCATCTATAAAATGGGAATTGTACTGGTTTCTCCTTCATAGCACAGTTTCAAGGATTAAATGAGTTAATATAAACACTGGAATGGTGACTGGCATGTGGGCACTGCTTTGTAACCATTAGTTATCAACACTCTGCTTTTTGGAACTTCCCTGGAGGTCCAGTGGTTAAGACTTCACCTTCCAATGCAGGGGGTGTGGGTTCAATTCCCTACTTGAACAGCTAAGACACTACGTCCCTCACGGCTGCTTGCTTTCCAGTAAAATCCTGAATTTGTGGCATAATTGGGGAATGAGTCATTCTGGTTAACTGAGTTTTCCAGATGACAAAGGTTTCATAATTTTCCCTTGGCGTCGCCAGCTGTGCCCCGGCCCCCTCACAGCTGCATGTTTAAGCCCGCCATTCTCTTCACTCTCTCTGCTTCCTGTCTTTATTTCTATTACTTTCTTCCTCCCTTTGTCCTCCGTCTTTGGAAGTGTTAGTTACTCAGTCGTGTCCAAATCCCTGCGAGCCCATGGACTGTAACCCATCAGGCTCCTTTGTCCACAGAATTCTCCAGGCAAAAATATTACAGTGGGTTGCCATGCCCTTCTCCAGGGATCTTCCTGACCCAGGGATCAAACCCAGGTCTCCTGCACTGCAGTCAGATTCTTCACCATCTGAGCCACTCATGTATTCTCTGGACCTTCTCCCAGTTTTACTCTCCTAGCTCCTATTCACCTTCAAGTCTTAGCTTAAACATGGCTTCCCACACTAAGTCAGAGGCCCCTCAAATACACTCTCATAGCACCTGGTTCTTTGCCTTTTATATCACTCACCACCACTGAAATTATGTACTCAGAAGTATCTTTGAATGAATGCATTTGTATTCATCTGTCCATTCATTCCTCCATCCTTTCAATCACCCAAGCCATTCTTTTCTTTTTGGTCATGAAACTAATTACAGTGTTTTTTGAATAATCCTTGAAGTCTCAGTATTTGGCTCTTTTTCACAGTTTGCAGAATCTTTCTTTGCAGCCAAAAGCGAATTAAGAAAGGAAATATATATCTCTAAAACTATCACTGTTCTGGCTTCCTGAGGACATTTTCTGAGGGGCTGACAATCAATTTTAAGATGTATGTTGGATTTTTTTTTTTGGTTAAAAGACTTAAATATCCTCTTCAAAGAAAATTTTGTGTCAAGATATGTTCAAATTCAAAGATATGGAATGGTGACAATCACTTCTCATTATAGACATAATTTTTTTGTAATACATTCAGGGAACCACTCTACAGAAAAGTGATTATCAGTAGACAGACCATGATCTATTGTGACAAAAGCTTTAATTTTTACCATTATTTTAAATACTTAATAGCACAGTTAATCTTTAATCAATATTTAATATTAACTTCTAATAAATATTTTGTAGTCAAATTAAAGGATGAGTTAGTAGCATCCTTTTATAACTCCTATTGCAAATGTAATATTCCTAAAAATATGTACTCACTGTGAGATTTTAACAGAAAGTACTTATACTCATCCATGGTGGTTAGAAATCACCATCCAGTTTGTTAAAAACATTTTCTTTTTCAGGTGTCCAAATAATATTTCCTTACTTTGCACTGGTTCCCGTTAAAGTAAAAACTAGAAGCAGCTTTGGGATTGAACAAACAAGAAAGTTTTCCTTTTCCCGTCTCTAAATAAGCAGAAAAATGATGACGAGTGAAAGGGAGAACTCAATGCTGTAGGTTTTAAAATTGACTCCTTTTTTTTTCTTGAAAGTCTCCATTTCCTATTTGGAACATGAAAAATTTGTTTTGTGGCAGCTGCTTTCATTAATAGAATCACTACCCTCTTGTGAAGAAAAACATCCAGGCTATTTCAATCTCACAATTGAGTAACCGGATTTGGGTTCTTCAAGGCTCTGGGAAAACATAAGTGGGGAAGAACAGGGTGCCAGTCTTCATGGTAGAGCAGCTATCCAAGTGGGAGCAATGGCTAGGGGTAGACACAGCTTGAAACTGCAAGTCTATATTTCCCCCTCTTCCAATAAGGCATCAGCTCTCTTCCAGGGCATTCTTTATTCTGGATAATAGAACCAAAGCTAGGGGGCAGCCATGTGGGCTGCAGGGAAGCTATAGGTCCTAAGAGCCAGGAAGAAAAAAAGGGTTAGGAATCAAAACTGGGATAGAGACCTATTAGGCTAGCCCAGGCTTCTGAATTGGCAGTGCAAGATCAAAATCATTTGGGATACACTTTTTTTTTTTTTAACGTAACAGTCTTACTGAGATATCATCCATATATCACACCATTCACCCATTTTAAGTGTTCTAATCAGTGTTCTTAGTGTATTCACAAAGTTGTACAACCACTACCACCATCAATTTAAGAATATTTTCAACACCCTAAAGAGAAATTTCATATTCTTTAGGTATCATCTCCCAATCTTCCCCTTTCCTGTATCATCTGGCAACCAGTGATCTATTTTCTGTCTCTATAAATGTGCCTGTTCTGGATATTCCATATAAATGAAGTCATATAATAGGTAATCTTTTGTGACTGGCTTCGTTCACTTAGCATAACATTTTCAAGATTCATTTATGTAGCAGCATGTATCAGCATTTAATTCTTTGTTTGTGGCTGAATGCTATCCCATTGTGTGAAAAGATCATATTTTTTTTGTTCATCAGTTGATGGACATTTGAGCTATTTCTACCTTTTGGTTGACATGTGCTTTAAGGTACAAATGTTGAGTTACAAATAGGGCTCAAAATCAGGTCCATAGTAACTCCAAGGGATTCCCTGAGAATGTTTCCTAAACACATGATGCAAATCTCCAAAACAACCATGCCAGGCATTGTGCTAGATGCTGGGCTTACAGACAAGAATGGGACATGGCCCCTTCCTTCAGGTAGAAAGAGCATTCAGAGAGAGAGATTAAGATTGAGAGAGAGAGAGACACTCTTACTAAAAATGGTCCCTATCTTACTTATTAATCTTGGCTGGCCTGCCAGGGAGTTGATCAGAAGCTCAAATTTGGTGGGAGAAGGTATTAACCTAAATATTTATATAAGAACATTTGGCTTGACCTATATGCTTGTTCTTCTATTCTTTATGATACTCTAAGCATGAGAGTCCCTTGGTCTGCAAGGAGATCCAACCAGTCCTTTCTGAAAGAGATCAGCCCTGGGTGTTCTTTGGAAGGAAGGATGCTAAAGCTGAAACTCCAGTACTTTGGCCACCTCATGCGAAGAGTTGACTCATTGGAAAAGACTCTGATGCTGGGAGGGATTGGGGCCAGGAGGAGAAGGGGACGACAGACGATGAGATGGCTGGATGGCATCACCAACTCGATGGACGTAAGTTTGAGTGAACTCCGGGAGATGGTGATGGACAGGGAGGCCTGGCGTGCTGCAATTCATGGGATTGCAAAGAGTCAGACACAACTGAGAGACTGAACTGAACTGAAGCATGGTATACAGATGTTAAATCAAGTACAATTAGAGTCAAGGCAAAGATGTTTGGTGTTTCCCAATTAAACATTTTCTCAGAGCAAAAGAATCAAAGTAGCTAGGTTGCCAATAATGTGCCAAGGAAGGAGCCTGAGAGAAAGCTGACAAACAACAATCTAAATCTGACTTTGTTCATATTGTTATTCCTTTTGGAATTTCCACTGCTTAATTATAAACCTGGAATTGTGTGTGATTCATTCTTGACAAGACCATATGTGCCCATGTTGCCAGAGTCTAGTAAAATAGATATTCCATGCCATGTTTCAACAGTCTGCCATTTGTAAAATTAGCAATTTCAAGGAAGCAAAAGGCTACTTGCCATTTTGCTGGATCAACACCTCATTTGATCTGCTTGCATATAGTGTGAGTAGAATTCAAGAAAGCACAATTTTGTCTCTAGATAAATAAATTTGAATACAGAATAGATGCAAGGCAGTGTCTTGAGAGACAGGGTTCATTTAAATCTCAAACTAGTTCTTATACAGAAATGTGGTGCTGGAGCTTAGATGAATGTTTCCTTCTTCTCTGGAAATGGCCTTCAAGGACAAGAAAGCTTGTCCACCAAGGGGGTGGATAGTACCAATTTACTCTCATCTAATGGATGATGTCAGTTACATGACTACCCTCTCTTACATTTCTCATAGTCACTTATATTTATGTGGTGCTTCTGATTTCTAGAATACTTTCACATAATCTCATTTTAATCTTTACCATGAATGAGGAATACACAGTGGGAAGGGATGGTGATGTTCACTGCATAGATGCGGAAGTTGTTATTAGTAGTAATAGTTAAGTGATTCGCCCACAGTCACACACCTCATTATTGGTAAAGCTGGCCTTGGTGTCATATATTCTGAAGTCTAACCCTCTTCCACTGCCCAGGACTGCAGTCTCAGTTTCATGATCCCTGAAAACCTACAGGTGGCAGAATTCCTAGGGGGACAAAGGAAAAGACAGTTCAACTGGGAGAAATAGACATCTGTTTTCAGCTTTTTCCTTCCCCTCTTTGCCTGGCTGGGACCATACCTTCCCTCCATTCCACTGACACTGGGAGGGAATAGGATGGTGATGAAGCCATTTGGCAAGTGTTTCAAAGCCATTTGCTTTCTTCCCTCTGTTTGACTGCAATCCTAGGGGCTGAAGTAACTTGGAGTTGTCTGGAAACCTCCCTGGGAGAGACCCAGGTGCTCCCATTCCCAGGACTACTTAGGCAGATCTGGCTGATTTAATGTCTGAGCCTCAGTTTTCTCATCTGTAACACAGAGCTTTCCAGGTGGCACTAGTGAGTGGTAAAGCCACCTGCCAGTGCAGGAGACAAAAGGGACTTGGGTTTGGTCCCTGGGTTGGGAAGATGCCCTGGAGGAGGGCATGGCAACACATTCCAGTATTCTTGCCTGGAGAATCCCATGGACAGAGGAATCTGGTAGGCTACAGTCCACCGGATCACAAAGAGCTGGACATGACTGAAGCAACTTAGCGCACACACACGCAGCATGGAGCTAATGACCTCCCTCTCACAAGATCCTTGCTGGAATGACACGAGAAAATGTTAATCAAACTTTTACCAAGGTGCCTGGCATGTAGCACTTACTGATCACTTGCAGATATTATTTTGAATAAATTCTCAAAGCATAATCATATTTATTAAGCATGTCCAGGGGAAGAGGGCAGAAGGATGGTTTGGGTCAAGGGTGAGACACATACATAGTGAGAATCCTCTCTGAATTTCTACTTTCAAGGCAGATATTGCCTTCCTAGGGACCTGCAAATCGCATCTAACATTTCTGTTCTCCTTATGAAAGCTCCTTAATAATAGCTATTTCCCATCCCCCCTATTGAATTTCTTCTGCCACCTGGATACCATTTTCCACTTTTCAATTCTGCCTCTGCTAGATGCCACCATGACTGAATCTGGACTAGGGTTAGCTCTAAATACTCACCATATGTTTTCAATAAAGCGAATAACTGTGCCCTGATTTGTGTTGAAAGTGGCAATCACACGTGGATGGGTAAATTTAAGGGGAGCAATTTCTGAAGGACTTTCATTGTCCTTCCAGTGCCCATCCCATCAAACGCAATGCTCAAGTCTGAACAGCAGTGTGGCTTTGAAATAAATCTATAGATACAGCCCAATCCATGGAATGACGGCAACAGGGCTATTCGGAGTCCCTGAAAGGGACAAGGGAGGCAAGGATGCTTTGTATTTGGTTACCTCCTATGTTTTCAGTGAGGGCTGAATCTCTGCCATACTGATATTATTTTTCAGCCTACATTATGCAACTGAGAGCTTCCGATAAACCCCAAGTGCTAAAATCATAGAAGGGAAAGAAAACGTAGGGCAGAGGTGAATGGTGAGATTTGTAAATAAACTACATTATGTTCTTTGAGCCAGAAAACTTTAGTACTCCTTGATTAGCACACCTGTTGGTCCTTCACAAATGGATTCTGGGAAGGCAAAAGCATTCTAATGGAGGCTATTAGGCTGAATTCAAAAAAAAAAAAAAAAAAAAAACCGAAGAGACTTCAATCCCAAGAAGTCTGTAGCCCACCAGTGCTAAAAACACACAAAGATTCATTTAATCTGTCATGTCCTTTCTCCTTGATTGCAGTGGGTACTTGGTGGATGAAGAGTGCTATGTAATTTTTGGGAAAAAGTATGTTAACCTCAAAGCAAAATCATGTGGTTGGAAGCTGTAATCCCAAGCTCCTGGTATTTTCCAAGTCAGATGAAAGCTGAAGCCTTCGGACTGTCGAACTGCAGATTGATTACCTTACCACCCTGTAAAACCTGCTTGCCAAGAACCCCATCACGACTGGAATTCTGAGCTCTTTCTCCTGTCTGGAACTTGACAAGGAAAATGGGATTCCATTTAATACTGAACTGTGCAAAAGTATAGCTGTCATCTTGAGACTCTTGAGTGAAAATATGACTTTGGATCCAGTTCTTTCTCTCCGGCAAGGTGGTAGAGTATGCACACATGCATGTAGCTAGGTGCTTAGGTAACACGTGTGTGCATTAGGAAAAGAAGGGGCCCACGTAAGGAAGGAAGCAAAAGGGGTGTCTACTGCATGCTGCAGTGCACAACTGCCCAATCACACAGCTGTCAGAGAAGTCCAGGATTTAGGAATGGAGGGCTTGAGATTGAGATTCTCATCCACCAGGAAACTGAGGTCCAGAGAGGCACAGGGTCCTCCTAGGGACACCCAGCAGAAGAGCCAGCAGGGACCCTCGTCTTCCTGTTTGCAAATCATCATTCCCCATGCCACGCTGCCTCTTTGTGCTTAATGAATTGAAGCATTTTTCTTTTCTTTATGCTTTTTAAGGTGCATTTGTTTGTGTGTTACTGTAATTCAGGCTTCATAGCACACTGATGCATTCCAGCACTGTCCTATCTGCGCTTTTATAAAAATATGCCCCAAAGCATGTCAAACCATACAGTTATTAGTTATTTTAAAGGGAAAAATGGTCCAGTAAACCTCTACAGAATACATCATTTGAGTTAGCATAGTAAAAAATTGATTTTTTAAATAAAATCATTTTGAGAAGACAAGCGTTTGGCTTGGAGGCTGATGCCGAGTCTAGTGTGGACAGGCCTCCAGATCTTCTCATTGAGCTGCCACTATCCAGCCACAAAGTCCCAAGTGTCCACACTCCCAAAGCACTCAGCACACAGAGTGTGTCCCTTCACAGTAGCACTCAGCCAAGTGCTATAATCATCTGCTTATCTCTTTTCTCCCCTACCTGACTGCGATCTCCTCAAGGATGGAAATGTCTTCATCTTTGTGTCCCCAGACCCAGCAAGGGGCCTGACCCAGAGTAAGTGTTCAGTAGATGCTTCTTAAATAAATTACTAGAGTAACATCAATCCACTTTATGAAGTTATTGTATGCCCTTTCCCCAGGTACTGGATTATGACCAATTTATGCCCTCAAGCCTAATGATCTTTTGACAATTTCTAGTGGCCCATCAGAAAAGTAAGATGCCATCTTGGTTCTTTGTGGTGAAAGGTCAACTATACCAAAGGGAAGAACTTTTGAGACAGAGCAGCAGCATCAATAAGAGGTAAGCTTCTAGGCTATGGAAGCCTCTTCAGAGAAACTGGTGGATAGGACTTGGGATAATTACAAATGCTTCTGGAAATGTGTATCTGACTGAAACTATTTCTAATTAGACACAAATGAGAAATGCGAAGTACTACAGTAGGACAATGCTGTCCCCCGTCAGCCCTTAAACACTGATATTTCACTGTATTTCACTGATATTTCACTGTGTTTCATCCCCGACATGGCCAGTGTCAATCTCCATGTGAAGCACTGTGCCCTCTTTCATTTTTGAGCTGTTGAATCTGCTTCAGCCAGTGACTGGTTTTACGATCAGTATGAAGGGCAGGATAACCTCTCCATGAGCCTCACTTCCTTAATCTGTAATGTGAGGATAACACAGGATTGTGGAAAGGACTGAATGAGATACTTCGTGTGAGATGCCTAGTGTATTTCAAAAGGTCTCAGTAAACTTAAACTATTATTCTCCTTCTCTTGGAAAGACCTTACAGGACAGGCTTTTCTCCTTACTTGTTGGCAAAGGTTGTAGGGAAAGGGCACAGTAAAGATAAGGTAAGATGGAGTGTGAGAGATAACCAATTCTTAAGAGTCTAGAAGATGCCAGAACAGTGGTCCAGAGCATCTCACTCCCACCATCCCCTATGCTGACTGCTGCCCCATATGCCTATCACAAGCCCACAGCCTGCCCTGGAGTCAGGAGAACCTCATCATACCACATGCCCAATTTTATCACTAGGAACAGTAAAATACCACACAGAAGGATCACAAGAACATGACTGGTTTCTGAGTATTTTCCTGCCTCCTGATTCTGGTGTTTCAAGGAACAAATGAGCAGCCCCATATCACAGAGGTTAGCTCAGACCTCCAGTAGACGTTAACCCACAGAAAAGACATCATATGGTTACAAACATTCTCCTGTCTTCTCAGTCAGCCCCCTTTGCGGCTTACTCATTCTACCTCCCTCCTCTTGTGCAAGATTCATTTTATATGATTTGATTAGTTTTACTACCTTGAAAATTGAATATTGATTATGAGATAAAGTATGGAAAGAAATATTAACTGTCTTGATTTGGAAAGGGGACTTGTTAGGGTTGTCCTCCAATGGATTACACAGTTAACTTCCAACACTTTGGACACCCAGATCAGCAGGATTTCAGTGCCAAGTGGCAGCTGTTTCCTTCCTCTCTTGGTCCAACATGGGAATAAAATGTAAGTTGGCCTTATCTTGGGTCCCTAGGATGTTCCTGGAGAACTTTTGCTGCCTGAACTTAAGTGAGTAGCATTTAACCTGGATTTAACCTGGTAGTTGGAAGGAAAATATTAAAATGGGTGCATCCTCAAAGGATTTGAGAAAAAGGATAGTTCTAAGATGCTCTGTGGAACCATCCTGGCAAGCAGGAATCCAAATCTTTTTAATCAATACCTAAGGGATCCAATTAAACATATGTCTTTTGTTTTTATTGATAACAAAAAAGTGGTACATCAGAGAAATACAGGATGAGATGTTTTTCCTTTCTAGAGGAAATAATAATGCTAAGCTGCAAGGTGGATGGTGGAGCTTTTATAGAGGCTTACAGTGCTTGTAGATTTTAATTGTGACCTGTTTCAAATGAATACATTTAAACATTGTTTATAATACAAAATACCTGCATAACATGCAATTAGATAAATCTACTCTTTAATGGAGGTATGTGTGAAAGGCTGGCGATAAGAACAAGTAAGGCCATAAACGGTACTAAAGAAAGCTATCATAGTGTTACTATAGCTAGTGAAGACCTAACCCAGGAGAGAAACAAAACCCCAGACACATAAAAATAATGACACTCATTTACGTACTCTGTTTACTGCTTTGGCCTAAAGGCCCAGCAGCTCAGTGATGGTAACACATTTCAATAGGTGTGTGTCACACTACCTTTGTAGTTAGCTTTGATCTGAAAGGAAAGCCAGACGCCTCTTTTCTCCATCCTCATGGTTTGTGGTTTGCTCCTGAGGCAAGGCTGCCTGCTATCTCTCGCATTTCACAGAAGAGAGGGAGATGGAAAAATGGTAACACTTTCCTGGGAAAACAAGCCTTCATTCCAAAATCAACTTGGAGATTTGAAAAACAGAGCAGACCAGCTGTTCCCTCTAGAAGACGACTTCTTTCTCAACCTCTAGGAAGCTAACTAATCTATCCAAGGACAGTTGATAATATGTGAAAAATCACTCAAGGCCAAGGGAACCGTGGGGCTCCAGGAAGGCACCTCCCCTTCACCCTACAGAAATTCACCAACATGGTGCAAAGAATTAAGACCGGAAGTCAGGCTGATTTGCCTTAGAATTTCAAGAATTCTGGACAAGTGACTCTTGGAGCCTCAGTTTCCCTATTTGTAATGTGTATAAAAATAGTAACCTGTTGCTGCTGCTGCTGCTAAGTCGCTTCAGTCATGTCCGACTCTGTGCGACCCCATAAACGGCAGCCCACCAGCTCCCCTGTCCCTGGGATTCTCCAGGCAAGAACACTGGAGTGGGTTGCCATTTCCTTCTTAACCTACCTCCTAGAATAATTGGTGGTATTAAATTAAATAATATTTTTAGGCCCTTTGAAGATGCCTGGCATATATGAAATTTTTTTAATACTTTATTCTACATTACAATACTGTATTTGTTTTGCCATACATTGACATGAATCAGCCACAGGTGTCCATGATCTCCCAATGCCGAAGCCCCCTCCCACCTCCCACCCCATATCATCTCCCTGGATCATCCCCGTGCACCAGCCCCAAGCATCCTGTATCCTGTATTGAACATAGACTGGCGCTTTGTTTCTTACATGATAGTGTACATGTTTCAATGCCAAAGTAGCTTTTCTTAAGCAGCAGGCATAAGGTTAACACCTGATTCCCTGTACAAAGAGACAGCACCAGACCAGAAGGCTCTTGCTGTCAACTGCTTCACTACTATGACAGGGCTTAAAACTCCCAGACCGTTATTTTTATTGTTGAATCAAAACTATATTGAGGCTGCTGCCTGCTCTCCCGGCGCGGCCACGGTCCAGGCTGAAGCACGCCGCCTGGGTATCTGGGTGATCCATGGGCTGAAGCGAGGGCCGCGATGACAGATTATGGCGAGGAGCAGCGCAACGAGCTGGAGGCTCTGGAGTCCATCGACCCTGATTCCTTCACAGTATTATCAGAAAATCCACCCAGCTTCACCATTACTGTGACATCTGAGGCTGGAGAAAATGATGAAACTGTCCAGACAACCCTCAAGTTTACATACAGTGAAAAATACCCAGATGAAGCTCCCTTTATGAAATATTTGCCCAGTTAAATCTAGAAGATAATGATGTAGCAGACATTTTAAAATTATTAGCATTACAGGCAGAAGAAAACCTTGGTATGGTGATGATTTTCACCTTAGTGACAGCTGTGCAAGAAAAATTAAATGAAATAGTAGATCAAATAAAAACTAGAAGAGAAGAAGAAAAGAAACAAAAGGAAAAAGAAGCTGAAAAGCAATTATTCCATGGTACTCCTGTTACAATTGAGAATTTCTTAAATTGGAAGGCCAAGTTTGATGCAGAACTCTTGGAAATTAAAAAGAAACGAATGAAGGAAGAAGAGCAAGCAGGAAAAAATAAATTAAGTGGAAGACAACTATTTGAAACAGATCATAATCTCGACACATCTGATATCCAGTTCTTGGAAGATGCTGGAAACAACATGGAGGTAGATGAGTCTTTGTTCCTGGAAATGGATGACTTGGAGCTGGAGGACGATGACGACGATCCAGACTACAATCCTGCTGACCGGGAGAGTGACTTGACCGACTGATGGACTCTCCCGTCTGCAGAGAGGCTTGACTGCCACAGCATCTGTGGCTATGCTGAGAGGGTGTTGATTTTCCTTTCTTTTTCTAAGAAAAAAATAATTTTCAGGAGAATATTCTTCTGATGGCTTTCATCATTGAACTTAATAAACTGATCTTAAAAATTTCAAAAAAACTATATTGATAATTTATATATGAAAGTTAATGGCAAACTCAAATAATTGGCTTTATTTATACCTTTAAGCCTATGCCTGTTCTAAAAGTGTGACTCCAGGGAAGAAACATGCAGAAAGACTGTTGACATATGGTTTTCTTACTCAGGCTTCTTCCCTGAGCTTAGGAGGCTGAATGAGTCTGTGGGAGTTACCAATATCCCTGTGCAGCCACAGTGTCACCTTGACCCATGTCGGTCACGTCCGTCACACCAGCCACCACTTAGAAGAGGCACAGATACAAGAAAATACATGCGCCAGAGGCTGGAAGCCAAAAAGTTTTTCTTGGCTTTATCCTAGGGGAAGAGGCTGAAGCCCACATTTTAGACTGCAGGGTGCTAAGACCTCTAGCCATGTTCACTGCCCTTCTCCTGCTTAATACAGTCACAAGACAGAGTCATTGGCTCTGCTTTTCCACTGGAGTGGTAGTTTGAGCTTTCAAATGGATTCCTCTTTAAAGCAACTTACTGAAATAGCCAGATTGCCACCACATTTCCAAACCCATCAAGATGGAAGTTGACACCAGTACAGTGTACAGAGAAGACATTCTGATGGATATGTAAATAGCCCCCAATTGTCACTGTTCACATTGTCAGTGTGGTTCTTGGGGTACAATATGAAAGGAAGGAGGGCTACAGGGAAAAAGAGGCCAGGCCCCACCCCGTAAAGAAGACTGTGATAGGGAAGCTCAGGATGTAAGGTGAGATTGGTAGATTATGTGTCTGATGAACTTGGAGTGTCAGCTCTATCTACATGGGGCCACCTCTGGCCTTTGCTGGTCTTTGTCAGCTTGGCCTGTTGGTTGTACACAGAAGCATGGGGGGCAAACCAAGGGAGAGTTAGCTATTAAAAAAATATATCTCCCCTAACACCAGTCCTGTAAGTGTGAAGGACGCAAGAGCAGGGGAGGAGCTGGAGGTTCCGAGATCTTCTCAGCAAGATCTGGTCTAAAAACTCTCCAGCCTCCCTGCCTTCCTCCTTCCCCTTGCAGCAGGTCAGTCTCCCGTCTGCAGCTTCACAGCCTAGGACCCCTCGCTGACACAAAGACCCAGATTGCTATGTCTGCACAGCTCAGCTAAAAGAACCTTTTCCTTCAGAGACCAACCCTCCAGATCATCCACCTCTTCCCCGGCCCCATGCATACCTCATCCCTCCTAAAAAGGCATTTCATTATGGTTGGCCAGAAGGTGGACCTGCAGAGGAGAGCTCAGAGTTTCTACCTCCTGAACGGTAAACTTTCCTATCCTCCCCGCTCTCATTCAAAACTGGGTATTGTGTATCTCAACAATTTCACACTTTGTAAAGCATATTAAATTTAATATCTTACAGGTATTCAAATTAATTCTAGTACACAAATACCCATTAAAGACCATCCTGTTTGAACAGAATGAATGGACTAGGAGTTGTTCATTATACAATATTTTGCCTTCCAACAGGATATTGTATCTCTATCAGCAGAGCAATATTAATATGAATATCATCCTGATAGATCTCCTTCCAACCTGGATATTCTAAGATTTTGCATTTCTCTATAGAAACTGTCTTTTAAGGGAGAACAGGGTGCTAAGGTGATTGATATTTGCTGACATGTGACTTGGCCTCGGTCTGTCACATCCAGAACCAACTGCTCAGAATGATGGTACACCTAAATAAGAGCAATTCCATCCGTTTTACAAAGAGAAGCTAATCATACATTCTCTCCTCCTTGAAGAGAAGATTCTGATGGAGGAAAGAAAAACCAAAGAGGCTGTATATCCATCTAACCAATACTGCCACCACTCTTAAATTCTTCCTAATCCTTTCAAGGCACAAAGTGAACCCTTAGCTAAAAATGCCACAAAAAACTCATCTCGCTTGTCCTACATGAACTTATAAAATTTCTTCCCTTATAAATCACTCAGCACAACACAGACACACAGACACATGAGTTCGGGAATATAAGTGCTGATAGTCTGCAAATAATTCTCAGACTCTCCATCCCTATGATCTTCCAGACAGCTAAATGCCCCAGAGTGGGGAGTGGCGTGATAGGAAATATTTACAGTTTCCAGGCCATATGATCTCTGGTGCAACTACTGAACTCTGCCACTGAAGAGCAGAACTAGCCAGAGACAATATGTAAATGCATGAGCATGGCTATGTTCGAATTGAACTTTATTTATGAACACTGAAATCTGAATTCCATGTCATTTCCCCATACCACAAACAGCATTCTTCTTTTAACTTTTTGCAACTGACTACAAATGTGAAAATCATTGTTAGTTCCCAGGCACACTGCATTTGGCCTTTGGGTCACAGTTTGCTAACCTCTGACCTTGGGGAACAATGTATAGCACCTTGTATTATTCCTACCTGAGAGGGTAAGGCAGTAATAATATTTATGATGACATCTGAGTCCATGATAGGTGCCAAGGACTGTGCTAGGCTATTTAAAGTCCCTTATGTAATCCTCATAGCCAACCTGTGAGGTGGCGGCTAGTGTTCTCCTCATTTTACAAGTGAGAAAACAGATATAAGGAAGGTGAAATGACTTGCCCAAGGATGGGGTTACTACGTAGAAGAGCCAGGATTGGAAACACATCACACTGACTCTAAGACTCCCCCACTCCTTATCACTACCACACTTTATACAGAACAGGACTGCTAGGTCCACTCTAATTGGACTACCCCTATAGTATCTTCCCTGGTGGCTCAGAGGTTAAAGCATCTGCCTCCAATGCAGGAGACCCGGGTTCGATCCCTGGGTCAGGATGATACCCTGGAGAAGGAAATGGCAATCCACTCCAGTATTCTTGCCTGGAGAATCCCATGGACGGAGAAGCCTAGTAGGTTACAGTCCATGGGGTCGCAAAGAGTCGGACACGACTGAGCGACTTCACCTTCACCTATAGTATGAAGTCCTCTCTCAGGAAGACATGAATACAACAGTTGCAATGAAAATGCCATCAGGTACATGAACTAGTGGACCTAAGGCAGCCACGATTCAGTTAAAGTCTAAGGCACTCCCAGAAAATTGCAGAGGAAGGTAAACTTCCAAACTCATTCTATGAGGCCACCATCACCCTAATACCAAAACCTGACAAAGACACCATAAAAAAAGAAAACTACAGGCCAATATCACTGATGAACATAGATGCAAAAATCCTCAACAAAATCCTAGCAATCAGAATCCAGCAACACATTAAAAAGATCATACACCATGACCAAGTGGGCTTTATCCCAGGGATGCAAGGATTCTTCAATATCCGCAAGTCAATCGATGTAATTCATCACATTAACAAACTGAGAAATAAAAATCATATGATTATCTCAATAGATGCAGAAAAAGCCTTTGACAAAATTCAACATCCATTTATGATAAAAACTCTCCAGAAAGCAGGAATAGAAGGAACATATCTCAACATAATAAAAGCTATATATGACAAACTCACAGTTAACATTATCCTCAATGGTGAAAAATTGAAACCATTTCCCTAAAGTCAGGAACAAGACAAGGGTGTCCAATTTCACCACTACTCTTCAACATCGTACTAGAAGTTTTGGCCACAGCAATCAGAGCAGAAAAAGAAATACAAGGAATCCAAATTGGAAAAGAAGAAGTAAAACTCTCACTGTTTGCAGATGACATGATCCTCTACATAGAAAATCCTAAAGACTCGACCAGAAAACTACTAGAGCTAATCAATGAATATAGTAAAGTTGCAGGATATAAAATCAACACTCAGAAATCCCTTGCATTCCTATACACTAATAATGAGAAAGTAGAAAAAGAAGTTAAGGAAACAATTCCATTCACCATTGCAATGAAAAGAATAAAATACTTAGGAATATTCCTACCTAAAGAAACTAAAGACCTATATATCGAAAACTATAAAACACTGATGAAAGAAATCAAAGAGGACACTAATAGATGGAGAAATATACCATGCTCTTGGGTCGGAAGAGTCAATATAGTGAAAATGAGTATACTACCCAAAGCAATCTACAGATTCAATGCAATCCCTATCAAGCTACCAGCAGTATTTTTCATAGAACTAGATCAAATAATCTCAAGATTTGTATGGAAATACAAAAAAACCTCGAATAGCCAAAGCAATCTTGAGAAAGAAGAATGGAACTGGAGGAATCAACCTGCCTGACTTCAGGCTCTACTACAAAGCCACAGTCATTAAGACAGTATGGTACTGGCACAAAAACAGAAATATAGATCAATGGAACAAAATAGAAACCCCTGAGATAAACCCACACACCTATGGACACCTTATCTTCGACAAAGGAGGCAAGAATATACAATGGAGTAAAGACAGTCTCTTTAACAAGTGGTGCTGGGAAAACTGGTCAACCACTTGTAAAAGAATGAAACTAGACCTCTTTCTAACACCATACACAAAAATAAACTCAAAATGGATTAAAGATCTAAATGTAAGACCAGAAACTATAAAACTCCTAGAGGAGAACATAGGCAAAACACTCTCCGACATAAATCACAGTTGGATCCTCTATGATCCAACTCCCAGTATACTGGAAATAAAAGCAAAAATAAACAAATGGGATCTAATTAAAATTAAAAGCTTCTGCACAACAAAGGAAACTATAAGCAAGGTGAAAAGACAGCCTTCTGAATGGGAGAAAACAATAGCAAATGAAACAACTGACAAACAACTAATCTCAAAGATATATAAGCAACTTATGCAGCTCAACTCCAGAAAAATAAATGATCCAATAAAATGGGCCAAAGAACTAAATAGGCATTTCTCCAAAGAAGACATACGGATGGCTAACAAACACATGAAAAGATGTTCAACATCACTCATTATCAGAGAAATGCAAATCAAGACCACAATGAGGTACCATTTCACACCAGTCAGAATGGCTGCGATCCAAAAGTCTACAAGCAATAAATGCTGGAGAGGATGTGGAGAAAAGGGAACCCTCTTACACTGCTGGTGGGAATGCAAACTAGTACAGCCATTATGGAAAACAGTGTGGAGATTCCTTAAAAAATTGCAAATAGAACTGCCTTATGACCCAGCAATCCCCTGCTGGGCATACACACTGAGGAAACCAAAATTGAAAGAGACACATGTACCCCAATGTTCATTGCAGCACTGTTTATAATAGCCAGGACATGGAAGCAACCTAGATGTCCATCAGCAAATGAATGGATAAGAAAGCTGTGGTACATATACACAATGGAGTACTACTCAGCCCTTAAAAAGAATAAATTTGACTCAGTTCTAATGAGATGGATGAAATTGGAACCGATTATACAGAGTGAGGTAAGCCAGAAAGAAAAACACCAATACAGTATACTGACACATATATATGGAATTTAGAAGATAGTAATGATGACCCTCTATGTGAGACAACAAAAGAGACACAGAGGTATAGAACGGACTTTTGGACTCTGAGGGAGAGGGAAAGGGTGGGATGGTTTGGGAGAATGGCATTGAAACATGTATACTATCTTATAAGAAATGAAGTGCCAGTCTATGTTCAATGCAGGATGCAGGATGCATGGGGCTGGTGCACAGGATGATTCATGTAGATGATGTGGGGTGGGAGGTGGGAGGGGCTTCGGCATTGGGAGATTGTGTCCACCTGTGGCTGATTCATGTCAATGTATGGCAAAACAAATACAGTATTGTAATTAAAAAATAAATAAATAAATAAAAATTAAAAAAAAAAAGTCTAAGGCACTGAGACTTGATTTTCCTTGAGTTCTCAAGAATTTAAAATGCTTGATTTTATTCAAAAAAATAAATAAACTGCTTGATTTTTCATAGTTGATTGAGATAAAACAATAAAAGTAACCTACAAAGAAAAAGAGGTCAGATGGGCAGAGTTGGATAGAGGTGAGTCTTGAAGGGGTGGGCGATGGGAGGAGGGAGTAGACAGTGTCAGGGCCCATCCAAATAGAGACTGGCTTCTCTCTTGACTCAGTTTCTGTAACTCTTTAGCAGGCAAAGTTGCTGAATGTGGTAAAATGGAAAATGTTAACACCTACAGAGACTCAAAACAATTCAAGAAACAACTGATAGATTCTTTGCTGTGAGAAGCCAGTGCATTGGAAATAGAAAAGTCATGAGGCATGATTTTTGGCTGAGATATTAATACAAGTTAGACAACAGGACACTAAGAAAGTAACTGAAGGCACAGTGTTCTGGGCATCAGAGCCAAACAGCACTAGCACTAAAAGGCTCACAGCTTCGAAGGTAATGTCATGACAGAGGGCTTCTGTTTGCCTTCACTCAAGAGGCCTGGGAGAAACTGAGCATCCGTGTCTGGATATTTGCTCCCAGTAGGAAAGTTCCTGAAACCTCTTATGCAACTGCACTTGAGGATACCCAGCCCATAAGACACTTCAAGCTTAGCTGACTTGGTACATTCACTTGCTGTCTTAAAGTGTCCCCACAGCCTTTTCTTGCCCATCTGCAAATCTTACCCTGGGGAGCTGCTCAGAAAACGGCTTTCCCTAAATCTCTCCAGAAGATCAGGTGGGTACATTAAAATTATTATCTGAATAAGACAAAGGGTAAACAACAACAACAAAAAGACACATACAGAAAAAAGGGAGCTGTTCCACTCAACCCCCAATGACTCCCCAAAAACCTCTTTTCACACTTCCAAATGTCATGCTCTATACTTAAATTAACATACTTTTCTTTCAGACTGGGGAGAAAAGTATCCCATTTGTTTTGTCATTTTTAAGTGTGCCTGTAATATAAGTGATTCCTGTAACTAAAGGCTATGGGGCAAAGGAGATTTTATTTTGAAACTCTGCAGTGCCCAGGGCTCACTGCTCGATACCACCCCCCGCCACCCCCAATCCCAGCAATTGGGAAATCAACATAGTCTAAGGCACTAGGCAAAGAAAGCCTTTTGGAAGCAACTGCTACTTGGCAGTTCAGGAATTCCAGGACCCTATGGGGGTGAAGAGCCAATGCCCATGCCTCAGAATAAGGATGCTGACAATTTAAACTCTGGCTGCCCAGGAGAAGAGTCCAAAAAGTGACAAACATGAGGAAATTGAAGCTGAGTGGCTAAGAGTTGCTAAATGAGAGCCCTCAGTTATGTGAACAGAGCTGGTGCGTGGTGGTCATCAGATCAGCACGCTGGATCACAGCCTTCCCTCTAGCGACTCTCAGCAGGGCTTGGGTAGACAATGAGCCGCCACACTGCCTCCATACAAGACTGCTTGAGTGGCAGTGGCGTGGATTCATGGATTCCGCAAATGTGTAAAGGAGGGTTTCTCAGGCATGAAATGCAGGAAGTAGAAGGTGGGACCCAGGCATCAGATTTTAAACAAATTCTGGAGAATTCCATGGACAGAGGAGCTTGGTGGGCTACAGTCCATAGGATTGCAAAGAGTCGGGCATGACTGAGCAACTAACACTCAGGTAGGTGATTCTGATCCACATGGCTTCAGGACCACACTGGAAGAACACTTTGCCCTACTCAATCAGAATTTCTGAGAGTAGTGCATGTGAGCAGTCTGCAGAGATTCATTCCACGAAAGTATTTTCAGCACTGATTCTGTGGGAAGCACTACAGACGTCAAATCCCACAGTACCATGGCTCCTGCCTTTACTATACTCACACATGACCTGCATGGGGAACAGACATCTTCAAGCACGTGTCTAATCCCCCATTTTGACTAAAGGTCTAAGGAACAAAATTCTCATACGACCATCTAAATAAATGGAGTTTTCTTTTTTCCCTTTTCTTTCTTTTTTTTGGCCACTCAGCTTGTGGGATCTTAGCTCTCCAACCAGGGATTAAACACAAGCCCTCAGCAGTGAAAGCACTGAGTCCTAACCACTGGACCACCAGGGAATTCACTGTGGAGTTTCTTCCTGATTCTTTTCTTTCCTGCTCATTTTCTCCTTGCACGGATTAGTATTCTGAGAAAGGTCTTGTCCAAGCAACAGTCTCCACTTTATGATCCTATCCCATGCCCCATAAACCACCCCGATGATGCTTCATTCACATTACTATGAGCTTCCCAGGGACAGAAATACATATAATAACGAGCAACACAAAACTAACAATGACTTCCTGACCTGCATTGAACAATAATACCTTATCAGGTTAACTCCAACTGCATCATTCTTTGTAAAAACTAAATGACTATATCAGATTGTCTGAAACACAGATAAAACTTGTTTAAGCCTCTGCCTTCAAGGAACCAAGCAGCCTGATTCACGTGCTAGAACTGAGGAAAAAGATATTTGCTCCCCAACTCACAATGCCTAGATTTCTGAACCTTTCATGATCACAGTTATAATCTTGATGCCAAGAGACACCAGACTGGTATTTCTGAAAATGTTGATCATGAATCACCTGCATAAGAATCACTCAGGGATGTTCATCAAATATGCAGATTTCCCGACTCTCTTTAACATTCTAGAGTAGATTAACTGCATTAGTGCTCCCAGTTAATAGCCTCTCTATAACCTTGCCCTTTGCCCTGTAACTTTGTAGACCCCTCTCACTCTGAATCTGAACTCAGCCATGTGACTCGCTTTGTCCAATGGGGTAAGAGCAAAGGAGATACAGTCAGAGACTTGAAAAACTTGTGGGCATTACTACTTGCTCTCTTGTAAGACAGACCTATGCAGTACTTTGAGAACAATTCTGGGCTAATTTTTTCAAAGATGAGAGGCCCTGAAGAGGAGATATAAGTCATTGCAGCTGAGGCCATCCTAGAAAAGCCAACCCCTAGCTGACCTACCTGCTAACTGCAACTGAGTTCAGCTCTGCCTGGCCAAGTCTGGCCCTGATCAGCTAAACTATCCAACCAACTTTCCCACCAGCAATGCACAAGGGTGCCAAAGTACTGACATCCTCAGCAACTCTTGTTATTTTTGTTTGGAGGGTATTTCATAACCATCTGAATGGAGATGACATGTGGTTTGGATTTGCCTTTCTGAAGAGTTGACTCATTGGAAAAGACTCTGATGCTGGGAGGGATTGGGGGCAGGAGGAGAAGGGGACGACAGAGGATGAGATGGCTGGATGGCATCACAGACTCAATGGATGTGAGTCTGAGTGAACTCCAGGAGATGGTGATGGACAGGTTGGCCTAGCATGCTGTGATTCATGGGGTCGCAAAGAGTCAGACACGACTGAGCAACTGAACTGAACTGAACTGAACTGAATAATGAATGATGTTGAGCATCTTCTCATGTGCTTATTGGTTATCTGTATATCTTTTGGGAGAGAAATGTCTACTCAAGTCCTTTGCCCAATCGAGTTGTTTGTTTTTGTTATTGCTGTCTCCATAAGTATTTTACATGGTATAAATGGAATAAGGTTTCTTAGACAAGTAGAGAATTCTAAATTAAAGAAGGAACAAATCACGAATGCCTCAGACTCCGTTTTAAAAAAAGTTCTTAGTTTATCTGTACCCTGTGCATCTTTTCTTCATAACCTTATCTCACAGGAGGGGCTCAAGTCCACAGCTAATCATCTCTCTGTGGTCCAGTAGCTGTGTTCTCCTGCTTCTCTGGGATGTTTATTAATTATCTTATTTCTCCCCATTTATTAGGTGCCTGCTGACTGACTCATTTCTATCAAAATATGTTATTGGATTTCCCCATCCTAAAGATAATTTCTCTGAAATCTGCTTTGCCTTCAAGATTCTGGCATCACTCTACACACCTTACTAGATAAGTTTCTGGAAAGAGTAGTCAATACTCAGTGTCTCCAGATATCCACTTCACATTCATATTTTAAACCACTGTCACGTGATTTCCACCCCTAACAGAGACTTGATCAGCTTCCTATTCCTCAACAGCCTCTTTAATTACTAAATCAAAGGGACATTTTTCAGTCTATCTGACTTGGCCACTCTGTAGCACTCGACAATACTGAGCACATCTTCCTTATTGAAATCCCCTTCTCCCATGATTTTGGTGATCTCGCCCTCATTCCGAGTCCTCTTCAACTGTTTCCTCTTGGTTGTTTGCTACATTTCTTCTGCCCAGATTCTGTCCTTGCTGTCCCTCAGGCTTCAGATCAGTATATCCATCTGCTTATTGGACATTTGCACTTGGAAGTCTCAGAGGAAGTCTAACTGCAACCGAACTGAACTCACTTTCCTTCCTTCTCCAAATCCATGCCTCTGCCTAGGCTTCCTATTTCACTGAGTAGCACTGTGATCCACATCTTACTGGAAAACTAAGGTCTCTCAACTAAGTTGACTCTCATTCACCTCTGCCCTAACACGTCAGACTGGTCATATGTCCTGCCCAGCCAGTCTCTCTCTTATTTGTGTCTCTTCTTCACCATTGCCATGATCTTAGTCTATGCCCTCATGACCTTTTACATATTGTAAAAGCTTCACAATGGATTATTTTGGGTCTCTGGTCTCTCCTCCATTTAAACCATCCTCTACCCTACTGCCAGAGAAAGCAGATAAATAAATGAATACATAAGTTAAAAAAAAAAAAAACTACAATGAATACATGTTTTCTCCATGTTCAAAAGCTCTCATTTTTCATAATGCCCAAACTGGCATTGAAGTCCAGGGGCTGCTGTGTTATGTGGAAGGAGCATGAGCAGTAGGGTCAGAGGGAGAATTCAGTCTGAATCTAGACTCTGCTACTTGCTAGGTGTGATATTGATTGGTTTACTCCACCACTCTGCATCTGCTTCCTCGGAATGACGGTCAGAATCAAATGAGTTACCTTATACATATTCAGTACTTGTACTTTCCAGAGCCTGTTGTATAGTCAGTGCCCATAATTATCAATTCTCTTCTCTTCTTCTATCAAGTACAGTCCCAATCTATATTTTCATGCTCAGTTGTTATGCTCTGGACACAAAGAACACTTAGCCTTTCTCCTACCATGGCGAATATTTGCTTTCCTGTGCTTCTGCAGTTGTGCGAATCTAGAATGACTTCTCTCATTCCTTTTAGCCAGATGAAATCCAACTCAGATTTCAAAAGTCAAATCAAAGACCACTGCCTTCATGAGGCCTTTCCAATACCGTCTATATTTTGTGTGTACTTCATTTGGGGGCAGCTCCTATAAGCTTGATCTACAGCTTTTCATCTGCTCTATCTGTTCACTTGAGTCTGAATTCCTTAAGTCTATGGACTATTTCTTAAACATCTTTTTTATATCCAGCACCTAACATTCAAAAGTATAAGTAAGTAAGTAGTGTTAGTCGCTCAGCTGTTCCCAACTCTTTGCAGTCCCACAGACTGCAGCCCACTAGGCTCCTCTGTCCATGAGATTTTCTAGGCAAGGATACTGGAGTGGGTTGCCATTTCCTTCTCCAGGGGATCTTCCCAACCCAGGGATCGAACCTGGGTCTCCTGCACTGCAAGCAGATTCTTTATTGACTGAGCTACAAGGGAAGCCCATTCAAAAGTATATGTTGGAGCAAAGTGAACAGAAACTATCCATTAAAGAAGTCAGGATTTAAAAGCTGAAGAACATAATATGTAAAGCTTGTTTTAGGATCTAATAATATATGTGTTTTCATATTCAAGGACTAGGTAATAGCATTATAACAACCACTTATAACAAATATCTTATGATATTGCTTATATGTGAAGTCTTAAAAATGGGTACGACTAAACTCATTTACAAAAAAACAAAATAGAGTCACAGATGTAGAAAACAAATTTATGGTTAACAGAGGGGAAAGAGAGGGGGATAAATTGAGAGATTTATATTGACATATACACACTACTATATATAAAATAGATAACAAATAAGGACCTACTGTATAGCACAAGTAACTCTACTCAATAATCTGTAATGACCTATATGGAAAAAAAAATCTTAAAAAGAGTGGATATATGTATATGTATAACTGAATAACTTTGTGGTACAGCAGAAACTAACACAACATTTTAAATCAACTGGTGGCTCAGTCAGTGAAGTCTGCCTGCAATGCGGGGGACCTGGGTTCGATCCTTGGGTCAAGAAGATCCCCTCGAGAAGGAAATGGCAACCCACTCCAGTATCCTTGCCTGGAGATTCCATGGACAGAGGAGCTTGGTGGGCTACAGTTTATGGGGTCACAAAGAGTTGGACATGACTGAGTGACTAACTTTGATTTTCATACTCCAATAAAAATTTTTGAAATTAAAAAAACACTTATATAATTCTTCTGTTGCAAACACCATTTCTAAGCACTTAATATGCATTAACTCATTTAATGTTCACAACAGACATGTAGGGTAGGTACAATTATTATTCCAATTCAACAATAGAGGAAACTGAGGTTCAGAGAGATTAAATGACTTGCCTGAGGTTACACAGCCTATAAAAGGAGGAGATGAGAGTCAGATCCAGACAATCTGGCTCTTGAATCTATCCTCTTAACTGCCGCTGTGCTGCAAAAGTGGATGTTGTATTTAGTGTTGCAGTGTGTTAAGATGGCAGCATACATGAGTTTTCATCTTGGCTTTGCTATCTATGCAGCCTTGGGTGAATCAGTTTCTCCTCTCTGATCCTCAGTTTCCTCATACGTCAAATGAGAAGATTATATTCCATAATCTGCTTTGCCTCTCTCAGCATCAACATTCTAGGATGCTATGGTAGGTATATTTTATCTTCTTGAGATCTCTTTCAATAGCTTGCAAACTCCTCAAAGGCAGATCCGTGTTTTAATAGAATTTGTATCCCCTTGGTGGTTGCCTAGGGCTGAGGGAGATGGGGGCACTGGGGAGAGTACTAGGATATGAGAATTCTTTCCAGGATGTTTAAAATGCTCTAATATTGTCTACAGAGTTGATTGCAGAACTCTGAATATACTAAAAATCACTGAACTGAACGTTTTAAATGGGTGAATTATATGTTCTTTTTTTTAATTATTATATCACAATAAAGCTGTTGCCAAAATAATTGTATTCTCAGGGTCCAGCACATTGCTTTGCTCAACAAATGTGTTCTGAGTATTGAACAGCTGTACTATATGTCTTTTAACCTTCAGATTCTGAGTCTATTAATGGAATGTCTTGTACCTACTTACCAGTTCTTCTCATACAAACTGGCACTTCTAAAAGTGGGTTCTACTTGGCAGTTTAAATAACCCCTTTGCCAACTTACTTTCTTCTTGTCATAGATGTATTGTCTCTTCTCATTGTGTGAATTATTACCTTTTGAATGTACAAGGGCTCAATTAAAAATGTTAGCTATATTTCTAGTTAAGCTAGCCCTCAAGACCCAACTGTTATAAATGGCTTTGAGTTCTTCAAGGGAGAGACGTAATAGTAAAAGATGGTGTTGCTACTGTAATTAGTCCTTCAGGTATAAAATTAGTTACTTGAACCAAATGAGTAGGAAGTCCTTGTCAACAACTGTTTTCCACCTCAGAAGAAATAAAGGAAGCATATTAATTACTGGGAAAAGAGTCTGCAGTTCGTGCAAGGGTCTCTACTGGAGGGCAGTTTTCTTAAAATATTTGCTGGTTTATAATTAGCTCATGCATCTGATTAATTTAGGGGGAACAAAATCTTCAACTCTGAGAATAAATGTTAAGCTACCATGCTTGAGAAAACCCAACTCCAAAGCCAGTAACTTTGGAGTTCACTGCCAACAAAGAGTAATGAAGCTTCCGGGCTCTGGGAAGTCTAGCCGCCAGCTGCCTCAGTACAAAGAGGCCCATCAGGCCGGGAGGCAGGCAACAGAAACAGCATGGAATCGGGTCTAATCGGCAGTGATCAGAGAATAAAATGGAAAAGTAAAATGAGACCGCAGTAGGCAAAATGAAGGGAACAGTGGAGGCCACAAAGTTAAAGCTTGGAACATGTAATCAAGGTGATTAAAAACTCAAGCTGCTCCACTGCATTACTCACCAGCTCTCCAGCTCACCCTGCACCCTCCACAATCACAGCCAATTGTCCTGATTTTTCAGAATGCTCCAACCTAGAAACTTGTATTGGGGCAGTTGAACAGGATTTGCATATCCCTCCCCTCTCCCCTCAATACCATGTAGAGACCTACACTTGATTCATATCAACATGCAAAGGGTTTGGGTGTCTTCTGCTTGATCACTTGGAAGTAAGAGGCAGGAAAGTTATGCATAGTCATTAGGACACAAAAACCACATACATTCATGGAACCATCAAAGCTACCTAGACCACATTCAGAGGTACCTTACAACCATTTAGAACAATCTAGAAGAATGGGCTTGGGATCAACTACAATAGTCACCTGGGGAGTAGACCTGATTGAAAGCAAAGTGGTGACACTTGGCCAAGCCACTTACTTGTCTCGAAAAACTCTGATAATATCTTTTGATCATGTGGATTCTCTTCATTCATCTAGTCAAGACTTATGGAGCCTTAGACTATAGAAAATGACTCTTCAGACAAAAATCTACACAGGGTTGGCAGTATGCAAATCAATTCAACAAATATCAATAAAACTTACTATGTATCAGGCACTGTGCTAGGGGATATGCAAGTGAATAAAAGGAACTTGTAGTCAATAGTGATTCAAAGCAGATTCAGTAGCCAGATTGCTTGACTTCACCTCATGGTGCAGATACTTTACAGCTTTGTAGCCTTAGACAACTGACCTCTCTTAGTCTCAGTTTCCCCCCTCTGTAAAATGGGCATGATAATCAAACCTCCTCTGGCTGTAGAGATAATGAAATGAGTTTGCTTATATTCATATATATAAAGCACTGTGTATACAACTATGGCAGATAGCAAGTGTTATATGTGCTTTAGGTATACATGGAAGTCATTAATCATCTTTGTGTCATAAACTTCTTGAAGAAGCTGATGAAAACTGGTTCATACTCCAGAGTACATACATATATATTTGCATCTAATTTTAAGGGCCCTGTGGATCCCCTAAGGCATCAGAGACCTGATTTCATAAGATAGATCCCCAAAATTTGTAATTCCAATAGACTGGGGAACCCCAACCCTGAACAATATTAATAGTTGTATTGAGATGACAAACCTTTTTGGTTTCCTACAGTGACAAAGCAAAGTAGTGGTTAAGGACATGGGCTGCAGGGTAGAGAAGCTCTAGGTCTAAAGCCTCACTCTATCACTTTGTTGTTCAGTTGCTAAGTGTTGTCCAACTCTTTGCGACTCCATGGATTGCAGCATGCCAGGCTTCTCTGTCCTCCACTATCTCCTGGAGTTTCCTCTCTCACTTAGTAGTTGTTTACCTAGAGGCAAGTTACTTAAGTTTTCTGAGCCCTGACTTCCTCATTTGCAAAAGAGAATAAGAGTATCTACTTCACAAGCTAAAACTGGAAAAATACATGGAATATGTTGGCCCATGTCTGGCAAACACTCCATTAATTGTCACTAGTACTATCATACACTAGGGACAGGCAACAACTCCCACCAAAACAAAGAATGGTTCTGTACTAGGATTAAAATGAGCACCCAAGTCTTTTCTTTTGCAAATGATAAGCTAAAATTTCCCACCTACAATGAAATCTTTATTCATCTGTAATGGGAGTGTGTACAAAATTCAGTCAGGGCTCACTGTGGAAGAGCAAAGGCAAGAGATTGGTGTCCAGTGACTTTTTCAAGAAATCAAAGACAGTTTATTTTCTGTATTATCACAGTAAGTGCAACATGACAAGAGAAACAGGTAAGTGCGAACAATTGGGAGTTTCTTTCCATCCCACCAGACTGTTGAATATCTCACCACATACTATGTCACCCAAATCAGCAATGAAAAGCACTATTAGCCAACCCCCAGTGCATTCAGCGATAGGTTGCTTAATTAAATATGCCACTGAATGGGCTATAGAATTCTAGTGCTTATTCTGACAGGTGAAAGACAGAAGGGACAATTTCCTGGGTTTTCATTTAAGATGTATTTTCAATATAGCCTCCACAAAGGGTGCCCTAGGCTGCATTAATTTTTATGAGATTTTTTTTTCTAAACTTAACTTTACAGAGAATGAGCTAGTTGATGAAAACAAGCCTAAAGTCAGTAAGGCTCCCTTGTCCCCACACTGAGAACCAACACATGATGGGCTAGATGAGGGCAATGTGAATCACAGAGACGATGCTGTGAAGTGGTGTCAGAAAAAGCCTCCCCTGTTATTCTTGGTGTTAAGGCCCTTGGACTAGGAGTAGGGAATTGATCCTCAGTACCTCAGTACCCTGGCATTTGTAGACAGTAATGCATTCTAAACATGTGGGATTTAGAAGTTCAAATTCTGAAAGATGATGCTGTGAAAGTGCTGCACTCAGTATGCCAGCAAATTTGGAAAACTCAGCAGTGGCCACAGGACTGGAAAAGGTCAATTTTCCTTCCAATCCCAAAGAAAGGCAATGCCGGAGAATGCTCAAACCACCGCACAATTGCACTCATCTAACACGCTAGTAAAGTAATGCTCAAAATTCTCCAAGCCAGGCTTCAGCAGTATATGAACCATGAACTTCCTGATGTTCAAGCTGGTTTTAGAAAAGGCAGAGGAACCAGAGATCAAATTGCCAACATCTGCTGGATCATCGAGAAAGCAAGAGAGTTCCAGAAGAACATCTATTTCTGCTTTATTGTAGTCTTTGCCTGTGTGGATCACAATAAACTGTAGAAAATTCTGAAAGAGATGGGAATACCAGACCTCCTGACCTGCCTCTTGAGAAACTTATATGCAGGTCAGGAAGCAACAGTTAGAACTGGACATGGAACAACAGACTGGTTTCAAATAGGAAAAGGAGTCCGTCAAGGCTGTATATTGTCACCCTGCTTATTTAACTTCTACGCAGAGTACATCATGAGAAACGCTGGGCTGGAAGAAGCGCAAGCTGGAATCAAAATTGCCAGGAGAAATCTCAATAACCTCAGATATGCAGATGACACCACCCTTAGGGCAGAAAGTGAAGAGGAACTAAAAAGCCTCTTGATGAAAGTGAAAGAGGAGAGTCAAAAAGTTGGCTTAAAGCTCAACATTCAGAAAACGAAGATCATGGCATCTGGTCCCATCACTTCATGGGAAATAGATGGGGAAATAGTGGAAACAGTGGCAGACTTTATTTTTATGGACTCCAAAATCACTGAAAATGGTGACTGCAGCCATGAAATTAAAAGATGCTTACTCCTTGGAAGGAAGGTTATGACCAACATAGACAGCATATTGAAAAGCAGAGACATTACTTTGCCCACAAAAGTCCGTCCAGTCAAGGTTATGGTTTTTCCAGTAGTCATGTATGGATGTGAGAGTTGAACTGTGAAGAAAGCTGAGTGCCAAAGAATTGATGCTTTTGAACTGTGGTGTTGGAGAAGCCTCTTGAGAGTCCCTTGGACTGCAAGGAGATCCAACCAGTCCATTCTAAAGGAGATCAGTCCTGGGTGTTCTTTGGAAGGAATAATGCTAAAGCTGAAGCTCCAGTACTTTGGCCACCTCATGTGAAGAGTTGACTCATTGGAAAAGACTCTGATGCTGGGAGGGATTGAGGGCTGGAGGAGAAGGAGATGACAGAGGATGAGATGGCTGGATGGCATCACCGACTTGATGGACATGAGTTTGAGTGATCTCTGGGAGTTGGTGATGGACAGAGAGGCCTGGCGTGCTGCAATTCATGGGGTCACAAAGAGTCAGACACAACTGAGCGACTGAACTGAACTGAACTGAACTGAAGTGAACTGAACATGGTGAATGAAGATTTACTTAACCTGGGATTGACCCAGCTTTGCAAAGAAAATTCAGTAGTCACGAAACAATAGAAAACAATACAAAGATTTGGGTAAAGGCATCGAAGGTCTGGAAGGTGTTGTAAGCTTTCTGGAACATTGAACTAGGAGCTCACTAGGGCCAACTTGAACCCAGGCCCCATAGTAGCATCAATTGCATGTGATGTGTGCAAAATATAACACTTTAGAGAACTAAGAACGTGACCCAGGTTTCCTTGAGAGCTCATCTTTCTGAAACAAATAAAAAAGAATGACAGGCTTCCAAAGAGCATCCCCTTCTGGACCAGTTTAAGAATTGAGAAGAAACCACACCCCCTTTTTCCAACCTGGAGACAGACACACTAGTTGACATGCTCCAGGTCACCTGCTTTCCCAGAGCCAAGCAGCACTTGACCTGACAAGGGAAATGACAAAGGAACCCTCCCCAACAACTCCCATTTTCCCCTTCTTTAGTTTAAGCTGCTGAATATATGATAATATGAGTCCTTAAAGCTGGAATGGCAACAAAACACACTGATAGGGCCCACCCAGTAGCTTAGCAACTGTTTTTATTTCATTTGGCTTTTTTTTTTTTTACAGAAGTGGAGAAAGAAAAAGAGCTTTGTCAAAGTGAATGTCACGGCAGCGTGTTTCTTTCCACTTCACGGGGGTAGGGGTGAGGCAGGGGCTTGGTGAAATGGTAATGCGGGCTGTGAAGCTTTTCATTCCAAGGGCTAAGGCTGTAAGGCAGCGGGGGCGGGGGGCAGGCTTCTCTTCTTTTAGAAGGCACTGTGCTGACTGATCCTTCTAGAAAGCACTTTGGGCCTCCCCAGCCTGAGGTCTACTGCAGGTGAGTGGCTATACCTCTTAGTGCCAGGCATTTAAGAAAACATTTGAGAGCGTCCAACCCTGTCTCTAAAAGACACTGTCATTCTGTTTTTCTAAAAGACACATGAAAAAGTTTAAGAGGCAGGGCCGAAGTCGAGGTGATCCCTTACCTTGAAGGGCAGAAAGCTGTGCACTGCCATGGGGCTTAAAGCTGGGGTGGGGTAGGGGCTACCAGAAGACCAGGAATGATTCCCATAGATTTCTTCTTAAGATTTTTTTGATGTGGACCATTTTTAAAGTTTTTATTGAATTTGTTACAATATTGCTTCTATTTATGTTTTGGTATTTTGGCTACAAGGCATGTGGGATCTTAGCTCCCTGACCTGGGATTGAACACATACACCCTGCACTGGAAGATGAGCTCTAAACACTGGATGACCGGGGAAGGCCTCTCTAAATTTCTGAACTCAGGAGATATGCAGAGAAGAACAGGCAAATGGCCTTCATCATAGAATCAAAGTTCATGTTAACAACATGGCAAGAGGGAACAGACAGCAAGCTGAAGCCCAAATCATACGACTAGCATTTAGAGAAATGGCAGGGAGGAGAGAGCTAAGGGAGCTTTAAAGGGTTTCTATCAAGAATCGCTGTAATGAGCTGCATCTACAGTGTGGCCTAAGCAGGAATGCCTGCTCTGATCACTGACAGGAAGACTTGAACCAAGGAGGTCTCAACACTGGCTGTAATCAGCCACAGGTTTGGAGCAAGGGCCAGAGCTGGAGGTAGGAGTGGAGTTTATGGTGGTGGTGTGATGGCATAGAGTAGATGGCAAGAGCACTTACTCCCACTCTGTGCCCGAGGAGAACTAGAACAACAAGGATGCCCAGTTTCTGTGCCCCCATCCCAGGGCACTCGGTGTCACCACAAGTAGGAACAGCAGCCTTCCTATTCTGACATCTGTTCCAATGAACCAATCAAGGTTTGGTTGTGAAAATCAGATCTCCTCCTTTTCAAAGTGACTTGACTGATCATTCTTGCCTTCTCTCTCTCAAATAAACAAACAACAACAACAACAACAAAAACCCTCACTGACAAAAACAGTCTAAAAACTCTTTTAAAATAAAGAACTATCTCTTACTTTTAATAACTGAAAGCTAGTCAAAAGCAGTTTTCCCCAACTCTCATGAAATCATAGTTTCTGATTCCCATTCCTGTATTCTGGAGGCAAGAGGAGGTATCGGAGTAGCCCCCTGATCCAGACCCTCAATCCCTCAGGCATTGAATTCTCAGAGTCCAACACTGAGGCTGCAGAAAGTCAAAATAAAGAGTCTAAATCAGTCATCTTCCAATAAATATAACAGCTAACAGTTAAAACTACAAAGCACCTAATGATACGAACTCATTTAACCTTCAACAGAACATGAGAAAGTAGGTACTATTAATTGGCCCTGTTTTACAGACAAAATAACTGAGCCACATAGAGTTTCAGGGACTTACCCAAGGTCTCAAAGTTAATAAGTGATAAAGATCAAAGTACCAAGGGTTTTGACCACAGAATCCATCTTCCTATGTCAGGGTATTCTAGATGAGCTGGCTCTCAAGAGTAGGCCAAAGTGATTTCTGCCTCTCTTTCCTCCACTGCTCCACAGCTACTGTGATCTCCATCCCTGCCCATGGTTTCAGAGAGGACAGCATCTCAGGCTTGCACGGAGGAGCTAGGCAAACTGAGACCATGGAAGAAAGAGAATGGCAAGGCCCAGTACTAGCCCCCCTCAGGCTCTGACTAAAGGGACGAGATCTTGCCAGCTCCCTGAGCTCTGCCTGGGCTCCTCATATGCACTATATCACTTTCAAACATATCCAGATTATTGCCCCAATACTTCACCTGAACCATCCTAATGAAATATGAGTAGATATTAGTCAAAGCTGTAAAATCCATAAAAATGCTGCTTTACAAGAGACATCTACCTATGAATCAGCAGTTGGGTTAATTCATTATTTAGTAGGCTTGTTATTTATAGCATATTACAGCTTGGTAAATTATTTATATGTGCTTGTTTCTGTGTATGATTTTCCCTTAAGAGAGGCGAAATGTTTATCAACCACACACGGGGAGGTTGTTTCAATCAGAAGCCTGTTGTGAAATTAGCTTGGGCTCACTTCTCTTTCTTACCTCCTGCTCAAGACTTCCATCTGGAAGGGCCAGGGGCTGAAAGAGCTGTAACTGAATCAGGCATTTAGCCAGTAAGCGGGGCGGTGACACTTGGTGTCTTCTGCTGAACCACGTCCACAGGATATGGGTCATGAAATTAAGGTTCTGTAGGCAGATTAGTTTGTTTAATACTGGGTTCAATTCAAGGTGGCAAGACTTCTAAAATCCTTTAATATACCAAAAAATCTCTTTGATTTTCAAGAGGTGGGGATTTAATTAATTTTTTGACTACAGACTCCTTTTAGCCCCAAAACCATTGGATAAGAATACACTTCCGGAACATTCCTCTAAGGAAAAGTATTCCACATGGTTCAAGAGACCTTACATCTGGTAAATCAGGGGTAGGAGTGCAGAAGGGGAGGCTAAACTCTGCCATCTTGTCCCTCTGGGAGAAATTCAGAAATGGAATCTTCAACATGGACCAATCTGTCTATGTAGCACAGAAGCAGTCTACTCAAACACCACCCAAGGTGTGCAGCACAACATTCAACACTCCCTTGTAATATTTTTTTCAACAAAAGATAGTTGAACTCCACTGAGCCTAGGAGGTATTACTAAGAACAAAGCTAGTAGAGGCAATGGAATTCCAGTTGAGCTATTTCAAATTCTAAAAGATGATGGAAGACCTGCATTGAATATGCCAGCAAATTTGGAAAACTCAGCAGTGGCCACAGGGCTGGAAAAGGTCACCTTTCATTCCAGTTCCAAAGTAAGGCAATGACAAAGAATGTTCAAACTATCACACAATTGTCACACGCTAGGAAAGTAATGCTCAAAATTCTCTAAGCTAGGTTTCAGCAGTACATGAACTGAAAAATTTCAGATGTTCAAGCTAGATTTAGAAAAGGCAGATGAAACAGAGATCAAATTGCCAACATCCGTTGGATCATAGGAAAAGCAAGAGAGTGCCAGAAAAACATCTACTTCTGCTTTACTAACTATGTCAAACCCTTTGACTGTGTGCATCACAACAAACTGTGGAAAATTCTAAAACAGATGAGAATACCAGACCACCTTACTTGCCTCCTGAGAAATCTGTATTCAGGTGAAGAAGCAAGAGTAAGAACTGGACATGGAATAACAGACTGGTTCCAAATTGGGAAGGAAGCACGTCAAAGCACTGTATTATCATCCTGCTTATTTAATTTATAAGCAGAGTACATCATGTGAAATGTTGGGCAGGATAAAGCACAAGCTGGAATCAAGATGGCCCGGAGAAATAACAGTAACCTCAGATATGCAGATGACAAAACCTATATGACAGAAAGCAAAGAGGAAGTAAAGAGTCCCTTGATGAAAGTGAAAGGAGAGAGTGAAAAAGCTGGCTTAACACTCAACCTTCAAAAAACGAACATCATGGCATCCAGTCCTATCACTTCATGGCATATACATGGGGAAAAAATGGAAACAGTGACAGACTTTATTTTCTTGGGCTCCAAAATCACTGAAGACGGTGACTGCAACAATGATATTAAAAGACGCTTCTTCCTTGGAAGAAAACCTATAACCAACCTAAACAGCATCCTAAAAAGCAGAGAAAATACTTAGCAAAAGAAGGTCCATCTATCAAAGCTATGGTTTCTCCATGTATGAATGTGAGAAATGGACCATAAAGAAAGCTGAGAACCAAAGAATTGATGGTTTTGAACTGTGGTATTGGAGAAGACTTTTGAGAGTCCCTAGGACTGCAAGAAAATCAAACTAGTCAATTGTAAAGGAAATCACTCCTGAATGTTCATTGGAAGGACTGATGCTAAAGCTGAAGCTCCAATACTTTGGTCACCTGATTCAAAGAACTGACTTACTGAAAAAGACCCTGATGCTGGGAAAGATTGAAGGCAGGAGGAGAAGGGGACGACAGAGGACGAGATGGTTGGATGGCATAACCAACTCAAGTGACATGAGTTTGAGCAAACTCACGAGAGGGTGAACGACAGGGAAACTTGGCATGCTACAGTCCATGGGTCCCGAAGAGTCCGACATGAACGAATGAATGAACAACAACAAATCTAGTGAAAAGCAGGTTAACTGAAAACAATATAACAAGCTTGATTATAATGGTTGTGACAGTTCACAACTGTGCTAAATACCTTGAATTTACATCACATATTTCTGTAAAAGAGCCCTATCACACCTCTTTTCATACTGTTCATGGAAAGATAGAAGCAAGATCCAATGCTGTAAGGAGCAATACTGCATAGTAACCTGGAATGTTAGGTCCATGAATCAAGGCCAGTTGGAAGTGGTCAAACAGGTGATGGCAAGAGTGAATGTCGACATTCTAAGAATCAGTGAACTAAGATGGACTGGAATGGGTGAATTTAACTCAGATGATCATGATATCTACTACTGTGGGCAGGAATCCCTTAGAAAAATACAGTAGCCATCATAGTCAACAATAGAGTCCGAAATGCAGTACTTGGATGCAATCTCAAAAATGACAGAATGAACTCTGTTAGATTAAAAGGCAAAGCATTCAATATCATGGTAATTCAAGTCTATGCCCCAACCAGTAATGCTGAAGAAGCTGAAGTTGAATGGTTCTATGAAGACCTACAAGACCCTTTAGAACTAACATCCAAAAGAGATGTCCTTTTCATTATAGAGGACTAGAATGCAAAAGTAGGAAGTCATGAAACACCTGGAGTAACAGGCAAATTTGGCCTTGGAGTACGGAATAAAGCAGGGCAAAGGCTAAAGGAGTTCTGCCAAGAGAATACACTAGTCATGGAAAACACCCTCTTCCAACAACACAAGAGAAGACTCTACACATGAACATCATCAGATAGTCAACACTGAAATCAGAGTGATTGTATTCTTTGCAGCCAAAGATGGAGAAGCTCTGTACAGTCAGCAAAAACAAGACTGGGAGCTGACTGTGGCACAGATCATGAACTCCTTATTGCAAAATTTAGACTTAAATTGAAGAAAGTGGGGGAAACCAGTAGACCATTCAGGTATGGCCTAAATCAAATCCCTTATGATAATACAGTGGAAGTGAGAAATAGATTTAAGGGACATCTGATAGATCGGGTGCCTGATGAACTATGGACAGAGATTTCTGACACTGTACAGGAGACAGGGATCAAGACCATCCCCAAGAAAAAGAAATGTAAAAAAGCAAAATGGCTGTCTGAAGAGGCCTTACAAATAGCTGTGAAAAGAAGAGCAGTGAAAAGCAAAGGTGAATAAGAAAGATATACCCATTTGAATGCAGAGTTCCAAACAATAGCAAGGAGAGATAAGAAAACCTTCCTCAATGATCAATGAAAAGAAATAGGTGAAAACAATAGAATAGGAAAGACTAGAGATCTCCTTAAGAAAATTAGAGATACCAAGGGAAAATTTCATGCAAAGATGGGCTCAATAAAGGACAGAAATGGGATGGACCTAACAGAAGCAGAAGATATGAAGAAGAGGGGGCAAGAATACACAGGAGAACTGTACAAAAAAGATCTTCATGACCCAGATAATCACGATGGTATGATCACTCACCTAGAACCAGACATCGTGGAATGTGAAGTCAAGAAGGCCTTAGGAAGTATCACCATGAACAAAGCTAGTGGAGGTGATGGCATTCAAGTTGAGCTATTTCAAATCCTGAAAGATGATGCTGTGAAAGTGCTGCACTCAATACACCAGCAAATTTGGAAAAGTCAGCAGTGGCCACAGGACTGGAAAAGGTCAGTTTTCATTCCAATCCCAAACAAAGGCAATGCCAAAGAATCCTCAAACTATCATGCAATTGCAATCATCTCACAGGCCAGTAAAGTAATGCTCAAAATTCTCCAAGCCAGGCAACAATAATACATGAACCATGAACTTCCAGATGTTCAAGCTGGTTTTAGAAAAGGCAGAGGAACCAGAGATCAAATTGCCAACATCAGCTGGATCATAGAAAAAGCAAAAGAATTCCAAAAAAACACATCTATTTCTGCTTTATTGACTATGGTAAAGCCTTTGACAGTGTAGATTACAATAAACTATGTAAAATTCTGAAACAGATGGGAATACCAGACCATCTGACCAGCTTCGTGAGAAACCTATATGCAGGTCAGGAAGCAACAGTTAGAACTGGACATGGAACAACAGACTGGTTCCAAATAGGAAAAGGAGTACATCAAGGCTGTATATTGTTACCCTGCTTATTTAACTGATATGCAGAGTACATCATGAGAAACACTGGGCTGGAAGAAGCACAAACTGGAATCAAGATTGCTCGGAAAAATATCAGTAACTTCAGATATGCAGATGACACCATCCTTATGGCAGAAAGTAAAGAAGAACTAAAGAGCCTCTTGATGAAAATGAAAGAGGAGAGTGAAAAAGTTGGCTTAAAGCTCAACATTCAGAAAACTAAGATCATGGGATCTGGTCCCATCACTTCATGGCAAATAGACGGTGAAACAGTGGAAACAGTTGCTGACTTATTTTTCTGGGCTCCAAAATCATTGCAGATGGTGATTACATCCGTGAAATTAAAGGACACTTACTCCATGCAAGGAAAGTTATGACCAACCTAGACAACATATTGAAAAGCAGAGACATGGCTTTGTCAGCAAAGGTCCATCTAGTCAAGGCTGTGGTTTTTCCAGTAGTCATGTATGGATGTGAGAGTTGCACTATAAAGAAAGCTAAGCACCGAAGAATTGATGCTACTGAACTGTAGCACTGGAGAAGACTCTTGAGAGTCCCTTGGACCTGCAAGGAGATCCAACCAGTCCATCCTAAAGGAGATCATTCCTGGGTGTACATTGGAAGGACTGATGCTGAAGCTGAAACTCCAATATTTTGGCCACCTGATGTGAAGAGCTGACTCATTTGAAAAGACTCTGATGCTGGGAAAGATTGAAGGTGAGAGGAGAAGGGGACAACAGAGCATGAGATGGTTAGATGGCATTACTCACTCAATGGACATGAATTTGGGTAAACTCCCAGAGTTGGTGATGGACAGGGAGGCCAAGTGTGCTGGGGTTCATGGGGTCAGAAAGAGTGGGATATGACTGAACGACTGAACTGAACTGAACTGAATCACACCTCTTCCTCTACTTACCTATTCTGATAGGAAAGCCCAAGTACTCTCTTCTCTGGGCCAAAAGGAAGTTCAGATGATCCAAGCCCTGACCTATATGCAGAACTCTCCAGCTTTATCCCCTTTTACCACCATAAAAGCCAAGCCAATCTCCTTCCTCTGCTCTATTCAGCTGTTCTTCAACCATCTTGAGAGCTTGCTCTGCTCTCCCCAGAAAAACTCACTATGTGAGTGATGAATTTTTTCAGACTCTATAGGAGTATGTGTTATCAGTTGGTTTCCATATCCAAAGCAATTTTTGTGAATTTATCCAATTTATTTATTTTATGAACTTGTTACTACATCCCATTGTTATTTTGTGAAGATACTTTGTCTAATTTCATTCCCTTTCAATTTAATACGACTTGATTTATGGCCCGTATATGGTCTATCCTGTAGTTAGTTCCCTGTGAATTTCAGAATAATGTGTTTTCTGCTGTTTTGGGGAGGAGCATTCTATAGTTTGTTGTCTAATTGGTTCATAACATCAATCAAGTCTTCTGTTTCCCTGTTTATTTTTGTTTTTGATTATTCAATCCATTATTGAAAGTACTAAAGTCTTCATCTTCAACTATTAATTTTAAATTATTCACTTCTCCTTTCAGTTTTGTTACTTTCTGTTTCATGTACTTTGGGATTCTGTTGTTAGTTATACTCACATTTACAAATGCTAATAAATTCTGGAGTGATTTCACCTTTTCTCATTAGAAAAAGTTGTTTGTCTCTAGTAATAATTTTTGTCTTTAGGTCTATTTTGTCTGGTATTAAAATAGCTGTTCCAGCTCTCTTTGATTATTATTTGCATGGTATATCTTTTTCATTTTTTTACTTCCTATTTCGATCTGAATGCAAACTGTGTACACTGTAGATGATATATAGTCAGATCATTTTTAAAATTTACTCTACTGACCTTAGCCTTTTCATTGCAGTGTTTCATTTAGAGTGTAATTCATGTGAAATTACTTTAATTATTCATAACTTAAGGTATCCGTTTGACATTTTAATATTTACTTTCTATGTCTTATAGACTTTTTGTTTTTCTATTCCTCCATTATTGCCACTTTTTGTATTAATGATGAGGAGTGACTGTTTAATAGACATACGGTATCTATTGGGGATGAATTTTTTTAACTTTTAAACTCAATAGTGGGGATTGTTGCACAACATTATGAATGTACTTAATACAACTGAATGTAAACTTTTAAAGCAAAGTGGAACCGAACAAGGTATAACATGGAAGGACGAAATTTAGTGTAGTATCCTGGATGGGATACTGGGACAGCAAAAGAACATTAGGTAAAAACCAAGGAAATCTGATAAAGTCCAGCCAATAGTTAATAATACACTTTTCGTGTTGCTTCACTAACCTGAACATACGTTCCATAGTAATGCACACGGTTAATAAGTGAATTCACTATGGACTGTACGATTATATTCTTCACAATTATTCTTCAAATCAAAAACATGTAAAGCAAAAAAGTTTTTCTAAAAAAAAAAACAACAACAGAAAATACTAGATAATGAGATCTGGAAGATGACAGAATTAATCACTGAAACGGGGTGGCCATGAGGAATGGTTTGGAGGGAACACTGGCTCAGTTAACTTCTATATCACAAGAACTGAGCCAGACAGGATGACGAAACATGGAAAGTCAAATTCGGAAGGCTCTTTAATGGGTGTTGAGGAAGCACTCCCTTCTCAAACCAGAGCACCTGGAATCCTATGCACCCTCCCCTCCCCCATGGATGTTGCTAAGTGGCGCTTTGAGATGTCGACAATGTCAGGGCTACCATTGGCTGGAGAAATTTCTTGCTGACCAATCAAACTGTCAGTTGTGGCTCGTCATTGTCCTGGGAGGGTATATATAGGGACGCCAGGCACCTTGGTGTAGGCCACTGTTGCTACAATATGGGAGGGCTTCTTGACAAAGTGGATCAGGAGGAGGAGCAGGAGGACGAGCAGGAGGACGAGCAGGAGGAGGAGGAGGAGTCGGGAATGGAGATACACCACATCAATTTGGAAGAAGAAGCCTCAAGTTCCACAGAAAGGGTGAGAAATAATTGTGATTAGCTCAATGGCTTGGACAGTGAGAAGGTCAGATTACCTTAGTTATGTTCTTCCTCTTCTTCCCTCACCGGTGACTCACCCTGCCCTTGCCTGGAACAAAACCCCTTCCCAATGCACACCCGTTCTCTCAAAGTTCTCCTTCCCACCCTCCTTCACTAATGTCTTTCTGGATGACTTTCTTCTCTTACCAGGTGCAAAATCTCATGGAGAAGGTAAACTCAACCCTTCAGCAGAATCCGAACAGGAATAAGTAAGGGAACTCTACGATACTAGTTTTCTACTACCACCCGCAGAATAAAAAGAATGAAACCAGCCCAACGGTGGATGAAGAAACCCCGTCGGATGAAGAAACCCCGTTGGATGAAGAAACCCCGTCGGATGAAGAAATCCCGTCGGCGGATGAAGAAATCCCGTCGGATGAAGAAACCCCCTCGGATGAAGAAACCCCCTCGGATGAAGAAACCCCGGCGGATTGGTCCAACACTTCTCCTGACAATTCTCCGAGTAAGCCCCTGTTGCCACGTGGACCCCAAGATGCTGACCCATCTATGTAACTCCATGAAAAGCGAAGGCAGAACAGTCGTTTGTGCAGGGATCAAACAGACAACGATGGTCCCCTCTGGACAGATCAAAGTACTCATATGTTGATGATTAAAGAATCAACAAGCAGGAAAGAGATGTGTGTGTATGTTTTTTTGATGAGGGAGAGGGGAGAAAGGGAAGGGTCCGGTGTGTGAGAAGGGAGGGAGGTGGCGTCCTTCCAGTTTAGGGCCCAGACCAGCCAGTCCATACTGACTCAGAGACTGGGAGTGAGCGCTGGGTGAAATATGATAACTGCAGACTGAAGATGTCCGAGCACTGAGGATTTCTTCCTGAACACTTCATCCCACTGATGAGGAGGAAAAGGACGTGGTATTAATGTTTGTTTGGGGGTCCAGCTGGAGAGAGGGGTGATGTACGGGTGGTGGCTCTGTATAATAACCAGATTCCACTTTAGACTTTTGACAATTTAGTTTTTACCTCTCGTCAGTTTCTCGTCCTCTTCTGGTCCACATTTGGGCAAGCTGATCAAAAGAGCCAGGGAATAAGTGAATAAAGGAACATGAAATAGAAACAGATATACCTACTGTTAACCATTGGAATCATTGCCTTGCTATATCTCCCATAGCCAAAACATCCATTCCCTCCATATAGCCTCTAGTGCACACGAATACCCTGACCCGATGAGTAATAGATTTAAGTCTTTGGCCCCTATAGTCAGCTTTCAAAATGTAAGACCCGATGGACCTTTCCCCTTAGTTACAATCACACTTTTCACCTCAGTTGTTTTTAAAAAGATTCAATCTCAATGAAAGCAGGGCCTTCACAGATTGAAACCCACTATGCTGCTGCTGCAGCTGCTTAGTAACTTAAGTTGTGGCCGACTCTGTGCAACCCATAGACGGCAGCCCACCATGCTCCCCAGTCCCTGGGATTCTCCAGGCAAGAACACTGGAGTGGGTTGCCATTTCCTTCTCCAATGCATGAAAGTGAAAAGTGAAAGTGAATTCCCTCAGTCATGTCCCACTCTTATCGACCCCATGGACTGCAGCCTACCAGGCTCCTCCGTCCATGGGATTTTCCAGGCAAGAGTACTGGAGGGGGGTGCCATCCCTTTTCCGGAAACCCATTATAGGAGACCTATTTAGAGAGGGTGTGGTTATCTCCACTCCTGCGCTTAACAGACAAATTTTACTTGGTCTTAAAGCTGTAAAACAAGAACAGGGCCTCAGCGTGAACTTGTACCATTGGTGTCATGGCCCCACTCACTAGATGTCCGTTTGTATTATGAAAATACTGCTTCCACTGAAGAACTGGTAGATACCTTTTAGTCATAGCAAAACATTTGGCTAGCATGCTGTTTTCACTGCCTATTTCAACAGCTTCTCAGCTCCACTTCACCTTCACCTTCAAACGGAAATGATACACCTTTACCTGCCTACTCAATGGGGCCAGTGTCCACTCTTGCCATCTCTCATAGTCTCTGAAGGCAACATTTTCACCAGCTCTATGTTTTGTCAGGTACACGATTAGGACCTCACACTGATGACATCCTCCTTTGAGGACACTCCTATGACACACACACTACACAGTCCCCCACTTCAGTTAAGCTGCTGAAAACGCTTTGGTATGTGCTGGACTCCTCCAGTCTTCACAGTGCTGAGAAATAGCTGTTAGGCTTCTTACTACCCATAGCGTTAATACAAACCCAGCATGTTTTAGACATCTATAGGTTCTGGAGGCAACGTTTCCCCACATACACAGTATTGTGGGTCTATAACTGCCAAATAGGCCTGCCTTGAATGAGACGCCTCTTGTCAAAAGTTTCTAGAATCTGCCTAAATTGCCATAGAACGGGCACTCCTATTAGCACCCCCTGAGCCTCTGTCACTGTGCAAGCTTGAGCAACTTTCTCTCATGTATCTTGGAGTTTCTGTACCATCCCTGATGGTCGTTAGCCTCATGGGCTTCTGATACAAGGAACTGCCCAACTTGTCCCAATGCTGTATGACCGTAGTCTGTCTGTATGATCATATGGAAACACAAAAGACCCCCGATAGCCAAAGCAGTCTTGAGAAAGAACAATGGAGCTGAAGGAATCAATCTTCCTGACTTCAGATAATGTTACAAAGCTACAGTCCTCAAGATAGAATGGTACTGTCACAAAAAAAGAGAAATATAGACCACAGGAACAAGATAAAATGCCCATTAAAAAAACCCATGCACCTATAGGTACCTTATTTTTGACAAAGCAGGCAGGAATATACAACGGGGAAAAGACAGCCTCTTCACTAAATGGTGCTTGGGAAACTGGACAGCTACATGTGAAAGAATGAAATTAGAACACTTCCTAACACCATACACAAAGATAAACTTGAAATGGATTAAAGACCTAACTGTAAGACCAGAAACTAGAAAACTCCTAGAAGAGAACATACGCAGAACACTTGATAACATACATCAAAGTAAGATCCTCTATGATCCACCTCCTAGACTCATGGAAAGAAAAATCAAAGTAAACAAGTGGGACCTGATTAAACGTAGGATCTTTGCACACCAAAGGAAACTAAGCAAGGTGAGAAGACAGTCCTCAGACTGAGAGAAAATAACAGCAAATGAAACAACTGACAAAGGATTAATTTCTAAGATATAAAAGCAGATCATATAACTCCATATCAGAAAAACAAACAACCCAATCAAAAAGTGAGAAAAAGACCTAAACAGACATTTCTCCACAGAAGACATGCAGATGACCAACAAACACCTGAAAAGATCCTGAACATTGCTCACTATTAGAGAAATGCAAATCAAAAAACACAATGAGATATCACACCTCATACCAGTCATAAAGGCCTTCATCAAAGTCTGCAAACAATAAATGCTGGAGAGGGCGTGGAGAAAAGGGAAAGCTCCTGCACTGGAAAGAAAGTTGGCACAGCCACTATGGAAGATGGTATGGAGATTCCTTTAAAAACTAGGAATAAAAACAAAATATGACCCAGCAATCCCACTCCTAGACATATACCCTGAAGAAACCAAAACTGAAAGAGACACATGCATCCGATTGTTCACTGCAGCACAATTAACAACAGCTAGAACATGGAAGCAACCTAGACGTCCATTGACAGAAGAATGCATAAAGAAGTTGTGATACATATACACAATGGAATATTACACAGCCATAAAAAGGATGGGGTGGATGAAGCTAGAACCTCTTACACAGAGTGAAGTAAGTCAGAAAGAGACAGACAAATATCATATTTTAACACACATGTACGGACACTAGAAAAATGGCACTGAAGAATTCCTTTACAGGGCAGCAACGGAGAAACAGACATAGAGAATAGAGTTATGGACATGGGGAGAGGGGAGGAAAAGGTGAGATGTATGGAAAGAGCAACCTGGAAACTTAAACACTCATATGCCAAATAGATAGCCAATGGCAATTGGCTGTATGGCTCAGGAAACTCAAACAGGGGCTCTGTATCAACCTAGAGGGATAAGATGGGGAGGCAGATAGGAGGGAGGTGCAACAGGGAGGAGAATAAAGTATACCTGTGGGTGACTCATGTTGAGGTTAGACAAAAAACAACAAAATTTAGTAGAGCAATTATCCTTCAATTAAAAAATAAACAAATTTTTAAAAATAAAAAAAAAAATCTAAAAATTTGTCACAGCAAAGAGGACCTAACAAGGCATAGTATGGAATGACTAAATTTAGTATAGTATCCTAGATGGATACTGGGACAGCAAAAGGACATTAGGTAAAAACCAAGGAAATCTGAAAATGTTACAGACAAACATCTATTTCTGCTTTATTGACTATGCCATAGCCTTTGACTGTGTGGGTCACGACAAACTGGAAAATTCTGAAAAAGATGGGAATACCAGACCACCTGAATTGCCTCTTGAGAAATCTATATGCAGGTCAGGAAGCAACAGTTAGAACTGGACCTGCAACAACGGGCTGGGTCCAAATTGGGAAATGAAGAAGTCAAGGCTGTATATTGCCACCCTGCTTGTTTAACTTATATGCAGAGTACCTCATGAGAAATGCTCCACTGGATGAAGCACAAGCTGGAAACAAAAGTGCTGGGAGAAATATCAATAACTTCAGATATGCAGCTGACACCAGCCTTATGTCAGAAAGTGAAGAACTAGACCTTCTTGATGAAATTGAAAGAGGAGAGAGAAAAAGTTGGCTTAAAGCTCAACAGTCAGAAAACTAAGATCATGGCATCCAGTCCCATCACTTCATGGCAAATAGATGGGAAAACAGTGGAAACAGAGGCAGGCTTTACTTTTGAGGCCGCCAAAATCACTGCAGATGGGGACAGAAGCCATGAAACTAAAAGATGCTTACTCATTGGAAGGAAAGTTCTGACCAATCTACACAGCGTATCAAAAAGCAGACATTACTTGGCCGACAAAGGTCTGTCCAGTCAAGGCTATGGTTTTCCAAGTACTCATGTATGGATCTGAGAGTTAGACTACACAGAAAGCTAAGTGCCAAAGAATTGATGTTTTTCAACTGTGGTGTCAGAGAAGACTCTTGAGAGTCCCTTGGAAGGCAAGGAGATCCAACCAGTCCATCCTAAAGGAGATCAGTCCAGGGTGTTCATTGAAAAGAGTGAGGTTGAAGCTGAAACTCCAATAATTTGGCCACCTGATAAGAAGAACTGACTCATTTGAAAAGACCCTGATGCTGGGAAAGATTGAGGGCAGGAGGAGAAGCCAACAAGAGAGGATAAAATGGTTGGCTAGCATCATCAACTCAATGGACATGGGTTTGGGGAAACTCTCGCAGTTGGTGATGGACAGAGAGGCCTGGTGTTCTGCAGGTCATGGCGTCACAAAGAGTTGTACACAACTGAGCGACTGAACTGGATTGAAGGAAATCTGATAATGTCCAGACTTCAGTTTCAATTAATAATATTCTTTTAGTGTGGGTTCACTAAGTTGAACAAATGTTCAATACTAATGTACAATGGTAATAAAGGGAATTGGTTGTGGAGTATACGAAAATACTCTTCACAATTATTCTGCAAATCTAACACTTCTAAAGCAAAAAAGTTTTCTAAAAAAAAAAATACAACAGAAAATACTGATGAGATCTGGAAGATGACAGAATTAATCACTGAAAGGAGGTGGCCATGAGGAACGGTTTTTGGGAACACTGGCTCAGTTAACTTCTATATCACAAGAACTGAGCCAGACAGGATGACGAAACATGGAAAGTCAAATTGGGAACGCTCTTTAATGTCTGTTGAGGAAGCACTCCCTTTCTCAAACCAGAGCACCTGGACTCCTATGCAGCCTCCCCTCCCCATGGATGTTGCTAAGTAGCGCTTTGTGATGTCGACAATTGGCTGGAGAAATTTCTTGCTGACCAATAAAACTGTCAGTTGTGGCTCGTCATTGTCCTGGGAGGGTATATATAGGGACGCCAGGCACCTTGGTGTAGGCTACTGTTGCTACAACATGGGAGGGCTTCTAGACAAAGTGGAGCAGGAGGAGGAGCAGGAGGAGGAGGAGGAAGAGGAGGAGGAGTCGGGAATGGAGATACACCACATCAATTTGGAAGAAGAAGCCTCAAGTTCCACAGAAAGGGTGAGAAATAATTGTGATTAGCTCAATGGCTTGGACAGTGAGAAGGTCAGATTACCTTAGTTATGTTCTTCCTCTTCTTCCCTCACCGGTGACTCACCCTGCCCTTGCCTGGAACAAAACCCCTTCCCAATGCACACCCGTTCTCTCAAAGTTCTCCTTCCCACCCTCCTTCACTAATGTCTTTCTGGATGACTTTCTTCTCTTACCAGGTGCAAAATCTCATGGAGAAGGTAAACTCAACCCTTCAGCAGAATCCGAACAGGAATAAGAAAGGGAAGTCTACGATACTAGTTTTCTACTACCACCCGCAGAATAAAAAGAATGAAACCAGCCCAACGGTGGATGAAGAAACCCCGGATGGAAACCCCGTCGGATGAAGAAATCCCGTCGGGCGGATGAAGAAACCCCCTCGGATGAAGAAACCCCCTCGGATGAAGAAACCCCCTCGGATGAAGAAACCCCGGCGCGCGGATTGGTCCAACACTTCTCCTGACAATTCTCCGAGTAAGCCCCTGTTGCCACGTGGACCCCAAGATGCTGACCCATCTATGTAACTCCATGAAAAGCGAAGGCAGAACAGTCGTTTGTGCAGGGATCAAACAGACAACGATGGTCCCCTCTGGACAGATCAAAGTACTCATATGTTGATGATTAAAGAATCAACAAGCAGGAAAGAGATGTGTGTGTATGTTTTTTTGATGAGGGAGAGGGGAGAAAGGGAAGGGTCCGGTGTGTGAGAAGGGAGGGAGGTGGCGTCCTTCCAGTTTAGGGGCCCAGACCAGCCAGTCCATACTGACTCAGAGACTGGGAGTGAGCGCTGGGTGAAATATGATAACTGCAGACTGAAGATGTCCGAGCACTGAGGATTTCTTCCTGAACACTTCATCCCACTGATGAGGAGGAAAAGGACGTGGTATTAATGTTTGTTTGGGGGTCCAGCTGGAGAGAGGGGGTGATGTACGGGTGGTGGCTCTGTATAATAACCAGATTCCACTTTAGACTTTTGACAATTTAGTTTTTACCTCTCGTCAGTTTCTCGTCCTCTTCTGGTCCACATTTGGGCAAGCTGATCAAAAGAGCCAGGGAATAAGTGAATAAAGGAACATGAAATAGAAACAGATATACCTACTGTTAACCATTGGAATCATTGCCTTGCTATATCTCCCATAGCCAAAACATCCATTCCCTCCATATAGCCTCTAGTGCACACGAATACCCTGACCCGATGAGTAATAGATTTAAGTCTTTGGCCCCTATAGTCAGCTTTCAAAATGTAAGACCCGATGGACCTTTCCCCTTAGTTACAATCACACTTTTCACCTCAGTTGTTTTTAAAAAGATTCAATCTCAATGAAAGCAGGGCCTTCACAGATTGAAACCCACTATGCTGCTGCTGCAGCTGCTTAGTAACTTAAGTTGTGGCCGACTCTGTGCAACCCATAGACGGCAGCCCACCATGCTCCCCAGTCCCTGGGATTCTCCAGGCAAGAACACTGGAGTGGGTTGCCATTTCCTTCTCCAATGCATGAAAGTGAAAAGTGAAAGTGAATTCCCTCAGTCATGTCCCACTCTTATCGACCCCATGGACTGCAGCCTACCAGGCTCCTCCGTCCATGGGATTTTCCAGGCAAGAGTACTGGAGGGGGTGCCATCCCCTTTTCCGGAAACCCATTATAGGAGACCTATTTAGAGAGGGTGTGGTTATCTCCACTCCTGCGCTTAACAGACAAATTTTACTTGGTCTTAAAGCTGTAAAACAAGAACAGGGCCTCAGCGTGAACTTGTACCATTGGTGTCATGGCCCCACTCACTAGATGTCCGTTTGTATTATGAAAATACTGCTTCCACTGAAGAACTGGTAGATACCTTTTAGTCATAGCAAAACATTTGGCTAGCATGCTGTTTTCACTGCCTATTTCAACAGCTTCTCAGCTCCACTTCACCTTCACCTTCAAACGGAAATGATACACCTTTACCTGCCTACTCAATGGGGCCAGTGTCCACTCTTGCCATCTCTCATAGTCTCTGAAGGCAACATTTTCACCAGCTCTATGTTTTGTCAGGTACACGATTAGGACCTCACACTGATGACATCCTCCTTTGAGGACACTCCTATGACACACACACTACACAGTCCCCCCACTTCAGTTAAGCTGCTGAAAACGCTTTGGTATGTGCTGGACTCCTCCAGTCTTCACAGTGCTGAGAAATAGCTGTTAGGCTTCTTACTACCCATAGCGTTAATACAAACCCAGCATGTTTTAGACATCTATAGGTTCTGGAGGCAACGTTTCCCCACATACACAGTATTGTGGGTCTATAACTGCCAAATAGGCCTGCCTTGAATGAGACGCCTCTTGTCAAAAAGTTTCTAGAATCTGCCTAAATTGCCATAGAACGGGCACTCCTATTAGCACCCCCTGAGCCTCTGTCACTGTGCAAGCTTGAGCAACTTTCTCTCATGTATCTTGGAGTTTCTGGACCATCCATGATGGCCGTTAGCCTCATGGGTTTCCGATAAAAGGAACTGCCCACCTTGGCCCAATGCTGTATGACTGTAGTGCAGCACATGTGGGTACATGCTGGACTGGCCTGGAAATATAGACTATGTCAGGTCTTGAACCTATGACCCTCCATATCCAGCTGCCCATTTGGCCTTTGGTTACAGAAGTAGTGCTCTGCAAGCTCAGCATAGCTAGTGAGGCCTCCTTGCCACAGGATCAGCTGATACTGGGCCCTCCACTACCCTATCTTCAGGAGAGGGTACCTTCCCCTGTGCTCAGTCCCTTGTTAGATGCCACACTGCTACAAGAGTCCATCTGTTAGAACTCTTGGACACCCGGGGAGCCTTTTGCACCAACGCAGTGAAACCAAAGGGAAATTGTTCACGTAACCATTCCCATTGTCACTATCACACCTGATGGAGCTTGCTTGTGAGCTGCTACTTGTCATCTCTTCATCAGTATCTTCCTGATAAAGGACAGGATCCAAAGGTCAGCTCAACAGGCCAGTATGAGTCATCTACCTTAGCACAGAATGTCTGTCTGGGCCAACAATTGGCCTCATCTTCGTACCCTTTATAGATCGTTGAGCCACTGACAATGGGCTGTCTATTCTGGCCAAGTCAAACAATTCTTCTCCAAGGTTGTCTCATTTAGGGTTAAGAACTCACGCAATCTCTTGCCTCCCGATAAATTATACCAAAAATGTAAATCAAAGTCACACATTTTCTACACGTATTAAAGCCAGAGTACAATGTCTCACCATGGCACTCCTTATCCTCGTTGGAGTTCTACACAAGAAGAGAAACCCAGAGACTCATTTTGCTTTTCAGAACACAAACTACTATCTCTTGAACAAGATATTCGATGGAACACTCACCACCTTTACTGCTCTCACGATGCAGGGGCCACAATGGTTTCCATAAACAAGTACAAATTCAATGAACCATGGAATTCTTTATTGATCAAACAAATATCATGGGTAAATTGGAATAGAGATTGCAGTATCTGATTTCTAACCTTCTCTTTCTATCTAATGAATCACTGCTGGAATCAGTTCAGTTCAGTTCAGTTCAGTCGCTCAGTCATGTCCGACTCTTTGTGACCCCATTAATTGCAGCACGCCAGGCCTCCCTGTCCATCACCATCTCTCGGAGTTCACTCAGTCTCATCTCCATCGAGTCCGTGATGCCATCCAGCCATCTCATCCTCGGTCATCCCCTTCCTCCTGCCCCCAATCCCTTCCAGCATCAGAGTCTTTTCCAATGAGTCAACTCTTCCATGAGGTGGCCAAAGTACTGAAGTTTCAGCTTTAGTATCATTCCTTCCAAAGAAATCCCAGGCTTGATCTCCTTCAGAATGGACTGGTTGGATCTCCTTGCAGTCCAAGGGACTCTCAAGAGTCTTCTCCAACACCACAGTTCAAAACCATCAATTCTTCGGGGCTCAGCCTTCTTCACAGTCCAACTCTCACATCCATACATGACCACAGGAAAAACCATAGCCTTGACTAGACGGACCTTAGTCGGCAAACTAATGTCTCTGCTTTTGAATGTACTATCTAGGTTGGTCATAACTTTCCTTCCAAGGAGTAAGCATCTTTTAATTTAATGGCTGCAGTCACCATCTGCAGTGATTTTGGAGCCCAAAATATAAATTCTGACACTATTTCCAATGATTCCCCATCTATTTCCCATGAAGTGATGGGACCAGATGCCATGATCTTAGTTTTCTGAATATTGACCTTTAAGCCAACTTTTTCACTCTCCTCTTTCACTTTAATCAAGAGGCCCTTTAGCTCCTCTTCAGTTTCTGCCATAAGGGTGGTATCATCTGCATATCTGAAGTTATTGATATTTCTCCCGGCAATCTTGATTCCAGCTTGTGTTTCTTCCAGCCCAGCGTTTCTCATGATGTACTCTGCATAGAAGTTAATAAGCAGGGTGACAATATACAGCCTTGACGTACTCCTTTTCCTATTAAGAACCAGTCTGTTGTTCCATGTCCAGTTCTAACTGTTGCTTCCTGACCTGCACACACATTTCTCAAGAGGCAGGTCAGGTGGTCTGGTATTCCATTCTCTTTCAGAATTTTCCACACTTTATTGTGATCCACACAGTCAAAGGCTTTGGCATAGTCAATAAAGCAGAAATAGATGTTTTTCTGGAACTCTCTTGCTTTTTCCATGATCTAGCAGATGTTGGCAATTTGATTTCTGGTTCCTCTGCCTTTTCTAAATCCAGCTTGAACATCAGGAAGTTCACAGTTCACATACTGCTGAAGCCTGGCTTGGAGAATTTTGAGCATTACTCTACTAGCATGTGAGATGAGTGCAATTGTGCAGTAGTTTGAGCAGTCTTTGGCATTGCCTTTCTTTGGGATTGGAATGAAAATTGACCTTTTCCAGTCCTGTGGCCACTGCTGAGTTTTCCAAATTTGCTGGCATATTGAGTGCATCACTTTCACAGCATCATCTTTCAGGATTTGAAACAGCTCCACTGGAATTCCATCGCCTCCACTAGCTTTGCTCATAGTGATGCTTTCTAAGGCCCGCTTGACTTCACATTCCAAGATGTCTGGCTCTAGATTAGTGATCACATCATCATGATTATCTGGGTCTTAAAGATCTTTTTGTACAGTTCTTCCATGTATTCTTGCCACCTTTTCTTAATATCTTCTGCTTCTGTTAGGTCCAGACTATTTCTATCCTTTATCGAGCCCATCTTTATATGAAATGTTCTCTTGATATCTCTAATTTTCTTGAAGAGATCTCTAGTCTTTCCCATTCTGTTCTTTTCCTCTATTTCTTTCCATTGATCGCTGAAGAAGGCTTTCTTATCTCTTCTTGCTATTGTTTGGAACTCTGCATTCAGATGCTTATATCTTTCCTTTTCTCCTTTGCTTTTCGCCTCTCTTCTTTTCATAGCTATTTGTAAGGCCTCCCCAGACAGCCATTTTGGTTTTTTGCATTTCTTTTCCATGGGGATGGTCTTGATCCCTGTCTCCCTATAATGTCACGAACCTCGTTCCATAGTTCATCAGGCACTCTATCTATCAGATCTAGGCCAGCCACCCACGCCCGAGGCCAGGGGTGGCAGCCAGGAGAATCAACCCGAGGAGCGGTGGCTGCTCAGGAGCAGGAGGGCCTAGAGGAGCTATCCCACATTGAAGGTCAGGAAGGTGGTGGTAAGGAGATTCCCCTCATTCAAAGTAAGAAACAACAGCTGTGCTTTGCTGGAGCAGCTGTGAAAAGATACCCCACGCTCAAGGTAAGAGAAACCAAAGTAAGATGGTAGGTGTTGCAAAAGGGAATCAGAGGGCAAACACACTGAAACCATAATCACAGAAATCTAGTCAACTAATCACACTAGGACCACAGCCTTGGCTAACTCAATGAAACCAAGCCATGCCTGCAGGGGAACCCAAGATGGGCAGGTCATGGTGGAGAGGTCTGACAGAAGGTGGTCCACTGGAGAAGGGAATGGCAAGACACTACAGTAAGAACCCCATGAACAGCATGAAAAGTCAAAATGATAGGATACTGAAAGAGGAACTCCCCAGGTCAGTAGGTGCCCAATATGCTACTGGAGATCAATGGAGAAATAACTCCAGAAAGAATGAAGGGATGGAGCCAAAGCAAAAACAATACCCAGTTGTGCATGTGACTGGTAATAGAAGCAAGATCCGATGCTGTAAAGAGCAATATTGCATAGGAACCTGGAATGTCAGGTCCATGAATCAAGGCAAATTAGAAGTGGTCAAACAAGAGATGGCAAGGGTGAACGTCAACATTCTAGGAATCAGCGAACTAAAATGGACTGGAATGGGTGAATTTAACTCAGGTGACCATTATATCTACTACGGCAGGCAGGAATCCCTCAGAAGAAATGGAATAGCCATCATGATCAACAAAAGAGTCCAAAATGCAGTACTTGGATGCAATCTCAAAGATGACAGAATGATCTCTGTTCATTTCCAAGGCAAACCATTCAATATCACAGTTATCCAAGTCTATACCCCAACGAGTAACACTGAAGAAGCTGAAGTTGAACGGTTTTATGAAGACCTAAAAGACCTTTTAGAACTAACACACGAAAAAGAAGTCTTTTTCATTATAAGGACTGGAATGCTAAAGTAGGAAGTCAAGAAACACCTGGAGTAACAGGCAAATTTGGCCTTGGAATGTGGAATGAAGCAGGGCAAAGACTAATAGAGTTTTGACAAGAAAATGCACTGGTCATAGCAAACACCCTCTTCCAACAACACAAGAGAAGACTCTACACATGGACATCACCAGATGGTCAACACCGAAATCAGACTGATTATATTCTATGCAGCCAAAGATGGAGAAGCTCTATACAATCAACAAAAACAAGACCAGGGGCTGACTGTGTCTCAGATCATGAACTCCTTATTGCTAAATTCAGACCGAAATTGAAGAAAGTAGGGAAAACCACTAGACCATTCAGGTATGACCTAAATCAAATCCCTTATGATTATTGATGGAATACCTACCCTGTTTACTCTAACCTCTTCCATGGGTCCTAAATGAACACCAACCCATATTTCTTCCTTACATGCAAACAAAACATGCTGGGATTAGTCAGACTTCTTTCATAGTTCTTCCTTCCATTAAATGCAGCTTTGAGTTGTTCTTTCTTCAGAAATATCTGCTTGCATTTTTCAAAGCAGGTTCTCATTTTACTACTTCCTGATCAGGACTCTTCCAAAGTCTCTTGTTCCCTTGATGCTTCTACTTTCTCCTTTTGGTCTCTGATATTTGCCCATCCTTCCACATTAGCATCATTTAAGACTCCAAGTAAGAAGCTGTTGAGTGGCTTCTCCAGATAATGAACTCGGACTAGAAGTTTCCTTTCTCTTTGAAGCAATTGCTTTCCCTTCTGCACCTAGAGCAGCCGAGTGATGAAAGTGCCCTCATTCTTTATGGCTAAACTCAAATGGTGCTTCTGCTCTGAAGCCTCTCTGCCATCAATGCCAGCAGAGTCCATTGCTCCTCTGCTCCTACAGATACTTATACAAAAGCAATTGCCAATTTGTCTTAGAAATTTTCAGGTATCTATTTGTCTTCCCCAATCCAATATACAATATACAACAAGGACAAGCATATTTCATTCATCTCTGGAACCCCAAACCTGAACACATGGAAACAATATTATGGTCACTCTGAAGGCAAGATTGATGAACTCTTGGAGAGAATACTCAAGTCATTCTGCGTAAACTAGATCATGTTCCCTGCTTTATAATGTGTGCTTTCAGAAAGTGTTAAGCGTAAAATCACTTAACATATGTATTCGGAAAACACAAAAACAAGAACCTTAAGCACTAAAACCGAAAAACACCTTGGTGATATGCACACTTTTTACAACTATCTTTCGGAACATGTCTCTAAATAGACACTAAATAGATGATGACAATATTAAACCTAGTATTCACTTCCTAATTTAGATCAAGAGCTTCCACAGCTATAGAATTCTTTGAGTATTTTAGAACAGTCAATGAAAAACTGAAAAACTAAACATTATGTACATCTGAAGTAATAAATACATCAGACAAGGATAGGCTGAGAAGTTTACGTGCGAATTTGTTGTATCCAATGACAGTAGTATAAGATTATCTGCTATCAGAGAAACTAGATCTATCTGGTATATGTGAAAATTCAAACAGAAACCTTGGCATATATATTTTACCTGACAGGTGAATATCCAAATTAGTGGTGAAACGATGATCTGGTAATCTATACTGGAATAATTGGTTCTCCATATGATGGTACACAGTCAGCTCCCCAGTCTGACTGTTGCTCAGATCATGAACTCCTTATTGCAAAATTCAGACTTAAATTGAAGAAAGCAGGGAAAATGACTAGGCCTTTCAGGTCTGACATAAATCAAATCTCTTAGGATAATACAGTGGAAGTGACAAGTAAATTCAAAGGATTAGATCTGATAGACAAATTGCCCTAAAGATCTATCTGTAGAGGTTTGTGACATTGTACAGGAGGTGGTGATCAAGACCATCGGTGAGAAAAAGAAATGCAAAAAGGCAAAATGGTTGTCTGAGGAGGGCTTCCAAATAGCTGAGAAAAGAAGAGCAGCTAAAGGCAAAGGAGAAAAGGAAAGACATACTATCTGAATGCAGAGCTCCAAAGAATAGCAAGGAGAGACAAGAAAGCCTTCCTAAGTGATCAATGCAAAGAAATACAGGAAACCAATAGAATGCGAAGCGGCTTCCCTGGTGGCTCAGAGGTTAAAGCTTCTGCCTACTATGCAGGAGACCTGGGTTCGATCCCTGGGTCGGGAAGATCCCCTGGAGAAGGAAATGGTAACCAACTCCAGTATTCTTGCCTGGAGAATCCCATGGACAGAGAAGCCTGGCAGGCTAAAGTCCACGGGGTCGCAAAGAGTCGGACACGACTGAGCAACTTCACTCACTCACTCAACAGAATGGGAAAGACAAAAGATCTCTTCAAGAAAATTAGACTTATCAAGGGAATACTACATGAAATGATGGGCTCAATAAAGGACAGAAAGTGTATGGACTGAACAGAAGTGGAAGATACTAAGAAGAGGTGGCAAGAACACACAGACGAACTATACAAAGAAGATCGTAATTACTCAGATAAGCACGACAGTGTGATCACTCGCCTAGATCCAGACATCCTGGAATGCAAAGTCAAGTGGGCCTCAGGAAGCATCACTATGAACAACAGTAGTGGTGGCGATGGAATTCCAGCTGAGCTAATCAAATCCTAAAAATGATGCTGTGGAAGTGCTGCACTCAATATGCCAGCAAATTTCAAAGACTCAGCGGTGGCCACAGGACTGGAAAAGGTCAGTTTTCATTCCAATCCCAAAGAAAGACAATGCCAAGGAATGTTCAAACTACTGCTCAACTGCGTTCATCTCACACACTAACAAAGTAATGCTCAAAATTCACCAAGCTAGGCTTCAGCAGTATATGAACTGACAATTTCCAGATGTACAAATGGATTTAGAAAAGCAACAGGAATCAGATATTAAATTGCCAACATCTGTTGGAGCATCGAAAAACCAAGAGAGTTCCAGAAAAACATCTACTTCTGCTTTATTGACTATGGCAAAGCCTTTGACTGTGTGGATCACAAGAAACTGTGGAAAATTCTGAAAGAGATGGAAATACCAGACCACCTTGCATGCCTCCTGAGAAATCTCTATGCAGGTCAAGGAGCACAGCAAGAACTCGACATGGACCAACACATTGGTTCAAAATTGGAAAAGAGTACGTCAAGGTTATATAGTGTAACCCTGTTTATTTAACATATATGCAGAGTACATCATATGAAAGGCCAGGCTGGATAATGCATAAGCTGAAATCAGATTGCCAGGAGAAATATCAATAACCTCACATATGCAGATGATACCACCCTTATGGCAGAAACTGAAGAGAAGTAAAAGCCTCTTGATGGAACTGAAAGAGGAGAGTGAAAAAAGTTGGCTTAAAGCTCAACATTCAAACAACAAAAGAACATAAGGTGCAGTGCCATTACTGCATAGCAAATAGATGGGAAAACAATGGAAACAGTGAGAGACTGTATTTTCTTGGGCTCCAAAATCATTGCAGATGGTGACTGCATTCATGAAATTAAAAGACGCTTCCTCCTTGGAAGAAAACCTATGACCAACCTAGACTGCACATGAAAAAGCAGACACATTACTTTGCTGACAAAGGTGAGTCTAATCAAAGCTATGGATTTTCCAGTAGTCACGGATGGATGTGAGAGTCATTTCATAAAGAAAGCTGAGTGCTGAGGAGTTGAGGCTTTGGAACTGTGGTATTGGAGAAGACTCCTGAGAATCCCATGGACTGCAAGGAGATCAAACCAGCCAATCCTAAAGGAAATCAGTCCTGAATAGTCATTGGAAGGACTGATGCTGAAGACGAAGCTCCATCACTTTGGCCACCTGAGGCGAAGAAATAACTGACTGGAAATGACTCTGATGCTGAGAAAGATTGAAGGCAGGAGAAGGAGAGGACAGGGGTTGAGATGGTTGGATGGCATCACTGATTCAATGGACCTGAGTTTGAGCAAGCTCCAGGAGATGGTGAAGGACAGGCAAGGCTGGCATGCCACAGTCCATGGGGTGGCAGAGATGGACAGGAATGAGTGACTGAACAGCAACAAATCTAGTGACAAGCAGGTTAACCCAAAACAATATAAGAAGCTGGGTTATAACGGTTGTGAGAGTTCACAACTGTGCGAACCACCTTGCATTTACATTACACGTTTCTATAAAAGAGCCCAACCACACCTCTTCCCCTACTTACCTATATCTGATAAGAAAGTCCAGGTGCTCTCTTTGCCGGGCCAAAAGGAAGCCCAGATGATCCAAGCCCTGACCTATATGCGGAACTCTCCAGCTTCATCCCCCTTTACCACCATAAGCCCAAGCCAGTCTCCTTCCGCTACTCTATTCAGCTATTCTTCAACCATCTTGAGAGCTTGCTCTGCTCTCCCCAGAAAAACTCACTATGTGAGTGATGAATTTTTTCAGATTCTCTGGGAGTATGTGTTCTCAGTTGGTTTCCATATCCAAAGCAAATTGCCATTGAAGGATCCATACTGTCTCTGTGGAGTGATGGCAGCAACTGGCCCCAAGAGCAGGATACTGAGATGCTGTCCCTTCCGCCTGAGGTCTCTTCTCTCTTCTTTGGCTTTTGAACTGGCACTGCTGTAGCTAGAGAACATGCACTTTGAGCTACTGCCGTCTGGCTTGCTTGTGCTTTCACTTTGAATCTTTGTGCTACATTTGTGAGCTCCTGCTAAAGCTCTGACCCACATAAATCAGTTTAGACAGCTGGCATATAGTGAAAGTATTATTACATTGCGACCCTCATTAAAGGAGTTCTGAATTCTCTGTCTCAACCCGGACTTATGTGTGAGTCTCAGGTTGAATCACATGTACCGATTCCAAACTAACCCGTGACTGATACTAACCTCAAAGAAACAAGCCTTATCATGTGAACACTGGTTGTGTCTCAACCATGTCTTGGCCCCCTTTCTCTATAGAACTCAGGAGAAAAACTGTTAGTCTATTCAATAGACGGGGCAGTCACTCATATTGTTGAAGATCAGTCACTGTGTAGGCTGCTGAAGTCATACCTCTGAAAGTAAATTCGTGTGTGTGTTCATGTGTTGTGGTCAGTCATGTCTGATTCTTTGAGACCCCATGAACTGTAGCCAGCCATGGTCCTCTCTCCATAGCATTTCCCAGGCAAGAATACTGGAGTGGGTTGCCACTGCCCCCTATGGAATCCAACCTGCATCTCCTGCGTCTGCTGCAGTGGCAGGTGGATTCATAAGTGCTTTACAAAATGCTCCTGCTGCTTCCACCTGTGCCTGTTAAATACAAATGACCTTGATCCTCTCGGATCTAGAGAGGAACTTGTGTGTCACCTCTGTGACAAAGCCAAGAGAATAATTCAACCATTGCCATGGGGAAGTCCACAACACTGAGGGTACTCACTTCATCTTAGGTTCTCTGGAAGAAGAAACTTATAAAAACTTTTCACGATAAGATCAGTAACAACTCAGAATCTAATGCAAAAACGAAAACGCAAGACTCCAAATTGTCAAGGTCCTCAGAAACAAGAAATCTCGGATGGGAGAACAAGATGGCGCAGGAGTAGGTGGACGTGGAGTACATCTCTCTCCGTGGATACATCAGGAATACACTTTCAGACACAGAAGTGCCCGCAGAACACCAGCTGAGAGCAGAAAGGAGTACCTGACCAGCAGAAAAGAACGTGTAGTATCACACAAAACTTGGTAGGACAAAGGAACAAGGGGGAGAAACAGGACTGTCAGCAGGACTGGACCTGTCATTGGCGCATGGGGGAACTGAAGCGGAGGTCCAATCCCCATATCAAGGCTACTATCTGAGTTAGAGGAGAAAGATTTAAGGCTAAGAGTGAAACAGCTGGTCTTTGGCAGCCTGAATGGAATGAGGACAGTCCTTGCTGCAGTCATACATACCCCAGATAGGGATGGAGGTGCCCTAGAAGGCACAGCACCTGAGCAATTGTGGAGCAATCCCAGCGCAAGGGCTGCTCTTGACTGAGGAGAGACAGATCAAGGGGATGTGAGGTGGGAGACTGTGGTGGGAAATGCCTGTGGAGAAAAGCAGGCAGCCATGGAAGCAAGGTGATACTGTTGAGTCACGCGTAGGTGGTGGAGCCATCACCATAGCCCCTCTCCTAGATACCAGCATCCGCAGCTGAACAAGAGAGGCTGGCCCATCAAACGCCCGACTCACTGAAATAGACAGTAGGACCCCACCCAGGGTGCCCCTTTAAGTGCCTGACGGGCCGATCTACAGAGTAGGACCCCAGCCAGGGGTCCCCTCTATGTGCCAAACAACAGGGAAGGACTCCAGGTAAGGGAGCCCTCTATTGCCTGAACTGGCAGAGCTATGGAGAAAGACTGGCCAAAGAGGCCTTCCAATCACTAGCTACAAGAGGCTCGAGAAAAGCCTCCAAAAGGGCCATAACTCCTGTGGTGGGGGCAGTCCATGTCCCTACATGCTTGGCACCACCAGGGTCCCCACAAGCCAAGCAGCTGCATCACCTTCACCCTCAACCCTCATTGGGGCAGAGGCAAAAAGTCTTGTGTCTATGCAAGCAGGATGACTTCAGTTGTGTTCAACTCTGCAGCCCTGTGGACTGTGGCCTGCCAGGCTTCTCTGTCAGCGGGGTTCTTCACACAAGAATACCAGAGCATATTGGCCAATACTGGTTGCCATACTCTTCTAGAGCGCTAGATTTCTGCTGCCCTGGCTGCCAACTCCTCTGAGTACCTGGTGATGCCAGAAACCCTGTGATCCAAGCAACTGTCCCACCTCCGTACCTGGCCCTCACTGGGGAAAACCCAAGTCCTCCAGGGCAGACTCAGGAGCAAACCCAGTGGACGATCCACGTACAGAGGTTGAAATAAAACCACAATAGAAACCCAGGGGCAGTGCAGCAAAGGAAGAAGACTCAGAACCTTCCCACCAGCTGTACAAGCTGCAGATTAAATCGACACACTCAACTAGGCAGACTCTGTGTCTATGGAATATATAAAAGGACAGTGAGAGCTCCCACAAAAGAAAACACACTAGTTCTGATCGCTGTGGACATTGGAGGACAGAATAAAAGCAGTAGGACCAGGTTGGAATCTGAGCTGCCCCCCACAACAGGTCCAGAGACCAGCACAGTGTTGGAGGGCATCCAAGGAAGGTAAGGTGGATTGTGACTCCCAAAAAGGGAAAGAACTCTAACAGCAGCGACTCAAGAAAACTATTTCTTATTCTTATGTTTTGACTTGCCAATGTTCTTGCCTAGAGGATCCCAGGGACCAGGGAGCCTGGTGGGCTGCCGTCTCTGGGGTTGCACCACAGAGTTGGACACAACTGAAGCGACTTAGCAGCAGCAGCATAGATTCTTTGAGATTTTTCTTTTTTTCCAACTTTATTTTTCCCCCTCGGTTGTAGATGTTGATTTTATTGGCACTATGAAATCTAATTAAGCTCTTGAGTTTTATTTTTTTGCAGTCACATTTTTTATTGTTCTTATAAACCTCTGCCTCTAGGCTGGGCTTTTGCAGTTCAGGGAGTTTTCCTTTTCCTTTCTTTCTTCTTCCCTTTTTTATCTTTTCTCTTTCTCCTATTTTTAATTTTTATTAAACTTATCATTACTTTTTCAACATTTATTCCTTTGTGTGCTTTTCCTACTGTTCTTTTCCCATAGGAGGTAATCTTTACTGTATAGAAATCTTCTTTATCTATCTCTATTTAACTTTGCACATCTATTCTTTCTTTTCTTTCTTTCCTTTCCTCTCATCATATTTGTTCACTTTATTTTCATTGCTTTATGCTCTACTTGGCACCTTGCTTCAGTTTTGTTTTCCAGTTTGTGCTTTAGTTAGTTTTGTTCGTAACTGAGAGATATAACTTTTGGTTTCCTTTGGGTCAATTTATTGTACTTTACTTTTGCTGGACTGTTTCAATTTTGCTTATGAATGTCTATGTATATGTGTATATTCAGTCACACTTTTTATTGTTGTTATAAACCCCACCTCTCCATTGGAATTTACAGTTCTGTGAAGCTTTCTCTCTTTTTTTTTTTCTTTGATTTTAATTTTTTTAATTTTGAACTTTTTAAACCTATTATATTGTATCTATTCATTCCTTCATTTCCCTTTCCTACTGTTCTTTAGCCTTCCATTTAATCTTTGAGGTATATAAATCTTCTTCATCTACCTCTATTGAACTTTGCATGTCTATTCTTTCATTCTTTTCCTCTCAATGAATTTTTGTGGTTTTGTTTCCATTGTTTTATTCCCCACTTGGCAACTTGCTTTAGTTTTGTTTTCCAGTTTCTGCTTTAGTTAGTTTTGTTCTTAACTGGCAAATAAAATTTTGGATTTCCTTTGTTCGCCTGGTCAAACTACTGTACTTTATTTTTGTTCAACTGTTTTGATGTTGCTTATGGGTATATATGTATATGGTTGTATTTCATTATTTTAATTAATAATTGCCTGCTTTTGTAACTTCATTTCTCTGGGGCTCATCTTTTGTTGCTTATTTACGGGTATTTGTTTTAATCTCACCTAATGCCATAACAAAGCACTTGTGGAATCTTCATTTATGACAAGACATTAAGCCCTGAGCCTTTGGAGTGGAAGCACTGATTCCAAGACCGTAGAGTACCAGACAACTAACCCTGCTGCTGCTGCTAAGTCGCTTCAGTTGTGGCCAACTCTGTGTGACCCCATAGATGGCAGCCCACCAGGCTCCCTTGTCCCTGGGATTCTCCAGGCAAGGACACTGGAGTGGGTTGCCATTTCCGTCTCCAATGCATGAAAGTGAAAAGTGAAAGTGAAGTTGCTCAGTCATGTCTGACTCCTAGCGACCCCATGGATTGCAGCCGACCAGACTCCTCTATCCCTAGGGAGTATAAAATCGTGAGAATTTCCAGAAAGGAAACCACTTGAATACAAGACCTGGCATCACCCAACCATCAACAGCACCTGGTGCAGGATGCCTTATCTAAACAACAAACAAACAAAAATACAAACACAGTCATCACCAGTCAGGAGTACACCCTCACTCAGCTTTGCAATCAGAAGAAAAACAAACAAAACTCAGCACAAATCTCACCCTATACAAAGCTTACACAAACCACTGGACGAATGTTAGGAGGGCAGCAACCAAAAGGAACAACGAATTCAACCTTGAAACCTGGAAAAATGAGACCTCAAACACAATAAACTTTTAAAATATAATGAAAAGGCAGAGAAATACTACACAAATGAAGAAACAAACTAGAAACACAGAAGTCACATAAATGAAAAGGAAATAGGCTAACTATCTGAAAAAGAATCAGAATAATGATAGTAAAGAGGATCAAAAACCTTGAAAACAACATGGAGAAAATCCAACAGTCGATTAACAGAGACCTAGAACAATTAGACAATAAACATACAGAGACAAACACCACAAATACTGAAATTAAAAATACTCTAGAATGAACCAATAGCAGAATATGTGAAGCAGAAGAATGGATCAGTGAGCTGGAAGATAAAATGGTGGAAATAACTTCTGAAGAGCAGAATGAAGTGAAAAGAATGAAAAGAGCTGAGGACAGTCTCAGAGACCTCTGGGACCATATCAAACACATCAACATTCGAGTTATAGGGGTCCCAGAAGAAGAAGAAGAGAAAAAGAAAGGGTATGAGAAAAATTTTGAAGCGATTACAGTTGAAAATTTTCCCAACATGGGAAAGGAAATAGTCAATCAAATTCAAGAGGCACAGAGAGTCCCACATAGGATAAACCCAAGGAGAAACATGCCAAGACACATACTAATCAAACTAACAAAGTCTAAACACAAAGAAAGAATATTAAAAGCAGCAAGGAAAAAGCAACAAGTAACATACAAGGGAAACCCCATATGCTTAACAGCTGACCTTTCAGCAGAAACTCTGCAGACCAGAAGGGAATGGCAGGATATATTTAAAGTACTGAAAGGGAAAAATCTACAACCAAGATTACTGTACCTAGCAAGGATCTCATTCACCATTGATGGAGAAATAAAAAGCTTTTCAGACAAGCAAAAGTTAAGAGAATTCAGTACCACCAAACCAGTTTTACACCAAATGTTAAAAGGGACTTATATAGTCAAGAAATACAAGAGACGAAAATGATCTACAAAATCAACCCCAAACAGTTAAGAAAATGGCAATAGGAACACATCTATCAATGATTACTTTAAATATAAACAGATTAAATGCTCCAACCAAAAGATAGAGATTGGCTGAATGGATACAAAAACAAGACCCATATATATGCAGTCTACAAGAAACCCACTTCAGACCGAAAGATACATACAGACTGAAAGTGAGTCGATGAAAAAACACATTCCATGAAAATGGGAAGCAGAAGAAAGCTGGAGTAGCAATCCTCATTTCAGACAAAAAAGACCTTAAAGTAAGAGTACTACAAGGGACAAGGAGGGACACTACATAATGATCATACTGGTTTGGTGGGAACACCGGCTTCAGTTAGGACAAGATGAAGAAATGTGGAAAGTCAAACTGGGAAGGCTCTAATGGTTATTGAGGAAGCCCTCTCTTTCTCAAACCAGAGCACCTAGACTCCTCTGCACCCTGCCCCTCCCCCATGGATGTTCAAAGGTGGTGAAAATATTGCCTTGGGATGTCAAGCCATGACAGGGCTACCATTGGCAGGAGAAATTTCTTGCTGACCAATGAAAGCTGTGGCTCTTCTTTGTCTCGGGAAGGTATAGAGAGAGACAGCAGGTGCCTTGGTGTAGGCCACTGTTGCTGCAACATGGGAGACCTAATTGAGGAAGTGAAGGAGGAAGAGTCAGAGATTGAGACAGGCAGTGTCGATTTGGAGGAGCAAGCTTCAAGTGCTAAAGGACGGAAGAGAAAGAATTCTGATCAGTCCAATGGCTTGGACAGTGAGAAGGTAAGATTACCCTATTGATGTTCTTTCTCTTCGTCCCCCACCCAAGACTCACCCTACCCCTGCCTGGCACAAACCCCTCCTCAAGGGACAACTGTTCTCTCAAAGTCCTCCTTCACTAATGTCTTTCTGGATGACTTTGTTTCCTTACCAGATATGAAAGCTCATGCGGAAGGTAAAATCAACCCTTCAGTAGAATCAGGACAGGAATAAAAAGGGAAAAAGTCGACAATACTAGTCTTCTACCACCACCTGCAGAATAAAAAGAAGAATAAAAAGCAGCCAATGGTAGAAGAAGAAACCCTGGAGATTCTTCCAACATTTCTCCCAACAACAGTTCTGACAACACTTCTCCCAATAATTCTCCAAGTAAGCTGCTGTGCCCACCTGGAGCCCAAGACGCTAAGCAATCTGCTGTAACTCCAGGAAAAGCAAAGGCAGAATAGTCATTTGTGCAGGGATCAAACATACAACAATGGTCCCTTCTGGACAGATCAAAGTACTCAGATGTCGATGATTAAAGTATCGACAAGCAGGAAAAAGATGTGTGCGTATCTGTTTTTTGATGATGGGGAGGGAAAGAAGGGAAGGGTCTGGTGTGTGAGAGGGAGGGAGGTGGGATCCTTTCAGTTCAGGGCCCAGACCAGCCAGTCCATACTGACTCAGACACTGGGAGTGAGGGCTGAGTGAAGACGGAGAACTGCAGACTGAAGATTTCTGAGCAATGAGGATTTCTTCCTGAAGAAATCACACTTCGTCCCGCTGCTGAGAAGGAAAAGGACTTGGTGTTTCTGTGTGTTTCAGAGGTCTCATCTGGGGAAAAGGGTGATGTAGGGGTGGTGGCTCTGTGTAATAATCAGATTCCACTTTAGATGTTTGACAATTGAGTTTTTACCTCTCATCAATTTCTGTTCCTCTTCTGGCACCCATTTGGGCAAGCTACTAAAAACAGCCAGAGAATAAAGGAACATGAAATAGAAACAGATATATCTAACCTTAACCACTGGAATTATTGCCTTGCCTACATTTGCCATTGCCAAAACCTCCAGTACCCCAAATAGCCTCCAGTGCACGTGGATAATGTAACTCAATGAGTAATAAAATTAAGTCCTTGCCCCTATCATCACCTTTAAAATATGAGACCCTATGGACCTTTTCCCTTAGCTGCAATCACACTTTTCACCTCAGTTGTTTTTAAAAAGATTCAATCTCAATGAAAGTAGGGTCTTCACAGATTGAAACCCATTATAGGAAACCTACTGAGCAAGGTGTGATTATCCCAACTTCTGCTGCACTTAACAGACAAATTTTACTTGATCTTAAAGCTGTAAAACAAGAACAGGGCCTCAGTGTGAACTTGTACCCTTGGTGTCATGGCCCCACTCTCTAGGGCTCCATGTATGTTGTTGATAATACTGTTTCCAATGAATAACTGGCAAATACTTTTCAGTCATAGCAAAACATTTGGCTAACATGCTGTTTTCACTGCCTATTTCAACAACTTCTCAGCGACACTTAACCTTCACCTTCAAACGGAAATGATACACCGTCACCTGTCTACTCAATGGGCCCAGTGTCCACACCTGCCATCTCACACAGTCTTGAAGGCAATATTTTCACCAGCTCTAGCTTTTTCCAGGTATACAAATAGGATCTCACACTGATGACATCCTCCTCTGAGGAGATTCCTATGACACACATGCTACACAATCCCACCACTTCAGTTAAGTTCCTGAAAATTCTTTGGTAAGTGGAGGACTGCCCCAATCTTCACAGTGTCCAGAAACAGCTTTTAGGCTTCTTAGTACCCATACTGTTAAAACAAGCCCAACATGTTTTAGACATTTTTACATTCTGGAGGCAACATTTCCTCAAATACACATTTTTTTGCTTGAAACTTCCAAATAGGCCCACCTTGAATGAGACTCCCTGTTTCAAAGATTCTAGAATCTGCCCAAATTGCCATAGAACAGGTACTCCTATTAGGGTCCGCTGAAACTCCTTCACTGTGCAAGCTCTACCCTCTCGCACGGATCTTAGAGTCCCTGTACTGTCAACAATGGCTTTTAGTTTCACGGGCTTCTTATACAAGGAACTGCCCACCTTGGCCCAATGCTGTATGACCATAGTGTAGCAATTTTGGGTCTGTGCTGGACTTGCCTGGAAATATAGACTATCTTGAACTTATGACCCTCCATATCCAGCTGCCCACTTGGCCTTTGATTATGAAGTAGCCCTCTGCAAGCTCAGCACAGCTAGTGAGGCCTCCTTGCTACAGGATGGAGCCGAACCTGGGCCCTCTGCATATTGTATGTTCAGGAGTGGGTAACTTCCCCTGTGCTCAGCCCCTTTTCAGATGTCACACTGCTACAAGAGTTCATCTGTTAGAACCCTTGGACACATAGGGAGCCTATTAGGAGCAACACAGCAAAAACCAAAGGGAGTTCATTTACTTAATCAATGCTATCATCACTATCACACTCAATGGAACTTACTTGAGTTGCTACTTTTCATCTCTTCATCAGAATGTTCCTGATAAAGGACAGGACCCAAAGGTCAGCTCAAATGGCCAAACTTCAGGTAGCTGTCTTAGCACACAATATTTGGGCCAACAACTGGCCTCATTCTTACACCTTTACAGATCTCTGGGCCACTGCCAATGGGCTGACCGTCTGTTCTGACCAAGTCAAACAATTCCTATCCAAGATTGTCTCGGGGTAAAGAACTCATGGAATCTCTTGTATCCTGAGAGATTATACCCAAAATATAAATCAAGGTCACATATTTCCCACACATATTAAAGTCATAATACAATGTCTCACAATGGCACTCCTTATCCTCTTTGGAGTTCTACACATTGAACAAAACCTAGGCACTCATTTTGCTATTCAGAATACACAATAATAACTCTTGAACAATATATTCAATGGGACACTAACCTGCTTTACTGGTCTCTTGCTGTAGTTGCCAAAATGTTTTCCATAAATAAGTCTAAATCGAATTAACTATTCAGTTCTTTGTCAAACAAATATCATGGGTAAATTGTAATAGAGATTGATTCCATTGTTTATTCAATTTTATTGAATTATAATGGACAAATTAAAATTGCATATGTTTAAGGTATAGAACTTCATCTTTTGATTGTCTATATCCACACCTACAACTATAGAATGAAAAAAATCACAATCATCTAATTACCCATCAGCTCACAGCTACTAATATTTCTCTTGTTTTTTTTTTTTGGCCTAACTCTATTTTTGATGCATAATTCATTATGTGAGCAACAATCATTTTCATATTTTCTTGGTGTATGTGTGGCATCATTAGTCTTGACATTGAGATGAAATTTGAGATGGGAGTGTACATTTCACTTCTATGAGATGACATCAAACTCCTATACTTCACAAAAGCATATATATATGTGTGTGTGTATGTGTGTGTGTGTTGTGCAAATATATATACATGTATATATACATATGAGTATGACACTTTAAGAAAGATACCAGTATTTCAGGAAACAAATATCTTGAGTGCCTAGGAAGTGTCAGATATTGTTCTTGGTTCTGGACTTACAGTGAAGGACATAAAGTCAATAGTTCCCATCATCAAGTAATTTCTATTTTCATAGAAAGGGTGATGGTGAAGGGGTGGTTCACGGTATTGATATCAGGCAGAAAAGAGCTGCTTTGGCTAAAGGATGTGGGGAAACCTTCTCTGAGGAGCTGATATCTGAAACAAAATTTGAAGAATGAGATACAGTCAGTTGTGTGAAGATTTGGAAGAAGAGCATTTTAGGTAGAATAGCAAGTAGCCATGTAATGATACAAGAACAAGAACAGTGTGCTGACGAACTGCCAAAGGTTGATGTGACTGCAGTACAGTCACAGAGGAGCAGAGCAGAGAGAGAAGACTGAGACTGGAGAGGCAGAGAGGAGGTCTTGTAGGGACTTGTGTGGTAAGAACCTGGATTTTTATCTTCTGTGCAGTGGAGGGCTGCTAGATGGCTTGATAAAGACAGTGATACAGTCTGATTTATGTTTTAGAAAGTTCACTAAATGTTGTGAACTCTGTAGGAAAAGAGGAGTCTCAGGCTCTTGGCACTACACAGTATGATCTGATGATGACTGAGACGAGGATTGTAGCAGAGGGAATATAACAGTATCTAGTTGAGCAGTTGAGACCACAGGATTTCAAATCTAATCTCAATTTATAGCTTTACCACCTAAAAGCTATTTGACCTTGAGTAAGTGTCTTAAGTTCGTTACCACTTAGTTTTCCCATCTGTAAAATGGGAATGATGATGGCATGTATCTATATCTTAGAGTCATTCTGAGATTGAATGGAACAATTTATGTAAAACACCTGACATTATATTAGAACAGTAATATGCATAGGAATAAATGGCTTCTCCTTTTATCGATAATATAAATATGTACATACATACTTCTTGCTTCTTTCTGCCCTACCACCAACACAAACTTAGGATGTCCTCTGTCAGCTGCTGTTAAGCCATGAGTAATGAGCCCTTGTTTTTTCCTGGAAGACACAGTACTTGGGGGCGCCTTGTCTCAGTGGTTAGGTATTCTGGTACCTTTAGATAATAAGTGTCTGCCTATGGCTTATGATTAATTTATTTAATTAGTAGTAGTAGTATGTGATCTCTAACTTTCTCTTTATACCTAATGAATCATTGCTGGAATACCTACCCGCTTTGTTCCAACCTCTTCCATGGTTCCTAAATGAACACCAACCCATATTTCTTCCTTACCTGCAAATATAACATGCTGAGCTTAGTCAGACTGCTTTCACATATTCTTTCTTCCATTAAATGAAGCTTTGAGTTGTTCCTTCCTCAGAAAAATCTGCTTGCATTTTTCAAAGCAGGTTCTCATTTTACTACTTCCTGATCAGGACTCTTCCAAAGTCCCTTGTTCCCTCAGTCCTTTTACTTTCTTGTTTTGGTCTCTGATATTTGCCCATCTTTCCACATTAGCATCATTTAAGACTGCAAGTAAGAAGCTGTTTAGTGGCTTCTCCAGATAATGAAATAGGACTAGATGTTTCCTTCCCCTTGGAAGCAATTGCTTTCCCTTCCACGCCTAGAGCGGCTGAGTGATGAAAGTATCCTCATTCTTTAAGGCTAAACTCAAATGGTGCTTCTGCTCTGAAGCCTCTCTGCCACCAATGCCAGCAAAATACATTGCTCCTGTGCTCCTACAGATACTTATATTAAAGCAATTGCCATCTTGTATTAGAAATTTTCATGAACCTATTCGTCTTCCCCCATATACAATATACAACAAGGACAAGCATATTTCATTCATCTCTGGAATCCCAACACCTGAACACAAGATACAATATTATGGTCACTGCTCAAGGCAAGACTGATGAGTTACTGGAGGAGTGAATACTCAATAAGTCTGCATATACTAGATCATGTTCCCTGCTTTATAATGTTTGCTTTAAAAATGTTAAGCTTAAAATCATCTACCATTTTTATTGTTAAAGGCTCAAAGTACAAGGATGAACATATAAAAAAGAACCCTAAGTAGTAAAAACTGAATACAGCCTGTGATATGAACACTTTTTACAACTATTTCTCTGTACATGTCTCTAAATAAATGCTAAATAGATGAAGACAGTATTTTAACTATTTTACACTTGCTATTTTAGACTAAGAGTTTTCATAGTTTTAAAATTCTTCGAGTATCTTAGAATAGCCAATGAAAAATTAATAAGCTAAACATTAAGTTCATCTTAAATATATCAGACTAGGATAGGTTGAGAAGTTTACATGGGATCTTCCTGTATGCAATTGCAGTAGTACAAGATTATCTCCTATCAGAGAAAATAGATCTATCTGGTATATCTGAGAATTCAAATAGAGACTTTGGTATGTTTATTTTACATGAAAGCTGAATTCTCAAATCAGTGGTGAAACAATGATCTTTTAGTAATCTGATCACTAACCTTCTCTTTCTACCTAATGAATCATTTCTGGCATACCTACTCCCTTTTCTCCAAACTCTTCCATGGGTGCTAAATGAACAGCAACCCATATTTCTTCCTTACCTGCAAACATAACATGCTTAACTGGTTTTCCATATGATGGCAAACAGTTAGTTCCCAGTCTGACAGTAGCTCAGATCATGAACTCCTTATTGCAAAATTCAGACTTAAATTGAAGAAAGTAAGGAAAACCACTAGGCCATTCAGGCATTATCTAAATCAAATCCCTTACGATGGTACAGTGGAAGTGACTAACAGATTCAAGAGATTAGATCCGATAGAAAGAGTGTCTGAGGAACTATGGACAGAAGTTTGTCACATTGTACAGGAAGTGGTGATCAAAACCATCTCCAAGAAAAAGAAATGCAAAAAGGCAAATTGGTGGTCTGAGGAGGGCTTACAAATAGCTGTGAAAAGAAGAGAAGCTAAAGTCAAGGGAGAAAAGGAAAGATACACCCATCTGAATGCAGAGTCCCAAAGAACAGCAAGGAGAGACAAGAAAGCCTTCCTAAGTGATCAATGCAAAGAAATAGAGGAAAACAATAGAATGGGAAAGACTAAAGAGCTCTTCAAGAAAATCTGAGATACCAAGGGAACATTTCATGTAAAGATGGGCACAATAAAGGACAGAAATGGTACAGAACTAACAGAAGCAGAAGATACTAAGAAGAGGTGGCAAGAATACACCGAAGAACTATACAAAAAAGATCTTCATGACCCAGATAACCAGGATGGTGTGATCCCTGACCTAGAGCCAGACATCCTGGAACGCGAAGTCAAGTGGGCCTCAGGAAGTATCACTATGAGCACCTCCACTAGTTTTGCTCATAGTGATACTTCCTGAGGCGGCTGAGCTATTTTAAATCCTAAAAGATGATGCTGTGAAAGTGCTTCAGTCAATCTTGCTTCAAGCAAATTTGGAAAACTCAGCAGTGTCCACAGGACTGGAAGAGGTCAGTTTTCATTCCAATTCCAAAGAATTTTGAAACTATCATACAATTCAGCTCATTTCACGTGCCAGCAAAGTAATGCTCAAACTCCTTCAAGCAAGGCTTCAGGAGTACATGTACCAAGAGCTTCAGATATACAAGCTGGAATCAGAAAAGGGAAAAGAATCAGGTATCAAATTGCCAACATTCATTGGTTCATAGAAAAAGCAAGTACATTCCCGAAAAACATCTACTTCTGCTTCACTGGCTAAGCTAAAGCCTTTTACTGTGTTGATCACAACAAATGTGGAAAATTATTAAAGAGATGGGGAGTACCAGACCATCTTACCTGCCCCCTTGAGAAACCTATATGCAGGTTAAGAAGCAACAGTTAGAATCAGACATGGTGCAACAGACTGGTTCCAAACTGGGAAAGGAGTACGTCAAGGATGTACATATAGTCCCCCTGCTTATTTAACTTATATGCATATTACATCATCGGAGAAGGCGATGGCACCCCACTCCAGTACTCTTGCCCAGAAAATCCCATGGTCGGAGGAGCCTGGTAGGCTGTGCAGTCCATGGGGTCGCGGAGAGTCAGACACAACTGAGCGACTTCACTTTCACTTTTCACTTTCATGCATTGGAGAAGGAAATGGCAACCTACTCCAGTGTTCTTGCCTGGAGAATCCCAGGGACGGGGGGAGCCTGGTGGGCTGCCATCTATGGGGTCACACAGAGTCGGACACGACTGAAGTGACTTAGCAGCAGCAGCAGCAACATATTACATCATGCAACATGCTGGGTTGCATGAATCACAAGCTGGAATCAAGATTGATGGGAGAAATATCAAATTCTCTGATAAGTAGATGATACCATTCTAATGGCATAAACTGAAAAGGAACTAAAGAGCCTCTTCATGAAAGTGATACAGGAGGGTGAAAAGAAGTACCTTAAAACTCACCACTCAAAAAATGAAGATCATGGCATCTAGTCCCATCATCTCATGGCAAATAGGTGTGGAAAAGTGGAAACATTAGCAGCTTTTCTCTTCCTGGGCTCCAAAATCACTGCAGAACAGTTACTGTAGCCACAAAATTAAAAGATGCTTGCTCTTTTGAATAAAAGCTGTGACAAACCTAGACAGCATATTAAAAGCAGAAACATTACTTTGCTGACAAAGGTTTATATAGCCAAAGCTATGGTTTTTCAAATAGTCGTGCATGGGTATGAGAATTGGACCATAAAGAAAGCCTAGCCCAAAGAATTGATGCTTTCAAAGTGTGGTGCTACAGAAGACTCGAGAGTCTCCTGTACATCAAGGAGATAAAACCAGTCAGTCATAAAGGAAATCAACCCTGAATATTCACTGGAAGGACTGATGCTGAAGCTGAAGCTCCACCTCCAATATTTGGCCACCTGATGAGAATAGCAACTCATTGGAAAAGACCCTGATGCTGAGAAAGATGAGGGCAGGAGGAGAAGGGGGCTGCAGAGAATGAGGTGTTTGGATGGCATCATCTACTCGATGAACATGAATTTGAGCAAGCTCTTGTAGAGATTGTAGTATAGGGAAGCCTGGCGTGCTGCAGTCCACGGGGTTGCAAAGAGTGAGACACGACTTAGTGACTGAACAACAACAACACAGTTGACTTACAATGTTTCTTGTGTAAAGCAAAGTGAGTCAGATACATACATATATATATATATATATATATACACACACATATACATATATAAATTCTTTTTCAAGTTCTTCTCATTATAGGTTATTACAAGATATTAAACATAGTTCCTTGTGCTATACAGTGAAAGTGAAAGTGAAGTTGCTCAGTCGTGTCCGACTCTTTGTGACCCCATGGACTGTAGCCTACCAGGCTCCTCCATCCCTGGAATTTCCAAATAAGAGTACTGGAGTGGGTTGCCATTTCCTTCTCCAGGGCCTGCTATACAGTAGGCCCCTGTTATCTTGTATTATTTTAATTTGCTAATTGTTTTGTGATTTTTGTTCTGTTCTCTGAAATGACTATGCTTCACTATGGCAGGGACAGCCTTTGCCCCTTTTGGTCCCTCTTGGCCCTGCTTAAGAGCATGACGTACACCAGGTCCCAGCAGACACAAGAAAAATCAGCAAAAATTAAGTAGCAACCAGTTATTTCAGGCCTTCAGCTTCTACACTATTATTTCTTCCAAGGAAACTAGAAAAACAGTGTATTATTGGGCAAAGGAGTCTGTAAAGTAAAATGCTGTTAGAAGTCAGAAGAAAAAGGACAAAAAAATTAAAAGCAGTGGTGCCTTTGAGGGCCTCTAAGTGATGAGTTGAAAGCGGTTTGTCAAATAAGGAAGGTAGCTTGAACTCTTGCCAGAATAACTGGCCTCCACTCTGTGATTATCTAAGAAGGCTTTTTAACTGCAAATATTACTTTTTATTATTTGTTCTCCAACTGGAATCATATTCAGAGTAAGGTTTTAATTTCAAAAGCATGCGCTTGAGAGGCGGTCCTAAGATGGTGGAGGAATAGGATAGGGAGATCACTTTCTCCCCCACAAATTCATTGAAAGAACATTTACGCACCAAGCAAATTCCACAGAACAACTTCTGAATGCTGGCAGAGGACATCAGGCACCCAGAAAGGCGGCCCATTGTCTTCAAAAGGAGATGGAGAAGTCTTGAGGCTACCATAAGAATGAGACTGAAAACCAGAGGCAGGAGACTTAAGTCCAAATCCTGAGAACATTAGAAAACTCCTGAATCCAGGGAACACTAATCGATAGGAGCTCATCAAGCGCCTCCATATCTACACTGAAACCAAGCGCTACCCAAGGGCCAATAAGCTCCAAAGCAAAACATACCATGCAGATTCTCCAGCAACACAGCAACATAACCCTGAGCCTTAATATACAGGCTGACCAAAGTCACACCACACCCACTGACATCTCAAAACTTATTACTGGACACTTCATAGCACTCCAGAAAGAAGAAATCCAGCTCCACCCACCAGAATACCAACACAAGCTTCCCTAACCAGAAAACCTTGACAAGCCACCCATCCAACCCCACCCAAGTGAGGAACCTCCACAACAAAGAGGAACCACAAACTGCCAGAATATGGAAAGGCCACCACAAACACAGCAATATAAACAAGATGAAAAGACAGAGAAATACCCACCAGGTAAAGGAACATGATCAGTTAAGTTCAGTTCAGTCACTCAGTTGTGTCCGACTCTTTGCGACCCCATGAATCACAGCGTGCCAGGCCTCCCTATCCATCTCCAACTCCTGGAGTTCACTCAGACTCACATCTATTGAGACAGTGATGCCATCCAGCCATCTCATCCTCTGTCGTCCCCCTTCTCCTCCTGGCCCCAATCTCTCCCAGCATCAGGGTCTTTTCCAATGAGTCAATTCTTCGCATGAGGTGGCCAAAGTACTAGAGTTTCAGCTTTAGCATCATTCCTTCCAAAGAAATCCCAGGGCTGATCTCCTTCAGAATGGACTAGTTGGATCTCCTTGCAGTCCAAGAGACTCTCAAGAGTTTTCTCCAACACCACAGTTCAAAAGCATCAATTCTTCGGTGCTCAGACTTCTTCATGGTCCAACTTTCACATCCATACATGGCCACTGGAAAAACCACAGCCTTGACTAGACGGACCTTAGTCGGCAAAGTAATGTTTCTGCTTTTGACTATGCTATCTAGATTGGTCATAACTTTTCTTCCAAGGAATAAGTGTCTTTTAATTTCATGGCTGCAGTCACCATCTGCAGTGATTTTGGAGCCCAAACAAATAAAGTCTGACACTGTTTCCTCATCTATTTCCCATGAAGTGACAGGACCAGATGCCATGATCTTTGTTTTCTGAAAGTTGAGCTGTAAGCCAACTTTTTCACTCTCCTCTTTCACTTTCATCAAGAGGCTTTTGAGTTCCTCTTCACTTTCTGCCATAAGGGTGGTGGCATCTGCATATCTGAGGTTATTGATATTTCTTCCAGCAATCTTGATTCCAGCTTGTCTTTCTTCCAGTCCAGTGTTTCTCATGATTTACTCTGCGTATAAGTTAAATAAGCAGGTTGTCAATATACAGCCTTGATGGACTCCTTTTCCTATTTGGAACCAGTCTGTTGTTCCATGTCCAGTTCAAACTGTTGCTTCCTGACCTGCACACACATTTCTCAAGAGGCAGGTCAGGTGGTCTGCTATTCCCATCTCTTTCAGAATTTTACATAGTTTATTGTGATCCACACAGTCAAAGACTTTGGCATAGTCAATAAAGCAGAAATAGATGTTTTTCTGGAACTCTCTTGCTTTTTCCATGATCTAGCAGATGTTGGCAATTTGATCTCTGGTTCCTCTGCCTTTTCTAAAACCAGCTTGAACATCAGCAAGTTAACAGTTCACGTATTGCTGAAGCCTGGCTTGGAGAATTTTGAGCATTACTTTACTAGCGTGTGAGATGAGTGCAACTGTGCAGTAGTTTGAGCAGTCTTTGGCATTGCCTTTCTTTGGGATTGGAATGAAAACTGACCTTTTCCAGTCCTGTGGCCACTGCTGAGTTTTCCAAATTTGCTGGCATATTGAGTGCAGCACTTTCACTGTCTGTCTAGAGCCAGACATCCTGGAGTGTGAAGTCAGGTGGGCCTTAGAAAGCATCACTATGAACAAAGCTAGTGGAGGTGATGGAATTCCAGTTGAGCTATTTCAAATCCTGAAAGATGATGCTGTGAAAGGAACAGGATAAATGCCTACAAACCAGACAAAAGAGGAAGACACAGGCAATCTACCTGATAAAAATTCCAAATAATGATAGTGAAAATGATTCAAAATCTCTAAAACAAATTGGAGTTACAGATAAATAGCCTGGAGACAAGGATCGAGAAGATACAAGAAAGGTTTAACAAGGACCTAGAAGAAATAAAAAAGAGTCAATATATAATGAATAAAGCAATAAATGACAACAAAAACACTCTGGAGGGAACCAACAGTAGAATAAGGAAGGCAAAAGATAGAATAAGTGAGGTAGAAGATAGAATGGTAGAAATAAATGAAACAGAGAGGGAAAAAGTAAAACGAATTGAAAGAAATGAGGAAATCTCAGAAACCTTTGGGACAATGTTAAACACCCCAACATTCGAAAGATAGGAGTCCCAGAAGAAGAAGATGAAAAGAAAGACCATGAGAAAATACTTAAGGAGATAATAGTTGAAAACTTCCCTAAAATGGGGAAGCAAATTATCACCCAAGTCCAAGAAACCCAGAGAGTCCCAAACAGGATAAATACAAGGCAAAATACTCCAAGATAAATATTAATCAAATTAACAAAGATCAAACACAAAGAACAAATATTAAAAGCAGCAAGGGAAAAACAACAAATAACACACAAGGGGATTCCCAAAAGGATAACAGCGGATCTTTCAACAGAAACTCTTCAGGCCAGGAGGAAATGGCAGGACATACTTAAAGTGATGAAGAAAATAACATACAGCCCAGATTACTGTACCCAGCAAGGATCTCATTCAAATATGAAGGAGAAATCAAAAGCTTTACAGACATGCAAAAGCTGAGAGAATTCAGCACCACCAAACCAGCTCTCCAACAAATGCTAAAGGATCTTCTCTAGACAGGAAACACAGAAAGGGTGTATAAACCAAAACCCAAAACAATAAGGTAAATGGCAATGGGATGATACTTATCAGTAATTACCTTAAATGTAGATGGGTTGAATGCCCCAACCAAAAGACAAAGACTGGCTGAATGGATGCAAAATAAGACCCCTTTGTATGTTGTCTACAAGAGACCCACCTCCAAACAGGGGACACATACAGACTGAAAGTAAAGGGCTAGAAAAAGATATTCCATGCAAATAGAGAACAAAGGAAAGCAGGAGTAGCAATACTCATATCAGATAAAATAGACTTTGAAACAAAGGCTATAAGGAGAGACAAACATGGATACTGCATAATGATCAAAGGATCAATCCAAGAAGAATATATAACAATCACAAATATATATGCACCCAACATAGGAGCACCACAATATGTAAGACAAATGCTAGCAAGTAGCACCCCACTCCAGTACTCTTGCCTGGAAAACCCTATGGACGTCAGTCTTCCAGGCTCCTCTGTCCATGGGGTTTTCACTGAGGGTCGGACACCACTGAGCAACTTCACTTTCACTTTTCACTTTCATCCATTGGAGAAGGAAATGGCAACCCACTCCAGTACTCTTGCCTGGAAAATCCCATGGACGGAGGAGCCTGGAAGGCTGAAGTCCATGGGGTCACCGAGGGTCAGACATGACTAAGTGACTTCACTTTCACTTTTCACTTTCATGCATTGGAGAAGGAAATGGCAACCCACTCCAGTATTCTTGCCTGGAGAATCCCAGGGACGGGGGGAGCCTGGTGGGCTGCTGTCTATGGGGTCACACAGAGTCAGACACAACTGAAGTGACTTAGCAGTAGCAGCATGAAAGGGGAAAATTAACAATAACACAATAATAGTGGGAGACTTTAATATCCCACTCACACCTATGGATAGATCAACTAAACAGAAAATTAACAAGGAAACACAAACTTTAAATGATACAATAGACCAGTTAGACCTAATTGATATCTATAGGACATTTCACCCCCAAAACAATGAGTTTCACCTTATTATCAAGTGCACACAGAACCTTCTCCAGGATAGATCACATCCTGGGCCATAAATCTAGCCTTGGTAAATTCAAAAAAATTGAAATCATTCCAAGCATCTTTTCTGACAACAATGCAGTAAGATTAGATGTCAATTACAGAAGAAAAACTATTAAGAATCTCAGCATATGGAGGCTGAACAACACGCTGCTGAATAACCAACAAATCACAGAAGAAATCAAAAAAGAAATCAAAATATGCATAGAAACGAATAAAAATGAAAACACAACAACCCAAAACCTGTGGGACACTGTAAACTGTCCTAAGCAGTACTAAGGGGAAGGTTCATAGCAATACAGGCATACCTCAAGAAACAAGAAAAAGTCAAATAAGTAACCTAACTCTGCACCTAAAGCAACCTGAAAAGAAGAACTTATGAACCCCAAAGTTAGTAGAAGGAAAGAAATCTTAAAAATGAGGGCAGAAATAAATGCAAAAGAAGCAAAAGAGACCATAGCAAAAATCAACAAAACCAAAAGCTAGTTCTTCGAGAAGATAAATAAAATTGACAAACCATTAGCCAGACTCATCAAGAAACAAAGGGAGGAAAATCAAGTCAAGAAAATTAGAAATGAAAATGGAGAGATCACAACAGCAACACAGAAATACAAAGGATCATAAGAGACTACTATCAGCAACTATATGCCAATAAAATGGACAACTTGGAAGAAATGGACAAATCTTAGGGAAGCACAACTTTCCAAAACTGAACCAGGAAGAAATAGAAAATCTTAACAGACCCATCACAAGCATGGAAATTGAAACTGTAATCAGAAATCTTCCAGCAAACAAAAGCCCAGGACCAGGCAGCTTCACAGCTAAATTCTACCAAAAATTTAGAGAAGAACTAACACCTATCCTAGTCAAACTCTTCCAGAAAATTGCAGAGGAAAGTAAACTTCCAAACTCATTCTAGAGGCCACCATCACCCTAATACCAAAACCAGACAAAGATGCCACAAAAACAGAAAACTACAGGCCAATATCACTGATGAACATAGATGCAAAAATCCTTAACAAAATTCTAGCAAACAGAACCCAACAACGTATTAAAAAGATCATACATCATGACCAAGTGGGCTTTATCCCAGGGATGCAAGGATTCTTCAATATCTACAAATCAATCAATGTAATACACCACATTAACAAATTGAAAAATAAAAACTATACGATTATCTCAATAGATGCAGAGAAAGCCTTCGACAAAATTCAACATCTATTTATAATAAAAACCCTCCAGAAAGCAGGAATAGAAGGAACATAACTCAACATAATAAAAAGCTATATATGACACTCAGCAAACATTATCCTGAATGGTGAAACATTGAAAGCCTTTCCCCTAAAGTCAGGAACAAGACAAAGGTGCCCACTCTCACCACTACTATTCAACATAGTTTTGGAAGTTTTGGCCACAGCAATCAGAGCAAAAAAAGAAATAAAAGGAATCCAAATTGGAAAAGAAGCAGTAAAACTCTCACTGTTTGCAGATGACATGATCCTCTACATAGAAAACCCTAAAGACTCCACCAGAAAATTACCAGAGCTAATCAATGAATATAGTAAAGTTGCAGGATATAAAATCAACACACAGAAATCCCTTGCATTCCTATACACTAGCAATGAGAAAACAAAGAGAATGTAAGGAAACAATTCCATTCACCATTGCAACAAAAGAATAAAATACTCAGGAATATATTTACCTAAAGAAACAAAAGATCTACATATAGAAAACTATAGAACACTGGTGAAAGAAATCAAAGAGGACACAAATAGATGGAGAAATACTCAGGAATATATTTACCTAAAGAAACAAAAGATCTACATATAGAAAACTATAGAACACTGGTGAAAGAAATCAAAGAGGACACAAATAGATGGAGAAATATACCGTGTTCATGGACTGGAAGAATCAATATAGTGAAAATGAGTATACCACCCAAAGCAATCTATAGATTCAATGCAATCCCTATCAAGCTACCAATAGTATTTTTCAGAGAACTAGCACAAATAATTTCACAATTTGTATGGAAATACATAGAACCTCAAATAGCCAAAGCAATCTTGAGAAGGAAGAATGGAACTGGAGGAATCAACCTCCCTGACTTTAGGCTCTACTATAAAGCCACAGTCATACTGGCACAAAGACAGAGATATAGATCAATGGAACAAAACAGAAAGCCCAGAGATAAATCCAGGTACCTATGTATGCCTTATCTTTGACAAAGGAGGCAAGAATATACAATGGAGAAAAGACAATCTCCTTAACAAGTGGTGCTGGGAAAACTGATCAACCACTTGTAAAAGAATGAAACTAGAACACTTTCTAACACCATACACAAAAATAAACTCAAAATGGATTAAAGATCTAAATTGTAAGACCAGAAACTGTTAAACTCCTAGAGGAGAGCAAAGGCAAAACACTCTCTGACATAAATCACAGCAGGATCTTCCATGACCCACCTCCAAGAATATTAGAAATAAAAGCAAAAATAAACAACTGGGACCTAATTAAAATTAAAAGCTTCTACACAACAAAGGAAACTATAAGCAAGGTGAAAAGACAGCCTTCAGAATGGGAGAAAATAATAGCAAACAAAGCAACTGACAAAGAATTAATCTCAAAAATATACAAGCAACTCCTCCAGCTCAATTCCAGAAAAATAAAAGACCCAATTAAAATATGAGCCAAAGAACTAAACAGACATTTCTCCAAGGAAGACATACAGATGGCTAACAAGCACATGAAAAGATGCTCAACATCACTCATTATCAGAGAAACGCAGATCAAAAACCACAGTGAAGTACCGTCTCACGCCCATCAGAATGGCTGCTATTAAAAAGTCTACAAACAAAATAAAGGCTGGAGATGGTATGGAGAAAAGGGAGTTCTCTGACGCTGTTGGTAGAAATACAAACTATTAAAACCATTATGGAGAACAGTGTGGAGATTCCTTAAAAACTGGAAATAGAAGTGCCATATGACCCAGCAATCCCACTGCTGGGTATACACACTGAGGAAACCAGAATCGAAAGAGACACGTGTACCCCAGTGTTCATCACAGCACTTTTTATAATAGCCAGGACATGGAAGCAATCTAGATGTCCATCAGCAGATGCATGGATAAAAAGCTGTGGTACATATACACAAGGGAATATTACTCAGCCATCAAAAAGAATACAGTTGAATCAGTTCTAATGAGGTGGATGAAACTGGAGCCTATTATACAGAGTGAAGTAAGCCAGAAAGAAAAACACCAATACAGTATACTAACGCATATATATGGAATTTAGAAAGAAGGTAATGACAACCCTGTATGTGAGACAGCAACAGAGACACAGATGTATTAAACAGTCTTTTGGACTCTGTGGGAGAGGGAGAGGGTGGGATGCTATGGGAGAATGGCATTGAAACATGCAAAATATCACATGTGAAACGAATCACCAGTCCAGGTCTGATGCATGATACAGGGTGCTCGGGGCTGGTGTACTGGGATGACCCAGAGGGATGGGATGGGGAGGGAGGTGTGAGGGGGCTTCAGGATGGGGAACACATGTTAGTTCACTGAGGATTCATGTCAATGTATGGCAAAAGCAATACCATGTTGTAAAGTAAAATAAATAAATTAATTAAAAATAAATTAAATAAATAAATAAAAGCATGTGCTTTTTTAAAATGTGAGTTTTAGAGATTTGCTGCATTCATAAGCACAATTTTATTCTATTCAGCAGGATTAGTATTTTTTCCTTTTGAAGGACATCTGATTTTATCAAAGTTCGTAAGATTTCCAAGTCCATTTAACAGAAACTCGTTTCCAAGCAGTCATTGCTGAAATTCATTTCTTAATTCAGGGATACCTATCATCTATGAGAAAATTTTTAAATTGTTAAAGAGCCTTAGACAGCTAAAACAATTACTCAGAGTCATTGAAATGCACTTCTGATTCTGAATATGTTGCTTTCTATTGAGGCCATTTGAAAATATTAGCATAGTTCTCTGAGTGGATAGAAGCCTAATGGGGACACAGATCTGCCACAACCCCATGACTTTGAGTAAGTCCTTTCCTCTCTGGGACTCAGGATGTTTTTTCTTCCTATAAGATCAGATATGGAAGATGAAATAGAAAGGGGAAAAGATGAAATGAATACATAAGATCAAACAGAAGAATGAAAAGTGGAAGCAGTGACTGATTTTATTTTCTTGGGCTCCAAAATCACTGTGGATGGTGACTGTAGCTATGAAATTAAAGGACGCTTGCTCCTTGGAAGAAAACCTATGACAAACCTAAACAGAATATTGAAAAGCAGAGATAACACTTTACCAGCAAAGGTCTGTATAGTCAAAGCTATGTTTTTTCCAGTAGTCACATAAGGGTGTGAGAGTTGGACCATAAAGGCTGAGCACTGAATAATTGATGCTTTCAAACTGTGGTGCTACAGAAGATTCTTGAGAGTCCCTTGGACATCAAGGAGATCAAACCAGTCAATCCTGAAATCAACCCTGAATTGATTGGAAGGACTGATGCTGAAGCTGAAGCTCCAATACTTTGGCCACCTGAGATGAAGAGCCAACTCACTGGAAAAGACCCTGATTCTGAGAAAGATTGAAGGCAGGATGAGAAGGAGATGAAAGAGGATGAGATGGTTGGATGGCATCACTGACTCAATGGACATGAGTTTGAGCAAATTCCAGGAGATAGTGAACAACAGGGAAGCCTGGCATGCTGCAGTCCATGGGTCACAAGTAGTCGGACACAACTTAGTGACTGAACAACAACAATAACAAATAAGATCAGAGTATTGAACTAAGTGATCTATGAAGGTTCTGGCATTCTAGTATGACTTTAGGATACTGAAGAAAGAGAAAAGAAGAAACCAAGTAATAGGACATTGGGTTGTACAGACCCAGTATAGAGGTATCATACGAACTGGGCCCATTTGGATCTTTTCAGAAGAAACAAATTGCTGAGAATTCATGGCTGGAGATTCTCTACCATATGTTGACATGATACCTCAGCAGCCCTGTAGTACCTCTGCCAATAGAGGTAGGGGCACAGACCACACAGATCACAGCCCCCAGCCTTCTCAGAGGCATCACTGCTAACAGTTAAGCTGAATGCTCTGGACTCAGATACATTCAGATTCAAACATTCAGATCTCTAATCACTCAAATGGCAGCTGCTATTATTACATTCATCGCGGTTATTAACAGAAGCACCTTAGCCACCTCTCTAAACATTTCACCTCTCTATATTACAGCCAAAAGAAACCCCACCTCTCTTTCTACAATCCCTTTATTGTTAATTCAAGTTATAGCCAAGCTAATCTACTCACTCTCTTACAATGCTTCTGATACTTAACCACTCCTACATCTTTGCTTGAGCTCTACTCACTGCCTTATCTGTTGACTCTCCCCTTTCTCCACCTTTGATAAATATTCTATTTGTCCCTTTCCCTTGTCCTCCATGAAACATCCCTAACTACTTCAACTGACAAAGATTACTTTTTCCTCTAAAGACAGTATTTTACTATGTAAATCACTTGCTTGAGAATTCATCACAAAAACTGCCTTGTAGTTGGAGACATTATAAATTATAGCCAGAATGACTTCACTTCTTACATATGACTGCTTTGATAGCAGACACTCTACTGCATTCTTTCATTTCCCCCTCAGTGCCTAGCATAGAGTCAAGGTTCGATTAAAAAAAAAAAAAAAATTAACCCATGAACAAGCCTTAAGTTCCAGTTCAGTCGCTCAGTTGTGTCCGACTCTTTGTGACCCCGTGGACTGCAGCACACCAGGCTTCTCTGTCCATCACCAACTCCCAGAGTTTACCGAAATTCATGTCCATTGAGTTGGTGATGCCATCCAACCATCTCATCCTCTGTCGTCCCCTTCTCCTCCCACTTTCAATCTTTTCCAGCATCAGGGTCTTTTCCAATGAGTCAGTTCTTCGTATCAAGTGGCCAAAGTATTGGAGTTTCAGCTTCAATATCAGTCCTTCCAATGAACACTCAGAACTGATCTCCTTTAGGATGGACTGGTTAGATCTCCTTGCAGTCCAAGGGACTCTCAAGAGTCTTTTCCAACACCAAAGTTCAAAAGCATCAATTCTTCGATGCTCAGCTTTCTTTATAGTCCAACTCTCACATCCATACATGACTACTGGAAAAATGAACAAACCTAGGTCCATCTTCATAAGAAAAGTTGCACTACAAGTTCCTTTGGGCCTGGGCTATCTGATACAGTAGCCAGTAGCCACACATGGCTCTTAAACACTTAAAATGTGGCAGTCCAAAATGAAATGTGGTGTGTAGATATATTACACACCTGATTTTCTAAGACTTTGTACCAAAACAGATTGTAAAATCTCTCTTTTATAGTACTTTCACATTGAAATGATAATATTTTTAATGTATTAGGCTAAATAACATATATTAAAATTAATTTTACATGTTTCTTTTGACAGTTTTAATGTGACTACTAGAAAATTTTAAATTATATATGTGACACACATTACATTTCTACTGCACAGCACTGCTGTGGTCCTTTGAAAATATAAAGTGTGTGAACACCCTGATAGTTAGATGCACTAATTACGTTACCACGGTTCTTTTCAGAGAACACCTATAACAACCTGCTGGTTTTGGAATTTCATGTCTGCTCTGATCTAGTGCTGTAGGTGTGAACTGCTCACAGGTCGTTGGAGAGAATGGGAGCTCCCAAAGCCTGTGCCAGAGGGGGACCAGACTGCAGATACTCAGTAAAGGAATGTACTACGGTCAGGCCATTTCTGTCCAACTTAGTATGTTTTTGTTATTAATTAAGACGCTTGAAAGCTCCCTGGTGAAATACTAAAATAAAATATGGTCAAGTGGTTTATGCCTGCGAGTGGGGAGGGTGGCAAAGGAATAAACTGAATGATGAGTGTTGGATGATGATATTGATTTTAAGACAGTAGTTGGGGAAGTAAAGAGCTTCCACTGATCAGAAATCACTCAGGAGCCCTTGGAACATTCAGAGACTATTTGTACTTTTACACTGACTGTGGCTACAAAAGCTATCTTCTGAATCAGAACCCCATCTTTCTCATAGCGTTATTCAAGCCTAGGAACCATTGAATGCTCTGTGCATGCAACTTCTATTGCTGTTGTGGGGCTGCCAAAGATATCAGCTAAAGATGCAAGACTCAAGGTCATAGATTCATGGCCTTACTATGGTCCACAGTGGCAGGGAAGACTTCACAAAGGAATCAAGATTGGAGGTGACCTTGAAGGGCATACCGCCTTGGATAAGAGACCATTTGTTATGGCACAGTCTGTCACAGCAAAGAACAAAAGGATAAAAAGGAGGAGGAAAGCAGGAGGAGGATACACATCTTGAAATGTATCAATAGAAGGCAAAGAGGGGATGGCAAAGAAGAAATTTAACTATGAGACTTTGAACATGTTTCATTCTCCTCTTCATCAAAGAGGAATAATATCTTTCTTATCTTATTGTGAAATCCAATGAGTAACAGCACATGAAAGCACACATTCCATCACTGAAGATTGGTTCCCTCATCTTTCATTTAGGGCTAGATGTCTCAGTTTCTGACTGGACACCCGATGTATACCTGCAACTGCTATCGGCTCCTAAGTTCTTGCCTATGAGGATCTTAACACTGATGTTGATTTCTACCTGGTTATTAGAGCTGATTTAAGGTGTATTTTTTTACCTCAGAACAGACAGTCCATCTCAGTAAAGATGAAGGCAGCTGGATAAAGCTTTCATGGAAAGTTAGGAGCCATGATTTTCATCAAAATCAACAGCAAAATGAGTCATTAGTCTGAGCAAATGAGTATTCACTCTCTGATCCTACACTTCAAACCAGATGCACCAACACAAGCATAACATATCCTCAGCCAGTCCTACTCACACTATGAGACACTATTTTCATTCTCCTGAGGACTTCAGTACAAAGTGCAATTCCATTCTGGAAAAGTATTGCAAGATCTGCAAACCACACACTTCACACACCCTGTTTTAATTCATCTATAGAAAGAAGACAGCCCAGCGGCATGTGGGGGAGGGGAGTATCTTTAAAGGCAGCATTACTTCTGCTGTATTTCTGTAACACATCTTCATCACCCCCTACCTGCTACCTCATGTGGTTTGGAACAGATGGCAGTTGGTTTTGTTCATTCCTGGAGTAAAGACAAAAACTAGTGGGTATGCTGGGTACAATCACAAGTTATCCTAAGACAACCAGAGCATGTAATAAGCTAAGTTCTGTATAGGCAACTGGGCAGAAATGAAATAAAGATGGTGCACCTCTGCTCTGGCCTGCCAACATGAGGTGGGAGAAGTCTGCATGGGTCCAAGAACATGGAGATCTTCTCTGAGAAATCATCTGTCAAATTACTTCCAAAGAGAGAAGAAACATTCCTAAGGATCATGAGGGCCTTTCAGAATAATGGTTACCACTGACAAGGAACAGATACTGACTGGGGTATGAAGGAACCTTCTGGGGATGATGAAAATATAAATATCCTGGTGTATAATTTTGATCTGCATAGTATTTTCACAGATGGACCTATGTATTAGGTTGGCCAAAAAGTTCGTTTGGGTTTTTCTTATGGGAAAACTCAAACAAAGTTTTTGGCCAACCCAATAAAAATTCACTAAGCAAATGCACTGAGGATTTCTGCATTTTACTGTATGCAAGTTATATCTCACTTAAAAGAGAGAAAGACAAATACCATATGCTATTGCTAACATGTGGAATCAAAAAAACGATACAGATAAATTTATCTACAAAACAGAAATAGACTCACAGACATAGAAAACAAACTTATGGGTACCAAAGGGGAAAGTCAGGGAGAGATAAATTAGGAGTTTGGGATTAACAGATACACACTACTATATATAAAATAGATAAACAAGAAGAGCCTACTGCATTGCACAGGAAACTCAATATTTTGTGATAACCTATAAGGGAAAAGAATCTGTAAAAGAAAGTTGTGTGTGTGTGTGTGTGTGTGTGTGTGTGTGTGTGTAACTGAATCACTTTGCTATATACCTGAAACTAACGTGACACTGTAAATCAACTTCAAAAACATTTTTAAGTATTTTTAAAATGATTAATTCACTCACGTGTGGGCCTGAAGGAAGACTCAGCCTTGCTGTTGTGAGCCACGTCAACTAGCACAGTTTCCCTTTTGGAAGGCAATTTGCCACCATGTATCAAGAGCCTTAAAATAGATTTAGAACCTTTGACTCAGTAATTCCATTTCTGGGTGTCATTCCTAAGGAGATAATGTGAAACGTGAGAAAATCTATGTATAGGGTGATGGGCCAAACTGTCAAGAGGATGTACTCATTTGTCAGTGACTATGTTTTATTCTGTGAACATCAGGTTTAAAAAGGATACAAAACCCTTATGTGTACTTTCTATTTGAATAATATTAATATCTGAGCTGCTAAACTAGTAGATAATATGGATCTGAAGAGGCCTCAATTAGGATGTTAAAATTATATTGTGCCATAGGAAATGGATACCTTCTTCTTGTGTAACAATTTTGGTATAAATTTTGTAGTAAATTTTCATTACTGAAAATGGAGAAAATACAGATGAGCACAAAGAGAAGTATAAACATTACTTGTATACTTATACTATTAAAAATCAAACAAAACCAAACCTTGTATGTACATTATGACTTGTCCTGACAAAAGAAACATAGAGAATGAAAAAGACAAAAACCACTTCCTTACAATTATAATGACATGATGGTGGAATTTCAGGTGATTTCTTCTGAGTCTCTGTCCTAAAGTTGTCTTAGAATCACTTTGTGTTTGTGGACAACATATCCACTGTTTGTGTTTCCTATGAAATACAATTATGTCACTTTTACAAAATCAAACAATAGGGAACCTAAGGGTGTCAGGATGGTCCTGCTCTTATCAATCTCACCAGGGTCCTTGGTATCAAGCCAGAAAGATGAACATTGGCTTAACAATATCATACTTCTCAAGATAATACCAGACCCTACACTAACTCTCTTATATAAGTAGCAAGCTTTACATAGAACGGTTTTACATGAATGCATCAAATTTAGAGAGAGAACCTATAATAAAAATGCAAATGTAACGGGGCCTGTGGATCCTGCAGACCACACAGGCCTCGCTAGGATGGACCGGGAACCCAGTGTCCTAAATGGGGAAATGACCACAGAGACAAAGCCTTTAGGTGACCAGCTTTGTCCTTCAGATTCTTGCCTTTTCCTAATAAATTTTGTTCACCTTTGATTTATTCTGTTAGGTGAGTGATCCAGAAGCAAGCAAGTTGAGACATTTTTATCACTGCCAATAAAAAAAAGCAAGCACTTTAAAGTGTTTTTCATCATCCCCTGCTACTTCTTGTATTTCAAATCCAAATTTTTAAATTCTCGTCACTTCTCAAAATTTCTAGAGATTTTCTCCTTTTATCTGTGAAATCTGAGGAAAATTTCACTTTCTCCTTCCAGGTTTTCTATTAGCTAAAGCCATTAGAAAGAGCCTGTACCTTCTCTTTATGAGGCCTCCTTCAAAGCGGGCTGTCACTGGGGTTGATGGTCCACTTACAAGATTGAAGACTTGGGCTCTGTAAAGAACTGTTCTTAAAAAGTCATTAGTGAGGTTCCCAGGCCCAAGCTTTTACACCCACTGTGGAAAGTCTCGGGGCATTTTACATCAGGTGAAAACATAAATTCCACTCATCACAAATACTTTTCCACCACTGCATGTGGCAATGGTTACATCCATAGAATTCAACAGAAGGTGGTGGGGGGCAAAGGGATGCTGGGGGTTGTTTTGTTTTTCAAATTTCAAACAAGAACAGTTCTCAAGAAACTGTTTCAAGGCTTTCATTTTTCTAGAACTTTTCTTCCTTTTAAGGTATCTCTGAAAGCTAACTATAAATCCTGTGAGCAATCTACCATTTCAATATCCTGGATTAAAGCCCAAATCATAAACATGAAGAGAAAGAGGTTTTCCAGAAACGTGACCAAAAGAGGGCAGGAAACAACTCTGAAATACTGTGGTATTATTAGGAGCATACAAAACGCCACTAACTGGCTTTATTAAAAGCAAAACACTTTGCTAACAGGGACATCCGTCTTGTCTGTAAAACGAAGGGTTGCAACCAAAGAGCCTCTCAGTTGCCAGGTTCTCCTGTCTAAAATGAGGGCCTAGGAGAGGATTTGAGCGAAAAGCTCTATTTCTGAGACAAGGAGGACTAATAACGGGCTGGTTTCTCCACAGTGAGGTCCAGCCACTTACAGACATTCCATTGCACACAGGCCTCATCCAGTTACATTCTGGACACTGCTGCTCGCTTCTCAGAACAGAGATGCTGCGGAAATGGTTCTCATCTACTAAAATGTACCCAACAGCTGTACTTAATGAGGACTGGGAGGAACACACACGTTCTGCTCCAGGGCCAGACAAAGGGGTCAGTCCTGTCTTAGGCCGAAGCCACCCAAGGCAACAATGCTTCTCTTCACAGTGAGCTTTCCCACCTGTCAACAGATGCTTAAGGCAACAGGATGAATATGAAACAGCTGAGCTGGACACTAAAGCCAAAAGAAACAGCTGTTCCTTGCCTTTCAGTATAAAAAGCATGGCAGTAATGTGGAAAAGGGGCTGCTGGTATATAAATAAGACCAATCTGAACATTCTCTTCTCTCTGCAGTTTTTAGGACTATGTTAGTTAACGGAAGAAACTGTAGGACAACCAAGAGTTTTATGGATGGGGAGGCTGAAGAAGACAAAATCATAGGAGACAAAAGATAATAACATGTGACCATGGGGCAGGGAGGGATAACTAGGGAGTCACTGACCTTCAGAACTAAACTTCAATGGAGAGACTAGCTTTTATCAAATTATTCACTGGAGTGGTGCTGGCAAAACTGGTCAACCACTTGTAAAAGAATGAAACTAGAACACTTTCTAACACCACACACAAAAATAAACTCAAAATGGATTAAAGATCTAAACGTAAGACCAGAAACTATGAAACTCCTAGAGGAAAATATAGGCAAAACACTCTCTGGCATAAATCGCAGCAGGATCCTCTATGACCCACCTCCCAGAATATTGGAAATAAAAGCAAAAATAAACTGGGACCTAAATAAACTTAAAAGCTTTTGCACAATGAAGGAAACTATAAGCAAGATGAAAAGGCAGCCTTCGGAATAGGAGAAAATAATAACAAACAAAGGAACTGACAAAGAATTAATCTCAAAAATATACAAGCAACTCCTCCAGCTCAATTCCAGAAAAATAAAAGACCCAGTCAAAAAGTGGGCCAAAGAACTAAACAGACATTTCTCCAAAGAAGACATACAGATGGCTAACAAACACATGAAAAGATGTTCAACATCACTCATTATCAGAGAAATGCAAATCAAAACCACAGTGAAGTACCATCTCACGCTCGTCAGAATGGCTGCTATCAAAAAAGTCTACAAGCAATAAATGCTGGAGAGGATGTGGAGAAAATGCAATCCTCTTACACTGTTGGTGGGAATGCAAACTAGTAAAACCATTATGGAGGACAGTGTGGAGATTCCTTAAAACTCTGGAAATAGAACTGCCATATGACCCAGCAATCCCACTGCTGGGCATACACACTGAGCAAACCAGAATCGAAAGAGACACGTGTACTCCAATGTTCATTGCAGCACTGTTTACAATAGCCAGGACATGGAAGCAACCTAGATGTCCATGGTAGATGAATGAATAAGAAAGCTGTGGTACATATACACAATGGAGTATTACTCAGCCATCAAAAAGAATGCATTTGAATCAGTTCTAATGAGGTAGATGAAACTGGAGCCTATTATACAGAGTGAAGTAAGTCAGAAAGAAAAACACCAATACAGTATACTAACACATATATATGGAATTTAGAAAGATGGTAATGATGACTCTATATGTGAGACAGCAGAAGAGACACAGATGTAAAGAATAGTCTTTTGGACTCTATGGGAGAAGGCTAGGCTAGGAAGATTTGAGAGAATATCATTGAAACATGTATATTATCATATGTGAAACAGATCACCAGTCTAGATTAGATGCATGAGACAGGGTGCTCAGGGCTGGTGCACTGAGATGACCCAGAGGGATGGGATGGGGAGGGAGGTGGGAGGCGGGTTCAGGATGAGGAACACATGTACACCCATGCTAATTCATGTCAATGTATGGCAAAACCACTACAATATTGCAAAATAATTAGCCTTCAGTTAAATTAATTAATTTTTAAAAATTATTCACTTGAAAAATTTCATCTTCCCACCAGTTCTTCAGTATCCATGGTTTGAAACTCACTTCTCTGAACATTTTAATAAAAACTAATTGTTTGAATTTATAAATTGGATTTAAGATCAAGACTTGTAAATTTGAGCAGAACTATGAAGAGGACCAGAATATACCACCCCAAATGATGCCTCTTTGGCATAAGAATTATACTGAGATAGAGTATGCATACTTAGTCGTGTCCAACTCTTTGCAACCCTGTGGACTGTAGCCCTCCAGGCTTCTCTGTTCATGGGATTTTTCAGGCAAGAATACTGGAGTGGGTTGCCATTTCCTCCTCCAGGGGATCTTCCTGACCCAGGGATCAAACATGTGTCTCCTGCATTGACAGGAGGATTCTTTACCACTGAGTTATACTGAGCTGAAGGCAACTGAGAAACAGGAGACATAGAGAAATTTTCTGCCCTTCCCCTTTCAGCCAAAAAGCAGGGTATAAATTTCTCCCTGTGAAAGCAGCCTCTGTCCAGTCTCCCAAACCAGGAAGAGACAAGTGATATCACTGGAGACAGAAAATCAGCACGGAGATGGGTCTGCACAAACAAGCCTTACCAAAATAATCTTCCGCTGCCATTAGTTTTCCCCATATAGTTACCTTCCCACAATTTTCCACTCCTAGAAGCCCAAACCCCTTCTCCTTTGCCTTGTCAAATAAAATAAAGTGTTAGTCGCTCAGTTGTCTCTGACTCTTTGTGACCCCATGGACTGTAGCCCACCAGGCTCCTCTGTCCACGGAATTTTCCAGGCAAGAATACTGGACTGGGTTGCCATTTTCATCTCCGGGGGATCTTCCCAATCCAGGGATCGAACCAAGATTTCCTGCATTGTGGGCAGATTCTTTACCTCTGAGCCACGAGGGGAACCCTTTCAACTTCTCCACAAATACATTGCCCTCTGCTAAAATGGTATCTAAGCCCCCAGTATTTAACTACCTCTTCGGCTCTTTATTTCTTTTCTATGTAGGCCTCCATGCACATAAAAGTAAAACATTAACATTGCATACACACATACAGTATGTGCACACACACATACACACAGATGCATGCACACACACGAATCACTCGCACATGCATACCGCATTCACACATATAATCACTTATGCACAGAAACACTGTTAAGAGGGAGATTTTAGTTGTGCTCCAAGTAAAGGCAAAGGAAGCTAGAACATAGGAGGAATGAATTTCTAGTAAGGGTGTTAACAACAGCAGACATCTAAGTTTTAACATTTTTCACCAATCAAATCCTGAAATTTGTTGACTCTTCCAAAGGACAATATTGACTCAGGTTGTATGGGTTTTATATTTAAAGCAAAATATGCTCTTGATACATTTTCAGTAACTGGATGGAGATGTATTCAGAAACAAACTATGTAAATCTAATAAGGCAAAACCAAGAACATTGATGATATTAATATCTGGTTAAATAATTCTCATTTAGCTAATAAGCTGTAAGCAAATAATGTATAAGGTTTGTTGCTGTTGATTTTTGTTAACAGTTTTATCGAGATATAATTCACATAACATATATCTCACACATTTAAAATGTACCATACAATGTTCTTTAGTATATTCACAGATATGTACAACCCTAACCACAATCAATACTAGAGTATTTTTCATCAGTCCCCAAAGAAACCCCATACCCCTTAGTTATCATCCCCCAACCCTAGGCAACCACTAATCTACTGTTTGTAGATTTGCCTACTGTTCTTGTTTTAAGTTTCTAATCACACTAAATTTATACAGCATAAAATATATTTATGATGTATGTTTTGTTTCAGCTAACATTATAAGTTTTTTCTAATGTTAATTACCAAGTTTTTCTTTAAAAATAATTGCACAGAGTAATCTATCCAGAAAGTCGATTTATGATAACACATTTAACTCCTTGTTATTAGAAATTTAGATACTTTCCACTCCCCTTTATTCTGATCAGTTTATGTTGCATTGGTCCCTGAGCAAAACCAATTGATGAGCGATTCATTCATATGAATGCAAGTCCCAACCTGTGACACTAAGGGCCATTCCAGCCTTCCTGCCAGCCTACATTTTCCCTCTCTGTGAGGGTTTATTGCTCAGCCAGAATCCTGACCATGAAACCCTTGGCATGAGTGGCTAACCTTGTCAAGGGAAACTAGGGCTCAAAAGTGACCTGTGTGACAAGTTGTCAGATGCCGGATGCCAAGTGTCCTGTTATCTTCCTGATCTGATCACTATCACACACAGAATACCATTCCTCCATTCCACACTGCAATCTGATGCCATCCGGCTGCAGCCAGAAGCACACAGCAATCAGGAAACCTGCAAGGACCTAGTCCCACCCCCTCTCGTCATACTTAGGAAGGAAGAGGGCAAGAGGCTTCCAAGGGCATTCACAGGAAAGGAAGTTGCACATTTCACTGTTTCCGAATACAAGAAGTCATGAGACAAAACCCAGCAAATCTGGAGGGAACATGCTTTCAGGACACCATCAGCAGTAACCCCAAACTGATCATGACCCCTGTGAAGGACATAACACTACCAACCACAGCAAACACTCATTGAGCACTTATATGCTTTTATATGCACTCTCTCAATCCTCACAACACAAACTTGGAGATGCATATTTCTATTACCTATGACCACACGGCAAATAAAAAAGCCAAGGCTCCCATGCTCAAGATCACACAGCCCCCTGTCCCTTCCCCTACCACAAAAAGCAGTAGAGGCAAAATTCAAATCTAGGTCTTCCTCATGCCAAAGTTCAAGCCCTCTGATTCATTTAAATGTCATCCTCAGGATTTCCTTGGTGGCCCAGTGGTTAAGAATCCACCTTGCAATGTAGGGGACGTGGATTCCATCCCTGGTTGGGGAACCAAGATCCCACATGCCATAGGGCAACTAAACTTAAGCATGAGCGCCACAACTACAGAGCCCGCGTGCCTCAACTAGAGAGCCCATGTGCTCTGGAGCCTGCGCACCACAAGGAAAGATCCCTCATGACACAACCAAGACCTCACTCAGCCAAATAAAAGCAAATTTAAAAATAAGTGAATCCAGGACAGATACTCGCATATCTGTCCTTTTGTTCCAAAAGAAAAGAAAAAAAGATAATATCACATATTTCTTAAATACCTACTATGTATCAAGACCTGGGTACCATACATCCTCACACAAACACCCAATACACTTGGAATTAAAGATACCTCTCATTTCACAGTTCAACAAACTGAGACTTGGGGGATAAAGGATTCATCTGATAGTTAACCTCCTAGCTAACACATGGCCCCGCTGTAAGGAAATCCCTGATTCCAACTGAAAAATCTTATCGTTAAACCAAAGCTGAAAGAAAAATGCCTTTGCTTTAGGTCATTGATAAACTCAGGGCTGATGGCACCAACATTATTTGAAGAGTCAGGCTCAGGAAATTGTTCTTTAACGGCGTTTTAGGAAAGCAGGTTAAACGTGGCTCAGGGGTCAGTAAATTTTGAATTCTTAGTTTCGAAATGTAAGATAAACTCAATGGAAACGATATAATTTTCTTCGTGATTTGAGAATTACACATCACACACAAATGTGCACTTTAGCAAAGCTTTGTAGTTCACCTTTCCATTTAACAGACCTCTTGGGAAGCAGAAAAATATGACAATTATGCAAATAGCAGTGTTGAGCCAATTACATAGAAAAGTGGGTATACTTAAAGGGAAAAAAAAGGTTGACAAAACTTAAGCTTCCCTCCTTAACAATGAGGAGTTTAAACTCAAAGACATTTTTGGCAAACACAAGGGCATAGGTGGCTCTGGCTTATTCTCTAGGTGTTATTAGTTCCAGAGGTCTCCTGGTCTTTTGTTTTCAGCTTTTAATAAGCCAAGTACTCTCTAATGATATTTTAAGTGAGTTGCTAAAATGTTCGGGATTCATTTCCCTGTGTTGAGCTCCACAGAGATGATTTTCTGCGAGTAAATAAAAATAAGCATTTAAAAGATTTCTTTGCTCATCAAATGGTGAGGAAATCTATTCCTTTTAGCCTGCTCTATGCTTGAAAAGGTTAGTGTGGCCTTTGGAAAATACCAGGCTGTGCATTCCATATACTGTTAATGATTCCTGGGATGCTCTGACACTTTTGAGTACATCTTAACCTTTTAAAATGGGGCCTCCATTGTCTTACCTTAATAAGCAGTTTGTTCACCTTATGTCTTACAAAAGGCCACCACAGTGGAAAATACATACAAGAGGTAAAGCTGTATGGATGAGCAGTGTAACAGGAGAAGTAGGACGAAGGACCATTTCCAGCAAACAGACCTACAGACTCCCCCCCGCCCCCATCTCTGACAGCAACCCTGTAAGGACAGCTGCTCGCTTCAACAATATCCCATGATTACGCCTTGTTTCAGCATCTTCCTGAAGTCCTCATCGAACTGTAGCTGTATGAATTGAATTCTTGTGCATTTATATGTCTCCTTGAAGCCACCAAACTCCAGGCTCACTGTGAGTACCTGTGGTTTAGAGAACCAGACTGATGAAAAATCTGCTATATTAATTTCACTTTCCTATCTCAATGCCTCACCTATTCTGGTAGTGAGAGCCCTGACGTGTCCCAAGTCCTCTTTCAAATTCTAGATCTTATTCATCTCAACACATTCTTCTGTACTGTTCCAGGACCCCGTTTGTGGGTCAGCTGTCCCCTCCTCCAGACTCCTGTGGTACTTTGTTTTTCTCGGCAGCTTGAAACACTTATTGAGCATCAACCATTGGCAACACTGTCAGCTGGGCTCTGGGATTACAAACCTTGAGTCACACCGTACCTTCCCTCGATGAGCTCAAGATCTGTGGAATTTCTGTGATGTGCAGGCAATTAATATAGGGATCTTTTTCATGTGTCACTTGCAATTTGTCTCTCACCATGACTGACTCTCAAGGGTCCTGGCAACATAGTGCCTTGAGGTAGCTGGGGGGCGGGGTGTGCGTCCACAAGGGGAGGGACATCAGGAGAACTTACAAAGACAGAAAAGGCCCATTGGGAGCCTCTCTGGTCTTTCCGCTTCTCCAGTGGAGAGATTCTCCTTTCTGGCCTTCCTGGAGGTACCCTGTTTGCTCTGAGAGGCAGCTGCCTGCCCCCACCCCACCCCAGCACTTTGCAAACAGTTACAGGAAGTGTTCATTCACTTATCTCTCCTGCTCAGAGGCCAGTGAGTGGCCTGAAGGAAGCATTCAGGCTTGTTCTTTTCTTTGTCCCCTCTAGCAGCCACCTCCTCTCCCTTCCCAGATAAACAGATAAATAAAGGCAAGTGAGGGTGGGTTGGTCAATGGCATGTCTTGATTCTAAAACTAAATAATTTGAACTTGGATGTGCGTAGTTGTTTTTTTTTATTTTTATTTTTTTATTTTTTTTTTTTTATGAGATCAGTCAGAAGGCATAAAACCTCTAAAAGGAAATGTATATTCATTTGTGTTTCCAGGAGAATTTTAAAAACTCCAGCTCCCACGGTCTAAAATGAGATATTCAAAACTCCATTGGACAATCTGTTCGTGGGAAATGAGGAGCCATTTAGGATTCAACAGAGCAAAGCTCAAAACTTGAGCCTTGAGGTGGCAAGAAACAGTATTATAAATCCATTTTTAAAAGAAAAGCCAAAAACGCCTAGAAAGCATTTTGCAGTACAAGAGAAAAGCAATTTACTTGTTACTGCTTCAATTTCTTAAATCATCTGGCTTCATAGATCAACACTAACTCTCTTTAAATCTACCAAATGAAATTCCATCCAATGACTCATTACTCAGAGTGAGCCACAAATTGTGATTTGTGATTCCAAGACTTCCTCCAGGAAATGCAGAAACAATGATTGTCCAGGAAAACAGCATAGCCTTGCCTGTGTGTAAATAGATGCTGTACGCATGCCTACCTGGGTCTGCTCCATTATGTCTCAAACTGGGAAAACATTTAAAAAAAAGACTCCTCAACTTCTTGGACAGGTGTTTCTAACTAAATATAAACTCCTAATCTATGTGGGTTGGAGAAAGAAATGGCAATCCACTCCAGTATTCTTGCCTGGAAAATCTCATGGGCAGAGGAGCCTGGTAGGCTACAATCCATGGGTTGCAAGAGTTGGACACGACTTAGTGACTAAATCATTCATGTGGGGCTGCAACTGCCCCACTGGCCACAGAACTGCAGAGAGTTATCAAAGAGCCTGGCATCACTACAAACCTTGCAGGCCGTGTCAGCTGAATCCCTAGCTCAAACCAGAACCCTTTACAGCAGGCTCACCTGGAATGGTCCTGCTGTTCTCTTTCATTAGCTCTTCTTTCATTAGCTCTTCTTTCATTAGCTCTTCTCTCATAAATCCAAGCAAACCACCCTTTACAAAGTAGCATTTGGGAAAAGAAAACCCCTCAAGCAGATATAATATCTCATTCAAACTGGTCTATACTCTTCTAGACCTGTGACTGCAGACGCTTGGTAGGCGTCCAGAGAGTCCTAGGCTTGACCCTATTTCCAGAATCTCCTCTCATAAACTACTTGCCAGACTCTAGGCATTATTTGATCCAGTCCTACCTTGTAAGGATTTATTGTTTAATTAATGGCTTGACTGTGAACCATTAAACATGAGCATGCAAATAGACATAATATCCATGTTTTTCCTCTCACGAAAGAGCTGGGGTTTCTTTCTAGCAGAGGCACAGTGGTAGTCATCAAGTGGCTATCTGGTTGAGTGCAGCATATTTTGCAGTAATTATGTTTTTATGGCTGTATTCTTCCTCTCTAACACAAAACATCCTTTTAATTATCATGAATTCTTTTCCTCTTTTGGGTACACTGTGCAGCATTCAGGAACTTAAGTTCCCTGCTCAGGGATGGAGCTCTCACCCTGGCAGTGGAAACAGTCTTAACCACTGGTCCAGCAGGGCAGTCCTTATTACAAATTCTTTAACCATCTAATTCTTCTGTGAGTAATGGCTTTCTCCCCTCCCCCACCCCACATTTCACCAGATTCTGGCAAGCCTACAGCAAAGCTTCAGGACACACTTTCCCTCTCTCCCTTGTACCTACCCTTCCTGCCCTCTCACCCTTTTCCTGCCAGGGAGCATCATCAGCTGTATTCTCAAAGATGCTACTCACCCAAAAGTGAAGTTGCTCAGTCATGTCTGACTCTTTGCGATCCCATGGACTGTAGCCTACCAGGCTCCTCCGTCCATTGGATTTTCCAGGCAAGAATACTGGAGCGGGTTTCCATTTCCTTCTCCAGGAGATCTTCTCAAACCAGGGATTGAACCCGGGTCTCCCACATTGTAGGCAGACGCTTTACTGTCTGAGCCACCAAGGAAGTTCAATGAGATACTAACAACTAGCCCCTGGTGTCTGTGTACCCAAAAGCATGTAGGTCATTAGCAGTGTTCTCACTTTCACCAGATGGTGTACAGACAAGGAAGCTATGAGATCTTCAAATGATAAGCCTGGATGGAAAGAAGAGGTGGTCTAAGGGGGCTTTGGCTCCTAGGACTCAGAATTATAAATTATAATATGTGAATTGAAATTAGACTCCACTTGGCAAAACTGGATTGAATATTTTATCATTTTAAGGTGGATTTTATTTTTTTCCTATGAAGAAAGGACTTAATACAGAAATTCCAAAATCACATATATTACTTTGAAAAGAATGCAAGAAGGTTTTCTTTTTCTGGGTCACACTTGAGCTTGGAAAAAGTGGTTCTAGATTTCTAGACCATTCACTATAAAATGCAGTTGTAAGTGACAAGAGTAAGGAGCATGCCACTTCCCACTACCATCAAAATCTGTTGCCTCTAGATTTGTAAGAATTGTTCAAGCGATAATGTTCTGGAAGCAGAATTGGAGGATAAAAAACAGATCCCATGGAAGTGGGGTATCCTCTTTAGAAAAGATCCCTGCAAGGCTAATAAGAGCAGCTGAAGAGCTGTGAGCTGGGCCTAATCTCCTTCATCCAGAGTGTGAAACAAGTCTTAGTTATCCACATGATCCAATTAGTTTAACAACTGGATTTAGCTGGGTGGGGTGCAGGGGCAGGCTCAGAATAATGAGGTAAATAATGCAGGGTCCTCAAAATTCAAAGTTTTTCAGATGAGGCAAGCTTGATGTCTCCCTCCTCCCTAACACTCCTTCCCTCCTTCTTTCTTTTCCTCCTTTCTTTCCTTTTACCCTCCTTTCCTCCTCCTCCTCCTCTTCCTCCTCTCCTCTCTTTAAAAAGTACTTGCCAAATTTTTTATCCATGTTATTAAAATTTAGAAAGTGTGTGTACTGCAAGGATACTTCAAGGATTAAATTAAATTGTATGTGAAAACACCTAGCACAGCGCTTGACACATGTGGGGTATCCGTGAAATATTAATTTTATTCTGTTTCTCTTTCCAATCCCTCCTCTCTCCTGCCCCCACTCTTTCTACTTTACTCTTTTATAACCATTGTGCCCTTACCTGGCCATGACTGGGAACTGACACCAATTCTAAAGTGTGCGGAGAAGCTCAAACACTCATAAATATTAGATGTGGCTTGTGAGGTCTTAGTTTCCCGACCAGAGAGCGAACCTGGGCCCTCAGCAGTGAAAGCAAGGAGTCGCAACCACTGGACCACCAGGAAATTCCTTAGGACTTATTGTTAAATCAAGCTGTTGACTCCCTGTTTTTAATAATAAAATGGTTACCTTGAACATTTTATATTTCTCACATAACATGTCAACTGTGTTTGCTTTTATGAACTTCACAGGGATGGTTCATAAAAATCCCAAAGCAATTTGAAAACTGCAGTGGGTCAGTAGGAAGTTATAGACTTATAGAGCTTAATTTTTGTTGCTCTTAGTTCTAGTTATAAATGATGAGAAAGCCCAAATGGGAGAAATAAAATTGCATGATCTCACACACTCATCAAATTTCACACTTTGAAAGAAATTCAGTCTCTAAGTTATTCTTTAGTAGAAATAATGAACTAGATCCCATGGACAGAAGAGCCTGGCAGGCTACAGTCCATGGGGTCATAAAGAGTTGGACACGACTTAGTGACTAAAACAACAAGTCTTGGGTAGAGCCACCTAAGAAGTAGAAACTTGTGACTTACCAGTTTTAGGAGAATTCCAAAGAAGCCTGTTAGATTTATTGCTCATTTCTTCAAAGGTCTCCAATGAGACTGTTCCTATCTGGAGTTTGACTTTTCCCAAATCAAGAAATTATCTATAATCAGCATAAATATTGCTCAGTTGCTCCATCCTTGAACCTTCATATATTCCACAAACACTTCTCCAGCACCTCTTCTGCGGAAGACCTTTTATATCTTGTGGATATCCTTAATGGGTATCAAACTGGGCAGCAGAGAGACCACTGGTTCTTCCATAGGGAGCAATCACAGGCATGATACTGGTGAGGGAGTTCAAGGGCACAGAGGTGCTGCTGGCAATGAAGCTCATTATCAGACTAGACAACGAACCTTCTTACTGGCTATGAAGCTCTCAATGAAATGAAGAGCAAACTTAAGTGGTGCTGGCTACCACAGTCAGCTTGGCAATCTACCATATAAAATGAGAAGCCCCTATGTTGAAGATTTTCAAAAGTAGGCTTCATTTTAACTTGATACTCATACAACCAATTGAAAACTTAAAAAAAAAAAAAAAAGAGGCAAGCAACCAAGTGTCAGGTTTTACTAAGACAAAAACACAGCTTTACTGATTTTTTTCACAAAGCACATTTTAAAAAACTAAATCAGCCTGTTATTTTTATAACCCATAGGCCTACAGTAATAGGTTCAACATTTTATCTACTGTTTTCAGAGAAACAGGTTGGTGAAATTGATGGACACAGCTGACACACCCATCAGGTAAAGATCAAAGGAAAGATGAAGTAACTGTATCTCTTAAAGTCTAAGAAGATTGAAGATGAAAGAAACTGAGCAAGTAGGAAATTGGCTCTGAAGGCATGATATCAAACACAAATGATTAAAGGTTAGAAAAATTCAACCCAATGAATTTAGAGGTTCTGTCTGTATGAAAGGGGAAAATAAAAACATGAGAAATTCAGTCACTACATCACCAGTTTTGACTGAACAGATCAACTCACCCTACTGCTTGCCAGCAGCCAAACTGGGCTCTAATAAGCCATTCCATGGAAAGCCACAAATGACAGCTCAGGCTGGCAAACGCTCCCTAACAAGATTTTCCGCCTCTCTGTGGGGACCATGTATGTTCAGTTTTGGTTTTGTAGCAATTATATGCAAGTTAATTTAAGCATATTCATTTTTCACAGAATGATTATGCTTATTTATTTGTTTTCCACATTCAGTAGATTGTTCTCTAATCACCACACAGCTTGTGGGAAAGTACCCTTAAATATGTTAAGTCTAACTCATCATACAAATGCACTGTGCTACTATGATGACTTTTCATTACCACCTCTAATTAAATGTTTTGCCAAACTATCAGAAAAATCTTTTCGTTTTTATTTCCAGAAAATCCGGAGAGAGGAAGACAGAGAGAAATCAACGCTCTAGGCTGTCCAGCTCTCTGTTCTCTCCCCGCCTCCTACCCCCACCCCCCACACTAGTAACAGTGGCTTTGAAAATGCACATGGGAGCTTTCCTGTATGGACATAGAATCCCCCTCAATAATCAGTGCATCCAACGGAAAGAAGCTGCTGCAGGAGTCGAATCCTAATGATTCCACTCCCAAGTGAGGGTCCTGTAACACCTGGGATGATTACATCCATTATATCTGCCTGGTCCTTGCCTGCAGTTTATTGTACACTTGGGACCAGAGGGAGATCTCTAGCTCCATGACAAGTATTTGGATCCACAGCTAATGATTTAATAGCAAGGCACTTAATAAGAAAATGAGATTAAGAAAACATTCTCTTTCTCTAAGGAGCAGAGCCACCACTCACTGACACAAGGACACTTCTGCCTTTTACTTACAGCTCTTTGGCTCCACATGCCACTCCGTGGGCTTCTTGGCTCTGTTCCACTCCAGACAGCCCCTAGCAGTAGTCACTCCATTTGGTACATCTCTAGAGAGGAGGTATGTCCACCTCCTACTCGGCTCACACCATTCTCCTCAGCTTATAAATGACAAGTGACCATTTCCTTTACTGAAAACAAATTCTTCATAATTAGTATGTCCATTTAAGTCCTGAGTGCTATCTGAACTGATGTTTACCACTATATCCCCCAGGACTTTCAAACAAAAATCCCCCAAATTCCTTCAAAAACAAATAATTGACCATATAATAAATTATTTATTTTCACATCTGAACATTCTTACTAAATACTGTACCACTCACCTGAGTTTTATTGTTTGCTCTAAAAAATGAAAGGATTTATTTAGCAACAAGAATAATAACAGTAAAATTAGTATTTTTTTAATTCTGAAGGGAAATGTAGTCATCTACATACACGTGCACTACTGCATCAATCTGGGCATCCATGTGATGCCTTAAAAAAACCTAGAATAATGGGTATAAATAGATCCATGAACCAAACCTACAAACACATCAAAAGACATGATGGCAAATCAACAGTCAGCTCATCACGAATCAGAATCAGTAGCAGAGTGAACTGGCTAGCACAAAAATGAATTAGGCATTCAACAGAAATATTTTATCTAGAATAGTGGGGTGATAATTATATTCTGATTTGTGCTGGTCAGAACACCCATGAAGGAGACTTCCCTGGAGGTCCAGTGGTTAAGACTTTGCCTTCCAGTGCGGGGAGTGCGGATTCAATCCCTGTTTGGGGAGATAAGATCCCACATTGCCTCGAGGCCAAAACACCAAAGCATAAAACAGAAGCAATGCTGAAGCAAATTCAATAGACTTTAAAAATGGTCCACATTAAAAAAAAAAAAAAAAACTTAACAAAAGAACATTCATGAAATGCTATCTTCAATTCTAGCTGCCATGACCTTATGAAACTAGACAAACCGCCCCCACACGGGGAAGAGTCTGGAAGCCACAGGTGTATGAGGTTTGGAAAGGCTCTTGGGCATGGAGGAGTCAGCCTGAGGAAGACCTGAAAAGTGTTTTCTTTACAACGAATGCTGCATGGCGGAGGAGCAGAGCTTATTTTCTGTTCCCTTAGAGAGAAACCAAACTAATAGGAAGAATTTGGGTAAGGTTACACACACATAAATTGCCACTAAATTTGCCTTAGAAAAAATTTCCTAACAATTCCAGCTGTGTAGGCTCACAAAGTCAGACCTTCACTGTGTCTGAAGGGTTTATTTGAGGCCATTCAACCACTATTAATGAGTCCCTTTGAGGGTCCACACATCTAGAGAGCTGGTTTTGAACCCTTTCTTTTTTGGAGGACAGGAGGGTGTCCTGGACCTCCTAGAAAATAATGAAAGCTCTGAATCCCCTCTCCAGAAACATGTCTAGATATCTAGCCTCTTCAGAAAACCCATGGGCCAGTCAGATTAAGAACTGCTGCTCTAGCACTGGAAATCTGGGTCTCCAAGGTCTCTTTCATCCTAGACCCTCCAACACTCTGAGTCTTGATCTAACTGGGTAGGCAAGTTTTGAATCCCAAGCTCTGGATCTAAATTTTATAAAAGGTCTGCCTTCTTTAGCTAATTATTCCCTTTCTCTTCTTCTCTCAGTACCACTACTGAGTCTGCCTTCCACTCTATTCCCAGAGGGGGTGTCCAGCCAGGGTGGCTATCAGCCCACCATATTTTTATTTCCCTGGTCCCTTCCTGATACCACAGGGACCTCAAACATGGGATCAAACCCTACTGCCCTAATGCAGATCTAGCATAACCACGCCTTTGACAATACTGGTGAGATGCTAAAGATATTTAGAGGATGAGTTTCAATCACTGATAAATACTAAGGACAAAAATTGTATGGATGAAGAAATCTTAAGGATATTGTCTTAATAAAAGTCAATTTCATTCAATTCAATAAACATTTAACAAGTATCTACCATGGGCTAAGCATGGTCCTTGAATGCTTGGGATACAAAGGAGAATAAACTATAGTTCTGGTGTCCAAAATGAACTACTAAAATACAATGTTCTGGGTGCTCTGGTGTTCTAATAGTCTCTCTAGAGTTTAAGCTCAAGGTTCTGGGGGAAAATAAATATTAACTATACATATATATATGTGTGTGTGTGTGTGTGTGTGTGTGTGTGTGTGTGTGTGTGTGTGTGTGTGTGTGTGTATGTGTGTGTGTATGAGAAAGCCTCTCAGTCATGTCTGACTCTGCAACCCTGCCAGGCTCCTCTGTCCATGGAATTCTCCAAGCAAGAATACTGGAGGCTGCCATTCCCTTCTCCAGGCGATCTTTCTGACCCATGGAACAAATCCGTGTCTCCTGCACTGCAGACAGATTCTTTACCATCTGAGCACCAGGGAAGTTCAGAGACATATATATATAATTATAATATTTAATTTTATACATATATAATTGTTTATATATGTGTGTGGTGCTGATTTAGAGGCTGAGTTTCAATCACTGATTAATTCTCATGAAAAAATTATATAGATAAAGAAATCTCAAGGATTTTTCATAATTAAAAGAAGATAATTCAATTCATATATATAAAACAAGCAGCTGAAATTTCAAAGCTGGTTAACATCTTTCTGTACATAAAGGAGACAAGTGGCCATAAGCAAAAAGAAAAAAAATAGTTTAACACCAGGTTAACTCTAAAAAAAAAATTGAAGAAGAAGTCCTCTAAAATTCCACATGTGGGAAAATCTCAGAGAAAGGTCTCTACACTTACTGACAGGCACACAGGAAATGCACAAGAATTCTGTTGAAGGAACATGACAAATTGAACAACCTTCAGATCTATTCGGAGAAGGCGATTGCACCCCACTCCAGTATTCTTGCCTGGAAAATCCCATGGACGGAGGAGACTGGTGGGCTGTAGTCCATGAGGTCACTAAGAGTTGGACACAACTGAGTAACTTCACTTTCACTTTTCACTTTCATGCACTGGAGAAGGAAATGGCAACCCACTCCAGTGTTCTTGCCTGGAGAATCCCAGGGACGGGAGCCTGGTGGGCTGCCATCTATGGGGTTGCACAGAGTCGGACACGACTGACGTTACTTAGCAGCAGCAGCAGCAGCAGATCTATTCAGAGAAAGGAGCTAATCCTTTAAAATATTTATGAACTTTAGAGGTTACCATAAAATCCTAGATTGATAAGCTATTAGATCTCCCTATAAAGAATCCAGAAACGTCCAATTCAGTAACTTCAGTGAGCTTCTTGAAATATTCCTTCAAACTCTAAGACTGTGATTTTATATACAGAAATAGATGTCTTAGCAGTCTCATAAGTCTCCACAATTCCATCCTTGAGCCCATACTCAGATATCAAAGGACTCCCATTAAATGTTATTCATAAGAAGAGTACTTTCCAAGCCCTCAACAGATTAGAAGTCATGCAACAAAGAGTCCTTTACAAAAATTATGCTCTAGACCAGGGGTTGGCAAGTTTTTCCTATAAAAGGTCACACAGTAAATAATTTAGGCTTTGTGGGCCATACAGTCTATTCTAGCTACTCAACTCTTTTTATTTCAAGAAAGCAGTATAGGCAACATGTAAACAAGTGTGGCTTGTGTTCTGATAATCCTTTATATGTGCTGTGTGCTTTGCTTAGTCACTCAGTCATGTCCGACTCTTTGTGACCCCATGGACTGTAGCTGGCCAGGCTCATCTGTCCGTGGGATTCTCCAGGCAAGAATACTGGAGTGGGTTGCCATGCCCTCCTCCAGGGGATCTTCCCAACCCAGGGGTGGAACTCAGGTCTCCCACGTTGCAGGTGGATTCTTTACCATCTGAACCACCAGGGAAGCCCATCCTTTACATATGGACACTGAAATGTGAATTTCATATAATTTTCACATGTCACAAAACAGGCTTGCTTCGACTTTATTCAAGTATATAAAAATGTAAAACCCAGTTTTACCTTGAGTGTCCTAGAAAGACAGGAAACAGGCCAGATGTGGCTTGCCAGCTATAGCTTACTGACCTCTGCTCTACAACTTAAGATTGAAAATTGCACTTTTGGCTCCTGGAAGCAAAACATTTCTATTATCTGTTCATTTCACTCAAGTGGAATAGCTCATTCTCTAGCGATGCCCAATAAATAAGACATCAGAACTGCCTTAGTAGAATTCTTATACTAAGTTTTTCTCATGTGATTTGTTTGTGGGATATAATATACATGAAATCTGAAATGAGAGTCATGATCTTGACCAACAGTGGAGACAACTTTTGTCATTAAGCTAGCAACTGACACAAGTGGAGCCTAGCCTGATGCAGCAATCAGAATAGAGGCAAGAAAGTTTTCCTTCAAACAGATCCCAGTGGAGACAGCAGGATGTATCCACTATTAGCAGTGATTCTCTCCATCTCTGTCTAGGCAAGTAGAACCAATAGCCTGGAATAGTGCTGGGAGTGAATGGATTTTCAACAATCTAGTTGAAGCAACAATCTAGTCACCCTTCCCCCCACCCCAGGCACTACAGAGGTCAATACTTTTCTTTCTGCTGATGTGGTATTTGAAGATTCCATTTGCAAAGCAGTCGTGCTTAGCTAAACTCTTGCTAATCTGGGACCGGATACAAATGTCTTTCTAGATCACACCAGTTCTCTATTAGGGAAGTCTGAGAATATGAAAAGAGTTTTTTTTAAAAAAGGAAAGAAAAAGAGATGAAGCCTAGCCCTTCCTAATGATCACCAGCCTACCTGTCATGGGAAAGGAAAACAATTTACATCAGGTGAGGGGAAAGGTCTCTGAACTGGGGAATAATCATCCATTAGAAGCAACAGAGGCTCATTCGTGAAGCTAGAAGTACTGAGAATGGGCTGGCTGATGGTGTGTGTCAGTCCGGCCAGTCCAAAAGATCTCAAAAAACTAAAGCGATGTCATTTCTCACTGGGTGAAATTAAATAGGAATAAATGCAAGGTTTTGAGGTGTGTCGACAAATCTACTTTCACAAGTACACGGAAGGAATACAGACACATGGCTTAGAGGAATCTCCAGCACAAGAATGCCATCAATAGCACTGACAGGATTGGGGGCTGCATTACTGAATTAAGGTAGAGGAGAGAGAGAAAGCAGATATCAGCACACAGAGAGTGTATCTGAAGGTGGTTAGGAGGGATATAGAAATACAGGAGCATATTTTTATCAGAGGGACTGAAAGGGAGAGAGGAAGAATCAAAGCTGTCTTATCAGAGGAATGGTTGTGCCACGCTTCATCCTAAGCCATTCTCTTATCCAAGTGAACCGACCACAGTGTGACTGAGAGAGAAGGGAACATCCCTCCCCTGTTAACTCAAAGGCATCCTTTCATTCTTCTCTGTTTCATCTCTACTGCATTAGAGACCACTTGAAAGAAGCCAAACCAGACTAGAAAGGGTGGCAGTGGGGTGTCACACACAAGGCTCTGAAAGGCTGGCCTAACACAGAGCAATTCAGTTTCTGTGTGGTTCCAAGAAGCTGTGTGTCTGTGTGTGCTATGCTAAGAAGCCCACTAGACAGGAGCAATTGGGAAGAACATTTCAACTTGATGCATGGAATGGGTTCTGAGGGCCCTGTCTCTGAAAGCACCATGCATAGGCAAAGATGACAACTTGGTTGTAGAAGCAGCTGGTGTATCAGATGGGGGTGGGTGGGTGAAGTAGATGACTTTTAAGAGCTCTTCCAGCCCTGAGATTCTCACAAGTATGTGAACAGATGCTGCCAACAGTGTGCTCTTTTCAGAACAGGCTAAGAAGTATGTGTCCTCTGAAGCACACACTGAATATGCCTACCTTACTTGTTACCCGGCTTAACATAGGTTCAAAGGATCACCTGTTCTTACTACCTTTAAGGAATGTGATCTGTCTGATAATCCAAAAATGAAGCACCAATGATCAGGGCCTCCAATCTGTTTCCCTTGGCACTGCCTTGATGCCTGGAGATGTGTCTCTCTGGGGTAGCTGCCATGGCTGCGAGCCTGTCACAGGATGCTGTTTGGCATCAGCACATGTCCAACACCTGCTCAAATGGAAACACAAAGAAAATCATTTTCCAGATCCTTTCTGCTCCAAGGAGGAATGCCCTTTAGCATGCCTGGCCCTCTTCCACACGGTGAGGGCTTCTACTTCCCTGACACGTGGTTTCCATGATGCTTGGCATACATTTACCTGGCAGTCACTGGGCCATTTTCATGGACATGTGCCACAAACTCTTTTCTTTATTTTTTTCTTTTTGTAATGGGGTATATTCATTAACAATGTGATAGTTTCAGGTGAATAGCAAAGGGACTTGGCCATACATATATACGTATCCATTCTCCCCCAAATTCCCCTCCCATCCAGGCTGCCACATAACATTGAGCAGAGTTCTGCAATGGACTTTTGGGAATGGAAAGTGGACGGGCTCTTCACCTCTGAAACACAGGTAAGAAGTCCAGGATATATAGCATGTAACCACTCAACAGGGACCATCAAGAAAATTCTACGCCCAGAAGCCTCCTACTGAAACCTGTAACTGAAAGCCAACAGCATTCAGGTATGAAGCCCTAAAGCGGTGGAAGAATGGAGGTCTCCAACTCTGGAAACAATACCTTCTTAAATATCAACATCCCAGGAACTGCAAAGGTCAGTCACAAGGAAACAGAATGGCCAACTGTGATGAGAAAGATGCATGCTTACAGCGTCCTCTGTTCTTTCTAAATAATACAGTTGTATGTAGCTGAATTTCACACTCTCAAATGTGCTCAGGTTCCCTTATAGCTTATCTTAAAGGGGGAAAAAAAGAAATATCCTTGTCCTTGAGCTAGTCACACCAAAAAAAAAAAAAAACCAAACCATGTTCATGTGAGGGGGAATCTTGGTAACTAGATAAAATTCAAAGGCACTGGTTTCAAGAGATCTTCTTTTTCCTTCTTCATTAAAGACTGATAAAGCTCAGCAAGCCATTCAAATAAAAAGCAAACAAAGATAAAAAAAAATCTCCTTTTACTGTCTGCTTTTCTCTCTGTTATAATTTGTAATAAATTCCTCCTGGTGACTTCTGATTGCAGAAATAATTTGTGCCTAATGCCTTCAGGCAATACAGCATATTAACTCTCCAGCCCTCCCACTGACAATGCAAAAACACACTCAAAAACCAGGATGCAAGGAGCAGAAGGTATTCCAACTACATGTACTGTACAGCATGGCTTCCAAGGAGCCAGACAAAGAACTGTATATGGAAAAAATCAAGGTGGGAGGTTGCCAGCCCAATACAACTGTCTTTTCAAATAAAAATCATTATAATCACGGAACCCCACATTAGATCACACGATCAGACAATCATATCCACCTATAGGAAACAGTGTACTGCAAATATTAGCACTGCAAAAACAATACTTTCTGGCATTCACTCAAAGCAAAACCCAAGTATTTAATAAAATAAAATATCTGGAAAAGGTAGAAATGTTCCACAGGGGCACACTGCCTTTATAAACTACTCACTTGGTGGCACTATAAATGTCAACAGCTCTGCTTTATCTAATACATAAATAATAAGGTTTAATCCATATTTATTGTACCTACCTCCTGTCAACCAAGGATATTTTATTATCTAGCAAATGAACTTTGTATATACAACTACTGATCACAAATCAGAAAACTTTCAGTAATACACAGAAGCTAGGAAATAGCAGTGTTAAACCATCTAAATATTACAGACCATTTGTCTTCCTCTTTGCAGAGACTTTATAGAACCGGAAGGTGCTTTAGAAATCATTTAGTTCAACCCTCTTAATTTACAGAAAAAGATATCAAAGTCCAGAGAGGTGATGTCACCTGATCAAGGTTATACAGCATGTCCATGGAGAAACAAGTTAGGAGCCAGGTCAACCACCTCCTCACAGAAGAGGAGGTGCTCTTCCTGAAACCAAAAGTCAAATTTCAGTGGAGTTTTGTGTTTGGGGAAAGATATGGTATATGATTTTATAATATTCTCTCAAATTTCATATATTTTAAAATATTTTTATAAGACAAGTCTTCATCTTCTTGAAGTCTATTTTCTAATCAATGTATTATTAAGTTAGAAATAACATACTCTGGTGAGTCAATTTTCCCCACTTTTTATTCTCTTTTAAAATTTTCCTCTGGCCAGAATTGTTCTCTGGCCACCAGATGAAGCTGCCAATGTATTTTTACATTTCTCTCTTTTCTAGGAAGCAAAGAGTTGGGAACAACGATGGCAGACAAACAATGCAATATGCCCGTTCAAGTCAGGCAATCTGAATTCCATTTCATGTGGTATCTGAGGCCTTCAATTTCTCTACCTCTAAAATGAAGGAGAACAACTATCAACCAGTTCCTAACTACTGCAGGACCCATTATTTCTTATCTGGCTTACTTGCAACACTGCCCAGTGGGGGAGAAAGAAAGGGTTGGCGGGGGAGTGGGTGTGTTAGACAAAGTTTGCGAGAGCACAGGTGGAAATCTACGCATACACATGTATGGGCATAATGTGATTTAAATATAAAGTCTAAAAACGTCCAAACAAGAAACGGCTAAGTTTCTCCATCTACACACACACTTCCACATCACACACACACCAGCATGTAAATGGTGAGAGGTTAACAGGCAGGAAGGCCAGGGGTCTCCAAACGGAGGAAATAGCCTGCAAGTGTCAGACATTTTATCTCTCTTAAGCGCCAGGAGGAAACAAAACTAGCGATACTTTTTCCTTCTCTATACAAATTTAAAAGGAGGTTTCTCTTAAAATTCTGTGTTGCTATAATGACACCTAGTTTCACTTAAAGTTAACCATTGCTTTTTTTCTTATGGAAATGTTTATCTTAAGCTATGTTAATGTGCTATGTATTTGCCCCAAGCTCTGTCTTCAAGTCAGTTCCGCCTTTTGGGCTCAGACCTACCTGATAACCCAATATGTTATACTCCGATATTGTTCCTCTAATCTATGTAAATGAAACTATTTGTATGGTGATCTGCCCTTCTTCAAGATTCAAGTTAATCATTTTATGGCCCAAGATAAACCATTTAGAGCCAAAGTTATCCCAAAATACATCTTAGGGGTGAGGGGCCTGGTGCCATTCTAAGTTTTGAGACATTCCTTTCTTTCATTAACAAACTGCTGATGACTATATAACATCCAGCTAAAGACTAGTAGGGGGTACTCTTTCTACCCCCTTCTGATGCCTATGTCAGAAGCTTTCTCTATCTCCTTTATACTTTAATAAATCTTTGTTACACAAAAGCTCTGAGCGATCCAGCCTCGTCTCTGGCCCCGGATTGAATTCTTCTCCTCCGGGGGCCAAGAATCCCGCGTCGTGATTCAACAACAACCTTTCAATGGAATACACCTGACACAATCTCTCCCGAAAGGATGCTGGCTCAGTTGTATGTGCATAACTAATTCTCAGGCATTGCATGTTGAAAATCAGTTTATTCTCCCCTCCATTTTTCTTTTTAAAAAACCAATATAGTGCATATGATTATAGCTCTGCTACCAGTGTGACATTCTTTGCCATCTATTGTCCTCTTCCAACTCCACAATTGGACATCAATTTTTGGTAAAATGAGCCACGAATCTATGGAGAGGCTAGTGTAAGAGATATCAAATCTTTGTTATAATATTAACCATTTCCAATGTATGCAATTCATGGAAGTGCTAAGATCTCCATTCATATCCAGAAACTAAGGTTATTTCCACATGATACTAAGAAGCACATTTCAAACAATGGGGATGGGAGAAGAGAGACAAAATTTTGTTCTAATCAAATTTCACACTTCTAACTCTATGCAAGTATATCAAAAATGCAATCCAGAGACTCCAAAATTAATGTTAAAAATAAACACCTTCCTTGATATCTTTTCTCTACAGACACACCTTGCAATGTCCCCTTAAAAAAAGTTAGCAATACCATAAAGCAATTGCCCTTCAATTAAAAATAAATTTTAAAAAATTAAAAATAAATTAAAAAATAAAAATAAATTTTAAAAATTAAAAATAAAATTTAAAGTCAGTGTTAGAAAGACCACCATCTCTGATATCGGAAAGATCTGGGTTCAAGCCACTGTGTGAGTTTGGGAACATCACTTAACCTCTCAACTTCAGAACTGTTATGAAAATTAAATGAAACATTGCCTGGGAAATATCGAATAGACAGTAAGAACTTAACTGATGCTACTGCCCTCCTGTTGGAGATGACTAATGTGGGTGATGGAAACAATATCCATAACCAGGGACAATTAAATATCACTTCATAAATTGTCTGGTTTCACAGATCTATACCATGAATTTTCTACAAGGGCACTACGGCCCACAAGGGGAAGAAAATTGATTCTTAGGGAGGGTGAATAAAAATTGCAGATATTACAGTGCTTTGTGGCTCTTCATGATCCAATCCTGCCCTCCTCCTAGCCAAAATCTTACTCCTTAGTATTTAATTTCTATTGTTAGAGATCAGTTAAATTGAATTTAACTCTCCCCTTACAAGTACGAAAGATCACAAAAACAAGGTTGAGAAACACTAATCTATGTCTTTTGCATTATTGAAAAGATACACTCTGAGGAATTTTCATACTATTTCCTTCCACCAGCAGATTCCCAAACTGCAGTGATGTCAGCAAGGGGTAGAAGTAACCAAAGAGGGGCTTTAACATTGTGTAGAATCACATAGGACATGGCCTGCTATTAATGTAAATCACAATACACTCCATTTATTAGAGTCCACCTTTATAAATCTTTGTAAGAATTAAAATAAATCCCTGTATAAATCCCTCTTCCCAGCTTCAGATTTCCAGCCCTATTTCTAATCCACTTCAGAAAAACAATATCAATATGTTATTTACTTTCCTCTTCAGTTAAGACTTGGGGTAGGCAGCATGACAGCAAAATATTCTTGGAGCAGATGCAGATTCAATCAAAAGCATCATTCGTGCCTATCTGCACTGCTATCCACCCACAGAAATTCATCATATTTCCAAGGCTGACCTCCTTACCATAAATCCATCCAGCTACCTCTATTGAATCTGCAAGTGTCAAAGTCTCTTCCTATTCTGTCATTAATTAATGAGCCTGGGGACCCATCCCAGTACAGGATTCAGCTTATGGCCTGGTACTTACCCAGAGCCATTCTATAAAATGTATAAATGGAAGCTATGGCCAGTTAATACTTTTTGTGTTAGGGTTCTGATGAAAGTGGGAAAGGGGTTCCAAATGGGAGGCCAACACACAGCCGAGAGCCCCGGGCTCTCCCAACTGTTAGAGATCTTCCCTGCCATTCTGAAGACACTAGGTAACTTCAAATCAAGATTTATTTAGCCTTCATTTAGAGCCGGCTGCTGATAATTTGTAGTCCTGGGTGACAGCATGAGTACGGGTAATTGAAATCCACAATCACGCAAAACACCATAGCCAAGAGTGTCAGCTCTTTCCTCCTTTAACTATTTCACTTGCAAGAGCTGCTGCTAAGTCACTTTAGTCACGTCCGACTCTGTGCGACCCCATAGATGGCAGCCCACCAGGCTCCCCTGTCCCTGGGATTCTCCAGGCAAGAACATTGGAGTGGGTTGCCATTTCCTTCTCCAATGCAGGAAAGTGAAAAGTGAAAGTGAAGTCGCTCAGTCGTGTCCGACTCTTAGCGACCCCACGGACTGCAGACCACCAGGCTCCTCTGTCCATGGGATTTTCCAGGCAAGAGTACTGGAGTGGGGGTGACATTGCCTTCTCCTTGCAAGAGCTATAAGATACAAAACAAAACTGTTTCCATCCATCCTCCCCTCTGCAATCCTACAGACTGAATCTAGAGCTTACACAGAGAAAATGTAGGCATGCAGACAGCAGGAAAGAAAATGAGGCAGAATATTCCCCAACAAGGATACTCAGATTGTAAATAATCAAGAACTGCACCCACTGTTTCCCCCAAACACCAGGTCTTCTAAAGTGTTACATTGTGATTGTGAATTGTGACCCTTGCACTGGGACTATGAGAGGCTTGAAACAGCAGCTCAAGAGCTACTGAGGGACAAATACCCACAAACTACACAACTACACTCCACTTGTGGAAAGAGGACCAGCAGCCTGGTTCTACAGCATTTTGAAATCTGTGCAATTCTCACAGCTTTCATTCCATTGCTAGTCACAACACTATTCTTTGCTGAGATTCTTTTTAAGACTGCCATTGTCCTAACATCTATCTTTTAATAGATGGATAACTTGTCAGAGGAGACTCAAACTTAATTACTTCTCATATGTCTTAAAGGATTTTGGTACTAACCTATTAATGTCAATGTGAGTGAAACAGCAAAAAGTAGTTGCAATGGCCAGGTGGGAAAAAGAAAATCTGGGCTTCCGGTCCCAGTTTCTGTCTCTTAACAAACAGTGGACTCTTGAGCAAATCCATATCTTCACTTATGAAATTGAGAATGAAATCAGTGCAAAAGCATTAATGTGTGTGTAACATTTCCAGACCCATGACTCTGGAAGTATAACTGCCACAGACTGAATGTTTTTGTCCCCTCGAGATTCCTGCTGAAATCCAATCACCCATGTGATGGTATTCAGAGGTGGGGCCTTTGGGATGTGATGACATCATGAGGATGGAACCCACATCAGTAGGATTAGTGCCCTCAAAAGAGACTCCAGAGAGCTCCCTCACCCCTTTTACCCTATGAAGACACAGAGGAAGGTGACCTTCTATTGATGTACTGAAATGAGACAATTGATTTTAATAACAATAATAATAAAAACAAGCAGTTCCCAGTGATTTATTAAATAGAAATCTGTGAAGTTGTCGGACTGGTACCAACTCTCTTCTCCCAGGTGCCTCAAATTTACGTGGTCCAAATGTTGAAACTCTTCCCAGTTGCCATATGGAATTCATTTGAAGCAGTTTAAAGTGACTTTTACTATTCCTTGCTTAAGAAGAAAAGTGACTTTCTGAAACGAAGCATTTCCTTTTCATGCCGGGCAACTAATACATGGTTCCCTAAGCTGGTCAGTGCTTTCCTTATCGCTAATTACAATGCTCATAGTGTCTTGGAAACAACAACCAAAGACAGGCCATTATTAGAGTTCTCATGTAAATTCAAACTTGACATGTTGTGAAATTACGAATCAAAAATAAAACCTTCATCTCCCTAGACCAACCCCATTAAAAAAAAAATAAACCTGAATTAGTATACATTGCTAAAAGAATACATTTAGTTGCCTGACTTAGACAATATGCTAATATAAATCTACCTTAGGATCTTGAAACTAAAGCTTAAATAATATGAAAATGATCACTGGAGTGCAAACACTATAAAAATCATATAAGAGTAAATGTATCTTATTTCCTTAAGACTTTTTAAAATAAATCACCTTTATTTTAGATTTTTCTTTTGGTGAAAACCAACATAAAAGTTTCTTGAGAGCTAATTGCTATTAGCAAACTAATATTACTCCAGAAAAGCTAACCACAATCTGCCGGCAGCCAGGCAAAAAGAAGATGTGACAACATTACACAAAGCTATTGGGGGAAACTCATTATAAAAGAAAAACGATATCCCCAAAATAAACACTCAAGCTGCATCAAATCAGATACCAAATTATTTGGAAATGAAATTATCTTTGAGAGGATATTTACTATAAGCAGTCAAGATTTAAACAAATAAAATTATAAGAGAAAAAGGACTCAATTTTCTCCTGAGGATTGATCTTGGTTAAACAAGCAATCTCCTGCAGCTCAGGAATCCAAGGCTATAATTCTGGGAGCTGCTCTCAGGACAGAAGACTAAAGGAAATGAACAAAAGAAGGTTGATGCTGTAATGGGAGAACATCCAAAGTAATATATGAAAAACGAAGCAAAAGTGCACTGTGAGCTGGGCACTAAAGACAGAAATAAAATAGGGACTATCTTTGGGCTAAAAAAATCTACAACAGAAAAAAACGAAAAGAATGATCTAGGCAAATCGAGCTATAGAAATACTCCAAGATGAGTCATTTTAAAAGGGGCATCCTTGCTATTTTCCTTCCATTATTCAAGATTTTGAATTGTGGGAAAATAAAGACCTGACCAAGAGAGCAAGTAAAGGTGGAGAAGACAGCTTTTCTTCAGGAAACAGGAAGGAAACAATAGGAAGGAAAGACGGAAACCTTTAGTGTACACAGGAGGGTACACAGTCCCAGAGACATAAGCGGTTTGGTTGAGGCCACACACAGCTAGTAAGAGGCACATCTGGACAAGAATAGAAAGCTCCATGAAGGTAGGGTCTTGTCTGTTTTGTTCAAAGCAATGATGACTGGAAACCCCATAGATACTGATACCCCATAGAAATATCAAAAATATTTCTTTTTTTCTAATTCCTAAATATTTATTTTATCTTTTAAAACTTTTTATTTTGTATTGAGGTACAGTTGATCAAATATATTTCTTGAAGGGAGGGAGAGAAGTAAATAGAAAGAATGAATTTGGTTCAGCTCACAAAGCATGCATTGTATGATGCCCTACTGGGAATTCCAAGAGATTATATGGCATGGCACCCGGCACCAGGAGTCTGTGGTCTATTGGGGGAAAACAAAATGTATACACGAAAGGATGACTAAACTACCAAATACTCTACCTTGACAGCTAGATGATGGTGTGGATGTCAGCCCTGCATGGGGGTCAATGAATAGAAACTCAGTTATGAACCCAGTGGTAAGGGAATTATTGATGGCGAAGCAAGCCTTACTTGTCACCACTAAAGACACCAATATGACTGGAGCTCCATATCTGTTGATTACCTAGTGTTACACAGTCTTGTTTAATAAGGCTAGTGATGACATCTCTTCCTAGTTTTCAAAGTGTATTCTGTCTGTGTTATCTCCTGCAGTCATCCATCACAAAGCACTTGGTGGTGGGCCAGAATGGAGTGCTGATTTTCACTAACAAAAAAGAGAGAAGGCATATTCTGAAATGAGAAGTGAACTCAGTACTGTATGTAATGGCACCTATCCATCTCTGGGAAGATGAAAGTCTTAATGTGGATGTTTTTTGCCTATGTGAGGTGAGAAGATGCAAGATGGCCACAGACAAGGTAAGGGAAGGGGATTGTTCCTTAGTGCAGTAGAGTCAAAGCACATCCGGAAATGTGGAGATGATGGGGAAAAGCAAGCACTTCCTCTAGTGGGTAAGCTGAGCCATTCTCTCCCCTTGCTCTCTAACAACTGATCTGGAGAGCAGGCACTCTCCTCTGGGGACACTGGGGCCACCCCTCGTACATACGGCACCTCTATGTGGCAGCCTCAAAGACGCCCTTTCCAGGAATCCCTTCCTCCCAGCTCAAGTGGCCCCACTCCAAAACCCAGAGCTCAGTGAGCAAAGCATGGGTTGCATTTCATCTGTCACTCACTTCCTCAGTCAGGTTCCTTTGTACTATGAACAAATTCTACACCCAGACATGTCAGCCCAGGAAGTAACCCATACTGTCTCTGACCTGCTTTATTAGAAGGTGCTTCCTTTTACAGAACTGAAATCTACCTCCCACAGGAGTTTGCTGTGTTCTTTCTAGCCACATGGGCAAATATCCAAGTCCCTCTTCCCAATGACAGCCTTTCAAACACATCCACTGGTTTTGTGCTCCTCCTCAATCAAGCCATCACCTGGAGCTATCGCCCTGGAAAGAAAAGCAAACCAGCTCCAAAGCCACAGCAGAATCATGATGTTTTTGAAAGAACATAGAGCTGCCATAAAGAGGTTTGAAATACCAGCAAGAACTCTATACAAACAAGCATCATGACAAATTTATCAGTGCTCTAAGGGAAGTAGTCAAAGTACGAAAGGTGGGGAAAAGCAGAAGTCACCAAGTACACACTAAAGGGCAAGGACTAGAACTGCTTAGGAAAAGGACAGAAAAGGTGAGGGACATGGGAGAGAAGGAAGGGAAGAAGGAAGGGATGGAGGGAGAGTAGGAAAGAAACCACACACGTCTGGTTGTCTGGCCTGGGTGTCAAGAGTTCAACAATGAAGGTGACTCACAAATTAAACCCAAAGCATTCCTATTAATTCCATATTTACCATATTCATTGAAACAGTAGCTCCGTCTAAGGCATCTTTGTGTGTGCAGCAGGGGATAGTTTGTTGATTTTTTTCCCATAAGGGAAATCCACATAGAATGTGGTCTGCAAAATCTGGCTTGAATGATGTTCTCCTTTGTAATGGGCATATCTGAGCTTATGAACGGCATATTGTCAGTCTTTAGTTGATTTGTTTTATAGTGCTTCAGCTGGGCTTTTTCCAAGTATACTGCATTTGGATTTTCATCTGGTATTTCATGGTCATAATCTGCAGTTTAATTTGCCACAGCACATTCTACCAGATGGCCTCCTCTTTTATTCCCACTACCTCTGCTGAGTCTGCCCACACAGTCTTTATACATCCTTTCTCCTGCCAACCATCACAGAATAAATCTATTTGCATAAAGCAGTATTTTCTTCTACTGACTGTGTTCCAGTGAAGGTCAGATGATTCCAATCACTCACTGCTCATCTAAACAAGGAATCTGTGGGCAAAGAGGGGAGAGGGGCAGCTTTCAATTAGCATCAGTGCTTGACGAATGTAATCCATATCTCCAACTGTCTCTCATGTTTTCATTTCTATATTTTTATTCATTGCTAAATAGGACATGTGTTGAAAAAGGTCTGTATAGTCAAAACTATGGTTTTACCAGTAGTATTGCATGGATCTGACAGTTGGACCATAAAGAAGGCTGACCACTGAAGTATCGATGCTTTTGAACTGTGGTGTCGGAGATTCTTGGGAGTCCCTTCGGCTATAAAGAGATCAAATCAGTCCATCCTAAAGGAAATCAATCCTGAATATTCATTGGAAGGACTGATGCTGAATATTCATTGGAAGGACATTTGGCCACCTGAAGGGAAGAACTGACTCACTGGAAAAGACCCTGATGCTGGGAAAGATTGAAGGCATGAAGAAAAGCAGATGACAGAGGATGAGATGGCTGGATGGCATCACCGACTTGACGGATATAAATTTGAGCAAACTTCAGGACATAGTGAAGGACAGAGGAGCCTGGAGGGTTACAGTCCCTGACATCACAAAGAATCAAACTTGACTAAGTGACTGTTTTCATTTCCCTGAGTTCCTTTGTAGTCCAGGTCCATATGCATGTACATCTTTGGACACAGGTGAAATATTCTTAAGAAAGTGAAAGCGTTGGTCACTCAAGTCATGTCCAACTCTTTGCGACGCCATGGACTGTACCCTGCCAGGCTCCTCTGTCCATGGGATTCTCCAAGCAAGAATACTGGAGTGGATTGCCATTTGCTCTTCCAGGGGGTATTCCTGACTCAGAGAATGAACCCAGGTGTCCTGGCTCCCTAACTTCTACACCACGAGAACTGAACCAGACAAGATGAGGAAACATGGAAAGTCAAATTCGGAAAGCACTTTAATGGGTGTTGAGGAAGCACTCCCTTCTCAAACCAGAGCACCTGGACTCCTATGCAGCCTCCCCTCCCCATGGATGTTGCTAAGTGGCGCTTTGTGATGTCAACAATGTCAGGGCTACCATTGGCTGGAGAAATTTCTTGCTGACCAATCAAACAGCCAGTTGTGGCTCTTCATTGTCCTGGGGAGGTATATATAGGGAAGCCAGGCGCCGTGGTGTAGGCCCTTGTTGCTACAACATGGGAGGCCTACTAGACAAAGTAGAGGAGGAGTCAGAGGAGGAGTCAGAGTCGGAGGAGGAGTCAGAGTCGGAGGAGGAGTCGGAGTCAGAGGAGGAGTCGGAGTCTGAGTCAGAGTCAGGAATTGAGACAGACAACATCAGTTCTGAGGAAGAAGCCTCAAGCTCCACAGAAAGCAACGGAAATAATTCTGATCTGCCTGATGTCTGGGACAGTGACAAGGTCAGATTACTCTATTCGTGTTCTTCCTCTTTGTCCCCCACCCGAGACTCACTCTGCCCTTGCCTGGAACAAAACCCCTCCCCAATGCACACCCGTTCTCTCAAAGTTCTCCTTCCCACCCTCCTTCACTAATGTCTTTCTGGATGACTTTGTTCTCTTACCAGATACAAATCCTCATGGAGAAGATAAAAGCAGTCCTAGAGGCGAATCCAGACAGGTATATAGAAGGTTCATCGACGATAATAATCTTCTACTACCACATTCAGAATAAAAAGAATGAAAACAGGCCAACGGCAGATGAAGAAGCTCCGACAAATGAAGAAACCCCTGCGGATTCGTCCAACACTTCTCCTGACAATTCTCCAAGTAAGCCCCTGTGCCCACCTGGAGTCCAAGATGCTGATCCATCTATGTAACTCCAGGAAAAGCACAGGCAGAATAGTTGTTTGTGCAGGGGCAAAACATATAACGATGGTCCCCTCTGGCCAAAGTACTTAGATGTTGAAGATTAAAGTATCAACAAGCACGAAAAAGATGTATGTGTATGCTTTTTGATGAGGGAGAGGGGAGAAAGGGAAGGGTCCGGTGTGTGAGAAAGGAGGGAGGTGGCGTCCTTCCAGGTTAGGGCCCAGACCAGCCAGTCCATACTGACTCAGAGACTGGGAGTGAGCACTGGGTGAAGACGGAGAACTGCAGACTGAAGATTTCTGAGCACCGAGGATTTCCTCCTCAACACTTCATCCCACCGATGAAGTGGAAAAGGACGTGGTATTTCTGTTTGTTTGGGGGTCCAGCTAGAGAGAGGGGTGGTGCCTCTGTGTAATAACCAGATTCCACTTTAGATGTTTGACAATTGAGTTTTTACTTCTCATCAATTACTCTTCCTCTTCTGGTCCACATTTGGGCAAGCTGATCAAAAGAGCCAGGGAATAAGTGAATAAAGGAACATGAAATAGAAACAGATATACCTACTGTTAACCATTGGAATCATTGCCTTTGTATATCTCCCATAGCCAAAACATCCATTCCCTCCATATTGCCTCTAGTGAACACGGATACCCTGACCCAATGAGTAATAGAATTAAGTCTTTGGCCCCTATAGTCAGCCTTTAAAATATGAGACCTGATACACCTTTTCCCTTAGGTACAATCATACTTTTCAACTCAGTTGTTTTTAAAAAGATTCAATCTCAATGAAAGCAGGGTCTTCACAGACTGAAACCCATTATAGGAAACCTACTGAGCAAGGTGTGATTATCCCAACTTCTGCTGCACTTAACAGACAAATTTTACCTGATCTTAAAGCTATTTTACAAGAACAGGGCCTCAGTGTTAACTTGTACCCTTGGTGTCATGGCCCCACTCACTAAGGCTCCATGTATGTTATTGATAATACTGTTTCCAATGAATAACTGGTAAATACTTTTTAGTCATATCAAAACATTTGGCTAGCATGCTGTTTTCACTGCCTATTTCAACAACTTCTCAGCGACACTTAACCTTCACCTTCAAAGGGAAATGATACCCCATCACCTGTCTAGTCAATGGGCCCAGTGTCCACACCTGCCATCCTACACAGTTTTTGAAGGCAAAATTTTCACCAGCTCTAACTTTGTCCAGGTACACAATTAGGACCTCACACTGATGACATCCTCCTTTGAGGAGATTCCTATGATAAACAAACTACACAATCCCACCACTTCAGTTAAGTTCCTGAAAACTTTTCAGTAAATGCTGGACTGCAACACATCAAAAGCTCATACACCATGATCAAATTGGGTTTAATCCAGGGATGCAGAGATTCTTCAATATATGGAAATCAATCAATGTGATAAAACACAGTAACAGATTAAAACATAAAAACCATATGATAATCTCAATTGATGCAGAAAAAGCCTTTGACAAAATTCAGCACCTATTTATGATTAAAACTCTTCAAATAATGGGCATAGAAGGAACCTACCTCAACATAGTAAAGGCCGTATATGATTGGCCTACAGCAAACATTAATCTTAATGGTGAAAATCTAAAAGAATTCCCACTAAGATCAGGAAAAAGACAAGGGTGTCCACTTCCACCATTATTATTCAACATAGTTCTGGAAATCAGAGCTACAGCAATCAGAGATCAAACAGAAATAAAAGGAATCCAGATCAGAAAAGAAGTAAAGTTTTCACTATTTGCAGATGACATGATACTGTACATAAAACACCCTAAAGATACTATCAGAAAATTACTAGAGCTAATCAGTGAATTTAGCAAAGCTGCAGGGTACAAAATCAAGACACAGAAAGCACTTGCATTTCTACATACTAACAATGAAAAATCAGAGAGAGCAATTAAGGAATCAATCCCATTCACCACTGCAAGGAAAAGAATTAAATATATAGGAATAAATTTACCTAAGGAGATGAAAGAACTGTACACAGAAAATTATAAGACACTAATGGAAGAAACCAAACATAAAGAGATGGAGAGATAGTCCATGTTCCTGGGTTGGAAGAATCAATATTGTGAAAATGAATATACTAAGAAATGTAATCTACACACTCAGTGCAATACCTATCAAATTACCAATGGTAATTTTCACAGAACTAGGACAAAAATTTTCACAATTCATATGGAAACACAAAAGACTCCAGATAGCCAAAGCAGTCTTGAGAAAGAACAATGGAGCTGAAGGAATCAACCTTCCTGACTTCAGATAATATTTCTAAGTTACACTCATCAAGAAAGAATGGTACTGGCACAAAAAAAGAGAAATATAGACCAAAGGAACAAGATAGAAAACCCAGAAATAAACCCATGCACCTATAGGTACCTTATTTTTGACAAAGCAGGCAAGCATATACAATGAGGAAAAGACAGCCTCTTCAATAAATGGTGCTGGGTAAACTGGAGAGCTACATGTGAAAGAATGAAATTAGAACACTTCCTAACACCATACACAAAGATAAACTTGAAATGGATTAAAGACCTAACTGTAAGACCAGAAACTAGAAAACTCTTAGAAGAGAACATAGACAGAACACTTGATGACATAAATCAAAGCAAGATCCTCTATGACGCACCTCCTAGAGTCATGGAAACAAAAATCAAAGTAAACAAGTGGGACCTGATTAAACTTAGAATCTTTTGCACACCAAAGGAAACTAAGCAAGGTGAAAAGACAATCCTCAGACTGAGAGAAAATAACAGCAAATGAAACAACTGACAAAGGATTAATTTCTAAGATATAAAAGCAGATCATATAACTCCATATCAGAAAAACAAACAACCCAATCAAAAAGTGAGAAAAAGACCTAAACAGACATTTCTCCACAGAAGACATACAGATGACCAACAAACACCTGAAAAGATGCTCAACATCGCTCACTATTAGAGGAATGCAAATCAAAACCACAATGAAATATCACCTACCAGTCATAAAGGCCTTCATCAAAGTCTGCAAACAATAAATGCTGAAGAGGGCGTGGAGAAAAGGGAAAGCTCCTGCACTGGAAAGAAAGTTGACACAGCCACTATGGAAGATGGTATGGAGATTCCTTTAAAAACTAGGAATAAAAGCACCGTATGACCTAGCAATCCCACTCCTAGACATATACCCTGAAGAAACCAAAACTGAAAGAGACACATGCATCCCATTGTTCACTGCAGCACAATTAACAACAGCTAGAACATGGAAGCAACCTAGATGTCCATTGACAGAAGAATGCATAAAGAAGTTGTCGTACATATACACAATGGAATATCACACAGCCATAAAAAGGAACACATTTGAGTCAGTTCTAATGGGGTGGATGAAGCTAGAACCTATTACACAGAGTGAAGTAAGTCAGAAAGAGAAAGATAAATATCATATTTTAACGCATATATACAGAAACTAGAAAAACAATACTGAAGAATTCTTTTACAGGGCAGCAATGGAGAAACAGACTGTTCCAAATAGGAAAAGGAGTCCATTAAGGCTATATACTGTCACCCTGCTTATCTAATTTCTATACAGAGTACATCATGAGAAACGCTGGGCTGGAAGAAGCACAAGCTGGAATCAAGATTGTGGGCAGAAATATCAATAACCTCAGATATGCAGATGACACCACCCTTATGGCAGAAAGTGAAGAGGAACTCAAAAGCCTCTTGATGAAAGTGAAGGAGAGTGAAAAAGTTGCCTTAAAGCTCAACATTCAGAAAATGAAGATCATGGCATCCGGTCCCATCACTTCATGGGAAATAAATGGGAAAATAGTGGAAACAGTGGCAGAATTTATTTTGGGGGCTCAAAAATCACTGCAGATGGTGATTGCAGCCATGAAATTAAAAGACGTTTAGTCGTTGGAAGGAAAGTTATGACAAAACTAGATAGCATATTAAAAGCAGAGACATTACTTTGCCCACAAAGGTCCATCTAGTCAAGGCCATGGTGTTTCCTGTGGTCATGTATGGATGTGAGAGTTGGACTGTGAAGAAGGCTGAGTGCCAAAGAATTGATGCTTTTGAACTGTGGTGTTGGAGAAGACTCTTGAGAGTCCCTTGGACTGCAAGGAGATCCAACCAGTCCATTCTGAAGGAGATCAGCCCTGGGATTTCTTAGGAAGGAATGATGCTAAAGCTGAAACTCCAGTGCTTTGACCACCTCATGCGCACAGTTGACTCATTGGGAAAGACTCTGATGCTGGGAGGGATTGGGGGCAGGAGGAGAAGGGGACAACAGAGGATGAGATGGCTGGATGGCATCACTGACTCGATGGACATGGGTTTTGGTGAATTCTGGAAGCTGGTGATGGACAGGGAGGCCTGGCGTGCTGCGATTCATGGGGTCACAGTCAGACACGACTGAGTGACTGAACTGAACTGAACTGTCCTGCATTGCAGACATATTCTTTACCATCTGAGCCACCCGGGAAGCCCTGGATCCAACTGTTTTTCACTTGCCACTGTGACCATTTTCCATACTGCTACATAATGGCCACAATTATCATTTTTAAAGCTGTATAATTTTCCATAGAGTATATGTATTATAATTTACTAAACCATCTCCACCAACGACTGTATATTTTCTATTGCTTCCCTTTCTTTCCTTATTAGAACTAGTGCTATAATTTTTAATCTTCACAAATTCAATATGTAGACTTTTTTTTCACTTTAAAGATTTAGTGGTGGAAGTAGGTAAATTTTTCCTTAGGGGTTTTTTCTTCAGATAAATTTTCAAGAGGGCATCATTAAGTCTAAGAGAATAAACATTTTGATGATTCTTGATTATTTTATCAAATTTGCTTTCTAAATCAGAATAACTTGAATAATCACAAGCAACATCATAAGTACATCAGATTTACCACCTTCTCTCCAACACAGAGAATTATTTTCTTAAATTTTTGCAAATAAGATGCTGCCTTGTCATCATTTAACTAGTACCTTTTTGAAAGCCCCATTTCAACTGCTCCCCACAAGTTTTATTCACTAGTTGCATCCTTTGATGTGTCGACTGTCTGTTCATATTCTTTACCATTAACTTACCTGAGTGTCTTAAGGTTTTTATTACTCCAAATCTAATTAGTAGTGTTTTCTGTCTTATTTGTTGTATTTATTCCCCAAATCTGTTTTCCTTTTTATTCTAAGTATATTTTTATTATTCAAAGCCTTTCTGTATTTTTTTTCCTTCATGGTTTTTTCAGAACTTAGCACATAACAGATAGTTTCTTAAATGAATTTTCAGCTGTTTTTTTCCCTGTGATTTGATTTTTTAAAATAAGTTATTCTTTAATAATTGAATCACATGCCATTTGGAATCTATTTTCATATACTATATCAGGTTAGGAGCCTCTGTTTATTTATTTGATAACCAGTTTTCCCCAAACCATTAGTTAAGTAGCTTTTCCCTTCCTTATTCTTTTATGACGTCTGGTTTACCATGCATTCAATTTATATACATATATGAATATAAATATTAGCAACCTCACGTCCAAGGAGCGGTGGCTGCATGGGTGCAGGAGGATTGAGAGGAACTACTCCAGTTCAAGGTCAGGTGGGGCAGCGGTAAGGATATACCCCTCGTCCAAGGTAAGGAGCAACAGCTGCACTTTCCTGGAGCAGCCGTTAAGAGATACCCAATGTCCAAGGTAAGAGAAACCCAAGTAAGATGGTAGGTGTTGTGAGAGGGCATCCAAGGGCAGACACACTGAAACCATAATCACAGAAAACTAACCAAGCTGATCACACGGACCACAGCCTTGTCTAACTCAATGAAACTAAGCCATGGCATGTGGGGCCACCAAGACGAGAGGGTCATGGTGGAGAGGTCTGACAGAATGTGGTTGGTCCACTGGAGAATGAAATGGCAAGCGACTTCAGTACTCTTGCCTTGAGAACCCCATGAACAGTATGAAAAGGCAAAATGATAGGATACTGAAAGAGGAACTCCTCAGGTCAGTAAGTGCCCAATATGCTACTGGAGATCAGTGGAGAAATAACTCCAGAAAGAATGAAGGGATGGAGCCAAAGCAAAAACAATACCCAGCTGTGGATGTGACTGGTGATAGAAGCAAGGTCTGACACTCTAAAAAGCAGTATTGCATAAGAACCGGGAATGTCAGGTCCATGAATCAGGGAAAACTGGAAGTGGTCAAACAGGAGATGGCAAGGGTGAACGTCGACATTCTAGCAATCAGCGAACTAAAATGGACTGGAATGGGGGAATTTAACTCAGATGACCATTATATCTACTACTGCGGGCAGGAATCCCTCAGAAGAAATGGAGTAGCCATCATGGTTAACAAAAGAGTCCGAAATACAATACTTGGATGCAATCTCAAAAACGACAGAATGATTTCTATTCGTTTCCAAGGCAAACCATTCAATATTAAGGTAATCCAAGTTTATGTCCCAAACAGTAACACTGAAGAAGCTGAAGTTGAACGATTCTATGAAGACCTACAAGACCTTTTAGAACTAGCACCCAAGAAAAGATGTCCTTTTCATTACAGGGGACTGGAATGCAAAAGTAGGAAGTCAAGAAACACCTGGAGTAACAGGCAGATTTGGCCTTGGAATACAGAATGAAGCAGGGCAAAGGCTAATAGTGTTTTGCCAAGAGAACGCACTTGTCATGGTAAATACCCTCTTCCAACAACACAAGAGAAGACTCTACACATGGACATCACCAGATGGTCAACACCAAAATCAGACTGATTATATTCTTTGCAGCCAAAGATGGAGAAGGTCTACAGTCAGCAAAAACAAGACCGGGAGCTGACTGTGGATCAGATCATGAACTCCTTATTGCCAAATTCAGACTTAAACTGAAGAAAGTAAGGAAAACTGTGAGACCATTCAGGTATGACCTAAATCAAATCCCTTATGATTATACAGTGGAAGTGAGAAATAGATTTAAGGGCCTAGATCTGATAGATAGAGTGCCTGATGAACTATGGTCGGAGGTACGTGACACTGTACAGGAGACAGGGACCTAAATCAAATCCCTTATGATTATACAGTGGAAGTGAGAAATAGATTTAAGGGCCTAGATCTGATAGATAGAGTGCCTGATGAACTATGGTTGGAGGTACGTGACACTGTACAGGAGACAGGGATCAAGACCATCCTCATGGAAAAGAAATGCAAAAATCAAAATGGCTGTCTGAGGAGGCCTTACAAATCGCTGTGAAAAGAAGAGAGGCAAAAAGCAAAGGAGAAAAGGAAAGATATAAGCATCTGAATGCAGAGTTCCAAAGAATGACAAGGAGAGATAAGAAAGCCTTCCTCAGCGATCAATGCAAAGAAATAGAGGAAAACAACAGAATGGAAAAGACTAGAGATCTCTTCAAGAAAATTAGAGATACCAGGGAACATTTCAAGCAAAGATGGGCTCGATAAAGGACAGAAATGGTCTGGACCTAACAGAAGCAGAAGATACGAAGAAGAGGTGGCAAGAATACACAGAAGAACTGTACAAAAAGATCTTCCCGACCAAGATAATCACAATGGTGTGATCACTCACCTAGAGCCAGACATCATGGAATGTGAAGTCAAGAGGGCCTTAGAAAGCATCACTACAAAGCTAGTGGAGGTGATGGAATTCCAGTTGGAGCTACTTCAAATCCTGAAAGATGATTCTGTGAAGGTGCTTCACTCAATATGCCAGCAACTTTGGAAAACTCACCAGTGGCCACAGGACTAGAAAAGGTCAGTTTTCATTCCAACCCCAAAGAAAGGCAATGCCAAAGAATGCTCAAACTACTGCACAGTTGCACTCATCTCACATGCTAGTAAAGTAATGCTCAAAATTCTCCAAGCCAGCCTTCAGCAATATGTGAACCATGAACTTCCAGATGTTCAAGCTGGTTTCAGAAAAGGCAGAGGAACCAGAGATCAAATTGTCAACATCCACTGGATCATCGAGAAAGCAAGAGAGTTCCAGAAAAACATCTATTTCTGCTTTATTGACTATGCCAAAGCCATTGACTGTGGATCACAATAAACTGTGGAAAATTCTGAAAGAGATGGAATACCAGACCACCTGAACTACCTCTTGAGAAACCTGTATGTAAGTCAGGAAGCAACAGTTAGAACTGGACATGGAACAACAGACTGGTTCCAAATAGGAAAAGGAGTCCATCAAGGCTGTATGTTGTCACCCTGCTTATTTAACTTATATGCACAGTACATTATGAGAAACACTGAGTTGGAAGAAGCACAAGCTGGAATCAAGATTGCTGGGAGAAATATCAATAACCTCAGATATGCAGATGACACCACCCTTCTGGTAGAAAGTGAAGAGGAACTAAAAAGCCTCTTGATGAAAGTGAAAGAGGAGAGTGAAAAAGTTGGCTTAAAGCTCAACATTCAGAAAATGAAGATCATGGCATCTGGTCCCATCACTTCATGGCAAATAGATGGGGAAACACTAGAAACAGTGTCAGACTTTATTTTGGGGGGCTCCAAAATCACTGCAGATGGTGACTGCAGCCATGAAATTAAAAGACGCTTACTCCTTGGAAGAAAAGCTATGACCAACCTAGATAGTGTATTCAAAAGCAGAGACATTACTTTGCCGACTAAGGTCCGTCTAGTCAAGGCTATGGTTTTTCCAGTAGTCATATATGGATGTGAGAGTTGGACTTTGAAGAAAGCTGAGCACTGAAGAATTGATGCTTTTGAACTGTGGTGTTAGAGACTCTTCAGAGTCCCTTGGACTGCAAGGAGATCCAACTAGTCCATTCTAAAGGAGATCAGTCCTGGGTGTTCTTTGGAAGGACTGATGCTAAAGCTGAAATTCCAATACTTTGGCCACCTCATGCAGAGTTTGACTCATTGGAAAAGACTCTGATGCTGGGAGAGATTGGGGGCAGGAGGAGAAGGGGATGACAGAGGATGAGATGGCTGGATGGTATCACCAACTAGATGGACGTGAATTTGAGTGAACTCCAGGAGTTGATGATAGACAGGGAGGCCTGGTGTGCTGCGATTCATGGGGTCACGAAGAGTCAGATGCAACTCAGTGACTGAACTGAACCGATGAATATGAATATAAATATAAAACAAAAACATCTGTTTTCTTTTACCCTTTTAAATTTCTTTGAGATTTATTGAGAGTTAATTGACAATACTGTAAGATATTTAATGTTTATATCATGAGGATTTGGTATATGTATATATTAGAAAAAGAATTCTCTCTCCTAGTTAATTAGCACATCTACCACCTCACATATTTTTTTTTTTTTCCTTTTTGGTGAGAATACCAGTTCTGCTCACTTAGCAAATTTCAATTACATGATTCAGTTTTATCTATTTTCATATCTATATACATTTTCTTCTATTCCATGAGCTATAATACTATTTGGGAACCAGGTTCATGATGTTTTAATGACTATTGTCCTTTATCATGCACTTATCAATTTCTTTCTTTTCCTGGTTAACTGCAAGTGTACTGAAGGTGTTTCTTCACAAATTGGGACACAACAGGAGGGGCACCTTTTAAGTGATAGCCATATAATAGCAAAGAGATAAGGCCACCAGCCTCAGAAGCAAATCTCTGCTCTGTCATCTGCCAGCTCTATGATCTTGAGAGAATTATTTAGCCTCTGTGATCCATAGCTTCTTTATATGTAAAGTGACACTAATAAAAGTACTCATACCTGGCTACTGACACATTGATGAATCACAAACAGAATTAAAACATTAGCTTTTTGGTTGCACTAGAAAATATTTTTTTCAAGTGCTTAATATTCACACGTGCTAGTGGTCCTGGAGTTATTGTAGAACATCTCCATCATTGCAAAAATTCCCTTGACAGATTTGCATAGGTTTGATATGGTGACTAAAGAAGCTACTTCGTGTTAGTACACAATCTGGCACATGAATTTTCAGCTGCTTTTTCCCCCTGTGGTTTGATTTTTAAAATAAGTTATTCTTTAATAATTGAATCACATGCCGTTTGGAATCTATTTTCATATAATATATCAGGTTAGGAGCCTGTGTTTATTTATTTGATAACCAGCTTTCCCCAAACCATCAGTTAAGTAGCCTTTCCCTCCCTTATTCTTTTATGATGTCCAGTTTACCATGCATTCAATAAGCACTTCTGGTAACTGTAGTTGTAGTAATAAAAGTGTGATCTACAAGTGTTTTCAAGAAAATATTAAAGTTCTTACTGGGAAAATGGAGGGACTTCCCTAGTGGTCCAGTGGTTAAGAATCCATCTTCCAATGCAGAGGATGGGGGTTCAATCCTCGGTCAGGGAACTAAGATCCCATGTGCCATTTATAAACCAGTCGCTTAGGAAGTAGAAGAAATACATCAGTTTAATCAGCGTGGACAAGCATGTCCTCAGCCCTGCAATATAACTCCAAAAGGTGCTCTGATTCTTCAGGTTTGAGATCTGGCATCTCAGGAGAACAATCTCCACTAGAAAAGAGATCATATTCATGGCAATATTATCCATGGAGCATTCACTAGTCTAGAACTTGCAGTCCTGAGTGGAATCCCCACAAAATGATGCCATCTTAAGGGTCTCAGAAATCAATTGTTGACAATATAATTAGCAAATGAATGAAAAGTCACTTTATAGTTGTAGAGCAGTGTCTTATAAATTTTAAAATCATTCCTCCAAAGTGTGATAAACTCTTGGAGAACTTAATATTACTTAAGTTGCCAAAAGCGTGAAGATGCCCCTTCCACCCCAGCCACTCTCCTCCCTTGCCTCCCATCACCTTTCTAGGGGGCACCTCTCATCATGATTAGTTTTTTATGCAAAGACATGAATATATTCCAATATCACTCTGAGTCACAAAGCCTACAACTACTGGAGGTGGGAAAGACCTTCAAACGACCCCTATCAGTTAGTTGTCCTTTACTGGCACAGAGAACAAGGAATAGATCATAGTCTTAATCAAGAAATCAGCTTAAAATCTCATAAAGGTCAAGTCCTTGTACTAGATTTTAAAGTCAGTCTTTCAGCTACCTCTCCATTTGTTTTAACTGCCAGTGTGGAAAATATTCCAAAGACTAGGCTGTCTTCTATGGGCTTTTTAAACTTAAAATGTTAAAGCTCATGAGGGACTTAGACGAGACTAAGAAACCCCTCATTTTTACAGATCAGGACACTAGTGGGAAGAGAGGGGAAGCAACTTACCCAAGATCTCAGCTAATTAGTGGCAGAATTAGAAAACCCATTGGCTTTGGTAGTACCAGAAGAAATCAAGTACCTCAGTGGTATTAATATTTTGAAAACATAACAAATCTTGTAATTGAACAGAATCCCTTAATATGATCATATGAACTCTGTAGAATTTATTATTTAAAATAGTTGAATGTTCACAACCACAAAAAGTTCATAAGAAGCTGCTAAAGACTGAATGTCTATGTCTTCTCCCCCAGCAAATTCATATGTGACATTCTAACTCCCAACATGATGGTGTTTGGAGGTGACACCCTTGGGAGGTGATTAGCTCATGAGCATGGAGCCCTCAAAAATGGGATTGGTGCCCTTTTATAGACCTCAGAGAGACCCCTTTGGCATGCAAGAACACAAAGAGAATATGGCAAACTATGAACCAAAAAGCAAGTCTCACCACACACCTAATTTACCAGTACCCAATGCAGGATAGGCGGTTTCAATCCCTGGGTTGGGAAGATCCCCTGGAGGAGGGCATGGCAATCCACTCCAGTATTCTTGCCTGGAGAATTCCATGGACAGAGGAAACTTGATGGGCCTATGTGATCACAAATAGTCAGACATGACTGAGCATGTGCCCGCATGCACACACACACACACACACACACACACACACACACACACACACACACACACACACACAGTTATCACCCCCTAGCCTCCAGAACTGTGAACCTCCAGAACTGTGATAAATGAATGTCTCTAGTGTTTTGCTATAGCAGCCCAAATGGACCAAGACAGAAGGTACCAAGATGGCTGTGTTTTTGAAAGTAAGGAAAAAAATTAATCATTATGAGATCATTCCAGAATTACATTATATAAAGACACTTTATAACACAGATACTTTGAACAATAAATAAAAAGATAGCCATGAAACAATAAAATGGTCTCTTTCTGGACAAGCTGATTAAAGTTCTGCAGAGGCCCAGCACTTCCTTCAGTGAGTCCTCAGGAGTAAAGGCCATGCACAACTGAGTTCACAGCTGAGTCATGTGAATAGCAAGCAACTTTTGAACCTAGCACATCACCTCCTGCAATCTCCCAAAACTGCATAAAGGCCAATCAAACATCTCTGGGATTAAAAAAAAAAATTAGAAAGGAAGCAGAAGCTGGTAAGCAGTGAAACGTGTAACATGGCCATTTTGTGATCAAGTATTCAAGGACCAGCATATATAAGGTACCAATGCCTCTGTTTTGCTGTCTTGCTGCTACCACAAAACCACATGACCAGAGCAGAATGCTCCAGATCACTCTTTCTATGGTATTGATGACATAAGCTTGCTGCCCTTTCTATCCCTGCTTATCCTCTTAAATTTCCCCTGGGGAAGACAAGAAACTAAGTTATTCCATGGGTAACAATAAGAGATGCTGGGTCCTCGCTTATGCATTTAAATATTGTGTTATTCCAAAGCTCTCATTCCCATTAATTTCTCCTTGCCATCAGACCTCTGGTTATGAAAAGATATTAAAATACTAGAGAAACAGAAACCTTAGTGGCAAACTTCATTAAACTGCATTTGCCTGGAGCATCCATTTGTACTTATGGAAACTATAGGCCCAGCAGAGACATGATTTTGGTACACACTTGCTGATTGAACAAGAGTGACAGAATGAAAGAATAGTTTTAATGACAGTGAGCAGCCATCGGTTAGCAAACATATGAACTGGTTAAGAACAGAAGTGTCAATCTGCTTAATAATCAAGAATAAGAATTTGGTTATGGAACTCAGAGAGGAAAAAACTGACCTGGATCGAGGATAAAATTGTGAGTAGCTCTCAGTTCAGGCTCCCACAACATGAATCCACAGCTTCACTGACTAACAGCAAATTGTCCACCTGAGTGATGAGATATCATCTTTATGCACTCAACAGCTTTCTACAGCTCCCTCCTACTCCCTAAGGGTAGCTCCTGCACAGCAGGTTTCAAGCAGCCATCGGCTTTGCCCACTGCCCTCTGCCTGGTTTACCAATAACCCTGAAGCTGCAGAACTGCCCTAAATCCAAGAAGGCACTTGCCCAGAATTCTTGCTCGGATCTTGGGAATTCTCCATGTGAGCTCTTAGACAAGCAAGTGATCCATAAAAACTGGCAGGGAGAATTGATCCCGGAGCTGCCCCTGCAAACAAGGCCAACTCTGCACTGCTGAGCAGAACCATCAATGCAACTCCATTTCAACTGTGAAACACCTTCCCTAAGGTGCAAGAGAAGACAAAGAGGCAGGCCATGGTAAAAAAAAAACCTCCACACACACTGCCAGGGATGCCAGATCCTCCTGGATGTGCTGATGGGAATTCTCTCTCTCAAAGTTCAGAGCAAACCCTCTCCCCAATGCTACTGAACAGAGGACAACTGCCCCACTCAGGAGTCCTCGCAGCCCCACCCATGCTTATAGTGAGAGTGAGTGAAAGTCGCCCAGTTGTGTCCAACTCCTTGCAATCCCTTGTGCTTTCACCCCCTCAAACTGACTGTGTGAGTATGGAAAACCCAAATCCCCACTCAGTCTTCATCCAGCACAACATCTGGGCCACGGTGACCGCGAAAGGCCTCCCTGGACTTGGCTGGCTGTTCACCATGTGGGAGAGGCTCCCTCACCCCCACCTCTTACAGAAAAGGGAAACACCCATGGCAGAAGGTGGGCAGCAGAGAGTCAGGAACATTGTTTGCACCTCTGCCACCTCTGAGAGGGCCATGATTCACAAAGTGGAAGTGCAGGAGGAGAGGAAATGAAATCCACTTCCTAGCAACAAGAAAGCTGTTGGCTACTCTAACAAGAAGCATGATTCACAAGCAAAGCCATGAAACTTCACAGAGTGCCAAAGCCTGGGGCAGAGGACAGGTGTTGGATGTGGGGAGTCCAGGTTGTAGAATATGGTCCCAGTGGGTGGCATGTGTTGCCATTTTGTCAGTAATATCAGGACTACAGGTTGCTAATGTGTCCCTAGGAGAAGTAGAGAGTGGAGGAAAAATTCAACTGATTTTAAGCACGGAGTTTGTATTTCAAGCTCTCTTCAGTTCAAAGTTCAAGTTCATGATTTAAAGAGTCAGGATCCTGAGTTAGAGATTAGATCTCTGGCATGGAGCCCTGGTGTCTACATGCCCAGTCCTATTTGAGAGGTCATGAGCAGTCCCAAAGTCCCCCATCTGCACAGGTTGGTATGTAAAAAAAGTAAGGAACCCAGTCACCTGCTTCCTCTCTCTCTCCATTTGTGTCAGCAGCATCCAAGATGTCTGAGCATTTTATAAAGGAGTAGGTAACTGGTTAGCTTGCAATTAACACAGATCTTTCTGGAAAGCTCCTCTTGGAGGTTCCTGATGGATGGCAGAGGAGACCTTGAATGGATTCATTTTCTTTGGCTGATAGAAATGGGCTGTAATATATCCGTACAAAAATACCCTTAAGGCCAAAGTCTACAGTCCAAGGCTTAGATGAGAAGTGGATGTTTTATTTCAACATTCAACACACTTTTAAGATCACAAAAGTCAGTGGGGGTGGGGATTGGGCAGAGCACAAGCAAGGGGCACTTGGTTTTACACCAACATTGTTTTCTGTTGGCCCACAATAGTGCCTTGGGGTCTCCAAAAGGATGTGAAGTTAAAAATTCAAAGGTAGAGTCATTAAAAGAAAACTCTCAACTTCTTCGGAAAACATGCTATAACTGAAAGTTTTACTAGTTGATCATTTCAATACAGGAGATTTAAAAAGCACCACAGTCCCCACAATAAAGGGCTTCAGTAATGAGAAAATCCTGAAATACCTCCTTCACAAAATGCAGGCAAATAATCCCATTCTGTGATAAATATGGGCTTGCTTAGGTAATCCTCTGAGCACCCCTAGTTCCTTTGTGGTGAAAATGTCAAGGGACAAAGGGGACTGGAGGATGGGTAATTTATGTGAGAATGGAAGACCTAATCCACTGCCACCTTAGGCAAACTTCATTAACCTTTGAGATACCAGTCCCCATTTACTGAAGAACTGAGACCCATCCAGAGTGCCCCAGGCATCAGGTGTCATGTTCACTGGAATCTGGATCTCCAGACCCTCCTTTCTCTTTTAAATAGTTCTTTTAGTGGCAAAACATTAAATGAGGTTATTTGTGATCTTTCAAGTAATCAGCATGGAGGGAGTTACATTTAGGGTTCCTTTCCTTGTGATTTTTTTAATTGCAGTAGTTGATTTACAACGCTGTGTTAATTTCTGCTCTATAGCAAAGTGATTTAGTAATACACACACACACACATACATTCTTTTTCATATTCTTTTCCATCATGGCATATCATAGGATATGGAGTTTAGTTTCCTGTGCTATATAGTAGGACCTTGTTGTTTATCCACTGAATTTTAGTTTTAAGATTTGATTGCCCTTTGGTGTCCGGAAAGAAACAACAACCATAAGGTGGAGAGGTTCTTGAAAGTAAATGTGGGTAGAAAACACAGGGACAGAAGGAGAGAAGCAGTGTTCCTCCTGAAGGAACACCTACCCTTTCATGGTGGGGGAGAGGGGGAGAGACAGCTGGAGGGGGCAGAGCAGTGAGAGATTGCAAGGAATCTGCTCAAGCTCCAGCCCAAGGCAGGGGCCTGACTATTCCACGCTGTCATTTTAACCCTTGGTTTACCTCGGCAAAAAAAAAATCACCCTCCTTTGCTGGCAGCTGCCCTCATTGTTTCAACAGAAAATAATATCTTCCACGGGGAAATTCAGAGGGGAAAACAGTTTTCTTCCTTTTCTACTCAAAATCTGAGGTGGGAATATGTGCAAGTAAATATGATATTTCCTCCACATCAAGGACATGAATTCTGAAAAAAAAAAAAATAACATTTAGCCTTTCTTATTGGCTGCCATTCAAAGACCTGGAAACATTTGCTAGCAAATTTAACTACTTTGTGTTTTATAAAATGCATCCATTTTAAGTAGGAAGTTGCAGCTAGCAGGGCTGAAAAAAAGTTGTCTAATTCAAGACACAAGTAGCCTGACTTCCACACACATTCTACAAGACCTGAGAAAGCCCCACATCAGGACTGTCCACAGAAGAGAATTCACATCCAGGCAACACTGATTAAACACCTACTATTTGGTAAGCACTTCCATACATGTTATCTCATGTTATCTTACTTAATCGTCACAATAACCCAATAAGGATGGTAGATATTAGTATCTTTTACAGACGAAGAAAAATGGGGCTTTCAAAATGGAGATTTACTACATGTATGTACACTTCCAGTTTCTAAAAGGTTTTTACACATTCACTCTTTTTTTTTTCCTCTTTTACTTTATTTTTGGGGGCTCCAAAATCACTGCAGATGGTGATTGCAGTCATGAAATATGCAGACCATAAAGAAAGCTGAGTGCTGAAGAATTGATGCTTTTGAACTGTGGTGTTGGAGAAGACTTTTGAGAGTCCCCTGGACTGCAAGATCCAACCAGTCCATCCTAAAGGAGATCAGTCCTGAATATTCACTGGATGGACTGATGTTGAAGCTCAATATTTTGGCCACCTGATGCAAAGAGCTGACTCACTTGAAAAGACCCTGATGTTGGGAAATACTGCAGGCAGAAGGAGAAGGGGATGACAGAGGATGAGATGGTTAAAATGGCATCACCAACTCAATGGACATGAGTTTGGGTAAATTCCGGGAGTTGGTGATGGACAGGGAGGCCTGGGTGCTGCAGTTCATGGAGTCGCAAAGGGTCGGTCACGTCTGAGTGATTGAACTGAACTGAACTTTTAATCCTCACAACAACCTTTCAAATTATCTACATTAAGTATTATTAACATGTATAATGCACAAGAGTTGACTCATTGGAAAAGACTTTGATGCTGGGAGGGATTGGGGGCAGGAGAAGAAGGGGACGACAGAGGATGAGATGGCTGGATGCCATCACTGACTCGATGGATGTGAGTCTGAGTGAACTCTGGGAGTTGGTGATGGACAGAGAAGCCTGGCGTGCTGCGTGCGATTCATAGGGTCGCAAAGAGTCCGACATGACTGAGCGACTGAACTGAACTGAACTGAACTGAACTGATAATGCACAAAATGATGAAACTGACTCAAGAAAGTGAAATAACTGAAGGTCACAGTACTAATCAGTAGCAATTCTTAGGCTAAAATTAAGCCCTTCAGCTCTGTCCACTGATGGTCAGATCTTATTTCACACAGTACATCTGCTTTAAGCAGGGCTTTCCAGAAGGATTAGCTCGATATAATAAAGGTTGTTCATGCAATAAACATGCATGTGCCGGGCACTGTGCAAGTCACTGCTGGGATCAGATCTAATCCACATACTGGCTTTTCTCAAGTCCCTGCCAGTCTAATGGCAGTGATGTCCAGAAGCTCACTGGCACCTTGGCAAGGATGGCTTCCTTCCATGAGGAAGCCCCATGGTGCCCATATGCAGTGACAAAGCCATCCATTTCAAATATGGAGAGAGGAATGGTCAGAGAGGCTTCTTAGAGGGTGTGGCCTTGAAGATCAAGTAGAAAATGGAATTGAATAACATTCCAAGAGAATGAAACTACAGGAGCAAAAATATTTTTTAAAAGATGGCGGGAAAGAGTCATTTGGGAGGATAGGATTTTTTTCAAAGACCCACTAGCAAGATATATTCCTCCAAGTAATAAGCAGCTGTAAAATAACTGCTGCTACCAAGGCTCATGTTCAATGTGAATTTTAAAATGAAGAGAGATTCCAGGCTACAAAGAATGTATTTGCTTTTTTTTTAATGCTTGCAAAGATGGTGAATGATAGCAAATGCCAATGAAATGCATCGAAATGACACTAGAAAGCAAAATAGAATCTCAAAGATTGCATGAAATATTAATTTAAAGAAAATAAGATCATTTGAAATATAAATCAAGGATCATAAACCCTTCATGTTATCAAAATCTGGAATATTTTCAATAAGGTACCACATCTCAGACACCACATACAATCAGCCAATTTTTTTTGGATATTACAACTTTAATACAGAACACCACAAAATGCTTCCCTAGCACCCTGAACCAGTCCCATTCCTGAAATAAAACCCAGAAAATCAGTAATGATGCCTGGGAAAGTAATATTTGAAAATCCCATTTCCAAGATGAAGAATCTCATAAAAAGAAATTAAATAAACTTCACCAGTGCCCCAGTTGCTTCAAGCTCCCCAAACAGATTGCTTGACAAAAACCAATACAAATCACCAGAATTACTAATTTGCAAGCATTTAAGAAATTAACGTCTACATTTAATTAGCAAACTGGAATGCAAAACCCAGTTTCTGGCGCTTTCAATCTCTTCTCAGTAATCAGGAGAACAGTGAGTTCTATGGTCTTGTCTTCAACCACAGGTAGAGTGTGTACTGACAGTGGAAGGGCTAACCTCTTGAGGAATTCTACCTTGTAACTCGAGTCATTCTAAGGCAAACTGAGGTTTGACAGGCTCCCCTGTCAATATCTAATAGCCATCCCGTGAAGAAATCCTGTGCATCAAAAAGAAGAATCCCTATTCTAAAAAGCAACAGGTATTTAGACCACAGTATGTAGAGGAAGTGTGACTATACCTCAACTCTTGGAGACATATTGTTTGGAGCTTATTTGAAATCCTATAACATCCTGGTAAGTACAACAGAAAATTGACACCCTCCCAGGACTTGACTGAAAACCTATACTACTCAACCACAAAGAGGTGGTTAAAACAAAAGGATTTTCCTTCCCAGAGACTTAGCCAGACTTGTCATGGTTGAAACCAGAGGAATCCCATCTAGCTTTCAGGCTAGAGGGAACCTTAGTTTTGAGTCCAGTTCAATCATCAGTTCAATTTAGTTTTACCCATTACACATCAATCAAACACATCATTGGTGCAAGCCTCTGTTCTGGGCACTAGAAATACAAGTAGAAAACCCACACTTACTGTGATGATCATTTTGCAATACAGACAAATATTAAATCATTATACTATAACTTTAAACTAATAAATGTTAAATATTAATTATATCTCAATTTCAAAACAAAAGACTTAAAGAAAGACTCGCTTTCTGTGCTATAGCACCACCTCCCTCTACCTCAAAATTAAAATAAAGGCAGTAAAGAAGTTTAGAGGCTTCCCTGGTGGCTCAGTGGGTAAAGAATCGGCCTCCAATGCAGGAGACTCGGGTTGGATCCCTGGATCAGGAAGATCCCCTGGAGAAGGCAATGGCAACCCACTCCAGTATTCTTGTCTGGGAAATCCCATGGACAGAGGAGCCTGCTGGGCTACAATCCATGGGGTCACAAGAGTCAGACATGACTTAGCGACTAAACCACCAAAGAAGCTTAGAAGAATCTCATCTATAAAGATGTGCTGCACTTAGGTAGGGTTTATTTCATCAGTTTTTGAGTGCTTAACCCATAATAAGGGGGCAACTAAAAGCAGGGAGAAGCTTCTATACTGAGTCAGAAAGGAAGGGCATGAAGACCCCCAAGTCTTGAGGGTACCAAAAGCAGATTCAGGAGGGGCGAACAGAAGATATGGATATGGTCAGAAATGAATGTGTCAAAGGTTGAAGTCTTCTGAGTGGAGACAGACACAAGAAGTCCACCATCAAAGATGTGCACAGCATGGTGACTATAGTTAACAATACTGTAACAATACAGTTGACCCTTGAACAACTCGAGCCCTGACCTTCCATGAAGTTGAAAATCCACATATATCTTTACAGTCAGCCCTGTGTATCCATGGTTCCTCAATTTGCATGCTCCGAATCCACAGATTCAACCAATCAGAGTTGTGTATAATTTAGTGAAAATGATCTAATAATATTTAATGAAAAATAATTCCTATAAGTGGACACTTGCAGTTCAAACCTGTGTTGTTCAAGGGTCAACTGTCTTTGAAAGTTGCTTAGAGAGATCTTAAATGTTCTCACCACACACAAAAAAGAAAAACTCTATGAGGTGATGGACGTGTCAACTAACCTTATTAAGGTCATCATCACTGTGCAATATATATGAATATAAAAGTATCACATTGTATACCTTAAGCTTACACAGTGCCAATTATGCCAATTATAGCTCAATACAGCTGGAAAAATAAAAATCAAAAGATCAAATGTGTGGCTATGCTACATGAGTAGAGCAAATGAAGCAGAAACATGTATCATGAAAGCTAGAAGAATAGAGAAACAGTGATGCATTAGAACAGTCATCAATGAAGAAGTAAGTAGGTGATAGGTGGAAAGAAAGACTACAATAGGTAGCACAAAGATTTCTTTTTTAATGGTTAGATTACATTTATTTATTTATTTTATTGTGTGTTTATTTGGCTGCGCTGCTGCAGTATGTAGGATCTTAGTACCTTGAGCAGGGATCTAACTCGTGCCTCCTGCATTGGAAATACAGTCTTAACTGCTGGGCCACCAGAAAAGTCCCGACACAAGGATTTTTAATTTCTCCCCTGCTAACTTCAAGACTTCAGGTTTTATAAGTAATACTAACTCCTCATACCCAATGCTCCTGTGAAAAAGGATCCATGAGTTTTGGCTTAGAGAATAATAATTTACTGTGTGTCAGGCATTGGGCCGTGTGCTTTTTAAAAATTATTTCATTTAATCTTCAAAACAGGGACTCCCTGGTAGTCCAGTGGTTAAGAATCTGACTGCCAATGCAGGGGACATGGGTTCGATCCTTGGTCCTGGGAGATTCCGCATGCTGCTGGGCAACTAAAGACCATGCACCACAACTACTGAGCTCATGCTCTAGAGCCCACGAGCCATAACAAGAGAAGCCACTGCAATGAGAAGCCCCCACCCTGCAATAAGAGAGTAGCCCCAGTTAACTTAGAGAAAGCACAGGTGCATCAACAAACACCCAGTATAGCCAAATGTAAAGAAAAAATTTTTAAAGAGCACATTCTTAAAAAAAAAAAACACAAAAACTATCATCGAAACAACCCTATGAGGTCAGTATATTGTTATTACTACCATTATGCTCATGATGCAAGAAGAAGAAACAGATGTAGAGAGGGCAAGTACCATTTCCAAGGTCATACAGTTATTAAGTGATAGATTTCAGACCTGAATCCATGCAGTCTGACTCCAGGGCCATAGCTCCCAAGCACTCAACCTCTATGAAAATTATGGAAATGTATACATGACTAGTGGCTTCCCAGATGGCTCAGTGTTAAAGAACCTGCCTACCAATGCAGGAGGCGCAAGAGATGTGGGTTTGATCCCTGGGTGGGTAAGATTCCCTGGAGGAGGAAGTGGCAACCCACTGCAGTATTCTTGCCTGGAGAATCCCATGGACAGAGGAGCCTGGCGGGCTACAGTCCATGGGGTCGCAGAGTCAGACACAGCTGATGTGACTGAGTATGCATGCACATATGACTGGTTTAAAGAGTAGGCTTTGATGGCCATTATCAGGATCAAACTTGTTTCCAGCTTTAACTATCAGAATGGCTTTGTGCACTTAAAGTGCCACAAGCCCATGTGCATATATTGTTTTTTATTTTTAATTCTCTACATCTTGGTGACTAACAATCCAATATTGATCATGCTCATTTTGTAGTTACAGGTGTGGAAAGTGCAGAAAGCTGCATAAGTACAGACCAACCTCAGTCCTACCACGCTACTGGTTGAAGCTGTCACACGTCCAGCTCTAATGACAATCACAAAGGCGGTGGATGCTAAAGGTCACTGGCTTTCAACTCTAGGGAACTCAGGGAATACTACTTCTGCCTGGGCTTTGGCCGATAGTCATTAGGAAAGCTATCTAAAGGGTCTAGTGCCTTTATTTCACCTAATTACAGCTATCAACTGGCATTTTCAAAGGGCTTCAATTATGTAGTCAGCAGCCTCATGGCATCTGATACAAATAAATTGCATATATTACTAATGTACCCTTCTTGGCCTAGGCTTTGGTAACAGGGAAGTTCCCGAACCATTTAAAGGAGTGCACATTTCTGCTGGAGTAGGGGTTCTTCATTTACTTTGATATCACAGGTCCAAGGAGAGTGTGGTGAACAGTTTCAGAGTCTTTGTCAGAAGATGCACATATACACATACATGGATGATTTTGTATATAATCTTTGGCAGAGAAAGTATAGAAACTTCCTGAAGCACATTCAAAGATCCCTGCTTAGAATGTCACCACGTCCTGCTAAAGTCATAAGTACAGAGAAAGGGTTATAACAAGGTGCATTCCCTCAATGAAATTGTTGCAAAGATTTTGTTACTTGAAGGAACAAAACATCTGTTAATTGAAGGAACAGAAGTCTTGTCAATAGAACTGAACATCACATTTGATACAATCTTTAGAAGCAAAAAGCACATTTTATCCTGTAATATCACTTCAACAATATTTTTGTTTAAAATGCCCAATCATGTTATACTATTCTGGAATCCTCTTAGATTTCTGATAGTGGCCACTTGCTAATCAAAATGTGGTCCCTGAATCAGCAGCATTGGCATCACCTGGAAACTTGGTAGAAACACAGAACCCCAGGTCTCATCCCAGAGATACTGGATCAGGATCTGCATCTTACCATATTCCCGGATGAGGGACTTCCCTGGTGGTCCAGTGGTGAGGACTCCATGCTTCCAGTGCAGGGGGCCCAGGTTCAATTCCTAGTCAGGGTGCTAGATCCCACACACTATAACTAAATATTCTGCATGCCACAATGAAGATTGAAGATCCCATGTGCTGGAACCAAGATCTGGTGCAGCCAATACATAAATGTTATAAAAAGATTCTCAGGTGATGCATATTCACATGCCATTGGAGAAGGATTGATGGGCACAGTTAGAGACATCAGTGCCTGAAGAAGCAGTGAGATGCGGTACAATGAGGACCAAGGCTCTGAAACCAAGCTCTGCTGTTTGTTAGCCTGTGACCGTGGGCAAATTTCTCAACTTTTCTGAGGATGCTTCAAGTCTATCTATGTGTCAAAGGGTTTTGTGCCTGACTCATAAACATGTATAGACATAAAAGTTATGACCAACCTAGATAGCATATTGAAAAGAAGAGACATTACTTTGCCAACAAAGGTCCGTCTAGTCAAGGCTATGGTTTTTCCTGTGGTCATGTATGGATGTGAGCGTTGGACTGTGAAGAAAGCTGAGCACTGAAGAATTGATGCTTTTGAACTGTGGTGTTGGAGAAGACTCTTGAGAGTCCCTTGGACTGCAAGGAGATCTAACCAGTCCATTCTGGAAGGAGATCAGCCCTGGGATTTCTTTGGAAGGAATGATGCTGAAGCTGAAACTCTAGTACTTTGGCCACCTCATGTGAAGAGTTGACTCACTGTAAAAGACTCTGATGCTGGGAGGGATTGGAGGCAGGAGGAGAAGGGGATGAGATGGCTGGATGGCATCACTGACTTGATGGTCGTGAGATGTTTAAGCTGGTTTTAAAAAGGCAGAGGAACCAGAGATCAAATTGCCAACATCCGCTGGATCATCGAAAAAGCAAAAGAGTGCCAGAAAAACATCTATTTCTGCTTTATTGACTATGCCAAAGCCTTTGACTGTGTGGATCACAATAAACTGTGGAAAATTCTGAAAGAGATGGGAATACCAGACCTCCTGACCTGCCTCTTGAGAAATCTGTATGCAGGTCAGGAAGCAGCAGTTAGAACTGGACATGGAACAACAGACTGGTTCCAAATAGGAAAAGGAGTTCGTCAAGGCTGTATATTGTCACCCTGCTTATTTAACTTCTATGCAGAGTACATCATGAGAAACTCTGGGCTGGAAGAAACACAAGCTGGAATCAAGACTGCTGGGAGAAATATCAATAACCTCAGATATGCAGATGACACTACCCTTATGGCAGAAAGTGAAGAGGAACTAAAAAGCCTCTTGATGAAAGTGAAAGTGGAGAGTGAAAAAGTTGGCCTAAAGCTCAAATTCAGAAAACTAAGATCATGGCATCTGGTCCCATCACTTCATGGCAAATAGATGGGGAAACAGTGTCAGATTTTATTTTCTGGGGCTCCAAAATCACTGCAGATGGTGACTGCAGCCATGAAATTAAAAGACGCTTACTCCTTGGAAGAAAAGTTATGACCAACCTAGACAGCATCTTCAAAAGCATTACTTTGCGGACTAATGTCCGTCTAGTCAAGGCTATGGTTTTCCTGTGGTCATGTATAATGTAAGAGTTGGACTGTGAAGAAGGCTGAGCACTGAAGAATTGATGCTTTTGAACTATGGTGTTGGAGAAGACTCTTGAGAGTCCCTTGGACTGCAAGGAGATCCAACCAGTCCATTCTGAAGGAGATCAGCCCTGGGATTTCTTTGGAAGGAATGATGCTAAAGCTGAAACTCCAGTACTTTGGCCACCTCATGAGAAGAGTTGACTCACTGGAAAAGACTCTGGTGCTGGGAGGGATTGGGGGCAGGAGGAGAAGAGGACGACAGAGGATGAGATGGCTGGATGGCATCACTGACTCGATGGACATGAGTCTGAGTGAACTCTGGGATTTGGTGATGGACAGGGAGGCCTGGCGTGCTGCGATTCATGGGGTTGCAAAGAGTTGGACACGACTAAGCGACTGAACTGAACTGAACACAGTAATCATTTGACTGCTGCTGCTACTAAGTCGCTTCAGTTGTGTCTGACTCTGTGCAACCCCATAGACGGCAGCCCACCAGGCTCCCCCCGTCCCTGGGATTCTCCAGGCAAGAATACTGGAGTGGGTTGCCATTTCCTTCTCCAATGCATGAAAGTGAAACGTGAGTATGAAGTCTCTCAGTCATGTCCGACTCTTCGCAACCCCATGGACTGCAGCCCACCAGGCTCCTCCGTCCATGGGATTTTACAAGCAAGAGTACTGGAGTGGAGTGCCATTGCCTTCTCCGAATCACTTGACAAACGGTATTTAATGGTCTTACTCTTAAGATTTTTATAACATCATAACAACTGTCATACATCAGTGCTTAGTAAACTAAAAAACTTCTGTGTAGATGTAAATGAAAGGAAATGCAAGGGAGCATTGTGCAATTGCTCTAAGTGGGATGAGTAGACCAGATAGCTCCCGGGGCTTATGCATGCAAAATTAGGGGTCTGAGATGCTCCTGATCATTTTTCAGATGAGAGACTCCCAGGAAGTCACAGTAATAGGGAGGACTGAAGCAAAGGCTCAGTATAAGTTCCAATGCCAGACAGATAGCACTGTCCATGAAATCCAACAGAGTTCTTCCCAGTCATGAGTGGCAGTGGGGAAGGTGGAGGGGGCACTGCCCCAGGAGGGTCTGACTGAAGTCGAGAAGGACAAGAGTGGAGAAGAATGCAGATGGTGTTGGTGTCTAACAGATGCCACCAGAGGATGTCCATTTACTAGAAGTATATGGGTTCTATGTTTCCTAAATACACACCTTGAGACTAAATTCTCAATGGTCAGACAGAGCCAGGTCCGGAAACTAAGCCTTTAAACTGCACATCCAGTCCTCCTTCCAGCTCCCTGCAGGAGCTTCATCCACAACTCACCAGTGACCTAGCTCCTCTCGTTGATGTGTTTGGGGCTTTGCCTAACGTGGGGACATTCCAAGTCACTTTAGCATCCAGCAGGTCAATGCTGGGGTGCTTCCAAGGGAAAGACAGGTGACACTTGTGAAATCCATCACAACACGATCACAGCAGCTTTCAAATTACCCAGAAAAGATAGACCTATTTTTGTAATGAAAAAGATGATTAGGAAAGTCACATACCACATTTTAAAAGATGATACAGTTTTCAAAGGGATAACATGGGCCGAAGAGCTGGAAGTCCAGTTTAATGTGAGAAGCAGAATACTGCCAAGAAAACTAAGTGAAAATATCTTCTCAAATTTCACTTCAAGTGCAGCCAACTTTATTTTACCTATGAAACCAAAACCTCTTCCTTCTTGTCACTCAGTTCAAATTCCAACCCTGATCCTTTGAGTTTCGCCACTCCAATAAACTAAGAAATTAAAAATTTCCTCCTTAACCCATTACCTTTTACTGTCACTTAAATTTAGTGCAGAGAGCGTGCCATCAAGAAGAAGGTAGCAATTGCATTATTTTATTTTAAGTGTGTTCATTAATCTGACCATGCAGAGTGAAGGAATTCTTTTTTGTTAAATACAATGGCTCCTAATTTTTCTAATCTCATTGGAGAAAGTAGTATTCATTGTAATAACTGAAGGTATTTCTCAATGAACTAAAATAATTTTTAAATTCTAACGACTTGCATGGAAATTACGATAAAATGTCTTTTTATATTTAAATTATGATGTATGTGATGATATATATATAATATAATTATAATAGTTTTCTTCATTTAAATATGTGTGTGTGCACTTTTATTCAGTGTTTTATATGTGTCAGACATTTGATGAAGACTTTATATACACCTGTCTTGGGGACTTTGTGCTTAGTCGCTCAGTCGTGTCTGACTCTTTGCGACCCCATGGACTATAGCCTGCCAGGTTCCTCTCTGTCCAGGGGGATTCTCCACGCAAGAATACTGAAATGTGTCACCATGCCCTCCTCCAGGAGATCTTCCCAACCTAGGGATCAAACCAAGGTCTCCTGCATTCCAGGCAGATTTTTTTACCATCTGAGCCACCAGGGAAGCCATTGGGGACTTTAGGAATATCTATTACCATACCAAGTTGTAACATGATTCTAAAGGATGATATTGACATGGAAGCAACTATCTAGCAGCTGGTTGTGCTTGTTAGATTAACCTGTTTCCTCTTGCTGCTATCAACTGTCTGTTCTGCCTAGGGACATAGGCCTGTGGTTGCCTTAGGGCTTAGCAATGGACTGAGTGATTCTGCATGCCTACAATATGCAGTGCATGAGTTTGACAAAAACTATTTACCCAATTCAGGTGCCTCTTTTGCTTCTCTAGGAGCATCATTCTTATTTTGTCACCTGGCAGATCCTCATACTAAGTAATTGGAGGAATAACAAACATTAAGAGTGGAAAGAATGCCTAGCTTATTAAGAGTAATGTTAAATTCATTGTTTGCTCATATTAAGAATTCAATGAGCATGACTGGGAATTTGGAGCAGGTTATAATATAAACATAGGGGTGAAGTGAAGTCGCTCAGTTGTGTCCAACTCTTTGCGACCCCGTGGATTGTAGCCTACCAGGCTTCTCTGTCCACGGGATTCTCCAGGCAAGAATACTGGAGTGGGTTACCATTTCCTTCTCCAGGGGATCTTCCCGACCCAGAGATCGAACCGAGGTCTCCCACATCAGAGGCAGATGCTTTAACCTCTGAGACACCAGGGAAACATAGGGGTAACATGTCCTAAACAGCCAAGTCAGTGTACCACATGAGAAAGTCAGAAAGACCAATGTAACCAAATCCAAAGCAAGTGCTGCTAACTGTAGCATATCCATCAAGAAAGATGACATGAAAAAGCCAAGTCTTGAGTTTTGAAAGAACATGAGATTTATAAGCAGAAATGAGCAAGGTCTGAGCAGAAGACAATAAGGAAGTCCATCACCTCGAACTGCAAGATGGAACTCAATCAAAATGTGGAATGTTCTAGAGATTGAGCGATACCTGTTATTGAGTAACATCCTTGCTCTTCCTGGGCCAGGCATGGCCTAAAAGAGATATCGGAGGGGATGCTGGTAGAAAGAGTGCCAGGTGATGCAGAAATTAATATGGAAAAGCAGGAAAGCCCCAGCTTTCTTAACAATTCAGATAGAGACATGAAGGCAAAAGTACAGATTATAGCATCCAAAAGGTATGGTTCTAGTCCTACTCAGCCAACTACTAGCTCTACGGTCTTTAAGTACATAATTAAAGCTCTCTGTATCTGAGTTGCTTCACCTCTAAAATGGTAATAGTGATACCATAATGTGACGATTCAGTGAAGAAGAATATATAAAGTACTTATTACAATGCAAAGTGCATAATAAGTACTGGATAAACAGCAGCTCTTAATATCCAGAGATCACTGAGACCATCCAAGTCTCTAAACATGCAGAAAGAGAAAGGGAAGATAGATCCAGGAATGGGGGACATATAAGAAATCAGGGATGTGAGGACCCTCAACCTACACTCTTCCTCTTCCATTTACAATGCTAGTGACAGATGCGTTTCAATCCTTACTATTTGGGACCTGGAGTAATTGGACGTCTTGCATAGTCTCTGATGAGTCACTTCTGCTGCTAAATATAACCTTAACCAGGATGTTCTTTCTTTGAGTGAGTCAGTGCTCTCTCTAAATGGCTTTACATCTTCCAGGAGTTTAGAAAAGAAAATGTTTTATCTTCTAGATACTTCTAGGTTCAAAAGGTATCCTTTTATACACACCTCTCTTTACTGACTTCAGGAAAATATATATAAGCTACTCTGCATTTTAATTAGTTGAAACATCAACATTTGAGGGGCCACTGTACATGCAATCTGACAACTCAACTATGTATTAACAACTTCTGCTTCCAACTGTGATGGAGTAAAAGGAATCAAAATGAAACCACTAGAAAACTGGACAAAATATATTTAAAAATAGTTTGCAGACACTGGACAGCAGGCAGTACAGGACTGTGATCCCTGAGTGAAGCAGAACAAATAAGGCAAACATGACAACTACCTGAGCTTACTCCCTGGAGAGAATTCCTCTGCTACAGTGCGAGGAAGGAGAATACAAACAGAGCCCAGTAATCTCTGTGTATTGAAGAATCAGAGATCATAGCGTAGGGAGACTGACATAGTTAAAATTTATTGAGAACAGAATACCACTACCATTGCACAGGAGAGAGCTCCAGAAGTCTTCAGAAGTGTTCCGTCATGTCCTCATCTGGGTATTGATCTGTTCATATACGGGGAAGAAACTGCCCAAGACCAAGGAAAGAATCACTGAAAAATTAAGTAGGAAACTATCGCCAGAAGCACACAAATGGACAGCAGCAGAGAGGAAAGATCTTGTAGTACACGGGGCATTAATTAGTGCCCTCCTTAGTGTACTGCCTCAGTAATGGGATACAAGTCGCCCTAGGCTAAAAGCTGCATTGATACTCTCCTAATAAGGCATAAAGCAAGCTTCAAAAGGATCAAACTTATTCCAAGTGACTGCATCCCAGTTCAAAGTTCATAATATTTAAAGGAATACAATGAAATCCAGAACCCAGCAATATAAAATGGGTAATATGAAACATCCAATAAAAGTGATCGGACATGCAAAGAAGCAGTAAGACAGAACTCAAGAAAGGAGGAAAAAACAACAGTAAGAGACTCAGACATGAGAGAAATCATAAAATTAGCATAAATGTTAGTCGCTCAGTCATGTCCAACTCTCTGCCATCACATGGACAGGGTCCTCTTTCCATGGGATTCTCCAGGCAAGATTACTGGAGTGGGTTGCCATTCCCTTCTCCAAGAGATCTTCTTGATCCAGGGATAGAACCCAGGTCTCTCGCATTGCAGGCAGATTGTTTATAAACTGAGCCACCAGGGAAGCCCAAAATTAGCATAAAAGACCATTAAAATAGCCATTACAAACATACTCCATTTGAAGAGAAAACTAGAGGAAAGATGGGACATGCTAAGTATAAACATGGAAGATACTGAAAAGGAACCAAGGCTCAATTTAGAAAGCTAGAGGGATATGTTGACAGAAGTCAGAGGAGGGAAGGGCAGAGAGTTTATAGGAGACCTGGAATACTGCTGTGTAACAGAGAACCAAGCAAAAGAAGGCTGCATAAAGGAGCATGGGGCTACAAGATCAAATTATGAAGAAGGAGCAAGGAGGACAAAGATTGAAAAAGAGATACTGGAATGGACTGAGGCACTGGCAGAGCCTACTCCAGGGACTGTATCTATTTGCACATTTCCGTACTACGAGACATCACTAATTAATGACAGCACTGAGACTATACACAGCCTCAGATCCCTTTGCTTCAGGAAGCTACTAGCAAAACATCAGAATGATCCAGGAAATGAAATGTGCTTGTCACCTGAAGCACAATAATTTAAGCAGTCTGGTCTGTAGGGAATGAAGGAGCCAAAGAGCTTATTTTGCCATCCAACATGGAGGTGAATTATACGTAGAGTGAAGAGCAAGGAGGGTCCTCTTCGAACTAGGAAGTGTGTGGTCTTTTTCAAAATCATGCCATCCCTTAGAGGGATAGAATGGAGCAAGCTTTAAGAGTAAGGTTGCAACTTCTCAAGTAGCAGGACATCCTAAATCCACCCTGGTGGTAACCCATGGGTTAAAAGGGCGAGGTGGGAAAATTAATTTCCTCCACCTAACAAAGAGCACCCAGGAAAAATCCACAAAGTCATACTAAATGATGAAAGATTGAATGCTTTCTCCCTGAGATCAGAAACAATGCAAGGATGTCTGTTTTAGCCACATTTTTCCAACACTGTACTGGAATTTTCAAGCAGGGCAATTAAGCAAGACAATGAAATAAAAGGCACACTGACTGGAAAGGAAGAAGTAAAACTATCTCTATTTGCAGATATCATGATCTCATATGTAGAAAATTCTATGGAATGCACTGCAGCAAAGAGGGTTTCCCTCATAGCTCAGTTGATAAAGAATCTGCCTGCAATGCAGGAGAACCGGGTTTAGTAATTGGGTTGGAAAGATTCCCTAGAGAAGGAAATGGCAGCCCACTTCAGTATTCTTGCCTGGAGAGTCCCATGGACAGAGGAGACTGGCAGGCTAAAGTCCATGGGTTCGCAAGAGTTGGACACGATTTAGCGACTAAACCACCACCACCACACTAGCAATGAACAAACTGAAAATGAAATTAAGAAAACATTCCATTTATAATAACATCCTTATAACAAAGTATATAGGAATAAATTTACAAAATATAAAATATATACTCTGAAAACTAATTTACATTGTAGAAAGAAATTAAAAGGATCAAAATAAATAAGAAGACATCCCATATTCATGAATCAGAAGACTTGATACAGTTAGGATAACAATACTCTCCAAACTAACCTACGGATTCAATGCAATATCTATTAAAATCCTAGCTTTCTCTACATAAATAGACAAGCTGATCATAAAATTCACATGTAAATAGAAGAGAACCACAATTGCTAAAACAATGATGGAAAAGAACAAAGTTGAAGGGCTTCTATTTCCCTATTTCAGAACATTAAACAAGACAGTGTGAAACTGGCATAAGAATAGACCTATAGATCAATGGAACAGAACTGAGAAGCCAGAAATAAACTCTCACATTTATGGTCAATTGATTTTCAACAAGGGTGCTAAGCCAGTGGAGAAACAATTCAGTGGGAAAATAACTGCTTTTCTTACACCATAATATCAATTTTTATTACATGGGATTTATGACAATTATTTCTCAGTACAAAAAGATGAAACTGTTTACATGTTAATATTTCAAAATCTATATGTTTTCTTAAAAATAAACTTATAAAAATCATTTTTACCACCATTCTGCTTCTTGGCTTAAAAACATTACTGTGTATTAATAATAGTAATTGATATGTCCATTTTACAAATTAATCACAGCATACAATATTTCAACCCATAGTAAAAATTAAAGATGATGAAGGAAAGGCTTCATGTGGTCATAAAGTTTAGCTACAAGACACTGATCACAGCCCAGAAGTCCTGGGATCTTTCCAGCAAGTAACATCCCTTGCACACCCAGAGGTCTCCACATCCTGACCCTCATGGTCATTATCTCTTTACTTCTTGCTACAGATTTATCCTCTATTCTCCTTTGATCTCTCCTGTTTATGAGCTATGTATAAATGGAATCATACTTCACATGGTCTCTTGTCATTTGCCTCTTTCAGTCAGTACTGTGTGGGTCAGCCTCGTGTAGCTGAGCTTATTTGTTGTCACTGTTGTTTCCTATTCCCTTGTATGAATATACCACTAGTTGTCCATGGTACTACTGATCAACATTTCTGACCCTATTAATAAACATTTACAAACTATACTGCTACGAATATTTTTGTTTTGTGTCTCATGATGCAATATCTAAGGTCTATAGTTAGGAGTGTCATTGCTGAGTCACAGGGGCATGCATATAGTATTCTGAATTTTAGTACATGCTGTCAAATCTACTTATATGACCTTACACCCCACAGAAGTGGGTCGGACTCCACTGCTGTACTACCAAGTATATTGGAGTAAATACAAGTATATATCAAGTATATACATAGTACCATAGCATATCAGACATTTTAATTTTTGCTAATTTTATGGTGTAATGATGTCTTAATATGATTTTAATCTGTATTTCTGATTACTAACAAAGCCAAATAAATATTTATTGGCTATTTAGTTTCTCCTTTTGTACAGTACTTATGGGTCTTTCACTTATTTTTTAAATTTTTTTCCAGCTGTAGTTCTTTGTGTATTCTAGATAGTCAACCATGTGTAATGTTTTTTGCAAATATCTTTTTCCAATTTGTAATTTGTCTTATTATTATCTTTATGGTATCTTTTGATGAAGAAAGTTAGTTCAATGAAGCTGAATATAAAACCTGTCCTTTACAGTTATCACTTTTTTTAAATTTATTTATTTTTTAAATTACAATACTGTATTTGTTTTGCCATACATTGACACGAATCAGCCATAGGTGAACACAATCTCCCAATGCCGAAGCCCCCTCCCACCTCCCACCCCCATCCTCTACTTGAATCATCCTGTGCATCAGCCCCATGCCTCCTGCATCCTACATTGAACATAGATTAGCGTTTCGTTTCTTACAGGAAAATATACATGTTTCATTGCCATTCTCCCAAACCATCCCACCCTTTCCTCTCCCTCAGAGTCCAAAAGTCCACTCTATACCTCTGTGTCTCTTGTTGTCTCACATATAGGGTCATCATTACTGTCTTCTAAATTCCATATATATGTGTCAGTATACTGTATTGGTGTTTTTCTTTCTGGCTTACTTCACTCTGTATAATCGGTTCCAATTCCATCCATCTCATTAGAACTGAGTCAAATTTATTCTTTTTAAGGGCTGAGTAGTATTCCATAGTGTATATGAACCACAGCTTTCTTATCCATTCATCTGCTGATGGACATCTAGGTTGCTTCCATGTCCTGGCTATTATAAACAGCGCTGCAATGAACATTGGGGTACATGTGTCTCTTTCACTTCTGGTTTCCTCAGTGTGTATGCCCAGCAGTGGGATTGCTGGGTCATAAGGCAGTTCTATTTGCAATTTTTTAAGGAATCTCCACACTGTTTTCCATAATGGCTGTACTAGTTTGCATTCCCACCAGCAGTGTAAGAGGGTTCCCTTTTCTCCACACCCTCTCCAGCATTTATTGCTTGTAGACTTTTGGATCGCAGCCATTCTGACTGGTGTGAAATGGTACCTCATTGTGGTCTTGATTTGCATTTCTCTGATAATGAGTGATGTTGAACATCTTTTCATGTGTTTGTTAGCCATCCGTATGTCTTCTTTGGAGAAATGCCAATGACTTGTTTAATAAGTTCTTTTCTACCCTGAGGTTATAGAGACACTCTCTTATATTATGTTCAAAGCATTTTTTTTTAACTTTGCTTTTCACATCTAAGATTTTAATAAACCTAGAATTGATTTTTTTTGTTTGTATGATTAGATAGTAATCTGGGAAACATTTTTCCTATGGATATCCAACTGTCCCACTCCTTTTGTGAAAACTCTATCCATTTACCACTGATCTGTCATGCCTCCTCTAAGGTATGTCAAAGTCCATGCATTTCTGGATCTGTTTCTCAAATTCTGTTCCACTGCTGTACATAACTACTCCAATATTAATACACAGTCTGATTTATTAGAGCTTGACATCTGGAGGGGCAATTTAGGCCATTTTGTGATTGCTCAATGTCTTGTTTCTTTTTGGCTCTTAGCATTTCCTTGTGTTTAAAAATCAACTTAAGTACCACAAAAATAATTGGGATTTTGATTGCAGTTACATTGGATCTGTGGATCAATTTGGGGAGAATTAACTTTTATAATATCTAGTTCTCTAATTCACATGTGCAGTTTATCTCTCCACGTGAGCAGGTCATCTTTAATATTTTCCCATATTGTATGTGCTCAGTCACGTCTGACTCTTTGTGACCTTATGGCCTGTAGCTTGCTGTCCATGGGATTATCTAGGCAAGAATACTGGAACAGGTTCCCAAACCCTCCTCCAAGGGATCTTTCTGATCCAAGGATTGAACCTGCATCTCACGTGTCTCCTGCACTGCAGGCGGATTCTTAACCCATTGAGCTACCAATATTTGTCAATAAATTTCTATAATCTTCACAGAAGTCTTGCACAACATTTGTTACTTTTCCTAAGCATTTAGTGTTTTTGATACCATGCCAAATGGCTTATTTTTCTAAATTGTATTGCTTACATGTAGAAATGCAACTGATTTTTATACTAACTTTATATTCAGCAACTTTGCTTAACTTTTATTAATTCTAAGCATTCAGTTGAAGATTCTTGTGGATTACCTATTTGTATAATCACGTCTGTGCAAAATAGCGATTTTGTTTTTCCTCAGTTCTCATATCTTTTTATTTTTCTTGCTTTACTGTGCTGCCTAGGATTTCCAGTGAAATGCTGAAAAAGAATGTAAACACTCTTATCTTGTCCCTTTCTAAAATCTACTGTAATAACCCCATAAGTTTAGCAACCAAAACAAGGGGTCAAAATTCAGGGACAGAAGCAAGATCCGATGCTGTAAAGAGCAACATTGCATAGGAACCTGGAATGTCAGGTCCATGAATCAAGGCAAATTGGAAGTGGTCAAACAAGAGATGGCAAGGGTGAACGTTGACATTCTAGGAATTAGCAAACTAAAACGGACTGGAATGGGTGAATTTAACTCAGATGACCATTATATCTACTACTGTGGGCAGGAATCCCTCAGAAGAAATGGAGCAGCCATCATGGTCAACAAAAGAGTCTGAAATGCAGTACTTGGATGCAATCTCAAAAATGACACCATTCAATATCACAGTTATCCAAGTCTATGCCCCAACCAGTAATGCTGAAGAAGCTGAAGTTGAACGGTTTTATGAAGACCTAAAAGACCTTTTAGAACTAACACCCAAAAAGATGTCCTTTTCATTATAGGGGACTGGAATGAAAAAGTAGGAAGTCAAGAAACACCTGGAGTAACAGGCAAATTTGGCCTTGGAATGTGGAATGAAGCAGGGCAAAGGCTAATACAGTTTTGCCAAGAAAATGCACTGGTCATAGCAAACACCCTCTTCCAACAACACAAGAGAAGACTCTACACATGGACATCACCAGATGGTCAACACCGAAATCAGATTGATTATATTCTATGCAGTCAAAGATGGAGAAGCTCTATATTGTCAACAAAAACAAGACCAGGAGCTGACTGTGGCTCAGAACATGAACTCCTTATAACCAAATTCAGACTTACACTGAAGAAAATAGGGAAAACCACTAGGCCATTCAGGTACGACCTAAATCAAATCCATTATGATTATACAGTGAAAGTGAGAAATAAATTTAAGGGCCTAGATCTGATAGACAGAGTGCCTGATGAACTATGGAATGAGGTTCGTGACATTGTACAGGAGACAGGGATCAAGACCATCCCCATGGAAAAGAAATGCAAAAAAACAAAATGGCTGTCTGGGGAGGCCTTACAAATAGCTGTGAAAATAAGAGAGGTGAAAAGCAAAGGAGAAAAGGAAAGATAGCATCTGAATGCAGAGTTCCAAAGAATAGCAAGAAGAGATAAGAAAGCCTTCTTCAGTGATCAATGCAAAGAAACAGAGGAAAACAACAGAATGGGAAAGACTAGAGATCTCTTCAAGAAAATTAGAGATATCAAGGGAATATTTCATGCAAAGATGGGCTCGATAAAGGACAGAAATGGTCTGGACCTAACAGAAGCAGAAGATATGAAGAAGAGGTGGCAAGAATACACGGAAGAACTGTACAAAAAAGATCTTCATGACCCAGATAATCATGATGGTGTGATCACTAATCTAGAGCCAGACATCTTGGAATGTGAAGTGGGCCTTAGAAAGCATCACTACGAACAAAGCTAGTGGAGGTGATGGAATTCCAGTGGAGCTGTTTCAAATCCTGAAAGATGATGCAGTGAAAGTGCTGCACTCAATATGCGAGCAAATTTGGAAAACTCAGCAGTGGCCACAGGACTGGAAAAGGTCAGTTTTCATTCCAACCCCAAAGAAAGGCAATGCCAAAGAATGCTCAAACTACCACACAATTGCACTCATCTCATATGCTAGTAAAGTAATGCTCAGAATTCTCCAAGCCAGGCTTCAGCAATACGTGAACCGTGAACTTCCTGATGTTCAAGCTGCTTTTCGAAAAGGCAGAGGAAGCAGAGATCAAATTGTCAACATCCGCTAGATCATGGAAAAAGCAAGAGAGTTCCAGAAAAACATCTATTTCTGCTTTATTGACTATGCCAAAGCCTTTGACTGTGTGGATCACAATAAACTGTGGAAAATTCTGAAAGAGATGGGAATACCAGACCACCTAACCTGCCTCTTAAGAAATCTGTATGTAGGTCAGGAAGCAACAGTTAGAACTGGACATGGAGCAACAGACTGGTTCCAAACAGGAAAAGGAGTGTGTCAAGGCTGTACAGTGTCACCCTGCTTATTTAACTTTATATGCAGAGTACATCATGAGAAATGCTGGGCTGGAAGAAACACAAGCTGGAATCAAGATTGCTGGGAGAAATATCAATAACCTCAGATATGCAGATGACACCACCCTTATGGCAGAAAGTGAAGAGGAACTAAAAAGCCTCTTGATGAAAGTGAAAGAGGAGAGTGAAAAAGTTGGCTTAAAGCTCAACATTCAGAAAACTAAGATCATGGTATCCGGTCCCATCACTTCATGGGAAATAGATGGGGAAACACTGGAAACAGTGTCAGACTTTATTTTGGGGGGCTCCAGAATCACTGCAGATGGTGACTGCAGCCATGAAATTAGAAGACGCTTACTCCTTGGAAGAAAAGTTATGACCAACCTAGATAGCATATTAAAAAGCAGAGACATTACTTTGCCAACAAAGGCTCATCTGGTCAAAGCTCTGGTTTTTCCAGTAGTCATGTATGGATGTGATAGTTGGACTGTGAAGAAGGCTGAGCGCCGAAGAATTGATGCTTTTGAACTGTGGTGTTGGAGAAGACTCTTGAGAGTTCCTTGGACTGCAAGGAGATCTAACCAGTCCATTCTGAAGGAGATCAACCCTGGGATTTCTTTGGAAGGAATGATGCTAAAGCTGAAACTCCAGTACTTTGGTCCCCTCATGTGAAGAGTTGACTCATTGGAAAAGACTCTGATGCTGGGAGTGATTGGGGGCAGGAGGAGAAGGGGACGGCAGAGGATGAGATGGCTGGATGGCATCTCCAACTCAATGGACGTGAGTCTGAGTGAACTCCGAGAGATGGTGATGAACAGGGAAGCCTGGCGTGCTGCGATGCATGGGGTCACAAAGAGTCGACACGACTGAGCAACTGAACTGAACTGACAGGCAGAGCTGTGACATACCCATACCATTTTTCACTAGATACTGAGTCTTCTGCTTTACCCATAATGTGACCCGTTAATGTTCTACCTGCAACAATCAAGTGCTACTCTGGCTAAGGAATCCCGTAAGTTTCTATAAGTGGATCCAAGTTAATGTCATTGAAACTGAATAGGTCATCACAGGTCAAAACTTGGAGAGTGGTTATGGTGCTGATGCCACCAAAGACAGCTCACCTCATGTCTGTTCTGCTAGAAGTCACCAGACTGAGGCCACTATGGGATGGGATAAGGAACTGCCAACAGCCTTTTCAGCAAATTGTTTTGGGTCAAGTCAATATCCACATCTGAAAGAGTGAACCTGGGTTCCTACCTCTCATCACATACAAAAATTAACACAAAATGAATCAAAGTCAGAAATCTAAGTGCTTAAACTATAAAACTCAGAAGACAAGGTAGTTGTAAATTTTTGGACCTTGGTTAGGCAATGAATTCTTAGATATGATACCAAACACACAAACAACAAAAGAAAAAATAAACTGAACATTATAAAGTTAAAAACTTTTGTGCTGCCATGAATACCACAAAAAGTGAAAAGACAACTAACAGAATGGGAGAAGAGTTCTGCAAATCCCATGACTGAGAAGAGATGCGTATCTAGAACACAGAGAAAAGTTTACAATTCATTACTAAAAAGCTGTATAATCCAAGTTTTAAATAAGCAAAGATTCTGAATAGACTATCTGAGAAAAATATACAAATGGCCAATAAGCAGAAGAAAGGACGATCAACAGAATTAGTCATTAGGAAATGCAAGTCAAAATTACTATGAAGTACTATTACACATCCACTACAATGGTTATGAACAAGATCAATAATAACAAATGTTTGCAAGGATGTTAAGAAATTGGAGCCCCCATACACTGCTGGTGGGAATACAAAATGGTGCAGCCACTTGGAAAAATGGCCTAGACTTCCCGCAAAGGAATAAACACAGAGTTATCATGCTGCTGCTGCTGCTAAGTTGCTTCAGTCGTGTCCGACTCTGTGCGACCCCATAGACGGCAGCCCATCAGGCTCCCCCGTCCCTGGGATTCTCCAGGCAAGAACACTGAAGTGGATTGCCATTTCCTTCTCCAATGTATGAAAGTGAAAAGTGAAAGTGAAGTTGCTCAGTCACGACCCCATGGACTGCAGCCCCTCCAGGCTCCTCCATCCATAGGATTTTCCAGGCAAGAGTAGTGGAGCGGGGTGCCATTGTCTTCTTCCAGAGTTATCATATGACCCATCAAATCCACTCTAAGGTATATATCCAGGAGAAATGAAGGCATAGGCCCACAAAAAATAGTTGCACACAAATGTTCATGGCAGCACTATTCACAAAAGTAAAAAAGCAGAAACAATCCAAATGTCCATCAACTGATGAATGGATAAATACTATGTGGTACATCCATAAAATGGAATCTGCTAAGTCACTTCAGTCGTACCTGACTCTGTGTGACCCCATAGACAGCAGCCCACCAGGCTCCCCTATCCCTGGGATTCTCCAGGCAAGAACACTGGAGTGGGTTGCCATTTCTTTCTCCAATGCAGGAAAGTGAAAAGTGAAATTGAAAATACTCAGTCATGTCTGACTCTTCGTGACCCCATGGACTGTAGCCTACCAGGCTCATCCATCCATGGGATTTTCTAGGCAAGAGTACTGGAGTGGGTTGCCATTGCCTTCTCAAAATGGAATATTATTCAGCAATAAAATGAAATGAAGTAGTGATTGATGCTAAAACATAGATGAACCAAGAAAATAGTCACAAAACCCACATATTTTATTATTACATTCATATAAAACCTACAGAGACAGAAAGTAGGTTAATTAGTGGATGTCAGGGCTCTAAGAAAAGGGAAGACTGGGGGTGAAGGCTAAGAAGTATGGGGTTTGTTTGGAGGGTAATAAAAACATTCTAAAATTTACTGTGTTTTTGGATGTACAACTTTGTGAACGTAAAACTATTGAATTGTACCCTTTAAATGGGTGAGTTGCATGGTATGTGAATTCCTTCTTTCTCATTGCATGTAAGCTCAGTTGTGTCTGACTCTTTGAAACCCCGTGAACTGTAGCCCACCAGGCTCCTCTGTTCATGGGATTCTCCAGGCAAGAATACTGGAGTGGGTTGCCATTTCCTTCTCCAGGGGATCTTCCCGACCCAGGGACTAAACCCACATTTCCTGTGCCTCCTGCATTGGCAAGCAAATTCTTTACCACTGCGCCACATGGGAAGCCCGGTATGTAAATTACATATCCCAAAAAGTTTAAACAAAGAGAGAGAGAGAAGGAAAAAAAAAAAAAAAAAAAAACTGCGAGTACCTCTCATCAAAGGAGCTGAGTTGTCCATGGGTTGTTTGTGTTACTGCTTTCCTAAACTAGAAAGAGTGGAAATGTTTCCAAGCCAGACCCACAGAAGAACTCCACTGGAACCCCCGGTTTGGGATTAGGTACTTCCAAAGCCTGCAGTGTGCTGGACCCCAACCAGAATGAAGACAATCACCAGCCTGTCTTTTCTGATTAGAGACAATGGGTAGCTATGAGGTATTAAAGCCAGGTTAACATATAAATATGATTTTCTGCCTGAGCAAACCTGCTCTAATTAAGTAAAACACTTTTAAATGATTATCAAAACAGGGCTACTACTCAGTGGTCTCAAAATAGGAAAATGCCAGGACTTTGATGCCTGGGGGTTTTCCAAAGTGAGTTGAACAGGCTTTTGTTTCCTGAACCCAGGCAGAGAGGTTTTTCAGCTGTCAACTCGGCATTGATTTGATTTCTCTCATGGCCCAGTGGCTACACAGTGGAGTATTTCCCACGGCTAAAGATGGAATTAGCAATGCAAGACCATACAGTAAGGCTAAATGTAAAGGGTAAGTAAACATGGGGTCTTCTACTAAAAACTACTGATTTGAACTTAAAAAAAAACAAAAACAAAAAACTTCTGAAGCTAAAGGCAAAATTCTCACTCACATTTATGAAAACAAAACCTCTTTCCTGAGGCTGAGGAAGGGGAAGGGGCACACATTGTGAAGTCATTCCTCAAACCATAACAAATGGAGAGCTGCGGTTTAATATGTAACCCAGATGGTCAGTTTTGTCGTCATTTTATGTTTATAGTATCTTCTCTTTTTTCCCCTGTGGCATTATATTTCACTTGGCGATAGTTCATATTCTGGTTTCCTCCAACCACCTTTCAAAGGCAAAAATGGACATGACTTCATTTTGTGGTTTGGTCTTGGTATATGGAGCATGACAGCAGCAGCGATGATTTCTTGTGACCACCTCTGGCCTGTAGTGAGATCCTCTGTGCAGCTGTTTTTCACACAACATAATTTCACCACCATGTAAATAGCTACAGAGGTGTTAGTAGATGAGGCCATGAGAAACACACATCCATTCCACCCCACCTAAACTCCACTGTTCAGGGGATAGACGATGATGATCTGAACCGGAGTTCCCAACATATTCACAGTCACTCTACTATTTGCCATCCCAAGACCCAGAAAGCCTTCAAGTTTGGACCTAAGCCTTATAAGAATTTTATTCTTTTTCCTAAATCTTGGGAAAACTGGTTGCTATGAATCTTGACTGTCACTAAAAGTTCTTGGAATTTCAGTTAGGAATAAATAGCAGATCCAAATAAATCTAAGGATTCTATTTTTTGTTTTTTAATTTTTAATATCTTTCTGATGTGGACCATGTTTAAAGTCTTTATTGAATTTGTCATGATATTGCTTCTGTTTTATGTTTTGGGGTTTTTTGACCACCTGGTCTGTGGGATCATAGCTACTTGAGCAGGAATCAAACCCACACCTCCTGCACTGAAAGGGAAGTCTTAACCACAGGACCACCAGGTAAGTTCCTAAGGATCCTATTTTAGTAAAATATTTTCTGTTTTGGAGCTGGGGCAAATAATCTGAGAACTAATTCTCGTTCACCAGTTGTATGTGGCACACACTGAATATCAAAGAATGTCACCTTGAAAAGCATTATCACCATGGGAGAAAAAGAAAGGAGGGGGAAATAAGGAGCCAAGATTTGGGTTCCATTATCTTTCATCCCTAGGCAAAGTGCAAGGCAACTTATACACACTCTTTCAAAGAACACACTTTTTCTTAAATCACTACCAAAGAATACTGATAATCCACACTATGGAGAATTTGGGTTTTGTTAATACTTTCATGAATCCCATCAATGAAGTTACACAATTGTGTTAAAAAAGAAAAAGAAAAGAGTGGACACTTTCTGTATATCACACAGAAAACAAAATTAAAACTTGCAAAGTCAAAGACAAGTCAGCTCCAGAGCAGGAAGTAACATTCTGCTCTTGTATTGCTTCATTCTAGGGCCCAGCCCACACAGGGATGGTTTCATGTTTCTAGCAGCCCGGAATGCCTTGTCTTTGATCAATTTGCCTCTGTAAATATGAGCCTCTGATGAACAGTGGAAAAAATACTTCTAGGAATCCTGCTGCTGCTGCTGCTGCTGCTGCTGCTGCTAAGTCGCCATGACATATACTGAGTCTTAAGAGGTGAAACATTTGTCAGTATTTTACCAATAATCTGGTCCTACAGGCATTTAATAGGCCATTCCTAACTAGTTTCATTCCCACTGCTCCTGGCCCCCTATTATATTCCATTGATTCATCCTGCTCTTACCAAAAACAGCAGATAACAGACAAGTTTTAAAGGACATTTTGTGATATTGAACTTCTGAGGCCAATTCTTGAGTTATATATACCAGCAAAGTAAGACTTGCCTAGTGGGTTTCAATGGAAAAGGAAATGGCAGCCCACTCCAGTACTCTTGCCTAGAGAATCCTGCGGATGGAGAAGCCTGGTGGGCTGCTGTCCATAGGGTCGCACAGAGTCGGACACGACTGAGGTGACTTAGCATGCATGCATGCATTGGAGAAGGAAATGGCAACCCACTCCAGTATTCTTGCCTGGAGAATTCCAGGGACAGAGGAGCCTAGTGGGCTGCCGTCCATGGGGTCGCATGGAGCCAGACACAACTAAAGTGACTTAGCAGCAGCAGTAGCAGTGGGTCTCAAAGAATAACCTCCATAAAGGGCTTCAGCCAAGATCTCATTAATGGTTCTTAGAGCGAATCAATCACAGAGTCTTTGCAACTGTCATTCCTTCAGCCTAGACTTCCTTCAGCTTTTCCCTGGCTAGTTTCTCCCTATATTCTCTATGCTTTTGGCTCACACGCAACCTCCTTAGAGCAGCCTTTGCTAAGCATCTCTCTGAAGGAGGTCTAACCCCTTCTATCACATGCTCCTGTAGTGATGCCCACAGATTACAATCAGACAGACTCTGGCTTCTGCCAGTCACTAGTATCACCATGGGCAAGTCGCTTTAAATCTTTGAGTCTCCTGACCCTCGTCTGGGTGATCTCCATTGCAAAGTCACGATGAAGTGTAAAGGGGAAACAAGTTCTAGATTGAAAATTAGAGGGCTTCCCTTTTAGTGCTAACTGTACAACTAACCTGGTAGATTACCTTGGTCAGTCATTTCCCTTTTAGGGCCTCTGTTTCCTCATCTGTTCCTTGAAGGGATTAGTCCCAATGAGATCTACAGGACCTTCCCACTCTGGCAGTCACCTGTTCTACATCTAGACAGCCTACATGTTCACACACCCATCCCAGATTCCCAGCTTCCCAGATGTTAGGCCCATGTTAGGATTTCTAGAGGCACTTGAGCCATCCCCTCCTTCTCCCAGATGCCATTCAAGCCAACTCAATATATAATACATAGCTTAATCTATGCAGGCCACTGCACTCCACTCTGTATGGGGCTGGAAAGGTGTTTACAACCAACAAAGAAGTCAGGATCATCTGTGGTTTGTGGCTCAGAATTTAACCCTCTTAACCTGCACCGTTATTTCTCTTGGAATCTTCTTGTCAAATCCAAATGTTCATCTTTGTGCCCTTCCAGTTGGTGAACTTTGTCCCTTCCACTGACCCATTATGGAAACTCTCAACCCATGGCTTCTCCTCTTGCTTCTGTGTCCTGCCCATCTTGGTGAATCACCCGACCCTACGACACTCAGGTGGAATCCTCCAAAACTCAGTCCTCCACACTTAGTCAATTATGAGCCCTAACCCAATGCGACATCCTGTATGAGGATATAGCAATTGAAATGACCTAGCATTCCTTGACTTGGGATTGAGAAAAATACTACCCATACAAAGTCTGTTCCACCAAGTCAAATATGATTGTATACTGTTGAGAGGGTAACAGGCAGGAAGGCTAGGGGTCCCCAAGGAGAGGAAATAGACTGCAAGTGTCAGACCTTTTTCCCCTCTCTTAAGCGGCAGGAAGAAACAAACTACAAATGTCAAATGGTTTTTTCCCTTCTCTATACAAAATTAAAAGGAGGTTTCTTTTAAAATTCTGTGTTGCCACACCTGGTTCCACCTGAACTTAACTTTTTCAAACCATGAGCTAACCAATGCGTTTTTCTTATGGAAATGTTTTTCTTAAGCTATGTTAATGCATTTACCTTAGAATCTGTCTTTCAAGTCAGTTCTGCCTAAGACTCAGAACCAAAAATCGCTCAACAAACCATTATGTTTTACCCATGGAAATGTTCTCTTAAGCTGTGTTAGTGAAACTATGTATTTGCCTGGAAATCTGCCTTTCTTCAAGATTCATGTCAATTGTTTTATGGCCTGGAATGACTCACCTTGTGCCAACGCTATCTCAAAATGAATGTTGTGGGTGAGGGGCCTAGTGCCACTCTCTGAGTTTTGAGACATTTCCTTTCTCTAATTAGCAGCCTGCTAATAGGTATATTAAACCTATATAGCATATTAAAAAGCAGAGATATTACTTTGCCAACAAAGGTTCATCTAGTCAAAGTTATGGTTTTTCCAGTAGTCACGTATAGATGTGAGGGTTGCACTGTAAAGAAAGCTGAGCACAGAAGAATTGATGCTTTTGAACTGTGGTGTTGGAGAAGACTCTTGGACTGCAAGGCAATCAAACCAGTCCATCTTAAAGGAGTTCAGTCCTGGGTTTTCACTGGAAGTACTAATGCTGAAGCTGAAACTCCAATACCTTGGCCACGTGATGCAAAGAACTGACTCATTGGGAAAGACCCTGATGCTGGGAAAGATTGAAGGCGGGAGGAGAAGGGAACGACAGAGGATGAGATGGTTGGATGGCATCACCAACTTGATGGACAAGAGTCTGACCAAGCTCTAGGAGTTGGTGATGGACAGGGAGGCCTGGCATGCTGCAGTCCATGGGGTCACAAAGAGTTGGACATGACTCAGCAACTAAACTGAACTGAATAGGTATATAACTTCTTGCTAAAAACTAGCAAGGGGGCACTCTTTCTGTCCCCTTCTGATATCTATGTCAGAAGCTTTCTCTATCTCCTTTACAGTTTAATAAAACTTTATTACAAAAAACTCTGAGCAATCAAGCCTCATCACTGGCCCCGGATCAAATTCCTCTCTTCTGAAACCCAAGAATCCCAGGTCATTCACGGCTCCTAGCAGCAACCTTTCACTCTCTGCTGCCTCTCCCCCTCTCTCAGGCTTCTTATTGCCTGCTCTGAAATACTGTCCTTTTACCCACCCATGAAGGCTTATTAAGTCACTATGGGATTATTTCAGTTGAACTAAATAAAACTCGTTGACTAAACATCTCACCTTAGAATATGAACATTTTGCTTCAAAATCAAAACCAAAAATAAAACTCCATATGACCCAACAATCCCACTACCCCACTACTTGGCATGTACCCTGAGAAAACCATAATTGAAAAAGACACATATACCCCAGTGTTCACTGCAGCACTATTTACAATAGTCAGGACATGGAAGCAACTTAGATGTCCACTGACAGATAAGTGGATAAACAAGTTGTGGTGCATATATATACAATGGAATATTACCCAGTCATAAAAAGGAATGAATTTGAGACAGTTGAACTAAGGTGGATGAAACCAGAGCCTATTATACAGAGTGAAGTAAGTCAGAAAAATAAACATCACATATTAATGCATATATTTGGAATCTAGAAATATGGTACTGATAAACCTATTTTCAAGGAAGGAATGGAGCTACAGACGCAGAGAACAGACTTTCGGACACGATGGTAAGGAGAGGGTAGGACAACTGGAGAAAGTAGCATCGATATAGACACTATCATGTGTAAAATAGGTAGCGAGTGGGAAGTTGCTGTGCAGCACTGGGAGCTCAACTTGGTGCTTTCTGGCGACCTAGAGAGTGGGATGGGGGAGTGGGAGGGAGGATCTAGAGTTAGGGGATAGCTACATAGTTATGGTTGATTCACGTTTTTGTATGGCAGAAACTAACACAACACTATAAAGCAATTATATTCCAATTTAAATTTTTAAATTACAAAATTAAAGAATAATAATAAAAACAGACTCTTCCGTTTACCTTATTCTGCTCTCCCACAGGGAGGAAACATTATAAGGTGCCATCATGTTGCTAACAATTACATCCCTGAGAGTGTACTTTCTGTATGATATTGTCAGCTTAACAACCCACACAGAGATGCTGAAATTGACCAGGGAATTGTGGAATCCACTGAGAGTTACTACTCTCATCAACCATCCAAGCAAGGTGAATAAGGGCCCTCGTCTAACAAGCACCAAGTCATGTTAACTCATGTCTGGATCTGAAGACTCCATGTTCAAAACTGAGGAAAACCAAAGTCTGCAAAATTTCAGCCTAACTGCCAAATGTTATTGAGGGTGGTTAATGTTTGCTTGCAGGGTGGTTTACCTATAACTGCCTGTTTGGCTTTTTTTCCACATGAACTATGTGAAATTAACATCATAAAGCTTTATAGATGGAAACTTTCTATTCATCCACAAAGGGAAACTCAAAAGGATGGCAGGACCATTTTCCAGGCAGCCAACTCACCAACAACACTAGCCCTGACCTGAAGGGCCCAGAGTTAATGCCAAGAAGATTCAATTTCTTGGTGTCACCAAATCTTCGTCTTCTGAACCTCAGTGGACATCCAAAAGGCCTGCTGAGTTGAGCTCACACCACTACACACAGAGTTGGCATGGACTCATGAAAGGGACCACACAAGTGGTAGGGCTTTTCTTCTTTTCCATTACATTTTTTAAAGTATTAATATTTAGAAACAATTCTATGCCAGGGTAAAAATCATCACCTTTCCAAAAATGACAATTTCTCATTAAATTTTTAAAAGGAGATATGTGCTGAAAAAGGAGAAAATTGCAGCAGACCACAGGGGAGACAAGTAAAATGACTCTTTGAGGCTCCCCTGTAACCAGCCTGAACTGGACACACACTACCCAGAACAACAGCTAGTCCCCACATTAGCTACTGGACCATTGCCATTATCAGACTTACCCTTTGGGGCCAGTCTCAGCGCCTCCTTGGTTGAGTCCTCTCACTGGTCATACAGAAAGCATTGCTATTGGCCATCAGCCCATTGTTGAACCTTAGCTACCTCTGTTACTATAACCAAGGCTCAGTACAATGAGGTCCTCAGGGCTCGGGCTACAGCAAAGACTTGTAGGTAAAATCACCCAGTGACTTGGGGTTTCTAGGATACTCAATCTCTCTCACGTGTAGCGAATGGCATTCAGCAGTGAAATGATGTTCCTGCAAGCATCTGATCAATGTCGTTTTTCTCAAGATTTACCTTTAGATTCACATTTTGCTTTGATGTGTAACAGGGCTTCCCATGTGGCTGAGTAGTAAAGAATCCATTGCCAATGCAGGAGCTGCAGGAGATGAGGGCTGGATGCCTGGGTCAGGATGATCCTCTGGAGGAAGAAATGGCAACCCCTTCCAGTATTTTTGCTGGGAGAATCCCATGGACAGAGGAACCTGGCAAGCTACAGTCCATGGGGTCATGAAAAGAGTGGGACATGACTGAGCATGCACGCACACTGACTGACATTGAGGAAGTCAGAAGTCAGGGACGGTCATCTCAGCTCTGTCACCACCTGTATGACCTTGAGCCATCTGCTTATCCTTCCCGAGCCCCAGTTTCCTCATCCATGGAATGAAGTGAAAGTCACTCAGTCGTGTCTGACTCTTTGCAACTCCATGGACTATAGAGTCCATGGAATTCTCCAGGCCAGAATAGTAGAGTGGGTAGCCTTTCCCTTCTCCAGGGGATCGTCCCAACCCAGGTATTGAACCCAGGTGTCCTGCATTACAGGAGGATTCTTTACCAGCTGAGCCACAAAGGAAGGCCATGGAATGAAGCTGCTGCTGCTGCTAAGTCACGTCAGTCGTTTCCGGCTCGGTGCAACCCCTTAGACGGCAGCCCGCTAGGCTCCTCCGTCCCTGGGATTCTCCAGGCAAGAATACTAGAGTTGCCATTTCCCTCTCCAATGCATGAAAGTGAAAAGTGAAAGTGAAGTTACTCAGTTGTGCCCGACTCTTAGTGACCCCATGGAATACAGCCTACCAGGCTCCTCCATCCATGGGGTTTTCCAGGCAAGAGTACTAGGGTGGGCTGCCATTGCCTTCTCCAATGGAATGAAGATGGCAGTATTAATAATAATGACAATGATTATAAAGACAATGAATGATATCCCCCTTGCCACACCCACATGCAATGGTAAAGACAGAAAGCCATAAAATAGCTCAGTAAAATAATGGCTATAATAACATAGAATGTCACTCTTGCTGCTAACTTCTAATAAGAGTTTACAACACCTGTGTGCAGAGTAAGTAAGGGCAGAGGAAAATCACTGGAGATGAAATACAACCATAGAGAAGAAACATTATAGGTAGTGGAGAAGCCCAACTGCTAGTCCCGAGCCCCTGATAACTAACTGCGTGACCTTCTCTCTGGACCCTGGCAGAACAAACAGGCTGCATTAGGTCAATTTTCCAGCTTCATAGGAGCAGAAATCTTCTGTCCCATGAAACTGTAGGTGTGACCCGACACATAAAACACACAGCCAGCCAACATTTTCAAGACAGGAGGCATTTCTCTCACCTCTTCCCCTCAAGAAAGCCTTCAGAAGTAAATTTCCACTGCAGCACATCCGCTGCTTCCTGGGAATGTGTTCAGGTGAAGGCATGGTCTCCTTTACTGGGTGGTCTTCAGTGAAACCCTGCACTGCTCTGTTTACTCTGAAAAAAAATAAAGCCCTACCTCCTGTTGGCAGCCTGCCAAACAGTCCCCCTCAGCTTAACACTCCTGTGCTGGAAGCAAATGATGACCACAGCTCAGAACAAATGACCTGCGGAAGGCAAGAAAGCCTTGCTAACTTTTCTGATCACACCTTTGGGCTGATCGTAATCCTATGCTGCTTCTTTAGGGAGTCAGTCCTGAATTTTCCTGCTAACTGAGGGGAACAAGACCTGTCTAGAAAGGCATATGATGAAGGAATAATTCCTATTGGCTTGTGGGCTAAGTTGGTTGATGTTTCGCAGAGTCATCTGCCTCATTATGTTTTCTTTAAGGGCTTATATGGGCTTCCCAGGTGGCGCTAGTGGTAAAGAACCTGCCTGTTAATGCAAGAGATGCAAGTAGACGTGGGTTTGATCCCTGGGTCAGGAAGATCCCCTGGAGAAGGGAATGGCAATCCACTCCAGTACTCTCGCCTGGAGAATCCCAAGGACAGAGGAGCGGACATGACTGAAGTAACTTAGCATGTAAGGGCTCATGGGAATAGCTTGCTTTTCCTTGTTTGGCAGTCGCAGGGACTCTTAAGATTTGTGTAATGGGTGTGGAGTGGGTAAATCCTCAGATCAAGTCCCATAGTTAACAGCTAGCAGATTAGACCTCTGCAAGGACCTATCACCAAAGGTCACTATGTAAAAACAGGCTGATCTCTTAACGCAAGTGGCCAGAATGTTCATTTTATTCTGTAGGCACAATCATACTTTGATGCCATTTAAAAGATAAAAGATGAGATGTGGTTTTCAAATTTGCTACCAGGTAGTCACAAACACTCTGTTCTGAATCAGTCAATTTTGATGATAGAAATTTTCACTTGGGACCTCTATGAACACATGGGACTGCAGCACTGAGTTCTAAAGCCCAAGCAACAAGTCCTCCTTTTCTTTTTTCCTGAAATACAGTGTAGATTTTATATGAGATATCTCCTGAGTCTTCTTGAAAAACTACAGAAAATGTGAAATGATTGAAAAAGGTATTCTGTAAGGTTTCCCTTTGCCACCCTCCCCTCACAACCCTCCAATAATGCATGCAAAGGTACACTTTTTAAAACTTTGATCTTCCATTAGCAAATTCCTTCAAGTCAAATGCACTTCATTTTCCCCCTCACGCTTGAGTTTTAAATGGTCACTTGAAATCTAAGCAGAACGGGCCACTCAGGCTGCAAAATAGCCATCTGAAGCATGATTGCTCTGCTGCATTTGGGAGGCACTTCACTGGGTAAATTTCTGTCCTTGGAAGCACTTCTTCTCACTGAAGTGAACAGAAGCTGCCTGAACACATTTGAGAAACTGATTTACCCTTTAAGATCTCATTTGATTGATCTTCCCTGCACTTCTCTCTCTCGAATAGGCAAGCTGTAAGCATTAGTCAGTCAGTGTACCAAAAAACCCAGGAAAGATGAACAAAGAACAACCCCTGTGATGAGTTGCTAAATTAAAGTGGGAAGAAAACAAATGCTACCCAATGTCAACAGAGCTCAGCATTCTCTCCTGAGATGGGAGCCAGAGTGGGGATGGAGAAGGTGCTGGCTGAAGACTGGAAAAGCAGCCCTGACTTAAGAATTCCTGTGATAGATTGCTCCTGCCCATCCACCCACCAAAGAAAGAGGATTCCTTCCTCCTCTCTCCATCTTCTAAAATCAGCAAACACAGGTGGGCTCCTTTGTTAAGGCCAAAACAAAAAGCGCTAATCCTGGAAATGTGACATTCTACTGTAGCCACAGCCACCCTGGCACTGTGGCAGGACCGGTTACATCCCACAGCTGAGACAGTTCAGTGCCAACAAAGCCCACACCTCATGGAGAATCTGCACACACTTACCATCTACCAAACCCTGGATCAAAGCACAGCAAGAGAAACTGGGAAGAAAAAGGAAATGGCAAATAATCTTTACGGTATGAGATTTGTAACAAATTGCTATTCAGTGTACACTCAAATTCTCAGTTAATTCAACTGAAAAACAATGGGAGCAAGGGATTTTGGACTGATGGGCCCAGAATAACAGATATTTAGACTGGAAAACTTTGAGGTGCCTTTCATCTCGAAAAACTTTCATCTGCTAAAGAATCTGAAACAATGGGCATCAAGTTATTGTGGTTTTACCATAAATTACATGCAAACACTTATTTGACTGTTTTGGTCCGAAAGCCAATGGTCCTAACATGTTGGGTTCCTGCTCAACTGACTGACTGACTGAATGGACAGATGGATGGATGGATGGTCAGCTGGTTGGCTACATAACTGATTGGCTGAATAAATGGATGGGCTACATTCCATGGGGTCGCAAAGAGTCGGACATGACTGAGCGACTAAGCATACATACAGCATAACGGGATGGATAAATGGATGGATGGAAGAGTATCTGTAGGCAGCCCTGTATGCATGAATTGGCCCCTAATACTGGCCCACCATCACTATAAGCCCTTGGCTCCTCAAACCTCACATTTTTGCTCCTGCCCCTGCTCCCACCTAAAACAAAGACAGTGTAGCAACAGAGGGGTTGCTGTTTTACCCTGCACAGAAGGTCACAAAGGGAAGCATGATCAGAAATGTATCTGAGAAATATCACCTTGGTTGCAGTGCAGAGGATGCTGTAGAGGCCAAAAAGCCAGAAAGATTACATGAATCCCTGCAAAATAATATGAAGGCTTCAGATAAATTGGTGGCAACAGAAACAGAGATTAATGGTCAGAATTGGGTCAGAAGAGATAATCTCAACAAGGCTTGATGATAGATTAAGTTTTGAAGATGAGGCAGAGACCAGGTCTAGACATTTGATACCTGAAGTGCAGTATACAGACCAACAGCATCTGCATCACCTGGGAGGCTTGCTAAAAATGCAGAATCCCAGGCTCCACCTCAGACCTGCTGATTCAGAATCTCCATTTTTAACCAGATCCCAGTTGATTCATGTCCACAGAATTAAGTTGGGAAGTGCTGTTCAGAGAGCACTCAGGTTCATATGAAAGCTGGCCATCCACTGAAAGACAAAACTGGGTTTGGCTTTTGACAGGTTAGAGTTACAGTGTTTGAAAATTATTCTATTTATTCAACAAACATTAATTGACTGCTATAGACAAAGGCTCTGGAAGACAGACAAGAAAGACAGTCCCTGGCCTTAGAGAGCTCACATCTGGTATTACAAAAAAAATTTTTTAAGGCAATGGTGTGGTGAATGCCATGTCTGAAATATTCACATGCTACAAGTTCATCTTCCTACTTTCATACTAGAGTCAAGAGCCAGCCAGGGTTCTGCTTGAACAGGCTCAGGCTGAATGCAGAAGGCCCCTCTTCAAACTGCTCAGCCAATGAGAAGCCCACATTATCCTTCAAGTAGACATACTAATGACTTAGTCAGGACCCCGGGGCGTCTTTCTTTCAAATTGTGTAGTTGGAAGGAGGAAGTAGGAGAATATCTGACAGGGTACATCATTGGCTCATTAGATGCTGATGAGCTATCATTTCTGTTGCCTTACAGGTCACATCTTTGAAAGGCATAAAGTCAAAGAGACATTAAAGCAGCAATAGCATGTGAACAATTAAATACTTTTTCAAAAACTTACTAGGCAGATACAGAGCATATCACTTTGGCTCAACTAGTGGTTGCTTATATTTATCCTATCCCTTCACATTCATTATCAACAAGAAAGTAAAAGCCATCAAGCAACCAGGGTTATCTAAATCTGAGCAGCATTTCAATGGTTCCCTCCCGACTAGAAAGTCCTCTTCACTTTCTTCAATGCCATCTTTTCCATCTCTGTTTGCTAATGTCATTTTGGTCTATGTATTTTGCTCCCCTGAGGATTCATTTCTTGACAATATATTTAAACTTAGAAAACCAGAGACTCATCTTATTTTGAGAACAAAATATTTCTCAGTAGAACTCAAAGTGTATTTAAGGCATGATCTGATTATCAATTTAGCATCTTCATGAGTTTGGTGATAGTAAGTATTCATTTCTACTTTGCCATTAAGGAGACAGAAGCAGAGAACACTTTAGGGACTTTGTCCAGAGTTACTGTGCTGAGCTGGGAATGGAACCTGGAAACCCACACTCCAAGGGATAGGACCATCTACCACAGCTCCTCCCCATATGTAACAGCATTTGTAAATAGATTACTCAAATGGACAATAAAAAAAAAAACATATATCAAGGCATCAGAAAATGTCTACAGAGCTCCATAAAATTTCTGCAGTGCCCTGATTTCTGCAAAAATGTTATTTTCCCCTCTAGAAGCCAACACTGGACTGAATATCTTGCAAAGATGACATGACTCCTTACAGTAACTATTTCCCAGTTTAAAAAAATTATCATTTGTTAAAGTCTTGTTCTTCACCTGTCCCACATCATCAAAGGTATACTAAAATATCTCAAAATCCTCTGGATATGCACTTGAGCTGAATTTCATCTCTTCTTAATATCACCAGCTCAAGCTGGAAACCAGGAATATTTATAGAGCACATTGAAAACACTAGTGATTCCAATCTTCATATAATATATGAAAAAAATCAGATAATCTAAATGTTTGGGGACCATTAAAGCATTTCAAGCTAAAGGGAAGAGTAATGATAGCTAGGAAGTCATGAAAGTTCAAACATTTTAGGTTTTATATAAAAATACTTGAAATGGCAAACGAGTCATAAAGAGATACCCTCATATATGTTCCTCTGAGAATGGAGAAAAACTAGATACAATCAATCCTTGGTTAGTCTGAGATTTGGACCATACACAGTGATAACTGATAACCACTTAATGATATTCTTTGTTATTAGAAAAAATTGACTAAATGAGTAGCTTTTAAATAAAGCAATACATTGTGATATTAACAACACTCAGGTTTTCTGATAACATTTTGACATTTTACAATGAAATCAGAAAGCTAAATGATAAATAATACCAAAATAGCAATTTATACTTTATAAAACCCTTTCATTTACCTTATAGCATTTGTGCCTCAGAACAATCCCATGAAGTTTTTACAAATTTTACAAATGAGAGAATCAAAGATCAGAACTAGATTTAGTGATTTGCCCAAAGTCTCACAAGTGCTAAGTGAAACAGCCATCACCTAGCTCAAGTCTATATGACTCCAAATCCTAGGGTAAAGATGACATAGCTGAGCTCATGGTAAATGTCCTTACCACACCACACATGTAAGAAGGGGGACCCAAGGAAAGTTTCAGAGTTGATGAATTTGACTATTAACTTGACTGTGGCGATGATGTCACAGAAATGTGCAAACTCATCATCAAATTGTATCCATTAAATGTGTGCAGTTTCTTATATCTCAATAAAGCCCTTTTTCAAAAAAGATGGAATAGCTGACTCTAGATTCCTGAGAATAAATGTCTCCATTAATAATCTCACCACTTATAGATGATATCCATAATGTTATTTATCTTACCCTAAAACTTTCACTCTTGCTTCTCCTTGCACAACTGTGATCTAGAGAAATCTAAGCTTTTGAAGAGTTGTAGAGAAAGGGAAGAAAAATAAAGACAGGTATTTATTCTTCAGTGCACATACTTCATGGCAAAAATTCGTGTTTGTTCCCCAATGCATGGTACATGCCATGGGAAACAATGGGCATCCAAATGGCAAGGATGATAGGTGCCCTGCTTCTCCCTCCCTCACAGTTCTGCTGCTAGACAGAGGCCAGTGAGGCCTTCACATCATTCTGCATGGCTTCCTCTTGTCAATCCGTTCCCAACAGTCTTGTCTCATTCTTTCTACTATGATTTAGGTCCAGTTTCCTGATTTTACCCTTAGCAACTAGTAAGAACGATTTGTCTATATATTGCAAAAAAAAAATGTATATTTTACATATTTAGAAATAACTTTAAATGAGCTAATGAGATAAGCACCTTGTGACTCTGAGCCTGTATCTGCAGCCCTGAGCTCTCAATCCACAAATCTACTGCCTCTGAGCATCCAACATTGTGACTCCATAGTCTCCTCAAATTCCATGTGTATAAAACTAGCCTCATCCCCCATCCCCTTGCCCATCACAGCTCCTCCTCCAGTCTGTACAAGCCAGAAACCTTGGAGGAAATTCCTTCCTCAGCTCTCATCCCCACTATCCATAGCCTTCAGTCACCACATTCTTTCCAGTCTTCCTCCTAAATATCTCCTGAATCTTCTCACCTCCACACGCCCATGATAGCTCAGTTGGTAAAGAATCTGCCTGCAACATGGGAGACCTGGGTTTGATCCCTGGGTTGGGAAGATCCCCTGGAGAGGGGAAAGGCTCCAGTATTCTGGCTTGGAGAATCTCATGGACTATAGTCCATCTAGGTTGCAAAGAGTCAGACTTGACTGAGGGACTCTGACGGACTTCACTACACACCCACAGCCACTCTTCCAAGCCAAGCTACCAAGCCCTCTTCCCAGCCAATTCCACAGCCTTCCAACTGGGCTCTCGGTTGAGTGTTCTTACTTCTTCCCAGTCCCTTTTCCACACAGCAGCCAAAGTGAATTAGTTAAAATCAAAGCACGTTAACTCCCCTGCTTAAAATGTCCCAATGCCTTCTCTTGCTCTCAGGATAAAGTCCAAATACCCTGCAAGACTCTATGGACCCTGGCTTCTATCTAGTTCTGATATCACAGATCTCATCTCAGCCCCTAAGTACAAGCCCTACTCCCTCATGTAGCTGTGCCTTTACTCATGCTGTTTCCTGAGGTTCTGCCCTGTCACTTGTCTAGAGATCCTGAAACAGCTCAAGGGTCATCTCCCTCAGCAGAGTCTTTCTTGATTTGAGATACCCTTCTCTCCATCATCACAGCAACCTTTGTTCCCCTTTATTATAGCACTGATCACTCTATTTGTTTATTAATATTTATCTCCCCTCCCTAGTCTGAGAACTCTCTAAAGTCAGTGGCTACGGTACTGCCAGCTCTGTAATTCCAGGACCTGACACAGTGCCAGCTATATAGAAAGGTACTCAGTACATACTGAATGAATTAGTTAATGGGAAAGATGACAACTAAGTCAAAATAATTCATGTGATAGACTTGAATCAAGCTATCAATAATATGAATGGGTGAAATAGTCCAATCAGAAGACACAGACTGTCAGATGGAATTTTTTTTTTAGAAAAACAAGGTCCAAATATAGTTATCCACAGGAAATACATGTTACATTTAAAGACAGAAATAATCTGAGTAAAAAGGGAGGAGAAAAGATATATCATGGAAATAAAAACCATAAGAAGTATGAGTTGCCTACACCAATATCAGAGAAAACAGACTTTAATAAATGTTACTAGAGATAAAAAGGGAACTTTTATAATGACAAAGGGAATAATGAATTAGGAAAATATACTAATCACAAATAGACATGCAGCTAACAACAGAGCCCAAAACCACATAAACCAGAAATCGCCAGACTTAAAGAAAGAAATACAAAACTCAATAATAATTGTTGGAGAAACAGTATCCCAATTTCAATAATGGATAGAAAAACCAGAAAAGGATCAGCAAGAAATAGAAGACTTAAACACTACAATAAATCTTCAAATCTTAGCAGGTATCTACAGAACACTGCACCATCAGCAGCAGAATATAATCTTCTCAAATGCGCATGAAACATTCTCCAGGACAGACCATATGTTAGGATATGGAATACCTCTCAATACACTTGAAAGGAATGAATCATACAACATATGTTCTCTGACCACATTGGAATAAAATTATAAACAATGTAAAAAAGAAAATTTGGAAATTCAAAAATATGTGGAAATTAAACAATGAACTCTTAAATAACCAATGGTTCAAAGAAGAAAGCCCAAGGGAAATTAGCAAATCTTTGAGATAATTTAAATGAAATAAAATATACCAAAACTTATGGGATGCAGCTAAAGTAGTGCTTAGAGGAAATTATAGAGTTCCAAATGCTTATATTTAAAAAAAGAGAGAAAGATCTCAATTCAATAACCTGTCTACTGCAAAATACTTAAAAATAAAGAACACATTAAACCTCAAGCAAACAGAAGGAAAGAAATATTACAGACTACAGTGGGAACTGAGAGTTAAGAAAAAACAAAAATGAGTGAAACCAAAGTTGGTTCTTTATAAAGATTAAACAAAAATGACAAACATTAACCTAAACTGACAAACAAAATAGAAGACTCATTTACTAAAATCAAAAAAGAATGAAGGGATAACTGGAAAGGAAAATAAGATGGTTGAGGAGTAGGTAGACGTGGAGTATATCTCTCTCCACGGATACATCAGGAATACACCTTCAGACACAAAACTGCCTATGGAACACCAGCTGAAAGCAGACAGGAACACCTGACCACTGGAAAAGAACATATAAAGAACCACACAAAACTTGAGATCAAACTCTGAGCCATTGGAGTGAGAACACTGACTCTAAGACCCTAGACTACCAGAGAACTACCTTTCAGTTCAGTTCAGTCGCTCAGTCCTGTCCAACTCTTTGGGACCCCATTCATCACAGCACGCTAGGCCTCCCTATTCCTCACCATCTCCCGGAGTTCACTCAGATTCATGTCCATCAAGTTAGTGATGCCATTCAGCCATCTCAACCTCTGTTGGCCCCTTCTCCTCCTTCCCCCAATCCCTCCCAGCATAAGAGTCTTTTCCAATGAGTCAACTCTTTGCATGAGGTGGCCAAAGTACTGGAGTTTCAGCTTTAGCATCAGTCCTTCCAAAGAAATCCCAGGGCTGATCTCCTTCAGAATGGACTGGTTGGATCTCCTTGCAGTCCAAGGGGCTCTCAAGAGTCTTCTCCAACACCACACTTCAAAAGCATCAGTTCTTCAGCACTCAGCCTTCTTCACAGTCCAGCTCTCACATCCATACATGACCACTGGAAAAACCATAGCCTTGACTAGGCAGACCTTAGTCAGCAAAGTAATATCTCTGCTTTTCAATATACTGTCTAGGTTGGTCATAACTTTTCCTCCAAGGAGTAAGCGTCTTTAATTTCATGGCTATAGTCACCATCTTCAGTGATTTTTGGAGCCCAAAAAATAAAGTCTGACACTGTTTCCAGTGTTTCCCCATCTATTTCCCATGAAGTGATGGGACCAGATGCCATGATCTTCATTTTCTGAATGTTGACCTTTAAGTCAACTTTTTCACTCTCCTCTTTCACTTTCATCAAGAGGCTTTTAGTTCCTCTTCACTTTCTGCCATAAGGGTGGTGTCATCTGCATATCTGAGGTTATTGATATTTCTCCTGGCAATCTTGATTCCAGCTTGTGCTTCTTCCAGTCCAGCATTTCTCATGATGCACTCTGCATATAAGCTAAATGAGCAGGGTGACAATATACAGCCTTGACGTACTCTATTCCTAGTGTATCAAATAGTGAGAACTCACACAAAGGAAGATACTTTAATACAAGACCTGGCATCACCCAACCACCAGTAGCACCCTGTGCAGGATGCCTCATCCAAACAACAAATAAAACAAAAATACAAACCCAATCATCAACAGACAGGAGTACAACCTCACTCAGCCTTGCCCATCAGAGGAAAAACAAACAAACTTCAACAGAAATCTCACCCAATACAAAGCTCACACAAACCAGTGGACCAACCTTAAGAGGGCAGAAACCAAAAGGAAGAAAGAATTCAGCCTTCTACAATGGAAGAATTCAACTTTCCTTGAAGCCTGGGAAAAGGACACCTCAAACACAATAACTTAAAAAAATGAAAATGCAGAGAAATATTGCACAAATGAAGGAACAAACTAGGAACACAGAAGGCCCAATAAATGAGGAAAGAGGAAAATTACCTGAAAAAGAATTCAGAATAATGATAGTAAAGATGATCAAAAACCTTGAAAACAAAATGGAAAAAATGCAAGAATCAACTAACAAAGACCTAAAAGAATTAAATAATAAGCATACAGAGGCAAACAACACATTACTGAAATTGCTCTAGAAGGAATCAATAGCAGAATATCTGAAGCAGAAGAACGAATCAGTGAACTGTAAGATAAAATGGTGGAAATAACTTCTGAAGACAAGAACGAAAAGAGTTGAGGACAGACTCAGAGACCTCTGGGACCATATCAAACACATCAACATTCGAATTCTAGGGGTCTCAGAAAAAGAAGAGAAAAAGAAAGGGTATGAGAAAATTTTTGAAGAGATTATAGGTGAAAATTTCCCAAACATGGAAATGGAAATAGCCAATCAAGTCCAAGAGGAACAAAGATTTCCATACTGGATAAACCCAAGGAGAAAAACACCAAGACACATACTAATCCAACTAACAAAGATTAACACAAATAAACTAAACACTAACAAACACTAAACACAAATAAATGAAAGAATATTAAAAGCAGCAATGGAAAAGCAACAAGTAACATACAAGGAAACCCCATATGCTTAACAGCTGACCTTTCAGCAGAAACTCTGCATGACAAAGGGAATGTCAGGATATATTTAAAGGGAACTAATTACTGAAAGAGGAAAATCTACAACCAAGACTTGCTGTACCCAGCAAGGATCTCATTCAAAATTGATGGAGAAATAAAAGCTGTTCAGACAAGCCAAAATTAAGAGAATACAGTACTACCAAACCAGTTTTACAACAAATGTTAAAAAGGACTTTAGAGTCAAGAAATACAAGTGAAGAAAAAGATCTACAAAATCAACTGCAAACAATTAGAAAATGGCAATAGGAACATATATATCAATAATTACTTTAAGTGTAAATGGATTAAATGCTCCAACCAAAAGACACAGACTGGCTGAGTGCATACAAAAACAAGACCCATACATATGCTGTCTACAAGAAACCCACTTCAGACCTAAAGACACATATAGACTGAAAGTGAGGAGGGAAAAATTTATTCCATGCAAATGGGAAGAAAAGAAAGCTCAGGTAGCAATCCTCATATCAGACAAAACAGACCTTAAAATAAAGAACATTCCAAAAGATAAGGAAGGACACTACATAATGATCAGAGATCAATCCAAGAGGAAGACATAACAATTGTAAATATCTATGCACCCAACATAGAAGCACCTCAATACATGAGACATGAGACAAACACTAACAGACACAAAAGGAGAAACTGACAGTAATACAATAATAGTAGGACACCCCATTCACACCAATAGACAGATCATGAAAACAGAAAATTAATAAGGAAATACAAGTCTTAAGTGATGCATTAGATGAGATGGATCTCATTGATATCTTCAGGACATTCCATCCAAATTCAGAAGAATACACCTTCTTTTCAAGTGCACATGGAACATTCTCCAGGATACACCACATCTTGGGTTACAAATCAAACCTCAGTAAACTTAAGAAAATTGAAATTATATCAAGCATCTTCTCCGATGACCACACTATGAGACTAGATATCAATTACAAGAAAAAAACTGCAAGAAACACAAACACATAAAGATTAAACAACATGTTTCTAAATAACCAACAGGTTACTGAAGAAATCAAAAGGGAAATCAAAAAATTTGACAGTGATACATTCCCAGGAAAAGGAGTACCATCTCACAGTGAAATGTTTCAGAGCTTGTTGGAAAGCATTTAAGAAAACTAAAGGAAGTTTAGAAACATATGAAATATAAATGAGGCAGAAAAATGCTTCCTGGATGGATAGACTGAAAAAGTTCTTAATGGCAAATGAGAAAGCATGTTTTAAAGTTCTTAACACTTGTTTTTGTTCTTTCTAAATTTCTTGTAATGAATGAGTGCTATACAAATAAATGAGACAAGATGATGTTTGTACTTCAAAAAAAAAAATTTCTATAAACAAATGACAATGAAAACACGACAACTCAAAACCTATGGGATGCAGCAAAAGCAGCTCTAAGAGGGAAGTTTATAGCAATACAATCTTACCTCAAGAAACAAGAAAAACAACCTAACTTTACACCTAAAAGAGCTGGAAAAAGAAGAAGAAAAAAACCCCAGTATTATTAGAAAGAAAGAAATCATAACGATATGAGCAGAAATAATTGAAAAACAAATGAAAGAAACAATAGTAAAGATGAATAAAACTAAAAGTTGGTTCTTTGAGAACATAAACAAAATTGACAAACCCTTAGCCAGACTCATCAAGAAAAAAAGAGAGAAGAATCAAAGCAACAAAAGTAGAAATCAAAAAGAGAGGTTACAACAGACAACACAGAAATACAAAGGATTACAAGAGATTACTATGAACTATATGGCAATAAAATAGATAACTTGGAGGAAATGGACAGATTCTTAGAAAAGTTCAATCTTTGAAGACTGAACCAGGAAGAAATAAAAATTATGAAAAACCCAACTATAAGCACTGAAGTTGAAGCTTGTGATCAAATATCTCCTCAAAAACAAAAGCCCAGGACCAGCTGGCTTCACAAGAGAATTCAATCAAACATTTAAAGAGCTAATGCATGTCGTTCTAAACTTCCTTCAAAAAATTGCAAAGGAAGAAACACTTCCAAACTCATCACCCTGATACCGAAACCAAAGACAACACAAAAAAGAAAACTACAGGCCAATATCACTGATGAACACAGATGCAAAAATCCTCAACAAAATTTTAGCAAACAGAATTCAGTAACACATCAAAAAGTGCACACACCATGATCAAGTTTAGTTTAATCCAGGGATGCAAGGATTCAATGAATAGAAATCAATCAATGTGATACAACATAGTAAACTGAAAGATTAAAAACCATATGATAATCTCAGTTAATGCAGAAACAGCCTTTGACAAGATTCAGCACCTATTTGTGATTAAAACTCTTCAAAAAATGGGCATAGAAGGAACCTACCTCAACACAGTGAAGGCCATATATGATAAGCCTACAGCAAATATTATTCTCAATGGTGAAAAACTGAAAGCATTCTCACTAAGATCAGGAACAAGACAAGGGTGTCCACTTGCACCACTATTATTCTACATAGTTCTGGAAATCCTAGTTATAGCAATCAGAGAAGAAACAGAAATAAAAGGAATCCAGATGAGAAAAGAAGTAAAGTTCTCACTGTTTCCAGATGACAAGATACTGTATATAGAACACCCTACAGATACTATCAGAAAATTACTGGAGCGAATCAGTGAATTAGAACAGTTGCAGGATATAAAATCAATACACAGAAATACTTGCATTTCTATATACTAACAATGAAAAATTGGAGAGAGCAATTAAGTAATGAATCACATTCACCATTGCAAGGAAAAGAATTAAATATATTGGAATAAACTTACCTAAGGAGATGAAAGAACTGTACACAGAAAATTATAAGACACTAATGGCAGAAAGGGAAGAACTAAAAGGCCTCTTGATGAAAGTGAAAGTGGAGAGTGAAAAAGTTGGCTTAAAGCTCAATATTCAGAAAACTAAGATCATGGCATCTGGTCCCATCACTTCACAGGAAATAGATGGGGAAAGGCTGGAAATAGTATCAGACTTTATTTCTTTGGGCTCCAAACTCACTGCAGATGGTGATTGCAGCCATGAAATTAAAAGACGCTTACTCCCTGGAAGAAAAGTTATGACCAACCTAGACAGCATATTGAAAAGCAGTAACATTACTTGGCCAACAAAGGTCTGCTAGTCAAGGCTATGGTTTTTCCAGTGGTCATCTATGGATGTGAGAGTTGAACTGTGAAGAAAGTTGAGTGCCGAAGAATTGATGCTTTCAAACTGTGGTGTTGGAGAAGACTCTTGAGAGACCCTTGGACTGCAAGTTCCAACCAGTCTATTCTAAAGGAGAAGAGTCCTGGGTGTTCATTGGAAGGAATGATGCTGAGGCTGAAACTCCAGTACTTTGGCCACCTCATGCAAAGAGTTGACTCATTGGAAAAGACTCTGATGCTGGGAGGCACTGGGGGAAGGAGGAGAAGGGCACGACAGAGGATGAGATGGCTGGATGGCATCATGGACTCGATGGACGTGAGTCTGAGTAAACTCCAGGAGTTGGTGATGGACAGGGAGGCCTGGCGTGCTGCGATTCATGGGATGGCAAACAGTTGGACAGGACTGAGCGACTGACCTGAACTGAACTGAATGAAAGAAACCAAATATGAACAAATGGAGAGATATTCCATGTTCCTGGGTTGGAAGAATCAATATTGTGAAAATGACTATACTACCAAATGTAATCTACACACTCAGTGCAATACCTATCAAATTACCAATTGCATTATTCACAGAACTAGCAAAACAATATTCACAATTCATAGGGAAACAGAAAAGACCTCAGAAAGCCAAAGCAGTCTTGAGAAAGAACAGTGGAACTAGAGGAATCAACCGTCCTGACGTCAGATAATACTACAAAGCTACAGTCATCAAGACAGAATGCTACTGGCACACACCCAAAAAGACCAAAGGAACAAGATAGAAAGCCCAGAAATGAACCCATGCACCTATAGGTACCTTATTTTTGACAACGCAGGCAGGAATATACAACGGGGGAAAAGACAGCCTCTTCAATAAATGGTGCTGGGTAAACTGGAGAGCTACATGTGAAAGAATGAAATTAGAACACTTCCTAACACCATACACAAGATAAACTTGAAATGGATTAAAGACCTAACTGTAAGACCAGAAACTAGAAACTCTTACAAGAGAACATAGGCAGAATACTTCATGACATAAATCAAAGCAAAGTCCTCTATGACCAACCTCCAAGAGTCATGGAAACAAAACTCAAAGTAAACAAGTGGGACTTGATTAAACTTAGAATCTTTTGCACAGCAAAAGAAACTGTAAGCAAGCTGAAAAGACAATCTTCAGAATGGAACAAAATAACAGCAAATGAAACAACTGATAAGGATTAATTTACAAAGTATACAAGCAGCTCATATAACTCAATATCAGAAGAACAAACAACCCAATCAAAAAGTGATAAAAAGACCTAAACAGACATTTCTCCACAGAAAACATATAGATGACCAACAACACCTGAAAAGATCCTGAACATCGCTCACTATTAGAGAAATGCAAATCAAAACCATAATGAGATATCAACTCATACCAGTCATAAAGGCCTTCATCAAAGTCTGCAAACAATAAATGCTGGAGAGGGCGTGGAGAAAAGGGAAAGCTCCTGCACTGTTGGGCGGAAAGAAAATTGACACAGCCACTATGGAAGACGGTATGGAGATTCCTTTAAAAACTAGGAATAAAAGCACCGTATGACCCAGCAATCCCACTCCTAGATATATACCCTGAAGAAACCAAAATTGAAAGAGACACACACATCCCATTGTTCACTGCAGCACACTTTACAACGACTAGAACATGGAATCAACCTAGACGTCCACTGACAGAAGAATGCATAAAGAAGTTGTCGTACATATACACAATGGAATATCACAAAGCCATAAACAGGAACGCATTTGAGTCCGTTCTAATGGGGTGGATGAAGCTAGAACCTACTATACAGAGTGAAGTAAGTCAGAAAGAGAAAGGCAAATATCATACTTTAACACATATATATGGAAACTAGAAAAATGGCACTGAAGAATTCCTTTACAGGGCAGCAACACAGAAACAGACGTATAGAATAGACTTATGGACGTGGGGAGAGGGGAGGAAAAGGTGAGATGTATGGAAAGAGCAACCTGGAAACTTAAACTATCATATGCCAAATAGATAGCCAATGGGGATTGGCTGTATGGCTCAGGAAACTCAAACAGGGGCTCTGTATCAACCTAGAGGGATAAGATGGGGAGGCAGATAGGAGGGAGGTGCAACAGGGAGGAGATCAAAGTATACCTATGGGTGATTCATGTTGAGGTTAGACAAAAAGCAACAAAATTTAGTAGAGCAATTATCCTTCAATTAAAAGATAAAGAAATTTTGCAAAAATAAAAAAAAGAAATCTAAAAAAATGTCACAGCAAAGAGGACCTAACAAGGCATAATATGGAATGACTAAATTTAGTATAGTATCCTGGATGGATACTGGGACAGCAAAAGGACATAAGGTAAAAACCAACGAAATCTGAAAATGTTCCAGACAAACATCTATTTCTGCTTTATTGACTATGCCATAGCCTTTGACTGTGTGGGTCACGACAAACTGGAAAATTCTGAAAAAGATGGGAATACCAGACCACCTGAATTGCCTCTTGAGAAATCTATATGCAGGTCAGGAAGCAACAGTTAGAACTGGACCTGCAACAACGGGCTGGGTCCAAATCGGGAAATGAAGAAGTCAAGGCTGTATATTGCCACCCTGCTTGTTTAACTTATATGCAGAGTACCTCATGAGAAATGCTCCACTGGATGAAGCACAAGCTGGAAACAAAAGTGCCGGGAGAAATATCAATAACTTCAGATATGCAGCTGACACCACCCTTATGGCAGAAAGTGAAGAACTAGACCTTCTTGATGAAATTGAAAGAGGAGAGAGAAAAAGTTGGCTTAAAGCTCAACAGTCAGAAAACTAAGATCATGGCATCCAGTCCCATCACTTCATGGCAAATAGATGGGAAAACAGTGGAAACAGAGGCAGGCTTTACTTTTGAGGCCGCCAAAATCACTGCAGATGGGGACAGAAGCCATGAAACTAAAAGATGCTTACTCATTGGAAGGAAAGTTCTGACCAATCTACACAGCGTATCAAAAAGCAGACATTACTTGGCCGACAAAGGTCTGTCCAGTCAAGGCTATGGTTTTCCAAGTACTCATGTATGGATCTGAGAGTTAGACTATACAGAAAGCTAAGCGCCAAAGAATTGATGTTTTTCAACTGTGGTGTCAGAGAAGACTCTTGCGAGTCCCTTGGAAGGCAAGGAGATCCAACCAGTCCATCCTAAAGGAGATCAGTCCAGGGTGTTCATTGAAAAGACTGAGGTTGAAGCAGAAACTCCAATAATTTGGCCACCTGATAAGAAGAACTGACTCATTTGAAAAGACCCTGATGCTGGGAAAGATTCAGGGCAGGAGGAGAAGCCAAGAGAGGATAAAATGGTTGGCTAGCATCATCAACTCAATGGACATGGGTTTGGGGAAACTCTCGCAGTTGGTGATGGAAAGAGAGGCCTGGTGTTCTGCAGGTCATGGCGTCACAAAGAGTCGTACACAACTGAGCGACTTAACTGAACTGAAGGAAATCTGATAATGTCCAGACTTCAGTTAATAATATTCTTTCAGTGTGGGTTCACTAAGTTGAACAAATGTTCAATACTAATGTACAATAGTAATAAAGGGAATTGGTTGTGGAGTATACGAAAATACCCTTCACAATTATTCTGCAAATGTAAAACTTCTAAAGCAAAAAGTTTTCTAAAAAAAAAAAAACACACAACAGAAAACACTGATGAGATCTGGAAGATGACAGAATTAATCACTGAAAGGGGGTGGCCATGAGGAATGGTTTGGAGGGAACACTGGCTCCGTTAACTTCTGCACCACAAGAATTGAGCCAGACAAGATGAGGAAACATGCAAAGTCAAATTCGGAAGGCTCTTTAATGGGTGTTGAGGAAGCACTCCTTTCTCAAACCAGAGCACCTGGACTCCTTTGCAGCCTCCCCTCACCCATTGATGTTGCTAAGTGGCGCTTTGTGATGTCGACAATGTCAGGGCTACCATTGGCTGGAGAAATTTCTTGCTGACCAATCAAACTGCCAGTTGTGGCTCGTCATTGTCCTGGGAGGGTATATAGGGGACGCCAGGCACCTTGGTGTAGGCCACTGTTGCTACAACATGGGAGGGCTTCTTGACAAAGTGCAGCAGGAGGAGGAGCAGGAGGAGGAGCAGGAGGAGGAGCAGGAGGAGGAGCAGGAGGAGGAGCAGGAGGAGGAGCAGGAGGAGGAGCAGGCGGAGGAGCAGGAGGACGAGCAGCAGGAGGAGGAGGAGGAGGAGTCAGAGTCGGGAATGGAGATTGACAACATCAATTTGGAGGAAGAAGCCTCAAGTTCCACAGAAAGGGTGAGAAATAACTGTGATTAGCTCAATGGCTTGGACAGTGAGAAGGTCAGATTACCTTAGTTATGTTCTTCCTCTTCTTCCCTCACTGGTGACTCACCTGCCCTTGCCTGGAACAAAACCCCTTCCCAATGCACACCCGTTCTCTCAAAGTTCTCCTTCCCATCCTCCTTCACTAATGTCTTTCTGGATACTTTGTTCTCTTACCAGCTGCAAAATCTCATGGAGAAGGTAAACTCAACCCTTCAGCAGAATCCGAACAGGAATAAGAAAGGGAAGTCTACGATACTAGTTTTCTACTACCACCCGCAGAATAAAAAGAATGAAACCAGCCCAACGGTGGATGAAGAAACCCCGTCGGATGAAGAAATCCCGTCGGGCGGATGAAGAAATCCCGTCGGATGAAGAAACCCCTCGGATGAAGAAACCCCCTCGGATGAAGAAATCCCGTCGGATGAAGAAACCCCGGCGGATTGGTCCAACACTTCTCCTGACAATTCTCCGAGTAAGCCCCTGTTGCCACGTGGACCCCAAGATGCTGACCCATCTATGTAACTCCATGAAAAGCGAAGGCAGAACAGTCGTTTGTGCAGGGATCAAACAGACAACGATGGTCCCCTCTGGACAGATCAAAGTACTCATATGTTGATGATTAAAGTATCAACACGCAGGAAAAAGATGTGTGTGTCTGTTTTTTTGATGAGGGAGAGGGGAGAAAGGGAAGGGTCCAGTGTGGGGGAAGGGAGGGAGGTGGCGTCCTTCCAGTTTAGGGGCCCAGACCAGCCAGTCCATACTGACGCAGAGACTGGGAGTCAGCGCTGGGTGAAATATGAAAACTGCAGACTGAAGATGTCCGAGCACTGAGGATTTCTTCCTGAACACTTCATCCCACTGATGAGGAGGAGGAGAAGGACGTGGTATTAATGTTTGTTTGGGGGTCCAGCTGGAGAGAGGGGTGATGTACGGGTGGTGGCTCTGTATGATAACCAGATTCCACCTTAGAGGTTTGACAACTGAGTTTTTACCTGTCATCAATTTCTTTTCCTCTTCTGGCCCACATTTAGGCAAGCTGATCAAAAGAGCCAAGGAATAAGTGAATAAAGGAACATGAAAAAGAAACGAATATACCTACTGTTAACCATTGGAATCATTGCCTTGCTATATCTCCCATAGCCAAGACATCCATTCCCTCCATATAGCCTCTAGTGAACACGGATACCTTGACCCAATGAGTAATAGAATTAAGTCCTTGGCCCCTATAGTCAGCTTTCAAAATATAAGACCCGACGGACCTTTGCCCTTAGTTACAATCACACTTTTCACCTCAGTTGTTTTTAAAAAGATTCAATCTCAATGAAAACAGGGTCTTCACAGATAGAAACCCATTATGCTGCCGCTGCAGCTGCTAAGTCGCTTCAGTCATGGCCGACTGTGCAAGCCCATAGACGGCAGCCCACCAGGCTCCCCCGTCCCTGGGATTCTCCAGGCAAGAACACTGGAGTGGGTTGCCATTTCCTTCTCCAATGCATGAAAGTGAAAAGTTAAAGCGAAGTCGTTCAGTCATGTCTGACTCTTATCGACCCCATGGGCTGCAGCCTACCAGGCTCCTCTGTCCATGGGATTTTCCAGGCAACAGTACTGGAGGGGGTGCCATCGCCTTCTCCGGAAACCCATTATAGGAGACCTATTTAGAGAGGGTGTGGTTATCTCCACTCCTGCGCTTAACAGACAAATTTTACTTGGTCTTAAAGCTGTAAAACAAGAACAGGGCCTCAGTGTGAACTTGTACCATTGGTGTCATGGCCCCACTCACTAGATGTCCGTTTGTATTATGAAAATACTGCTTCCACTGAAGAACTGGTAAATACCTTTTAGTCATAGCAAAACATTTGGCTAGCATGCTGTTTTCACTGCCTATTTCAACAGCTTCTCAGCTCCACTTCACCTTCACCTTCAAACGGAAATGATACACCTTTACCTGCCTACTCAATGGGGCCAGTGTCCACTCTTGCCATCTCTCATAGTCTCTGAAGGCAACATTTTCACCAGCTCTATGTTTTGTCAGGTACACGATTAGGACCTCACACTGATGACATCCTCCTTTGAGGACACTCCTATGACACACACACTACACAGTCCCCCCACTTCAGTTAAGCTGCTGAAAACGCTTTGGTATGTGCTGGACTCCTCCAGTCTTCACAGTGCTGAGAAATAGCTGTTAGGCTTCTTACTACCCATAGCGTTAAACCCAGCATGTTTTAAACATCTATTGATTCTGGACACAATGTTTCCTCATATACACAGTATTTTGGGTCGATAACTCCCAAATAGGCCTGCCTTGAATGAGACGCCTCGTGTCAATAGTTTCTAGAATCTGCCTAAATTACCATAGAACGGGCACTCCTATTAGCACCCCCTGAGCCTCTGTCACTGTGCAAGCGTGAACAAGTTTCTCTCATGTATCTTGGAGTTTCTGTACCATCCCTGATGGTCGTTAGCCTCATGGGCTTCTGATACAGGGAACTGCCCACCTTGGCCCAAAGCTGTTATGACCGTAGTCTGTATGATCATATGGAAACACAAAAGACACCCGATAGCCAAAGGAGTCTTGAGAAAGAACAATGGAGCTGAAGGAATCAATCTTCCTGACTTCAGATAATATTACAAAGCTACAGTCATCAAGATAGAATAGTACTGGCACCAAAAAAAGAGAAATATAGACCACAGGAACAAGATAGAACACCCATTAAAAAAACCCCATGCACCTATAGGTACCTTATTTCTGACAAAGCAGGCAGGAATATACAATGAGGAAAAGACAGCCTCTTCAATAAATGGTGCTGGGGAAACTGGAGAGCTACATGTGAAAGAATGAAATTAGAACACTTCCTAACACCATACACAAAGATAAACTTGAAATGGATTAAAGACCTCACTGTAAGACCAGAAACTAGAAAACTCCTAGAAGAGAACATACGCAGAACACTTGATGACATACATCAAAGTAAGATCCTCTATGACCCACCTCCTAGACTCATGGAAACAAAAATCAAAGTAAACAAGTGGGACCTGATTAAATTTAGAATCTTTTGCACACCAAAGGAAACTAAGCAAGGTGAAAAGACAATCCTCAGACTGAGAGAAAATAACAGCAAATGAAACAACTGACAAAGGATTAATTTCTAAGATATAAAAGCAGATCATATAGCTCCATATCAGAAAAACAAACAACCCAGTCAAAAAGTGAGAATAAAACTTAAACAGAAATTTCTCCACAGAAGACATACAGATGACCAACTAACAGACAAGATCCTGAACATCGTTCACCATTAGAGAAATGCAAATCAAAACCACAGTGAGATATCACCTCATACCAGTCATAAAGGCCTTCATCAAAGTCTGCAAACAATAAATGCTGGAGAGGGCGTGGAGAAAAGGGAAAGCTCCTGCACTGGAAAGAAAATTGACACAGCCACTATGGAAGATGGTATGGAGATTCCTTTAAAAATTAGGAATAAAAGCACCGTATGACCCAGCAATCCCACTCTTAGACATATAACCTGAAGAAACCAAAACTGAAAGAGACACATGCATCCGATTGTTCACTGCAGCACAATTAACAACAGCTAGAACATGGACACAACCTAGACGTCCATTGACAGAAGAATGTATGAAGAAGTTGTGGTACATATACACAATGGAATATTACACAGCCATAAAAAGGAACGCATTTGAGTCCATTCTAATGGGGTGGATGAAGCTAGAACCTATTATACAGAGTGAAGTAAGTCAGAAAGAGAAAGACAAATATCATATTTTAACGCACATGTACGGAAACTAGAAAAATGGCACTGAAGAATCCTTTTACAGGGCAGCAACGGAGAAACAAACATAGAGAATAGACTTATGGACGTGGGGAGAGGGAAGAAAAAGTGAGATGTATGGAAAGAGCAACCTGGAAACTTAAACTATCATATGCAAAATAGATAGCCAATGGGGATTGGCTGTATGGCTCAGGAAACTCAAACAGGGGCTCTGTATCAACCTAGAGGGATAAGATGGGGAGGCAGATAGGAGGGAGGTGCAACAGGGAGATCAAAGTGTACCTATGGGTGATTCATGTTGAGATTAGACCAAAAAAAACAAAATTTAGTAGAGCAATTTTAAAAATAAAAAAAATCTTAAAAAATGTCACAGCAAAGAGGACCTAACAAGGCATAATATGGAATGACTAAATTTAGTATAGTATCCTGGATGGATACTGGGACAGCAAAAGGACATTAGGTAAAAACCAAAGAAATCTGAACATGTTCCAGACAATCATCTATTTCTGCTTTATTGACTATGCTATAGCCTTTGACTGTGTGGGTCACGACAAACTGGAAAATTCTGAAAAAGATGGGAATACCAGACCACCTGAATTGCCTCTTGAGAAATCTATATGCAGGTTCGGAAGCAACACAGCTATAAAATTCTTTGAGTATTTTAGAACAGTCAATGAAAAACTGAAAAACTAAACATTATGTTCATCTGAAGTAATAAATACATCAGACAAGGATAGGCTGAGAAGTTTACGTGGGAATTTGTTGTATCCAATGACAGTAGTATAAGATTATCTGCTATCAGAGAAACTAGTTCTATCTGGTATATGGGAACATTTAAACAGAAACCTTGGCATATATATTTTACATGACAGGTGAATATACAAATTAGTGGTGAAACAATGATCTGGTAATCTGTGCTGGAATAATTGGTTCTCCATATGATGGTACACAGTCAGCTCCCAGTTTGACTGTCGCTCAGATCATGAACTCCTTATTGCAAAATTCAGACTTAAATTGAAGAAAGCAGGGAAAATGACTAGGCCTTTCAGGTCTGACATAAATCAAATCTCTTAGGATAATACAGTGGAAGTGAAAAATAAATTCAAGGGATTAGATCTGATAGACAAAGTGCCCTAAAGATCTATCTGTGGAGGTCTGTGACATTGTACAGGAGGTGGTGATCAAGATCATCGGTGAGAAAAAGAAATGCAAAAGGCAAAATGGCTGTCTGAGGAGGGCTTCCAAATAGCTGAGAAAAGAAGAGCAGCTAAAGGCAAAGGAGAAAAGGAAAGACATACCATCTGAATGCAGAGTTCCAAAGAATAACAAGGAGAGACAAGAAAGCCTTCCTAAGTGATCAATGCAAAGAAATACAGGAAACCAATAGAATGCGAAGCGGCTTCCTGGTGGCTCAGAGGTTAAAGCTTCTGCCTACTATGCAGGAGACCCGGGTTCGATCCCTGGGTCAGGAAGATCCCCTGGAGAAGGAAATGGTAACCAACTCCAGCATTCTTGCCTGGAGAATCCCATGGACAGAGAAGCCTGGTAGGCTAAAGTCCACGGAGTCGAAAAGAGTCGGACACGACTGAGCAACTTCACTCACTCACTCAATAGAATGGGAAAGACAAAAGATCTCTTCAAGAAAATTAGACTTATCAAGGGAATACTACATGAAATGATGGGCTCAATAAAGGACAGAAAGTGTATGGACTGAACAGAAGTGGAAGATACTAAGAAGAGGTGGCAAGAACACACAGACAAACTATACAAAGAAGATCGTAATTACTCAGATAAGCACGACGGTGTGATCACTCGCCTAGATCCAGACATCCTGGAATGCAAAGTCAAGTGGGCCTCAGGAAGCATCACTACGAACAACAGTAGTGGTGGCGATGGAATTCCAGCTGAGCTAATCAAATCCTAAAAAATGATGCTGTGGAAGTGCTGCACTCAATATGCCAGCAAATTTCAAAGACTCAGCGGTGGCCACAAGACTGGAAAAGGTCAGTTTTCATTCCAATCCCAAAGACAGACAATACCAAGGAATGTTCAAACTACTGCTCAACTGCGTTCATCTCACACGCTAGCAAAGTAATGCTCAAAATTCGCCAAGCTAGGCTTCAGCAGTATATGAACTGACAATTTCCAGATGTAGAAAAGCAACAGGAATCAGATATTAAATTGCCAACATCTGTTGGAGCATCAAAAACCAAGAGAGTTCCAGAAAAACATCTACTTCTGCTTTATTGACTATGGCAAAGCCTTTGACTGTGTGGATCACAAGAAACTGTGGAAAATTCTGAAAGAGATGGGAATACCAGACCACCTTGCATGCCTCCTGAGAAATCTCTATGCAGGTCAAGAAGCACAGCAAGAACTCGACATGGACCAACACATTGGTTCAAAATTGGAAAAGAGTACGTAAAGGTTATATAGTGTAACCCTGTTTATTTAACATATATGCAGAGTACATCATATGAAAGGCCAGGCTGGATAATGCATAAGCTGAAATCAGATTGCCAGGAGAAATATCAATAACCTCACATATGCACATGACACCACCCTTATGGCAGAAAGTGAAGAGAAGTAAAAAGCCTCTTGATGGAACTGAAAGAGGAGAGTGAAAAAGTTGGCTTAAAGCTCAACATTCAAACAACAAAAGAACATAAGGTGCAGTGCCATTACTGCATAGCAAATAGATGGGAAAACAATGGAAACAGTGAGAGACTGTATTTTCTTGGGCTCCAAAATCATTGCAGATGGTGACTGCATTCATGAAATTAAAAGACGCTTCCTCCTTGGAAGAAAACCTATGACCAACCTAGACTGCACATGAAAAAGCAGACACATTACTTTGCTGACAAAGGTGAGTCTAATCTAAGCTATGGATTTTCCAGTAGTCACGGATGGATGTGAGAGTCATTCCATAAAGAAAGCTGAGCGCTGAGGAGTTGAGGCTTTGGAACTGTGGTGTTGGAGAAGACTCCTGAGAATCCCATGGACTGCAAGGAGATCAAACCAGCCAATCCTAAAGGAAATCAGTCCTGAATAGTCATTGGAAGGACTGATGCTGAAGACGAAGCTCCATCACTTTGGCCACCTGAGGCGAAGAACTAACTCACTGGAAAAGACCCTGATGCTGAGAAAGATTGAAGGCAGGAGAAGGAGACGACAGAGGTTGAGATGGTTGGATGGCATCACTGACTCAATGGACCTGAGTTTGAGCAAGCTCCAGGAGATGGTGAAGGACAGGCAAGGCTGGCATGCCACAGTCCATGGGGTGGCAGAGTTGGACCTGAATGAGGGACTGAACAGCAACAAATCTAGTGACAAGCAGGTTAACCCAAAACAATATAAGAAGCTAGGTTAAAATGATTGTAACAGTTCACAACTGTGTGAACCACCTTGTATTTACATTACACATTTCTATAAAAGAGCCCGACCACATCTCTTCCCCTACTTACCTATATCTGATAAGAAAGTCCAGGTGCTCTCTTTGCCGGGCCAAAAGGAAGCCCAGATGATCCAAGCCCTGACCTATATGCGGAACTCTCCAGCTTCATCCCCCTTTACCACCATAAGCCCAAGCCAGTCTCCTTCCGCTACTCTAGTCAGCTATTCTTCAACCATCTTGAGAGCTTGCTCTGCTCTCCCCAGAAAAACTCACTAGGTGAGTGATGAATTTTTTTCAGACTCTCTGGGAGTATGTGTTCTCAGTTGGTTTCCATATCCAAAGCAAATTGCCATTGAAGGATCCATCCTGTCTCTGTGGAGTGATGGCAGCAACTGGCCCCAAGAGCAGGATACTGAGATGCTGTCCCTTCTGCCTGGAGTCTCTTCTCTCTTCGTTGGCTTTCGAACTGGCTCTGCTGTAGCTGGAGAACATGCACTTTGAGCTACTGCCGTCTGGGTTGCTTGTGCTTTCACCTTGCTTCTTTGTGCTGCATTTGTGAGCTCCTGCTAAAGCTTTGACCCACACAAATCAGTTTACACAGCTGGCATATAGTGAAAGGATTATTACATTGCGACCCTCCTTAAAGCAGTTCTGAATTCTCTGTCTCAACCTGAACTTATATGTGAGTCTCAGGTTGAATCACGTGTACCGATTCCAAACTAACCCGTGACTGATACTAACCTCAAAGAAACAAGCCTTATCATGTGAACACTGGTTGTGTCTCAACCATGTCTTGGCCCCCTTTCTCTACAGAACTCAGGAGAAAAACTGATAGTCTATTCAATAGACGGAGCAGTCACTCATATGGTTGAAGATCAGTCACTGTGTAGGCTGCTGAAGTCATACCTCTGAAAGTAAATTCGTGTGTGTGTTCATGTGTTGTGGTCAGTCATGTCTGATTCTTTGAGACCCCATGAACTGTAGCCAGCCATGGTCCTCTCTCCATAGCATTTCCCAGGCAAGAATACTGGAGTGGGTTGCCACTGCCCCCTATGGAATCCAACCTGCGTCTCCTGCGTCTGCTGCAGTGGCAGGTGGATTCATAAGTGCTTTACAAAATGCTCCTGCTGCTTCCACCTGTGCCTGTTAAATACAAATGACCTTGATCCTCTCGGATCTAGAGAGGAACTTGTGTGTCACCTCTGTGACAAAGCCAAGAGAATAATTCAACCATTGCCATGGGGAAGTCCACAACACTGAGAGTACTCACTTCATCTTAGGTTCTCTGGAAGAAGAAACTTATAAAAACTTTTCACGATAAGATCAGTAACAACTCAGAATCTAATGCAAAAACGAAAACGCAAGACTCCAAATTGTCAAGGTCCTCAGAAACAAGAAATCTCGGATGGGAGAACAAGATGGCGCAGGAGTAGGTGGACGTGGAGTACATCTCTCTCCGTGGATACATCAGGAATACACTTTCAGACACAGAAGTGCCCGCAGAACACCAGCTGAGAGCAGAAAGGAGTACCTGACCAGCAGAAAAGAACGTGTAGTATCACACAAAACTTGGTAGGACAAAGGAACAAGGGGGAGAAACAGGACTGTCAGCAGGACTGGACCTGTCATTGGCGCATGGGGAACTGAAGCGGAGGTCCAATCCCCATATCAAGGCTACTATCTGAGTTAGAGGGAGAAAGATTTAAGGCTAAGAGTGAAACAGCTGGTCTTTGGCAGCCTGAATGGAATGAGGACAGTCCTTGCTGCAGTCATACATACCCCAGATAGGGATGGAGGTGCCCTAGAAGGCACAGCACCTGAGCAATTGTGGAGCAATCCCAGCGCAAGGGCTGCTCTTGACTGAGGAGAGACAGATCAAGGGGATGTGAGGTGGGGAGACTGTGGTGGGAAATGCCTGTGGAGAAAAGCGGGCAGCCATGGAAGCAAGGTGATACTGTTGAGTCACGCGTAGGTGGTGGAGCCATCACCATAGCCCCTCTCCTTAGATACCAGCATCCGCAGCTGAACAAGAGAGGCTGGCCCATCAAACGCCCAACTCACTGAAATAGACAGTAGGACCCCACCCAGGGTGCCCCTTTAAGTGCCTGACGGGCCGATCTACAGAGTAGGACCCCAGCCAGGGGTCCCCTCTATGTGCCAAACAACAGGGAAGGACTCCAGGTAAGGGAGCCCTCTATTGCCTGAACTGGCAGAGCTATGGAGAAAGACTGGCCAAAGAGGCCTTCCAATCACTAGCTACAAGAGGCTCGAGAAAAGCCTCCAAAAGGGCCATAACTCCTGTGGTGGGGGCAGTCCATGTCCCTACATGCTTGGCACCACCAGGGTCCCCACAAGCCAAGCAGCTGCATCACCTTCACCCTCAACCCTCATTGGGGCAGAGGCAAAAAGTCTTGTGTCTATGCAAGCAGGATGACTTCAGTTGTGTTCAACTCTGCAGCCCTGTGGACTGTGGCCTGCCAGGCTTCTCTGTCAGCGGGGTTCTTCACACAAGAATACCAGAGCATATTGGCCAATACTGGTTGCCATACTCTTCTAGAGCGCTAGATTTCTGCTGCCCTGGCTGCCAACTCCTCTGAGTACCTGGTGATGCCAGAAACCCTGTGATCCAAGCAACTGTCCCACCTCCGTACCTGGCCCTCACTGGGAAAACCCAAGTCCTCCAGGGCAGACTCAGGAGCAAACCCAGTGGACGATCCACGTACAGAGGTTGAAATAAAACCACAATAGAAACCCAGGGGCAGTGCAGCAAAGGAAGAAGACTCAGAACCTTCCCACCAGCTGTACAAGCTGCAGATTAAATCGACACACTCAACTAGGCAGACTCTGTGTCTATGGAATATATAAAAGGACAGTGAGAGCTCCCACAAAAGAAAACACACTAGTTCTGATCGCTGTGGACATTGGAGGACAGAATAAAAGCAGTAGGACCAGGTTGGAATCTGAGCTGCCCCCACAACAGGTCCAGAGACCAGCACAGTGTTGGAGGGCATCCAAGGAAGGTAAGGTGGATTGTGACTCCCAAAAGGGAAAGAACTCTAACAGCAGCGACTCAAGAAAACTATTTCTTATTCTTATGTTTTGACTTGCCAATGTTCTTGCCTAGAGGATCCCAGGGACCAGGGAGCCTGGTGGGCTGCCGTCTCTGGGGTTGCACCACAGAGTTGGACACAACTGAAGCGACTTAGCAGCAGCAGCATAGATTCTTTGAGATTTTTCTTTTTTTCCAACTTTATTTTTCCCCCTCGGTTGTAGATGTTGATTTTATTGGCACTATGAAATCTAATTAAGCTCTTGAGTTTTATTTTTTTGCAGTCACATTTTTATTGTTCTTATAAACCTCTGCCTCTAGGCTGGGCTTTTGCAGTTCAGGGAGTTTTCCTTTTCCTTTCTTTCTTCTTCCCTTTTTATCTTTTCTCTTTCTCCTATTTTTAATTTTTATTAAACTTATCATTACTTTTTCTACATTTATTCCTTTGTGTGCTTTTCCTACTGTTCTTTTCCCATAGAAGGTAATCTTTTCTGTTTAGAAATCTTCTTTATCTACCTCTATTTAACTTTGCACATCTATTCTTTCTTTCTTTTCTTTCTTTCCTTTCCTCTCATCATATTTGTTCACTTTATTTTCATTGCTTTATTCCCTACTTGGCACCTTGCTTCAGTTTTGTTCTCCAGTTTGTGCTTTAGTTAGTTTTGTTCCTAACTGAGAGATATAACTTTTGGTTTCCTTTGGGTCAATCTATTGTACTTTACTTTTGCTAGACTGTTTCAATTTTGCTTATGAATGTCTATGTATATGTGTATATTCAGTCACACTTTTTATTGTTGTTATAAACCCCACCTCTCCGTTGGAATTTACAGTTCTGTGAAGCTTTCTTTTTTTTTTTTTTTTCTTTGTTTTTAATTTTTTTAATTTTTAACTTTTTGAACCTATTATATTGTATCTATTCATTCCTTCATTTCCCTTTCCTACTGTTCTTTGGCCCTTCCATTTAATCTTTAAGGTATATAAATCTTCTTCATCTACCTCTATTGAACTTTGCATGTCTATTCTTTCATTCTTTTCCTCTCAATAAATTTTTGTGGTTTTGTTTCCATTGTTTTATTCCCCACTTGGCAACTTGCTTTAGTTTTGTTTTCCAGTTTCTGCTTTAGTTAGTTTTGTTCTTAACTGGCAAATAAAATTTTGGATTTCCTTTGTTCGCCTGGTCAAACTACTGTACTTTATTTTTGTTCAACTGTTTTGATGTTGCTTATGGGTATATATGTATATGGTTGTATTTCATTATTTTAATTAATAATTGCCTGCTTTTGTAACTTCCATTTCTCTTGGGCTCATCTTTTGTTGCTTATTTACGGGTATTTGTTTTAATCTCACCTAATGCCATAACAAAGCACTTGTGGAATCTTCATTTATGACAAGACATTAAGCCCTGAGCCTTTGGAGTGGAAGCACTGATTCCAAGACCGTAGAGTACCAGACAACTAACCCTGCTGCTGCTGCTAAGTCGCTTCAGTTGTGGCCAACTCTGTGTGACCCCATAGATGGCAGCCCACCAGGCTCCCTTGTCCCTGGGATTCTCCAGGCAAGGACACTGGAGTGGGTTGCCATTTTCCTCTCCAATGCATGAAAGTGAAAAGTGAAAGTGAAGTTGCTCCGTCATGTCTGACTCCTAGCGACCCCATGGATTGCAGCCGACCAGACTCCTCTATCCCTAGGGAGTATAAAATTGTGAGAATTTCCAGAAAGGAAACCACTTGAATACAAGACCCAGCATCACCCAACCATCAACAGCACCTGGTGCAGGATGCCTCATCTAAACAACAAACAAACAAAAATACAAACACAGTCATCACCAGTCAGGAGTACACCCTCACTCAGCTTTGCAATCAGAAGAAAAACAAACAAAACTCAGCACAAATCTCACCCTATACAAAGCTTACACAAACCACTGGACGAACATTAGGAGGGCAGCAACCAAAAGGAACAACGAATTCAACCTTGAAACCTGGAGAAATGAGACCTCAAACACAATAAACTTTTAAAATATAATGAAAAGGCAGAGAAATACTACACAAATGAAGAAACAAACTAGAAACACAGAAGTCACATAAATGAAAAGGAAATAGGCTAACTATCTGAAAAAGAATCAGAATAATGATAGTAAAGAGGATCAAAACCTTGAAAACAACATGGAGAAAATCCAACAGTCGATTAACAGAGACCTAGAACAATTAGACAATAAACATACAGAGACAAACACCACAAATACTGAAATTAAAAATACTCTAGAATGAACCAATAGCAGAATATGTGAAGCAGAAGAATGGATCAGTGAGCTGGAAGATAAAATGGTGGAAATAACTTCTGAAGAGCAGAATGAAGTGAAAAGAATGAAAAGAGCTGAGGACAGTCTCAGAGACCTCTGGGACCATATCAAACACATCAACATTCGAGTTATAGGGGTCCCAGAAGAAGAAGAGAAAAGAAAGGGTATGAGAAAAATTTTGAAGAGATTACAGTTGAAAATTTTCCCAACATGGGAAAGGAAATAGTCAATCAAATTCAAGAGACACAGAGAGTCCCACATAGGATAAACCCAAGGAGAAACATGCCAAGACACATACTAATCAAACTAACAAAGTCTAAACACAAAGAAAGAATATTAAAAGCAGCAAGGAAAAAGCAACAAGTAACATACAAGGAAACCCCATATGCTTAACAGCTGACCTTTCAGCAGAAACTCTGCAGACCAGAAGGGAATGGCAGGATATATTTAAAGTACTGAAAGGGAAAAATCTACAACCAAGATTACTGTACCTAGCAAGGATCTCATTCACCATTGATGGAGAAATAAAAAGCTTTTCAGACAAGCAAAAGTTAAGAGAATTCAGTACCACCAAACCAGTTTTACACCAAATGTTAAAAGGGACTTATATAGTCAAGAAATACAAGAGACGAAAATGATCTACAAAATCAACCCCAAACAGTTAAGAAAATGGCAATAGGAACACATCTATCAATGATTACTTTAAATATAAACAGATTAAATGCTCCAACCAAAAGATAGAGATTGGCTGAATGGATACAAAAACAAGACCCATATATATGCAGTCTACAAGAAACCCACTTCAGACCGAAAGATACATACAGACTGAAAGTGAGTCGATGAAAAAACACATTCCATGAAAATGGGAAGCAGAAGAAAGCTGGAGTAGCAATCCTCATTTCAGACAAAAAAGACCTTAAAGTAAGAGTACTACAAGGGACAAGGAGGGACACTACATAATGATCATACTGGTTTGGTGGGAACACCGGCTTCAGTTAGGACAAGATGAAGAAATGTGGAAAGTCAAACTGGGAAGGCTCTAATGGTTACTGAGGAAGCCCTCTCTTTCTCAAACCAGAGCACCTAGACTCCTCTGCACCCTGCCCCTCCCCCATGGATGTTCAAAGGTGGTGAAAATATTGCCTTGGGATGTCAAGCCATGACAGGGCTACCATTGGCAGGAGAAATTTCTTGCTGACCAATGAAAGCTGTGGCTCTTCTTTGTCTCGGGAAGGTATAGAGAGAGACAGCAGGTGCCTTGGTGTAGGCCACTGTTGCTGCAACATGGGAGACCTAATTGAGGAAGTGAAGGAGGAAGAGTCAGAGATTGAGACAGGCAGTGTCGATTTGGAGGAGCAAGCTTCAAGTGCTAAAGGACGGAAGAGAAAGAATTCTGATCAGTCCAATGGCTTGGACAGTGAGAAGGTAAGATTACCCTATTGATGTTCTTTCTCTTCGTCCCCCACCCAAGACTCACCCCTACCCCTGCCTGGCACAAACCCCTCCTCAAGGGACAACTGTTCTCTCAAAGTCCTCCTTCACTAATGTCTTTCTGGATGACTTTGTTTCCTTACCAGATATGAAAGCTCATGCGGAAGGTAAAATCAACCCTTCAGTAGAATCAGGACAGGAATAAAAAGGGAAAAAGTCGACAATACTAGTCTTCTACCACCACCTGCAGAATAAAAAGAAGAATAAAAAGCAGCCAATGGTAGAAGAAGAAACCCTGAGATTCTTCCAACATTTCTCCCAACAACAGTTCTGACAACACTTCTCCCAATAATTCTCCAAGTAAGCTGCTGTGCCCACCTGGAGCCCAAGACGCTAAGCAATCTGCTGTAACTCCAGGAAAAGCAAAGGCAGAATAGTCATTTGTGCAGGGATCAAACATACAACAATGGTCCCTTCTGGACAGATCAAAGTACTCAGATGTCGATGATTAAAGTATCGACAAGCAGGAAAAAAGATGTGTGCGTATCTGTTTTTTGATGATGGGGAGGGAAAGAAGGGAAGGGTCTGGTGTGTGAGAGGGAGGGAGGTGGGATCCCTTTCAGTTCAGGGCCCAGACCAGCCAGTCCATACTGACTCAGACACTGGGAGTGAGGGCTGAGTGAAGACGGAGAACTGCAGACTGAAGATTTCTGAGCAATGAGGATTTCTTCCTGAAGAAATCACACTTCGATCCCGCTGCTGAGAAGGAAAAGGACTTGGTGTTTCTGTGTGTTTCAGAGGTCTCATCTGGGGAAAAGGGTGATGTAGGGGTGGTGGCTCTGTGTAATAATCAGATTCCACTTTAGATGTTTGACAATTGAGTTTTTACCTCTCATCAATTTCTGTTCCTCTTCTGGCACCCATTTGGGCAAGCTACTAAAAACAGCCAGAGAATAAAGGAACATGAAATAGAAACAGATATATCTAACCTTAACCACTGGAATTATTGCCTTGCCTACATTTGCCATTGCCAAAACCTCCAGTACCCCAAATAGCCTCCAGTGCACGTGGATAATGTAACTCAATGAGTAATAAAATTAAGTCCTTGCCCCTATCATCACCTTTAAAATATGAGACCCTATGGACCTTTTCCCTTAGCTGCAATCACACTTTTCACCTCAGTTGTTTTTAAAAAGATTCAATCTCAATGAAAGTAGGGTCTTCACAGATTGAAACCCATTATAGGAAACCTACTGAGCAAGCTGTGATTATCCCAACTTCTGCTGCACTTAACAGACAAATTTTACTTGATCTTAAAGCTGTAAAACAAGAACAGGGCCTCAGTGTGAACTTGTACCCTTGGTGTCATGGCCCCACTCTCTAGGGCTCCATGTATGTTGTTGATAATACTGTTTCCAATGAATAACTGGCAAATACTTTTCAGTCATAGCAAAACATTTGGCTAACATGCTGTTTTCACTGCCTATTTCAACAACTTCTCAGCGACACTTAACCTTCACCTTCAAACGGAAATGATACACCGTCACTTGTCTACTCAATGGGCCCAGTGTCCACACCTGCCATCTCACAGTCTTTGAAGGCAATATTTTCACCAGCTCTAGCTTTTTCCAGGTACACAATTAGGATCTCACACTGATGACATCCTCCTCTGAGGAGATTCCTATGATACACATGCTACACAATCCCACCACTTCAGTTAAGTTCCTGAAAATTCTTTGGTAGAGGACTGCCCCAATCTTCACAGTGTCCAGAAACAGCTTTTAGGCTTCTTAGTACCCATACTGTTAAAACAAGCCCAACATGTTTTAGACATTTTTACATTCTGGAGGCAACATTTCCTCAAATACACATTTTTTTGCTTGGTAACTTCCAAATAGGCCCACCTTGAATGAGACTCCCTGTTTCAAAGATTCTAGAATCTGCCCAAATTGCCATAGAACAGGTACTCCTATTAGGGTCCGCTGAAACTCCTTCACTGTGCAAGCTCTACCCTCTTGCACAGATCTTGGAGTCCCTGTACTGTCAACAATGGCTTTTAGTTTCATGGGCTTCTGATACAGGAACTGCCCACCTTGGCCCAATGCTGTATGACCATAGTGTAGCAATTTTGGGTCTATGCTGGACTTGCCTGGAAATATAGACTATCTTGAACTTATGACCCTCCATATCCAGCTGCCCACTTGGCCTTTGATTATGAAGTAGCCCTCTGCAAGCTCAGAACAGCTAGTGAGGCCTCCTTGCTACTCAAGGATGGAGCTGAACCTGGGCCCTCTACATACCCTATCTTCAGGAGAGGGTAACTTCCCCTGTGCTCAGCCCCCTATCAGATGCCACACTGCTACAAGAGTTCATCTGTTAGAACCCTTGGACACACAGGGAGCCTATTAGGATCAACACAGCAAAAACCAAAGGGAGTTCATTCACTTAATCAATGCTATCATCACTATCACACTCAATGGAGCTTGCTTGAGAGTTGCTACTTTTCATCTCTTCATCAGAGTGTTCCTGATAAAGGACAGGACCCAAAGGTCAGTTCAAATTGCCAATCTTCAGGTAGGTACCTTAGCACATAATGCCTGGGCCAACAACTGGCCTCATCTTTACACCTTTATAGATCTCTGGGCCACTGCCAATGTGTTGACCATCTCTTCTGACCAAGTCAAACAATTCCTATCCAAGATTGTCTCTCTTGGGTTTAAAGAACTCACAGAATCTCTTTCGTCCTGAGAGATTATACCCAAAATATAAATGAAGGTCACATATTTTCTACACATATTAAAGTCATAATACAATGTCTCACTATGGCACTTCTTATCCTCTTTGGAGTTCTACACATTGAACAAAACCTAGGCCCTCATTTTGCTCTTCAGAATACACAATAGTAACTCTTGAACAAGATATTCAATGGGACACTAACCTGCTTTACTGGTCTCTTGCTGTAGTTGCCAAAATGTTTTCCATAAACAAGTCTAAATTAAATTAACTATTCAATTCTTTAGCTATCAAACAAACATCATGGGTAAATTGTAATAGAGATTGATCCCATTGTTTATTCAATTCTATTGTTATAATGGAAAAATTAAATTGCATACATTTAAGGTATAGAACTTGATGTTTTAATTGTCTATATCCATACCTACATCTATCGAATTACAAAATCACAATCATCTAACTACCCATCACCTCACAGCTACTATTTCTCTCTCTCTTTTTTTTTTTTGGCCTAACTCTATTTTTGATGCATAACTCATTATGTGAGTAGCAATCATTTTCATATCAAATTACCGATGGCATTTTTCACAGAACTAGAACAAAAAATATCACAATTCATATGGAAACACAAAAGACCCCAGATAGCCAAAGCATTCTTGGGAAAGAAGAATGGAGCTGGATGAATCAACCTTCCTGACTTCAGATAATACTACAATGCTACAGTCATCAAGATAGAGTGGTACTGGCACAAAAACAGAAATATAAACCAATGGAACAAGGTGGAAAGCCCAGAAATAAATCCATGTAACTATGGGTACCTTATTTTTGACAAAGCAGGCAAGAATATACAATGGGGCAAAGACAGCCTCTTCAATAAATGGTGCTGGGTAAACTGGAGAGCTACATGTGAAAGAATGAAATTAGAACACTTCCTAACACCATACACAAGGATAAACTCAAAATGGATTAAAGACCTAAATGTAAGACCAGAAACTATAAACTCTTAGAGGAAAAATAGGCAGATCTCTTGATGACGTAAATCAAAGCAAGATCCTCTATGACCCACTTCCTAGAGTGATAAATAAAAACCAAAGTAAACAAATGGGACCTGATTAAACTTTAAAGCTTTTGCATAGCAAAGGAAACTATAAGCAAGGTGAAAAGACAACCCTCCGAATGGAAGAAAATAATAGCAAATGAAACAACTGACAAAGGATTAATTTCCAAAATATACAAGCGGCTGATACAATTCAATACCAGAAAAGCAAACAACCCAGGCAAAAAGTGGGGAAAAGACCTAAACTGACATTTCTCCAAAGACATACAGATGGCTAACAAATACCTGAAAAGATGCTCAACATTGCTCATTATTAGAGAAATGCAAATCAAAACTACAATGAGATATCACCTTACACCGGTCAGAATAGCCCTCATAAAAGGTCTACAAACAATAAATGCTGGGAAGGGTGTGCAGAAAAGGGAACACTCTTCCACTACTGTGGGAATGTAAATTGATTCAGCCACTATGGAAGATGGTATGGCGATTCCTTCAAAAAATAAGAATAAAAGCACCATATGACCCAGCAATCCCACTCCCTAGGCATATACTCTGAGGAAACCAAAATTGAAAGAAACATATGTATACCATTGTTTATTGAAGCACTATTTATAATAGCTAGAACATGAAAGCAACCTAGGTCCATCGACAGATGAATGGATGAAGAAGTTGTCATGTATATTCACGATGGAATATTACTTAGCAATAAAAAGGAACACATTCGAGTCACTTCTAATGAGGTGGATGAATCTAGAACCTATTATATAGAGTGAAATGAGTCAGAAAGAGAAAGATAAATACTGTATTCTAACACATATATACGGAATCTAGAAATATGGTACTGAAGAACTTATTTACAAGCCAACAATGGAGAAACGGACATAGAGAATAGACTTATGGACATGGGAACAGAGGAGGAGAGGGTGAGATGTATGGAAAGAGTAACATGGAAACTTACATTCAGTTCAGTTCAGTCGCTCAGTTGTGTCCGACTCTTTGCGACTCCATGAATCACAGCACGCCAGGCCTCCCTGTCCATCACCATCACCCGGAGTTCACTCAGACTCACGTCCATTGAGTCTGTGATGCCATCCAGCCATCTCATCCTCGGTCGTCCCCCTCTCCTCCTGCCCCCAATCCCTCCCAGCATCAGAGTCTTTTCCAGTGAGTCAATTCTTCACATGAGGTGGCCAAAGTTCTGGAGTTTCAGCTTTAGCATCATTCCTTCCAAAGAAATCCCAGGGCTGATCTCCTTCAGAATGGACTGGTTGGATCTCCTTGCAGTCTAAGGGACTCTCAAGAGTCTTTTCCAACACCATAGTTCAAAAGCATCAGTTATTCGGCGCTCAGCCTCCTTCACAGTCCAACTCTCACATCCATACATGACCACAGGAAAAACCATAGCCTTGACTAGACGGACCTTAGTCGGCAATGTAATGTCTCTGCTTTTGAATATACTGTCTAGGTTGGTCATAACTTTTCTTCCAAGGAATAAGCATCTTCTAATTTCATGGCTTCAGTCACCATCTGCAGTGATTTTGGAGCCCCCAAAATAAAGTCTGACACTGTTTCCACTGTTTCCCCATCTATTTTCCATGAAGTGATGGGACCGGATGCCATGATCTTCGTTTTCTGAATTTGAGCTTTAGGCCAACTTTTTCACTCTCCACTTTCACTTTCATCAAGAGGCTTTTTAGTTCCTCTTCACTTTCTGCCATAAGGGTGGTGTCATCTGCATATCTGAGGTTATTGATATTTCTCCCGGCAGTCTTGATGCCAGCTTGTGTTTCTTCCAGTCCAGCGTTTCTCACAATGTACTCTGCATAGAAGTTAAATAAGCAGGGTGACACTATACAGCCTTGATGTACTCCTTTGAAACCAGTATGTTGTTCCATGTCCAGTTCTAACTGTTGCTTCCTGACCTGCATACAGGTTTCTCAAGATGCAGGTCAGGTGGTCTGGTATTCCCATCTCTCTCAGAATTTTCCACAGTTTATTGTGATCCACACAGTCAAAGGCTTTGGCATAGTCAATAAAGCAGAAATCGATGTTTTTCTGGAACTCTCTTGCTTTTTCCACGATCCAACACATGTTGGCAATTTGATCTCTGGTTCCTCTACCTTTTCTAAAACCAGCTTGAATGTCAGGAAGTTCGTGGTTCACGTATTGCTGAAGCCTGGCTTGGAGAATTTTGAGCATTACTTTACTAGCATGTGAGATGAGTGCAATTGTGCAGTAGTCTGAGCATTCTTTGGCATTGCCTTTCTTTGGAATTGGAATGAAAACTGACCTTTTCCAGTCCTGTGGCCACTGCCGAGTTTTCCAAATTTGCTGGCATATTGAGTGCATCATCTTTCAGGATTTGAAACAGCTCAACTGGAATTCCATCACCTCCATATGTAAAATAGTTAGCCAATGGGAATTTGAGGAAACTCAAACAGGGGCTGTGTATCAACGTAGATGGGTGAGGTGGGGTGGGGAGGGAGATGGGAAGGAGTTTCAAAACTGAGGGGAAATATGTATACCTATGGAGAAGGAAATGGCAGCCCACTCCAGTGTCCTTGTCTGGAGAATCCCAGGTACGGGGGGCCTGGTGGGCTGCCATCTGTGAGGTCACACAGAGTCAGACACAACTGAAGCGACTTAGCAGCAGCAGCAGCAGCAGCATGGATGATTCATGTAGAGATTTGACAGAAAACAGCAAAATTCTGTAAAGCAATTATCCTTCAATAAAAAAATTAATTTTAAAAAATAGAATGAAGGGACAGTAATACCATCCTTTAAAAATAAAATAGATTATAATGTAATACCATGAACAATAGTACATCAACAAACTGTATAATTTAGACAAAACTGACAAATTCCTAGAAAGACACAAACTGTTAAAATTGCTCAAAAAGTAAAAGAATATCTAAATCCAACTATATAAGAAAGTAAAGTCACTGAATAAGTAATTTAACAACTTACCACAAAGAAAATCCCAGGCCAAAAGGTTTTCTCTAGTGAATTCTACCAAAATATTAATACCAAGTTTCACAAAGTCAAAGAAAGAACAGAAGAGACAAGAACATTTAACATCCTATGAGGCATTGCTGCTGTTGTTGTTTAGTCACTAAGCCATATCTGACTCTCTGTGACCTCATGGACTGCAGCACAACAAGCTTCCTTGTCCTCCACTATCTCCCGGAGTTTGCTCAAACTCATGTCCATTGAGACAGTGATGCTATATAACCATCTTATCCAAGAGCCAACTCATTGGAAAAGCCTCTCATGCTGGGAAAGATTGAAGGCAAAAGGAGAAGCTGGATTCAGAGGATGAGATGGTTAAGAGGTAAGTATTACCCTGATACTGCTGCATAGACCAATAATAACTTTAAGAAACAGAGATGCAAAAATTCTCAAGGAAACACTAGAAAATCCAATTCAGAAATATATAAAAAGGACTGTACATCATGACAAAATGGGATTTATCCCCAGAATGCAAAGTTGGCTTAACATCCAAGAGTTATTTAATATAAAATACCACACAAAAAAGGGGGCATACATAATTATCACAATAGAGAAAAATCATTTGACAAAATCTATCACCCATTCATTGATACAAAGATATTAATAAACACTTAATCAAGCTGGGAATGAGAGTGAACATCTTCAATCTGATAAAAGGCATCTAGGGAAAATCCCAGACATAACATCATGTTTAATGATGAAAGGCTGAATGCTTTCCCCCACAAGGTTGGAAACAAGGAAGTGCATTCTAGCTGCTTCAGTTGCATAGTACTGGAGATTCTTGCCAGGGAATTTAGGCATAAATAAATAAAATGTGTCTACATTGGATAAGAGGAAGTAAAAGTGCTTATTTACAGATGACATAATCTTGTATATAGAAAATCTTAAGGAATCCACAAAAATGAGTTCAGTAAGAATGCACGATAGAAGATCAATATTTAAAAATTCAACAGTCTTTCTATAAGTAGCAATGAACAATCCAAAAATAAAATTAAAAACAATTATATTTACAATATCAAAAAGATAAAATATTATGAGTAAATTTTTAAAAGTAGTATAAAACTTATAATCCAAAAACTGACAAAATATTATTGAAAGAAATTAAAGAACATACAAATTAATGGAAAGACAGCCCAAGTTCATGGATTAAAAACTTAATATTGCTCAGATGGTAATATTCCCCCAAACTGATCTACGGATTCAACATAATCCGTAACAAAATCTTGGCTGGTTTCTTTGGGATACTGATAAACTAATTTTGAAATTCACATTGAAAGTCTAGGTACCCAGAATAGCCAAAACATTCTAGAGAAAGAAAAAAAAACTGAAGATTCACACATCCTGATTTCAAAACTAACTACAGAGCAACAGCCATCAAAGACCACGTGGTGTTTCATAAAGATAGCTATCTAGATTAATAAAATAGAATTAAGGAACCAGAAACACGTATAAATAAAGGAAAAAGTCTTTTAACAAATGATTCTGGGACAACCAAAAGCTACGTGAAAAAGAATGAAGTTGGACCCCCTTCTTACAATACACACAAAACATAACTCAAAATAAATCATAATCTTAATGTAAGATATAAAAGTATAAAACCTTAAAAGAAGAGAGAGGAGTAAATCTTTGTGATCTTAGGTTACACAAAACATTTATGAAAGACAAAAGGAAAAATAAGCTAAGCTGGATTTCATGAAAATGTAAAACTTCAATGCTTCAATGAACATCATAAAGAAAGTGAAGAGGCAACCCACTGAATGGGAGAAAAGTATTTGCAAAGCATAGGTACAATAAAGGACTCGTATCTAGAATGTAAACAGAACACTTAATACTAAAAGAAAATAATAATTTAAAATGGCAAAGGATCTGAATTGACATTCAGTTGGGCAACCCTGTGCTGCAGTCAGTCATAGTCAACTCTTTGCAACCCTGTAAACTGTAGCCCATCAGCCTCTTCTGTTCATGGGAGTTCCCAGGCAAGAATACTGGAGTAGGTTATCATCTTCCTCCTCCAGGGGATCTTTCTGACTCAGGGACTGAATCTGTGTCTCCTGTGCTCCTGCACTGCAGGAAGATTCTTTACCCACTGAGCCACTGAGGAAGCCCAAAATGTATCACAGACAATAAAAGTTAAAACCGTAAAACTTTAAGATAAAACATAGAAAAAAAAATTCCAAGATCTAGGGCTACTCAGTGTCATATCTTTTTACCTTTTCATGCTGATGCTGGGAAAGTTTGAGGGCAAGAAGAAAGGTGGGGACAGTAGATGAGATGGTTTGATGGCATGAGTGAGTCAATGGACATGAGTTTGAGCAAACTCAGAGAGATAGTGAAGGAGAGGGAAGCCAGCGGTGCTGCAGTTCATGGGGTCGCAAAGAATCAGACACAACTTAGCAACTAAACAACAAGTTCTACTCAATTAATTCCTTTTTAAAATTAAAGTGTAGTTGATTTATACTATTGTGCTAACTTCTGGTGTACAGCAAAGTGATTCAGTTAAATATATATATGTACACACACACATAAATGCTTTTCATATTTTTTTCTGTTATGGTTTATTACAAGATATTGAATATAGTTCCCTGTGCTACACAGCAGAGAAGGCAATGGCAGCCCACTCCAGTACTCTTTCCTGGAAAATCCCATGGTGAAGGAGCCTGGTGGGCTGCAGTCCATGGGGTCACGAAGAGTCAGACACGACTGAGCAACTTCGCTTTCACTTTTCACTTTCATGCATTGGAGAAGGACATGGCAACCCACTCCAGTGTTCTTGCCTGGAGAATCCCAGGGACGGGGAGCCTGGTGGGCTGCTGTCTATGAGGTCACACAGAGTCAGACATGACTGAAGCGACTTAGCAGCAGCTGCAGCAGTGCTATACAGTAGGACCTCGTTGTTTATCTATTTTATTAATATTTATAGTAGTTGGTATTAGCTAATCCCAAACTCCTAATTAATCCCTCCCTTACCCCTTTTTCCCTTTAGTAACCATGTTTGTTTTCTATGCCCATGAGTCTGTTTCTCTTCTGTAAATAAAATCATTTGTATATTTTTTATTCCACATATAAGTTATATCATATGATATTTGTCTCTCTCTTTCTGGCTTATTTCACTTACTATGCTAATCTCTAGGTCCATCCATGTTGCTGCAAATGGTGTTATTTCATTCTTTTGATGGCTGAGTTATATTCCACTGTGTTATATGTACCACATCTTCTTTATCTATTCCTCTGTGGATGGACATTTAGGCTACTTTCATGTCTTGGCAAGTGTAAATAATGCTGCTATGAATATAAGGGTGCATGTATCTTTTCAAATTAAGAGTTTTCTCTAGATTTATGCTCAGGGATTGCTGGATCATATGACAACTCTATTTTCAGTTTTTAAGGAACCTCCATAATGTTATCCATTATGAGAGAACATTATCATAAAGAAAGCTGAGTGCTGAAGAATTGATGCTTTTGACTGTACTGTTAGAGAAGATGCTTGATAGTCCCTTGGACTGCAAGGAGATCAAACCAGTCAATCCTAAGGGAAACTGACTCACTGGAAAAGACCATGGTGCTGGGCAAGATTGACAACAGGAGGAGAAGGGGATGACAGAGGATGAGATGGTTGGATGGCATCACCTGCTCGATCGACATGAGTTTGAGCAAGCTCCAGGAGCTGGTGATGCACAGGGAAGCCTGCTGTGCTTTAGTTTATGAGGTCACAAAGAGTCGGACATGACTGAGCGACTGAACTGAACTGAACTGAACTGAACTGATAAGGTTCTTCAGAGTGACTGCACCAGTGTATACTCCCACTAACAGTGTAGAAGGGTACCCTTTTCTCCACACTCTCTCCAGCATTTACTATTTGTAGACTTTTTGATAACGGCTATTCTGACTGGTGCGGTGATACCTCATGGTAGTTTAGATTTGTATTTATCTAATAATTAGCATTGTGGAGCATCTTTTCATATTAGACAATTAATTCTTGATGCTAAGTCATGATCCATGAGAGGAAAAACTGATAGATTGGACCTCATCAAAACTAGAAATTTTGCTGTCAAATACCATGGGAAAAAGCGTAAAAGACAAGCAATGAGATAAGAAGAAATACTGCAAGCAACATATCTAACAGAGAGTAATATTAAAGAATATGTAACTCCCAAAGCTCAACAGTTAAATAAACAGAGAATCCCATCAGAAAACAGGCAAATGACATTTTACCACAGAGGACCTACGGATGGCTAATAAGCATGTGAAAAGATGTTGAACATTATTAGCCATCAAGAGAAGGGATAGTAAAATCACAATGAGATATGACTACACATCTATCAGAATGGCTAAAATGTAAAAATAACAACACTACATGCTGGAAAGGATGAGGAGAAACTGGATCACTCATACATTGCTGGTGGGAATGTGAAATGACATACAGTCATTCTGGAAAACTGTTCAACAGTTTCTTACAAAACTAAACATGCACTTACCAAACGTCCCAGCAATTGCATTCCTGAGCATTTATCCTAGAGAAATGAACACTTAGCATCCCACAAAAGCGTATATATGAATGTTCATAGCAGCTTTATTCATAATAGCCCAAAACTAGAATCAGCCCATATGTCCTTCAACAGCTGAATGGTAAAACAAACAGTGGTACATGCTTCCCATGGATTACCCTCCAGCAATAAGAAAAGAATGAACTATTGCTACAAGCAACAGCTTGGATGAATCTTGAGTGAATAATGCAAATCATAAGAGGTACCCCAAACTAGCTCTCACTCCTAATCCAGCAGAACCATGGTGTTCCGGAATTACAAACTGAAAGCCACCAGTGGCCCAGACACCTAAGGTGCTCACTATTAAAGCTGCCAGTTTGCACAAGACCATTGCCTTCCTCTAGGGCCCTGAAGTAGATGTGGATACACTGTCCCCAAAGCTCTTTCTGGGAGGGCAAGGTCAGAGTCACTAAAGGTCAGAGTACCTTCTTTTCCCAGCAGTATTTCTATTTCTCAGACCCAACTTTAGCTTCTGACATTTCAATCAAAACTCCTACTATTTCTTCACTATTTCTACCTGCTCAGAGTTTTAGGAGAACAGTTGTTTTCTTCCTTCAAGTTTCTTGCACTAAGCTAAGAAATTCAGAGACCACCAAAGTACCTAATCGAAAACCAAACGATATAGCTGTACAGACTTCGGGCTTTCTGGAACTTGGATATCTCCATCTTAGCAGACTCCTTGCATACAAGAGCTCCTCTCTGTTAACCAGAAAATGCTGCATCCTGGAGTCAGACCTTAGCAAACCAGAAGAGCAGGATGTTTGTGGTCCCTGGCTTCTTTGCTGTGTGAATGGAAATCTGACCTCTGTGACATTTTCTAGAGATGTTCCCAGCCAAAGGTCACAACCGAGACCCCCACACCCAGTTCTCTCATACTGGAACCAGAACCTTTCTACAGTAAATAATGGCTTCATCACTATGGTTTAAAAGAAAAACAAATATGACATTCAATGAAGAGCATCACAATCTTGTTCATTCCAATCCAATCATATTTTTCAAAGGAGAGAGATTGGCAGTGTGACTGCTCACTTCCATGCACACAAATCCTGTAGGCAGCCTTTAACAGAGCATTCAGCTGAACTCTGGAACATGATGAGCTGCTTCCCTCCAACAGAGTTAGGCAAGGTGCCTGCAGTACAGGACTCCCTCCCTGAGAAATAAACTGAGCTTATTTGGCTGCATTCAATGGTCTAGCCAAGTCACATACCTTCGGCTCCCCCAAGTCAAAAATATACCCCATTCCTGAACAGGAAAAACAGTTGGAAACCAAAAGTGTGATTTTAGTCTCATTCTGATGGATCTTGTGACATCTAGGTCTCTAAACCTCTCAATAATAATTTTTCAAGGCCATCTGGAATAAATAGAAGTCCCACTGAAAGCTGCATGTATGAAAATTGTGGTATTTTAAGTGGATTTTGTCCTTAAATGCATAAACTAAAAAAGCATGCAAGCAATTGGATTAGAAAAGCGAGGTGCTTTTAAAAAAACCTCTCTAATTGGTATTAAGTCACCAAACATTGTCAAACACATATCACTTGCTTAATTATTTTGTGTGTGCATGTGTATATCTTTATAACTTCATAAACATATAAATGAGAAGGAGATGCAGATTTAATGTACATCCATATGGCAATAAATACAAAAGCTGCCAGATTGTAAAATGCTATACTAATGCTAAAATGATACCATTTTTTTTCTTTCGCTTTGCTTCCAAGTCACAAAGAACAAATTCAGAGTAGAGATGAGAAGCAAGGATCCTCAGCTAAAAAGTGACACACGCACAGACCTTTTGTCCAGTAATGCAAAGTATTTTTTAATACCTGTCTTCAGGTCAGTATTCTATTTGTCTAATTATCTTTCATTAATCTTACAGTGAGTTTATGCATAAAATGATTTCTACATGTCCATTAAAATTTTTATTGAAGAAGTTGTTCAGTCGCTAAGTCATGTCCGACTCTGAGACCCCATGGACCACAACACGCCAGGCTCTTCTGTCCTCCACTATCTCCTGGTATTTGCTCAGATTCATGTCCATTGAAGAAATTTTTCATAAATAGCCTACTATGCATCATTCACCCCAATAAGCTTCATTTCAGCATGACTTCCATTAATTTTGGGCTTCCCTGGTAGCTCAGATGGTAAAGCGTCCACCTGCAATGTGGGAGACACAGCAGACGGGAGTTCGACCCCTGGGTAGGGGAAGATCCACTATAGAGGTACCTACTCCAGTTATTCTTGCCTGGAGAATTTCACAGACAGAGGAGCCTGGTAGGCTACAATCCATAAGGGCACAAAGAGTCAGACACGACTGAGCAACTAACACTTTCACTTTTTCACTTTTTAATGAGTTTTAGTTGGTGTATTACACTCACTGTACCACTTTCAGCAAAACCAATCACAGAAATAATAAATACGTTTGCCTCTAGTGTACATGACAAATAGGCTCAAATGGTTTTTCAGCCTTCAAGATGTTGTGCCAGTTAATCTCCTATGTAGCAAAGTCTCAGCCGTGAGGCTTCTGCTGAGTTGGCCATCATCCCAAGGTCAAAGTCTCCTCCCGGTTATACTGGGCATCTTTTTACCATCCTTCCAAGCCTTCAACCTAATTTCTTCGCTGCCTGCACTGTCTGCCAGCCTGGCAGGCCCATGCTTATTTGCATATTCTCTCAAATGGCTCTTTTCTAAAGCTGCCTCCTCCAGAAGAGAGAGAATGGTCGCTCCTATGGGAAGTGCTACCCTCACTTGGTTATTTCAGTAATAAAACACATTGTTATTATCTACATGATGAACCCCGGGGATAAGCGCTGGTTTCAAGATTCATTTTCTCTGGGACCCCTCATTTGAAGTTGAGAAAAAGCTTTATTTCACTGGCTCCTCATGATCCAAGATTGTATGAGCTGCCCTGGCTGAACTCATTCACACTACCCTCCAAAGACTGTGTCTACTCAGACCAAAATGAGCAAAACAAAACAAAACAAAACAAAACAAAAAAACAATGGTCATTCATAGAAATAGGCCATGAACAGAGCAGTGCAACTGACATGGCTAATGAGGCAACTGCCAACATTCAAGGGTAAAATGCCTTGGCCTCTTACAAATCTTGTGAAGTGGATGCACCAAAATTTAAGTCCACATGGAGCATAGTTAAAAATACGTTAAGGTCTTCATTTTTCTTATATGGAAAAAAAATCTTTCCTCTAACCTAAATCCTTCTCCCCCAACCAAAAAAAAAAAACAAAACCATAATTCTTTCATGTAAATCGTTGTTGAAAGCATTTACGATATCTGGATATCTAAATCCTTATTTAAGAGGGGAAAAGAAGAGCTGCAAAATTTACCTTTAAAGAGTGATTTTTATTAAACATTGTTAAAGGTGCCTTAACATGCTGGAACCTGTTATTTGCAGACAGTCACCTCAGGTCTCCATTCCACTTATTTTGTATAGACACATAGCCCAAAAAGAAGGTAGAGGCTTTTACTATGGAGAAAAGTGCGTGCTCAGTCATGTCCAACTATTTGAGACCTGATGGACTGTAGCCCACCAGGCTCCTCTGTCAGATTTTTCCAGCAAGAATACTGGAGTGGGTTGCCATGCCCTCTTCCAGGGGATCTTCCTGACCCAGGGATCGAACCCGTGTCTCCTCCATCTTCTGCACTGCAAGCAGACTGTTTACCGCTGAGCCACCAGGGAAGCCCTATGGAGAATAGTAGGGAGGCTCTTTAAAAAACTAAGAGTTATCATACAATTCTGCAATCCCACTCCTGGGCATATATCCAGCGAAAACTGGAAAAGACACATGCACCCCTATATTCATAGCAGCACTATTCACAATAGCCAAGACAAGGAAGCAACCTAAATGTCCATCAACAGATGAACGGATAAATATGTGTTATATATATATATATAGTGCAATGCTGCTGCTGCTATTAAGTCGCTTCAGTCATGTCCGACTCTGTGTGACCCCAGAGACGGCAGCCCACCAGGCTTCCTCGTCCCTGGGATTCCCCAGGCAAGAACACTGGAGTGGGTTGCCATTTCCTTCTCCAATGCATGAAAGTGAAAGTGAAGTCACTCAGTGGTGTCCGACTCCTAGCGACCCCATGGACTACAGCCCACCAGGCTCCTCCGTCCATGGGATTTGCCAGGCAAGAGTACTGGAGTGGGTTGCCATTGCCTTCTCTGAGTGTAATACTACTCAGCCATAAAAAATAATGAAACAATGCCATTTGCAGCAACATGGATGGACCTAGAGGTTATCACACTAAGTGAAGTAAGTCAAAGACAAAAATCATATGATAGCACTTATATGTGGAACCTTAAAAATAATACAAATGAACTTATTTACAAGAAAGAAACAGACCTGTAGACAGAGAAAACAAATTTATGGTTGCCAAAGGGGAAATGGGTGAGGGGGTGAATTAGGAGTTTAGATATGAACAGATACACACTACTATATATAAAGTAGATAAACAACAAGGACCTACTATATAGCACAGGGAACTATATTCAATGTCTTACAATAAGCTATAATGGAAAAGAATCTGAAAAAGGATATATATATGCTATATATTATACATGTATATATATTATATATTACACATGTATATATGTTATATATACTTAACATATATATATATATATATATATAAAACTGAATCACTTTGTTGTACACCAGAAACATATTATAAATCAACTATACATCAATAAAAAGAATAAATAAAAAGGATGGCAAGGGTTTTTTGAGGTTTGTCTGAGAATTTAATTAACATTAAAACATATCAGACAGGCTATGTGTCTCAGCTGGTTTTAAATGCCAACTCCCGTACTTACTAGGATGTAAATTTAGGCAGGTTATACATCTCATCAATTACCTGTTTTCTTATCTTCAAATGGGTTTTTTTTCACACCTATGTCAGAGGGTTGTTTTGAGAATTAAATGAGAAAAATATATGTTATGCCTTTGGCATAAGGCTTGGCTCAGTAGGTAGCCCAAAACACTAATATATCTTCACAGAAAGTCAGGCCTAGCTATCTGGGTCAAACCATCAGTTTACAGCACTTCTCTTTGCCTAAGTCTTGAAGTTTTCCACTTTTTATTTGGTTATACTCCAATAAAACTTTACTTACAAAAACAGGTGGAAACAAGATTTGACCCAAAGTTTGCAAACTGTAGTACAGATAATATGTCTAATGCAGATGCTAGAAATACTGTGTATGTGTGTGCATATATATAGCTTAGATATGATTTTTCTAAAGTTTGATTTGGTGTATATTTATCAGTGTGTTGGCTATCTGCATGTTTGTGTGAAAGGGCCTTGTGAATGTTCACCCAAAAGAATTTTGGAGAAATGTGTCTGAGTATTTTATACATAAAGGAGATTTTTTTCATAAAAGACAAGTTCTTCCATTACTGTTACATAATCTATCAAATGCAAATATTTGTATAGCCCTCTGAAAAGGACTCCACATGGGTTCCCCACATGGGTAAAGATAACAAAACATGAGTAATAAGTGAAAGTGAAAGTCACTGAGTCATGTCTGACTCTTTGTGACTTCATGGAATATATATATACCACACACACACACACACATATATATACACAGTTCATGGAATTCTCCAGGCCAGAATACTGGAGTGGGTAGCCTATCCCTTCTCCAGTGGATCTTCCCGACTCAACAATTAAACTGGTTTCCTACACTGCAGGCAGATTCTTTACCAGTTGAACTACCAGGGAAGCCCATGAGTTATAATCATAGCCATAATTCTTTAGTACATATCATATGCTAGGTGCTGAATCTTTGATATACATTATATAGATGCTAACGTGGAGTTCTTTACTCTTGCATGTGAATTAAAAGCTTGATGTGGTCAGTGAAAGACTGACAATAAGTGAAAGTTGCTCAGTTGTGTCCAACTCTTTGTGACCCCATGGACTTTACAGTCCACGGAATTCTCCAGGCCAGAATTCTGGAGTGGGTAGCCTTTCCCTTTTCCAGGGGATCCTCCCAACTCAGAGATCGAACCCAGGTCTCCCACATTGCAGGAAGATTCTTTATCAGCTGAGCCACAAGGGAAGCCCACTTCCAAATACATCACACTATTAATACTCCTTCCCATGCACTCAGGTATGGCCTGATCTCTTATTCCTTCCTAAGTACTGCATAGGCAGATAGAATGGGCTGTAAGTTATTTCCTATTGGAGCTTTGCCAGGCCAACTTTATGGATTAGTATGTGGTTTGTTTTCAAAAATGTTCTGTACGTGTTTGAGAAGAAAGTGTATTTTTCTAATTGGATGCTGGTCTCCTACAATGAGTTTGTTAAGCATGTTGCTCAAATCCTCTGTATCCTTACTCATTTTTTGTTCATTTCATTTTGCAGTTTCTGAAAGAGGTTAGTAGATTTTAAAATTTCTCTAATAGCTCTACCCATTTTCACTTTACATATCTCAAAACTATGGTATTAAGTGCTACAGGTCTAGAATTATTATCTGAACAACTGAACATTTCATCATTATTCAGTGATCCTGTTTATTCCTCCAAAAGGTTTTGCCTTAGTTAATTTAGCTACATCAGTTCCCCTCTGGTTAGTATTTGCATAGGATATCTATTCCAATCCTATCAGTGTCCTAATGTTTTAGCTTTGTCTCTCATACACAGAATATAGCTAGATTTTGTACGGTCATCAGTTGAAATAATCTATGCCTTTTAACTGGTGAGTTTAGTCAACTTCTATTTATTGTAGTAACTGAGGAGTTGGCTGCCAAGATCAAAAGGACTTTTTAAAAAGTACCTTCTTGTATCCTAGCTGTAACCTGGTAACTCTAGTTGATTTCTAAACACTCTGCTTGTATTCACTCTCTTGTAAGAAGTTAGCAAAAGTCCAATGATCTCCATGAGTGAATCTGAGCTGATACTATACAGTTATGGGGAAAGGTCAATTAATGCAAGGAACAGTGCACACAAGCCTAATCCATTTGATGTAAATCAATGCACTGCACACTTTCAGTTGCTCTGTATTCCTTCAGAAATGTGCATGGAAGTGATTCATTAGAACTATACTCTTCACAGAAACAAACCAATTCTCTTAGGCTCACTAGGGCATCTCCACTGGTAAAATTCAAAAACCAATCAAACTGAATAAGAAGCCCTCTTTGCAGACATTTACATCGAGAAAGAACATGATTCTTGACAATTCAGAGTAAATGAAGTGCAAATTATTCTCATAATATATACCAGAATTGAAGCTTAAATTGTGAGTAAAAAGAGCCCACAGTTTAATCAGAAAAATATATTTATTGGTAATTCCCATGAGCTCATATTTGATGCATTTATATCATAGGATAACAAGTCCAAAACTATTGCTAAGGTATAAATATGGAATTTATGCCAAATTTGCATTATTTAATTTTATTTTGAATTTGCATGTATGCCTATATTTGAATATTTATAATATTCCAGAAAAAGCACAGTGGAATGTGCAAGACAGATTTATTTAGTGTAATGCTCTGAAATGTGTCAAAGTCTTCAACACTGTTCTTAGAGGCAAAATGGCAGAAATAACAAATGGGATGCAATAAGACCAACTGAATAATCTGCAAAGTCCAATACCTAGCAAAGCTGGAAAGCTTTTCTGCCAATAAATATTTTACTAAAAGTTTAGACAAATATTTCTGTAAGCTTACAATGACATTGTATTAGAAGATATATACCATTAATTGGATTCTTCATTACACTTTAATGGAAGACCAAATATTCCCATCTATACCTTTTTTCCCCTAATCTCAGTGACTAAATATCTCATCTTATTTGGCACAGAATGTTGATATTAGCTTCCCAACTGCAAAGCACTGTCAAAATAGCTTGTCCCTAGAATGTGTTCTTTGTGGAGTTTCAACAATAAGATTCTGAACCTCACTGTATTTAGTGGCCCCTCAGATACCCAGAGCAGTTGAGGAATGCAGTGTTCTAGTCTAGGGCTCCTCAACCTCTGGGGATCAAATGCCTGATGATCTGAGGAAGAGCTGATAAAATAATAATAGAAATAAAGTGCACAATAAATGTAATGCACTTGAATCATCCCCACACCATCCCCAGTCCATGAGAAATTGTCTTTCATGAAACCAGTCCCTAGTGCCAAAGAAGTTGGCGGGTGCTGGTCTAGTCAACTTAATTTACAGTTAACCGGGGGCAATGCTCTTATGAAGTGAAACTGCTCTAGGGGGAGGCTGCTGCAGCAGACTGAGCTCCACTTCTCTCCTGGATGAGGGCAGCCCGTGCACTAACTGATCTAAGCCCTCAGTCGTGGACGTTTAGAACCTACAGTCCCTCTCCAACCCCAAGACTTCGCTCTTCTAATCACACCATTAGCTCTCGTATCAGCTCACTTGAAAAGAGGCTCATGAGTACTCAAAGTCCAGGCTATCTTGGGTGGCTCTGGCTGAAGAGAGTAAGCCTTTTATTTCTGTGTGCCGTTATTAATTTCCTGCTTCATTTAATTTTTAAACAGAGAACAAGCAATGGCAATCCACTCAAATATCTCTGTACTGTACTAGTGTGAGAGTTCCATGGATTCTTTGGAATGTGACAACAGCCAATCATCAGAAAAATCAACAATCGATGTCTAACTTATCACCTCTGCCTTTCAGTCTCAGAGTTTATTTAGCCAAGGCTGCTTTCCTCATTAAGGACTCCCAGAATAGCAAGAAGCTAATGAAATAACCAGCCAGTAGTCTTTAGAAACCAAAAAGCAGACGTGTGTAATTTATCAAAGCCATAATTAAGCATCATTTTTAAAACTTTTAATATTTATTTTTATTATGAAAGCAATGCATACTCGTAAAGAAAATTAAAATCCTTCAAACAAACAGAGAAAGAAAATAAGTCACTAATTGAGCTCTTGATATTTTCGTATTTTTCTTCCATTCTTTGCCTTTTATGCTTAGATTTGAGAGGGATGGAAAGATGATTTGCCTCTCTCCTTCCACCCCTGCCCCTTTGCTCTCTCACATAATTGTTGTCAAAGTGGGCCCATAACTGTCTATCTCTTTTCCCCTTAGCATTAAATCACTACCAATTTTCCATACTCTAAAAAGGATGTTTAAATGGTTTTGAAATAATCCCTCAAGTGGATGTACTGAGATTTCTTGAACCATTCACCTACACGTGGATCAGATTTTTCCAATTTGTTACACTTACAAATAACTCCAAATAACTTACAAATAATGGGAGCCTCCTAGGATGCCATTGTCATGTCACCCTCTACTTTTTCCTCATGGCACTTCTCACAATTTTCAGTAATGAATTATTTATTTCATGTCTACTTTTCCCACTCTATGAAGCCAGGGACCGTGTTCACCTGGTTCCTCACAGTGCCTCCAGCACATAGCATATTGATGAGATAGTCAATAAATATTTGTAAATAAATGAATAAATAAATGAGTGAGTGATAGAAAGACATGTACAGGACTGTTTTTCAGTAAAATCCCAGAAAAGAAGTCGTGGGTCAAAGAAATAACTGTCAATGCTCTCTGTTTATCTATTTCATTTCCAAAAGAATCATTTCAATTTACATTCCCATCAACGATGTATATGAATGATGGTATTTACCAAACCTTTGTCAACATTGACTACTATCCTTTTTTTGTTTGGCGGTGGTGGTGATGTAGACCAAGTTGTTTTTTTCAATCTGAGAAATTAATTAATTAGAGAAGCAAAAAGCTTCCTACATACAATTGAAATCTGCATTTCTTTAGTACTAGTGAAGCTAAACTTTTTTTCTGTAGTTTAGAAACTAAAAATTAATCTTTTCCCTTTCTGTAAACTAGCTTTGGTTCCATGTTGCAAGTTTTCTGGTCATAGCCTTTGTTTTTCTGCTCAATTCGTTGGAGTTCTTTTTCCAGGAAAGATGTCAGCCTTTTGTCTGTTTTATTTGTTGTGCATATTTTCATCAATTTGACACATGCTTTTTCATTCTGGTTATTTTTGGACAGATAAACATTTCTCATTTTTATGTAATCATAACTGTCTATCTTTTCCTGTATTCAAATAGTCTTTTCCTTGGCTAAGATTCCCACATGAAAACTGCAGTGATCATTTAAATAATACTGCCAACTGTGAATTCAGATTAACTGGGTTCACAGACTCCTATGTATACAACTAAGCCCTAACCTGTTCAGAACTCCAGTTCTCACTTCTTTGCAAGCCTTGGCCAGTAGAAACTTAGGCAAGTTAGACTGGTCACAGCTCTCAGCACCCTCCCAGCTCTCATTAGACCCCCTTCTCAGCCTCTCTGTTTTGTCAGTGGTACCATCTTGACTCCAGACTGGAAATCAGAGCTATACCTTTAACTTGACTACAGCCTTCATTTACTTTTGTACTTCTTACATTTCTGCCATGCAAGAGTTTCTCATACCTCTGGGGTTCAACCTTCTGGTTGCCATTCCAGGACCTCCATAAGGAGACTCCCTAACCCTCCCCCAGGCATGAACCTTCTCGGGGACTTGACCTTGAGATGCCATGAGGATGCCACATCCACCCACAGTGCCTCCTTCCTTCTAAATTTTGTTGTTTATTCATTGTTTAGTCTCAAAGTCCTCTGTCCATGGGATTTCCCAGGCAAGAATACTGGAGTGGGCTGCCGTTTCCTCCTCCAGGGGATCTTCCCCACCCAGGGATGAAACCCGTGTGTCCTAAGAAGCCAGTTTCTTCCCAAGAACAAACCACCTATTCCCAGAGGCCTTTCCAAACAGATCTCTCCTTTTTCTGGCCTGCTCCTCATCCTTTAGAAAGAAAAGGGCCTTAGAAAGCAACCTGTTTAAGTCTCCCATTTTACAGAGTGGGGGTGGACCTGCCAAATCACTGGTTCCTCCCCACTCCCCACCTGTCTGTACTACATAGTTCTGCACTTTTACCATCATGAACTTGAGGCTGAAGATGGTGACCTCAGCTTTTGGAGATTTTTCTGGGCTCTAATCTCCTCCAACTGCCAGCACTATGCAGAGGTCATAATACTTACTCCACAAAGTTTGCTGATCAGAGCTAAACTGTTACATAAACAGATGAACTTTTCTCTATTTTTAAAATGTATTCCAATAAAGGTATGACATTTTAAAGACATTATTGATATTCAAATCATTTTCAAACAAAATCCATCTTTTTATTAAATATCTAAAACACCAAATCATTCTGTTCTACTGTAAGTTCTGTGAGAGCAAAGATGACACATCTCTCCTAGAATATAATGGGCAGCTTCGCAAAATTTCGTTTCACGAATGACAGACAGAAGAGGTGACTATTCTTTAATGTCATTTCATACTACTTAAGTTGATGACAGATATCTAGAAAAGACAAGCTCTAACATTCTTATTACCACATAACAGCACTAATCTAAAATTACTATTAAGAAAATCTAATTCCAAATAGCTTTTATGCCACCTTGAGAACTTTGAGCTTGGCTGGGATGCCAGCAACGTATTTGCCATCTGGGCAAAGATGTTAATTTATCATGGTGAATTTCTCCCCTCTCCTGGGAAATACACGTGTGCAGGGCAGGAAGCAATAACAGCTCTTAGCATCCTCGGCTAATTGAAGCTACGCCTGTGAGAATCCAGTGGCCTACAGCTTGAGGGACCAGAAGGACAGCACCACTGCCTAAATTGATCCATTCACTCGCTGCCTTGCCTTGTAACACATGTCAGTCTCGTCGTCCTGCTTCACTACATGAGCTCTTTCACTGCATGGGCACCTGAGCCATGAGCAGGCTCATGCACTATGGACTTCTTACCAAGACATGGTTGTGTCAAAATAGAGCCACCTTGGGAATTCCCTGGCACTCCAGTGGTTAGAACTTGGTGCTTTCACTGACGAAGCCCGGGTTCGATCCCTGGCTGGGGAACTAAGATCTCACAAGCCACGTGGCCAAAAATAAATAAAGCCATCTTTAAACAAAAGGAGAAGAAAAGGAAGCCTTTACTACAAGTATTAAAAAGGAGAGCCACAAAGAAGACAAAAGAGAGAGAAAGCTGTGCTCCATAGAAATGCCATATAGTCCTTTTCTGTAAGTGATAAGCTAGTGGATTCTAGGTGACAATTAATTACTCTTCCACTATGACTGCTGCAAAATGTAAAGATGCTAAATGTCTAAGATGCACCATGAATATGATGATCAGATTCTCTGACTTGGGTAGCTGAGGAAGCTGACCTCCTGCCACCAGCTGCCACCCTAGTGTGCCAGCCAGCACAGTGACCAGGGGAAGAATGAGCCTGGTGCAGTTTCTCAATGCCCAGTTCTGAGGTCCTCCCACAGACTCAGGGATGCACTAGAGTTGGCTACACACAGAGGGAATGTGGCCTGAGAAAAAGCCTGCAGAATCTGGGAGTCAGAAGAACTGATCAGCAACCATGTTTTGATACATTTTCAAAAACAGTCTTGGGAATTCTCGAATGAACAGGGATTTCGCTCTGGCCCCTAAACAACATATTCGCACACAGAGGCATGAAATGCAATTTCTAGGGTTTTTTTAAACAAATACAATTCTTAATAAACTAGTGCCTTCTGCCAGCTAAGCACTCTCTCTTGTCTTCTCTAGGCAGCGTGATGGCAGCCGTTTGCACTCAGCAGTTATATATCACCCGAGCACTTCTAGAATGTAGCAGTGGGAGCACAATTCAGGTCTTGGCTTGCAGCCTCGGTGGCCTCTCATGCCCGCCTCCCCCTACCCCAGCATGGACAGATGTAGTGAGTCAGAAGGTGTCCCTCGTCGCCACTGACGGTTCCTCCTGACACTTATTCACCAGGCCCCCAGTGTACTCCCACCCTGCTCAGCTTTGCGGTGATTCCTGCCTGGGCAATGAGACGCCCCTTTGCCAACCAGCCACCAGGCCTTCTCCTGGTGAGCATAAAGCTTCAGGGAAGTAGAATTCTATTTCTCTCCCAGTGGCTGCGGCAACCCTGGTCCAATCATTCATTCAAACACATGTACAAAAACGACTGGAAACGGCAATGATGTAGGTGATAATAACACCAGTGAGCATCCATGGAGTGTTCACTTTGTGGTAATGACTCACATGAAATACCTCACTGTGCTTTCACACACACACACACAAAAAACCTTGCTCATGGAGTTGCAGTCGACAGAGCCAGGGCTGTGGAATAAGCCCAAGCTGGAGCAAGATCTTTGCTGTGTCACTAAAGAGTCCAATGACCTTGAGAACGTCTTTCAACCCCTTTGGGCTTCTGTCTCATCTGACAAATAGGGAGACTTCTGCCCACTCTGCCTTCTTGCTACCAACAGTGCAACTTTACAGAGACATAGCAGAGATAAGGGATGGCAAAGCTATCAGGAACCAGAATGCACTCTCCACACAGATAAGGCTGGGACAGGCTCGGGTCCAAGGTCATGCAGCTGGTTCACAGCTAGCCTGGAACTGAGGCCCAGGCGTCAGAACTCCCAGGCCAAACAGACGGAGCTGCTGTTCTGCTCAGCTCAGCGGACCACAGAGCCCACCAGCAGCTGGCATTGAAGGCTGCTTCACACAGCAACTCCCCATGACTGACTTTCTGTCTCCTGAGACCAGCTCCTCGGCCTCACCCATCACCGCCAGCACAGATGCTTCTGTCTCTGAATTTCAAACATACACACACACTCTCACTGTCACACACTTGTGTACACCTTCTCTCACACAGATTATCAGAATTCACAGAACTGATCCTGTAAGCAGTCAGCATCCTGGGAAATTCTGGAACCCTCCAGCTATGACTACTCTTTAAGATGACGATTTCTGGAGGTGGGTAGGAATTAAGGAAATAAAATGCTTTGGGGTAGCCACGTGTTTCTCTAGCAAATTTTACTTCATTTTGGTGAATATCAGAAGATCCAAGTAACTCTGACTCTTTAGAAAGTGATTCTTCCTTTATTAGACTAGATGGCACTGTGGTATCACCCTTTTGATGACCAAGGAAATCGTATTTCACGTCAAACAATTTTGCTTCCACTGGGGACTGTCTAAGAGGCTAAGCCCTCCCCTTGAGGGGTCCTTGTTATCCTATGGAAATTTTCTGAAGGAATCTGCCAGAGGACAGCGGCTATCAAATACACAAGATCACAATGATAATAATGTGTGTTTACACACTATGTCACACTACCTGTCCAAAGGAATTTTAAAAGGCTCATGTGCCTTGTGGAACTCCAGAGAGGGCCGGGCCATAGTAGCCAAGGCTTCATTTTTCCTCTTCTGCCACAGCCATGGCTGTGAAATTCAATTTTTGCCCTCAAGAGTTTTTTAATATCAGCACCTCTCACTACACCTACAGGCTCCATTAGCCAGAGGAATTATTTTCAATATTGCCAAATTGTTTGTGAACATGTTAAACTCTAAAGTCTTGTGGTGACAATGGCTTACACAATTCTCACAATGGATTGAGGTGGCGCCCTTCCTAAGGTCAAGGTTCTCTTAGGCGGTTGGGAACAGGGGAGGTTAGTGCTGGAAGGGAAATGAAAGTTCAACAGATTCTCCCAGAATTCCAGCATTCAGAAAGGACACTGTAAACTGAGGGATGGGAAAGTGAGTAGGGGGGGTGAGGTTTCCTCTAAATCTCAATGATGACCAGAAGTTGGAGGGCTCAATTCGTCTGGGGTTGGACAGAAAAACCCACACTGGCTGTTGCATTCCAAGAGGTACCAACAAAAGCAGAGCAGCCCTGACCACGAGAAGGGAATGGGGAATTTGTCCAGGAAGCAGCCTCTGTAGCAGCAGCAATCTCTTGTGGTCAGCTCTGTGGAGAGACAGAGAGCATGACCGTGTCAACTAAACTCACCTTATCCATTCCCGGCATCCCCTGCAGCAGCCCTCTCTGTTTTATAGAGAGCAGCAGAATGGGGAGCCCTGTCTGGGGCAATTGCACCCCAAAGAGTCTTTCCTACTCCCCCCTTTATGGCACTCTCTGACCTCCGGCAACCAGGCATTGCAGCTGGCTGGAGGAAAATGCCTTCGCTTCAAAAGTGACTGGCTTTTCATAAAACAGCTCTTTCAGCATCAGCCCTAGGTTCCCAGCAAATGGACTGGCAGCGCCCCTGCTCTAAGGCTCAGGAATTTGTAACTCAGGAGAGGTTTCTCAAGACTGAGCCCCACACGGGATCCGCAGCAGCGTCCCAACCCGGCCTTCGGCCCGCGAGGTGCCCCCTTGCACTCGCAAAGCGCAGGGGATGCCCCGCGTGCAGCCAGTAGCCAGGGGCGCAAGCTGGGTACTGGGTGTCTGCAAACAGCCGCAGAGGGACATTCATTAGCCCAAGGAGAGCAGAGCCAGCGGAAAGAAAGGAGGAGCGAGGCGACAAAAGTATGGAAGGAAGAGAGAAAAACACACGTACAAACGCACAGACACACACACAGAAAAGGTTAAAGAAAAGACGGGAAGCAAAGTGAGAAAGGAAAACAGAGGGAGAAGGAAAGAGCAAGCGGCCAGGAGCTGACAAGATCCCAAGCAAGAGAAAGAGGCGAACAGACAAGCGAGGGGAAAGGCCGGGGAGGAGGGAGAAGAATGCGGGATCATCAAAGAAGAGAAAGGCGGCTTGGGAACCTGGGCGCAGAGAAAAGAGAGAGGCTGGAGGGGCTCAGGCACGCTACACGGAGAGCGCGGCTCTTTCCGGCGCTCTAGTGCGAAATCTACATTCTGTCCCCTGTCCTGGCGGCTGCCGGGGGTGAGAGGCGGGGGCTCGTCCCGGGCCTCCCAGCCGCTTCCCACCCCCCGTGCACTCTGAGCCGCCAAACAGGCCAACCCATGTGTAGACACAGGAGCCGTCCCGGGTAGGAATGGACAAGCTTCCTGCGGCCGCCACAGCGCCGTGCTCCCACGCGCCAGGGGCGCCAGGCGCCTGCCCAGCCCAGCCCGGGCGCCACTGCAGGGATGCCGAGGTGCTCCCTGGGTCACCCGCACCAATCGGCCGCGCCTTCCGATCCTCTGCCCGCCCGCCGGGCCGGGTCAGCTCCCCGGCTCGGCTCGGGAGGCGGGGGGGGCCGATCGGCCGCGGGCGCGCACTCACCTGGACGGTCTCAGCCTGGCGTCGCGCTTGCCATCCACCACGGCGGGCACGCAGCTGGTGAGCTCGGTCCAGTCGGCGTGCAGTCCGCAGCTCCAGCCCGTGGAGAACCTGGAGAAGAGCCAGGTCTCCCGCTTACCAGGCCGATGGCAAGTGCATTTCTTCTGACCCACGCGGCACTCACACGGCTGCTCCAGCTGGATGTTGCGCACCAGGTGGCGGCCGAAAGTGGTGCCTCCGGTCTTTGGATGTGGAGGAACACGATCAGGTCATCGCCCTTGATGTCGAAGTCTACCTTGCGCAGAAGGTCGCCGCGGCTGAAATTGTAACGGGGCACGAACCTGGCGGAGCTCTCATCCTCCGAGCGGTACGGGTCCGGCAGCGGGGAGCTGAACGCCTGTAGACGGAGGAGCTGGCATTCTGTGCCGGGGCACACGTATTGGAGGACGATCACCGCAAATAGGAAGAGCATCACCAAAGCCAGCAGCAGCTTGTTGGATTTCTCATCCATGTTCCCGACGCTGGGGGAAACCCAAGCTCCTTACGTCAATCCCGCAGCTCAGCCCGCGCTCGTCGCGCGCCCGCACCGCCCCCTCCCCTGGCGCAGCGGTTGCTCCCCTTTCCCCTCCCTTCGGCACCGAGTACTCCACCGCGGCGGCGGCGGCGGCGGCGGCGGCGGCGGCGGCGCCCTTCCCCGCTTCCTTCCTTCCCGGCAGGCTCAGCGCTGTGGCTTCTGCCGCACACCCCTCCTCCCCCCACCCCCTCGACTCCTTACCGCTGGCCGCCTGCCTTCTCCCCGCACCGGAGCTCTCTGGAGCGGCTTCGCGGGGTTTCGTACCCGTGGGACCCCGCCTGCCCTGGTTGCCCCACTCTCCAACTCATACCGTGGGTCCGAGCCTCCGTGCATCTCGTTCCACTCTCGGTGGCTCCGCGGCTCCCATCCCCATCCCGCTTTGCCCACCCGACTCTCCCCGGGGCTTCTGCCCCCAGTCCTCTTGGCGCGCACGCCGCCACCTCCTCGCCTGCCCAATCTCGGGCTCCTTCACCGTGCGCCTCCGAAGCCCTGCTCTTGCCCGCACCAGGTTGCCCACCTTGGGAGGCGCCTCGAGGGAGCTCAGAGCCCGGCGTTCGGGTTCCCCTGGGGGTCCGCAAGGAACCCGACTTGCTAGCTGAGACGCTGCGCTAAGGGTGCCCGCGGAAGCGCGGGGAAGGGAGCCGCAGCGTAGCCAAACGCACGCCGCTCCCCTCCAGAGCCCAGAGCCCGGCCGCCGCGGGCCAGCCGGAACTTTGCGCCCTTTCCTCTCCTCGCGGTTGCTTTCCTTTCCCGCACCGCTCCCGCGCGCCCGGGCCCATAAGCGCGAGTCCCGCTTTCGCCTAAAACGTACCTGGCTAGGGGACCGAAAATCTTGGAGAATATCGCGCCGAGCACGTGCTTCAGAGAGTGGCCCAGGGCGGCCAGGCCCCGGGTGAGCAGGGCCCGGCAGAGGGAGCCCAGGTCCCAGCGTCTCCTGAGGTCGTGCATCCGCCTGCGGCGGCCTCGGAGCAGTAGCGCGAAGAGAGGGGCGCGCGCGGCTCCCGCCAGAGAAGAAGAAGCCTTTAGGGGCTCGTCCAGGAGCGGCTGGGAGTTGAATCCGCGAGACACACCCCTAGGAGGGCCCACGCGGACTGAGGCGGCGACTGATCCGGGCCGGCTTGCTGCCAATTCGGCCTCTACTCTGGAATGCCGGCGGGGACAGGTGGTGCGGGCGGGCGCTCCTCGCTCCGGTTGCAACGGCGGCCCGAGCGCCCGGGCTGCACACGCAGGCAGTGCCATTCCCCCCTTCAGGCAACTCAGGGTACTAAGGATCAGGAGCGAGCTTGAATTTATGTAATAATGCCTCACGCCTAAGAGCTCAAACCACTTAAGCAAAAGACCTGGGTTTTCTCCTGTTTGGGGGGACAGAGGTCACTCTAGTGACCACATCACTACACTTTGGCTCGTAATTTCAGCCTCCCCTAAAATAGCAAAGGCGCAAATTGGACCTTTTCCTTCTCTCCTTGCCAATTTCCATTCTCCAACGGAAGCAGGGGCATTTTCTGAAAAGGTAAGTCAGCATGAAGGAAAAAGCATGACCAAAAAAAAAAAAAAACGTTTCAGAGTGAGAATTTGTTAAAGCAGAGACTGGTCCTTACTTCCCTATTCTTTCTCAGTCCCCAGCATCAAGACCCGTGCCTACAGGAAGGCTTCACTCATAAGATTAGTTAAAAGAAAGGCACATGATTAAATACTACATGGCAGTGGGGTGGGGGGAGCATCTAATCCAAGGTGGTGTGACAAATGAGGAAGCAGGCCCAGAGAGGGAAAGGAATGTGCCCAAGGTCACACAGCAGAGCCTGAGGGTTTGAACCCAGGAAGCCATCCATTTCCTAGCACCACCTCTTTTAATAAACAGGTGCAGAGCGCCCTCAAGCCAAGTGTCCCCAAAGGCTCTGTTCTGCTGCAGGACCAGCACTGTTAGGATTGGCAAGGAAAGAAGGAATGTCCCTTTAGAACAAGGTCCTAGGACTCAGGACTCTGACTATTCCCATCTGATTGATCAGGTATTGGGGAACTGGTATTTCTGTGAATGAGTGTCCACTGGTATCCAGTCCCACCTCTGCAGAAGGAACTCAGGCTGGCAGTGGTGTCTCAGAACAGTGTTGTTGGGGGAGGTGGGGGCCCGTGAGCTGAGTCCGGGGGGTGGCAGTAAGTCCCTCCAGAGACAGGCGCTCCCAGGATCTCCCTTAGAACATTTGATCCCTTGCTGAGCTCTGTTCATCCCTCGTCTATCCTCTCTGTGCAGTAAGGCAGTGAACACTGGTCTCCAGACCTGAGATTCTGTCATTTGCTTGCTGGGCAGCCTTGGGATTATGACTTGCCCCTCCTGAGCCTCAGTTTCCTCTGCTGTAAAATAGGACTGATTCATTTCTGACCATCTGGATCACTGTGAGGATGGCCTTTGATGTTGATGTTTAGTCTCTACACCCCGACTCTTTGCGACCCCATGGGCTGTAGCCCACCAGACTCCTCTGTCCATGGGATTTCTCCAGGCAAGAATACTGGAGCAGGTTGCCATTTCCTCCCCCAGGGGATCTTCCCAACCCAGAGAGATTGAACCCCAATCTCTTAAATCTCCTGCACTGCAGGTGGATTCTTTACCGCTGAGCCACCAGGGCTTCCCAGGGATGAGTTTGGGCAATTCCAAATATGAACTCAGATGTGCCAACTGAGTCATGGGCCAGTGAAGGTAGAGGCCCTTCTCAGGCGATTTCACAGCTGTGCCCCTTGCCCTTACCTCCTCCCCAGACGTCCCCAGTCCTGGTTGGACTTCCATGTGGCCTCCAAGCTACTGGGGACAGTGAGAGTCCCTTTGTCTGGCAGCAAGCATGAGGGATTCTTGAGAATCCTGAATTTCAGGCATTTCACTTATCTGGGGATCCTGGGGAGGGATGGGGGGGATCAGCTGATAGATGAAGGAGTCAGACTAAGGAGTCAGATGCAGCAACTTTCAAGGCAGACCCCTTGGCCTCCCAGAGAGCTCCTCAGATGCCCCCAGGCTTGTGGGACTCATCTGCAAGGGCAGGTGAGAGGAGAGCCAGGGGAGCCATGAGGATCGCTGAGGAGCTCAACTTGCCAGTTGTCCCTGCCTGCTCCCAGGCCTCCCATTCGACTCCTTTGGTCTCTTCAGTAGGTGGCTCTCTTCATGGTGCCATATGAGGACCACTTCCTGCCCACCAATACATTCAATGGGTCCCCAGAGAAACACTTCTAGAACACAGTGAGTCACACATTCATGCCCCCAGTGACTCTTAAGAACTCTGGAGTTCCTGCTCTAAGAGAAATCAGTGGGACTGAAACATGGGAAGGTGCCTTGGATGGGGGTGGGGGACTGGTAACCAGTATAGGAAACAGTCAGGATATACTCATTTAGGTCATAAAGAAGGACACATGCACACAGTCAATCTGATTCTCAGAGGAAGAGGCAGTTAGGTTGGTAGTTTTGCTCTGCACAAAGAAGGAACAGGATGAGGCTGTGAAGTCCAGCTTCTGAGAATGGATGTATGTGCTCATTCACTTAGTCATGTCCGACTCTCTGATGCCATGGACTGTAGCACGCCAGGCTCCTCCGTCCATGGGATTCTCCAAGGCAAAAATACTGGAGGGGGTTGCCATTTCCTCCTCCAGGGGATCTTCCCAACCCAGGGGTCAAACTCACGTCTCCCGAGTGTCCTGCATTGGCAGGCAGATTCTTTACCACTGAGCAACCTGAGTGTATCCTAGTGTGACTATATACACCAGCTCACTGGAGGATATTTGCATTTCTACGACTTTCCTCTACCATTATCCTGTAAGAAAAATAAATGACTCTCTCGTGGTGGATTTCATATATCTGGGTTGCTAAAAGTGGGAAGAAACTGTCTGTGGGGGAGTAGGGAACAAATCTCAGAGGACTGTTCCTGGAGTGAAGAGGCTCCCTGCTGAGAAGAGGGAATTGTTTCCGTGTGTGTCCTGAGAACCATGTTCTCCTGAGGCCATGCCTGGGCCTTCGTAGGGCATTCCAAGATGCTGCAATGCTGGGCTGGGCCCATCTTCCAGGAACTGGTTCCCCTCAGGAATTGAGTAACAAAGATCTTGATACTCTAGAAGGGCTTCCCAGATGGTGCTAGTGGTAAAGAATCCACCTGCAATGAAGGAGACATAAGAGATAGGGATGGCAACCCACTCCAGTACTCTTGCCTGGAGAATCCCATGGACAGAGGAGCCTGGTGGGCTACCGTCCATGGGGTTGCAAAGAGTCAGACACAACTGAAGCGACTTGGTATGCATGCTCATACTCTGAAATCAGCCCTCTTTTGGAGACTGCGGTGAGGGACAGGTCTATGGTTTTGCATCTTCTTCCTTAGGGCAGTCTGAGTGGTCGTCTGTGTATATATTTGGGATTCAGGACTTGGAACATGAAGAGGACTCTGCAGTCTGAGCAGGGCTTCTAGTTGTCTCCACAGTGTGCCGTTCTTTTCGTTATTTATCCAGAACCTTGTCCTCCCTTGGTTTCCACAAAAGGTTGCCGATTCTGGGAGCATAAAGGTCTGGCTGGCTTGCATACTAAGCAGCATGCTCCCAAATATGCATTTGGTTGCTGGTGTCTGAGAGGAGAGTAGGAGGTGGTTGAGAGAGCCCTGGCCTGGTAGTCCAGAGACTTGGGTTGCCGAGAACAGGACCCTGTATGACCATGAGGAAGACACCTGTTCGCTCTTGGGCTCAGTTGCCCTATTCGTAAGAAATCACAGTCGGTGTTGCCCCCTAAGGGCATTGTCTTGCTCTAATATGGTAAGTCACTTGCTTTGCTTGTCTTCTTCAAGGGCCAGAGTGCTGCCAAACTCTCAGCGCCTCATCGCAGGGCAGAGCCCAGTCCTTCTTGTTTTCTGTAACAGTCACATGGTGGGGACCCATTAAGCCATCAGTAGCTGGACTTGTCCTGAGCCCGTGTGACAGGGGTAACAGCAGGGTCCCCTGTTCAAATTGAAACAGAAACAGTGGAAACTTAATGTCAAATAAAGTGCTGGCAAATAACTGAAGTAAATAAATTTATTATTTTTGATGCATTTACAATTCTTTTTTAAATTTATTTATTTTAACTGGAGGTTAATTACTTTACAATATTGTATTGGTTTTGCCATACATCAACATTAATCCACCACAAGTATACACGTGTTCCCCATCGTGAACCCCCTCCCTTCTCCCTCCCTGTACCATCCCTCTGGGTCATCCCAGTGCACCAGCCCCAAGCATCCAGTGCTGACATTCTTTATAGAGTATAAAACACTAAGAAAATATGCTTTCCCCTTACCCCAAGCATTGCCTCAAAGCTATCTTTCCAGCCGTCGCTAATTTTTAAAAAAAAAAAAAAAAAGCTCATACTCTCAATTATAGGTGATTTTTGTCACCAAGATTGAAGACATGCAAACTATTGTCACTTCATTGCTGTTTTTCTGCATCTCTCCAAACTGAATGAACAGCATTGCTTCATGAAAGCACTGCTCTGAAATTTGACTTTAATATTCTAAACAGGTTTGGTGTGTTATAGACAGCACTCTCAATGGTTGTCTATTTTTCTCCCATGAAGCACTGAATTTATTTGTTTAGACTTTAAAAAAAAAAAAACATAGCGTTGAAGGAATTAAAAGAGGAGGAGGATGTAGGGGTAATGTGTATGCTGAATGAACGCGTGCTGCAAAGGCAAGAGAAAGAATCACTGGACCAGGGCTCATGGTCAACTGTGAACATCTGACTCATGGCCGCCTTTCTGATGAAAACTGCCCACCATTTCCCCAACAGTGACACCCCCATTTCTCACTGACAGTCACTGACAGCCTTTGGAGGAGTCTGTTCAGGCAGAACTTTGAAAGCCATGGTGAGCCAAGGCCTGACAACCACCAGGGGCAGCAGGTCAGACTCCACTCCTGATACAGTCATGTTGCTTATTTGGGCCTCAGTCTCCACTCATAAAATAGCCTGACCAAGTACCCTCCAAAAGTTGGCTTAGGGGTAGAATAAAGAGGAAGCCAATCTCAAATGAGTTTATTTTTAAAGGGAGAGGGCACAGGTTTGGAAAGCACCTTGCCCTGGGTTTCATCAGGGCTCTCTGAGCTGTCTCAGAGCCTCGGTTTTCTCATCCATGAAAATGGGGCTATAAAACCTCACTGGGTTGTAATATGAGTTCACTAAAACAATCTGTGGGAGGTACTCAGTTGAGTTCCTGGAAAGAATACACCTTGTGTAAATGTCCATTTCTCTTCAATTTTGACTCAATATCTTTGGTTTGAGCTCTTGGTTTATATTTCCCACAACAGTAACATACACATATTTAATGACGGGGGTGGGGCTGGCTCTGCCCCCACCCCATTTTCTTTGCTTGCTGCCTTCTTGTCTCACCCTCCCTTTACACATCTCCAGTGCTTTCCGGAGCTGGTGTACCCTGGGTGACGAAAGGATAAAATGATCCATTCAATCACACTGAAGAATGAGACATGTCCACGTGAACCCTGGCAGGAGACATCTACAAAGGAGGAGGAAAAATGATCCTCACCAGGAGACACCACGAAACAGGCATAATGGCAGTGGAGGAGATGCTTGGGGAGCTGAGCTGGAGGGTTTTAAGTATGTGCAGAACTTACAGGGTCAGCTCCACTCTAAATTATTGACAGTAATTTTCGACTCTGTTCACTTCTAAAGTTAATGGTCGATTTGGCCAGAGAAGTTTCAACTTGATCAGTTGGGCAAACCACAGCAGTCATGAAAAACATGGTCAGTTTTGTGTTCATCCGGTATGAGCCAGAGCTGGGCCAGCAACACCCTTTCCCCGTGGCTGAGTAGAAAGAGCGCCAAGCTGGAGGCGAAGAAAACAATGTTTGAGTCTTAGTTCTGCCTCCAGCTCATTGTGTGACCCTGGGCTAGTCTCTTGACCTCTCTGGGATTTAGCTCGTGACCTTGGTAAATGGAGGGGCTGTATCAGATGATTCCGAAGACCAAAGACCGGTCCCAGCAGGAACTTGCTGTGATCTAAGTTAATGCCAGCTACCAAGCACCGCACTCTCTCTAGCCTTTGTGCAGGCAAAAATGCTCTACCGAAGATGACCTCAAGCTTGTGGCTAAGTCAGAAAAGCCAAAGGAGGACTTAGAAGAGGCAACTTTCTTAGATCACGTGGGTAAGAGAGAAACTTGAAAATAAACCTTCCAGGCTTCTGCTGACTTGGAAAGTAAAGTCAAAACTGAAGGATTGGAGAAAAGTGTTGAGAACTGACCTCCCACTGACACAAAAGCCCTAGGTAGGTTTTAATAATGATAATAACAAAAGCAAGAATGGCCCTGCCTGGCCCACAGCCTCCCACTTGTTTGCTTACTGTGGGATCTTTGCGAGAGAGGAGCACGCCCACTGCTGATCTCCTGGCTGGTCTCTGTGGGAGTTCTAGTTTTGAATAATAAAATACAAAAGCTGAAAATTATATCTCAGAGCAATCTGGAGGATTTAGAGGAAGCTAGCCTCTGAGGGCAAAGTGGCTCCCAGGAAAAGGATCTCTTTGTCACCCAAATGGGCTTGAAGAGGGAGGTTTTATAAGAACAACCCAGGAAAAGAGAAAAATTAGTTTAGAGAAATCATACATGTCACCGCCTAAGTAAAAATTAATTTTTAATCAGAGGGAGCCAGATTAGACTTAACTGGGCTTGAGAGCAAAACCTAGAAAAGGACTTACTTTTTATGTATGTATTTTCAAAATCCAGATTTCACTAAAAGGCATGAGAATGCAGAAAGCTTAGAGCAGCAGAGGGAAATGAACTTGGTGAAAGATACGGTGCACATTCATCCACACTGAAAATCTGCCTTAGTGGGTAGCATCTTGTGAAATATTTAGCTGACACAGAAGACAATATTCCAGTCCCCAGTCAGAAGAGCTGATATGAGTGAATAAAGGGTTAGAATTGTGACGGGGGGCAACTGAGGAGAGGGTAACATTTTGCCAAGGCTGCCAGCTCCAGTGCTCTGCACCCTGGTCAGGGATGGCTGGCCATGGTGATGTCACCTGTAGGCTGACTCCAGAATGTTTAGCAGACTATGCCAGGAAGACCTCCTTGACTCCATACCTATTATGTGTCAAGCACTTGGCTACACATTTCACATGCCCTCTCTCAATTAACATGCTCAGCAAGGGACTTCCCTGATAGCCCAGTGGCTAAGACTGTGCAGTCCCAATGCAGGGGGCTCCAGGTTCCATCTCAGGTCAGGGAACTAGATTCCACATGCCGCAACTAAGAGTTCATGTGCCACAGCTAAAAGATTCTGCATGCTGCAACTAAGACCTGGCATGGCCAAATAAATAGATTAAATATATATATATATGTCTGGCAGCCCAGTGAGGTCGTTACTTTTGTTGTATCTATTTTACAGATGAATAAAATGGGGTTCAGGATTAGAACCACCCAGCTTGGAAGTAGTGGAGCTGTGCCGTCTTGTTGCTGTGCTCAGTCATGTCCGACTCTTTGCGACCCCATAGATTGTATCCCGCCAGGCTCCTCCGTCCATGGAATTCTCCAGGCAAGAATACTGGAGTGGGGTTGCCATGCCCTCCTCCAGGGGATCTTTCCAACCCAGCTATTGAACCTGTGTCTCTTATGTCTCCTGCATTGGCAGGCAGGTTCTTTACCACTGGCACCACCTGGGAAGCCCAGTGGAGCTGAGACTTGAACCCAAATCTGTTAATCTCCACAGTGAGTCCAGTGTCGCAGTGATGCTCATCCAGTTCCAAGATGTCTGGGCATGAGCTGGAGAGTGAGTCATCCTGTCCACAAATGGAATATGAAGAAACTCAGATGGTCGTCATCCTAGGCAGAGAGAGATCACGGTGTATGTGGGGGGGCACATGCTCTGAGGACACTGAAGGAAATCGAGGGTAGGGGCTCGGAGCCTGAACTTTGTTAATAGTAACGAGGGAAGCACAGATGCAGACACTGCAAGCTGGGTAACTCAGTGCACACACAACCTTGGGACATCACCCACACTATCTGATACGGTTTGTTTTTTTTTTTTTGAAAGTGTTTTAAGCAACTTTGTCCACGCCACTATGCAATAACCTTCTAGAAGGCTGGGACCTTGGCTTCTTCATTTTTAAAACTTCTCCTCAGAGCCCAATAACAATAATATTTGGTCTAAGGCTTCTTGGTTCACCAAATACTTTCATGGACACTGACTCGACCTTCAAAATAACTCAACCAGGCAGCGATTCTGGCCCTTACTTTATCTGTGGGGAAATGGCATGCGGTGGGGCCGAAGGGCCTTGGTCAAGGGCGCACGGCTGTTGTGGACCTGTCACTGCTGACCACTCCCTTGATGCCCGCAAGCATGCAAGCCAGCACGAGGCAGTCACAAGGCCCTCGCAGAGGACCTGCCATAGACTAGATGCTCAAGAGATGGCAGCTGTCCCCTTTCTTGACAATGTATGATTTTAAAATGTTTCTTTGCACTAATTATATCCTACCTGGTACCCCAATATATTCAACAGACACCAGTCTACATTCTCAGAGAGCTTACAACTGATGTAAAGAAATACAGCCCATGTGTGTGCCCAGTAACCCCGTCCCTTCCTTGTCAATGAGGGTGTACAAAAAGTGTCCTAACTCCAGAAGATGTGGCACATATATACAATGGAATGCCACTCAGCCATAAAATTAAGAATGAAATAATGCCATTTGTAGCGACGTGGGTGGACCTAGAGATTGCCATACTATGTGAGGTAAGCCAGGTGAGGACAGACAAACACCATATGATACCATTTATATGGAATTTGAAGTATGACATGAACGAACACATCTATGAAACAGAAACAGATTCACAGACATGGAGAACAGACTCGTGGTTGCCAAGGTGGGGATGGGAATGGGGGAAGGATGGATTGGGAGTTTGGGATTAACAAATACAAACTATTATATAGACAGGTCGATCAGTAATTGAATCACTTTACACCAAAAACTAGCACAACATTGTAAGTCAACTATGCTTCAATAGCATTAAGAAACATTTTAAAGTGTCCTAGCTCTGCCCAATTACGAATGCCACCCTCCATCTGTGGCACCAAGAGTATGACACTATGAGCAGTGTGTGGTTGCACAAGCACACTACAGTTTGTATCAACATCTACAGCCCCATTAGGACAAATAGTTGATTTTTTACACCAAGTCAACAAGCTTGTGTATTTTATTTCATTCGAGCTGTGTCTGTCCTGCTCAGTCTTCTCCCTGCAAAAAGAAGCTTTTTGACTTGGTCTAAAAATCAACTATTTGTCCTAATGGGGCTGTAGATGTTGGTACAAACTGTTGTGTACCTTTGCAGGGAAAAGAGTGAGCAGGACAAGACACAGTTCGAGTGAAATAAAACATACTCTAAACGTTTCACCCTAAACGTTTCTATAGTTCCAAATCTTGCCAGTGGTTTGTTAGTAAGTCAAAGCAGAAACTGACTTTTGGTATTCCAGAGTCTTCTGGAAGACAGCCATATAAGGAATTGCTCGATGAACAGTTCCTGGCTCTCTAATCAAGAATAAATCTTCTGCCAGCTGAGATGCAAGATGCTGTGGCAGTAGCAAGCTAACCACAAAGACAATGACAACAATTTGCCAGGATGATGCAAACCCAGATTGCAGGAGAGGCTGTTTTCTTAGTGGAATGCATCTGGAAGTATGGCTAGATGTGATTTATCATCTGCATGAGATGCTCCACCATGACATCTTAAATAGACATTTTATGTTGGATATCAACTGGGAAAATTTTTATTCAACACTAATTTCATCAAAACCTGTGTAGCTGATACAGCCAGATTTCATCAACCGAAGGAGAATGAGTATAATATAAGCTATTCACTCTAAAGGCATTACTTTATTATCTGAACCTTCTTTGAGCTCTATTATACAATAGAGTTTGTAGCCTAATACGTAGATTAAAAAAATGTAGAGTCGGAGATTCAGGCTGAACTGTACCTCCTTGTAAGACCCCTGAAACGGATCTGAAATGATAAGGAAGTCACTCTTGGAGTATTTACAGACCACTCTTCATGTCAAAGAACGTAAAAACGTTTCCCAAAGGCAAAGTGGTTTGGGCAGGTCCTTTTCCTGCTCTTCCATCTTAAAAGTCTGCTGCAAAGGCTCTGGTCAGTGCTGCAGGCTGCTCTTTCATCTCGTAACCTGAGCGTCTCTGCAGAGCAGGCTCCCTCTCCGCATGGCATTCAGTGAATTCCAAGTCAAGTCCAGGCTCGAGTCAGCTGCCTTCATTGTAAGTCTTTTGCAATTCAGTGGATGGCTTGGCCCTTATGCCTTGAGGATTGGAATCTCCTGGACAGGGATAGGATTTCACTTTCCATGTCTACAGCACTTGCACCAAGGTTATTAATATAGTCTATACAGGGGATCATATTGACAGCAAGCTCAAATCCACATCATAAAGTCTGTGGCTTGAAGCTAGACTGAGCAGAGCCTCCCAGGAGGAGCCTGAATCACCCTAGGCATCAGCCACCCTGGGGAATTTTGAGAGTTCAAAATCCAGTTCAAGTCGATCCTGTCTAGGACACTGCTTCTTTCTTTCTGTATCAGCCCCACTCTCCCAGACATCCCACCCATGCCTGGAGGTGCATTTCCACACATAAGGAGGAAAAACATAATTTGGGGAACACCTCAGGTGTTACCTCCACGGAGGCATTAAGGACTCAGAGTTTTAAATGAATAAATGTGTCATAATACAGTGATGTATCCCAGCCAAAGAATCAATGAGGCCATCGGAGGAGCTGGCAATTGCAGTGGAAGGAATACACTTTCTGGATTCAGACCAGGATTTGGGTCTCCATCTGGCTCCTTACTAGCTGTGTGGCCTCAGGCAAGCAGGGCCTCACTTTTCCCATCAATACAGTGGGGATAATTCTAATCAGCTATCTTGTAAAGCATGCATGAGAAAAGAGAGGGAAAAATGTATATAAAGCACCTTTTACAGGACCTGGCAGAGAATAAATACCCAACAAGTGGCAGCTACTGTTATGGAAGAGGCCAGAGAGATGGCTAGGTGTGTCTTAGTTTCCTCCAGTCATGTGTGAATGTCTGCCTCCACTGTGGACAAGAAGTACTCTCTTCAGATAAGACACTGGATCACTACATATGCTTTACTCTTTCTTTTGTTGTTGGTGTTTAGTCACTAGTGAAAGTGAAAGTCACTCAGTTGTGTCCGACTCTGCGACCCCATGGACTATACAGTCCATGGACTTCTCCAGGCCAGAATACTGGAGTTGGTAGCCTTTCCCTTCTCCAGGGGCCCTTCCCAACCCAGGGGTTGAACCCAGGTGCTCCACATTGCAGGCAGATTCTTTATCAGCTGAGCCACCAGGGAAGCCCAAGAATACTGGAGTACATAGCCTATCCCTTCAGTGGATATTCCCAACCCAGGAATCAAACCGGGGGTCTCCTGCATTGCAGGCACATTCTTTACCAACTGAGCTATCAGGGAAGCCCAACTAGGTCGTGTCTAACTCTTTGCAACCCTATAGACTGTAGCCTACTAGGCTCCTCTGTCCATAGGATTTCCCAGGCAAAAATACTGGAGTGGGTTGCCATTCCCTTTTTCAGGGGACCTTCCCAACCCAGGGATCAAACTCTCATCTCCTGCCTTGGCAGGCAGATTCTTACCACTGGGCCACCTTGGAAGCCCATACTCTTTCTTTCACCTTCGTGTTTTTAATGATCCAAGTCATGACTGCAAACTCCATGAAAGTTCAAATATTGTAGGAAAAAACTATCTTGACTCACATACAATCCCACTGCCTTACCTCAGGGAAATCGCTGGTTTCAGTTTGTTTTGCAAGTTAAGGGACTTTTGGTATGCAAGTGATATAAGAATAGACATATAAAAATACATAGTGTTGTTTTATGTGGGTTTTTGTAAAAAAAAACAAAATGTGTGTTTTGTATGTATGTTTCAATATTGAAGTATGATATGCATAAAGAAAAGGGAACATAGGCTAAGTGCATTGCTTAAATTTTCACAAACTGAACACACATATAATCAACACTCATATTGAAAACCATTATTATTGCCCCAGAACCCTCTTTTGTGCCCTTTTCTAGTCAATAAACTCCCCCAAATGGCAACTATTGTGACTTATATCAGTGTATATGAGTTTTGCATGCTTTTGTACTTTATATAAGTTGAAGCCCGAGAAGACAATGGCACCCCACTCCAGTACTCTTGCCTGGAAAATCCCATGGACGGAGGAGCCTGGTAGGCTGCAGTCCATGGAGTCGCTGAGTTGGACACAACTGAGTGACTGAGCAACTTCACTCTTCACTTTCATGCATTGGAGAAAGAAATGGCAACCCACTCCAGCATTCTTGCCTGGAGAATCAATCCCAGGGATGGGGGAGCCTGGTGGGCTGCCGTCTCTGGGGTTGCACAGAGTCGGACACGACTGAAGCAATTTAGCAGCAGCAGCATAAGTTGAAGCATACAGTGTATTAGTTTTGTGTGGCTGCTGTCACAATGACCACAGCTTAAAACAACACAAAACTATCGTCTCACAGCTTCTCTAGGTCGAACATCCAGGCACAGTGTGGCTGGATCCTCTGCTCAGGGCCTCCTAGGGATGAAATCAAAGTGTCCACCAGGAATTGGGTCTCTTCTGGTGCTGGGTTCATCTTCCAAGTTTACCAATTGTTGGTAGAATTGATTTCCTTGTGTTTGTAGGACTGAGGTCCTCCTTTTCCTGATGGCTCTTGATTGGGGGTCATTCTCAGCAACTAGAAGCCACTCACATTCCTTGTCACAAGGCTTCTTCCACCTTTAAGCCAACAACAGAGAACTTTTTTCATGTCAGTCCCCCTTGTGCTTTAACTCTGACTTCCTCTTCTGCCAGCAGTTAAAGAACATTCTCTGCTTTGGAAGGACTCATTTGACCAGGTTGGGCCTCACCTGGATAATCTCCCTATCTTAAGGGTCACTGCTTTGGGACTGTAAATTTGCAAAATTTCTTTATAGTAGTACCTAGATTAGTGTTTGAATAACTAGGGACATATTTGTGCCCACTGGGCTCCAGGCACCTTAGAGGAGATTCTGCCCACCATATGCACTATGTCCTCTTTGATGCCCAGCTTCTTTCACTCAACATTGTGTGTGTAAGGTTCATCCATATTGTGAGGATCAGGTCTTTTGGTGAACATGTGTACATACAGAACTAAACACTTTTTGCTATAAGACAGTAAAGTTTTGGACTTTTTGTTACCACAAAATAATCCAGACTATCCTAACTGATGCAGCAATCTGAAAGTGGAATTGCTATGACCAAAGGTGATAGAGCTTCCCTGGTGACTCAAACAGTAAAGAAGCCACCTGCAATGTAGGAGACTCAGGTTCGATCCCGGGGTCAGGAAGATTCCCCTGTAGAAGGGAATGGCTACCCACTCCAGTATTCTTGCTTGGAGTAGTCCATGGACAGAGGAGGGTGATAGATGCTGCCATATTGCCCTCTAATAAGGCAACACCCTGGATATTGTACAACAGCATCTTGCCATATCCTTACTGACAAATGTTATGACAGAAGCCTGTGTGTGTAAATGAACTATGACCAATCTGAGCTTTATTTTGTATGCCTATAAAATAAGGATTTTACCCTAAGGATCCAGGAGTACAAGCCTAACTCCCCACCTGTCTGAATTACTAACATCACCACCAAGGACTGTGCATGTCCCTTACTGTGCTCTGTTTTGTTTTGTTTTTTTTTTTAATGAAATTTATCACTCCCAAATATTCCATATATTTACTAATTTAAGATGTTTATTGTTTGCTTTCTATCTCTACTCACTAGGATATGAGCTTCTGTATGGGGGGCGGGGTGAAATCTCTGTTAGGTTGTTGTTAGATCCCAGAGGCCTAGAAAATTCCCTGACACATAGCAGGTACTTAAAAATATTGGTTAAACGAACACATAAATATTAACTCAATATATGAACTTGAGGCTATTATTATCCATAATTATAGGTTATTTTACAGTAATAGTCATCATATTTTCTAAATCAATTAGGTCACTGCTTTAAGAAAGTATTTTCTGCATTGAAATGTGGGAAATGATTTAACTATGCATTTGTAGCCACTGAATGTACTTTGTCCTTCTTCTACCTCATTTTTAAATTTTACTATATGCAGTTGTCGAGAAATTTTTTAGACTATCCTAAACTCTTTCTGGTTATGCTTATAAAATTGAGACTACTAAAGAAAACCAGAGATTTAAAGATCCTCTCTTCCTAGAGCATTCTACCATACCAAAACAATAAATATTTGTCCCTGAAAATTCTGTCCTGAAATATCTTCCCTTCTCACTGCAACTGATCAGTATGCTGCTTTTCCTTCAAGATCGGAATCAGTGAGGGTCCAGAGCAGAGCTGTCAAAAGAACTTTCTGCAACGATGGAGATATCCTTCATCTGCCCTCCCCCAAATCATAGCTGCTAGCTACTTGTGGCTTCTGAACCCTTGAAATGTGACTGTGACTGAGGAATTAATTTGTGATAGAATTTAATAATAAGGCACTTTTATTCACTTTAATCTTAAGTAACTTAAATGACCACAGGTGAATAGTGGCTATCATATTGGACAGTACAGCCTTAGAAGAAAGAGATGGAAAAATGGAATCCATTTTTGATCCTGATTATGGCAACCAGAGGGATCCTGAGACTCAAAGGTGAGAGAAAAAGGTGCCGGGTCCCTTTGTTCACAACCCTTTCCCCCAAGTGATGGAGAAGAAGCAACAGAGTGTTCTCACCTTCTCTCCTCAGATAGAAGAGCTCGGGCAGGGGAACTGAAGGATTCATACTCTTGCAGTCATTGAACATCACCTTAAGTTGTTCCTTCATGTGCTCATGGGCTTAAGTTGTGTCTACACAGGCCCAGTGACTCAAGCTGGAACTCTGAATGTGAAATGGCCATTTGGAGACAAGGATTTCACAGCTCACACACAGTTCCCCTGGTCACACTATGCTTTGTGCAGCTCACCCTAGGGGCACTGGCAGAGGCACTCAGTCCATCTGCTGGAAGATTGGACACTTCAAAGGAGGTGGTAATTACTGAAGCAGGTAATGGATCATAAGGAAGTCAAGTCTAGATACGTCACCCAGTAAAGAAAATAACCATAACTAAGGTTTTAAAGGAGCAAAGAAAAGAATATTACCTACTTTGAGCTACTTCTTGGAGCAGAGGATATTTGGCTCTACTGTAATGTTATGAAATTAATTTGAGGTTGAGAATCTGTAATATATTACTGCTATCAGTCTCTCTGGATGGTTTTACAATCAACATGTAAGATATGAAAAAGAAAGATGCCAATAACATATTAATGTGGTATTTGGTGTTCAATCTTCTTTATGCAGCAGAATATTACAGCTGAGCAAAAAATGATCAAAAAGTTGGTTCTCTTTTATACAAAGAAACAGAAGGAGGAAAGTTGAACTTTAAATTATCCCATCTGTCTCTTTCCATTGATTGAGTCTTCCTCATTAAGATAAATTTCGAGCTAGAATATCATTATCTTTTGAGTTCTCCAGAAAGTATGCCTTTCAGCTACCTTGGTTTCTTTCTTTTTCTTTCCTGATTTTTTTCTTTTCCTTTTTCCCCCTATATTGGCAGCTTCTAAGGAAGAATTATCCCATTGTGTATGTCCCAAATTTCTTATTTGAGTTCTTCAGGAAATATATGTATGGTTAGCTTAACACCTGACACCCACCTCATAGATGTACCCAAGTGAAATCAGACATCTGCCATGCTGGCATAAGAAGGGTGTGTGACTTCTCTCAGCCAGAAGAAAACCCAAACTCAGCTCTACTATAAACTAGCTGTGGGATCTTGGGGGAGTCATTTACCCTGCTTCTCAGCTTCTTCATCTGTCAAAAGGGAGACACCAGTGAAGAGGACAGAATGGCTGAGTGAGCTTGCTTTTGACTTCTGGCTCGTTCTAACTTGCTTCTTCTGACAGATACCATGGCTCTGCTCAATGGCTTATTTCTATCCCTCTCCAACAACCAATGCTGATGTGATGTGGACATTCTTGGTAACTGGTAGATACCAAGTGCTCACTGGGCGTGAATTCATCCCCCCTCCCCTTTCCCGCATTCTCAGCCAAGCAGCTAGTGCTGCATCTTCATCAGATGCCACTTGCTCTCCTCCTACCCTTCATTGCCAGCGATAAAATGAAGGGACAAAGCAGGAAGCACTCATGATGACAACGTGCTTATGAGGATAGCAAGGCCCAAACGGACCCTGTGAATAGGCAGAAGAGCAGAAGTTTCTGTCCAGTTGCCTCCCCCTACTCCCCATCCCTACAACCCTGAGGATCCATCTACTTCCCTATTTGTGGGCTCAGTATCCTCCCCAAACCCACCCTCAGACCCTTCATTAAACTACAGTGTGGGTGGAGTGAGAACTCTCCTTGTTCCACAGACATTTCCATGCAGATCAGAATCTCCAGTTAAAATGGATTGTTCTCTGAGTACAAAATCTTAGGCATGAAGCTGTGGGAGAATATCCTCCATTTCAAAAGCCTTTTCTGGAGTTCTGGAAACAAGGCCATATAATTTCATGCCCACAGGGGTGAGCCAACAGCACAAGGCCTTCTTGAACAGCAAAAGGGCCAACTATTTCCCCAGTGGAGATTGCCCAAGTCCTGATCTGCAGGAAAGGAATCCTATTAGGTCCCCATCAGTTTGAACAAGAGGGGGCAGCAGAGACCAGTTGGCCAGAGCCCCAGGAACAAAAAAAAAAAAAATGCTGCCTTGGAGAGAGATTTGTGAGGAGGCAGGTTATGGGAATACCAGACCACCTGACCTGCCTCTTGAGAAATCTGTATGCAGGTCAGGAAGCAACAGCTAGAACTGGACATGGAACAACAGACTGGTTCCAAACAGGAGAAGGAGTACGTCAAGGCTGTATAGTGTCACTCTACTTATTTAACTTCTATGCAGAGTACATCATGATAAACGCTGGACTGGAAGAAACACAAGCTGGAATCAAGATTGCTGGGAGAAATATCAATAACCTCAGATATGCAGATGACACCACCCTTATGGCAGAAAGTGAAGAGGAGCTAAAAACCCTCTTGATGAAAGTGAAAGAGGAAAGCGAAAAAGTTGGCCTAAAGCTCAACATTCAGAAAATGAAGATCAGGGCATCCGGTCCCATCACTTCATGGGAAATAGATGGGGAAACAGTGGAAACAGTGTCAGACTTTATTTGGGGGGCTCCAAAATCACTGCAGATGGTGACTGCAGCCATGAAATTAGAAGATGCTTATTCCTTGGAAGGAAAGTTATGACCAACCTAGACAGTATATTCAAAAGCAGAGACATTACTTTGCCGACTAAGGACCGTCTAGTCAAGGCTATGGTTTTTCCTGTGGTCATGTATGGATGTGAGAGTTGGACTGTGAAGAAGGCTGAGTGCCAAAGAATTGATGCTTTTGAACTGTGGTGTTGGAGAAGACTCTGAGAGTCCCTTGGACTGCAAGGAGATCCAACCAGTCCATTCTGAAGGAGATCAACCCTGGGATGTCTTTTGGAAGGAATGATGCTGAAGCTGAAACTCCAGTACTTTGGCCACCTCATGCAAACAGTGGACTCATTGGAAAAGACTCTGATGGTGGGAGGGATTGGGGGCAGGAGGAGAAGGGGACGACAGAGGATGAGATGGCTGGATGGCATCACGGACTCGATGAACGTGAGTCTGAGTGAACTCCGGGAGATGGTGATGAACAGGGAGGCCTGGCATGCTGCGATTCATGGGGTCGCAAAGAGTCGGACATGACTGAGTGACTGAACTGAACTGAACTGAGGGCTGGGAATGGGAGTGAGGTTGATGTCAAGAGAACAAACAGTATGGGGAAGAAGGGTGAATAGGTCTAGGCTTCAACAGACACAATTGTGGCTGGAACTAGAGAATAACGAAGGTATCTGAATCTTCAAAGAAAGTCTCTGGAGTGAAAGTGAAAGTCGCTCAGTCGTGTCTGACTTCTGAGACTCCATGGACTGTAGTCCATGGAATTCTCTAGGCCAGAATACTGGTGTGGGTAGCCTTTCCCTTCTCAACCCAGGGATTGAACCCAGGTGTCTCACATGCAGGCGGATTTCTTTACCAGCTGAGTCACAAGGGAAGCCCAAGAATAGTGGGAGTGCGTAGCCTATCCCTTCTCCGGCAGATCTTCCAAACCCAGGAATCGAACCAGGATCTCCTGCATTGCAGGCACATTCTATACCAACTGAGCAATCAGGGAAGCCCAAAAGAAAGTCTCTAGGGAGAAAGCAAAAGACTCTTCAAGAGATTAGAGCAGCCCTTCTCAACCCTTTTTGGGTTGAGAAATATGATGAACTCTAAGGGCCTTCTCTGGAGAAAAGTCAACGTGGATTTTATAATCAAACTCAAGAAGTGTTAAGCTTCCTGAACAAACCCATGCATGGACTGCAGGTCCAAAATGAATATAGGTGCTCTGAGACAGTGAAAGCAAGGCCACTCTGTCACTTGGGTTCTTTATCCTCGCAGATGTGTAAGTCTGGGCTGCCCACTCAGTCAGGAAGGGGCCCAGGCCTGTCTTCAGAGGTACTTGCATTTCTATTAGTTCTAAACAATCCCAAAGCAGCCTTGGACTCGAGTTTATTAAGGATTCATATATAAGATTTGAGGGTTTCTTTGCTACTCTCTAATTTCTTGAAGAGATCTCTAGTCTTTCCCATTCTGTTGTTTTCTCTAGTTCTTTGCATTGATAGCTGAGTCAGACACGACTGAGTGACTGAACTGAACTGAACTTGCTACTGTCTACCTCCATCCACTAGCTAACACATTGAAATATTCCTAAGTGCCAAAGACTTTGTGTTTCTTACCTAAATATGGCCTCTAATCAATGAACTCTTCTCATCTTCACTTTACAGTGAAGTAAAGTGAGGTGAAATCACTCACCCAGGTTCACACAGTCAGCCAGTCCTAGAGCTGGGATAGGCATGCATCTAGCACACTCTGAGCCTGATGTCTGGGTCATTAACCATGCTGCTGACCAGACCCAGCTCAGGCTTCAGAGTTTTTAGAAGAACATTTCAACATTCTTCTAGGAGGAACCTTGTTCAGGAGGTCGGTTTTGAGTCTTTGTTTTTCTGATGGATAGTAAAGCTCCCAGTCTTTGAGATAGATCCTTATCCAATATGTGGTTAAGCAGGTGAGACACCCACCCAGGGTGGGTGGGGGGGAAATGGGAAGCCTTGTGATGCTTGCTTTCTTGACACCCTCAGTTCATGTGTTGTTTCAAACACTGGACATCCTCCCATAACTGCACAGCTTTGCCGAGGCAAAAACATTCCTGCTCCAGAAATGCATACAGCCTGTGGAATTTTGTAGATAGAAGTTGTTTATTAATAATTCCTCTTTATTGTTATGTTCTCTTAGATTTTACTTGATAAAATATATCTGTTGAAAGAGGGAATATGTTTTAGAAAAAAAAAATTGTCCAACTGCGCCAGCTGTTTCCTCCCCACTTCAGGACGGAGGTTTGGCTCACTCCCTGATTATGAGAAAGGTAGTGGTGAGACATAGGTTCCATGCCTGCTGGGATAGTTGGCCTGTAAAAAAAAATCAGTTCCCTTAAATAGTTTTTTTTAAACACCACGTTTGTTAATTTACTTTGAGAACAACCACATGGAACATAAAATAGATATGATCACAAAGAGTGGGCATTTTAGAGAATAATGAAGTCAGTGCATCATATAAATAACACATTCCTGTGGGTTAATTTAACTTGTCTTTATAGCAAAATCACAGCTACCTTCCATACTGTTCAATCTACAGTCATCTTAGATGTATGGGGCTTTTTACCAGCTTTATAAATAAATTGAATCAAAGCCTCCAATGAGAAAATGAAAAATAATTAAAAATGATGTTTTTCTCAACCCCTGCAATGGCATGGCATTATGGCTGATAGTCATAAAAATATTCTATGTGCTGAGTTTTGCTCCATTTCCCATATTAAAGCATGTTTGGAAAAGATGTTTATTTACTTCTTCCAGCTACCTGGATTAATGAGAGTGTCCAGCCAACCACTCTCTGCTATTTTAGCTCTGTTATTCTTTTTCCAGGAGGAAAAGAAATTTTAACTAACATGATTTCTCCACATGCTTCTGAAGGGTATGATGGGCTCACAGTGACACACTCTGCTCTGGCATGCAATATTCAATACAAGTAAAGCATTTATCTGTAGAAGGAGATTTCTTCTGGCAAAACAGCACAGTCCTCAAGAGGAGGTGGAAGATGAGCAAGAGAAATGGAAGAGAAGAGGGGAAGAGATGACGATGAAGGATGCAGGAGAAAATTCTTAAGAGTGGAGGAAAGCCCTGGTATTGAATTTTGAATGGATTGAGTTGAAATGCAAAAGCAAATGAGTCATTAATTACCCACAAGAGATGAAGTTTTCAACCAGAAGATGCTGAGTTATCGTAAAGGGGCAAGGTTTAGTAATTTGCTCCTCAGTGGAAATGACGACTCACAAGCAGGTTGACCTCTGTTACAGAGACATAAAGTTACAATTCTGCACAAATGAGTTACATGAAATCATAAATCTGCTTGAAAGGCCTGACTCCCACAAAATTTCCGAGTGGTATCAAAATGTTTGCATGACCTTTGGGAGGTTCCTCTTAATCTATAGCTGAACTCTAGGGAATCGTAGTTTCACAATACATTATAAGCTACGACATGAAAGGAAGTGTTCCATGGTCAAATAAAGGCAGGAAAAGCTGAGTTAAATAAAATAGAGACTTGTAATGGCAAGGCTTCTTCAAGTTTTTAGTGCTAATTGGCATTGTACACACCTCCCGTGGAGGGATATAGCACATTATAATTTCCCAAACATTCTTGTCAGTGAGTGTGTTGTTCACAATGCCTATTAATATCTCATTGATCTAGCATTCCCTTGAGGAAGTTTGGGAACTATGGCTTAATCATCTAAGGTGCTTCCTCAGGTAACTATGGAGAAGGCGATGGCACCCCACTCCAGGACTCTTGCCTGGAAAATCCCGTGGACGGAGGAGCCTGGTAGGCTGCAGTCCATGGGGTCGTGAAGAGTTGGACACGACTGAGTGACTTCACTTTCACTTTTCACTTTCATGCATTAGAGAAGGAAATGGCAACCCACTCCAGTGTTCTTGCTTGGAGAATCCCAGGGACGGGGGGAGCTTGGTGGGCTGCTGTCTATGGGGTTGCACAGAGTTGGACATGACTGAAGCAACTTAGCAGCAGCAGCAGCAGGTAACTAGGCCTAGGATATGGAAAAGATGGGAGTCCTTAAAGGATGGACAAAGGAATGTCAAACACAGACTTGCCTTTCTTAAGTTTGTCCTGGACTGGTCATGGTAGGAACCCACTTCTTAGTTTCTTTGAAGGTGGTGGACCAATCTCTGGGCTGCACATAAATAAAATCTCTTTAGCTGGTCTAGCTATAAACACAGATTATGTTGGCTGTAGTCCAATACTTTTAGAATGAATTCAGAGGGCTAACAGCTGGGTCCTCCAAACTACCAGGAGACCCCAGCCTGATGGCTAAAGGCTGAAGCTTGACTTTGTCATAGCTTCAAGGCATTTCACCAATAATTGATGATTGGTGGGACAGGGGGAAGGATAACAACAGAGCCAGTGAAAACATTAGAAAGGATTCATCAGTTCTGCAGTAAAGGGACATGGTTGTTGGTATATTTTATTTTTACTGTAATGATGGCCAGGTTCAAGAATTTCAAGAGTTCCAGGTGTTGGCTGAGAGATCAAAAGAAGAGTCTTGCCATTTCACACTTTCATGACCTTAAATCACACACATATTATTTGGAAACTGACATTTACTCCAAAGCCCTTTGATTGTGCCTTTCAGTGAATGTAGAATGTCATGCTTTCCTGGAGCAATTAAGTTTCTGCCAAAATGCCAAAAGATGGGAAGTTTAGTAATGGGAGTGTTAGGTTAGTGAAATGTAATCTTTCTGTCTTACTTCTGAAGCTCTCTCTGATGGTTCCCTTGTAATTGTCTTTGACATTTAATTGAAAGCACCATGTTTTTTTTACTAAGCAACCCATTTGAGCCCTTAATGGTCACTTAAGACCTACTTCACTGCCATCTGGCACTCTTCCAAAGCCAAGATTATGTAGTAAATGCAAGGTTCAGCTCCGTCTGCTACAGTCTTGTATTGATCTTGTGGTTCTTGAGGGAAATGGTATCTTATTCAGATTTTCAAGTTCTATCTTATAATGAAGATCCTTTGGCTTCCCATGGTTTCATAGCTGTGAAATCAATTATGACTTCAGTAGCACTGACAATGTACTATATTTGTGAAAATAAAACTGAAAAATTATTACCTGATGGATGAGAAATGGTTTTGACATTTACAAACAGAAAATGCTTCTCCATATCTCTTCTAAATGATGTCTGATGTTGACATTAGCATTTATGTAATTCATCCAGTTGTAGAAATCATTGTATGCTAATTCTTAATAGCAATAAAACGTATTACAATGGGGAATAATAGTCCTTCAAAGGCTTCGTTCCAGCCTCCTTCTTCTAGGCCCATCATATCAACTCCATAATAATTAACTTATTTTGCTGTAATTCTTATTCAGCCAAGGCATAATGCTGTGGAGGAAGATATAATGAGGCTCAAATAAAGGCTGAAGTGGATGGGGCAACAAACAGGTCTTCGTCGAAAGGTTTGTATTCACTCGGGAAAGGTTTCATGAGCAAGATTTGAGATCAAAAGGCATAAGCTTTTAAAAGATTTTTGTAATGAGGGCCAACTTTTCTCTTAATTATCCAAAGGTAATTTTGATAAAGAAGTCAACAGAGTGTAGGGCTTAGATTTGGGGTAATCTTAACAGAAAATTCCAGTCTGCCTACCTGTGATGAGACCAGAGGAACATTTCATCATACCTCAGTACTCCATTTCCCCACAGTGGTTGGCCTTGGAAGGCTGAAAACAAAAGGGCTTAACATTTCTATAGGTGGAAGTGAGTGGATATGTAAGTTACCGACCAGCGTTCTTGGACTCCTTAATCAATAGAAATTGACTAGAGGCCAGACAAATTCAGGCAAGGTTTTATTGATGTCCCTACTGCAATAGGAGGGAGCAAGAACAGGTTCCCTTGCTTCCTCACTCACCAAGGTGGGGCAACCTTGTTCTCACCTTACATGGGGTGAGGGTATGGGTGTGTCTAGGGATCAGGCCAGAGGGGTGGCTTAGGTGGTTTGCCCCTCTTTGGTGAATTGATGCTTTTGAACTGTGGTGTTGGAGAAGACTCTTGAGAGTCCCTTGGACTGCAAGGAGATCCAACCAGTCCATTCTAAAGGAGATCAGCCCTGGGTGTTCTTTGGAAGGAATGATGCTGAAGCTGGAACTCCAGTCCTTTGGCCACCTCATGTGAAGAGCTGACTCATTGGAAAAGACTCTGATGCTGGGAGGGATTGGGGGCAGGAGGAAAAGGGGACGACAGAGGATGAGATGGCTGGATGGCATCACCAACTCCATGGACGTGAGTTTGACTGAACTCTGGGAGTTGGTGATGAACAGGGAGGCCTGGCGTGCTGCGATTCATGGGGTCCCAAAGAGTCAGACACGACTGAGTGACTGAACTGAACTGAACTGAACTTGGTGGTATTGAGTGCAAGGGGCATGTGGTGTCCTGTTTTTTCTCCCAGCTCTTCAAAAGTAAAAATTAAGCTTTTTGGTCTCTTTGTATCTTTTTGTCCAGAATTTGCCCCAGCTGCAGAGGCACACAGTTATTTTTAGCCCCTTATAGTCTATTTGTATTTTGTTGCTTGAGAAGACGTTTGTCCAGGTGCAAGCATTGCAGCTCTGCAGCAAAAGGTCCCAGGTCCCAGCCTGTTTGATTTAGAAGCTATCTGTCCAGGGAAGAGACCTGGGCAGCAGGATTATACCCACTAGGTCAATCAGAAGAGTAGGGTGGCCCCTGCCCGCCAAACTTGCTAGAGCATGTCCACACAGGAAAAGTCAGCAGCAGCTCCAGAGAGAGAGCCCTGAGGGTTGTTGCCAAGGTGCCATCTTTTGCTCTGGGTACTAGATTGACAAGGGTCACCTTGGCAAGCCGAGCATTTAGGTGACAGGAGTAGTACATGCAAAGGAAAGGAACTGTGAAAAAGCATGTTGTGGAAGTACTAAAAGAAGTTCAAGGAGGCAAAGCACATGGGCCAAATAGGTCCCATCAGCAGCCTGGGACCATATTTTAAAGAGCTTCCTATGCCATGCAGAGTTTGCACGTGATTTTGGAGAAAGATACTGCTACAGCAGAAGACAGTGTATTCATGGGGAAAGGTTGCCAGGATGTCCTTCTTCTCTCCCTGGGATCCCAATTCATCAATACGGATTAGCTCAAACACCAGCACTACACAATGTCTCTGAGACTCTCTGACAAATCGCACCACTACACACATACACACACACACATCTACACACATGGCACAGAGAATACTTCCTCCTCAGTACTCCCATTTCACCTCTTAGTTGCTTTCATCCTGGCACCTAGCAGGATTTAGTGAATGAACTTATATATTATGTCTGCTTCTTCAACTAGAACATGCCATCTGATCAAGAGAAGAAAATACAGGGTGTTTTTGTTTTTTTTTTTTTTTTTTGGTTGGTTGGTTGGTTGGTTTAAGCACCATCATTCCAGAGACTGTATGCACCCACTTCTATTTGAATGTGGTTTCAGGTTGATTTCTTTTTAAAAAAAAAAATTATTTATTTATTTTAATTGGAAGCTAATTACTTTACAATATTGTGGTGGTTTTTGCCATACATTGACATGAATCAGCCACAGGTACTAGAACCCTGTCGTGAATCCCTCTCCCACCTCCCTCCCCATCTTATCCTTCTGGGTTGTCCCAGTGTACTGGCTTCGATGCCCTGTTATATGCATCGAACTTGGACTGGGCATCGAACTTGACTGGGCATTGAACTTGGACTGTGAAATGCATCTGTTTCACATATGGTAATATATATGTTTCAATGCTATTCTCTCAAATCATCCCACCCTCACCTTCTCCTGCAGAGTCCAAAAGTCTATTCTTTACATCTGTGCCTCTTCTGCTGTCCTGCATATAGGGTTATCATTACCATCTTTCTACATTCCATATATATGTGTTAATATACTATATTGGTGTTTTTCTTTCTGACTTACTTCATTCTGTATAATAGGCTCCAGTTTCATCCACCTCATTAGAACTGACTCAAATGCATTCTTTTTTAAAGCTGAGTAATATTCCATTGTGTATATATACCACAGCTTTCTTATCCATTCATCTGCCAATGGACATCTAGGTTGCTTCCATGTCCTGGTTATTGTAAACAGCACTGCGATGAACATTGGGGTACATATAGCTCTTTCAGTTCTGGTTTCCTCAGTGTGTATGCCCAGCAGTGGGATTGCTGGGTCATATGGCAGTTCTATTTCCAGTTTTTTAAGGAATCTCCACACTGTTCTCCATAATGGTTTTACTAGTTTGCATTCCCACCAACAGTGTAAGAGTGTTCTCTTTTCACCACATCCTCTGTAGAATTATTTGTAGACTTTTTGATAGCAGTCATTCTGACCAGCATGAGATGGTACCTCACTGTGGTTTTGATTTGCATTTCTCTGATAAGGAGTGATGTTGAGCATCTTTTGATGTGTTTGTTAGCCATCTGTATGTCTTCTTTGGAGAAATGTCTGGTTAGTTCTTTGGCCCATTTTTTGATTGTGTCGTTTATTTTTCTGATATTGAGCTGCATGAGATGCTTGTATAGTTTGAAGATTAATTCTTTGCCAGTTGTTTTGTTAGCTGTTATTTTCTCCCATTCTGAAGACTGCCTTTTCACCCTGCTTATAGTTTCCTTCATTATGCAAAAGCTTTTAAGTTTAATTAGGTCCCACTTGTTTATTTTTGCTGTTATTTCCAGTATTCTGGGAGGTGGGTCATAGAGGATCTTGCTATGATTTATGTTAGAGGGTGTTCTGCCTGTGTTTTTCTCTAGGAGCTTTATAGTTTTTGGTCTTACATTTAGATCTTTAATCCATTTTGAGTTTATTTTTGTGTATGGTTTTAGAAAGTGTTCTAGTTTCATTCTTCTACAAGTGGTTGACCAGTTTTCCCAGAACCACTTGGTAAAGAGATTGTCTTTTCTCCATTGTATATTTTTGCCTCCTTTGTCAAAGATAAGGCATCCATAGGTGTGTGGATTCATCTCTGGGCTTTCTGTTTTGTTCCATTGATCTATATTTCTGCCAGTACCATACTGTCTTGAAGACTGTAGCTTTGTAGTATAGTCTGGAAGTCAGACAGGTTGATTTCTCCAGTTCCATTCTTCTTTCTCAAGACTGCTTTGAATGTTCAAGGTTTTTTGTGTTTCCATACAATTTGTGAAATTATTTGTTCTAGTTCTGTAAAATATACCATTGGTAGCTTGATAGGGATTGCATTGAATCTATAAATTGCTTTTGGTAGTATACTCATTTTCACTATATTGCTTCTTGGCCTTTTGGCTAAGATCAAGTGTAGTATCTGTGTTCAGATTGACTTCTGTTTGACCCAGCAGGAAAAAACTTCTTCTCTGAGCCCCTGTCCCTGGCAGGAATCCTCTGAAGGATTCCTTTGAGGCAAGGATCTGGTGTCTCCTAATGGACTGGTAGGGTATGGGAGGGAAGGCAAGAAGTCACAGGGTTGGGATCTCAGGGCAGGTCCACCAAGGACGGTGGCTCAATTACCTCCCCATTGGGCACTCCTGAGAGCTGGCCTTTCCCTGGCAGAGAGGTGGGCAGGGAGTGGTGAGGGACATAAAATCCATGCATTTTTGGATCTCTGGGTGTGCATTCATAGAGGTGGATGGAAGGGGAACATAAAATGGGTAGGACAAGGCTACTGTCTGCTGAAGCTCTCTCTGCAGGTGCCACAGAAAATGTTTTATCCATCTCTGTACCTGGTGTGGTGCATAGTAGGAATTCAACATACATTTGTTGGGTGGAAGAAATTGCCATTCTATTTTCCACAGACAACACAGCAAGCAGAGTCTGATTCTGCTCCTGTAAAGGGATGGTGTTAAGATTTTCCTCCTTTCTGTTTTCGGAGACTACCGGACACACTGCTTCCCACCATTGATTTCTATTTAGCTGAGATTTGTGCAAAGCCAATGAAGGAGGAGCTGCGTTTATTATTTGTTTGCAACACATTCCAGTGAATGCTTTGTTATTCAAAATCCACTGTACTTTTGCCTCATTTATTTATTTTTCTTTCTTTTTTTTTCTGCCTCATTTATTTCTAAAAGAGAAGTCAGGAAATATTCTTTGCCCTGTAAGTAATGGACATGGGAAATCAACAAAAATACATTTAAAAACACATGCATTCACTTTTCATTTGTCCGAGTTCAAAATTAGATGTTTCTCCTCCATTATCTCATAAAAGCATGTGATTTATGAAAGAAACTGAAGCAAGTGTCATTAAAACTGATTACCCTAAGTGAACAGTGATGTATTTGTGGGTATGCAATGTGATTATGATGTTAGTGAGAGTAATCTAATGATCAGTGGGATAATGTGATTTTGTGGTGTTGATAAAAGAATAAAAACAGAAACCTTTGGTGAAATCACACCTTGATCTGAAACAAGCCCCAAATGATGACCAAAAGGACATTTGTTTTGACTCCACTCGTGGACCTAGTGCCCAGGAACACACTGCCCCAGCTGCTGAGAGTCCAGTCTCCTGCAGATCTTGGAAACTGGGAGAGAGAAGGGAGCACACAGCAGGAAGGGGAAAGAATTTTTTTCTGAGAGAGGCCCTCTCCGCAGATGCTCCCAGTTCCACCAGGAATCACCACCTGCTCCTTCTTTGGTGCCTGGCGCCTTCCATCCCCCCTCTGCAACCCCTTTGCTCTGAGTCTTGCCGCATCAGTGATTCTCCTTCTCCTTGTGCATCATCACTTTCTCACTCAGCCGTGGATCCTCCACCTCTCAGCATTTCTCAGCTTTGAAAATGACACCGCCCTTCCTCCCTCCTTACATCCCCCACCGAATGGGTAGGACATGCACCCTGGATCTTATTCCCTCTCCTGCCTTGCTGCCCCCTGCCTCCTAACTCTTCTGAATATGGATCTGATCCTCCTATTGTACTGGCCTGAACTGATATGATGCAAATTATTAAATGTCACTGTTTCTTGTTTCTCCATCATATCTAAGCTCTCAGAGCATTTGATGACTTCTTGAAATTCTCTCTGTATATGCATCCCCAATATTTCCCTCTCCTGGCCTCTGCTTACTCTCTAGCAACCCCCTTCTCCACCTCCTGCTGCTTACGTGTGGGCAGATTGAAGATTTTGGCCTCACCTTTCCTCTTGTCTCCCTTAGAGATGCCTTTCTCTCCCCCACCCTCCCCACTCCACGACTTAGATGACCACTGCTCTGCAGCTGCCTCTGAAATCTAGGACTCCAACCAATCACATTGCTCCTGGCTTCCATTCCCATCAGCACACAGATACAATTCTCGCTTTTCTCTTTGCCCTCTGCCTCTGTGGCATGGTTCACTGCAGTGCTAAGCATTTTTCCATGACATCCAAAGTGAGAAGGGCCAGATAAAACCAGGCTCAACATTTAGCTCTGCCACACACTTCTTTTCTGAGCTGGACAAGTTTCCTATACAGTCTGAACTCCCATTTACAGAACCAAAAATAATAACTCGTTATTGCCTTGCATGGTTGTTGCGAAAATTAAAAGCATTCATGATCATCACCTGGCCCATAATAATTATTTCTTATGTTTTAGCTGTTATTATTAATGCACCCAGTGAATGTTTTATTCCCTGGCTTTATTCCCCTGGTGGCTCAGTGTTAAAGAAACCACCTGCCAATGCAGGGGACGCAGGTTCGACCCCTAGGTCAGGAACATTCCCTGGAGGAGGAAACAGCAACCCACTCCAGTATTCTTGCCTGGAGAATCCCATGGACAGAGGAGCCTGGTGGGCTACAGTCCATGGGGTCGCAAAGAGTTGGACATGACTGAGCAATTAATCAACAACAATAACAACAAAATGTTTATTGAATGAAGGGGATGCTTCAGGTACTATTGCAGGAAAGTGAGATGCAGACAGGATGAAGACTTCTCACATCCTACAATATCAAGCACAGGTACCTCCCCCATAAGGACCAATGCAGTGCAATGAAGATGACCAACCTTCACAAAATATTACTTTTTGAGTGTTTGTTACTACAGAAAGCATCCAGTTTAATCCCATTACTGTATATAAACTACTGTATACAAACCCAATTTTGAGGTTATTCCAGTTTTTGTTGATTACTTAAATAGAAAACAATTATCTCAGTGAAAACTGCACAGACAGAATGTGTTCTTAGAGAAGGAAATCATTATTTGATTCTCCTGAAATTAAAGCACACTCTTCTCTCCAACTCAGCCAGGTTACCTTCTGGGAGATAACAGGCTTTTTCTTCTAAGTAACTCTCACACAAATCAAGCAGTCAGCTTCCAAAAGGATTTTCCGCCAGTGAGAGAGGGGAATCAGTACTCTGATTAGCAATTTGTCTTTGCTTCATTGACTGTTCCGGTTTGTTGTTACCTAAGCTCATTTTTTAAACAAATCTTTTATTTTGTGATAGTTTTATATTTACGGAGAAGTTGCAGAGTTCCTCTATACCCGTCATCCAGTTCTCCCTAATGTTAGCATCTTACATAACAATGGTACATTTGTCAAAGCTAAGAAATTAATGTTGATAAATTAGTATTCATTAAACTACAAACTTTATTCAGATTTCCTTAGTTTTTCCACTAGTGTCTCTTTTTATTCTAGGATTCAATTCAGGATACCATATTGCATTCAGTCACTATGTCATTTTAATATATATTCCACTGATATTGCCTAAAGTCAGATAATTACTCAAAAGGTTCTGTTCCCCAGAACAGTATAAAAAAACTAGGAGAGTCAATGTAGGGTGGAGAAAAGTGGTGAAAATGGAATTTAGGCTCATCATCCAAATAAGCAAAACTAGTTGGAAAAAAATTTTATCAGTTAGTGCCAAAGTGAAAGGTTAAACATTTGGTTTCTTCCTTCTCCTCCCAGCCCAGAACTTTCTCTAGTTTTGCCTCCCCTGGGAGGTTGAGTTCTGGTGGTGTTGCAGGAAGGAAACCAATTCTGACTCCATGTTGGAACTATTTCTTTGATTTGCTTTTCATTGCTTTTGTTATCATAATCATACAGAATGGTTTGCCTTAGGGAATCATGCTCCTCGACCTGACTGGTAAACTAAAGTTCCTTTGTTCAGAACCCTACCCACCTGTGGATGGCAGGAAGGAAGAAATTAACACATCCCCTGCCTGAGGCTTGCCATTCTAGGAGATATTTGCAAGATTAATAGCCTTTTTTCTTTGCTTCCTCATCTTCCCCTTATCTTTGATCTATACAAGAACCTAGCATCCAGACCCCAATAAGATGGTTATTTTGAGCTGCTAGCCTGCCATCTTCTCAGTCTCCTGGCCCCCAATTAAAAGTTTCTTCCTTGCCTCAACATCTTGTCTCTCGGATTCATTGGTCTATCATGTGGCGAGCAGAACGAGCTTGGACTTGGTAACAGTTGCACCTCCACATTTCAGTTTTGACTGTTAAGCAGTTACCTGATTCACCTTCAAATTGGGAGAAACAAAGAGTAGTGTTCATCTTTTCTGGAAACTCAGCTGTGTGACCTTGAGCAAGTCCATTTAGCCTTTCTTGGCCTCAGTACACTAGCTGCACAAGCTGAGGTTTGTCAGTGGTTGACAAGGGCTGGTCTGTGGATCTGTCATATCAGAATCAGCTGGAAAGTTTGTTGCAGTGCTGATTTGCAGATCCTGCCCAACTTATGAATATCTGGGCAGTTGGACCTGAGGCTATTTTCACACACACACACACACACACACACACACACACACACACACACACACACAAGTTACCACGGGCGATATGGGTACACAGCAGGCTCTGGGGCACATGGGGTTAAATGAGCTGCATGCTTGCATGGGTTTTAGGTAGTTAGAGCAGGAAAAAGGAGTCCGAAATCCTGGCTAAAAGACAAAGAAAGGGAAAAGCTTGTGAAAACGGAATAAAAGAAAATCCACGGATTGGAGTGAGAATTTCAAGTAAAACAAACATGCCCACTTCTTGGCCAGCCCAATTTGCATAAGGCAGGCTCAAGAAAGGGAGGAGACAAATATATAAGAAGAGGAAGCCAAGACAGATTGAGGCCTCTCCTTTGGGGGTCTGCCCACCCTCATGTCTCAAGGGTGTACTATCCTTTGCTTGCCAAATAAAACTGAGCTGTAACAGAGCTGTAACACTGGTCTGCCATTTCAAATCTTTGCTGTGGCAAGACAGAACTGAGGAAATTACACACTCCCCCGACATATCTGGTGCCATGACTCGGATTTAACCTGGCTGAAACAACCTCAGCTCAGCCCCAGCAAGGCAGAAACCAAGCACAGCAGAAGCCCAAACTTGGCAAAAGCTCATGTGGTGGAAGCTGAACACATAGGAAATCCAGTGCAGTGGAAATGACAAGAAGCCCAGCATGCGGGAAACTGGGACAGCAAAAACAAACAGCAGAAAGCTCATATGGCCCAATCTCAGATTCCAAAAGACCTCCAGTTAAGGTAGGAGGTCCTCACCCCTATGGCTGGAAGGACATATGACTAACAAAATCTTAATTCCTTTACAGCCTCTCATTTCTTATTTCCTTGAACCCCCTGTGAACAGGTGAGTGGCATGCAATTGAGTGACTCTAGCAGGGGCTACTCCCAGTGTGTCCTGAAGGCTCCACTATCTGCTGTGCCCTAGTAGCTGTTGCCCAAATGTGTGAGGGTTCTTCTATCCTTAACCTCCTTTGTGCCAAGGATCAGGCCAATGAAAATTATGGGTGCAGGTCAGGCATTTAGCAGTTTTTCTGGCAAGTTATGAAAGAGGTTTCTCAGCACGTTTTTCCCACTGCTTTTTGCTCCCGTCCTTCAGCTCCTCTCTCCACAGTTTGATTGGGCAGGTTATCATCTTTACATTTCTGAAAATTGTGTTAGAAACTGTTTACCTAAGATTGGGACTCAAACCCACATGGCAGGGACATTGTGCTATGCTTAGTACTCAGTCATGTCCAACCAGGACTTGAGCCTGGCCAAAGGCCATGGTGCCTGGTTTCAGGACCTAGTGAAGCTCAGGTTCTTGATGTCTCATTGCAAAAAGAATTCAGTGAGACACAGTGATAGGTAAGAGGCAGATTTGTTTGGATTCAGAGAAAAGCATAGTCCACAGAGTGTGTGCCATCACAGAGGGTGTATGTGGTGGCCATGAAATGTGTAGTTAGTTTCTGCAAGCTGGGTGAATTCATATGTTAATGAGTGGGAGGATTATTCCAACAACTGGGGAACCACCCACTTCTTGGTCTTTTGATAGTGTCTTGGAACTGTCATGGCACCTCTGGGTGTGTCATTTAGCTTGTAAATTGAGGATCAAGGTTTAGTTGAATTTGACTTGTCTGCTATCTTGGACCTACTTCATTTTAATGGGTTTATGTTATGACCTTGGCAGGAAGAGAGGAGCTACCCCACGTCCAAGGTCAGTGGCGACCGGAAAGAGACACCCCGTGTCTGAGGTCAGGGCAGCGGCTGGGAGGAGCTACCCTGCATCCGAGGCCAGTGGCGGCTGGGAGGAGCAACCCCATGTCCCAGAAGGGGGGTGACAGCTGGGAGGAGCCACCTCGCACCTGAGGCCAGGGGCGGTGACCCTGAGGAGCCACCCCAAGCCCAAGGCCAGGGCCGGTGGCCCGGAGGAGCAACCCAAAAGCGGTGGCTGCACAGGCTCAGGAGGGCCTAGAGGAGCTATCCCATGTTGAAGGTCAGGAACGGCGGCACTATGGAGATACCCCTCGTCCAAGGTAAGGAGCAGTGGCTGTGCTTTGCTGGAGCAGCCATGAAGAGATACCCCATGCCCAATGTAAGAGAAACCCAAGTAAGATGGTAGGTGTTGCAAGAGGGCATCAGAGGGAAGACACACTGAAACCATACTCACAGAAAACTAGTCAATCTAATCACACTAGGACCACAGCCTTGTCTAACTCAATGAAACCAAGCCATGCCTGCAGGGGGGAACCCAAGACAGGCGGGTCATGGTGGAGAGGGCTGACAGAAGGTGGTCCACTGGAGAAGGGAATGGCAAGCCACTACAATATTCTTGCCTTGAGAACCCCATGAACAGTATGAAAAGGCAAAAATGATAAGATACCAAAAGAGGAACTCCCCAGGTCATTAGGTGCCCAATATGCTACTGGAGATCAGTGGAGAAATAACTCCAGAAAGAATGAAGGGATGGAGCCAAAGCAAAAACAATACCCAGTTGTGCATGTGATGTGATAAAAGCAAGATCCGATGCTGTAAAGAGCAATATTGCATAGGAACCTGGAATGTCAGGTCCATGAATCAAGGAAAATTAGAAGTGGTCAAACAAGAGATGGCAAGGGTGAACGTCGACATTCTAGGAATCAGCGAACTAAAATGGACTGGAATGGGGGAATTTAACTCAGATGACCATTATATATACTACTGCGGGCAGGAATCCCTCAGAAGAAATGAAGTAGCCATCATGGTCAACAAAAGAGTCCAAAATGCATTACTTGGATGCAATATCAAAGATGACAGAATGATCTCTGTTCATTTCAAGGCAAACCATTCAATATCACAGTTATCCAAGTCTATGCCCCAACCAGTAATACTGAAGAAGCTGAAGTTGAATGGTTTTATGAAGATCTACAAGACCTTTTAGAACTAACACCCAAAAAAGATGTCCTTTTCATTATAGGGGACTGGAATGCTAAAGTAGGAAGTCAAGAAACACCTGGAGTAACAGGCAAATTTGGCCTTGGAATGCGGAATGAAGCAGGGCAAAGACTAATAGAGTTTTGATAAGAAAATGCACTGGTCATAGCAAACACCCTCTTCCAACAACACAAGAGAAGACTCTACACATGGACATCACCAGATGGTCAACACCGAAATCAGACTGATTATATTCTTTGCAGCCAAAGATGGAGAAGCTCTATACAGTCAACAAAAACAAAACCAGGCGCTGACTGTGGCTCAGATCATGAACTCCTTATTACCAAATTCAGACTTGAACTGAAGAAAATAGGGAAAACTGCTAGACCATTCAGGTATGACCTAAATCAAATCCTTATGATTATACAGTGGAAGTGAGAAATAGATTTAAGGGCCTAGATCTGATAGATAGAGTGCCTGATGAACTATGGATTGAGGTTCATGACATTGTACAGGAGACAGGGATCAAGACCATCCCCATGGAAAAAAAATGCAAAAAGCAAAATGGCTGTCTGGGGAGGCCTTACAAATAGCTGTGAAAAGAAGAGAGGTAAAAAGCAAAGGAGAAAAGGAAAGATATAAACATCTGAATTAAGAGTTCCAAAGAATAGCAAGAAGAGATAAGAAAGCCTCCTTCAGCGATCAATGCAAAGAAACAGAGGAAAACAACAGAATGGGAAAGACTAGAGATCTCTTCAAGAAAATTAGAGATATCAAGGGAACACTTCATGCAAAGATGGGCTCAATAAAGGACAGAAATGGTCTGGACCTAACAGAAGCAGAAGATATTAAGAAGAGGTGGCAGGAATACATGGAAGAACTGTACAAAAAGATCTTCACAACCCAGATAATCATGATGGTGTGATCACTCATCTAGAGCCAGACATCTTGGAATGTGAAGTCAAGTGGGCCTTAGGAAGCATCACTACGAACAAAGCTAGTGGAGGTGATGGCATTCCAGTTGAGCTGTTTCAAGTCCTGAAAGATGATGCAGTGAAAGTGCTGCACTCAATATGCCAGCAAATTTGGAAAACTCAGCAGTGGCCACAGGACTGGAAAAGGTCAGTTTTCATTCCAATCCCAAAGAAAGACAATGCCAAAGAATGCTCAAACTACTGCACAATTGCACTCATCTCACATGCTAGTAAAGTAATGCTCAAAATTCTCCAAGCCAGGCTTCAGCAATACGTGAACCGTGAACTCCTGATGTTCAAGCTGCTTTTAGAAAAGGCAGAGGAACTAGAGATCAAATTGCCAACATCCGCTGGATCATCGAAAAAGCAAGAGAGTTCCAGAAAAACCTCTATTTCTGCTTTATTGACTATGCCAAAGCCTTTGACTGTGTGGATCACAATAAACTGTGGAAAATTCTGAGAGAGGTGGGAATACCAGACCACCTAACCTGCTTCCTGAGAAATCTGTATGCAGGTCAGGAAGCAACAGTTTGAACTGGACATGGAACAACAGACTGGTTCCAAATAAGAAAAGGAGTAGGTCAAGGCTGTGTATTGTCACCCTGCTTATTTAACTTCTATGCAGAGTACATAATGAGAAATGCTGGACTAGAATAAGCACAAGCTGGAATCAAGATTGCCAGGAGAAATATCAATAACCTCAGATATGCAGATGACACCACCCTTATGGCAGAAAGTGAAGAGGAACTCAAAAGCCTCTTGATGAAAGTGAAAGAGGAGAGTGAAAAAATTGGCTTAAAGCTCAACATTCAGAAAATGAAGATCATGGCATCCGGTCCCATCACTTCATGGGAAATAGATGGGGAAACAGTGGAAACAGTGTCAGACTTTATATTTCTGGGCTCCAAAATTACTACAGATGGTGACTGCAGCCATGAAATTAAAAGACGCTTAGTCCTTGGAAGAAAAGTTATGACCAACCTAGACAGTATATTCAAAAGCATAGACATTACTTTGCCGACTAAGGTCCGTCTAGTCAAGGCTATGGTTTTTCTTATGGTCATGTATGGATGTGTGAGTTGGACTGTGAAGAAAGCTGAGCGCCAAAGAATTGATGCTTTTGAACTGTGGTGTTGGAGAAGACTCTTTACAGTCTCTTGGTTGGCAAGGAGATCCAACTAGTTTTTTCTGAAGGAGATCAGCCCTGGGATTTGTTTGGAAGGAATGATGCTAAAGCTGAAACTCCAGTACTTTGGCCACCTCATGCGAAGAGTTGACTCATTGGAAAAGACTCTGATGCTGGGAGGGATTGAGGACAAGAGGAAAAGGGGAATGACAGAAGATGAGATGGCTGGATGGCATCACCAACTCAATGGACGTGAGTTTGACTGAACTCTGGGAGTTGGTGATGGGCAGGGAGGCCTGGCGTGCTGTGATTCATGGGGTCACAAAGAGTTGGACACGACTGAGCGACTGAACTGAACTGAACTGATGTTATGACCTTGGGCTATGTCATTCTTTCAAAAGTCATGCTCTGCCCCCTCCTGTTTTATGCTCTTTTCCTGAGCCCCATCTGGGCCTACAATGTTGCCTCTACAATCTTCTGGCAGGACAACTAGAAAATAGCTGACCCTTAGGGAGGGAAATCCAATCCCTCTAGAGATTCAGGCTTTCATCTTCCATGTTTCCCACAACATGTACAACAACAGCATCTCTCAGTGAACCTGCTAGGACGGGTGACAGGCACAAAATGCCTACTAGAAGTCCATCTGTTGGTGACATCCATTCAAGGGCAATTGGCCTTCCAGGGACAATGTTTATCACTTTGGGAGTCAGCTCTGAAGGCTGTTTGGGCCCAAACCCTTACCACCCTTCTCCTAAAGTTACAAACATTTTGGCAGATCAAATCTCCATTCCACTTTTATGGAACATCTGGTCTGTTGCCTCTTATCAATTTGTTCTTAAGCCACTTACTAACTCCTACAACCAGGATTCTGCCCCCTTGTAGGCAACATCCCTCCACCCAGCTTATTACTAAAATACTCTTAATGTCCCTAACAGTACCAGATAATCCACTCCTTTGTCATTACTTCTATTTTTCTATGACAAGGAAATGTTTACCATGGGAAACACCCTAAACTGCTCTTATGGAGGAATAAGGGAAGAAATCAGTGAGTTACATTCCTTCAGAGCAATAAGAGGATAAGGACTATGGCTATTTTGCCAGGTTCCCAATCTCAGGGCACAGGCTTGGATTGCTTTACATCACGGTATCTATTCCCATCTGCAGTGGACAAACTGGCAATGAGTTAAGATTACAACCCCTTAATCCTACCCAGCACTAGTCACACTGGAGATCTTGGGAATGCCCAACTCCAGCCTGGGGTCCCAGGAGGTCGACATGCCTCGACCTGCCTAGGGATCTGGTCCCTGGGAGGTTGTCATGCCTCAACCTGCTCAGGGATCTGCCAGTCCAGGGGTCCCAGGAGGCTGACATGCCTCAACCCGCCTAGGGATCTGATCCTCAGGAGGTTGTCACGCCTCAACCTGCTCAGGGATCCACCAGTCTAGGGGTCCCAGGAGGTTGACACAGCTTGACCTGCTGAGGGACCCAATTCTTGGGAGGTCAACATGCCTTTGCCTGCCTGGGTATTCGATCTCCAGGAGTTGTCATGCCTCAACCTGCCTGGGGATCTGCACCCTGACCCAGGGACGCCCAGCTCTCAGGTTGCAACAATACTGAGTAGAATTAGCTTCAGAAAGACTCACCCCTCTGGAAGTCCATGCATGGAAATAGAAGGAAGCCTATGATTTGTGGGACTGTGCCCAGTCTTAGCAATAACTCAGGAGCCCAACGAGAACCCCATTGCCTTTCTGGAAAGTCTAAAAGAGGGCCTCTAAAAGTTTACCAATCTGGACTTAGACTCTTATGAGAGACATGTGATTTTAAAGGACAAATTCCTGTCCTAGTGTGTATCAAAGATCAGGATAAAGTTACAACAGCTACAGCAGCAAGACCGTGCTGTCTCTTTAGATGAAATGGTCCAGATAGCCACCAATATCTTTTATAAAAGAGAACAGGAGAGGGAGGCCAAGGCCCAGGAAAGGGAGAGAAGGAAAAAGACAAGACATGCCCAGATGCTGGCTGCCCTTTAGGGAAGACCTATGGCCAACCCTGAGTCCTTGAAGGACAAGGCACAAGGCAAATGCCTAATCTGTAGACAGACAGGACATTAGGCTAAACAGTGTCCAAACTGTGGCAAGTCTCCTAAAATGGCTTGCTACAAATGCCATCAGTTGGGTAATTGGGCAGCCCTCTGCCCTGGGGACCCGACAGCCTCAAGGTCAAGTGCCAAGCCTTCCCTCAGAATGGTTCAACAGGACTGAAGTGGCCCCCTCCAGCCAGCCTGCCTGTCACAGATAACCATGCGACTGAAGCCAAGGGTGAAACTGGATGTGGCAGGTAGGTCTCAGAATTTCTTAGTTGACACAGGGGGCTACCTACTCTATCCTGATCTCCTACTCTGGAGTCTTCTCCTTTCAAAACTGTACCATTTTGAGTGCTACAGGAAAAACAATTATGAAAAGATTCACCCAAGCACTTCTTTGTTGCTGGGATGGACAAATATTTTTCTACCAGTTTCTGATGGTCCCTGAGTGTCCTACTCCCTTTTTGAGAAGAGATCTTTCCCTGCCTTTGAAATCTTGCAACTATTGCAGTCCTGATAGAAGATGGTTTAAAACTTGGGGACAAACTATTTTTACTAGTCACCAAGTGAAACAACTCCTGAATGGGATAGGCCATTTACAGATGTCTGATCAAAGGTTCCTCAGATAGTAAGCAGTGCTGATGGAAAATCCAGGCCTGACTATATCTCCTTGTGAGGTTCTTAACCCAGCTACCCTCATGCCTACCCCCAAAGGCTCCCTCCCCTTTCACTCTTGCCTAGAAACTTTGGACCAAAGGACAAAGCCCTGAGAGGGATTGTCAGAAGATCCTCTGACCAATCTTGAGGAAATCTGGTACACTGGTGGAAGCAGCTTTGTCTTGGATGGGAAAAGAGCCGGATATGCAGTAGTCTCCAATTTTGAGACCATAGAGGATAAACCTTTGCCACCATGTACTTCAGCCCAATTGTCTGAGCTTGTAGCCCTGACTTGAGCTTTAGAGCTGGGAAAAGAAAAAGAGTAGCCATTTACACTGACTCCAAGTATGCCTTTCTGGTGCTACATGCACATGCTGCTATTTGGAAAGGAAGAGGCTACTTGACCACCCGAGGGTCCCTAATCAAATATGATGATCAAATCCTTAGGCTCTTGGAGGCAGTCCATCTGCCCACTGAGGTTTCAGTTTCACCTTGTAAAGGACACCAAAAAGGGAGCACAGAAGTGGCACGAGGGAACCAAGCAGCCGATCAGGCAGCTAAGAGAGCAGCATTACAGAACAATGACATAATAGGGGTTGCCACCTTAGTTCTACAGACTAAATTGCCAGAAACTCCTTCACATACTGAAAGTGAGACTCTTAAAGCTTGGAGTGAGGGGGTTTCAAGAAGATCATATAGGGTGGTTCCAAAAGGAGGGACTCCTTTTTCTGCCTGGGAACCTCCAGTGGAAGTTGGTTAGCTCCTTACATGCCATCACTCATTTAGGCGAGAAGGCCCTCCAAAGATTACTGGAAAGGTCCTTGAGAGGAACAGGCCTCCAAACAACTATAAGGCAAGTGGTCTCCTCTTGTCCCACTTGCCAATTAAACAACCCCCAAAGAGCTCAAAGACCCAAGCTGGCCCAACTCATCCAATGGCATGGGACCTACTGAGGAGAGGACTAGCAGATGGACTTCACCCAGATGTCAGTTTCTCAAGGATATAAATACCCACTAGTCATGATGATACATTCACAGGATGGATTGGAAGGCTTTCCCACCTGGATTGAGAAGGCTGAGGAGGTAGTAGAAAACTGCTCCATGAAATCATTCCGAGATTTGGTCTGCCAAGGTCATTACAAAGTGACAATGGGACATCATTTACTTCTAAGGTCACCCAAGGGGTCTCTAAAGCATTGGGCATTACTTATTATCTCCATTGTACCTGGAGGCCTCAGTCTTCAGGAAAAGTAGAAAGAGCCAACCAATTCTTAAAATCAGCAATAAAAAGATAACCCAGGAGAACTCCCTGGGATGGAAGGAGGCTTTACCAATAGCTCTCCTCTGCACCTGTATTGCCCTTAAGGAACAGCTTGGTCTTAGTCCTTATGAGATGCTATATGGGAAACCTTTCATTTATGTCAATGACCTCTTCCTAGATCCAGAGGCTCAGACCCTCCGGTCTTATACCATGACCATTGGGCAATTCCAAAAGATATATGCTTGTGAGGTGTTAACTAGGACCCAAAAGTTTCTAAAGAGCCACCACTATATGCTCCAGGGACTCAAGTCCTAATTAAAGTCTGGAAATATGGGTTCCCAAAGGCTCAACTCCAGCCCACATGGAAGGGTCCCTATCCTGTAATACTTTCTACCACCCCAGCAGTCAAGGTACAAGGACATGACTCCTGGATTCACTACTCACAAGTCAAGCCATGGAAGAAAACAGAAGAGGACACTCAATACACTTGTGTGCCCCTGGGAGATCTCAGATAACCATTCAGGACTACAAATGAGTGGCATTCTAATGAACATTCCCGAAATTAAGTTTCTGAGGATAAGATTTCTCAGGATAGCTCTAAAGAGCCAACACAGCTTGGCAGGGGTTGTATTGCAAATAGACAGGTGATAGATCCCCTGATCCCTGAACAAGGAGGGACTTGAGCCATCTTGAATGAGACATGTTGTTTTTGGGTAAACACCTCTAACCAAGTTAAAGAAAGTCTCACAGTCCTCAAAAAAAAAAAAACAAAAAACATTCAGATCCTGCAAGATCTCAAAGAATGAGCTGGAGAGTTCTTGGGGTGGCTACAATCTCTCGGGGGATCCTTCTCCTGGAGACGGGGAACTGGAGTTGGCTAATATCCCTACTAATTCCTATTATCACCATACTGATGCTGCTTATGATTGCTCCATATATTATCAGTTGCTTAACCCATTTTGTCTTTGCCCAGGTCAACAAGCTACAACATGTAGTACCAGTTCAACAAGGATGTATAAAACTACAACCAACCCTGGAAAATATCACTCACTCTTATATAGACACTGCCATAAGGACTCTGAGGCTCGAGACCAGCAGGAGGGGAAGGCCTAATGCCCCTCGCCATCCCAGCTTAGCAGGAAGTAACCAGAGAGACCTCGATGCCCCTACTCCCAAAGAATTGGGCCTTGCATCTCTTGAGGAGAGAATGTTCAGTTCAGTTCAGTTCAGTCGCTCAGTCATGTCCGACTCTTTGTGACCCCATGAATTGCAGCACGCCAGGCCTCCCTGTTCATTACCATCTCTCGGAGTACACTCAGAATCACGTCCATTGAGTCTGTGATGCCATCCAGCCATCTCATCCTCGGTCGTCCCCTTCTCCTCCTGCCCCTAATCCCTCCCAGCATCAGAGTCTTTTCCAATGAGTCAACTCTTCGCATGAGGTGGCCAAAGTACTGTTTCAGCTTTAGCATCATTCCTTCCAAAGAACATCCAGGACTGATCTTTTTAGAATGGACTGGTTGGATCTCCTTGCAGTCCAAGGGACTCTCAAGAGTCTTCTCCAACACTACAGTTCAAAAGCATCAATTTTTCGGCGCTCAGCCTTCTTCACAGTCCAACTCTCACATCCATACATGACCACAGGAAAAACCATAGCCTTGACTAGACGGACCTTAGTCGGCAAAGTAATGTCTATGCTTTTGAATATACTATCTAGGTTGGTCATAATTTTTCTTCCAAGGAGTAAGCGTCTTTTAATTCCATGGCTGCAGTCACCATCTGCAGTGATTTTGGAGCCCAGAAATATAAAGTCTGACACTGTTTCCACTGTTTCCCCATCTATTTCCCATGAAGTGATGGGACCAGATGACATAATCTTCGTTTTCTGAATGTTGAGCTTTAAGCCAACTTTTTCACTCTCCTCTTTCACCTTCATCAAGAGACCATTCAGCTCCTCTTTACTTTCTGCCATAAGGGTGGTGTCATCTGCATATCTGAGGTTATTGATATTTCTCCCAGCAATCTTGATTCCAGCTTATGTTTCTTCCAGTCCAGCGTTTCTCATGATGTACTCTGCATAGAAGTTAAAGAAGCAGGGTGACAATATACAGCCTTGACGTACTCCTTTTCCTATTGGGAATCAGTCTGTTGTTCCATGTCCAGTTCTAACTGTTGCTTCCTGACCTGCATACAGATTTCTCAAGAGGCAGGTTAGGTGCTCTAGTATTCCCACCTCTTTCAGAATTTTCCACAGTTTATTGTGATCCACACAGTCAAAGGCTTTGGCATAGTCAATAAAGCAGAAATCGATGTTTTTCTGGAACTCTCTTGCTTTTTTGATGATCTAGAAGATGTTGGCAATTTGATCTCTGGTTCCTCTGCCTTTTCTAAAACCAGCTTGAACATCAAGGAGTTCATGGTTCACATATTGCTGAAGCCTGGCTTGGAGAATTTTGAGCATTACTTTACTAGCATGTGAGATGAGTGCAATTGTGCAGTAGTTTGAGCATTCTTTGGCATTGTCTTTCTTTGGGATTGGAATGAAAACTGACCTTTTCCAGTCCTGTGGCCACTGCTGAGTTTTCCAAATTTGCTGGCATATTGAGTGCAGCACTTTCACTGCATCATCTTTCAGGACTTGAAACAGCTCAACTGGAATGCCATCACCTCCACTAGCTTTGTTCATAGTGATGCTTTCTAAGGCCCACTTGACTTCACATTCCAAGATGTCTGGCTCTAGATGAGTGATCACACCATCATGATTATCTGGGTCTTGGAAGATCTCTTTTGTACAGTTCTTCTGTGTATTCTTCCACCTCTTCTTAATATCTTCTGCTTCTGTTAGGTCCAGACCATTTCTGTCCTTTATTGAGCCCATCTTTGCATGAAGTGTTCCCTTGATATCTCTAATTTTCTTGAAGAGATCTCTAGTCTTTCCCATTCTGTTGTTTTCCTCTGTTTCTTTGCATTGATCGCTGAAGGAGGCTTTCTTACCTCTTCTTGCTATTCTTTGGAACTCTTAATTCAGATGTTTATATCTTTCCTTTTCTCTTTTGCTTTTCACCTCTCTTCTTTTCACAGCTATTTGTAAGGCCTCCCCAGACAGCCATTTTGCTTTTTGCATTTCTTTTCCATGGGGATGGTCTTGATCCCTGTCTCCCATACAATGAATGTTAGGTAGTTACAATAGGAAAAAAAAAAGTCCAAAATGGCAGTGGCTAAAAGACAAAGAAAGGAAAAAGCCCACGAATATGGAACAAAAGAAAACCTGAGGACCTCAGGTGAAACAAACAGCCCTCCTGGCTAGCCCAATTTACATAGGGCAGGCTCAGGAGGAGGAGACAAACAGATAAGAGGAGGAAGCCAAGACCTTTGAGGGCTCTCTTTTTGGATCAGTCCGCCCTCATACCTTGAAGATGTATTATCCTTTGCTTGCCAAATAAAACTGAGCTGTAACCAAGCTGTAACACTGGTCCACCATTTCAAATCTTTGCTGTCGTGAGACAGAACTGAGGGAATTACACACTCCCCCAACATATCCAGAGGCAAAAGGGCTTTAGGAAGTGACCTTTAACATGTGAAGGAAAGGGATCAGCCTCCTTGTGGAAGCAGGTCTGGTCCTTCCTGGGACTCGCAAAGCTATCTTGTTAAGAGACAGCTCCCCATTGCCAAAGCTCCTATTGCATTCTACCTAGGCATTCGGTGGGTAATGCATATTTAACCTACACAGTCAGAGTTCTGATTCTGTGTACATTCTATTCAAATCTATTTGGGGAAATTACCTAAAGACACAGAAGAACTGTACAAAAAGAGCTTCATGACCAAGATAATCACAATGGTGTGATCACTCACCTAGAGCCAGACATCCTGGAATGCAAAGTCAAGTGGGCCTTAGGAAGCATCACTATGAACAAAGCTAATGGAGGTGATGGCATTCCAGTTGACCTATTTCAAATCCTAAAAGATGATACTGTGAAAATGCTACACTCAACGTGCCAACAAATTTGGAAAACTCAGCAGTGGCCACAGGACTGGAAAAGGTCAGTTTTCATTTCAATACCAAAGAAAGACAATGCCAAAGAATGCTCAAACTACTGCACAATTGAAACTCATCTCACATGCTAGTAAAGTAATGCTCAAAATTCTCCAAGACAGGCTTCAGCAGTACGTGAACCGTGAACTCCCTGATGTTCAAGCTGCTTTTAGAAAAGGCAGAGGAACCAGAGATCAAATTGTCAACATCCGCTGGATCATTGAAAAAGCAAGAGAGTTCCAGAAAAACATCTATTTCTGCTTTATTGACTATGCCAAAGCCTTTGACTGTGTGGATCACAATAAACTGTGGAAAATTCTGAAAGAGATGGGAATACCTGACCACCTGACCTGCCCCTTGAGAAACCTGTATGCAGGTCAGGAAGCAACAGTTAGAACTAGACATGGAACAATAGACTGATTCCAAATAGGAAAAGGAGTACGTCAAGGCTGTATGTTGTCACCCTGCTTATTTAACTTATGTGCAGAGTACATCATGAAAAATGCTGGACTGGAAGAAGCACAAGCTGGAATCAAGATTGCTGGGAGAAATGTTAATAACCTCAGATATGCAGATGACACCACCCTTATGGCAAAAAGTGAAGAACTAAAGAGCCTCTTGATGAAAGTGAAAGTGGAGAGTGAAAAAGTTGGCTTAAAGCTCAACATTCAGAAAACGAAGATCATGGCATCTGCTCCCATCACTTCATGGGAAATAGATGGGAGAACAGTGGAAACAGTGGCTGTCTTTATTTTGGGGGCTCCAAAATCACTGCAGATTGTGATTGCAGCCATGAAATTGAAAGACGCTTACTCCTTGGAGGGAAAGTTATGACCAACCTAGACAGTATATTAAAAAGCAGAGACATTACTTTGCCAACAAAGATCAAAGCCAAGGCTATGGTTTTTCCAGTAGTCATGTGTGGATGTGAGAGTTGGATTATAAAGAAAGCTGAGCACCAAAGAACTGATGCTTTTGAACTGTAGTGTTGGAGAAGACTCTTGAGAGTCCCTTGGACTGCAAGGAGATCTAACCAGTCCATCCTAAAGGAAATCAGTCCTGAGTATTCATTTGAAGGACTGATGTTGAAGCTGAAAACCCAATACTTTGGCCACCTGATGCAAAGAGCTGACTCATTTGAAAATACCCTGATGCTGGGATAGATTGAAGGTGGGAGAAGAAGGGGATGACAGAGGATGAGATGGTTGGATGGCATCACAGACTCAATGGACATGAGTCTGAGTCAACCCTGGGAGTTGGTGATGGACAAGGAGGTCTGGCATGCTGCAGTCCATGGGGTCGCAGAGTCGGACAAGACTGAGCGACTGAACTGAATTGAACTGAACCTAAAGACAGGGCCTTCCCTGGTAACTCAGACAGTAAAGAACCTGCCTGCTAATGCAGAAGATGCAAGAGATGCTGGTTTGATCCCGTGGTCAGGAAGATCCTCTGGAAAACAGAGAATGGCAATCCACTCCAGTATTTCTGCCTGGAGAATCCCATGGACAGAGGAGCCTGGCAGGTTACAGCCATGGGGCCTCAGAAAATCGGACTTGACTAAGTGAGTGACAGAGAGAGAGAGAGAGAGAGAGAGAGAGAGAGAGAGAGAGAGAGAGCGCGCGCTCAAGCGAGCTAAAGACAAGATAGAGAAAAGTTTTACAAAAACATTGGAATTTTAGTAAATGACAACTTGTTGCTAAGTTGTGTCCAACTCTTTTGTGACCCAGTAGACTGTAGCCTGCCAGGGTCCTCTGTCCATGGGGTTTCACAAGCAAGATATACTGGAGCGCGTTGTATTTCCTTCTCTAGAGGTTCTTCCAGACCAAATCTATGTCTCCTGTTTGGAAGACAGATTCTTTACCACTGAGCTAACTGGCACTAAATGACAACTTAGATAGTTATATTCAAAGCTTCTGAGTTGATTACTTTTATTCCTTACTTGGGAGTGTAGAAAAAGAAAATGAACTCATTTTACATGATACTGTAAGTTAATCTACTTATTTCACCTGTATTGTGCCTTTTAACAAATCCTCTTATATGTATTCTGATAGCCAAACATGATAAGGATATATTACTAAATGGATTTTGTCTGTGATTGCTGCAAACTTCTCCATTTTAGTTCATGGAACCTCAGAGCTGAAAAAGCTCAGTGATAATATAATCAAAACAGATTATAGATCAAATAATTTTATTAAATGGGGGAACTGAAAAATTCAGAACTCAGATAAAGGACAATGACACTTTTTTTTTTTACTGAACTAATAGTTAATCAATTCACATCACAGCCTTTTGAAGCCCCATTATTTCTATATTCTGCAGATGAATAAACTGAGGCTCCAATGTGCAAGGTCTGCTGGTTAAGTGAAAGAGGAATTCAACCCAGGTCTGGTACCTTAATATCCTGGTCTGGAGATGTTCATGGCAGCCTTATTTGTAATAAGAATGGATCAAAAATAGTAAACTGTGCAGTAATTAAAATGGACAGACATTTTATCTTGCAGATGAGAGAATAAATTGATACAACCATTCATGAAAGCAATTGACATGAATAGAGTGCTTCTGTAAAGTTTATACTCTCTGAACATTAATTCCTTGACTAGGACCTTATCCTAAGGTATTAATCAGAAAGTTTGAAATGGCTATTTGAAGAAATACTTATAGAGATAGCATCTAAAAATTATTTTTAACTGGAAAAACATGAAAGAATCACAATTAGATAATGAGTTTAATAAATCAACAGTGTTTTACATGCTATACACAAGCATTTTAAATGATGTTTTAATGACATATGACATATGTGTTTTAATGACATATGAAACTGTTTCTAATATTTTAAGTGAAAAAAGCATGATCAAATTATTGCATGCACATTGTGATCCCAGTTTTTTGAAAGAAAAGTATGTGGATATGTTTAAAAAAGCAAGACTGAAAGGAAATAAACTCAAATATTTAATTGTCTTAAAAATGAAAAATAAAGCATTAAAATGGTTCTATCTGCATGGTGAAATTAGAGCTCATTCTTTATTATCTTCTTTGTGCCTTTCTGAATTTTGAATTATCTCTAGTGAGGAACAAACCACTTTTATAAGGACTTCCCTGGTGGCTCAGACGGTTAAGCGTCTGTCTACAATGTGAGAGACCCGGGTTCAGTCCCTGGGCCAGGAAGATCCCCTGGAGAAGGAAATGGTAATCCACTCCAGTACTATTGCCTGGAAATTCCCATGGACAGAGGATTCTGGTAGGCTACATGTAGTCCATGGGGTCGCAAAGAGTCGGACACAACTGAGTGACTTCACTTCACTTCAAACTACTTTTATAAGCAGAAAGAATACAATGCTATTATTTAAAGAAAAAATTCAGATTACAAAAATAAATACCATAGAGAACACTATGATGCACTGAGTACAAATATAGAAAAGTGTGTATACAGTAGAGTGTATTAAAATATACACACAAGTTTGTCCCTAAAATTTCACTCACATCACATTGGTCAGAATTGCATCATATGCATAAACCAAAGACTGGCAGGAAGAATGACTGTATAATGGAGGGTGAATTATCCAGATAAAAACAGAGAAAGATATAGGAAGATGGATTTGGGCAGGCAACCCAATATGTGTGTTTCAGACAGTCTCACAAAGAAATTAAATTGAGGACTGAAAAAAAAAAAAAAAAAAAAAAGGGCACCAAGGTTGCCCGCTCCCTATTTCCATAGCTTGATTTTCTTTTCATTTCTTATAGAGTTCTTTTTCAGTCTCCTGCTGCCCTAGGAAGTCTGGCTTTGCCTGCTGTGGTCCATGGCCTAGATAAGGCTCCTTTGGCTCTAACTTAATTTTGTCTCCCAATTGAAGTACAAGACTCACTAGTGAACATATTAGGCAGGCTAGACTAATGGCTAAAACAAATAAGTCTAAAATCTCAGTGACTTGAGACCATCTAGCTCCCTGTGCCATACAGCAGGGCTTCCCAGGTGGCTCTAGTGGTAAAGAACTTGGCTGTTAAAGCAGGAGACAGAAAAGACATTGCCTTGATCCCTAGGTGGTAAAGAACTTGACTGTTAAAGTAGGAGACAGAAAAGACATTGCCTTGATCCCTAGGTGGGGGAAGATCCCCTGGAGGAGGCAATGGCAACCCACTCCAGTATTCTTGCCTAGGGAATCCCATGGACAGAGAAGCCTGGTGGGCCACATTCCCTGGTGTCACAAAGAGTTGGATACCACTAATTGACTAACGCTGCAGTAAGGATTTTATTGTCTATTCATTCTATGTTTACTAACTAGTTTGCCTCTGCTAGCCTAACTCCCAGTCCATCCTCCCACATCTCTCCTCCCCCTTGGCAACCACAAGTCTTTTCTCTATGTCTGTGGGTCTGTTTTTGTTTTGTAGATAAATCCATTTGTGTCATATTTTAGCTTCCACATATAAATGATAGCATATGGTATTTTTCTCTGAACTTCATTTCACTTAGTATGGTAATCTCTAGTTCCATCCATGTTGCTGCAAATGGCATTATTTCATTCTTTTTATGGCTGAGTAATATTTCACTGTATACATGTACCACATCTTCTTTAGATGATCGTTAGTACTTATTGAACTACTATATCTGGCAACTATCCCATGAGGTATATTATTTCCTCTGATGAAAGTGAAAGAGGAGAGTGAAAAAGTTGGCTTAAAAACTCAACATTCAGAAAACTAAGATCATGGCATCTGGTCCCATCAATTCATGGCAAACAGATGGGGAAACAGTGCAAACAGTGACAGGCTTTATTTTGGGGGACTCCAAAATCACTGCAGATAGTGACTGCACCTCTGAAATTGAAAGACACTTCCTCCTTGGAAGAAGACCTATGACCAATCTAGACAGTATATTAAAAAGCAGACATTACTTTGCCAACAAAGGTCCATCTAGTCAAAGCTATGGTTTTTTTCCATTAGTCTTGCATGGATGTGAGAGTTGGACTATAAAGAAAGCTGAGCACTGAAGAATTGATGCTTTTGAACTGTGGTGTTGGAGAAGACTCTTGAGAGTCCCTTGGACTGTGAGGAGATCAAATCAGTTAATCCTACAGGAAATCAGTCCTGAGTGTCCATTGGAAGGACTGATGTTGAAGCTGAAACTCCAATATTTTGGGAAGAACTGACTCATTTGAAAAGACCCTGATGCTGGGAAAGATAGAAGGCAGGAGGAGAAGGGGACAACAGAGGATGAGATGGTTGGATGGCATCACTGACTCGATGGACATAAGTTTGAGCAAGCTCCAGGAGTTGGTGACGGACAAGGAAGCCTGGTGTGCTGTAGTCCATGGCGTCGGTGACAGACAAGGAAGCCTGGTGTGCTGTAGTCCATGGCGTCAGACATGACGGAGCAACTGAACTGAACTAAAGCTAAAGTTCAGAGAGGAAAGCAACTTACCCAATATTACACAGCTAGTGACTCTCAGAAGCCAGTTACTTACAGTTACTCCTTAAATAAAATAAAATAAAATAAAATATACACATAAACAATTATAACTGCAGGTAAAGGACTGTATGAACATACTGTGTGCATGTTAGTCACTCAGTCATGTCCAACTATTTTGCAACTGCATGGACTGTAGCCCACCAGTCTCCTCAGTCCATGGAATTCTCCAGGCAAGAATACTGGAGTGGGTTGCCTTTCCCTTCTCCATTGGATTTTACTGACCCAGGGAGGAAACCCAGGTCTCCTGCATTGCAGGCAGATTCTTTACAGTCTGAGCCACCAGGGAAACCCATAGGAACATACTACAAAATACTACAAGTTTAAGGGTTTAGATGGCAAAAATAAAGTGAATTTCTTCTATCCCTTTTTATTTTCTACAATCTCATTAATTAACATGATTTTTAAAATAATGTTTTAAAACTCTTCCACTCCACCCCCAAAGTCCCATGACTATGTAGGTAAGAGCACACGAGCTGTATAAACACAGTCTGTCAAATCTCAACTCTGTAATTATGAGCCTGGTGTGTCCCTAGGCCATTAGCTTAACTTCTCTGTGAAATAACATAACACCTAGCTCTTCAGATTACCAGGAGTGTGAAAGAAGATGATGGATACTAACTGCTTATCATAGAGCCTATCAGAGTCACTCAAAGGGTTTTCTGGCCACTGGAAAAGGTAACGTGATGAGTTTCTGGTTTTCACTAGTGTGCCTTCAGTTTCATTGTTGTTCTCACTTCACCAGGCCTCAGAAAGGTGGGGGTAAAGTTGATAGGTCTTCTAGACCCTGTGTGCAGCATCAGGAAAATACTCAACAGTGTAGATGAAAGAAGCCTGAAGGAAATGTGTTTTTCCCCATCCTGCTGATGATCTGATCCACACTGGAGGTCTCTGTAGTTGGTAGCTCTCCTACCAGGGAACTCTCACTTTGGCTCAACCTCCAGTTACTATACTTGAACTCCAAGATGTGTTTGTTTATTATCAATGTCTGCCCCTCTTCTGTGTAAACATGCCTTTAAGGAATACTGAGGGTTATGCAGGCAGGTTGTGGAGTGGCATACACGCAGACACACCACAGGGACGCACTCCAGTATCTTCCTATCAGCCCTCCCTGCTCCTGTAGATCCATCATTAAATTCAGTCCTTCAGATCAATTTCACAGTTTCCTAAACTGGAGTATTTATTCTGACACTCAATCACATCTTAATGTCATTAATTTGGTAGGGACTTCCTCTAATCTTCCCTTGTGGTTCAGCTGATAAAGAATCTGCCTGCAATGCGGGAGACCTGGGTTTGATCCCTGGGTCAGGAAGATCCTCTGAAGAAGGAAACGGCAACCCACTCCAGTAGTCTTGCCTGGAGAGTTCCATGGACAGAGGAAGGGAACAGGCGGCAGTCCATGGAATCACAGAGCTGGACACAACTGTGTGATTAACTTTCACTTTCCTTCACTTTCCTCTAATCAAATACCTTGGAAGAAGGTCTAGGGTAAAGTGAATTTTGAAGACAAAAGATAATTTCTAAATTAGTGACACTTGGCCCTGGGGGCTCAGATGGTTAAGAATCTGCTTATGATGTGGGAGACCTGGGTTTGATCTCTGGGTTAGGAAGATTCACTGGATAAGGGCATGGCAACCAACTCCAGTATTCTTGCCTGGAGAATTCCCCATGAACAGAGGAGCCTGGCAGACTACAGTCCAGGGGTCTCAAAGAGTCGGACATGACTGAGGACTGAGCAAGTGAGAAGGCTGAGTGTAGTCTAAGTATAGAGTCGAAGGTAGGGAGGTGAGGCATTCAAGGAGACTGCCCAGCTCAGTGGTGGTGCAGAGCGGCAGACCTTGGCATTCATTACCTTCATTTGTAAAATGGCCCAGAGGACCAGGCCTTCTCTACCTTCTGAAACCTTCATCTCATTTTTAAAATCAGCAGAAACTAGTGGTTCGGGGCCTGGGGCCTGGGTAAGATATGTAGATTCCCAGTCAGAATTCACACCTTACCTGTAAATATTACTTGAAATGATGATATCTTCTACTAACAGGGCGTGTAATGAATACTACATGAGATGCTACAAAGAGTGAGTGACACAGAACTTGGCACCAAAATAAAATAAAATAAAGCCCTCAATAAATGAGAACAATTATTACTCTACTCCTTGAGATCACTCATATTCCTAAAGACTTTCCCAGTTTCAAATTTCCTTGCTTTCATGGGAACAAAGACACAGACTTCTCCTTGATCTGTGGCAGTTAACCGTGTATAGAAATACGATAGCAGCAATTCCCTCCTTGATGTGCCCCAGGCTTTCTCAGGCCAGGGTTACCTTAACTCACAAAACTGTCAGAGTGTGGCCAAGGGCAGACAGCAAATGCTTGAGTAGCTTCCTCCCACCTCCAGCCGACACTCCCTCATCACTAGCGTCCAGCGGATATGGGCAGTGCAAGCTGTATCTGAATGGGACAAAATTCACCGGACTCTCACTATAAGCTCTGCAAGCTCAAGAAGGTGTTCTGAAATGGAGTCAAGTTAATAGCAATACCCCAAATATCACCAGCCGTCTGCTCACCTAACCCTTCAGTCCCTTACAAAATACCCCCTCAGAACAACATTTCAGAGACTTTCTGGAGAGAGGGGCACACATTATGGGGGCGCTATGCTAATGGATGGCCCACTCCTTAACATAGATTGCTGCTGCTGCTGCTAAGTCGCTTCAGTCGCGTCCGACTCTGTGCGACCCCATAGACAGCAGTCTGCCAGGATTCCGCCATCCGTGGGATTCTCCAGGCAAGAACACTGGAGTGGGTTGCCATTTCCTTCTCCAATGCATGAAAGTGAAAAGTCAAAGTGAAGTCACTCAGTTGTGTCCGACCCTCAGCGACCCCATGGACTGCAGCCTTCCAGGCTCCTCCGTCCATGGGATTTTCCAGGCAAGAGTACTGGAGTGGGGTGCCATTGCCTTCTCCATAACATAGATTAGGTAATAAATAATAAGGAGATAAGTCTCAGCTGCTCTGAAAGACCAGGGGATGCTCTGCTTGGGGCTTCTAGACTAAATAGCTGGAATGGAGTTGCTGACACCTGCAACTCCAAATCATCAGGAATTCCTAGGAAGTGACCCATGCCCACCCACCCAGCAGGCACAGCTGCAGCCAAGACAGACTGGCACAGTCTTGCTCTCCCTCTCCTGTCGGGAAAGAGTTTCCTGACCACAGTGATAAAGCTATTTGATGAATGTTGAAACCATGCAAGCTGTACAGAGGACATGCAATTTTAGTTAACAGGCAGTAGAAAGAGTATCAAATTTTAGGAATAAACAACGCCAAAAATAACCTCTTACTAACTTACCTCTTTGGGTTCTGTACCCTTATTACAACTTTAGAAGACCAGGCAGTGTGGTGTAATGATAAACACTCCAGACTCTAGGGACAAGAGTTTGACTGCAGGCTTGACCAGGGGTTAACTTTGCACCCCTTACTTCCAGTCCATGCTCTCCTGATTTCTGGGCTGGTGATCTACAGGGCTCTGGGAGTCTGCCATTCCTCTAGCAGGGGTAGAAGATGTCCCTTCCACCCCAACAATGCCCAAATATTTATTTGTGGCCTTCAACTTCTAATAGGAAAGTATTAGATTACCTACTAACTTATTTACCTTCTTAAAGGAGATAACTTCAATCCTGACCTGGAAAGTCCACACCTTGCCACCAAATCTCTCAATGCATTAGGTTCTATAACTCAGAGCTCTGCCTTGAAACACTGGATAATGTACTTGGCGGACCACAAGCTTTTTTTTTTTAATCACATTTATAGTCATTGTGAATAATAAAAATCTACAAGTGGGAGCTTACAACAACAACATATCACAGGGAAAACATAAGCATTTTATAAAATACCAAAAAAAAGCACAGAAAACCACTTCATAGGCACAGAAACAAGGAGAACTCAGGAGAAATCAACAATAAATCTTCAAAATAGTGTTCTCTGTAATAAAAGAGCATTAATGAGATGGTGCTCTGAAAGTGCTGCGCTCAATATGCCAGCAAATTTGGAAAACTCAGCAGTGACCACAGGACTGGAAAAGGTCAGTTTTCATTCCAATCCCAAAGAAAGGCAATGCCAAAGAATGCTCAAACTACTGCACAATTGTACTCATCTCACATGCTAGTGAAGTAATGCTCAAAATTCTCCAAGCCAGGCTTCAGCAGTATGTGAACTGTGAAGTCCCTGATGTTCAAGCTGCTTTTAGAAAAGGCAGAGGAACCAGAGATCAAATTGCCAACATCTGCTGGATCATGGGAAAAGCAAGAGAGTTCCAGAAAAACATCGATTTCTGCTTTATTGACTATGCCAAAGCCTTTGACTGTGTGGATCACAATAAACTGTGGAAAATTCTGAGAGAGATGGGGATACCAGACCACCTGACCTGCCTCTTGAGAAATCTGTATGCAGGTCAGGAAGCAACAGTTAGAACTGGACATGGAACAACAGACTGATTCCCAATAGGAAAAGGAGTACGTCAAGGCTGTATATTGTCACCCTGCTTCTTTAACTTCTATGCAGAGTACATCATGAGAAACGCTGGACTGGAAGAAACATAAGCTGGAATCAAGATTGCTGGGAGAAATATCAATAACCTCAGATATGCAGATGACACCACCCTTATGGCAGAAAGTGAAGAGGAGCTAAAAAGCCTCTTGATGAAAGTGAAAGAGGAGAGTGAAAAAGTTGGCTTAAAGCTCAACATTCAGAAAATGAAGATTATGTCATCCAGTCCCAACACTTCATGGGAAATAGATGGGGAAACAGTGGAAACAGTGTCAGACTTTATTTTGGGGGACTCCAAAATCACTGTAGATGGTGACTTCAGCCATGAAATTAAAAGACGCTTACTCCTTGGAAGAAAAGTTATGACCAACCTAGATAGTATATTCAAAAGCAGAGACATTACTTTGCTGACTAAGGTCCGTCTAGTCAAGGCTATGGCTTTTCCTGTGATCACGTATGGATGTGAGAGTTGGACTGTGAAGAAGGCTGAGCGCCCAAGAATTGATGTTTTTGAACTGTGGTGTTGAAGACTCTTGAGAGTTCCTTGGACTGCAAGGAGATCCAACCAGTCCATTCTGAAGGAGATCAGCCCTGGGATTTCTTTGGAAGGAATCATGCTAAAGCTGAAACTCCAGTACTTTGGCCACCTCATAGGAAGAGTTGACTCATTGGAAAAGACTGTGATGCTGGGGGAAATTGGGGGCAAGAGGAGAAGGGGACGACTGAGGATGAGATGGCTGGATGGCATCACGGACTCGATGGACATGAGTCTGAGTGAACTCCAAGAGATGGTGATGGACAGGTAGGCCTGGCATGCTGCGATTCATGGGGTCACAAAGAGTCGGACACGATTGAGCAACTGAACTGAACTGAATGAGATTTAGCAGGCTATCATTCAGTCTTGTGGACTAGTCCCAAATTCCAAATTTGATAGGACAAATGTTGAGATCAGTTCAATGAGGGAAAGCTGACAAATAATCAAACAAGGTAGCTACGTCCAGGGACTTAGTGACACAGAGAACGAAGGTTGCAGGAATTTATCACAAAAATGTCCTGCTGGGGAGACCAATCAGCCTGAGACACTGCCTTGAACTGTGTGGGATACAAATAGAGTATATACATACTCTGATATCTCCTCATACTTAAGATTGCAAGATTGTTTGCATAAGCACAAGTGCATACCTTATAAGCAATGAAAACAACTCTATGCTCAATCCAAGTCTAAAGTCTGGGAGCCCAGGTCATGGGACTTCTTTGGGTTGAAGTTGTCATGGTGAAGTTCAAGACTTCTGCAGAGCTGCTGTGATACTTTGAGATTCAGAAATCTACAGACTTAAGGTCAACCTTAAACACCACCAAGGCAAATTACGACATGCAAATTAAAGAATCAAGGTCAAACAATTATACAGAAGCTGTAGATGGTAATTCCCATTTCCTGTAATAGAAATGTTCTTCCCCTTGAGTTCTATAATCTACAAACATCTGGGGTAAACTCTCATCTGGAATCATGCGAGATTTCATTTTTATCTCTAACTCCAGATTCCCATAGAGAAGGTGATGGCACCCCATTCCAGTACTCTTGCCTGGAAACTCCCATGGATGGAGGAGCCTGGTAGGCTGCAGTCCATTGGGTTGCAAAGAGTCGGACACGACTGAGCGACTTCACTTTCACTTTTCACTTTCATGCATTGGAGAAGTAAATGGCAACTCACTCCACTGTTCTTGTCTGGAGAATCCCAGGGACAGGGGAGCCTGGTGAGCTGCCATCTATGGGGTCGCACAGAGTCAGACACATCTGAAGTGACTTAGCAGCAGCAGTAGCAGCCAGGTTCCCCAAGCCATCTATTCTGGGTCTTAGGGGAGAAAAGCACAGTCTGGTTCCTGGCTAAAAGCATGCTTCCTGGTTAAAACTGTATTCTACATCATTGGAGTTTGGCACCCTGATTTCACAACCTACAGTCTTCAAGCTGATACTAGAACAGAGTCTACAACGGGCCTTTCCATCATCCTGTAAGGCTGCTGTGCTTGACTGATGGGAGAGAGAAAAATCAGTGAATCCTATGGGCTTCAGGCCACCTCTATACTTTGGTCAAGTTGATTGAAGCACTATAGGTTTCATCAACATTTGAAGTTGAATAAGAAGCAGCAAGTTGACAAGAAATGAACACGAATATGAAGAAAGAAGCAACAGAAGCTCAGAAATACAACCCAAACCCAAACTATTACATGGTCTGCCTGGTAGCAGTCAGTAATTCTTACACTGTGATATTGGAGTTAGCACAGTGGATTGAGAAGACAAACCCCAATCCAAAGACTTCAAAGGTGATTATTAAAATTGCCATTACAGGTCACATGCATGTGTATAGGTCACATAAAAGAAAAGCAATTAGATTACCTCCACATCAATCGTGCTACAGTTGACTAAGGGCTTCAGTGATGTTACAATTAGTTCATAAGCCAATAAAATGCACAAATACAACAAATTCTTCTAGTAACCTCATCCATGAGTTTAACCCAAAGTCATCTCATCAGCCAACTCAGGTCTCAAGGTAAAATTGAAGTAGTTCATGAGTTGATAAGAGTGCATGGAAATAAACAACAAATCAGAATCATGGGGGATCTCACTTATAATTTCTTTTTAACTACTGACATGAGCAAAACTCAACATTCAAAAAACTAAGATCATGTCATCTGGTCCCATCACTTCATGGCAAGTAGATGGGGAAACAATGGAAACAGTGACAGATTTTATTTTCTTGGGCTCCAAACTCACTGCAGCCATGAAATTAAAAGACACTTTCTCCTTGGAAAAAAGGTATGACAAAGCTAGACAGCATATTAAAAAGCAGAGATATTACTTTACTGACAAAGGTCCACATAGTTAAAGCTATGGTTTTTCCATTAGTCATGTACAGATCTGAGAGTTGGACCATAAAGAAAGCTGAGTGCCGAAAAGCTGATGTTTTTGAACTGTGGTGTTGGAGAAGACTCTTGAGAGTCCTTTGGACAGCAAGATCAAACCAGTGAATCCTAAAGGAAATCAATCCTGAATATTCATTGAAGGACTGATGCTGAAGCTGAAGCTCCAATACTTTGGCCACCTGATGTGAAGAGCCGACTCACTGGAAAAGACCCTGATGCTGGGAAAAATTGAGGGCAGGAGGAGAAGGGGACAACAGAGGATGAGATGGTTGGATGGTACCACTGACTTGATGGATGTGAGTTTGAGCAAACTCCAGGAGTTGGTGATGGACAGGGAAGCCCGGTGTGCTGCAGTCCATGGGGTCACAAAGAGTCGGACACAACTGAGCAAATGAACTGACTGATGAGCAACTTGGATTGGCTTAGGAATGTAGAGATATCCAGGTTTTCCCCACTGGTACCCCAACTGCACAGGTGGTCCTACAGAGAAGAAAACTGCCTCTTCTAAGAAGAATCATCAAAGCAGAAAACCAACACACAGCACCATAACAGTCATGCTGCCCACTTTAGATGCAGGACCTGTTCTTGCATTTAAGAGGCAAAAGAGCTCCCATGGCTGCAACTTGACCTTTTTACCATGCTAGTGTTTGTTCATGGATCAGAAAGTCAGGATAAATTTTAATGCTTCATATGCAGCCATTTTTTTTGTTTCTATTATGTTTTAGACTGTATCAATGAACAATAGAGTACAACAAAGGGCTGAAAAAGATTTGGAGGAACTTCAAACTCCCTCCAAGTAAGTGATTCTAAATGTGCTTTGGGTCTTGTATTTCATGACAGCCAGATATTTCTGAAAAGAACTTGAACCCAGAAAAGTCTACAAATATAAACAACTGCATATATTGTATAAAACTCTAGAATAAAAGCCCAAGGTCTAGAGATTTCTATATCCTTCAATACCATAAATTCTAGGAACTATGTGTAATGTCTTCATCCTTGCCAAAAAAAAAAAAAAAGAGAGAGAGAGAGAGAAAGAAATAAAACACAAAAAATAAGTGACTGTTTTTAAAACTCTTTCAATAAGGTTGTATGCGTGTTGTCCAAATTCTTTGCATGGATTAAATATTGTATACCAACTTCCCAAATTTTGTATTCCATGTTCCTGCAAACTCTCACCACAGAGAAGTAGAAAATCTTCCTAGTTGCTGATAAAAAGTAAAGCCCTCGGTCTAAATCAAAGTGATCAATATAAATTTTTTCACATATAAATTGAGATCATCAAAAATACATATGCACAATTTAAGAAATGTGGGCTCCCTGGTGGTGCTAGTGGTAAAGAACCTGCTTATTAATGGAGAAGATGTGGGTTCAATACCTGAGCCAGGAAGATCTCCTGGAGGAGGGCATGGCAGCCCACTAAAGTATTCTTGCCTGGAGAACCCCCTGGACAGAGGTGTCTGGTGGGCTGTGGCCCATAGGGTCACACAGAGTTGGACATGACTGAAGGGACTCAGCACACACAGACATCTTTGAACAGTTTATGCCTTACATTTCATATTCCCTCCCACAAAATGATTCTTTACTTAGACTAGATCATAAAAACTTCAGCTGAGGACTTCCCTGGTGGCCCAGGGTTAAAACTCTGCCCTTCCAATGCAAGGGATGTGGGTTTGATCCCTGATCAGGGAACTAAGATCCCACATGCCACGTGGTACAGCCAAGAAAGAAAGACAATTTCAGCCATGTTAAAAAGAAAGAAAATGAACTATTGTATAGCTCCTGTTCAATATTTAATTAACATTTTTTAAAATTTGGAGTTTTTTGATACTTTTAAATATTCAGTTCAGTTCAGTTCAGTCACTCAGTCATGTCCAACTCTTTGCGACCCCATGAATCGCAGCATGCCAGGCCTCCTTGTCCATCACCAACTCCTAGAGTTTACTCAAACTCATGTCCATTGAGTCGGTGATGCCATCCAACCATTTCATCCTCTGTCGTCCCCTTCTCCTCCTGCCCTCAATTCCTCCCAGCATCAGGGTCTTTTACAATGAGTCAACTCTTCGCATGAGGTGGCCAAAATATTGGAGTTTCAGCTTTAGCATCATTCCTTCCAAAGAACACCCAGGACTGATCTTCTTTAGAATGGACTGGTTGGATCTCCTTACAGTCCAAGGGACTCTCAAGAGTCTTCTCCAACACCACAGTTCAAAAGCATCTACAGCGGTATTTTTCACAGATCTAGAACAAATAATTTCATAATTTGTATGGAAATACAAAAAACCTCGAATAGCCAAAGCAATCTTGAGAAAGAAGAATGGAATTGGAGGAATCAACCTGCCTGAGTTCAGGCTCTACTACAAAGCCACAGTCATCAAGACAGTATGGTACTGGCACAAAGACAGAAATATAAATCAATGAAACAAAATAGAAAGCCCAGAGATAAATCCACACACCTATGGACATCTTATCTTCAACAAAGGAGGCAAGAATATACAATGGAAAAAGACAATCTCTTTAACAAGTGGTGCTGGGAAAACTGGTCAACCACTTGTAAAAGAATGAAACTAGAACACTTTCTAACACCATACACAAAAATAAACTCAAAATGGGTTAAAGAGCTAAACATTAGACCAGAAACTATAAGACTCCTAGAGGAGAACATAGGCAAAACACTCTCCGACATAAATCACAGCAGGATCCTCTATGACCCACCTCCCAGAATATTGGAAATAAAAGCAAAAAATAAACAAATGGGATCTAATTAAAATTAAAAGCTTCTGCACAACAAAAGAAACTATAAGCAAGGTGAAAAGACAGCCTTTGGAATGGGAGAAAATAATAGCAAATGAAGCAACTGACAAACAACTAATCTCAAAAATATACAAGCAACTCCTGCAGCTCAATTCCAGAAAAATAAACCACCCAATCAAAAAATGGGCCAAAGAACTAGACATTTCTCCAAAGAAGACATACAGATGGCTAACAAACACATGAAAAGATGCTCAACATCACTCATTATCAGAGAAATGCAAATCAAAACCACAATGAGGTACCATTTCACGCCAGTCAGAATGGCTGCAATCCAAAAGTCTACAAGCAATAAATGCTGGAGAGGATGTGGAGAAAAGGGAACCCTCTTATACTGTTGGTGGGAATGCAAACTAGTACAGCCAGTATGGAGAACAGTGTGGAGATTCCTTAAAAAACTGGAAATAGAACTGCCTTATGACCCAGGAATCCCACTGCTGGACATACACACTGAGGAAACCAGAATTGAAAGAGACACGTGTACCCTAATGTTCATCGCAGCACTGCTTATAATAGCCAGGACATGGAAGCAACCTAGATGTCCATCAGCAGATGAATGGATAAGAAAGCTGTGGTACATATACACAATGGAGTATTACTCAGCCATTAAAAAGAATACATTTGAATCAGTTCTAATGAGGTGGATGAAACTGGAGCCAATTATACAGAGTGAAGTAAGCCAGAAAGAAAAATACCAATACAGTATACTAACACATATATATGGAATTTAGAAAGATGGTAACAATAACCCTGTGTGCGAGACTGCAAAAGAGACACAAATGTATAGAAGAGTCTTTGGACTCTGTGGGAGAGGGAGAGGGAGGGATGATATGGGAGAATGGCATTGAAACATGTATAATATCATATAAGAAACAAATCACCAGTCTAGGTTCGATGCAGGATATAGGATACTTGGGGCTGGTGCACTGGGATGACCCAGAGAGATGGTATGCGGAGGGAGTTGAGACGGGGGGTTCAGGATTGGGAAAACATGTATACACTTGGTAGATTCATGTTGATGTATGGCAAAACCAATACAGTATTGTAAAGTAAAATAAAGTAAATAAATAAATAAAATTTTTTTAAAAGCATCAATTCTTCGGTGCTCAGCTTTCTTCATAGTCCAACTCTCACATCCATACATGACTACTGGAAAAACCATAGCCTTGACTAGATGGACCTTTGTTGGCAAAGTAATGTCTCTGCTTTTTAATATGCTATCTAGGTTCGTCATAACATTCCTTCCAAGGAATGAGTGTCTTTAAATTTCATGGCTGCAGTCACCATCTACAGTGATTTTGGAGTCCCCCAAAAAAAAGTCTGACACTGTTTCCACTGTTTCCCCATCTATTTCCCATGAAGTGATGGGACCAGATGCCATGATCTTCGTTTTCTGAACGTTGAGCTTTAAGCCAACTTTTTCACTCTCCTCTTTCACTTTCATCAAGAGGCTCTTTAGTTCCTCTTCACTTTCTGCCATAAGGGTGGTGTCATCTGCATATCTGAGGTTATTGATATTTCTCCCAGCAATCTTGATTCCAGCTTGTGCTTCTTCCAGCCCAGCGTTTCTTATGATGTACTCTGCATAGAAGTTAAATAAGCAGGGTGACAATATACAGCCTTGACGTACTCCTTTACCTATTGGGAACCAGTGTGTTGTTCCATGTCCAGTTCTAACTGTTGCTTCCTGACCTGCATACAGGTTTCTCAAGAGGCAGGTCAGGTGGTCTGGTATCCCCATCTCTCTCAGAATTTTCCACAGTTTATTGTGATCCACACAGTCAAAGGCTTTGGCATAGTCAATAAAGCAGAAATCGATGTTTTTCTGGAACTCTCTTGCTTTTTCAATGATCCAGCGGATGTTGGCAATTTGATCTCTGGTTCCTCTGCCTTTTCTGAAACCAGCTTGAACATCAGGGACTTCACAGTTCAAGTACTGCTGAAGCCTGGCTTGGAGAATTTTGAGCATTACTTCACTAGCATGTGAGATGAGTACAATTGTGCAGTAGTTTAAGCATTCTTTGGTACTGCCTTTCTTTGAGATTGGAATGAAAACTCCAGTTCAGTTCAGTTCAGTTCAGTCACTCAGTTGTGTCCGACTCTTTGTGATCCCATGAATCGCAGCACACCAGGCCTCCCTGTTCATTACCATCTCTCGGAGTACACTCAGACTCACGTCCATCGAGTCCATGATGCCATCCGGCCATCTCATCCTCGGTCGTCCCCTTCTCCTCCTGCCCCCAATCCTCCCAGCATCAGAGTCTTTTCCAATGAATCAACTCTTCGCATGAGGTGGCCAAAGTACTGGAGTTCCAGCTTTAGCATCATTCCTTCCAAAGAAATCCTAGGGCTGAACTCCTTCAGAATGGACTGGTTGGATCTCCTTGCAGCCCAAGGGACTCACAAGAACTTCAATATAGCCAAATTGATGTCCAACTATACTAATATGATATAACAATGTTTAATAAAGTCGTGTTATCCCAAAATGAAGAAAGCTGAAAGTAAAAGTCTCCCAGAAATGACTATAGTTGTTATGTTACTGTATTCTTCCAGATTATTCTCTATACATACTGGCTTTTTATTAAAGTGGAATCAGATTATGCTAGCTGTTCTCACAACTTCCTGTCTTCATTTGACATTTCATAAACATTTTTCAGGAACTTTAGATGCAGAATTGTCCCAATGTTAACTGCTTATTCAATTGTCGACTCCTCAAAGCAGAGACCGAATGGATTATCAGATGGGACTAGAATAGTTTTCCATAGTACTTTTCCATTTTCTGGCCATACTGAAAGTTATTTAAGCATACCTATTAAAGGGTGGCTGAATGCAGCTAGAGGCTGAGAAGTGCCAGTGTCTATTCTTCATAATCCAACAAGTTTGTTATTTCAGAAGCTAAGTCATTTGTGATGTTGAAGGCAATCAAAGCATTTTTGAAATATCTTTCAAATATCCAGTCTTTGAAAATATCTTCAGTCTCTCTCCAGTCCCTGGCCACCACCTTCTCTTACATGCCTTCCAGATATTTTTGCAACCTTAATTATTATGTTCCTATCATCTATTCCTCCACTCTGCTTTTTTCGATAAATCTCAATTATCCTCTTACTCTAAAGTGCTTTTACTGTACATGCCAAACACTCTGGATTGAATGGGACATGGCCAATTTATTCTAAAAGAGCATCAGAATTTTTTTTAAATTTCCTCTCCTTCTAAACTGTTAGGAAGGAGGATGTTTCTTCTTAACCCTAGTGCTTCTATATACATCATCCTGGTTCCCCCATCTCTCCAGGAAGAGAGTTTGGAATACACTTAAATGTACTGATGGTTGCAAAAATGCCAAGTGCACACTTTAAACACAATTAGACCCAGTACTCCATTTACCTTATCTATTCAAAGCAATCTGACTGGTTTGTTTGTTTGTTTTGGCTGCTGGGCATGTGGGATCCTAGTTCTCTGACCAGAGATAGAACCTGCGCCCCCTGCAGTGAGAGCTTGGCTTCTTAACCACTGGACCAGCAGGGAAGTTCTGACAGATATTTCACAATAGATGCCTGAGCCAGCCAAGTGCCTTTAAAACATACTGCTCCACCCACAGATCAAACTGATTCCTGTTGCAGTGATTTAGCTATCAATTTCAGATTTTAATTACCTGAATTCTGTACCTTGGACAGGTCACTTCATGTTTCTATTATGAATGCAATATCTGTCTATCTGGCTTCAGATCTGGGTTTGTGATTGAGGCAGTGCCAATGGGCTTATTCTCCTCTCTACACATAGAACAGACAGGCTTCAGTGCCTCATCTCAGGTACCAACACTAAGCCTTCAAACCCCAACCTAGAGCAGTGTGGACCTGGAAGACTGGCTTTCTTTCAAGGACAACTAGTATGCCATTTACTATGTATAAAACTATTCTAGTCCCATCTGATAATCCATTCGGTCTCTGCTTTGAGGAGTCGACAATTGAATGAAATCAAACTGTAAAGTGTATTACAGCTCTAATCATAATACAGATAAGAATGTATTTAGGATTTTCTCTATTGTCTTAGATATGTCTATGAGATCCTTGTCACAGTCAAAAGACATTATTAAGCTCCTCTCCTGACTCGACTTTTCTAGTTTTGTCAATTATCTCTGAGAAAGGTAGTGACTATTCTTCATACTCCTTGAGAGGAAAGATCCGCAGGTGGTTTCATTTTCAGTGAACCACACGCCCTTTTCTTTCTTCACTTGCTTCAATAAAGTGGTGCTGCCAATGAAATAACGTTTGTGAATAGCTTGCAAAGCCCCAGACAGCCAATCCCTGGTAACCCAGGCGGCCACCTAATCAGCTTTCAACTGGAAAGTTGGAGTAAGACTTTAAATTGGACCTGGCTAAGAGCTCCAGTCAGAGAAGGCAATGGTGACCCACTCCAGTACTCTTGCCTGGAAAATCCCATGGACGGAGGAACCTGGTAGGCTGCAATCCATGGGGCCGCTAAGAATCAGAGACGACTGAGCGACTTCACTTTCACTTTTCACTTTCATGCATTGGAGAAGGAAATGGCAACCCACTCCAGTGTTCTTGCCTGGAGAGTCCCAGGGACGGGGGAACCTGGTGGGCTGCCATCTATGGGGTTGCACAGAGTTGGGCACGACTGAAGCAACTTAGCAGCAGCAGCAGCAAGAGCTCCAGTAGCCAGGTTATTAGATGAGAAATAAGGGAGAGCTGCAAAACATGGAGAAGATCTCAATACATCTGCTGTTAAGGCACTTGGATCTAAGTTTGGCATGTACATGTGTTGAGCAAATATCAGATACACAAAAGGGAACGATTTTCTGGGAGAGAAATAGGGGAAAAAAGGAAGAAATAGGTTCCAATACCATTCTCTAAGATAAGATCCTCTGCCAGCATTTTGGCAATAAACCATGTTTGTCACTAGCTGGTATGTTAACATCTATTTCCTCTTAGAATAGAGCTGAAAATGTTGCAAAGAAACATTTGCATTGATCTAGCTCATCACCCTTACATGACACAGGAAGAAACAAGTCCAGAAGGGTCAGGTGGCTTGGCAAAGGAACCACTTGTGGGCTAGTCAGTATCAGAACTGGATCTGAGTACAGTTCAGTCTCTTGACATCTAATTCAGTCCACTTTCTCTTAAAATTTACCTCTCAAAAAATCATATGGCTCATAATCACTATCATGTGAAAATGACTCAGTCGTGTCCAACTGTGACTCCATAGACTATATAGTTCATGGAATTCTCCAGGCCAGAATACTGGAGTGGGTAGCTGTTCCCCTCTCCAGGGGATCTTCCCAACCCAGGGATCAAACCCAGGTCTCCCACGTTGCAGGTGGATTCTTTACCAGCTAAGCTACCAGGGAATCCCAGTATCATTAGAAAAAAATTTCAATTCAAAGATTTTTTTTTCTTTTGAGACTCTCCTGGCAGCAAATCTTGTACCTCTTGAAACTAACTAGCCTAACTTACATTTAACTGAGGCCAAATCACCAGAAAATTCATCTTTGCATATGCATATTTTATTTACAATGGAAATAGATTTCCGTCTTCCTTTCCTTGTTCTAGTTTAATGTTTCAGTTTAGCTATACTTATCGATAAGTGCCAGGTAGCAGAAAGCGCTGGACCGACGGCATAAGCCATGACTACAAGCAGTCTGGAGCCACGGCAACCTAAGTCTTGTGGAGATGGCATGTAATGGTACCAAGCAAAAAGAGGCTCTGAATAAAACTTTATTTCCCATTCATGATCACCTTGGCAGCCACAGCAGACAGAAGCCGTCCTTTCTTACTTAGGTCACCAAATCACTTCAAGGTTGTTCTGTTCTAGGAACTTCTCTGGAAGAGAATGTGATGAAGTATCAGCATAAGTAGCTCAACACAAAGAAAAACGGAGCTACTCTAAAACATAACCATCACAAGGTCGCATGCGGGCAGTCTCTATGTGTAAAGGAATTCAAGATTCATTTAATAATCCAAATCACAGAAGCCATGGTAGACCTTAACTGAAGTGTGAGCAACATGGCATCAGGTGAACTTATCTGAGTGCAGAATCCTCAGGTAAACAATTTTGTGGAAATAGAAATTCTCTGTTGAACAGTAGTAAGAGTATAATCACTCACCCTTGCTGCCCTCATTCTTAACTCTCTCATACCTGCAGTCCCAGGGACCTCTGTACACACAGGAAAATATTTCCCACTCTCCTGGGGAGCTGCATCCCCCCTTCCCAAGGGCCGTGTAGGCTGGCTATTTCGAATGCAGGGTGTTTGTATGTCAGCAAGTACCTGTATTCATTTCAGCTTCCTGAAGCATTTATGAACATAGGTTAGTCATATTTCAGCCACAATATGGGAGATAAGACAGCCAGGAGATCTCATAGGTAGGTTGTGAGGAATAAATAATGAAAAAGCACTTTGCAAAATATGAAGTATGATCCTAACGCTCAATAGCATAAGACACTTTACTTGACCATTAGCCTACTTCATCACCAGCTGCCTGGAAAGAAGGCAAATGCCAGGCTTCATCAGCACAGCCTCCAGTTATGGATTGGGTCATAGAGAACAAAGTAACTTAGATGAGAGCTGTTTCATCTCAAATGAAACCAGGTCATTAAATTTTTCCAGAAGATGCCCAGTTCTTGGGATCTTATGACTCCCATTAACTATTCAAAAATAAACTTTGTAATAAGGTAAAAGCTGATTTAATCTGTTCATTTCATCTGCAAAAATACCACTAACAATGTATCGATTTTTTTTCTTCATAAAGAAGGCAACTTATTACCAGATACTCGAGCCTAAGATGGTCTAATAAAGTGGCAGAACACAGAGGTAGAATTGTAAATAAGGGCCCCATACCAGCAATTTATTTTCTAATGCTGGAGCCCAGGAACTAAACACCATTTTGAAACACTGATATGTAACAGATGATTGAGACTAAACTATGTAGATGAGGCTGACACCATAGAAAAACTGAATAAACAAAAATGACACAGGTCTGGAATTTCTGAAAAACAACCAAACCTTGCAAAGCTGATGATACAATGTGAATAAAATAAGCGTTCTCTCCTTAGCTAATTTATAACCAAGATGAGATGACAAATATGTATGATGTAAAGAAAGGACAAAGCTTTCTATAAAATATTAGAGGAAGGACTTTACATCATTCTTCTTTCTGTACCTCCACTTACCCTACCCCTAAAAGAAGGAAAATCTCTCTGTTTTAGGCAGCTACTCACTATAAATTGCATCTTCAATAGAAGTCATTCATAAAGGTTTCTGCTCCTTCTTTTATAAAGCAAGCTCCTGTACATATTCACCCATGATCAAGTGAAATATTATGATGTCTTGAATTTTCTTCAAAATAATCCCATGGTGATAGGAAGGGAGAAGGGGCAGAGATCAAACTTGACTGACCATCAGTTGATAATTATGGATCGATGATGGGAACACAAAGTTTCTCTGCACTACTTTTCAACTTTTCAAATGTTCAATGTTTGAACATCTCCATAATAAGTTTATAAATCGCCATCTACCTTAGAGAGCAAGCTCAAACACTGGTCATCATTAACAGTAAGTATTTTCTCATAATAACTTTCCTCTGGAGAGGGGGGAAACCAAATCAACCCTGCATTGGAAGTGGACTCAGAAAATAAGGGTCAGAGGCTCTGGAGATGTGGCTTACCAAACTCATCAGCATCTGGCCAGGACTGCAGATGCCAGCATCTAAGGATATTTGATTCCTGACAGGAGACTTCAGACCAAGGATCCCACAAAAGATTATGAATAAAAGCACTGAGTGGCTCTGTGATGACCTCTATAAAGACTCATAACTCCAGTCACAAATGTGAAACAAAGTCATCACATGTAAGTAATGCCATACAACCGAGGATGGTATTATAGGAAAGCAAGGTATGTTCCATGAAATCAGTTTGGGACCACAGCTGTTTCTAGAAGAAACAAAGTAAAAACATCTGCCCACTGCATGCTTTAACTTATTCTTTGTACTAACTCGGAATCTTGTTAATATCAGGGGACCAATAAACATGGGTGGATTTGGTGCTGATTTCTACCCTGAAAATCCACTCCCATTCATCTTAAAAAAATTTTTTTTTATTTTGTACTGGGGTATAGCTGTTTAACAAACAATGTTGTGAGAGTTTTGGGTGTACAGCAAAGGGATTCAGTCATACATATACATGTACCCATTCTCTTGTTTTTCTCTACTGCAGAGGTTGAAAAGCTACACACACACACACTTGCCTGGGGTTGAAGTTACTGGTAGCCATATGCAAAACGTATTGTCTGGAGGCTGCAATAACTGGATGGAAAGAAGGAGCCACCAGGCCAACATGTTAAGGAAGGCAAAGCTGGACAAGCCTCAAAAATGCCTGCTAGAAACATGTCACACTACTGTTCAGTTGGGGTTTTGGTTTCATGCAGCCAAATACACTCTTACCTGCTTCAGGAAGAGAACCAATGTCTCCCTAAGCAAATGAGAACCCAAAAGAGGTATGTGTGCTGCTAAATGCTTAACAACCAACTTTCTGAAAGGCAAAAAGAAAAGACCTAATCTGTAAAGTTTGCCAGTTTTTATGGTGTGAAAACACCCACCATGACCAAGTTCAAGGTACCAATGGATACCATCAGTGGTGAAGTTGGGAAGGAATGTGCATACACATTTGGCAGCAATACAAACTGGCTCCAACACACCACTCTTTAAGACCTATCTAAAATTCCCAGGAAGCCAGACTCAAACAAACTGCCTCTAACTCCATAGAGAAATGGTACTGAGGTGCAAGAGATGACACAGGGAAGATGGATGGGAAGGAGGAGGAAAATGGAAAGAACATGGATTATTTTAGAATTAGTAAATACTTACCAAGCTGAAAAACATTACTTTAATGCCTAAATTTCCTTGGGAGGCAAGAGCTTTAGAATGGACATCTCCAACGCCCAGGCCATGTACTGGTCCTAGACCATACAGCAGGAGAGGTGAACAGGGGTGAGTGAGGGAAGTTTCATCTGTATTTACAGCTGTTCCCCATCACTCCCATTATCACCTGAGCTCCGCGTCCTGTCAGATCAGTGGTGGCATGATAAATATAATGAACTCAAATCATCCTGAAACCATCCCCCTCCCCTAGTCTGTGGAAAAATTGTCTTCCATGAAACTGGTCCCTGGTGCCAAAAGGTTGGGGACCACTGCTTTAGAATTCTAAGATATCAACAACTTGGGAAGGAAAGGTTCTGTGCTATTTGGTTATTTCACCTGACTTAGATTTTGTTCTGTAACCATTAAGCAAACCTAAAGTGCAGGTACCTCTGTGTTTACTACTTATTTAACCCTTAAGCCTATACATGGTATTTTCACACAAGATATTTCTTTCCATCCCCACAGTCATTCATAGATAAAGAAATTAATTTTTGTGCTTTTTACAGATTAGGAAACTGAGGCACAGTTCAGCTCAGTCGCTCAGTTGTGTCTGATTCTTTGCAACCCCCTGGACAAGCTTCCCTGTCCATCACCAACTCCTGGAGCTTACTCAAACTCACGTCCATCGAGTCGGTGATGCCATCCAACCACCTCATTCTCGGTCTTCCCCTTCTCCTCCTTCAATCTTTCCCAGCATCAGGGTCTTTTCAAATGAGTCAGTTCTTCACATCAGGTGGCCAAAGTATTGGCGCTTCAGCTTCAGCATCAATCCTTCCAATGAATATTCAGGATTGATTTCCTTTAAGATGGACTGGTTGAATCTCCTTGTAGTCCAAAGGACTCTCAAGAGTCTTCTCCAGCACCACAGTTCAAACTTCTCCAACAGGCACAGTCATTAAATAATGTATTCAAGGTAAGGCAGCTTCACAGTTTACCTCTTATGGAAGTAAACATTTGTGATGACACTTCTGACTACAACCCCAGCCAGTGTGGGGCAGAGTTGCAGACACAGGGAAGGTTTCTTTTAGTGACCATTGGATTCCAACTTACGAAGAGAATGCTTAGTATGGTGATTTATAATGAATACAAACACAGTAGCTTGTTTTCCTTCTTTACGGAAATTGTGCCTCTAACACAAGAACAAAACCCACAGAGACTGCATATAAAAAGTATTATCAATTTTAACATTTATTCCTCAGAGTGCGTAGTTTTCAGTTTTAGTAACAGTTCAGATCATTGGCACTTCGGTTGCACTTATAGATAATTGCTCGTAAAATGAAAAGGGTAAAAAGAAAATAAGAAGCTTCTAGAAGAGGAAACTGAAAATCCTATAGAGAAGATAATCATTTCAATAATGGATATAATTATTGCTAAAGGATAATTTCTACTCAGCAAAGCTTTCATTTCCTACTTGTAGTTCTCTTCGCTGAACTCCAACTTCTCCCTCAGAATTGTGAATGTGATCACAGATGGGAAAAAAAACCACAGCCATTAGAACAAAATCCAAATATGACTAAGTGAAATATGTGATTTCAGAATCCAGTTCTTCTCGCTTCATCACAAGACCCCAAATGCCACCAGTGAGAGGGGAGTATAGCTTCAGTAAATAAAGACTCAATCTGACAGCGCAATTACTATCAAGTGTTGGGGAGACCAGCCTACTGAGAAAAGGAAAGTTTTAACGGGCTCTAAAGAAAGGTGATGAGAGGGAGAGAGAACCAAGAGTAAGAGGTGAGTAGAATGTAGAACGATGGGGAAAGGCAGTCTTGGGGGAATACTGAATGGAGGTTGCTAATATTAATAACTGCAGAGGACTCAGAGACTGAACGTGGTGAAAGCTGACATAAAGGTGGGCTATGAAAGATGGAAGGAATTTATCCAAGGCAAAGTGGTCTAATGTAACAGTACCCATGAACCAAGCTGCTGCATCCAGAGAGGCTGAGGGTTTGCATGTTCGATGGTAGCAAAGCGGAAAACTATCTCCCTCAAAATCAGACAGAGGCTTGTGCAAATTGGGGACAATCCTATGGACAGTTCATTGCTACCCTCGGCCCTCTAGGTAGACCCTGATAAAAGGACAGTCACCATGCAGAAGAATGTACACTCTGTACTAGAGGACACTGTTGAGTCCCACAATGCCCGAGACCCCACAGCAGGTATAGAAAATAATTGCTGCATCAAGCCAGCTTCTGGGACTTCCATTACCACCTAGTCTTTCATAATGCAAATCAATCAACGTTCTCTGCAGCAGAAAAACTGGAAGCAAAATGGACTGGTGTGTTAGTATAAAACCTCACAAAGTCTTCCTTGCTTCAGTAGACACTTAAAGCCACAAGTTTTCAGATGAGTTACCCCAACTGCCTTTCTGGGGGTATCTAGGACTGCAGAATGAATGTATAACTTGTTTTAAAATTTTTTAAGTGAAGCAAAGGTTCTGTGGGGTACAAAAAGGAAGGATCAAGGATTTTAGGCAAGATTCCAAAGGGACATAATTACTTTCAAGTATTTGGGAAATATGTTGCTGAAAACATAAAGTATTAAGCCCTGAACACTGAGCTATGTTTCAAGGGTCAGAAAACTGAGGCTCAGAAATTTACTACCTCAACAGTCACACAGGATTCTAATCCAAATAAATCAGAGGCCTGATGGCCCTGAAGTGAAGAATATATGCCAGTTATCAATGTGTTGTATCTTAACTCCAAATTCCCAGGTCCATACTGCTATGCGATAGTGGACAAAATTCACTTAACATCCCTAGTTTACAATGAGCACGATGCTGGGCTTTGCCAGTAGAGGGCGTCGGAGGGACATTGCAAGAGAAAAGGAGTTAGTTCGCGGCAGCTTCCGGCAGCTGTCAGGAGTGTGGTGTACGGTGGATCAGCAGTCAGCGGTGCAGACGCGAGGATGTCTAGGGGAGAGGCATGAGGATCGGTGACTCCGAATGGGCACGGAATGTGAAGATAGCAGGTGGGCAGAAAGATGCCGCGGTGGCAGTGATGGAGGCTGCGTGGGCAGGACAACACAGACTTGCCCTCAGGGCTGACCTGGCTACAGCTACTGCTGAGCGTGTAACCTGCTGAGGGCAAAGATCCATGCTGAGCCCTGGCTATGGCGCCACTCCGTGGCAGGACGAGCCACCTGCCTGTGGGCATATGGATTACCCTGGACCTCTCCTCCCACTGTTGTTTTAATTGCTAAGTCGTGTCTGACTCTTTGTGACCCCATGGACTGTAGCCCGCCAGACTCCTCTGTCCATGGGATTCTCCAGGCAAGAATACTGGAGTGGGTTGCCATTTCCTCCTCCAGGGAATTGTTCCCAACCCAGGGATTGAATGAGCGTCTCCTGCATTGGCAGGTAGATTCTTTACCACAGAGCCACCTGGAAAATACTTCTTTTCCCATAGAGGGAATCAACATGTGTCCACCGGGAAGAGACATAGTTCTGGAACAACATGTGTCCACGCTGAAGTAGACATAGATTCTGGAAATGCGTTTGTCATCCTTGCCAGCACCACCATCCCCGGATTCACAGAAAGCCTTATGGGACATATGGCAATCCAACCTTGCATCTCATCAGCAAACTCGTCTCCCAGCAAGGAAGTGCAGCCATGACCTTGTATCCATTGAAATAACTGGTCTTATGATACCCTCCATTACCCTACAAGCACCTGGCATGATTGAGAGGTGATATGGCTTACTGAAGACTCACAGTGTCAACTGGGAGAAAACACCTTGCTAGGATGGGATTCAGCCTCCCAGGATGCAGTTTATGTTTGAAATCACAGATCGTCATGTGTCCGCCATAAGCAGAACACATAAGTCCAGTAATCAAGAAGTGAGAGAGGCAGTGGGAACGGCTCCTGTTACTATTACGCCCAATACTACACTTCCCACATTTTTGTTTTCCATGCTAGGAATTTTGAGCTCTACTGTCTTGGAGATATTAGTTCCCAAGGAAAGGGTGCTTCTTCCTGGGGCCACACAAATGGCTTCAGGGAACTGGAGGTAGGAAGTGCCAACTGACCATTTTGATCTTGTGTCACTGAACAAAGTGGTGTAAAGAGGGGTTCGTGTACTAACTGGGGTGGTTGATCTTCATTACCAAGGAGAAATCAGTTTGCTGCTACATCATGGAGGAATGGACGACTGTGTCAAATAAAAAACCACCTGACTGAGGTCAGAAGAGACTGAGGTAAAGAGGAAGCTACTGCAGTAGGAACAGGAGATACGCAAGTACCTCAAAAGGCAGGCGGAAAGTGTTTTTCTTTTATAGGAACAAGGAACTCTGGCTGGAAAGAACCGATGTGGGGGAGTGGGATGAGCCTGTGGCATAATCAGGCAGTTAATCAAGAAATATCTTTCTTCTTGGTCAACCGATTCTCAGGAGGGGTTGTTAAGGAGGGACCGTTCCTCATTCTGAGGCTGAAAGCAAGTCAAAGTTCAGGGATCTGTGTGGAGGAGAGAAGCTTGACTAATGTCTGGTCGGGCCAAACTAGCCAATATTATGTCCAGATTGGCTAATGGAAATAAATGTGCATATGTGTGTGTGTATGTGTGTGTGTGTGTGTGTGCACGCCCATGCGTGTGCATGTGTGCTGAGTTGCTCCAGTGGTGTCTGACTCTGTGTGACCCTATGAACTGTAGCCTGCCAGGCTTCTCTGTCCATGGGACTCTTCAGGCATGAATACTGGAGTGGGTTGCCATGGCCTCCTCTAGGGCATCTTCCTGACCCAAGGATCAAACCCACATCTGTTACATCTGTATTTGCAGATGGGTTCTTTACCACTAGCGCCACCTGGGAAGCCCATGGAAACAAATAGTTCAGTTCAATTGATGAGACAGAGAACGGGAATTGGGAGGGTCTGTGTCTGGCCTTGTCATAGGTAAAGAAAGGGGCCAGCCCAGGTCTTACCTACATTCTATGGGAATAGACATTCTTTATAATAAGCTATTTCCTGGAACACAAAAGGGCTGAGGGGTTTCTTTCTCTTTTTCTAGCTTTATTGAAATATAATTGACATATATATAAACATTGAATAAATTTATAAAGTGTACAACATTTTGATCTGGTACACCCATATATTGCAAAATGATGACACCGCAGCTTTAGGCAACTCCTCTATCCTGTCACATAATTACCAATTCTTTTTTAAGATTTATTTATTTATTTGGCTGTGCTGGGTCTTCACTGGTACATGCGGGCTTTCTCTAGTTTCAGTGAACAGGGGCTACTCTTCATTGCAGTGCACAGGCTTCTCACTGCAGTTGCTTCTCATTGCAACTTCTCTTGTTGCAGAGCACAGGCTCTAGGCACATGGACTTCAGTACTTGCAGTGAATGGGCTCAGCAGTTTTGGCTCCCGAGCTTTGTTACTCCAAGGCATGTGGGATCTTCCCAGACCAGGGATCTAACCAGTGTCTCCTGTATTGCAAGGTGGATTCTTAACCACTAAACCACTGAGGAAGCCCCTACCATTTCTTTTTGTGGTGAGAATATTTAAGATCTGCTCTCAGCACCTTTCAAGTTGATACAGTATTATGCTACCACAATTCTATCGGCATTATTAGCTATAATCACCATGTTGTATGTTAGATCCCAAAACTCATTGTTCTTAAAACTGGAAGTGTATATACTTCTGTGGGGCCACTGTATGATGTGTGGAATGTTATAAGGAATGGAGTATTAACCACTGGACCACCAGGGAAGTCCCTGTAAAATCTTTTGATACAGTCTCAATATAGCCATGGATGCCACCTTCATTTCTTTATGTTTTGTTTCAGTCAAGTGCCATTTTGCAAGGTGTGTATATGGGAGTCACTTAGTTCCCTCCTCCCCATTATTGTGTTATCTTTAGCATAAGGAACAGTCTGTCTGGATACAAGAGACCATTAATCAGCTTATCCAGATGTTTAGTGATCACATATCTTGGGTAAGGCTTTGGTTACTGTTCTTCATGACCCACCTCATCCTTAGGGAGCAGAGTTTTAGATTCTTTTTAGGGCCACTGTGTGTTGTCATATAAGAATGAGACAATCCATATGTTATGCCACTGCTATGCCCATTTCTTCATTTGAGATGCCCCTTTGTCCACATAACTGAATTCTGTGCAATGTTCAAGGCTCAGCTCAACTGCTAAGTATGCCTTTAAATTTTCTCTGATCAGCCCAGACAATAGGAATCCAGCTTCTCTGAAATTCTTTCCCTCTCAAAGTCTAGTTGTTCTTTTTTGTGCTGTGGGTTTTATCAGTTACATGTTCATATATACATCCCCGACTCAAAGGATTATGAGTTGACTGAGTTGGCTGATTACAGTCTGGTCTAGATTGAGATCACTGGGAAAGAATGAAGAGGAAGAGACAGAGGACTGGTTGAATATGTGGTGGTTGAGGGAGAAGGTCCATGCTACTAGTTCAAGGTTGGTAGCCTCACTGACAGAAATAAATCAAGTCCTCTCTTCTGAGGTGGATTATCTACCTTTTGTTGGCTAGTATAGAAGTATTCAGTTAATCCTCATTGAGGTTAACTGAATTCACTTCAATTGGAACCTTTTCTGTATCCTTTTGATATTTGTTCAAAGTCTGTGTAGTGCTCTCCATGCCATTCTTCTATGTTTGGGCTTGTCCTTGACAGACATTGCAAGGAATGGGATCCATACAAGTCTGTCATGCCGTGGTCCCTATTCTCTACCTGCATCCCCTGTGGATAAGTTGTGTTCACATTCACATCCCCTCTCCTGTAGCACCTCTCCATACTCCAGCTTCCTCTCTCCCCCTGCTATCCCTGTGTTCATTTCTGCCCTAGGCTAAAATTTGGGAGAGAAAGGTATCTGGCCCCATGAACAGTGAAGTATTGCATCTTGCCCTGTTCCAATAGCAATAGGAACATCCCCAAATGATGCCTTCCTAATGGGGGATTTCAAGCAGCATCAGAGTGGAAGCCTAAAGGAAGGGCATTTTTAAAGGGCAAGATAGTAAATATTTTAGTCTTTACAGTCCATTTCACAACTACTGCACTGGGCTGCTCTAGTTAGAAATATGTAAATGAATCATCAGGACTTGTATCCCAATAATGTTTTATTTACAAAAATAGAGAGCAAGCCATGTTTAGCCCACAGACTATGGTCTACTGAACTCTGGTCTGTAGTCTTACTTTATGACATTCTACTGTTCCTGAAATCTAACACAAAATCAGTGGCCATTTCATCCATCTATCTATCTATTTGTCTATCAACCCATCTATCCATCTATCTTGCATTCCTATGACAGGAAATTTTGTGATGTGCAAGGAAAATTGCAAGGAAGTATGCCTTTCTACTGAGAATCTTGGTTGTGAATGTTATAAGTGCTACCATGGCAGAGATGCCTTCCAGAAGCTTCAGGGGTTGGTGACCTCTATACGTAGAATTAGAACAGGGAGATAAGAGTAGCTGTCAGATTCCATTCTTGGAAACCTGCTCATTTTATGCAGTAAGATTTATGCTGCAAAAGCAATTTAACAATTACAGGTACCAAAGGGGAAATGTGGTCAGGGGAGGGGGAGGGATAAATCAAGAACTTGGGATGAACATACACACACTGCTACACAGAAGACAAATAAACCAACAGGGACCTACTGTATAGCACAGGCTACTACACTCAACATTCTGTGATAAACCATATGAGAAAAGAATCTAAAAAGACGAACTTATATAAGTACATCACTTTGCAGTACATGTAAAACTAAAGTGAAACTGGGATGGCCCAGAGGGATGGTACGGGGAGGGGGGTGGAGGGGGGTTCAGGATGGGGAACACGTGTACACCCGTGGCGGATTCATGTTGATGTATGGCAAAACCAATACAATATTGGAAAGTAATTAGCCTCCAATTAAAATGTGAAAGTGAAGTCGCTCAGTCGTGTCCGACTTTGTGACCCCATGGACTGTAGTCCACCAGGCTCCTCCCTCCATGGGATTCTCCAGGCAAGAGTACTGGAGTGGGTTGCCATTTCCTTCTCCAGGGGATCTTCCCGACCCAGGGATCAAACCCAGGTCTCCCGCATTCCAGGAAGACGCTTTAACCTCTGAGCCACCAATTAAAATAAATAAATTTTTAAAAATAAAGTGAAAGTGTTAGTCACTCAGAAGGAGGGCTAATGCCAATGGCCAGCGACTCAGCCCTGCAGAGGGAGAGGCTGCTGGAGAAGCAGGAGGCCCGCAGTGTGTGGCTTTGTGTCAGGGGGCTGGGCATCAGGCCTGTGGAATCCAAACCTGGGAAAAGCACGTGATCAAAGGGAGTCCGGGCACACGGTGTCCAGGTGGGGACAGCAGCTAGTCATCTCTAGGGTGGGCCAGGCCAGAACTGGGTAGTCTCTGGTTCCATGGCTGGGTTTGTGAACCTCCTAGATTTTCTCACATCACAGCTCACAGTGCCAACCCCCATCGACAACTGGAAATGGCAAGAGAACCCCTTTCACTTGCTGTGTACCTCATGCACCCTCTACTGAGAAAGCTCAACCTGTGCTTACTGTAAAGGAGAGATGCCTAAAGGAATTCTGCCCGCTGTCACAGATCATGTCCTGAAGGGCGAATGGGGCTGAGGCAGTGCGTTGTTAACCAGCACCGCCCATGTCTTCGGTTACTCAGCTTCCCTACGTTCCCCTACGTACATTTGAACTTTTACAGCAGCAAATGATCCCATGTTTCTACCTAATAGATACATCAATCCTTTTATGTGTTCACCATTCCCCCAAATTAGATGACTCAGTCCCAAGTCATTACATCCATCTTGGGATCTGTTAATTATCCCTCCAATTCAGTCAGGCAGTCATTGACTCTTCTGTTGTTACCTTTAAAAACTAAGTTGTAAAATTAACTTCCAATAACTTGTATATAAAATTAAAAATAGGAAGCAGGACAGAGAAAAAGACAATGGTTGAGTATATACAAACAGACACACTCATATAATAGACATAAAAATATGCAAAGCTACTATAGACCTTGTTTCTGTAACTGGTCTCAAGATTTTTGCTTAATTACTGATTACAATTTTACTTCATCCCTGGTTAAAACATCAGATGCTTTGGGTTCTTCACCTGGTGGTGTTACTAAATCTTCTAGGGGTCTGTGTCCTGAATCACTCTACTCTTTATTGCTGTGTTTTCCATTATCTTCTACTATTGTGTGGTGGCAAGAGTAAGGCTCCCCCAGAGATGTCCACATCCTAATGCTTAGAACCTGTGATAATACTGTTAGGAGACAAATGGGAATTAAAGGTGTTAATCAGCTGACCTTCAGATAGGGAGATTATCTTGAATTATCTTGGCTTAGTCTCACCATGGTTCTTAAAAGTGGCAAAGGAATGCAGACGAACCAGAGATGGCAGGGTGAGGACTCAGTACAGCATTGTGGGCTGTGAAGGTGGAGGAATGAAGCCATGAGCCAAGAAACGTGGGCAGCCTCCAGGAGCTGAGAAAGAAGAGACTGTCGTCCCCTTAGAGGATCTGGAAGGACTGTAGACCTGCCAACATCTTGATTTTAGCCCAGTGATGACTCTCTTGGACTCCTGACTGCCAGAATTCTAAGATAATAAATTTGTGTTGCTTTAAGCCATTTCATTTTGTAGTAATTTTAAAATTTTTAATATTTATTTTTAGCTGTGCTGGGTCTTTGTTGCTACACTTTTCTCTAGTTGTGGGGAGCAGGAGCTACTCTTCTCTTGTTGTGGAACATGGGTTCTAGAACACAGGCTCAATAATTGTGGCACACAGGCTTAGTTGCTCCACAGCACGTGGGATCTTCCCGGACCAGGGATCAAACTTAAGTCCCTTGCATTTGCAGGCAGATTCCTTACCACTGCACTACCAGGGAAGCCTTATGGTTAATTTTTTAAAGAAGCAGTAGAAAACTAATACAGAGTGTCAAAGAAAGTTTTTATATCCAGATTACCCAGAAACCTGATCTGTAAAATATAGAACCAATTAAAGTCCATAATAAGTAGTCACTGAGTCACTTAAGAATTTTTAATTTTTATTTGAAGTAACAATGAAATAGGTAAACAGTATACAGCCACTCATTGTGCACCAAGAATTTTTTTCTCACAGAACAGTGATGGATTCACAGAGCCTTCTTTTCATGGATATCAGAACCTTCTTCGCCTTTTCATTTGCCCTGCATTTGGAAGTGCAACAAGCTGAAGAGCAGCATATACAGAATGTACAATACTCTATATTCCACACCAAAAAAGTTAACTCTTAAAACTTCTAGCATGGCAAAACCAATACAATATTGTAAAGTAAAATAAATAAATAAATAAATAAATAAATAAAACTTAAAAGTCACTCACGTCAATGTATGGCAAAACCAATACAGTATTGTAAAGTAAAAAAAAAAAATTGTAAAGCAATTATCCTCTAAATAAAAATAAATAAATTTAAATTTTAAAAAGTCATTCAAAAGGAAACAAAATAATAATAAAAGGGAAGACAATGAAGAAATGGAAAGTAAATGTAGCAGATTAAGCTTTTAAAAAAAAAAACAACAAAAAAAACCCACTATCATCTTCATTCTCCTTTCAGAAGGAGATGACTCTCCAAAACTCTTCCTTTGATGCCAACGAAAATAGGTTCAGATTTAACTATTCTATTAGAAGCAAAAAAATCTGAAGTTGGAAAAACAGTGTCACTCTCTTCCTCTAAATCTAATTCCAAACTCCAGCTGCTGAGGTGCTACACAAGTTGAACAAATCTCGTTATTGTGTCTTCAACACCTTCCACAGAGATAATGAATTCAACCTAGGAAACATCCCCCCACCAAACTCAGCAATCTTTAGCTTCCATTCAGACCTCTTTTTAGACATATTGTGTTCTGAACAAACTTATTTTCCCAAACTTTAGAATCTCGTTTTTCTCTCAGAGGACAGTTTTAAACTTTCTCACACCACTGATTTCTCATTCACTTCTTTAAAGGACCTCCAGAATGAACAGCATCAACATGCTTTTGGATTAATATAGCCATACTAGAACCATATCCCATCCACAAGGGGAACTCACTCATGCTGGAAAAGGTGGGACTGGAAAGTTCAATCTTTTTATATGATGTAAGAAAGTCTCTTAGTACAAATCATTTGTTAATAGCAAAGATACAAGGCATTACAAATTCTCTGCTTCAAAGACACAGCAAAAGCTAAGTTACAGAGATGGCACGAGCTTAATATCAGAATTACTAAATCCCTGAATTACATGGCATTTTCGAACCATATCCCATCCACAACGGGGACTCACCCATGCTGGAAAAGGTGGGACTGAAACGTTTAATCTTTTATATGATGTAAGAAAGTCTCTTAGTACAAATCATTTGTTAATAGCAAAGGTACAAGGCATTACAAATTCACTGCCTCAAAGACAGCAAAAAGCTAACTTACAGAGATGGCACAAGCTTAATATCAGAATTACTAAATCCCTGAATTACATGGCACTTCAACAGAACATGACCACCTCAGGATCCATGAGGCTTTTACCCAGAAGCAGATCATATCCAGGCACAGGTTTTTTGACACTATATCAAATCAGTAACAAGGCTTTGAAATCCTAGAAGTACACTTTAAAGCAGGTATGGTTTACTCATTGAAGGAATAAGGCCACCATACTATAAGGTTTAAGTAAGTAAAGTGAAAGTGAAGTTGCTCAGTCGTCTCCGACTGTTTGCGACCCCATGGACACCAGGCTCTTCCATCCATGGGATTTTCTAGGCAAGAGTACTAGAGTGGGTTGCCATTTCCTTCTCCAGAGAATCTTCCCGATCAGGGAAGACCAGAGACCGAACCCAGGTCTCCCGCATTGTAGACAGATGCTTTATCATCTGAGCCACCAGGGAAGTAAGTAAAAGCAATCTGGAATTAGTCTTATAAAGTTGAGTGAAGCTTGGTCAAGCCTTCAGGTAAAGTTCTGGTCATCAATATTCCTTTTAGGCAGTCGAAGTGTCCCTCTGAAGAAAATGGCATGATGGTCTTAGATAACCAAGAACACTTTGCCAGCAGACAAACAGGAAAACGTGTTGAATTTCTTGAGGGCAAACCAACTTCTCCATTCTCAGGGTTTGAGCTTGATGGTATACAGCCCTTTTGGCATTAAGGAAAAGTTAAGCAAATAATCTGTAGACTTGATATGGTGTTCAGTCTCATCTATGTACGCCCAAGAGGGTGCATAAAGTACAGGCTTCATTTAGTATTTATTGCCAGGACCCTAGCAACTATTGTTTTATTGCCAGGGCTTCAGCAACTAGTTTTGTCATTTCTTTTGCCAGAACTTCAGAAACTGCTTTTTCCCATCAAACTGCTGAATCTGATCAGCAGAAGAGTAATTTTGTGTCTTTTGATGTTAATACACTTACAAAGAAAAGGTATGAATGAATATAAGAAAAAATGTGATCAAACTCCTTTACAAAATATAAACAATTCAAATATACAACAGGAAAATACACCAAGATACTCTACACACTATGGAAGTGATTATCCAACTTTCTGGAAGCTTGCCATCAAACTGCTGCCTCTCTCCTCAGTTTTGGAATTAGTGGGTCCATGGTGGAATCAAGAAACTGCATTTCTCACAAGTCCTTCCATGTTTCTTATAGTACTGGTTTGAGGACCACACTCAAAATTCACTGCTTTAGTAGAATATGGAAAGCACAGTTCTACTCTATTAGGGGGATGAATGTTTATCACAGAACTGTGGGTTAAGGTGTCTCAATCAGGGTTAGAACAAATATTTATTTTCAAGTAAGTGTTTCTGCTTGAACTTTGGTCCTGGATGCTAGTTGCTCCTTTGTGCTTGGCTAGAGTTGAAAGTTTTCCTTCCCTGGAGAATGTGATAGCCAGACAGGCAGTCAAGCAGATTTGTGCAATTTAAGTCTGTCTTTCTTCCTCCTCTTGAGAGGTCTTCCCTACCTCTGTGCTTGAAGGTGGGGAGCTCTCCCTTTCCAACAGCTCTTCAAAGATCTCATTATGCATGTAAAAGAAAACATACCCGGAGGAAAGTCTAGCTTTTAGCATTGTGGCCTCTTCGATATTTGTCACCTGCAAATCATTGTAAGTGAACCACTCTTGCCTTACAAAGTCATAGGCATCACTGATATAATGGCCTGAATTTAGGCTCTTCCCAAGATGGCTGAGAACACCAATCAGCCGGTAGGCCTGAGGATCTTCCATCTCAGCTTCTCCTTTTGGTTCTTCGGATGCAGCTTCTGTCTTCTCTATACCTAAAGAGCTCTTTTTTCTAGACTTTTCATTGCGACCTGATGCAGCTGGGGAATTCACCTTGGTTCCCCGGACGTCTGATTGCTTTGGTCTTTTGAGTTTCTCTGTGCACTTTTCCTTTTGAGTCTTTGGCTTTGGAAAGCTTTGAAGCAGTGCCAGCCAAAGGGCTTGTTCAAAGGTTTTCATCCTTTCTTTATTTGGGGCCTGTTCAGCCACTGGGGAAACATCTTCTGAAATTTTGGCATTTTCATCTTTATCTTTGGTGATCTTAGCCACAGCCTCAAAATCTGCAAACATATTGATTCTCTCGTCCTCGTTTAGTTTTGGATTTTCAAACACTTTCTGACATAAATCTGGGTCGCTGATGATTATCTCTCTCAGAGAAAATGAGCAGTCTTCCATATTCATCATTAAGGCCACTGCTAACAGCTCTCTTGCAGCGATTAATCCATCTTGTGAGTTTTCCAATGCGGAGTCTAGTATCTTTAGTACAGAGTAGTTCCCGAGGTCTTTTTGTTCCTCTTCTTGTGGTTCGGGCTCTTCGTCTGGTACAATGTATGAAGGCAAAGACTTCATGAATTCCGAGGTCATCTTTGCTGATGGTGTCAACTTACTGATAGCTTCAGAATTTAGGTTTTGAAAGATTTTTAAAACTTTGAGATTGGTAAGATGTGCTTTCTTGTTTAAAGGAAATGGTGGTCTGGTATTTTCATTGCAATGGGAAGATATCTTTAAATTTTGGAAATAATGACTTCTTGGTAATCCTTCTTTAAGGACCGAAACTCAATAAAGTTATAGCGCTTCAGATGAACAATAAGGACCCTAGGTAGCCTATTGAATTTATACTTTACATGAGATTTCTTGTGTTTACACTGCTCACATGTATACTCAAGATTTTCTGTTTCAAAGAAAAGATCAAGACTAGACTGAACACAAAAGGGAAGTGCTTGCTGTCCTTGGGGAAGATTGATGGAGAGGTAATTACTCACTTCTGTCTTAAGAACAGCGTGCCCACAGGCTTTACAAGTAACAGAGCACAGCAACTCAAACTCGAAATTAGTGATGACAGGACAAAGCAGTGCTTCCCTGGCTGCACTGCCAACAAAAACCGGTTGAAGTGAACTTTTTCCTTAGATTCAATTTTAGTCTTCCAAACTTTGTTTAATTTTTCCATGTTTTCTTTCATCTGACTTAAATAATAACTTAAAAACTCATGGGCATCATTCTGCGTGTTGTCAGCAAATATTGCTGCAACTGCTGAAATGTTTTTTTTAATATTCGCAAGTAACCTCTTCTTGATATTTATGTTATAAATATCTTTCAAGACAAACAGCTGTGCCAAGCACATGCTAAGTGCATCAGGGGGAATTTTACACCACGGGTAACTCCGATTGAGTAAATCATCACCAAATGATGGAATCAAAAATAAAGACTGTAGAACTGCATTCATGTAACAGGTGTTTCCCAAATTGGGGAAGCCTTGCCATAGTTTCTCCGGGTAGTAGTCAAGAGTCAGCTTGAGTCTGTCCCAATACGGGTCATCCTTATCATACTCTGCTTCTGACAGAAATGTGAAATATATATTCTCAGATAGTTTTGGGAAAAGATTAGTGCCATGTAGGTAAGGACTGATCTTAAATAAAAATTCTAAATCTAATTTACTCTGTTTTAACCCTTTTACCTTCAATTCTTTCTTCTCATTGTAGCTTACATGTCTTAATAGGTGTCTCTTGGATCTCCTATTTCTCCCAGAGTTACTCTCTTTTTGGAAATGAAGGCTTCTTCCTCTTCCCATATTCTGCCTCTTCCCATATTCATCCTCTATTAACTGTTCATAGGTAGATGTTAGTGATTCTGATGCAGATGAAGGTGTCTCATTTTTTTCTTCTTTCTCAAAAGACTGACTATCTGACTTCCTACCCACTTTTTGAACTGAAGTTTCATCAACTGTCTTCTGTACTGTTTTAACTGAAGTTTCATCAACTGTCTTCTGTACTGTTTTAACTGAAGTTTCATCAACTGTCTTCTGTACTGTTGTGCTAGCAAAGGCGCTGCTATCCGCGTCAGGTCTTATGGGTGGTGGAGGATGATTTTGACAGACTCCATCCAGGAATGCCTTCAACTTTTTGACATCTTTGGAGGATATTTTTTCCATAAAAAGAAGCTATTATTTTGGAAAGTTAAATGCAGGTTATTCACTTTTTCTCCATAGGATTTAACGACCACGTCTTTAATATTATTATGTAGTTCAAAAGTTTTGCTTTCTCCATTACAGAAACAAATCACCAATTTAGCTTTCTTCTTTTTTCCCGATACTTCAACGACTGCTTCCTTCGACTTAGACATCCCATTCTTCTTGTTCCATAATTGGACAAAACCATGTGCTGCTATAGTAACCATGGTTTTTTTTTTTTACAAATAAAATACACCTATCTTGAATTATTGACAATCTTAAAGTTCCAATATGTTGGCAAGTTCACCTCTGGAGACAACACCAAAGAAATAGTTCTTTACTTCTGTATATAGAATTATCCTGTTTCAAGTGTTAGTTTTATCCTAGAGCCTCTTCAGGCTCTGGGTAATCCAGCTTGCTAGCGATAAAACCAGTTTGCTTCAAGAGCTATCCACGTTTGCATGAGGGCCAAGTCTTGATTCCCAAAGCAAAACCTCTATGGAAAAAAAAAATCAAGAAAAATTATTTAAGTTGTCAGAGAAATGCTTGGATAGAATTCAAACCTTACTCTCTCACACTAAATCCCTTTTCCACTGCATTACTAGATTCTATCCTGATTAATTTCCACACTTCAACTGAAATCATTAAACACTTGGAAGACTTTCAGTACACAGCTGAAGGGTATAATGAACACTGTCTCAAGTGTATGTATATGATATGCTAATCCCCTGTCACAGAATGACCCCACAGGCCAACCACAATAAGTGAATAAGAAAGTGAGAGGCCCTATGCAGCCCTCAACCCAATAACAGATGGACAGTTGAATCTACTTCCCTTCCAAATCCTGTTAGGTTTCTTTCTTTCATGTAGCACCAGAGTAAGCCCATACATTCTACCCCATGTAGGGTGGGGGCCTAACTACCACTGCTTAAAGCAGGTATCAAAGAATTGGCTAACTCCAGCTCTGCCCACAGGGTCCATATAACCTTAGCTAGCTCCCTGTACTCAAAACCAGCCGGGAAGGATTGGAAGTACTTAACCACTCAAAATTTTAAATTTCTGAATAATTCTGTAGTGAACCAATCTGAATTAATGAATAACTCGGCACTTAGCACTACAAATGTTTTTTTTATCAGAAAGCATATGTCCAAGAATTGATTGGAAATTATGTTTTCTCCCTACATAGTTAAATATTATTCCTGAATCTTGTCTATGTTATTAACTTGCTCAACAAACCCTATCTTTATGAATAATACTAAATGAAACTTCTGTTTGATTCCTATCCAAATTATCAAAGACTCAAAATTGGTGAAGCAAACATTAATGAGATTTTTGTTTTACCAAGTATTTTATCTATCAACCTGCGTTTAGTAAAGTAAGGATTGCACTCATCCATATCCAGGTGAGAATGATAATGTTTATCATGATGGAAATGGGGCCATAAAAACTTTGAAGCACAACTACAAATTCAAGTGCTTGGATTATTTATAGTTCACTGTCCTACTATTGGTGCTAAGTAGGAGTTTAAACTATTCCTCTCCACAAAAAGTCTTAATTGTTCCTATTTCAACCACTTGAGAGAAACTACAACCCCAGAACTGTTACGGGAAGCACACTGATTGAAACCATCCACCCTGGCCAGGCACCATAGTAACCATTTGCATGAGTTGTTTTATGACAGGAGATCCTGATAAGGAATACGGAACTAATAAGCCACCACCAACCAGAAGAGTTTGGAAAAGGTCAAAAGGAGACACCACATGTCTGTCCACTTTCCAGAATCCCTGTCACTAGCATCCATCTTGGCTGAGCAATACATACGCCACCAGGAAAGACTCTGAATTAGAATGATTGGCCAAAGACCACCCAGAAACTAATCCCATCACCATGAAACCCGAGACTGTGAGCCACGCAGCAGAGCAGTTCTCCTGGGTTCCCTTACCCTACTGCTCTCCACCCGGGTGCCCTTTCCCAGTAAAATCTCTTGCTTTGTCAGCACGCGTCTCCTAGAATAATTCTTTTCTGAGTGTTAGACAAGAGCCAACTCTCGGGGGCCCTGTAGGGGGCCTCCCCCTTTCTACAACAGAACCACTTCTAGTTTGCATTTTAAAATGCTGTGATTCCAGTTGATCTGTATTTATAAAAAATGGTTATCCATTCTTTGAAATGATAGCCAAGATAATCTAGACTCTCACGGTATTTCCACTCTCTGCTTTCAGAAACACAGTGTAGAGACATGTTTCCAAAACGATGGCTCTACTTGTCATACCTTCTTCCCAGTTCAACTTGCTTCCATTTCATTCCCAAATAAAGGAGACTTCTTTGAGCCCACTGAGTACTGGAAGCGAAGATGAAGGACTGTGTTGCTGATACACAGTTTAATGGTCACTGCTGACTTCCTAACACATCTTTAGCTTAAATCTCCTTTCTTGATTCTGCCTCATCACTCAAAGGCTTTTAGGGTTTCCTTTGATTGGTAGGTTTGGGGAGTATTTTAAACTAAAATGTATCGATTCTTTAAAACTCATTTGGAGAGAACTTTATGACTATTCTATACAGCCTAAAGTAAACCTCAGCAGTATGATACTCTTCCTTCTTTGCCAGAACCTCACCAAATTCAAAACATATGGATGACAACTACATTTAAAAGTTATGAAAGTCAAGGTGCTTGTCTCTCATTTTTGTCCACAAACTCAGTACATTGTTTGATTAATCACCTACTAGCAACACACTGGGCTAGCTGCTGATCTCAAAGTATAGCCAGAAACTCATAAAGTTGCACTACTCCTATCATATTTGGAGAAATGGCCTACGGTGTCAAGAACTTGATCCTAAGGTAGAAATACTCCAGGTAGAAATGTCTGCTTTGTTGTTATTCTACTAATTCACTTTACATTGATCTTCTTGGTCACTGGGTATTTGCTAAGCATCTGCCTTATGCTGATTATGAGCTCTTGAGTGTCTGCTTCATGCCAAGTATTGTGGTCAGTGTTCTCAGGGACAAAAGGATGTGAGCACTCACTGTCACTAAACATCTTAGACTCCAAACATCACTGTGTAAACATCACAGTTAAAAGGGTCTTGCTTCCAGTGGGAGAATCTGGGAAAATATCCTTTCACTGCCATTTTCTTGAGCTTAACACATACCACAGGTGGGAGCTGTATTTTGCAAAAGAGATCACCTGAACTGAGATTTCTCAAGCCCTGCCCACAACTCTGCAAAATGATGAGGCTTAACCTAATGTTTTGCAGAGCAAATAAAAATTGGTCCTTGGGAAGAATGCCTGCAAACTTGACAATCTGGAAACCCAGGTTATCCATTCTATAGTAAGATAACGTAATGAGGACTTGTGAGGCTTTTAGAGTATTTACCCTCTGTATCCCTTATTCCCACCATTCATGCTGTCAGTATTTCAAGAATTCAAAGTGAGAGAACAAAGGAAAACCTAGCATATGGAGAGAAATCCTGTCCAGTTACTCTAGCAAACCTTACTGGATAGAAGTGATGCAGGACCCATGAGGTGGTATGCTAGGCACTGAATGCACTAAGTAGAAAAGATGGGACCGGATATTACCAGAGGTTTCCAGTAATTCCTAGGTATCTCCACAAAGCCTAAACAAGACCTGGAAAAACCCAACAACTTCAACTCACACTTATTTTAAACTAAACATAGCTTAGTGTCCTAGGATAAGCCAAATACACTATCAGGGCCATTAAGGTAACTGAAAAATGATCATCTTTTTCCTTTGAGGACTCTATGCTATAAGACTATGATTCTAGGTAGAATATACTTAATAAGCACATTGAATTTCCCAAGACAGTGCAAATTAAAGGTATTCTCCCCACCAATTAGGTGACATGTTTTAATCTGGGCTTAGAAACTATGGTCACCATACAAAATACATGGTTATGAATATGTTGGTATTGGCAAATGGGAAGAGGGGATTTTCAAAACCCAATAGGCATTCATTTTTCATTCATTCCTGAAACAAATTTGTATGACACACTAGCAAGCATCATATTAAGCACCAGATATAGAAGAATGAAAAAAAAAAAAAACCAAGATTTCATAAAACTTTCATTCTAATAGAGGGATAATAATACACAAACATAAAATATATAGAATACCAGATGGTGGTAACTGTCAAAGAAAACATTAAGAGGACAGGGTGTGCCCCAGGCTTGATGGGGATGTACTTGCTGCTTTCCCTAGAGTGGCCGGAGAAGGCTGGACTGATAAGGATGACATCACATAGCAAGGCCTTGAAAGAAGTGAGGAAGCAAACACTTAGAGGCAGGGTGCTCCAGGAAGGAGGAAGAATAAGTAACAAGGTGCGCTTAACATAAGTAGAAAGCAGATCGGCATGGCTGGAGATCAGCAAAGAAACTTCAAGACAGAAGAGAAAGAAGGTGCAAACGTTATGTAAACAAGCAAACCAAGAGAGTGAGTGGACTGGTAAATTTGCTGAGCAGCACAAAGGGTCCACTTCAGGCTAGTGGTCATGAATTTACAGTGAAACCAATGGGCAGGTTTGAGTTTTTCTGCAGCTATACCTAGCTGCCCAGCTGCCATGGTGCAGATGTGTAATAAAGCTATGAATTTAACTTTGCTCAAGATTTTGCCATTAATAACCAAGTAAGAAGGAAATGACCAACCTAGACAGCATATTAAAAAGCAAAGACATTACTTTGCCAACAAAGGTCCATCTAGTCAAGGCTATGGTTTTTCCAGTAGTCATGTATAGATGTGAGAGTTGGACTATAAAGAAAGCTGACTGCCGAAGAATTGATGCTCTTGAACTGTGATGTTGGAGAAGACGCTTGAGAGTCCCTTGGATAGCAAAGAGATCCAACCAGTCCATCCTAAAGGAAATCAGTCCTGAATATTCATTGGAAGGACTGATGCTGAAGCTGAAACTCCAATATTTTGGCCACCTAATGTGAAGAACTGACTCATATGAAAAGATCCTGATGCTGGGAAACACTGAAGGTGGGAGGGAGAAAGGGACGACAGAGGATGACATGGTTGGATGGAATCACCGACTCAGTGGACATGAGTTTGAGTAAGCTCCAGGAGTTGGTGATGGACAGGGAGGCCTGGCGTGCTGCAGTCCATGGGGTCACAAAGAGTCAGACACGACTGAGCAACTGAACTGAACTGAACTGAAGAAGGAAAAGCCAGGTGTCAGAAGAAAGTGTTTATAAATATGGACTAGAAAGGGCGAAATGGGAGTGGAGAACAGAAACATGGAGACATAGCCTAAATCTCATGAGATATTGGGGATGGGGCTGGAGGTGGGGTAGAAGCATCCGGGGGACCAGGAGTTCAGCTCCCACTTCTGTAGCTGTACTTCTGCCCCGTGCTTCTGAGCAGCTGTCAACTGCCTGTATACTTCCTTCTCAAATGCTACTGCCTTCTTCCTTTTGGTTCTTCCACTCTTTCTCCCTTGGCCCCAAAGCTGGAAGTAACTAATGGGGATGGGGTGGAGAGATGAAAGTTAGGAGTATGTGGACAGGGTTAGAGACAGGTAGGATCAGATGGGGAGGGGGAAGGGAAAACCATCCTCTCTCTTTTTCAACTTCCCAAGTCTGGGTTAAAGGTCAACACATCAAGAGGCGCACTGCCTCTAGGGCATTAGCAATTAAATCCTGTCATTATGTTTGGCCCCAGCTTCAGTGCTCATGGCTTTTCAAAATGATTGGATCAGGGCAAACTGCTTCTTTCTCTGGTTTAAAGGTGCATTTCTGCACTCAGCAAATGTCCAAGTCATTGTATAGCAGAGAAATGCCATTATTTCGCCTCTTGACATACACTGCACATAAATCTCTCCATAGGAGGCCAGGACTAAAATAAGAAGAAATCTCCACTAGCAAATTGTTCCCATGAACTACTCAAGTTTTGAACCTTTTCTCAGAGACAGGTTTGGCAGAGCTTTTTTGTTGTTGTTTTCCATTCTTCTAAAATGATTATGTTAGTGCTATTAATAAGACATAGTTGATTAGGAAAACAGAATGCAGATTATTTTCCAGAAATTAAATATGATTTCATTAAGACAGTGCTCTTTCATGAGAAAGTGCACTTGTTACATTGAAACCAGAATATTTGTTGGTACCTAGTCGAATGTGGACATCAACTATGTACAAGATGTGAAGATGAAGCAATGAAGCACTCCCGACCTCAGACAGCTTGTAAGACAAATATACTGGAAAACGGCAGTTCAAGGAAAACGTTTTAAGTAAAATTCAGTTAGTGTGGGGCTTCCTTGGTGGCTCACACGGTAAAGAATCTGCCTGGAACGTGGGAGACTTAGGTTCGATTTCTGGGTCAGAAAGATCCCCTGGAGGAGGGCATGACACCCCACTCCAATATTCTTGCCTGGAGAATCCTCATGGACAGAGAAGCCTGGTGGGCTACAGTCCACGGGGTAAAGAGTCGGACATGATTGAAGTGACTAACACACACACACTTTCAGCTATTGTTATGTAAGAGTTCATGGGTTTTCTGCCATCTCAGCTTCTTATGGCATTTCTTCTCTACGTGAAGTTCACACATAATCTCCCTATTTTTGTCTTAGTTCTACTCTTCCTTTTAAGATCGAGTCCAAGTCTCAGTTCATTCAGAATTAGTGCTAGGGCTGAGTTTTCATGCCTCAGAAACTCAGAGCATTCACTTTTAAGGCTGTCACTTAGCCTATGCTGCCTTGCACGGCTGCTTCACACTAACTGACCACAAAGTTAACAAGTGCCAGAGAATGACGAGTGGGCGTACTCGTCATCCTGTACTCGTCAACTGTACTCCAATTTATTTTCAGTCAGCGTGGAGTGAAACTGTCTTTCCCAAGGGAAATCATAAAGCTGGACAAGTAGGAGTCCTTTAAGGGTTGGGATCAAAGAACTCTAACTTTCCTTAAGAAAACAGTGTCCAAAGTTTTAAGATGAGGGCCAGCAGGACAGGAAGGGGATAAAATTAAATGGGCTGAAACTGTTACTGGAACATCAAGCTATCGAGACCAGGTTAAATGAGACGGGAGACTGAACAGGTGAAAACTACCATCTATAGAATTTCAAAGGCACACACACTTAAATGAAGCAATTCTATTACGGTTTTGTCCTCAAGATATAATTGCAAAACGGTTAATCTTTGAAACAGTCAGTATATTTAACTTAAATAACTTTTAAATGACCTATAAAATGAGAGTTTCCCTCTTTTCTTGCAATATTGGCAAAGATGCAAAATCAGTAAATAAAAAAACACATTATACAAGAACTGCTACACCTATGTAGAATATCAATTAGTTATCAAATATAGTTAGAAATAAGGAAAGTCATTAATAAGGAGCACTGTGGCATTTCCCGTACTCCCACAAGGAAGTCAAGGGTGGCATAGTTACTAAGATTGGGGAATCACTTCCAAAAGAGATGTGTGGCTGCATCTCACACTCTGGTTGCACACTTATTAAGCAGCTAAAATGTTTAATTCCAAACTCATGTGCTAGAATGTGAGAGACTTGGGAATACTTGACACGTTTACTCTGGAGGTGGAAGGGCAAAGAAACCAATGCCTGCTCAAGCTGAAAAGTCAGGATACAGAATGAAGTGACCCCAACCACAGGGCAAGAGGAGGCCACAGTGAAAGCGAGTTCCACTTGCTCTATTTGGACATAAAATTGTACAAGATTTGATGGACTAAGTGGCAGATAAGTGGACTACAACCTCATGAGGAAAATCATCCCAAACTGTTTGCCAGAAAAAGGTGATCCTCCAGGTAAGAGGCCCTTGGGAACACTGCAGAAAAGTAGGAAGTGAGGTGAGAAATCACAGATTAGCTGGGTACCCTGGTTCTTTCCTGTGCACAGCAAATAGCAAAGGCCCATCCCCAAAAAGCTTTGAGGAAATACTTTTAGGATGATTAGTGGAGTGGATTCTGCGGAGGTGGATCAAGCAAGATGTTTTTGGTCTCACATGACACAAGAGGGAGCTACAGCATTTTCCTTTCTAAGGTAAGAAAATGAAAGTGTTAGACACTCAGTCGTGTCTGACTCTGTGACCCCAAGGACTGTAGCCCGCCAGGCTCCTCTGTCCATGGGATTCTCCAGGCAAGAAAACTGGAGTGGGTTAGCATTTCCTTCTCCAGGGTATCTTCCCTGACCCCGGGACTGAACCTGGGTCTCCCTCATTGCAGGCAGACTCCTTACCAACTGAGCCACTAGGGAAGGCACTTTTCTAAAGTAAGGAGAAGGAGCACAGCAATTCCAACACATCTGCAGCTTGGTTATGGATAAATGTGACACTGTCAGGCCCAGGAAGAGCTATGAGGAAACTTTACAAAGCCACTTTTGGGGAAAACAAACTCAAAAATGTATTAGATGCCACAAGTGCTGGAATTAAAATCTCTTCTCATACTTTTAAAACACCCATCTGTCTTATCTGAAAGCTCAGTTAGTTAGCTGAACAGGAGAAATGCCAAGTTGCCTTAACTTGTTCATTGCTTTATTTTGTCTGTAAATAGTCTTAGGAATGGATTCCAAAACCTAAGTCATACCTCCAATCCTTCTAAAACAGCGATTCTCATTCATCTCCCTACTTAAGCAGTCCCTCATTCTGCATACCAGTTTTTCCTTTTTGCTGCCATTAACAAAAATGCCTGTGTGTGCACGTATATGAGAGAGAGAACACTTCAAAAGTCAAAATAAGTGCTCCTGCTTCCAGTGACTCTAACTCATTGTTTGAAAAAACAGAACTCCTCTCAGCTTAGTCATCTTGGAATGAAAGGAACTCACAAAGCTGAAATGAGAAAATGAGCAGCTGCTCTGGACTTGCATCCTTGCACAGCATCCCTAGAGTCCAACAAAGCACCTCATTCCTTCTTTCTCTGCTGATATTTTAGTGATGTTTATGTGGTGCTAATGGAAGCACTCCTCAAGTGAAAAAGGCAGAGCTAAGAAGTTCTGCTCCAAAAGATGAGCTCATTTATAAAAAAGCAGTCAAGAAAACATACCACCTTGCTTCAGAGGGCCTACAATCCTTCAAAATGTAATACTGAATCAGTGTGCTATACACCTGAAACTAACACATTATAAATCAACTGTACTCCAATTTAAAAAGGAGGAGGGTGCTGAAATTGCTTTCATTTTCCACCCATAGGACTATGACTTTACTAGCCCTGAATGAACTCTTAAAGAAGAAAGGAAGAGATGACTAACCAAGTAGTAGTAGCCTTTAGCAAGAAACACTAGGTTACCACTCAAATGTTTTAAACTTATAACCAATGATTAAGGCATACATAGCTCAAATGTTACCTCTCTCATGAATTTGTCCACCAGTCTTCTGACTCTTTGCTACCTCATGGATTATACAGTTCATGGAATTCTCCAGGTCAAAATACTGGAATGGGTAACCTTTCCCTTCTCCAGAGGATCTTCCCAATCCAGGGATCAAACCCAGATCTCGAGCATTGCAGGCGGATTCTTTACCAGCTGAGCCACAAGGGAAGCCCAACAATACTGGAGTGGGTAGTCTATCCCTTCTCCAGCTGATCTTCCTGACCCAGGAATTGAACCGGGGTCTCCTGCATTGCAGGGGGATTTTTTACTAACTGAGTTATCAGGGAAGCCCCTTTCAAGTCACTCAGTCATGTCCGACTCTTTGCGACCCCATGGACTGTAGCCTACCAGGCTCTTCTGTCCATGGAATTTTTCAGGCAAGAATACTGGAATGGGTTGCCGTGCCCTTCTCCAAAGTAGTGGTAGCCTTTAGCCTTTAGAAACACTAGGTTGCCACTCAAATGTTCTAAACTTATAACCAACAATCAAGGCATACATAGCTCAAATGTTACCCCCTCTCATGAATCTGTCCACCAGTCTCCCAACTCGGTGCTATCCCTCTTTCCTCAATTTCTTGCTTTTTATCTCTGTTAACTTAAAAAAAAAAAAACACATGATGGGAGGAGGCAGGGCACATGTACTCCCCCAGTAGATAAGTGCTGAGAACCAAAGTCATATACCCTATATAGCTTCCTGTCTATATTCGCATGAGTCTTCTATTCCACTATTTTCATCAATATGACGTTCCTACCCAAAATGACTTGGCCCAGAAAGATACAAGCTGCAAACAGCTTTTCAGTTCATTCCAGCAACTCTTCAAAACAAAGCCTCAACTAACAGTTTATATCCCACAACTTTTTCAACCTCTTGCCTCCAAATCCCTGTTGTGCCATACCCACCATTCTAATCTATTTTATCATGATTGTTCCCAATCAGAATCAAGCATCAATCTTTACCCAAGTCAGATTCCCCATGGATTATTACCTGTGTGTCATTTTCCCAAGACATAGTAAGGATTTCCATTTACATTTTTTGGATAGGTGAAACCTTATTTTTTAATATATGAAGAAAGCTTTCTTTTTCCATAAATAAAGCTGAGCACCAAAGAATTGATGCTTTTGCACTGTGGTGTTGGAGAAGATTTGAGAGTCCCTTGGACTGCAAGGAGATTAAACCAGTCAATCCTAAAGGAAATCAGTCCTGAATATTCATTGGAAAGAGTGATGTTGAAGCTCCAATACTTTGACCACCAGATGCAAAGAACTGACTCATTGGAAAAGACCCTGTTGCTGGGAAAGATTGAGGGCAGGAGGAGAAGGGGATGACAGAGGATGAGATGGTTGGATTGCCTCACTGACTCGATGGACATGAGTTTGAGCAAGCTCTGGGAGTTGGTGATGAACAGGGAGGCCTGGTGTGCTGCAATTCATGAGGTCGCAAAGAGTCAGACAGGACTGAGTGACTGAACTGAATCATAGGGGACAGCACAGATAAGGTGACTGTAGGCATAGCTTAATTCCTTGCCAGTTCTGGAAATTCTACCATTATATTTACTTCCATATGGCTTTCCAATCCCCCTTCCAGACTGTTGAGGACATCTGACACAGTTATCAACAGACACTAGAGCCCAGATATCTTGGAGTGTGAAGTCAAGTGGGCCTTTAGGAAGCATCACTACGAACAAAGCTAGTGAAAGTGATGAAATTACAGCTGAGTTATTTCAAATCCTAAAAGATGATGCTGTTAAAGTGCTGCACTCAACATGCCAGCAAATTTGGAAAACTCAGCAGTAGCTACAGAACTGGAAAAGGTCAGTTTTTATTCCAATTCCAAAGAAGTGAAAGTCACTCAGTCATGTCTGACTCTGTGACCCCAAGGAATGAATTCTCCAGGCCAGAATACTGGAGTGGGTAGCCTTTCCCTTCTCCAGGGGATCTTCCCAACCCAGATTTCGAACCCAGGTCTCCTGCATTGCCAGAGGATTCTTTACCAGTTGAGACACAAGGGAAACCTAATCTAAAGAAGGACAATGTCAAAGAATGTTCAAACTACTGCACAATTGCACTCATCTCACACACTAGCAAAATAATGCTCAAAATTCTCCAAGCCAGGCTTCAACAGTACATGAACCAAGAACTTCCAGATGTTCAAGCTGGATTTAGAAAAGGAAGAGGAACCAGAGATAAAATTGCCAACATCTGTTTGTTCATAGAAAAAGCAAGAAAGTTTCAGTAAAACACCTACTTCTGCTTCATTGACTATGCTAAAGCCTTTGACTGTGTGGGTCACCACAAACTGTGGAAAATTTTTCAAGAGATGGGAATACCAGACCACCTTACCTGCCTCCCGAGAAATCTGTATGCAGGTCAGGAAGCAGTTAGAACTGGACATGGAACAACAGACTGGTTCCAAATTGGGAAAAGAGTATGTCAAGGCTGTATACCCTGCCTATTTAACTTACATGCAGAGTACATCATGTGAAATGCCGGGCTGGATGAAGCACAAGCTGGAATCAAAATTGCAGGGAGAAATATAAATAACCTCAGATATGCATATGACATCACCCTTATGGCTGAAAGTGAAGAGGAACTAAAGAGCTTCTTGATGAAATTGAAAGAGGAGAGTGAAAAAGCTGGCTTAAAACTCAACATTCAGAAAACGAAGATCATGGCATCCATTCCCATCACTTCATAGCAAATAGATGGGGAAACAATGGAAACAGTGACAGACTTTATTTTCTTGGGTTCCAAAATCACTGCAGATGGTGAGTGCAGCCATGAAATTAAAGACACTTGGTCCTTGGAAGAAAAGCTATGACAAACCTGCTGTTGTGCTTAACTGCTCAGTCCTGTCTGACTCTTTGCGATACCATGGACTGTAGCCTGCCAGGCTCTGCTCTCCATAAGGATTCTCCAGGCAGGAATACTGGGAGTGGGTTGCCACGCCCTCCCTCCAGGGGATTTTCCTAACCCAGAGATTGAACCCAGGTGTCCTGCATTGCTGGCAGATTCTTTACCATCTGAGCCATCTGGGAAACCCTAGAACACCGAAGTGGGTGGCCTATCACTTCTCCAGGAGAATCTTCCTGACCCAGAAATTGAACAGGGGGTCTCCTGCATTGCAGGCAGATTCTTTACCCATTGAGACACCAGGAAGCCCACAAACCTAGACAGCATATTAAAAAGCAGAGACATTACTTTGCTGACAAAGGTCCGTTTAGTCAAGCTATCATTTTTCCACGGAGTTGGACCATAAAGAAAGCTGAGTGCTGAATAATTGTTGCTTTTGAACTGTGGTGTTGGAGAAGACTCTTGATAGTCCCTTGGACTGCAAGGAGATCAAACCAGTCAATCCTAAAGGAAATCAATCCTGAGTATTCACTGGAAGGACAGATGCTGAAGCTCCAATACTTTGGCCACCTGATGCAAAGAGCTGACTCATTAGAAAAGACCCTGATGCTGAGAAAGATTGAAGGCAGGAGGAGAAGGGGACTACAGAGGATGAGATGGTTGGATTGCATCACTGACTCAATGGACATGAGTTTGAGTAAACTCCAGGAGTTGGTGATGGACTGGGAGGCCTGGTGTGCTGCAGTCCATGGGGTCACGAAGAGTTGGACACGACTGAATGACTGAACAACAAAGCAGGAGTCTACTGAGTTTGTGTAGCTGATAAAAAAGATGCCTGCAAAGACCCATTTTGCCATTCAACATTCACACTCTACGTGAGTCTGAGTGAACTCCGGGAGATGGTGATGGATAGGGAGGCCTGGTGTGCTGCGATTCATGGGGTCGCGAAGAGTCGGACATGACTGAGTGACTGAACTGAACTGAACTGAACTGATTCACACTCTCCCTTTTTACCAACTGAGCATAAATAGAATAAGGAAGCTTTCTTATCTCATGAAACAACAAGATGAAGATGAATACTGCAATAAAGAAGCCTTATTAATTCCAAGAGACAAACACCCGATGATAAAATACAACCAGAATTGAAGACTGAAAATCTTTCTTAAAAATATGGTTCCTTGAAGATGCCACTGAACCACTGCAATAACCATCATATTTATTTGTGCTACTGAAGTTCTGTTTTGTTCCTTGCAGTTAAAAGCTCAGGACCATTGACATGAAATACCATGAGGTTTAAATCCAAAGGTTGGGAAAAGAAAAGTCATGCTAGATTAATTGACTTAAAAAGTTAACAAGTTCAGGATGGCAGAGTAATATGAAAGCTCATGAGAGCACTGATCCTTAATGAGCTGGAGCTATTACACAAGGAGTGAATTTACTACCAACACAGTTTCTGTGATGTGACCCTGTAGTTTGCATGACATGCATTAAAACATTTTGTTACATGCAGTCAAAACTTCCTAAATGATAGTTTTAATCATTAATTCAATATTCATGTTGAAAAGCCTTAAAGGGAAATTTTGACAACCCAAGATATAGCTCTTATGTGAAAAATAATGAAAACAATTAAACTCCTACTTATTTAAGCCAGTAAAATTACTTAAAATGAACAGTTTCCTGATAGTCTAAGTTTCTATTCCACATTCACATTCCCTTCTAGTGTGAAATAGATGGGATTTTGGCTGTCAATAAGGGAGCAGTAAACATAGAAGAAATTGTAGAAATGAGAGTTCCACAACAACAAGTAGAAGGCACTTTGTTTTAACAAAGCAAGAGCAGTTAACAGCCCCTCTGGATGGAGAGTCTGGTGCTAAGAGTCACTAGGATGTGGAATTTAGTGAACCCAAGATGTGGTCCCAGAGATGGAGAATGAAAAAATGATTTATGACAGTGGGGTCTGAGTTCAAGAGAGACTGAAGTAGACAACTGGTTATCCATTTAAGGAGCTAAGACAGCACCCCTGGGTGGGAATGAAATAATATTCACATTACAAATGGCACCTGATGCCATATGTATGAATGACCAACTGAATGAACACAGTGGGTCTGAATATTTACAAGGCTTCAGAATGACTTGACTTTTGCATTGCAAGGTGGATTCCTAGCCACTGGACCACCAGGGAAGCCCCAGGAATTACCTGACTTTTAAATGTGGAAAAGAGAGTGAATGTGTCTGTGACTACCAAAAAGGTGGGAAAATGTAAAATTTGATTTTTATTCCTGTTAAAGACTTCACTAAATGAATTTCACAATTGCAGAAAGAAGTCCCTCCACAGGTATCACTGGAAATATCAGCTTGATTATATTTCATCTCACTGAGGGTGTGTGAGTGCTGAGTAGACTAGGAATAGTGTAGTGAAGGGCTGTTGATTTTGTCTGTTAGCTGACAATCAGAGCACTGCCTGCCTATCATGGTGACCCAAGATCCCTGTCCACCAAGATTGGTACAGGTGACGCACATGAGCCATGTGGAGACAATCGGATGCCACAGAGCTTAAACATCTCGTCTTACAATATAGACAAGGGGAAGCACTGGCAGCTGTGTCCTCTTGCCGTATGGATAGGGCCTCTTTGTGTCAAGTAAGAGCCAAGCCTTACAGGACAAGAGAAAGCAGCGCTGAGAAATAGAATGAAAGTCAATGCTGTATGTAAACTAAAGAGCCTCCATCAGATTTCTCAATAATATGCCATTCATTCCCTCTCTTGCTTAGAAGCTACTTTGAATTGCTTTTCTTTCTGACACTTTCATTTAAAGTGACTCCACTAATATACTATGTGTACATTACTTGGTTCAAGATATATGGTCACTGTTAAGAAGCCCATGACATGGATATATTAAGAAAGGAGGATATGAGCCCTGAATACAGTATAAACTCATGTCTTAACAAAAATATGACTAGAGAAAAATACAGTGTTAATATTTTCTACTACTGATAGAAAACAGAATCATACTTGAGACAAGCAGAGTAAGTAGGATTAATCTTTTAATGTGAAAATTCAGGGGCCAGGTCAATGTTATTTCCTAGATGTAAGTAAATCCCACATCCCTCTACATGCCAATGGGCCACAGAGCAGGAACCTCTCTGAGGCTGGTAAATGCTCAGACTGTTGGCACTGATGAGATAAAAGATCCTTACCCTCACAGTCAAGTATGTCAGGTAAGGACATTCAGGTCAGAGAGGTTTTAAGTGTCTGAGCCAAGACTCGAACTTGAATTTCCTACCTGAGTACTTACCTAAGTGCAGAGCCTCCTTTCCTAAGTACAGTCTCTCCCCTTCCAGTCTACTCATTATGTGAAAGGAAAGAGGACACATTCTGGGGATGAGGAGCAATACAAGGATCTAAAGTACAAGGAATCCTGTTAGGTTGAAGGAGAGGCTCGGGGGATGAGGATATTCATTATTTCGGTAACTAAACTGTCCTAGATAAACTCCAACAACTTCTGCCTTATTTTGATTTCTATTTTCTAGTGCCTGGAGTCTGTGCCAGGGGCTATGCTTCCTATATGCCGGCAAGAGATTAACAGCCTTCCAGAGATTCAAAAGAAGCGACTGAGTCCTCTAGACGGCATTTACTTCTTTAACTTTAGATGGAGCTGACCAGGTGGGCATGTCCTCGGTCTCAAAGCTCCAATTAATTTTTTCTACCTTCCTCTTTTCCACTCACTTTACATTTTCCCTCCTGAGTTTTAATGAAGCAAACAGCACTGAGGCACCACCATCTTCCATATGAAAACTGAACACGATTCACATAATAGTTTTACAGCACTGAGCATTCAAGTCACAACTGCTGTCTGGTTTGTGTTGCTGTCTTAATGGCCAACAGAAAATACTCTCAGAGACCTTTATAGGAAAGCAGAGAACTTCTTAACATAATAGCATCCTAACAATTCAATGGAATGCATTATGGGCTTAGCTGGTTTTGAGAGTCTGTTCTTTTCCAAGCTTCTGATGTACTTTTTTTCCCCCTCTCACCGCCCATAATGAACCTCATTCTCTTAATTTATCAGTCACTCAAAATCTGAGTGACTTGAAAATTGAAGACCATCCACTTGGATAAATTATTTGGTGTAATGCCTAATGATACAACCTAAACAATCATATCAAATCTTACCCTTGAAATCCTAGTCCTGCATTCTATTACCCCATTTAATGTAGCCCACAGAATAACTAGTGCTTAGGTACTGTCACGGAACTGCAAAGTTGACAATAAAATTACGGGTGTTATTTACCAGCTAAAGCATCTGTTACAGTCCTAGAAGACAATCACAGAAATGGCTGCTGCTTACATACAGGTAGCTGAAACTCCAGTTTCAAAGATCTTCCTGAAGTATAGTAACCAGTTAGAGAGCTCTGGTACTAATGACATTCTTAAAAGAATACATTTAAAATCTGCAGCAGAGATATGCTCATGAATATTTGAAATTAAAAAAAAAACAGCCTAAAGTTTCAAGATTGATTGCACAACCATGTCTGCATTTACTGAAAAGATGGGGATGGAGGGTATGGGAAAAAATATTGCTTTGACTGAGTTTTTAAGAGAAGTGATATGTTGCAGTTGGTGGGGCTGGGGGTAAAGGATGTAATTAATTATACTCAGTCTAGTTTCATGATTGAATGGAGGGTACCCCAGTTCTCAGAACGTTGCCAGTGACAGATTGGAGCTGCACAGATGCAGCAATGGCCCTTGCAGTGGGAATCATTACATTAGGTGTCAGGCGATGTAAATCACAAGCAAAAATGCAAACCCCCACTCAGAGACAGAGATTAGAGTGAACCATGGAGTTGAATTATTATGTGAAATGTCTTTCTGCTATTAAAACACAAAAGAGACAAGCCAAATTGCCCTTTAAACAACTGTAAATGCCAGACTTCCACACAGGGAATTTCTTTATCTGTGTTTTATATGCAGGCAATACTTTACTTATTGTTCCCACTGATCCTCCATGGCTAAAGAAAGAATGGAGGATGCCTTAGTCAGCTTGGGTTGCCATAACAAATACCAGAATGGGTGGTTTGAAAAATAGAAATCTATTTTCGCATAGTTTTAGGAGCAAGGCTTGGTTTCTTGCTGAGATCACTCTTCCTGGCCTGTAGATGGCTACCTTCTCACTGTGGTCTCACATAGCCTTTCCTCAGTGTGTGCACATGCAAAGAGATCTCTCTTTCCTTATAAGGCCACTAATCCTATCTGATTAGGATCCCACCCTTTGACTTTATTTAAACTTAATGACCTTCTAAAAGCCTTATCTTTAAATACAGTCACATTGGTGGTTAGGGCTTCAACATACGAATTTTATAGATACAATTCAGTCTAGATCAGAGGTGATGCTCACTGGGGCTGAAAGCATGATTGTTTTGTTACCAGTGAGACCTGTTCTCTCTTCATTGGACTAAGTCACAGGATCTAATAAGCCAAACAGAGTGTAATCAGGGTCGTGCAGCTGTCTATTAAGGACACTGCCTATGCTGAACAGAAATGAGTAAGTACTTAGTCACGTTTGGCAGCCATTTTTTAAAGACTAGACACTCTGACTTACTTCACTTAGTATGATAATCTCTAGGTCCATCCATGTTGCTGCAAATGCATTTTTTTTCATTCTTTTTTATGGCTGAGTAGCATTCCATTGTATATATGCAGCATATCTTTATTCATCTGTCAATGGACATTTAGCTTGTTTCCTTGTTTTGGTTATTGTAAACAGCTCTATGAACATAGGGGTGCATGAATTATAGTTTGAATTATAGTTTCATCCAGGTATACGCCCAGGAGTGGAATTGCTGGATCATATGGTAATGCTAGCCTCAGTTTTCTGAGGAACCTCCATTTTGTTTTCCATAGTGGCTGCATCAACTTACATTCCCACCAACAGTGAAATAAGTTAGAAACACAGATGTCATATGATATCACTTATATGTGGAATCAAAAATATGGCACAAATGAATGTGTTTACAGAACAGAAACAGACTCACATAGAGAAGAGACTTGTGGTTGCCAAGGAGGAGAGGTGGTAAAGAAGGGAGAAGAATGGAGCGGGAGTTTGGGCATAGTAGATGCAAACTATTAGACATAGAATGGATAAACAACAAGGCCCTACTGTATAGCACAGGGAACTATATCCAATCTCCTGTGATAAACTACAATGGAAAAGAATATTTTAAAAACAATGTATACATGTGTATAACTGAGTCATTTTACTGTACAGCAGAGACTGGTACAGCAATGTAAATCAACTATACATCAATTTAAAAAAAGATTATGACCTGATAGAGTTCACGTGCTATCAAACTGTGAACACTTGGGTGATCCTTTCCCAATATCTGAGCACTGCCATTTTCTACCTCTTCCCTTCTGTAATCCCTTGCTACCAATAGGGGAGATGTGGTGGCAGTTCACTGGACCTTTTGTTCCTCCTGCCTGAACCTCTTGACATTTTTTACTCTCACTCCTTTCTGACCCATATGAATTTTCTGAAAACAGATATCTAGCGATTCCTAGAAACAGACAGCTGAGGGATTTCTCTTTGTCAGGAGCTACACAAACAGCTCAGTGACTCAGGGCAGAGATTTTGGACACCTAACATTTGAAATTGCACATAATCATACCCATCAAAAAGGAAAACATTAATTCAAAAAGATGGATGCACCCCAATGTTCATAGCAGCACTATTTACAATGCCAAGATATGGAAACAACCTACATGTCCATCAATAGATGAATAGATAAAGATGTGGTATATATATGCATAATAGAATTCTACACAGCCTTTTAAAAGTGTAATTTTGCCATTTACAGTAGCATGGATGGAGTTGGAGGGTTTCATGCTAGTGAAATAAGTCAGACAAATACTGTATGATATCACTTATATGACATCACTTATGATATCAAGAAAACTAACTAGTGAATATAACAACAACAAACAATAGAGAACATACTAGTGGTTGCCAGTGGGAAGAGGGAAGGGTGAAAGGGAAAGAAGGGTAGGCTTCCCAGGAATCTCTGGAAGCCTGCTGATCCCTAAACTCAGCAAGACCTTTTGTGAGCTCAGCATTTTTATACACTCTATAATCTGCAGAGAATTCATATCCTTCAGTAAACCCTTAATAATAATTCATTTAAAGATGTTTATTTTAAACAGATAGTTATTTTAGAAAATTTTAGATTTAATGCCCATCATTATCAACAGTGATACATCTCTTGCATTTCTGGTATTAGTAGTTTGTGTCTTCCCTTTTTAATCTTCACTACCCTGGCTAAATTTTACTCTCTTTTCAAAGATCCAGATTTAATTTCCTTAATTGTTTCTATTATTTTCCCAATTTTAATTTCACTGATTTCTCCTCTAATTTTTATTGAATCTATTTATTTTCTTTTATTTGCTTTAGGCTCATGTTGGTTTTCTCTCTCCACTTTCCTAACATGTGAGCTGAATCATTTTAAAATCTTTCTTCTTTTCTAAATTTAATGCTATAAATTTTCCTTCAAGCACTGTTTTTGCTGCAACCTTACACAGTTGGATTGATAAGTTTTATTTCCTTCTTTGTTTAGTTCAAAATATTTTAAAATTTATCCTGAAACTTCTTTGATCCATATGTTACTTAGAAATGTGTTGATTAGTCTCCAAATATTTGTGGAATTTCTATTTCTTATTGATTTTAAGTTGAATCTTATTGTGGTCCAACTACATCCTTTCATGACTTCTATTCTTTTAAATTTGATTAGGTGTTTTTCATCACCCAGAATGTGATCTATGTTGGTGAATGTTCTATGTGAGTTTGAGAATATGTATTCTGCTGCTGTTGGATGGAGTACTCTTTAAGTGTCAATTAGATCAAACTGACTGATGATGTTTTTCTGGTCAACTGATACTGGGAGGGATTGGGGGCAGGAGGAAAAGGGGACGACAGAAGATGAGATGGCTGGATGGCATCACCGACTCGATGGACGTGAGTTTGAGTGAACTCCAGGAGTTGGTTGCTGCGATTCATGGGGTCGCAGAGTCGGACACGACTGAGCAACTGAACTGAACTGAACTGATGCCATTACTGATTTTCTGCCTGCTTCATCTATCAATGAATGAAAGGAGGGCACTGAAATAGAAGTGCCAACTGCCAACTGCCAATATTACTGCCAACTGTAATAGAAGATTTGTCTATTTCTCCTTAAAGTTCTACTTGTTTTGCCTTATGTATTTTGACAAACTGTTGTGAGATATAAATGCATTAAGAATTTTGTTATGTTTTCTGGGAGAGCTTTCTCCTTGTTCTCATTATGTAATGCTCCCTTTTATTCCTGATAATTTTCCTTGTTACAAAATCTATTTTGTCTAAAACTAATACAACTACTCATCTTCCTCCATCTATTTACTTATAAACTACAGAATATTTACATCTAAAATGGGTCTCTCATAGACAACATATAGTTTCATTCACTCTGAAAAGATGTTAATTGACACTTTTAGGTCATTTGCCTCTAAAGTGACTACTGATATAGATAGATTAATATCTACTATGGTAGTAACCATTTTTATTCCCTGCTCTTCTTTTCTTTTCTTCCTCTCTATCCCTGCCTTTTCTGGTTTTAATCAAGTGCTTTATGTACATTTTACTTCTTCTCATAGAATATCAACAATAGTTTAAAAAAACTTAGTGATTCTCCTAGTGTTTGCAATATGTATTTACAACTAATCTGACTTTCTAATAACACCATACTTCTTCACAAGTCAAGCTCATATCTTATAACAGAGTATTCCCAATTCCAAATGCCTATCCTTACTAATATTGCCATTAATAGCCTCACTTTATCCAGATGCTATAATCAACCAAATATTCTCTTACCATTACTTGAACAGTTGTCTATCAAATAAATTAATGTTAATTAAGTTAAAAGATTTTATTTCACCTTCACTTATCCCTTCTTGAACACTTTTCTTACTAATGTACATCTGATTTTCTACTTAAGTCATTTTCATTCTCCCTGAAGAATTTCTTCTAATATGTCTTGCAGGGCAGGTCAGCTAGCAATATAAAACTAAAAAAATTAGAAACTCTGAGCCTTATAAAAGTCGAGTCCCTCAAGCATTGCACTGTGGCAGGAGACTTCATGATGCACACCCAGTTGTTAAGAGCATCGTCTCCAATTGCCAGGGTTTGAATCCACTAGGTGGGAAATAACTGAATTGCTTTAAGGTTCAGTATCCTTGAGAATTAGTATTCATCTCACTTTGACTGGCACATACCAAGCACTCAACAAAACTAATAATTACGGTTTTGGGTGCTAAGAATGATCCAAGATATGAGATACAAGAAAGAGGCCTTTAGACGTATAGCTACTGCTGCTGCTAAGTCGCTTCAGTCGTGTTCGACTCTGTGTGATCCCACAGACGGCAGCCCACCAGGCTCCCCCCGTCCTTGGGATTCTCCAGGCAGGAACACTGGAGTTGGTTGCCATTTCCTTCTCCAATGCATGAAAGTGGAAAGTGAAAAGTGAAAGTGAAGTCGCTCAGTCGTGTCCGACGCTTAGCGACCCCATGGACTGCAGCCTACAAGGCTCCTCCATCCATGGGATTTGCCAGGCAAGAGTACTGGAGTGGGGTGCCATTGCCTTCTCCTTAGAAGTATAGAAGTCCTGATAATTCCTAAAACTCCTATCATTCTACTCTGGTAAAATGCATCCTGTTCAACAGATTAGTGTTATGAGCACCCAAGAATGCCAGCAGGCCATTGCCAATTCCTTCTCTGTGACTCAGCATTTCCCAGGTCCAAGGTGTTGAATGCTGAATGACAGAAAGGGGTGTTAATCAAAATTGAATTCAGTATTACAGTAAAACTGAGATTTAGTGTATGAGAGGTTTGGGGTTTTATGCAATCATTTCTCTAAGATGTTGAAGCACTCTTCTGCTGCAGCAAGAGACAGTATGACACACAAAAGTCCTAAGAATTCCTAATAGTACCATTCTGCTCTGTTGAAATGCATTCTGTTCAGCAGATTGGTGGAAGAGCACAGAAAGCTGACAATAAGAGCAGATCTTGATCTTGCCTTGAAATTACACACAATTTTAAAAACACTACTTACCACAATGTGCTGCGCTTAGTCGCTCAGTCATGTCTGACTCTCTGTGATCTCATGAACTGTAGCCCCCCAGGCTCCTCTCTTTATGGGATTCTCCAGGCAAGAATACTGGAGTGGGTTGCCACACCCTCATCCAGGGGATTTTCCAAACCCAGGGGTTGAACTCAGGTCTCCCGCATTGCAGTTGGATTCTTTACCATCTGAGCCCCCAGGGCAGCCTAAGAATACTGGAATGGGTGGCCTATCCCTTCTCCAGGAGATCTTCCTAACCCAGGAATCAAACCGGGGTCTCCTGCATTGCAGGTGGATTCTTTACCAGCTGAGCTACCAGGGAAGCCCACTTACCACAATATGAACATTTAAAATGCCTTTTCCCCTAATACTAATGAAATACTAAAAATTTACATTTTTCTTCCCAGATTGTAAAAATCTTTCTTCTCACAGTTGCTTTGAGCGCTTAAAAACACTATGTAGATTATTACATTGCATTTAGGATCAGAGTAAAAATTAATAATTTTTTTTAATACTTTATTCTACGTTACAATACTGTATTTGTTTTGCCATACATTGACATGAATCAGCCACAGGTGCACACGATCTCCCAATGTCAAAGCCCCCTCCCACCTCCCACCCCACATCATCTCCCTGGATCATCCCGTGCACCAGCCCCAAGCATCCTGCATCCTGCATTGAACAGACTGGCACTTCGTTTTTTATATGATAGTATACCTATTTCAATGCCATTCTCCCAAATCATCCCACCCTCTCCCTCTCCCTCAGAGTCCAAAAGTCCATTCTATACCTCTGTGTCTCTTTTGTTGTCTCACATACAGGGTCATCATTACTATCTTTCTAAATTCCATATATATGTGTCAGTATACTGTATTGGTGTTTTTCTTTCTGGCTTACTTCACTCTGTATAATCGGCTCCAGTTGCATCCATCTCATTAGAACTGAGTCAAATTTATTCTTTTTAAGGGCTGAGTAATACTCCATTGTGTAAATGTACCACAGTTTTCTTATCCATTCATCTACTGATGGACATCTAGGTTGTTCCATGTCCTGGCAATTATAAACAATGCTGCAATGAACATTGGGGTACATGTGTCTCTTTCAATTCTGGTTTCCTCGGTGTGTATGCCCAGCAGTGTGTATCAATTCATGTAAAAGATTCACTAACAAATGTACTAGGGTAATCTTAAAGGCAGACCATATCCAAATCTTAACATCTCTAGGATGGTTTAATGTTCAGCCTCAGAATATAGTAAAAATACACAATTATGCTGTTTTTTAAAATATTAACCACAAACAAAAGTTTGCTCTAGGAAAATCCTTGACACATGTTAAAAGGAGACTATAGAAGCAATTAATGAATTGAAGTTGGTGGTTTCTCAATTGTTAACATACTGTCTTCTAGAATGTCCTCTTTGCTTTGTAAATCCAGATATAGAGAGACGCATAATGAATGCTCCAGTGAAGCAGAATGGACAGCAAAGTATGTTGAAGGTCTTATTTCTTTTAGCCGCTTCTAAGTACGAAAGACTTGTCCCCCACAACCAGTCACTTCCAAAAAGATAATCTGTGTATGCTTTCACAGGCTATGAAGTGAGGAATAGCATATGAAACTTTGGCCCTAATAAGAGAAGCTTAAGTGAACAATGAATGGAAAAGAAAATACAAGAAATAGTTCTTCAAAGAAACAGAGCCTTCTAGCTCCAAATTGTAAGATTAAGCTCTAAAATCATAAGCCTGACCCTTATTTCACAGTCTTGCTCTGGGCACCACGAGATAGTTTAAATATTGAGAAAAACCTATTTCATTTACCTATTTCTAGTACCCAGTGACAATATAGACTCTCAGTTCAAGATGAAGGATTTGGTTAATTACCAGGAAGAAGAAATTGGTAAGGCTAAGTGTGCCAGGAGTCTTGCAGCAAGTAGGAGGCTGGATGAGCCTGTCATCGGGAAAGTTTCCATTTAGCACAAAACATTACTGCAGGAAAAGTCTCAAGAATTTCTGTGACAGAAGGGATGCTATATATTTCAAGGAGCAAAGTGCAGTATAGAGCTTAAATTAAGTGACTTGTTGACACCAAGGTGGTATTTTGGGGGCATTCTGCCAATTAGGGCTTCCCTGATAGCTCAGTTGCTAAAGAATCTGCCTGCAGTGCAGGTGACCCTGGTCCAATTTCTGGGTGAGGAAGATTCCCCACTCCAGTATTCTTGCCTGGAGAATTCCCTGGACTATATAGTCCATGGGGTCAAATGAGTGACTTTCACCTTCACTTTCTTTCTGCCAAATAAGAATAAGTTAATTTGCAGCTCAAAAGAATAGTTCTTATTGTAGATTTTTAAATTTGTAATTATCAGCATAGGCAGACTCCCACACAAGTAACCTCCTCCCTTTTTCTATTTGTTACTTGAGATGTTTTGAAATGGCTCATTTAATGCATGATCTTGTGCTATTTTTATTTATCCAGACTCAAGAGGAAAGGTTATAGAAATCAGACGTGGAACAAGTTCACAAAATAAATTCTATTCAAATCCCAGGCATTAACAGTATGAAAGGCAACCCTCATGATGTGTTGGCAAATAGAAAAGCTTATAGTTGATACCTATATTGCATAATAATATTCGAAGGGAAGGAGAAACTATATTTTCATGAGAAATTAAGGGGAAGACAGAGAGGAAAGGAGGTTTACGTTTTATTTCTTAGAAAATACAACTAAGATTAGAAATAATGACATTTGTGTCTACTATCACCATAATCAGAGTCATAATTATGAGTGAGAAACTTCAGAGAGCCTATTAAGAATATGTCCCATCAAAGACCCAGGTAACAGAGGAGGGAGTTCACTGGGGCCTAGAAAAGGATGTCTGATGAATCATAAGTTTCTTAAGATTGAGAATATGCTCCCAGAATGCAGAGCAAAAGTATAAGATAGAGGTAAGGAGAAATACAAACATAACAGATGATTGGTCCAGGAGACCCAATATCTATCTAATAGAAGATCCAGAAAAGCAGAAAGGAAAATTTAAAAAGAAAACTCTGGGCCCATGGTTTTGAACATAGAATTCTATACAAGTACCAATCAAGTGTGAAGTCTAAATAAAAATATTTTCAAATAATTAATAGTTCAGAAACTCTGCCTTATGCATACTTTTCTTAGGAATTTACTTAATGATTTAGCCCACAAAATAAGGTGATTATAAAAAATGAGTGCTTTTAACAACCTTGATAATGTAAAAGAAAAGGTACGCTTGACAGAGTGCAGAATGTAAAAGGAAAGAAATGAAGTGAAGGACAGACATGCAATATACATGTCCTTGTTAAGTATGGACTCTTGATGCAACAAGAGATGAATGTTAAAGTACAGTGGCTAAAATAGTAGAGAAACAGTGATGTAATTTTGGAGGAAAGAAGCTAAAGATGAGAGTGGGGTAAATGAGCCATTAGAGAAGAATACAATATGCAATCTCCTAAGATAAAAATTTAAACCCTGAGTATTAAAGAGAGTATATGTAGACAGGGAAATAGCCAAAACTAAAAACAAATATTAAAAAAAGGGTAGAGAAATATGGCAGAGAAGGCTCCTGATCATCATCACAAATGCAACTATGTTTAAAAGCATTTTTATTTTTTACTCCAAAATATTTTCAATTTAAATGAAAGGGAGTAAAGTCAACATTTATAGTATCTGTGCTCTTCTCCAGTGTGCTGGCATATTCTAGCTTCGCCAGCTACTTGTTATGAACCTAATTGCCTTGGGCTCTCCCTGTGCCTTCACTACACCTTCTGCCCTCATCTGTCTGCACTTTCTCACTGCTCTTCTAGGTATGATCTTAGCAGCATGAGTGTCTTTGTTACTCTTCTAATAAAATTCTTTCCCCTATAACATTTAATTACTCTAATTTTCCAGTTGATCTGATTTGTTTAATATGAGTTATATAAACTTCTCATATGAATGATAAAACATTGATAGTCTGATTTATCTTTCAGACATATTAAAACCAACTAATTTTCTCTTCTCAGAAAATTATGAGTGTTTGGGTGGCATTTGATTATTATTGACTGACATAGTTAAGCTCAAGAGTGAGCATAAAGATATTTTCAATTTAATAACTTTAATATGTCATTATTTGATGTTGATGAATTTCTACTTGCTAGGAGAAAATCTCCCAGAATTAATGAACTTATTTGGACATCCTGATACAAACTTAAAGTCTCAGTTAAATTAAATCATGTTGAAAAAAATAAAACAAACACATGCCTGAAATGAGCAAATGAATTATTTGAAGGCTGAATAAATACAGACACAAGCAGCATAGGGACAAGTTTACTAAGAGCTTTAGAAATGTTTTCAGTAGAGCCTGTAATAACATAAACATTTTAATATCGTTTACTTGGAAGAGTTTGTGAAACTCTTGAAACTCCGCTCTTCCTTACACAGGGTACCATCTCCCTGACTTCCTTCAGTCCAGTAACAGTAACTTGACCCATTAAGTACTTGGTTGAAAGAGGCGTGAGTTTTTAAAAATTTAAAAACAGCTCATCAATAAAATAAAAAAAATTATGCAATAGCCCAAACAGATTAATGATGTGAGCATTCATTATTATATAGAGGCCACATGTAGAGACAAACTCAGTGCTGTAGTTCTCACACACCAGTGAAACAGTTTCTTTGCCTAAGTGTCTGTTTCAAATGACTAAACAGGAGCCGCCATCCCTTTTCCCTTTGCTTCTTGCTTTTGCCTGGTCCTGGTCACTGTTCTGCTTTATTAGATGCTTGGACTGTGCATTCCTATCTGTACTTAGAACAAGGCTGAGTACATAAAACACTATAAGAGACTTTAGAGATCATTCCATTAAAACACGCTAATCTTATACACAAAACTTAGAGTTGGGGAGGTGACCCCAAGGTTATGGTGCTACTTAGCAAGGAACTGGCACAGGGCCCAGAGTATATGGCAGGCAGTCAAATGCCTTATGATCAAATAAAGAAATAAGTGCTTATAACATGAAGAGGAATTCTTACCGTGGGTAATATGTTGGACTCCTGAGGTTGGCCCCTGAACTCTTAAAAACTGTATGTCTATGGATATGTGCAAAAGCCTTTCGTTTCCCAAAGAGATGGTATATAATGTCAACAGATTATGAAACTGACCTGTGCCCCACTCCCCAAAAGTTAACGCAATACAATTCATCTTTACAAATAGAACTCTTGGCCTTACAGGTGGCACAGGCTGTCATATGGTTGCCCTGCTGTGTATGTCCATGTGTGCGGCACACGTAGTGGGTGGGGGAGGGCATTCTCCACAAACAGGCACACTATCACTGCTCCTTTCGTTCTCCATGCACTCACTTCAAATACATATGTTAATGTATGGAGGACCTCTGGGAAGAGAGGAAGGGTGCACGACAGAATGAAAATGACAAGACAAAGCAGGAGACAAGATGGTAGTGTCAGCTTAATCGCAGTCTATGTGGTCACTACCTCACTACACTGACATTTCTTCACTTATACAGTGGACAGTGATCTCCAAGGGCCCACCTGTCTATGACAGTTTGAGAGTATGAACCAAGTACTAGGGAAGAAGACTGAGAATGTGGCTTAACTGATCTTATCAGGAACTCAATATAAATAAGAATATAAATGCTCCTGTATGCTAATTTCCTGGTACATACACAGATCACCAAGAAAACCTCTGTGAGAAGCCTGGATGAAGTAGCCGGTTTTATTTCTATAATCAGGAAAGCAACTAGGATGTGGCACAAAACAGCCACTCCTTTTCTGACCTTGCAAAATAATCAGTGTTACAACTGTATGTGCATATATGTGCAAGCATCTGTTTGATAGCCTTGAACAACACTGAAATGCTCTGATCAGATATTTTTGTCACCAGTTCCTCTGGGGAGGAATGCAATACTTAATGTAAAACTCAGCCGAAACTGTTAACACAAAATGTTTCTCAACAACTCTGGAGATTTATAGACTGAATGTAGAATTAGTCCCTGTTCTTTTCCTTCTAGTTCAAAAGCAAAGAAATTAATTGTCATAATTTCAGTACTTCTGGGGCATTTTGGGGGCAGAAGTGAAAATAGAACATCATTATATTGTCACGTCCTATGGCTGAGTATGACTAATAACTGCAGTGTCACAGACATAATAATCCAATAAAGCATCTGTATACTCAGGGCCAAGCTGCACTACAGCGGAGAAAGATGTAAATCTGGTGGCAGCAGCAGATTTGTATCAGCAATTCAACTTTAATGGTCACAGGTCTGTCTGTGCCCTCCTACTTTTGTCCCCTTACCTCACACCTTTCTCTTGAGTACTCTCCCTCTCCTTTATGGATTCTGTGTGCCTGTGGGAGTGTGTGTGTGTGTGCTCAGGTGTGTCCAACTCTTCTGTGACCAATCCAACTCTTCCAGATTGCCAGGCTCCTCTGTCCACGGGATTCTCCAGGCAAGAATACCGGAGTGAGTTGCCATTCCCTTCTCCAGGGGATCTTCCTGATTGAGGGATAGAACCCGTGGCTCCCTGCAGTGTCAGGCGATTCGTTACCACTGCGTCACCTGGGAAGCCCCTGTGGATTCTGACTTTTCCTCTATCCTTGGGAAGTGAAAGCAAGAAGCATCCCACCACTGACCTTTCCTAAGACTTCTCTATTGAAATTGCAATGTTTCCTTCCTCTTAACTCATTATACAGATGAAATGAATTTAAGTTAGTTTCGTGTCTCTAATTAGATTGTAAGATCCTTGATAAAAGGATCATTTCTTGCCATGTTTTTAAATTCTCTCTTCCATGTCTGGTATTGTCGTGAGTTTATTTCAAGTATGTCATGCACTCTGAATCCTAAGCAAATCTATTTTCTTCATTGCTTTTACTTGAGATAAAAAAGTACTATGAGATAGAAAAAGTACTATGTAGTCTTTGAAAACTTTGTTTTTCTATTTCATGATGGTCCACATTTGTACAACAATGGTCAAATACCTCAGTGCTCTTTCCTCTTATTTTCTATGACAGTGTTAGATATATTAAAAATAATCCACATCTGACTATCAAAGTAAAAGAGAACTAATCAATAGTGTTGATCTGATATTTATGTTGCCTAGAGATAACGGGCCTGCAATAACTCTCTTGGGAGAACTATATTTTAACTGCTAGTCCAATGTTAAATATAATATTCCTATGATATTTTACATTAGTCTATCTTAAAGTTTATGCCCAATGAGCTTTTAAAAACAGTCTATATACCATGTAGCTGGAGTTAAATAGTGAGCCAGTGTTAGGCCAAATGGACGTTATAAAGGGAAGAACTATCCAAGATTTTATTTTCAGATAAGGAAGGCAAAAGGGTGACTCTTGATTGGCCAAGTGAGGAGTTTTGCTTCACTCACCATGTTGGCATATATTTTCCCCAAAATGTTTTATCTTATTTTGAAGGTTTAACCTGCATTAAAACTCCCCGACTTTGCCTTCATCATCTCTTGTGATTAGTTGCTTTAAAGAGTTGAGGAAAATTTTGTAGAGGTTACACATGACTTTTTCAAGGCTGGTCCCAGGCATCAAAGAGCTAAATAACATATCAGAAGTTTAGTCATTTTGAATACAGATTCCCCTTTCTACTGAGTTTCAGCAGAAAAAGACTGCATTTAGATAAAAAGGCATAAGAATCAAAAACAAGTGAAACATTTGCCTCACAAATATGACCACCATTTATATAGTACTTATCATTTACAAAGTGCTTTTGTATACCAAGCACTAAAAGCTTAAACCTCCTCACAGCTCACCGCCTACATTAACATGATTTTACTCTTCAGCTGTCTTACCAAACAATTTAACTATTCTACTGTATACATCAACATGATTTTACAATTCCAGGTAACTCTTGCTTGCGAAGAAAGATAATGCAAATAATTCATATTGCAAATAATTCTGTGGCTCATTCCAGAGATGTCCCAAAGATACTCATATGAATCGCAACAGACTTTCAGCAGATAGGACTGAGATCAATACCCTTGTCTCAAAAACCTTGCCTTGTTGTGTCCACCAATCCAAAGTATAATATTATGTCATGAACTTTACCTAATCCTAATTAATCACCCATACTCCAACAGCCACCTGTAATCAGATTCCCAAACTGCATAATTATCCCCATTTAACTTTCAAGATAATACTCTTCCTTACCACAGTAAGGATAAACTCGACTTGTCCTTATCAACAAGTTATTCTGGTGATATTTCTGAGGACCCAGTACTCAACAATGCTTTAACTTATGCTCTCATAACAGCCGCTTTAAGAAGCTGGGGCAGATCTCATCGTCTCCATTTTATACTTAGAGTAATTAAAGTTCATAGAAGTTAAGTAATCAGCCACATCAAAGAACATCAGCAGTGGAAGAATGAAAACAGGTTAAGTTCAAAGTAAGAGTTCTTAATATTAACTATGAGATCTTATAAGTCAGCCTGTACAGATAGGGAAATGCCAGATCTTTAAGACCAGAAGGGACAAATAAAGGAAATACATGTGAGTCTACATTCTCCGTAAGAGTGTATTGTACAAACAAGGATGTTTAAGTTGTTACAAGATCACAAAGGGTGACTAAGATCGTGGAGAACCTAAGAAATAATGATATATAAGGACTCAATAATCAGAGAGGGTTGACTCCACTCCCACTCACTGAAGGAGCCATGAGCAGGAAGTGATTGAGAAGCACAAAGGGTATGGAAATACCAAGTAGAAAAATACCTCTTGAAAATTAAGACCAAAAAAAAAAAAAACTAGACAGATTAGAAGAAAAGTCCAGGAGTACCAGTATAAAAGAGTTAACAGACTAACTTGATGAGTTTCTAGGGACAGCTCCTGTAGGTGGATTTGCATATAGGAACTGAATGCTTCTTAAGGGCACAGAGCAGAGGAATTTGTGGAATTGGGAAATCAAAGATGAAACATGATAAAGTCTAGCCAAGCAGAGAAGGGATGGAGAAAATCGAAGCTTAGAGCAGATTCTAGATGGCCTGCTGGTGTTCATAGAAGACAGACAGGATTTAGCTGAATAGATGCTTCTTGACACACACAAACCATATCACCTTCACAAGTGTCACTGCCATGAAACCTCACAAAGAATATACTAAGAAAACACAGATCTGGGCTAGAAAACAAAGTAGAGGAAGAAAAGGCACTGAATCTCAGCACACAGAACTAACCCAAAATAAGAAAAAGAAATTGATCAATGTATGGAATTAAAACTTAGAAACTTAGCTGAGTCCTCCTGAAAAAACAAACAAACAAACAAACAATGTAAGATCACAAGAGGGAGGTGAAATATTACAGGTAACAACCATGACTTCAGATTAAAGTCCAGAAGAAAGATACAGAATATGGGAAGATTGAAGGAAAACAGTGTCTTGAGGAATGTATTGGAACAATCTCACCCTTAAAATAGGTCATGTGCAAAAAGTCTATACCAGAAATTCAACTCTAAACAAATGAGAAGCTGAGAGGCTACTTATTCCCAAGGTCATTTTTCAGAGGCCCGATAAAAATCCACAAGAAACAGGAGCAGCAAAGCCTACATCAACCAAGAAATAAAGAATTCAGAGAAAAATGATAAAGAGTCATCTCCATCACCAGTTTCTCAACTCTGCCTAAAGGGCAGTTCTCTCTCCTATACTCACAATGTGCACTGGTATCTTCTTCTTCCTTATACATACTTGGAGCATTGTACAGGAGACCCTTAAATCTCTATAATTCTTAAATGTTCTGCCCATGTTACTGCAGATATGAATAGACAAACCAATCCAATTCCAAACTACTCATTTTCCAGTGGGCTCAAGATGCTCTGGAGAAAAACGAATCAAATATATAAACTAATTCTGAGAACTGAGAAAAGTTCTTTGATGATGGTCTCCTTACAAATGGTCTGACTATGAATTGCCTATTGAGTACTTTCCAGTTCACAGTTTTCCTTCACTTGTTTCCATACTGTCTAAGTTGACCTATCTCCTTCATGATGTGTGTTTATATACCTAAGACTGAGCTGTAATTTTTCCAGGTTGAGAAACTACCACTAAAAAATTAGTATGTAAAACAACTACAGTGGAATCCAAATATTCTGCATATTGTTGAGTACAATAACTTTTCAAGGCTAAAAGGAGCCATTCGCAGGCTCTAGATGATAAATACTACCGTCCTTTCCTCATGTATCAAGAGCCATCAATCCTTCTGTCATTGTAATAACAGACCAAGAAAGATGACAGTGTTAAAAGTGTGGAGCTACCAGTTCTTTATTCAAGTGTTTGATAAATAGACCATAGATGGCATATATATCTAAATGAAGCATTTAAAGCAATTAATTGATGCATCTCAAACTGAGATTGCCTTCGAGTCTCATCTACATTGACATCTTTGCCCACTAAAAATCATCTTTAAATATTACTTTGATTAGTTGAATCAAACCTCAAGGCAGAAGGTGGGAAGACACATGAAAGTTTAAAAAATCAGGTGGCCACAGCACTAGACATTTCTTTTGAGTACCTATATTCTGAAGCTAAAATGTGTAGGGAAAAGTGCTATTTGCAATAAGTCATGGTTTTGCCTCCTGATATATATATCTCCTTCCATATTTGCTAGCTACATCTCAGACCACAGTAATAAAACTTCCAGATCTGTGATATCCTTTATGTTACTTGTTTAGTTGAGGAGATGTTGAAGCACAGGGAGGATTGAGAAGAAGAAAGAGGGTAGGAGACACCCCCTGAACCCACAATGCCCATGACACCTTTCACACCAAAAGCCCTATCCTTCTAACTGCCTGCTTTGTCCTCATCCTCGGGAGCACAGCACTACTGTTTCAAGCCTTCTCCCCATTTCTGAGCTAGGCTGAAGGTAAGAGACCGTTTCCTACTTGTCATTCCCTCTCTGATTCCTTTTCTGAGGATTTATCGCTGCAATTCTTATCCCCTTAGAAAAACAGACAATTTTAAAAAAAAAAAAGAAAGAAAGAAAGAAAAACAGACAATAAGTGGCCAAAGAACTACATCTAAAATCCTTTTAGTGCTCTCATGATTTTCTGAGCAGTATTCAGCACCAGTTACTTCTACAATTGCAAAATCACATGTCACTTCTGGATAAACATGGTGAGCAGGAAATGGAATGGTGGTAGGCTGGGGGAAGTATTATTTGATGAGTAAACCTCATGGAATTATTTTATTTTTTTAATGTCATACTTGTATAAGTTTGATACAAATGTTTTAAAAAACACAAACTTTTATTTTTGGACTGGTTTGCGCACCCACTTTGTGCACAGACAGATTGCAGGGAATGCATGCCAGGCCCACAGCTGGACAGTCAGTGACCAAAGAACAGTCTTTTCTGGATCACTTTTGACTCATTAGAACTCCATGAAAAATATGAATTCCCACAAATGCCTACAAATGACGAGTAGAGTTTACCATGAAATGAGACAGTAGGGTCATGGTACTGCTAAGAGAACCTCTCATTTTAATAAAATTATCATTATATCCCTTGATTCTGGTGAGAAATCACAAAACAAAATAACAGGAAGGGAGAATAATAGCTTTCAAGATAAGGCTAGTATTTATGTCATTAAGATGCACCAAGTTACCTTCCATTCTGGGGGTGTGTGTGTGTATGTATATATATATATGTAATGAATCCAGCCAAGCCACCGACAAGTAACATTTGGAAATGAGACAAAATTGATTCCTAGATTCAAGCAAAAGTTCAAGGTGACAGGGAGGAGGCGAGGAGCAGACTCCAGTGGAAAAGAAGTCATTACCAGCTAGCTCCTCTGGAATACCAATAAACCTCAGTCTTGTGAAAGCATGTTTTTATGGAATTTCATAAACATTCCCTGTGGTCCCTTGACATTTCCAACCCAACTACATACATAAATGGAGAAAACAGGTCTATAGAACAGCCAAAAATGAGAGATGCTGAAATAGGTAGCTGGAAAGATTTTTGCTTAAATGAGGAATCAAAATTCCCACTGTGTTCAAGTACCCAAATGATATATACTTATACTACCTAGGTGTGTGTGGGGTGACCATTTTGGTCAAAAGTCCAAGGAACAGATGGGTTTTGGGGTTTCCTTATGGCTGGATGCCAGCTATGACTTTAACTGAGTAAGGACCAGTTTCTCTGCAAAGATATTTAAATTAAACAAGTGACACATCCAAGGCTTCTAGTTGTTTCTAATTAACACTCATGCAAGCTGTGAAAATCTTTACCTGCAGCCATTTTGCTTATTCTGTGAATCAAAATGATGTATTAATAAAAACACTTTTCTGTTACTGTCAAATGTCCTTACCTCCACAAAGATCCTGAGAGGTACGTCCTTATCAGCTCAGGTGGAAACAGTGAAACTGGATCTGTTGAGAAAAGATCATGTTTAGAAAAGTTATTCCCTGACCAGCAAGCTACCCATGTACCTTTATGCACTATGAACAATCATTCTCCTCTGCTCTCTTCCCACCATGCTTTATATATATACATACGTACATACATATATATATATATATATATATATACGTACATACATATATATATATATATATATATATATTTTTTTTTTTGCTGTACCGGGTCTCTAGTGGCAACACGTGAGTTCTTCCATCTTCGTTGAGGCATGCGGGATTTTTAGTTGAAGCATGTGAACTTTTAGTTGCAACATGTAGGATTGTAGTTCCCTGACCAGGGATCGAACCCCGGTCCCCTGCATTGGGAGCCACTGGGCCACCAGGGAAGTTCACCACACTGTGCTTTTAGCTGACATCTCTTGCCTTGCCTCCTCTAGGGAAATCCTTCTCGAGACAGTAGAGACTGCATCATCCCCTAGAGAAAGACCCAAGTAAGGGGGCAGCAGAACCTCCACTCCTGACTCTGGAAGAACTCCAGCAGAAGCTCACAGGTTTGCTGTTTGGGGATTTAGCAGTTTCCAGACTCTCCTGAGGCACTCGTGGCTATCCAGAGTCCTAGTGCAGTATTCCACTAGAGTTCTCTGCAGATTCTGCCTGATCCAACCACAGTGTGGCAACCTCATCAGCTCCTTCTGGACTTTGAATAGAACTTCTTAAAAGTGTGGGCTTCCTTGGTGGCTCAGATGGAAAGAATCTGCCTGCAGTGCAGGAGACACAGGTTCGATCTCTGGGTCGGGAAGATTCTCTGGAGAGGGAAATGACTACCCACTCTAGTATTTATGTCTACACCCAGTTACTGGTGGAATCAGATTGGAACTGTGATCTGACTGACTCCAAAGCAATCCAAGTGGCAAGTTATAAAGTACCAAGCATTAGAGCTACATGGAGTGAAGTGAAGTTGCTCAGTCGTATCTGACTGTTTGCAACCCCATGGACTGTACCCTACCAGGCTCCTCCGTCTATGGAATTTTCCAGGCAAGAGTACTGGAGTGTGTTGCCAATTCCTTCTCCAATATTTCTTTAAGCTCCTTTTTTTGGTGGGAGCAAGAATACTGGAGTGGGTTGCTATTCCCTTCTCCAGGAGATCTTCCCAACCCAAGGACTGAACCCAGGTCTCCCTGATTGTACGCAGATGCTTTACCGTCTGAGCCACCAATAATGCAGGAATTTACACATGATTCTAGTTTATAAGGCTTATTGTTAGATGACTGCAAGGGAAGACTGCATTCCAAAATGTACGCCAGAGTGAGCAACAATTCCAAACGTAAAAACTGTGGTTAGAAGATGTCCCATGCTGCGATTTGGTATTCCAATATTCTGAAAGCTTCAACCCCAAATTAATATGAAATCTCATCACTCACCAGAAAGGAATCCAGATCCAGCTACTATTTACCTTGTCAGAAAATTGTCTGCAAAGGTGAAATCAGGTTCACACACAAGACCTTTACATGTTTTAAAGAAACACCAGAGAGCAATCTGGGAAAAACAGCACCAAACATGGGGAATTCTTACCAATCAAGCCTTGTGGTTTGGCCACTGTACTGACAGAGACGATGACCTGGTCATAGAAAACGGAGAGCATTTGTTATACAGGAGCTTAAATGTAACCCAATAACATTAGCACTTTTTGCCATGATCACCTCACCCAAACCCATTCATCCCATGGTGTAGCTGAACAGGAAACACAGGGGTCAGGGAGACTTAAGCATGAAAATCTCAAATCTTATCCCCAGCTTCCAATACCTGGATCCGTTGAAAAATTTTAACAGTGACACCAAGTGTTGAATATGTTAGAAGTCAGCTGAACTACCAGACCTGTCTTAGAGTGAAAATGAGCTGAGTGTCTCTCAAGCTTAGAGACTGAAAGCTTACTATGTATGAAACATGATATGTGGTCCCAGCAATGTCCGTAGAGCAGGAAAATGCCCAAAATATATGGAAGGGTAAAGATTTGGAGGAGTATGACCTACACATTACCTTAATTGCTGGCCTATGCCTTCAGGACTCCTACCAAATGTTACAATGAGGGTAGGTAGGCTGGCAGACTACCATTCCCTGCTCCCCGTTTGGTCCATGAATCTCATCCCTCCCCCTTTTCCATAGATAGAGCTGGGCTCTAAAATTACATTCAGATCCACATTCTCATACCTGTTGAAACAGAGGAATTTAAGCAGCACCCTGCACTCTTGACTCCCGAAGTCTGTTTTCTACAATCTAGTCCATTCTGGCTTTCCAAAAAGAATAAAAAGAAAAGTCAAAATTCTGGTTTTAAAAAGTCAAAGTGAGGTTTCTTTGAAATTCAACCAGTCTGATTCTGCCAATGTCTCTGTAACAGTAGCACTCACAGTGTACAGAGGAATACAAATAAGTATGGGTAAAAACATGCACCTGCTTAATTAAAACAACTGGTTGTAGAAACATGGTCTCTACCATCGAGTTAGTCAGCAGTGTCCAGGAACGATCCTGCCACTGCTGGTATCTCCTGTCTCTAGAGACACAGGGAAGGGGTCCAACACCTTGTGTAATGAGCCAGGAGACAGCAGAGTTGCCCTCTGCCCAACACCCCTCACCTCTCACTACACAGCAATGCACTTATTCATCTAGCTGGTTCTGGTTCCTTTTTCTTCATGTTACAAGTCCACAGATTTATCAGTACTGGACTTTTCCACAGCAGGTCCTGAAAAAGGTAGTAACTTAACAAATCTGCAATAAGGGTGGGCCACTTAGCACCACAGAGGGAAAGTTACTTAACTTGGAAACTTATTTAGGTGAGTGGCTGGAACAAACATCCTTTTTTCCTCTTATCCAGAGGAACTTTTGGAAATGGTTGGTGGGTACCCAATCATTCAGAGTGAAATATAATGTAAGAGACAGCACTCATCTTGTGGCTACAAGATCAGATGAGATTGCTACTTCAGAGGTCTGACTGGCCCTTCAAAATGAACCATAGCTCATCCTGCTTTAATCAAACATCACAGGGAAAGTATGAAGTATTAGGCTAAAAGGCAATGTCCCTTAATTTCTATGGGGGACGGTGGGTCTCAGACCAATCTGTTTATTTTATTTTCAATACCATTGCTAAAGACTTAAACCTTTGAAATGGGAGGCTGAGCTGTTCGCCATACTCTACAGCAATTTCATGAGGTATTAGTGTAAGTAACCAGTAACACAGTTAGAAAATCAGACAGCAGAAAGCAGCTAATATCATTAGGGGGTACTTTTATGAATAATCCAAACCATTAAATAACATTGCTGCTGTCTGAAACTGAGCACAAATCCTTCAAACTAGCAGCGATGAGAGAAATGTAACCATTGCTAATATTGGCTTTTGTGGATGTGTTCTTTGGAAAATATGCCCTCTAGGATTCCTATGAGCAAAGTAGATGCAATAAAGATGCCTTCAAGCCTGACCCTTGGACCTAAATCCCACAGTCAAAAATGAGGTTTAGAGCTTGAAACGGTAGTATTTGTGATGCTAGTTAATGTCCCAGTGCCTAAAACCTCGGTATGTCACGTAACAGAGGCAGAAGTAGCTTTCAATCCTACCAACAATCCAACTTTCTGATTTCTAAACATAATCCAGGAAGAGAATATTCGGAAATCACTAGTGTTCTACCAAAAAAGGTGTCCAGCAGTCTTACTGAACAATACACATTATTCAGGTAGAAATCAAGAACAAACCAGACAAATTCAATAATAGCATCACTTTACCTCAAAGCAAGAATTGGGTTCCTCTCAGTGAGTTTGGTCTTTGGGTTTCTGAGAGACAAGGGTTTTCCTTTCATTTAATTCTCTCCATGAATACATGTCAGGTAACGGAGGCACAAGCAAGCATTACCATTTAGATTTCAGAAGCCTCCACCCGGTCTATGGTTACGCGCAAAAACCTCCGCTGGGTGTGGCCAATGGGGGAGGGGGCGGGTAGGCAGCACGTTGGGGCGGGACTTGGAATTCTCGCCGTTTCGGTCCTGACTACCCTGGTACCGAACGCTGCTGTCCTCCTTACTTATGAACAGAAACTGTACAAATTATTTCCCCTCTGTGGAATAACAGGGGGAAAAGGACCTGGGAAAGAGGACCCGGACCGAAATTTTAAAATTACTTTTATGTTAAATGTACACTGAGCGTGTAAAACAAAACTCAAAACTGCACAACACAACTTTGCTGCCTGCAAACACAAAGCCCTCCATCACCCCATTACTTTCCTGATTTTTATCTTTAACTGTCTCACATCTTTCAAAGCAAATATATGCCAAAGGCTAGGGACAGAATATTTTATGGAATAACCTCGTAGTCAACATGTGATTTTATAGGAGACGAAATCCAAAACGCGACTCAACTCTGGCCAGTACCAGGTATTTTTGAGCATCCAGTGTCCTAAAACAAGCTCGTGGCCATTCAGATAGTCCAGGTGTGTATTTTTACACTGAAAATACCATAAATCTATCTATTAGAAAACTTGTTTCCTTACTTGTGAATTGAAGACAACATACAGTGTTGTTTTTTTTTTTTTAACACAAAGCTTGTGAAAAGGACAAGGATCTACATTTAATGGATTCAAATGATACCAAACACACAATTCCTCTTTAAAACTGCCAAACCACACTACAAGGCAGCCTATGACAGACACTTAAGTACATTCACTATCGTAAAACATTAAAGACTCTGCTTGATGATTAAATCCTGCATTTGTAAATCTCGAGCACCCCAAAATGTTTATTTTTAAAGAAATTTATGAAATGGGCTATAAAATCACAATTTAAACAAATAAAACTATACCAAATACACAATTAACAATTAAAAAACACGCAATCTGACTTAATTTTCTCCCCCGTAAATCTAAATTTTCACAAAACCTTTCATAAGAAAAACTATGAAACCCCATCAAGAAAACTTAACTGAAATACAAACAGAATGAACAAACAATTGTTACATAAAATTAAAGGCCAAACTGCATCCAATATTGGCTGAAGAGAGGCTTTGGGGTATTCACAGCATTTGTAAAACACCAAGTGCAGATAAGATCAGGCTTTTAAAGGAAAACACATGAAAAACCGCAGGACCACGTTTGGTCAAATATATCAAATACACCAGTACATTAAACAAAAACAAAACTGCCCCGACGGTGACTGAAAGCTATTTAAAGTCATGGGAAAAATTCCTGTGCCAATCAGACCTTTGATTTCCTCATTTCCAAGCTTGAAATGTCGGAAGTTTTTCTTTTTAGTTAAATCAGCGTCTGAGAGGATTGATTCCAAAATTTAATGACATAAATTAAACCTCACACATATGGGCACACACATGGGCATGCATGCAGGTGGGCATGCACATGGGCATGCATGCAGGTATAGGCACATATGTGGGCGGGCAGGCATGCACATGCACGCCTGCACACACGAGGGCCCGTACACATGGGCACACATGGAGACATGCACGCAGGCACGCACGCATGAGCAAACATGGAGGCACGCACGCGGGCACGCAAGCATGAGCAAACATGGAGGAACGCACGCGGGTACTCACACATGGGCACACACGGAAGCACGCAAGTGGGCAGGCATGCATGACCACACACGGAGGCACTCAAGCAGGCACGCATGTGGACACACACGCACAGACACGCTGGCACACAGGCACACATGGAGTCACGGATGCTGGCACATAAGCACAAAGTTACTCTCAACTGTAACCAAAAGTGACTGTCTTAATCCCATGCACAACTCCTCTCAGTTTGTTAAGTTTCTCCTTTTCAGGTTGAAAATAGCAGAAACGGAGGGACCAAGACCAAGAATTAAATACACAGTGACAACAATCATGCAAAGATTTAAAATAAAAAGCCAAAATCAGCTCCCTGGCAGCCCCAAGACTCCCCTCTTCCTGCTCAGCTAACCGTACCTTAACAACATTTATGAAAGGGAACCAAGATGAATATTTAAAACAAGTAAAATATTAAAGTTATCATGCTGTACCATAAAGCACAATGCTGTGTCCAAGTTCGGCTAAAGGACCCACACAACCGAAACTCCAAAGCCCTCCAGACCATTAAAGTATATTATTAATTACAATATTCTTAAAGTATATTCCTCTATAAAAAGCACATTGTAAATAGTCAGCTAGCAATGACAAATAAAAATTAAATTAACCTTACTCACCTAGGAGCAGCTGCTGTGTTCCCTCACCGCTAAAAAGACCACCAAGAGACCCAGGAAAAAAGGCCAGCAAGAAGCAAGTGCACTCCTTTTATAGCCAGCTGATGGTCTCGCCTATAAAGATCCTGAATGGCTGAGGCAAGAATGATTGACAAGAACAGTGTCCACTCACTCTTTCTCTGTATGTGGAACTCGTGCCTGTATCCCAAGCATCACTCTTACTGGTGGAAAGAATTCCCGCTTCAAGTGTTTCCATTTGAACTGAGGTTGCAGGAACTGTGGGAAGCACAGGACAAACCACACACAGAGAGTCACAAAACAGACTCTGTAATTGGTTCAAGCAGTAAATTCAAACTATTTCAACGGTCCTATTCAGCTTTCCATTGCCTTTGCCGCCTTCCAGAGAGTTCTTTGCCGCCATTTCTGTTTGGGAGGGTAAAACTAAAGTACAATAGGGTAAAATTAAAGTGAGATATCAAATCTCTCAGCAGCGAATTTAATTCCCCACAGCAACTATATTTGAGAGTGCTTGCTTAGGAAGTGCATATACTAAAAACTGGAAAAAAGAAACGGATATGATACTGGGATAGGAATCCATCTGAGGGGGAAAGTGAGCCTAAAGAGCTGCCCACCTGACAATTGCACAAACAAAAGCACTAGGGGCATGAAGTAGGCTGCAGTCCAACCACTAAAACGCAAATACACATAATGCAGACTACCTCACTGAGCGTGAGCAGTTGGGGTCGTGTTCATGCCACAGAGAGGATGAGCATGGGCTGTGAGAGAACTGGGGGATGGGATCATGAGAACTAGGAAATGGTCAGAATCGTTTTAACTCATGGCCCTCTAGCCACAGTGTTCATGTTTTACCGATTACTAGAGTCATTGTGCGGAGAAGGCAATGGCACCCCACTCCAATACTCTTGCCTAGAAAATCCCCTGGACAGAGGAGTCTGGTAGGCTGTAGTCCATGGGGTCGCAAAGAGTCGGACACGACTGAGCGACTTCTCTTTCACTTTGCACTTTCATGCATTGGAGAAGGAAATGGCAACCCACTCCATTGTTCTTGCCTGGAGAATCCCAGGGACGGGGGAGCCTGGTGGGCTTCCGTTGATGGGGTCGCACAGAGTCGGAAACAACTGAAGTGACTTAGCAGCAGCAGCAGCAGAGTCATTGTGGGGTAGCTCCTCCCGGCCGCCGCTCCCGACCTCGGGCGTGGGTAGCCCATCTCGGCCACCGCCCCTGACCCCGGGCGTGGGGTAGCGGTCTCGGCCACAGCCACCGCCCCGACCTCAGGCGTCGGGTAGCGCGTCTCAGCCACAGCCACCGCCCCCGACCTCAGGCGTCGGGTAGCGCGTCTCGGCCACAGCCACCGCCCCCGACCTCGGGCGTGAGCCCGGGCCTCGGCCACAGCCACCGCCCGACCTCAGGCGCGGGTAGCGCGCCTCAGCCACAGCCACCAACCCCTGACCTTGGGCTTGGGGTAGCCCATCTCAGCCACCGCCCCTGACTCCGGGCATGGGGTAGCCCGCCTCGGCCACAGCCACCGCCCCTGACCTCAGGCGTGGGGTAGCGCGTCTCAGCCACAGCCACCGCCCCTGACCTCGGGCGTGGGGATGCATCTCAGCCACCGCCCGACCTCAGGCGTGGGGTAGCCGCGCCACAGCCACCGCCCCTGACTCTGGCGGGGGTAGCGCGATCTCGGCCACAGCCACCGCCCTTGACCTCAGGCTGGGGTAGCTCGACTCAGTCGCCATCCCCAACCCGGGCGTGGGGTATGCATCTCAGCCACCGCCCGCCTCAGGCGTGGGGCCCGCCGGCCGCCGCCCCCTGCTTCGGGCATGGGTAGCCCGTCTCGGCCACAGCCACCGCCCCTGACCTCGGGCATCGGGTAGCGCGTCTTGGCCACAGCCACCGCCCCTGACATTGGGCGTGGTAGCCCGCCTCGGCCACAGCCACTGCCCCTGACCTCGGGTGTGGGGTAGCACGTCTCAGCCACAGCCACCGCCCGTGACCTCGGGCATGGGGTAGCCCGTCTCGGCCACAGCCACCGCCCCTGACCTCGGGCGTGGGGTAGCCCGCCTCGGCCACAGCCACTGCCCCTGACCTCGGGTGTGGGGTAGCACGTCTCAGCCACAGCCACCGCCCGTGACCTCGGGCATGGGGTAGTGTGTCTCAGCCGCTGCCCCCGACAGTAGGCGTGGGGTAACAGGTCTCAGCCACAGCCACCGCCCCTGACCTCGGGCATGGGGTAGCTCCTACCGGCTGCTGCCCCCTGACCTCAGGTGAAGGGTAGCTTCTGTGCGGCTGGGAGGAGCTACCTTATGCCTGAGGTCAGGGGCAGCAGCCAAGAGGAACAACCCCAAGTCTGAGGTGGGGGCGGCAGCCAGGAGGAGATACCCGTGGGTCCAAGGTAAGGAGCAGCAGCTGTGCTTTGCTGGAGCAGCTGTGAAGAGATACCCCACGTCCAAGGTAAGAGAAACCCAAGTAAGAGAGTAGGTGTTGGGAGAGGCATCTGAGGGCAGACACACAAACCATAATCACAGAAAACTAGCCAAACTACAGTACGCCAGGCCTCCTTGTCCATCACCAACTTCTGGAATTTACTCAAAATCATGTCCATTGAGTGGGTGATGCCATCCAACCTTCTCATCCTCCGTCGTCCCTTCTCCTCCCGCCTTCAATCTGTCCCAGCATCAGGGTATTTTCAAATGAGTCAGCTCTTTGCATAAGGCGGCCAAAGTATTGGAGTTTCAGCTTCAACATCAGTCCTTCCAATGAATATTCAGGACTGATTTCTTTTAGGATGGACTGGTTGGATCTCCTTGAGGTCCAAGGGACTCTTAAGAGTCTTCTCCAACACCACACTTCAAAAGCATAAATTCTATGATGCTCAGATTTCTTTATGGTCCAACTCTCACATCAGAACGTGACTACTTAAAAACCATTGCCTTGACTAGACAGAAATTGTTGACAAAGTAATGTCTCTGCTTTTTAATATGCTGTCTAGGTTGGTCATAACTTTTCTTCCAAGGAGTAAGCATCTTTAATTTCATGGCTACAGTCACCATCTGCAGTGATTTGGGAGCCCCCCCAAATAAACTCTGTCACTGTTTCCACATTTCCCCATCTATTTGCCATGAAGTGATGGGACCAGATGCCATGATCTTACTTTTCTAAATGATCAGTTATAAATCAACTTTTTCACTCTCCTCTTTCAATTTCATCAAGAGGCTCTTTAGTTCTTCTTCACTTTCTACCATAAGGGTGGTGTCATCTGCATATGTGAGATTATTGATATTTCTCCCAGCAATCTTGATTCCAGCTTGTGCTTCACCCAGTCTAGCGTTTCTCATGATGTACTCTGCATAGAAGTTAAATAAGCAAGGTGACAATATACAGCCGTGATGTACTCCTTTCCCTATTTGGAACCAGTCTGTTGTTCCATGTTCAGTTCTAACTGTTGCTTCCTGACCTGCATACAGATTTCTCCAGAAGCAGGTCAGGTGGTCTGGTATTCCCAATTCTTTAAGAATTTTTCACAGTTTGTTATGATCCACACAGTCAAAGGCTTTGGCATAATCAATAAAGCAGAAATAGATGTTTTTCTGGAACTCTCTTGCTTTTTCAATGATCCAAAAGATGTTGCTAATTTCATCTCTGGTTCCTCTGCCTTTTCTAAAACCAGCTTAAACATCTGGAAGTTCACAGTTCACATATTGTTGAAGCCTGGCTTGGAGAATTTTGAGCATTACTTTACTAGCATGTGAGATGAGTGCAGTTGTGTGGTAGTCAGAGCATTCTTTGGCATTGTCTTTCTTTTGAGATTGGGATGAAAACTGACCTTTCCAGTCCCGTGACCACTGCTGAGTTTTCCAAATTTACTGACATATTGAGTGCAGCACTTTCACAGCATCATTGTTTAGGATTTGAAATAGCTCAACTGGAATTCCATCACCTCCACTAGCTTTGTTCATAGTGATGCTTCCTAAGGCCCACTTGACTTTGCATTTCAGGATGTCTGGCTCTAGGTGAGTGATCATACCATCGTGATTATCTGGGTCATGAAGATCTTTTTGTACAGTTCCTCTGTGTATTCTTGCCACCTATTCTTCATATCTTCTGCTTGTGTTAGGTCCATACCATTTCTGTCCTTTATTGAGCCCATGTTTGCATGAAATATTACCTGGGTATCTCTAATTTTCTTGACAAGATCTCTAGTCTTTTCTATTCCATTGTTTTCCTCTATTTCTTTGCACTGATCACTGAGGAAGGCTTTCTTATCTTTCCTTACTATTCTTTGCAATTCTACATTCAGATGCTTATATCTTTCCTTTTCTCCTTTGCTTTAGCAAAGTTTTTCTAAAAAACCCACAACAGCAACAACAACAGAAAATACTAGGTGATGAGATCTGGAAGATGACAGAATTAATCACTGAATGGGGGTGGCCATGAGGAATGGTTTAGAGGGAACACTGGCTCCCTAACTTCTACACCACAAGAATTGAACCAGACAAGATGAGAAAACATGGAAAGTCAAATTGATATTTCTCCTGGCAGTCTGATTCCAGCTTGTGCTTTATCCAGCCTGGCCTTTCATATGATGTACTCTGCATATACATTAAATAAACAGAGTGACAATATACAACCTTGACGTACTCTTTTCCAATTTTGAACCAGTTTGTTGGTCCATGTCCAGTTCTTACTGTGCTTCTTGACCTGCATACAGATTTCTCCGGAGGCAGGCAAAGTGGTCTGGTATTCCCATCTCTTTCAGAATTTTCCACAGTTTCTTGTGATCCACAAAGTCAAAGGCTTTGCCATAGTCAATAATGCAGAAGTAGATGTTTTTCTGGAACTCTCTTGCTTTTTTGATGTTCCAGCGGATGTTGGCAGTTTAATATCTGATTCCTCTTGCTGTTCTAAATCCATTTGTACATCTGGAAATTGTCGGTTCATATACTGCTGAAGCCTAGCTTGGCGAATTTTGAGCATTACTTTGCTAGCGTGTGAGATGAATGCAGTTGAGCAGTAGTTTGAACATTTCTTGGCATTGCCTTTCTTTGGGACTGGAATGAAAACTGACCTTTTCCAGTCCTGTGGCCACCGCTGAGTCTTTGAAATTTGCTGGCATATTGAGTGCAGCACTTCCACAGCATCATTTTTAGGATTTGATTAGCTCAGCTGGAATTCCATCGCCACCACTAGCATTGTTCATAGTGATGCTTCCTGAGGCCCACTTGACTTTGCCTTCCAGGATGTCTGGATCAGGCGAGTGATCACACCATCGTGCTTATCTGAGTAATTACGGTCTTCTTTGTATAGTTTGTCTGTGTGTTCTTGCCACCTCTTCTTAGTATCTTCCACTTCTGTTCAGTCCATACACTTTCTGTCCTTTATTGAGCCCATGTTTTCATGTATTGTTCCCTTGATATGGATAATTTCCTTGAAGAGATCTTTAGTCTTTTCCATTCTATTGGTTTCCTCTATTTCTTTGCACTGATCACTTAAGAAGGCTTTCTTGTCTCTCCTTGCTATTCTTTGGAGCTCTGCATTCAGATGGTATGTCTTTCCTTTTCTCCTTTGCCTTTAGCTGCTCTTCTTTTCTCAGCTATTTGGAAGCCTTCCTCAGACAGCCATTTTGCCTTTTTGCATTTCTTTTTCTTGCCTATGGTCTTGATCATCACCTCCTGTACAATATCACAAACCTCCACAGATAGATCTTTAGGGCACTTTGTCTATCAGATCTAATCCCTTGAATTTATTTGTCACTTCCACTGTATTATCCTAAGAGATTTGATTTATGTCAGACCTGAAAGGCCTAGTCATTTTCCCTGCTTTCTTCAATTTAAGTCTGAATTTTGCAATAAGGAGTTCATGATCTGAGCAACAGTCAGACTGGGAGCTGACTGTGTACCATCATATGGAGAACCAATTATTCCAGCACAGATTACCAGATCATCGTTTCACCACTAATTTGGATATTCACCTGTCAGGTAAAATATATATGCCAAAGTTTCTGTTTGAATTTTTACATATACCAGATAGATCTAGTTTCTCTGATAGCAGATAATCTTATACTACTGTCATTGGATACAACAAATTCCCACGTAAACTTCTCAGCCTATCCTTGTCTGATGTATTTATTACTTCAGATGAACATAATGTTTAGTTTTTCATTGACTGTTCTAAAATACTCAAAGAATTTTATAGCTGTGGAAGCTCTTGGTCTAAATTAGGAAGTGAAAACAAAACTAGGTTTAATATTGTGTTCATCTTTTTAGTGTCTATTTAGAGACATGTTCAGAAAGATAGTTGTAAAAAGTGCGCATATCACCAAGGTGTTTTTCGGTTTTAGTGCTTAGGGTTCTTGTTTTTTGTGTTTTTCAGAATACATATGTTAAATGACTTTAAGCCTAACACTTTCTAAAGCACACATTATAAAGCAGGGAACATGATCTAGTGTATTCAGAATGACTTGAGTATTCACGCCTCCAGGAATTCATCAATCTTGCCTTCAGCAGTGACCATAATATTGTTTCTCATGTGTTCAGGTTTGGGGTTCCAGAGATGAATGAAATATGCTTGTCCTTGTTGTATATTGTATATTGGGAAAGACAAATAGATACCTGAAAATTTCTAAGACAAATTGACAATTGCTTTTATATAAGTATCTGTAGGAGCAGAGGAGGAATGGACTCCGCTGCCATTGATGGCAGAGAAGCTTCAGAGCAGAAGCACCATTTGAGTTTAGCCATAAAGAATGAAGGCACTTTCATCACTCGGCTGCTCTAGGTGCAGAAGGGAAAGCAAGTGCTTCAAAGAGAAAGGAAACTTCTAGTCCGAGTTCATTATCTGGAGAAGCCACTCAACAGCTTCTTACTTGGAGTCTTAAATGATGCTAATGTGGAAGGATGGGCAAATATTAGAGACCAAAAGAAGAAAGTAGAAGCATCAAGGGAACAAGAGACTTTGGAAGAGTCCTGATCAGGAAGTAGTAAAATGAGAACCTGCTTTGAAAAATGCAAGCAGATATTCCTGAAAAAGAACAACTCAAAGCTGCATTTAATAGAAGGGAGAACTATGAAAGAATTCTGACTAAGCCCAGCATGTTATGTTTGCAGGAAAGGAAGAAATATGGGTTGATGTTCATTTAGGACTCATGTAAGGTTGGAGAAAAGGAGGTAGATATTCCAGCAATGATTCATTAGGTAGAAAGAGAAAGTTAGAAATCAGATACTGCAAACTCTATTCCAATTTGCCTATGATATTTGTTTGATAACTAAAGAATTCCATGCTTCATTGAATTTATACTTGTTTATGGAAACCACTGGGGCCCCTGCCTCATGAGAGTGGTAAAGGTGGTGAGTGTTCCATTGAATATCTTGTTCAGGAGATAGTATTTTGTGTTCTGAAAAGCAAAATGAGTCTCTGGGTTTCTCTTCTTGTGTAGAACTCCAACGAGGATAAGGAGTGCCATGGTGAGACCTTGTACTGTGGCTTTAATATGTGCAGAAAATGTGTGACCTTGATTTACATTTTGGGTATAATTTATCAGGAGGCAAGAGATTGCGTGAGTTCTTAACCCTAAGAGACAACCTTGGAGAAGAATTGTTTGACTTGGCCAGAATAGACAGTCAGCCCATTGGCAGTGGCTCAAAGATCTATAAAGGTATGAAGATGAGGCCAATTGCTCATACTGGCCCTTTGAGCTGACCTTTGGGTCCTGTCCTTTATTAGGAAGATACTGATAAAGAGATGACAAGTAGCAGCTCTCAAGCAAGCTCCATCAAGTGTGATAGTGACAATGGCAATGGTTACTCCCTTTGGTTTTCACTGGGTTGATGCGAAAGGGCTCCCCAGGTGTCTAAGAGTTCTAACAGATGGACTCTGGTAGCAGTGTGGCATCTAACAAGGGACTGAGCACAGGGGAAGGTACCTTCTCCTGAAGATAGGGTATGTAGAGGGCCCAGTTTCAGCTGATCCTGTAGCAAGGAGGCCTCACTAGCTATGCTGAGCTTGCAGAGCACTACTTCTGTAACCAAAGGCCAGATGGGCAGCTGGATATGGAGGGTCATAGGTTCAAGACCTGACATAGTCTGTATTTCCAGGACAGCCCAGCATGTACCCACATGGGCTGCACTACGGTCATATAGCATTGGGCCAAGGTGGGCAGTTCCTTGTATCAGAAGCCCATGAGGCTAACGGCCATCATGGATGGTCCAGAAACTCCAAGATACATGAGAGAAAGTTGCTCAAGCTTGCACAGTGACAGAGGCTCAGGGGGTGCTAATAGGAGTGCCCATTCTATGGCAATTTAGGCAGATTGTAGAAACTATTGACACGGGGCGTCTCATTCAAGGCAGGCCTATTTGGAAGTTATTGACCCAAAATACTGTGTATATGAGGAAACGTTGCCTCCAGAATCTATAGATGTCTAAAACATGATGGGCTTCTTTTAAACACTATGGGTAGTAAGAAGCCTAAAAGCTATTTCTCAGCACTGTGAAGACTGGAGGAGTCCAGCACGTACCAAAGCGTTTTCAGCAGCTTAACTGAAGTGGGGGACTGTGTAGTGTGTGTGTCATAGGAGTGTCCTCAAAGGAGGATGTCATCAGTGTGAGGTCCTAATTGTGTACCTGACAAAACTTAGAGCTGGTGGTCTGGTATTCACATCTCCTTAGAATTTTCCAGTTTGTCGTGACCCACACAGTCAAAGGCTATGGCATAGTCAATAAAGCAGAAATAGATGTTTTTCTGGAACATTTTCAGATTTCCTTGGTTTTTACCTAATGTCCTTTTGCTGTCCCAGTATCCATCCAGGATACTATACTAAATTTAGTCATTCCATATTATGCCTTGTTAGGTCCTCTTTGCTGTGACAATTTTTTAGATTTCTTTTTTATTTTTTAAAAATTTCTTTATTTTTTAATTGAAGGATAATTGCTCTACTAAATCTTGTTGTTTTCTGTCTAACCTCAACATGAATCACCCGTAGGTACACTTCATATCTCCTCCCTGTTGCACCTCCCTCCTATTTGCCTCCCAATCTTATCCCTCTAGGTTGATACAGAGCCCCGTTTGAGTTTCCTGAGCCATACAGCAAATTCCCATTGGCTATCTATTTTGCATATGATAATTTAAGTTTCCAGGTTGCTCTTTCCATACATCTCACCTTTTCCTCCCCTCTCCCCACATCTGGAAGTCTATTCTCTATGTCTGTTTCTCCGCTGCTGCCCTGTAACAGAATTCTTCAGTGCCATTTTTCTAGTTTCCGTATATATGTGTTAAAATATGATATTTGCCTTTCTCTTTCTGATTTACTTCACTCTGTATAATGGGTTCTAGCTTCATCCACCCCATTAGAACGGACTCAAATGCATTCCTTTTTATGGCTGTGTGATATTCCATTGTGTATATGTACCACAACTTCCTTATGCATTCTTCTGTCAGTGGACGTGTAGGTTGATTAAATGTTCTAGCTGTTGTAAATTGTGCTGCAGTGAACAATGGGATGCATGTGTCTCTTTCAGTTTTGGTTTCTTCAGGGTATATGTCTAGGAGTGGGATTGCTAGGTCATACGGTGCTTTTATTCCTAGTTTTTAAAGGAATCTCCATACCATCTTCCATAGTGGCTGTGTCAACTTTCTTTCCAGTGCAGGAGCTTTCCCTTTTCTCCACGCCCTCTCCAGCATTTATTGTTTGCAGACTTTGATGAAGGCCTTTATGACTGGTGTGAGGTGATATCTCATTGTGGTTTTGATTTGCATTTCTCTAATAGTGAGTGATGTTGAGCATCTTTTCAGGTGTTTGTTGGTCATCTGTATGTCTTCTGTGGAGAAATGTCTGTTTAGGTCTTTTTCTCACTTTTTGATTGGGTTGTTTTTCTGATATGGAGTTATATGAGCTGCTTGTATATTTTGGAAATTAATCCTTTGTCAGTTGTTTCATTTGCTATTATTTTCTCTCAGTCTGAGGATTGTCTTTTCATCTTGCTTACAGTTTCCTTGCTGTGCAAAAGATTCTAAGTTTAATCAGGTCTCACTTGTTTACTTTGATTTTTGTTTCCATGACTCTAGGAGGTGCGTCATAGAGGATCTTACTTTGATTTATGTCATCAAGTGTTCTGTCTGTGTTCTCTTCTAAGACTTTTCTAGTTTCTGGTCTTACAGTTAGGTCTTTAATCCATTTCAAGTTTATCTTTGTGTATGGTGTTAGGAAGTGTTCTAATTTCATTCTTTCACATCTAGCTGTCCAGTTTACCCAGCACCATTTATTGAAGGGGCTGTCTTTTCCCCATTGTATATTCCTGCCTGCTTTGTCAAAAATAAGGTACCTATAGGTGCATGGGTTTATTTCTGGGCTTTCTATCTTTTTCCTTTGGTCTATATTTCTCTATTTTTGTGCCAGTACCATTCTGTATTGATGACTGTAGCTTTGTAGTATTATCTGAAGTCAGGAAGGTTGACTCCTTCAGCTCCATTGTTCTTTCTCAAGACTGCTTTGGCTATCTGGGGTCTTTTGTGTTTCCATATGAATTGTGAAAATTTTTGTCCTAGTTCTGTGAAAAATGCCATTGGTAATTTGATAGGTATTGCACTGAGTGTGTAGATTACATTTGGTAGTATAGTCATTTTCACAATATTGATTCTTCCAACCCAGGAACATGGAATATCTCTCCATCTCTTTGTTTGGTTTCTTCCATTAGTGTGTTATAATTTTCTGTGTACAGTTCTTTCATCTCCTTAGGTAAGTTTATTCCTATATATTTAATTCTTTTCCTTGCATTGGTGAATGGGATTGATTCTTTAATTGCTCTCTCTGATTTTTCATTGTTAGTATGTAGAAATGCAAGTGATTTCTGTGTATTGATTTTGTATCCTGCAACTTTGCTAAATTCACTGATTGGCTCCAGTAATTTTCTGATAGTATCTTTAGGGTGTTTTATGTAAGATATCATGACATCTACGAACAGTAAGAGCTTTACTTCTTCTTTTCTGATCTGGATTCCTTTTATTTCTGTTTCATCTCTGATTACTGTAACTAGGGCTCCAGAACTATGTTGAATAATAGTGGTGAAAGTGGACATCCTTGTCTTGTTCCTGATCTTAGTGGGAATTCTTTCAGTTCTTCACCATTGAGATTAATGTTTGCTGTAGGCCAATCATATATGGCCTTTACTATGTTGAGGTAGGTTCCTTCTATGCCCATTTTTTTGAAGAGTTTTAATCATAAATAGGTGCTAAATTTTGTCAAAGGCTTTTTCTGCATCAATTGAGGTTATCATATGGTTTTTGTCTTTCAATTTGTTACTATGTTGTATCACATTGATTGATTTCCATATATTGAAGAATTCCTGCATCCCTGGATTAAACCCAACTTGATCATTGTGTATGAGCTTTTTGATGTGTTGCAGTCCAGCATTTACTGAAAAGTTTTCAGGAACTTAACTGAAGTGGTGAGATTGTGTAGTTTGTGTATCATAGGAATCTCCTCAAAGGAGGATGTCATCAGTGTGAGGTCCTAATTGTGTACCTGGAAAAAGTTAGAGCTGGTGAACATATTGCCTTCAAAGACTGTGTGAGATGGCAGGTGTGGACACTGGGCCCATTGAGTAGACAGCTGATGGTGTATCGCTTCCCTTTGAAGGTAAAGGTTAAGTGTATCTGAGAAGTTGTTGAAATAGGCAGTGAAAACAGCATGTTAGCCAAATGTTTTGCTATGACTGAAAAGTATTTACCAGTTATTCATTGGAAACAGTATTATCAACAGCATACATGGAGCCCTAGTGAGTGGGGCCATGACACCAAGGGTACAAGTTCACACTGAGGCCCTGTTCTCATTTTACAGCTTTAAGATCAAGTAAAATTTGTCTGTAAAGTGTAGTAGAAGTTGGGATAATCACACCTTGCTCAGTAGGTTTCCTGTAATGGGTTTCAGTCTGTGAAGACCCTGCCTTCATTGAGACTGAATCTTTTAAAAACAACTGAGGGAAAAGTGTGATTGCAGCTAAGGGAAAAGGTCCATAGGGTCTCATACTTTAAAGGTGATTATAGGTGCAAATACTTAATTTTATTACTCATTGGGTCAGATTATCCACGTGCACTAGAGGCTATTTGGGGTAATGGAGGTTTTGGCAATGGCAAATGTAGGTAAGGCATGATTCCAGTGGTTAACGTTAGGTATATCTCTTTCTATTTCATGTTCCTTTATTCATTTATTCCCTGGCTCTTTTTATCAGCTTGCCCAAATGTGGGCTAGAAGAGGAAAAGAAATTGATGAGAGGTAAAAACTCAATTGTCAAACATGTAAAGTGGAATCTGGTTATTACACAGAGCCACCACCCCTACATCACCCCTCTCCCCGATGGGACCTCTGAATCACATAGAAATACCAAGTCCTTTTCCTCCTCATCAGTGGGATGAAGTGTTCAGGAAGAAATCTTCAATGCTTAGACATCTTCATTCTGCAGTTCTCAGTCTTCACTCAACCCTCACTCCCAGTATCTGAGTCAGTATGGACTGGCTGGTCTGGGCCCTAAACTGAAAGGATCCCACCTCCCTCCCTCTCACACACCTGACCCTGCCCTTCCTTCCCTCTCCATTATCAGAAAAAACAGATACACACATCTTTTTACAGCTTGTTGATACTTTAATCATCAACATCTGAGTACTTTATTCTGTCCAGAGGGGACCATCATTGTATGCTTGATCCCTGCACAAACGACTATTCTGCCAGTGCTTTTCCTGGAGTTACAGCACATTGCTCAGTGTCTTGCACTCCAGGTGGGCACAGGGCCTTATTTGGAGAATTATCAGAAGTGTTGGAAGAATCCTCCATGGTATCTTCATCTGCCATCAGCTGATTTTCATTCTTTCTTTTATTCTGCATGTGGTGGTAGAAGATGAGTATCGTTGACTTCTTCCCTTTCTTATTCCTGTCCTGATTCTGCTGAAGGGTTGATTTTACCTTTCCCCTGAGGTTTTGTATCTGGTAAGAAAACAAAGTCATCCAGAAAGACATTAGTGAAGGGAGTTGGGAAGGAGAACTTTGAGAGAACGCGTGTGCATTGAAGAGGGGTTTTGTGCCAAGCAAGGGCACGGTATGTCTCGGTGGGGGATAAAGAGGAGAAACATGAGTAAGGTAATGTGACCTTCTCACTGTCCAAATCCTTGGTCTGATCAGACATCTTTCTCTTCCTTCCTTTAGCCCTTAAGATTTCTTGCTCCAAATTAACACTGTCTCAATCTCTGTCTCCTCCTCCTTCAATTCCTCAATTAGGTCTGCCATGTTGTAGCAACAATGGCTTACACCAAGGCACCTGGTGTCTCTATATGTACCTTCCCAAGACAATGAAGACCCACAATCTTCAGCTTTGATTGGTCAGCATGAAATTTCTCCGGCCAATGGTAGCCCTGACATGGCTTGACATCACAGGTGTACCACCTTTGAACATCCATGGGGGAGGAGCAGTGCGCAGAGGAGTCTGGGTCCTCTGGTTTGAGAAAGGGAGTACCTCCTTATCACTCATTAAAGAGTTTCCCAAGTTGACTTTCCACATTTCCTCATCTTGTCTGGTTCAATTCTTGTGGTGTACAAATTAGGGAGTAATTGTTCCCTCCAATCATTCCTCATGGCCATCCCCATTCAGTGTTTAGTTCTGTTGTCCTCCAGATCTCATCATCTAGTATTTTCCTCTTTTTTTCCTAAAAAAAAACTTTTTATTTTAGAAGTTTTAGATTTACAGAGAAAGTGTGAAGACTATATTAATATACTCCACAACCAATACCCCTTATTAACACTGTACATTAGTGTGGAACATTTGTTCAACTTAGTGAACCAACACCGAAAGAGTATTATTGACTAAAATCTGAACTTTATCAGATTTCCTAGGTTTTTACCTAATGTATTTTTGCCATCCCAATATCTTATCCATGATACAACACTAAACTGAGTCATTCCGTGTTATGCCTTCTTAGGTTCCTCTGCGCTATGACAGTTTTTTAGATTTCTCATTTCTGAAGACTTTGACAGTTTGGAGTTTTGTGTTTTGGTTTTCAGATTAGATCCTGAGATGCCATTGATCTTATCATGAACAGTTTTTAGAAATTTTTTCTTCCAGAGAACCTCATCTCACGGTAGTACTATAAGTGTTGCGGACCTCCCCATGCAATGGTTGAATTAATCTCTTGGCTTTGGCACAGAGGTGACACACATGTTCCTCTCTAGATCCCAAAGGATCAAGTTCATTTGTATTTATGATGCATAGGTGGAAGCATCAGAGCATTTTGTAAAGTACTAGTGAATCCACCTATCAATGCAGGAGATGCAGGGGATGTGAGTTTGATCCCCTGGAGGAAGCAATGGCAACCCACTCCAGTATTCTTGCCTGGGAAATCCCATGGACAGAGGATCGCGGCTGGCTACAATTCATGGGGTAACAAAGTGTCAGATATGACTGACCACACACAAACACACACATACACACACACACATACACACAGTGAGTCATTTTCTTTTATATACCATTTACCTCTCTTGTTCGCACCTAATGTTAAAGGTAGCCATTGTGTAAACTCATATCTGTATCTACCTACCTATGGGTAGAGTCTCAGTGGACCATCTCCCAGAGGCCTTCATGTTTCCTTCTTTGTTGTCTTGACTTGATATCACATTCTCTGTCTGAAAAATATCTCTAGATTAAACTAACTTAATATTTGGTGTTTTTATGGTAAAGCAGAAACTTAAGGAGGCATTTCTGAGTCCCTGCTCAGCTGGTGGAACTGTAATTTGTTTTGCTCTGTTTTTGTGTTTTTTTTTTTTTCTTTGTGACATGAAACTTTTAATGCTATTTTATTGTGATGGATCATGCCTATTATGTAAGGTAGGCTTTGCCATCTGTGAAAGATCAATAAATGGAAAGTTAAAATTAAAAAAAAAAATTGCTCTTCCTCCATGGGAGTGACCATCCTGTCTATTGAATAGACTATCATTTTCCTTCTGAGTTCTATAGAGAAAGGGGGCCAAGACATGGTTGAGACACAACCAGTGTTCAAATGATAAGGCTCGTTTCACTGAGGTTAGTATCAGTCACGGGTTAGTTTGGAATCGGTACACATGATTCAACCTGAGACTCACACATAAGTCCAGGTTGAGACAGAGAATTCAGAACTGCTTTAAGGAGGGTCGCAATGTAATAATCCTTTCACTATATGCCAGCTGTGTAAACTGATTTGTGTGGGTCAAAGCTTTAGCAGGAGCTCACAAATGCAGCACAAAGAAGCAAGGTGAAAGCACAAACTAGCCAGACGGCAGTAGCTCAAAGTGCATGTTCTCCAGCTACAGCAGAGCCAGTTCGAAAGCCAACGAAGAGAGAAGAGACCCCAGGCAGAAGGGACAGCATCTCAGTATCCTGCTCTTGGGGCCAGTTGCTGCCATCACTCCACAGAGACAGGATGGATCCTTCAATGGCAATTCGCTTTGGATATGGAAACCAACTGAGAACACATATTCCCAGAGAGTCTGAAAAAATTCATCACTCACATAGTGAGTTTTTCTGGGGAGAGCAGAGCAAGCTCTCAAAATGTTTGAAGAATAGCTGAATAGAGTAGCGAAAGGAGACTGGCTTGGGCTTATGGTGGTAAAGGGGGATGAAGCTGGAGAGTTCTGCATATAGGTCAGGGCTTGGATCATCTGGGCTTCCTTTTGGCCCAGCAAAGAGAGCACCTGGACTTTCTTATCAGATATAGGTAAGTAGGGGAAGAGATGTGGTCGGGCTCTTTATAGAAATGTGTAATGTAAATGCAAGGTGGTTCACACAGTTGTGAACTGCTACAATCATTATAACCCAGCTTCTTATATTGTTTTGGGTTAACCTGCTTGTCACTAGATTTGTTGCTGTTCAGTCGCTCATTCATGTCCAACTCTGCCACCCCATGGACTGTGGCATGCCAGCCTTGCCTGTCCTTCACCATCTCCTGGAGCTTGCTCAAACTCAGGTCCATTGAGTCAGTGATGCCATCCAACTGTCTCAACCTCTGTCGTCTCCTTCTCCTGCCTTCAATCTTTCTCAGCATCAGGGTCTTTTCCAGTGAGTTAGTTCTTCGCCTCAGGTGGCCAAAGTGATGGAGCTTCGTCTTCAGCATCAGTCCTTCCAATGACTATTCAGGACTGATTTCCTTTAGGATTGGCTGGTTTGATCTCCTTGCAGTCCATGGGATTCTCAGGAGTCTTCTCCAATACCACAGTTCCAAAGCCTCAACTCCTCAGCGCTCAGCTTTCTTTATGGAATGACACTCACATCCATCCGTGACTACTGGAAAATCCATAGCTTTGATTAGACTCACCTTTGTCAGCAAAGTAATGTGTCTGCTTTTTCATGTGCAGTCTAGGTTGGTCATAGGTTTTCTTCCAAGGAGGAAGCGTTTTTTAATTTCATGAATGCAGTCACCATCTGCAATGATTTTGGAGCCCAAGAAAATACAGTCTCTCACTGTTTCCATTGTTTTCTCATCTATTTGCTATGCAGTAATGGCACTGTATCCTATGTTCTTTTGTTGTTTGAATGTTGAGCTTTAAGCCAACTTTTTCACTCTCCTCTTTTAGTTCCATCAAGAGGTTTTTTACTTCCTCTTCACTTTCTACCATAAGGGTGGTGTCATGTGTATATTTGAGGTTATTGAGATTTCTCCTGACAATGTTGATTCCAGCTTGTGACCATAATATTGTTTCTCATGTGTTCAGGTTTGGGATTCCAGAGATGAATGAAATATGCTTGTCTTTTTGTATATTGTATATTGGGGAAGACAAATAGGTACCTGAAAATTTCTAAGACAAATTGGCAATTGATTTTATATAAGTAAGAGCAGAGGAGCAATGGACTCCGCTGCCATTGATGGCAGAGAGGCTTCAGAGCAGAAGCACCATTTGAGGTTAGGCATAATGAGGACACTTTCATCCCTCAGCTGCTAGGTGCGGAAGGGAAAGCAATTGCTTCAAAGAGAAAGGAAACATCTAGTCCAAGTTCATTATCTGGAGAAGCCACTAAACAGCTTCTTACTTGGAGTCTTAAATGATGCTAATGTGGAAGGATGGGCAAATATCAGAGACCAAAAGGAGAAACTGGAAGCATCAAGGGAACAAGGGACCTTGGAAGAGTCCTGATCAGGAAGTAGTAAACTGAGAACCTGCTTTGAAAAATGCAAGCAGATATTCCTGAAAAAGAACAACTCAAAGCTGCATTTAACACAAGGAAGAGCTATGAAAGAAGACTGACTGAGCCCAGGATGTTATGTTTGCAGGTAAGGAAGAAATATGTGTTGGTGTTCATTTAGGACCGATGGAAGATGTTGGAGACAAGGGGGTAGGTATTCCAGCAATGATTCATTGGGTACAAAGGGAAGGTTAGAAATCAGATACTATTGCTACTTATTCAATAAATTTATCATAAGCCATTGACAGACACTTATTATCTAACGGTACCAGAATACCTAACCACTGAGAGAAGGCGCCCCCAAGTACTGTGTCTTCAAGGGAAAAACAAGGGCTCATTACTCATGGCTTAACAGCAGCTGACAGAGGACATCCTTGGTTTGTGGGGATGCATAGGGGAGATAGAAACAAGAAATATGTATGTACATATGTATGTATATATTTATATTATTGATAAACACAGAAGCCATTTAATTCTATGCTTCAGTCTGTTAGGTTGCTCGGTTGTGTCCGACTGTTTGCGATCCCATGAACCGCAGCACTCCAGGCCTCCCTGTCTATCACCAATTCCCAGAGTTTACCCAAACTCATGTCCATTGAGTCAGTGATGCCATCCAACCATCATCGTCCCGTTGTCCTCCTGCTCTCAATCTTTCCCAGCATCAGGGTCTTTTCAAATGAGTCAGCTCTTGGCATCGGGTGGCCAAAGTATTGAGTTTTGGCTTCAACATCAGCCATTAAATGAACACCCAGGCCTGATCTCCTCTAGGATGGACTGGTTGGACCTTCTTGCAGTCCAAGTAACTCTCAAGAGTCTTCTCCAACACCATAGTTCAAAAGCATCAATTCTTCGGTGCTTAGCTTTCTTTATAGTCCAACTCTCACATCCATACATGACTACTAGAAAAACCATAGCCTTGACTAGATGGACCTGTGTGGACAAAGTCATGTCTTTGCTTTTTAATATGCTGTCTAGGTTGGTCACAACTTTCCTTCCAAGGAGTAAGTGTCTTTTAATTTCATGATGCAGTCACCATTTGCAGTGATTTTGGAGCCCCCCAAAATAAAGTTAGCCACTGTTCCACTGTTTCCCCATCTATTTGCCATGAAGCAATGGGACCGGGTGCCATGATCTTAGTTTTCTGAATACTGAGCTTTAAACCAACTTTTTCACTCTCTTTTTCACTTTCATCAAGAGGCTCTTTAGTTCTTCTTCACTTCCTGCCATAAGGGTGCATCCTATGCTCTTCATTGCTCTAATATGATATCAGGTGTTTTACATAAATTGTTCCATTCAATCCCAGAATGACTCTAAGATATAGATATATGCTATCATCGTTCCCATTTTGCAGATGAGAAAACTAAGTTATAACAAAGTTAGGAAACCTAATCAAGGTCAAATAACTTTCAGGTGGTGAAGCTATAAATTGAGATTGGATTTGAAATCCTGTGGTCCCAAATGCTCATCTAGATGCTGTTATATTCCCTCTGCTACAACCCTAGTCTCAGCCATCATCAGATCATACCTGTGTAGTGCCAAGAGCCTGAGAGTCCTCTGTTCCTACCGAGTTCACAACATTCAGTGAACTTTCTAGAACATAAATCAGACTGCATTACTTTCTTTATGAAACCATCTAGCAGCCCTCCACTGCACAGAAGATAAACTGCCTGTTCTTACCCCACAAGTCTCTACAAGACCTCAGCTCTGCCTCCCCAGTGTCAGTCTTTTCTCTCTGCTCTGCTCCTCTCTGACTGATTCCAATTTACACTCAACCTTTGGCAGTTCCTCAGCACACTGTTCTTATTTTTGTTTCATGACGTGGCAACTTGCCTAAAATGCTCTTCTTCCAAATCTTCACACAACTGATTGTATCTCATTCTTCAAATCTTGTTTCAGATATGAACTCCTCAGAAGGTTTCCCCACACCCTTTAACAAAACCAACTCTCTGCCCCACACCAATGCCATAAACCACTCCTTTGCCCATGAAAATAGAAATTACTTGATCACAGAAGTATTGACCTTATGTCCTTCACTGTAAGTCAAGAGCCAAGTACAATATCTGACACTTCCTAGGCACTCAAGACATGTTTCCTGAAATATTGGCTTCTTTCTTTAAGTGTCATATGTGTATAAATATATATACACACACACACACACACACACACACACACACACACACACACTGCTTTTGTGAAATATGGGAGCTTGATGTCCTTTCACAGAAGTGTTATGTACACTACCCTCCCCAATTTTCATCTCAATGTCAAAACTAATGATGCCACACATACTCCAAAAAAATGTGAAAATGATTGTTACACACATGGTGAGTTAATGCATCAAAAATAGAATGCCCAAAAAAGGGAAAAAATAGTAACTGTGCAGTGATGGAGTCATTAGATGACTGTGATTCCTTCACTCTATAGATGTAGGTATGGGTGTACATTCAATCCAAACATCAAGTTCTGCACCTTAAACATATGCAATGTTTATTTGTTCATTTTAGTTCAATATAATTAACAAACAATGGCATCAATCTCTATTCCGATTTACCAATGATATTTGTTTGATAACTAAAGAATTCCGTGCTTCATTGAATTTATACTTGTTTATGGAAACCACTGGGGCCCCTGCATCATGAGAGTGGTAAAGGTGGTGAGTGTTCCATTGAATATCTTGTTCAGGAGATAGTATTTTGTGTTCTGAAAAGCAAAATGAGTCTCTGGGTTTCTCTTCTTGTGTAGAACTCCAACGAGGATAAGGAGTGCCATGGTGAGACCTTGTACTGTGGCTTTAATATGTGCAGAAAATGTGTGACCTTGATTTACATTTTGGGTATAATTTATCAGGAGGCAAGAGATTGCGTGAGTTCTTAACCCTAAGAGACAACCTTGGAGAAGAATTGTTTGACTTGGCCAGAATAGACAGTCAGCCCATTGGCAGTGGCTCAAAGATCTATAAAGGTATGAAGATGAGGCCAATTGCTCATACTGGCCCTTTGAGCTGACCTTTGGGTCCTGTCCTTTATTAGGAAGATACTGATAAAGAGATGACAAGTAGCAGCTCTCAAGCAAGCTCCATCAAGTGTGATAGTGACAATGGCAATGGTTACTCCCTTTGGTTTTCACTGGGTTGATGCGAAAGGGCTCCCCAGGTGTCTAAGAGTTCTAACAGATGGACTCTGGTAGCAGTGTGGCATCTAACAAGGGACTGAGCACAGGGGAAGGTACCTTCTCCTGAAGATAGGGTATGTAGAGGGCCCAGTTTCAGCTGATCCTGTAGCAAGGAGGCCTCACTAGCTATGCTGAGCTTGCAGAGCACTACTTCTGTAACCAAAGGCCAGATGGGCAGCTGGATATGGAGGGTCATAGGTTCAAGACCTGACATAGTCTGTATTTCCAGGACAGCCCAGCATGTACCCACATGGGCTGCACTACGGTCATATAGCATTGGGCCAAGGTGGGCAGTTCCTTGTATCAGAAGCCCATGAGGCTAACGGCCATCATGGATGGTCCAGAAACTCCAAGATACATGAGAGAAAGTTGCTCAAGCTTGCACAGTGACAGAGGCTCAGGGGGTGCTAATAGGAGTGCCCATTCTAGGACAATTTAGGCAGATTCTAGAAACTATTGACACGGGGTGTCTCATTCAAGGCAGGCCTATTTGGAAGTTATTGACCCACAATACTGTGTATATGAGGAAACGTTGCCTCCAGAATCTATAGATGTCTAAAACATGCTGGGTTTGTTTTAACACTATTGGTAGTAAGAAGCCTAAAAGCTATTTCTCAGCACTGTGAAGACTGGAGGAGTCCAGCACATACCAAAGCGTTTTCAGCAGCTTAACTGAAGTGGGGGGACTGTGTAGTGTGTGTGTCATAGGAGTGTCCTCAAAGGAGGATGTCATCAGTGTGAGGTCCTAATCGTGTACCTGACAAAACTTAGAGCTGGTGAAAATGTTGCCTTCAGAGACTATGAGAGATGGCAAGAGTGGACACTGGCCCCATTGAGTAGGCAGGTAAAGGTGTATCATTTCCGTTTGAAGGTGAAGGTGAAGTGGAGCTGAGAAGCTGTTGAAATAGGCAGTGAAAACAGCATGCTAGCCAAATGTTTTGCTATGACTAAAAGGTATTTACCAGTTCTTCAGTGGAAGCAGTATTTTCATAATATAAATGGACATCTAGTGAGTGGGGCCATGACACCAATGGTACAAGTTCACGCTGAGGCCCTGTTCTTGTTTTACAGCTTTAAGACCAAGTAAAATTTGTCTGTTAAGCGCAGGAGTGGAGATAACCACACCCTCTCTAAATAGGTCTCCTATAATGGGCTTCCGGAGAAGGTGATGGCACCCCCTCCAGTACTCTTGCCTGGAAAATCCCATGGACGGAGGAGCCTGGTAAACTGTATCCATGGGGTTGATAAGAGTCAGACATGACTGAACGACTTCGCTTTAACTTTTCACTTTCATGCACTGGAGAAGGAAATGGCAACCCACTCCAGTGTTCTTGCCTGGAGAATCCCAGGGACGGGGGAGCCTGGTGGGCTGCCGTCTATGGGCTTGCACAGAGTCGGCCACGACTGAAGCGACTTAGCAGCTGCAGTGGCAGCATAATGGGTTTCTATCTGTGAAGACCCTGCTTTCATTGAGATTGAGTCTTTTTAAAAACAACTGAGGTGAAAAGTGTGATTGTAACTAAGGGCAAAGGTCCATCAGGTCTCATATTTTGAAGGCTGACTATAGGGGCCAAGGACTTAATTCTATTACTCATTGGGTCAGGGTATCCGTGTGCACTAGAGGCTATATGGAGGGAATGGATGTTTTGGCTATGGGAGATATAGCAAGGCAATGATTTCAATGGTTAACATTAGGTATATCTGTTTCTATTTCATGTTCCTTTATTCACTTATTCTCTGGCTCTTTTGATCAGCTTGCCCAAATGTGGGCCAGAAGAGGAAGAGAAATTGATGACAGGTAAAAACTCAGTTGTCAAACCTCTAAGGTGGAATCTGGTTATTATACAGAGCCACCACCCCTACATCACCCCTCTCTCCAGCTGGACCCCCAAACAAACAGAAATACCACGTCCTTTTCCTCCTCATCAGCGGGGTGAAGTGTTCAGGAAAAAACCCTCAGTGCTCAGAAATCTTCAGTCTGCAGTTCTCAGTCTTCACCGAGCACTCACTCCCAGTCTCTGTGTCAGTATGGACTGGCTGGTCTGGGCCCTAAACTGGAAGGACGCCACCTCCCTCCCTTCTCACACTCCGGACCCTTCCCTTTCTCCCCTCTCCATCATAAAAAAGATACACACACATCTTTTTTCCTGCTTGTTGATACTTTAATCAACAACATCTCAGTACTTTGGTCTGGCCAGAGGGGACCAGTGTTGTATGTTTGGTCCCTGCACAAACGACTATTCTGCCTGTGCTTTTCCTGGGGTTACATAGATGGATCAGCATCTTGGGCTCCAGGTGGGGACAGGAGCTTACTTGGAGAATTGTCAGGAGAAGTGTTGGACCAATCCACCGGGGTTTCTTCATCCGCCGGGGTTTCTTCATGCGACGGGGTTTCTTCATCCGCTGTTGGCCTGTTTTCATTATTTTTATTCTGCATGTGCTAGTAGAAGATTATCATCGTCGATGTCCCTTCGATATACCTGTCTGGATTCGCCTCTAGGACTGCTTTTATCTTCTCCATGAGGATTTGTATCTGGTAAGAGAACAAAGTCATCCAGAAAGACATTAGTGAAGGAGGGTGGGAAGGAGAACTTTGAGAGAACGGGTGTGCATTGGGGAGGGGTTTTGTTCCAGGGAAGGGCAGGGTGAGTCATGGATGGGGGACGAAGAGGAAGAACATGAGTAGGGTAATCTGACCTTTTCATTGTCCCAGACATCAGGCTGATCAGAATTATTTCCGTTGCTTTCTGTGGAGCTTGAGGCTTCTTCCTCAAAACTGATGTTATCTATCTCAATTCCCAACTCCGACTCTGACTCCTCCTCTGACTCCGACTCCTCCTCCTCTGACTCCTGCTCCTCCTGCTCCGCTTTGTCAAGAAGCCCTCCCTTGTTGTAGCAACAGGGGCCTACACCAAGGCGCCTGGCGTCCCTTTATATACCCTCCCAGGACAATGACGAGCCACAACTGGCAGTTTGATTGGTCAGCAAGAAATTTCTCCAGCCAGTGGTAGCCCTGACATTGTTGACATCACAAGGTGCCACTTAGCAACATCCATGGGGGAGGGGAGGCTGCATAGGAGTCCAGGTGCTCTGGTTTGAGAAAGGGAGTGCTTCCTCAACACCCATTAAAGAGCCTTCTGAATTTGACTTTGCATGTTTCCTCATCTTGTCTGGCTCAATTCTTGTGGTGCAGAAGTTAACGGAGCCAGTGTTCCCTCCAAACCATTCCTCATGGCCACCCCCTTTCAGTGATTAATTCTGTCATCTTCCAGATCTCATCACCTAGTATTTTCTGTTGTGTTTTTTTTTTAGAAAAACTTTTTGCTTTACATGTTTTTGATTTGCAGAATAATTGTGAAGAGTATAATCGTACACTCCATAGCAAATTCTGCTTATTAACCTTGTGCATTACTATGGAACATTTGTTCAACTTAGTGAAGCAACATGGAAAGTGTATTATTAACTATAGTCTGGACTTTATCAGATTTTCTTGGTTTTTACCTAATGTTCTTTTGCTGTCCCAGTATCCCATCCAGGATACTACACTAAATTTAGTCCTTCCATGTTATACCTTGTTAGGTTCCACTTTGCTTTAAAAATATACATTCAGTAGCATTAAGTACATTCATAATGTTGTGCAACAATCCCCACTGTTGAGTTCAAAACTTAAAAAAAATTCATCCCCAAAAGATACCCTATACCTATTAAGCAGTCACTCCTCATCATTAATACAAAAAGTGGCAGTAATGGAGGAAGAGAAAAACAAAAAGTCTATAAGACATAGAAAGTAAATATTAAAATGACAAATGTATACCTTAAATTATGAATAATTAAATTAATTGCACATGAATTACACTCTAAATGAAACACTGTATACTGTAAGACATATAGTATATGATCTTGTAGAAAGTGTTGGATTTGAGTCAGAAAGTTTTAAGTTTGTCCATAAGCCTAACTATATACTGTAAGCTTGGGAAAATTACTTAATCTCTCTGGATTTTACTTTCTTCAGCTATTAAAAATGGATAATAATACCTACCTTGTGTATCTTTTTAAAATTATAAATTAAATGCATGATACTAGGTTATATATTGATATTAAATATAGGGAAATGTATATTATACATATATTTATTTATACTTATATTTATACTTATGTATTAAACATCCATATACTTATTTATGGGGCTTCCCTGGTGGCTTAGAGGTTAAAGCATCTGCCTCCAATGCAGGAGACCCGGGTTCGATCCCTGGGTTGGGAAGATCCCCTGGAGAAGGAAATGGCAATCCACTCCAGTATTCTTGCCTGGAGAATCCCATGGACAGAGAAGCCTAGTAGGTTACAGTCCACGGGGTCGCAAAGAGTCGGACACAACTGAGCGACTTCACCTCACCTCACCTCATACTTATTTATACTTCAGCAACTAGCTGTTCCTTTTCAGGGCTTCTTTCTCATTCTTTCTCCTTTCAATTAAGTCTCAAGTGCTCAGGCCTTGAGACTCTTCTCTAGCTATCCTTATCCATGTATTGATTTCAGAGTTTAAATACTACATAAAAATATATTCGCATGTATACATGTGTATGAATATTCTCCATGGGATTTTTCTGACCAAGAGGTTGAACCCAGGTCTCTTGTGTTGCAGACAGATTCTTTATGGTCTGAGCCACCAAGGAAACCCATATAAGATATAATCGGTAGTGTCCTAGTCTTTGTGACCCATTGAACTAGCTCTCCAGGCTCCTCTGTCCATGGCATTTTCCAAAGAATAACACTGGATGGGTAGCCATTCTCTTCTTGAGGGAATCTTGCCTACCCAGGAATCAAACCCACATCTGCCTCTCCTACATTGCAAGAGATTCTTTACCACTGAGCCACCAAGGAAGCCCACATGTATGTATATACATGTGTGCAACCAGAACAAGACACAGTCTTCCTTACACTCAGTCTCTACCATCAAGAAGCTTTCACAAGCCTCTTATCCTCATCCATCAGAAGAAGCAAAAACTACAATCCCATGGCCTGCAGAATGAAAACCACAATCACAGAAAACCAAAATGATCACATGGATCACAACCTTGTGTAACTCAATGAAGCTATGAGCCATGCCAGTAGGACCACCCAAGACAAATGGATCATGGTGGAGAGTTCTGACAAAATGTGGTCCACTGGAGAAGAGAGTGGTCAACTCCTTCAGTATTCTTACCTTGAGAACCCCATGAACAGTATGAAAGGGGAAAAAGATAAGACAACAGAAGATGAGACCCCTGGTTGGTAGGTGTCAGATATGCTACTGGGGAAGAATGGAGAAATACCTCCAGAAAGAATAAAGAGGCTGAGTCAAAGCAAAAACAACACCCAGTTGTGGATGTGACTGGTGATGGAAATAAAGTCTGATGCTATAAAGAACAATATTGCATAGGAACCTGGAATGTTAGGCCCATGAATCAGGGTAAATTGGATGTGGTCAAGCAGGACATGGCATGAGTGAACACTGACATCTCAGGAATCAGTGAACTAAAATGGATGGGAATAGGCAAATTTAATTCAGATGACCATTATATCTACTACTATGGGCAATAATCCCTTAGAAGGAATGGAGTAGCCCTTATAGTCAACAAAAGAGTCTGAAATGCAGTACTTGGGTGCAACTTAAGAAACAACAGAATGATCTTGGTTCGTTTCCAAGGCAAATCATTCAGCATCACAGTAATCCAAGTCTACTGCCCAACAACTAATGCCAAAGAAGCTGAATATGAATGGTTCTATAAGGACCTACAAGACCTTCTAGAACTAACACCAAAAAAAAGATGCCCATTTTATCATAGGGGATTGGAATGCAAAAGTAGGAAGTCAAGAAATACCTGGAATAACAAGCAAATTTGGCCTTGGAGTACAAAATGAAGCAGGGCAAATATTAACAGAGTTTCGCCAAAAGAATGCACTGGTCATAGCAAACACCCTCTTCCAACAACACAAGAGATGACTCTATATATGGACATCACTAGATGGTTAGTACCAAAATCAGATTGATTATATTCTTTGCAGCCAAAGATAGAGAAACTGTATACAGTCAGCAAAAACAAGTCCAGGAGCTGACTGTGGCTCATATCATAAACTCCTTATTGCCAAAATCAGACTTAAATTGACAAAAGTAAGGAAAACCACTAGACCATTCAGGTATGACCTAAATCAAATCCTTTATGATTATACAGTAGAAGTGACAAATAAGTTCAAGAGATTCGAGCTGATAGAGTGCTTGAAGAACTGTGAATGGAAGTTTGCAACATTGTACAGGAGGCAATGACCAAAACTATCCCAAAGAAAAAAAAATGCAACAAAGCAAAATGATTGTCCGAGGAAGCCTTACAAATAGCTGAGAAAAGAAGAGAAGCAAAAGCAAAGGAGAAAGAGAAAGATATACCCAACTGAATGCAGAGTTCCAGAGAAGGGCAAAGAGAGATAAGAAAACATTCTTATGTGAACAAAGCAAAGAACTAGAGGAAAACAATAGAATGGGAAAGACTATAAATCTCTTCAAGAAAATTGGAGACACCAAGGGAACATTTCAAGCAAAGATGGGCACAAAAAAGACAGAAATGGTATGGACCTAACAGAAGCAGAAGATATTAAGAAGAAGTGGCAAGAATACACAGAACTATACAAAAAGATCTTCTTGACCCAGCTAACCACGAGGGTGTGATCACTCACCAAGAGCCAGACATCCTGGAATGCAAAGTCAAGTGGGCCTTAGGAACCATCACTACAAACAAAGCTAGTGGAGGTGATAAAATTCCAGCGAAATCCTAAAAGATGATGCTGTGAAAGTGCTGCACTCAAAATGCCAGCAAATTTGGAAAACTCAGCAGTGGCGACAGGACTGGAAAAGATCAGTTTTCATTCCAATCCCAAAGAAAGGCAATGCCAAAGAATGCTCAAACTACCGCACAGTTGCACTCATCTCACACGCTAGTAAAGTAATGTTCAAAATTCTCCAAGCCAGGCTTCAACAGCATGTGAACTAAGAACTTTCAGATTTTCGAAAAACAGAGGAACCAGAGATCAAATTGCCAACATCCGCTGGATCATGGAAAAAGCAAGAGAGTTCCAGAAAAACATCTACTTGTGCTTCATTGACTATGCTAAAGCCTTTGACTGTGTGGATCACAACAAACTGTGGAAAATTCTGAAAGAGATGGGAATACCAGACCACCTGACCTGCCTCTTGAGAAATCTGTATGCAGGTCAGGAAGCAACAGTTAGAACTGGACATGGAACAACAGACTGGTTCCAAGTAGGAAAAGGAGTACATCAAGGCTGTATATTGTTACCCTGCTTATTTAACTTATATGCAGAAGTATGTGTGCGTGAAACTTATCAGTCATGTTTGCCTCTTTACAACCCCATGGACTGTAGCCCGCAAGGCTTTTCTGTCTATGGAATTCTCCAGGCAAGAATATTGGAGTGAGTTGCCATTCCCTTCTCCAGGGGATCTTCCTGACCCAGGGACTGAAGCCAGGTCTCTCACATTGCAGGCAGATTCTTTACCATCTGAGCTACCAGGGAAGCATCATATGAAATGCTGGACTGTGTGAATCACAAGTTGGAATCACGATTGCCAGGAGAAATATCAACAACCTCAGATATGCAGATGATACCACCCTAATAGCAGAAAAGGAAGAGGAACAAAAGAGCCTCTTGATTAAGGTGAATGAGGAGAGTGAAAGAGCTGACTTAGAACACAACATTAAAAAAACTAAGATCATGGCATCTGGTCCCAACACTTCATGGCCAATATATGGGGAAAAAAAATGAAACAGTGGCAGATTTTATTTTCTGGGGTTCCAAAATCACTGGAGATGGTGACTGCAGCCGTGAAATTAAAAGATGCTTGCTCTGCATCTATTGAGATAATCATATGGCTTTTATTTTTTGATTTGTTAATGTGGTGTATTACATTGATTGATTTGCAGATATGGAAGAATCCTTGCATCCCTGGGATAAAGCCCACTTGGTCGTGGTGTATGATCTTTTTAATGTGTTGTTAGATTCTGTTTGCTAGAATTTTGTTAAGGATTTTTGCATCTATGTTCATCAGTGATGTTGGCTTGTAGTTTTCTGTTTTTGTGGCATCTTTGTCAGGTTTTGGGATTAGGGTGATGGTGGCCTCATAGAATGAGTTTGGAAGTTTACCTTCCTCTGCAATTTTCTGGAAGAGTTTAAGTAGGATAGGTGTTAGCTCTTCTCTAAATTTTTGGTAGAATTCAGCTGTGAAGTCGTCTGGACCTGGGCTTTTATTTGCTGGAAGATTTCTGATTACAGTTTCAATTTCCGTGCTTGTGATGGGTCTGTTAAGATTTTCTATTTCTTCCTGGTTCACTTTTGGAAAGTTGTACTTTTCTAAGAATTTGTCCATTTCTTCCAAGTTGTCCATTTTATTGGCATATAATTGCTGATAGTAGTCTTTAATGATCCTTTGTATTTCCATGTTGTCTGTTGTGATCTCTCCATTTTCATTTCTAATTTTATGGATTTGATTTTTCTCCCTTTGTCTCTTGAGTCTGGCTAATGGTTTGTCAATTTTATTTATCCTTTCAAAGAACCAGGATATGTTGATTTTTGCTATGGTCTCTTATGTTTCTTTTGCATTTATTTCTGCCCTCATTTTAAAGATTCTTTCCTTCTAACCCTGGGGTTCTTCATTTCTTCCTTTTCTAGTTGCTTTAGGTATAGAGTTGGGTTATTTATTTGACTTTTTCTTAAGGTATGCCTGTATTGCTATGAACTTTCCCCTTAGCACTGCTTTTACAGTGTCCCACAGGTTTTGGGTTGTTGTGTTTTCATTTTCATTCGTTTCTATGCATATTTTGATTTATTTTTTTCTTCTGTGATTTGTTGGTTATTCAGTAGCATGTTGTTCAGACTCCATATGTTGGAATTCTTAATAGATTTTCTCCTGTAATTGAAATCTAATCTTACTGCATTGTGGTCAGAAAAGATGCTTCGAATGATTTCCATTTTTTGGAATTAACCAAGGCTAGATTTATGGCCCAGGATGTGATCTGTCCTGGAGAAGGTTCCGTGTGCACTTGAGAAAAAGGTGAAATTCATTGTTTTGGGGTGAAATGTCCTATAGATATCAACTGGTCTATTGTATCGTTTAAAGTTTGTGTTTCCTTGTTAATTTTCTGTTTAGTTGATCTATCCATAGGTGTGAGTGGGGTATTAAAGTCTCTCACTATTATTGTGTTATTGTTAATTTCCCCTTTCATACTTGTTAGCATTTGCCTTACATATTGTGGTGCTCCTATGTTGGGTGCATATATATTTATAATTGTTATATCTTCCTCTTGGATTGATCCTTTGATCATTATGTAGTGTCCTTCCTTGTCTCTTTTCACAGCCTTTGTTTTAAAATCTATTTTATCTGATATGAGTATTGTTACTCCTGCTTTCTTTTGGTCTCTATTTGCATGGAATACCTTTTTCCAGCCCTTCACTTTCAGTCTGTATGTGTCCCCTGTTTTTAAGTGGGTCTCTTGTAGACAACATATAAAGGGCTCTTGTTTTTGTATCCATTCAGCCAGTCTTTGTCTTTTGGTTGGGGCATTCAACCCATCTACATTTAAGGTAATTATTGATAAGTATGATCCCATTGCCATTTATTTTATTGTTTTGGATTCAAGTTTATACACCCTTTTTGTGTTTCCTGTCTAGAGAGTATCCTTTAGCATTTGTTGGAAAGCTGGTTTGGTGGTGCTGAATTCTCTCAGCTTTTGCTTGTCTGTAAAGCTTTTGATTTCTCCTTCATATTTGAATGAGATCCTTGCTGGGTATAGTAATCTGGGCTGTAGGTTATTTTCTTTCATCACTTTAAGTATGTCTTGCCATTCCCTCCTGACCTGAAGAGTTTCTATTGAAAGATCAGCTATTATCCTTTTGGGAATCCCCTTGTGTGTTATTTGTTGTTTTTCCCTTGCTGCTTTTAATATTTGCTCTTTGTGTTTGATCTTTGTTAATTTGATTAATATGTGTCTTAGATTGTTTTGCCTTGGATTTATCCTGTTTGGGACTCTCTGGGTTTCTTGGACTTGGGTGATTATTTCCTTCCCCATTTTAGGGAAGTTTTCAACTATTATCTCCTCAAGTACAAATCACAGCAGGATCCTCTATGACCCACCTCCCAGAATATTGGAAATAAAAGCAAAAATAAACAAATGGGACCTAATTAAAATTAAAAGCTTCTGCACAACAAAGGAAACTATAAGCAAGGTGAAAAGACAGCCTTCAGAATGGGAGAAAATAATAGCAAATGAAGCAACTGACAAACAACTAATCTAAAAATATACAAGCACCTCCTGTAGCTCAATTCCAGAAAAATAAACCACCCAATCAAAAAATGGGCCAAAGAACTTAAATAGACATTTCTCCAAAGAAGTCATACAGATGGCTAACAAAGACATGAAAAGATGCTCAACATCACTCATTATCAGAGAAATGCAAATCAAGACCACAATGAGGTACCATTTCACACCAGTCAGAATGGCTGCAATCCAAAAGTCTACAAGCAGTAAATGCTGGAGAGGGTGTGGAGAAAAGGGAACCCTCTTACACTGCTGATGGAAACACAAACTAGTATAGCCACTATGGAGAAAAGTGTGGAGATTCCTTAAAAAATTGCAAATAGAACTGCCTTACGACCCAGCAATCCCACTGCTGGGCATACACACTGAGGAAACCAGAATTGAAAGAGACACATGTACCCCAGAGTTCATTGCAGCACTGTTTATAATAGCCAGGACATGGAAGCAACCTAGATGTCCATCAGCAGATGAATGGATAAGAAAGCTGTGGTACATATACACAATGGAGTATTACTCAGCCATTAAAAAGAATTCATTTGAATCAGTTCTAATGAGGTGGATGAAACTGGAGCCTATTATACAGAGTGAAGTAGCCAGAAAGAAAAACACCAATATAGTATACTAACGCATATATATGGAATTTAGAAAGATGGTAATGATAACCCTGTATGTGAGACAGCAAAAGAGACACAGATGTATAGAAAAGGCTTTTGGATTCTGTGGGAGAGGGAGAGGGTGGGATGATCTGGGAGAAAGGCATTGGAACTTGTATAATATCATATATGAAACGAATTGCCAGTCCAGGTTCGATACATGATACTGGATGCTTGGGGCTGGTGCACTGGGACAACCCAGAGAGATGGTACTGGGAGGGAGGAGGGAGGGGGGTTTGGGATGGGGAACATGTGTATACCTGTGGCAGATTCATGTTGATGTACGGCAAAACCAATACAATATTGTAAAGTAATTAGCCTCCAATTAAAATAAATTTATATTTTTAAAAATAAAAATATATAAAAGATGCTTGTTCATTGTATGGAAAGCTATGACAAACCTAGACAGTATATTAAAAAGGAGAGACATCACTTTGCTGACAAATGTCCATATGGTCAAAGCTGTGGTTTTTCCGGGAAGATCCCCGGAGAAGGGCATGGCAACCCACTCCAGTATTCCTGCCTGGAGAATCCCATGGACAGAGAAGCCTGGCAGGCTACAGTCCATAGGGTTGCAAAGAGTTGAACACAACTGAAGTGACTTAGCACTCACATTGTTTTTCCAGTAGTCATGTACATATGTGAGAGTTGTACCATAAAGAAGGCTGAGCACCAAAGAACTGATGCTTTCGAACTGTAGTGCTAGAGAAGACTCTTGAGAGTCCCTTGGAAGTCTCATGCAAGATCAAACCAGTCAATCTTAAAAGAAATCAACCCTGACTATTCATTGGAAGGACAGATGCTGAAGCTCCAATACTGTGGCCACCTGATAGGAAGAGCCAACTCATTGCTGCTGCTGCTAAGTTGCTTCAGTCGTGCCCATCTCTGTGTGACCTCATAGACGGCAGCCCACCAGGCTCCTCTGTCCCTGGGGTTCTCCAGGCAAGAATACTTGGCTGAGTTGCCATTTCCTTATTGGAAAAGACCCTAATTCTGGGAAAGATTGAAGGCAAAAAGAGAAGGGGGCAGCAGTGGATGAGATGGTTAGATAGCAACACCAACTCAATGGACATGAGTTTGAGCAAACTCCAGGAGATAGTGAAAGGGAAGCCTGGTGTGCTGCAGTCCATGGGGTCGCAGAGTCAGACATAACTTAGTGACTGAATAACAACAATGAACATTTAGCAGCCTAGCACAGTATCTAAGAGATACTAATAGGTGGCATTCATTTTTACCTAAATAATAGTTATTATTCCAGGTAAAAGTATTTGTGCTTTTAAAAAATAGGCGCCAGAAATTTCCTTCCCTGGTCTTAGCTTGGCTCTCATGCATGAATAATTTCCTTACCTGCTTGTGCTTCTGAATTGCCCTCATTTCTCTCTGGAACATCCTCCACTCGCTCCCAGTCTCATATCAGCCTTGCAACCTTGGCTTTCTTAATAAAGATGTGGCATCAGGCATGCACCTCTTTGCATCTGCCTTCTGGGCTAATTATTTGACACCGGACAGGAATCCTGCTCCATGATCAGCCCTTTGCTGCCCTCACCTGGCCTGTTGCAGAGTTTGTTATAGTTGACTAGATGACCATTGGCCAGCAGAGGCTCAGACTGGCCTAGTTCTGACAAGGAGGTTACAGATATAGTTCCCTCAGCAAGTCAGACTACTTGTGTCTGAATGAAAAGGCTATGGCCAGCTCAATCTGATACCACCAAAAGGGAAAATTGAGTGCTTTCACAACAGTCTGTCTCAGAATTGTTCAGGGCTACTTGTGGTTATGTCAGCATCCACAGGGAGAAGGCAAAAATCATATGGGAACCCCAGGCCTCATACAACTACCTTTCTGAGCTCAGTTCAGCTCTGAACCTCTAAATGCTAGGACCAGACTTCCCTGGCCGTCCTGTGGTAGAGACCCCAAGCTTCCACTGCAGGGGTGGGTTCAATCCCTTGTTGGGGAACTAACGTCCCACGTGCTCACAGAGCTCAGCCAAAAAAATAATAAAGAAAGAAATGCTAGGACCTACCTAAGCCAAAACTCTATTTTTAAAAATCAACGCTCTCTTCATAGTCTAGCATCACATGCTACTCTAAGGAGAGGATGAACAGTGAGAGAGCGCCATCTTGTTTACTGTGTGTTAGATAAGATGCCGGCTTGGACTTGCCAAGAGAATTGCATTTTCTTGAAGGCAGATAGCCTGAACCAATTCCCACAACAACTATCAAAAAGAACAAATACAAATTAGGGTGAGGGTAGGAGACATTGGGTGAAGGAGATCAAAAGGTAAAAAGACAACAAACAAAACAAAAAACTTTTAACACTGTTAAGACTCTCAGGGAGATCGTGGACACCTGTGGCTGATTGATGTCAATGTATTGCAAAACAAATACAGTGTTGTAATAAAAAAAAAAAGACTCTCAGCAACTTGGACCACAGTTTCTCAAGGGGGCAAACAAGCCTTTTACCATCGTAAGTTCATTAAACAAATATTTTATAGGTTAAAAAAATTGAAAGGTGGTTGTTTTGGAAAAAAAAACAGATCATCCATTAGCTATCTAATTTTTAAAAACATATGTGTGTTTCTGTGTGTTGAGTGGGGGAGAGGTTAATGGAAAAAGATAATACCAATATCCAAACCAGAAAATTCAGACAAAATAGAAAAATGCAGATATATCCTATCTTGGAACATTCATATAAACCCCTTAATCATTAGCAAAATAGAATCCATCTTCACATGTATTAATGCAGTACATGCAATACATATAACCAGTTATAATACATATAGTCAGTGATGTTTTTCCTAGAAAGGAAAGAACTACTCAAGATTGCTGCTGCTAAGTCGCTTCAATCATGTCCGACTCTGTACGACCCCACAGATGGCAGCCCATTGGGCTCAGCCATTCCTGGGATTCTCCAGGCAAGAACAGTGGAGTGGGTTGCCATTTCCTTCTCCAATGCATGAAAGTGAAAAGTGAAAATGAAGTCGTTCAGTCATGTCTGACTCAGCGACCCCATGGACTGCAGCCTACCAGGCTCCTCCATCCATGGGAGTTTCCAGGCAAAAGTACTGGAGTATTAATATTATTTGATGTATTAATAACCAAAAGAAAAAAGATTCAGCATGTGATCATCTTAATAAATGCCAAAACAGACAAATGAGAAAATTTTTCTATACCTGATTTGATACTTAATAAAATATAAAACAGATGGATATTTTCTTAACTATTTTCTTAACTTTCTAAAAGGTTGTTAAAATTGAAACAACAGAAGCATTTCATTAAAATCAGAAACAAAGCAATGAAAACTATTATCGACTATTACTTAACATTGTTCTAGAAGTATTAGCCATTGCATTTAGAGAAAGAAAAAATAAAATATATAAAATAGGAAAGACGGAAAACACTGTAACACATAAAATGACTACATATCATTACAAACTCAGAAATTATAAATTATTAGAAGATAATTTATAAGGTAATTGGTTAGCATTGTTAATAAAAATTCAGTAACATTTTAATCATAATATATGAAAATAAATTTAATGTATAAACTTCATATTTATAAAAGTCAGTTCAGTTTAGTCACTCAGTCATGTCCGACTCTGCAACTCCATGAATCACAGCACGCCAGGCCTCCCTGTCCATCACCAACTCCGGGAGTTCACTCAGACTCACGTCCATCGAGTCAGTGATGCCATCCAGCCATCTCATCCTCTGTCATCCCCTTCTTCTCCTGCCCCCAATCCCTCCCAGCATCAGAGTCTTTTCCAATGAGACAACTCTTTGCACGAGGTGGCCAAAGTACTGGAGTTTCAGCTTTAGTATCATTCCTTCCAAAGAATACCCAGGGCTGATCTCTTTTAGAATGGACGAGTTGGATCTCCTTGCAGTCCAAGGGACTCTCAAGAGTCTTCTCCAACACCACAGTTCAAAAGCATCAATTCTTCGGCACTCAGCTTTCTTCACTGTCCAACTCTCACATCCATATACATGACCACTGGAAAAACCATAGCCTTGACTAGATGGACCTTTGTTGGAAAAGTAATGTCTCTGCTTTTCAATATGCTCTCTAGGTTGGTCATAACGTTTCTTCCAAGGGGTAAGTGTCTTTAATTTCATGGCTGCAGTAACTATCTGCAGTGATTTTAAAGCTCCCCAAAACAAACTCTGACACTGTTTCCAGTGTTTCCCCATCTTTTGCCATGAAGTGATGGGACCAGATGCCATGATCTTTTTCTGAATGTTGAGCTTTAAGCCAACTTTTTCACTGTGCTCTTTCACTTTCATCAAGAGGCTTTTAGTTCCTCTTCACTTTCTGCCATAAGCTGTCATCTGCATATCTGAGGTTATTGATATTTCTCCCGGCAATCTTGATTCCAGCTTGTGCTTCTTCCAGTCCAGCATTTCTCATGATGTACTCTGCATAGAAGTTAAATAAGCAGGATGACAATATACAGCCTTGACATACTCCTTTTCCTATTTGGAACCAGTCTGTTGTTCCATGTCCAGTTCTAACTGTTGCTTCCTGACCTGCAGTAGTAGTAGTAAAGGTTAAATTTTTGACCTGGTTAACAAGATATGTACAAGGCCTATATTAGAAAAAAAAGTTATAAAACTCTACTGATAACCATAAAAGACAACTTTGGTAAATGAAAAAGACATACATATTCTTGTATAGGGGGCTTCCCAGGTGGCACTAGTGGTAAAGAACTCATCTGCCAATGCAGGAGACATGGGTTCAATCCCTGGATCGGGAAGATCCCCAGGAGGAAGGCATGGCAACCCACTTCAGTAGTCTTGCCCATAGAATCCCATGGACAGAAGAGCCTGTCGCCATGAGCCCAACCCCATGGTAGTCCATGGGGTTGCAGAGTCAGACACGACTGAAGCTATTTAGCATGCATGCATTCTTGTATAAGAATGTGTAAATAGATTAAAAAAATCAATTAATCTAAATACTCAATATAGTGCCCCCAATATACTAATATAATATTTTACTTTGAAACTTGAATATATAACTCCAAAATTTATTTAAAATTCATCTAGGAAATAATCTTGAGGAATTTCCAAAACCATTTTGAACAAGAAAAGAAATGAGAGATGACTAGTTGTACCAGATATTAAAATGCTTTCCAAGGATATGGTAAGAAAAACTGTGTTACTGTAGTAAGACTAGACTAACAAATTAATGGGATATGATAAAAATCTTAAAAATAAGCCCAAATATACACCAAACAAATGGATTATTATAGGGTTTCAAATGTAAGGGAGAAAGGTGATTTATTGAATAAGTTTCCTTCTACCACAGGCTGGCAATTTGGTGTGAGTAGAGGACTGAAAGTTAATGCTTATTTTTATTTTTCACACTAAAAAAAAAGAACAAGCTTAAATTGACACTGTCATTCACCGATGGGTGATTTATTAGCATACAATGACACATGATCTTGTGACCTAGAAAACACTCAAAATCAGAACATCTTGATGAATAAGTGATTATGAAGTTTCTGAGGGAAATAGTAGCTCACTGTAGCACTGAAATGCAGGTTCTGACCTTTTCTAACAATTAAGCCTGTCTTAACATATGTGATATCCAGAGAGCAAAACATGTCTTTTTATTTGACTAGAAACAGATTTATAAAAAGAAATGGAAACACTAACTGGCAATATTCCTCTCCGATATCATAATTCTTTTCTTTACCTCAACTCTTGACACTGAGAGGAAATCTTGATTTGGTGCCTCTCAAAGTTTGCATCTTTTGAAATATTCTCATCCACGGTGCCCTAGTTTCCTCAGGGACTTGGACAGTTCCCAAGCAACTTCAGCTTGAGTGCTAGCTGGATATCTAACAGCCCTGTGACGCTTACCTCAGTTTCCACCCGCGCACATTGAAAGAGTTAAACTAGAGGATCTCTGAGGTACCTTAGAGTTCAAAAAATCTGTGATTCTAGTGTTTTAAATACAAAGAATTATTTCCTTTACTTATTTCCCTTCCATTAGAGAGTCTCTGTTAGTGCATCAGGTAGAGTGACCAAGATTCTAGACATATACTCTTTTGTCCATTTCCAGGCGGCAACATTCAAACAGTTGCAACTAACAGCACTGTTTTAAGACCTGTTCCTGGTTCCTGATTCCCCTTCATTTGGAATGCACGGGCTCAGGCTTTGAGTCTCTTTTCTATCCATCTTGACCCCTGGAGTGATCTCATTTGCTCTCATATCTTAAATGCCATCTTGAATGATGACTCCATAATATGACTCCCAAGACCAGATCTCACCCCTCTACTCCAGTCATATATAATCAATTGCCTACTAGACATCTCTTCTTGAAGGTCTAGTATGTGCCTTTGTTATAATGTGATTTGTGTTATGATTCCTATTCATCTGTGTGAAACTCATATTATTTAAATAACCCTAAGTAGTTCAGAATAGTCACAGTGGCCAATGTGAATTTCCACAGTAGTTTTGAAACATTCACTGTAGAATTCTGAGTGTCTTAAAGTGATAAACAAGGAGTACTACTTTAGATAATAACTTTGTTGGACAATGCCCTGGAATAGAAGGAGAAATTGATAAAAACCAAGACCCTCTCCCCTGAGAAATATTTGCAAATTCTGAGATTGACAAGAGGTTAATATCCAAAATATACCAACAGCTCATACAATTTAATACCAAAAAGCAAACACCTCAGTCAAAACATGGGAAAATCTAGGGAGATATTTCTCCAAAGAATACTAATGGCCAACAGGCACATGAAAAGATACTCAGCATCACTAATTATTAGAGAAATGTAAGTGATTTATCATCTGGTATAATGGCCATCATCAGAAAGTCTATAAATATCATTAATAAATGCTAGAGAGGGTATGGAGAAAAGGGAATCCTTCTGTACTGTTGGTGGGAATGTAAATTAGTGCAGTCACCATGGAGAACAGTATGGAAGTTCCTTAAAAAGCTAAAAATAAAACTACCATTTAACACAGCAATCCCACTCCTGGCTATATATCCAGAGAAAACTATAATTTGAAAAGATACATGCACCCCACTGTTCACTGCAGCATTTACAATAGCCATCACATGGAAGCTACCTACATGTCCATCAACAGAAGAATGGAAAATGAAGATGTGGTACATATATACAATGCAGTACTACTCAGTCATAAAAAAGAAGGAAATTCTAACATCCGCAACAACATGGATGAACCTGCTTAGTGAGCTAAGTCAGACAAAGACAAGTGCTCTATGATATCACTTGTATGTGGACTGTAAAAAGGAAGCTAGTGAATATAACAATACAAAAAGAGACTCACAGATACAGAGAAAAAAACTTATGCTTACAGAATGAGAAAGGGAAGAGAGATAAATTAGGACTACGGGATTAAGAGACACAAAATACTATACATAAAATAGATAAGCAACAAGCAATTATATAACCCAAGGAATTGTATTCAATATCTTGTAATAACCTATAATGGAAAATAATCTGAAATATATATATAACTAACAGAGTCACTTTGCTGTATGCCTGAAACCACACAATATTATAACTCAACTATACTTCAGTTTCAAGTCTTTCCTGATAGTTCAGTTGGTAAAGAATCTGCCATGGTTCAATTCCTGGGTTGGGAAGATCTGCTGGAGAAGAGATAGGCTACCCACTCCAGTATTCTTGGGCTTCCCTTGTGGTTCAGCTGATAAAGAATCCACCTGCAATGTGGGAGACCTGGGTTCCATCCCCGGATTGGAAAGATCCCCTTGAGAAGGGAAAGGCTACCCATTCCAGTATTCTAGCCTGGAGAATTACATGGACTGTATAGTCCATGGGGTCGCAGAGACACACCTGAGTGACTTTCAATATTTCAATTTAAAAAATAAAATAAAAATAATGAAAAATAGATCACCACCCCACGCTGTCCTGAAGTAACTCTTACCCTTAACATGGGACCACTGTGATGAGGGACTTGGAGGCTCCTTCCTAGAGGACCACTTTTCAGAGGCTTGCTTCCAGAGGCCTTCTCAAGCTGTCATATAGCCCAAGACTCTTGCTCCTGCAGAGCCACTTTCTCCCTGGACTTCTCCCCAGAGTGGTTCCTTACTCCCTCCCCTTTTCTATTTTCCCTACTCTGACTAACCTCTATTGTGTGCTAATTAGGTGCAATAAACTGAGAGATACTGAATTGAATATTGGCTATGTTTGGTAGATCTCCAATCCTGTGGTTTTTACCTGGCCTCACTGCTGGGCCCTGCAACAAACAGCCTCACTCTTAACAGATCCAAAATGAACTTCCCTGTTTTTATAGTACAACTAGCTCCTCCATCAGTCTTTCTGTCTTAGTAAACAGCAACTCAGTACTTAACAGTAGCTCAGGCTAAAATCTTGGAGTCCTTGCTTTCTCTTTCTCTCATGCCCCCTACAATCTGATAGCAAATCCTGCAGTTTCTACCTACAAAATATCTACAGAATGCCATCACTTCTCACTGCTATCCACTGCTACCACCTTGGTCAAGCTATCATCATATCTCACCTAGATTACTCCAGTAGCTTCCTAATTCCTCTTCTTGATGCTACTGCTCTGTAGTCAGTTCTCAAGACAGCAAACAGTGATTCTGTTAAAATGTAAGATTATAACCAGCTATAGAATTCATTCCTCATCTAAAGGGCAAAGCACTCCTGAACAATATCCTTCTCTTTCTCCATTATCTTATTTCCTACCCTTCTTTCTCACTTCATTCCATACAAAGGATTTCTTTATTTTTCCTCAAGCACATCTAAGCTTCTTCCTGCCTCAGGGCCTTTGCATTTGTTATTCTCTTCGCCTGGAAAGCTTTTTGTCAAGTATCCACATAGTTTATCACCTCTCTCACCTCCTTCTTGTCTTTGTTTAAACAGTTTTATCAATATAATCTTACTGCAAATTTCACACATCTCCTGCCAAACACTCTTCATCCTGTCTCTATTTATCTTTTCTATAGCACTTTTAAACCCTCCTAGACACCATGTATTTTACTTATTTATTTACTTCTTGTTTCTTCTCCTCTCTAGCTTATAAGTTCCAAGAGGATGAGGATTCTTGCCTGTTGTTCCAGTACCTGGCACATAGTAGGTACCCAATAAATATTTGTTAAATAAATAAATTCAGATGCTTTAGAGATTCCTTTCCTTGTTAGAGAATGATAAAATGGCTTTACAGAGTGAATCTGACTGTGAACAATAAGTGTAAAATACTGCATAGATGCACAAATGATTATTTCATTATCTGGCCAATGTACAAGGGACAGATACAAATTGTTCTAATCACAGAATGATGAAAGAATACTGAACAATGAGTTCTTGAATGAGTGTAGGAAAAAATAATGAATTATAGTTTAAATGAAATTAGGATGCAGTGGCCTGCATCACAGGCTTGCTTTATCTATGAATAGTCTTTGAACACTCTCATTTGAGGTTAATATCTTTTTGACAAAAACATAGTAGGTTAGAGGGGCCAAGTGAAGAAATTGGGCCCAGGGCTTGCAGTGAGTAGAGTCAGTTTTCAAATGGCTTTTCACTGAGGACCCTTTACTTTCTAGTCCAATTTTCTAATTATTTATTTGCAACAATGAATCAACTGAACATTTGCTTCTTTGCCTTGAAAACCAATTTGCTCTTATTCAGAATTTGTTAACAGCAATTGAAAATTCTAGCTACCTCTAATCAGATACTTTTCATATCTAAATACAATGAACTGAACAATAATTGGTGATTAAGATTGCTTTCCAAGAGAAGGTTGTCATTTAGGGTCAGTCTAAAAAATAGTTTCCATTTCCCTTCATGCATCTTAGTGGCTAGATACAGAATAAGAGCATTTGCCAAGTAAATGCTATTGCTAAGGAAAGGGCCATTCATCTAGGTCATTATAGGGTTCAATGCCAAATGATAATTTCTAATTGAGCATATTGTAGAAGGCCTTACTTAACTGTACAAGATGCTGGATTACATTTGTACAATCATAGATTCAAACCAATGAAACCAGGAGCTGAGACCTCCCATAATGGTGTAACAAGAAAGAAATCTCTAGTCTTACTATGGTAGATTAAAGTTATAGAATTTTCACACCAATAAAGCACTTGAGCTTTGAGAGAGGAAGAACCTGTTTGGCATGTGAAAGCAGTGCCTAGCACAAGTTGGAGGCAATGACTTTTGAATGGATAAATGAAGAATTATGCTTCCCACATTCCATTTATATTAGGATTTTTGTACATGTACTTCTTTGATAGGCCTCAGATTCCTGTCTGTATCCAAAACAGAACAAGAAATAACATTTTGATGCAAAGATAAGGAGAATCAATTGCAGCATCCAAAGTCGTGGCACAAAAAGACATACATTGTCCTCCAGGAGGCCTCTGTCCCTCTGTGTGAATGTCTTACAGGGAACTCAATGATTCCCACCTCTTTTAGCAGGAAGATTTTTTTTTTTATCAATGATGAACAATCCAAAGGGGCTTCCCAAGTGGCTCAGTGGTAAAGAATCTGCCTGTCAATGCAATAGATGTGGGTTTGATCCCTGTGTAGGGAAGATCCCCTGGAGAAAGAAGTGGCAACCCACTCCAGTATTCTTGCCTGGAGAATCCCCCTGGACAGAGGAGCCTGGCCAGCTACAGTCCATGAGGTAGCAAAGAGTCGAACATGATTTGGTGACTAAACAACAACAACAGCAATCCAAAACACAATTAGAAACTAGATATATGTTCTTCACACTGACCTGTGTAGGGAAAATCCCCTGGAGAAAGAAATGGCAACCCACTCCAGTACTCTTGCTTGGAGAATCCCCGTGGACAGAAGAGCCTGGCAGACTACAGTCCATGGGGTCATAAAGCATTGCACGTGACTGACCAACTAAGCACAGCACAGCAAACAAAGTACAAGGACACAATATGATTACTAAATGTTTCAGTGTCGGATGCTTTATTGCTGTATAACAAACAACTCTAAAACATCAGAACTTAACATCCATTTGTTATTTCTCGTGTGGATTGATCGATGGTTCTACTTCACGAGGTATTGGCTGGGCCTCTGGAATGGATGGAGATTCCAAAATTACCTTCTTCACAAGGCTGGCAATTCGTGCTTGCTCCTGGCTGGGAGCTCAGGTGAGGTTGTTGGTTGAGGGCCTTGGTTTCTCTTCATGTCAGCCTCTCTATGAGCCTTTGAGGGCTTTCTCACAGTATGATGGCTGGATTCCAAGAAGACAGAAACTGAAGATCACTCACGATGCAACCAACACATCCACCATATTCTATTGGTCAACACAGGTCACCAGGCTAGTCAAAATTCACCCGTCAATGGGAGGAATGGAAAGACCACACTGCAAAAGGGCATGTGGGATGGGAGAAAACGTAACAGCAAGCTTTGGAAACATATCTACCACAGTCAAAAAAATGTGTTTTTACTTTCCCTTTGCTGCTTTCCTTCTCCTTTCCCCGTATATTGGATTTTGAATCAGATCACATAGATGTACCAGATTAGAATATGTTAAGTGCATAAGATGCTGTGACCCTAATTTACAAACTATATCAATGTAGATCAGTCAAGAAGAATGAGACCAGGCAATATCCATCCAAGGGTTTTAAGGAACTTCAGGGAAAAATTATAATGATGTTCATTAAAATGTGTAGTTTGTGATTCTCAAAACTTAGAACAAATAGGAGTTCAAGTTTCCCTAAGGGTCTAGGTGCCAGGTACCATTCTGAGTATTTTATATTCATCACCTCATTTAATTTTTGCAACACTTTGAGGTCAGTTTTATTGTCTCCATTCTCTATATGAGGAAACTGAGGTTCAGAAAGATTAGGTGAACTTGCCCAACTATCCACAGATATTAAACAAGTCAACTTGGTCTTAAAATTCAGGTATGTCCGACTCCAAAATCCCTGCTATGTCCACTTTGCTCTTGCTACCCAAAGAGTGGCTGCATAGCACTGTTACGCCATTAGGACAAGTGGAGGCCCCAGAAAGTTTCCATAAAGGTCAGGGCCCAGAGTGGAGATCCCAATTGGTAACATCTAAGGGACGTAAGGTCTTGTAGGTTTTTATAGAACCGTTCAACTTCAGCTTCTTCAGTGTTAATGGTTGGGGCATAGGCTTGGATTACCGTGATATTGAATGGCTTGCCTTGGAAATGAACAGAGATCATTCTGTCGTTTTTGAGACTGTATTCAAGTACTGCATTTCAGACTCTTTTTGTTGACCATGATGGCTACTCCATTTCTTCTAAGGGATTCGTGCCCACAGTGGTAGACATAATGGTTATCTGAGTTAAATTCACCCATTCCAATCCATTTTAGTTCACTGATTCCTAGAATGTCGACATTCACTCTTGCCATCTCCTGTTTGACCACTTCCAATTTTCCTTGATTCATGGATCTGACATTCCAGGTTCCTATGCAATATTGCTCTTTACAGCGTCGGACCTTGCTTCTATCACCAGTCACATCCACAGCTGGGTATTTATTGTTTTTGCTTTGGCTCCATCCCTTCATTCTTTCTGGAGTTATTTCTCCACTGATCTCCAGTAGCATATTGGGCACCTACTGACCTGGGGAGGTCCTTTTTCAATATCCTATCATTTTGCCTTTTCATAATGTTCATGGGGTTCTCAAGGCAAGAATACTGAAGTGGCTTGCCATTCTCTTCTCCAGTGGACCACATTCTGTCAGACCTCTCCACCATGACTCTCCCATCTTGGGTGGCCCCACACGGCATGGCTTAGTTTCACTGAGTTAGACAAGGCTGTGGTCCATGTGATCAGATTGGTTAGTTTTCTGTGATTATGGTTTCAGTGTGTCTGCCCTCTCACAACACCTACCATCTTACTTGGGTTTCTCTTACCTTGGACATGCGGTATCTCTTCACGACTGCTCCAGCAAACCGCAGCCACTACTCCTTACCTTGGATGAGGGGTATCTCCTCACGGCCACCCCTCCTGACCTTGAAAACTATTGAGGAATAATGGAAGAGGTCTTCATTTGAGTATAGTTGCTTTACAATGCTGTGTTAGTTTCTACTGTACAGCAAAATGAATCATATATATATATATATTTATATTTATATCCCCTCCCTTTTGGATTTCCTTCTCAGCATCACTAACTGTTAGAAATCTTCACTTTTGCATGAAGCATATTTGATTATTTTTAAAAAAGAATATAAAACTATTTATTGACCACTGTTCACCAGTATTTACAAAAAGTAAACAACATACAGTTGAATAACATTCTGATTACTACAAAGTTATTGTTTTTCTTGGCTTTTGCTGAACTAGTAACCCAAAATACTGAGAAAATTGAGTCTTTGTGTAAGGAATATGTCAGGGTAAAGTCTGAAAAAACAGGCAGGTCAAGCATAGATTAGAAAAGTTTGTTCACTCATTTATTCTTATAGATCACAAATTGCTAATATCTTAAAATTAGCTGATTAGGTTTCCATGAATAAATCTGAGACATCTCGTATATCACAACCTTTCCTAAATATAGCACAGGGACTTTAATTTCTTGTAAAACAATGGTTCACCAAAAGGAACCATCAAGTGTCCATTTAACTAAGTTTTGCTTCACTAATTAAAACATACCAGAATTTTTCTATTTTTTTCATTTGGTTGGGGAGGTTGTTATTAGTGATAAAAATTTTCCTTCCAGGGTTTCTGCATATAAAACTGCATTTATGCAGATATAGATGCAGATTCTGATAGGGATGCTTTAAAAATTACCCAATTTAAATTGCTTAATGTTTCTAATTAATTACAAAATATTTAATTTGAAAGTTTAAGTCTTAAGTATTCAATTTAAGTTGAAGGGATTTCTTACTCTAACGCTGAGAAAATAATGTACCCTGGTATCAAATTCTTTTCTGCTGAAGGAAGCAACTACAGAAAGCTTTTATTTGTTCTAATTAACCAGTGCTACAGATGGAAAAAAAAACAACAACTATGTAACTTCTCCAGTACTATTTCAAAATGAACATATCAAACTTGATTTTCATTAGAATGTAGTTATTTCTTCACACTAATAAATCAAAAACCAAGAACTACATTTTATATACATATACAAATATATATAAGAAAGAATGCAAACGATTATTGAGCCTTATCTATCTGGACAAGAATACCAAGTTAGTCTCTCTTCATAAAAAGCAATTACAATTTGAGGACACTTCATGTTTGCCTCTTTGGCAGCACCAAGTCCGCCTCATCGTAATCTTTCTGTTTCATGAGAAATAGTAATTCTCCACTACTGTCTGTGGCACCAATTATTTGTTCTGCATCAAGACCTTTGGCAAAACCTCTTGGTTTATCAGCAGCATCTCTTTTCTTCTTTGATTAGCTGTCATCAGATTCACTGTCAGACAAAGATTTTCTTTTTGTTTCATCTTTTTCTTTACCAGCTTTTTGACAATTAAGAAATATTTTCATTAACTCTGGACAATCTAAATTTTCTTCAGGTTCCCAAGTGTTGTCTGCATCTGTAAATCTCTTCCACTTCAGGAAATACTCCACCTTCCCATTCACTACACGGTGGTCCAGTACTTTTTCTACCACAGATTCTTCAGGTTCTGCCTCTTCAACTATTTCACTCTTTCCATTTTGTTTCTTTCACATTTTTTGCAATGTAGTTTTATTGAAGGCCATTTTTTGTTGCAGACTTGAAGAGCTATTATTCACAGCCTCTGAGTTGCCCTGGGTCCCAGATCTGCAGAAACTCCTCCGGCCCTGCACGCCTCAAGCTCTGTTCACATCCGAGGGGGAGGGCGTATATTTGATTTTTAAAATGATCTGGAAAATACTCCTGTAACCTGTCTGAGATTCAGTTTCCATAACAATAATTGGAATAACAATACCTACATTTCAGTATAGTTGTGGGATGGAAAAACCAAATCCACCTTATAAGACCTAGCAGTAAGGGAACAAATGGTTTACTCATTTTATACTTACATATTGATCACTATCTGCCAGGCACAATTCTAAACACAACAAGTTTTCACTCACTTAATCTTTATAAAAACCCTGTGAATACAGATACATTATTATCTTCATTATTATCTTCAGATGAGAAAACAGAAGAACAGAGAGGTTGAGTGACTTGCCAACAGTTGCACAGCTAGCAAACAGGAGCTTCCAGACTTAAACCCAGACAGTCTAGCTTGAGAGTTCACATCCTTATAATGTTACTTAACTATTAGACTAGGTTGGACTTTCTGAAGTCTCTATTATTAAAACCTTCTAACAACTCATCCAAACAGAAGGAATTTTTACTGTATTTTATTTTCCCCCATTAAATTGAGCAAATGAGTTTGAGCAAACTTGGGGAGATAGTGAAGGACAGGGAGGCCTGGTATGCTACAGTCCATGCGCTCACAAAGAGTCAGCCATGGCTTAGCAACTGAATGACAACATTAAATTGAAATCTCTGCAAGCTATTCTGATATGAGAAGAAAAAGCAGGCAGCATGATTGGAAGCACTGCGGCAAGTTACTTTGCTTCTCTGGAATTATTTGCCCAGGCACAATTGCTAACTCAAAGGAGGTGGGGCCCCAGAGTCCCAGAGCCCACTCCATACCCAGGGGGGTCTTGCAAAGGAATCTTTCGTCACACATCCCCTTTTGTGTCTGCACGCTGGGTCAAGGAGGTTGACAGAGCTTTCATTTTCTCCAAGGTGATCATTAAAGACATAAATTTTTATTTCTCTCCATTAAATTGTTGATTCTGTTCCATAAAAGCTAAAATGTAGTCTCCAAGGTTAGAACAAAGTAGGCAACTTGCCATGCTTCTGACTTTCTATTTAATTTAGATAGAAAGAGGTTGAGAGATCACAATGCATGATTTAGCCCTAGATATTCCCCAGCACCAGAAACCACCACTTCACAGGAAAGTAATAAAAGGCAGAATACACCTTGCTCTTTGATATAGGATTATACCTGGTAGAGAAATAAAAGAATGATTTATAGAGCAAAGTGTCAGGACTAAGCCAGTCCAGTTCAGGCCTAAGAAGGATTTACTTCAACTCAGTCTGTTCTGTCAGGGAGTTGATAATTTAATGAATAAGAACAGTCACTCTTGGGTATGTTCTGCTTCACCGCCTTTCTTACCCAGCTCCCTCCCACCATCCACACCAGCCTGACCCCTACCTACTTGTCTTTCTACTTGGAAATTCCAAACATGGATGGGGCATTGTCCAGCCAAAGCAGATAAAAAATTGCCATAGGGATCCGGTGCCCGCCAGTCACCGGCTGGGGCAAGAGAGGAGGGAGGGATTCCGCACTGAGTTTTCTAATTCCCTGTTGGAGCTTTCAGTCTTCTCCCTCCCACTGCTCCTGGCTGGCTGAGCTGAGCTTTGGCTCTACCAATACGCCTTTCATGCTCTGGGGAGATGCCAGGTATAAGAAAGAGCTGCCACTATTGTCTAGTTTTCCTTTCCCTAGACTTGTGGTGTTGAAACCTCAGATTTGAAACTCGAAAGAAAAGGAAATCTTAAATACAAGCAACCAAGCCTTGAAAATGAGTTTCCTCTCCTTTACTCTCCAATCTGTTTCTGTTTTTAGAAAGATGGTACTGCTTAGGGGTCACTGCATAGATTCTAGGGCCAGACTGATGTTACTTAACTCTCTGATGTTAGCTGCCTCATCTGTTTAATGGGGAAAATAAAAGGACCTACCCCAAAGTGGTGTTGTGAGAGTGTGGAACACAAATCATTTAGAACAATACCTAGCACAAGTCAATTCTATATTAGCTATTATTATGTCATGCAGAAATTAGAGAGAAAGAGAGAAAAAAAACCAGATGTTCTAGACTTTTGGAATTTTAAAGATGAAAAAGATCTCAGAGATCAGCTGGGTTTTGCCACACATTTTTGTTGTTGCTGTTCAATTGCTAAGTTGTGTTCAATTCTTTCCAACCTCATGGACTGCAGCACGCCAGGCTACTCTGTCCTCCACTATCTCCTGTGTCCTCCACTATCTCCCAGAGTTTGCTCAGTCTCATGTCAATTGAGTTGGTTATTCCATCCAACCATCTCATCCTCTGTTGTCCCCTTCTTCTCCTGCCCTCTCAGGGTCTTTTCCAATGAGTCAGCTCTTTGCATCAGGTGGCCAAAGTATTGGAGCTTCACCTTTGCATCAGTCCTTCCAATGAACATTCAGGGTTGATTTCCTTTAGGATTGACTGGTTTGATCTCCTTGCTGCCCAAGGGACTCTCAAGAGTCTTCTCCAGCAGCAGAATTCAAAAGCATCAATTCTTCGATGCTCAGCCTTCTTTATAGTTCAGCTCTCACATCTGTACAAGACTACTGGAAAAATTAGTAGTGAAAGAAGAGAGTGAAAAAGCCACCCATTTAATAGATGAAGAAATTGAGACACAGATTGACGACATTCTGGACTCCCATGTTGAAACTCTTTCTATAATGTTACATCCAATTAATTTTGTTCCAGATATTGTCTGATTTTGGCTTATTTGTGCTTTCAGGCAGCAAATAGTTACTGAGCACTTAAAGGATTGTCATAAGAAGCGTGGCCAAGGGGGGCTACCCCAAGCCCAAGGTCAGGGCTGGCTGCCAAGACGAGCTACCCTGCGCCCATGGTGAGGGCCGGCAGCCAAGAGGAACAACCCCACATCCAAGGAGCAGTGGCTGAATGGGAGCAAAAGGGCTGAGAGGAGCTACTCCACATTCAAGGTCAGGAGGGGCGGCTGTGAGGAGATACCCCTCGTCCAAGGTAAGGAACAGCAGCTGCACTTTACTAGAACAGCCGTGAAGAGATACCTCACGTCCAAGGTAAGAGAAACCCAAGTAATAGATGGTAGGTGTTGTGAGAGGACATCAGAGGGCAGACACACTGAAACCATAATCACAGAAAACTAGCCAATCTGATCACATGGACCACAGCCTCTCTAACTCAATGAAACTAAGTCATGGGGCCACCCAGGACAGGTGGGTCATGGTGGAGAGGTCTGACAGAATGTGGTCCACTGGAGAAGGGCATGGCAAACCACTTCAGTATTCTTGCCTTGGGAACCCCATGAACAGTATGAAAAGGCAAAATGATAGGATACTGAAAGGGGAACTCCCCTGGTCAGTAGGTGCCCAATATGCTACTGGAGATCAGTGGAGAAATAACTCCAGAAAGAATGAAGGGATGGAGCCAAAGCAAAAGCAATACCCAGTTGTGGAAAACTAAGATCATGGCATCTGGTCCCATCACTGCATGGGAAATAGATGGGGAAACAGTGGAAATTCTGTCAGACTTTATTTTGGGGGGGCTTCAAAATCACTGCAGATGGTGATTGCAGCCATGAAATTAAGACACTTACTCCTTGGACGGAGAAGGCAATGACACCCCACTCCAGTACTCTTGCCTGGAAAATCCCATGGACAGAGGAGCTTGGAAGCCTGTGGTCCATGGGGTCGCTGAGGGTCGGACACGACTGAGCAACTTCACTTTCACTTCTCACTTTCATGCATTGGAGAAGGAAATGGCAACCCACTCCAGTGTTCTTGCCTGGAGAATCCCAGGGATGAGGGTGCCTGGTGGGCTGCCATCTTGGGGTCGCATAGAGTTGGACACGACTGAAGTGACTTAGCAGTACTCCTTGGAAGGAAAGTTATGACCAACCTAGATGGCATATTGAAAAGCACAGATATTACTTTGCCAACAGAGGTCTGTCTAGTCAAGGCTCTGGTTCTTCCTGTGGTCATGTATGGATGTGAGAGTTGGACTGTGAAGAAAGCTGAGTGCCGAAGAATTGATGCTTTTGAACTGTGGTGTTGGAAAAGACTCTTGAGAGTCCCTTGGACTGCAAGGAGATCCAGCCAGTCCATTCTGAAGGAGATCAGCCCTGGGATTTCTTTGGAAGGACTGATGCTAAAGCTGAAACTCCAGTAGTTTGACTACCTCATGCGAAGAGTTGACTCATTGGAAAAGATCCTGATGCTGGGAGGGATTGGGGGCAGGAGGAGAAGGGGACGGCAGAGGATGAGATGGCTGGATGGCATCACTGACTCAATGGATGTGAGTCTGAGTGAACTCCGGGAGTTGGTGATGGACAGGGAGGCCTGGTGTGCTGCAATTCATGGGGTCGCAAAGAGCCGGACACGACTGAGTGACTAAACTGAACTGTCATAATGCACAACTCCAGGAAATTGTGTGACATGTCAGCTCTAAATCTAGATGGTGAGATACTGTGGCTACCATGAACCCCAGCTCCTGGTGTTCAACCATTGTTTGACTCCCTCCTCTCAAGTGTTTGCAAGACCTGTGCCTGCTTCTAGCTAATAGGATACAGCAAAGGTGACAGAATGTGTAATTATGGATACATGATCACTGATTATCAATAATCAAGATCTTAATGCCTGCTTTGCCAAAACTGATGCTCCCCTCTGCTGACTCTGAAAAAGAAAGCTGCCATCTTCTGAGCTGCCTTGTGGAGAAGGAGCTGAGGATCATCTCCTGGCTGACAATCTACAATAAACTGAAAAGAGAGGCTACAAGCCAAAGGAGCAGGGAAGGAGAGCTAAAGGAGTATATATTATTGAATGTTCTACTCCCATTTACAGACCCCTTATGAGGTTTGAAGCTGGATTTTTAGGTTATTAATCCTGCCAGTACTGTGGTGAGCCATACTAGAGCATGACTCAAAAGCAAAAATCTGTATTACATATTGTATATAAATATACATGTGGTTTATGTATTTTAAAACTGGCTAATGGCTTTAATGAAAATATTATCAATGAGTTTACTTCCGTTCAGTCCAGGAAAGTAAAACAACAAATTCTGGTATTGGCATAAATAAAATATTTAAAGTTAAAATACTACTTTTCATTTTGTAAATATTTCTTAACTACTCTGATGTTCTGGAAAAATCATACGTGTAGGAGGTATTCTTCCATACCCTTGATTGTAATTAAACACTAAACAGACATGAAAACATGAATATTGGAGTGTACATTTTTCCTTTTGCCTTAGCCTCCAATATGGCTTAGCATAGTACTCTGAGATCTTGTTTTTATCGAAAATTTTCTTATTTTGTTCACCATGAATTTTTGGCATTAATTGAAATTCTTTAAAATAATCATTGAAAAAAAAATCATTGAAATATTGGTGGCCTCGAAAACAGAACAAAACAAAACCAAAAAAACCCAACAAACTGAGATGCTTAGTCTGGCAGCCTACAAAGGTCTGAATTCTCTCAACCACCATATGAGCTTGGAAGCAAATCCTTTCCCAGTCACACCTAAGGTAAAACAGAAAGCCCAGCTAACACCTTGATTCCAGTCCTATGAGACTTCAAGCAGAAGATCCAGCCCAGCTGTACCTAGAATCCTGGCCCACAGAAACTTTGCAATAATATATGTGTGTTCCTTTAAGCTGCTATGTTTGTGGTAATGTTGTTATATGACAATAAATAACTAATATAAATCTAAAGGTGCATAAGACAATGGTTTCTGATTGAAAGAATTTTACAATCAAGTGGGAAGACAAAAAGCTACTTATATGACAGTGTGGGCAGGGACATAAGGCTGGGTATTAAAAAAACAAGGCAGTTTGGTGTTGTGAAAGTGTTAGTCACTCAGTTGTGTCCAACTCTCTGCGACCCCATGGACTTTAGCCCACCAGGCTTCTCTGTCCATAGAATTTTCCAGGCAAGAATATAGGAGTGGGTTGCTATTTCCTTCTCCAAGAGTGAAGAGGGGGCAAATACAGTAGGAAGTGAAGCACCAGGAAATATAGATGTGTGGGTTGTGGCTGTGAGCTTTGGTGTCAGGAAGATCTGGGTTCAATTTCCAGCTCTACCAAGGTCTTATGACATTGGAAAAGAAAGTTAAGGAGTCTATGGCTCAGTCTTCCCATCTGTAAAATTACAGTATAATCTTAGGGCTTGAAATTGAAACCAAGTGAAGCCTGAAATTAAATGATGCTCATAAAGCATATGACAGTACTACTGTCACATAGTATGTGCTCAATAAATATGTGAGCTATTGGAAGGGGTCAAAACATGGTGGTCCTGGTAAGACCTGTCAAGAAACTTCATCCTATAGGCAATCAGGATTTAAGGATGTGTGTTGGCAAGTTTGTGATATACAAACATTTATCTGGGGCAGTTTCAAGGAAAGATTCAAAGGGGATCAGACTGATGACAGATAGATCAGTTAGGAAACTGTTGTAGTGGTCTGGGAGAATGCTGAAAAATAGCTGGAGCTGGTAGGATGGACGTCATAAATGGTTAAGTGAGTGCATATGCTCTTCTTGATTGGCACAATGATAACAATAAACCGTGACATAAACATAACCTTTCTGCTCCCTGCATGTGCTGTGCTTAGTTGTTCAGTCCTGTCTGACTCTTTGCCATGAACTGTAGTGTGCCAGGCTCCTCTGTCCATGGGGATTCTCCCGGCAAGAATACTGGAGTGGGTTGCTATACCCTCCTTCAGGGGATCTTCCCAACCAGGGACTGAACACAGGTCTCCCACATTGCAGGCAGATTCTTTACCATCTGAGTCACAGGAAGCCCAAGAATACTGGAGTGGGTAGCCCATCCCTTCTCCAGGGGATCTTCCTGACCCAGGAATTGAACTGGGGTTTCCTGCATTGCAGGCAGATCCTTTACCAGCTGAGCTACCAGGGAAGCCCCTGTATATAGACAGTAAGGCCACTTGGTCACATAATGCTGGTCTCCCAGTCCAGTCTTTTCTGTAATCTAGTGAGAGACATATCACCTTGGCTGTTTCCTGATGTGCAATTTCAAAACAGTATTTCAATGTACTTACTTGTCAATAAGAGGGCTCAGACTTACTTTTTTCAGAGTTCTAGAGCAATTATTCATTTATGAAAATGAAAAAAATGCAACCCAAGATAAATGACTCATTATGGCTCTAGAGTCAGGGATAAGTTACTGTACTCACAACTTGCTCAGATCTTCAGGCCAAGAATCCTAGTAGTGAAGGTACAAGTCCCCTTGTCGTAGATTGTTCAGTAAACAAATCTTCATCTCCCACAGGGCCCCTGACAGGGCTGCAGATTGGTGTTTCTTCACCCATCAAGGCTGTAGCTTTGTGACAGCCTCACTCGTTAGCACACAGCTGCAGATGGAGTCTAACACTGCAATAGGACAAAAAATTGCCAAGCTTGTTAAGTTTTTCTTCTGTAGACTTTCTGTCCACTGTCGTCTCTATTGCCTCCTCTTTCCTTATCCCCACCCTTGCTCTGAGCATCCCTTCTATCAATCTTCAATTCAACATTTTCATGCTATTCTCAATCTTGGTACTAGGGGAAAAGATGCTATAGTTAAATCAGCTCACATTAAGCTTCTCCCCATGTGAAAAGCAGCTAAATATCAGGCCCCAAATGTAGTTATAAGAGTAGCAGGGACTTCCCTGACTATCCAGGGGCTATAGACTCCACACTTTCACTGCAGGGGACACTGGTTCCATCCCTGATTGGGGAGCTAAGAGCCCACATGTCTCCAGGCCGAAAAGCAAAAAAAAAAAAAAGAAAAGAAAAGAAAAAGAAAGAAAGAAAAAAGAGTAGTAGACCTTCCAGAGAAGGTTGAATCTCATTCCCAACAGGTTTGAGATGCTGAGGTTGGGGCTGTGAATGAGAAGTGGGACCCTAAAACTTGGACTGATGAATCTGGGATCATGCATACAAAAATCTTGGTTCCTCAGATTCTTCTGAACCCTCTAAGCTTGCAAAATAGCCCATTCCTCCCTGTGAAAAGCTAGTGCCTGCCTCTTGCTTGCAGACAATTAAGAGAATTCTGTCTTATAAGACAGCATGCATTACTGAAACTGCCTTCTAATACCCAAAAGTAGGGTATATTAAAATTCTCAGGATGAATGGCAGAGATCAGTGCCACTCCTAGACACCTAAATGGTGTAGGAGTGGCTGTTCCATCAAATCCCTATTTAATTCAGCAGACTGGACACTACAAAAACTAGACAGATCCTTAAGAATGACAGTAGACTCCTACACACCCAACCAAGTAACACTTGCTATGCTGTGCCAGACATAGTATCCTTTCTTTTTCTTTTTGCCATGCTGTGCAGGATCTTAGTTCTCCTACCAGGGATGGAACCTGTGCCCCCTTCATTGGGAGCACAGAGTCTTAACCACTGGACCTCCAGGGAAGTCCCCATAGTATCTTTTCTAGAATAACTTAACGCTGATTCATGTCAATGCATGGCAAAACAAATACAGTATTGTAATTAAAAAAATAAATAAATTAAAAAAAATAAAACTAAATGTTCATAATAATAAAGCACTAAATATTATTCAAAAAAATAGAATAACTTAACACAGCTGCATGTTCATGGGCTTCCTTGCTGGGTCAGATGGTAAAGAATCTGCTTGCAGTTGCAGGAGACCCAAGTTTGATCCCTTGGTGGGAAGGATCCCCTGGAGAAGGGAATGGAAACCCACTCCAGTATTTTTGTCTGGAGAATCTCATGGACAGAGGCGCTTGGTGGGCTATAGTCCATTGGGTCACAAAGAGTCAGACACGACTGAGCAACTAATACTTTCATGTTCATGGTGTGTGGTTACTGAAATCTGGACAATATGTTATTTTCCATCCTATAAGGAAAGATTACCAGACACAGATCATGTTTAAATGAAACTGACAAGACAATAGAACGCATTTATGATTTTGCCCCCAAGGCCATAAGTTTCCAGTCCTCTGTCTTAATAGGGTCCAAACGGATGTGGACATTTCTTAGAACATCACATTGGTTTGCAGTAATGATAACATCATATTAATTGAACCTGATAAGGAAGAAGTAGCAAGTGCGTTGGGAGCCTTGGTAAGATACCTGTATACAGAGCATAAGAGAAAAACCCAATGAAGACTCAGAGAACATGCCACTTCAGCAAAGTTTTTAGATGTCTAGTGGACTGTGGCAGACCAAGGTATATCCTCAAAAGTAAAGGACAAATTATGCCTGCCTCTAAGCACAACACCTGGGCAGTCTATCTCCCTTCAGAGGATACAATGGTGTTAGTTCAGTGGTAATTTCCTTCCTTTCCAAGGTTCCTTTAAGCTTCCTAAGTTTAAGAGTGATAAAAAGAAAGAGGATAAGACTGGTAAAGGAAAAGGGGAAAAGACAGTGGGGAAGGGAGAGGATGCAAGCTCAGTGCAGATGGTAGAGGGAAAGAGAAAGGAGAGAAAAGGAGAGATGAGGGGGAAAAGAAAGAGAAAGTATGGAAGGAGATAAACCAAAATAAACAAGAAAAATAGAGGAAGAAAAATTACATGGGGAGAGAAAAAGAAAATTTTTTAAAGGAGAAGGGGGAAACATTGAAGGAAATTTGAGAGAGCACAGAGAAGCTATTTGTGGTGTCCTAAATTGAGGGGCAAGATACATTGGAGTAAAGGAATATAATTATTTCCAATCATTTTAAGGAACTAATATCATGGTGAGAAAAAACATGAAGACTTTATTTGCACTTAACATTTTTTTGTTTGTTTGTTTTGATTGTGCTACGTGGCTTGTAGGATCTTAGTTTCCAGACCAGGAATTAAACCCATGGCCTCTAAAGAGGAAGCTTGGAGTCCTAATCACTGTACCACCAGTCAAGACTCTAACAATTATTTTTCTTAACCACATTTTCCCTGAGATGTGGGTCCAAACCACTTTCAGGCAAATAATTGAAAAGCTAGAACATAACAAACCTTTAGAACAAAACAAAGAACCAAAAGGTGTGGAGAGTGATATGCAGAGCTGCTTCAGTGCACACTATCAGAGAAGAATGAAACGAAACCCCAATTTTGTAATCCCCGATGCTAGTCATAGTGCTGGGCTTTCCTGGTGACTCAGTGGTAAAGTATCTGCCTGTCAATGGAGGAGATGCAGATTCAGTCCCTGGGTCAGGCAGATCCCCAGGAGAAGGAAATGGCTACCCACTCCAGTGTTCTTGCCTGGGAAATCCCATGGACAGAGGAGCCTGGGGGGCTACAGTCCATGCGGTCATGAAGAGTTGGACACAACTTACTGATTAAACAACAACATCCATGGTGTCTTGTGTCACCATTGGAAATCAGAACAGTTTGGTCAGATTTGGAGTATTTATATGCACATCTTTTGCCTGAATCTTCTGAAAGCCAGGTCTTCAGAAGGCACAAGGAGGAGTTGTCAGTTCAGCCACACCTGACCCAAGGACAGGGGGACAGAGTGCAAACTCCTTGAGGGGCTACCCCCACCATCCACAGGATCAGACACATTGGGAAGAGCCATATTCTGCGGTTCCTGCTAACACATTGTGGGAGCTTTTGAAATAAAATGGGCACTACAACTCACATAAAAACAAACTTCATAGTGCCTCTCTATTTTTATTTTTCATTGTTTTAAAAATTGTAATTGTAGTAATAACCATGTAACAGAAAAATTACCATCTTAACCATTTGAAGAGTACAATTGGGTAGTGTTAAATATTCACAATGCTGTACAACACATCTCTGGAATTTTTCATCTTGGAAAACTGAAAATCAATACCCATTACCCAGCTCCCCATTTCCCCTTTCCTCCAGCCCCTGGAAACCACCATTCTGCAATCTTTCTCTAAGAGCTTGACTACTTTATATACCTCATACAGATGGAATGGTACAATATTTGCATCTTTTTTTTTTTTTCGGTGACTGGCTTATTTCACTTAGCACATTGTCCTTAAGTTTATATTGTAATGTGTGACGGGATTTCCTCCTTTTAAGGCTAATATTTCATTTTATGCAAATACCACATTTTGCTTATTCATTCATCCACTGGTAGACATTTGAATTGCTTTACCTCTTGGCTATTGTGAATAATACTGCGGTGAACATGACTGTGCAAATATCTCTTTGAAATCCTACTTCCTTTGGGACATATACCCAAAAATGGCATTGCTGGATCAGATGTTGTTGTTCTTATTCATTCATGTCTGACGCTTTGTGACCCATGGACTACAGCACAGCAGGCTCACCAGTCCTTCAGTATCTCCCAGAGTTTTCTCAAATTCAAGTCCATTGAGTTGGTGATGCATCTAATCCTCTGCTGCCCCTTTCTCCTTTTGCCTCCAATCTTTCCCAGCATAAGGGTCTTTTCCAATGAATTGGCTGTCATAACAGGTGGCCAAAGTATTGGCGCTTCAACTTCAACATCAGTCCTTCCAATGAATATTCAGGGTTGATTTCCTTTAGGACTGACTGGTTTGATCTCCTTGCTGTCCAAGAGACTCTCAAGAGTCTTCTCCAGCACTAGAGTTCAAACATCAGCTCTTCGGTGCTCAGTCTTCTTTATGGTCCAACTCTTACATACATACATGACTATTTGAAAAACCATAGCTTTGACTACCCGGACCTTTGTCGGCAAAGCGATGCCTGTTTTTTAAATATTCTGTCTTGGTTTGTCATAGCCTTGCTTCCAAAGAGCAAGCATCTTTCAATTTCGTGGCTCTCGTCATTGTACACAGTGTTTTTGAAGCCCAAGAAAATAAAATCTGTCATTGCTTCCCCTTTTCCCTTGTGTTTTTCCAAGAAATGATGGGACCAGATGCTAACATCTTAGTTTTTTGAATGTTGGGTTTTAAGCCCACTTTTTCAGTCTCCTCTTTCACCCTCATCAAGAGTCTCTTTAGTTCCTCTTCACTTTCTGATCCACTTTAGAGTGGTATCATATGGAAATTCTAATTTTAATTTTTTGAGGAAACTTCCTACTCTTTTTCATAGTAGCTGCAGCATTTTACATTCCCACCAACAGTCATAGCGCGACTCTAGTAAACCCAACCACTGGGGAAAGCTGTGGAGATAGCCAGAGATAATTATAGCCTCAGTTCCCATACAGAGGTTCTCTGAAATGTGTTTAACAATCACATTTGTGATTGTGTTAACAATCACTGGGAGGGGAACAATCACTCATCAAATCAACAACATACAAAATACCAAGCAAGAGGTCACCTGGAAGTTATACAACCATTAGTACTTTTGATTAATTCCATTTCTGTGGGCATGGACACTGGGAATGGAAAGAGCCGCAAAAAAAAAACAAGACATTTTAATAAAAGCCCATTACAGGGGCTTTCTGCTGAATGGAAATTCTCATTTAGATGTTGCTCTGTATGCTTTGGAGAACAGGAAATCCGAATCTGCTTTAGAAACCATTGGCATATTTTACATGCATTTCTCGACTGCCTGCCAGCCAGGTATGTTGTTCACAGTATTTCTATCCCATTGCTGTCAGAAACAGATTCCAGACAAAACTGGTACTCCAGCTATATTGCTGCTGCTGCTTCAGATTCTTAAATATTCCAAGTCATGGATTTGGCCTCACGTCTTGGTATTTTCTCTGCAGGTTTCCAAAACCCACAGAGAATGGCAAACGACTCTAGGAAGCCAACCCTCTGCTGTTTTGCAGGGTGTCACACACTGAAAACTCAACATTTCCAGCAGTCAGCTGAAGCCACATGGACAGCTGTGATAAACTATAAGTAAAATCTCTCTGAGCCCACTCCCTGCCCCAAGTGACTTCCCTCTCTTAAAGGGAGGAGGAATAAATCAGCTTGGATAATATAAGACTGCCTACAAGGTGAGGACTTGCTGGAAATTCAGGCTCAGGCAGCAGTGTAGCCCTGAAGAAAGACAGGGAGACAGAGGAGACAGAGATAGACAGTCAGGAAGAGAGAAAAAGAACACCTATGATTTGGAAAGTCTTTGAGAAAAAAGCCATCCAATCCTTCAAAGACTCTTGGAAGTCAGGTAAGGATATGCTGGTCCTGCTTGGGGACCAGTGCACACTGCCCATTGTCCTTCTTTTCTTCAGCGTTTGTCATTATTGTGACTCTTTACCTGGTTTCTATGAATAAATTACTGGAGTAATTTGTATCAAGAACATACAAAATGCCAAGGAGGAACTCACCTGATATTAGCATTTTGCTTCCATTCCATTTCTTTCTATTCCTTCCCCAGCACAGGTATTGCCTGAATACAATGAATCTCATTAAGGCCTGCTGGGACCAAGTGACACCATGGTCCACTGGTCCCACATTGTCACATCACCCTCTATTAAAATGAAATAGTGACTGTCATAACAAATTTGACGGGCAGGCATGCTCTATATTAGCAGTTTATGGGTTCCATACCTATAGATGTCAGTGATTATTTCCACCAGGTTTGCTGGGTTCCAATAACCCCAGAAAGCAGTGCCAAAGGCCACTTTGGTTTCCCCTTCTTCTCCAACTGGTAATTTTCTACTATGGTTGCACTATTTTCCTGTTGAGAATTTTTTTTAGCATGTATTTATTTAACTTTTATTTTATATTGGAGTATAGTTGATTAATAATATTGTGTTAATTTCAGGTGTACAACAAAGTGATTCAGTTAGACATATAGATATATCTGTACTTTTTTCTGTTAAGAAATCTTGGCCTGGGAATCCCCACCCAGCGAACTGCAAAACTCCTTTAAGAAGGTGTTTTCCCATGTAATATTTTGTTTTGTTTTGTTTAAAAGAAGAATATTTAGAAAGGGCAGATATTTATTATTTCAAATACTTGGCTTCTACTTGTCATCTTCTTTAATGAGTAAATATCACATACATGCATAACCTGTTTGCCTTATAGAGAAAGAGGTCTTCCTAGAGATTGTTTCTTTCTGTTTATTTATTTGGCTATGCTGGGTCTTAGTTGTGGCATAAGGCACACAGCACACAGGATATTTAGTTGTGGCATGCAAACTCCTGGTTTGGGCATTTGGGATCCAGTTCCCCCAACAGGGATGAAACGTGGGCCCCTGCACTGGAAGCGCAGAGTCTTAGCCACTGGATCACTAGAGAAGTCTCTAGATGTTGTTTCCAGATCCTCATTTTACAGACAAGGAAACTAAAGCCCAAAAGGTATTGGACACTTATTTTACACTAAGCTGGAATAGCAACTCAGGGCTTCTCATTTCCAGGTCAACATCTATACTGACCTAGAACAGAAAGGGAGGGGAGATTGACTGAGAGAGAAAGAGGTTGACTGTCAATGTCTCAGGCCTTACTATTGGAGGTAAAGGGAGAAAGGTGAAATGTCAAGTTCAAGAGTGAAAATCACTTTTCTAAATCTTTTCATGGAGAAAAGCCTGAGGCTCTGGCAACCCCAGTCCTCTTGTACTGGGAGTGTCTAGGACACAGAGGAGTGTACATTGGTGGAGGGAAGGGAGGTGGGTAAGGACATGAGGAAAGGGAAAGTGAGAGAGAGAAATTTGAAAGAGCAATGTTTTGGTTCTTTTTATTAAAATAGGCTGTGTAGGAGCGGAAAATGGTTGTTCCAGCAGTGGGAGCTTGGAAGCAGAACAGCCAGGGCCGGGGGAGGGAGGCTGGCAGTCTCAATGTGCCAGGGAGCTTCGAGGCAGTGGGGGCGGGGGGAGCGAGTTGAAAAGTTGCTTTTTCGTGGTTGATTCATGTCAATGTATGGCAAAATCCTCCACAATATTGTAAAGTAATTAGCCTCCAATTAAAATAAGTTAATTAATTTTTTAGAAAAAGAAAAGTTGGTTTTGTAGACTACTGACTCTCATCCCATCCTCAGGGTCCTCTGAATAGCCCTCTGGCAGGCAAAGAGACATAGCCTGGCTCCAAACAGCCCCACAATTATGTTCATCATGGTTCTATCTGATTGTGCCAGTGTCATATTCGTGGCACTGTACGTGCACTAACTCATTTTATCCTCACAACCACCCCATTAAGTAAGTTTTATTATTACTGCATTTAAAAACTGCAAAAACAGAAGCTCAGAGACTTGAAGAAAGCTTTCCGAGGGCACACAGCTAGTCTTGGCCAAAGCCGGGGAGACAACCCAGGTCTGTTTCATCCTGAGGTCAGTGGATTTTGACTACCTCACTTTACTATTTCTCAAACATTAAAATGTAACTTCAGTGATTGTCTCCCAAGTTTTTCCCCTCTTTTTGGCCATGCCGCCTGGCATGTAGGAATCTTAGTTCCCCTACCAGGGACTGAACTCGCACTCCCTGCAGTGGGAACGTGGCGCCCTAATCACTGGACACCAAGGAAATCCTCTCATGCCTTTTTTTTTTTTTTTAAAGAAGTGTATTAATAGGTTTTAGAAAGATGTTCAACAAAACAGAGGCAGGTCAGTATAGAGGTTGACCTGGAAATGAGAAGAGCTGAGTTTTTGTTCCAGCTTAGTGTAAGGAAATAAGTGCCCTTGGGTTTCCTTGTCTGTAAAATGAGGGGCTGAAGGCCACATCTTTAGGAAGCCCTCTGAGGCAAATGAGTTACAATTATTTTAGTGGTGGGAGAACAGAAACAACTAAAAAGAAAAAACCCAAACACCAAGTATTAATATTAGCTGAGTGTGAACACCGGTCTTAATCCATTGACAAGGTTCATTATGGCGATACATCTTTCACCATCTTTCACATTATCCTGCATTATGATTTTCCTGTCTCCAGTTGTCTGCTTGCATTGCTGACGCTGAATTTTTTTGCCAGCTACACATAAACATTTTTCTGAATCTGAGGGAAATCTGCTCATTTTGTTTTTTCCACACTGCGATCTGTGTTAGAATTTGGACCCAAACTGTCAATGGCTAATTTACTGTAGTAATGTTGTAGTCTGTGTTAAATGTCTTCCAACTTTCTGTTGGGAATGCAGTGATGTCAGTTCTGGATTCTGAATTATAACTTTTTTCCTAATTTTTTAAGAACAGTATTGTCTATCACTGCTTTATAACAGCCATTTTTGAGGTCTACTGAATATCCCACAAAATTCATCCATTTAAAGTGAGTATTTCAGTGTTTTCTTTAGCATATTACCAAATTGTGAAGTAATCCTCACTAATGTTAGGACCTATCCATCACCCTCAAAAAAATTTTTACCTATTAAAAATCACTCCCCATTTCTCTCTCCACCCAGGCCCTGGCAACTACTGGTATGCTTTTATTATTCTAATATTTGTCTATACTGGAAATTTCATGTAATGGAACCATATAAAATATGTTCTTTTCTGACTGGCTTCTTTCACTAGGCATAATGTTTTCAATATTCATCCATATTATAACATATGTCAGTATTTTGTTCTTTTTATGGCCAAATAATAATCCACTGTGACATATACCACATTTTGATTATCCATCCATCAGCTGATGGACACTTAGTTTACTTCCATTTGTCTGGCTATTAGGAATAATGCTGTTGTAAAATCTTTGTATACAAGTTGTGTGATTTATTTTCAGATTACTTCTTCTCCAACACCACAGTTAAAAAGCATCAATTCTTTGCCAATCAGCCTTCTTCACAGTCCAACTCTCACATCCATACATGACCACTGGAAAAACCATAGCCTTGACTAGACGGACCTTAATTGGCAAAGTAATGCCTCTGCTTTTTATATGCTGTCTAGGTTGGTCATAACTTTCCTTCCAAGGAGTAAGCGTCTTTTAATTTCATGGCTGAAATCACCATCTGCAAGTCAGAGGTGGTGACTGATAGTGCCAGGCTGGGTCAGCACAGGAGTGGCCAGGAGGAGCTACCCCATGCCCAAGGTCAGGGCAGCAGCCAAGAGGAAATACCTCACGCCCGAGGTCAGGGCGGCAGTGGAGAGGAGCTACCCCATGCTCAAGGTCAGGGGGTGGCAGCCAAGAGGAGCAACCCCATTTCTAAGGAGTGGCGGCTACCCAGGCACAGGAGGGCTGAGAGGAGGTACTCCACGTTCAAGGTCAAGAGGGGCGGCTGTGAGGAGATACCCCTCGTCGAAGGCAAGGAGCAGTGGCTGCGCTTTGCTGGAGCAGCCTTGAAGAGATACCCCACATCCAAGGTAAGAGAAACCCAAGTAAAATGGTAGGTGTTGCAAGAGGGCATCAGAGGGCAGACACACTGAAACCATAATCACAGAAAACTAGCCAATCTGATCACATGGACCACAGCCTCTCTAACTCAATGAAACTAAGCCATGCCCTGTGGGGCCACCCAAGACGAGCAGGTCATGGTGAAGAGGTCTGACAGAATGTGGTCCACTGGAGAAGAGAATGGCAAGCCACTTCAGTATTCTTGCCTTGAGAACCCCATGAACATTATGAAAAGGCAAAATGATAGGATACTGAAAGGGGAACTCCCCTGGTCAGTAGGTGCCCAATATGCTACTGGAGATCAGTGGAGAAATAACTCCAGAAAGAATGAAGGGATGGAGCCAAAGCAAAAACAATAAATACCCAGCTGTGGATGTGACTGGTGATAGAAGCAAGGTCCGATGCTGTAAAGAGCAATATTGCATAGGAACCTGGAATGTCAGATCCATGAATCAAGGCAAACTGGAAGTGGTCAAATGAGATGGCAAGAGTGAACGTCAACATTCTAGGAATCAGTGAACTAAAATGGATTGGAATGGGTGAATTTAACTCAGATGACCATTATATCTATTACTGTGGGCACGAATCCCTTAGAAGAAATGGAGTAGCCATCATGGTCAACAAAAGAATCCAAAATGCACTACTTGGATGTAATCTTAAAAATGACAAAATGATCTCTGTTTCCAAGGCAAACCATTCAATATCACGGTAATCCAAGCCGATGCCCCAACCAGTAATGCTGAAGAAGCTGAAGTTGAATGATTCTATGAAGATCTACAAGACCTTTTAGAACTAACACACTAAAATGATGTGCTTTTCATTATAGGGGATTGGAATTCAAAAGTAGGAAGTCAAGAACACCTGGAGTAACAGGCAAATTTGGCCTTGGGGTACAGAATGAAGCAGGGCAAAGGCTAATAGAATTTTGCCAAGAGAACGCACTGGTCATAGCAAATACTCTCTTCCAACAACACAAGAGAAGACTCTACACATGGACATCACCAGATGGTCAACACCATAATTAGATTGATTATATTCTTTGCAGCCAAAGATGGAGAAGTTCTATACAGTCAGCAAATACAAGACCGGGAGCTGACTGTGGCTCAGATCATGAACTCCTTATTGCCAAATTCAGACTTAAATTGAAGAAAGTGGGGAAAACCACTAGACCATTCAGGTATGACCTAAATCAAATCACTTATGATTATAGAGTGGAAGTGAGAAACAGATTTAAGGGACTAGATCTGATAGAGTGCCTGATGAACTATGGACAGAGGTTTGTGACATTGTACAGGAGACAGGGATCAAGACCATCTCCATGGAAAGAAATGCAAAAAAGCAAAATGGTTGTCTGGGGAGGCCTTAAAAATAGCTGTGAAAAGAGAGAAGTGGAAAGCAAAGGAGAAAAGAAAAGATATAAGCATCTGAATGCAGAGTTCCAAAGAATAGCAAGGAGAGATAAAAAGCCTTCCTCAGCAATCAAGGCAAAGAAATAGAGGAAAACAACAGAATGGGAAAGACTAGAGAGGGATCTGTTCAAGAAAATTAGAGATATCAAAGGAATATTTCATGCAAAGATGGGCTCGATAAAGGACAGAAATGGTATGGACCTAACAGAAGCAGAAGATATGAAGAAGAGGTGGCAAGAATACACAGAAGAACTATACAAAAAAAGAGCTTCACGACCAAGATAACCACGATGGTGTAATCACTCACCTAGAGCCAGACATCCTGGAATGTGAAGTCAAGTGGGCCTTAGAAAGCATCACTACGAACAAAGCTAGTGGAGGTGATGGAATTCCAGTTGAGCTATTTCAAATCCTGAAAGATGATGCTGTGAAAGTGCTGCACTCAATATGTCAGCAAATTTGGAAAACTCGGCAGTGGCCACAGGACTGGAAAAGGTCAGTTTTCATTCCAATCCCAAAGAAAGGCAATGCCAAAGAATGCTCAGACTACCACACAATTGCACTCATCTCACATGCTAGTAAAGTAATGCTCAAAATTCTCCAAGCCAGGCTTCAACAGTATGTGAACTGTGAACTTGCAGATGTTCAAGCTGGTTTTAGAAAAGGCAGAGGATCCAGAGATCAAATTGCCAACATCCACTGGATCATGGAAAAAGCAAGAGAGTTCCAGAAAAACATCTATTTCTGCTTTATTGACTATGCCAAAGCCTTTGACTGTGTGGACCACAACATACTATGCAAAATTCTTAAAGAGTTGGGAATACCAGACCACCTGACCTGCCTCTTGAGAAATCTGTATGCAGGTCAGGAAGCAACAGTTAGAATTGGACATGGAACAACAGACTGGTTCCAAATCAGGAAAGGAGTACATCAAGGCTGTATATTGTCACCCTGATTATTTAACTTATATGCAGAGTACATCATGTGAAACGCTGGGCTGGAAGAAGCGCAAGCTGGAATCAAGATTGCCAGGTGAAATATCAATAACCTCAGATATGCAGATGACACCACCCTTATGGGAGAAAGTGAAGAAGAACTAAAGAGCCTCTTGATGAAAGTGAGTGAAAAAGTCAGCTTAAAACTCAACGTTCAGAAAGCTAAGTTCATGGCATCTGGTCCCATCACTTCATGGGAAATAGATGAGGAAACAGTGGAAACAGTGTCAGACTTTATTTTGGGGGCTCCAAAATCACCACAGATGGTGACTGCAGCTGTGAAATTAAAAGATGCTTACTCCTTGGGAGAAAAGTTATGACCAAACTACACAGCATATTAAAAAGCAAAGGTCCCTCTAGTCAAGGCTATGGTTTTTCCAGTATTCATGTATGAATGTGAGAGTTGGACCATAAAGAAAGCTGAGCATCAAAGAATTGATGCTTTCGAAGTGTGGTATTGGAGAAAACTCTTGAGAGTCCCTTGGACTGCAAGGAGATCCAACCAGTCCATCCTAAGGAAATCAGTCCTGAATATTCATTGGAAGGACTGATGCTGAAGCTGAAACTCCAATACTTTGGCCACCTAATGTGAAGAACGGACTCATTTGAAAAGACCCTGATACTGGAAAAGACTGAAGGCTGGAGGAGAAGGGACGGCAGAGGATGAGATGGTTTGATGGCATCACCGACTCAATGGACATGAGTTGGGTGAACTCTGGGCGTTGATGATGGACAGGGAGGCCTGGTGTGCTGCAGTCCATGGGGTCTCAAAGAATCAGACACAACTGAGCAACTGAACTGAACTAGTTTGTTTCCATGGGTTGGCTATTTGCAAACAATGCTGCAATAGAGGGGCTGGCACTTGTTGCAGCTGATGTCCTATAAGACATCACCTTGTCTCCAATGTGTATTATAGGATTATAGCTGTGCTTCTGGTCTCTACCTTGCTATATTTTAATAGCATTCCTCCAACTGTAAAAAACAAAACTGCATGTGTTGTTGTTGTTTAGTCACTAGGCTTTGTCTGACTCTTTTGCTTCCCCATGGACTGTAACCTGACAGGCTCCTTTGTCCATGGGATTTCCCAGACAAGTATCTTGGTTTGGGTTGCAATTTCCTTCTCCAGTGGATCTTCCCGACTCTGGGATCAAACCACGTCTTCTGCCTTGGCAAGTGAGTGTTATTTTTTTACCACTGAGCCACCAGGGAAGCCCAAAAATGTGTGTTTGTTCAGTTGCTAGGTCTTTGTGACCCCATGAACCGCAGCACACCAGGCTTCCCTGTGCTTCACCATCTCCTGGAGTTTGCTCAAATTCATATCCATCTCATCCCCCTTCTTCTCCCACCTTCAATGTTTCCCAGCATAACGGTCTTTTCCAATGAGTCGGCTCTCTGCGTCAGGTGGCCAAAGTATTAAAGCTTCAGCTTCAGCATCAATCCTTCCAGTGAATATTCAGGGTTCATTTCCTTTAGGATTAGATATTTTCAAAATCCTTGGGGAGCAAAATTGGCCTAGGTAAAAAGCATTCCCCTAGAGTCCAGCAAGGCAAGGGTGAGAACAGGACTAGTCCTCTGGAAAATTGTAGATTTACAATGGCTTGAATGTGAAAGCCTCCAGACTTAAAGGATTGATACTGCTAACTACAAATTGGTGCTTGCCAAGGGCATTTGCCATCTGCCTCTGTGGAGATTATACCCTGTGCTGCTGCTGCTGTTGACCTTCAACATGCCCTGAAGGGAGTCCAGGCTGGAGAGTGAGGCACTCTGTGCTCCAGGGAAACTGGTGGAACAAGTCTTTAGACAGATATTTTCAGGATCTGATTTCATGATCCCAATCCTTGCATTTCCTCATATCTGGAAAAGCACTAAACCCTTTCATAGTGACATCAGCTCCTCGTGACTAGCAGAAAACCTTTTGTAAAGTGAGTGCTTGATTGCATTGAACTCCCTCTTCACCAAAATCTTATAAGATTTTTTATTGACCTTCCGCCACTACCTCTATGGAGCAGTCTCTCAGAGTTATCTGAGGTGCTGTCTCCTGGGCTGCATTCCTCATTTTTCCCCTAATAAACTTAATTCACATCTCTCACATTGTGCATCTTTTTAGTCAACAATACTCTGATGCTGAAATTCCATGCTCCAGGTCGCCTTGAAGTATGACAAATATGTATGTTCTATTTCCCCAAAGAGTCCTCATTTCATATTATTTTATTCCTCTGGTGATAGTGATTTGTTAAACAAATAAAAAATTCTATTTCCATTGTATGCCTAGTGCTCTTATTTTTAACACAATCATGAATCAGAAAAATGATCCTTTGGCAAACCACATGCTCTGATTCTTGGCTGGAAATAAGTCTTCTTAGGCTTCGAGGTCCTTTCAAGTCTCTGAATGCTTTCACCTCAGGTCTGAAGGACCTTCCAGGGAGAGAGCACTTCGTTAGGACTCTGTAAGGACATAATGCAGGTTGTCAGAGCTCAATGGGCCTTTTTACTGATCTCCTTTGATTTTTTTCTATGTTCTGTTTATCACAATGGCCAGGCCAACCCTTCTACCCTCCTCTGAAATGCCTAATCTTTTCCTCAATTGGATAAATTATATCACTTTCTTCTTTTATTCAGTTCATTCACTGGACATGTATTTATTGAAGGCTTACTATGGGTTTCCCAGGTAGCGCTAGTGGTAAAGAACCTATCTGCCAGTGCAGGAGACATAAGAGAGAGGGGTTTGACCCCTGGGTTAGGAAGATCCCCTGGAGGAGGGCATGGCAATCCACTTCAGCATTCTTACCTGGAGAATTCTATGGAGAGAGGAACCTGGTAGGCTAGAGTCCATAGGGTCTCATAGAGTCGGACACGACTGAAGTGACTTAGCATGCACTATGGGCCAGTCAGTAGGCTAAATACTTTTGACACAATGGCAAAAAAAAAAAAAGCAAACTCACTCCCTGACTTTATGGAATTCTTGTCCTAGTGGTGTAATCGAGGAAAATCAATAGACACATAAATAATACTATTACAAAGTGATATAAGCACTTGAAAGGGAAAAAAAAATAAAAGGATTTTAGATAATAGCAGGACAGGCTAGAAGAAAGACAGCACAGAAAAGGTAATAATTAATCCATGATCTGAAAGACAAGAAAGATCAGCCATGGATAGAGTGAAGAAAAGAGAGTTACAGGAAAAGAGACCAGCATGTTCAAGGGCCCTGAGGTAGCTCTTTAGTAGTTAACTACAAAAATGGCCACAATCCTTTCTTCCCTCTCTCAACACTGTTTGTAATATGACTTTAGCTTCTCCCACCAAGTGGTAGAGTTAATTTTTACACCCCTAGAATCTGGGCGGGGCTTGTACCTTACTTTGACCAATAGTATATTGCCGAAGGCAGACTGTATCTGTTCAGAGCCTAGGCCTTAAGAGATCCTGCACTCTTCTCTTAGAGCCTGCCAGTTGCCTTATGATCAAGCCCAGTTTAGTTTACTAGAGGATGAGAGGCCACAAAACAGACATGCCATTCCAGCTGAAGCAAATTATCGTAGCCAGCCAGCCAGAAGCCCACCCACCAGCTGACCAAAATTCTAAGAGAAAATCCAACCAAGACCAGGTGAACCACTAGTTGAGGTCTGCCCAAATTGCCAAGGCAGGGAATTTTGAGCTCATCTTTTTACTTCCTGCTCCTACAACTTGATCATTTCCAGTTGCAAGTTGGAGAAGCTGAAAAGCCTGTGGTGCAATTCAGTCTGAGTCTGAAGGACTAAGAACTGGGGAGCCAATGGTCTAAGGCCCAGCCTGAGTTCAAAAGCCTGAGAACCAGGAGTACCAGAGTCTGAAGGCAAGAGAAGATGGATCCTGGGACGTTCCTGGTGGTCAAGTGGTTAAGAATCTTCCTTGCAGTGCAGGTGACCTGGGTTTAGGATCCCACATGCCGTGGAGCAACTAGGCCCCTGGGCTACAGCTACCAAGCCAAATCACCACGGCTAGAGAGAGTCCACGCACCACAACCAAAGATTCCACATACAGCAACTAAGACTGCACGCAACCAAATAAATAAGCACAAAGAAAGAGAAGGTGGATGCCTCAACACAAGTAGAGAGGGAATGTACACTTCCTTTGCCTTTTGTTCCATTCAGGCCCTCAGTGTTGGATAATGCCCATTCACATTGGTGAGGGCAGTCTTTTTCCAGTCTACTGAGTCAAGTGCTAATCTTTTCCAGAGACACTCACACAGACACATCCATAAATCATATTTTACCAGCTACCTGGGCATCTCTTAGCCCAGACAAGTTGACATGTAAAATTAACTGTCACACTATCTGTTAGGCATTGTATTAAGTGCTGGCAATACAGAAGTGATCTAATATGGAATAACCCTGCCCTCACAGAACTCTCAGTCCTTTTAATTTTTCTTAATTTCCCTTTATAATATTTGCAGTGAAGACTTTTCTTTCTTTAATTTCAGTAGTTATGAACTTCAGAATAAAGAACAGTAAACCCACTAATATTGCTTCCTGATGTCATCTTTCAATATGGGGATTTGGATTTCACATAATTTGGAAAGGTCATTAGAAACCTGAATACCAGACCAAATACTCCATGGCATTTATTTATTTTTATTTATTTTTTAATTGAGGTATAATTGCTTTACAATGTTGTATTAGTTTCTGCTGTGCAACCCCATGGAATTTAGATTTACTCTTCCTCTCCAAAGAAATAAAGATGGGGTGAATGGAAATATCTCACACACTTGTAAAGTAATGCTCAAAATTCTCCAAGCCAGGCTTCAGCAATACGTGAACTGCGAAATTCCAGATGTTCAAGCTGGTTTTAGAAAAGGCAGAGGAACCAGAGATCAAATTGCCAACATCGGCTGGATCATGGAAAAAGCAAGAGAGTTCCAGAAAAACATCTATTTCTGCTTTATTGACTGTGCCAAAGCCTTTGACTGTATGGATCACAATAAACTGTGGAAAATTCTGAAAGAGATGGGAATACTAGACCACCTGACCTGCCTCTTGAGAAACCTATATGCAGGTCAGGAAGCAACAGTTAGAACTGGACATGGAAAAACAGACTGGTTCCAAATAGGAAAGAGGAGTATGTCAAGGCTGTATATTGTCACCCTGATTATTTAACTTCTATGCAGAGTACATTATGAGAAATGCTGGGCTGGAAGAAGCACAAGCTGGAATCAAGATTGCCAGGAGAAATATCAATAACCTCAGATATGCAGAGGATACCACCCTTATGGCAGAAAGTGAAGAGGAACTAAAAAGCCTCTTGATGAAAGTGAAAGAGGAGAGTGAAAAAGTTGACTTAAAGCTCAATATTCAGAAAACGAACAACATGGCATCCGGTCCCATCACTTCATGGGAAATAGATGGGGAAACAGTGGAAACAGTGTCAGACTTTATTTTGGGGGGCTCCAAAATCACTGCCTATGGTGACTGCAGCCATGAAATTAGAAGACGCTTACTCTTTGGAAGAAAAGTTATGACCAACCTAGATAGTATGTTCAGAAGCAGAGACATTACTTTGCCAACTAAGGTCCGTCTAGTCAAGGCTATGGTTTTTCCAGTGGTCATGTATGGATGTAAGAGTTGGACTGTGAAGAAGGCTGAGAGTCAAAGAATTGATGCTTTTGAACTGTGGTGTTGGAGAAGACTCTTGAGACTCCCTTGGACTGCAAGGAGATCCAACCAGTCCATTCTAAAGGAGATCAGTCCTGGGTGTTCATTGGAAGGACTGATGCTAAAGTTGAAACTCCAGTACTTTGGCCATCTCATGCGAAGAGTTGACTCAGTGGAAAATACTGATGCTGGGAGGGATTGGGGGCAGGAGGAAAAGGGGACGACAAAGGATGAGATGGCTGGACGGCATCACCGACTCGATGGACATGGGTTTGGGTGAACTCTGGGAGTTGGTGATGGACAGGAAGGCCTGGTGTGCTGCAATTCATGGGGTCTCAAAGAGTCGGACATGACTGAGTGACTGAATTGAACTAAACTGAATGGAAATATTTCAGTTCAGTTATAGTTGTGATGATCAAATGATCATAGATATATGACCTCATTAAGAACCAAAGTGTCTGTGACATAACCCAAGAAAATCCATGAATCAAAGGAGAGTTAAGGACTCCAGCACTTATTTCCTGTGTACCATTTTCCCTCTCTAGTCTTGGTTGCCAGATCTCTTGAGTGTGTTGGACTAGATCAGTATTTTTAAAAATTGTGTTCTGCAGAGGTCTAGATCTCCAGGATCCCTATCCCCACTGCAAACGAATATATTATGTTTGAAGAAAAGTTTTCATGGCTTTAAAAATTGAAAACATGTATTATGTGATCCCAATGGTCTCATTAAGCTCTGAAGATCTATGAGTGTATAATTCATCATTATGACCTCTCACAAAAAATAATGCAATACCCTCCCCAGTTTCATTATTCTTAAGCAATCTGTCAACAAGAGGATTTCTTGGATAAAATTCTATAGATCTAAGTTTCTGTTAGACCCTATGATGGATACCAAAGTAGTTCAAGATGTGGTCTAAAACTTCTTACAATGCACATCAATTGATCATTAAAAATCCCCCAAGGTAGCTCATTTGCAGTTATTCTTCAGTGAGTCTTTTAAAATCGTTTCACCAGACCTCAAATCACAGAATCTTAGGGCTGGAAGGGACCTTAGGGATTTCCACAGAGATATCATTAAAATAAAACTAAATATCTCTTATTTGCCCTCCTTTTAAAAATGTTGTCTCAAGAGAACAGTGATATTAAAATCACACTGAAACATGTTTCCTCATTTGAGGATTTTAAAAATATTCTAAATATTGGGGTTCTTGGCTTTGTGCCCAGGATTTTGTCTTGTAGGATAGAAGTTTAGGATAAAAGACATTTCCAATTATAATTTCTCCCTGAAGAGGTCTTCTCCAGCTCAGTTCAATAATAGAGTAGTTACCTGGGGCAGGCAGCCTGGGGTTTCGCAAAAGGCTTTCAGATCTGAAAACATGCACAGTTGATAATTAAATTCCTCGTCCATCTGACCTAAATTTTTCTTTGGCTTTTGTGAGATTTGCCTGTACAGGTAGAATCCTATTTGAACAAGTTTGACCAGACACCAAAATTTCTAGTTTTAGCCTAATCTTCATGAAAGGGAAATGTACTGTTATAAGGTGTAGAGAAGAGCCATCTATTTGTAATTTCAATTTTTCTCACGTGAGGTGAATGTTTGTTATTGTACTTTATCTACAAAGAGTACAAGTTGGGGGTTAATGGAAGTATGGATGTGAGGGCAGATTTTGCCTGTTCCAGAATAGAAGTGTTTGAGAAAGAATATGCAGATTGCCTTTCTTCTGCACTACACTTGATCTTAGCCAAAAGACGGAGAAGTGACAGAGGAGTCTGGCGGGCTATAGTCCATGGGGTTGCAAAGAGTCAGACGCGACTGAGTAACTAACACTTTCACTTTTCTTCTATTCAGCTGTACAGGAGGTCCTTGAAATTCCCAAATATCACCATAATATGTGGTTTCCCTCATAAAGCCTCATATGCAAAAGAAGCATAGCCTTCTTAGATTCTCTCCACTTCTGCTCAGTTTCATTGCCAGCCCTAGAGGGTGGTTTTCCTTGGGGGGCCGTTTTTAACATGGGAAGTGGGAGTAGCGAAATTGTTTTGACTTCATAGGAGTTCCTGTTCCTAGCTGTGGAAACTGGGTGATTATCCAGGCTTAACAAGGGTTGGTCAACCATTGTCTCACTTTGAGCATTTGGGTTATAAAAATGAAGTTCAAGCTTGTGCCTCTGCAAAAAGGCAAATCATGACACGGCATGGACATCCTGGATTTCTCCTAAAGGTAGAGATCTCAACGTGAAGTCTGTGAGTGCCTAGGGTACATCATATTTGAAAACATGTAAATGTTTTCAGGAAGTTGGATTGATGCCTTGCAAGATTTTAGAAGACGACAACCTGTTCTAATGAAAGTATTTGCTTTGGAAATTACAGACATGTTAGTAAAGGGTATGTGTATGAGAGCAGTAAAGTGAATAGGTTTTGGCTTTAGTCAAGAGGTGGCGAGGATGGGGAATGTAACAGATACTGAAAGCGATGCTGTCAGAAATTGTAGATGGTTTTGCTTGGTGTTGGTTGAGTCCTGTCTTTTCCCAAAGGCCCAAACTACATATTTCTGCTTTCAATTTTAGCTCCGGGATCACAATCTCTCTAAAACTCTGTACCTGTATTCTTTCTTATTGGTTTTCCTTTACTCATAGATGATCCTTCCCACAGTCTGGCCTCTTACTCCTATTCACCAATGACCTTGTCCTCCATGTTGCCTCGGCCTCTTATCCCAGAATCTAATTTTCAAGCCTCCAACTCAGGGCACCATCTCCTAACTCTCCAGTTCACCTGCCTTAGAATCATAACCCAACAATCCCAACAAACCTCACAAGGGCCCTAAAATCTGCTGATCTTACCATCATTTCACTGCTTCTCAGCCCCTCATCTCTTCACTTCCCTCCTGGCGTTGAATTCTGTGGCCCATCATTCTAGTACACTCTTGTACACATCCTCAGTTTCTTTGTAGCCATCCTCCTCTGTTATTCTCACCTGGTAAACTGCCTATCTGGTTAAATCACCTCTCCACCAGCACTGGACCTGCATCCGTGCAGCCCATTAGAGCTGGAGAAAACAACAGGCTCTGCTGACTGCTTTGGCTTTAACTCCAAGACCACAAACTTCCCAGAGCCACTGAGTGGGACTCAGCATCCTGTTATGTTCCCCCAGGCCTTCATTACACAGGCGTAAAGGATGATTTCATACCATCCCTGTTCTTCTTAAACCTACTACAGTAGGTTCCCTACATATGAATGAGTTCCATCAAGAGCACATTCATAAGTATGTTTAGTTCCTAAGTCCAACAAAGTTAGCTTTGGTACCCAACTAACACAATTGGCTATATAATATACTATAGGACTGCATTCACAAACTGGTTTAATTCTATTTAAAGAGCACATTTTGCAGCTAAATGAGAAACTCTCTAGGTGCCATTTGAACAGCACTGCCAGATGGATGCTCATGACCTACACATATATGCATAAACCCATACCTGCTCACAACACTCTCACACACTCCCCCTCTAGAGGGGCCATGAAAGATGTATGACCTTCAGTAATGGTGGGCCAGTGACAGATGACCTTGCCTTTTTCTGCAATGGGTCCATGGCAGGACTCAGAGAGCTGCAGAGTCCAGAGGCAGAAAACATTTTCACCCTCAGCCTTATTCTGTTACTGCTTAAAATTCCACTTTTTGACAATGCATTCAGCAAGGTTGTGCTTTACAATAATTTTACCTGGACTGCCACTCAGTGGCCATTTGGAGAAATACCCAGAAGAGACCTGCCAGTTCTGTAAATTCTCTAATGAGTTTGCTGCTGCTGCTGCTGCTGCTGCTGCTGCTAAGTCGCTTCAGTCATGTCCGACTCTGTGCAACCCCACAGACGGCAGCCCACCAGGCTCTCCTGTCCCTGGGGTTCTCCAGGCAAGAACACTGGAGTGGGTTGCCATTTCCTTCTCCAATGCGTGAAAGTGAAGTCACTCAGTCGTGTCTGACTCTTTGCAACCCCATGGACTGCAGCCTACCAGGCTCCTCCATCCATGGGATTTTCCAGGCCAGAATACTAGAGTGGGGTGCCATTGCCTTCTCCCCTAGTGAGTTTAGGGAGAGTTAAATATGAAGGTGTGAACTATATTTTGCGGCTTCCCAGGTGGCTCAGTGGTAAAAAAAAAAAATCCACCTGCTAATGCAGGAGATGTGGGTTCAATCCCTGGGTTGGGAAGATCCCCAGAGAAGGAAATGACAACTCACTCTAGTATTCTTGCCTGGAGAATTCCATGAACAGAGGAGCCTAGCAGGCTACAGTCCATGGAGTCACAAAGAGTCAGAGGTGACTGAGCATGCACGAGCTACACTTTAGTTTCCTAATTTGTTTGTTTGTATTTAAAAAAAAAAAGCTGAAATCCATGTTAATTAGCGTTCATAAATTTTAAGCAGTAAGAGTCTTTAAGGATAGGATCTTGTAATTGTCCTATTTACTAACTTATTTAAAAGTCTCATCACAGGTATTTTCAGGAGATTCAGGAGGTGCTACAAGGATTCTTCTACAAGTGTTTCCTCTCTCAAGATCCCCCAGACACCCACTCCCTGTGAAGTCATTCTACTTCTGTTCTCCTCCCTGCCCCTTTCCTTGGGAACTTGTTTCTGGGATACAGTTTACACTCTTATCAGTCCATCTGTAATCTCTCACACAGTTTTCTAAATTTGGGGTGAAAGGTGAGTGTAGAGGGTGTTAGAGTCAGGGGCAAGGCATAATAAGGGGAAACACTGAGTTATGTAACAAAATATTCTAAAATAATGACTTTCTTGAAGATCTCTTAATTTTTTAACTTCATGAAAGGTTTTTAAAGTAGGTTTTAAACCCACTGATTACAAAAAAAATGCTTTTAAAAATTATTTTATTGTTGACATTGGAAAATATGAATGCTTGTTTCAGTGCAGGAGTTTCCCAAAAGTCTGAGAGCCAAATTTATAATCAGCATCCATGATTTTATAACTTCCAATTGCTTCTTGTCTCAGTGTAAAAGCCAGATACCTTACTCAAGTTTGCAAGATTTTACACAATCTAACCTCCTATTACCTCTCTGATTTCATTTCTGGCTACTATCCCTCCCAGTCTGCTCCAGCCACCCTGACTGGCTTACTGAAACACTCATTCCCCTGTATCCTCATGACTTGTCGTCTCCTCAAATGTTACCTTCTCTCCAAGGCCTCTCTCTAAAACGTGAACCCCATCCCCTATATCCCTTTCCTACTTTTCTCCAAAGAACTTATTACCCTCTGCTATATCATATACAGCTCATTTCTTTATTGTGCATCTCCTTAGCTCTTTAAAGATAAGCTCTAAGATGGCAGGGATTTTGTCTGTTGTTTTAGAGTTGTATCCTCAATGCCTAGAATAATGCAAAACATAAAGTACATGTGAGTGCATGCTCAGTTGCCAAGTTGTATCCATTTCTTTGGGACCCCATGGACTGTAGCCCACGAGGCTGCTTTGTTCATGGAGTTTTCCAGGCAAGAATACTGGAGTGGATGGCCATCTCCTCCTCCAGGGGACGTTCCCAACCCAGGGATCGAACCCACATCTCCTGCATTGTCAGGCAGAGTCTTTACCACTGAGCCACTTGGGAAGCCTTCACAAAGTACACAATAAGTATTGAATGAATGCCCCATGTTCATTGCAGGACTGTATACAATAATCAAGACATAGAAACAAAGTATTCATCAACAGACAAGTGGATAAAGAAAATATGCCACACACGGTTGCAAAAATGGATGGAACTTGAGGACATTATGCTAAGTGAAATAAGTTAGAGAGAGAAAGACAAATACTGCTTGATCTCACTTATTTGTAGAATTTTTAAAAAAAACTCATAGAAGCAGAGATCAGGTTGTGGTTGCCAGAGACAAGAGGTGGGAGAATTGTTTGAAGGCTGTCAAAAGGTAGAAACTTCCAGCTGTAAGATAAGTAGGTTCTGGAGATGGAATGTACATCATGTTGACTATAGTTAACAATAATCTATATTTGAAAGTTGCTAAGAGACTAAGTCTTAAAAATTCTTATCAGAAGGGGAAAAATGTGTAATTATGTGAGGTGATGGATGTTAACTAAACATATTGTGGCAATCATTTTGCTCCAAGAGAAGGGGGCACTCTTTCTGTCCCCTTCTGATGTCTATGTCAGAAGCTTTCTCTATCTCTTTTATACTTTAATAACACTTTATTACAGAAAAGCTCTGAGCATCAAACCTCATCACTGGCCCGGGATCGAAATCCTCTCCTCTGAAGGCCAAGAATCCCAAGAATCACAAGGTAGCAGCAACTTTTCACTACCATTACTAATAATCATGATACAATCATGTTACTATTATTAAGGTCTTCCCAGGTGGCACAATGGTAAAGGATCCGCCTGCCAATGCAGGATCCCTGAGTTGGGAAGATGCCCTGGAGAAGGAAATGGCAACCCACTTCAGTATTCTTGCCTGAAGAATTCCATGAACAGAGAAGCCTGGTGGGCTACAGTCCATGGGGTCGCAGTTGGACATGACTGAGTAACTGAGCACACACATTACTATTATTAGATTATAGAGTGGTAACTGCTAAAACCAAGGCATATACATGAACTTGGGGATCACAGTTGAAGTGACTGCTTCAATTTTGGGGCAGGAGGTGGTTAGAGAGAAGGTCACAGACTTGGTGTTCAAGATTATACAGGAGTTCACTAAATTGCTAATTAGAGAAAGCTGCTGCTGCTGCTGCTGCTGCTGCTAAGTCGCTTCAGTTGTGTCTGACTCTGTGCGACCCCATAGATGGCAGCCCACCAGGCTCCGCTGTCCCTGGGGTTCTCCAGGCAAGAACACTGGAGTGGCTTGCCATTTCCTTCTCCAATGCAGGAAAGTGAAAAGTGAAAGTGAAGTCGTCCAGTCGTGTCCGACTCTTCGTGACCCCATGGACTGCAGCCCACCAAGCTCCTCCGCCCATGGGATTTTCCAGGCAGGAGTACTGGAGTGGTTCGCCAGTGCTTTCTCTGAATTAGAGAAAGGAAGCACCTCAAAACTGAGAGAGTTGCACTAGGCCCCTCACCCACAACATGCATTTTGAGATAGCATTGACACAATGTGAGTCATCCCTGGCTATAAAACAATTGACATGAATCTTGAAGAAAAGCAGATTTCTAAACAAATACATAGTTGGTTAACATAACCTAAGGAAGACATTTCCATGAGAGAAACTCATTGGTTAGTTCGAGATTTGAGATAAAGTTAAGCTCAGGTGGACAGGTGTCGTCATGATAACACAGGATTAGAAAAGGAAAGAAAAAAAGGTCTGTCACTTGCAGTTTTATTTGCTCCTGATGCTTGGGCACCTCTGGCCTCCCTACCGAGGCTATTAACACTCTTGGTAGTATTAATTTATATGTGATGTTCTCCGGAATAGAAACTGCGTTTCTTATCTCTGTAACCTCTAAGCCTAGTGCAACACTTGGCACACATAAGGTGCTTAATAAATATTTAGTAAATGAATGACTATATGAATCAGTGAAGAAATAAATTTATGAATCAATAAACAAACAAAAAATGAAGACTTTATTAGTGAAATCTTGTTAGTGAAAGGCTCCTAAGCAGGCTACACAGAGCTTCCAATTTCTTGGACCACCCACTGTATTGGTTTATTGCATCCTGTTATCATCAGGAATCGTGCATGCATTGTTTTTCCAGTAGCAGAGATGGCTTGTAAGCATCAACTGGTAAATTCAATCGCTTAGACTATGGTTTAAAAGGAGGCCAAGTCCATGGCTTGGTTTTCATGCATGCTAGTTCACTTAATTCTGTAGTCTGCCCATAGAATGCATTCCTAACTCTAGACAGGTAACTTGTAAATGTGAGCCAGTTGAGAACTTGGTGAAGCCTGCAGGTAAAATTATCTGTCCTGCTGATGGTCTATCAGGAGTTTTCATCTTGGGACAGGACACCAGGTCCTCCTCATTAGGTCTCTTGGCTCCTTAAAGACACCAAGTACAAAGAAAGCTGCCGGGAATGACTGTGGGGTGAGTATCTTTCGGGATCACTCTCAGCACAGGGCAGTGCTGTGCCCCACTGCTTGCATCACCCTGAAATGAAGCGCTCAGTCATCATGGACATGGTGCAGCCCCTGGCCATTGAGCTGTTTCTTTTGAACAAACCCATCAGCATCTTCTCTCAGCCACCTGACCTGCCTTGCAAATGATAAAGTCTTTCTTCTGGCTATTTCAAAATGGTAAAGATGTTACTGCTGCACTAGAATCTTCAAGAATCACATCCAGGGAACTAGGCTATTCTCAGCGGGAGACAAGATACTTACCCCTTACTGGGAGGAAAATGAATGCAGTTACCAGCTTTAACTCACAAGGGATACAAAACAAATAGATCCCGAAAATGAAAAGCTCTACTTTAAAGTAAAAAGTACCATGATGCCAACAGCAGAATATTCCTGGCAATCCTCAGATTAAGCAGCGGCAACATGAATAAATGAAATGCTGTGGTATGTTGGCAGTGTGTAACAGCGCCATCTCCCAGTGCTTCAGGTCAGCGCTTGAGCTTTGTCAGCTAGGAAATTAGGAAGATGTGAATGCTTGGAGGAAAATGACACAGATGCAGTTCCCTGTGGGACAAATGGAAAGGTTTCAAGTAAAGGAACCCAGCAGAAGGTCTCAAAGATGAAAGTCAAGCTCACTTAGAATCGCACTTTCAAACAGCTCAGGTTTATTTCAAATCATATCTTCTATACTTAGCCAAGTGAATAACAGCTGGAACCTGAAACATCAGGGGCCCAAGCCAGGAGAGAATAGACTACCCTGAAACAATATACACTGATTAAATTCAACTTGGTGCAGTTTCGTTCCAGTGTGACTTAATTTGTATTGTGTCTGGTTATTGATCTGTGGCCTGGGTGTAGCCACACTCTCTTCACAGCTAGTACATTTTGAAGCGCTGCCCACAAAGAGGAAAACATGCAAATCTGAGGTCTTCTTAAGTGCTGTGGTTCTGCGGTGGAATTCTCTATGGCCGTTAAAGATGACAAGGTTGCGGACCTTTGTTGAGCTATGGAAATGTGTATACACACTAATGTTAAGTGAAACAGTGTGTACACATTGATTACAGCCCCTGCAGGAACCCGGTCTGTACATCAGCTAAGATCACAAGTGAACTTAGAGTGACACAAATAGAATTAAATGTGCAGGAGATTCTGAGTCTTTTGATCCCAATAGAGTTGTTTAAGCTCACAATAAAAATAAATGAAACAGGTAAAAATAAATATATCACTGTGGTTCTAAACCTGTGTAGTTGTGAAGCATATATTGAAATCCAAATCCATCAACTCCAGAAAGGGAGCAGACAGCAGAAGGATGACATGGTGACACAGCAAACAAAGGGGCTTGCCTAGAAACACATCACTGAGACTGTCAGTGATGGGCGAAAGTGGAATTTTAATGATACCGTCGATAAACTGGACAAGCACTATGCAATCTGTTTGAACAGGATTCCCTTCCCCACAATTAAGGGGGACTGTTTACTTTTCATATGCCTGCATTTTGAATCATGTGTGTAGATACCTGTGTTTTCAAATAAATCTGACTGTTAGAGAAATGTCAGGCCAAAAGCCCAGGCACTCGGCTTTGTTTCTGGAGGTTGGAATGGAGGGCCCGTTAGAGGGCTGGGACAGTGGAGGATCTGAACGGCTGGATACTGAAGCCATCACCCAAACACCACCTACCTAGACTCTCTCACAGACAGGGGCAATAAAGCTGTGGCTTCACCACCCACACTGCTGGGACATGCCTGCCCTCTCTCCAGTTAACTTGGCCAGACATATGACTGCACCTGGCCAGAAGCTGAGCAGCACTGGCTTGTGTTTTGCTATGCTTTTCCCACCTTTCGGTCTTTGTCCTCTTCTGCACCTTTATCAGCAGAGAAGAGGAAAGGGAGGCCATACAGTTCCCGGGCCTAGACTGCAGCCGGCCCTCCCTAGTTGCACACCAGAGGCGGCAGCACGCAGACCGCTGTGCTGTTGCCATTAAGTGGGCACAGCAATGAGCAAAGTTCACATGGCTTCCCCAGCGCAAGGCTTGCCAGAGCCTCACGGTGTTTCCTCTGATTTCATTAACTGAAAATTGGTGGTAATTGGAAATTTACTCTATGCAAATAAGTCATGTGATGAAAAATACAAAGAGTGACTTCTTTGCTTATAAAGTTCACTGCTGTATTTATATTTCGTAAGAAACCGACGACTATGAAAAGGTTGCTACCAGTAACGCCATTGATGACTGATATAATCATACCATTTTCTTCATCTGTGAAATAAGGAGATTGGTACTAAAAGATCTGTAAAGATTTATTGGATTTTGCTAGTTAAGTGGAGAGTTTAGTGTGATGTGGACATCCCTGGTGGCTCAGCTGGTAAACAATCTGCCTGCAATGCTGGAGGCCTAGGTTCGATCCCTGGGTTGGGAAGATGCCCTGGAGAAAGGAAAGGCTACCCACTCCAGTATTCTGGCCTAGAGAATTCCATGGACTCTATAGTCCATGGGGTCGCAAAGAGTCAGACACAACTGAACGACTTTCACTTCACTTAGTGTGATGTGAGTGAGTTCATGTCAAATTCACATTCCCTTTCCCCAGTTTGTGGTTTAGATCACCTGTGCCATGATCTTCTTCCTGCTTTTCTAATACCAAGGTTGCCGTGTTCTGATTTAATGAGAAGTGACTAAAACAGACACATGGATGATAAACAAGGAGCCTCTTGGAATCAGCATGCAGCAGGTGTTAAGTCCACACCTCATGGTAAATAAAGTCACCCAGAAGAAGGGATGTGTTTCGTCTCAGAATGGTGTTGGTAGCTTTTCTAAACTTACAGGATAGATTAGAGGCACTGTTCTCGGAACTGCATCTTCAGGGATGATACCAACAGTGAAGTGAGAGGGGATGGGATTGGCATTTCTGACAGCTTTAGAGAGGATGGGAAAGCTAATGTACTGTCTCTGCCAAGGCCATGAGTTATAGCTTTATGTAACACTGTCCTCAGAAATACAACTCTCCACTGATTGATCAACACAACAAAACCATCCATCCCGGGAGGTCCCTGATAAAATGCCCAATGGTACTGCCTCAGAGACCCTAACAGGGCTGCACGCCCACATCCAGCCTCCCAAATGCGAATACGAGGGGGCCAAACGGAGCCTCAGCCAAGGTCTTTATTTTATAGACTGAGTTCAGGGAAGGGTTAACCTGTACTAATCCAAAGACAGGAACAAAAACTGAAGTGGAAACACAGCCACTTATAATGAATGTTGATACACTACTCACTGAAGCCTCTGAACCAGGTGACAAAGTGATGGACCTGGTCCAAGGGGACAATGGCAGGAGCAATTGCCTGAATAATTATCTGGCTGGCATCACAGAGCCGGCCTGTTGGGGAAGCCAGTACTGGCATTCATCCTTGCACAGCTGCTGACTTTGAATGGAGAATCCTTTGTTCTCTTTTGCTGACAAGTAGGCTAATGACAAGTAGGTGATAGCATCATCGACTCAATGCTCATGAATTTGAGCAAACTCCGGGAGATAGTGGAGGACAGAAACCTGGCATGCTGCAGTCCAGGGGGTCACCAAGAGTCAGACACGAATTAGTGACAGAACAACAACAACAACAAGGCTAACGCAGGGCCCTCAGGCAGATCTCTGCAAAAGATGGAGACTTCCAGCAGGAGACATCACCATCAAAGAGTCTAGGCATATGTATGGTATGAGGGCGAATGTTTACTGAGCCCTTCCTGTGTGTCAATAACTGGCAAAAAGAGATGGCATGTTCAGAACAGGTAAACAAGGAGAATTTCATAAAGAGAATGTTTGCAAAGGTATGGGTAGCATTAGAGTAACCAACAAAGGATGCCAAAGCACCAGAGCTGCTGCTAGGGCACTTAACTTACTGAGGGGTGCAAAGTGTCAACTGTGCCTGAAAGAAGCTGTGGGTGGCTATGTGGAAAGGGACACAGCCAAGATGCTGCATTGAAGCAAAGAGGAAAGCTGGTGAATAAATTACACTGCCCTCACGCTCCTCTTATTTCCAGCCTCCTGTTACTGCTGCCCATTGGCATCATCCAAACAGAAGCCAGAGGGCATGGGAGCCTGTTGATGCCATCCTTTGAGACCTTTCTCCTGGAGCATTCCCTGGCATGCAAGTGGCCAAGCCTAGGCACTGTCAGTGCCAGGATTCCATCCCTGGTCCAGGAACTAACCTTCTGCAAGCCATATGGCATGGCCAAAAAGAAAAAAGAGAAAAACAGTTGATAAGCCCCTTTTCCTGGTAACAGAGCAGTGGGAGAAGGACCTGGAGGAGCAGGCAGAGAACAGCCGGCACTCCCTCATGTTACAAGTAAGCAAAATGAGGCAACATGACTTGATCAGCAAGGGAGGGGTGGAGCTGAGACTCAAACCCAGAGCAATCTGACTCCAGAGCCCATATGCAACTGCTCTATCAGATTCTTCATTTCTGCCCCCCCATTCCCATCTCATCCCCTTTCAGTTCCCTCTACACATACTCCATGCTATGGCCAAGGAGTTTCCTGCTTTCAGATGGTAGGCTTTTGCATATTCTGTTTCCAGCTAAACCACTGCTGTTCCAAGAAATCTCCTCAAGCTGAAGTTGCTGAGGCATCTCCCTCTTCTGAAGTCCTGGAGGGCATCGCCTCAGCGTGGAGACTGAGCTCCTTCAAGGCAGCGACTTTGTCCACCGTGTTTGCTTCATCCCCAGGATCGAGCCCAGGGCCGGATAGATAGCAATTAAATCAGGTTTGTGGGTTGAATTTTCAGCCCAAACAAAGGAAAGAGGAGCACAATCTCACAAAGCTAAGAGAGTTAAAAAAAAAAAAAAAAACTGAAAAATTTAAACTAGGTATTTCAAAACTCACATTATTCTAGGCTTCATATTTTATTTATATCCCAAACAGAATTTATTATAATTTTGCTTTTCTGGATTTAATTGAAACAGACACACTAATGACATTTAAAAAATATTTCTGGGGGAAAAAAAGCCTTTCAAAATACGTGAAAACATGTATATAGGGACACACACTTTTTCTTTTGCCTCAGGCTCCAATATAGCTTGGAACAGCACTGTTGGATTCTCTACTTAAGTTTCTGACATTTTGTTCATCATAGATTATTTTGTATTAAGTTGGATGCTAACAATACTGCATTAAGGGGCACTTACTTGGGGGTACAGTGGTTAAGACTCCACTTTTCCACTGCAGGGGGCTCAAGTTTGATCCTTGGTCTGGGAACTAGGATCCCATATGCCTCAGGATAAGGCAAAAAAATAAATAAATAAAATATATGACATTAAAATATTTACAATTAATATTTTAAAAACAGTGATGAATATACATAAAAATGATTATACATTTAAATGTCACATGATGATTTACTAGAGACACTACCAAGTCTTCATGAATAAAACTGGGAGAAGAATAGAAAAAATAATAAATACTGTGTTAAGAGAAATATTGTTTGATTCCACTTATCAAGGTACCAATAGTCAAATTTATAGAGTCAGAAGGTACACTGGTAGATGCTAGGATCTAGGGAGTGAGTGTGGGATGGGGAGGGAGAATGGGGAGTTAGTGCTTAATGGGGCAGAGTTTTGGTTTAGGAAAGTGAAAAATTCAGGAGATGGATGATAGGGGGAAGAGTAGACCAACAATGTGAATGTACTTAGTGCCACCAAACTGTACAGCTAAATATGGTTAAAATAGTATGTTTTTATCATGTGACTTTTATCACAATAACATTTTAAAAAATAATCACATATAAATATTTTAACGAAGGAAAATAAATAGAAATACTGCATTAAAATCTGAGATTTGGGTACCTCCTTAGCTTCTGGCCTGGAGAATTCCATGGACTGTATAGTCCATGGGGTCGCAAAGAGTCGGACACGACTGGGCAAATTTCACTTCACTTCACTTTAGCTTCTGCAGCAGAGGCAAGTGCCTCACTGGCACTGAGGCCAAGGCAGTGGCTAGGGGGCTGGAGGAAAGAGAACTCAAAGGGCTGCTGAGGAGCAGCATCCACGGAAGTGATATTCTAGCCTCTTTTACTTACATTTCAGAACCAGTCAGTAAAAGGGGTCATGTGAGTCAATCATTAGCCTATGTCCCATTAGGTCAGGGAAATTAAAGTATGTCACAAGCAGAGGGACCGGTGAAGAGAGAAAGACCTTTTCATTCAGAATCTCTTAACTTCATATCAGTTAAAGGATTTTGACATGGGAAAGCTTCAAACAAAGACTGAACTGGGGGTGGACTCTCTTTCCCCCTTCCTTATCTGATGTGTACCTTGTGGTCAAGAACATGATTTACAAAGGACCTGCTACAGGGTCCCAAACAAAGAGCACAGAGGAAGTTTTCAGCCCTTGTCCCCACTTGGAAACCCCTCAGGAATTCATTTTAATTCTGTTTATTTTTAAATGTTCTTAAGATATTTAATTAGGTTTAAAAAATACCACCAAAATTAAGCTAAAAAGAGTGTCTCAATGAAAATCTATTTTTACCTCATCAAAATATGGTGAACTGCACACACACACACACACACACACACACACACACACACACACACCCAATAGCACTTATTTCATCTTGTGAATTTCAAATGAATTAATAGCATCTTTAGTGCCTAACAAGGTGCCCAGCACTTAGTAAGTGCTCAGTTAATGGCAGCCACCATTAGTATTGCCACTGGGGCATACTAATGAACGAGAAGCAATTTTGCTCAGTTTGAGAAATAGATGACAGTTCACTCAGCTACTTTTAAAATTAAGACTTGAAACCGTACACACTATTTACGAGTAGTTAAAAGACTTTCTTCCATTTTATATGATGGACATTCTTAGGTGTAGGAGACAGGGAGAGAGGGAGATGAGACACAGAAGTTGAGGGGAGAGGACAGATTGAGTCATAAGGAAGAGAAAGAAAAGGGGAAAGCGCCAAATCCAGAAACAGAGAGAGAGGATAAAATCAGTCCAAAGAGAGAGCCAGAGGAAAACGGTAAGATGGGCAGCAGAAAAGAGAGGGAGACAGGCAGGGAGCTGCAGACCCGGCAGGCTCTGAGTGTGCAACTTACCATTGTGTTCTGTTCTCCTCAACTCTGGCCTTCAGAGGGAGTCATCATTACCCTTTGAAATATATGGCTTTTTGGCTCTTGAAAGCAACTTTTCTGCCTTTTCCCTCCTAAACTTCAAAGGTTTATTTCTAAAATAAAATTCAATTTTTCCATGAAAGATTGAGAGTGTTATACCTGCACAAAGATGCAGGGATGATTTAGGGTTTAGACACGTGCTTTGAATATTTATTTTTATATATTTATTTGGCTGCACCAGCTCTTAGTTGCAGCACATAGGATCTTTACTTGCAGCCTGAGAACTCTTAGTTGCAGCATGTGGGATCTAGTTCCCCAAACATGGATCAAACCCAGGTCCCCTGCATTGGGAGCACAGAGCTTTAGTCCCCGGACCGCCAGGGAAGTCCCTAGATGTGTGCTTTGGAAGATGAAAAATTGGTCAGCAAGTCGAAAGTCCTTTGGTCATTGGGAAACTGGAAGTTTGTCCTTTGGCCATTGGGAAGCTGTCAGAATGACTCAGATCTGTTCTTTGAGGCTGCATCATACTAATAAGTTCAGAAAATTACTCGTAGAGTAATATGGCCCCTTAGTTCTTCTGTTCCTGGAAACAGAAGCAGAGTGGGCTCCACAGATTGAAGATCTTCCCCTTTGCCTGTAAGCCTTAAGCCAGAACATTTCAAATAATTGGCCACATGGGAATGTTGAAGGAGTTAGACATTTTCTGCCTTCTACCTGTTAGAGGTTTAAATCTATGGTGGAGTAGGGTAGGGTTGGAAGGCTGGAGGTGAAGTGTGGCTAGTCCCCTTCTCAGCTTGTTCTGCTAGTCTAGAGATAGCCAGGATTTTGAGTCTTCATGAACCTCTTTCCAAGTCTGTGACTTCAGGGCTGATGATCTAGCTTAGGGGTTGACAAATGTTTTATCTAAAGGGCCAGCTACTAGGTTTGTGGGCCATACAGTCTCTTTCACAATTAATCAACTCCACTGTTGTAGCACACATGTAGCTGTCAATAATATTTAAATGAATGAGCATGGCTGTGTTCCAATAAAATTTTATTTGTGGACACTGAAATTTCAATTTTACATAATTATCATGTGTCACAAAGTAGTTTTCTTTTGATATTTTTTGACCATTTAGAAATATACAAACCATTCTTAGCTTGCAAAACATGTGTCCAAGCACAGGTGGTGGGCCAGATTCACTCATGGGCCATACTTTGCTGACCCCTGGTCTACTTACAGGGTTAGAAAGAAACTGAGGAACAGTGAAGAGTGATGTTTCTAAAATCCCAGGCCCCACTTCTGTGCAAGGAAAAATTTCCCCTGAAGCAGTTTCATTGTATAAAGAGCAATCCTCAACCCCCTCACCAGAACCTGATTTCTCAATGCCTGACCTCCTCAAATAATTGAAGTATTAACAAATTGCTATAAAAGAAATATCACCCTTGCCTTCTAATTCCAATTCCTGACTCCATTTTTAGAGGTTAATGAATTTGGAGAATGAATGAGGTAAGTCCCATCATCAGATAAATTAAAGACTCTTACACTAAGAAACAACTCACTGAACAGAACTGATGAAATCTGAACCAATTTAAAGAACTAACCAATGAGAAAATTGGCAGAAGCTGCAGCAACTATCATGTTCAAAGATGCATATAACTTTCCAAAAAGACATGCACACTGTCTCAGTACAGATATCAGATATTTGAATAATTCTGGTCCTGTAAATGTGCACAGAGCTCCCCACAACCTCCAGGGTCCCCAGGTTATGAACTATGAACTAGCATAGCGGGAACTAAAGCTCATTAAAGAGAAACGACTTATATGATGTCACACACTTTGTCACATAGGGGGTGGGGAGACACTTGGATTAAGCTCCCAAACAAAAAAGCCAAAGGCTACAATTCTTAGCTCCACCAGAGGCTGATAAAGGTGGAGACAAGGATGCCTCAGGTTGACCAAGAATTCTCCCCAAGGACCAGGATCCACAAGGAATTGAGAGTAGGAGTGGTGTCAGGTAGAGAATAAGGTGGGCCAGCAAAAAAACTGAAAAGTAAACATCATCCTTTTAGAAACCTATTAAGAGCTCCCACTCTGAGCCATGAACAATAGTAGGGGTGTTTTAGACACCTTGCCCTCTTTCAGTTCACACAATTAGTCTGCACTACAGTTCCTGCATTACAGATGAGGAACCTGAGTGGTGCAGAGGTCTGCTAAAATAGCTGTTAAGCTGGTGGCTTAAAGCTCAACATTCAGAAAACGAAGATCATGGCATCTAGTCCCATCACTTTATGGGAAATAGATGGGGAAACAGTGGAAAAAGTGTCAGACTTCATTTTGGGGGCTCCAAAATCACTGTAGATGGTGACTGCAGCCATGAAATTAAAAGACGCTTACTCCTTGGAAGAAAAGTTATGACCAACCTAGATAGTATATTCAAAAGCAGAGACATTACTTTGCTGACTAAGGTCCGTCTAGTCAAGGAAGGCTATGGTTTTTCCTGTGGTCATGTATAGATGTGAGGGTTGGACTGTGAAGAAAGCTGAGTGCCGAAGAATTGATGCTTTTGTACTGTGGTGTTGGAGAAGACTCTTGAGAGTCCCTTGGACTGCAAGGAGATCCAACCAGTCCATTCTGAAGGAGATCAACCCTGGGATTTCTTTGGAAGGACTGATGCTAAAGCTGAAACTCCAGTACTTTGGCCACCTCACATGAAGAGTTGACTCATTGGAAAAGACTCTGATGCTGGGAGGGATTGGGGGCAGGAGGAGAAGGGGACGACCGAGGATGAGATGGCTGGATGGCATCACGGACTCGATGGACGTGAGTCTGAGTGAACTCCGGGAGATGGTGATGAACAGGGAGGCCTGGCGTGCTGCGATTCATGGGGTTGCAAAGAGTCAGACACGACTGAGCGACTGAACTGAACTGAACTGAGGAGAGCCCTTAGTTACCTCAACAAGACCTGCCTTGGCAGCAACAGGGAGGGCAAGGTCCATTCAAGGGAGGACAGCAAGGGAGACCCACTCCCAGAAGTGGAAGCCTCAGCTTCCTGGTGCTTGTGAGTGAGCATGTGGGGCCTGCTCAAGGTTGCAGTTTGGGGGAAATTTGGACTGAAGAGCTATTATTTTTAATATTTGTTTTTATGTATTTGGTTGCACTGGATCTTAGCTGCAGCATATGAGATCTATTTCCTTGGTCAGGGATTAAACCCTGGGCTCCCTACATTGGGAGTGCAGAAGCCTTACCCACTAGACCACCAGTGAAGTTCCCTGAAGGGCTAGTTTTATTCTCATTGGGACCATTGCTGACATCCTGCTGTACTTCACCACTCTGCCTTCCCCCATCTCCTTCCTATTGTTATGACCTACAGAAGTGAAGGTTCAACTCATAGCATATGACAACCTTGGAAAGGAAAGACACTAAAACCCTATTCAGTCATCAATAGTACATTGTTCACTGTTTGGATGACCTGTGGAGACACTAGGGTCTCCCATTTCTTTACTTGATGGAGACAGCATCCTGTACTGCCTAAGAGCACAGATCCTGGAACTCAGATCCCAGAGCCAAACTCTCTGGGCTTGAATCCCATTTCCACCCTTTACTGGTCCTGTGACCTTGAGCAACTCACGTAATCTCTTTATATGTCATGCTTTCATCTTTAAAACAGGGCTACTAATATACCTCTTGGGATTGTGAAGATGAATTGAGTTGTTGTGTGTAAAGCACATGGTGTGGGCTCTATGAGGGAGCGGCTATTGTTCTGAACGTGAAGGTCACATCCTGAGTTAGACTGAAGTAGGAAAGCAGCCAAGACAGGTACAAAGGATGCTTGTGTGAGAGTGGGTGTATGAGGAGTAAGGAGGTGGAGGAGAGAAAAAGAGAGAAGGGAGGAAAACCTAAAGGTCACAGAGGAAGGAGGAAGAGGAAGATAAGTGGGAGACAAATGGACAGGGCTGGGGGAGGGGCAAGAGAGAAGCAGAGAATCCAGAGACAAACACTCAACAGTGTGAAAGTAGGTACTTCCAACCCCATACCACTGCAAACATAGAGGGGAGGTTTGACATTAGCCAGGCAAAGTCACAAGAACAACCATGGCTAGCTACATTGCTTGAATACTGTGTCCCAGGCACTGTACAGGTGTTTTATCTGTGCCAACTTGTTTAATTCTCACAACAACCATTTTCCTAATTGAGAAAGGTTACACTTAGGGAGATCTGGTAACATATGTTAAGGTCACTCAGCTAGTAAGAGGTACAGAGAAGCCTGGCTTCAATCTTTGCTCTGCCTAAGTCTAAACACACTTGTACCAGCTTCTCAATCAGGAGTTCAGTATGTCTGAAATCAGTTAGCACCAGATTACTTCTAGAAATGCACTTATAACTCATGCAGAATAGCAGTCTAATAAAATTGTAAATGTTCAAAAAAAAATGCCATAGTATACCTATACCTTTGAGGGGATTCCTTGATAGGACAATCATGCTAGACTAATCCGAGATGCTAGCTGGTCCTATCACTTCATGGCAAACAGACAGGGAAACAGTGGAAACAGTGACAGACTTTATTTTCTTGTGCCCCCAAATCACTGCAGATGGTGACTGCAGCCATGAAATGAAAAGATGCTTGCTCCTTGGAAGAAAAGCTATGACCAACCTAGACAGCATATTAAAAAGCAGAGACATTACTTTGCCAACAAAGGTCCATCTAGTCAAAGCTAAGGTTTTTCCAGTAGTCATGTATGGATGTTAGAGTTGGACCATAAAGAAGGCTGAGCACTGAAGATTTGATACTTTTGAACGGTGGTGTTGGAGAAGACTGTTGAGAGTCCCTTGGACTGCAAGGAGATCCAACCAGTCCATCCTAAAGGAAATCAGTCCTGAATATTCATTGAAAGGACTGATGCTGAACCTCCAATACTTTGGCCACATGATGTGACGAACTAACTCATTGGAAAAGACCCTGATGCTACACAAGATTGAAGGCAGGAGGAGAAGGAGATGACAGAGGATGAGATGGTTGGATGCATCATGGACTCAATAGACATGAGTTTGAGCAGGCTCTGGGAGATGCTGAAGGACAGGGAAGCCTGGTGTGCTGCAGTCCAAGGGGTTGCAAAGAGCTGGACACAACTAACGAACAACAAGCTGGTCTAGAATATAAGTAGGTTCAAATTCTTGGTGTCTTCCACAAATGAATCCATCTATGAAACAGAAACAGTACCAGGGACGCAGAAAATAGTCTGGTGGTTGCCGAGGGGGAAGGGGCAGGCAGAGGGTTTGATTGGGAATTTTGCATTAGCAGATGCAAACTGGTATATATAGAATGGATAAACAACAAGGTCCTACTATATAGCACAGAGAAGGAACTACAGTCAATATCCTGTGATAAATCATAATGGAAAAAATATGAAAAAGAATGTATATATATATATATATATATAAACTGAGTTACAGCAGTAACACAACTTTGTAATTCAACTATACTTTAATTAAAAATATTCTTGGTGTCTTTCTGAAGAGCTCACTACCAAAGAGAATCTACTGGATGATGGGAATAAATGCGAGACAAGAACATGGGCCCTTAACCTGTGAGACCATGACCTTTGAACAGAGGAAACGAACTTGAATAGAACATATAGGACCTGAGATGACAGCTTTTATTCTCAGAGCTGACAGATTCTTAGAAGATAGTTTGAAAGATGATGAATCTCATCCTTTTAAAATTATTTTTTAAATTTTATTGAAGTATAGTTATAGTTGATTTACATTGTTGTGTTAATTTCAGCTATACAGCAAAGCAATTTCAGTTATGCATATGTATATACACATCCTTTTTCACATGATTTCCCATTATGACTTATCACAGGATATTGAATATTCCCTGTGATGTATGTACAGTAGGACCTTATGGGTTATCCACCCTATATATAATACTTTGCATTTGCTAATCCCAACTCCCAATCTTTTCCTCACTCATTCACCCTCCTTGACAACCACAAGAATCTCTATATTTGTGAATCTCTTCATTTTGTTTTTTAAAATATTTATTCATTTGGCTGCACTGGGTCTTAGTTGAGCCATGCAAGATCTTAAGTGGTAGCATCTGAACTGTTAGCTGTGGCATATGGGATTAGTTCTCTGACCAGGGGTCAAACCCAGGCCTGCTGCACTGGCAGCTGGGAGTATTAGCCACTGGACCAGGAGTCCAGTTCTCATCTTCATTTTAAAGATGAGAAAACTAAGGCCTCAAGAAAGGATGAGGCTGACCCAAGGTCATAAATCCAAAGGAGAAAGAAGGCTGTAACTAAAAGCAAAGTTTTCTGATGGCCAGACAAGCGCTCTTTCTTCTTCTGCCCCAGTGATCTCCTTTCCTTCACAGAGTCAGTTGACTTAAGAGGAATTCCTTTCCTGATTTGCCCCCAAAAAGACAAGAGTTAAGGTGGAAGACAATGTGCTCTTCCCATCCGGATGACCATGTGCTTTCTGGCTGAGCCTGAGTTTTCAACCTACAATAAGGGAATTTGCCCTGAGTTTTCAACTGAGAAATTACACAACGAAAAAAAGAAAATGTTCATACACTGAAATTTTAAGTAGTCATATATAGAAAAGCAGGAATTCTCTGGACTCTTCCCTCATGCCTTTTGGAATGTTCATTCTCTTGTTTTTCCCATGCCCTCTCCCTTCTACACAGTCCCCACTCACAAGAGGCCTCCAGGTTTTTTTCTTGGCTGCCAAAACCTGGGTGGCAACTCCATTCCTAGAGGTGCTGAGTGTTCGGAGAGTCCCAAAGAGCCCGCTGTAAAATGAGGCTCCTCCCAGGTGCACCTCGGGCTAAGAAGTCACAGCCAGTTCTGAGGATAGCAACCTGAAGCCCCAAGAAGCTTTCACAAAGACGTCCTTCAAGCTTCATCCTTTGTTTGACTGGAAAGTACTGTGTGAGCTCTTCCAACTTAAACACCCATTGGAACAAAGTACTTCCTCACTTTTCTGCTCAGCTCCAGCTGCCGAGCAACTCTTACACACAGTTTAATCACATTGCTGGGAACTACAATTATTTTGCATCTCCCAGAGGCTCAAGAGAGACAAGTGTAAATAATGGTTTACTCTCTTCACCAAACAAGAAAGCAATTAATTCACACAATTGCCTGAAGACCAGGCCTGGGAACTCCTGTTTGGTTCCACAGGGACCTTAGGGGGCTGGCACAGAGAATGGAAAACTCCCTGACAGAGGTTGGAATGGTGTTTTTCAAGCCATATGTTTCTCCAGGCTGACTCCTAATTTTAATGTGTCTTTGAATACATTCAGCTCTTACTCTATAATTCTCTTCTCATGATTCCTCTTTTTTTTTTTTTTTTTAATCAATAGGAGGATGGTTCCAGCTATCTGGCATCTCTGAGGAAGAGTCTTCATCTACAAGACCCAACACATTCAAAATGATCCTGGGAGGCCTGCTAGCTTGCAGTTTACACAATAGATTTCCAAAGAATGATCTTTGGTGACTTTTTTAAACACACTAATGTTATACCTGACATTTGTTTAGGAGTCTGCGAGACTCCATTAAAAGCCATCTTCTCTGTTTGGCTCGCTTTAGCTGGTGGAACTGGGAAACGGGGATTAGGAGATTCCCCCTCTGTTTGGAGATGCTCATTCTCCATAACTGCATTTAGAGGGTAGCATTCTGATTGGTGAAGATTAACCACAAACAGGTGAGGCTTTGAGAGTTTTCCTGCTTGTCTGAATTCTGATCTAAGGCAGGGCAGACTGTTTGGATTTCATTCAAACACAGTCTCAGCCTGAGGTATCATTGTGTACATGGACGGGAGTTGACAGAAAGCAAGGGTGGCTGCTCTTGCCAAAATGCTAGAAAGGTGCATTCTAGGGGCCAGGCGAGTACCCAGGACACATGGTTGTGCGCTGGAAAATGGCTCCGAGTTCCCTCTGCTGGGGATGGCACTTCTTGGGCTGCCCTTCATGGTTTCCAGTGCCAGGCTTCACCCTTCCAGGTATACTGTGATTCAGCTCCCTTGTCCTGGAATTCCTCCACTAGAGATTCACTAAGTTTGGTGGGGAATGCTGTCCCCTGCCCCCACCGTTCTCTTTTTTAAAAATGTATTTATTTTATGTAATTATTTGGCTGCACTGGGTCTTAGCTGCAACATATGGGATCTAGTTCCTTGACCCCGATGAAACCCTGGACCCCTGCATTGGGAGGTCAGAGTCTTAGCCACTAGACACCTAGGGAAGTCCCATCACCATTCTCTTAAAATAGGCAATTTCCCTGGGTCGGATGCCACTTCAGAATGTCAGCCCCTAAAGTCTGAACGAGGTATTAGGTTCTTTCCTGTAAGGCATTAGAGAGAACTCAGAAATATTGGCCTCAAAATGTTAAAAGGAGAAGAACCAGGGAAGGGGCCCAGGGGTTTGGGATGGGACCTGAAGGCAGAGGCAGGGGAGAGGGATAGCAAAGTGCGACTCTGCCTGCTTTGGGATTTGGCCAGGCCTGCCCTGGCAGGCTAATGGGCCAAGAAGGTCTGGGCCTTGGGGACCAGGAGGGAAGATATGCAGGCCAGTTCCTCAGGAGCTAGGACAGCTTCAGTGTCCTTCCCCACCAGCACCACCTCCATTTCTTCTCTCCCTTCCACCTGCTGTAAGTCAGGTATCATTTATTTCTTATTCACACACAAGATCATACCCACAAATCATTGATTCCCCTCTAGACTCCACCCTTTCCCTTTGGCATCTGAACACTTGTCCTCCACTTCCTGACCCATTCTCCTTCTCAGTAGCCAGCTTCTCCAAAGAAGGCCCAAAGTGCCTCATCTTCCCGAGAGCAAGATGCACTCTCTGGGGTTGGAGTGACAGAGGCCGAGGAAAGGTGGCCCTGGCCTGGGGAGAAGCAGCTCCAGCTCTGGGTCCCCAGCAAAAGGCCACTTCTCAGCCGCATCTGCCAGCACCGTGGCCATCCTTCCTAGACACAGGGCCCACTAAGGGTCTAGACCTCACCCTGCCACAAGGAACAACTCCTGCAAAGGTCTGTGGGGCTCCTGCTGAAGATCTGGAAGCCTTTGGGGAGCAGATGATGTGCAGAGGGGAATTCTAATGATGCGAAGGGAACCGGGTCCAAGATGGCTGAGCCAAATGTGAATTGGGCAGGCAACAGCCCTCTCCTAACTCACTCTTCCTCTCAAAGCAATCCAAGCCTTGCTTCTGTGGTCAGAGAGGAAAGGAGCTGAGACATTCATTCATACAGAGGAGTTAGCAGCTGGATAGGCACTGGGACCAAGATGACTTGTGTTTTGTGAAGATGGCAGTGCTTTACCCTGAGTCTGCTCAGGTGAAGTTGCTGGCATCGGTGTGGGGAGGGGAGAGAGCAGGTAGTGAAGGGAGGCTTTTCTGATGCCCCTTGAAGTCCACCATGCAAGTGATTGTCTTCCTGGAAGCCCAGGCTTTATTTGGCCTTTTTCATACATCCTTGAGCCACAGAGAAGGGCTGACATGTCCCTTTGAGATGCCCTTCTTGAACCTCTTCCCCTGGGAACACACAATTACGGATCTCACTGCAAAAGCACAAAACTGGATGCTCATTCTCTGCCCGCCCCCCCCACACACAAAAAATCAAGTTCTCCCTAAGCCCACAATTGGATTGCTTGTGGAAAGCTATATTTTATCTGGGAAGTGAAAGATGTTATGCCAGAGTTGCTCTAGCAAAATTTCTGAGAACAACAAAGCCTTGTTTGGTACCACCAGCGTTCAGGCTTAGGACAATTATATAACAAGTCAGCAGCATTACAAGGTTGTCTCTCATCTGACTTATCCTGCATCTTTGTTTCCAAATCTCTTAATCATCCAGACAGCTATTGTTTCTAGGGACTACCAAGGTAATTGAAGGGAGGAAAATCCCGGAATTCAATAAAATCTCAATGACCCTAAACCACCTACTACACCTTTCACGATTTTTTTGAATTATGTAAAGGGTCATAGATTTCATTGCTTTGTTTTAATGGCGATGGTAGTGAGAGACGAGGAGAGAAGTTATTGCCTCATCTTCTACTAGCAATTCTAATGCATGGGAAAGACCTCTGGGTTTAAGAATCAGAAAACCTGGATTCAAATCCCACTACCTACATACCAGATATTTCCACTTTAAGGTGAAGGACAGTACAGACCTGCCCAAGGAAAATAAAACATTTAAAGGATACCTCCAAATTGTGCATTTGCTTCCTGACTTGGGAGTAACCTAAGAGAGTCATTAAAATTACACATTGTTTCTCACTAATTGAATAGTAGAAACTGGATGTTCCTCGTTGGTGGGCAGCTTTCTTGTCTGCAATAATTAAGAGGCGAAGTTTCTTCCATTCTATCTTTCCATCATTCTCCTAGGACCCCAAGAGTTCTCTGCTCCTAGCCATTGGAAGAGGAAAGAGAGAGGGAAAAATTTCACTTCTCAGAGGTCTCAGCCTGGAACTGATACAGATCTTGTCTACTCACGTTCCATTGTATTCTAAAGAACATGACTATGCCTAGGTGCAAAGGGGACTGTGAAATTTAGTGCCTGGTTTTGCAGTCATCTTCCAGAAGGTAGGAAATGAGAGGGCAAACACACCAACCTCTCCTACCTCGTGACCTCTCATTTCCTGCCATTCCTCCAAAAGATGAACTCCTACTTGAGGCCAGAAGGCCGGAGAGCCTTGGCAATTGCCTTCAATAGAGGTCAGTCTCCCAGAGCACAGAGCAAGGCAGAGAAGGGCAGAGAATGGATTGGAGTGGGGATAAGGGCACCATAAACACAGACTAACCAGCACACTCCACAATTGGACCATAGAGTCCATGAGAACAGAAACTGTGTCTTCTTCATTTTTATGCCACCAGCACAGAGAAGATGATTCAAAACATATTTGTTGAATGAGTGAATGGCTGGATTCAGTGAGTTATCATTCTTAGCTACATGCTATTGAAAGTAACAACTGAGGGTTTCCCACGTGGTGCAGTGGTTAAGAATCCGCCTTGCAATGCAAGGGATACTGGCTCGATTTCTGATCCAGGAAGATCTCACATGCTGCAGAGCAAGTAAGCCCGTATACCACAATTACTGAGCCAGTGCTACAGAGCCAGCAAGCTGCAACTACTGAGCTCACATTCCTCGACTACTAAAGCCCGAGTGCCTAGGAGACTGTGCTCTGCAACAAGAGAAGCCACCGCAATGAGAAGCCCACACACAGCAAGCAAGAGTAACCCCCGCTTGTCACAACTAGAGAAAGCCCTCTTGCAGCAACAAAGACCAACCACAGCCAAATAAATAAATAAATCTTTTAAAAAGAAAGTAATAACTGAGTAGTGATGAATGTGAACCTACATAAACATCTGCAATGCCAGCTATGATGCAGAGAATCAACATGAGTAGACTTTTCATAGATGAAAAAATAGAAAAGAAAATATTGTCAACTATACCTCAATAAAGCTGAAATTAAAGTAAGTAAAAAATTAAATAATATAAAATCAGGTACCTGGCTCTGATTGATTCACTGGAGAAGTTTTCCAAGAAATAATCCTCCGTTATTATTAAACAATCTGTCCAAAAATACAGAAAAGGGCATACTGTCAAACTTGTTTTATGAAGTAAATCTGGTTTTTATCTATTTTTAATTGAGGTGACATTGGTCTATAACATTATATAAGTTTCATGTGCACAACAGTATACTTCAACTTTTTAAAAACATTCATTTTATTTTTTTTTAACATGTTCACTTATTTATTTTTGGCTGTGCTAGGTCTTCGTTGCTGTGAGGGCTTTCTCTAGCTGTGGACAGCAGGGGTTGCTTTCTAGTTGCAGAGCACAGGCTTCTCATTATTGTGGCTTCTCTTGCTGCAGAGCATGGGGTCTACGGCATGGGGTCACTAGTCACGGCACCCAGACTAAAGTTGCTCTGCAGCATGTAGGATCTTCCCAGCACAGGGATGGAACCCAAGGCTCCTGCATTGGCAGGCAGATTCTTAACCACTGGGCCACAGGGAAGTCATGTACTGTAGCTTTTGAGTATACCACAGCATCAGTTCACTTCAGTTCACTCAGTCGTGGCGACTCTGTGACCCCATGAATCGCAGCACGCCAGCCCTCCCTGTCCATCACCAACTCCCGGAGTTCACTCAGACTTGCATCCATCGAGTTGGTAATGGCATCCAGCCATCTCATCCTCTGTCGTCCACTTCTCCTCCTGCCCCCAATCCCTTCCAGCATCAGAGTCTTTTCCAATGAGTCAGCTCTTTGCATGAGGTGGCCAAAGTACTGGAGTTTCAGCTTTAGCATCAGTCCTTCCAAAGAACACCCAGGGCTGATCTCCTTTAGAATGGACTGGTTGGATCTCCTTGCAGTCCAAGGGACTCTCAAGAGTCTTCTCCAATGCCACACTTCAAAAGCATCAATTCTTCAGCACTCAGCTTTCCTCACAGTCCAACTCTCACATCCATACATGACCACTGGAAAAACCATAGCATTGACTAGACGGACCTTTGTTGGCAAAGTAATGTCTCTGCCTTTGAATATGTTATCTAGGTTGGTCATAACTTTCCTTCCATACTTACCACCAAAAATTTAGTTTCCATTTGTCACCATACAGTTGAACCCCTTTACCCATTTCACCCTCCCCCACTCCCTTTCCTTCTGGTAACTGCTAGTCTATTCTCTGTATCTATGTGTTTGTGTTTGTTTTATTTTGCTTTTTTATGTTCCATAAATGAATGAAGTTATACAGTATTTTTTCCTGTCTGACTTATTTCACTAAGCATAGTGCCCTCAAGGCCTATCTATTTTGTCACAAGTGGCAAAACTTCATTCTTTTATGACTCAGTAGTATTTCGTTGTATATATACCACATCTTCTTTTCATTCATCCATCAATGGGCACTTAAGTTGTTTCCATCTTGACTATTATAAATAGTACCATGATGAACATAAGGATGCATATATTTTTCTAATTAGGGTCTTTGTTTTCATTGAACAAAGAAGCAGAAGTGGAATACTAGATGTATATTCTTATATTTTGAGTGACCATCATACTGTTTTCCATAGTGGTTGCACTAATTTGCATTTTCAATATGATGTTTATTTAAATGCTCAAACATAACAATATCAAGAAAAAAAAATGATAGGTTGGTTTTATGAATATAGGCACAAACATTCCAAGCAATATCATCACAAAAAGAATAAAATACACAAAACTGCTGTGAGTTAGGTACAAAAGTATTATACACTTAGAAACACCATAATATAAGATATAAGATTAATGGATAAAGTCTAAAAATTACATTAATTTGTATATTCATTTATATACTGGTGGCTCAGATGGTAAAGAATTTGTCTGCAATGTGGGAGACCTGAGTTCGATCCCTGGGTCAGAAAGATCCCCTGGAGAAGGGAATGGCAACCCACTCCAGTATCCTTGCTTGGAGAATTCCACAGACAGAGGAGCCTGGTGGGCTACAGTCCACAGGATCACAAAAAGTTGGACACAACTGAGTGATTAACTCTTTGACTTTTGCACCTTCAAAAATATGTATTGAGAGTCTAATATGTATCAGACACTGTTCTAGGCACTGGAGATGCACTAGTGATGAGTCAAAAAGCCATGCTTTTTGGAGCATCCATTCTCATAGGGTGAGAGACATGTAAGTCAATAACTAACTAGAACAGTTTCACATGGTGTCATGTGTTTTGCCAAAAAGGAGAGAGGGTGATATGATAGAGTGTGACCAGAGATAAGTGGTCACATTAGGTTAAGTTTTCAAGGAAATCCTCTCTGGGGCTGTTTGAGCTGAGGCCTGATTTTCCAAAGATGATGAGAAGACATTTCTTAAAATTCATAAGTTTCATTGGTTAAACAAAATTAAAAGGTACGGAAGGTTTTCTTAATGGGAAAACATATACAGATGTGTATATGTTTCTTACTGGTTTCCCATTAAGAAAACCTTCCATACCTTTTAATTTTGTTTAACCAATGAAACTTATGAATTTTAAGAAATGTCTATGTTCAACGTAGGATGCAGGATGCATGGGGCTGATGCACAGGATGATTCAAGTAGAGAATGTGGGGTGGGAGGTGGGAGGGGGCTTCGGCATAGGGAGATTGTGTTCACCTATGGCTGATTCGTGTCAATGTATGGCAAAACAAATACAGTATTGTAATTAAAAAAATAAATAAATTTAATTTAAAAAAAAGAAACATATACACATCTGAAATCAAGAGCCTCAATTCTTTCCAAACCCATGAAACAGCTAACTGAATTTTACTATCATTAGAAAGTTCCATATGCAAACAACTAGAAATATTTGTTTGTCAATGTACTGTTATCACAACAATATAAAAATGATTTGTTCAGTAAAAATAATAATAATAAAAATAAAACCAAGAGCCAGAGGCACTGGAGACACTCCATAAGAACATAAGTATGACAAGGATGTCTCTCTCATCAGTCTTAATTAACTTTGTAATAAAATGTGATTGAAGAAGAAAAAGAAATGAGTTATAAACATGTGGAAGGAAGAAATAAAAATATCACTCCTCTCAAATGACAGGATTATATAAAGAAGTCCAGGATATCAGCAGAAAATTCATTAAAAATAATAAATATGTTCATCAACACATATAAGATAACTGACAAAAATCAATTACATTCCTAGTAAGAGTGACATATAGCTAGACAAGATAATGAAAAGGGGGATTCAAAATAATGACAAAGTATTAAATACTGGGTAATTCATTTAATTTGAGGGAATAAAGATATATTAAAAGAAAATTATAAAATACCAGTGGGAGAAATAAAGGAAGACATGAATAATGATGCCACTTACTGAGAAGTAATACTTGAGAGACCAAATAGCATAAAGATAGCTAGTTGCATAGAAATGTAATGCAGTGCAAATGAAAGCCACGGAGAAAAGTTTTAGACTTTGACAAAGTTGTTAGAAAAATTGGTCAGAAGGATCCAATTACTGTAGACTTGTTCTTTAAGATTTTTAAACAAATTATCAAAACTATATGATATTTGATTTTTAAATGCTATAAGAAATATTAATATCCCAGAATAGGATTGGTTCATAACTCAATATTCAGCATACCAGAAACAATTGAGTAGTAGAAAAAAAAGTCACTACTTCATTAATGGATTTCAGCATGGGGACAAGGAAGTTAGATCTATAGCTGAAATCATAGAATAAAATAAATCCTAGATGATTTAAAGACTTAAATAAAATAAAAACATTGAGAAGAAAAAGCACTAACATTTTTACCCCAAATGAAGAGGAGGATCACTTTACCAAGTAAATGGAAGGTATCTATTATCACACTTTAATAGACATTTTGTGATGATATAAAACAAAACAAATATTTTTAAAGCTGCATGATGTAAACACAAAGGTAGAAACGTAATTGGTGAGACTGTACCATTGAAACATATTTAGAATTGAAAAAGAATATGAAATCAACATTCAGATACCACTAGAAAAGTGACCAAAGGAGTTAGGCAGCTTATAGTTGAGGATTACAGATAATAAACTACCTGACAGAAAATAGAACAGTCACCCCAGCCATGACAGAGGAGAAATTAAAATCTATGTAAAGTGTTATTATATACCTTATAAACAAGAGGAGTAAAGGTTAAAATGATAAAACCTATTGCTCATGAAGCTGTGGTAAATTAGGTACAGTCACACATTGCTGGTGAAACTAGAAATTAATTTGCATTTTCAGAAAAAGCAGTCTACTGGTATTTGACATACTTTTTGATCCATTATTTCTGCTTTGGAAAATTATACTGTAAAGAAACATTAGTACCATAGTGCAGTGGTAATATATACAAAGATGATTATAGCGTTGTTATTTATAATTTTCAGATATCAAAACAACTCAAAAGCTCCCTGCTGCTGCTGCTGCTGCTGCTGCTAAGTCGCTTCAGTCGTGTCCGACTCTGTGCGGCCCCATAGACAGCAGCCCATCAGGCTCCACTGTCCCTGGGATTCTCCAGGCAAGAACACTGGAGTGGGTTGCCATTTCCTTCTCCAATGCATGAAAGTAAAAGGTGAAAGGGAAGTTGCTCAGTCGTGTCCAACTCTCTGCGACCCCGTGGACTGCAGCCTACCAGGCTCCTCCATCCATGGGATTTTCCAGGCAAGAGTACTGGAGTGGGGTGGCATTGCCATCTCCCAAAAGCTCCCTGCTCACCACCAAATAGAAAAGAGTGAAGCAAACCATGGTATGGCACCATGATTCACTTTATTTTTGTTATGCAAAATTACAAACAGTTGAGGGTATTTACTTTGGGACAATTCATCCTTATATAGTTTGTGTGCTTTTCTGTATGCATTTCACTTTGAAAAGATTTTCTTTAAAAATTAGAAGCATATAAATTACATTAATACAGCACATTGAAATGTATGTGAAATAATGTTAAGAGTATTTCCTCCTTGTTCCCTGTTTTTGCTTTCTTCGGCTATGGTAGTCAACAGTGGTCAGAAAATATTAAATGGAAAAATCCAGAAATCAACAATGTATAAATTTTAAATTTCTGACATAAATCACAGCAGGATCCTCTATGACCCACCTCCCAGAGTAACGGAAAACAAAGCAAAAATAAACAAATGGGACCTAATTAAACTTAAAAGCTTTTGCACAACAAAGGAAATTATAAGCAAGGTGAAAAGACTGTCTTCAGAATGGGAGAAAATAATAGCAAGTGAAGCAACTGACAAAGAATTAATCTCAAAAATATACAAGCAGCACCTGCAGCTCAATTCCAGAAAAATAAACGACCCAATCAAAAAATGAGCCAAAGAGCTAAACAGACATTTCTCCAAAGAAGACATACAGATGGCTAACAAACACATGTAAAGATGCTCAACATCACTCATTATCAGAGAAATACAAATCAAAACCACAGTGAGGTACCATTTCATGCCGCTCAGAATGCCTGCTATCAAAAAGTCTACAAACAATAAATGCTGGAGAGTGTGCAGAGAAAAAGGAACCCTCTTACACTGTTGGTGGGAATACAAACTAATACAGCCACTATGGGCAAAAGTGTGGCAATTCCTTAAAAAACTGGAAATAAAACTGCCATACAGCCCACCAATCCCACTGCTGGGCATACACACCGAGGAAATCAGAACTGAAAGAGACATGTGTACCCCAGTGTTCATCACAGCACTGTTTACAATAGCCAGGATGTGGAAGCAACCTAGATGTCCATTGGCAGATGAATGGATAAGAAAGCTGTGGTATATATACACAATGGAATATTACTCAGCTATTAAAAAGAATGCATTTGAATCAGTTCTAATGAGGTGGATATAACTGGAGCCTATTATACAGAGCGAAGTAAGTCAGAAAGAAAAACATCAATATAGTATATTAACACATATATATGGAATTTAGAAAGAAGGTAATGATGACCCTATATGTGAGACAGTGAAAGAGACACAGATGTAAAGAATAGACTTTTGGACTCTGAGGGAGAAGGTGGGGATGGGATGATTTGAGAGAATAGCATTGAAACTTGTATATTATCATATAGGAAACAGATCGCCAGTCCAGGTTCAATGCATGAGACAGGGTGCTCAAGGCTGGTGCACTGGGATGACCCTGAGGGATGGGATGGGGAGGGAGGTGGGAGAGGGGTTCAGGATGGGAAACACATGTACACCCATGGCTGATTTATGTCAATATATGGCAAAAATCACTACAACATTGTAAGTAATTAGCCTCCAATTAAAATAAATAAATAAAATTTGTTAAAGTTTTAAATTGCAGTTGGTCTGAGTAGCATTATGAAATCTCATGCCATCCTGCTCCATGCCACCCAGGATCTCCAGCCATGACATCATATGCTCCTGGCATCCAACCATCAACATGGCCGCAGCTCAGTAATCCAGGACCACTGGAAGCAAATGCTCATCCTTCTGAGGTACTGTCAGGAGGTCAATAGTAGCCTAAGGCTACATCACTATGCCTCTATCATACGCTTCACTCCATCTGAGCATGTAGGCATCTTGTCATATCACATTGGCACAAGAAGAATGGTGAGCATAGTATAAGAAGATATTTTGAAAGAGAGATCACATTCACATAACTTATTATAGTATACTGTTATAATTGTTCTATTTTATTATTATTGCTGTTAATCTCTTACTGGACTTCCCAGGTGGCTCTAGTGGTAAAGAACCCTCCTGCTAATGCAGGAGACATAAGAGACACAAGTTCAATCCCTGGGTCAGGAAAATCCCCTGGAGAAGGGCATGGCAACCCACTCCAGCATTCTTGCCTGGAGAAATCCATGGACAGAGGAGTCTGGAGGGTTACAGTCTATAGGTTTTTGTGAAGAATCGGACATGACTGAAGCAATTTAGCATGCAATCTCTTACTGTGCCTAATTTAGAAATTAAACTTTATTGTAACTATGTATGTATAGGAAACATAGTGTACATAGGATTTGGTACTATCCACAGTTTCAGGTGTCCTCTGGGGGTCTTGGGTCATATCCCCTGTAGATAAGAGGAGACTACTATAAATGAAAAAGTATAACAAAATATTGGACACTCAGGGATCACAACATAAAAATAAATATATATGTAAGCACTGAAAGGTGCTGGAAATGAATTGGGGTGATAAGACATTTATGTTCATTTCTTCTTTTAAATAACAGCTTTCAGTTCAGTTCAGTCGCTCAATCGTGTCCAACTCTTTGTGAACCCATGAATCACTGAGATATAATTCACACACCATAAAGTTCATCCTTCTAAAGTGTACAATTCAATAGCTTTTAGTACCTTCACAAGGTAATACAACAATTGTCACCATCTTATTTTACAAGAATTTCATCACCCCCAAAAGAAACCCTTCTAATTAATCACTCACTCTTCATTCCTGTCTCCACTCAGACCCTGACAACTACTAGTCTGCCTTCTACATTTGTGGGTATGCTTGACTCAGTATTTTGTATAAATGGAGCAATACATTACATAGTCTTTTTTGACAACCTTCTTTCACTTACTATATTTTCAAGGGTTAGTCATGCTGTAACATGCATTAGTACTTCCTTTTTGTGGCTAACTAATATTCCATTTTGAAGACATACCACATTTTTTTATATCATAGAAACTTTAATCCAATATTTTAAACAACTTAGATAAAATAGGAAGATATCTTTACAGACACCATCAAATCTTACTGAAGAAGTAATTAACCTCTACTGCTGCTGCTGCTGCTGCTAAGTTGCTTCAGTAGTGTCCGACTCTATGCAACCCCATTGATGGCAGCCTACCAGGCTTCCCTGTCCCTGGGATTCTCCAGGCAAGAACACTGGAGTGGGTTGCCATTGCCTTCTCCAATGCATGAAAGTGAAAAGTTAAAGTGAAGTCACTCAGTTGTGTCCAACTCTTCACAACCCCATGGACCACAGCCTATCAGGCTCCTCCATCCATGGAATTCTCCAGGCAAGAGTACTGGAGTGGGTTGCCATCACCTTCTCCTAACTAACCTCTATAGCCCTATATTAAATAAAATAAATTGAATTTGTAATTAAAAACCTTCCTATAAAAACACTGCCAAACCTAGAATGGTTTGGTAAATTGTATTAAGCATTTCTATTTAATCTCTTAAACATTTAAAGGTCTCTTAAGCATTTAAAGAAGAAATTACATCTTGTTTATTGATTTACCAGCTAATGGACATTTGGATGGTTTCCACTATTTCCGTAGTTCAATTTATATATATCAAAAAATTTTTCCAGCTTTATTGTGATAGTTGACTACTAAAATTAAATGAATTTAAGAGGTACAACATGATTTGACATAGTATAAATTATTAAATATTCATCATAATCAAGCCAAGAAATCTATTCATCACCTCCGATGGCAATCATTTTTTTGTGAGTGGTGAGAACACTTCAGATCTACCTTCTGAACAAATTTCAAGTGGGCAATATATTATTGTTAACAATAGTCATGTGACTGCATATTATCTCCAGAACCTATTCATCTTGCATAACTGAAAGTGTGCACCCCTTGACCAACATCTCCCAATATCTCTTTCCCCCATCCCCTAATAACCCACCATTCTACTCTGTTTCTATGAATGTGGTATTTTTTTTGCCACACTGCATGGCATGTGGGATCTCAGTTCCCCAGCCAGGGTTTGAACCTGCTCCCCCTGCATTGGAAGCAGAGTCTCAACCACTGGACAGCCAGGGAAGTCCCCAGAAGGATTTACTAGCTGCCTGGGCATCCTTTAACCCAGTTAAGTTGACACATAAAATTAACCATCAGAGGGAGAGAAAACAGTCGCAGTGTTTGATGCCTACAAGGAGGCTTCCAGCGAGCACTGGTCAAACTGTGTGTGTGTGAGTTGCTCAGTCATGTCCAACTCTTTGCAGATCCCATGGACTGTAGCCCTCCAGGCTCCTCTGTCGATGAAATTCTTTAGGCAAGAATACTGGAATGGGTTGTCATTCCCTTCTCCAGGGGATCTTTCTGACACAGGGATCGAACCTGGGTCTCCTGCGTTTCAGGCAGAGTCTTTACCACCTGAGCCACCAGGGAAGCCCAAAGATGGTCATGATCTATTATTTTCCTCGAGGAACTGTTCATCTAACAGCTGATAGCAGGCACTGTGTATCTGTGTAAATTAAGAATAGTTCTCCCACAAAGTGTTCCCAATCCATCTTAGCAGGTAGATTTCAGTCCTTCTCTGCCCCCTTGGCCGGGTACCTTAATTCAGAGCACTACCTGAACAACTGTCTTTGGCAGCCCTGCTATCAGGAAAGAAACACAAAACACCAAAACACAGGGTTAGAAGAGGTTGACACTACATGGGCAGTACATGAAGAACTCAGAAGAGAGGGAAGGAGTGTGAAGCGGAGGTAGAAATTGAACCTGACCTTGATGGCAGGGTAGGATTTTCATAGGTGGAGATAGGGATAAATGCAGGGCAGAAAGTGGAAGACCGCAAACAGAGAAGATAATATGAGCCAAAATGTGGAGGCAAGACTGATTGAAGCAAGTTGAAGGAATAATGGTAGTTCAGTCAACAGTGACATAGACTACATAAATGGATCCTTCCAACTGTCTTTTCATAGAAGAAATCCTCATAGAGCATGAGAAAAGTTGGCTGGATTATACAAACACACACACATATGCATGCACACGTGTGTGTATGCATATATAACCACATGTACACATTTTGAAATCCTCATAGTAATTCTCTACTTTTTCTGTCCTGTATTCTCTCCTTCTCTTCCAAACCACTTTCCAAGAAAGCACATATTATATACAGGAAATAGTAAAGATTAATTAATGGAACAGAAAGTTCCATTAAAGAGAGACCAGAAGGGGAGCTCTCATGCCCTCTCAGAGCCAGGCAAGGATTCAGCCAGTGAAAAGCCATGGACTCTGTTTACTCAAGCCTTCCCAACTTCCCCCTATATAAAAGTATTCTCCTTACCTTGGACACTGTGGTTGCATGCCCTGAATTTCAACTCTTTGTTGATCCTAAACAAACCCATCTTTGCTGGAGAAATACCTGGCACTCTATTTGTTTAAGGTCAACAGAAATTGACTGTTAGACATTTACTGATGCCTTAGTTTAGAGCAACATAGGATAAAATTATAAAGGTCCCAGATGTGGCCATGACTGCCAAGCTGGGAAGTTCTGAATTTGGTAGGAAGTGGCGGGGGCATGGGGCAGGGGGGATAGTGGACTCTATTGAGTAGAGAAACGCTACTTTCAACTTGATATTTCAGGACAGTTAATCTGCTGGTATTGTTTAGAATGGATCAAAGAACCAACCTGGGCAGAAGAAGGAGAAAACAAAATGTTTTATTAAGTTACATAAAAATGCAATTATATTACCCAGGCAAAACAAGAATTCAAAAGACACATGCACCCCTATGTTCATAGCATCACTGTTCTCAATAGCCAAGACATGGAAGCAACCTAAATGTCCATAGACAGATGAATGGATAAAGAAGATGTGGTACATATATATAATGGAATACTACTCAGTCATAAAGGAGAATGGAATAAGGCCATTTGCAGCAACATAAATGAGTAAAGTAACTCAGAAAAAGAAAGACAGATACCATGTGATATTACTTATATGTGGAATCTAAAATATGACACAAATGAACCTGTTTACAAAACAGAAACCAAATCAAGGACATAGAAATAGACTGGTGGCTGCCAAGGGGGTGGGGGGGTGGGTGAGGGTTTGGGATTAGTATATATACATATACATATACATATATAATGGCTAGACAACAAAGTCCTGCTGTATAACACAGGGAACTGTATTCAATAGCCTGTGATAAGCCACATTATAAAAATAATGTATATGTGTGTGTGTGTGTAACTGAGTCACTGTGTTGTACAGTAGTAATTAACATGACATTGTACTTCAACTAGATTTCAATAAGAAATAAATTGAAAGAAAAACTTCCTCCACAAAAAATCTGAGTTAGTTTATAATGTGGAGGAAAACAATCGACCCCAATCAGACCAGTGAAGATACTTGTACTCTTCTCATAGTGAAAATGTGTTTGTTGATTAACATATATGAAAAATGCTGCCATCAAGACTTCATAAAGGCCCCATGAGTCAATGCTAAAAGAGCAAGTCTCTTTCCAGTGATTTTTTTCTTTTGAAAAGACAACCAAAACATACTTTTTCTTTTGCCTACTATTTTTGGCATATTTATTAGGTGTCAGTTGCTTTATATACAGTATCACATTAAATCCTTAAAAAATATTCTTATTTTTCAGATGGAAACTAGGGCTCCGGGAACAGTAAGGATCTTCCCCAGCATTATCCAGCTAATAAGAGGCAGAGCTGAGATTTAAACCCCAAACTGACCCCAAGACTGTGTTTGTCTTACAACACAATAGTTTCACAACCCAATTAATCAAAGAAAGAAGGAAAATTAACCAAATTGAAGGCAAGCATAGCTTGACACCCTTAAATATGTCTTTGGCATAAGCATTATTTTGAGCTGATTATTTTTCAGCAGACACAGGAAAAGCTCTGAAAACCAAGTAGAAGTTAACTTTTTGTAAGACACATTTCCATCTATGAGAGAAATCTCCATTTGTAAGAGTGTTTCCATCTCTGTACCAGGAAGAGAAAAATGACTGCAAACCCCTAGAAACTTATCAATGGAGAAAGCATGGGCCTCAATCTGCATAATAATCTTACCCTGTTTATTGTGCTTTCTTGGTCACCTCCCAATGCTGGCCTTCCCCCTACCCCCAATCTTCTGCTTTAGTTGGAGACGATTTTTAAGGTGGTAGCTGGGGCCACTGGGGGAGTTATTCAGATTTCTGGCTCTCTCTCATGTAGACAGAGTATACATGTTATTAAACTTCTGTTTGTTTCCCTTCTATTAATCCATCTTTTATTACGAGGGCCCCAGCCAACAATCTAGGAGGGTAAAGAGAAAATTATTTTTCCTCCCCCACAGAATCAAGCATTTTAAACTGTTATGCTCAAAGTAGAGACTGATTTGCATATAACCATTATATTTTGTTCTTCTCTGAACATATCAGAAAAATAGTTTCTACCACAGCTTAGGATTCTATGGTGCCATGAACTGGCGAACCATTTGATGTGCTCCTCTTGGTGCCAAACCCAAGGTGCCAATCTAGTGACTCCAATAGCAATGACAGATCACTAATTGGGTTCAAAGATCTGAAGCTTCTAAGTAAGGAAGACTCATACACACACACACACACACACACACACACACACACACACACGCACAACACATATGTTTTGTGCTTTTCCTTTGCTCATTAATCAAGTCAACATTGGAACTAACTCTTCTGTGCCTATCTATGCATCCACTCGCCCATCTCATCCTCCAGGTAAATCAGTGTGGTGTTTCTGCCACAGTTCAGGGCCTGAAAGGGCTTCCCTGGTGGCTCAGTTGGTAAAGAATCTGCCTGTAATGCAGGAGACCTGGGTTCGATTCCTGGGTTGGGAAGATCCCCTCAAGAAGGGAATGACTACCCACTCTAGTATTCTTGCCTGGAGAATTCCATGGACAGAGGAGCGTGGCAAGCTACAGTCCACGGGGTAACAGAGTTGGACACAACTGAGCGACTTCATACCTCTTACAGAGAATAAAGCCCACATGTCTGAAACTTATCATTCCTAGCATAGCATATACTTAGAATAATAACACCTCTTTAGTTCTGTATACTGTTTTTCAGTTCACAAAGTATACACTTACCACATAAATTCGTATTTACTTATTACATAAATTTACATCACACATTCATTTTGAGCACTTTATTATTGTTATTATCATTATTATTCCCATTTTTAAGGTTGAGGAAACTGAGGCTCAGAAACGTTGACTGACATTTCAAAGGCCATATAGCCAGTAAGTGGATATAGTATTAAAAACTTGTTTTTCTGTTCTATCTTGGCCACACCATGCTGGATGCAGGATTTTAGTTCCCTGACCAGGGGCTAAACCCCTGCCCCCTGCATTTTTCTGGTTTTAAGATGAGTTCCTATTCCCTCAAACCCCTAGCTGCCTGTCCACATCTCCCTGCACCCTCTGCCCCCACCCACGATGTCTGTAAACTCCTGAAGAGCATGGGCTACATCTCATGCTTTTGGTATTTCCAAAATTCACTAGGCAGTCATTAAATTAATTCCACTGTATTGTAAATATTTTAAATTTCTTGTATGCTAAGGCCACCTCATGCGAAGAGTTGACTCATTGGAAAAGACCCTGATGCTGGGAAGGATTGGGGGCAGGAGGAAAAGGGGACGACAGAGGATGAGATGGCTGGATGGCATCACTAACTCAATGGATGTGAGTTTGAGTGAACTCCAGGAGTTGGTGATGGACAGGGAGGCCTGGCGTGCTGAGATTCATGTGGTTGCAAAAAGTTGGACACAACTAAGTGACTGAACTGAACTGAAGATGTTTTGACATCTTAAAAAACTTTTCTGGCTGGGGGAGAGACAGCTCTTTCTGTGGTCAGCCATTCTTAGAGATAGAAAAAAACCTAGATGGGAGTATGTCTTTGACCTTCAAACTAACCAATCCAAAGTGGTATCTCTGTCTGGCCCTTACATCCCTAGGAGACAATATTCCTCTGCCTTAATCACCCCAGGGCCAGGTGCCAGACAGGTAAGGACCACTCCTATAGCCCAAAGCCCACTGAAGCATTCAAACTAGCTCAGCAGCCCCTCTGAGAGTCCTCTGCCCAGCCTTACCTTTCCCCACTCTCCCCACCAGCACCCCCTCCCCCACCCCAGAAATTCCAACCCTGCCTCCTGACCACTCTGGTGTCTTTCCCAGTATGGGGCGCACTGAGCCTCCTGTGTCTAGCACCTGTGAGTATTATAAACTTTGCTTCCCCAAGTCTCTCCTCTGTCTCCTCTTGTGGCCACATCTGACTAACCAGCTCTTAAAAGAATCTGAAACATTCACAACTTTCTCTTAAGCAACTGTGGAGTCCTAAACCGTGTGCTAGGGACAGGGGATATGATGGTGAACAAGTCACACAGAGCCCCTAATGTCAAGTAATTTATAATGTAGTAAAGGAAAAAGACAAGTAAACAACCTATTACTTAGCACAGTATCATATGCATGTTAATAATGGCAGTTATCATTTATTAAGCTATCAGCGTGTGTCAGATTCTAGGCTAAGCACTAGGTATTGTCTCAGATAATCCTCAGAACAACTCCAAAAGTGCCTCTATTACTGTTCTCTGTTTATAGATGAGAAGACCAAAACATAGATTACACAGACAACAAATGGAGGTGCCAAGATTTACGTCTCAGTCTGTGTAACCCTTGGCCATTATGTTATGCTGGGTCTCATAGTCGACCTTACTTGTTGGATGAGAAATAAACTCTGAATAAAAATAGTACCTCTGTTATCTCAGACTTGAGAGTCCTGCTAGTAAATGGAAATTGTGCCTCCAGGGCTTACTCTGCATCGCACCAAGGTGACAGCATTCTTGAGGTTATATTTGTACAACTATCTCATCCCAACAACTTAAGAACAACAAAGACTTCCTTCCCTCTTCTACATTTGTCTGTCAGCAGCAGCCCATTACCAAATCGAGACTTGGTTTTATATTAATGTCATCACATAAAATAAAAAGAAATGCACTTAGAACCCAACTTCAGTCTCAGGAGAGAGGCATTTTGAAAATGGAATGACTGTCGCTCATTAGCTCTCTTATTCCAAATCTCTGGCCTCATAAACATCAGCAAATATTTGACAGCAATGTGATTTCTGTTGTGCATCACGATAAAATCAAGACCACTAAAACATGTGCAAACAAAAAAAACAAAACAAAAAAACAATTCTCAACTTATTCTTTCATTGCCTTGCCTGGAGACTAAGTCTGAGTTGGCTAAGATAGAAGGGACCACACAATATTTTCCATATTTGATCTATTTTAAAAGGAATCTCAAATTTTCCAGTGAAAATGACTATTTGGAACAAGTAAAAGTCACATTAAAACCAGGCTTGATGTCTCTTTTAAAATGTCCCTTTATTTTATAGTAAAAGATACAATGACATTAAATAACACTTTGAAAAATAAAGAAAAATAAACTTACCCTGATCCCCACAGCCTGATAGCAACTGTGTGTGTGTGTGTGTGTGTGTGTGTGTGTGTGCGCGCGCCCATTGTAGCCCTGTTCATATGTAATCATGGTCTCTGTAATTGCATTCATAATGAATACACAGTATGGTATCTGGCTTTTATCTCTTGACATCATGCCATAAGTAATTTTGATATTGCTACATAGTCTTTTTAATTATCATTTAAATTTTTTCATTGGTAGCATAGAGAGACTGTAAGCTATTTAACTATCCTCTCATTGTTAAGCATGCAGATGATTTCCAATTGTTCACTATTATAAATAATAGAGACATGTACATCCTCTTCATATAGGGTTTTTTCCCTCACTTTTGGATATTTCTGTGAGATATGTTCTCCTAAATGGAGTTACTGAGTCAGATTATGTGGAAAAAAACTTAAAGACATAGAACCAAGTGGATTGTTGTTGGGCATATCTCTTGCTCATCCTTCAAAATTCAGCTCAAAATTTCCCTTCTTCCACTGCAAGCATAGTGAATTACTCCTTTATTTGTACAAGAAGTAGACCTTGTACATACCTCAATTACAGTGTTCACAGTGCAACATTTCTCAATTTATTAACTTCTCGGAGTCACAGCTTCATTGTCTGTAAAACAGAGAAATCATACCTAACTCACTATTAGGGCTATTGCAAGGATTAAGTGGAAAAAATGTACGTAAAATTCTTCATCACATTGTATTGCAATTTTGTGTTTACCTGGCTGCTTCACTTCCAGCTTTTGCGGGGAGAGATAATGTTTTGGGTCATCTCTGTGTCCTCCAGTGCATAGTATGGTGCTTGACACATGGAAGCATCCAACCAAAACATTTACCAAATATGAATAAATGAATGGATGTATGAACAAATGAATTTTAGTTGAAAGAAATTTACACTGCCACCAGCACTGTTTAAAAATACCATTTTTGCACTAACCTTACTAGCATTGAGTATTTATGCTTGATATCTATAAAGAAAAATAAATTTAGGGACTTCCTTGGTAGTTCAGTGGCTAAAATCCATGATCCCAATGCAGGAGGCCCAGGTTTGATCCCTGGTCAAGGAGCTAGATCCCACATGCCACAGCTGAAGATCCCGGTGCCACGACTAAGCCCCAGCACAGTCAAATAAACAACTAAATATTTTTAAAAAGCACATCCAAGGCCATCGCCCTTCACTAATGTGAAAAATAACTACTCCTTGGGGATAAGTTTCAGTTTTTGCTCTGCTATAGAAGATTAAGGATGCAGCTTATAACTGTAGTAGCCACTAGGCACATGTGGCTATTTAAAATTTAAATTTAAAGATAAATTAAATTTAAAATTCATTGCCTTAGTCTCACTAGTCACATCATGTCAAGTGCTCAAGAGTCACATGTGCCTAACGGCTACCATCCTGGACAGAGAGAAAAGTTTTTGTTGATAATGCTGTTCTATAATCCAAAAGTCATTTCCTGTTTGATTTTGAAAGCATCTTATGACGAATTTGCAGTAAAATTTACTTGAAAAGTTATATTTGGCTAATTTTTTATTAAATGGATTAATTTTAAAACCAGTGAACATCCCCTGACATCCACCAGCTGTGGAGTGGGACAATATGGCCATGGAGGCCAGAAAGTGGTAGAAGAAGCCAGAAAGATATTAACATTTTACTACACAGTACCTCAAAAAGTTAAACGTAGAATTACCATATGACCAAGCAATTCCACTCTTAGATTTATACCCCCAAAATCTAAAAGTTACTTAAATAAATATACACACATATATTCATAAACTGCACTATTTACAATAACCGAAAGGTGGAAATAGCTCAAAGGTTCATCAATGGATGACTAGATAAACAAATTGTGATATATCCAAACAGTGAAATATTGTTTAGCCATAAAAGGGAATGAAGGACTGATGTATGCTACGACTTTGATGAACCTTGAAGGTGTTATACTCCATGAAACAAGTCATGCACCAAAGGTCACATATTATGTGATTCCACTTATATGAAATTTCCAGGATAGGTAAATCGATAGAGCCAGAACTGAAGATTCATATTTGCCAGGGGCTGAGGGAAGAAGGGAATGGGGAGTTATTGCTTAATGGTTATGGCATTTTCTTTTGGGGTGATGAAAATGTTTTGTTACTAGATAGAGGTAGTAGTTGAAGCTGATGCTGATGCTGAAGCTCCAATACTTTGGCCACCTGATGCAAAGAACTGATTCATTGGAAAAGACCCTGATGCTGGGAAAGATTGAAGGCAGGAGAAGAAGGGGACAACAGAGGATGAGATGGCTGGATGGCATCACGGACTTGATGGACATGAGTTTGAGCAAATTCCAGGAGTTAGTGAAGGACAGGGAGGCCTGACGTGCTGCAGTCCATGGGGTCGCAGAGTCGGACACGACTGAGTGACTGAACTGAACTGAACTGAGAGGTAGTAGTTACAGAACGTCATGATGGTACTAACTGCCACTGAACTGTTCATGTTAAAATGGTTAATTTTATGTTATGCACGTTTCACTGTAATAAAAATAATTGCCATAGATGGTCCACAAAGAGAATCTTTAGCACACAGGTCAACTGTATAAAATGGGCAGTGGTAACTTCAAATGGGCTTTGGCAGAGCAAGAAAGTTGCAGACTAGGGGAGGTGGTCCTTGGAGGGTGTCTGGTCACCAGCAAGTCTCTCTGGGTAATCTGTTGAAGATGAGAAGTCTGCAGTATGTAGAGTCCAAGCAAAACACAAGCCGTATTGCTTATGGCTGAGCTGAGCTGGCCCATGGATTCAAGAAAGTCCATCCTCTCCCTCTTCCCCTCTCCTTTTCTTCCGCCACCTAATTCACTCCAGACATACCTTCTGTGAATTTTATGGAACAAACACAGTGTCTGGTATAAGTTTAGCAGAGTGGAAGCAGTAATTGGGAGAGTAAGTAACAAGAATTTTCCACCATGGACTAGCTTTTAGCTTCAACCAGGGAAACCAGGTGATGGGACTGATCCTGATGGGAATAAAAGGATCTTTTCTTGCTCAGGCTCCTGTACCAGTTGGGTTCCTTTAGAACCTTGGATTAGAAGGCAATATTAAGTTGTCCTTGGTCCTGGGTTGGATCTCTGTGTGAGCTGGGTAGCTTAATTCTATTGCCTTAATTTGGTTCCCCAAAGTTTTCCCTGGCAGTGCACTGCCCTGGCACTCAGCTCGTCCTGGCTCTGTTAGTGACTTATGGAGTAACTTTGACAAGTTCTTTCTCCTATACTGGCCTCAGTTTCCTCATCTGCAAGAAAATTGGTCTAAAAACCCTCATTTTCATGATGTGCTGAAAGTGCACTCTATTACTCATGACCTTGCAGAAGCTAAAACTTCTAATATTTTGCTTCAAGCAATCACCTAAACAAATTTGAAAGGCTTAATGGCACGTATGGCCATCCATACAAGACTCCTTCACAGAAGAAAATCTTCTATATGATTGAGAAAATTCTGTGGTGTTCCTGGAGTGTCTTCCCTAAAGGACATGAATAAAGTCCTGCAAAGCCATTCCCTGTCCTTTGAAACCTAAATATGCTACTTTGTTACTGGGTGTAAGGCTCCATTGTTCCATTTGCCTTGAGCAGTCCAGACTTCCCTGCCAGCCTCCTGTGTGACCAACATTGTGCTCCTAGATAAAAGACTCACCTCATCTCACCAATTGATGCTAAACAAAGGAGCATCTTTTAGCTTGTAGACCAGAACCAGTGACTTCAGGGAGAACAACAACAACAGAAAAAGGATTTGAAAATGAGCCTGTTCACTTTTTGACCAGAACAGAAAAGGTGACTGGGTGTACACACCTCCCAAGTGGAAATAAGATGGCAATTGCCATATGAAGACTAACATGGAGCTGATGAGGCCCCAGAACATCAAGACTCTCATCAAAATAAACCAGCTATCTGGAACTATGAGTGAACAATGGTGAATACTGGAGTGGGTAGCCATTTCCTCCTGCAGGGAATCTTCCCGACCCAGGGATCAAACCTGCCTCTCCTGTGTCTCCTGCATCAACAGGCGGGTTCTTTTACTGCTAGCGCCACCTGGCTGCCTCAGGAAAATATCTGCTGGAAACCCTCTTTTGAGGACTGCTTGTATTCTTTGTAAAGTGTTTCCTTTTGGTTCTCTCCTTCCCCTACAGAAAAATAACTTTCAGAAGTGTCTACCAGATTCAACTCTATCTAGAGGAATTACCCCAATAGGCCTTGTGTCCACAGAAGAGCCAAAGCAGGAGGGAAAGTTTGGGGTCCATGACTCACAGCAGTGACAATTGAAGTCAGAGGCCTTTAAGGGAAAGACCCCAAGGGGACTGAGTCACCTCTCTGTGGCAGCCCTCCTTTCCTTCCCAGAAGATCTGCTTTGTTCTGCTTGCCTGCAACCCTGGATGGGTCTGCACTTTGTTTTAAGAAAAGTTCCCCACTCCCTTCCAGTGCTTTCCTGCTCCAGCTACAGAGTCCTTTGTGTTTTGTATTGTTTTCTTTTTTGAGGGGTGGGATCTTACTTCCCCCGACCAAGGATGGAACCTGTGCCCCTTGCAGTGGAAGTGCAGAGTCTTAACCACTGGGCCACCAGTGAGATCCTACAAAGTCCTTTTTGAAGCCAAGGAGGCATTACCTTCCTGGAAGGAGTCAGGCTTCTATAAGTAAGTTCCATAAGTAAAATCTCTCTCTTTCTCTGGGTGCAACCTCCATTGCTGAACATGGCTCTGGTTCTCTTAAAGACATATCACTCTTCGTCTTCAAATAATTCTGCCCTACTAATGCAGGCGTTTCAGCCTTGTCCCCAACTGAAGTTCTCTCTCTCTGCCCACCCACTCCCCACCCTGAACATATTCCCAGGCCTTACCACCATGTAAACCTGTAATCTTTTATGCCACTATCCATATTGGTTTATAAAACAGAGGTATGCAACACATTGGAAAGAAAAATGGCACCTGTCAAATACCAAAGCCTATGAAATGCCTGTGCAATTTCACTTTTCACCTAGTAAATATCCAATTATTTTCCAGAATAGCTCTTTCCAGAATTCAAATCTGTTTCCATTAATATTAAAAGTTTAGAGGTCTGGGAGAACAGGAAGGGGCTGATTAAAAGCAGACGGGGTTCATTATCTGGTTAATCACTCCAGCATTTCCCACCCCCATTTCCCATTCCCCCTACCAACCCCAACACAACGTTCTGCCTCAGAAAAAGTCACACTAAGATTCTGCAAAGAAAACCTTCTCCTACAACATATTTAAAGGTGTAATTCTGTTTTGGAAGAGCTGAGACTGGTATCATTATGAAAGACATGTATGTCATACCATTTCACCCAGGAAAGAAAGTATCTTCCAAAGTATTGTCCACCATTCTATTGCACGGAGTGGATGACCAATGTATTGGCTGGAATCAGGCTCTGTCTGAATATTAAACACTGAATGAGAGTTAGAGTTGGAAGTGCTCTTTGGAGATACCCGCTTCATTTAGCAGATAGGGAAACTGAGACCCAGAGAGGGGAAGGTGTCTGCTGGAATTGCACCTCCATATCACGGAGGAGCTCCAACCTCCGAAGTGTCCCTCGGGGACACCAGCACTGCAGGCAGCACTGGGGTGTGGGAAAATGCCCAAAGGGCTTGAACTGAATGAACTGTAGTCATTTCTCAATCCACTCTGTCTCCATGGGCCACATGTTAAGGGCTCATCTTTTATTACTCCCCTGAAAACTGACTCAAAGGCAAAGCCAAAATGGGTGTTTTAATGCAAAGCATATCAGGAGGCCAGAAGGAGGAGGAGGTGTTGTCTGGGGCTACCTGGCTACGCTTGGCTGGGAAGGCTTTGCTCCAGGCCCTGGGAGAGGCTCATTCATGTGCTGATGGTGCCAGGGCCAAAGGAAACCAGGCAAAAGGCTGAACAATCCCAGGGTCTGCCCTTTCCTGGAGTCCAAGTCTACCAAGTAGAGCAAGTGGAGTTGGAAAGATGGATCTCCTTTCTTGGTGCCATGGGGGTGCCCCAAAGTCTTACAGGGGTTATGAGACTTCTAAGGTGGGGCTGCCATGCTAAGACTTGCTTTTAAAAAGTGGTGCAAGGGACTTCCCTGGTGGCCCAGGCACTAAGACTCCGTGCTACCAAGGCAAAGGGCCCAAGTTCAATCTCTGGTCAGGGAACTAGATCCCACATGCCACAACTAAGAGGTTGCCTAGTACAGCCAAATAGATAAATATTTTAAATAAAAATATGAAAGGTGGAAGGGCATTTAATTTTCAGCAAGATTCATAAAGAGCATAAAGACAGAACACAAGGGGAACTGGCTGTAAACCAGTACCAGCTAGTAGTGCCTTTTCTACACACGTGACTTCAGTAGTGTCGGCTCTCCTTCCAGGACTAGTCAAAGCCATCTCCTTGACCCTTGGTGAGAATGTGAAATGGTACAACTTCTGTGGGAAAGAGCATGGTAGTTTTGCAAAAGATTTAATGTAGTGTTACTATATGAGCCAGCAATTCCACTCTGAGGTATACATAAACCCAAGAGAATTGAGGGCAGAGCCTTGACCAGTTATTTGTGCACCTGTGTTCATCAAAGCATTATTCACAATAGCCAAAGGGTAGAAAGAACACATCTCCATCAACAGATGAAAAGATAAACAAAATGTGCTCTATTCACACTATGGAATATTATTCTGCCTTAGAAAGGAGTGAAGTACTGATGTATATGTTAAAGTGTGGACAAACTCTGGAAACCTACTCTACTGGGTTCTCTCCCAGTGCCCTCGGGTGGCTGCAGAGGGCAGGCTTGACTGTACTCATAAGGTACGGGCAGAACCTCTCAGAGCCTTTGCTCAGAACACAAGGCCCCAATACACGAAAAAATGGTTCCCGACACCTAATTTTTGATATAATTGCAAAGCCTCTATGTGCTCCCTGACATTTGAAGGACCAAGAATACAAGCAAAGAATACAAAGGCCCACATATCATATGTCTAAAAATTTAAAATTAAAAGTCAAGGCAGAAAACTATTAAAATATGTTCTATCTCTTACTTTGACCACTATAATTTATAATAACAAAAGCAATGAAAATGTGTCAACTGATGGCTTTTATACTTTTGAAAGTCAGCACAATATCAAAGAGGACTGAATTTAATTACGATTGTGCCTAACTGGATGTTCTTTTGATGAGTCAACAATATTTGGATGAGTAATAACTTAAGGACATACATAATTGGAGAATTAACTTATATTTATTCCATAAAATTTTTTTGCTTGCCTTTATTTCAGCAAAGTCACTGTATTACATGTTTAGGATCAAGATTTTTCACATAACTTATGGAATTGTCAGTTATGGTCTAAAGCAGAGGTCAGCAAAGTTTTTCTGTTAAGGGCCAGATAGTAAAAATTCAAGGCTTTGAAGACCAGAGGGTCTCTGTCTTAACCATTCAACTGCCATCATAGCTCAAAGCACCGACAGGCAATATGTAAAATAAATAAATAAATAAAAGGTGTGGCTGTGTTCCAAGAAAGCTTTATTTATAAAAACAGACAGCAAGTTGTCAACACAATATCCTCCTGGCCCTTCAGGGTACTTGAGGGAGAGCTGAAGAAGGATCTGTTGAGCATCTCACCTTCTGATCCCCTTGGCTCAGGACTGGACATGAGGGCTTGTTTGGATGAGATCCCAGAGCTCCTCCTGGAGGGATCGGGAATATGGCCAAGGTCCCTGGTGCATGTGCTCAGGCGTTCTGTCATGTCCAACTCTTTGCCACCCCACAGAATGTAGCCTGCCAGGCTCTTCTGTCTATGTATCTCCTGCATTACAGGCAGATTCTTTACAACTGAGACACCTAGGAAACCCAGGATCCCTGAAATCTTACCTTTATCCTCTTAGCAAGAGCTTCTGGGATGGGGGTAGAATTGGATGCTAAGGAAAATAACTTTTCTCTGGAGCAGGGGAGACATGATAAAAGCTGTCTTCACTATCAGAAGAGCCATCTTGTGGATGAAAGCAAAGGCTTAGTCTTTGTGACTCCAGGGCAACCAGTGAGGAGCAAGGGCGGAAATCACACACACATGAATTCCAGTTTAATTTAAGAAAGATAGTGCTAATGACCGGGCTTCTCTGGTGGCTCAGAGGTTAAAGCATCTGCCTCCAATGCGGGAGACCTAGGTTCGATCCCTGGGTTGGGAAGATCCCCTGGAGAAGGAAATGGTAACCCACTTCAGTATTCTTGCCTGGAGAATCCCAGGGAACGGAGGAGTCTGGTAGTCCACGGGGTCGCAAAGAGTCGGACACGACTGAGCGATTTCACTCACTCATTGCTAATGACCAAGTGGTTTCAACAAAGAAACAAACTGGTCAGACAGTACTACACCTCCTGGGAAGATAGCATTCAAGCACAGGCCTTGTGTCAATTTGTTAGGATGCTTCTAAAAATCTTATTGGTCACATAAGCAGTTGGGATAGATGGTGTCTCTAAGGATTCTTCTAATACCATAGGAGTCTATATGAACACATGGGACACAATCAAATTTAAGGCTCAATCTCATAGGTCCTAACTCACTGCATGGAATTAAAAAGTTGAATTACTGTGATGGCAGGCCACTTGGGGAGTATGTAATTATCTTTCTCTCAGCCAACTCAACATTCTGCACATCTCTTTTTTATCATCTGATATTGTAGTCAAGGCATGATTGTCTCCTGATGGGGGAAACAAAGGTTCCCAAAAGGTATGACTTCCCACAGGCCATTCTGACTATGTAGGGAAATTTGAAGCCGAGCAGATTTCCTGACACACGACGCAAGTCCACCAACGGCCCACACAACGCAAACTGTACTCCATTGCTCTGGGAGAGAAGAGGCTCACTGGACCAATTTGAACATTTTCTCACAGTGTGGAGATGAGTAGAAAACAGAATGTGAACTTTCCAAGTTCAAAGTCTATTTCCTACTGGGAAAATGAGACATCTGGTGTGGAGTTAAATAAGATGGATCCTGAGGGATCTTTGACAATGAGTTGCTTTTCTAAATCCACCTTGTAGTAATTTAAACCTACATGCATCAGAAACATATGGATTAAATGTACAAAAGCTTGAGATTCTGTTGGACTGGAAAACCATGAGAGAATCTTAGAATGATGGAGTGGAAGGGATTTCCAAAGGACTGACAGTCCCTCCCGCCCTCTCGTTCGTCTAGATATTTTGCCTTCAGGAAGGAAGAAGTATTTAGTGAGGACTAGTTGTGTTTTCAGCACCTGTTGTGTTGGGTGCCAGTTAACAAAAAAACAGGCCAGAAACGAGTAAATTTTCAGCGAGATAGGCATGTGGTCCTGAAGAAGAAAGTATCCTATGGGTTAGGTTAACCCTGTTCTGGTGACATGCAGCTATGAGCAGCGTCAAAGGGCCAAAGCATTAACTGTGAACCCCATGGTCTTCTGGGAAATGGAGCAAACTTCCATGGTGCACACTGAGTATCACAATGTAGAGTTGGGGTGGGAAAGGCAAGTGTGGTACATGCTCAAAACACAGACAGAAACCCCTCAGTTAAATGGCTTACCATTCATTGCATCTTCTGATTAAGCACCTGTGGCTAATCCATTTTTGCATTAAAGCTACCTGCAGCAAAGATGTGCCCTGGAGGCCTTATTAGCTCATGTTCTATCTCCCTGAGTGTGTGTGTGTGTGTGTGTGTGTGTGTGTGTGTGTGTGTGTGTTTATGGGCGTGTCAGTGGATCACTCATCAATGGATGCTTATAAACACAGCCTGTTACCGATTCACAAGTTGTAGGTCGTTTCAGCTAAACTTTCAGTCCTGCTGTCAGCTCACCTGGACAGAGGCTCGTGAAGCCCTGAATCTAGACTGCCTCTAAGAGCCCCAGCTGAGCAGAAGTGGGCTTGAGAGAAGCCAGATATTTTTTCCTACATTGCAAAGGGGCAGAAAACAGACTGGCTTTAGGAATCTGGGAGGAATGAAAGGAATTTCAATAAGAAAAATTGGTTAGAAATGTAAGGAGTGATTGCTGTTTCTGAAAATCAGGCAATTGGAAATTATGGACCACAGATTGAAAAGGCACTGCCAAATAATGCTCAAACTACTGCACAATTGCACTCATCTCACGTGTTAGTAAAGTAATGCTCAAAATTCTCCAAGCCAGGCTTCAGCAATATGTGAACCATGAACTCCCTGATGTTCAAGCTGGTTTTAGAAAAGGCAGAGGAACTAGAGATCAAATTGCCAACATCTGCTGGATCATGGAAAAAGCAAGAGAGTTCCAGGAAACATCTATTTCTGCTTTATTGACTGTGCCAAAGCCTTTGACTGTGTGGATCACAATAAACTGTGGAAAATTCTGAAAGAGATGGGAATACTAGACCACCTGACCTGCCTCTTGAGAAACCTACATGCAGGTCAGGAAGCAACAGTTAGAACTGGACATGGAAAAACAGACTGGTTCCAAATAGGAAAAGGAGTATGTCAAGGCTGTATATTGTCACCCTGATTATTTAACTTCTATGCAGAGTACATTATGAGAAATGCTGGGCTGGAAGAAGCACAAGCTGGAATCAAGATTGCCAGAGAAATATCAATAACCTCAGATATGCAGAGGATACCACCCTTATGGCAGAAAGTGAAGAGGAGCTAAAAAGCCTCTTGATGAAAGTGAAAGAGGAGAGTGAAAAAGTTGGCTTAAAGCTCAACATTCAGAAAATGAAGATTATGTCATCCAGTCCCAACACTTCATGGGAAATAGATGGGGAAACAGTGGAAACAGTGTCAGACTTTATTTTGGGGGGCTCCAAAATCACTGCAGATGGTGACTTCAGCCATGAAATTAAAAGACGCTTACTCCTTGGAAGAAAAGTTATGACCAACCTAGATAGTATATTCAAAAGCAGAGACATTACTTTGCCGACTAAGGTCCATCTAGTCAAGGCTATGGTTTTTCCTGTGGCCATATATGGATGTGAGAGTTGGACTGTGAAGAAGGCTGAGTGCCAAAGAATTGATGCTTTTGAATTGTGGTGTTGGAGAAGACTCTTGAGAGTCCCTTGGACTGCAAGGAGATCCAACCAGTCCATTCTGAAGATCAGCCCTGGGATTTCTTTGGAAGGAATGATGCTAAAGCTGAAACTCCAGTACTTTGGCCATCTCATGCGAAGAGTTGACTCATTGGAAAAGACTCTGATGCTGGGAAGGATTGGGGGCAGGAGGAGAAGGGGATGAAAGAAGATGAGATGGCTGGATGGCATCACAGACTCAATGAACATGAGTCTGAGTGAACTCTGGGAGATGGTGATGGACAGGGAGGCCTGGCGTGCTGTGATTCATGGGGTCGCAAAGAGTCGGACACATCTAAGCAACTGAACTGAACTGAACTGATAAAATGTAAATCTGAAGTATGACTGTATTTTTAACTCAAAGAATAATATAAATCACAGACAAAGTCTATATTTTGTTTAAATTTCTATAACAGAAAACAGAAAAGAAATGTAAAAGCTTTAAGTGTTATGGGGAAATTAGAGGTAAATGCTTTTTAAAGTCTTTATAGTGGAATACTATATAGCTATTTTTAAAAGAATGAAACCCAAGTGAAGAATATACAGGAACTCTTTGGAAGATTTTTTTCATTTATGTCTGAACTTATTTCAAAATTAAAAGCATTTTAGAGAATTATATAAATGATCACCAAAAAACAGGAATGAGAAAATTCATAAGAGGTACAAAACAGAGATGTGATGGAAGAAAGGGAATCAGAAGATCAAGCTGGGGACTGAGGACCTGCAACTGATCCATCTGTGATGTCATGTTTGGCATGGAATGTTGAATAATCCAAGAATTTTATTTTATTTTATTGGTCGTACTGCCCTCCGCATATGGTATCTTAGTTCCCCAACCAGGGATCAAACCCGTGCCTCCGGCATTGGAAGCAGAGTCTTAACCACTGGACCTCCAGGCAAGTCCCCTAAGAATTTTAAATTTGAACCTGAACTTCCAGATCATTACAATGATCTGCTTTATTTGTCAAAGTAGGAGGACAGAACACATTTTATAAAACACTGTTAGCTTAACTTGAAAATCTCTAGCCATATAGTATGTGGGACTCCCTTTGCACATTTGCCCTGGGCCCCACATAACTTAGAGACAGGCTTGGCTGACATATAGTAGCTACTCAGTACATAATTAGCTGAATGGATATCATAGGCTGTGGTTTTCATCTCAGATTTACATTTGTATCACTGAGTCTAAATGTGATTCTATTGATAAGACCTACCCACTTATTCCAAAGCAATTCATGCCAGTAATAGGGCATACCAAAGTCGCCAGTCCAGGTTCGATGCATGATACTGGATGCTTGGGGCTGGTGCACTGGGACGACCCAGAGGGATGGTACAGGAAGGGAGGAGGGAGGGGGTTCAGGATGGGAAACACGTGTATACCTGTGGCAGATTCATGTTGATGTATTGCAAAACCAATACAATATTGTAAAGTAATTAACCTCTAATTAAAATAAATAAATTTATATTAAAAAATAAAAATAAAATAAAATTTTGGTTAATCAATGTAACCTGCATACATCGAGGAAGTCCCCTCCCCCACCCCCCACCAAAGACACACACACAAAATTCATGAAAACAAAAATTTTGCTTGATTTTCTGTCTCTCACCTTCAGGGATTGTTCTAGCTGCCAACTGGGTTTCTCATCCCTACAGAATGACCCTTTATGAAATCAATCGGCACATGTGAAGTCTTTGGAAGTTTTCTCTTTTGCTCACACACAAAGGCTCTGGACAGATGGTGTCTGACTACAGATCTTCCAGCCTTCTGTGCAAAGCGGACCTTCCTGGGCTCCCGCTTGCTATTTCAACGTGTGGGGCACATGTGAGAAGTCTGCATTTTAATAGAGTTTTCAGAAGTGATGAGAAGTGTACATTGGCAGAGATGAGAAGAGAAGACGTTTCCATAGAGGAGCAGGCATGTGTATAGAGGCAGTGGAAACAGAAGAACTTGACGACAGCAGTGGGTCTTGGAGGACATGTGACTGCTTCACAGGCCTGTCCTCAGCACCTCGCCCAGCGCCTGCCACATGGGAGCAGGTGCCCAGTGAAGATGTATAGAATGAAAATATTAATGAACTGCAGTTCATTGGCGAGGTGAGGAGTATAATTGTGCGAGAGACAGACTCAAGTGTTTGACTTGGCAATAGGGGAAGTGGGGACTTCCTTGGTGGTCCAGTGGCTAAGACTCTCAATGCAGGGGGCCCAGGTTCAATTCCTGGTCAGGGAACTAGATCCCACATGCCACAACTAAGAGTTTGCTTGCCACAACTAAATATCCCATGTGCCACAACCAAGATCTGGCACATCCAAATAAATAAATAAACATTTTTTAAAAAAGAAAGATATATCTGATTAGTTGGGAGGAGAAAGCAAGAAGGAAGGAGAGGTCAGTGATAGAAGGTTTTAATGATTCAGTCTGCTTCACCCAGTGTCATGTATCATCTCCAGGGGTTTGGTCAAGTGAAGTCTCATTGCTGAAGGAAAAAGAAAACATGATCGTGAGTCTTCACTCAGTTCTCCAGGTACTAGATTTGCATTGCTCTCCATGGTGGTGCATGGGTCTGGAGACAAGTGCCTTCTATTTAGCCCCAAAGGTCCCACTCACAGCATATGGACTTTGAGAGGACACAGACATGCAGTCCATAACACCCTTAAGAGTTCATCTACTATTAGATAACAGACTAGAACAGCCTTTTCTTTTTTTTTTTTTTTCTTTTTATACCCTTAATCAAAGTCATTCTCTGGATTCTTCATGTAATCGCCCTCATAAAAGACAGAGGTGGCACTTCATCCTCAAGATGCAGCCCAGGCCTTCTCCTCCGGCCTCCTCCTCTCCCTCTGGCTTCCCACTGACCACTGGGTCCCACACCCTCTTCTTCACATATCAGGCACGGGCTCTCCCCCTTCACACCTAAACAGGCCACAGAACGTGTTCCTGATGGAGTGAGACAGAGGCCTGAATACTCTGGAGGCCTGGAGCTGCCCAGCAAATGGACCAAGCTCATTATCTGGAAAGGCATTCATGTCCCATGTCAGGCGACATTTTCTCGCCTGCAATCAGAATCACTGAATGCACTTTAGAGCTCAGGGTCTTTTGCATCAACCACTGGATTTCTGAAGAAACGACGTTCCTGTAGGACCAATTCGCAAACACACAACAAATTCCAATAGGAATATCACATGAATGCCTTAAATTGTCCAGGGCTCCCCGCCCAATTTGCCTGAGCTAATAGAATTGGCACACATTCCTGCATTAGCACTGGAGCATGTGACGTGCTCAATCAGATGAAGGAGATATAAACAGATGTGCATTCTGGCAGCTCAGGGAAACCGGCACATTATTTGTGACTCAGCATCTAGACCACTGTGGCACTTGGTCTCCAAACCTGGGAATCAGGTTCCTAATAAGAGCAGCAATTCTCCAGTGGCTTAGCGGTACAGAATCTGCTTGAAATGCAGGAGCTGCAGGAGCCCCAGCTTCGATCCCTGGGTCAGGAAGATCCACTGAAGGAGGGCATGGCAATCCACTCCAGTATTCTTGCCTGAAGAATCCCATGGACAAAGGAGCCTGGCGGGATACAGTCCATAGGGTCGCAAAAAGTTGGACATGACTGAAGTGACTTAGCATGCACGAACACACCATTTACTAAGCACTTACTATCTACCAAGCCCCATTAGACACTTGGTGGATGTTGCTTAATTCTATCCTCACAGCCACTTTGTGAGGTAGTGGTTTTATCATATGATTTTTCAGAAAAGGGGATGAAGCTGTTATGTAAATTAAAAAGACCAAACTAGGACTCAGATGGACATGAGTTTGGGTAAACTCTGAGAGCTGGTGATGGGCAGAGAGGCCTGGCATGCTGCAATTCATGGGATCGCAAAGAGTCGGACATGACTGAGCAACTGAACTGAACTGAACTGATCTGAGGACTCAGAACCCAAACCTGACCAACCTTCAGAAGCACCAAGGCTCACTAGCTATACAAACTTGGGCAAGTCACTTAGTGTCCCTGACCTTCAGTTTCCTGTTCTATATAGAAGGGGATAATGTACCTAGTTCACAAAGTTGTTGGAAAGATCAGATTAGCAGATAGTCTGGCACTATGTAAGCATTCAGTAAATAGTAGCTATCATTAGTGTTATTAACATGACCAAAATCTCCACCATGGGATCTTATGACTTCCTTCTTTGGGAGTCATCAATAGATCCTGGCTTCCTCACCCAGATTAGGTAGTTCAAAACCAAAGGCCTGGACTTCCCTAGTAGTACAGTGGATAGGCGCAGTGCTGATGCACAGGACACAGGTTCAATCCCTGGTCCAGGAAGATTCCACATGCCATGAAGCAACTAAGCCCGTGTGCCACAACTATTGAGCCCGCGCTCTAGAGCCCATGAGCTGCAACTACTGTAGCTCATGCTCTAGAGCCTGTGCTCTGCAACAAGAAAAGCCACCGCAATGAGAAGATGCACACCTCAACAAAGAGTAGCCCCCTCTTGCTGCCACTAGAGAAAGCCCACATGCAGCAATGAAGCCCCAGCACAACCAAAAATAATCAAAACCAAAAGCCCACATACATGCTATTGTCAATATATGTAAAACAGATAACCAACGAGGACCTACTGGATAGACCCACAGGAAACTATACTCAATATTTTGTAATAAACTACAAGGGGAAAGAATCTTAAAAAAATAGACTTATACATGTATGTGTAACTGAATCACTTTACTGTACACCTGAAACTAACACAACATTGGAATCAACTATATTTCAATTAAAAAAAAAAAAGGTCATAAGTAGTAATGGTACAAATACAGATGAGCCATCACTAATCTCTGGACTTCACTATCCTAGGTATCATCCCAAGAACTTGGATTTCTAAAAGGGTTTTCCAGGGAAAAGAACTAGGAAGGAAACAAAAGGAATGGGATGGGTTAACATAACCAAAGTAAAAATCCTGTCCCTTTTTAGTATGTTGCTGTAATTAAAAGCAAAGATCCAGCCTAGTCCAAGAGACTGGATTGCAATATTCCTTATGGCAGAGCAGCCATGGATATAGCCACCACATCTACTCAACTTGGAAGCCCACAAGAGAAACAACTGCATCAAGCCAAACAAACCCATTTGGCCTAGGTCTCTATACCTTTATAGGTATGTTTCTGCTCAAACTTGAAAAAAATAACCTACTCTCCTCTGTGAAAAGCAAAGGAAAAAAGGAAAGATATACCCATTCGAATACAGAGTTCCAAAGAAGAGCAAGGAGAGATAAGAAAGCCTTCCTCAGTGATCAATGCAAAGAAATAGAGGAAAACAGGAGAATAGGAAAGACAAGAGATCACTTCAAGAAAATTAGAGATACCAAGGGAACATTTCATGCAAAGATGGGCTCAATAAAGGACAGAAATGGTAGGGACCTAACAGAAGCAGAAGATATTAAGAAGAGGTGGCAAGAATAACAGGAGAAGTGTACAAAAAAAGAGCTTCGTGACCCAGATAATCACAATGGTGTGATCACTCACCTAGAGCCAGACATCCTGGAATGTGAAGTCAAGTGGGCCTTAGGAAGCATCACTACAAACAAAGCTAGTGGAGGTGATGGAATGCCAGTTGAGCTATTTCAAATCCTAAAAGATGATGCTGTGAAAGTGCTGCAGTCAATATGTCAGCAGATTTGGAAAATTCAGCAGTGGCCACAGGACTGGAAAAGGTCAGTTTTCATTCCAATCCCAAAGAAAGGCAATGCCAAAGAATGTTTAAACTATTGCACAACTGCACTCATCTCACACACTAGGAAAGTGATGCTCAAAATTCTCCAAGCCAGACTTCAGCAATATGTGAACTGTGAACTTCCAGATGTTCAAGCTGGTTTTAGAAAGGCAGAGGAACCAGAGATGAAATTGCAAACATCTGCTGGATCATCGAAAAAGCAAGAGAGTTTCAGAAAAAAAAAAAAAACACATCTATTTCTGCTTTATTAACTATGCCAAAGCCTTTGACTGTGTGGATCACAATAAACTGTGGAAAATTCTGAAAGAGATGGGAATACCAGAGCACCTGACCTGCCTCTTGAGAAATCTGTATGCTGGTCAGGAAGCAGCAGTTAGAAATGGACATGGAACAACAGACTGGTTCCAAATAGGAAAAGGAGTATGTCAAGGCTGTATATTGTCACCCTGCTTATTTAACTTCTATGCAGAGTACATCATGAGAAATGCTGGGCTGGAAGAAACACAAGCTGGAAACAAGATTGCCGGGAGAAATCTCAATTACCTCAGATATGCAGATGACACCACTCTTATGGCAAAAAGTGAAGAGGAACTAAAAAGCCTCTTGATTAAAGTGAAAGAGGAGAGTGAAAAAGTTGGCTTGAAGCTCAACATTCAGAAAACGAAGATCATGGCAACTGGTCCCATCACTTCATGGGAAATAGATGGAGAAACAGTGGAAACAGTGTCAGACTTTATTTTGAGGGGCTCCAAAATCACTGCAGATGGTGACTGCAGCCATGAAATTAAAAGACACTTACTCCTTGGAAAGAAAATTATGACCAACCTAGATAGTATATTAAAAAGCAGAGACATTACTTTGTCAACAAAGGTCCGTCTAGTCAAGGCAATGGTTTTTCCAGTGGTCGTGTATGGATGTGAGAGTTGGACTGTGAAGAAGGCTGATCACTTAAGAATTGATGCTTTTGAACTGTGGTGTTGGAGAAGACTCTTGAGAGTCCCTTGGACTGCAAGGAGATCCAACCAGTCCATCCTAAAGGAGATCAGCCCTGGGTGTTCTTTGGAAGGAATGATGCTAAAGTTGAAACTCCAGTACTTTGGCCACCTCATGCGAAGAGTTGACTCATTGGAAAAGACTCTGATGGTGGGAGGGATTGGGGGCAGGTGGAGAAGGGGACGACAGAAGATGAGATGGCTGGATGGCATCACCGACTTGTGGACATGAGTCTGAGTGAACTCCGGGAGTTGGTGATGGACAGGGAAGCCTGGCGTGCTGTGGTTCATGGGGTGGCAAAGAGTTGGACACGACTGAGTGAACTGAACTAAACTGAGCACCTCTGCCTTCAAAGCATCCATCTTCCTATGGGAAGTTGGACTCCTTCACGTAAACTTGGATTGAGACCAATTGTTACCTTAGGCCCATGGTCTTGGGAAATTGCAGATATTATTATTTTGAGGATTAGAGTTCATCAATTACATGGAATGCAAAAACACTTAAGATTTTAGAGGGTGGAAATATTATAAAAGTTATGATGGGTCTAGACCATGGATTGTAATGGCAGAGAGAGTGGGGCTAGCTAGCATGACTGACTTAGCCTACATTTTCCAGGAGTGAGCATTTCCAAAGGCTTGGCATTTTGCTCTCTTGAGCAAAGGTATTCCTTCTTCCTCTCTGCCCTTGCAGATATTTCAAGGCTCAGTCTGAGCCTCTCTACTTCCAGGAAGCTTCCTCCAACCAACTGCTATAGTCTTCATCATTTGAACAATGTATCTAGCTCACTATCATGCACTGCATTGTGCTGTTTCTACTACAATTGTCCAGGGCTGTTATTAACACTAATCACTCTTTCATTAGCTGTTTGTGTATCTATGTCTTCTCACTTCATTTAGTCCTACGAGTGGGATGGTATAGTTCTAAAAAATTCCGATTTATCCCAAATGTTTCCAAAAAGGTTTCAAGATGGATGTGCCTATTGTCTTAGAATTATTTCTATCTTTCCCAGAATTTAGTCCAGTTACACCTAAAGAATGTAAGTCATAAACGCTTATTGAGTTGGCAGAATGAATAAGGGAATGCCATTGATCCATAAAGTTCCAGTACATTCATTTGGGTCCTTAGTCTTAGAGTGAGAGCCAAGGAAAGGCTCCTCGCCTCCCACCTCCCCCTCTCCATCACATTCTCGAGGTACTCCAGGCCAAATGCCTACAGCAAAGGCAGGCATGATCTAAAGGCCAGTGGCACACAAAAGGAGCAGCGTGACTGGGGCTGGAGAATCCAGAAAGAATCATTAGACTGCACAGTTAGCTGTCTTTTCCATGACCTTCAGTCTTCAGAACTTTGAAGGAAACATAGAGATATTGAGAGCCATGTGTCCCTTAAAATAAACGCTGTGGTTCACAAATATAATAAGGTTTCTCTGATGTTCCTCCCTGGTGGTGCAGAAGTTAAAGCGTCTGCCTGCAATGTGGGAGACCTGGGTTTGATCCCTGGGTTGGGAAGATCCCCTGGAGAAGGAAATGGCAACCCACTCCAGTATTCTTGCCTGGAGAATCCCATGGACGGAGGAGCTTGGTGGGCTACAGTCGCAAAGAGTCGGACACGACTGAGCGACTTCACTTTCACTTTCATGCTGTTCCTCAAATACATGAGGCACTCTCCAGCCTCAAGGTCTTTGCACTTGCCCTTCTCTCTGGCTGGAAAGCTCAAACATTCCCATGACTCAGTTTCTTGAGCTTTCAAGTGACACTTCCTGTATTAGGCCTCCCCTGCCCACTCAAGTGGCCCAGACCCCATATTCCCCATCCACTTACCCTGCTTGAGCTTTTCCTTAGAAATTGTTCCACTTGACAGTGTACATTTACTCTCTTTTAGAATGCAAGCCCCATGTGGGTGGGGGAGGGTTTTACTTTGTCTTGCTCCCTGTGCTCCCAGCAGTTAGCATGCTTCCTGGCATATTATAGGTGCTCAATACATATTTGTAGAATAAATGAAGTGAGAACTTAGTTATGAAAAGGGTTGACCCTTGGAGTCCGCAAAACTGCTCCCTAACTGCATTGAAAGAATGTGAAATCCTCTTTTTCATGGAGTAAAGTCAATTTTTATTATGCACTCATCTCATATTATAAAAGCGGAATAGCCAAAGTCATAATATAGTGAGAGAATATGTTAAGACTTTACTATATTCTAGGAATCATGCTAAGAATTTTATACATATTTTATACATTGTATTTAATCCTTACAACAACTGCATATAAGGGGAGAATTTCAATATCCCCATTTTACAAATCAGGAAGCAAAGGCTCACAGAAGTTGAACAGCGTACCTGAGGCCTCACAGCCAGTAAGCTGTGGCCTGTTTTCACCGTGTGCCCTAAGTGCGACGGGGGGGGGGGCCAACCACTCAAGCCCAGATACGCATAATGCAGACTACCTCACTGAGCGTGAGCAGTTAGGGGCGCACTCACGCCACAAGGAGGATGAGCATGGGCTGTGAGAGAACTGGGGGATGGGATCATGAGAACTAGGAAATGGTCAGAATCGTTTTAACTCATGGCCCTCTAGCCACAGTGTTCATGTTTTACCCATTACTAGAGTCATCGTGCCTTTTGTGTGGTTGCTTCTCACTGGAATATCCCCTCCCCACTTTCCCCTTCAGTGCCCCTCCCCTCAGGGCCCCGCTCCAACACAGCCTCCTGCATGAGGCCTTCCTGATTCTCTTTTCCGACTCCAGCAGGGAATCGGCTTTCTCCTGGTGCTGTAGGTGGACAATAGGGGGAAAACATCAGAGCTGGAGGGCACAGGGGTGTTGGGGCCTCTGGGATCTGTTAACACTGGACTGGACTAGGTGAGAAGACTCCAGGGCTTTTTTTTTTTTTAAGTTTGTACTTGGTTGCAATGGTGTGGACCTAACAGAAGCAGAAGATATGAAGAAGAGGTGGCAAGAATACACAGAAGAACTGTACAAAAAGATCTTCACGACCCAGATAATCATGATGGTGTGATCACTAATCTAGAGCCAGACATCTTGGAATGTGAAGTCAAGTGGGCCTTAGAAAGCATCACTACAAACAAAGCTAGTGGAGGTGATGGAATTCCAGCTGAGCTGTTTCAAATCCTGAAAGATGATGCTGTGGAAGTGCTGCACTCAATATGTCAGCAAATTTGGAAAATTCAGCAGTGGCCACAGGACTAGAAAAGGTCAGTTTTCATTCCAATCCCAAAGAAAGGCAATGCCAAAGAATGCTCAAACTACCGCACAATTGCACTCATCTCACACACTAGTAAAGTAATGGTCAAAATTCTCCAAGCCAGACCAGCAATACATGAACCATGAACTTCCAGATGTTCAAGCTGGTTTTAGAAAAGGCAGAGGAACCAGAGATGAAATTGCCAACATCTGCTGGATCATGGAAAAAGCAAGAGAGTTCCAGAAAAACATCTATTTCTGCTTTATTGACTATGCCAAAGCCTTTGACTGTGTGGATCACAATAAACTGTGGAAAACTCTTCAAGAGATGGGAATACCAGATCATCTGACCTGCCTCTTGAGAAACCTGTATGCAGGTCAGAAAGAAATAGTTAGAACTAGACATGGAACAACAGACTGGTTCCAAATAGGAAAAGGAGTACGTCCAGGCTGTATATTGTCACCCTGCTTATTTAAGGTATATGCAGAGTACATCATGAGAAACGCTGGACTGGAAGATACACAAGCTGGAATCAAGACTGCCGGGAGAAACATCAATAACTTCAGATATGCAGATGACACCACCCTTATGGCAGAAAGTGAGGAGGAACTAAAAAGCCTCTTGGTGAAAATGAAAGAGGAGAGTGAAAAAGTTGGCTTAAAGCTCAACATTCAGAAAACGAAGATCATGCATCCAGTTCCATCACTTCCTGGGAAATAGATGGGGAAACAGTGGAAACAGTGTCAGACTTTATTTTTGGGGGCTCCCAAATCACTGCAGATGGTGATTGCAGCCATGAAATTAAAAGACACTTACTCCTTGGAAGAAAAGTTATGACCAGGGATTGGGGGCAGGAGGAGAAGGGGACGACAGAGGATGAGATGGCTGAATGGTATTACTGACTCAATGGACGTGAGTCTGAGTGAATTCCGGGGGTTGGTGATGGACAGGGAGGCCTGGCGTGCTGTGATTCATGGGGTCGCAAAGAGTCGGATACGACTGAGCAACTAAACTAAACTAAACTTAGTTGTAGACACTCTAGAAAGTTCAGGATAAACAAACAACAAAATCACCCATAGCTGTCTCTTGATTGGTCAGAGGAAGCTAAATGCCAACTACAATTTAAAAATGAACTTGGTAAAAACAACCAAGTAACTCACAGCAGCCACCAGGGTGGGTTCTAGCAGCAAATTCAGACAATCCAGTAATCACCTTTTCCAGCATTTTGCATATCATGGCTCCTTTAAGAAACATTTCCTTCCATCTCTGCTATGGAAATCCTTCCCCATCCTCTTCAAGGCCCAGGTACAGGCAACCTTCTCTGCAAAGCTTCCCTAATGTCATGCTCCCCCATCCCCAGCAGAGTTGACTGGCAGGAGTATTGCTATACTGTAGGGAATAAGGGGCAGCCATGCTGTTCTTTCCATGTAACAATTCGCTTAATTCCTGACATCAAAGGCTGTGTACTCTCATTCTACATCCAGGGACTCTGTGGAATGAGCAGTAAATTACAGAGAATGGACAGCTATCTAACATCATAGGCAGTTAGAAAATTCACTGAGGATCTCTTTCTTGTGGCCATGCTTTCTCCCACTCCATCCCTTTCCTCTTATAGTCTAGAAATTCATCAGCAGCAATACTCAGACTTTTCTCCTGGAGGTCAGCCCAACAGGTTGGGCAAGGAAGCAGTGCTGCAGGGAGGAGGTGCCTGGGGCAGAGCCAGATACAGCTTGGACCCACTCAGGAAGCACCCTTGGGACCCCATGGTCTGGGCCCAGGTTAAGTAGATTCTACTTTTGTGTGTGTGTGTGTGGCAATGCAGGGGGTGCTACAGGGCTAATCTTTCCAATTGTGTCTGTCTCTCTTGGACAAGTTCTCAACTCCAAATTTCATTCCCTCTCCAGCACCTACTAGACTCAAGCCAGCTTTTCCCTCCTCTTCCTGCTCTGTCCACCTTCACCCCCCACCACATGCCTCTAGCACCCCTAGATATATTGACTGGGTACTTCTGGAAGTGACAAAGCGAAGTGTCTGAATTTATCAGCCTGATTACCGTCAGGGACCAGAACTTCCCACATACTCACTGGCAAATGGGGGTCTGTATGAAAGGAGAGGACCAATATGAAATTAAACAATGAATGAGGCATGGGAAACACACAAACTCCAAGGAAAAATTCTCTAAATAGGATTCTCAGTGTGTGATCCATGGATTTCCAACCTCAGAATCACCTAGGGAGCTTCTTAAAAATACAGAATCTCAGGCCCCAAACCCAGACCCATGAATCTGCATTTTTTTTTTCTTTTTTTTTTTGGGGGTGGGGTGGGGGAACTGTGCAGTATGCAGGATTTTGTTTCCCTGACCAGGGATCAAACTCATGTCCCCTGCAGTGGAAGTCTGGAGTCTTAATCACTGGACCACCAAGAAAGTCTCCCATAAATCTTCATTTTAACAAGCTTCCAAGATGATTCCAATATGCACTAGAAACCCATTGCCTTGATTAGCTTTAAATGCTTAAAGCATTGGTTCTCAACCTTGGCTGCACATCTGGGGAGCTCAGAAAAATACTGGCTCCTGGGTCCCACCCCCAGCAATTGTGAGTCAGTTGGTCTGGGGTGGACCTGGACATTAGGGAATTTTCAAAGCTTCTCAGGGGATTCCAATGGGTAGCTGTTGTTGTAAACCAATTGTTGTTGTTGTTCAGCCACTAAGTCATGTCCGACTCTTTGCAACCCCATGGACTGCAGCATATCAGGCTTCCCTGTCCTTCACTATCTCCTGGAGCTTGCTCAAACTCATGTCCATTGAGTCGTTGATGCCATCAAACCATCTCATTCTTTTGGCCCATTCTCCTCCTACCCTCAATCTTTTCCAGCCTATCTCTTTTCCAGTGAGTCAGTTCTTCACATCAAGTGGCCAAAGTATTGGAGCTTCAGCTTCAGCATCAGTCCTGGCTTAGAACAAACACACCTAGAAAAGAGCTTATGATCCATTCATGGGTGTGCGTGTGTGTGTGTGTGTATATATATATATATATATTTATATTTATATTTATTTATTTATTTATTTATTTATTTCATATATGTACATATATAATATATATACATATGTATGTATGTGTATGTATATTTTTAAAATTCTCTACTGAGCCTGAAGTATAAAGCAACATTTTCTGAGCACATTTGGAATTCTGTTGGATGTGACCACAGGCTACCTCAGGAGACATAAAAGGTAGGCTGACTGGTCCATTGGGGAAAATAAACATGTCTCATCACTCAGTTGCCTAATTACCCTCCAAGATCAGGACCATAGCTACATCCTTAGCATGGATGCCCTGGCACTGCCTACTTCAGCATGTGGTATTTAACATTTATACCATTCAAGCTTTCTTCCCTCTGTTGGGCCCTCTTGAGTCTCTCTTCAGATGTGGTGTTTGATGTAAAGGTGAAGATCCAAAGAAACTTCTGGTACTCTATTCCCTTACCCCCTCAAACACACAAGATTTGCTTGCCCCAAGTTTACTGCTTCAAGCCTCATGAAAGGCTCCAGATCCATTTATATGTCTCCACTGTGAGTAATGAATAGCCATCCTTTGTCCTGTGACTGGAGTTGCTGCCTGTTAAGCAATTGTATAAATTACCTCTCATCCAACTCAAAAAAATGTGTTTGCCAAAATGATTTCTTCTAGAATTGTAGAAGTGGAAATAGCGTGCACAGAGAGAAATTGAGTTTGCTCCAAGGGGCTATGAATGCACCATTAAAGAAGCCTCGAAAAAGATTAGCAATCCAGCTGGCATGTTTGCACATCATTAGTGCCATTTGGGGGGCATTTCTGAAGCAATGACAGTCACGGTGGGGAGGAAGAAGAGGAGGCTTCCCTGGCCATTGAGACCATATTCGGACTCCGAAGCTGTGGTTATTAGGGCACACAGCTGGGTCCTACTCCACCAGCTCTGACCTCAGCTCAGTGAGAATTGCAAAAGCTCCAAAGTTTAATGAAAATCGATGCTTGGATTCCAGTGCCAGGAGATTTGTTAAGGCATTGTTATAAGCTTCAGGCCACGTTCTCTAAACAAAATGATCCTCCATATCCTTAGATATGTCTCCTCTCTCCCTTCGTCCCTCTCTCTCTCACACACACACACACACCCTCACCAAAGGAAACTGATCCATGATGGCTGGATCTATCCCTTTTGGCCATCATTTTCCAAGCCACACTGTGAAAGATCTTGGTTCAATATAGGACATCTTAAACCCTTACTGAAAACTCCCACACTCTTTGTCAGTCTGAAAATCAAGATAGATAATCAGAACATTGTGTAGGAATCATATTGTAACATAGTTACTTACATTTTCTATGACGCAATTCTTTGTTAGTGGGGAGTGTATCTCCGGTTGGAGGAGCCTGGTGGGCTACAGTCCATGGGGTTGCGAAGAGTTGGACACAACTGAGCGACTTCACTTTCACTTTTCACTTTCATGCTTTGGAGAAGGAAATGGCACCCACTCCAGTGTTCTTGCCTGGAGAATCCCTGGGACGGGGGAGCCTGGTGGGCTGCTGTCTATGGAGTCGTACAGAGTCAGACACGACTGAAGCGACTTAGCAGCAGCAGCAACAGTTTATCTCGGAGGACACATTCTCTTTTACTGTTATTAGGAAATCATACTCCCTGCTGTATATACTATGTATAGTAACATGGACCACACTTCCATCCACCTTATCAGGCAAGTTGGGAAGTCTGTCCACCCACTATGCTCACCCTTGGTCCAGAGGCTGAAACCTTGGTCTCTGGAGTTATTTTCTGAAATGATCATACAGAATAGATTAAAGCAAGTGTTCATAAAGAAGATGTAGATTTTCCTGGCAGAAACACAACCTAATGAAACAAGGAGATAAGGTCCCAGAAATCTGTCTCTTCCTGACAAACGTGGATGGCTGTCAGAGGTTGCTTAACCCAGAGTTCATCTGCATTCACTGTGTTACTTTCTTCTTTGTTTGGAATTGGGAAGGCATCATCAGGTTGGAGAGAGCCTCCACAATAAGTATACAAAGTATATAATCTCACTGTTTAGCTCCATTGTAGAGAGGAGAGTCTGACCCACACTCAGTAAATGGCTTCTGCTCCTATTGTTTTTAACTGGATACTTATGGCTTTAAAGCTCCAGGTGAGGCCTACAAAAATGTGGCTTGTTTGTCTAGTGGTATGATACTAGCTTAGGGTGTGAGAGGTCCTGGGTCTGAATCCCAAACAAGCCACATACCTTTTGTTTCTGATAATTAATTTAAAATACATGTGCTATCACATTGGACTATGATTCTCACTTAGGGTGTGAGAGGTCCTGGGTTACATCCCATATGAGCTTGGTTTTCTTTGCTTCTGATAAGTAATTTATTTAAAATATATCTGCTATTGCATTGGGCTTCCCTGGTGGCTCAGATGGTAAAGAATATGCCTGCAATGCGAGAAACCCAGGTTCAATCCCTGGGTCAGGAAGATCTGCTGGAGAAGGGAATGCTAACCCACTCTAATATTCTTGACTGGAGAATTCCATGGACAGAGGAGCCTGGAGGGGTACAGTCTGTGGGGTCTCAAGGAATCAGACATGACTGAGCAACTAACACTTTCACACACACACACACACACACACACACACACACACACACACACACACACTATGTGCTTAACTGTTCCTGAAGCTGACAGGGACAGGAAGAAGACCCCTCCAACCTTACCCTGTGTCTCCTTGTCTCGGCTCTACTTACTTCTTGACCTCTGCTACAAATCTAGGTTTTGCGTCTGTGTGGGATGAAAGTCAGAGCCCATATCCCAGTCCTAAGCTGGCAACCATGCATGACAAGGTGGCTTGGAGAGGGACACACTGTCTAGGACAGAAGATCAGATGATGGAGAAAAACCAGTCTGCATCCCAGGGGTACTCACTCACCTGTAGGCACTGTGTTTCTAGCCTCCAAGACATAGGCTGATGCACACAAACAGAGGCTTATGTCCTCACCCTGGCCACCAGGACAAGAACTTGTTAATCCCCATAGCCACAGAATAATTCACAGAGTCTTGGCAGGATCCACATGACACAGAGCACCAGAGTCAAAATCACTGGGGTCCACCAGGCAAGAAACTATTTAATAGATGGATCAAGACATAGGTTGCCCATTTTATGGATATGGGTAATTCTTAGGAGCTGAAGAAGACCCTTGTTTCAGAATACTGCTTGTTGAGAGCAGACAATTATTTACTGAGTAGAAATGAAACTGATGAGCACTCCCTGATAGCTCAGTTGGTAAAGAATCCATCTGCAATGCAGGAGACCCTGGTTCAGCTCCTAGGTTGGGAAGATCTGCTACAGAAGGGATAGGCTACCCACTAGACTGAGTGACTTTCACTTTTTCAAAAGTATAGGAATGATTTAGAAAATGATTTCTACAAACTAAAATTTGTATCATAAACATAGTGAAACAATAAGAAATAACTAGATATGGGGAAGAGAAAGCACTCATATCCCACAACTCCCCCTTTTTGGCAGTTTTGCATTTTTCCTACCTCCCAGACCTGATCTATATTTATAGTTTAATTATATATACATAGGATAGTTTGAAAATCACTTATTGTGTCTTATTTACACAAGTAGAATATTTTTGTAATGTAAAAATTGTTAGATAGGCAAAAGACAATTAAGACTATTTGTAACCCTACAAATCAGAGATAACTACTCTTAGCATTCTGGTGAATACTTTCCAATTTAGAAACTACACACACACACACATTTATACATATGTGCATATACGTACACACACACAAATGCATACAGATCCCAAACATCCTACTTAAGCTGTCTTTTTGCCTTAATAATAGATAGTGAATATATTTCCATATCAATAGATACATCATAGTAAGATGACTTCTTATGACCTTTTCCAGTCTCATAACTCTAGAATTATTTTTATTTTATTATCTAAGTCTCAGGGATACTGTATTAAAATGTGTGAAGTAAGGACTTCCCTGGTGGTTGAGAATTGACCTTCCAATGCAGGGGATCAGGTTCGATCCCTGGTCAGGGAACCAAGATCCCACACACCTCCAGGCAACTAAGCCCTCAAACCACAGCTAAGACTCAACCCAATCAAATAAATAAATAATAAATATTTTTTAAATGTATGAAGTCATCAAGTCATAATCCATCACTCATTTTGTGCCCTGTGCAGAATAGATATTGTGAAGTACATACATATCTATTATTTATTACCCAATTATTATGTGCCAGGTGTAATAATACTATTGGCACATTGCAAATATTCTCTCCTAAGCCTTTAATATATTAACAGATACTGTGGTTTCTATTAGAGAAGAAAAATGAGGGAAGCTGGAAGAGGTACACTGTTCCCACAGCTAGAAAGTGGAGGGCCCCTATGTGGAAGAGACTTCCATCTGACTTTCAAGCTTGCTCTTGTTCTCTGAGAGGCTAGTTTAGGAGTTGAGCCATGGCAGTGTGTCATGACTGGAAAATGGACACATGAGTCTCAACCTGTATGATATAGATAATAAACCCCACAAGCTGGGAGAAATTGTAGAGAGCCTTCTTGGTTGTAGTACTCAAAGAAAGCCTCGCACGTAGAGGGAATCAGAGATAGATCTGGAAACATAAACAGGGAAGGCACTCTTTGTGGAGTAGAGGTAGGCAGAGTGGTAAGGGCAAAGTCTTGATGGGAGCAATCAAACATCCACATGCTTGGCACAGTAAAGACACTAGTCTTATGGAGAGGAAAGGGTTTGTCCTGGCAAAGAGTGCAGCTGAAGAGCGATGACTGCGCATATGGCCCTGCCCAGTGTCAGCGAGAGTCACGCATGCTCTGACAATATTTGGGAAGCTAAGATTCTGTTTCCATATGGTTAGTTATGAATTCCAGAACTTGGAAATCTTGCAACCTTTGGAAAGAACCAGACTACATAATAAGGGATTAAACTTTGAAATGTCACTTTCCATTTCTGTCCAAAGGAAGCTGAGACATTTTTTAATTAAAAAAAAGATAAAGCTTTCCATGACAAGTTTCTTGCACGGTACTTGAATGATTTCGATCACTGGTTGACTCGATGGTTGCTGCTGGATGCTGAGACGCAGATCAACTCCAATCTCATCGATTTTCAGCATCAAAACAGATTCTGATGCTGAGTGGCAGGAGTTGGGTTTTAGGGTTGAGTAGGATGTTTAAATCTTTTCTTTTGATTGGCTTTGATAATTCCATCTCTTTAAAAAGAAGTCTTTTTTCTTGGTGTGATCTATCTTTTGTCTGACCCACCTGGAAAAAGCAACTTTCTTTAAACATTCAGTTTGATGAACCATACATGTTCTAAAATTAAGCTGCATCTTTGGATACAAACCAGTTTTCCGATTTTGTGTACATACTGACTCTTTGAGTGATTGTTTTGGCTAGATGACACCCAAAAAAAGTTTTAGCTGCATTTTTAATTTTCAACTAATTATTTTGATGACAAGTAGATCCATCTTGAATATGAGCAATAATTCCTGTTTTTGTCCCATTTCAATGACCCAATAGGAGAATGCTTTAAAGGTCATCAATAAGAAACTGGGTTTGACTTTTTTTTTTTTTAATTGGAGTATAGTTGATTTACATTGCCATGTTAGTTTCAGGTGTATAGGAAAGTGAATCAGTTTTCGTTGTTCAGTCATGTCCAACTCTGCAACCCCATGGACTGCAGCACGCCAGGCTTCCTTGTCCATCATCATCTCCCGGGGTTGCTCAAATTCATGTCAATTTGGTCGATGATACCATCCAAACATCTTATCCACTGTTGCCCTCTTCTCCTCCTGCCCTCAATCTTTCCCAGCATCAGGGCCTTTTCTAATGAGTTGGTTCTTCACATCAGGTGGCCAAGGTATTGGAGCTTCAGCTGCAGCATCAGTCCTTCCAATGAATATTCAGGGTTTATTTCCTTTAGGATTGACTGATTTGATTTCCTTGCAGTCCAAGGGACTCTCAAGCGTCTTCTCCAACACCACAATTCAAAAGCATCAATTCTTCGGTGCTCAGCTTTCTTTATGGTCCAATTCTCACATCCATACATGACTACTGGAAAAACCATAGTTCTGACTATACAGACCTTTGTTGGCAAAGTGATGTCATATAGGTCATTACAGAGTATTGAGTAGAGTTCCCTGTGCTATATAATAGGTCCTTATTATCTATTGGGTTTGGTTTTAAAGTTCTCTTTGAAACCACAGCAAAGGCAGTGTTGCTCTAAATCCCTCTGAGATGTTTGGCTTGGATGTGGGTGAGAGGTTCTTGGGAAAGCAGGATGCAACAGAGTCATCAGAGAAGACTCTGGAAATTGGCACTTGCCCAGTTTGCTCTCAGCATCTGACTTTTATCACTGATCAGTTGACACTTACTCGAAGAGAAAGTAGAAAGAATGTGAACCCCCAGGCCTGCTAAGAAGGGTGGAGAGATTGGGCTGAGATTCACAAGGTGACCCAAGTTGAGGATTATTTCGGCCAAGTGGTTTGTAGTGCTATTAATCCTTGACGTCTTCAGATGTGCAGTAGTGAGTCATCAGTTGGAATATGATTAATCTTGTTTCGTAGAAGTGGACAACACAGAGATTCTATCCAGACCTCATATAATGTGCCAGCCCTGGAGCTCAACATGCTCTGTCTTTCTAGAATAGTTCTCAGCCACGGAGCAGTCTACTAAATTTGGACATTATTAAGCTCAGTTCTTGAGGAAGAATGGAAATGCTACTCCCAAAGTTCAGTCTTAGAGACCATATAAAAACAGCCCCCAATCCAAATCTTTCCATTTCACGCAAGCAACACTCTCAAAAGTTGGCTTTCCCCGTCAATCCAATCAGTGTGGTCCTATAATCTAGTAGAAGTGAGAAGATCTGAAATTGAGTTCTGACCCTCATTAGCTGTGTGACCTTGAGCAAGTCTCTTTAGTTCTCTGGGCCTCCATTTTCTCATCTAAAAAGTGAATATCTAGAATATCCATTCTTCCTCAAGAACTGAGCTTAATAATGTCCAAATTTAGTAGACTGCTCCGTGGCTGAGAACTATTCTAGAAAGACAGAGCATGTTGAGCTCCAGACTGACTCATTAAATGAGATCTGGATATAATCTCTGTGTTGTCCACTTCTATGAAACAAGATTAATCATATTCCAACTGATATGTGCCCTGCCTATCCACAGCTGCTGTTGTATCAAATAAGATTATATACGTAAGAGTTCTTCAAAAATCACATTTCATACAAGGAGCTTATTATGATTTAATTGTTGTAGGATATGTTATGGCTTTGTCAGTGAAATGTGAATAAAAACTTCTAATACAGAAATAATGTGTTTTTAAAAAACAAGCATTTGGTGCATGGTGAAGATGTGGAAATTTGGGCAGAAGCTTCGAGCACTATATGAGGATCTATGTCCCCAAAAGTTCATTTGAGATAAACCAATAAAAAAGACTTTCTAACTTTAGGAGCTTCCAGATGCCCACCCTGGCAGATGGCCTCTAGCTGTCAGAGACAATGGGACCCTAAGCACTGCGAAGAGCCTACCACTCAGATGTTCTGCGTATCTGTTGTTCCATGTTTAGAGAACTCCTAAACTTTCCAGAAACTATCTAAGATACTTTACGATGTTATTTACTCAAGGCAATGGCACAGGAAAACAAGCTCAACTCAAAGGGAAAAGTATGCCTTTTGAGCTGAAGGACTAGAGCAAGGCTTGGCAATTTCTCTGAAAAGAGTCAAACGTAACACATTCTTGGTCTGTGTACACTGTGGTGAAGGGAACCAAGGGAGCACAGGTCTAGAAGCAGACAAGGGTCACTGTGATGGGCCTCATGATGATTTCCCACACATACTACCATCCCAAGATCCATCTGAGCTAGTAAGTATCTCTTTCTTTTAAAATGCAGTTAAGGGGACTTCCTGGTGGCCCATTGGTTAAGATTCCACACTGACAATGGTTACAGTTCTGATTCCTGGTCAGGGAACTAAAATCCCACATGCCACACCACATGAAAAAAAATTTTTTTAAGAAATAAAAGGCAGTTAATCTCTGGGAGGATAAGAGTCTATCAGCCACTCACACCTTAGTATACATGTCTTTAGCTTGTACACAGTAATATCCTCTTATCTGAGGTCTATTACAATGTGAAAATGAAAAAAATTGTATTGAAAAGTACTTTTAGAGCTTCAAGTATTTGAGGGAAGTGTAGTTCTGAGTAGATCATCAGAGGGAGCATCACACATTTTCTGTGGGCAAGATAAAAAAGGGCCCCAGGGAAACAAGATCAAAGTATAAAAATGGAGGATGAAGGGCACTCAGAGACCTGGGAGAGGCTGTCAGCTATCATTGCAGGCTGGCGAGTGTGTAAAAGCCTGACACTTCTGGTGAGCAAACTGTGGGTCGCCCATGCCTAACCTAGGGAAACGGCAGTAGGACTGAAAATTAATTTGACTTTAAGGAGAATGGGATGGAAGCAGAGGAAGTATGTACATGTTGGTATCCAAGCCCTCATGGTAATCCAAGCCACTAGGGCCCTGGAAAACCATTTATTTAGTCTGAGGCACAGGCACAGCCCAGCATGGGGCCAGTTTGGCCTTGAGCTCACTGAGCCATGGTTCACAGTCCATCAGCAGAGGTGTGCTGCCTTCTTTGACTGAGGCATCACAAGGCACCAGTGAGCTCATCAGGGAAGATGGAGTCTTCAGGTGAACATTGATGTTTCTTTTTAAGTAAGTGGGAGAAGAATGCAAGCTTTACAAGAGTCCCAACAGATGGATAGCACTTTGAACAAATTCAAATTTTGGATTAGGCCAAAAGCCACATTCGTGCATCAAGAAAATAAGATGGATGAGTAGTTGGGAGAGGGATGGATAGTTCCATGTTTCATGATTAAATGAATAAAGTCAAATATCAGTGGCAAAATCAAGGTTATCGGGATATAAATGCTCATTGTGAAAATATCAATAGTTCAAGTTTGCTGTGTACTTCAAAATTTTCATAATACACTGAGAAAGGGAAAAGGATAATCTTCCTTGAGAAAAAAAATCCACATTTGCAAAATTGATCATTTAGGACATGGTCATTTTTATAGAAAAAGATTTACCTGATTAATTTGTAAACAAATCTATCCCTTCTAAGAAGTGCAGTACAATAACAAAATGGTTATAATCCTTGGTGTATTGTATTAGCAGACCCTTCATTCCCAGGGAGAGAGGGAACATGAGCTACAGAGATGTTCAAAATTTCAGAGAAAATGCAACCAGGTTGGTTATAATGGGTTTTATCACCATTGTCCCAAAAATCCTCAAGGAGGAAAATATTCCTTCTGCTTTAAATGCTTGTTAAATTCTGTTTGTGTGTGTGTGTTACATACTTTTCTGTGGAAATTAGCATGATTTATCTAACAAAAAGTGGACTTATACAAATCTGCACTTTAAGGTGGATTGCAAGAGATCTTGGGCTCCCCTGGTGCTGCAGTAGATAGGAATCCATCTGCCAATGAATGCAGGAGACACAGGTTTAATCCCTGGTGTGGGAGAATCTCATATGCCGCAGAGCAACTAAGCCCGTGTGCCACAACTACTGAGCCCACGAGCCTAGAACCTGTGCTCTGCAACAAGAGAAGCCATCACAGTGAGGAGCGTGAGCCGCACAATGAAGAGTAGCCCTTGCTCCCCGCAACTAGATAAAGCCCATGCAAAGCAATGAAGACCACAGCCAAGAAATAAAAGAAATAAACAAACTTTGAAGAATAAAACAAGAGAGAGAGAGAATCTTGTGAGCTGAATTTCCTTTCTGGGGGAGTAAGAGGGAGACACTTTAAAATGCAAAAAAAAAAAAACAAAAACAAAAAACCTGAGGTAAGGAGACACTTTCTGAATGTAGCTTTACTCTGCTGGGATCCGTCTGCAAAACTGGACTGTCTTATTCTGGCTGCTTCTGCTTGAAGTCAGAAGACAAGAGCAGTGTCATCTGGTTCTTCTGCTGCTGCTGCTTGGAATCATAACACTGCAGTATGGCCTGCCCCCCCAACCCCAGGGGACTTCCCATTTAATGTGCTTCTTTATACCACACTGTTATAATGCCCATTTCACAGATGAGCACACAGAGCTCAGAGTCAGAGAGGTCACACAGCTGGTCAAGGGGAGACGGAAGCCATATGTTCACATCCCCTGGCATCTGATCACTGTCTCTATAGAACCTTGACTGGGGTGTCTTGATTACTTCCTGTGAGTCCTCTGACTAAGCATGAGATGTGCAACTATTCCAGCATTGGTATCAGCTATGACAAGACAGCTCCCCTTCACAGAGCTGAGGCCTTTGGGAGTATCCCCTTTTCTGGCTGACTCTTATTCTTGGACTATATTAAATCTGCAAAGCATTGCTCTCATTGCTCTAAGTAGCAAGAATTGTGACCCCTGCCTTTACTAGCCTGTTGCCTATCTGGCAGGAGAAGACCGTGGCACTGCTAAGTGGCTAGAAACTGTGTGTGTTTTAGGACTTTCAACTACTAGAAGGACAGAAGAGGCCATTTTGAAAGAAGCCAGGCTCTGATAAACAGTACCTGGTGCGCCAAGAATGTCTTCATGTGACGGAGCTTTGCTTTTCCTTATAGGCTTTGCTAAGCAAAGGAGAGGATGCAGTGTTGTCAGAAGTGATACAGTTATTGAACTCAGACACCTGTTTCCCATGTTTTCATATTTGGCATCATGGGAAAGATACTCTTCTTTCCAGCCTTGAACAAAGGGAAGCAAACAAGTGAATGTCCAAATGGCAGGGAAAATCCTGCTATTTTAGCCAAAGAGATATTTGGAGAAGAGTGATGAGAGTCGGTTTTGTTTTCCCCATGCCCCTACCCTCAACTCCTTGGCTGATTTCATAAAGGAAAAGAGAGAGGAGAAAAGTCTGTCAGGATTTCTCAATTGAAATACACATCCACACCAACAGAAATAGACTGCTTTCAATTAAGAAATCTGGCCATGGTAACAATTATATTTTTGAATTTATCATCATGTTTATAGAGCAGTATTCAAGAAAAGATTATGAGAAGAGATTTGGGGAAGGAATTCCTTCAGCCCAGTTCTCTCTGGGAATGCCTCAGGAAGGAACATTAGCCATATTCCTGACGTTTTCCTGTTGAACTTTGATGGGGAGATTTTATAATTGCTGCAAACTGAAGGAGAAGGTTATTTTCTACTTTCCAATTTGTGATATTGGTGTTTTCTATTTATTAAGTTCTCCATGCCACCTAGTGTTTCTCTGAAGAAATACCAGATTCTTAGGAAGTATCCCCAATTCTGTGCAGGACCTCAAGTTCAGGTTGTCACTGCATTATACCTGTATACATAGACATGTACAATATACATAGCATGTCTAGGTGTGACATCCCAGTTGGATGACAAGTTTGAAATAACCTTCATCATGTCACAGTTAAACATCAGTACAAATGACTAACCTCTTCTTGGTCACAGCGGCAGACTTTCTAGAACTTTCTTCTACACCTGACCCGCTGCTGTATCAGGAAACCTCTTGTATACAACATAGTGTTTCTCAAGAACTTCTCTGGGACTTCAACTGTGCTCTTCATTTTTTGCTTTTAAAGCATCTAAACTACATCGCAAGAAAGACAGGAGGGGACTGGGAAGCATTCTGAATCCCCGTGTTTCCCTCTATATGGAAGCAGTGGGCCCCAGAAACAGTGTGCAGAGAGAGTCCGACAAAGAGCCTATTCTAGCTCTGGCAGTGGCTGGGCTAGCAGCCGGATCCAGGTCTCACAGCTCACAGAGCTCTAGCTGGAAGAGCTAGATCAAATTCCTCCTCCCACTTTCTGTCCTCGGCCAGAAACAACAAACTCTAACAAACAGTGCCCGTGATGTTGGCAACAACAAAGCTGTCCTTTTCAAAATCTATGTTCTATCATTTGCCTTCAGTGATTACCAAGGCTTCGAAATGCTACCAAAACCTAAGTGAGGATGGGAGGGGTGGGGGGTGGGGAACAGAGCCAGAGGAACACAGATCAGGTTTCCAAGGGCCCCTGGCAGTCCCGCCAAGGTCCTGCTCCAGATTTACGAAAAGTAGTGGTTGTCATAATTCTGGCAAACACATAGTCCAAATTTTAATTATTTCCCCTGGTCATTGATGTCAGTGCACTTGATCTTGGTCACACTGTGGGTCCTGATTTTTTTTTTTTTTTTTTTTTAGAGGAGTGCTTAGAGATATGCTCGTCCACTCTTTAGGGCTGAGGTCTCATAAACAGTCCTTGTTTCTGCCCCCCTTTGGCAAATTTCCTTACAGTTATCACTTCCCATGGGGGCCTGGAGAGCCACAGGTTACTGAGAGGGTCGAGGTCTGGGAAGTCAGCCGGAGGCACAAAGAGTTGGCAACCTTGAGCTACACATTTGGAATCTATAAAGCACATTTGCTTTGGGCTAGTAAACATGAAGTGGATTGTAATTTGTTTGGGGGATTCCCCCCCTTATTTGCCAATCCAGGCTGTCTACAAATCTTACTGCAACGGACAAAATACCATTAGCATGACCTTTTTCAAATCTATCTACAGGGAGCCAGGGAGGCAACGGCCAGAAGCATCTCCCCACGAAGCCCAGGGGATATCCCCAGGAGGTGAGAGCTCCATCTGACAAACCCCACAGCTCTGCAGAGAAAAACCTATATTCCTGCAGACCATGGCAACACACTCCATGTGCTGAACTGGAACTTCGTCTCCATAACATGGAATCCTCACGTCCTGGCTCATCCTCACTTTGGTTCGAGGCCTTGCAAGTGGCAGACCCTTGAGCTCAAGGGGAGGTGGTGCTGGCAAAGTGGGAGGAAAGCTGAAGAAAAAGAAAGGAGAAGTGGAGGAAGGGCAGGAGGAGGCAGAAGCGGAAGTGGACAGAGGGAGGGCACACAGAGCAAGAGGTCAAAACTGAGAGACCCTTCCAACCAGAGCCTCAGGGTCAGGGCAGGCTCAGGCCAGATAGGGAAGGAGAGCAGTGCTGGCCAGGTTGCCCACGCCTTAAAGCCACACCCCATCAAGTCTCTCCAACCCAAGGAAGGAGAAAGATTAAAAGATAAATGAGGGACCTCTGTTCAACATTCTGTAATAATCTCCATGAAGAAAGAATTAGATAAAGAATACAGAATTAAATAAAGAATATGTATAACTGAATCACTTTGCTGTATACCTGAAACTAACACATCATTGTTCTTCAAGTATGCTCTAATATAAAATAAAATTTAAAAAATGATAAATGAGTCTGCTCCTACTTTATTTCTTTGAGTTCGATCATCAACACCTGGTGTCTGTCTCTCTTTTCTTAGGAATCTGTCTCCTGCCCTTCCCCCTGCGCTCTCATCTCATTAGCATTCTCTCCCCACCCTATGCATCTGCTGCCTTTCTTCTTTCCCCATCGGGTAGTTCCCCCAGGACTTTCTGATCCATAGGGTTTCCGGTCACCAGTCACCACTTCCTTATTGCCTCGGGATTGTGCACACCTGACCTCACAGCTGCTCCTGGAGACAGGACCCACTTCCTTCCCCTGGCCTCACCTTTCCTGTGGCTGCCATGCCCTGGACAGCAGGGCCTCCCCCGTAGAGTTCCAGCTGGTGAGTACAGGTGGCTCCGGCAGGACTCAATCCTCTGGGTCTCACTGTTGTCTGGGGGTTCAGGCCTCCCACTTGGATGGGGTCAAGATTTGCAGCTCCACAACCCAGGGCTTCTGTCCCCCTCCTCAATTTCAGTGTCAACACTGTGACCTACGTGGAACGGGGGTCCTGCTTAGGGCTCCCACCACTGGCTGCATACTCTAGCCTCAGTTTAGTTCAGTCACTCAGTCGTGTCCGACTCTGCGACCCCATGAATCGCAGCATGCCAGGCCTCCCTGTCCATCACCAACTCCCGGAGTTCACTCAGACTCACGTCCATCGAGTTGGTAATGCCATCCAGCCATCTCATCCTCTGTCGTCCCCTTCTCCTCCTGCCCTCAGTCCCTCCCAGCATCAGAGTCTTTTCCAATGAGTCAACTCTTCGCATGAGGTGGCCAAATATTGGAGTTTCAGCTTTAGCATCAGTCCTTCTGATAGACACCCAGGACTGATCTCCTTTAGGATGGACTGGTTGGATCTCCTTGCAGTCCAAGGGACTCTCAACAGTCTTCTCCCCACACCACAGTTCAAAAGCATCAATTCTTTGGTGATCAGTGTTCTTCACAGCCCAACTCTCACATCCATACATGACCACTGGAAAAACCATAGCCTTGACTAGATGGACCTTTGTTGGCAAAGTAATGTCTCTGCTTTTTAATATGCTGTCTAGGTTGGTCATAACTTTCCTTCCAAGGAGTAAGCGTCTTTTAATTTCATGGCTGCAGTCAACGTCTGCACTAGCCTAAGTGACATCAAAATAGCAAGCAGAACATTCTCAACCATCATTCTTTTGAAAAAATACATATTTCAAAGATGAAAACCCTCTTAAACACTATTTCTGAAACTTCTATTCCCTACACATAACTTGCCCCCACAGGTGGGGGCTATCGATCGATCCTTCTAGTTTTTCTGCTTCATTACGTTGACAAAAGAATTTTATTAAATGTTACTGCAGATGCATCTGGAGTGAAAAGAACCATATCTAACTCTGTAGCCATCTGATTACTACAGAACATTCAATGGAAAGATTCACTGAAAGTAGATTTTCAAACCATCGGAAGCACATGAACCCCCAAATGGAGAAACTCAATATATCCAAGACTTTGACCACCACAGTCACTGAGCTATTCCATGGGATTCTAGAGTGAAGTATGGTCCTCCAGAATCAGGAAATGGGGCAAATAGATGAGGGGCTTGCTTGGGTCCAAGGATCCAGCTGACTTGCTTGCACAGTCTAAAGGGTAGGAAGTGCCCCAGGGATGGGGGCAGTGGAGGCAGGGGTACAGGGAGTTGGAGGATGAGGAGGATGGGGGACATTCCCAACAGCTGTGCTTTGCAACTTGGGAATAAAGCTCCAGTCTTTTGATCTTTCCTTCTTGTCCTTTGCCATTTGTTTTTTTGTGGTTTGTTTGTTTTTTTCCTTTCGGCTGCCTGTGGGATCTCAGATTCCTGATAAGGGACCAGCCAGAGCCCCCTGCATCAGAAGCACAGAGTCTTAATCACTGGACCACCAGGGGAGAGTCTCATCCCTTCACTTTTAACCTTATGTTTCTAATTTCCTTCATTGTTGCATATTTGACAAACCCACCTACTTCAGAATCTAGGAAATCTTGTAAATAATGTACTATTTTTCCTCCTCCATACCCAAGAGGCTTGGGCCCATTTGACCTCTGCGGTTTGCACAAAATCACCATGGGTCCCAAGGGGAATATCTACACTTGCAAGAGTTATATCATCATTGAATCTCATGCTGAAAGGAGCAGCTGGAATCATGTAGTCATTTTCTAGATGAGGTAATTGCAGTCCAGGGAGGTTGGGCATCATGTGAAATGTCATAGGCCAGGACTATGTCGTTACCTAGGACTCGTAATCCCCAATACAGGTCTTTTAATGGCATCTTCCTTTAAGTGGTTTCAATCTGTGCCTGACTACAATAAGTCCCTACATACAAACAAGATCCATTCCAAGAGCCCATTCCTAAGTCCAATTTGTTTGTAAGTCCAACAAAGTTAGCCTAATACCCAACTATTAATAACACAGTTGGCTATATAGTACTGTACTTAAATAGGTTTATAATACTGTTCACACAAATAATACATAGTGAAGTCACTCAGTCATATCCGACTCTTGGTGACCCCATGGACTGTAGCCCGCCAGGCTCCTCCATCCATGGGATGTTCCAGGCAAGAATACTGGAGTGGGTTGCCATTTCCTTCTCCAGGGGATCTTCCCGATCCAGGGATTGAACCTGGGTCTCCCACACTGCAGGCAGGCTCTTTACTGTCTGAGCCACCAGAGAAGACCATCTTACAGTACAGTACCTTGAAAAGTACAGTAACACCAGCTATATCACTGCTGCTTTTATGCTTGCTTCCAGACATGCTGGGCTTGAAGTAAAAATACTGTACTACTGTACTCTTTGCAGTACTTTACAGTGAAGTACACAAAAGTACAATCACTTGTAGAGGATGCACACATGTGACAATATATGCCAGACACGTGAACTAGCTTACATGACTGCACATGCAAATGCACGTTCACATCGCTGAAAGCTTGCAGCTTGAAGGTTCACACGTAGAGGATCTACTGTATTGGGAAATACGCGTAAAGGGCTATTGTCATGCAATGGACTTTCAGAGAATATACATGTCTATGTCCACGGACATGAAACTTCCATTTAGGATATAAGCAGAAATCCAGGAATTCCCTGTCAGGTGAGTGATTCATGAAAACCCAGCCAAATCCCCACGGGTGCTGTCACACAAAACCTTATCAAGGGAGAAGTCTCATCTATGGCCAAAAGTTCCTACTATCCCCCTTCTAGGGGAAAAGCTATGGAACATCCTCTGGCCTGGCACCCAAGGTCTATTGCCACCCCTCTGAGTACAGCCCCCAAAGGCAATGGTGTCACTGAGGACAGTGTCTCTGGCTCTGGCATCAGCTCTGCCTCCGTGTTCTGGGAAGATCTGATGCCACCCCCAGCACCTCCTCACTGTTTCCTGTTCCTGTGAAGTCTTTCCTCTTCCCAAATTCAAATTTCCTTGTAGGTGCACATCCTGTAATTGCTTGTGCCAGGTGCTGCTAGACAACTGACGTTACCCACACTAAACTCATGGTACCTCCTCTCTCAGACCTTCCCTTAAGGAAGAGGGCATCAGCCTAGGAGCTTCAAAGCCTCAAGTTACCCAAGAGTAAAAATCTTGATCTTCATCATTGACTCTGCTAGGCCCCTTCTTGAGTTAGAGCATCATCTAACCTGGGGACTTCTGGACTTACCCACCCCCATGATCTGTTCTTAGAAGACAGTTAAGTCTCTATAGAACAGCTATAGCTGTTCTGTATACGGAGTTACATATAGTATGGAATGATAAACATATATTAATACCAGAAACCAACTTACTTCTATTTATTCAGTCTGTATTTCATTTGCTTGTTCATTCATTCAATCATTCAACAAACACTGACATGCCATATGAATGGCTCCTTGAAGCCTTCCATGACCCATGACTAATTCAAGATCCCTCCAACCTTTAGACAATGTCATCATGTGATCTTTTGATTTATCTCATTGCATTTACCATAATCAGAAATTATCTTCCAGTTTGGGTTACTATCTCTCTCTTCCAACTAGAATGTAAACACTCTGAGGACAGATGTCCTGGCTGTCTTGTTCACAACTGTATCCTATTACCTATGCTTTCCCTTCTGACACCTAGAGGTTAGCACAGTACCTATTACTATCAAACCATTACCAAACATGTTTTTGTGCTCAGTCGCTCAGTCGTGTCCAACTCTTTGCAACTCCATGCACTGTAGCCTGACAGACTCCTCTGTCCATGGGATTTTTCAGGCAAGATTACTGGAGTGGGTTGCCATGCCCTCCTTAGGGGATCTTCCTGACCCAGGGATAGAATCCTCATCTTTTATGTCTCCTTTATTGGCAGGCAGGTTTTTTTTTATCTCTGACCCATGTGGGAAGCCACCTGAGACATATAGGAGACAGTTACATATCATCTGAAGACTGTGCAACAGCTTAAAAGAATTGGGCAGGTTCAACAGGCACCACCATGAGGCTGAGGCCACTACATGGCAAAAGCAGAGAAGTCTACCTGGTCTGATTTCATTTCAGTTTTTTTTTTTAATATTCTAAAGAAAACTACAGATTACATATGAATGCTAGATTTTTCTGCTTATAGAAAAATTGCCTTTAGACTTCATATGGGATCTGAAGAGACTTAGAATATCCAGAGTGATCTTAGAGAAAAAGACAAGCTAGAGGCCTCATGCTTCCTGACTTCAAAACCTATTACAAAGCAATAGTAATTGTTACAGTGTGGCACTGGCATAAAGACATATAGACCAATGGAGTCGAGAGCCAAGAAATGAGTCCTTGCATATATTGGTCAAATGATCTTCAACAAAGGTGCCAAGGAAACACAAGGGGGAAAGAATACTTCCTTCAACAAATGGTGTAGGGAAAACTGGATGTCCACATGCAAAAGAATGAGGTTGACCCTTTCTTCACACCACATACAAAAAAGTAACTCAAAATGGATTAAATACCTAAACTTAAGACCTAAAACCATAAAACATAGAGGAAACATTTCAACAAATTGGACGTGGCGATGCTTTGTTGGATAGATATGACACCAAAAGCAGAGGCAACAAAAGCAAAAAAGACAAATGGGACTACATCAAACTTAAAAATGTTTATGCATCAAAGGAAACAACTGACAGACTCAAATGACAACCTGTGTAATGTGAGAGAATATGTGAAAATCATACATCTAACACAACTCAACAACATAAGCTAAGCTGATTAAAAATGGGCAAAGTACTTCATCAGACAATTCTCTAAAGAAGATATACAAATGACCAACATCAAAAAGATACTCAACATCAGTAATCATTAGAGAATTTTTTTCTCTAAAGCCATCATGAAATACCACCTCATACCCATGAGAACTGGAGAAGGAAATGGCAACCCACTCCGGTATTCTTGCCTGGAGAATCCCATGAACAGAGGAGCCTGGCAGGCTACAGACCATGGGGTCACAAGAGTCAGACATGACTTAGCGACTAAACCACTATCACCGATGAGAAGGGGAACTACCAAAAGAACAAAAACAAGTGTTGGCAAGGATGAAGAGAAAAGGGAACGCTTGTTTGCTATTGGTGGAAATGTAAAATGGTGCAGTTGTTATGGAAAACAATACGATGGTTCCTCAAAAAATTAGAAATATGATCTAGTAATCCAGTAGTGCCACTTCTGGGTAGATATAGAAAATAATTCAAGGCAGATCAAAGAGATATTTGCACACTTATTTGCACACTCATGTTCACTGCTTTATTATTCACGATAGCCAAGAAATGGAAGGTTCCCAAATGTCCATTGATGAATGAATGGATCAACAAAATATACAGCCACAAAATGGAATAACGGAATATTGCTACTGCTGCTGCTAAGTTGCTTTAGTCGTGTCTGACTCTGTGCGGCCCCAAAGATGGCAGCCCACCAGGCTCCCCTGTCCCTGGGATTCTCCAGGCAAGAACACTGGAGTGGGTTGCCATTTCCTTCTCCAATGTGTGAAAGTGAAAGGTGAAAGTGAAGTCGCTCAGTCATGTCCGACTCTTCGTGACCCTATGGACTGCTGCCTACCAGGCTCCTCCACCCATGGGATTTTCCAGGCAAGAGTACTGGAGTGGGTGCCATTGCCTTCGCCAATGGAATATTATCCAGCCTTAAATTCTAGGACTTTTGTGGTGGTCCAGCGGTTAAGCCTCTGCAATTTCAATGCAGGGGGTTCAAGTTTGATCTGGGTCAGGGAACTAAGATCTCACATGTCACGCAGCATGGCCACAAATAATTAAATCTTTTTAAAAGGAAGGAAATTCTGACACATGGATGTCATGTGTCCATGGATGGACCTTGACATCGTTATGCTAAGTGATAGAAGCCAGTCACAAATGGACAAATATTGTATGATTCTACAAATATATGGTACTTAGAGTAATGACATTCACAGAGACAGAAATGAGAAAGGTGCTCAGGCCTGGGTGGCAGTTGGGGAGAGATAGTGTTAAACAGGCATAGCATTTCAGTTTTGCAAGAATAAAACGTTGTAGAGCTCTGTTGTACAACAATGTGAATATACTTACCACTTTATACTTAAGTTTATATTTAATGATTAAGATAGTAAATTTAGTGTCAGGTGCTTATAAGCACAATTAATGATAAAATTAAAAACAAAATAGAAGGATTTGAATAGCTATGAAAGGAGTGAGAATAGGGGAATGAATAGAAATGGCATTTTATCTCTATTTATTTACTTATTTTTTTTTTTTTACAGTGAAACTGTTTCGAGATGTTACTTGTGTGACTGAAATAGTTGTTATAAGTTTTAGAAAAAAAAAATTAGAGAAGGCCTCTGCCTTGGAGGCATTAAGTGTCTTTGAAGAAGAGAGACAGGTACACAAATCATGTGCCGGTGGTGTGATGGGGGCTGTGGGAGAAGTCACAGGGCGGGGACAGAAGGAAGGCCCGTTCCTCCTGGGCAATGGAGGCGTGGCCATAGGGCAGCTGACTCTGAAGATCAATAGGCATTTGTCTGGAGGAGGCTGGTCTAGGCTCTGGACACTACATCACTCAAAACCTTCCATTTTATTTCCAGAGGCTCAGCTGCAATATATTCAAAACACACTTAGCTCAAATAATAATAACGCCATGAAACAGGCCTGGGTTGGGTGGTGTGTGGAGTGGGAAAAGAAGTCTTTTAAAGGTCCCTTTGAAAGCAGTTGATAAAATAAGTAAACTAAACATCAAGGAATGCTAAAGCCCTAAAGCTTATTCTATGCATACACAAAGTGATCCAAAGCAGAGATGGGGTGTGCCAGACACCACAAGCTGGTTCCAAGATTATTTTCATCCAGTCATCAGGTTCAGCCTAACAAAACGATTAAACAGAACTCTTTGAAGGATCCACTGAATCAATTTTTTAAATTTAAAATCCATGTTTATTTGACCAGTTGGTTTTTATACAGTTTTATACTGCCAATCTCCCTTTTCTTATGTGGCATCTTTCCTTTGTTATTTTCTGTCTTCGTGTTTTAATATCCTTTTGACAAACCCAATGGGCACACTCTGGTCCTGGTTCTGGATAGAATCCATTTTAATCTCAAGAAGCTATGTTCTCCACTGGCAACCAATGTTGTCAAAGTTAAACATATTCTGAGAGTGGCAAAAGTATTCAGAAATGTGTCTAGTAAATTACTGATACACGTGTATTGCTATGTGGCCAAAGTAGACTTTAAACAGCAGTTTAAGGTTTTAGTTCCTCACAGGTCGATGCTTTGTCAATAGCATAATGATCAATTTGTTGTCAGTTTTCACAGTTACAGAATGATTTTTAATCAGCGTATTATATTTTGTCAGTGTACACATCTGCGGTGCTTGTGGGGGACTGAGACATTTGTTCTCTTTCATTCATCTGGGCATTCTAATTTACACCATGCTTTTGCTCACTTATTCATAGCCATGGGAAAAAAAAAAAAATCTTTAACTCAACCCTTGTCTGAAATTCAGATGGATGGGGTTTCCATCAGAGGGTCTAGCACGCAGTCAAGATATGTATCCAGGCAGCTCTTGATTAACCTCCTCACAAGATGGGAAGGGTTCACATAGACTGCTAAAAGTGCTTTGCCCTCATGCAGAGACACAGTGAATTTTTCTTTTCATCATGTCATTTAACTTTTCTATTTGGTCTTTCTTAGGTGAAATAAGAAAATTAGTTTGCAGTCCCAGAATTCCCTAGATAACAAGATCTCACAGTCCCCCTGGGCTACAGCACTGCTGAACTGCTCCCAGGAACCGTGTGAACTCCTCGCTGCCTGCGACAGCTCCAGGGCTGGGCAGGGAATGCCAGCTCCCAGGCTCCTGTGCAAGGTGGTTTTTGAGAACAAATTTCACAGGAACTCTGAGGTCAGGGGTGGACTTCCTGGTGGCTCAGATGGTAAAGAATCTGCCTGCAGTGCAGGAGACCTGGGTTCAATCCCTGGGTTTGGAAGATACCCTGGAGAAGGGAACAGCCACCCACTCGAGTATTCTGGCCTGGAGAATTCCATGGCCAGAGGAGCCTGGCAGGCTCCAGTCCATGGGGTCACACAGAGTCGGACACGACTGAGTGATTTTCACTTCACTGAGGGCAAGGGCAGTCCTACTTTGGTCCGAAGATTTACCTCAGTAATTGCAGCCCTCTGGGAACCAACCCAAGCATAGCATCTTCCTGTAGGAGGCATTATACTGGATTGCTTACAAAGTTCTTCAAATTTTTCTATAATGTCTTATGGAAAAATCCAATGAACTTATGGCCCATACGGTATCTCCATCAGAGTTTCCTCAAGTATCAGGAAAAAAGTCTTCAGTTTAATTCAGTTGCTCAGGCATGTCCAACTCTTTGCGACCCCATGGACCGCAGCACACCAGGCTCCCCTGTCCATCACCAACTCCCGGAGCTTGCTCAAACTCGTGTCCATCAAGTCAGTGATGCCATCCAAACATCTCATCCTCTGTTGTCCCCTTCTCCTGCCTTCAATCTTGCCCAGCATCAGGGTCTTTTCCAATGAGTGAGTTCTTCACATCAGGTGGCCAAAGTACTAGAGCTTCAGCTTCAACATCAGTCCTTCCAATGAATATTCAGAATTTATTTCCTTTAGGATTGACTGGTTTGATCTCCTTGTTGTCCAAGGGACCCTCAAGGGTCTTCTTGAGCACCACAGTTTGAAAGCATCAATTCCTCGGTGCTCAGCCTTTTTATTGTCCAGCTCTCACATCCATACATGACTACTGGAAAAGCCATAGCTTTGACTAGATGCACCTTTGTTGGCAAAGTAATGTCTCTGCTTTTTAACATGCTGTCTAGGTTGTTCATAGCTTTGCTTCCAAGGAGCAGGTGTCTTTTAATCTCATGGCTGCAGTCACCATCTGCAATGATTTTGGAGCCCAAGTAAAGTCTGTCACTGTTTCCATTGTTTCCCCATCTATTTGCCATGAAGTGATGGGACCGGATGCCATGAACTTAGTTTTTGAATGTTGAGTTTTAAGCCAGCTTTTTCACTCTCTTCTTTCACTTTCATCAAGAGGCTCTTCATTTGCTCTTCACTTTCTGCAATAAGGGTGGTGTCATCTGCATATCTGAGGCTATTGATATTTCAAGTACCAGGAAAAAAGTCTAAATAGCTACAGTTGATGGACAGCCATTTTTCTCTAAGGTGCTTGAGAAATAGATGACTTAAAGGAGCATGGGCATGGACCATGCCCACTAAAGATGTCCACAGCCTAATCCTCAGAGCCTGTTATCTTATATGGCCAAAGAGACTTGGGAGATGTGATGTAGTTAAGGATTTCAAGTTGAGGAGATGATCCGAGGTTATCCAGGTGGACCCATTGTCATTATAAAGACCTTATAAGACCTTATATACAGAGAGGCAGGAAACTCAGAGTCAGAGGAGATATGACAATGAAAGCAGAGGTCAGAGAGATTTGAAAATGCTGGGTTGCTGGCTTTGAAAGCGGAGGAAGGCATCATCCACTAAGACATGAGGGCAGCCTCAAGAAGCTGGAAAAGGGAATGAAACCCATTTTCTGGTGAAGACTCCCAAAGGAACAGAGCCTTGCCAATTCCTTGACATTAGGAATTCTGTCCTCCAGAATTTGAAGATCATAACTCTGTGTGATTTCAAGCCACTGCATTTGTGGTAATGTGTTAACAGTAACATTAGGAAACTAATAGAGTAGGTGGAATGCCCTCCATGAGTGGCTGGAATGCCCTCCAAGAGGACCTGTTCTTTTCTTCCCAAGAACTGAGTTAGTAGATCATGGCCATGCTTTTACTCCTCCAAACTGGAATCTCAGAGGTGGTGGACGAGGCGCATGCTATAGTTGATAGGAAGTATCATCTGATGTCTCTCGTTCCACTTGGAACTCAGGATCTTCTTCCAGCATTCTTAGTGAAGGCACTTTCCTCCAGCCTCTCCTGCACACTTCCTTAAAAAGCACAGCAAGCCAGGGACTTCCTGGGCAGTCCAGTGGTTAAGACTCCGTGCTTCCACTGCAGACACCAGGAAGCAAGATCTTGCATGCCTCAAAGAGTGGCCATACTGACTCCTCCCTACCCCCCAAAAAGTGCAGCATGTTATATCCTTCTTTCATTTTTCTACTTAAAATTATTCAATGGTTCCCCATCACCCAAGGAATAAAAGTTCAGCTCTTCAGCATTCCATTCAATCATCTGGCCCTAAATTGCCTTTTGCCTTTCTGGACCCTCCCCCCCTTTTGCTGTTTCAAGCTTCCCTGCACCCTAGGTTCCAATCACATGCAGCTTCCTACTCTCCCTGGTCTTGCTCTGGTCACATGGCCCCATGGCTCTGCCTTATGCTTAGGCTGTTTTCAGGGGAAAGTGTATCCCTTCCTCCCTTTCTTGCATTAAGCTGAGGACTGGCTCCCCCAGTAGATTACCAATCATTGTGGTTTTAGTCACTAAATCGTATCCCAACTCTTTTGTGACGCTATGGACTGTAGCCCACCAGGCTTCTCTGACCATGGGGATTCTCCAGGCAAGGATACTGGAGTGGGTTGCCATGCCTTCATCCAGGAGATAAAGATGATGAGGACAGGAACAGTGGACAAATAAATTCATAATTAGTAAATAAGCAAATCTCTTAATGATCTCTTCTCTCTAACCTCTGCCCCCTCCACCATGTTCCCTACACACACACACACACACACACACACAGAGCCACACATATAGTAGTCACTCAATAAATGCTGAAAGAAGGAGTGTATATTGGAGTCAAACATGACAGAGCTGCAGTTACTACTGTCCATATTTCTCAAATGCTCTTTCCACTCTGCTAAGGAGAAAAGGTGATGGGATGGAGGATTAGGGGTTGGAGAGGTCTGGGTTCAAATACAGGCTTTGACACATACTAGCTTGTGTGACTCTAGACAAGGTACTGAATATCAGTGCGCTGCAGTTTCCTCATTTATAAACTGGGAAGAATGACACCACCTTCTCCCACAGAGCTATGGTTAGTACAATGAGGAAATATATTCAAAGCCCTTACCACCGTAACTAGCATGAAGGAGGCAGTATATATGTCAGATGTTATTGGCAGGATGATGATAATGATAATGATTGTATTATTGTTTTAAAATTTTTATTGGCAGAGTGTTGATTTAGTGTTGGGTTAGTTTCTGCTGTACAGCAAAGTGAATCAGTTATACATATACATACATCTATTCCTTTTCAGATTTTCTTCCCATGTATGTCATCACAGAGTAGAGTTCCCTATGCTATACAGTAGGTTCTTATTGATTATCTATTTTATATAGTCATTTGTACACATCAGTCCCAATCTCCCAATTTATCCCTCCCCTCCTTTATGCCCCGGTAGCCATACATTTGTTTCCACATCTTCACTTCTACTTCTCATTTGTATCCCCCTCCCTTTTTTTAGATTATACATATAAGTGATAGGGCTTCCCAGGTGGCTCAGTGGGTAAAGAATCTGCCCGCAATGCAGGAGATCCAGGTTCAATCCTTGGGTCGGGAAGATTCCCTAGAGGAGGCATGGCAACCCACTCCAGTATTCTTGCCTGAAGAATTCCATGGACAGAGGAAGGAGCCTGGCTGGCTACAGTCTAAAAGGTCCCAAAGAGTTGGACACAACTGAAGTGACTGAGCATGCACATAAGCTATATTTCAGTTCAGTTCAGTCACTCAGTCATGTCTGACTCTTTGCGACCCCATGAACCGCAGCAAGCCAGGGCTCCATGTCCATCACCAACTGCCAGAGTCTACCCAAACCTATGTCCATTGAGTCGGTGATGCTATCGAACCATCTCATCCTCTTTCACCCTCTTCTCCTCCTGACCCCAATATTTCCCAGCATCAGGGTCTTTTCTTTTCTTTTTTTTTTTTTTGAATTTTATTTTTACTTTATTCTACGTTACAATACTGTATTGGTTTTGCCATACATTGACATGAATCAGCCACACATGTACATGAGTCAGATCTTTGCACCAAGGTGGCCAAAGTATTGGAGTTTCAGCTTCAGCATCAGTCCTTCCGATGAACACCCAGGACTGATCTCCTTTAGGATGGACTGGTTGGATCTCCTTGCAGTCCAGGGGACTCTCAAGAGTCTTCTCCAACACCACAGTTCAAAAGCATCAATTCTTTGGTGCTCAGCTTTCTTTATAGTCAAACTCTCACATCCATACATGACCACTGGAAAAACCATAGCCTTGACTAGACGGATGTTTGTTGACAAAGTAATGTCTCTGCTTTTTAATATGCTGTCTAGGTTGGTCATAACTTTCCTTCCAAGGAGCAAGCGTCTTTTCATTTCATGGCTGCAGTCACCATCTGCAGTGATTTAGGAGCCCCCCAAAATAAAGTCAGCCACTGTTTCCACCGTTTCCCCATCTATTCGCCATGAAGTGATGGGACCAGTTGCCATGATCTTAGTTTTCTGAATGTTGAGCTTTAGGCCAACTTTTTTGCTTTCCTCTTTCACTTTCATCAAGAGTCTCTTTAGTTCTTCTTCCCTTTCTACCATAAGGGTGTTGTCATCTGCATATCTGAGGTTATTGATATTCCTCCTGGCAATCTCGATTCCAGCTTGTGCTTCATCTAGCCCAGCGTTTCTCATGATGTACTCTGCATAGAAGTTAAATAAGCAGGGTGACAATATACAGCCTTGACGTACTCCTTTTCCTATTTGGAACCAGTCTGTTGTTCCATGTCCAGTTCTAACGGTTGCTTCCTGACCTGCGTACAGGTTTCTCAAGAGGCAGGTTAGGTGGTCTGGTAGTCTCATCTTTTTCAGAATTTTCCACAGTTTATGGTGATCCACACAGTCAAAGGCTTTGGCATAGTCAATAAAGCAGAAATAGATGTTTTTCTGGAACTCTCTTGCTTTATCGATGATCCAGAAGATGTTGGCAATTTGATCTCTGATTCCTCTGCCTTTTCTAAAACAAGCTTGAACATCTGGAAGTTCACAGTTCACATATTGCTGAAGCCTGGCTTGGAGAATTCTAAGCATTACTTTACCAGCGTGTGAGATGAGTGCAATTGTGCAATAGTTTGAGCATTCTTTTGCATTGCCTTTCTTTGGGATTGGAATGAAAACTGACCTTTTCCAGTCCTGTGGCCACTGCTGAGTTTTCCAAATCTGCTGACATATTGAGTGCAGCACTTTCACAGCATCATCTTTTAGGATTTGAAATAGCTCCACTGGAATTCCATCACCTCCTAGCTTTGTTCCTAGTGATGTTTCCTAAGGCTCATTTGTCTTCACATTCCAGGATGTCTGGCTCTAGGTGAGTGAGTGATCACACCATCATGATTATCTGGGTCGTGAAGGTGTTTTTCGTACAGTTCTTCTGTGTATTTTTGCCACCTCTTCTTAATATCTTCTGCCTCTGTTAGGTCCCTACCATTTCTGTCCTTTATTGAGCCCATCTTTGCATGAAATGTTCCCTTGGTATCTCTAATTTTCTTGAAGAGATCTCTAGTCTTTCCCATTCTGCTGTTTTCCTCTATTTCTTTGCATTGATCTCTGAGGAAGGCTTTCTTATCTCTCCTTGCTCTTCTTTGGAACTCTGCATTCAAATGGGTATATCTTTCCTTTTCTCCTCTGCTTTTCGCTTTTCTTCTCTTCAAAGCTATTTGTAAGGCTTCCTCAGACAGCCATTTTGCTTTTTGCATTTCTTTTCCATGGGGATGGTCTTGATCTCTGTCTCCTGTACAATGTCATGAAGCTCATTCCATAGTTCATCAGGCACTCTGTCTATCAGATCTAGGCCCTTAAATCTATTTCTCACTTCCACTGTATAGTCATAAGGGATTTGATTTAGGTCATACCTGAATGGTCTAGTGGTTTCCCCCACTTTCTTCAATTTACATCTGAATTTGGCAATAAGGAGTTCATGATCTGAGCCCCAGTCAGCTCCTGGTCTCATTTTTGCTGACTGTATAGAGCTTCTCCATCTTTGGCTGCAAAGAATATAATCAATCTGATTTTGGTGTTGACCATCTGGTGATGTCCATGTGTAGAGTCTTCTCTTGTGTTGTTGGAAGAGGGTGTTTGCTATGACCAGTGTGTTCTCTTGGCAAAACTCTATTAGCCTTTGCCCTGCTTCATTCTATACTCCAAGGCCAAATTTGCTTGTTACCCCAGGTGTTTCTTGACTTTTTACTTTTGCATTCCAGTAAGCTATAACATGATATAATTGATAATTTTTTAAAGAGTGAGATGCTTTAAAAATATTTATGTATTTGGCTGCACCAGGTCTTAGTTGCAGCACATGGGATCTTCAATCTTCATTGTGACACATGGGATCTGGTTCCCTGAACAAAAATCCAACTCAGGTCCCCTGCATTAGGAGTGAGGAATCTCAGCCTCTGGACCACCAGGGAAGTCCCTGATGGTTGTATTATTAACCCAGTAAAAATAACATTAAAATGATGATTGCATTATTAACATTATTTTTAATGGATACGCCTTGTCACCTAGTCTCTTCACCTTCTGGTGAGCTGCCTCAGTTTCCTCATCTCACCATAGTAACAGCCCATACCCGTTTGCTTACCTTGAAGGTTATATTTTAATTATGTGGAAAAAGACTTTTTAAAAAGGAGCGTCAAATGGAAAGTATTAGGTAAATGTTAGGCAGCCCCAGCCTAGTTCTGATGTTACTTTACCACATGCCTCTCACCAGCACACACTCCTCCACCACAACCAAAATGGAATCCCGTCAAGTTAATGAAAATTAATTCTAATAATAATTTTTAAATTACAAAAATCATTTTCTAAATCATAGTCATTTCTAAATCTTTTCCTTACACTGTAGATCACAGTGAAATTACCTTTATGAGAGTACCCATTTTGTGAACAGCCCAAGGGCTTTTTTTTTTTTTTTCTCCCTTTGGGTTTTCTTTTTAACACAAGATCTGACATCAGTCTCAAAATTGAGACCGGGTGGGAACTTTGTCAAGTTCAAGTCATCTCTGCAGCACCGCTGCTTTGCTCTGTTTTTAATGAGCTGGCGTCCTCCTTTTAAGACCGACTGAAGTGAACTTGGATCAGACCCTTAGTCCTGAAACAATGCATCCTACCTTTGTTGAAGCCCAAAGAGCTTTTCTGTGCAAAGGCCAGTGTGTCTGAACAAATGGCATTCCGCGCATTTTCGCGGCCTCGGCTCCAGCCTCAGCGGGATTCCAGTGCATTCTTGGCTGTCGGGCTCCTCTGCTCTGGCAGGGGGTCAGCCTGGGGCCAGTGGGGTCAAGGAACCTCCACAGGCTGCTTGGGCTCCTGTGTGCACAACTGACAGCTTCAGGCTGCGCTGGGGACGGAGTGGGCCAGTCCCTGGCAAGTGCACGTCTATGAGGAGGGGCTGCCTGGGGGGAGGGGCTGGGACGCCCCTTCCTTACGAAGCCCTTGCGAGCAGCCAAGCTGTGGGAAACTCACTGAGACAAGGTTACGGCCACTGTGGTCCTGGTCCCAGCTGGCCCTCCTCCGAAGTGTCTCAGGCCCATCAAAAGGCCCCGTGCAGGAAGGAAATCCTACGAGCAGTGCTTATGCTTGGGGAGAGGGCTTGTGGGTGAGTTCCTTTTCTTCTTTAGAGTCACTGGATTTTTTTCATTGATTGTAACAATGACTGTACAGGCTCCTGGAATAGCACTGACCCACCCCCACCCCAAAAGGCCACAGCCCTGATGCATTGTTACCCACCAAGTGATGATAAGGCGTGATTTCCAGAAGGCCTCTTTGAAAATGTGGGAATGTGTGTGGAGTGAGTCAGGGTGGGGATGGAGAGGGTTTTGCATGTGAAGTCACTAGCACTTATGAACTTCTGACCTGGGGTTGGAGTGTCTGCTTTTTCTGTCTGGAAGGCTGGACCTGGGGGCAACAGGCCACAGGAGAGAGCAGTTTGGTTTGTGTGGGGCTAGGAAGGGAATGTGGAAAGCAAAAGGCAAAGCATGTGAGCAAATACTCTGTGGGTGTGTATGTGTGTGTGTGTCCATCTGCTCTCCAGGCAAGAGAATAGTCACACGGTAAAGGAAGAAAATGGTAAGGATCTGACATAAGAATACAAAGTTTTCTGGGAAAGTTTAGGAAGGCAGACTAGAAACTGTACCTTCCGGTCCCAGCCCTATTTCCTCATTTACAAAATGAGAACGTGAGGCCCATGCAGTCCATTCTTGGCAGTCGGGCTCCTCTGCTCTGGCAGGGGGTCAGCCCAGGGCCAGTGGGGTCAAGGTTGTCACTGCTGACGTGTGGCTGTTGAATCCTGGGAAGATGGCTGGTCTGGATTGAGATGTGTGGTAAGTGGAAAATACACACCAGATTTTGGAGGCTTAATGTGGAAAAAAAGAAAGTGAACTATCTTATTACTAATTTTTAAAATATTGATTATAGGTTGAGATAACAATATTTGGGGTATGTCACTTTAAGGTAAATCTATTCCCAGAATCAAGTTCACCTGTCCTGTTTCTCTTTTGAACGTGGCTACTAGAAAGTTGAAATTACACATGTGGTGCACATTGTATTGATACGGGACTTGGGCAGCACTGGGATGTACAGTCATAATTCTCAGAGGCCCTTAAAATTCCCCACAGAAATATCAGCCAATACAAGTCCCACCAAAGGGAGGGGTTTGGGGGAGGCTGGCTCAGAGCATAATCTGAAGCAGTCTGCCATAAGCAGGGAGTTTCTTTGAAATCTCATGTTTTCATTTTATAAATGCCTATGTGTTTGTTTTAATATAGAAATAACAAGTCTAAGAAAGGAAAAACAAAGTTCCCTCCCTGCCTTCACTTTCTAATTAATATCTTTAAGCAAGAGACAGGGTGCTCAGGGCCGGTGCACTGGGATGACCCTGAGGGATGGGATAGGGAGGGAGGTGGGAAGGGGGTTCAGGATGGGGAACACATGTACACCCGTGGCTGATTCACATCAGTGTATGGCAAAAACCACCACAATATTGTAAAGTAATTAGCCTCCAATTAAAATAAATAAATATAGAAAAAAAGAAGACATACGTTTTCTCCGCTGGTTTCAAGTCCTGCCCTGTGGCCAGCACACTGTCTTGGAGCCCTAAGGGTCTGCGGGCCTCAGTTTGGGAAGCATGGGCGGTGATGTCTAAAAGGGCCCAGCCGTCTTTTAGTGTCTATAGGAGGCTCCTGAGTTCTTAATTGCCACATGTCTCCTTTTGTTCCAGGGTTCTCACCTTTGCTCCCCACCCGTTCAAGTTCCTATGGCCTTGGGAGTGGATTGAGCCAAGTAGAAAGGACAGAAACAGCCTTTCTTTCTCTTTGTAGCCAGAGAACTATGCACACAGGTGCCCTGTAAATACTTGGCATATTGAATAGTTCAGTAACCAGAACTGGGGGCCCAGCCTGCCTCCTGCAGCCCTGCTGGCTCCCGCTGCTGCTGGCAGTGTGAAAAGTTCTTTCAAAATGGTCCTATTTGAAAATTCACTAGGGAAGAAAGCCGCCCCCGATCCTTTGGGGGAAGCAGATAGGGGCTAGAAACCAAATGATAAATAAGCCAGTGAGGTAATAAATCAATTTGGAACAGTACAATTCAGAAAATCATGGGATGTACCATCACCAAACTAGACCGTAACCCTTATTGAAGTTACACCTACATCCGTGGAATGAGTCAGGATGGCTCTCTCGTGGGCAAATTTCATTTTCTCTCTCCTCACCCTGAATGAGCTCTCCAATGAGCTTAGCCGCCTCTTGTTGACACCTTTTTCCACTTTAATATTCCTGTTTAGACTAACAGTTTTAACTGCCCTTAACTTTCAAAGATGCCAACAGTGTCCAGCTCTGAGCCACTCACCAGGCTGCAGCTTCCCCCACCCTTGGTGCAGGGGGCCCCTACATCCTGAAACAGAACCCTTGGAAGTTACAAATATTTTCATCTGGCTGATTTGATAATTGGTCTTGAAATGGAGCATATACTAATTCCAATCAAGCCTGGTAGAATCTTCAGAGCCCTGTTTCCACCAGCAGGTGGGAACTAAAATTAGTCCCACTGCCCTGTGGCTAGCCACTGAGCACAGACAAGCTTGTCAAGCTGCAGTTTTCTGCTTCAACTTGCCGTCATTCACCCATCAATGATTGTTTCTTTCTTTTAAAAATATTAGATTTGTTTCTTTATTTTTGGCCACACCACGAGGCTTGTGGAATCTTAGTTCCCCAACCGGGAATCAAACCTGGCCCTCAGCAGCAAAAGTGCCGAGTTCTAACCACTGGATTGCTAGGGAACGCCCTTGTGTGTGTCTGTTAATCAGTCAGTCGCAACCCATGGACTGTAGCCTGCCAGGCACCTCTGTCCATGGAATTCTCCAGGCAAGAATACTGGAGTGGGTTGCCATTCCCTTCTCTAGAGGATCTTCTCAACCCAGGGATCAGACCCAGGTTTCCTGCGTTGCAAGCAGATTCTTTACCATCTGTCTTGTTTCCTAGATTTCCTGTGAATTGAAAGTTAGAATTAGAAGCATGATCAGGCTCACGTTTGATTCTTTTGACCAATCCCTTCGTAAGTGGTGGCTTGAAGTTCATCAGGAAGCACTCGATGCCTAGTCTCTCTTCTTATGATGCTAATGCAACTGATGATCAAGGCTTGGACTCATCAATTTATTAATGGATACAAAATCTTGACACCTCAATTCTGTCCATCTCTCTTCATTTATTAGCTGGAATGCTTTCAGTAAAACAAATCTTCCACTCTTAATATTGTTCCCCTGGCAGTATGGTTTATATATAGAAAAGAAAGATAAATGCTTGATTCTTTCTTACTATTCACCCTTTTCCAAATGATTTAGTTACCTAATAACTTCAAAGGGGACCAATGAGTTTACTGATGTTTTGTTCTTTAAACTACATTACATTATGATACTATGTATAGTTATGGACTTAAATAATTATTGGTCTCCTAATCTGTGTTAGGCATTGTTCCAGGACAAGCACCTGAACAAGACAAACTTAGGCCCCTTCCTCGTGGAGCTCACCCATGGCTTACTCTATAACCCACTTTCCACCCACGGCTTACTCTATAACCCGCTTTCCCATTCTGCTGTTAAACAGGGGATATTCCACTAGAGGCTAACATATGACCAGCCATATGCAGAGCTCCATAAATAAGTTGAGAATTGCAGCATCATGGAGTCTTCCTCAGGCCCTTCCCAGAACACTCCCTGATTTTGGAGGCTCAACTTGTCACATCCCCTCTCCTTGCTAATCTTTCCTTTTTTTTTTTTTTTTAAAGAAAGGGCTAGTTTGTTTATTTTGGCCACACCATGAGGCATGCAGGATCTTAGTCCTCTGACCAGGGATCAAACATATGCCCCCTGCAGTGGAAGCATGGAGTCCTAACCACTGGACCACCAGGGTGTTCATTTGAAGCAGATATTATGGAGGAAATTATTAAATAAAAGCAATCTACACTGTGTAATTTCCTTCCCCTTGTGGATTTCCCAGAAATAGTCTCTGTCACCAATCTCTGTCCCACTCAAATGGGTAGAGGGTTGGGCTTTTTCTAGAATGCTGTGGCCTAGGCATCTGTGACCAGTCCCCATCATGTCACCTGCACCCCTCTTAGAGAGGATGGGGGTCCTGCTGTGCATCTGTGGGCAAGCATTTCTGCTAAAGGGCAAAACCCAAGTTGCAGGTACAAGACCCCCAGCGACCCAAAGCCATTGAGAGGAGTTGTTCGTCTCTCTAGTATGCCTGGCTCGGCTCCCAGTTGTAGCTGACATGAAATAGGTTAAGGAGGTTGCAGACTGTGGTGAACAGATGATGTTTTAATTATTTATTTTGGGTCCCACACACGGTTAGAACTTCACTGCAAGGTCAAAGCAACAGCCCACACAAAAGTTGGCTAAACATGTAAGAGATGGAAAATGTTGATGGTGGTGACTAAATATAGACACACATATGGGTGGATTCCAGAAATGGCAAAGTGCTGAACCTGACACTGAGCCCCAGCAATATTCTGGCCCACATTCTCAAACAGGTGGCTTCTGCATATTTAGAAAAGAATGTGGAGCCCACACACCACTGGGCTTGAAAAGGTTAAAGAGGAAACCTCTGAACAGCTCTAGTCAAAGAGCAGTATTTGATGATGGGAAGCAGGAAGGACCCTAGTGTTCGTGTTTCCATAACAACACCTGGAGGGGGCGTTAAACACAGGACATCATGAAGATCATGGAAAGTACTGAGAATGACTGAACCTACAGCATGGATTATATTTTGCAAGAGCTTTCTTAAAAATAAAACCAACAGCCTAGAATAGCTTAAAGTGGGTTTCTGATGCTGACTTTTGTTAATAACGCCTTCATCACTCAAACAACAGCTAAGCCCCTGCTCCAGATATTCTGGTTCAATGATTACTCTTCTTTACCTGCATGTTCAAAGATCTGCTGATCTTCTGTGTGTTCTAAACTGTCCTCTCTTCCATGATACTCTCATCAATAAAATGGTGAAATGTGGGTGGATGGTAACAGTTAAGGAGGCTTGTACCTGGTGCCTTACTCTTCCGGAGAATTGGTTGATGGCAGCATGGGTTTGGGGGAAGAGTGGGACCCTCCAGCTCTGTGTGGATGAATGTTCCTTGTCAAGAGAAGTTTAAGTAGAAGCCCTTGATCAAATTGATGTATGAGCCCAAGCTGAGAGGGCTAGTTGTCCAATGCTATACACGTAAATACACACAAATTCTCACCCAAATCCTTCAAGAGCTGGAAGAGTTGACCTGCTCACATTCCTGCTTTGAAGGGGAGTCCCTGCTGGCTGAAGATCCCTCGCTCTTATCTGCTTGATCTCTGCCCCAAAGAAAGAGAGGAGTACACACTTCTATAGCCCCTCTGTTCTCCCTCCAGATAAGCCCTGGGAGAAAACAATAGTGGATCAGTATTCATTTCATTCAAAGATCCTGGGAAAATGAAATTCTTCATAGAGATCATTTCACGTTAAAGCCCTACATACCATACTCACCTGAGGTCTGTAGGAAGTCGGTGTAACAAAATACAATTTGAGCCCAATCTCAACATTCTTACTATAATTGTTTGCTCAATAACAAGGCGTTGCTCTCAGGGAATTCTTTAGGTCAATCCTGTTGTTGACAAATCCATTACTGAGAAAGTAGGCAAGAAAGAAATGGCAACCCACTCCTGTATTGTTGCCTGGAGAATCCTATGGACAGAGGAGCCTTGCGGGCTATAGTCCATGGGGTCACAAAGAGTTGGACATGACTGAGTGACTAAACAGCAGGCAAGGAAGACGAAGGGAATGTGAATGCAAAATGCTGGCTCCTCTAAAGCTGCCTCACCTTCAGCTGCCTTCTAGCTCCCAAATGACTTAGGTTTATACAATTTAGATAAACCATGGGACTTCCCCTGGTGGTCGTTAGGACTCTGAGCTTCCACTGCAGGGGGCAAGGGTTCCATCCCTGGTTGGGGAACTGAGATCCCCAAATGCTATGTGGCCAAGAAAAAAAGACATTACATCCCCCCTTTGTTTCAGAAGCTACTTCAATGACTTTGATAAATCTCCTAAAAGCTACACAGTGCATTTCAAAGAAGATTCAAACAACTCCTTCACTTGACTTTTGCAAACTAGCCCTCAAACAATGCCCAAGGAACATTGCCTGATGCTTGGTTGTAGCTTATTTCTAAGAAAGCAGCAAACGTTATGAAAGGTTGGTTTGGACTCACCCACTTCTCTTTTAGTAACTTGGGTCACTGGGAAAGTCCTTGGGTTGAGGACACAGGAACACACACATTCTTCTCTCCTCTCTCTCTCCTCTGCAACTCCTTATTGAACAGGTGCTTATATTTTTACTCCTGTATCTTATCAGCACCTTATTTGCTATGGAATGAAGAAGATATTTGTTCAAACATTTCTGTATATACTAATCAGTTACGAGGAAAGTTGTGCCTTAAAATACTCTGCCTGGAAAATACTTTCTAAGTCTAAGAAGACAAAGTTGGCCTCAATTTCAATTCTAGGTTACAGTTGGGAAAGGAAACCCCACTTTAACCTGTTCAGAAATCAGAAAACCTAATTCACTTCAGCTCAGTTCAGTCGCTCAGTCGTGTCCGACTCTTTGAGATCCCATGAACCACAGCAAGCCAGGCCTTCCTGTCCATCACCAACTCCCAGAGTTCACCCAAACTCATGTCCTTTGAGTCAGTAATGCCACTGAACCATCTCATCCTCTGTTGTTCCCTTCTTCTCCTGCCCTCAATCTTTCCCAGCATCAAGGTCATTTCAAATGAGTTGATCTTCGCATCAGGTGGCCAAAGTATTGGAGTTTCAGCTTCAGCATCAGTCCTTCCGATGAACACCCAGGACTGATCTCCTTTAGGATGGACTGGCTGGATCTCCTTGCAGTCCAGGGGACTCTCAAGAGTCTTCTCCAACACCACAGTTCAAAAGCATCAATTCTTTGGTGCTCAGCTTTCTTTATAGTCAAACTCTCACATCCATACATGACCACTGGAAAAACCATAGCCTTGACTAGACGGATGTTTGTTGACAAAGTAATGTCTCTGCTTTTTAATATGCTGTCTAGGTTGGTCATAACTTTCCTTCCAAGGAGCAAGCGTCTTTTCATTTCATGGCTGCAGTCACCATCTGCAGTGATTTTGGAGCCCCCCAAAATAAAGTCAGCCACTGTTTCCCCACCTATTTGCCATGAAGTGACGGGACCAGTTGCCATGATCTTAATTTTCTGAATGTTGGGCTTTAAGCCAACTTTTTCACTCTCCTCTTCCACTTTCATCAAGAGGCTCTTTAGTTCTTCTTCCCTTTCTGCCATAAAGGTGGTGTCATCTGCATATCTGAAGTTATTGATATTTCTTCAGCAATCTTGATTCCAGCTTGTGCTTCTTCCAGCCCAGCATTTCTCATGATGTACTCTCAGTTCAGTTCAGTCGCTCAGTCATGTCCGACTCTTTGCGACCCCATGAATCACAGCACGGCAGGCCTCCCTGTCCATCACCAACTCCTGGAGTTCACTCAGACTCACATCCATCGAGTCCGAGCCATCTCATCCTCTGTCGTCCCCTTCTCCTCCTGCCCCCAATCCCTCCTAGCATCAGAGTCTTTTCCAATGAGTCAACTCTTCGCATGAGGTGGCCAAAGTACTGGAGTTTCAGCTCTAGCATCATTCCTTTCAAAGAAATCCCAGGGTTGATCTCCTTCAGAATGGACTGGTTGGATCTCCTTGCAGTCCAAGGGACTCTCAAGAGTCTAAGCAGACTTGGTAAACTCAGAACTTCATTTCTCTTTTCAGAGTCTCAGGAAAAAAAAAAATTTGAAGCACATGCACTGACCCTGTACGTGATCTTTTTCTACCCTCTCCCTTTCCTCTTTATTTCTCAACATTTTTACCTACAAATATGACTCATTTCTTCTGATTTAAAAATGAATGGCTAATTATATGGGGATTTCAGTATAGCATAAAGAGACCAGAAAAGGTTTTGAAGGGTCTCTAAGTTCATTACTTAGGTTAACTTTGGTGACTTCATGCTAACAAATGCACATTCACATGTATATTTTTACCCACACATATATGCAAAGAGAAATCATTTCAAAAGGTATACAAAGCGCTTAACACTCTGTTTTCCCTCCCTCTGGTCACATTCAGTGCAGACTACCTTCAGATCCATGGTCCTCCCTTAACAAGGAAGTGTCCTCCGAGAATGAGCTTCACAGGAGAGTCCATTGAAAGATTCACAACTAGGATCAAAATTCCCTGCTCCTGCTCCATCCAGTCACAGATTAGGAGCAGGACTTTTTAGTTGCTTACCAGGTATCAGAGAAAATGGCCAAAGAATGGTCCCCTAAGAGCACTGTGGACGGCACCTTTATAGGATTCAAGTACAATCAAGAAAATCAAGTACAATCCTCAAGAAACCAAAACAAGAACACGAGACCCCAGCCAGAATGAAATGGAATTTGAAGCAATTACCCTACTAACTCAGCAACAAAATTAAAAAGACCCATTCAGTTTCATGAGGGTTTAAGACCCCCAAATGGTCATAAACTAAATGGCCTCCAATCTCAGGTTGCCTTTGGCTCCAGAGCTATGCAGTCCGACTTGAGGCTCAGTCCCACAGACTGCAGAGAGGTGGAAAGGCTCCAGGGCATTTCAGTGAGAGCCAGAAAGCCACAGCAAGTTTGCTCATGTTTTCACATGAAACAAAGTGCTAGGGTGGAACTTGCCAGTTGGGAACTGAATTCAGAGAATCGTCTAGCTTGCTGACGAAAACCCAGCAAGCAGATACCCACCTCCAAATTCATCGGGATTTGTATATGTCAGTGATTCTGTATTCACCGCATTCCAGTAAATATTTGAGATCACTATGTAAAATCTTGCAGGTAATTTCCCCAGTAATTCCATAGATGGCCAAATGTGGCCCAACACATTGGAAAATCTTACATTAAATTTATTTTCTTCATTGTATTCATAGTCTTTTAATATAAACTACAATCAAAAGTGATGCTAACAATAAAGGCCACCTCAAGCCCTTGGCTACCCTCCCCAGCTGTAGGTAAGGTAATCCCAGCAAAAGTAATCCATTAAATCGTCTTCAAAACACTGATATTTAGAGCAGGAAGTACTTTAGAAATTGCATTCAAACATCCAAGAGTTACCTAAACATGATAGTTCTTTTGATCCAAAGGAAGTTTCCAGAGTGGGCTGGTGGTGGTGGTGGTGGGAGCCCCACTATGCCCTCCTTTCAACCTGTCTGAGCTCTTACCTTCACATTCATGGAACCAGCACATCAATTGTGCCAACCCACAAAAACTCCAATTAAACCCTACTTTGACCACTTGTAACTAATATACAATGATGAGTGTTGTTTCTCTTTAAAAATGATAAAATATTAAAGATGAGATGAGATGCAGGGTATTACAGATTGGGTATATGGATGGAAACAGCTTTCTGTTTCACATAGCAACACTTGGACAGATCACTTTCTGACTAATTCTGGCCTGCACTTGAATATACATTCACTACAGGGTGAAGATGAGAGTATGGTTTGCAGAAAGAAAAAAAAGGAAATTCATTATTTAAATAATAACCAGGAGCCCTCACTTAAAAACACACACACATATACTCTTGTGTGAATGACCTCTCTTTCCATGGAAGAAGAGTTTATGGATTGAATTAATAAATGCATCAAGGGACACAGTAATGAATCAACCCTACTTATAAAACCCTCCCAGTGCACTATAGTAAGCTTTGAGAGAACAGTCTGGAGAGCCCTAGTGCTTGATTGGTAGTTGTGTTACCTTCTACTCTTATCATTTTCTGTGCACATTATGCCTTGTATTAGCATGTAAGCCCCATCTTTGTCTCTCCTACATACTTACACTGTACCTGGTGTACAGCCAGGGCTTCAGGTAAGTTTATTTTTGGCCATGCCTCGTGGCATATGGGATGTTAGTTCCCTGGTCAGGGATGGAACCTGTGCCCCTTGCATTGGGAGCTCAGAATCTTAACCAATGGACCACCAAGGAAGTCCCCTCCAAGTAAGTTTTGCAGCTGCTTATTCACTTGCCCCCAGGAAGCATAAGCACACGTGATGACCAGCAGGGCAGAAACTGGGCTTCCTGCTGCTCTCACCGGAGAAGGCAATGGCAGCCCACTCCAGCACTCTTGCCGGGAAAATCCATGGATGGAGGAGCCTGGTGGGCTGCAGTCCATGGGGTCGCTGAGAGTCAGACATGGCTGAGCGACTTCACTTTGACTTTTCACTTTCATGCATTGGAGAAGGAAATGGCAACCCACTCCAGTGTTCTTGCCTGGAGAATCCCAGGGATGGGGGAGCCTGGTGGGCTGCCGTCTATGGGGTCACGCAAAGTCGGACATGACTGAAGCGACTTAGCAGCAGCAGCTGCTCTTCACTGTGGGGCAAGGTCTGTAACTTGACGAAAACCCGATATCCTTGGTAACCTTCAAGGAGCCCCCTTCAGAACCGAGGCTCAAGCAGGCCTCATCCTTAGTGAAGCTCCAAGCCCCAAACAGGGAGACTTTGGAGCCAGAAAAGCACTGTGGGCCTCAGACAATCCATTTTCGAGAGTACAATGGAGAGTAAAATGGCAAAAGCCCACACCCCACCTGTTTCCAATATGAGTGTCTCTATTACCAAACACACATTTTTACTTAGGCCTCAAATTACGTTGACTGTTGAAACAGCCTCCAATTCCTCACCAGCCCAGCCCTCTCCAGAGCAGGGATCCATCCGCCTGTATAACCAACCTGCCTGGGCCGTGGTGGTCTGGCTGGTATCCACTCATGGTGCCCTCCACCCTGAGTCGTTACTCAGCTTATCTGCAATCTGTGGAGGCACCCGAGAAGTCTGGCCCATGTCACCAGACAGGCTCCTCCTGCCTGTTTTTACGCAGTGAAGTGGATGGGCCAGGCCTTCCCTCGGGGGAAGCAGCTGAAAGTATGAACTAAATGGAAACCATCTTTCTCTTGGCCAGGCATTACAAGGTTCTGGAGACCATCTTAGTGGCATGTTCTCTTGAGGATGGGAAACAGCACAGTGGCTGGTGTTTTTCAGAGCTAATGAGTGACTTAGGGAACTTGGAAGCAGCCTCCAGGGCCCTGCCCTTCCTCGCCACCCTCGCCTCAAATCCCTCAATGACAATGTCATTGCTTCCACTGAAGATATTGTTCCCTGTCAATATCAGAGCCCCTAGGATAGGAAGAGACTAATACTTGGGAGGCAGAGGGGGCCTGGGACAGACCTGGCTTCTCTCACTAATTTTTAAGCTTCAGAATTTGTCCCTGAGAGATCACACAGATTGAGGCTCTGATGGGTCTGAACACAGATCACATCAGTGGTGACTGCCAGAGAAGAAGGTCATGGGTGACAAGATGACAACGGCCAAGCTTAAAGTGAGCTGGATAAGACCACCCAGTTGATAGGACCTCCTGACGCAGCCTCACACTAACCACCAGGTGTCCATAGGGTCATGCAATCTGTGACTTTTAACAAGAGAGCAAGACTTACATTTCCAAGCATGCTGGCTCCTCTCGAGTACAGACTTGTAGCAACCGTTCATGTGACCTGCCTTCAGAACCTGTTTCTGAGAGCCATATGAGAAAATCTCTCTCCTTTCATAATTACATCTCATTTCTGAGCAAAATTACTGACCTTGACACTGAGGTCGCCCTACGAGACCTTGGCTTCCTTGGCAGCCATATAATATGCAGAAGGAGCTGGTTAGTGACCGAGTCCTTTGGTCAGGGCATCAGACTTGGCCTTTACCAACTTCCGGCTATTAAAAAAATTTATATCCATTATCAGAGTTAGGAGGTAGGCCCCTAAGTGTGCCACAGCCTAAGAAGACACTCCCCAGTGAGCCGCAGGAGCAGTGAGTGGCTAGCCTCTTGAGGGAGCAGCCTGAAGAGACACCACTGGAAAAATGAGGCTGTGTCTGTTAAAGGAGAATGGCCATCTGTGACTCCTGGGAATTGGGAGCAATTTTCTGAAGGTTGGTTCCACAGGCTATGTCAAGCTCTTGGTCACTGTTAGAGAAGTATGACTCTGCCTTAATCATATTTCTACAAAGCTGAAACCAAACCCAACTCCCATGTCTGAACATGGGGTGGCCAGTTCCAAAGAAGGGAAGGGAGGTGGAAGGAAGGGTTGCTGCAAGGATAGTGGCTTCAGAATTGGTGGTGGAGGGAATGAACAGGAATCTGGAGAGTGGTGAAGAGAGGAGGTAACATCAGAGCTTGACATAGCCTGTGGAGCCAGCTTCAGAAGATTGCTCCCAATTCCCAGGAGTCACAGATGGCCATTCTCCTTTAACAGACATGTCCTCATTTTTCCAATGGTGTCTGTTCAGGCTGCTCCCTCAAGAGGTTAGCCCCTCACTGCTCCTGTGACTCACTGGGGAATCAACCTTGAAATATTACTTTTATTTCATAATAAAAACTCTAATTTGAAGAGATACATGCACCCCAATGTTCATAGCTAAGATATGGAAACAACCTAAGTGTTCATAAACAGATGACTGGATAAGGAATATGTGGTACATATATAGGATGGACTACTGCTCAGCCAAAAGAATGAATGGATAGATTGGAAAGGCATTATGTTAAGTGAAATAAGTCAGAGAAAGACAAATACTGTATGATTATCACTTATATGTAGATCTGAAAAAATACAAGCTAGTGAATAAAAAAAAAAAAAGATGCAGACTCAAGGATATAGAAAACAAATTAGCGGTGACCAGTGGGGTGAGGGGGAGAGGGAGGGGCAATGAAGGGGGAGGGAATGAAGTATAAAATAAGCTATATGGATATATTGTGCAACACAGGGAATATAGCCAATATTTTATAACAACTATAAATGAAGTACAACCTTTAAAAATTATAAATCACTCTATTGTACACCTGTAACTTATATGTTACTGTACATTGACTATACTTCAGCTTTTTAAAAAAGTAATATCATGTCTCTGACAATGCAGGCACACTTATGGGCAATCTTCCCAGCTGGACATAGAGAAAATCTTTCCATAGCATCATACTGAGATTTAAAACCAAGTGACTAGAATTTATGACTCTGGTAAGCCTGGGCAACTTCCTTTGGTTTGATCAGGGAATGGCAATCCATGTAGTCAAAGAAGAACAGTTATTAGGGGACAAAACATACCTTAATCTCTACCCTAGAATCCCCTTGAGACATTGTCCCCAACTTCCACCCGCTGCAGCACAGCCATCAATGCTACCAAGTCCTTGAGCGGTCATGGCCAAGGCAGAAGCCGTTGCTATTTCCCATTCATCTGGATTCATGTGAACACGCCAAATACACTATCTTACTCTCACAGCAAGAGATGGCACCAGGGGAAATGACCTCTTCTTCCTACAGGGACAACCAGAAGTTCAGCTAGGCTTCTCCAGTCTAACTGGGGCAGGAGCTATGTGCGACTCACATACAATGACTACTTTCAAAGCTAATACCGCAAGGTGTTTCCTTAAAACATTTCCCCCAAAATGTTAGTTATTAGGTTATGCTATGGTCTAATCTCTTGTTAAAATTTAAACCAGTCAAGCCAAAAATGGGTTTGAATTATGAAAAATATCTACAGATCTTAATGCAGACAAGCCAAAATTTTCCCAGAGTTACTCAATTGTTTATTTTTTAAAATATCTCTTGGCAACACTTATGAATCTGCAAGGAAATTTTAGTTAGAAACATCTGAAAACTTCCATTTCCAGTAAACACTGACAGCGACTTCAAAGGCTTTGCCACCTAATCACTGAGCAAACAGTACATATGTGGACACTCTGGAGTCGGCAGAAAACCCTTTCTAATACTTAGAGCTGCCTAGAGATAACACCATTTGTGAAGCGGTGAGATCCCTGTCACTGGAGCTGTTCAAGCAGCAGTTGGGCAACCACTTGGCAGGACTGTTGTAGAGGACAACCAATCACTAAGGATTCAAGATTGACCTGGAACTCCTTGAAGAGACCCTGGGAATTGAGTTGAGTTTGTATGTCTAGAACGTGAATTTATGTCTGTGTTCTGCATTCTGGAATCCCTGAAGCTCTGTGAAGTTTTCTATCCCTGTCAAAGCTGCTGATGCCTAATGCACTTTTGAATCTGAAGCTCCAATACTTTGGTCACCTGATGCAAAGAGCCAACTCACTGGAAAAGACCCTGATGCTGGAAAAGATTGAAGGCAAGAGGAGAAGGGGATGACAGAGGATGAGATGGTTGGATGGCATCACCAACTCAATGGACATAAGTCTGAGAGTGGAGGACAGGGAAGCCTGGCTTGCGATCCACGGGATCGCAGAGTCAGACACAACTTAGCAACCGAACAACAACCATGCACTTCGCCATCTCAGATGCAGCAAGGGCACCCTAGTTATCTGCCTACCCAATAGCCATTCCTCTCTTCTTCCTTGCTGATCAGCCCCTAATTTGTTCAGGGTAGCTTAGTGTTCATCCTCTTCCCTGTGGCCATGTCTTTCAAATAAGACTGGACTCTGCCCAGGGCATGAATCTTGATTAGCTTAGCTTTCTTACTCAACAACTCAATGTTAAAAGATGGAAAGGCTCTGGATCCTTGATAATAATGTTGAGAAATAAGCATTCCTGGAGCTTCCCTACATCATGGCTTCTTGTTACATGAGATGTTGTTTAGATCATTTTGAGTTGGATTTATCCTTACCTAAGCCAGGATGGGCTTAACTAATACCACAGTCTTTGACGGGATCTTGCCCTCTTAACATCTTATAGAGATATGGCGAAACCACTCTTTAATCCACATGGTCTGGGCCAGAAGATTACAGGAAAGACAGAACAGGGGATTACTCAGCATCACCTGTTCCCTCCCATACTGGTCTTCCAAGAGCAGCTTGGATTCTTCAGGGAGATACAGATGGGACTTTGATCTTGGAAAACACTTCTGCACAGTTTTTCCTTTCTCCCTGTCAATTCTGGAATCAGAGAAGCTGGGGAAGCTTCATTATGTGACCAGGAGAGAAAAGCATTTATTTACAATAGGATTGTTGCTGTTGTTCAGTCGTGTCTGACTCTGTGCGACCCTATGGACTGTAGTCCGCCAGGCTCCTCTGTCCATGGGATTCTCCAGGCAAGACTACTGGAGTGGGTGTTTCTCCAGGTAATCTTCCCAACCCACAGTTTGAACCTGCATCTCCTACACTGGCAGGCAGATTCTTTACCGCTGAGCCACGAGGGTAGCCCTTTACAAAGGAGATGGCAACTCTCAAGGAACTCAGTTTGGTGGGAAACTGGGGAGAAAGGTGGAGAGAAGTCGGGTAGGGATGGGCAATTAAGAGGCTGGACAGGTGCTAGCCTAAGTTTTCTGTCTGCTTGCTCTAGATAGAAGGCTTAGTATGTGGAATTCTCCCTTAGGGGTCCTGGTAGAAAAGAGTAGAGATGAGGCATGTTTTGGGGATGGAGAACAGTAAAAGGTCAGGGTGATGGGAGGTCAAGGGACCCTTTGGATCTTCCTCTGTTTCGAACCCTCAAATCAGAAATATGAAGGCAAAAGAAGGGGGAGACAGGATGAGATGTTTGGATGGCATCACTGACTCAGTGGACATGAATTTGAGCAAACTCTGGGAGATTGTGGAGGACAGAGGAACCTGGCATTCGGCAGTCCATAGGGTCGCAAAGAGTCAGATATGACTTAGTGACTGAACAACAACGTTATTAGAAAGTTAGAATCTTTTCTTGCCTGCAAGAACTAGGCTTCATTCTCCTTGCTCATTTTCCAGAAAACCTCAGCCTAAGGCTTTGATCTAAATGCAGCTTTCCTGCTATCACTCAGCAATGGTCAGTGTCCAGGCCAGCTCCGTTCTAAATGTGGACAGTGTGCAGCTCACAAACAGGGTGCCAAGAGGGCAGATGGAGCCAGGATCTCAGAGGTCCTGCAGCTGGGGCTCCTTCCTGGACAGGCTCTAACCTGGGTCCCCTGCCAGAGGTGGGGCTCTGTGTAGGCCTTGGGAAGGCGGTCATCCCGCATCCAGGGGCCTTAGTGGCCATAGAACCTGGTGAGCAAGGTTTTGTAAAATCGCCACTGTTCTAGGCAAAGGCCTGTGATGGATGAAGCAGCTCCTGATTCCTCATCCCTTAGAGGAGCACTCCTACCCTTGGAACATCACTGTGTTTCCAGCACCCAAAGTCTAGATGTGAAAAGCCCAGAAAGAAGTGAAGTGGAGGCTTCGTAGTCTTCAAACTGTGATTGACTACCCTAGTGGTAAAGTGACATAAACCACCTGGGACGGCAGGAGGCAAGCAGGCAGGGCTCCTCCTTTAACCTGAGAGATATTTGACCCATTCATCCCCCTCACTGGCTGTCTAATGTTTCAGGATGTTTCCTCACTCCCTTGCAATCCCAGGTCTGTGCAGGATGCTGTCTGGGAAACCAGACTCCTGGGACCCTTCTCTGTGTTTTTCTCCAGAGCCAGGAGGCCAGAGCAGAAGGGTGTAGCCGCCCTGGAAGCTCTGGAGGGCCTGGGGGGGCGAGGGGCAGGGCCGTGCAGGTGAGTTGGAGGCAGTGCTCAAAGAAATGGAGAAGACCTGTGCTGTGCAGGTGGGTGGCCAGACTGCAAATGTCTGATGGGCTGGGAGGAGCACTTTGAATGTGTCTGATTGCATTCTGAGCCTGGAAGTCCAAAAAGTACTCCTTAAGTGGAACTGGGTTGTCATTACCAGAGAGTTCCAAATCAAGATCATTTGGGGGAGGCCAGAGTGTATGAGTTATGAAGGGAAAAGAGCCCTTACATACTATAGCCCTTTCAGGCTATATAGTGCTGAGCATGTGGTCAAACCCAAGGGCGACCTCATACTTAGTTTATCTTCTTTATACACACTGGGCAACAGGTCAAGTCCTTTCAATAATTTGCATCGGATTGTGCCCTCCTTGAATTTTATACAAATATTTATTTCTTTACCTGCACGGGGTCTTGGTTGTGGCACATGCAATCTTTGATCTTCCTTGCAGCATGGGGTTCCTTGCAGTTCCCTGATCAGGAATTGAGCCTGGACCCTCTGCACTGGGAGCTTGAGTCTTAGCCCCTGGACCATCAGGGAAGTCCCCACGCCCTTGAATTGAAAATTGTCTTGCCTGGCTCCTGAGAGCTTCCTACTGACCCCACCCTTGCCCCACCCTGTACGAGCAAAGCTGTCGCCTCTGCGCTTACACACCTTTCCCTTCCACCTGCTCACTACCCATACCTATCACACTACCATGCTCAGAACAGTTAGTCCCACATCCCTGTGTCTCCCCAAGGGCTTCCTGACGAGGACTCCGTCTTACTTACATCTGCCCTCTTGTCCTCCAACACAGAGCAAGGCCAGATGTGTCAGAGATCAGATTATTGCCTCAAATCCCATGTAATTTGGGAGGCCCATTAGAGACCTCTGCTCGCCAAGGGCGAACATCTCTAGGCATTTCATCTTTGGAGTCTGTTTCAGTATTACAAGGAATTTCAAATACTTTGGTTGCACATAAATTACAGTTCTCCAAAAGGGAACTTAGAGGACAAATTACACAATGTGGGGCACATAAGGGTCCATCCAGCTCTGACTTGTGTGTGGGCCAGTGGCCCAAGGGGCAAGGTGAACACCAACCTCTGGCAGCCCCCATGGTCGCTGCCTCTACACCACTCCTAGCCACCATTTTGTTCATCATCAGCCTACAGCACCTTTGCTTTAACCAATTACATAAGTCACTATTCATTGAGTAAAGCAAGAACTTTCTTCAAAATGGACCATTTACACATTCTAAGAAGATGGTTTGTCTTGAGTCCTAGGAATTTGCTCTTCCCACAGCATCTGGGGGTGGGGGTCACATGGCCTCTCAGCACCTCTCTCCGTAGACCAGTGAGGCCTTCACTTGCCTTTCTTTTAGAGGCAGAGCCCTTGGTCCCTGCTGGTTTTCAATGACATCTTGAGATCAAACACCAGAGCCAGAATACCTCTAGAGCAGGACCCTTCTGAAGCTTTATAGCACATACTGCTTGATGGGCACACTTGGACATGTATTCATGAAACCAACCAAAGCTCCCAGGTTCTCTCCCCTCCCCACCCCACCTTGCCCTAGGTAGCAAAATGTGAGTCAAAATCTCTGGACCCTAAAGCACAGATTTGTCTTCAGATGTTATCATTTCTAAGCAGCATGAAGACTAGTACAGCAAGAGGAAGCTTTTGTTACACTCCCCAGGCTGGAAAAGTGCCTGTAAGCTTGGTTGTATCCTCTCTCTAACCCAGGTATGACTTTGAAATCTTCTCCAGGGCCCAAATAATATTCAGCGTGCCTTATTTATTGCAAGATGTATTTACCTCCTCATAAAACTCCAGTTGATTAAACATGTGTGAATTCTTCCAACATAAATCATGGTATTCTTTTCACTACCATGGTATTCAGTGAGTCCCCTTTCTAGTTCATACATGCTCACATGATGCTGTCCTGGGGCAGACAGACAAGGTCACATGACTTAATCCAGTTCCTTACAACCAAAAGGCAGAGAACACATGGTCCCCTTGCACTATCATCAAAGCTTTTTCTGATTTGAAGTCAGCTGAGCAAGGAGCCATTGTGTGTGCTTAGAAAAATGTTCACTTCAAGATTTGTCTCTAGGTGGTCCTCGACTCCTCACCTTGTACTTGGGCCAGCCAGTCTGCAGCCAAGGTCTGCCATGACCCTTACCCTGGCCCTTCCACAGGACCGGGAGAGCTCTTCATGCAGTAAGCCTGACAAGCACCATCCCTTCCTGCTGATTCAGACGTGAAATAAAGGGGAAAGGGTAATAGAAGGAAAAATAGCGCCCGAGATAAGCAGGCCCTTGTGGCAGACCAAGCCCTGTTCCAGCTCGTTTTTGGATTTCTTACCTGTCACCCCTTGGACAAGTCACCCAACTTATCCCTTTGACACATCTGCAAAACGGAAGGGTTTCTACTCTGCAAGAACCTGTGAGATCATGGCCGTGGCCCAGCTTTAGTGTCAGGCATGCAGGTTCATTCTGCCTCATTGGAGGTGAATTAACAGAAGTACAAATGAATGACTTTGTTTTTTACAGTCAGTGTGCTGTTTTTTGTTCGTTGCTACTGCCAAAACTTGTTGCAAAGTATTCAGAACGCCAACAACAAGAATAACAACAATTTTTCCTTATACTTAAATGAGAAGTGAAAATACTGGCTGAAAACTCAGCATTCAAAAACTAAGATCATGGCATCTGGTCCCATCACTTCATGGCAAATAGAAAGGGGGAAAGTAGAAGCAGTGAGATTTTATTTTCTGAGACTTTATTTTATAACCAAAATCACTGTGGATAGTGACTTCAGCCATGAATGCTTGCTCCTTGGAAGGAAAGCTCTGACGAACCTAGACAGCATATTAGAAGCAAAGACATTACTTTGCTGACAAAGGTCTGTATAGTAAAAGCTATGGTTTTTTCAGTAGTCGCGTACAGATGTGAGTAGGACCATAAAGAAGGCTGAGCACTGAAGAATTGATGCTTTTGAACTGCGGTGTTGTAGAAGACTCTTGAGTCCCTTGTACTGCAAGGATATCAACCAGTGAATCCTAAAGGATATCAACTCTTAATATTCATGGGGAGGAACAACGCTGAAGCTGATGCTCCAATACTTTGGCCACCTGACTCAATGGACATGAGTAAGAGCAAGCTCTGGGAGATGTGGAAGAACAGAGAAGCCTGGTGTGCTGCACTCCATGGGGTCATAAAGAGTCGGACACAACTTAGTGACTGAACAATAACAACAAGGGAAGTGAGAGTGAGAGCAGGGCCACTAAAGACTTTTAAAGTCAACTGTAGCCAGAGAGTTGAGATCCTAGGGTGTGTTCAGAAAACCACCTGCTGACCATGATTCTTTCTTTCTGGTCCACTTGGCACAAAGCGCCCCATGCAGCAAGTCACCAAGAAGAGAGGGTTATGGGTGACTTGAGGCTGTCGATGGTGAGGCAGAAAAGCAAATCCCAGGCAGTGGTTAATCTAAGAAATTCTATCTGGAATGCATTTTATATGTGCGTGGTTTTTTCCCCCTTGGCAGGAGACTTACCTTCCTAATTATGTTTCCCTTAGGCTATTATTAAAATTTGTCTGCGTTCCCCAAGCATACACCACTGCCAGCAGGGAGAAGGCAGCCCTAAGTGACAGGGTAAAAGTCTAACTGGGATTGTTTGAAAATACACAAATACACCTCTGTGTGCAGATAGATACACACTCACAAACACACAGGACTTCCAATTCTGGTAAGAAACACAGCAACACATAGTAGGGCAAGAAAGTTGTTGCAAAACTTCCCCAAAGTGCAGGGAACTTTGATTAAAGTCTATTAAGACCACAAGCTCTTTATTTTCTTTAATGATTTTTATTTTTTCTGCCTGTGTCAAAGAGGCATATGGGATCTTAGTTTCCTGATTAGGGACTGAACCCATGCCTCCTGTGTGGAGTCCCAACCACTGGACCGCCAGGGAAGTCCCGGACCACGAACCCTTTAGAAAAGCATCTTGTGTCATCATACACGTGTTGTCTCTTCAATTCTTTAACCATACCTTTCACCTTTTATCAGCATGAACCTGGCAGGATTGACGCATGAAAATCTTCTTTCCAATGATCCTATACTTTTCCTTGCAGAATTCCTAATGTTTAAGAAATATCAGAAGTAGAGTAAAATTGGGCATTTAATTCCACACATGGACCCTCAAGCTGAAAAATGATATTTCAGATTTTTTCTGATTACTTCTGAATTTAGAAGTCACTTCATGCCCTGATGAGTAAAAACTTAATTTTACATGAAAACTGAACTTGGACACATGCATATCCTAATGATTCCTTGACCACTAGACAGATAATTCATGTGCTTTCCCAGACAATCTAGTTACACATTTTCTTAACACTCTCATCTCCTTCCTGTGTGGTGGCTGATGCTATTTCAAGGCATTTGAGCTTGAGGAAGCATTAAGAGTACTTTAATAGAATATGAGTCCACTCTAGGGCATGACATTTCCTTCTTGAACCATTTCCAAGCATTAACAGCGGTATTAATGTGCTGTGCTCTAAGAGGATCTATCCAATCACGTTGCCCAAGGTCTTCTTTGCTGGTGATGATACAGAAACAAAGTGCCAAAGATGAGCCTTAGTGAAGCACAGAGAGCATCCTAATTGTGCACTCTGGGATTATAGTACTACAATGCCAAACTGCTCATCAATTCCATGTTTATTTCTTGAAAAATTACTCAGATTAATCTGGGCCAAAATGCAGTAAAAATGCAAATTGTGGTAGCACAGAGAAGCCGTGCCTTTTGAACAGGAGTCCTTTAGGGTCTCCTCTTCCCCTCAGTATTTTTTAACATTATGAGAAACCTAAACAAATATGAGATGACTGGGCATAATATTCTACCTTTCAGGTAAAAAGACAAAAAAGAAAAGCCTCTCTTCATATTTGCTTGTATTTGTATAAAGGAACTTTGGAAGAAGACATATAGAAATAACTAATACGTTTATTTCGGATATAGGGATAACTGAGCAGATGAATGCAAGAACAGGATAGAAACTTTCACTCTGTACTTTTGTAGTACAGGTTTTTGTTTTTAAACCCCATTAATACACGACCTACTTAAAACCTCAATTAGACAAGCGATTATTGCATGGCCATTAGCCTTACTGATGGGCTTGAATTCCTGTATTACCATGCTATCTTTCAGGTATTTTTCACATATACAAAAAGGATTTTTAAAAGAAAACAATCAGGAGTTTAAAGGTAGAAACTGAATTTTTAAAGTATATCACAGAATGCCAAATAATATTTTTCCCACTAAGTTCTACTTAGAAGATTCTTCTCAGTGCTTTATTTCAAAAAGAAAGTTGTATTTGATAGTGTGGTATTTGCTTGAGAGCAAGTGCACACATACACACAGAGGCTATTAACATATACCTTTTAGCTATGCAAATAGACATATTCTGCCAGCACAAAAGGGGAAGTAGAGTTTTGTGTAGCACCATCTATACCTATTTTTATTGTGGTTTTATAATCACATACAGTAAGTTTTACTTTAAAGATGTAACTATTAATTTTTGTAAAAATTATTTGTATACTGTTAGATTTCTAACACCCAAGAAACTAAAGTTCAAAAATCTAAGTCCATTGTTTGTACAGTTTCAGCAAAATAACAGGTGCTAAATCACTAGTTTTGAAATAAAATACAATCTAAGAGTCGTAACATGTTTCTTAAGGTACAGAGTGGGTGAAGTGTTTGCAAATAACCAGTAATTAATTAATGACTTTGTAAAGCACAAACTCTTCACATGCTGTTAACTGAGGCTTTTGAAAAGTAAGGTCTCCTCACAAAGCTTTCCTTCTACCTCATATAGTGAACTCTTAAGATTTTTAAAATATTCAACTTGCCTTTATTTCTGTTTTGGGGAGAGTTGGGGTGTGAGCCTGCCAGCTGGTTGGAAGCCAACAGTTATCCAGTCAGACCTGAATGGAAAAATCTATGATTTGTTTATTTCATAGTTCAAGTTCAAAGGCAAGAGACAATTTAAATAATAAAAGAGTAACAGGAAAAATTGCAAAGAAAGAAAACAAATCATTTAGACTCCAGAAGAACCTTCAAGAATATTTAATTCGGAAAATGTTATTGGTTTCGAGAACTTGACTGAAAGAAAACAGCTGGGCAGAGATCAAGGTTTTAAATTAAAAACAATCTAACAAGGTCTATGGGGATAACTCTCTGAGCCACATTTTGGAGACCAGATTCATTTCTACCAAGTAAAAGTAATAGCAGTCTAAGCTAAAAAGGAAATTCCTCACAACTGAGGTAGTTACTAAGTATCAGCACATTTTCCAAGTTCTCAAGGCAGCTTAGCTATTTACAATCAATTTTTCCTCATACATAAATGGAGCGCCTTCTCAATTTTACGTCTTCTGTGAGTTGTTTAAAAGAAACAAAATTTATACACATGAGCCAGAATATGCCTATTTTATTAACATCGTGCTTCAATAAATAACTGGCTACTTCTAATAAAATTAAGCCTCTGTTTATAACAGCCCCAATATTCCATTGTCCATTCTGCAGAATTTGGTGTAAAAAGCTGAATGAAATGTAGACCCTGAGCTATCAAGTAATTACGTTTCAATATAAAAATAGAGAATTACTCTTATAACTGAAGGTTGAACAATAACACAAACAACCTCTCTGTGGGTTTCAGCTTTTAGGGAATTGGTTGGGATCTGAATGGCTGTCTAAAGCAAGAAGAGACTTTGCAGAGTGTGATTCTTTCTGAAGACTTCTGGAACTCCTTTTAACGTGATTTGTTACATTCTCACAGTTTTATGAGCTGTCATTTGGTAAAGACACAAGGAAACGGCCCCAAAGGGGCCAAGGCAGTGGTTACTCTTTGGTCTGGGACAAGAGTTAATGGCCTTTGTCAGTTCACCTGCGTGGTTAAAGGTCACCCTGAAGATGCGTTCTCAGTTTTACCTACTCCCATTCCTCCCTGCCCCCACTCAAATGCCCAACAACATGAGAAGAAAAATCTGGACACTCAGAGCTCCCCTACTGGGGTGCTTGGCTGATAGGGTAGCACACAGCTGTGAACCATGGCAAGACCTTTGGCTTTCAGATGGGCCAGGGCTGGGCAAGAAAAAGACTCAGTAAGACACTTCAGAATCTCTTTTTTAAAAACAAAACACTGGGATCCAAAACCAAATAAATGCAAATACACATGCATGGACAAAAACTTTGCTTGAGTATTGATACTTACTGCCTAAGCCCAGGCTGTACCCCAATTCTGGCTAGCCCTCCAGATGGCTATGATTGGGTTTGGAATCTGGAACAAGAGGGACCAAGTGAGATTGCTAGACACTTACTTCTGCTGGTGGGATATCACTTCAAAGAGGGTGGCCTATGGCCATACTATCCTGAACACACCTGATCTTGTCAAAGAGGGTCAAGTATGGACACGAAGACCAGCACAGTGGCTTGCTAACTTGCCTGTATTAAAAGAAAAAAAAAAAAAACACACACACCACCACCAAACCAAACCCACCCCCAAATTAAGTGTGATACCCTGGGATACCCTGAATGCCTTGTATCTTTCAAGGGAGATTAAGAATCTTCTAGATGGATAAGCGGCTTCCAGAAATGGACTGGTCTGTGATTGAAGTTTATACAACCCAGCTCAACCAAAATGGGCACTCTCTAGCCTCTTCCAGTCACCAGCTATAAATGAAGTATAACCTTCTTCTTGTATTGATGCCTGAACACAACCTGACAAGTGGCTCAGAAGCCCCCTTGTGCCTTCACATTGCGGAAAAAAGATACAACACCTCCTCTTCTCTCCAGATAAGGCAACTAAAACAACAGGGATAGATGGCAATTTTACTGCTTGTTGGGCTTTTTCTTTTAATAAGATAACGTGATAAATAAAACCTGCTTCTGTACAGCTATTTAATATTTCAGAAATACGTACATGTTACATGCCAAGAAAGGACCCTGGTTTTCTTGTAAGAAACAAGGTGAGATCATATTGAAAGGAAAAAAACCCACAAACAGAAAGAAAACAGAGTGATAAAAATCACAAATGCACAACTAACTACAGTTCTGTACCTACACTGTTAGCCACATTTAACATGACTCTGAGGAGGCCGGACTGACCTTACGTACAAGTCCCCTTCTCCCACAAAACTGAATGAAAAGACAAAGTCAGCATCTTTTAAACCAGTGGCCACATAGTAAAAACTGTACATTGTTGTCCATTCATTTAAAAAGGAAAGTCACTAGGATGGTATAAAAGTGATAACCAGTGCCTTTGTAACTGACGATGAACACTTGTTCTCTAAGGTTGAGAATTATCTCCACTCTCTCTGCATAACCAGGGATAAGATGCAGAAGATGGTGAGGAGGTAGGGCCAGGCCCCAGCGGGGACCCCAGCGCTGCTGGCTTTATCATTGGCGCTCTTCCCAGAGTGGTCAGTTGCATTATACTCAAACTCCGAAGGACACTGCTGAGACTCACATCCGCTACCACTTCCTTCTCCACTGCTTTCATCACCTATTATTTTTGGGGAAAAAAAAGAGGGACTGTTTATTCTGTTCTTTCTCATCTCAAGGTGTACAAATAAACATATAACAATTTGTTGTTTAGAAGTACACTTGCTTACTGATATCAAAGAAGTCCACATCGTTCCCATTGTAAGCATTCTTCATCTTACTGGTCATAACTCGAAGAGCCATGACTTGACGAAGGATCAGTATGTCCGGTTTGCTGGTGTCAACCTGCACCTCTGGATTATTGCCCTGGTTGGCTAGACCATTTCCTGTCACAGCAAACAAGTACCTGCAATGAGAAAGGACCTCGTTAAGAGGATCAGTAAAACAAAAGCTGCTGAAGATTGGGAAAGATTCTTGCTAGGTTCTAGTACTTGCCACTTGCAGTGAACTGCAAGTGCTTGCCTTTGAATAACTCAAGAATATCTCCTCTTCCTGGGGATACACATGTCCCTCTATTCTGGGACCTTTTGAAAACTACCCATGTTGTGGAGGTTGGTGGGGCAGAGTTAAGTGGACACTTGTCTAAGTTACTGGGTATGTAGGGGAGGGACACAGAGCATCATCAAGGAAGACAATGAGACCTTTTGAGAACTGGTACTTGATGAGGCCATGCCATCAGGCACAGGACCACAGGTATTAAATATGAAAAATAATGACACTGTCAGAACACCTCAATCCTTGGTTGCAGCAGTAACGCTATCATATAACTACGGGCATAAACCTTTGCCCCGAGACTCTCTGCAAGCAGCTGGGGGCCTTCCCAACACTTCTTCACCAATTCCTAAGAATGCTTAGAAATCTTGCACATTGTTGCCACCTGCTTGTGAAAGGCTTCACAATGCTTCGATGAAACGACCAAGCAAACCTTCTCTGAAAGTTCCCCATCATGTAGGGAGAAACTGCACACTTGGCCAACGACAGCTCACCTGCTTTGGCCTTTCCCGTTCCAGCAATCATCCTCATTGCTGCTCCCTGCAGCCATCCTCTCAGCGTTGCAGACACTGCTAGGAAGAGAGGACCAGAACTTCTTGGCCTGCTTCAGTTTCTCCTTGACATCAGTAACCTCATTAAGAGAGAGAGAGAGAACACAAAAACCTCTGTAAAAACCCCGAACTACCTACACATGTGCCTTCAGATCATGTCTAAAGTATCTCCAGAGCCTCTCTGTAGTCTGAAGAGAAAAACGCAGATTTTGGTTTGGCCAGAGATTCATTCAGGTTTTCCCACATCATGGGAAAACCTGAACAACCTTTCTGGTCACCCCAATACTTCTATGTAAAATGTATAAAATCACCACAAGAATTAACAGATGAAATGCAAGCTCTGAATTAAGTTGCCATTAAAAAAAAAAAAGCTCCCTAGTGCCTACACCCACTGCCCATTCCTGTTCTTCATTAGAACTACCATCTGGGGCCTACCAGGTTCCACGCCCCAGAGATACACTGGAAAAACACAGTTATCTTCTGGCACGGCTTTGATGACTCAGGATCCAGCCTATGAGTTACCTGCACTGTGACATAAAAGGTAGGTGTCCAGATAAGCCTCAGAGCACCCCACTTCCTAGCTCTATGGATGAACTTTCTGAGCGAGGAAATCAGAGAAGCAGGTTCACTGACATCGCTGTGCAATTTGCTGGAAAAGTTTCACCTGAAAAGACCCTGTGCTTGGAATCCTCAAACTGCATTTTGAGCAAATGTTTTCAGTTTTTTGCCATTAAACATGGCCATTCCTGCCCCGGGCTCACCAATCGGTCCAAACTGGTGCCAGCTGCTGTGGTGGGGCGCTCCTCAGGATGGAAGGGCCTGAAGCGGGCACTGAAGGTGCCTTCAGAGATGGAACGGGAAATCCGACCGGCTGAGAGGGGCTTGGGGGTCCACATCCCTGGAAAACCTGCATGGGCATAAATGTGGCCACATGTGGCATAGCAGGCTAGAGTGGGCCCCGCCTCTCCAATCCAGGATCTGCCTTCCTTACCTTCTGAGATACCTGCACACTGTTCTCCTGCATGTTCATAATAGCATCTGATATCTTCACGTCGATGGGATCCATGACTGACTCAATGTTGAAAGGACCCTCCAGCCTCTCAGCCACCATCAGCATAGCATCTAACATGAGGTTTGGGACAGAACAATACAGCATACAAAGTAAATCATTAGCTTGGCCTTGAGTGATCAGTCTGATTATTTTACTGTCTTTGTTTCCCTTGTGTGTGTGTGTGTGGGGGGGTGTTGAGGGGGAGGCATGATCATTAATTCATGCTTTCCTATCTTTTTCTATGACACAAAACTGCATTCAGTTGCTATGTACCACCAGCTCTCTAGAGTGGGAAGTGGCCAGATAAAGACTTTACTTCCCCAGCAAGAAAACACAATCGGGAACCTTCTATTACACTTATAATTCATCCCTCCACGTGTCAGTAGCTGTCACTGCATAGCTCTGACCTAGCTCCTGCCTGAGACACCTAAGGCTGGGAGCAGAATAACATGCCGGCTCACCCAGGGACTTCCACGGCTCTTCCCATTTCATGTTTTATTTACAAGAGTCAAAAACATAAATCAGCTCAAATCCTGGCATACCAATTCTTTTCTTTCATTTTTTAAATGAAACCCTTTCAGATCCTTGGGTACGCAGTTAGAAAATATAAATGAAAGTGGTCCCAGGAATTCTAGGCACCTCCTTAGGAATTCTAAGGACTTTACAAATAATGGCATTTTGTAAAATACATTTTTGTATTAAGATAAACTTCCAATTTCAAATACAAGGGTCCTAAGTTATTGTAAAGCAAAAAACATGTGCCACTTTTTATTCAAATGAAAAAAAAACAGAGACAGGGCACAAAATCTGGGTTTACAACGTGTGTCCTTCACTAATTACTCAGCAAACCATTTCTACATTTTGGAAAAGTCTAGAATTTTTAGGACACGGTGAATCTCTTAAAGAAAACCACCCCTGTACTGGTTTTCTTGTCATCCATGGTTCTTGGGATTTAATTAGTAGTTTTCCCTGATACTTATTGTGCAAAATTAGAAGAAACTGGAAAGGTCATATCTAAATGAGAAAAAGGATGCCTCATTTATGACAAGCAGTGAACTTTTCCATGTGCTCTTTCCCCTTAAAGGAGAGTTAGGTCCATTGACTCCTAGTCCAAGGATGGCTGCCAGAAAGAAGGGCAAGGTTCTAGAACATAGTGAGTCCCTCTCAAAGCACAGGCCACAGCTGAACTTCTACCTAAGCTCACAGGTGGTCAGCAACCTTTCACCTCCCCCAAGAACAAATGTGGTCCAACATTTTAAAGCTCGAGCTCATTTCTCTCAATCAAAATTCCAATGTCACAAACCATGAGTAGACTTCCAAGCAATGCAAATTTGGGGGAAAGTCATAATGAATGAAGTTTCAGGTCACATTGTGGTAATCACCAACACCTGATGCTCCCAACCTCTAAGGAAAGCCTGCCGGCATTTCCAGGAGAGGAAAAATGTGTTTGATGTGCTAGTGAAAGGGAAGCTCTGTAAACGAGTGGAGCAAAACCTAAAAGTGTTCATCACTGTCAAAGCATCAGCACCAGCATGTCCACAGAGCACAGACCTTCAGAGCCAAAAAGTCGCCAGCTCCAGAGAAAAATCCCAAATACAGAGGTTTACATAGGAAGGAAACAGTGCATGCTGTCACTACTTATTTCCCTAGAGATGAGGAAAGGCCAACTCACGAACATGCTTGTGAAAGGGAACACAAACCCCGATTCTTCTGGCTCTTTGGCGTCTGTCAACTCCAGGCCGGCTGGCCATGCACAAGGGCCTAAGAAGGGAGTGGGGCTAAAACTGTCATACCAGCGTTGCATGTGGTGTCGCTAAAGAATGTGAGTGAGGCTGTGTCTTGCCCAGAGCCTGCAGCCCGGGAGCCAAAGTCCCTGCTCAGTCCTGGGACAGGTCCTGCTAAGCCATCCACTGGGCGCCTCCATGATCTGATGATGTCAGATCCAGTGTCATTGCTTCTGATGAATCTAGGCTGCAGGTCTCCCTTTGCAGGATAGCTGACCAGCTCCTGCCTCCTGCCAGGAACTGGCTGATGGCCTGCCAGCAATCCCAACCCCCTCATACTAAATCCCCAATGGCAGTGACACATGATGTGAATAAGGTTGGCTGGGAGTCATTCAAAAAGAGAGTTTCCTATAACCGCTTATAAACCAAGTCCAAGGTGTTTTAACTATTTGGATCCACCTTTATCAAGGTGGGTGACAGTTTAATAGGTGCAGTTCAAGAGAGAGAGGAGGGCACAATGGTAAGGCAGATTGAAAACTCATCCTTAGTCTCTTTAAAGGTTCTAGTCTGATGCAGCATTTCAGTGTTCATGACAGCTCCCTCCCACCCTGCAACAAAGCAGCCCCTTCTCACCAGAAAAAGTGATTCCTTTTGCTCTGTGCTGCTGATAATCATGAACCCACATCTTTAGCCTCATGACCAGACTGGATGAACAAAAGGCAGTTTTCCGACTTAACCCCGTGATCTGATTTAAAGAAGCAGGGGGGAAAGCCCTCCTTGACCATTCATTAACTGCAGTCATTTAAAGGAGGAAAAATTCCTTGTGAAGGGGGGGAGGGAAAACTGAACTTATGGCAGAGGCATGTAAATTGGGACTGAATTCAACAACCAGTGAGCAAATTAATTAAACCCTTGTGAAAATCCATGAAAAAGCACTGGAGATAACAATGTCTGTTACTCCTGGCCTTTTATATCAGCTTATTAGAAATAAAGAATAAAATAGCCATTAAAAATTCACTTTAGATAGAATTATATTCCTCCACCCTCCAAAAAAAATATTTAAAATAAATGAGGAAAATTGATTCTGAAATCCTACCAATTTCCACTTCAGTTTAATTTTGTTTCTAAAGATAACAAATGTAATTTGTAAAACACACAGCAAGAACAGCAGCCATGGAAGTCCTCCTTGATTTAGAGTACGTGGCTGAAGACTTAAATTAAGGAAGCCAGAGTAAGGTTTTGATGTGGACCTGCAAGCTCTTGGAAAAATATATAGAATTTGCTTTTTTAAATGTTTATTTTTACTAATTTATTTGGCTGCACAGGGTCTCAGTTGTGACATGTGGGATCTAGTTCCCCAACCAGGGATCAAACCCAGGGCCCCAGCACTGAAAGTTCAGAGTCTCAGCCACTGGACCACCAGGGGAGTCCCTAGAATTTGTATTTTAAGACAAATTTATGAGTTACACTTTCTCCCAGACACGTCAGAATAACAGAAGGGTTTACATTATTCATGATGTGCCTGTAGAAAAGTTAGCCAACCTAGATCCCTTTGTGCAGGTGTTACTGCACAAAGAATTAGTGCACTCAGTGCCACGGGGAAACGTGAAAAGGCAAACCATCTTGTTTCTTAAAAATGAATTAAGCAAAAGTCAATTGCAAACATGACATTTGCAAGTGGAGGTGAGAAGGCGAGTAAAATGATAGAAAAGAAAAAGTCTATCAACTTTAATTTAGATCTGGAAATTATCTTCAAGTAACAATTTCTCCCATGGCTTCTTTCTGGGCGTGATGTGCCACTGGTGTGTGTGTGTCTGGTCTTAGGCCTTCTCTTTCATGGGATTCTTCTGTGTGTGGACTTTTTTCAGGTCTTCTAGCTTTGAACTATTTAGCCTACAATTGTGCTGCGGTGTTTAACACTCACATCTTTTTTCCTTGTGTCAGTATTCTCAAGAATCTGTTGGAGCCAATTTATTGATGCACTTTCAGAGTTAATATAATTAGATCTCATGCAGACTAAAAGCATTCCCCAGCTCCAATCCCCCACTCTCCTCCCCACAGCAAATTGCATACATGTTCCCAGGATGTGGACAAATAAGTGAAAAATAGGTGCTTACAAAGACACTCAAAATCTGCAATTATGCAAATACAACTGCAGGATGGGACAGAGTTTGTTTTGGGGTACTGACAGTCTGTGTGTGCAGCCACACCGATAGCAGCTTCAACACCTGCCACTAACATTCCAGGATTCCCATATGCATTAAGCAGGCATCCAGGGAGTTGATGACTGGATATTTCAATTATCCCTAATTTGTCATTTTCCACAAATCATACTTAACCCTCTTGGAAACAGGCTAGGTCACTTCCATCGCTGTCTGGGTTCCAGTAATAGGTTTTCTAGGTTTCAGGTTGTAGGTGAGAACACTGACCTCCGAAATTCTCAGGGCAAAAGTCCTTCCACTCTCACCAGAGCAGTCTGTGATCGTTAAATCCTCTATAGAAATATAACTGCTAAATTTCCACAGTCAGATTGCACAACTGAATCTTGTGCACAAGATATGCACAAGATTCAGTTGTAATGTCACAAATGTAACATTTGAGAAGTTCCTTCCACAGGTCAGTGATAGCTGTACTCCAGCGTTTACATGGATACAAGCCTATGATGTAGAACTAAAACTAACTTTTCGGGAAAAATGTCAAAAGGCACTTTCTCATTATTGAAACTTGATATTTGCTTGGTGTCCATTGTCTTCAGAAATGCCACCATTAGTTCAAGGAACATTTACTTGTAGAGTGGTATGAACTTTGAGTACCATCAGAACTCCGGGAATCACTATATAATGAACAGAAATTCCATCGCTGACACTTAAAACATCCCTTGGGAATTCCCTGCTGGTTCAGTGGGTAGGACTTGGCACTTTTCACTACTGGGGCTAGGAGTTCAATCCCTGGTCAGGGAACTAAGATCCCACAAGCCATGCAACATAGCCAAAAAAAATTTTTTTAATTAAAAAATAAAACATTTCTTGTGGCTGGAAGGTGAGCTATCCCTAATGAGTGATGTGCATGCATGGGTGCTTAGCTGATCAGTCATGTCTGACTTTTGCAACCCCATGGACTGCAGCCCACAAGGCTCCTCTGTCCATGGGATTCTCCAGGCAAGAATACTGAAGTGGGTTACCATGCTCTCCCCCAGGGGATCTTCCCAACCCAAGGGTCGAATCCATGTCTCCTGCATTGGCAGGTGAGTTCTTTACCAGGGGGCCACCTGGGAAGCCCGAGAGTGACACAAACACGTTAATTGCCTGCTCACCTATAAAATTGTTCCACTCAAGATCAAGATCCCCTTGGTTGGCCAAACAGCCTCTCATGATGTTGGAGCAATAGTTGTAACAGGGTTTCACAGTCACGAGACCTTGGCAGTGGGAGCAGTACATCATCTTCACCAGGGCATGGGTACACTGGGTGGTGGGATTCACCTAATTTGGGAGAAGAAATAGACAATGGTGGGACCAAGATAGAAACAGCAACTGCATATCCATTGCAAATCTATCAACTTGACTTGGAAGGCTTGGCCATGAATTTCACGTATAAGTCACAACGGATCACATGTAGCATGGCCTGGCGTGCTTACCGAAGAGGTGAATTACAGCAAGATTAGATAAAGAAAAAGGGTATGCTAGGAAGGCATGGGGAGGTAGGAAGGAACATTCAGCAACTCAGCTGCATATGACACACACTCAACTACTCCCACTCATTTTAGATGGTCATCTCTGTGTGTGCCATGCCAGACTGTAATCTGAGCACGTCTTCTTTTCAAACTGCTAGACTACCCTTTCAAACGTAACCCCCAGTCAAGGTTTAGAAGGGTAGCTCGTGTGTACTCCTTTCTGTGCCCATAGCTGCACAGAAGGCAAAATGGATGTATCCTACATGGAAGAATATGAATAAATTTGAACTTGGGGTTATGTGAAGGCCGTCTGAAGCTTGGGAGCAGCAAAGCATGGAGTGTTCAGGGTCCACTTGAAACGTGGGACTTAGTTACATTCCAAAGAAGGGGTTGATTTATTTATATCTTAAATTTTATTGACATATAGTTGATTTACCATGTTGTGCTTCATTTCTGTTGTACAGCAGCAGGACTCAGTTGTGCATATATTTATGTTTTTCAGATTCTTTTCCATTATGTTTTATAACAGGGTGTTGAATATAGTTCCCTATGCTGTACAGTAGGACCTTGTTTATCTATTCTATATACAATAGTTTGCATCTGCTGATCACAAGCAGTTTAGATTGAAATGATCAAATGAAGGGAGAGCACTGCAGTTAAGGGAGAATGAAATCAACAAAACCATACATGGTACGGAGCAGACTGTGGATGGGGTTGAGGAATTCTGGGAAATAAAGTTGCCTGCATATAGGATGGACTGCGTATGTGACCAGGCTATTAAGGGGCTTAGACAGCAGGCAGAAACCAAGACACCATATGGCAGGACACAGAGAGCTACTAAAAGTTCATGAGCAAGGGAAGCAGCAAGGATGAAGGTGGCACCGAAGTCAGATGCGGCTCGATGGTCTCTGCAGATAAATGAGACTTAGTTTCATCTTTCTACTTCTATAGGATGCAATTGTCTTGGGCATAGAAGAGCTGATCCCATCCTGTCATTCATTTCCATCAATGCTTAGAAAGGATCACGGCCAGGCTCACGAGCTGGCAGCTCCCCAAGAGGTCCTGTCTTCTCAGTCTCTCGGCCCCACCCTCCCCTTTCGGAGTCAGTATCAGAGGATTACTGCATTCCTCTCTATCAGTACCAACCAGTTCTGCAAACAGGCTTGTGAAAGCAGATACCACCGCAGGGAACAGATGCTGGGACACAGGGCAGTGCAGCAGTGCGCTTCACCTGCTCTGGAATGTTACTTTGGATACCACTTATCAACAGTAGCCTTAGGAACAGGAATAGGGGATTAACACTGTCAGGAGAAAAACTTCACACTGTTAGGCTCCTATCTGATGTACACACACTCTCTCTTATCTCAAACAGAACTCAAGTGTAAAGGGGGACGACTGTCCAACAGGATGTCATTGTATACACTGAAGTCAACATTCCCTAGGAAGAATCAGGACTTTTCCACAGTTTTAACCAGTGCCAAATGTTTTCCTAGGCACTAAATTGGTCCTTTTAACCACGTATTAATGTACAGTAAAATCTTGGCTAACCAATACCCTTAAGGAATAGCCATGCTAGAAAGCTAGGTTTTCTGGACAAGAAAAGCAAGAGCACGCCTTTAAAGTTACAGAGACTTAGGACTTTGATGCTTTCTCACCCCCTCATTTGACAGAGGAACAAACAGGCCTGGAGGGAGGAGAGAAGGTAATCAGAGAATAATAGAAGTTTTAAGAGTTGGAAGATACCCTAGAGATCACCAAGTATAGCTCTCACATTTAAGAGATGAAAAAAACCAAAGCCAGAGAGAACAATTGACTTGTGGACTTGCCACTTCACTGCATCCGACTCTAGCACTGCACCTTAGCAAACACTGAAATCATTTCCCACATCTGTCATGCGGCACTGCCTCTTTAAAGAGAATAATATGAAACTTAAATGTTGAACATTGCTTGTTTTCTGATCTTTAATTGGGTTCCACACTGGTGAGACTGCTAAAATGGCTGGATTTTGGAGAGGTAAAGAGCTATTGTAAAAAATGTCTGTGAAAAGCAGGCTAGTGCATGACATTTTTTCATTACAATGTTTACTAGGGAAAAAAAGACTTGTAGAAGAAAGCAAGGTAGAAAGAGTTAAAATGTCAACAAGTAGTTACTGGGTAACTACTATGGGCCAGAGATTTTTCTGGAATGCATTTCTGATTAGGTAGCAAGGCAAGTAGGAATTTCTAGACTATGAGACTTTTTCTAGAAAACAAAAAGACATTTCAAAATGGTATAGACCATTAGGAAATAGGCAAAAATTTAAACTCCATAACCGTGCTCAAGAAACACTTTGGTCAAAGATAACTCTAGGATGGGTTCACCGTATCCTTAGTTCAACTATAAGCTAAATCATTTATAGACAGTAGGCCTTGTAGTACTATCCTTTCCTTAAATAGGTTGATGGAGGCTGAAGTTTTAAAAAGAGAGCTCAAACCAAGCAACACAGTCGGGTTTTATGAAAGGAAGATTATGAAGCTGGGTTTGGCAGAGCTTTGCCATTTCATACTTTGGCTAAGTATTGGCTCATGTTCTGCACATGCTTTGTTGTGTAACTACTAAAAATGATCACAAGTAACTCAGCTATAATATGCAATGGGAAACACTAAATACCAGACTGAGAAGAGAGACGGGGAAATTATAAGAAAGCTAGGATGAGAAAGGACATTGGAAGCACCAAAGTTAGAGGAAATCTGTCTTTCATCTCCCAACCACTACTCAGACTGCCATGCAGTATTCTACATGAAAGGAATTCAGAACCTGGGAAATAAACCCCTTGTGTGCAATGAGGCCCCAGTAAAAGACAAAGGCTTTTAAAACAGTCATGAGAACTACAGAAATAGGGATCCCCTTCAATGCTCATTCCCCAAGAAGAAGTGATGAAACTACCCCACCTCAGGTGTTGGATCCCCACTTTCACTGACTGGACCAAGCTCAGGATGGTGAATCCAGAGTACCAAGGACAAGCTCTACTTTTGACTCTGGACTACCATGCTCCCTTACAAGCTCTCGATGGTCTTGCCAAGATTTCAAGGGCAAACCTTTCACCCATAGGCAGATATAATAGTGGACTAAGTCATACTTTGTTCTGGGGATTTATTTATTTGGCATATAAAATCAACTTCATTCACATTCTACTCCCTTGTAACACTCAAAATCAATCACTCCTCTGAAGTCCTCAAAGAACTTACTTACTGAAGTAATTTACTCCAGAAGACTCAAGTCTGAGTGGTAGATCATGCCACGTGGGGATTAACAAAAGGGGTAACCATACTCTAAGATCTTTCTTTAATCCTCACTTATGTACTGATTCTCTATGGCATGCCATGCCACTTAAAATGGTCAATCTAATTATTCCTTTGGGTCATAGCTCTTGACTAATATTTGATATGTTTTATTTTTATTTAGAAGGGTCTCTTGAGTCCACTGGTGACTTCCAGAATCCTTGGAGCTGGAGTTGGAGTTGGGTGGGGGTTAGTCATGACGGCTTTTATAAAAGTCAAATATTTCAGACCTCTCTTAGTAGTTAATAGTTATTTCTCAAAATGATATTTGGAAGGAACAGGAAAACTATATACTCTTCTCTTCCTGCTCTGAACCACTTACATAAAGAATGGGTTAAAGACCTTGTTAAAGGTCTCAGAGAGAATGCTTAATTCAATTTCTATGTTGGGCTTCCCTCGTAGCTTAGTTGGTAAAGAATCTGCTTGCAATGCAGGAGGACCTGGGTTCGATCCCTGGGTCAGGAAGATCCCCTGGAGGAGGAAATGGCAACCCACTCCAGTATTCTTGCCTGGAGACTCCCATAGACAGAGGAGCCTGACAGGCTATACAGTTCATGGGGTGGCAAGAATCAGACAGCACTTAGCGACTAAACCACCATGATCATGAAGGTTGAGATGTAAACATTCAAGAGAAAAATATTCTCTTCAATGTCAGAATTCATTTTCTGATACCTTTTATTGGATTTCACAGAGTTATATGATATTAAATACTTACTATGTGTTCCAGGTTCCGTTCAAAGTACTTTATGCGTATTAACTCATTTAAGCTTCAAAATAATTGTAGAAGATGAATATTATCATTTCATTTCACAGATGAGGAAGCAGAGACCCAAAGAGATTAAGGAACAAACACAAGATTTTCCAGTAAATGGCCAAGATTTGAACTCGGGCAGTTTTGTCTGAGAGCAGGTACATTGAATTTCCTTAATGTGTATCTTTTGAGTAACAGATTACATAGGAACCTTGAGGGAAGCCCACGGGGCTGGCTCTTCTCCACAGTTCCATGATCTAGCATAGGGTATCCACACACAGTGACTATCTCAGCTCTGGGGCTGGATATTTTCTAATGAGAATTTTTAGGCTTCAAATTTATTCATCAGTTTTTAAGGTGGGAAAGCAAGTTAGGATGCAACTGCTCTACATGGAACAGTATATGACTGGATAACTATGGATGAGATGACACAGTTTAAAACAAAGATTAATGACTCTTGCATTCAATGCTATATCCTCAAAATGCTTCAGAGTGCTACAGGGTGAGAAAGAAAATATTCACCAACAGTAGAGATACAAAATCTCAAAAGCTCAAGTCAACACTGGTAGACATGGAGAGAAAAGAGGTTACTTGAACAAAACCAAAAACAACATATATTTTGCCAAACTTTTCACATTTTTAAAAACTTGCAGCTAAATATAGCAGAGATGATCAATCTCTAGGAGAACATGACATATCATTTACATGTGTTTAGTCGCTCAGTCGTGTCCAACTCTTTGTGACCCCATGGGCTGTAGCCCATCAAACTCCTCTGTCCATGAGGATTCTCCAGGCAAGAATACTGGAGTGGGTTGCCATGCCCTCCTCCAGGGGATCTTCCCAACCCTGGGATCAAACCCAGCTCTCCCACATTGGATTCTTTACTGGCTGAGCAGAAGTTTTGGACACTATTTATAGAAGAATGGAATGGCTTCGTTTTTTACCTTGGGGGACCTAAAAGATAGAAAGGGAACATCATCTGGACTCAATATTACTTTATTAATGCAAATCAAAATCAATTTGAGCTACTGAGCATAATGACAATACATTAATAGCCAAATTACAAACTTTATGAAATCCTCAAGACTGACTATGCTGTGCTTAGTTGCTCAGTCGTGTCTGACTCTTTGTGACCCCACAGACTGCAGCCCACCAGCCTCCTCTGTCCATGGGAGTGGGGTGTCATGTCCTTCTCCAGGGGATCTTCCCAACCCAGGGATCAAACCCAGGTCTTCCGCATTGCAGGCAGATTCTTTACTGTCTGAGCCACCAGGGAAGCCCAGGAATATGGGAGTGGGTGGCCTAGCCCTTCTCCAGGGGATCTTCCCGACCCAGGAACTGAACCAGGGTCTCCTGCATTGCAGGTGGATTCTTTACCGACAGAGCTACCAGGGAAGCCCCTCAAGACTGACTAAGGTATTTCTAAATGGTAAGATAAACAAGCATTTGGATCTTAGCTGCCAGTATGTTTTATGGTAAAAGTCTGTCAGGGTGGGTGGGGGGAACCCTCTTTTCCCTTTTTAACTAGTAAAGACTCTTTAACTTAGTAAAGACTCTTGAAAATACTCGTTCCTACCTTCCTCAGAATATACATTTAACATGACAGCTGCATGCCATTTCTGCTATAAAAAGCTTTTGCAGAAATGTCCTTTTCTCTGCAAAGATTCTCTTAATATAGATCAGGACTTTCTACCAAATAACCTGCATTTTCAAAACACTACATTAAAAACTACTGCAAGCCGCCTGAAAAAAAGAGAAATGCTGGAGCCAAGGCTCTTCACACAGCCTGGATTTCATTTCAGTAATTCAGAACGAGCCTTCAGCCACATTATACAGTGATGGCAGTCGACATGCGGCACTCAAGTTAAAAACACATTTCCTCCTAGTTTCTTCCAGTTTCTAACATACACTCACTACAACATTTTTTCGCCTGTGCTGCCAATAGTACTGAACAAACAGAAAGGCTCTAGATTTTTATCTGTTGCTTGGAACATAAGCACCCAATAAAAATAACAGGAAATCGTTTTCCAAATTATGGTTAAAGAAAAAGATAGGGAATCCAAACACGCTGTGAGATGTGAAGGGTTTATTCAACAATTTCCCAACTAGTTTTGGATTCAATATGCACACGTGCAAAGAAAGAAGGCGAAGATGCTCCTATTTCCCCTAATAATAGAATTTCAAAGATGTAACAAAAACATGAAATAAGCTAGGATTCATGCAGGAGTATGTAGGGCCACATGGTAGGTAAAAGTGAAACTACATAAATGCTTGAAAATAAGTGTTGTGGTGGTTTTAAGTAGACTTGTTAATAATAAGTCAAGGGGCTTCCCAGGTGGCTCAGTGGTTAAAGAATCCGCCTGCCAGGCAGGTTCAATTCTGGGGTCCGGAAGATCCCCTGGATAAGGAAATGGTAACCCACTCCAGGAATCTTGCCTGGAGAATCCCATGGACAGAGGAGCCTGGCAGGCTATAGTCCATGGGGTCACAAAGAGTCAGACACGACTTTGTGATTAAATTGAAGCATGCTTGTATTCCCCCTTGTAGAGGGCTCTATTACCATTTTGAGAATCTTCACTCCGTGACACTTCCCATATCCCTACCTTCCTCATCTCTACCTCTGTATATATTATAGTGTAGAGAATATATATACCTCCCTCCTTCCTCTTTGCAATTCTAGTCTTTGTGACTGAAAAAGAATCTTAAGGGCTGAATATATATGTATGTTTAAAAGCTTTTTTGTATTGCTCATTTTTAAAATAGACATAACAATTTGGGAAAATGGAAAAATAATTTGTATAGTACTCTTGTAGGTGTTGGTGCATTGCAAATAGACAGAAATTAAGAGGGATCAATGGATCTCGTTTTCAAGGCAGGATAGTCATCTAGACATCACAATGCTAAGGCACTGATTTCTAATTATAGTCCCCGTGGTTTGGGGTGGGGGGTGTAGACATAGCCCCATTATGTCAGTGTTAATTGAAACCATGAGAATGCAACTCTCTTTGGCATAGGAGCTATTGATTTTCATGGTGCATGTAACCACTTGTGCATTTTTGAAAGACCACAACAGACTTCACCCTTCCAGGCAAAACTGCTGCTGCAAGCAGGTAAATAAGAAATGTATCATGAACCATGACAAGTAAAGATGGAATAAGTAATACAAAGATGTGGAGCACCGGGGTATTCTTTAACCATCTGTTCCTAATTAAAGGAACTTTTCTGCAGTTTGAATTGCAAAGCTCAATGGAGTAAGCTGAAATCTCTGGATGTCTGTGCCCAGAAAAACTGAAGCAAGGCAAGTATACTTTAAGAAGTGACTTCTCTTGCCGTCAGTTAAGCCTGCTGGTGCTAACAGCCTTTAAAAGGCTTAGTGACAATCAAATCATTGCTCAACACGTAACCGCAACCCTTTTGTTGCACAAGTAAACTGGAAAAGCAGGGAATATGCTCATGAAGAGAAAGTGGGAACATCTCTGAGTTAAGTAAGCAATAACTAGCCCCAAGACTGCAATGGTCTTCATATTTGACTTTACCGACCTCTTGTTAGATGAAGTGGGTGAGGTGGGTCTCTTTAAAAAGGTAATTAATTCTACTGGATACTAAAAGAAGGAAATATTTATTTCTTGGGTTGTTCTAGTCCACCTGTAAAGTACAATTGGATAACAGTTGGCAGGGGTGGGAATCTATATGAAAAACATTCCCTGAGTCCCCAAACTGTTAGAGCTTACTTATTGTATTAATCAAATGTAGTTTCTTCAACATCTTTAATTTTAAATATACACTACACCTTAAATTAAGATCTCTGTTGAACTGGTAGTCATAGTCCAAAAACAAATGTAATGAATTTACGACCTTTTAAAAAGAAACATTACATAGATGATAGGTTTTTACATAATTTGTGTTTTGGCAGTTTTAGAAACTGGATTTCATACTTGTGTGTCTTATTATTACGTAATTTAGACACAACTAAACCTGGTTGAAGAGTTTGATTTCAAGTCAGTCCTTAGGTTGAGAAGATGCTCAGTAGTGAAGCAAAATATTATTTTTTAAGGTTTCTAATTATAAACATAACATTTAGAATAATCACATTTCTCTAAGCAAGACATACAGATGGCCATTAAGCACACGAAAAGATGCTCACCTTCAATAACTGTTAACAGAAATGCAAATCAAAACTATAATAAGGTACTACCTCAGTCCAGTCAGATTGGCCATCATTAAAAAGTCTACAAATAATAAATGCTGGAGAGGATGTGGAGAAAAAGGAACCCTACTACATTGCTGGTGTGAGTGTAAATTGGTACAGCCACTATGAAGAACCATATGGCAAGTGAAAGTCACTCAGTTGTGTCTGACTCTTTGCGACCCCAGGGACTATAGAGTCCATGGAATTCTCCAGGCCAGAATACTGGGGTGGGTAGCCGTTCCCTTCTCCAGCGGACCTTCCTGACTCAAAAATCAAACCAGGGTCTCCTGCATTGCAGGCAGATTCTTTACCAACTGAGCTATCAGGGAAGCCCCATATGGAGGTTCCTTACAAAACTAAAAACAGTTACCACCTGATCTTGCAATCTCATTCCTTGGCTTATTTATGGCAGAAACTTTTAATCTGAAAAAATACAGGCACTCCAATGTTCATAGCAGCATTATTTACAATAGCCATGACATGGCAGCAACCAAATGCCCATCAGCAGACAAATGGATAAAGAACACGTGATACCTGTTCAATGGAATACTATTCTGTTATAAAAAGAATGGAATAATGCCATTTACAGCAACATGGATGGAGCTAGAGAGTGTCATGTTAAGTATGTCAGACAGTAAGACAAATACCATATGGTAGTATTTATACATAGAATCCAAAAGATTATGCAAATGAATGTATTTACAAAACAGAAACAGACTCATAGCAAACAAAATTATGCTTAGCAAAGGGAAAAGGGAATGGGGGAGGGAGAGATTAAGAGTTTGGGATTACACACTATTATAAATAACACATAATATAGATACACACTACTACATATAATACATAAACAACAAGGTCTTACTATATAGCACAAGGAACTATATTCAAATCCTGGGATAAATCATAATGGAAAAGAATATGAAAAATATGTGTGTGTGTGTGTGTGTGTGTGATATACATATGCAACTGAATCACTTGGTACTATTATATATAATACATAATATAGATACACACTACTATATATAATACATAAACAACAAGGTCTTAACTGTATAGCACAAGGAACTATATTCAAATCCTGGGATAAATCATAATGGAAAAGAATATGAAAAATATGTATGTGTGTGTGTGTGTGTGTATATATATATGTAACTGAATCACTTGGTTGTACATGAGTAACTAACATTGGAAATAAACTATATTTTAATAAAAATGTTTTAAGTCATAGCAGTATTTTCCACTAAACAATTGGCAAGTAATGTTTTACTCAAAGTAAACTGAGCTCTATAGCTTGTATTCATTGCATTCTCACATAATGATGCAAATATCTCTTAGGCAGACATGAGAATACAGAATAGGGATCAATTCTGAAAAAAATCTAGGGTCATATTTGGAAAGTAACTTTCTTATACGACTTGTCAAAACTAAGGTACACAAAAATTTTTTCCTGCTTAAAAACAATTCTTATCAAAACATCAGAAATTGTGATTCTTTCCTTTTGGATCACATACTTTACTGCATAAGTAAGTAAGGGTGAATGGTCAATCTTACTGATTGCCCACAGTTAATTCTGAAAACTATGTCAAGACGAATGCAACACAGGGAAGCCGCAAGTGTTCATTTCTCTCCCTCTGGGAGGTGGCGTGACGAAGACTAGCCTTCTAGCCCTCAAGCTTCCAACCTGCTTCCTTGTTCCAACCACCACCTTCCTCCTCCAGTTAGGGGTTCTGGAATCTCAGTTCTCTAAAGGGGCACCAACCTTGCTAAGTGAGGCTAACACCACAGCAGGCTTGTGTCAGCCTGGTCCTTCCCAAGAATAAACTCAAAGGGAAGGGGGAGGTTAATGTAAAGAAACCACTTTAAAACACTTGCAAAGGGTTTTCTAGTCCTTGCTTTTCTCTCTGGCATGCACATGCACACAGACATTCAAAATCACACAGCAGTGCCTTACTGGCTACTCAGCTTAGGATAAATGCAAGGAATTGCTGAAAGAGGGCAGATGTGTGAGGGGAACTATGATGTCAGTAACTTTGATCTGGATTCACCTTGCATTGTTTAGGGACTCTGATATGAGCATCTCCAAAATTAATAATGGGTGCTGAGGTGGGCAGAAGTTCAGGAACCAGGCTATTCCTTTAATTATAACCATCATCTCCCTACCTGCTCCTACTTACAATTTATGATGAAAATATCAGGAGGAAAAAGAGTGAACAAAATGTGCTATAAAGAATTGTTTCCTGTCATTCTATGGCTGGGAAATGTGAACACACACAACTGTAAAAATGAATGCAACCAATCAACTAATACACCATGCCACCATGCAACGCTAAAACAAAACATCTGATAAGCACCTAATTTTCACAATACAGAATTCTTTACCTTCACTTTGTTAAATTAAGTTTCCTCTATAATCAGGGGGCCATGAATCCTGGTCTGCCCATGTTGTCTGGGTTATGACCCTTTGAGGGTCTAATGGTAATAGGACTAAGATCAATCCTGCACAGATAACTTTGCTCTGCAATAGTCCGATTTCACTGGCACTGAGTCACGGAAAGGTAGAGGCAGAAAGGCCTTCAAAATGTTTTCAGATTTCACCATGGGGAGAGAATGGGTGAAGGAGGCATACAATTTTTCCCTCCTTGAAATCTTGTTCAAAATCCCACTACAGGGATTTTCCTGGTGGTCCAGTGGTTAAGCCTCCAGGCTTCCAATTGCAGGGGTCATGGATTTGATCCCTGGTTGGGGAACGAAGACTCCACCTGGTGCAGCCCAAAACAAACAAACAAAAACAAACAAAAACAAAACCCAAGCAAACAAAATACCCTACTACATAAAACTGAGGAGAGCAAAGGTTTCCTAGGGCAGCCAGGAGGTAAAGGAACAGATGCAGAGTCTTGCCCACTAAGTCTTTGTCTCCCTTGTCTCCTACCAAGGAGGCCCCTGAGGTACCCCCTTAGCTGGCTCCAAAGAATAGTCTGAAAAATACTGGTCTCGTCTGATTCTTTTAATTTACAAATGAGGAAAATATGGTTCATTGCATCTGTTCTTTTCTGCATACTACAATTTCATTCTCTTTCCCGATAATTCTGCAAACCCATTACGTCACGAGCAGGTAGTGCACATTTCTAGGAACAGCTACCAAGGAAACCATGAAAAGAATGATGACGATACATGAAGATGGGCATCACTTTATTGTTTATAGCAATACAGTGCTCATGTATCAGGGCAAAGCATAGGTGATAAGACGGGAGAGAAAGAAAAGATGACTTATTAAGACAATGGAATGCTAGTCATTTATTTTCCCATACCTCCCAAACTTTCTTTTAACATGAAACAAAACAACATAGAATGTAAACAGTACTTACCACTGAGACTTTGCTCACTACATCTCTTGCAACTGCTAAGCCCTGAGCAAAAGTGCGGGCTGCCACAAATGCACGAGTGACCTGGAGCTTCAGTTTCCGAGGGACGTCTCCAAAGGGCTTCAGCTGCTCTGTGTACTTGCTCACGCACTCCAGATATTCGTCTGTGAAGTGGTACTGGGAGTTCACCAGGCGAAACATGCGCTCCAGGAGGCGGGCCCAGAAGTCATTCAGCATTTCCTCCAGGTTCACGTTCCCTGCCACATAGTAGCGCTTCAGCTCTTCGAAGAGATCTTTAAACAGCTCAGAATTCTGCATGTACAAGTGGCCGTATGTCTTCACAAACATGTCGTTCAGGGACTTTTCTGCATTTTCAAGTAGTTCTTTGAAGAATTCTAGACACAAAACCAAAACGGAAAGGGTTCTCAATAATTAAATAATGGGAATGCTTTTCAGGTAAATTTAAACACTGAAAAAAAAATCTGACATTAAATTGGAAAACATGCTTGTATATAGGGTGGATTTCTTTGGGGGAATTTGGCATCTCTGATAGTATGTCACTGAAAGGAAATCTATGTCACAAAGATACTTACATAAGAAAAGAAACTTTAAACCAACAATTTCTCAGGACTCAATATAAAACTGTCTCCCTCCCTCCTTTTCAGTCAGTCACAAGGTAAATAAAGAACTGGACAAAAATGAATACATAAAGTTTCCTGAATTTTTTACTGTAAGAATCTAAACTGAGGTGAATAATGTCTCCTCATTGTAACCTAACACCAAGACAGGTGTTGTCAAGATGTGCTGTTTACTTAGACATGATTTTAACCGCCTTTCTCATCCTTACATCTACATGACATATAAGAAAACTGCCTGGGAAATGCTTGAGGCCAAGAAACATAATGAAACACCCCACATAAGCATGAAAAGAAGTTCTCAGGTATTCCCTGTGACATCAGTATAAATTGGGGTAACCAAGGTGGCCTTGGGTTCCTAAAAATTCATACAGTAACACCATGAGATTCTTTCCAGTCCAGAAAGACAGAAATGAAATGCATAACAGATTCAACCATAGATCTGGTATAAGATAACATGGGAAAATAAACAGGGAAAAAAGAATACCTGTTCTCCCCTGCCTCCCAGATTTACTTTTTGGCCATTACATGCTGCTGCTGCTGCTGCTAAGTCACTTAGGTCGTGTCCAACTCTGTGCGACCCCAGAGACGGCAGCCCACCAGGCTCCCCGTCCCTGGGATTCTCCAGGCAAGAACCCTGGAGTGGGTTGCCATTTCCTTCTCCAATGCATGAAAATGAAAAGTGAAAGTGACGTTGCTCAGTTGTGTCCGATTCTTCATGACCCCATGGACTGCAGACTACCAGGCTCCTCCGTCCATGGGATTTTCCAGGCAAGAGTACTGGAGTGGCATCACATACTCCCACAGCCTAAATGTTAAAGACTTAATCTCTTAAATACAAATAGTAAATTAGTTTCTCCTGAATCTTTTCTCAGGAAGTTCACTGAAAAGAGTAACAGTCTTCTGCAACATTAATCATTCTTAAAGAATCTATGGTATAAAAATAAACACCTCATGGTATCACTTTTATAAGCAGAAAATATAATAAATACCAAAGCAAAATATAAGACTGCATCAAGAAAGAAGCTGCCTCCAAGTGAACGTGGAGCAGAAAGAAAATTAGACAACTCCTTCAAAGCCAGAAGAACATTAGTGAGCTTATCAAAATGGAACAGCACTACAAAACCCTTCTCTACTGTTTGCCTTTTATTTCCCGAGTTTTCTTCAGTGAGAGAAAGGGAAACCCCATTCTACTGTACAGCCTGGCATTTTTACCAAAATTCTCTCCCTGAAAGGACATCAAGTACAGAAGGAGCTAGGGGAACGATATAAAAAGAGTTACAGTTATCAGGTACTTGGGAAGGGCTCTCATTCTCAGCAAGATCCCAAGTGGTTCTCAACTGTGGTCCCATGGTATAGACATGCATCGACATCACTGGGTCACAGGTTCCTGGAGCCCACCTTAAACCTACTGGATCAGAAACCCTGGGGGAAGGGGGCAGCCATTGACTCTGCTACACCCTACAGTTTGAGAATCAAGACTCTCAATGGGAGAAAGATGGGAGGGGGGTTCAAGAGGGAGGGGACATATGTATACCTATGGCTGATTCATGTTGAGGTTTGACAAGAACAACAAAACTCTGTAGAGCAATTATCCTTCAATTAAAAAAAAAAAAAAAAGGACTCTCAATGAAACTTGTCCCATTTTGCCTCTCATTAGCAATCACCACCAGTTCTGGAACTGTGTTAAATGTGAAGCATTCAGGGTAAGGGTTAATGCTTTAATTAGAAGAAAATACATTTCCAATAACTTGGGTTTTAGCTTTTTGGGTTGCATTCTTGGGGGTCATTTCTTGAAGGTGGTTGGGGGTGAATTTCCTCATGTGGAAGTATCGCGAAACCAAGAGTCAGGATGGAGGTAGCATTTTTCTAAGACTTCAAAGCTGGGGAAAGTTGGGGTGAGAAAAGACGTTAAACGTCAGCTGGTCCACTTGCCATACCGTCTTTGAGTCACCAGCATCCTTGCCAAGTGGTGCTGGCTCTCACATACTGGAAAAATAAAGCCTGGTCACTGATATCAATATGGAAAACTTGTGTCAATCCAGTGGTACTAATATTTCACCATCCAGAAGAGCAGATGGCAAAGATAAGCATAGGTCCTTCCCTATGCTGGATTTTTACTATACTGCTCATAAAATTGGCACACATCATTTACTGTAGAAATGGGAAGTTGAGAATGATTTGACTTGTGTTTTCACGACTTATTAAATAATTCTGAATACTCGCATTTCTAATGAGTGGTTTTTAATGGTTTTAAAACCTTGGTTTTTAAAGGTGGTGGCACAATGATATGGATAGCTTGGTTTTAACTGACTAATTACTATGAAAGGTCAGAGTTTATTTTTTTAGGCTTAAAAGTGTTCGAGGTCGAAGAATCACTAAGACACTGCAAATTTTATGGTAAAAATAAAACATCCCCAAGACTTCCTCATTTGTGTCAAAAGCCCGTGGGTTGGTATAGATATATTTATACAGCTACACTGAGGTACAAGATCAATGATCCAATGAAGAATAGATCTGATTTTAACACAGCATGTTCTCTGCCTAATACCACAACGGGAAGGGGTGTGTGTGTGTGTGTGTGTGTGTGTGTGTGTGTGTGTGTGTGTGTGTGTGTGTGTGTGTGTGTGTGTGTGTGTGTGTGTGTGTGTGTGTGTGTGTGTGTGTGTGTGTGTGTGTGTGTGTGTGTGTGTGTGTGTGTGTGTGTGTGTGTGTGTGTGTGTGGGTGTGTGTGTGTGTGGGTGTGTGTGTGTGTGTGTGTGTGTGTGTGTGTGTGTGTGTGTGATGTTAGCTTATATTTTTCAGAGTTCAGTTTGGTGCTACATACATATTAGGCTCTAATTCATTTAACCATTCAGAAAATTGATTTCCTTTTCTTCACATTTTGAAAGATCCTTTAGTGTGGCCATAACTTGCAAATATAAAGGCTGAATGGATTATATACAGAAATTCTAAAGCACTGATATAAGGAGTTAGACATCTGATAATTTTCTCTCTCCAAACTATACAATTTCACAAGTATGTACCAAGTGGTTGCTATGTGCTCAAAACAAAGAACATGGTTCTGCCATGCATCTTAACATTCCTGCCCAGCAGACTGTAACGGAAATTTCCAGGAAGATGAATTTTCTCCATCCAATTCACCTTTATTATCCTGCTACTTTCTGCACATGCTTTTATGGAGGCACCAGATTTTTAAAGCATCTATAAAATCCTTTAATCTTTCATTTCATATAGCAAGTTTTTTTAATATTCATCTATTTCTCACCTACAAAGTCAACAGAACAAAAGTCAAGTGATCCAAGAGACTCAATCTCATTTCTCCTTAGACATGTTCTTTTCTAAAAAATATTTAGTTTTTTATCTGGCCGTGTTTGGTCTTAGTTGTGGCATGTGGGCTCTTTAGATGGAACATGTGGAATCGAGTGCCCTGACCAGGGATCAAATGCAGGATTGTTAGTATGGAGTCTTAGCCACTGGACCACCAGGGGTCCTTCCTTAGACATGATCCTGATCAGTCATTTCAGTCGTGTCTGACTCTTTGCGACCTCTTGGAGGAGCCCCACCAGGCTCCTCTGTCCAAGGGATTCGTTAGGCAAGAATACTGGAGTGGGTTGCAGTGTCCTCCTCCAGGGAATCTTCCTGATCCAGGGATCAAACCTGCACCTATGTCTCTTGCATTGGCAGGTGGGTTCTTTATCACTAGCACCACCTGGGAAGCTCCAGACATGTTCTTATCAGCCTGGTAAATAGGACTATTCCACCTATGGGTTTTTTTTTTTTTTTCTCAAAGAGATCTTTTAAGGATATGGCAGACATAATTTAGATTCTAAAATCCATACCAATTGGGTACAATACCAATCAAAGCATAACAATTTGCTATAAGGAAAAAGGGAGGGAGGAAAGCTTTTGCATCTGTTCCTCTTACCAAACTGGCAGCTCTCATATGTTATTGTATATTCCTTCACATCCCCATCCCCCTCTCTTCCTACAGACATTCAGGACATGGTCCCCAGTCATCAATAGCAACTTCATTCATTGCTGCAAAGCTCCACTTTCTACCCCATTATTCAAAATCAGATCTTAACTCCCAAAGGAAAACCATGTGGGCCTGAGATTGCAATCATTCCTTCATAAACATTATGCCTAAAGCCAATTAGAAGACAGTTGGTGGCTAAAACAGAACCAGTCAGGAGCAGTGTCAACCAGAGTTCCACCACAATCAGAAGCTGAATTAATTGGAAATCAGATCTCCCTTGTAGGAACTGCTTGTGTTCATGAAAAATGCTGCTCAGGGAGTCAGTTTTAAGTGATGCTATTGGTGTCTGAAAGAAGAATCAGAGAGGAGACAGTTAATAAGCATTTAAAATATGGTGTCTCTGATCAGGGTTTATTTCTCCTTCAATTTTCAGTTTGGCGGCTTAAGAGTTTATGTTCTAAGGATCAAACAGCTGCTACACCTAGGGCTCATGAATGACCACTTAACATAGCAATGGAAAAAAAAAAAGTGTAACATGCCAGGATCTAAAGCAGCATCACACAGTGGGAAAGGCATGAGACCTCTCATTTATGAGCTATGTGACCTTGATGGGACAGAAGATCTAAACCTCAGTGAGCCTCTGTTGCTTCTTCCTCCATTAAATGGGACTATCACTGCTCCCCTCATTATGGATCATGCCTCACACATAATAGCTGCTCAATAAATGGACACAATATGTGATATATGAAATGATACTGTCACCTTTAGAGTTTCTTTATATATACAATCATAAAAAAAAAAAAACTTTCAAGGCTGGTTTTTAGCTTTCTTGGCAGAGTCAAATATTATCACTCTTGAGCGAACATAAATTAAGCCAAAGCTGTTGGAGAACAGTTAAGACCCAAGAGCTTATAAAACTGGGAGCAATTTAGCCAAAGATAAAGATGCTTAATGGCTGTAGCTTGCAACACTGTAAAATGTCCCAGACATCCACAAGGGTGGAGTAACTCCTGAGTGAAACACATGAGATGGAGAAATCCAGGGAAGAGATTACATGTGATATTACAACAGAATATCATATATAGCACACACACACACACATATATATATTGTGTAGGACAAAAAGGTCATTCAGGTTTTCCTGTAAGACAATATGGAGAGACCTGAATAAATTTTTGGTTAACCCAATACAAAAAGATCAAGGCAAAGAATTAGAGGAAAGAAAATTAGGAATTCGGAAACAGTAGATCAATGCCCCACCCCCATGTATTTCACCTATGTTATTGCCAGAAGCAGCACAATGCAAGGGTTGAGCTCAGAGACTGGGACTATTTTCCACCTTTAACAAGTGATTATTCCTTTTTGTAAAGGTGATTATTCTTCTTGTCAGTAGTAGCCATTCAAGATGGGAAGAACTACCAGAGTGAAAAGGCAAAACTTTTCCATTTAAAGTTGTCTATGTAAATATCCTGTCTTTTACAAAAAGAACATCATGTGCTTTTGGAACTTCTATCCACTGCCACTTGTCTTGCATCAAATAAACATTCAAAATTCTTAAAATGGGTCAAAAGGCCTTCAGTTCTGCTATTAAATGCCATTAGTTACTACTTTATAAACAATCGACTGGCTATTGATTAATGAGCTAGAATGCATTCTAGAATTAACCCGTGACCTGAAGAGACTGGGAGCGCTCTCTATTCAATCCATTTGCTTGGTGCTATAAATTACCCCCTTGTATTTATGTTATTAGGAAGCTGCCTTTTACATATAAGGATTAATTTCCTCTTTACTGTAAAGGCCTTATTTCACAGCTCTGGTGTGGTGTGCAAACAGTAAGTTACCACATCCACAAAATTCCTGAGAAAGAAACCTCCTGGTAAATGCTACAAATCATACTTCTCACAGTTAAGAAAACAGAGAATTATAGCTAGCCATGCTTTCACCCAAGGTCTTAAGTATTTGATGAAGAACAGCTAACATAGGCATCTACAAATGGAGGCAGGGGGAGGAAATTAAACAAGTATTTTACTGACCAAACCAAACTGAAATTTTGGCTTCTGACTATCTCCTCTATCTTGCTTTTCTGGCCAAATTCATGTTAAGTTTTTAACAGGCACTGTCCTCCAGCTTGGTATAAGGTCCCTCCTCAGGAGTGCCTGCTAGGGAGGGCATGGGCACTAAAAGGACTTGTACTTGACTAATGTTCCTCAGCTATCGCCCAACAATGGACCTCTCCTAGGATGACAAGGCCATTGCCAGCTGCGGCCCTTATTAGGGGCTGTTAACATATGAAAGGGGCTGGGGGATCCAGCCACAGTAGGAGCAGCCCTTTCTTCCCAAGGTTACTTTCAGTAGTTAATGCATGTTGAATGCTAAAGCTCCTTTCCTTTCTCTCTCCCGGGTAACTTGGCCCAGGACACAAGGCTCAGTGCTGTAAGCCCTTCCCCTGGACCTTGTTCCATTTCTAGTAATGATCCTCCCAGCACCAGCTAGCCAAGTCACCTTAGCACAGCTGTATCCCTTCTAGCTGAGAAGAGGCCATGGGGGCAGGTTTAAGAAACCTCCAACAAAAAAGAAAGAAAGAAAGAGGCTGGAGTAATGTTCCAAGTGCTCCATACACTAACCTCCACGTCTATCTATTGAATGATATGACCTTATACACAAACCTCATATATAGTCTATCTGTTCATGATCTAATATGACATGAAAAATGAGGATGCATAGTAGCATAGTCAGTTATGATTCTGATTTCTATGTACATATATACATGATCTCCCTGAGCAAAAAAAGATGAGGTATACAGTGGTGATGGTGGGGTACTGGGGAATCAGCGTGATGTTTTTCAATATGATTCTCAATTTTGTTCACTCCAATTTTGCTCACTCCAATTTTGTAGTGACATAATCAGAAAAGTAATCCACCTCATGCTTTCAAAAATGACTTTTTCCCTTACCATATTCATCCAACTTAAATGCGTCAATGCATTTTTTTCTACTTTTTCCTAATTGTCTACAGTGAGTATCATGATGCTGAAAATAACCCAAAAGTGGCAAAACACCAAAGCAGTTCTTACATTTTTGTTAAAAATACTGTTTTTTCCTACAAACTATTCCTTTGAAGTCACAGCAATGTGGAAAATATGGCAAGGTATGAAGAAAATAAAGATTACCCATAATCCCACCATTACGAGAGAACAACAATGGTTTATTGAATTTCTTTCCTGCCTTTTCTATGTAGGAATGTGTTGTCACACGGTTGAAGTCATACTGTATTCATACCCTGTTCTCATGTAACACTGTATGGTTAGAACTTCCCATGTGATTAAAAAGCTTCCAGAAATATCATTTTTAGCAACTGCATACTATGACACTATATGGCCAAATCATAATGTAATCACTATGGGATGTTTAGACTGATTTCCTATTTTTCATTAGTTACAGATTTGAAGAAGGCAATGGCACCCCACTCCAGTACTCTTGCCTGGAAAATCCCATGGGCAGCGGAGCCTGGTAGGCTGCAGTCCATGGGGTCGCTAAGAGTCGGACACGACTGAGCAACTACACTTTCACTTTTCACCTTCATGTATTGGAGAAGGAAATGGCAACCCACTCCACTACTCTTGCCTGGAGAATCCCAGGGACGGGGGGAGCCTGGTTGGCTTCCATCTATGGGATTGCACAGAGTCAGACACAACTGAAGCGACTTAGCAGCAGCAGCAGCAGCAACACTGTGATGAACATTCCTGTACATAAACCTGTATGCAGATTTTTCTTTCCTTGTGATCGATACCTAGAAGCAGAATTATTGAATCAAAGGGTATGAATGAACCTATGTGACACATCTGACACACTGCCAAAGTGACCTACAGAAAAGGTGTACCCATGTAGCACTCCCTGCTTGAGTCTCCTTTATTATGAGAGAGAGAGAGAGAGAGGTGGAGATGGGCCAGGACAATGAACAAGAAAGGCCTAAATGTCCTGGGAATTCTCTCAATCAGAATAACTGCTAGATCAAATAAGCCCTTTTCTTTGCCAGGACAGACAGACGCATGGAAAAAAAAGCGTGAGCAGAGATCATCAACAAGGTTCTCAACTCCCAGGCTCAAAGCACAATGAACCAACAAAAACAGATAAAAGCAGTTTGGCTCAAGCTCTTATGTGTATTTAGTCGCCTCCAAACAGATCAGCTGCTTCTTGAAGCCACAGCTAATAGCAGAGGCCCAAAGAGAGAGTGCTCAAGGCACGCTGAAAGCTGCACAGGCATTTTCAATGAGAGCCAACGCCACAGTCACAATTGGTCACACCTGAGGTAACAACTCAAGAGGCAGAAAACCTTTGTCAATACAGAAACGTGTGTGTTTTGTCTGAGCTCTTGATTTGATTACAGTAAACTGGTAGTGGCTCGTTTTAGTCACATTTCAGAGAGAGATTATCAAAGAATTAGAAAAATACGCAGCTTTTTAGTCTCTTTTAGCATGGAGGGGAAAAAGAAAAAAAAAAGAAAACAGAATTGTAAAACACAGAGTAGCCATGCTTTCCAAGCACAGTACTATCTGAAAGGAACACTGCATTTGCAAGAAGGCTAGAGGCCTCATGTCTTTTTCTATACTTTTCGTGGCTACTCATCTTACCTCCTGTGCTTTAATAGAAGTTTTAAGAAGCAATAAATTTTAAAAAGACATCTTAATGAATGAGACCCGAGGTAAGGCTTAAAAACAACACTATGTTTTGTGTATGTTACACATTTCTATGACACATCTATCTTAAGGATGTCTAAGACTTAAACTAAAGACCCAGGAAGTCTTTAGTAAGTTGGTATGGCCTTGCAAAGGACAGTAAGAGAACTATGCAGTTGAAAAATACTTATGGTCAGGGGTCAGGAAAATTCCAGAAATTTCAGCTTAGCTAATGGCCATGAGGTTTAGTCGGCTATATATTTGTTTTTCATGGGCATGTGAATTCGAATGCCTTCAACTAACTGAATCTCCACACTGCTCTGCCTATTGGCCTAATGAAGTAATGGCCAGGATGAACCATGGAAAATTTTTAGTCAGTGATTAAAACACAAATTTGGCTCAATCTGAAGAGTGACCACCCTTCACTTAAGCTCTCCAGCCCTCTTGTTTTCTATCATTTCACAAAAGCAGGACATGAAGCACTCTTCAGATAGATGGGACAGACAATTATTTCTTTTATGTGCGTTTTAAGCTAATTCAGAACATTTCTACTATTATTCGAGTTAACAAGCTTCAGGCCCATGAGAGGGTTTTCAAAGACCTGGTGAAAGTAGCGGAGGGTTAAGAAATGATAGGAGGAAAATAGAGGGGACCATGCAGACGCCTAATTAACATCTTGTAAGACCTTTCACTGAAGCAGCTGGTCTGGTCACATGTTTAGAAGATTCACAGAATTTGTAGAATTGAAAGGGTCTTTAGAGAGCATCCAACTCAACCCCTTCATTTTATGGATGGGAAAACTGAGACCAGTTAATTGCCCCAGGTCACAGTGGGTTCACAGCAGAACCAGGCTGATAACTCGGTAGGCTCCACCTTCTGCCGAAATTTGCTACATTTGCTCCCACAATGGCAAATGAAAGCAGTTTCCCCAAAGGACTACCATCAGACAACATTGCAATTTCCTTAAAAAGTCTTTTTGAATCTGCAAAACAACATGCAAATAATTTGATTTGGGGAGTCTGTAAGCAAAAATCGATCTCTGTGGTTGTTACCATCAGTTTTACTATGTCATTTGGAAATACATTTAACATGGCAGCTCTAATCTTCTTAATCTATTTGGGTTGTTTGATTTAGCTCTGATTCTTTTAAAAACTAGCCTCACAAAATGTGACATTTGGGGGCGGGCCTTTATGTTGTGGTCCCCAAACACGGATTATGCCCTACTTCTATTATTTCTATTGCTTTTGCCAAGCAATTCTTTCAAAGCCCCCTGAACGGAGTATATGATTAGCATATTTATGAGACAACTGATTCAGCTATGTTAATTAGCAGTTCTATACTTCAAAAAAAGAAAGAAAGAAAAATTCCCAGAACTGACCAAGAGGGGGAGCAGCTAACTCTGTCTGGCTCCATGTCTCTAGCACAGGATAGTAGATTTCTGGTATTGAACATTCTAAGTCAAACAGTAGATTAAAAGTACAGGAGAATACAAAGGTGAGTCCTAAATTCAGAGGTATGGCTTTAATATATGGGAAATCTGAGAATGGGGGTGTGGGTGGGGGACTGATGCCTAAGCAAGTTCTATATTTCAGCCAGGTTTCAAAACACACACGTTTTATAACTTAAAAACTGGTTTATACACTGTACATGTGCAAAGAACAGAAAATTAAACGTGTAGAACAATGGACCTTAGAGTTAAGGGGACTGATTCCAAAACGCAAGGGCTGGTGCTCAGACTCTGCCCAGAGCTCAATGAGGCAGTATGATAATGGGATGCTTTCTGGTTAAAAAGGGTGAGTTCCTGAAAAGCCTCAAAAGCCTCATTTTTATTTGAAACTCTATTTTAAAAAATACTTGTTCTTGCCTTAGAAAAACATGGCATCTGATAAACATGACTGAGGTTTTGATGATAAAGGAAGTTGCCTGAGCTCAAGATAGCCACTTTGAATTTATACTATAAGCTTGGAGATGGCCAAAGATGCTTCTTTGAAGTAGTCTGACCTCTGTTTCCATGTTTCCTTCACTATTTACTTAGTACTTATCGCCAGCCTTCTTTGCGCCACCTTGCTGCCCCATTTTGTCTTTCCAGTTGCCATCTTGTTACCCTGCTCAACTTCCTGCCTTCCATTCACATCAATAACCCTTGGTTTGGCTTTTACAAAGGTGGTGACCAAACCACCCCACCCTTGAATTTCTGAGAGTCACAACAGCCCCTGTACAACTTCACTCAACATCATGTTTAGGCCTTGTGGAGTACTGGCAGGTCATAATTGCCAACCTTAAAAATCAGTCAGTAAATGCAGCACCCATCAGAGGATGATGGTTTCTTGGCTACCATTCATTTTTTATCATATAGAAGCAGTTAATTGTCTCAGAAAACCTAATTTGGTGGAGGGGGTGGGAGGCAAAATATCCAAGCTCTGTTCTGATCTGCAGGTCAAACACATTTTAGCTACTACACCTTCAAAATAATTTTAAATCTATGCTGCCTACCTTTATTGTCTATGCCATAGTCTAATGTGAAGTCAGAAGAAACAAGCTGGAGTTTCATAATTTTTCATGGCCAGTTTTGAAACTGATAATCAAACACATATATTGAAGGTGAAGCCTGGTAGGAATGGGCAAGAGAAACTTTTTCTCTACGTTTTTAAAAAACATATGTTAACACTTACTGATAAAGTTTCTTTGTATGGCTTTTTAAAAACTACACACTGGAGTCATATGAATTATGCTATAAAACCATGGGGAATGTGAAGGTGAAAGAATAGGAAAACCAGCAGGCCCATCGGCAAGAGAAATCACTAAATGTCTGTGCTCCACACCAGGAGGACACATGTCTCGTAAGAAATGGGGTGATCTGGAGGTGGTGACCTTGGAAGTTAACAGCCTCATCTCTACTCCAGCAGGCTACAAACAGGCTAGCCACTTCTAAAGAGCTGGAATTTTCCCTTTCAGGTCCCATTAGTAAACCCCCCAAGTAGTAATTTTTGATTATCATCATCTCATGTTTTGAAAGATGACTGTCTATCTTCCTAAGTTTTTCTCAGTTATTGTCTTGAATGGGAAATGCCACAGTCAAGAGAATACCATTCTTTTCAATGACCATACTGATAAATTAAGTGACCAGGAGACACAGGTGGTCTAATGTCTTTTGCCAATAACACTCATCTTCACGTGGTGTCAACAGGATATAGAAATATGTAAATTATTTCCATCTATTTAGGGAAAGGAGATACAGACTAAGCATAATTCTTCATACAAAGTGTTGGGGAAGGTGGGCACCAAAATTGGTACATAGAAAAATTTAGTTCACCTACATTACAGTTTAATTATCCATTTGTCATGTAGCCTGGGAACCTACTAACACTTATTAAATCAGTTATCAGTTTCAAATAACGAATCTCAAAGCCAACATTTGAAATACAACCTGTTCTTTAACTGAGGACTGCCTTATCAGCTAGATCAAATCTAATTTAGTCCCACTTCTCACCATGGTAATGAGCCCTTTGCAGAAATGCTCAAAGACATTTCACATCTTGAAAATTTGCTTGTACTTCTTCACCACACAGAATGTCAGGAAAAGCATGCTTCAAAGGTACTATGTAATTAGAATGGCCTTTACAACAGGCACAAAGGAAATTATTTCTATTAAAATTAAATCTACTTCACAACAATCTTCAGACTAAGTGAACAGCACCAGAGAAAGAAATCCTGAGGTGTTTGGGACCACATAACTCTACTTTTGAAAGTCTGTTATCTATTACATTGCTTCAGATATGTTGAAGTCCCTCTCATCTAATTCAGATTGGCTATTTCTTCACTCTGAGAAGATGAAGTGTGCATCTGAGAAGCCGTATTCGGCACAGGGGACATTGTGAAATGGGTTTGTTCATGGCTTTAACGTGGATAGACCATTGCTTCTTGGCCTTTTGGCTAAGATCAAGTGTCACATAGATAGACCACGTGTGAAACTGAAAGTGTTAGTCACTCAGTCGTATCCAACTCTTTGCGACCCCATGGACTACAGCCCACCAGGCTCCTCTGTCTATGGGGATTCTCCAGGCAGAGGACTGGAGTGGGCTGCCATGTCCTATTCCAGGGCATTTCCCAACCCAGGGATCAAACCCAGGTCTCCCAGGTCTCAGATGGTTCTTTACCATCTGAGCTACTGAAGCTCCAGCTAAAATGAGGCCCTGGATGGAGCCCAGTATACTGAAGACTAGAACCCAGGAGCGATCTCTGGGTCGCCGCTGCATGGACACTCGAGAGCTGAGCTGTATTTCTGTGTTCTACAGGGTTTCTAGGAATTCTGGTTGGCTTTGGGGGAGCCATTTTGAAATTAAATTTGAAGTCCAGCATCTGCAGAATATCTATGGCTATTTTGGCTAAGTTTTCAGATGCCTGTTTTTTATTAGAAAGTTTTTTTTTAAGTGACTTGCGTCAACAACACTATTGTGTGTTCACCCAAGAAAATAAACGAAAGCATTTAAACTACTTTAATCTCTTCCTTGGCTTCTTGTGACCATATTTCCATAATGGCTACCAGACCATACAGATCCTAGTGTATCTGGAAGGATTCTAGCACTAAAGCTGTAAGGCTCACTTGCCCATGGGATCCAGGAAAGAGAGCATCTTGAGAGAAAACGAGCACTGAGAGGAGAAGGGCGCTCAGGGAGAAGCAACTGTACAAATTTCACTGGCAGCTCATGGATGTGACTTGACTAAAAGGTATAACATGAATTCAATGGAGTTCCCTGGCCATCCAGTGGTTAGGACTCAGCACTTCACTGCCGTGGTCCAGGTTCAATGCCTGGTCAAGGAAATAAGAGCCTACAAGCAACATGGCGAAAAATAAATAAATAAATAAGCAAATGACTACACTTACTGAGACCAAAGTTCTAATACATACCATCAAACTTCTTGTAGCGGGAGGCAAAGACAGCTTGTAAATGATTGCACTGTTCGCTGACCACACTTTTGAAATCCTCCTTACTTTGTAGGCTGTACTTCTCCTCCATCTCTTGAGAGCAGCAGGTATAACCCTGGAGACAGATTTTCAAATGATCACCTGGAAGATAAAATGAATGACAATCAATCTCCACCATAAGTTATCAGGTTCAAGAGGGAAGAGGTTGATTTAGGTGCCCATGCTTGGCTTTATCTCTGTCTGTGATATTCTTGTCCAGCATCTTCTGTACAGGTGTTAAGACACTAGAAGATTGACTTATGACTGAGTGTGGTGTAGTCACTCATTCATCCAAATAGACTAATGGCTTTCAATAAATGTAATCTTCAGGTAGCTCAGAGTCAAGGAAAATGTCTAAGACACATTCACTCCATAGCAGCTCAATCCACAAACCATCTGCCTCCCCTACACCAACAGCATTCTGTTTGTGGTTTTGACATCAGAGTCTAGAAAGCTTCTTTTTGTAAACCCCAAACTTCACTCTCATCTTGTTGTTCCTCTGTCACAGACCAAAATTTACCCTTTGAACAGCCCATGCCTTTCTCATATAATGACCAAGAGATATGGCACCACTCAAAAATAATCCCACCAGGTACCATCACATTAGTTATGCCAATATTAACTGTGTGGTATAGGTATCCTTGTATAATTTTCTACTGATGTTTATAAGGATCTACCTTCACTGTTCCTCCTGTTGTTGCAGTTCATGTTCCATGATAGACAAAAGGGTTCTGAAAAGACCTAAGGTCTCAGGAACTCAGGAAGGTGTATACTTAAGACATATGAACCTTTCAATGGTTAAGTGTGAGTAATAAATCAAGGGATGAGGAATGAAGAGTAAAATCTGTGTAATACTAATCGTGGACATGAACTGGGCCAGAGCCGACCACTGCTGCTTCTTGGCTGTAGGTGCTTAGAGGAAATAAGTCTTAACCTCAGACAGATAGCAAAATAGCCTTGTAGCAGGGCAGACTTCAGATAACATGGTGTTGGCAATTTATTTGACCAACACTAGTGTTGTCAACTGCACAGATGCAAATAATTACATAATCAGATATATTCCTGATCATTCTTCCTTCCTGGCAATTAAAAGTAGGGAGAGTGTTACTGCCAGACAAAAATGGGTTTGCAGAAGTAAAGGGCTATTTAAAGAAGAGGAGAGGGAAACAAATCTTCATCTTCAAATAACTTCCTCATCCAGAAACTACAAAATACTTCTTTTGCCATTTTCAAACCTTTGAGGTGGGGATAGTGTGGGGTGGGGGCTAAGGAAGAATGTGAAAGAGTTTAGAGCTGTGAGGCTGCCGAACATCTTAGATCTCATTAGTGGAAGAAGCCCAGTTTTCTGGAAACACCTTGTTATAACCAAAAACAAAACTGCCTCCTCACTGGCTTATCAAGTTCACAGCAGGTCTTTGGTACTGAGACATCTAATTAGCAAAGAGATACCCAGCTGTCTCCTGGGTTCAGGGTGGAGGATTCCTCCCCCAACACAATCTTCATACAAAAAAATAATGCAAAGGTCCCCAACTACTACAGCAAGTACAAGTTACAGTACTTGCTGTAACTGCGTTTTTAAAAATCCATATCGCATTCATACCCCCACATAGAAGACGAATTGAAATACAATGAGAACTTAGGATGTATAAAACCACATAAATGAATTATGAGAGTAGCTACTTTTTAAGATTTTCACAGGCTAAAAATCATCACAGAGCCACTTCTGCTCATTTGAGCCTTGACTACACCACGTAATCTGTCTGCATTTCTAAAAAGTGTTACTTGAAAAGGTAATGTGACATTCTTGCCAGAAGCCCTGTCCAAGACACACTTGTGAATTAAATCGCAAACCATACCTGGGCTACTAGGGATTTGGTGCCATAACCAGTTTTGGCTGATGAGAAGTCAAAGGGAGGAAAAGGGACAAGTCTTGGTGTATCTGAAGAAGAATTTAGAGCCCTGCACACTGGTAAGAACTCATGCAACTCATTTGCTTTTTAAAACATTAATAGTTCTACTTTAACACCAAAAATTATTTCTGTGATTCAAAGCCAGGCCATACGTATCGACGGAAAGACATTCCACTCTGTTGGAGACTGCTTCTAAAATGCTGGGTCTGAATGCGAAATGTCTTGTTTCTAGAGATCTCCCCTGAACTTGGTGATCCTATGTGCGTCTCATTTAAGAAGCATGTCACAGTTTGGTCTTTAGGCTGAAAGAGCAGAGTACGGGCACAACAGGGTCCAGTGTGGGCCAGGTAGATGACAGCCACTGCTGGGGCCGGGGGTGAGGGTAGGAGAGGACACATGCCCTTTCTGAAGAATCCTAGCTTCAAAGCCTGAAGCATTAGCGCCACAGAAGCCTTGGGAGTCTTAGTTCGTTCAAGTAAACAGGCTTATGCTCTACAACCGTCATTTGCCTCCTCTACGTCCCTAACTCAACCTCCTGCTTCTGGGACCCTGGCTGCGTTCTTCATAGCCTTCTTTGGGTCCCTTACCTTTTCACCCCTTTTCACTCTTCTCATCCTGTTCTCTCTTAACCCACTCCGCCTCTTTTAACAGCACATAATGAGAAACTGAAGGACTTTTTATATTTGTTATACTTGTTGAGAGTTCCCTGTTCTTAAGTTCAAAAGCAGGTGTATTGAAGGCTTTATGGATTTCTAAGGAAGCACCTAAATTAAGTTGCTTTTTGTACATGGCCCTTGATTAGGTTTTTTTCTTTGTGGGTCAGTGGCCCTCAAAAGAAAAAAGGTCCCTCAGCCTTGTCCTCAGAGGCTTGGATAAGAGCCAATGAAGCGTGCTTTTAAAGCCTAACTCTGCAGCATTAAAAACAAAAAATCACTCGAAAGAGCCAAACTTTTCTCAATCACACCAGCTCGATGTAATTTCTCCTTAGTCCTAATATCAATGCCTTCGTTTTTCAAAGCTGAACAAAGACAATCACAATAAATTACTACTCAATCCTGCCGAGTGTGGATTGGCTCTTTTTCTTCCTCTGTAGCCCTTCAAATCAATGGTGAAAGAAGCAGGCATTGAATATGAGGAATCCAGTCCATCCTTTTCCACTCCTCCCACCAAAGCTGGCTCTGATGTACAGATGAGGTGCAGCTAACGTCCATTTACCTCTAATTACTCATAACCCACCTACCTATAGAAAATGTTAAAAATGGTGGTTAGGTTCTTAGCCAGCTCCCAGCCTATTTACTATAAACCTAACTACTTCTAATTGTAATTTCATTTTGAACTCCAACTAGAAGGCAAGAAAATGTCTCTCAGATTCTCACACGTTTGGAGGGAGATGGTTATACAGGAATACTTGTAATTACTACTAGGGTGTCAGCTTTCTGTCCTGGTAGGAGACAGAATAAGTCTATTCAGGATTACTCTGTCAGAGTCCTAAATGGAGGAAACAGCAGCCAGCGTATGGGACACAATGCAGAAAACTCAGGCTTGCCTGTGCCAGCACAATTTGGAAAGCAGACATTCTCTGATGCCCAACTGATTTTACTCAAAACGCAAACCAAATGCCTTTGGTAAAAAACAAATATACAAACTGCATCCTAAGGGTGAACACTGCAGTGAGGGGCACTGAGAAGAACTGATTTGAAAGTCCTTAGAAAAAGTGCCAATGTAAGGGGTTCTGATTTTGCAAAAGCCTTTCAAGCAAAAAGGAGTTTGGAGAAAACTCAGCTTTTGTTTCTGGGTTTTGCTTTATTAATTTTATTGAAGTATGGTTAATTTTCAATGTTGTATTTAATTTCTGCTATTGAGCAAAGTGACTCAGTTACACATGCATACACACACTCAAACATACATGTATATTCTTTTCCATTATAATTTATCACAGGACACTGAATATAGTTCCCTGTGCAATATAGGGAACAACTTTGTTGTTTATCCATCTTACATATAATACTTCACATCTGCTAATCCCAAATTCCCAGTCCTCCCTTCCCCCTTGAATACAACAAGTTTGTTCTCCATCTGTGTCTCTTTTTGTTTCATAGATATATTCATTTGTACTGTATTAAGACTCTACATATAAGTGACATCATATGGTATTTATCTTTCTCTTTCTGCCTTAGTGTGTTAATCTCTAGCTCCATTTGTGGCTAATGGCATTGCTTCATTCTTTTTAACAGCTGAGTAATATTTCATTATATATAAATACCACAACTTCTTAAACCAACAGTCTATTGACGCTCACTTTACTTCCATGTCTTGGCTATTATAAATAATGGAGCAATAAACACTGGGGTACATGTATCTTTTTAGGAGTTTTTATCTTTTCTGAATATATGCCCAGGAGTAGGTGTGCTGGGTCATATGGTCGTTTTTCCCCCGGTTTTTTTGAGGAACCCTCATACTATTCTCCATAGTAGCTATAACAATTTGTATTCCCACTAACAGTGTAGGAGGGTTCCCTTTTCTCCACACCCTCTCCAGCATCTATTGTTTGCAGATTTTTTGATGATAGCCATTCTGACTGATGTGAGGTGAGACCTCATTGTAATTTTGAGTTGCATTTACCCAATAATTAGCAATATGGACTACCTTTTCATGTGCATATTGGCCATCTGTGTATCTTCTTTGAAGAAATGTCTATTTAGGTATTGTGTCCATTTTAAAAAAATTTTGGTTGTTTGGGGGTTTTGTTATTGAATTGTGGGAACTATTTGTATATTTTGAAAATTAGGCCCTTGTAGGTTGCATCATTTGCAAATATTACATCCCAGTCTGTAGGTTGTCTTTTGATTTGTTTACGGTTTCTTTTGCTGTGCAAAAGCTTGTAAATTTGATCAGGCCCCATTTGTTTATTTTTTATTTCCATTGCCTTGGTAGAGTGACCTAACAATGGTACAATTTATGACAGACCATCTTTTGCCTATATTTTCTCATAGGAGTTTTATGGTATCTTGTCATTTTTGTGTATGTTATAAGAGTGTATTCTAGCTTCACTGATTTACATGTACTGCCCAACTTTACCAACACCACTTGAAGAGAATCTTTTCCCCATTGTGTATTCTTGCCTCCCTTGTTAAAGATTAATTGTCTCTTTAAGTGTGTGGGTTTATTTCTGGGCTCTCTATTCTGTTCCACTATCTGCTTTTGTGCCAGTACCACACTGTTTTGATAGGTGTAGCTTTGTAGAACTGTCTGAAGTCTGAAAGGGTTATGCCTCCTGCTTCGTGCATTTTCCTCAGAGTTCCACTGGCAACTCTAGATCTTTTGTGCTTCCATATGAATTTTAAGATTATTTGTTCTAGTTCTGTGAAAAATTTCAAGGGTAATTTGATAGTGATTGAATTAAATCTATAGATTGCTTTTTGGTTAGTTTAACATTAATTTTTTTCAATCCAAGAGCATGGAATATCTTTCCAATTCTTTGAATCATCTTCAATTTCCTTTACTAATGTTTTATATTTCTCAGTGTATAATTCTTTCACCTCCTTGATGAGGCTTATGAAAACTTAGCTCTTGACAAGCAGTTTTAAAGAAGTAAATTTTAAAAACTTCCAAATACTTGATACTATCTGAGTCTTTCATTCTGCAGGTCTAATGGTAGTCTGGGGATAAGAAGACTTATATAGGGAGTTGGAAATATGGGTTTGAATCTCAGACCTATATGATTCACTGTAAGCTCTAGGAAAAAAATCACTTACCCCCTGGAGGCTGAACCCTTTGTAAAGAAGGAAACATTATGAATATGGTACAATAATACAAAGACTTACATGCAAATGTTAATAGCAGCATTATTCATAATAGCCAAATGTCCAACAATGGAGGGATAAACACAATGGGATGTATCTGAACAGTGAAATATTATTCAGCCATAAGAAGGAAAGAAATGTTTCAATATGGTGAACTCTTGAAAATACTATATTAAGTGAATGAGCCACTTGCAAAAGTCCATATATTGTATGATGCCATTTATGTGAAATGTCCAGCCTAGGTCAACCTATAGAGACAGAAAGTGGTTGCATGGAGCTGAGGTGGGAGGGTGGCAGTCAGGAGTGAGAAGTAAGGAAGGGGTTAAAGCTTAAAGGTATGATTTCTTTCTGGGATAATGAAAATGTTCTAATTGACGTTGATGATAAACACAATTCTGTGAGTATATTAAAAGCCACTGTATACTTTAAATGCGTGAATTGTTTGGGTAATAAATCATATCTCAATGAAACAATTTAAAAAATGTACTGGTTGTTAATAATGCATCAATATTGGTTTATCAATTGTGTCAAGGTACCACAAAAACATATGATGTTAATAATGGGAGAAACTGGATGTGGGGTACAGGAAAACTCTGGGCTCTGTCTTCCCAAATTCTGTAAATCTAACACTTCTAGGATAAAGTTTTTTTCTTTTCTTTTTAAAGCAAGCTTCAGTTTTCAAAGTAAAAAGGATAAATATGTGGGGAGTTGCCTTTCACCAGTATTACATCAAACACTTGATTTAGTCCTAATATTGGGGAATCACATCAAGCTATTATTTGCTGGGGTGATTTTCCTAATCCCTCAATTGCTACTTTACTCTTTTCCTAATTTTTATTTGTTCTGAAGTAAACAATTCCTAGCCATTGGTCTCAAGGGTTACCAAAATAGTTTCTGTTCAATTTCTCGATCTAAATTCATAGAGTCACAAAGTGAGCTAAAACACAGGTTGCTGTATAACTCCAGCCCCTCCAGGCTACCTAAGAACCCCAGGAGGAATATACAATGCTCTGCTTCATGGGAACAAAGAAACAAAATCTCTAAAGGTTTTAATAATCCCAGGGGGTGGGGAATGTATGTATTAATCCATCCTTCCTCCCTTGCAAAGCAGCAGTGAAATGACTGCAAGTAAAGTGCTGTGCACATCCAAAGCCTGAAGTCACTTGGCCTAAACCTTAATAATAAAGCACATAAATTATAGTCATTATGGAGATGTATGATTTGAGATCACCTACCAATCAGTAGGAGAAATGCAGCTAGTGAGCATTTTGCAAAACCTTGCCAAAATATAGCTCTGGATGGCTTAGCTGCCAATTATTTTTAGGTCCACTAATCCTGCAAGGTACTCTAGAAGGCCAATCAGAAACATACATTTCAGATGTCAGTTTTATTATATTTTTCTAAGAATACTTCATGTAAGTGTAGTTGGAAGAGTTAGGGTTGCTACTTTCAAACTCCACACTTCATTTCAGGGAGCTTGCAACAGCTTTAAAACCCACTCCAGATTGAAATCAAGCAGGGCTTTTTATTGCTTTATATTGATAAGCAAATTATGAACCTAAGTTTTTATCCGACAATCTTAAAACCCCATTTTAACTGTACCAAAGGTTTACTAAAGTAAGGCACATCAACCAAACTTAGTGAATGGCCTGAAATGCATACTTTGACCTTATGTTACCATTCCTTTAGAGCAGCCAGAGTGACTGCATCTATTTTGCACATTTCCAACCACTTCATCCAGATCTAGGACTCAACAGGAATAATAATACTGGCAATTAACCCAAATCTCTTCAACAATTCTGGGGATCCAGTAAATACCACATAAGCAGTTGTTTCTAATAAAAGGCTCACTGAAATGTATTGGGGATCTTGGATCAGGGGAGGGGTAGTAGGAGGCAGGAAAAGAACGTCTCTTACTCGTTTTGCAAGTAACAAAGAACTTTCATGTCAATGAGTCAGGTGCACATACCTAGGGTAGCATCATTTCAGGGTTTCTTGCAAAATACTAATCTATGATTTCCATCGGGCTCATCATTTAACAGAATGCCTGAGACCAAATATGTCTATTTCATATTCAACTACAAATAAAAAGTAGCCTAGAGAGGAAACACTACTGGCTAGAACATTTTTTTTCCTTTGGTGCCCAATGGTACTTCTTTCTGGAACCTATGTACCCAAGCCATGTGTCCGAATTCCTGGTAGACCAAGGCCTCGGGAGGGCCATTTCTAAGACAGTTCAAAGGTCTAAGACAGTTCAAAGGTCTCAGACATCTCTAAGACCAGGCTCAGAGGAGTCTCAGGATGGGATTCTCAGGATAGGGCGATGCTGGCCACCAGCATCTTGTCCTTTGTCTGCACCCCTAGTGTAAGTCTAGTGTAAGTCTTAAGATGGTCTCTGTGAGCAGTCTCCGGCAGGCAAGCACATCAGACCTCAGAGAAAGGCAAGGAAGAAGGCATCCTCAGAAAAAACACTGGCTATGTTCCTTTCCCCCTCCTCCCAGGGGCTGACTGAACACCACACTTCTAATAGGGAGCAATTTTCCTTATTATTTCCCACTCATCTCTAAAGAAACCCCCAAGAGCCTCATTCTAAGATAATCTGCCACAGCCATTGAGGTTTCACAGCAAGATGAGTAAGGGTCAACATCTGGGTACCAACTTTATTCCATGTGTAGGAGAAAAATGCAATTGGTGGGCATCCCTTATATAGTGGGATCTAAAAAGAAATTATACAAATGAACTTACTTATAAAACAGAAAGAGACTCAGATTTAGAGACTGAACTTATGGTTGCTGGCGGGAATGATGGTGGGGGGATAGTTAGGAAGTTTGGGATGGACAGGTACACACTGTAAAATGGATAACAACAATGACCTACTGTCTAGCACAGGGAACTCTGCTCAGTGTTCTGCGGCAGCCTGGATGGGAGGGGAGTTTGGGGGAGAATGGACACATGTATATGTATGGCTGAGTCCCTTCCCTGTTCACCTGAAACTATCGTAAGATTGTTTGTTGATCAGCTATGTATGTGTGTGTGGGTTAAGTCGCTTCAGTCGTATATGACTGTGTGACACTATGGACTGTAGCCCACCAGGCTCCTCTGTCCATGGGATTCTCCAGGCAAGAGGACTGGAGTGGGTTGCCATGCTCTCCTCCAGGGGTCTTCTGGACCCAGGATTGAACCCATGTCTCTTTTGTCTCCTGCATTGGCAGATGGATTCTTTACCACTAGAGCCATCTGGGAAACCCTGATCAGCTATAACCCAATACAAAATTAAAAGTTTATTTTAAAAAATGTAGTTGGTGGGGAGGCTTATCAATACCAGACACTTGATCTAATACAAATATTAATACCTTTTGTTTTATAGACATGTCACAGGTCGTGTGGGTCATGAATATTTCTAACATTATTTTCTCTCTTTTTTTCCATGCTTCTTTTCAGCTTGGTTAACTAGAAAAATAAAAACCCTCCTAAGCTTTTCTTTACTCACCCCTTTTTAAGACATACCTAAAATTCCTCTCTCCAGAATAGTGTGAGAATAGGTTTTCAGTAAATCTACTTTCTAGTGAAAATATACCTAAAGAACAACACAGTCATTCATTAGGAATTCTCCCAAAGATATTTCTCCAAATGGCTATTTAGAATGCTTTTACTTTGAATGATAACAAAGTTCACTGACTCACATAAAGAAAAATGATTCTCTAACGACAGATTTCAAGCCACATGAACCAGTCTTTAAAATTCTAGCCAGGAGACTTTCCCCAGTGAAGGGGGCCAGGTTCAATCCCTGGCCAGGAAAATTGATCCCACATGCCACAACTAAGACCTGATGCACGCAAATAAATAAATACATTGAAAATTCTAGCCAGATATCAATGAAATAGATTAGTTTGCACTTCATTACAACCTTTAAAATCCACTTTCACAGTAAGTTACAGGTTACCCTAATACAGAATCGATGCTTTCAAACTGTGATACTGGAGAAGACTCTTGAGAGTCTCTTGGACAGCAAGGAGATCAAACCCATCAATGCTAAAGGAAATCAACCGTGAATATTCATTGGAAAGACTGATGCTGAAGCTCCAATACTTTGGGCTACCTGGTATGAAGAGCCAACTCATTGGAAAAGACCCTGATGCTGGAAAAGATTGAGGGCAGGAGGAGAAGGGGTTGACAGAGGATGAGATGGTTGGATAGCATCACCAACTCAGTGGACATGAGTTTGAGCAAGCTCCAGGAGATGGTGATGGACAGGGAAGCCTGGCAAGCTGCAGTCCATGGCGTTGCAAAGAGGCAGACATGCCTGAGTGACTGAACAACACTACAGATCTGCATGTAAGGACTCTTGGTCTCCATTCCCATGGACATGGGCAGGGACCACAGTTCAACAGGGGTTCATTTTTATAACATGAGAGAAAAACTCAGCCTTAGCACATCTTAGCATAGGCAGATGGAAGAAAGGCAGAGCCCTCATTGTGAGGGTTTTCCTCAACCCTCAAAAAAACTCCTCTTCACCATTATCTAGTATTGTAACACCTGGGCCTGCCACCCCTGGGACAGACCCCTAGAATTCACTCCCATTTTGTTGCCTAAGTAAAGTACACTTCCTTTCCTAGGCCATTTACTAGAGTTTTAAGCAAAATCTTCTCCATCCTAATTTTGGAGAGAATGCCACTTTAATGTAGCTATACAGAGATTTGCCTTATCATCCCTAACCCTCTGCATCCTGCCTCTAAGGCAATTGTAGTACTTGGTGAAACAGTCCCACAGTTCTATGGTGATGCCAGTTATTTTACATTGCCTTGGCTTGCCAAGCAATCCCAGGAGACGCTTTTGAAAGCCTAGACAGATCAAGTTCGCTGGTTTCCCTTCATCCACATATGCTTTAGTCTCCGGTAAAACACAAGGTCATTAGTCAAGCAGAGACTCCACCTATAGAAATTATCTTGGCCTTCCTAGAAGATTAAATTTGCTTAACTTTCCATGGTCCCATTCTTTATCTTCTATCTGCTTGTCTTTATAAGTGAGGAATCCCAGGTCTAATTGAGATTTATTTTAATGGCCATCTCCTTATTTATTCTAATGACTGTCTCCTCGACACCATCCAATTCCCCAATCTCACTTTTCAGAATCTCTCCTTTAGGCTCAGACTTGTTGATTAATTATATTTTGTTTGTTCATTAAAATTAGAAAATTCAGTATATTTACTGCTTCAACTAGTCCACCTCAAGAGATGAAACCCTGTCCTAAAATATTTCCCAAGTCTATATCAAAGTATTGATTCACTTCTCCAAAACTAACCTTTGGCCCAATTTGGCAACACAAAAATTGGGGGTGCTTTCAGTTCAGTCGCTCAGTCGTGTCTGACTCCTTGTGACCCCATGAATCGCAGCACGCCAGGCCTCCTTGTCCATCACCAACTCCCAGAATCTAGTATTTTTACCCAGTGTTTCTTACATGCTATGTGCCACTCCTCAGTGCAGAGAAGGCAAAATGCTTGGACTCCACCCTCTTGAAAATGACAAGATAATCTGATGTGGACTTTATTGCTGTTCTGTAGGCTTTTTCTCTCTCCCTCTTACTGTATATTCTGAATTACTCCAATCCTCCATCCTTTCCCCAAAAGATCTCTGTGGTCTTCTGATCTTATCTAGAAACAACTCAAGTTCAAAAGACAGGAAAAGAGGTGATTCTATCCCAGGTAAATCCACCACAACTCATGCATCTTACACTGAGGCTTCAAGAGATGTGCCTTATAGTAGGTCCTTTGGACAAGCTGGGAGAAAGTTACATACTCATGATATAATACATTGCCAGATATGCTGTGGCCATTTTTTGAGCCCTCAACAGTAACAGAAGATATTAGTTTAGACTCAAAGCAAAACCTTGCAATGAGCAAATTCCTTAAGTATCTAGTTCTGCTGCCCTTCTTGGTCAATAAAGCAAAATCCACAAAGGAAAAGCTTCACTCAAATGCTTTAGCTATTCAGCTTGCCAAATCAGGTCACTAACCACTCAAATTAATTTTAAAACCCCATCTTTCAGACAATGTTCATGCTTTGATTTTTGAAAAGTCTGTGAATCTAAACCTAATCCCTTGATGATGAACTTCCCTAACCTTAATATCCAATAGTCAGTAAATCACTGGTGTGACACCCCATTCAATTTTTGCTGCTGTGGTCTCAGGAGAGGAGCTTCTATGCCCTCAAGTGACTAACACACCAAACAGCAAAGGAACTGAGATAGCACAATTTCTTTCCACCATGCTAGGAAAAATCCCTGTTTGTTCTGGGCTCTGAAACTCCAATGAAAAGGTACTTAAATGTAAGGTATCAATTAGGAAATTCTTCGGCTGGGCTGCCATGCCAGTTACCTACCATTTTCCTCTGGTTTAAGTACCACAGAGAAGGGAAAAGTAAGGGCAGATCTTGGGCACTAAATTAACGGATTAACGTGATTACTTATTTATGACACAAACAAAAATTTACTTCCTTACAGAAGAAGATGGAAAAGCGATTGCCCTTGCCAACAAGTGACAAGGAAAAGAGAAAAACCAGCCGTTCGCTCTGTGTTCAAGTCCCCACAGGCCTATTCAATTCCTGATCATCCTCAGATATAGGCCTGCCAGATCCAAGGCCACAGAGATAGATATGAATGTTCCAGAAAGCAACTAGTATATTGGAGGTGGCCTGGCCCTGTTTCCTGTAGAACTGTCAGAAAACTAGGTATAAAGGGGTTTCCTGCTTCCAGTTTTTGCTTTGGGTGGAGATGAAAGGAGAGAGGCCATTCTAGTTTGAGCCTCAGAGAAGACAGGAATGTTCCTGCCCTAGAGCTGCCATTGGAGCCACGATCACAGGACCTAAGAAAGCCACCAGAGCATCAGAATCTCAGTCTGGCCAGGACACAGTCTGGAGGCCTGATGTTCACAAATTCAAAGCATCAAACAGCTTTCCACGGCCTGGAGCAGTGGAAGAGTAAGCATCTGTTTCATTATTTCAATATCCAGCTTGTTTTCCATAAATCTTTGCGGCCATGGGCCAACTACTCACTCATAAAGCAATTGATCTGATCAAATATCTGACCCCAAAGAAGTTCCAATTACTCCTCCAGTCTGAGAAGGTGACCTGTCACCTAAAGGGGATGGGAGGGGTGCTGGTGGCAGGGGTAGGGAGAGAGAGACAGCAAGAACTAAAGAGTAATGGGTCCAGGGAAAGACAAAGAAAAGGAAACTGGTAGAGGACCCAGGGCTGAGGACTGGGAGGGCACCTAAAGCTGATCCTAGTGGTAATCTAGCACCAGGGCCTCAAGTTCATGGCAACTCCCATCAAGCAGAGGGACATGTTTTTCTCTTTAGTTTCCATTACACAGAGTCTGCAGATGGCATACTGCATTACTACTGCAATTATTGACTATAATTGTTGTGAAAAGTCTTTGAAGTGATAGCAAAATTATTAAAATGGCCCCTCTTAGAAAAGAAGGGCAATAAATACAGTCTCCTTTGGAAAATTCAAGGACCCAGTTTCATACTGGGACTTTCTGCCAGAAAAGAGTATGTCACTTTAATATGCTTGTTTTTGGCTCCTCTCCTTGAAGATGTTTTATCCTATGTGAAAAACGAACAATGGTATGTGGTTCAGGATATATTTTAAGAATATACTTAAAGGTACTTCAAAGGAAAATAAAACTAAAGTAACCTTCTTGCAGACACACATATATTTGTGCAAGTTCGTAGTTTTTCCGCATCCCACAGTAACCCAAGAGAGGCAATTTTTAAAACTGTCTTTGAGGATGAAAACAAATGCCAAGTGACATTAAATGTCCACCTCTTTTAAAGATAACATCGTGCTTATCTGTTTGAATTAGAAAACATTTTAGTGTACTTAAATAGGTACTGGTAACTAGAAATAATGAACAGAAAATAGATTTCTTTGTCCCTTTTCATTGAACCATAAATTGTGCACTTGAAAGATTTTACTTTTCACTTGAAAAATAAAATCTATTTAATCTTACGTTCTAATTCTGAGTCAAGGCAGCGTGATCCCAAACTACAGCCAGTGTTACAGGAGCACACATGTTGTTGTTCATTCGCTCTATCGTGCCAACTCTTTGCGACCCCATGGCCTGCAGCACGCCAGGCTTCCCTGTCCTTCACCATCTTCCAGAGCTCGCTCAAACTCATGTCCATTGAGTCGGTGATGCCATCCAACCATCTCATCCTCTGTTGCCCTCTTCTCCCCTGCCCACAATCTTTCCCAGCATCAGGGTCTTTGCCAATGGGTCAGCTCTTCACATCAGGTGGCCCAAGTATTGGAGCTTCAGTTTCTGCATTACCACAGTTCAAGATTTTCAGTCATATTCTGGAATCGATTTCAGTGCAGTGAGGAAAGGCCATTTCAAAAGCTGAAGCCCACTCAATGTCCAGCAACTATTTATAATATTTACATTGTGTAAATTGTATTATAAATAATCTACAGATTAGGTAAAGCATATGGAACGATGTGCTAGAATGTGTTGTGGATTTTGGTTTCCTGGGGGATCTTGTAACCATAAACCGCTCATCCCAAGGAATGGCTGTGTATTTCTCAGAAGGGGGATCCTTTCTATGCCTTGGGGTTCAACTATATTTAATTAAGGGAAGAGTATTTTCCTGTTGTGATTATTACTGCTGCTACTACTACTACAGCTACTATTATTAGGCTTAGGAACCATTATTTCTAAAAATTACAGAAAAAAGACAGCAATTTAGCTTTATTTAGCCAAAACACAGACTGTCCCTTGGTAAAAATTCAGGCTATAGCAATATCACTTTGGGATTACAAGTTAGAGAACCTTTTCTTTAGTTTTAAAATGACTCTGTTATACTGCTGGGAGATTAAAAAAATAATAAAGGTTGATTCACATGAAGCTGTCGTTATTTCAGGTCAAAAGGTGAAATACCAGCAACAGCCTAGCCTAATATTTTGAGGAATCAACTCTGCATCAATATCTAAGTATTCTTACATGTAAAGTATGAAGCATTTGCATTCTAAGACTCCTACACTCACAAATACAAATCAAAAGGTTGAAATAAGACACTCCTATTTACTTACTTAAATAAGCATCTTACTTTAAAAAAGAATACGCATGCCTGGAGTACGTACCACGTTAACTGCACTATGCTGACAAATGATAAGTTCTTTCTTACTAGCCAATCATTTTGTTGAAAGAACACTCTGCTCTATAAGATAAAGGTGGATGATTCAGAAATTTAGACTATCTAAGGATAAATGTGTGTCAAATAAAAACCAGGAAAAAAAAAAACACTCACCCTGAGATGAAGGGAATTCGTTCCCTATCACATCAAAGGAAGGGAGAACAAAGATGGATATGACAGCTCCCTGCACAATTGTGGTGCATTTAAGTGCTGATTTTTTGATGTTGCTGATGAGAGTATATTGACCTCAGAGCATCTGTCAGTTTATTACCTGCTCACCTCCTTCTACTCGCTTTATTTCTTTGCTATTTCTGTCAAACAGGTCTTCCTCTACTAGGTTTTAAACTGGGACCATAGATTTCCCTCCATTACACCTCACAATTGTGCCTAAGATTTATAGACATGAGTAAGAAAAGGAAAATTCATCACCATAATACTTACTTGCCAGGATGTGTAGGCAAGGTTTAGAGAGATAAAAATGCTTCCTGAACAAGTGTTTTTATGGAGTTGGGGGTTGGGGGTGGGGGCTGTGCAGCGAGGGAGGGGAGAGCAAGGGCCTGAGATACCCTGGCCTTGATCCTGAGTAGTATACAGAACTCAGGCACTGAGGAACAGGATAAAGAGTATGTAATGGGGATCACAGCCCTATGCAACTCAACAACTCATCGGGAAAGAAAAGTGCAAAACACAATGCATGGATCCCCCCCAATTTTAGAGTAAGAAGCTATGACAAAACCAGGCAGTATTAAGGGAAGAAAAAAAGAGCTCAAAAAGTAAACAACATGCAAGATACCTGGAGACTAGTTTGAAAGTCGGGGGTGAGGGGAAGAGTCCTTTACCTGTTACTTCAGAGATAAGTGCTCCCAAGCACTTATATTTTCAAAGAGGGCTGGAGAGAGAGAAGAGAGAAGCTTCAGCACAGCTAAAAGGCCAGAGTGAAAAGAAGTGATGGTATCTTTGATGAAATAAAAAGCTAATCCCAGACTGGGTAGAGAGAAAAGCCCAAAAGGCATGCAAGTTAGACACAAAATCAAAATTAGGCAGGAGCAACTTGCAAGAGATTGCCAAGTCAACAGAGTAAGAGGCTCTTTCTCTCTATCAGAGGGAGGAAGCCATTTAGAGCATCCAAGGACTCACTTAATCACAGTCACAGAGCTAAAAAGGAGACGGGTCGAGAGACTGAATGAATTCTTTGTCTTGGAGGTTCGCATTACCAAACCAGAACACTGAACTCGGCAGGTCAGAGGTACTAGATCAAATAGTGGTAAACACGATGCTATGCATCTAATCACAAACCAGGAGTAGATAAATCACTGGGACCAGATGGTATCCACCAGTCAGTTTTGAAGTAACTCAAGGGTGAAACTGTTTTGGCCAACATGTGTAGGCCATCTTTACAAACAGCCACTGCCTGAGAAACTGGTGCTTGTCAATGCAATTCCTATTCATAAGAAGGGTTCCGAAGGGGACCCTGGGAAGTAGAAACCAGTAAGGCTCATTTCCGAATCAAGCAGGCTGGCCAATTTTATGATAAAGGTGAAATCACTGCATATTTACAAAAATAAACCCTATGGAGGAGACAGAACACCAAATATTTTGGCAAAGGAGAAAACTCCTGTTCATCTAATAAACCAGAGCTTGCCAGGTTGGTGAGGCAAGGAGAATATTCATTTGAATAAATGGGACCCTGAATATACAATTTATGGAAGGTGCTAACAGAAAGCATTATCGTGTACCCATGCTCCCATATACTGCCACTGAACCTTAAAAGATACAAGAGATAAGCAGAATTCCAAAGTTTTAAGAGGCTTTAAGAGTATTCTTTTATTGAATCCTCATATATTAAACTCATTCAATAAACAACCCCAGAAGCATAGCAATCTCTCACTTACACATTGCTTGAACTTTTGAGACAACCCAATGAGCAAGAGAAGCCTGACTTTAACAACAACACCGGGGGAGGGGGGGTGCAGGGACAAAGTCTGTGAAATTTACTGTAGAATATTGGAGCCACCCTCTGGGACATAGCCTTTATTTTGTACACAAATATTCCAGTTGCCTATTTAACCCACTCTACTGTTGCTGTCTGATTTCTAGACATTCAGTTCTGCCTTGAGTGAAAAAGGACAAAGAGTGAACCCAAATCAATGACAGCTCAAGTGACGGCTGAAAAGGGAGGCAGCAGCAACAGAGGCAGAACAGTATGGGGCCATTTAGCTTAGGGGCAAAGAGTTCCCGTCCCTCAAAAAGCCCTTAAGGACATGACCACGTTAGAGTATCATTTATTAAATGATTTTCATGATGGCCCTGGCTCTTCTTTAATTAATTATGATTTTTTATCATTCTATTTAATTAGGCAAGAGAATAAATATTTCCAAGATATTTTCACAGAGATGTTTAGAACATTTTATAAGTTGGTTTGATGTGTAAGAGAATAATTATCTAGAAAAATCTGTTACCCCAAATATTTCCTTTTCAGAGGAAGCAACACAACCAACATATAACATTTTAATGTCACAAGGGTAAGGTCAACAGTTGTCTGAGGCTACAACTCAAGAGCTTCACGAAAAGTTCTAGATGTGTTCAGAGAGAGATCTATGGGGCAATTCATTAGGGAAAACTGGCTTATTTTGTATACATTTAAATCCTTAGATTTTTTTGTTTCAAAAAACATTCCTCTTCCTTTCATTTGAGTGTGGTGTCCATACCAGAGATACAACTGACCAGAGTGCTGTTTTTTCCTTTCAAAGGACATCAAACGGCTGATTCATATTACCAAAAATATTAATACCAGAAGATTTAAGAGAGAAGAGTTAAGTAAACATGAAAATAAGGTTTATTTCTCAAAGTGGGCTTATTTCTTCAAACACCTACTTTCTCATTTGGGGAGAGACACTCTGCTATCTGCACTTCAGATCGTTCTTTATTTCTCTCAAGGCAACCCGATCTTAGTGAAGGAAATTGATCTGAAACATCCAAGAAGAAAGCAAAAATAAGATCCTGAAGTGGAGTAATCTCTCAAACCATATGCCTTTAGAAGAAGCACACACCAGGAAAAACACCGCTGCTGTCTGAAGTACTCTGGGGAAATGAAATTGGAAGAAAACCTAGGTAATATCAAAGACCAAAATAGCCAAAGTTTTTGGAAAACAAAATTGCGTAAGTTTTCTCATTCATTCATTTTATAGTACCCATGCAAAAGCTGCTCATCTCTCCCAAAAGAGAACAAGCGACAAGACAGGACTCAGCAAGGAAAAGACCCCTAAACAAATTAAATACAATTTGAAAGTCACTCAGTCGACCCCATGGACTATACAGTCCATGGAATTCTCCAGGCCAGAATACTGGAGTGGGTAGCCTTTCCCTTCTCCAGGGGATCTTCCCAACCCAGGGATCGAACCCAGGTCTCCCGCACTGCAGGTGGATTCTTTACCAGCTGAGCCACAAGGGAAACAAAACAGAAACCAAAACCATGAAGAAAACGGACAGAGAAGGGAAGAAGCTGGAGCGAACAGTAACTCACTATTTCTCACTCTAAAACTGCCAGGACCAAATGTCACTTGCCATACCTGTACCCTACATGTAACACAAACACAATACAAATGCTCTACACTGGTAAGAACAAATTCAGAACAGTTTTACAATTTTAAAGGACCCTGATTTGGATGCTGAGTAATGCCTTGCTAAAGAAGGGATGGAAAGGCTACATGCTGCCAGCATTTCTGAGGGGAATGAGCCTCCTCGATGAGAGATGTCCTGAAAACAGTCCTCTGGGATGGCTCGCGCACACAAGCTTTATTTCCTGAAAACCTCCACGATGATAACTTTTCAGAAAAAGCTTGTACACTCCTTGCCTCCTCTCAGATCGATGAACGGGTGCTGCTGTGGATCTGCGCAGCTGTCTCCCCCCCCCAGTGCACAGAACAGGGCACTCAGGGCCTTCCCTGGCAGTCCACTGGTCAAGACTCTGTGCTTCCACTCCAGGGGGTGCAGGTTCCATCCCTGATGGGGGAGCTAAGATCCCACAGGCCCCTTGGCCAAAAATAAATAAATGAAAACAAATAACAGGTAAGTCAAGTCAGGCAAGCCAGCCTAAGGGCAGAAGAGTTTAGGGGCGGGGGGTGTCCCAGAGCCGATGCTCCTATTGGTAAGAACAAATGGTGATGAGGGACAGAAAACTGAGGAATGACTGAGAGGTGGGAATGTCATGACAAAGAGGCCAAGGGGTGCATGGGTAAATTATTGTCAATTTCTGGCCTGGATCACTAATATGAATTACCCTGACATTCTTGCCCTTGCCTACCAGTCTGAAAAACCATATTTGTTTTTTTTTAAACCTATAGCTCTGCTATCGGCTGAATGTTTCTGTACCTCCACCTCCCAAACTCCTATGATGAAACCTAACCCCGCAATGTGATCGTATCTGGAGGTGGGGCCTTTGGGAGGTGATCAGGTCATGAGGGTGGAGCCCTCGTGAATGGGATGAGGGACCTTATAAGAATATTCCAGGGGCTCTCACTAGACATTGACTGTAATGCTGCTAAGTCGCTTCAGTCGGGTCTGACTCTGTGTGACCCCGGAGACGGCAGCCCACCAGGGTCTTCTGTCCATGGGATTCTCCAAGCAAGAATACTTGAGTGGGTTGCCATTTCCTTCTCCAATGCATGCATGCATGCTAAGTCGCCTCAGTCATGTCTGACTCTGTGCGACCCTATGGACAGCAGCCCACCAGGCTCCCCCATTCACAGGTTTCTCCAGGCAAGAACACTGGAATGGGCTGCCATTTCCTTCTCCAAGACACTGACTCTAGACACTCGCTAGACTCTGCTGGCACCATGGTCTTGGACTCCAGAACTGTGAGAAAAAAATTCTGTTAAGTCACCGAATCTATGGTATTTTTGTTATAGCAGCTCAAAGAGACTAAGCCAAGTTCTTTTTCTTTCTTTCACCCTTCTCCAGACATCCTCAATCCTTTTGTTATGAAAAAGGATATGCTGTTTTTCCCGCTGCTCATTTCCCAACATCACCCTTCATTCTCTGGGAATGGAAAACAGTGAAATAAGCTTGTATGTTAATAATGCCATCAAAGTTTCCAAGTACTAAAACCTAGAAGGGACTTAATGATCTTGAGATCGTGTTTCCTCGGTCTATAGAGGAAGAAATGAAGTTCCCTGCCAATATGGATGAACTTGTGGAAGGTGGCACAACTTATTTGGATATGGGGGCCCCTGGTGGGCTGCCATCTCTGGGGTCGCACAGAGTTGGACACGACTGAAGCGACTTAGCAGCAGCAGCAGCAGCAGAACTCTGGCCTCCTGTGGTCCAGGCTGTAAATCTTGAATCCCATCAGTCAGGTGAACCCTGACATTAGCCATTTGAGAACTAGACATCAGAAATGACACTAACATGCTTCTTCCCACACCCACCCCACCAACTTTATACACTTTGCCCATTTAAAGTGTACAATTCACTGGGTTCTGGTATGTTCACAGAGTTTTGCAACCATTACAACTATCTAATTCTAAAACATTTCCCTTGCCCCCAAGAGAAATCTCATGCCTATTAGCAGTCACCATCACTCTCCCCCCACCAACTGCCTACACACATCAGCCCCAGGCAAACAGTCATCTGTTTTCTGACTCTATGGATCTACCTATTCTGGACATTTCGTATCGAAGCAATCATACGATATATAGTCTTTCTATACTGGCTTTTCTCACAAAGCATGAAGATTTCAAGGTTCATCTGTGCTGCTATATAGTATTTCATTGTATGGATATAGCAAAGAAGAGTATCTCAGAAATACTGCAGGTTTGGTGCCAGACCACCACAATGAACTGAATTACTGCCTGAGCTACCAGGAACCCCATGTTTACACTGTACATGCCTTAATTTTACATTCCTTCTTTAGTACAGACCTTAATTTTAAAAGACTTTACTGCTAAAAATGCCAGAACCAATTACAATAGTAATAAAGACTACCATAACAAATATAAAGTTTGAAATATTGTGAGAATTACCAAAATGTGACACAGAGACATGGAGTGAGCAACTAATGTCAAGAGAACAGCACTGACAGATTAATCAACATGTGGGATTGCCACAAACCTTCAATTTGTGTTAAAAAAAAAAAAACCCACACACCCAAGTATCAGTGAAGTGTAATAAAGTAAAGCACAATAAACTGAGGCAGGCCTGTATTTTGTTTCTGCATTCATCAGTTGGTGGACATTCAGGTTGCTTCCACCTGGTGACAACCAACTGTGGATACTGTTGTCACAAACATATTAGGTTTTTCTTTTGATACTGGACACAAACATTAAATAGGAAGCCGTCTTTACAACACTAAAATCTCAGTAATCCCCAAATTTCCACATTTTGTTTTTCTTTTTCTGCCCAAAAGGCTTCATTTCTCTTAAGTATACCTAGGAGTGAAATTACTGAGTCAGTCAGATAGGCCAAAGAGTATGCTGAATGCCACCCAGAGACATCTTAAGAGTTAAGAATACCATCTGAAATGGCCTCACATACAAGTTTAACACAAGTTATTGGTCTCCACAAGCTGCTCTGGCCACCAGAAAACAACAATGCCATTTAAATTGGGAGTGATGACCAAAACAAACTCCAAAACATGGGTTTTAATCCCTCAAATAAGAAAACACTTAAATATAGTCACTACTTCCTGTTTTCATCCTAGAATTTAGCCAGAGCATTCTGAACTTCCATACACACACACACACACACACACACACACTTGTAAAACTGGAATGAAATAGTAAATAAGAATCAGATAACACTCTCCTCATTTTTTAATAACTCTCACGTGAATCACATCTTTCAGAAATGGTAAAAGGAACACATAATCAACTTTTGGATCAGAACACAACAAATTATCCCAAAGATATCCAGATATGAACGCTGTTGAAAATCTAAGAATATCCACTGCTTCTGACACAGCTAAAACCTGAGTAAGAAATTTAAGGCAGTCTCATTCTCTAACAAGAGATACTACTAAGGCAAACATTATCAATTCATTTTAGAGGAGAATGGCTTGGGTGGATGAAATGTCATTCTTAAAGATGCTTGGAAGCAGCAATTGGCCTTGCAGTGGAGAGTCACAGAGCTTGTTGATTTATTTTCATTCTGAAAAATTCTTTTTATTCATTACTCAGGCTGCTGGGCTGAGCTTCTTCCCTGACCACAGCTGCAGAATTTTAGCCCCAAAGACAAATAGGTGATTTTTTCAACACCCCCAATTTGTTTTTCTTAATCTTTCATTCTATTTCAACTGTAGTTTTGGTGACTGCCTATAGATACAACCTGTGGCTTACACCTAATTTTTAAAACTTCCCCTTTTTATCCTGGTATCATTAGTCATTCACCACTACCTTGCTTGCTGTACCTATCTCCACCAGTTTTCTTTCTCTAGTCACTCAATGAACATTTATTGGGGACCCAGTATATGTCAGGCATGGTGCCAGATGGTGAGGGAAAAAATGAGCATACTCTCTGCCCTAAAGGAGCTCGGAGTCTAGTATGGATTATTCCACCAACCCACCCCACCCATTTCCATTTCCATTGCAGTTATAACAATATCCTACCAAGCTTCCATGTCAAAACCATCTGTTGGAAAGCCTGTTGAATTTGAGGTTTCTTGCCAAAATATCCTCTGACTTACTGATCTCTCATACTGAAATTACTCCATTTTTATTCTGATGTTCAATAGAAACACTGAGTGGTAAATCTCTTCAGAACATGAAAGTCTTAAGAATTTCCATCAGTTAATAAACTAAAGTTAGAATGATTTTATTTTCAAAAGTCTTCCAAACCTACAGACTATTTTCCTTTATTTTTTTTGAGAAAAGGAAACAAGTCTGTTAAAACCTGCAAATATGCACTATTTTCTGCATTACTCATCTTTCTTAAATAGTTGCAGCTGTTTCACATGCTTTTTCCCTGCAAAAGATGGAGCAACATCCTGTACTGGATGTTAGGTTAGAGGGTGTGCTTTTTAGACAGTAAGATCAGAAATGGCAAATGACTGGCTGATGAAATGTTAAGAAGCAATCCCTCAAGAGCTGGACAGCAAGGATACAGCAGGACATTCATCAGCCCTCCAAGTGTTTACACGCTATCAGAGCAGCCTTCTCAAGTCCTTATCGGCTTTATGTATTTCAGGTCAAAAGTATGTAATGAAGGCATGCATGGATCAGGTATGCACTGAGGTGACTCAAGTTTAAAAGCATTTCAGATCATAACATGAAGTTCCAAGACCAGAGCGCCAAACGTTATCATTACATTAAAGCACACACACGTTTTCAATGGTTCAGTTCAGTGCTTCCCAACCTGTTGGTCTTAAGAGACATTCCCAAACACCTATGGATTTATAAGTCTCCCAAGTTCTATTGAGGCCCAAAAGAGAGCACCAGTAGTACAGTATCATTTAAAGAGCAATCAAGATGAGCAGCCTTGGTCCTCGAACTGGCTCTGCAACAAGGCAGCTGGGTGAAGTGTGGCAAGTAACTGGCTGTCTTAGTCTCAATGATCTCGTATGTTAAATGACTTTTGACCTCCCCTCTGGCTCTAACATTCAAAAAGAGCTCTAAGATCTTATGTTCCCACGATTCTGCTTCTCCAGGGTACCCAGGGACTTCCAGTGGTGGGCAGAGCTGAGAAACAGCGGCCCCCAATGAGCTCCTAGACTTAATGCTCCTCTCGCAGTCAAGTTTCTTTTATTCTCCTGAGTGTCCTTAGGGCCACAGTACCTGGCTGAGTTCTCAATAAATGTGTGAATGAATAGGAGGGCTGGAAACGGCCTTCAAACTAAACCTCTGATTTCTTAGTCAAAGGGAAGTCCTTAGAGGTTCTTAGGTAGATCTCCTGATCACTTTGAATTCCTTCTGCAGTGTACTTTCTCTTCTCCAAGCCCACTTCTCTGAGTTCAAAGGCAACTTCTACATTCTGCATATAGTAGCAGGCCAAACAGAGTAGCTGTATTTTTGTAAATTATGAGACTACAGTTTTGTCTACCTCTGTGGGGGGTGGTTCAGTTTGTACATTCCAATGTATGAATGCCAAAATCTGGGAACTAGCAGAGTTTTTGGTCCATTACGTCTGCAAGGCTGGAGGCCTGCCAAGGCTAATGGGGGGACATTTCTAGACAAATAAATGGAGCCCCTTTGCAGACTTGTGCTTTGGAAACGAATTTTAAACTTCTACCACAGACAAACAGAAAATGATTCCCATTCTATCAAAGGGTAGAGGACTGAAAAGCAGTGATGAGTTAAATGGTAGTAAACTAAAGCAAAACATTCTTCCCAGGACCACTGCCAGACTATCTACTCTCACTGCCAGCCTAGCAGGACAGTGGCAAGTCCCTAGGACCAACTTCATAAACTGTGTCCAAGCAACAAACTTTAAGTCTTGGGCTAGCTGCAGGTCTAATATACTATGGTCTTTCTCTATTGAATATTGAAAAGAATCGAGGCCAAATCACTTGCAATTGATTAAGGTAAGAAAAGCCTAAAAAATGTTCTAATCACCACTGACAGTCAGCAGGATGAATGTAACCTGTGCCCATGACCATAAAGGTCCACAGGTGAAGCTCTCTGACAATGAACTCCAAGGGGACAGGGCTCCACAGAAAGCAGGCTGAGATGGTCCGAATCTGGACTCAATGAACGAAGGTGCTTTTAAAACATGGGGATCTGTGGGTCTGTCCTTACTCCTTGCCCTGTTCTCTCTGTGCCACACTGCTTAAGAAGCACTTTCCGACTGCTCTAAGGTAATCCAGGTTTCTCAACTGAGATCCTCTACTTGTAAATAACTTGTAACTGCCCTACCACTGCCGACCAAACTGTTTTCCTATCGTCAGCCAGGGCTGGACTGGGACCCCATCCTGGCCCAATTTAAAGCTTCCCCAGAGGGGCCTGCCACTCAAGGCTCTAGTTTAAAACACTGCCCTGGAAAAGGAGCGGACCCACACTAGTGCCCCAGAACTAAAAGCAGTCCTGCAGGCAGGCCAGTTCCAGACCCTCTTACCTCCCACTGCACTTAGGTTGCACATTCCTGTCCGGGAAACTTTCTGCATTGGGAATCTCATTCTGCTTGGGGCAAGGGTTAGAGCTGAAGGCACTTACAAAGCCCTCCATGACCTCTCCTGTTTTAGCAAGTGAGACACAAGGCTGAGTGAGTGAATACCTCTCCTAGAAGCCAGCAGTTCACTCCTGCAACCCCAGAAGAGGATTTCTGTAGCCTTGTTAAGCCTCAAGAAATAGAAAAGGGACCTAAAGCACAGAGGGATTAAGTGACTTATCCAAGGTCATCCAATGTAGCCGGGAAATCAGTCTCCCAGCTCGAAGTCCACTAAACTACATGCCATCATAATAAACACATAAATCTGATCCAAAAAACACCTTCTCTGCACTGTCTGGATATTTCTGTACAACTTGGGTATTATGGTGTTTGCTAGGCTGAGGATATTTGATCACTGGGCACAAAACCATAATTCATAGTTTCGCTCTATACTATCTTAACCATTTTTTTTTATGCACAAATAAAACACAAAGAGCACTTCTTTGCTGTTCTTTGTTGTTCCCTGGAAAGAGGTTCACAAAGAAGAAAAGACTCCCTTTATTGGTCATTTCAAAAACAAAAACACTGGCAAGCCCTGGAGGAAGGTAGTTGCATATGCAACTCTCAGGGAGAAGCACCATGGAGGGAGGAAGACACTCGAGAGCCCACAGCCTGGCTGGACTGTGCAGCGCAAACTGGAGAAATGAGCCCCTCTCTCACCTCTAATATTTCAAGTAAAGTATTTGTTGAGATTTTCAAATAAAGGGGGTAAAAAAATGCCTAGTGGTTAAACTCTATGCTGTCTATCTTCCAACTGTGAATCATCTTGAAACGGAACTGGGGATGAAATGTATATGCTATTACTTTTCCTGGCAGCATCTGAAGTCTTAATTTAATCTCAATTATCTCAATTATCTGGATGGCCAAACCATCCTTCAATCTCAATTATCTAAATGGTCAAACCAAACCCTTTGATAAGGATGTGTGCGTGCTCAGTCACTAAGTCATGTCTGACTCTTTACCACCCCATGGACTGTAGCCCACCAGGCTCCTCTGTCCATGGGATTTTCCAGGCAAGAATACTGGAACGGGTTGCCATTTCCTTCTCCAGGACATCTTCCTGACTCAGGGATCGAACTGGCATCTCCTGCATTGCAGGCGTTCTTTACCACTTGGCCACCTGGAAGCCCCGGGGCCAGTGATGCAGCATATTTTACAGAATTTCCAACATCCATGCTGAATACATCACATTCTTTCCAGCCACCACAAAGTGTAACAGAATGTCTTCATTTCACAAAAGCACTGTTAAGAAAAGTATTCACGTTTCAACATCTTTTGTCCTCTCATTACTTATCATCTAAAAGACTTTACTGATTCACTTAAGAATTTCATTCTCAAGATCTCCAAGATGGTAATTTTGCAATCTAAGAAAATATTGACAACATTACTTCAATATTAAGGGGTATAAGAGCAAACTTCCATGGCAAGCTAGTGGTTAAGACTCTGCGCTTCCAATGCAGGGGGCAGGAGTTCGAGCTCTGGTCTGGGGAACTGGTGTGGCAAGAAAAAAAATATTGGATCTTTAGACTTTGACATGGCTTCTTGATTTTGCTCACATATCCAAGTGTAAATCCTACTTATGTGTGCTTAGTCGCTCAGTCATGTCCAACTCTTTGCAACCTAGGGACTGCAGCCTACCAGGCTCCTCTGTCCATGGAATTCTCCAGGCAAGAATACTGGAGTGAGTAGCCATTCCCTTCTCCAGGGGATCTTGCCGACCCAGGGATCCAACCATGGTCTCCTACATTGTAGACAGATTCTTTACCATCTGAGCCACCAGGGAAGCCCAAATCCTACTTATACATAGATGTATACGTGCAAGATGTCATAAAATACAGTAAAGACCATTCCCAACTTACAGTGGTTCAACTTACCATTCTTCTACTTGAAACCACACTTCAAACTTTGAATGTTGATCTTTTCCTGGGCTAGGGATATGCAGTAGGTGATGCTGGGCAGTGGCTGCCACTGAAGCTTTCTGTCAGGCAGACATTCACGAGGGAAACCATCCATAAACCACTGTACCCAGACCACCATTCTGTTTTCCACTTTGGGGACAGTATTTAATAAACTACATGATTTTTCCAGCACTATCATAAAATAGGCTTTGTGCTAGATGATTTTGCCCAGCTGTAGGCTATTTTTAAGTGTTCTGAGCATGTTTAAGGTAAACTAAGCTAAGCTATGATGCTCTGTAGGTTAGGTGCATTAAATCCATTTTCAACTTATTGTTAAGTTGAGGAAGATCTGTACCTTTTTGATATGCAAAAATGGGACATTTCTAGCCTACTTATATTTAAATAATTTTACATAAAACTGCATCCTTTAATCTTCCCCCAAAGCAGGACATACAACTGATTTAACCTTTGCTACTGCTATATGTTTCAGTCCTGTTACTACATTCCTTCATGTAATAAAGTGCTCTTCAAAAACTAGTTTATCAGTTAAGTTTGCCTCCTCTGAGAAAGGTTACAACCTTTTTATACCCTGTGGGGCTTCTGACCCTAGTTCCTGTTTTTTCTTATATTTCTGTGAAGTTATAGTTCTCACAGAGCCACTGTCACTTACATGAGATAACCAGAGTCTGTCTTAAATGATATTAAATGTATACACATTAGACCATTTGAGCTAAGAACCTAATATACTATTATGAATGACAAGAAACCTAGTCAAGAATGTCAATTTTTTTTCAAATGCTTTGTTTGCATGAGGTGAGGTGAGGTGAGGTAAAGTCGCTCAGTCGTGTCCGACTCTTTGCGACCCCGTGGACTGTAGCCCACCAGGCTCCTCTGTCCATGGGATTCTCCAGGCAAGAATATTGGAATGGGTTGCCATTTCCTTCTCCAGGGGATCTTCCCGACCCAGGGATGGAACCCAGGTCTCCTGCACTGCAGGCAGACGCTTTAACCTCTGAGCCACCAGGAAGTCCGTTTGCATAGTGAATTAAAATGCAGTCACTCCATCCATGGTACTAGTCTCTCCTAAATGAATTTAAATTGAATTAAACACCTCAGTATTTACAAAGCTTTCCTTCTGGGATACATAATTCTTTCTGCATATGATATGAACACTGAAATGAGGAATTCTTGAACAGCAAGTAACTAGAGGTACAGTACTGAGCATTTAATTATCCTAAGGCACTGGGGGAAAAGAGAGGTCAAGAATTAGGCTTTAAACAAATCATTTTCATCATAAAATTGTTTAGTGACCTATGAAACATTCAACCAAAGAATCTGGAATCAAGCACTCACAGCCCAGCTGTGACTAATATTACTATTAACAACCCACCATTCAAGAGGCAGATCAAAATAATTAACACTCGACTTGATAAAAAAAAAAGGCCAAATTACTCCCATATGATTGCTTTTAAAATAAGCAAGTTATGCCAACCAGTTGATTACTTAGTTAAAAATGAAAGCTGACAAGGTGGATTGAGCAGAGGTGGGAGGTCAGAGTTCTCAAGCCAGTACACATGAAAATGAAATTTCAAAGTCAAGTGTCTTCTTACCAAATGCTTTAAAACAAAAACAGAAAAGCGCCTCAAAACCCACCCACATTGCTCCCAAAATAAGTGTTTTCGCCTTGAGAATATGGGACATGCAATCTGAGGTTTTTGTTCACCTCACAGCTACAACAGCAAAACCTGTCCGCAGCACTGCCCCCCCCGCCCAGCCGCCCCGCAAATTTTCTGGTAAAGTTAACAATCTGTCTTGTCTTTTACTGTCAACCCAAAACAAACCATGGGTGGAAGGGAGGGAGGGAGAGGCTATTTTGCAAGAGTTGGTTAAGGGTTCTGGGTTGGTTTATTTGATGGAAAAAAGCACTTTTCTAGAGAACCACTTGAAATAAAGGAGCCAACAAGCAGACGCTGGAAGACTGGGAAAGCTCATCACTGGGACTCATCTGCATCAATTCAGAGTTCCCATACCTAAGTTCTTCAGGTTGCTTGGATATCCTTTTTCATACCTTCGTTGTTTCAAGTGGACAGTTCCTTCTCCACTTTTCGACTTGGGTCATACTTCCAAGTCTTACCCAAGAAATGCTTTAAATGCTCCCGTTGTAATAAGCCATTTTTTCCTCCTTGGATGTTCTTCAGCCTCCAGAAGCCACTTACAGATTTAACTAATTTCCCTTTCGAGGACTGAATGACCACTAGCTCAGTAACTATTTAAGGACCTAGTCCTACATTCAGAAAAATTCCATAGAATTGCTAACCAAAAGAGGTTCTTTTAAGACTAGCTCTTGGGGCAGGGGGCGGGGGTTTTGAAGCAAAAGGAAGTTTCAATTACTTTGTGAAGTGAAGCAGAAAAATTAAGTGAGATCCAAGCAAACTTTATTAGCTATGACAAGCAATCCTTAGCTTGTTTCATGAGTGCTCTGAAACCTTTGCTAAAATATTTGAAAAATTCATCAAGCTGTGGCATCCCAATTTAGCTGCTCTGTGTGTGTACACACATATATGAAATTAATCTTTCAGCAAGTTCCCCTTCAGTGTGTTTTATGAACATCATTTTTCTTAAAAGTCCTAAGCCATCTTTGTGTTCAAATAATAAATGTAATTGGAAACTATGGCAAATTTTGAAACTGTTCATTAAAAGCCTACTTTATTCTTGACTTCCAGGCCTGAACTAGCCTCAATATCTCTTCTCTCAGAGTCTGTCATGACCCCCACAACAAACAGGACAGGGCAGAACTACAAAAATTGCTAAGAAGCAACTCATACTCACTGATATTCTTCAGGCAAATATGCAGTCCTTTGAATCACGGTGTTCATTATTTTAAATAACTTTCACTTGCAGGACTAAAAACTCTCACACACACACACACACATATTGCTCAAACTTCTGCTTTCCTCACATCACTACTATCTTTTACGGAGAAGCATCAGTGTCCTCCCAACCCCAGTGCTGAAACACGCTCAGGTTTTGGAATCTAAATAAAGTCAAAGAGAAGCCTGCAGCCATCATTTCTAAATATAAATAAAGCCATCTTCATACACAAAGTTTGTCTTTAATGGGCATACCCTTTCTTTGATAGAAAAAAAAAAAAACAAGCTTGAGTTGATTTCTCTTTTTCCAAATTGGTTCATATAAATATAAGAAAACCCTTAGGCCATTATATGAGTTACAAGGTTTCTCACAAGGAGAGGCAATTCACTGACCCAACAAGAAACTGAGGCCCCAAGATAATTTGCTTTCCAGGACATTCTAAAAGTCATTCTAAGATTAAGCCAAGGGCTGCAGGTGCTTTCAAAGCAATGAATGAGGCCACCTACCCTAAATAAGCACCTCCATCCCTCAACACCCAAGGCCAATACCAAGCCACTCTACCCAGACTCTGGCTCAACAGGCTGAGGAGTCTCCACAAAGCCCAACTTTTGCTTTTCAATTTACGTCTTTTTGTTTTTAAGGAGGCCCTAAGGGCATAAATTAAGGACAATCATAACATGCTGGTGTTCATTTTTTGGAATGAAACCTCTTGAACCACTCTCAAGCTTAATACTCAGGGCCCCCTCTTCCGAGTCATCTACCCCTACTTGTGACCAGCGACCCCCACCCCCACAGTCAGTCAGCTTCAGGACTGCTCCTGACAACCAAAACTCTCAGATGTTCATGGAGAAAATATCAGCAAATGTGGTTTCTGGTTCATTAGTAACAGCTAACTTACTAGTTCTTTCAAAATTCTTCCCATTTCTTGCATTTTCTGAAAATGAATAAAAATTGAAACACATGGTATAAAGAAAAATGTGTTCCCCCTCCTCACACACACACATGCGCGCACACGCACACACACACACACACACACACACACACACACACACACTCCCCACTCCCCCAAAAAGCAAATTACAACATTTTTCTAAATGCCAAAATATAGTGAAAGATTTTTATTCCCCTGTCACATGTCAGAGAAAAGCAGCTGTGGCTTCCATTTACTGATAAACACTATTTGTTCAGCCTTCCTGAGGAAGATGGAGTTATTTCAAAATTCTTGTTGCTGACCATTGTATCTGCAAAGTTATAGATACTTTGCATCTCTGAAAATATTCCTCTGACCTGCTCTTTTACAATCTACTTAAAAGCTTCTCAAGAAATACAGATCCTAATTCTAAGAAAACCAGTCATTACTTCAAGGTCACAAACACCCAGATATGAGTCACTTATTTTCCTAACACAAAATTTGTCTTCTGGACTGTTAAAAAGTCTTTAATAAGAATGAACAATGAAAGCAATTTCTTTAGAAAGGCTTGATTCCTAGCATTATCAGGCTCCTAAATGGAGCCTAAGGGTGGGAGCAGCGACAATCCAAAGCTTAACACAAAGCCAAGTGTTCAACGATGGGGTTAACGTTGTTATTCATAAATTATGAGCTCTCACAGCCTGCCCAGTGGGGATAGTGCTCTTGGAGGGAAAGTTCTGGTGGCTCAAAAAGAGGGTCCTCTCAAATTCCTGCCCCTTTGCTTCTCAATTCCTTTTCCACTCTCTGTCCACCTGACTTGATGAGAGTTGCATGAAATGCTCATTCCCCACCCCTACCCCACGCCTCAGAGGTTAAGCTCAACTAATACTCATAATTGCCAAACTGGAAGTTTTGCCAAGGCCTTTGATAAGGTCTCTGGTACAAATTAGGAGCGTTTGAGGCGTTTGCTTAAGAGCAAGCACATGTCTTTGGAACTGCTGCATTCCTGCTTATCATGTTTTGAAAGTTGCCGGGACAGCTGAGATAGCCGGGTTTGCAAGTTCAAAGCAATTTTCAATATTGTGCTCCTTAGTGTGTGGCTTTTCATATCTTATTGCAGGACAACATTAAAACCACATGATCCTACAGGTTTCACTTTGGAGTCTTCACCAATTTTAGAGAGATGCGAACATGTGCTGAGCTTCAAAATGCCCTGAACTCCTGCACTCTCCCCATTAATGTTTTATCAACACCTTCTCAACTTGGACGCCAGGCCCCCTGTTACGGTACTCAGAGGAGTTTGAGATAGAATCTCTCAATACCACTTACTTTCTGAATGCACAACATGCCATGTCCTCAATGGCAAGTAAAAGCATTCCTTACCAGATGCTCATCCTCAGATAAAGGAGAACAATGCTAAAAAGAACCAAAGCAGCTACATGGAGTTCAGCACTAGCTACATGGAGTCTGTCTATAGCATTAGTCTAACTGTATCCTCTAAACCTTCTGTTTCTCCCCTTCAAACAGACAGAGCACCAGACTCACAAAACGATACACAAAATGCTGAGAGAAAAGCACCCATGTCTCACTAGTACACAGAATGACACACATTTCCAATTTTTTCCAAAGTTGGGTTATTTAAAGAAAACACACACACACACACACACACACACACACACACAATGGCATTCATCTTTGTTAATATCAGTGCATAAGTTCACTTATTTAGTCAACACTGAGTATCTCCCATGTGGCAGGCATGCACTGGGCTCAGAGCTGGGGTCTCCAAGTCTCTGCCTTAAGGAAGCTTCCAGTCTTGGGCTTTCCCATTACCAGGGCTCCGAGGCAAAGGGGATGCCATCATCTTACAACAAGGTTGTAGGGAGTCAGACATCAGAAAGGGAGGCTGTGCAAAGTCCGACTGTGGAGCCTATAAAATAAGAATTGGAATACAGGGCACACTCATCTCCAAGTTATTGAGGCAAAACGGGCAAAAATCAGGAAGGCCACTGGCCATGACTTCTCTTATCACAGGGAAGGGACTGGAGACAGGGCTCTCAGGACGCCCCTCTGTCCACAGAAAGCAGATGTGTGGTTACCTAGGACTAAGCAGGGCTTAAGGGAGACTGATTGCTAAAGGGGTTTCTTTGGGGAGGGTGACAAAAATGTTCTAAAATAGTTAGTGATGGTCGCACAATTCTGTGACTATATTAAAAACCACTGAATTGTACACTTTAACATGGTGACTTTCATAGTATGACTTGTAGAGCTGGCGGAAAAATACTCCAATCCATGAGACTGCTGTAGTTGGGGAAGGCTTTGAGAATCCAGAACAAACACTTCCCTCATAACCAAAGGAAAAAGAAAGTCCTACTCTTTAGACAAACCAAAGGGTAATACATTTGTTTCTGGAATATAATCTGCTGTTCTGAAACTACTGAACACTACCTAGAGACTTTGTAGAGAAGGGCAACAACAACAAAATGAAAGGAATAAGAAGGGAGAAGGCAGATGGGAGAAAAAGACAGCTGGTGGAAGGTGAATGGAGGAAAGAGAAATGTGGAAAGTCACAAAGAACGTGGCCAGGGTGAGCCAAGGCTTTCTTTGATCATAGAAACCTTCAAAAGGGTCAAAGTATCCAAGGGGGGATGGGCAGGCAAAAGCAGCCTCTATACAGACTGTTACATATGTTGCAAGGAAGCAAGGCTGACTCAATCTAACTCTATGACCTTGAGGACAAATCAGTGACCCTTCTTGGGCTTTCACTTCCAGTCTTCAAACAATGTGATTCCTAATTATGCTCAAATCCTCTCCCATTAATCAAGAGGAGCCCTTAAAGACCCAGGAGCTCCTAGTAGCAGGGCTATCCTATTCCACAATATAGAAATTGACTAAGTCAGTCAGTCAACAGGTAGGTGGATGACAGAAATGAACTAACATTTCACAGCAGATAACAAAAACCCATCCACAGGGAGTAAGACCTTGGTGAAACCTTTGACAAAACATTGTTGGTTTAGGCTATAAAAACTCTCCAGGAGCCTTCAAGTTTGTTAGGAGACTGCTGCAGCCTATTAGGAGACTGTATTTTTGCTGCCCGGTTAGCCAATAGAGTCTAAAACACTTCCACTTTCACATACTGCATAATAAAATATCTTCAAAGCTTCTGACCATTCCAGACCTCAATTTGTAAATATCAGCTACCATGCATGACGGAGTAGCTCACAGGATTAATACAATCATGGAAATTCTGCCAACATTTGTGTATTGTGGGATTACAGAAACTGAACTCCACACCTCTGGTAGTATGTATATATGCAGTTGGTTATAGCTTTTTGATTTGTTAATGTGTCCTCAAGGTAATAAATCTAACAGAAGCAGCTCACAGTTAAGTTCTCGCCAAGATACCAAAAGAAACATGGTTAACAAGAAGGATACAGGCATTTATCTCATATTTACACCAAAGGGCAGTTTATGGAAAATGGAAAGATCTGTCCATCTATTTTAATAATCAGATGCTCAGAAAACAAGTTATTCATAGTCATGGAGTAAATAGCATTTTTTTTAAAAGCTAAAAGCTATTAACACTAATAAAAAAGCTTAATACGAAACCACTTTACAACTGAGGCAATTTCCATTTCTTAAGAATATTAAACTGGGAAAAGTACAAGTAGTTACACATTCTGGAAAATGGCCCACTTGTACTTGGGGATACCATAGCCTTTGGCCATTTAGTGATCCGATTGTCAACCCTTGATCAGGGGAGCAAAGCATCCCTTCTTTTATCAAGGCACTGAAAAGCAGACTTCTCGTTTTATTTTAAAACAAAAAAAAGAATAAGAAATCCTAACCTGGAAAAGTTAGCACTGATTTTAACTAGTCCAAGTGTTAAAAACAAGCACTGAGATTTGAACTTTCCTTCATATTGTCCATTTCAACAGTCCTTACCATATTTTATTGGTCCAGATACTAGTCTAATCCTGTCCATAGCTGCAAAATCACAAAAGTACACGCGGGGATTATGCTGTAGGGTTTGCAACAGTAAAAACCCATTTAGGAAAGTAGAGAAGAATGTCATTTGAACTAAGACAGAGAGAGATGGCCCCTCTTCAAATTTCCCAGCACAGCATTGAGAGCTGTCCTATAGCCAAGTCTCCCCGGGGTTCTCCTAATCCTCCGCAGCCACTGAAGAGAGCCAGGATGAAACTTCTTTCGGAACAAAGAGAACTGAAAAGGGCCAAGTCTCAAAGTCACAGGCTCCTAGCTCGCCACTGGCTTGGTGCCAAGGAGCAGCCCGCGGGCACCAGCCAGTGGTCCTGCAGCTGATGGACAGACAGCAGGCTGGGGAGGGGCTGGCGAGCAGGCAGGAAGAAGCTGTACATATGAGCCCACAACCACCTTCCCCAGGGGAACAGGGCTGCACGCTCCAGCCCCTGGTCCTTGCCAATGGCATTTCACACTTGCCGGCATCCTGGCAATGTTATCTGCCGTGACGGCCCAGGGCCTGGGCTCGGGCACGGCGTGTGCATGTGTGGCTTCAGCTGGCAGAGGCAATCTACCCCGATGATGGAATCCAACACAAATACCCTCGCAGAAGCAGACTGCAATGCTGAACCATCTCTTGGTGACAAATCACTTGGCGGGTCAGGAACCCAGGGTGTTCCCAGCTGTAAAACATGATCAGTCCATGTAGGACAGCGGGTTATGGAAAGGAGGCGCAGAGATAGAAGAAAAGCACCCGGTGAACCTAAACGCAACCATATTGACTCTCTGGGCACTTGATACACTCAGTTTATGGCCAGCCTGTGGCACTTGTGAGCTTTTTCTCTGGACATGATCTTCAGCCCCTTTATGTATTTACTCTGAGTCTCTCTCAAGTACTGGGGGAGGATGGCTGTCTTAGCTCTTGTGTGCCCCTCCTACGGGAGGCTGTCCCATGTCTGGAGTCTGCAAGTGTGAACACAGACGATGGCTCGGCTCTCTCTGAAGGCCCTCCAGCCTGAGAGCAACTGGCAGGAGCAGCTCGGCATTTTGTTCAGCTTTCTTTTTTTCACTCATAGGTCCTTCTCTGTCCTTTAGGTGCCTGCCTTCCATACCATTCTAGCCTTTTCCTCCGTTGCTCTTGAAAAGTGGCTGCTTTCTTTGCTAGCACGAGCAAAGAAATGAGATACATTAGGCGAAGTGAGAGGAAAACCTATCCAAGGGAGCTACTCTATACCACGACTCCTCCACACAAGGACTCCTCCAACTATTGGATCCTGACCTCCAAAGGAACTGGAGAGAATTCCAAGGGGGTCAGAGGCCCTGGAGCCCAGAGCCCGAGACGTCCCAACATCTGTTGTCAGTGAAGGCAGAGCAGCCTTTTAATACAATTTCCTCTCCCACATCAGTACCAATATTCTTTTTCTAGCCCTTAGGTCTACCCAACACCCCCTACCACATGACCTCATCTCCCATTACTATCCAAATTATTGCCTCATTACATGGTCCTGTGTTGCTGATTGCCCTCAGCAGTAGGGTTGAACTAAGAATTCAAATTTTAAGAGGAATTCTACTTAACTCCTGTCCTCATTGTCCCATCATGAACACCATCTATCAGTTGGATCTTCAGAAACTATTTTATGATGCTAATATTAATAGTTACCAGCATGCACCGAGCACTGGCTATGTGTCAGGCACCATGCCAAGCACTATATTATGTATATTAGCCTCTTTGATCTTCACAACTCTATGAGGTAGGTACAACTGTTATTTTACCACCTTTTACACATATGAACCCTGGAACAGAGGCACTAATGAACTTGTCCCAGGCCAGAGCTAATAAGCAGCAGTAAGGCTCCAGAGCCAACTCTGGTTTTTAATGTTTTAATGAGATGTTAATATAATATGTATCCATTTAAAGTAAAACACAGGGAATTCACTGGTGGTCCAGTGCTTTCACTTCTGTGAATGCAGGTTCAATCCCTGCTCAGGGAACCAAGCTGAATAGTGTGGCAAAAAATATATACCACACAATGGTTTTCAGTATAATTACTGCAACCATCAGCACAGCCAAGATTAAAGTATGTTTGTGACTCCTAAAAACTCCATACAACAGTTGTATATTAGTCACTCAGCTGTGTCTGACTCTTTGTGATCCTATGGACTGTAGCCCACACCAGGCTCCTCGGTCCATGGAGTTCTCCAGGCAAGAATACTGGAGTGGGTTGCTATTTTCTTCTGCAGGGGATCTTGCCTACTCAGGGGTTGAACTCGGGTCTCCCACATTACAAGGCAGATTCTTTACCATCTAAGCCACCAGGGAAGACACCACAGTTATCACTCCCTAAATCCTAGGTAGTAACTGATTTGCCTATTCTGGGTATTTCTTGGGCTTCCCTGGCAGCTCAGTGTGTGGTTCCAGCACCTACACGCTTCACTATCTGACATGGAGGAACAGGAGGATGGCAAACACCTGTTCTTTACCCCAAGCCCAAGTTGTAATTACCAACAACTTCCCTCACAACACAAGACCCCCTGATACCTGCTTCTGTTGTTGGCTAGAGGCGACACCTGGCAAGGGGCTGCTGGAACCTTTGGGGACTTCTTATGAGATGGTATGGCCTAAGAAAATGAACACGGCCTCTGGCTTCAAAAAGACCTGCGTGCACCTCACACCTGCTGATGCGAATGTGAAACAACGCAGCCACTGTGGAAAAAGTTTGGCAGCTCCACAAAAAGTGAAACATAGAATTACCATATGACCTGAAACTCCACCCCTCCATATAGACTCAAGAAAGCCAGAAACAGGTGTTCAGACAGCAGCATGCACACGAATGTTCACAGCACCATTACTGAAACCGCCAAAAGGTACAAACAAGCCAGGCCATCCATCAAACGAGGGATGGATTACAAATGTGCTATGTCCGTACAATGGACTATTATTTGGCCATATAAAGAACAAAATACCAACAGATGCAACTGTGTGGATAAACTTTGCTAAGTGAAGAAGCTGGACACAAAAGTTCCAACATTGTATGACTTCATTTATAGGAAATATCCAGAATAGACAAGATGCTTACAGACAGAAAGCAGATTAATGGCTGCTGGGGCTGGGGGGGGCGGCGGCAGATGAAGAATTTTTGATGTGAGAAAAGAATTAGAGTGTTGACTATTGCACAATATTGTGGAATGTACTAAATGTCACTGAACTGTGACATTTTAAAATGGTGAAAATGGCAACCTGTCTGGTGGTCCAGTGGTTAGAACTCTGCGTTTTTATTGCTGAGGGCATGGGTTTGATCCCTGGTTAGGCAACTAAAATCCTACAAGCCGCACGGTATGGCCAAAAAGAAAAAAAGAAGGAAATGGGTGAAAAATGGTAGATTCTCTATTACATGAAATCTAACACAACAACAACAACAAAAGAGTTAAAAACAAAAGTTTTGGGTTCAAACTGCATGTTGCTTGATCCAGTGCAAGGGACCTGGAGCTAAGTCCTTTAGGTGGAAAATTGGAGAGAAGAGTAACTTTACAGTGTTTTGTGAGGATGAAAGGAGAAACGCATGAAAAGCAGTGCTGAAATGGAGTTTCTGTAGAGAAGACAGTGGTTCTAAAGAGCGAGTAATACAGAAACACGGGGCTCCAGGAGAACTACATAGCTTTGACCCGGAGATAGGATGGTCCTGAATTTTGTTCACAAAACCTTTTTAAAATATTAGCTCCTAATTCCAAGGACTCATTCCCAATCAAGCAGAGCAGTGCCATACCTTTGATGTAGCTCCCAGGTAGCAAGAAGCTTTAAGGCTACAGACCTATCTGTCTCAGCCAATCTACAGGAAACCCCAAAGCTTCCCAAGAATGATAGAGCCATGGCATCTTTAGTGAGGGGATCATTGGAAATACACATAGAGCAGAGCACCTGTCTTTTACAAAGAATCCCTCCCTCCAAACTAACAATAATGTATTTATTCCCCAGAACAGAAGGGCAACATGGTGTTGTTAGAGCACTTGTCTATGTGCAAAGTGAATGTCTTATTTTCAAAAATAAATTCCTCTCTAAGGTGTTGTTTTCCCTTGGAAAACGAGGTTTTGACATGATTTAAAGTTCTCCTTAGCAAGAGATGGTTTCTATAATCCATAAGGGGAAAAGTACACAGAAAAAAGACACTTGGAATCCAGTCCTGTTACAATCCATGCCAGAGACTGCAAAGAAGACCAACTTTCAATATGCTTTTAATTACTCTAGGAAGACAATCCGTTTGAGGGCTCAAACATGCAGCCAGCCTTACTTAGACCAGCTCCAGCGAAGCCCGTTTGCCACTCAGTGCTGGCCAATGCCTCATCCACACCAGCAATTTGAGTAAGCTAGAGGTCTTAAACAACCCAGCATTCTCCCATCAATATAAAACCAGAAATCACTCTTTGCATGCTAATCAGCTTCCTCAGGCAGCACAAGAGGCCCCTCGTGGAGGGACTGACTGGTGATAAGAGCCTTGGTCAGTGGGCCTTCAAGAGCAGCTGGACAAAAGAGGTCATATGTGAGCAGTTACTCTGAGGATGAAATTAACCCCCCCACATACCCTGTTCAAGAATAGTCTAATAGGGTGCAATGCTTATTCTGAAAATGTAAATTTTTTTCTACTGCAATTGTTATATTAGGAAACAATTTGGGCATAATGTGAATTTCACCGCTCCCACATGGTTCCTTCACTGGTGATTTCATCAAGAAACCCTAGGTAAAAAAACAAAAGAAAGTGAACAATTCCACCAGCTGAAACAAATCATGTAGGAATCCACAAAATGTGTGTGCAAGCACACACATAAACACACAAACATCGACCAGTTCCCTCAGTTCACTGTGCTGAGTCACACCTATTCACATTCATTTACCATCTGATTTCAGATAACCTTCCATTCACCACTTTACCACAAAGTGGCAGAACCAACTGGGCTTATACATTCAACAGATTTATACATTCAACAGGTTAACTGGCAGCTGCACACTGAGTTGATCACTGACTTTTTACTTGCCCTTTCACCAGAATCGTGGTAATAAAAGTGAATCCTTCAGCAAACCCAGGGGGAACATTTACCAGGCATGATCTGCCCTACATATCTTAGGTGAGATGTGTAACCAAAATCAAAATGTCCAGCTGCCAGTTAGAAGAGAACAAATGAACATCATAGGATGAAAAAATATTGAGAAAATGAACAACCTGATTAAAAACATGAGACCTAAGAAGACACCTCACCAAAGACACACAGATGGCAAAAACACATTTGAAAAAATGTTCCATGTCATCACTGGAGAACTGCAAATTAAAACGAGATACCACTACACACCTAATAGAATGGCTAAAATCCAAAACACTGACAACACCAAATGCTGGTGAGGATGTGGAACAAAAATAACTCTCATACATTGCTGATAAGAATACAAACAGCACAGTCACTCTGGAACAGTTTGGAAGTATCCTATAAAACTAAACATGCTATGGAGAAGGAAATGGCAACCCACTCCAGTATCCTTGCCTGAAAAATCTCATGGACAGAGGAGTCTGGTGGGCTACAGTCCATGCAGTCACACGACTGAGCTACTAACACTTTCTTACTTACTTAGTGACTATGTAACATCCAGCTGAAGACTAGCAGGGGGTACTCTTTCTGCCCCCTTCTGATGCCTATGTCAGAAGCTTTCTCTATCTCCTTTATACTTTAATAAAACTTTATTACACACACACACACAAAACTAAACATGCTAGACGGTATTTATCCATGAGCTGGAAACTATGTCCACTCAAAAGCCTGCACAGGATTTATTCATAATTACCAAAATCTAGAAGTAGCCAACACATCCTTTGGTAGGTGGATGGATAAGCAAACTGTGGTCCATCCAGACAATGAAATATTACTCAGTGCTAAAAAGAAATGAGCTATCAAGCCATGAAAAGACATGAAGGAAGCTTAAATGCGCGTTACTAACTGAAAGAAGCCAATCTGAAAAGACCACATACTATCTGATGCCAATTATAGGACATTCTGGAAAAAGCTAAACTCTGGAGACAACCGGAAGATCAGGGCTTGCCAGGGGTTGGGGGTGGGGTAGGTGGGTGGTAGGGAGGAGGGAAGGATGAATACACAGAGCACAGAGGATTGTTAGGGCAGTGACACTATTCCATGTGATACTGTAATGGTGGGTCCCTGTCATTATGCATTTGTCAAAACTCCACAGAATGTACCAGAGAACCCTAATGTAAACAAAGGATGCTTGGCTGATAATGTAGGCTCACTGATACAGCAACGTAGGTTCAGATTGCAACAGATGTACGACCCTGGTGCAAGATGTTGATAGTGGGGGAGGCTGTGCATGTGGGCAGGCAGGAGCTATATGGGAACTCTTTGTACTCTGTGCTCCAATTTGCTCTGAGCCCAAACTTGCTCTAAAAAATAAAGTCCATTAAAAATATTACGAGGTGCTCTTAAAGTTAAAAAGCCCTTTCAAAAACATGTAGCTTATTATCATGAACATGAGAATTTTCTTCAGAGAACTAAAGATGCACAAAGAATTGTACTTTAATGTGTCCATAGGAACCCACCACCTACAGCAAATGGCCATGCACAAAATAAAAAGCCCTAACTGATTGGGACAATTTTGAGTCCTTTATGAGAAGGACCCATACAATCTTTCTTTCTCCTTTTTTCCTGGAAGGGATCATGCTATCAGTTTTTACAAGTTAATAAGTCTTAAGGATCTTTGTCAAACAAAGGCCATGTCCTTCGGCTGAAGCTGGGAGCAGGGCCATACCCTGTTGTTAAATCTTCAGTGAATTAAACTCATTTCTTTAAAAAAAAAAAAAGAAAGCACAACCCCACCCCTACCCCACCCTGGATCTCAAAGTTCAAACTTTGAAAGGGGAAAGACAGAGGATGAGATGAGAGGAACTTTAGGGTTGCTATAAATGTCTCCGTGTTCAGTTTGAAAGGTTACTTAAGGATGCACAATTACCTGAGTAGGAGGGAGAGCCCAAGCCAAAAGCAGACTCTGGCCCTTGTCTTTGGCACATGTAAAGCGTTTCTGGAAGGCTTTAGACCTTGGGCTATATGTACAAGCAGGAACCTTGAAAGGTCCTAGGTCAGTCAGACATCACTCCCCGGGGGTGTCATCAAAGACCTTACCAGTAATCAGGAGCCCTAAGATGATTCTGAGATTCTCTGGTAGCTCAGCTGGGAAAGAATCCACCTACAATGCAGGAGACCCTCGTTCGATTCCTGGGTCGGGAAGATCAGCTGGAGAAGGGATAGGCTACTCACTCCAGTATTCTGTTGTTAAACATCAGAAACAGTCAAAAGATTGGGCTCATTTGGTTGTGATCTTTACTTGAAACTTGCTGTTCAGCTGTCCGACTCTTTCTGACTCCATGAACTGTAGCACGCCAGGCCCCTATGTCCCTCACTACCTCCCACAGTTTGCTCAGATTCATCTCCACTGCGTCAGTGATGCTATCTAACCATCTCATCCTCTGTCGTCCCCTTCTGCCCACAATCTTTCCCAGCATCAGGGTCTTTTCCAATGAGTCGGCTCTTCACATCAGTTGGCCAAAGCACTGGAGCCTCAGCATCAGTCCTTCCCAATGAATATTCAGGGTTGATTTCCTTTAGGATTGACTGGTTTGATCTCTTTGCAGTCCAAGGGACTCAGAAAGTCTTCTCAAGCACCACACTTCAAAACCACCAATTCTTCAGCGCTCAGTCTTCTTTAGGTCCAATTCTCACATCCCTACATGACTACTGAAAAAACCATAGCTTTGATTATATGGACCTTTGTTGGCAAAGTGATGTCACTGCTTTTTAATATGCTGTCTAGGTTTGTCATAGCTTTCCTTCCAAGGAGCAAGCGTCTTTTAATTTCATGGCTGCTGTCACCAACCATCCCCAGTGATTTTGGAGCCCAAGAAAACAAAATCTGTCACTGCTTCCACTTTTGTCCCTTTCTATTGCCATAAAGTGATGGGACACCATCATGGTTCTCCAGGACATTAAGACCTTTTCTGTATAGTTCTTTTGTGTATTCTTGCCACCTCTTCTTTAATCTCTTCAGCTTCTGTCCTTTATCATACCCATCCTTACATGAAATGTTTCCTTGGTATCTCCAATTTTCTTAAAGGGATCTCTAGTCTTTTCCATTCTATTGTTTTCCTCTATTTCTTTGCATTGTTCACTTAATAAGGTTTTCTTATATCTCCTTGAGGAAATGGCAACTACCCCAGTAGTCTTGTCTCAGAAATCCCATGGACAGAGGAGCCTGGCAGGCTATGGTCCATGGGGTTGCAAGAGTCATGCATAACTCAGTAACTCAACCACATCTCTCCTTGCTAATCTCTGGAACTCTGCATTCAGTTAGGCATATCCTTCCTTCCTCCCTTGCCTTTCCTCTTTACTCAGCTATTTTCCTCTTCAGACAACCACTTTGCCATCTTGCCTTTTTCTTTGGGATAGTTTTGGTCCCTGTCTTCTGTACAATGCTACAAACCTCCGTCCATAGTTCTTCAGGCACTCTATCTACCAGATATGTATTTGTCACCTCCACTGTATAATCCTAAGGTCATACCTGAATGGCCTAGTGGTTTCCCCTACTTTCTTCAATTTAAGTATGAATTTGGCAATAAAGAGCTCATGATCTGAGTCACAGTCAACTCCTGGTCTTGTTTTTGCTGACTATATAGAGCTTCTCCATCTTTGGCTGCAAAGAATATAATCAATCTGATTTTGGTATTGACCACCTGGAGATGTCCATGTAGAGAGTCATCTCTTGTGTTGTTGGAAGAGGGTTTTGCTATGACCAGTGTGTTCTCTTGAAAAACCTGTTAGCCTTTGCTCTGCTTCATTTTTACTCCCAACACCTATGTGTAATTGGAAGTAGCTGTCTCAATAATGGCGCCTGGTATGGTTCATATGGTTCTTGAAGCATTTTTCCATATATTGTTTTATTCTGTCATCACCAGAAGCCCTGAAAGTGGTATCCTATTTTACAGTTAGAAAAACTGAGGCTCAGTTTCTGATCAGAAAAATGAAGAAAAAAATAATCGTCTTCTAAGATGCTTATGAAGTTGATGAAAGATTCCCTGAAGCTTATCCCAGAATAGGTGCTCAGTACTAGTCACAATGCAGGCCACTTAACTGCTGAGGCCCTTCTGCTGCTCTGACCTACATCTCCTTGTAGGGAGCCAAAACTCCCTCATGTTTGATTTGTGGATGGCTTATCTTATTAAGCTAATGCTAAAATTAAGGGCAATTTCTAAAATAATAGTTGGGCAGAGGGGATAGGATGGGGGTTTCAGCTTTGTGCAGCAGCTTTTTGATATGGGGGCCCCATGGGGAGGTAGTGGGCTATAAAATAGCAGTAAGGGCACTGGCATCCATTTTACTTGTGTTTGGTGGTGGAGGAGTGTTCTTTTTTTTTTCTTCTAAATCTCAGCAGTTCTTTCAGAGGATTCTACCAGGGACACAATGGAATTGGAAAATGTTTAAACAAAGAATACACAACTTGCTTGTTTAAATTAAAATTCACTTCTAGGCGATTATCAAGAAACTTTATCTGCAAAAGTAATTGGGCAAAAGCACCATGGCTCTTAATTTTAACACGTCATGTTTTAGGGAGAATGAAAAGAACATGATTTTATTCCCTTTCAAAGAACAGCCATAAAGAACCCTGATGGTCCTGTATTACACACGATACGCAGCTCTTAATGACGTTAATGGAAATGGGAGGCAGGTGCACATGCTCAGAGCCTAAAGAACAACCTGAGAAGTGGCTATTAAGTCAGAGATCTGTCTATTCAAATCCCCCTCGTCTCCCTTGTTTTAAGGGCCGGCTCAATAACTAGCTGAGTTGTGAAAGCATTAATAGTGCTAATTCACGCTGACACATTTGAAGTAAAAGTACCTATTCTCTGAGTACAAAGGACATCCCCCGCCCTCCGCCCAGTTTCTACTCCATTTAGTTTATGTGTTTCAGACGAGGGCTCGTTTTATGCAGAAATTTGATTTTAGGAAGAAAGAACTCACACACGGTGCTTCTGGACCCCAAGCTAATTCTCATGGCGATTAGACAGCAGATTCTATTGTAAGCCTTGAAGGGGGACAGCAGCCAGAAGCCCCCAGCGCCTCCCTCTGAGGGCTCAATCAAGAAATTTCATGCACCCTGGCCTGCTAGTGGTAGCAGAGGTTGGGACCTGCAGCCCATAAAGGCAGATAGATACCTGCGCGGCTGCCCAAAGGGCTGTTCAAGTCTGCTGCGTGACTTCTGACCAACTGTGTCCTGACAGGAGCCTGTTTGCACAGATGTCTGCTAAATCATCCTTGGCCAAAACACACCGGCCTCCATTCACAAGGGCTGAGCAGCTTTATGGGAGAAGGCCTCCAGTTATCCTTGGGGTGGGCTGAGAGTGTCTCCTTTGGTCTCCCAGCATTTCCTGTTATTGCAGTCATGCCCTGTGCAAACAGCCGTGGGTTTCAATTATATGCTGCGAATAAAGCATTTTGTAGTGATATTAATTCTGTGTTATTTATAGTTGTCTGCCAGAATGGAAACAGCAGAGAACTGGAAGCAATTCTGGTGAGTAAAGGTTAATTTTTAAACAATAAAATAAATAAATAAGCAAGCAAGAACAGACGACTAAATGAAATTTCCACCTTGTTAGTGAATTATAGCTTATGGGTTTCAAATATTATTTCTCAAATTCTTTCCTGAAAGGTTTAGGAATAATTATATAGCACTTAAAGGACAGGCCTTGCCAGATAAACCTAATAAGTCTATAATCTGTACTAGAGGCAGCGTTTCCTGTAAATGAGAGCTGGATTTAATTTTATCATTGTACTTCGAAAGGCTTGCTGATTATTAATCATGTGACCTGTGAGGTAGCAGCCCTTCAAGTTCCGTGCAGCACTTATGCTTGAATTAAAGGGCTCCAATGCTTGAATTGAATTCCCCCAGTAAGTTCTTCAGTTGCTAACTCTGAACACCCATTTACCTTCAGCGTAAATTATCCCTAGCTATATTATTTTCACGCTAGACTTAAGCTCAAGAACTAGATGATTAGACGTTTTTTCCAACACTGCTGTGTGGTCTAAAAGCCTTATTCTTCCTGGGACAATTCTTCTGCTGGGCTTTCCTACAGCTGAGTAGATGGCATCAAATCTTTTCAATAGATGCACATATTTGTAGCTAAAGCACTTTAGAAACTCTGGGCATAACAAGATTGGTGGTGGGCTGGAATGTGCCCTTATCCAGGAGTACGAATGGGCAGAAATCCTTACTTTGAAGGCTTCACAATAAAAGAAGACTCTTTCGGTACCTGGCTGACAGTGACCAGTGTTTTCAGTCCACTTGATGTCGAGGGCAGTGTGTGCTTCAAAGACTAACATGCCTGCTATTAGATCAAAGAAAGCATCAAGCCAAAGACGATGGGCTGGAAAAAGCTTCTGGGAATGTAAGCCCCTTTTTTTTTTTTTTTCATGGGCAAAATGTTGGGTGTTTTTCAGATCAAGCTAATAAACACTTATGGAGCCCCTGTACTGTATGCAAGGCAAGATGGGGGGATTATCGAACTGAGCAAGACAGGGTGCCTGACTTCAAGGAGCTTCCAGACCTGGAGAAGTAATAAAACTCATAGCCAGTTTTAATAGGTGAGGATTATTTTCTTGAGGACTGAGACGCAGTCTTTTTATATTCCTAGTAACTGCCACTTAGTTGGGCGCATAGATGATGTTGCATAAACACTTACAGAATAAGTGAATGAATATTCATTATTCTAATATCCACTCCTTCGTCTTTCTATTCCTTCCTCGCAAAATGCTATGGGTAAGCAGAAGAGCTGTCCAACTGTGGGTATCAGAGAAAATGGACGCAAAGGTCTGAGAGAGATGCAGGGACTTCATTAGGCAGAAACAGTGACCACAAAATACACTGTGTGGGTAGCCCCTCGACTGTGGGTTATGTACTGCTATTGGTCTGATGGCCAGAGAGACTACCGTACCATAATGATGAATCCTTTGACTTCAGAATAAGGAAGCATATTGGGATGTTAATGCCTAGTCGTTCAACTTGCTGAAGGGTTAACTCGATTCAAACTCCCACTCTGGGACTACACCCTGAGTCACAGGGAGCAAGATGTCTGTGGCCTTTCAGAAGCTCGCATGAAACATTCCAGGCACCAGCCAGACAAGCAAACCCTGAACATACACACACTTGCTGGGGCAGCCTGCGCTTGCCAGCATCCTGCTTCAAGCAGAGAGGCACGCCTGGGGCACGTTTCTCTTTAGAATCCAAGCATCCAAGCTATGTGACTCCAACTTTCTCAGATCGCTCCTTAGCCTAGCTCTTCACCCCAAACCACTTTTTTGTTTTGTCTTAAAAAAATTTTTTTTTTAAGTTTTTAATTGGAGGGTAATTACTTTACAGGGCTTCCCAGTGAATCAGCAGTAAAATATCTGCCTGCAATGCAGGAGCTGCAGGAGACACAGTGTTCGATCCCTGGGTCAGGAAGGTCCCCTGGAGGACAGCAAGGCAACCCACTCCAGTGTTGTTGCCTGGCGAATATCCATGGACAGTGGAGCCTGGCAAGCTACAGTCCATAGGATCACAGAGGTAGACACGACTGAAGCAACTTAGCACACACTCATGCATCATATATACCCTCCCTCTTGAGCCTCCTTCCTACCTCTCCATCACCCCCCTCCCCCGCCAGGTTGTCAGAGCCCTGTACAGCAGCTTCCAACCAGCTATCTATTTTACACATGGTAGTGTATATATATCACTGCTAATCTCTCAGTCCATCCCACCCTCTCCTTCCCCTGCTGTGTGTCTTGCCACAAGTCAGTTCTCAACGTCTGCGTCTCTATTCCTGCCCTGCAAACAGGCTTATCATTACTATTTTCCTAGATTCCATATATATGTGTTTATATACACAATTTGTTTTTCTCTTTGTGACTTACTTCACTCTCCAAACCACTTTTTTGATCTTTTACAAGATGAGCTGTCTGGCTAGGCCCTGGGATACACACTGTCTTCCCAGCCCCTTTCCAGTCTCAGTGCATCCTAGCCTCCTCTCATCTACCTACTCTTACTAGTTAGCTTAGAGAAGAAATGTGATTATTAACTATACTAATGTCTAGCCTGAAACAAACAGGGATAGAGTGACACACAGCCTATCTGGAACCTAAAAATAAGCCTCCAAAGGCTCTGATCGGCCAAAGTCCGTGGGCTTGGGTCACAGGAGAGGCCCTCCCCCTTGGCTTCTGTATGCTTACTTGGCAGAGAGTCCTGATGAGCGTAATGCTACGGTTCCTAAGACCACAAGGGAAGCAGCCAAGACGGGGGTTGGGGCGGTGGGGGTGTGGGACGGACAGGAGTTGCTAAAGCGGGCATGCTGACAGCGGTACAGAATGACAGCTGACAGTGAGCAAGGAGACAAAAACCATTCAGAAAGCTCAGTTACCCAGAACTGCTCATTTCAAGGTTTTATTGTACTCAAGAATACATATGCAATGAGGAAAGGGCTTTCCTCATATTCCTCTCATCTTTCCAGATCATCTCATCAGCTCTCAACACATTTGCAGTGAAATATAGAGAATCAGAGCTGGAAAGGATCTTAGGGATCATCTAGTTAAATGCCCTCCTTTAATAAACCCCAGGGACAAACAAGGCCCTGATATGATGAGTTATTGAATGCCCATCACCCTGCTGGTCAGGGGCCAAACAGAGCACAGGACCTAGGCTTCCTGAGTCACACATGGTCCAAGGAAGGCTCTCTCCTGCCTGGCAGTGCTATATTTCTGTGCTTATGTTATAGTTTATGTCAACTTAGGGAAAAAACCAAACCAAACAAATTGGCTTAAAGTCTAATGTAAATATTGAAATTGAATAGCATAATGAAAATTTACCTTAGAACTTCGGAAAAGGTCAGCAAAGGAATTAAAAGCCATTAAAAGCATACTGCCAAGTTTCTTGAAACAACTCCATAAAAAAATTATTACTGTTGTTGCCAGCATCTGCCTTCACTTAGGAAACTGAGCCATCTTCTTTAATATCAAGACTCTTTAATTTACAGTGAATTCCTAAAACCCCAGGTAACAAGCATCCTCCTTCATGATAGAAGGCTTATGCTGCCTCAGCAGATGGCCCTCTTTCCAAGAGGCCTTTGTTATCACAGTATTCTAGTACAAAAAGGCAACATGGACCATCTTCTGCTCCCTGCTTTCACACTAACTGATCACTCTGTATCCTCCCACGAAGCCACTTGGAAGCCCGAACTGGCCTAGAGCAAGAAAAGGGGGTCTGAAAAAGCACCCCCTGGATCTCGAATCCTTTCAGTTCTGAACTGTCTGAGCTTCACTTGTTTTACTAGTTAATTTTTCAGACTGGTTTACATCTAACATCTTGTTCTTAATTATTAACAAACTTAATCTGTTAAACGTAGTCAAAAGCACCAAAAATAAAACTATTCCTGAACCTAGGGAGGCTGTAGGAATCATAAAAGAAAATACTCGTCTTTTCTTCCAACCACCTGGAATATTATTGTATAATTCTGGGTTGTGCAAATGAAACAAGACATAAACTGAACTGACGGCTCAGGAAAGAGAAGCTGAAGTGATAAGAGTCGGATGTAGAGTGGGAAGAGGGGTGAGGGCAGTCTGGTACAGGAGAGAAGATGTAAGGAATCCACATGTTGTTCTAACACCTCAAACATCACAAAGACCCATGAACCCTATAAGTGGCAATCACTGGAAGCTACAAATAACCCAAATTTAAATGACCTGGGGAGTTGCTTCAGTTATAACAAAGAGGCACTACCTTATCCAGTAGGCAGTCAGTAATTAGCCATCCGGGGGGTGCTCTAAACTAAAGCAAGCGTGGCTAAAGCAAGTCAGGACTACTGGAAGATATCCTGGAACACCAGGGTGGTTGAGACCACCTGAGATACCACGCTGGCCTGGCCTCTGAGACTGATCCAAAGTGACAGGTCCTCGGGAGAAGGACACCTTTTGAATGATTCATCACTCCTGTGCACCATTGCAGCCAATTAATCTACACAGTTGCATCTTCTACAGATCCTATTTCTGTTCCCAAAGACCCCAAAATGGTTCTAAAAAGGGTACAGCTGTCTTAAAACTGGAGGACTTGTTGGCAAACTCCTCCTTCAACACCCCATTGAGGAGTATGATAATTACTCGCCGTTGTGTCAGAAAGCCCCAGAAGCAACAGCCAACCATTCTCTTCCTGCACTTAGGTGTCCCTCCTTCTTTACCCCACCCTGTAAGCGCCTCTTTCACCAGCCACCTGTCAAAATAAAGCAAGCCCCAGATCTTTCAAAAACTGACCCTGGAAAGAAGCCGTTGGACGATTTTTCTTCCAGGACCTGTTGAAAGATAAAAGATGAAGGGGACAATTTAAAAGGCGAGACTGTACTCTCCCAATCACAAAGCTGAAAGCAGACAAACCGTGGAAGCCAATGACAGAGGAAACGCCCTTTGACCAGAGACAGACACTAGGCATAGCAAAGTTATTTTCCATAAAGAATAAGAAGCTGAATTAAGCCATTTCACAACTAATAGTCATAAAATCTTTTCATTGTCAAAAACTGGGAGAGGAGTGAGAAGGAGGGTTATTACGAGCCCCTCTTTTGAGAAACAATGGCACTGCTTTCTAGGAAGTTCTGTTTAGATGACAAATGTTTTTAGGACGGGTTTTGTTTGGGTTCCCCCTCAAACACCCCTTTTTTAAAAATAGGACGCACAAACATGTGGAAACTTTCCTCCAAAGGGCATAAGAACCACAGAAAAAGGCCCTGAAAGCCAAAAATCCATACTCTCCTTCAGGTTTAATCGCCATCCCCCTAACCAGCCAACATTTGAGCTGTTTCTCAAAATATTGCTGAACTACATTTTTAGGAAGCAAAGTACATGTAGGTTCCTGGCAAGAGCTGAGAGACAGTGCATCTGGGAAATGCTGGAAAAAATTGAACTCTTAGAGCTGACCAAGTGTCAGTAATGACCAAGTCCCTAGGTTAAACCTCAGATTTCCTCTCTCCTCTCTTCCCTGCACACCTGAAACAGAGGAGTCTGGTGTGTGCTGCCAACAGGCTTTAAACACCAGAGGAATGTGTCGGGGTTTTTCCCCCCAAGCTTTCTGAAAGTTTTTTAAAAACAGATTTACATAAAATTTAACTGAAGGAAGTTCTTTGACAGAAGCCAAACACATAGGTATATAGATGATCACTGTTGCACTCAATGTAATACCCAACACACATAAACACATGCAGCTACAAACCACCAAAAATAACTACACAGTCATATGGCATAGGTAAAACAGATTCAGGTGCATCAATTCCATAGACATCTATGTGGCCATTAGCAAATCTGCACTGTATAGAGCTACAGAAGCACTTTCCATGTTCTGTTTCAAGTAGCAGATACAAGATGAATTGGATGAAGGTGGTCAAAATGTACAAATGTCCAGTTATAAGTACTAAAGATGTAATGTACAGCATGATAGCTGTATGTTACATATAAAAGTTGTTAAAAGAGTAAATCCTAAGTGTTTTCATTATAAGAAAAAGTTCTTTTCTATTTCTTTAATGTTATATCTATACGAGATGATGTTCACTAAACTTGTGATAATCACTTCATGGTATATGTAAATCACATCATTATGCTGTATGTCAATGATACCTCAATAAAACTGGAAGAAAAACAGCAGATACACTAAGCACTATAATTTCAATCACACTGAAACATGTTCATGTGAATAGAGCTTGAACTATGATGTGAAAAGGACATAAAAGTTACTCTTTATTGTCATATCATCTTTTCAATTGGAAAAAATTTAGCCTACTATAAACAGTATCTCTGGAGACCAATGGGCTTCCATGGTGGTTCAGACAGTAAAGAATCTGCCCGCAATGAGGGAGACCTGGGTTCGATCCCTGGGTTGGCAAGATTCCTTGGAGGAGGAGGGCATGGCAACCCACTCCAGTATTCTTGCCTGGAGAAGCCTATGGACAGGGGAAGCCTGGCAGGCTACAGTCCATGGTGTCACAGAGAGTCAGTCATGTCTGAGTGACTAACACTTTCACTTCTGGAGACCAAATGACACCGTGACAATTCTGAGGGCTAGGTACAAAGTCCTGAGAGCAGAGTCAATCAGGACAGGGAGAAGGAAAATGGCTGAAGAATCAAAGATGCTGTCCAGCTTCCCGCACATGGTTTCAATCCCTAGATCTAAAGTGGCTTCAGCCTGCAGGCTCTCACTTCCCTTGGTGTGTAACTCTTCCTGGTTTTCTGAATATTGCAGGTGGCTGTAATGGCTGCTATCAGGGGCCCATTACAGGAGAGCTCTGAGTCAGAAACCAAGAGATATGAATTCATACACGAAAAGGAAGCAGTTATCTAGAATGATAGAAGAGTTGAATTCTTTCGACTAAAGATAATCCCATGGATCAAAAGCCAGACTGAATTTCTCAAATGTTGTTTCTTGGGGTTTTATGGGAGATCAGTACAAGAAATGAAATCATGTTGATGACACTGATTATTACACTGTTTGATGTCTTCTACTTAGGAACCTATATAATAAATTCTTTCTAGGTTTAGTAACAACAAGGAAATGTCTTGCCTTAAGAACTGTCAGGTTTCTTTTTTTCAATGTGATCTGATTTATATTTTTCTTTTCTTGTTTTTATTTTTAATTGAAGGACAATTGCTTTGCAATATTGTGTTGGTTTCTGCCATACATCAACATAGGTATACATCTATCCCCTCCCTCTTGAATCTCCTTCCCACCTCCCACCCCATCCCACTCCTCTAAGTTGTCACAGAGCTCCGGTTTCAGCTCCCTGAGTCATACAGCAAATTCCCACTGGCTGATAAAAGCTACCTAGAAAGCTTACCAGCTTGCCCATTCACTGGCATAAGCCTCTCTCTTAGAATTCCTCATTCCCCTCTCCTTCCATGTGTCTTTTTATTTATATAAAATGGGTTAATCTACATAATGCTTTCTAAAAAGACCCAAGGCGAGTACTCAGTATATGCTATCTATTGTAACTAAAATAATAATGATCACTATGCTTGTAGGAATCTTACTGAATATGACTAAATGATCTTAAGTAGGTAGGATTTATTTTACAATTAAAATTTTAAAGCCTTGGAAGAAAATGACATGACTTCTCAAAATTTCAGGCCCTGCCAGATTTTTAAAAATTAAAGACATGGCTGAATAATCGGTCACCAGCTACTTTTAAAACTGCACCCTTGATGTTGAAGGGACCAACAGATTCCCATTAGTAAAGCAATTAGAAAGCTGATGAAATCATGTTAGCCTCTTCTCGGCTGTTTTTTTTTTTTTATGGGAAAAATATATCAATATTGACTGATTAAACAAAACAAATATTAGGAAAGGAAGAGAAGAGAAAGGAGGTCAGAAAGGTCCCATCAAGGTTACAATAAATTGTTTAAAAAGGAACAAAAGCACAAAGTCAACTGCTTCAGTGGACAGAATTCAATATAACCAAGAAACATACTAGAGTGACGCGCTATTTAAAGAAGCTGCCAGCATTTTACATTTAGCTGGAGCAAAATGCCCTATACTTCTTTTTAAGTTTTTATTTATTTATTTGGCCACTCTGTGCAGCATTGCAGGATCTTAGTTTCCCAACCAGGGACTGAATCCATGCCCCCTGCAGCAGAAGCAAAGCCCTAACCACTGGACTACCAGAGCAGTCCCTATTCTTCCTTTTTAAAATTAACGATCAAGATTGTCTCTCATTTCCAAGAATGACTATCATAAGTGACATACCCAAGGAAGCTGTCTACAGTTGGCATTCTTTCTCCCACAAGAGTGTCCACTACTAAATATATGCTATGATAAAAATTGAGGGTTTGATCACACATCAAGTAAATTGAAAATGGTGAAAAATTCCTTTACAACCAATTTTTGTTAAGAAAAACACTTAATATTAGAGGCAATTTATATTTGGCAAAATACACAATCTAAGTCTTACACTTCTTAAATGTCACCCCAGGAAGCCACAAAGCACTGGCATAACACTCCAGCATATAGCACAGATTCAAAGACATTTCTGAAATTAATAACTATGCCAATGCAATCATTTCCCTTTATTCTTAGTGATCAGCTTGCATTCCTCTCACATGAAAAACACATCTCAATTTGGGGGCTGTTTTCCCTTCTGCAAACTCTGAGGATACAACAGCTGCTGGGATTTCAAGAAATAAAACAAATATCCTACCCTAACAGCAGAACTGCCATTAGTCACTCATGTTGCTATGGTCAATTATAGAAATGCCTCCTATAAATTTGACTAATTGGAGGGAATATGGGTTGAATTATACAATATTTTAAAGAAACGCAGACTTATCACTTTTTAAACACAAAGTGACTTCTCCCCGCCCCAACCCCGCCAAAGTTTTAAAGCAACTTAGAGACCTACTTCAATAAACAGACATATCTGTAATGAACACAATGGTCTCAATGAAAATGGCTGTCCTTGAGGTGTTTGGTGATAACTCCCTTCCCCTATGCAGGTGTCAAACATCTCCTAATGTACTTATTCATTAGCTTAGCAAACTCTTTTATTACAGACCCAGCAGAGATAAACAAGCTTGGCCTCAGCTTCCTTCATCCCAGAATCTCTCATTCTAAAACTTAGAAGGAACCAAGAGAAAATCTCCGGGCTCCAAGAGAAACACTAGGTTATTGGCGAAAACGGTCCATGCTGTGTCTGTTTTAAAATAAAAGCAGAGACAATTAATCACTTTTCCCTCAAGGTAAAGCTATGTTTAGAGAGCTAATGATTGGTTTGCCTCAGCATGAACCTACATATCTTAGTCCACACCATGAGTACTTCATAGCATATGAACCATTTGCTTGCTTGAACAACAAGAAACAAAATGCTTATGTCTGTTTTTAATCAGGCAACTTATCCTTACATAGTGATAGTGCAACCCTATATTATTTAGAATAGGACATATACCAAAAGCTTCATATTTTAATCCATATATAAAATAGGGTACACGTAAATCTGCATATCTAAACAAGATTCGGTCCTTGCACACAACCTATTTACTAGAGATACAGTCAGTTCACCGCATTAAATCAAGAACTTGGGACTTCAGCCTTCAACACTGCAAAACGCTGGTAATATTGGGATCTCATGACTACTTGTATACCAGTACGTGAAACTGCCAAGCATGCAAGGTGGTGCCTATGCATAATTCAGCCTCAGGGTCCCTCATTAAAGCCTGGAATTTCTGAACATACTAACAAAAATAAGGCCCTATTTTTATCCAGAGCACTCATCCAAAATTCTGAAAACTATCAATCCTATTTCAATTTTTGAAAAAATAAAATAGTATCAAACTCTGAAATGGAGTCAACCTTGTTCTGAGGGGCACAGTGTATGGCAGGAAAGGCTCTTTCTCATTCTGTTCCCTTGATAACTGCTGACAACACTTATCACTCAGACTGCATTTGCTTACAATCCTATCTTCCTGGCCAGCCTCCACACTCACCAGCACCCCCCCTCCACCCGACACACACACACTGCCAGGGAGACATGCACACTTGGCTGCCATTCATAAAGACCTGGAGAGCTGAGGAATCCTGCTGCCGACTGGCAGGAGCATCAGATACATTTCTGCTGAACTAGAATTCTACTGGAACGGTCACTATGGGGCCAGAGGGCTTTGTTCTGAGCCACTTGGTCAAAAAAACCCCTAGTACTTCAATTATTACAGAAAGGCAATTCAAAACTAAAATGAGGCACCACCTCACACCAGTCAGAATGGCCATCATTTAAAAGTCTACAAATAATAAATACTGGAGAGGGTGTGGGAAAAAGGGAACCCACATACACTGTTGACTGGAATGTACACTGGAATGTAAATTGGTGCAGCCCCTATGGAAAAACAGTCTGGAGGTTCCTTAAACTAGTAGTTGACATGAAAAAATGACAGTGTTAGTCACTCAGTGGTGTCTGACTCTTTGCAATCCCATGGTCTGTCCATGGAATTCTTCAGGCGAGAATACTGGAGTGGGCTGCCATTTTCTTCTCCAGGAGATCTTCCCGACCCAGGGATCGAACCTGGGTCTCTCACATTGTAGGCAGGTTCTTTACCATCTTAGCTACCAGGGAAGCCCCAGAGTTGCCATATAATCCTATAATGCCATGCCTGGGCATATTCCCAGACAACAGTATACTAATTTGAAAAGATACATGCACCCCTATATTCACTGAAGCACCATTTACAATAGCCAAGATATCTAACCAACCTAAACATTCATCAACAGACGAATGGATAAAGATGTGCTGTATACACATACATGTACGTGCACACACACACACACATTTGTTGTGGCTTTAGTTGTTAAGTCACGTCCAACTCTTTTGCATCCCCATGGACTGTAGCCTACCAGGCTCCTCTGTCCATGGAATTTCCCCAGGCAAGAATACTGGAGTGGACTGCCAGTTTCTTTCTCCAGGGGATCTTCCTGACCCAGGGATCAAACCTACGTATCCTGCTTGGCAGATGGATTCTTTACCAACTGAACTACCAGGGAAGCACCTCCCCCGCCCCCCCAACCGCCCACACACACACAGAATATTAGTCAACCATTAAAAGAATAAAATAATGCCATTGGCAGCAACATGGATGGACCTAGAGGTTATCATACTGAGATAAGCCAAACAAAGACAAATACTATAAGATATCACTTATATGTAGAGTCTAAAATACAACATAAATGAACATATATACAAAACAAAAACAAATATAGAGAATAGACTTGTCAAGGGGGAGGGGTTTCTGAGGGAAGAATTGGGACTTTGGGATTAGCAGATGGTTGGACGGCATCATTGACTCAATGGACATGAATCAGAGAAAACTCTGAGAGATAGTGAAGGACACGGAAGCGTGGCAAGCTGCAGTCCACAGGGTCGCAAAGAGTCAGACATGACGGGGGCACAATGAGACACAGATAATGTCACAAAAGCTTAGATAATATCAAACCAGTCAATCCTAAAGGAAGCCAACCCTGAATATTCATTAGAAAGACTGAGGCTGAAGCTCCAATACTTTGGCCACCTGATGTGAAGAGCTGACTTATTGGGAAAGACCCTGATGCTGGGAAAGATTGAAGGCAGGAGGAGAAGGGGATGATAGAGGATGAGGTGGTTAGAAACCATCACTGACTCAATAGACATGAGTTTGAGCAAACTCTGGGTGATGGTGAAGGACAGGGAAGCCTGGCGTGCTGCAGTCCATGGAGTCACAGAGTCAGACACAACTGAGAGACTGAACAACAAAAATAAGATGCAAACTATTATATACAGGATGGATAAACAACAAGGTCCTACTGTATAGCACAGGGAACTATATTCAACATCCTGTGATAATCCATACTGGAAAAGAATACGTATAACTGAGTCACTCTGTCACACAACAGAAATTAAATACAACATTGTAAATCAATATACTCCAATTAATGTTTTTAACTTGCACTTCTGTGGTCTCTACAGGATTAAGAATGGACATTGAGCTTTCACAGAAACCTGGAGGGTTCAGTACTCAAGAGTGTCTAGTGGTTCCTCTGCAGAGCACGCCGAGGACAGAAGACCATGGTGCAAAGTGACACAGAGTTCTCTGCATTTCCTGGGGCCACGGAAACCCTGACTCAAGTGATGGCCAAGGGACAAAACCAGAGAAGAGTGCTAATGCAGCCCCATCTCCCCCGTGCTGCCCCAAGTGCTGCAGACTTACATTTCCAGACCCTGCCATTCAAGTGTATATGTTGGGGTGCAGCGGGGTGTGATGGTGTAAAACGCACACCTCCCAGGAAGTGAGAAGAGCCCTAAGGGCCTAAGTGCAGGTTCTAAAGTCCCAAAACACTCTGCTTCACTCTGATCATCATTCACCCAAGCCCGAGGGCTTCTCCTTGGAAGAAGTTATCACAGCTGTCACTAAACACTGATTTGGAGATTTGTCAAGTCAGTATCAGTCTCCTCATTGAGACCGTGAGCCCCATGGGTGTGAGGCCAGGCCTGTATAAGGCACTAGCCTTACCCCCAGTGCCCAGGATGATGCCCCTCAATTCAGAGGCACTTGGTAAACAGCTGTTAAATAAACCTTCAGCCTAGGCAACCTCTTTCTACAGAGGGAGGGTAAGGTATGTAGTAGCCTCACACTCACAAGTAGGATGTTCTTAGGAAAAGGCTTTTGGAGGGTAAACCGCATGCTACTTGCCAGGAGTACTCACTCATGCATTCATTCATTCAGTGAACACCCAAATACCAGGCAATGCACTAGACACCAGGTGTAGATAGGACAGTGACTAAAGAGGCAAAGTCCCTGCCCTTGGGTCAGACTGTGAGATCTGAATAGAGCCGTGAGGGAGAGAGACAAAGTTTATGTGGAGGTGGGCATTCTAATTCACAAAGAAGTCAGGAAAGACTGCCCCATGAAGGTGACAAGTAAGCAAAACCTAGAAGGTAGACCAGCATGTAAAGACAACAATAAAAAACACAAAGAAGACAGTACCATCTGGCATGGGAGGGAGCAAGAGGCAGACCCTGTAAGGCTCCTAAGCTCTGGCTTTCCGTGTGGGTGGCAAGGGGAGTCACTGGAGCTCTTTGAGCAAAAGTGATAAGATCCCAGTGAGGTTTAACAGAATAGTATTACACTGGCTGATGTGCTGGGAATAGACTGATGGGGAGGAGGAGGGAGTGAGAGCCAGAGCAGAGATGTGTCAGAGCCAACTGTGATAATCCAGGGAAGAAGTGATGGGGGATGAGATCAGGACTGTAGTTATCGGGGTGGTAAAGAGGAAGACAGATTCTTGGATACATCTTGAAAGCAGAGCCCAAAGGCAGAGATTCTGAAAGAATCTAAACAGAAACATTTCCCACAGTCATCTCAATCTGTGTGCTGATCACAAGGAAATGGACAGTTTCTTATTTTGGAAGGTTCTGGTCTCTTCATTTGCCCTCCGAACTGAAAGTTACAAGACCATCTTCTCCCATCATCACACGGCTTAATGATCAATCCACCTCCCACCAGTAAAGCCTTCTTCCCAGAATGTATCCAGACCCATGGGACCTGAAGGGGCAGGGGAAAAAAAAAATTAGTTCCAAACTGAGGACAAACAAGGCAGAATATTAACGAACCAGCCAGCTGGGGGCATTCAGCTCAGATTCAGTTTAAAGTGAACCCACCACACACCTCCCCTAAAAAAAAAGTCTCCCCATAAACACACACAAAAACTATTCCTCATCATAGCTTCTGACATCCTAGTCAGCAAGTGATTTTTAAGGATCATTTCTGAAGTACACCAGTGAAAAGTTGTCTTGCATTGCTTTTTTAAATCTTCACATGGGGAAATATTCTATAATTAAGGCAATTTTAACAATAGTAGATAATAATTTGACTATAAATTGTCAGGAATGTAATGACTGCTTATTCTGGCACCAAAGAGGCAGGACTTTCTGTGAAGTGACTGCCAAGAAAATGATACTCCCACTCAGGCTGGACCATTGCAAGTAGTAACTGTTAACCACATGCTTCACACTGCAGTTTGCAAGGACACAGTGCTTTGTTTTCATCTCTAACCAAACACCAGACTGAAAACTCAAAGGAGACAAACCCGGGTGGTGGAATAGGAACAATAACTGAAGGGAAAAAATTTTTCCTGTGGCTTGATGCTTGCTGGGATGCCGACGTCAAGGGTTTGGAGAACTAAGGAAACCTCTGCAGTCCAAGAGAAACCACTTTCCAGGCTGCTCCTGTAGACAGAAGCCCAACATCAAGAAGCCAGACTTAAAGAGGCTTGCAAAAGCCAACGGACAAAGTAGCTGGGAGGAGAAAGGACTGGCATGAAAACAATGGCGGGGGGGTTGGCGGGAACCAGGTGACCTTGAGCTAGACTAGACAAAGACAGGCAATCCTGCCTGGGGCCCAACCTGAGCTGCCTCAAGAAGGGGAAGGACATGAACACCAGGCTGAGAAGCCAAAGCAAGGAACAGGAGCAATGGTTCTTTTTCTCTAGAAGCACCTCGGCAGGTACTGTGGAGTCCCTGTTAATGTCTGGAACAGACAATGCAGGAAGCAGCAACCATTTGTCCACCAGGATGAAAACAAAGCACATGAAATACTGAGCTCCCATCTCTGGACAAACTGAAAAATAAACACTAGAAGTTGGTTTTTGTTTTTAAAAAAAAAGTTATTTCTTTTTCTCACTTAGGCATCTAGTACTGAATGTATTCCAAATTTTAAAATAGTTAAAATTAATTGAATTAAAAGGGATGGATGAATAGAAATATTCAGTCCTCGAAGGAATTTACCAAAGTCACAAATCTTGCTTGAACTTATTCGTCAACCACAAACATTTCTCTAACACCTATCATGTGCCAGGCAGTGTGATAGAACTTGGAGCTACACAGCCTCTCAGAGCACGTGTGATCCGTCAGGAATGGCTTCTTTTTCTTTAAAGGTTCAAACAGCCACCTCATCAGAGATGGGAACCCTCCAATGTGTCCTCACCTTTAATATAGTACCCCTGTCCTTAACTTCTACTGTTTCTTTATATATGATTATCCATTTAGTTAGCTTGGTAGATGTTTACAAGGGAAACCAACATACACATATGTCACGGGTTTCCTTGGTAGTCCAGTGGTTAAGAATCCACCTCCCAATGCAGGGGACATGAGTTCGATCCCTGGTCTGCGAAGATCTTATAGGCCATGGGGCAACTAAGCTGGTGTGTCACAACTACTGAAGCCTATGTGTCCTAGAACCTAAACTCCACAACTAGAGTAGCCCCGATCGCCCCAACTACAGAAAGTCTGTGTAGCAGTGAAGACCCAGCACAGGCAAAAATAAATAAGAATAAATTTTTAAAAAGAAAGAAAGAAAAGCTGGCTGATGAAAAAGGAATACCTACACTCAATTAAATTTAAAAAAATACCTGTCACCTCTAACTCAAAACCAACCCTTGCCTTTGATGACTTCAGGTCAGAATGTCAGTTTCCCAAGGTGAGTTTAGCAGGTGGAGAGAGTATAAGAACAAAATCTACCTGGGATGTTCTAGGGGGCTTAGAAGACAAAGTTCAGAGCAACAAAATCACCAACCAAAAGTTCTAACCGCGAGTAAACTCTGAATTATTAATGGGCTTCCCTGGTGGCTGAGATGGCAAAGAGTCTGTGTGCAATGCAGGAGACCCAGGTTTGATCCCTGGGTCAGAAAGATATACAGCCTTTAACTTTTTTCCCCCTAGGAAACGACAAAGTGACACACAGAATTGACTCCTTATTGACCCAGCACTGTGGGGAAACTAGGTGCTCTAAAAAGGCAATATGCTTTCAAGGGCAATTTCTGTATTTTGAAGGCATCCACTTTTTCTAAAATATACTTTCTGGGACTTCTCTGGCAGTCCAGTGATTAAGACTGTGCTTTTACTGCAGGGAGATGTGGGTTCAATCCCTGGTCAGGGAACTAAGATTCCATAAGCTAAGATTATGGAACTAAGATTCCTTAAGCAGTATAGTCAAACACACACACACACACACACACACACACACACACACACACACACACACACACACACACACACACACACACACACACACACACACACACACACACACACACACACACACACACACACACACACACACACACACACACACACACACACACACACACACACACACACACACACACACACACACACACACACACACACACACACACACACACACACACACACACACACACACACACACACACACACACACACACACACACACACACAGTTCTGGGTCTACTATTCAGCCTCTGGCCGCCCAACCTGTTTCACACTGTCATCTCTCACTCCTCCCAGATGTCAAGCCTCTAAACCTACCCGTTCCTCTGACCCATCCTCTCTCCAACCGGCACTACTGGCTACTCCTATACCTACTCTTATTCAGTTCTGGACTGGGAGCAAGGTAACTTAAGCTTTTACCTTCTTACCTATAAACCCTATCTACCAAATTTGAATTATAAGTGCCTCCAAAAGCTGGATTCTGGTTTTGAACAAAATCTTTGAATCTCCAGCACCTAGCATTCTGCTCGATACAAAAGGCACTCAATCAATGATCAGGGATGATAAATTTCCGAAGGCCTTTTCTCCAAGTAGAATGCATGGGCTTTATGACAGCTGTTTCCATCATTTAGCTTTTCTGCTTACTTCCACATTCCCAGCTGCGTTCTGGATGACTATGCCGGCCAGAAGCCTAGGGATTTACTGTACTTCTATTTCTTGATAAGATACTTGAAGAGAATAAACACATGGCAAAGAGGACATTAAAGTAAGGGATAAAGAGATTTTTTTTTATTTTACTAATAAAGATAAAGGGAAGAAGTATCACCCAGCACACTGACACTTAATCAATAAACAACAGCAAGGCTGGATTCTTGTCTAAATCTCTCCAAAGTACTTTCAATGTCCTAGTCTTTATTTCTCAACCATCAGCAAAGCATCACTGGTGATGGCATGTACTTGCATCTTGACTACAAAATATTTTCCCCAAGTTTAACAGATCCTTCTCTTAAAACCAAGTTAACCAAAATCAAAGCAAGCATTCACTGGATCTCAATCAAAGCGTTCTTCTAAGTTTGTGATGAAATTTATTCAAAATCACAGAATCTGAGGTGAAAGGGACCTCAGATCATCTAGGGGACTGTTTCTCAACCATGGCTGCTCGTGAGAACCACTGAGGAGCTTTGAAAAAATTACAAGGGCTTCACACGCAGGGGGTGAGGGTTCAACCCCTGCTAGGGGAACTAAGATCCCACGTGCCAGGCAGCATGGCCAAAGGAAAAAAAGAAAAGAAAAATTGAAAACTTACCTAGCCCTACTGCTAAAAAGTATGATTTAATTGGCCTGGGGGTAGTGCCCAGGCACTAGTAGATTTTAAAAGCTCTCCAAGTGGTTCTAAAGCATGGCCAGGGTTGAGAATCCCTGATGTAATCCAGTCTTCTAACAACCCCACACCCATTTTTCAAATGGAGGTGAAAGAACCTGACCAAAAGGATCAAATAACTAATTTGACACAGAGCTGGGGTAGACCTGCTCTTTCTAAGAAACCATGGTCTTTCCATGTAAGCTACTCTACCTAGGACAGTGGGGTTTCTTCCCTCTCCCCCTCCCTTCCCTTTTCCTTTTGCAAGAAACAAACATTCTCACCTATCTCAAAGTAAATGAATTTCCTGAATATACTCTGCCTTGGAATCCCATTGCTTAATTCTTGACAGTCTAAACTAGGTCTGTTTCCCTGTATGCACTTGGTTCTTTTCTCTCAAAGAACTCTGGGAGGTTCATCAGGCATGGCTGCCCCTTAAATAAGCCATATTGCTTTTCCTCTGAGAGGCTGGACTCACTCAGCCCACCCTTTCCACCATTATCATCACCTGGGCCCTCTTTCAAGTCCCTGGCAAGGCTCACCTCTGATTCTCTTTCGGCTCCCTTAATTTCTAGTTTGTACCTGCCCTGCTATACCTCATGGACTTCCTAAACTCTTCCCATTTTGTGAAAGATGCCTTTTCCCTGAAGCAGCCTCTTTTACTCTGCCAGTTAGTCATGCCGGGTTCTTTTTTTCTTCCCCCAAGCAGCTGGTCTTTTGATGTTTGGCACACATTTATCTGGGCTTCCAATAAGATGTTTTTACATAGTTTCCAGGCTTCCTGGAGGTTATTGACTTTTTTTTTTAACTCTTCCATTCAATTTTTTCCTAATTTCTAACATTTGTTAGTTTCTTTTTCAAAAGTTGAATACCTGGCTGATGGATCTCTTTGATTTTCTCTCCCACCAGATTGCTGAATTAAATGCATCAGAAATTAAATATAATATTTCAAATTACCTCCAGGATGGAATCACTTCATGAATTTTCTGCACTTTCATGTTCTCTATAGTAAGAAACAGATGTTTAACCAAGTGGAATTGAAAATGCTAGTTTTTACCTGTTCACATTTTAGTGTGTCTGCTTATATTAAAAAACATTTTTCTTTTCTGGTCACACTGCATTGCTTATGGGATCTTAGTGCCCTGACCAGGGATTGAACCCAGGCCCTTGGCAATGAAAACATGGAGTCCTAACTACTGGCCCGCCAGGGAAGTCCCTGCTTATATAAACTATCGATATTCTGAAGCCTGTGTTGTTCATCTTGATAAAGACAACAAATAAGATTTTTTTTTAAGGTCATTGATGTGCATCAAACAGCTCTATATGCTGAATCTAAGGTGTTCAATTACTCTTCTCCATTTCTTTAAACTGCCTAATCACAAAAATCTCAATTGTTTGTTTCTTAAAGAAACCAGGAAGAAAATCAGAATTCTGAATCCTTCTGAAAAATCTGTATGACACTCAGTTATTAATGAAGTGGTAAAGATGAGTAGTCCCATCAAAAAATAAAAACAGTCTCCAAGTTATAATAACATTTCTAGGAGGTTTACTCTAAATTTACTGCTTTTCAGACTGTTTAGACCTAAAAGTTTCCCAGGAGAGCAAGAGAACATGGGATGACGATCTATCTATTATCAAGGCAGCATAATTTGATGATAGCCCTGGTGTCCTGCCAGACAATGCGATCTAATCGTCTATGTGACTCCCTCCCCGCTCCCACCATACACACACTTGTTTAACAAATACTTCACTGCACTCCTGTACCTGGGACCACTGGGCACACAAAACACCAGGAGCTGCCACGTGCCCTCGGTTTACTTACAGCTGAGGCAAGAAGACACACATGTGCCTGCATACACGATGAACTAGGATACAAGACAGCTGGGGTGCAAAGACCATGGATCTGATTCAAGCCAGGGTTTCAGAAGAAGGCACATAACCCTGGGGGGTTCAGGAGTGACTCAATGAAACAATCATTTGAGATGCCTGAAGCCAGGGAAGCTGGAAGAGGAGGAATGACTCCACTCACAGCACTGCTGAAGGAGGGGGACAGACAAGAGGCAGGTAGACCAGTTAAGAACTATTTAAAACAGCCTCCCTACCTTTATCCCCCTTGCCTCACCAACCCTGAACTCCCAGTGCCACTAGTTAGTTATCTTCCAGAAACAGTGTGACTAATAACATTCCCCTCCTCAGAAGCTATCTTTGGCTCCCCATGGCCCAGGAAATACAATTTACAGTTAACATTAGATTGTTTCCATTAGGGTACAGCATCAGCATAGTGCTGTGATGATGAACTTGAACTAGTTACTCGTTCTTTCATGGGCTTCCCAAGTGGTTCAGTGGTAACGAATCTGCCTGCAAATGCAGGAGACACAGGTTTGAACCCTGGATCAGGAAGATCTCCTGGAGGGGTGCATGGCAACCCACTTCAGTATTCTTGCTGGGATAATCCCATGGACAGAGGAGCCTAGTGAGCTACAGCCCATGGGGTCACAGAGAGTGCACAAGTATAGGTTCTCTCATAGCCTATGTTTTCAAAACCAGCCATCTATGGGAGTTGGGACGATCACGTCTAGGACCAGGCCCAGCGAAAGCACTTAATAGCCACCCATCTTTTCACTGAGACCAAAATGCATTTTTGGAAAACATATATTGCAACCAATTCAGTGCTAAAACAGATGATGTTATTCAGGAGCCAACTGACTTAGATGAACACTGATGCTGTTTCCCTTGTTGAGACAACAAAAGAAAACTTCCTTTTTCATTCCTCAGTCTAGTCTCCAGCTAATCCTGAAATTGCATGCAACCCAATGTGAGTCAAATCAAAAAGGAAAATAGTAATTATGCTGAATCAAACATTTTATATTTGTATGTTCTAACTAGAGACTGGGCTGTGTAAGCTAGAACTTTTCCTAAATTCTTTTCTGAGCATGTCCAGGAAACTTGGGATAATTTCTATACTGACAGGTGAGAAAAATCACAAGTTCTCAGCAAAATCTAACCCACAGAGTTAAAGTATTTAAGAGGTATTACAACCTTGAAGACATGCTATGTGTCTTACATGTAATAATGCAATAGCAGAAAGTATTCCTACTTCACCAACACACATTCTCCCACGTAATCCTAGCATAGCTTATGTGATTCCCTTGGAGATATACACATGAGCATGCATGCAAATGGGAACAGGGAAACAAAACTCCCAGATCACAACTATGATGCCAAGTTCTCCTTGGTAGCCTTCGATCTCACCTTGGCAAGCTTAAGGTTTCTAACCAAACTGGCTCACTCCTCAAGATAATTTCAAGCAAAGATTAGATGAGTAATAAAATGTCAACTGTTGCATGTCCTTTATCCTGTCCGTATGGAGGGAGGCACAATGAGAATGCTAAAATTTGACAATTTTTCACCATAAATATTTTCTGTTTTAAGTACTGAACTACCATTAGTGAGTTAATACGCCAGTCCCAAATCCCTTCTCCCCTGAACTCCCCAGGCCCTCCTTTCTCCTCACCTGCACCACTCATATGGTACTTATCACACACCATGTTGTATTCCCATCATGTGTATACACAGCTTATCTCCCTGTTACCTCGGAAGGTCCTAGTGGCAGAGCCCTCTTGTCCTCTTTGCTGCCTCCATGATGCTGAGTGCCTCCACGGAAAATCGCACATAGTACGTGCTCCAGAAGGTATGCCCTTTGAAAGCTGAATAAAAATCTATATTTTGTGTTAAAGATCCCTTTTGATCATGGCGTCTGAGCTGCCCATTATTTGGTAAGTACAGGGGTCAAGCGGATAGGCAATGCAAAAAGACCTAGGTTGGAGGCCCTGTCAGCCTGATGTGTTCCCTGACACCCTTGAGAGCACATCAAATTATCTTAATTATGATCTTAAAAGACTGAGAGTCCTTAAGAACATGGAGTAGTCTCAAAGCCTGTTCAAACCTCTAGAAGGCAAGTGCAAGGCTGTTGGGAATCAAATCTTCAACTTGGGCTAAGCCTGGGGCTAGGCACTCCAGACATCGTGACCCTTTGCCTGGAAAACAATCACGGACTTTTTGCACTTAAGAAAATACACACACCTCCCGCCTCAACCAAGGAAAGTGCCTGGCAGTTAATTCATTCAAATCACCCCATTGACTATGGTCTCCCAAATGACCAAAATTATCTGAGTGAAGCATAGGGGAGACAAGGACAATGTAGGCATCTGGAGAGGCCAGGGTGATAGTAAAGATTACCCCTGTTTCTATACTGACCATCTAAAGGTATTTACTTGGGTCTGTCTGTGTTGTGACAGTGTCCTAGACTCAAATGAATGCCTCTAACACTCCACATTTTTGAGCCATTCAGTCATGCATTTTTGTTATTGTTGAAAGTGGTGCGAAATTGCACTGCATGAGCTAAAGTCCTTGGTGGTCTTCCAAGGATTCCAGCTAAAAAGGCACTTCCTTTGTTCCTCGGGAGAATGCAGTCCAGTAGGTCATTCAAAAGGGGAAATAAAAGCAGCAGCCCTGGGAGGGAGATGAAGGACAAGACAAAAAGGATAAAATGTTTTGGGTGTGAGCACATTAGCTTCCATTTCCTGCTGCTGGTCACTAATAACGCTCCTATCTTTAGGGGGTATGTCCAGAGAAACATCTATGCAAAAATATTCCTCAGGTGTTTTCTGGGGACCATGACAATTGAAGGGAACACCTAGCACTGTCCTTGAGCACCCTGCAAACTTCCTTTTTCCTGAGATGCTGGCTGGGAAAGATGTCCCTCCCTGGCAAGGCTGCACAGAGCAAAGCTGGAGAAGGTGGGGAGGGCAATTTCAGCACCCACTCCCCCAACGCCTCCGGTGCACCTCAAAGGCACATACTGTTTTGCATGGGCAGAAGATGGAAACTTGTCACATTCCCATTAAGTGCATCGCTGCATCTATCCCTTCAAAACGTGGGAATGACAACTGTAACCTTCACGCCAATCATCTCTGCTGGGCCCCGGGGCCCAACCCGTGCAGGGCACAAAGACCCTAGGTCTGACCTGTGGAGCCTCCAAGCTTCAGTGGCTGCTGGCTTAACTTTACTTTTTCAGGAGGGGCGGGAGAGAGAAGGGAAAGAAAGAGGGCTTTTTAGGGCTCTCCAGCCAATAAACTCGTGCCGCTGAGAAGACAGAGTTGAGCTCCCCAAAAGACAAGCAGCTCAAGGGCAAACACTCTCTAATCAGTAATGTGCGAGTTACTTGATAACTGCCAGGTGCCCTGTGCTCCTAGGCTGCTCCACCGATTTCTTGGGTTCTATTTCTAGATAGATGCTGGTCACACTCTTAAAAGTGCCCAGCAACTTCCCTCAATTACCTTTGTAATTTATGTGTAATTGATGACTGCACTTAATCTCCAAGGGTATTAATAGCCCTTTCCAAAAATGACCCCCGAGTCTTCCTAAGCCTTTGGAAGCTCCTGGTTGAAATTACAGTATTTCCTCTGGGGCTGCCGCCCCCTGCCCGCCCCACCCGGGTGACCAACACCGCGAGGCAAAGGCGCGCTCTGCTCACTTCCATGAAAGGTTCGGAATGGAGCCTGGCCCCCGGGGCTCGAATCGCTCATTTCTCCGTTAGGTTACGCTGGCCATCGGCCAGCTACATTCGTGATTCTTTCTGAACCCTCAGGGCGAACAGGCAGGCTACCTGGCCCGGCGCGGCCCGCGGGGGCTGCATGGAACAGTTGGCCTCTCTGCGAATGCTTGAGTGCCACCCAGAGGGGACCGGCCCGGCCACCGCCGCCTGCCTGTAGAGGAGGGCCGAAGGACACCCGACGCAAAGCTGCCTCCCGGCGCTCGGAGAAGGGCTTTCACAAACACCCCACGCATCCCCAGCGCCGAAATCCGGGCAACTTTTTCACTGGCTAACCCCGTCTCTATTTGCATAACCATCTCCAAACTGAGATTCAGGTTTCCTGTAATCAGTCCTTTCAAAGGTTTGTAATTGAAAGTGCAATTAACCCTTAAAATGAGGTGAGAAAAAAAGAAAGGGGGATACCCTTCTCGTCCAACACCTTCCGGAAAGCAGGAGAGTTCCCAAAAGTCAGGGTTTGGAGGGCTGGAGAGTCGTTTTTCTTTTTAAAGGCCACTTCTAAAGCCGCTGGAGCTACTAAAAGTCCTAATCCATGTCAGGGGTGGGAGAGGCGGGGAGTGGAGAGAGGCGGGGAGATTTTAAAGAAAATCAATGAAACATCAACTGAAATTCCACGTTTCGCGCCCCCGGGAATCTGGCAAGCTCTAGAAACCCCCCTTACTGGCGGCCCCCACCCCCACCCGACCTCTAGTCACCCCGACAACAAAGCAGGGAGCCCAGTAAGGAGTTCAACCCGGAAAAGGCGAGGGAGCCGGTGACACGCACTTTGCGGGCCAGAGTCCTCTAGGGCTTCCAGGGACCCGGGAGACCGTGGGAGAGGATTGGGGGATGAAAGCACAGCGCGAGAGTGACACCGGGCAACTCCGGGATGCCCCTCCGCCCGCGGCGCACCGGGGGCCGCCGCGCCGCGGGGCACGCTCTGCACCGGGGCTCGCTCCAGCGCGCCCGTCCATTTCTCCGTCTCGACTACCTGTGTCCGGCGGCGCGGAGACCGGCGGGGCAAGGGGGCTGCAGCGGCCCCTTCTCCAGGGTGCCCGTCTCGGAGCTCGCCTCCCGGGGGCTCCCACCTACCGTTGATCTCGTGCATGGGGGCATCGTTCTTGTCGAAGCCTTTGGACACGTAGAGACGTCGCACTTCCGAGCAACTTTTCGACTTGGGCTCGGCAGCCAGCAGCGCGGCGCTGAGCGCGGCCAGGGTGCAGAACAGCGCGGGCAAGCCGAACCGTGCCATGGTGCGGGCCGGGGCAGACGCGCTCCCACCTTTGGGACCGGACAGAAAGTGGCGGGCGGGCGGGCTCGGAGACAGGGCTCGAGAGCGGAGTCAGAGGGCGAGGGAGTTGGAGTTGGAGGAGGAGAGCAGGAGGAGACGCGGGGCGAAAAGTGGAGCTGGGCCTCGCGCGTCAGGCAACGGTCCCCGGTGCCAGGCGCCCGGCCCGGGGAACAGGAGGAGGAGGAATTCGTGGAGGCGCTGCGCGGCCCAGAGGGAGGCGGAGGCGCGGGCCGGTGACCTCCAGGCTCCGCGGGGACAGCGACCCGGGCGAGCTGGTCGGCGGCGGGACAGGGGCGCGGGGAAGGAGGGGAAGGTGGCAGGCGCCGCGGGGGCCGAGGAGGGCGTGGGCGGCGGCGGGCGCTCGCGGCGCGCGGCTCGGGCTGCCCGGCGCTTGTCCGCTCCGCTGGCTCGACTCGGCTCGGCTCGCTCTGCCCTCGGCCGCGCGGCTGTGCCCTCTTCAGCTCTACCGCTGATTGACTGGCCGGCGTGCGCGGCGACGCTCGACAAACTTGGCCCAGCGGGCGGCACTCAGGGGGAGGGGCGGGCGGCGGCGGCGGGGGGGGTGCCGGAGACGGGCGGGAGCACGCAGGGCCGGGACGGAGAAAACCTGGAAGCGGGGTTGGATCCGGAGCAACCAAATCCACTTCCTAGGGGGCCGCACCGGGCGCGCGGCGCTCCCTCGCGCGACACGCCCCGCCGGACTCCTCCCTCCTCCCCTCCTTCGGGGAGGCGGGGAGTCTGCCCGCCGCCCCCACCCGGAGAGGACCGGCTTACTTCTCCTTGTCGAAAGGCCCAAGTCCCTAGGGATCGGGCCGAGAGCCTGGGACTTGAAACCCGCGTCCGAGTCCTAGGCCTTCTGCCCGCGGCCCCCTGACCCGCTGACCGCGGGTCAAAGCCGGACCAAGCCCTCTGGTCTCCGTACCTACCCCCCCTCAGTGCATCCCCTCCCACCCACCCCCACCCCCCGCTGCCGCCCCGCAGCCAGGAGGACGCTCCTCACCACCCAGCTCCTGGGCTGGGAATGGAAAACGCTGGCATTAATCTCATTGTTTGCTGCAGGCAGCCTAGGGACTTGTGACTACGAGCTGGCCCTAGAGCCTCACCTGGCCACCTCAGCCCTGCTTTCCATCAAACGGTGCTCACCTGTTTGGAAACCTGGCAGACATTCTCAGCCCACCCCCACCCCCCCACCCCACCCCCAAGCTGGTTCTGCTACAAGTCTAATCAAACCCCTAAACCGGGAGGTTCTGGACCCCCTCCCCCACCCCCGCGTGGGCGGGGTGGGGGACGTGCTGGCAGATTCAGGGTTGACCTTGGAAACCTTCTGGCCCAAACTCACTTTCTGGCCCTAAATCTCCTGTACGAAGGGAAACTGAGGCCCAGAGAAAGAAAGTCACTTGTCATACGGCTGGGGGTGCTCCCAGATTCAGAGATGACTCCCAGGTCACATGGAATAAAAGTAGCCAAGGACCCCCGAGTTTCCCTCTGCCCTTGAGCCTCTTGACAGAAACTCAGACCTCTCTAGGACCCCGTCTCCACGTAGCCACCTGAAAACTGGAAATGGGTGAGTCTTCCCACCTCCTAAGCTTCGTCAGATTCCATTAATGAATGTTTTTGAAGCTCCCAGAGCTCCTTAATGAAGGGAACTGTGCAGATTGGGAACTTGTCATTACCCTTGTTATTGTTACAATCTGCTGTAAGAGGTTAGGGCGAGAAGTGCCTCAGACACCTCGGGAGTGTGCTGGGAACTGGGCAGATAAAAGGGGCTGGAACTTATTATTTGGCTAGACTCTCAATTCCCATAAAATTACATAGGATGAAGATATGAACCATCATTACAATTATCACCCTCATAGGGTTTGTTGAGACACCCCCACACACACACACTGTTGTTTGTAAACCTGGTTGATGTGGTTGGCTGTGAGGAGCTGTAGAAAGTAGCTAGCTGTTGTTTTGAAAGCTCACTATAGACTCTTCTATATTTTATTAACTCTTGGAGATCATCAGCATAAACAGACGGATTGTGACCCATCTGTAAGTGGGACTTCCAGTTTCTGTGGGTTGGCAGAATGGTTAACTCTGCAACTGTGAGAGGACTCTTTCTAAACATGCAAACTCCAGTACAAATGAATTTTCTGCCATTTTCAAGGGACTTTCAAATGGTCCAGGTTTTCCTTAAACTGATAATCATCAGGTCCTTAAGGCATTGCTAGAACTCAGCCCAGCAACTGTAACTTTCATTCACTGATGCATTTGCTTAAAGATGTTCTTTCCCAAAGAGAATACGATCTGAGATGGGACCAACGTTAATAATAAAATGAAACCCAACCTCCTTAAATGAGAAAAAGATACTCCCAAATTATGCAGCCCAAATCATAGAAAACTTTCTTTCACACCAAGTACAGGGTGAACTCATTCCTTGTCCCCCATTTTACTCCAGCTCTTCCTGTTCATATATTATTAACCAAAACCTGAGCCTTTTCCACCAGAAACAGTAACCTCTGGCTAAAAACGAATCTGGACAAGTCTGAACTTTACCACATGAGGCAGGAACCCCAAACCCTGCTCAGAGGCAGCTCCCACTTCAAAGCCTCCTTTCATTTAAATACAAACAGGGTGAACAACTGGCAATCTGCGAAACAAATACCATCTAGCTTCCCTTTTCTGATGGCCTGTAGCTCTCCTCCTCCCCATCCCCCTCACTCCCATTCCAGTTTTTCTGAACTCCTTAGTGGAGATGCACCTACTCTGTAAGTTCTCTGAATGCCAAAAAATGGACTGGGGGCTGACAGGTAGAGTGCAGGAGTCAACAACTTCTCAGGATAATCAACTTTCATATTGCCTTTTGGATTTGGTTTTTCAAGTAAATAAAATACACTAACCAGGAATTGCCTGGTGGTCCAGTGATTCGGACTTTCGATTTTACTCATGGGGCTGGGTTCCATCCCAGGTCAGGCAAATATGATCCTGCAAGTCACCTAGTGTGGCCAAAAATAAAGTGTACAATTTGGTGGCATTTAATTCATTCACCATGTGTGCTGCCATCACCACTAACTAGTTCCAGAATATTTTCAACATCTCAAAAGAAAACACATTAAGCAATTAAAGTCCATTCCCTTTTTCCCCCTAACCCCTAACAACCACTCATCTTCTTTCTGTCTCTATAGATTTGCCAATTCTGGACATTTTGCATAAAAGGAATCATATTATATGTGGCCTTTTGTGTCTAGCATCATTTTTTGTTGTTGTTGTTTTTTAAAGATCCACCCATGTAGTGGCATGTATCAGCATTTCCTTTTTGTGGATGGATAGTATCCCATTTTATGGATACACCACTTTGGGTCATAGAGTACTTTAGAGTTTGCAAAGTGCTTCTAGGCACACTGTAATAGAAAATTTTAGTGATTTTGAAAATAGATCAGCAGACTGAGTCTCACTGAAGTTATGTGGCTTATCCACAGCCACAGAGCTCTTAAGTAGCTGAACCAAGACTGAAAAAAAAGACCTTTGACTGAATCCCATATGTGTTCAGTTCAGTCGCTCAGTTGTGTCTGACTCTTTGCGACCCCATGAACATGCCAGGCTTCCCTGTCCATCATCAACTCCTGGATCATCATCAACTCCTGGCTCAAACTCATGTCAATCAAGTCAGTGATGCCATCCAGCCATCTCATCCTCTGTCGTCCCCTTCTGCCTTCAATCTTTCCCAGCATCAGGGTCTTTTCCAATGAGTCAGTTCTTCGCATCAGGTGGCCACAAGTATTGGAGCTTCAGCATCAGTCCTTCAATGAATATTCAGGACTGATTTTCTTTAGGATTAACTGGTTGGATATCCCTGCTGTCCAAAGGACTCAAGAGTCTTCTCCAACACTACAGTTCAAAAATATCAATTCTTCAATGCTCAGCTTTCTTTATAGTCCAACTCTCACATCCATACATGACTACTGGAAAAACCATAGCTTTGACTAGACGGACGTTTGTCGGCAAAGTAACGTCTCTGCTTTTTAAAACATGCTGTCCAGGTTGTTCATAGCTTTTCTTCCAAGGAGCAAGCATCTTTTAATTTCATGGCTGCAGTCACCATCTGCAGTGATTTCGGAGCCCGAAAAAATAAAGTCAGCCACTGTTTCCACTGTTTCCCCATCTATTTGCCATGAAGTGATGGGACCGGATGCCATGATCTTAGTTTTTCTAATGGTGAGTTTTAAGCCAGCTTTTATAGTCATATGCATGCGTGCTTGCTAAGTCACTTCAGTCATGTCTGACTCTTTGCGACCCTATGGACAGTAGCCCACCAGGCTCCTCTGTCCTTGGGGTTCTCCAGGCAAGAATACTGGAGTGGGTTGCCATTCCCTACTCCGGGGGATCGTCTCGACCAGGGGATTGAATCCTTATCTCATGTCTCCTGTGTTGGCAGATGGGTTTTTTCCCACTAGCGTCACCTGGGAAGCCCAAATCCCATATGAATGTCCCTATTCCAGATTAATAAATGTTCATTGAGCAGCTACTACATGCCAGGTGCTACCCAGCCTGAGAGGGAGGAGAGATATGTATTTGGTAGAGTTGGTTTTTCCAGGTGAGGCATTTCTCCTGAGGTGGCACTGGGGTCGCTCGCTGGCAGGCAGAGAGAACAAAGTATATACTCACTGCTGCTGGCTTCCAAGCCAGAAACTACTCAAGACATGTTTACGCTCTCAGCTTTGGGATGAGATGGCCAAGAGATGGCCCGCTGAGGAGCTGCTTTGGTTGCCAAATATGCGGATGAGGAGTAGGATGTGGCTTCCTTCCTTAATATTTGATTGTCTTACAGCCCTCCAGTCTCTCCTCTACCATACCCGGCCATCCCACAGCCATCACAGTGAGCCTTTCACATCACTTGAACAATGTCCCTCCCCTGCTTAACCCTGCACTCTCCCCTCATCGTACCATATTGCTTGCCAGGTCAATTGGCAAATCACTCGATAGCTCTGGATTTTTGCTGTTGGGCCAGAGTCTCCATTACCAGCTTTCTCACTGGCCCTTCCCTACCGTGTATCTAGTGCTTGGCCCCACAAGAATGCATCACCATTCTCCATCATGCCTGCATCCTCACCCTGCCCCTGCTGGGAATACTTTTCATTTCCCTCCATTCCTTGGACAAGTCGTTCATACTTTTCCATCAAAATTCAGCTAAGGAAAGAAATTCAGCTGAGGGGACTTCCCTGATGGTCCAGTGGCTAAGACTCCTCACTCCCAGTGCAGGGAGTCCAGGTTCAGTTCCTGGTCAGGGAACTAGATCCCACATGCCAAAACTTAAGAGTTCACATGCCACAGCTAAAGATCCTGCATGCAGCAACTTAGACCTGGTGCAATCAAATAAATATTAAAAAAGAAAAACAGAACTCAGCTGAGATAGCACCTCTTCTTAGAATACCTTCATGGATCTGCATCCCCCACACAAAAGAGCTGATGGCTCCTGCTTCTAGGCCTCCAGAGCCCTGTCTATACCAAATGACTACCACACTTGCGCCTTAGCAGACGTCCTGATTTCTCTCGGGATTCTTTGACCCCACCCCCAGCAGCCTCCAATGGGTCTTTACACTTTTCATTTGAATGCCTCTTGCCTGATGGGCAGTTTTCCAGGGGGAAAAGGACCTAGAATTGTATCTGAAATCTGATTTTTTGGTTTTGGGTGCACAGTGCAGCTTGCAGTATCTTAGTTCCCTGAGCAGGGAGTGAACCTGGGCCACGGCAGTGAAAGTGTCAGATCCTAACCACTGGACCACTAGGGATTCCCACTAGGGAATTTCCAGAAATCTCCTGTTGCTTAAATGTTAGTGATTACTTCAGAACTCTTAAAAGTTTACTGGACAAATTAAACCTGTCTTCAGCCTAGATCTCACCAAGAAACTTTCCTCCCTTGCCCCTTTTCAAGCAACCAAGTGGACTTCCCAGGTGGCTCAATGGTAAAGAATCTGCCTGCAATGCAGGAGACACAGGTTCAATCCCTGATCTGAGAAGATCCCACGTGCTGTGGAGCAGCTGAGTCCGTGTGCTATAACTAGAGAAGAGCCCCTTCAGTAGCAAAGACCTGGCACAGACATAAATAAGTTAATTAATTTTAGAAAAAGAATGAAAACTTGAAGAAAAAAGAAAGCAACCAACCAACTGCTGTATTCTGACTGCTTCCTGTACGCAAAAGTTGGTTCTGCAAAGGCCTTAGAAATTCCAAAGACCAGAGACCTTTGTGAAGCTGGCACCCTGCTTAGGGAGGTAGGATACATATCCATGTGGAGAAAGACACTAGCGAAAAAAAAAACACAAGGCAATGCACAGCCCTTAGGACACTCATCCCAATTTGCTGTTTGTTCCATGGATGCCACTCTTCCTCTTGGTCCCTCTGCAAATTTACAGAAGTGCCAGCAATAGAAGGATCAGTGACTTTGAAGAAACCGATGGATGTTCTCTGTTCCTGTCTCCTTATTCCTTACCTCCCTTCAGCATTCTTTCTCTAGCGCCTGAAGTTCGCCTCAGTTTCTCTTCTCTGTGAGAGCTCATTTGTGTTTACAGAGTTAATCACCAGCTCCAGGTACCTTGCCACACTTCCCTGTTTGTGCCAGTGTTGTCTACTGTTATCCCAGGGCCATAGTTGTCACACTTCTCTCTTCATTAAAAACCCAAACCGAGTCTTCCTTTCCACTCAACCTCCATCATCTCTTGTCCAAGTTCCATTACATCTTGTCTGGACTGTAGAGCCAATGCCTAAGAGATCTCCAACCTTTCCCTCCATCCATCCACCCAGGAACTATCACAAAATTAACCTTCCTATAGCATGATTTCCAAGTGTCACACTCTTTGGTGAAAAAGAATTCCATGGGAAGGCAATCTCATGCTAATAACATATTTGTTTAGTGCAGCAGAGTTTAGGTATTGCTTCCACATGTATTATCTGTGAAGTCTGCATTATTTTCCATAATTTATGGGTGAGGAAACTGGTTCTGAGTATTAAATCAAGGCCCTCTTGGTTTGAGTCCAAGTTCAATGACACAGTCACTTCTCACTATGCCCCAAGCCCAAAATATGCCCAGGAAAACTTCCAAGACAGTGCAAGGCTGATGTACAAATGAGTAGAGAAGGTAGGTCTCCCTTTAGACCATGAAGGATGGGGAAGAATCACTAGGCAGAGAGGAGTGGGAGTTTTGAGGCCAGTGATGACAACATTTTGACCAAGTACAGGCTCATCTGGATGACTGTCAGGAAATACAGTGCCAGATAATGGTGGTACAATACCCTGGGAAAAGATAATGTAAGTTGAGTCAAAGGTGCAAGTAGTGCATTCAAAAGACTGAAATGAGGAAGTGGAGGAGGCATAGAATGGACTGAAAAAGGCAGGTTAGGCCCTGGCAGTCTTTTTCAACCAAGTGATGAAGTCCCAACAAGTCTCATGTGGGTGTTCGATATGAAGAGCAGAAAATAAATATAAGACAGAAGAAAGGTAGTGTTGCCCAGTGAAGAAGGCGAGTCTAAAGGTTCAGGCAGCCCGAGAGCTAAATCCTGGCTCTGCTATCGCCTGTCTGTGTGTCCCTAGATAAGTAACTTACCCTATTCAAGGCTCCCTTTTCTCATGTGTCACGCCGACTCTGTGAAGATTACAGTGGGAAACTGCATTTGGGATGCCTCCATGCAGTTGCCCGTAACCATCATGTGTTCCTTTGTAGAGCTGAGTACTCTTCCTTTGTGTGGATGTACCGCAGTTTGTTAACCTATTCCCTAGTTGACGTTTAGATTGTTTCCAGGTTTTGGTGATTATGAATAAAGCCAGTAAAACATATGAGTAAAAAAAAACAAAACAAAACACCAAAACATATGAAAAGCATTCCTCTTGGCCTGGAGCATGTCAGATTCCTTTTAGTGCCCTCAGCTCCAGGCATGGAGGATAAAATACAAATATATTGAAGTAATCAGAAAGCACTTAGCATACAGCCTGGTGTAAAGCATTCATTTATTTGTCTATTCACTCATTCCTTCCTTCAACCCATTTTTAGAAGATAAACACTAAATCTTTGGGAATATATTTTTGAATAAAACAACATCTCTTCTCTCATGGAGCCTAAAAGTTGGGGCTCAATCAACATGAGCTAATATTGTTGTTATTATGGTTATATGTGTTTGCTCAGTCACTCAGTCATGTCTGACTCTTTGTGACCCTATAGACTATCGCCCAATAGGCTCCTCTGTCCATAGGATTTCCCAGGCAAGAATATTGGAGTGGGTTGCCATTTCCTTCTCCAGGGGACCTTCCTGACCCAGGCATTGAACCTGTGTCTCCGGCATTGGCAGGCACGTTCTTTACCACTGAGTCACCTGGGAAGCCCAGTGGTTATTATAAATTCCATCTACTTAACAGTTTGCTCTAATCCAGCCCTATCAGCATTGAATGTTGTTTAGCATGACAATAAATTGGTCTAATAATTTTGTATTGGGATACATGAATTATCACTGGTCCATAATCAGCATTGAATTATAAATTATACAAGTTGTAGAGCAGAGAGGGATCTGAGTTACTTTCATACAGTACTCTCTCACTATAGGGAAGATGTTTATTATCCCCATTTTCCTGATGAGACAACTGAGGCCCAGAGAGTAACATGGACATTTTTAGGCAATAATCACATATTCACTGATATTGATATTTTCTCATACTTTACTACTGGGGCAAAAGTTTCATAAAGTCTGTAGCTTCTGTGTAAATTCCAACTAATGTCTCATGCTTGTAGAAGAACAAAAACCAGGGGTTGTATGGGAAAGAGATCTTTGGTCTCTGGTATTAGTGTTCTGTACACCTAAGCTCTTATTTATAGTCTAATTTATAAAGAGGATTTCTAATTACTGGGGGAAGTGTGGGTACATTTTTCAGTGGGTACATTTCCATGTGATGGCAAAATTGTTGCCATAGATATTCATTACTCTAGCTTGTTGACCATGATTTGACCTACAGCTTTAGATATAAAATATGTATTTCAATATAGTTAAGAGTTCCATCTCTAATTTACCCACTGGACATAAATGGTTCATATATGGAAAGAAAATTATTTCTTCATATCACTTTGATTAAAAATACTAATAACTCGGTGTTTGGTACTTAGATTGTGAAAGCATTCTGGAACATTTGTTTTTCAAAATTGTTTCTATAACTTCCACATCTCGCCTAGCTGATGAGAAAATTGCACAGACAAAAGGTAGCATGAAGGCAGGAAACCAGCAGAGGCTTCTAGACTGTGAGATCTGGAAGGGACCTTGGCATTTGTTTAGTCAGTCCACCTCAAACTTGACCTTTCCTTTTGGTTTGAAGTTTCAAGCCAGCAAAAGACTGTCAGACACAAAAACATAGGTTCTGACTAGAACAGTGGTCATAGTAATGATGTTTGTCCAAGCTGCGTGCTTCTACTCAGGATTGACCTGACAACACCAGGCTCCTAGGTATAGGGAACACTGTGGCTCAGTGTGCCAAAGGACACTCAGGGACATGTGACATTGCCTAGTGTATTTTATATTCATTCTCAACCTTGTTTGGAAAAACAGACAAGGCATCTGATGCTGAAAGCACTCTCCCCAACACTGGCCCTGAACATTCTAAAACCAGTTCCTTCTCTGTGAGGATCAGGACACTGAGCGACAAACCAAGGCCCCATTAGAAAGCTGCAGAATGTTTTAAAGGGACAGAAGGAAATTCTTAATGAAGTGTCAGTTTAGCCCAACAGGTTTTTGGACTTGCACTTCAAACCTGAGAAGTCTGAATGAATGCCTTTTCTTTTCTTTCTTTCTTTCTTTCTTTTTTTTTTTTTTGGTCTCCTCCTCTTCTTCTTTTTCCCTAGCACCATCATCCCTGCTTTTATGTGAAGAGACAATGTGCATTTTTAAGAAGACCCAGCAGGGAGCAGGCATTTTTATTCCAAAGAGATACCACAGATAAAAAGAGCTGAAGAGAGTCAGGGTCAGACATAGTTTGACATTTGTCATTTTCTAACCAGTGATGGGTAAAGTCTACGGAACGGCTGCTGTTGCTGCTGCTCTAACAATAACGCATTCAAATGAGCAAAGAAACCATTAAACCTGGACAGACATTCCGAGCCCCTTGCTGAATCCAGGCTGCACAGGCAGCACAGGGGGTTGGCCTTTCCCATGTCCCTCTCTGCTGACATCTTCCCTCACCCAGACTGACTTTCCAGAATTCAGCCGGCCATGCATGCGGCTTGGTGGGTGGAGGTCGGGGGAGGACACACAGGAACTGGTAGAAATGATAAAGAGGCTCTACCCTGCTCTTCCACTTCCACTGCCTCCAAGAGAACCTTTCCTTTCTGCCCTTGACTCTTCAGGGTCAAGGTAAGGAGGCAGCTACACAATGTATCAAGAGAAATTTATTTTCATGTCAAATTTCCAATTTAAATGCTCTCATGTGGGACTTCCCTGGTGATCCAGTGGTTAAGAATCTGCCTGCCAATGCAGGAGACATGGGTTCAATCCCTGGTCCTACAAGATCCCACGTGCCGTGGACCAACTAAGCTCGTGTACCACAACCGTTGAGCCTGTGCTCTATAGCCCGGGAGCTGCCACTATTGAAGCCCATGTGTACAGAGCTGTTGCTCTGCAATAAGAGAAGCCACTATAATAAGAAGCCTGAGCCCGCAACTAGAAAGTAGCCCTGGCTTGCCTCAACTAGAGAAAAGCCCGCACGCAGTAATGGAAACCCAGCACAGCCAAAGATAAGTAAATAAATAAATAATTTACTTAAAAATAAATGTTATCATGTCTCTGACTCCTAACATTACTTCCTTTGAAGTACAGATTCATTGTCTACTTTTATTTTTTTCATATTTTAAAAGATTTTTATTATAAGACAGAAATGAGATGGACAGTACATGCTTTTAAAATACATAGACCTCTGTCTATACTGCTGCTGCTGCTGCTAAGTCGCTTCAGTCGTGTCTGACTCTGTGTGACCCCATAGACGGCAGCCCACCAGGCTCCGCCGTCCCTGGGATTCTCCAGGCAAGAACACTGGAGTGGGCTGCCATTTCCTTCTCCAGTGCATGAAAGTGAAAAGTGAAAGTGAAGTCACTGAGTCATGTCCAACTCTTAGCGACCCCATGGACTGCAGCCTTCCAGGCTCCTCCATAGGTGGGATTCTCCAGGAAAGAGCACTGGAGTGGGGTGCCGTTGCCTTCTCCGTCTGTCTATACTATATATGTGTATTTATGTTTGAGCATGTGTTTATATTTTAATGTATACAAGAATAGAATGCATTTAGTGGATTTTTGCCCCCCTCAGGTCCAAGTAAGCATGACATATGGTTCACAAGGAGATGGTTTTGTACATGTTTTTACTTTTAATACATATATGCAAATGATATGGTTTTTAAAATTTGCTGGTGTTAAGCAATATTTGAGACTTCCCTGCCCCAGTGGCTCAGCAGTAAAGAATCCACCTGCAACACGGGAGATACAGGAAACATGGGTTCAATCCCTGGGTCAGGAAGATCCCCTGGAGGAGAGTATGCCAACTCACTCCAAGAGAATTCTTGCCGGGAGAATCTCATGCCACAGGAGCCTAGTGGACTGCAGTCCATAGGGTTCCAAAGAGTCAGACGCGACTGAAGCCACTGAGCAGGCATCACAGGCAGTATTTATGAAAAAAGGATTTCACGAAAACCTGGGAGTGCCAGAATGTTCTATATCTTGATCCATGTGCTGATTACATGAGTGTATACACATGTAAAAATTCATCAGGCTGTATATACATTGCAGATGTATGTACTATATGAACGTTATGCAAGAGGGGAATACAAGCCACAACTATAATTTTTTTCAGTGGATGGGCTGAGGTGTGTGTGTGTACATAAAATTTGGAAACTTCTCTGTATTTTACAGTTAATATGTGTGACTTTTACTGTCTCAAAAATATTAAACATATATTAGGTTGGCCCCATCCTCTGAGCTGAATACTGTTAGATGTTGCACTTTTAAGATCCAATACTCATTTGGCTCCTTTGTTGTTTCTTTCAGGCTGGTGGAAGAGGTTACTGTCCTACCCTAGCTAACAGCTACTCTTTATTGAACTCTTCTCATCTCTACAGTTTCCATAAAAATATAATTTACCACCTTTTGAGCACCTGCTATGCGTTATTTAGACTTTGTGGCAACTCCATGAGGTAGGTTCTGAATCTTCATTTTACATATAAGTAAACTAAGGATCAGGGAGATTAAATCACTTGCCCGAGGGCACCCAGATGGCCTGTGGCCGAGCTGAGAACTGTGCTGATTCTGATAGTAAAGCCCTGCCCTTGACTGCCAGCCTATCCTTACAACACTGTTTACATAGCAGTGAGACCATGGGTGCTAGGGAGAGCCAGCAGTCAGATATGGCCTAGACTTATGAGCTAAGATGCTGACATACTTTTTCCCTCCTCCTTTTTTGTTTCAACTGACTTGGAATTCACGTAACATAAAATTATCCATTTATTATTATTATTTTTTGACTGTGGTGGGTCTTTGTTGCTGCGTGTGGACTTTTTCTAGTTGCAGCAAGCAGGGGCTACTCTTCGTTGTGGTGCGTGGACTTCTCATTGTGGTGGTTTCTCTTACTGCAGAGCACAGGCTCTAGGCACGTGGGCTTCAGTCGCTGCAGTGAGTGGGTCAGTAGTTGAGGGTCAGTCTTTAGAGCCAGGGCTCAGAAGTTGTAGCACATTGGCTTAGTTGCATATGGGATCTTCCCAGACCAGGGATCAAATCAGTGGACCTTGATTGCAAGGCAGATTCTTAACCACTGGACCACCAGGGGAGCCCTAAATTAACCATTTTAAAGTGGTTTAAAGCTGAGTGACATTTGGTGCATTCACAATGTTCTACAAGGACCACCTCTAATTAGGTCCAATCCTTTTCATCACCCCACAAACTCTTTACCCATTAAGTAATAACTCATCTCTCTCTCCTACTAGGCCCTAATAACCTCTCATATACTCCCTCTCTCTCTTAATTTCCGTATTCTGGACATTTCATATAAGCTGTTGTTCAGTCCCTAAGTCATGACCCCCATGGTTCATATAAGTAGGATCATACAATATTGGCTCTTTGATCTGGCTCATTTCATTGAGCATAATTTTTTGAGGTTTATGCATACTGTAGCATGTGACAGTACTTCATTCCTTTTATGGCTAATATTCCATTGTATGAATATGCACATTTTATTTATCCATTTATCAATTGATGAACATTTGGCTTTCCATTTTTGCATGCCCAGGAATTTATCCTAAATAAATAAGCAGGGAGATGCATAGAGATTTTTATAAGGGTATATATTGTGCATATATATACTGCAGTTTGTTAATCCATTCATCCTCTGCTATGAACATGCACACACATGTATTTTAGTACCAATTTCCAATTCTTTGGGGTATTAACATACTTTCTTTATCATGGATTGTATCCAGCTATTATAAGAGAAGTTTCTAGCCTGCTGCCCTCTGTGGCACAGTAGTTGAGGAGTCTGTATTTGGCAGATCTTGGAGAATGTCATAGTAAGAAGCCATTGGACCATGAATCTGGACATCTCTGATAAGTCCTAACTTGCTACTTCCCACTTTCTTTTATGTCAGTTTTGCCCCATTTTTTTTTTAAATTATTTATTTAGCTCTTCAGGGTCTTCGTTGTGGCACATGGGCTCTTCGTTGTGGCACATGGGCTCTTCACTGTGGCATGTAGGATCTTTAGTTGTGGCATGGGGGTCTAGCTCCCTGATCAGGGATCACACCTGTGCCCCTGCATTGGGAATGCAGAGTCTTAGCCACTGGACCGCCAGGGAAATCCACTGCCTACTTTCTTTACTTCAGTTTTCTCATCTCTGATATGTGAGCTCTGGAGTTCCTTCTGGTTCTGATGCTTGGTTTTTGCTCTAAACAAGATTCTAGCCCTCAAGAAATTTACAATTTAACTGGGCAAACAGGGCCACAGCATATGTGAAACACTAAGAATGAGTCTTCCTGGTGTTGGAAGAAAGGAGTTTTATTTCCATCTACCTTCTCCACTCAACATGAAGAAGCCCTTTTTGATGATTTTCAATTATTAATATTTTTTAATTGCAACAGCTGCTGCTGCTGCCAGAAATTTAGACATCTTAGGCACTGCTAAGTTGGGATATTACCCAGAGGGACCAAAGGCAGCAGTGAAAACAGAAATGTTACAAAGGTTGAAGTGCTGGGCTGTCAGCATGCCCCATTCTGGCTGCACAAAGCTCGCCCTTTACTAGGAAAGAGGAGCACCTGGCCACAGCCCTCCCCCTTCCCTAAGCAGAAGGAAAAGCAGGGCACTCTCTGAGGAAATGCGGCTCTCCCACCTGCATGGCAGCCTCTCCGCCCATTCCGCAAGGAAGCACAGCTACAGACTGCCCTGCGACCTGGCCGTTCTTTGCCCTCTCCCTTCTTTCAACTCTCTTGTAAATGTTACTTGACAATTGGATAAAAATCACATTTGAAAGAATGCACTGGACAATGTGCAGCAGGGACCCATTAAAACACTGCTTTGGTATGTACCAAAATATACTCATTTTCACAGATTTAAATACTTCTCAGCTCTCTCCAAAGGACTGCATGACAGATGATTTCAAAGAGAGTCACGTCTACAAACAGCAGACAGAAATATTATTTAGCAGATTTTCTGAAAGTTCTTCTGAGCCTTCCAGAACCCGTCTTTCCCCATGGGCTCTTTTATTTCTAATTTGTGGAGGCCCAAAGGGAAAAAAAAAAATCTCTCTTACTTCCTAGCAACCTCCGTATGTGTATTGTACAATATAGGAACTGAAAGAAATTCTAGCGCTATGGAGCTGCCTCTTGTGTTATTTTGAAAATACTACCCTGGCCTGAAAAATATGAATTACTGGCCCATCATAACCACTGAGCCAAAGGCCAGGATTGGGGCAGAGGAGGGGTTGTGTGAGTAAGAGAAGAATGAACTGATAGAGGAGTGGTCAGGAGAGTTATGAATCATATATGCAGCCATTTAGTAAGTTATGCTTTGATGAAAGAGATCAAAATAGGGACCATGCCCTGGACAACTTCTCTGTTTTCAAATTTTGAAAAAAGTCAAGCATATATTATAAGCCATAGCCCTGGCCTGGCCTCTGGGGGCATCCACTTTTGGCGAGCTATTAACTCACAAAGCAGGCCATGTATTAGATCCAGATAGCTTGTGGTCCTCATGGTCAGAGGAGGAGTCAGATGGCTGGGCCTTCCAGGGCTGGATTTAGTTATCCACACCAGGGAGACCTCTAAAGGGATGAAAAGACGGCGGAAGGCTTGTCACATCATCAGAATATCTTGAACAAAGGGGATGTGGAGGCTTTGCGGATGAGCAGAAGGAGGGCTGTGAGGGACATTTCAGCTTGCAGGAAGAGTGGATACAGGTGGAGAGGAGCAAGTGAGCTGAGCCAATGGGGTTGGCAGCCAGGAGCCCAGACTGGCTGGGTGGGAAGGATGCTCTGTAATGTCAATGTGACCCATCAGGTTGTGTGCTATCACTGTGCCAATGAAGACTGCCTTCTTTTTTCTTACTGTTAGCTTAACCCTGAAAAACAGTGATATTTATACCGTCTCTAATGTGTATTGACAAGGAGAAGGAGAAAAAACCTGAGCAAAGCAACGAGAGAGATCTCTCCCACTTTCTGGTTAACAGCACAATTGTGGGCTGTTGGACCAAAGCCATCCTACAAGTAGTTGGTGCATTTTCATCTCTTACAGTGAAATTTTCCTGTTTATTCCTCCCACTCGTGTTCTAGGATTTTATTTATAAAACTTTTGGCCTGCTCTTTAAAGTGTGCTTGCATGCCTGCCTCTGTGTGTGAGAGACTGACTGGGAAACTAAAGTACTCTATTGGGCTTTGCACTTCTGGAAAGCAGGCCCCACATACATTCCAAGTATTATAATTATGATCCATTAGGCATAAAGAGATGCAATATAGATGGTGCCCCTCTGTTCTGCCTGCACCAATCCTCCAGCACCGCCTCCTGGGCTCGTATCCATCCATTCTGTCCCAGGAAGGCCGCCTGTCCACCAGGGCCTGCTGCCAGGCTTGTCTGGGACTGGACCACCCTGACAGGTGACAACAAGTGTCCAGAGAGAGGCCACCAGCACAGCTGGGCACCTGGCACAGAGGTGAACTGGCCTGACAGGAAGGAAGTGCTTCCCAGACCCAACAGGGAGGAGGGGGTCCCCGTGCCCTGGTCTGTGGCTAGTGGCAGGGGCTGCAGGGGGCAGAGGCCTGGAGGAAGGGCGGTCCTGGCCCACACAGAGGCCACAAGGAGCCAGATGGCTTTCCTGGCTTCCTTTTCAGCCCCAGCCCAAGCCTGGTCAGTCAATCACTTGCCTTTCAGTGAGTGGGCTGAGACTCAGAGATGGGCCATCCCTCTGGCTGCAGTTCAGGGCTTCCTTGAACTAAAGGGAGGCAGAGAGCCACTTAGCACTTAGCCTGGGGCTGGATGGATGCAACTGAGTTTTTTCCTCTGTTGTCTCATTATCTGGGTTAACTCATTCACTGCTAGGAAGCAACATGATGTAGAGGTAAGAATCCTATTGATATTTTTGGAATTCCACTCCAGTACTATTGCCTGGAAAATCCCATGGACAGAGGAGCCTGGTAGGCTACAGTCTATGGGATCGCAAAGAGTCGGACACGACTGAGCGACTTCACTTTCACTTTCAAACTTGTGTTTGAATCCTTGCTCTGCCATTTTGTTCATACATGATCTCAGGAAAGATATTTAATCTTTTGGGCTTCAGTTTTCTCATCTGAAAAATGGCAATAAAAATGAGGCATTCCTCAAAGAAAGGTTGTGAAGCTTACAAGTATCTTGAACATAATATACAGTTGACAAATATTAGTTCCCTTCATTTTTACATCAGTGCACCATATCAATTTTTAAAAATCCATTTCAAAACAACATGAAAGATCTATGTCAATTTCCGTTGATCTAAATATTACTTTAATAAATGTACCACTGCCTAGAGTTTTAACCACCACTTTGTTACAGGGAAATGTGGCTGGGATGACTTATTTTATAGGAGAATCTTATCTGTATACTCAGCATGTTTTATTCCTGTGGTTTGTTGTTTTTTTTTTCCTGTGTCCTCTTCAGATTTATTTTTCACCACTCCGCATAAGAACTCCAGGTTGGACCCAGGCTTTCTTGTTTTTGCAGATTAATATTTCTGAACAAGTGAAATACTGATAGTACTGCTTTCATTAAACTTAATAATAATCCTTTCTACTGTATTAAATGAAATATTATATGTAAAGTGGCATAGGGTAGGTATTCAATAATTAGCAGCTGCTATTATTATTATAAAACAGGAGCCAATAGGGAAGATACTCCAGAGGAAAGCTTTATCATTCCTTTCCTCGATGGAATGCCGAGATCCACATGGATATACAAGACACCAAAGGCCTATTCAGCCATCTCACCAAGATATTGAAATACTCCCATCTGAAGTCAATGAAGTCCCCAGTGTTGTCAACTTGATCACTGAGCCTGAGACCAGAGAGAAGGTGGAGGCTGACCAGCCTTGAGGTCTATTTAATTTCTCCAAACAAAAAGTTAATGAGGAAGTGGAGAGGCCCTTCTAGGGGGACACAAAGGCAGAGCCCTTCCCTCAAGGAACTTAGAATCTCTGCTTGGCTCACTCTCCTCCCTGTTATACCCATTTGTATGTTGTTTTTTTAAGTGTCCTTAAGTCTCTTCTCAAGAGAGTCGCTAATGGGCCTGTAAATCCATCCGAGACAAGGGCCCTGGCTTTTACTTCTTTTGTTTCCCTTTCAAGGCGACTAGAACTGTACTCAGCAAAGGGCAGAGGCTCAATAGAAGTTACTGACTGTCTGATTTTGGGGACTTGATCAACACGCTAGTTAGAAGCCCCAGCTAAAGTAGTGTTAAGTGGCATTCACTGGTGACCCTGGCTGGCTCAGACAAGGAAAAAGGAACCACAGTGTGCAAGCATGCCAAGGGCAGTTTGGTTCAGAAAGCCAGCCTGTGAGCAGATGGGCAGGAAGGGAAGGTCGGTGTGTGGCACAGCATGATGGCTCAGCCATCTCCTTCAGTAGATTGTATTTGCTTACTTCTCCAACACGAGCCCAGATTACCTTCTGTGGAATTGAGTCTTTGATAGCAAACTGCCTATTTTTTTAAAAATTAAGTTTCATTTATTTATTTTCGACTTTTGTCCATACCGTGTGGCATGCAGGATCTTAGTTCCTCAACCAAAGATCGAAACCGTACCTCTTTGAAGTGGAAGCACCAAGTCTTAAAACTGGTGGACCACTTCCATTTGGAAGTCTCCAAATTGCCTATTAAAAGTCTGTATACCTAAGGCTGATTCATGTTGATGTATGATGGAAACCATCAAAATATTGTAATTATCCTCTAGTTAAAAAGAAAATTAAAAAATTTTTAAGTGGTAAAGTGAAAGGGAGTGGGAAAGAGGAAGGAGGGGGTGGGAGGTGGGGGTAGGGAGACTGGGATGTCTATATTGAAAAGCCTGACTTTTTAAGATATGTTTAATACTGTAAACTTTGTATATCTTCTGGCTGCTACCACTTCCACCACAGTAAAGGGATTTGTGTGATATTTGCTTCTGTTGGCTAAGGAGTCATTGATCATACTAGCCAGAGCAGGACATTCTGGTTGATAAAGGAAATTCAGGAGAGCCTTTTTATTGTGGGTAGGGAGGGGTGGGTGTAGAGGAGTGCATACCTGGAGTCAGGAAGGATTTCTAGTGAAACCACTGAGAAATTTTGTAACTTAGGAACTGTCATGTCTCCTTTTAGGATCAATTTCCTTATTTCTTTCCCACATAGAATCATAAGGATGGAAAGCCAGCTATCTAACCAACTGCCTATCACTATAGCCAATGCCCAGCCAAATCTGAGAGTCAAGGAACAATGTTCTTAAGGCCTCTTGGGGAAAGAGAACAGATTTAGTCCATGTGGTTTCTGAATGAGAAACTGGGAACAAAGGGTGGAAGTTACAAGGATGCAGATTTCAATGCTATATAAGGAAGAGATTTCTAACCCACTAGAGCTGTTAAAATCTAAATGGGTTGCTTGCTACGGTAATGAGTTCTCCATGTGGGTAGTTTAAGTTTATGATTTAGTCCTCCTAACCACATATCCTGCTTCTTTGCCCAAATTTGCAAAACCAAAGCCCTAACTGCCCATGATTCAAAGTGACTGAAGATGAGATCCTGGCATGCTGACTTTGGTGGCTGTTGAGTCCAGGGCCAATGCCAGTGGCAGCTGGTACAATGAGGATTTCTTCCTTAGAAATGTAAATAGGGTCCCCCAAGTCTGTCTCCTGTAGGAGGCATGGTCCCAGACCAAGTATTAATACTTCCTGGAGTGAGTTGAGATGCTCCTGCTTTGACCCTCAGGGAGTTGGGCCCTCCAGGTGTTGGACCTTCCTTCTGTTATTGGGCTTTCTGAGCACCAGGCAGGCCCTCGGGCTGTAGCATCTCACCTGTTCAGTTGCTCTCCAAGCCAAGTCCATTCTTCTGTCCCAATGAAAAGCTACCACCAAGCAAGCTTGGCAAGTAAATATAAGACGTTTACAAACTCCAAACCATTTTTCACCAGTTTCCCAATGCCTTCAGTTCAGTTCAGTTCAGTCGCTCAGTCATGTCCGACTCTTTGCGACCCCATGAATCGCAGCATGCCGGGCCTCCCTGTCCATCACCAACTCCCAGAGTTCACTCAGACTCACGTCCATTGAGTCCGTGATGCCATCCAGCCATCTCATCCTCTGTCGTCCCCTTCTCCTCCTGCCCCCAATCCCTCCCAGCATCAGAGTCTTTTCCAATGAGTCAACTCTTCTCATGATGTAGCCAAAGTACTGGAGTTTCAGCTTTAGCATCATTCCTTCCAAAGAAATCCCAGGGCTGATCTCCTTCAGAATGGACTGGTTGATTTCCTTGCAGTCCAAGGGACTCTCAAGTCTTCTCCAACACCGCAGTTCAAAAGCATCAATTCTTCGGCGCTCAGCCTTCTTCACAGTCCAACTCTCACATCCATATATGACCACAGGAAAAACCATAGCCTTGACTAGATGGACCTTTGTTGGCAAAGTAATGTCTCTGCTTTTGAATATGCTATCTAGGTTGGTCATAACTTTTCTTCCAAGGAGTAAGCGTCTTTTAATTTCATGGCTGCAATCACCATCTGCAGTGATTCTGGAGCCCAAAAAATAAAGTCTGACACTGTTTCCACTGTTTCCCCATCTATTTCCCATGAAGTTATGGGACCAGATGCCATGATCTTAGTTTTCTGAATGTTGAGCTTTAAGCCAACTTTTTCACTCTCCTCTTTCACTTTCATCAAGAGGCTTTTAGTTCCTCTTCACTTTCTGCCATAAGGGTGGTGTCATCTGCATATCTGAGGTTATTGATATTTCTCCCAGCAATCTTGATTCCAGCTTATGCTTCTTCCAGCCCAGCGTTTCTCATGATGTACTCTGCATATAAGTTAAATAAGCCAATGCCTTAAAGGTACTCTAAGAGTAAAAGACGTGAAATTAGCATTCTTGACCCTTGAGGTGAGGTGAGGTGAAGTCGCTCAGTCGTGTCCGACACTTTGCGACCCCGTGGACTGTAACCTACTAGGCTTCTCTGTCCATGGGATTCTCCAGGCAAGAATAATGGAGTGGATTGCCATTTCCTTCTCCAGGGGATCTTTCCAACCCAGGGATCGAACCCTGGTCTCCCGCATTGGAGGCAGACGCTTTAACCTCTGAGCCACCAGGGAAGCCCACTTTGATCCTACACAAATCATCATTCTCTGAAAGAGTGGTTTTTCACAGGCAGAATTCAGCCATTCAGGCCTGATAGACTCAACCTGGAGGTGTGCACTTGGAGAGGCAGAGACTGCAGCCATGAAATTAAAAGACACTTACTCCTTGGAAGAAAAGTTATGACCAACCTAGATAGCATATTCAAAAGCAGAGTCATTACTTTGCCAACAAAGGTCCATCTAGTCAAGGCTATGGTTTTTCCTGTGGTCATATATGGATGTGAGAGTTGGACTGTGAAGAAGGCTGAGCGCCGAAGAATTGATGCTTTTGAACTGTGGTGTTGGAGAAGACTCTTGAGAGTCCCTTGGACTGCAAGGAGATCCAACCAGTCCATTCTGAAGGAGATCAGCCCTGGGATTTCTTTGGAAGGAATGGTGCTAAAGCTGAAACTCCAGTACTTTGGCCACCTCGTGCGAAGAGATGACTCATTGGAAAAGACTCTGATGCTGGGAGGGATTGGGGGCAGGAGGAGAAGGGGACAACAGAGGATGAGATGGCTGGATGGCATCACTGACTCGATGGATGTGAGTCTGAGTGAACTCCCGGAGTTGGTGATGGACAGGGAGGCCTGGCATGCTGCGATTCATGGGGTCGCAAAGAGTCGGACACGACTGAGCGACCAAACTGAACTGAACTGAACTGATGTTGAGTTCCATCTAAGTTTTAAGGGTATTCAGCCCTTACATGAATATTCAACTTAAAGAAAGCATTCAAGACTCTTGAGTACTACTTTCAATCATGATACTTTCTGGGGGAAGGGGAGTGTGGGTATTAATTTATAGTTTACAAAGCATTTCATTTCTTGGACTTCAAAGCCTCAGCCTACCACAGGAACATATGCACTCACTGAATGTTAAGATCTCAGATGAAAACTTGGATGTCAGAGCTCCACTGGGATGAAGGTAGATTAGGGTCATTCACCCTCAGTTATAGATGAGGAAACTGAGACTTACAGACATTCGGTGGGTTATTCTCTGGCCTCATCTGCCAGTCAGTTTCTTTCAGTCATGTCTGACTCTTTGTGACACTTTGTGACCCCATGGACTGCAGCACACCAGGCTTCCCAGTCCATCACCAACTCCCGGAGCTTGCTCAAACTCATGTCCATCAAGTCAGTGGTACCATCCAACCATCTCAATCTTGAGGCAAGCAGAAGCCATGAAAATGTACTAACCCCGTGCTGTTCTGGGGAAGGCAAATGTTCTGCAGGCCAGTGGTGCTTTGTTATCAACCTTTATGCTGTTCTGCACCCTACCTCACATCTAAGCCGCAAAGTCATGGCTCTCCAGCAGGTCTGGGGACAGAAACATCTTTTGCTCCCTTCAAATCTTACACTAGAGGTAGAGGAAAAGCTTTTCATTATTTTAGTAACTCAACAACCCAGGCATTTCTTTGCCGAGTTTCTTTGCTGTTTTTGTTAGATTTGCAAAAAACTTCATTATCAGGTTCTCTTTGGTTTTCAAAAGTTTTTCTGGGCTTTTTTTTTAAGTTTTTTTTTCTCTTTTTTTTTCCCCCATCTTTCTTAAGAGGGACAAGTGGAAAGCTGGTAATGTCTCAACTTCTCTCTCATTTAAATGAACCTGTTACCTAGGCCCCTTGATTATTTGTATATTTTTAAATATTTTTAATTTAAAAATTTATTTTACTTTTTTAAGGCTTCTTGATTGTTGGTTTTGTCTGTTGCTGGCTTGGAGCCCACTTCGATGCATTGCCATAAGTGGCTGTAGACACTCTGTGGGTCCTCCCAGCCACCATCACCTCCCTTATGGCCCTTGAAGACATCAAGAGCTTCCTTTCTATGAGTTCTTGTGAAGAGAAGCAAGGCAGAGCTTATCACCAACTTGGGCTGACCGTGTTCCAGGGCTGAGCCCTTTGAAAGAGAGCTAGGAGGGTGGACACAACCACCTCTACTCTGCCCTGTGCACTCATGGGCAAGGAGAGAGGACAGGCATGGGATGACTGTCTTGGGGCATAGCTGAAAACTGAGTTCAACAGAAGACTCAGTGGGGAATCTGCTGAGGAAATTCTTGCCCACTTGGGTGGCAGAGAGGATGTTGCAGAGGGAACCCTCATCGTTTGTTGAGGGCCTGCTAGGTGTTACTTATTCATTTCTAGGTGCTTTCTTATGTTATCTCATGTAATCTTCCTAACAACCTTGTGAGATGAATGTTAATATCCCCTTTGTGTGGATGAAGAAACGATGCCCAGATGGGTGCCGCACCTGCCCGAGACCACACAGCTGCTCATCTGGGTACTCCTGTGTGGCTAGCTTCAGCGCTCCTGTTTTCTGAGCTTCTCTGCAGCCTTCCAGCTGCCCCAACACTACCTGACAGGGAAGGAGAAAGGCTCGCTGGCAGGAGAACACTCTCCTGGGTTTCTGCATTTTCCAGGCACAACCCCGAACTGGGGAGGAACTGGGGAGGCTCCGCTCCTCTGACTGGTGCCTGTCTGCCTATTCCTGAGCCGACTCCCCAGGTACCCCGAGAAGGAAACACACAGTCTGTAGTGTGCTGTCTTCCCCCTTCCCCTCCCCCTCTCTACAAACTGGAGCTCTTATCCTAGAATTCAACCCTCCCTGGAAGCAGGAATCTATGTGCTAATGTGTTAATCCTCCTATTCAGAAGGTCGCTCCTTCCCTACTGTGGGGACCAGCAGCAGTCTATAACCTGCCCCATACAGTATTTCTGTCCTGGGGTGAGCCTTGTTCCAGCCTAATTATAGCACAAAGGGGAGTTTAGACCCACTCATGCAGTTGTTTAAATTTACTGGGAGCAAATGGGGCTAGGGGATTTGGAAGGTAGCAATGGGGTCCCGATTTCCAAGCTACTAGAGGCCTCATGATGGCCAGGGCTTGTGGAGAAACTCTGAGGGCATAGAGAGAGTGGTGAATGTGTGCCTTAGCTTCAGGGACTCCCCCTAAGAGGCAGGAGTTGTGTGGGCAAATCACCCTCACCGAGGCCAGGACTGGCCTTCTGGAGGAATGTGGCCCTCCCTCTGGTGTGCCAGGGAAGTCTTGGAAAATATGGCCTCCATCGTGGGAACCTTTCTTTCCTGTGTGGGAAAGAACTGAGCTCAGGTTTCAAGCAGGCCATTCTGAGAAGGCCCGGAGAGAAGGGGATGGTGGGAACAGGTGACCAAGGCTTTTTTTCATGATGGCAATGACAGTAGGCCTGGAGATGTGATGGTGGCCTTGCTATCTGATTAGGGCTACCCAAAAGACAGAGGCCAGGTGTAGTTACAGGCACTTACTCCTACTTTGCCAAGCAAATGAAAACAGAGGAGAACTGGGAGAAGACAAGTGCCTCACTTCAGTTTTTCTCCTGCTTCTCCTCAGCAGCTGTGGTAAGGCAGTACCAGGAAGAGGAGGAGGAGGCCCTGGTCACTGGACCTGGGAAGCTGCTATAAAGACTGGTGATTGAGAGGAAGGAGCACTGGACTGGAATCAAGAGTCAGGGGTCCAATCTCTTTCAGTCTCTGTCCTGTGTCTTTTTATCTACACTCTAAGTAGGTTGGACTAGAAAAGGCAATGGCACCCCACTCCAGTACTCTTGCCTGGAAACCCCCTGGACGGAGGAGCCTGGAAGGCTTTCAGTCCATGGGGTCGCTGAGGGTCAGACACGACTGAGCAACTTCACTTTGACTTTTCACTTTCATGCATTGGAGAAGGACATGGCAACCCACTCCGGTATCCTTGCCTGGAGAATCCCAGGGACAGAGGAGCCTGGTGGGCTGCCGTCTATGGGGTCACACAGAGTCGGACACGACTGAAGTGACTTAGCAGCAGCAGCAAGTAGGTTGGACTAGCTACTTGAAGCTCCAACATTCCAGTGTTTACCTGGATAGGACAGAACATGAGTCTGGAACACACAGAAGACCTTTCTACCTGGAGAGTCAAAACTAGGACACCATGATGGTTGCTGCTGCCATAGGCAACAGCCGCGGCCGCTCGGCTCGCCCTTCCTGAAGTGCTTGTTTGAGACTACCAGTCACGGCTGCCCCCAGGGGTCCCTAGGTTCCACTGAAGAGCACACCTTCTGACTGCCAAAAGGCCCAAGGTGCTATTGAGCAAGCTGGGCAAAGTGGGAAAAATAGGTACCAAATGTATCAGTGGTTGTAACAATGCTGAGATTAAGGATAAGAAATTTTCCCATTTTCCAAATTTTCAGGAAAGCGTTTATATTAATGGTTCTAAAAATTGCTTTGTTACGGAAATTCCCTGGTGTCCAGTGGTTAGGACTCAGTGCTTTCACTGCCTGGGCCAGGTTAAACCCCTTGTGGGAACTAAGATCCCACAAGCTGTGTGGCACAGCCAAAAAAATAAAAATAAATAAAAATTGCTTTGTTAAAAGTAAGTTTGCCAGAAGCAAACTGATCTTGATCTACAGGTGGCAAGGTGATTGGGGCCTTCATTGGGCTGAGATTTACTTTGGAATTGTACTGTCCAATATGCTACCCACTAGTTAAGCATAGTTATTTAGATATAAAATTAATTGGAATTAAGAAAAATTTAAAATTCAGTTTAGTTGCACCAGCCACGTTTCAAGTGCCTAGCAGCCACTTTTACTAGTTACTGCCATTTTGGACAAATATAGAATATTTCCATCATTTCTGAAAGTTCTACTGGATAGTGCTGCTTTGGAACATCTATGAAAATACCGTTCAAAGTCAAAGTCATATCCAATGTGTGCTAATGGTACCCAGCCCTGCTAAAGAGACCAAATGTCTTGAAAGCAGCTACTTGGAATCCTTTGCTTATGGTAATCTGATTGTTTCACTTTACGTCCTTCTTTTCATTTAAAAAGAGGAACCTAACCTCTTTGGGGAACACTTTCTTACTGTTACTACTTGGTCAAAAGTAATAGGTTTTATTTCCTAAAAGCATGCTCTTACCACTTTTAAGGTAGTGTTAGAAACACCGCGGGAAGAAAGAGCCACCTCTAAGGACCGTAGATGGAAACCTTTATTGGGCGGTTGCTCTCCAGGCAGAACTCCCGGGGGCGAGCGAGCAAGGGAAGGGAGCCTGCGAGATATGAGGGGTGAGGATGGGGTTTTATAGCCAGGGCTGGCATTCAAACCAGGTTCTCCCATATAAAGTAGAAAGCGCGGGCTGTAGCGGCGGTTGGTGTCCAAGGGCTCCATGTCGGCACTTGATTGGGCCAGGCCATGGGATTGGTTCCTGGAAGTTTGGTCCGCTCCCGGTTCCTGTTTGGGTGTTGGTCAACCGCCGGGACTGTCCACGGCACTTTTCCGGGGCTTTCCGTCGCGACATGCCCGACCTCTCAGGTAGTAACTGACCATGACTCATGGAAAGATCCAGCTTCCCCCATCATTCAATAAGACAACTGGTCCATCTGAGAGGTTTTGTAGGACAGATGAGGTCTCCCATCCCAGATTTTGAAATGTCTGATAAGATTTTAAAAGCTAGTCATTGCCCTCACACCTTACAGAAAACTAGGCCTTAGGGAGTTCCCCGGTGGCCGAATGGTTAGGATTTCAGGCTTTCATTGCTGTGGCCCAGGTTCAATCCTTGGCCTGAGAACTCAGTTCCCATGGGCCAAGTGGCACAGTGACATTTGACTATTATCTTAACACCAAGGGAAAAAAAATATCGTCCTTATAGGGAGATGGAGAGGCCACAGAACTGCTACTCTTTTCCCTCCTACACCAAGAGAGAACACCCTTACTGCACTCTTGCTGAGGTCTCACCCACTAAAACTCCTCAGGCAAGTTTAGACATCATTAAATGATCCAAGCTACTCTGACCAGGTTCATGTGCTAGGCACTAAGGACTCAGAAATGAGCAAGATCTGGTCCCTACCCTCAAAAAATCATACTTTCACAGGGGAAACAGACATCTAAACAGTGTATTTCAAGTCAGTGGGCCGGTGCTATGAGAGTACAGGAAAGGGAATGCTGTACTCTGAATGCAGACATAAGGGAAGATTCCTGGAGATGACAAGAGAAATAAGGGATGAGTAGAAGTTCACTCGGAGAAGGCAATGGCACCCCACTCCAGTATTCTTGCCTGGAAAATCCCATGGATGGAGGAGCCTGGTGGGCCGCAGTCCATGGGGTCTCAAAGAGTCGGACACGACTGAATGACTTCACTTTTCACTTTCCTGCATTGGAGAAGGAAATGGCAACCCACTCCAGTGTTCTTGCCTGGAGAATCCCAGGGATGGGGAGCCTGGTAGGCTGCCATCTACGGGGTCACACAGAGTCGGACATGACTGGAGCGACTCACCAGCCAAGAACAGTGGAGAGTAGAGTGTTCAAGGGAGAAGCATTGAGGTGTTGAAGAGTCTGGCCTTGGATGGTGGGAGTAGGGGAGAAAAGAGTAAAAGCAGTTAGCTGTGGCTTTAGCACAGGGCAGAGGTGGGCAGGAGTTGAGAGACCCATCACCTGGGTGCTGGACTTGTCATGGTAGGCCACCGAGCACCTTAGGAGTTTGGACATGATGATCAGAGGAACACACTGGCAGACATACTGGTGAGAATGGACTAGAGGGGAGTAAGTGTACATGGAATAGATCAGTAGAATGTCAAAGACCTTGCTTCCACTCCCAAGATATTTATTGGAATCACTCAGTCAGGGTCACTCAGCTTCCAACCAAATTCTCTCTCTACAGTATATTCCATAATCTCTGAAAATATACCATGGGTAACAGCCTAGGAATGGGCCAGTAAGCTAATTTCCATTCATTTGACTGATTTTTAATGAATGACCCAAAGTGTAGCACAGTACTAAGCCTTATTTAAGCACTCTGGGACTATAGAGAAGAATAAGACATGGCCAGTGCCCCTCAACTCTTCTGCTATTTGAATAATCTAGAAATTTGTAAGAGGGTTTGACTGTAACTTTTAATTTATTTTGTTATTATTTTATTTTACTTTTGGCCATGCCCAACGGCATGTGGGACTTTATTTCCTCAGCCAGAGATCCAACTTGTGCCACCTGCATTGGAAGCACTGGACCACCAGGGAATTCCCATGGCTGTAATTCAAACAGGAACAAATGTAACACTAAGACGTGGAAACAGGTTTAGAATAACAACTTCTAATAATCACTTTGGTAATATAAAAATCTTTAAACAGGAAAGGATACTGGTTTAGGCAGAAATTTCTTCTACAAAGACTAAAATATGGTATTTAGCTCTTCTGATTGGCACAGAGAACTGAGAATGTGACCAGAAGTCAAAGTTAGCCAGTTCTTCGGGCATATCCCCTCTCTGCACACCAGTTTGTTCTTCTGGAAAATGAGGACAGATCTAACAGTGTTTCTGTATCTGACAAGGCAATGGCAGAAAATGTACCATGAAATCCCATGAACTGTTTTAACATACCCTTATATGTGCATATATATATATATATATGGAGAAGGAAATAGCAACCCACTCCAGTATTCTTGCCTGGAGAATCCCATGGACAGAGGAGCTTGGTGGGCTACAGTCCACGGGTCGCAAAGAGTCAGACACGACTGAGCGACTTCACTTTCACTATATATGCAAGACATTTCATGTTTTTTTTTTTTCTTAAAAAAATTTGCCCCTTACTCTACGTCTCAAGAGGATTTGGTTCTCTTTCCCCCTATGGTTTCCAGAACGTTTCAAAACTCTTCAAATGAAAATATGCGAGTCATGACTTGCGGGTAGCAAGTTAGGACTTGTGGGGACAGTTAGCGGGGAGGGCGAACTCTGAGATCTGCCAGCAATTGTTTTCCCCCGTGATTCGAACGAAGGAAAAGATCATGTTATTTATACAGCATAAGGTTCCAGATTTTCAGGAATGAAAGCTGAGCCCAGCATGTCAACATATTGGTCTGGTCTGTCTTGGAATCTACAGTAGATGGATTTCTTTGTGCTGGGAAACATTAGGAAGGTCAATATTCTTTTCTGATTTTTTTTTCTGTTAAGAAAAGGGTTCATTCTCACACTCTAAAGCGGTGGTATTAGATATCATCCAGATAATACACTCAATGGTCGTGCTGCCTTTGGTTTCAAACATAAAGCCCGAGGGCAAACAGCTTTTCTGTATTCAGTTACATGTTCTTTACTTCACAGATAATGTTTTGCCACAAATAGTCCCGACTCAGGAGAAAATACAGAAGTGAACAATCAAATGAAATAAAAATAATAGTAATGTTAATAAGTCCCAAATTGCAAAGATCCCAGAGATTGTGTCAACCTGGGCTTCCCAATCAAGGTGGAATTGTCCTGGAAAGGGGAAGTGGATAGAAGTAGCAGGTGGGGCAGAAGCCTAAAGGCAGAGGTGGGTGGCATCCCTGGGTGGGGGAGTGGAGAGCGCCTGGCCAGCCCGGGATCACAAGTCCTGCCCTCCTTCTGATGAGCTCTCCAACAAGGTATAATCACTTTCCCTCCCTGACTTTCAGGTTCCTCATCTTCAAAAGAAAGGGGTTGGCCTAGACCTAGAGGAAAAACGGCATGGCTCTGGAGTCAGACAGCTGCAGGTCTGCCTTTTGGCTTGGCCACTGGCTGATGCTTAACCTTGGACATTCTCTGAGCCTCAGTTCCTTGCCTGGAAACTCAAGGACCATGATACCTTCCTGACTGAGCTCTCCTGAGGATTAAAGAGATACTGTTTTTTAAGTGTCTGGTACATAGTAGCGAGCACTCAGGAAACTTTTGTTCCTTTCTGTCCTAAGTCCCTTCCAGCCCTAAAACACTCTGGCTCCGATCCAGTTCCTTTGTTTTCTAAATCCAGTCCATGGCTTGGAAAAAGCCCTAATTCTCAATCACTGCGGGAGCACACACACCTGAATTGCTTCTTTCAGTTTTACAAATGGCCACTAAAACTTTCTTCCTGGGAAGTATTTGCCCCAATTCACCATCTCTTAAGAGTGTGGAGTCACCGCTTTTTTCTTCTAAGACTCCACTTGGAATTCCTTGCCCCCAGGCGTTGGGAAGGGGGGCGGGGAAGGACAGCCCGGGGCTGGAGCTCCTGGGCCTCCAATTCCCCATCCTCCAGGTGTTTGGTTGCAAAGCCCAAGATGTAGCAAGTGTTTCCTGTTGAGGAAAGCACAGACCTAGCTCATCTTCCAGGCTCTGGCTTTGCGATTTAGTGGAGCCCAAAATAGGATCCCTTGGGGGCTGGTTTCTCGGTGGATTGACCGACCTGGCATGGGTTTGTTTGTGGTGGTCCTTTTTGGGAACTTCTGCTTCTGAACACCTTAATTCCAGGGAAGCTTCAGCTATATATTATAAATATAATGTAACATATAAATATAAAGTCACATAATGTAATTTTTATATATTTATAATAGTAATATAACCACATGACAGAACCTTTGAAAAGCAGAGAAAAAGAAAATCCCTCCCTATTCAGTATTAATAACTCTTCAACACAGACACTGGTAGTACATTCCTCTTTTTTTTAAATTTAAATCTTTCCCTATTTATTTCTACACACACACTTTGTTGTGCTTTGCTTTTCATACTATACACTTTTCTAGGTAGATGCTTCATAATGATTATTTTAATGCCTGTGGAATATACCTAGGGGGATTCCCTGTCACTTCCTTTACACTTTCTTGTTGGCCCCTTAGGTGGTTTCCAATGTTACTCTATCTTAACTAACACTGCAATGAATACATATTAGTGCAGTGCCTTTTCACTCAAATTTCTTACTATTTCCTTAAAGTCATCTCCTAGAAATTGAAATACAGAGTTTACAAGCAGGAATATGTTTATGGTTCCATAAATCTTGCCCAGTTGCTTTCCAAAGAGTTGAGCTGATAATATACTCTGACCTACAGCACGTGATAGTGTTTTTTCATCACACCCTTCCCAGCACAGGCTATCAACTTTTTTAAAAATGTTGATTTTTTTTCAGGGTAACTATGCTCTGATTGACGGTGAGAGGAAAAAAACCACTTTCTTCTTTACCCCTTGACTTTGGCCTTCCCTCCAGACTCAGCTGGTAAAGAATCCGCTTGAGTTTGATTACTAGGTTTTTTTCTGGTTTTATTTTTTAAGTAAGCCTTCTGAAGTGAGTGGGATTTAAATGAAGAAAGATGGCTTAGTGAATAGAAACTGGGAGGTTGTCGCAGTAATGATGTTAAAGGAGAAATGGCGAAGTGAATGAAAGTTCTCCATGGAAAGGAAAGGACATGGAAGTCAGGCATGAGTTTGGGAGGGGCTATACAGTGGAGCCAGGTCCTAGCCACAGGTGGGAGAAAGATGTACCCAGTTTAGTAGCAGCGGTTTGGAACAATTGAAAGCAAAAGAGGCTGGACTCCAGACATGAAATCAGCATCAAGGATTTGGCAACGAGATGAAAAAGAAGTATATTTTGGACTAGTTGAAGAAATAACGGAGTCTCTCAGGTACACAGAGGACAGAATCCCCCCACTCTCTCATTGATTGAACGCATTCCCTGAGCCCAGGGAACTTTCTGGAAGCTGTTTCAATGACTCCTCACACTAAACCAAGAAGAGAAGTCATATCACTAGCTTCATTTTACAGATATGGAAACTGAGGATCTGAGGGATTCAGTGCAGCAGCCAAGACCTCATATATATTATGAGTGACCAAAATCAGGGTTTGAAAGCATGCCTTTCTATATCAAACCCTAATTCCTTCGGGATCATGAATAAGATTTGGACAAAGGAGGGAAGAGAACAGCATTTATCCAGATCATGAAAGCCCGGGGGTCAGGCTCACATCTCCAAATTCTTTGAAGAGTAGGGGCTCAGAGCTGTCAGAATCCCAGGCTGCATCTGAGTTTGTTGGCCCTGGTGGCCACTGAGCAAGGCTGAACAAGAATTCTGATTTCCAAATCCTCAGTTATTTGAAGGCCAGGTGCCTTAGAGCTTTGTCACTGCCTCATTTGGGATGCCAGCTACTCTTAGGACCAGTGAGATTGCAAGGATTCCTGTTTGCCTAACAGGCTCTCCACTCCCCTAGATCAATGAGAGAATGTCTACTGCTCAATTTCAAGTACCTCCTCTCTCTCTGAATTAAAGTGGAAACTGCCCAGCTTTATTTCATGACTTTCTATTGTGCACAGAGTCTTTGAAAGTATGATTGTGCAACACATATCACTTGGTGATCTGAGTGACAGAGGCAAGCCATGGGACCAGGGAAATGTCTTAGTTTGGCTGCTTTCAAGGTCTGGGTTTCCAGAACCCCCACATCTCAGCAAGGAAGGAAATCCAGCTTGCCCATTGTCTTCAGAGACAACAAACTTTTGTGTAAAACAACAGAAATAACAGATAATTATTATGACCATCATATTCATTCTCTATCTGAAAGGAAATACTCCAAAATGTTAGCATCAACATGTTTCGTTGCTGGGTGGTGGTATTACAGCAAAATTCTTCAGATTTTTTTTTTTTTTAGGAACAAAAGCCAAGTTTGTTATTTGTCCATTTCTTGCATTTGAAGTTCTCCCTCTCGACATCATCCTTGGCCTGAAACTCTGCTCAAGTCCTTAACTACCACACGACGGCAACCAGCCACTCCAGGTGGGTTTGCCTCTTGTCAGTTTTACACAGGTCTACCCAATCCCCTAGTTACTTGTCCTCAACAGCCTTAATTCGGCTGCTTTGGTGTTCAGCACAAAGGGCCTCCATCAGCTGACAGACACAGGCTCATCCCAGTTGGATGCAAGCTCACAAACGGAGGCTTTAGCAGTTTCTTGAATTCCATTTGCTAGGCCATCCCCGACGGGACAGTCTTCAGCACCCTTGTAAAGCCATGGCTCTGGGTTCCTAGGGGAGCCAAATCTTGAATTTGCTGGAGCCTCCGGGTGACTGAGGGTGGTAGGGAAAAGAGCTAGACTTCTCATTAGGACCTTCCTGTGTTTTGCCCAAATTTCCATAACAAGGATGATTTGCTTTGAAATTTGGCAAAACAGTAAGAAAACAGCAAGAGTTATTTATTGAAAATGCATTTTATTCAGGAACATTGGGGTGATCAATCACCTAGCAGTTTTTAATTTAGCATTTAAAATGTGCTGGCTTAGAGCTAGGCACTGGGGGTAGGGAGATTCAAAGGGGAAGGCTCAGTGACTGTTTCCTGGAGGACCTAAGGTTATTTACTGGGTACAATATTTCATCCTCCAAGAATCCTGGGAGGTAGATTTTCACTAGTATTGGAAGACCTGGGTTCCATCCCTGGGTTGGGAAGATCCCCTAGAGAAGGGAAAGGCTACCCACTCCAGTATATAGTCCATGGGGTCACAAGGAGTCGGACAGGACGGAGTGACTTTCACTTCAGTACTACAGATGAGGAAACCGAGTCACTGAAGGTCTCTGAAAGGGCTTGTTATGACTAAGACCACGTTGTAAATTACTGGAAATTCTGAGCCCCCAAGGCAGGTCTGTCTAATTTAGAGTTTGTGCTCATTAATGATATACCAGTTTTCTCCTATGATGTACACACTCATACATATACAATTCTGACCTTTTAGCCCTTGTAAGTCTAGTTGAGACAATGAGAAATGCAAATATAAAACAAATACAAAACTGGCAGTCACTAGTTTATGGACACTCATCACAATCACAAGTCCCTTCTGTATCTCAGCTGGAATCTCCACGTCTAGAGTTTTGGAAGGCTGGGCTGGGCTGTAGGGAATTTGGCTTTTATCCACACTAGCCTTACTACTCAAGTTTTTCTGATTGGATCATGGCTGAAATCCACCATTGGTGTCCTCAGTCATCAAATTGCAAATCTAGGTTTCCTGCCCTTCTGCCTTGAACAATTAAGGCAGTGCTTCTCAAGCTTTAACGTGGGGAGGAATCACCTGGAGATCTTATTAAAATGCAGATTTTGAATGCGTAGGTGGAGGGGGGTGGGAGCTGACAGTCTGCATTTCTAATAAGTTCCCAGGTGATGCTGATCTAGTTAGTTTCAGGATTGGATAGAAAACACGAAGGAGTTAAATGAGTTTACCTAGCCCTCAGTTTTGTCCTTCCAGCCCCAGGCAAAGTGGTGAGCAGCTCTCTACTTCCCTGTGGACCCAAAGAAGCACCCCCTTAGAGCTGAACTGCAGCCAGGGAGAGGGACGGCCCATCTCTGAGCCTCACCCCACTGAAAAACTAGCAATTGACTTGGGTCCAGGCTTTGATTGGGGCTAAAAAGGCAGCCGTGTCCCAGGAAAGCCGCCAGATTCCCTGTGGCCTCTGTGTGGGCCAGGACCGCCCTTCCTCCAGGCCTCTGCCCCCTGCAGCCCCTGCCACTAGCCACAGACCAGGGCACGGGGACTCCCTCCTCTCTGTTGGGTCTGGGAAGCACTTCCTTCCTGTCAGGCCAGTTCACCTCTGTGCCAGGTGCCCAGCTGTGCTGGTGGCCTCTCTCTGGACACTTGTTGTCACCTGTCAGGGTGGTCCCATCCCAGACAAGCCTGGCAGCAGGCCCTGGTGGACAGGCGGCCTTCCTGGGACAGAATGGATGGATACGAGCCCAGGAGGCGGTGCTGGAGGATTGGTGCAGGCAGAACAGAGGGGCACCATCTATATTGCATCTCTTTATGCCTAATGGATCATAATTATAATACTTGGAATGTATGTGGGGCCTGCTTTCCAGAAGTGCAAAGCCCAGTAGGGTACTGCGCACACTTTTGCTAGTCTGGCTACTATCTGTAATATCGTTTCCGTGGGAAATGCTTTTCAATTCCCGCAGTGCCTGATGGCATGTGGGAACTGGCTACACAGGGAGGAAGCTCAGTGTGTGAAGTGGTTCCTCACTGAGAGTCAGAGGAGGAGGAGGGAGGGAGGGGGGAGGACCATAGGCTGGGTGTTGACAGAAAACTTCCTAGAGTAGGAGAGCTTGAGCTGTGCCTTGCAGGAGGAAGAGGATTTTGGTAAGTGGGGCAAAGGCATGCAAAGCACTGAGACAGGAATGGGGAGGGGGGCTCATGGGGAATGCTGGGAAAATCGGATCAAGGCATTTTCCTTGTAGTCATGGGATGTCAGGCCAGGTGGGATTGGAAGAAGCGTTGTCTGCAGAGCTTTCAAATTAGAGAAGGAAGGAAGGAGGTGGATAGGAGAAGAAAAACAATTTATAATTACTACTCTGGGCCAGGTGCTTTACCAAGGGTGTCTCTGTTCCTCATAGGACCCCCAGAAAGACAGGAGGTATTGCTTAGATGAGGAAATAGCTTCGTAGAGGTTAAGTGAGGTTCTTTTTCTCTTTTAAATTTCATTGGAGTGTAATTGATTTACAATGTTGTGTTAGTTTCAAGTGTACAACATAGTGACTCAGTTATACATATATTGATTCTTTTCCTGTGGTACATATATACAATGGAATACTGGGCTGTTTTTTCAGTCGTGTCTGACTCTTTGTGACCCTATAGACTGTAGCCCACCAGGCTCCTCTGTCCATGGGATTTCCCAGGCAAGAATACTGGAGTGGGTTGCCATTTTCTCCTCCAGGGGATCTTCCTGACCCAGGGATTGAACCGGTGTCTCTTACATCTCTTGCATTGGCTGGGAGGTTCTTTACCACTAGCGCCAGTTTCCCTGGCTGGGAAGCCCCACAATGGAATACTACTCAGTCATAAAGAACGAAATAATGTCATTTGCATCAATATGGATGTAGCTAAAGATTATCATACTAAGCTAAGTCAGAAAAAGACAAATATCATATGTGGATTCAATTTTTTTAATGATATAAATGAACTTATTTACAAAACAGAAACAGACTCATAGATATTGAAAGCCAAACTTATGATTACCAAAGTGGAAACATGGTTGGGGAGGAGGGATAAATTAGGAGTTTGGGATTAACATACACACACCGCTATATATAAAATAAGTGAGGTTCTCGAATCCATTCGGGTGTTAAGTGCTAGAACCAGAATTTGAATTCTAATCTGTGTGATTCTGTGACACTATGCTTTTCTTACTTCTTCACATGCCCCTGACTCATGTGTTGGGCTTAAAAATATCAAAAGGAAGTCTATATTTCTGCAAATGTTCTGAAGTTCCCCTGACCCAGGTCCTTAAAAAGTCAGAGGCCACAGTAACTGTCTTGGAGTCTTACGGCTGTGATTAAAAAAAAAAAAAAAAAAATTACTGTAAACTGGATATCTTAAAACAATGTATTTTTAATAGAAATGTATTTTCTCACAGTTCTGGAGGCCAAGAGTCTGAAATCATGGTGTCAGCAAAGCCATGTTCCTTCTGAGGCTTCTTGGGAAGATCCTGTCTTAGGGTTCTCCAGAGAAACAGAACCCATAGGACCTGTTGATCCATTGCTGTATCGATCAATTATTTATAAGGAATATGGAGGCTGGTAAGTCCAAAATCTGCTAAGTGGGCTAGCAAGCTGAAGACCCAGGAGAGCTAATGTCCCAGTTTTGAGTCTGAAGACAGTCTTCTCTAGAACCAGGAAGATCCAGGGTCTCGGATCAGATCAGAAGGCCATCTCCTAGAGAACTGTCTTTTGGTTAGGGAGTCTAGTCTTTTTGTTCTGTATTCAGACCTTCAGCTGATTATATGAAGCCTGTCTAGAGTATGGAAGGCAACTTGTTTTATTCTAATTCCACAAATTTACATATTAATCTCACCCAAAACACCCTTACAGAAATACCCAGAATAATGTTTGACCAAATATCTGAGTATCACATGGCCCAGCCAAGCTGACACATGAAATTAACTGTCATACCTTCCTGGCCTCTTACAGCTTCTGGTGGCTTCAAGCATTCATTGTCTTTTGTCTGCATGGCTCCAATCTCTGCCTCTGTCTTTACATGGCTTTCTCCCCTATGTGTCCCAAATCTCCCTCTGTCTCTTATAAGGCCACCTGTCCCTGAACTGAGGGCTCCTCCTAAATACAGGATGCATTCATGTCAAGATCCTTAGCCTAATTACATCTGCAAACACCCTTTTTCCAAATAAGGTCACAATCACAATTTCTGGATGTTAGGACATGGATGTATATTTGGGAGGGAGGGGGAACTGTTCAACCCACTACTGTGGAATTCTGCCATGGGAATCTGAGAAGTTCTGGCATGGCCACTTCCTAACTTCAGGTTAAAAGAAAAACAAACCAAACAAAACCCTCTCAAAAGACTCCAGACTATTAATAATCAACCCAGTGCAAGGAGGTAAGTTGATGACCATCTGGGGTAGATATTTAAAGTGTGGTATCAACTTGGGTGGGGGCCAGGAGATGCTGCTGCCCACTTGGGATTTGCCTGGCCTGTCCCTAAGGAAAGTGAGAATGGGGGAAAATGACCAGAGAGCCTTTTTATTTTCTTTAAGAATTTACTTTCTTTATTTTTACAATGTATTTGTGGTTTATTTCACATAAACCTTTCCCACAGTAGCCAAATATAGAAGACTTCACTTTTACATCTTCAATTTTTTTCAATTCTATAAATATTGAAACATTTAACATAAGAAAATTTGAAGTACAGAGATAAATGACTCCCAATTTCTCTGCCCTAATACAAGTGGTTTCTTTTCTTCATGTTCTCTTTTGTCATGATCTACAAACGTGCCACTTTGTGAAGTATTTCCTTACTTCTTCATCAGGCTTTCACGTTCCTTCCCCCTCACAAAAGCATCTTATGAATTACAACACCTTTCAGTTTGTTTGTATAATTTCCACTTAGACTGAATCTCCTTGAAAGTAGGGGATCGTGTCTTTTCACCTTTGTGAAAAGCACTATACCTGGGACATATTAAGTGTTCAATAAATGTTGTCAAAGGAATTAATACATGTATGTGCATACTCATGATAAACATGTAATTTTATAATTTGCTTTTCTTAACACCACAGTACACATTTGTACATTGTTTATTTTTCACATAATATACTTTAATAGTTTCCTAATAGTCTTTTCTATTCCATTAATGGACAGTCATTTGCTAATCATTGGCCTGTTAATGGGAATGGTTGCTTTCAGCCTCACAGTGTTCATAATTACACTGAATCGAATAGCTTTATACACCTGTTAGTTTTTGCAGTGAATGAAATTTCCAAGACTGAGACCAACATTTCTTTTTAGTTCTTTGGTAACATGTTGCTTCTCAAGGAGGTTAAACCAGTTTGCATTAACTTTGTATGGAGGTGACAATTTTAACCACAATTTTGTCAGCATTGTGGTTTTTTATTTTAGTATTGTTTTTAAATTATGTTTGTAATTGTTTTCAAATATTATCTCATTTTTCATTTTGTCCATCCCATTTCAATAAAATTTAATGAGTACATTTAATTTGAGTTCTATATGTAATTCAGAGCTTCCCTGGTAGCTCTGATGGTAAAGAATCTGCCTGCAGTGCAGGAGACCTGGGACTGATCCCTGGAGAAGGGAGTGGCAACCCAGTCCAGTATTCTTGCCTGGAGAATTCTATGGACAGAGGAGCCTGGCTGGCTATAGTCCATGGGGTCGCAGAGGGTCAAACATGACTGAGTGACTAATACTACTTTACCACTTTCATGTAATTCACTCTTCATTCTCTTTTAAAATATTTATTTTTTCACTTGGCTGCTCTAGGTCTTAGTTGCAGCTATGGGATCGAATCTGGGCCTCCTGCACTGGGAGCATGGAGTCTTAGTCACTGGACCACCAGGAAAGTCCCTCATCTTCACTCTTGAAGGATCCTTTCACTGGTTACAGAATTCTGGGTTGACAATATTTTGTCTTTAGCGCTTTAAAGATGTTGTGCCACTGCCTTCTGGCCTTCATGATTTCTGATAAGACCATGGTCATTTGAATAATTATTCCCCCATATATAATATTTTGTTTCTCTCTGGCTACATATAAGATTTACTTTTATCCTTGGCTTTCATCCACTTGATTATGCTGGATTAGACATAGCTTTCTTCATATTTATTCTGTTTGAGGTTCACCAAATTGGAAGTTTCTGGCCATTATAAAATTTTTTTCTTGTCTCCTGGGCTAATTACCTGTATATTAGATCTTTTGATAATGCCCCACAGATCCCTGAGGCTTTGCTCATTTTAATTTCTGAACTTTATTCTCCTTTGGATTGGAGAATTTCTCCTGATCTTCCCATTCACTCTTTCTCTGTCTTTCCATTCTGCTTTTGAGTGCATTGAGGTTTCTTTCTAGTTACTGTATCTTTCAGTTTTAGAATTTCTTAGATTAAAAACATAGTTTCTATTTTCTTTCTTGATTTCCTCACTCATTATGAGCATATTTTCCTTTACCCCATTGACTATAGTTAAAATAGCTCTTTTAAAGTTCTTGTCTGATCATTTCAGCATCTAGGTCATCTCTGTGTTGAACTCAGTGGGTTATCTTTTCTCTTGAGAATCAATGGGTCACATTTTCCTGGGTTGTTTTGTGTGTGTGTGTGTGTCTGTTGGGTAATTTCATATTGTATACCACACATTGTAATTGTTAGCTTGTGGAGACTCTGGATTATACTATGTTCCTCCAAAAAGGGTTGACACTTTTTTGTTTTAGTAAGCAATTAACTTTGTTAGCCTCAGAATGCAAACTCTGCCTCACCTATGGAGGTTATCAGCTCAATTAGCAGTTCAAATCTTTTAGCCTTAACTGTGATAAGACTTAAGTCTACCCCCAGGAATGCATGGTTCAAAGGCCCAGGGTTCAGCCAGAAACGTTGGCTGAGTTTATGCATGGAATACGGGGACTTCCTATTCTGCTTCTCTAATTTATAGGATTCCCGTGGCATTTTCAGATGGCTATAGTTACCCTGGGTTCTGACATCATCTGGCTTTTCAGGGCAGAAAGATGGCAGAGTTTCTGATGAAGTCTGTGCTCAAGATCAAGCTGTAAAGATGGAAACTCACCCCATATCCCAGGCTTTCCTTTTCATCTTCCATCCAGAATATGCCCCTTTTTCACTCTCTAAAATCTCTAGATTTTTTTTTTCTTTTTGGTCATTTTCCTCAGAGTTTATAGTTGATATCTTCAGGAGGTGGTTCTGTTAATGACTTATTCTACCATACTGGAAGTGGGAACTGTTTTCAATTTTGGATAAAAGGACATTGGAAAATTTACCTCTAGTTAAAAATTAATACACATGCATTTAAAAATGACATGACATAGAAAAACACAAAGAAGAAAGTAAACCTACTGTTAACATTTTGGTATATTTCCTTACAGTTTTTTTAAAATGTGTATATATATCCAATGTGCTTATTTAAGCATAGAAATATGTATATTTCTTATAACTAAAACAGGAACATACTATAGATATATTATAACCTGCTTCTCCTCCCAACCCAATATAGCAATATATAATAAACACTGAAAAAGAGCTGTTCAGGGTTTAAGAATAAAGAGTTGGTGAGCTTACTGAAGACAGATTGAAAAATGAGAACTTTGATCTAAAAGGGCATGGTGCTGAGAGGTGGTACCTTTTGAGGATGAGGTCCGTGGAAGGGTCTCAAGACCCTGTCCTTGCAGGCATAATAGTGTCTTTTCTCAACCCTGAATACCTGGGGAGTGACTGAGGCTTTGGGATAGGGCTGTGGTTTCTTCTGCTGACTCAATGGCTGTTGGAGACTGATGGGAGGAAGTCCCAGCCCTAGAGTTTGTGGTGGATTAGGCAGGCCACACAGGCAGATCTGTGGGACACTGGGAGCCGCTGCAGGTCCTGACCATGCACATGGAGGAGGTGAGGAGTGGGGCTCTGAGTTAGTGGAGCTGAGACACATTTGCTGCATTGATTAGAATTTTCAGGTGTTATCAACTATATCAACTGTAGAATCCTTCAGATTCAAATTATCTGATGAGAATCTACTCCTTGTTCTTTAGTTCTTTAGACTCAGTCTCCCTTTGTATCAATTTGACCTGGAGATACTCACTACTCTTCACTGCTTATCCATTTTTCATTAGATTGTCAGAGCTCCACTCAGTTTTGTTAGCCACCGACTTCAAACTCACTGTATTCTAATCTGAGCTCATCATTTCCCTTCAGAGCTCACTCATCTTATTGTGTTTCCTATTTTTGTTTAGGACACTACCCATAGGTCACCCAGTTGCCAAGAATCTTTGCTAGTTCTTCCCTCTCTCCCAGGCTTCCATCTTCCAATCAGTTGCTGCATCTCAATGACTTTGATTTCTTGAAGTGGAGCCACTAAAGTCTTTTCAGTAGAGGGTAGGATGTGATGAGCTGTGGGCTTTATTAATAGTATGTAAAATGAACTATGTGTATATGTGGTAGAGGGAGAGACAGATGTAAGGCAGAGAGTCCAGTTTAGAAAACAGCAAAAGACCACATAAGAGATGAGAATAGAAACTGTGACATGGAGGAGAGGATTTCAAGAGGCAACTCATAAATGAAATATGTAAACATTTTCAAAAACAGAAGAACTCGTAAAAGTTTAAAAGATGGTTAATGTAGTTCAAGATATACTTATTTAAAGTAAAATCTTAAAGTATACACATGAAAAGTAAAGTGTCATCTTGATGAAGTATCACAATCTGAACACACTTCTATAACTATTACCCAGATCAAGAAACGGTGCATAACCAGCACCATAGAAGCCCCCTTAATGTCTCCTTCCAGTAATTTAGTCCCCCTCCAAGGTTAGTCATTAATCTGACAACTAATGCCATAGATTAATTTTGTCTATCTTTTAACTTCATATGAATGAAATTCTATAGGGTAGATTATTTTGTCTGGCTTCTTGCATGCAACAGTATTTTTTTTTGTGTGTGAGATTTATCCATGTGTTGCTGTTGTTGTTTTAACAGAAATAGTTCTTTGCTTCTCAGTGCTACATAGAATTTGATCTATTGCTTATAATTATTTATGTTTCCAACTGGAAACTATTATGAATAGTGCTATATGAACATGCTCGTTTATGTCTTTTTGGTACATGTGTCTATACATTTATGTTAGGAATATATTTAGGAGTGAATTTTGCTTGTTTCATAGGACAATATATATCTATATTTATGATACTGCCATATACTTAACCAATGTATTTGTACCAACTTATACTCTGCCTCGGAGAAGGCAATGGCACCCCCACTCCAGTACTCTTGCCGGGAAAATCCCATGGATGGAGGGAGCCTGGTAGGCTGCAGTCCATGGAGCCGCTGAGGGTCGTACATGACTGAGCGACTTCACTTTCACTTTTCACTTTCATGCATTGGAGAAGGAAATGGCAACCCACTCCAGTGTTCTTGCCCAGAGAATCCCAGGGTCAGGGGAGCCTGATGGGCTGCCGTCGATGGGGTCGCACAGAGTCGGACATGACTGAAGCGACTTAGCAGCAGCAGCAGCAGCATACTCTGCCTAGGAATGTAAGTGAATTCCAGTTCCAATACTTGGTATTATCTACCTTTTATTTTAGCCGCACAGTGTGGAATGTGGGATCTTAGATCCTGGACCAGGGATCAAACTTGTGCCTCTGCAGTGGAAATGCCAAGTCCTAACCATTGGATCACCAATGTAAACAGCTGAGTATGGCAGAAACTGATACAACATTGTAAAGCAAGAATCCTGCAATTAAAAATAAATTTTAAAAATTGAAACCAATATTATCTACTTATCTCTATTTTAAAAATATTTTTATTGACCTATAGTTGATTTACAATATTGTGTTACTTTCAGGTGTATAGCATAGTGATTCAGTTATATATAAATATATATTCTTTTTTTCAGATTCTTTTCCCTTATAGATTATCACAAAATATTGAGTACAGTTCCCTGTGCTGTACAGAAGGTCCTTGTTGTTTATCTTATCTGCCTTTCTAAATTTTAGCTATTCTGGTAGTGTCTTTTGCTGCCCTTTTACTAGAGACAACCAAGCAGCATCAAATGTATTCATTTGCTCTGAATTAAAAGTGAGTCAAATTAAAATGAGTGCCTGTCCTCAAGCAGCTCTAAATCCAGTGGGAGACTCCCTGACATGTAAACAAATAATTGCAACATAAAATATGTGCTATTGTGAGTACCAGAGTGCAGGCAAGATAATGTGTTTTGTTAGTATAGAGGAAATAGTTGGCTGTGTTCACAGTTGGAGGCCCAGATTGGAGGGGCCTAGAAGAAAGAAGGATACAAGTTAGTTGACTATTAAAATAGAACAACTGAGAGGTGAATAAAATAACAAAGCCGCTGGAACTGTCAAGTAGTTAGAACTGACATGACATGACTAAATAAATGACTACTAAGACATGGGCTTGCCTGGTGGCTCAGAAGGTAAAGAATCTACCTGCAACACAGGGGACCTGGGTTCAATCCCTGGGTCAGGAAGAGCCCCTGGAGAAGGAAATGGTAACCCACTCCAGTATTCTTGCCTGGAGGGCCTTCCCTGATAGCTCAGTTGGTAAAGAATCCGCCTGTAATGCAGGAGACCCCGGTTTGATTCCTGGGTTGGGAAGATCTGCTGGAGAAGGGATAGGCTACCCACTCCAGTATTCTTGGGCTTCCCTTGTGGCTCAGCTGGTAAAGAATCTGCCTGCAATGCAGAAGACCTGGGTTCCATCCCTGGGTTGGGAAGATCCCCTGGAGAAGGGAAAGGCTACCCACTCCAATATTCTGGCCTGGAGAATTCCACGGGGGTCGCAAAAAGTCAGACACGACTGAATGACTTTCTCTTCACTTCTCTTGCCTGGAGTCGCAAAGAGTTAGATACAACTGAGCAACTTTCAAGATATGAAGAGAGGGTATGGAATTAACAGACAGTGATATTAAGGAAGCAGAATGGACAGGGAGACATCCCATGCAATGTGGAAAATCAGAAAGTTATGCAGGTTTTGGATCCAGGTGTCTGAGTGGATGCTATTGTTATAGGTAAAGAAAGCGCTTGAGAGTGGGAGGTGGGAAAGATATCTTCAGTTTGGACATGCTGAGTTTGAAAGGCCTGTGGGCTGTCTAGGTGGAGCTATCATTAGTAGGCATTTGGACATAGGGGCTTGAAGCTCATAAGAAAGTGATGGGAGAGAACTGTGGATATTTTTGAACATTATTTACTTGGCTGCCCTGGGTCTTAGTTGTGGCATGCAGAATCTTTATCTTTTTTTTCCTTTTTTTTTTTTTTTAGTTGCCCATGTGGAGACTTTTAGTTGCTGCATGTGGAATCTAGGTCTCTGACCAGGGATCAAATCTTGGCTCCCTGCATTGGGAGGACAGAGTTTTAGCCACTGGGCCAACAGGGAAGTCCTGTGCTGTGGATATTATTTGAGGGATATTTGGTGCTTTGGAGTGTCTGAACCATGGGGGTGCATGAGATCAATAGGGAGATTGTGAGCAAGCTTAGGACAGAACCCTGTGGAATCTCACCTTTAAAAGGCAAGTAGTAGAAGATGACCTTCTCCAAATTGAGGCTTCTGCATACTTCTAGGTTGGGGACAGGAAGCAAGCATAGAGGGAAAGGCTGAAGACACAAGAAGGAGACATGATGAGCCAGGTAGCAAGGACTCAGAAGTGGGGAGGGACACCTGTTGCTGACCTGGGGAAGAAATGAAGAAAGGGTAGGTTTGGAAACATGTACCTATAAATAAATCTGAAGACAAGGGAAGGAATAAAAGTTCATACATTATGGCATGTATCTTGGTGAGGACATCTGCCAGGCGTCCTGCTAAGGGTTAAGGCAGCAGAGCTGGGGCCTGGGATTTGAAGAGTGCTAAGACCTACTGCTTGAGAAATCTGTATGCAGGTCAGGAAGCAACAGTTAGAACTGGACATGGAACAACAGACTGGTTCCAAATAGGAAAAGGAGTACATCAAGGCTGTATATTGTCACCCTGCTTATTTAACTTCTATGCAGAGTACATCATGAGAAACGCTGGGCTGGAAGAAGCACAAGCTGGAGTCAAGATTGCTGGCAGAAATATCAGTAACCTCAGATATGCAGATGATACCTCCGTTATGACAGAAAGTGAAGAAGAACTAAAGAGTCTCTTGATGAAAGTGAAAGAGGAGAGTGAAAAAGTTGGCTTAAAGCTCAACACTCAGAAAACTAAGATCATGACATCCAGTCCCATCACTTCATGGCAAATAGATGGGGAAACAGTGGCTGACTTAATTTTGGGGGGCTCCAAAATCAATGCAGATGGTGATTGCAGCCATTAAATGAAAAGACACTTACTCCTTGGAGAGTTATGATCAACCTAGCATATTAAAAAGCAGAGACATTACTTTGTCACCAAAGGTCCGTCTAGTCAAGGCTATGGTTTTTCCAGTAGTCATGTATGGATGTGAGAGTTGGATTATAAAGAAAGTGAGCACTGAAGAATTGATGCTTCTGAACTGTGGTGTTGGAGAAGACTCTTAGGAGAGTCTCTTGGACTGCAAGGAGATCCAACCAGTCCATCCTAAAGGAGATCAGTCCTGGGTGTTCTATTGGAAGGACTGATGTTGAAGCTGAAACTGCAATACTTTGGCCACCTGATGCAGAAGAGCTGACTCATTTGAAAAGACCCTGATGCTGGGAAAGATTAAGGGCAGGAGAAGGGGACGACAGAGGATGAGATGGTTGGATGGCATTACTGGCTCAATGGACATGGATTTGGGTAGACTCCGGCAGTCAGTGATGGACTGTGCTGCAGTTCACGGGGGTCGCAAAGAGTTGGACACGACTGAGCAACTGAACTGAACTGAAGGTTTCGATTAGTCATTTTGGTGAATGGGAGGTACAGAGGACTCCTATCAACAATAAGATTGCAGAGTAGCCTTGAACTCTTTACAAGGTCAGCTATCATGTAAGTCAAGGTTCCCCAACTCAGAGAGAGCCTTGGTGAAAAACAAGCAAGTAACTCTCCTGGGGCCAGCACCCTAGGAATCCACTTTCTGCTGAGCTTCAGGACTCTTCAATTTTGCTGAAGGGGTATCAGGAAAAGTGGCTTTTGGTGGAGATTAAGGTGGACTGGGGGAAATTCTCAACATGTCATTGAGTGATGGGAAGAGGAAATGAGGCCCTGTCTGGTGTGATATCTTTCTGCTAGGTTTCTCATCTGTCTCTGCTCTGGTCACTTCTCTCTTCTGCCTGTGGCTGGATTCCCTTTCAGTTCAGTTCAGTCGCTCAGTCATGTCTGATTCTTTGCGACCCCGTGAATCGCAGCATGCCAGGCCTCCCTGTCCATCACCAACTCCCGGAGTTCACTCAGACTCACGTTCATCGAGTCCGTGATGCCATCCAGCCATCTCATCCTCTGTCATCCCCTTCTCCTCCTGCCCCCAATCCACCCCCAGCATCAGAGTCTTTTCCAATGAGTCAACTCTTCGCATGAGGTGGCCAAAGTACTAAAGTTTCAGCTTTAGCATCATTCCTTCCAAAGAAATCCCAGGGCTGATCTCCTTCAGAATGGACTGGTGGGATCTCCTTGCAGTCCAAGAAACTCTCAAGAGTCTTCTCGAACACCACAGTTCAAAAGCATCAATTCTTCGGTGCTCAGCCTCCTTTACAGTCCAACTCTCACATCCATACATGACTACTGGAAAAACCATAGCCTTGACTAGACGGACCTTAGTCGGCAAAGTAATGTCTCTGTTTTTGAATATGCTATCTAGGTTGGTCATAACTTTTCTTCAAGGAGTAAGCATCTTATAATTTCATGGCTGCAGTCACCATCTGCAGTGATTTTGGAAGCCCCAAAAGAAAGTCTGACACTCTTTCCACTGTTTTCCCATCTATTTCCCATGAAGTTATGGGACCAGATGCCATGATCTTCGTTTTCTGAGTGTTGAGCTTTAAGCCAACTTTTTCACTCTCCTCTTTCACTTTCATCAAGAGGCTTTTAGTTCCTCTTCACTTTCTGCCATAAGGTTGGTGTCATCTGCATAGCTGAGGTTATTGATATTTCTCCCAGCAATCTTGATTCCAGCTTGTGCTGCTTCCAGCCCAGCGTTTCTCATGATGTACTCTGCATAGAAGTTAAATAAGCAGAGTGACAATATACAGCCTTGACGTACTCCTTTTCCTATTTGGAACCAGTCTGTTGTTCCATGTCCAGTTCTAACTGTTGCTTCCTGACCTACATACAGATTTCTCAAGAGGCAGGTCAGGTGGTCTGGTATTCCCATCTCTTTCAGAATTTTCCACAGTTTATTGTGATCCACACAGTCAAAGGCTTTGGCATATTCAATAAAGCAGCAATAGATGTTTTTCTGGAACTCTCTTGCTTTTTCAATGATCCAGCAGATGTTGGCAATTTGATCTCTGGTTCCTCTGCCTTTTCTAAAACCAACTTGAACATCTGGAAGTTCACAGTTCACGTATTGCTGAAGCCTGGCTTGGAGAATTTTGAGCATTACTTTACTAGCGTGTGAGATGAGTGCAATTGTGCGGTAGTTGGAGCATTCTTTTGCTTTAAGTCTTGAGATCCAGCTGCATAACTTTGTGCCCAACCCTGGTGGCAGCCAGCAGTGAGGTACTCTGTTGGCCAAAAATTCGTGCAGGGTTTTCCCAAGCAAACTTTTTGGCCAGCCTGATAGTAGCACTCCCAATTTTCTTAGTTGCTACCTGGGGAATTTGGGGCCATCAAGCCAGAATGAATTCAGTCAGCCTTTGCCTCCACCTTCTCTTTGCTTTTTCAGCTGCCTGGAATTCTCACCCAGCCATCAGCACATCCTGTTCTTAGATTTTAAACCAGCTAGTGCAAAAGTAAAGGCAACTTACAGACCATAGGTTACACGTGAGAAACACAGGCCTAGAGGCATCATCTTTCCAGTTAGATGAGCGGTAGAGCTCTTGATCCAATGGGACCTCCAATGAAGATCCCATTACAGTGTTAGCAAAATGTTGGATGTTAACCAAAACTGTCCATCAACTTGCAACTCCAGCAATTATAGCTTCCGCATGGGAATTTTACTCTAGATGGGACTACATTTCATCCAGGGAGAGCTATCTGGATGGCTCTTATTCAGGATGCAGGTGTGTTGGGTGATTTAAGTAGTTAACATTTGTGAAACATGTCGTGCTCTTTCAAAGCAAGGTGGTTTGAGAAGAGTCTACTATTGTTAACATTGCCTTTTTTTTTTTTTTTTTTTTTTGAGACACTCCAGAATGTTTTCACACTAATTTCAGGACTGGACCAAGTTAATCCATTTCTGCAAAATGCCCAAGGAGCCAGCATGACTTGGAAATGAAGGACAAAAGGGACCCTCTGAAGATTGAAAGACCTCTCAGGACAATTGATGCCAAGAAATGGTAAGCAAATGAGCACTTTGGCTAACTAAAAAATAAATACTAGAAACAGCGAAAATGGCCCATCACTTTGATAAACAGTCAATCTGTTTGAGTAGCATTTCCAGTGTTAATTGAGGTCTGGTGACTCAGTGCCCTGGTGGCCAAAAATCAGTTGTGAAAAAAAAACAAAAAAAAAACAAAAAAAACAAAGAGAAGGTACTGAGAGACCAGGCCCAGGGCCCAGGGCTTCTCCCATCTGCACGCAGCCCCAGGCCAGCCCTTTGGAACACCAGATGTTTATGCTCTACTTCCTGACCTCCCTTCCAAATGGCAGTTCTTGGAGTCCCACTGAAGGGCTTTGCAGGCTGTTTGTTATTTGTGTGGGAGTGCTGTGGATTTGATTTTTGCCTGAAATGACTTCCTGACAGACTTGTTTCCCAAAATGACAGTATTTCACTAGGAAATGGTTTGAAATCAAGGGCCAAGAGGTGGACAAGTTCTCCAATGTTCTCCACAGGCCTGAGACCCCAACAGTGGCCTGGGCCCATGGGCAGGGAGGGAGAGCGAGCTCTGTGAACCGAGAAGATCTTTGGTTTAAAGCAGCGTATTTTTTAAGAGTCCTTTGGAGACGTGAGCTTGGGAGTGCTTTGCCTTCCCCGGTGTGGAAACCATGCCAAGGGTAACGAGAGGAGTAAACGAAAATGTTGAGCCTGGCAGCATGAAAGACTGAGTAAGCCCATAATTCAGTCATTTGTGAAGTGGCTGGAGAAATCGCCTTCTTGTTGGCAGAGCAGTCCCATGTAGGTGATGACATGTCAGTAATAAAGTGCCTGTCACTCCCACTTGCGTCAGGCCTCTGGTTCTGGATGCCACAGGGAAGAAGGGACTGCTTAACAGCACAAACAGAACCGTTTGAAAGGCCTGATCCAGTGCTTTCAGCTCTCTGAACAGCCAGCTCTGGCTGTCTTTGAGATGCTGGCCCTTGCTGTGGACAAAGTAGTGGCTTCTATATGAGTCACATCCCTTCCTATAAGCCCGCCTCTTTGGGGAAACCCCATTAGCCTGGCACTAAACAGACTCAAGTCAAAACTGGTCAGAAACTACAAGCCCCGTATTCTGTACCCAATATGGTGCCGGGCAGACAGCGGAGAAGTAGTACATCTGCTTACTGTGGGGAGAAGAGAGACACACAGTACACCTAGAAAAATGTTATGACAGGCATAGACTCAAGCAGTGGAATTTACTGCGGGAAGGGGTTCACGCTTTATGGAGTCACCAGTGAAGGTTTGTGAAGGAGATGAAGAGGGTGGAAGGAGGTCCAGTGGAGGATTAGAGTGTGAGCGAAGATGCTGAGGCACGTGCGGGATCGATGAGGATGAAGTGAGGGAGGGAAATGGTTGGAGACAAGTTGGAGTTAGAGTTGAGCTCAGGGAGGGTTCAGTGCCGCAGTGAGGGCTTTGGAATTTGATACCTGGGCAATATAGAGGGCCCTGGAGAGAAAGGGGCTTCCTAAAGAGAGAACTGTTTGTGGCAAACACCTCTGGGTCTGTGTGCAGGACTTGGAGTTGTGGGAAGGGGGCATCGCAGCCACGCAGCAGTTATTGCTTAGCCTAGGCTGAGGGCTGGGGAGACTCGAGTGCGTGCTAAGTCGCTTCAGTCGTGTCTGACTCTTTGAGACCCCACAGACTGCAGCCCGCCAGGCCCCCTCCATCCATGGGATTCTCCAGGCAAGGATACTGGAGTGGGTTGCCATGCCCTCCTCTGGGGTGGGGGAGGCAGGGAGGATGCAAGACAGCAAGGCTATGGTGTAGGCCTGAACTCTGAAACCACACAGCTGGGTTCCAATCTGCCCATTCACCACTTGAGCAAGAAACCTCACCTCTTTGAGCCTCAGTTTCCTTCTCTGTAAGCTGGGGCCAAACCCTCTTGCTTGCCTCGTGGGAAAATGGCCTAGATGCAAAGAAATATGTCTCTAGCACACAGGCTATTAAGCAGTGGCTTCACATGTTCACACTCATTGGAAGAGACTTTTTGAGAAAGAACCAGCAGGACTGGGTACCAGCTAGAACTAGACTTGTGGGGGATGGTGGGATGGGAGTGGGGTGGGGCGGGGGAGAGTGGCCCAGATGCCTGAGCCTGGGGAATGAGCTGGTCCTGGGTGGGGGTGGTGACAAGCCAAGTTATTTCAGACAGTGTTTACCAGGGTAAGAGGAACTGCCTTCTAGTCATCTGTTTCATATGTATATTCATCTTCGCTGTGCTCAGGCTGCAAGAGGGCCTTGTTTAGAGAAACAGTGCGGCAAAGCAGAAGAAGGTATATTTTAAAGTGACAGGTCTAAAAATACTGCTGTCTCCTTGCCCTTTCACAGCTGCAGATTCCCAATCCTGATCCTCACTGGGAGAAATAATAAAATGCATATGTTTATAATAAAAATCATATTTCCCTCTTCCTGTGATGTCTCCCAGTTGTAGGTTCCCATCCGTTTGCTGTTTTACCTATCATTTAACAAATGTATTTTAAGAAAAGTAATCTTTTCCACTGACATGTCCTATAAATGTCACATCCTCAGCTTTGGTTCTCATTGAGGAACCGAGATGCATGTTTTGAATATTTCCAAAAATGCTTTTCACTCCATTCCCAGGCAAGGATTTTCCAATCTTTGTTTAGAGATCAGATATAAAGAGAATGCACTATATAGTGAGTGGTGTGGGTCCCTGGGGCTGGATTATCAGCAGACGATAATAATTATCAGCAAGATGAGAATTTGGGTTCTGGGAAAATTAGCTACCATTGGCAGCTGAAATCCAGGCCTTTTTTTCTTCTGTAGGTCATCCCTGAGGTGTCCTCAGTGCGAGGTATCCTGAGAAGTCAGACTGGGGGCTTACAACGAGTGGAGTGAGGTGGATGCTGGGAGGTTTCTCGTGAAGGACTGTGGAAGGCAAGGCTGAGGTAGGACAGTGGGCCAGCTCAGCATTCAGTGTGCGAAGGGCAGGGAAACACCCCTTCCCTTGGTCTGAGGGAAGAGGCTCGATCTGAGGGCAGGTGGATGATAGCTGGCTTTGTTCACAGACATGTCATCCTATGGAATAAAGAAAGTTTGTAGCATGTACCTAGTATGATGCCTATGAGCAAGCAGGAGATGAGAGCTGTCAGCGTCCCTGCCAACTGTGCTGCAGGTCTGGGCAGGCTTGGGTTGGGGGCTGGAAATAGGGAGGCGATGCAGAAGAGTGGTTTGAGGGAGAAGACAGACAGAAAGGAGGGACAGCCAACAGGATAGGGGAGAAAGGTATAGAAAGAATAGTGATTAGGAGGCTGGCAGGGAGCAAGTTCTCCCTGATATATGTGGTCATTTCATCGATTCATTCATTCATTTAGTTAACAAGTATTTATTGAGCATCTACTATGTCCTAAGCTCCTGATCTAGGTGCTGGTGATCCAGCAGCAAATAAATTGAGGGACACTTCTCCAGCAGAATTTACAGACTCATGGCAATAGGAGACAAAGGAGGTTTGGGGCTGGGCCTGGAGAGTCACAATCCAAAGCTTACCTACCCAACCTGTGGAACCCACCAAATGGGAGCCCAGAAATTGTTTATCTCAGTCCTTCTCAGTAGTGATCTGCCCTGAATAGTGGGGCCAATCCCACCCCAAGCTCCTTGACAGGGCTGGTTCTACCTGGAGGCACAGGAGACCCCTCACATTGAGGACTATTTCTGGGGGAGAAGTCTGTTTCCTGCCCCTTCTCCTGTGGCCAGAAATGCCTTCCACAGAGAAGAAAGCCTAACTTTTCCTATCTCAAGATCTGAATACACTAGGGAAAGTAAAAGCTAAACTAACTAAATGATGCATGCTAATCACTAGGGGGAATCAAGCAGGGGAAAGGGAAGGGGAGTGTTGGGGGAAGGGCCCTCAATTTACACAGGGGAGTCAGGGAGTCTTTTCAATAAGGTTCCATTTCAGTGGAAAACTGGAGGAGAGGAGGTGAGCCACGTAGATCTCAGGTGGGAGAGAGAATTCCAGAAAGATGGAACAGTCTGAGCAAAGATTCTAAAGTAAGATTGTGCCTGGCATTTTCTTTTATTAGTGAATCTTTTTAAAATTTTATTTTTATCTATTTATTTTGCTGTGCCAGGTCTTCGTTGTGGCATGTGGGATCTAGTCCCCTGACCATGGATCGAAACTGGGCCCCCTGCATTGGGGAGCATAGAGTCTTAGCCACTGGACCACCAGGGAAGTCCTTGTGCCCAGCATCTTTGAGAAACAATCTACAAGCTGTAGCTGGAGCAGAATGTGAGAGGGGAGCAGTATACGCTGGCATGATGGGAAGCCAGATCACATGGGGCCTTGTGGACCAGGGTTAAGATTTTGGCTTTGACTTGGGATAAAATGAAGAACTGTGGCAGAGTGTTGGGCAGGAATGGCATGGTTTGATCTGCAATTGAAATAGTTCAGTCTGTGTTTTATTTTTCCTTTTATGTTTTTGAAGAAAATTGAAGTACAGTTGATTTACAATATTGTTTTAGTTTCAGGTGTACAGTAAAGTGATTTAGTTTTATATATATTTATTTTTTCAGGTTATTTTCCATTATAGGTTGCTGTAAGATATTGACTAGTTCTCTGTGCTGTATAGTAAATTAGATCCTTATTGTTTATAGGTAGTAGTGTGTATCTGTTAATCCCATACCCCTAATTTATGCATCCCTCTTACCCTTTGGTAACCATAAGTTTGTTTTCTATATCTGGGAATCTATTTATGTTTTACAAATAAGTTCATTTGTATCACTTTTTTAGATTCCACATATAAATGAAATCATATGGTATGTTTTTCTCTGACTTCACTAAGTATGATAATCTCTAGGTCCATGTTGCTGCAAATGGCAATTTTCATTCATTTTAATGGCTAACATTCCATTGAATATCTATATATCTGTATCCATGGGGTCACACAGAGTCGGACACGACTGAGCGACTTCACTCACTCACATTATCTACATCTATCTATACCACATCTTCTCTTATATTGGGTTATAGCCAATTAACAAGATTGTGATAGTTTCAGGTGATAGTTTCAGGTGAACAGAGAAGGGACTCAGCCATACATATACATGTGTCCATTCTTCCCCAAACTCCCTCCCATCCAGGCTGCTGCAGAACACTGAGCAGAGTTCCCTCTGCTATGTATATAGTAGTGTGATGTATCACATCTTCTTAAGCCAGTTGTCTATTGGTGGGTAGTTGGGTTGCTTCCATATCTTGGCTATTGTAAATAGTGCTTCACTGAACATTGGGGTGCATGGATCTTTTCAGATTAGAGTTTTCATCTTTTCTGGTTATATGCCCAGGAGGGAGATTGCTCACGTGGTTTCTCTAGTTTTTTAAGGAGCCTGCATACTGTTGTCTATAGTGACTGCACCAAGTAGGAGGGTTCCCTTTTCTCCACACCCTCTCCAGCATTTATTATTTGCAGACTTTTTGATTATTGGCTGCTATGTTTAGATGAGAGTGGGGGAGAATAAAGGCAGAAGCATGGAGGAGGCTTATTGACATAGTCCTGGGGTAGAAAGGATAGCAGCTCAGGCCAGGATGGTAGAGGTGGAGGAGATGAGAAGTGGTCAGATTCCAGACAGAGTTTGAAAGTGTTGAAAATTTTAGTCACAGTCACATCCAACTCTTTGTGACCCCATGGACTAAAGCCCGCCAGACTCCCTCAGTCCATGGGATTTTCCAGGCAAGAATATTGGAGTGGGCTGCCATTCCCTTCTCCATAGAGTTTGAAGGTAGAACCAATAGCATTTGCTGATGGATTGGATTGAGGGCTTAAGAGAAAAGGAGGAATCAAAAATGATGCCCAGGACTTTGGTTTATGCAACTGGAGGAATAGAGTTGCATTAGTGAGACTGAGAAGGTTGTGTGTGGGTTTGGGGAAGGAAGTAGACACAGGTCAAATGTTGGGGTTTTGGCATGTTGAATTTGAGGAACTTCTCTGACATCTAAGCGGAAAGGTAGAGTAGACAGTGGAATAGATGAACTTGGAATTGATGGAATAGGCCTAAGTTGACCTTTGATTGGCAAAGGGTAGGGGTCTGGGCAGCTACATGGAGGCAGGGCCCCAGCTAGCTCCTTCACTCCATTCTCAGGGCTGGAGCTGGATCAGGTATAGGATCCGTCTTTGGACAAAGCTGAGATTCTCCCTTCCTTTACTGTCTCCTTGGTTTGTCTGTCTTCCTCAGGTCCTAGGCTCCCTGTGCTACTTTGGCTGCTCAGAGTTCCACACCTCTTGGCCCCTCTCACTGTCTTTTTCCTTTAGGAAGCTCTGGGAAAGGAGCAGGCTAGACTCCAAAGTTGGGTGGAGGGTAGGTTGGTCGCAATCAGCCTGGAGTTCCCTCAAGGTCACTGGCTATTGGCATCGATTTCAGAAATAGCTTATAAGAATAAAGTGCTGGGAATGCTGCAATTACTATGTTCTTTGAACCCATAAGTACAATTAACATCTTCTTTGGAGGTTACATTTCTCATGTTTGCAGAAGGGATTTTTTTCCTTGTGATGGTGTAGTAACATGTACAAGTAAAATAGTGCATAAATACTGGAGTCTTTCTTGGACATGTGCCTGAGTCTTCTTTTCTGATTCTCCATTTTTTATCTTGGTGCTGTCAGGTCCCTGGAGGGTACTACCTGTCCCATCTCCTCCTGATGCAGAGGGTCACTTAGATTTTCCAAACCAAGAAACCCTCAGATAACTTCTGTAATTGCTTACCAACCCCACTTGGTACCAGTTGGCTGGAGAGTGAGCTACTGTTTCCCAGGTGTGTGGCAAGATCGCAGAGGTTCTTGGCATGTGGCTAAGCAGCCAATCACAGACAAAATCAAATTTGCGTGCCCTGGTGCACATGGAGATGTTGTAGTTATTAACCAGAATGAACCCTCTTCTTTCCTTGATAACTAACACTATTCCTTAACCTTGCTCTTATGGACTGCACATTGTGTACATGGATATACTGGCAGGAAGCATAGCATTATTTATTTTCTCATCACGTTTTTCTGACATAATTGCATAGAAACCTTATGGCGCTTTGGAGATCTTCTGTTTATGAGTCACAGAAATTAACTTTCTTTTCATAAGGTCTTTATAAAAGGAAAAATAGAGCCAAATGCCTGTTCTTTGAACTTAAGTTGCCTTTCTTGACTCGCTGAAACCTGAATCTGGATGTCTGTTAGTCTTAGCCTTGCTTTAGCTTTGAATTTCAATTATTCAGCCTCTGCACCCAAGAGAATGCCTGAAACAAATGTCCCAACCTGGATCTCACCCATTACTGAACTCAATCATTTTTCTCCCCTGTCCCTGTTGCCTAGGTAGTCCCGAAGGGACTATGGGGAATCCACAGAACTCTGTAATGAAATAGCCACCTAGGGTTTTATAAAAATGTTTGGAGACCCTAGGTATGAAGGAGATTACAGTGTCTCCTGATGCTATATGTTAATCAACTGAAAAATAATATTAAATTGAAAATAAGTATAAGGAAGCACAACAAATTTGTTTTTTCCATAATGATTATATAATTCAATTCTATTTCTGAAATACCAAACCTCAAATGCTTTCAGCTACTTTTTTTGGGGGGGGCGTGCCTAGCTTCATAGGAATCCTAAGCATGGGATGAATTTGTCTATTTGGTAAACCATTGCTGTTGCCAATGAATATTTTGTCACCATGTTTAGCTCCAAAAGTAACTGGGGGTGAAATGTGTTCTTGGGATGTTCATTATCACTTAATAATTCCTGGAACAACCTTTAAGAGAACTGTTTTCTATTTAAAATGACTGAGCTTACAGCTTGGTCTCATTGCCATTAAGAGAAAGAAGGTACTGGGAATTCCTTGGCAGTCCAGTGGTTAGGACTCTGTGCTTCTTCTGCAGGGGGCCTGGGTTCAATCACTGGTCAAGGACTAGCTTCTCTCAGAGCTAGGACCATAGGCAATTGCTGATCATTGAATGGGTTGGGAAAGATCAGACTTTCAGTTGAATTGGAGCTGGGCTGCTGGAGCAGGGGGTGGACTAGAGTTAAAAATGCCCAGGACAGCGTGTACAGTGGGGCAAAGCCCAGAGAGCCCAGGTCAGTGTCCACACTAGTCTGGTGCTGAGGGTAAGCTGTGAAAAAAGCAGAGGGGTATATTGGAGCCCTTCCCAAAATGAAAAGGAGAACGAAATGGAAAGTAGTTCTTGGAGACCACAAGGTGGGGAAAAGAGAGAAATTCAGGAACTCATTCAGGCAAGCATTTGACTCAGCAAGCATAAGACTCAAATTAGGAGACCTAGGGATTTCCTGGTGGTTGAGTGGTTAGGACTCGGTACTTTGACTGCTGAGAGCCCGGGGTTTGATCCCTGGTTGGGAAACTAACATCCTTCAAACTGCGTGTCATGGCCAAAAAGAAAGAAAGAAAACCTAGAGAATGTACAACAAATATCAATTTTGTTCAAAAGTGCTTTATATCCATTGGTACTGCAAAAACTGGTCCCAGGATATGCACAGCCCCAAATAGACAGGTGTGAGCAGCTAAGTGGTGGAGTCTGACTGATGGTAAAGCTAAGGGATCTGGGAGAGGAGCTGATTCACTTGGTCTGATGAGTCCAATGGAAAGGTGTATGTTTTATCCGAGATAGAGATGAAAATGAATAGAGAAACTCTTATTTGTCCAGGCCACCTTAGACTGTGGTATAGTCCAGGACCTGAGTGGTAACCAGGTGCCAACCTTGTTCACAAAACACCTACTGGCAAAGGTGCTGCTCGTCCAGTACATAGACTCAATGCATGGTTAGAGCATGTGGCTGAATCCCACCCAGTCTCAGATCTGGATCTCTAACCCCTGGACTTCTGACTGTCCCGGGGTCCTGAGAGGTTCAGATTCCTCTTTGTGTGGCCATGGGGATTTGGAGAAGGCAATGGCAACCCACTCCAGTGCTCTTGCCTGGAAAACCCCATGGATGGAGGAATCTGGTGGGCTGCGGTCCATGGGGTCGCGAAGAGTCTGACACGACTGAGCAACTTCACTTTCACTTTTCACTTTAACACATTGGAGAAGGAAATGGCAACCCACTCCAGTGTTCTTGCCTGGAGAATCCCAGGGACAGCAGAGCCTGGTGGGCTGCCGTCTGTGGGATCGCACAGAGTCGGACACGACTGAAGCGACTTAGCAACAGCAGTAGCAGCAGCAGTTCCATTGTCTTACTATATTCCTGACAATGCTTTCTTGTGCAGCTCCTGAGATCAGTTAAGAGCAGGAACCTCCCCCTCGTGCCCCCACCATGATTACTGATAGCTCTTGGCCAGCTTTTACTGGTCTGGTCTCACAAGTCATGTTTGGGCATCCTGGTAGCTTTCACTTTTAAGTTTTGCAGTGCCATTCTGTCAAAAGGACTGAGGGCAAGGTCCCCAAACACCAGACTGGGTGCCCTTGAAAGACCCCATGCATATTTGTGCTTAAAGCATTTCCTCCTGACTGACGGTCAGCAGGGGTCCCACACAAGCCAGGAGACTCCTGTTCTCTCCTCCTGCAAATGGAGTTCTTGTTTTCCGGAATATTAGGGTCACTTTTCTCTCCTTTCTTTGTTTGGAAATCCTTATTTTAGTTGACTCAAGGGCTTGCTTCTTAGCCCCCCAAACCTTTTCTACTATTATATTCACTATATATGGGTTAAAGATAGTACTTCTTTTTACTGTATTTTATTGCAATTCGGAATAACATAGAGTGCCATTTTAGATATTTTAAGTGTACAATTCAATAGCATTTATCACATTTACAGGGTTATACAGCTATCATTTTAAAAATATTTCATCACCCCAAACAGACACTCTGTACCCATTAAGCAATAACTCCCCTTCCCCCACTCTCTCCAGTCCCTGGTAACCCCTAATCTAATCTGTCTCTATGAATTGGTGTATTCTAGATATTTCATATAAGCGGAACCATATAAGCTTTTTATGTCTGGTTATATCATTTATAATGTTTTCAAAGTTCACCTAAAGTTGCAGCTATGTTTTAGAACCTCATTGCTTTATAAAACTGAACAATGTTCCATTGTATGGATTTTCTTTATTCATTCACCTGCTGATAGACACTTGGGTTGTTTCCCACCTTTGGGCTATGGCAAACAATGCTGTTATGAATGTGAGTGTACAAATACATGTTTGAGTCCCTGTTTTCAATCTTTGGGGTATATACCTGGCACTAGAATTGTTGGATCATATGGCAATACTACTTTAGAGAAACCAGCAAACTATTTTCCACAGAGGCTCCAGCTTTTTATAGTCCCACCAGCAATGTATGAGGGTTTCAGTTTCTCTACATCTGTGCCAACACTTATTATTTTCCATTTTAAAAATTATAGCCATCCTGCTGGGTATGATATGGTATCTTCTGTGGTTTTGAATTGCATTTCCCTGATGACTATTGATGAGCATCTTTTCATGTACTTATAACTCATTTATATATCTTCCTTGGAGAAATGTCTATTCTAGTCCTTTGCTCATTTCAATTAGGATGTTTGTCTTTCTGTTGTTGAGTATTAGGACTTTTTAAAATATCCTTCAAGATATCAAACCCTCATCAAATATATGATTTACAAATGTTTTCTACCATATGTGAGTTATTTTTTCCACACTTTTTTTCCCCCTAAATGTATATTTTATTCTTTACATCTTCTTTTTCTTCACTGAAACTTTTTATTTTTCCATTTATGTCAAGAGTTCCAGATTTCTTATTGGTGCACCTTTTTTTTTTTTTTTTTTTTTTTTGCCATGCCACACGGCTTGCTGGATCTCAGTCCCATGACCAGTGCTTGAACCTGGGCCACGGCAGTAAAAAAATCTAGAATCCTAACCACTAGGTCACCAGGGAACTTCCAGAATTCTTTAAAATTAACTTGGGATAGATGCCAAGCCTAGTTTTGTTTTTTAAGCCTATAGCATCCAGAATTCTCAGGTTGTCTCCCACTGAAGTACCAACCAGGCCCAACCCTGCTTAGCTTTGTAGATCAGATGAAATTTAGTGACTTCAGGGTGGTATGGCTGTAGGTTTTACACTCTCTTGATAGAGTGTTGATGCAAAAAAAAAAAAAGAAAAGATGCTTGACATCAAGAGTCATTAGGAAAATACACATTAAAACCACAGTGAGATCATACTTCACATTCACTCGCTCAGTCATGTCTGACTCTTTGTGACCCCATGAACTGCAGCCCTCCAGGCTCCTCTGTCCATGGGGATTCTCCAGGCAAGAATACTGGGGTGAGTTGCCATGCCCTCCTCCAGGGAATCTTCCCAACCCAACGATGAAACCCAGGCCTCCCACATTGCAGGTAGATTCTTTACCAACTGAGCTACCAGGGAAGCCCCTCACTAGTATGGTAATGATCAAAAAGACAAATGCAAGTGCTGGTGAGAACTGTGAATAAGTCAGAACTCTTACATATTGCTAGTGCAATGGGAAAATGGTGCCATCAATTCATAAATACAGAAATTCTTCAAAAGATTACACATAAAGTTACTGTTATGGCATAACAATTCCAATCCTAGGTATATATCCAGAAGAACTGAATACACAGATCCACAGATCCATATAGACATTGTATAGGAATGTCATAGCGGCATTATTAGCAATAACCCAAAGGAGGGACTAATCCAACTGTGCATTGAGGAAAGAATGACAAAGTATGGAATATCCATACAATAGAGTATTATTTGGTCAAAAAGGGATGAATTCGTGATACATGTTCCTCATTTATGAACTTGGAAACACTATACTAAGTGAGAGAAGCCATTTGCCAGACACATATTTTGGGATTCCATTTGTATGAAATGAACAGAATAGGCCAACATATCTAGAGCTTAGGATGATGAGGAAAAAGGAATGATGGCTAATGGATACAGGTTTGTTTAATTTTGTGGTGATAAACATGAAAAGGAAATTATTATAGTGATGATTGTACAACAGAGTGAATGCACAGAACACCACTAAATTATAGTTTTTTTAAATTTTTGGCCACACCCCATGGCATGTGGGATCTTAGTTCCCAGACCAGGGATCGAACCCATGCCATCTGCAGTGGAAGTGTGTAGTCTTAACTACTGAACCACCAGGGATGTCCCTAAATGATATACTTTAAATGGCTGAATTGCATGATATGCAGATTATATCACAGAAAAGCTGTTTAAAAAATGAAAAGAAAGAATATGCTAGGGACCATATGTGATCCATATTTCCTGTTGTTAACTAGCTAGTCCTTCCCAGAAAAGTTTTGCTGACTCCAACTTGGACCCAGCCCTCTCAGCTTACCTCTAAAGAGGCTCTGACCTGCTCGTGCTTCACCCTGCATCTGCTGCAGATGCTCTAACCCATCCCTTGTTAACACACAGCAGCATCCCAAAGTGAGCAATCTGCTGCCTAGAGGATTTTGAGATGAAATCCCAAAGCCCTATTGCTCAAGGTTTCCTAATCTTAAGTAATAAACTCTTGGGGAGACTCCAGGGCAATGAGAAACCTCCTCTTCCCATCAGATGGCCCTAGGCCTCCTTCTAGCCCCGTGCCCCTTTGGCATTTCAGAACACAGCTTCTTTTCTGCACGGAAACCTACTTCTCACACCCTGCAACATTTACAAATTGCTTCAGGACAAGAAATCCTTAGAAGGTACATTAAGTAAGACTTTGTATCCCTTATCATAAAACATTTAAAGTAAAATTTAAACATAGATTTGAAACAGAGGGTATAGGGTGTTTCATCTTGCTTCTTCAGGATTAAAGGTGCGTATGAGCCTCTTGCCGTGAAAATAGCCTCACGGTAATGCTTTGCTTCTCTCGAAGGAATGTTGGTGAGAGGTTTTTGTGCCTGCTTCTTCGTTTCTGGTCTTTTGTTGGGTACTTTGGGGGTTCTGCTCCCACAAATGAAACTGTGATCTCTTTCTTGGAAGCATGAGTATATGCTTCAAAAAATACAATGTGCCATAATGTGTGGGTGACGTGACTGTCTTCACCAGGGGTGCACCCTTCCTTCACAGCACCCTTTCTTCACAGACAGGGCCAGGGGCCTGGGAAGCAGAGCCAGGCCTGGAGGGGCCAGTGTCTGTGAAGCCCCTCCAGCTTTGTGTCTCGCACACGTCCCGGCCTCTCCCCTGGTTTGTCGTGGGGCATCCAGGTTGTCCTCGTTCTCCAACCCCCTTTTTTGTTCCCCTTTGTAGCAACTCCAGTCCATTCTTTGTAGCAGGCTCCACCTTGGCCTCCAGGACTGGATCCAGGGTCCAGGCCTGGGTCCCTGATTCTTGGTAGAGAACTCCCACAGCAAGTGTTCACCACCTCTTCTTGCTGGTGCTGGGTTTCCGAAAAAGAAGCCCAAAAGTGTGGCCCAAGCTCTCCAAAACAGGAAATTTGCTCTTGACCCTTTATTCTAACAAGGTGTGTGTTAGTTGTTCAGTCATGTCTTACTCTTTGCAACCCCATAGACTGGAGCCCACTGCCAGGCTCCTCTGTCCATGGGATTCTCCAGGCAAGAGTACTGGAGTGGGTTGCCATTTCCTTCTCCAGGGGATCTTCCTGACCCAGGGATCAAACCCTGGTCTCCTGCATTACAGGTGGATTCTTTACCATCTGAGCCACCAGAGAAGTCTCAGTCTAATAGGATGCTAACTCTATTAGTCTCTTCTCTTTTCTCAGGAAGTTTCTGTTGGAAAATTAGTCACCACCTCGTTGGAGTAGTTTTTGATAAGTTTGGGTTTTCATTTTGTTGTTTTCGAGACAAAGGATATGCTTGACTCAAATCCATCCCTACACAACAATAGAGGCCAGGAGATGTAGTTTTCTTAGTTTGGCAATGGGATCTTCGGGGATTTGCACCTCCGGCTAATGTACGAATTATTTTCCCTGTTGCATCATGTCCATTCCTAATTTTGCAAACATCATATAAGGACCCACCAGGGGGGTACAGGAAGGAATATAGAGTCTTGATTCCCCAGCTGTAGGTCCAGGTAGGGCTGAGAAAACCTGTTCTCCTGGGGCTCTGCCTGGCACTTGGGTAACCTTGAAGATCACAGCAAGCTGTTTGAAGCACCCTGAACTCCAGTAGAAAGCCTCAGATGCCAGACTCAAAATGTTCATTTCCCAGTGTTCAGTCAAGTTGCCCAGCCCATTTCTGCGGCCAGGAAACCCAGAGACAGTGGAGCTATTTGTTCGAGATTCTTCAGTGAAGTTGATGAGCCACTCTCTTTCCAGGAGTGCTTGAAAATGCCAAGAAACTTCATGGATCGTTTCACTGTGCTTGATTCCCTCCTGGGTCATGGTTGGCCTTCGTCCCAGGCCTCCTCTGGTAGCCAACTCCCTCATTCCAGCAATCATTTCTTTGCAGGAGTTTGCTTCTAACCTTTCAGCGTGTGTCCCAAATATTTAGGGATGGACTCAATCCAGTAGAATGATTTCTTTCCTTGAACTCATTGAAATGACTTAGGATAAATGAAAGCTGTAAGCTGAATAAACATTGCTGGTGTCTCGGCCCAGTCCCTGCTGGCTAAAGCCTCCCCAGTTGAGCAGTTCCTGGGGCCCCTTCCACTCTCTCACCTTCCTTGGCAATCCAAGGGCACCTGGGATGGAAGGATCCAGGCCCACGTGCAGGGCTTCTTTGTAAAGTGCCAGTCAGCGCTGCTCCTGCAGCAATCAAGCCTGGAGGTTTCTGTATGTGTCTGTTTCCTTCAGGTTTATTATAGGGTGTGACACCTGTCATTGATTATCTGACCATGTAGCCTGGCTTGGCTGGCTGAGGAGGGAAAGAGTTGGCTTCCCTGTGGATGGGAGCAGGGCCCAGGGCTGGCACAGGGCAGGGCTGCATCAGGCTCCCTGGCTCTGTTTACTGCTTGCTATTTTGAGACTTTCTTTGCATGGAAATGTCGCATGGCTCCAATGCTCGAAAGAAGTGTGAGCTGAGAACCACATGAGGGAAACATTTTGGATGTGTTGACACATTCTGTTTATCTTCCAAGACTCTGTTTGGTGGTGTCTGCTGCCCAGGCAAACTGAGGAAAAATGGAGGTCTGTGGAGATTAGATTACCTGACTCCTTCAAGGCCAAAAAAAAAAAAGAAAAAAGAAAGAAAGAAAAGGAAAGACAGGATAAAGAGATTAAAAAAAAAAAAACTCAGTCCCATTTTTCGTCACAGTCCATGGGAACATGTGTATTTAGAGACCTAAATTGGGTCTCTGCTTTCATTCTCCTCAGCACTCAATGTGTGTGAGTGGAAACTGTCCCAGAAGCCCTTTCTACTTAGGAGTTATTACAATGGAGTCTCTGGGAAGGCTATGAGAAGAGGTTTTTTTTTTTGTCTCTACGATGGTATTCTGATTTTGAAGAGAGATCCATTTTCTTCCTAGAGGCCTGACTGCTTGTAAAAGGGGAAGCACACACCCAGGATTTGCAAAGAATGTCTTCCAGTGCTGGAGGAAGGACAGGGAGCCACAGGCAAGAAGCAAATGGCCCAGAGTGCCCACGCCCACCCCCAGGAAAATGAGAAAGTGTATTAAGCACAGGAAGGAGCCATTGAGGCCAGCTTTTCCATCTTTGGAGGATTTACTTTAATCACATCTTTCAGCCCTCTCTCCATCCCCAACACTTCCTGACCTCTCCTTGAACAGACCTAGGTGTTTCTCTCTGGAGCCGGTGCTGTTCTCACGCGGGCTCTGTTGCCCGGCCTCTGATAAGCTGTTCCATATGCCTGGCCCTTTGTTCTCACAGTGCTAGGTTTTACAGCTTCCCAGTGACTTGGAGTTTTCTTAGTTTGGCAATGGGATCTTTGGGGATTTACACCTCCGGCTAATGTACGAATTATTTTCCCTGTTGCATCATGTCCATTCCTAATTTTGCAAACATCATATAAGGACCCACCAGGGGGTACAGGAAGGAATATAGAGTCTTGATTCCCCAGGCAAACCTCTCAGGCACCATCTCGGACAACCTACTCAGAAAGGGAAAAGCAAAACAGAAAACACAAGACTTTTGTCCTCGTACATTAAAGAGACACAGAAATGTCCCACCACAGCTACGAATGTTTAGGACTCACCTGTAGTCTGCTCACCCAGCATATAGGCCAGCTTCTAGAACTGAACACAGTGAACAGGGAAAGCACATGACTCAGAGAAATAAGCTGCGGAAGCTTCAAGGGGTTGGGAAGTTACAAGGGAGTATAGGTGGCTACCCTCGCTCCCTCATCAGAACAGGGGACTGCAGGCCTAGTCTCTCCAGCACTATTCGTTTGACGTTAGTGCCTTTAAATAACTTCAGTGTTGCTTTTTGGAGCAACCAGTGCTACAAATATACAGAGGGCCTAATAGTTTTCACATCTATGCTGGCCTAATATACCTTGGAAACAGCATGGTACAAAGCAGTGGTTTTACTGCTGTATATTAGATTCACCTGGGGAGTCTTTACAACCTACCCCTGCCTGGAGCCCACCTCCAGGGACTCCACTTTAATTGGCTGGGGTGGGGCCTGGGTGTTGGGAGGCTTGAGTGCTCCCCAGCTGACTCTAATGTGCAGCCATGGTTAAGAGCCACTGGCCTAAATGAAAGGACATGGTCTTTGGGATTAGTCAGAACTAGTTTCAAGTCACAGAGAAGGCAATGGCAACCCACTCCAGTACTCTTGCCTGGAAAATCCCATGGACGGAGGAGCCTGGTAGGCTGCAGTCCATGGGGTCGCTAAGAGTCGGACACGACTGAGCGACTTCACTTTCACTTTTCACTTTCATGCATTGTAGAAGGAAATGGCAACCCACTCCAGTATTCTTGCCTGGAGAATCCCAGGGATGGGAGAGTCTGGTGGGCTGCCGTCTATGGGGTGGCACAGAGTCGGACACGACTGAAGTAACTTAGCAGCAGCAGCAGGTTCAAGTCATGCCTCTTCCCCTTAATAACAGTGGAGTCTCTCGAGCTTCAATTTCCTTCTATAAACTTGGGAGAACAATCCTCCAGCTGTCAGAGGGAATGAGCTAAATGTATACAAAACCTTTCACAATGTCCGGTGCATGATATTCACTAAATAAATGTTACTCTGCTGAACACATGTATGCTATCTTTGAACCAGTAAGCTCTAATAGTTTGTAGAAATGATTCTTATTTAAGTTTTATATAGATGAAAATGGACTTCCCATGAGGCACTACTGGTAAAAAATAAATAAAACAATCTGCCTGCTAATGCAGGAGATGTAAGAGACACTGGTTCATTCCCTGGGTTGGGAAGATCCCCTGGAGGAGGAAATGGTAACCCACTCCAGTACTCTTGCCTGGAGATTTCCATGGACAGAGGAGCCGGGCAGGCCATAGTCTGTGGGGTTGCACACACAGATAAAAATATGTCAGGTAGGAAAAAAGCTAAGGTTGTGGAAGAATACTTCACTGAAGGTTTACCATTTAGACTCAGGTTTTCTGGCCTAGAAGAATTTGATGGCATCTTCCTCCAGGAATCAGACCTTAAAAAGTGGGACCCACATGAAGTGCAGTACAGAGTTTATAAATATTTGGTTGTACGTTTTTCAGGTGAAGGAGACAGTTTGATAAGAGATCATGTAAAAAGATCTTGAGGGGGGTGTCTGAGCTAACCACAGATTAAAGAAGGGCAAACAGTACCATATGAGTGCCGAGAGATGCAGCATGCTCTCATAACATCCAGAAGAAGGAGCAGAGTAAGTCCCCTTCAGAGGATGCACCCACTTCTGGGCATCACAGGGACTTCGGTGAATCCACAGGAGGGCGATGAAGTTATTGAGTGGAAGGAGTGTCACGTGGAGGGTGGTTGAAGGAACCAGGGGTTTGCAGAGGCTCCATTGACTGTCTTCAAATCCTTATCAAGTGGAAGGGTTTGGCTGCTTCCTGTAGTACCAGGGGGCAGGACTAAAATCTCTGGGTGGTAATTCTGAGCACTTTTAGCTTATCATTGGATGCTGGCTCCAGGGAGATCACACTGGTCATTCTGAGAGACTGTGATTCCTAGAAGGTTACTATATATATGTATTTTTTTAGTGTTTTATTTGTTTATTTTTTTGCCCTTCCATGAGGCTTGTGTGATCTTAGTTCCCCAACCAGGGATTGAACTCGGGCCCTTGACAGTGAAAAAGCCGAGTCCTAACCTCTCTTGGATGGCTAGGGAATTCCCACATCCTAATTTATTTTATTTTTTTAGTGGTAAGAATAAATAATACTTAAATTTTTAATTTTATTGAAGTAGAGTTGATTTGCAATGTGTCATTAATTTCTGCTGTACAGCAAAGATTCAGTTATACATAGATATTTTTTCCCTATTCTTTTCCATTATGGTTTATCACAGGATGTAGAATATTGTTCCCTGTGCTATAAAGTAGGACCTTGTTGCTTATTCATCCTATATATAGTAGTTTGCTAATCCCAAACTCCCAATCCTTCCCTCCCCCACCCCCAATACCCATTGCTAACCATAAGTCTGCTCTCTGTGAATGTTTCTCTTTCATAGATATGTTCCTTTTTGTTATATTTTAGATTCCACATATAAGTGAAATCATATGGTATTTCTCTTTCTCTGTCTGACTGACCTCACTCAGTATCATAACCTCTAGGTCCATCCATGTTGCTGCCATTGGCATTATTTCATTCTTTGTTATGGCCGAGTAGTATTCCATTGTATTGCATATATATATATATGTGTGTGTGTGTGTGTGTGTGTGTGTGTGTGTGTGTGTGTGTGTGTGTGTATATATATATATATATATATATAAAAGAAGTGTTAGGTTCCTGTGTTTAAAAAATTTCTCTTTCACATGAATCATCCACGACCTAGTGGAGTCTCTGTCGCTGACCAGCTGTATGATCCTAGATAAGTCACTTAAATCTCTTTGGGCTTTAGCAGTTTGGCTGGTATCAAAGGACTCTGGCAACAATATTTATTGAGCAGCTACTATGTATTAGTTGCTGTACTCAGCTATTTCTGCCGCCTAGGACATTACTGATTCACAGCATTTCCTCTTTGTTGTGTTCACCACAGCCTCCCCAGATCATCCCACTCTAAGCCTAGGTGACAGAATGGAACTAAAGGAACATGCGTAGGGTTTTTCAACCAGAACACTAGAAGAAGGAGGAAACTTGCCTGTGTGGTTTGATGAGGCTAACTGGGAATTAAATCCAGATTTATCCCTGAAGAGGATAAATGCTCCATAGAACAGGGTTTTTAAGAAACTCCATCATAAGCTGCTTTTCTATATAAGATTTGTGGATCAAAAGCATTTTCTACACATGCATATGGGTATATTATGTAGGCATATAGCAGACTCTGGAAACCTCTGGTTCCGTGCCTAATTATATCCAGCCCTGGCAAAATTCAGTCAAAAGTTTGTAAATCTGTGAGAGGGGGACAGGTTAGATTGAGTTTGCTAGTGAATTGCCAAGTACTCTGGGCAACCATGAAGTACTATCTAGAGCAATCAGCCTTGAGGGGTCCTAACAGAAAGATAAACCTGGAGTTGGCCTGGATCTCTCTCAGTCTAGAGTTGGTGGAGTGGATTGAGTGAGTCTGGCCCAGAGTGAGCCAAGGGTCAGCTTGCTCTAGGGGAGACTTAGTCCATCTTGCCTCCAATTTCCTAGGAACCTCTGACATTTTTTGATTTCCACCTCTGTGCTCAGAACTGGCAGTGGACATGTAGATGAGCTTTGAGGAGGAGCAGACATCCAGCCTGTTTTGTTTCCTCCTTGTAGCTAAGGAAATCCATCCACGGGCCACTTAGGAGGACTGGGCCCATTGGCCTCAGTCAACCCAGTGGTTCCAGCAGCCCCTTCTAGGCACCCAGCACTCTTCAGTACCTTGTGGACCTGGAACTTCTGGTTCTGATGATCTATCAGTTGCCTGACTTGTTCTGGTGCGATCTGAGGCTTTCTGTTTTGCTTCCTAGATTCAGATTCATCATGTAACTTCTTGATTGAGTGAACAATGTCCGGTCTCTCCCAGAAAGCCTGGTACCTAGGCTGCCATGCTCCTGATCTGGGAGTCTAGAGACTGGAGTCCTAGCCTCAGCTCAAGAATCAACTGGCAGCAAAACTTTGGCCAAATCACTTCCCCTTTCTGGGCCTCAGTTTTCCCCTCAATAAATTTAAGGAGTTGGCCTGGCTGATACTCTGGTTTTCTGTTTTGTTTTCTCTCCCGTTTTATATCTTTCTGTCCCTTTTGTGTACTGCACCGATTTATCTTTCTACTTGCCATTTTTTTCTTTTTCTCAGCACCCTCTCCTCACTCCCCCCCTCCACTGCCAACCCCTGACTCTTCCTTTTATCATTTTTTTCAGTTGCCTTCTATCTTCCATGTCCCTCCCAACTGTCTACTTCCTGTTCTGCTATTCCCATTCTCCTACATGCCCTCTGTCTTTTCTTAAAAGCCACCAGAAGGAATGAAGCATATTTGGAAAATAGAATTCAGTGTTGAATTCAGTGCTTTGGTCCATTCTCTCAATTATCTGCTGTAGGTTGCTTGAAGATAAAAACAGAGCCCCAGTACCTTAGCTTTCCTTAATAAGCAGTCACTGCAAACAGGAGTTGCCTTTGATAACTGTGTGTGACCTACAATCGACATTGGTTTTGTGGGTCAGTAGCCACCATAGACGGAGAAGGCAATGGCACCCACTCCAGTACTCTTGCCTGGAAAACCCCTGGACGGAGGAGCCTGGAAGACTGCAGTTCACGGGGTCACTGAGGGTCAGACACGACTGAGCGACTTCACTTTCACTTTTCACTTTCATGCATTGGAGAAGGAAATGGCAACCCAGTCCAGTGTTCTTGCCTGGAGAATCCCAGGGATAGGGGAACATGGTGGGCTGCCGTATATGGGGTCGCACAGAGTTGGACACAACTGAAGCAACTTAGCAGCAGCAGCAGCAGCAGCCACCATGGAGGAGAGGTTCCCTGCCCTTGACTGTGGCATCTGACCCACTTGGTTAGCTCAGGCTACCAGCAGGGCATTGCTAAAGATAGCTGGACCTGGTGAGGCCCTCTTATTTGAAGCCTGGGACTTGACGAACCTGGGAGAAGAGAAGGGATGTCTTGCTTGTTATATCAAGCACTGGCTTTACACATCTCAGCTTTCAGTTTTCATGAAGACAAGAGTCCTTCCATAATGCCTAGACATTCCTGAATCACTCACACTTGGGGGAAGGGTACATAGACTTTCTGAAAAATACTTTCAGCTACTTTTTTAGAAGCTCTTCATCAAGAAACAACTGTTAGAACCAGACATGGAACAACAGACTGGTTCAAACCTGGGAAAGGAGTACACCAAGGCTGTATATTGTCACCCTGCTTATTTAACTGATATGCAGAGTACATCATGAGAAATGCCCGGCTGGATGACTTACAAGCTGGAATCAAGATTGCCGAGAGAAATATCAACAGCCTCAGATATGCAGATGTTACCGCTCTAATGATAGAAAGTCACTCCAGTACTCTCGCCTGGAAAATCCCATGGATGGAAGAGCCTGGTAGGCTGCAGTCCATGGGGTCGCTAAGAGTCAGACACGACTGAGTGACTTCACTTTCATTTTTCACTTTCATGCCTTGGAGAAAGAAATGGCAACCCACTCCAGTGTTCTTGCCTGGAGAATCCCAGGGACAGAGGAGCCTGGTGGGCTGCAATCTCTGGGGTCGCACAGAGTCGGACACGACTGAAGCGACTTAGCAGCAGCAGCAGCAGCAAAGAGGAACTAAAGAACCTCTTGATGAATGTGAAAGAGGAGAGAGAAAAAGGTGGTTTAAAACTCAACATTCAAAAACCTAAGATCATGGCATCTGTTCCCATCACTTCATGGCAAATAGATGGGGAATGAGTGGAAACAGTGACAGATATTTTCTTGGACTCCAAAATTACTGCAGATGGTGACTGCAGCCATGAAATTAAAAGATGCTTGCATATTAAAAAAGAGAGACATCATCCCTTTGCTGACAAAGGTCCAAATAGTCAAAGCTCTGGTTTTTCCAGTAGTCATGTATGGATATAAGAACTGGACTCTAAAGAAGGCTGAGTGCCAAAGAATTGATGTTTTTGAACTGTGGTACTGGAGAAGACTCTTGAGAGTCCCTTGGACAATAAGGAGATCAAACCACTCAATCCTAAAGGAAATCAACCCTGAATATTCATTGGAAGGACTGATGCTGAAGCTGAAGCTCCAATATTTGGGCCACCTGATACAAAGAGCCAACTCACAAGTAAAGATCCTCATGATGGGAAAGATTGAGGGCAGGAGAAGGGGGCAACAGAGGACTAGATGGTTGGATGGCATTACCAACTCAATGGACATGAGTTTGAACAAGCTCCAGGAGATAGTGAAGGACAGGGAAGCCTGATGTGCTGTAGTCCGTGGGGTCACAAAGAATCGGACATGACTAAGCAACTGAACAACAGCAGCAGCAGCAGTAAGAGCATTCTGGAAGACATTGGTTAGACTTGGGGCAGAGATCATATCCTGGATGAGCAGCACTGTGAGGGTGGGGACCAAGGACTTCACAAAGTCCTGAGAGTCCCCAGATTGGAGATCTGCCTTCTGGAGACACTCTACATGGCTAACCATTCTCTTCTGGCCCATCCCCACTTTCCCCTTGAAAGTCCAAACTTCAGCATTTACACAGCCTATCGAAACTATTGCAATTCTAGATTTACTGGAGTGGGAAGGAAGCTCGACTCTGCACACTTTCAAACTGATTACTCCCAGACCCTTTCTCTACTCCCAATCCCCAACCTCTGAGGTTTCCTGAAGCTTCAAGTTCCTTCTACCCTAAAGGAAATTGTGCACTCTTGAGCATTTAGAATTCCATTGTACTCCATAAAGCTCACTGGCTCTTTCCACTCTGGTGTCTGCTACGTTTACAAATGTCACCTTAGCATCCTTCAAAAACATAACAGCTCCTCAATCAGATGTCCTGAGAATACAGTCAACAGAGGAGTCTGCCCAAGGGAGCAGAAATAAACTCAAGTTTTCCACTATGATGGGAGCTTGTGATACATACGTATATACTCATCAAAATGAACCCATAAAGTAGCTCTTTTAAGCTTTGTGTATTTCCTGGGTGTAAATTTTACCTCAAGAAAGAACAATAAACACATTTTACACTCTAGTTAATGCCATGAATGCTAGGAGTTTAGGAGTAAAGTGTACTCATGTCTACAGCTTATTATGAGTTGAATCCAAAAGATACGATGGATTGAGGGGTGGGTAAATGGATAACATTTGATAGAAAGCAAAATACAGCAAAGTACTAACTGAAAATGAAGTTGTAACCTGGGTGGGTTTAAGACTTACATTGAGGCACTGTCTTGTCTTCTCCTCATTGCCATCTCACTCAGGCACTGGGTGATGAGTCCCCAAACCAAGATAGAGGACATTGGGTCCTCATCAGCCCTCATCCAGCTGGCAGGGCACCTCTTTGCTTCCCAGTGTTTGTCAAAACCATTGGTCCAGTGCATCGCATACAAGTTGAGAGATGCTTGGGCAAGGTCAGGTACGTCTCCACAGTCTTCTCTTGACCTGATAGCCGAATGTCAACCACAGAAGCAGTGTCTCCCCTGTACTCCCCCCTTGTGACCTGCCCAGCTTCAGTACTCCAACAACTAAAAGTGAAATGCACATCCTGTTTTGTCATGCTTTTCCAGAAACATGTTTCACTCTGGCCTTGATCTGATTGTACCAGAACTGATTCCAACATGATGTTGGTAACAAAGTGACAGTGTTGGCCTTAATTGTTTGTAAGCTTTTTTTGGAGGAACTTTGACCTGTTTCTTGATGCTTTCTTCTCTCTGCTGCCCTTTCCCCCATGCCTATTCTGTGTCCCATCTCAAAGGCTCTGAGCTCCTTAATAACATCACTGAAAACAGCCACCAATGTCGTTGTCTTGTTAGTCCTCTCTCATGGCTGTGGTCACTGGACACCTGCCCCTCATTTCAGTGATAAGTATTCAACAACCGGGTATTGGGCACCTACTCTATGCCAGGCAGTAACTAGGTGTGGGGAGATGGAGTGATGCAGACATCAACATCTACCCTTGAGTTGCACTCAACCCAGCAGTTGAGCTACACAAAGAGGGGGTGAGAGGAGTTCCCTGATGGCCCACTGGTTGGGACTTCATGCTTTCACTGCTGGGGCATGGGTTTGATTCCTGGGTGGGGAACTAAGATCCTACAAGCCGCTTGGTATGGCCAAAAATTAAAAAAACTTTTTTTTTTTTTTTTCAAGAAAGAGGGAGTGAGAGGTGAGACTGCAACAGTCTGTGGTAAAGGGACCCTCTGCAACCAGCCTCCTTCCCAGATTTACCATCCATTCGTTGTCAAGGCATCTACCACCATTAAGTGCTGATATCTTCCAGAACCATCCACCCCCCTGATCCACCTCACAACTTTTCTCTGACCTTCAGATACTTAGTGTTTCCAGGTGCCCATTTGATATGCCCTCCTGGATGAGTGGTCTACAGCTCTGTTAAACTCAACACATCCTACATCAAACTCAATTCATTGCACTCTTTCGGTATCTTTATTTTTTGGCCATGCTGTGTGGCATGCAGGTTCTTAGTTCCCTGACCAGGAATCAACCCCATTCCCCCTGCTTTGGAAGCTTCAAGTCTTAATCACTGGACCACCAGGGAGGTCCCCCTTCTCCTGCATCTTCAGTCTCACATTGGAGTCTCTTTGAGATACAGCTCTTGTTTCCTTGCATCCTGACTTCTCCAGGCAGGTTTACTGACTGCCTCCTAGGTGTTTCTATGGCCCTTGGTGCAAACCTGCAGCATTTACTGCACTGTCTTGTGATGGTTTTCTCACTTGGCCTCCCCAGCCATTCTGTGAGTTCCTTTAGGGCAGGACCTGTAGACTTTCTCATTTTTGTATCCTTGTGCCTAGCGAGCTGAGGGTGTGTCAGCTGAATGAAATGGAATCGAGTGACTGATTCAATAAAGCTTTGCAGAGGAGATTATGTTTATACTGAATCTTGGAGAATCCAAGTTGGTCAGTGGCTGATGGAGTAGAGCAGGAAGGGAAGAAGGGAGGCCTGGCTCCTCCTAGACAGACAGAACCAGAACATGTGCAAGGGGTCAAGGGGTCATCGAGTATGTTCTTGGCATGGCTGGTGGTTTGAGGCAGCTGCAGGGACAGTAAATGAGTCTGGAAAACTCAGGATGGGCCATCATGCAGCATCTTCAGTGCTTGCCTGTGAATTTAGATTTTAGCCTGTTTGTGCTGTTGAAGGATAATCACTGAAAAGTCTTTCAAACAGGTACAGCATAATCAGAGTGGTGATTCTGGAAAGTTACCCTGTTGTCAGTGTAGAGAATCAATTTCAGGATTAGGGGCTCTGGAGATGGGGAGAGCAGTGAGGAGACTTGCCATAGTCTAGGTGAGAGACAGTGCGGGCCCAGACCAGGGATGAAGGGGTCACTAGCCTGGAGAGAAATGATATCGAACCCAGAACTTGGGTCCTCACCTCTCATACCTGATCTAGGGGGTAGATTTCAGGCAAGTCAATTACTCATTTGAACTGGAAACATTTTCTGAACATGATCTCTTTGAGTATTTTATCACCTAGAGTGCTAGGTCAATAAATAATTCAAAGTTTTAAGTCTTTGTTGGGCTTCTGGTCTATTTGGAAACATTTGCAAAACTGAATCTATAGGCTGTTGTGACTGATGAGAAATATGCGATGAGGAGCCTAAGAAGATTGCAGGGTCTTGGGCCTGTGGCACTGAGTGGAGGAGGAGCAGGTCTGGAATGGTGGGGATGGGGTGAGTGCTGTCTGAGCAGAAGACAAGTGTATGAGGTGCTGGGAGATGTCCAAGTGAAGGGCCTGGAGCCTAGGAAGGAGGCTAGGCTCTGGATGAAGGTCTGGAAGTTGTCAGTGTGGAGACAGAGGTGAAGCCATGGGCAGATGAAATCACCCAAACACAGTGGGTGGAGTAGGGAGAAAAAGCACTTGGGATGGAACCCCAGGGAAGATCAGATTTAGAGGTGGACAGGCAGAAGAGTAGGAGCCCATGAAGGAGACTAAGAAGAAGGGGAGGAAGAAGCAGGGAGGAAGGGGCACAAGACAGTGGTAGGAGGGAAAAAAGAGAAAACAAAGGAAGAGGAGATTTGTGGAGAAATAAGCCTACTAATGGCCAAGAAGCACTGGAAAAGATGCTTAGTAGCATCAGTCATCAGGAAAACGTGACTCAAAATCACAGTGAAGTACCACTTTACGTCCGCTAGGATGGCTGCAATTTTTAAAATAGGAAAATAACAAGTGTTGGTGAAGATAGGAAGACATTGGAACCCTCAGGTATCACTTGGGATGTAAAATGGTGCAGCCATTATGGAATATAGTTCAGTGGTTCCTCAGTAAGTAAACAGAGAATTACCATGTGACCTAACAATCTCTCTTCTAGGAATACATCCGAGACAACTGAAAACAGGGAGTCAAACAAAACCTTGAAATGAATGTTCATGGCAGTAATGTTCACAAGTGAATAATGCCTTGGTTGGTTTATGTGAGTGAGTGGATGAAGTGCCATTTGGTGGTGCAGAACAGATGGTGGGGAAAGCGAAAATAAATCCATCAATTCAACAGGTCAAGGGAAGACATCAGTGAGGAGAGAAAATAGTAAGTCTCAGTTCTTTTGTCTGAGGTTCTAGAGAGAACCTGGCAGGGGTTGTGGGTGGCAGGCGTAGGACTGGGAGAAGAGCTGAGTAGGCTCATGTTACTTTGGAACAGCTGGGATCAGAAATGAGAAGGATGGGTGTGAAGTTAGTAGTAGGTCCTGTACAGTTATGAAGAATGGGATCTTAGGATGGGTCCTGAGCTGGGGTCTCCTGGACTAGAGTCCATTGACACATGGGTCCACATACAGATTTGGTTCTTTGGTCATTCCACTGGCATTCGAGACAGTCTCTGGCTCTTTGTAGCACACAAATAAAGAGAGCTGTGTCTAGGATTTGTTGGTTTTCCCATCACCCTTTAGCCAGTAAGCCATGGTGTTGCTCAGTAACAGCTGTAGAATCTCCCCTTACCAGAAGCACTATTACTCTTCTGAGTGAGCATCTTTCAGCTGGTGTCCATATATAGTATATCCCTAGTACAGCACCCTTCTCTCCTTCTTCTGCATAAACTGAGCTAGAGTCTGTGACTGTGGAGGCTAGATGCGCAGCACTAAGAGGCAGTCAAGGCATTGAATAGTGTCCCCCATAATCTTCTCGTCTCAGCAGGACCTCTGACCTCAGAGAGCGCCTCTCTATGGGATGGATGGCTTATTCATTCTCTCAGAAGGCTAGGCAAATAGAAAAAGAGCACCAAGCTTATCAGTTGGCATTAGAACCTGGTTTGGATGGGACCAGCGAGGTATCTGGTAGAACAGAGAACAGGGCTCATTCAAGGGACTTCAGGGGCTGGTACCACAACAGCAACATCTGTCTTGAACTCTACAGGGTGGGTGTGAGGTCTCCATCAGGACAAAAGACAGGAGTTCCGGAAGGTGGGGACTGTTTGGGAATTGGGGCAGGGACAGGATGAAGTGTGGAAATCTAGGGGTGGGCCGAGTGCTGGAGGCAGGCTGAAAAGTTTGGAGCGAGGTGAGGCACAGGGAGCAGCTGCAGCAGGGGGCTGAAAGCACGGGGACAGGTTAAACCTGTGTGCCTCTGGACAGCCTGGGGGTGAAGGCCAACCTGAGCAATTGGCAGTAGAGTCTGAGGCCTGAGGAAGAGACCAGAACTGGAGCAAGAGAGCTGGAAGCCCCAGCAGAGATGGGAGTGGAAATGGAAGCCACGGGCCTGGATGAACTCACCAGGGAGGAGGGCAGAGGAGTGAAGAGCCCTCAGTCCACACCCAGGGAACTGCTGGTGTGTGAGGGGCTGGCAGTGGGAGGAACGAGGAGGAAGGAGTCAGCAGGCACCCAAGTGAAAGGATGAGCCACAGGAGGCCTTTCCATGGGCGACACAGGAAGTCACCTATATTCTTGAGTCAGAGGGCAGACAGGAGGTGGCCGAGAGAACCCACTGCCTCTCCTTGTTCAAGGGGAGTTTGGAGAGGTTGTGGCTCAGGGCACCTTCTTGCCAGTGCTCTGCTCACCTGGTGCCTCATTCTTGTGACCCACTCTCCTCGTCATACCGGGCTCTAGGTGCTACTTCCCTGCCATGTTGGCCCTGGGGAACTCTGCGTGGTGCCTGTTCCCAGGCAGCCGGACCATTGTGATACCTTCTGATCCTGCCTCCCTGCCTGGCTCTGTGCCTTTGACCTCAGGTGGGTGTGGTGAGACTCCTTTTCCCTTCCTGTATTTTTCCCCCGATCTCCCTCTCCTCATGCATGTTGGTTTTCTTCCTTCCTCCCTTCCTTTCTAAACAAATATTTGTTCTTTATCATAATCTTTTTGTTATAAAATGAAACACAGAATCAGAAAATCGCATAAAACAAAGGTGTGGCTCAGTAAGTAGCTACTAAATTTGGTAGCCTTGTCACCACCACCTAGGACACAAAATAGCAATTTGCCAGCCACTCCAGAAGTCTTTCCACAAGCCCTACGCCATTCATAGCCCCTCCTTCGGTGAAAATGCAACCACTGGAATCTTCCTTTGTACAGAGAGACAGAGTTTCCATGTACTGAGCACTTCATTCCTGTTAGGGCTGTACTAAGCACACTTCATGTATGATCTCTCATTTAATTAGTACAGCTACTCTATGAATTAGGTATGAATTCCTATGAATTCCCATGTTGGGCTTCGCTTGTAGCTCAGTCGGTGATCTGCCTGCAATGCAGGAGACCTGGATTCGATTCCTGGGTCAGGAAGATCCCTGGAGAAGGAAATGGCAATCCACCCCAGTATCCTTGCCTGAAAAATCCCATGGACAGAGGTGCCTGGCGGGCTACAGTCCACGGGGTCGCAAGAGTCGGACACAAATTAGCGATTAAACCACCACCACCAACAACCATTCTCATGTTAGAGATGCAGCAAATGGACTTCCGAAGGGCATGAAAATGTCTTCAAGGTCACATGCTGCTGGAGCCATGGCTGTCACCCTAGTGGATTTTACTTCCAATCCTGTGTTTTCTTCCCCCCACCCTCCCATATGCTGTACCTCCCCATTGAGTTCCGAATAGTTCCCTATCTAGGAGGATGCCTGACTTTGTGAGTTTATCAATTGTCACAGAGCTAAATGCAGTGGCCACATCGGTAGGGGGATAGGAAAGCCAGGGCAGCCAATCCTCACTGGCAAAGAGGCTCTATGATATTGAATCTTGCCCTGGGGGCTGAGGCAAGCCTTTTCTGGATTCCTTAGAGAGAAGGAAAGCCACTTGGCACAGAAAGAGGGAGAGATGGGGAGAGAGGGAGAATCATCAACACATTTTCAACTGCCTGTATCCTCTCCTTGTCATGTGATGCTAACTCCTTCCATTACCCAATGGGAAAATAAACAGTGAATGGCTACACCAGTTAAACTGTTTAATTACGTAGGTTGGGAAGAATGACATTTGTGTACATTCCCCAAAGACATGGATTAAAGCAATGACCTTTCCCTTGGTGTGAAACTAATTTGTTGTGTTTTGGAACTCTGATCACTGCAGTCAAGCCAGGCATTTTGTTGCCCCCATGTTTATGTCTAAGACTGAATATGAGGCTGAATGAAGCTCCATGTTAGGCTAGACTGACTTACATATTACCATTTTTGAAAACCTCCTGCAGCTGATACGTATTCCCAAAGAAGTGTGTCTTCCTGTACCAATCTCTGGGATTTTGTGTATTTGTTTGAATGTAAATGTATCTGCAAAGATCAAAGGAATAAGAAAAATGACATTTACTAGGAGTCACAGAGTGGGAGAAAATGCCTGTTGATCAATAATGACTGTTAAAAAGACAGAGGAACATCATTTATGGGGCTGGTGCTATTTTTATAGTTTAAAAACATCTGGAACCAGAAAAAGAAATCATGGAACTAAATGTCAGATGTCACATTGAGAGAGCTTTATTAATTGCTAGTTAGTAAACTTCATTAATTCTCAATTAACTTCATTATAATGTTTCTCTCGGGTGTATTAGGGCTCTGTTAGTTTAAACACAAACCTATTCGGATTATATTTTCCTTCACTGTTATTTTGAATTGTATTGTTGATATTTCCATAGTTATTGAAGTGTTTGAAACATTTGAAAAATGCATATACCAATTCCACTTCTATTTATTTAGGTTCTGGGAACTTTGAGTTGATTTCTTTTTCACGGGTACAAAACAAATCAGTTAAAATTGGTTATGTCCATGAATAAAGATTTACTGTTGATGTGTACACCCTTGAACTTCAAAGAAAATGTGGTATGTCAAGCTCCCCAAACCTCAAGTTTCAAGGAGGAAAAATAATGGGGATCAAATATAATGTGACTCCAAAGCTCCAATGAGTCCTACCAGACATGAACCCCCTGATTCTCATTCAGTTCAGGGTTTGGGGCTGCAGTTTGGATTTTTTTTTAATGAAATGTTTTTGGGGAAGAGGATAAAAATTCCCAAATAAAATCTATTTGATGTGGCATTAAAGAGAGAAAAACTCCCAAGAGATTCCCCATAGACAGCAACCAGCGGATTTCTAGTGAAATAAGATCAGATATTTATTTTCAAAAGGATCCAAACTCTGAGCAAAATATACTCTATTTGATTAACAGAAACTTTCTTCAACAACAAAATCGCTAGTTGTATAAACATGCCAGGAGCTGTTCATCTGCTTCTAACAGGAAGCCCCTTACCTCAGCTGAAGGGAATGCCAGAAAGTTGTAACCCAAAGAGATGAGTGCTTCTTCCATGCTCTGCTTCCCTGCCTGCTGACATCAGACCCAGCCTCCCCCTGCCCCTGCTCCCCCATGGGATCCTTTTTGTCTGATCCATGTCTCCCAGGACACAGCAGTGGGCCCAAGGTGGCTGTACTTGCTGTATCTAGTCAGGAGCTGGACAGAGCCAGATCCTATGATTTTCTCCATCTTCAAAGCCCTGGTGTTCCTTCTTGGACAGTGACTTCCAAGCAGATCCCTTGGCTCGCACTGAGCTCCTGGGAGAGTCCTGAAACTTTTGTCTTTGCTGATGCAGTCTCTCCTCTCAAGTTGGGCTGGAGAGACACAGAGGAGTTTGGTTTTCCCACACATTCCTGACTGAGCCCCCTTTCTCTCCAAGGACTGCTTGAGCTCCATTATTCTTGTCTGCCTACAGAAGACTCAAATCCACCTTTTCATTATTTGGACTCCTAGGTGCTCTACGGCATTTATATTTTTCATGATAAACCAGCACTGTTGGTACTGTGGATCAGGTAGTTGTAAAACACAGACAAGAAAGGTGCAGATTTGGTCATGTTATATTCAGATAGGTCTCCTTAAGGGCTCATCTTCCTCACCTCTGAAGCGAGACTGGTATTTTCCAAGGTCACAAATTTCTCAGGCATGGAACTCTGCTATGAACGTCAGTTACTTAGTGGACAGCATTCATTACTCAACAAAGCCAAGAGCCAGGAAGAAAAGGAAATGGCAACCCACTGCAGTATTCTTGCCTAGAGAATCCCCATGGACAGAGAAGCCTGGCAGGCTACAGTCCATGGGGTCTCAAAGAGTCCCAGACATGACTAAAGTGACTTAGCATGCATGGAAACAGTTTAGTGTTGATCAAACCTCACAAACCAAGCAGACTCATGTGACAGTTTTTACACTCAGCTCTACAGGACATGATAACCAAGTGTAAATGATAGATAGCTCACAGAAATGGCAGTGAATACTCATTCTGTATAGTCACCATAATTATTCTAGGAAGAAAACTCTGGAAACAGAGAAGGAAGGAGACTTTGTTGTCTTTAGTCTTTTCTGCTGGAGGAGCTAAGTCATGCCCCTGACAACACCCTACAGCAGCTTCCTATCAGGATAACTGAGTCCAGGGATGCCCCTATCTGGTCTAGGGCTTGTGTCATCTTAAATCAAGCCAGTCCCAGGACTCCAGCTTCACTTACAATCCAAGGGAACCATTAGATGCTTCTGTAATGCCCCCAGAGAGAGAGGTTCTCCAGTCTGCAGGCACTCCTGGGGTTCTCATGTAGAGGTCTTTAGAGAAGCCTCCGAAGAGCTCTTGGTTCCACTTTTTGCCTCTCTCTCCCTCTTTCCAGTTAGGTTGGAGGTGAAATCTTCAACGAGCCTTTTCCTTTGTCTTCTTCTATCCTGACCTCCCAGGGTTACACTATACAAGGTGGTGGAACAGGCTGAAGGTTAAGACTTAGGCAGCAGTCCTCAACCTTGGCTGCACGTTGGTACCATCTGGAGAGCTTTAATAATACTGATACCTGGGTCTCATACCCAGATATTCTGATCTAGTTGGTTTAGGTTGTGGCTTGTGTGTTGGGATTTTTCACAGCTCCCCAGGTGACACCAGGATGCAACCAAGGCCAAGAGGAAGAGCTTGTATTTAATAAATACGTTTGTGCAAAATACTTTCTGGTTAGCACTTTCTGAACCACTTGCCAGGAAGATTTTGGAAGCGTCAGAACTGAGTTCCGCATTGTTAGGCCTTGCCAGTGAGTTAGCTTGGAGTTCTCAGTGCTGTTACAAAGCATTTCACCACTCTTGTGTCTTCTGCAAGTTCTAAATTTCTGTGACTTGAGATAAAGTAATCCACTTTCTTCTGGGCTTCCCTAGGATTCCTGGGCCTCAAAATCTCACTCTAAGAAACCAAGGCCTGTGTTGGCCCTGTTGGTCTCCCCTCTTTGGTTTGTCACACAGGGATTAGACTTTGCCTTAGGGGCCAAGTGAAATCCTCAAGCAGGAAGGAGTCTTGCCTGCAGTTGAGGAGCATCCCTCCTGTATTAGTTTCCTGTGTGTGCTGCAGCAGGTTAATATAAACTTGGTGGTTGAAAGCCACACAATTTCTCCTTTCACAGTTCTGGAAGCCAGAAGTCCAAAATCAGGGGCCGGCAGTGCTGTACTACCTCTGAGTCTCTAGGGAAGGGTTCCTTCCTAACCTCTTTCTGCTTCTGGTGTCTGCCAGCGTTCCTTGGCTTGTGACTGCATCATTCCAATATCTTCCTCTCTGGTAGGTCACATTGCCTCCTCTTCTGTCTATCAAATCTTATTTATCTCCTTCTTTAAAAAAACATTTATTTACTTATGTATTTGGCTGTGCAGGGTCTGCATGATCTTCAGTCTTTATTGTGGCATGCCAGATCTTTTAGTAGCAGCATGAGGAATCTTTAGCTGAGGCATGTGGGATCTAGCTCCCTGACCAGGAATTGAATCTTGGCCCCTTGTATTGGAAGCTCAGAGTCTTAGTCACTGGACCGCCAGGGAAGTCTCCTCCCTCTCTTAAGGACACTTATACTTGCATTTAGAGTCCACTCTATAATCCAATTTAATTTCCCTATTTTAGAACCCTTTCCCTGGTGGCTCAAATGGGAAAGACTCTGCCTGCAATGTGGGAGAGCCAGGTTCAATCCTTGGATCAGGAAGATCCCCTGGAGAAGGGAATGGCTACCCTTTCCAGTATTCTTGCCTGGAGAATCCCATGGACAGAGGAGCCTGGCAGCTACAGTCCATGAGGTTACAAAGAGTCAGATACGACTGAACAAGTTTCACTTTATTATTATTTTATTTTTTAAATTGACATATAGTTGATTTACAATATTGTGTTAATTTCAGGTGTAAGGCAAAGTGATTCAGTTATATATATATATATATATATATATATACACACTTTTTTTCAGATTATCAAATATAGTTTGCTGTGCTATACAGTAAATTCCTTGTTGCTTATCTATAAAACCTTTACTTTAACCATACCAGCAAAATTCTGTTTCCATCTAAGGATATATTCACAGGTTCTGGGGATTAGGATACAGATATCTTTCAAGAGGCCATATTTCATCCTACCATATCTCCTAAAGGCAAGAAAGGGTGGCATTGAGAGGGTAAGCTGGTATTGTCATAGGTGTATATTCCAAAGAGGTTGTCAAAGGCTGGGTGAGGAGCTAGGGTACAGAGTTAAATGGAGGTCAGAAGTGAAGACCACCAAGTTTGTTCTAGACAATTCTGTAAACAGAGATGGGGCTCTGTGTGGGGAGAGGGGAGGATGCAATACCTATAACTGGATGGTACCTCTTTCTAGTCCATGCTTCCATGGGCCATGGGGGAAGGCCCTAAGAGGAATCAGTCTCTCAGGAGCAGACTTGATGTGTATATGTGTGTGTGCAGAACTGGCAGGGAAAAATCCACTTCTGCCTTGTGTAGATGGAAGGGCATGGGCATCACCCACAAAAAGAATGAAATAATGCTATTTGCACCAACATGGATGGACCTAGAGATTGTCATACTAAGTGAAGTAAGTCAGAGAAAGACAAATATTACATGATATCACTTATATATGGAATCTAAAACAATAACACAAATCAACTTATTTACAAAAAGAAACAGACTCACAGACAGACATAGAAAACAAACTTACGATTACCAAAGGGAAAAGGGGAGGGAGAGGGATAAACCGGCAGTTTAGAATTAACAGATATACACTACTATATATAAAGTAGCTAAACAGCAAGGTTTTACTGTATAGCACAGGGAACTATATTCAATATCTTATAATAACTTATAATGGAAAAGAATCTGAACCTATACATGTGAAACATATAATATTAGTTTACTAAATAAAAGTCAAAAGCTAAAAAAATTTAAAAATTAAATTATTTACTTTCAGTCTTGATTTCTCTGGTTCTGGACATTTTATTAAAATGGAATCAACTAATGCATAACCTTTTGTGACTGGCTTCTTTTACTCAGCATGTTTTTAAAGTTTATTGAAGTTATAGCACATATCATTACTTCATTCCTTTTTGTGACTGAGTAATATTCCATTGTATGGTTATACCATTTTCATTCATCCATTCATCCACTGATGGGCATGGTATAGTTTCCACCTTTTGGCTATTCTGAATAATGCTGAAATAGACATTGGTGTACAAATACCTGTTGTGTCCCTACTTTTAATTCTTTTGAATATATACCCAGAAGTGGAATTGTTACATTAGATTATATGGTAATTTTATGTTTGGCTTTTGAGAAACTGCCAAATCATGAACAAGTTTTTTATGTGGACATGTGTTTTCAATTCTCTTAGATATATACCTAAGAGTCAAATTGTTGAGTCATATGATGTTTAACATTTTGAGGAACTGCCAGATTGTTTCCCAAAATAGTTTCCTCTACATTCCCATCAACAATGTAGAGGAGTTCCAATTTCTTTACATTCTTGCCATCACTTATTTTTTTCCTTTTTTAAAAAAACTATAGTCATACTAATTGGTGTGAAGTAGGATGTCACTGTGGTTTTGATTTGCATTTCCCTAATGGCTAATGGTGTTGGAGAAGACTCTTGAGAGTCCCTTGGACTGCAAGGAGATCCAACCAGTCCATTCTGAAGGAGATCAACCCTGGGATTTCTTTGGAAGGAATGATGCTAAAGCTGAAACTTCAGTACTTTGGCCACCTCATGCGAAGAGTTGACTCATTGGAAAAGACTCTGATGCTGGGAGGGATTGGGGGCAGGAGGAGAAGGGGACGACCGAGGATGAGATGACTGGATAGCATCATGGACTCGATGGACGTGAGTCTGAGTGAACTCCGAGAGATGGTGATGGACAGGGAGGCCTGGCATGCTGTGATTCATGGGGTCGCAAAGAGTCGGACACGACTGAGCGACTGAACTGAACTGAATGGCTAATGGTGGTATTGAACATCTTTTAAAGAATTTATGGGTCATTTGTATATCTTTTAAGGAATGATTATTCAGATCCTTTGCCCAGTAAAAATTGAGTTGTTTGCCTTTTTATTGAGTTCTAAGAATTCTTTATATGTTTTAGATACATGTCCCTTATGAGATATATGATTTGAAAATTATTTTCCCATTCTGTGAGTTGTCTTTTCATTTTCTTAATGGTTTCCTTTAAAGCACAGTCTTTAAAATTTTGATGTGATGTCCAATTTATCTTTTTTTGTTGTTACTGTTGCATGTGCTTTTGATGATATATCTAAGTAACTATTGCCAAATCAAATGTCATAGCGTTTACTCTTAAGTTTTCTTCTAAGGACTTCCTGGTGGGTCAGATGGTAAAGCGTCTGCCTACAATGTGGGAGATCCAGGTTCAATCCCTGGGTCGGGAAGATCTCTTGGAGAAGGAAATGGCACCCCCACTTGCCTGGAAAACCCCATGGACAGAGGAGCCTGGTAGGCTACAGTCCATGGGGTCACAAAGAGTCAGACACGACTGAGGGACTTCACTTTCACTTTAGCTCTCATGTTTAAGTCTTTGATCCATTTTCAGTTAATTTTTATATATGGTGTGAGGTGGGGGTGGGTCTAGCTTCACCCTTGTGCATGTGGATATCCAGCTTTCCTAGCACCATTTATTGAAAGAGACTATTCTTTGCCCATTGAATGACCTTGGCACCCTTGTCAAAAATCAGTGTATAGGTTGATTTCTGTATTCTCAGTTCTGTTCCATTGGTCTATACGTGTTCAATTGTGTCCAACTCTTTGTGACTCCATGGACTGTAGCCTGCCAGGCTCCTCTGTCCATGTAAGTTCTCCAGGCAAGAATACTGGAGCAGATTGCCATTTCTTACTCCAGGGGATTTTCCTACCCAGGAATTGAACCCACCTCTCTTGCATCTCCTGCATTCACAGGCGGATTCTTTACCACTGGCACCACCAAACAGTATCCATTAATTTATATGTTAGTCTAATTCCACTACTATATTGTCCTGATTTTGATTGCTTTGTCTTTGGTTTTAAAACGGGGAAATGTGATTCATACAGCTTTGTTCTTTTTCATTATTTTTAAGCTATTTTGTATCCTCATGTTTTCATATGATTTTAAAGATCAACTTGTTAATTTCTGCCAAAAAAGGCTAGCTGGGATTTGACAGGAATTGTTTTGGATCTATAGAGCAATTTGGAGAATATTAGCATCTTTACCCCCTTGGGCTTTTTCAATAGCAGTAAGCCCTGCTAACTTCCCTATCAGTGCCAGGCGTTTAGGGCAGCAGGTGATGTAATGACCAAAGAAGCCAGTATTTGTTCATTATGTGAATTTCATATTAGTCCTGGGCTGTACTGTCCATTTACAGAAGCCACTGACCACCTGTGGTTATTGAGCACTTGAATTGTTGCTAGTCCAAACTGAAGAGACATATCTGATTTCAAACATTTGGAACAAAAGGAAAAAACTTCACAAATAATATTGATTATATGCTGAAATGATATTTGAGGCATACTAGTTTAAAATAAAAATGTTATTGAAATTTTTTTACCTATTTGTTTTTACTTTTTTAAACATGGCTCCTAGAAAATTTAAAATATCTGTGTGGGTTGTATTGCATTTCTGTTGGTCATCAATGGTCCAGGGGTTCTTAACAAGGAGTTAACTTAGAAGGGCCATGGCGTGAGATTTAGGATGTTCTGAAATCCCCTGAACTTCTGTGCAAAATCTTTGTGCATGGGTATGCATTAGTTATTTATTGCTGTGTAACAAGTAATATGCATATTTTGTGCTGTGCTTAGTTGTTCAGTCGTGTCTGACTCTTTGCGACCCCATGGACTGTAGCCTGCCAGGCTCCTCTGTCCATGGAGTTCTCTAGGCAAGGATACTAGAGTGGGTTGCCATGCCCTCCTCCAGGGGATCTTCTCAACCCAGGGATCAAACCCAGATCTCCCACTTGCAGGCAGATTCTTTACTGGCTAAGCCACCAGGGGAGCCCTATATTCATATTTATCAGTTTAAAAACCAACAATTTATTATCACATGATTTTATGTGTCAGGAACACAGGTGTGGCTTCGGTTCTTTCGTAGGCTGCAATCAAGTATTGGCCAGTGCCGCATTCATCTCAAGGCTTGTCTGCTTCTACAGTCACTCACATGACTGTTGGCAAGTCTCAGTTCTTTGCTGGCTACTGTCCAGAGACATTCGTTTTTTGCTATGTGAATTTCTCCACAGTGTATCTTGCAACATGGCAGTTGGCTTCTTCAGTGAGTGAGCAAGAGAGTGAGCAGGAAGATGGAAGCAACAGTCCTTTATTATTATTATTGTGGGAAAATATATATAAGGAAGCCACAATCTATTTCTAACCTAATCCCACCACTTTTGTCATATCCTACTCATTAGAAACAAATCACTAAGTTCAGCCTCTACTCAAGGGGAAACAGTTACTGAAGGATGTGACTATTAGGAGCCATCAGAGAGGTTGCCTATCACAGTGTATCTATGCCATTTTTTTAATAGAGAAATCTAAGCCTTCATATCATTTGCAAAGAAGTCTTATACCACCCTCAAGAACCCCTCTTGCCCCTAGAAAGTTTCAGAACTAGTTTGGAGGAAATTGAAATGGAGATTTTGACTAAGGAAGAGATTTTGTTCCAAAATCTCAAAGTTAAATATAAGATCTAACCTCTTTCTCATGTTTAAAAAAATGTAAGGAAAGGGACCCATGTAGGATTAAAAACTCAAAGTTTACTTAAGCGAAATGATTGCAAGGTCTGTTCTACATCCCCCTCCTCCCAGGCCCATTAGATTTTCTGAGCTGCTAATATTATGTGTTCCCCCTATGGGAATTCACCTCTCAGAAAGGCCTGGTAGATAGGTCCATGGTATTCTGTGACAATACATTTAAGATGCAAATATAGATTGCCCTAGGTCAGATGGTTTTACAGTGTCTGGAGGAGCTCAGTTTCTCCCCACAACCTCTCAGGCAGGGTTCTCTATACTCCAGGAGTCAGCAGGCCTCTGGAGAAGGTTTCCGAGGCCCTAGTTGAGCCAAATCCTTGTGGCCCCATGGCTTAGTCTTGCCAGAGTTATGTTTCCAATCCAATTAGCTCCTACTGTAGGGAGGGTATTGGTTTCTCTTCACTTAGAATGCCTTGCTTTTGTCAACCTCTCCTTTTGGTTCTAAGAACTAAATGTATGAACCCCTCCTAAGAGCTGAGATTTCCAAAGGGCCTGGGCCAAGCCTCAGTGACGGGGATGGATAAAAGGGAATGCCCAGCCTCCATATTCTGCCAGCAAGTGGAAGTGAAAGCCTTGTGCTGGGCCAGATATGCTGTTATTCTTTTGAAAATAGTTTTTGAATCAGCGGTTGAATCCTCCCTCCCTATAATAAGGGCTGAATGAAGGGAAAGGCAGATCTACAGACATGCGCGTTTGTGAGCTCTCAGGGGATGGGGCAGGAGCCTGAGCTTGAGTCACTGCAGAAGAAAAAGACCATGCCATTTGAGCAAATGTTTTTTTTCTTCTTCATGGCCCTTGAAATGAATCTCCATCTGTTTCTCTAAGGAAAATTCGTGTCTGTTAGGACTCGTAGGAAACACCAATTCTAATAAGCTCTCTATTCACTGCCCTTGCACCTGTCTTCCAGTTTCCAGGCAATTTAAGGATTCTACAAGGTGTTTACTGGTCTGATTCTTGTCACAAGGACTGGTAATAGGAGGGGTTAGAAATAAGAGGTCAGGGACTAAGATGGAGAAAGCTCTAGACTGTAACTTGGCAGATGTGATTTTGTTTTTGATCCTACTCACGGGCTAGGACCAAGAGAGCCCTGGACTGGGGCCAGGAGGCCCTAGGCTCTAGAACAATCCCAAGGTCCCTCACCCCAGGGCCTTACTTTCCCCTTCTATTAGCTGAGGGGACTGGACTAGTTGACCTCAAGGGCCTGCCTGCTCTGCCCCTGGCTGCAGCACGTAGAGGAGGACAGGCTGAGAATAAGGTACCCAGGTTTGAGAGGCATCAGGGCACTTCCTTCCAGACCTGCCAGACTCTTGCTGGATCGTAGCCCTGAGTCCCATACCTGCCGCTACCCTGATCCACAATAAAAAACCCTTGTGGGGCCTCAGGCAGGAGATCAACACTTCCTGGGAGCTCAAACAGGGCCATCAAATTCCTTTCCCTTTGAAATCAAGCATCTAACAGTGAGTAGGCCCCTCATCATCTCACTGATCCTTTTTTCCACTCTCGCTCCCAAATCTCAGTTGTTACAAGAATGTTCAGTGGGTTTGGAATTATTACAAATAAAAAATGCCAGAAGATTTTTGGATCAGAAACACTAAGCTCTGCAGCTTCCGGAAACATCTTAGAGAAAAAGAATGTGGAAGCGCATGAAACCAAGCCTGGCTGGCTGCCGGCTCCGAAGCCTTCGGTTTCATCTGGACTTACAGGGACGTGATGGATGGCGCCACTAAGGATGTCAGGTTCTGGTACTCCACCTTGCCTTTTAGAGCTTAAGGTCAAAAGCGAAATGGGACCCTCAGAAGACCTTTGGGCTGAGCTGCATTGGTGGATGGACTCTATCCCACCTGGGAGTATAGCTTCTGGAAGGACCTGGGCCAGACCATGTGAGAAGATCTGTGAGTCCCTCCTTCAGGGCACAGACCAGGCCTACAAGTGTCCTCTGAAGCCACAGGGGCAGGGCCTATGGGCTGCCAGCCAGGAAGGGGAACCGGCAATCAGCAGAGCCAAGCAGGGAGGAGGGAGTCACCATGGAGCTTTGTTGTGTGAGCTGCAGGCTCCTTCTGGTGGCAGGTGGATGTCCTACCTCACTGCTGGGCACAGCGACTCTTTACCTGAAGCTCTCGTTTGAATTCAGTGGGTGGCTAGACCTGGAGCAGTGGCTGCGTGGCGCTGGAGCGGCTGTGAGGAGATAGCACGTCTAAGGGCAGAGAAGCCCAGCAAGACGGCAGGTGCTGGAGTGGCAGCTGCGCAGTGCTGGAGCGACTTTGAGGAGATGCCCCATGTTCAAGGGCAAAGGAGGCGCCCCATCAAGATGGTAGGAGGGGCAAAATCATGTTTAGAATCAAACCCCATGCCTGCCAGAGACACCCAGAGGTCTCAAACAAACCTTGTGTGCACCAGGACCCAAAGACCCCACAGAGACTGAGACAGAACCATGTCTGAGTGTCTCCTGAGGAGGTATGGGTCAGCAGTAGACTGCTGCAGGGCAGGGGCTCTGGGTGCAGCAGACTTGGGTATGGCATAAACCCTCTTGGAGTCAAAGTCACTCAGTCGTGTCTGACTCTTGCGACCCCCTGGACTGCAGCCCACAAGGTTCCTCTGTCCATAGGATTCTCCAGGCAAGAATAGTGGAGTGGGTTGGACGTCGCCATTACCCCCACCATAGAGCTGCCAGAATTTACAGAGGACTGGGGAAACAGACTCTTGGAGGGCACAAACAGAACCTTGTGCACCAGGACCCAGGGGAAAGGAGTGGTGACCCCACAAGAGACTGACCCAGACTTTGCCGTGAGTGTCCAGGAGTCTCAGCAAAGGCATGGGTCAGCGGTGACCTGCTGCAGGGTTGGGGGCACTGAGTGTAACAGTGCCTGCATGGGACCTTTTGAAGGAGGTCTCCATTATCTTTATTACCTCCACCATAGTTTGGCCTCACATCAAATAATAGGGAGGAACACAGCCCCACCCTTCAACAGAAAATTGGATTAAAGATTTACTGAGTATGGCCCCGCCCATCAGAACAAGACCCAGTTTCCCCCTCAGTCAGTCTCTCCCACTAGGAAGCTCCATCAGAGGGCAGACAGACTGAAAACCACAGTCACAGAAAACTAACCAATCTGCTCACATGGACCACAGCCTTGTCTAACTCAATAAAACTATGAGCCATGCTGTGTAGGGTCACCCAAGACAGACAGGTCACAGCGGACAGTTCTAACAAAACGTGGTCCACTGGAGAGGGGAATGGCAAACCACTTCAGTATTCTTGCCCTCAGAACCCCATGAGCAGTATGAAAAGGCAAAAATATAGGACACTGAATGATGAATATCCCAAGTTGGTAAATGCCCGATATGCTATTGGAGATCAGTGGAGAAATAACTCCAGAAAAAATGAAGAGATGGAGCCACAGCAAAAGGAACACCCAGTTGTGGATGTGACTGATGATGGAAGTAAAGACTGATACTGTAAAGAGCAATATTGCACAGGAACCTGGACTGTTAGGTCCGTGAATCAAGGCAAAATGGAAGTGGCCAAACAGGAGATGGCAAGAGTGAACACTGACATTTTAGGAATTAGCAAAGTAAAATGGACTGGAATGGGTGAATTTAACTCAGATGACCATTATATCTACTACTGTGGGCAAGAATCCCTTAGAAGAAATGGAGTAGCCATCATGGTCAACAAAAGAGTCTGAAATGCAGTACTTGGGTGCAATCTCAAAAACGACAGAATGATCTCTGTTCATTTCCAAGGCAAACCATTCAATACCATAGTAATCCAAGTCTATGCCCCGACCAGTAATGCTGAAGAAGCTGAAGTTGAACACTTCTATGAAGACCTACAAGACCTTCTAGAACTAAACACCAAAAAAAAAAAAAAAAAAAAGATATCCTTTTCTTTATAGGGGACTGGAATGCCAAAGTAGGAAGTCAAGAAATACCCAGAGTAGCAGGCAAATTTGGCCTTGGAGTACAGAATGAAGCAGGACAAAGGCTAACAGAGTTTTGCCAAGAGAATGCACTGGTCATAGCAAACACCCTCTTCCAACAATGCAAGAGAAGACTCTACACATGGACATCATGAGATGGTCAGTACTGAAATCAGACTGATTATATTCTTTGCAGCCAAAGATGGAGAAGCTCTATACAGTTAGCAAAAACAAGACCAGGAGATGGCTGTGGCTCAGATCATGAACTCCTTATTGCCAAATTCAGACTTAAATTGAAGAAAGTAGAGAAAACCACTAGATTATTCAGGTATGACCTAAATCAAATCCCTTATGATTATACAGTGAACTGACAAATAGATTCAAGGGATTAGATCTGATAGACAGAGTGCTTGAAGAACTATGGACGGAGGTTTGTGATATTGTACACAAGGCAGTAATCAAGACCATCCCCAAGAAAAAGAAATGCAAAAAAGGCAAAATGGTTGTCTGAGGAGGCCTTACAAATAGCTGTGAAAAGAAGAGAAGCAAAAGGCAAACGAGAAAAGGAAAGATATACCAATTTGAATGCAGAGTCCCAGAGAATAGCAAGGAGAGATAAGAAAGCCTTCCTCAGTGATCAGTGCAAAGAAACAGAGGAAAACAATAGACTGGGAAAGACCAGAGATCACTTCAAGAAAATTAGAGATACCAAGGGAACATTTCATGCAAAGATGAACTCGATAAAGAACAGAAATGGTACGGACTTAAAAGAAGCAGAAGTTATTAAGAAGAGGTGGCAAGAATACACAGAAGAATATACAAAAAGAGCTTCACGACCCAGATAATCACGAAGGTGTGATCACTCACCTAGAGCTAGACATCCTGGAATGCAAAGTCAAGTGGGCCTTAGGAAGCATCACTACGAACAAAGCTAGTGGAGGTGATGGAATTCCAACTGAACTATTTCATATCCTGAAAGATGATGCTGTGAAAGTGCTGCACTCAATATGCCAGCAAATTTGGAAAACTCAGCAGTGGCCACAGGACTGGAAAAACTGTTTTCATTCCAGTGCCTAAGAAAGGCAGTGGCAAAGAATGCTCAAACTACTGCACAATCGCACTCATCTCACATGCTAGTAAAGTCATGCTCAAAATTCTCCAAGCCAGGCTTCAATAGTACATGAACTGTGAGCTTCCACATGTTCCAGCTGGATTTAGAAAAGCCAGACGAACCAGAGATCAAATTGACAATATCCATTGGATCATCAAAAAAGCAAGAGAGTTCTAGGAAAACATCTATTTCTGCCTTACTGACTATGCCAAAGCCTTTGACTGTGTGGGTCACAACAAACTGTGAAGAATTCTTAAAGAGATGGGAATATCAGACCACCTGACCTGCTGCCTGAGAAATCTGTATGCAGGTCAAGAAGCTAGAGTTAGAACTGGACATGGAACAACAGACTGGTTCCAAATCGGGAAAGGAGTACATCAAGGCTTGTCACCTTGATGTAACATTGTCACCTTGCTCATTTAACTTCTATGCAGAGTACATCATGAGAAATGCTGGACTGGATGAAGCACAAGCTGGAATCAAGATTGCCTGGAGAAATATCAATAACCTCAGATATGCAGATGATACCATCCTTATGGCAGAAAGGGAAGAAGAACTAAAGAGCCTCTTGATAAAAGTGAAAGAGGAGAAGGAAAAAGCTGGCTTAAAACTCAACATTCAGAAAACTAAGATCATGGCATCTGGTCCTATCAGTTCATGGGATGGGGAAACAGTGGAAACAGGGACAGACTTTATTTTGGGGGCTCCAAAATCACTGCAGATGGTGACTGCAACCATGAAATGAAAAGACGCTTGCTGCTTGGAAGAAAAGTTATGACCAACCTAGACACCATATTAAAAAGCAGAGACATTACTTTGCCAACAAACATCTGTCTAGTCAAAGCTCCTGTTTTTCTGGTAGTCTTGTATGGATGTAAGAGTTGGACCATAAAGAAAGCTGAGTGCTGAAGAGTTGATGATTTTGAACTGTGGTGTTGGAGAAGACTCTTGAGAGTCCCTTGGACTGCAAGGAAATCCAACCAATCCATCCTAAAGGAAATCAGTCCTAAATATTCATTGGATGACTGATACTGAAGCTGAAACTCCAATACTTTGGCCACCTGATGTGCAGAACTGACTCATTTGAAAAGACCTTGATGCTGGGAAAGATTAAAAGTGGAAGGAGAAGGGGACTACAGAGGATGAGATGGTTGGATGGCATCACTGACTCAATGAACATGAGTTTGAGTAAACTCCAGGAGTTGGTGATGGACAGGGAACCCTGCATGCTACAGTCCGTGGTGTCACAGAGTCAGACATGACTAAGCAACTTAACAGAACTGAACTGAAGATCTGACAGGCACTTGGAAAATATGAGTACCTTTGTCCTTGTGTCTGTGGCTGGCTCGGAGCACAGGCTTCAGTGGTTCAAGTCAATGCTTGGGAAGCCTAAGCTTTCCTCACAGTTTGGCTCTTTATAACCTCACCTTTAGAGGCTCCTCATTCCCCTCCCAAAGTCCTGCTGTACACCCACATCCCTGAACCGTTGATGGCTTTATAATGAACATAAGCATTCTGAAAAACCTAGGCCATGACCAAGAGTTGACTGATGACTTCAAGTGGATTTGCCTGTCTCCTTCGGGTGACTGTCATGGATAGGCAGCCCCTTGGGCCTTTCCTCCTGCCCTAGCTGGGGAGTAATGCAAGAGTGACCAATGAGAGAGATGTTGGAAAATACTTAGCAGGACCTGAGCCCCTAAATCCAAAAGATAGGGGACCGAATTTTTACTGCATTGTCAGGTGGAATCAGACCACTGGCGAGGCTTTAGAAAGGCTCTTTCCGGAGAAATAAAATGAGAGATGAGGCAGGATTGATTAAGAACAATGTTTTGCAGTGGTCATGCAGGCTCTTGGCCTTGGTCATTCGTGAGTTTTCAATAATGTTTCCTTCAAAAGGAACATTGATTCTTGGATCAAAAGAAGCCAGAGTGTTCAATTCTTCATATCCATCTTATTCTCTTCCTTCTGAAGGTGTCCTCTCAACTTCAAGTGTGAAATGCTCGGAAGAGGATGAGAAGGGCAAAGGTTCTGAAGTTGTAAGCCTTTTCAAGTGATGTCTCTAAGCGATTCTTTTGATATGAGGACCACTGCCCATTTGAGGCCGAGGAGAGCTCTCATCCTGACAGGTAGGGTCCTGCGTAAGTCAGGTGACGCTAGGCAGTTACAAAGGCCTAAGAGAGCTGACAGCTTCCTGCTCTCATGGGGCAAACCACAGTCCTCTCTTCCCACCAAAAATGTGGTAGTTCTTTTTCAAAAACCTCTAATGTATGTGTCAAGCCATTTAAAAGACTTTCCTGTCCATTTTGCTATGTGAGCCTCAGGACAAGCCTGAAAGTAAGCAGTACAGTGCTTGAAGTAATACTTAATATTCTTTTTTCCCCAGTTTTATTGAGTTCTAGTTGACATATAACATTGTCCAAGTTTAAGGTGTACAATGTGATGAATATATGTATAGATAAATTAATGATCACAATAACTTTAGATAACATCCATCAGCTCCTAAAGTTACATTTTTCTCCCTATGAGTGAAATTAGAAGACGCTTACTCCTTGGAAGAAAAGTTATGACCAACCTAGATAGTATATTCAAAAGCAGAGACGTTACTTTGCCGACTAAGGTCCGTCTAGTCAAGGCTATGGTTTTTCCTGTGGTCATATATGGATGTGAGAGTTGGACTGTGAAGAAGGCTGAGCGCCAAAGAATTGATGCTTTTGAAGACTCTTGAAAGTTCCTTGGACTGCAAGAAGATCCAACCAGTCCGTTCTGAAGGAGATCAACCCTGGGATTTCTTTGGAAGGAATGATGCTAAAGCTGAAACTCCAGTACTTTGGCCACCTCATGCGAAGAGTTGACTCATTGGAAAAGACTCTAATACTGGGAGGGATTAGGGGCAGGAGGAGAAGGGGACGACCGAGAATGAGATGGCTGGATGGCATCACGAACTTGATGGACGTGAGTCTGAGTGAACTCCGAGAGACGGTGATGGACAGGGAGGCCTCTCGTGCTATCATGGGGTCGCAAAGAGTCGGACACGACTGAGCGACTGAACTGAACTGATGAGAACTTTTAAAATCTACCAAAATGTTTTTGTTGATAATCTTTGGCTGACCTGATAATAGGCAGTGAGAAGTTGCTAACTAAAACTTCTTCAGTTTTCTATAGGTTTCTCAAAACCAGGTGAAGGAATCACAGATTTTATATGATCCAGTGAGGTAGGACTAAAAGGGCATCTGAAATCACAGGGACTTAGCTCATCAACACTAGGTATAACCATTTTGATGGCACAATTCAGTTCAGTTTAGTTGCTCAGTCGTGTCCGACTCTTTGCGACCCCATGAATCGCAGCACGCCAGGCCTCCCTGTCCATCACCATCTCCCGGAGTTCACTCAGACTCACGTTCATCAAGTCCGTGATGCCATCCAGCCATCTCATCCTCTGTCGTCACAGGGAATACCAAAGTTTGTCAGCAAATTTAAGGAACTAAAGAGATGGAAGTTTACCCTTGGAAAGGAGGGGTGTGGCAATATATTTCGGACAGATTCTAATTTGTTGGGAGCCAGAACTGTGTTTTAAATATTCATTATAATGGAAAGACAACCTTTAACTAGCAGCTTTTAGACTGAAAAAGTTATAATGTGGTAAACTCTTTATAGATTTGGCAAAGCTAAATATGCCATTTTTGTTTTGTGTATGTATGTATATGTGTATGTGTATGTATATACACATATGTATATTCCCAGAATTAAAATACAGTAAAACACACTGAAGGAAGGCATTTGGAGAAAGCATTGACTCTTTGATGGTTGAGGACTCTGATCACTCTAAATAGGGCATAAAGAGAAGTTACACAGTCCCATGGCCATTTGGAAGTAGCCGTATTTTTGGTGTTGCTCCTAAACAATACTTTTGCCTGATAGTAGTTTTGCAACTGTAACCATAAACAAGTTCTAGAAAACTGTGGGAGAATAAAACTTTCTTGTTGGTAAAAGGGCAGAACAGAAGATGGTATTATTCCAAGTTAAGCATGCCCTAGGTTACTGATACATGTTCCATCAGTAGCAGCTCAGACTCAAAGCTTATGGTCAAAGTTCCATGTGGCTGGTGCTTGGTGGCCTCGCTGTATAGACGTGGGAATCTGTGGTAATGTTGTCCAAGGGAAAGTGAATAGTTTCCACATTATCTGCCAGGGATGCGGCCACTCAAATTGATGTTCATGCCACAAACATCTATAGTGCTACCATGTGTAAGAGGTGGACCTCAGTGCAGTGGCAGATCCCAGGCTAAATGATTTTATGACTGCAAGCCCAAGATACATTTTTATTTGGAATTCTCAATGCCCTAGAAGCTTCTCCTGTTGGCAGTGTGGTGTTGGGGGAGGCTATAGGGGAAGGGGTGTACATTTTTTTAATTTCCTGAAGGGTAAAAAATTGTTACTGTCTATCAGCACTGTATCCTAATTGCAAAAGTAGTCAGCCCTGTAAATTGTGAAACAGTTGTCATGCTCCTATTTGTTCTGTGATAGTATAAGAATCCAAAACAGTTCCCATCAAGAGAGTCTAAATAAAACCCACCTCTATTCAATCTGAGTCAGCTTTGCCCTCCCCTGTATTTTTGTCTTAATATGTATCTTTAGGGTTAAGTCAGATCTCCAGATCCTCCACTGTGGAAACATGTAAGAACGCAGTCTCTGTGATCCATGCAAAAAGAGACTTTTCATCTCTAGTGAGATGTGTTAGTGCTCTGGCTAACACACAAATGTGGGCAGCAAATTCATCCCAAGGACCAAGTGAGAATTACTACGGGACTGGGAATATTTTCAGAGATGGAGCACTTCCTACCTCCTCTGTTCAGTCCATCCTGCGGTCGTTTTCATGAATTTTTGGCTGGGGAGCTGGGTGACCAGGAGCTGCTGCCCTTCCTTCCCTGAGAGAACAGCACCAACGGGGTTCCCCAATTCCACCGTGGGAGATTTATCTGCCTCCTGGATGGTTCCATGTAGGCCCATGTCTAGACTGATTACAAAAGCGCCAACAAAACAAAATAAATACCTAACATCTTACAGCAAAGGCACGAAACCAAACAGTGTGAAAGAGGAGAACAATGCAGCCGTTGTGCCAGGGAGTCTTCCTGAGGAGGATGGAATTCCCGCACCCCAGGTTCCAATTTGTAAGGGCAACACAAAGCGTCTAGAAGCAGGCCCTGGCTTGAACGCATTCATTTGGAAGGGCAATGTGTTTTGTTAGATAAGAGATTTTTTTTTTTTTCAAACACACACTAGGATCAAAAGGAAATGGCAACCCACTCCAGTGTTCTTGCCTGGAGAATCCCAGGGACGGGGGGAGCCTGGTGGGCTGCCGCCTAAGGGGTCGCACAGAGTCAGACACGACTGAAGCAACTTAGCAGCAGCAGCAGCAGGATCAAAATGAAGATCAGTATAACTAACTCTGTATACACACAGATTTCAGGACACTTCAGCCTTGACTCTAGCTCTCCAGTGTAACTATTTGTTAATTCTGTTCTTTCCAGGTGACAGGGTATGTGTGATGTGATGGGAGAGGCTCTGGTTGAGTCGGTGCTGACTTTGCACTTACCTTGCTGTGTGACTTTATGCGCGTCCCCTAGCCTCTCTGGGCCTCCGTTTCTACATTGGTAAAATGATGGAGTTAATGTTGATCATCTATCTCTATGAGCTCAAGACTCTAGTAAAGCAGAATAAATATTACAGTTCCATTGCCTAAGGGTACTGGAAATGGGATTTTCACCCCAAAAGAAAGCAATAATTATCTGTCTAAAGGAGCACTTAAATATATTGTCTCAAACTGAAACTTCAGGGATTCTATGGGTCACTTCTGAATCACCTCCACATGCCACATGATTGAAAGCACATTTGCTTAGCCAATAATTTCAAGTGACCTGAGGGAGAACATGTGGACTGCTTATTTGTTCATTCTCTCAATATGTATTTACTGAGCACCTACTCTATGCCAGGCCTTGGAGAGAAGATGTTTCTCCCAAAATTCTAAGCCTCCCTTTTTCCCCTCTCTCTTCAAGTTTGGTTTTGTTTGTGACCTCGGGTACAAAAGGTTGAGTTAAAGATAACTGTTCAGTTCACTGTATATCATCAGAGTTGGTCAAGACAAAGCTCTTTTTCTTGCTCTGTTTGACTTATTTATTCCTTTTTATTCCCAAAGCCCACTCCCGTTCCCCTCCATAAAAGGCAACCATTCTAACGTGCTCAGTGTATGCTTTTAGTGTGTACTTTTTTTTGGTAAAATGTGTAATGTCTTCTGTGAATATATCTTCATTCATTGCAAAGGTTAGATGTAATATAGTCCATTCGGTTTCTAGCTTTTTTGCCCATATTATGCTTTTGAGATAGACTCATCCTGCTGGCTGTAAATACTTCTCATTGTTTCTAACCACTATGTGGTGCTCTGTGTTGTTCACTCACTAAGTCACATCTGACTGTTTGTGACCCCATGGACTGCAGCACGCCAGGCTTCCCTGTACTTCACTATCACCCAGAGCTTGCTCAAACTCATGTCCATTGAGTCGGTGATGCCATCCAACCGTTTCATTCTCTGTTGCCCTCTTCTCCTCCTGCCTTCAATCTTTCCCAGCATCAGGGTCTTTTCCAATGAGTTGGCTCTTCACATCAGGTGGCCGCAGTATTGGAGCTTCAGCTTCAGCATCAGTCCTTCCAATGAATATTCAGGGTTGATTTCCTTTAGGACTGACTGGTTTGACCTCCTTGATGTCCAAAGGAATCTCAAGAGTCTTCTTGAGCACCACAGTTTGAAAGCATCAATTCTTTGGCACTCAGCCTTCTTTATGGTCCAACTCTCACATCCATACATGACTACTAGAAAAATCATAACTTAGACTATATGGACCTTTGTTGGCAAAATGATATCTCTGTTTTTTAATACTCTGTCTAGGTTTGTCATGCCTTTTCTTCCAAGTAGCAAGCATCTTTTAATTTCATGGTTGCAGTCACCATCTGCAGTGATTTTGGAGTCCAAGAAAATAAAATCTGCCACTGTTTCCATTCCCCCCACTCCCATCTATTTACCATGAAGTGATGAGACCGGATGCCATGATTTTAGTTTTTGAATGTTGAATTTTAAGCCAACCTTTTCACTCTCATTTCATCCTCATCAAGAGGCTCTTTAGTTCCTCTTCACTTTCTGCCACTAGAGTTGTATCATCTGCATATCTGAGTTTGTTGATATTTCTCCCAGCAATCTTGATTCCAGCTTGTGAGTCATCCAGCCTGGAATTTCATATGATGTACTCTGCATATAAGTTAAATAAACAGATTGACAATATGTACCCTTGACATACTCCTTTCCCAATTTGGAACCAGTCTGTTGTTCCATGTCCAGTCCTAACTGTTGCTTCTTAACCTGCATACAGGTTTTTGGGAGGCAGGTAAGGTGGTCTGGTATTCCCATCTCTTGAATAATTTCCCACAGTTTGCTGTAATCCACACAGTCAAAGGCTTTAGCATAGTCAATGAAACAGAAGTAGATGTTTCTCTGGAATTCCCTTGCTTTCTCTACAATCCAACAGATGTTTGCAATTTTATCTCTGGTTCCTCTGCTTTTCCTAAATCCAGCTTATACATCCGGAAGTTCCCAGTTCACAAACTGTTGAAGCCTAGCATGAAGGATTTTGAGTATTACCTTGCTAGCATGTGAAACGAGCACAATTGTGCTGTAGTTTGAACATTTTTTGGCATTGTCTTTCTTTGGGATTGGAATGTTAAAACTGACCTTTTCCAGTCCTGTGGTCACTGCTGAGTTTTCCAAATTTAGTGGCATGTTTAGTGTAGCAAAGCATCTGCCTACAATGCGAGAGACCCAGGTTCAATCCCTGGGTTGGGAAGATCTCCTGGAGAAGGAAATGGCAACCAGTATTCTTGCCTGGAAGATCCCATGGATGGAGGAGCCTGCTAGGCTACAGTCCATGGGGTCACAAGGAATCGGACATGACTGAACGACTTCACTTTCTTTCACTTTGACACATCATCTTTTAGGATTTTAAATAGCTCAATTGTAATTCTATGACCTCCACTAGCTTTGTTCATAGCCTATCTGACTTTATACTCCAGAATGTCTGGAGGCTCCAGGTGAATGACCATACCATCATGGTTATCCAGGTCATTATAGTTCTGTATATTCTTACCATCTCTTCTTAATCTCTTCTGCTTCTGTTAGGTCCCTACCATTTCTGTCCTTTATTGTGCCCATCCTTGCATACTCTGTGTATGCTCCACATAAATTTCCCCTGTCTCGTGGATGGGCACCCTGGAGTCCCATGGTGCCCCACAATGGCCAGTAATGCAGCAGCCGTGTGCATGGTCCACTATGGACCTGTGTCATACTGCTCTGCCAAAGACATTCTGTCTCCTTTGTAATCTGGAGCATTTCTACAGTTCCTACATTATTTTTAATCAGGAGGAAATTGCCTTACAATGCCCTGTTGGTTTCTTCTGTACAAAAACACAAATCAGCCATCTGTAAATTTCTGTGCTTTCTTCTACACTTTCTTCAAGGGTTATAATCCCTCACCATTGACCATAGTATGTTCCCCATTCTATGCTCTCCCTCACATCCTGTGTATACTTCTATTCTAATGTTTATATTGTATTATAATTTCTTGTCTCCCCCAAAAGATGTGAATCCCCATGAGAGCAGGGATTGCTTCCATGTCATGATTATGGTGAATGATGCTGCAAAGAACACTGGGGTACATTTATCTTTTCAAATTAGTGTCTTCATTTTAAGGTGTATATATTGCCAGGATTGGAATTGCTTGATCCTATGGTAGTTCTATTTTTATTTTTTGAAGAACCTTCATATTAAATACTATTTTCCATAGTGGCTGTACCAATTTACATTCCCAGCAGTAGTGTATCAATATTCCCTTTTCTAAACATCCTCTCCAACATTTGTTATTTGTAGACTTTTTGATGATAGCCATTCTGACAGGTGTGAGGTGATATTGCATTGTGATTTTGATTTGCATTTCTCTGATAATTAGTGATGTTGCACATTTTTTCATGTGTCTGTTGGCCATCTGTATGTGTATTTTGGAAAAATGTCTATTTGGGCCTTCTGTCCATTTTTTGATAGTGTGTGTGTTTTTTTTTTTTACATATTGAGTTGTCTGTGCTATTTGTATATTTTGTATGTTAACTTCTTGTTCATCACATGGCCTGCAAATATTCTGTCATTCCATAGGTTGTCTTTTTGTATTGTCAATGGTTTCCTTTTCTGTGCAAAACCTTTAATGTTTAATTAGGCCCTATTTATTTATTTTTGCTTTTCTTTCTTTTACCTTAGGAGACTGATCCAAGAAAATATTGCTACAGTTTATGTCAATGAGTAGTCTGCCTCTGTTCTCTTCTAGGAGTTTTACGGTTTCCCTCTTGTGTTTAAGTCTTTAAAGCCTTTTGAGTTTATCTTTGTATATGGTATGAGGGTATGTTTGAATCTCATTGTTTTACATGTGGCTGTCCAGTTTTCTCAGTAGGAATTGTTGAAGAAATTTCTTGTTGAAGAAATTATCTTTTCCCCTTTGTATATTCTTGCCTCCTTTGTTGTAGATTAATTGATCATAGGTGAGTCGATTTATTTTTGGGTTATTGGTTTCACTGATCTATGTGTCTGTTTTTATGCCAGTACCATGCTGTTTTAATTACTGTAGCTTTGTTGTGTAGTCTAAGTTAGGGAGCATGATACGTCCAGTTTTGTTGTTATTTTTTTCCTCTCAAGGTTGCATTAGAAATCTTGGATCTTCTGTGGTTTTGTATAAATTTTAGGGTTATTTTTAATTCTGAAAAATATGAGATTTTTTTAAAAGGATTGCATTAAGTCTATAGATTGCTTTGGACATATGGAAATTTTAACAATATTAATTCTTCCAATCAGTGAACCCAGGGTATCTTTCCATTTCTTTGTATTGTCCTCAATTTCCTTCATCAGTGTTTTATAGTTTTCAGAGAATAGGCCTTTTGCATCCTTGGTTAATTTTATGTCTAGGTAGTTTACTCTTTTTGATGTAGTCTTAAACAGGATATTTTTTTCTTTGATTTCTCTTTCTGGTGAAGACTTTAGGATTTTCTCTTTTTTGTTAACTGTTAATTTTATTTTTCTCAACTTTTATTTATTTTAAAATTTATTTTTAATCAGGGGAAAATTGCTTTACAATGCCGTATTGGTTTCTTCTGTACAAAAACATAAATCAGCCATATGTATAATTATGGCTGATTTGTGTAGTTATATGATAGGGTTTATATATATAGTATCAGTTCATCTGCAAATAGTGACAGTTTTACTTCTTCCATTCCAATTTCATAAAGTATATTTTTCACCTTTTTCTCTCTTCTCCTTTAGAGACTCCTATAATGAAAATGTTGGTATACTTTATATTGCTTCAAGGGTCCCTTAAACTATTCTCAGTTTTTAAAATTTGTTTTTCTTTTGCTGCTTTGTTTTGTTAATGTTTTGGCTACACTGGGTCTTTGTTGCCACACACAGGCTCTCTCCAGTTGTGGCAGGTGGGGACTAGCCTTAGTTGTGGCTCCTGGGCTCTAGAGCACAGGCTGAATAGTTGTGGTGCAAGGGCTTAGTTATTCCACAGCAGGTGGAATCTTCCCATACCAGGAATCAAACCCATGTCCCCTGCATTGGCAGGTGGATTCTTAACCACTGACCACCAGGGAAATCCTTTGTGCTGTTCTTATTCGATCACTGGATCATTTCCACTATTCTTGGTGGTTCAGATGGTAAAGAATCTTCCTGCAATGCGGGAGACCCAGGTTCCATCCCTGGGTTGGGAAGATCCCCTGCAGAAGGGAATTGCTACCCACTCCAGTATTCTTGCCTGGAGAATTCCATAAAGAGAGAAGCCTGGCGGGCTATAGTCCATGGGGTTGCAAAGAGTCAGACCTGACTGAGCAACTAACACTTTCCACTCTTCTATCTTCCAGATCACTTATGTGTTCTTCTGTATCATCTAGTCTGTTATTAATTCCTTCTAGTGTGTTTTTCTTTACCATCTGAGCCACCAGAGTATGGTTTTTACTTCATTTATTGTATTTTTCACTTCTGATTTTTTTTTTTTTTACAGTTTCTAGTTCCTTGTTAAAATTCTCACTGCATTCATCTATTCTTTTCTTTAATTCAGTTAGCATTCCTATGACTTATGCTTTGAACTCTATCTGGTACGTTATTTTTGTTTCACTCATTCTTTTTCAGGGATTTTCTCCTGTTTTGTCAATTGAAACAAATTTCTCTGCTTTTTATTTTGCTTACCGTTCTCTGTTTCTGTGAAATTAGACAACTGAAAGAGTCACCTGTTGTAGTCTTGAAGGTGTGTCCCTCTGCTCTCTGCATGTGCCCAGTGGCTTTGGTGGGAGAGCTGGATCTGACATGCATGTGAGTTATGTCTTTACTCAGGGTGCGCTGGCAGCTAGCACCATGGTGGGAGGTGGGGCTGGAGATAGAGGGGCTAGAACCAGAGCCAGATATGATCTACTTCTTTGCTTAGTGGCCAAAAAACACCCTATTAGAGTGGGGGTTGGGTCCCACGTTGCTGGAGCAGAAGCCCTAAAGTTTGTGTCCAAGCTGGCTCCATTCCTTCTAAATGTGTGCTCTCCCTCCCAGCACCAGAATGCTTGCCCTCGAGGGAGCAGGGTTCCCTACAGGAAGAGGGGCCAGGTATGGTTGCATAGTGTGGGTCTGCTGGCCTGGGCTGTGGCCAACTGACCAGTCAGGTCTGAGACCACTTCTGATGTGCTGCCTCTATAAGCACCAGTAATGGGTGCCCCTGTGCTGTTCAGATGCTCTTCTGGATCTGGGTTGGCACATTCCCTCATGATTGATCACTCCTCTCATGGCAGCCTTTACCTAGTGCAGAGCTGCGTTGTGAAGCAAGTGGGCACAGTGAACGTGTGGCTCAGGCTAAGGAGCTCGTTGGAGTGGTCGTGGGAAACTAGACAGTATCTCATACAATTCCACTTTTTCTGCCTTGTTTCAGGAGTAAGCAAGTGTGTGCATGCACTTCACTAGCGGAGTCTAGGTTTCTTACAGCCCTTTTCAAAGCAGCTAAGGGGGCTCATCTTCCCAGGCCTGCATATGCCCAAAGTGTGGCTGGAACTGCTCCCTCCCCAGTGAGGATCTCTGTGTTTTTCACCCCCCCCCCCATTCTGTGTCCCCTTCCAGGGGCAAAGGTCCCGACTTGATCACTTCTCTTCCCTTCCTACCTGATTCTGTGTGGATCTTTCCTTTAGCCTTGGTTGTAGAAGAGCCTTTATGTTAATCTTGTTAGTTTTCAGTGAGATTGCCCCAAATGTAGAGGTGTTTTTGATGTGTTTGTTGGGAGGAGGTGAATTCTGTGTCTTCCTACTCTGCCATTTTGTTCTTTTCCATCTATTTTTAATGTGAAACTTTCAAAGCCAGTATATATGTTTCCAAACATATAAAAATGAATAATAAGTGATGAGCTTATTTTGTCGGTTCCTTAGCAAACCTAGCAGACCTTTTATATTGAAACTAATGCCGTGTCCTTCCAAGATGTACAGTGTCCTCAAATACTGTAGAACTTTTCTTTGGGGGAAAACTCCTCCATATACCATAGCATATTCTTTGGAATCTTCTCAGGGAGGCTCTTTGTTTCTTGGAGGCAAATCTGATTTTTGGAAACAGCTAAAAGCTACTTGGCAGCAAATGTAGTGAATGAGGTGGGTGATCAAGCTGCAGACCATTATTTTTGGTTCCAAACAAGGTGTGACTATAAAGAAATGAGGCTAATTTTCTTATATGGTACATAAACTGGCTCAACAGTCATTCCAAAAGAAGACTTCCAAAATGTATGGCCTTGGCAAGAAGAAAATTTTCTCCCCCTGTTCTTGTTGTCTGTCTCTCACACACAGTGTATACTGTCTGGCCCAATATCTAGACAAGTAAAATCAAAAGCCCTTGGAATTTGGTTTTTAAAAATCAGTTGCATGAGTATGGGATGGAAGAGACCTGGCTTGGCAGCTATTCATGCAAAATCACCTGGGGGTTTCAGTTGGCCACAAGCCCATCCTTCATGAAGAATGTGACGTGGCCTCTGAGTGTCTGTATTCTAAGGAGGTGGATGTCTTGGGCTCTGTAGGAACTTGAAAACCCATGCTCCATTCTGCGCACAGGCTCCAGCTGCACCCTGAGCTCAGCTATCAGCACAACAGCATAAAAGGACCACTGACCCACTAGAGCAGGGAACAGGTGAGTGAGTTGAAGAAACCAGCTCAGAAGAGGCAAGAGTCAGATTGAAAATGATTAAAGACAGCTGTGTGAAAAGTGGTATCGTCTTACTCTCATGTTGGTCATTATGGAAGAGCCAAGAACAATGGGTAGAAATTACAGGAAGGCAGATTTAGGCTCAACCTATCAAAGACTGATTCATATTATAGACTTATACATTCATTATAATCTCATGTGGGTAAATATATACATATAAAGCAAAAAAATAAGTGGAAAGATTTCAAATATTTAATACTATGGTATATGGAATGAGACAAATGTCATCTTTTATTAAACTTCACATGATGATGTACAATTAGATTTTGATTACCTGTGTATATTTCTTTTGAAAAAAAAAAAAAACTTTCTAAAAATCGAAGGTGTCCAGCAACCAAATAGTCTGCTTTGCAACCTAGTGAGAGCTCTGCCTTAGGCGCTAATCAAACACGGGTTGTGAGATGAACTAATGGGCCCTTTTCAACCTAGGGATTCAGTATGTTGTTACATGATTTAACCTTGTTCAAAATACCAGAGTTGAGCTGGTGGAAGTTCACACGTGGATCCAACGAGAAAGAGGCCTGAAAACTCCAAAGATGGTGCAACTTTCCAACTACTGAGCCTAGTCTAAGTCCTCCCAGGTGGTGCTAGTGGTAAAGAACCCACCTGCCAATGCAGGAAACATAAGAGATATGGGTTCGATCCCTGGGTCAGGAAGATTCCCTGGAAGAGGGCATGGCAACCCTCTCCAGTATTCTTGCCTAAAGAATCCCATGGACAGAGGAGCCCAGCAGGTTACACGCCATAGGATCACAAGGAGTTGGACATGACTGAAGCGACTTAGCGCACACGTATACAGGCTTAGTCTAAGGACAAAATTGTCGTCTTAACGGAATTCATGTAGGATGTTTAAAGCAAAGGGTAAGATAAACACTTCAAAGGTATAAAGCTACCAGCAACTAGCTGTAAAACTAGATTCTGAACTAGGAGAATAAATACAGAGAAATAGGAAAAGGCATGGATAAAATGCTAAGAGAGACAGGCCATTGAGTAAAATGTCAATAGGAGATGGCAGATTTTCCATGTTTTGTAAGTGTGAGTGGTTATTTTAATTCCGACCATTTAGCTGAAGCCAGAAGGCCTTGGACTTTATATAGAGCCTTCTGCTGGCTGGTCATCACTCAGTGGGCATGGACTGTAGTGGCAGTGTACCAAGATCACAGAAACGCTGCCCGGCTTGGGTCATATTTTGGGAACTGAAGTGTATCAAATATGACCTGAAGCTGGCAACGTCTTGAGAGGCACGGGGCAACAGCACATGCATAATCCCATCACTGGGCAGAGGAGCTGGCACGCACTTCCCTTTGGGACCAACGATGCCACAAAATCAGAGCAACAAGGAAGCTGGACATCTGAACTGGACTGTCCATTTTACAAGAGGGAAAATGAGGACTAAAGAAGGGAAGCAAATGTGAAAGATGTTAAAAAACAGTCCCTTTCATCTCCTAGAGAGGAGGAAAAGGACTTTAAGATGGTACCCTTCTGTTTGCAGGCATAAAACCCAATCTCAGGGTCACATTTTTGCCACGTTAAATAAAACCTTGCTGTCAAGTGACAGGGACCACCATTAGGCGCTAACTGGGCTTTCGAGCCTTCTGGTCTGCTGGCAGTGTAGCATGGCATACTCTTGAGTCCAAGGAACACACTTTTGCAGTATTTAGGTTTCATGAATCAAAGAATAATGATTCTCATAAATCTTACTCAAATACAGAAATAATGATATTTAAAAGATAATGCCTGTTCAAGTTTTACCAACCACTACAAATCATTGAAAGATGCTAACAAATACCACTGATTGTAGCCTTGACCAAAACCAAGTGAAGGAAATGCTAAACCAGAAGTTTCCAATTTGTATTTGCAAATTTCTGCAAAGGATGAACATGGCTATCAGGAACTTGTGCTCCTCAGGAGACCCTGATGAAAGTGTGTTGGTGACCCGTAAGTTGTGAGAAATGACCCCCCCTTCCTCCTGTCACCCTGCAGAAATGGGAGCTCCTGGTTGGGACTGCCTCCCAGAATCAAAGGGGACGTCTCAGCCCCTCCCTGACCTTGGCTCACACTCCAGCTCTGTGCCCAGCCCCTCTCTCTCCTCATCCTTCAGCTTTGCTTCTCCTTGCCCTCAGGTGGGAGTTGAGTCCCACTTATAAAAAGAGTCAACAGTGACTGGTGACCTGATCTGGCAAATGGGCAATAAGCCAGGCCATGGAAAGTGTCAAGTCAGTCATTCCTGAGGTTCCTTGGCAGCAGAACATTCAAAGAGCAGCATCGGCATCATTATTGGGATGGCATATGTGTGAAACACAGTCTTCAGAGATAATACTGGCCCTACAATGGACAGAAAGTTGGTACTGGAATTAGTATTGGTGCCAGACCGTCAACTCCATGAGAGCAGGATCCAGTCTGTTTGGTTTTCTATCATCTTGCAGCTGGTAGAGTGCCTGACAGCCAAAAGGTATGCAAGGCCTAGTTGAGGAAAAAACAACTGTTGAAGGAACCCGTCTGAGGCCAAGAGCTGCGTTGCTTCCTATAATCTTGGGTCTCCCGACAACAACCCCTATGAGCTAACCCAGGGCAACTGCCGGCCTTGCCATGTGGCAACCCCTGGAGAAGAGTGGCAGGGAGCAAGGGAGCTGGGGGAAGCACTCCTTTGTATCCTTGGGGACCCCTCTCTGGGTAGGGGGAAATGAAGAATATTGTGCACATGATCCATACAGAGGATTTCTAGTTGGGCAAAACATTTTCAGCAAAGTGAAATTTGTAAAGAGAGATGGGGGACTATTTTGAAGTGTATTTAGTTTCACAGGCAAGACACTAACCCATTTATTTTTAAAAATTATTTATTTGGCTGCGCTGGGTCTTAGTTGCAGCATGCAGGAGCTTCAGTACAGCATGTGGGGTCTAGTTCCTTGATCAGGGATCAAACCCAGGCCCCCTGCATTAGGAACATGGAGTCTTACCCACTGGACCATCAGGGAATTCCTTCTAACCTATTTCTAAGTGGAGATTATGGATGGGGTGTGTGTTGGGAGGGATTGGCTTTGGCTGGAGCTTGGGGCCAAGACTGATACTCACCCAAAAGATAGGGAGGGAGGGGATTTTCTTATACGGAATAGAAAGCTAGGTGAGGAGGAGGAAAGCACTACATGATCACCATGTACGAGGGCTTAAAAAAGACTCAACGCATTTTTATTTGAGTGTTTATTTTTTTTTTTTCCAAAGAAATCCATGCAAAGGGAAAGACAGAGAGAAAGACATGGCAACCATGTTCTAGCAGCCAAACATAAGAAAATAATTTGGCACAATTTGTTTTTATTGCAAAAGACAATCTATACTACCACTAAAATTTACCCTCCTCATGGAGATGCCATGTGATTTTCGAAAACGTAACGCAGGGTTAGTCTTCTACTTACTGGCTGAAGGAGGTATAGAAGATAAAAAAATAGGGAAAAAGAAAAGGTGGTTCCCTTTATAGAGGGAGACCACAGGGTGCTGAAAGGCAGCACATATCCTGTGAGCTTGGCAGTCAGTGCACCAGCAGGAAAAAGCACAGCACAGAGACTGCCAAGCTGGTGAGAAGCTTCAGGGGAGGATGGCCATTCCCAAGGTTGTGAGAGGCAACTATCTCATTGTCCTTCTGATTCACATGTTGCTTGCTTCCAGGAGCATCGTCCACGTCCAGATCATAAGCCAGTTCTGCCGAAAGAGAAGAAAGACTTTAAATGCAGGCTCACCAATGGCCTCAGGTATGAAATCTTCATGGCCCAGGCACTTGTCTGGACTGCTGGCATAGCCTGGCTTTGAGTCCTTCCTTGAAAGGAAGGCCTCTGGGAGATGGGAAGAAAACACAGGTGTGGAGCTGGGGCCTGCCCAAGGAAGAGGGCTAGTGGTATTCCTGCCAGAGAGCACACCAACAAGGTGCACATGAGCTGGCCACGCCCCTCCTGCCTTTGGCTCCATCCATACCCTGGGGTGCACACGCCCTTGTCATGTCTCCTGCTTGGCAAGGCTGTGCTGTATGGGTAACTACATGTGTGTTCTCATGTGTATGCGTGTGGGTGGGATGTAGTGAACCCCCAGTGTACCTTTTCTGTGTCCTGTACCCCTGGAAGCCTTGCCTGAGAGTTGACAGTAGGGTAGTTTGCCATTGAAAGTTGTTTTATTTTTCTGAAATATTTCCTCTTTTATCTATATGGCCTTTTCACTGCTGACTGCCAACACACACGCACATGATATGCATAGGATTTAAATTGATAGCAAGTAAATTAAGACTAAGGAGAGGCCTATGGGTAACAGTCCTTCTTTGCCTACCATTTATGAGATATCTTCATGATTCTGAAAAGAAACTGGGGTACTGGGGTTGGCCTAACTCACAAGTCCCCCAGAAGGCAAATCTAAGTTGATAGTGGTGTATCAGGAAATTAAAGATGGTTGGCCCAGGGCTCAGTTTCTTTTAGACTTGCTCTTCCAGTTTTAGAATGCAAATCTTTTCCTTTGGCTTTTCTAGAGTCAGTCACCAATGTTTCTATTTTCAATATCTTGTGAAGGTGATGTGATATGAGCAGCTTCAGCAGCCAACTGTCCTGTGGGCCAATGGAGCCAGAAAGATCTCTTGGGGACATAGAGATGCTTAGCAACAGGCAGAGAGGAAATGACTGGGATTCTGCAGAAGGAAGGAAGGAAGAGGAAGGAAGAGCTCCTCTTACAGCGGATGAAACATGCAATAAGTCACAGGAAGAAGGTGTGGGGACTCAGCTGGTCCAGGATGTGTGCAGAGCAGGGCCTAAGACCACGGCTGGTGTTAACAGGCTGGCATTGCTGAGAGCAGACAGCAGAGTCAAGGTGATCAAAGCCAAAGGGTCTGATTACACAGTCCGCAATGCTACTTTCCAGAGGGCTATTGCAGTTTATGCCACTAGCAATGATGAGGGAACCAAATTTACTGTCTCAATAAAAAAAGATATTGTAGTCTGTATAAGATGATACCTCACAGTTTCTTTCATTTGCATGTATCTGATTACTAGCATGGGCTTCTCAGGTGGCGCAGTGGTAAAGAATCTGCCTGCCGACGCAGGAGATGCAAATGCGGGTTCATTCCCTGGATTGGGACGATCCCCTGGAGGAGGGCATGGCAACCCACTCCAGTATTCTTGCCTGGAGAATCCCATGGACAGAGGAGCCTGGTGGGGTGCAGTCCATGGGATCACAAAGAGTCGGACATGACTGAACACACATGTGCTATTACTAGTATAGATGAACATTTTTTCTTGTTGTTGTTCACTAATTATATTTCTCAATGAAGAACAGTTCATATCCTTTGCCTTCTTATCTAATTGGTATTGATGTTTTTCCTATTAATCTGAATGCATATTTCATTGAATCCTTTGCTTATCATATTCAATACAAATAATTTTTCTATTTTGTTATGAACTATAATTATTTTTCATTGCTGTACAAAAAAATGATATCCTACCTTTCAATATATAGGAATCTGACCACATTGTGCTCTTCTGAAGCTGAGAAAGTGTTTCTTCTTCCTTGTTAATAATTCAAATCAAAATTTCCCGCGAACCCTCTTACTGAGGGAAAAGCAAATCAGCAGACTAATCTCCATTCCTTCTCCCCACAAAATAACTAGATACAAAGAAAATCAAAGAGAAAAAGAACAAAGAGCAATGCTTTGCTTGGAAATCAGACCTCTGGCTCAGCAAGGTGAATGGCACAGGGCACACAGAGCAGGCGGAGGTCAGCTGTCAGTCGGCAAGGCAGTGCAGGCTTAGGGTCTGATCAGATTTCACCAGCCTTGAGAACACATATGGCTGGGTCTGCTGAAAGCCCAGCCTTGAGTTTCCACGGCAACTTCTCAACTTAAATGAAGAGGAGTATTTTTAGGACTGACCTGAATGAGAGCCTTCTCAGCAATGCTTTCAAATTCCTTTTCCGGATATTCCCCTTGCCCAACATCAGGATTAAACAAACAACATCTACTACTGTGACTACTCAGTTCCCCTACTATTTATCTTGCTCTTCAAATAATCCATGAACACTACACACTTTTGTCTACTATAGCAGTTATGATACACCCAGGAATTATGTTAAATCCAGCAGTTTCTCATCTTTGTACTACCCAATACATCTTTTGTGATGTCTATATCTAGGATCTATGTTTTGAAATTATAAAAATGACTACCAGTTATTGAGTCCTCATTGTGTGCCAGGCACTTTGCTAACTTTATATACATGATCTCATGTAATTGAACAATCTCAGCAATGTTATGAAATAGGCATTATAATTCCCATTTTACTGATGAGGAAGCTCAAGCTCAGGTTACTTTTTTGCCCATATTTACACAGCTGGTAAGTGGCAGAAGTGTTCTTTGAACACAGGGCTAACTCTGAACCTCACATGGAGCTATACCATACACAAATTGCAAAATTTTATATACCAAATATACTGCAGTGATTAAGTAGTAATGGGTTCCTTCTTGGGGAAAAAAAAAACACAAAAACCTCAATTAGTGAAAATATCCTGCCAATGAGAACTAAAAACCAGATGAAATAAATGAAGCAAAATGACAACTTACAGACTGGGAGAAAATATTTGCAAATGATGTGACCAACAATGGCTTAATTTCCAAAACAAACAGTTCATACAACGCAACAATAACAAAAAAACCCTAACAACCCAACTTAAGTCTTATGGGCCTAAGATCTAAATTGACATTTCTCCAAAGAAGACATACAGATGGCCAACAGGCAATAAAAAGATGCTCAACATCACTAATTATTAGAACAATGCAAATCAAAACCACAATGAGATATCACCTCACACCAGTCAAAATGGCTATCATTAGAAACCCTACAAATAACAAATGCTGGAGAGGGTGTGGAGAAAAGGGAATCCTCCTACACTGTTGGTGGCAATGCAAGTTGCTGCAGCCATTATGGAAAATATTATGGAGGGTATCCCAGAAAACTAAAAATAGAGTTGACATATGATCGATCAATCCCACTTCGGGGTGTATATCTGAACAAAACTATAATTCAAAAAGATACATGCACCTCAATGTTCACAGCATCATTATTTACAATTGCCAAGATATGGAAAGAACTTAAATGTTCATCCACCGATGAATGAATAAATATCTGGTGCGTGTATATATATACACAAACATACACACAGAATATCGCTCAGCCATAAAAAGAATGAAGTAATGCCATTTGTAGCAATATGGATGGATCTAGAGATTATCATACTAAGTGAAGTCAGAAAGAGAAATATAAATGCCATATGATATCACTTATGTGTGTGGAATCTAAAATATGACACAAATGAACTTATCTATGAAACAGAAACAGACTCACAGATGTAGGGAACATACTTGTGGTTGTCGAGGAGGAAGGGCAGGAGAAGGATGGGAGTTTGGGATTAACAGATACAAACTACTACATATAAAATGGATAAACAACAAGGTCCTACTATATAGCACAGGGAACTGTAGTCAATATCTGGTGATAAACCATAATGGAAAATATTAAAAAACTATCAACATGTATAACTGAATCACTTTGCTATACAGCAGAAACAGAACACTGTAAATCAACTATACATCAGTAGGAAAAAGCACATGAGAGAAGTCAACGTTTCCGCATACAACTGATCACATAGTTGACTACGCCTTCTTAAGCTTTGTGAACTACTGAAAAGAGCTTTAGATTTGGGGACCCCAGAAGGTTTTTATATCAGCTCTGTTTTCCTGAGGCAATCAGCAATGATGGCCAAGGCCATCAGACACACAACCTGGCACAAAGCTGGGCCATGTCTCCTACCTCCAAATGATCCTAGGAATATTCAGAATAATTCCTTCCTGTGCTTCCTACGCTGTGGCTATGGGTTTCCTGAGGCTTCCCACCCAGCAGCAGCAAAGCTTTATCACTCAGTCCTATAGCCAGCCTCCTGTGGCTGATACTGATGGGGGTCCCAGCAAAGTTACATTCTGAGCCTGGGCCACCATCATGAAGAATAGAGATGAAGAGGACAGCTTAGCATGACAAGGAAGCACTATGGGACACAGAGGAAACAGAGATTTGGTTAAGATAAGCACGGACATTCCTGGACAGGGGAAATATAATCCAGTGTAATTCAACAAACTTAATGGCAGCCTACTATGTCCCAAGCATCGAGCTAGAAGATTGGAGAAAGACTTACTTAATGTTTGCCTTCAGGAATCCACACTATGGTGGGATTACAGAACAATAGACAAACCAACAAGACACTTGGCAGAATGTGGAAAGGGTTCAGATAAAGGCAAAAATGAAACACCAGCGGGTTAGAAAGGAGAGAAGGGACTTCCCTTGTCTAGTGGGTAAGAATCAGCCTTCCCAACCTAGATGTCCATTGACAGATGAGTGGATAAAGAAGATATGGTACATATATGCAATGAAGTATTACTCAGCCATAAAAAGGAATGAAACTGAGTCATTTGTAGTGTTGTGGATGGTCCTAGAGTCTGTCATACAGAGTGAAGTAAGTCAGAAAGAGAAAAATATCGTATATTAATGCATATATGTGAAATCTAGAAAAATGGTACCAATGAACCTATTTGCAGGGCAGGAATAGAGATGCAGACAGAGAGAACAGGCATGTAGACATGGGGTGAAGAAGGGGAGGGTGGGACATATTGAGAGAGAGCCATCAGGGAAGCCCGTAGCACTGACTACCATGTATAAAATAGGTAACTAGTGGGAAAGCTGGTGCTCTGTGATGACCTAGGGGGTGGGATGGGGGTTGGGAGGGAGGTTCAAAAGGAAGGGGATGTCTAATTCACGTTGTTGTACAGCAGAAACACAACATTGTCAAGCAATTATACTGCCCCCTCCCCCCACCAAAAAAATCCGCCTTCCAATGCCGGAGGTGCAGGTTTGACCTTGGGTCAAGAAACTAAGATCCGACATGCCGCACTTGAGAAAGCCTGTGTGCTGCAATGAAGACCCAGCATGGCCCAAATATAAATTTTAAAAACAAAGAAGGGAGAGAGAAAAATTCCAAATAAAAGCTTACTGGAAGGTTCCTTTGGACAATTGGGTTATAACTGTGCCGTGAAGCATGGGTGGACTGTGGCAGGGCTGAATGAGATTTCCCATTTCAGGCAGAGGATTCCGCTTGAGTCAAATCATCATACCTGAGAATGCTGAGCGGGCACACTCAGTGCAAGCCAGTAGCCTCTATGGAGGGAAGCAATGCTGAATGCTCATTGTTGTGTGTGTGTGGGGGGTGTTTGTGCACGTGTTGCTTGATGGATGATAAAGGGTAAGGCAGGAAGGACAAGAAAATAAAGGCCAGATCTTGATAGATTAGAAAGATAAGACTTTATTCTGTGGGCAATAGGGAGCCACTGCAGGTTTTTAAGTAAGGAATCCACACAATATGTTTTGTGTTTTTCAGAAAGATCATTGTTAACAGTTTGGAGGACAGCCCTAAGTGGGTGGGAGAGACTTGTCAGACATCTTGTCTTGGGAAAAACAAGAAGCCTGTGGGAACAGTATCTGGGGATCTGCCAGTAGCAAATATTAAAAAAAAAAAAATTCAAAACCCTACGAAGAAGCTAAATCTACACCAAACCAAGACCATCTCATTTTGCTACATGCCAGATGCATTATGGGGATCACCACAAACCATACTCTTAAATCACTCATATTTTTATGTTTATCAGTGATGTTTGGTTAGGTACATACTGTAAAATGTACATAAATTGTTTCTGTCTTGCAGTTGAATGTCAGTGAGAAAGAACCTTTTGGGCCAGCAAGGAGATTTTCATGCTAAATTCAAAAATCTGTTTCTATTTGTCATCAGTTTAACTACACCCAGAGGGTTAGACCCAACAATCTGTATTCATTACACACTCAGCCACGACTCTTCATTTTGTTCTTATGTCCTTTGTGTTGCAGATTAGATAATCCCTTTAAATTATCATCAGTCATTTAGGCCTGAGCTTTGTGTGGAAAGAGTTTTCTGCATTGGACGAAGCACTTACTCTTGGGTACAACCCTGGATATTTATTGGAAGACCTGATGCTAAAGCTGAAGCTCCAATATTTCGGCCACCTGATGTGGAGAGCTGACTCACTGGGAAAAAAAGCCCTGATGCTGGGAAAGATTGAAAGGAGGAGGTGAAGGGGACAACAGAAGATGAGATGGTTGGATGGCATCACCGATTCAATGGACATGAGTTTGAGCAAACTCTGGGAGATGGTGAAGGACAGGGAAGCCTGGCATACTGAGGTCCATGGGGTCACAAAGAGTCAGAAACAACTCAACAATACCACCAACAACCCCATTCTTAGTTATTCAGAATCTCCTAGGGGAGTTCCTAAGGAAGATGCCTCCATCCTGGGAGTCTGGAGCCCTGGGTTCCAAGTGACTGGCTCAGTCACTGAGTTACTATTTCACCTTTGGCAAGTCACCTCTCCCGGGCCTCAGTCACCCCATTTTGCTAAATCAAGGTACTGGACTAGATGAAGTCTAAATTTCCTTCTAGTTTTATTTCTGATTCCAAGGCTCTTGGGGCCCAGTGAGGAGCACAGGCTGCTCAGGCCGCCAGCATCCCTCTACCCACAGAAGCCAGGATGGCTGTTCCACCAGAGCACCTGGAAGCAAGTAGATGCAGTCAGTTGCTTTTCCTGGGGTGTGAGCCTTCCTAGTGGTGATCACCAGCTACCAATTTCTGAACCCTCTTTCTTCTTAAGCTGCTTTAATTGTGGATAAGAGACCCTGGCAAGAAATAGATTCACGCTGGACTGTTTATTTTCTTTAAACCCTGACGTCTCCTAAAGGCCATAAACACCAAGCCCTGGGAGAGAAGTTATTGAGGTATATCAAGCAGGCGTGCACAGGTAACCAAGGAAAATGTCAGCCAGTGAGACAAGCCTTTGGGCCCTTATAGAGCCCCTGGGGCCTTGAAGATATAAGAAGATTCAAATGCTCACCCTCTGGTGGCATGGGCATCAAGCAGGGCAAGGCACTGCTAGAGGGGCCTCACCCCCCACAGCTGGCAGACTTCACAGGGGCAGCCCAAGAGAAGAGCTGTCATTGCAATTCCAGGGGAGCAAATGCTGCTGCTGGGCTGGACAGGGGGTGTCTTCCTTGCCAAGCCTTCACCCGCATGAAGGCCTCAGTCCAGGCCCTAATATGGCAACAGAGCAACACTGCTCTCCCCGTGTTTGTATCTGCTGTGTATGGTCGGGCCCCGGGACATGAGTATGTGAAACCAGCAGTGCACTGCTTGGTAGGCCCCGAGGCTGAAATTGGGGAAATCGCTAGAAATTGTACCATTACACACAAGGCTGCCCCTTCCCACAGAAGCCTTTGGGCCGTTGGCTTCTGATCCCTAATTGATCTTGGTTTTCCTCGTCCTCCCCTCAATACAACCTTCCTTCCTGCCACATCAACGCCCCGCCACCACCTTTGTGAACTTCCAGGTGTGAAATGACTACTTAAGACTTGAAAGCAGAGGAAAATGACTTTGTTAATGAACCTCAGGTCTCCGGGGAGTGAGTTGGAGATTTTATTCTTCATAGATCAGACGAGGGAAATGGCACGCTTGAGGCCTCTGGTTTTAATTGGTCTAATGGGACTCCTTTTAGGGTCCATTTCACAACGTGCCTTCGTGACAAATAAGTGAGCTGCCAATTTCGCCAACTAAGTGACTGCAAATTCTGGAAACAATCCAGTCACCGATCCTGGAAGAGGGCTGGGGCAATGAGATGCGCACTTCATTTCCTACAGCTGATTCCAGCCTACAAATACCCTTAGGCCCACTGCTAGGATGCTGAAAGAATACAGTGGATTTGACCACTAGTATAGGCATGGCCTCTCTTCCTATAGGCTCTGTTTCTCAGTCTGGGCTGGGTGTACCTTCAGGTTACAGTGCAGTGGGCTGTGGGGACATGAGGCCATGGCATGCTTCTTCCCAGGGATTTAGAGGGGAAAGCACACTATTTTATACTGGGACACACAAGGCTGTATGATGGAGCAAAAGGGTGTTATTTGCAAACTCAGTTAAGATTTCATAAAGTATTTCCCGTTTACTAGGACCTTCAGGTTATGTCCCAGATCCTCAGAATCAGGTATTCACTCCCACTCTTCACTGCTGTATAATGGTTTTAAGAGCACCATGGGACACTTGGGTCACCCAGGTTTTGTATGCTATCAAAGCAGGGCTATTCTGACCACATATTAATTAAGATTAATGACTTAAAAGTAACTTTTGTGATGACAACTTCCTTGTCAGAAGAGGAACGCCACAGTAATTGCCCTTAAATGGGGCTCAGAAAGCTTAGTGTCTAATACAAAATGGTGTCTAGGGGATTCAACCACTAACTAGGTCTCACTTTTGTGTCCAGCCACTGAGAAAGGAACAAAGAACATCATGTAATACATTTGGAAACTGTCATTTTGCTATAGAATCTTATGTTGTGGGCCAATGCTATACTTCTTTAGGTACATCGTGAGTCAAGTCATATTCCCCGAAACAGAACAATTTCATCCTGGAAACTGACAAGTGTGGATGGCTGGTGTGAGTGCTGGCTTTCCTCCACCAGCCTGAGAATGATCACTACCTTCCACGGGCGTGTCTTAACTATTACTCTCAGAGATTCAGACCCTTCCCACCTGAGGCTGCCTAAGGGCTCCACAGGAATCACAGCTCCTCAAAGCCTTTCCTTTCATGGGAAGTAATGGCCTGAGACTCCTTGGAATATGAGAAGCTGGTGACAGAGACATGATTCAGCCAGGGCCAGGGGAGAAGATGAAGAAGACAGGCTTCAAGAAGGCAAGTGAAGAGAACACTTTAAAGAGAGGAGGAGAGGCACAGTAGAACGTTATAGAAAGGTCAAGGAAAGGGCTGAGAAGAAGCTACTCAAAGTGTCAACAAGAAGGTAATGGAAGATTTTTGAGAGAAGTTTCTATTGGGTTGGGCCAAAAGCATACAGTAGTGAATTGAGAAGAGTGGGAGCTGATGTGGATTCACCCAATACTGATTAGCAAGCTTCATTAGAAGGTGTCTCCAGAGTTCCAACTCAAGACGGTCTTGGAAATGCTATATTCTTATTGTCCCTGATGCATTAACAGCCTGTACTAGATACCAGATACCTGTATACCAATGTTTGTAGCAGATTATTCACAGCAGCCAGGAGGTGGAAGAAACCCAAATGTCTATCCATCGATTAATGGATAAAGAAAATGTGGTCTACCCATAGGATGGAATATTATTCAGCCATAGAAAGGGATGAAGTACTGCTGCCTGCTACAAGATTATATGAACCTTAAAAACCTGACACTAACTGAAAGAAGCCAGCTACTAAATGCCACATAGTATATGATTCCATTTATATAAATATAACTAGGCAGAATAGGCAAATTTTGGCAATAGTGGTAATGGTTGCACACATTACAAGTGTAAATAATGCCTGTGAATTGTATACATAGTGGTTAAAAAGACAAGTGTTTTGTGATATATATTTCACCATGATTAAAAAACTATAGAAGCCAAAGATAATGGCATTCACGGGTACATCCTAAGGGGATGTACTCCCCTAAGGGAGTGTGAATGCAGCATTCCTCTGGCATTTTACTTTATAGAGGAGTGAGTGTGTGAATATACCTGATACCAAAACACCCACCCCCAAAAGGTATGCTTTGAAATTCAAGTTGTCCAAAAAAATTTAAATGGATATTTAAGCACTACCTTAGAATTGCAAATATGGCTCCTCAATTGGGAGTGAAGGAAGAGGGCAATTTTTGTGAAGAATTTTAATCTGAAGTTATTTTAAGAGAAATTTATATACAACCGCAGGAAACTTACATTTACTTTTGTGAGTCACACAAATGTTAAGCTGAAAATGCATTTTTAAAAACATCAATGAAGGAATAAATACACTCTGTCCTCATTACTTTAAAAAACTTAATGGTTTAGATTCACAGAGCTCTGTTTATAATATAAATTTTGAACATGATGCAGCTACAGAGGTATACATCATTGGGCTTTGAAGATGTAGAAGATACAAAATGTCACTTTCTGTAGCCAAATCAAATTGCTGAGGGGCTGTTAGGAGTGAGGGAATGCCCTTATAGTCCCTTGGAACCCGTGCTCCAAGATGCTTAATAAAAAACTATTTGATAGTATTTGATATAGGGATTTAGACAGATTTGAATAGGAAAACCCCAAATCTGGTACTCTTCCATTTTTAATCAGCCATGGTAGATCTTACAAAAAAATGTACCTGAGAACTAAACTGCTTACAATATCCAACAGCAAAGGAAAGTTACTAGAATAATAGCCAACGGGTCAAAATGGCTCAAGTCCCTGAAAACACTCAGCCTGGGTGTAGGAACATTACAGGCCAGAAATTAACAGGAGGCAGGTGTCCTCATAAACGAAAGATGAAAAGCCTCTCTAAGTTGTTTTATCTGAAGCTGTTCCCTAAAACCTCTCCAGTTGTGAAATGCCCCCCCTCATCATTAATGGGATTTGGGGAACTGAGCCTATTTTCCTGTCAATTTACTTGGAAGAACATATTGTCATCCTGGCTCCCTCCTCCCTGCCCATCTTTGGGTCTGGACTGTCAGTATGCCACCATTCACAAAGGTACCACTTCCTGTGTCTGTGGGGGGGGGTGGTTTGGCTGAGCTGCTTGGCACGTGGGATCTTAGCTCCCCGACCAGGGATGGAACCCATGTCCCCCTGCAGTGGAAGCATGGAGACTTAACCACTGGGCCACCAGGAAGTCCCCCTCCTCAGTCTTTGGGCATTTCTCCTCTTCTCCTCAGCCTCTCTCCCCCTGCTTTCTCTCCTCCCGCCACAGTGCTCAGTGCCCTAGCTAGAAAAGATGTCCACTGCTCCCCAATGGCCCACTGCTGTCCAGGAAGAAAGAATATGTTCTATTCTGTGACAGTAGAAATAAGACAAATACCCTTTCCCTCAGTCACCTGTTGAATCACATTTCTCTCTTCTCAAAATCCGATGATGGCTCCCTACTGTGTGCGGGTAAAGTCCTAGTTCCTTAGCGTGGGCGTTCATGAGCTTCTTCACCTCATCTTGTCTTGCTTTCCAGTTTCAACTGCCCATATATTTCCCCAAGTACCATATACTGTGGTCATACCACCCCATTTATCATTTTCTGAGAGTGGCAAGTGTTTTGAGGTTCCCATGTCTTTCTTTTTTTTCATAGAATAAAATACATCTTTATTGATCATTTCAATAGATGCAAAAAAGGCATTTGACAAAATGCAATACCTCTTCATGCTGTTCCCTCAACTTGGGATGGTGTCTCTTTTTTTTCCTCTCTCTCAGGCTTCAACTTAACATGGCACTTCTTCCAGGAAGCTTTCTTTCCCTTATTACCCCAGTCCAGATGAATCACTTCTCTCTCTGATTATTAATTGGCTTGTACTTCTATCGTAGCACTAATTTCAATCTGCAGCATACATTGTAGAGTTAGCCACTCAGCTAGACTTGGAGCCCCATCAAAGGAAGAAATGAGTCTTACTCTTCTCTTTAGCTCCCACCTGGTACTGAGCTAGCAGAGACACTGAAAAACTGTAAATGAATGTGTGAATCAATGGCCACTCAAATGAACATGTAACCCCAGTCTACTGAGAATATGAAGGCGAAGGGCTACCTCCTTAGTAGATACCCTTCCTGAGGAGTCTATCTTCATCAACTGAAGATTTCCTTAGCGGAAGGAGTCCCACTGAGCAATGATGAACATAAGACAAAGGCGGAGCCAATGGTGTGGGTGGCCCAGGAAGCACATGGCAGCATTCAAACCCTGACCTTTAGATACCAAAACCGTCCTTTCAATAGCTAGTTCTCATTACCCACAGCATCAGTTCACCGGACTCAGTGTGGACGGAATCTACAAGATTTGCTTCTTACTCCCTTTGACTGTCTGGAACTCGATGCCTTACTATGTAAGCAAGAGACACATGCCAGCATTCTGTGTGCCACATTGGGTGGGAAACAGGATTGCTGGTGAGCAGGTTCCATTTCTTTCTCACTTGGAACCATTGTGATTGGCTTCCCATACCTTTGACCCTTGCCTTTGCCCTGGAATCTACCCACCGCTGGACCACACCCTGCCTTTTCCATCATCACCAATTCGCAAATGAGGAGCTGTTTGCTGGTGATTGACATTTCAGTGCCTGTCCCTACAACATCAAAATACGGCTTCATTAATGAAGTTCCTTGCTTGGCTACAAAAGCACAGAGCAGTAAGACCTCAGTCCCTATCGTCACACGTGCTGGCACCCCTTCCCCTTGCAGAGGTCTGTGGAATGGCTGCCAGGAAAATACAATTATGTGCTGGCATGAGAATAAATACAACTCCTTAACCTAAAAGTTCTGTGTTTTCATTTCTCCCCTTTTCCATTTCTCTATTCACTTCTTTTTCTCTTTCCATTGCTCTTTAAACTCATTTCCTCTGTCCAATTATTCCCTTCTCTTCTGTCTAGTTGTTGCTTTACTAAACATTCTCTCCTGTCTCTACAGTGATCTTTTCCATATCCTTAGGCAAAGGGCAAGGTTGGAATCCTCTGATGGATTCCGAATGTTAAAGATGCTTTTCTGTTCCTCTGCACTTCGATTTAAACCTCTAACCTGGATTCCATTTGTCTTAGAAGAGGTCCCGACCATCTCCTTAATCTTTCCTCAACATATCCATGGCCTTCCTGTTTACCCTCGGCACCCTTCCAGCCTCTCAGCTCAGTCTCCTTCATTGCCCCGTCCCCTACCCACCAGCTCCACTGACCTACTTATCTGCCACTGCTCCGCCCCCTGCACCACGCATACCACTGTTGTTACTTCCCTTCTCTTTCTCATCTCAGGCTCTTCTTGCTTCATAGCCATGCCATTTTAGTACTTCTGTTTCACAGCCTTGTCATTCTTCTAAGGGGAAAATGATTTGAACTTAAAAGTCATAAGGAACTTTCTTTAATTACTGCAATGTGGCAATTGCGTAGGCTGCCCCTAGGCAGTGAGATCCATCTCTGGAGGTGGTCCATGAGAGTTTGGACAGCCATTTGGTAGAGAGACTGGTGAAGGGATTCAAACATAGAATGAGGGGGTGAAGGTAAATAGCTTCTGATGACCCTTCCAACCCCAAGATTCTAGGATTTCATTCAGGTCTTTCTAGGTCTCATGGCAGGGATAAAGGGTGAAGGGACAGGGTTCAAGTGACCTTTGCATTCCTCCCTTTGACACAGACACTGTCTGGAGAGGAATCTAAAGAGACTGCTTTGGATTCTCTTTCAAAGAAAGGGATCAATGTCTTTTGGAGACCATGAGTAGCTTAGAGACGAGAGCTTTAAGTTTGCCAAAGAGTTATTAACCAAGACATAAATTTAAGGGAGTAACTACTGACCTGCCTAGGGTAGGGAGAAACCCCCCGCAAAATCTGTCCCACTTATTAAGATAGAGGCTAAGTTTTAGAAATAACATGAGTATTTATCAGACAATATGAAATGTGCATGGGCCTCCCTGGTGGGTCAGAAGGTAAAGAATCTGCCTGCAATGCAGATGATCCAGGTTTGATCCCTGGCCTTGGGTTGGGAAGATCCCTGGAAAAGGAAATAGCAACTCACTCTAGTATTCTTGCCTGGAAAATTCCATGGACAGAGGAGCTGGTAGACTACAGTCCATGGGGTCGCAAAGAGTTGGACACAACTGAGTAACTCACATACTATGAAACATGCATATATGGTATGGGATGGCCATAAGAGGATGCTTTCTATATAGAAGACAGAACAAGCATCTTAGGAATTGTTTCCATGCAAAATTTTCCCTATCAATAGGAAACAATTATCAGTAATTTGCAGGTGGTAGACACCCCGCTCAGTGCAGCCACATAATGGTATCATTCAGGATCCAGAGGAAGAAAAGAGTATCTTGTAATAAACCACAGCATCACTGACTCAACAGATATGAATTTGAGCAAAATCTGGGAGATAGTAAACGACAGAGGAGTCTGGCGTGCTGCAGTCCATATAGTTGCAAGACAGGACGAGCGACTGAACAACAACAAAAATAAACCATAAGGAAAAATATCTGAAAAACAGTATGAATGCATGTGTGTGTGTGTGTGTTTGAATTAGTTTGCCATTCACCTGAAACTAACAAAATGTTGTAGATCAACTATACTTCAATTAAAAACATAAAGACATGAAAAATAAATAGGATTGTGCTTGCTTTGGCAGCACGTATACTAAAATTGGAATGATACAGAGACAATTAGCACGGTCCCTGTACAAGGATGACATGCAAATTCATTAAGTGTTCCATATTTTACAAAAATTACATAGAGTCAAGGGCAGCCCTAGTTCCTTATAACTAAGAAGGGCAGAAGTTTTCCATATTGTTTTTACCTGTCTACAGAATAAGGCAAATGTGCCTGTTAACGAAGACAAATACATCTCATTGGCCAAATCAATTTAAGAAGGAAATGACTGAGAAGAATGAGGCATCAGTTTATAAGCATAAGAGAGGTGTTAGAAAATGAATGATGAGATTTCAGACTGAAAGGCCTTGCAGGGGCAGTAAAGAAGCCACATTTAAAGACACTAAAATGTAATCAACAACAACAAAAACAGATCAGAACCGGGGCCTTATAGCCTGGCACTATAAAATGGAAATATATGCTAGAAGTTAACACAAATAATGAACACAGCAACTATACTGCAATCATCTGAAGGAAGACAGGGAAGAGGGTGGTAGTATTTATTGGCGGTGAAAAGCAAATCACACACATAAAGGAGTTTTTGATGTTGCAAGAGACTGGGGAAGGATCAGGATGTGGCATCAGCAATGTGCGCTTCCTGCCTTTATTTCATGGGACTTTTTCTAACCAATTAGAAACAAGAGGTTAGACTGAAAATTTCTCCCTGGAATCAGAGCTTGCTTCAAACTAAGTTCCAATAGATACTCCCCCAACCCCTCATTTGTACTTTTAAAAGAAATTTATTAAGTATATACCACATTACCTACTTCAAGAAAATTTCAGGTATAGAGTTCAATGACTTTTAGTAAATTTAGCAAGGTGTGTAACCATTGTAATTCAATTTTAGACCATTTTTATCAGACGTGGAGCTATACCCATAAAGTCCCTCGTACCAGTTTACAGTTAATCCCTCAATGGTTTCTTTTGAGTTTCTCATCTTGAGCTCTCTGCATCATCCAATACTGTTGTTGGCTACTCTGTCTTAAAACTTGCTGTCCCCTTCACTATCTGATACTACTTCCTCTCGGGTCCCTTCTCTAATCATTCTCAGACTGCTCTGGGGGCTGTTTTTCTTAAAGACAGGTGTTCTGTCTTTCTTTGACTCTCCTCACTTCTCACTTGATAAGCCTTCTTGAATGTTTTCATCTGTGGCCCTGGTTTTCTCTTTCCCCAGAGTCCCAAATCTATCTCTTGCTCAGACATTCTCTGGAAAGTGAACTGTTCTGACCTCGATGTCCCTTAGGCAACTCAGACTCAATAAGCCACAAACAACACAGCGTTTCTATTCCCTTAGCTGCTTTTCTTCCAGTGGGCCCCTGCTGCCCCACCCTCACCCCAGTTCAGATTAGCTTCAACTAGCCATCCAGTATGTGAAAACTGGATGAAGCACAAGCTGGAATCAAGATTGCCAGGAGAAATATCAATAACCTCAGATATGCAGATGATGCCACCCTTATGGCAGAAAGCGAAGAAGAACTCAAGAGACTTAATGAAAGTAAAAGAAGAGAGTGAAAAAGTTGGCTTAAAACTCAACATTCAGAAAACTAAGATCATGGCATCTGGTCACATCACTTCACGGCAAACAGATGGGGCAACAGTGGAAACAGTGACAGACTGTATTTTCTTGGGCTCCCAAATCACTGCAGATGGTGACTGCAGCCACGAAATTAAAACATGCTTGCTCCTTGGAAGAAAAGTTATGACCAACCTAGACAGCATATTAAAAAGACATTACTTTGCCAACAAAGGTCCATCTAGTCAAAGCTATGGTTTTCCAGTAATCATGTATGGATATAAGAGTTGGATTATAAAGAAAGCTGAGTGCTGAAGAATTGATGCTTTTGAACTGTAGTGTTGGAGAAGACTCTTGAGAGTCCCTTGGACAGCAAGGAGATCCAACCAGTCCATCTAAAGGAAATCAGTCCTGAATATTCATTGGAAGTGAAGAGGGAATTCATAGGGCCTGAACTCCATGTTAGGCCTGTTCATGCTGATCATGCTCGGCCACCTCTCCAATGGACTCTGTGTTTAGTGCCTATGGAAACGACAACAGAAGGATAAGAACCCCTCCAGATAGGCCATAAATTTTTCCGTACCTATCTGAGTGTAACCTTGGGTTTATGGATTATTGGCCAATTGTTTAACTGCTTGAGCACATAACACGTGAATGATGGAATTATTGGGATTGTATTTACCGTTCCTTTGTTTATGTAAATCTCAAAGGAATTTGGAGTGGTGGATTCAGACAGATACACATGGGGTATAAAAGATTTTCACAAATGCTGTTCGGGGTCCTTGGCTAAGAGGAGACTCTGCCTTGGGCCCGCCAGTGTAATAAACTGCACTCCACTATCTGCATTGTCCTTCGGAGTGAGTTTGTTTCTTGGAATGCGTGGCTACAACAGAAGGACTGATACTGAAGCTGAAACTCCAATACTTTGGCCACCTGATGTGAAGAGCTGACTCATTTGAGAAGACCCTGATGCTGGGAAAGATTGAAGGTGGGAGGAGAAGGGGACGACAGAGGATAAGATGGTTGGGTGGCATCACTGACTCAATGGACATGGGTTTGAGTAAGTTCTGGGAGTTGGTGATGGACAGGGAGGCCTGGAGTGCTGTGGTCCATGGGGTCACAAAGAGTCAAATGCGACTGAACTGAACTGAATGGAGCCATCCAGTTGCCCAAGCCAGAAACCCACAAGTCACCCTAGATTCCTTTTCCTTTTTCATCCTTCTGGTCTAATTAATTCTCACATCCCATGAATTCTGCTTCATTAATATTTTGTGACTTCTTCCCCTTCCCAAGCACCACCGCTTATTCCCATGACTGCTTAGATGACATTCTTCTAACCTCTCCCCCTGGTCTCCTTCTCATGTAAACCATCCTCCACACAGTTGATAGACTCCTTTTATTTTGTTAATTTTTGAAGTATTCAACACATGAATATGTTCTTGAAGCTAAAGATTGAAGCAACCTGAATATATCAAGTAAAAAAAAAAAAAAAAAAGCCAGCCACCTTTTCAACATGTCCCTTTCCACAACTCCAAAGAGGTAAATTACCAGTAAATGTATTTTTATGCATATGCTACAAGGTCTTGGAAATCTCTGAATGTTAATACATGGAGAACTGCCTCATTCCTTTAATCACTGTGAGAAATTCCATAGTATGAACAGATATAACAGTGCTATTAGGCATTTTCCCAATGATAGGCATTTAGTTTATTTTTAATTTCTCCCCAGCATGAACAAGGCTGTAGTGAACATCCTCTGACATACACCTTTGAAAACATGGTATCTTTCTTTCAGGAATATTCCGAGAATAACACTGGAAAGTAGGGATGGAGGCTATGCATGGGAGATAAGTTGCAAGACAGTAGAACAGAAGTTGGGAAAGCGAGGTTGGAGAATATTTTGAGAGTAAGGAGATTATTTTTTTTCTTAAAATGATGACATTCAGTTCAGTTCAGTCACTCATCAGTTCAGTTCACTTCAGTGTCTCAGTCGTGTCCGACTCTTTGCAACCCATGAATCACAGCACGCCAGGCCTCCCTGTCCATCACCAGCTCCCAGAGTTTACCCAGACTCATGTCCATTGAGTCAGTGATGCCATCCAGCCATCTTATCCTCTGTCGTCCCCTTCTCCTCCTGCCCTCAATCCCTCCCAGCATCAGGATCTTTTCCAATGAGTCAACTCTTCGCATGAGGTGGCCAAAGTACTGGAGTTTCAGCTTTAGCATCAGTCCTTCCAATGAACACCCAGGACTGATCTCCTTTAGGATGGACTGGTTGGATCTCCTTGCAGTCCAAAGGACTCTCAAGAGTCTTCTCCAACACCACAGTTCAAAAGCATCAATTCTTCGGCACTCAGCTTTCTTCACAGTCCAACTCTCACATCCATACATGACTACTGGAAAAACCATAGCCTTGCCTAGACGGACCTTTGTTGGCAAAGTAATGTCCCTGCTTTTTAATATGCTGTCTAGGTTGGTTTCCTTCCAAGGAGCAAATGACTTTTAATTTCATGGCTGCAATCACCATCTGCAGTGATTTTGGAGACCCCCAAAATAAAGTCCAATACTGTTTCCACTGTTTCCCCATCTATTTGCCATGAAGTGATGGGACCAGATGCCATGATCTTCATTTTCTGAATGTTGAGCTTTAAGCCAACTTTTTCACTCTCCTCTTTCACTTTCATCAAGAGGCTTTTTAGTTCACTTTCACTTCACTTTCTGCCATAAGGGTGGTGTCATCTGCATATCTGAGGTTATTGACATTTCTCCTGGCAATCTTGATTCCAGCCTGTGCTTCTTCCAGCCCAGTGTTTCTCATGATGTACTCTGCATAGAAGTTAAATAAGCAGGGTGACAATATACAGCCTTGACGTACTCCTTTTCCTATTTGGAACCAGTCTGTTGTTCCATGTCCAGTTCTAACTGTTGCTTCCTGACCTGCATATAGGTTTCTCAAGAGGCAGGTCAGGTGGTCTGGTATTCCCATCTCTTTCAGAATTTTCCACAGTTTATTGTGATCCACACAGTCAAAGGCTTTGGCACAGTCAATAAAGCAGAAATAGATGTTTTTCTGGAATTCTCTTGCTTTTTCCATGATCCAGCGGATGTTGGCAATTTGATCTCTGGTTCCTCATAGAGGATATTAATAATATGTTTATGCGTGTTAAGTCACTTCAGTTGTGTCCAACTCTTTGCAACACTTTGGACTGTAACCCACCAGGCTCTTCTGTCCATAGGATTCTTCAGGCAAGAATGCTAGGGTGGGTTGCCATGCCCTCGTCCAGGGAACCTTCTTGACCCAGGGATTGAACCCATCCATATCTTTTACATCTCCAGCATCAGCAGGCAGATTCTTTATCACTAGTGCCACTTGGGAAGCCCATCAATAACATAGGATGATATTAAAGCATCTTTGGGGAAAAATCATCTTATCACCCTATTGCAACAACTATTTTAAAAACAGAAGATATTCATTTAAAGCAAAGGAGGTACTTCTGAGCTATAACAAATCCATCTGGTCACAACAGCCACAGAAGACCTGGGAGTCACAATGACCCACTTCCAATGCAAGGGGCATAGGTTCAATCCCTAGTTAGGGAACTACAATCCCATATGCTGTGCAGCACAGACCCCCCCACCCCTAATATTATGCAAAACTATATAAACTGGATTGTGGAACAAACCCTAGTACATAAGCTGTCTTTGGTTATACCCATTTTACTATGGTATTCCATTTTTATTTTCACAATTTTAGAAGGATATTGAGAATACTTCTCAGAGCAGAGAATTCAGATCATTAAGAGGATGGAAACTAGATCTAAGGAAGTGAAATGAAAATATAATTGTCCTGTGATCTCTGATTCACTTCTAAAATTGGTGACATCTTGGTCCTGAGACCCACTTGGCTGAGTTTTTAATGCCACTAATAAGTTCATTGCTCAGCCTGCAGATCTACCACCGCATTAGCAGCAAGGAACACTATAAGGGGAATCAAAATGAGCAAACTGTAATTAGGTTTGCCATGTCACCAGAGAAAGTAATTTACTAAAGGGATTACCATGATTAAAGATGCATTCTCCTTAAATAGAGATTGTTTTCTTCCATTGATTTGTCCAATCAATTCCCCTATGTCATGTAGTATTCCAGTTGGACAGCAATTTCTGTTGTCTTTTTAATTTCTCTGCCAAGAGATTACAGAAAGTAAGTCGAGCTTCTGCAGTCACTATAATTTCCTCACAAATGAAAGAAGTATTAACAGAGGACTATAGAGACAGATTACAGCTTAGGTCACCCAGGGGAGAAATCCGAAGCCCCCTTTTGACTAACAACAAGGTAAGTAATCCTCAAATCTTTTTCCCCCTTAGTATTAAGCCTAAGACCAAGTTTAGGAGGCCTCCTTTTCAATTTGATTTTTTTTCCTTTTTGGCTTCACCTTTCTCATGCCCTAGGCAGGCAGGCAGAATGTAGAGGGTACAGGGCCCTGGATACAGACTTAGGCAGCATTCTTCACCCCCAGTCTCTCTCAGCCTGCCTTGTTTACCTCCTGACTTTTTTCTCTTTCCCTAAAACCTCTTCTAACCCTTGCTGTTTCCATAGTGCTCTTTGGGCAGAAAATAGGACTGAAAATGTATCAAATTCTGGGTCCTTATATTTGTTACAAATACCTGAGTTGTTCTAAAAGATGTCATTTTAAATGTGATATCACCGATAACCCCTTGAGGTGGACGAGTGGCAGCCATGGCTGCTAAATGGAAAGGGTTTGTGTTATGTATGGTTAGTCCGTTGTAATTAACTAATTACTTGCTGAGCACTAGGAACAGTTATTGACGTCCTGAGAACCATGCAGGCCTGGCACGGCGGTTCTCACAGACGACACCCAAACTCAAGGAGTCCATCTGGGGAAGCACAGACCATGAGTATGAACTGGGAGCCTGTTGTTTGCTAGACACTATGCCAGGTGCCATGGGGGATACAGAGATGAGGAAAACTCAGTCGTCAGCCTCAAGGACCTCTCTATCCTGTCAGGAAGAAGAGACAGGAACAAAAATCACTGTATCCAGGTTAGAATAGGGAAGTGCCACAGAAAGGCAGGAGCTGGGTGCAGTGGGGCTTCTGGGCAGGGGTGGAGCCTGACCCTTGCACCTTTCTTTCCAGTTCTGCCTGTATGCAGAGAATCCTTGGTTACTGAGCACCAAAGTTGTACTGCTTCTTAAGTGAGAAGGATGAGAAGTATGAGAATATATGTAAATGTGATTTCTAAACCTTAATGTGCTCTACAAGTGTGTTATTTTTTAATATAAATTTATTTGTTTTAATTGGAGGCTAATTACTTTACAGTATTGTATTGGTTTTGCCATACATCAACATGAATCCGCCACGGGTGTTCTTTTTGTTACTTGAGAAAACCATAAATATTAGTCCTCTCTCTGGAGAGACATTGCTCTAGAGCCTAAGTAAATCTCTCCTGCTTTCCCACCTCCCAGCCCACCCTACCCCCTCCTCTCTCTCTCTCATCTTTACTGTGTGATGACCCATGGAGCTCAGGGAAGGATCTTGTCGTGTCCTGTGGTCTCAGTCACTGACTGACAGGAAACCTAGGTCAGTAACTCAGGGCCGGATGTGAGTGGGTGTGGAGGGCCCCTGCCCTCTCACGTGGGGTTCTCTGTCACTGCATCATTTCCAGCAAACCACTTCACTGGCGTCGGTGTATCTGAGCACAGGCATGGTGGGCTGCAGCTGCTCTTCAAATGAAACCCTAAACCCTTTCAAACACTCGGCAATCTTTCTACTTTCTCTGCTTGCGAGGCTCCGAAGATTTCTCTCCGTACATTTTTCCAGCATGATGTGTGATGCCAGTTAGTCCAGAGAGATTTATGAGTATGTCATTTACATGTAGTCTCCTTTAAAAAGGAGTTCCCTATCCTCTGGAGTTTTTGCCACTAATTATCTGTCAGTTTATTTGCACATTTTATAAACTGAAGAGCAAATATATGCCCACTTAAAAACAAACACACGTGGATGAATTATTCTGCCAGTCCTGATTATTGAAATACAGACAAAAGTCAGAGATAATCAAAGAGGCTGGATACAATGAGCCAAGGGTGTGACAAAATCTCATATTCTCATTCTTCCTTAAGGAAAGGAAAGGAAACTTCCTTCAACAACATAGGACATGTCTTACTGAGGCCTTAAACACATACACCACTTTCCAAAGAGTTTCTGGCCGAGAGGCTCTACTGTGCTAGCCTTGATCACTTTCCAACTTCCTTCACTACCTACCCACCCCCTGTGCCCCCAAGCCTGTCTAAAAATACCAACTCACCTTGGGTAAGAAGCTGTAGTTATGGGAAGGTTTCATCCAGTAGATTGGTAAACAGACTATCAGCCTGAATGACTGAAATTAGCAAGGCTAATGCAATGTCACTATTCAAAACAGCACCAATTTGGAATTTCTTAATGGCCTCAGGAGAGGGAGTCTTTATACATCCTACAATCTCTCTTCATTCTTACCTAAATTCCTTCTCATAGATGTTATGAATGGCCTGTTTTGTAGCCAACACAAACTTTGTCCAGTAAAATAATGTCAAGAACTCAGAATGAAAAGAGATTAGCTGTTCCTGGCTCCTGTTATTTTAAAGCAGAAATAACTTTGGCTTCTACTGATTCATAGACAAAGCTTGAAATGCAAAGCATGCTCAACTCCAGATTCAGCATGAAAAGGACCTTAAAATATGCCCAAGTGCAAGTAATGGACTTATTAAAGGGAAGAAAAGAGGCACTTTTCACAGACTCCCAAGCTCTTTAGTCCTGTCATATCAGTAATCTTGCTTAAGAATTTCATTCTGTTTACATTTCTTCTCCTTTAAATATCCTCCAGGACGCACATGGCATCAAGTATTGAAGCTTGTAAGACATTAATTTCTTTATGTTAATAATGGAGAAGGCATGTAAAGTGCACAAGTGATAGAAATTGGCGCACTTGCCGCAATTTCAATAGGGATTAAAAATCAGTTCTGTATTTTTAATTGAACACCTGATAATTCATCAACACATATTTGGGGAAGCAAACTTCCAGTGGCTTCTTTGGACTCTTTTGGCATTGTTCCAGACCAAGTGTATTCTCCATTAGGAAATTTAGTTTATATTTGATGATAAAAGCATGAACTGCACCATTTGAATGATTATGAAAACCTGTATAAATTCATAGTAATATGGCTTGAAAGCCATAGTACATAAAATACAAAGTTCTAAAATATACACATGGCACACACATACAGGCTTTCTGTTTTAACCTAAGAGAACTCGAAAGAATGAAATTAGGCCCTGGAAAACTTCTGGGCATCTTGGAATATGTGTGTAAAATCAAAAGGTGAAGGAGTCACGAAAACCTTCCCAAGCAGCATTAAAATAAGGAGGCCACCTGGCTCAGTTTCCCTTAGAGGTATGAGGTTCTAGTCTTGAGTTTCCCCAAGATCAAGAATAAATGAGGAGGCAGGAGGGAGGTTCGGGATGGAGGGGACACATGTATGCCTATGCCCGATATTGTAATTATCCTCCAGTGAAAATAAATAAATAAACTTAAAAGTAAAGAATAAATGACTTGATGTCTGTGCCTTAGTCTCCATCTGCAATATAGGTAATGTGGTAAAGTAGAACTCAGATGGAATTTGCACAGTCAGGTCCATTCTGGAGAGATGCTAGTCTGCTTCCACTGGATTAGTTTGAAATGAGGATCACCATCATGGAGCTGTCCCAGGAAAGTTAGGATCTAGAAGGGCAGTGTCAGAGACTGAGGGTCCCAGGTTCCTAACCCATTCTCCCGGGTCCCTCACCTACTAGCTATGTGACCACATTTTAAAAAAATCTGAGCTCTTGATTGCTAATCTGAAAAGCGAACATAATACCACTGCCTTCACAGGTTATTGAGGGAATTGACTGAAATAGTATATAAGTCCTAGTTTGTGGACCAAAGAGAGGGAAATGGTCAGGAACAAAGAAAAAAAGACAACTGAAAAATGTTTCTGTTCCCTAAACAGGCTGAGTTTGGGTATATTTAAATTTTGTTTAGGAACCAATAAATGAAGCTGAACTACAAGAGTCCAAAACACTTGGAGGATGAAAGAGGCAGGCTGGCTATCTAATGCTACGGAAACAAGACAATTCAACTTTCCTTTTTAGAAAGTCAGTCCAACTGATTAGTGTCTAGATAGTTAGATTGATTTTGAACATGCAATTAGTGGTACTTAATGTTACTTATCTAGAGCCAGAGATCCTGGAATGTGAAGTCAAGTGGGCCTTAGACAGCATCACTATGAACAAAGTTAGTGGAGGTGATGGAATTCCAGTTGAGCTATTTCAAATCATGAAAGATGATGCTGTGAAAGTGTTGCATTCAATATGCCAGCAAATTTGGAAAACTTAGCAGTGGCCACAGGACTAAAAGGTCAGTTTTCATTCCAATCCCAAAGAAAGGCAATGCCAAAGAATGCTCAAACTACCGCACAATTGCACTCATCTCACATGCTAGTAAAGTCATGCTCAAAATTCTCCAAGCCAGGCTTCAGCAGTATGTGAACCGTGAACTTCCTGATGTTCAAGCTGGCTTTAGAAAAGGCAGAAGAACCAGAGATCAAATTGCCAACATCCGCTGGGTCATGGAAAAAGCAAGAGAGTTCCAGAAAAACATATACTTCTGCGTTATTGACTATGCCAAAGCCTTTGACTATGTGGATCACAATAAACTGTGGAAAATTCTGAGAGAGATGGGAATACCAGACCACCAGACCTGCCTCTTGAGAAATCTGTATGCAGGTCAGGAAGCAACAGTTAGAACTGGACATGGAACAACAGACTGGTTCCAAATAGGAAAAGGACTACGTCAAGGCTATATATTGTCACCCTGCTTATTTAACTTCTATGCAGAGTACATCAGGAGAAACACTGGACTGGAAGAAACACAAGCTGGAATCAAAATTTCTGGGAGAAATATCAATAATCTCAGCTATGCAGATGATACCACCCTTATGGCAGAAAGTGAAGAGGAACTAAAAAGCGTCTTGATGAAAGTGAAAGAGGAGAGTGAAAAAGTTGGCTTAAAGCTCAACATTCAGAAAACGAAAATCATGGCATCCGGTCCCATCACTTCATGTCAAATAGATGGAGAAACAGTGGAAACAGTGTCAGACTATTTTTTTGGGCTCCAAAATCACTGCAGATGGTGACTGCAGCCATGAAATTAAAAGTCGCTTACTCCTTGGAAGAAAAGTTATGACCAACCTAGACAGCATATTCAAAAGCAGAGACATTACTTTGCTAACTAAGTCCTGTCTAGTCAAGGCTATGGTTTTTCCTGTGGTCATGTATGGATGTGAGAGTTGGACTGTGAAGAAGGCTGAGCACTGAAGAATTGATGCTTTTGAACTGTGGTGTGGGAGAAGACTCTTGAGAGTCCTTTGGACTGCAAGGAGAGCCAACCAATCCATTCTGTAGGAGATCAGTCCTGGGTGTTCATTGGAAGGACTGATGCTAAAGCTGAAACTCCAGTACTTTGGCCACCTCATGTGAAGAGTTGACTCGTTGGAAAAGACTGTGATGCTGGGAGGGATTGGGGGGCAGGAGGAGAAGGGGACAACAGAGGATGAGATGGCTGGATGGCATTACTGACTCGATGGATGTGAGTCTGAGTGAACTCTGGGAGTTGGTGATGGACAGGGAGGTCTGGTGTGCTGCGATTCATGGGGTCGCAAAGAGTCAGACACGACTGAGCGACTGAACTGAACTGAATGTTACATATATTAGAAATAATCTGATTCACAAAATCTGCTCAAATGAGAAAGTAAAGAGGCAGTTACAGGTAACTAAAGATATGAAATGTTTTCTTGCATAAAGTTCCTGTGACTGTTTTGAAATGCCAGATACTAGATTTCAGATATAAATCATGTTGTCACTCCTCATAGCTTTGTGACTGGTAAAAAGCAACAGGCTAACACATCAAGTATTTAATAACAAAGTTCAAATACTTCCTTTTTCCTTTGTAGGCAGTTCAGTCTACTTACCCCTTCATTTGCTGACAAGGCTTCCCTAAATTTTATTCCTCCAAAGCCAGGACTCTGGGCACAGGCATCTGTAAGTATGTGATTTAGCCAGGTCTGGCTCCATGTCCCATTTCCTATGTGTGTACCATGACCATTTCTAAACATGGGGTGTCCTGTGTCATGGCCCTCAAAAATGTAGGGGTGGGATTCTGGCCAACTACACCAGACTTCATTTCCCATGCTAACACTTTTTCTAGAAGTACTTGGGAGGAGTGTGCTGAAAGGTTGGGACAATGCTAAATTATGAATTCATAACCTAATAGGAGCTTAAAGGGATCCCAGAATCAAGTCTGAGATTCTGACCCACCCTCTAGTGACCTGCCACTGTTAGTTGGCCTTGAGACCATTTATCAGCCTTGATCTCTGTTACCAGTCCACAAAGTCCTTGGGGGAGAGGGATCCTGGATCTGCATAAGGAATAGGAAGAAATCAGATAGCCCCATGTTGTTAATGTATATACCTGGGACAAAACTGAGAAGACAAGTGTATCTCTTCCCATTTTAATGTCCTTTGCATCATGGTCCTTCCTTGTCTTCTTAAGAGATTTGCTGACTTCACGCTGTCTTGTAGCAGATTAGGGCAACTTTCCTAGGCTAGCACTGCTCCATCAATATCCAATTATCTCAACATGTCCCTCTCCCCCATCACAATACAGCAGTCTCAAGCCCTATTTCTGCAGAGCCCTGGGTTTTGTTTAAGTGACAATGAGTGCTCATGAACAAATCAGAGACTGTCATCCCTTTCCTGTGATGCATACTGTGTAAACTCTAGGAAAGCAAAATAGATCGAGGAGGAAGGCAATATAGGGTAGTGTTAAGACTCCTAGACTGGGAGCCAGAAACAGAGATGTCAATAACGGACCGACTATATACTAAACTCTGACTTCCAGCAAGTTACATAACTTCTCTGGACCATAGTTTCCTCACTTGTAAAAACAGTGTTGCTGTAAGGTTGTGTGAGAACACTTAGCATGGTGTCTGGTACAGAGCGAGTACCTCCAAAATGTAAACATTCCAGAAAAAGGCAAATAGGGATGGGAGATTCCTGGGGAGATTCCTCCCCCAGGCCCTCAAGATATAAAAGAACACTCATAAACAGAGGATGAGACGATTCGATGGCATCACCGACTCTATGGACAAGAGTTTGAGTAAGCTCCAGGAGTTGGTGATGGAAAGGGAAGCCTGGCGTGCTGCAGTCCATGGGGTCACAAAGAGTCGGACACGACTGAGCTGAACTGAATCTTCCGAGGTGGTGCAAGTGGTAAAGAACCTGCCTGCCAGTCCAGGAGACCTAAGAGATATGGCTTTGATCCCTGAGTCAGGAAGATCCCCTGGAGGAGGGCATGGCAACCCACTCCAGCATTCTTGCCTGGAGAACCCCATGGACAGAGGAGCCTGGCGGGCTATAGTCTATTGTGTCGCACAGAGTCAGACCCGACTGAAGTCACTTAGCACACAGCACACATAATCTTATGGACCTCAACTGTGCACACCAGTGGACCAAAGCTACAGGGGACTTTAATTCTTATGTAGGTTTAAATCTCTCCAAAATAATTTTATGAATTTTTCTTCTCTCAAGGATTCTTTTGGCAGAACCAATACAAATATGCTAGCAACACAAACCACAAGAAGAATGGAAGATGAACAGTCAATATAACCACTACAAAAATATCAGGCAGCTGCTCTTCTTTCAACTGGTTCAGAGTTGCTAAGTCTTCATGCTGGTGTCTCCTTTTTAAACAAATATGTTACTGCAGATGGTTTATATCCTTTCCACTCAACTGTGGGATTTCACATGTATGGGAGGTGCTAGGCAAAGATGCAGAAACTGTCACGTCTTTAATACCCCAGTAGCGTGCAGTCAGGCTTTCCCAACACCCACCACCCTGTGCTCTTTCAGTTCCCTGGACTCTACTCCTGACCTCCAAGGTAGCTTTGCAGGAGTGAATGAAAGCATAGCTTGGGAGCAGTTGTCACATCTCTGCTCAAGAATCACCAGTGCCTCCACGCTGTTCCTAGGATTAAGTACAAACTCTTTGGTTTTATACCTTCCTTCCTCCTGGAGAGCACATATTAATTATCACATGTGGCCTCTTCATCCTCATCATGTCTAACAATGTGTGAGGCACAGAGGAGGTATGTCATAAAAATGTGTGAACTGAGCTCAAATAACTGGCTGAATTAAATTCTCTCTCTCTGAGCAACTTGTCTTCAGCCCTTGCACCTTCCCAAGTTAATGCAGATGAGGGCATTTTCCCATGCCACCGACTACCTGCATACATTAACCAGAAAGGGACTTCGAAAACTTTGAAGGTGGCCACTAAAAATCATCAAGTGACCCAACCTCAAGGGACCTCTGTAACTATGGAGCCCTTAACAGATTTATGCTTTTGGGGAGAACTGAGCTATGAAATACCATGAAATAAGAAGGAAAAAGCATTCCTGGCATGCCACAGGCAGCAAAAAGAGATTTTGAGGAAAAGACAGACCTGAGAGCAGATCCAAACTCCACCCATCACCAGCAGAAAGACTTTGAGCAAGTCACGTGATTTCTTTTAGCCTCGGTTTTGTCATCTCTGCTGCTGCTAAGTCGTGTCAGTCATGTCCAGCACTGTCCGACCCCATAGATGGCAGCTCAACAGGCTCCCCTGTCCCTGGGATTCTCCAGGCAAGAACACTGGAGTGGGTCGCCATTTCTTTCTCCAATGCAGGAAAGTGAAAAGCGAAAGTGAAGTTGCTCAGTCGTGTCTGACTCTTAGCGACCCCATGGACTGCAGCCTACCAGGCTCCCCGTCCACGGGATTTCCCAGGCAAGAGTAATGAAGTGGGGTGCCATTGCCTTCTCCGTTTGTCATCTCTCAGTTCAGTTCAGTCGCTCAGTCATGTCCGACTCTTTGTGACCCCATGAATCGCAGCACACCAAGTCTCCCTGTCCATTACCAACTCCCAGAGTTCACTCAGACTCACGTCCATCGAGTCCGTGATGCCATCCAGCCACCTCATCCTCGGTCGTCCCCTTCTCCTCCTGCCCCCAATCCCTCCCAGCATCACAGTCTTTTCCAATGAGTCAACTCATTGGAAAGTACTGGAGTTTCCAGTACTGGAGTTTCAGCTTTAGCATCATTCCTTCCAAAGAAATCCCAGGGCTGATCTCCTTCCAGAATGGACTGGTTGGATCCCCTTGCAGTCCAAGGGATTCTCAAGAGTCTTCTCCAACACCACAGTTCAAAAGCATCAATTCTTCGGCGCTCAGCCTTCTTCACAGTCCAACTCTCACATCCATACATGAGCACTGGAAAAACCATAGCCTTGACTAGACGGACCTTAGTCAGCAAAGTAATGTCTCTGCTTTTGAATATGCTGTCTAGGTTGGTCATAACTTTTCTTCTAAGGAGTGTCTTTTAATTTCATGGGTGCAGTCACCATCTGCAGTGATTTTGGAGCCCCCAAAATAAAGTCTGACACTGTTTCCCCTGTTTTCCCATCTATTTTCCATGAAGTGATGGGACCGGATGCCATGATCTTCGTTTTCTGAATGTTGAGCTTTAAGCCAACTTTTTCACTCTCCTCTTTCACTTTCATCAAGAGGCTTTTTAGTTCCTCTTCACTTTCTGCCATAAGGGTGGTGTCATCTGCATAGCTGAGATTATTGATATTTCTCCCGACAATCTTGATTCCAGCTTGTGCTTCTTCCAGTCCAGTGTTTCTCCTGATGTACTCTGCATAGAAGGTAAATAAGCAGGGTGACAATATACAGCCTTGACGTAGTCCTTTTCCTATTTGGAACCAGTCTGTTGTTCCATGTCCAGTTCTAACTGTTGCTTCCTGACCTGCATACAGATTTCTCAAGAGGCAGGTCTGGTGGTCTGGTATTCCCATCTCTCTCAGAATTTTCCACAGTTTATTGTGATCCACACAGTCAAAGGCTTTGGCATAGTCAATAAAGCAGAAGTAGATGTTTTTCTGGAAGTCTCTTGCTTTTTCCATGATCCAGCAGATGTTGGCAATTTGATCTCTGGTTCCTCTGCCTTTTCTAAAACCAGCTTGAACATCAGGAGTTCACGGTTCATGTATTGCTGAAGACTGGCTTGGAGAATTTTGAGCATTACTAGCATGTGAGATGAGTGCAATTGTGTGGTAGTTTGAGCATTCTTTGGCATTGTCTTTTTGGGGTTGGAATGAAAACTGACCTTTCCCAGTCCTGTGGCCACTGCTGAGTTTTCCAAATTTGCTGGCATATTGAGTGCAGCACTTTCACAGCATCATCTTTCAGGATTTGAAATAGCTCAACTGGAATTCCATCACCTCCACTAGCTTTGTTTGTAGTGATGCTTTCTAAGGCCCACTTGACTTCACATTCCAGGATGTCTGGCTCTAGGTGAGTGATCACACCATCGTGATTATCCAGGTCATGAAGATCTTTTTGTATAGTTCTTCTGTGTATTCTTGCCACGTCTTCTTAATATCTTCTGCTTCTGTTAGGTCCATACCATTTCTGTCCTTTATCAAGCACATCTTTGCATGAAATATTCCCTTGGTATCTCTAATTTTCTTGAAGAGATCTCTAGTCTTTCCCATTCTGTTGTTTTCCTCTATTTCTTTGCATTGATCACTGAAGAAGGCTTTCTTATCTCTTCTTGCTATTCTTTGGAACTCTGCATTCAGATGCTTATATCTTTCCTTTTCTCCTTTGTTTTTCACCTCTCTTCTTTTCACAGCTATTTGTAAGGCCTCCCCAGACAGCCATTTTGCTTTTGTGCATTTCTTTTCCATGGGAATGGTCTTGATCTCTGTCTCCTGTACAATGTCAGGAACCTCATTCCATAGTTCATCAGGCACTCTTTCTATCAGATCTAGGCCCTTAAATCTATATCTCACTTCCACTGTATAATCATAAGGGATTTGATTTAGGTCATACCTGAAGGAGCCTAATTAACTCCCCCACTAGCTGCTGCTGCGCACATTACATGAGAGCATTTATGTCAAGTTCCTCATAGAAGGCTTGATATTTAGTGGGATTTTCCCAAATGAAGCCATTAGCCTCAGAACTGGACTGGCCAGAATGCTTCCTTTGAATCATTTTTCCATGTACAGCTTGCCAGGCTCCATGATGATACCCACTCCCCAATGTGTATTGCTGGCCCAGTGGATTCTGTTGAAGATTACGATCTGTTTCAATGATGTGTCTTCTATCCAGCACAATGAGTGAGTCATTTGTCTAGAGTGCAGGTGTTGACGGTGGCAGTGAGGGACTCCTATGTGTAGTTTAAAAACTATCAGCTACCTCCAGATGCCAACAGGGTGGCCCTCCTCTGGAGAGGACACATGAGGCACTTCTGTTCATAACATGGGGCACTAGGACTTATTGTGGCTTTTCAACTGTTTTTTTTTGTTTTTTTGGCTTCCTGACTGAGAACTGAATTCGATTTTTAACGTTTATTTTTAATTGAAGGATAATAGCTTTACAATATTCTGAATTCAATTTTTAATTAAAACACACACACACACAGACTCTACCCACATGGTGGTATGGAAGTCAAACGTACACTGACATCACTACTTGTCTTCCATTCTTCCAAAATCTTTAACTGTACTGCAGCTAAGCCTGTGAAACCTACGAACACCACATGAGGTATCAAAATGAATATAACATACCTGTATAGCTTCAGGTATCCTATGCAAATAAAATACTCACCAATTGGTTTAAACTGCAAAAGGTGAGCAGACACAAGGTCAAAACATGACCTCGGGCCTCATCTTCCTAGAGAGAGGGCCTCATCCCCTCAGCTCTACCTTATGTCTCACCACCAGCTACACAGGGTGCAAGGAGGCGACCACCACTGTGCCCTGTGACTTCTAGACCACAAAAGTGATGAGTAATGAACAAAACCAAAAACCTTTGAGTGTGTCCATATGTCAGTAGCTTCCAAGCAGAGGAAAGATAGGATAAAATTAAAAGGCAATCTCCCCCTTTCCTTCCACCTTTTCCTGAAATTCAGTGACATCCAAGCAGGAATTAGCTCAAGAGTCACAAAGGCAGAGAAAAGGTCAGTCAGTATTTCCCTTATTTCTCCTGCACTGATGCCAGCAGGAAGCTGCAAGGAACACATTCGTATCAGGCTAGTTCTTTCCCTAGTACTTGATGTCAGTGTCAAGTACTTTGGAGTGTATACTGTGTACCATACCGTGGATTGAAGGCCGAGTTTCCTGGGTGGACCCAGTCTCTTCCCCTTCCTAGAGTGCAGCTAAGTGTGTAACAGTGACGGCACAGAACTGCATGTCCAACCTGCCTTGCCACGAGACCCTTACTTCGGCTCTAAGAAGAGAAACAACAGACTAAAGACTCTGACCACTTACAAATTATGGCCACAACCCATTGGAGTAGCATCCTCCAATTCTGAAAGCACAATTAAGACTTCCACATTTTGCCTGTGATGGACAAAACTCACATTCTCCTTGGCAGTCAAACCAGTAGTCCATAGCAGAGCCCTTTTAGTTGCTTACTTTTCTTCCATTTGAGTTTCCTGTTCCTCATTTGGATTTATCTTTATCTTTATCTCCTGAAAGTGTGGTCAAGCTATTGACCAGTGTCTCTGGCACTAAAGATTTTCCCCCATCTCCCTAAGAATACTTTTTAAAAGAAAATATAGAAACGCAGTTTAATTGAAAGTCAACTTGGAATTCAACATGCTCCACATATCTGTCAAAAGGGATTGCAGAGAGGCCCAAATCCAACAAATAAAAACTGGGGCCCATTTACAACACATGTTTTCCTCTTGACTTTACCAGAGAAGCACTTTAAGAGAAACCAAAGCATTTTTCATTTATTTACACATAAAACCTTTCATGTTCTTTTGAATGTATCCAAAACTTTACAGAACTTTTCAAAGAGCTTTTGAGAGAAAAGGAAGTCATACTGGCCAACAATAAACAAACTACCAAACCAGTTGAAATTGCTTTAAAAACCTAACAATGCAAAATTCTGAATGAATTCAATCCTTAACAAAGGATAAGCTTCAGGTCCGACATAGGAGAACAAATCCTCAGAGAATAATCAGAAGGCTAGAATGAAGCACCGAACACCCAGTTTGTATTGTTCAACGTGATGGCCAACTTAAGCAGAGAGAAAGCTACTACAGTCCACAGTGAGCAGCTCCCTTTTGTAGGCTAAGGAAGCTAGGGGAAGGCAAGTGACAGACCCAGTAGACTACCTCCCAGATGTCTAGAAAGCATGTCTTCCCCCTCCACCACGTTCCTTTTATTAAAGGGGTGCCTATTGACTCCAGAAACATTCACATAGTACCCACTCTGGGCCAGGAACAATGCTAAATGCTGAGGGTACAAAGTTGAACAAGACATGGTCCCTGTGCTTAAGGCCACCTACAATTGACAGAGCATCTACTATGTGGGTTCTTAGTGTGCATAATTTCATTTAACTCTCATAAGAATCCTATGAAGTAGTGATATCTCCATTTTACAAATTTAGGGACTGAGACTCAGAGACGTGTGGTTGTCCAAAACACGTGTATGTGGCTACGTTCTTATCTACTACGTTATATTGTCTCGGTTAGGTACAGAGAAAATTTAGAGGAGGAATTGAGCACTTCTGGGTTGGGTATGAATGTTTTAAATTTGTGGAGATTTTACGAGGGAAGAAGCACTGAAAAGGAGGCTGGAAAGCATGGGTAGGTATGGATAAGTGGAGATTAAGGGGAAGGAGGAAGTGGAAGGACAGACATAAATATTTCAGATGGAAAAAGAATGGTATATAGAGAAGCACAGAGGCATGGAAAAATGGAAAATATTCAGGAAACACTTTGGCTGTACTGAGCAAGAAGAAGCAAGGGATTAGATGGGAAAGGCTGAGTAGGATGAAACTGTAGAGGGCCATGAAAAAAATGAATAGTTCAGTCCAGTCACTCAGTCATGTCAGACTCCTTGCAACCCCATGGACTGCAGCACACCAGGCTTCCCTGTCTATCACCAACTCCCGGAGCCTACTCAAACTCATGTCCATCACATTGGTGATGCCATCCAACCATCTCATCCTCTGTCGACCCCTTCTCATCCTTCAATTCAATAAATGAACAAATATAAAGCAGTTGTCCAATGCAGATGAGCTTTTAACCTTGGAGCTACAATCCTTTCAAAGCTGTGGTGTTCCTGCTCTATTTCTGTCTACAGCCAAACACTAGGAAGATTTTAGGACCAACTATGTGTTGCTAGTGTGTGTGTGTGAGACTTAGAAACCATGATCCCAGTTCCTGGGAGCTGGGGACAGAAGTTGCCCATCTTCACAGGAGAGCCCACTGCCATGAACCTAGTTCCTGACCATCACTGTTGATGGGAACTTTAATTGAAGTAAAGATACAACTTCAATTATAATAGCCTCGAAGCTTGATTTTATAAATTCTTTTCCAAACAGAAAGGTTTTATATTTTTCTTAGCAAAATTAGCATTTGGGAATTAAATGTTGTATTTCACATTACTCTGTGCTGAATGGACATTGGTATCCATCTTACGGTTAAATGTGAGACACATGTGGCTGTATCTGCATAGTGTCCCTATAGAATGGACAGTAAGCTCTTAAGAGCCATCTTCATATTGCATAATGAGTATTAGCAGATGGAAGTTATTTTAGATTACATAAACTTTGGTTACGCTAGAAACATCAGCTTTAACACATCTGTATCAAAAAGAACATTTTAAAACAGAGATATTAATGAATGTAATATGAAATGGGCACATCTGTGGATGATTCATTTTAAGTTGAACAAAAGGATTCTCTTAAAGGCATCCAATGCCTCAGCTCTCAGTAGAATCAGGCCCTACTGAGCTTGGGCTTCTGTCTTTTCTCAGCATGAGATTCACTGCCTTTACTAGCTTGATTTGCTGAAAGAGAATTAGATATACAGTCCAGGTCTGAGAAGCTGGTCTTTGGCCATCTTTATATTACTGTAGCCAGTGTGCACCCAATGTTAGTACTTAGAGACAGGATATTTTGTGGTTGATTTTAAGAGCATTTATGTAAGAAGTAAAAAAAAAAAATCTCATAAGAAATGGTTCTCCTATGTTTCAAACTTAAGCTTACCTACTGTGAATGTCTGTGATTTTTATTATTGCATAGCTTTATAAACTTATACATATGTGCATGGCATAAGTATCATGAGAATTTAGAATAATGAAAAGAGATCGGATTTTTCTTTTTGTCTTGAAACCCACATCTTGGTTGATCATAATATTTTTATTTCTTTGATGTTTATTTGTATTACCTTATAAATCTACAAGTAAGAAATTTTCACTGACAAAATTCAATATTGAACACCATTTAAAATAGGAAATTAGTTCCAGAACTTATTTTTTTGAGGTACAGCCAGCTTTTTAAAATGGCATAAATGATAGCAACAGACAATTTAGGCATCACGTTTGACTTCATCCAGTCACTCAGAGCCAGCCATTATGTTCTACGCATTTAGGCTGTCTACTTCTTTCCAGGTGTATTGGTAGCCATTTTCTACAGCTGATCTGATTTTGTCAGTGGGGAGACTGAGAATACTGGTCAAATAGAGGTTTCTTACTTTCTGGGTTCTTATGGCTTCAGCAACAGGATAACAAACCACCACATTCAAGTACTCAAAATCCCCTCACTTCTGTGCTGGTTTACATCAGTTGCTTCAGCCTGGGAGGCATGGCAGGATTGAAAGCTGCAAGTTCAGATAAGCCACAAAGTGGCAAGTTCAATCAAAGATCCTTCCTCCATGTCCTTTAGAAGAGGGCCTGTGATTCACAATTACCATTTGATTTTAGGGTTAAAAACAGATCTACAGGAAGTCTCTTCTGAAGGGGAAGGGAAAGGGAAAAGGAAGGAAAGGGAAGGGAAGGGAAGGATAGGAAAGGGGAAGGAAGGATAGGAAAGGGAAGGGAAGGATAGGGAAGGGAAGGATAAGGAAAGATACAGAAATAAGGAAAGATAGGGAAATTTAGGAAAAGGGAGGGAAGGATAGAGAATGGAAGGGAAAGATAGGGAAGGATAGGGAAGGGAAGGGAATGGGAGAGAAGGAAAGGGAAGGATAAGGAAGGCTAGGGAAATGAAGAGAGAGAGGGAAACTTATGGAAGGATTGGAAATGGACGGGAAAGATACGGAAGTGAAGGGAAGGGAAGGGAAGGATAGGGAAGGGGAAGGAAGAATAGTGAAAGATAAGGATGGGGAGGCAAGGGGAGGGAAGGATAGGGAACAGGTGGGAAGGATAAGGAAAGATACGGAAATTTAGAGAAGGATAGGAAAAGGATGGGAAGGATAGGGGAGGGAAGTATATGGAAGGGAAGAATAGGGAAAGGAAGGGAAGGATAGAGAAAGGAAGGGAAGGATAGGGAAGGCGAGGGAAGGGAAGGATAGGAAATGGTAGGAAAGGATAGGCAAGGGAAGAGAAGAGAAGTTTGAATGGAAGGTTGAAGGGCAGGTCATGGCACGGCACTACTTTCCCTGAAGCCATTAAGTTTTAGTATGTTATATCTTCATTTTCATTTATCTCAAAGTATTTTCTAATTTACTCTGTGATTTCTTTTTCAATATAGTTTATTTAGGTTTATGTTGTGTACAGAGGAGGCGATGGCACCCCACTCTAGTACTCTTGCCTGGAAAATCCCATAGGCGAGGAGCCTGGTAGGTTGCAGTCCATGGGGTCGCTAAGAGTCAGACACAACTGAGCGACTTCACTTTTCACTTTCATGCATTGGAGAAGGAAATGGCAACCCACTTTATTGTTCTTGCCTGGAGAATCCCAGGGACGGGGAGCCTGGTGGGCTGCCGTCTGTGGGGTTGCACAGAGTTAGACACGACTGAAGTGACATAGCAGTAGCAGTAGCATGTTGTGTACATAAATAAATAAATAAATTAGATCAAAGAAGAAAGTCATGTGGGAAATTAACCAAAATCAGTGTAATAGAAAACAGAAAAGCCAATAGATGAAATTAACAAAACCAAAAACTGGTTCTTTGAAATATCAGAAAATTGACCAACATTTAGCTCAAGTGAATAAGGAAAAGAAAGAGAAAAAAATTACTAAAATCAGGAATGAAAAAGGAACATTACAACTAACCTTATGGGAAAAAATTATAAGGAAATATCGTGAACAGCTGTATACCAACACCATTAGATAACCTAGATGAAATGGATATATTAATAGAAATACATAAACTTCCAAAACTGACTAAAGAAGAAATAGAAAACCTGAAGTGACAAAGCCCAGGCCCAGATGGCTTTTTCTATCAAATGTTGAAAGAAGAATTAACAACAATCCTTCATAACTCTTCCAAAAGAAGAGTTTACTCTTTATATACTAACTTATTATATGAGGCCATAATACTACTATGTAAATACAACACGAAAGGAAAAAAACTACAGACCAATATCCATGATAAGTATAAGCACAAAACATTACAAAATATAAGCAAAGCAAATCCAGCAACATGTAAAAAGGACCATATACCATGACCAAGTGAGATTTATCCTAGGAATGCAAGGTTGGTTTAACATACAAAATGTAAACAATATAATACACCATATTATCAGAATAAAGACAGATCCCAGATACTTATTTCAATAAATGCAGAAAAACAATTTGACAAAATTCAACATTTTTTCATGATAAAGGCACTTAAAAAAGAATAGTATGGAATTCTTCAAAATGATAAAGGGCATCCACAAAAACCCAGTGCTAGCAGCATGTTTAAGTGTGAATGTATAAAAGCTTCCCCCATAAGGTCAGGAACAAGAAGGATGTCAGATCTTGCCTCTTCTATTCAACATTGTAGTAGAAGTTATAGCCAGTGTAGTCAGGCCAGAAAAGAAATAAAAAGTATCCAGACTGGAAAGGAAGCAGTGACATTATCTTTATTTGCAGAAAGCATAATTCTGCATGTATAAAATTCTGAGGAAATCACTAAAAAATATTAGAGGTAATAAATGAGTACGGCAAGGTAGCAGAATACTAGATCAATATACAAAAGTCAATTGTATTTCTATACACTTGGGATGAGCAATCAGAAAATTAAATTAGGGAAACAATTCCATTTATAATAATATCAAAAACAATAAAATATGTAGGCATACATTTAATAAGAGACATGCAAAACCTATATTCTGAATACTATAATACACTGTTGAAAAAGTTAAAGATCTAGATAAGCGAAAAGTCACCCCATTCATTGACTGGGAGACTTAATATTGATAAAGTATCAACTCCCCCAAATTTTTCTACAAATCTAGAAATTGACAAGCAGATCCTAAAATTCTTAAGGAAATTCAAAATACCCACAATAGCCAAAATAATCTTGAAAAAGGAGAACAAAGTTGGAGGCCTCACATTTCCATGTTTAAAAACTTATTGCACATATAGAAGTCAAGACAGTGAGTAACTGGCAAAAGTATATATTAATAGAATAAAATTAAAAGTCTAGAAATAAACTTTCACATTTGTAATAAACTGACTTTGATGACAGTATGAAGATCATCTAATAGAAGAAAGAATAGCCTTTTCAACATGTGGTAGCATAACTGGATATCCATGTGCAGAAGAATGAATTTAGATCCCTATCTCACACATGTGCCAAAATTAAAATGGATCGAAAGACCTAAATGTAAGAACTAACACTATAAAACTCCTAGAAGAAGTATAAATCTTTCTGACCTGAGATTAGGCAATCATTCCTTATATATGACATGAAAAGCACAAGTGAAAAAGAAAAAAAAATAAATTGGACACTACCAAAATGGAAAACTTTTGTGCCGCAAACAATAGCTTAAAGTGAAAAGGTAACTCAAGAATGGGAGAATACATTTGCAAGTCATATATCTGGTAGGAGTTTTGTATCTAGAGTATATAAATACAACTCAGCAGTGAAAAGAAAATAACAATTTTAAATGGTCAAAGGATCTGAATAGACATTTTTCCACAAAGAAGATCTACAAATGGCCAATAAGCACATGAAAAGATGCTCAACATCATTAATTATCAGGAAAAGGCAAATCCAAACCACAAGGAGATACCACATCACATCCACTAGGATATAATAAAAAAGGTAATAAATATTGGAAAGGATGTGGAGAAATCGAAACATTCACATACCACTGGCGATAATGTAAAACAGTGTAGTCATTTTGACAAACAATCTGGCAATTCTCAAAACAGCAAAGACCTAACCATAAGACCCAGAAAGTCCACTCCTAGTTTTATTTCCAAGAGCAACAAAAACATATCCACACAAAATCTTGTTCATAGCAGAATTATTTATAATAGTCAAAAAGTGGGAACAACCCAAACTTCCATCAACAGTACATCGTGATCTATTCATACAATGAAATACTATTTGGCAATAAAAAAACCCGAAGTACTATACATACTTCAACATGAATGAATCTTGAAAGTATTATGCTGAATGAGAGAAGCCAGTCACAAAGGATCACATGTAGTAAGAGTCCATCTATACCAAATTTCAAGAACAGGCAAAGTCATAGAAACAGAAAGTAGATTAGTGCTTACCTAGAGTTGGGGGTGGAGAAGGCGATGGCACCCCACTCCAGTACTCTTGCCTGGAAACTCCCATGGACGGAAGAGCCTAGGGGGCTTCCATCTATGGGGTCGCACAGAGTTGGACACGACTGAGCGACTTCCCTTTCACTTTTCACTTTCACACATTGGAGAAGAAAATGGCAACCCATTCCAGTGTTCTTGCCTGGAGAATCCCAGGGACGAGGGAGCCTGGTGAGCTGCCGTCTATGGGGTCACACAGAGTCAGACATGACTGAAGCGACTTAGCAGCAGCAGCAGAGGGGGGAGGTAACTGGGAGGGATAAGGGTCTATGACTAAGGGGCATGGGGTTCCTTTTTCAGATAATGAACATATTCTCAAATTGTGGTAATAACAGTTGTGCAACTCTGTGAATATACTAAAAACCACTGAATTCTACACTTAAAATGGCTGATTATATAGGTATTTTAAAGATATCTTAAAAAAAAAAAGCTGTTACTAAAAAAAAAAAAAAAAAAACCAGTTCATCAACTCATTTAAAATGAGATTCCATAGAGGCCCACATTAATAAAATGCAACATTCTTTATAAAGTGGAGATTATCTATATTCATTGGCCACATCATATGAGCCAGAGATAACCACTGGTTCAAGTTATTTTAGATTTTTGTCATTTCTTACCAGACTTTTCTGTGAACAAATTTATACTTTTCAGCCAAGGTTGTAGATGTTTAAAACTGTTCTCTTCTTCACGGAACATGTCCAATCTTTGGCTGGCCAGAAAAGCGGACTGATTTTGTGAGCATGTCTAGGCTCAAGGAAAAGAGGAATAAATACTAGACCAGATGTGTTTATATTTTTACAAAAGTCCAAGTTGACCAGTTTAGTGGGATCCTCCCTTGCACTCTATTTGCATTCTAGGGTTGGCTAGTGCATAGATAGAATGACCAGTTTCAGGACCTTAGCACTGAATCCTGGTCATGACCTGTTTGTAGACCTGTCTCATGGGCTGCCAACTGAAGGCTTACATGGCATAAACAAGTGTCCTATGAAGCAAGAAGGGAGGAGGCAGAGCAGAGGTTAGTCTTAAGAATTTCATGGCCTTTGGAGCCAAAAAGGCATGGGTTGGAATCTGGGTTCAACCATTTATTAGTTGCATAATCTTAAGACATTTACTTAATCTCTCTGAGCTTCATTTTCCTCATCTGTAAAATGGGGGATATAATATCACCAACCTTTCATAGGATATTGTAGAGATTAAATGTAGTAATATTCAGGCCAGTGTAATCACAGAGAGAATTACTAGTGTTGAGTGTTACTATGTTTCTGACTATTGTTGTTGTTGTTACTGCTAGAATGAAGTTCATTCCCACAATCATTTTGAATCTCTGTAACATGCAATTCTCTAATGTACGAAAGACCTACAAAAAGCCAGGCTCACTCACAAGTATGCAATTTAAAATTTAGAGTTGCATGGAAGGGATAATGAATAATTCCAAATGTATTATTTTAGCTGGGGCATTGGGCCCAAGAACAGCACATGGGGCCTTTAGCGTGGCTGCCTGCTCAGTCTCCCAGAACCAAGATTATGCAGGTTTCCAAAGATATGTTCAGGATAAGCTGTCTAAACCAACTGCTGCCCCAGCAAATGATAGCCTAGGACGTACTCAGGCCAGATGGTCACAGAGCACAAGAATGTGCTGTGGGTCAATAATTATAGGTCTCAAGTGGAGCGGAGAGGCGTGAACTCAGATCTCTCAAGCATGGAGAGTGAGTTACTCAAACACCATGTGCTCTATGGTCCCTGCTTTAGGGCCAGACTCAGGCACCCAGAGGAACTGTGATTCATGGGAAAGATACTGGGTTATAGAGAGAGAGAAAGGAGAGGGAACCCAGACTAGCCCAACAAAACTGGCCTGAGCACCATGCTTTCAGCTCATCCCTTCATAATCTAATCCCTAAAGGCTGGAGAGACCCTGAACTACACCTACTGAGGCTGTTCTGATTTTGAGCATCAAGTCCATGGAGAAAGTCAAAGGCTATTTACTGGCATAAGAGGACTGTTATCATCATCATCAACAAATATTCATCAGCTACATGTGCTGGGCCATGTAGCAAGGTAGTTATGGAAATGCTTTTTGTCATCAGAAAGAGCTGGGCTCCAATTCTAGTTCTTACCATGCATTGACCTTGGGCCAGTAATCCAATTCTCTGAGCCTGGGTTTTCTCCTGTACACAAGCTAATATTAAAGCCACATAGGATTGTCAGAAGGGTTTAAACAGATGATGAAATTGAAAGCTGTTTGTAAATCACAATCTGCTAGTTGATTTTTGTTAGGTGCAGAATGGTGGATCCAGGGTTTTGGAAAAGGAAGAGACATGGAAGGCTGAGGCCATCAAACATGAGTTTTGTGGAGGAGGATTTAAGTACTGGAGGGGAGAACAGAGGGCATCACAGGCAGATGTAATGAATGATATGATCGAAGAGAAGTAGGTGATAATGAGATTGATATGTTCAGGCCAAAAATGGACACTTGTAGCTATAAAAAGTTCCAGACAACACTGGAATCATTAGCACACCCATGGTCTCATGATCTGAGTTCAGGGTTAATAGGCAACTTGGTCTGGGGATCCAGGAAATACAGGCTGCACAGTCCTCACTACTATTTGACACCAAAGCAGAGCTGTCCGCTCAGGTCTTAGACAAGGACATTTTTTCCCTCCTGGCCAAAGTGCCTTGTCTCCTGGTAGTGCTTCTGCCACTATGCCACTGATGCAGCCCAGACAGCCAGACATGAAGCTAAGATGAAAATAACAATACATCTATTACCCACTGAAATAGCCTATTCCTTAAAGCAATTAGATTCCTGATTAGAACACTTTAATGGGGAATGAAAAAGTGCTTTAGAAGGCAAGAAGTTACTAAACAAATGGATCAAATACATACATTTACATACACACAAATGTACACTGCGTATCATCATTGAAATAAGAAAAGGTTAATCATTGGAAAAGCACAGCACAATTCATCGTGATGTATTCTTTTTAAAATCCAATACCCCTCTAATCTTGCTCTTTTAGTTTATGAACACTCAGTTCAGTTCAGTCATTTAGTTGTGTCCAGTTCTTTGTGACCCCATGGATTGCAACACACCAGGCTTCCCTGTCCATCACCAACTCCTGGAGCTTACTCAAACTCATGTCCATCGAGTCGGTGATACCATCCAACCGTATCATCCTCTGCTGTCCCCTTCTCCTCCTGCTCTCAATTTTTCCCAGCATCAGGGTCTTATCCAATGAGTCAGTTCTTCCCAACAGGTGGCCAAAGTATTGGAGCTTCAGCATCAGTCCTTCCAATGAATATTCAGGACTGATTTCCTTTAGGATGGACTGGTTGGATCTCCTTGAGTCTTCTCCAACAACACAGTTCAAAACCATCAATTCTTTGGTGCTCAGCTTTCTTTATAGTCCAAATCTCACATCCACACATGACTACTGGAAAAGTCATAGCGTTGACTAGATGGACCTTTGTTGGCAAAGTAATGTCTCTGCTTTTGAATATGCTGTCTAGGTTGGTCAGAACTTTTCTTCCAGGAGCAAGCATCTTTTAATTTCATGGCTGCAGTCACCATCTGCAGTGATTTTGGAGTCTAAGAAAATAAAGTCTGTCACTGTTTCCATTGTTTCCCCATCTTTTTGCCATGAAGTGATGGGACCAGATGACATGATCTTGGTTTTCACAGTGCTGAGTTTTAAGCCAGCTTTTTCACTCTCCTCTTTCACTTTCATCAAGAGGCTCTTCAGTTCCTCTTTGCTTTTTGCCATTAAGGGTGGTATCATCTGCATATCTGAGGTTATTGATAACTTTCCCGGCAACCTTGATTTCAGCTTGTGCTTCATTCAGCCCAACATTTCGCATGATGCATTCTGCATATAAGTTAAAGTAGCAGGATGACAATATACACCCTTGACGTACTCCTTCCCTGATTTGAAACCAGTCTGTTGTTCCATGTCCAGTTCTAACTGTTGCTTCCTGATCTGCATACAGATTTCTCAAGAGGCAGGTCAGGTGGTCTGGTATTCCCATCTCTCTCAGAATCTTCCACAGTTTATTGTGATCCACACAGTCAAAGGCTTTGGCATAGTCAGTAAAGCAGAAGTAGATGTTTTTCTGGAAGTCTCTTGCTTTTTCTATCATCCAGTGGATGTTGGCAATTTGATCTCTGGTTCCTCTGCCTTTTCTAAAACCAGCTTGAATATCAGGAAGTTTACGGTTCACATACTGCTGAAGCCTGGCTTGAATTTTGAGCATTACTTTACTACATGTTGAGATGAGTGCAACTGTGCAGTAGTTTGAGCATTCTTTGGCATTGCCTTTCTTTGGGACTGGAATGAAAACTGACCTTTCCCAGTCCTGTGGCCACTGCTGAGTTTTCCAAATTTGCTGGCATATTGAGTGCAGCACTTTCACAGCATCATCTTTCAGGATTTGAAATAGCAGCAGAAAGTGAAGAGGAACTAAAAAGCCTCTTGATGAAAGTGAAAGAGGAGAGTGAAAAAGTTGGCTTAAAGCTCAACATTCAGAAAATGAAGATTATGGCATCCGGTCCCATCACTTCATGGAAAATAGATGGGAAAACAGGGAAACAGTGTCAGACTTTATTTTGGGGGGCTCCAAAATCACTGCAGATGGTGACTGTAGCCATGAAATTAAAAGACGCTTACTCCTTGGGAGAAAAGTTATGACCAACCTAGACAGCATATTCAAAAGCAGAGACATTACTTTGCCGACTAAGGTCCGTCTAGTCAAGGCTATGGTTTTTCCAGTGCTCATGTATGGATGTGAGAGTTGGACTGTGAAGAAGGCTCAGTGCCGAAGAATTGATGCTTTTGAACTGTGGTGTTGGAGAAGACTCTTGAGAGTCCCTTGGACTGCAAGGAGATCCAACCAGTCCATTCTGAAGGAGATCAGCCCTGGGATTTCTTTGGAAGGAATGATGCTAAAGCTGAAACTCCAGTACTTTGGCCACCTCATGCGAAGAGCTGATGCACTGGAAAAAAACTCTGATGCTGTGAGGGACTGGGGGCAGGAGGAGAAGGGGACGACCGAGGATGAGGTGGCTGGATGGCATCACGGACTCGATGGACGTGAGTCTGAGTGAACTCTGGGAGTTGATGATGGACAGGGAGGCCTGGCGTGCTGTGATTCATGGGGTCACGAAGAGTCGGACGTGACTGAGAGACTCAACTGAACTGAACAGGACTGCAAGGTATTCAAACCAGTCAATCCTAAAGGAAATCAGTCTTGAATATTCATTGGAAGGATTGATGCTAAAGCTGAAGCTCCAATACTGCTGCTACTGCTAAGTCACTTCAGTCTTGTCCGACTCTGTGCGACCCCATAGACAGCAGCCCACCAGGCTCCCCCATCCCTGGGATTCTCCAGGCAAGAACACTTGAGTGTGTTGCCATTTCCTTCTCTAATGCATGAAAGTGAAAAGTCAAAGTGAAGTCGCTCAGTCGTGTCCGACTCTTTGAGACCCTATAGACTGCAGCCTACCAGGCTCCTCCGTCCATGGGATTTGCCAGGCAAGCGTACTGGAGTGGGGTGCCATTGCCTTCTCCTGAAGCTCCAATATTTTGGCCAATTGATGTGAAGAACTGACTCATTGGAAAAGCCCCTGATGCTGGGAAAGATTGAAAGCAGGGGGAGAAGGGGACAGCAGAGGATGAGATGAATGGCACATGACCGACTCGATGGACATGAGTTTGAGTAAGCTCTGGGAATTAGTGATGGACAGGGAAGCCTGGCATGTTGCAGTCCATGGGGTCCCAAAGAGCTGGACATGACTGAGCATCTGAACTGACAGACTGAGTTCACTTTCCTACTGATGTCTGCCCTGTGAGTAGAACAGATGTGTTGAAGGCTGGATGGATTTGTACATATCACAGTGGTCCTTTTCCAAGAATGATAAATGCTTTGGTTCCCAAACGATTAAAGAGAAACAGATAAACCCTAGCATGGGTGCCTGGTGACTTGATTGGCTCTCTTTATATTCTTTCAAATGACTTCAGTGATTTGTTTTCAGCTTTTCTTGCCCTAATGAGCTCTCTCAGTGCCACTGACTTTGTTAGGTCTTTAATATTTTACACCTCTCTGTGCAGTTTCTTCATCTGCAAAACAGAAATACTAATGGTACCTACCTGATAGGGTTGTTGGGAGGATAAAATCAATTGCTTCACCGAAAATGCTGAAAACATTACTCAGTATATAGTAAACACTCAAAAAAAGTGAGCTCTTGTTATCATGCCAAATCTATTACTACCTCCTTCATGCTTTCTCTGAATGGCACTGGGATCTGCCCACTTTCCCAAGGTGGGAACAATCATCTGGTTCTTGACTACTCTTTCTTCTTCATCTTGCCACATCTAAACAATTGGGCTCTGTTGATTCTTCTTCTTAATGCGCACAGAGATTTCCAAAATGCAAGTCTGACCACGTCATAATTCTCCCATAACTCGTACTCTCCAAACTCCCAACCTTCATATACCCACACGTGGAAAATCTTACACCAGAGTGCCACCTCTGATCTCTCAGTGGTGTGCCCTGCAGTAAGTAGTATGTTGAGAAGGATTATGAGGTCACATCTGGGCCCAGTGGAATGGGGTGCTGTGATTGATTATCAGTGTCTGCCATGAGAGGGGGTGGGAGTGGGGAGGCTGATGACCCATATGTTGTGAATTTATAGACCCTGCTATAGGATCAAGGCCAAGCTCCTTAACAAGGCAGAGAAGGCTTTCATGCTCTGACCCTAACTAATCTTCTGGCCTCACCTCTCGCCTCTCCTTGCTGTGGCCCATCACACTGCATATTGCTCCCAGAACCACCATGCTCTTTCTCACCTCCGTGTCTTTTCTCATATTATCCTCCTGCCTTGCAATGTCTTCCACCTTTCCCCTGACTCTTACACATTGTTTTAAGACTCAGCTTACTTTCTGACCACTCTGTCTGGGTCTGAAGCTTTTCCTTTGTGTTTCTACAGCCCCACGTGCATATAGCAATCCGTACCTTAATCACATCACATCATAATGATCTAGTTCAGTGTCTGTCCCCCATGCTCCCGACTGGACTAGGTGCTTCATGGGCAGGTACTGTGCTTATTCATAGCTGTATGGCCAGGGTCACGCAACAAAAACTTACTGAGCACCAGTGATGTGTCGGGCACTGGCAATTACCTGACTTCAAGCTTATAAGGGCTAGAATGGGTATTAACAAAACAAAGCACTCTGCCGAAGGCAAGGATTCACTATGGAAGAAGGCACATCTGAGCTGAGTTTTAAAGGTAAAGAAGGGGAAACTTTTCTGGGCTAAAAAACCAGCATGTGCAGAGTATTAACAGCCAACATTTATTAGAACCCCCAGAGGGGCACACACTGAGCTAAGTGCTTTATGTGTGTCACAAATACAGGGATTTATAAAGGCTCAGGCAGGCCTTAAAGAGCAGAACAGCAAGTTCAGGAACAGCGAGAAATTCAAAGTAGTTGGAACATAGGGTGGGGTAGGGATTAGCGGGAGACAAGATTAGAGGAGGAGGCTGGGCCTGACTGAGAAAGGCTGGGCTGTGAGATCTGGCTTCAAGACTTCTCATTGTTTCCTGGAATCCAAGGACAGCAAGGAGAATGCCCTTCTGACCTCAAGTTGCCATCATAGGGAGACTACAACAGCTCCATGAAGGAAGGTAGACTAATTTTCATTCTTCAAGCTGAATTTGATTTTAAATTCCTTTGAGATGCTAAAACTCCTGTTTTACGCCTTACGTATTCAGATTGAGAAAGCCCTGGAACTGAAATGTGCATAATTTCTACAGATACTGCCCAAAACATTACCACTACCAAAACCTAATCTAGATCACTAATCTGAGCCAGACATCTTGGAATGTGAAGTCAAGAGGGCCTTAGACAGCATCACTATGAACAAAGCTAGTGGAGGTGATGGAATTCCAGTTGAGCTGTTTCAAATCTTGAAAGATGATGCTGTGAAAGTGCTGCACTCAATATGCCAGCAAATTTGGAAAACTCAGCAGTGGCCACAGGACTGGAAAAGGTCAGTTTTCATTCCAATCCCAAAGAAAGGCAATGCCACAGAATGCTCAAACTACCGCACAATTGCACTCATCTCACATGCTAGTAAAGTCATGCTCAAAATTCTCCAAGCCAGGCTTCAGCAGTATGTGAACTAAGAACTTCCTGATGTTCAAGCTGGCTTTAGAAAAGGCAGAGGAACCAGAGATCAAATTGCCAACATCCGCTGGATCATGGAAAGAGCAAGAGAATTCCAGAAAAACATCTATTTCTGTGTTATTGACTATGCCAAAGCCTTTGACTGTGTGGATCACAATAAACTGTGGAAGATTCTGAGAGAGATGGGAATACCAGACCACCTGACCTGCCTCTTGAGAAACCTGTATGCAGGTCAGGAAGCAACAGTTAGAACTGGACATGGAACAACAGACTGGTTCCAAATAGGAAAAGGACTACGTCAAGGCTATATATTGTCACCCTGCATATTTAACTTCTATACAGAGTACATCATGAGAAACGCTGGACTGGAAGAAGCACAAGCTGGAATCAAGATTGCTGGGAGAAATATCAATAACTTCAGATATGCAGATAACACCACCCTTATGGCAGAAAGTGAAGAGGAACTAAAAAGCCTCTTGATGAAAGTGAAAGAGGAGAGTGAAAAAGTTGGCTTAAAGCTCAACATTCAGAAAACGAAATCATAGCATCTGGTCCCATCACTTCATGGCAAATAGATGGGGAAACAGTGGAAACAGTGTCAGACTTTATTTTTGGAGCTCCAAAATCACTGCAGATGGTGACTGCAGCCATGAAATTAAAAGACGCTTACTCCTTGGAAGAAAAGTTATGACCAACCTAGATAGCGTATTCAAAAGCAGAGACATTACTTTGCCGACTAAGGTCTGTCTAGTTAAGGCTATGGTTTTTCCAGTGCTCATGTATGGATGTGAGAGTTGGACTGTGAAGAAAGCTGAGTGCCGAAGAATTGATCCTTTCGAACTGTGGTGTTGGAGAAGACTCTTGAGAGTCCCTTGGACTGCAAGGAGATCCAACCAGTCCATTCTGAAGATCAACCCTAGGATTTCTTTGGAAGGAATGATGTTAAAGCTGAAACTCCAGTACTTTGGCCACCTCATGTCAAGAGTTGACTCATTGGAAAAGACTCTGATGCTAGGAAGGATTGGGGGCAGGAGGAGAAGGGGATGACCGAGGATGAGATGGCTGGTTGGCATCATGGACTCGATGGACATGAGTCTGAGTGAACTCCGGGAGATGGTGATGGATAGGGAGGCCTGGCGTGCTGCGGTTCATGGGGTTGCAAAGAGTTGGACACGACTGAGCGACTGAACTGAACTGAACCAAAACCTAATCCATCTTCATGAAGTGGCGGATGGGCAGAAGCAAAGCCAGAACATAAAAAACTAAATGGAGAGAGAAATTCATGGCTCCATGCTCTAAAATGCCTGAGTCAGAAAGATATTAGGGCAGAAAAGTGCTATCTCTGGATGTCAACTACAAATGATAAAGCCCTTATCAGCCAATAGACATGAAATCCTTTCACTATTGATTTAGTCTTCTAGTGCTGTGTGCAGACACGTTCAGAAATCTGCAGAAGCAGAGCACAGACGTTCTGACTGCACCACTGCGTACTTAGGTAGAAAATCTCTGATACCCTGCTCCAACTGCATTTTGGGAGAATCTCATTTCTCAGTCCTATAGCAACCAGTGCTGTTAATGTGAGTATGAGTAATATGTTGCCTCCCGGCACAAACAAGAAAGAAATGTTAAAAGGAGACTGGGGGTGTGTTCCAAATTTAGCTTTCCTTCCAACCTCTGCCCATATGGTTGGTGGTTAAAAAAATTATTACCAAGCCAACAAAATGTAACCTGATATTAGGAGTTCCACTCTCAGTCTGTGAAACAGGGCTAATATCAGCACACGGTATTCATTTGTCTTAATACCCGCCAATATAGGGAGACTCAGCTCTGAAAGTGGTCCTTGCTTTGGTGCCCCATGAGCTGGCCTACAAGACTCCCATCTAGATTTGGGAGGGAGCTGAAGAGATTTCCATTGGTTAGAAGAGAGATTTCGGTGGCAGTCCATCAACCTCAATAGGGAATAAGGGCTTTTAAGGAAGAAAAAAAAAAAAAAAACTTTATGCATCTGGTTAATAGTTTCCAAGTTTCCAATTCTAGGATTCCTAAGGAATTCCAAAGGCATCTTAGATTTCAGACTAACTGAAAATGAGGGGCTCTTTCATTTGCCAGCATAACTTTGAAAGAGAGAAATTTTCTCCCACTTGTGGTAGAAAGAGCTATTGATTCAAGCCTAGAAACTTTAAGGATGAAGGAAGGAAAATAATCTTTCAAAGCGCTCCCTTTACCCCATGATGTGCTGGTAAATGTTGAATAACTGGCTCTCTCTCAAAAGAAAAAAAGCATGCATGTTGGCTTATTTTAAATTTTGTTGGAATAAAGGATGTGGGTCATACAATTTACATATCATAAAATCTATCAATATTCTTTAAACTCCAAAAAAGCCCGTTGGTTTTCACAGAATGCTTTCACTGACTATTGCCAGACTCTGGCATCTGTAGCCAGACCAAGGTTGCAATTGACAAGCAAGTGTAGTTCCTGCAAGAACACTGCTTGATATATTGGTTTACATTAAGGAATAGGACAAAAATGAAATAACAGAGACTTATGTGGGAACATCACTCCTTCATCAATGACAGGAATGACTTTTCTGCTAAATTGGATAATAGTTTTCAAATAGTGGAAGAATAGTTTCTCGATGTATTATGCTATTTATTCACAATGTAATAGCTACAGAGACAACCCGATTTAAAGTGTAATCTGCCCTGCTAACATTTTTTCCATCACTTTCTTGACTCTAGATTCTAGACAATCAACAAAACAATAAGTCAAGCCCTCATTTGTAGTTTTCAGTGATTTCTGGGGTGTAGATATTTCTGTCATGGTCAATTTCAAGCTAATGATATGAAGACACTCCACACAGAATTGAGAAGAGTATAGAGTACTTCTACCACCCAGGCACAAGGAGACACAGATACTGTCAAAAAGGCATAAATAATACCAAACCAGTCAATTCTAAAGGAATCCAACCCTGAATAGTCATTGGAAAGACTGATGCTGAAGCTGAAGCTCCAATACTTTGGTCACCTGATATGAAGAGACAACTCATTGGAAAAGACCCTAATGCTGGGAAAGATTGATGGCAAGAGAAGAAGGGGGTGGCAGAGGATGAGATGGTTAGATAACATCACCGAATCAATGGACAAGAGTGAGCAAACTCTGGAAGATAATGAAAGACAGGGAAGCCTGGGGTGCTGCAGTCCATGGGGTCGCAAAGAGTCAGACATGACTGAGTGACTGAACAACAACAATGGTAAAAGTACTGAAATAACCAGGATCTGATGATTTTGAATGGCTTGTTTTTAATAAACTATAATTATAGCTATATAGAATTTAATTGTTAATAATGGCTATTTTAAACAACTGAGTCATGAAAATTCTGAAGAGAACAGTCGGCTCATGTGAGCCAGTGCAAGCCCACACCAGTACCCCACTGCCTCCAACCCCATCTAGACTGCTGCTTGAGTCTATTCCACCTCTGGGCCCAAGGGTAGGGGAGCGATCCAAGGCAGAGACAGACAGCAGGTTACTTCTTCCCACTCAGAGTGGGGTCTGCTGCTGTTTATTGCCAGTCTGCGAGGAGGTAAGTCCAGAAGTTGCAATAAGCACTTAGACATTTTTATAGCAATTTGACAGAGAGATTTTTTAGATCTGCTGAGTCTCATAATTAAAAACTGTGGCTTTTATTTCTGTAGGCCTTTTATCATTTCTTTTTATTATGTTGTACAAAAGTATTGGTTCATGACAGATTTGGGAGGAACAACAATTGCAACAAAAAAGCAAACTAAAAAATACTCTGGTTCTTCACTAGAGAGCCTGAATGTACTGGCCTATTGTTTGAGGCCAGAGTTGGAAGGAGAGCGTGGTGGAGGAGATAAGGGTGGACTGGACAACCTTGATATTGACCATTCAGCCATTAAGGATAAAGACTTGTAACTGGAGGAGGCTCCGTATCCCAGTTTGCTTTTCTAACACGAGGCAGGAAGCTACAAGCCTGGAAATTATTGGGGGAGAAATTAGAACTGGATTCTCTAAACAAATCTAGAGGCTGTGAGTGACAGACAGGATGTTGAAAAGTATTGTTCCCTGGAAAAGTCTGCCATTTGTAAGGATCCATTTGCTTAGGAAAATAGTTGCAGCAAATCCTAATTGGTGACAGGTGGTCAAATACAACCAGAAAATCTCTCCTCCACTCCTCTTCCCTTCCCGGAGCCTGAAAAATTGTCTCATTGGTTTGCTCCAACAACTTGGTTCTCTTTTGTTCTACTTTACATGTCTTCATCATAAAACCACAGCATCTCAGAGCTACTCTGGACCATGGAAGTCAAGAGCCCCTAATATAGGTATCTATCCATTCTCTGACATTCCACTCTACCCTCACACCAAGCCAATGTTTCTGATATATGGTTGTTCATTCTCAGTCGTGTCTGACTCTGTGACCCCATGGATGGTGGCACACCAGGCTTCCCTGTCCTTCATTATCTCCCAGAGTTTGCTCAAACTCATGTCCATTGAGTTGATGATGCCATCCAACCATCTCATCCTCTGCCACCCCCTTCTCCTTTTGCCTTCAATCATTCCCAGCATCAGGGTCTTTTCCAATGAGTCAGCCCTTTGCATCAGGTGGCCAAAGTACTGGAGCTTCAGCTTCAGATACATGGTTACTTACTCTCTAGTCAAACACCTCGAGAGTCAGGAAGCTGATTTCCTAGAGCAACCCATTCCACTGAAGAATCGCTCAAAGTGGAAAGTTTAACCTTTTTGTCAGTCAAAATATATTTCCTTATAAATTCCAAGAGTCAATTCTAGATCTATTCTCATCTTCCATATGCAAGACCTCTAAATAGTAGAAAGTGAAAGTGAAGTCGCTCAGTCATGTCTGACTCTTTGCAACCCCATGGACTCATGGACTGTAGCCTATCAGGCTCCTCCATCCATGGGATTTTCCAGGCAAGAGTGCTGGAGTGGGGGTACCATTTCCTTCTCCAGGGGATCTTCCCGACCCAGGAATCAAACCCAGGTCTCCCTCATTGCAGGCAGACGCTTTACCATCTGAGCCACCAGGGAAGCCCCCAATTCTCCTCTTGTAGAGACTGAACATTGGGACTTTTTCTCAATTGTCCTTCCACTGACCCTGTTTGCAGATTCTTCTCCATCATGCTCACTCTCCTCAGGATGCACTCAAGGCTACAGACTCACAATGTCTCACACAGTGTGTACTCCTGCTCACAGGAGGCCCTACCCCGGTATGGACTGGAAGAGGGATCTCATGTCTCTTGGCTCACAACTTCCATTGCTAGAAGGATACTTTGAAGAAGCTAATGAAAGAAGCTTCCCAGGAGGCGCTAGTGGTAAAGAACCCGCCTGCCAGTGCAAGAGACATAAGACTCGGGTTTGATCCCTGGGTCAGGAAGACCCTCTGGAGGAGGGCATGACAACCAACTCCAGTATTCTTGCCAGGAGAATCCCATGGACAGAGGAGCCTGGCGGACTACAGTCCATGGGATCACACAGAGTCGGACACGACTGAAGCGAGTGAGCACACACACACACAATGAAAGAAGCAGAGAGGGTGAAAGCTACCAAGTAGGATGCAAAAAGAAGCAAATGCTGACAAGTAAACCTTGCCCATAGATAACTGAAGTATTTATCAAATACCTGCCGCTGCTGCTAAGTCGCTTCAGTCGTGTCCGACTCTTGTGTGACCCCACAGATGGCAGCCCATTGGGCTCTGCCATCCCTGGGATTCTCCAGGCAAGAACGCTGGAGTGGGTATCAAACATCTACTGATTGACAACTGTGGGGCAAAGCAGGAGAAGGAAGCAGAGGTTGGCGACTGATTGCTGATGACAAAGACTTGCTTTCTAACCTCTGAGAGGCATATCATTAATCAAGGAAACCACTTCACTCAGAAAGCCATCCTGAATGTGCTAATGAGATTGCCCCGTGGTCTAACAGAGACTGTTCTCAGACACCAGAATTTGCAGACTAGCCTTGACTCCATTTTTGTTTACTTGGTAATTATATTATTGCTTAAGTCCACCAATGAGCTACAAATTAAGATGCTGTCTGCACAGGTATTCCCATTCTCATCTTTAAAGGTTTTATTTACCATCACCCATATCCATTAGGATTATTTAAAAAAAAAATCAAAAGGCAGTAAGTAAGTCTATTTAGAAACATCAAGAACCAGTAGTGCTTTGGATCATTTTCTGGATCATTAAACATCTCTTGGACAGGTGTGTACATAGGCAGGGTCTGTAAGAAGATTTCCTTTCAGAAAGACTAACAACAAAAACTGCCAGTAACGTCATTCCTACCAAAGGGAACTGGAACTCTCCTGTCCCTGGCACAGGCAAATAAGAGGAAAAAGAGTTGATGGCTGTACCTCTATTCTTTTCTCCATATTAACAAAGTTAACAGACAGCATTGTCTGAATTGGAAAGAGACTTGATAACATGTGTGCACACTTGTGCAATGCGTGTAGTTTCAGGGGTTTTGTGGAAGGTCAGTGATTGTAGGGCAGTTGATGACTCTGAGTTCCTCCTCTAAGAATGGGACCTCCACCTGGGCTTCGTATCTAGTCTCCACCTGCAGCCCCTGGGAGGGGGCTCACCATGTGCTCTCAGTTTCTCCCTTGTTCTGCAGGCTCATGATTCCTTGCACCCCTGGGCTCCTCTGATTTGGCTCCCTCTAGAGTCCATTGTTCATCAGAGGAATGTAGGGTCATCACGCAGGTTTAGACATTGAATCTCTTTCTGGTGCTCCCAGATCCCTTGGGGATGAAGTGAGGATCCCTTCACTTCTATCTGGCAGCTCAGGTGGAGGCTCTGGCCTGGCTACTTTTCTGCTGGTTCTGCTCTTTCTTTGCTACTAGTAAGTATTGAACCTCCCCCTCCTATTCCTTTCTAGTCACGCTAGATCACAGCAATTAATTGAGGCTGTCACTCAAGTGGCCAACATGGCTTCCTCCAGGGAAAATCAATCACCCCACTTAGCCACATTCATATAGCCAACTGTTCCCTTTTAATTTGAAAATTGATGACAAAATATAATACAATGGTCACAAATTGCTCACACTATCCCCAATGCTCCCCCAATTCTTACAGTTGTATGGAAGGTCTACCAATAAGCAGAAGCATTATAGCATTTCCCCTGATAAAAGCCTCATGGCCTAATGGTTCAGAGGGCAGTAGACCCACAAATGTGAACCCCAGCATATGTCCTTTAAAATAACAAGATGGTAACTTTAGTTTTTACCTTTCCTTACTCTCATCTTCCACCAGCTTACCTGAAGTAATTCCCTAGTCAACACTAAGGCATGGGGATGGCCCCTTTCTGGGTACACTTACTCAGTTGGTTGGTAATGCCACTATGCAAGTCTGCATCCAAATCCCTCTGCATGAGCCAGGGGAACTGCACAAAGCTCTGGGGTGGGAATGGCTGTGTTGTCCATGTATTAGCCTGAACCACCTGGTCTGTGTCTGAGAGAAAAGTGCTATTATAGTGCGCTTTGGTTCCTTCAGCTTCCCTTTGGCATTTGATCTCTAAAAGAGAAGATCAAGGCATGAGAGCAGATTGCTTGTAGCTAAGAGCAAGATAGAATGGAAAGAATCAGGGGCCCTTTCATGACCCTACCCAACTCATTGTCCTCCCCTGCCCTGACTGCCCCACTAACACCAAAGAAAACAAAACATAACTAGCTGAGATTCTTTCAAGATGTAGGTGACTACTACTTTTGTGACTGGTTATTTGCACAACTCAGCAGACATATTTGTCATTGTTTAAATACCTTCTTACTGGGCTAAAAACAAGTTAATGAGCAACCGAAAATGCTACCCTGGGGATGGAAAAAGAGGGAGTACATTATAGTGAAATTTGTTGGCCAGAACATTGGGAATTTATTATTTTATTATTCTTATTTTAGCTGTTGGCTTTTGATGAATAAAATTCACTTATGACCCTATGGTACCAAATAATAATAATAATGTTACCCTAAATGGGTAATTGCTTTACAGTTTATAAAGTATTTTTATATTCATTATCACATGTGTTTCATTCAATACCTTATGAAGTGGGCAGATCAGGAAATATTTTATTATTTTTGCATATGAGGAATATGAGGCTCAGAAGAGTTGAGTGACTTTGTCCAAGTCCAACACTGGGAGGTAATAGAGCAGAACTGAGACTCAGTTTGTCTGACTCCATAGATGAAATGCCCTCCTTCCCGTGATATCTCAAGCTTCAGCAGCCTAAGGGTAGGAGAGTGTCCTGTTCACCCATCAGATGGGACCCAGGGTAAATGACAGGGGGTCCACTTATGCTGAGATCTTATGGTTGAGGGACTCATATCCCAAGGAAGAAGGTTGAAGGGAGTCACTACAGGATCTTAGCTGAGAATTTCAGAAGTGGATTACTTAGTGGTTAGCAACCTTCAACATAAGCACCAAAGATCTGACTGCTGGGTTTCCAAGGAGTGCAAAGGAAGTGAGATCACATCATTCAAACTATAGACTACATTGTGGGAACACGGCCATAATCTATTCCTGGACTTGTTACCAGAAGGGCAGTATGAATCCGCACATATTTTGAGCTCTGAACAGGACTTGATCACTTTCCCATTAAAAAAACCCGAGGACATTTCATTCTCCTACAAACCCTGTACTCATTCTTCAGCAGGCAATATGATTTGTTCTCAAGTGTGAAAAATTTGCAGATGTTACCCATGATCAAAGGCCCATTTTAGAGTTCCTCCATTAATTGTACCCTTTTCATCAAGCCAACCAGTCAATGACTTTATTAAAACACGTGACTACCAGCCCAATTTGTGAGGGTTTGATTTGACAGTTCAGAAGAACAGTTAAGCCACTGAAGCATCCTTCCCTTATTCTATGTGCACAAGCATGTTAGGAATCGGAATATAAGGCTGCTGCTGCTGCTAAGTGGCTTCAGTCGTGTCCAACTCTGTGCAACCCCACAGATGGCAGCCCACCAGGCTCCCCCGTCCCTGGGATTCTCCAGGCAAGAACACTGGAGTGGGGTGCCATTTCCTTCTCCACTTAAAAAAAAAAAGTATGAAAATCATTGGCTTAAAAATATTTTCTAATCTCTGTTTTTAGCAAGAGGAGAGTCATTGTTCTTTTGCTTCCAGATTGTAAAGTAACTGTAGGGAGGAACTATGGGGTGCAGAGACTCATGGAGCTCACAGCTTCTCTCCAGAACTGCTGGGAAGGGGGTGACTGGGAGGGGTGGGGAAGCAGACAGCTTCTGTCCCTCCCAACAGCTGGGGAAGACAGAGAAGAATGGAAGAAGGCACCTGCTGAGACTTGGATTTCACCTTCACTTCCAGTCAGGCAACAAGTGTCAAGTTTTCTGTTTTCAGTCCTCACACTGACATGAAGAGACTGCATGTTTCTTGAGGGCAAATATTTCCACAAGAAACACTGGTTGAGTATGGCAGGAAAGTGCCCTTTGGTTCTAGGGCTGGTTCAAGTCCCAGGCCCGAGGTATGTTCCATGAATTGTTCTCCTCATGCTGCCACCAAGCAGCTGAAGCCTCTCTGCCTCCCAGGGAGCCACAAGGAATGTTCCTATATTCTATGGTCTGTTTCTGCTTTCCTCATCCAAAGAAATCAGCTTTCAGATATCCATTCTTTGGCCCAGCTTGAGACAAGAGTCTCTTTGTTTTCTGACTCGCTGTTATAAAGATGTTAGGCTCGCCAGCATGCTTTGGCTGTACCCACAGAACAGCACATGCTGGAGCAAGAAGAGGTCCAGGAGAGACAGGGTTGAGGGAGTGGTAACACAGATGTCTCTGAGACAGGTACTGCTTGCTGGGAGTTTTTCTGTGAGCATAAATTTCAATTGTGTTTCCAACAGCAGGTATGCACATGTGCACACCTACGTGTGTGTGTGTGTGTACATGTGTGTGTGTTTCTCTGTGGGTGAGACTTGGCGGACAGGAAGCAGATGCTTAAGATGCTTAGTCATCATGTCTTGGCCAGGGACACATGGCCAGAACTTGCAAAGCTTCTCAGATATCAGCCCCAGCCAAAGCTCTGGCAGTTGCCAGCTACCCAAATAGCTTACAATAAGAGCTTTGACAAGGCCAAAAACTAGGAACAATGCTGATGGCAACCTGGCAACAAAACAGTCATCTTATTGCACCAGGTCCATCATGGATGATCTATCTTTGGAAGGGAGTCTGAACATGGGTGTTCAATGAGAATGCTTTATAACTCATGAGCTAAATTCAATCTTTTCAGAAAATACACGCTGAACTAGGGTTGCTGAGAAAGCCAAAGAGCTTCCAGAGACTTTGGAATAATAACAGTCCTCTGGTTGTTATAAATATTTGTAGAGCCTCATAGGTTACAAAGCACTTTCACACTTATTATCACATTTGATTTTCACAACCACCCATTGAAATAGGCAAGTATGATTATCCCCATTTCATAGCTGGAGAAACTGAGGCTCATAGCAGCTATATAACTTGCTCAAGGTCCCACTGTAGTAAATATGCTAGGACTAGAACCGAAGTATCCTAACCTGTCACAGAGATGATGGGCCTTGGGCCTCTCTTATACTCCTTAGAGTACTTAGCTCAATGCAGAGACAGGTTAGCAGCTTCTTGGATGCTTCAAGTATTAAGCCTAAATGCCACAAGAGTTAATTAGAAGGTGGTAACGACTAAACAAATCACCTAGGGATTGTGTTAACATGACCTCCTGATTCAGTAAGTCTTGAGATTGGGCCTAAGATCCTGCATTTCTTTTTTTTTTTTTCATGAAAAGTATTTTCTATTACTTTAAAAAATTTTTATTTATTATAATTAGAGGCTAATTACTTTACAATATTGTATTGGTTTTGCTATATATCAACATGAATCCGCCACAGGTATACATGTATTCCCCATCCTGAACCCCCCTCTCACTTCCCTCCCCATACCATCCCTCTGGGTCATCCCAGTGCACCAGCCCTGAGCATCCTGTATCCTACCTACATCGAACCTGGACTGGCGATTCGTTTCATATATGATATTATACATGTTTCAATGCCATTCTCCCAAATCATCCTCCCCCTCCCTGTCCCACAGAGTTCAAAAGACTGTTCTATACATCTGTGTCTCTTTTGCTGTCTCACATACAGGGTTATCGTTACCATCTTTCTAAATTCCATATATATGTGTTAGTATCCTGTATTGGTGTTTTTCTTTCTGGCTTACTTCACTCTGTATAATCGGCTCCAGTTTCATCTACCTCATTAGAACTGATTCAAATGTATTCTTTTCAATGGCTGAGTAATACTCCATTGTGTATATGTACCACAGTTTTCTTATCCATTCATCTGCTGATGGACATCTAGGTTGCTTCCATGTCCTGGCTATTATAAACAGTGCTGCGATGAACACTGGGGTACACATTCTCTTTCAATTCTGGTTTCCTTGGTATGTATGCCCAGCAGTGGGATTGCTGGGTCATAAGGCAGTTTTATTTCCAGTTTTTAGATCCTGCATTTCTAATAAGCTCCCAGCTGATACAGATGCTGCTGCTCCATGGACCCCACTTGGAGTAGCACGGGGTAAGGGGAGATTGCAGAATGTCAGCTATCTGGTTTTAGTTGCCTTTTATGGGTCTTAAATAAACCAAAAAATAAGGTGATTAATTCTGATCTACATTTGCAGGCTCTTGGAGTTCCCATAGGTCAGTAGCAATAGCAACACGCCAGGTACTTTAACAGTAGGTAATATTTTTGGAGTGTTTACTAGGTCCAGACCCTGTGCCAAGTGCTTTGCATGGATTATTTTATTTAATGGCCACAACACTATGAAATAGGCTGAGAAAGGAGGTAACCCTCCAAAAGGAAAACATATTAGCCTTGTTTTGAGAAGTGAAAGGAATAGGTCAGCTGTAAGTGTGGGTAAGAAGACACTGTTTACTGGTCATCTCAGCAGCAATTAAGTTTAACAATCGGAAAGAAGGGTCAGATCCAAATTCAGAAAGAAGAATTATAGAAAAAAAGAGAGCACTTGGGAAACTTTAGGATGAAAACTTTTAAAAGTGAGTATAGCTCAGAAGGTCTGGATACTGCTCAGAACTTCTTATGAGCATCCTGGCCTACAAGTGTGCTGAGGGCCAGGTGTGGGCAGCCCTTGGTAAAAGAAGCCTGGCTTGTCTGACTGGAACAGTCAAAGGAGCTAGTATAGAGAAAATAAGATCTGTTTTAATGTGTAAATAGCTCAGGAGAAGAACAAAACACAGGGAATCTGCATGGTCCGAAGAAGGTGTCCCTGAAAGACTCCAGTAAGCATGTTGCCAGGGACTAAAGCCAACATCATCACAGACTGTTGGCAATAGCATGGCCAGTGAGAGATGCCTGGGTGTTCTCTTCATTTTACAAATGGAGAAACTGACTTCTCAAAAGAGGAAGGGGCTTGCCCCGGGACACATGGGAGTTAGAAGCAAAGCCAAGAATAGAAGCTCAGTGTGCTGCACTTCCTCCAGCGCATCAAAAGCTGGGGGTAAGCGAGCCAGGGAGAGCAGCCAGTAGGACTGCTTACTGGCCAGAGTGCAAAAGAACTGTTCGGGGACAAAGGGAGACAGGAGAGAGTCTGAACATACTCTGAGCCTTGTTTTTTATTTTCAAGTTGTCTTTTGGAGGAAGGAATTTGGAAGCTCTAAATGAGATAGAAGTAAATGCACGCAGTGTTCCAAGTCTAGTTGACTAAGTGGATGTTGATGTATCACCAGGATCAGATGGCATCTACCCAGATTTTGGGTAAAACTGTGTAATAGCTGACCAAAGTATATAGCTTGTTATTCCAAATAGCTATCGTGCCACGAGCTTGGCAGATTGCCAATGAGTCTCCTCTTCATGAGAAGCATTTGAAAGGGGACCCAAGGAACTCAAGGCATGTAGGCTCACTGAACATGTTAGGCAAGTGTACCCTATTGGGAGTAAAGCATCATTTTTTCTGGAAATTAAATTAACCACTATTTGTGTAGCATTTTACAGCTGACAAAGCACTTAGGGTTAATCATGCCTAACTAATTGACTAGAATTCTTTGAGAGGATAAATGTGCATTTGGACAAAGGGAAACCAGTAGATGTAATCTATTTATATTTTGAAAGGGCCCTTGACAAGGTCCCACACCACTCTTTAAAAAAGTTAAGTCACCATGGAATCGGGGAATTGCACTTTGAAATGGATAGGGAAGTGGCTTCTAGGCAGGAGAGCAAGAGGAGGGATAAACAGGGACTTTTGGAGAAACACGAACAGTGGTGTGTACTAAGGATCAGCATGGGGACCAGTTACTAGTTTGCTGAGTCATCTAAGCAGCCTTTAGCTGACCACAAGCTTTTTGGGGGGAGCAAAATGCAAAGCAGATTTGTCTAATAAATGGCCTCTGAAAGCTGACTGCCTGACTCTGAATCCTGACTCTGACCTTAGCCACTGCATGACCTTAAGCAAATTATTCTACCTCTTCCAGCATCAGTTTTCTCATCTGTAAAGTGGAATAATAATAGTGGTGTTGTGAAAATGACATGAGGTGACGTGTGTGAATTTCTGGCACAGCACTCGCAGCATGGTAAGTGTCTAATAAACAAAACCTTCTATGAGTTTTACTTATTATGTTTACTCAACATTCTTTCTGTAGGATGCCAGGCTCTGAGTGACCACTTTATGCCTTAGGAATGGAACTTGGGAGCCAGTGCAGACTATTTCTTGAAAGTATTGGCAGAATTTGTTTTAGTAATTCAGAGGCAGAGATAAGTATGCAATGAGATGGTTGTGAAAGATTTCATTGAAGGAAACGAACAATTATGGAGCACCCAGTATGTTGCAGATACTGGGACAGCTGCTTCACAAACTTTTCCCCTTGACTTGATCCTGAACTAGTTGCTTACTGATGGATGAATCAAATGGATCCCCTTTTGATGGATGAGGGAATGCAGATTTAGCTAGGAGGCTAAGAACTGACCCCAGGTCCTGCTAGCTCATAAGGAATAGAGCCAGAATTCAAATACAAATTTACTCAACCCCTAAAAATATTTTCACTGCATATATTTGAAATGCACTTTTTAGGGATGGGTGTAATTCAATAGAAAATAAAAGGTATGTACATAGAAATAAATGTGGGGAACATTTGAAGATAGCAATAAGAACAGTATGTCAATTCATGCTCCTGGGGGATGAGTATGGTTTGTTCTTTCTGAAGAGTAGGGTTGCTTTGGGGCTAGTGGTGGGAAATGACACAGGAAGGATACTTTAGGCTAGACCAGAAGGCCCTCAGAACTCTGCTAAGGAGTCTGAACATAACCCTCCAGGCAACAGGGACAGGATGAAGGTAGCTGAACTAGGAAGAGGTAGGAGATGCTTTAGAAAGATTAACCTGGCAGCTGTACAAGGTGAATTTGGTGGAATCTTCTGCCTGGGTCTCTGATTCTTTGTTCTCTAATCTGTTAGCCTAAGGCTCTCAATACTCCTGACTTAGCCTAGAAGCCTGGAGACCACTTATGATGTGATCTTAGCATATGCAGGGGTGGGGGATGTGAGGAAAGGAGGATAGAAAGGAAACAGTGAGAGAAGCAGAAAAAAATGATAAATCATCTACAGAGATTTGGTGCCCAACTGTACATGAAAGTCAAGGGAGACGAGTCAAAGATGACTTCAGTTTTAAGCCTCAGTGACTGGGATAATGGTAGTGGCATTAGAAAAATAATGATATTAAGGGAGGAACCAGTTTGAGATGGTCTATTGTTAAGTTTGATTTATGATACATAGAGTTAGGGGTAATGGTGGGAAAGTCAGAAAGAAGAAAGCTAGTAAGCAGCTGGAGATCTGGGAAGGTAGCTCAGGAGACCAGTGAAGACTGGAGGTAATGATTTTATGAGTTATCCCCACAGTGGTATAATCCTTAAAGAATCCGCAGCATGAACCACAACAGCCAAGAGGCAGAAACAGCCTAAATGTCCACTGATGGCTAAAGGAATCAAGTAATCATGGACAGGCATATAGTGGAACATTATTTAGCCTTAAGAGGGAAATCCTGTAGTCATACACTACAATGTGGATGAAACTTGAGGACATCATGCTGAGTGAAATAAGCCAGTCACAGAAGGACTATGTGACTCCACTTCTATGAGGGAGCTAAGTAGCCAAACTCATAGATGCAGAAAGTCAAATGTTGCTGCCAGGGACTGAGGGAGGGGGAAAGGGAAGTTAGTGTTTAATGGGGACAGATTTTCAGTCATACAAATGAAGAAGTCTAGAGATCTGCTGTATAATCTGTATATTACTACTAATAACAATACTGTACACTTAAAAGTTTGTTATGAGGGACTTCCCTGGTGGTCCAGTGGCTAAGACTCTGTGCTTCCAAGGCAGGTCCCAGGTTCCAAGCCCAGTCAGGGAACTAGATTCTACATCCCACAACTAAGGGTTCACACGCTGCAACTAAAGATCCTACACACCACAATGAAGATCAAAATTCTTTTGCGCTGCAATTATAAGACTTGGTATAGTCAAAAACAATATTTGAAAAAGTTTATTAAGAGGGTAGATTTCATGTTAGATTTTTTTGCCAGAATTAAAAAAAAAAAAAGAACTTACAGAAATCATTAAAAAAAAAAATGAAATAGCCAAAGTAGATAAGATACATATTTTCTCTGGAGAAGTGAGAAAACATAGACGCTTAAGAAGAGACTCAGTTTCAGGACAGCATTAGAAAGAAATAGGGAAGGAAAGAGGTTGAAACAGAAAAGAGGAGCTTGTAGGGCCTCAGAGGCTATGAGCAATCGGGTTTCAAGGAGAAGGCTGTGCACTGCAGAAGGAAGAACCAACACCAGAAGTCTTAAGACCCAAGTTGGATTTCTCGCTCTTTCATTTAGATGAATCTCTTTTCTTCTCTGAGCCCCAATTTTCTTGTAGTCATACACTACTTTATCTCTCTGTATAAATGGAAACAAGAATGCCTATCCATACAAAAGCATTTTGTACACTGTGCTAATTGATACAAATGTGGCTTGTGAAGAAATATTTTTTGTTATGGTTTCGCCTTCTTGGCAGCATCAGCTCTCTATTTTTCTTCTACTTGTTTTCATGTAGCTGTACAGTTATGTAGCATAGCCTATCAGTGTTAAACTACTACTGGAAAAAAACATATATGACATTCTAAGAGGAGAATGTCACCTAATGTCTTTTCTTTGAAAGTTACCCCATCATTGGTTTTTCACTAGGCTCTCAAGATGGCATTTCTTTTTGTATCTCTTTTTGTAACTGAGAAGAACCAAGGACTTCTAGTAGGAAACAAAGCCAACTGATTTAGGTCAGTTCATTTTAGACAATGAAAAACAGGAAGTTACCCTTTTAGGTCCAGAGATTTTTTAAAAAGCTACCTGAAAACTTCATTTTTCTAAAGTGTTGCGTTTCCTTGATGGTACTGTGTGTTACAGAGATTTTAGTGAAGTTATAAAGAGCAGATTCAATTGGTATTTAATTCCCAAGCATCACCATTTTAGCTCAGATTTAAACCAGCACTAATCACTTACCTGCAAGGAAGCGGAGCTGGTTCTTCACTTTCATCATTCCATCACCAGAGCCTCCGATGCACTCATCTTCATCATCGCCACAGTCTCCACTTTCAAGCCCTTCCTCATCAAGGTTTTTATCCAGAACTCTACCTTTGGGTACAGACATGGTCCTCAGGAGCTGAAAGAAAACAACCAGGATTGCAGCAACTTTTTGTATTTCTCAGGTAGGTCTAAGACAGTGTGTTGTTAACGGGAAGCATTTCCAAAAGAGCTACACAGAAAGTTTTAAAAATCATTTTCAAACTTACATAGACATACATTGCTTATACTCTTTAGAACTGCATACTTCTGGACCTTTCCATAGCATTTGACATGATTCTCCACTCTTCCACTCTACTTCCACCATCAGTAGCCAGAATGAATATTCTATCAGAACTTTCCCATGTCTTAAGCCTCCGTGGGAGGAAAGTCACTGATGAGGAACTAAGTCATGATAGGCAAAGCATATTTATGGGCTGAGAGAACACCAAGTTCAGAAAAGATGCCTGTCAGAGTCCACTAGATCTATATTTACATTCACCTAATTAAATCAGCAAATGCATCCCACCACATGAAGAAAATGGCAGTGACATTTTATACACATTTAGATGAATACTTATAATTAATTGTTCCATACTAAGTGAAGAGGAGCTAAAAAGCCTCTTGATGAAAGTGAAAGAGGAGAGTGAAAAAGTTGGCTTAAAGCTCAACATTCAGAAAATGAAGATCATGGCATCCAGTCCCATCACTTCATGGGAAACAGATGGGGAAACAGTGGAAACAGTGTCAGACTTCATTTTGGGGGGCTCAAAAATCACTGCAGATGGTGACTGCAGCCATGAAATTAAAAGACGCTTACTCCTTGGAAGAAAAGTTATGACCAACCTAGATAGTATATTCAAAAGCAGAGACATTACTTTGCCGACTAAGGTCCATCTGGTCAGGGCTATGGTTTTTCCTGTGGTCATGTATGGATGTGAGAGTTGGACTGTGAAGAAGGCTGAGCGCTGAAGAATTGATGCTTTCGAACTGTGGTATTGGAGAAGACTCTTGAGAGTCCCTTGGACTGCAAAGGAGATCCAACCAGTCCATTCTGAAGGAGATCAGCCCTGGGATTTCTTTGGAAGGAATGATGCTAAAGCTGAAACTCCAGTACTTTGGCCACCTCATGTGAAGAGTTGACTCATTGGAAAAGACTCTGATGCTGGGAGGGATTGGGGGCAGGAGGAGAAGGGGACGACCGAGGATGAGATGGCTCGATGGCATCACGGACTCGATGGACCTGAGTCTGAGTGAACTCCGGGAGTTGGTGATGGACAGGGAGGCCTGGCATGCTGCGATTCATGGGGTCACAGAGTCGGACACCACTGAGCGACTGAACTGAACTGAACTGAACTGATGCCCTGACCACTTGAAAAACTTAAAAAAATATCTCCATCTTCTACAGTTTCAATAAGATGCTTTGAAATTCATTCTGCTTTATTGTAGATCATATACCTAATAAGAGACATGCCTGTTTTGCTGTGCAGTATCTGGCCTTTCAGTCACATAGTCAATGCCTTTTTAATTTTAGGATGACTTCCACCTCCCAAAGTCTCACCACAGACTCAGAACCCTAGCTCACAGCATGTGGTCTTCTGAGGGCAATTTTACTTTTCCTCACCATCTCTCTCCAAGGCTGTATTCCAACACCCTCTATTCCTACTGTAGCTTCTGCCCCACCATCCATGTTTAGTCCTAAATATCAGTCCACCTCCTACTTTTAAATAATGGACAACAAAAGATGTGGATATGCAGAAAGTGAGACTTTCGCAATTGCAGAACAGGTATCCAAGAAAAGAAATGCTGCATATTTATACAGGCACATTTTGGTTTCCATGGCTTTCACTGTCTGTGTTCACTGTCCCTGCAAAATATACTTTTCTGCTCTCCACCTGTGCTTTAGCTCTTACACCATGATCTACTTGGAACAAGCTATATATCATAGAGAAATGTGACTCTGCAGGTTTGTTTCTCTTTCTAAGCAAAGAAAGAAAAATCCACAACGAAAAGCTTGTTCTTTCCTGGCCAACAGCCTCTAATGGTATCAGTGAAGCCAACCCCTCTATCATCTTCTACTCCAGCACCATCTCCACCATCAAGCTCTAAACACATTTCCTTCTCTACCCTTTACCCCATCCTACACATCTAAACATATAATACAGACACAAAGGCTGGGATAAGCTAGACCAGCAGTTCTCTAACATTTAGAGTTCAGGACCCCTTTATACTCTTATTGGGAATATCAGGGGACTTTTAATTATACAGTTGTATCTATCAACATTACCATCTCAGAAATTACAACTGAGAAATTAAAAGAAATATTTAAAAACTAATTTAAACATAACAAATAAAAAACCCATAACATGTTAACATAAATAGCATTTTTAATGAAAAAGAAATATATTTTCCCCTGACATAAAACCATTAGAAGGAAGGCTGGCATAGTTTTACATTTTTGCAAGTATCTTTAATATCTAGCTTCATATGATACCTGGATTATCATATCTACTTCCCCCTTCAATCTGTTGTTATATGTTGTTTCAGTTGAAACATCTGCAGAAAACCCAGCCTCTCACAGGTATGTAAATGGGAAAAGACAGAAGTATTTTATTAAGAGTAGCCTTTTTCAGATAATTCTGGATATTTTTCATTGAAACTACATAAAAACTCAACAAGTGAAAAAGGTTACTTGCAATGTTGACTATGAAACCATATAAGTAAACTTTTCATGTTATGTTACAGTAAAATCCATTAGTATATTTTGAATTTTGAATGGGCCTTTAACCCATTTTGTCTCATCATGCACAGATCATCTGGAAAATATTGGTTCACTGAGCTCTGCAGGTCTCCCAAATGTTGACACCTTTCATTATATGATATTTTAAAAATCACATTCATTAACATCACCTCCAATCTCATTTTAAAAGTCTTTGAAGCATTGGGAAGCTCTCAAGATCATGGTGGTAGATGCAAGTTTTCCAAAATTTTAATTTACTTTCTAAAGTTTGAATTTTATCCTTGGCAACAAACACTGTCAGTATTTCCTTTAACTGTCAGGCTCTCTTTGTTCCTTTCAAACAAAATGTCTAACAAATACTCAAGCCTGCATAATCATAGTTTGTCAGTAAAAAAGGTTAATTTAGCTCATGGCTTAAATAATCTCACAAATGCTCTTCCTTAAGACACGTATCAACACAGTTCGTAGCATAAGTACCTTACACGTAAGTCAAATGTCATAACACAATATATGTTTTAAAGTTCACTCAATTGTTAAGGTTTAATATATTAATTATTATTACTGCTTTAGCAATGATATCCTTAAGTGGAGTGCCTTTTATTTTCCTGCAAGTGTAATGATTACGAGTACAATTTGGTGTAACTGCCTTGATTCATGCTGTGGTACTGACAGTTGTGCTCACTTGCTTCTGTACCATCAGTGCAAATATCAGCACAGTAAAAAAGGCAAATAATATTTAGTATTGTTGTGCAAGTCATTTTGACTGTCTGGATCCTTGGGTTTCATGGATTACCAGGGTTCATTAACTATTTGAGTACTACTACCTAGACGATAATGTCATTTCAGTTTGACCAAACCACCTTAATTTCTTCCATTACCATTATGAAATGTACGGGAAAAATGCTTTTGACATACACGTTTTAAGAACAATTTTGAAAAATACATCTTTCATGTATGTCACAGATTACCTGAATTAGAATTGTTCACATAAGGGGAATCTGTGGTTAGATATAGCTTTGTGGACTTGCTGTTTCTCAAGCACATCTCACATCTGTGCCTTTTATTAATCCCTTCAGCAAACATTAATTGAGCACCTAATGTGAGTTGTTTTCATTTCCGTCTATTGAAAGCACTCCATCCTTTCAAGCCAAGTTCAAATGTCACTTCCTTAATAAAGCCTTCTTGGCCACCACAGATGGTCATTATAATTCTCCCTTTCCCTCTTCCAGCACTGCTCCCTGTATCTGTACCTCCCAAACAGCACTTTATGAATGCAACCTGGTATTATTTATTGTACATGTGGCTTCACTCCACCACCAGACAGTGAATGCCTTATTTATCTTTGAACCCCATACCATTTAAGGCAGTGTCTGGTACATAGTCGTCGTTTAGTCACTAAGTTGTAGCCAACTCTTTTGTGCTTCTCTGTCCATGGGATTCTCCAGGCAAGAATACTGGAATGGGTTGCCATTTCCTCCTCCAGGGGATTTTCCAGACCCAGGGATCGAACCTGCATCTCTTGCATTGGCAGGCGGGCTCTTTACCACTGAGCTACCAGGGAAGCCCCTGGCACATGATAGGCACTCAGTAGCACTTCAGTGCTATTGAACTGAACCAAAAGGAAGTGGCATGGCATATTTAATTCTCTAAGAGCTACTTCCACAACCTCATAAAAAAGAGAAAGCCAAAGCACAGATGAATTATAGAAAAACTTGTAAATGAATAGCTAAAGGCTTTTGGACGACCCTGGCTAAGATCTGTAGCTAATCTCTGAGAGGCTGTTTTCCAACCTCGTGTACAATGCCTCCAGTATTCTCTGGTATTTCAGTTTCTTTTTTTTTTAAGTGCAATTAAAAAAAAAAACTTTAAAACTTTGCCAGTGAAATTACTTCTTTAGTTCTTAAATTACTCCCACTTGGGTGACAACTTCAGCATTGAAGAAGGATTACAGCACACTTTCCAACGATATTACATAGACGTTGTTGATGAGCCTAACCCTCACACATTAACAAAACCAATCCAAACCTAGAAAGCTACTGTTAATGCAAAAGTCTTAAAGGACTCTGGAGCGCCAGAGTGTTGAAAGAAGGGTAATGTGTCAGTGATGAGGAGATGCCAGTGAGGACTGAATTTAGTACAGCCTGGAATTTGGCACAGAAATCAAATCAGCTAATTACAATTCACAATATTGACCTTTTCATTCCCTCTCTCACTCTTTACAATGTCTTCCAGACTGAACGCTCACTTTATGAAAGGAAAGTTATGAGGACCTTGTACAGTTAACTTCAGGTGCCTAATGCTTTTGATTAACTGTTTGCCATTTTCAAAGGACAATATCCTATTAGCTTTTTAAAAGCCAGGGCTCAGAATAATGATTATTAATGTAAACTATCTTATTAAAACACTGGTCTGATGATTTTGCTCTACGACCCCACTGAAACATTCATTAAACCTGACATTTCTGCCTTGCATCATTCGGCCAGCCTTAGCGAGTAGTACACGAGACCTTTCCACTGTGTAGCTTTTTCCATTTTCTACCCTCCTTGCTACTCTTGACTCACATGAAACTTTCACAGTTGCTTAAATATACAATCAGTTTTTATTTTATGATGTCATATTTTCATTATGTAAGTATTAAAATAGAAAGATGAAAGAAAGGGATATAAGGGGGAAATTCCAATTTCCAAACTTTAAGAACCAGTGTTTGGTTTTCGAGGGTAGGGTTTGTTTCTAACGGCTGTATTTTTACACAGTTAAACTTGCATTTTAGAATTTAGACTGACTCGAGTTAGAATCCTGGCTTTTCCCCTTATTAACGTCTTTTTTCCACTTACTAACTTTGCTGCTTAACCTCCCTAAACCTCAATGTCCTCATCTGTAAAATGAGGAAAATGCCTGTCTCCTAGAATTGTTGTAATGAATAAATGTGATCAATGTAATACTTCAAATGTGTTTAAAACACCTACACAGTGCCCTCCAGGGATCTACCAAAGTCTACCTAACCATTTTCCTAATTTTGAAAATATTACATTGCTTCTAGTTCTTTTGCTCCTATAAATAAAAATGGATCATCAGGAGTATTCAATAGTTCTTTCCATATTTTGGATTATTTCCTTAGTTTCCCATTAGTAGGATTACTGGGTCAAATGGTATGTACATTTTTATACACCATGAGAGTGAATCTTCAATTTCCATCTGAATCACCTAGGATGTTTGTTAAAAACTCCAGCTTCCAGGCCCCACCCACAGAGCTTTTAATTGAGTAGGTCTGAGGTGGAGCACAGCCCCACCCTGCCCTGTCCCCACCTTCCTGTGAGTGAACCACAGATTACACCATAAGGAGGGCTACTCTAATGTTGCCCCACCTCCCGGAAACCCAGTGAAAACGTCTTTGGACAAGAGTCACCTCAGCTCCACAGGTGTCTGAATCCTTAATGCATGTTCTTCAAACCATTTTATTAAAAATCTGATGATTTTCTTTTTACTTAGGTATGGACATCATGACCTTTTGTCTTTGTAGTTAATGAAAATACTCTTGTGTAAAGTGAGTGACTTCAGGATTACAAAGGGAAATATTTAAGTTTCCTTGGAAGAGGTATTCAGGGTTGTGTGATAAAAGGAAACAAGCCTCGAATAATTACTTAAAATTAGAACCACAGCATAAAAGCAAAAAAGGCTTTCTAGAGTACAGCAATTTCATGTTCTTAAAACCATAACCAAGATAACAAAAGAACACTGCAGCATGGGACAGTGTGATTTGGCCAAAGCTCTTTTCATGCTTGGTTGACAGGAGAACAAAGATCAAACGACGTACTTGTTGTTCTTAGGGGGATCAAATATGCTGAAATTATACCAGAGAGAGCAGCAATTCTCGATCTGCCTATATGGTATAAGTAATGTGCCTCTTGGAATTATCTTGATTGTAAAGATATGGACTTTATGAGCCACACGCTTTGCTAGGACTTAACATATGTTCTTTCATGTAATCCTCAAATCCACACTATCAATTTGTATAAACAAGGAAGATTGTCATCCCCATTTCCCATGTCAAGGCAGGCTTGGAGAGGAGATAAGACTAGACCAAGCACTAAATAAGTGATAGAGTCCTCATAAAAATATAGTCTTCTGCTTCCAAGTCCGCAGGTCTTCAAAAACAAAACACCTATGCTCTCTTACGTAAAGACATCAATTAATGGGGCCTTTACTCACATTTTTTGTCATCTTGACTTCTCTACGGAAGATAATTTCCAGTTCAATCTCATTTTCTCAGATACTATCCATGAACTATACCTTGATGGGAAAGCCTTCTGTTATTGGCTGGGAGAGCTGGTTGGGGGACAGGGGTGGAGGGGGGAGATAATGACATCAGATGCCTCCTGCTTTTTTTCCCAGCCTTGCATCTCCTGTGTCTTAATGAATCAAACCATCTTATCACAAACACGTTTGTTTTGAAAAGCTTCAGACAGCTGGGCTTCCCTGGTGGCTCAGACTGTAAAGCATCTGCCTGCAATGTGGGAGACCCGGGTTTGATTCCTGGGTTGGAAAGATCCCCTGGAGATGGATCTCTTTTTTCCAGCACTCTTGCCTGGAAAATCCCATGGATGGAGGAGCCTGATAGGCTACAGTCCATGGGGTGGCAAAGAGTCGGACACGACTGAGCAACTTCACTCACTTTCAGACAGCTGGTTAGAATAGAATGGAGAATTCCATCACTGCTGCTACATGGCTATGAGTTTTCTTGACTTCAAGTACTTTAGCATTTTAAAAATAAAGGACAAATAACAAAGTAGATACTACAAATATGGGGCCTGGTACATATTTTGAGGATTTAGCTAGTTTTGTCTCTTTTGGCCACTCACATACCTCTCTCTAGGCATTTTTCAAAATATCTGGAATCCAGGTTACCTTTTAAAGCTATTGAGCTGGGCTTACAAAACTGATTTTGAACTATTTGGGTGCTCAGCATTATACAACCTGCAAGGAATGCTTTGGGGGCTCGGCTTTCCATGTCCACAGCAATGTAAATACATGCTTTACTGTTTGCATTTGAGTAGCATAAGCTAATGGGAAACAAATGTAGTGCCTCCAATGAATCCCAGCTTTGGAGGAATGCCATTATTATTTATACGTTGTACACATCCACGAGACCTAGGGCACGTGACCTCTGCTTTGCGTGCACAGTCTCTTTGAACTAATGCACCAAACCACAGCCACAACTAATTGGAAACAATTGCAACTCCACACGTTTGAGAAGAAGCCAGAACCAAAGTGCACAGGGCTAGAATGAATGGCTATATAGGCACTTCACACATTGGAGAGGCAATAAAGTATAGCCCTTAAGAGTGTGAGCTCTGGAATCTGACCAGCATGGATTTGAGTCTCTACTCAGTGTATTTACTATCTGTGTTACTTTGGGCAAGTCACTCAACCTCTTCGAGTTTCAGTTTCCATACCCATAAAATAGAGGATAATGCTATTTATTAACTTCACAGGGTTGTTGAAGATTTAAATTCAATAGTACCTTTCACCTTTCATAGTCCCGTGTAGCTTTCTTTCATAGAACTTTACACAGTTTGTAATTATATAGTCCCCTGTTGCACCCCCACTAACAGAAGAAATAACCGTCTGTTTCGATTACCAGTGTGTAGTGCAGTGTTTGGTAAAAAGCAAACATTTACTAAATATTCATTAAATGGATGAATGAATAAATAGAAGAATGGGTATAAAGTGCTTAGCACATTGCCTGGCAAGGCTCAAAAGTGTTAACTCTGTTGCTGAGGTTGATGGTGATGACTGTAAAGATGAGGAAAGGGAGGAAGAGGAGAAGCAGTAGCAGGCACAGTAGCCCTCATGTAGAGCTTATTACAAATGCCTTGTGAAGCAAAACAAATAACACTCCATGGCCAAATACGGAGGCACCAGGAGAGAGGGTGGGTGAAATGTTTTTAAGAGTCTGGGGAAAGCCTTCTAGATGCTCCCAGGAAGATAAGGGTCTGTGCACTAGGATGCATGCAGAGAGAGAAATGTGCAGTAATAAATAGCAATGGGACCTGTCAGAGGCTATGCTTTCATGTGGAGTCAAGTCAGAAGGCCACCCACACCCAGATACACTCTTGCCTGGGCATTGCTTCCACTTCTGCCTCTTACCCACAGCACATGCTTTCTCTACCACTTCTAGCTTCCCTGATTATTACTTGATGTTTGTTAATGTAATGGAAACATGTGAAAAACAGTCCTCCCAATTCAGTAAGTACCTGGATAGTAAAACAAGTCAGGATGTGAGAGAAGCAAACTTGGGATGAAATTAAAACTATTCCTATGGGGCTCCCTCCCAGTGGTAGAAAAGGTTCTCTGCAGTTTTAGGAAGCTGTCCACGGCCTTAAAATAAAAATAGCCCCAATAATATTACTAATAGCTTAGAACTATAGAGTTTTATACTTTTCTAAGAGGAGGCAAGGAGAAGGAAATGGCAACCCACTCCAGCATTCTTGCCTGGAGAATCCCAGGGACGGAGGAGCCTGGTGAGCCACAGTCCATGGGGTCGCAAAGAGTAGGACACGACTGAGCGACTTAACTTAAGCTTTGTTACTCTAAGCAAGTTATTCTTTCACCTCTCTGAGTCTTATATTTCTTATCTATAAAATGTGTTTAATAATACCTATTCCTGTCTCCCACATTGCATTATCACGAGGATAAAATGAGGTAATCCATGTAAAGCACTAAGCTTAGTATCTGGCATATAGTAAGTAGTTACACAATAGTGTATTAAATTTTATATTAAAATAAGACATTTATAAGATCTGAATCTCTGAAGAGGATGAATTCTGAATTTTTGGTTCCAGTTAACATTCAGCTATGGCCTGGGTAAGATTTGTTCTGTGGAACACTTGTTTAGTCGCTCAGTCATGTCCGACTCTTTGCAATCCTATGGACTGTAGCCCACCAGGCTCCCCTGTCCATGGAATTGTCTAGGCAGGAATACTAGAGTGGGCTGCCAACCCCTTCTCCAGGGGATCTTCCCAATCCAGGGATGAAAGCCATGTCTACTGCACTGGCAGGCGGATTCTTCACTACTGGGAAGCCTCTAAGCTCTCAATAAACCTTAGCTATGGTGCCATTGCTATCAGCATTTCATTATTTGTATAATTAAAGGCATTTCTATCTTCTCAGTGGATCCATCCTGCACCCCTGTAAGGCAGCAGGGCAAGTATTATTAGGTTCATTTTTATAAATAAAGAACTTGGAGCTGAGGGATATGTGAGGCAATGTACTCATTTTTACCTTGAAAAAGTTCAAGTGTAGGTACTTCAACGTGGTTAGGATTTGGAATGGGGCCGGGGGCGGGGGTGGGTTTGTACTCCAGCATTAAATTGGAAGGGTATGGCTCTGGGACTAGCACAGTTCCTGACACATAACAGATGCTTAGGAAATGCTTGGTGATCAAAAGAATGAATGAAGCAAAGGGCTAACAAAATAAACAAGCCATTTATTCACCGAATTTGGTTCTCTCAATCTCCCTCTCTTCGACCCTGGTCTGATAAGCCATTGCTATTGCTTTCGCATGGTTTTAGCTGATTCCTGCCAGGGAGCCCTGGATATACTGAGGCTAGACAGATGTACAGATATACTGAGTGACTGACTGTGAGCAGGTCCTTTACTCCTCCCTGGCTGAGGAAGCCCCCTCCTCTGATAAAGTGGGATAAAGTGAAAGAAGGCAGGAAATTAATCTTTTAAGCAAATGAATCAACTAATTCAAAGGAGGTAGCCAAAACTAACCAAAGCACTAAGGGGGCTGAACATGGTTCCTTAAGGCTACCTGGTGAGCCTCTTCCAATCCCCAGATGAGTCTTCTGTTTCTAGATTAGTTGGCCTAATGGGGGTCAATTCCGTGCTCTGTAATGACCTCCTTTACTGTCTCTAGCAATACTAGAATAAATCTCATTTTAGGGGTCCAAAAGCCCCACAAGCACAGTTCTGGTTATAAGGCTGGAGTCAAGGCTGGGCTAGCCTCCAGGAGCTGGCCAGATTGGGCTGATTTGCCAGTGTGGCCGCAAAACGCAAATACAGCAGGGTAACCTTTCAGGCCGCCAAGTCCAGTTTTCCTTAGAAGGCATTCAACCCTGGCCACCACCATTGTTGAAGATGAGTGACTTTTTGTCCCCATGTCAGTGTTAAATTGTGACAAGTCTCAGGGATGAAATATATCTTCTCTTCTGGAAATGAAAACTTACTTTGAAGACATCTGTGAAACCCCATGGCCCTACTTGGTTTCCAAAGGAATCACCTTGTTAGATGTGGGAGGGCCACTGATGGAGGGTGAAGGCCCCAGGGTGAGCGTATACCAGGAGAGCACGTTTCCTCAGGAACTGAGGGTACACAGACATCATCTGCGCATTTACTGTTGCCCTAGTGTATAAATGGGACTCATTCCAAATAGATATTTTGTGGTTATACTTTTGGGAAATGAGAAATCTTGCCTCTAAAAATAACCTCTGTGAATGAACCACAGCAGCTATGTCATCAAGCCCAGGGCTTTAAGAGCAGAGGGTTTACCATCTTTCAGAAGGAGGCCCACCAAGGGTTAGTGAGATGGCTCTAGTTTTCCTGTGAGGGCTTCCTGACTTTAAAGGTGAGGTCTAGATCAGGGTAGATAAATAGGTTTCCAGTGAAAACCGTTTTCCTTCTCTGGTGTACTCTTAGAAAAATATTAATTTCAAATATTCTTCAGATAATTACGGTTGCATTGTATTATTCTGAAGTGTAATAAATGGCCTGGTGCCTCTGATACAAGTAAATTAGCTGGGACTTGATGAAAAACTAGATTCTGAGTTTTTCTAGTTATTTTTTCCTTGGAAATCAGAGCGTTTTAAACCCTTCCCTTTCCAAGCTTTAGGCTGTAGATTCCTAAGAGGGAAGGAGTCTCCCACAGGAAACAGAAAGCATGAGTAAAATTATCTTAATAATCATATCTAATCACATACTTTTAAAGGTTGAAATAGATGAATCAACAGATTTAAAGGTTGAAACAGATGAATCAAAAGGATGATGCTCTTCAACAATGTTCATAGCAGCATTATTCACAATAGCCAAGACATGGAAGCAACTTAAATGCCCACTGACAAATGAATGGATAAAGAAGATGTGGTAATACACATACATACATATACATATACATACATACAAAGGCATATTTGTCATAAAAAGAATGAAATAACACAAAATACACCAACATAGATGAATCTATAGATAACCATATTAAGTGAAGTAACCCAAAGACAAATATCATATGATATCATTTATATGTGGAATGTAAACTAGGATACAAATGAACTTATTTACAAAACACAAATACTTTTAGAAATTCCACCTGCAGAAGTTTCTCCTGGGTTGATTGTATATACTTATGAAATAACTGCTACTTAACCTTTGGCTAAACTATCCTTCACACTCACCTTTCATCCCCTAAATAAAACACTCACTCATTTAGGATATGGAAATACTTGCCACTTGGTAGCACACCTTAGATTAATTTCACTTCTCTGAAGTAAATAAGCAGAGTTGGAGTCTACAGATATAATCATTTTCATCGCCATCTGGGTTTCTCTAATCATTGCTTCTTATTCTTAAATTCCAAACCTCATCAAGCGTTTCTCCTATTGCCTCTGCCTAGGAATCCATTTCTCAGACAGGCCCCTTGTTTTTCTTAAAAAGCTCATTACGATTTAACCACAAGGTCTGGGAAGAGCACCATGTAGCCAAGTCCAGCTAATTTGTACTCAGTGTTGGGCAGAGCTTGATTCTGTGCTATTTTGGTGATGTATATGCCCCAGAGATTATGATGAATTATTTTCCTTGTTGGCTTTTTGGTGGATGGGGTATGTACATTTTGCTTGCTACTAGAACTGAAGAGCTTGGCTGGCTATCTTACCTGAGTTTCTTCTCTATTTCACACAACTATTTGGTGGTGATGGCAGTGATAGAGTAGCAGGAATAGGAGAATGTAAGTGTGGGAGGGAAAAGGACAGTTTATGACAGGCTGCAGCCAACACATATTTATAATTTCACCTTTGTTTCTCTTCATTGAGCTCAGTAAGAAAGAATGGCTTTATCAGTTCTAACATGGACTTGTCCACCATCTTCTGAGACTCTTTTTAGTCATATTAACATTTTGTTAAATAAACCTGTTTCCCTCCCCACAATGTTTAACCTCTTTTGATACAGAAGGTAATATGCACACATTCTGAACATCCTGTTTATTCAACACATTTCTGGATACAGCCATGGTAATTTTCATTTTTGAAGAAATTAGCTCATATGCCTATGCAACAGGTAAGGAGATGATTGGGAAGCAGAGAACTTACCTCTCAGAGAATCGTGTCCAATGTAAGAAATGGGGATATTAGGTGTATTGAGCACCCTAAAGTCGTCAGCATTATATTCAACCTGTTACTAAGGGAATCAGGTCATAGACCTGGAATGGTAAGTGAGTTCGAAAGGACCTGAGAGATCATATGGTCCAATCCCATTTTACAGATGAGCACAGCAAGCCCACACAGACAATTGTTAGTAGAGCTTTTCAACACACCAGTGCTGCCTAATCCTTGGGGATATCACAGGAGAATCAGTTGACAGCAGGTAGGAGAGAGGCAAAGGGACTTGCAAAATAACTTTAAAAACAGAGGCTTCCCTTGTGGCTCAGCTGGTAAAGAATCCACCTGCAATGCGGGAGACCTGGGTTCTATCCCTGGGTTGGGAAGATCCCCTGGAGAAGGGAAAGGCTACCCACTCCAGTATTCTGGCCTAGAGAATTCCATGGATTTTATAGTCCATGGGGTCACACACAAAAAAGAATAAATAAATAAATAAAAAATAAAAACAGGAAGGAGGGCGATGAGGTTTTTTTCTCCTGGATCCTTAGTAGTAGCCAAAGCACAGGCTACGAAGAGGACAGCGTAGCTCCTGAGAACTTGGCAGCCAGTTTCCAGGTTGGCGTGGGTAAGGGGTAATAATAGAACATGAAGCCTGCCCTCAAGAAGTATATAGTCCAAAAGCAGTTCTTCTCTAGAAGGTGTAAAAAGCAGTGGAATAACACCTTCCAAAGTCCTCATCTTATCCATTTCCGATTAGTTGCATAAATTCATCTACCCAAGTATTGGTACTTCTTTATTTTCTCCCATTCATCTCTTCCTGTCTATTCCCAAATAATTCTGGTTGAAAATATCTTAGAGAGGCTCAATCATACTGAAATCCTTGCAATTGCACTCAATTACACATAATTCCATTTTGTTTCCTACTCTCATTACATTTAAGCATTTTGTTAAAATAAATGGTAAACTCCTAAGTTATGGTAGCTTTCAGCTAAATTGAAACTTGAAATATGTTGCTGTCCTGAAGATTAGGTTTGGTAGGCTGGTTATAACCTTTATATCTTTAAATAACAATTATATTTGGGGACTACCATGATATTTCAGATGGTCGACATCTTGTGTTTTCATGGTTCCAGAAAGAGACAGGAATATGTAGTGTAACCATCAGTGATGTTGTATGTAGTGATTCTACAAGTTGGAACTAAATTCCAGCATCATTATTTGTCAGTTAACAGTGCAAAGACTTTCTGCTATAAATACATCACCCACAGCTCCAGAGACAAAGTGTTCAACAAATTTACACACTGAGGTACTCACACTTATGCAGATACCTTAATTCATGGAAAACAAGTGCATAACTGCCTTAATTAGTAATATAAACCTAGAGGGCCATAGGGGTTTACAGGAAGCTGCTGTTACTGCTAAACAAATTCTTCTCCTTTCCCAAACATGACCCGAGTCCAGGTCACCCCCAACTTGACTTCTATTTCTTATTCTAGTTACACAAGCCAGAAAAAATATTTTCTATCAGCTCAGCTGGGAAAATAGATCCTTCACTTTTGTCTACACTACCTCCCTTTTAGAGGAGCAAATCATTCCCTATATTGCTTTGTGAAATTCCACTTTCTAGCTCTATGTTAAATAATTATCCAAACCTACTATTTCTAACAGCTCTGCATTTAAAATCAAAGACAAAGGGAGAATTATTAAAGCAGTGAGAGAAGCAACTTATCATGTACAAGCAATAATCAATAACATTAACAACCAATTTCTCATTGAAAACCAAGAAGCCAAAGACAGTGGGATAACAGATTCAAAACACTGAAAAAAAATTTAAAGACCCTGATGGGCTTCCCTGATGGCTCCATGGTAAAGAAGCCACTTGCCAATGCAGGAGCTGTAGGAGACTGTGGGCTCATCCTTGGGTCAGGAAGATCCCCTGGAGAAGGAAATAGTAACCCACTCCAGTATTCTTGTCTGGAGAATCCCATGGCCAGAGGAGCCTGGGGGGCTACTGTCCATAGGGTCACAAAGACTTGGATATGACTGAGCATGCACGCAAAAATTCTATATCCAGCAAAACAGTCTTTCAAAAAACTGAAGACATTTCTGGAAAAACAGTAAGGGAGTTTGTTATTATTAAACATGCCTTCAAGAAATGGTAAAGGGAATCCTTTCAGCTGAAATGAAAAGATAATAGGCAGGCTGATTCTTTACTACAAGCGCCACCTGGGAAGCCCAATTGTTACAGTTAAGATGTTAACTGTAATCCACAGGAAACTACAAATAAAATAATTTTTAAATGTGATAAAATAGATGACAAGGGAATGAAATTACAAACTAGAAAATATTTAATGCAAAAGGCAGTAATGGAGAAATAGAAAGAAAGAGACATAAGATATGTAGAAAACAAGCAAGATGATAGATGTGAATCCTATTATATCAATGTGACATTAACCGTAATTGGATTAAACTCTCCAATCTAAAGGCAGAGATCTAATTATAAACTGCCTATAAGAGACACACTTCATACTCAAAGATAAAAAATAGGTTGAAAGTAAAAAGATAAGAAAATATACTATGCAAAGAGAAACTTAAAAAGAGCTAGAATTGTTATACTAATATCAGATAAGATATTTTAAGACAAAAATTGGTACTATAGACAAAGAAGTTCCTTTTTTAAACAACACTGAGGCTCAATACCAATCATTTACAATTATAAATGTATATGCATCTAACAACAGAACTTGAAAAGACATGAAGTAAAAACTTGACAGAATGGAAAGGAAAAGCAAGCAATTTAAAAATAATAACTAGGGGCTTCTCTGGTGGCTCAGTGGTAAAGAATCCGTCTGCCAATGCAGGAGACATTTGTTCGATCCCTGATCTGGGAAGAACCCACATGCCATGGAGCAACTAAGCCCATGCACCGGAACTATTGAGCCAGTGCTCTAGAGCCCAGGAGTCATGACTACTGTGGACAGAGGAGCCTAGTGGGTCATGTGAGGAGAAGGGCCAACAAGGAGAAGAAACATTGCTAGTCCTGATATGACAAGGGCCTGTAGAGTTTTAGCACATGATGAAACACTGGGAAAAAGAATTCAGTAAACAGTTGTCATTTGGCTAAATTCTTGAGGTAGAAAATGAAAATGATTCCTAAACCATGAATAATGTATTGGAAAATTATGGTTTCCTGGGGAGTTGAATTCACTCCTACTGTTAATAATAATAGTGCTGTGCGAATGACTCTCTGGATACCAAGTGGGAAACTTGGTAAATGAGGTTGTTATATTTCTGAAATTTCCATCATATTTCCAGTTTCATCTTACAAGGAAATATTATCATCTGATGCTTTTGGAACATGGCTATACTCTTTCCTTTAAACTAACAGTGCTAGCTTTCTGATAAGTACAAATTCAACAAAAGCCTACTTCTAAACCTGGTTGGATGATTCAAAGCTTTATCTGTTCCAATCCATAGGTAAATTAAGATACCACATGTAATATTTTGGAGCCTATTTTTACACAAACAGAAAAATGATAAATTCTAAATACATTTCAAACATATAAGGAAAACAAATGATTCTATGGACAATCTCTCTATGGGGATTGCTTCCTCGGGCTCTGAGTTAACAGACTGCCCTGTGGGCATTGGCTTTAGGAGTACAGCCATTCTGTACTGCTTATTCCAAGTACTACACAGTTATGAAACTACTAACTCTCTTTATGAAAGAGCTGCCTACTAGGCTTCTTGTTTGCACCACTACATCTGGTTGACATCTGTCAATCATACCAGGAACCTGGAGTCTAGGACAAGGGGAAGATATGGCTTAATCAGTTTGCCTTTTAGTGTTGATGGGTTAGGCATTTTAACAATAGTTAACGCCACCTTTATTTTTGTTGTTGTTACTATCGTTTATAACTTTTGCATCTGAGGTTGCTGTGTAGATAAAGTTTAGCTATATTAAAACAACTAGACATTCCCATGGAAAAGCAATGCAAAAAAGCAAAATGGCTGTCTGAGGAGGCCTTACAAATAGCTGTGAAAAGAAGAGAAGCAAAAAGCAAAGGAGAAAAATAAAGATAAGCATCTGATTGCAGAGTTTCAAAGAATAGCAAGAAGAGATAAGAAAGCCTTCTTCAGCAATCAATGCAAAGAAATAGAGGAAAACAATAGAATGGGAAAGACTAGAGATCTCTTCAAGAAAATTAGAGATACCAAGGGAACATTTCATGCAAAGATGGGCTCGATAAAGGACAGAAATGGTATGGACCTAACAGAAGCAGAAGATATTAAGAAGAGGTGGCAAGAAGACACAGAAAAACTGTACAAAAAGATCTTTGTGACCAAGAGAATCACGATGGTGTGATTACTCACCTAGGGCCAGACATCCAGGAATGTAAAGCCAAGTGGGCCTTAGAAAGCATCACTACGAACAAAGCTAGTGGAGGTGATGGAATTCCAGTTGAGCTATTTCAAATCCTGAAAGATGATGCTGTGAAAGTGCTGCACTCAATATGCCAGCAAATTTGGAAAACTCAGCAGTGGCCACAGGACTGGAAAAGGTCAGTTTTCATTCCAATCCCAAAGAAAGGCAATGCCAAAGAATGCTCAAACTACTGCACAATTGCACTCATCTCACACGCTAGTAAAGTAATGCTCAAAATTCTCCAAGCCAGACTTCAGCAATACGTGAACCGTGAACTTCCAGATGTTCAAGCTGGCTTTAGAAAAGGCAGAGGAACCAGAGATCAAATTGCCAACATCTGCTGGATCATCGAAAAAGCAAGAGAGTTCCAGAAAAACATCTACTTCTGATTATTGACTATGCCAAGGCCTTTGACTGTGTGGATCACAATAAACTGTGGAAAATTCTGAGAGAGATGGGAATACCAGACCACCTGACCTGCCTCTTGAGAAATTTCTATGCAGGTCAGGAAGCAACAGTTAGAACTGGACGTGGAACAACAGACTGGTTCCAAATAGGAAAAGGCTATATACTGTCACCCTGCTTATTTAACTTATATGCAGAGTACATCATGAGAAACACTTAGCTGGATGAAGCACAAGCTGGAATCAAGATTGCCGGGAGAAATAGCAATAACCTCAGATATGCAGATGACACCACCCTTATGGCAGAAAGTGAAGAGAAACTAAAAAGCCTCTTGATGAAAGTGAAAGAGTGAAAATGCCGGCTTAAAGCTCAACACTCAGAAAACGAAGATCATGCCATCTGGTCCCATCACTTCATGGCAAATAGATGGGGAAACAGTGCTAACAGTGTCAGACTTTATTTTTGGAGCTCCAAAATCACTGTAGATGGTGACTGCAGCCATGAAATTAAAAGCCACTTACTCCTTGGAAGGAAAGTTATGACTAACCTAGACAGCATATTCAAAAGCAGAGACATTACTTTGCCAACAAAGCTCCATCTAGTCAAGGCTATGGTTTTTCCAGTGGTCATGTATGGATGTGAGAGTTGGACTGTGAAGAAGGCTGAGCACCGAAGAATTGATGCTTTTGAACTGTGGTGTTGGAGAAGACTCTTGAGAGTCCCTTGGACTGCAAGGAGATCCCACCAGTCCATTCTGAAGGAGATCAGCACTGGGTGTTCTTTGGAAGGAATGATGCTAAGGCTGAAACTCCACTACTTTGGCCACCTCATGCAAAGAGTTGAGTCACTGGAAAAGACTGATTCTGGGAATGATTGGGGGTAGGAGGAGAAGGGGACGACAGAGGATGAGATGGCTGGATGGCATCACGGACTCGATGGACATGAGTTTGAGTGAACTCCGGGAGTTGGTGATGGACAAGGAGGCCTGGCGTGCTGCGATTCATGGGGTCGCAGAGTTGGACACGACTGAGCGACTAAACTGAACTGAACCCATCTCAACACCTGCATTGGGGTTGTTTATGTAGTTGATGGCCTCTCCCAAGAAACTCTTTAAACCCACTTATTCCAGTTCTAACTATTCTAATATACTAAGACTCCCTGAAGAGAACAATGAAATAAACCACTGGTTGACATCAGACTCCCAAGTGAGTTGCTCAGTCATGTCTGACTCTTTGTGATCCCATGGCCTGTAGCCCACCAGGGTCTTCTTTCCATGGAATTTCCCAGGCAAGAATACTGGAGTGGGTTGCCATTTCCTTCTCCAGGGGATCTTCGCAACCCAGGGATCAAACCTGACTTTCCCACATTGCAGGAAGATTCTTAACCATCTGAGCTACCAAGTGTGAGTCCCATAGATTACAGACTAATGACTGCCAAGGTTGACATCAGAAGCGTCATCCTAATGACTGGTTGATTGTTGATAGCTCTTAAACTGGTTAATGGCGCATGACCTTAAATACATACACACCAGTATGTTAATTAGCAAGTGAATATGAACGTTACCAAAAAGTACCCCACCCCCATTTTTTATGCAACATATATTTTATCTATATTATTCCTATCAAGTAAACTATTTCCTGGTTTTTATTAAGCAACATAGCTTGTGTATCATTTATAAATACACAGTTCCTATAAAACCTGGTAATTCACAATAACAATTCCCTTCAGAATCTGAATAAATCGGCTATAGGCATCCGCACAAATCAAAGCCACCAAGTAATTCCAGCGGATATATTTGACCTAATTGCTGTATGTTTACACATAAAACAAAAATGTCACATTATAGTTGACTGTACATTCTTACATGCTGTGAATGCTGATTTATTTCAGGTTTTAAGTTTCATGTTCAGCCTACAAATTGTATTACCTAAGAGAAATTGCATTCTGGCTTTCAAATAAAAACCCTTGTTATTTGCCTGTCTAATAAATTATAAACAAGTTTGATCTGGATTCATAGCTATATTGGGCCCCTGCAGATCATCTTCTAATGGGGTAGCACAGTGTACTGCAAAGGACAGGCAGGTCTTCTTGTCTTTGACACTCTCTGGGTCTTGGGGGAAATCTCTTCCCTTCTCTGAGCCTTGGTTTCCCCAAATATATAACAAAGGGTTTAGAATGCGTGAGCTCCAAGTTTTATTCTAGCTCTGACAGGCTATGATTTTTAGAGATTGTTAAGAAGAGTTAAGGACAGGAAAAGGGGAAATTATTTTGGAATGATTCTTTGTGAAACAGACTTGAGTTTTGGGGACTCAGAATTTTTGTGTATGTGGCAATGCAAGGAAACCTGATCTAATTTTAGCTTCAACACAGTAAGGAATAATTGCTAATCAAATGTTAATAAAATGCTTACAGGCTTTAGGTCTGGAAAAGTCATTTTAAACACTTAGAAAAACAATCGGGAATGTCAGCTGTTTTTTCACCTGTTCCTAGAGGAAATTCTTGGCTTTTAACTATGACATCCTCCTTTAACTCAACTACACTACATTTAAACCTACTAACAACCTCTCGTTTTGAATTACACAGCAAGATATTCAACCCAGAGAACTGTCTTTCCCTTGACCTGAATCCTGTTCATCCAAAGGTTCCAGCACTGCATTGAAGTTCCTGCTTAGGAGGGCCTGCTGTCTATGCTAGAATGACTGGATGCCTTAATGAAACTGTGAAGTGAAGTCGCTCAGTCATGTCTGACTCTTTGCGACCCCATGGACCGTAGCCTACCATGGGATTTTCCAGGCAAGAGTACTGGAGTGGATTGCCATTTCCTTCTCTAGAAAATCTTCCCAACCTAGGGATCGAACCTGGGTCTCCTGCATTGTAGGCAGACGCTTTACCATTTGAGCCACCAGGGAAGTCACAATGAAACCATGAAACTTTATAATTAGAGATAGAAAAGATTGTCCCCTCCCTAAGAATATTTTCTACGCTTGATGGCCTCCTCTCTCAAATGCCAAACTTCAGGGCTGAACTTGCAAGCAGGCAGAAGAGTTGGTTGTGGACAAGCAGAGAGGTGCTGGGTGGCACTGTGTCCCCAAATCTTTTCCTTCTTAGGTACTTGCAGGGCTTGACATTCCAACTCTAGAGACACATTCCTTTGGGATAAACATTGATCATCTCAGGTGTCTTCCTGAAATAAAATGTCTGTTGGAGAGGTAAGTTATTAAATCACCAACACTTTGTAGTAATATTTCCTAGGGTGAAATCCTTATTTTCCCTTGTTCCATAATACTGTGGAAAAAGAGATCCATGGTCAGATAAGTTGAGAAAACACATTATGTTACATCTCTTCATGAAGTGTCATAATGCATATTAGCATAGTAATGGTTCTAAGTCCTGATGTAAAAAAATTTTATTTCATTCACTGTTTAATCCTTAGGTGAGCATATGGAATGCTTCTGAAAAAAATTTAAATTGTGGTCCAATACATATAACAGTTACCATCTTAACCATTTAAAAATATATAGTTCACTAGTATGGAGAAGGAAATGGCAACCCACTCCAGTACTCTTGCCTGGAAAATCCCATGGAGAGAGGAGTGTGGTAGGCTACAGTCCATGGGGTCGCACAGAGTCAGACACGACTGAGCGACATCACTTAATGTTATGCATGCTCACATTGCTGTGCACCCAATTTCCAGAACATTTTCATTTTGCAAAACTAAAACTTCTCATCCATTAAAGAACAACTTCCCATTTCTCCCTTCTCCCAGCCCCTGGTAACCAATGTTCTAATTTCTGTCTCTATGAATTTGACTCCTCTAGATACTTCATGTAAGTATAATAATATGGTATTTGTCCTTTTGTGCCTGGCTTATTTCATTTAGCATAATGCCTGCAAGGTTCATCCATGTTGTAGCAAGTGAGAGGATTTCCTCCAAGGCTGAATAATATTTCATTGCATGTACATATTACATTTTGTTTATCCATTTATCCACTGATGGACATTTGGGTTTCTCTTACCTCTTGGCTATTGTAAATAATGCTGCTAAGAACGTGGGTGTGCAAATATCTCTTTGAGATTCTGCTTTCAATTCTTTTGGATATATACTCAGAAATGGAATTGCTATATCATATGATAATTTAATATTTAATTTTTTGAGGAATCACCATACTGTTTTCCATGGTGGTTGCACCATCTTACATTCCCATCAACAGGGCACAGGATCCCAGTTTCTCTACCATCTTGAGAACACTTGTTATTCACTATTTTTTTTTTGACAGTAGGCACCCAAAAGGGCTTCCCTGGAGGCTCAATGGTAAAGAATTTGCCTGCCAATGCAAGAGACTAGAGTTTGATCCCTGGGTCAGGAATATACCCTGGAGAAGGAAATGGCAACCCACTCCAGTATTCTTGCCTGGGAAATCCCATGGACAGAGGAGCCTGACAGGGTCGTTAAGAGTCAGACATGACTTAGCAACTGAACAACAACAACAAGGCACCCGAATAGGTGGATCTCATTGTGGTTTTGATTTGCATCTTCCTAATGATGCTTTTGAACTGTGGTGTTGGAGAAGACTCTAAAGAGTTCCTTGGACTGCAAGGAGATCCCACCAGTCCATCCTAAAGGAAATCAGTCCTGAATATTCATTGGAAGGACTGATGTTGAAGCTGAAACTCCAATACTTTGGCCACCTGATGTGAAGAAATGACTCATTTGGAAAGATCCTGATGCTGGGAAAGACTGAAGGCAGGAGAAAGGAACAACACAGGATGAGATAGTTGGATGGCATCGCTGACTCAATGGACGTGAGTTTGAGTGAACTCCGGGAGTTGGTGATGGACAGGGAGGGCTGGCATGCTGTGGTTCATGGGGTCGCAAAGAGTCAGACATGACTGAGTGAACTGAACTGAATGATTAGTGATTTTGAGCATCTTTCCATCTGCCTGTTGAAAGAACTTTTTTAAATACCACATCAATAAAATTTCTGGGAAACACACTCAGAGGTATATTACTAGAGCAGATGAATGATAATGACTGCTTTTCAGGAAAGAGGAATTTTTGTCCATTTATTTTAAGAGCAACTAGTATTTATTAGTTTGAAGGTAACACATATACAGTTAGTATATGTCCAAACAGTGATTATGTCTGGGTGGTAGGATTAGGAGTGAATTATTTTATTTTTACTTTTATGTAATTTCTAAATTTCTACAATTAACCTGTATTAAGTAATTTTTAAACTCTAGTATGCCGCTGCTGCTTAGTAGCTTCAGTCGTGTCTGACTCTGTGTGACCCTATCAATGATAGCCTGCCAGGCTCCTCTGTCCATGGAATTCTCTAGGCAAGAATACTGGAGTGGGTAGCCATTTCCTTCTCCAGGGGATCTTCCCAACCCAGGGACTGAACCCAGCTCTCCTGCAGTGCAGGCAGATTCTTTACCATCTGACCCACCAGGGAAACCCAAACTTTAGTATACTTGATGATAAATAGCTAGAGTGCAGCACTGTGCTAGCTGTTTTGGCCATAGCACTCAGCTTCCAATGATCCTTTTCTTGTCACAATTTTTATGTTCTTGTGCTCCATTTAGCCGTTTCTTAGGTTCTGACTTATATAATTTGTTAATTATTCTCTGTGCGTGAATATTGACAGCTTCAATACTTGCAAGATCTTTAGGGGAAGGCACTGTGTTTTATATTTCTTTTGCATAGCCCAGTAATAATAACCACAATTCCCAACCCCTAACAAGCCACATCATCTAACAAAGGGTGTGTTTCTCTGTGTTCATATGGTATCTGACCACATGAAGCAGTTTGGGAGTCTTCATATGAATATTATAATACTGAAATTCTGGTGCATTCGCAGTGATTTATGAGGCAAAACAGACAAATGTTTAAAAGTATGCTCTTGAATGATGTAGAACTGTTACCCAAACCCAATAATAAAACATTCTTAAAACCTTAGAGGACACTGAATATAAGAAATTAAATAATAATTTCTCCAATATCATAGACACTAGTATTCTTATTTCCCCATTTAATTTTTGGACAATATTTTGATCCTACAACTTAGCGTTTTGTCAAACACTGTTTAATTGGTTTTATGTAAACTGACTTGTTCCTAAAATAATATCCAATCAGAATATGCCATCTCATCTATTAGCTTTCCTCCTCTCAACAGATGTTCTGAGTCCTCATTGTTTCCAGATTACAATCAAGCTGTCCATAATACAGAAATCCAAACATCTGGGCCAAGGGAAAATGGGCAAAACCATTCAATCAGGTAATGGAGGAAATGCTTCCTGCAAGTTTATCAAACAGCTATTCCCACAAGTGATATCCTGAAGTTACTAATCTGGGCTTTGCTAAAATTCTGATACAAAAAACCAGAGTGGACCTTTATGTGTGGCTGCCTGATAGAGTGGAAAGAGCAGAGGATTGGGAGCTAGACCTGGGGTCAAAACTCAGCTCTACCAACTTACCAACTGATTACACATGTACAAGTCACTTCCCTAATCAGTCTCATCTGTAATAAGCAGATTAAAATGCAGTCATCCCTCTGTATTCATGGGGTTTTCATTCTAGTTCCCCACGTGGATACCAGGATCCCCAGGTGCTCAAAACCCTTATATAAAGTGGCAAAGTATTTGCATACAACCTATGCACATCCTTCTGTATACTTTAAATCATCTATAGATTACTTGCAATATCTAATACAGTTGTAAATGTGATGTAATGTGCTCTCTAAATAGTTGCCCATGGTCAGCTAATTCAAGTTTTGCTCTTTGGCACGGTCTGGAATTTTTTTTCTGAATACTTTCGATTTGAGGTACGTTGAATCCACAGATGTGGAAACTTCAGGTAGATGACTGACTATAGTACCTAATAGAGCAACTGTGAGGAATCAATGAGATGATACATGTAAAAGTATTTTGTAATATGTCACCCACAGTAATTTACAGTAAGTTTCTTGGTGACTCAGTTGGTAAAGATTCCGTCTGCAGTGCAGGAGACCTGGGTTTGATCCCTGGGTTGGGAAGATCCCCTGGAGAAGGGAAAGGTTACCCACTCCAGTATTCTGGCCTGGAGAATCTCATGGACTATACAGTCCATGGGGTCGCAAAACAGTTGGACATGACTGAGCGATTTTCACACATACACTACAGAGAAACTCTACTTAGAAGATTATCAGTATCTTTAGAAATTCTGTTTAACCCAGGGAACTATTATGGACCATTTTAGTCCTTCACTTATTCAAAACAAAATAAACAAAAGCCCCAAAACAACTGAAAGAGAAACAAGCTAATTAATATGTAGAAGAGAGGAGCCTATAATTTCCTAGCATAGTCACATTTTTCCCCTTATCCTCTCTTATTTAAACTATAAAATATCCATGCAAAATGACTGAGCACGCATTTCATTAAAGAATATATACAAATTGCCAAGAAACACAGGAAAATGTGCTTACCACCATGACCCACTAGGGAAACATAAATTAAAACCACAATGAGATACTACTACATATCTTCTTAAAAGTCTACACTCAAAGAATGACAGTACCAAGTGCTGAATAGGATGCAGACAAATTAAAGCTCTCCTACATTGCTTGTGGGACTATAAAATGGTACAATCACTTTGGAAAATAGTTTAGAGTTTCTTAAAAAGTTAAACATTTATTTATCATATGACCCTCCTGGGTATCTACCCAGAAGAAATTAAAACATACTGTGGAGTCCCAGACCAAGGTCACAGGTGCGAGGCCTTGTTCCAAGGCCACAGACATGGAGCCCAGAATAAGGTCATCTCTGGAAATGACTGAACCCCACAGCAGCCATTGCCATGAGCCAGCCTGATCTAACTGGCCAGCTCCTTGACCCCGTATTAGGTCAAAATACCCACCCTAACCAATCACCTAATGCCACCCTCCCAGCAGGAATTTTATTTGTTTTGAAGCTATAAAAACTGGCTGCTAGCCTATGGAAGGGGTCAACTCTCCCTTGAGCCAGCCTGCTGTTCAACAGTCAGCTCTCCCTGGGGTGTCAGGAGGTCAGCCTCCTGAGCTCACAGTGCCCTGATTATCTCTAATCTTTGTTTTTCATAAACTCAGTCCTTTCTGAAATACTGTATCTGGAAATTCCTTCCCAATCTGCACACAGACCATGACACATATATCCATACAAAGCCTTCTACATGAATGTTCATAGCAGCATTATTTATAGTAGTCCAAATTCGTAAACATTCACCAACAACTGGTGAATGGATAAACAAAATGGGGTATATATCCAGACATTGAAAGACTACTCAGCAATAAAAAGGAACAAAATATTGATATATGCTACAACATATATGAACCTCAAAAACATTATGCTAAGTGAAAAAGGCAGACACAGAAGACCATATTTTATATAATTGTGTTTATATGAAATATTCAGAAAAGGTAAATCTATAGGGACAGAAAGCAGTTTAGTGATTGCTTGGGGCTGGGAATAAGTACAGAAAGTGACTCCAAACAGGCATGGAGAAATTGTTGGGCTGATGGAAATGTTCCAAATTGGATTGGGGTGATGGTTGCTCAACTGTATACATTTAGTATACAGATTGTATGTATCACAAACCTAGACAGCATATTAAAAAGCAGACATTACTTTGCCAACAAAGGTCTGTATAATCAAAGCTATGGTTTTTCCAGTAGTCATGTATTAGTGTGAGAGTTAGACCGTAAAGAAGACTGAGCACCGAAGAACTGATGCTTTTGAACTGTGGTGCTGGAGAAGACTCTTGAGAGTTCCTTGGGCTGCAAGGAGATCCAACCAGTCAATTCTAAAGGAAATCAACTCTGAATATTTATTGGTAGAACTGAAGATGAAGCTGAAGCTCCAATACTTTGGCCACCTGATGCAAAGAGCTGACTCATTAGAAAAGACCCTGATGCTGGGAAAGATTGAGGGCAGGAGAAGATGATGACAGAGGATGAGATGGTTGGATGGCATCACCGACTCAATGGACATGAGTTTGAGCAAGCTCCAGAACTGGTGAAGGACAGGGAACCCTGGTCCATGGGGTTGCAAAGAGTCGGACACAACTGAACGACTGAACAACATGGGTGAATTTTATTAAATGTAAATTATATTTCACTAAAGTGGTTAAAAATCTCTTTGTAAAAAAGGGAGAAATGCCAGTCAATGTGACAAAGGAGAAAAACAAGCTTTGATGAAAATGCCTGCCCTTGGAATCAAAACCCAATAGGAAGCCAGCAATGTCTTCCCAGATTCCTTTCTTATCCTAGCTTTCAGCCACTGTAATCATGCCATTAGCTGGGAGACACATTAACTACAGGAAGCTCAAGTTGATACTTTTAAAAACTCAATTACTACTCCTCTGAGATTTCTCTTTTCCATCCCATGTCTTTCAGTTTTTTCAGTATTTGTTTTATTTTATGTTGTTCCCCCGGAAATGTGTTGTTTTGCTCAATTTATACACACTTCTTCCTGCTACAGTCTGCATGAGCTCTTTTCTCTTCCTCTTTCCTAATTCCATGCTCATGGCTCTTACAGCCAGTATTTCATAGCAATGAATTTATATTGGAATAGACAGATCCCAGCAGATAACTGAACCACTTACTTGTAGAACTAGTGATTTCCGATCTATATTCACTCTTGTATGGATGCAAAATATCATTATTTATCCAACAATGCAGAAGTGACCAGAAAATGAAAACAGGCCAGCTAGACAATACTTCTTTGAGTTACTCTGTGAGGACAGGAGGACTTGGCATCAGACAAACGCACTGCATGTATGAGTGCTTTAGTCATGTCCGACTCTTTGTGGCCCTGCCAGGCTCCTCTGTCCATGGGATTTTCCAAGCAAGAATACTGGAGTGGGTTGTCTTGCCCTTTTACAGGGGATCTTCCCAATCCAGGGATCGAACCCGCATCTCCTGTGTCTCCTGCATTGCAGGCAGATTCTTTACCACTAAGCTACCAGGTAAAGCCCTGAACCAAAGGCAGGGGTAGCTAAGAAGAGTCTTGGACACTGAAGGGACACCTTAAAGCATCTCTATCTATAGTACAATGTAGTCATAAAAGGTAATGAAGTCTATTTTAGAAGGTTTCTTTAAAAAAAAAAAAAAAGAGTTAACATTTTGAAATTTTGGCCCCAACTTTGAGGTGTCAAGACTACCTGGGCTTTCCAGAATTCCCAAGAAATTTAGGACCTCATGTTTAAAATGTACCTAAGATGATATGCCAGACCCATGATTTGTTTATCAAACCATAACCAACACATTCATTATGCTCTGGTATACAGCAATGAGTAAAGCATTTGGAGTCTGAAGACCTGGATTCCTATCTCCTTTGTTTCCTCCACTTACTGGAAGTGAAACCTTTGACAGATCTCTGAACCTCACACATCTCTAGTTTCCTATGCTATAAAATTAGGATAACAGTAATACCTACCTCACAGGGTTATGGGAATTAAATGTGCTTGTGTATAGAAAAAGGACTTTGTAAACTGCAGAGACCCAAGCCAATAGAAGCTTTCTACTTTCCAGAAACTCCAAAATTCTTTAGATGTTACTCTGAACTTATAGGGCATGCCCCAAGATTACTTCAAAAAACATTGCTTTTATTTCCCTATCTCTAAGGGGTCTTGTTGATCCCTGACATATCTGGCCTTGCATATGGTGTTTTCTTACTCTGCTGCACACATTAACGGTTAGTCTGCACAGTGTTTGAATCTGTTTCTTACACTAACACTTCCTGGCTCAGAAAGAAAAACACTGTAGATCCAACATTTCTATTGCACCACTTTCCCTGAAGGATTTCCACATGCATTTCCCACTGGGTGAGATGCAACTGCTATTTAATAGCATACAGCAACACTATGCAAGGGTCTGAGACAGGATGCGCATGAGGCAATATTGTATGCCGCTGAAAGGACAAGGCAAGCCAGTGTCAACAGATGCAATTACCAGATGTGAACTCTGGCCAAGGTGGTCTGGGCAAACTCTCCTTTAAGAAGTGCCATGGGACCTTTAATGCCCCAAAGTCACTGCAACCTTGGCACCACATCTTATTCAAAGCAGAAACTTCTGGAGCCCTGACCCTTTGCATTTGCATCAATCTAGTTTTGACTGGGGGTCAGGGGACTCACATGGTTTTACTAGATCTTCCCTTGCTATTCAGAAGGTAGGCTCTCTGGAAAATTCACTTCTAAATATGAACTTGGCATTATTTTGGAGTGATTTAAAGGGATGATAGCTGGAATGGATTTGGACACAAGCCACAGTTTAATACTCCTTCCCCATGTAGCTGCCTTTCCCGCTTCCAACATGCTGGGAGAGCAGTTGTACTCCAGTTCCCCATGAACTTGGAATGAGCCAACTGTCCTTACTTTGTTCTCACTTTGACACTTATTTCCTTTCCAGTACAAGACAGGTGCACTGGTGCTTATAGTGTAGGGCAATGGAAATGTACTGGGAAGAATGATGCTCTAACAGGCAGCAGATGCCTTAGCCAACCAGATCCAAAGGGAGAGTAAGAAAGTTCACTCTTGGTAAACTTCACTCTCCCCAGGGCTTCCTCTCTCAGGCCATCCATGATGACTTCCACAATGATGTCCAGAAAGAAACTCTACTAGGGGCAACATAAATTCACCCATGGATCGTCTTTCAAATCTATTAAATTCTTGAAGGCAAAATAATAAGGATGTGTAAGCACCTGGTCATCAAAATGAGTCATTACTAGATATTTTAACTGAATCTATTTTCAATACAGCAGGAAGTGTCAAATATTTGTGTGTTCCTACATGACGAGAAGGGTTTCTGTCCCCTAGGGAGTCCAGATGTGTGTTAGACAAACTACTATTCTCACACCTTTACAAACACAAAAGAAGGAATCTGGTCTACCTGCTTATTCCATTTTGTACTATGAGGTGTTACTTTAAAAATGTGAACAGATCTTTTATTCATGATAAAACAGGAGAAAAACCAATCATTTGAAATTTATGATCAGTTAATTTTTTTCATTCTCCAACCTAAAAATGAATTGATTGTTCCTTCACCCACAAGCCTTTTCTCCTCTGTTCCCCTTCCTTCCCATCCATTAGTGTTGATAAATGAAGTCTGTCTGTGGTTTGCAGCAGTGTTTATCTAGGAAGGGTGTGATAATTGAATGGGGTGAGGGATATACCAAGGCTCCAAGCTGGCCTCAAGAACAATAAATCACCAATAATATATCCTGTGCTTTTCTCCTCCCACTCCTCAGCTGGTGTCCATGCATACTGTATCATATACTATGTAGGTCTTTCTGTTTTCTAGTGTAGGTATATATGAAAACCTTGCCTCTAAATTTAATTGTGGATCCTAAGAGTAGAGGCAGAGTTCTAATATTGCCCTCAAGGGACCTGGTTTCAAAGGAATGATATGGTTCAGATTTTTTTAATCTGTGGTTAGACTTTTCTCTCAGGCTGCTAACTGTCCAAGCCACACTTCCAGTGAGTCCCCCAACTCTCACAACCCTCTCCAGGTACCTTCACTAATTCCTGTCTTCCAAATACACCATACGGTTTCACACCTCCATGCTTTGTCCATGCTATGCTCTTAGCCTTGTGTAACCTCCTCAGTTAAAATTCTATGTATGTTCCAAGAATTATCTCATACGTCATTTCCTTCACAGATTCTTCCCCAGTTCCTGTTCAGTTCAGTTGCTCAGTCATGTCCGACTCTCTGCGACCCCATGAATTGTAGCACGCCAGGCCTCCCAGTCCATCACCAGCTCCCGGAGTTCACTCAGACTCACGTCTATCGAGTCCGTGATGCCATCCAGCCATCTTATCTTCTGTCATCCCCCTCTCCTCCTGCCCCCAATCTCTGCCAGCATCAGGGTCTTTTCCAATGAGTCAACTCTTCGCATGAGGTGGCCAAAGTATTGGAGTTTCAGCCTCAGTATCAGTTCCTTCCAATGAACACCCAAGACTGGTCTTTAGGATGGACTGGTTGGACCTTCTTGCAGTCCAAGGGACTCTCAAGAGTCTTCTCCAACACCACAGTTCAAAAGCATTAATTCTTCAGTGCTCAGCTTTCTTCACAGTCCAACTCTCACATCCATATATGACCACTGAAAAAACCATAGCCTTGACTAGATGGACCTTTGTTGGCAAAGTAATGTCTGTAGCTGAATCTAATTGTTTCATCTGTGCTCCCATAACACTTTGTTTGGGCCTGTCTCAAAATCCCAATCACATTCTGCCTTGTATTGTAATTATTTGTGTCTCTGTCTGTCTCCTCTATGAGACTAACGACTTTTTGAGGGTGGAACTGTGTCTGATTCATCTTTGTGCCTCTACAGATTCCCAGGGCCTAGCTAAGTGCCTGGTACTCAGTGGCTAAATAAACAATAAGCATTTAGAATAGAAGCTCAAGTACTATGTGTTGATTTATTGAACTGTCTATGTCTTCTAGCCGTTAATCAAGGAGCCTGGCATAGACAACAAACCCAATACAGAACACAGAACATCTGTGTCAGAATAATTCCCCAAATTTTTAAATGTCAAATTTTTGGAAATTTGTTTGAATTCTTTGCTTGCACGAAACCTTTGTGGGCCTGGCAGTTAATCAAAAAACAAAACAAAAACAAAAACAAAAACAAAAACACTGACTTACCTCTAAGAGTTTTAGCCACAGAACATTTTGCAGACATTAAGAATGAAGGCTTTTGTTTAGGCAGTACTGGTTAATTGCTAACACAGAAAGTTATTTCTGGTCACAGTGTTAGGGCATAGATTATTTTTCACTTTTCTCAGCACTGTCATGCCCTGAACAAACACTGTTTTTTGGAGAGTCTGCCTTTCTGTGGGTCCCAAATAATAGGAACCTTTACTGATGACATCCCCTCCCCTTCAGCCTATCGGGAGCTGGGTGGGGTGGGTGGTGGTCTCCCTGCAGGATGTTCTTGCTGTGACCGCCAGAAGCTCCAAATAAATGACCTACAATCCTTCCTTAGAAAAAATTAGGGAAAAGTGCCTTGGAACATGCTCCACTAAATACTAACTAAACAGGTTTGCCAGTGTCTCTAGCATCAGGCCCAGTAAATCAGTGGAATGCTAGGTGTCGATTTGTGGTGGTTTTTTCCCCCTTTCTGAATTCTAGACATCTTGGAATCTATGTCGTTGATATTCCAACACGCAAGTTATTATCATGACTAACACAGACAGAATTACCTGCTGCTGCATTCCAGGTATGTTTATGTATGTCCCTGTCTAACCTGCTTCCTCCCTCCAGCTGTCTCAGTGTAAGGGAAATGGGGATTTCCCCTCCCCGCATCTTCTCCAACAACTGTGATGTCAAATGCAATTATTTGCAGAGGAATCTGCTGTGTGCATGGATGAAAGGGACACATGCAAATCCTCAACAAGAAAGGGAAATACCAGCTCTGGGGAAATATGTCCCATAAGCATGCCGCTCGGCTCCGCGACTCTGCCCAAGGCCCCCTGTGCAGATATTAACAAGCTGAGCACAATATGACTTTAGGAATGCAAAGAAAAAACTGTTTAACAGTTGAAAAATCTCCTCCTCAATCTGAGGTCAACCCAGCTAATAAAAAAACTTCAAAAACTTCTGAAAAACCATGAATAAGCCCCAGATGTTCCCATTCTCGGCTGAACTTTCCACCAAGTCGTTTCATACCCTCTAGTTTTCACAAGTAAAACTATTGCAACCTCTTGTGCTTTCCTATCTCTTTCCAAAGAAAATGGCCTCCAGTCAAATTCCTTCTCCCACCCACAGTAACTAATTGTCCATACTGTTATTCATCTTCTGAAGAAGAATTAAATTGGTAAGACCCCTTAGTGCCAGGGTGGGGCCCTTTATTCTCCCAAGGGCCACTGACCCCCAGAGGGAAAAAAAAAAATCAATGGGGGCCACACACAAGTAAGAAATCACTTGATTTAGTCTAGTTTGTATTTGTTTTTGTGGAATAAATATCAAATATTCACTTCATCTCCTCTAGAAAAATAACAGAGGGGGAAAAAAAACTCCATTCAAAAGATATAATAAGTGGTTAAAATATAGTCCAGGTCTATGCTACAGCAAATTTGGGCAAAGAGGTGGTTAAATAAAAAGATGTGGAGGGAGAGATAAGAGAAAAATTGGGAAAATAAGGGAAAAATGAAAGGTAAGGCAAAGAGAGAAGCCAGGAGATTGTGAAAGGAAGTCGAAAAACAGAGGGGAAAACAAGAGCTAGGCTTGGCAGACTCCCTAGTTAATGTCTCAGTTGCAGTAAACAGCTTGTACCCACCCCTGGTGCTCCCTGTACTCTGGGTATTAGAGTTAAGTTATCACTGGCCTTTGAAATCCTTATTAGCTTTCTAGCAGTTTCAGAAAAGTCCTCTCTGTGCTGAGAAACAGCTGGTCTGCTTTGATTTTCAAACTTCAAAGCTAGTTTTTGAAATAAAGATTATTTTTGCAAGAAAGTCTGAAGGTTTTACATGTGTGTAAAGAAATGACTGAAAAATCTCTGACGTTGCAAAGCTGTCAGATGGCCTTATCTTTGGTCTCTGAGAGATTAGGGCTGTCTTATTTCATACAGTCTGGATATTATATCTGGAATCAACATTTATTCCATAGATTTGAAAGGTTTTTTTCCCCAAATCAAACTTAGTGGGGTTTAGCTGGATGCTGGTGTAACAGACAACACGCAATGGAGACCACATACACATCTCTGAGTTAAGTCAAAACAACCAGCATCCACGGCTCTTTACTACTCTTCTCCCAGTGAAAGCTCAACTTCTGAATGTCTGCACCTAGCAACCCACTAAGAGAGATGTTGGTTCGAAGCTGCAATACTGATTTTAGAGCTACTATATATGTGCTACTGTACCTTATTCCCAGAATATTTGGGATTACCCTCTGCTGATGGTGTATTAAAGGCAACATGTAACAGGAAAATGCCCAGAGAAGGGGAAGTAAGATAATGAAAGGTGGAGAAGGCGGCAAAGCCATATGATGACAGATGAAAATCACTGACAACCTTGAGTCTGAAAAGATGAGGGCTAATGGGAAAAATGAGAGAAATGCATATAGCCGTGATGGGTAGGGTAACTATAATCTATGTCTCAGAACACTGCTTTTTCAGATTTAAAGATGATTTTTAAAAAGTACTTGGGAAGAGAAAAGAGAAGTAGAAAATAAAATGAAAACTATTTTATTGCTAATGTTTTGATAGGTAGTTTTACAGACTCTTTCCCCGTACGTACCTTTATACATGTGCTAATTTTTTGTTAAAATTGGATTGTACTTTAGTACTGTCTCATCACCTGCTTTTTGTACTTCACAGGATATCACGGATAGCTTTCTATCTATAACAAAATTTTAACAATATTTTTAATGGCTGCAGATTATTCCATTGTATAAAAATGGCATAGTTCACAAAATTTCATTTTTCCATGCAAACACCACGATTGAAATATCCTTATACACACATCTTTGTGGACTGTCACACTCTTGCCCTGGCATAAATTGCTACAGGTAGAGGTACTGATTCCAGGCTGCTTCCAATGACCTGCCATATATTGAGACTGTCTTAATGGTTCTTCTTCCCTCCAAAGAGTGGAAGAAAGATTACAGAACTTAAGAGTTAATGCAACTTTTTAGTCACTCAAAATATGAGTGTCAATATCTTCATCTATAAAAGAGAATAGTAATGCATTCAGAAAACTAAGATCATGGTATCCGGTCACATCACTTCATGGCAAATAGATGGGGAAACAGTGGCTGACTTTATTTTTCTGGGCTCCAAAATCACTGCAGATGGTGACTGCAGCCATGAAATTAAAAGACACTCCTTGGAAGGAAAGTTCGTTATGACCAACCTAGACAGCATATTAAAAAGTAGAGACATTATTTTGTCAACTAAGGTCCATCTAGTCAAGGCTATAGTTTTTCCAGTAGTCATGTATGGATGTGAGAGTTGGACTATAAAGAAAGCTGAGCGCAGAAGAATTGATGCTGTTGAACTGTGGTGTTGGAGAAGACTCTTGAGAGTCTCTTGGACTGCAAGGAGATTCAACCAGTCCATCCTAAAGGAGATCAGTCCTGGGAGTTCATTGGAAGGACTGATGTTGAAACTAAAACTCCAGTACTTTGGCTACCTGATGCAGAGAGCTGACTCATTTGAAAAGACCCTGATGCTAGGAAAGATTGAAGGCAGGAGGAGAAGGGGACACCAGAGGATGAGATGGTTAGATGTCATCACCGACTCGATGGACATGGGCTGGGGTGGACCCCGGGAGGTGGTGATGGACAGGGAGGCCTGGCATGCTGTGGTTCATGGGATCGGAAAGACTCAGACATGACTGAGCGACTGAACTGAACCGAAATGAATGATAACCAGCTCACAGAATATTTGTGAGAAATACACACGGTCATGTAAATTAAAGAGCCTCATACATTTTAAAGCACTTTGTGTGTGTTAGCCTCTAAACTGTGTCTGACTCTTTGTGACCCCATGGACTGTAGCTCACCAGGGTCCTCTGTCCACGGGACTCTCCAGGCAAGAATACTGGAGTGGGTTGCCAGTCCCTTCTTCAGGGGATCTTCCTGACCCAGGCCTCCCACATTGAAGGCAGATTCTTTACTGTCTGAGCCAACAAGGAAGCCCCTTAAAGCACTTTAAATGCAGAAATTCTGATTTTCTTAACATTTTATGTGAAGAATTTGGAGGCACTTCTAGGAGTATATTCTCCTGGATGTGCCCCACACTAAGAGTGCTCAAAGAAACCTCTGAGGGCTTGTCATCATCCAGAATAGCATTTCTGGAGTCTCCAGACCTCAACTGCCTATAGGGGGCAAGGGGGAACCCTTCAACCTAGTAGATGTCTGGCTGCCATATACCAAGAAGGCATTTGATTTCCCAAGTTGTGTGCTACATGGTATTCACCTGGTAATTGTTTACCATTGTCTGCTGTACTGGAGAGAAAAGTTTATCATGTTTTCTTCCTCCTTCAGCCCTCTATAAATACAAGCAGTTTGCGTGGGCCTGAATTGAACGCTCTGGCAAGAAACCAACTTTCTCAGGAAGAAAGAGATCAGTTGCATTACAACACAACTTGCAGATTCCTTTCCAAATTTCTGGTGTTTTTGCTTTAAAAAAAAAAAGTGCTGCTGTTCATTATCACTAGCCAAAACCATTTATAGATTATGGAGTTTTTTAAATCTAGAAAGGAGCACATAGCAAGTATGGTTCTCAAGCCAAAAGCATTTATAGATTATAGATTTTTAAAATCTAGAAGGAGCATATAGCAAGCATGGTGCTTCTTAATTAGATGTTTTGAAACACCCAGTAGTACCAGCACTCAGCAAGTATTTGATAAATGCTGTGTAGTCTTGATCACTGACTTTCTCCAGGAGTCATCTTTACTTTCTATTAAAGACAGAATCATCACTAAGGCCATAGAGAAAAAAAAATCAACCTATAAGAAAAATCTTAACTTATATGGAATATGAGAGTGAGTGGATAGGAAGATGAGAAGCGAGCAGTTGTGGGCAAAGAGATTCCCCATCTCAGAGAAGGTAGCATGGCATAAGTGGCAGTCAAGTCCCATATTTGGGGGACTTATAAAAGGAAAGCAACAAGTATTTTTGTGGTAGAGACAGAAGTTGCACAAATGGATCAACAAAAGAAAAATATAAAGTGAAATGTAAAGTCATATTGGAGACTTCAGTGCTATAAGAAAACAAAGATGTTAAAAAAAAAAGATTGCCCATCCCTAGAAGCCAAGGGCAGTGAGTATCTCATAGATGTTTCTAGTCACTGTGCCCATCAAGGGACTGGAGGTGAAGTAAGGCAGGCCTGGAGTAAGGGTATTGGTATACAGATAGAAAAGGATCTCAGACAAAGAAGGTTACAAAGAATGACATAAAAGCACTTGGTGATTGACCGGCTTCAGGGAAGAGAGATCAGGACTAGATGATGCTGAGAGTAGATAAGATCACAAACCCATTTGTCTTCCCTTACAGAAACTATTTCCTATGGAGAAACACAAGAGATATGTGTAAACAGGATAGATGATGATAAACATTTTGATCACTTGGTTCACTTTCGTAGCCTGCAAATAAGAAAGTTTCCTACATATAACTGAGGCAGGAACCATCACAGTCTTCAGAATCCAGGAAGATGAGTTGAGAACTAAAACAGGGACATGAATTATAATTTCACCTTAGCTCTTTAAGCCTCAACAAGCTGAGCTTGAAGTAGAAAGGAGACAGCCAGAAAATAAAGTTCCTGTTACTCAGGCTCTGGCAGATAAAGTAGGTTTCCATCTCCTCTCAATACCGTATTTTAGAGAGGGTAGGCATAGTAGGAGGGAGCAGGTCACAGCCTGGGGTCTCTGTCAAAAATCATTGCACTGGATGGGAACCATGGCATAGCCGCCAAATGAAGGTCAACAAAGGAAGACGGAAGAGTGAGATCACAAATTTTCCAAGTTCTGAACTAATGGAATAGAGGACTCATGGGGTGGGCACAGTACAATTCCACCATGTTTCTCAAGAAAGTGAAGAAAGAGAGATCTAAAATGTTCTCATCATAAAAGAGAAATGGTAATGATGTGATTGAATGGAGATGTTAGCTAATGCTATGGTGGTCATTTTATGAAATAGACATGTATTAAATCAACACATTGTACATCTTTAACTTTCACGATGTTATATGTCAATTATACTCAATAAAACTGGAAAAAGTAAAACTTTAAATTGAAGGAAGCACTATTCTAGATGGTTTTGGCAGATTTAGCATATTCTGTACATACTTTAAAGGTGAAACTGTAATGTAATATTTAATAATTTTTTTAATGCTGGCAAGCATGCCCCTGCTTTCTCTCTTTCATGCATGTACACTATCTCCCTATGAACAAAATACATTTGCCCTATCCCAATATTCCTTAAAGTCTCAACCCAACACAGACTCAACTCTAAGTCCAAAAATCTCTTTAATCATCTTAGCTGAAAAGTCCCAAAACTCATCGTCTCAATCAAGTACTAGTGAGACATTGCACATGGTCCATTCTAGGTCAGAATTTCCCCTCTGTCTGTGTGGCTGTGAAACTAGAAAGCAAGTTTTCTGCTCCCAAAATTCCATGGTGAAACGCGTAGGATAAAACTTACAGACTCCCTACACTGGAGTTAAACAGCTGGTTCAGAAGCTGGAACAGAATACTTCACTTATTCACGCAATAAAAAGTCATTGCCTAAGATGTGCCAGGCACTGTTCTGGAAGCAGAAGATACAGTGGTGAGTGGGGCAGATAAGACCCTACCCTTGTGGAAGTGCTGTAAACAAGCTTTACACTGCCTGCCTTCTCTGTATCTGCTCTGACCAGCAAGGGCACAAGAGTGCTAAGGTGGAGAGAAAAAGTTGTGTCGAGGGCCTGCCAGCCAGCCAGCCTCAGCGAAGGGTCAGCTCAGCTCAGCTCATTGTCAGCAGACGTTTGAGTAAAATGAGCAAGCAGGGCCCTATATTTTTATAAAGTGTATAAAGTTCTTGAAGACTATTCTAGGGAAACAACACAAACTATAAGTAGCTGCCATAATCAGAAAGACATAGGAGTTGGTAACAAATGGGAAAATGTGTTTTAAGGAGGTTGGAGAAGGCGAACAGGCACCGCTTCCCTCGGGTCCCTCCCCCTGCCCTTTGTGAGGCTGTCACGAAACACAGTCGTCTCTCCAACACATCTAAGCACCCACGGTGGCAGCTGAAGAAAAACCACTATAATCTCTCTCACTCTTTCTCACAGTTTTGGCAATTTTGAGGCTCCGGTGAATGGATGACACTCAACATTCAACAGCCAAGGAGCCACTTTTAATTGGAATCCTGAATAAAAAAGTGTGTAACAAATTGATTAAAAGTAATAGTTAACACATTCACCAGGGACTCTAAATGCTCTATTGTGAGAATTTCTACTTCAGGTTCAATGAAATACCAGAATTAAAAATAATTTTTTTTTTTTCCTGTGAGACCTGAGTTAGGTACTGGTCTGCTGTGAGGTCACACCATGCTACCTTTACTCTTGAAGCCGGAACCAATGCACGCTCCAGCCTCCCTATGTCCTGGCTAACAGCCAGAAGATGACTGGCTCAACTAGGTACAGAGCAGTTTTCATCCCCTGAACTGTGCGGAAAGGAAGGTGAATGATTTTTAGTAGAAAGCTTCGCATCTTTGCCTCGTGAACCTGAGCAAGCTTAACTGAACTCTTTGCTTCTAATTTCTGATGTCCAAGCCACCCTTCATGCTCCTCGTGGAGTTAACATCATAAAACACTGATCTGACCTCGTCACTCTGCCTCCAGCCCCTGTACTAGCTCAAGGAATATTGGTTTATTACATAGGTAGTATCGGTTTATTAAAAATTCACGTGGAATAGTGAAATTTACAATCCCCAAAGAGTTCTTCTGAACCTTTAAAGAGAATAGATAGTATTTCTCTAGCTACTTACTTGCATGCCCCCCTCTCTCTACCCCAACTTCTATTGCTAACAGAGGGAAATTCAGATTCTCTATACTATTCATGACCCTCCCAAATGTTGCAGTATACCATCTTTTCAGTCCCATCTCTCACTACTTACATCGTCTTCCACTCTGGCTATCAATGCACTTTTATGTCTTTGTGCCCCTGTGCATACCACGTTTCTCTGCCAGGAAGATCCTTCCCACCAACCTCTATCTGTCAAAATTCTCATCTTTCAAAGCCATAAAGGCTACCTATTTTTGAAGTCTTGAAATTAATCCTTCCCTTCTCTGGGTGAGCAGAGTACTTGGTTTATATTTGTCTAGTGACACTTACACTATGCACTGGATTATAGTTATGTAGGTATGTTTTCATCACCCTCCTTGAAAGCAAGAATTATGCTTAAACTTATTCCTATATCCTTGTCCACAGCCCCTACCTCCAGTACATAGAGCTGCTCAATAGTGAACAAATGAATTCAAATGATAATGATACACGTATATGTGAGAAGTCTATACAAGGAGGAGGGATTCTCTATATCTTAACAACAGAGCCCACCAGACTCAGCATTGCATATAAGGTGTGCATTGAATAAATAAGTGCTAAATGAACAGTGAGGATATATATATATATATATATATATTATATAAATTATATATATGTTTTACTTTTTTTCCTGATTGAGTTTCATTTTGAAAAGGAGTCATAGAAACAATTATGGTTTAATTGATTTCCAAGAACAACAGATAAGAACAAAGACTGTTCATCCAAGTAGAAGCTTAGACCTAAGCTCCCTCTCAGCCTCTTACAATAAAACCTGTAGCTTTAGCAATAATTGGTACTGTGGGTTATCAGATTGCAATTATTGATCAACCAATTTGCTACACTAGCCAGGGGAATGACATTCTGTAAAATAGAAACTAGCAGTAAGAAAACTGCTCCCTACAGGGACACTCTTATCATATACTTGGGTCTGGCGAACAAAGGCAACAGTGCCACTGGATTCTGGTCTGGAGATCCTTCAACTGCCTTCAAGAATCCATATGCAGCTATAACAAACTGCCTCTAGCTTGGCTTAATCTTTTGTACCAGCCCATTAATGAGTCTGGATTCCTTCCCCATTTTCCATGGTATCCCAGGCAGGGATAAAGGCTCAGGCAGCAGGGGGCAGCTCTCTTTTTCCTGACAACAAGTGGCGGCTGGTCCTAGCGTGTAGCTAACAAATTCCATGGTTCTTAGATGGCAGAGCCCATGGAAGGGGTCTTGTCTGCCTTAGACTCTGCAATGCAGAATTGAGCTTTGGGAATTTGGGCCTAGGCAGTGTTCCTGGCATTTGTGACATCACCCCGACAGCTGAAAGTGATGATGTCTCAAGAAAGCTCAGTAACCCCAAGCCCTGTGAATTCTTTCTGCTCTGTCGGCATGTGAAACACACACACACACACACACACACACACACACACACACACACACACACACACTCATGAACATATTATATGCCACCCAAAATCATTCTAAATACCTCCTGTGAGACATCTGCCAATAAGGATAACATGTCAGCCAGGTTTTAAATATAGGAACTGCTCACCATCTTCAACCAGAGAGCAAGATGTTCAAAAGGAATGCAGATTAATTTGCCCTGAACTTTATAGCTCTGAAGTCTTTTCACTTGATACCATCCTTCCATGAAAGGTCCTGATGGGGGTGAAGATTATGGATCACGGTCTCTAAGGATAGCCTGCCTATTTATAGATCCTCCACTTTAGGGCAGAGTTCAAACTTGGAAAAATCTGAGGAACTTAATTAAAACACACGCTCCTTCATATATGTGTGTGTGTGTACATACACATATGAACATATTAATACATATGTATATATATATAATTTTAAAATTTATCATCTTCCTTTTCCACTCAGTTAACCTTGAGCCAAACTGAACATTAAATAGTTAAAAAATCTGTCAAGGAGCTAGACATATTTTTCCATGAATCTTTATGGTTGAGATAATTATATTTAAAAGCATTTAAACAATAATTCAACCTAGAAAAGTTATAGTTTCTACATTCCCAAAACTGATAAACTGAGGCACAGTGAATCAAGTTACTTAAAAGGTTACCTGTGACTTTCCTTTATGTTAACTCTTCAGACTATCATAACATGAAGAAAAAGAGTAGCTATAATTTATTGCAAGGGTCCCCATCCTCCAGGCCATGGACCCATACCTCCCATCATATCAGTGACAGCATTAGATTAGAAATAAAGTGCTCATGGAGATGACCCTGGGGGATGGGATGGGGAGGGAGGTAGGAGGGGGTTCTGGATGGGGAACACATGTGTGCCCGTGGCTGAGTCATGTCGATATATGGCAAAAACCACTACAGTATTGTAAAGTAATTAGCCTCCAATTAAAATAAATTAATTAATTTTAAAAAAGAAACAAAGTGCTCAGTAAATGTAATGCACTTGAATCATTTCAAAACCATTCCCCCCCAACTCCGCTCCATGGAAAATTGTCTTCCATGAAACCGGTCCCTGGTGGCAAAGAGGTCAGAGACCAATGATTTACTGTGCTACTACATGTTTTATCTCTAACACTTCTATTAAATCTTCAAGATAGATTGCAGTATAGCTATTTCACAGGTTAGGGGACTTGAGGTACAATGAGGTTAACTATTCGGCCATAAGCTAGGCAATCACAGTGACACATCTGGGACTTAAACATAGATCTGCGTTTGGTTCTAAAGCCTTTGTACTTTCCCCCAAACTAGATTATATAGTGTTGTGGCTCTCCAATTTCTCATTATGACTCTAAGTCACATACCAGTAAGACTTTACAACGGAAACAGGTAGTATTGGTTTATTAAAAACTCATGTGGAATAGTGAACCCTACAATCCTCAAAGAGTTCTTCTGAACCTTTAAACATGCTACTTGCATGCTCTTCCCTAGCTACTTACTTGCATGCTCTCCCTCTTCTACTCCAACACATATGTATATATTTACCTACCTCCGTTCTGCCCACCCCCAATAATGGCCACAACATCAAAACAGTGGCTAAATTATGTCTGTGAATCTTCATGTAGTACTTTCCATTTTTCACCTTGCTAGTTTTCTCTGCCATTCTGTCCTACTGAGATATTTTGAGATCCTGATTGTGTTATCTATGCATAGGCTAACCCCATCTAGCTTCATGCCATCACTAAATATTAGAAGTGTGTCTTCTCTGTCTGTATTAAGTCATTGGTAAAAACTTTAGGCAGTAAGTGAGTGAGTGAAGTTGCTCAGTTGTGTCTGACTTTACCAGGCTCTCTGTCCATGGGATTTTCCAGGCAATAGTACTGGAGTGGACTGCCATTTCCTTCTCCAGGGGATCTTCCCAACCCAGGGATTGAACCCAGTCTCCCGCATTGTAGACAGACGCTTTACTATCTGAGCCACCAGGGAAGTCCTTTAGGCAGTAAAGGTCAAAGCAAATAGCTAAAAGCCTCTCTCCAGGCTAACACTGACACATTAAGAAAATACTCTTTAGGAATGATGCTGAATTAGCTACACATTCCCCAAACCATATGATTACTTAAGCCAACATTTTGTGTCACTTGTTTAAAAATGATCATAGGAGTTTCTGTCAAACACTTTGTTAAAATCTAGGTATACCATATCTATATCACATGTACACATAAGTAAGGGAAGTGGTCTGATTTGTTCTGAGTGAGCCCAATGTGGCTCCTAGTAACCATCACCATGGTGCCTGGAAGCTCACCGTCTCCAAGATTCTGGTCTAGAATTCGGGAAGATGTGATACCAGGTTCCCTGATGTGTGGTTTCCACGATCCAACTGCCCCTCCTTATTCAAGGTGAGGGTAAAACTTTGTGCCTGTCTCCAGTCTTTTGGCTCTTCTGCTGTGATGACTCAAAATTTGCTAATAGTGATACCATGAGAATAACCAGAAGACTCTTCAGTACCATGGGATATAAACTGATCTGAACTTGGGCATCATTATCTAGGACCTATCACAATGGCAATTCTCTTAGCTGTTTTGGTCTTATCAACTGCTTATCCATAGTGCAGAGATGAATTAGCAAGATATGGACTATAAATAACACAGATCTACTAAACAAGTAAGACCATTTTTAACTATATTAGGAAATTATCCAAGAAAATGAAGTACATATGAATAATAACACAGTTTTTACTTTGACTATTAATTACAACTCTGCTGGAAATATTCCACTCAAAAATTGCTATGTAAAATTACCGTGGTTGCTATCTGAGGAAAGCATATAGTTAGGCACACAGAACTGACCCCATTATTACTTTACATTCACTAAATACTAACACTGAGCCTACACAGAATGTGGAAACATCCCTGGCCATATGTCAAATAAGCTTACAATTGAAGGTTAGGTCTCAGTGTGTGTGTGTGTGCTAAGTCACTTCAGTTGTGTCTGACTCTGCGACCTATGGACTGCAACCCACCAGGCTCCTCTGTCCATAGGATTCTCCAGGCAAGGATACTGGAGTGGGTTGCCATGCCCTCTTCCACGGAATCTTCCCAACCCAGGGATTGAACCCATGTCTCTTAAGTCTCCTGCATTGGCAAGCTGGTTCTTTACCACTAATGCCACCTGGGAAGCCCTAGGTCTCAATAACCATGGGTATAAAGGAGTAAGGCCAAACTTTTGGTTTAGCCAATTAACATAGGGCTGCATCCTGGGGCAAACGTATCTGCTCTCTATTCAGAAGTTAGTTTTATTACCATTGAATTTTGTCAGAGTCCTAATGACATGGGCAAGGAAAACTTTGTTTTGGTCTTCAGCTTCAAAGAAGATACTTTTGGCTCACCAATATGAGAATAACGGGCCTTCCAATGGGAACATCATTTCCGATAGGAATAACGTCTCCACCAACCCATTCATACTTTCCATATTGTCTCCATTTTAACTAACAGTTCATTTTAGGAATGGCAGATGGAGATTGGAAGGCATTCCGTGACTGCCTTGTGTATTGTAGATACTTAGTACATTCATTGAGTGAATGCTCACATGAAGAAATGGCTCCATATGGGATTAAACCTTTAATATTAGCTTCAAGGGCACTCTGAGACTTTTTATTGTTTTAGCAGTTGAAGCCCTTTGTTTAAGTGGAATCTTATTTAGAAGACCCATATGTAAAGCAGATTTTAGACACTCTGGTTAAAATAGGAACGGGGGACACAGAATAACACCCACAGCACGTTTCCCACATCTCTACTCTCCATGGAACAATCTGAACACACTGCCTTGACAACTGAGCTAACTGGCACATAAGCCCACTGACTAATATGATGCTAATTTTGCCATTCTGGAAGGAGGGAGAAGCACTGTATAAATCATTATAGGGTACCCAGGAAGGTGGAGGAGTTGAGATACAAGCATGAGAGTGAACAGATGACTAATGACTAATCCTGAATGTGGACAGGAGCCCAAGTCAGATTGTGTGAGTGGGCATAAAACCATGAGCAATAGGTCCTGCTGACTCTGCCCGGTTTGGGTCCAGTGATCCCAGCAGAGAGCCCCCTGCCCTGGCCCCTAGCCCATGTGCAACCATTGCTCACTGGGTTTAATGAGGCAGGAGGCACTGAGGCGTGCTTGTTATGACCAAACACTAGTTAATAGATATGACAAGAGATAAATAATTAGCAAGTTCCTATCTCTTGCTATGCCCATTTTTGTTCCAGAGATGAACTGCTTCAGTAGGGGCTTCTGCTGTGGTTGGGAGTTCTGTATAAGAAAATGTGCTTGCGTGTCTACAAGCATGTTTTGCATTACACAAGAGCCTTTGGAAGCAGAGCAAAGGCACTACAAACTATCAATCTATTTGTTTCCCAGGCCCATCTTTGTCATTTACTAGCAGTGTGACTTTGGACAAGTCATTTCTCTCTCTAGGTTTTCATTTCCTTGTCTATAAAATCAAAGTGCTGGACCCTATGACTGAAACATCCCTGCAAACTGTAATAGTGCACTTACATAACTCTCTTCTTTAGCACAAAAACTGGTTAATATTAAATGTAAAAAGTACCTTAAGTTAAATCAAAGTTCAGAAATAAATTTAGGGTAACAAAGATTAACGTCTTTGAATGAACTGATCTATAAAATACTGTATATGAGGGTCTCTTCTGTATATGCCACTATGTTAGGTGCTATAGAAAACAGAGTTGTATGCATGATCTCAGACTTAAGGAGCTGACAATCCAGCGGCAGGATACATATATGTTCATAAATATATCAGGATAAAAGTTGTCTCTGAACTTCCGAATAGTATTTGAACATACATACACCAATATACTGCTTATAATACAGGTTTACAGGGGTAAAGAGCAATCATTTGTAAGCATTTATTTTTGCTGAGTTGCATTTGGCCAGCAGGTAGATGTAAATAAGAGACTCTATGGATTTCATAGATACTTTGGAAATATATTTTTAACTTTGTAAACTTAATAGCCTTTATAGTTTGATAGAATTTCCTTTTCATATGTAGAACTTGTCTTTCCATAGCTAACACTTCCAATGCCGCTGCTGCTAAGTTGCTTCAGTCGTGTCTGACTCTGTCTGACCCCATAGACGGCAGCCCACCAGACTCCCTTGTCTCTGGGATTCTCCAGGCAAGAACACTGGAGTGGGTTGCCATTTCTTCTCCAATGCATGAAAGTGAAAAGTGAAAGTGAAGTTGCTCAGTTGTGTCTGACTCTTAGCAACCCATGGACTGCAGCCCACCAGGCTCCTCCACCCATAGGATTTTCCAGGCAAGAGAACTGGAGTGGGGTGCCATTGCCTTCTCTGAACACTTCCAATACTTCTTACTAAAAAAACCTTATGAAAGAATATAATACTGCAATGAAAAAGATCATGTATTTTCTTTCACCGATAAGCCACAATCACCAGCAAATGTTGCTGCTATCAACAACATTTTCGCTTACCACTCTTGACTTATCGTCTGCTTTTGAATAATTTAACTTAATGTGCAAAGAGTAAAATACATGACCCAATTTAAGTACATTTAATCCTGCATCCTCTAAAAAGCAAATAGTTCATTTTCAAGAAATTTAATATGAAATACTTGGGAATTCATCTTGGTGCAGTATTAAACTGTACATAGTAATTAAGATATTAAAAACACATGCTCCCCAAAGCCACCAGACATTGTAATTATTTTTCAAGCTATTAAGCAAAATGACAGAAGATTTTTTTAATGATAAATGTGTTTTGGAATGCATCAGCTAATTCCCTTTTACTTCATGAAATCATGTTTAGCTCCACAGAGTCTAGGTCTGGTATTTGAAGACCAACTTGCATTGTTCTTTTATAACTCAGAAGTCATTCACTGGCTGTTGTTAACATGCCATTGTAGATGCTCTGTCTTTCACACACACACACATTCTGACTCCATATGGAAATGGCAATTATTAGAGTTCTGCTACACTATTTGTATGTGAAGAAGTGAGAGAGACACTGGGACATAATTTCATTTGTAAAGGCCTTTTATTTAAATTTGACTCTCAAAAGGTTTCTCCTTTGGTTTAGAAATTTTAGATCAGTGTTAGCTTTTCTAGCAACCACTGGAGTAGGCCAGCATTTTATGACTCTCACTGGTTTTATTGCGAGAAAAGAAGTTACTCGAAGAATTTTTGATCATGCTTGAGATTCATTTAAAGATTTTTAAAACTTACATGCTAAGGTATGCCCTGGGTACTTTGCTGACATGTAACAACTTTATTAATTAATTTGTTAAACTTGCAACTATTTCAAAGTTAGTGCTTTTTCACGAAACCAAAATAATCTTTCAGGAATCTTTAAAATATTTTTCAGGTATTTATGAAGGGGGATGGAAGTGGAGACATTCCACTGTCTGCTCAACATTTAAAACTTTCTTTGGCCACTTTGTGAGTTAGAGATAGCTAACAGAAAGTTTGTCTGCTGTCTATGTCACAAAGTGCCTCAGTTTACACACCATACACAACTGTAGTCAGTTTTCTAGGACTCTTCCCAGTGGACGCTTGGTAAACAACATGCTTACTCTTTCTCTGCTGCCGATTTTAGAGCTTCAGACCATAGACATTACTACATTAAGGACTTGGAAATCGTTAGACAAATTAAGGAGTTTCTGCTATTTGTACTTCTTTCTGCACATCTTTTATATATGGATCATGCTAACCACAGCAAGGCATACTGTGTCTTCAAAGACATAGAAGGAAAGAGCACAGAGACTGAAATCAGTCCCCCTGGATTCTAGGTCTAGTTTGACCACTTACTATATGAAGGTCACTTAGACGTCCAGTGCCCATAGGTTCATCTGGTAAATCTAGGTAATAATGTCTGCTTCTCTGAGTCACTGTGAAGATCAGTTTATGTAATGTTCATGAAAGAGCTTTACAAACTGAATTGTGCTGCACAAATTGATGGCAGAATTATTATCGTTCATATGGAGTCACATGGCTAACAAGATCTGAAGACAGATCACCTATCTGGTTCTGGAGGAGGGTGATAAATGCAAAAGTGTTTTTGTAGTTTAATGTTTTCATGGCCTAATGAGAACAAGGCAGGAGAACAGAAGAATTGGGTAGGGGGAAGGGGCAAGTTTAAGTTCCATCTGCCCAGGCTGGAAGACTGGTGGGAAGGGAAGAATCTCTGAAAAGATGAGAGGTTACAAAGTAGAAAGGGGTGACCTGGCAACAGGGTGTTTAAAAAAGAGTGGCAGGGCAGAGAATAAAGTCACAAGACTTGTTCACAAGAGGGTGCTGGGTTAAAGCCTGACCTTGAGCCACAAATCACTGAATCACACGGCTGGAAGGAATCTTAAGAGGCCACCTCGTCCGCACCCCCACCATTCAGCAGGACATTTCAACCATCCCAAACAGATGAGACCATCTAACTTTGAATGGAAAGCTCTGACATCAAATGAGCAGGTATTGACTGCTCTGGCTTCAACTGTTTCCAACAGGCAGGAAAACAATTTCTGGAATTTCATTTGAACCCGAACTGAAACTGAGGGAAAATAATAAACAGCTAGGTTTTTCTTGGGAACAATAGCTGCTGTAGTAGTTTAAGGTCTGCAACATTAACACTAACGACACAGCGACTCTTAGAAACTGTTACCAACAAACTGAGTTAGAGGACACATAGGCCACAGTGGCCTGTGGGTAAGAGTGTATCATGATCATTCTTGGTATTTGTGGGGTCTTCTCTCCATGCAGGAGCCTTGAAGCAGGATATTAAGAAAAAACACAATTTTTCTTTTAAAGCAACATGGCCCAGCAAATTCCAGGACTGATGTTGAGGACTTAAGAGTTCAATTCCTCTCCTAACACAAGACAATAAATCCTCACACACAAATTAGAAACTGAAAAGGAAATAAAAGGGTCCTCATTTCCAACCGTGGGAATGTTACACAAGAAATCTGGTTTGGAAGGAAGAGGGGAGGACATTCCACACCTGCAGGTCTTCCCAGGAAAGGGGCCCTGGGCCTGACCCTGAACACGTCCCTTCCAGGTTACATCGTGGGACTGTCAATACGGAAATAATGTTATATTACTCCCTCAGTGAATATATTATTTCAAATCCTATCAACAGCAACCATAACTTGAAAGGAGGCAGCTGAGAATTTCCATGGAAGAAAGTGAAGAGGTCTTTGGGGATGTGCTCATAAACGGCCTAGCCACAGTCCATCGGGATGGACACACTGGGCATGCATGCATAGACAGACGGAGCCCTGTACTTACAGCTGCATATGCTGGAGCATCCTACTGTAGTTCAGCAGTTGCAGCACCAAGCGAGGAGCTTAGGAAAATAACATCATACTCCTGGATTCTCCACTCACTTACATGTGAACTGAGGCAAGTTAACTTGATTCTACCTCCTCATCACTATAACTTTAGGTCAATTGTAGCCAGGCATTCAGTGAATCCAGATGTTTGGCAGTGAATAGGAAACAACATCTGGATGATTGGTTGAATTTTCAACTGAACTTACTGGATGTTTTGGCAGCATGCCCACACAGCCCTTAATGGCTTTCTGCCTCAGTTTCCCTAGCTATAAAAAAGGTACAAACATTATCACTTACCTCCCAGGAGGCAGTGAGGATGAAATAATACCCAAGGGTAACAATGAGTTCCTGAAAAGAATGATTCTTTGACAGTACTGTATCTTATACAATTCCAGGCTGGATTTTTTTTTTCCAATATGAGCAGTTAGACTTATAGGACATAAAAGCACTTTGAAATATGGTTCAATGCTATACAAATACAACACATTATCATCATCATCCCATTCTTCATTATGACTTCCCTAAAGTGTCTCAGTTTCAGATTGAACCATGGCCAAAATATGAATTTTACTGAAGGTCTGAAAGAAGATATGTTTTGGCCATGTAAAGCAATACAGATGAGACAAGAAAAAACCAGCGTGGGTGTTTGGAGCCCAACCAATTTTAACAGCTCAACTTAAACAGGTCAAACTGGTCTATTAATGAGAATTAATTGGTTGCTCAATGGTATTTATAAAAGAACCAAAAATGTCCACACATATGTCCATGACAAAGGTAGGAGAAAGTAATTATAATGGTGACCTTTCCGACAGTGACAATATACACCTCCCTACCTACAAAGAGGCTTCACCTTTGTGGCTGAAAGTTAGCAGGAAGAGAAAGAAGGAAACAACATGGGAGAGAAAGATGTATCAAAGGGATCTCTTTGATCCACCCAAAATTGGGGTGGCAGAATTAGACTGGGAAAAATATTGGAATACTGTTCTCTTTCAGACTCACCCAAGTCCTGACTACAGAGGACATCCTGACTATAATAATCACCTTAACTGTGTCATACACATGCAATTATGTGTGTGTGTGTGTGTGTATATACATGCATATATATAAAATGTATAATCATACATAAATTTTATACAATGGGATATGAATAGATATAGATATGTAGATATAATTTCTTATACTCACAATAACTTTGTAAGGAGCTATTTTGCTAACTCTAAATACTACAGATGAGAAAACTAAAGCTTCAAGAGGTTGAATGATTTGCCCAAAGTTATATATCTAGTAAGACCCACAGTTGAACTGGGATCTACGTGGATTCAAAGCCCATGTTCTATTCACTATACGACATGGTCTCCAAGAGCATTACTATTAAACACCCAAAGTCTTTACTGAGGGGCTTGCTATAAATAGTCACATTTAGTGACTGCCAGATCACAATACTCCGATGCAGCTTTCCCTTTTTACAGGGTGGGGCTCCATCCACAGGTCTTTCCCTGATATTTCTTACGAAATCCTTCTCACAGTAGCCCAGCCCACCTCAGGCCTAAGCAAATCACCCCAAAACTGATGAGCAACATACTGTGTAGCTCTTCTTCATTATTGGCTGCCTTTTCTTTGTATTTAAAATGTGCTTCTCCTCCAAGGAAGGTATGAAAATAGGCCAGACTCCTTTTGAATCCTCAAACTCCCTGGCACCTGGCTGAGCACATAGTAGGTATTCCTTCACGTCTGGTGACCAAAGACATCTGTTGACACTATTCTTCATTTATTATTATTATTTTTTAATTTTATTTCTAAATCCTGAACCCCCCTTCCACCTCCCTCCCCATAAAATGAGGGGCACAGAGGTGGAGCCTGAGGTTCTGGCCTTACCAGTGCTTGGATCTAACCAGTTGAGTGGAGTCACCCAGACGTATTTGGTTTGAGATAATTTAGAAATAATTCAAAGAAACACTGCCTTTGTCCCCAGGTAAAGCACACCATCAGCAATGGGAGGTTTATGCTGTGCTCTGAATTCTTCAGAGATGTGTTTTGAAACATCCTGTATGTAACCAGGCTTTATAGAACTTAGTGAGGTTGTGAGTTCACCAAAAAGAAGGCTCTGTTATGCAAATACTGCCACTATTCTGTAGTCAGAAGCAGTAACAACTAATTATTAAGTGCTCACGGAGAGCAGAGCACTTTATTAGGCTCTGGAGGAATCTCACTCAAAAGTGTAGTAAATACTTTCACAATGCCATTCGCCATGAAATATGTCACTATTAGGAAGCCCTTCCAAACATTTTTCCTAAAAACCATAAAGATTTCACTGCTAAACTTCACAGGAAAAGACAAAATCCTGCCAATGTCATCCTACAGAAGCCTCTGTCCTTGCAGAAGGAGTTTAATTTCATTAAGTCCTTCCTCAGCTATGAATAGAAGTCAGCAGTGCCAGGGTCCTCCCACCCATGGACCAGAGGGTGGGGAACACCGCCACTCTGGTATCTGGTGGCATTTTTGATGGCATTTTTAAACTGTGGCCACAAAGCAATCACAAGCAGATGGTACAACTAACTTCTATTTGTGTCTCAGTTACTAAACTCCTGAGAAGAAAAACTGTGGAAGTCAAGGGAATCTGTGGGTGCTCTGTGCATGGCAGTGACTCAGAAGTTGGCATGGGTGCAGTGAAGCTGGTCCTCTCGTATCTTGCTGGTGGCAGTGAAAGCTGTCACATCCCCATTGGACAGCAGTTTGGAAACACGCAGTAAAATGCTCATATCCTTTAACCCCGTAACTCCAGTATGTTAAGAAATTGATCTAAGATCAGGAGACAGCACTATGCAGGAGGTCGCTTTCTTTAATGGTAAAAATGTGAAGCAATCTGAATGCATAGCAAAAGCATATTAATTATAATTAACACTCAAAGGAATCTTTTGGGGCCACAAAAGATGATTAGAATGCAGATTTGTGGCAACATGAAAAAGTGTTTCCAATGCAGTGTTAATTTTAAGAAGCAGAAATCACTAATATACTTCTAATTATGTAAAAGCCTATGTGTAATTTTCTGACCAAATATTAAAAAGAATACGTAAAAATGAAAACAAGGATGGACTAGTGGGGTTGAGACAAATACTTTTCCTTCTGTTTTCCAAGCTTTCTCTTATGTTGCAATATTTTCTTTATAATTTAAAAATGGGGTGAAAGACAAAGGTCAGAAGTCCTTTTTAGCTGAGAGACTCTGAAGAAAATGAACATGGCTGCCTTTCCAAAAGCCCAAGAATACAGTTTGAACACTCAGCATCATCCATCGCTCAATTTTTTGCCATATATGTTTTTGCTGGATACATACATACCTGGTTAATGTGCTTCAGTTTGTCAATAATTTGACTGACCACTGGCTCAGGGCCCTTCATTTTCAGCTCATGGAGGTTGAACTGATTTTTCATTCCATTCCTCGCTGCCTTTTGGCTGTATCTGGAAATATGAAGGTAAAGGAAAGGTTTGTCACAAGAGAATCCCAAGCAAAGTGCAAGTTGACTGTATTCGGCACATGGTCGAGCTGACCACAAGCTACATTTAGCCTTCCAGCCCATGGGATGACTGCGTGGTACAAAGGTAGACTACTCCAGGTAGAGTCTACTTGTACCGGAGAACATTCATTCAAAAGTCAACAAGTTTCATCCACATTGAATTCAAATGTATTCTTTTTAATGGCCGAGTAATATTCATTGTGTATATGAAACTGGAGCTTATTGTACAGAGTGAAGTAAGCCAGAAAGAAAAACACCAATATAGTATACTAATGCATATATATGGAATTTAGAAAGATGGTAATGATAACCCTGTATGCGAGACAGCAAAAGAGACACAAATGTATAGAACAGTATTTTGGACTCTGTGGGAGAGGGAGAGGGTGGGATGATATGGGAGAATGGCATTGAAACATGTAAATTATCATATGTGAAATGAATTGCCAGTCCAGGTTCAATGCATGATACAGGGTGCTCGGGGCTGGTGTACTGGGACGACCCAGAGGGATGGAATGGGGAGGGAGGTGGGAGGGGGGTTCAGGATGGGGAACACATGTACACCTGGGGCGGATTCATGTCAATGTATGGCAAAACTAATACAATATTGTCAAGTTTTTTTTTTTTTAAGTCAACAAGAATTAATTCACCATTCCTTTTTTCTCGGTGTTGGGGATATAGCAATGAACAAGACAGAGACAAGGTCTCTGCCCTTATTTTGCCCTCCATCTAGTGTAGAGTCCAGAATAGCACTAAGGGAGGTGCTGGATCTTGGCCAGGGAAGCACACAGGAGGGTCCTTAATTCTGAGTGTGCTTTGTATTCATCTGAAGGAAAAAGACTCTTACATGTTCTTTACTTCTTCCTCCTTCTCCACTTCCTCCTCCCATCTTTTCCTGCAGGTCTGGGCAGTCCAGCTCCTCCTGAAAAGGCTTTCCCAACCCATTTGCAGCATAAATTATACCTGCCAGCTTCTGTCTCTGTTTTCCACAGGGAGGCAGACCAGCAGCTCAAGAGAAGGTTTTAACTTGGTCCCCCAAGATAAGACATAGGTTTTTGCTTCAAAATTGAAGTTTCAAGCTATCGATGGACATCCTCACCAGCATGAGAATGGGGGATATTTACAATCCTGCGCAATTCTGCCTTTCAGTGTGGGGCTTTATCAACCTCAGCTGGAACAGTAATTCACTACTGAGGTGGTTTCTTTGCTGGCTTCATGGTTCCAGACCCCTGTGCATTTACTCATCTTTCAAAACAAGGCAAACAAACACAAAACAAAAACAAGAAACAGATTTCATTTTCTCCTTTATCTTTTCTCATGTAGAAAGACCAGAACACTGTTACCAAAGGGGGAAAAGGTTTTGATCTCTCTCTCTTTTTTTTTTTGCTTTTTCCTCATCCTGATAATGGAATATTTTCTTAAAGAAATGGAAAAATTTGCAGGGCTTTTGCCCCTACTTTATACACTTAAAAAAATTACAATAGGGCAGTTGAATTAAGGGCAAATTCATATTTTTACTCATGTTTTTAATTACAAAAAACAGTGCTCATTGAAGCTCATTGAAGACAATTAAAATATATGGATATAATCAAAGCATACAGCACAAGTTCTTGCATCATCTTATCCTTCCAAGAGAGAATCATCTTTAAGTTTGATATATATTCTTCTAGAGGTTTCCACATGCATATGCATGCATATGTGCATGCTCAGCTGCTCAGTCCTGTCCGACTCTTTGCGACCCCATGAATCGCAGCACGCCAGGCCTCCCTGTCCATTACCAACTCCTGGAGTTCACTCAGACTCACGTCCATCGAGTCCGTGATGCCATCCAGCCATCTCATCCTCTGTCATCCCCTTCTCCTCCTGCCTCCAATCCCTCCCAGCCTCAGGGTCTTTCCAATGAGTCAACTCTTTGCATGAGGTGGCCAAAGTATTGATGCCATGCATGATAGCAGAAGGGATCAGGAAATCTAGGTCTGACTTTTATAATTAAAAGTCATCTTATGAGAAGGAAAATATCTTGTGGGAATGTTGAAGAGAACATTTGACTGCATTTCTTCTAAAATGGTAGCCTACACCACCCTTATGGCAGAAAGTGAAGAGGAACTAAAAAGCCTCTTGATGAAAGTAAAGAGGAGAGTGAAAAGTTGGCTTAAAGCTCAACATTCAGAAAACGGAGATCATGGCATCCGGTCCCATCACGTCATGGGAAATAGATGGGGAAACAGTGGAAACAGTGTCAGACTTCATTTTGGGGGGCTCTAAAATCACTGCAGATGGTGATTGCAGCCATGAAATTAAAAGCCACTTACTCTTTGGAAGGAAAGTTATGACCAGAGACATTACTTAGCCGACTAAGGTCTGTCTAGTCAAGGTTATGGTTTTTCCAGTGGTCATGTATGGATGTGAGAGTTGGACTGTGAAGAAGGCAGAGCACCGAAGAATTGATGCTTTTGAACTGTGGTGTTGGAGAAGACTCTTGAGAGTCCCTTGGACTGCAAGGAGATCCAACCAGTCCATTCTGAAGGAGATCAGCCCTGGGATTTCTTTGGAAGGACTGATGCTAAAGCTGAAACTCCAGTACTTTGGCCACCTCATGTGAAGAGTTGACTCATTGGAAAAGACTCTGATGCTGGGAGGGATTGAGGGCAGGATGAGAAGGGGACCACAGAGGATGAGATGGCTGGATAGCATCACTGACTTGATGGACCTGAGTCTGAGTAAACTCCAGGAGATGGTGATGGACAGGGAGGCCTGGTGTGCTACAATTCATGGGATCGCAAAGAGTTGGACACAACTAAGCGACTGAACTGAACATTAAAAGTTAGCAAATACACAGTGTGTGTGCATGTGAAGTACTTCAGTTGCGCCCAACTCTTTGTGACCCCATAGACTGTAGCCCACCAGGCTCCTCTGTTTAAGGGATTCTCCTGGCAAGAATACTGGAATGGGTTGCCATGTCCTTCTCCAGTGAATATACAGATCACCCACCACATACCAATTGCCTTTGGGGGCTGTGTTAAAGAAACGTAATGCATTTCTTTAAGGGAAATTGTTTGTTTATATATCTGGTGAGAATCAGCTCCCCACTAGCTTCCTTTTGTGTGCCTGTATATAATGCTGTCTGTCTCAGTATCATCTCCCCTCATGATGACCACCAACTCCATCTTCTTTTTCTTTATATCTACTGATACCTGAAGCAGAGACCTGATTCACAGGTAAAGAGGTAAGCAGTTCTAAAATGAACTTTAGGAACATGTCCCTAGAGACATGTCCCTGGACTTATTCCTATCAAAGCCTGCCCACTCCTACAAAACAAGTCTCCTAAAGTTTATTATCCTCAGTGGACTATTGTAAAGAAATCTGCCAACTTAGTGACTTTGCCCTCTACTCCTTCTTCCAAATCATTTATAAATATTAAGTCAAATTAGTCCCATAGCTGATCCCTTGTGGCCCTACTGTCTATTTCCTACCATTCAGAAAAATGCCCTTTCAGCTCTTTTTTTTTTCTTTCTTACCTCCAAGTCTTGGATAAGGAGCCAGGACTAAACACTGCTCCCCAATCCCATGGTGACTCAATTTTTTAAAAACAGCCTTGAGTTTAAAAGCTTGCCAAACTTTCTGAAAGTTGAAATAGCATCCACTATTTTGCTCTATCCATGTGCTATTTAAATCCTCAAAAGACTTAGTAAATTAAGCATGGTTTCTGGTTACAGAAGTGTTGGGAAGAGCTGGCTTATGGCTTAGACCTAAAACTTTATTTTATTTACTCCACAAAGCAGTAACCAAAAGTACTGGTTCAATTGATGTCTACATCTGCTAAAATTTAGTGGCCCTATTTTTAAATTTAGTGGCACTATTTTAAAACTATTCAGGAACTCTGCTCTTCCCCTGTCCATTTAGGCATGTGAATACCTCTCTCTCATCCCCAATACTATGTTCTGTTTCTCACACCTCTACCCTTTTCTCCTTAGCCAGACAAAATGTAGAGCAGAATCTTAAAATTCTTGAGTGTTAAAATGGAATACTGTGGAGACATCAAAAGAACAAAGTTAGAACAAAGCTGAAGATGGCCCCAAATTCTTGAAATCTGGTGATGCTACCATCATTGATAGGGTTCCTGACAAGCACACGTGTGTTGAGAGCTTCTGTACCCTGTTCTGAGCCATTCTGCTGTTCACGGCATGAGACAGATGGTTCCTGTGGGTGTCATCAAAGCAGTGGGCAAGAAGGCAACTGGAGCTGGCAAGGTCACCAAGTCTGCCCAGAAAGCTCAGAAGGCTCAATGAACAACATCCTCAATACCTGCCATCTTAATCAGTGGTGGAAGAATGGTCTCAGAACTGTTTGTCTCAATTGGCCATTTAAGCTCAATAGTGTAAGACTAGTTAATGGTAACCGGGCATGATAAGCCTTCAGAAGGAAAGGAGAATATTTTATGGACCATTCATTTTTGTATGGCCGTTCTAAGTCAGTGGTCTTTAAAATCAGTACTTTTTAATGGAAACAACTTGATTAAAAATATATCATAGAATCTGAGACACTTAAAAAATTTAATGAGGAAAAAAAAGAATGGTAAAAGCAGTTACTTCTAGTAAGTAAGATATTGGGGAAATTTTACTTTTTTATGTCCTTCTATATCTTTTATACTTTAAAATCTTTACAATAATTTTTAATGAGTGAAAATTTATATAGCAGTCATTTTTAAGGCAAAAGAAAACAATCATGAAACAACAATAACAACAACAACCAAAAAAAAAAAAAAAAACCAAAGGAAAATAAAAAGTGGGCCTAACTCCTAGGCCTCACTCAGAGCTTCTGGGAAATTCTTCTTGTTAATCAGAGTTATGTCAGCCATGACTAGATCCCCGGCTTAAAGGTGATCCCTTATGAGAACACATGTTTGGGCCAATACACACAATGTCACCCTGGAATTCACATCTCAGATGGTTATCATCAGGTCACAAACTGTACTTTGTTAGGTTAAACACAGGCTATATGTTTTCTACTCTTCAATGAGGTAATGCCAACCTATATCAAAAGGACAGTCAGTAAGGATGTGACTGAATGTGCATTATTTTGAGGACGCTGTCTCTAAACAAAGGCAAACATTCAAGTTCTTGCCCACCTTCCCAGAAGATGCGTAAAGTCCTCTGCTGATGGGAGTTGAGGGCCTCCCTGGGACTCATTGTGAACTGCTGCTCTTGCACCCAAGTGCATTGTGGGTACCACGCTGAGTGGCTTGTGCTCCTTCCACATACATTCCATTTGCTAGCCCGTATAGTCTGTGAGCTCTCTGAAGGCAGAGGCTTGGTTAGTTCTCTTGTGTACCATCCGAAGCACCTCCTAGTGCAGGTAGCAACAGCAGCTGGCAGTACTGAGTGCTTTCTCTGTGCCAGATACTGCTCCAAGCACAAGGAAAACTACAACCTGCAGCATCACACTGAGTCCTCCTAAGAGCCCTACAAGGTGGACAGTATCATAATCAGCTCCTTCTTGCAAACAAGAACACTGAGGCATGAAGTGAAGCCACTTGCCGAAGGTCACACAGCTACTCAAGAGCAAAGCTAGAGTTTGAACTTTTGAGTCTATGTCCAGCTGACTCTGTTCTTAACCGCTCCACTGCTATTATTCCTTAGAAATAATCCACGCTGACTAAATATTTGACTTCTCCATTTCACTCTGCCCAATTCATGGTATGATACAATTAGCCAGCTACTGGTGATGGTCTATGAGGCTCACAACAGGGCCTGCCACAACAGCTCTCTTTACCTAATCAGCGGATTCCTGGGCTTGCCCTTTAAAAGCCCTTGGGGAGAGCCCTGTGTATGGAGTTTCTTCTCCCAAACAGAGATCCAACAGCATCACCATTCAGTGAAATATTTGCATTCTTGAAAGATAAGGTATTGAAGTTAGACATATAAACAATCCTCCTCCACCACCACCATATAGACAAACACCAAAGGTGATCTGAAATCTCTAAGGACAACGGGAAAGTGAATGTTGGCCAAGGCCTCCCTGCCATGTAGCACTACAACATATGTAATGGAACCCCAGGGAATTTTATGTAACATACATGCTCCAAGCTTTAAGCTCAGAGGGACTCAGTTAGGGGTGTCTCTGTAGAGTTGCATTAATTAATTCATTCATCCAGCATTTTATTTTCACTCACTTCCTCTGTGCCCCTGGTGTACAAAGGCTCCTAACAGGTTTTGAATGAGGCTGAGCCACTGCAGCCACAATTTTCCCCACCCAGCCTGCCCAGAGTGTCAGGAATGGGGACACTGTTGGCCATGGGGGATTTTAAGGATTTTAGCAACACTCATCTCTAATTAGATTAACTGTCTTCCAGAACACTGCTTTTTCCTAAAGCTTTGACATGGGGTTCTGGCAATGAATACTGGCCAGTGGAGGAGGAAAAATAGAGAGGAGCTCATGCCTTCTAAATCTAAACTCTTCTTAACTGGACATGTTATGCGTGATATTAAAGTGTCCCCATAAAGCATTACCTGTTGTGTCTTCTTCCCCATCCAGTGTGGTACCTGCTTATTAGCACAAAAATAGCAAATTTGATTTGTGAAGTGAAAGGAAGATACTGTTCAGGCAGATTGGGCAGGGATGGAGGGGGATACCTTGCAAAAGCCGTCAAGAGAAAAAAAGAAACCCAATGAAAATAGGACATCTGGGCATGATGGTGTTAGGACAACTGACAAAAAGAGAGCACTTGTAGAAGAGGAATAGAGTCAAACGTGTAAAATGGGCAATCTTTTCTTCCTGGTTCTGTGCTGGCTGAGGCAGCACAGGTGAAGTGGAAGGAAATCAATGGATTCAAATATACAACATTCAAATAGGAAGCACCCTTGTCCAATCCACTGATGGTGTAGATGAAGAACCTGAGACCCAGGGAGGGACTTTCCCAGCAGCACAGGTAGTTAGTATCATAACTCTCACCTTTGGAAGAAATTTCTTCTTTAAAAGGTTCCTTAAATACACACTGGTGATTTTGAGCATTGCCAGTACGGGTGAAGGAGAAAGAAGTTGCTAGAAAATTCACTTTCCTCCTTCTTCTAGGCATTAGACTATTGGAAAGTATTTGAAAGCAAGTCTTAGAAAAACCAACTTGCCCCCTCCCCCTACCAAATATTTAATTTCACAGAAGTTTGTTTCATTTACTGCTGGGATTTTAGATGATCTACAAAGTTACAGATCTCATATTCTCAGTGCGCCATCTTATGGAAAGGCTGCAGTATTGCAAGTCGCCCTTAGCCCAAAGAGTAATTTATCAGACTGTTTCCTTGGAAAGCACTCCAGCTGCAGCAATCACTGTGAAAAAATGGCATAAAGAGTATAAATACCTTTAAAAACAAACTAGAACACAGGGTAGAAAACCCACCTTATCAATAGGCCTAAGAAAATGTTCTTTTTCTATTCAAGATGCAGTCTTCATTTACATAAATGAACACAAAAATAAAGCAAAAGTGTAAAATGCTGAGTTTTATAAATATGTTTAATTAAGAAGGCAGCAATTTGCTCCTCATTTATGTATGCACAAGTCTAAAGAAAAATGGTTTTCATAACTGTTGGTACAGCAGTACCACTTCAGAGCAAATAACAGACAGGAGAGTGCCAGAAACAGATATGACCACCAGACTCCAAGAACTACTTTGATTTTCAAACAATAGCCTTTCAGAAATTACAGATATATTTCAACAGAAAGGAAGCAAAATTTAGAGTAGAAATCAGGGGCTGAAAGCCCATTTATACCTCATCTAGTGGACATTACCTATATAAGGGAATAGCTATATTAGAATCTGCTTTTAGCCTAGTTTCAAACCTCACTGTGAGGAGAGACTAAAAGATTGGTCTTGGAATATAATCAAGAAGTCATTTAAACCTCAAGAAGCAAAGAATATTTTTCCAGATGGTGAGGAAAGCTTGAGAAGTTGATATCACCCGCTGTGGGGAACAGCCTCCTGCAGAGATGGGGAGGCAGAGAGAAAATGCCTGAATGTTTGTCTGAAGAGGCAAACTCCACAGAGGAGCCTGGAGGTAAGGAGAGAGAAAAGTAAATAAGGAAGCAAAAGCGATTCCTGTGAGAACTGCGGCATAGGCAGAGCCTGATGTGTGGGAAGGCTGGTGAGAACAGCCTCCTGGGCTTTGAGCCCTGACCACGGGCAGCCAAGACACCAGGCTAGGGCAGGCAGGGCTGCTGAAGGGTTCTCTGAGGGGTGTCCTTGAGGGGAACATACCAAGGAGGAGAGGAATCTGAGCTAGTGTAAGATTGCCAAAAAAAGCCAAAAAAAAAAAAAAAAAAAGGCAATTCAAAGTTCAATAATTGGGAGTGGAAATGTAGCAGCGCAAGGTGTGTAATGGTGATTTATCATTAAATCACCCCAAACTCATTTACAGAGTCCCTCTAGCCCAGAGAGTGGGTTTCCCTGATAGCTCAGTTGGTAAAGAATCCGCCTGCAATGCAGGAAACCCCGGTTCAATTCCTGGATTAGGAAGATCCACTGGAGAAGGGATAGGCTACCCACTCCAATCTTCTTGGGCTTTACTTGTGGCTCAGCTCGTAAAGAACCTGCCTGCAGTGTGGGAGACCTGGGTTCGATCCCTGGGTTGGGAAGATCCCCTGGAAAAGGAAAAGGCTACCCACTCCAGTATTCTGGCCTGGAGAATTCCAAAGAGTCAGACATGACGAGTGATTATTACTTTCTAACCCAGAGAAGTAACCCAGAAAACCAGATGTTTTCTTGTCCCACTGGAGTTAAACCAAAAGGAAATGGTTTTTACTTTTTCTTTAAAGTTAGATTTTAACTCAAAGATATTTGAGTCATAAAGGACCCTCGAAATCACCCCTCGTACAGATGGGCAAACTGAGTCCCAGAGAAACCAAACAATAGCCATCCAAATTATTATTGGTATCACTGCTGATGGAATGTGATTAGAACCACAACCTCCCCCAAATAGAAAAGCCAAGAAGAAGAGGTCAAAGAAAAGGTCACACACATGAGAACAATGTATGAAAGTAACTGCTGTTGAAAATAATGATCAATAATTCTTTTATCTTTAAAAGGTAAAATTCAGTCCTGTCTACATAGTTTACTGAGACAGCAAAGACAGCATACTTTAGAAAGGCTGAGTAATATGGTGGGAAGAGCACTGGTCCTGCAGTCAAGACATACGTTCAAAGGCTGGAACTGTGTGACTCTTGACAAATAACTAAACTCTGCTGGACTTGAGTGTCCTTATCTCTGAAATAGGGATAATGCCACCTAATTTGTTTTGAGGATTAGTTGTGTAATGAATGTGAGCAAATTTAAGGTAACATAGGTTGAGTGTTTAGAAGAGGGTCCAGCACATTTATATGAGCACTGGTTTTATTCTGTGAAAGTATCCAACACAAAATAGGTGTTCAATAAATGTTATTTGGAAAAGGATTTTCTGAAGTAGAATGAGTAAATATTGCCATGAATACTTCAGGGAAGCTTCAAGTCTGCTCATCCCTGTACTGAGAGGACTGGAGAAATGGAAGGATCTCCAGTGTGGGAGTAGCCAGCACTGAGCGGGCAAGCCTGACTGAAGGACTATTCCTCAGCGGAGAGGCCCTCGCAAAGCTGCCAGCGGATGGGGCCTCTGAGGCAGGGAACTTACGGTTAGGACTTCAAACAGTTCAGGATTTGTTTTAGTCCATTGAGAAGACATCGTTGGCCTGTGTCCCAGGGCAGACAGCCAGTTCCCCGAGTGACCACCTTGGGAGCTAGAAGCCTTTTCACTCTCTCCTCCCTCCACATTCCATGTTCCTGCTCTCTGTGACAGAAAATAGTCTGCTTCCACTTTGCATATAACTGTCACAAGCAATGAGTTAGATGGCTCTCGGAAACACCCACACACTTTTTCAAATCTTTCTCTTCAGAACACTGCTTTGTGTGTCCCAGGTCCCCGCGGGATCCAGAACAAACATCTATTGTTTAATGCAAGGATCTTCAAAATGAAGAAGAGAACTTTCAAACTTTACCTACAATCACACTTCACAGACTCAAGACGAGTTTCAGAGAAAGGCAAGTCCGAGTTAGAAAAGAGTGTAACTTGTGGATTTTTTTCTTGCATTGCGATTCACAAAGAAAAGCCTCCTAAATGTTGCTTTGGATGTCTTGCTGAACCTTATTTCATGAACTGACAAAGACTGAGAGCAAAGGAGAAACTGTTTTCACAGGAATGGGTGCTACTGAAATACTTTAAAAGAAAGCTCAACATTCCTGTCACTCTTTTGTTGTCAGTTTGTCTAAGCCACAGTCCTCTACAGGCCCCTAATCCTTGAGAAACCTGTATGCAGGTCAAGAAGCAAGTTAGAACCAGACATGAAACAACACACATGAGAAAGGAGTTTGAAAGGGCTGTATGTTGTCACCATGTTTATTTAACTTATATTCAGAGTACATAATGCAAAATGCTGGGCTGGATGAATCCCAAGCTGGAATCAAGATTGAAGGGAGAAATACTGATAACCTCATATATGCCTCTGATACCACTCTAATGGCATAAAGTGAAGAGAAAATAAACAGCCTCCTGATGAGGGTGAAAGAAGAGAGATAAAAACCTGGCTTAAAAACTCAGCATTGAAAAAACTAAGATCATGGCATCCTGTCCCATCACTTCACGGCAAATAGATGGGGAAGATGTGGAGAAACAGTGGCAGATTTTATTTTCTTGGGCTCCAAAACCACTGTGGACGGTGAGTGCAGCCACAAAATTAAAAGACGCTTGCTCCTTGGAAGGAAAGTGATAACAAACCTAGACAGTGTATTAAAGAGGAGAAACATCACTTTGCCAACAAAGGTCCGTATAGTCAAAGCTATGGTTTTTTCAGTAGTCATGTTCGGATGTGAGAGTTGGGCCATATAGAAGGCTGAGTGCTGAAGATTTCATGCTTTCGAACTGTGGTGCTTGAGAAGAATCTTGAGAGTCCCTTGGACTGCAAGGAGAACAAACCAGTCAATTCTAAAGGAAATCAGTCCTTAATATTCATTGGGAGGTCTGATGCTGAAGCTGAAGTTCCTATACTGTGGACATCTGATAAGAGCCAATTCATTGGGAAAGACCCTGATGCTGGGAAAGATGGAAGGCAGAAGAAGGGGATGAGAGGATGAGATGGTTGGATGGCATCACTGACTCAATGGACATGAGTTTGAACAAACTCCAGGAGACAGTGAAGGTCAGGGAAGCCTGGCGTGCTGCACTCCATGGGGTCACAAAGAGTCAGACACGACTTAGCGACTGAACAACAACAATAAATCTTCAGTGGGTGGGATTAGGCCTACTGAGATCCTGAGCCAGTGGAGACAGAGGTGAGCGCTTGGCTGCCTGACCTATCCTTGGAGCCAGTATTTCATGCTTTTGGGGTGAACCCTACATGTTCAGGCATGGCTTCGTCTTGTCAGGTATATTTTCCTGGGCCATATGGCCAAATTCCATCCTGGTTTCTATGTTTATAGTTACCTGAGTCAGTCCTCTGCTTTACCCAGTGGCCAGCATACAACAGGCAGTCAATAAACCTCTGTTGAAATGAACTGAGACTGAAGACTTCATCCAAAGCTGATCTCTTCTGCCCAGCTCTTGTCAGTCTGTTCCCCTGGGATCTTCCCCCTAAATCCGGAGCCAGTGACTGAGGACCTGCGTTATACTGGACTTCTGCCTGGGCTCTGCCAGGAAAACCTGCCACTGGGTCCCAAGCCACCAGATCCAGCACTCTGGAAAACAATGGCCAGGTAGGGGATGGCAGAGCTCCTGCCTGAGGCCTCAGTGAACACCGTCATTCCAGTGGTGGGTCACTGCCCACTTGGGCCAGCCAAACAGGAGAGTTGCCACAGCCCAAGCACCACTCACTCCCGCAAGCCGTGTCCCATCACCTGGGCTCCCACACTGAGCCCACCCGCACTACACAACATCAGTTTGCATCACAAACCCTGTTCCAATGGTCTAAACTTTGGCCTGCTCCTGAGAAGATTTTACTGTTGTGAAAGCAACTCTTTGACGCCATCTGTTAGATTTGCTATGGTCAAGGCAATAACTTTGAGACGGTTTCAAATCTGATGGTGAAATTTCCAGGTTCTCAGTTTTGGGGGTCAGAGAAAGGGTTTGCTGTCTTCCATCAGTACAGAGGCTTCCCAGGTGGCGCTAGTGGTAAAGAACCCACCTGCCAATGCAGGACACGTAAGGGACATGGGTTCGATTCTTGGGCCAAGAAGATCCCTTGGAGAAGGGAATGACAACCCAGTGACAAAAAGGTATCTGAGCTTAGAAGTAAGGAGAAGAGTTTTGTGCTACCTTAACCTTAACCACGGAGAAGGTAATGGCAACCCACTCCAGTACTCTTGCCTGGAGAATCGCAGGGACGGGGGAGCCTGGTAGGCTGCAGTCCATGGGGTCACTGAGGGTTGGACTTCACTTTCACTTTTCACTTTCATGCATTGGAGAAGGAAATGACAACCCACTCCAATATTCTTGCCTGGGAGAATCCCACGGACAGAGGAGCCTGGTGGGCTATGGTCCGTGGGGTTGCAAAGAGTTGGACATGACTGAAGCGACTTAGCATGTGTCAGTACAGAATGCAAATACCTTCTATTCTGCACTTGCCTATTAAGCATCTATGCAGCTCTGTGCTCAGTCACAGAACCCTGGGAGTTAGAGACACTGAACTGTCCCATGTTCTAAGCCCACTATCCCCAGTTTGGACTTCACAGACCAGATTCTGGTTTGGTTTTTGGCAAATCTGGTCCTCAGAAAAGGAAATCTTCAACTAGTGACTGTGTGGGATTTCCCTGCAAACTGATGCTTGAGAACGTGCAGCTCTACCACTTCATGAGCTAAGGACACACAGCAGTCTCCGCCACGACACCCAGAGAGCCAGCAGAGGGCACCTCTGTGGCTGAGAGGAAAAGAAACTAGCAAGAAGGTGTTAGACTTGCCCAAGGACACTATAAAAGTCTGCCTGAAGAAAGCGGAACTGCCAACTCTGTTGCCTTCTCTTAAACTTGGTCCCAGAGCCAGAGGATGCAGGCTGCAGTCAGGGCCCTGGGAGCAGGAGGAAATACACTCTGGTGGAAGTGTGTTCCAGTATCCCCCTGGTGGAAGACGGTGCCCATGGTGGGCGTGGCCAGAGGAACTAGACCAGAGCCACCAGCCCTACCACTGCCAATAGCAGAATAGCTCTGCCCCTGGTGGGCCCAAGTCTGGCACGGCCACTCTCTAGTCGCCAGCGATAAAATAACACTCAAGAGTAACAGAGGGAAGGAAAGGTGAACTGAAGTGTAAACCACCCCTGCTCCAACCGCCCCAGCAGTTGCAGGTGCCTCCAGGTCCTCGACTCTTTGCACCTGCTCTCCGGCCGGAACAAGGGGCCTTATTGTGTGAGGCTGTGTGCAGGGCGGTGCTAAGCAAACAAGAAGTGCCTCTCCTGATCATAAAGTAGATGGGATTCCAGGAAAACTTTACTCAGCCAAATAAAAGTGATTGTAAAGCACTTGGTGAAATATAAACTGCTACATAAATACTTAATAAAGCTCACGGCAATGCACACAAGGACAGCTAGGTCAAAAATTACCCTAGCTCTCTATCCCAGGGGTTTCAGCAAAGAGAGAACTGTCTCCCTCCCTTGGGTTCGCTCAGCCACTTTGCATCTCTCTGCTCTGACCTGCCCTTCAGCCCCTGGCACTCCACTCGATGGACCTCTCCCCACACTGATAGAGCTCTGTGGTTTCAGGGCTTCTCATTTTCATTCTGGATGGTTGTGTCAAATATTATTTGGAGCAACAGAATTCCATTTCTTTTGCTCAGAAGCTCCACTGGGGTCGTGTGGTGCTATGGGGGTGGCAATTTCTTTAAGGCTTAATTATATGAATTTCACCCCAAACTCTGCAATATCACAAACTGAGAACTCTGACAATATCTCAATCAGCCAACCTTCCTGCCCCCCTGTAGCCCCAAAGATACCCAAAGGATTTGTTCTGATGAGAATGATTATACCTCCGGGCTTCTTTTCAATTGCTTTCACTTTGGTCTGTTTGGGAAGCCATCAGATAAAGAACTGGATATTCAATGTCATCAAGGAGGCTTTAGGGCAATCCTCCTCCATTCAGACTCCCTCTTCCCTCAAATATCCTTGCCATTGAAACTCATGGACTGTTAGAGCTGGAAAGTTTTAGAGGTCATCTTGTCTAACTCCATTTTACAAATAAAAGACTGGCAGTCAGTGACTTGCCCAAGGTCACACAAACCAGTTTGTGGTAGAGTTAAAAGCCAAGCTGGACTTCCAGTCTAGGGCTACTTGCATGGGCTTAACATTCATAGATAATGGTGTTATCATAGGAGCCATGGTGTAGGGGAGATGGAATGGAGGACTGGCCTCAGAAGGAGGTGAAGGTCATTGGCTCTTTCTCCCAGGTGATACCACCTTCCAGCCCTGAGAAAATCTGAAAGCTGAGAAGCATGGTGCAAGAGGCAGAAATAGAACTGCAATTTCCTGGGCCAGGACTTGGGATAGACCAAGGGAAGGTTAGAATTTAGCAGCACAGGGAAAGAAAAGCCAGACAGAACACCTGTCCCAAGTGTGCTGGACTAGGAGAACAAGCTTAGATCAGGGCTTCCATCAAGAACAGGAAGAAGAGAAGCCAAGCATGTGACAGGCAGTGTCATGGACAAGAGAGCACAGACTACCTGATTTTGGATCCTATCTCTCTTAATAGTGCCGTGGCTTTTGTTGTTATTAAACCTTATCATTGGGGCTTCCCTTGTGTCTCAGCTGGTAAAGAATCTGCCTGCAATGTGGGAGACCTGGGTTCGATCCCTGGGTTGGGAAGATCCCCTGGAGAAGGAAAAGTCTACCCACACCAGTATTCTGGCCTGGAGATTTCCATGGACTGTACACTCCATGGGGTTGCAAAGAGTTGGATACAACTGAGTGACTTTCACTTTCAACCACATCAATAAATGAGGGTAATAATCATGTCCTGAAGAACTATGGATGGAGATTCATAATACTGTACAACAGGCATTGATCAAAACCATCCCCAAGAAAAAGAAATGCAAAAGGCAAAATGGTTGACTGAGCTATTCTCAAATAGCTGAGAAAAGAAGACAGGTGAAAGGCAAAGGAGAAAAAGAAAGATTTATCCATCTGAATACAGAGTTCCAAAGAAGAGCAAGGAGAGATAAGAAAGCCTTTTCCAGTGAACAATGCAAAGAAATAGAGGAAGACAACAGAAGAGATCCCCTCAAAAAATTAGAGATACCAAGGGAACATTTCATGCAAAGACAGGCAAAATAAAAGACAGAAACAGTATGGACCTAACAGAAGCAGAAAATATTAAGAAGAGATGGCAAAAGACACAGAAAAACAATACAAAAAGATCTTCATGACCCAGATAACCATGATGGTATGATCACTCACCTAGAGCCAGACATCTTGGAGTGTGAAATCAAGTGGGCCTTAGAAAACATCACTATCAACAAAGCTGGTGGAGGTAATGGAATTCTAGCTGAGCTATTTAAAATCCTAAAATATGATGCTGTGCAAGTGCTGCACACAATATGCCAGCAAATTTGGAACACTCAGTAGTGGCCAGGGGACCAGAAAGGTCAGTTTTCATTCTAATCCCAAAGAAGGGGAATGCCAAAGAATGTTCAAACTACCGCACAGTTGTATTCATTTCACATGCTAGCAAAGAATGCTCAAAATCCTTCAAGCTAGGCTTCAACAGTACATGAACTGAGAACTTCCAGATGTTCAAGCTGGATTTAGAAAAGGCAGAGGAATCAGAGATCAAATTGCCAACATCCACTGGATCATAGAAAAAGCAAGAGAATTTCAGAAAAACATCTACTTCTGCTTCATTAACTACACTAAAACCTTTGACTGTGTAGATCACAACAAACTGTGGAAAATTCTTCAAGAGATGGGAATACCAGACCACTTTACCTGCCTCCTGAGAAATCTGTGTGCAGGTCAAGAAGCAATAGACTGGTTCATGGAACCAGTAGTCATGGAACAATAGACTGGTTCCAAATTGGGAAAGGAGTACATCAAAGCTGTATATTGTCACCCTGCTTATTTAACTTATATGCAGAGTACATCATGCGAAATGCTGGGTTGGATGAAGCACTAGCTGGAATCAAGGTTGCAGGGAGAATTATCAATAACCTCAGATATGCAGATGACACCGCCCTTATGGTAGAAAGCAAAAAGGATTAAAAAGCCTATTAATGAAGGTGAAAGAGGAGAGTGGAAAAGCTGGCTTAAACATCAACATTCAAAAAACGAAGACCATGGCATCTGGTCCCATCACTTCATGGCAAAAAGATGGGAAAACAATGGAAACAGTGACAAACTTATTTTCTTGGGCTCCAAAATTAATGTGGATGGTGACTGTAGCCACAAAATTAAAAGACGTCTGCTCCTTGGAAGAAAAGCAATGATAAACCTAGACAGCATATTAAAAAGCAGAGACATTACTTTGCAGACAAAGGTCTGTATAGTCAAAGCTATAGCTTTTCCAGTGGTCATGTATGGATGTTAGAGCTGGACAATAAAAAGGCTGAGCGCTGAAGAATTGATGCTTTTGAACTGTGGTGCTTGAGAAGACTCTTGAGAGTCCCTTGGACTGCAAGGAGATGTAACCAATCAACCCTAAAGGAAATCAGTCCTGAATATTCATTGGAAGGACTGATGCTGAAGCTGAAGCTGAAGCTCCAATACTCTGGCCACCTGATGCAAAGAACTGACTTGTTGGAAAAGACCTTGATGCTGGGAAAGATTGAAGGCAGGAGAAGGGGACGACCAAGGATGAGGCATCAGCGACTCGATGGGCATGAGTTTGAGCAGCTCTGGGAGGTGACGCAGGACAGGGAAGCCTGGCGTGCTGCAGTCCACGAGGTCGCACAGAGATGGACACAACTGAGCAACAGAACACCAACAATCACATCCAGATCAGAAGGCTGTGGTGAGAATTACCTTAATGCACATATGAGAAGCACTATAGAAATGTTAGCCATTCTTCTGATTAAGACTTTCACTGTTTCAGTCCTACTTTCTGCAGTCAAATGCTCTACCCCTGGGCTATGCCACCTCCACTCAGTTCTACTTTCTGAAGTTTCACTGCACGCTCAGACAGGAATTAGAGGAGGTAAAGGGAAGAGAGAAGGTTTCAGAATGCCTCAGGGAAGAAAAAGGTAAACCGTGAAGGCTGAAAGCTGAACAGATCTGCAGTTCCCCAGCAACACTTCATCCGGTGTAAACCTCCTATGGTGGTGCCTATGCTCCTAAGGGCATAGTTGCCAGGAGATGACCAACTGTCCCTCTTTGCCTGAGACTGAGAAATTTCCCAGGACTTGGGACATACTGTGCCCAAATTAGAAAGCCTTGGGCAAACCTGACCAAGCTGATCATCATAGGGGCCAGAGGGTGTTTGCGGTTCGGGATCACTATGTGATCCAGAGGACGAGCCACTCCTGCTAAATGCCATCCGCTGGGCTTTGGAAAACCTGGGTTATCCAGAAGCCATGCGAAGGGGGTTTTAATTGGACTTTCATCATACCTATGAAGAGCAGGGGAAGAGTTTCTAAAATTAATGGGTTTCATCAGGGGTACGTTAGCCCATTTGAGGATGCTGGTCTTCAGCAGGACATTTGCACAACAATAGCCTCATTATCAAGGATCCTTATTTGTTCACTTTGATTCTCTGATGCAGGCTTTCTTCAAGTTCTATACCCAGTGGTGTTGTTATATGTGTTTGAATGTAATAAAGCTGCATTTATTTTAAAACAGTCTGTCACTGAGACTTTTCATTAATTTAAACTGATGCTACAAATCCCCCAAAGTATCTCCTTAGCAGGGCCAATCAGCTTATTCAACACTGTGGAATGGCTTATTTAAAAATAGAAGTTTGTGGGAATAGGTGAATTTGCTTAAGGAAAAAAGGAATTTAAAGATGTTTTTGATGTGGACCATTTTTAAAGGTTTTACTGAATTTGCTATAATATTCTTCTGTGTCATGTTTTGTTTTTTTGGCCACAAACCATGTGGGATCTTAGCTCCCTGACCAGGGACTGAACCTGCACCCCTCCTCCACGGGAAGGTGAAGTCTTAACCACTGGATCACCAGGGAAGTCTCCAATTTTTTTAAAGTACTCTTTTTGGAGAGATGCATAGAGACAGAGATACTCAGGAAGCTGCTCAAAGCTGTGTGTTCATAAAGAGAGTGCAGTAATGCTGTGCTAATTAGCCAACACATAATGCCATTTATTCAAGGTAAAACTTCTTTCTGTGTCTGATCTACTTTTCTACATTTTTGTTGTTTAGTCCCTAAGTTGTCTCTGACTTTTTTGTGACCCCATGGGCTGCAGCCCACCAGGCAAGGATACTGGGATGGGTTGCCATTTCCTTCTCCAGATGATCTTCCCGAAGTGAAGTGAAGTGAAAGTCACTCAGTTGTATCCAACTCTTTGCGATCCTATGGACTATACAGTCTATGGGATTCTCCAGGCCAGAATCCTGGAGTGGGTAGCCTTTCCCTTCTCCAGGGGATCTTCCAACCCAGGGATCGAACCTGCATCTCCTGCATTGGCAAGCAGATTCTTTACCACTGAGCCACTTGAGAAGCACTTTTCTACATTAACACCTAGTAAATGGAGGGTGCCTCACAATTTTCAAAGATATTTCATATGCATTTGCTTATTGGAGGCTCACAACAACCTATGAGGTCAGCAGGGGAAGCATTAATTTCACCATTTTATAGAAGAAGGAAATGAAACACAGAGTTAAAGTAAACCTGTCCAAAGGCAGATACATAGACCATGAGCAAGCTGGATCTGGTACTCAGGTTTGTTACCAACAAGTATTTGTTGGTTCATTTATTGAATTCAATAGTATTCAACAGTATAGAGAGTCAAAACTACGGCAGGTACAACTAAACAGTGAAGATACATAGAGAAGACACAGGGCTTGTCTTCTTGTGGAAGATTAGATAAAATTTGCTCACTGGAGATGTGCCAGAGGGACACCTATGTGCTGAGGGTCTTAACTCAGACTGGTTTGGGACAGAAGCATTCAGGCTCCTCAGAGGAGATGCCACTGAGTCAAGGATAAGGAGGGGTAGGCCACAGCAACAGCTTTTCTGGACCCTTCAGGCCTTTTCTGGTCCTGGTTTTTTTTGGGGGGGCACACTGCATGGCATTGGGATCTTAGTTCCTTGTCCAGGGATCGAACCCTCACTCCCTGTACTGGCAGCTCAGAAGCTTAACTACTCGATTACGAGGAAAGTCCCCAGCCTGAGTTCTTATGTAATATAACCCTCTACACATCCCTCGGACCCAAGGCTGGTGCACCTTGACCTCAGGTGAGGCCAGCTCACTCTGGCTCTCCTTAAAGAGGGACTTATCCCAGCGTTGGGCCTGAAGCTATGCCCAGAAGGAAGAAGGGGGAAAGATCCATCCATTCAGAGACCTGTGGGCCACTAAAATACCAGGGGCAAAATGTAGAAGCTCCCGTGACACCGGAGCTACAAATGAAAGTAAATTTTCTTTCAGAGGGAAATGAAACTTCATTACAGAGGCGACAAATCCAAGGATCAAAGGCACACTCACGTAAAAAAGTAACATTCATTGGCTTGAGAAATTGGGCAATCACAACTGATTTTAATGACCTCTCTCCTTTCCCACAAAGGCTAACCCAAGGATGACAGAAAGGACTTCAGAGAATTGGGCAACTAGATTTGCTCTGCAACCTGACCCTTCCTGGTTTCTAATGTAAGTAAAATAGAAAGATTACCTGAGTGAATCATGGTTAAAAAGTTCTAGGTGGAACCACTGAAACAGCCTTTGCTATGAGACAAGATATTGAAGGTAGGCATTCTAGTCCAGGACATATCTGTAGATGCAATTAACTCTTACTTTATCACCAGTGGATCCAAATGCCCACCACCTGTGCTGAACAGGGGCAAGGGTGAGGATTTTAACGTTTTTGCAGAAGGAAGAAGAAAAAGGATAAAGATAAGAGGGAGTGGGTGAAGCTGTCTTCCCGGTTCAGTTCCTTTGCTCAGTCATATCTGACTCTTTGCAACGCCAGAGACTGCAGTACGCCAGGCTTCCCTGTCATTCACCAACTCCCAGAAGCTACTCCAATTCATGTCCATCACATTGGTGATCCCATCCTCTGTCGTCCCTTCTCCTCCCGCCTTCAATCTTTCCCAGCATCACAGTCTTTTCAATGAGTCAGTTCTTCACATCAGGTTGGAAAGTACTGGTGTTTCAGCTTCAGCATCAGTCCTTCCAATGAATATTCAAGACTGATTTCCTTTAGGATTGACTGGTTAGATCTCCTTGCTGTCCAAGGGACTCTCAAGAGTCTTCTCAAGCACCGCAGTTCAAAAGCATCAATTCTTCAGTGCTCAGCTTTCTTTATAGTCCAACTCGCACATCCATACATGACTATTGGGAAAACCATAGTTTTACCTTTGTTGGTAAAAAAACAACTTCAGAAATGGATCACTGAAGGGAATTAAAGTCATGCAGAGCTCCATCTCTCTCCTAGTAAAGAATTGGAAGGACCATTTTTATAGGCTCATTTTGTTGAAGAACAGCAATAGCAGCTACCAATTCTTGAGGCCCTACTGTGTTTCGGGCACTGTACTCTGCATTCACAATCTCTCTGAATCCTGTCAACAATTCATTAAAGGTAGAAATTAACAACTCCATTGGGCAGATGTGGAAATGGGCTCAGAGAAGAGAAAGAGCTAATACCTACTGGAGCAGAAATCCAAACCCAGGCTTGCTGACCTGAAAGCTGTGCACTGAAACAACTACCCCATGGCTTTTACGATGGCCCCATAACTTTGCAATTTGCCTCTGGGTGCTTTTTGTTAATTCCTAACTGCTTGACTTTATCAGTAAAAATCACCAGAGAAACGCAAGCAATATTTTGCATTTGCTTAAGTACAGGAGGAAAAGGGCAAAAAAAAAAAAAAAAAACAACCAAAACCCAAACCCCTACAGAGCTGAGTTTCTTGCAAGGGAGCCCCCAAAAGCTTACCCTGGGGCAAGAACTTGGGCCAGTGGCAGGAGAGAAGGGGCACCTGCCAATCGTTTCCTGCAGCGAGTAAAATCTATAGCATGATCACAGCAGCCCCAACAATAAGGCAGCCAGAGGGGTCTAAGAGCAGAGCCACTGGCAAGAGCCTCCCAAGAGGGTCCCCTAACAGGCCTCTGCCTGTCCTTCAAACTCGGAGTCTCAAGAGTCCATTTTCTTGATGTTCAGTGACTGTCAGAAATAACTCTTCTGGGTCAGAGCACCTGGATGAAAATGTTTCAGGTGGGTTCTGCTTGTGTCAGTCAAAGGCGTTCTGATGAAGCCACACTGCTCTCACTCAAGGACTGACTGTCCACTTCAGACAGAAAAGGCCAGGGCACTTGTCCCGTCCAGCAGCCTTGTTTCTGTCAATTCGCCACCTCCCTTACGTGCTCTCAGAGGGGTGAATAGAAAGCAATGTCAGACTTCAAATTTGTAAATAAATATCAATCAGAATGTAGACAGCCAAAACTGTGTTGGGTACCATCAGTGATTCTGACGTTACTTAAAACATTTCTGGAATGCCTCTCTGGAAAGTCTATGTAAAACCACTTTAAGTATCACAAGAAATACACAGCTCCTTTTATCCTCTTACCCCAAATGGATCCCAAATGGTATAACACAGCTTAAGCAGCCTCCCCGTTCAACAGTTTGGTTCCAAAAGACTTACAGATATTTACTCGAAATCCAGTTTGCCTTGACAGGAAGAATGGCCTACAACTCTTCACCCTGGCCCTGGACGTTTACTTGTCCTGCTCAACCACACTCTAGTGATGTGCCAATATCAACAGTGATCACGTACTCATGTGTCAGCATACCCCTTCACAAGAGTCCTGCAGAACAGGTACAATTATGCCCATCTCAAAATAAGGGAACAGGTTGTGCTGTTAAAGGACCTGCCAGAAGCACACAGTCAATGTCTAAACCAAGATTAAAGCCTTCACCTGTACCATTCTAGTGACTGTGCTCACTCTTCCAGACATGCACCAATCACCTGGCTCACACATCCTAACCTCTCAGGGTCTTCTCTCTCTAATTCTCCGTCTGTATCACTGAAAATCAATGGGCTGAACACCAACAACTTGCAGACTGGGAAACTGACCCTATGCCCTCAAGGCTTTTTCTCCAGGGAATCTTCCCAACTCAGGGATTGAACTCAAGTCTCCCGCACTGCAGGCAGATTTTTACCAGCTGAGCCACTAGGGGAGCCCAAGAATACTGGAGTGGGTAGCCTATTCCTTCTCCAGCAGATCAAACTGGGGTCTCCTGCACTGCAGATGGATTCTTCACCAACTGAGCTATCAGGGACTCTTTCCCAAAAGAAGATGTCAAAAATATTTTGAGGACTGGTGGCCTCAGTGAAGTCAGCCCATGACCTACTAAAGTTGCCTACTCTGAAGGAGGCAATAATGCCTCTAGCACATAGAAGCCCTGATGTGTTAAATAGTTTCTCAAAAGCAATTATAGTCCTTCATGGATCCATCTCCCAAGCCTTCCAAGCAAAAATGGAGCAGTGACAGTAATAGGAGACAGGCCTTACTCCACATTCAGAATCACATTTCAAAGAGGAAGCTGTGTGGTGAGATTGGTTTGGTGAGGGTATGGATGTGCAGGGACCTGTCTTGGAGGCCCAAATGCTCTTCTTATAATGAGATGATCCAACTGAGCGTGGGTGGGGCTGGCGTAAGTACTAATAGGGCACACTCTGCTTCAAGAATAAGTCATCCAGCCTTCAACAGGTGGCTACAGACATCTGTGCTGAGCCGTGAGGGTGTCTCCTCTCACTACTTTAGACCTGACAGTTGACAAGCCCATCCTGAATGTGGCAGACCATATTATGCTGTTAGTTACTAGGATAAGCTGGGTTTTTCTCACTCAATTCTGCAGGTTGAGCTGCTGTATGTGACACTATAATCTTAAGGGATGAATGTCACTGTATTGCCATGGAGTAAGTCCTGAAAAATAGCTGTCACTAGAGGCAAGTTTTGAAATAAATATATGATGGAGAATATGCCAGTCTAAGCCCTTAGAGGAATTATTACATGAAGGTGCATGCCAAATGTATCTATCTTACCTTATCAGGTTTATAAAAATCTTTCACTGACACAAATATTTCATGCTACACCAAGTTAAGCCATTCTCTACGTAATCTATTTTTCCTTCAAAACTTTTCCATGAACAATTATGTTTACCTAAAGCAAGTTAGAATGTAAGCTGCCATACTAGCTTTATCTCAGTACTTTCATTCTAGGACACTCAGTGAAATCAGAAAAATTGAAGTGTCATGTTTCTGCTTCGAGGAAAACTGAATAAAATGAAATCCAAAAATGTCTGAAGGGGACTGAGAAGCAGTGGAGGCAGACAGTGCTCCAAACAAAATAAAGTTATTTTCCTGGTCAAAAAAAAAAAAAAAAAAAAAAAGCCAACCAAATCCCTATTTGTCCCTCTCTCCCTCCTACCAGCCTTTCACCAGCAAAGCTTCCTGCAGGACAGGGGGCAGAGGAAGAACTAGCAATGAGAAGAGATGGGATACTGAAGACTGCACCTCAGATTATAATCCTCCAACCATCACAACAGGGGCTGCTGAGAAGAGATATAAGCCCTGGCTTCAGCATGAGTTTAGTCTGGCTTGTGCCCAAACCAGTTCAGAAGCAAATGACTTTAGGACTTGACTCAGTATCATTCAATATTATTTCCATGATCCACTATTTACTTTCTTTCCTCTGCCCACTTCCTCTTAGCTCTGTTTTTTAAATATTATATTTGCTTCTCCATCGGCATTTTCACTGGCTATACCATATTTAAAATTCTATGTATATGGCCTTGAGCCTTCAAAAACTACAACATAATCCTAAATGAACAGAAGGCAAACAATAATAATAACTTATTTTAGCATGAGAGTATGGGAGTTATATGTAGCAACTGCTGCATTCTGCTGGCCTGTTCTGATGTGACTGGAATGAGCTGTGCAAATGTGTATGTCTGAATATCTATACACTCCGCACATAGGTCTTTTCTGCAATTAATCATTCATTGCCAAATTGAAGATTCTGAAGGTCTTTCCGTTTTGCTCTGTGAACCAGTGAAAAACCTTTTAGTGTTACAAACTGGCCTCTTCCCCTACCTCAAATCCTCAAAACAGTGTTCTTTAAATAACTGCATAATAAAAACAGAATCAACTCTTTTCCCTCATCTTTTCTGCGTAGAGGGCAAAACCCAGCCGTTTTGTTCATCTCAATTAAAAAAATTATTTTGTACATGTCAGAAATTGGGTGTTAATGGTTCTCACATTCATTCCCACTTGTTGCTATGACACAGTCTATCCCTCCAATCCAGCAGAAGAAAAATAGTCTCATTACCCTACTTTTCTGAAGCATTCAGAAGGTTTCAAGACAAAAACAAAACTCCTCGATAAGTAAAATAATTGCTTTGTATATTCCTGCTTCTGCCTTTCCAATTAAGCAGAGAAATCCTGGAGAGGCCTTATAAACATTGGAAGACTTGTCTGATCAGTGGCAACAAGGGAAAATTCACAGTAAGAGTACGTGTCTATAGTTTCTCAGGTGAAGTGGAAGGTAAGATTATGTAAAAGGCAGAAGATGCGCCTTCACTGCAGTGTGACCCTGCGGATCTCATGGAGTTTATTCCCTAATGCCAGGTACCCTGTGTACTCCACTCAAAGTCCCAGCGTCACAATGAGGAAATGCAAAATGGACACTGATCCACAAAGAACACAAGTGGTGTGTAGATCTATCAGGCAGAAGAGAACAGCAATATTCTGGGGCTGACATCTAGATCCAGGCCCATGGAGACCAACAATGTGGCAGAGGAGCAGCGAAACCAGCTAGGACTGGATCAGAGAGGGAACTGAGGCATCGTGTCACAAAGCACAAATAGTTGCACATGTGGAATTGATAAGTGTCAGTATACTGACTATAGGAAAAGCCAGCTGAGTATACATACAGCGCTGAGAAAAAAGGACTTGGAGGAGAATGACCGGCAAGGCACGTGGAGATGAGGCCAGGTGGAGCAGAGCCTAGCACGGGAATGCTGCTCAAGTCTGATGGGGATGGAAGACTGAAAGCTTTGGCTCTCTTATCCTCAAGGTTAAGGGTGAGCCAAGCTGATTCAGAGGGGGTGGAAAAAGCCTAACCAAAGCAATAGTTGCTCAGGGTTAACATAAAAATGGGTGGAGGGACTTCCCTGGTGGTACAGTGGATGGGAATCTGCCTATCAGTGCAGGAGACAGAGGTTCGATATCTGGTCCAGGAAGATTCACATGCCATGAGGCAATTAAGTCCGGGGGCCACAACTACTGAGCCTGTACTCCTCAGCAAGAGAAGCCACCGCAATAAGCCTGCACGCTACAACTAGAGAGTAGTCCCCACTCACCGCAAGTACAGAAAGCCCATGCACAGCAACAAAGACTCAGCGCAACCAGGAGAAAAAAAAAAGGGGGGTGGAAAACTGATGACTGGATAAACAAAATGTACTATATCCATATAATGAAATATTATTGGCCATAAGAAGAAAAGAAGTGCTGGTACATGCTACAACTTGGATGAACCTTAAAAAGCATTATGCTAAGTAAATTGTTCCCTTTATACAAAATATCGTAAATCTAGAGATAGAAAGCAGTTGGTTATTTGCCAGAGGCTGGTGGAAGGGGAGAATGGGAAGTCGCCATTGATGGGTGCAAGGTTTCTTCTGGAGTGATGATACAATCTTAGAACAAGATAGAGGTGCTGACTGTACAACACTATGAATGTACTAAATGCCACTGAACTGTATACTGTAAAATGGTTACTTTTATATTATATGAATTTCACCTCAACACACACACACACACACACACACACACACACACACACACACACACACACAAGCATGCATAGTTATCTTTATAGGTTGGGTGTTTGTTCCTTTGAAAATTCCTTACTTTTAGTCAAGTTCCTTACTTTTAGTCAAGAAAATTTATGAAAATCAAGAATCTTGAAAAAGAATAAGATTTGTCAGTGGAGACAACTGATTAAAATGAAAATATTGATGTTGAAGAAAATGTCAGTTAGTATCAGCTGGGTTATCACAGCAATTTAGACCCTCCCACTATGGATCCACAGATCTCTCAACTTTTAAAGAAACAAACAAGTGATTGTTACTCTATAGGCCATATTTCATATTCTTTCAGTTTTATCTCTTGTGAATAAATTTAATTGGACTATGCAGGAAAAGATACCCAATACAGATGGGTAGAGCCCCTGTTTTGACACCTCTAAGGGGGAGCGCTTTCTGGACTGCTGAGAAAAAAAGGCTGGCTGACTTTTTCCCTTATTTTTCTCCTCACTGAGTTGTAAACCCCTCAGCAGGGGCAGGCACTGGCTTCTAATGCCTATCACTGATGCCCCACAGGGCCTAGGACATACTAAGTGTTCAATTTTTGTTGAAGGAACCTGAATTATCAGATGTTACATGGAAAAAAACAGCATTTTTTCTAAGGTTTTTGAACATGTATAGGTTCAAATAATTTCTCTCATGCTAATTTAAAATAAATGATTAAATAATAAAACGGGGCTTACATGGTATCAAACCGTCTAAAAGAAGAATGAAAATTTCAGCCAGATAGTTGGCCTAACAGTTCTAAAAAGGTGCTTGAGAATGTATTTGCTAAATTGTTCACTCTTCATACGGGTATTTTCAGCATCATTGCAGGCAAAGCCTACATTTAGCTGTTTTTAAGCCCAGTGTTAGCTTACTTCCACGGGCACCTTTATATTTATCTTGGTCTCAGGGATTCTCTAATTGAAATTCTCTGTGATTCTACAAAGGCAAAAGATGGAGGATTTTCTGCCTTTGGCAATGGTAGGAGGTTTTTGCCTGTAGGATACATGCTGGATCTCATGATGGAGTATAACTCACATGAATCAAGCTTGCTAATTTGAGGACTTCTTTTGTGAAATCCTGGAAGCCAATATTTATTTCCAGCCAAGATGGGGAGAAGGTGGCGGGAGGGGGGAGGTGAGAAGACAAATGATGCTTACGTGGTACTCCCTGAGACTAGATGTGTGAAAACGTTCTTTTCCTGCATAGTTCGATTAATTTTATTCCGAAGAGATAAAAACTGAAAGGATGTGAGATATGGCTCTGTTTAGAGAGACAGTGACTTGTTTGACTTTTTAAAAGTTGAGAAATAGGTAGATCCACAGTGGGAGGGTATAAATAGTTATGATAACCCAGCTGATATAGATTTTTAACATCAATATTTTCATTTTAATCCTGTGTCTCCATCGACAAGTCTTATTCTTTTTCAAGATCCTTGATTTTCACTAATTTTCTTGATTAAAAGTAAAATATTTTCAAAGGAACACAAACCCAACCTATAAAGATAACAAAGTCACAACCCATTTGACAATATGAAGTGGCAACTGTTGCTTAAGACTAAATGAGAAATTCAATGAAGAGCCTCAGAGAGGGGATGTAACTATAGATGATACATGCAGCTCAAGGCTACTCTTTATAAATGGTGCAAAGAGAGGGCACACATATGCTCAGGTTACAGAACTTCATATTATTAAATGTATATTCTTGAGTAATTTGGTAAAAACCTAGTTTAAGATTATTTTCTGCTCCCATCATTGCATTGCATGCTATGCATGCTAAATTGCTTCTGTTGTGTTTGACTCTGTGCAACCCCATAGACGGCAGCCCACCAGGCTCCTCTGTCCCTGAGATTCTCCAGACAAGAATACTGGAGTGGGTTGCCATTTCCTTCTCCAGTCATTACATTAGTCAGTGATTAAAGTACAGGTTAATGATAAGCCAAGGCTGCCAACCATGGAAGAAGCACTTCCTGGATTACATTACCCGTATTCTGTCTACAAATAACATTTGACTTTCTTCCTTCCTCCCACCTTCTTTCTCTTCCTTCGTTCATTTTCTGCATCATATATATTAACAATAAAAGTTGCTTTGAAAAAAATAGGTTTTGCAGAAGTAACAAATAAGAGCTTGAAATAATGGCTTTCTTCCATACTATAATATTTATTATTTTGTTCAATATCCTATGATATTAAAAGCGGGCAAATTAAACAGAAAAGTTTTTGTTTAGCAGAGCTATTTTAATGGTGCAAAAGTGCCCTTGGTTAACTTCTGGACTCATTCAAAGTTAGCAGGCTTTGGATTCCACCATTTGACAGAAAAGGATTTTCTCAGTTTCAGGACAACATCCTTCATGAAAGTATATTGAACATGCATAGTTTATATGAGTAAAATTCAATTTTTAAAAATCCCACTAATTCAAAAAACATAGGACTGCCTAAGAAGAAACTCTTTTGAATTGACTAAAACTGGATCATCTGATATATCAGAAGATATATCCAGTGTGGTGACAACATTTGCTCTAAATGATCACAACAAAGAGGAAACAACTATTAGTGCTTGATACATAGTAGGTACTCAAATATTTGTTAAATGAGTAAATGAATGAATGATTACAATAGTAAATAAGTATAGACTAAAATTTGCTTTTTAATAAAAAAAAACCATGGTTATGCTGCTCAAAACAAATGAAAAATTGTTCATTTTTCACCATCTTAATATACCAGTGGGTAAGTTATTGGGATGGTTTCTCATCAAGTTTACGCAAGAACCACATATTGAATCTGTGGGAATTTTCTTTTGAAATATGATATCATTTATACCTGTTTTAATGGAGAAGGAAATGGCAACCCACTCCAGTATTCTTTCCTGGAGAATTCCACGGACAAAGGAGCCTGGCGGGCTACAGTCCATGGGGTCGCACAGAGTCAGACACAACTAAGCGACTAAACAGCATACCTGTTTTAAAGCATCTGCCTTTTATAAAACCAAATACCAACTGCTTCTCTTTGATAATTTAAGTGAATATGCCACAACAGTTGGATACATTTTCATGATTCTACTCAGTACCTGATAGAACTTTTAGCGTGATAAATATACATCCCATTCTCATTGTTCTAGGTCAGTACAAAGCTTAGTTGAGAAACAAGCTGTTTTCAGGCCTATCTTCTACTTTGCCCTGGGAAGAGGAGGGGTGGTGGGGGAAGGTAGAAAGAAGAGAACTACACGAACTGAGCTTCCAGTATGTGCCTGCCTGCTAGGGGCTTTATCTCACCTGATAGTTACAACAATACTGGGAGATACCCCTTTCTTACAGAAGAAGATCTTGACACTTTCTAGGTGAAGTGACTCACCCGAGACCACACCGAGTCAGTAGCAGAGCTGAGATGAAAACCCAAGTTCATCTGGCTCCAAAGCGTTCCTCTGTCCATAGCATTACACCACTAATTAATTCCATTTAGCATCATGATTAATTATCCTATGTCTGGATATTGGGTTCTGCTAGAATGCAAAGGCCCTCAAAGCAAGTAACTTGCCTGTCATCTTGTTCATCTTCATACCCATAGCACCCACCTCAATGCCTAATGCATAGTATCTCAAAACATAATCATAAACATAAATCTCAAAACATAAATGTTGAAGGTATGGATGAATGAATGGATAAGGAAATAAAACATACAGACTTTCAGAATTAATGGTGCTTTAATCCAACCACCTCAGTTCTTGCCTCACTTGCCCTGGGTTAAACAACTGGTCAGTGAAAGATTCAGAACTTGCATCCAGGTCTCTTCTGTACTCCCCTCTACAATATGCTTCCCCTTGCACAAACATTTTTGAAAGTATGTTCATCAACCCCATTATGGAGTTTGCTAAGCACTGTACCCTCCTGATTTAATTGCAAGCCATTTTTTACACATACAAAGTAATGGCGGTCAGGAATATCACTAGCCTGCTAGAATGAAGGCTCCTTGAGGATAGGAATATTTGCCTGTTCTGTTTACTTCTACCTGAGAGGCACTCAGAAAATGCCCAGTAAATAAATACTTGCTGAAAAAGAATATATATTATCTCCTTTCCAGTGATAAGCAAATTCTTCAGAGATGACAAATGTTAGTACAGATAATACTAAGAAACACTCAAAGAATCAAACATTTCAATAAAAATGATGTGAAATGGTACTCCTCCTTCCCTCCCCTTTCTTCTTTTCTCATCTTTATCTATAACACAGGGGGAAATAATGCAATTTCTTAGGATTAACATAAGGATAAAGAGAGTTAACACATACAAGCACGTAGCATGGTGCTTGATACGTAGTTAATTCTCATAAATAACAACCATTAGTACAAATATGATTTCTTTAAATCAATCAATCAATAAGGGCCCACATAATGAGAAGGTGGAAGGAGCCAAAGACACACAGAAAAAAAGACTTGCCTTCTGCTTACAATTTGTAAAATGTTCCTGAATCCATAGTTCTCTGTGCGCTTCAAAGTTTGTAAGTTCTATGAGGGCTGTAAGTCATAGACAGCATATGCCATGTCATAGACGTTCACGTGTATGTTTCTTCCTATTATTTTTCTCATGAAATTAATGGACAGAAGACATAACTAAGCCTGAGATGAGCATATGATGAGTATTTCTCATATACTGCTATATTTAACATTCAAAAAAGATTACCTCTCCACGAGTTCTTGTCCATTCCAGCAAAGAGTGTCATTTTCAGCCACAGGGCTATGGCTGCAGATGTAGCCAGGCAAAGCACTATAGAAGCTGATGAAAGATTTTAACTTCTGAATTAGTTCCCTGAAAGAAAAACAAAACATCTGTGCATAAGACGCAAGTAAACCCAGTATGAGGAAAGTTTAATTTCCTTATCAGCATGACAGAAAGGCTCTGCCAGGCTGATTAGAGCAATAAATGATTTTAAAAGACATTCTTGGCTACAAGGTCACAATTTAGGTTTTTTTTTAAATCAATAAAATGATATTAGAAAAAAAAGTTGCCTGCCATATAAGGTGCTATTCCTATCAGAAGGATGATTTAATTCTAACATCCATTTTCTAACACGTTCAGCTTCCATTTTTCATTCAGATGCTGTTACCTACATTCTCAAAGGTGCTGATTACAAGGCACATTGAAGCGCTACATATCTTTTGGCTTCTGAGTGTAATTGAGTGCATTGATTGTAATTTTCAATGCTATTACCCTAGAGATGGCCCCTTTCCATATAGACTCTGGCTATTAGTTGCAGATCAGAATCGCAGGGTGCTCAGAGCAGTATAAGCTCTATGAAATTCTCCTGACAATGTCATTAGAGAAACTCACATCTGCTAGAGGAGGAAGGTTTCTTTGTTCTTTGTTTGTATATTGTGGTTCCTATAAGGGGGTTGGGAGGGCTCCTAGTATATTTTATTATATATATTGCTCTGGCTTTCATGTTATAGGAGTGCGTGTTAGAGAGAGAGAGAGAGAGAGAACATATTATATATGCAAATATGTATAAACACACATCCATAAATACCCTGCAAAATTTTTGGCCTATTATCTTCTTTCAGATGTAAATGAACACACAAAACAAGACACTATAGACTGGAGGGAAGTGTATATGCTTATAAATAAATACTAAAATATCAATGCAATAGATGTCCAGTAGTAAACAAACCAAAAATAAATACTCTCTATTTTCTAAAGCAATATTTCTAGTATCAATAGAAAGGAAATTAAAGAGTACTTCCTGTATATCCAAGTTTATCTTAAGTCTCCCCTAAGTTTTTAGAGAGTCTCACCAGGGAATTTCCTGGCAGTGGAGTAATTATTCAATATTGTCTCCAGGCTAAGAATGGACTGACCTGATATATAGGCCTCTGGAGGAGCTAGAGGCCTGAATCTCATTTGGACACTGGTGAGAGCCCAAAATGCCTTCTGGGGGTTGTTCTCAGATTTGGCTAAAAGAAGAAGGCTGGCGGAAGTTATTTTCTTGCATTTAATGCCATTTTCCATTTTATTACCATAAGACGACACATTTAAACTAATGATTCAGAGGAAGAGAGAGAGAACGCGTGCTTACAATACTTGGCACATCTTCAGTAAGGTTCGAGTCACAGTAAAGCCAGGGTGATGGACAGAACAACTGGGGAAGGGTTACTGAGACATATACAACCCCTGATACCCCAACAGTTACTTCCTGTTGTGCTCAGACTCTCTCATAGCCTACTCCTGGTGGTTGTGCTTCGTCAATCTCCAAAGTGAAGAGGCTCAGTATAGGGCTCTGAACATAAAAGTCAACATTATAGTTTCTCACAGAGGAAAAAGATGGGTTCAATTAACGCTAATAGGGGAGATGCTCCGTTTTACAAGGTAGTAATATGGTTCCCAAGAGTGGAAATTGAAAGACGAAAGGCTGAGGCCGAGTAATTCCCCCTCCTTACACGAGGAAATGGAATATGGCTATTAGTCTATGAGAAGTGATGGCCCTCCCTTTAATGAAAGTTTCCCTTAGGCCCCCTCCTACCTCCAAATTCTCTCTCACTAACACAGCGCTGGCAAGAAAAATTGAACTCATAGCAATGCCTTCCAATTTGACTTCTCTAGAAGTTAAAAAACAACAACAACAACAACAACAACTCAGCATAACACTCTGAACTGCTTCCAGCGTCCCAACTCTTGGAGTCTTTTTCTTGGCTGATCATAAAGATCATTGACACACTGGAGCAGATTCAGAGAGGGTCTATCTAAGTGTTGAGGGGACCAAGAGCTGTGATAAACCTAAGACCTCCCACTTTAGTATGAAAAGATATTACTCGGTTGGGTCAAGATAAAAATAAAAGTCTAAGAAAGCCACAAGGAATGTAAATAATGTCTGGCTCATTAAAATTGTAGAACTTAGGGAATCTCTCTGACACTTGAACAAGGTAACCTGGGGAAATAAAAGATTATCTTACTTCACGGAGTATTCATTACCTCCTTAGGACATACACAATGGATCTAAGAGACTGTATTTTTAAAACTTGTTCCTGAATTAGTTATTTTGAATTTAGAACACAGTATCATCTAGGAGCTATGATATAATGATGGTTGGGTTCTCAGGACAGGCCCTTAAAACCTATTAGGAGTAGTAGCTAAGAGCACTGATTTTGGAGTCTAACTCATACGAGTTTCGAATGCCAATTATTTCCTCACTTAGCAGGAAAACCTTACTAGACAGGCTAAACTTCTCTGAGGCTTAGTTTCTTTATTTTAAAATGAAGCAAATGATAGGTTGCTGGGATGATTAAATGAGACAATGCATGTAAAGTGTTTAGCATAGTACCTGGCACAGAATAATACCCCACAATGTTAGCCATTTGGCAATTTATTTCCATTATTATGAGCATGTAGAATATAAATATATAATTTATATAAATATATATTATATTCCAGATAAACTTATATATGTAAGATAATTAAGCTTTTTCAATTCCAGATAACTTTATATGCACAAGATAAATAATATTTCATCTGTTAAAGTGGGTATTAAAAAGTACAACCATGTTCTCTCCCTAAATATTTTTCCTGTTACTCTTTTTCAGAGACTAGCTAGCTACTGGACTGGGTAAATCACTGGACTAATCTGGTATGGCAGTTTAGATGGTCTTTACTTGGTGGAAAGTGGTGGTGGCCTTCACAACGATTTGTGTCTAAGAATCTGATGTTGAATTTTAAAAGGTAGGTTAATCATCAGGTGGGATATACCAAGCGGGGAAGGGAGGAGGGAAGGGATGGATTGGGAGATTAGGGTTGTCATATGCACACTACTATGCATAAAATATGTAACTGATGAGAACCGACTACACAGCACTGGGAACTCTATTCAATACTCTGTGTAATGGCCTATATGGGAAGAGAATCTAAAAATGAGGGGATATATGTATAACTGATTCACTTTGCTATACAGCAGAAACTAAAAGCAATGTAAAGCAGCTATATGCCGATTTAAAAAAGAATTGAGATTCAAAAACAATCTAAAAAATTTTTTAAAATAAAAAAGTAGGTTAATCCTCAGGGAAATGTAAATCAAAACCACAGTAAGATACCACTTCACTAGGATGACTATAATAAAAAAAGACAGGAAGTGAAGAAACTGGAACTCTCACACATTGCTCGTGGGAATGCAAAGTAGTGCAACCACTGCGGAAAATAGTTTGGTGGCTTTTCACAAAGTTAAGCATAGAGTTCCCACATGACCCAGCAATCCCACTACTATAACAGGAATATGCACAAAATAATTAAAAACAAGTACTAATAAGTACATGTACACACCTGCTCACAGCAGTACTATTAACAATAGCAAAAGGCAGAACAAGACAGATTTGCACCAACTGACAAATGGATAAATGATTACATATTCTATATGATGGAGTATTATTCGGTCTTAAAATGAAAAAGTATTCCTATAACAGAGTGTACCTTGAGAACATTATGCTAAGTGAAAGAAACCAGTCATGAAAGACCACATATGGTTGATTCCATTCATGTGAAATGTCCAGAATAGGCAAATGTAGAGAGACAGAAGGTAGATCGGTGGTTGCTTTGGGCTGGGGAAGATGAGGGCTGGGGAACGATAGCTACAGGGTATGGGATTTCTTCTGAAGGTGACAAAAATGTTCTAAAATTGATTATGGTGAGGGTTGTACAACTCTGTGAATATAGTAAAAACAGCTGAATTATATACTTTAAATGGATGAATTGTATGGTGTGTGGATTATATTTCAATAAAGCTGTTATTGAGATATAACTCTGGAAAAGCTACAAGGTGAAATATGTCTTAGAGAAAGAGAGGGCTTGTCTATAACAGAGAGATTCTTCTTGAAATAGTGGAAAGAGACAGTCAGGAGAGCTGGGAAAGAGCCAGTTTGGATGGACTTGAAAAAAGATAAGGGTGAGGCATGAGAAAAGAAATTTGTAAGAGCTGCAAAGGCTGGTTAAAATCTATTTCTTCCATTTTAGAAAATGAAGTCTGCTGCTTTTTTTCTCATTATAAAAGAAATATATGTCCACTATTGAGAATTTACAGAATATAGAAATGCAGAAAGGAAAAAACCCTCTTATTTATAGTCCTACCAGCCAGAGATAATCATTGCTAATATTATAGAACATAGAAATGTAGAAGGGAAAAAAAATCTCTTATTTATAGTCCTACCAGCCAGAGATAATCAGTTAATATTTGGATATATTTTCTTTCTAGACTTTCCTCTCCAGAAAAGTTTTATTTCTCTAGAACCTATTCTTCTTCATAGGCTATCCACTGAGTTCTTTTTGGTTCTCAGTGTGTATTACCTCCATTAGAATCCACTGAGAATCCAGGGTGGGTTTGGTATACAAAGAACATCAAAATGATGAAATAAATGCTTGTTCTCAAGTAACCCCCAGGGCCTGCAGGATGAGGCAGTAACCGCTCGATGAGAACAAGGAGCAGGGCTCTAGCACATCCAGAAAACTGGCCAATACTTTGCAGTCCCCACATACAGCCTTTCGGTTCCAAAAGACTGAGAAAATAAATCTTGGTTTCCAAAAACTTTGATTTTTTAAAAGAAAGCCAGACATTGTATTTTTCAGGATAGAAATCTTTCTAAATTGATGGAGAGTTGATGACACCAGAGCCCCCAAAGTAGCAGAGTAGGACAGAAGCAGTTTACTGCCTACTGGGTTTACTGGGCATCTCCTTCTCCTCTTCTTTGTCACTCCTTCCTACGCTTGTTCTGGCATGGGAACTAAGTAGATTTTACTTTTATCTTTTCTTAAATAACTTTCTGTCTCCCTGCTTATACTAGTAAGTTTAGAAGGAGAGGAGTTGAATATTTTATTTCCTTAAAGAAAGATACCTAAAATAAATTGACATATTAATTACCCATGTGTGACTCAGTTCAGATTTCTTTTCTTTGAGCTAGTAGCACATGACAGATAATGAAAAATCTCCACTCATGAAATAAGGCAGTCTGCTCAATTGAATTGTCTCTGGTTAAAAAACAGAAAAAGTTTGGACAATTAGTTGCCTGGAATGGAAAAAAAAACAATTTAATTAAAGGGAATGTTCTTTGATTCCAATTCCACTTTATTCTAATCATACATGTCAAACATATCATTTGGCATATAAATAGTGGAGCCGTAGGCTCTCGCTTGGGACAAACCCAATGCTTGCTCACAGCAGTCTACTCAGGAAAAAGAGTCTCTTCGATGTGTTGAATGTGGAACTAAAGTAGAGGGCCCCTTTGCATGCACGAACTATTTTGAAATATTGCAGCTGGGCACACATGATCTTCCCTGGGGTCTCCCACCATCCTCAAGAGTAGCGTCCCCTTCTTGGGTTGTGGGGGAGGGGATTCTCTTGGCTTTCTTGCAATGATTTGTTTGGGCCAGGCATCAAAGCAGCACTAACTAGAAATCACTGCACGTAAAAACAGTCTTTCATCCCCAACTGCAGATCTTGAACTTTTCTCCTTTGTCATTAGGATTTTTTTTTCTTAATATAAAAATAATATGAGCTCAAAAATATTGAAAACACAAAAAAGCAAGTAAACCAAAATAATTATCATTAGAATGATGTAGAATTATGCTTAATTCTGCTGCAGAGAAACTTTCACAGTCTGACCCTAAACTATCATTTTCTACCATTCCAAAGACTAGCCCAGACTTTTTCTCATACTGTTCCCTTTGCCTGGAATACACTCTTTTTCCTTCTTTCATTTGTAGAATTTCTGTTCTTCCTTCAAGGCCCACTTTAAGAGTTACCTTTTCACAAGAGAGCTGTTAACTTTCCCATCTATGATGCCGCCATTCTTTTGTACGTAGCTCTGTTTTGGTACTCACCCATCAATGTATCAAAATTGTGTGTCTCTGTCTCCCTAACTAGGCTAGGAGCTCCTCCTATATATCAGAGCCTAACCCTCACACCAACATAGATGGTGGTGACAAATGTTGAAAGCAGCAGAGTTCTATTTAGGGCAGAATGACTTGTACCAGACCTGAAACTCATTGATTCATTCAGGACATGTTGTGTTGTTTTGTTCACAGGGTGGAAGGCACCACTGAGCTTACAAAGCTGCCCGGCCAAACCAGAGCAGCAATCTGAGAGGCAGTGGGAGTAAGCATTGATTTTGGACCAGGGAGCTGAGATCAGCTTTTGTTCTTTCCTTTCTAGGTCATTTACTAGTGTCACCTAATCCATTGCCCCTTTAGACCAAATCAGAGAGGAAACAGAGGAGGGGGAGTGGAGGACAAGGAAGGCTGGAATATACAGATGTAATTCCATGAGAGTAGAGGGACCGTGTGACTTTCTCACAGGTTAGCAGTTGGGCCAGAAGCTTGGTATGTAGATGCTGAATGGACTATATTCAACTACAGATTCTGTGTTTGGAAAAGGGAAAGAGAGTGCTCATGTCATAAAATAACAAACTTTGGGGGATATGCAAATGACAAGGTAAGTAGTATCATAGGGGAAGTGGTGAAAGCAAAGGAGGGATAGACTGACATCTGAGATGTGCTGAAAATATTTGAGTTGGAAAAGGCTGTGAAAATATAATTTCTTCTATTCTGATTGTCCTACTTGTACATCTTGTCCTATTCTCACTGGTTGAAATCTGATGACAGATATTTTCAATATTTGTATCTCCAAGGACTGCTGAGTCCCATACTTAGACCACCAGTTGAGTTATCAAATCGCCTTTAAATTGAACTAAGCAATTTCTAAGATTAGTTGTGTGTTGCAAACTACCCAGTTGGGGGCAGACAAAACAAACAGATGATTTCTGAATGCTACCAAAGGAATCCTGCATTTCTTTGTGTGTTTTTATTTTAATAAGGCAATGGAGCTTTTCAACTCATAATCAGATTCAGACAGCTTGCTTACAATCTCCACAAACTGAAAGCTACAATAGGGTTCCTTTCCAATTATGAGGATGGCCCTGGAGCATGGGTATGAGGGGTGCTGGAGGCACATATATTTTTTGGACAGTGTGAAATGCTGTGCAGAACATACAGAGAAATTTACAAAGGTACTACCACTCTGCCCAAACAAGCTCTCTTAATAACATCAGATTGCAGGGGGCAGTGCATTTAGCAAGAGAGCATCTTAACCTTCAATTCTCCACTCTCCCTAAGAGGGTTTACAATGCCTATTTGACAGAGTTAAATGAAATCAGATACTCTTCTGTTGTTTTGTTTTCTTATTCTGGCAGAGAATTCAGAAAAAAGGGCTCCATCTCAGTTTTGCTTCAGTTTGCAGAAAAGATGAGAAGCATTATGGGATGGGCTCATGTTTCCAACACCCAAGGAGTCCTACCTGACTGCAGCTTACTCAAGTCTACAGGTTTTGCCATTTTTCTCACTACCTTTTCTTTTCTTTGGGGGTTAGCAACAAATTCAAAAATGAGTCTAAACAAAGTGCCAAATCTGGGTGCTCAGCCAGGAACTCATTTACCAATTTTTTTCTTTTCCTTGGAGGAATCAACATCCATAGAGCTCTCCCCAGTAAGGCAAAACGGAATAGATCTCACAGAGCCCAAGATAGAAGGCAGCAGGATCTTAATAAACCTCCTATTTACTTATAACTGTGTTTAGGTTGACAGGGTAAACTCAAAATGTGACTGGAATAGTGTGCTATTTTGAAAAAGCTTTACATGTGATTCTGTTACACATTAATATACCACATCTCCCATGAAGCCTCCACTCTTCCTGGGCAGAACTCTCTCCTCCCCTGTTGGCTGCCTCCATAGACTCTGCACATTCTTTTGCACTTATAAAACTGGTTTGAAATTATTTGTACTTAAGTCTATTTCCACATTAGACTGACTTGGGAGAGCAGAGACTGTGTTTTGACTTTCAGTGCCCAGTATACATTCTGGCACATAATAGGTGTTTCCCAAATTTCTGCTGAACTGAACAACAGCAGCAGCAACAACAAAAATATATATATACACATGCATGTGCGCACACACACATATATACACACTGCTGTATATTTAATTTATATTATGCTGTAAATAAAAATAAATATAACAGAAACAAACATTACAATTTCTGTTTCATTTTAGGTATTATTTATAAATAATACATAATATTATATAAATTCCTCATTTCAGTGCAATATGCAAGAGATTTCCGCTAGTTAAAGATCAACAAGTAATGTTAGTTTCTCAGGTGGTTTGGGCAGAATGAAAGCAATGGAGAACAATGGACAGGGGACAGACAGAAGCTAAAAAGGGCCTTGAGAAATGCCTTAATTTCATCTTCCCAGAAAGACAAAAATTTCCCAAAGAACCCCTTTGCTATGTGGAAATGATTCTCAGAGTACTCTGGTGCCAGGACCCCTGAGATGGTTTTAAATATGTCCAAGGACTTTCTCAGTGGTCCAGTGATTAGGACTCCACACTTCCATTGCAGGGCACGCAGGTTTCATCCCTGGTCGGGGATCTAAGATCTTGCATGCCTTGTGGCATTGCCAAAATAAAACATATGTCCACAAAATTTTTGACACTCCTCTATTCAAGAGGTGGAGCTCAATTTCCCTCCCTTAAATGTGGACTAGAACTGGTGACTTGTTTTTAACAAATCAAATACGTCAGAAATCACAGTATATCACTTTCGAGACTAGGCTGTAAGAAACATTATGGCTTTCTCCTTGCTCTCTTCCACGGCTCACTTATTCTGGGGAAGTCAGCAGCCGTGTTGCAAGGACACTCAGAAGGTCCGTGTGATAAGAAACGGAGGCCTCCTTCCAATCAACGAACTTGTTCCACGTGTAAATGAGTCCCCTTGGAGGTGGACCCTCCTGCTTCCCATCACCTGTCAGCGGACTGCAGCTCCAGGTAACACCTTGACCGAAATTTCTTTGAGACTAAGGAACACTCAGCTAAGCTGCTCCCAAAGTCCTGACGGAAACTGGGAGATAATAAATGTTTGTTGTTTTAAATAACTATGTTTTGTTGTCACTTTTATATAGCCCTAGATAACCAACGCAACCCAAAAGGTTCTTAAGAATTACTGAGGACCCCGAAGAGCTTTTGTTTACATGATATATATTTAGTGACATTTACTGTTTTAGAAATTAAAACTCAGGAAGAAATTTTAATTTATTTATTATTAATTTTAAACCAACAACAATGAGTCTTGATATGTTAGCATAAATAACATTTTAATGAAAAAAGTGTGAAAAGCAGTAAAGCTTTTGTGTTTTTGCAAAATATCTTCGCTGCCTGGCTGAACAGGAGACAGCTAAATTTCGGCATTGGCTTCTGTATTTAATGTGTTGTCATATATTATTTTGGTTGAAGTGTATAAATAAAAATCAGCTTCACACAGATATGTAGTTAGTAAAAGGAAGAACTTAGACACCTCTGAAAGAGTTTCTGGGAGTCCCTGAGTTCTCAAATCACACTTCAAAACTGCTGCTCTAGGGAAACTAGATATGTATTAGGATGGAAGTCAACAAAGAAAATGGGACTTCCTGAAATGGTCTGGAGGACTGTCTCTCAAGTGGCCTTTCTGCCCTCTCTCACTCTAAACTGTATCATATATGCTTAAGAGTTGCCATTTCAAAATCTCCTGTAGTAAATGGGTATGAAAGAAAATAATTTAGTCCAAATCTGAGACTGTTACTTATTTCACCTCTTAATTTTTCATCTCTAGGACAACCTCTCCCAGTCCTCTCAAAGTCATCCCAAGGCTAAAATCATGTCTAGCTATTCCTAAGCCAGTGGCAGGGTTGGTTACTGGTGCAGTCCTTTGGGGAAATCAATTCTTCAAGATTTGCATTGAACTTCTCAATCGAGTTTTTAACCTTTATAGGTAAGCATGAAACTAGAATAGGGAAGGAGGGTATCTGGATGGGGGAGGGAGGAATGAAGAGAATAAGAAGCTTTAATTTGGTCCCTCAACTGCTGTCTTAAGGAACTGAAACCAAATCCTTCATTTTATCATTCTTAAAAGAGTGTGCAGAGTGCACACCGTAGGTGTGTACACATCAGAGTGTCTTGCCAGTTTCTCTTGGGTGAACTCATCCTAGACTCAATGTCAGTAATTGGAAAAGACACAAACCAAGCCATGGAATTGTGAGACCAGATCATAAATAAAAAAGGTTTTGTTTAATCAATAAAGATCTTGAGAAATCTATTCCACTCTGTGTTACTGTACTGGATATTTACATATGGTAAATTTACATTTAAATATGGCTTGGATATAATACAATATCTTTTTTCTTTTAACATTAACAAAGGATAGAATTTAATTAATTGAATACTCTACTCAGAAGAACTAAATAACATGTATTTAAGAAGCTTTGCTCCAGTGGTTTTTGACCTTAAAACACAATTGCTAATTGTATGCTGAAATAGAGAAGGAAAAAAAAACCCTCTCACCTTCTTCGGCTGGATAAGGTTTCTTCACGTTCTACACGAGCAACTTTTAATACCTTTCTTGTCAATAAATAGATCTTCAGGATAATAAGCAGATCTATATTGACGTTGTTGAGAATGGGCACATAACTTGCCAATCTGAAAAAGAAATGCAATATAATTATATGATACTTTCACAGATATGATAGTAGAAACAAATTCTGAAAAGCACTTCAATTTCTTCCCCAATTTCTTTTTAAAGAGCAGAACGAAGCTATTACTGGAGTCAAAAAAGGTGGATACGCTTTAAGGCAAAGAACCATCTGTGGAAAGGAAGGCTGAAGACTGGCGGGGGCACTTTGAGCACAGTCTATTCACAGATTTCCTAAGATGAAAATGCCTTATTTCTATAGTGAAGTACACGTTAGAAAAGACCCTCTACACAGGACTTATGCTACTGATACCTTTCAATGGCACTTGATATTTATCCCTAGGACGTTCACAAATGGAAACTGCCAAGTTTAGGAAGGTTTGGTGTAGGAAGTGAAGGGGTGTGTGGGAGATGTACAGAGTAGTCTGTTAATAGAAGAGCAACCTCCTGCACACAAAGTGATCTGATTCTTCTGAGCATTTTGCTAGCTCTTTTAAAAATTATAGAAATTTCATGTGTACAGCATTAGAATTTAAAGCTTAGCTCTGTTACACTAATAGCAATGATAAAAATAGCATCAGCTTTCTTATCTCAAATATAAATGATTTATTTGGTGAAAATATTTGTAGATTTGTTATTTGTTCACTTTCAGTCAAAAGCCTGAATAAACTTCTATATAAGTAAGTATGAATATTAACATATGTTTCCCTCTGTGCCAGATGCTATGCTTCGTTTCCTTGTGTGTTATTTTAATAAGACAACTCACTGTGTGTTAAGTCGCTTCAGTCGTGTCCAGATCTTTGCGACCCTAGGGACTGGAGCCCACGAGGCTCCTCTGTCCAGGGGATTCTCCAGGCAAGGATACTGGAGTGGGGTATCGTTTCCTTCTCCAGGGGATCTTCCTGACCCAGGGATTGAACCTACGTCTCTTTACATCTCTTGCATTGGCAGGTGGGTTCTTCACCACTAGCACTACCACTCTAATAAGGCAAAGGGCTTTTCAATTCATAATCAGATTCAGACTTCCTATTTTATAGCTGAGGAAATTGAGGCTCAGAGAGGTTATGTGACTTGCCTGAGACAAACAGGCAGTGGATTAACTGTCTGACTTGGAACACACATGTCTGACTTCAAAGCTAATGCAACATCGCCTTCCAAGAAGACGATGCTTGGTTTCCAGTTGCTTACATTCTATGTTTTGGGGGATAAGAAAGAATTCCCAGTTCTCAAAAACATAGACAAGGTTTAAATAGATTGTATACTTTAGGAAAAATACTAGAGATACCTCATGAAGACAAAGGTTATTTCTTTGTCAACTTCTATACCTCCATAGAATTCACACTGGATTGTACACACTGTTAGGCATTTAGTGAAGACATAATTGAAGTGAATTGAAGGAAAATCCTAGTATCCGATCTGGCATACCATTCCACCTAGAGGCCATGGGCTCTGAGTGCTAATCCCAGCTTTTGGATTTCTGAAGATGGTCCTGATCATATTCACTAAGTTATCAATCTCTTAATAAAGGGACAAATAGCATGTAGCTGGTATAGCTTTGGAAAGTTATCCATATATAAGTGAATTTTTGAAGTATAAAAAATTTAGAATCAGCAGTAATATCAGCTCCATTTATGAAAGATAGCGCCTATATAGTATGATATTCAGACTACCTCTTCTCAATAGTTTATCTCAATGAGAATAAAACAAAAGTTGCAGACATTTTAAAAACATTCCATTTGGCTTTGGGGTGTATGATACTGAATTTTTCAGATGTGTTTATGTAATGCCATTTGACTTGGGCTAATTAACTTCAAATGAAGAGCCTGTATTCTCTGAATTTGCTGCATTTAGTGGCAGTCTGGTAGGGTACTTTAGGTAGGGGCTGCCTGGCTGCACTGGGGAGTTAAGTTCTAATAACTTACATAATGCAGCTACAAATAACTGAGGGCAGACTGTGCATCATAAAATTATGTCCTTAGACACATAGGCATTTCTTTGTTAAACTGCAGATGAACGTTCATGGAACAAAATCTTGATTTTCCTTCCATAAATATCTTATTTATGACTCTGTGAACACATATCAATGTTGGAGTTTATTTCATAGAGATCCAAGTATTCTAATCAGCACATTCAAGAGCACAGGACACACTTTCTTCATCGACACCTGTTTCAAATCCAGCACCAAAATAAAAATCTTTCACACATCTTGCACAGTAACTTGCCTACTTGCAACCCACAGCTGCGAAATCTCCTCGCCATTGAAAGTCTGCCCTTTGTATCAGTGAATACTAATTGGACCCCAGCAAGACTTTAAAGTTTTGAGTCCCTCCAAATCTACTGGAAAGGGGGCAGCTGAAGCAAAAGTAGGAAGGTTAAGAACAAATGAGAATGTAGCAAGCCTGCAGTCTGACCTTTCTTCCCAAGCCACCCAATGTGGCATTATCAAGCCGACTTCCCAAGGCTCTGTGTGGGGTAAGGGGCAAACAATGGTATCCTGCCAACACCCTTACTGCCCCATCTGAAATCTGCCACATCTTATCAGACAGGCTGTATTTTCTTCCACAAATCTACCATGAAGCAAATTCTTCTCATACACAAAGCATTTGTCAAATGTAGACCCCCTTGGGCCCTTCTCTCCACATCTTTCTCCTCTACACTGTGTGAGCTGTAGGTGAATATTATGAGCTTATTTTGAGAAGCAGACATAAAAAGAAAACATAATTTACAAAGAATGTGGTATTCACATTAAAAAGGCCCTTTCAGCTTCCTACTTGGGAAACCTCAGGCTATGCTGACAGACCTGGCTCTTCCTCTATAGCTGCGTTTGCTAAAGAAGTCAGCCTCACAGGTGTCATTTGAGAACTCAGCATCCTGCCCAGGAGTTTTAGACTCTTAAATAAAAAGTGCAGTCCAATTTCTTTTCACTGACTAATGTACCTAGTCAAGGATACCACTACCTTTAAATCTACTTAGCTGGAGTGAACTTATTGGATACGAAGGTGTCTCTATCAGTAGACCAGGAATAAAAAACCTTTTGTTCTCCATGAACTGTGATTCCTAATGGTGCCTTTATGTATGCGCTAGAACCTGTGGCAGGGAAAGCAATAGTGCTCTGAAGTGTTCTAAGATCCAAAGTGTTAGAAGAAGCCAGGGCCTCTGAGCATATCCAGGCCAGCAGGTCACTGTTGGTTCTAGGAACTCTCAGGTGACAAAAACTCAGACGTGATCTTTCCCTCTAACCAGAGTCCAGAAGCACTGGCTTTGCACATACATGAAAAAAATACACTGCTGGGCCCAGCAAGGTATTTCTAAGAGCCCAGTAGACTGGACACCAGGAAGTGTGGCCTACAACCCCACTTCTACGTGTCACTGAGAGAAGGAATTCCTTTTGACCTCCCATAGTTTCAGTTCACCTATAACTCTAGTCTCAAAAGAGGAAGATATGGTGTTTGAAGTGCCATATTTTATTCTGGGATCCTTTGAAAAGGTGGGGATTCTTTTCCCAGTAGAGTACTTTATCACAGATTTTGAAACTATGCCAAACATTTGGGTTTGATGCAATTCACACATACACCCCATAATCAACATGTCAAGAAATGTAGATACTCAACTGATTAAATTCATTCTCAGGCTCCCATTCAGTGTTGGTTCTAGGAACTCTCAGGTGACAAAAAACTCAGACATGATCCTTCCCTCCAGATGGCTGAGCAGAGAAATAGAGTTTATGTTTTAAGCTTCTCATCAACGCCGATGCCTTGCATTTGTAACATATGAAGCCTGGTGCTTCAGAGAAAACCTCTCCAGTTCAGTTCAGTTACTCAGTCGTGTCCAACTCTGTGACTCCATGAATTGCAACACGCAAGGCCTCCCCTGTCCATCACCAACTCCCGGAGTTCACTCAAACTCACGTCCATTGAGTCGGTGATGCCATCCAGCCATCTCATCCTCTGTTGTCCCCTTCTCCTCCTGCCCCCAATCCCTCCCGGCATCAGAGACTTTTCCAATGAGCCAACTCTTCGCGTGAGGTGCCAAAGTACTGGAGTTTCAGCTTTAGCATCGTTCCTTCCAAAGAAATCCCAGATCTCCTTCAGAATGGACTGGTTGGATCTCCTTGCAGACCACGGGACTCTCAAGAGTCTTCTCCAACACCACAGTTCAAAAGCATCAATACTTCGGCGTTCACCTTTCTTCACAGTCCAACACTCACATCTATAAATGACCACTGGAAAACCACAGCCTTGACTAGACGGACCTTTGTTGGCAAAGTAATGTCTCTGCTTTCAAATATGCTATCTGCTGCGCTGCTGCTGCTAAGTTTCTTCAGTCGTGTCCGACTCTGTGCGACCCCATAGACGGCAGCCCAACAGGCTCCCCTGTACCTGGGATTCTCCCAGGCAAGAACACTGGAGTGGGTTGCCATTTCCTTCTCCAATGCATGAAAGTGAAAATTGAAAGTGAAGTCAGTTGTGTCCAACTTGTCGCGATCCCATGGACTGCAGCCTACTCTTCCAAGGAGTAAGTGTCTTTTAATTTCATGGCTGCAGTCACCATCTGCAGTGATTTTGGAGCCCAAAATATAAAGTCTGACACTGTTTCCCCATCTATTTGTCATGAAGTGATGGGACCAGATGCCATGATCTTTGCTTTCTGAATGTTGAGCTTTAAGCCAACTTTTTCACTCTCTTCTTTCACTTTCAAGAGGCTCTTTAGTTCCTCTTCATTTTCTGCCATAAGGGTGGTGTCATCTGCATATCTGAGGTTATTGATATTTCTCCTAGCAATCTTGATTCCAGCCTGTGCTTCTTCCAGTCCAGCGTTTCTCATGATGTACTCTGCATAGAAGTTAAATAAGCAGAGTGACAATACACAGCCTTGATGTACTCCTTTTCCTATTTGTAACCAGTCTGTTGTTCCATGTCCAGTTCTAACTGTTGCTTCCTGACCTGGATATAGGTTTCTCAAGAGGCAGGTCAGGTGGTCTGGGATTCCCATCTCTTTCAGAATTTTCCAGTTTATTGTGATCCACACAGTCAAAGGTTTGACATAGTCAATAAAGCAGAAATAGATGTTTTTCTGGAACTCTCTTGCTTTTTCCATGATCCAGCGGATGTTGGCAATTTGATCTCTGGTTCCTCTGCCTTTTCTAAAACCAGCTTTAACATCTAGAATTTCATGGTTGACGTATTGCTGAAGCCTGGCTTGGAGAATTTTGAGCATTACTTTACTAGCGTGTGAGATGAGTGCACTAGTGCGGTAGTTTGAGCATTCTGTGGCATCGCCTTTCTTTGGGATTGGAATGAAAACTGAGCTTTTCCAGTTCTGTGGCCACTGCTGAGTTTTCCAAATTTGCTGGTGAAGAACTTAGGTTAAAATTTAAGCCCGGAAGGCAGGCTGTGCCTCACGGAAAATAGCTTACTCCTTATCTGGTGACTCAGAGCCTCCTGACCGATTCTTAACAGATGACTTATGACCTGGTCAAGGAAACCCCTCCCAAGAATGTATCTCTCTGTCGGACTTTTCTGGGTAAAAATTCACCAAATGCCACAGGGTGATCAGCCAATTGTTTCAACTTAATTACCTGCAAACCTTTCCCACCAATCAAATGTATCCACCTCACCTATGGCCCCTACTTCATTGTATCCCATACCCTGACCTCATCCCCACCTGCCTGTGATTTTTTCTGTATAAAAGTCCTCACGACTGGCGTTCGAGGTTCACTCCTCCCGAGGAGATTGAACCCCGGAGCGCCGGCCTAATAAATCCTCTTGCTGATTGCATCGAATTCGAGCCATTGTGGTCTTTGGAGCGACAGATCCTGAGAAAAGGCCACGAGGTCTTACATTTGGGGGCTCGTCCGGGATCGCCTTGCTCACTCAGACCCTTTGGCTTTTGGATTGGGAGGTATGCTCGAGCAATTCTGTGTCTCCGTGTACGTCTGTAAGAGGTCTGTGACTAGTCTGCTCTGTGTTAAATTTGTATTGTCTCACCTTTCTCTCCTGCTGCTTGACTCTATCCTTCGGGAGTTTCAGTGAACAGGCGAGCGGTTGTGAGGCAACTGATTAGTCCCGGCCAGGGCTACTCCCTGGTGGACTTTGAAGGCCTTATGACAGGTGAGCCCCAGTAACTACCGCCCGGCTGGGTGAAACTTCCCTGTCTTTCTTGTGAGGATATGGCCTAATATTACCTTTTTGTGGGCACGGGTCAGGCACTTAAAAGCCATTAGGGCGCCTGCCACTTGAAGACTCCCGTGACAGGATAAGGGGGTCACGAAACGGGCCAGAAGCCGCTAGGGCGCCCGCCCCCAGCAAGAAAACTTCCGTGCAACGGCATAGGCACACGAGTAAACTCAAAGCAAACCATAAGTCCACCTCTCTGGCCGCCACCATTCCCGGTAGGATTTTTGGTGGCTATCCTCAGTAATCTTTCTTTTCTTCCTCCTGGTCTCCTCTGGCTGCTGAAACAAGGATCTGTGCCCTCGCGCACCTGTCTGTCTGTATCTGTGGGGCGCGCCTGTATCTGTGGCGTATGCCAGGGACGCCTGGAACGCCAACCTGGGAGTGGGGGTCGTGAGATTCCCCCCCGTCTGTATCTGTGGCGTTTGCCAGGGACGCCTGGAACGCCAACCTGGGAGTAGGGATCGTGAGATTCTTCTCCGTCTGAATTCTGTATCTGTGGAGCTAGGAAGCTCATCTGCTTAGAACTTGCCGAGGGCAAAAGTTTGCAGCAGCCGCTTTATCTGATTTTTCCGCTGCTACTCGTCTTACTTTGTACTCGTTAAGTGTTCATTTTTTGTGACAAACTGACGATGGGACAGACTGTGACAACCCCGTTGTCTCTGACGGTAGATCATTGGACAAAAGTGAAAAAAAATCGGGCCCATGATCTTTCCATGACAGTGAAAAAGGAAAATGGCGGAGCTTGTGTGCAGTAGATTGGCCCAGCCTTAACACCGGCTGGCCGCCGGAGGGCTCGCTTTTTCCTTTTAGAACAGGTTAAACAGGTCAAAACCGCAATTTTCACCCCCTGGACCTGCTGCTGCTACCAGACACCCAGACCAAGTGCCATACATTCTGGTTTGGGAAAACCTAATCCGTTCACCCCCAGCGTGGGTTCGACCTTTGTTTTCCCCACAGGAAAGCCACGGGAGCCTGTTACAGGAATCTTTGCCTTAAATCCACGGCAAAAAAAGAAGAGATAAAGGCCCCGTCAAAAATATATATCCAGACCTGCAAACTGACTTCTTACTCTTAGATTCTCCCCCACCCTACCCGCCTGTACAGGTCCCACCTCCGGCGCCTCAGAGGGCACAAGCGACCGCCTCGCCTGAACAGCCAAAAGAAGGGGGAAGAAATGGGCCCGGCAGCAGGGACGCGTGAGCCGTAGAGCTGCTACCCCGGACTCCACCGCTCTTCCCCTTCGAGAGAATGGGCCCCCCGATGACCACGGATTTGGCCACTCCAATACTGGCCATTTTCTGCCTCTGACCTTTACAACTGGAAAAATAACAACCCCTCTTTTTCTGATAACCCCCAGGCGCTGACCTCTTTGATAGAATCTCTTGTTTTCTCACATCAGCCCACTTGGGATGATTGTCAGCAATTGTTGCAGACCTTGCTCACTACAGAAGAAAGACAGCGAGTACTATTGGAGGCTCGCAAAAATGTGCCAGGGGATGACGGACGTCCCACAGCGCTTCCTAATGAGATAGACGCTGGCTTCCCGCTGACGAGACCTAATTGGGACTACAATTCCCCAGCAGGTAGGGAGCACCTGAGGGTCTATCGCCAGGCTCTGGTGGCGGGTCTCTGAGGGGCAGCAAGGCGCCCCCACCAATTTGGCTAAGGTAAGAGAAGTGACTCAAGGGCCTACTGAGTCACCTACTGTATTCCTAGACAGATTGATGGAGGCATTCAAGAGATTTACTCCCTATGATCCCACATCTGAGGAACATAGGGCTACAGTGGCCATGGCTTTTATTGATCAGTCAGCTCTAGATATTAAAAGAAAGTTGCAGAGATTAGATGGGTTACAGGGATTCTCTCTTCAAGATCTGATCAAAGAAGCTGATAAGGTGGAGGGGAAGCCTGTACAGTTTCTGGTAGACACGGGAGCCCAACACTCCGTCCTATTACAGTCAGGAGGGACGCTGTCTACCAAAAAAGGCATGGGTACAGGGCGCTACAGGGTATCGACAATACCCATGGACTACCCGAAGAACAGTGGACCTCGGCGTGGGCCGGGTATCCCACTCGTTCCTCGTGATCCCTGAATGCCCTTACCCCCTACTGGGACGGGACCTGCTCACGGAAGTAGGGGCTCAGATCCATTTTCACACCGAGGGCACCACGGTGACAGACGGGGAAGGAAGACCATTACAGGTCTTGACCCTGAGGCTAGAGGATGAATATAGACTGTATGAGAGCCCTTCCCCTGAGATCATAAATATGCAGGACTGGATGGCTAAGACCCCACTAGCCTGGGCTGAAGTTTCGGGCATGGGAATGGCCGTCAGCCAGCCCCCAGTGGTGGTGGAAATCAAGGCCTCCTCCACCCCCATCTCTGTCTGCCAGTACCCGATGAGTAAGGAAGCTCGAGACGGAATTCGCCCACATATCCAGAGGTTCCTTGACCTGGGAATTTTGATAAGGTGCCAATCGGCCTGAACTCCCCGTTGCTTCCGGTCCGGAAGCCTGGGACGGGCGAATACTGGCCTGTTCAGGACCTGAGAGAGGTCAACAAGCGGGTGTCCGACCTACACCCAACGGTGCCCAACCCCTACAACCTGCTGAGTACCCTTCCCCCAGCCGGAAGTGGTATACTGTCTTAGACTTAAAGGATGCCTTCTTCTGCTTACAACTCAGCCCCATTAGCCAGCCTATTTTCGCCTTTGAGTGGAAGGACCCCCAAACAGGACTCTCCGGACAGCTAACGTGGACTAGACTGCCACAAGGGTTCAAAAACTCGCCAACCATCTTCGACGAAGCCCTCCACCAGGACCTCGCGCATTTCCGTGCCACCAACCCCCAGGTAACTCTGCTCCAATATGTAGATGACTTGCTCCTAGCCGCGGACACTAAAGAAGAATGCTGGAAGGAGACTGAGACCTTACTAATCGAGCTTGGATCTCTCGGTTACTGCGCCTCCGCCAAGAAAGCCCAGATCTGCCGGCAGCAGGTCAGTTACCTGGGGTATCAACTCAGAGATGGGAGGCGATGGCTCTCGGAAGCCAGGAAAGAGGCAGTGGCCAGAATACCAGCCCCCGGGAACCATCGGCAGGTCAGGGAGTTCCTGGGAACTGTGGGGTTCTGCAGGCTCTGGATCCCGGGGTTTGCAGAGATGGCCTCTCCTTTGTACCCCCTGACGAAGGGCAGTACACCCTTCGTCTGGGGAGAAAGTGAGCAAAAGGCTTTTGACAACATTAAGCGTGCCTTGTTGTCAGCTCCTGCCCTGGGACTCCCAGATGTGAACAAGCCATTTCATCTCTATGTGGCTGAAAATAATGGCATTGCTAAAGGGGTCCTCACTCAAAAACTGGGACCATGGAACCGGCCTGTGGCATATCTGTCAAAGAAACTGGACCCTGTGGCTGCCGGTTGGCCAAATTGCTTGCGAATAATGGCAGTATAATTCACTGCCCTGGACATCAAAAAGACCAATCTCTGGTAACAAAGGGCAACAATATGGCTGATCGAACCGCGCGAGAGGCGGCGACAAAAGATAAACCATCGGGACTGCTGGTGATATGCTCAAATGACGAAAGTAGCTCCTCCCCGCAGCAAAAAGAACAGACTATGGTGGAAGGGGAGGCTAGAGAGATGTTAAAACAAATGCATTACTGGACTCACTTAGGAGCTAAAAGATTAGTCTCTCTTTTAATTAAAGCAGGATATAAGGTGCCGGGACTTTCCAAATTGGCTGAGCAAGTGGTCCTGAGCTGTAGACCTTGCCAAGAGGTAAATGCCAGCCAGAACAAGACGGGCCAAGGTAAACGGCTACGTGGAGACCGGCCGGGGGCTTATTGGGAAGTAGACTTCACCGAGGTACGTCCTGCGCGGTACGGCAACAAATATCTGCTGGTCTTTGTAGATACTTTCTCAGGGTGGGTAGAAGCATTCCCCACCAAAAAAAAAAAAAGGGAAAGTGCCCTCATAATAGCTAAAAAATTCTAGAAGAAATTTTTCCGCGCTTCAGAGCACCAAAGATGTTAGGGTCAGATAACGGGCCGGCTTTTACTGCCCAAATAAGTCAGGAGTTAGCTAAGTTTCTGGGGACCGATTGGAAATTACATTGTGCATACAGACCCCAGAGTTCAGGACAGGTAGAAAGAATGAATAGAACTCTAAAAGAGACCCTAACTAAATTGTCCTTAGAGACTGGCGGTACTGACTGGATGGTGCTCCTTCCTCTGGCTCTGTTCCGGGTGAGAAACACGCCCTCTCACCTTGGTCTCACCCCTTTTGAAATTCTGTATGGAGCACCCCCCCCATATTGACACTTAGAGAGGGATTCGACTCCCGAAACTTTAACAATGGTGATCTGTGTGCTAGGCTAAAGGGACTCCAGCTGGTTCAGAAAGAGGTGTGGACTCAGCTTGCTGCAGCCTATCAACCTGGTACCCCAGAAGAGGCCCATCCGTTCCAGGTGGGAGACTCTGTCTACGTTCGTCGGCATCGGCAACACAATTTAGAGCCCAGGTGGAAAGGACCCTACATCGTCCTGCTTACGACTCCCACTGCCATCAAGGTTGACGGAATCTCATCCTGGATCCACGCCTCCCACGTCAAAGCTGCACCAGAACCAACGCCTCAATGGACGGCTCACTGCACCCTCACCCTTTAAGGCTCAAGCTCTGTCGATCACCGGATTCCTGATCATCCTCTACCTAAACCTCCTGACTGTGAGTGGATTCAACCAAAACCCATATTTACCCCAACAGCTGACTTGGCAAGTAATTTCGCAGGCAGTGAAGGTCGTGTGGTCTAGCTCCACCATAGCACCACCTAACTCCTGGTGGCCTGACCTTTATCCTGACCTTTGCAAGCTATCAGTTGGAGCACCCGAACCATGGGACCTTGAAAAATACTTAGATCTGCACCAAGCCCCGTTAATGCGTTGGCCTGATAAACTGGGTCTCAATGGTTACACTGATGACTTTGATGAAGGGTGTCCGGATTGTGGTGGAGGGTGTGCCAAACCAGGCCAGAAGGGTCCAGTTGAGAATGTACACCTTCTATGTGTGCCCTGAAAAACGTCAAGACCAAAATAACTGTGGGGGGAGGGAAACATTTTTCTGTGCTAAATGGGGATGTGAAACTACAGGTGATGTTTATTGGAAACCCTCCGGTAGCTGGGACCGTCAGACTTACTCTGTCTGCGGTCTCTGGGCAGGGATTATGTATAGGGGCTTCCAACCCTTCTCAGTCACGTCTCTGTAACTATACAAACAAGGTCCTTAATTATTCAGGGTATCTTTTACCCCTGGAGATGGATGGTGGGCATGCAACACTGGGCTCACTCCTTGCGTTTCCATGGATGTATTTAACAAGACAACTGATTTTTGTGTTCTGGTGCGGTTAGTGCCTAGGCTTCTTTATCATACTGACGAGGCTTTCCTAGAAGCCTATGAAGGCAAACACTGCGCCAAACGAGAGCTAGTAACCCTCACTCTGGCTGCCCTGTTAGGGCTCGGGGTGGCTGCTGGAATAGGCACCGGTACAGCTGCTCTCATACAACAACCCCATTATTATGACAGCCTGCAACAAGCTATAGATACTGACCTTAAGGTTTTAGAAGATACTATTGCTAAACTAGAAGAATCCCTAACCTCTCTGTCTGAAGTGGTGATGCAAAATCGGAGAGGTTTAGATCTTTATTTCTGAAGGAAGGAAGTTTATGTGCTGCCCTTAAAGAAGGGTGCTGTTTTTATATAGATCATTCTGGAGTCATCAAAGACTCCATGAATAAGTTAAAAGAGAGACTGGAAAACCGAAAAAGAGAAAGAAAAGCCACTCAGGGATGGTTTGAATCTTGGTTTAACAAGGCCCCGTGGTACGCCACCCTAATATCCACTTTGATGGAGCCAATAATTATCTTATTTCTCCTCTTGACGATTGGGCCCTGCATTCTCAATCGATTGGTCTCTTTTATTAGGGAACGCGTAAGCACTGTGCAAGTGCTTATGCTGAAGCAGCAATATGCAACAATTCCCCAAGGAGACTTCGATCTATGATTTCAGGATTGAAATCATGAACAAGAAGAAGAGGGGAATGAAGAACTTAGGTTAAAATTTAAGCCCGGAAGGCAGGCTGTGCCTCACGGAAAATAGCTTACTCCTTATCTGGTGACTCAGAGCCTCCTGACCGATTCTTAACAGATGACTTATGACCTGGTCAAGGAAACCCCCTCCCAAGAATGTATCTCTCTGTCGGACTTTTCTGGGTAAAAATTCACCAAATGCCGCAGGGTGATCAGCCAACTGTTTCAACTTAATTACCTGCAAACCTTTCCCACCAATCAAATGTATCCACCTCACCTATGGCCCCTACTTCATTGTATCCCATACCCTGACCTCATCCCCACCTGCCTGTGATTTTTTCTGTATAAAAGTCCCTCACGACTGGCGTTCGAGGTTCACTCCTCCCGAGGAGATTGAACCCGGCGCGCCGGCCTAATAAATCCTCTTGCTGATTGCATCGAATTCGAGCCATTGTGGTCTTTGGAGCGACAGATCCTGAGAAAAGGCCGCGAGGTCTTACATTGGCATATTGAGTGGAGCACTTTCACAGGATTTGAAATAGCTCAACTGGAAGGCCATCACCTCCACTAGCTTTGTTTGTAGTGATGCTTTCTAAGGCCCATTTGACTTCACATTCCAGGATGTCTGGCTCTAGATGAGTGATCACACCATCGTGATTATCTTGGTCATGAAGATCTTTTTGTACAGTTTCTTCTGTGTATTCTTGCCACCTCTTCTTAATATCTTCTGCTTCTGTTAGGTCCATACCATATCTGTCCTTTATCAAGCCCATCTTTGCATGAAATGTTCCCTTGTTATCTCTAATTTTCTTGAAGAGATCTCTAGTCTTTCCCATTCTCTTCTTTTCCTCTATTTGTTTGCACTGATCACTGAGGAAGGCTTTCTTAATCTCTTCTTGCTATTCTTTGGAACTCTGCATTCAGATGCTTATACCTTTCCTTTTATCCTTTGCCTTTCGCTTCTCTTTTCACAGCTCTTTGTAAGGCTTCCCCAGACAGCCATTTTGCTTTTTTGCATTTCTTTTCCATGGGGATGGAACCTCCGCCCATAGTTCATCAGGTACTCTATTCGATCTAGTCCCTTAAATCTATTTCTCACTTCCACTGTATAATCATAAGGGATTTGATTTAGGTCATATCTGAGTGGTCTAGTGGTTTTCCCTACTTTCTTTAATTTAAGTCTGTATTTGGCAATAAGGAGTTCATGATCTGAGCCACAGTCAGCTCCTGGTCTTGTTTTTGTTGACTGTATAGAGCTTCTCCATCTTTGGCTGCAAAGAATGTAATCAAAATGATTGTGGTGTTGACCACCTGGTGATATCCATGTGCAGAGTCTTCTCTTGTATTGTTGGAAGAGGGTGTTTGCTATGAGCAATGCATTTTCTTGGCAAAACTCTATTAGCCTTTGCCCTGCTTCATTCCGTATTCCAAGGCCAAATTTGCCTGTTACCCCAGGTGTTTCTTGACTTCCTACTTTTGCATTCTAGTCCCCTATAATGAAAAGGACATCCTTCTTGGGTGTTAGTTCTAAAAGGTCTTGTAGGTCTTCATAGAACCATTCAACTTCAGCTTCTTCAGCGTTACTTGGATTACTGTGACATTGAATGGTTTGCCTTGGAAACAAACAGATCATTCTGTCCTTTTTGAGATTGCATCCAACTACTGCATTTTGGACTCTTTTGTTGACCATGATGGCTACTCCATTTCTTCTGAGGGATTCCTGCCCATAGTAGTAGATATAATGGTCATCTGAGTTAAATTCACCCATTCCAGTCCATTTTAGTTTGCTGATTCCTAGAATGTCGACGTTCACTCTTGCCATTTCCTGTTTGACCACTTCCAATTTGCCTTGATTCATGGACCTGACATTCCAGGTTCCTATGCAATATTGCTCTTTACAGCATCAGACCTTGCTTCATCACCAGTCCCATCCACAACTGGGTATGTTTTTGCTTTGGCTCCATCCCTTCTTTCTTTCTGGAGTTATTTTCCACTGATTTTCAGTAGCATATTGGGTACCTACTGACCTGGGGAGTTCCCCTTTCAGTATCCTATCATTTTGCCTTTTCATACTATTCATGGGGCTCTCAAGGCAAGAATACTCAAGTGGTTTGCCATTCCCTTCTCCAGTGGACCACATTCTGTCAGACCTCTCCACCATGACCCGCCTGTCGTGGGTGGCCCCACGGGCATGGCTTAGTTTCACTGAGTTAGTAAAGCCTGTGGTCCTAGTGTGATTAGATTGACTAGTTTTCTGTGATTATGGTTTCAGTGTGTCTGCCCTCTGATGCCCTCTTGCAACACCTACCATCTTACTTGGCTTTCTCTTACCTTGGACGTGGGGTATCTCCACCCATTCCCTATTCTATCCAGTGAGTCCTACCACAGTGCTCCGAGGCATATAGTACAGGTATTATTGACCCTATCTTAAAGAGATAAGGAAACTGAGGCTCACAAATTTTAAGGAACTAAAACAGAGTCAAATGCCTAGTAAATGGCAGAGCTGGGGACTAGAACCCAGATCTGTCTGACGTTAAAACCTATGTTTTTGTTTCTGCTCCCCCACCCCCATGCCATGGATTTCTATCAAGATGATTGACTCTGAGGCTTGGTGTGGCCTGGTTCCATAGTCATGTGGACATCCCACCCATAACTGCAGGAACATAGTGATTATGAAACCTCTAAAACTATACTTCAAAGAAGGGCTTGTTCTTAAAGATCAATAGAAAGTGATACCCAATTTTGATGAAAGTTTCAGAAAATATTGCTCATGGAATGATTTAAAGTCTTTGACCTGCCAGACAAGATTCATTTCATAACCATACCAAAGCACTGAATGTCAAGTTCTGTTGGATGTGGGAATGTGGTTCTCAAGTAGGTCTAGCCTGCTGCTTGCTGCCTGCAGGATATCCCTGGACCCTGCCTCCTAAAGGCAGATTCTTGGATTGGCTACAAAATCTTCTGTAATTTCTACAATTTAACCCAGGTCTGTTCTGGTATCTGGCATGAGTATATCCTTTACAGTGTCTCCCCAAATGGAAATTCCAGGTTAATCCTATGGCTACAAGAATTTAAGAGGTTTAAGCTTTTAGCTATAATGGCCTACATTAATGAGTATCTCTGACTCTCCCCTACTCTTATCTAGCTCTAACTGCTCTTGATTTAAACATCAGATTATGAATTTACATTCTCTTTCTTAAAAGGCAGTTAAGGAGGGGTGGTGGGGTGGTGGGGTGGTGGGCGGGTGGGTGTGTGTGTGTGTGCTTTAACTTATATGGTCCATAACAGAAGGAAAAGCAGGAGGTAAGGGGGGAAGAGGAGGAAGGAGAGGAAGAAGCAGAAGTGAAAAGAGAAAAGTTCCCATCACTAAGGCAGTGGTGGGAGCTGAGCCAGGGATGACACATACTGCCCTCAGCAATCTGACCACTTCTAATTGGGAAGATGGATATCCCACTGACGTGTCCTCAGTGAGCAGTACAGTTCCTTTCCTCTCAAGAGCTGTGCCTGAGGCCACCAAGACCTGAGGACCTCTAGGGGACCTTTTCAGTTTTATTTAATGACAAAATAACTACTCTGCTAGAATCCAGCTGATGACTGTGGTCCCAAGGAGTGTTTCTCTGAGAAATGTTGCTAAATAATTCATATAAATTTAGTCTTCCATTGTCAATGGATGTAGCAGAATCCTGAAGAATTAAATGTAAAATATCCTATATGGTAATACAATTTAATATTGATTCTTACCCTGCAGTCCACTCTGGTGGAATAGTATGTGTGGCCCTTGTTTTAGGGAACCTTGGGGCTGGGCAGAGGGTAGTGTGGAAAGGCTGTAAGTTTCCAGTTAAACTAAAAGAATGAACTTCAGTTCATTTTGTTCAATTGTTTATCATATTACTGTTCAATTTCACTTAATTAAATCTTAAAAGTTTTAAAACAAAATATACATTGAAATTATGTGATATACAACATAAACTTTTAAACAGTAGCAACCATGCCCATTTAACAATTCTACAGGTATAATAAAAATGCTAATATATGTTAATGTTTAGTCTGTGGTTAATGTTTTGTCTTGTTAATTTCCCCAGGGCTTTTATTACTGATTTAAATCTGCCACACTACTCAACTGATTGCACTGCTTCCACAAACTGCATGGAAGTAGCTCAAATGAATACTGATTAACAGAAATGAACAAACATTTGGCTGGGCAACCATTCTTATTATATGCTTGTAATCATTACATACATTTTCTTACAATGAGATGGGCATGGCAGGCAGTTTCCACTCATTTTTTCCTACAGAATATATGCATATGAGTATTAAATTGATTTATAACCTTGTACTTCGGGAAGCACATAATTATTAATTAACTATTGATTGATCAGGATAGAGAGCACAGAGGATAATGAACAGACCTGGGGACAATGTGAACATTTTATGCTCCCACAGATTTGCTATGACTCATCATTAATTGCTTGACCATTAACATAAAAGTTCACTAATACTCTGTAATGTATTCTGAATCAAGCTATTTTTAAAAAATCAGGTGCCATTGTTTGAACATTTCATTCAAGTCAGCTCTTGAAATAAGCTGGAATTTAAAAAAAAACCCAACTAATGTCCTATAGATCAGTCTGCTGTTTAGTTGAACTATAGCACTTACAGTCAAAAGAGCACACAATTTGGAGTCAGGAGACCCGGGTTCCATTCCCAGTGCATCCTCCTACCATTTCAATAACTCTAGAAGAGTCCTTTAATCACCTTCAAACTCAGCTTCCTCGTCTGAAAACTGAAGATAATAATGCCTGCTGTACCTGGCAGTAGTGTGAAGATCAAATAAAATAATGGATGAAAGTGAAATGTCTCCCACATCCAGACAGAAAACTGACTCATTCATTCCATAAGGCAGAACTGCTTACCTTTGGCAACCCTCTTTGTGAATCAGAATCCTGGCCCAGCTGGTCAGGTACATAACTACCTATAAGTAATATTTGGAGGAGTTCTTTAAAAGGGGGACTTTGGGGAACTAGTGAAACTGTCTGGTGAGACTGGATCTCCACTCTGAAAGGGAGCCATACTGAGTTTGCCCACATTGTTCATGCATCACAGTCTGATCTGTTTTGCTCTGGGACACCTGGAATATCCCATTCTGTTCTTCAGGGTTCCAATCCAGTTACTCTGTGTCTCTGACCTGTTTACTTGTGTCCATGGGAATGAATGCTGTGAGGAGACGAGACAGGTTTTAAAAAATCATTTTGTGGAAGAGACTTTTATTTTTACTAATTTATAACTGCAGTAAGTGGATTTTGAGAAGAAATAGAACCCTGCATGTGTGCATAAAGTTTTTTATGTAATACCAATCCCTTCCCAGCACCAGGAACCTAGGGCTTTACTGTTTAATCACATATGGCCAATATTGTGGGGGCTAAAAGAGAACTCCATGCAGTCAATAAACTCAATACTGAATTCAAACACCACTCATCCAAATGTACTCATCTGCTTGCGTTCCCTGTCCCAGCAAATAGCAATCATCACCTCTACTCACAGTTGCTCAAGCCAGAAAAAATGAAAGCATTTCTGGTGAATTCTCCCTCTCTCTCACTTCTCTATGTCCAGCCACTAAGTCTTTTTTTTTCTCTCCCATATAACTTTTAAACTTCTAGGCTTCTCTCTATACTCAGGTTTTAGGATACCATAAACTGCCTCAAGAAACTCCAATACTTTGGCCACCTGATCCAAGGAACTGACTCATTGGGAAAGACCCTGATGCTGGGAAAGATTGAAGGGGAAGGAGAAGGGGATGACAGAGGATGAGATGGTTGGATGGCACTACCGACTCAATGGACATGAGTTTGAGTAAGCTCTGGGAGTAAGCCTGGCGTGATGCAGTCCATGGGGTCGCAAAGAATTGGACACAACTGAGAAACTGAACTGAACTGAAACTGCCTCTTAGAGCAGTGCTTCTCAAACTTGGGTATGTATACAAATCACCCGGGAATCCTACACAGTTAGATTCGAACACACACAGTATATCTGGGTTGAGATCTGGGATGAGCAGCAAGATCCTTGGGCTGCTGCTGCTGCTAAGTCGCTACAGCCGTGTCTGACTCTATGCAACCCCATAGATGGCAGCCCACCAGGCTCCCCTGCCCCTGGGATTCTCCAGGCAAGAATACTGGAGTGGGTTGCCATTTCCTTCTCCAATGCATGACAGTGAAACGTGAAAGTGAAGTTGCTCAGTCATGTCCAACTCTTTGCAACCCCATGGACTGCAGCCCACCAGGCTCCTCCGTCCATGGGATTTTCCAGGCAAGAGTACTGGAGTGGGGGTGCCATCGCCTTCTCCAAAGGTCCTTGGGCAGTGGTTATCAAAGTGTGGCTCCAAAACAAGCAGCATCAGTATCACCTGGGAACTCGTTACAAGTGCAAATTTTAAGGCCTGACCTTAAACCTATTGAATCAAAAACCCTGGCCATCCTCCAGGGGATTTTGATACACTTCAAGTTGGAAAACCACCAGTACATAGATGAGCCCAGCGTGCTCTTTAATTGGCCTCCCCAACCTCCAGTTTTGACCTCTTCCAATTCAGAGGAACCTGACATGCTACAGTCCATGGGGTTGCAAAGCATCAGACACAACTGAGCAACTCAACCACAAATTCATTCTCTTAATAGCAGTTCTCTGAGACCCTCTCAGGAAGTCCTAGAGGTCAAATCTATACTTAACTTGGTCTAGTCCCTCACAAATATATTGAATAATTTTCCCAGAGACATCATGTTGTATAATGACATCACTGATCTGGAATATGTGTGTCTAGATAGCAGGTTTAGGGCACAAATATATTTTATTTCAGAGATTAATTTATTCTCAGTCCTTAGTGCTCTCATTGGCTATCTACTTAGGTTATGCCTACTATAATTTTTGTAACTTCATTATCATTTAATTTTAAAATCTGGAAGCTTTGTGTCTATGTGAAAACACAGGAAGTAACTACAGTTTGTAGTCTTATTTGCAATAATAAACATTTTTTGAAAAAGTATTAAGATTGACTATAAACAAAAATACAAAACCTCATTCCTTTGACCTTATATACATTAATAATTCATCTTACTGCATATGGTTCAACATTTCAGAATAGGATTGTAGTGTAAGCTAAGTTGCAGTCATCTTGAAAATCATTCAGTTTAAAGAAAAAGGAGTAAAGAAAGGAGTTAAATATTTAAAAGATGTTATGAGCTCTTTAAAAGTCAGAATTATTTGTTAGTTTTTCAAAATAGAACTGGAAAAATAACTGAAGCATAGTTTAGGGTAAGCTGTTATATTACAGTAGCTGGAGAGGTACACGTGGGGTGAAGAGACGAATAAACACTGTAGGATTGATATTTGCTCAATGTCTACAGGATGAAGACTCAGTAGGAAAAAAAAATTACACCACTTTCCAATGAAAGAATGTAACTCACCGAATTAAAGATTTAGCTGCAAACATGGAGTTATACCTCCTCAACAGAATTGAGTATTTGCCTTTCAAATGGACAAATCTACAGTCATGAGCTGGACTTGCTATTTTGCTTATATCCCTCCAGTATAACTAATCATCAAAGATCTATGAGAATTTGGGGGAAAACATGAGCAGTGTGGATATACTGTGTTGAATAATGTTGAAATTCATGATTTATCTTCAAAAAATTATGAGGGCATTGACACTGATGATGCAAAAGATATAGTAGGTAAAACTGCTGGCAGCTTAGCGTGAGTCAGGCTAGAGGCACCAAACTCTTAATAGCAGTCACTGTACTTCCCACTGCTAAACACTTCCAGTTTTTAACAAAGCCAGTTTCACTTGAGAATGCACTTGAAGAAACAGTAAAAATTTTAGTAAATGTTCACCCTTGGAAAGGAACAAAATAAGCCGGTTACTTTAAAGAAAACAATTGACAGTTTGTAACCAATGATAAAATTTGCATTATCAGGGCTCCCACATGTAAGGAATTTGGAAGTTGTCATGCAAAAAACAAGTAAGAAGCTAAACAGACTAAAAATTCCACTCTTTCTAGATCTATAAGAGAGAAGGGAGATGGTAAACTACTACTACCAAGATGAGAGAAACAGCAAATACAGGGAGTAAGGGCTTAAAGCACAGACTTAGGAGCAGAAACTGCCTTGGGAACCCAGGGCCGGAGTAGGAAAACAAACTGTAACTGGCAAACTGCTGGAGGCTCAACAAAGACAACTTTGAAAATTAAATTCTCCAGAAATACCTAGAAAGGCACCCCAACAATGTGAATTTTACCTTCAGGAGTTTGACCAGATTCCCATAGTAAATGTCTGAGGAAAAAATTCCTCATGCTTCCAGCATGGAGAAGGGGAAAGGAATCATTTTGAAAGACACCAGAGCACTCTGTTCTTCTCAACAAGGCTTGCCCTCAGCAGAAACCAATTAACTAAAGCCTAATACTATAGAGTATTTTCAGAACCTAACTCACCTGGGCAAGAGAAATACCCAACTCCAGCCTACTCTAGCCATCCTGTCCCACCTAATAGTGGAGGTGGAATTTTAAAGACTGAGAAACAGTTGGGAGGCTTATGCTCCAGAGGCTTAGGCTCATTAAAAGACCAAGACCTAAATATAAGACTGTAGACTGCCTCCTCTTCCCTACATCTTACTATCATATCATTACAGGCCTATTTATAGCAGTTCCTTTTAACCAATAGATCATGTCCAGCTATCAAGAAGAAAATTACAAGGCATACTAAAAGGCAAAAAGCACAAATTAAAGAGACAGCAAGATGTAGGAATTATCAGACTGGGAATTTAAAATAACTATGACCTATTAATAACAGATACAGTAAACACTACCCAAGAACGGATTGGCAATGTAAGCACAGAGATGGAAATTTTAAGAAAGCCAAAAAGAAACACTAAACAGAAAACTACTAACAGAAATGAAGGATGCCTTTGATGGGCTTATTAGCAGATTGGACACAGCTGAGAAAAGACTCTAACTGGAGGATATGTCAACAGAATGCTCTAAAACAGAAAAGCAAAGAGAAAAGAGACAAAAACAATAGAATATCTAAGAACTGTGGGACAACTACAAAAGGTGTAACATATACGTAGTGGGACTATCAGAAGGAGAAGAAAGAACAGAAGAAATATTTAAAATAGTAATGACTGAGAATTTCTCTAAATTAATGTTAAACACCAAATCATAGATACAGAAAGCTTGAGAACATCTAGCAGGATAAATGCGCCCCCTCAAAAAAAAACCCACACGTAGGCATACAATTTTCAAAATACAGAAAGTCAAAGATGAAGAAAATTTTCTGAAAGAAATCTGGGATGGGAGAAATATCCTACCTATAGAGAAACAAAGATCATAATTATAGCTGACATTTCTTGAGGAACCATGCAAGCAAGAAGAGAGTGGAGTCAAAGTGTGGAGAGAAAAAAAAAATCACCAATCTAGAAAGTTGAAGTAATCTGAAAAATTACCATTTAAAAGTGAAGGAGAAATTAAAACTTTCTCTGACAAACAAAAATTAAGAGAGTTTGTTGCTGGTAGACCTGCCTTGCAAGAAATGTTAAAAGAAGTTCTTTCGAGAGATGGAAAATAATATAGCTCAGAAACATGGATCTATATGAAGAAAGAAGAGCACTGAAAAAGGAATAAGTGAAGATGAAATAAAAACAAAACCTCTTTTTCTTACTCTTAAACTAACAGATAATCTAACAGTTTGTTCAAGGTATATACATGGTTATATATAAATGAAATGAATGACAGCAATAATACAAGAAATAGGAGAAAGCAATTGGGATTATTTCGTTATTATAAGGTATTCACACTACCTGCAAAGTGGTGTAGTGTTATTTGAATGTGAACTTGGATTAGTTGTAAATGTATATTGCAAACTCCAGGGCAACCAATAAAAAAAGCTTAAAAGAACTAAAATTGATAGACTAAGAAAGGAGAAAATAATGGAGTCACATAAAAGCTCAGTTAAAACTACAAAAAGCAGGAGAAGAGTGGAAGACAAAACCAAGAACAATGTACAAGGGCAGCAAATAGAAAGCACGGTGACCAAGATAGTAAACATTAATACATACGGAAGTATTAACTTTGAATGTTAGTGGTCTACATGAATTAACTAAAAGACAGAAATTTTCAGGGTAGATCAAAAACGTGACCTAACTATATGTTGTCTATAAGAAACCCACTTTAAATATAAAAACCCACAGAGATTAAAAGTAAATGGGTGGAGAAAAATGTACCATGCTAACACTAATCAAAAGATAGCAGGCATAGCTATATTGATTTCAGATAGAGCAGACTTCAAAGTAAGAAAATTTATCAGGGATAAAAAGGGCATTATACAGTGATAGGCCAATTCTCCAACAATTCTTAACATGTATGTGCATAACATTAGACCATTAAGCCACGTGAGGCAAAAACTGATAGAACTGCCAGGGAAAATAGATGAATCCACTATCATGGTTAGAGGCTTCAACACACCTCTCTCAGAAATAAACAAATCCCAGCAGGCAGAAAATCAGTAAGGACATAGTGGAACTTAACAACACTATCAATCAACTGGATATAATTGACATCTATAGACTGTGTCATCTACCAACAGCAGAATATACATTTTTCTCAAATACACATGGGACATTCAGCTAGATGGACCACATTCTAGGCTATAAACACATCTTAAAATGTTTAAAAGCAAAGGAAACATAATATCTGCTCTTTGACCACAAAATAATAAAATTGGAAATCAATAACAGAAACATAACTGGAATATTCTAAAATACTGGAAGATAATATGTTTCTAAATAACACTTGGGTCAAAGAGGACTAAGAGAAGATGAAAGTACAACTTAACAAAATTTATGGGATGCAGTGAAAGTAGTGCTCAGAGTGAAATGCAGAGCATTGAATATGTCATTTAAAAATCAGAAAGTTCTAAAACCATAAGTTTCTACCTTAAGAAACTAGAACAAGACAAGGAAATTAAACCTCAAGTAAGCAGAAGAAAAGAAATAATATGACTTAGAGCAGAAATCAATAAAACTGGAAACAGGGAATCGATAGAGAAGATCAATAAAACCAAAAGCTGGTTCTTTGTAAAAATTGATTTAATTGATAATCCTCTGGTCAGGCTAAGAAAAAAGTAGAGGACACAGATTACTAATAACAGAAATGAAAATAAAAGGAAATAAGGGAATACTATGAACAGCTCTATGCCCACAAATTTGATAACCTATATGAAATGGACCAATTCCTTTAAAGACATGATCTGCCAAAACTTACAGAAGAATTAGATGATCTCACTAATAAAGAAATTGAATCAATGATGAATATCTTTCCAAAGCAGAAAAAACTAGGCCCAGAAGGGTTCACTGCTGAATTCTACCAAACATTTAAAGAAGAAATTATGCCAATTCTCTACAATCTCTTTCACAGGATACAAAGAAAGGGAATACCTCTTCACTCACTACAGGAAATCATTGATACCAAAATAGCTAATGAACATGAACATGCTTGTGTGCTCAGTCGTGTCCAACTCTTTGCAACCCCATGGACTGTAGCCTGCCAGGCTCCTCTGTCCATGGGATTTTTTTTTCAGACAAGAATACTGGAGTGGGTAGCTATTTCCTTCTCCAGGGGATCATCCCAAGCCAGGGATGGAACTGGAGGTGTCCTGGGTCTTCAGTATTGCAGGCAGATTCTTTACTCGCTGAGCCATTGGGGAAGCCCCCAGATAAAGACATTATATGAAAAGATCTTTCATATTATATGTCATAAAAGAAAAACAAATTAAAATGAGATACCACTACACACCTATTAGAAGGACTGTAGAATTATTCTGGCTAACAGAATGCCCTAAATCTATAAAACTAACAGCACCAAATGCTGATGAGGATGTGGAGAAGCAAGTATTCTCATACGTTGCTGGTGGGAACGCAAAATGGTACAGCCATTTGGGAAGACAGTTTGGTGGTTTCTTACAAAACTAACCACACTCTTACCACATGACCCACCAACTGCACTCCTTCCTAGCTTCCTAAAGGAGCTGAAAACTTATGCCTACACAAAAACCCACACAAGGATATTTAGAGAAGATTCATTCCATAATTGCTGAAACTCAGAAGCAATCAAGATGTCCCTTAGTAGGTGAAATGAGTAAAAACTTGTGATACAGCCAGACAACGGGATTTAATTCAGCACTAAAAAGAAATTAGCTATAAAGCCATGAAAAACATGGAGGAAACTTACATACATATTAGTAAGTGAAAAAAGCCCACATGAAAAAGGCTACTTACTACATGATTCTAATTAGATGATATCCTGGTAAAGGTAAAATTATGGAAACAGTGAAAAGATCAGTGGTTGTCAGGGTCGGGGGTAGGAGCAGACATGAATAGGCAGAGGATAGAGGATTTTTAGATGAGTGAAAGTACTCTGTATTGTATTACATTGATAGATATATGTCATTATACTTTTGGTCAAAGCCATAAAACACATAATATCTAGTGAACCCTAACATAAACTATGGACTTTGGTTGATAATGATGTGCCAGTGTAGGTTCATCCTCGTAAAAATTTTTTAAAAAGAAAAAAAAAATAAGGACTAGTCTGGTAAAGGATGTTGATAATGGGGAGAGTTATGCATCTGTGAGGTCAGGGGCTATATAAGAAATCTCTGTACCTTCCTCTCAATTTTGTTGTAAAACCTAAAACTGCTCTAAAAATAAAACCTTTCTTTTTGCTGCATTGTGCAGCAGGCAGGATCTTAGTTTCCTGACCAGGGATCAAACAAGTGCCTCCTGCAATGGAAGTGTGGAGATTTAACCACTGGACTGTCACGGAAATCCTAATAAAGTCTTTCAATAAAAGAAAAAGCTTTCACTACCAAGTAAAAATCAGGATTTGGTAAAACTTAATTCTTCCACTATGAGCTTTACAACTTTTGATGAGGCTGTGGTGATATTAACGCATATGGTATTTTGATATTGTATAGTGAAGTGTGTTAACCTTTGGCATATCTGCATAACTCAGTGAATCCCATTTTTCAAATGACACAGAATCACATAATGGCTAAAGATCCACTAAAACGGCAAGGAAGATTTTTTTTTTTTGGTAACAGAAAATAAAAAGTAAATTGATATGTTTCAGGTTCCATGTTGCAGCTAACCTTTAAGAAACTGTCACTTGTCAAATTTTTATGTAATTTCAGAGAAATATAGCCTTAGTTATCTTAAAAGCATATTAAAACACTGCTCTTTTTCCAACTGTTTATCTGTGTGAGATCAAATTTTCATCAGTTTAACCACTCTGAGTGCAGAAGCAGATATGATAATCCTACTATTAAGGATTATTAAGTCTACTATTAAGTCAAAAAAGAGATTTACAAAATGTAAAACAATGCTTCCCTGGTGGCTCAGATGGTAAAGCGTCTGTCTACAATGTGGGAGACCTGGGTTCGATCCCTGGGTCGGGAAGATCCGATGGAGAAGGAAACGGCAATCCACTCCAGTACTATTGCCTGGAAAATCCCATGGACAGATGAGCCTGATAAGTTACAGTCCATGGGGTCGCAAAGAGTCGGACATGACTGAGCGACTTCACTCACTCACTCACTCATCCCATTAAAGGATTTTGTTTTGTAAAACATATCTATATTCTTAGAAAAATGTATGTGAGCATGATGACTTTACTATATTTAAAAAAAATCATTTGTACTTATTTGGCTTGCACTAGCTCTTTCTTGGTTGCAGCATGGGAGAGCTTTAGTTATAGCATGTGGGATCCAGTTACCTGAGCAGGGATCAAACCCAGGTCCCCTGAATTGGGAGCACAGACTCTTAGCCCCTGGACCACCAAGGAAGTCCCTATTATTTTTAAAATAAAATAGTAAATAAGTATTTTAAAATCTTGTTTTAATTTCTAACACAATAAATAACAATAGATATAATTCACATAAGCAAGTCTCTTTGGAGGCTTCTATACATTTTAAGAGTGAAAATGAGTTCTGACACCAAAGGTTTCCTGCATACTAACACCCAGAATAATCAGAAAACAATAATTTATAAGTAAATTACAAAGTATTTATAGTAAAGAAAGCATTATTTATCTACTGTGTTTGGAGAGCTTCCCAGGTAGCCCAGTGGTAAGGAGTTCACCTTCGATATGCGGGCTCAGTCCCTGGGTGGGAAAGATAACCCTGGAGAAGGGCATGGCAATCCACTCCAGTATTCTTGCCTGGGAAGTTCCATGGACAGAGGAGCCTGGCAGGCTACAGTCCATTGGGTTGCAAAGAGTTGGACATGACTTAGCAACAAAACAACAAAATGTGTTCTGAGTGCTGGAGTCACAGCAAAGATAATTCATCAGTTCAGTTCAATTCAGTCACTCAGTTGTGTCCAACTCTTTGAGACCCCATGAACTGCAGCACGCCAGGCCTCCCTGTCCATCACCAACTCCCGGAGTTTACCCAAACTCATGTCCATCGAGTTGGTGATGCCATCCAGCCATCTCATCCTCTCTCATCCCCTTCTCCTCCTGCCCCCAATCCCTCCCAGCATCAGAGTCTTTTCCAATGAGTCAACTCTTCACATGAGGTGGCCAAAGTACTGGAGTTTCAGCTTTAGCATCATTCCTTCCAAAGAAATCCCAGGGCTGATCTCCTTCAGAATGGACTGGTTGAATCTCCTTGCAGTCCAAGGGACTCTCAAGAGTCTTCTCCAACACCACAGTTCAAAAGCATCAATTCTTTGGCACTCAGCTTTCTTCACAGTTCAACTCTCACATCCATACATGACCACTGGAAAAACCATAGCCTTGACTAGACGGACCTTTATTGGCAAAGTAATGTCTCTGCTTTTAAATATGCTATCTAGGTTGGTCATTAACTTTTCTTCCAAGGAGTAAGTGTCTTTTAATTTTATGGCTGCAGTCACCATCTGCAGTGATTTTGGAGCCCCCAAAATAAAGTCTGACACTGTTTCCCCATCTATTTGCCATCAGCTTAAAAGCCCTCAGTGGCTTCCCATAGCCTTTAGGATAAAATAGATATCTTACCTTCACTTACAATATGCTTGATGATCTTGTTCCTGCAAAACTCCGAGCTTTGTGTCTCCCTCCTCCCATCACATCCTATGCTGAGTTCTTTCATAGCATCACAAGCTTTTACACATGCTCTACATTCTGCCTGGAAACCATCCCCTTGTTCTTTGGGTTCCAATTTACATTTGACTTCCTTCCAGAAACTTTTCCTGTCCCCCAAAGTCTGGATTTGATCTAATTCTATAATCTCCTACCATCCTCTATACTTCCCTGACCATGGTACTTATGACACCACATTATAATATTACTTCTTTCAGCCTGTCTGTCCACAAAGGTGTAAGCTTCACGAGGACACAGACAAAAGCAGTCTTGTTCATCACTGAATTACCAGTGCTCAGCAAAACTCTCTACTTATTAGGTGATTAATAAATATTTGTTGAATGAATAATAAATTAAGCAATAAAATATTATATAACATATGTATTAAAATACCAATCATAGGACAGCAACAAAAATTTGTGCATACGGATCTAGGAGAAATCTCTCCTTCAAAAAGCTGTGAAAAACTGGAAAAAAAGTCAGAATCAACATTTTCATAGCTCGAGAAATTAACAAAAGGACTGCAAAGATCCAAGGAGTATTTATTCAAGAAAATGACTGAACCTCTGAAAGAGTAGTGAGCATTCTATGAATCCAGTAATAGCCTGATATCAAAATTGCACAAAGATATCACAAAAAAGAAAACTACAGAAAGATATCACTTATGAAGATAGACTAAAAAATCCTCAACAAAATTCTAACAAGCTGCATCTAGTAACATATCCCTGAATTTGGAACCCTACCTCATAAAGACTTAAACTTAAGTGCTAAAAATATACAACTTTTAGAAGAAAATATAGGCATAAAGTTTTGTGACACTGGATTTATTTGGCAATGCTTTCTTAGATATGACACTAAAAACACAAGTGACAAAAGAAAAAAATAGATAAACTGGACTTCATATAAATTAAGTACTTTCATGCCTCAAAGGACACTATTAAGAATGTGAAAAGAAAACCTAGAGAGTGAGAGATAATATTTTCAAATCATATATCTGATAAGTATCTAGTATTCTGAACACTAAAGAACTCTTATGACTCAACAATAAAATAATAATAATATTAAATACATGGATATAATCTGATTAGCCCTTTTATAGTCTGTCACTTACCTGATACTAATTATGCATCTTCATTTCTCATAGCTTGCTGCTATTCATGTGTCTGTTCCTATTTACTGGGCTTCCCCGGTGGCTCAGTGGGTAAGGAATCTGTCTGCAATACAGGAGACCCAGGTTCAATCCCTGGGTCAGGAAGATCTCCTGCAGAAGGGAATGGCAACCCACTCCAGTATTCTTGCCTGGAGAATCCCATGGACAGAGGAGCCTGGAGGGCTACAGCTCATGGGGTGGTAAAGAGTTGGATACCACTGAGCAACCAACACTTTCACTTCCTATTCATTATGCACAATTAAAACTTTAGTCTGACGTAAGATGTATAGTATGTAATGGGAATGCATAGTATGTAAAACTGGGGCTGACTACCATGCAACATTACCTACCACTCTATCACAGAACTCCAAATCACATACAGCAATATCCATGCTACCCAGGTACAGGCTCCCACCACATAGTACAATATGTCAGGAGAGCCGAATTTTGGATTTTCTTTAACTCACTACGATTATCTCTGTTGTTAAATTCTGAGAGGCGGAAGGAGTAGAGTATTAGATGTGTTAAGTAAGTAACGTCACTCAGTCGTGTCCGAGTCTTTGTGACCCCGTGGACTGCAGCCCACCAGGCTCCTCAGTCCATAGGATTCTCCAGGCAAGAATATTGGAGCGGGTTGCCATTTCCTTCTCCAGGGGATCTTCCCGACCCAGGGATTGAACCCGGGTCTCTTGCATTGGAGGCAGACGCTTTAACCTCTGAGCCACCAGGGAAGCCACCACATACATTATGTATATACTCCATTTCTCATGCAAATATTCGAAAACCACTGTACTGCCAGGCACTACTCCTAAAATTGTATGGGAAGCCATGTACTGATAGATGGCAGCAGCACTGTTCCAGGATTGTTTCTACTGTAATTTCAGCCAAACCCACTAGCCACAGTCCATCTAAATAAAGACATGGTCTCTCACCAATACCTGGAGTCTCTGCTGATTGCCCTGCACTGTAGACAGACTTCTGCTGATTGGTTTTAGCAAAGATATAATCAGAAGGGTTCAGAAATACTGCTGAGATGAATTTTGAAAAGGACATGATTGAAAAGAGAGAAAGAAAAATCAGGTGAATTGAGAAGAGTTGTGACCTCTGAACAGAAATAGCACAAAGAGACTCATCTTGCGCGTTTCCTCTGTGACAGCAGCGTTGAACACTGCTATCATTCTAACCCTTTCTGCCTATAGATGTTATTTTCACTTTTCCAGCCAATCTCTTCTTTTGGTCACTTCCTTAAATGTCAGTCATGGTTTTCCTACACCCTGGATTGGCCTCTGTCTTTGCCTATGCAATTAATGCAGTAATATAGAGCCTCAAATTCTAAAGTCTATTTATCTATGTGTATCTAATGACTAAACCATTGATCTAAATCAGGGTATGAATATATATTTGAAAACAAATATAAATAAAGATTTAAAATTCATATATCAAAAAAATTAATGAGGTAGTGCCTTTTTGTCAGCTTGTGATTCTTTTGTTCCCTAGTATTTGCACAACTCCAGCCACCCCACAGAACATTTGGGCATCATCTAAAATGGGCTTTCACCTGCTGCCTTCAATATGCTTAGACTCACAGACACATGGATGTCAGAGCTGGCAGGCACCATGCAATCAGTTAGGTCAATTCTCCCTTTTACAGATAGGAAACTGAGGTCCAGAGAAGGTCAAGGATTTACACATGGCCAGCTTTTAGAAGTGCTGGATGTGCCCACAGAATTCATCTCGGTTGAATTTTACTTTCTGCAAAGAGATTTCAGAAGCTTTCCCAAATACAATAAAACTCAAACAGAAACGGTATCGAAATGCATTGCTGTTTTGTATTATCTGTGCTCCTCCACCCTACCATTAGTGTGAATAATCGAGAAATTATTGAAACTGAATGATCTACTGCTTATATTATATATATTAATATATTATATTATAATTTAATATATTATATTATAATATTATATATTATTCAAGAATGAAGGATATTCCAGGCCAGTTTCAGGAAATCTGTATGGTAAGCATTCTGATAACTAACATTATGGTTAGTTATAGCCCTTTGCTCTTTACAAAGCACTTGTCCATATTACTTTATGACATAGGTGCTCTGTAACCAGGTCTGTGAAGATCTTATGCCTATTTTTACCAAGAGAGGTTCTAAGAAGTTAAGTGATTGCTCAAGGCCACACAGCTAATAAGGGACAAAAAGGGCCTTTAAACAAGGACCTAACACTCCAAATTCTAACATGCTTCTTTATAGTCCCTATTGAGGAAACTGTTTCAGAGTAACTTAGAATCAAAGATTCACCAAGTTCAAAGTTGATACTTAAGAAACTGCGGTCTTCAAGAAGATGAAAAAAATGAGTAGCAAGAGAAATAACCCTGGCCAAGTGTTTCCTCTATTTCTTTCTTAACAACAAAAATGGTCTCAAGTGACACCCACATTGTCTAGTTGGACATGGTGATTGAAAAATGGGACCTATTTTTTGATTTATGCTGAAGAGTAATAAGGTCTTCACTTGAAATGTGTCTTAGGTACCCCAGATCCGAACCCATCTCTTATTCTTTATGAGTTACTGAATTAGTAGGGTGAATATCCAAGGCCTATTCTAGCCCTAGCTCTGCTATTGGGACTTTTGTGCCCTTGGTAAGGTCTTGTCAAGGCCTCAGTTTTCCCATCTACAAGATGAAGGGGACTGGATTAGATAAGCACTCCCAACTGTGGCATCTTAAAATTCTATGGCTCTAAGAGCAGGTATGGTGCCAGGAAAAAGGAGTCATTTCCCTTTGAAAATTGTCTCCTTCCTTGCCCATCATTTTGCCTCCCTCCGCCCTCATGGTTTTGCAGCAGCTATAATAAGGTTAAGTAAGACTTAGACAAGAAGCTTGCTCCCTGTATCATGATCTTTTAAGAGATTCATAATTTAACATAGTGATGTGACAACTAATAATGAAAAGTAAACAGAAGTTTGAGGGGCATACACAGGGCTCCTGATGGGCACCATCAGGTCAGAGAGTCTGCAACCTGTCAGGAGAACATATTACCTTGGACAGCTAGGGCTCAGAGCACATTTGTAGGTCAGGTCACAGAGATTCGCCCACTGATTTCAAAGGCCCTTCAGTGGTACCCAGAATTATTAATAGAAATACTCTCAGGTCAGCTATAGTCCCCTAAGACAAATCATTTAGCCTCTACATAACACAGGAGAATTGCAGAACAAGTTTTTTCCAAGGAGGAAAGGTACTTTTAGCAAAAATCCTTGTTGTAACATCGGATTCTGCCCATGTGGGAATTGTCTGCACAAAATTAGTGACGTATATTACAAAATACTGGTAGAGGCAATTATGCTGATTCCACAGCATGCATGGCAGCTATGCAAACCCACTCGGATTGGGGACACCTGAAACATACTGTTCTACTTGAAGAACAATTAAATTGCTTCGTTTTGAATCAATTTACAGTGAGTAAGCAGAGAAGGCAATGGCACCCCACTCCAGTACTCTTGCCTGGAAAATCCCATGGATGGAGGACCCTGGTAGGCTGCAGTCCATGGGGTCGCTAAGAGTCGGACACGACTGAAGCAACTTAGCAGCAGGAGCAGCAGCAACACAGTGAGTAAGAGCAGAGCTTCTAAGACATATGCCCAAAGGAGGGCAAGTGTGATAAAGAAATGAATTACTGCGAAAATGACTGAAGAAGAAAGGGAAGAAAAGCAACCCTTGGCTACACATAGCTGGTGATAATAATTCTTCCAGATCTTCCAGGGAGTCAGCCCCCAGTCTTTCAACAAGAGGAAAAGAAACAAAATGAGATTCTCACCCTTTACAACAAAGGTACAGGCACTACTGTTAGTACCACTGCTGTGGAGAACAGGCAAGTGGACACTGGGAAAAGACAAAATAATGATCAGCTTTTTTGTATTGACTTTCCTTCAGCAACTTTTGATCAACTGACAAATCAGCAGGCCTCTTGCTAGTGTCATGAAATCATATGTCTCTGGAGCCAAAGAGGGGGAGCAAGACTGGACATATGAGTGCTCTATCTGCTCAGTTTTATTAAAAACTCACTGCTTGTTGCTAAGATGTATCACAAAAGATTGCTTTTCTAATAAACAGTAAAGACAGTCTCTTCATTCTGTTTCCTTATCTATGTTTCCCTAACACATAAAATAATATCTGCCTCACGTCTTGCTATCCTGCCAGAACTAATAACATACATGAGTCAGAAGTGGACTGTTTTGATCTGAACATTGGCAGTTCAGCAACAAAAGAACAGAATGACATTCAGGTTCCAGCTCCCCCTGCAAAAGGCCACTAAGTAGGTCTCCCTTCAGACACCGCCTCAAATATCAATTCTGAGACAAGGAATCTGGATTACTGAGTAAAAATCAATGCTTAAAAGCAACTAATTAAATAATCATAAGAAAAACACATGAAGTAGAATACTGCATGAAGTCAGCATTCAGTTTTATGGATCACACCATAAAAATAGTCCTTACACAAATGTCCAAAGAGCAAACAGGCTATGAGGAGCTCCGTGGAGTCTTGCAGTCACCTTACTCATTCACTTTCTTGGTCACTCACCTCTCTGATGTATCAATCTGCCATCCTCTTCTCACAGGCTCCCCTCTCAGCAGACCTGTTTGCTCAGACAGACCTGTCTGTCTTCCTATTCTTACTCTTATGTGTTCAAACAGTTCTTTTCTCCATCGCCCCACTCACCTCCATGCTCACAAATCTTTCTGTTTACTCTGCAAGGAGGATTTTACTTGAAATGTGTCTTCCAAAGAAATCATTTCCTATCTGGGTGGCTTTGTATGTTGTCCAATGAAGACGCTGGCACTCATGTGCTCTTATCAAGAATTCCTTTCAGATCTAAATTTCTTACCTCTGATTTGCCCCTCTCTGTGTATTGACTTCGTGACTGACCTGTCACTCTTTGTATTCACTCTCAGGTTACAGACTTCACAACGTGGGCCGGGAGGCAAAGTGCTTCACTTGAGCCATCAAAACATACACATCTGATCCCAGGTCTCCTTCTGCTGCTGCTTCTTTTTTTCTTTTCTGCTGTACCATATGGCAAGTGGGATCTTAGTTCCTGAACCAAGGGTTGAACCCACACCTGCCCCTCCACCCCTTGCCATGGAAAAACAGAATCTTAACCACTGAGCCTCCAGGGAAGTCCCTCCTGCCTCTTATATGTAATTTCACTCCACTCAACCTCAGCTTTCTCATCCGTAGAATGGGGACAATAATAACTTTCACTTTATGTCATTGTGGTGAGGGTTAAAAGAAAGAATCTATACAAAGTGCCCAGCACTTTGTATATAAAGCTCAGTATATAAAAGGGACTCAAAAAATAGCAATTCCCTTTCCTCCAATGCATACTGTATGCCCACCCTGTCACTCCACTCTCTGATCTTACCTAAAATTTTAAAAAGTGGCAGAGGGTACTTCTGAACATACTTTCTGTTCTTCCTCTTCACTCCCTTTACCATGGTTATCGCCAGCTTCCTGTTCTCCTCTATATGCATCTTACCTCTCCAATCTGGTTCTCTGGTTCCTCACTGGTACAAGAATATGAATGGACTAAACAAGCTCTAAGGGTTGCAAACAGCACAACTATAGCCAAAGTCTGGGTTCCAATGCTTCTTGGGCAAACAACTGTTATAACGACTCCCTCAGAAATAGATTGGATAATGCCAGCACATCATACAGGAAATTGTCCAATAAGAAATTATTGTGGGTATTTTATTTTGAACTGGATTTTTCTCTGGTCAGGGAAAAGTGCCTAAGAAACAGTTAGACTCTATTTGTCATTTCAGTGAAAATCTCTGAAAAGCAAACACTTACTACGATTTAGATGAAGCCGTGGCCTTTTATTAAAAGCATGAAACTGACATATGGTGCTTCCCCATCCCCAGGGAAACAAGCCTTCTAGGTTCTATTTATTTGCTTCTGAAAGTTTTATTGAGTTTTCACTTTGAGACCTGAAAACTGTCCTAAAGGCAATAAAAGGCACAAGGCTAGCCCTAGTTCTCCCCACAAGCAAACTGCTTCACGCCTATGCCAGTGGCCTCTGGGGCCTGTGTGGCAATGCCCGTCCTCTGCCTTCACTTCAGTTAAAGATCTGCCTCTGGAGATAAAACTCCGTGTAGCAGGTCTTCCCATAAAAGGAAATTGCAATCTGTTCTCACTATTACATTTTTATTGAAGAAGAAGAATTGAGAAGGAAGAGGAGGAAGAAGGAAGCAGGGAAGGAAAGCAATGAAGAGAAGGAGCAGAAGATGAAGGACTATTTAGACAAGAAACAAAGTTACCTATTAGGGTATATTATTCTCAGGTGAACCAGGAATCTTCCTATAAATCTCTGTTGTTGCATAGTTTATTTGAAACCATCATGTACTCAATGAGTTTACCCAATTCTCTTTCCACCAACTAAAAGTACACCAATCCAGCCTAGAGGGTTAGCATGGTATCACCCAGGCCACTTGGTTTGGTATCTCCTTTAGCAATGTTCTCTAAAAACAAAGATTGGCTATGGCTTGACTTTTAAAGCTATGTATCCAATTTGAGACAATAAGTACATTTTATTCTGGAAGCTTACAATTAGCTATTTGTATGCAATTTATGACTGAATAAAACGCGAGTCTTCAAGGGCATTTGCTAAAAGCTGTGCATTAGCTTTTCTACCAGTGACTTCATGAGTGCTTTTTTAAAAAAATTACTACTCATAAAACTCAAGTAGAAAAATTATTGATGATGTTCAGGTTTCTTAATTAGTCCTACTTTCCCTTAATAAGAGTCTAAAAGCAAGGGTATAATTTTATAGGAAGTGGTTTCTTTAGAAACAGGACCAGTTCCCTTCCCCGCAAACCTTTTCTGTTTTCTTTTCTGGAAACAATCCAGGCCCACCCAGACATCCAAGCTCCTGTTTCCAAACCTCCCATAGATGCAGGTGACTGGTCCAGAGTGGGAGGCCTGACCTCTCCAGCACCCGTGTTGCCCTCTGGCTGCTGCAGCCAGCTACAGTGGGCCTTGGGGAAAGGCAATATATCAGACTCCTCTCTTCCAAAGTCAGTCCAAGGTCTCAGGATCCGAGTGGCCTGCTACCACTTAGGACAGAAGTCTGGCCCATAGGATGAGTTTTGGAAGTGAGGAAGAAAGACCCTTTTCCTTCCATATTCCTTAGTCTCTACCTAAGTTCCATGCCTCTATGGTTCCTTGTCAACAATCATCTATTCCCCACAAACTTGGCGCTCGCCTCCTCACTGGCTAGAAGAGCCTTTATTCATGGGGAAGTTCTCTGTGACACCTTCCCAGGCTAGGTTGCCGCTGCTGCTGCTAAGTCGCTTCAGTCGTGTCCGACTCTGTGCGACCCCATAGACGGCAGCCCACCAGGCTTCCCTGTCCCTGGGATTCTCCAGGCAAGAACACTGAGTGGGTTGCCATTTCCTTCTCCAATGCATGAAAGTAAAAAGTGAAAGTGAAGTCGCTCAGTCGTGTCTGACTCTTAGCGACCCCATGGACTGCAGCCTACCAGGCTCCTCCATCCATGTATTTTCCAGGCAAGAGTACTGGAGTGGGGTGCCATTGCCTTCTCCACCCAGGCTAGGTTAGAAGCCCCTTAACCTATGTCCTTAGATTGCGCATTGGATGCTCTCTGTTTCTATCAATTGTATCCCTCACAAGACCATGAACTCTTTGAGGGCAGGGACCAACTTTTAAAAGATCTTTTTATTCATACCACACAATCCAGTACAGAACATACCTAAAGTACTCAACAAACACTCATTAGATGTATGGATAAAGCTGTGACCTTGGTAATATTGGTTATTACCACTGAGTCAGGCAAGTATTTGCTTCTGGAGAAAAACCTTATCAAATGAAGTCAGTTTTTTGAAATTAACCACCTAACAAAGAAGTACCACACACATTGTCAAACATTGACAATATAACAGTCAAATGTTCTTTTTACCCCTGTTTTTAAGCATTAGTTTAATTAACACCGACGCTTTGAAAGTCCTAGAAATAATCAGGATCATTAGTGTCAGCTAGACAAAGGTATGAAGAAAGTTTCTGTAATATAGCCCAAACTGCTTTCACAAGATAGTCTGGAAATAAATAGCTCACTATGAAATTTATGACTTGCTTTATATATTAATCAACAGTACAGTGGTGCTCTAACAAGGTTAAAAGTGTTCTCTGATTTCCATTATAAAGATAATTTCAATCAAGCAGCCTAACAGTCTAATGGTGTAGGTCATTCTATAATTCAATTGTACTAATGACTGTGGCATGCATGCAAACAAGAGAATAAAACTGGCTGAAAGACAAAACCTAAACAAATGTTTTATTGAAAAAAAACAAACAATTATTTGCATCTTGTATTTTCAATGACCTTTTTAATACTCATCTGCAGATGAAATAGAATCATTCCTCACGGCACAACAGATACCTTTTGTTCCTGCTCATTTATTTTGTGTAAATTATATATGCTGACCTTTAATTGGCTATAACTGGAGTACATTCTGAGCAACACTTTCATATTGATTTGCTAGACTTCTGCAAGAGTCTAAGAGAAACAAGACTGACGGTTTCTATTCACTATATAGTGAGCCATCTTTAAGATGTTCTCCAAGTCTAAACTGCATATTTGTATTTGATTTCTTCTGCATAAAGAATTTCTCAGGTAACTTATAAACACATAGATCCAGAATACCTTGGCAAAAAATTTCATCCTCTGCCTATTTTAATTTTCTTCACATAAAAATGCACACAATATATAATTATGGCTGATCAGTGTTGTTGTATTGCAGAAACCAATACAACAATGTAAAGCAATTTTCTACAAATTAAAAATTAAAAATAAAATTAAAAAGATCATATGGGAAAAAAGGCTCATAAGAGTCTATGCATTGAAATCCACACTCATAATGCATTTATTGTGATTTCTAGGAATCCTATAATCAAGAAACAAAGAGAATCAAGAAGCATCTTAGATGTTATTTTGAATATTTTTTGGTAGGAGAAGATATGGTAAGTCCCTTCCATATGAACCTTCAAGTTGTGAACTTTCAAAGTTGCGAATATGTTTGCATGTCCAATAATGAAAGTTAGCATACTCACTATGTCCTATCAAAGAATCAGATAGTATTTTAGAAAGAATACTGGTGTGTTTGTTAGAAACCATAGGTTTTACACCCTAATATGACATTAACTGGTTCATCTTTGGAAAATCCTTTGCCCCAAAGCATATGCCTCAGTATTCTCATCTTCAAAGTAAGGAGACTAGAGTAGATCTTTGAGGGTTATTTCTAACTCTAAATATAAAGTGGAAAACTGGTTTAAAAAAGAAGCTTTAATAAAATTCAACATCCATTCATGATAAAAATTCTTATGAAAGTGGGTATAGTGGGAACATATCTCAACTCAATAAAAGCTATTTATGACAAACCCACAGCAAATATAATACTCATCAGTGAAAAGCTGAAAGCTTTCCCACTAAAATCTCAAGTAAGACAAGGATGCCCACTCTCATCACTTAAGTCTATACAGTATTGGAAGTCCTAGTCACGGCACTCAAGACAAGAAAAAGAAATAAAAGGTATTGAAATTAGTACGGAAGAAACATGATATTATATATCAAAAACTCCAAAGATTCCATACAAACTATTAGAACTCATACATTCAGCAAGGTAGCAGTACACAAAATTAACACACAGAAATTGGTTGCATTTCTTTTACTAACAATGAAATATCAGAAATGGAGTGTAAGCAAACAATCCCCTTTAAAATCTCACTTAATACTTAGAAACCTCAACAAGGAGGTGAAAGACATATGCTGAGAACTAGAAAACATTAATAAAGGAATGAAAGAGGATTCAAAGAAATGGAAAGATGTTCTATGCTTGTGAATTGGAAAAATTAATATTGTTAAGATGGCCCCAACTCAAAGCACTCTATAGATTTAATGCAATCTGTATCGAATTACCCTGGTTTCCCTGGTGGCTCAGTAGTAAAGAATCTGCCTGCCAATGCAGGAGATGTGAGTTTGATTCCTGGATCAGAAATATCCCCTGGAGAAGGAAATGGCAACCCACTTCAGCATTGTTGCCTGAGAAATCCCATTAACAGAGGAGCCTGGCAGGCTATAATCCATGGGGTCACAACAGAGTCAGATACAACTTAGCAACCAAACAACAACAACATTGAATGACCCATGAAATTTTCCACAGAACTAGAATAAACAGTCCTAAAATTTATATGGAACTGAAAGATATCCAGAATTGCCAAAGCAAACCTGAAGAAAAAGAACAAAGCAGGAGATATAACCCTCTCATACATCAGATAATACTACAAAGCTACAGTCATCAAAACAGGGTAGTACTAGCACAGAAACAGACAATGGATCAACAGAACAGAATAAACCCACACACCTATGTCAGTTAATTTTCAACAAAGGAGGGAAGAGTATACAGTGGAGAAAAGATAGTCTCTTCAGCAAGTGGTGTTATGAAAGTTAGAGAACCACATGCAAATCAATGAAATTAGAACACACCATATACAAAAATAAACTCAAAATGGCTTAAATATAAGACATGATACCATAAAACTCCTATAAGAGAACAAAGGCAAAACATTCTGTGACATAAATCATACAAATGTTTTCTCAGGTCTGTCTTGGCTTCGGCATTGGGCGATTGTGTTCACCTATGGCTGATTCGTGTCAATGTATGGCAAAACAAATACAGTATTGTAATTAAAAAATAAATAAATTTAATTTAAAAAAAATAAATAAAATAAAAATCAAAAGCAAAAAAAAAAAAAAGAACAAAGGCAAAACATTCTGTGACATAAATCATACAAATGTTTTCTCAGGTCTGTCTTTCAAGTCAATAGAAAAAAAGCAAAAATAAACAAATAGAACCTACTCAAATTTACAAGCTGTTGCACATTAAAGAAACCATAAACAAAGACAAGCAAAGGACTGGCAGAAAATATTTGAAAATGACGCAACTGACAAGGGCTTAATTTCCAAATCATACAAACACCTAGTACAATTCAATAACAAGTAAACAAAAGCCCAATTGAAAAATGGGCAGAAGACCTAAATATACATTTTTCCAAACAAGATATACAGATAGTCAATAGGCACATATAAAGATACTCATTATCACTAATTATTGGAGAAATGCAAATCAAAACTACATTAAGTTACCACCCCATAACAGAAAGAATGACCACTGTTAAAAAGTCTAGAAATAAAAAATGTTGCAGAGGTGTGGAGAAAAAGGAATCCTCTTACACTGTTGGTGAAAATGTAAACTGGTACAGTCACTATGGAAAACAGTCTGAAGTTTCCTTAAAAAAAAACCCAGCAACTAAAACTAGACTTCTCATGTGATCCAGCAATCACACTCCTGGTCACATACTGAGACAAAACTACAACTTGAAAAGGTACATGCATCCCTATGTTCCAAGCAGACCCATTTACAATAAGCAAGATATGGAACAACCTAAGTATCCATTGAGAGATGAAAGCATACAGAAGATGTGATACATGCATACCATGGAATATTGTGTGCGCTCAGTCATGCCTGACTCTCTGCAACCCTGTGGACTGTAGATCGCCAGGCTTCTCTCTCGATGGAACTTTCCAGACAAGAATACTGGAGTGGGTTACCATTTCCTACTCAGCCATAAAAGGATGAAATAATACCATATGCAGCAACATAGATGCACTTAGAGATGATCATACTAAATGAGCTAAGTCAGAAAGAGAAAGACAAATCCCATATGATATCACTTACACATGGACTCTAAAATACAACCCAAATGAATATATTTATAAAAAAAAAATAAAAAACCAGACTCACAGACATAGAGAACAGACTTATGGTTGCCAAGAGAGGAGGTTTGGGAGTTGGAAGGATGGGATTAGCAGATACAAACTATTACATATAGGATGGATGAACAAGATCCTATCGTACAGCACAGGTGATTATATGCAATATCCTGTAATAAGCCATAATGGAAAAGAATATGAAAACAAATATATATGTGCAACTGAAAAATATGCATAACTTTACACCACCTTCAGAATAAAGAAGGAAGATAGACCAAGTGAGAACTTTTCCCAGGATCAGAGTTCAGGAGGTTTCAATAACAGAAACAAAAGTCCTAACCCACAGTTAGCATTTCCCAAGGATGTTTTTGAGAACAGATGGTAAAGGAAGCTTGTGGTTTCGGAGGATACTTCCTGTGGCATCCCTGACAAGAGCAGAACCTCAGCTTTTTAAAACTGATGGGAGGCCAATTGCAAGAATGAAGTTCCAGGTTTTTGTGGTCTTCTTTTATGGACATGTATGCTTGTGCTAACCTGGGCTATTTGTCTATATTTCTACACTTCAGTGTTTAACTTTCCCCCATAAGTTGATATTACGTTTGGCCAATTAGCCAAATAGTACAAAGCAAACATCTTGAAGTATTTATGGATTTTTCCTTTGATCCCAGAACTTACAGATGCTACTAAAATACCCCCTTAGTATTTGTTTTGCCAGTCTTTACAACAGGCAGTCATATCATATTTGCTTACTTTGGTGTGCTTCTAATCCTCACTTCTCTGTCTTGCTGATTTGTCTATCACATTCTATCAACTAAATCTCCCCATTCTGGCTTGACAGATAAAACAAGGAAATGTCTTCCCTATGATAACTCTTGGTAGCTGCTGGGCTGCTACCAAGAAAGAAAGGTTTCTTTTCTTTTTTTAATCCAATAGGGTCTTTAATTTTGCAGAGTTAAGCTCCCCATATAGAGTCTTCACTTGTTACTTCCTAAAAGCTGTGTATTGCCTTGAAAGTTGCATTCAAGGTGTTTCTTTCTTCCTCTTCTTCTATCACTTTGAAATCCAAGGCCATGCCCAGGAGGGTTGGCCGGCATGGGTGTGGAGTGAGGTTTCTGGCTGATAATCTAAGCAAGGAAATTTAGATGCTGTACTAAGAGAGGGGAGTGAAGGAATGGAAGGAGAAACAGACAAGTAATTTAGATCCAGGCAAGCTTGATGGCCACTAGATTCAGGCCACAAGTTTCAGGGATCCAGATAAGGATCTATAAAACACAAGCCCAGGGACCTGATAACAGAGTCTAGACAAGAAGACAGCAGCATCTGGGCAAAGAGTCTGAATGGCAGATAAACGGAATTAACAAAAAGGGAACATGAATCCTAAGGTGTCAAAGCCAGAGAGAACATGAAAAACCTTATAAAAAATCAGAGGCCTATATCTAAATTAGTTATCTGCACTGTCCCCAAACCTGAGGCAAAAGGGTAGATATCACATTGAGTGACTAAGAAAAATTAAGAATTGGACCTCCCTGGTGGCTCTTTGGTAAAGAACCCGCCTGCCAATGTGGTTCAATCCCTGGTCCAGGAAGATCTCACATGCCATGGGGCAACGAAGCCCATGCGCCACAACTACAGAAGCAGGCACACCCGGAGCCCAAGCTCCGCAACAAGAAGCCCCCACAATGGGAAGCCCGCACACTGCAATGAGAAAAGCCCATGCAGCAGCCAAGACTCACACAGCCAGAAGCAAAGAAAGCAAACTATGCGAAGCAAGAAAAGTTAAGAACGAAATGAGAGAAGCAGCAGTCACTCTTCCTTAAAAACCAAAAGTACGCCAGTCTATGTTTGATGCAGGATGCAGGACGCATGGGGCTGGTGCACGGGATGATTCAGAGAGAGGATGTTGGGTGGGAGGTGGGAGGGGGCTTTGGCATTGGGAGATCGTGGACACCTGTGGCTGATTCATGTCAATGTATGGCAAAACAAATACAGTATTGTAATGTAGAATAAAGTATTAAAAATAAAAAAAAAGTAAGCTGAGAATAAGCAATATTCAAGTGACAAGAAACCAGTAATCATTGAAATCAGACAAAAGAATAGAGGGGAGATTTGGGCAAATATACAGATGCTTCTATTCATCTCACGACCTCCTAAACACCTCCTAAACAAAACAATGAAAAATACCATCTTCAGGAGGGACTGGATCACCCAAAATGGCACTTTGAAAAGACTCAACTTTGTACAGTTAGTGTGCAGCTTTCCCCTTGCTTAGGCCTGATTCAATCCTATATAGGGTATCCACTGCAGAATGTTAGTATTAAAGAGCTTGCCACACTTTATTTTCTATATACACAAAAAAACTATCATTAACTGAAATATTAACTGTGCTGTGCTTAGTTGCTCAGTCATGTCCAACTCCTTGGACTGCAGCCCCACCAGGCTTCTCTGTCCATAGGGATTCTGCAGGCAAGAATACCAGAGTGGTTTGCCATGCCTTCCTCAAAATATAAACTAGTTCCCTCAAGTTAATTTTTCATTGCCTGCAACTATGCTTTGGATGAGAAGTTGTGTGTCAGAGAGACCACACACTTTCTTCTGAGTTACTTTCTTCTACTTGTGAGCACTTCTCAGCAGGGCAACTTAGAAGGGCAGTTAGTTGTATTGTCACTCTGCTTCTTTAATTTATATGCAGAGCACATCATGAGAAACGCTCAGCTGGATGAAGCACAAGCTGGAATCAAGATTGCCAGTAGAAATGTCAATAACCTCAGATATGCAGATGACACAACCCTTATGGCAGAAAGGGAAGAAGAACTAAAAAGCCTCTTGATGAAAGTGAAAGAGGAGAGCGAAAACGTTGGCTTAAAACTCAACATTCAGAAAACGAAGATCATGGCATCCGGTCCCATCACTTCATGGGGAGACAGATGGGGAAACTGTGAAAACAGTGTCAAGACTTTATTTTTTGGGGCTCCAAAATCACTGCAGATGGTGACTGCAACCATGAAATTAAAAGACGCTTACTCCTTGGAAGAAAAGTTATGACCAACCTAGACAGAATATTCAAAAGCAGAGACATTACTTTGCCAACAAAGGTCCATCTAGTCAAGGCTATGGTTTTTCCAGTGGTCATATATGGATGTGAGAGTTGGACTGTGAAGAAGGCTGAGCGCCAAGGAATTGATGCTTTAGAACTGTGGTGTTGGAGAAGACCTTTGAAAGCCCCTTGGACTGCAAGAAGATCCAACCAGTCCATCCTAAAGGAGATCAGTCCTGGGTGTTCACTGGAAGGACTGATGTTGATGCTGAAACTCCAATACTTTGGCCACCTGATGCAAAGAGCTAACTCATTTGAAAGACCCTGATGCTAGGGAAGATTGAAGACAGGAGGAGAAGGGGACGACAGAGGATGAGATGGTCAGATGGCATCCCTGACTCAATGGACATGGGTTTGAGTGAACTCCGGGAGTTGGTAATGGACAGGGAAGCCTGGTGTGCTGCGATGAATGGGGTCCCCAAGAGTCGGACACAACTGAGTGACTGAACTGAATTAGTTTTATTTGTGGAAAGCAGTCTTCCTGGGGTGGGGCTGGCATTGTCACTACATTCCTTCCCAGAGGGGAGGTTGGAACTACACTGTCCAATCTGTATCATGTGACCACTGAGCACATGAAATGTGACCAGTCCAAGCTGAGATGAAAAACAAATGTAAAATGTCTCATTAACGATTTTTTAAATGCTGATTACATGCCAAAATGCTAATTTGGGGGAATAATTAGGCTAAATAAAAATATTAACTTCACCTATTTCTTCCAGCTTTTTACTGTGGCTTTTAGAAAATTTAAGATTACTATGTGGCTTACATTATACTTCTATTGGGCAGTACTAACTTGGAAAGCACACTGAGATACATTGTTGCCAAAGAAAAGTACAAAGTATATTGAACTGTAGGGAGAAAGGAAAATTAAAATTCCATGAAGACTAAACACAAAAGAAGTAGATGACTGCAAAATAAGCCTCAGAATTAGTTGGCAGAGCTGATAGTAGAACTGTGAGAGGGCCTTTTCCAGATAGCAAATCATTTTCACACTGTAGAACAAGTAGACAATTGTTTGGCCACCAGAGTGGACAGGGCATTGAAAAAAACCACAGCACTGGTTTATCAATATCTCACTAGAATTGTTAGTATAAATCTAAGTAGACTCTAACAATTTAAGTTGTGTACTGTAAGTGCTAGAACAGCTATTAAGAAAATAACAAAAGAAGTGGAAAAAAATCTTCAAAGAAATGAAAAATGTTACACTAAAAATATAAACTTAATGGCAGAGAAGGAAACAAAGGAGGAACACAGACAAAAAATACATGAGGCATATATAGAAAACTAAGAGCAAAATGGCAGATGTCAATCCAACCACATCTGTAACTACATTAAAGATAAATGCACCAGATACACAAGTCAAAAGAGAAGGAAGAAAATAGTAAGTTAGAGCACAAGCTAAAATCCAGAATACAAAAATAAAGAAATCAACAAAATTAAAAGTTGGTTCTGTGAAAAAAAATTAACAAGATCAATCTACCTTTAGTTAGGTTGACAGAAAAAAGAGTCAAATTACTATATAAGGAGTGAAAGAGAGGACATTAGTACAAGTCTTTCATAAACAAAATATGTTTTAAGGAATTACTAAAAAAAACTCTATGCCAACAAACTATATAACATAGATGCTAAATGGACAAATTCCTAAAACAGCAAAAATGACTCAAGAAGAAACAGAAAATCTTCATAAAAAGAGATTGAATTAGCAATTTGAATCTTTCCATTAAAAAAAAAAAAAAAAGCCCAGGTCCAGATGGCCTTACTGGCAAATTCTACCGAACATTTAAAGAATAATGCCAATCCCTATAAAACCCTTTTGAAAAAACAGAAGTGGTGGGAGCACTTCTCAACTCGTTCTATGAGGCTAATATTACTCTGATACCAAAACCAGACAAAGACTATAAGAAAACTATAAACCAAAATCTCTCATGAAGATAAATACGAAAATCCTTAACAAAAAGATATAAAACAAAACCCACCAATACATTAAAAGAATCATAAATCACAACCAAGTGATATTTGTCCCAGAGATGCAAGGGAGGTATACCATTTAGTATAATAATTAGTTTAATTATTATTATTGTTATCACTTTAGTATACTTATTACATTAATAGAATAAGACACATGTACATTAGATGTAGAAGAGGAATTTGATTAAAAACCCAATATACCTTGATAATAAAAACAATCAACAGACTAGTAACACAAAGGAACTTCCTCAAACTAATAAAAGGCATTTATGAAAAACTCACAGCTAACTCTATACTTAATGGGGAAAACTGAAGACTTTTTTTCTTAAGATTAATAAAAGACATATCCATTCTTGGCATTTCAGTGAAAGTTTAATCCATACATTTATGGTCAATTGATTTTTGAAAAAGTTGTTAAGACCATTCAATGGAGAAAAAACAGTGTTCTCAACAAATGGAGCTGTGACAACTGGATATCCACAAGCAAAAGAATGAAGCTGTACCCCTATCTCACACCAAATATAGAAAATTAACTCAAAATGGATCATACATCTACATGTAAGAACAAAGCCTAAAAAATTCTTAGAAGAAATCATAGGTGTAAATCATCATGATTTTGGATTAGGCAATGATTTCTTAGATATGAAATACACACAAAAATATATAAATTAGACTTCAACAAAATTAGAAACTTATGTTTTAAAGGATATTATTAGAAAAATGAAAAGACATTCCACACCATGGGAGAAAATATTTGCAAATCATACATCTGATAAGTGTGTCATATCAAGAATATACAAATAATCCTTACAATTCAACAATGGAATGACAGATAACCCAATTTAAAAATTGAAAAAGGATCTCAATAGACCCTTTCACCAAAGAAGATATACATCTTCTTTGGCCAACAATCACAAGAAAATTATTCAACATCAATAGTCATTGTGCTCAGTCTCTCAATCGTGTCTGACTCTTTGAGATCCCATGGACTGTAGCCCATTAGACTCCTCTATCCATAGGATCTTCCTCGCAAGAATGCTGGAGTGGATTGTCATTTCCTCCTCCAGGGGATCTTCCTGACCCAGGGACTGAACCCATGTCTCTTGCATTTCCCACATTGCCGGTGGAACCTTTGTCACTGAGTCACAGGGGAAGCCCATCTATATTTATACAATGGACTATTATTTGGGCATAAAAGGAAAGAAGTAGTGAAACATTCTACAATATGGATGAACCTTGAATACCTTATGTTACATGAAAGGTACCAGACGAGAAAGGCTGGACTTGTATGATTCCATTTGTATGAAATATCTAGAACAAGCAAATCCACAGAGACAGAAAGTAGATCAGTGGTTTTCAGGGTAGGGGCTTAGGTGGGTAATGGGGAGGGAGAATAGGGAGTGACAACTTATTGGTACAGAGTTTCTTTTGGAAAGATAAAACTGTACTAATACTGATTTTTGGTGATGGTTATACAACTCCGCAAATATACTAAACCCCACTAAATTGTACACTTTAAATGGGTAAACTGGTAAATGTATTCTATATGAATTATATCTCAATAAATAAAAAAAAGTAATGATGTGGGATTTACCACTAACTCAGTGGGAACAAGGATTTGGACTGGAAATTAAATAGATTTAAAAATATAAGATGCTCCAGACAATGGGATATTATTTAGCACTAAAATGAAATGAGCTATCAAAAAGACATGGAGGAAGATTAAATGCATACTACTAAGAGAGAGGAGACAATCTGCAGTGGCTACATCCTGTATGATTCCAACTACATCACATTCTGGGAAAGGCAAATCTATGGGGACAGTAAAACATAACAGCTGTTGTTAGAAGTTCAAGGGTGGGGTGGAGCAGAAAGGAAGGATGAACAGGCATGCACAGAGATTTTTTAAGGCAGTAAAACTATTCTGTATGATGCTGCGATGATAGATACATGTCACTGTACATTTATCAAAACCAACAGAATGTATAACACTAAGTAATGTGTTAGAGGCTCAGTTGTGTCTCTTTGCAACCCCAGGGACTGTAGCCCACCAGGCTTCTCTGGCCATGGAATTCTCCAGGCAAGAATGCTGGAGTGGGTTGCCATTTCCTTCTCCAGGGGATCTTCCTGACCCAAGGATCGAACCCAAGTCTCCTGCACCATGGGCAGATTCTTTACCTCTGAGCCACCAGGGAAGCCCAAGAGTGAACCAAGAGTGAACCCTAATATAAAAGATGGACTTTGGGTGATAATGATACATATCAGTATAGTGTAGGCTCATCGATTGTAACAGATGTACCACTCTGGTGCAGGATGTTGATAGTAAGGGGAGGCTGTGGATATTGAGGAGGGAAGAGATATATGAGAAATCTTGGTACTTGCTGCTCAATTTTGCTGTGAACCTAAAAAGTGCTTTTAAATAGTCTTTTTTTAAAAAGAAAAAGCATTTAAAATGTACTTTATTATACTTCTGATTTTGTGGATGGAGATTCATGCTCTCTATACTGACACTGGGAAAGGCTGAAGGCAAAAGGAGAAAGGGGGCAGCAAAGAATGAGATGGTTAGATAACATCACTGACTCAATGGACATGAGTTTGAGAAATCTCCAGGAGATACTGGAGGACAGGGAAGCCTGGCATGCTGCAATCCATGGGATCACAAAGAGACATGACACGATTTAGTGACTGAACAACAATACTTTTGATGGCTCCTCACTATCCCAAAGAGGGACTCCATTCCCCTTTAGCTTGATTTAAGAGAAAATGAAACCCCTACCCTATGTAAGACTAGAGGTAAGGAGAGAATGGTAGTCACATGCTAAAACTGATGGAATCAAGAAAATGTCAGGTAAGTCATAGTTGATACACACTGTATTTTTTAAATCTAGAATTTATGACTTATTTGTATTGCGCCAGCATGAGTGGAGCAATGATTATATTAAATAAATACTGCAGACGACATGTGCCAAGAAAAATCATTTTCACATGGTTTGATTCACTTCCCATGTTCCTGTTTCTCTCCTAAAACTCCCTTCACTACCTCCCTATTGTTTTCTTCTTTTCCCTATGTCCAAAGAAATAGAGTGAAAACCCAAATCCCCCAAATCATAAAGGTAGTTACCATTCATTACAAAGTGGAGGAAGAGACTCTGAGTAGGCAGGATGGATAAGAACAGACAACAAAATTGGGGCATTTCATAAAAGCATAATGTCTAAAACAAGAGGATATCACTAAATTATCCCAAAGACATATACTAGGTATCTAATTTTTCCTTTTGAACTTTTAATTTTGTATTGAGGTACAGCCGATCTATTTATTTTTCTACCAACCTAAATTTAATCATCATTTAACAGTGGTGCCCAGCAAAAGCAATTTAGCATCATACTGCATCAGATACACTCCAAAACAAAGGGACCATCAACACAGCTTGAGTCCTCCTCCACTCCCAAGTATTTCAGCACTAAACCCAAGCAAATTCAATGAATGCTAGAAATCCCCATCAGGAATCTAGACATATCACACTGCCCTTTATTCATGAGTCTTCTGTGAAGAGCTCTCTGAGCAGCTGGAAAACTTATGTGTTCAACTTGATCTGCCTGGCTGAGCATCAACTCACCAGAATACTTGGGGGAACATGATTGATCCTCCTGGTTATTAGTGGCAAGCATTAGATAAATGGAAGAAGAGGCCTATAGCCATATAGGCTGAATGAACTTATTCAAAACCACGCTAAAGACTTCCCTGGTGGCTCAATGGAGAGGAGTCTGCCTGCCAGTGTAGAGAACATGGGTCTGATACGTGGTCTGGGAGGATTCCACATGCCATGGAGCAGTTCAGTCCAAATGCACAACTCTGGAGCCTGTGAACCACAACTACTGAAGCCCACGCACCCCAGAGCCTGTGCTCCCCACCAAGAGAAGGCACTGCAATAAGCAACCTGTGCACCGCAATTAAGAGAGCAACCCCCACTCGCCACAGCTAGAGAAAAGCCTGTGCAGCAACGAAGACCCAGCACAGACAAAAATAAAAATAAATAAATCAACAAACAAATAAATAAAACACACCAAACTCTGAATGAAAAGACCTGTAGGAGCTTCAAGATCTCAGGAGACATGTGGAGTACCTAGACAAGCAACCTCACCTGACAGAGCTATCCTAGTGTTAGGAAAAGAATCCAGAAATTCTGCTCCAACCCAACTGGTTTCATCTGTTGAAACGGCAGCCTAGTATTTGTGCTACCAGCTTCTGTCACAGGGTTTTTGTCACAAGAGCTCAGTAAATATTTATCAATGATGGTGTTGCTAATGAGAGGATCCCAAAGATGAATGCCTCCATGTGAGGAAAGACCTAGGAAGAAAAGGCCACTTGGTATCACAGCATATGAAACCTATCATGTTACATGTCAGATTTTATAGTGCTACTAGGTGCTAGGCATCACTGCTAATTTGCATAATTGTTCTAAGAGGTTGGCATTTTCCTCCCCATTTTACAGATGATACAACTAAGAATAGGGAGATTATACACTATGCCCAGTGTCACTAAGATAAGGGCTGGCTGAGCAGAGATTCACACCATAACTCCTGAAGCCTGTGTCCCTTCCACTGCATCACAGCACCTTTTTTCACTCTGCTCCTTGCAATACCAGGTTGGCCCTTTCCTGTGCAGGGTATTGACTTGGCTTTCCATCTTGAAAGCTTTGCTCTGAAAAATCTCTATGATGCTATTAAAATGAATGTTGCAATTTATTATCCCTGGTTTCTTGAAGAGTCTTTGGTCAATGATAACCAAAGCTGAGACAATTCTGAATGGGGCTTTTCACAGCAGAGTGGTTTGAGTCATGCATTAATTTTTTAAAAAAATCAATGGATTACAGATTCAGAAGAAATGATGGAGGAAGAAACAGGTTTTAAAACTTGATAAACACAGATGTGTGAGGGAAACATTCCCATAAGTACTGTATTCTTTCACCCTCTGTGATCCAAGGCTTGCTAGAAGGAAATACAACATGCACTCTATAGCTTCAATCTGTCAAGTTTGATTATGACAATTTATCACAATTACTGTTTTATTTTTAATCAGAGTAAAGGCACTAATTTAGTTTCTTGCTCTTTTGTCCACAGTACTTTGTCTAGAAAACTTGTGAAGAGACTGTCCGAGGGTAATTCAAAGTGTTCATAATTTTTTAAAAATCTGCTAGGAGGTTGCTATAGTCAAGAAACCTATTCACTTTACATTAAGAATTGTTCAGCAGAATGGGGCAGTAGAGTAAATCAGAAACTCAGTTACTATGGAATCCCTTTTCCTGTTTGGAAAGAGATCACTGCAGGGTTTAATGCATAATAAGAAAGGCACAGAACTTAGTATTTCACTGGATTTCTGATCTGAAAAGGGGGAACCTTAAGTGCCATTATCTTTTAAAGTATCTCTTAAACCTAAGCTTATCAAAAATGGATTTTTAAGAAAGGGTAAATGGAATAGACCCTGATCCTGGGGGAAGTCTGAGCTCTAAGCAGATTTAGAAAAATCTAATTAGGATTTATTTAAGTATGAGAAAATGCAGAGAATAAAAGCTAAGCCCATAAGAATGGTTTCCATGCTGTTTTCAAGGCCACATATAGGAAACAGGATGAATGATAACAGAGAGCAAGCAGGAATGAAAGACCCTTAGCAATTCCCTGCCTCATTTCTACCAAATAAGTCATCTTGTGTCCACCTGCAGAGGGAGCCAGGCTCCACTTTCACACTCGAAGACTGGTTGTGGCTCTGGACAAGAGAAGACCCTAAGACGCTCCTGAGTACAAAGCAACCTTGTAGCTGTCACCTGCTTCCCAGCCTTTCTGCCTCAGTTCTTTAACCTGGAAAAATGGTACTAATGATAATTTTTCCTTCCTTGTTGGGATTGTCATAAACATTAAATGAGTTAATCCACGTAAAGGGCTTAGAACTATGTGTGGCACCTGCAAGTCCTTAATAATCACTTTCATCGTCATTCCATTCTTCACTGTACAGATTAAGTTGCTTTTCCAACACCAGTCTCCTGTGGTAGCACAAGGCACAGACTCTATATCAATATTCGGATTCCTGAACTGATGTTATTTCCTTTTATGATGCATAGCAGGTGATTTCAAAAGCACTGAAAGGTCCCTCACACATTTAAACAGTTCCCCTACAGCTGTGTACCTGAGATCTCCAGCCTTAATAACCCCTTTGAAGAGTTTTCTGGTGATATAAAATTTTGTTAAGTGAAGTGGGTTTGTCTCAGGAGAGGGAACACATTAGAGAACCAGCAAAAGGAGAAATGGACTTCCTGTGATGACTAAACCATGATTAAACATCATTTTAAAACCAAATGCAGACCCTGAATGAACGAGACACTGAGAAAGGTATAATTTTGTAGAAGAGGGAGGGGGGATAGGTTTAGAAGACAGGGTGGTCGGAGGTGGAGGCCAGGCAACTGGGAAAAAAGGGCTAAAGTCTTTCAGGAGGGTTTAAGGGACTTCAACGTCATTCACAAACATTACCCTCTTAGGTTTTATCACATGAACCTGAGCCTTGAACTTAGATCTGATTATTCATAATTTTCTAGAAGCCTAAGAGCAACCTGCACCTAGAACTCAGAGATATGTGTATGCTGACAAGGTGATTTCTGGGCCAAATCAAAGTCTCTTTCAGCTCTACTTCATGAAATTTAATGATAAAAATAATTCACAGTGTAAGTTTGAGTTAGAAAAAGAGGGGTTCATCTACTAACTACACAAGAATACCAAGAATGACTTTTAAAAATCATACATTAAAATTTTTTTCTTTGGAAAAAAAAAGATACAACATTCACTTCAAGCATTGCTTGGGCTGCATATTTTATGAGGTTTATTTGGACTGCATATCTTTGATGGGCTCTATTTGTGGCTGAAAGTACAAACATACTGATTACAATCACTCTTTCCTACATTTAGGAACAAAATTAATTATCTGCAAAAAGCAGAAAGGCTTAGATAGACTCTCAGTCAGTAAATGATAATAGACAGCACCCAAATATAATGACTCTGTTTCCTACTTTATCTGTTTTAGGCATTCTGAGTGGAATGAAAAAAAGGAAAAATTAATTCATTTTCTGAATGTTCTTCAGAAAGGATTTGAATTTGGGCAATAGGAAGTCAGAATCAACCCTCCCCCAGCTTCACTCCCCTCCATATAAAACAAGAAAGCCACCTTGATGGAGGGTGCACTTCCCAAAGAGACATTTTTGTTTTTTACCTTCTAGTTTCTAGTACTGCTTTTATTTGTTTTTGTTTACTTGATAGGCTTAGAAGAGAAGGTGGTCAGAAGTTGAGGCCGGGCAACTGGGATGAAAGGGCTGAAGTCTTTCAGGAGAGTAATTTATTGGAATGATATGATTAATATTTACACATGTGTCATTTTACTAGGTGTTTTTATAATATGCTGATAAATTGTTGTATTTGAAATGCTTTATATGTTAATTCTACAGTTTTTTAATTTTACAAAGTCAGTCCTTTCCACAATGTTCAGTTCAGTTCAGTCGTTCAGTCGTGTCCGACTCTTTGCGACTCCATGAATCGCAACATGCCAGGCCTCCCTGTCTGTCCATCACCAACTCCCGGAGTTTACCCAAACTCATGTCCATCGAGTCGGTGATGCCATCCAGCCATCTCATCCTCTGTCGTCCCCTTCTCCTCCTGCCCCCAGTCCCCCCCAGCATCAGAGTCTTTTCCAATGAGTCAACTCTTCGCATGAGGTGGCCAAAGTACTGGAGTTTCAGCTTTAGCATCATTCCTTCCAAAGAAATCCCAGGGTTGATCTCCTTCAGAATGGACTGGTTGTTATTCAAGTGTAATTTTGGATTTATGCAGTTCGCCCATTTCAAGTGTACAATGTAATGATTTTTACTAAACTTATGAAGTGTGACCATGACAAACCTGTTTGGCAACATTTCCATCTCCCCAATAAGATCCCTCATGCCCGTTCTAGCATTCCTTTTGAGAAGACTGATGCATTCCCTGCAGCTCAAATGATAAAGAATCTCCCTGCCACTCAGGAGACCTGGGTTCGACCCCCAAGTCAGGAAGATCCACTGGAGAAAGGAATGGTAACCCGCTCCAGTGTTCTTGCTCTAGAGAATCCCCCATGGACAGAGGGAGCCTGGTGGGCTACAGTCCATGGGGTCACAAAGAGTCAGACACAACTGAGCAACTAACACTACTGATGCATTCTGAATCACTATTGTCAAAGGGACATTTTAAAGGACATTAAGAACTCTGTACCTTCACCAAAACAAAGCTTATTTATTTGTCTTAATCTATTAACAGTCTAGACGGCATATTCAAAAGGAGAGACATTATTTTGCCAAAAGGTCCGTCTAGCCAAGGCTATGGTTTTTCCAGTGGCCATGTATGGATGTGAGAGTTGGACTGTGAAGAAAGCTGAACACTGAAGAATTAATGCTTTTGAACTGTGGTGTTGGAGAAGACTCTTGAGAGTCCCTTGGACTGCAAGGAGATCCAACCAGTCCATCCTAAAGGAGACCAGTCCCGGGTGTTCATTGGAAGGAATGATGCTGAGGCTGAAACTCCAATAGTTTGGCCACCTCATGCAAAGAGTTGACTCACTGGAAAAAACCCTGATGCTGGGAGGGATTGGGGGCAGGAGGAGAAGGGGACGACAGAGGATGAGATGGCTGGATGGCATCACCGACTCGATGAACATGAGTTTGGGTAAACTCTGGGAGTTGGTGATGGACAGGGAGGCCTGGTGTGCTGTGATTCATGGGGTTGCAAAGAGTCAGACACAACTGAGCAACTGAACTGAACTGAACTGATTAACAGTCTCCCCAATAAGGAAAATAATGGCAAACAGAAAGACGTAGAACAGTACCCAGTACCAGGACCCAGAAAGTTGTGGCTAATGGTGATGATGAAGGTTTGTGTTTTATCTTATGAAGGCTGTAACACACTAGAAGAAATCTGCGCCAAATTCTGTCACTGTGGCCTTTGTGAAATTCTTTATTACAGCCAATATTATAACTACCCTTTCCCTGGAGGAAATTACTATACTACAGTGTAAGTTCATTTAAAAATGCTTCTGTGATGTTCATAATACATGCTTATTTTTTAATGTGGGGGTGGAGTGACAGCCCTCTAAGAAACAGGCCAAGTAGAAAGCATTTTCTGCCTGAGAGCTGAGAAACACAGCAAAATGCATAGCAGAGGCACCACCATAAGTGAATGTTGTAGCCCTACAGTTGCCAACAGTAACCTTATTCCAAATGGGTAAAAAGAATCAGAGGAATCACACTGTGTACATGACTCCATGTTTTCTGAGGTATTTAAGGTTTTGCAGTTAAAAAAATAAGAAGCAAGTATTTGAGAGCTTTTCTACCCTCACCAGATAGAAGGCTGCTTCCCCTCTGCTCTGATTCCTGGGCCACCCAACATTAAAAAGGCATTTTGGACTCCCTCATTCTCATCATGGGAACATATGGATTCTCTGAATACCAGGTCATCAGTGAGGCCTTCCTAGACTACTGCCCACTTGAACAAATATTCCTGACTTTCTAACCTTTCTGAATACTCCAAGCACAAATCTGTCCTCCACAGCACTCCCACAGACATGGATAAGCATCTGCTGACTACTCTGTGGTTATCACTTGCTTCATCATAGAACTGAAGTAAAGAGAGAAAACTCTCAGGCAATCTACTTAGCAACACAAAATTCCCAAACCCAGAGCCTGAACAAGCAAGAAAGGAAACAAGAGCTTGGAGACGGAAAGAGACAGCAGTAGAGTAGTAAGTAGGTGGAGGCCCAAAGTGGCGAGTTCACTCCTAACCAGAGGCAACTACTCAAATGCCCCTTTTATATTTTGTAAAGTATTCCCTTAAGAGCTGAGAAAACAGCTGCCATCTATTCTTTGATGTTCCTTCTGCTAGCGTCCAACAGTTGGCACGCATCCAGCCTTTTGACTAACCAGTCATGGCTGAGCTAAGTGTCTTTCAGCAACTTCTTATTTCCTTGACAGATCCTCCAGAAGCATCATGAACTTGAGAAGTTTTGGCAGCCATCCAAGGTTGGGGGACTCCTGTGTTGCAAGACAATTCTCCATGGTCCTCTTTTGTTTCTGCATGTCTTATAAACAGAGGCACATCATTTCCCACCCCCACACTATTTGTATCAAGTATCTTTCTATAGCAAATAGTCTTGGAAGATAGTAATGGTATCTCTGTCAGAGAAAGCAGCAGACAGTCTTAGTATCTATGAGAAAAGATTTGAGTTCCCTACAAGTTTGTGTGAGGGAACACAGCTCCACCCATCAACAGAAATTGGATTAAAGATTTACTGAGCATGGCCCCGCCCATCAGAACAAGACCCAGTATTTCTCTCAGTCAGTCTATCCCATCAGGAAGCTTCCATAAGCCTCTTATCCTTCTCCATCAGAGGGCAGACAGACTGAAAACTACAATCACAGAAAACTAACCAATCTGATCACATGGACCACAGCCTTGTCTAATTCAGTGAAACTATGAGCCATGCCATGTAGGGCCACCTAAGACAGATGAGTCATGGTGGAGATTTCTGACAAACCATGGTCCACTGGAGAAGGGAATAGCAAATCACTTCAGTATTCTTGCCTTGAGAACCCCATGAACATTATAAAAGGCAAAAGATAGGATACTGAAAGATGAACTCCCCAGGTCAGTAGGTGCCCAATATGCTACTGGAGATCAGTGCAGAAATAACTCCAGAAAGAATGAGGAGACAGAGCCAAAGCAAAAACAACACTCAGCTGTGGATGTGACTGGTGATAGAAGCAAATTCTGATGCAGTAAAGAGCAATATTGCATAGGAACCTGGAATGTTAGGTCTATGAATCAAGGCAAATTGGAAGTGGTGAAACAGGAGATGGCAAGACTGAATGTTGACATTTTAGGAATCAGCAAACTAAAACGGACTGGGATGGGTGAATTTAACTCAGATAACCATTATATTTACTACTGCGGGCAGGAATTCCTTAGAAGAAATGGAGTAGCCATCATAGTAAAAAAAAAAGAGTCTGAAATGCAGTACTTGGCTGCAAACTAAAAAACAAAAGAAAGATCTCTGTTTCCAAGGCAAATGATTCAATATTCACGGTAATCCAAGTCTATGGCCCGACCAGTAATGCTGAATAAGCTGAAGTTGAACAGTTCTATGAAGATCTACAAGACCTTCTAGAACTAACACCCAAAAAGATGTCCTTTTCATTATAGGGGATTGGAATGCAAAAGTAGGAAGTCAAGAAACACCTGGAGTAACAGGCAAATTTGGCCTTGGAATATGGAATGAAGCAGGGCAAAGGCCAACAGAGTTTTGCCAAGAAAATGAACTGGTCATAGCAAACACCCTCTTCCAACAACACAAGAGAAGACTCTACACATGGATATCACCAGATGGTCAACACCAAAATCAGATTGATTATATTCTTTGCAGCCAAAGATGGAGAAGCTCTCTACAGTCAGCAAAAACAAGACCAGGAGCTTGATCATGAATTCCTTATTGCCAAATTCAGACTTAAAGAAAGTAGGGAAAACCACTAGACCATTCAGGCATGCCTTAAATCAAATCCCTTATGATTATACAGTGGGATGAGAAGTAGATTCAAAGGATTACATCTGATAGACAGAGTGCCTGATGAACTATGGATGGAGGTTCATGACATTGTACAAGAGACAGGGATCAAGACCGTCTCGAATAAAATGAAATGCAAAATGGCTGTCTGGGGAGGTCTTACAAATAGCTGTGAAAAGAAGAGAAGCCAAAAGCAAAGAAAAAGGAAAGATATACCCATTTGAATGCAGAGTTCAAAGAATAGCAAGGAAAGATAAGAAAGCCTTCCTCAGTGATCAGTGCAAAGTAATAGAGGAAAACAATACAATGGGAAAGACTAGAGATCTCTTCAAGAAAATCAGAGATACCAAGGGAACTTTCCATGTAAAGATGGGCACAATAAAGGACAGAAATGGTATGGAGAAAATAGAAGCAGAAGATATTAAGAAGAGGTGGCAAGAAGACACAGAAAAACTGTACAAAAAGTGTCTTCATGATCAGATAACCATGATGGTGTGATTACTCACCTAGAGCCAGACATCTTGGAGTGTGAAGTCAAGAGGGCCTTAGGAAACATCAATATCAACAAAGCTAGTGGAGGTGAGGGAATTCCAGCTGAGCTGTTTCAAATCCTAGAAGATGATGCTGTGAAAGTGCTGCACTCAATATGCCAGCCAATTTGGAAAACTCAGCAGTGGCCACAGAACTGGAAAAGGTCAGTTTTCATTCCAATCCCAAAGAAAGGCAATGCCAAAGAATGCTCAAAGTACCACACAACTGCACTCATCTCACATGCTAGTAAAGCAATGCTCAAAATTCTGCAAGCCAGGCTTCAGCAATACATGAACTATGAACTCCTGATGTTCAAGCTGGTTTTAGAAAAGGCAGAGGAACCAGAGGTCAAATTGCCAACATATGTTGGATCTTAGAAAAAGCAATAGAGTTTCAAAAAAAAACACCTCTTTCTGATTTACTGACTATGCTAAATCCTTTGACCGTGTGGATCACCGCAAACTATGGAAAATTCTTCAAGAAATACCAGACCACCCTACCTGCCTCTTGAGAAATCTGCAGGCAGGTAAGGAAGCAACAGTTAGAACTGGACATGAAAAAACAGACTGGTTCCAAATTGGGAAAGGAGGACATCAAGGCTATATATTGTCACCCTGCTTATTTAACTTATATGCAGAGTACATCATGAGAAATATGGGGCTGGAAGAAGCACAAGCTAGAATCAAGATTGCTGGGAGACAATGTTCATCGCAGCACTATTTACAATAGCCAAGACATGGAAGCAACCTAGATGCCCATCGTCAGATGAATGGATAAGAAAGCTGTGGTACATATACACAATGGAATATTACTTAACCGTTAAAAAGAATGCATTTGAATCAGTTCTAAGGAAGTGGATGAAACTGGAGCCTATTATACAGGGTGAAGTAAGTCAGAAAAAAAAAAAAAACACCAATACAGTAGATTAATGCATGTATATGGAATTTAGAAAGATGAAAATGACGACCCAATATGCGAGACAGTGAAAGAGACACAGATGTAAAGAACAGACTTTTGGACTCTGTGGGAGAAGGAAAGGGTGGGATGATTTGTGAGAATAGCATTGAAACATGTATATTATCATACGGGAAACAGATCACCAGTCCAGGTTTGATGCATGAGACAGGGTGCTCAGGGCTGGTGCACTCAGATGACCCTGAGGGATGGGATGGGGAGGGAAGTGAGAGGGGGGCTCAGGATGAGGAACACATGTACACCCATTGCTGATTCATGTGAATGTATGGCAAAAACCACCACAATATTGTAAAGTAATTAGCCTCCAATTAAAATAAATTACTTTAAAAAAGACTGCTGGGAGAAATATCAATAACCTCAGATATGCTGATGACACCACCTTTATGGCAAAAAGGGAAGAAGAACTAAACAGCCTCTTGATGAAAGTGAACGAGGAGAGTGAAAAAGTTGGCTTAAAGCTCAACATTCAGAAAACTAAGATCATGGCATCTGGTCCTATCACTTCATGGCAAATAGATGGAAACAGTGGCTGACTTATTTTGGGGGGCTCCAAAATCACTGCAGATGGTGACTGCAGCCATGAAATTAAAAGACACTCTTTGGAAGAAAAGTTATGACCAACTTAGACAGCATATTAAAAAGCAGAGACAGTACTTTGTCAACAAAGGTCTGGCTAGTCAAGGCTATGGTTTTTCCAGTGGTCATGTATGGATGTGAGAGTTGGACTATTAAGAAAGTTGAGTGCTGAGGAATTGATGCTTTTGAACTGTCGTGTTGGAGAAGACTCTTGAGAATCCCTTGGACTGTAAGGAGATCCAACTAGTCCATCCTAAAGGAGATCAGGCCTGGGTGTTCACTGGAAGGACTGATGTCGAAGCTGAAACTCCAATACTTTGGCCACCTGATGCAAAGAGCTAACTCATTGGAAAAGACCCTGATGCTGGGAAAGATTGAGGGCAGGAGGAGAAGGGGACAACAGAGGATGAGATGGTTGGATAGCATCAGTGACTCAATGGACATGAGTTTGAGTAAACTCCTGGAGTTGGCAATGGACAGGGAGGCCTGGCGTGCTGCAGTCCATGGGGTTGCAAAAGAGTTGGACATGACTGAGCCTAAACTGAACTGAAGCTCAAGCTTCCTCTCCTGTAATGCACCTCACTGTGTGTGTAGGAGTCATCTGGTCCTCTTCGCCTTTTCCCGTGGGAGCTGGGGCTTGGGGACCTGGCACAAATGCTGATACTCTGGCTACTGCTCTAGTTGTGAGAAGTAAACTGTGCTGCATCTCTGAGCTGGAGTCCCTTCTCCTTATCCAGCATCCATGATACTGGCTGGGTAACTTGTTAGTTTGCAATCAGGGTAAAAATCTCAGATGTTTCACAGTTCTTGAGGACACTTTCTTGCCACATTACTCCAGAGACCACAGCAAGGGGGGAAGACTTCTTTCTAAAGATTCAGAACATATAATCACATCGCCACTCTTGCCAAGGCAAAGGCAAGTAATTATAGATTTGTGAGGAGCCCATTGGATTCCCTAATATGACCCATAATATACATAATTTCAAGATGAAGCACTATAAAGAGCTTCCCTTGTGTGACCACTGTTTGAAACTTGTCCCAAAATTAACATTAGGTGCCTAAAAGTGATGTAGATTTTTTCATTTGTATTTGGCTTGCCAATAAATAGGTGCTCTATGTTTTGAAACTATATATTTTCCCCATGGGAATCACTAAAGCTATTTTTATTGTGAACGAAAAAAGATGGCATCCTGTAAACATTTTCTCTCTCCAGAAATGGACCTCATGCAAATAAAGCTGCCTGCCACAGTTCTAGATGCTGACCTGCAGACAGTAATTAGGCAGTGAGACATTTACTTGTTTTATCACTTTGAAATCACTTGCTACTGACAACAGCTTGTCTGAATTCAGACAAGGTATCTCTATATGAGACTAAAAAATGAAAGTCTAAAGTGATGGCGTGAAGAGAAAAACACTGACATTCTGACACCTGAGAAATAACCTCAGCCTTCAAAAGCGTAGGGCTAATCTTGGAAATTCTGATGAGCTACAGTCACTCACATAGACAGCAAAATATAAGAATTTGATAGAGTGAATTATTATTGAGGATCAACAGAGAATCTTCCCCAGAGCTTCCTAGCACACATAAATAAATACTGACTTCACTGAAGCTATCTTCAGAAATTCTACCTAAGAAAATGGATGTACCTGAATACTGGAATATGTTAGGTACTCAGTAGGGAGTGTTACTAATATTAAGGAGACTCCATAATGGAGACCTGGGTGTACTGAGGTCCAGAATCAAAGACAAATGCATTAAAAACTGTATGGTGATCCGATAGACAGACTCTAAACACTGCAGCGGCAAAATAATCTATACCTCTGTTGGCACAGTACATACAGATTTTAGGCGAAGTCATTTCACCATGTGATTGGGTCTTCCATCACCTACAAAAACATTCATTCTTCCCCTAGAAACTATTCTGTGCCTTTAAATGTTACAAAGACGAAAAATCTCATGTTTTGTAGTACTTGATTGAGGAATACTATAGGAGAAATCTCCAAGGAGGGAGAATGAATTCACAGACTGATTGTGCAGCTGTAAAAACAGTAGAGAGTAATACAGGATATTAAACAAGATAATCAAGACCCACATAGCCTGTGGTAAAGGAATGAAAATTCTGGTGAGAAGAGAGTGAACCTATTTGAAAGAGCAATGTAGAGAAATTGTGAGAAGCATGTGCTTTGGAGTCTGACATATCCAGCTTTGAATCCCAGCTTTGCTACCTCCTGGCCAAATGATTTCTGAGGACAGCAACCTTCACGGTCATCTTTCCAGCCACTTTTTGCACCTCCTTGTCTGTTAGTGGCTCCACAATTGGACACTCACTAAATGTTCCCTGAGAATAATGCTATTTCAGACAGTGCTAAAATGAATATCATAGTGAGGAAAGACTGGATCCAAATTGATAAAGAGTACACTAAGGCTGTATATTGTCACCCTGTTTATTAAACTTATATGCAGAGTACATCATGCGAAATGCCAGGCTGGATGAAGCACAAGCTCAAATCAAGGTTGCCGGGAGAAATATCAATAACCTCAGATATGCAGATGACACCACCGTTATGGCAGAAAGCGAAGAGGAACTAAAGAGCCTCTTGATGAAAGTGAAAGAGGAGAGTGAAAAAGCTGGCTTAAAGCTCAACATTAAAAAAACTAAGATCATGGCATCTGGTCCCATCACTTCATGGCAAATAGATGGGAAACAATGGAAACGGTGATAGACTTTATTTTGTGGGGGCTCCAAAATCACTGCAGATGGTGACTGCAGCCTTGAAATTAAAAGATGCTTGCTCCCTGGAAGAAAAGCTATGACCAACTTAGACAGCATATTGAAAAGCAGAGACATTACTTTGCTGACAAAGGTCCGTCTAGTCAAGGCTATGGTTTTTCCAGTAGCCATGTGTGGATGTGAGAGTTGTAACGTAAAGAAAGCTGAGTGCTGAAGAACTGATACTTTTGAGCTGTGGTGTTGGAGAAGACTCTTGAGAGTCCCTTGGACTGCAAGGAGATCCAACCAGTCCATTCTGAAGGAGATCAGCCCTGGGATTTCTTTGGAAGGAATGATGCTGAAGCTCCAATACTTTAGCCACCTGTTGGTAAGAATTGACTCATTTGAAAAGACCCTGATGCTGGGAAAGATTGATGCTGGGAGGGAAGGGGCTGACAGAGGATGAGATGGTTGTATGGCATGACTGACTCGATGGACATGCGTTTGAGCAAGCTCCAGGAGTTGGTGATGGACAGGGAAGAGTCCATGGGGTCACAAGGAGTTGCACATGACTGAGCGAGTGAACCGAAGTGAGGAAAGAAGGGGAGAAACAGAGAAGGTATAAAAGTTCCCAGTTTTGGACAACACTCAGTGAAGCACATAAACTAGTCAAATAATGAAATTATGGGAGAGGAAACACTAATGCTGAGAAACTCTGAAATGAATCAATAAAGATAGTACCTAAGTAAAAATGGAAAATAAAAGTGCAAACAGCCATGTGAGGACATATGAGCAATTTACTTTAGGGGGGTAAAGAAAGTAAGTACAATCATAGAGATTCTTGGGAAACTTCCTGAATTAGCAAGGAACATCCAACATGCTGACTATTGGGCTTCCCTGGTGGCTCAGACAGCAAAGAATCTGCCGGCAATGCAGGAAACCCGGGTTTAATCCCCAGGTCAGGTAGATCCCCTGGAGAAGGGAATGGCAACCCGCTCCAATATTCTTGCCTGGAGAATCCTGTCCATGGGGTCACAAAGAATCAGATACAGCTGAAGGACTGAGCACATCCATAAGGTATGGAATTCAATAATGTGCTGATAAATTTAAAAATGACACTCTCAAATACTACCCAAATGATGCCTCAATACTACTCAGTACTCACTTGGGGCCATGATATTTAACCTAGTTCACAAATGTAGATGAAGAACCAAGATGGATCTATTTACATTCCCATCATTAATACTTTTCAGTAAAACTTTTTCTCTTTCCTTACCTTCCTCTCACCTCTGCTCTTGTTCTCTCTCTCTCTCTCTCTCTCTCTCACACACACACATATATAAACACACAATAAAATGCTGGTATTTTTATTCACTTCTTTGGGTTAAAATAACATGAAACCTCCTGGCACTTAAAAACAAGTTTAAGAAAAGCTCATTATCCATTTGGCACTTAGAAACATGTTGTAGAAAGAGTACTGCACTGCGGCTTAGTTAATACTGGCCATGTGCCTCGAACTCTGCCAGGTACTTTGAACCTATCATTTCAATGCATTCCCATGTATCAGCCCCATTTGATAGATGTGCTCCCAGCTTTGCCAGTGTCATTCACTTCCAACCTCTGGGCCTTATCTTCTAAACAAAGTGGCTGGATTTGCTTCCAAGGAAGTATCAGAATCAAATGGAGTACTTTTTAAGTGATAAATCAGAATCTCCAGGGCAGGGGGAGGGGCTCCAGGAATCTGTTTAATGAGTTCCCTAGATGATTGTGGTGATGAGTCAAGTTTGAGAACCACATGCTTACCACCTCTAGGCGTGCAGCAAGGAACAACATCCTAATATTTGCTTACATGTCTTCACTTGGTAGTCTGAAGAATGGAAAAATATCTTAGGGAAAACTAAAACACTAATAGGCCATAATTATAAAAAATTCACAGTGCCCCACTCACTTAGATAAGACCAAAATGTCCTTCTCATGATCTGGGGTAGATGAGCAAAGTCCCTGCTTGGCAGACTTCATGGCTCCTGCATTGTAGGTGGATTCTTTACCGCAGAGCCACTGGGTAAGTCCATGGCAGACTTCATGCATATCTTATAGCTAGCTAAAAATGCTGTCCTAACAGAGCTCTGGAAGAGCTGATTTTCAAAGAGGTCTCTCACCACAACTTAACCTCAATCAGGACTAACTGGCTGGGTCTCATATTTGATCACAACCGGAAGGTGAAGGTGCCGCAGCAGAATCTCATTAATGCTTTAGTTTTCAAGCAGCTTAGGCTTGGGGGCATTCTGTGGTTTTGTTAACAGGAATAAGGTTCTGCAATCCACCCAGCCCTCACTTCCCCTCACCACCCATAAATGACCCAGCCCCTTGATGGGGGAAACAGAGTATAGCTGGATCACACCTGGGCAATGATTCCCCCACCCCCACCATTTGGTATACATTACTTAGAGCTGGCAATCATAAACCAGTAACAAGGCAGAGTTTACATACGCTTTCTGTTCTAGTTTATGCATTCCTTGGGGAAGACAGACTTCACGCTCTCATAACCAGCTGGGAGCTGGGAGCAATCAGGCCCTTAATGGCCAAAACAGAAAGGGCCTGACTGCATCACTGAGCACCTCTTGACAGCCAAGGCTTTTCTTCCTGAATGATAATGGCATGAAATGTACTCCCTCTGTGTGTGTGCACACAGACAGGCCCACATGCACCTAACACACAGCAGGTTTGGCACCCCCAAAATAGCTGTTCAATTTACGTTCATGATGTCTTTGCAGAATCCTAATGGAGCTTTTTGAGTGAAAATCTGGGAGGGTCTTATGGGGAGACAGATCAGTGTGGTGGAAAGAGTGCTCGACTGTAGCAGCAGCAGACCTTGGGCCCTACTTCTGGCCCTTCCACCAACTATAACTGTGGGCAAGCCTCTCTGAACTTTATTTTTTCATTTATAAATCAAAGGGACTGGACTAGGTAATCTCTTTCAGGCCTTCTAACATTCACATTATAGTGAGATGTTCACTGTGCTGAAAATTATTCAGTTACACATCCATCTGTCAACAAAGCTAAACTGACCTTTTAAAGATTTAAGAACTATGTCTGGGGCAACCGAGTACCCAGCACCTGGCAAAGTGCCATGAATAGAGCAAATGCTTAAGAAATGTTCACTAAATAAACTTTCATGTCTAGAGCTTGATCAAAATAGTGGACTCAATCCACTACCAGCTCCCCCTACTCTATTTTTCTGTGTTTAAAATAACCAGAGGAAAAAACATGTTTTCAAAATGTTGTTGTCAAAGTGACCAATATCAGTTTTCAAAATGTTGCTGTCAAGTGACCAATATCAGAGGCAAACTTTTAAATACTCTCACACTCTGTCTTTAATGTTATCTTCTTCTTTTTCTCTTATTGAAGACATTTCCACACCCCTGGCACTCTTGCTTTGTGTTGGACACATAGAGGGCCCTCAACGAACATCAGGTGAAATGAACATACGAATGCACTGGCTTTTCATTTTTCTAGTTCTCTGAGATTTACTTTTGTTTAAGGCCCAAGAATCTGGCCTCGAATTATAAAGCAATCAGAGGAATAATTAACCACTGAAGAACACTATCGTTAGGACATTTCTGTTCATTTTACTATAAAATATTTTCTCAGCAAATGTGTTTTAAATGGCTAACTTTCTGAATGGGACAATTAGAGCAGCTCCGTGAGTAGCCATCCTGTGGGTTGCATCATTTTTGTTCTCCTTTCTTGTTTAATTTACCAAAGAAACCAATTACCTTTATCATTTCGTACTTGCAGAGCTTAAAGACAGGGCTAAATGGCCCAATCTGCCCTCCACATTCTGGGTAAGCGATGGTTCAGAGTACACAGCAGTTACACTGTATAGAAGGTAAGAGCATGAATCAAGCAAGACAACAAGCCAGGGTTGGAATCCCAGTTTCCCCACTGCCATTTAACTAGTTTTGATGTCTGGGCAATGTATTTAGGCTCTGTGAAGTGAAGTGAAAGTCGCTCAGTCGTGTCTGACTCTTTCTGCCCCATAGACTATACAGTCCATGGAATTCTCCAGGCCAGAATACGGGAGTGGGTAGCCTTTCCCTTCTCCAGGGGATCCTCCCAACCCCGGGATCAAACCCAGTTCTCCTGTGCTGCAGGCAGATTCTTTGCCAGCTGAGCCACTAAGCTACATTTTGTTGCTGTGTCTGACTCTTTGCAACCCCATGCACTGCAGTACGCCAGGCCTCATTGTCCCTCACCATCTCCTAGAGTTTGCCCTAGTTCACATTCAGCACATCGGTGATGCCATCCAGCCATCTCATCCTCTGATGCCCTCTTCTCCTTCTGCCCTTAATCCTTCCCAGCATCAGGGACTTTTCCAATGAGTCACCTATGAGTGTCAGATGACCAAAATACTGGAGCTTCAGCTTCAGCATCAGTCCTTCCAGTGAATATTCAGGGCTGATCTCTCTTAAGATTGACTGGTTTGAACTCCTTGCCGTTCAAGGGACTTTCAGGAGTCTTCTCCAGTACCACAGTTCGATGGCATCAATTCCTCAGCATTCTGCCTTCTTTACAGTCCAGCTCTCACAACCATTCGTGATCACTGGAAAGACTGTAGCCTTGACTATACGGACCTTTGTCAGCAGAGTAATGTCTCTGCTTTTCTAGGTTTGTCATAGCTTTCCTGCCAAGAAGCAATCACCTTCTGATTTCATGGCTGCAGTCACCGTCCGCAGTGATTTTGGAGCCCAAGAAGAGGCAATCTGTCACTACTTCCACCTTTCCCCCTTCTATTTGCCATGAGGTAATGGGGCCAGATGCCATGACCTTAATTATTTTTAATATTTACTCTTGAGCCAGCTCTGAAGCTGGCTTCATCTACTCCTGTGTAAAATGGGGATAATATTAGGATCTATCCCATGGATTACTGTGACATAATTTCATGTAAACTGGTCAGCAGAGCACTTCAAATGTGGTAGGATCCCAACAAGGCTAGTGTATTAGATGATTCTGCCACCTCCTTCAACAAAGCTGGCAACATTCAGGAATCAGTCATTATAACCTTAGTGAGATCTAACTGATAGCTCTTGGCTCTATGTTCTTTTCTGTATTGAAAAGTGTGTGCTCCTGTGGTTCTGAATGTGGGCATCCTAGCTTAGTAGGTACAATGCAACTAATAATGCTTGACTGAAACTAAGCAAGCTGCTCCCTCACACAACTGTCCCACCCCAATACAAATACCATCAGGCTTACACTGGTATAAATCAAGGCTGCAAAAACAACTGTTGGAAAATATGAATGTTTCTTCTCATTCATTTGTAGCTTTCATTAGTGGGTTCTAGCTGGGTTTCCTACTTTTACAGTCACTACTCAAAATGTAAATCAAAACTAACATCACAAATCAACTACTCAAAATGCTGCTGCTGCTGCTGCTGCTAAGTTGCTTCAGTCGTGTCCGACTCTGTGCGACCCCATAGACGGAAGCCTACCAGGCTCCTCCATCCATGGGATTTCCCAGGCAAGAGTACTGGAGTGGGGGTGACACTGCCTTCTCCGCTACTCAAAATAGTAATGTGATTAAGAGCACAAGAGTGAAATCAGAATCAGAGAATCTGATGATAACCTAATTAAAAGGCACCTGATCAATTTGTGAATCATGGCTCTTGCATTAACTATAGCTGGGTGCCCTTGGTCAAGCTTCAGTTTGAGCTTCAGTTCCCTCATTTACAAAACGGAGATAATAGCTCATACCTCACAGGGTTGTCAAGAATGTTGTGTTAACTAACAGCAGTGGTAATAATAACTAATAACTACTGAAGAACTGTAACCCATGTTACTCTCAATGAAGAAGATATTCTTTTTAGTCCTTATTTTATCAATCAGCACGATGAGGCTCATATAGAGCCTCATGACCAAGGTCCGATAACAAGAAAGTAGATGGAGCTAAAATGCAAAGCCAAGCTTTGGACTCCATAACCTGTGGATTTAATGCACTGCCCAGCTTTGTGAGGACATTCAGGCCCTCTATCATCCCTGCCCATATTTTTCTTAGTTCTCTCCATCGGCACCTCTACTGGCCATGCCACCACACCCCCAATAGAATCCAATTCCTTGGAAAACAGTAGAATGGTACTCACCGTGGTGGTGAGCTTTCCTCCGTTCTTCTGGACATACTGGATGGAGTCATGGATAGTAGAAAAGAGACCAAGCAGTACATTCTCCATGTCATAGATTCTGTACATGCCGTTCACCAGTTCTTCCAGAGACAGGATGTACTCTCTCCAGTACTTGTCAATCTCCACCACACCTGCCATACAGCCCTGCATGACCACGTTGCAGTAGCCGCCACATGGCTTCACCATCATCAGTCCCTGGCAGTAAGAGCAGTACCACATCCTCGTGAGCATTCGGCCACAGTCCTTACTGAACTTCAGGTGATCGGTTGTGTTGATCACTTCAATTCCAAGATTCAAGGCCTGGAGGAAGATCCTAGTGACTTGCAGTGACTTGGAAACCTGGGTCATAATAAGCTTGGGGAAATTCCCAAATACTTTCAGGTCACGCCTTGCCCCTCGGAGGCACTCATTGATGTCTAAGGTGGACTCTGGAAGGCCTGGGTTCATTAGCTGGGTATAGATGACTGGAAACAGGCTGTCAAACAGTTCATTGACCATGTCATCCACGTTGATGTCAGAACCCAGGATGTAGAGAGATACATCAGTGAAAAATTCACCCACAAAGTCAAACGCTTGTGGGGTCAGGCTCGGATAGTTGTTCTTGAACATGGCATTGGTGTAGTTCTTGGCGTGGCGAACAACAATTTCAAAGGCCTCTGTAAAATAAGAGACATAAAAATGCCCACAAATTAAAGCATGAAAGTCCAGTATTTAATTGAATTTGAGATTTCTCTATTGCTGTGGTGATTAAGGTCCCATTTGCTTTAAATAATTGACTCATGTTTATTTCTGGCAATTGCCTCAACTTCTGCAGTTGTTTGTTCCTATAAATCAATTTTCCTTTCTGAACATGAAGTCCAAACCTTGATGTGTACATAAATCCTTAAACACACAAATTATATTTCAAATGACAAAAGTCAGGATTCAGTTAACATTCTGGCCTCTCAGAAAAATAGCGATTAAAAAATGGCTAAATGAGAAGTTCTTTTTCTCTCATTGATTTATTCAGTTAAAAAGAAATTGTATTTCAAGACATTTCATTTTTAGACAAAGATAAATATTTGACAACCAACCATATACTATATAAACTCATATAACAATTTAAGCCTGTTCATCTCTGGAGGAAAGGCAAGTTCTTAGCCAAGAATAAAAGCTATCACCAATTTAATCATTTTGGTAGATAACTTTAAACGGAGCTATCTGACAGATTGCCAGACCCGAAAATGGAATTTATCCCTAAACGGTATCAGGATGAAAAAAACAAGGCATGTACTTATCTATACATTTGATACTGAAAATAACACCTCTGCTATTTGCAAGCTGAACATCTGGAAGGATAATAGCTAAGCTTCCTTGCTAAGTTCAGCTTCCACATGGCTTGGAAGCCTTATCCACTCTACAGAGACTATGGGTTCAGGATTACATCTGCTGCCCCTAACCCTTGGCATAAGGCCTGATTAGTGTCACTGGTTTGAGAGAGAAAGTAATAATGTCACCATTCCATTTTCTCCAAACTGAAGCCCTCTAGACACAATTTATCTCAAATAATCAGAGTTCTGCATTTCTTATGAGAGAAAAGAAAACAACAATAACAGATTTTTCAAGAAATAAGACATAGTTTAAAAACAAAAATAATCAAGTTTCCCAAGACTTTTAAAATTAACTTAGCACTTTCCTTCATTTCCTTCCAAAGAACAGAGGGTCCACAACAGATGTACCCCGAAATGATGCCATTTCAGGAGCCTTGAAAAATCAAATTATTACCATTTTCAGACTACCTAGAGAGATTGCATTCCAACTGCTCCTTGGGATCACTTAGCCAAACAGCTCAGTCATCTGTGGCAGAAGTGAGCTCTACGTTGTACCACCACCATCTGCCCCAGATCCCTCACAAAGTAGAACACACATGCTAGATTCTTCCCTTGGTTTATGACCACGCCCAGAAATGTTAAGCAGATGCCAAAGCAATTCTACTGGGTTTCCAAGCCCACTTGAGAAAGTTAATCTTCATTTTCATCAATTGCTAAATGTTCATTTGTGACTTTTGTTGTTTAGAATATTAAGAACTTCTTGGAAAGCTTATCTATAACAATCTCTTCTTAACTTCATACACTATTCTCAGTCCTTGAATCTAAACACTGAATGAACTCAAGAGATTTTCTAATGCAATCCAAAGGACCAGTCAATTAATTCTTCAAAATCATCAGAAATTTGAAGATTTAAAACTATTCATTAATTTTAGCTACCAATCCTTTATTAATACTAGACTCTGTGCTAGATACTAGGGGTATGTAAGTGCTACGTAGATGGAGATTAATAATACACTATCCTTGCCTTGAAAGTATAAGGTATGTCTGTGCATGCTAAGCTGCTTCAGTTATGTTCAACTCTTTGCAACCCCATGGACTGTAGCCCACCAGGCTCCTCTGTCTGTGGGACTCTCCAGGCAAGAATACTGGAGTGGATAGCCATTCCTACTCCAGGGGATCTTTCTGACCCAGGGACTGAACTCTGCATTGGCAGGCAGATTCTTTACCACTAGCTCCACCTGTTGTTGTTCAGTCGCTCAGTCATGTCCAACTCTTTGTGACCCCATGAACTGTAGCACATCAGGCTCCCCTGTCCATCACCAACTCCTGGAGCTTGCTCAAACTCATGTCCATCAAGTCAGAGATGCCATCCAACCATCTCATCCTCTGTCGTCCCCCTCTCCTCCTGCCTTCAATCTTTCCCAGCATCAGGGTCTTTTCAAATGAATCAGTTCTTCCCCACGAGTGGCCAAAGTATTGGAGCTTCAGCTTCAGCATCAGTCCTTTCAATGAATATTCAGGGTTGATTTCCTTCAGGATTGACTGATTGGATCTCCTTGCTGTCGAAGGGACTCTCAAGAGTCTTCTCCAGTGCCACAGTTCAAAAGCATCAATTCTTCAACTCTCAGCCTTCTTTATGGTCCAGCTTTCACACCCATATATGACTACTGGTGGCTCAGTGACACCTGGGAAGCCCTTAAATGCTATACTATATACCTTATAAGTGGGGCTTCCCTGGTAGCTCAGTGGTAAAGAATCCGCCTGCAATGCAGGAGTCACAGGAGACAGGAAATGCAGCTTCGATCCCTGGGTTGGGAAGATCCCCTGAAGAAGGGATGGCAACCCATGAGTATTCTTGTCTGGAGAATCCCATGGACAGAGAGCATGGCAGGCTACAGTCCCTAGGGTCGAAAGAGTCAGACACGACTGTAGCAACTGAAAACGCATGCATAGCATTTACAAAGCATTCCCAAGCATATTACAATATCCACTTTTTACCACAATCTTCTGATTTTGGTTTTGCAATCCCACTTTATAGATGAAACTGAGGCAAGCAGAATTTAAGCACTTTCTCACAGTCATGCAAAGCAGAAGTAGTCAACTCAAACTACTGTCTCCCAGCAATGGTTTCACTCTAGCTGCCCTCAGCCATATGGCCAAACACACATTCTCAAGAGTCTTTTATATTTCTATTGGCTTCTCCTCTCCAAATGGAAAAGTACTGGGAGAAATTGCAGCTAAAGCCAATTGTACTTTCACCTTTGTCTTCAGGCTGCATAAGGTCAGAGAAGGAAGACGGCTGCTGAGATGCTACCCTGTGGATCTCAGTCATTGAAGCTACCCTAAAATGAATTCTCTACAAGGCAAATTTCATCTTTGGCACAGTGCATTTATTCTCTAATGTGCAAGATATATGACAGTGAAATTCCATACACTATATGTCATAACTGTTTTAAGTTTCTGTTACTAGCACTGCTGGATCAATAGGAAAAGAAAATTATAAAAGATCATGAACTCTTCTCCAGAAATAATAACAACACCACATATTGAGGGGGAAAGGGCTAGGGGTTCATATTCAACCTCAAACTCACATGTGCTCCCTGATCCAACTTTCACAGCTCAGAATCCACTTAGCACATCTCTTGGGTTTTACCCAACCCCCTTATTTCTATATCACAGGACAACAGCCTAAACCATAACTATTCAAGCAAAGACTCCTTGGAGACTTATAGGAACCAACACTAGGTGAAAAGTGATGCTCAGCTTGAAGTTGGCAACTTGAGGTTTCCTGAAATGAAGCCAAGAACTAGAATTACTGCAAAAAATGTCCAGCCCACTGATTTTTTTGGTCAGATAATAATGTACACTTACGCTAGGGGAGGTTTTCCTCTGTCTCTTTCCTGGGAGGAAGTCAAGCATTATACCCAGGAAAAATTGGAACAATGTAAAATGAGAGATTTTATGAAAAATTTGGCACCAAACAGAAAACATTCTATTTTTAACACTATATATAGAAAAATGATAAAGATAAATACATCTAATAAATTAATACACATCCAAATACAGCAAGGTTTCCAGATTTACTAATGCCCCTATCACTATCCTAGTCACCCATTTTGGACACACTTTAGTGTTACCAACTTCCTTCTTAAATTATGTTGCTCCGAAAGGGACACAACTCTCCAATATGGTTTGATATCTAAAGTGTGCAATCAAACTATTACCTCTCTTTATACAAATCAATAACTTCTCCCCTATTAACCCAGGATGTATATCCTATCACCAGAGCAAAATAACTGTCCTTAGTACTTGGTGCAGATGTTTCTTTGTTCAGACCCAGACCAAAAACAATGTGCTTTCAAGGGTCTTTTCAGTAGAAGACGGGACTTCCTTTTTTCAAGGAGAACATACTTGCAGTTTGGAGAGATGAATAAATAAACCATTGGGTTCTCTTCAAGGCCTTAAGAATAAAGCAGTCTTATAGAGGCAAGTTACTTTTTCAAGGCAGTTTTCCAGCATTGTAAGAATGGCAAAGACTTCATAAGAACTTTTTAAATTTCTAGAATAAATGTCACACAATGGGTTGGACTCCAAACAGTCTTTGTTTTCAAACACAGGTACCTTAATGTAAAAAGAAAACTGACATTTATGAGATACTTGTAAAGTACATGCCAGGATCTATGATGAATCTGCTCACATACATTCTCTTATTTAAATATAACACAACTCTGTGTATTTAGAACTATTTTGACTGGTGAGGATATTGAGGTTCAGACAGATTAAGTGACTTGGACAAGATAATATCTCTAGATGAATACCATGGCCTTTATGTAAATGTAGTCATTCTTAACACCAATATCCCTGCTAATTCCACAACATGCTCCAGTCTTGAAAACTGGACATTGGGAGACTTCTGGTTTTGGCTATAACATGTAAAGAGCTTGGAAATTATAAATTGTCATTCCCATTCTCGACAAGATAATAATGAACAAACTGAAAATCAATTATTCTTAGACTCCTCAGGGAACTGAGGTCACAGGGCAAACTGCTTCCTTGAAATCTGGAAAGAAGGGCAAATACAGAGAACCACGGCTGAGCTCTGCTAACCTGGAGTAGGCACTACTGAAGCCAGAAACTACTCAGAATACTTCCACAGTAATTCAGACAAACTGCTAGAGGCTGAATGGGAACTGACTTGAGAGTTAAAAACTCTTGGGTACCCAATTTTCTGGGTCTCCCACATTCCCATGGGATTTACTTCAAGAAAACACACAGAGTTCTCATGGTTAAGATCTAAGAAAAATCGTGTTTTTGGCAGAGGAAAAGTAATAATTTAGAAATATACCATGAGCATTCTCCATAACAAATGCCTGTTTTCCAAGGGACATAACTTTACCAGAGCTGAATAAACCTAGAAGAAGTGCAATTAGAGAACTCCAGTCCCCTCTAGCCTTTCTGGAACAACTAAAGGGAGGGAAAAAAGGCTGAAAATTATTATGAGGGTTACAGTCCATGGACTTAAGCCCACTACAAGACTGATTAATTGTAATATTATACCACTTCAACTCCCTCCATACCTTACCATCAGAAAGACTATTCTATTTAAGAAGGAAACCCACCAAAAATAGGTGGGGAAAAAAAAAAAAAAGAAAGCAGAGGAAACAAAAGTCTCTGGCATCTATGACATCCAGCAAACAATAAATAGCCCAACTCCAAATCACATTAACATAAAACTTCACACTAACAGTCTAATTACCTCAGTTCCTACTACCCAGTATCATATCCTGCTTTTAACAAACAATTATAAGCCATGCAAAAAGCAAAAAAACACAAAAAGGCAGTCTGAAGAGACAAAGCAATTATCATAACCACACTCAGATATGGCACAGATTTTTGAAATATCAGAAACAGAATTTAGAATAACTAGCATTAATATGTTGGAGAAGGCAATGGCACCCCACTCCAGCACTCTTGCCTGGGAAATCCCATGGGCGGAGGAGCCTGGTAGGCTGCAGTCCATGGGGTTGCTAGAGTGGGACACAACTGAATGACTTCACTTCCACTTTCACGCATTGGAGAAGGAAATGGCAACCCACTCCAGTGTTCTTGCCTGGAGAATCCCAGGGACGGGGGAGCCTGGTGGGCTGCTGTCTGTGGGGTCGCACAGAGTTGGACACGACTGAAGTGACTTAGCAGCAGCAGCAGCATTAATGTTAACAGCTGTAATAGAATAAGCGGACAACATACAAGAACATATGGATAGTGTAAATACAGAGACAGAAAAGCCAAGAAATATCAAAAGGAAATGCTAGAAATCAAAAACACAAACAGATGAAGTATGCCTTTCATGGGCTTATCAGTATACTGGAAATGACCAAGGAAAGAATCAGTGAGCTTAAAGAAATGGTGATATAAACTTCCTAAATGAAAATATGGAGAGAAAAAAAACAAGACACATAAAGGAACATCAAAGAACTGTGGGACAAATCAAAAACTGTAAATATGTATAATTGCAATTCTAGAAAGAGAAGAAAGACAAGAGAGCAAAAGAAATATTTGAGGAAATGATACCAAAAATTTCACAAAATTTATAATAGATATCATCCACAGACACATGAAACTCAGAGAATTACAACCAGGTTGAATTCCAAAGCACCTGCTCTAAGGCATATCATATTCAAATGGTAAAAATCAAAGACAAAGAGAAAATCTTCTAAGAAGCCAAAGAAAGAAAAAAAAAACATCTTTCCTATAGAGGAACAGGATAAGAATTACATTGAACACCTCATCAGAAATCATGCAAGAAAGAAGAGAGTAAAAGGAAATATATTGCATTGAAAGAAAAAACAAGCTAGAATTCTCTTTCCAGCAAAATTACCACCAAAAGGAAAACAAAAAACTTTCTCAGAAAAACAAGAATGGAAGAAATTTATCATCAGTAGACATGGTTTGCAAAAAAATGTAAAAAATATGTTTTTCAAGAAAAGTATATAAGCCAGAAAATCAGATCTACATAAAGAGAGGAAGAACATCAGAGAAGGCAGATACATAAGGGCAAAATAAAACCTTTTTAAAGGTTTTAACATATGACTTGGTTCACAGTAATAACAGCAATAATGTATTGGTGATTATAGTATACAGACAAGTAAAATGAATATTATAAGTCACTCGAACTACCAGTGAAGCAATTTAGTGTAGACTTGAAAGTGGACTTAAAAGTAGCTTAAAAGCATACTGCAAACTTGACAGGAACCACTAAAAATGTTCAAAATGAAGCATAATTGATAAACTAAAAGGTGAGAAAAAGATGGAATCATTTTTCTCAGGCTTCAGTTAAAGCCTGAGAAGGCAAAAGAAGAGAGGAAGATTAAAAATAACTAAAACAAATAATATGTGCAATAAACAAAAAGCATTTATAAATGATGAATATTAACACATTACCTCACTAATCACTTTAACTGTGAATGGTTTAAATACAAAAAGTAAAAGATAGAGATGATCAGAATAAACATAAAAATAAAACCCAACTATAGATTGCCTAAGGTAACACATCTTCAATATAAAGATACAGATAAAGGGATGAAGAAAGACATATCATACTAACACTAGATAGAAAAAACTGGAATAGCCAAATTAGTTTCAGAGCACACTTTGGAAGAAGGAATATAATCAGAAATAAAAAAGAGCGTCACATAATCTGAAGGGTCAATTCTCCAAAAAGAAGTAATTCTTATATATACAAACCCACACTTACAGTTGGAGACATCAGCACCCATCTATCAATACCTAACAAATCCATCATGCAGAAACTGACTAAAGACATGGTTGAACTGATTAGCATCATCAATGAACCAGATCTAATTGACATGTATAGGATAATTCATCCATCAACAGCAGAATATACATTCTCAGGCTTACTTTGAACATTCAGTAAAACAGACCATAACACCTGGCCATAAAATACACCTTAACAAATTTAAAAGCTCAGAAATCATACAAATAATGTTCTTAGCCCACAATGAATTTAAATCACAAGTCAGTAACAGAAAGGTTAGACCATATCCAATCCTCTGCAAATTAAACAACACATTTCAATACAACATATGGGACAAAAAATGTCTTAAGAGAAATTTTTAAAAATGTTTAACTAAATGAAAATGACCATTCAACTTACTGAAATTTGTGTGATGTAGCAAAAGCAGTGTTTAGAGGGAAATTTGTAGCATCGAATGCTTATATTAGAAAAGGAAAAAGATCTTAGATCAATAAAGTTAAGATTTCACCAAACAAAACTAGAGAATTAAGAGCAATATAAACCTGAAGCAAGTAAAAGAAAACAAATTATAAAAATTAGGGCAAAATTCAGTGAAATTGAAAATAAACATCATTAGATAAATCCAATGAAATAAAAAGCTAGTTCTTTGAAAAGATAAAATTTTAAAATATCTGGTCAGGCTAATCAAGAATAAAACAAAAGATACAATTTATTAATATTAGAAATGAAAGAGGGGTCATTATTAAAAATCATGTGAATATTAATAGGATAATACATGAATATTATGAACAACTCTATGTCCCAGGACTTAGTACACTTGATAAAATGCACCACCAATTGCTTAAAGACAAAAACCACCAAAACTTACAAAATGACAAATAGGAAAGCTGAATTATTCTCTGTTCATCAGAGAAATTAAGTGATCAATTATTAAACTTCCAAAAGCAATGCAGGTCCAGAGGCTTTCATAGGTGAATTCTACCAAACATTTAAGGAAGAAAGAACACCAACTCTATACAATCTCCTCCAGAAAATACAAGCAGAGAGAACATTTCCTAATTCATTCTATGAGATCATAATTACCCTAAAACCAAAACCATATAAAGACATTATAAGATGATGCTGTGAAAGCACTGCACTCAATATGCCAGCAAATTTGGAAAACTCAGCAGTGGCCACAGGACTGGAAAAGGTCAGTTTTCATTCCAATCCCAAAGAAAGGCAATGCCAAAGAATGCCCAAACTACCTCACAATTGCACTCATCTCACACTCTAGTAAAGTAATGCTCAAAATTCTCCAAGCCAGGCTTCAGCAATACGTGAACCGTGAACTTCCAGATGTTCAAGCTGGGTTTAGGAAAAGGCAGAGGAACCAGAGATCAAATTGCCAAAATCTAATGGTTCATCGAAAAAGCAAGAGAGTTCCAGAAAAACATGTATTTCTGCTTTATTGACTATGCCAAGGCCTTTGACTGTGTGGATCACAATCAACTATGGAAAATTCTGAAAGAGATGGGAATACCAGACCACCTGACCTGCCTCTTGAGAAACCTATATGCAGGTCAGGAAGCAACAGTTAGAACTGGACATGGAATAACACACTGGTTCCAAATAGGAAGAGGAGTACGTCACGGCTGTATACTGTCATCGTGCTTATTTAACTTATATGCAGAGTACATCATGAGAAACGCTGGGCTGGAAGAAGCACAAGCTGGAATCAAGATTGCCTGGAGAAACATCAATAACCTCAGATATGCAGATGACACCACCCTTATGGCAGAAAGTGAAGAGGAACTAAAAGCCTCTTGATGAAAGTGAAAGAGGAGAGTGAAAAAGTTGGCTTAAAGCTCAATGTTCAGAAAACGAAGATCATGGCATCTGGTCCCATCACTTCATGGGAAATAGACTGGGAAACAGTGGAAACAGTGTCAGACTTTATTTTGGGGGGCTCTAAAATCACTGCAGATGGTGACTGCAGCCATGAAATTAAAACACGCTTACTCCTTGGAAGAAAAGTTACGACCAACCTAGATAGCATATTCAAAAGCAGAGACATTACTTTGCCAACAAAGGTCCATCTAGTCAAGGCTATGGTTTTTCCAGTGCTCATGTATGGATGTGAGAGTTGGACTGTGAAGAAAGCTGAGTGCTGAAAAATTGATGCTTTTGAACTGTGGTGTTGGAGAAGACTCTTAAGAGTCCCTTGGACTGCAAGGAGATCCAACCAGTCCATTCTAAAGGAGATTTGCCCTGGGTGTTCTTTGGAAGGAATGATGCTAAAGCTGAAACTCCAGTACTTTGGCCAGCTCATGCAAAGAGTTGACTCACTGGAAAAGACTCTGATGCTGGGAGGGATTGGGGGAAGGAGGAAAGGGGGACGACAGAGGATGAGATGGCTGGATGGCATCACTGACTCAATATATGTGAGTTTGAGTGAACTCCAGGAGATGGTGATGGACAGGGAGGCCTGGCGTGCTGCGATTCATGGGGTCACAAAGAGTTGCACATGACTGAGTGATTGAACTGAACTGAAGAAAAGAAAGCTAGATACCAATATTTCTTACAAATATAAATGCAAAAACCCACAATAAAATATTAGTAAATCAGTTCATATAATCCATCATATTAAAGGGCTATAAAGAAGAAAAATCACATGATTGTACCAATAGGTACAGAAAAAGCATTTACCAAAATCCAACACCATTCACGATAAAAACTTTCAGTTAACTAGAAATAGAGGGGAAATTTCTCTATTTGATAAAGTAATTTACAGCTAATATCATACTTAATGGTGAGGAACTAGAGGCTTGCTACCTAACTTAAGATAAGAGAACAAGGCAAGGATGTCCCTTTAGTATTTCTATTTAATATCGTATTTAAAGTCCTACCTAACACATTAAGACCAGAGAAGGCAATGGCACTCCACTCCAGTACTCTTGCCTGGAAAATCCCATGGGCGGAGGAGCCCGGTAGCCTGTAGTCCATGGGGTCGCTAAGAGTTGGACACGACTGAGCGACTTATGTTTCACTTTCATGCATTGGAGAAGGAAATGGCAACCTACTCCAGTGTTCTTGCCTGGAGAATCCCAGGGACAGAGGAGCCTAGTGGGCCGCCATCTATGGGGTTGCACAGAGTCGGACACGACTGAAGCGACTTAGCAGCAGCAGCAGCAACACATTAAGACAAGATAAAGAAATGAAAGATACACAGATTGGAAAGGAAAAATTAAGCTGTCTTTCTTCCAAAATGACATGCTGGTCTATATAGATCACCACAAAGAATTGATATAAAACTCTGCTTGAATTAATAAGCTTGTATAGGACGGTTGCATGATACAAAGTTAATATACAGAAGTCAATTTTTTTCAATACACCAACAATGATGAACTGGTATTTCAAATGGAAAACACAATATCATTTACATTAGCATCCCCAATGGAAAGCTTAGATATAATTTTAATAAAATATGTATAAGAATAAGTGGAGAGATATTCTCTGTTCATGAATAGAAAGGCTCAATATTATTATGAAGTAAATTCTTCCAAACATGATCTATACATTCCAGGGAATACCAGTCAAAATCCTTGCAGGTTATTTTGTGGATAACCATACTAAAATTTATATGGAAAGGCAAAAGATCCAGAATAGACATCACAACATTGAAGAAATACAAAATCACAGGACTCGGACCCCCAAGTTCAAGAATTTCTATAGGTTATTATAAGATAATGGCTATATTTCCTTGTCCTATATAGTATCCTTGTTTCTCATCCACTTTATATATAGTACTTTGTGTCTATTAATCCCATACCCCTAATTTGTACTGTGTCCCTTCCTCTACCCTTTGGTAATAATTTATAATGGAGTATAATCTGAAAAAAAATGCTGAATCACTGTGTTCTACACCTAAAACTAATACAACACTGAAAATTTTAAAAAGAACTACTAGACAATCAAACTGTTAATTATTATTGTTTTCTCAAAGTGCCTATATCTACAATCAGATACATGAGAAACATTGAGACCAAAATAAATTTTCAAAGAGGGAAAAAGAAAATACTATAAAGTTAAAGTAATCAAGACAGAGAAGGTGATGGCACCCCACTCCAGTACTCTTGCCTAGCAAATCCCATGGACAGAGGATCCTGGTAGGCTACAGTCCATGAGGTTGTTAAGAGTCGGACACAATTGACTGACTTCACTTTCACTTTTCACTTTCATGCACTGGAGAAGGAAATGGCACCCCACTACAGTGTTCTTGCCTGGAGAATCCCAGGGATGGGGGAGCCTGGTAGGCTGCAGTACATGGGATTGCGAAGAGTCAGACACAACTGACCGAGTTCATTTTACTTTTCACTTTCATGCACTAGAGAAGGAAATTGCATCCCACTCCAGTGTTTGTGCCTGGAGAATCCCAGGGATGGGGGAGCCTGGTGGGCTGCTGTCTATGGGGTCACACAGAGTCGGACACGACTGAAGCAACTTAGTAGCAGCAGCAGCAGCAGTAATCAAGATGGCATAAAGCGAAAGTGTTAGTCAAACAGTAGTGTCTGACTCTGCAACCCCATGGACTGTAGCCTGCCAGACTCCTTTGTCCATGGAATTCTCGAGGCAAGAATACTGGTTGGGTTGCCATGCCTTCCTCCAGGGATCTTCCCAACGCAGAGCTTGAACCTGGGTCTCTTTGTCTCCTGTGTTGCAGGCAGATTCTTCACTGTCTGAGCCACCAGGAAGCCCCCAAGACAACAGAGTGTTAGCAAAAGAATAAAGAAATAGATCAATGGAACTGAATACAAAACCTCGAAACAGACTGACAAAAAGAAGAAAGGCAATTCAATGAAAAAAGATAGTGTTCTCAACAAATAGTTCTGAAACAACAAGACACTTAAATGCAAAGAAATCAATCTTAGATACAGACCTTACACTCTTCATAAAAATTAACTCAAAAAGGACTGTAGACCTAAATATAAATTATAAAACTTGTAGATAACATGGGAAAAGATCTTGATTATTCTGAATTTAGCAATAAGGTTTTAGATAGAATATCAAAAGTATAATACATGAAATAATTCATAAGCTGGAATTTATTAAAATTTAGAACATTTGTTTTGTTAAAAGAATAAAGAGACAAACATCTGTTAGGAGAATGGAAAAACAAATCACAGCCTGTGAGGAAAATATTTGCAAAATATAGCTGATAAAGGACTTATACCCAAAATAAACAAAGAACTGTTAAAATTTAATAATAAAAACAAGCAGTTCATTTAAAAATGGACAAAAGATCTTAACAAACATCTCATCAATGAAAATATGTAGATGGCAAATAACCACAAAAAATATGCTCAATATCTTTTTTTAAATTTTATTTTTACTTTATTCTACGTTACAATACTGTATTGGTTTTGCCATACATTGACATGAATCAGCCACAGGTATACACGAGCTCCCAATCCTGAAACCCCCTCCCACCTCCCACCCCATATCATCTCTCTGGATCATCCCCGTGCTCCAGCCCCAAGCATCCTGTATCGAACATAGACTGGCGCTTCATTTCTTACATGAGAGTATACATGTTTCAATGCCATTCTCCCAAATCATCCCACCCTCTCCCTCTCCCTCAGAGGCCAAAAGTCCGTTCTATACCTCTGTGTCTCTTTTGTTGTCTCACATACAGAGTCATCATTACTATCTTTCTAAATTCCATATATTATGTGTCAGTACACTGTATTGGTGTTTTTCTTTCTGGCTTACTTCACTCTGTATAATCGGCTCCAGTTTCATCCATCTCATTAGAACTGATTCAAATGTATTCTTTTAAGGGCTGAGTAATACTCCATTGTGTATATGTATCACAGCTTTCTTATCCATTCATCTGCTGATGGACATCTAGGTTGTTTCCATGTCCTGGCTATTATAAACAGTGCTTATGCTCAATATCTTATGCCATTATGGAACTGCAAACTAAGCCAACAATGAGATACCAATACACAGCTATTAGAATGGCTAAAATCCTTAACACTGACAATACCAAATGGTGACAAAGATGCAGCACAACACTGCTGATGGGAATGCAAAGTAGTAAAGTCACTTTAGAAGACAGTTTGGCAGTTTATTACAAATAAAATTATGATCCATCAATTGTGCTCCTAGATATCTGTTGGATCAAACTGAAAACAAGTTCACACAAAAAGCTGTGCATGAATGTTTATAGAGTCTTTATTTATACTCAACTAGAAACAAGCAAGATGCCCTTCAAAGGATAAACAGCAGTATATCCACACATGGAATACTATTTAGCAATAAAAAGAAAGGAGCTATCAAACCACAAAGAGACTTGGAAGAGTCTTAGATCATTTATTGTTAAGTAAAAGAAGCCAGTTTTTAAAAGTTGTATACTATATGATTCCAACTATTTGACATTCTGGAAAAGGCAAAACTATTGGGAAATTACGATCAGTAACCAGGGATTTGAGGATGGTGGAGAGGTGGGGACAAAGAGTAAATAGGTGAAGCATGAATATTATTAGGATGGTAACAGAGTTCTGTATGATATACTAATCGAGGATACAAGACACAATGTATTTGTTAAAACCCACAGAACTGTGAAACGGAGGAAATTTTAAAGTAAACTATGGACTTCAAAAATAATAATATTGATACTCAATCACTAATTACAAGAAATATAACATATTGATGCTAATAATATTAATAATAGAGGAAACTGTGTGCAAGGAAATGGAAGCAAATAGGACCTCTGTATTATCTGCTTGACTTTTGCTTGAATGTAAAGCTGTTCTTTAAAAAAGTCTACTAATTTTTCAAATGAGAAAAACTGAACCTTGGAAATTAGTACTTGATGGAACTAGTGACTAGAACCACTGGAAAGTGTTAACTCACTCCCTCTGCTCAATCTGCTTTGACATTTCTTTCAAGAGTTAAGGAGTTTTCTCATACAAATAGATGTCATATGGCATCAATGTAATTTTAATTGGAAAACCACTGGAAAAAGTTAATAGACCAAAATACCCAAATAGGTAACACATGTCAATGCTACTTTTGAATACTGAATGATTTTTTGTTTTTAATCAGCCATATAAAAATACAAGTTTAGGTGGTAAGAAAGGCTCCCACATTTTTCACAGTAGTTAATATAGAGGATACTAGAAGTTCTGTTGCAATTTCTATTGAACTTTTCTGGAATTTTATGTTCCACATTAATTTAGATAGAATTGACAAGCTTAGAAATAAGTTGCTATTACACATGAACCATTGGCTGGTGCAGGTCCATGAGCAGACTGTAAATGCATGTAGCCTTGCATTCTAAGTCTCACATGCTAGACTTCTAAATATCAATACAAGGTACATGAACTGGAAATAAAGAAAGAAATGAAAGAAAACATGAAGGAAACATTTTTAAGGGCTATTATATATATCATTTCATATATAGATGGATAGATAGATACATAGATAGATATGATGAATTTTCCCCCAAAGACTATTCCAGACCAGAGAAGACAATTAAAATGATTCACTCAAAGGATCTCCAGAAACAAAGATGAATATTCATAGCTACTAGGAAATTTATGACTCTTGCAACAGTTGACCACCTTTTTGCCCCATTAGCCCAATTAGTTCTTATTCTTCACCCTCCATTAGCTTTTCTGAAAAACTACTTTGTTTTAACCTTCTGTACATTCTGATTCATGTAGTCAATCATTTTTGTCTCCTCACATATGTTGGTTGAAAGCATAGACCAAATTTGTGGTCTACCTCTATCAAGCATAGTAAACTTCATGTCATACATTTTGTGTCACAACCCTAGTCCTCGTTCCATGTTACTTCCCTACCTGTATTCTTCCCTTTGCCTAATTGTTGCCATGTATTTTAGTTGCATTGGATCTTGTTTTTGCTATGTGCCCCTTTGTAGAGTACTTTAAACTCTGAAAAGAGATTAAAAAAGGAGAAGGTAGGATATAAATAAATAGGTAGGTAGATAAATAAGGAGAAGGAGAAATACCTACTACTTCAAGACAAAATATTATTTCAACAATGTATTCTTGTGAGTTTTAGTTTTAGTAGCAATGATAGAAATGTTTGCATTCATAAATGCCAGACACTTCCCAGGGGCTCATTAGCAGGCCAACACTGTCTTCCTTACAGTTGTCAGGGCCTGAGATTCAATCTGCATATGTGATCCTTTCAAAACCTCTTATCTTTCTGCCTTTTTATTATATCTTAAAACGTTGGTCAAGTATATATAACAATGTTAAAACTGGGTAGGTATGAACAAGGCTGACTTCACAATGGCTTGGAATATGTTTGGTTTCACATTGGATTCAGGGAACAAGCCATCCTTGAGATATCAGGAAAGTGGCTTAACAGAAGAATATAAGGGAATTCCAGATGTTGAGTTTAAGAATAATTCCTCCTGGAACTAATTTTACTGTGGACACACCAAGAATAACTCTGATTCTTATGTGATTATCTTGTGGTCCAGCATTTTTCATGCTAGACCATACCTTGACCTTCATCTTGGTGAGTAAGTTCTAAGACTCAAGTTTTAGTCTTTTTTTCATTTTTCTGTCTCCCCAGGCTTTCACTTGAAGAAGTCAATTCTTGATTAATTAGGAAATATTCTTACATATTCAAGGTTGCCATGGCTAATAAATGACTCCTACAAAAAGAGGCACCAGGGTCACGTTCTTAGATCTTGTAGTTTACAACAGAAAGTCTGACAGTATCCAAGGAAGTCAAGTTTTGTATGTAGTTCCTCCCAGAATCCACAATTACTTTAATAAAGTCCCCAGAGCTCATCAAATCATTCTACTTAACTAAAATATTTTAGTATACATAAAAGTACCCCTGCCTCAAAGAGTTTGTGGGACATGGATTGCTCCAAACAAACAGTCACAAGAATGGCTTATGTCTTAGCCAAACAACAACAAAAAATCATTAAGACATTCTAGGTTTGGTTATTATCTTCTCAGGTTGTGAAATTTTCTTTTTGTGACAAAGAGATTCAAGAGATTCTATCTCATAGAGTACCTGAAGAACTATGGACGGAGGTTCGTCACACTGTACAGAAGGCAGTAATCAAGACCATCCCCAAGAAAAAGAAATGCAAAAAGACAAAATGGTTGTCCTAGGAGGCCTCACAAATAGCTGAGAAAAGAAAAGATGCAAAAGGCAAAGGAGAAAAGGAAAGATATACCCATTTGAATGCAGATTTCCAGAGACTAGCAAGGAGAGAGAAGAAAGCCTTCCTCAGTGATCAATGCGAAGAAATAGAGGAAAACAACAGAAAGGGAAAGACTAGAGATCTCTTCAAGAAAATTAGAGATATCAAGGGAACATTTCATGCAAAGATGAGCTCAACAAAGGACAGAAACCGTATGGACCTAACAGAAGCAGAAGATGTTAAGAAGATGTGGTAAGAATATACAGAACTGTACAAACAAAATCTTCATGACCCAGGTCACCATGATGGTATGCTCACTCACCTAGAGTCAGACATTCTGGAATGCAAAGTCAAGTGGGCCTTAGAAAGCATCACTATAAACAAAGCTAGTGGAGGTGATGGAATTCCAGTTCAGCTATTTCAAACCCTAAAAGATGATGTGGGGGAAAGTGCTGCACTCAATATGCTAGCATATTTGGAACATTCAGCAGTGGCCACAGGACTGGAAAAGGTCAGTATTCATTCCAATCCTAAAGAAAGGCAATGCCAAAGAATGCTCAAACTACCAGACAGTTGCACTCATCTCACACACTAGCAAAGTAATGTTCAAAATTCTCCAAGCCAGGCTTCAACGGTACGTGAATCGTGAGCTTCCAGATGTTCAAGCTGGATTTAGAAAAGGCAGAGGAACCAGAGATCAGATTCCCAACATCTGCTGGATCATAGAAAGAACAAGAGAGTTCCAGAAAACCATCTACTTCTGCTTTATTGACTACACCAAACCCTTTGACTGGATCACAACAAACTGGAAAATTCTGAAAGAGATGGGAATACCAGAACATCTGACCTGCTTCCCCAAGAAATCTGTATGCAGGTCAAGAAGCAACAGTTAGAACTGGACATGGAACAACAGACTGGTTCCAAGTAGGAAAAGGAGAATGTCAAGGCTGTATATTGTCACCCTGCTTATTTAACTTCTATGCAGAGTATATAATGAGAAATGCCAGGCTGAATGAAGCAGAAGCTGGAATCAAGATTGCCGGGAAAAATATCAATAACCTCAGATATGCAGATGACACCACCCTTATGGCAGAAGCGAAGAAGAACTAAAGAGCCTCTTGATGAAAGTGAAAGAAGAGAGTGAAAAAGTTGGCTTAAAACTCAACATTCAGAAAACTAAGATCATGACATTCTGTCCCGTCACTTCATGGCAAATAGGTGTGGGAACAATGGAAACAGTGACAGACTATTTATTTTGGCTCCAAAACTGTAGATGGTGACTGCAGCCATAAACATAAAAGATGCTTGCTCCTTGGAAGAAAAGTTATGACCAACTTAGACAGCATATTAAAAAGCAGAGACATTACTTTGCTGACAAAGGTCCATCTAGTCAAAGCTATGGTTTTTCCAATGGTCATGTATGTAAGTAACAGTATGGTTAGTAACAGTAGGAAGAGTGAGAGTGATGTAAGAGTTGGACTATAAAGAAAGCTGAGAGCTAAAGAATTGATGCTTTTGAACTGTGGTGCTGGAGAAGACTCTTGAGAGTCCCTTGGACTGCAAGGAGATCCAACCAGTCCATCCTAAAGGAAATTAGTCCTGAATATTCATTGGAAGGAATGATGCTGAGGCTGAAACTCCAATACTTTGGCCACCTGATGCGAAGAGCTAACTCATTTGAAAAGACCCTGATGCTGGGAAAGATTGAAGGCTGGAGGAGAAGGGGACGACAGAAAATGAGATGGTTGGATGGCATCACCAACACGATGGACGTGAGTTTGAGTAAGCTCCAGGAGTTGGTGATGGACAGGGAGGCCTGGTGTGCTGCAGTCCATGGGGTTGCAAAGAGTTGGACATGACTGAGTGGCTGAACTGAACCATAATTCCATGAATCAGGGATAAAGAATTTCTGAACTTCCTACTGTTACTAACCATACATGAGGAAAATAAAAGTAGTCTTTTATGGAACTACTGAATGAAAGATTTTGCTGAATAAAGAAGGAATAGCTTCATTTAAACGTTTAAATGCAAAGATTCCAGTAGTACCTTTATCTATTAAAAACTTATATTTCTTTTCAATATACCTTTATATATTGAAAAGAAAGAGCACAACAAGGGGATTTTTCTGTTGATATTAGGACAATTAATGTATTTGTTTGATACAGTCTCACTCTTGTTTGCTCTTGTTTCATCCTTTAACCACTTAGACACTAAATGAGTAACTTAAGAAAAGTTAATTGTCAGTAGTCTATGCAACAAAAGAATTCTGTCTGTAACCTGTTATTAGGAATTTCCATAGCACTTTATATTGCTCCAAGTACTTCACAGCCAACACTTTAGTGACTATTAAAGAAACAGACTCCTCTTCCCCATGGTTACTAGAAGATGCAGTCCCGACCTCCTTCCTCTCACACTAATGAGACGTTCCAAATTTGAGTTGATTTCAATTTATTCACATACTCTGCCAAGGTCTTAGTCACTCATGCACTCAACAAGTACTCACAGAGCACTCTTTGTAACAATTTTTCGCTTTTTACACATATAGAGCCAAAAGGCTACAGTCTACTCTCAAGTGAAAGATAGGATAGATCTGGGATAGCAGTTTCCAAGCCTCAGAGGCTTGGGCTATGGTTTTTCCTGCTGAGCCATAACATAGTCTCCAAAAATATATCTGAACCAAATTTCAACTTGTTTGAAACCTAAATTATCACAGGCCCCTTACATTATGTGAAGTCAACAACAATAGCCACTTAGTAGAAAACTATTTAAAGACCATTTTTGAGGCATCTTACCTCTCTCATTAGATCAACTGCACTTGTATAAAATTACACTTTTTTCCACTTAACATTTACTGAGTGTACACTATCTGCTGTACTGTGAATATACCAAGTAAACAGGGTCCTTATGTCCTAGAGGCTTGCAGCAGCCAGCTGTGATAAAATACCGGATGGCCTATTTTCTTCGAAAAGCATAAAATACCTTATAGATATGAAAGTAATTTTTGTTCCGAGAATACTATAGCTTAAATATACATAGTATACATGGCAACACAATCACCATAACTGAAGTGTTTCATGCCCTTTCAGAGTTTGAACGTTTGTGTTCTCATTTAATTCTCTTCCTTCTCTATCAGGGAAAGTGAATGTGCATGCGTGTGTGTGTATCTGTGTGTGTCTCTGTGTGTGCCCACACTCATGTATACAAAGTGTAGTGAAGGGAACTGTTACTAGCCCACTTTCACAGCTGAGATAACGGAAACAAGACTGGCCATAAGTCATGGAGTTATGCAGCAGTTGCTGACAGCAAGGAAACACAGGATTCCTGACTATCTGTGCAATGCTTTTTGCCATTATTACCATATCCTTCCAAGGAAACTACTGCATAGCACTTAAAGATTAATTTTATGTGTAGGAAGAGTGAGCATCTTCTTACTATATACTTTGAAAAACATAAAATACCTCAGAGACAGGAAACACTGCAGTGTTTTATGTATTATCAGAATCCCCCTATGAGGTGAGTATACTATTATCTCCATTTTAAAAATGAGAAAACTGAGGCACAGAGAGGTTAAGCAACTTACCACAAAGGATATATAGTCAGTAAGTAGAAAAGCCAAGCTTTGAATTCAAGCACTTCGACTCCAGAGCTTACACACTAAAACACTAAGCAATAATTCCTTGAGATGTGAGTAGCTTGCTTTACCTTTTTTTCCCTCTTGGTTCAATACTAAAAAAAATATTTCAGCTGTTTGGCTTATATCCGGGTTTCCAGGATATCTCAGGAAAATAACTTCATAACTTGTGTAGGATGTGAGAACAAGGCAAAAGCCTGAATGATTCCAACTACTTACAGAGAACAAAAATTCCCCAGAAACACATAGCCTGCAGTGCCTTATAGCCACAATGAAATGGAAATTATAAGAAAATAAGAGAAAAGGTCAATACTATGCATTTCCTTGGGATTATCGATACGGGTATGAAATCTCAGAGCTCTCAGCTCTAATCATAAAACTATGGTATTTAACTGAAAAGCTAGTCTTTGCAAAAAGGCCAGGCCCTCCCTTGAGCCCACAGTTCCTTCAAAGTGCTACTGGCAGAGACAGGATTCAAGGGCCAGGATCTTGACAGTTTCTTAGGAATCAGCCTCCTGCAGGATACTCCAGGTCAGGCAACACAGGGAAGATGAGGGCTGCCTTGATAAACTCAGGGGAGAACACTGCTTGGGTGAACTCAACAGGCTCTGGGAGTGGCCAAAGACTTGGCCAGAAGGTCAGAATCACCACAATGACTTCAGCTGAATTCAAAGGCAGGGAGGAAGGCAAGGAATGCCAGGAAAGGTTAACCACGTGGCTTTCCCCTGAGCTTGTTAAAAGGAGGGAATATTTCACTTTAGAAAGCTGTTATTATATTCTATAAACGTTATAAAATGCTTTTTGCCTCCACATTAGAACTGACTCACACGGTGTGCACATCTGTTATGTGAAAGAATCGGATAGGAGAAGCGGTGGATCTATAGGATTAAGGTTAGAACCTGAGCAAAAAAAAAGCCAGCGAGTGGAAAAAATTACAGTAATATCTGAAGACGTCCCTGGTGACGCTGGGCAAGGTAGTCTATGTTTCCCTCAGATTCTCAAGGACATCCAGGCACTGGAGAAACCACTATGATTTGCAATTATGACTTGACTGCAGGAGGGTTTGATAAATGTTGGATGCTTCTCAAGAAGCCAAAAATCTTTACATGCAAAAAGGGAAGTGTTTTGCAATTTACTTAACAGCAAAGACCTAAAGGAAATAAGTCTTCCTTCAGGAAAAAGTGGAGAGTAGAGTAAATGTGACTCCATGGACATTCTCATGAATCACTTTTCTTTCTTCTAAAAATAGATGTTTGATAATCTCTTTTTGACATTACCTTTCTTTTGTTTAACAAGAAAATTATTGTTACATATCCAAAAATACCTGTGAACCTATCTGAATACTGCCTGTGATTTCTTTCCTCTTCCATACCTCCTCTCCACCTTAATCTTTGGATGAAGAACCAGTTCTAGTGACCTCTAGAATGGTGAAATGCAGTAGGGAAAAAAAAACCACTACAGTATCAGTAGGATCTATGAAGCAGGTCATCTAATCTCTCTCAATTCAGTTCAGTCACTCAGTCGTGTCCGACTCTTTGCGACCCCATGGACTACAGCATGCCAGGCTTCCCTGTTCATCACCAACTCCCAGAGCCTACTCAAACTCATGTCTATCATGTCGGTGATACCATCCAACCATCCCCTCCTCCATCATCATCTCTCTAGTGAAGTTGCTCAGTCGTGTCCAACTTTTTGCAACCCCATGGACTGTAGCCTGCCAGAGGAAGCTGGTATGGGATTTTCCAGGCACGAGGACTGGAGTGGGTTGCCATTTAGGCGTACATAAATTATTAATCAGTACCTATTCGCACCAAATGAGCTAAATTTCGAGGCATGACTGCTATCTGAATTCTGGTCTGTAGCAGTTATCGAGGGCTTTGGCAACTATCTGAAGAGGTGAAACTTCTAGTACATATTCAAAGAAATTAGTTACAGAAACATCTTTTATTAAACACACAATTATATTTGTTTTTAAAGGGCACATTTCTTTAGATATATGAAGGACATGCTGAATGCCATGCATGCAAGAAGAGTATACCACCCTCCTTCCACAGAAGTGTGACATCACCAGCCACGAGGGCTGTCGGTGTTGTACTGCTGAACAATGTTAATGACTAAGGACGAGGTGACCTAATGGAATCTGACATCCCGAACAATCTTGAACAGCCAATTATTTTAACAAAATGGCCTGAACAGGGAGTTATAAAAATGGAGAGCTGGCGACTGAAGTAATCCTAGAATTACAACCTGGAAGAAGAAAGGTACCCTCTCAGAAAGACAAGCAGCCATTCCTACAAACATAAATGCTTGATTCGGCTTCCCATTTTGTGTTGCCTGAGTACCTCTGGCAACCATCATATGGAATAATATTAAAAATCAATGAGAGAATCCCGGGTCCTGAGCGAGAAAATAGGAAACAAGCCACTCAGAGGTACCTCAGTTACTTAAAGCATCCCAGTCATGGGCCACCTTGACTGGCCATTTGACCATGAGCTTCCAGCAAACTGCAGGTCTTTATTTAAAGAAGATCCTAGCTCGTGATTTTAGAAATGTCTTTGGAAAACTTCTCTGGCAGCCTTTGCCAATCCTGCCTCCCTTTTCCAGATAAGGGGGTAGGGGCACTGAGCACAGGCACCTCCTCACAGCAGGATGATTTTCTTTTATATTCTAGGAGTGTAATCCGCAACAGGCCACAATGAATTTCCTTCACTTTAACTCTTCTATTCCTAAACCTCCACAAATTCAACCTAATTTTTAAATCTAGGAGGGGATAGGGAGAAGGACTGAATCAAGATAGTTCCATGGGGTAGATGAACAGGGAGCAATATAAACAAATATCATGGCTCAAGCCCCAAGAAGGGAACATCTGCGCAAAAGGAAATCCAATTGGCCAGGCAGCACCACTTCGGTCTGCTTCTGGTACACTGACATTTTCTGGATTCAAAGAAAACAGTGCCTAAATTACTAAAAGGCCTGGGCACTATTTAAAATAATGCATGGAGTAATCTGATGTCCAAAGTGGCTTCCTGCCAGAAGGACCTTTGCCACAGTGCTACATTCAAGAGAGCTGATTTTAAATGGACATTTGAAAACTGGTCCATTGCTGTAACTTGGCAACATGCCTGGAAAAAGCTGATCTTGTGATTGGGCATTTTAAAGACAATCTCTAAAATATAAGCTACAGTCACTTTCGCTAATGAGACCTTCTGATCCCGTTGCTTAGCACTTCCCTTAATCATGCTTGGGGCTCCCCTTGCAGGGCTGCAGGCAGCCCCGATGCCACTGCAAAGAAAGAAACAGCACAATTGCACTGTGTCCTCCTCCACTGACCTAACTGTCCTCAGCTGAGCTATAAATTCCAGCTTGCTCTCCAAAGAAGACATATAGATGGCTAATAAACGGGCAAAGATGCTCAACATCGCTCATTATTAGTGAAATGCAAATCAAAACTACAATGAGATATCACCTCACACCGGGCAGAATGGCTATCATCAAAAAATCCACAGACAATAAATGCTGGAGAGGATGTGGAGAAAAGGGAACCCTCTTGCATTGTCGGTGGGAATGTAAATTGATGCAGCCACTATGGAAGACAGTGTGGAGATTCCTTAAAAACCAGGAATAAAACTACCATATGACCCTGCAATCCCAGTACTAGGCATATATCGCAAGGAGACCAAAATTGAAAGATACATGTACCCCAATGTTCACTGCAGCTCTGTTTACAATAGCTAGGACATGGAAGCAACCTAGATGTCCATCGATAGATGAATGGATAAAGAGGCTATGGTACATATACACAATGGATTATTACTCAGCCATAAAAAGGAACACATTTGAGTCAATCCTAATGAGGTGTATAAACCTAGAGCCTATTATACAGAGTGAAGTAAGTCAGAAAGAGAAAAACAAATAACATATATTAACATATGTATGGAATCTAGAAAGATGGTAATGATGAATATATGTGCAGGACAGCAGTGGATATGCAGACATGGAGAACAGACTTATGGTCAACGGCAAGGGAGAGGAAGGAGAGGGTGAGATGAATGGAGAGAGGAGCACGGAAGCATATGCACTGCTATGTGTATAACAGGTAGCCAATGGGAGTTTGCGGTATGACTCAGAGAACCTGAACCAGGGCTCTGTAACAACTAGAGGAGTGGGAAAAGGTGGGAGGTGGGAGGGAGGGTCAAGAGGGAGGGGACATATGTATACTGATGGTTGATTCATGCTGATGTACGGCAGAAACCAACACAATATTGTAAAGCAATTATCCTTCAATTATAAATAAATAATTTTAAAATTCCATCCTCATGGGGTCTAGAACCCTGGAGCTGACAGCACTGAAAATTCTCTGTGTTTTAAGAAGGAAAGTTGAGGGCAAGTCCCTAAAACATTATTGTTCCCGATTGAGCCATGTACCACTAAAGGACAAATTACAGTTCAATTTTCTCATTTTCCAAAATCTGTCTGTGGAAATCACTAAGGTCAATGACTCTGGTCCAAAATGACTGAAATCAAAGTAGAGAAGTGAATTGTTTTCTGGTCTTCCCTAGGCTCTCAATTCTTTTAGCAGGGAAAAGGGTAAGGAAAGAGAAGTGCGGTGTGGTCCTGGCATACCACGACATCAAAGGTTCATTGGAATAGTAGTGTGAATGGTGCTCAAATTGCCCCTGTGATAGACCCATTATGAGGCTGCCCCATTGCTGTGCTGTATGTTTAGGCTTTTCAGGACTTTTTGGATCTGATTTTTTACTGTGGAACAAGTGACCAGTACTCATGCTGACAAATTATAGGATGCCCCTCTTCCCCGTGATCTTTTTCTCCTCCACTACTGAATTTTCAGTTTTCTTTCTATGGGCTTCTCAAAAACACCAAGCACAGGTCAACAAATGTGGCCACAGGAGGAAAAAGCAAAAGTTTATCTGCCATTTCTCAATACTCCTTAGACTACAAGTACAATGATATTGGTACTTCTGAGGTGGCTCAGTGGTAAAGAAGCCGCCCGCCAATGAAGGAGATGCGGGTTTGATCCATGGGTTGGGAAGATTCCCTGGAAGAGGAAATGGCAACCCACTCCAGTATTCTTGCCTGGGACGTCCCATGGACAGAGGAACCTGGCAGGCTACAGTCCATAGGGTCGCAAAGAGTCAGACACAACACCGTGATTAAACAATGATGATATACAGTACAGTACTTTTTTTTTTAAATTAAGAGGTTTTGTGGGTCAGCTCATACATTGGCTTACCAACTTGTTTCCACAAAATCTGTTAGGCCAGATGAGAATGTTAATTCATCTGAGCAGACATTTGTCAGTGTTGATCATAAAGAAAGGTGCTGGTGTGTTCTGCCAGCACAGACCAATGCTGAGCAGGTATGCTGTTGAGAGCAACCTGGTGAAAAGATCCACCATAATTGGTCCCAACCTAGCTGGAACTGTGTCTCTATCATTAGCTCATTTTGGCTAATATTATGATCATACCCTACCTCCATAAGTACCAAGTGTCCTTTTCTCTTTAAATTAAAATTAATTTCATTTTGTTTCAGGAATGCCATGACAGCCCTGTGAGTGCTGACCCTGACAATCCAGATCGAGTATCATTGGTTAAGATGTCAACAGACTGGTTCTAACCATCTCATCCTCTGCCACCTCCTGAGATGGTTAGATGACATCACTGATTCGATAGAAATGGGTATGAGCAAATTCCAAGAGAGAGTAAGGACAGTGTGCTGCAGTCCATGGGGTCGCAAAGAGTTGGATACAACTTAGTGACTGAACAACAGATTGGTTCTATAGTGATGACTAACTGACAATATTCTAACAACAACAATAATGACAACAGCAACAACAACTAATATCTGCACGCATGCATGCATTCACTCAGTCATGTCTGACTCTTTGAGACCTCATGATCTGTAGCCTGCCAGGTTCCTCTGTCTGTGGAATTCTCCAGGCCAAGAATACTGGAACGGGTAGCCATTCCCTTCTCCAGGGGTTTTCCCCAGCCCAGGGATTGAACTCGGGTCTCCCACATTGCAGGCAGATTCTTTATCACCTGAGCCACCAGGGAAGCCCAACATCTGCCTTACACATTCATCTGAACTAGGCACTATTCTAAGCCCTTTACATTTATTCATTCATTTTAATCCTCACAACCACCTTATGATATAAACATTACAATTATTATTCCCATTTTATAAGATGAGAAAACGGAGGATCAGAGAGCAAAATCAACTTGCCCAAGCCCACACAGCTAGTAAGTGGTGCACAGCTGGAATTCAGAGTGCGGTCTGTCTGGTTCCAAAGTTCTTAAGCACCTCTCTCTAAAGCCAAATATGGGAGACTTGATTCTCCTTGGAGAAGGAGAGAAGAGAGAAGTTTGAAATGGCATATTCACTATTACTAAAATTTCACACAATAAAAAGAGGGCATGTGATTTTGATTTTTATTCTGTGGATTTTTTTTGAAACAGAGGGAGTTAATTGGCTGGAGGATGCTGAAGACTGACTTCAGAGAAACCTCACTAGGTCCAGAGTGGAGTAATACTTCTCTTAGGTGTAGATTCACATCAACCAAGCTCACAAAGGGCTGTGTGTAAAATTTTAAATTCCCAGGCTTTGGAGGCTCCAAACTTAATTTTAACCATGTCTTGAACTAATTAAATACATAGTATCAAACCCTCTTAAGACTGCTCTATCAAAGCTAAACGCCACTGTATAAATTTATAATGATAAATATAACTTACAATGTGACAGATCTTCACTAATCTCCCTGGTAAATAACACTGGAAGCCAAATGATCATCTAAGACTTGCTTAATAAACGTTAAGAGTCAGTATCAACTCAAGTTGTAAGATTTGAATGTTTAATAACAGCATCATGTTAAGATATATCTCTATAACTAGGATTTTATAATAACATGTTACAATAATAGCTAACATTTATTGAGGGATTACAATGTGCCAGGCACTGTGCTAAATATATAAATTATCTTCCTTTATTCTCACAAAGGCCCTATGTGGTAAAAACATTGTTAAAATAAAGACTGAACCTGAGGCTTTGAAACATATAGCCACTTGCCCAAAATCATAAAACTAGGGAGTGTTAGGCATAAAACATGAACACTACTCAGTCTGATTATGGGACGTCACTCATAACCACGCTGCTTCATTGCTGTGATGCCTACTCCAGAGCCATACAAGGCAGTCTCTCACCTGGGAAGAGTGGGCTGATCAGAGCTACTAGCTTTCTCTGTGACTTTCTCCTTTTTCTCTGCTTTCATGACCAACAGCCCCTAACTCCCGCTGCCTAATTGACATATCCTTTCTTCATCTGTGTTAACATAGTCAATCAGGCTGCTGTCTGGTCTTTTTCCCTAGGAGCCATTAAATCCACCTGTCTCTGTCTAAGTATTCCTCTCTCTCTTTTGAAATTTAAAAAATAAAATTCAAAGAAGCAGCATAATAATCACCCATATTCCTGAGAACTATTATCAACAATAGGTAAATTTTGCCAATTTGCTTCCAGTCTTTTCTTCTATATGTATGCTTTAAAAATTATACAAATAATATGTGATGACATTCTTCTTTTATAATTTACTCTCTTTAAAGGAATTTTCATAACTCTGTTCTCCTTTATAACTTGTTGATTTCCAAGCTTACCTCTTAGGGGAAATTTATTTTCAATATTTTCAGGTGCTTGAGGAGGCCGCTCCAAGCTGCTATCACGCCCCAACTACCTATTACCAGATATGGTAAGATTGGTATAAAAAACAGGTAGATAAGACTGACCATCTTATTAACAGCAGAATTCAAGACCATATACTTTGTCTAGCTTGCTTAACTCTCTTAATTGTTAAGAAAAATCCAGATCGGCATAAAAGATTGCAAAAATGGCATTTTGAAGGAGTCAGTGGCCACACAAGCTTTCCCCAACAATGCAAAAGTATTTATATTTTGACAAGGAAATTACAGGATTGAATATAAACAATTAATTACATGGGTAACTTTAGCAAAACTGAGGGCATCATTTCGAAAAAGAGATACCTTGGAAACAGAAAAGTAACCTATTTAGAAGCACCTCTGAACATTTCTGAAACTCACAGACATAATTCATGATATCAGATGAATGACAGTTATATTTATTTCAAAACAAAAAATTAAAGGGGTGTTGGTTTTGGGAGTTAAAGAAAGATGCATGCCCAGAACTATTTTTAAGGGTTACCTGCAAAAGGATAAGACCACAAAATTAATGGAAACTAAAAAACCCTCCCTGAACGGGTAAACTGTGGTGTGCATAGCAAATATCAACAAGTGAGCCAGTGAACAATGGTCAAAGAAATCTTTTCCACTGAATCAAAGAAGCCTTTTTCAGTCTGTGATACATTAAACTTCCAGAGTTGTCATTACAGAGTTATTTTTATAATTTATCTACTCTAAATATACCTTTCTCATAATATATACATAGCAGAAAACAGAGGAGATATTATAAACTAAATTCATTGCTATTTCTGATCAAAACACCATTCAAAGAATCATCATAGATTATGAAGTATCAACCAAATGACTTGCTCCCCCTCCTGGCCACCCCAGGTATGACACAACACATCCCTCCTGCCTCAGCCCTTCACGGAACCTTTCCCAGACACCATTTGGCACACTCCTACTATGCAGAGACCCACAGTGTTCTGTGGATTAAGGCCAGTATTAAGGCAAACAACTGTATAATCCTTTTATTCTCTGGGCTTCCAACTGGAGTAGCAAAATCTACCTATTCATATCATTGTTTTATACACAGAAAATCAACATGTCCTTTAAATTTACTAATGCCATAAACCCTTCATTATTCCTCATTATTCTGTGTTACCAAATCTCTCTGGATCATTTGAGCGGAACATCCCAGGCTCCTTCTGATCCACCTTCATCTTCCTATCTCTGCTCACACTGTCTGGCAATCATCCCTTTCTGGTCAATTTCCTCAGCCCCTGCAGTGACAGTCCAAAGCACAGAATACTGAGCCAGCTGCATCTCTAATACCTTATGACGTAAAAAACATTTCTGTTCCGCTCACAGTCCATGCACTTGCCTGCGCAATCCTCTTACAGCATTATAGCAATGAGTATACTCCAAAATTAGTATACTCAGTACAGCAAAAAGTACAGCAAAAACTAGACAGTCACAGCCTTCCTTTACTAATGCATGGACCATCAGCCATTCTAAGAACTGAGATTTTATTCTCCAGTCTCACCTTCTCTTTCTCCACTTCTCTCCTGGTCTCTACCTCTCTTGATCCACGAATTACTTGCATTGCAAATCAACCAACTCCTGTAAAAGGCTGGCTTCTACTGCTCTTCCTTTTTTCCTATCTGCCCCAGACCCTTGGAGGCCAATTTCTTGACCTGAAATCATGGTGTCATAGTGCTCACCTCCCCTGCTCAGGTTAGAAATCAACCCTGACTCCAGCACATTGGCTGAACCACAACCTCACCAATATGTTCTAGTTAGGCCTGACACCGAGAACTCTAATTCCAGAAACAAAAGCCTAGTGTAAAAAATATTAATATAAGAACCCTCTTATCAACTCTGCTTACATCGAATTCAGTCTCTGGAAATCTATGATACCAGAATCTCCTGAGGTGCTTGTTGTAGGCCCTACTACAAACATATAAACTCTGAGTTTCTAGACATTGGTCCCAAGAATCCACATTTAACAAGTTCCCAAGGTAAGTCTGATATAGAAATAGGTCTGGGCCTACTGACTATCAAGCCTGTCATCTCACAGATTAGGAAACTTAGAGAGAAGCTGCTAAAAACCCAAAACTCATCAGTCCCAATCTTTGGTCTTTCTATCATATTTCTGTCTCTCCTGCAGGGAGAAGCATTTGAAACTATCTTGCATAAGAGCTAGTTATAATGTCCATGACCACAAAAAAACTTGTTTGTAAAGAATACAGTGGCCTATCAGTTAAACTCTCTCAGTTCAGTTCAGTTCAGTCACTCAGTGGTGTCCAACTCTTTGCGACCCCATGAACCACAGCACGCCTGGCCTCCTGTCCACCACCAACTCCTGCAACTCACTCAAACTCATGGCCATTGAGTCAGTGATACCATCCAGTCATCTCATCCTCTGCCAGCCCCTTCTCCTCCTGCCCTCAATCTTTCCCAGCATCAGGGTCTTTTCAAATGACTCAACTCTTTGCATCAGGTGTCCTAAGTATTGGAGTTTCAGCTACAGCATCAGTCCTTCCAGTGAACACCCAGGACTGATCTCCTGGGTGATGGAGATGGACTGGTTGGATCTCCTTGCAGTCCAAGGGACTCGCAACAGTCTTCTCCAACACCACAGTTCAAAAGCATCAATTCTTTGGCGCTCAGCCTTCTTCACAGTCCAACTCTCACATCCATACATGACCACTGGAAAAACCATAGCCTTGACTAAACTGACCTTAGTCGGCAAAGTAATGTCTCTGCTTTTGAATATGCTATCTAGGTTGGTCATAACTTTTCTTCCAAGGAGTAAGCGTCTTTTAATTTCATGGCTGCAATCACCATCTGCAGTGATTTTGGAGGCCCAAAAATAAAGTCTGACACTGTTTCCAATGTTTCCCAATCTATTTCCCAGGAAGTGATGGGACCAGGTGCCATGATCTTCGTTTTCTGAACATTGAGCTTTAAGCGAAATTTTTCACTCTCCTCTTTCACTTTCATCAAGAGGCTTTTTAGTTCCTCTCCACTTTCTGCCATAAGGGTGGTGTCATCTGCATAGCTGAGGTTACTGATATTTCTCCCGGCAATCTTGATTCCAGCTTGTGCTTTTTCTAGCCCAGCGTTTCTCATGATGTACTCTGCAGAGAAGTTAAATAAGCAGGGTGACAATATACAGCCTTGATGTACTCCTTTTCCTATTTGGAACCAGTGTGTTGTTCCATGTCCAGTTCTAACTGTTGCTTTCTGACCTGCATACAGATTTTTCAAGAGGCAGGTCAGGTGGTCTGGTATTCCCATCTCTTTCAGAATTTTCCACAGTTTATTGTGATCCACACAGTCAAAGGCTTTGGCATCATTAATAAAGCAGAAATAGATGTTTTTCTGGAACTCTCTTGCTTTCTCCATGATCCAGCGGATGTTGGCAATTTGATCTCTGCTTCCTCTGCCTTTTCTAAAGCCAGCTTGAACATCTGGAAGTTCATGGTTGATGTATTGCTGAAGCCTGGCTTGGAGAATTTTGAGCATTACTTTCCTAGTGTGTGCTGCTACTGCTAAGTCGCTTCAGTTGTGTTGTCTGACTCTGTGCAACCCCACCAGGCTCCGCCATCCCTGGGATTCTCCAGGCAAGAACACTGGAGTGGGTGTGTTCATTTCCTTCTCCAATGCATGACAGTGAAAAGTGAAAGTGAAGTCACTGAGTCGTGTCCAACTCTCAGTGACCCCATGGAATGCAGCCTACCAGGCTTCTCTGTCCATGGGAGTTTCCAGGCAAGAGTACTGGAGTGGGGTGCCATTGCCTTCTCTGCCTAGTGTGTGAGACAAGTGCAACTGTGCGGTAGTTTGAGCATTCTTTGGCATTGCCTTTCTTTGGGATTGGAATGAAAGCTGACCTTTCGCAGTCCTGTGGCCACTGCTGAGTTTTCCAAATTTGCTGGCATATTGAGTGCAGCACTTTCACAGCATCATCTTTCAGGATCTGAAATAGCTCAACTGGAATTCCATCACCTGCACTAGCTTTGTTCGTAGTGATGCTTTCTAAGGCCCACTTGACTTCACATTCCAGGATGTCTGGCTCTAGGTGAGTGATCACTCAATCGTGATAATCTTGGTCATGAAGATCAAGACATGTCCAATTCTTTTGCTACCCCCATGGACTGTTTGTTGTTTCCCAGGCTCCTCTGTTCATGGGATTTCCCAGGCAAGAATACTATAGTGGGTAGCCATTTCCTTCTCCAAAGGATCTTCCCAACCCAGGGATTGAACCTATGTCTCTTGCATCTGCAGGCAGATGCTTTACCAATGAGAAACCATGGAAGCCCATAAAACACCTCAGACTACTGCACAAGACTTGGAAAATTCACATATAATCTGCTGTTAGCTTTATCTGTTAAGATATGGCTTGCAATAGTGTGGGGTATTTCAAAAAGTCTTTATTATCTAAGGAAACAACAAAGACTTTTTAACATTATCTCAATAATCTTCTAAACATAGCTGAAAGGCAACAGCAATTTTTACTGATGAGAAAACAATTACAAAGGAAGCTAAGTGACTTACTTAAAGTTATTAAGTTAATCAGTTAATTACTAATTCAGCTGACATTTGACACTGTTGATATCCTCCTTCCTAAATTGCTTTCTCTTGACCTCTCTGACACTAAACCATTCTTACTCTTTTCCTTTTCTTATGAATTTAAACTTCTTTACCAGCAATCCTAAAGGAAATCAATCCTGAATATTCATCAGGACTGACGCTGAAGCTGAAGCTCCAATACTTTGACCAGCTGATGTGAAGAACTGACTCACTGGAAAAGACCCTGATGCTGGGAAAGACTGAGGGCAGGAGGAGAAGGGACGACAGAGGATGAGATGATTAGATGGCATCACCGACTCAATGCACATGAGTTTGAGCAAGCTCTGGGAGTTGGTGATGGACAGGGAAGCCTGGCAAGCTGCAGTCCATGGGGTCACATAGAGTCGAACCCAATGGAACAACAACAACCAGGGAATGGTCTAATTTTAAATCTATTTATTTGAATTGTCTTTGTCAATGTATCTATATGTGCATAGGTATATCTACATACTTTTTGAAGTTCTTTTCCATTTAGAGACATATTTATTATAGTAGTTAAAAGCATGAACTCTGGACCCAGAATACATGTACTTTCAAATCCTGGCTCTGCTACAGGCTAGATGGGTGACCTTCAGTCAGTCACTCAAACTTTCATTACCTTGGATTCTCTACCTGTAAGATTGGGAAAATAATAGTACCTACTCTCAGAAGGTTGTTCTGAGGGTTACAAGATAAACTATTTATAAAAATGCTTAGAACAGTGCCTGGCAAATAATATATTAATACTCAATGTTAAGTATTATTAATAGCATTATTTCATATGCACATTTTCATGTAACTATGCAATGTTTCATTGGCTTAGTCAATTTCATCTTGCATAATTTTAGAAGACCTCATAGGAGTTTGGAAAAAAATCACTAAAAATTAAAAACAGGAGGTAGATCCTACCCATAATTTTTGTTATTCAATGGTATTTTTCAAACTCCCTCATTGTTTCAACTCTTCCCTTTCCCACCTCATTCTAGACTCCTTTTTTCCTCCAGATTATTGCTACAACCCCAGCCCAGGCACATGGCACCTCGTAATATTTTAATGGAGCTCATGTAGGACGCATGGTAAACTAATAAAGCCCCCACCGAAGTAAAATGATGTGTGTTAGATCACAACGAACCTAGCGATGTCTTGTACATGGTGCCTCTGTATAAATGTCATGTAGACAGATGAAATGAGGTGGGTATGGGGACTATACAGAAGAGGAGGCTGAAAGCACACTGAGGCCAGGCTGAGAAGGGATCTAGGCACCATGCTTGAGTTTAGGATTGATCTTATAAGCTATGGAGGGTCAATACATTTTTCTGAGTTATAAAAGTGGGACAGGAAAAAGGCAAAGCTATTTGGAGGCTAAAAGAGCAGTTTATAGTTTTCTCACTATTCAATAGTAAAGTTCATTTCTCTTTAGCCCTGCCACAACTGTTTCAGAGCGATTCCTTTTCTTACCTGTCCCTCCACAAGGAAGCTTTTTAAAAACACAGTATTTCCTTTTGTACTTTGTTTTAATAAGAAGCTTTTTCTAAAGGGTTCACTCATATCTCGTTTTAATTGCTTTTTTGTTTTATAATATTAAAGAGAAACAACGTATGTCCAAGATTACCCTATCTGAAAGTCAGGTAGTTGCTAGTAGCCTGGGAAGTCTAGACCTGAGCTAACTGTGAGTTCCAGCTGGTCATTTTCACAATAATCACCTATCTCTGAAAGCAATCTATATAAGAACATACAATTGCCGACCAACTTGCTTCTGCAACACTGGAACTGCGGTCTCAGTGATAGCCACCCTTCAGAATTGTGGTCCTTCACCTGGGAAACAAGCAGGTTCTGTTGACAGAGATTTAAAGAGAGATCGATAGGCAGCATCACCACCTTGATCAAACCTTTCACAGTCTACCTGGGGTGTTGTTACCCCAAAAGGGAAAGAGAACGATGAACTGCAGTACTTCAATAAAACTTCCAAAGAGGAGGTTCCAAAGGATTTCTGTGTTAGCATCATTATAGTATAGTCATAGTGAATAGCAACTCATCGGGGACCTTTCTCCATAATGGCTTATTCCAAATATTTACTTCATTTTTCTCATATCTCAAATCCCAGCAGAATTACAATGTTCTCACTGACTTATTGAAAATTACTGCAGAAATGATGTTCTCGGTATGAGCGATATTGCATTTCCTCCTCCAATTACAGCCTTACATTGTGTTTCTTTTTAATTTTGTTTTTTTATTATTATTATTATTTTCTCTCTGAATCGATCCTCCACATCTACAAAGGTAGCTTGATATTTTCTTTCCCAAGTTCTCACAGTGATGTTCTCTGGCAATATAGGCTGGAAGGAAATCTCTCTCTTGGTCTCATTTCCCTCACTACAGAAGTAAGTCTACTGGTATGCCTCATCCACAAAAAGGTAATGGGAATGTTTTCCTGCCACATGAGTCAATCGTGATGCAAGAGGAGTGAAAGGCCAGGCCAGATGGCAACTGTCACAGGCTGCTGGGTATACTGCCAGGATCACAGAGGCTAAAGCTGGGCCAGGTGTCACAGCTCAAAATGAGGCAACTGGGGACTCCACGAAATGACTTTAAGGCCAGGATGACAGGAGACCAACAAAACACTTTTCCAACAAACTGAGAATGTAATAACTTGCACCCTTGTCTTTACTAGCGGACTTCTATTTGCAATGGTGAACTCTAGATTGCTTGGAGGAAATGATACATTAGAGTAGATTTCTCTTCTGAAACCCTTTGGACAAGGCTAATGAAGCAGAAACTAGGTGTAAGTATGCCACAAGAAAGTGGGGAAGAGGCAGGTTGGTAGTGAGGAGCTGGCTGAGGCCAGGCAAATGCAATGCAGCTTGTTTAGCTTCTGCTCCCATGTACAGTGAGGGCCTGCACTGTACTATGGATGCCAAGTGCCCCAAAGAGAATCAGATGCGAGTCTTGTCCAGAAGGATCTTGCCTGGTGTGAAATCCAATCTCTGCTATGTCATCAAGAGTTTATTTAGGCTTCCAGGGGGCTTTATTTAATGTTACACTCACTTCTGAGGACAGAAATTAAGAACTCCTTTTGAGTCAGAAGCACTGTCATTTGCAAAGACCTCCATGAATCATGCAAACTAGAGATTCATCAGAGAGCTCATTCCCAAAATAGGAACTGCTCTAAGAAGAGACAGCCCTAAAAGCCATCATGTGCTGTGCTTAGTCGCTCAGCCGTGTCTGACTCTTTGCGACCCCATGGACTGTAGCCCGCCAGGCACCTCTGTCCATGGGGATTCTCCCAGGCAAGAATACTGGAGTGGGTTGCCATGCCCTTCTCCAGGGGACCTTCCCAGCCCAGGGATGGAACCCAGGTTTCCCACATTGCAGGCAGATTCTTTACTGTCTGAGCCACCAGGGAAGCCAAAGAATACAGGAGTGGGTGGCCTAGCCCTTCTCTAGTGGATCTTCCTGACTCAGGAATTGAACCGGGGTCTCCTGCATTGCAGGTAGATTCTTTACCAGCTAAGACAGCAGGGAAGCCCCCAAAGTCACCATAGGTATCCTACTTACTGAAAGGGCAGGCCTTCCCTTCCATCTTCTCTGTGTGAGACAGAGTATTAGCCCTAAGCCCCTGGCCCAGCCCCAAAGCAACATCATGGAACATACACGAACCCCGCAAGCTCATACTCTCTGCTAGGGGCTGGGGACCTAACCGTAATTACCACCACTTGCTAAATTTCATCTTTACGGAAAGTATAATAAAAAGGTGGCTCTCTTTCTGAGAAGCAGTTGTTAAGAGTAATCATGCTTGAAATCATGATAGAAATGCAAACCCGAGGTTGCTGGTTAGTGAACAAAAGGAAAAGGAGAGCCCAGCAGAGCCAGCCAGTTACCTTGGGAAGCTCTCAGAGCCCCACCTGCTTTAACTCATAGACATACTCCTTCTCTCAGTACATCTCTTCACATTTCCTATTCCACATGCCGCCCTATCCTCTCTCTCTCTCTTACTCCATCTCCTTTCCCCATTTCTTCTTCTCTATACTCTCCTAGCATCTTACTAGAGGATGGAAGTACTAATTAGACTCAGAGTAGTCTGCTCATCCATGGCTGCTGATGGACTGTGCATATCCATTCCAACATCAAACACAAATGAATTTGGGATCATCCCCTCAATCAGATTACCAATGCCCCTGCTTCCCTCCATTAGCACTAACAACCAAGAAATGACCATAGAAATTCAGACTGGATGTCTGGTATATGGACTTCCTGTGCTTGGTTCCCATGGTAACAGAGATCTGTCACAAGAATAGGTGTTACACATCTATGCAAACTGGCTGCCAAAGCTTTCAACCCAGACAGCAAAGAGATGGGTTAGTAGAGGCCAGCCCTCAGAGTTTGCTGGGCCTGCAGAGCCTGGTGGTGGTTTAGTCACTAAGTCATGCAACCCCACAGACTGTAGCCCGCCAGGCTCCTCTATCCATGGGATTTTCCAAGCAACAATATTGGAGTGGGTTGCCATTTCCTCCTCCAGGGGATCTCCCCCATGCAGGGATTGAACCCAGGTCTCCTACACTGCAGGTGGTCTCCTGCCTTGCAGGCAGATTTTTTACTGACTGAGCCACCAGAGAAGTCTGGCAGATGTCAAAAAATCAGTAGGCAAGGAGGGGACCAAGAGACCTGTGCCACCACAGCAGACATCAGATAAAAAAAAAACGTGTCAAGGTAACTACTCAACTTGGTCAGGAGAATCCAAGCAGACAGGGGCCACAGAGAGCCAGGGATCCTACAGTTGGAGGTGGTCGGACCACAGGAAGGCAAGGTACAATGAGCCTTTCCTGATCTGAGTTTCAGGGCAGCATCTCCAGGATTTATTTAATAGCTGCCATCATTCACAACAACAGAGACTGCATTTCAGGAGCTGTGAAGCAGTTCTAGACCCCAGTGTAGATTTGCAAAGCTTTTGGGGGTGCTTTAAGATGAGATGGAAAGCTGTGTTTGACAGGCCAACAAAGATAAGCCAGCAAATCTTGGGTATTGTAGGGTGGATTACCTTGTTTTCACATGCTTATTAACAAAGTTAAGCAAAGCAAGTGAAAGAATGGCTGATGTTGCCTTGCTCTTCTTTTCATTTCTCTCTGTGGGCCAGCAACCAAGTAGGAGGCCTTTTAAACATGAAAACACTTCATGATTTTCATCTAGCTAGGAGAAGGCCCCTCTGGGCTGAGTGGGGATGCCATAATTCTTCAGCATAGCCTAGAGTGAAACACATGTCTGAAGAGGGCATTGAGGAGAGAGGCTGACCAGCAGGACTTTTTAAAATTTTCCGCCTTCTTTCATTCTTAGGCAGCCCTCAGAGTCAAATGAGGGCTAATACATACACCAAAGGCAAAGAGAGATTTTTAGAGGAGCCATGCCACTGCTCTCCATGATTGGCCTGGATAATCAAGAGCTGACTGTAAGCATTTGGATCCTAGGGAAACAAAACTAAGTTTTATAAACACCTTCTCAGTCTTGTTTTAAGGGGAAAAAGCCTAATACCGGTTTGTATGACATTTATCAACATTAGGGTTTTTAGGACACATTAGGCAGTGTCACAAGTCAGAGCAGATTGGATTCATTAATGGAATTGGTCTGCCTCTCTAAACATCACAGCAACTTTTTAGTAACAAGAAACCTTACTTCCTCCACTTATTTGAGCTGGAAAATTAATGTAGTGTGCTTCTGAAGAAACACATAATGTACATGATGAATTTTCATCATCTTGCTGCAAAGTGATTCTTTATGTTCTTATTCCAAATTTACAGCAAGTAAATTTAACATTCCAAAGCTGCTGAGCCTTTTTAAGACCTCACTATCAATTTGTGGGGCGCTTTAACTGATTCTGACCTGGAATTGATTAGTGCTTTCTGAAAACCGCACGTGTAGCAAATTGCTGCACTTTAAGATAAATCAAGTTATTTGGGGAAGTTACACTTTAACTATTCACATTTCATTCTAAGGAGAAAAACACAGCCTTTACCTGGATATCCTCCAGAGGGTCAGGGACCCAAACTGGCACTCTGATTTTCATAGGAAAATTGTAATCAGAGTTAACAATCTCCACTGGTAACTAGGAGTCCACGCTGACAAGCCCCTGGGCAGAGCTGATTTTAAAGTTACTCACTGATCTTTGGTCAAAAGTCACAGGCCACAAAAAGGCATCTCAGAGCACTATGAACACTTAGGGGATATTCTAAGCAGATGTTTCGTTTCCTTTTTAAAAATAATACTGAGATATAATTACCATAATATAAAATTCACCCCTTTAAAGTATACAATTCTGTGAGTTTTGGTATATTCACAAAGATGTATAACCATCACTGCCATCTGATTCCAAAACATTTTAACCACTCCAAAAAGCAACCTTGGACACATTAGGAGTCACTTCTCATTCCCCTTCTCCCCACTCCCAGCCCTGGCAAGCCCTACTCTTTCTGTCTGCATGGATTTGCCTCTTCTGGACAATCATTCCTTTTTGCATAAGGGGTTTTGACTTTTATTTTGTTTTTTAAGTAACCACTGGATTTTCCCCTTCAGGAAACAATAAATCAGTAGGAAATGTTGAGGTGGTTCCATTGAAAATTTACGTCTTTGAACAAACCAGCCTGAGAATTTCCTTGTGAGAAACTTCCCTTAGGGCCTTCACTTCTGGACGCAGACAGGTGTTGACAGACCGCACTGCTTGAGCACAGACCTTCCCACCAGGTATACTTCGATTTCCGGAAGTGGGAGGGTCTTATTTTGCTAATTGTTAGAGACAGGGTAGATTTGCATATCTCAAAGTCAGTCCCAGTCTGTTTGTAGGAAGTAGTATAGCCAAGTAGACTCCAAAATCTAGGTCCAAACCATAGCTCTACCGCGTTTTATGTATTCCAGCTGTGTGACTATGGGCAAGTTTTAATGACCTCTCTGAGCCTGTTTGTCACCTGTGAAAAAGAAAGTAGTATGTACCTCACAGGATTCATTTTGAGGACTAAATGAGATACAGATAGCTAGACAGATAGATGTGAATATAGATATAGATAACTTGGTACTAGAGCAGGTATTTGCAATATCTCATTAAATATCTCAAATTAAATGCCTATTAGGTGCCAGATACAGGTTTTTAATTCACTGGTTACTCACTTTCCATTAAAAGGAAAGATGAGATTCTGAATACAAGGATTGGCAATGCCTATAAAAGATATTGATGTAATAAGATGACATGATGTCAGAGCAAGTAAAAGACTGCTATCACACCAGTAAACACTAGCTTCAGATTAATTTCTTGACAAGCAAGGCAAGTTGACATTCTCAGGAAATTAAAATTCAACATGTTCTTTCTGTGAAGACTACTACAGTCCATGAAAATCAATATGTTTCACCCAGATTATACAGCAATCAGTTTCTCCAGTAAAACAGCAATAGCTATTCATGCAGAGCATAATATAAAATCTATAGATCAATAAGCCCTGTGACTCATAAAAGTTACAGTAAATCGCCAGGGACAAAAGATCTAGAAAAGATAAATGTCTATCATCAAAAGATTCCTTTAAACACAATCCTGTCAAAATAAAGAATACATATTTTATAAAGTATGTGTGAAATTCCAACAGGATTTTAAAACACAGTTAAGCATGTATCTTCACTAATAAAAGTTCCAAGTCGAATAGTTTATAACTGTATACACAGTCCATCTGGTAGGTGGACAAAAACAAGGGAATTACCATAGGTCTCTACCTGTAGTGATTATTTACCTACATCAGGTTTAATGAGCAATAACTTGATGCTTAATACTGTTTATAGCAATAGAATATAATCACAAAGCAGTGGGTTCCCAACAGAATTCCATTTCTATAGGATTTCCTATAATCCTTAAGAACTAGGGTCATTTGAATCTCTGGTCCACAACTACCTGAACCTCATAAAATTACACCCAGGAAAAACAGACTGGAGCTACTAACATTTATCAATATCAAAGGAATGAGGATTAGGATACAACTGTGTATCAATAACCCGATATGGGAATGTATATTTTTTTTCTTTCAGCTGCTGCTGCTGCTGCTAAGTCGCTTCAGTCGTGTCTGACTCTGTGCAACCCCATAGACGGCAGCCCACCAGGCTCCCTGGGATTCTCCAGACAAGAACACTGGAGTGGGTTGCCATTTCCTTCTCCAATGCATGAAAGTGAAACGTAAGTCGCTCAGCTGTGTCCGATTCTTAGCGACCCCATGGACTACAGGTTACCAGTCTCCTCCGTCCATGGGATTTTCCAGGCAAAACCATCTAAAAGAAACACTCCTGGATTCTAGCTATGTTCTGAGGGTCCCATGGCAGAGTGAATCGCTGTATAATACTAACTTTTTGGAAATTTTTCTGGAAAAAAAAATCTGGTCTTTAGTTCTTCCAGCAAACAGGCTTTGATTTTAAACAGAAAGAACACTGAACAAGTGGTGAAGAACTCCTGGGAATTCAGTTAACCATTTCCCTCCAGCACAAAGAAGTTTTGAACAAGGTGGTAGAAGGCTAAATGCCACATGGAAGCAAGGCCAGTCCCCTGCTTCACAACTTACCTCTTCCCTAGCCTGTCCTATCCTATCCTGCTGTGTGTGTGCTAAGTCACTTCGGTGGCATCCGATGCTCTGCGACCCCATGGACGCCTGACAGGCTCCCTCTGTCTGTGGGATTCTAGCCTATCCTATCCTAAATCTGGCTTCTGGCCCCATCTCTTGCTCCTGTGTGCCTAGAATACAGCAAGGGTCATATGCTACTTACAGCTGTTGTCAGCTAGATATGTGATGTTAGGCAAATTACCTTTTTCTTCTTTAGTTAGAAGAAAATTGCTTTACAATATTGTGTTGGTTTCTGCCATACACAAACATGAATCAGTCATAGGTATATATATGTCCCCACCCTCTGGAACCTCCCTCCCACATCCCACCCCATCCCACCCCTCTAGGTTGTCACAGAGCACCAGGTTTGAGCTCCACATCATACAGCAAATTCCGACTAGCTATCTATTTTGCATACGGTAATGTATATGATTCCATGCTACTCTCTCAGTTCCTCCCACTCTTACACCGTTGTGTCCATAAGTCTGTTTTCTATGTCTGCATCTCTATTCCTAACCCATAGATAGGGTCATCAGTACCATCTTTCTAGATTCCATATATATGCAGGCAAATTACCTCTGATGCCAAACCTCAAACCTGCTCTTTTCCTTCCTCCTCACCATTCTACTACTACCTTACATTTCTTCGGTTTCCAAAGCATTCAAAAATGCAGACACCAAGGCTCAGTTCAGTCCAGTCACTCGGTCATGTCCAACTCTTTGTGACTCCATGCACTGCAGTACCCCAGGCCTCCCTTTCCATCATCAACTCCCAGAGTTTACTCAAACTCATGTCCACTGAGTCAGTGATGCCATCCAACCATCTCATTTTCTGTCATCTGCTTCTCTTCCTGCCTTCAATCTTTCCCAGCATCAGGGGCTCTTTTCAAATGAGTTAGTTCTTCGTATCAGGTGGCCAAAATATTAGAGTTTCAAGCTTCAGCATCAGTCCTTCCAATGAATGCTCAGGACTGATTTCCTTTATGATGGACTGGTTGGATCTCCTTGCAGTCCAAGGGACTCTCAAAGTCTTCTCCAACACCACAGTTCAAAAGCATCAATTCTTTGACGCTCAGCTTACTTTATAGTCCAACTTTCATATCCACACATGACTACTGGAAAAACCAGAGCTTTGACTAGACAGACCTTTGTTGGCAAAGTAATGTCTTTGCTTTTTAATATGCTGTCTAGGTTGGTCATAACTTTCCTTCCAAGTAGCAAGCGTCTTTTTATTTCATGGCTGCAGTCACCATCTGCAATGATTTGGGAGCCCAAGAAAATAAAGTCTGTCACTGTTTCTACTGTTTCCCCATCTATTTGCCATGAAGTGGTGGGACCAGATGCCATGATCTTAGTTTTCTGAATGTTGAGCTTTAAGCCAACATTTTTACTCTCCTCTTTCACCTTCATCAAGAGGTTCTTTAGTTCTTCGCTTTCCGCCCCTAAGGGTGGTGTCATCTGCATATCTGAGGTCATTGGTATTTCTCCCAGCAATCTTGATTCCAGCTTGTGTTTCATCCAGTACAGCATTTCTCATGATACTCTGCATATAAGTTAAATAAGCAGGGTGACAATATACATCCTTGACATATTCCTTTACCGATTTGAAACCAAGTTCAGAGCAGAGGAATGACTTGCTCAAGTTTGCACAGTCTATAAATACAAAAATCCCTAGATGTTCAGAAGAATGTGTGCATAGTAATAATGAAGAGTGTCATCAGGGAAAGCCCACTGACCAGGCAACCACTGCAAAGAGGCTTCATTTTGACAAATTTTATTTTGTCAGTGTCCCAGTGTTCACCTGACTCATGCTAAGAAAGATCCCAAGTAACTGGCATATGCAACCAGAATGTCTAAGTATTCATTTGCGATATGAATTATTACTACTAGGGAGACTAGATTCTCATATTCCTGGCCATATCTCCACTGACAAGCTACATGAAAAGATGAATTATAATCAGAGGATTGATTAGTGAGTCGAAATCATTACCAGATGAGTCAGGGCAATCACATTCAGTGGTATCAGGTCTTTGTAATCTAATGAACCATCTCCGCAATGAAAATAAACCTGCTACAGAAACTGGCCCTTAGACAGAAGCAGACAGGCTCTGCAGAGTGCCCTCAATTACTCTCTCCAGCCTCTGTTCTCCTCGACATATCACTTCTTTAACAATGTTAATACCTTCCGGTGACACCTCTCTGCTTTGATCTATTGCATCTTGTTTCAAGTTTAATTATCAGAGAACAACCTATTTTCAGAGTCTTCAGGGGACACCTGTCACCTCCATGGACCGCCAACCGAGACCAGGTCCTTTGATTCTGAGTCTGAAAGGCTTTCAACTACACCTTGCTGCCTCACCATCAAACAGGATGATGCTATATCCTTCACAGGGTTGTTCCAGGAGCAAAATGAAACAAATACAGAAATGCTTTTAAAGGACCCTGCAAACACAAGCTATTATCATCTGAAAAAACACAAATGGATCATTTTGCTATTCTTCAACTTTACCAAATAAAGTTGTAAATGAGACCAGAGCGCACTTGGTGGAAGAATTTCCCAAAGGGAAAAATTTCCAGTCAGCTAAAAGCTTGGGGGAACTCCTGCTAAACTGTGGCTTTTATTTAAGCTCCCCAAGGCTATTACTTATTTCCAAAACAATGCTGATGCAAGGGATACAATGAAATGAGGTCAATGAGGGCAGATTCCTCCCCAGACGGGACTGGGAGAAGTCTAGGGGAATCAGTGCATCAGTTATTAACTGATAAGTTAGGAGTCAACTGGCTGGATTACATAGAAGAAATGGAGATCAGCCATACACACACATACACACACACACACACACACACACACACACACACACACACACACACATACTAGCTGATTTATGAGAGAGAAAAAGGAGGAAGAGGAGGAGAGAGAATGAAAATGAATGATAAAGCCCCAAGAAAGAAGTATGTGCAGCAAAGAAGTCCTGGATTTTAGCAAGCATCAGAGGCAAAGAAAGAACCTGTTCCTCTCCTACCAGCCACAAGAAGCATCTCTCCCTGGGAAGAGGGGCCGATCGTTTCCTCAGGAGATTGATTACACTCACACTGACCATTTAAAAGCTGGCCTCCAATTATATTCATCACATTTCATTTCAAACTCTTCTTCTTTGATTGTCATGTGTCATCCTCCAAGTTGGAGGTGGGGGACATAAAAGGCTATGTTATTATAGGAGATGAAACATCCTTATCTTTCAAAAGATATGTTTTCTGCTAGAAATTTCTTTACTCCAAAAATGCTCACTTAAAAAAAAATTCCCTTTGGCAGCAGAAAAACCAGAGGTAAATAAAGGTTAAGCTGGTCACTTGCTACACCCTTATACTACACGCCTATTGGTGTGTTCAAAGGCATGTCCACAATTAGGCTGTCAGATATGACATCATATCTACATATGATAATAGATTTTAAAGAGACGAAAACCAAACCTTAAAGGTCAACTAGGAAAATACTGCCTTCCAATCTTTGAATCGTTATGTACAAAGAAATGAGAACAGGAGGCTATTTCTTCTAAAGAAAGATCCGAAGTCAAAACACACAGTATGGATAACCCCGTGAAAGGAATGGGAGTTAAGTCGTAAAAAGCAGGGAGGGCCAAGGTTATGCCAGAAAGTGCGCATAGGGCAGGCTCTCAACAAAGGCAGTGTCTCCTCCATCCATCCTAAGTGACTAGACTGCCATGTGGATGAGGGTTCCACTTCATTAGTGCTTTGACCCTTTCTCTGAATCTGATGACCTTTGAGCATCACTCCCGCCATTTTGTGAATAATAGAGACTTTTTCTCTACAGAGTTCTCCTGACTTGGCGCCTTTTAAAGCAAGCAGAGACAGCCCCTCTCTTCCAACAAGCACTCTAGGAGAATACAAGGAGCAGCTATTCTGCTGGGGGAGGGGATGATTAGGAGGTGGGGGGAGAAACAGCAAATGACCTCGTGTTGTATCTACCCTGGAAGCCCTTCCTCTAAGACACACAGGCCACCTAGCACTCACCTAGCTACTCTCAGACACCACAGGATTACAACGAGATATTTGAGCAGGAAGACTGCCATTCATGCACGTAACTGCACACTTTTCTATGCCAAGGATACCTGCCAGACACAAACATTTAGCGGTTTAGCCTCTCTCTTAACTTTAACTCATGTTTGTGTCTCTCCTCATAAGCCAGGGCCCAGGTGTCCTCTCAATACAGAGAAGCTCAGTAACAATTTTTTTTTCTCACTTATTTTATCTGGATGCAGTGCAGAGATAGATCATTGCTTTGGAGTCAGGGAACACATGTATTCTAGTCGTACTTCTGCTGTGAAAAAAGCTGTGTCTTTAGGCCAGTCTCTTCCCCTCTCCAGACTCCATTTCCTAGCACCCTCACAAAGGTATGTTCTCTCACTTCATTCAGCTCTCCTTTCAAATACTACTTCATTGGAAAGGCTTTTCTGACCACCCTCTCTAACATCTCATCACCACCCACCTCACTCTTTTACTTGAGTCTGCCTTACCTTTACATCATAATAGCACTTGGCACAAATTTTCAATTGCCTTATTTACACATTTCCTTGTTTGCTGTCTCCTTGCCCTCCACCTCCTCACCTGCCAATAGAATTTGAGTTCTAGTAAGGCAGAGATTTTTTTCATCACTGCCTCCCTCCCCTGCTAGAGCCCTAGCTTCAGGGCACAGTGTCTATCACACAGTAGGTGCCAAAAGTATCTGTGGAATTAAAAATTAAAAGCATAGTAGATGCTCAATAAATGTGTATAGAGTGGGACAATTAAAGCAGTGAAATGGATGAACGGAAGGTCCTTCCCAAAGTAGAAAGTCTACAGACCATGGCATCTGCATGTCCTGATAAGAATTTGGTACTCAAGCAGGCACCTCCACATCTGCTCCCAAGAGCCAGAGAGACAGCTCAGGCATTTGTCTCCCCTGGGTTCCTAGAGCTCAGAGCAGGGCTGTCCGGCACCTCTCCAAGCTGGACACCAGAGGGCAGTAGACCCACACTTACTGCTTCCATCCAGCAGAGGGCCAGAGGCAGGGAGAATCCAAGTTCTGAAGAAATGGCAGGACTCGGGCGTTCAATTGGCATGTCAGGAACGGCGCCTAACTGGCCCCTGACGTGAGGAGCTCTAGACTGCGGGACAAAGGGTTCAGTAAAGACTCCATTCAAAATTGGTAACATGGAACTCCAACGTGAACAACAGACCCCGAAACCATCTGCTCTTGCCAAAGCCAGGACGGACTCCATGGCCAGCTGCCAGAAGTGTCCCGGGTTGCTCTATACACACTAGAGGAGGAAGCCACGTTTCCTTATAACAAAAGCCCATTATGTAAAGGGCTGCCAAATGCAATCTTCTTTTTGATGTGTTCTCTTTAATTAGAGTAATGTAATAAAATGATAATGATAATCTTTTAGTTTAATGCTCATCCCGAGTTCCCCCTCACCCAGAAAAAAAGCCAACTCCTGGCATCAAAGTAAGCTGACATTACAAGCTGATTATTTGCCTCTCCAAGAAATTTATCATTGTGACTTGCTAAAAGTACACTTTAATTAAAATACTGTACCCATTATAAACTGGGGCTTCTTTTTTTAAAGAGTATAATTAAATCCAAAAATTGAGCACTTGGCTACAATATTAAAGGTATGTATGAAAAAATATATAAAGTAAACCTTATGACAGTTAATACGTATGGGCAGATGTACATACTTCTATTAAGAAATTTAAGGCCTTAATGAAAATCCAAAACCATTCAATATGTGAATTTCAATTGTGATGTCATATTCTATTGGTTTTGAATTCTTAGCGCCTATAATGTACGTATTTAATTTTAACCATTCCTTCCTGTGAAATAACAGGTTTGATGCTCTTAGTAACTATAGTCCCAGTCTTATGCCTAAACAGATTTTCTTTATATTTTCCCCCTAATTCACCAAACCCAAAATATCCAAATTCTACTCCCTGGATACATCCTTTTATGGACTCCAGTGTTACACATAACCCCTCAGGCCACCAACTGCAGTCTGCTCAAAATACTAACAACCTCTATATATTTGTGTGGCAAACCAATAATCTCTAGCTTCAGAACTACATCACTGCCTGGGACCTCTGAGAGGCTTCTGTATGGTGTTTCTTCTATAAACCTGCAGAGCCTCGCTGTAAGCTTTTGATGAATTAAAGTATTCATTTGGAACTAGATAAGCTTAGCAGGCTTGTCCCTACAAGTTCCTGTTAATAAAGTTGAGAGTGTTTCAACCCTCAGGAGGTAAAAAGAAAGAGCTGGTCCATCTTGGACTGTCGGAGGTGATCATTTTCAGGCGGCCCCCTGATAGTGTCAGCAAATGTATCCCCTTTAGCATCATTTAGGATGCTAATATAGGAGACTTCTCCTCCATCTACATACGACACAGCAGAATGAAAGAAAAAAAATAAACAGCTCTAAACTTACATAAATAACTCCACAGAAAATTCAAAAAGCAAAGCCTTTTCAAAAGCATTCCTTTTTCCTATGCACAAGACATGTGCAGAAAGCTGGTTCCATTTAGCGTTTTTACCCCAGCTGCCCTAGATTCACAGCACCTGGACAGGGTGTGGACGCCACTAAGCACTGCTTGGTGTCTGCTCCATTTTTAAACTTCTTATCATTTCTACAGAGGCTTTAGTTTTTAATCAAAAGAACAGGAAGTAAGCTGAAAGCAATAAAACACAGAACAGAGCAGGGCCTGTGAATTCCAGGAAAAAAACCTAAGTGCTTGAGAATGTCCCTAAGCACAAAGGAGGCCTCCTTTGTGTGAAAGTTGCGAAGAAGGAGCTGGAGGAGCAGACAGCTAAATATAGCTTACTGAAAATACACAAAGTCTACACCCCGGTCAGTAACCTTTTGAGCCTTGAAGGCACCTAGATTTGGGGGACCGGAGGAGTGTACAATTCGTACTGCTTTATTTTTTCTACTCCTTCCTCCCAATACTTCTCCAGCTTTCTCCATTTTTCCTCTTCTCCTGCTTCCACTCATCGTCTGTTCCTTCTCAACCTTGTGGAAAAGGCCCAAACCCAACTACCCTGAATTGGGGTTGGAAACCTGCCTCCACGATGGCCTCAGGTATCTCAGAGCCTAAATGTATCTGAGCTCAAAAGCATATCCACTGTAAATGCCCTTCCATAGGACAGAAGGCTGGCTACGAAGCAGCAGAAGATGCTATCGGCTTCCTAGTCTAGTTTAAGGAATATGTAAAAATTTGGTGACTAGCAAGTAGGCAAACAAGTTCTAAGAGGCAGAAACAATATCTTTGTACTTGCTCCAGTCGCACATTTTTGCGTACCTCCATCTGAGTATATCATGATACACAGAAACTATTTACCTCTTAGTCTACCCCATTGGACTGTGAACCCTTAGAGGCTAGGGGCTTTGCTCTCTCATCTTTGTGTCTTAGTATTTACCTCAGAGCCTGACACACAAAGGGGCATTCGATAACTATTTACCTGAATCAAGCTCTGTTTCAAGAGTCAACAAAACACTGCCTTCAGCCTAAAATCTGCCAATTGAAAATAACCTAATGTGTGGATCATACAATGTTTTTAAAACCTTAGTAGTTAAGACACATATGATTATTTCACCTAGAAAACAACTGATATAATCAAAAGAAGCAAGGAACATTCAAAAAGTTGTTCTATTTCTCAGGAAAAATGTCCTTCAGAAACACTATCCTTTATCTGCCTGTCAGGAACCATGTTCTCCCCTTGTGGTAATTCACATAAAGTGGTCATAGCCATGAAAAACTACAAAGGCAGAGAGTCTGCTTATGCTTTGCTAGGATCAAATATTAAATAAATGGATAAGGGTCACACATGGTCCCAATTCCAAATTCATGTTGCAGTGCCTGGTCAAGGTGGGGTGAGACAAGAGAAAATTTCCAGCTTCTATTCTGAACAACCTGGCTCTGGTCCGATAAGATAGATTGTCATGAAAACTATCCAGTGAAATGTAATTTTTCATTCAAATCTTCAAAAAGAAAAAAACAGTGAAACAACTTTACTATCTTGCGTATGTATCTAAATACTTATGGACCTAAAAATTTGTTTTAAAAAGGTTATATTACAAGTAATATAAATTATCTTGAAGCTTTTGAAAAACACGTTATGTGCTAGAATACTATTCTACTTCCTTGTGCTGTTATGATATGAAAAATGGTGGGTCAACCCTCTCATAAGGACCTCAAATAAACAAGCATCATCTATATTGTACATGGAGTCAAGTACATTCCATGGAGCAAAAGTCCTCAGGGACATAGACTAGAGCCATTTAATAGTTTAAGATTTCAATAATTTATATTTTTACTTTTAAACTTAGAAGGCAGTGAGAAACATTTCAACATGATCAAGAAACTCATTTCTGAATGCTAAAGTATAAATACAAAATCAACCCTAAGCTGATACAGTTTAAGTATGAGTTTAAAAATAGAACTTTCCACCATATATGACAAATCCTTAAATGTGCCTGAAGACAAATGTACTGACAAGCTAGACATTTGCCATAGTAATACCAAGAAAGGGGTGCACTGGGAGAAAACAAATGGTTTTCAGTGAAAACATGGTAATTAGCAACTGGCTATACCTTATCTGGGATTCAAAACAGAAACTACTTAGAAGGAACCTACTTAAATTCTAGAACATTCTCTATTCCTATAGATCAGTTCAGTGTTTATTTAGATGAGGTTTCTCTAATATCTACTGCTTCAATTACTTGAGTAGCCACCAGTCAAATTAGGATTTCTAAGGACACATTTTTTTCAAATTACCCAAAGCTTGAAGGTGAAGGTGAAGTTGCTCAGTCGTGTCCGACTATTTGCGACCCCATGGACTGTAACCTACTAGGCTTCTCCGTCCATGGGATTCTCCAGGCAAGAATACTGGAGTGGATTGCCATTTCCTTCTCCAGGGGATCTTCCCGACCCAGGGATCGAACCTGGTCTCCCACATTGGAGGCAGACGCTTTAACCTCTGAGCCACCAGGGAAGCCCCAAAGCTTAAGTGGTACAATTTATAAATTGTCAGAGATAACTTTTTCTTTTTTGTTCAAGAAACCATAACACTATCCACTTTGCCTTCACCGTTAGCCTAACTAAATCTCATCACTACTACTTTTGAGTGACCACAGACAAGCCCAGTCCTACCTTGTCTCAGGATAATCTCCGAAACCAGGGAAGCTCGTAGAAAGCACAGTGCTCAGCATCAAGTCTCCCTGGGCTTCTAGTCCTGCTCTGACATTTTACTCCAGTTGCAGTAAGGGAGCCTCTAGTAACTCAATGAGATTTATATACCTTGGTCAGTTCCGGGAATCCTGCGCCTGTCCTTGACACTCTATCTTGCCTGACTCAGTTCTTGTCTTGATTTCCTGGCTAGAACTCTAGTTCTTCTGGATTCCCTTGCCGCTGCTCCTATGGTTCTGCCCTTAGAGCCAAGAATTAAAAATCCATGTTCTTAACTAGAGTCAGATGGGCTCAGCTGAAATCAGATATCCCAGTTGGGCGCAGGTCTATCTCCCTCCTAGACTCTGCACTCAAGAACAAAGACCTTAGTATATTCATCTTTATTCCATAGAACTGAACACAAGGTGCAGCGTATAGAAAGCCTAGAGAGGGCTGAACCAGTAGACCTCTACCATATTTATCATTTATTTCCATGTTTACTTCAACAGATGTTATCCTCATAAAGCTAAACTTCTGGAATTTTCTCTGATCGCCAGCCCCATGTTCCTGAGTTTCTTTAAAGGCTTAGGGACAAGTTTCTTAGTTTTTGTATCTAAAATACATAAATAATTGTTAAATCTTAGTTCTATTCTTCTTAAGTCTTCTCTGAAACCTCTCAACGTTATTAAGAAAAAAATTCCTACTTCCTGAAAAAAAATTGTAAGAAATTTCCCAACATCTCATGTTACAGATCTTTTCTCAATAGACTAAGTTTATCAAAACATCAAGAAATCCCTTTTATAATGCTTCTTTAGCACCGGTGAAGAAAGGTCTACTTCAAATTCAGCTGGAGCTCAGTAACACATTAAGATGGTACACTTCATTTTATATTTATCTGGCAAAAATAACAGAGCAAACCGGCTTTCCTTCACTGAAAGATCAGATTGCTAATAATTACAAGAGGTGCTGGTCAGATAGATGGTGCAATGATGGTGTTCATGAGAGAGGAGATCCTGGTATATGTGTTCTCAGATTTGCTGGCCCATTGATGCTAGCAAGAGAAGGAGGAGTAGGGCTCAGACCTCCAACAGCCAATACCAAGGCTCTTAAATATTGAGGACAGGCATTTGAACCCCATGGGACACAGGATGAACATGCTTATTTCAGGAACTTCTCTGATCCATCCAGGTTTTTTATTTACCTTTCCTGAATAGAACACCGACACTATCACACTGCCTGTGCTTTGTATGTGGAACAATCTGCAATCATGAGTTTTGTAAACAGCTAAGTTCAACTGTTGCTGTTGTTCCTGTTTTTGCCATAACTATAATAAACATATTTATATTATACACACACATATAAATAATATATATACACACACACCTTTTTTTTGACCGAATGGCATGTGGGATCTTAGGGTTAGTGTTGGGCATGTGGGACCTTAGTTCCCTGATTAGGGATCGAACCTAAACCCCTTAGAGTGGAAGCACAGAGTGCTAATCACTAGAGCACCAGGAAAGTCCCAATAAACACTATATTTTTTCAAAAGGCCAAAAACAAACAAAAAAATGACCTAAAAATGCATTCCTTTGAACACTACCCTTTATCTGCTACCTTCTTTTAGAAAGAAAATTGTCCTTGGAAGTGAAAGCCATTAGGTCCTCTAAATGTAGGTAGGAATTAGTATAATCTGGTGCTTCCTTCACTGGGAAAGAGCTGGGGTGGCATATAGAAGATGAAAGTGTGCAAAAAAGGGTGGTGGATGTTTTTATCTCAGGCCAACACTTGTTAAAGCAGGACATGGTACAAGCAGATCTGCTGCTGCTACTGCTAAGTCACTTCAGTCGTGTCCAACTCTGTGACCCCATAGACGGCAGCCCACCAGGCTCCCCCATCCCTAGGATTCTCCAGGCAAGAACACTGGAGCAGGGTGCCATTACCTTCTCCAACAAGCAGATCAGTCCTCATAATTTGTGGGTCCCAGTGCAAACAAGGCTTCCCCGGTGGCTCAGTCAGTTAAAAAAAAATCTGCCTGCAATGCAGGAGACCACCTGCAGCATAGGAGACCTGGGCTTGATTCCTGGGTTGGGAAGATCCCCTGGAGAAGGAAATGGCTTCTTGCCTGGAAAATGCCATGGACAGAGGAGCCCGGCAGGCTACAGCCCATTGGGTCTCAAGAGTTGGACATGACTTAGTGACTAAACCAACAAAAATGCAGGGCACCCTTTTGTTTAAAACATTAAGAATTGCAAGTGGACAACATTTAACCAAGTGCTATGCCCTCCTAAGCACAGGGCTCCATATGATTGTGCATGCATGAAAGCTAAGTCACATGCTGTTGAAGGATAGCCTGGAGAATTTTGAGCATTACTTTGCAAGCGTGTGAAATGAGTGCAATTGTGTGGTTCAGTTCAGTTCAGTTCAGTTTAGTTCAGTTCAGTTGCTCAGTCGTGTCCGACTCTTTGCGACCCCATGAATCGCAGCACGCCAGGCCTCCCCTATTCATCACCATCTCCCGGAGTTCACTCAGACTCATGTCCATCGAGTCCATGATGCCAACCAGCCATCTCATCCTCGGTCGTCCCCTTCTCCTCCTGCCCCCAATCCCTCCCAGCATCAGAGTCTTTTCCAATGAGTCAACTCTTATCATGAGCTGGCCAAAATACTGGAAGACCTTTAGAACAAACACCCCAAAAAGATGTCCTTTTCGTTATAAGGGACTGGAATGCTAAAGTAGGAAGTCAAGAAACACCTGGAATAATGGGCAAATTTGGCCTTGGAAAGCGGAATGAAGCAGGCAACGACTAATAGAGTTTTGGCAAGAAAATGCACTGGTCATAGCAAACACCCTCTTCCAACAACACAAGAGAAGACTCTATACATGGACATCACCAGATGGTCAACACTGAAATCAGATTGATTATATTCTATGCAGCCAAAGATGGAGAAGCTCTATACAGTCAACAAAAACAAGAGCAGGAGCTGACTGTGGCTCAGATCATGAACTCCTTATTACCAAATTCAGACTCAAATTGAAGAAAGTAGGGAAAACCGCTAGACCATTCAGGTATGACCTAAATCAAATCCCTTATAATTATACAGTGGAAGTGAGAAATAGATTTAAGGGCCTAGATCTGATAGATAGAGTGCCTGTTGAACATTCTTTGGCATTGCCTTTCTTTGGTATTGGAATGAAAACTGACCTTTTCCAGTCCCGTGACCACTGCTGAGTTTTCCAAATTTGCTGGTATATTGAGTACAGAACTTTCACAGCATCATCTTTTAGGATTTGAAATAGCTCAGCCGGAATTCCATCACCTCCACTATCTTTGTTCATAGTGATGCTTCCTAAGGCCCACTTGACTTTGCACTCCAGGATGTCTGGCTCTAGATGAGTGATCACACCATCGTGGTTATCTTGGGTCATTAGGATCTTTTTTGTATAGTTCTTCTGTGTATTCTTGCCACCTGTTCTTAATATCTTCTGCTTCTGTTAGGTCTATACTGTTTCTGTCCTTATTGTGTACATTTTTGCATGAAATGTTCTAATCTCTAATTTTCTTGAAGAGATCTCTAGTCTTTCCCATTCTATTGTTTTCCTCTATTTCTTTGCATTGATCACTTAGGAAGGCTTGGAATTTAACTAAATTAAAAAGCATCATTAAAGACCACCAATGCTTGAGAGAACTCCCAAACCAAACTGAACTCTACTTCTCATCCTAGGGGAAGGCTTAAATGGCCAATTAATGGGAGAAGTAAGCCTTTTGTTTAAGCACATCTACATGTCAATTTCAAATAGTCTAAGCTGAAATGACACCATCACTGCTTTCATCTGAAGTCTACTCATGTATGACATCTTCCCTTACAAGCAACTAATTGAATAATCAAGAATCTCCCCAGTAAATGAACTAGGAGATCTGAGCACTAGTAATCAAGGTTAGTAGAAACAGCAGGATTGATCAATGACTTCTGAAACTTTCTTGTAAGGAATATCTCACAAGAAAAAAAAAAATGTGGCAACAGAGTTCACCAAGGGGGTTCCTTTTAATTCAAAGAGAAACGTGACCACCAAGAGCTTTTCATCTGAAGCAGCCATAGAAATTAGATAGATAGGTGGTCCCAGTCTTTAACTAGCCCATGCAGAGATGGTCTTTGAAATACATTTTCTACTTTTTGTCAGGTTCAATTGAAAATATTCTAAGCAATGGAGTTGTAGCTTTCTTCCTTTCTACTTTGGAAAATGGAGGTTCATAAGTCTAATTTTTCATAAAAATATGCTTGCTACCATGTGCTTATGCATGCATCTTTCTGCTTAAGAATCCAGTAAATCCACATAAAGGCTAGTACAATTTAAAAAAAAAAACATGCATGAAAAAGCATTTATTTTTCTCTAAGGAAAGAAATAGCTCCTGTGTTTTTAAAAACTGACAGCAAAACTGGCATGACCTTAAGAAATACTAATCTTGGGTAGCTTCAACTAAATCTCAGTTATCTCTTCAAGTCTTCATTTCAAGGGATTTTAATTAAAAGGTCAAGAACACTAAAATACAACACAACATGTATTAGCACATCTTGGTTAAACAAAGAACACTTACAGATACATTTTGTCAAGGCTGTAAAGACTCTTTATACCTCAGGCACTCAGATGAACTTCACTAATAGGTCTCTTAAGCTTTGGTTTTTTATGTTTTGTCTCCAGGAAGTCTGCATTCTAAGTTTAATTGCACGTGAATGAATTAACCATCCAGAGGGGAGTGAGTGTGTATGTGTCTGTCTATCTGTATGTGTGTGTGTGTGTTCAAAGATAGTGAGAGAATACAATGAAGAAACATAAAACGGGTCTAGAGGGAAAGAAAGCCCTTGCTGACATCACCACTTCTGATGACCATTGCTAACACACTTAATTATAAACTCTAACACTCTTAATCATAAACATCAAGCCTTATAACCCCTTCCCAATGTGAGACTCAATACACACAGAACAATAAGATGAATAATTAAACTTTCTGAAGGTCTGGATAGAAGCAGCATTTCATAGAACCATGTATTCTATATCTGAAGTACAATATATAAAATAAGCACATTATAAGCACAAAAGGTCTCCATCATCTAGGGAGAAGTCAGGAACTCTACTTTTTATTTACATTCACACGCACACCCTCATCAACTCATGAAAATAGGTAACTGATGAGAACCTACTGTATAGCTCAATGCTCTGTGGCGACATGAATGGGAAGGAAATCCAAAAGAGATGGGTTATATGTATATGTATGGCTGATTCATTTTGTTGTGCGGTACAAACTGACATAACATTGTTAAGCAATTATACTCCAATAAAAATTAATTTTGAAAAGATAAAAAGTTAATGGTATTTAAGAAGCAGGTGTTATATTCAAAACAACATAATAAATTAAAAGCCAAATCTGTGACTTAGTCTAGCCTGTAAGCAGTCTTATATGAACTGTGTGGTTATTAAGAATGTGCTTAATAATTTTCTTCCTTTGGGCAAATTATTAAGCATGATGATCCCCTGCCTGCATATCTGCAAAGCTGTTTCAAAGCCCATGCATCCATATTTTCTTCTCCATTCCTCCTTGTCTTCTTCAGTCCACAGGAAGGCTGAATGGCAAGGGCTCTGGATTGAGAGAAATCTAAAACCTTGGTTTCCAGTCTGGAAAAGGGTAGTATTAAACCTCCCTACCCTCTCGATCTGACAGGCCTATTGTGAAAAGCAGATAACACACATAAAACTGTTCTAAAAAACATCCCTCCAAATATGCAACAATAATACTTTATCAATAAAAACAATCTACATGCTAGTGATTGATCAAGCATGCAAAAAATTTTTCCAAGGTTCCTATCTAATGAAAGATCCTGCCAGAGACTAGGGACCAGCCCAGCTCCACTGGGAAACATCTGTTTAGATGAGCAGAAGGAGAGAATAAGCAGAAGACTGGAGATGTGTGAAAGATGCAAGGGCACAAGAGAAGAAATTCACCAAGTAAAATATGACTCCAGCAGGAAGCAACCGAGACAAAATACTGGACTAAGTTGATAAGCAAAGTAGATATAACTTGTTTTAATTCCATAACCAAGAATTTAGACCAACTGATATTTCCAGGTTCTCTACCGTGGTCCAAAAGATCCCATTCTGGGCTTCTAGGTCACCTGAGAAGACGACTCCCCTTCTGACCCTTTGGGGCCTAAAATAGAGAGTGCTCCTTCCATCCTTCAATTTGACTGGTCTGGCCTTAAATGTGTCCAAAGGGAATAGCATTCTCCTCTCCCCAGGCACAGTCAAATGGGAAAAATCCCTGATGGTTCCATGTGTTTCAAATGAGAAACAGATCTGATTTGAGAAGGCTGGAGTGTCCAGGGCTTACAGTTAGATCTGGAGACAATGCTTGGAGGGAAAAATCCAACATTCAACCTCAAAAATGGCCTGGTATCTATACTTGATTCAGGTTAATTTGAACCACAACTCGTTTATCCTATAATACTGACCAAATACAAATCTTTCCCAAAGTCCGCATGTGTCTTTCATATCTATAGACCTCTATTTTTCTTAATAAAACAATATTTTTAGTGTGGAAGCCACTAAAGCTAAGAATGTTCTATTTCTTTAACATAATAAAATCAACCTAGTATCCTATTTTTTCCAAAATTATTTCTCTTTGGGTAACATTGGAAAATGTGTGTCCCATTCAATATCTAAGTCCACAAAAATGATTTCCTTTCCTTTAAACAGATAAACTCATTGCAGTGGAGATGACTCCATTGTCTCTGGGATTTTCCTACTTATTTCCTTTAAATATATCTCGAAAGCTTGCTTTGCTTTGGAAACTACCCTCTTTTGAAAGGACAAGAGAAGAATCATTCACCTTTTATGATCCTTGTTGGAGGCAAAAAAGCAGCAGCCAAGTCCTGAGGTGATGGACAAGGCAATGATCTAACCTGGCTGCAAATCAGAATAGCCTGGGGAGCTTGTTAAACAAAAGGGAAAACAAAAACAAAAATGAGAACAATAAACACAGGCCCCATATAAATACCTCCAAGTGCAAGGCCAAAGAATCTGTACTTTTAACAAGTTTCAAGACATCTGTACCAACCCATCACATCCTCAGGTATCTTCTTGGCTCTCTTCTGAGGATGCTCCTGTCTCTCTCCAGCTCTGACTTTTCTCTTGAGCTCCAGATAAGCCCTCTGGGTATCTGAGGGGGCACCTCCAATGCACTAAGGTCAAAATACTGAATCTATTTCTTTTCCTCTCCAACTTGTTCCTTCTTTAAGTCTCATTTCAGGTTGCTTTTAACATGAGAAACAGGCAAGTACCAAGATCAGTTGCACTTCTATGAACCAGAATTCTAGCTGGCTTGCAACCCTATAACTTGCTGTTTAGTCGCTAAGTCATGTCCAGCTCTCTGTGACACTCTGGACTGTAGCTCACCAGGAGGCTCTGTCCATGGGATTTCCCAGGCAAGAATACTGGAGTGGGTTGTCATTTCCTTCTCCAGGGGATCTTCCCAACCCAGGGATCGAATCCACCTCTCCTGCATTGGCAGGTGGATTTTTACCACTGAGTCACCTGGCAAGCCCAACCTTATACCTTAATATTCCTTTAAAATTATTTTTAAACTGATAAATAAAAAACTTGTTACAAACTTTTATCATCCTTTATTTGCTAGTTTTCTTGGGGCCACATATATTTTTAAAGGGATGGACCCTAGGAAACATTGTGTTTTATTTACAAAAATCAACTAGGCTTATTATATTATTTGTATGCAGACATGGAATATCACCATTATTTACCAAATTGGGTCCTTTTAAAATAGGCCTTGATTGAAGTATCAGGTAAGTATCAGAAGAGGCAAGTTCCATCATCGGCTTTTCAGAGAGATTGTTTTATCCACCAGATTACACAGAATCAAGCACATGGGGGTTAAAATTGGCCCTGGAGTTGTGCTGAGTATATGAGACTAGAACTTAAGCTGTAGCCTTTGTTAGAATTATCTGATCTATCATTTGGTCTTGACAACCAAAGGGAAATATAAAGAGGACAAATATTAGACACAGAAAGCTGTGGTAGTGTCACAAGCTGGTCATCTACACAGCTTCATCTTGATCTTCCCCTCACCTCTTCAACTATCCCTCACCCCCATCTAATACTAAGAAGAAAATAAAAGTGGATACCTTGTCTGGAACTCCCTTTCCAATAATGCCTCAAGGAAGAACTGAACTGGTGAAAGGGAAGAGACGCAGTCTAGGATTTGGAGATACTGAAATATAAGGTCAAGTTCTAGGCCAAAGTTAGAGCTGGATATAAGACAGCTTATCTTTGAATGTGATCATTGGTGAACTCTGTCACTCCTCTGCGTCACCATTCACAATTCCACATACTCAATTACAACACAAGAGTGATGGTGCATTGGAAAAAGCCCAAGCTTTGGAGTCAGCCAAACCTAGGTTGGGATCCCAGCTTTGCTAACTGATTGTGCATGACTCTGAGCAAATTTCTTAACCTCTCTGAGAGTCAGTGTCTTCCATTTTAAAGAGAGGATACGAACAGTGTTAATCATACCTTCTATGTTTGTTGAGAGGAGTTAATGAGAAATCACATATAAAGTACATGGCACATAGCAGGCCCTGTGTAGATGCTAGCTTTTATCCCTATCATCATCATTATTAGATACCTTGAGGAATTACTCTATATTTCTATTTGAAAATTATATTATCTGAAAGTATTAGGTTTGTTGTTGTTTAGTCCCTAAATTGTCTCCAACGCTTTTGTGACCCCGTGGACTGTAGCCCGCCAGGCTCCTCTGCCCACAGGATTCCCAGGCAAGAATACTGGAGTGGGTTGCCATTTCCTTCTCCAGCAGACCCTCCTGACCCAGGAACTGACCTCGTGTCTCTGCGTCTCTTGCATTGGCAGGTAGGTTCTTTACCACTGAGTCACCAGGGGTTGAATCATACTAAACTGCCATTTTTCAGTTTAAAAAAGTCAACTTTCAGCAAATTTATGTCTTGCAGGCTGAACTTTTAAGAAGTATATCCTATTAAGAAGTACACACTGTGTTTCATAGCTGGTTACATGTGGCAAATGCACAACCTCTAAGGAATGAATGACTATGTAGTAGAAGGATGAATATCTGGTACTTAGTGCAGAACAGAGAGAAGTAACTCTGTTAATAATACTAGTCAAGTACTGAAGGCCAAACCACTGCAATGCCATTGGCAGGACTTGGCTACACTACTATGAAGCAATCATGAAAGGGCTCTGAGAATAGGGAGGAGACCATGTCTACATAAAACAAATTAAACACAAGCCCAGCCCCAAAGAGTTGTTTCCTGCAAGAAAGGCAGAGAGCTTAATGAAAAACATGCCCTCAAGACAAGGAGAAATTTAACACACTCTGCCTTTCCTTCTTAGTCTCAAATGACAGTTTAATTTTTCAAAGTAATCCATATGTGTTGGGGGAAAGAAAATGGGAGAAGGGTCATCCAATCCCAAAATACAAATCAAAGCTTAGAATGCTTTGTAAATAAAAATTACAGACTTTTGGATATAAAAAATTGAATATAAGAGCACGCAGGTCAGTGGGGAAACATGCCTGGTCCTTATATGTTATAATATCAGGAAATAGAAAAACCCAGAATCTTTTATGTTTGGAAACAGTATAATATAATGAAAAGAGACTGCTTCTCTGCTTTGGAGGCAGGGAAATCTGTATTCAAATTCTGGTTCTACCACTTACTAGCTATAAGATGACAGAAAAGACTCCATTAACAGGATTGCGGTGAGAATTAAATGAGATAATATATGTAAAGTACCTGTCACACAATAACTATTATAAAACCAGGAAACAACCAAATACCTGTTCTAAGTTTGCAAATTTATAATACCAGCACCTACAGTTTTGACTATATTCCTACATATCCTCCTGCACACAAGATGCATAATACACAGAAAGAAACCTCATACATAATAAAAAGATAGTACTTTTTATGGCTTCAGTATTCCCAAATACAAATAAAGAAGATGCATTTCAATGAAAATATGTTCTGAATGCATTAGAAAAGTTAGTTTTTCACTGTATCTTTCAGGTTATTCTCATTTTCCTATTCAAATCCTTGTTCCCTGAATTTAAATGAGGTCAGTGATGTGGAGGAAAGACAGAAGATGGAGAAAAAACTGCAAGCTACATATAAGAGTAAGGTTAGAAAGTGAACTAAAATGAGGGCCAAGAAGAGAAACATCAATTCTATAAAGTCTGTGAGAGGAGGATGAGACATTAGGTGGTGGAGGAACAACAAATGCCCAAGTGACTTGAGAAAATAACTGACCAACCCCCTGCAACACGCAGACGATTTCATATACCTCCACTATCAAACTCTCTAGGAAATTCGCTTACAAAGGAGTTAGTTGTATTGGGGCTCCTTTTCATTCATTTCTTAAAACTTTGTAACTTGTGAAGCCAAATGGCTAGCTTGCCTAAATATCAGAGGTTTGTTTGGATGAGAAGAAGTTCCAAAGTAATCAATTTACTAGTTTTAAAGTGCCAACCAGGAGGGCAAAACAGAGGGTAGTGAGAAGGAGCTAGAGACACCTTCTAGCTACAGCTTCCCAGTTGCCCAGCCAGAGCCATTAAATGAATGAAAGGAAGAACAATTGGCTTGGAGACTCAGTGGGGGCATCCAACAATGCTATTCAGTCAACAAATGATGACTGAGCTATACATAAAAGGGAGTGAGATGTTGATGTCAATGCTGAGGGCCTTATATCAGTCATGCTGATTTCCATTACAATCTGACAATATTTTTATTCTATATCTTTTTTTGTTCATGTATCCCTAAACTTATCTGAACATTTTCCCTGTCATCTGTATCACTGGTGATGAAGTTTCTGACAACAAAGTATATCACTCGAGCACATCCTCTTCATTAATGAGGCTATCACTACACTGCCTGTCTATCACCAGGGAAAGTGAATCTAGTGTTTCAATCACAGGGATGAAAGAATACACAAAGGATAAAAGCCAGAGGAGACAATAAGTATTACATTTATAACCTTAGTCTCAGTTTCTGGGCCATTTCTTTCAGTTACATTTTGTGCAGTTTCAACTATGTCAGCCAACAGCAAAGATTTTTAGTCATTCTTAACTCTCAACCAGATACAAAAGTTCAAGTTCATTATTTCAGGAAAAACTGCACTCCATTGCCTAATATTGGCTAGTCTGAAAAATATGCCTCGAAATCCATTAAGGATTCACTTGGTTCCGTTCTCAAAAGAAAAGTATTTTTGGATTTAAACTATCCAAATGCTTCAATAATATCTAATTGGCTTAGCTTGTGCGAACTTATCATCCTAACTAAACCACAAGAAAGTGAGAGACAGATCACAATGAATTTGTACTGAAGGTTCAGTAAGAATCAGTGCACTTAATTAACTGTGAAGCACTGATGTGGAGGGAAGAGGGGCTGGTGAGTCTCATGTCTGAGAAATTTCATACCTAAAAGGCTATCTGTTAGGAGAAAGAAAATATGAGAATGAAATGGCTCTGTGCTGTCTGTTCTTTCATCTAGCTAGAGTGGTGAGGCAGGGAGAGTAACTGAAAGAAGTCTGGGCTGAGAGCCAGAAGACCTGGACTAGAACCAGTCATCGTGAGTCCAGAGTCTCAGCTTCCTCTGTGAAAAAGTGTACACTAGATGCTTTCTAAAGCCTCTTACACCTTAACATCCTAGTCTTCCCTGTGGATAAGGTGACCATACATCCTGATTAACCTGCTACCTCTTGATGAGGGTGAAAGAGGAGAGTGAAAATCTTGCTTAAAACTCAATATACAAAAAACTAAGATTATGGCATCTGGTCCCATCACTTTATGGCAAATAGATGGGGAAAAGTGGAAGCAGCGACAGATTTAATTTTCTTGGGATCTATAGTCACCAAGAACAGTGACTGAAGCCATGAAATTCAAAGACGCTTGCTCCTTGGAAGGAAAGCTATGACGAACCTACACAGCATATTAAAAAGCAGAGACATCATTTTGCTGACTAAGGTCTGTATAGTTAAAGCTATGGTTTTTCCATTAGTCATATACAGATATGAGAGTTGGACCATAAAGAAGGCAGAGTACCAAAGAATTGATACTTCTAAATTGTGGTCCTGGAAAAGACTCTTGAGAGGCCTGTGGACAGCAAGGAGATAAAACCAGTCAATCTTAAAGGAAATCAACCCTAAATATTTATTGGGATGACTGATGCTGAAGCTGAAGCTCCAGTACTTTGGCTACCCAATGCAAAGAACTGACCCACTGGAAAAGACCCTGATGCTGGGAAAGATTGAAGGCAAAAGGAGAGGGGAGCAGAAGAGGATGAGATGGTTAGATAGCATCACCAATTCAACGGGCACGGAGATAAGTGAAGCACAGGGGAAGTGCTCCTGCAGTCGATGGGGTTGAAAAGAGTCAGACACAACTTAGTGATTGAACAACGACAAACCTGCTAAAGTCTCCATTTACACCTTGTAGATCAACCAACCTGTTGGTTGTTTTTAGCTCTTCTTTCACTCTCAATAGTGTCCCTTTTGAGGCAATAATTTACATTGTCATTCTACCTCTGAGTCATTTTTAAATGTAAGTTTTGTACTTTGGTACACAGCTCTAGATAATTACATATCTCTAGCTAACATGCTTAAAATTACAGAGTTTCATTCCTAAAGAAAGGAAGGAGGAAAAAGAGGAAGGGAGGGAGGGAGGGAGGATAAAACCAGTGACATAAAAAGAAATAAGTGTGAGTAAAGTGAATGTAAAGTTGAGTTTCCTCTATTTGGCTAAAGAGATGTACAGACTCTAACTGAAATTACTGAGGGGTTTTGTTTGTTTGTTTTGTTTCGGAATAATTACACAGGAAATTCTCCTATATAATTCAGCCCCCATGGGACCATTTTAAATCTCTACTGCGTATCTAGAAAGGGTTATTTATATTCTGCTTAATGGGCATTGATGTTGCTGCTTAAGTGTGTCTCCCTTTTATCATCAAACACCATTTATATATAGTATTGGTCAAGGCACATAAGTTAAATTGAGGGAAAAGGGTCTAATTCTAAAAACTAGCCATTCTGAAGTCAAAAAACTCAACATAGCTGCTCACATAGGCCAAAATCTGCCCTCAGGTAGCCACCAGCAATTCTTATCCGAATAATCACAGAGTTTAGGGTGCTAGTTTAAATGTGTCTTGAGAATTGCAGGCTTAAACAACTTCTTAAATGTTGAGGCTACTTAAAAGAAATTCCTCAAAGGTATCTAAAACTAATTTAAAATGTATGTCTCACATAAACGTTTTACTTTAAAAACCAAATAAGGAAAAGAGGTTTTTTGGAAACAGTGATGATAATTTCCAAGTCTTCCTTTCCTGGGATTACAAAAGTTTACAACAAAGTATTGTAAAAACCCAAAACCATATCTAAATTAATGAAATAGAACAAAATTTCAACAAATATTCATGCTATTTGGGTTAAATCTTATTGAAATTTCATTGGAATCTAAATATTTCACTTGTTTTTCAACCTAGAAGCAGATATATATGAGTATCTAATGGACTTCATCATATAAAAGATATTTAGATACTTCCAGTGAAGAAGTACCTGGCAGACAGGTACTTCAGTCTCAAAACTATTTATCATTCAAGCCAGAAGGATCAACTTTTTAATTACAAAGCCATTTGAGAAACAAAATGTTCTTAATATTTAAACTCAAATGATTTTGGATCTTGATATATTTGGCTCAGGCTATGTATACAGATGTACAGGTGTGTGTGGAAAGCGGTGGCCACAATTTCCATAAACCCTTTGGGAAATTGGGGGTGAAGGGTGGACATGGGTGGCAAGGAGATACAAAGTGATCTAAGTCCAGATCTTTCTAGCTTGACTTTAAATTGATCTTGCTGCCTGGGAGGTGACTCACGTTTTAGACTCTTGCTCAGTGGTATATGTGTGCCTAGTAGTATAGTCTCCATCTTTCCCCACCACATCTCTTGCCAGACAAATGTTTGAACCTACTGCCCCTGAATATCTGAGCTTCCGTTTTTAAAAACAATCCCTCCTTGGGAAACCAAAGAGAAAGTAGTATAGGGTGGCTACTGTGAGCAATAAATACAAGGGGTCCTGACTCCCTGTGAGGTATTCTCAGGGGTTCAGTGACCTAATAATCTTTGACTCTAGAATTATACACCAGACAATCCAGAAACAATCCTAACCAGCACTCAAACTCTCTGACCCTCTGAGTAGATGTTGATATACCTCTCTATGCAAGCAAAGTAATGCTCAAAATTTTCCAAGCTAGGCTTCAACAGTACATGAACCAAGAACTTCCAGATGTTCAAGCTGAACTAAGAAAAGGCAGAGGAACCAGAAATTAAATTGCCAATATCTACTGGATCATAGAAAAAGCAAGAGAATTCAAACAAAAGAAAATCTATTCCTGCTTCACTGACTATGCTAAAGCCTTTGACTGTGTGGATCACAACAAACTGGAAAATTCTTAAAGAGATGGGAATACCAGACCACCTGACCTGCCTCCTGAGAAACCTGTATGCAGGTCAAGAAGCAACAGTTAGAACCAGACTTGGAAGAACAGACTGGTTCCAAATTGGGAAAGGAGTACATCAAGGCTATATACTGTCACTCTGGTTATCTAACATCTATGCAGAGTGCATCATGTGAAATACCAGGCTGGGTGAAGCACAAGCTGGAATCAAGATTGCCAGGAGAAATATCAATAACCTCAGATAATGCAGATGGCACCGCTCTTATGGCAGAAAGCAGAGAGGCACTGAAGAGCCTCTTGACGAAAGTGAAAGAGGAGAGTAAAAAAGCTGGCTTAAAACTCAACATTCAAAAATGAAGATCATGACATCTGGTCCCATCACTTTATGGCAAATAGATGGGGAAACAATGGAAACAGTGACAGACTTTATTTTCTTGAGCTCCAAAATCACTGCAGATGGTGACTGCAGCCATGAAACTAAAGGATGCTTGCTCCTTGGAAGAAAAGCTATGATCAACCTAGATAGCGTATTAAAAAGCAGAGACATACTTTGCTGACAAAGGTCCATCTAGTCAAAGCTATGGTTTTTCAGTAGTCACGTATGGATGTGAGAGTTGGACCATAAAGAAAACTGAGCATCAAAGAATTGATGCTTTTGAACTGTGGTGTTGGAGAAGACTCTTGAGAGTCCCTTGGACTGCAAGATCAAACCAGTCAGTCCTCAAGGAAATCAGTCCTGAATATTCTTTGGGAGGACTGATGCTGAAGCTCCAATACTTTGGCCACCTGATGCAAAGAACTGACTCACTGGAAAAGACCCTGATGTTGGGAAAGATTGAAGGTGGGAGGAGAAGGGGACAACAGAGGATGAGATGGTTGGATGGCATCACTGACTCAATGGACTTGAGTTTGAGCAAGCTCTGAGAGGTGGTGATGAACAGGGAAGCCTGGCGTGCTGCAGCCTATTGGGTTGCAAAGAGTCAGACACAACTGAGTGACTGAAATGAACTGAAGTTCCAATACCATTGTCAAAGCCACTTGCTTAACACATCTCCAGCTATGAGCTAAGCTATTATCTGCCCCACTTGGAAGTTCAGTGAAGTGAAAGAGTCTCCTGAGACAGGTTCAATATGGAACATTTTACCTGAGAGACTCTTTCAGAGAATTCACTTGTCAACTTAAATGGCAGGGACAGGAACTCCTTAAGAGAATTTTTGACTTTCTGAAACTTGCCCCACAGGCCAAATCTATTTAAGTTTAAGGTCTTCCCATTCTTGGCACAGAACCTATTCACTCTGGCCTCTAATACCAGCCCTAGGAAAAGAGAGCCGGAGATAGCTGCTGCTGAGAAATGCCTCTGTTAGGGTAAAGAATGTTCAAGAAGCAAGAGCTGTCATAGTTCCTTAACTAAAATGAATATCCACATCTTATAAAGTTGATAGCCATTCCAATAACAGTGGTTATAGCAAAGATCAATAGACCTAATTACCCTGTCCTGTATTCTCTGAGACTAACCTCTGGGGAAAGGAGTATTGGTGCAAACACTGTATGTAGCATTAAGTATTAATAACACTCTCAGGTCTTCTGAAAGGATAGGTAAAGTCAGGAAATACCAAAAAAAAAAAAAAAAAAAACCAACAAAACAACCTTTGATTTTTCTGACCATCATTAGAAAACTAACCTGCCCATGAATGTCAATATTATGTCAATAATTCCAATACAGAATGAAAGGAATGTGGTGCACAACCACCCATTAAACAGAACACTAGGCGACATTCCTGATGAGTTTGTATAATTAGTGAGGGTTTGGAGCTAGTGGTTCACGGAACACCCATCAGCAGACAGTTCTCTGGTTAGTTAAAATTCTGGAGGACAAGTCAATGTTTCTTCTTTCCACTCTGCTCCCTAGAATATCTTGAGGAAGCAACTTTCAACTTGCTCTCGACCCAGATCGGGGCAGTGGGTAAATAGTGGATGAACAACAGTAAGATGCTGCTAGAACAAAGCCCAGGCTTGCCAAGCTCGGAGGGCCTAGGCCATATAAAAGCCACTCCCGTTCTCTAGGCAGGGATTCAATCGCACAAATGTCAGAAATGGAAAGAAGCCGAACATGCCCCTGTATTGAGAAATGCTGAAGAAATGCCCACACAATGGCATCTTACAGGCTGTTAGGGCTAACGGTGAGGCTTGGAGCATGGAGAACCGACAGCTGTGCTTTTAGGGGACATTTTCGGATGCAGAGGTCACTGGAGAAATATGTCAGTTGGCGTGGTGAGTTACCCCATGCTAAGAGAAACCAGATCAAATTTTTGGCTGGTTACCCAGGACACTCAGGATACCTCCTCTATAATATGATTTTCAACCCACATCCTCCTTCAGCAAAGGGAGTATTTGTTTACCCAGTTTCCCCTTTTCTCTGAAGCGCACATACTTTATGGAGCTCCTTGTCAGAAACAGTTCCCCACCCGGGAATGAAATCTGCTGACGTGGTTTCCTCAACTGAGGCTTGTCTGCTCACTAGGAGAGACAAACAGTTTCAATTAAGGACAGCACGTAAGCCTTGTTTGAGATGCTACATTCTGTCAAAACCACAGCAAGCCAGGGCAAAGGCTGAGAGTAAAGCCGTAAGGCCTTTGGAGCAGATTCTTAGTTTTATCAGAATCCCAGAGTCCTAGGAGATCAGAGAGGACTTAAGAGACTTCACCCAGCCTGATGGTCCTGCTTGTGCTTAGTTGCTCTGTCGTGTCTGTGTCCCTATGGACTATATAGCCCGCCAGGCTCCTCTGTCAATGGAATTTTCCAGGCAAGAACACTGGACTGGGTTGCCATGCCCTTCTCCAGGAGATCTTCCCAACCCAGGGATCAAACTCAGGTCTCCTCCATTGCAGGCAGATTCTTTACCATCTGAGCCACCAGGGAAGCCCAATATTTCTAGAAATGAGAGAAAGGAGGTGCTCAGTTTTCCCCAAGCCAGCAACCTTGGCTTTAGATTCCATGTCTCCAGATATCTGAGTTCATAAAAAAATAAGGCATGGCAGCAAGTTTTACATAACATGTCTTCTGCATCTAAACTTTGACAGTTTGATTAAAACAACCAAAAAAAAAAAAAAACCACCAGAAAAGAAAGAAAACCCAACAAATACAGCACATAGTTACAGAGAAACTGTTACAAGTCACATGGAACAGAGGAAAAAAAGGCAAAACCTGATCCCTGCCCATAGGTGCTTAGATAGAAAAAAATAAAAATAAACAGGAAGAAAATGAACAGCTTCATATTTTGCAACACTATAAACTCACAAGTAAAGCACAAATTGTGCTGAACAGTGTATTATAAGGTACTAATTGGGCACTACAGACAATGACGAAGTACAAGAGAAATTAGAATATGTTGAGAACTGGGAGAATTGAGACCAGAGAAGGTACAGGAGCTGGAGTGTGAAGGAAGGCTGAATGAATGGGCTCAAACATTTTAGGATGAGGAAACAGCATGAGTGAAAATGCAGAGGTGGGAGTGAGGTATGCATGATGAAAGCACATTTAGGACACAGAACCCTGATGTACACATCTTCTGGGAGTCAGGCAAGGTTGGAAGGGTCACAGTGGGGACCAGTTTCTGGTAGGTCTGAAAAATCACACAGAAGATTTTATGTGTGGTGAGGTAAGCATTAGGGAGACATTTTACATTCTTTGGTAGAAAATAATAGCTCTCTCCTGAAAGCTTACAAATGTGCTAGCACTCTGCTAAGCTCCTTACATGGATTATCTCATTGACTATTCACAATAAGCCCAGGAGGTAGCATTACCCCTATTTTCTTAAAGGGGAAAAATGAAGATCAGAAATATTAAGCAACTTGACTAGGACTACACAGTGAATTAAAGAAAAATCTGAACTGTAACCCAGATATGTCAGATGCCCTGGTGACTCAGACAGTAAAGAATCCACCTGAAATGCGGGGGACCTGGGTTCTATCCCTGGGCTGGGACAATCTCCTGGAAAAGGGAACAGCTAACCATTCCAGTATTCTTGCCTGGAGAATTCCATGGATAGAGGAGCCTGGCAGGCTATACAGTCCATGGGGTCACAAAGAGTTGGACACGACTGAGTGAATAACACTTTCACTTTATGTCAGATTTCACTGCCCATAAACACTGTGCTCTTAAATTGCTTGCTTTATGTGATGAGGGTAACGTTCAAAAGTAAGTATGACATTATTATAAAACAGAGAGGGTTAGGAAGCAACAATACTGGTTAAGAGCAACCTCAAGGGACTTTGGGATTCCCAAGTGGCTCAGTAGTAAAGCACCCACCTACCAATGCAGAAGACTCAGTTTCGATCCCTGGGTTGGGAATATTGCCTGAAAAAGGAAATGGCAACCCACTCCGATATTCTTGCCTGGGAAATGCCAGAGACAAAAGAGCCTGGTGGGCTACAGTCTATGGAGTTGCAAAAGTCAAATATCACGAGTGACTGAGCACACATGCACAAGGGACTTTCCTGGTGGTCCAGTGGCTAAAAGTCCATGCTCCCAATGCAGGGGGCCCAGGTTCAATCCCTGGTCAGGGAACGAGATCTATCATACCACAACTAAAGAGCCCTCGTGCTGTAATGAAGACCTGGCACAGTCAAAGAAATTTTTAAAAATTTAAGAGTAACCTCAATAATCCAGTCAACTAGGAGAAGAGGTTCCAAGAAAGGTAGTGAAAATTAAGAATAGAGAAAGGATAACCCCTAGAGACAATGGCGATGAGAAGGCAAAAGCACAAGATTCCTAGGAGAAGGTAGGGGAGGGGTAAGATGAGTAGTTTGCAGAGAGGTGGTACAAAGGTTAAATTTTAGACATGTTGACTTTGAAAGAATAATGGAAAATGTCCAATGGAAAGCTGAAGGTGTAAGCTTGAAGATATACCTTTGTTTTATGTATGGATCACTAAAGAAATCTGCCAATCCATTCCCCAGAAAATGTACACTTGTGTGTACTTGAAATTTTGCTTCACAGTTCATAGGGCCAGCGACTCCTGAAAACCCACTCACAATACCTTTGGTACAAGCCATGAGTAATAAATTGAGAGTGAAGACAGACATATTGGGAGCTTTATTCATAGTGGGTATCACATGAACTTCTCTTGACTTCCAGGATCCTGCCCTTTCTGGTTCCCCCCTTCCTGTCTGATCGCTACCTCTCCATTTCTGTCTTTCGCTCCTACTCTTTTCCCTGTCCAGTAAAACTGGGTGTTAACCAAGAATCTAGCATATCTTTGACCCTCTTTTGTTCTCTGTACAGGTTCAGTTGGTTGATTTTTATAGAGATTTTATGAAGATTAAATGAAATAATAGGTGTAATTTGAAGGGCACAGTCCCTGGTTTGTATATCACTCCTAGAAATGGTAGCCATGATAACAACTTGAGAAAAACAGAAGAAATTGGTTGAATGAGACAAAGACCAAGCATTCCTAAATGGTAGCCACGATAACAAGCTGAGAAAAACAGAAGAAAGAATTAGTTGAATGAGACAAAGAACAAGCTTTGACAAGTTTCAAATAAGAGCAGTATTAGAGAAGCCCAAGGAGAAGAGCATATCACAGAAGGAGGAAGAGGATTCTTAGTGGCGTGAGGTGCCTCAACAAGAGCAAAGGAACAAGGTTAGATTTTACTTGAATTGTCTCAAGTTCAAATCAGGAAAGGAGACTTGCCTTACTCTTGGTCAAAATAATACTTCCCAAGATGCACAGTGGTGATTAATCCCCCTCTCCTATAAGGTACCTCATGACAACACAAGAACATGCTTGTTGCAGGGATAGTCATGGTTGCTACAGTTTATAAGTTAACCCCAGAAAATGTGGAAAATGAGCCCTCCAAAAATATATTTCAAACTCGGAATACAGTTTTCAAGCTGAAAATTGAGAAGTCAAGTATCTCTCAGAAGCCAATTCTCCTCTAATCAGGTCCAGAGGCAAGAATGTCATGCAAACATGCCTCTGGCGGCATTTAAATAGCATCCTCTTATCAGTTCCCAACCTGGCCTCTCCCAGCATATGCTTCTCAACATACAATTAAGTTTCATGCTCTTACATTTGCAAACAGATTAATCAGGTCTCATGAAAAACTGGCAGGATTTCTTCAGCTTTCAAGGGGTCAGATCTTAGTTACCTAAACTAAGTTTGATGGGCCACATACCAAAAGAGTTATATCTGTTGGAGCTTCTTATTTATAGTTTTCCTTTTAAATTTTTTTACTACTTCTAGGGACCTATTAAGTGAAACTAGAGCCCTACTGGTTGACTTTAAGAATGTAGGGTTAAATTCTACCAGATCTGTTCCTTAATCACGTGTGAGAAGTCAGTAGGACTCCTGGGGAAGGAAATGCTTATTTTTCCCCAGCAACTGGGTATTATCACTAGAAAATATGTGCACGGAAAAGGGAGGAGGTGGAGAGTATTTGAACCACTTCTGTAAATAAACAAGTCAGTGAGTATGATGCATAATTCTAAAAATTTGCATCTGCAAATTTGCATTTCAGATTTCTCAAGAATTATAATACAAGCTAGCTGGCTTTTCATTCCTGCTTCCCTCTTCCCATGATCATCCTCAATTTCAGCTATGATTCACTAAATATTTTTTCCCATTGGAAATTATAAAATGATATCCTAGCTCATTGTTTCATTTTACACTGAATTTCATTGGGTTTTCAGACATTTACACTGTCAGCTCTCCTTCCCTTACTGTAAAATCCTTTTATTGACAATTCAATCATGTCAAGTTTGGAACAGGAGAGGCACTGATTTGATCAGCTATCATTGGATTTACAATATATAAATGACAGCACCATATCTGGCCCTCGTCTAAAGCAGCTGCCTTTTATCGATTTATATTCCACTAGCAAGGAAGAAAAATTGCAGCACAATGTAGTGGTATGGTCCGAGATCAATACCAATTTTTTTAAATAATGACACAAAGGCCAAGATAAGGACAGCATAAGTCAAACCTAGACAGATCAAATTTGTGGGATATCCCTTTCAATTACCAAAGAACATGCACAGGGATGTATAACATTAAAGCAAAGGAGAATATTATTCCAAGTGGTTTAAAATTACGACATCAAACAAGACGGAGTAGCATCCTTCCCAAGATATGGAATTGAAATGAGCTGAGAATGGAGAACCACCCTCCCCACCTTGGTCTAAAGCAGCTGGGCATTTCCAGAGTTAGCCTAACTACTAGACCTCAGAGCGCTGCTTCAGCTGTGTAATCCCAACAAAGAGGATTTAAATCAGGACTCCAGGACAAGGAAATGGAAACCCCACTCTAGTATTCTTGCCTGGGAAAGCCCATGGACAGAGGAGTCTGGAGGGCTACAGTCCATGGGGTTGCACAGAGTTGGACATGACTTAGTGACTAAACAATAACAATCAGAAGCAAACATCCTGAATTTCTCAGATGTTGATATTGAACGACAGGTAATGAAGAGTGAAATAGACTGGTTGCTCCCAGAATATAATACTTGTTGCAAGAAGCCGAAAAGCAAATTATCCAAACAGCTTAACAAGCTCAACAGAGTGGTTGGCCACATCTAATCTGAGTAAGTTGTAAAGTTATGACTATCTCCACTATGGCAACAAAGGCTGCCCAATCCCCTTGGGAATCTCGGATGATTCTGTAGTTCAGTGAAAGGAGCTGGGTCCAGGTCAAAGCAGTTCTTTCTAAAACTGATGTGCCACAACCCCAACCCCACATCAGTTCAGTTCAGTTGCTCAGTCATGTACGACTCTTTGAAATCCCATGGAATGCAGCACGCCAGGCTTCCCTGTCCATCACCAACTCCCGAAGCTTGCCCAAACTCATGTCCATCGAGTCGGTGATGCCATCCAACCATCTACTCCTCTGTCATCTGCTTCTCCTCCCGCCTTCTATCTTTCCCAGCATCAGGGTCTTTTCCAGTGAGTCAGTTCTTCGCATCAGGTGGCCAGAGTATTAGAGCTTCAGCTTCAGCATCAGTCCTTCCAATGAATATTCAGGACTGATTTCCTTTAGGATTGACTGATAAAGCCAGCTCTAAGGAATGCTGGAATGGAAAATGCCTTGGTGATTTTCTCTCCTGATAGTTAAAAACAAAAGAAAAAACCTTGCTACCAACACTGAAGGAGGCAGGTGTTTCTCCTCATTAAATGATGTGCCTATTCTCTTTGCACATCTTTCTGATAGTGTCTTCTCAACATAACATAAACATGGTCAGGCACTGTATATAACAACAGATGAGATAAATTACAGATAAAATAGAAGTGTTCAGGAGAAGCACAATCATATCTTGAGAGGGCTTTTGTGAAATATGTTGTAAATGGAATTCAAATGTCTAATCAGTGGCATAATAGATGATGTCTGAATTCCTTCCAGTCCTAAAGTTCTATGTTTCTAAGTATTAACAGCTCACATGCCCTACTGCTAGTGGGAAAAAAAAACAAAACAGAGTAAAAAGATCGTAAGTCTTTGGAACCAAACTGACTTGGGTCTATGACTAGACTCTGCAACTTACTAGCAGTGTGATCTTAGGCAAGGTACTTAGTTTCTCTGTGCATCAGTGGCAGGCACAATAGGCGTGCTGTACATAATATCTCATTTGACCCTCATAACAATCCTATTAGATTGTTATCTCCATTTAATATGAAAAAAACTGGTTCAGTGAGCTTAAGTAAACTTGCTCAAAGTCATACATAGTTGTAGAGTTTATATTCAAAGCATGGTCAAGATGGTTCTAAAATCAACTTTTACCACTGATTCCATCAGGCTACCTTCAAGACTTCCATCAGCCCGTCGAGTTCAGTCTAAGCCTGAGTTATTTTTCTTCACTGTCCCTCTGGTTACTGAGAAATCAGGTCTGGGCCACATAAAGCTAACCAGAACAGAACCGTATAAACCCATCTACAGAGTGAGCAGTCAAGGACAACTTAAATACCTGTTCAGGAAACACTTAGAATTAAAACATGGAAACCTCTCTTCTTTAAGCCATGTTTGTTATCAAATGCCACCATTAATAATATATCTAATTGAAGAGAAACAAGTGTCTCAACACCAAGGGCAAAGAATGGATGCTGTAACAAGAATACAAAGGGCAGCATAAGACACATATTTTATTTAGTCTATTTGAACTTGATTTTACAGTAGCGCTGCTAATGCCTTTTTCCTTGCCAATTAGTACAATACTTACTGATCATGACGTCAGATGAGGCAGTTTAGCTAGGGGTAGCAGAAGCAGCTATTTCAACCGGGTATGAAGTAATCATAAATAGAATGCCTTGTTTTCCATTAAATGCCATGCTAGGACTTTGAGTGACAGTAATGCTGGGGCCATCAGATAAATTATGGGACTGCGAAGTTTGCTAAGGCCAAACTAGTAGGTAGCACAACTTAAAAATCAGGAAGCCAAGGAGATTATGCAGAGATAAAGAAAGATACATCACAATTCAGAGCAGAACATGTGTTTGAGTGGAGTAAATGGGAGAAGTCCATACAAAAATCATTCTTTGAGGCACCTAGCTTGAACCAGATATTCTTATGTACTTTCCCTCAGAGAAAAAATATACCAGTTATATCTTCAGCTAGTAGCAAAGAGGGAAATGATATCTGGCTGAGCAAAACATACACAGGAATAACTAGCTGGTAGGTGGAAGACAGAACAGAAATGTGATTAGGCACTCTGGCAACAGAGTCTCAAAATGACTGTCGTCAAAGGTATAACTGAGAAAATGTAACAGGAAGCTAGTCCAATTGCCAGTACACAATAGGATCTCAACACATTTTTTTAAGTCCTGCAAAAGAGATTATGCCTAAAAACCAAAGGATGAAAATTTCCAAGTGTATGCAAAGTGATCTTTCTAGTCACACATCTACATAGCAACATTTTTTATAAACTTATATTTTTCAACACATAATAATTAAAAATGAGGGTAAGTTAATAACCAAGGATAACCTCAAAACAGCTTATTTTGGAAATATGAGTGGACACTAATTATTGCCAGCTAGCAACATGTCTACTACAATGACTAATACACTTTCTGACTTCATAAGAAAGAAAAAAGAATTGTGGTTAAATCTATACCAATTATTCATATTTTGAATTTCTATATAATCCTGGCACATTCTTAACTGGCCCAAATAAGTGAAGAACAGCAATGTCACAATCCTTGTACTATCAACTGTATCTATCATTCAGGAATATTAGTACACTGATGATTCTGTTCAAATTGTGGTAGAATGGAGAGTTACTTTGTATCTCTTTTGAAGCTCTGCCATCCTTTTTTTCTTATATTGTGTACTTAATAGAGACAACCTGAGGCTAGAGAGAAGCAAATCATTTAGAGTCAGAAAACCTGAGACCAAGGCCTTGTTCTACCACTTACTAGATGAGCTAACTTTCTGTGCCTCAGATCCCCCCCCTACATTAACTAAGGTTACCTCTCTCCATGTAGATATTATTCATCTTTATATCTGTTACTGACATGAAAATTGTGCCAGACAAACAGTGAGCAGATGCCCTAGAAACATTTGTTGCTTGGTGATGAAAATTTCAAAAACACATAATAGTTGACCCTGGAATTTTCTGTTTGCCAGAAAGATGTGCATATTAAAAACAAATATTATAATAATTCTACAATTATCACACCCCTCAAAATCATTTTATCAAAATAGAGTGCCTTGAATTTATTTATTTTAAAAATAACTTTCTCATTTTTACTTTTTAAACTTGAAAAAAGGCTTTATTAAACCTTGTAACAATTCTAAGATAGGCACTATCATTATTTTTAATTGTAGTATAATTGCTTTACAATGTTATGTTAGTTTCTACTGTACAACAGCATTAATAAACTATATGTATACATATATCCCCTCCCTCCCACCCCTCTAGGTCATCCCAGAGCGCGGGCCGAGCTCCCTGAGATGCAGCAGGCTCCCGCCAGCTAGCCACTTTGCCCACGGGACTGTATGCATGTCAGTACTACTTGCCCAGCTCGGCCCAGCTTCCCCTTCCCGCTCATGTTCACATGTCCATTGTCTACATCTCTATTCCTGCTCTGCAAATAGATTCATCTGTACCATTTTTTTACATTCCATATATATGTGTTAATATATGATGTTTTTTCTCTTTCTGACTTACTTCACTCTGTAGGACAGACTCTAGGTTCATCTACATCACTGTAAATGACCAAATTTTGTTCCTGTCATGGCTGAGTAATATTCCATTGTATATATGTACCCCAAACTTCTTTTATGAATTGCATCACTTGATCTAGTAAACAGGTAACTATATACTGCAGAGACCACGCATTTTCTCTTCCTAAAGAGCATGCATAAGTAACAGATGCCAACCATTCAAACATATTTACAAGATACAATTAACCTAATTACCATAGGATATTAAAAGATCCAGAGTCTCACAGTATAATATACAAAATGTCCAGGATATGACCAAAAATTACTTAGCATACAAAAACCAAAATAAAACAAAAAACAAAACAACTTACAAGGCCAAAGATGATCAATCTTATCTCGCCAACACTGAGATAATAAAGATGAGAGAGTTGTCAAAGATATTAAAGCAGTTATTTAAAAATGCTGCAAAAAATAAGGATAAACCCTCTTGAAAGGAATGGAAAGACAGTATGTTTCTGCAAAGAAACAGAAGGTATAAATAAGATCAGATGGAAAGTTTAGGTCTGAGCAACACAATTAAAAAAAAAAAACTGAAGAAACAAAAAAAACTTTACTAGGTTCATTCAATGGCAGAATGGAGATGACAAAGACAAAGCAATATAAATTCTCCAATCTGAATAATGGAGAGGAAAATGATTGAAAACAAAAATTAACATAGGCTTATGGGGGAAAGATAAAACACAAAGTCTAATATTTGTACCACCAGAGTCCAAAAGATAAGGAAGAGTGTACAGAAAAACATAAATAAATAGAAATTTACCTCAATTTGGCAAAATACATAAATCTACACATTCAAGAAGCTCAGCAAATGTTGAACCGGATAACGCCAAAGAGATCTGTACTCAGGCACATAATAAACTGCTGAAGTTAAAGAAAACAAATCTTGAAACTGGCCAGAGAAAACTAATATACTGCTTACAAGCAAATAACAATTTGAATGACTATGGATCTCTCATGTGAAACCATAGAGGTAAGGGAAAAAAGCAGCACATCTTTTTAAACTGTAGAAAAGAACTATCAACCAACAATTCTGTATCTAGTGAAAATATTTTTTTTTGAAAATATTTTTAAGAAATAAAGATGTGAAAAAAACATTCTCAGGTGACGGAAAACTATGAGAATTCACAGCCACTGAACTGCTATAAAGGGAGTCCTTTGTAGAGAGGAAATGATACCAGAAGGAAAATTGGAAAATCAAGACTGAAGTAAGAGACAAAAAATAATGAATATCAAGATAAATAAAATATAACATTTTCCTCTTCTTGAGTTCTTTAAAATATGCTTCACAATTAAAAGCAACCATTATAGCAATATCTGGCAAGATTTTCAATATATTTGGATAAAATAATATAAAAAGAATATAAAGGGATCTATATACAGTGGAAGATTTCTGCATCCAGCTTAGGTTGGTAAACTATGGATTGTAAAAACTGTGAAAAGTAGAGTATGCATATTCTAATCCCTAGAGTAAGGACTGGAATAAAGAACAGTGACCCCAGTCTACAGGAAGAAACAAAGAACACCAATAAAGCTAACTCCATAGCTAAACAGAAAAAAGAGTATAAATGTATTTTTTAATAATTATTTTCCCTCCTACTTTATTTAAAAAACAAGGGCATAGAGCAAACATTATAAATCTGTGTTTGGAAACACAATGTATAATATATAATTTATGAAAATAATAACATAAAGAACAGGGAGGAGCAAAGTTTTCATATATTATTTTAAGACGATATTAACCTGAACTAGATCATCAAAAATTAAGAAGATAACTCTATGATAATCTATATGAGAAAAGAATCTGAAAAAGAATGAATATATATATGTGTGTGTGTAACTGAATCACCTGACTGTACACCTGAAACTAACACAATATTGTAAATCAGTAATTTGCCAACAAAATATTTTTAATAAAAAATTTAGAAATAAAAGGGGTTTTCCTTTGGTAATGGAGGGAAAAAGAAAAGATGTCCAGCATAAGCAAAGCTATAGCGACAGAAAGTAACTTAGTAGCTGCCTAGCACTAGAGGGTGGAGAAGGCGATGGCACCCCACTCCCAGTACTCCTGCCTAGAAAAGCCCATGGACGGAGGGGCCTGGTGGGCTGCAGTCCATGGGGTCGCGAAGAGTTGGACATGACTGAGCGACTTCACTTTGACTTTTCACTTTCATTCACTGGAGAAGGAAATGGCAAGCCACTCCAGTGTTCTTGCCTGGAGAATCCCAGGGATGGGGAGCCTGGTGGGCTGCCGTCTCTGGGGTCGCACAGAGTCAGACACGACTGAAGCGACTTAGCAGCAGCAGGACTAGAGGGAATGACAGCACTGGAGGTCATGGCTAGGAGGTACAAGATTTCTTCTGGGTAATGAAAATACTCTAAAATTGATTGTTATTTTGGATACACAAGTCTGAATATATTAATACTAAACACCACTGAACTGTATACTTTAAATAGGTGAGTTGTGTGGTATGTAAATTATATCTCAATAAAGCTGTTAAGAAAAAGAAGAAAAAGAAGTTAATAATAGGACAAGCACTAAGAAAACAACTAGATACTCTACAGCAGAAGTGATAAGGGAATTAAAATGGCATAGTAAAATAACATATTTAAAACAAAACAAGTCAGAAATGGAAGAATACTAGAATAAGAAAAGATATAAGACATGGAAAATAAATAATAAAATGGCAGATGTAAATGTTACCTTTTATTAGTAATTAGTGATCACATCAATCTATTAATAATCACATTAAATGAAAATTTATTACACTAACTGAAAGACAGAGATTGACAAAATGGATATAAAACATAATCTAACTATATTTTGTCTACAAGAGACACACTTTAAGTAAAAAAAAAAATATTTTCAAAGTAAGTGAATGGAAAAAGGTATACCATGAAAACAGTAATCAAAACCAATACAGTATTGTAAAGTTAAAAAAAAACTTGAGATATATTATGATAAAGAGAAATGTGCAGAAAAAAAATAAATTAAATTATAAAAAGAGAGCTTGAGTGGCTATGCTAAAGTATGACACTAATAACACTATCAAAAATTGTTACTAGACACAAAGGACATTTTATAAAGTTAAAAAGTTAATCCAACAAGAAGATATAACAATTATAAACATATCTGTGGACTTCCCTGGTGGCACAGTGGATAGGAATCTAGCTGCCAATACAGAGGACATGGGTTCAATCTCTGGGAAGATACCACACGCCAAGAAGCCCATGAATCACAACTACTGAGCCCCTGCTCTAGAGCCTGCAAGCTGCACCTACAAAGCATGTGTGCCATAACTAACGAGCCTGCAAGCTGCACCTACAGAGCATGTGTGCCATAAACTAACGAGCCTGCAAGCTGCAACTACAGAGCACGTGTGCCATAATTAATGAGCCTGCAAGCTGCACCTACAGAGCACGTGTGCCATAACTAACGAGCCTGCAAGCTGCAACTACAGAGCACGTGTGCCATAATTAATGAGCCTGCAAGCTGCAACTACAGAGCACGTGTGCCATAACTAACGAGCCTGCATGCTGCAACTACTGAAGCCCATGTGCCTAGAGTCTGTGCTCCGCAACAAGAGAAGCCAACGCAATGGGAAGCCCACAACAAAGAGTAACTCCCACTGGCTGCAACTAGAGAAAGCCCACACCAAAGCAATGAAGACCCAGTGCAGCCAAAAATAAATAAGAAGAAAGAAACATATCTGAATCTAATTACAGACACCAAAAAAAAAAAAACAACAAAAGACAGAATTAAAGAAAAATAAAAAATTCAACAATGACAGTTGAAGACTTCAACAACCCATTTTCGATAATTAACATATAGCACAACTAGACAGAAGATGAACAGAGAAACAGAAGGCACAAACAACACTATAAACCAGCTAGACTTAACATTTATACAATGCTCCCTCCAAAAACAGTAGAATACATATTCTTTACAAGTGTCCATGGAACATTCTTCAGGATAGACCACAAATCGAAAACAATTTAAAAAAATTTTAAGACTGAAATGATACACAGGATTTTATGAACATACTGGAGTGAAATTAGAAATCATTAACAAAAGGAAATTTGAGAAATTCACAAAATATGTGGACATTAAAAGCAAAAGGTAGACAATAATTTACCATGCCAACATTAATCAAAAGAAAACTGGAGTGCCTATTTCAAAACCAGAAAATGTGGATTATAGAGCAATATGAATTATCAGGGATATCACATTACATAATGACAAGAGTCAATCCAACAAGAAAGCCTACCCATTATAAATGTGCATGCACGTAACAAAAGGGCTTCAAGATACATGAAGACATAATATAGTAAAGATGTCAATTCTCCCCAAATTGATCTCTAGAATTAACATGACTCCAACCAAAATTTCCCTAAGATTTTCTCTGTACACACAGACAAGCTGATCTTAAAATTCCTATGGAAATCTGAAATACCTAGAATAACCAAAACAATTTTGAAAAAGAAAAATGAAACTAAAGCAATCACAGCACACAATTTTAAGTCTTCCTTAAAGCTCTAATAGTATAGACAGTAGACAGTATTGATATAGATCTATGGAATAGAACTGAGAGTCCAGAAATAGATCTACACAAATATGACCAATTGAGTTTTGATAAGAGTTCAAAGGCAATTTAATGGAGCAAAAAACAGTCTTTTCCGCAAAGGTGGTGGAGAAATTGCACACATGTACTGAAAAATAATGAACCTCTCCCTAAACTCATGTCTTAACAAAAATTAACTCAAAATTGATTACAGATCAAAAAATTGATTATAGATCTAAATGTAAATTGCAAAACTACAAAACTTTTAGAAGAGAACATATGTGAGAAAATATTTTGACCTGGGTTTGGGCAAAGAGTTCTTTTAAATGACACCTAAGGCATAACCTATCACAGAAAAAAATGATCACTTGGACTGATTCATCTCAAGTAAAACTTTTGCTCCGAGAAAGAGACTTTTAATAACATTTATTTCTTTGGCTGTGCCAGGTCGTAGCTGGGCACTCAGGATCTTTGTTGTGGCATGTTGGATTTCTTATTTCTTTTCTTTTTTTTTTTTTTTTAAGTTGCAGCGTGTAGGTCTAGTTCCCCAATCAGGCACTGAACCTGGGCCCCATGCTTTGGGTGCAAGGAGTCTTAGCCACTGAACCACCAGAGAAACCCCGAGAAAGAAACTTTTAAAGAGAACAAAAAGACAAGCTACAGAGTGGAGGAAAATATTTGCAAATCATATTTATTACAAGGGATTTATATTACAGTATATGAAGAGACCTCGTGTAATAGATCTTCAAGGGCGTTATCCTGAGAGAAAAATAAATCCTAAATGGTTACTGTCAAATTCCATTGATATGATGTTCTTGAGGTGACCAAATTAAAGTGATAGAAGAGCGATCACTGGTTACTACACGTTAGTGTTGAGGGAAGAGTATGACCATCAAAAAGTAACACAAGGGAGTTGACTTATGATGGAACAATTTAGTATCCTGGTTTTCATGATGTGTATACAAACTGACACGTGTAATAAAATTTCAGAGAATGATACATAAAAAAGTCTGTGTAAAAAGTAGTGAAACCTTAATTAAATCTATACCTGAGTTAACAGTACTATGCCAGTGCCAGTTTTCTGGTTTTGACAATGTACTAAGGTTATGTAAAATATTATCACTGGGTCAATCTAGGTGAAGGGTACATAGAAAATCTCTGTATTTTTAAATTTCTTGTAATTTGTAAACTTTTTCAAAATTAAAAGTTGTACTAAAAGAGCTCAGCAATATGAAAACAATCCAATTAAAAAATGGGCAAACAAGTCTATGTTCAATACAGGATACAGGATGCATGGGGCTGGTGCACAGGATGATTCAGGGAGATGATATGGGGTGGGAGGGGGCTTCGGCATTGGGAGATTGTGTACACCTGTGGCTGATTCATGTCAATGTATGGCAAAACAAATACAGTATTGTAATGTAGAATACAGTATTAAAAAAAATGGGCAAACAACTTGAAAAGGCATTTTGCTAAGAAAGGATACATATATGACCAGTAAACATATGAAAACATGCTAATATCATTAGCTACTGCAGGAATGCGAATTAAAGTCACTGTTGAGATACCATTATACCCCTATCAAAATGGCTAAAATAAATATTGCTGACAATAATACCAAGTGCTGACTAGGATCTGAAGTGACAGCAACTCGCATCCATTGCTGGTGGGAAGGCAAAATGGTACAGCTACTCTGGAAAACCATTTGGCAGTTTCTGATAAAGTTAACCATACACTTATCATATGATCCAGAAATTCCACATCTAGGCATTTATCCCAGAGAAATAGAAACTTATATTAACACAGAAACTTATACTCAATTGTGTATAGCATCCTTATTTGTAGTTTCCCCAAACTGGAAACAACCCAAATACCCTTCACCTTGAGAATATAAGAACAAAGTGTAGCACATCTAAACCATGGACTACTGCTTGACAGTAAAAGGAACCCAGTATTCAAACATGCAACAACTTGCATGAATCTCAAAGGCAGAACGCTGAGTGAGGGACGTCAGTCGCAAAAAGCTGCAACATTGTAAGATGCCATTATGTGACATTCTTTAAAATGCAAAACCAGAGTGATACAGAACAGGACTGGGATGTTACAAAGGAGTAGCAAGACGAAGTTTTTTTGAAGTGATGTCTGTTCTGAATCCTCATTTCAGTAGTGGTCACATACATTTATGCATGTGTTAATAGTAAAAATTCTCTACACCAGGAGTCCATATGCTAATTTATTGTATGCTAATTTTAAATAAAATAACAGTTATGAGAGTAATACTGTCATTTCACAACCTAGAGATTTAAAAGTAGGAGCACATATGTGCATAGCGCTTACAGAGTCCAGGCATTTTTCTAAGTATTTGACAAATATTAACTCATTTAATTTTAACAGTAATCCTAGGAGGTAAGTACTAGAATTCTCCCCCATTTTACACACAAGGAAAGTGATACATATTGAGCTTAAATAGTTTGTCTAAAATGACAAGAGTTGGGATGAGGTGGGGCTGAGATTAAAGCCAACCTTCAGTCCAAGTCCAGAGTCTACTGTTAATTACGAAGCTTTACCGTGTTCTATGCTCTATACTATACGCTCTTTAGAAGATATTCTCTCCTCATTAATAACCCTATTTGAGGTGCTGATGAACTGATACTTTCTAAAGAAAGTCTTTAAGATTTAAACTCAAACAACCAATCAGTCAGGAAGAGATGAAAAGCAGAAGCAAAAGACCTACCTGTCGGAATTTAGATCTCACTTTCCTACAAACTGTACTGATTAACACAGGTGGCTGGTTTCTTGCCATGAATTTTTTGGTCTCCTTGCATAAATCCATATGACACTTGCGATTTAAACATAAACAAAAATGAACCTTTATCATTCACAAAACTGCCAAAAGAGGTTTGGATTTCCTATAGCAGCTGCAGAAGTGGAAGAGGACTTTTTTTTTAACTTGTTTGCTGATATTAAAATTAATTTCTAAAGCCATGTAGGACAATGGTACTAAAAGCATTATTAATTTATGTGGTCTTGATTTGTGTTTCTTCTAACCACATTGCCTTTGCCTACATTCAGAATAGTTAATGAAAACTCACACCAAAGTGCTGAGCAAAGACAAAAACAAGTAACACAAAATCTCTCCTTGGGGAGAAGGAATAGATGTTAGAGAGGACCATGTTTAGTTATTGTTTTTGAAATAAAATTGACCAGAAAAACAGATTGGGTGGCACTGTGTAAACTGTACTGTCTCTTTAAGGACTGATTTTATTTTGAAGGGAAAACAGAGCCAGATACGTTGTTTGGGGAAGGAAATGGATCCTGCGGGTTTTTATAGTTAAGATGCCTTTGGATCATTTCCTTCTTTTATATGTTCAAAGTCAGTCCTTCAATGAAGGGCTAATTTCATGAAGTAGACAAGGAGTGAGCTTGCTTAGAGGTAAGGAAATGTTTAAGAGCAAGAATGTATATAAGTTCACTGTTAAACAACCGCAGACACATTCTGACTTTCCCCAAATCCATATTAACATACCCCAGCCAGCTGTATGCTCTAAGGTCCACCATTTGAGAAGTAAACTGCTCGTTTATATTTCAAATGCATGACTCTGCCAGCAGTTGGAAAGTGTGCGGGAAGAAGTGCACCAGGGACCAGGAAGGAGGAATGAGGTTCTGATGAAAACTGGGAGGAGAGAGATCTTTGCTATTCATTCAACAAACAGGCACTGAGCACCTGCTAAGTGCTGGGCAATCCACTAAGATCCCAAAGCCTTTGGGGAAACACTAGCGGGGCTGTGTTGGAGAAGGCAATGGCAGCCCGCTCCAGTGCTCTTGCCTGGAAAATACCACTGACAGAGGAGCCTGGTGGGCTGCAGTCCATGGGGTCGCAAAGAGTTGGACACGACTGGGCGACTTCACTTTCACTTTTCACTTTCATGCATTGGAGAAGGAAATGCCAACCCACTCCAGTGTTCTTGCCTGGAGAATCCCAGGGACGGGGGAGCCTGGTGGGCTGCCGTCTATGGGGTCGCACAGTCGGACACGACTGAAGCCACTTAGCAGCAGCAGCAGAAGTGGAGCTGTGTAACTGGAGTCTTCAGGGCATATGACAAAGGATGGGAGATCACCAAGAAAGAAGTTGAAGGAAGATGCAGCAAACACATACTGAAGGGCTTTGTATTCTATGCCAAGGACTTACACATTTTATGTCTTTTGTTTAAACACAAATAATCCATGTTTACTGTACAATATTTTAATACAGAAAAAATGTTTTAAAAAGATGTACCTCCACCACCCAAAGGTGCATAGTCTCTCTTTGCATCTCAGTCTGTCTTTCCCTCTTTCTGGATAGACAGGTATGTCTCTCTCTTTATATCTATGGACAGAAATATATATACACACTCTCTCTCACACACACACTCAGGGCTTTTCCCACTTAAAATATAGAATGACTATTTATTCATATCATTAAATCTTCTTCAACAGCATCTTTTTAATAGCTGCCTAGGATTCCATCATATTGCTCTTTCATAATTTAACCAATCCTTTATGACTTGTTTCCTATTTTTGCAATTATACCAGGAGTTATTTTTGAAACACAATCGTGTTTCCATTCTATGACAGCTGTTGCCCAGGAACATGGCAGTTTCAGGCTGCCCCAGGGTACAGCTGCTGAAGAGAAAAAGGAAGAGTGGAAGACCCTTCAGTGATAAATAAGGAGAGAAGTTGGGCACTTTGTGAAAAGAAAAGATGGATTCAGGTAACCTGGTTCCTACTAGAGAGGAAATAGTAAGGGAGGAAAGACTCTGCCCATGCTGTGGGCCCTGGTTAAGTTATTCACTCAAGAAAACCTTATCACTCGCCTACTCAAAACATAAGAATCAACTCAGACCCTTAGTCTTAGAATAAGCCAACCAATGTTTCCAGTATGATTTCCGATGCAAGCTATCAATAGTTCATTTGAGGCATCTGACCTCAAATCAAAACACAAAAGTTTTGACAAAAAACTGACTGGGCATATTCCAAGATGATCACCTGTGTTTCCTAGTTCCTAGTTCTATTCTCACATTAATTTATTTTTTTTTATTCTCACATTAATTTAAATCATCAGAAAGACAAGTACCTGGACCACATTATCTCAGCCTCCAAAGAAATGCCTAAACTGAATTATGATTTAATATCACATTCTCACCCTTTATGTACAAGGTTGATACAGGAATTATCCATTTCAACAGGGTTGTCGTTCCTTTGCAAAACTGTAGTTGAAGATGTCTGCTATAATCTACTATCTCTCACAGAAGGGTCCATATAATAATTTTCATGATAAATTTTGTCTGGTGCAAAAAGTATACATATTTTTCTTCCGTAACAATGAAAACTATACACGCCAATGTATTTTCCTGTTTTCCTTTTTGCTGCTAGGAAACAGACTATTGGATTGGCCTCTCCAAATACCTCATGGCACCCACCCTTTCTGGTTCCTTTCGTTTGTCTCCGTTTTCTACTTTAAAGGTCCTATGTTTATTTATTTTATTTTTATATACTACTTTGGATCATTTTGAAGGCACATGGAATGAAAGGAATCTTAAATATAGTCAGTAAAAGCTTTATACTGAGACACATGCTACTAAAACCTAGCTCGAGAGCCATCCATATCTGATTGGGGCTTGTAAGATTTGATATTCAGTAGTTGATAGTTTTGATTGTGGTGTATTAGTCTCCATGTGATTAATGTCTTGGTCTGTGCCATTCTAATTCATTTTCATAACATATAAATGTGTACATGCAAGTGCTAATAATATAGCATCTCAAGATAACTAAACTTCGAGAGTAATCTATAACTCCCATCTTTAATGCATATAACCCTGAGCCATTCTTTTTCTGTGCAGACAGCAATGAAGAATGGAATGAATCCAACTCAAAATTTTATGAATAGTCTCTTCAATGGCTCTCCATTTAATAAGAGTTTTCATCTTCAGGGTAAAGTAAAAATGCAATGATAAGATGTTCATGGTAGCTTAAGTAAAAAGGCAAACTACACAACAATACGATCTCAATTATATCACAGATACACAAATAAAAGAGACCAAAAATCATCTATTAAATGGCACTCAAATTGAAAATAAGGTTAAAAATTACTCTTTTTGTAAATCAATATATTCTTACTTTTCTAAAATAAGCAAGTGTTAGTGCTGTTATCAAGAAAAGAGAATCATCCTTCTACAAAGTTCCAATATTCACATATTCCAGAAATTAGAGATGGCTCAACCCACCCAGAGGCATGCCAGAGCTGGTGGAATACTATAAGCCTCTCTCTTTAGATTGAGTACACCTAGGCTGTGAGAAGACTCATGATGTCCACAGAGTGTCATAGCCAAATCAATGGCAGAAGTTAGAACAGATCCAGGGCTCCACCCAGTACAGAGCTCTGATGTCCCATCTACCATCTGAGTTCTGGCAAGATGCTAGAGCAAGGACTTAGCCATAGGGATCCGGCTAAGCTACAAGACTCGAAGGTTCCTTACAACTTTGTCTATCAAATACAGTCTGGCAATACAGCCTTCTCTCAGATTGGAAGGCCTAAAATCAGACAACAGAGAAACAATGTATTTTTAAGGCAAAAAATTTTTTAAAGACACAGAATCATTTTTGGACGTCTGTGATGGACACCGTTCTAGGATTCAATATTTTTTTTAAACAGATTATACATCTTGCTTGCTTAAAAATAACATTTCTACTTAAATGAGGAAAATATGGCAGATAAAGACAGTTCTTTTGGCTGGCCTCCTGACCTCTTGATCCAGAGCTTATTAAAGGATATGTTGGGAGATTGATTTTTATTCAGGGACTAGGAGTTGGCCTGAGCTTTCAAATTCCACCTCTTTCCTTACAATAGAATGGTCTTTCCTTTTAAAAGCTCTGTGCCTCTGAGTTAGGACTACATAAAGCCTCAGTCAGATAAGTTTATTGTGTTTTAAGTGAGGGAATAGTCATAAAACAAAGGAACATGGTAACTTTTGGACCACTGGTTCCCAATCTCTGATCACAAGACAAATTATGGTAACCAGGAGACATCCTCCCTAATCTCTTGGCCAAACATGGAGTCAGGTATGGAGTCCAGACTTTTTGGTTAGAGGAGATAAAGTACTTTCAGGACCATACTTTTCCAAACAATAGAAATAGTAGTGATGGTGATGACTGTACTCCTTCGTCCTCTCAGCAGGACTCCCAAAGATGGAACAACCCAACAGTTCTTCGGAGGCCCTCTTGGCTTTGGTCTGTGTTGGGAGACAATTCTCCACGGACAACTAATGTTTCAACATATCTTGTGAACAGAAGCACTGAGTGCCTTTGTTCTAGAATATTTTTTGAGGATGTATGTATAGCAAACATCCTTGGAAGACAGAGAGAGTGTCTAACTCTGAAGGAAAGAGTGGGCTCACTTAGAAGATAGAGCTGAGTGCGGTCCAGTATAATGAAGGTAATGTCTCTCTGGAGCAAACGGATGGTGTACTTACTGTCCATTATAAAAGCTTTGAGCTCCCTAAACTCAGGGTTCCTCTCCTGTAATTCAACCCACTGAGTGTGCAATTACCACCCACATGTTTTCACATCATCTGTGGGTACTAGGACCAGGTACTAGGGCCAGGGCAAAAACGCTAATACTATGACTACTGCTGTGAATAAGGAACTGTTCTTCATCTCTGATCCAAGAACCTAGTGCCTCCTGCCAGCAAGTTAGGTAAAAATTCAACCCATCACATTTCTTAACAATCTGTACTCCCTGACTAGACTTGTATAAAATCCACAGGAGCGATTAGGAATAAAGTCCAGAACCTATAGCCAAAAGGTGAAACGCTTGCTCCTGGTTCAGGACAGTCACTGTCACAGAACAACTGCATGTGTTCTTAACAATTAACTACTTTAGTTGCAACTGGGGCCATGGGGTCACAAAACCTCATTAGTGCTTGATTTGGGGCTATGGTGATAAAATAACAGGTTTAGACCTAACCCAACATGTCTTCAAGGGCAGGTTTAGACAGAAGCTTAACTGCCTTACGAAGGACCTCCTTGGAAGAATCAAAAGTGCAGTCACTAACCTGTTCTGTATCTAGGAGAGCTTTGGTTTAACTCTCGGCCTAAAGACCAACAAAGGGCTTCCCTGATGGCTCAGTCGGTAAAGAGTCTGCCTGCAATGTGGGAGAGCTGGGTTCAATCCCTGAGTCGAGAAGATCCCCTGGAGGAGGAAATGGCAACCCACTCCAGGATTCTTGCCTGGGAAATCCCATGGACAGAGGAGCCTGGTGGGCTATAGTCCATGGGGTCACAAAGTCAAACACGACTGAGTGATTAACACTAAATACCAACAAGCATTTTTTTGACATTTTGTTCGACTTACATAATATCACCTGAGTTAAATTCACCCATTCCATTCCATCTTAGTTCACTGATTCCTAGAATGTCAATGTTCACTCTTGCCATCTCCTGTTTGACCACTTCCAATTTGCCTTGATTCATGGACCTAACATTCCAGGTTCCTATGCAATATTGCTCTTTACAGCATTGGACCTTGTTTCACCCTGCTTATTTAACTTATATGGAGAGTATATCATGAGAAATTCTGGGCTGGAGGAAGGACAAGCTGGAATCAAGATTGCCAGGAGAAATACCAATAACCTCAGATATGCAGATAACACCACCCTTATGGCAGAAAGCGAAGAGGAGCTAAAAGCCTCTTGATGAAAGTGAAAGAGGAGAGTGAAAAAGTTGGCTTAAAGCTCAACATTCAGAAAACTAAGAGCACGGCATCTGATCCTATCACTTCATGGCAAATAGATGGGGAAACAGTGGTTGACTTTATTTTGGGGGCTCCAAATCACTGCAGATGGTGACTGCAGCCATGAAATTAAAATATGCTTACTCCTTGGAAGGAAAGTTATGACCAACCTAGACAGCACATTAAAAAGCAGAGACATTACTTTGTCAACAAAGGCCCGGCAAGTCAAGGCTATGGTTTTTCCAGTAGTCACGTATGGATATGAGAGTTGGACTATAAAAAAAAGCTGAGCACCAAAGAATTGATGCTTTTGAACTGTGGTGTTGGAGAAGACTCTTCAGAGTCCCTTGGACTGCAAGGAGATCCAACCAGTCCATCCTAAAGGAGATCAGGCCTGGGTGTTCACTGGAAGGACTGATGTTGAAGCTGAAACTCCAATACTTTGGCCCACCTGATGCAAAAAATTGACTCATTGGAAAAGACACTGATGCTGGGAAAGATTGAGGGCAGGAGGAGAAGGGGCTGACAGAGGATGAGATGGTTGGATGGTATCACCAACTCAATGGACATCAGTTTGAGTAAACTCCAGGAGTTGGTGATGGACATGGAGGCCTGGCATGCTGTGGTTCATGGAGTCGCAAGGAGTCGGACATAACTGAGCAACTGAAGTGAACATAGTATCACTGTTTAAAAAATAAGTTTTCAGAATACCTAATTCATTGTGGAGGGTTTCTGGAGGTTTTTCCAACTTGTTATAAACCATACAATATGCCAATGTATTCTTTTAGTGCAATTACGCAGAAGAAATACAATGCACAAACTGGACCCCTTTATTCAGCAGTGGCCACGTTCCAAAAAATAACTGAGAAAGATGTTACTTCCACTCCAAAAAACAAACAGTGATTCTTAAATGCCTAGAGAAAGCTGGGTAGCTTTTTAGAATTACTAGATTATTGCTTTACTCTTTTAAAAATTCAGTAATTACATCTTAGCTGGGGGGTTACACTGTTCAGAATACATTGTGGTAATAGCCTGCTTCTCTCTGTCCTAAAAAATAACCCCAGTTTTCATTTATGAATATTGTTATCTATGTAACTAAAATGACTCATAATTTGTTTTCTCCTGAAATGATAGGTTATGTTCAGAAATCCTCATTTTCAAAAAGAAAGGGAGGTGGGAGGGATGTTCCCATCTCCACCTCCATGTCTAGCAAATAAGTCAAGGTTCCCCACTGTCTTTGCCTCAGAGGGTCCCCAAAGTACTTGTGGAAACAGATGTTACACGAGACTCACACTGAGTATTTGAGTCTTTTTGTTCCCTGAACACATTGACTTGACACTTGGAAACATTGTATTTTAAAGTTATTATCACACTTAAATTTCTTAAAATTTCTGATAGAAAAGAGATCCACATGGTGTCAATGAAAACAATAGTTTTATTTTTATGTAAAGAAAAAGCTTTCATTTCCCCGCCTCTTATATGCCAGGTTGTTATCCAAATTTATTCTTCAAATGCAAATTCAGATGTTTGCTGTATCTGTCAAAGCCACAACAACTATTCTTGCTCCTGGCCTAACTGAAGTACTAAAGTTAAAGCTGAGCAAAGGGCATAACCTTGTGGGGTCTGCCCCCTCCCCACACCACCCACCATCTGCAAAGAAAGCAGTAGAAACCTTTCTACCAAGTCCTCTTTAACTCCCTTAATGGAAGGTGGCAGAAACAGCTCCAGTGTGATGATGTGGAAAGATTATTGATCCAGGGCTAAGGGAGCTGACCTCAGCAGGCAACTATCTGATTCACATGTACAGTAGCCAAAGAAGGATTTGAAGGACAAAGTTCCAACAGGAGAAACAGGTAAGGAGAGCATAGGACTGACTCATAATAGCTTTATTCCTCAGAGCTGAGTTTCTTCAGATGAAAACCCCCACCCACATCCCATGTCCATACCCAAACACACCACCATCAATATAAGCACCATCTGCTTTTTCTTTCTGGTGATGGTACTGGGAGGTCCTCACTGAGAAAACAAAGAGGCAGCAGGATTTTCAGAACTTGGTATTTGAGTAGTTTGTCGCCAAGGCCCCAAAGCATTTTGGCTCCCCCTTGTGGGGAGAAGCTGTATTAACGCACCCCTGTGCCAGGACCCAGGAGCTAACTTTTATCCCGGGTCCTGGAAGAATATACTTATTTTAATTAAATTAAAGGAATAAAGAGGTGCTTGGATGAAGGCAAATGAGTCATCAAAACCTTTGAGGGTGATTCTCAAGCTCACAACTAATATTAGTCCTCTATTCCCTAATTTTAAAAATAAATATTATTTGCGATTACTCACAACACAAAGCATTCATGTGTATCTACTGGCTAATAATGATTAGACATGTGACTAGAAACACTAAAAAGAAGAAAAAACAATGAACTTGGTTTTGGAGACCTAGGTTCTAGTCCCAGCTCAGTTGCAAGTTCAATGGATGACTTTTGACAAGCCATGTAGCTATTTCAGATTCATTTCTTCTGTAAATGTTGATAACAGCTTTCATAGATAATTCACTGAACTGTACAGAGTTTCAAATTAGGATACCAAAGTACTAACAGAAGTTTTACTGCTTTGTATCCAACATATGTATATTTATAAACAACATATATGACCTAGAGTTCCCTCTAACAATGACTCTAGACAAAATTATCTCCTCTAGAATACATACATACAAAATTATCTCTTCTATAATACATACATAGATACAAAGTTATCTCCTCTATAATACATACATACATACATCTCCTCTATAATAGATACATATATACATACATGTAGCAAACATTAAGGTAGGGCTCAGGGATGGAGAAGATGCCACAGAAAGGTCTTGAGTAAGAAAGTCTTCAATCCCAATCTGAATCCATCTCTTTCACTGTGTGATGGAAGATTCAGTATCCTCATCTCTAAAATGGGGTTAAAGATGGTAGCATCTTTTCCATTAAGCTGTTGTGAACTTTAAATGAGATAATGCAGATAGATCACTTTAGCACAGTACTTGGAATATTAGAAAACAGTCTGAATGGGTCAACTATCATCATGATTGTCATCACCCTCTTTCCTTCTCCTTTGACAGGGATTTCAATCTCAGCATCTCAGAACTAGTGCATTATATGGAAGATACGTGGGTCAAAGGAGAAGGTTAGAGTTCTGCTGAAGTTGGAGCAAGGAATGATTACAAAGGGCCTCAAATGGCGAAGTACCCAATAAAAGGGGAATTTTTTTTAAAGGCAAAGCTTTGTTCCTATCCTGAGGATGCTTGTCTATGTGGGCCCCTTCTGGTAGAACTGGATATTGAGATGCCAAGGAACGTTTGCAATGACTCTGACATCTCTTCTGGTCCATAAATAAGCCCTTGAAACATCCCTTAAAAATTATAATTATATATATATTGCCCATGTAATCCTAATGCATCACCTATACTTTTAAAATTTTATCAACTTATTTTTACCAGTGTCACATTTCACTACTCTAAAAGCATAAAGATACCTACAGACAGAGACTTCATAATGCATACCATCATTTGGCAAACACTCCCATGTTTACTTCAGGTAGGCAAAGGATGAAAAAGGTGATGATAGCACTTCCCTGGTGGTCTAGTGGCTATGCTGCACTCCATGCTCCCAATGCAGGGGCCCAGGTTCGAACCCTGGTCAGGGAACTAGATCCCACAAGCCACAAGTAAGAGTTTGTATGCTGCAAGTAAAAGAACCCTCAGGCGGCAACTAAGAACCCTACGTGCCCCAACTAAAGATCCCACAACAAGAACTGAAGATCTCACATGAACTAACTACATAAATAAAAGGTAATGAGACACTGGCCCTAGTCTTAAGGATTCACAGTCCAGTGATGAGGTATCCAGAAAGGGAATGCAGGAAGGGTAAACTTAAGAGAGGAAGGTGGTCGATTATGTTTTGAACATGTTCAGTTTGCAATGCCCTTAGATAGCTGCTTGTAATGACAGAAGTCTGGGCTCAAACTATGAATATACTTGAGTCCTCAGCAGTAAGCCTGTGAGTCACCCAAGTACAGTGTATGCAATGAGGAAAAGCAAAGATGAGCCCCCGAGGAAACATACTGAAAGGGTAAACTGAAAGAAAGAGATAAGACAAAATAGAGGCTAAGAGTAAAGAAGACAATTCGGAAAGAATGCCAGTCCAGAATCACTGTTATGATCATTCCTATTTTCAGTACTCAGAGGGCTTTTCCTTATTCACGTAGACAGTGCAGTAGCCAGCATCCAAAGTGGCCCACAATGACACATACCTCTTGGTATCTCTGCTCTAGAAGAGTCTCCTTCCAAAATGAATCAGATCTGGCCCCGCTGGAGCAACAAAATACAGTAGAAGTGATGATGTAGGACTTCAAAGTCTAGATCAAAACAGGCATTGTGGATTCTATTTTGGTCTCTCGGATCATTTGCCCTAAGAAAAGCCAACTACCATGCTAGGAGGACATTCAAGCCAACCTACAGAGAAGCCCATGTAGAAGAACTGAGACTCCCCATGTTCAATCAGCATCAATTTGCCAGCTAAGTGAGTGAGCCATTTGGAAATATATCCTCCAGCCCCAGTCAAGACTTCAGATAAATGGAGCACCAGCCACCATCTGACTGCAATCCTATTAGAGAACGCACATTATGAACCATTTAACTGAGCCATTACCCAATTTCTTATCCACAGAAACCATGAATGAGAGATAAATTGTCATTGCTGTTTTAAGCAAGTAAGTTTGGAGTGATCTGTCATGCAGAAATAGATAATTGTACAAATGCCTCCTTCTCCTAAATCTAATCAACAATTTTTAAAAACTTGTAACACTTTATTCAGAACCATACATTTCCTGCTATGAAAAGTTTCTTCCACATAGTCATTATTGGTACATTTCATTACCCTTTCCCCCCTGTCCTTTATGTCAACTAATGTATCTTAAAACTACATGAACTACATGGCTATTGCCGGGGGTCATTCCTTGGTTTATACATCCTTTCAGCAAGAGACAAATCCCTAGTTAACAGATGTCACAGAAGACAATCATTGAAAGGAAACTAAAAGAATTATCCTAATATCTTCCTGGCAAAATACACTTGTAAATAAAGACAAGTGAACCATGACATAGAAGGCCAGTAGAATCTTAAAAAATGAGACTGGACATTCATGGTAAATTGATTAAACTTGTTCACCAAAAGAAAGTGTATACGGAGGGCTAAATTAACCACTTGCACCAAGGATGATTGTACAGGAGCCCAGGTTTATGGAAGACAAAGCAGACCTATTTGTGAAACCTTATTTGCTAAATCCACTTTGCTTCAGGAAAAAAAGGAAATAATCAGAACTTATTTTTCACATTCAAAGGGAAGCAAGACTTATTTCACAAAACCCTCTCACTCTTCCTACCTCCCCCTTTACCCTTAAGCTTCTGGAAGGTGAGAGAAAGACAGAAACATATGACTGACTCTCAAGAATGGCAACACAGAAGGAACAGTTTTGATGTTTAAATGTTTGGTCCCATTTTACATCACATGCCTCCATCATATTCACTGCAGAAAGTAACAGTCACTACAGATAAGGGGTCAATAAGCCAGTGAGACTACTGGAAGAAACCATACCAAAAAAACGACTAATCCAGGGACAAACCCTGAGGGTCCTGGCTCAGAAGGCAAGTAGGTTGTAGGCAACAGTGGAAGCAGAAATACCAAGTCCCTGTTTTGCACTCCTCACACATTCCTCTTGGCTTGAGCTAGGATCCAACCTTGCCAGTTTAGACAAATGACTCCGTGTGTATATGCTTCTTTTGAAGAGATATGGCGATGGTCAGGAGAAACAATAAGCTGAGACTTAATAACAGATCAGATGAGGTGACAGGGGAAGTCAGGCCTGGAAGGAGCTGAAAACTGTGAGAAAGATGACAAAAGCCCAAACTAAAGTAGGGAGGAGGATATGGCTACCAGCTAGCACAGTCCTGCTGACTTAAAATGATGAGAATTAGGCCTGGGGTACCAATGTGACCGGCGGAGGACAGAAGGTGGGCTTTGTATGGAAGTCTTTCTTTCTTCAAAGATGAGAGGAGCCTAGAGGAGTTCAGCATTTGACAAGAGAAACGGAATAAAACAAGAAAGAGAAAGCCCACCTCTCAGATACTCAGGAACAGAAGATCCTAGTCTGAGATCAGTGTGGGTCGCAGGAGTGGAGCATAACACCCAAGACCTTCAAGGCACCATCAGAAGTCTCTCTTTACTTACCATACTTCCTGGAGTTCAGAAGACTATGGTAGAAGTGACCCTAGGAAAACTCCTTAAAAACAAATTTTTTTAATTTTATTTTTTGGACACACCATGAGTCATGTAGGATCCTGGTTCCCCAGCCAGGGATCAAACCCATGCCCCCTGCATTCAAAGTGCAGTCTTAACCACTGGACTGCCCCGAAACTTCTAGGACAACTTCTATAAATATCTATTAATGTTCATCAAAGTAAGACAGGAAAAAATAGCACAGTAAGTAAAAAGAATATCAATAATATTCGGTACTATACAATTAACTTTTATTTACCATTATCTGCTGACTGCAAACTTTCCAGGATCTTTTGCCATAATAGTTTGAGTGAGATCTTTATAAATTTACTTGCTCATATCGTAAAGAATCCACCTGCCAATGCAGGAGACCTGGGTTCAATCCTCAGTCGGGAAGATCCTCTGGAGAAGGAAATGGCAACCCACTCCAGTATTCTTGCCTGGAAAATTCCATGGTCAGAAAATTCCTGGTGGGCTAGAGTCCGTGGGGTCACAAAGAGTCAGACACAACTGAGCAACTAAGCAGCTAATGTTACAAATCAAATACTAAGACATTTTTTTCCTTCCTCCATCCAAATGTTTTGATACTGCTGCTACTGTTGCTAAGTAACTTCAGTCGTGTCCGACTCTGCGCGACCCCAGAGACGGCAGCCCACCAGGCTCCCCCGTCCCCCGTCCCTGGGATTCTCCAGGCAAGAACACTGGAGTGGGTTGCTATTTCCTTCTCCAACGCATGAAAGTGAAAAGGGAAAGTGAAGTAGCTCAGTTGTGTCTCACCCTCAGTGACCCCATGGACTGCAGCCCACCAGGCTCCTCCGTCCATGGGATTTTCCAGGCAAGAGTGGGATGCCATTGCCTTCTCCAGTTTTGATACTGAGTCCCTAGATAACATCCCCTAATTCACAACTGACAATAAATGGAGATTTCTGTAATGTTAATCCAAAATTCTTGAGATGGTGAGAAAAATACATAGGTGGAAGTTTTTACAGGCTGCAATTTTGAATTCAGACTTAAGGAAGGATTACTGTATATATACCATACTTAGAGCAAAGTGAATAAAACGTAGCCTAGCAAGGACTTTTGCCTCACATGCAAATAACTATTTAAAATTAGTCTACCAGGAGCTACTTCTAAAGTATTTGAGAAGTTTAGTCTCAGGAAGTTTAAAGGCTTCCTCAGGCAATCTTGTTTACAAATTAACAGAATTATGAATTAATGAGGTCTAACCGTGATCTTTTTAAATAACTTCAAATACAGGCTAACTTTAACACACATGGAAATAATTCTCTACCCACCCCAATGATACACCTGACCTCAAAAACATAACTTTTCTTTTGGGAGCTACTGAAGAATTCTTGCCAGAGATTCACTTTCCAATGGCCCAATTTTGAAGTGAATAACAAATACTCTAATATTTACGTCCTTTAAACACAACCTGGCTAACAAAAATACATACTTGTTTTCTCCAGTACTTTTTCCATATTTCTCTCCAAAGACCTGAAGGGATGGTTTGGTTTTACAGTCATCATAAATTTATGATACTGAACTTATGACCCAATCTGGATGAGACCCAGAATGATATCCAACATGGAAAGGCAGAATTCACTCAGTTCTACAAAACTGTGTTCTTTCGGAAATCCTGAAAAATGTTTTCCTCTCTAAGTGTCATCAAAATATTTTATTTTTATAGTTTAACCAGCCCTAATAAATACATACTGTATAGTTTTGTGCCTATGAGTTACAGATGAATAATTCTAAGATATCACAAGATTCAATATCATTTTATGAAACAGAACTTCATCACCTAAACTAGTTGTGCCTATAGAAATCATCCTAAAGCTTCCATTACTCAAACTACTCCTTATGAGAGCTAACATATAATAGACATTTTAAAAGAAAGACTGACATCTTAAATATTCTCTACTTTGAAACCTTTGATATGTGACCCTTCCAGTCACAAAGCAAAGAAAAAGCCAAGAGCACCTAACCTAAGTGGATTCATAGAAACAAATTATATATATATACATACATATACACTGAACATATGCATATGACATATGATAAAGACAACAGACATCCAGCAAGGCAAAACCCATAAAATGTTTCAAGATAAAATTATATACTTACACATGATACCACATATAGGGCATTTCTCTACCATTTGCCATCTGTATTAAGGAGTATTTTTATTTCTCTCACCAAAGGAGGTATTTTATCCTTTTACTTCAGAGTGGGCATAGATACCTTCAAAAACTCTTTAAAAGCTGATTCCTGCTTGAAGATTTATTTCCCTACCATAATTTTCATTATTCAGAAAGGATATCTTATATGAAATGTGGATTTCATATGCTCTCAATTTCAGATACCACTGTATATGCACTCACTGAAAGTAGAAATCCAACCGACTATATAATGTTTTTATAAATGGAACAAGTTGGCTTAAATTGAACCAATTTTAGGAGACTTTTCCATTGCCTACTTTCCATGACAGTTCTCCAGCTCACAGCTTTTGAATCTGAAATAAAGAACTTTTACAGAAACAGTTAGCATAGACCTGTTATCTACAAACAGGAAATTTTTCATAACTTAAAAATAAGAATGAACTATTTTTCTAACTACACTAAGATAATACTCAGGATTGTGTTCACTTAAAGAGAAAAAAGCACAATACAGAGTGCCTGACTTGTTGGATGGGAGTCAGAATCAGAATTAACATTATGTGCTTATTTCTCTGATGCTTGCTTCTATTAATGTACAAAAGAATTTGATCATAAGAAAGGAAATTTGTATTAAAAATACCAGCCAGAAGAGACAAAAGAAACAGCTACTCACAGAAACAATGTGTGTCTGATTGTTTTTTCTGAAAACAGAAGCATAGAAAATCAATGCTACCACTTCAATGAAGGAAGAGAAAGGGGTGTCATTTCACATACATGAAATGATAGAACAAGGAAGGTCAATCAGTATTAATAAAAACAGCGGTGGAAAGAGATGCTGCTAATTACTGCAAAAACATTCATGACAACCAAGAATTCAAAATTAGTTCAGCTAACCTAAGTCAGAGTCCACTGACACTTCATGGCCACAGATTTTCTGCTTGTTTTAGGGGAAAAGAAATATGGGGTGGGAGTGAAAGGAGAGGGGTGGAGCCAAGGGGGATTAAGGAACAAACAGAAGGAAGAATTTGTTACCTTGAAAAAATTTGATCATAGGCCTGCTTCCTGAAAGAATCTGTGTTATTCCTCCCATAGAGCTCACAGATGGAGAAGGGTAATGGGCTGGAAGATGAACTAGGAGATACACAATCTTCACAGAAACCAACTGAGGTGGTCACACCAAACAAAAAGCGGCAATGAAGCATGCATGCTGTCAGACTGCAAGAACATCAATGCTGACCACATTTCCAGAGGAGACTGACATCAGTTGGAAACAGACAAGAAATCCAACGCTTCCAGTGATGCTGATGCATTTTTTTTAGCAAAGTCATTAAAACTGTAAAGTTCAAAGGCACACCCTTCCTTTATGGTATATGATCCTCATAAGGGCCAGGTGGTCCCATAACCAGCAAGGTACATATCAGCGTTATAGGGGAAGGAAGGCTGATACGCTATAGCACTTAGCACAGTGACCCAAATGCTCTCTAAATGTCTGTGGGAGGGAGGAAAGATGTACAGAATAAAGATGTTTAGAGAAAAAGAAGATCATTAAAAAGTTTGGGAGTAAGTTTTTAAGTAAAGGTAACAACAGTGGAATTCTTTACGCTTAGATAAAATGGAGGAAACGTTTCATAAGTCTTCCACAATACTATGGGCTTACTTGGTGGCTCAGACAGTAAAGAATCTACCTGCAAAGCAGGAGACCTGGGTTCGATCCCTGGGTTGGGAAGATCTCCTGAAAAGGACAAGACAATCCACTCCAGTATTCTTGCCTGGAGAATTCCATGGACAGAGGCGCCTGGCATGCTACAGTCCATGGGGTCACATACAACTGAGCAACTAATACACACACACACACACACACACACACACACACACACACACACACCACGCATATTTTGGGCTTCCCTGATGGCTCAAATGGTAAAGAATCTGCCTGCAATGTGGAAGACCTGGGTTTGATCCCTGGGTCAGGAAGATTCCCTGGAGAAGGGAATGGGCATGGCTGATCTCCATCTCTGCTGAAGAGAGAACAAGATGAAACACTGTTTACATGAGTTAGGTTAAATTTAAGTTACATATAAAGAAGACTTCCTGTCAAATATTTGAACAGATTAGTGTAAAAATGAAAAGTGTTAATCACTCAGTCATATCCAACTCTTGTGACCCCATGGACTGCAGCCTGCCAGTCTCTTCTGTCCATGGGGTTCTCCAGGCAGGAATATTGGAGTGGATTGCCATTTCCTTCTTCAGGGTATCTTCCCAACCTGGGGATCGAACCTGGGTCTCCCTCATTTACCATTTTTACCATCTGAGCCACCAGGGAAGCCCAAGATTACTAAGGAAAACTGCAAATGCCTTAAAATAACATGGATTCTCATATAACCAAGATGAACTAGCCTGGACAACAGAATAAATAAGTTCACTGAAGTTCCATATGGCTCTGATCAGTTTCTGATCAATTCTAGCAAGCACTCTAAAATTAAAACACAAATTTTATAGAGACCTTGGAGATACATGTTTTTTCAATCACTGTACTTAACATCCATCCTGATCTGTCAAGATATAACAATAATATGCCCATAATTCACCATAACTTTCTAATAAAGTTTAATACCAGCATTCAGCTTAAGAGGTAACCATTTCTATTTCATCAACCTCTCTCTTTTTTTTTTTTTTTTGGTAAGCTCCCCTCATCCACTTTCAAAATCTTTTCCATCTGGCAAAAAAGTCACAGAAAAATCTCATTTCCTGTGCCCAGTCTGCCTGATCCTTGCTGGAGACAGGACCCACTTAACTGTCACATGATCCTTTGGTCCAGTCCTTACTTGATCTCCCTACCCCCACTCAAAGGTAACCTCAACCACTTCTAAACTTGTAGAGCTCTGTGTTTACCTGTCTTAACACATTTGACAAATTCTACCTTGGATTATTACTGGACTGTATCTTCTCTTTTCTAGCAGACTAGAAATCCCTTGAGGGCAGAGATTATGGCTGACTCATCTCAGGATCCCTATGACTTCAAGGAAACTGCCTGGGTATTGAAATTCAGTGAGTTGAATTACAGCCCTTTCCTATGTTTAAAGCCATGGTTTAAACCTAACAGGTCCCTGACAAGAACCTACTTAATTGTCTATTTCTTCCAAGTCTGGATTATTGTGTAAAATATTATAATAGATAAAATCAATAATCTTTACTTTGAGTCTCGAAATTAAACTCTAAGATACTAAAATTCTATTCACCAGATATGTTGTTCTTTTTTGTTAAATAAAGCTAGCTGTGCTCCTTCCTTAAAGCTTAAGATGAAAAAAAGTTCAGACCCAGCAAATTCACAGGATTCTCATTAGCTTCTCCACAGTCGCTTGTAAAATGATTTTAAAGTGAAGGTTCAGAACTTCACACAATTATCAGAACCTCCAAAGCTCGGGAAGTACCCTGAAGAATGAGAAAAGATCACTACTGTCCAATTTCTCAGGGGGTAGAGATCAATAGCTAATATAACTCTACCAAACAGAGATGTGGTATTTACTCAGTAATCCTTACAATAGCTGCCGGCCTCAATCAAAAACTTCCAACTCTAAGTATCAAGAAATGTTAGCTGAGCTGAGCAGAGTCATGGAAGCTGTATTTAAATACTAGTGCAATGATCATGTATGTATGATCATGTATGTATGATCAAGCATGATGATCAAGCATGTATGAAAGTGAAAGTGTTAGTCACTCAGTCGTGACCAACTCTTTGAGACCCCATGGACTGTAGCCCACCAGGCTCCTCTGTCCATGGAATTCTCCAGGCAAGAATACTGGAATGGGTAGTAGTTCCCTTTTCAGGGGATCTTCCCAACCCAGGGATCGAACCTGGATCTCCTGCACTGCAGGCAGATTCTTTACTGTCTGAGAAATCAGGGAAGCCTTCAAGTATGTATTAAAGACATATGTATTTGATGAGTTCATCTTTCTTCATCAATGACAACTCCTCAGCATAGGTGCCCAACAATGGATTCTGAATGAGAATAGTCTTCACCTAGTACACTTTCCTCTTTCCCTGGGCAGAATCTCCAATTAGGAGTGAAACAGTGATAACATTCAGAGTTAAAAGAGAACTTTGATTTGTCTAAAAGAGTTATTTTAAAACTCACCCCTCAAAGATACTATTCCTCATTTATTTTCCCCTAACCTCCAGATGATCAAAAAAGCAAGAGAGTTCCAGTAAAACATCTATTTTGGCTTCATTGACTATGCCAAAGCCTTTGACTGTGTGGATCACAATCAATGGTGGAAAATTCTGAAAGAGATGGGAATACCAGACCACCTGACCTGCCTCTTGAAAAATCTATATGCAGGTCAGGAAGCAACAGTTAGAACTGAACATGGAACAACAGACTGGTCCCAAATAGGAAAAGGAGTACATCAAGGCTGTATATTGTCACCCTGCTCATTTAACTTCTATGCAGAGTACATCATGAAAAACGCTGGGCTGGAGGAAGCACCAGCTGGAATCAAGACTGCCGGGAGAAATATCAATAACCTCAGATATGCAGATGACACCACCCTTATGGCAGAAAGTGAAGAGGAACTAAAAGGCCTCTTGATGAAAATGAAAGAGGAGAGTGAAAAAGTTGGCTTAAAGCTCAACATTCAGAAAACTAAGATCATGGCATCTGATCCTATCACTTCATGGCAAATAGATGGGGAAACAGTGTTAGACTTTATTTTGGGGGGCTCCAAAATCACTACAGATGGTGACTGCAGCCATGAAATTAAAAGACACTTACTCCTTGGAAGGAAAGTTATGACCAACCTAGACAGCATATTAAAAAGCAGAGATATTACTTTGCCAACAAAGATCCATCTAGTCAAGGCTATGGTTTTCCAGTGGTCATGTATGGATGTGAGAGTTGGACTGTGAAGATAGCTGAGCGCCGAAGAATTGATGCTTTTGAACTGCAGTGTTGAAGAAGACGCTTGAGAGTCCCTTGTACTGCAAGGAGATCCAACCAGTGCATCCTAAAGGAGACCAGTCCTGGGTATTCATTGGAAGGACTGATGTTGAAGCTGAAACTCCAATACTTTGTCCCCACCTCATGCAAAGAGTTGACTCACTGGAAAAGACCCTGATGCTGGGAGGGATTGGGGGCAGGAGGCAAAGGGGACAACAGAGGATGAGATAGCTGGATGGCATCACCGACTCAATGCACATGAGCTTGGGTGAACTCCGGGAGTTGGTGATGGACAAGTAGGCCTGGCATGGTGCGGTTCATGGGGTCGCAAAGAGTCAAACACGACTGAGTGACTGAACTGAACTGAAAGTCCAGAAAGGCCTTTACCCTGGCCCACATGAATACTTGTTCAAAATGGATACTTCTCAAAGATGACTTCTAATTTTGCCAAGGCCTTAACATAAATCCTTGCTAAACAAAAGCCCATAATGTACATCACTCCAGTTACAGCATCAAAGAGTTTTTCTTCATTTATGCTTAAAAATCAGTGGATTACTTAGCTTATTAGATACTGTAGCACTACCCCAGCCCCTGGTAAACCAGTTAATATTTTATCTATCTACTCTCCAACTTCCCAGTACACTAATTATAATGATTTCATGGATTTCATACAATCAGTCTTGTTCTCTCCATTGAAAAGCTATTCCCACACATCTTGCTACTCTCTGTGAAGGAGGCCTTATTTCCTCCAATTATTTCGTACTATTACTTTAAAATCTTTCTCCTCTACTGATTCACTTCCAACAACATTAATATAAGTTCTACTTTCCCTTCCTGTTGTTTTTTCTTCTCCCATACATGGCTTCATTCTTATTTGCATGCAAATTCACAATCAAAGCAGCTACACATTTTCCTTTTCTGTTTACATCCCTACAGATTGGCACAATTCTTCATTGTTTCTACCATAATCCAACTCTTGAGTACTTTTTAGCAAATTTCAATGTCATGAATCTTGCCAAGATTCCAAAATTTCTCCAATCATTTGGGCTTAAATGCATAGCTAGAAGAGAATTCAAACATTAGGAATAACTTCTTGCCCATGAAAGAGATTTAGACTTAAACACTGAAACAGACCATTAGAAAAAAAAAAGATACAAAATATCTATGTCTCAAAATCTTTTCAAATAGGATGGAAAACCACAACTCATATATGATTTAGGTGTAGGGATACCTAAGCAGATGGCTGCACTGAGGGGTTTATTTATTCAAGGTCTAAGGTTCTGCAATATACTCATCCAGCTACACATCCTGAATTTTGCTAAGAAAATTTTTAGATTCTTATAGAATGAAGATAAAATTCATTAAAACAAAGCCAAGTCAAGATATTATCCCAAACGACTCAATATTTATTTAGTTTGACCTCCTCTTGGGGGAAAGATGGAATCTGTAATTTAATGAGGCCTTTGAGGGGTGAAGGGGGTGAGACTGACCCATCTTCCTGCCTTTCCTTAAAGCTGGTGCCAGGTTGCCTCTAGAAAAGTGGAGGGAAATTATTAGAAAATTTACTGAATCTGGCATATTGTTCAGCCAACTAGGTGCAATCAACTGCTATGGGTATTAACTTTACCTTTGAGAACACATAGCTCAAATGGAGTTCTTTGAAGATCAGGGCAAGATTTCCTCATGGTTAGGGGACTAAATACACCTAAACTTTTACAAATCCTGGTAAGCTATATATCATTTCTAATCATCCACCAATTGGTTGAGAGAGACTAACAAGTAGGAACTTTGCCAGTCAAGAAATAAACAACACACTGAGACAGGATCATGGAGCTGGTAGGAGTTTGGCAGAGCCAAGAGAGAGGCAAAAGTGGGGGAAGGGGTTCAAGGTAGCCAGGTTTCTGATAACAGCACAGTCTGTTGTTTCAATAATAAGGCAAGATAACACGTATAGCTTTGATGCTTTAAAATACTGCTATAGTCTTTCATTAATATCATTGTTACCTATGACTTTTCCTTGTAGAGCACATCACAGGTAATGTTACATAATTAAGCAAACCCAAAGGGCTAAGAATTATCAAGGAAATTTAAGGGAAGTCTCAAAGAAGAAGGTATGGCATATCATTAATATTTGGTGAATGTGACATGTAATTTTTAACTTCTTTTAAAAAAAAGCATCTTATGTTTTATTCCTTTAAATGTTAGTGACCGACTATATAGAAAGAGCATGGAGTATCAGAAAACCTAAGGAAAAACAGAGGTTTTGAAAGCAGAGAAGCAAGAATTTGGATTCTACCACTGCTACTTCATAACTGTGTAAAGTGAAAGTGAAGTCGCTCAGTCATGTCTGACTCTTTGTGACCCGTGGACTGTAGCCTGCCAGGCTCCTCCGTCCAAACCCTGGGTGATACCGTTAACATCTCTCATTTCTCTCATCTGTAAAATGGGTATGATACTACAGTGAGAAATGTGTGCATGTTAAAACACAGCGCAGCAGCATATGCTTAACAATAACTGTTCATTTCCCTTAGGATCTCCTTCTACTCACTAGCCTCTTCAGTTTACCCTGATCTCCTGTTTCCTTCATGTTACCCTTCCAAAGCCAGTTTTCATTTCTCTACAATAGTTATTACACACTGCTATATCTAAAATGGGTAACCAACAAGGACTACTGCATAGCACAGGGAACACTGCTCAATATTACATAACAACCTAATGGGAAAAGAACTTGAAAATGATCGGATACATATATATGTATAACTGAACCACTCTGCTGTATACCTGAAACTAACACAACATTGTTAATCATTTATAGTGAAAGTAAAGTCGCTCAGTTGTGTCTGACTCTTTGCGACTCCATGGACTGTAGCCTACCAGGCTCCTCCCTCCATGGGATTCCCCAGGCAAGAGTACTAGAGTGGGTTGCCATTTCCTTCTCTAGGGGATCTTCCCAACCCAAGAATCGAACCCGGGTCTCCCACATTCCAGGCAGACACTTTAACATCTGAGCTACCAGGGAAGCCCTGGTGGTATAATCATTTATACTTCAATATAAAATCAAGAATTTTTAATAGTTATTCTTTCTAACTGAAGCCTTATGGTAAAATCAGGAGTAATTAGCAGTAATTATTGGGACTGACTGGATATCTTGCAGATTTATAGGACTAGGAAGACTTCTAGACACTTTGAGTTTAAATGCCAAAATGTAACAACACACCTTGGGTGATTATCGTGAGTATCTAGATAGAGCATTATGCTAGGTCCTCAAAGAAATCAATCTATTGGAGGAGACAAACTTAAAAACATAATTGTAGTAGAGAGTAAGAAGCACAAGAATAAAGATATGTGGAAACCCTACTATACTGTTGATGGGAATTAAATTTGGCGCAGCTGCTATGGAAGACAGTATGGAGGTTCCTCAGAAAATTAAAAATAGAGTTATCATACATTCCAACAATCCCACTCTTAGGTATATATACAGAAAAAAGCACTAATTCAAAAGATACACACACCCCGATAGTCATTAACAGCACTATTTACAATAGCCAAGATTTGGAAGCAACCCAAGGACACATCAACAAATGGCTGTATAAAGATGTGGTGGTGGGTGAGTGTGGGTGTGTGTCTGTCTGTCTGTGTGCCTGTCTGTCTGTGTGTCTGTGTGTGATGGAATAGTATTTAGCCATAAAAGAATGAAATTCTGGTGAGTGAGTGTGTGTGTGTGATGGAATACTATTTAGCCATAAAAGAATGAAATTCTGGTATTTGCACCAATGTGGATACATGTAGAGAATATTATGCTTAGTAAAATGTAAGACAGAGAAAGACAAATACTGTATGATACCACTTAAATGTGCAATCTGAAACAAACAAGCTCACAGATATAGAGAACAGGTGGTTGTCAGTGGCAGGCGGTGGAAGTGGGTAAATGGGTTAAAGGAGTCAAAGGTCAAAACTTCCAGTTAGAAAATAAATAAGACATGAGGATACAGTGTACAGTATGGTGACTCTAAGTTGCTAAGAAAATAGATCTTAAAGATTCTCATCACAGAGGAAAATACTCTGTAACTGTGTATAGTGACAGATGTTAACTAGACTTACAGTGGTGATCATTTCACAATATTTACAAACACGGAACATTATGTGTACACCTGAAACTATGACAACGTTGTATGTTGATTATGCCTCAATAAAGAAAGTGAGAGATGTATGAATACAAAGCTGGCAAGGAGGATGGGGAAACCCAAACTGCTGTGGGAACTGGGGGTGAGAGGAGAGTAGTCAAAGAAGATCTCTTAGAAAAAGACACTCATTCCAATCCTAGCTGTGCTCTTATCCAAGCTGCATCGCCTTGGCCAATTCAGCCCACCCCTTTAAGCCCATTTTCCTTATCAGAAAAATGAACAGATAGGAGTCAACAATTTCCATTAGTCCTTGTGACTTTAAAAGTCTAGAACTTTTTACCAACTAGGCAAGTGAAGAGAAAATAGCTCTGAATTCCACATTTATTTCTTCTTTCCTCCTATTCTCATCCATTCATTTTCCCTTGCAGCCAACTAGTCATTCTGGTAGCTTTGCTTTTGACTCTCTTCTATCATGATGGTGTTGTGTTTATAGATTTGATATTATGGTTGCAAAACAGCTCTTTTGGCAAAAAGAGGTTCCGTAGTATGAAAGGATCAGTTTCTTCCTTGTTCCTTATAAAATAAGAAGATAAGTTGAGTCCTGGGCAATGATTTAAAATGTTAAGTCCACAGATTCTTTTTTTCTAACACGTCAAGACTTCAAATACTATTTTAGTAACCTAATATTGACCCTCACAAAGCTCCACCTCCACAGCCATTTAACAAACATTTATTAAGCCTTTCTCTGTGTCAGGCATTAGGCTGGGGGCTATGGGAGATGCAGAAATGATTAAGATATGGGCCTGGTTGTCAGTGAGCTTATGATTTATTTAGCGGCTGTGGCACTGAGCCCAGTACTATATAAAACATATTAGCAAGGCAATCTTTGTTCTGTCACAACTGGAGCCACGAGTCCTCAACATGTATATGTGGTTTTGACTAGAAGTTGTACATTCAGTAGGTGCTGAAAGCCACATGTCAAAAAACTGAGCTGCTTTAAAAAAGCTAAACCCATTAGTAGTCAAAGAAATTTAAATGAAAACAATGAAACTCCATCAGTCTCCTAGCAAATTGGCAAAGATATAAAAAGATAAACTGCAATGACAACAGTGTGGTGAGATGGGTACTCATACACTGTTAGTGGCAATGGTAAATAAAGCATAGTGCGTCCATAATAAATCACGGTACAACCACAAAAGTGAATTCTATACAACCATTAAAAATAAACTTTTTAAGAATATGTAATTATATGGTAAAATACTCAGGATGTAATATTAAGGGAATATGACAAGTATCAAACTGAATATAAGCTTAATCACATTCTGTTAAAACAATATATTTTTCTTTGTGAATGCATAGAGGAAAAAGACTGAAATATACCAGAATATTAACAGTAATTATGGCCGGGTAGTGTGATTACAGGTGATTTTACTGTTCTTTTTAATATTTCTCTGAATTTTCCCAATTTTCTGTAACAGTACTATTGCTTTGTAGTAATAAAAAGGTATAACAATGCATATAAAAAGGAAGAACATACACTAAAAGTTAATAGCAATTTTCTTTGGATGGCAGGATGATAGTCTGGGTGTTATGTTCTTCATGGTTTCTGTATTTTAAAAAAAATTTCTAGAGTGAACATGTGCTAATTTCACAGGGCTAAAACTCAACTAAGAAAACCTAGATTGTCCAAGGAGTTAGCAAAGACAGACATGAATAACCATGTGTTATTTGAGTGAGTCCATTCTACCGCCATGGAGCTTTGCAATACTTTCAGGCTCTGCCTCCACTGGCCCTGGTTCAGGCCAGGTCACTTAACTCGTGTCTGTTTTAGGAAATCAATAATTACTGCATGCCTCAAAGGGATTCTGTGATGGTGAGTGTGATGGCATTGGAGAAATTCTTTGAACTCAGGAAAGAAAGACAGACAGCAAGTAGTAATGGAGATTTTCATTCTCTACTGTATAATGTTTGTTTAGACTGTCTTCAGCAGTTTCACCCATTGTCATTTCTATATCTATGTGCATACTGACTCCCAGATTTCTGTCTACCACTGTCCACCCTCATGAAACATTTCTTTTCCCCAAATACCCCTTCTTCTGTCCTATTCTTCTTGTTCTCTGGCTCGTTTTGCCTACATTTCTTGCTCACACCCACAAATATTGTCATACCAAGTTAAATTGATTATGAATGAATCATGACCTTGATTAACCAGTTTCTCTTGAATCAATAACAGTTTGTTTAATTAACTTGGATACGAAGTTGATAGAACTATTTTTCAATTGCCATTCCTTGACTCCTGCTAGGTATAGCTATCCATGGAAACTGTATAAGTTAGGAAACATTCAAATATGAATGTCATCACACCTTTCACTCTATGAGTTCAGCCACAACAGCTGTTCAAGACTCCTTGCCTCAGAGTCAGGGGAGCGAGGTTCTATTTGGCCCAGATGATAGATACGAAATGGGAACATACCACCGTATAAATGAGCTGCCTCTACTGTTCACTATGCCCTTGCCCAGAACAGCACAAGGCACAAACCAGGAGCTCAATATGTGACAACATAATTGGAATGACACACTACAGCATGGAAGCCCACATCCCAAGCCAGTAAATAACCTTTTACTGGCAAGTACAGTCCACTAAGCCTTTTGGCAATTATTCCTGAACAATAAAGCTGTCAGCCCTTGTTTTTCTTTTTTTTTAAAGTACTTATAGATAAAGTGATAAAAGGGGAAAAAGGGGCTAGTCATGTTATAAGAGTGGGGGAGCAAAGCTGAGGAAATATTTTAGTCTGCCAGACAATATTGTGAGATGGTATGGTGGATGTGAGATCAGATTGTTATCAAGATGAATGGATATCTGGGTTCACAGAACAGGCCATGTGGACAGAGACTCATAAGTGGACAGTTCAGGAAATGGACTGCTGATGGAGTGCCCCACCATTATCCAGAGAAAATTCCCAGCAATCACTAATCTCCCCTCCACCCTTCCCATCTAACACCAAACAGACATTCTTGCCTTCACACCATCTCCACTCATTACCCTTGGGGCCACTGCTAGCACACTGTGTGCCTTTGTGCAAAGTAGGAAAAGGCTACTTTCTGGCACCAAATGACACTCCTTGTGGCTCACTCAGCTGGAAAAACGATGAGGGATGCAAATAGTGCCCTTTGGGGGCAGACTCCCCCTAAAAAGCAATGGTTGGCAACCAATACCCTGGCTGGATCTCAGCTCCCACATGATGTACCCTTCAGCCTGCCATCTAGCATACTCTGGGACCCTGATGGTGCATGCTCCTAGCTCCTACTCCTTGCCTCCAATTCCACACCCCTGCTCCAGTATTAGTCCAGGTCAGGTTAATTTCTGACAAACTTCTACCTACTCCTGCATTTGACTCCCTGACCTCCATCACTGATCCAATCATACTGGTTACTATTGTCATTTCTCACTGTGCTTTAGATTGGGACCAGATTCATCCCTGACTGAATGAAAATTAAAGGTTTCGGTCAGTATCTTAATGAAAAGAATATCATTTTGGGATATGGAAACCTGAATGAGTCTCACTGGTGGTGCCATTAACTATTCCTTGGAGTCTTGGAAATTCTATCTACTGTATGCCCTGGAAATTAAAATCACACATTAGTGAATAAGGCTCTGTTTCACCCACAATTACTCAAACTTACAAACCGTGGAATCTACTGAGAAGGCCTCATCTTCCTTGCATTCCAGGCTTCCTTCCCAGTACACTCCCCAAGAACACAGCCCTTCTGCGCACCGCAGCCACCTTTCCTGGAGAGGAGAGGATGTCTGAAAGCAGAGCTATTGCAGCCTTAGCACGGGGTTCCCAGAGAACAATGATTGCAGACTGGAAGCCTCTGGCCCAATGTGTCCCTCAGGATGCCAAGACGTGCACCTGGTGAAGGAAAGCTATTGTCGAGGAACTGTGCTCTGCCAGGGACCCCAGGACCTGGTTTGGGTGTGTGGGGGTGGAGATGAAGGGGAGACCATCTCTGGGTTCTTATGATCATGATAACTGACTTTAGAAAACAAGGTCTAAGGCTTGGGAAAGAGACACTGCATTTCTGTGTAGGTGCCAGGTTCCTGACAAAAAGAAAATTTCAACAGATTTACAGAGAACCTCTATGTCAAGATTTTGAGTTTACAAAGCGATAATGGCATTATCTCACTGGACCCTTGGCAATCCTCTGAATTAAAAATGGGAAGTAAGCATTTCCCTGGTGGTCCAGTGGTTAACATTTTGCCTTCCAATGCAGGGGGTGTGGGTTCGATTTCTGAGCTAAGGCCCACATGTTTCATGGCCAAAAAACCAAAACATAAAACAGAAGCAATATTGTAACAAATTCAGTAAAGGCTTCAAAAAAAAAGGTCCACGTTAAAAAAATATTTAAAAAGGGAAGTAAATTCCTAGTATTGATATATATGTGTAAATCACTGAGACTTCCATTCATATGTTATCTTAGTGAATAATTTAAATCCTCATAACAACCCTGTGACGGTAAGCACCATTCTTATCCCCCTTTTGTCTAGACTCAGAAACTGAGACTCAGAGGGCTTGCGGTGTTGGGAATACAAAGGACAATCAGATAGACATGGTCCTTTCCTGGAAAAGTTCACAGCCTAACGGAGGAGATCACCTGATAAATGACACTCAGACCATTGTGAAAACTACAGAATTGGACACGACTGAAGCGACTTGGCGGCAGCAGCAGAACTTAATGAGTGCTTACTAAATACTAGGCTCTGTGCTAAGTGCTTTATGGACATTGTCCTATGTAATCCTGACAACATTCTAAGGAAGAAAGGTCTATCCTTATTTGTATTCTAAAAATGAGGAAAGGCCTGAGAAAGAGTTGACCATCTAGGATCGAGTAAATCCAGAATTTAAGTCGAATTGATTTGACAATAGATGTGCTGTTAACTGGGCTTCCCAGGTGGTGCTAGTGGTAAAGAACCCGCCTGCCAATGCAGGAACACAGGTTCAATCACAGGGTGGGGAAGATCCCTTGGAGAAGGGAATAGCTATCCACTCAAATATTCTTGCCTGGAGAATTACATGGACCGAGGAACCTGGCAGGCTCAGTTCACAGGGTCGCAAAGAGTCCGACATGACTGAAGCGACTTAGCACGCACGCACGAGATGTTAACTACGAATTGTAGAGGGTCCTATGGACCAAACATTGAGAGCATCCTAAGCTTCATATTCTAGTACACATAGTAAACCTTTTTAAAAAGTTACTTGGATACTTCTATACATTTCAAAATGATCACCATGATAAGTCTACGATATGTCACCATACAAAGATACTACTTCATTCACTTCATCCACACTGTACATTTCATACTCGTGATTCATTTAATTTGCAACTGGAAGTTTGTTCCTCTTAATCTCTCTTGTCTATTTCTTTACTTCTCTTCCCTGCCTCCCACCCCTCTGGCAACCACCTATTTGTCTTTGTATCTATGTTTTGTTATGTTTGTTCATTTGTTTTGGTTTTGGATTCCACATATAAGTAAAATCATGTATGTGTCTTCCTTTGACTTATTTCATTTTTAGCATAATACTCTCTAGGTCCATCTAGGTTGTCACAAATGGCAAGATTTCATTCTTTTTGCATTGAATCTGTATACCACATTTCCTTTATCCATTCATCTACTGATGAGCACTTACTTGGCTATTGTAAATAGTGATATAATGAGCACAGAATCACTATGTTCTATAACAGGAACTAACATAGTGTTTGTTGTAGGTCAATGATACTTTGGAAAAACAAACTCAGAAAAAAAGAGATGAGATCTGTGGTTACCAGCTTTGAGGGGTGAAAAGCAAAAGTGAAGTCACTCAGTCGTGTCTGACTCTTTGCGACCCCATGGACTGCAGCCCACCAGGCTCCTCCATCCATGGGATTCTCCAGGCAAGAATATTGGAGTGGGATGCCATTTCCTTCTCCAGGGGATCTTCCCAACCCAGGGATCGAACCCAGGTCTCCTGTATTGCAAGCAGAGGCTTTAACCTCTGAGCCACCAGGGAAGCTTGAGGGGTGAAGGGAGGATAAATTGGAAGATGGTGGTGAAAAGGCACAATATTCCAGATATAAAAGCTGAGCGCCGAAGAACTGATGCTTTTGAACTGTGGTGTTGGAGAAGACTCTTGAGAGTCCCTTGGACTACAAGGAGATCCAACCAGTCCATTCTAAAGGAGATCAGTCCTGGGATTTCTTTGGAAGGAATGATGCTAAAGGTGAAACTCCAGTACTTTGGCCACCTCATGCAAAAGAGTTGACTCATTGGAAAGGACTCTGATGCTGGGAGGGATTGGGGGCTGGAGGAGAAGGGGACAACAGAGGATGAGATGGCTGGATGGCATCATTGACTCGATGAACGTGAGTCTGAGTGAACTCCAGGAGATGGTGATGGACAGAGAGGCCTGGCATGCTGCGATTCATGGGGTCACAAAGAGTCGGACATGACTGAGTGACTGAACTGAACTGAAGGATGTAATTTACAATGTGATTAATACTGCTGTATGTTATATATGAAAGTTGTCAAGAGAGTAAATCCAAAGAGTTCATAAGAATAGTTGGTGTAAACCAGCAAATATTATTGGCAAATAATAACCAAAAGGGGAAGAATGGCTTAGTAGGGATGAGATACTTCCAAAAACTAAATTCTGATAGCATGCTTATATATATACTATCTCAACAGGAAAGAAAAGAGAGGGGCCTTGTTTGTCACATGACTCCATATTTCATTATCACAAGAAAAAAATTTTTTTTAATTTTGTATCTATATGAGATGATGGATATTCACTAAACTTATCGTGGACATCATTTCATGATGTCTGTACGTCAAATCATTATGCTGTACACTTTAAATATATATAGTGTAGAATGCTAATTATATCTCAATAAAACTAGAAGAAAAAATGTTGATTGGAATATTCATTTTAACCCAGTTGGGAGGAGGCAACTATATAAATAATAAGTATAAAACTGCAGGGCCTTAAATTTTTATTTATAGATAATTTCATCATAGTAAGTGACTAATCTGCATTTTGTCTGGGACCTCAAAAACAGGATCTATGACTGGGATCATTTGATTTAAATCCAAGAATGAAACCTACTTAGGCATATCTGAAATTTGGATCCTAAGAACTGAAACCTGGCCAGCTACTATGTAAAGCTTCAACTTTGAGTTCTTGTTTCCATAAGATTAACAACCCCAAAGTTGGATAAGCTAAAAGTATGTCTTCTGTACTAGTTTAAATGGGGACTGGATCATGGATGATACTAAATATATTTGGAGATGCTTAAAGAAATTGAAGGGAGAAAGCCCCAATTTATATAAGAGTAGTTTTCAGCTCCTTAAACCAAACTCATAAATAAATTAGTCTTACATGTGAATATAAACTTGCATTTCCTCTTTATTGGCTATAGTCTTAGTATTTTGGGGAAAGGGGCATTTCTTTGCCACTCACTAAGTGAGAGGGTTTACTTTCCACTCTACCTATGAAGAATGGAACATATTTAATAAGTCATATCTAGTTTCCTGTCTAATCAGCATATGCCCAAATATCATTTGCCAGACTCTTCCCACTGTAAAAATAACAATCATCCCTAGATGACAGCACAAGGATGTATCAAGATATAGTTAATGTCCAACCAACAGGCCATATAACAAAAGTAAAACAGGCAACTCATGCCTTTATGAGGTGCCAATTCATACATTATAGCCTTCTCACTTCTAGACAATATTAATCACAGAAGCGACAAAAGCTATCCTAGTGCCTCCCAGGCTTCCACATATGGCTGTGACTTGCACAACTCTAGAGGTGCCTTGCACATGGACCATGATGTTTATATGCAGAGCATAACGCACACAATTGCATATATCAGTCTACTATATTTCCTCACTGCTACCCCTACTCCCAGTTATCCCAAAACATAGCTTGGGCAGTTTTGATTTTTACATACTGGAGATGCTTTTGTTCACACAGTCTCCTGGCACTGAATATGGGCTCTGTTTAGCAGCACTAGGAAAGCCTAAGAGATACCTGCTCACTTCTTAACATTGCTCTTCTCATGTCAATTCTAAGAACATTCAGCAACATTTTCACTCTTTATTAGACACTAATGAAAACAATAAGCAAAGCTGGGTCAATAGTAATTGGTTTCAAATAGAAAATGACATCCAGTCAATTATTTTTGATAAGCCCCTAGGAACAGCAAGTAAAACATTTGTGCAATAACCCCTTGTCAATAGAATAGCCATAAATCTGGATTGCAATTCTTTGACCAATGCTCTAAGGAAAAAATATCTTAAGCAGAGTAAGAGAATGTTGAAGAATGATGTTATCCCTCTCTCACTCTAAGTAAGAATGAACATTTTGATAATCTTGAAAGTTTCTTCTTGGTTCCACTGGGCCACAGGAATAATTTTAAATTGTGTTTCTGGCAGGCAGTAAATGATGGACGCAAACATCTCCTATTCCAGGAGAGCGTTAGCAGGCAGAGAAGGGCTCACCCAAGTGATGGAATTTGAAGAGTGCTGAGAAGGCCACACAACTAATAAATGCTATCATTTATGTTACATCGCTCTTTATTAAGGGCACTGTGCATTGACCAGTATTGCCACACACAAACACACACACCCCTAGTTAACATGAAAACATTCCTAAGAGAGATAACACATTAAGAATCTCTGATTACTGGCACATTTTCCTTCCCACAGACAGTGTCTGGAAGAAAAGAATACCCAGCTAACTTTAAGAAGAGCAAGAACGGCATAGGGCAATAGATTGAAAACCTTGATCACAGGACTATTTTCTAGAAAAAGTGCAGCAGGGTGCTGGTTTTGGGATGGGAGGGCTAAGGACAGTTGGGGTAGTATTTTAAAGGCATCAAATACTGGACATCTTAGGAGGGGAAAGGAGAAGGGATGAAAGTTGAAGAAAAGGTTAAAGGGCAGGAAACCCAAATTGCACTTACTTCATAGTTTTGGCTAAAACCTTTTCTGATCCCATTTCACAGGGATTGACTCTGAAGAAATTTCCCATAATAGAATTAGGAAAGTAGGCTATCATTTGGTATGTGTTCCTGGAAGGCTCGCATTATAACCGACAGTAGCTCCTGGGAATTTGTACCAAATTTGTTCTCCAGCTGTTGGCATAGCATAATGGTGGGTAGATACCAACAGCTGCAACTCCCATCGCCTCTCATTTCCACCTGGCTCTGATCGCTGTTCAGCCCCATCCCTAATCTCTGTGAACAGGCAACACTCACATCTCCAGCAGCCTTGTCTCCTCTGAACCCAAGTGTAACTGACAGATGGGCTAAGTTGCCCAGTGTAACTAACAGATGGGCTAAGTTGCCCAATTTAAAAATATTTCTTCTTGGGAATACAATTCTAAAGTTTTGGTGAAAATTTATGGAGAAATGTGTTGCTATTTCCAAACATTTAACTTTTTTATTGAACATTTTTATTCATGAAGCCAGGAAGTTTCTTACTCAAATATGAGTGTGAAACACAACTCTCAAACTGTGAATGAAATGAAACTAAAATAACTAGTGTTGATTTGGGGTCTTCTTTCATTCTGAATGTCCCTGCATTTATATAGAAACATACCTGGTGTTTTACACAGATTATAACTTGCCAGTGGGAAAAGGATGTCCTTGATCTTCTTGAACTGAAAATGTGATATGGGCACAATAAACTTACTCTTAGACATAAGTACTTTAAATGTGGTATTGTTTTCTGTTTTTAATTTAACATGTCCAGCTGTTGCTCTATTTGTAAGTTCTCTTCTTTCAATAAAATTCAATTACAGCTATCTGTGGGATGTCTTTTTATTTATATCCCCCACAAAATGAAATGATATTTTAATATTAATGTTTTCTCCCTGTATAAGTTAAAAATTCAAACCTATCATGGAAACCATAAATTCTAAAGAGATAACATTACACTGGGTGATTTTGGTACTGAGAAGCATTAAGAGTCATTCTCATTTTTCTACATATAAGCCAACAAAACAATGTAATTGAGGTCACAGTATTACAGATGGTATGTTTCAAAATCCTTTTGCACTTTTTCACAAAATAGTTGCATATCGATGCTGTCATTTCATGTTGGAAAGTCACAAGCAATCTCCTCCATGGAGAGCCTACTCTATAATGAGCTGTGTGTGTTATTGAATCAAGCAGGAGGGAAGAAAAAACAAGAAATATTTTATACAGGAAAAAGCACTCATGGAAGGAGAAATCAGTTTGGGTTTTGGTTGCTGCAACAAAAACCTATATAAAGTTTGCTTACTTGAAAATGTATAGGCAGATGTAAATCAGCTGATTCTGTTGTCTCAGTAAAATGGAGTACCTTTTTCATCTTTTCTAACATGTGATAATTGGTAAGCAACCAACATAATAGTTACAAAAACCTGAAGCCCAAAGTTAATTAAGCCCTGGCACCATTTTGACATTAAATCTTCAGCACAATTAGGAGGGCCAGGCAATTTACTGAGTTGTACAGCCAAAAAAACTCAACCAAGCCACTTCACATGGGCCAGAGATGCTGGGCCTTACTGGTTTTAGGGGACAATGCTACGGGGATGTCTGAGGGCATTTTAGATCCACTTAATGTAGCTCGGTAAAGTAAATATTACTTGTCATGCAATTCTAATTTTAAGAAGTGGCCAGCTACAGAGATCACTAAGGAATACAGACAATTTAAATATGAAAAATTGAAATAAAAACAGACGAATATGTGTAGTATTTCCAGACACAATCATCTGAAGCTATTTTTATGCCTTCCTCTCTGAGCAATAAGAGAAAGAAAATGATACTTAAATTCAAAGAAACTAAAGAGAAATGACCTCATGTTCCATTAACCGAAATCAATACCTTATATATGCAAATGCAAGTTTCAACAGGGTATCCATATGCAAATTGTAAATATGAAGCAGCATTCCTTTTAATGCACAATCTAGCATTAGGTCGCTATTTATTTAGGAGATTTTCAGTAAATTGCATGCTTTAATCTCCGTGTTATGGGAAATGTTCCCTTCACCTCCTTCAGAAGTTACCTATGGCAGCTATTAATACCCACAAGCAAGGCAGTGACCCTGGCAGTGCATAATTCCACAGTGCTCGTTTAATTTTGAAGGTGAGAAATGAGACATCATCCCCTCATAACACTTATTTTTATGACTTTCCTAATTCTTTGAAATTTATTGTTTTCACTAAAAGCACCCAGAAGGTAATTGAAATAGATTTTCCAGATACATTTCTAGATTATCTTAACCTACAGTAACATGTTAACTCATTCATAATATTCTTAGCAAATACAGGAAATGGAATTTCCCTGATTAAAAAAAAAAAAAAGGTCCTGACTAACCTGCTACTTCAATGTTCTTCAATAAAACTAAAGTCATTTTCAAAGAACTTCCATGTTTTTTTAGAGATCAAGCCCCCAAACCTCTTGAGTCAATCATCAGAACTAGAAAAGGGAATAGATAAATAAGAGATGGAAGTGGCTCCTCTAGGGTTGAAACTACTAAGGAAAGAAGCCATCATTCTCTCTCAGGCTTCTAGGCTAGGCATTTAGTGCCTGAATAATATCATTTACGCTAAGATTCCCTTGTGACTTGAAATGGCTAACTCCCAGGAAGGACTTTGTTACTGTCACTGGCACGTTTGGCAATGAGTCTTCACTGAATCAAATGCTCAATTATTAGGTTCCCAGGCCCAGAAAATAAATGGCAGAAGGAGAATTGATAATAGTGTTCAGAGCAAAGAGAACGTTAGCTAAAACTGCAACTGGGGAAATGAAAAAAAACACCTGAACAAGTTACCACAAGCACAGAACTGAATGAAGCCCAAGGAATTTCCACCTAGCTAGGCAAGTCCTGGAGGGCAGGCGTCCATCTTGAAAATCTCCTCTATTCCCATAGTGGCAACATTCAAAAGATACTGGCAGAACTGATGGGGAAATGGCATACGGTAGCGCACATTCACTTGGTCAATCAGTCAAACTTTATTAAATAGTCACTATGGGCAAGTCACTGGAGCAGACACCGTGGGAGAGACAAAGAGCTCCCTCAAGGAGCTCAGAGTCTAACTGGGAAGATAAGACATGTTTACAAATAGCTGTTAAAGTACAAAATAATAATAACAACAAATGCAAGATACTAAATAACAGATCCCTTTAAGGCAGGGGTCCCCAACCTCCAGGATCTAATGCCTGATGATCTGAGGTGGAGCTGATGTAATAATAATGGAAATAAAGTACACAATAAATATAATGTGCTTGAATCATCCCCAAACCATCCCCCAACCCCGGTTGGTGGAAAAATTGTCTTCCATAAAACTGGTCCCCGGTGCCAAAAAGGTTGGGGACTGCTGCTTTAAAGGGATACACATGAAGTCTAGAGCAATGGAAGATGAATTCCAGCTGGAGGAAAAGAGAGAGGACCTCATAAGAAGGGGCCATTTGAAAAGGGCACCCTCTCTTGGAGCCCTCTGAATCGTCCTTCATTCAGCTTCGTTTCAATAAGCCCTTCGTGCTGGCTCCCTCCCACCCCCTCCTCTGCTGCCAGCACTTATTCTTTGACTCAGGTTTTCTCTTGGGCTCACTGCCAAGCAGAACACAGCTATATAGTTTCCCCATCTGTATCTACTTAAGCCCAGAAACCCTTTTGAGGTTTTGTAAAGGGTTTTACAGCTAATAACTATAGGGGAACAGACAAGGTTTAATAACACACACAGAGAAGTTCTAAGAAACCTAAAAAGCCTCCAGAAACAACTATCACAGATCCTAAGTGGAATGGAGATGGGATTAGGCCCGATTTCCTAGCTCCTTTCACTGAGCTCAAGGCTTCTTCCGGTATTCAGCACGACCCAGACCCACCTTTCTTTGCCCGTTACCATCCTTTTCTTTCACACACTTAAAACTTGAAGAGGAAATGTAATGGTAGCAAACTGGGTGTCTCTGGAAGGAAACATGACAGTCCTCTACATCTCCGAAAATACGAGCTAGATTTAATAGCTTCTGTGCAAGAATAGTCAGATCAGATGCATGGTGCCTAGGAAGAACTAATGACTTAGAAGGAATGCCTTGCAAATTTAACTTGTGTGAGTAATTGTAAATGTCACAATTATAACTTCATTTGAAGTGCACACAGAACCTAGCACTAACAGATGTTTTCATGCGTTCTTCTTTACATTCTACATTAAGTTACACCTGTTGGGGTTCACTGAACACAAGCAACTGTACGCGTGATGGGAAGAATATTGACACAAACCATGGCAACACAAACACATTTCAAGCTTGAATGGCCCAGTCTGCTTTAATAATGAGCTCAGAATAGAAACATGAACTTTCCAAAGGGTGGGGAAGGAGAGGAACTGTTTTTTTGGTTCTAAGAGTCCTGAGCAATTACAGAAATCACCATTTTACATTTCATACGACTTCAGTGAATTCTCACACATGGAAATTCAACTTGGATTTTTCTTCTTTTAGTGAGATGATGTATCAATCACCACTCTAACAGCAATAAGTTAGGGAGTGGAGGGGATCCTCTGTTTTCCAAGCAACATTTGGAAGGACAATTAAATTCATTCATTTCAAAAGGAATGCATGGTTGGAAAATGTATGATTTAAGTGATCACTTTTCTTTTCCAAATATACAGTGCTCTTGGTAGTCCCCCCAAATCACGACTGTGTGACCATCATCAGTTTGCCAACTCCCAAATCATTTACTTTCACTGCTTCTCTTCTTAACTTCATGACTTTCTCCAGATAATCTTGAAATTTTGCCATGTTGATGGCATACATTCAAAATAAAGCTTAACTTTAGCTAAGCCCTGGTTGATGTTAAGCAAGCCTTCTTATTGATATCTTGCAGATTACCTGGCATTTTCCAGGACAGCCAATCTAAATCTTTCCCATTTTCTACTCTTTCCTAGTTTCCCAAGTCCCAAACCCAATCCTATCTTCTTCATTTTTAGCAAATAACATTCCTTTCTACCAGATAAAATTGAAGATATGAAACAGAAGATATTCTGAGTTCCTATGATGCCTTGCCTCTCTGTCTTAACACATTACTAAGGTTATCATCTTCTCTCCTGGAGTGACTGCCACTCAATCCTTACAGCTTCAACTGATCTCCCCATTTCTACTCAGGGCATGCTAGTTTCCAGTTACTAATAGCTTTGAAAGCAAAAAACCTTTCTTTTGTTCCTCTCACTCATCCCTATCCATCCACTCAGCAAGTCTTAACCAGTTCCCTTTTCCTCAGTATTTCTCACACCCATCTCCAGCTTTTCTCTATCTCCACTGCTACTTCCCAAGTTAAGATCTTCATCATCTGTGCAATGCAAGAGACACTGTGCTCAGCACTTTACACAGCATGGCTCACATAGCAGGTGAGCCGTAAATCTTTGTTTGATACGCCATCATTTTCCTACAGATGATGCCAAGCAACAATTAACAACCATCACCACAAACTGGCAACCCCAGAAGAATTTTCTTTTAAACACATAAAAGCCTTGAATAAAAAGTTTCATGTGAGAGAACACACACTTTTAACCACCTATCAAGGAGGATGGAAGAAGTGATTAGGTGATATAACATAGCAGTCCACTATCCTCAAGTAGTACAACTGTATGGTACACATTAGGTAGAAACGTGCAATCTCACACAGAGAAAGGTAACCATACAACAGGGAAAAGGGGGCCAGCGTATTTAGTCCCTTCCAAAAGGAGCAACAGGACGCCAAACAAGACGTTGTCCCTTAAATGGTTTCAACCCCATTTAATATCCAAAGAACTGGAAGATGATAACAGGTTACCTTCTATCTTAACTGTCTCCAGGCACATCACACAATATGTTCTCCAAAGACTCTGAAGAAACATGACAGAAAGAACTGCAATTTTCTGTCTCAAGCACCCATGAACCTCATTTTTTTTTTCCTCTGAGTGTCAGACATTCTCCTTGGTATATAAATGCCAAGGGGATGGTAAAGGATGCAAATGTAGCTTAGCTTCTTACAGAAAAAGAACTAGCTGTGTAGGGCTACCTAACTGCCTCTGTGGGTATCTTGATCACACTGAAACATCTAATGCCATCAGTAAATGACACATTCCTGGTTTTGTTTATTTAAGTCATGGCCCTCTGGAGCTCAAAACTATTCCTACAACAACCAGTGTTGACATGGAGGTTGGAGAGAGGAGAAGACTAGAATGATTTCTGCTTCCTCCCAACTGTCTTTTCTTTGTTCCTATGTTGCTCTGGGTTTTGAGAGGGATAGGGATGGAGGGAAACAGAGATGAGAAGAGAGGAAGAAAGGAAGATACAGATAGTGTTTCTAAGTGTTTACCACTTCTGTGAACCTGGCTACTTCAACTAATCATTTGCCTACTGGCTGCAAAATCTGTCTCTCTTTTCCCTTCAGTTCCATTTTGCTGTATGGGTTTAATTATTGATAAGGAAATCTTGGGTAGGAACAGCATCAATGTTGGAAGAAAATTGCCTGACCTAACTGGCTGATGGCTAGGGCATTCACCTCACTTTGCGTCCCCAAATCACAGATGTAAAAATCATCCCTTTTAAAAGACAACTGCCCCCCAGCTCAGTGCCAACTGCCAAAGTAGCTAAAATGTTTAAAAGGCACCCACCGAGAGCACTTAAAAGTCTTTCCTTTCCCTTATATTTCCTGGTATAGACTGTCCTCCTGAAATAGGAATCGTGCAGTACATAATAAAAAGCTGAATTTGCTAAGAAGTTTTTATACCCTCATAAAGTAGCCTTAGTCACAGTCATCTAACTGGCAGGAATTGTACAGGTAACAGACGGCTAGAAGCTCAACCACACAGTCTTCTAACCACGCAGTCTTCTAAACTTTAGTTAATAGGCCCTGGCAAGCTGCCACCCCAGAAGTTTACTACAAAAGTAAAATGCAAGGTTAATGAATTTTAAAATGATGCCAGGCATAAATACTACCCTTTGGCATTCTTTTGCCATTTAACAAATATCACAGACAACTCTGCAGGTTCCCAGGTATACCAACCAACTAGCTAGGCCTATTGTATATGCTCTCCCCTCAAAAATCCAAAGACTGTTCCTGAGATGTAAACCATTCACAAAGTATTAAAATGAACAAAATGGCGCCAGGGGTATAAGCAAGATGCTTTTTCACTTGGGTTGCAACATACTATTCTGGGCTCCCTGGTGACAAGACAGAATGAAGCTTGAGAAATTTAGCTGATATCTTCAGCGGGTGCTATAGGAAGGCAGATTACAGACTTCAGGCACTTCAGTCAAAATAGATTGAGGCTAAGAAAGGATATAATCAGTCTGTCAAATAATAATGGATATTGATGAGGTGAAGTGAACTTATTCACCAAATCTTAATACAGTAGAGATAAAGAAGACTTTCAAAAGTAAACAAAGCTAAGCTTAAAACAGATTAAAATGGGTGATGGTGGGAAGGAGCCAATTTAAACATAGAGAACACATTACATTATTCAAACCAAGAGGAGCTAATGGCTGAAACTACAGTTCCCCAAAATTGAGTAAGACACATTCATAAGATTTAAATCCACAGTGGTTTACTGAATGAGCATAATTTCAAAATAGAACCTGATCTTCAGAAGCAGACTCCTTGAAAGTACAGAAATGATCCAGTTCTAATTATGATACCTAAGAAGCGTTCCCAAGTTTTACTAGGGATCTTATTTGTACCCCCAAAAATCATTAAATAACAATGACATTTTTATGAACATTTCCTTCTTATTAAGGAACATGATTATCCTCAATTGTTTTTCTAGAATACTGTTATAATCCTTCTATTCCATGTTCTATAGCCCCTAATCTTTTGCAATTGCATTTTGGGAGTGCATAAACCATCCTTTTTTTTTTTTTTTAATCTCAGAGAAACTTTTTTTCTGTTTGGTTTGACCAATAATTACTTGAGCATTAAATGTCATGTAATCTTAGTTTTGCTGCAACTCCTTTATCTCATACAATCTTTTAAAGATTTGCTTGGCTTCCCTGGGGGCTCATCTCCTGCTCTTGCCAATGCAGGAGACACAGGTTCAAACCCTGCTCCAGGAAGACCCTGCTGCTGCTGCTGCTGCTAAGTCGCTTCAGTCGTGTCCGACTCTGTGCGACCCCATAGACGGCAGCCCACCAGGCTCCCCCATCCCTGGGATTCTCCAGGCAAGAATACTGGAGTGGGTTGCCATTTCCTTCTCCAGTGCATGAAAGTGAAAAGTGAAAGTGAAGTCACTCAGTCGTGTCCAACTCTTAGCGACCCCATGGACTGCCGCCCACCAGGCTCCTCCATCCATGGGATTTTTCCAGGCAAGAGTACTGGAGTGGGCTGCCATTGCCTTCTCCGAGGAACACCCTACATGCCACCAATAAACTAAGCCCATTTGCGACAACTACAAGTGCACATGCCACAACTACTGAAGCCTACATACCCTAGAGATTGTACTGTGCAACAAGAGAAGCCACCACTATGGGAAGCCCTCGTGACACACCTAGGGAGTAGTCCCTGCTCACTACAACTGGAGAAAAGCCCATACAGCAAAGAAGACTCAGAGCAGCACAGCCAAAAATAAATCAATAAAATTATAAAGATTTGCTTATGTTGCTGAATCTTAATACTTCCATTTTATGCTTATATTTCTTTCCCTACAGTTCCCTATACACAACTATCTTACTTTTCAAGTCTTCTGATTGTGTTCCCTTCCATATTTGTTGAGGACAAACCAAGAGGAAATAGTTGTAAGCCACAGAGTAAAATTTTTCAGGTAGTCATATCAGTTAGACTGAGAATGATGCTATGTAAGTAATATGTTGGACAACAGGCGATGTTTTTGTTCTTTAGCCAGCATGGAGCAGTTGCAGGAAATTAGGCCAGCCTCTCAGCAGCTCAAGTCAGACCTTCATAGTAAGACTTCATTATTTAGTTTGAAAGTGAATTTCAAAAACAGACTCACCCATAGTCAAATGTAAATATAAACAGACTTTCTAAGTCTCATATAAATGAGTTATTCATCATCTGCCATTTGTAATTGCTCATACTTCTGGTTCACTGCCATTAATTAAATGCATCAGAAAATTTGCCTTAGAATACTGACTTCAAAGGTAAACTTCTAGGGTCTTGCTTTTAAAATAATATGTCAGATGAAGGCACTGGCCAAGACAGAATTAAAAAAACAAAAACATACTATGTCAAGGACAGACTCTGAGCCATCCTCTGGCTAGTGGAATGTCTCATATGAAGGGCTCACATATGAGCTCATTTGATCAACAACTTTTACTTTCAAACATCCAGGAATACATACTACATCATTTAACTAGAAAGTAGTGAGTTTGAAATCACACAGCTGCTCAGCTTGATCCAAAGAGATGTTAACCACTCTGGCAAATTTTCTAATCCAAGTCTTTCATTTCCAACTGGTCTCATTGGGTGGCCCGCATGATATATGCAGAAACTAAAAAGGGGCTGTTTAAAGAAGGACACCCTGAAGGGTTATTTTACAATGCCACATGTTGTACAGATTAACTCAAGATATTGTTCCTTGGGTGTTGCTTTAAACTAGACAAGTTTTTTTAAAATTTATTCATATTTATTGAGCTCTAGGCATATAGCCCTAGAAAACAGCTGGGAAATGAAAATGAGGGTGTTCGGTCCCTTGTCTGCCTTTCCAACTTTCTCTTTCACTACACTATTCCCTTTAAGGAACCTTTTATTCCAGCCCAAATAGTTACTTTGGCACCCACAAGGCTCATTTTTCCTGGCTCCAAGATTTCGGTCAAGCCATTATATATACAATACATATCACAGTCTCTCATATCCTTTCATCAATAGCCTCTCCATCATTCAGGCTTAGCTCAAGAAGGGACAGTATGTGCATGACCTCTTTGTCAACTAGAATATAAACTCCCACTTTAAAGTAGAAACCGCATCTGACATACCACCTTCACAGTATCTAGCACAGTACTTGGCACTTGATAGATGCTCGATAAAGAACTTGCAGATTGACTGAACCTGTCAACTGATATCTGTCTCAAGATGCTTACTGTAACATGGACATCTTGAGAATCTAACTTCAGAAGATGCACATATTCAAAATATAGTTCTTGTTGTCTGATAACAGTCAAGCAACAGAGACCTCCACTACTATCACTATCTGAATTCAGTGTAAACACCTTGATGAGAAATTGTCATTTCCTTGGGTGAAGATGCTGAAAGAGTAACAACATGACTAAAAGTTCTGGGGATGTAATATACAACATGGTGACCATAGTTAACAACACTGTGTTATTTATTTGAAAGTTGCAAAGAGAGTAAGTCTTAAAACTTCTCCCCACAGCACTTCCCTGGTGGTCCAGAGGCTAAGACTCAGCACTCCTGATGCAGAGGGCCTGGGTGCAATCCCTGGTCAGGAAACTAGACCCCACATGCCACAACTAAAGATTTCATGTGCCTCAACTAAGACCTGGAGATTTTTGTGTGTTTGTTTGCGCAGTCATGACTGACTCTTTTGTGACCACATGGACTGTAGCCCAACAGGCTCCTCTGTCCATGGGGTTCATGCCAAATAAATTAATTCTAACAAAAGTTCTCACCACATGCACATACACACATATAATATAACTATGTGAGGTAAGGAATGTGTTAACTAATGTTATTGTGATAATCATTTCATGATACATACATATATCAAATCATTACACTGTTTACCTTACACTCAGACAATATATCAATTATGTCTCAATAAAGCTGGAAAAAACAGTCTATTTCCCGAAACACTGAAGAACTGCTACATTCAGAAATATTAATAGGCTATTTAGATCCTTATTACTAAAGCCATTGAGATTTGCCATCTACCTGGAAAGCTGTTCAACCAACACCAAACAACTGAAGGAAGGAACATTAACACATTTTAGGCAATTAGTGTAACATGATCACCATTCCCAGGCATCTTTAATTTTTGTCAAACATAACAAAATTCATATTATATAGATTCCTATTTAATTAAGATGATATGATTTGAGATAATAATGACAAGGCCTAAAACAGAATACAGAGCCTACTAATACCTGGAAAACTTTTTCCCCCTCAAAGGCATATCATGATACAAAAGAAGACTTCCAACAACATACTACTAACTCCAGAAGCAATGGTACCTATTAAACACTTACACAGGGCCCCTAGGGTAAGGTGATACTAAAGAGAACATGGCCTTAAAGAAGATAAAGCCTTACCCCAGCGTTTAGAATCTTAATGTTTTAGTTCCAGTTTATGTCCCATCTATCTATTCCAATACCTTGGAATCCAGAAGTAAAACAATATCATCACATTGATTCCCTAAGACAAAGAGCAAAAGGCCTTCATCAGAGTCCAAATATGGCTCCCTGGTGACCTAGAAATTGTGAATGGGCCATCCTCAAACAGCCATGGTGCTGAGCTGTTCTAAGAATTGAGTGTATGCTATGGGAAAGAAGTAAAGGCTACCAATGTGGTCTTTCCTTTTGGCAGTATTGTTTTGTTTTTGTTTTGGTGGTGGTGGAGCAGAGGTTTGTTTTACTTCCCACATTGGGTTTGGTTCTATTCCAATTAAGGAAACCAGCTTTAATTGCTATATTCCATCTCATTCTGAAGTCCTGACATAAAAAACACATAAAAATTATGTGGGTTTTTTTCCTTCTCTTTCCAAAAACGAGAGTCAACAAAAGTTTCAGTTCATTTTGTAGATGTAAAGGGTTACTTATTATGGTTTGAAAGAAGATTTAATCCTGACAGAAGTCATCTTTTCAATGTCTTGATGCTGAACTGGAAAAACTGTTACTTAATAAAGAATAGTACTTTAAACCACCTCTTTGTGACCAAAAAAGAACAACAAAATCACTTTAGGCTACCATTTCTCAGTTAAGCATAACCTCTGTAGTGGATATTTTACATGTAAGTCAGAAAACATATTGCAAATATAAAAGAATGCCTTTGAGAAGTGACCCATGCATTCATGTTTAGTTCTCATTATTTATCATATTCCAAACACACTAGAGTTTGTAAATAATAACAGAACTAAATTTATTTTAAAGCCATGGCTGCATGAGGTTTCCCTTCAAAAATTGCAGAGCTAAACCGCTATAGATCTGTCACTAACTTTACAACAGCAGTGGTGGAGTGGAAAGACTAGAACTGCCAGAAAACCAAAGGATAAGTGATATTAGTCATATGACCCTGGGCAAGTCTTGAGTCTCTCTAGACCGGAGCTTTTGGGATAATATCAATTGATCTTTCTTTACACATTGCGGATGGGACTAAACGGAAACAACTTTTCAAAGTGTAACTTGGAAAACACATCAAAGAATTTTATAACTTCATACATGTTTTTTAACTCAGGAATCCTGAAATTTCAAGATTTTACTCCGATAAAATAACTAGAAATGCACCCAAATATTTATGTACTAGAATGTTAATCACAGCTTGAAATCTTGTTGAAAAAATCAGAAACAATCTAAATAAATGATGATGTCCAAATAAATTGTGCTAAATCCATACAGTGGAAACTCTGCAGTATTGAGAAGAATACTTAATGAACTAGCAGGTTCACAATAAACACATAGCAGAAAAGTGGGTTTCAAAGCAGTACATTTAAAAAAATCTAAAAAAAAAAAACACCTAATGCAAATTACGATACAAACACACATTTGCAAAGTAAAAAGACGAGTGAAATAAGCCAAAACATGAGCTACTGACTCACTGTTATCTTTAGAAGGAATTATCAATGATTTTTGTCTTTTTATACTCAGCATTTTCAAATTTTCTTTAAAAACCATGCATTGTATTTATAATTTGAAAAAGAATTTTAAGTAATACTGCCTGTCTACTGCTATTTTGGATGGTGGTATGAAATATTTGTGAAAGTATATTTGTAAACTCTAAGATAATATTACAAGAATAATACATTGCTTAAGTCGTGTTGGACTCTTTGTGACCCCATAGACTGTAGCCGGTCAGGCTCCTCTGTCCATGGAATTCTCCGGGCAAGAATACTGTAATAGGCTGACATGCGCTCCTCCAGGGGATCTTCCCCATCTAAGGATAAAACTCATATGTCTTTTTCTTTAAAAAAAAAAAAATTATTTTAATTGGAGGCTAATTACTTTACAATATCGTAGTGGTTTTTTTCCATACTGTCTCCTGAATTGGCAGGCAGGTTCTTTACCACAAGCACGAGCTGAGAAGCCCATTACAAAAATAAGATCATATTATTATTGTTAGAGGGGCTTCCCTGGTGGCTCAGAGGGTAAAGCGTCTGCCTACAATGCAGGAGACCTGGGTTCGATCCTTGGGTCAGGAAGATCCTCTAGAGAAGGAAATGGCAACCCACTCCAGTACTCTTGCCTGGAAAATCCCATGGACAGAGAAGCCTGGTAGACTACAGTCCATGGGATCGCAAAGAGTTGGACACGATTGAGCGACTTCACTTCACATTATTGTTAGGGAATTTCAAATCCTCACTGTCAACAGACAAAAATTAAATAAACTTTAAAAAGTGTTTCTGAAAAGAATTGTATTGAAAAAGTTCCTTCTGTGGCCTTGCTTGACTTTCCACACCTTAAATGTGCTTCTTAGCTTTTCTTTTCATTCTACATATGGTACCTGATAACATGGGTCAGAAGCTGTTGAAAACTCCTTAGAGTTATTTTAGCTATACAACATTTTTGTTTTCTAAGGTAAGAAAGTATATGCCACTACTCTGTCCAGTTAGATACACAGCAAAAGTGTCCACATGACTGCAGGAGTCCAGTGAAGAAGTGCTCTCTTTAGTATGACAAATGAGGATACAGTACATTTATCTATCTTTCACACTGGCAAGGTCTCCAGTCCAGAAGACAAACTTAGAGCCTGTAAACTGCTAGATAAGACAGCAATACTAGAAAACTATACAAAATGTGACTGTTTATTTTGGAAAATATAGGAAAATGGGAGTATACAAGACAAATATAGAAATTAGAGGTATAAATGACAGAATTTTTAAATGTGCTCACTTCACGACTGTGCTTTATTGGACTGAATCAGCCTCAAAGAGAAAGGGCCACGGTACATCCAGGAAGACATTTTAAAACTGAGACATCAGTGAACTATCTGCATAGGATTAAGTGCTTTGTCTCCCTGTCCCCTCATCCATCCTCAAGGATAAGAAAATTACCCAAATTTCCATCTATGGCTTTTTAAAGATTTAGTCTATCTATATATAGAATGCAAGCTTCTACAAAGTACGCTTCAAATGCAAAATCAAACAACTCAGTAATTAACTCTGTAACATCTAAATAAAAATTCAAAAATTGGTGATATTGAGAGATCTATCAGTCAAATGATCACTCGACAAGGTTAATGAATGGAAACAATAAGGACAATCCAATGAATAGATCTATATTTAAAAAAAATAAGAATGTAATCCTTACTTGAATCCTCATTATTTTTTGAACCAATTATCTTGCTTAACTCCAAGATTCTCCCCTTTTTCATAGCTTAAACTCTTTAAAAAGTCATCACCCATTTCATATTATGAAGATTTTTCTATAAAATCCCATAAAACTGAATGTAAAAGGGAGAAAACGGGACAAGTTCACCGAGAGAAGGCACTGTAACAGGACAAAAATCCAATGATGCTTCTAACCAAATGTTTATGGCCACATATCCGAGAGAGAAAATAAACACAACTTTTATGAGCACAGTAGCTGACTTTGAGGTAAATAGTAATCTGACCCTCATATGACAAAAAATCAGGTCAGGCCCTCAAGGAGAAATTAGATATCCTGATGGAAGCCAGCAATGAATGATCTCCTCTTATACTTAACAGACCTCATTAAATATTTTTTCACTCACTCAACCTCAACAATGTTCACTTGAACTTTCAACAACCTATTAACATGAGTTGAAAGCAAAATACTAATGTTAACTGTACAACCACAGCCAGTTTCTCAGAAATGTGAACCTACCCTGGCAAGTTACCAACCATACTAGGTCACATATTCTCCTCACACTGTTTCATAGTAAAGATCAAAGTCAAAGTGAAAAGTGAAAGTGTTAGTCTCTCAGTCAGGTCCAACTCTTTGCAAACCCATGAACTTTAGCCCACCAGGCTCCTCTGTCCATGGAATTCTCCAGGCAAGGATACTGGAGTGGGTTGCCATTTCCTTCGCCAGTAGATCTTCCCAACCCAGGGATAAAACCCAGGTCTCCTACATTGCAGGCAGATTCTTCACCAACTGAGCCACGAGGGAAGTCCAAAGAGCAAAGACCTATAGCATCTTACTGCTTTCAGATACATACAATAACAACCATCCCATTTGAATACGAGATTTAAAAATGAAAAGACCAATCCACATTGAAGTTTGCCTTGCCTACCTGTTTAGCTTTGATAATTCAGTCTTCTATTTGATAACAAGGAAAAATTACATAATATGATCCCCTGTGAGAAAAGACTGGTTGTTTTTCCAGGAAGTTGTCAGTGAGATCTATTCAAAGATCAGAAAAAAATCAGAAAGACTATGAAAACAACACAAAATGTTACAACAGGAAATGCATTGCAACTTTTATAATCACTGATAGTAAAGCTGAAATGAACTTATTTAAAATAAATCGAGGTACCAATCTTCAAAGATTCATCCTGAACTGAAGAGCTTTTTCTGAGATTTAACAAAAAAGGAACATAACCTTTCCAGTTTGGTATATCTTGATCTATATTGCTACCTCCTAAACATACCCAACTGTTCAGAAAAACCCAGCAAAGTTACATGTTTACAGCAAGAAATATGCTTTTTAAAGTCATTAACCAATTTGCAATCATTTGAGAACCTCTCTGCCCTGAGATATTTCAAGAAAGACAAGTTTGTTAATCATTTGGTCATGCTGCAATTCAATATCAGCACCGGAATCAAGCCTTAAGCCCCTTCAAATTCTAAAATACCTTCCAGAATCCCTCCCAGTATTGCAAAGGGCTTTTCCTGCTCTCACTTGCACCAACAATCCCCATCAGTATTATGTGCAATGCACCATTTGTTGCTGACACTCAACCAGAGACACAGACAGACATGCTCCACTGGAGGACTGATTTCCAGAGTGAAGAGATACTTTAAATGAGAAAAACAAACTACCCTGTGTGCTCTAATTGCCTGTGTGCTGTGTACGATTTAAAAGAGAGAGAGAGGGGAGGAAGGGGATGGGGGAGGCAGCAAATGGATTTTAATCTACAAAGTGAAAATTAATATGTATAGCATTTTATTTTCAAATTTAAATCATTTCCATTAAATTTAATTTACCTAATTGTTAATGAATTAGCAAACACATTTAGCAACCAAATCACCAACTAATTGGATCCTAATGAAAACTACTTAGCTGCTTGTATTCATGTTGATCATCATGTATGATTCACCAGGGTGAACTACACCCAAACCTCTAGCTAATGAAACTGTACTTTTTTTCTTAAAGCAATTTAACTTTTTAAAAAATTTTTAATATAAATTTATTTAATTGGAGGCTACATATTGTATTGGTTTTGCCATACATCAACATGAATCTGCCACAGGTGTACACATGTTCCCCATCCTGAACGCCCTTCCCACCTCCCTCCCCATCCCATACCTCTGGTCATCCCAGTACGCCAGCCCCAAGCATCCTGTATCATTCATCGAACCTGGACTGGCGATTTGTTTCACATATGATATTATACATGTGAAACTGTACTTCTATTTTTCACTTTGTTACCTGGATCCTCAAAGTGAAGAATTTAGTTCTTTTTCCCTCCCTCTAGGGTCAGAGATCAAATTGCCAACATCCGCTGGATCATCGAAAAAGCAAGAGAGTTCCAGAAAAACATCTATCTCTGCTTTATTGATATGCCAAAGTCTTTTACTGTGTGGATCACAATAAACTGTGGAAAATTCTGAAAGAGATTCGAATACCAGACCACCTGACCTGCCTCTTGAGAAACCTATATGCAGGTCAGAAAGCAACAGTTAGAACTGGACAGGGAACAACAGACTGGTTCCAAATAGGAAAAGGAGTACGTCAAGGCTGTATATTGTCACCCTACGTATTTAACTTCTATGCAGAGTACATCATGAAAAACGCTGGGCTGGAAGAAGCACAAGTTGGAATCAAGATTGCTGGGAGAAATATCAATAACCTCAGATATGCAGATGACACCACCCTTATGGCAGAAAGTGAAGAGGAACTAAAAAGCCTCTTGGTGAAAGTGAAAGAGGAGACTGAAAAAGTTGGCTTAAAGCTCAGCATTCAGAAAACAAAGATCATGGCATCTGGCCCCATCACTTCATGGGAAATATATGGGGAAACAGTGGAAACAGTGTCAGACTTTATTTTGGGGGGCTCCAAAATCACTGCAGATGGTGACTACAGCCATGAAATTAAAAGATGCTTACTCCTTGGAAGGAAAGTTAAGACCAAAAGCTGAGCACCGAAGAATTGATGCTTTTGAACTGTAGTGTTGGAGAAGATTCTTGAGAGTCCCTTGGACTGCAAGGAGATCCTGCCAGTCCATTCTGAAGGAGATCAGCCCTGGGATTTCTTTGGAAGGAATGATGCTAAAGCTGAAACTCCAGTACTTTGGCCACCTCATGCGAACAGTTGACTCATTGGAAAAGACTCTGATGCTGGGAAGGATTGGGGGCAGGAGAAGAAGAGGAAGACAGAGGATGAGATGGCTGGATGGTTATCACCGACTCATTGGGCATGAGTCTGAGTGAACTCCGGGAGTTGGTGATGGACAGGGAGGCCTGGCATGCTGCAATTCATGGGGTCGCAGGGAGTCGGACACGACTGAGCAACGGAACTGAGGGTCAGGGACAGTACTGCTGCAAACTGTAAAGCAGTACAAAACATTTACATAGAAGGGGCTAGGAAATCATCTGGCTCTAAACAACCTGGATTATATAAACTCCATATGCCACTGCTTACTGATGCAACAGTAAAAGAAACTCTTCACCAAGTTGTTAACCAGGGTGTGTAAATATCTGCCAGTGTTCAGTATAAAGCCTGAAACCAGGCTGGAAAATCTGGAGATACTTTAAAACGTCTTCCCAGGATGCCAGAGGGCTCCCCCAACCCCTCCCCCCTTTTCCTTTCTTCAAGGCAAAGGGATGTAGCCAGAGGCAGGGCTTCTTCCTGTGGAATGTATGGCCAATTAAATGTGAGTCCTTAAAGCACTCTGGGCTCCTTTAGTCTGGGGGCCGAGGCTTCAAATGAGGGTGTCCCCTCCCTACCATGATTCCAGCGATAACAATCTTACAATCCATTCTCTTTCCTCTATAAACACAACCCAATGACCTGCTTCCTTTTGTAACTGGTGCCAGACCCTGAGTTGATTTCATCTACCACCTTTCCTAATCTCTAGCTTGACCTGGCTAACAACCATTTAAATCTGGACCTTGATTAAAACTGTTCATAGGTGCTACTGAGCAACATGGCCCTTAAAAGATACTGGACCTTGGACTTGCTCTTTAGAAATGTGCTTTTTATACCATAAAATGCATAACTGCATTAGATGCATCATCCTTTTTTGTCCCTAGAATGAAAGACAAACAATTTTGCTTGAGTTCCATTTAAATGACCACTAGATATTTGAAACAACTTTTTGTGGCTTAGCTGCCAATTTAATTAACAAGGAGTTGCCTGTGGGGTACAAGTCAGCAAGCATTTACAAAACCTAAATTGTGCTCACCAACTCTGCCCCTAAGCAAGAGCAAAGTTGCACACCAAGTCTTTGCCTACAGAGAATTACTGTCTCGATCTGCCATTACCTTATCATGTGACCGACCTTGCACTAATTGTGCAAACAGGCAGGGGACAATGCAGAAGCTGGTTTGAATGGGAAGATGTCCTGCTCAGAGGCAGAAGACATGGTGAAGGGAGGCCTATCAACCCCTGACAACCTTATTTCTAATCTGACTCCCATAGATAACTCAAATTTTTCCACAGATGCTCCCATTTTCCCTTCCCCAGATAGCCTAAGATAATATCCATCTTCTGCTAAAACAGTTCCCTAGGTCCAACAAAATGTCTCAAGCTGAGCCATCATTTATGTAAAGACAGGCTCTGAACTTTGCTGAGAATGACTTCATGGTCTGCTAGTCTAAATTTAGAAATACACATATGTATAAGTACATGCCTGTGTGTGTAAACATATATATGAATATGTGTATCTAAAGTCCTTCCCTAATCACCTTTTAAACAAATTTGTTGGTGTTCAGTCACTAAGTCATGTCCAACTCTTTGCGACCTCATGGACTGCAGCACGCCAGGTTTCTCTGCCCTTCACCATCTCCCAGAGTTGGCTCAAACTCATGTCCATTGAGTCGGTGATGCCATCCAACCATCCCATCCTTTGTCGTCCCCTTCTCCTCCTGCCTTCAGTCTTTCACAGCATCAGGGTCTTTTGTGATGAATCAGCTCTTCACATCAGGTGGCTAAAGTTACTGGAGCTTCAGCTTCAGCATCAGTCCTTCCAATGAATATTCAAGACTGATTTCGTTTAGGATTGACTGGTTTTATCTCCTTGCAGTCAAGAGACTCTCAAAAGTCTTCTCCAGCAACAGTTTAAAAGCATCAGTTCTTCGGTGCTCAACCTTCTTTACGGTCCAACTCTCATATCTATACATGACTACTGGAAAAACCACAGCTTTGACTACCCATACCTTTGTCAGCAAAGTCATGTCTCTGCTTTTAATATGCTGTTGAGGTTTGTCAGAGCTTTTCTTCCAAGGAGCAAGCATTTTTAATTTTGTGGCTGCAGTCCCATCTGTAGTGATTTTGGAACTCAAGAAAATAAAATCTGTCACTGTTTCCACTTTCCCCATCTATTTGTCATGAAGTGATGGGACAGGATGCAATGATTTTAGTTTTTATTTTTCAATTGAAATGTAATTGCTTTACAGAATTTTGTTGTTTTGTCAAACTTCAACATGAATCAGCCATAGGTGTTCATTTTTTAAGTGTTGAGTTTTAAGCCAGCTTTTTAACTCTCCTCTTTCACTTTCATCAAGAGGCTCTTTAGTTCCTCTTCACTTTCTGCCATAAGGGTAGTGTCATCTCCATATCTGAAAGCGAAAGTGAAGTCACTCAGTTGTGTCTGACTCTTTGTGACCCCATGGGCTGTAGCCTACCAAGCTCCTCTGTCCATGGGATTCTCTAGGCAAGAATACTGGAGTGGGTTGCCATTTCCTTCTCCAGGGGATCTTCCTGACCCAGGGATCGAACCTGGGTTTCCTGCATTGGAGGCAGACACTTTAACCTCTGAGCCACCATATCTGAGATTGTTGATTATTTCTCCCAGCCATCTTGATTCCAGCTTGTGCTTCATCCAGACTGGCATTTTGCATGATGCACTCTGCATGTAAGTTAAATAGGCATGGTGACAATATACAGCCATGTATATTGTACTCCTTTCCCAATTTCCTGGTTCAAAATCAAGTCAGTTATTCCATGCCGGTTCTTCTTGACCTGCATACAGGTTTATCAGGAGGCAGGTAAGGTGGTCTGATATTCCCATCTCTTTAAGAATTTCCCATAGTTTGCTGTGATCCACACAGTCAAAGGCTTTAATGTGGTCAATGGAGCAGAAGTAGAAGCTCTTCTGGAATTCCCTTGCATTCTCTATGATCCAACAGATGTTGGCAATTTCTCTGGTTCCTCTACCTTTTCTAAATCCAGCCTGTACATCTGGAAGTTCTTGGTTCACGTACTGTTGAAGGATTTTGAGCATTACCCTGCTAGCATGTGAAATGAGTGCAACTGTAGGTAATTTGAACATTCTTTGACATTGCTTTTTCTTTGGGATTGGAATGAAAACTGACCTTTTCCAGTCCTGTGACCACTGCCGATTTTTGCAAATTTGCTGACATACTGAGTGCATTATCATCTTGTAGGATTTGAAATAACTCAGCCAGAATTCCATCACCTCCACTAGCTTTGTTCCGAGTAATTCTTCCTAAGGCCCACTTGACTTGACACTCCAGGATGTTTGGCTCCAGGTGAGTGATCACACCATCGTGGTTATCTGGTTCATTAAGGTCTTTTTGTATAGTTCTTCTATGTATTCATGCCACCTCTTCTTAATCTCTTCTGCTTCTGTTAGGTCCTTACCATTTCTGTCCTTTATTGTGTCCATCTTTGCATGAAATGTTGCCTTGGTATCTCTAATTTTCTTGAAGATATCTCTAATGTTTCCCATTCTATTGTTTTCTTCTATTTCTTTGCATTGTTCACTTAAGAAGGTTTTGTTATCTCTACTTGCTATTCTTTGGAACTCTGTATTCAGTTGGACATAGCCCGTGAACAGTCAACAAAATTTAAAACCTACAAAAGGTTAAGAATACCTTTATTCTTGTCTTTATTACGGGCCTTTCAATACTTATAGATCCCACTTGTATTGCTTTCCAATACAATTATAGTAGAAGGTTATAAAGGTATGTACTTAGAAACACCACTGCTCTGGAATCAGCAAAATAGCCTCTTTTGTACAATCTTCCCTATCCCTTCATTTGTAAGAGCAGTTAGAGTACCCAGCTTAGCATGGCCAAATCAAAACTCTGTAGGTTTTGTGGTAGACATTTGTTTCAATGAGTCTCTAATACAATGTGACCATTATTGCCATCCTGCCCTTTAATAGGATTCTACATGCAATATATACTTACTGTGTACGTACTGAAAGGACACAGAATGAGACAGGGGAATTTCAAGTCAGTTTTTACAGAATATAAGGAATTTAAGCTAAGCAAGGGCATGAAAGAGAGGGCAATTAAGCCAAAGAAATCTTTTAAGCAACTTTAAGGGGGTAGAAATTAAAAGTGTATTGGGATATACTCTAGAACCTAGACACTCAAATTCTGAACATTATATGGTCCTCATTACCAATACTCTTCCCCCAGCAACCCTCCCATTTGTATTCAATTTTAGCTTTCATTACTGAATTCCAATTGTCCTGAGGAAATGTTATTCTTCGACACTGCAACCACAATATACCATTAATAACTGCTTCAGATATATGTTGCCTGAGTTGCTAAATCCCTGTTAAATGATTAAAGTAAGGTTGTCTTCTACTTTCTGGCTCTGTGTCAAAGATATGTTAAATGGTCTTTTAAATTTTTAATTATTCAGTTCCTGAAACTACATTATACAACCCTTATGCAATAATTAACCTGTGGCTTTCAACAGTGATTAGTGAGCCTTTATTATGGTAATGATGGCTCATTCCGCAGTCAGTTCAGTTCAGTCGCTCAGGCGTGTGCAACTCTTTGCGACCCCACGGACTGCAGCACGCCAGGCTTCCCCTGTCTGTCAACAACTCCTGGAGCTTGCTCAAACTCATGTCAAATAAGGCGGTGACGCCATCCAACCATCTCATCCTCCGTTGTCCCTTTCTCCTCCTGCTATTCCTAGATGAAGAAATCTCCTCTGGCTCATTCCTAGATGAAGTTTATTAAGCTCATTGAGATCCCAAGAAAGTTTCCATAGGTCCTCCTCTAAAAGTCTATATCCTAAGGAAGAGAGAGACTTGAGGCACTGAATAGCAAGGTTTCACTAGCAAAAGAAATAAACAGCCTTTAACTACATTTACCAATTGCCCTAAGAAGTTTTCATTTTGGTGAGTCAAGAATACTCCATCATGATTGCTTATCAATTTTCTGCAAGCAAGCTGTCTTCACTTCTCAGAGTCTCATTCCTCTAGACTGCAATAAGCCCTTGGGTCTTCAAGAGATTTAACAAATCACAAGCCAGATACACAGCTAGGTCACTTGGTGGATGTCTCCTTAGCCAATCATCAAAGCCAAGACCAGCTCTAGGTGATAATGTTAACTTATGGATTTCTATGATGTATAAGCACTGTATTAGGTGCTTGGCACATATTATCTCATTTAATCTTTACAGCAACCTTTTGAATGGGTTGTTAGCCATTCCGTTATATCAATACATACCAGGAAACTGAGATGCTGAGACTAAACAACCAATAGATGCTGACTTCAAGGTCCCAGCTACAATGTTGTAATTGTGTATCTACAGAGAGAACCTCGAGGACATTCATAGACAAGAATCTTCCTGAATGAAAATTGTAAGTCATCTGTATGTAAATATACAACTGTCAAAGCTCACATTTCGCATTCGCTTAAAAGCGTAATCCATGTTCAACATAAACTATAATACAAGAAAATTCATCGAAAGATATCAGAGATGAACTGTTCATTTGTCATATCAAATTAGGAAAGGCACAAACCACAAAGTCAAAATTTTTTTCACATCTAAATTAGGTGCTTTCTGGTAATTTTAGTTTACTCTTGAAACAGCCTGCCATTCTGACTACTGTCTATTGTCAAATATTAAACAGATATTTTGGATAGAAATATTTCCCCTTTGTCTATCAAGAAGACAATTATCACAGCACTAAATATTTCACTCTTGTAAACATTCCATTTGACTTAATTTCAAAGATTCCCCCTTCCCCAAGATATTTGACTCCACATCACCTATCACTTTTGGAAAGCTTATTTGTGGTGACCCTGGCAATACCTGACCCATGTAACAATTCACTGCAGCTTGGGTTATGTGGCATAGAGTCATTACAGATAGCTTCCTAAATAACTCCTTTTAGGGAGTCAAAGAAGATTCCTCTTCTATGTTAACAGGGTCACACATTTTACTGAGAAATATCATTCGGATCTCCCTTATAGGTATCCTCAATGGCCAGAGTTAAAAAGAATCAGAATATAATCAAAGAAAAGGTATCTCAGCAGGAACAATGTAGAGCCCTCTCTCTCCAACCCCAGTCCTCATTCAGAGCTGAATATTTTTCATTTATCTTCAGTTCTGATAAGTTTTGTAACCTAGTTGTTCAGCCCCAAACAGATTAAAAGCAGCAAGTTAGAGGGGTAAAGGAATTTACTAAGAGGTTAGTGTTCTGGTGAGGATTATAGAAAACCCCACAAAAGCCTTATATTTTAAGAGGCCAAATCTATTTAGATCTAGGTACATGCTTATCCTTATGAAAGGCCTAAGCCTGAGAAGAAAAAAGCAAAAATTAGATAACTATAAGTAAATATGACTTCGAGATTACTAAGCACAAGCTTTGTTGGGTATGAGTGCTATAGGTCTTTGCGCATTTTGCTTTGTTCCCTGACAATGTCAGGATTTCCTCATTGGGCTATAAAGTAACCTTAAAGCTTGCATTTTAAAGTTAACAGTTTAGAAATTTTAAAAAAATCACTTTAGGCAAAGATTAAAAAAAAACAGGAATGAGAAAGTTGAGATGTACTGAAGAGGAAAAAAGAAAATAACAGGAATTCAATTTTCTTCCCTTAATTTTTTTGCACACCCATTAAAAGTATACAAGTTTATTGAACCCTTACAATGTACCAGGCAATATGTTGAGTGCATTGAAAAGATAACTTCATTTAATCTGTGCATCAACTCTGTGAGACAGATATTATGATCCCCATTCTATGGACAAGAAAATTGAGGCTCAGAGTCTCGATCTTGTCAGGGATTAGAACTCAAGTTGGTCTGCCTGTACTCAGTAACTTCTACCCTATGCTACGTCCTGCCCGCAAAAGTCACTCAAAGATATATATTCCAGGTGGACCAAATTGTCTTCATCTCCAGACAGTCAGAAGGGTTGCATGTCAGCACACAAATGACTGGCTTGATGTGACAAACCAGTCAGAGCAACTGAATAAATGTGTGTGTACTGATGCAGCAAAGGCAAGACCAGCCTATTATCCAGAATACACACATCTCATTTATGATGTAAATGGAACACAGATTTAAATTCCCTCACTCAACAGTGGTGCTGAATGTAGTAACACTTTCTCAAAGAGTTTACACCACGCTGATAATCAATGCTTAATGAGGTCCTTTTCTCCAGACTCAAGACCTTTATGTTACCGTCATCCTGTTAACCATCTCATTTTCTCCACTTGAATAGCTTTGTCCTCTTACAAAGAAAGGCCCGTCACTATGTGGAAGTGGCAGTATAATTAATTTTTGCAGTAAAAGCCAAATTGTTTGTGCTCAAACATCCTGCAGTTCAGGAAATGTCAAAATGTCAGACCATGTAGGTGGAAATAAACTCTGCATTCCACTTCCAATCACTTCCTGTAGGGAAAGAATAGCTAGACATTCCATTGAGAAAGCAGAAATGCACAGGACTGCTTCAAAAAAGTAACTCAGTGTCTTTCTTATCTGATAAACATGTCATTATCAGTACATCTTAATCTGTTTGGAGTTCAGGCATCAGACCCTAGTGCTGCTTATAAGATCCTTTCACATCTCCAGAAGCTGGTATATGCCCATGTGAGTGGACACAATACATATTTCCCCACTCCCTTTTGGATTGTTTTTAATAATAACATTGATTTTAATTTCCTTATTACAAAATACATGTACACCACAAAATGTCTTGCACATACAAAGTACTCAATAAATAATTATGATTTAATTTTAGAAAAATTAGGAAATGTAGATTAAAAAGAAAACATAACCCCATTATCTAGAGAAAATCACTGTTTCCTGTTATCCATGATTCCAGCCTTATTTCTGGGCATATTATATTAAATAAATTTTTTTTAAAACGGAATCATACTATATATATATAATACTTTGTCACTTAATAATAAGTTGTCAGCATTTTCCTATGTCATTTTTAAGAGCTGTACAATATTCCATCATATAAATATCCCATAATTGAACCAATCCCTTAATGTTGTAGATTCAGGTTATTTTCAGTTTCTTAATTGCATAATATCAAATGAATAACCTTATAACTAATTCTTTATGTACCCACTTAGTTATTTCCTCAGGATAAATTCCTGGACATGCGAAAAGGGAAACAACCATGATAGATGAATAAATTATGTATATCCATACAGTGGAATACTGTGTCTGTTAGTCTGCTCAGTCGTGTCTGACTCTTAAGCACTCCATGGATTATAGTCCACCAGGCTTCTCTGTCCATAGGATTTCCTAAGCAAGAATATTGGAGTGGGGTGCCATTTCCTTCTCTAGGGTGTCTTCCCAATCCAGGGATCAAACCCAGGTCTCCTGCTCTGGAGGCAGATTCTTTACTGTCTGAGCCACCAGGGAAACCTGGTGGAATATTACTCAGCCATGAAAAGGAATGAAGTTCTGATACATGCTAAAACATGGATGAACCTTGAAAACATGCCAAGTGAAAGAAGTCAGATAGGAAAGAACAACTGTTGTATGATTCCACTTACACAAGATGTTCAAAACAGGCAAATCTATAAAGACAGAAAGTATAATGCTGTTGCCAGGGGCTGACAGAAATAGGGAATGGGAAAGGACTGCAAATGGATATAAGCTTTCTTTTGGTGGTAATGAAAATATTCTGAAATTAGACAGAAGTGATAACGGCATAACCATGCAAATATACTAAAAACACACACACACTGAATTATATACTTTAAAGGGATGAATTTTATCTCAATAAAGCAATTTTTATCTCTGATAAATATTAAAGATAAAATATTATGTCTATATCTCAATAAAGTTATTAGAAACTCTGAGGTCTGTTACTGTTTGGTCAAGGTTATGCAAAATTCTGAGCTTTCGATTTTAAAAAACTATTTAAAATGAACTAAAATTAATTGTCTTTTGAGAGTGTTCTGAATGTTGTGCAACAACTAGTAAGATCACCTAAATAAACAGTTTAGCTGAAAATCACCTAGACTGAGACTTAACCTTGGCATGAAAATATTAATATCATGAACACTTATAGCTTTATTATTTATATATTACAAAATTCAAAAGGACAGAATTCTTTTTTGGGTAATACACACACACACACACACATTTTTTTTTAACATGAAAGCATACAACAGTTTTCAATAGTCAATAAGGTTACCTGTAGTGATACCATGCAAAATGCCAGATCCTGGGTCAAGACAGAAATGGCAAAAGGGATGTGAGTACCTGGCTCTAAGGGTCATCTCGTCTAAGATAAATTACAGTGCTTTTTCAGATTCCCTATACTGTCTCTGAACAAAATACCACTAAATACCATTTTACTTCCTGAGTAGAACCTTAAAAAAAAAAAAAGGCTTCAAGCAAAGGCTTCAGTGTACATTCTATTTTCCTCTCAGTGCCTTCTTCACTTCAAATGCTGCAATGAACTCACTTTTGCTCTTCACTTCTCTCTGGTTTGCTTCTCTCATGGGCACTTCCTAAGTGGTTCAAGCAAAAAGACCCATCATTGCTCAGCAGTGAGGGCAAGATTAAGCCACAAGTCAAATACCTTCCTGAGACCTTTAACCTTGTCGAATGGGGTGGGAGAGTGATGAAAGCCATTCTGCATACCAGGAAGGTCTAATGTCACAGGCTACAATCTGTCCAAACAGGATGCTTGGATTTTTTTTTTTCTAAATGGTGACCAGGGTGGTTCAAAAGTAGTATTCTTATGATGACACCCTCAAGCCACTCCACACCAAAAGGGAGGGAAAGACAAGCTGGAAAGAGGGAGATAAACTACCTTTGAGAGCTGCCTATATGAATACTTGGGAAGAAATGCCTAGGAAGTCCCTATGAAGAACTTTACATACCTTGCAGAGGAATAAAGTGTCCACACAACTGGCTAGTCAGGAAAATCACTGCCAGGAGAATACAGGTTAGGTTAGGTAAAAGTGGTAGTTATAAGACATCAGGCAAACACAACCAAAGCTTCAGATGCATCTTTAATTACTTTATTAGGTACTAGCCCAAATATTTCTCAGGGGCCAGTCTTTCAAAGAGCCATCAGTATCTGCCCTAGTTGCTAATCAAATTATATTTTTGAAGTTCCTGTCATTTCTCAGTAGTTTCTAAAGAAATTGTGTTACCTGCGAGGTACTTGTGGAAGAAGATTGCATTTTCCCATGAGGTTTAGCCTGTGTATTCCTTTAATGCGATTTTTACTTATTTTTATGAGGCATCGTTCAAAGTGTTTTATTTAAAAACTAGTAATTATACAGTCCAGTGCTTAGGATTTCAAGGTTCCACTGCAGGTTCGATCCCTGGTCAGAAAACTAAGATCCCACATGCCTAGCAGTACAGTCAAAAGTTTAAAAAGAAGAAAAAGAAACAAATAAAAAACAAACTGGTAATTATAGAATCAACCAATAAAGTAATGAGAGGCAGGTTTAGAGCATCAATGCAATGGCATCTGATAGGGAAGATGTTTTACTGGACCTCTGAGCCTGTTTTACCTGTTTTTAACCCTCAGGAAGCCTGACAACACCAGGAAGACCATGTAGTATCCAATCATGCCCGGTGATGGAAGAGTAAAATGATGACACCAGTGTTGAAGCCCCAGCGTGCTCATCTTCCTTCCTTTAGGCTGTCTCATTGTGAACATAATAGGGCTGACAAAAAACTCTCAATCTTTTGGTTTTATAATATTTGTTCATGGGCCTCTGGCCACTGGAACTACAAACACTTACCTTCAGAACAGGCTCCCAAGGTCTCTTGCAAGGTATACACAGGACAATCACAAGGTACATCCTCTTACCTCTCAAGGAAACAAAAGAAGATTTAAATTGTTCTCTCTTCTACTTTCTGTATAAACATTTTCATCATTGAAATGCATAAAATTCTTTCCAGAGTGTGTAGTCATTTTTATGCTACCATATATGCATGTAACTGTAATAATGCTTATTCAGTGTTAAAACTGAGCTTCCCTGGTGGCTCAGATGGTAAAGAATCTGCCTGCAATGCAGGAGACCCAGGTTCAATCCCTGGGTCAGGAAGATCCCTTGTAGGAGGAAATGGCAACCCACTCCAGTATTCTTGCCTGGGAAATCCCAAGGACAGCGGAGCCTGGTAGGCTACAGTCCATGGGGTCTCAAAGAGTTGGACATGACTGGGCATAAAGCTGGCTAGCTAAAATGCTAAAATTACGTTTCTTCTTAGCTCTCTACCAATGACAAGTTGTTAATTGGTGGATTTCTGTGAGTGAAATGCATAGAAAGACCTGAAGAAAAGTGTGGACATTATAGTTATATGGAAATCAATTTAACACACTTGATCTAAGGACCAAAAGCATCTGCTTGGTTTACTTGCGAGTGCAATTTCAATCAGCCAATCAACAAACACTTTCTGAGCTCCTTCTATGGCCAGGCCCTATGCTAGGTGCTGAGGACACAAATGAGACATAGTCCAGGCCCTGGAAGTATTCACAATGTAGTGGAAACAGCACCAGACCACTGGATCCCTACAGATCTATTCTAGAAAAGAGTTGACCTTCCAATCAAAGAGATTCATTTTTTACTTCAGCTAGGATTATAAATAGGAACTGCTCGTGGGAATTTTGCCACCTCTGTGAGGTGACCCCTTATTCCCTTTTGAGTAGCTTAGATTTCTGGAAAGTTATTGCCTGGCTTGAGAAAGCTATATCTCCCTATAACTCTCCTCCATCAATCCTAGTGTGCTTCCTCCCACACCAAAACCACACACACACACACACACACACAAACTAGCTTAATTCTATTGGACTTGAGAAAACTTCATGCTTTTCACATCAGCCAACATGGCCCCCTGAAACTCTCATTCCCCAAGCTAAAAAATTATAGGTCTCTCAACTTTTTCTCATGTAATGTGATTCTGAGTCCCTATGCCATTCCTTATTAAAGTAATTCCAGGTAGCAGCAGATAGAGTTATTTAGAAGGTTGATAGCTGAGCCCCAATAACAATTTACAAACCTATTTTGATGGTGGAAAAGGGACGCATTAGGTCCTCAAATAATAGGGCCCCAGTCTGTGGTCTTTATGATCAAGTATATATTATCAAGAATAATAATTCATATCCTGCTAATGTACAGCAAATCACATTAGAGCTTCAGCTTTATCAAGGTCTTGAAACTGAACACACGCTCACAGCACAGCTCAAAAGCATGAATTTTTTTTAAAAAGCAATCTGTATATTTATCTCAATCAGGTCTCCTGATTACTGCTCACTGGCAAGAGAAGTGTCTGTCCTTGCTAAGTTTCTGCACCCTTGGACTCAGCAGTCTCTCCCCTAACTTTTCACTCTATATAAAAACAGCAGTCTCTCCCCTAACTTTTCACTCTATATAAAAACTTCCAGTTACAGTTATTACAGATGCAAAAGCCAATCATCCCCATGAATTTAGGGTGTGAACAGAGAATCACAATGCTTCTCCAATCCAATATATTTTTAGATAGAAGAAAGTAAGCCTTAGGGAAAAAGACTTGTAAGTGGCAGAGCCCTGACTAGAACTCAAGTTTCATGACTTTTCTCTGTTTTCTATCAAAATGCATCTAAGTTTTTTTTTTTTTTAAGTCTGCAAAAACATCAAGAGACATAAATCAACTAATAGTGGTGTCTTGGGAAAAAAAGGTTCCTGGTGACCAAAGTTGTATGCAATGAGTTTGGGTCTGTTCCACCTTACCACCAGTACTTTTTCCTCTTTTCAGCAGCTCCCTGTAAATGTGTGTTTCCTATATCCACCTAAGGCAACAGAGGACACTAAGTTTGTAAATAAAATCATATTCAAATAATATTTATTGGACATCCACTAAGTGCTAGGCACTTTCACACACAGGATCTCATTCATTCTTCATAATAACTCAGTGAAGTAGGTGCTACTATGCCTGTTTTCCAGATGAACCACTGGAGCTCAGCTCAGAGAAACCACAGTCAGGATTCAAACCCAGAACTTTCAACTCCAAGTCCAGTATTCTCTCTGATACTTTCTCTGTGTCCCTTTTAATAACTTTGATGGTTAGGATGGTATCGATGGTCTACTCAATCCAAGTTCTTGCTTGCTTGCTTCACAGATTGATTTTAAGCTTACTGGGTTGAAATTCTAAAAGATCCAACTTTTAGCACTCTTCTTTGCATATTAGACTATGATGGTATCCTGTCTATAGCAGCAGTCAGGACAGGAAGGTTTCCCATCACGTTTCTGCAGACTATAAGAAAACTTACAGCCCGAACACGGGGGAGATGAGGTAGACGATCTAAACATACTGTTGGAGATGGTGCCCGGAAACCCTGAGACAAATAAAATAACTGGGTTTATCTTTTAGAAGGTCCACATCACTTTGGCCTCAGATAAACCTTAACACCCAAGCAGGAGTACCAGGTAACCACAAAGGCCATTTATATCTTCAGGTTACTGTAAAAAGAAAGAGCAAGTTTCCTAATCCAGACGTTGAAACGCTAGGTTGTAGCCTCCTGTTTGTAACCAATGAGTATTCACAGGACAGGTGGGTAATGGAGAATGAACATTCCCTCCCAGCATTTTTAATTAACTGGTTGTTGGATTTATTGGTCAGCTCAGTGGGAAATCAGAACCTACTACTTGGGGCTATTTTTATAGCCTTCTGGAGTTGGGTTGCCTTAGTACAGACACCTGGCACCATTCCTAGAAGTGGTTAGATCTATATTTTTCCCTTTTAAAGGGCAACCAGTGAGTAGATTTGAGCATTCCAGGCATCTGGCTAGTAATCCAATATAATAAAGGTACCCCCTTCCATTTCCACTTTGGTAATAAAGCCTACACACCACCAGTTTATCCCTTCATATCCAGCAGCAGGTCAGTGGCAAAGAAAGTGTGGTTAAAACACAAAGTAAACTCTGTAAAACCTGAGAAGCAAGGGGCTGTATCCATCATCAATACGTTTATAAGCTATAAAACCAGAGTAAGTAGTCTCTGAATAAACAACAGTTGATCTTATCAGCTCTAAATTCCTCAACTCAAGAGTTTCAGCTCATTTCCTCTTTGTCTTCCTTCACATGAAGCACTGTTTAGAAAAAAAAGACAGTCCTTTGCCATCAGACCTCTTTTTACAGCATACATTAACAATTTCCTAGCATATATTTGGGTGGCAAATTGTAACCCAATACCTATTTTGCAATAAAACTACCACAGCATTAAATTGACATAATAGAGACAGAAATTCTATTCAGTCAAGTTTTGGTCATGCAGGCACTCACTTTAATGTGGGAGATGAATTAAGCTCATCCTTGGGAAATCCAAGGGTAATGACTGAAACACAATGTGATTGAGCTAATTATCAACCAGGTGTGCTTTAAGGAGTTGATGGTTCAATCTATTACTGCTAAGTGCACAAGCTTTTTTTCTGGGAGGCATTTATGAGAGCAGCTCAGACACTGCAACTTCTCAGAGGGCAAACGACAACGTTTCTGCAGATCTTGCATTATGTTTGCTCAACCTAAATCTTGCCCAACCACCAAGGCCAGCTCAAGAACCTGGAAACTTTTCCTGACTGTTCAAGGCCCCAGGGAGCTGGCCAACCCCTGGAGCCCACTGGAAGTCTCCATCTATAAGCAACTGGCCTATACGGCCTTGTAACAAGAGTCAAATTTTCATTTGTTATGTGTCTGGTCTTCTCAGCTAAATAAACTGCTCAAAGGCACACACATGTTTTTCTGTCTCCCCAGGATGTCTGGCCTTGTTAAGTATTTGCAGATTACGGTCTTCTGTATGAAAAGTAACTTTTTAAACACTTACACACTGCTGTACAGATATTTCTTACATTTGTTTGTCTCTGTAAATGGAGTTCTGTATATGAAACATAAACTATGTAATGGCTCTAGTTCATTATAATGAACATCAGTCTCCACACTGTGGGACATGGAGCTGGGTGTGCTACTTCCCTGCGGCCACATCTACCTTCTTACAACCATCCTCTGTTCCTTCTTCCATTCTTTTTGCTGTTTCCTGCACTCACATCCCTCCTTTTTCTCCTCCTTGTTCCAGTACCTCAAGGAGCCTGACATTCCCAGGTACAATCAACCAACTCCAGCACCCGTTTCTTCTAAGTTGTCAAAGTATGTCTTCTTCAAACTGGATATCATCAATCTTCTTCAGTGAATTCCAGTACTCTATATTATAGGATCTCAGAGAATAGAGACTAAATCCAAGCCATCACTGTAGGTGAAATCTACCTCCAACCCTCCATCATGACCCAAACCTAGTTCAAGGAATGTTCAATAAATAGTTTGATTGAACTTCAGGATTCTAGGTTGCCTACCAGCTACTGGAAGATTCTTATTCTCTGAGTGGCTGTTAAATAAGTGAACTAAGAGTCTACTGGTTATTAGATTCCTTATAGACTAAGGCATAGAAGCAGAACACACACACGCCAACTGACCTATGGAGAGCTAGTCCAAGTATTCAAGCAGGCATCCTCCTGGCAGAGACTTCTTCGGGTTTTGGCACAGGGAAACTTCAATATTTGAATGCTAAATGTTGAATTTACATTTAAAAGATAAGAGTCAGTCAAGTATTTATTGATTGCCTGGCACATACAGGGCCCTGTGCAAAAGTCTGTGAGAAAAAAAAAAGGATGTGGTTTCAATAAAGTAATGTGATCAAGTGGTGGTAACAATTACAAAGCGTCAACTCTGTACACTTGTTCTTAAGAGTACAAAGCTATCCAGACAGACTAGCTGTGGAGCCTGAGAAAATACCAGATGTATATACCTCACTCCATGTGGAAGGTCTAGAGATTAAACCAAGCAGAGGTACAAGGCTGCATCTTCTTTAAACATTTTACCAACCATCACTGAAAACCAATTTCCTTCATGAATGCTCTTCCAACAAAATGACAAGGAGGAGGAAGGAAACTAATCCCAGGATATAAGATCTTACCTAGGACCATTTTAAAGGTCCTCTAAGGGTTCCCCATTTGCTGGAATCTTCTCTCATGGAGATCCCTCTGCTCAGTTACCATTCATGTTCTTCTGCTATCTTGCTACACTGAGCAAAGCAGGCTTCCAATCAAGCTTCAACCAGCCAAAGTTGTCAAAGAACAAACTGCTTATACAAAAAGGCCCACCAAGTACCCTCCAGAAGGAAAATGGGCATTTTTTTCCACAAAGTAGGATTCCTTTTTAAGGTAAATTATGTTCTGTATTGTCCATCTCTCACTCTTTCTTTGGAATAATATATTGTTAAATTGTTTATAAATACAATCACATAGCTTTTCCAGGAGTTTCTGTTTGAATCAAACCAACTCCTTCTGTTAACATACCATAATATAAATCCACTGAAAGAACTATTTCTATGATAGGTGTATTTAAAGTCATGTGAAATGCTATCTTTTAATAAAAAATTAACTATAAGTCAAATAATTCTGATTTCTTAAAGAGGGTATAGCAAAAGGCTTAGAAGACATTAACCGGAGTGAATTTTTATACCAAATATTTACTCACTTAATATTAGAGTGGTTTTTAATTTTGAAACATTGTTAAAAACAAGCACCAACTTTTATTTCACCAAAGCAAGTAATTTGTTCATGTGTATATGAACACACATACACACACATATTTTAAATTTGTCTCTATTTTTGAGTTACAATTACTTATCTGAAAGGAAAACAAAAGGTAGCTCATTTTGTAGAAATGTGAGCTACATGATTTTAAGAAAGCCACTGTCTCTTGGAATATCAAAATGTCTTTCCTCATTGGAAATAAACTGATAGAGCAAAGTACTGGGTATCTCCAGGATTCTGGAGCTAGTTGTATAACCAGAAAGAAGTCATTTAGACTCTCTCTCAGTTTAGGTATGTTAGAGCCATGCTTAGCAAAGAATACTGTCAAAATCTACTGTTTAACTTAACCCAGGGTTGAGCCAGAGGATGTATAAGGTCCTTGAGGTTTCTAAAAATCATGCATGAAGATGCCGTCTAAAATATAAGGACCTATTTTAAAGTATCTTTTATTTGAACCCTCACTAATTTGTTAGGTAACACAAACTACAGTGATACGTTATAGTATGCGCCTCTTAAAAGGAAGAGAGTTTTAAGGTTATTTTAAGACATTTCATCATTGCTATTTTTCCTTATTTTTCTATATTTAAAAAGCTTCCATAATACAAATATAATTTTTATTCTCAGAAAAAGTAATTCTTTCTATATTGGCATGTGGATTTAGAGGTCAAAAATGGTAGTAAGGAACATTTTATTTTTCTGAGTATAAAATTATAAATCTGCATTATAGAAATTTTAGAATATATAATACAAAAAGGAAATGGTTCATGAATCTACCAAAAATAGTCTCCATTAATATTTCAGTACATTTCCTTATAGTATTTTCGCTATGGGTATTATAAATAGTCAACTGGGAACAGATCTATTATTCCATATTTTACTTTTTCATGTGTATTATTTTGTGAGTACCCTTCAGTCATTAAAAATATGTGAGAACACCATTTTAATGGCTTTATCACAGTGTACTATATACAACCAACCCAAATTGTTCACTATTACAAATAACGCTGCAATGAACTCCTATACATATGTTTTTGTGCAAGTCTTAGGTACACCTGAACTTGTATCTCCTTGCAGCAACTCACCACCCAAGAAGGAAAGAGCAACCCTGTGGGAAGCCAAGAGGGAGCTAACTTGCCCCATTCCCAGCACTCCACTTTTTACTTGCCTTTCTACTATTCAGGTTTCCTCTCCTTCACTGTGTTAAATTTGGCTCTGGATTCTGATTGATACTAACCTTGCTGCACTGAGTAGAAGTGGCTGAGGAGACAGGCAAACACACACAAGGTTGCAGCTAGAAAATAAGGCACCAATGACCTGGCCCACAGGGCAATCCACTCTCTGGCTGGTGATCTGAACAGCACTAGACGCCAGACAAGAAGTGACTGGTTTTCCTAACCTGGGTCAGGATGGGAAAGGGACCACAAGCTCTCCATGACATAGCCCCTGAGCCTCAGGCAATAGCCATGCCATTACTGGCTCTGGGCTTCCCGGGTGGCTCAGCAGTAAAGAATCCACCTGCAATGCAGGAGATGCAGGAGACTCAGATTTGATCCCTGCATAGGAAGATCCCCCTGCAGAAGGGCATGGCAACACACTCCATTATTCTTGCCTGGAGAATCCCATGGACAGAGGAGCCTAGCAGGCTATATTCCATAGGGTCCCACAGAGTCAGACACGAATGAGCACACACTGTAGCCCTGATGGCTTAGCAGGTAAAGAATTCACCTGCAATGCAGAAGACATGGGTTTAACCCCTGAGTCAGGAAGATCTCCTGGAGAAGAGCATGGCAACTCACTCCAGTATTCTTGCCTGGAGAATCCCATGGACAGAGGAGCCTGGTGGGTTACAGTCCATAGGGTCTCAAAAGAGTCAGACACGACTGAAGTGACTGAGCAGGCATGCATGTCATTACTGAAGTACAAATTCCTAACACAATTCAGAGGACAGAACAGAAGTACAGCTGAAGGGCTTCAGAAAAAAAACTCAATATACTATAACCTGAAAGTAAACATTAGTAGTCTCATCAACATCCAGTTTATTTTTTTCTGATATAGCTGACATAACTTTTCTTTGACTTCGTGGGGCCCTGTGTTTCTTATAGCAATTTCTTCCTTTGGCCAAAAATGGTTTGACATCAAGGTGTGTCACCAGACCACATACAGCTTGTTAATAAAGGAATTATTCAGTAAAACATGGTTTCTCTTTGCAGAGCATTGCAAACTAATTGGGAAGCAGAAAAGAAAATACAAGGAAGGACTAAAGAATAATAAAATGAAGCAGTGAGACTACTGTCAGACTATCATTTATTTAGTGCTCGGAGAAGTCAGACATGGGAAAGAGCAATGAAACTGGATAGTCTCTGGCTATCCAGAGAGAGGCAGGAAAGATGTTCCTAAGATTAAGAAAACCACCAAAGAGGGAATGCACCCCCATCAGTAATCAATCTAGCATATCTACCCCCACAGACTCAAATGATGCCGAGACAGCAGGAGGCAGTTAGGCAAAATATGCTGCCTAGGCTACTGGCTCAAACCTGGTTTATCACTAAGGGCCTTAAGAGGCTGCATTCTAGAGGTAGGAAGGTCCCAGATACTTCAAAGAGAAACCTAAGCCCTTGATGAAGCAGCACCAAATAAGCAGCAATAAAAAAGAGAAACTAACAACCAGCATTGGGGCCTAGATCTGTATAAAAACAGAAATAAAGAAAAATAGCCTTTCTTGAAAGAAAGTTGACATCCAAGTGCAAATGGCCTCCAGGGTACCTTTCATTTGCTTTCCGGCCATTTGTACATGACCTTATGCACACGGTAAAGAAAGCAAATTTACCACATCATCTTCACCTCATGGGGTACCATCTGCTCCCTTCAAAATAAATTTTCCCCTGTCCTCACCAAGCACCAATATTTCACATGTTTAACTATCAGGAGACACTTACTTATTCTTAAAAACATTTTATTAAAACAAACAAAAAAAAACAGAGGTTGAAAAATCATATAATCAAGAAGCCCATTTCAAAGGAAAGTTGGAGCAATGGAAAGAGCGCATCTTCCACTTAGTTTTGCCAACATATTTTGGACATCCTGGGGGAAAACATTCATAAAATTGTGCTGTTTCTGCTATAAATCACTCCAATAGAATTCTTTGTGAGTTATCCTCCATCTATATGGAGATCAAAGACTCACCGCCTCTTCCCCCACTAAAACGACCTACAGTTCCAATGGAATCATCTGCAGGCAAATGATCTAGCTATTATTAACACTTGCCAGACAAACAAGACTCTAAAGTTAACTGCACTTGAGGGGAAAGGAGTTTTGAAGTACATACCGTTCTTTCCAGTTATCCAGATCCCCGTTTAAGTATACTCATCCCTGGGATCACAGCTTCAGATTATCAAGTGGAAAATCTCTTGTCAGTATCAACCAACCTAGAACGTCTTACAAGAAAATTCATATCAAATGCATTTTTAAATACTTTCTATTTTGGGGCTCTATAGACATGTCAATTCAATGCTGAATGAAAATTTTCATTTAACAGAGATTTGAGATAAAAAAAAAACCCAAAGGAAGTGACCAATTCTGAAAATAGTTTACTTCCCACTGAGACAGAAAACTAGGGGATACAAGAAAATAAGAAAGTGTTTTGAAATAAGAGGAGGGAAAACACTAGAGATGGAGAAAAAGAACAAAACACAAGCAAGGAACAGAAATAACTTATCAAATTCATCTGCAAGTGGGCCTTAGGAAGCATCACTATGAACAAAGCTAGTGGAAGTGATGGAATTCCAGTTGAGCTATTTCAAATCCTGAAAGATGATGCTGTGAAAGTGCCGCATTCAGTACGCCAGCAAACTTGGAAAACTCAGCAGTGGCCACAGGACTGGAAAAGGTCAGTTTTCATTCCAATCCCAAAGAAAGGCAATGCCAAAGAATGCTCAAACTATCGCACAATTGCACTCATCTCACATGCTAAGAAAGTAATGCTCAAAATTCTCCAAGCTAGGCTTCAGCAATACGTGAACCATGAACTTCCAGATGTTCAAGCTGGTTTTAGAAAAGGCAGAGAGGAACCAGAGATGAAATTGCCAACATCCACTGGATCACAGAAAAAGCAACAGAGTTCCGGAAAAACATCTATTTCTGCTTTATTGACTATGCCAAGGCCTTTGACTATGTGGATCACAACAAACTGGAAAATTCTTAAAGAGATGGCAGACTACCTTACCTGCCTCCTGAGAAATCTGCATGTAGGTCAAGAAGCGACAGTTAGAACTGGACATGGAACAACAGACTGGTTCCAAATAGGAAAAGGAGTACGTCAAGGCTGTATATTGTCACCCTGCTTATTTAACTTCTATGCAGAGTACATCATGAGAAACGCTGGGCTGGAAGAAGCACAAGCTGGAATCAAGATTGCCAGGAGAAATATCAATAACCTCAGATATGCAGATGACACCACGCTTATGGCAGAAAGTGAAGAGGAACTAAAGAGCCTCTTGATGAAAGTCAAAGAGGAGAGTGAAAAAGTTGGCTTAAAGTTCAACGTTCAGAAAACGAAGATCATGGCATCTGGTCCCATCACTTCATGTCAAATAGATGGGGAAACAGTGGCTGACTTTATTTTTTTGGCTCCAAAATCACTGCAGATGGTGACTGCAGCCATGAAATTAAAAGATGCTTACTCCTTGGAAGGAAAGTTATGACCAACCTAGACAGAATACTAAAAAGCTGAGACATTACTTTTTCAACAAAGGTCCATCTAGTCAAGGCTATGGTTTTTTCCAGTAGTAATGTATGGATGTGAGAGTTGGACTATAAAAAAAAGCTGAGAGCTGAAGAATTGATGCTTTTGAACTGTGGTGTTGCAGAAGACTCTTCAGAGTCCCTTGGACTTCAAGGATATCCAACCAGTCCATTCTAAAGGAGATCAGTCCTAGGTGTTCATTGGAAGGACTGATGCTGAAGCTGAAACTCCAATACTTTGGCCACCTCATGCGAAGAGTTGACTCATTTGAAAAGACCCTGATGCTGGGAAAGATTGAGGGCAGGAGGAGAAGGGGACAACAGAGGATGAAATGGCTGGATGGCATCACCGACTTGATGGACGTGAGTTTGGATAAACTCCATGAGTTGGTGATAGATAGGGAGGCCTGGTGTGCTGCAGTTCATGGGGTCGCAAAGAGTCAGACATGACTGAGTGACTGAACTGAACTGAATGCGTGTGCACTAAGTCGCTTCAGTCATGTCCGATTCTTTGCAACCCTATGGACCATAGCTCTCCAGGCTCCTCTGCCCATGGGGTTCTCCAGGCAAGAATACTGGAGTGGGTTGCCATGCCCTCCTCCAGGGGATCTTCCTGACCCAGGGATCAAACCCATGTCTCCCAAGTCTCCTGCATTGGCAGGTGTGTTCTTTCCCATACAGACACCTGGGAAGCCATCTGCTTAATAGTGTTTCATTATCCTTAATATGCAATATACAAGAAAGCAGAGAAGAAAATTAATTCCACAGAAATAGATATACATGCTATGCAGAACTCCAAGACACACACAAAAAAACAAGATTATCAAATGTGAACATGTATAAAAACTCTATTTTCTCTTCAAATCTAGACTGTCTTCAAACATTCTGAACATCCTCAATGAAACTGAATCTGTTATTTACCTCTGATAGAATCCTGATTCCTGCTACCCACAACCACTAACATTACAGACCAAATTTAGAACCATTTCATTTTCTGAGGTCTGCATGGTCCTTTCAACCTAGATGTCCATCAGCAGATGATTGGATAAGAAAGCTGTGGTACATATACACAATGGAATACTACTCAGCCCTTAAAAAGAATAAATTTGACTCAGTTCTAATGAGATGGATGAAATTGGAACCGATTATACAGAGTGAAGTAAGCCAGAAAGAAAAACACCAATACAGTATACTGACACATATATATGGAATTTAGAAGACAGTAATGATGACCCTATATCTGAGACAACAAAGAGACACAGAGGTATAGAGTGGACTTTTGGACTCTGAGGGAGAGGGAAAGGGTGGGATGGTTTGGGAGAATGGCAATGAAACATGTATATTTTCCTGTAAGAAACGAAGCGCCAATCTATGTTCAATGTAGGATGCAGGATGCATGGGGCTGATGCACAGGATGATTCAAGTAGAGGATGTGGGGTGGGAGGTGGGAGGGGGCTTCGGCATTGGGAGATTGTGTTCACCTATGGCTGATTCGTGTCAATGTATGGCAAAACAAATACAGTATTGTAATTAAAAAAATAAATAAATTTAATAATAAAAAATAAATAAATAAAGTAGAAATGACCAGGGAAATGATAATGCAAGAGACACAGGGACCAAGACTCTCATTAGAGGAAGAGGCAGGGCCAGGCTGCATTAATATGTAGCCCACAATGAAGTTTGCATCAAACGTGCCTATGAACATGTCTTCTTTGTAGAAGGTAAACCATGTGTTAAATTAAACAACAGATTTTGGAAAACCTACTAGTAATTTTGATAGAAGAAAATTGGACTGAATTGAATGTCTAGAGTCATGGGTTAGTGCAAATTACTTGTAATGGATGCATTTTTACAGTATACAGAGGTCTGACAGCTTGAACTTTCATACATCTGAGCAATATATAAATATCCATTAGAACAGACTTTGATTTAACAAGATAATACCTGGTATCCAGATTCTTCCAGTACATATCAAGCCATTCAATCTTATCCATTTGCAATCAATCTCTCATTCTCCCCTCCTCACATCCAGGAATCAGTCATTCAAGACTTTATTAAGTGCCTGTTACTACAAGGCACTTTTTCATGTCCATTTACAAAAGGTACCTGGCTCTTTAGAATCTGAGATGCTGATTATTTCCTTTGTAAGAATTGTATCATCTTTTATTTGTAAAGTTAATTAACACACTGTTGATCCAAGTGTGCCTAGTATATATTTACATTTATGTGCTTTGAATGAAAGTGAATTAAAATTAATTTTAATTAAATTTAGAATTAAAATCAATTTTGCTTTGAAGTTGTTTGGATTTGCTTTTTCCTCACAGTTTCTGAATGCCCTTGATATAACTGGTGACATATAGAAGGACTGAAGGCCTAGACTCTATAGATCTATTCCTAGATATTATAGGACTCATAAATTCTCTTCGATATAAAAATGCTTTTTAAAAAGAAATTTAGAAAATGCAAAAAGAAGACAAATGCAAAAGTAATTTCAGTCTGATAATCTCACACTGAACAACAGCCACTTTTGATATTTTAGTATAAGATTTTCCAGGACTTTTCTCCATATAAGTTTAAGTTTATTTATTTTCATGCACTTGTATCATATTATATGCACAGCTTTATATCCTGTGGAAACTATAAACTTTAATGGCTTTATAACCTTATATCAAAGGGACATATCACATTTTATATAACCATTCACTTCTCTATTATTAAATACTTTGTTATTTCCAATATTTTTGTTATCAGAAAACACCTCTGTTCATAAGGCTTTTTTTTCCTGTATTCAGGATGGTTTTCATAGGAGAAAGTCCCAGAAGTAGAATTATTGGATCAAACTATGAATATTTTCAGGCCCTTGATAATACAAATTGCCAAACTGCTGTTCCAAAAGAGTTGTACCAGAAATGCATGAGTGTGTCCATTTAACTAAACCCTCACTGGCAGTGCATTTTATTTTTATCCACTCTTTCCCTTGTTGTGGTTCAGTCACTCAGTCGTATCTGACTCTTTTCAACCAACGCCATGGAAAGACCACCATGGATTCTTTCCCTAATCGGCAAGTGAAAAAATGATATCTCATTGTTTTCATTTGTATCTCCTTGATACTAGTTCCTGAACTTTAACTTAGTTTTGAAAATGCTCCTTTTGGAGAGAATGCATTTTTAGGGTTTCTGTTAAAACAGACATGCAAATCTAATATTAGATCCTAGCAGAAGGCAAAAGAAAATGACTAAAGGAGAATCATTCAAAAACTTGTAGGGACTTTGACATTTCTTTTCTGTTCTTTAATGACTATAGATGCCAGCATTATAGTCCTTTATCCGTTTTCCCCCAGCTGTACATAAGGTGTCACACTTGGAAATTTCACTCCATCATTCTGTAAGCATTGCTGGGGACAGACCTCGTTATCAAACACAGTGCTGGAACAACTGATGTCACAGTGAACAAAGACTGATTCCTGGTCTAACAAAACCCTAGTTTAGTGCAGAAGGCAAGAGGGCTGTCCAGAGGAATGTGGAAGTACACAGCCATGAAACCTAACCAAGACTTGAAGGGTCTAAGCTGAGACTTAAAGCAAAAGCTGACACTCCACCCCCACCCTCAGGTTTTTCTTTCAACCATTTCTCATGTGATAGGATTTTCAGACCCATCCTGGTCACTGTCTTCTGGATATACTCAACTTTGTCAATGTTCGTAAAATGTGGTGACTATACTTGAACATAATACTCCAGATGTGGTCTGATCAGCACACATGCTTCTAATACAGCCTAAAATTGTTTGGCTTTAAAAAAAAAATAAGCTACACCACATTGTTGGCTCATATTAAACTTGTGATCAGCTAAATCCCCAAGAACTTTTACATAAACTGCTGCCAAGTCACATCTCTCATATCCTGTACATATGCAATTTTTAAACCTAAATTCAAGACTTTACATCTATCACTGTTAAATTTCATCTTGTAGGTTTTGACCTAGAGTTCCTACAAGCTGAGGTCATTTTAAATCTGGATTCTGTCATCCTATATATTAAACTATGCCACCCAGCTTTATGTTATCTGCAAAGTGAAAAGCCGGTCTTTGTGATCAATTGTGATCAAGACTTTGCTCTATTAAGGTGGGGGCCATGATATGGACACCTTTATATCCCTCACAGTACTAAGTAGGCTGCCTTTTGCACAGTAGGTGCTCAGTATTTATTGCATGAACAAATGCCCAGGCAGAGCCAAAACAGTCCTGTGGCCCTTCACTAAAACATAAAACATCTTCCTCCAGGTTGATGCTGAATCTGTTGCTCAACTAGCTGTGAATTTGCCTAATTACTGGTTATGCAGTCAAATTTCACAATCTTATGCACAAGATATTACAGAATGTTTTGCTAAAATCCAGACATCCTGTATTTATGTTTGACATTCTGGCACAGTTGTTAGGATGCAGACAGCATGATGCAGCCATGAAAAAAACAGACTACTAGAGGCTGTTTATCATTTACCTCCCTGACACTTTCTCCTCAATCCTTACCCAGATTATGGGAGAACTTCCATTTTCTACTTTCTCCTATATGAATATTCTTGAATATTCAGTCCTTGTATGCTTTTAGGTTCTTTACATTAGAGAGGCAATTAAAAAAATAATTTTACATTAAAAACTGCACTGACAAAGTGAAAAACTCATACATATTTTATTTAAAAATACTAGATGTATATTTAGGCTTATTAGCTTTTGAAAGAGGATAAAACCTTAAAAGAGCCTACACAGTCCTATTCCTTCAAAAGAAACTATCAAAGTTTACAATTTTTAAAAGAGAAGAAACATATAATATTTTACATGGAATAAAAATGAGAGAACTGACAGACACTGACTTAAGGCAACAGGGAAGCCTGAGTTTGAGACTATAGGACTATATAGTCACCCAAATATCCCTCCCCACCCCATTCCTGTCCCTTGAAAGTTTGGAATCAGAGATTTTAAGAAATAGACTGTTTAAGAAATAAAAGAATTCTCAGAGAATGAGCAGATAATGTGCCCAGCATGATTAATGGCCTTTCAGTGATGAGCAAGTGTGGGAAACACATGACTCCTGGCAATGTGTGCTTTGCCTGCCAGATGGTGCCTGACCCTCCACCCCATCCTTCATCCCTTTTGGAGCTTTACCCCATCCATGACACCCATTCCATCTTTGACCTCCTCTCCTACCTCATCCCTGATCTCCACCCTCCAGGCTAAGGGATGAGGTGAAGCTGAGGGATGGGGTGAGGATGCCTGTTTTGCACATTACTTGGTAATTTTGAAGAAGTAGCTGGACATTTTACTAGTTTGTTTTGTAGGCTTTTGCAGAAGTCCCCTCTCCCTGCCCATGTTAAAATGGTCTTGTCAAAAAGTTCCCAGCATCAAAAGAACTGATCAAAGTAAGTGTGTCCAAATGCCGTATAACTACCTAAATAACGGAATGAAAGAAGTACCTGAGAATTAGAAGATTTGAGTATATATTTACGATTTGTACCCATCATTTGGCAGACCTTGGGAAATTCTATTCCTAATCTGAGCCTGTCTTCCTTGTAACTGGAAAGTTTGGGCTAAATGAGCTTCATAGTTCTTTCTCAAGCTATGATTCTCAGATGCCTGGTACTGTTATTACTATTTCATTTGTAATTATCTTGCCTTTAAGCATCTCTGGGTCAAGGACCACATCTCATACTTCTACAGAAGGCATCACACAATCTGGGCCCACAGTCGGCCCTTACCATTTTTCAATTGAACTGATTTCCCATTTGTGAGCTAAACTGGCTATAATCAGGCTTCTATTCAATAATTTTTCTCTGAAGAGCATACGAACCCACAGGTAACCTTGGTTGCTGGTCAGACTGTAACCATCAGGCCAAACTCTTGCTTACAGAGCATAAAAATTTACAAGGATGACTGAGAAAATATTGAGCCCTCCAAAAGTAAATCTGATGCAAGGTCCTCCATGGTAGACCCTGGCCAGATGGACTGATGCTTCCAAGTGATCCCTCCTCTCAACTTCATCACCTCTCCACTGCCCTTGGCCTAAATAGTATATGTTAAGTCAAAGAAGAAAAGCACCCTACAGTCCAAGAAGGAAAAAGTAGCCTGGTGAGATATCACTGATATTTTACATCCTAGGATAAAGCTTTTCTTACAACATAAGAATTTCAGTGATTTTTTTTCAAAGTAAATTTTACTCCTATCAAACTTTAATTTATGCTAATGACCACAGGGAATGTCATAATAATTCAGAACATTTTAATCTTCTTTTTGCTAAAATAACAAATTCATTCCACAAGTGTTCATTGAACCCCAAGTACATGTTAGACACCACTAGTCGCTAGTTTGTTCAACTAGATACAGGTCACAATCCTGGAAAACACCATCAGTTTTTTATCTTCTTTTCATGACAGTGATTAAACACCCGGCTTTGATTTTTTTAAAAGGTATGCTTCAAGGTCCTTATTAAGAAGACCATTCACCAAAGGCTAATCTGAGTATGTTTCTCTTTTGATACATGTTACTACCATCCTGGTCAAGTCTGATTAAAGAGTCATGCCACTGTAATTCCAGACTCCCATTCCTTACTAACAGAAGAAACTGAAGTACTGAACAGATAACCAAAATTTCTCAATGGGTCTATGCTTTCCTTTAGCCTGACTTCATAAGAACGAAATATAAGTGAACTTTTAACCTTCTGTACTGCTTCCATAAAAAAATGATAGCAGTTATGGCAGATTTCTGTTTTTAGATGAAATGGTCACAGAGATAGGAGCTGTACTAGTAAAAACAGCCCAAGTAAAGAATCTGCACATAAAGAATCTGCAATAAGGTCTTGTCACCTGGTGATCCTATTAGTAGACTTCAGAACGATGTGAAGTTTTGCACTTCTCTGATTCTTAAGTAGTACCAAGTTAAAAATGTTCTGGTATTAGGCAAATACACCACATGCAGAAGAAAGCTAGCCCTCACCAATGGGCATTTGGGTCTTCCCTGGTAATCTGTGTGTTTTCAAACTCATGGTCTCAACACATCGGTATGTGCAGATCAGCTGTGAATATGTTTTGCATCAGCTGTTACTAATACTGAACTACCAACATTTGTAAGTAATTTTCTTTTTAAAAAATAGTACATTGAAAGCTGTTCCTATACTACAGAAATACCATCACTAAATCATTCACATTCCAGTAGGCTTTCCAGTCCAAGAGAAGAAAGGGGCGGGATTACCGCTGGTACACTGGGAAGTGCGCAGGAGCCAGGCTAGCCCCACCTATGGGAGGGACCTACTTGGGAGGTGTATCTTGAGGACTGAAGAAAACACAGCTGGGGCAAGAACTAAGTTTAACTCTAGGCAGCCCAGAACATGCAGTATTGGAAAGTTATGAGACTTAGCTCTCCTAATAGTTGGGAACTGCTCATCTGTAGGATAGCCTAAACTTTAATTTTCAAGATATGAAGTTGTAATAATTTTGACCTGGGGGATTTTGAGGGTGTTGTTTTAATGGAGAGAGGGCAATATTCCAAAGCAAATACCTGTCTGATTTTCAACGCTCTCAGCCTGCAAGGGATATAACAGAAAGCAGGAGAGTGGCACTGCCTTAAAGTCAGAAGGAGTTTGGAGCCAGAGAAGGAATTCTCTTTTGGACCTGCTGAGTTTCAGTTGATAGTAGGAGACTGAATGGAAAAATACAAACACATGTAACTTATTTGAGCTGGTTTCCTCTTATGTAAAATGGACTTAAGACTATCTGCCTTGAAGAATGTTATGAGAATTAGAGATAATGTAAATAAGTACAGAGAACAATGCCTGACTCTAAAAGACAACTTTTAGTTGAAGTGAAAGACAAAGAAGAAAAGGAAGGATATACCCATCTGAATGCAGAATTCCAAAGAATAGCAAGGAGAGATAAGAAACCCTTCGTCAGTGATCAATGCAAAGAAATAGAGGAAAACAATAGAATGGGAAAAACTAGGGATTTCTTCAAGAAAATCAAAGAAACCAAGGGAATATTTCACGCAAAGATGGGCTCAATAAAGGACAGAAATGGTATGGACCTAACTGAAGCAGAAGATATTAAGAAGAGTACACAGAAGAACTATACAAAAAGATCTTCATGACCCAAATAACCATGATGGTGTGATCACTCATCTAGAGCCAGACATCCTGGAATGTGAAGTCAAGTGACAAAGTTAGTGGAGGTGATGGAATTCCAGCTGAGCTATTTCAAATCCTAAAATATGATGCTGTCAAAAGGCTGCACTCAATATGCCAGCAAATCTGGATAATTCAGCAGGGGCCACAGGACGGGAAAAGATCAGTTTTCATTCTAATCCCAAAGAAGGGCAATGCCAAAGAATGTTCAAACTACTGCACAATTGCACTCATTTCACATCCTAGCAAAGTAATGCTCAAAACTCTCCAAGCTAGGCTTCAACAGTATGTGAACCAAGAAATTCCAAATGTTCAAGCTGGATTTAGAAAAGGCAGAGGAACCAGAGATCAAATTTCCAGCATCCACTGGATCATAGAAAAAGCAAGAGAATTCCAGAAAAACATCTACTTCTGCTTCATTGAGTACACAAAAGTGACTGTGTGGAATGTGACTGTGTGGATCACAACAAACTGGAAAATTCTGAAAGAGACGGGGAATAACAGACCACCTGGCGCAGCTGCCTCCTGAGAAACCTTTATGCAGGTCAAGAAGCAACAGTTAGAACCAGATATGAAACAATGGACTGGTTCTAAACTGGGAAAGGAATACATCAAGGCTGTATATTGTCACCATGCTTATTTAACTTATATGCAGAGTATATCATGCGAAAAGCTGGACTGGAGGAAGTACAAGCTGGAACTGAGATTGCTGGGAGAAATATCAGTAACCTCAGATATGCAGATAACACCACCCTTATGGCAGGAAGCAAAGAGGCACTGAAGATCCTCTTGATGAAAGTGAAAGAGGAGAGTAAAAAGCTGACTTAAACCTCAACTTTCAAAAAATGAAGATCATGGCATCCAGACCCATCATTTCATGGCAAAAAGATGGGGAAAGAATCGAAACAGTGACAGACTTTATTTTCTTGTGCTCCAAAATCACTGCAGATGGTGACTGCAGCCGTGAAATTAAAGGACGCTTGCTCCTTGGAAGAAAAGCTATGACAAAAGCTAGACAGTGTTATTAAAAAGCAGAGACATTACTTTGCTAACCAAGGTCCATCTAGTCAAAGCTATGGTTTTTGCGGGTAATCATGTATGGATGTGAGAGTTGGACCATAAAGAAGACTGAGCACCGAAGAATTGATGCTTTTGAACTGTGGTGTTGGATAAGACTCTTCAGAGTCCCTTGGACTACAAGGAGATCAAACCAATTCTAAAGCAACCCTGAATATTCATTGGAAGGACTGATGCTGAAGCTCCAATACTTTGGCCACCTGATGCAAAGAACTGACTCACTAGAAAAGACCCTGATGCTGGGAAAGATTGAAGGCAGGAAGAGATGGGGATGACAGAGGACGAGATGGTTGGATTGCATCACCAACTCAATGGACGTGAGTTTGAGCAAGCTCTGGGAAATGTTGAAGGACAGGGAAGCCTGAAGTGCTGCAGTCCATGGTGTTGCAAAGAGTCAACCTCGACTGAGCAACTGAACAACAACAACAAAAGAAAAGTTGATTATTAGTCCGTAAGATCTATAGGACTGGGGCATCAGCAAGAAGTGAGAACTGGAGAATTAATGGTATTGAAATAGCAGTTGAAGCTATGAAAATGAGTGAAGAGTAGAGGGGAAAGGAAGCACTGAAGACATCCCCTTTCGAGAACAGCCACATTTGAGTGGAAGAGGAAGATTTGTCATCAAAAGGAGAGAAGAAATGCTCAGAGGGGTGGGAGGAAAACAGATACATGTACTGCCACAAGCCAAGGGAAGGAAAACATTCAAGGGGGAGAAAGAAAAATAAGCCCCAATGGATTCAGTAAAAAGTCCGTCATCGGTAACCTGCAGGGGAGCAATTTTACTAAAGAGGCAGTGGGAGAAGCCAGATTACAAGGTGTTTCAGAATGAGTGGTAAAGAAATGGAGCCAGCAGATATAAAGCACTCACTTGAGAAGAGAAAGTCAATAATATTGCAGTCTGACAGCTGGACTTGGTCCAGATACGCAAGAACAGACTTTAGCTGTAAAGACTTAAGTGTGGGATTTTAATATGGAATTTCTGATGGCTGCAGGTATAGAGGGGCCTCCCAAGGGAAAAACACATTCCTACTAAAACTAAATATGGCTTTCATAAGCTCAACAAAGAGAGGCCAACCTTGGTTGTTTCTTAAATCTCCATGGCTTCAAGATAATGCCACTCAATTCTAGGGACTGAGAGAGGAGAAAAACAGAATGAAAAATTTAAGAATGTACAAAGATCTGTGAAGAGCCTTCTCTCTTAGGTGGCCTCCCTGCAGAGCTTTTGTTCTCCAAACTCCCAGACCCTCCAAGACTCTTAAGGAGCATAACCCAATCAAGCCTCCTCAGGTTAAAGGGAAAAGAAAAGGCTTGCCTATTAACTCCAAACCAATCACTTCCTGCTTCCCTTGTGTTACACACAGTCCCTATTTTCATTGAGTAAATAAATAAGTCCTCAAAAAGCAGAGTAGTTTTCGGGAAAAGCTGGTAGGGTCCACAAAGCTGATTAGGACTTATTTATTTGAAAGTTTCAAATTAAAGGTATTTCAACTGGTCAGGAATGTTTGAGGACTGTTAAGATGTGACAGGATTCCCTAGGTAAACATGTCGTACCTCAGGCTTCTTGGAGTCTCTAATCCCTATAACAAGCAAAGTCCTAAATAAGAGAATACTACTAGCTCCCATTATTGAGCAAGCATGCACCATGTGCCCTTTACATGCATTGCCTCATTTAATCCTCACAATAGCTCTATGACGTTCGATATTATTAACCCCAGGGATGCAGAATCCTTAGGCTAACCCCTGTTGCCAAAGGACCTCCCAGGATTCACCAGCATAAATGCCCTATCGTCTGGCCATGGACTTGTATTTTCTTGTCCCAGTACTGCTTTGACTGCTTGGTTTTCAACAGTTAAGAAAAAAATTTTAAATCTATCTTCTCCCTTTTCTATCTGATGTCATATGGGCTTTGGACATAAACAGACCCCCAACTTGGGCTTCCCTGGTGGCTCAGTGGTAAAGAATCTACCTGTCAATGTAGGAGACACAGGTTTGATCCCTGGATTGGAAAGATCCCCTAGAGAAGGAAATGACAACCCACTCCAGTATTCTTGCCTGGGAAATCCCATGGACAGAGAAGCCTGGCAAGTTAGAGTCCATGGGGTCACGAAAGACTAAGACATGACTTAGCGACTAAACATGGAGAAGGCAATGGCACCCCACTCCCCACCCCACTTGCCTGGAAAACCCCATGGACGGAGGAGCCTGGTAGGCTGCAGTCCATGGGGTCGCTAAGAGTTGGACACGACTGAGTGACTTCACTTTCACTTTTCATTTTCATGCATTGGAGGAGGAAATGGCAACCCACTCCAGTGTTCTTGCCTGGAGAATCCCAGGGATGGGGGAGCCTGGTGGGCTACCATCTATGGGGTCGCACAGAGTCAGACATGACTGAAGCAACTTAGCAGCAGCAGCGACTAAACAAAACCTCAAGTTCATGTCCTGACTCTGTTCCCAACCAATCTGTGTGGTCTTAGCCAAACAATCATAGTAACTTCAGTGTTGTTGTTAAGACTGTGATATTAGTACAGTGCCTAGCATACAGTGAATAATAAAAAAATTATATTTTTTAAATTCAGAAAAATATAGAGAAAAAAAATGAACTATCATTCTCACTGAAGGAAAGTCACATGACTCAAAAGAGCCTGGAGTTAAAACTCCCTCCAGGTCCTCCTCCTCTATGCAAAACAAAGAACTCTCTTACTCGAAGAAAAAAAATGGACATTAAGGTTGATTATGCCCAGCTCCCAGCTGGTCCAGCCTCTGGTCTATCTCCAAAATTCCTTACCCCGGCCATTTAAGAGATAACTACTCAGAACAACCTTGGAAAAGAACAGGCCCCCTTAAGACAGTAACTTTCCACAAAATGCTTATATACACTTACTCTTTTCTTGGATAAGCGCAGTAGCTCGCTTATCTGACTGCTGCCCCTTCTCGCTTCATTAAAGGTGATCTGTTCCAGTTGTTCTTTCTCTGAACCTTGCCTTCTCTAACTCCCTTACCTTACACCCACCACCCAAAAATAGGCCCCGAGATATTTCAGCATGTATGTATATATGTTTTTTCCACCAAACTGGAATTTTATATATATATATACATACACACAAACATATAACCCATTCTTTATAAAGTGTTAACATATATCATAAAATATTCCTTGGAAATATCAGTGTTAACAGCTTCATAATATTCCATTGAATAAATTCACCATAACTAATTTAACAGACACAACACTGATTAAACAGAAACAATTGACTTTTCACCATAGGCCTCTGTAGCTCAACCCAGAGGATGCTTCCAATGAGAATTCCAGGGAAGAGTTTCTGTTTCCCTTTAAATTACATTTCATGTTCAGCCCCCAAGCTTCCAGCCATCTTTGTCAGGGGTTACTGGCTTTAATGTTACCTGCATATGTCTAAGCAGAAGCTTTGAAAGTTAGACTTTTGGGCCATGTCCAAGGCAAAAGATGCAACATGATGTACATTTAACCATAGCTAACTAATAATAAAATATATATTCTGAACATTTTAACAAACCACATTACCATGTATTTTGTGACATCAGAGGAGCATTATCAAACTAGAGGACTGGTTCTCATTAATATATCCAAGATAGATTGCTTAAATATTTTATGGGATACTCAGACAGTAGAGTACTGCATAGCCATTAAAATCATGTTGACATCTATGTACTAACACAAGAAAATGTTCTGAAAATAGTTACATTTTTTAAAAACCAGGGTATAAAATGGTATGTATGTTTGTTTTTGTTTAGTCGCTAAGTTATATCCGACTCTCTGTGACCCCACAGACTGCAGCACACCAGGCAGGCTCCTCTGTCCTCCACTCTCTCCTGGAGTTTGCTGAAATTCATGTCCATTGAATCAGTGATGTTTTCTAACCATCCTTTGTAATATATACATATAATTTAAAGTTCTAAAAAAGAAAAGTCTACTAGCCAAACTGCTAACAGGTCTTGGTATCACAAGTAAATTGTTTGCTTCACTGCTGCTGCTAAGTCACTTCAGTCGTGTCCGACTCTGTGCGACCCCATAGACGGCAGCCCACCAGGCTCCCCCATCCCTGGGATTCTCCAGGCAAGAACCCTGGAGTGGGTTGCCATTTCCTTCTCCAGTGCATGAAAGTGAAAAGTGAAAGCGAAGTCACTCAGTCGTGTCTGACTCTTAGCGACCCCATGGACCGCAGCCCACCCGGCTCCTCCGTCCATGGGATTCTCCAGGCGAGAGTACTGGGGTGGGCTGCCATCTATGTTACCTATATTGCTGCATTTTCTAACATTAACAGGTATCATACCAATAAATTATTCTTACTTTAAAAAAAGCCAAAATTGTACATTCATTCATATTCTAAACCCCTATTATGGTATGTGCTACCATTCCCTATGTATTCTGGCTTGTCAAGACAATTATATCAACAATAATAAATAACCATGATGGAGTTCATAGAATACTGGAATTAGAACTGGAACTAAACTCAACCTGTTCCTAACATTATGCCCTTGGCAAATTGCTTAATCTCCCGGAACCACAGCCCTCATCTCTAAAGTACGGAATATACTGTCTACTTCAGAGGGTTGTTGTGAGTTGAAATGAGACAGCGCAGGTGGAAGTATCTCTTCCTATACCTGGTAAACGGAAAGTCAGTTAAACCTAGTTCCAATACCGTTCTCAGAGAGATACAAAGTGCAAAGTGACTCTCATTATAATTATTCAATTTCTACTCTGTGTTTCTCTTTTCATTCAATGTGTCCTTCTGTGTTCAGACTGGAATGTAAAAAGAATACGCAAACAGGAGAGATGCCAATGAAAGTGGAAATACCTGAGACAATGGGAGGAGACAAATAGCTGAGTGCCACACAGTCCTTGTATCATGAGATGGTGATCACAAGCAGAATCAGAATTAATGCAGTTCGTTGCCCCTACCTACCCTGTAACCCTGACCTAAACCAAAAGAGAATAGAACCTCAGGTTTAAATCTCATATTTAAATGGTCCAGTGTTACTGCAGCTGTAACTGCCAGAGGCACACATCTGATTTGAGCTTTGGGAACAGGGAGATGTATAACAAGTGTGGTTAATAGTCATAAGGGAAAGTTAAAGGAAACTCTTGTTGACTTCATAACAGAAGAAAAGGGCTATATGTACAGTCAATGTTAATTATGCTCTTGTTAGCCATATGATCTTATGAGAACAGTTCTGTCTGCTTCTGTGCTAATAAGCAGCTAAAACTAAGGATCTGTCATGTGCATTTTATTACTGCCATTGGTTTTTTCCAAAAGCGGTGTCATGTTTGTCCTAGAGAGAAAAAGGAAGGTATTTCCAAATGAGAGTTGTAATAATAATAAGCCTCCAACACTTCCTCTTTCTTTTTCCACCTTTCTCTCAAATAAGCTGGTATATCATTCTGTAACTCACAATTTCCAAAAAATAAACTGAGAAATATGATGGTATTAAATATGAATAACCATCTGTGCCATCTCTTTGAGAAGAGCATGGAACTCCAAATACAGGAAAACAAAAAGCTCGCCCTTTGGCATATAGTTCAGTTCAGTTCAGTCGCTCAGTCGTGTCCGACTCTTTGCGACCCCATGAATCACAGCAAGCCAGGCCTCCCCTGTCCATCACCATCTCCCAGAGTTCACTCACACTCACGTTCATCAAGTCCGCATATAGATACTTAAGCAAAAGGCTTCTTTCAATCCATACACTCAAACATTTTAAAGAGGTAGATGAAAAATGAGCTCTTCAGTAAAAATTCTCACTTTTTAATGTCTGCAATTTTATCTAACATTCAGAATTGCATCCTGGGTTAGAACTGTATACTTCTTTAAAAACCATATAAATCAAAAACTACTAGAAGTCTCAAAACATCAGATAATATGATTGATTTTATTCTTTTATGACATCACCTGAACAGGAGAGGAATGAATGGGCTTCAGAAACCTCTTATTTTTCCAGCAGCTTTCTTACAGAATAATATACTTTCATAATGAAATGTAAGATTATAAATTGCCAAATTGATTTTGCATCAGTGGTAAAAAGTCATAAGTGACTAAGTGTCCTAAGGTGACCTAGTATGTTATAGAAAATGTGAAACCATAGTATACTGACAGTTTAATTGGTTTAGCAAGAGTTCATATCACTTGGCTGAAATGCATCATTGGCCTTTTATCGTTACATCTTATTGCAGCTTTAAAAATAAAGTAGATGACAATCTTGTGAAATGTTTCCTTTACTGAATCAGGTTCCTGTCCTTGACTTTATTGCTTTGCTTAGCTTTCCAAAGCAATGTTTACAAACTTCCTCTGCCTTTTAATATATTTTGAATAGTGAAATTTATCTCCCCAACTTGATCCTTTCGAGCCTGGAGATGGGAAAACACTAGTGTACCATCAGTGCGAGGTGCACAAAAACAGATCACATCAAGGAGTTAAATACCAGAGTGGATGGCACCTTGACATTTATTGCTGTCTAGTGCAAACCAGAATATATAATTTGACTCTTTTACAGCATTAGGAGGGCAATTTAAATGCGTTAGGACTTGAACTATCAAAAGATGCTGTCTCCTGTCTCCAGATGTAATTACAAGACAAGACTATTAAAGCAGTCTTACAAATACGAGAGGAGCTAAGACTGTGAAGGGCGACAGAAGCGGAAAGAACTACTTTCCCAGCAATGGCAGCTTGTTTTCTGAGAGCAGTCCCTACAGCAGAACAGGAGGCTGGCTTTCGGGCTAGGGGTGCGCTCCTCCTGAATGACTGGTGTCAAAGGAAGGCCCTGAGCTCAACTGTGACCCAACACAGCAAGATAGGAGCAGTAATGGCACTGCCACCACCAGGAACATTCTACGCCTCCTGCCTCCATTCTACTTCTGCAGGTTCAACAGGCAGAATGTAGTCATTAGTCTGGCTTATTGAGAAGCTGCTCACTATATGTGAGGAGCGTAGAGTGCTAGGCAATGGTGCAGTTAGCAAACCCAGGCCATGCCAAGTTGGTATTCTCCAAATCCCAGGTATGTAGTGACTCCCTAAGAAACAACTTTTTGTTTTCCCCACCCCTTCCATTCAGCGGTAGTAAAGTGTGTGTGTGCATATAAATAAGAATCAAAAGGTTTGTCTGTGAGTTTCACAATATTCCTGGAAACAAGGTTAAAATGAAAGAGAATCTCCAGTTATTTGTCAATATGACATTGTCTTTAAAAAGATCATGTCCCAGTTAGCTACCATGGTAAGGAATTATATACAAAAATGGTAAAAGGATGAGTGGGGGAGGGGCCAAGTCTGGTCATTCTTAAACCACAGGTTGACACTCAGATTCTAAGCAGGGAGCCAAGTTAAAGCAAGTGCATGCAGAAAAGATGCTTGTTCTTAATAATAAAACTCAATGTTGATTAGGATGTAGTGAGATGGGCACTTGCACACTGCTCCTGGATGTATAGATTGATAAAACTCTTCTGGAAAGTGATACGGTATTAAGTATCTAGATCTTCCTAAAAGCTTATATTCTTTGATGCAGTTTCCTTATGTCTCTAGCTCAAGGAAACATCAGAAATCAGCACAAAGTTATATGTACACAAATGTTCATGGCAACATTGTTTACACTAGCATGAAACTGGAAATACTCTAAATGTACATCAGTAAGGGGGGTGCTTGGAGAAGGCAATGGCAACCCACTCCAGTACTCTTGCCTAGAAAATCCCATGGACGGAGGAGCCTGGTGGGCTGCAGTCCATGGGGTCACTGAGAGTTGGGCATGACTGAGCGACTTCACTTTCACTTTTCACTTTCATGCATTGGAAAAGGAAATGCCAACCCACTCCAGTGTTCTTGCCTGGAGAATCCCAGGGACGGGGGAGCCTGGTAGGAGGCCGTCTATGGGGTCGCACAGAGTTGGACACAACTGAAGCGACTTAGCAGCAGCAGCAAGAGGGTGCTTAAATACTTTATGCATATGGACAATCACACTTACCATGAACTTCTAATGGCATGTAAAAATGCATGTATATATTGTTAAGGAAAAGGGCAGAGTTCAAAACTCTATGCAGTAGAAGCAAGTATCTGAGTGCCCCCATCCCAATCCCATGTAATTTCAAAAACATCTTCAAACAAAGTGCAAGAAAGAAAAATAAGCAGAGATGGGGATGAAGCAAGAGAATGTTGTGCTTACTGAAATGTCAGACAAAAAGGACAAATACTATATCACTTATATGTAGTATAAAATATAGTACAAATGAATGTATATACAAAAGAGAAACAGATGCACAGATCTAGATAACTACTTACTGGTTACCACTGGGGAGATGGAGGGGGATGGGGCAAATTAGGGGTATGAGATACAAACTACTACATATAAAATAGATAAGCAACAAGCAAATATCGTATAGCACAGGGAATTATAGCCATTATCTTATAATAACGGTTAACGGAGTATAATTTGTAAAAATACTGAATCATTATGCTGTACACCTGAAATTTATATAACATTGTAATTCAATTACATTTCAATTTTTTTTGAAAAGCAGAGCTTATCACCATTGAAAGTAAGAGAGTTTGACCACTTGATAAAAAAAAAACCCTTTTTTTTGGGCAATAATTTTAGGTTTATGGTAGAGTTACAAAGCTAGTTTCACTTGGTTTCCCTAGTAGTAACATCTTAAATAAACATGGGCCATTTGTCAAAATTAAAATGTTGACATTGGTACAAAGCTATTGACCAAACTACAGCCTTTATTCAGATTTCCCCAGGTTTTCCACTAATGACTTTTATCTGTTCCAAGCTCTAATTCAAGATACCACATTGCATTTAGTTGGTCACTTAATTTTAACAAGAGAATTCAAATTTGTGCCTCACCCAAGACTCATAAATTGCCTATTCATTTAATTAAGTTTTCTTTAGCTTAAGCCATTTCTATTGAAGAGCCATGAAAGCATAAAAGATCATTTTAAAACAAGTCAAAATAACCTGTTTTCCTGATTTTCACATGAATTTATTTCAGAATTCTTCCCAGGGAACTTTGTGTTTTCCCTCTCCTGTGGTCCCTGGGTCCCTGTTAACTGGTTCACATTCTCCTAATGATCAGGCCCCAGGTAGCTGGGCACTAGGGCAGCACCACCTGAGACACAGAACAAGTACTAAACTGAATGGAGTAGAACTTTAAGGTAGAGAGCTACCATCAATAACCTCAATCTTGCTAGAAATAACCTCTGGATAAAAATGATTCACTTAACAAACATTTCTTTAGCATCTATACATAAAATCCTTTTAGCATCATGTGTGCTATTTCAGAGTGGTGCAGAGAGGCTGAATAACTCCACAAAAAGTCTATTAGTTAATAGATGGCAGAGCAGTGATTCTAACCCCAGTTCCTCTGTGACTCTAAATCCATGCTCTTGACTGTCTTATTGTTCCTCCTTGAGAAACTCTCAATAAATGATGGAGCCGAATTATTCCAGTTCTAGTTCTTAAACCCTGACTATTCCAACCTTGAATAGAACTCTGACCCAGCACTGGTTCTGATTTGATATTTGTGGCCATAAAGGCGATGGTACCCCACTCCAGTACTCTTGCCTGGAAAATCCCATGGACGGAGGAGCCTGGTGGGCTGCAGTCCATGGGGTTGCGAGGAGTCGGACACGACTGAGCGACTTCACTTTTCGTTTTCACTTTCATGCACTGGAGAAGGAAATGGCAACCCACTCCAGTGTTCTTGCCTGGAGAATCCCAGGGATGGGGGAGCCTGGTGGGCTGCCGTCTATGGGGTCGCACAGAGTGGGACACAACTGAAGTGACTTAGCAGCAGCAGCAGCAGCCTTCCTTCCCATTTTACTAAACCTTGGCCCTACCTGCTCAGATGTGCTGTATATATACCAACCAAGTTGAACCCTCTGTAGTGTGTCTCAGTCGTGTTCTGTTAAAGCTTTCCAGATCTGCCTGGTTGGGGACCATCCTGTCTGTCCCCAACAATGAGGGGCCTCTGGTGTCCTTTGCTCTGTCAGCCACTCGGCCCCCTCTGGAATATGGGACTAGCTTTACCTTTGGGCCCTGCACTCTGCCAGTTGGTTTGGCAACCTTGGAGACAGGAAGAGGGAAGTCTAGCTGAAGCAGCCTGGACTTCCCGGGAGAGTGACACTTGGCAGCAAGTAGCTCAGAGGAAACGACTTCCTAATCTTCCTTTTTAAAAGATGGCTAAAGAAGAAGGACAAAAAGACTAGTCCTGCTCCTTTTCTTCACACTGAGAATCACTCAAAGGATGCTATTCACAAAACAGCACTAGGGAATACCAAGGGCAATCTCAGCCTAGTGTGTTCCAGCTTACAAAGGAGCTTCCCCACTCTGGGAATGAAGGAAAGAGAAGACAGCAAGTCCTTGAGCCTTAGGGAAAGGGATATATCAGTGACTTATCTCCGTGGATACTTTCTAAACTCCTCCAGTCACTACCAAGTGACCTCAAGAACTACCAGCTGTGCACAGGTGGCAGAAGCCTTTGATGACTGGTTTCCTCTTCCCTAGAGTCATTTAGCAGCAGGAGGGGTTGTGGGGCGGAGAGAGCAGCTGTTTATTCTCATGACACTTCCCCCTGCCAAAGACAGCTCTTTGATTGATCCCCTGGCAGAAGATTTAGCTTGTACTCTGGGGACAGAAACAGTTTGGGGATAGATGGGTTGTGCAATTTCCTCTGGGTCAAACAGGGAATCCTCAGGAGAAACCAGTGACTCTCCCTAGTGCCATCTGTTGATGGGAGTGAAGGGGGGTGAACACAAACATACCACCACCATTACCCTCTTCCCACCTTTTCCTCCGACCTTTTAGAAATCATCAGTGTAAGCTTACATGAGTTTATTCACTTGGTCCACACTAGAACTGTATGAGATAGAGTCTTCTACCACCCATTTTAAAGAGGGGGAAACTGAAGCACTAAGGAAACAACTCCCAAGATCACAGAGGGGCAGAACTAGGATTTGAACTCAGAGTCTTAGAACTAAGAGAGTCATTAGGATTAAAACTAGACTTTAGAAAAGAAGCCTTACACACCCTGTCACAGCACGCCTTGCCAACACACACACACACACACCCCTACTCCCACCATGCCAGTGACTGTCTTTTCTAACAAAGTGAAATATAATCTCCTTTTAGGAAACAAAATCTGACCAATTTTTAGTCAGGGAGAGAAGACAGGCTGAGAATAGACAAGCAAGTGAAAGTAAAAATCAAACTTGCTGAAAACAGAAAGTAGAGAAAGCAGGCTGGAAGCTGTGATCAGAGATGGAACACAGTAGATGTCAGGCACTGGTTCCTCGTTTGTGAGATGTTTTAAAACAAGAATGTAAAAGAAAATAGTTGGAAGTGTGCTCGGCGGCCACGCGGATCTGTCTCTTGCTTCAACAGTGCTTGGACGGAACAGACCCAGGGACGCCCCTTGCTCCAGCCTCCGACCACCCTCCAACCTTTTTCCAGTTACAACCTCCGGAGCCAGCCACTCAGCTGTCTGCGATCACTAGACCAGCCACCATTTTTTAACTCCTTATTGCCGACCAATCATGAGCTCCCAGATTCGTCAGAATTATTCTACCGAGGTGGAGGCCGCCATCAAGCGCCTGGTTAACATGCAACTGCGGGCGTCCTACACCTACCTTTCTCTGGGCTTCTATTTCGACCGCGACGATGTAGCCCTGGAGGGTGTGGGTCACTTTTTTCGCGAATTGGCCAAGGAGAAGTGCGAGTGCACGGAGCGTCTCCTGAAACTGCAAAACCAGCGTGGCAGCCACGCCCTCTTCCTGGGCATGCAGATGCCATCTCAAGATGAGTGGGGTAAAACTCAGGACACTATGGAAGCCGCCCTTTTCATAGAGAAGAACCTGAATCAAGCCCTGTTGGATCTGCATGGCCTGGCTTCTGCCCACGGAGACCCCCACATCTGTGACTTCCTGGAGAACCACTTCCTAGATGAGGAAGTGAAACTCATCAAGAAGATGGGTGACCACCTGACCAACCTCCGCAGGCTGGCTGGTCCCCAGGCTGGGTTGGGCAAGTATCTCTTCGAAAGGCTCACCCTCAAGCATGACTAGGAGCTTCTGGAGACCAGTGGCCATTGAAGAACCCACCTAACATCAGAGCTGCCTGAAGCCCCTCTCTGCAGCCACTAGGCAGCTTTTTAACACCCTGGAGCCCTCTCTCAAGCCTTGGACCAAATGAAAACAATAAAGCTTTTTGCAGCAAAAAAAAAAAAAAAAGAAGAAGAAGAAGAAGAAAGAAAGAAAGAAAATAGTCTAAGTCACGTCCTCTCTTAAAACCTCATCCTGAAATAAAGGGTAGGGCTTGTCTGATCATTGGAAAGACAAAGGAATTATTGCCTTTTCCTTCTAGCCTTCCCCTAATTCCAACATTAGTCAAGGCTGGAAATCCAAGATAGAAATGGGGAAAACTAGAATTCCTAAGAGGAGGGCTGTACACTGCAACCAGCAGGTCAAGGAACTAGGGGACCACACTGAAGAGCATGGGAACAACTGAAACACAACAACTGGTTGGGCCAAGGCTTCCTAGCCCTAGCCTTAGCATTGACACAAACCCAATGTTTCTTTGCATTGCAAAAGTGTATCACCCTCAAGCTGGATCTTCCAAAGGTGATCACATTGGTTCCCATTTAATTATGAAAAAGGAACAGTCAAAATAAGCAGATGACTCTGGGCTTTCCTCTACTGCCACAGGTAGAATTTCAATGCTGATTGACACGACAAATGCCAGGTTTTGGGGGAAATGGCAGAATCCCAAGATGCTCTGCTTGGGTATTCTCTGTCCTTGTAAATTGCCCAGGAACATTGTTTTCATTTTCATTTTACCTTACAATATTGTATTGGTTTTGCAATACATCAACATGAATCCGCCACATGTGTTCCCCATCCTGAACTCTCCTCCCTCCTCCTTCCCCATACCATCCCTCTGAGTCATCTCAGTGCACCAGCCCCAAGCATCCAGTATCATGCATCGAATCTGGACTGGCGATTTGTTTCTTATATGATATTATACATGTTTCAATGACATTCTCCCAAGTCATCCTCCCCCTCCCTCTCCCACAGAGTCCAAAAGACTGTTCTATACACCTGTGTCTCTTTTGCTATCTTGCATATAGGGTTATCATTACCATCTTTCTAAATTCCATATATATGCATTAATATACTGTACTGTTGTTTTTCTTTCCAGCTTACTTCACTCTGTATAATAGGCTCCAGTTTCATCCACCTCATTAGAACTGATTCAAATGTATTCTTTTTAATGGCTGAGTAATACTCCATTGTGTATATGTACCACAGCTTTCTTACCCATTCCTCTGCTGATGGACATCTAGGTTGCTTCCATGTCCTGGCTATTATAAACAGTGCTGCAATGAACACTGGGGTACACGTGTCTCTTTCAATTCTGGTTTCTCGGTGTGTATGCCCAGCAGTGGGATTGCTGGGTCATAAGGCAGTTCTATTTCCAGTTTTTTAAGGAATCTCCACACTGTTCTCCATACTGGCTGTACTAGTTTGCATCACTAGCAGTGTAAGAGGGTTCCCTTTTCTCCACACCTTCTCCAGCATTTATTGCTTGTAGACTTTTGGATCACAGCCATTCTGACTGGCATGAAATGGTACCTCATTGTGGTTTTCATTTGCATTCCTCTGATAATGAGTGATGTTGAGCATCTTTTCATGAGGAACATTGTTTTTAAAAGAGAGCAATCACCTTGAAGTGCTGATGATTCTAAATTTGGGGATCACAGACAGATATCGGTGGTTTTTACATGACATTTACATATGAAGACATTCTTAATGAAAAATATATTCTATACTGTTTAGCATAACACTGGCTGAAAAGTATTCCACTATGTGTGCTGTTATAGGGCTGCAATTGAAATTCCAGTCGCTTTTGGAAAATGCTCAACATTTTTGAAGCTATTTCCTACCAATGAGTTTATCACACAATATATAGAACCCAACTGGCCACTTTAAATGACTCTAGAAGGCAATTGTATATCAAACTCCTCCATAATGGATTTTTTTAAATTGTTAAAGAAACTCATCAATCCTCAGTAATCATTTTAAAGTAAAACTGATTCACTCATAACTAAGCTACTGCTGCCCTGGCTCCCACAACAGAAGCCATGACCATGAATAACTCCAATTCACCCCCAATTCTGGAAGTGCTAATTACCTCCAGGGATGCTACACGGGCAGCTGAAAAGCCGGATGACCACAAGCAATTAGCCAATCAATTTCGCTTCAAATTGCCCCCAACACAATTGGCAGAAAGCCATACATGGAGTTTAAATGGCAGTCACCTATTTGAGAGGAAACAAAAGTTTTAGCCTCCCACACTACATTAATAACCGCCATGATGCCCAAAATTACCACCATCCTAATCACACGTTGGGATTTAGGCCCTGCTCAGAAAGCAAACAGATTACTCATTGCTGAATACATTTTAGTCCATTAGCACCCATTAGCATACTAAGTAGGTGTCACCTAGGAAAACTGAGGGCAGTGTTCTGAAGGGATGGGAAGAAGAGTCAGCCCAGCATAGGAAAAGGTGACAAAGAAAAGAGTATTTGGGAAACAGTGGTGAGGGGGAACCAGAAAACAAAGCCCCTCTGGTTCCCATATTCCTTAAAGGGGAAAAGTAGGTGGCTGTCACAGATAATAATCTCATCAGTCTAACATCAGTCTCAAGCAGGATTTCAGAACACAGCATCAAGCAGATTTGTGAGCAAAGAAATAAGCAATCACAAGAAGCTGGCATAGTTTTACAAGAACAAGTCATGCCAGAGTAACCTCATTTCCTTTTATGATGGGAGTACTGGACTGAAAAGTAAGGGAAAACAGTGGATATACTGCTTGTGGATTTCAAGAGGGTTGAGAACAAAGTGAACAGTCATGTCCAAGACAGACTATTAGAGATTGGAAAGAATACTACTAGCTGGTTCCTTCGCTGCTTTAATGGCTGTATCCAAAGGTGCTAGTTAATAGACTAATGTCAATCCAAAAGGAAATTTCTGATAGGGAACCTACGTGATCTGCTCTGCTCAGCATTTTTATCAATGGCTAGTATGATGGCATAATGGTACACTGATCAAATTTACAAACTGCATAAAGCTGGAAGGCACAGTTAACTCATTTTGAAATCCTAGTGATCTCAACAGGCTACAGTTTTAGCTGAAATTTGACAAGATTTTATAAGACCAACACCCCAAACATGGGATGAAGGCTGATGACATCAATTTGGAGAATTTTGCTTGACTTTAAGATCAACACTCATTGACTCAATAGTATCTTAGGCTGGCTGCCTCAATAAAAGAATCGTATGTAGATTATAGGAGGTAGAGGCTACTCTGTGCTCCATATTAGGCAATTCTGGGCACTGCAATTTAGCGGACTAATCACCAAATAGAAGCTTATCCACATGAGAGTGACTAGTATGGCAAAAGAGTTACAAGGAGATTGACTCTGGTCCAAAGTAACATAAAAACTCACAATTAAAGCTGACCAAAAATCAAATGGGCTGCTTCTTAAAGGGCAGGATTTCTTCATCAGAGGAGGTTTTCACTCCAAGGCCAAATGATCACTGGCTCAGAATACATTGTACAGAGGAGTCACATGAAGGAAGGAGAGCTGCATTTGATGGACCTCTAATGCTCCCTATCAACTCTGAGATACTGTGACATTATAGAACCACCTTCCTTAATTTATAGAACTGAAAAAGGACACAGAACAAAAACCAAACCTCTTGGTAGTGAATTAACACAGGAAAAAATATCCTGAACTCAGAAGAGAGACTACAATAATAGCAGACAATCCCCATGCTTTCTTGCTCCAAACTCCTTAGCTGTAGGGGGTCTTGTTTGCATGGATAACTTGGAGGTTTAAAATAACTTCACTTGGGTGGCTGAGATGTTTGTAACGAGGATGAGGAGGGTAAAGAGAGTCAAATGGTGATGTGTAAACAACTTATTTCCCTGCCTTCTGTGAAAACAGTTTGATGTTTTTTTGTAGACAGAGTGATTTATATGAAAAGGGACAAAAAACAACAACAACAACAACAACAACAAACTAACCCACTTTAAGAATACTATTTGTGAAATGCAACTGAGAGTCCATCTAAGTCAAAGCATCTCTTCTATGAGCCCTTAATTAAGACATAAAAAATAATGGCGAGCATATCCATAAGCAGACAAGACTACGTTTTTGAGGAGTACAGCTGCATAATCCCATGTGCATGTCTGAAAATGCGCTGCAGTACATGCACTTGAGGCAAAAAGAAACTCAGTAAAATGAAGGTGCTGATTCACATAAGCCTCCAGGCAATAAAACCTTGATATGCATGTTCTTTTCTATCCAATCCTCCCAGACACGCTCATGCACAAGTTGTTTAGGAAAAGAAAATGAGACAGCATCAAATAACTAGATTGAATCAACAAAGTGCCCCTGTAAGTCACTCACGAGTGCTTCTTCGGTTAGACACCAAACACTTTCTGTGCTTCATCATGAAAGAAAAGGTTAACATGAAAAAGCATCTCCTCGACCAAGGTCTTCCTCATCAGAATGTGAATGGAAGACAACTCTATCCACAATTTTGTTACCTGGAAAATAGGAACCATGTGTCTCCTGAAAGCACAAATGTTCTGAAGCTTTATAGAAATATAGAATTATCTGATCCCAGGGTCAGGTTAGTGCTTCAAGTCTATCAAAGTGGAAGTGAAAGTCACTCAGTCATGTCCGACTGTTTGTGACTCCATGGACTATACAGTCCATGGAAATCTCCCCTTCTCTAGGGGATCAAACCCAGGTCTCTCACATTGCAGGCAGAGTCTTAATCAGCTGAGCTATAAGGGAAACCCAAGAATCCTGGAGTGGGTAGCCTATCCCTTCTCCAGTGTATTTTCCTGACACAAGAATTGAGCTGGGGTCTCCTGCATTGCAGGCAGATTCTTTACCAACTGAGCAATCAGGGAAGCCTCGAAAAAGTGCCTGACAATGGTGCATTTTCAGCTTCAAACTTTAATTTGGACTTCATGAAATCCAAATTATTTTTTAAAGTAATTTTAAAAAGAGCCATAGAAGGCTCCCTGGTGAAGGCAGTACTTGAGGCAAAAGACAGCATAAAGCAGAGACTGAGAACCCAGGCTCTCAAGTGTGTCTGGGTGTAAAACTCCAGCTCTGGTACACAATAGCTTTGTGATCATGGGCAATTTACTGAACATCTGTAAAACATGGTATTAATAGTATCTACACTTCATATGACTTCCCTGGTGGCTCAGACGGTAAAGCGTCTGTCTACAATGTGGGAGACCTGGGTTCGATCCCTGGGTCGGGAAGTTCCCTGGAGAAGGAAATGGCAACCCACTCCAGTACTCTTGCCTAGAAAATCCCATGGACAGAGGAGCCTGGTGTCCATGGGTTCGCAAAGAGTTGGACATGACTGAGCAACTTCACTTACTTACACTTCATATGGTTGCTGTGAGGATTCGATGACTTAATGGATATAATGAGCTTAGAATAGTATTATACTTGGTAGATAGTAGACAACTATTAGATTAAATATTTAAATTAAATAATTAAATATTAGCTAGTATTATATTGTTAACAAAGCAGACCAGAGATAAACAAGGTACTATGGGACACAGAAGAAGGTAACATAATCCAGTGGAGGGGGTAGACAGGGAATGTTTCTTAAAAGAAATGATATCTGAGTTACTTCTTAAAAACTGATAGACACTAGAGGAAGGATATAAAACTGGAGGCAGAGAGATTAGTTATGAAGTGGTTTAAAAGTCCAGACTAGAGCTAAGCATTGAAACCAGGGCAGTGATGATAGAGATAGTGAAGAGGAATAACTAGCAGGATTTGGTGGTGACTGGCTGCAGGGAAGAGGAATCAGGACGGAGTGGGCAGATGCCAGCACCTGAGCAAGTTGCTTATCCTCTCCAGATCTCAGTTTTCTTCATCCATAAAATGGAGATAATACCGCCCACCTAACAGGATTACTGTAAGTAAATCGATTTTATTTTAAAACTCATAACATAGTGGGGACATCCCTGGTGGCTCAGACAGTAAAGAATCTGCCTGCAATGCAGGAGACATGGGTTTGATCCCTCAGTCAAGAAGATCCCCTGGAGAAGGGAATAGCAACCGACTCTAATATTCTTGCCTGGAGAATTCCATGGACAGAGGAGCCTGGCAGGCTATAGCCCATGGGGCCACAAAGACTCAGACATGACTGAGCTATTAACACTAACATAGCTGCACCCAGTAGACTATTATATGGAAACTCTATTATTATAATAATTATTAAAAATAATTACAGCATTGGCTCAGATGGTAAAGAATCTGCCTGCAATGCAGGAGACCCAGGTTCGATCCCTGGGTGAGGATGATCCCCTGGAGAAGGGAATGGCTACCCACTCCAGTATTTTTGCCTGGAGAATTCCATGGACAGAGGAGCCTGGTGGGCTACAGTCCTTAGGGTCGCAAAGAGTCGGACACAACTGAGTGACTGACACTGGAACAGGCCCCTAGATGATAACTAGGCCAAGAAGCTCAGGATCAGGAAGAGACTTGCCCAGTGATACACTATCTGCTTAGGGGCAGAGCCATAAACAAAAACCTCTTATCTTCTGCATCCTAGTCAATGGCTGTTTTTTTTTTTTTTTTCTTCCCACTATATCATTCCAAGTGATTGGCTAGAGATGCTCTCCTCCCAAAGATTATGGTGAGATCACCCACATGGTTAGCAGTCTTCTCCTTCCAGTGCCAGCAATGAATAAGATTCTAAAACAGACTGGAAGACTACTTCCTTTTACTCACTGTAAAAACTGCCCATACTTCCTCATCTGATAGTTTTTCTCCCATCTCTCTTCACGAAAATAGAAAGCTCAGTGTATATAACAAAGTTGAATCCACCTTGCTATTTCTACAGATGTTGGGACTTTAACTGTATCACTTCCCAAGAGAATTAAATGGTATACAGTAGCTTCATTATGATCAGAACAAACACAGCTGGGCTCCTAAATGGTGCAACTCCTCCAATGCCTCTCCTGGGCTTTAGTTCTGCTATTGCTATTTTATTTCTTTAAGGAATGTTTATTGCAATCAATTGAGAAACATGAGTCAAGTTTCTAATTCTACAGACCAAAATACAGCCCCTCTTAAAAAGCAATATAGGTGAGGACAAAGTAACTACATTTGAGAAAGTAGATGGGAGGCAACATTTGAAATAATAGTTCTTCCCTCAAGCCAAGTTGGCATCTGAGTGGTAGCAGAATATGCCAACGATCAGTACTGAAGTGGGTATTATTAAATCTGGGAATCCTAACCTAAGTGCCGTTAAAATAACTGAGGCTACTTACTTAAGTCCATTAAATAATCAGAAATTTGAATCTATTTATTCAGACTAGGATTCTTCATAGAATCAGATTAGAGCAGAATGAAATCTAGAGATTAGTTAGCCTTGTGGTTCTCAACTGTTTGGGGTACATACACCCCCAAATCTGATTTGAGATATGTGCTCTCTTCCAAGAAAAGTCACACATACAAACATTTTATATACAATTTCAGGGGTTTTGTGGATCCCCTGCAACCCGTCCAGTTAAAAAGACCAGACCAATGTGGTAATCTACTCACCTCTTTGGACAGACAATCTACACTCCAGAAAGGTTAACTTGATCAAGTTCCATTAAGAAAATAGCCCTAAACTTTAAAATGTGAATTACACATAACAAAAATGAGTGTATAGTGCTGTTTGGTTTAATATGCAATTTTATATATACATCTTCATAGTCTCCTAAATAAGATAGATTGGAAAAGAAGCTGCTCCATTTTATAGATGAGAACCCAAGGTTTAGAGATATTAAAGTTCCACCAACATGTGTTGAAAATCTATTATGTGCATCTACCCACCAACACTCAGTTAGGAGGCAGAGATACAAAGATGGGTTCAAAGAAGATCCTCGAGGAGCCTCAGTTCAGTGAAGGGGACAGAAATCCTCCTACTTCATCCAAAGCACATCATTTCTAGTTTGGCCAGGTGGCAACAGTTGTAAAGAATCCACCTGCCAATGCAGGTGATACAGGAGACGCAAGTTCGATCCCCAGGTTGGGACGATCTCCTGGACAAGGGCATGGCAACCCACTCCAGTATTCTTGCCTGGAGAAGCCCATGAACAGAGAAGCCTGGTGGGCTACAGTCTATGGGGTCACACAGACTCGGACACGACTGAGTGACTTAGCACACAGCACAGCACAGCACACAGGGAGCATGGAGCAGGCAGGCCTGAGCAAGGTGGCAGAGAGACCTGCAAGCTTGACAAAAGATCCGCGCTGGCTGCTGGTCCCAAAGCTAGAAGAATGACCAAGGTGGAACAGGAACCTATATGTTTGGGTACTAAGGCTGGTATTTCCCCATGGGATGAGCTTCCCAAGGACTTTGAAATAAGATGAGGCTGAAAAATCATTCCTGGGAGCACAGCTTCAGTCACATCAGGAATAAATCCACCTAACTCTTCAATTTTCAATAAATGTCGCTCTCAGTTAGTACATGCTCAGTACCTGTAAATCTGCTTTAGCACAGGAAAATTAATTAGCCAATTCAACTTAAACATGAGATAATTAAGTATATAAACCTGAAACAGTTTCTTCCTACGAGTGACCGTGTTACTATACTCAGATGTTCTCCCTCCATGCTTTTCCATTTTCTAATCTTGCTTCCTTTGTGTTTCACTGTGGCTCTAACTATTTCTCTTTTCTTTACTGTTATTCTGGTAATCAGGGCCTCTGAATGGCTGGGTAGGAAAAAAAAAAGAAAACAAAAGTGATTCTTAGAGAGCCCATACAACTCTATTGTAAGTACAAAGCCACATTTCTACTATAGTTTCACCGTCTGTATTAAAGATGTCTGGAAAAAGAATAAGTGCAGTGGGGGTTGGTAATAGCTGCATGGGTTGACACAGAGAGGATTGTTCAGCTATATTTTAAATGTTTTTCTTCTTGTCTTCTCTCCTGACCGCCCACTGCCAGTGGCCCATTCCCTCACCCTCCTCAACCCATCCCCTAAAATGTCCTGAGCATTTTTGAATCATGATGAATTATTTCCCTTTTCAGAGTCTCTGGAGCTATATTTGTAGCACTGTATTTAATATGATTTGCAGTACACATGTTTAATTTGAATATTGCTCATTTATCAGTACTGAGTATATTTTAAGTTTGTTGAATCCTTTATTTTTTTAATGACCTCTGGAGGACAAAATTTTCTGTGGGTAATATTATCACGATATAATGTAACACATAGAAGAGTTCTGATTTATAAAATTGGCTTCCATATAATTTTTCAGCATGACATGGGTTCAGTACCTGTGTCAGGAAGATCCTCTAGAGAAGGAAATGGCAACCCACTCGAGTATTCCTGCCTGGGAAATCCCATGGACAGAGGAGCCTGGTGGGCCATGGGGTCGCAAACAGTCAGACATGACTGATGTGCACACACGCAAATATCTATTGTATCAAGTCAGACCTACCCACTAAAGGCCTAAAGGATTAACACTAAACTTAATGATCATAAGTTTGTCATACATTTGTATGACAACTAAAGCATAATCTTATTTGTGTCTCAAAACAATTTGAGATTTAGAAAAGACTAAGATTATCCCCATTTTACAGACAAAGAAAATGAGGCTCAAGCAGGTTAAGTGGTTAGTTCAAGGTCACATAGCTTCCATATGACAGAAATGGAACAAGAAATCAAAGGTAAAAGTTTTCCACATATGCTTAAACCCCTAGGATAAAAAATATCACAGCTCTCTCACCTTGACTTAAAAGTGTTAACAACGGCTTGTGAAAAATGAAAAGCCTTGAAGGAAGGCAGAATAAAAATCTAAGAGACAATCACTGATCTTTTATCTTCTAGACTTCAAGCTGAATCAAGTTCTTAAAAAAAAAACAAACCAATAAAGCCCAGACATTTTCATCATAACAAAATAAATAATTCAGTCAGGCTTTAGAGGACTCCTGCATTATGATTGGCTATTTGATATATTTGTGACTTAGCCGCCACTAAACTGATTAAAGCTAACCTCATTGACGCAGTTATGTCGACAGAGCCTGTGACATTGACAGTTATGAATGGAAAGTGTAAATAACAATAAATAACCTGAAGCTTCCACATTTATTCCTAATGGAGGATTTAGCACTTTCAAAAGTCAAATGCCTGATAGGCTAAAAATTACAGCTTTGGTCTATGTGGCGCCAAAAAACTATTGAAATTCATCGCTGTCCTCTCTTTAGGAAGATCTCCACAGACCCTCGGGTTGTTACAGGCAGACAGACAACTTTGACTTAAAAATAAAACAACTCCGATTCTCTGAGCTGCAAGCAGCTGTAGAAATTATCTGGTCTAACCCCACATTTCATATATGAGAAAATGAACAAAGGCCCAGAGAAATGAAATTAATTGCCTAAGGTCATCCAGTGAGTCATGATGGAGTCAGAGCTACAAGCTGCTATCTTCTCATTCCCAGTCCAATGCTCTTGTCACAAGACCACACAACAGGGAGAAATCTCCACCCAGGATACACAGGCAGCCTGCCTGCCTGCCTCCCTCCCTCTCTCTCTCTCTCACACACACACACTTATACACACAGACATCAAGTATGAATAATAATGGACCTATATAGATAATTGAGTCCATATTCTCTGTGCTGAATTTCTATTGGTCTTAACAGAAACAGATCAAGGACTCTCAGATGTAAAATTATATGCAATTTTTCAAGTCCACCTCATGATTACCAATTAATGCCCTATTTTAAGGCATACCTGAAAATAACATGTACACTCTCTGCTTTATCACTAGCATTGCTTTTAATGAATGCAGTATGATTCCATTTTTGTAAGAAAATCTACATATGTGTATTTGAATATATGCAGAGAGAAATCCAGAAAACTTATGGTCATCTCTAGGTGTTAGGATTCTGGGTGGTATTTATATTCTATTTTATATTTACCAATATTTACCAATTTTTCTTTCAAAACAAACAACTATACTTTATGTAGTATCAATGGGATAGCAGAAAAGGAATAATATTAGAAATGTTACAATATTCAGACATAAACTCTTGGTTATTTTTCAGGTTCCAAAATAACTTCACAACCTCAATGCATGGTCAACTAGGCTTATAACATAAAATATGCTCAATTAGAATTTCCTTCCTGGGAAACTAAAAGCCTTTGAATCTGGTCATCATCCCTTTCCATGTGTACATTTGGTCTATAGAATATGGAAAGCAATTTATTAAGTTACTGTCCCCAGAGGGCCTCTCATCCAAATTTAGGAGTGGCTAGCTCAACAAGCAGGATGTTGTCCTGGAACATCTTCACTAAATTGATCTGATAAAGGAAAGGATAGTTTAAGTTAGTTAAGTGTGATTAACAACTACTTTCCAAGAATAACAAACATCAGCTAACATTTACTGAGCACTTGCTGTATACTAAGCACTATTCTAAGTTAAGTTTTACAAGCATCATATCATTTACTTCTCACAACAATCGTGTGTGTGCGGTTAGGTCCTAATTATTTATTATCCCTGTTTAAGGAAATTGAGGCTTAGAGAGGTTAAATGTGCTCCCCTAGGTAACAAGATTCAAGCTCAAAGTCATTTTGTTCCAGAATCTATTCTCTTAAACACTACACTACTTTTTATTATTTTTTTCCATACCTGGAGTAACTCTAAATCACTGCTAATAAAGTGTTTCCAACTAGAGTTTCTATCAGATTTGCTTTAATAAGCAAAGCTCATTGTAATTAGCAGCCCCAATTAATGGGCTTGCTCAAGTCCTTCAAGCAAATTAAACATGCCTTCCTACAAATCTTATATACACTATTAATTTGTTTAGCAGATTCTTTCATAAACTTCAATCCAAGTCAAATTATCACAATATTCAAATTAACAGAGCCAAAAGTTAATGAGAGTTCACTCTAGATCATTAATTTTTACAAAATATTTACCTCCTGCCTTGCCTTCACTTCTGCCGTTTCAGCACTTACTGCTACACTTACAGTTACGCTTACGGCACTGTACAGACCTGTTTGCATCGTTATAGTTTCCATCTAACGGGTTTCTGACCACTTTCAAAATAAAAAGGAAAAGCCCAACTGTGGTCCTGCTTTATTTGTGAGACATTTCTAACAGTCTCTAAAGAACTATGCTTTAATAATTTGTTAAAAACCTAGTCTAATGTCCAATAAATATACAATAGAAAAAAAATGCCCAAGTTGACATATGTAATTAACACTTGCATTCAATGTTCTGAAACAGTCCTCTCTCTTATTATGCCAAGTCTGATGGTCCAGAATTCTGGGTGCCTAAATTAGTACCAGTCCACCCTACTCCCCAAACAAATAACCATAATTAGACTGCTTCTGTCTAGCTTCTCTCTCCCATGTACATCATATAGGCAAAGCTTCAGATCAGTTCTGAGTTCCTTATTTTGACTAATACAGGTCACCTTCTCAACCCTCCCATGTTTACATTCACACAAAAGAAAAATAACAAGAGTGCCACAAAATTTCAACTGGAAATGCTTGAAAATATAATCAGTGAACATAAAGCACATTGAAATCCCTTGAAGAAATGTGTACAAACCATACCTTTAAAATATTGAATATTTCTATCACAGTCTTAATACGCCTAGTATTAAGCAGAGAATCGCGTTCAAGGAGTCCAGGTAAGTGTTTCCTCTAAATAGATTTTATGAGCAAAGAAATGACAGACCCCCATGTTTCTCTAACACTGTCGTGCCCACATTTTAACTAGGCCAAGAAAGAGAGGCCCTGTGTGGTATGGCTAACTACTTATGGGAATGATTTCACCATACAACTATAGCAAATTTATTTCAGTTCCAGATATCACTTTCCCCATTAACTCAGGAGACCAAAGGAGCATAACTGCCTTCCTTTCATCCCTGTCAAACTCAGCAAGTTTCTCAGGAAGCAAATACTATTTAAATCATTTTCATAATTCTAAAATGCCTGTAAGACAAGCCCAGGGTCTAATTATGCCACTTAAATTTGTTGAAGATGTTTGGGTTTTTCTTTTTTAATTTCAATACAGAAAGAGCCCAAGGGTTTAAAGCCCTAATAATCTAATAAACTTTGCTAAGTGAACATTGTAACAGATACGCCTGGATGGGATTTTGTAAATACCAGACAATTTCCCCTGATCTTTATCAGGGAAAAGAAGTCTAAATCTTTGGCAGGAAGAAATTAAATGTAGTGCAAAATAATAACATCTGGCCAGATTGTGTTTGTCAGAGTAGCAGCCCCTTTAGATGTCAGCCTTAAAAGTACTAAAATGAACTCTGAAGGGGGTGTGTGCGATTCTTTATGAGGCAATAGGAAAGGCTGCCGTGCTGCCACAGAATACTCGGGGTACAATTAACTCGCCAGAGTATGTCCCTACAGAGAATTGTTTCACATCAATGGAATTTGAAGCCTTATGCCAAATAAAATTTGGGGGCCATTCTTGAGGCATTTTGTTTATTTCTCCATTACTGTACAGATTTCTAACAGCACTTTCTATTTCTCAAAACTCTCTATGATCATTTTTATCACTTCGTAAATCTTATTTTTATCTTCTACCTCCAAGGGAGACAGTGTGGTTCAATGAAGAGAGCAATGACTTTGAAGTTAGAAACTTAATGCTGCCACTTACTGGTTATGTGGCCTTGGGCAGATTGCTTAATGGCTCCGACTCCAGCTTCCATGTCTGTGAAATGGGGATAATAATACCTAGCCATATCACTACCATAAGGAAGATTAATCAAACCTAGCACACAGTCTTTCAGTAAACTTAGTTAACCTTGCTTCTCCTTTGAGCTCAAATGTCTAACCAGCTATCCAGAGGCCTCTGACCTTCAAGAAGGCTTAAGTTATGCAAGTATACACTATCTTCCCCTCCCATCAAAATACAAACAAAAGCCTTCAAGGTTATATTTGAAATAATATGTGTATCATTTAAGCCTCTTCTTCCACTATCACCCATTTCAACCATCTGGCAGAGATTGCCAGAAAGAACATACTTTGTTTTTCTACTAATGATTACTTTGATGCATGAGATAGCTTAATTGTTTTTCCTCTGATTTTTTAAGCTGGCATTTAGAGAGGGAGAATTTTGGTCATTTTACAATTTAAAAAAAAAAAATATTTTCCTAATAAACAACTCTTTCCAGAATATGTATCACAAAACAATGCTAAACTGCTGATTTATCTGATAGGCCAGTGTGTCTGTTTCAAATGTTAATTGCTAGAAAGAGTACTGTTTTTCCAGTCCCCAAGGAATATGAGTGTGGACAGAAGGCTTTGGGTTTTCTCCCACCTACTGCTCTGTTGGACAGGAACAGGCACTTTGGCCTTACTGAATGAGTTTCTTTAGCTACCCTTCATGGGCTGGGCATGTGGGAGTAAACACGCATACTACTTCAAAGAATAGTTCCAGGGCCCATTTTCCCAGCTGGGAAGGTGGGAAGGATGCCCAGAATCCATGCTCCAGGCCAAGACTGGTGGCAGGCAACATTTCACCACCCTCCCAGGGCCTTTCCAGCTACCAGAGCACAGACTCCAGTGCAATTCTAGACCAAGATTACATCCTAGTAAATGGTCAGAAAGGTCTCAAATCCACAGGGGAAAAAGGCAATGCTGATAGCAGTACTATAAACAGGAACTCATTCAGAATAATGGTCAGTGTCAAAGATAACTGCATAACAACAATAATCCTTTAAACTTTTCAAAGCATTTTTATATACATTACCTCTTTTGGTCCTCAAAAGCTCTGGCAAGTTGGTAGATCGGGTGTTATCACACACATAAGAAAACAAATTCAGACACTTTAAATTACTTACCAATTTTTACACAGCTACTGTCAGAATAGGAAATAGAACATATTTTTGGTTCATCTAAGGCTAACATCAATTAGGCAAAATCCAAAGGCTATATTGAAAGCCTAAGGAAGATATTGATACATTTGACTGGAAGTATTTTTAAAACACCATAAAATGAATATTGGATTAACAAATCAGTAAAATCAATATAACATATAAAATGGGTTATGATCCTGAATATATAAAGAGCTCTTAAAAATCAATAAGAAAAGGGCATTTCAATAAGAACAATGAATAGCTAAATTTTTTAAAAGATGAAAGAATATTAATGAGAAAAATCACAAAATAAAGAGTACAAATGATCAACAAAGTTTCCTGATAAGAAGAGTACTATTTCTTCACCTAAACTGGGGTTATTCTAAAAGGGCAAATGGTCAGGAAAATGGACGTTTATACCTTGCTAGCAAGAGTGAGAAGAGATACAACTTAATGGAAATCAAATAGCCAATAAATGTGAGAAACCTTAAAAATTGCATAAGCCCCTGACCCAGCAATTCCAGTTCCAGGAATTTATCCTAAGGAAATAAAGATATGCATAAATACTTACATGGACATTATTTTACTATGGTCTACTGAAAGCAACCTAAATTTCTAACAATAGAGAGAGTTGGATTAATAACATATGAGAAAATAGCATGACTAAGTTCTAGGTAACTTCTAAATATTCTATTACTATTATACAAATATTTACATGGAAAGATGGTTATATTGCATTACTTGAAAGAGCAGTGTGATCCATTTTTTAAATATATACATACCTATATCTGTACAATACTGAACAAAAGTAAGTTAAATTATACACTAAAACATTAATAGTAGTTATCCTCTGGGGGATAGAATGTGGATCATTTTATTTTCTACTGTTTCATTTCTTTGTGGGTTTTTTTTTTCATTTTATCTAATAAACATGTATATTCATTTGTATACTAAAAACTTATTTTTAAAAAGAATATTCTCAAACAGAGTTTGCTGTATTACTTTAAAGTGCCCACAGTAATCAAGAATGACATATAAGAGTGTATCTGGAAAAGGTGATCGGTGCCACCATTCTTATTATTCTTGGTCACAAGATGTACATCTTTGGCTTTGCACTTTGTTCACAGTTCTCTGTGAAGAGGTTAGGCTGGAGGAAAAGACCAGCCAGGGAATGGTGAGGCTAGAGGCAGAGGCTCAGGTAAACATAAGACATTCCATCTCAATGGGAAAGCGTCAATCCACTATCTAGACTTTTAAGATCTTACATCTGAGTAGACTTCAAAACCTAGGAATAAATGCTGGAGGCAATAGCTCATACTTTTCTGTCCATCTGGTCATCATGGTAGTGATTACAGAGGAAGTGGAAGAGCCAGTAACCTGCTTCTATTAATATTACTTATTTTAATTGTGTGTATATGTGTATGTTTCTGAAACATTTACTGAGTGTCCACTATCTCATTGGGGGATACCGAGCTGAGGTAGAATACACATCAGCCCCACCTTCAGAGAGGTTATTCTCTAGTAAAGGAGATTCATGTTAATAAAATAACCATCATATATCACTATCAACTCGGTAAGTGCTAGAAAGAAAGAACAGACGATCCCAGGAGAGGGAATACAGTAGAATTTGGTCTAATCTGATAATTACATTTCAGTTAATCAAGTCCAGTACTAATGCTAAAGAACTTCAACCAAAGGAGGGAAGCAAGATAAACATCCTTATTTCATCATTTTTGTTCCCCTTCCTCTCCTAATCAACCCAATGAAATCAGAGTCTGCCATTGCTACTTAGATCGAGAGGCTATACATTAACTCATTCAGACCACTAGGGGACTATGGAGAAAACATATACTCTTTTAGTCTTAAGTATACACATACACACAGAGAAAGAATGAAAACATACAGAAACGCTATTTTCTGAAAACATAGTTTTCTCTGAATGACAAGATTATGAGTGGGTATATTAGAACATTGCATATTAATTAAATGATATTATAACATGAAAAGCATTTTTAATGTATATGTGCCAGGTATGTGACATTCAATGGTATTATATTTCATATGCAATTATGCTTATAAATGTATGAGAAGGAATAACAAAAACAATGGCTACCATGCATTTGGTTCCTATAGACCAGCACAGAGCTGAGTTCTTCCATTCTCACCAGATTTAACCCTCTTTAATTCATGGCTCAGAGAGAAATGACTTGCCCTTGGTTACAAAGAGAGTAGGTAGGAGAGCTGGGACTGAGATTCCAGTCTACCTGAAGCCAGAGCGCATGCCCGTCTCATTACACCCCCACCTCCTGCTTCTTGCCTAGGTGTTTTGCCCTTTCCAAAGGGATAACTACTTTCCAAAGGGCTAGCTAGAAGTCCAGAAAGACTTGCACCTAGTAGGCAATTAATAATGTTTAAAGTAGTTTAAATTTACAGAAAGATGTGTACTGATTTACCTAACTCCCTCACTGGCCCTTCTCTTTGATCAAGAGCCACATCTGTCTGGAGAATTCATACAGGCAATCTCTTCCAAGAATCTCTGCCCTCTGGTTGAAATTAATCTCTTCCAACCCCACAGCCCCATACCGAGGTGAATTTCCTATGAAGTTAATGAAACAAACTACAGGGACCTGCACTTGCAAGCCTCCTTCTAGAAGAACCACAGGCATTTTGTTTTTCTACATTTGTCTCCTTTTTCTAACAGGGCCTTCAAATTCTGTAACCTTTGAGCCTTAAAAACATGGATCCACTCCTAACCCCTATAGAGAAACCTGCTAACATTTTTCTTACTGAATTTCTCATAGGATGCCTCGTACCCAAATTACTCATGTATAAAAGTCTTGGTTTCTGAAATCTGAGCTATTTGAAAGTAGGCATGAAGTAGTTTTTATCTTTGAATTCCCTGTACCTACCATGCTAGATACTTGCTCAGCAAATGTTACTTAGTTAAACATAATAGAATTCCCATGCAAGAAAGCTAGAACTGGGGAGATTGTCCTTGACCATGAAACAAAATACACAGTGGCTATAAAACACATGGTGATTAAGGGCACAGGCTCTGGAGCTATATGTCCAGGGTTCAACTCCTGTCTGCTCCATTTATTTATTGGCTATGCAACTTTAGACAAGTTACTTAATCTCTCTAAGCCTCTACTTCCTCAGCAATGAAATGAGGCTAATAATAAATAGTACCAACTTTGCGGGTTCGTGTGAGGTCTAAATGAGATAATATACTGTAGAACAGGAAATTTTTCATTCATCTCTCACTGACTTCAATACATATTCAGACAGGAGGTTTGTGATTCTTACTGCAAGCCTTCAATTTCTCTCCTCCACACCAGCTCCACATCTCATACCTCTGCCACCTAGACTCATTCAAACCCAGCCCAAGTGATCCCAGAGCCTGCCATCTTGAACTTACACTCCACTGCTGAACTGAGAAGCAAGGGAGGAGACCAAAGACATGAAACCCAGTTCAGCTTTTGCAGGTGGCCTGGATGTGAGCTGATGAAACCTGAAACTAAAATCAGAGAAACGGAGCTACAAGGCAATGGTATGTGATTAATGAGATGACTGAGACCTAGGGAAGGCAAAGGGAACAGAATGTGGGGAAAAGATGGGAAGAAGTATGAAAGAAGAAGCAAGACCTGATGACTGAGTGAAAGAGCAGACAGCAAAAGGAGGAGTACCACAGTGTGCAGCAGCCCCTGGAAGCATCTCACAGTCAATAGAAGGAAAGGTATTTTTCATTTCTGTGATACCACTTCCAGTTTAAAGGCAAATTGTTTGTACCTCCACTCGATTGACAGGAGAATTCAAATCTCTGGAACATATGCTTCATTACTCCGCTATCAGGTAGTACAACTCAGTGAGACAGAAAGAGGAGGAGGAACATATGTTTTCAGAAAGTAAACAAATCCCAGTAGGGGAGGAGAGGGAGTAATCACTCCAGGCAAAAGTATTTTTCCTGGAAGCTTCTAGAGGGCAGGGACAATTTCCTTTAATTTGCTTTGTCAGGCCCACTAGTGAGAAGGTGGGCAGTGATGAAGGCAGCTCCAGGGGGAGTTCAGAACCAAGGGGCACAGGCTGGGGTAAAGGGTTAATCTATATAATCTCCTCACCCCACTATTGGCCCAAGAACAGTCCCCACCTGCCCACTGATTCATATTTCTAAGCTCCTTTTATTAAACAGTTTTCAGTCTAATGACTGACTTCTAAATCAATACAGGACACAGGAAAGGTTTACAACTCTACCCATACCCCCCGCCCCCTGGAACTGTCTCTGGCTCTGCTACAGCCATAGAATTTTGAAACTGAATTAAATCCAAAAAATTCTTAGTTTAAAACCAAAATAACTTTAAATGCCCAGTTTCCAATTGTTTTTCCAATAGTACTAATAATTAATCACATTTTTTAAAACTTTATAACCAAAATATCTCTTTGAGTCAACACCATAAAAGTTCACTAATTAAAGCCAGCATCTTCTGGCCTCTGATGAGAAATTCACCCTTTTATAATGGGATTACTAGAGCTTTGCTGTACAGATGAGTGGTTTGATTAATAATTTACATTTTTGAGGATATATAACCTCACTCATGGTCATGGTCTGCGTTCCTAAAATTCTCTGATTCAGTTTAATGTTATTATATTTGGTCCTGGCAAATGAATTAAGTCCTGATTAGACATCAGTGTAATTATTCTCTCCTGTATATTGTTTTTGAAAAAGAAAGGGTTGTGACAGAATGGCCCACAGTTTGTACTGAGGACTCACTGTAGCTCAGCATGGGCAGGAGAACTGTCAGACTAGGCAGCAGGAAAAAAATGTGTGAAATGGAGAAAAATTGCTCAGTACTCACTTAAAACCCCCACCACATTATAAAAACTAAATTAACAAATGATTGAATCTCAAAAACATGTTTATCAACATTCAAGCAATTATTTAGTCACATATTAACTGTGAAGGAAAAAAGCTTTGCTTGAATAATGTCCCTAAACAGTTATTTCAAGCAGAATAACTGGAGAAATTGCTCTGAGCTGATGGAAAAGGGTGTTCTAACCAAGGACAATTTTATTTAGCGGGGAGTGGGAGAGACAGGAATCTGACAGAAAAAAAAAGAGCAGATGGAAATGGAAAATAAGGGAGCAGAGAAAGAAAAGAAGTGCAAAGCACTGCCCCCACCCCATTCATCTCTTCCATGGAGAGCAGGTAGGAGACAGCCTTCCAACACTGGATGAAGACAGCACTTTTCTTCCTCTCTGCCCTGGTAGAATGGACCAGAAAATGCAAGGAAAACATGACCTGAACACAACAATGCCTTTGTGATCTAGCCTCTCATTTGTGTGTAAAATACACCAGGTAGGGGCCTTCTGAGAAGATTTCAGAAGCTTAAAAAGGACTGCTCATGGAAGTATTGGCATTTCAAACAACACAGCTTCATATCTATGAATGCATAAAATAAACCTCTCTTTCAAAGGGCCTTTTGCCTAAGTGCTGTTTCACCTGCGCACTGGAGCTGCTTCAGCATCACCTACACTTGGCAAAAGTTGTTAAATTACATCAGGAACTCCAGCTTTATCTAGGTTACTGTCTGCAATGGTAATGCATCTGGCCCACGTGGAGTGAAGCAGCCACAAAAATGAACTGTCTAGATAATATTGCATGTATATAGTGTTTTACAGTTTTCAAGACATTTTCACATATATTACCTCTACTCCTGAGGGTAGCAGGACTGTAATTATTGTCTCCATTTTGCAGATAAGAAAACTGAGGCTATGAGAGTCTAAGTAACCACTCAAAGTCATAAAGCCCATAAACATAGAACAAGAATTTAGATTTTTCTGACTCCAAGTCCAGCGTGTTCTCCTTTGCCTTTCAGCACCAAAAATATTTTTAGCCATTCAAAATGGAAATATTCAGGAGAAAAAAAATGAACATAACTTGATCTTTCCTTATCAATTCATAGCCATCACTAGGGACATTAGTTGTTGGATCTACTATAACCTAGGGGCTATGAGGCACATAGCAATATAACTCTCTATAAGATGCTCCCAGCTGCCACATTCAATGAGTGCTTGAGCCACTTTTATGTCCTCTACTCTTACTGTCACTCGTTAACTTCTTGCTCCTCATATGTACTTTCCTCTGGCAGTCTTTCAAAAAAACGCTTCTAGTTAACTATTTATCTACTAGTGACTAGAAAACTAGAAAATCAAGTTTGTAAAGACTGTGCATAAATGCAGAACAGTAGTAGGCTCTGAACAAGGACCCAGGAGCTCTCAGATGAGTCAGCCACATAATCAGGAGCTTCATTTTAGGTGCACAGAGATGTTTTCTGCTTACCCACCATTTCTCCTCTCTGATAGAGAGACTTCCAGTTGTGAGAGAGGCAACTTCCAGAAAAGCAAAATGTTGCTACATTCTGAAGAGTCTTTTCACTCCAAGTCAGTGGAAACTTGGGGAAGACTGGAATCCTCTAACATACAGGAAAAACCTGGGCATACCCCAAATATTTCCTGATGGTGTGTGTGTGCTAAGTCACTTCAGCTGTGTCCAACTCTTTATGACCCCATGGACTGCATCCTGCCAGGCTCCTCAGTCCATGGGATTCTCCATGCAAGACTGCTAGAGTGGGTTGCCATGCCTTCCTCCAGGGGATCTTCCCAGACAAGTTTAAAATTCTACAAAGAAAGCAGAACTCAAGGCTTGAAGATAGACAGGTGGTGGAGATATGATGAAAAATTCAGAATTCTATCCCATTTTTCTTCTCAAGGACCACAAATCCTACAACTTCTTAATTTTGTTTTACCTCAAGCACACTAAGAACAAGGAAAACCATGTCACGTGATGGCTTGGAAAAAGCTGGGCATCATTGAGTTTCCTCATCTATAAAATGGAGACGATTACAGTATGAACTTCATAGGGCTGCTGGGAAAATTGAATGAGAGATAATTATGTAAAAGTAAGCATTATATAGTAGGCACTTAACAAACTGTTACTATCGCTATTATTATTACCATCATCATCCTCCTCATTATTAGGTAGTGGAGAGGAAAAAAAAAAAAGGAAATCTACTTTAAGTGAAGGGGTTTTTCAAAAAGAATTAATTAAGCAGAAACAAAAAATGATTGTGCTGCCCCACTTTACTTAGCACATCAAAGTAAATTAAATTTAGGAAACGAGGCAATGCAAAGATTGAAAATAAAGAACAACTTTTTTTAATGCTTCAATCATTATCAAAACAACATTAGCAGTAGAGCATTCCAACCACTGTAGCAAAGGGCCCCAGGCTCATTTATGAGGGCAAAGGCTTCCTGCAAAAGAAGACATAAACTCCAGATCGAGGCAGTAAGGATTGCTCGTGGAACTGTGCACATATTTGCAGAACGCACTTACTACTTAATACCCCCAATGTGGACTAGTGAAGGAATCCTAAAGACATTGTGGATGTAGACCAAGATCAAGATGCGCCTTCTTCAACTTCGTGTGGTGAAAACAGCTCACATCAAATTTCACAGGACTGAAGTATTGGAGCAATTTTCTCAATAAATTGTTCTACCAGAATCTTGGGGATGGGGTGTATTTTAGAGAAAAAGCAACTATGCTCCCAATTTAAATTAATTGGAATATTAAGTAGTTATAAGAAAAAAAGGGAATACTCTTTTTCTCAGTATTCATAATACATCATCTTGCAGCAGTCCCTGATTGTAGTCTTGTCTCTCCAAACAAGGGGACAATCGCACAAAAAGGATTTGGGGCAATGTCTCTACAAGCATGGTATAATTGCCTTGAGGTCTAGGACCATGTTTTATTTTTTTTTTCTTTTGGGGTTTATTTTTTTTGAAGAAAAAATAAGCAGGGAAGGAGTAAGAAGACAGAATGAAATAGATACCAAGTGAGTCCATATGGTGGCAAAGCACCAGCCTTGAGAAGGTGGCAGCAGCAGTGAGTTTACACATCGGTTGTCTCCAGGTACCTTTGCTAGGGTTGTCCTGCCTGTCCCCACAATTTGAGAAATGATGTTTATGTGTGTGTGTTTTGTGTGTGTGTGTGTGTGTGTGTGAGAGAGAGAGAGAGAGAGAGAGAGGACAGCTAATAGGTGTTGTCCCCCTCACCATCTATTCACATGACAAATGTTCAACTTCCATTCTAAAGCAGCCGTGGTTGGAAGCTAATCCAAAATCTTGTCAAAAGCTTTCTCTCCTACTCTTGCGCTGTTCCAGAAGTAGAAAACACAACATGCAAAATCCAGAACTGGATGGAGATATGAGTATTGGCATGCAAGGTCCTCAGATGGACAGCCGGCATCAGCTTACTCCGCACTACAATACCAGTGTGATCACGCCACCACCCCGCTCCAGCCAGGAAAAGGTAGCAAGATAACACCTGTGAGCTTGGTTTCTCTGGGAATGAAACAAATCACAAATACTACATTCTAGAAAGGCACCTTGACACCCCACAGAGTAAGATTCAGCCTTACTTCAACTCGACTGTGATGCCACGACACTTCTCATCACCCCACTTTCACTCAACGGATCAGCTCCAAAACTAATCTAAGAAGTACATGAATGGTACATGTATTTTTAAAATGAGCTTAAATTATTCATTCTTTTGCCAAATTGTTAGTCTCAACAAACTCTTCACAAGAGTCTGACTGCATAAATAGCTTTAACAAATACTTCAAGCTTCTGTATTATACTTCATATAATCAGCCCAACGTCCCCTGAGGCTTTGACCCAAGGAACTGTTGTGAATGTATGTTTTATTAGCTAATTTGAATAATTTTCATAGCTAATTCTAAGTATTTCATTACAATAGACAAAATAAGCTATAATCAGCCCATCTTACAATTCAAACAGGTTAATTCTTATAAAGGTACCATAAATCAAAAGATTTTGAATGTCAAATAGTCAGAAGTGTTTTTTGTGTTTTTTTTCACCTGACCCTAATTCTCTCCTTGTGGGACAAGAAGGCAGCTCATTCCATCTGCTTAAGGAAGGATAAAAGAAACCTCCAATATCCATAATTAACTTTCCTTCACAGAAAGTGGTATAATGAAGCAGCTAAAAGCAAACGCTCGGCAAGTCAGGCTGTCTAGGTTCAAATCCTACTTTCCCCATTTATTAATTGTGTGACCTTGGGCAAGTTACTTAAACACTCTGTGCCTTGAGTTTTCATCCATAAAATGGGGAAACTAATAATACTACTTACTTCAGAGGGTTTCCTGTGAGGATCAAATGAGTTAATATATGTAAAACACCTCCAAGAGTACCTCGCACGTAGCACTACACACATATTTGCTATCACCACTATCGCTTCTAGCCATCCTTTATACACACACATAGTAAGTACTGAGACTTGGAAAGAGAGGAAAGATAGCCACTCACACAGATGAGAAAATGTAGAGCCATTAAGCCAGTTTCTCCTTCTTAAATGAAAATAGTCCCAGTGGTCAGAAAGAGTTTGTGCATGTTCCACAAATATCCAACTAACTTGTGCAGAAAACTGGTATTTAAGTAAACTTTTTGTGTTTTAAACAAGTTTAACAGGATGGTGGAGAAAAAATACCATTTACTCTTTCTTCAGAGATTTACATCCTTTCCATACAGGTAAGCAGAATGTCCTTGGACAATGATTTTTGACAATACCCACCTTCCCAAAGACTGTAATGTGGCTTCTCTAAAAACCATGTTTTTCCTCAACCAGAATCTCTCACTGGGAGGTTTTCATATCAAGCATTAATACTGGAATGGTTATTTCTAAATTATACTTAGCATGTAAAAAGCCCAGTGCCCAAAGAATGATGCCATTGCACAGCACATCTCAAATGATGCCCAGAACTCACCTTGGAAAACTGCAGCATTCTGAATAATTAAGAACTTGAGCTCCATACTTGCAGACTGAAGCAGCTGTTCCATGTTCAATCGTGCTGTTAGTTGATACTTCTCTTCCATCTTTCTTGAGCAGCATGTTGGGCCCTTGGGGAGACACACTTGCAAATCTGCTCCTGAAACAAATAAGTTTTTCATGTTGCAGTAAGCAGAATGTCACACACAAAAGGCAAATACAGCAAGACAATGCATTTCTTTTAAAATACAGTAAAATCTTGATTATTTAAAATTACAGTTTATCTCAAATAATCCCTGATTTCTCCCAGTTATCCTTATGGCTGAATCTTTTTGAATAACCATGAGAACTTATTGCCTAGGTTTGACTCATAAATTCTGCATAAACTAATTTATAGCACAAAGTATACGTCATTGAACACCAATATTTAATTTGCCTGTTAAAAGATCAGTCTTCACTCCTACAATTTCTTTTTCATGACTATAATTCATGAATGAGAACACAACCAAGAAGCAATTTTCAAACTTCCAGTTATGATTTCCAAGTGAAATGTATCTCTGGCCAATCCCATGCTGCTAACATTAGCATACAGACAATCACCAAAATGCCTTACAATCCCAACAATTCTAGCTTTATCAGAAATGCCAAACTCTTGTTCCTCTGAATTTCTGAGCCACCTCTTCACCACCTCCCAAAGGATGCAGAATGCTTCTTTATTTTTGTATCTTGATAAAGATTTTCCAAATGAATCATCTTCTCAATTATTCCAAAATTAGGGAATCAGAACCTTTTCTTCTCAGTCCTTATTCAATGTGACACTTTGCAGTCCTCACAGTAAACCAATTCCTATTTAAAATTCTCCCCAGCCCTTGCTTTAGTGAACCTACTCTGAGCCCACACATCCCCATACACCCACATACACCCCCTACTGCTATGCCTATTCTTATCTGTCTTTTCTTGCTTCCTATTCTTCTGCCTAACACATAAATGTTGTTGACTCCCTTTCTCATTCTCCATCTCTCTCAACCCTGATGATCTGATATAACTCCTATGACTGCTGAACTCTCTAATCCTGACTTTACCTCTCTTCTCAGCTCCCAAATCCCACATTTTCAAACTACTCTATGGGAATCTCAAATTCAGCATACCCCAAACTGAATTCAATATATCCCAGAAGCACAAACACAAAGTCTCCCGTATTCTGTATCTCAGTTAACAATTACTATCTACCAAGTTTCTCAATGATAAAAACTCCTTTTGCTGTTTTCTACTCTTCACTGGTGACTCAACACATTCCTGTATCCCTGGAAGTCATCAGTATGTGAAAGAAAATTGAAGCCATGGAAGTAAGAGTCGTTCAACAAGTGTTTTATTGGGTGTCCACTATCTGCCAAGCACTGTGGATATACAGCAGTCCTGTAACAACCCTGCCCCTGTGGAGCTTATATTCTGGGAGACAACAAACTGCATGTGAAGGCCAAGTAGTGATAAATGCTACAGATTAAAAAAAAACTAACTAAAGGGAAAACAAACTGTGGTATATACATACAATGGAATATTACTCAGTCATAAAAAGAAATTAACTATTGACACATGTCACCACATGGATGAACCCCAAAACCATTATGCTAGGTGAAAGGTACCTGATTTTAATATTACCTACTGTATGGTAATTGCAGCCATAAAATTAAAAGACGGTTACTCCTTGGAAGGAAAATTATGACCAACCTAGACAGCATATTCAAAAGCAGAGACATGACTTTGCCAACAAAGGTCTGTCTAGTCAAGGCTATGGATTTTCCAGTAGTCATTTATGGATGTGAGAGTTGGACTGTGAAGAAAGCTGAGTGCCAAAGAATTAATGCTTTTGAACTGCAGTGTTTGGAGAAGACTCTTGAGAGTCCCTTGGACTGTAAGAAGATCCAACTAGTCCATCCTAAAGGAGATCAGTCCTAGGTGTTCATTCCAAGGACTGATGCTAAAGGTGAAACCCCAGTACTTTGGCCACCTCATACGAAGAGTTGACTCACTGGAAAAGACTCTGATGCTGGGAGGGATTGGGGACAGGAGAAGGGGATGACAGAGGATGAGATGGCTGGATGGCATCACCGACTCGATGGACATGAGTTTGGGTAAACTCCGGGAGTTTGTGATGGACAGGGAGGCCTGGCATGCTGCAATTCATGAGGTCGCAGAGTTGGACACGACTGAGCGACTGAACTGAACTGTATGGTTCCATCTAGAAAGTGAAAATTTATAGTGACAGAAAGCAGTTCAGTGGTTGCTGGGAGAGACGGAGGGCCAGGAGGGGGTGAGAGTGAGGAAATTTGGGAGAGTGATTGGTATGTTTTGTTATTTTGATTGTGATGACTGTTTCATGGCTGTGGGCATATGTCAAATTGTCAAAGGGTACGCTTAAAATATTTGTGGTATGTCAATTAAACTTCAATAAAGCTGCTGATTTTTTTAATGTTTAAGAAACAAACTAAGGGACATAGGGAATGTAGTGCCTACAGGGATGACTCAATTTATATAGGGTAATCAGGGATGGTTTCTTTCACAAGATGATGTTTGAGGAGAAGTGAGAAACAGGAGGGAGTCCCATGATTTTATATCCTCTACCAGTACTAGCAAATATTAGGGCTCAATGAATATTTAAGTCTAATCCCCTTCTGTAATTCCTGTTTTACTCAAACTTTCCCTTCAATAAGCATTTGTTGAGCTCCTTCTGTAGTGGCCATAACATGGACATCTCAGACCTCCTGCCACAGGGTGTAAACTGACTAACGACCCCAGCTGCTGCACTTCGCATTCACTGCCATGTTATACCTATGCCACAATCCTTAGGGGCTGCTCCCAGCCAATGTCTGAGCATGGCATAGTTGCTGACAGGCATGTTGGCTTGAGGACTCCCCTCTGACCTTGACAAAACTGCCTTAAAACTACGCTGCACTTTACATTCTTTCTACTCAATCCTCCTCCTTCCCTCTCTCCTCTACAGGGGTCAGATCTACACCACAGTCAAATGGCTTCTCCAGCATCCTTCAATTCCCTGCTTATTTCCTTCCCCAGTGTTTTCCCCAATAAATTCCTTCCACATCTAGTTGACATCTGCTTCTCAGAGGACCCAGGCTAACATATCTTCTATGTGCCAAGCACTGTGCTACATAGGTATAGCTTTCAACAAGAGAAATGTGGACTGTCTAAAGGGGTTAAGAGATGAATACCTAGTGCATATAAATGAGTGCAACATCATTAGCTAAGTTGACAAAACATGTATATGGGATATCCCCCAGAGGGGGATACGCCCAAAGTTCCATGAAGTGGTTGGCAAAGTAACCTAAGTGCAAGTGTGTTCAGTCATGTTCAACTCTTTGCAAACCCATGGGTTGTAGCTTCACCAGGCTCCTCTGTCCATGGGATTCTCCAGGCAAGAATACTGGAGTGGGTTGCCATTCCCTTCTCCAGGAGATCTCCTCAACCCAGGGATCAAACCCAGGTCTCTGGCATCTCCTGCATTGGCAGGCCACTTCTTTACCATTGTGCCACCTGGGAAGCCCTGGCAAAGTAAAGTTTCATAATAAACATCAAATTTTACTGAAGTAAGGCTAGAAAGCATATTCAGACATTTTTTTAATATTTATTTTTTATTTAGCTACACTGGGTCTTAGTTGCTGCATGCAGGATCTTCAATCTTCATTGCGGCATGTGGGATCTTTAGTTGTGACATGTGGGATCTAGTTCTCTGACCAGGGATTGAACCTGGGCCCCCTGTATTGGGAGTGCAGAGTCTTAGCCACTGGACCACCAAGAAAGTTCTCATATTCAGACATTTTAGACAGCTTTTCAACACCTGAGGTGCTGTTTTTGGTGGAGGGGATTAATAAGCCATAAGTTATCAGAAAATTATTACAATGTCTCATTTCCCTATGAATTCCAGTTAATCATGGCCTTAATGTATGTGCCCAAGTTTTGTTAATTTAGGAATGAAATTAATCAAGTTCAACCTCACATGACATCACTGTTGGAGTTCACAGTATTGACTCCAACCTCTCAACTTTCCCCTCCTCAAGGGAGCTGCTGACAAAAGTAGTGAGGGAGAGCACAGATAACATGTATCACCAGGCCTAATCCAGCACTGCGATTTATAGTACTGGATGGAAGGTGATACTTAATGTGTCAAAATACAATTTGGGGTCTGGAGACACAGAGTTCAGATTTATCTCCTATAAATGTCAATCTCATATACAAGCCTTAAACCAATTTTAAATAGGGTCTAAGCTCAAAGGCTTTATTATTATCTTCAGGAAAAAGAAAAAAAAAAAACAGAGCTCTCTAGCTCATGTTGTTCTTTCTATATGAAGTTACAAAATGTAATGCTTTTCTAAAAGCAGAAACTGATGCAGTTTACTGGACCAAGGAAGGAAAGAGTCCCCTTGGGGACATGTGGTTAATCTAGAGTTAAACAAGGGTAGTTGAGACTGATGTGTAGATATGAAAAATCCTACATAGCAGGCAATTTCCATATACCAAGTTCCTGTCCATTTAGCAAGGTTTAATTTATTTTCTTAGTAAGTTGATACCTAAGTAATGTGTGTTCAAAATACCTTTATTTGCACACACTCTTAAAATTAACGTTATAGATAAACTCTGTGTTTCTAAACTGGTGTTTTATCACTGGTGAAGATTTTCCAGTTTTCAAGAATGGTGGAGTTTATTTGGAAGGGTGGCTGTTAGTACTGCTTTTCTCCCACCAGCTCTAACCAGTGGGAGTCATAAAATAATAGGGCTCATAGTTTTTCTTTGTAAAGTGCCCTGAGCGCCTTACTATAAGGTAAGAAACTGCCATTCGATGTACCAACAGAAGCCCAGGAATGGCTCTTTAAATTACCATGACCCCAGTTTGGTTTGCCTTAATATGATAATTCACAAAGTAACTTAGAGTAGCATAGGGGTAACCATTCCCTGAGTTGATCAAGTCTAATCATTGTACAGACTCCAACTACCTCAAGAATTTGTTTAGCCAAAACCTTTAAAGGACTAAAATCTTAAATGAGAACTTAGGGAAAAACATGTCAGATGTCATGAAGAAAGGTACTTACTATATCCAAATATAAGAAATGTATATATAGCAATATTTATCCTCCCTCCAACTTATCACTGCCTGGTTAATCAATAAACCAGTACAATTGATCTGGGGGCTAAGAGTGAGCTATAGATTTGAGGAAATAAAACATCTCTAAACTGAAAAGAATTCAGGATTTCCAAACCACGAAGGAGAGAAATAAATGCCAAACGGAAAAACATTTTCTTTTAAGTAAATTTCATATAATGCACAGGCCAGGTTAAAATAAGCCTCAGCACATGATAGCATAAGGAACAGTGGGCCAGGAGAGCTAGACATAAATGACAACAATGAAATAGAACCATTTTAATACATGAACAAGCACAAGAAAGAAACAAGACAGAAAGAATGCACAAAACAGAAAGAAATACAGAAAGAATTTAGAGAGGAATCCTCATCAACAAAACAAAGAATTACTCTGGGAACCAAATGCCAAGTGGGATGAATAAAAAGTAAAACCCAGGGCAGATGACTAAGGAGGCACACTGAGAACTGGTACACACTTGTGTGAATAAAAGCAGAAAGGCCAATTCAAAATAAGATGCAACCTACAAAAGACATAGTAAGTAGCAAAGCATTCTTTAAGTATGTCAGGAACAAAAGAAGGTTAAGGGGAAAGTGCTCCTTTATTAGGTGGGAAAGAAAAGTAATCGCGGGCCACACTCGTCAAAGAGGTGTGCATTTTTTTTTTTTTGGTAAAAATGGAATTCAGCTGGGAAATGGGACTAGAGACAAACAGTATAGCCTGGGATGGAGATAAGGAGAAGACTTAGCAATTGACTATTCAAATGAGTCACAAAGGTTCAACTCTTTAGGGCTTAATAACTTGCATTCCCAGATGCTTAAAAAAAAAAATGAAGTCATTATGGGGCTGCTAGTTCCCATTTATTTTGAAGGATTAAAAGTACCTTCATACTATAATCTCCTCTCCTAGATTTTGAGTTCCTGAAGAGCAGAGAATGACTCCCCTCTCCTTTGGGATGCTCTGTCGATCTCAGCCAGCCCTGTGCATGTAGCGGTGATTAATGAGGGCTGCAGACTGAGAGTGCTAGTAAAGAACTTTCTGTCTGATCGAAAAAGAAGGAATGGAGATAGACAACCCTGAAAATGTTACATCTGTATGCTTAACTTTGATCTTTGAAAAATATTTTAAAATACCATAAAAATCAATTTCCAAACACCTTGAAGATTCACAAATAGATGCTTCACTTGAAGGAACTATGAAGTAATTTATTTCTAGTTATTTTGAGACAATGTCTTGCTTGCATATTGGGTCCTGCTCTGGGTCTTCCAACTGAGAAGGGATATTTGAGTTATGGAAGCTCTTCTCCGGAGGATTATTCCCATGTGTATCCAAGCTGGGCACCTTTACCAGTTGCTTCCCCCTTCCAGAGGGCTAAATCACAAGAGGTCCACAGCAGGCTCCCTCCTGTGTACTCTTGTGTAAAGGAATCTCTTAGGTTTGGCTACCTATGGCCTTGCACTCTTTTATTTATTTATCTGGCTGTGCTGGGTCTTAGTTACATTCAGGATCTCTAGTTGCAGCATACAAACTCTTCGTTGTGGCATGTGGAATCTAGTTCCCCGACTAAGGATTGAACCCAGGCCCCCTGCATTGGGAGCATGGAGTCTTTAGCTACTGGACCAGCAGTGAAGTTCCCCAGCCTTACCTTCTTGGCCCGTAACACAGACTCTTTCCTTCGGGCCTAGTTCTTGGTCTTTCTTTAACTCCAATCAAAGACTTGACATTTTAGACTGCTCTGGATTCCCTTAGCCACCTCTGCCAGTACTAGGACGTCAGCACCACGTTCACTTGGAGACCCCATTCCAGGCCTGAGCCTGGTCTCAAATTGGAAGGGGACAGTGAACACTGTGTATGAGGCAGTTTAAATGCATCTGTTCTACTGGATTTTATTCTAAGTCAGTAAGTTTTAACAGTCTTACGTCAGTTTAAGACACTAGTAAGCAGGAAGGAGCAAAACACTTATGGCTCCTCTGGTCAAGTAGTTTACAATTTATTCCTAAGCCCCACCACTTACCAGCTTACAAGCAAAGAGGGATTATTTAACCTATACATGGTTTTTCAATCCCTATTATCAACAGCACTTACCCTGCAAAGTTTTTGCAAGGACTGAGTAACACTATGTATATGAAGCTCTTAGCCTACTTGGTACAAGGTAAATATTCAATATATGTTAAGTAAAATTAAAATAAACAAAAAATAAATTCATGCTAAGAGACCAGACTTTCACACACAAAAATAGCTAGAGAACAGTTAAAGCTGATATATGGTTAGGTGAAAAAATATGCAGTATATTTTCTGAGGGAATGGAAATAGTCTATATTTTAATCGGGGTGGTAGTTACATGGGTATATAAATTTGTCAAAACTCAGTAAATTCTTCACTCAAAATGTACTTTGTTATTTGTAAATTATATTTCAATACAGTTGATTTTTTAAAATATGAAATATAGGCAACATTTGCTGTATAAGTAAATGCTCACCAGAGGCTCTAGAGGTCAGACAAGACTTCCAAGAGGAGGTGGGGCTTAAAGCTAAACAGTAAAAGATGAGGCCGATGGGCGAAATGTGTTTGGCACCAGTGGAATAGTGGGGCAAGACTAACCTGTCTGGAGAAAAGCTAGAATCTGGGGTGTAGCTAGCTTACCAGACAAGAGGGGCCGAAGTCTAAAAGGCCTGGAATGGAGCTAAAAGACTATGAGCTTGACTGTACAGACAATAAAGAACTCTGGTTGAGTCTCAAGCAGGGGCATAATATGATCAAGGGTGCTGTCTAGGAAGATTAGTCTTAAAGCTTGAAACTGGGAAACGGGCAAAATAACCCCTCAAGGTCACTTCCAGCCCTCTGATGTTCTAATTACCTTTTTAATGTTCTACATGTTGGTTATTTTACAACACTGCAATTTTAGCTAATGACCATAAATTGTCAAAAATCACATTTAAAAACACACTAAAGAACAGAAGAAATATTAATGTGGACCTTTATCCTCATACTTTTCCAAAAGCAGATATTCTCATCAACAGAAGAGAATAAATCGTCAGGGCTCAGTAACAATGAAAATTGAAATCTTTTCCATATATATATATGTGTGTGTGTGTGTATGTGTGTGTGTGATGATCTGACATATTTTATTGCCAAGGTCTGCTTTATGAACAGCAGATTTTTTTGCTAACAAAGGTATGTTGTGCTAAAAATAATAATGCAATATTACCATTAAAGTAATATTAAGCAAAGAAATGAACGATATCCAAAACTGGTTGCTTCATGACTTATAGGGAAAATAATAGATGCCTATTAGAATTATCCAAAGGATTAAGTGCAGATTGCTCTACTAATGAACCAAAAAAAACCATATCAACCATTTTTAAAAGGTTTTTTTAAACAGATGACAACTCAATTGCCATCCAAAAATATTAACTAATTTCCTTAGCATATAATAGTGACTTGCTGTTAGAATGGTGCCTTTTCCCCTAATTAATCATTATCTAAATCAAATCTTACACGCTCATTAATTTCTTACTAATCAAGATAGGAATACAGATGAAAGAAATGGCTGCATTTGAAACCAATGGGGAAGTGAGAATTGCTGGTGGAAGAAATTGTCTTAGGGAACCCAGATGAAGGTTACTCTTCTATTATTTAGCCTGAAAGAACATGACCTTGCAGAGGGCACACCTGGGTATCACGAGCTCAGACTTTAAATCAAAGATCATGCCTGGGGCCGCCACAGATTCTGCCTCTGTAAAAGGCAGGCCAAAAATGTCGCTACCACACTGGAGTACTGGGAGTTTAAAGCAACCCTGGAGATAAGCCATTCTCTAAGCCTGAGAATTAAAGAATGAATTACCTTTATCTCTACTGCCAACTGTCAATTAATTGTGTATCATTTCATGCCCAGTAAAGGCTGAATCCCTTGATCACTACACTCTCCCACAAAGAGGTTCTTTCTGGACCACATTGCCAACCAGCCATCAACATGTGCTCTGGGAATACAAATTCACTGATTACATGCAGCCTGCCAAAGTGGTGAACAATTCATTCATCCAACATTTACTGAATGCTTACTCTGAGCTAGGGTCTCTGCCCAACTCAAGGAACGCAATAATCTGCCCTGGAGTTCACAGGCTGGTCCAGGAAATGGACTCCCAAACTAACAGGGAACCTCTAGATCACTCAGGACAACTCATTCACCTTTTTCCCTATAATCAACTGTCACTGGCTATAGCTAAGTCATGTCCAACTCTTGCAACCCCACGGACTGTAGCCCGCCAGGCTCCTCTGTCCATGAGATTTTCCAGGCAAGAATACTGGAGTGGGTTGCCATTTCCTTCTCCAGAGGATCTTCCTGACCTAGCAATCGAACCCGGGTCTCCTGCATTGCAGGCAGGTTCTTTCCCAACTGAGCTACAAGGGAAGCCCGCTCCTCTGATTCTGCTTAAAATATCCCTCATCATTCCCCTTCTTTCCACCTCTGCCTTATCACCTCACCTCTTTTTACTTGGAAAACTATTACAGCCTCCAAACTGGCCTTCCTGCCTCTACATGCTCTTCAATCTAAGCCCTAGAGAGATGTTGCTAACATATAGATCTGCATCCTTCTCCTTCTTAAAACAGAGAAAGTGCACAGGGGTGTGAAAGAGGTGGCATATTCAGGCATTGCCAAGGAAACTGTTAAGGCTAGAGGCAAAAGTAAGCTGGTGAAAAGTGGCTGGGCCAGATGAGGAGGAGTGATATGAGCCCTGCCACAAGATGATTCCTAGCTGTCTTGGGCTACTTTTTGTTTTGTTGTCTTTTAAAATACTTTTTCCAGCTTTACTGAGGTTATCACTGACTGAGTTATCTTTGGATTGGATTCTCACAGGAAAGAGTGTTCGTGGAAGCAGAGATGTCCTCCATCCTCCACAAGCTGTCTACCTTTTGAATTCCCACAGCACTCCACATCCTTTATACAGACACTTCTCACACTGTGTAACTTGCATCATGGTTATATTTGCATGCCTTATCTTTGCTAGATTTAAGTTCCCTGATGGAAAGACCCTTAACTGACTCATCTTTGTATCTCAAGGGGCTCACTGAGGTTTGGGCTTCATGCCCTCCCGTTTGACTTGAAACCAATGCCAGAACATCAAGAGAGTTCAATTTTAAAGGAACTAGGTCAGACCAATTGATGCTGCTAGAGCAGTATTCCAGGGAAATGAAGAGTGCTCAGAGCCCAAAATGGAGATCTCTCTCCCTCCTCCTCTTTTCCCCTCTTCTCTTCCCTCCACCCTCCTCCCACCCACATGTATTACTTTGACAGGGGAAAACCCTAATAAAAACAAAATAGGGTTGGAGGATATACCAATTGGGATAAAGAATCTTTTAGAAATCTGCCAGAAGAACTAAACCAAGGCAATTTTCCTGTCTCCCCAAGTCTCAAGTCACTCTTTCACTAATTGCTATTCTACTCAGATAAGTAGCAGAAATCCCATATTTTAGGAAATGTATAGTTTTTATTTTTCAGATACAATCTTCAAACATGTAGACCTGAAGCATAGCTGAGAATTTCAACAACCTAGGGCCAATCTAAGTGCTAGGCCATTCCCCCTGTGTATGAAATCACACTGGGGCAGGGGAGAAAGAAAGAACCCTCTGTATCAAGACTAAAGTGTTATTATCTGCTCTGCTACCAAGGACAACTCAACCAAAAACCTTTTCAAATCTGGGCCTCACTAGATGACCGCATAGATAATTTCCAGTCTGAGAGTCTAAGTTTCCAACTATAGGTTAATCAATAATCACTGAGCTCGTTCTAGATTAAGAATTGTTGTTTAGTCACTCAGTCATGTCCAACTCTTTGCAACTCCATGGACTGTATCCCGCCAGGCTCCTCTGTCCATGGAATTCTCCCAGCAAGAATACTGGAGTAGGTTGCCATTCCCTTCTCCGGGGGATCTTCCCAACCCAGGGATCAAACCTGTGTCTCCTGAAGCTCCTGCGTTGCAGGCAGATTCTTTACCACTGAGCCACCAGGGAAGACCAAGACCCAGTATACCTGACCCTAAAAAGCAATCTTTGCTTCACAGATGTCTCTGGTTTGTAAAATCCCTGTACCTGATGTTTCTGCAAACCACAAAAACTAGATTGAAAACACACCAACCACCTTGACCCTACAGATCACCTGAACAGGATCTGAAAGGTTTTTCAAGTGGTTAATAAGCAATGATTGCCTTCTTATAACTCAAGTGTTTAAAAAAGATTTATTTTTATAAGAAAAAAATCCAACCCAATAAGGTCAAGAGTTAAGACACCAAGTCCACGCTGAATAATAATATGGTAGCTTACTCTGTTGCAGAACTCTTCTGATCCAGCGTGACTAGGTAAGTCATTTCACTCCCATTTAGAAAGTGGGTTAATAGCAGTTGCCACCCACATCCCCTTCAGGAAACACACTGAAATGTTACAACCAAATTTAAGCTTCCCTAGAACAAGCTACCCTTAGAGTAGAAAGCTCTGGTAAATTGGTATGATTCAAGAGGCCCTGAAAGTTCTCTTCTATAGTAGGTTGACTGGTACCCTAAAAAGATGATGTCTACCTCCTAACCCTTAGAACCAGTGAATGTGATCTTATTTGGAAAAAGGGTCTTGAAGATGTTATTAAAGATATCGAGATGAGGTCATCCTGGATTATCTAGGATTATCCAATGACATGTCCTTATGAACACACACACAGAGGAGATACAGGAATAACAGAAGGCCTTGTGAAGACGGAGGCAGGGACTGGACTGATGAGCCACAAGCCAAGGAAGGCTTGGAGCCAACAGAAGCTGGAGAGGCCAGGGAGGATTCTCTTACAGCCTATGGAGGGAATTCAGCTGATACTTTGATTTTGTACTTCTGGCCTCCAGAACTATGAGATAATAAACTCACTTATTTTAAGCCACAAAATTTGAGGTAATTTATTATGGCAGCCCAAGGAAACTAGTACACCCTCCTCTCTACCACCTATAAGTATCTGCCTATGTGTGTGTGGTCAGTTGCTCAGTCATGTCTGACTCTTTGTGACCCCCTGAACCGTAGCCCACCAGGCTCCTCTGTCCATGGGATTTCCCAGGCAAGAATACTGGAGTTGGTTGCCATTTCCTTCTCCAGCGGATCTTCCCGACCCAGGGATCAAACCTGCCTCTCCTTCGTTGCAGGCGGTTTCTTTACCCATTGAGCCACCTGGGAACTCCCCAAGTATCTGGCTAGTAATGTCTCAGTGTTTCATCATGAATGAGTTACTACTTTGATTAAGCAGTTTCATCAGGTGTTGTCTTAAAGTGCAACATTTCTTGAGTAATTAATTCTCTTACTTCAAACCTAAAGAGTTTATGTGGGAGCTTCCTTCAGCACAGGAAAAAGGGGTGGGAGTTAACCCAGAACACCTGGACAGTCAAAGTGAAAGTTTTAAAAAAGATCAAAAGGGACAAAAAAATTTTTATCTATGTTCAGCCTTGATAAAGTCCTACTGACAAAGCCTGAATGTCACTTTAACAGCATTAGTCCAAAGCAATAAAACAGACGTCTTGCAGAAGCAAAAAATAATATTGCCTTAGTCCTTGGCTTGTATTACAGAAAAGTTGTTAGAAAGGTGCTCAGACTAATCCAAATGCCTCATTCTCAGTGCTCAAATGTGTTTGTCATCTTTTAAAGTATTTATTTATTTGGCTGTACCAGGTCTTCGTTATACCACTCAGCATCCTCAATCTTCATCGCAGCATGCGGGCTCTTTGGTTGGTGAGTGTGGGATGTAGCTACCTGACCAGGGATTGAACCTGGGCGCCTTGTATGGGGAGTGCAGAGTCTTAGCCACTGGACTTCCAGGGAAATCCCTGTTTGTTTTCTTAAGTCTGATAAATTAGATGTATTTCATATACATGAAAAAAGACTTTTAAGCTATTAGCAACCAAACAACCACAAAGAGAGCTGGCATATCCCATCGTCTTTCTTCACATTATAGGTGCCCTAGTCTTCCAGCATTTCTGGAGATGCTGTTTAACCAGCTCCCAAGCAAATCTTTCCAATGCCCAATTGCCCTTTCTGTTAAGATGCTTCTCCCAGCTCTAATGGCTAACCTAAATTTCAGTTTCAAGCCATTGCGCCTTGTAATTACTTTCTCAGCCACTGTAAATAATCTGTGCCCTCTATTTTATCTTTCCCCTTTCCCTATGATAGGAACCTGTGGAAAAGGGAGCCGGTTGCCTTGTTAGTACAACAGACACATTGCACCTGCGCAAAATGCAACCAAAAGAAAATCAAACCCTCACTCTTGATCCCTTAGTGAGAAGCAACGTTATTGATCTTTTCCTTTTTCCTATCCTTCAGCTGATCTGAGTGTCTACACTGACATGCTCTAGTGCTGTGGCATTTATGCCATCTTGGGGAATAGCTGTGTAAATGCTCCAGTAATTTTATACATCTTCAGCATACTGTTGTGTTAGAACTTTAGTGTCTGAAGGACTGGGAAGGACAGATTTTCCTCCTCCTCCTCCTCCCCTGACTCTCATGTAATATGAATCAAAATCTTCACTAATTGGCCCTCCTCTTGTGTGGCAACTAGACTTGGTGGCAACCCCTTCTGTGGAAGAGATTTAATGAAGGTGAAAGTGCATGGGAGAGGAGTTGGCAAGCGAATCAGCTATAAGAAACTTGGAGACATAAGTTTGGGATAAGCTGAGATTGGAAACTAAAGAATATTGTTTCAAACACACACACACGTTGGTGAATTCACTTTGCCCTGAATCAAATGTTTCCAAAAATTGAGGAAATTTTAAGTTATTACTGCAACACATAAAAGATGGTTCCGTGATACTCAGTAGTGACTTTTTCCTCCTTGCTTTCTTCGGGAGCTACTAAAAACAAAAATAAATTATCCAAACAGGTGATTTGGGGATTTGCCTTCTCATCTCAGGATTTCACTGAAAAACTCAAAAATTTCTAATAGTAACTTCATTCTCCTGTCTGGCTAAGGATGATTCAGATACAGAGCTCTCCAGAGCCCAGTGTGGGCTCCAAGAGGCAGTGCCAGGAGGGCTCCAGATCAAGCTAAACGAACTAAGCCTGGATCTAGGACCTCCCTGCGAGCTGCTAGTCTTATATGACCTGCCTTCAGAAAGCCACCAGCTCTTGAGACCACAGTAACTTGATTCGAGAATATCTGCCTCATTTAATTTTTACTTTTTTAAAAGAAAGAACTGAAATAAAGTAGAAACAATATGGGAACTATGGGGCCAATTCTCCCCAAATCATGCTGACCCTGCATGTATAGCTAAAGAGTATAGAGGTTCAAGGTAGCTGATGCTACAGACAGCTAGGGCAGTGATGGAAACCATTTGATGCAATCACTGAGGCAGATCAACCCAGAGATGATAACCTTCACTGAACAGGAAAATCAAATGCCCATGACCCCTATCTGCTGAGCTACATTTGGGATGCAGCATTCCCAGACTCAAGCCTTCGCTCTTCCCATGCCCTCCTCCTTACCCTCAACAGATAGAGACCCCTCCAAGCCTAGTCCTCATCTGTCTCCATGTCTGCCTCCCCCATCAAGAACAGAGAGTAGAGTTGTTGCTGTTGTTGTTATTTTACTTCAAACCCCTAGTATCTGACATATACTGGATTCTCAAAACTGGTTTCAAAAATAATCCCCAGAAATGCTGAGCCCATCACAAGAGTAGTGATTAGGAACATGGCTCTGAAACCAGCCTGCTGCTGCTAAGTCGCTTCAGTCGTGTCCGACTCTGTGCGACCCCAGAAACGGCAGCCCACCAGGCTCCCCCGTCCCTGGGATCCTCCAGGCAAGAACACTGGAGTGGGTTGCCACTTCCTTCTCCAATGCATGAAAGTGAAAAGTGAAAGTGAAGTCACTCAGTCATGTCCAACTCTTAGCGACCCCATGGACTGCAGCCTACCATGCTCCTCTGTCCATGGGATTTTCCAGGCAAGAGTACTGGAGTGGGTTGCCATTGCCTTCTCCTCTGCCTAAGTACATTTAATTCATTTCATGGTTATTCAAACTTGGACAAGTCATTAAACCTCTGTAAGCCTCAGGTTCCTTATCTGTAAAATGGGAGAAATCATACCCACCTGGTAGTTCTATTGTAAAGATTAAATGGGATGTTGCCCATAAAGGGCTTAGCACAGCGCCTGGCTCAATAAATGTTAATGATTATTAGCACCGCCCTCAGCACAGGTGCTCAATAAAAACTTGCTGAATTGAAGTCACACCAGTGGGAATGAATAGCAGATGTGAAGGGAGCCTGAGGTTTGTTTTTTTTTTTTTAGGTTTTTCTCACCTCACTATGCACTAGATGACCTGTGAGAATTTTTCTTTTTCTTTCACTTTTTTCTCTTTTCTTTTTTTTTTTTTTTGAGAAATAGGATAGAATAGGGGATAGTTAGGCTCCAGTATTGCTGATCTTCAGTTTTTCATTCAGGGCAGAAAACCAAGTCTGGCAAAGTCAGGCAGATGATTTTCTGAAGAATATGACAAGGCTATTATAAATGCTAAATGAAAGTTGTGTAATGAGCATGAATCTGAATATATTTAAATTTCCTCTAGATCCAGTTATTCCAGCATCATCCTTATATATTTTTTAAGTGGGCTTTTTGCAAATGTGAGGAGATCAAAGCCCTAATAGCAGAATTTCTTCAGGGGTGGGGGTTGGGTTGTGGGTGGGGAGGGGATACACAATTGTCATGAAAATTAACCCCTGAAAATGCACAGGATTTTATTACCCAACGGATGCCGGAGGAGATTACTAGATTTTTAAGGTCTTTGCTATCAAGAGAGCAACCTGCATGCCTGAAATAATTAAGAAGAAACTCAATTATCTAGTAAACTGAAATTTCAAACCACCCTGCTTACCTAAATGAGAAAAGCTGCTTAGACTAAAGCGTCATTACTTCTATTTAGACAAGCCTTAGCAAAGATATACAGGGAGCTAAAGAATGGGACCCCACATTCTTCCCTAAGCCACAACAATGCCTGTTTATGTAAATAGGATTTTCAATAACGGAACGGAATCTGAAAAAAAGTTTTCATTATTGTCTCTGAAAAAATGCAAATGTGGAAGATGAAAGTCAAGGGGCTTTCACTATGATGGGCACTGAATCCCTTAAAATATTTATCCTATGCGAGTCTGAGCCTGGATTCCAAGTGAATCTAAGAAACAAGCCATGACTCTTTTCTCCTTAAAAGGTCTAAGTACAATATGAAGAATCACAAAGGTTTCTCTGACTCTGTGGCAAGTTGAGTGTGTATTTATTCAAAAACTCCATTTTGAAAAGGAAGAAAAGTAGTAGTAGAGATCTATTTACCTTTATCTGGCAGCCCCTTCCAAAATCGGGGCCAAAATATAAATACCCTTGTCTCCATCATCATCACCATCTGACAATCAAACACTCCTGCCGCATGACCATAACAACTTCCAGGCACAAACTAAAAGCTCATTAAAGACTATATGAAGGCTATTTATAGAAGAACTAAACAAAGAAGGAAAGGACTACTAGCAAAATTAATTAGACTGTTCATGCTTTTGACAACTATTAACTATTTGTTTGAACTCAAGTGTCCCGCTCCTTTACTGACAGGTATTGATGACCATAGCGATGCCACATTTCCAGAGTTTTTAACTGACCCTGTGGTTTTTTTGGTTCAAGAACTCAGGTTTTGACCTATACTCTGTATATCAGCCTTCCTGTTGCTGTTTAGGCAGCTGATAAGAGGCAGAAATCCTTCTTGCTCATTAGGCCATTAGCTGCTGTTAAGCAAAGGGCTCAGGGAGGGGGTGTTCAGTGGCCCAGAGGAATGTGTCAAACTCCACATATAAAGCCAGCCCCAATTTGGGGTTAAGAATTTAACCTTAAAAGGTTGACAAGTCATAAATTTGCCTGAGGTTCATATATATGTGTGACTTTCACAGTTTATATTTCCTCGCCAGGACTCAAAGTCAAAACATGCCCCTGATTAATGAATGGTACTAATTGTTATTCCGGACTTGAGAGCATTAGTCTTTATCCAAAATATTTTCTTAAAAACATACAATCTCATGCTTAAAACTCTTCTGGCTTTGGGGAGTTTGGATAACTGGTCAGGAAAAAAAAATAGGAAGAGGAGCCTAATGTTATCTGTTACTCAGTGCTACCATTTTGGTAGTCAAGATTGACTGAAAAGCTTCCATTTCACTGTGTCCATCAAGCAAAGTGCAAAGGAATGTCTTCCAAATCTAAACATGTGAGATAAAGCAACCATCTGTGAGTCCACACAAAAACTGAGCTGGGGCCTGGGGTGGTGAGGAGGTTGGCGGGGAGGGCTAAAGTATCTTTAAGCACATTTTGTCTAACTTATCTTGTTAAATATTTATACATAACTGCATAACCTAACAACCTTGGCCAGGCTTGGAAGAGATAATAGATATAGGACAAACCCAAGATCCCCAAAGTGTAAACACACAGAAAAAAAATACCACAGAATACTCCAATTGGAATACACTCTGTAACCTGCAGTCAAATTTGAAACTAGGCCACTAAAATCCTACAAATGAAACAATGTCCTGAAATGTGATCCCTTCATCACGGAAAAGCAGACTACAGTTTGGTTAGCCTACAAGGTAGGTGGCAGTTCTACCCCATGGCTCCCTTAACCCGAGAAAAAGGAAAGGCATTCCATGTAAGAACAGAGATGCAATTTGCATTCATTGAGAATTATGACAAAGTAAGAGTGAATGTAAACTATATTGCAATGATCAGAGGTATTCAAGTCAGATATATTTAGCCTTGTTCTATCTGTACAAGAAGCCTCTTAACTACTCAGAGTTCTTAGAAAGTGGAGTGTAAATTCATCAGTGCACATTTTAGACCTCTTCATTTCCAAACTAAGGAAGTGAATTTCACAATAGCCCAAGAGAAGTAACCAGGTGCCCCAACCCAATATGTGGGCAGAAACGCAAAGCCTGCTTTCTCTCCAGAATCACTGAGGGCAAGCGGATGTGGAGGAGGCAGAGGAAGACAGGGGGAAAGATGGGGATAAAAGGAAATCAGAAGCAATAGGAAAAGGAAATGCCACTTTAAAAATAGTGAGGAAAATACAAAGCATTCCACTCATCTTTTAAGAGAACAAGAAACACAAAACCATTCAATAAATATAACAAACCATAAAACACCTTCTGTTCTAAACTATCACCACTTGAAAGAGCGTGCGGGTGGGAAAGAGGAAGGCGAAAAAGGAAGACTAGCACACCCAACACTCACTCTTGCCCTTACCGTGGGTGTCAGAGGGAACTCGGGCTACTTATCACTCCTCTATGGAATGCTCCTGAGCTTGGGGGAATTTGTTAGTTGGTAAAACATCATGCGGCCACCAAGACCTCACTTGAAAATAAACTGAATATTGTTGAGGGGGGGGGGAAGACTCTGAATAACAATAAATGTTGATTCCAACATCACCTTCAGGCATTGTGAATGAGGCAACCTCACTCTCTCAAAGAACAAAACGGCAATCTGACAGCTTTTGAAGGCCAAAAGAACCTTCAGGCGACGTTATTAAATTGACCCACAGCACTGAAGTTTCAAAGGCAAGAAATGACTTGGGTTTTAGAAATTAACACTTGTATAAATCCTTCAGAATTCCGTGGGGAAAATAAACCTTATTTCAGAAATAGACTTTGAAGTTTGAAAACAAAGCAGAAAATCTGTTTCTGAAAACAGAAGGGACTATTTTGAAACACTGAGCACAGTTCTCCTGTGGCTCTTTGAAACTCCTCACAGACTCCACTCTGACTTCTGGAGAAGACACACCACAGAATGCAGAAAAAGAGAACGTGGGGTGGGGTGGGGGGACCATTACTTCCCTAGAGCATGCGCATGCTCAGTCTCCTCTGACTCTGTAACCCCATGGACTGCAGCCCACCAGGCTCCTCTGTCCTGGGGATTTCCCAGGCAAGAGTACTGGAGTGGGTTGCTATTTCCTCCTCCAGGGCTTTTCCCTGACCCAGCGATGGAACCTGTGTCTCCTGCATTGGCAGGCGGATTCTTTACCACCACGACACCTGGAAAGCACCTAGATTCTCCAGGCAAGAAGACTGGTGTGGGTTGCCATTCCCTTCTCCAGAGGATCTTCCCGACCCAGGGGTCGAACCCGGGTCTCCTGCATTGCAAGCAGATTCTTATGAACTACAGGAAGTTCCTAGTTCCCCAGAGTAAGAGCAAAATAATCACAAGAGATACTGCCTCTGGCCACATTAAATTAAGTCAAGGCCTAGACTATAGGGGAGCGAAGACTATTTTCCAAACTAGTCGTAGTTATTAGCAAATGAACAAAGATCCTGTAGGCTCTCTCTAGTCTACTCCTTCTCACTTTCTTACACCCCTACAACCTCTCCCTCTCCTCCCAGACTCTGAATCTCTCCTTCCCCCTCCTACCACTCTCCTTTCCACCCACACAGCTAAAGCAGAGCACAAACTTGAGAAGTCAAAAGAACAATGATCTATTATATGCAAGACCCTCTCTTAAGTGCTCCAATGTTCTTACCCTCAAGGAGTTTATATATGCATACAAGTAACCTGGGGGAATCCTGTTCAAAAAAAATAGAAATTCGGATTCAGTAGGTCTGGGGTGGCACCTGAGATTCTGCTTTTTTCTGTTTTGAAACCCAGATTCTACATTTTCTTACAAGCTCCCAGATGCTGCTGATGCTGCTGGTCCAAGGGCCACACTTTAATGAGCAAGGATCTAATAAGAAACAAGTATATAAATAATTACAAGAGCAAAGAAGAACCAAGGCCATAGAAGTTCATTGATTACAGGGTTCAAAGGGACAATCACATCTAGTCTTGGGGAATCATAAAGTGATTCATGAAGAACATGACATTTCACTGACACCTTGAAAAATGGGTAAGACGGCCACAGGCACCAAAGAGAGGAAGATAGTCAGGTGGTCTTTAAGTAAAGGCTTGAAGGCAGACAACTACAGGACCCTCTCAGTAATGAGTTAGCAGCCTGTTATGCTTAAATAGAGGGCACACATGTCAACAGGATAAGAGTGAGAGGCAAGATGGAGGCAGACTTGCAGGACTCAGCCGTCTGATTTGGATGTGAGATGTATAAAAAGAGAGGTCAAAGGTGATTTCAAGGTTTCAAGTTAGGTACTGTGCAGAGATGCTATTACCAGAAATAAGAATGTTGGAGAGAGGCAGGTTTATGCAGATAGAAAAAGAAAATGATGGACTAATTTTTACTGTGTTGAAAGTGAAGCACTGGCAGGACTTCTGGATGGAGATACCCAACAAGCAACTGGGAAATACTGAACTGGACAGCAAGGAAGAGGTCAGGTTGGAAAGAGATGGGGGAGTCATTCAAGCAGTGAAGATAATGAAGTCATGGGAATGGTTGTGGGAATGAACAAAGAGAACAGAAAGGGCAAAGGACAAACCCGACTGGAACACTTGTGTCTAATGAAGGGTGGGAGGAAGAGCATAAACAAGCAAAGACAGAATCAGTTTTACAATTAGGGAAAGCCAGAGTGTACAGTATCACAAAAGTCAAAGGAGGGTGGGAATTTAGGACAAAAACTTTATATCCATCCAGACCATATTCTTTCCCCTCATAATACAGTGTGAATACTGGAAAGAGCATGAGCTATGGAGTGAGACTAATCTGGATGTAAATCCTGGCTCCACTACTTAAACAACCTTGGGGAAAGGAAACATTTCTGGGCCTCAGTTTCTTCATCTGTAAAATGGAGATGACATTACCTACCTTTTAACTTTGCTGTGTAGACTGCATGAGAAATTAAACATAAAACAAGTGACATCCAGTAGGCACTCAGTGAATTGTAATCTCCATGCTCTTGTGCCCTTTCAAACTAGTACATCAAACAAAGTAGACTCAAAAAGCTACTGAAGAACAAGGAGTTTCAAGCTTACGTTGAATGAAAATGGTAACCTCAGCAACAGAGAAATTAAAGAAACCATTTTGCCAGAGAAACAGAAAAGTATACAACCCTCCCCACCCCCACCAACCAAAAAAAATTCCCATCTCCATAGACACTTGGGAGGGAGGTTCAGGAGGAAAGGGAAATAACGTATGCTTGTGGCAGATCCATGTTGTTATATGGCAGAAGCCAACACAATATTGTGAAGCAATTATCCTCCAATTAAAAATAAACAAAGAAAAAGGAAAAGACCAGCCCAATTACATAAGTATTCCTAGTATTTGCCTGGAACCACATGTTTCAAAGACTCGTCAGCAGGGCCCAGTATAAAATGGAATCGAGACCAGAGCTCCAAAGCTACACACAGTTAGAACTTTCTTTCTCTTCAAAGCAGGAGAGCCAGAGGGACCTCCAAGTTGGAACCAAGCAGATCTGTGGAACTCAGAACCTGCTGACAGTTTATGAGTGGCTGAATTGTTTGCACATAAGATATATAAAAACAAAGCTTTACCAATGTAAATGTAAGGTATGACTGTGAAAGACCACCCATCGCTAAGAGTTAACAACAACTTTCAAACAGTTTAAATGACACACATAATTATTAATCATTGCTATCAAAAATAATAGAAGTCTGATCCGTTGCTTCTAATGTATTTTTCTACATAGAAGTCCGTGTGTGTGTGTATGTTGGAGGACATTATCTTTTTGCAAAGTCTTGCACTATGACAACATATACTCATACTTTTAATCAAGAGAGTTCTTAAAGTCTTTGGATGGTTTTTTTGTTTGTTTGTTTTTCCTGAAAAATCACCAGATGTTGGCGAAACACTTTAAGACATGTCACATGCAAAAGCCTGGAAAATATCATCCACACCCATGAGTTCCAACTTGAGCCTATATGCAAATGATTCGCAATCCTGCTTCTCTGGTACTCCAGAAGAGTATATATACTCTTTCCCCGTGATCTCATCTATCTATCCCCAGTTTTAAGTTACCATCTACATGCTGATAATGTCCAAAGAGATACCTCCAGCCCTGACTGCTCTCTATGATCCAAAACACAAACTCAACTACCTACCAGGCATTTCTGCCCAATGATCAAAGGACCCCTCAGACTCAACCTGTTCAAAATCAAATTCATTATTTTACCCCTCAAAAACACGTTCCTCCTATGTTTGACTCATTCATTTAGCAAATATTTACTGAACACCTATTATCTGCCGTGGCCCACCACCCAGCAAAACTAGAAGTTCTAGACTCTCCCTTCTATCCTCGTAACCAGTCAACAAGTCATGTCTATTCTACTTCCTCTATTCTCTCAACATGATCTTTTATTCTCCTATTTACTGCCCTGCCTTTTCACCTGCGTTATTAAAACTCTCTGCCACCACTCACTCTCCAGTTATCTCCATACTGAATAGTGTTTCCTCTTAAAATGTTTTCAAGGCTCCTCATCATCCTTGGATACAGTTCATCAAAATTCCTTAGCATTTCCTACCTACTTCTCTTGTTCATCTTTCCTCTACTTTTCCCACATCTGCACTCCAAACAATCCAAACTAGTCCAATACAACAAATGTCTCATTTTGTCTAGTAACTCTGTACCTTTGCATATACCTTTACAGGACAGCCCACTTAAGGCAACTGGTTACCCTCTTCCATAATTCAACAGCAACCAGATCCCCACAGGGCACCCAGCTCATCACACTGCCTTGACATCCATAGTTTTCCTTACTGACGCCCTCCCTAAGCAGTGGTTTTATCTTATTCATCAGCTCCTAGCTCGCTACCTGGCATAGAATCAGTGCTCAATAAATGTTGGTTGAAGAATGAATGAAAAACTTGCAATATTTACTCAGAGATAGCATACAAAGTTCATTATTAATAGATTCATTTTCTGAGAATTCCCATCTGTTTTTCAAAATAGTTAAATGTGGCTCCCCAATAAAATCACTCCATGAAACCTAAATTGAAAAGTATCTCTTGGGTCATGGTCTCATTTCCAGGGAGCTCAATATGCAATTCAGCCAGCGCTAGAAGTAGTTCTCCAAAATGAGCCAAATTCATAGTATGGGTTAACCATCACAACTTGAACAAGGATCATATATCTGTACTTAGAGAAATGATGGAACTCAATAAATGACTAGTAACTCTATATCAGTGACAATTAGATCTGCAACATTTTGGGGTGAATCCAACTGAAAATGGTTTACTCAGGCGCTGAAAAGCTGTATCCCCTTAGTTCTTCCTAGTGTAGGTTAGGCTTATTCTCTGGATTATTAAGGATGGATAGTTATAGGGATATTTTACATGTGTGTATGTACAAGTATACACATATGTATGGGGGCTGTTGGAACCAAGCAGATCTGTGGAACTCAGAAACTGCAGACACTTTGAGTGGTTGCATTGTTTGTACATTAAGATATAAAAGCAAAGCTTTCATGACACAAATGCAAGGTATGATTGTCAAAGACCACCCACTGCAAAGAGTAGCAACTCACAACTTTCAAACAGTTTAAATAACACATAATATGAATTGTTGCTATCAAAATAATAGAAACATATATTTATACATATATAATCTATTAATATATACATAAAACATATACAAATACCACATTCAGATAAAGCTGCAACTAAAATCTCTCTACTTGTCAAACTTCAGTTTTTAAAGAGGGGCAACAAGGCTCCCAGGGTCACAAAGAATAGAAAAATATGCTTCAACTTCACCACCCTCCTTCCTCAGTCTCTGCTACAAATCAATTTAGAAAATGAAACATTCAGAGAATCAGTGTTTCTCTAGGTACATAGCATCCTGAGGGTGTCCTGGGTGGTGTTAGTGGTAAAGAACCCACCTGCCAATGGAGGAGACTTAAGAGACTTGGGTTCGATCCCTAGGTCAGAAAGATCCCCTGGAGGAGGGCATGGCAGCCCACTCGAGAATTCTTGCCTGGAGAATCCCATGGAGAGGGGAGCCTGGCGGGCTACAGTCTATGGGGTCACACAGAGTCAGACACAGCTGAGAGGCTTAGCACACATGGCATCCTGGGATGTCATTTGACAGTGACAAAGTCCTCCAAACTAGGTCTTTATGTATTTACTCTTACATTCTTTTCAACTTTTAATAATAACTGTACAAGGCACTCTGCTCACCATTCTAGAGGATACTGTGACAATCAAACATGACTCCTACATTCAGTGAGCACAGGGTCTATCAGAGGCTATGAATAAACAATGAACTTCAAAATCATGGATACTAAGTAAGAAGTACAAATAAGGTAATTCTGGGAGCCGAATGTAATTGGGGCATACCTCTGTATTGTCTCTGCACACGTGTTAATTTCCATGTTCAAATGTTTCCCCATCCTTTTTAGTCTGTTATGTGTGAGTCAACTTTCTGATACATACCAGAGGGAGGGCTTTTACCTACTCCCTGTATCTGTCACCCTAACTTCTCCTGGCTTCACCATGTTTCCCTCAGCTTCAATCATCCAAACCAAAATTTGACAAAGAGCAATGGAGAATCCCAGGATGCCATGATACACACTGGAAGTACCAGTATGCAGAGTTTAGGAGACAGAGAACAGAATCATAATTAAGAAGGAAACTATTCAAATCTAATATTTTTAAACAATCATGATCTTTTTCTCTTTTCCCTTCTATACTACTTGGGCCTGTATCTGCAAGAACATCGCCAGCCAACTTTAAAAGGATGCCCTAATGCATACAGAAATTAAGAGGACTTTCATAAGGCCCTTTATACTACTTCAATAAAATTCCCATGGCTGCAAATCCACTTTGAATTATGTCCTTTCAGATGTACATTTATGAAGCTTGATGTTATAAGTAAGATACAGCAAACACTGAAGAAAAACTGATATACATTTAGTATATGTTTCTGTAACTGACACCAGTTGCATTATTTTCACACTACATACTACAGATCTGTAAAGTGAAGTTAAATGTATGCATTTATGTAATATGCATTTATGTACATGTAGACATATTAAATTTATTTTTAACTACTTAAAATAACCTTGTAAACAAGTATAAACTACTTACCTCTTGTAAGTCTTGGCTATTCTACTTTCTCCAGGGAGTTATAGTACAGCGAAACGCATTAAACCAATGTCCTTTATCACTTACCTATAGGCAACAAATGGATTTTTGACCTGAAAAAGTAGTTCCTTCTTTAGAAATTTTAGTATATTAGTAAAAATAAATCAACTACTTAAATAATGGTTTTATGGAAATTTTATGGTTACAATACATTTATAATTCCATTTATTTATTTAGCCTACAAATTTTATTGAGTACCTGTTATTTGCACTATGCACTATGCTAGACACTGGGGATACAAAGATAAAGCACAGCCCCTATAACCCTAAGAAAATCACAATCTAGTAAGGAGATATAAATAATTACAAACACATACCTTAAAGATACCAGAATCAGGATTTCTAATTTTCCAGTAATAAACTTATATTCAAAAGGCAGATTCAAAAAAGCCAATTAAAATTCTAAAGTTTTGCTGAATTTATAAGAAATAAATGCATGCTTCATTGTGTAAACTTTGAAAAATACTGAAAACTCTCAAAATTTCCACTTCTGAGAAATGTACATCTTTCAACTTTCAGGTGAATGCTTGGAATCCAGTGGGTGGAGATTTCATTTACAATCGCTTTCTCTGTCCCTTTTACTGCCACTTTCGCTTGTATTTTATCTGTCTTCCTATCAATTATTTATCAATATAAGCCTATTAAGTACACTTCAAAGAGCTTAGTAGATTTACTAATCTAGCATATAAATGCAATTTCAGCTACTAGACGTAATTAACTGTTCAGAACACTAGCAACACATTTTGGTCTTAACATTGACTCCTTTTTATTCATGAGAAAAATACACAAACTCTCAAATAAGGCTATAACTTGGAATTGCGTTCCCTGTTAATCAATCTGGATTCATTTTTATTTAAAAATGGCAAACTAGTATTTCTAATGATTAGCACTTGGATAGTTAATATTCAATTGGCCTAATCTGAAGAAGAGAAGTAAATCTTTACATTGTCTGTTCAACAGGCATTCAAGAAAGACTATAATGTTCGAGTGAGCGTTTTCCGCTCACACACAGCATTTCAAAAGGCACGTTTTCTCTGCTGATAATGCTCACCTTCAGGATGCTTTGTGAATCACATTTTTACTGTCATTATGTTTCAGGAGATAAACTCCCATTACTTTATGCTCTTTCTAAAGCCAGTTGGGGGCCCATGACTTGGACTCTTATTTTCTGGTACTCATTTCTTAATGGAGTGCTCGGGATCCTGTTTCAAGCCTGACAACTTGCTAAACATGGGCAGAAGAGGGGGAGTTTTTCAGTACACACTTTCCATTAGACCTTAGATTAACAAAAAACACCGAACCCGCTTAGAAGCTCAGCTAGGGCTGACGAGATGCTGGCTCCTAGTTTGATCTCTGGAATTGAGGCTGTGCACAAATTCTGATTCCAGGTTACAGAAACCTGTGAGGTACTTCAACAGGCCCATGCATGTGTTATAGCTCAACTCTCAAATATGGTAATGTCAACATTAGTGAGAAAGGTCTAGCTGACATTAAATCAAAGAGAGTTTGATTTAAGAGATGTCTTACAATTTATGTGCTATAATAATTGTTGATCTTTAATGATACTAAGCCAGTCATAACAATGTTGCTAATTTCAATTTGTTCTCTGAGTACTCAACCTTAATCTCAACCTTAATAAGCCCTGCCTGATGGTAAGAGTCGCCAGCTAACTGAGGTAAGCCTGAATCAGTCTCCAGTCAAAATATATGCGGCTTGAAGTTTGTCCACATACCCCAATATGTCTCATAAAAATTTGGACTTAGACTTTAAGTAAGATGACATATAGCTTAAGAAAGGATTTGAGAGTTTCATCAAAGAAAACATAATGATCTAAAAATGCTATTATCTATTATTTACGAAACATGCTACGGTACTCTTAGCATTGGGCTCCACACTGCATCAAATGCAGTGCTTTCCCTTTAAGGAGCTTATAATCTAAAACATACAAATAACCATATGCAGAAAAAAGCTAGAGATCAGAGTAAAAGGAAGCATTCACAAAAATGTACAAATTCAGCATGCCAGAACTTTTCAGTTGAGCAATATGATCCCCAGTGAAATTCTTTCCAAATGATGTATCATGTGCACAAGTTATAAGTGATTATCTTCAATTTTCTTAGAAATGAGTAATAAGATACCTCTTAAGACCCATGCTTTTGTATATGCATCAAACACTAGAGTTGGTGTGGTCCTATTGATAGCTGCCATTTAAAGAGAAAACATATTTTCTGTCTTTTCTCATAGCAGACAAATCCGGACCTCTTTTCTCCCAGGTTGGTAATAAGCAGCCTCCTTCTAGGCTACAGTGAGCAGCAAGCATTGCAACTCTAAAGATGGAAGCAGCAGAATGCTCAAAAATATTGCATCAAAATATGGGATACAACCTACCAGCCCATAAGAAAAAAACCACATTGCCAAACTGACACCATCTGTGTCATCTAACATGCATCGAAATCTTCTTATGCCTGTATTTCCTAATGCTTACAAACAGAATTTGCTCCAAGAATTAAGAAAACTCTTTTTAAGATGGCGGCCCTATTAAGCGACTTCTCCCTATCTCCCACTTCATCTCTTCAGGTTTTTTTTTTTTTTCCATTGACCAGGCTGGCTATTGTGACCATTTCAGCTAATTTCCTGAAGGTATTTTCTAGCCCTTTTCACCCTATTTAATCCTACAAGTTTCCTGAGAAGCCTCTTTACTCGTATGCTCCCCCACTAGCCTGTGAGTGTCTTGACAAAAGAGACTATGTCTTCTTCCTCTGGGCACCCCCAACACCTAACAAGAGAGCCTGCCAAGGAGCAGGCAATCTGAGATTCCTTTCAAGCCAAGGTGCTCCACCGATCATCAGCCATCTCCTCAATCAGACTGATGCTTCCCTCTAAGTACATCTCGGTACCAATCATCAGAATTAGCGTAATAAATGTATTCAGACCACATCTGAGCAAGTTCGCCAAACTAGTCCAAAGTTAGTGCATGGTAATACGACTTTTCCAAAGTTTCAACAAATCACCTGCTCACTCAAATGTCTAGTGCAATCTCAGGGGAGAGAAACCCTTCCACGCCTCACTTATTCTCTCTCCCGGCTTTAGCACCACTAACAGCTTCCAACTAATTGGGGAGCCACAGCTGGCAACCCGGATGAGATTGCTAGCTCTCATACTTTAAAACAACAGCAACGAATACCAAACTCTCTTTTTTCAAGAATGTTGATTTTTATTTTTATGTTGTTTCATCTATTTTGAGAAACTCCAAGTCGATTTTGGCTCTTCAAGGCTGCCTTTTACCCATACAGGCATTTGGCCTTCTGGATTGGTTCTTGCACTTTCCAAGGCCCTCTAAGGCAAGATTCCTCAATCTTCTGGGAGTTGCAACACTACCACGGTTTGTTTTTCTCATTTCCCTCCATTCCCTTCACCACCACCACCCCCCTCCAAAAGTGGTGTATGGCATTCATAAAGTGAATTACACTTGATTTTTGTTTAGAGGAATTTTTTTCAGACTTCTGTAACATTCCCTTGAGACAATTGGAAACATCATTGTCTGATTACTAGCTCACTTTCCTTGCCTAAAATTGTATCCATTCTTGATTGCGCCTGTGGGTAGGTTAAGCAAAACAAAATAAACATCTAGACTTATGAGCTCATTGGCTTTTTTTCTGAATTTTTCTAAATTAAATAAGGGCAAAAGAGCTGCACTGAAAGTCAGTTATATGGATTTTTCTGCCAAATGCTAACTGTGTGCCTGGTTTCCATCTGTGGTGCTTTCCAAGTTACAAATCCTTTTTTTTTTTAAAAAAGTGAGGTATGAAAAGATCTATGGATTTGGGGGACATGCCATTTAGAATTGCTATCCTGTGTGTTTGAACACTAAAAAAAAACGGGAACACGAGATTGTAGGGCTTTAGATCAACTTTGTGGAAGTCTAGTGTAGTCCTTCAGCACCAGTGATTTATTTAGGCTGGCCGATTTCAAATGCTATTTAGTCTCATCCATATTAGCATAAGAAATGTACCTTCTCCACTCTAACCCAATTCTGCTAATGGTCGAAGTTAGCAGTCAATCCCAAATGCTCCCCCTAAGTGACACAGGACATTCTTGAGGATTTCTCCTTACTGTGACCAAATCTCATTTTATCTGGGACAAAGAAAGCTTTAATGCAGTTAATACAGTGGAGCGGGCATACTGAACATGGCTTAAAATATAGATAGGAGAAAAAATGTCAAGCGGTCATCATGATGGTTCTTAACTATCAAGTAATTTGCAGCTCTTTTTCAATTTCCAACCACTGAATGACAGCAGCAAATCACACATTTATTCATTTTGAAATTATGCACTTGCCATTGTATTTAAGTCCGCCATTATCATCTCTTCTCTGAAATACCGATGAGCTCTTTCCACACACGGACATTAGGATTTTCACCATGCTTTCTGTATCTACAAAGATCGTATTTGCCCAACTAAAGTTTGGGACACATGGTTTTATGCCAGGGCTATTGGAAATCTGCACTGCCTCCAAAAATCCAGGCTATATGGTAGCTGTGTGGGTATCATCCACCATATTTGAAGTTTGGCTTTGCTCCAGGGCGAGTCAGAACAGTGCCTGCCATATAGAAGGGTTAAATAGAAGTGAAGTAGAAAACACAGGGTTTATAGAACATGATTTTTCCTATAGAGTTTGGGAGATACTTGAGGAAAATGAAAAATCTCCATCACAAGTCCCTGTTCTCTACATGGAATATGGCCATCCTTAGGCTAGGAGTAAGGGAACTTTTAAGAAGGGAGCCCAGGCCAAATCTCATACACACGGTGTGTGGGCCCTCCCAATACTTTTATACAGATGCTGCAAAGAGGCAGGCAGCCAGAGATCTGGGGGAGGGCAAGGGAGGGTGAGGGCCTGTTTGAGTCTCTGTTGAGGGCGTTGCTAAATGAATATCTGTGCATTTCCTCTGGTCTTTTTTCCTCTTTTAAGTACAATCTTTACTCCTTGGCTTCAAATCCGCCCAGTGTGGCCCCAGCCCCAACCTTGGACCGATTCATCTTGTGGGGGCTCATCCTTCGAGTACCAATTTTTACATTATCAACAAAAGCATGTCTCTGGCCTTAGCAATCTAATTACCACGGCACATCGAGGGGAGAGAGATTCGCCCGCTGTTTCAGCTCTGTGGAACTGATTCATAGGTTGCCCCTTACAGCTCCTGCACACGCCCACGTGGTATGTTATTAACACTTAACAGTGGAAGAGGTAGTTTTACCTTCCCGTAGAGCAAAATCCTGCAAAGCAATATTTAACGTATGTGCAAATGTATTTCAGTCACCAAAAAGGGTGACCAATTACCTTTGCAACTAAACAGCAGGCTCGCTTGGCTCTTTTCATCCACCTAAAGAAAAGGCTGAGGGCGCGCTGGCTGCCTAGGTAACCTCCCGCTAGTGAACGCTAGCCGACAGCACCCACAGGGCGCGCATCACATTCACAACTTGGCCCAAACAGCAGGCCCGCCTCCCTGACTTGTTGAGAGCCACGAGCCAAGTTTTGGCGAGGGCTGCTCCCCGATCCCTCGGAAGCGCGGGACGCGCGCCTTGGTGGATGCATGGGTGGTGAAGAGACCCCGGAAGCCACAAACGTTTTATGGTTAGTGAATACAACCAGCCATTTCTTAGAGAGCACCTCTGATAAATTAACCTGTTTGAAGCCGACTCTTCTTGCCTGCATTGTCAGTGTAGCAACTTGTCCTAATTGGATTCTAAGGCAGGCTTTTAGGACTCCAACCGTGGGACAGTCAATCACACAAGGCTATTAATATTCATCTGTTGACAGCGGCAGCGCTCAGGGAAGGTTAAAATATGCCCTTACAACACGATCTGCTTGTGCTGAACAAAAGGCAAGCGTTCAGAAACTTTCCTCCACCTAAAATCATCTTCCCTTCAGGGTCCAGCCTGTCAAGAAGGCAGATGAATTTGAGAAGGGGAGGAGTTAAATCATCTTTGGACTCTTGCTCCCCGGCCAGCAGCATGGTTTTGGAAACGATTTTGCCAGCCTAGAGAACAGACGCTGTTTTGAAGGGAAAAAGCTCAGTCCTCCTCATTTGGGGGACCCTCTTACTCAAAGTTTCCCTCCGCGTGTCTTTACCTGTCACTGCGGATTCGGAGATCTGTCCTCAACTTTGCTTGCACTTGGGCCCGCGAGCCTCGGGAACCCAGGCTGCAGAAAGGAGGGCGTGAGGGCAGGTTGGGGAAAGAATGGCTGGAGCCGCGGTCCAGCTGAGGCTGAAATTCCGGCATGTAAGTGTGAGCGAGGGTGGCAAATTCCCGAGGCACTAGCTCGGATGTGCGGCGCCAGTTCGCCGAAGCTAGGAGAACCAACTCCAGCCTTCCCGCCCTGCCCCCCTCCCCAAAAAAATGGGCGCCCGCTAGGAGGCCATGCTCGCCGTTTCAACCACTCGCATCTTCGCTGACAGCCCAGCGAGCCTGGGAGATGCGGACACGGTCCACATATACCCTTCTTCTCTTCCTCGGGAGACCTGGCCGGGCTCGAGCGCGGGGACCACTCCCAGATACTCAGCCGCTGGGCTCACGATCGCGGCCCCGCAGGGCTAGCGCGCTCGGGTTACGGCCACCATGCGCCCCTTGGCTCACCGCCCGGCGCGGGGAATGCGCGAGGGACGACTCCTCACCTGGCACCGGGGTTTCAGGCACCCATTTGAGTCCGGGCTGCAGTCTCTGGAAGAAGGAGCGGACCTGGTGACAGGTGGCGTCCGGCGGCGGCGGCGGGGGCTGCGCCTGTCCCGGGCAGTCCAAGCTGAGCAGCATCGCCACCACCAAGCACGCGGTGCGCACGGTCCCTGCCATCCTGCTTCGCGGGGAGCGAGGAGAGAGTGGGAAAGTGGCAGCGGGGGCGAGAGAGGTCCCAGGACTCAGCAAGCCTGGCAGTGGCCCTAAGGAGCTGGAGACGTGCCGCTACCCAGCCGCTGCAAAAGTTTCCTCGCAGCTACCTGGGCGCTGGGCGAGGGCGGGAACTGCTTGGTGGCTCGGGGCGGGGCGGGGCTGATCGTATTGGGGCGGGGCGAGGAGGGACCAGGCGGGGCGGGGCGGGGCGGGGCGAGGCGAACTGCGCGGCCAGTGGGCGGCGGTGGCCGCGTGGCCAGCCTGTGGGCGCGGGGCTGCGGGAACTGCTGGGGTACCGCAGTGTTGAGATCCCGCAGGAGCTGCGCGAGAGGAGGACGCGGAGCGAGTGCGGTGGCTCCTGGCCGCCCAGCCCAGCTGCCGGCTCGCCGCCGCTCTACACAGGGCGCTCTGGCATAACTACTGCAGAGGGGCTGCAGGCTGGGGCGCGCTGATTGGCTTCCCAGCAGCCGTCCCCTCTGACTGGCTCTGAGAGAAGTTCCCCAGCCTCACTCCTCCTTCCCGCCGCTCATTGGCCTACAGCCGAGTGGGCTTTTCCCTTTAGGATTTTTGCAACCTCTCCATCCTTCCTTGGGGTGTGTGGAGGTCCCTGGCCTCGTACCCCCTCTCCCAGCCAGGTCCAGCTCGTCTCTGGCCACCAGAGCCTCCCAAGAGGTCTTCCTTCTCCGCACAAAATCCACCTCTTCTTCCTGCTCTCTGAGGGGCTTCCCTCGATTCTTTTTTTCCCAACGCAACTCACAAACCTACCCCACAAATAGTCACATTCAGGGCAGCTGGGGACCGCTGGCGGAGGGGGGTGGTTCACACCTGCCTCATCTTTGAATACTATAACTAAAAATCTGACAGCCCGTGGGGTTTAATTTAATAGAAGCACACAAAGTCAGAGAAGGCACCTGATCCCAGGATGTTAAAAGAATGCTGTAAAGTAGCCCCTGGTGACCCTTCATGAAGCAAAGCACAACTGGTGACAGACAACAAGATAACCTGAGGCTTAAAGTCAGCCTAACTCATTAGAAAACCGTTTCACACAGCAGATTCATTGAGCCAGAGCTAGCCTGTTTGAGAGGTCTCCTACCCCAAATCCCACCTCTCTTGCTTAAATTTCATCATTTGAAATCCGGTTCTTTGAAAATCAAATACCTCTCAGAGGAGAAATGCATTTAGTCATTACCCATAAGTAGGGATCTTTAACTAAGTAGAGATCTTTAACTCCCATATTCTTTCTAGTGGCTCACACACACCTTAGCACAATGCCTGGCACATAGTAGGAACTCAGTAAGTATTTGTATAATGAAATGACTTAACACCTCAGTGTGAATTAGTTTACCATCTGATCCTGTTGTCTCTGATCTAGGGAGAAGCAGGTTCAGATAAAGAAAAGAAAAGGAGAGCCTCCACCCCAGGAATTCTGCAGTGAGTGCCAGGCCATGGAGGAAGAGGTTGTGTGCCAGAACTTGGGGGCTGAGAAGAGAGGCAAAGGAAAGGTAGGTGACTGAGGGGCTCATTCATTCATTCAATAACAAATATTTGAATTGCTGCTACGTGCCAGACACTGTGAGGTGCAAACAATGAGATACAAAGATTAACTGTTGGTACCTGACCTCAAAGATCTACGGGTCTTGTGGGAAAGACAACCAAACAGAAAAATGTCAACCCAGCATGTGGTAAGTGCTAACATGGGGGCAAATGCAAAGTTCGAAGAGGTGAGAAGGCAAGCCACAGAAAGCTTCCCAGAAGAGGTGATATCCTAAATTCAGGCTTGAAAGACCAGTAGGAGTTGAGGTGAGAAAAGAAAATGGGGGAGGGTGTCAGGGGGAAAGAAGCAACATGAACAAAGATTCTGACAGGAGAGAGCATGACCCAGTTAGATGATGGGAGGTGCAAGTAAGGGTCTCAGGCCAGGGAGTTAGGGAAGCTAAAGCAGCAAACGTAAGCAAGGGTCAGATTATGAGTCCCCAAACCATGCAAAGGAGCCTGGGGAAGCACTGAAGGAACTTCTAAGCAGGGGGTGATATGATCCTGTTTGCCCTATGAAAATATCTCTCCAGAAACATTGTGGGGATTGACTTGGAGAAGAAAGCAGATTGGAAGCAAGAGGCTGTGAAAATAATCCAGACAAGAAATGATAAAGTCCTGTGGCAGAGGAGACTTGGAAGGGGAAAACACTACTGGAGATATTTAGGAGATAGAATTTAAAAAGGCACCGGGTGGATGTGGGGGTTGGGAGAGAGGGATTCAAGGACGGAAGGCTCATTCATTCTTTTTCAACAAATATTTGAGTGCAGCCTACGTCTCTGGCATTCTTCTCCTACTTCATAATTTTGCCTGGGGCTAGGCCTGCGCCTGCATTGAACATTTGACAAATGACATATCCACTTTAAAAGAAACACCAATTAAGAGTCATAATTTGGCTGGTGAGTTTGATATGTTCCACCTGTGGAGCCCTGTGACCAAAGGGCAGATTGGAAGGCAAGCATTGATTGAATTTCATGACCTTGCAGAGGAAGACATGACCTCCCATAAATTCATGATCTTCCAGAGCTCATGCAACTAACTACAAAGGCAACAGTTGTTTTCAACTACTGGGTATTGAGTACCTTGAACAGAGGGACTACAACTTATTTTAAATATATACTTTTATATCTAATATACTTTATATGAACCAGGGCAGTGCTTCCCTAAGTGAGGTGTGTGAATCTCCGGTGGTATGTGGACCAGTGAAGTTTTGGGCTTTGTTTTTAAATAAATTTTTGTTGTAATGTGGATCAAAAATGTATGAACATGCATAGTAGTACATCCAACCCATGATTTCATTAAGACAAAGTTAGTAGACAATAATATGATAAAATGACTTAAATAAAACTGTGAGTGAGCTTTAAAAATTTTTAATAGTACTGAGAATATGAGGATTTAGCAAAACTTGTGTGGTGGTATGTGAAAGAGTAGAATTTGGACTTCGGTCATAAGCAAACTCACCCTGAGGTTTTGGCAAATATTTAAGGTTTTGGTCTTAAAGCTTCTACTCCCCCTACAAGCAGCTACTTGAGGGCTTTAAGCCGACCTAAGGTAGGAGTTGGAGAAGGGAATGGCAACCCACTCCAGTGTTCTTGCCTGGAGGATCCCAGCGACGGGGGAGCCTGGTGGGCTGCCGTCTATGGGGTCGCACAGAGTCAGACACGACCGAAGCAACTTAACAGCAGCAGCAAGTTAGGATTAATAAAACTTACTAGGCTTAAGGACTGGTTGCATTTTTTTGATAAGTGACTCCCAAAGACTTTCTAACGTTTCAGTCCCCAAGCTAAGACTCTGCCACTGGAATTTCAGGCCCTGGAATAGGCACTGAAGAATAGGCTTTTGGTCAGGACAGACTGCAGGGACACTCTGGACAGCTGTCCATTCTGCCAGTATCCGGTGTGTGGAGTTTTACTGACAAAATCTCGTTCGTTTACCAAACTATTAAAGCTGTTACTTTATCTGCTATATATTGCCAAGATGGGTGACATAAAATTAAATATGAATTTTCTTTTTACATAAACAACCATCTTACTTTTCAGGGCTCCCTTCCTCATTTTCGAAGTCAGGCCAATGACTCATCCTTACTCTTCAGATGGAAGAGACAAAGAGAAACAATCAGTCTAGAAACACAAAAGGATGTGCTGATTGAGCACCGGTGTTCACTTTCCACAATTCATGGCTCTGTGCTTTCAGGCCCAGTTGGAAGCATTTAGATAACACCACTGGGCCCCATTTTCCTCTTTGGGCCTCAGAGGAAGGCTACCTAGCACAGCAGGCCCCGAAGAACTTTTCTTCACCTTTCGTTCCTAGCCTCTAGTTTGAAAGAATTCGAGAATTCCCAGCTGTAGCCGGCAGCTATTATCTTGCTGTAGCTGGGAGGAGAGTCTGGTTCTATGACTCCAAAAGCAGCATAAATCAAGGTTTCTGGGAGAGGGTTAAGAAAGGGTGTTCAACAGCTGCCGCCATGGGAGGGGCTCATATATAGCCATGCATACGGCCACACACGCACACATGGTTTGTTTTGGGCCCAGTTCCCCTTGCCACCACCACCCCCCCAGGTGATGCTGTCCCCTCCCCCATTCCCCTAAGGTATACAGTATCTTCTCCCCTTTACACCACCCTCAAAACCTCCTTTCTGAGCAGAAATTTTAAAACTCATCTGCTCACAGTGTATATGGTTGATGGGATACAATGGGGCTGCCCACCCAGGGTAGGGGGTATTTTCACAGGGATCAAAGCTTTAAACCAAAGGAACAGGGCTCTAAAAACTGTGGAATTCGAGGCATTTGCTAGTGGGAAGGGAGTGTTTAAACTGAGGGGCAATGAGGCCTTTTTGGTACACCTGAAATCACATCATGTAGACAGTTGCTTATATGTTAGACTGGTGCTGCTCACAGTCAACACCTCCCTAGCCACACCTCTGTGCTCTATGGCACACAGCCACTTTGTCTCCTTCTCTTGCAGTGTATGACTCCTTTGTGGGGCGGAGGGGAGGGGAGGCGCCAGGCACACTGATCCCAATTCTCCCAAATGTATAAGCTATGATCAGAGAATGAATTATGGTCCTTTGGGAAAGAGTGTTCATTCATTCATCCCAGCCAGCAGGCCAGTGCAATGTAAATGGTAACTTTGTAAGTTGAAAGACTTAAAGCCATTTTGAAAATTGCATAATAATCCTAGGCAGAATTTGGCTCCATGTGTGTGGAAAATTAATAGACCCAGCTGAGATGCCTGCATTATGAGTTGTGGATGGATAGCCTCTCCCCAGACCGGGACTATACTTTGCCCTCACTAAATCCACAAAATATCCTGAGGTTCTTGTAAGTTAGAGTTCAAGACTTTGAAAAAGACTATTGAGATTTTTATTTGTGGCATCATGTTGATTGCTGCAAATAAGAAATTATTCTGTCTTCATATGTATAAAGGATATTGATCTAGATTCCTAACATATTTCTTCATACCCCTAGTCCATTGATTTTTTTTTTTTGATTGGGCAGATAAATGTATATCTAACATTTTGTCTCTATTGCATAAGATAATCAGTTTTCTACTAAAATTTAAGGAGCTTGTAGTTAGGTGATTGAGAAGATGGTAGCTTTAAATGGAAAGACTGGTGAGGCCTGAGGCATGGCTTTAGGTGCCACATGGCAATTCACAAATACTTTGTTTTGCTCCCAAAACTCAATGGTTTAGGTAATGTAATATGTTTATTTGGATGTATGCTGTGTAGAATCTATAAGTAAATTTGCTAAGTTTTTTCTGGGTCTTTTTGCTCTGGAGCCTGGGTGCCCAATAGGTCAATAGTTGACCTCTAACCATTGACCGCTCACATGTTTGCTTCTCTCAAGGCCTTTTCCCACCCCCAGAGCTCCCTGAGTTCCCAACAACATATGGGAGGGAGTCAACAGCCACCACGGAGAGCAATTCATACTTTCAGCGGCCTCGTCCATCTGACTTCCCAAGCCTTACCCACAGTACCAAGTCTAGGGGAATTTCAACAGTAGGATAGCATAAGAAAAGGCCATCACCCCACTGGTAACTCTATAATCATTGTAAAGTCTACCCATTAGAAACCGTGTTGTTCAGAGGCAGTATGGTTGGGACCTGCAGCCAAAGGAGGGGAAGAGAAGTGCTAGATGGTTCCATCCCCTACCAACCAAGCCCAGAGGCTGCTACACTTGATGTACCAAAACCTGGGGTGACCACTGCATTTACCACGTTGGATAAACGTATGTTTACCTTTTGTCTGTATCATGACTTTTGAGCTTTAGATGATCAGTAGTTCACATTAATATCAGAAAATAAAAATAATATTAAATAAATTGACCCATCGCTACAAACTGTTTGAGAAGTATTATGCCAAGTACGTGCACAGTGCCTTGGCCCATGGTAGTCACCGAGTAAATGTTTTTAAATAAGGCTCTGAAATGTTTTTCTTTACAAAAATAAATTCCCACGTTCCCTAATTATAGGGAATTCCTATTCACAAGGCATAAAAACTTTCCAATAATAGGTAGCCCATGTGAGGATAAATGTGTAACTAAAATATTTCTCCTACAAAAATTATCCCATAGGAACACTCTTTCTTCTTTGGCTCACTCTTATTCAAATAATACTCAGAAGACAGGAAATATGTTGCATGAGATTTTGCCTCTCAGTAGAACTTGGTGTAAATTACAGAATGGAGGTTGATCTCCACAACCTTCATGTTTTATTATATCCATTATTTCCCTCCTAATTTATGTCATGTTTTCTGCTGTAAATGAAAGAGACGCTTGCCTCTGTACAAAAACATAGCAAACATACCAAAACAAAACAAGATGATAAGATCCAGAGGAAAGTAGGCTTCCTTGGAATGCCTTCATCTCATTCATTCTCATGTCAGAAGTACAGCAAGTCTCCCCTGCCATAAATAAATTGCATGTCATTACTCAGAAGATTTAAGCTCTGTTGGATGTCTCCAGTCCTTCCCTAACTGCTGTTAAACTTATGCTTAATACCATATGGTTTGTTAGCAGCTTTTTGTCTCATATCATTCTAAAGTTGTTTGATGTGAGAGTACCATGTCTTCCCAAATAGATTGGAATAATCGAAGGAGCAGAGGAGCAGCAGTCAAAAGCACTGGTTTCTCATTCTTATCCTGCCTCTCTGAGCATTGTGACCCTGAATATGCAACTTAACATCTCTGAATCACAGCCTCCTTAACTGTAAATTGAGGATGGCCGACTTCATGCTCTCCAGGGTTCCTTCCACCTGTGACAGTCTGTGTCTCTAAGATTGTGAACTCCTTGAAAGAAGAATTCTTACACTTCTGTACCCAGAATCTAGAGCAGTGCCCAGGATATAGTAGGCCCCCAGTACCTATTTATTGAATGAAAGGCTGAATGCATCCATAACACAGACCCCAGAAATGGATTCATAGGAGATTCTCAAGGTATATTTGTTGATTCCTTAGCACTCTCTTTAATCAAAGTATTGTGTACAACATTTAAAATCTAATTTTTCTCCTAATGAGCAGCACAGTAATGCTTGTTGTAAGCAATATTGCAAGAGTGGAAATATAAACAGACATAATTCCTTTGTGTTTTCTTTATCTCCAAAAATCTAAATTAGAGATTTTTGTAATTAAGTCGTTAAAATTTTTAAATAACTGAGGCTTTGATGTTGACTCTTTAAGATTGTAAAGTACTAAAGGTAAGAGACTATGTTTACCTAAATCTCAGTATACATGGGCCTAACAAATTACTTTGTTGTTTGGAAATTATGGTAATAAACTTTAGAGGGGTTTACTAGTCATTTTTCCCTGTTGAAAACCTATGTCCATCCTTTCTATGGAAATCTTTCTGAACTGTATTACCTATTTCCCTGCTTTAGTAAACAAAGTATATGAAATCTAATCAAATCTATTCTTGATGTTCTGTTATATCATATTCAATTTTTATACTAGGCTATGAATCTACAGATATGGTGAGACAGTAAGCTGAGTCTATGCTGGGTCTATGGTATGGCATGAAACTTGCTTTCTTAAAAACAATAGGACAAGAATTCCCTGTAGGAGGACTTCCCAGTGGGTAAGAATTCACCTGCCAATGCAGGGGACACAGGTTCTATCCCTGGTCTGAGAAGATCCCACATCGTGCAGGACAACTAAGTGCACGTGTAACAACTACTGAATCCCCGGTGCCTAGAGCCCGTGCTCCGCAACAAGAGAAACCCCTACAATGAGAGGCCTACGCACCACAACTAGAGAGTAGCCCCCACTCTCTGTACCTAGAGAAAGCCCACATGAAGCAACAAAGATCTAGCACAGTGAAAAACAATTAATTATTTTTTAAAAAGAATACCCTGTAATGATATATCCCTTCCTCTTTAACATATGATGTAGAATGTATAGATCCTTGCCCTCCTGCATGAGTCTGCTATTTACACATTGTAATACTGAGGTCAAAGGCTAAGTTAGCCCTTCCTAGGATGTTCCTCTGATTTCAGCACTAGTACCTTCAACCTCTCAGTCGATTTCAACCCACTCTCCAGTTTACTTGCTTTAACTTATGTTGCAACACAGTGATCACAAAAGTCCACACAGCGTGGTGGAGTGGGCATAGGTTATACAGTTCAATAGTTCCAAGTCCAAATTTCAGCTCTATTACTTACTAGCTGGGGGACCTTGGATAAGCCGCCTTACCTGGTTGAGACTTCACTTACAAAATGAGGATCACTTAACCTCAGCTGATGAATGGATGAATAGATAGATCCATGTGATAATACAAAGAGAACACAATGCTACTTATAGAATATAGACAGTCAGAATACTAGTGTCCACTATAATATTCTTTCAGCTTTTCTGTGTGTTAGGAAAAATTTAACTTTACAGGGTCTTTGAGAGACTAGAGATAAAATAGGTAAAGCTTCTGGCATGTTGTAGGTATTCATATTATTCTATGAACTTTAAGGCTATTTTTTTTAAAGGCCATCAAAGCCAGGTTTGTTTATTTGTAATAAACATTAATTAATATTTTTATTACCAACATTTATAGAACAGTCATTATGCTCTAGGCACTGGTGATATAATGATGCGAGCAGAATTTTTGCCCTCATGTACATTTTCCAGGTTTGTTTTAACCATCAGAGTGAGCAGGCATCTTCAGTTGTCAGTTCACTGCCAGGCTTACGTCAGTGCCAGCACTGGGACTGCCAGATTATCAAGGTTTTACATGATTCGTTAAGTCTGAAGGAGGCATATGCTCTGAGAGGGTCTCCTTGAACTTCACAGTCTTGGCTGCTGCTCAGTCCTCCTTCAGCCTCCCTTAAAACAGGTCCATGTGGAGAGTATGAGAGCTGAGCAGTGTTCACTGATGGCCAGAGTCCATCAAGAGACCTGCCACAGGCCCAGGAATTCTCAGACACCGATTTGCCATTCCATTTCCCAGGGCTTAACCTCTGTCGTTTGGCCTCCCCAATTACAATTACATTTCCAGACCTTTTTGCTTTTTTTTTTTTTTTGGCCTTACCCTCAATTCCCAGCCTTAGTAATGGCTCGTATTTCCTGGATGTAACTACAGGAGCTCAAATTCACTTCTAAAAAAGTTTTCAAACTTAAGCTTGCAGCCAGATCTACCCTAGTTTTAAACTTCACAATCATACTCACATATACTCATATCATTTCTAACTTACCATTGTACAGAAACATCATGATATATTTTTCTTTTTTTTCTGCTTGATACTAGGCTATGAATTGACTCTTCTTCAGAGGAAAAAGGCCAGTGATATCCTGACAACCGGAAAGAATGCCATTCTCTTGGCTGATAGTCTGCATGTGGAGGAACAACATTTCACACACAGATGGAAGGGAAAGTTCATCTTCCTCAGTATAACTGCTCCTATGGCAAAAAAGGTCATTTAATCACATGGGAGTAGCTAGACAAGATGATAATATAAAGCAGGATTCTGTGTGCTTCTAAATCATCGGGGCTTTATCAGCTGCCCCTACACCACTCAAGGATGGGAATCTCTGAGACGGTTAAACAGAAACATCAAAGAATAAAGGATGGATGTGCCTGTTGTCCTTTTGTATATTTTCACAGATATGGCTTAGTTCTTGCCTCTAAAATGAGAAGAACAGCAGGTTACCTTTCTATGAGCAGTTGTGTTCACAACTGAAGCAGAACTGAATCTGAAATCCAGGGAGAAATTCACTTTCTCACTTTAGTTTTGCTGCAAACAGAACTTGTAATATTACTGATTACTTTAATATAGTCATTATATTTAGTGTCATTAATACTAAAAAAAAAAACTTTAAACCTTCCAAGTTTCCTTAAACCTATGCTAATATTATTATGGATTCTGAAAACTGAGGCAATGTATCTACTCATATCATTTTTCCTTAGAATTTGATCTTTGGGTTTTTTAAAAATTCAACAAACAGGAATTAAAGTAATGGTAGCGCACAGTGCAATTTTGTGAGCAGACAACAAACCTCTTGATCTGGGAAAGAAGGGCCAAGTTTTCAGGACTGCCTATTATGTAATAATCCCAGTTAAATTGTCTCCTTTGAGAATCTCTTGTATTTGTTTAAGACTTCATTCTTCTTACAAAGGGCTTCCCTGTACCTTATCTGGATTGTTCTTCCCAACAGCCCTCTGAGATAGATCAGGCATGAGAGATCAGGCATGAGATAGATATTATTGCCCCCATAATATTGATGAGAAAACCTCTGAGATTCGGAGAGTAAAGTCATGTTCCCAAGGTCACATAGACAGCAGGTCAGCAATGGAGACAGGGCCATAACATGAGTCAGATACCTCCAATACCTCCCAAACTACAAAATCCCAATAAGCCATGTGGCAGTGGTTTAAAACCTAAATGTCATAGGCAAAATCTTTTGAATGTTATCCAGATGTCTCTGAAAGCCTCACAGGATTCAATATGCACCTTAAAGAGCCAGGCATGAAAAATGACATGTTCTGAGAAGCACTCCAATTTGAGATTTACTAAATGAGAGAGAGAAGTTGGAGACAACAGAGACAGAGCCAGGTTTCAAACAGAACATTTCCTTTGCTCTTCGATTCACTGCAAACAATGACATTAGCACAAGGTAGAAAAGGCACTACGTTGGCAATAGAAAAGTGAGTTTGGATCATATAATTTACTAGAAGTTTGTGGGAAAAAGGTGGAAGGCATTTTGGAAATTGTCCCTGCAGTTTGATTTTAAATGTTTGAAGAACATTTTCTTCCTTGTAAGGTGGTTCAGGGGAAGGCTGTCCCTGTTCTATTGTCATCATGTTATCAGAAAGGCAGATGAAGAAATTAAATTAAGTCTGAATGAAGTAGCCTTTGAAAGCATCTGAACTGCACTTCCTCATGCCAGCAGAATTTGACAGCTAATTATGGAGCCCATAGATGATACAAAACTCTGAATGTCTCAAAACGTAGTAGTAATGCCTGAGCAGGGAGAACTGGTTACATTCATTACAGGAAATTCAGTTTCCCTCAGGAAAAGTGGTTCCATGGGTCAGAGTCAGGCCTCATGCTTGGAATTAGGGTTTCAGGTCTGCCTGAAGCCCTCTTCTTCCTGCCTTGCTTTTACAGACCGAGAGAAGCACGAAGTCCGTCAAAGGAGAGCTCCCCACAGTAAGGAAAAGTTAGCCTAAGAGGGAGCTAAACCGATGATGCTGAGTTGCCAGAATCCCTCCACAGGCCACCCAAGCGGTGAAGAAATTCATGGAGAGAAATAAAGAAAGAAAAGACCCACAGCCGTGAGCAGAGCCAGCTGGGAGGGATGTTATTACTTTATTTCTGTTTTCTTAACTATGTGCGTGTGTGTGTGTGCATGTGTGTGTGTGTGTGCGCACGTGTGCGTGTGCATGTGTGTTGAGGGGGAGGGAGGATTGATTGCAGAAAATGTCTGGATCCACAGCACTCAAGATGGAAACTTTTGTTGATATAATTTCTCCTAACTTTCCTACACCTTCCTTCCCTTCTACTCCATTTCCCCAGTGGCTATCAAGAGCTGTATATATCTGACCACAAAACATCCAGTCAGTTCAAGTCAAAAATGCAGCCAGCCATCTGGATTGACTCAAACTCTGTCTACACACACCAATTGGCTTGGGGGTAAAAAAATGTAATTCAGTGGAACAACTGGTTATTTTTAAAACAACGAGTTGAATTCAGACAACCATCCAATTAGTTGATTTCAAAATGCCTGTTTGGCGACATGAAAAGGGTTATTTTCAAAGGGCCTTGTGTGTGCATAAACAACCTGAATGCTATTAAATTGACGAGCTATTTCGGAATCAAGTAGATAAGGCCAAAGCGGCTGGACTCTGTTTATAAAGGGGAAACCTGTTAGCGTAGCAGTCCATCAAGCACTCCAGAGGGTGACACCTTCTGTTGGAAGGCTGAAGTCTTTCATTTGACAACGGCATAACCATACCCTTCTCTTTGCAGAAGCAAGCATCTCATTCTTTTTTAGAGAAACCTCCTGTGCACTTCTTCCTGGACATGCCACACTAGACAGAAGGCCAAAGATTCAAATAGACCCTCAAGGGCAAATGCTGTTGGGTTAACTATTGCCACGTAGCACATTTCTCCACACACACGGTGATGGTAACTCGATTGTCTCTCCTCCTTTTCAGGTTTCAGTCTCACTGCATACAGCCAGGAAGCCTCTTCTGAGCCATTTGAGCCGATTCGTGATGAGTTGAGTCAGTTTAAACCACACAGCTATATGTTCCTGAGCTTTTATCCCCTGAAATGTGAAAGTTCTTTCCCAGTGTTACATTGCTAAGAAATGATTTAAGAAAAAGCAAGGACGAAGGTCTCCTCCTGAAGAGAATTTTATTTGCACTCCCCATGCTTTGTCATAAAGGGCATTCAACTGTGTTAATCATATAAGAAGTTTTAGAGAAGCTCTCTTTTTCACATTAGGCTTAAAACATCACCCCTGAGGTGGTGCTGATGGCTCCCTTAGAAAAGATTTCTTTGACATCTAAGACACAAAGGACTTCAGCAAATGCTCAGAGTTAAACGAGTGGTGCTAAGTGCTGACTCTCCATCCCCAGTGACAAGCATTTACTAAGTGAAACTTTTGTTACTGCAAGTGTCTTACTTGGGTGTGTCTTAATCCTGAATGTTGTGGAGGTTTTGTTTTATTGTGTGTATGTGTGTATGTGTGGTTTAAAAAAAAAAACACATTTATTTTATCAGAAAGGATTCTCACAATGGAAGCATTCATTGCCATGGCTGTGGCTGAGTCTTTAGGTTTAAGACTGGTTAAGCTGCCCCAGGTAAAAGTGTTTACACAGCGACAGAAGTATAGAATCACAGCCCCTGAGTTGGAGGGGCCCCATTAAGCCAGTCCTTGCCTTCAGGCATCCACGCCAGAGGAATAGCCACCTTTCTCTTTAAGATCTCCAAAGTCAAGAACTCCACATGTAGTTCTTTTATTATAAAAAGTGTGAACTGTAAAACATATTTACAAGGGAATAATATTATAATCCATCTTCAAATTATTTCCTTTTTAAACATTTGCTTTCCCAAGCTTTAAAAAATTAATACAGTGAAGTTTCCTTTCTCTGAAAAAATGCTTTCAATAGAAGCATTTCTCCTCTATTTGAGGACCCACATGGGACACTGCTCTCAGGAAATTCTACCAGAGATCCTTATGTTTCTCCTAAAAAGCAGGTTTGTTTTCATCTTATGGATTCTTTGAATCAAGAGATGTTGCCTCTTTCCCTTTGACTGTTGGAAAGCTCAGAGCCAAATGTAGAATCAATGAACAGGACCCTATCTCAGTTTCACCCACTTTCCTTCCTTCGCTTTCTCTTCATCCAAATTTCTTCACTTAGTTGTGTTTTTTGCTGTTGTTTCTGGGATTTCTGGATTGGTCTGTTTTGATGTTTGTAAACAGTTTCATGAAACAAGAGCAGCGGAGGCTCTGGATCCTAGCTCCACCCTTTCATACTTTAACCTAAGTCTCAGTTTCCTCATCTGTAAAATGGAGATAACAATTGTAGTTTCTCCCTCATGGGGTTGCTGTAGGCATTAAATAATACATGTATAGTGCCAAGTAGATAGTATCCATTATTAATAACCTTGTTACCTTTAATCATTTTGGGAGCAAGAAGGGCAAAAAAAATTATTATTCCTCAAATCATATTTTCAATCTTTTATCCCACTTCTCCTGTCTTCTGTAGGAATTGTCTTTCAAGTGAAATCATTTGATGTTTCACACTTTGATGAAACTCCTACTACCTTATAGGAGAGTGCTCCCCAAACTTCTTTGATCTTATTGGAAAAGACCCTGATGCTGGGAAAGATTGGGGGCAAGAGGAGAAAGGGGCAACAGATGAGATGGTGGGATGGCATCACTGACTCGATGGACATGAGTTTGACTAAACTCGGAGACAGTGAAGGACAAGGAAGCCTGGTGTGCTGCAGTTCATGAAGTTGCAAAGAGTTGAACATGAGTGAGTGACTGAATAACAACAAACAGTCCAAAAAAAATCACTTATTAAAAACACAGATTCCTACTCTTGGACACCTGAAATTACTGTGTCATTGAGCAGTCCAAGGTCTGATGTTTCTGGGACTGATGTATTCTATATTGGATTTGATCACCAGCTTTTTGTGCAATACATGCCAAATTGTCTGTACTTTCTTCCAAGAATCTAATCGCAAACTTCCAAACTTCTCACTAATGTTTTATTTTTGTTTCTGTGCTTTCCATTCAGTGACTTTTTGTACTTCTTTTTATTCTTTTACTTCCTGTCCTGCTACATGCGTGAGCCTATCTATTTTCCAACTCCTAATGCTCCTTTGTTGTACCAGCAGGTCCTTTTCTACCCTTCACCCCCAACACTTCTTCGGGTGAAGTATATCAGAGCTACAATTGTCAGTTGTTTGTATCTTTTGTGATTAAATGTATATGGACATTATCATAAAAACAGTTACTCAATTCCAACCCCTTCTTTGGGGAGAAAAACATCTGCTGCCTTTTTAATTTTATTGGCCTGCTTGATGGCTCTACAACCCAGTGAAGAAGGAGCCCCACCCACCACAAGGCTCTTCATGCTGCTGGGGAAGCCATACATAGCTGAAAGACCAAAAGTGCAAAAAAAAAAAAAAAAAGATTGCATCCGCCTTCCTCTGTTTTCCATGGATAAATGCCAAATCCTTCATACTTAAACTTTTCCCCCCTTCCTTTATTTTGCCTCCCAGTTTTCCTTTGAATGAATGAATAAATTGTCCAGCTCTCCAAATTTTCTTAATAATCTACCTCTGTAGCTCATTCCAGTGTTTAATCACTTTGATGAAAGAAAGAAAGAAAGAAAGTCTTGCTTACTAAAATCCTAAAAATCTTTCCTGCTTTATCTTAAGACTGTTGGGCTGTTTCCCCTTGTTACATGTGTGTTGCTAGGATAATACAAGTATTTTCAAGATGAATTCTCTGCCAAAAGATCTTGCCACTGAGTCATCACCATCCTCATCTTTTTAAAAACATGAGCAAGTCTCAGCAGCACTTCATTCACGTTAGTAAACATTACCTAGGGAAAGAAAGAACAGGCCTCAAGAACATGACATCATCATTAAAAATAAATGTTTACTGAGTACCTACTCAGTGCATAGTACTGTTAGTCCTAGAGACTGAATAGCCACCTGACTTATATGTACTCCCGTGTGCTAAATCCAGAGAAGTGGCTCACACTAGAAGGATGACTGGAATTCCAAGGAAGGAGTAATTCTGCCCAAAGGGCCCAGGTGGTCACAAAAGGTAAGACCCCAAGCCCTGAGGAAAGAGTAGCAGAGAGCCTGAGAGAATTAATGTGAACAAAGACCAGGAAACAGGAATGAAAATAGTTTTGGGGGAAAACAATTAGGGAGACCATTTGACGGGAGCAGACAGTTTGTGTAGACTGGAAGACAAGTGGGAGATAATAATGGAGCGCTAGACCTTAGTCTGCTTATAGAGGACCTTGAATGCTAGGCTAATTAGTGTTGCCTTATCCTATAAGCAAGAAGGAGTGCCACCCTCACAGATAAAAGAAAACAGACCACTGGGGCTTCTGGGTACCTTCGAGGAAAGGAAGCAGAAACTAATTACAAGAACTTTGTGAAATGGCTTGAGTTTGTGTAACTCTTCTCTGTATTTGTGACTTTCTTATTCCCTTGAAGTATCAGACTGGGACTATCGCAAGAAGAGGATAATGGGAGAGAGTACAGCCTACCCCAAAGGAAGTGAAAAGGACCCTAAGGAATGGAATAAGTGGTGGTGGTGGTTTTAAAAGTAGAAAATAGACAAGAAAAATCTCTGAGGCTCACAGAAGGGATAAAAATGCTGCATACCTGGAACCAGCACAGGACTGCCAAATCCTTTGAGGGCTTTGTGAAGAACCCTAGGTATTTCCCTACCAGACAAACTTTTGCAATAATTATCTCATGCTAACTTGGGGGGCCTTGAATGGGTATTGTTACATGAATGCACCATTTTGTGAACCCCAGAGAACTCCAAGAATATTCTGTAATATTCTGTAAGTGGAATTGACTAGGTATGAGGTAACATCTTAAATCCCCTAATTTGAAAGCACTGCTTGGACCATAGCAGCTCCCCAAATTCGTTTCAGTCAAGAGCTCATTTTGCCCTGCCAAGATAAGCGGTTGATTTGGATAATCAAGTACTGCTCTCTGCTCCCTTCCTAATTCAATATGGCTTCAGTATTGTGAATGGGCAGCTGTCTGTCTAGGAACACAAAAAGCTTCTGTCTCTGCTGAGCTTTATTTCTAGCTGAGCTGCTCTCTCTTGGTCTTAAATTCACCCCTTTCTCCCTTTGCAAGGAGTATCACCAGTGTTTAGCACAGAGTAATGGGGAAAGACCCTGTTGCCTCCTTTCATCCACTCTACTCATGAGTCAAGAAGACAGGAAACATCGCTTTCCTCACTGACTTTCATGATCATTTTGTACTTGATACATACTGGATATTCAGTAGTATTTGGTGAAAAAAATTAATGAATGTCAGGTGCTATCCTAGGTTGGTTTCTATCCTATTCTGGACATTCAGCAGTAAAGAAGAAAAAAAAGCTAAAATCCTCACCTTTATGGAGATGACATTGTAGGGAGAGACAAGAAGGAACCATAAAGTCTCAAGTTATATCAGACACAGCACTGAGCACATGGTGAGTACCCATTAGATGTGTGGTGAAATGGGAGACTCTAATATAATAATGCATCTACTTTATGTGTCTCTGCCTCCTCAGTCTCATTTAAAAAAAAAAAAAACTTATTATCCTCAAAAAATTAAGAATATAATTACCATACGATCCAGTCATTTCATTCCTATGTATATGTCCAAAAGAACTGAAAGTAGAAGCTTTAGCAGCTATTTTTATACCAGTGGAGAAGGAAATGGCAACCCACTCCAGTATTCTTGCCTGGAGGATTCCAGGGACAGTGGAGTCTGGTGGGCTGCTGTCTATGGAGTCGCACAGAGTCAGGCACGACTGAAGCGACTTAGCAGCAGCAGCAGCCAGTATTCTTGCCTAGACAATCCTGTGGCCAGAGGAGCCTGGTGGGTTGCTTTTCATAGGGTTGCGTACAGTCAGACACAACTGAAGTGACTTAGCATGCATGCATGCGTTGGAGAAGGAAATGGCAACCCACTCCAGTGCTCTTGCCTGGAGAATCCCAGGGATGGGGGAGCCTGGTGGGCTGCCGTCTATGGGGTTGCACAGAGTCAGACACAACTGAAGCGACTTAGCAGCAGTAGCAGCAGCAGCTAATAGCAACATTTATGCATAAAAATAGAGTATTATTCAGCCTTTAAAAGGAAGGAAATTCTGATACTCGGTGTAACTGGATAGACGTTGAGGACATTATGCTGAGTGAATTAAACCAGCCACAAAAAGACAAGAAAGTGGAATCGTTGGCTGCCAGGGGGCTAGGAAGAGGGAGGAATGGAGAGTTTCTCGTGTTAACAGGCATAGAGTTTCAGTTTAGCAAGATGAAAAAGATCTAGAGCTCTATAGCACAACAACTTGAATATACTTAATATTACTGAGCTGTACACTTACAATGATTGTGATGGTAAATTTTCCGTTAAGTGTATTTCACAATTAAAAAAAAATTTAAACACTTATTAAACCTCTTTTTGTGAGCATTGTTCAAAGATTAACAAACACAAACCCTTTGCTGAAGTTTACATTGTAATACAGACCCTTCATGATGTGGTCAGGCGTGTCAAGGCCACACAGGCAAGAGAACACAAACATTCAGCCCAGATATGGAGAGGCAGCTGGGTATTTACATTACCCAACAGAGCAAAGGTGAGTGCATTTTGGGATGGAAGGAGGGCAGGCTGTCCATACAGGGTAATTTGACTAGATGCTGCTCCCAATACATTTCTCAAAAAATATATCAACGCCACAGCCTGTCATGCATTCCAAAATTATAGTCCTTTTTCAAATCTTGAAGGATTAGGATCTTCCACAACTCCTAATGAGTAGGCAACTAACCCAAGGGACATGACTGGTTTTCAGCTAACAGTTTGTTTCCTGTTTTTTATTACAGGGCTCCAGGATGAGAGAGGAAGCAGTGGGGAGGACAGGCGATGGGTGGGCAACCAAGATCAGCTTTCCACTTTTACACCCAGGTGAAGGAGGCAGGGAGGCAAAAGATACTGATGTGACAAATCCACCCTCACAGAGGCTCTGAGGAGCTGCCCTCCCCTCAAATAATGGAGAGTAAAGGAACACCATTTCTAAATATTAGCACTGATCAGCTTCCGGAGGTAGTGATCTCCATTCCTGTGACCAGAAGGACTCAAGCAGAGGCTGGGGTGGGGAAGGGTGTTTCTCCCAACTCTACATTCTCTGCTTCTCTTAACTTCCTTTACCTCACCCCACAAGCAACTGTGTGTGAGAGATTGTAGGGAGAGATCTCTTTGCATTCCCCATGAAGAAAAAGTTTGCTGGGCAGGATTCTTTAAACCATACTGCAAATGCATTTCTATCTCCTTAAAGGAACAAACTTATTAAGGACTTCAGCACATGGTTTATGAGTCAATGGAAACTGCTAATAACAAATGGGTCTTATCTATTCTAGAAAGCAAGTCTCTGAGAATCTCTCTTGGGAACCATTGTGAGCAGTTAGTTTGAGTTATTGTACACATAGACTTCAACTAATAAAAGGGCATGTTTTAAGACATTCCAGAATTCCAACCTGTCACTAATTCAGATTGGTCTGCCTGCCCCCACCCCCATTAGTCCAAATAGATGAGATTTTACTGAGGCAGATTTTCAAGTAGTTTGCAAGTGGTAAGGAAGAAGAAGTTTCTCACACCCTCTCTCTTAATTTGAGACACACGGTTTGACATCTCATTGTTAGAATCAATAGGTGACCATTTTTCCCAACTTGTTATTTACCTTGGTTCTCACTAGAAAGTTACATTACAACAAAAATGAGCACTGACTTTCTTGCCAAGTGCCAAACAACTTTGTTTTTCTTCTTTGGTTTCATAAATGTTATTAAGCTAATGTCAAATTAAGTTAGCTTTCAAGCATTTGGGCTTCAAACATGAAGCCCAAATGCTCATCAATAAGATAACTTAGAGGTATCCTAGATGCTCTGGCTGGTCATGCCCTTTGAGACATCTCTTTGGATTGCAATGACACCTGTGATGTGTTACTTTTGAACACTATTTTCTAAGGTCACCAAGCTATAAAGTGCATGCTCAAAAAAGTGAGCCATAAGTCATTTAAGGGACATGTGTAAAAAGAATATTTAAATAAGAATTTCATTTTTCTAATCATATTAAGAGCACTTCATCTCTAAAATCTGTGGGAGCCTATTGTGCCAAGGGTTCTAGTCTGTGTGCAGTAGCTGGAGTTTCCCAGGAAGACATTAAGCCAGGTTCAGAAGTTTTATATAGGTCTTTGGTTTTATATATGTGTGTATACACACATACATACACACATATGTCAGTTGATAGTTGTATTGATATTTGTTTCCTATACGACAAGAATTATGACTTGCTGTTGAAAAAGCATTCTGAGAGCCCCAGGAAAAGAAGCAATGATGCTGCTCTGGTTCTGAGTCTCATTAATAGAAAGGGAGTGTTAAGCCTTGGTGATAGGAGCTTACCTGGCTAGTAGCAGGTAAGACATGTGACTCAGGGTTTGAGGTAGTTTGATGCTAAGAGGAAAGTATTCTGAACTGGGTTTTGTAGCCCAAATACTTTATCATCCCTTACCTCCCAGCATGCACCTCATGTAATAAGCTTTAAAAGCTTATGAGGCAGGCAGCTTATAACAACAAAGGATTCCCTTCCAAGAAGTTTCCGGGCTGAGATGACACATGTAGTACAGAAATGTTCCATTGTTAACCAATGTAATATATGCATTAACTGAGGGATAGAGGAGCATAAGCGCTTTAGCTTCAAAGGCAAAGTCAAAGAATTTGAAATGCACAGTCTTACAATTAAGACTTCAAAACCAATTTTCAAAGTACAAGTAGATACAAGCCAATAGAAAAGGGCTAAAGTAAATGCAGGATCAGTGATGCTGTGGCCAGTGCAACAGTGAAGCAAATCTTAGGGAGGCACTTTTCTCATTTAAAGATGTTTTTGCTCATGCAATTGAAATACACTACCTCCTCTACGAAGCCTTTCCTGTCTCCTGGGCCACTCTTTCTTTTTGGTTGGACTTCCCTGGTGGCTCAGACGGTAAAGCATCTGCCTATAATGCAGGAGACCCAGGTTTGATCCCTGGGTCAGGAAGATCCTCTGGAGAAGGAAATGGCAATCCACTCCAGTATTCTTGCCTGGAAAATCCCATGGACGGAGGAGCATGGTAGGCCCATGGGGTCCCAAAGAGTTGGACACGACTGAGCAGCTTGACTTTCTTTGCTTTTGGTCTCACTGTGTGCCCTGGTACACACTCCATCACATCACCCATAACAACTTACTGCATTTCTGTTTTCATGTCTGTGTCCCCAATGGACTTCAAGGACTTTGAGGACAAGGTCCTCTGATTCTTTTGTGTGTCTTCATCAGTCTAATTCCTAGTGCATAATAGGTGCTCAAAACTTTTTTGAATGGATGATATCCCATAATGCCCTGTGATGAAAGAACCACAGCTAAATAAATGTTCCTGTTAAACTTATGTCAAGCCAATTTAGGGCCTTGCGGAAGAAAGAGAACTGTAAATTCCCAGGTCCTAAATCAAAGGTTGAAAGCTGGCTCCTCCCTAGCCATAGCTCCTTGATATGGCTCCTGATTAATAATCTGTTACATCCTCAAAAGGGGTCATTTTAAGGTAACACAGAGGAGCTCCCATGACCTATTGACCTTTTATATCACCAAAAAGGAGCTGACTTTGGGTCAGACCATGGCAGAATACTTTGCTGTGATTCACATATTACCCAGAAACCTTTGGCTTCCCAGAATTCATAATAAAAATACCAAATCCCCAGCAATAACTTTCAAACTCCACAATTCTTGCTAACACAGCAGAGTAACACTTGGATTCTATGCCAGGCCTCCTGACCTTTGTTAATTGCAAAATAAACAGATCTCCAGTTTAGAGGGGCCTTCTCCTTTTATGGGCTCCCTGCAGGGTAGGCGCTGCTTGAATGGTATTTATTTCGGCCATATTTGCTTTCCAACACTTGTTCAGAGCAGGAGGCAGGTGTCTGGGAGTGGAAGGAACAGGGATTGGAACAAGAGGAGAGAAGCAGGTGCCCTCATATGCTGAAGTGCCCAACTTATTCTTCAGAAGAGGTTGACATCCTAGAATGATGTATGCAAATGAAATTTTATTTTAAAACTCTTCAAAAAGTGTATCTGAGCTCATACTCTTATACTTCATCCTGAACTCCCATGGCTCAATATGACAGAAGCACAAACCAAAAGCTGAGGGAGCACAGAGGAGAGAGAACTGTTCTTCTCTGGCCAATGCTAGTGACTGACAGAACTGAGCTGAGGAATGGCTGTGGCGGCATCATGAAGATTGGCCACAGGCTTCAGTATTGCAGATTCAGAAACTTATTTTTATGAGTTGCTCTAGGGCCAATCAAACTCCAAGGGACTGATAAACAAGGAAGTCAAGTACTAATATAAATGATGCACTAAAATTACTTTCCTATGTATTTACTATATGCCAAGAAGTGTTCTAGGGCTTTATATGAATTATCTTATTTAACAGTCAGAGCAACACTATGAGAAAACTACTACCCCCACCTTCATTTTTAAAGTCAATAAACAAAGAAGACTCAGAAAGGTTAGGACTTACCCAAGCTGGGCAAGTTAGGATTCTTATATTAATAAAAGTCTATCTGATTCTAATGCCCATATTCTTAACCTTACACCCACCATCACTCATTATTTTATACTGAAAAAATGGTACTTGTTGGCTAGTTTGTGCACTCTCTCTCCAAGAAGGAAGATAATGAAAACTGAGTTAAGTCTTGAAGATTGTTTGGTAAGTGTCAAAATCAGAATAAGGAGCCCAATAAATACCTTTCATGGATGACTAGTTAAGAGTCCTCAAACTATGCCAGCCTAGTGAATTAGACTCTTTCACTCCTACTCAATAGATTCCAGGCCTATAAATCAATCAATCAGGACACTCTCCTCCAGAAATCCAGTGAGTAAGTCTAACTCTGCAATGCTGCTTTTTCTGTCCTTAAACACCCACATCTGGGCCCTATCTTGAACCTCAGGCAGTGACTAGGGTCTTAGAAACTACTCTTGCTCGAGTTCTTCTAAGAGCTGGATTCTGCTCTCCCTAAATCCTATGCCCCCACCATAAGGCATCTCCTTTTGCCAGACTGGCCCTTCGAGAACTCCTGATGACCAGAACTATACTCGAGTTAGTTAACTCTTTCCTTTGGACCACCCAGCTCTCCTCACTAAAGTCCATTAATTTATTCATTTAATTAATCTTTACCATGTGCCTTCTATTTTCCAAGCACTGTGCTAGGGGCTTGAGGGACCAAAAGGAGGGACATCTTCTGATGTGATGATGCTAATGCCTTGGGTTTGGGGATATAGTACAAGAATCACCTAGGTTTATCAGTTAAGGTCTGGGCAGGAAACAGATGGCATACTCAAATTGAGTACTGTTGGGAGAATTTCATAAAGAGGTTATTTATAAAGGTATGAATAGAGTGTAGGAACCTCACAAGAGACTGAGTGGTACCCAGGAGATAGTAATAGCAGGGAGCTGTTACCCACCAGAAGGGCTAAGGAGAGGGAATAGTATGAAGAGTGTGGTCTTATAGGACCTGTGGCCTTCAGCAGAGGGAAGCAGCTGCTGCCAGTACTCGGCCCATCAGAAGAGAGCCTGGGGAATAAATACTCCAACTTCGCTCTCTGTCCACCCTCTGATCTCCAGTTGGTGCCAAACACAACCAGAAGTCAGGAGGCAAGGGAGCCCATTAATGCAATCCAGATGGATCCGCCTCCTATGGCACAGAGCAGAGTGAAGGGCGGATCTGCGTATCTAGTAACACTGTGCAACTTGATTATTTCCTCCCTAGCCCCAGTCTGCTCCTGAGAGCAGATTCCTTCCACTTCCTCCTTCCTCCCTATTCCATACGCCAGACTGCACTTCTTATCATGGCATTTGAGACACTCCATGACTATTTAGTGACAAAATCAGATCACAGACCTGAACTCCTCTCATACCAATGTGTTTACTTCTAGTTATCTCATTCTCTGCTAACATGATGCTGATGATGATAGCTGTCATGTTTTGTTTTGTTTTGTTTTTAATTCTTACGATGTGTCAGGAACTGTGGTGTTTAGCATAGAATCCTTTGCTCTGAAAATAGTGAGGATTCCATAGGTGTCTAATCTAGGGCAGGAAAAAAACCTAACTTCCAGTGGACAAGTGAAAATAAAGACCAACTTCTTACCTTTACAGATAGTGAGACGTTTTTATGGGTACCATTTCCATTCTGCCTCTGTCACCCTTCAATTGCTCTGTACCAGATGCAAAGAGGATGTAGTTAACACATTCTAATTATGGGCTCTAGGAAGAGAGCTACTTTTATGGAATGCACTCCTGCTGCCACTTCGGCTTCTGTTGCAGAGGCTGCTGAGTGTGCTAAACGCTCTCCAAATGCCCAAGGGGCACCCTCAAGATCTGAACATGCAAACAGAGGCGCTTAATCATGGATACTGAGAACCAGAATGATTCCATTTATAGCAGTAAAGCCCTGAAAGGCAAGGTAAGTGTTTAAGGGAAAACTCTAATTGTACCTAAAAGGGTCAAGACAGTTTCATCAATGATTTGATATATCCATCTAGTTCAGTTCCCCCAAAGTTACAGAATCTGTAAAAGAATTACTAGCCCTTCCTGGGGGAGGGGGCAAGGGGGTGAGGAGAAAGGCTGAACATAAACCCAGCAGGAATTCTCCCATGCATGCAGAACAGCTTATCTTTGTTCACCAAATGTTTACGCAATGGTATGTAAACTCCACCAGGTCAGGGATTTTTGTCTTACCGCCCCCTCTATTGCGGCATCTCTAGCACACAGCATGGTGCCTGATGTATAGTATGCGCTCAATAAATATTTGTTAAATGGATGAAAGCAGAGGTTTCCTCTGATGCCCAAAGACTCCATAATAACCCCAAGGTTATGTCAGTTGGAAAATGCTCTCGGCACCTGAAGGATACTGTCCCTTCCATTCTCTCATATACTGGGGTTTAACACTTAACCTTTCCTGTAGCATTTTTTCCAATCATGGTCAAAATAAGTCTTTTAGTAGTGCTTCCCTGATGGCTCAGATGAAAAAGAATCTGCCTGCAATGCAGGAGACCCAGGTTTGATCCCTGGGTCAGGAAGGTCCCCTAGAGAAGGAAATGGCAACCCACTACAGTATTCTTGCCTGGAGAATTCCGTGGACAGAGGAGCCTGGCAGGCTACAATCCATGGGGTCCCAAACCGTCAGACATGACTGAGTAACTAAAACTAATGCTTCCACTTTCAGTGTTCATCCCAAAGCTACTCAAATAAGTAGAATGAATAGCATTAGATCCACTTGAAAAAATGTAATGATTCACTCCTTTGCTTTGGATATCTTAGTGCTGTAGCTGAGTTTGAGACACTCCTAGAAAGAGATAACAGGCCCAAACCTCACCTGACACCCACTACCATAGTTAATGTTAACTGCTTCTCTGCTAGTGAGCTTTTTCCATTATTTAATTGCTGCCCCAGGTCCAGAGATGGGGGCAATTGACAAGATATGTAATGAACTTTCATGTTCTTTATACAAGGCCAATTAAGGAAGTGGCTGCACTTATTTTGCAGCTTATTCAGATCAGTAATCTTCTTCCTTTCAGATACAGTACTATGGCTGAATACTCAGGGCCAGAAATAGAGCAAGTTTAACTGCATTTTTACTCTGTGTATTGCTAAGGGGAAGGACATGCCTATTACAGCAAGGATTTGCAAGATGGTCAATTTACTACAAGCAAATCAAACCAGACTGGAAAGCACTCTTTCTAATAGATATTATTTCCAGACCCTTAACTGGGATCCCCAAGGTGATCTACTTAGACCAACTAGATTTTAGTCAAACATGTATATCCTGCTAGATTTGTAAATTCCTTGAGACAACTTACAAATGTCTCTTATTCATTGCTGTGTCCTCAGTGCCTAACTCAGTGTCTGGCATCTACTAGATAACCAATGAAACATTGATGAATAAATGAAGGAATCCTTTCAGATCAACTTCTAGTAAGTTTGCTGGCCAAACATCACAGTAAATATTTTAGGCATCTCATAAAGACAATTGGTGAGGATGATGACAAGGAATAGCTTCTACTCTGTTTTGGATCTGAGCAGTCATGTGTTTAGATCATGTGGTCATTCATTCATGTAATAAACATTTATTTAAACGTACCATGTGCTAAGTGCAGGGAATACAAACATGAATAAACTGTGGTACTGGCTGTTAAGGAATTCAATCTGTCTAGGGAATAGACAATAAAACAATTGCAATGCTCTCTTATAAGTGCTTGAGGGGATAGGCACCAAGGGCCATGGGAGCACAAAGGAGGGACATCTAATTTAGGCTGAGAGGTCAAGAAAGGCTTCCCGGGAGAGGTGAGAATTAACTGGAGTTTTGTAGGGCAGGTGGAAGTTAGCCAAGATGAAAAAGAGAAAGGCATGTTTTAGGCAGGCATGTTTTAGACACAGGCTGGTGAAAGTAGCATGCTGTTTCCAAGGAACTATAGGTAGTTGATACAGTTCTTTGTTGTTGTTTAGTCACTAAGTCACCTCAAATTCATTGAGACCCCATGTGCTGTAACCCACCAGGCTCCACTATCTGAGGGATTTCCCAGGCAAGAATACTGGAGTGGGTTGCCCTTTCCTCCTTCAGGGGATCTTCTGAAACCCAGGGATTAAACCCGTGTCTCCTGCATTGGCAGACAGATTCTTTATCATTGAGCCATCTGGGAAGCCCAGTTGATACAGTTACTATTGACATTACAGCCTGGATAATTCACTGTTGTGGGAGGCTATCCTATGCATTGTAGGATGTTGAGCAGCAATAGCTCTAGATCTGACCTACTACTTGAGTAGCACCTCGCTTCCCTGAGTTGCAACAACCAAAAATGTCTCCAGTTATTGCCAGATGTTCCTCAGGGGGCAAAATCACTCCCAGTTGAGAAACAGTTAGAGGCAAAGGTTTGTGTGAGGAAGTGATGGGAAACAAGATTGGAAGGCCAGGCAGGGGTCCAGGTCATGAAAGTCATGTGCACTGTGATAAGAAGTTTGGACTTTATCCTGAAGATCACAAGAAGCCCTTGAAGCATTTCAAGCCAGAAGATAATATGCTCAGATGTGCAAGACTTATCACTCTGGCAGCAGTGTCGAGTGTAAATTTGAGGGGGATGTGTGGAAAGAGTGGAAGCAGGTTGATGAGTTCAAAGACTCTTGCAGTCATGCAGAAAGGAAGTGATGAGAGTCAGTGTTTAGGCAATGGCTCTGGGAATGGAATAAAGGGGGAAGATTTGAGAGATATGAATAAAAGTAAAATTCTTGGGAGGATTTAGTCATTTAGGGATATTGGGGAGATGAAGAAAAAGATATGGCTCCGAAGTTTCTAGTTTCAGTAGTTGGATAAATTATGGGGCCATTCACAGATGAAGAAAACATAAGAAGAAAATCAGCTTTGAGGAGGCCTATACATTTTACTGGGCTTCCCTGGTAGCTCAGTGGTAAAGAATCTGCCCACAATGTAGGAGACCTGGGTTTGATCCCTGGGTTAGGAAGATCCCCTGGAGTAGGGCATGGCTACCCACTCCAGTGTTCTTGCCTGGAGAATCCCATGGACAGAGCTGGGCTACAATCCAGAGTCCCCACAAAGTCGGATACGACTGAAACAACTAAGCAGCAGCAGCATGAATTTCATTACTGTATGTTGAGTTTGAGCTACTCTAGGACATTCAAGTGAAAACGTTCAGAAGGGGCTTTTCCATACTGGTGAGCATTAAGCAGAGAGTTATGGGAGCTACTAGGGTAAATGGGTTCTGAAAAGGAGCTATGTGACATCCTGTCATATACTACTACATTTGCCACTAAACAGCTCAGAGCCTTCAAAGTTCTCACAGTCCATAGAGGGAGACAGATAAGTAAACATGCAACAATAACGCAGTCTGATAAGCACTATGATGCATATCTGAAGAATGCTGTAAGAGCAGGAAAGGAAGAGCACCTAAAGGAGTGAGGGTAAGGCAGAAAGGCAGAGAAATCTTGCTGGTAGAGGCCATATGGGGCTTCCCTGTGGCTCAGTGGTAAAGAATTCACCCACTAATGCAGGAAATGTGAGTTCAGTCCCTGGGTTGGGAAGATCCCCTGAAGAAGAAAATGGCCACCCACTCCAGTATTCTTGCCTGAAGAATCCCATGGACAGGGGAGCCTGGTGGGCTACACTCCAGGGGGTTGCAAAAGAGTCAGACATGACAAGAACAACAGAGGCAGTGTGGTGGAGAGGGGAAGAATCACAGAGGCCAAGAGAATGGTCCTCACAGGCTTTTCACTAAGCAGCCTTTCTCAACCTCAACACTATTGGTATTTTAGGCTACATCATTTTTTGCTGAGGGGCTGTGCTGTGCATTGCAGGATGTCGAGCAGCCTCCCTGGCCTCTACCCACTGGATGTCAGGAGCACCCTCCTCCAACTTGTGGCAGTCAAAAATGTCCCAGGTGTGGTCAAATGTCCCCTGGAGGGACAAAATTATCCCAGGTGATATTGAACTACAAGGAGCATAATTTGATCAAAGGCCTGAGGTGCTGTATTCTGAAATTCATCACTGAATGTGCACAAGGTTTCACTTCCACAGGCCATCTCTAGTGAAGACACTAAGGCCCTCAGGAACAGTAAGACAGACCTGTTGTGGGGAGATGCAGGAATCCACCAGCACCAGACTTTGGCTCAAGGAAACAGTGAAGGCCTCTCTGAATCTTTCTTTGACTACCTGGCAATCTAGGATATTCCTACCAGATCTTTCCCTATCTTTCCAACAGGGCTCAGATTTATATCTCAGCCAGATAGCTCTCAGCCTTCTCCAGCAACCTCCCCAGTTTCTCTCATACTGGTCTTCCCTAATGAGATTTTTGCACATTTAATCCCATATTGGTTTCTGCTTCTCAGAAGACCCAGACTAATATAGGCAGCCAGACTCTGGTATCAGAAATATCTGGATTCAACTGTGTGGCCTTGGGCAAGTTACCATACTTCTCTGAACCCCGTTCACTTGTATGGAAAATGGAGGCAACACTGTCTACCTCAGAAGGTTTCTATGAGGATGACATGAATCACAGCCTCTAAAATATTTAGCACAGTCCTAGATACCAAGTAAGAGTTCGTTAAGTGCAGACTCTTAGTAAAGTCTGGGTATGTGGAGAGAGGACATCCTGAGCAAACTGGACAACGTGGTACACAGACATGGTGTGAGAAATGCCTTAGAAATGTGAGGAGGGATGTGAAATGCTATAAGCATTTCAATACCCCAGAAACACAAACTGCAAGCAGGAAGTTATGAGAGATGATTGAGAGGTAGGCAAGTCTCAAGTAGAGCAATTCCAATCCTTTCAACCTTTTTAATTCAACCTCTATTCTGCAATCCTTTTATCAGCTCCTCTGAGCCTTCTTCAAGTTCACATCTGCCTTTAAGCTACAAACCTAAACCTTCACATAAACTCCATCCAGATTCTCTCATTCAAAGTGTCTGATTAGTTGGGAAAGAGACTAAAGGGTTTGTTGCTTCGCAGTTCCTCCCCTCAGGATTCTAATTTATGTGGCCCTGAATGGAGATTACTCGGAGGGAAAAAGATCTAATCGCCATTTGCCCCTTGCCCTGACAACTCTTTCATTCAATCTAAATGCATTAACAGGGACCATTTTCCCCTCAAGGAGAGTTAATCATTACTTCACCTCCTCCTCTCTACCCTCTCCACTTCCTACCACTCCCCCAACACACAAAAATAATCCAGACATGTCCATGAGCATGAGAATTTTTAAATCTGCAGTAATATAACCAACATTTAGATGTTTTGCCAGCTAGACTTGAGTTCAAGACCCAATCCCAAGGATGAACAGCTATACAATCTTCAGCAAGTTAGACTATAAGTTTCAATGTCCTTTTCTATATAACAGGGCTAATAAATTCTACCTTGTATGAAAAAGCATTTTAAAAACTACAAACACAAGATAAGTTATTACTTCAACTTGTGTCAAGTTAGGAGGTCTAAAACTACCCCTCTGACACCCTTCAGAATGTTCTGTGCTTTCCTTAACATCCTTACCCAGACAATAGATGTGAAGAAAAACAATTGATTTTCTAAGTAAGCAGAGAAAATGCTGCCCAGAGTTTCTCTGGGAGAAAGATATAAGCAAAAAGGACTGGCAATGCCAAGCTCTGGACTGAGTTTCATTCATTCAGCTTTGCCAAACTGAAATTTCTCTCCCTAAGCCTTATACCTGCTCCTGAGACTTAACTAATCTATTCTTATTCCCTCTACCTTAGTTGGTTTAGGAGTTCATCCTTTCATGCCTGAAATCATTCTATATTTTTGTCTACTTGATTACCGTCTGTCACCTGCTACTATGATATAAGTTCTGTGAGAGCAGGTTTATGTTTTTTTGCTGTTGAATTCACTGAAATATCTCCAGGATATTGGTGGTGAAGGAGTAGGAGCTCCACCCTCAAGAGTGGGAGAGTAATAGGAGGGTTTTAAAGCTTCTAGAGCCATCAGAAGAGTGTTATTTGGAATCATAAACATGAGTAGACTTGTGGCTCAGACGGTAAAGCATCTCCCTACAGTGTGGGAGACCCAGGTTCGATCCCTGGGTTGGGAAGTTCCCCTGGAGAAGGAAATGGCTACCCACTCCAGTATTCTTGCCTGGAAAATTCCATGGAGAGAGGAGCCTGGTAGGCTACAGTCCATGGAGTTGCAAAGAGTCGGACATGACTGAGCCACTTCACTTCACTTCAGACTTGCCCAAAGTGTATACTGGGGAACACTAATCTTATGAATGCTTCTTAACAAAAGGTTCCATGATCAAGTAAGTTTGAGAAACACATCATTAATTCTACACTCAGTGCACCCACAGATTCACAAGGTATATAAGCATATTAAAGGCTTTCAAATGTCAGATAGAAAAGAAACATGCTTAATCACAGAACCCTTTTACCATCTAATATCTGTGGAAAATATTTTAGAAAAAAACTGGTCTAGGAAATAACCATGATAAGAAAGTTATCAGATTTCTAGAAGCCTTAAATTCCTTCCTTAGAATTTTTTATCTGCTGCCTATTTCCATTTAGTTATCACCAGCAAAATGGAGCTTTAAAGGGAAAGGAAGCTGAGTGTTCAATAGGAGCTACCTCTCTGGACAAGGCAGAGAGTAACTCAAGTGGAAAAATCAGCTAGTGGGATCTGTGGAAAAAAGGCAAAAAGCAAGTTTCCTATGAATCACTCTCTCAATGACTATAATCAGTCTTCTTCTCCCCATACTCCACTGAAATTGCACTCACCAGTGGACTGACCCCTTATTGTAGAACTCAATGGGCACTTACCCGTCATTAGCTCTCAGATATATCTGACGTAGCCGACACTCTCTCGTTCTTGAAGCATTCTGTTCGTTTGCCTTCTACAAAATCAGGTTCTCCTGATTTCGGTCCTACTTCTTTGGCTTCTCCAGCTCAATCTCCTCAGACTGTCAATCCTTAAATAGTGGTATACCTTGAGAGTGTGCCCTAGGCCTTCTTCTCTTCTCACTTGACACATTATTCTGAGCACTCACCTACTCCCATGGCTTCAAATACCATCGGTAGGCTGATAACTCCCCAAATCTGTATTCCTGGTGTGGTACGTCCCCTTGATTTTGGGGCCTTAATATCCAACATCCTACTCAACATTTAAACTTGAACTTATACTCAACATGGGCTTCCCTAGTGGCTCAGTGGTAAAGAATCTGCCTGCAATGCAGGAGAGCTGGATTCAGTCCCTGGGTCGGGAAGATCCCCTGAAGGAGGGCATGGCAACCCATTCCAGTATACTTGCCTGGAGAATCCCAATGGACAGAGGAGCCTGGCAGGCTATAGTTCAGAGGGTCACAAAGAGTAGGACATGACTGAGCAACTAAACACAGCACAGCACATACTCAACATACAAAAATCTGAATTCATCTTCTTTCTATGAGCTCAGAAAATAGCATCATCAGCAAGCCAGCTGTCCAAGTGAAAACTCTTGAGTCAACCTCAACTCTCTCTCTATAGTCAGTAATCACATTCTATCAATTAATTCTCCTAAACATTTCTGAAATCTATCTTCTCTTCATCCTTCATCCTCATTGCTACTGTCATTCTTATTTCACAGCCCCCCAGATCGCAATGGCACCCCACTCCAGTACTCTTGCCTGGAAAATCCCATGGGCGGCGAAGCCTGGTAGGCTGCAGTCCATGGGGTCGCTAGGAGTTGGACACGGCTGAGTGACTTCACTTTCACTTTTCACTTTCATGCATTGGAGAAGGAAATGGCAACCCACCCCAGTACTCTTGCCTGGAGAATCCCAGGGACGGGGGAGCCTGGTTGGCTTCCATTTATGGGATCACACAGAGTTGGACACGACTGAGGCGACTTAGCAGCAGCAGCAGCAGTTCAGATCAACTCCTTACAGAACTCTTCGCCTCTGATTTTGCTACTCTTCCCCCAGCCCCTGCCCAATCCATTTGGTCACATTGCAACAGGAATGCAATTGGTCTTTTCCAACACAGGTCTGATCTTATCACCTCTGCTTAAAACACTTTAAGAGGACCTCAATAAAAATTAAAACTCTTTAACATGATTTCTGGGCTTCCCAGGTGGCCCAGTGGTAAAGAATCCACTTGCCAATGCAGGTTCGATCCCTAGGTCAGGAAGATCCTCTGGAGGAGGAAATGGCTACCCATTCCAGCATTCTTGCCTGAAGAATTCCATGGACAGAGAAGCCTGGCGGGCTATAGTCCATGGGGTTGCAAAGAGTCGGACACGACTGAGCACTGAACGTGATTTCCAAAGCTCTTGATGATCAGATCTTGCTTTCATGGTAAAGTGTAATGGTTACACTAGAGAGCAAGACTGGCTGGGTTTATATCTCAGCTTTACCATTTTTAGTAGCTGTGTAACTTTGAGCAAGTTAACTTCCCTATGTCTTAGTTTTCTCATCTGTAAAATGAGGTAATTACAGTACCTACATTCTAGAGCTGTTTTTAATACTTTGTTAATATATGCACAGTTTTCAAATAGCACTCTATAAATGTTAGCTTTTCATAGTAATAGTATCTCTTCAACCTTATCTCTTGCTATTTCTTCTCCTCTCTCTCTATCCTCTAGTCATATCATATGTCTTTTAGTTTCTACAACATAACACATTTTCCTTTTTTAAATGCACTATTTATTGGCTTCTAGTATATTCATAGAATTGTGCATCCATAATCGTACTCAATTTTAGAATGTTTTCATCACCCCCAAAGAAGTCCCACACCCCTTAGCCATCACCCCCAGCCACCTCCCTCTGCCCTAGCTCTAGGAAACCACTCATTAATCTACTTTTTGTCTCCATGAATTTACCTATTCTGGACTTTTCATATAAGTGGAATCATGCAATATGTGGCCTTTTGTGTCTGACTTCTTTCACTAAGCATAATGTTGTCAACGTTTCTCCATGTGGTAGCATATATCAGTACTTCATTCCTTGTTTATGGCCATACCATGTGTTCTTTCATTGACCTTTGTACTTGATATCCCCTCTGGTAGTAACATATAGCTGCCCTCCACCTCGACTCACATGGCTAACTCTCAGTTAAAACTTCAGTTCTTAATTTAGATGGAATGATAAGATTTCCCCCTAGAAGCCTTTGATGACAGCCCTCTTCCATATCCCCTTCTGCTCCAGCCTGAATTAGGCAAGCTTCCTAGGTGCTCCCCCAATATCCTGTGCATCCCTTCTTGCTTGGCGGGTTTATATCCGCCTTCTTGCTTCTTGCATCCCTTCTTTTTGTCTGTTGTTCTTTCAGTTTGCCAGCTGAACAGTAAGGTGGGCTGTGTGTATGTTGCTTGTACCCAGCACCAGCAGTGTGTGGCACATGGTAAGCACTTAATTACTTTGTTGAATTAATGAAACAGGAACATGAGAAGCTGGCCCAGAACAGAAAAATGGACGTTTTATTGGTAGCAGACCAACAGGAGGTTTTTCACTGTGTTACTAGATTAAACTTGCTAAAACACTGCTTTTTTCAAATCTAATGTCCTCATGCAAGATGCTGGGCCTCAGTTTTTGCTCTAAAAAATGAAGAGTTCACCTGAATAATCCCTACAGTTTCTTTCATCTCAGACACTGATCGCTTTAAAGTATCAGTGATACTTGTAACTTGAATGCAGCGTTTCAAAGAATAGCAAGGAGAGATAAGAAACCCTTCCTCAGTGATCAGTGCAAAGAAATAGAGGAAAATAATAGAACGGAAAAGACTAGAAATCTCTTCAAGAAAATTAGAGATACCAAGGGAACATTTCATGCAAAGATGGGCTCGATGAAGGATAGAAATGGTATGGACCTAACAGGAGCAGAAGATATTAAGAAGAGGTGGCAACAATACACAGAAGAACTATACAAAAAAAAGTCTTCATGACCCAGATAACAACGATGGTGGATCACTCACCTAGAGCCAGATATCCTGGAATGAGAAGTTAAGTGGGCCTTAGGAAGCATCACTATGAGCAAAGCTGGGGGAGGTGATAGAATTCCAGTTCAGCTATTTCAAATTCTTTAAAAAGTTGCTATGAAAGTGCTGCACTCAATATGCCAGCAAATTTGGAAAACTCAGCAGTGGCCACAGGACTGGAAAAGGTCAGTTTTCATTCCAATCCCAAAGAAAGACAATGCCAAAGAACGTTCAAACTATCACACAATTGCACTCATCTCACATGCTAGCAAAGTAATGTTTAAAATTCTCCAAGCCAGGCTTCAACAGTATATGAACCATGAAATTTCAGATGTTCAAGCTGGATTTAGAAAAGGCAGAGTAACCAAAAATTAAATTGCCAACATCCGTTGGATCGTGGAAAAAGTAAGAGAGTTCCAGAAAAGCATCTAATTCTGCTTTATTGACTCTCTCAAAGCCTTTGACTGTGTGGATCCCAATAAACTGTGGAAAATTCTGCAAGAGATGGGAATACCAGACCACCTGACCTGCCTCCTGAGAAATCTGTATGCAGGTCAGGAAGGAACAGCTAGAACTGGACATGGAACAACAGACTGGTTCCAAATAGGTAAAGGAGTATGTCAAATATATTATCACTCTGCTTATTTAACTTATATGCAGAGTACATCATAAGAAATGCTGGGATGGATGAAGCACAAGCTGGAATCAAGATTCCTGGGGGAAATATCAATAACCTCAGATATGCAGATGACACCACCTTTATGGCAGAAAGTGAAGAACTAAAGAGACTCTTGATGAAAGTGAAAGAAGAGAGTGAAAAAGTTGGCTTAAAGCTCAACATTCAGAAAACTAAGATCATGGCATCTGGTCCCATCACTTCATGGCAAATAGACGGGGAAACAATGGAAACAGTGAGACTTTATTTTGAGGGGGTCCAAAATCACTGCAGATGGTGACTGCAGCCATGAAATTAATGAAAATGAAATTAAATGAAAAAATGAAAATTAAGATGCTTGCTCTTTGAAAAAATGAAAATTAAGACTCTCGCTCCTTGGAAGAAAAGCTATGACCAACCTAGCCAGCATATTAAAAAGCAGAGACATTACCTAGCCAACAAAGTTCTGTCTAGTCAAAGTATGGCTTTTCCAGTAGTCATGTATGGATGTGAGAGTTGGACTGTGAAGAAAGCTGAGCACCGAAGAATTGATACTTTTGAACTGCGGTGTTGGAGAAGACTCTTGAGAGTCCCTTGGACTGCAAGGAGATCCAACTAGTCCATCCTAAAGGAAATCAGCCCTAAATATTCATTGGAAGGACTGATGCTGTAGCTGAAACTCCAATACTTTGGCCACCTGATGAGAAGAACTGACTCATTGGAAAAGAGTCTGATGCTGGGAAAGACTGAAGATGGGAGGAGAAGGGGAGGACAGAGGATGAGATGGTTGGATGGCATTGCTGACTCGATGGACATGAATTTGAGTAAGATCTGAGAGTTTACTTACTCCTTACTCCTGGGAGTAAGGACAGGGAAACCTAGTGTGCTGCCGTCCATGGGGTTGCAAAGAGTGGGGCATGACTGAACGACTGAACTGAACTGATATGTTTAGGCTTATAATTGTGAAGGAGAGCCAAAAGGAAACGAAATGCAATAAAAGTACATTTCTCTCAAACTAATACAAAGTGGCACTGTACAAAATATTGCTTTTTTTTCCTTTAAAGTATTAGCAATGTGGCATTTACTGGGGTCAAATAAACAAAAAGAAATTAAAATAATGTCTTACATTAGAATGATTATCAGCTAGAAGCTTCTGAATCCTCTTTTAATCAGTTCTATCTTGACACTTGATTGAATTTTTAATAATAAGTGCCTTTGCATTTATCAGCATTTAATTTCCCTCCACTGGCCTGGCTTTGTAAGATGGAAGCTTTTCCCAGCTTCATCAGCCAGGCCTGAACTCTTCTTAGTGGGCTTGCTGTTAATGAATATCACTGTGGCTCCTTCTCAGTCTAGACTGCGCTCCATTAGAGCAACTAGAGCTAAGATTGTCAAAAGCAACAAAAAAATTTAGAAGCACAGCACACTCTGTCTATAAACACACTCTAAGACTTCAATATAATAATTCCCATTTATCAAACACCATATTGACTCTTTATAACATAGTATAATGTTCATAACAATCCCATGGAGTATTATCATTACTATCCTCATTTTACAAATAAGGAAACTGAGCCACAGAGAGCTTGAGCAACCACCCAAAGTCATGCATCTAGTAAATGACAGAGCCAAGACTTAAACCAGACTTGTCCAAATGCATAGGCATGGCTTATGATGGTACAGTACACTTGCCTTCCATTAGTAATTATTCATTTACCTATCTTCCTCTCCCACTGTGCTATAAGCTCCCTCTGGTTTTGCGCCACCAGCACCTAGCATAATGCTTTGCTCATTGGTTCATTCATTCCTTCAAAACAGATCTATTGAGTGTGTACTAGATACTAAACACTGATTGTAGGACTAGAGCATACATTAGTGAACAAGGCAGTAAGACCCTTGTCCTGATGGAGCTTACACTCAGGTGAAGGAGACAGGCAAGTAAAAAACCAAGATTTTTCTATGAATAAAATACAGCAAGAAAATGGAACTAACAGTAGCTTGGGGTGGAGGTGGGCAGTGCTTTATGAGACTAAGGTAGGTGGTCAGGGAAGGCTTCTCTAAGTAGGTGATGATCCACTTGAGCTGCAACTTAAATGATGAGAAAGAGCCAACCATGATAAGAGCCAGAAGAAGCATGTTTCAGGCAGAAGAGCCAGGATGTATAGGAGCCAGGAGCTAAGAAAGTGTTTGGCACATTAAAGGACAGAAAAGAGGGTTAGTGTGGGCAGAGCACAGGAAGCAAAGGGGTTACTGATAGATGTCAGATCTTACAGGACTGTGCAGGCCCTGGGCACCTACGGTTGTACCTACACTTAGGATTGGGACTGCTGCCCCCTACTGATTCATAACAAGAACCAGGCTGGAAGAAACACATTTATGAAGGGGGGATATTCAGAGGCAAGATCCCTGGGGTCAGGAAGGAAAGCATGGGTCTTCCCTGCACCTGCTTCCTCTGTTCCCTGGGAATGCCTATCTCTGTAGCCTCCTCCCACTTTTTACCCTCCTTCTGCCTCCTCCTCCACACACCTCTCTAAACAATTTAAGCATGAAAGCGATATCCTTCAACTCCTCCTGATGCCATGAGACAGCCAAGCTGTGCCTGAGCCTCTAATGCTGAAACCCTGGGGTCAAATAAGAGGGAGTGAGGGTGACAGTGCAGTAGCCACATCCCAGCCTGAGCTCACAGCTCAAGGGCTGCTTCTGCTTGACTCCTGGGGAGATTCAGACCATTTTAGTTCGGTTCAAACATCAGTCTAGAGGGTGAGCTTCCTAACTACTATGGTGACCAGGAAGGAAAGCAAGACGCAGAGAAAGCAAACACTGGGGACGAGAATTACAAGCACAGCCTCTGCACCAACAGCAAACAGGCTGGATGGAGGGCTCCTAGCACAAACGTGCCCAGGTCTCACAGCACAGAGGGAAACCTTTTCCTCTCTTGAAAGCCAGGTCCCACACTTCTTACTCCCTACTGCCCCACTGTGGAGAAACGCTTTCAGGAAAGCGAAGAAATATATTTGTTGCCGTAGTCTCCGGCTTTGGGTTTCTAGTAGCCCCCATTTTCCATTTCTTCTACCACCTGTCTAGTTCTAGGGATTTCTAACAGATGTATAACAGCATCGTCTTCACCTCTCACTGTAAAAATTTAAGGCCAATAAAATAAACGAAACATTTTAGACAAAGAGCAAAATATTGCATGAGAAAATAAGAGGAAAGAAATAATAAAGACCTATGTATGAAAAACATACACATAAAATTAAAAATGAGAGAGGGAATATAACAACCAGGATAAACAATATTTTTTAATTGTAAAGAAATGCTATGCACAACTGTATGCTAATACATTTTAAAATATAATGCAATGGATGGTTTTTTCTTCAAATATAAAATACTAAAATTCATACTACAAGTAGAAAAGTTGAATAAATTAATAATTGAGGAATAAATCAAGAAACTGTCACCACATAAAGTTCTTAAAACTAATAAATGTTTTCAAATTTCCAAGGAAGAAAGTATAGAAAAAGTTAGGATATATCTAATTTATTCCATGATAAACAAATCTAGCCCTGATCCCAAAACCTGACAAAGATAAAATAAAATACGAAAATCAGAGACCTCTATAAACTCTGAATGTAAGGGAAAAATCTTTAAGATCCTAGCAGTCATGATTTAGCAAAACTTCACAATCATAAAGGACTGATTCTAGGAAAGCAACAATGGTTGAGACTAACATATTCTATTAGTGTAAGACTATCTATAAAGATCTGGTGGCCCAGTGGTAAAGAATCTGCCTGCAATGCAAGAGACTCGGGTTCAGTCCCTGGGTCAGGAAGATTCTCTAAAGAAGGAAATAACAACCCAATCCAGTATTCTTGCCTGGGAAATCCCATGGACAGAGGAGCCTGGTGTACATTCCATGGGGTCATAAAAGAGTCAGACATGACTTGGCAACTAAACAACAACAACAAATAGGTTAAATCAGTGCTTGCCAACTTTTTTCATAGCATAGATAGAAAATAAAAATATTTGTATGGGTCATTGGGGTATGCAGATGAGGCTGCTCCTAGCTGGAGGAGAGGAGAAGGGGTCTCTGGCTGTCCTAAATCACTGGTCATCTTGAGAGTCAAGAGGATGGATATGTTGGTACATCCATAACCAAGGGTGCTATTCACAGTATTTATCAAGTGATAAGGTACAAGAATTGACCAATCAGAATGTACTTGGATTCTGGGTGGTAGGAGAAGGAAATTGCAACCCACTCCAGTGTTCTTGCCCAGAGAATCCCGGGGACGGGGGAGCCTGGTGGGCTTCCGTCTATGGGGTCGCACAGAGTCGGACACGACTGAAGCGACTTAGCAGCAGCAGCAGCATTAAAGCTGGGTCCTTGTGGTGTCATACTGTAGCCGGTGTTACTCCTTTAGCTGGTAAATTCCCAGGAGTTCTGGCCTGGGATGAGTTCCAGGAAACAGCTGGGTCAGTGAGTGAATGCTCAGGGTGCTAAGGCAACAGTGATTGACTGCGGAAGTATTTCAATATTTCAAATGATCTGATTGTTTTAATGAGGACCAGTTGAATATAAGCTCTGTCTGCAGCCCAGAGCCAATCCGTCATGTGAATCACTTGGGAAGATCTGGATTAACCTGCACTCAGTCTGTTTTAGGACTTACCACCCTGTATTGTAATGGTTGGCATCTTGTCCTTATGACTAGTCTGTGATACTATTCATCTTTGTCTCTCCAGCACCTTCATATAGTGCCTGACACAGAGTAGAACCTTAATAAGTATTTGCCAGATGGATCAAGATTTAATTCCAAGAGAAACTCAAAAGAGCAAATAATAATATTTAATATGCATTCTGTAAAATTAGGAATAGAATGATGAATATGCTAAGGATATATTTGAAAATGATAATGTGACAAAGAACATCTACTTTATTTTTAAATATTTATTTATTTGACTGCACTGGTTCTCAGTTGCAGTATGTAGGATCTTTAGTTGCGGCATGTGGGATCTATTTCCCTACACTGGGTGCACAGAGTCTTAACCACTGGAACACCAGGGAAGTCCCAGAACATCTATTTTAAACATGAAGCAGAATAATATTTACTAAAGATTATTAACAGTATTTCCTTTTTAAAAAATAAGAAAAAAGATATCTTCTATCATTTTCAATATTATTTTAGAACTTCTGATCAATTCAATAAAATATAAAAAGAAATAAGATACAAGTATTAAATAAATTATGATGGAAAATACAAAATATAAGGAATTTAAGAATAAACAAGAGAGGGACTTCCTTAGCAGTCCAGTGGTTAGGACCTCACCTTCCGATGCAAGGGGTACAGGTTCAATATCTAGTCAGAGAACTAAGATCCCACATGCCTTGCAGCCAAAAAAAAAATATATATATATATATATATGTATATATAATAGAAGCAATATTGTAACAAATTCAACACAGATTTTATAAAATGGTCCACATAAAAAATTGAAAAAAAAAGAATACACAAGACAATTTATATAACCCAAATAAATAAAACTATAAAAACTATTGGAAGATGTAACAAAAAGCCTCCACCCTCAACCAACCATATATGTGTTTTTAGTATGAATGAATTATATTTTATGTTATTTTCTAAAATTGTTGTCAAGTTAAGTGTTCAGGATAAGGTCACACTCCTATGGGCAAAGTATGAATAGAATGTCCCTAGAAAACAGTGCTTATTCCAGATTATCAATCATCTAAGTGAAAAGACAAGAATGTAAAACTAAGAAGGCAGGTCTTGAATGAAGGCAAGGAAATGAACTGCTTGTCTTTCTTTAAGTCTGGAGCTCTTAGATCCAGATGTTCTCTCCTTATGCTCCTGAGTGGTGGGTTGCTAAGACAGTACCCATCTTGTGGAAATAGTTGTGGATCAAGGATAAAATGGGGTTCTGAAAAGCAAGTCTTTTGTAAAGTACAATGATCTGGGTTCTATTATTCTCTGTGTTTATTGATCTATTGTTATTCCCTAGTCTTTAGAACAATTTTGTTAAATGTTCCAGCCTTATCTCAACTATGCTAGAAAGTATTCAGGTAAAGTTAATGTAGCCACATTTACACCGAAGTGCTCATGGGGGATGAAGAAGGCAATGGCACCCCACTCCAGTACTCTTGCCTGGAAAATCCTATGGACGGAGGAGCCTGGTAGGCTGCAGTCCATGGGGTTGCTAAGAGTTGGACACAACCGAACAACTTCACTTTCACTTTTCACTTTAACGCATTGGAGAAGGAAATGGCAACCCACTCCAGTGTTCTTGCCTGGAGAATCCCAGGGACGGGGGATTCTGGTGGGCTGCCGTCTATGGGGTCACACAGAGTTGGACACGACTGAAGTGACTTAGCAGCAGCAGCTCATGGGGGAGCAGAATCTCTTCTTTAATAGACAGGCAGTCATGGGTTGTGGGTAATTATGTAGGTAATTGAGTGCTTGAACCAGGCACTGCTTTACATAATCTCATTATATTTATTTATTTATTTATTTAGGCCTTGAGATCTTGGTTCCCCAACCAGAGATTGAACTCCAGCCTTCAGCAGTGAAAACATGAAGTCCTAACCACTAGACTGCCAGGGAATTCACACATAATCTCATTTAAACCTTCCACAAACCAGGGAGGTGGATACTTCTTAAACCTCAATTTACAGATGAGAAAACTGAAACTCAGAAAAGTGTAGTGATGTACCCAAAATTATACAGCAAGGAAAATGGCACAACACAGCTCTGTCCAACTTCAAACGCCTGTTCTTTACTGCTACCTACTTCAAAAGACCCCTAGGGAAAGACAATTTGTTGAGGATGAGAGTTAAGGGTTCTAGGCTTAATTTAATTAACAAAGGTAGATGTTTTCCTTTTATGAGATATAAAAATGAATTAAATAATAGAACACGTGCTGTTCATATATGGAAACCCTAAATGTTATAAGGATATAAATTCTCCTTGAATCAGTTGTTATTTTTAAGTGCCACATACCAGAGTAAAAATTACTCCAGAGGTGCACAGAATCTAGATAGCTTATGAAAGGAGAGTCTTTGGATGTATTTATTAATATATTTTACTTGATGCCTTTAAGAGAGATACCTTGAAGTCCACTGGGGTGTCTTCTTCAACCCTGTTTAAAGTATAGAGTTCTATAGCTCTAGTTTCTCCCCTGGTAACTTCATGCCAGACATTCTCAGAACACAAGAAGACCCTTGTACGTGACCATTATTAAGACCCTCACCCACTTTTAGCTCCCTCCTTCCTAACAGACAGGAACGTAATCTAAAGACTCTTGTGTGTTTTGATTTTGCTTTCTCCATCTTTTCTCATGACTTTTTCTCCTCAAGACTCATTTTCCCCTTTTATAATCACTTCAACATTCCTACTTTTTGTTTTGCTTTATAAGCTTGTTGCTTTTATATGAATGAATAGAAGCTCATTAAATCATCCAAGATTGAGCTGCTTCAAGAATGGAAGGGGTTCACAAATAAAATACTTAGAGCATTAAAAGCATAGGCCAGCCCAGTGATCCTGGATTTAACCCTGGCATTAGTTCAGAAATACAGAGATCCAACTGTTTTCCACTGGGCACTCTGAAGGAAAAGAAAGCCAAAGTAACCTTCACTCAAAGAGGACCCCAAAGCATCCCATATCACAAAATAAATCCTCATACACTAAACACAGATTAGTAATAACTAAAGAAACAAAAATGGGCTTGGGATGATGTCAAAATCCTGCTCTGATTCCACATAGTCTGAGAAAGACTGTGTAAGTGTAATAGTTGAGAGAATAGACTCAAGACCGAACTGTTGAGACTAGAATCCCAACTCTGCCACTGACTACCTGGATAACTTTAGCTAAGTAACTTCACCTCTGTGTTCCTTAGTTTCCTTATTTGTAAAATGGGGTAGTGATAATAATTAACTCAGAGAATTGCTGTGAGGCTTAAATGAGATAACATGTATAAGGTAACTGTTACACTGTTGACAATTACATATATTAATAAACTCTGCCTCCTCTGCCAGAACTCCAAGATGGCTTTCATGTTTTTCTGCACTGATCCAATTGCTTATCCTTTTGTCACAGGCAGCTTTACTGTTGATTCCCTCCCTCTTCTTTGACTTCTCTTACTGCCTCTTCAAACATCCCTCCCTGCCAAATGCCCTTTAGCAAGCTGCTGTTAAAGCACTCTGTTAAAGCTCCAGAGTGTTAAGGCTCAGTACTCTCTCAGTCCCAAGACCCAAGACTGCTTTCTCTTCCAGGGATTCTAGCCCTATCAATGAAAAATAGCCAAATATAGGGCATAGGGTTTGTCCTGTGGAGATTTGCAGATGTAAAGTAACAGCTGTTCTACCACAACTGTTGTTTTTGAGAAATTCAAACTGCTCAGATTAGACCAATGCCAAAAGAAATTCTTTCAGACCACTGAGCATGCCCTAATTAATTTCGAGGCCAAGTCTAACTTCCTCAGTGACCAGGAGATTTCTACAAACCTTCATTTACCTTACTTTGGACTTTTTGCCATCTTTCCTCAAACTTCCCATGTCCCCATGCCAGCTACCACTACATACTGATGCCATCTGTTCTTCAAATCCCTCCCATAAAGGCTTTTAATATTTGCCTTTGCATTTTGTCCTTTATTTTCAACTCCCTCCAAGTCCCTGAGCAGATAGCCAATCAAGAATATCAAACTAAATCACTGCGTGTGTGCATGGTCAGTTTTGTCCAACTCTTTGCGACCCTATGAACTGTAGGCTCCTCTGTCCATGGGATTTCCCAGGCAGAATACTGGAGTAGGTTGCCATTTCCTCCTCAGGGGATCTTCCCAACCCAGGGATTGAACCTACATCTTCTGCATTGGCAGGCGGATTCTTTACCACTGAGCCACCTGGGAAGCCCCATAAAGAATCAAATCAAATACTAAGAACAGTTAAGAGAAATATACCAAGAAGTCCCATAAGCCCGATGCAACATTCACAACAGTGCCTGGGTCACTGAGCATGAGATCACAAAACTCATCTAAAGCCAAACAAGAAACCCATTCTTCTCACAATAAAGATTCATGGGTACAGCTGCAATCCAGGTGCAGGGGTAGCATATTTCAGGTGATGGTTCTATGTTCATATTACATTCTGGATATTACCCAGTATCATTACAAGTCTTTCCCAGCCATCCTTGGCAAAACCTCAGAACCAGTTCAAATTAAGCAAGCAGAAAGCACATTAAATTTTGGACAAGGAATCTCTTAGCATTTCTCAGTAAAATCTTCTATAGCCTGGGAGCTAGTATTTCAGTTGTCACCATTGATCATTAAACACTCTATGATTAGATTGTGAGCTCCAGGAAGGCAGGGATTTGGGTTTGTTTTCTATTCTGTTGTGCTCCCCAAACCTAGCACAACAAGATGCATTCAACAAACTTTTTTGAATGTGTAAATAACTACATTCTCAATTTTACATTGTGGTGTGCCACACCCTCCCTGGCATTAATCCCCAAAGAAATTAAAATGAAATACTTATTACTCATTTAAACTTTTAAATCCCCAAATTTTAACTAAGTTAACTGAGACTAACTTATTCCCACAAAAAGCAAAATCACCATTTGATCAAATCCCCAGACCAAGGAAAAATTCAGTTAGTTGTACATTAACACAGCTAAAATGATTTTTCCCATTGTAATAGACCATTCTTCAATGATAATGTATAAAATTTTATAAATTCTTAATCTAAATCCCAAAATGTTTGCTATGACACTCAACAAAATGATTCTAAAATTCATGTGGAAAAAATAAACATCAATAATAGCAAAAGAATATTTTGCAAAGGAATAAAAAGGAGAAGGTACAACCTTGCCAAATATTGGAATACAACATAAAATAATAATCAAAACAACATAGTACTAATATAAAACAGAAAAATAAAGAGAACTAGTAGAAAAGGAAAGCAATCCAGAAAGAAATCATTTATATATAAGAATTTACTATGCAAATGACGTAAGCACTGTCAAACACTGGGAAAGAAATATTTATGTAATAGTGCTAGGACAACTATAGCCACTTTGGGGGAAAATTTGGTTGAATTACATTCCTTACATTATGCAACACAAGTTTTGGATGGATAAAATATTGAAAATTTAGTTAATGAAAAACAAATTGGGTTTAGGAAAGAACACGTATCTTTGGAAAGATATTTTCTAGGGAAAGAAATTTAAAAGGAAATAATGAGCTTTTATGACTGCACTGTTTAAAAAAGTAAACTTCTAAGCAATAAAGAAAATCTTTTAAATTCTTCTTTTAAACTAATTTATTTTAATTGGAGGCTATTTACAATATTTTAGTGGTTTTTGCCATACACTGACATGAATACCATGAGGGTACATGTGTTCCCTATCTTGAACCCCCTTCCCACCTCCCTCCCCATCCCATCCCTCTGAGTCATCCCAGTGCACCAGCCCTGAACACCCTGCCTCATGCATCAAACCTGGACTGGCGATCTATTTCATATATGATAATACATATGTTTCAATGCTATTTTCTCAAATCATCCCACCCTTGCCTTCTCCCATAGAGTCCAACAGTCTGTTCTTTACATCTGTGTCTCTTTTGCTCTCTCGTATATAGGGTCATCAATATCATCTTTCTAAATTCCATATATATGCATTAATATACTGTACTGGTGTTTTTCTTTCTGACTTACTTCACTCCATATAATAGGCTCCAGTTTCATCCACCTCATTAGAACCGATTCAAATGTATTCTTTTTAATGGCTGAGTAATATTCCATTGTGTATGTGTACCACAGCTTTCTTATTCATTCGTCTGCTAATGGACATCTAGGTTGCTTCTATGTCCTGGCTATTGTAAACAGTGCTGTGATGAACATTGGGGTACATGTGTCTCTTTCAATTCTGGTTTCCTTGCTGTGTATGCCCAGCAGTGGGTTTGCTGGGTTGTATGGCAGTTCTATTTGCAGCCTGTTAAGGAATCTCTACACCATTCTCCATAGTGGCTGTACTAGTTTGCATTCCCACCAACAGTGTAAGAGGGTTCCCTTTTCTCCACACCCTCTCCAGCATTTATTGCTTGTACATTTTGGACAGCAGCTATTCTGACTGGCATGAGATGGTACCTCATTGTGGTTTTGATTTGCATTTCTCTGATAATGAGTGATGTTGAGCATCTTTTCATGTGTTTGTTAGCCATCTGTAGGTCTTCTTTGGGGAAATGTCTGTTTAGTTCTGTGGCCCATTTTTTGATTGAGTCATTTATTTTTCTGGAATTGAGCTTCAGGAGCTGCTTGTATATTTTGAGATTAGTTCTTTGTCAGTTGCTTCATTTGCTACTATTTTCTCCCATTCTGAAGGCTGTCTTTTAACCTTGCTTATAGTTTCCTTCGTTGTGCAAAAGCTTTTAATTTTAATTAGGTCCCATTTGTTTATTTTTGCTTTTATTTCCAACATTCTGGGAGGTGGGTCATAGAGGATCCTGCTGTGATTTATGTTGCAGAGTGTTTTGCCTATGTTTTCCTCTAGGAGTTGTATAGTTTCTGGTATTACATTTAGATCTTTAATCTATTTAGAGTTTATTTGTGTATATGGTGTTAGAAAGTGCTCAAGTTTCATTCTTTTTACAAGTGATTGACCAGTTTTCACAGCACCACTTGTTAAAGATATTGCCTTTTCTCCATTGTATATTCTTGCCTCCTTTGTCAAAGATAAGGTGTCCATAGGTGCGTGGATTTATCTCTGGGCTTTCTATTTTGTTTCATTGATCTATATTTCTTTGTGCCAATACCATACTGTCTTGATGACTGTGGCTTTGTAGTATAGTCTGAAGTCAGGCAGGTTGATTCCTCCAGTTCCATTCTTCTTTCTCAAGATTGCTTTGGCTATTCGAGGTTTTTTATATTTCCATACAAATTGTGAAATTATTTGTTCTAGTTCTCTGAAAAATACCGTTGGTAGCTTGCTAGGGATTGTGTTGAATCTATAGATTCCTTTGGGTAGGATATTCATTTTCATTATACTGATTCTTCCAATCCATGAACACAGTGTATTTCTCCATCTATTTGTGTCCTATTTGATTTCTTTCATCAGTGTTTTACAGTTTTCTATATATAGGTTTTTTTTTTTGGTAGATTTATTCCTAAGAATTTTATTCTTTTCATTGCAATGGTGAATGGAATTGTTTCCTTAATTTCTCTTTCTGTTTTCTCGTTGTTAGTGTATAAGAATGCAAGGGATTTCTGTGTGCTAATTTTATATTCTGCAACTTTATTATATTCACTGCAAATGACACCACCCTTATGGCAGAAAGTGAAGAGGAACTAAAAAGCCTCTTGATGAAAGTGAAAGAGGAGAGAGAGTGAAAAAGTTGGCTTAAACCTCAGCATTCAGAAAACGAAGATCATGGCATCCAGTCCCATCACTTCATGGCAAATAGATGGGGAAACAGTGGAAACAGTGTCAAACTTTATTATTTGGGGCTCCAAAATCACTGCAGATGGTGACTGCAGCCATGCAATTAAAGATGCTTACTCCTTGGAAGGAAAGTTATGACCAACCTAGATAGCATATTCAAAAGCAGAGACATTACTTCGCCCACAAAGGTCTGTCTAGTCAAGGCTATGGTTTTTCCAGTGGTCATGTATGGATATGAGAGTTGGACTGTGAAGAAGGCTGAGCGCCAAAGAATTGATGCTTTTAAACTGTAGTGTTGGAGAAGACTCTTGAGAGTCCCTTGGACTGCAAGGAGATCCAACCAGTCCATTCTAAAAGAGATCAGCCCTGGGATTTCTTTGGAAGGAATGATGCTAAAGCTGAAACTCCAGTACTTTGGCCAGCTCATGGGAAGAGTTGACTCATTGGAAAAGACTCTGATGCTGGGAGGTATTGGGGGCAGGAGGAGAAGGGGGACGACTGAGGATGAGATGGCTGGATGGCATCACGGACTCAATGGAAGTGAGTCTGAGTGAACTCTGGGAGTTGGTGATGGACAGGGAGGCCTGGCGTGGTGTGATTCATGAGGTCGCAAAGAGTTGGACATGACTGAGCTACTGAACTGAACTGATTAGCTCTAGCAATTTTCTGGTGTAATCTTGAGGGTTTTCTATGTAGAGGATCATGTCATCTGCAAACAGTGAGAGTTTTACTACTTCTTTTCTGATCTGGATCCCTTTTATTTCTTTTTCTTTTCTGATTGCTGCAGCTAAAACTTCCAAAACTATGTTGAATAGTAGTGGTGAAAGTGGGCACCCTTGTCTTGTTCCTGACTTTAGGGGAAATGCTTTCAATTTTTCACCAATGAAAAAATTCTTATGATAATCTGCAAAGATCTGTATAATCTGGATATCTAGTGTCTCTCTGACCTGAGCTACTCACTCTGCTCAAACATGCTGGCTTCCTTGAATTTACCATGTATGATCCTTCTTCTGGGCCTTTGTACTTACTATTTTCCTCTGCCTGGAATGCCGTCTACTCAGATACACACATGTTCACATGTCCCATAACACCCTATGTGCAATAACAATGCCTCCATCCAACACTCTTTGTCCTCATTACTGATCATTATTTTTCTTGAACTATAGCATTTATTATCCTCTAAAATATTATAAATTTCCTTGTTTGTTTATTTCTGAATTATTGACCATACTAGAATTTAAGGACTGTTAAGGCAAAAAATTTGATTTCTTTATTGCTATATACCTGGGACCTGAAATCAAACCTGAATATAGTAGAGCTCAATAAATATTTGCTAAATGAATGAACAAAAGACTAAAATAAGAGTAAGATTCTACCACAGAAAAATTCATTCAAACATGATAAGTAAAGGCTTACTGGCTCTTCTAGATAAAGAATTTGTCTGAATTTATTAAAATGGCATTAAGACTAGGCTCATAATAGCAGTCAAGCAAAATGTGCTGAATGAATGAATGAACAAGTGAATGAGTATATAAATGAATAAGGGACATGAACAATCAATTCATACAAGAAAATAAAAGTAGGAAGCAGAGATGGGAAAAATATTCAAATAAGCAGGGATTAAGACAAATTAGCAGTTTATTTATTTAATATTTTATTCTACATTACAATACTGTATTTGTTTTGCCATACATTGACATGAATCAGCCACAGGTGAACACGATCTCCCAGTGCTGAAGCCCCCTCCCACCTCCCACCCCATATCATCTCCCTGAATCATCCTGTGCACCAGCCTCATGCATCCTGTATCCTATATTGAACATAGACTGGCACATCGTTTCTTACAAAATAGCATACATGTTTCAGTGCCATTCTCCCAAATCACCCCACCCTCTCTCTCTCCCTCAGAGTCCAAAAGTCCGTTCTATACCTCTGTGTCTCTTTTGTTGTCTCACATAGAGGGTCATCATTACTATCTTTCTAAATTCCATATATATGTGTCAGTATACTGTATTGGTGTTTTTCTTTCTGGCTTACTTCACTCTGTATAATCCAGTTTCATCCATCTCATTAGAACTGAGTCAAATTTATTATTTTTAAGGGCTGAGTAGTACTCCATTGTGTACATGTACCACAGCTTTCTTATCCATTCATCTGCTGATGGACATCTAGGTTGTTTCCATGTCCTGGCTATTATAAACAGTGCTGCAATGAACATTGGGGTACATGTGTCTCTTTCAGTTCTGGTTTCCTCAGTGTGTGTGCCCAGCAGTGGGATTGCTGGGTCATAAGGCAGTTCTATTTGCAATTTTTTAAGGAATCTCCACACTGTTTTCCATAGTGGCTGTACGAGTTTGCATTCCCACCAGCAGTGTAAGAGGGTTCCCTTTTCTCCACATCCTCTCCAGCATTTATTGCTTGTAGACTTTTGGATCGCAGCCATTCTGACTGGTGTGAAATGGTACCTCATTGTGGTCTTGATTTGCATTTCTCTGATAATGAGTGATGTTGCACATCCTTTCATGTGTTTGTTAGCCATCCGTATGTCTTCTTTGGAGAAATTAGCAGTTTAAAATGCTCAATGAAGTTTCAGTTCAAATAGTAGCAATATAAATTGATAGACCTCTCTCTTTTTTTTTTAATGGTTATACACAGTATTTTTAATACTTTATTCTACATTACAATACTGTATTTGTTTTGCCATACATTGACATGAATCAGCCACAGGTGAACACGATCTCCCAGTGCTGAAGCCCCCTCCCACCTCCCACCCCATATCATCTCCCTGGATCATCCCATGCACCAGCCCCAAGCATCCTGTATCCTGTATTGAACATAGACTGGCACTTCGTTTCTTACATGATAGTATACATGTTTCAATGCCATTCTCCCAAATCATCCCACCCTCTCCCTCTCCCTCAGAGTCCAAAAGTCCGTTCTATACCTCTGTGTCTCTTTTGTTGTTTCACATAGAGGGTCATTATTACTATCTTTCTAAATTCCATATATATGTGTCAGTATACTGTATTGGTGTTTTTCTTTCTGGCTTACTTCACTCTGTATAATTGGCTCCAGTTTCATCCATCTCATTAGAACTGAGTTAAATTTATTCTATTTAAGGGCTGAGTAATACTCCATTGTGTATATGTAACACAGCTTTCTTATCCATTCATCTGCTGAAGGACATCTAGGTTGCTTCCATGTCCTGGCTATTATAAACATTGCTGCAATGAACATTGGGGTACATGTGTCTCTTTCAATTCTGGTTTCCTCGGTGTGTATGCCCAGCAGTGGGATTGCTGGGTCATAAGGCAGTTCTATTTGCAATTTTTAAGGAATCTCCACACTGTTTTCCATAATGGCTGTACGAGTTTGCATTCCCACCAGCAGTGTAAGAGGGTTCCCTTTTCTCCACATCCTCTCTAGCATTTATTGCTCGTAGACTTTTGGATCGCAGCCATTCTGACTGGTGTGAAATGATACCTCATTGTGGTCTTGATTTGCATTTCTCTGATAATAAGTGATGTTGAGCATCTTTTCATGTGTTTGTTAGCCATCCGTATGTCTTCTTTGGAGAAATGCCTATTTAGTTCTTTGGCCCATTTTTTGATTGGTTCATTTATTTTTCTGGAGTTGAGCTGCATATGTTGCTTGTATATCTTTGAGATTAGTTGTTTATCAGTTGTTTCATTTGCTATTGTTTTCTCCCATTCAGAAGGCTGTCTTTTCACCTTGCTTATAGTTTCCTTTGTTGTGCAGAAGCTTTTAATTTTAATTAGATCCCATTTGTTTATTTTTGCTTTTATTTCCAATATACTAGGAGGTGGATCATAGAGGATCCTGCTGTGATTTATGTCGGAGAGTGTTTTGCCTATGTTCTCCTCTAGGAGTTTTATAGTTTCTGGTCTTACATTTAGATCTTTAATCCATTTTGAGTTTATTTTTGTATATGGTGTTAGAAAGAAGTCTAGTTTCATTCTTTTACAAGTGGTTGACCGGTTTTCCCAGCACCACCTGTTAAAGAGACTGTCTTTACTCCATTGTATATTCTTGCTTCCTTTGTCAAAGATAAGGTGTCCATAGGTGTGTGGATTTATCTCAGGGCTTTCTATTTTGTTCCATTGATCTATATTTCTGTCATTGTGCCAGTACCATACTGTCTTATTGACTGTGGCTTTGTAGTAGAGCCTGAAGTCAGGCAAGTTGATTCCTCCAGTTCCATTCTTCTTTCTCAAGATTGCTTTGGCTATTTGAGGTTTTTTGTATTTCCATATAAATCTTGAGATTATTTGATCTAGTTCTGTGAAAAATACTGCTAGTAGCTTGATAGGAATTGCATTGAATCTGTAGATTACTTTGGGTAGCAGATAGACCTCTCTTTTAAAAGTATGTCAGTATGATCTGCTTGTAACAGGATGCCCAATTCAGATTCCCTTAAAGGGAATTTATTGAATCATATAACTAAGAGTTCAGGGGTAAGGAGGTTCCAAGGCACAGTTTAATTATGGATTTAGCTCTGTTTCTTTGTAATCCCTTCACCTTTGCGTGCATCTTTGTGTTGGCTTCATCCTCAGGTTGCCACTCCTCATTGCTGCAAAATGTCTGCCAAATGAATGCTGTGAAAGTGCTGCAGTCAATATGCCAGCAAATTTGGAAAACTCAGCAGTGGCCACAGGACTGGAAAAGGTCAGTTTTCATTCCAATCCCAAAGAAAGGCAATGCCAAAGAATGCTCAAACTACCGCACAATTGCACTCATCTCACATGCTAGTAAAGTAATGCTCAAAATTCTCCAAGCCAGACTTCAGCAATATGTGAACCGTGAACTCCCTGATGTTCAAGCTGGTTTTAGAAAAGGCAGAGGAACCAGATATTAAATTGCCAACATCCGCTGGATCATGGAAAAAGCAAGAGAGTTCCAGAAAAACATCTATTTCTGCTTTATTGCCTATGCCAAAGCCTTTGACTGTGTGGATCACAATGAACTGTGGAAAATTCTGAAAGAGATGGGAATATCAGACCACCTAACCTGCCTTTTGAGAAATCTGTATGCAGGTCAGGAAGCAACAGTTAGAACTGGACATGGAACAACAGACTGGTTCCAAATAGGAAAAGGAGTACGTCAAGGCTATATACTGTCACCCTGTTTATTTAACTTATATGCAGAGTACATCATGAGAAATGCTGGACTAGAAGAAACACAAGCTGGAATCAAGATTCCTGGGAGAAATATCAATAACCTCAGATATGCAGATGACACCACGCTTATGGCAGAAGTGAAGAAGAACTAAAGAGCCTCTTGATGAAAGTGAAAGAGGAAAGTGAAAAAGTTGGTTTTAAAGCTTAACATTCAGAAAACAAAGATCATGGCATCCGGTCCCATCACTTCATGGGAAATAGATGGAGAAACAGTGGAAACAGTGTCAGACTTTATTTTTGGGGCTCCAAAATCATTGCAGATGGTGACTGCAGCCATGAAATAAAAAGATGCTTAGTCCTTGGAAGAAAAGTTATGACCAACCTAGATAGTATATTCAAAAGCAGAGACATTACTTTGCCGACTAAGGTCCGTCTATTCAAGGCTATGGTTTTTTCTGTGGTCATGTGTGGATGTGAGAGTTGGACTGTGAAGAAGGCTGAGCACTGAAGAATTGATGCTTTTGAGCTGTCGTATTGGAGAAGACTCTTGAGAGTCCCTTGGACTGCAAGGAGATCCAACCAGTCCATTCTAAAGGAGATCGGCCCTGGGATTTCTTTGGAAGGACTGATGCTAAAGCTGAAACTCCAGTACTTTGGCCACCTTATGCGAACAGCTGACTCATTGGAAAAGACTCTGATGCTGGAAGGGATTGGGGGCAGGAGGAGAAGGGGACGACTGAGGATGAGATGGCTGGATGGCATCACTGACTCGATGAACATGAGTCTGAGTGAACTCCGGGAGATGGTGATGGACAGGGCAGGCCTGGCGTGCTGCAATTCATGGGGTCGCAAAGAGTCAGACACGACTGAGCGACTGAACTGAACTGAACTGATATAATTCCTCTTGGGATCTTGGGAAAGAGAGTCTGCTGCATTTTCTAAGCATGGAAAAAAGTCGTGAGCTTCATACTGACTGGGCCACCACTGAACTGATGTCTGTGACCAGTGGAATACCAGAGGCTAAGTAGGTTAGGCCTGGGTTGCCTCAACCAAATACTATGGCAGAGAATGGATTGCCCAGAATGGTTAAGAGTAATGAGGGTTCACAGTTGGAGGTGGTGGTAGAATCAGTTCCATCCATATCAAGTAGTTCCTTAGAAGAGAACCACAATATCCACTGCAGAAAATAATTTGTAAAGACCTATCAAGCAAATCTGGAAAACTCAGCAGTGGCCACAGGACTGGAAAAGCTCAGTTTTCATTCCAATTCCAAAGAAAGGCAATGCCAAAGAATGCTCAAACTACCGCACAATTGCACTCATCTCACATGCTAGTAAAGTAATGCTCAAAATTCTCCAAGTCAGACTTCAGCAATATGTGAACCGTGAACTCCCTGATGTTCAAGCTGGTTTTAGAAAAGGCAGAGGAACCAGAGATCAAATTGCCAATATCCGCTGGATCATGGAAAAAGCAATAGATTTCCAAAAAAAACATCTATTTCTGCTTTATTGACTCTGTCAAAGCCTTTGACTGTGTGGATCCCAATAAACTGTGGAAAATTCTGAAAGAGATGGGAATACCAGACCACCTGACCTGCCTCTTGAGAAACCTGTATGCAGGTCAGGAAGCAACAGTTAGAACTGGACATGGAACAACAGACTGGTTCCAAATAGGAAAAGGAGTACGTCAAGGCTGTATATTGTCACCCTGCTTATTTAACTTATATGCAGAGTACATCATGAGAAATGCTTGGCTGGATGAAGCACAAGCTGGAATCAAGATTTCTGGGAGAAATATCAATAACCTCAGATATGCAGATGACACCACCCTTATGGCAGAAAGTGAAGAAGAATTAAAGAGCCTCTTGATGAAAGTGAAAGAGGAGAGTGAAAAAGTTGGCTTCAAGCTTAACATTCTGAAAATGAAGATCATGGCATCTGGTCCCATCACTTCATGCCAAATAGATGGAGAAACAGTGGAAACAGTGTCAGACTTTATTTTGGGGGGCTCCAAAATCACTGCAGATGGTGATTGCAGCCATGAAGTTAGAAGACGCTTACTCCTTGGAAGGAAAGTTATGACCAACCTAGATAGCATATTCAAAAGCAGAGACATTACTTTGCCAACAAAGGTCCGTCTATTCAAGGCTATGGATTTTCCAGTAGTCATGTATGGATGTGAGAGCTGGAGTATAAACAAACCTAAGTGCCGAAGAATTGATGCTTTTGAACTGTGGTGTTGGAAAAGACTCTTGAGAGTCCCTTGGACTGCAAGGAGATCCAACCTGTCCATCCTAAAGGAGATCAATCCTAGGTGTTCATTGGAAGGACTGATGTTGAAGCTGAAACTCCAATACTTTGGCCACCTGATGCAAAGAGCTGACTCATTTGTAAAGACCTTGATGCTGGGAAAGATTGAGGGTAGGAGGAGAAGGGGATGACAGAGAATGAGACGGCTGGATGGCATCACCAACTCAATTGACATGAGTTCGGGTAAACTCCGGGAGTTGGTGATGGACAGGGAGGCCTGGCATGCTGCAGTTCATGCGGTTACAAAAAGTTGGACACGACTGAGCGACTGAACTGAACTGATACTAGCAAATACTGTAATAATTTAAAAGCACAACTACTGAGAAAAATTTAAAGGAAGTATGCTATACAAATCAATATTCAATGGAATAGTATATAACTATAAAGGTAATAATTACAAAGATCATGTAATGACACTAAGATATATAAACATTCTTACATAGTACATATATACTATAATATAAAAACTGAATACAAAATTCTGTATATCCAAATAGTGGAACAGAACATAAAAAGATGAAAAGTCATTTTTCAAGCAGATGAGTATTTGTTTACCTATCTGTCTATGCCCATGCAGTATGCAAGTATGCAGGATCCTGGTTCCCTAACCAGAGTTTGAACCCTTGTCCCCTGCATTGGGAGCCCAGAGTCTTAACCACTGGACCACCAGGAAGTCCCCAAAAGAGTCATATTTAGGTATGATAATTAAAGGTAATTTTTTTCCTTCTAAAATTGCCTTTAATTTTGTCCTGACAATAGATTTTAAAATCAAAGAGAGACTTGGATTTTATTTAAAATCCAATAACTGAGATATTCTTGAGAAGCATGTATACTGTAACAATGAAGTCAGAGTCTATGTTAAGCCAGTAGATCCATCAAATCCTGGGCAGAGCTGCTCTTCAATATGTTGTCCTGTCATCATCATCAAATACTCCCTTTCTTTTTGGTTTCCTTTTCCTATTTTTGCATCCCATCCTCCACTGATCTCTACATTTCCTGGAATTGTCAGTCAAGGTCAAAAAGATCTTACAAACTCATTTTCATTGAGGTTCCCTTGTGGGAGATCTTACAAAGTTGAGGTGGGGTGCACAAAGCTCAGTGTAAAGAAATAATGAGATAAGAACTGATGCTTTGATTCAGTTCAATTTTGGAAATGAAAAATGAGAGTCCATTTTGAAGATGGAAGAGAAGAGCCCTTCCAGTACCACTCAGGTGTCTATTATCCAAGTGTTTAGTTAATTACTAAATTTATGACATTGTGGGAGATATAAATATGAATAAAAATTATAGACTAGAAAAGGGATAGGCCTGTATACAAATAACCATAATAAAATGATGAAAATAAGAAGTACATGCTGCTGCTGCTAAGTCGCTTCAGTCATTTCCAACTGTGCGACCCCATAGATGGCAGCCCACCAGGCTCCCCCATCCCTGGGATTTTTCAGGCAAGAACACTGCAGTGGGTTGCCATTTCCTTCCCCAATGCATGAAAGTGAAAAGTGAAAGTGAAGTCACTCAGTCATGTCTGACTCTTTGTGACCCCATGGACTGCAGCCCACCAGGCTCCTCCGTCCGTGGGATTTCCAGGCAAGAGTACTGGAGTGGAGTGCCATTGCCTTCTCCAAAGAAGTACATAAATAGGACTAAATGATACACAAATTCAAGGTAATAGATTATTTCAAGCTGATGATATTAGGAGAGTCTTCACAGAGGAGGTGATGTAGCTCCTGGGGCTTGAAAAATTGGGGAGGTTGTAGTATGCATCAGTTCAGTTCAGTTCAGTCATTCAGACGTGTACGACTTTTTGCGACTCCATGAATCACAGCCGGCGTGTGTACTCTGTCATTCAGTTGTGTGCAAGTCTTTGGGATCCCATGGATTATAACCTGCCCACCAGTCTTCTCTGTTCAGAGAATTATCCAGGCAAGAATACTGGAGTGGACTGCCATCTCCTATTCCAGGGGATCTTCCCAACCCAGGGGTCCAAGCCACATCTCCTGCACTGGCAGGCAGATTCTTTACCACTGCACCTCCTGAGTCGGGAAGATTCCCCTGAAGAAGGAAATGGCAGCCCACTCCAGTATTCCTGCCTGGGAAACCTCATGGACAGAGGAACCTGGCAGGCTACAATCCAGCAAAAGAGTTGGATACAATTTAGCAACTAACAACAACATGGCACACAGACATTGCTTTGGCTAATGAGTTCTGGCCTACACAATGATTAATAATGATCATTCTTGAGAGATTTTGCAGTTGAATTGGGAAAGAAAATCCCCAGCAATATAGTAAAATCAAGAAAACCTTTTATTATCCAAATGGATATTCAAAAGGCATAATATTGCTATAGGAAGGCAAGAAAATAATTATTTGGATTTTACAAAATGCATATATATGATTGATATCTCAAAAATGATTTCAAAGTTTACTATATGGTCCCTCCTCCAAAATATATACAATACATAGTTATTGAATATTGCTCAAATTAATGTACCTAACATTTATGAAACCAGTCTGTCGTTTTCTCTTAATTTCTACATGAATGAAAGAGCAGTCTCATAAAATTGAAAACGTGATTTAGCAAGTTAACAAGGACACAACAATCCTTTGAAAATGAACAGCTTTTAACTAAGTAGTATAATGTATCTACTTGGCATACTAAACAAATAATACACTAAATACTAGTTTTCCTTACTACTGAGCTTCACTTAAAAACTGGAAATTATTGTACCCATACTTTTAAAATTCCAAGAATTTTTTAAGAGTATACTAACCAGATGTGTCTTCTTGGAATGTGCAAACCTTAACCATTTTAATGACAAATTACCACTGAAATATTATTGAAAAGAAATGTATCATAGGATTTTACAAAGAGCTGTGAAAGGCAATATTAAAAGTAAGGACAGAAATCATACTAAAATGGACTCACCTTCAATTTTTAAGATTGTTTACATCTATGATTAATCTATATAGAGAATATTCAGCATAACACAATATTAAATATGCTGTCACCATCTCACTTACAGACTGATTAGAGGGCAGATTAAAGTGTCATGAAGTCATCCTGGTAGCCTTCAGGCTATTGCTCTCAGACTGTAGTGCGCATGCCAAACACCTGCGGATCTTGTTAAAATGCAGATTCTGACTCAGTAAATCTCCGTGGGCCCCATGATTCTGCATTTCTAACGAGTTCCCAGGTGGTGTTCATCTTGCTGGACCGCAATTTGAGTTACAAGACTTGAGGCTACAAGAAACTTTATATTCTGAAAGAAACATTATAGAAAATGCTTTTAGACCCCACTTCTTTCTTACTTCCAACATATTCAACAAAAATTTAAAATATTTCCTCTGGATAGAAATGTTGTCTATTCAGAATAGAGTGTGATTGCCAAGGGAGAGGAGGGGTGAGGAAGGGAAGGATTGGGAAGTTGGGGTTAGCAGATGCAAGCTTTTATAAATAGAATAAACAATGAGGTTCTACTGTATAGCACAGAAAACTATATTCAATATCCTGTGATAAACCATAATGGAAAAGAATATGAAAAGAATGTGTATATATGTATAACCGAATCACTTTTCTGTCCAGCATAAACTAACACAACATTGTAAATCAACTATACTTCAATAAAATTCTATTCACAGTGAAAGAGGAGAGTGAAAAAACTGGGTTGAAACTTAGCATTAAAAAACTAAGATCATGGGAGAAATTCTGTTTAGGTCTTCTGTCCACTGTTTGACTGGGTTGTTTGTTTTTCTGGTATTGAGCTGCATGAGCTGCTTGTGTATTTTGGAGATTAATTCTTTATCAGTTGCTTCATTTGCTGTTATTTTCTCCCATTCTGAGGGTTGTCTTTTCATCTTGCTTATAGTTTCCTTCACTGTGCAAAAGCTTTTAAGTTTAATTAGGTCCCATTTGTTTATTTTTGTTTTTATTTCCTTTATTCTAGGAGGCAGGTCTTAGAGGATCTTGCTGCAATCTATGTCAGAGTGTCCTGCCTATGTTTTCCTCTAAGAGTTTTATAGTTTCTGGTCTTTCATTTAGGTCTTTACACAATATTACCATATGTAAAACAGATAGACAGTGAGAGTTTGATCTACGATGCAGGGAACCCAAAGCTTGTGCTTTGTGACAAAATCCCATGGACGGAGGAGCCTGGAAGGCTGCAGTCCATGGGGTCGTTGAGGTCGGACACGACTGAGCAACTTCACTTTCACTTTTCACTTTCATGCACTGGAGAAGGAAATGGCAACCCACTCCAGTGTTCTTGCCTGGAGAATCCCAGGGACGGGGAGCCTGGTGGGCTGCCGTCACACAGAGTCAGAAACGACTGAAGTGACTTAGCAATAGCACAGGGGTGGGAAGGTGTGGGAAGTGAGAGGGGAGCATAAGAAGGAGGGGACATAGTAGACCTATGGCCATTTCACGCTGATGTATGGCAAAAATCATCACAATATTGTAATTGTCCTACAGTTAAAAATTTTTTAAGGAAAAATCAATAAATAAGTACTGGAGATGTAATGTACAACATGATAAATATAATTAACACTTCTTATGTTACATATGAAAGTTGTTAAGAGAGTAAAGCTTAAGAGTTCTCATAACAAGAAAAAAGGTCTTTCTGTATTTCTTTAATTTTGTATCTATATGAGATGATAAATGTTCACTAAACTAAATGTGATAATCATTTTATGATATATGAAAATCTTATCATTATGCTCTGCATCTTAAAGTTTTACAGTGCTGTTCTCGATTATATATTAATAAAACTGGAGGAAAAAACTAAAATCATAGCATCCAGTCCCATCACTTCATGGCAAATAGAAGGGGGAAAAGCAGAAGCACTGACAGATTGTATTTTCTTGGGCTCCAAAATCACTGCAGATGGTGACTGCAACCATGAAATTAAGATACTTGTCCCTTGGAAGGAAAACTATGACAAATCAAGACAGAATATTAAAAAGCAGAAACATCACTTTGCTGACAAAGATCCATCTAGTCAAAGCTATGATTTTTCCAGTAGTCATGTAGGGATGTGCGAGATGGACCATAAAGAAGGCTGAGTGCTGAAGTATTGATGTTTTTGAATTGTGGTGCTGAAGACTCTTGAGAGTCCCTTGGACAGCAAGATCAAACCAGTCAATCCTAAAGGAAATCTACTGTGAATAATCTTTCATAGGTAACATTGGGCTTCCCAGTTATCACTAGTGGTAAAGAACCAACCTGTCAATGCAGAAGACATGAGGGAACCAGACATGTCTGAGAGCTAATGCACTGAATTGCCTTTACAAGAGCACAGAACATAAGGGCTACCATGAAAGAAGGCAGTGGTGGCCTCATCTCTATTTTCACTAATTCATAAAAGGATGAAATGAGTTGTAGTAGAAATAGGCAGTTCTTGACAGTGTTATAAAGCTCCATGATATAAGCTGTCAGAGGAGGCTGTGGAATCTTCTGCCCTGGAACTCATTAAGAACAAGAAAGATACCCACTTGGAATAAATCCAGGAGTAGAGTCAGAGAAATACCAGACATAGAGATGAACTAAACATGGTCTGCAGCAAGAGCTGGCTGCAGCCAAAAACTGGATCCCAGCCAGCTGCATAGAGTAGCCATTCCAGCAGTCTGGCAGGACCACTTAACTCTAGTGTGGCCAGAGAGTGTCAAGGGGTGGTTCCTAGAGAACTGGACTCTCCACTTCTGCTTCATTCCATCTCCTTTCTTCTGTGAAAACATGGCCACAACAGGGCCACTAATATAACATTTAGAAATCAGAATATGATTTATCCTAAGCCTCTAGGATCTTTGATTAAAATATATATTAGACAAAGAAACAGCAACTAATGTTTAAAATAACAAACCTCAGGGACTTCCCTGGCAGTCCAGTGGTTAGAGCTCCATACTTCCACAGCAGGGGGCATGGGTTCAATCCCTGGTCAGGGAACTAAGATCCTGCAAGCAGCACAGCTGGCCAAAGGGAAAAAATGTGAAACACAGGGACCCCAGTCACTACAGCTTTTATCCCTAAATATCAGTAAGGGGCTGATAGAATACACACATGACAATTTAACCTTAATTCCTGACCTTGGCTCTAAGGTCATTCACAGGGGTCGGATTCCAGTCTCGAAGACCCCCTTACCCATAGCTAAGACATCAGTTTGATCCCAGCTACAGGCTTATTGCTAGCTGTAGACACAGTTCTGTCAGTAGAGCTTTAAGAAGGTCCACTCCAGCACTCTTTAGATTCAATGTCAACTTGCTTCAAGTCCTGTCCTCATAGCCCAGTTTGTTAAAATGGAATTCCCTTCCCCCCTCTCTTCCTTCCTTCCTCCCTATCATCCAGCAATTCCACCTCTAGGTTTTTACCCAAGAGAAATGAAAACATGTCTACAAAAAGACTTGAATATCAATATTCAAAGCAACTTTATTTTTAATAGCTAAAAATCTAGAAACAGCCCAAATGTCCATCAACAGAAGAGTGGATAAACTGTAGTACATCCATACAATGGAAAGAAGTATTGAAAGTGTTAGTCATTCAGTCATATCTAACACTTTGTGACCCAGTGTACTGTAGCCCATCAGGCTCCTCTGTCCATGGAATTCTCCAGGTATGAATACTGGAGTGGGGTTCCATTTTCTCCTCCAGGGGATCTTCCCAAGCCAGGGATTGAACCCAGGTCTCCTGCACTGCAGGCAGATTCTTTACTGTCTGAGCCACCAGGGTGATTTCATACAATGGAATACTACTCACCAATAGACGGGAAATACAAACTGATTCATGCAATGAAATGAATGAGTTATGAAAACATGCTGAGTGCAAGAAGCTAGACACAAAATGATATATACTCCATAATTCCATTTACATGAAATTCTAGACCAGGCAAAATCAGTGATGGAAAAATCAGAATAGTAGTTGCATCTGGGATGTGTTATGGTTTGAATTAGGCCTGTCAGTTGATTCAGTCACATCCAACTCTTTCCGACGCTATGGACTGTAGCCCACCAGGCTCCTCTGTCCATGGGGGTTCTCCAGGCAAGAATACTGGAGTGGGTTGTCATGCCCTCCTGCAGGGGATCTTCCCAACCCAGGGAGCGAACTCAAGTCTCTTGTTTCCTGCATTGGCAGGCAGGTTCTTTACCACTAGCACCACCTGAATTATGTCCCCCCAAAATATATGTTGAAGTCCTAATCCTCAATACCTGTGAATGTGACCTTATTTAGAAACAGGGTCTTTGCAGATAGAATCAAATTTAAATAATTTAATTAGAGTGGGTCCTAATCCCATGACTGGTGTCTTATAAGAGAGACAAAGACAGAAGCCTACAAAGAGAATGCCATGTGACGACACAGACAGAGGTTGTAGTGGTGCATCTATAAGCCGAGAAACATCAAGTACTGCCAGGAACACCAGAAGCAAAAACAAGGGAATCGAATGGATTCTTTCCTAGACCCTTCAGAGAGAGTGTGTCTCTGTGGATACCCTGATTTGAGTACATTGGAAGGACTGATGCTGAAGCTGAAACTCCAATACTTTGGCCACCTGATGCGAAGAACTGACTCATTTGATAAGACCCTGATGCTGGGAAGGATTGAAGGTTGGAAGAGAAGGGGACAAAAGAGGATGAGATGTTGGATGGCTTCACCGACACAATGAACATGAGTTTGAGCAAGCTCCAAGAATTAGTGATGGACAGGGAAGCTTGGTGTGCCTCAGTCCATGTGGTCGCAAAGAGTCGAGCATGACTGAGTGACTGAACTGAACCCTTCAGAACTGTGAGAGAAGAAGTTTCTATTGTTTTAAGCCATTCAGTTTGTGATAACTTGTTACAATAGGAAATTAATACAAGGTGGGTGAAGTGGGGACTGACTAGAAAGAAGCATTAGGGAACTTTATGGGGTAAAGAAAATGTTCTATATTTTGATAGGGGCTTGGGTTACATGAATATATCCATTGTCACAACCCAGCTAATAGTACACTTGAGATTTATCTCAAAAAGAAAAAGTACCATAAATAAATACTGAATTATAGTTAATGACATTTTGATACATGCTGAAGAATTTAGGGGTGAAGGGAACCAATGTCTGCAACTTACCTTGATTGACGAATGGCTGGATGGACAGATATGTGGTAAAGCAAATAGAGTAAAATGTTAATCACTGAAGAATCCAGGTGGTAGGTGTCTGGTGTTTGCTCTATACTTCTTTCAACTTTTTAAACATTTGAAACTTCATAATAAATTGTTGGAGAAACAACAAACTCTGCTTTTTATGCAAGTGTCCACAAAACCAGTTCCTTAGCCTACCATGCCTCTGCTTCTTCCACACAGAATGGAAATTCAGGAGCTGCCATACCCTCAAAACATTTTACAATAGAGAAAACTGAGCTGCAAGATAGTTCAGTGACTTGCTGAAGGTCACAGAGCTAGTAGGAGAGTCATTTTATTCCCCAGTTTGCAAGGTTGGAATCATCTTGTCTTCAGTCAATTCAGTCGCTCAGTTGTGTCCAACTCTTTGTGACCCCACAAATCTCAACACACCAGGCCTCCCTATCCATCACCAACTCCTGGAGTTCACTCAGACTCACGTCCATCGAGTCCGTGATGCAGCCATCTCATCCTCGGTCGTCCCCTTCTCCTCCTGCCGCCAATCCTCCCAGGATCAGAGTCTTTTCCAGTGAGTCAACTCTTCACATAAGTGGCCAAAGTACTGGAGTTTCAGCTTCAGCATCATTCCTTCCAAAGAAATCCCAGGGCTTTATCTCCTTCAGAATGGACCGGTTGGATCTCCTTGCAGTCCAAGGGACTCTCAAGAGTCTTCTCCAACACCACGGTTCAAAAGCATCAATTCTTCGGCGCTCAGCCTTCTTCACAGTCCAACTTTCACATCCATACATGACCACTGGAAAAACCATAGCCTTGACTAGATGGACCTTAGTCGGCAAAGTAATGTCTCTGCTTTTGAATATGCTATCTAGGTTGGTCATAACTTTTCTTCCAAGGAGTAAGCGTCTTTTAATTTCATGGCTGCAATCACCATCTGCAGTGATTTTGGAGCCCCCAAAAATAAAGTCTGACACTGTTTCCCCATCTATTTCCCATGAAGTGATGGGACCAGATGCCATGATCTTCGTTTTCTGAATGTTGAGCTTTAAGCCAACTTTTTCGCTCTCCTCTTTCACTTTCATCAAGAGGCCCTTTAGTTCCTCTTCACTTTCTGCCATAAGGGTGGTGTCATCTGCATATCTGAGGTTATTGATATTTATCCCAGCAATCTTGATTCCAGCCTGTGTTTCTTCCAGTCAAGCGTTTCTCATGATGTACTCTGCATATAAGTTAAATAAGCAGAGTGACAATATACAGCCTTGACGTACTCCTTTTCCCATTTGGAACCAGTCTGTTGTTCCATGTTCAGTTCTAACTGTTGCTTCCTGATCTGCATACAGATTTCTCAAGAAGCAGGTCCATGTGCTATACTTGTTGATTATCCATTTAAAACGTAGCAATGTGTACATGTCCATCCCAAACTCCCACTCCTTTCTTTTTAATGAGTTGAGACTGAGCAATCATGTTTCTGCTATTATGGAGGTCGGAAACTGGAATGACTGTCAGATTTTTCATTTTCCCAGAAGTATTTTTTTATTTAACTATAGATGTTCAAGCTGGTTTTAGAAAAGGCAGAGGAAACAGAGTTCTGGAACGCTCTTGCTTTTTCCATGATCCAGTGGATGTTGGCAATTGATCTCTGGTTCCTCTGCCTTTTCTAAAACCAGCTTGAACATCTATAGTTAAATAAAAAAATACTTCTGGGAAAATGAAAATCTGACAGTCATTCCAGTTTCCGACCTCCATAATAGCAGAAACATGATTGCTCAGTCTCAACTCATTAAAAAGAAAGGAGTGGAGTTTGGGATGGACATGTACACATTGCTACGTTTTAAATGGATAATCAACAAGTATAGCCCATGGAACTGTGCTCAATGTTATATGGCAGCCTGGATGGGAAGGAAGTTTGGGGGAGAATGGATACATACATGTACATGTATGGCTGAGTCCATTCACTGTTCACTTGAAACCATCACAACATTGTTAGTCGAATATACTCCAATACAAAACAAAAGTTTTTATTAATGAAAAAGAGAGGAGAGATGGTATTGTGGGCTGAATTGTGTCCCCACAAAATTCATGTTGAATCTCAAATCCCCAATGTGACTGCATTTGAATATAGGGCCTTTAAAGAGGTAATTGGGGTTAAAGAGATCAGTTCAGTTCAGTTCAGTTGCTCAGTTATGTTCGACTCTGAGACCCCATGGACTACAGCACACCAGGCCTCCCTGTCCATCACTAACTCTTGGAGATTACTCAGACTCATATCCATTGTGTAGGTGATGTCATCCAACCATCTCATCCTCTGTTGTCCCCTTCTCCTCTTGCCTTGAGTCTTTCCCAGCATCAGGGTCTTTTCAAATGAGTCAGCTCTTTGCATCAGGTGGCCAAAGTATTGGAGTTTCAGCTACAGCATCAGTCCTTCCAATGAATATTCATGACTGATCTCCTTTAGGATGGACTGGTTGGATCTCCCTGCAGTCCAAGGGACTCTCAAGAATCTTCTCCAACACCACAGTTCAAAAGCATCAATTCTTCTGCACTCAGCTTTCTTTACAGCCCCACTCTCACATCCATCCATGACTACTGGAAAAACCATAGCCTTGACTAGACGGACCTTTGTTGGCAAAGGTTTTGTTAAAGATAATTAGGGTTAAATGAGGTCATTTGGGCTTCCTTGGTAGCTCAGCTGGTAAAGACTCTGACTGCAATGCAGGAGACCCTGGTTCAGTTCCCGGGTCGAGAAGATCCACTGGAGAAGGGGGTAGGCTACCCACTCCAGTATTCTTGGACTTCCTGGGGGCTCAGATAGTAAAGAATCCACCTGTAATGCTGGAGACCTGGGTTTGATCCCTGGATTGGGAAGATACCCTGGAGGAGGGCACGGCAACCCACTCCAGTATTCTTGCCTAGAGAAACCCCATGGACAGAGGAGCCTGATGAGCTATAGCCCATGGGGTTGCAAAGAGTTGGACACAACTGAGTGACTAAGCACAGCACAGAGGTCATTAGGGTGGGGGCCAAATAGTACTGGTGTCCTGATAAGGAGGAGGCACCAACAACACATGTACATAGAGGAAAGGCCATACATGGATACAGAAAGAAGACAGCCATCTGCAAGCCACAAAGAGAGGCCTCAGGAGAAACCAAACCTGTCAACACTTTCGTCTTACATTTGCAGCCTACAGAACTGTGGAAAAAATGAACTTCTGTTTTTCAAGCTGCCCTGTCTGTGAAATTTTATTATGGTAGCCTGAGCAGACTAATACAGGTGGTATCTTGGATGGGATCCTGAAAAAGAAAGAGGATATTAGGGGGAAACCAGTGAAATGTGAATAAGTGTGGAATTTACTTAATAGTACTGTACCAGTTTGGGTTCATTAGTTATGGCAAATAGACTATAATAATATGTCGATAATAGTGGAAATGGCATGGGTTACCCAGGAGTTCTCTGTACTATCCAACGACAGTACAACTTTTCTATACATCTAAACTACTCTAAAATTAAAAGTTTATTTTAATGAAAATAGAGGAGAAGTAGCCAAGCCCACAGGTACAGGGTAGCAGAGGCCTGCATTCAGTGTTCTAGACTTCCCAGGGCAGCAACATTTCCTCCACCACTACTTCCTCTCTGGAGACATATACCAGAGCTCCCCCTAAGTTTCCTTTTGGGCTGCCTTCCAACATGTGAAGCAAGGTGTGGATCACTCCTGCTCCAGCTCCCTTGGAGCTGCTGCACAGTTGTTTCTATTGAAATAGATTATGGACCGGGAAAATGGAAAATCTGATGGTGTTTCCAGTCCCCAGTCTCTGTAAAAAGCACTCATACAGCTGCCCTTTTTCACTCTCTCAAAAGGAGAGGGAGCAAGTTTTCTAAAGCTCATAGGCCCAGGCCAAAGCGGTTTGTGAAGGAGATGTTGGTGTTAAAAAGAAAACTTTACCGAGCAGCTTCTATCTTGCTTCCAAATCAGCATAAATGGCATCACTCTTTGGGTACCTGCTCCCACACATTTCACTCTGTGAAACTTTCATTCTACTAATTATGGCAAGATTCAGTCATCCTCAATTCCTCCTTTTTACAGATCTTCCTTGCCTATAAGAATAAAAATATAAAGGAAAAAGGAAGCCACCAGGAACTCCCAGCCTGTAGTTCTGTAACTGAGTGAGAGCATGGGATCCACAGGATGAGAGACTCATGATGAAGGAGCCAGTGTGATAAGGCAGGTGGGCCTTCGTCCTTAATCTGCCGCATCATGGACTGAGACCAGAGGCCCCTGTCAGGGCCTCCCACCCTTTCTCCCTTTGGACTAACTTCTACTCCAACCGGCAAGTCTGGTGTCTTTGTTAATCTATCCCTCTTATGAACCACCACACACTTTGCCCCTGAACAGCAAGACAAGGGTGAAGACATTAGACACCGTGAGCTCCTTGCCTCTATAGTGGCACTGATTACAGCAGTCCTGGTAAACTGAGAAAGGAAATCTCCACGGGCCTGAGGCTCAGAGCAGCACTGACCTGCGAAGCTGAGGCAGATGTGACCTGCTCCCTTGTCCCTGCTGTTTTTTCTGTGGAGAATGTCATTAACTTGTGTCTCAGGTGCTACGAGACAAACCCCCTCCTGGTCCCTCCTATTCCTCCAAAGGAAGCAGAGGTCACTCTTGACCTGTTCCCCATATAGTCTTTCCCTTGAGTGAAGATAAAGCTGGAAGAGGGAAGATATCAAGTCCTCTAGCTTTATAAAGTTCCACTAGCCCAATACTGTAGAACAAACAAGGTTTTAGGCATGACAAAAGAGGAACACGTGAAACTTGTAACCTTTACAGCTCATGATCTAAATAGCTGTAAAGAAAAGAGTATTGGGAGTAAGATTCAGACTGGCATCTAAGTCCTCGCATTCACCCGAATAGGCAGCCTGGGACACAGAACCTTCTCCCCACCTCACACCACTTAAAGAAGCAGCCTGCCTCTGAAAGTCTGTCGGGTGTGCTTGAATTCCTAACGGGGAGGAAGAATGAGAACTTTGGTCTAACAAACTGCTCAGGAAATCCAGCTCCTGGATGAGGTGGACTTTGGAGGGACAAGGCCAGTTAGTTGTGCAAGGGGCTCCCAGAGTCCTTGCTGCCCCCTGCTGGTGCTAGGGTCACGTGCTCTCCCTTCCCGGGTATGGAAGAGTCTCCTTGCTCTTACTCTTGCCAGGTGAAGCAGGGAGCTATTTTGCGCAGCACTCTGCTGGAAAGAAAGTAGATAGTGTGGAACAGAGGAAGAGCATCTCAGAAGAAAGAAAACGTGAACTGAAGCACCGTCCTGTTTTCATAGAGCCATAGCAAGTTTCTATATATACTATATTTAACAGAAGCTCACAGTCTCTTCTTTGTAATTATTTGTATGCGTTATCCGGACCTTCAAACTATCTATATTATCCACAATTATCTCAACTCATCTACATGTTCAGTTTCCCAGGAAGGGGAAAACCTCTCCTGACAGTTTATGAATTCTGGGGAATCTGACTTGGGGAGATGTAGAAAAGCAAACAATTGGTAGGGCATATAACTATTTCTTTCAAAGGAAACATTCACCTCCAGCTGGCCTACTTGTGTAGGTTCTAATGCCTGAAAAGAGAATTAATTAACCCAGGCAGGTCTCTAGTGCTTGCATGTCCTCCTTCAAAACCTATTTACAAACCTGCTTAGAAATGCTGGGCTTTTGCAAGCAGAGAGTTCACTTATAAATACAGCTGCAGATGGAATTCTTTGCAAATGGAAATGGAAAATTCTGGACAGGAATAACTTGACATTTGATTCTGGAACAATGGTAAAATGTCAACATCTGCCATGAAAATATAGAACTATAAAATAATGATTAAGGGTCCTTTCAGGTTTTTTTAAAATATATACCACTGTTTGGGTTTGGTTGTTTCACAAAGCTCTGTGCAGTATCACTTTACTACTATTTAAGCAATTGAGTAATTAAACAAGCACACTTAGACATTAAATTTTATTGGAACATAATAATAGAATCATTCTATCAGAGCTGTGGTCCATTCAGGCCAGAAGTCACTCTTTTCCATGTACTAGAAGCCGGGTTTTTTGATAGCCTAATAATCCCTTGTTAATGATGATTTTAAAGATCTGGATTCACAGAAACATCCCAAATTCTGTTAAAAAACCATTTTAATGTGATCACTTATAATTGTGCTAAAACTTTTCTTAAATTTATGAACAATATCAACCAATACCAGCTCTTGAGTGGCTAATTAAATCTGCTGCCTATGGTGTTAAGTAGCACCTCCAACTTTTTTCCTTTTTAAAATATTTTTATTGTGATTAAAAAAACACAACATAAAATTTACCATCTTAACACTTTCTAAGTGTCCTGTTCAGTAGTGTTAAGTATATTCACATGGTTATGCAATCAATCTCTAAAACTTTTTTGTCTTGCAAAACTGAAATTATACCCATTACACAACACCTCCCCCTTCCCCTCTCCAACTCAGCTCCTGGCAACCATCATTTTGTTTCTATGAATTTGATCATTTGAGGTACCTCATGTAGATAGTGGAGAAGGCACTAGCACCCCACTCCAGTACTCTTGCCTGGAAAATCCCATGGACGGAGGAGCCTGGTGGGCTGCAGTCCAGGGGTCGCTCAGAGTCAGACACGACTGAGCAACTTCCCTTTCACTTTTCACTTTCATGCACTGGAGAAGGAAATGGCAACCCACTCCAGGGTTCTTGCCTGGAGAATCCCAGGGACGAGGGAGCCTGGTGGGCTGCCGTCTATGGGGTCACACAGAGTCAGGCACGACTGAAGTGACTTAACAGCAGCAGCATGCAGATGGAATCATACTATATTTGTCTTTCTGTGGCTGGCTTATTTCACTGAGCATGATTACTCAAAGTTCATCCATGTCATATCATGTGACAGGATTTCCTTCCTTTTAAGGGTGAATAATATTCCATTGTATTCACTTTCATGCATTGGAGAAGGAAATGGCACCCCACTCCAGTACTCTTGCCTGGAGAATCCCAGGGACGGGGGAGCCTGGTGGGCTGCCGTCTGTGGGGTCGCACAGAGTCCAACACAACTGAAGTGACTTAGCAGCAGCAGCATGCATAGACCACACTTTGTTTATCCATTCATCCATTGATGGTGGGTGTGTGTGTTCAGTCACTCAGTCATGTCTGACTTATTGTGACCCTATGGACTGTAGCCTGCCAGGCTCCTCTGTCCATGGAATTTTTCTGGCAAAAATACTAGAGTGGGTTGCCATTTCCTCCTCCAGGCAATCTTCCTGACCCAAGGATAGAACCTGTATCTCCTGCATTGGCAGGCGGCTTCTTTACCACTGTGCCACCATGAACACTGGGCTTTCTTCTGCCTCTTAGCTATTGTAAATAATGCTGTTATGGAAATGGGTGTGCAAGTATCTCTGAAAGATCCTGATTTCAACTGTTCAGGACCTATATCCAATCATGGGATTGATGGATCATATAGTAAATCTACTTTTAATTTTTTGAGCAATTACCATACTGTTTTCCATAGCATCTGTACCATTTTTCATTTCTACCATCAGTGCCTTCTACCAAGGTTTCAATTTCTCCACATCTTATCTTCTGTTCTTCTTTATAGTAGCCATCCTAGTGGGAAGTGACTTGGTATCTCTTTGTGGTTTTGATTTACATTTCCCTAATGGCACCCCCACTCCAGTACTCTTTGCCTGGAAAATCCCACGGATGGAGGAGCCTGGTAGGCTGCAGTCCATGGGGTCGTGTAGAGTCGGACATGACTGAACGACTTCACTTTTCACTTTCATGCATTGGAGAAGGCAATGGCAACCCACTCCAGTGTTCTTGCCTGGGGAATCCCAGGGACAGCGGAGCCTAGTAGGCTGCCGTCTGTGGGGCTGCACAGAGTCGGACACAACTGAAGTGACTTAGCAACAACAACAGCAACAGCAATGACTAATGATGTTGAGCGTCGTTGGCCATTTGTATATATCTTTGAGAAATGTCTATCCAAATTTTTGTCCATTTTTAATTGCGTTATTTGTTTTCTTGTTGTTCAGTCATACAAGTTCTTTATATATTCTGGATATTACCTCCTCCTCAGACATAGGATTTGCAAATCTTTTCTACCATTATATAGGTTACTTTTTAACTCTGTTTATTGTGTCCTTTTATGCACAGAAGTTTTAAATTGTAACATAGTTGTATTTCTCTATTTTTATTTTTGTTACCTGTACTTTCAGCATCACAACTAGGAAATCCTTGAAAAATCCAATGTCATGAATGTTCTACATTTAGATCTTTGATCCATATTGAGTTAATTTTCACACATGCTATAAAGTAAGGGTCAAACTTGGTTTGTTTGCATATGGATATACAGTTGTTTCAGCACCATTTGTTTAAGAGGATTTTTTTTCCCTTTTGAAATTCATGGTCTTGACAGCCTTGTAAAAACAATTTGACCATATATATGAAAATTTATTTCTAAGGTCTCTGTTCTATTCCAAGATCTGTAGGTCTCTCTTTATGCCAGTACAACACTATTTTCGTAACTGTATGTTTATAATAAGTTTTGAAATCAGCATGTGTGAGACCTCCAATCTCATTCTTTTTCTTCCAAAGATTGTCTTGGGCTATTCAGTGTCCCTGAAAATTCTATATGAATTTTAGATGGATCTTTCTTTTCTTAATTTATTTATTTAAAAAAATTGTTGTTGCTATTCTGGGTCATTGTTGCTGCACATGAGCTTTCTCTAGTTGCAGTGCACAGGACTTCTTATTGTGGTGGCTTCTTTTATTGCAGAGCAGACTCTAGGCACACGGGCTTCAGTAGTTGCAGCATGCAGGCTCAGGAGTTGTAGCTCATGGGCCCTAGAGCACGGACTCAGTAGTTGTGGCTCATAGACCTAGATGCTCAGTGACATGTGGAGTCTTCCCAAACCAGGGATTGAAACCACCCTGCATTCGCCAGTGGACTCTCAACCACTGTACCACCAGGGAAGTTCAGGATGGATCTTTCTGTTTCCACAAAAATGCAATTAAATCTGTAGATTACTTTGGGTGCTATTGACATCTTAACAATATTGTTTTCTAATCCATGAACACAAGATGTTTTCCATTTATTTATGTCTTGTCTGTTCTTAAAAAAAACAACTGTACTAAGATATAATTAATATACCATAAAACTCACTCATTTGGGAGTTCCAAATATTTTTCTCTCCGTCCATAGGTTGCCTTTCATTTTGTTGATGGGGTCATTCGCTGTTCAAAACTTTTTAATTTACATAGTAACATTTGTCTGTTTATGCCTTTGTTGGCTGTGCTTTCAGTGTCATATTTAAGAAATCATTGCCAAGATCAATGACAAGATTTCCCCCTTTTTTTCTTCTAGGATTTCTACGGACTTGGGTCTCATTTAAGTCTTTAATTCATTTTTGTTGCTTTTTGTATATTACATAAGATAAGGGTCCATATTTCATTTTTTTGCATATAGACATCCAGTTTTCCCGGCACTGTTTGTTGAAGGACTGTCCTTTCCCCATTCAATGGTGTTGACAGTCTTATTGAAGATCAGTTGGCTATATTTGTGTTGGTTTATTTCTGGGCTCTCTAGGCTATGCCTTTGGTCTATGTGTCTGTTTTTATGCCAGTGCCATACTGTTTTGTTTACTGTATCTTTGTAATATATTTTGAAATCAGGATATGGGATGGCCCCAACTTTGTTCTTCTTGCACAAAATTTCTTTTTGTGTGTGTGTGTGTGTGGTTCCATATGAATTTTATGATTGTTTTTCTATTTTTCTAAAAAATACCATTGGGTTTTGATAGAGATTGCATTGAATCTGTAGATAGCTTTGGGCAATATGAACCTTTTAATGATACTAATACTTCTGATCCATAGACATGAGATATCTCCATGGATATTTCTCCATTTATTTGTGTCTGCCTTCTTTTATCTAGAGTTTTATAGTTTTTTTAATGAATGATAGCCAGTTTTATTAATATACCACATTTTGTTTATCCATTCATTAGTGGATGGACATTTGAGTTGTTTTCTCTTCTTGGCTACTATAAATAATGCTGTTATGAAAATCAGTGTACAAGTTTTTGTTTATATATATTCTTTCAATTCAATGTCTTTTAGTATACTTACAAGCCTATGTAACAGTCCTACAGTCACACTACCCTGAATGTACCTGATTTTCTCTGATCTCAGAACTTGGTTAGTACTCGACGGGAGAAATATCAAACCTCAGATATGCAGGTGATACCACCTTAATGGCAGAAAGTAAAGAGGAACTAAAGAGTTTCTTGATGAGGGTGAAAGAGGAGCATGAAAAAGCTGGCTTAAAACTCAACATTCAAAAAACTAAGATCATGGCATTTGGTCCCATCACTTTATGGCAAATAAAAGAAGAAAAAATGGAAACAGTGAAAAACTTTATTTTCTTGGGCTCCAAAATCATTGTGGACAGTGACTGCTGCCATGAAATTAAAAGACACTTGCTCCTTAGAAGAAAAGCTATGACAAACCTAGACAACATATTAAATGGCAGAGACCTCACTTTGCCTACAAAGTTCCATCTAGTCAAAGCTATGTTTTTTCCAGGAGTCATGTACAGATGTGAGAGTTGGACCATAAAGAAAGTGGAGGACTGAAGAACTGATGCTTTCAAACTGTGGTGCTGGAGAAGACTCTTGACAATCCCTTGGACTATCAGGAGATCAAACCAGTTAATCCTAAAGAAAATCAACCCTGAATATTTATGGGAAGGACTGATGCTGAAGCTGAAGTTCCAATACTTTAGCCACCTGATGCTGAGAGCTCACTCATTAGAAAGGACCCTGATGCTGGGAAAGATTGAAGGCAAAAGGAGAAGAGGGTGGCAAAGGATGAGATTGTTAGATAGCATCACCGACTCTATGGAGATGAATTTGAGCAAACTTCAGGAGAGAGTGGAGGACAGAGGAGCCTGGTGTGCTGCAGTCTATGAGGTGCAAAGAGTTGGACACGACTTACTGACTGAACAACAACATGCAACAATTGCCATTCTCTAATTCCAGAATATTTTCATCTACCCAAAAAGAAACCCTATACCTATGTAGTCATTCCCCATTCTCTACTACCCCTCAGCCTTTGGCAACCACTATTTTACTTTCTGTCTCTATATATGTGCCTATTTTGGACATTTCACATAAGGGGAATCATGTGATATTTATCCTTTTGTGTCTGTTTTCTTTCACTTAGCATAATGCTTTCTAGTTTCCTCCATGTTGAATAAGGATTTCATTCTTTTTTATGACTGAATAATATTCCATTTTATGAATATACAATGTTTGTTTATCCTTTAGTCAGTTGATGGGCATTTGTATTGTTTCCACTTTTTAGCTTTCATGAATAGTGTTGCTGGGAACATTTGTATACAAGTTTTTGTGTGGATGTATGTTTTCAATTCACTTGGATATTTTCAGTATCTTTAGGAGTGATATTGCTGAATCATATGGTTACTTTGTTTAATTTCTTTAGAAACTACCAAACTGTTTTCTAATGAACTAAACCTTTTATATTCCAACCAACAATGTATGAAGTTTCCAATTTCTTCATGTCTTTACCAATATTTGTTATTATTTATCTTCCAAATATTTGGGTTTTCTTACCAGTAGACTTCTCTGTTTCTCAGCATTTTGTTAGCCTTCCCTCACTATGGTTGTCTCAGATGGAGTGTGTTCAAAGTCTTCCTGCTGAACCTCTGTAGTGGGTTAATTCAAGCAGTAGGCTAGAGCAAGATGAACTGATTAAGGTGTCTGATTTATGTTTCCTGCTTTGAGAGCATATAGATGCTCCCAAAGGAATGGTCTTCCAGAAACTTTTTTATTACCACTCTACTATATGATAATGTTTTAAAGGTGAAAGCACAGTTTTCATTAGAGGGGTGTTTGTATTTCTCCATAATGTCCATCGGCTTTCCACCTACTTCTTTGTCTACACTAATCAAAACTTGAAGGAAGAAAGATAGATAATGTAACATGTTGCCCTTCTTTCACCCCAAAAGCCTAAGATCCTGTAATGGTTTTTGTAAACTCAGAACACGATTACCTAAGAAACCATGACTCCATGTAGGAAGCTCCTGTTGCCTTTCCTTTCTGTACTATTCACTCTTCTGTTTCCATTTTCTTTATGATGAATCAGCCTTTAACATGCAATGAAAATTCTCAAATATGTAGGCACTGACAATTTTTAAGTAATTGCAGCTCCTAGTAAAGAGGTTTTTCCATTTTTGAAATTTTCTATTTTTAAACATATCTTAAATATACAAAATTGTTTTGAAGAGAGTTATGTAGTTTTCTTATGTGAGAAGAGGAATGGCAAAGTTGGAAGCAATATTTAAGCATAATCTCAACAATCCATTTGAATTTCATTTGTAGGAAAGAGTATACTTTTAAGACACAACAGGACATAGCTTTTTTGCGTCATGCTGGGAATCCAAACAAGTGAGTTGCATTTACATCTCAGCCCTTAACTTGATAAATGGAATTCTAGATCATTATATTTGTTTGCAAAGAAGTACCAAGCAGTTTTAAAGGACTGATATTTTCACTGAGATTTAATTTACATACCAAAAACTTCACAACTTTAAAGTATGCAATTCAATGTTTTTAGTATATTTAAAAGGTTGTACAATCCTCACTACTTCTTAAATCCAGAAAATTTTATCACCCCCAAAAAGAAACCCCATGCTCAGTAGCAGTCACTCCCCTCTCCTCCTTCCCACCAGCCAATGACAATCACTAATGTACTTACTGCCTTTATGGATTTTCCTATTCTGGACATCTCATATGAAAGGAATCAAACAATACATGCTCTTTCTGACTGGGTGTTTTCATGAAGCATGTTTTCAAGATGCATCAATGATGTAGCAGGTATCAGTGCTTCATTACTTTTTAAAATTTTTATTGGATTATGGTTAATCCAATGTTTTAGTTTCAGATGTACAGCAAAGTGATTCAATTATACATATACATGTATTCATTATTTTTCAGATTCTTTTCTCATATATGTTATCACAGAATATTGAGTAGAATTCCCTGTGCTATACAGTAGGTCCTTGTTGTTTATCATATATACAGTAGTGAGGCTTCCCTGGTGGCTCAGTGGTAAAGAATCTGCCTGCTAATGCAGAAGATGTGAGTTTGATCCCTGGGCCAGAGAAGGAAGGAATGATGCTAAAGCTGAAATTCCAGTACTTTGGCCACCTCATGCGAAGAGTTGACTCATTGGAAAAGACTCTGATGCTGGGAGGGATTGGGGGCAGGAGGAGAAGGAGACGACAGAGGATGAGATGGCTGGATGGCATCACCAACTCAATGGACGTGAGTCTGGGTGAACTCTGGGAGTTGGTGATGGACAGGGAGGCCTGGCATGCTGCAATTCATGAGGTTGCAAAGAGTCAGACACAGCAGAGCGACTGGACTGAACTGATATGGTGTGAGGTAACTTCCCTTTTTTGCATGCAAATATACATTTATCTCAGTACCTTTTGTTGAAAAGACTATTCTTTCCCCTTAGTATGGTCCTGGTACCCTGGTTGAAAATCTATTGACCTTAGAAGTGAGGGTTTATTTATGAACTTTCTTTCTTACTCCATTGACCTATATGTCTTTAGGCCAGTATCACACTGCCTTCATTAAAGTAGTTTAATAGTAAGTTTTGAAATCAGGAAGTGTAAAGTTCACATTCTTTGTCCTTCTGATCCCTCCAGTAGCTGCTTAGTTGCTGGTTTTCACTGTGGTTGTGGGCTGTTGGTTTTAAGGCTACCACAGGACTGGGGAGGGAGCATGGAAACAGAGGGACTTCCTAATAACACAAAGCTTACTGTTGTTATCAAGATTAAGGCATTTTCTTGAAGAAATGCTCTCTGGATTTTTGTAAGCTTTCAGTTAGTTATTTTCTGGAATACTGGAAAAGTTACTTTTGACAATTTTTGGCTAGTGTTTTCATTTCTTTTATGGAAGGGAGGGTTTTCAGAGTTCCTCATTTCATCATTCTTGATGTCATCTAGATCTGAGTTTTTAATCTCCACTACTTCCTCCTCCTTTGCACCAAATGTTGTTAGATCAACTTGTGCAGCTTTCTAGGAATTGAAAGAGTAACAGAATCACAGATTATCACATGCATTTGGGCTTCCCTGGTGGCTCAGACGGTAAAGAGTCTGCCTGCAATGTGGGAGACTCAGGTTCGTCCCTAGGTCAGGAAAATCCCCTGGAGAAGGAAATGGCAACCCACTCCAGTATTCTTGCCTGGAGAATTCCCATGGACAGAGGAACCTGGTGGGCTACAGTGCATAGGGTCAAAAGAGTGGGACACGACTGTGCGATTTCACTTTCTTTCACAAACCAGCAAAAAACTTCTGTGTAAGACAGGATCCTTGTCTTTTTATGTATTAATGTGTATATCACTTACCCACATTGAAGTAGAGTATTAAAATGGGAAATTCTTTCATATCCAACCTCCATAGTACAATTTTGTCAATTGACCAGTAATATCCTTCCTTTACAGCACTTTATTATCCTTTAGCACAGGATCTGGTCTAAGATCATATATAGATTTATTTGTCGCATCTCTTTAGTTTGGAGCATGCACACAGTCTTTCTTTTATGACATTGAGATTTTTTGAAGAATAAAGCCTTCATTCCTTTTGTTTTAATAGACTTTTCCTCATTTGGAGTTTGTCTAGTATTTCCTCATATTTAGACCCACATTTTATATTCTTGGCTAGAAAACTACATACTTGCTGTTGTGTCATTCAGAGGGTTTAATATTGAGAGACATAAGATGTTTATCTGACCTCCATGGATGATGTAAATTTTGATCATCCAATCAGGTTGTTTTCTGATTTTTCCGCTTTACACTTAATATTTTTTTCTCTAACAACTAATAAGTAGTCTGTGGAGAGACATTTTAAGAACAATGTAAGTATTCTGATCCTCATCAAAAATTTCCCTTTGGTTTAGCATCAATTGATGATTCCTGCTTAAATCAATCTTTACTATGATGGTTGAAAAATGATGATTTTCTAGCTCCAATGCTCCCTCTGCAATTAGCATTCAATACTCAAGGACTCATATTTTAAAACAGCTTTATCTATGGTCCTTTCTATGTGGGGAAGCTAGTATGACATATACAGTCAAAACCAGCTTGTTGGTCTCAATGAGGATAATATGGTGTGGTGGGGGAGCTACTAGGATAGGTAGCAGGGCCTGTATGGGTAATCAGAAATTGTAGTCCACTGGTCCTTTGGCATTATATAACTGACCAGGTACCCTACGGACATATAGATGTGCAGCCCACTGAGCAACTAACAAAATTCCTGGTTTAGTGAAGGGAAACATGATTTGATCTGCCACAATAGAGAGTCACGACCTTTCACCCCATTACCATATCTGAGTCTGTTTATAGATTTAGGATCTCATAAATGAAAAGGAGTCCAGGTACCCTTAAAGAAGAATACCAAAAGTATGCATACATTTTCCTCCTCATTTTCTCCCCAGTGACACTGAAGCCATTTTCCCTACAGAAAGGGAATATCCACATTTTGGAGAACAGTAGATCCTAATTTTGAGTTAACACTATTTTCTGGACAGTCAGAACACTATGGCCACCAGCCACAGACTTTTAGGATAAAGATTGACAGAATATAAGTACAGTTTTGACCCTAGGCAGTCTCTCACCATAGGCCCAGTGAAACCACCAAGCCCAATTCAATGAAAATATTCCCAGTTCCTAAAGGTATAAATGAAATGCATATCCTCAGCAAATGACAGAATTTCCACTGGACTTCTTGAGCCACAGAGATAGGACTTTTGAGACTATTATGGAAGAAAGGGCCAAGTATAGACTCTTGGAACTCCACCTCCCTAACAAGGAAGCAATATTGCCTCCCTGGTAGAACAGTAGAGATAAATGTTACAATAGTGGCTCAGATGGTAAAGAATCCACCTGCAAGGCCGGAGACCCAGGTTTGATCCCTGGACTGGGAAGATTCCCTGGAGAAAGGAATGGCTACCCACTCCAGTATTCTTGCCTGGAGAATTCCATGGACAGAAGAGACTGGGGGACTACAGTTCATGGGCTTGCAAAGACTCAGACACGACTGAGTGACTTTCAGATCAACATAGGAGATATAGAAGTGATGATTTAATTCATATTTGGCTACTTTAAAAGTCAGGTGAGTCTGAAAGTGACCTTAAATTATCATTAATTGTATGTTAACTCTAAATCTGGCTGCTGTTCCAGATGTGATCTTGTAAACAGTTGGCAAGTAGCTATTGATTTAATGAAAGCACTTTCTCTATATATCAGTCAGGACAAAGATTAGGGTGAGGTGAGTGAAGCAGTTGCCTCTGGCACAAAATTTAAGGGACTTCCCCAAAATCTGTAACCAAGATAAATGATATTTTAATGCAATATTTTACAAAACTAAAACTGACACAAAAACCTGTGACATACAAAATAGCAAAATTTTAAATAGAGACAAGGTTAGCAACAGAGAATAGCAGAAGCAGAATTCCGCAGATTATGTCAATTCTTCAGCCATGTGCTACTAATTTGCAGGGAACACTGATCATCTCACCATCCCACAGCACATCATTGTGCTGCTGCTGCTGCTGCTGCTGCATCACTTCAGATGTGTCTGACTCTGTGTGACCCTATGGACTGCAGCCCGCCAGGCTCCTGTGTCTATGGGATTCTCGGAGAATCCCACGGAGAGGGGAGCCTGGTGGGCTCAGAGTCGGACACGACTGAAGCGACTTAGCAGCAGCAGCAGCAGGCAAGGGTACTGGAGTGGGTTGCCATGCTCTCCTCCAGGGGATCTTCCCAACCCAGGGCTAAAACCCAGGTCTCCTACATTTCAGGCAGTTTCTTTACCGGTGAGCCACCAGGGAAGCCCCTATCATTATGCTAGTCTACCATTAATAACATCATATTGACTAAACACAGAAAGCAAAAATTAACAGGTACCTCAGATGCTAGAAAATGGGCAACAGTTCCCCCAAAATACAAGGTTCTCCTGACACATCAGTAAAATTCTGGTGAGAGGGGGCAAGTACATCCAGGATTTGGAACATACTGAATATCCCTTCCAAAGTAAATAAAAAGTTGCTGCATCTTTGACTCCCTATCATTTAAAGAATTTCAACGGATTTTGTAGATAACATAGATCATGTTTGACTGGTTGCTTCTTTCCATTTACTGGCCTACAATGCTGTAATCTTCCATCTTTGAGAGAACACAGAGCAAGAGATGGTGCTCCACCTAATCCAAGGAGTGGTTATACCACTTGGCCACTATAACCCATTAAACCCAATGGTACCAGAAACATTTGTGGCAAACTGGGATGTTATAATAGCTTATGGAAAGTCCATACCCAAGAATCACAGCAAGGAGTCCCTGGAGTTCTTAAACAAACTTTTATTCCCTTAAGCAAGTAACTTTTCTCCTTTAAAACCAATCCATGTCTTGCTTCTAGTTTCTGGCTGTTTTTAGTTTCTGGTTGAATTTCTAACACAGATCTTCGAGTGACTAATTATAACCCAAACTGCCCATCATGAATTGAATGCTAAGAGTCAGCTGCCTAGCTATAACCTTAGATGTACCCTGAAGCATTTCCTTTTCAATGGAAGCTATTGAGTATATATTCAGAATGTGGCATGAGTAGATATTGAAGTTACAAGTCCCAACATACCTACTACTTCATAGCTATTTTTGCAATACCTACAACCTCATGGGAAGTTCAAGGCTTATTTGAAACTGGCTCTGTGTAATATGCCTGCAACAGCCAGAAGTGAACTGGTCCAGCATTATAGACCTGAGAGCTATCCCAGAAGAACAGTGGAGAAGTAAAGTCCTTCCAGTGTGCAGAACTTCAAGGAGTACAACTTCAGGTCCACTTTGCTTACTTGGCCTTTAGGCCAGGATCTATACCAGTGGTTGGCAAACTTTTTCTCTAAATAGCTGCTGCTGCTACTGCTAAGTCGCTTCAGTCGTGTCTGACTCTGTGCAACCCCAGAGACGGCAGCCCACCAGGCTCCCCCATCCCTAGGATTCCCCAGGCAAGAACACTAGAGTGGGTTGCCATTTCCTTCTCCAATGCATGAAAGTTAAAAGTAAAAGTGAAGTCACTCAGTCGTGTCCAACTCCTAGCGATCCCCTGGACTGCATCCCACCAGGCTCCTCCGCCCATGGGATTTGCCAGGCAAGAGTACTGGAGTGGGGTGCCATTGGCTTTTAGGCCACATATGATCTTGTTGCAACTACTTAATTTTACCCCTGTAGTGCAAAAATGACCATCAGTTCAGTTCAGTTCAGTCGCTCAGTTGTGTCCGACTCTTTGCCACCCCATGAATCGCAGCACGCCTGGCCTCCCTGTCCATCACCAACTCCCGGAGTTCACTCAGACTCACATCCATCGAGTCAGTGATGCCATCCAGCCATCTCATCCTCGGTCGTCCCCTTCTCCTCCTGCCCCCAATCCCTCCCAGCATCAAAATCTTTTCCAATGAGTCACCTCTTCACATGAGGTGGCCAAAGTACTGGAGTTTCAGCTTTAGCATCATTCCTTCCAAAGAAATACCTGGGCCGATCTCCTTCAGAATGGACTGGTTGGATCTCCTTGCAGTCCAAGGGACTTCAAGAGTCTTCTCCAAGGATATGTATTTCAATAAAAGTTTATTTATAAAAGCAGGAGTTTACCAGCCTCTTAGCTATACAATTCACTGGCAGAATTTAATGGTTTGATTTGTTGTTATGGACTTGGAAAACATGAAAGTAGAAAATTGGTAACTAGATTAGCCTCTTAATTTGGGGTCCACAGAATCCTAAGTGACTGAAAGATGGAACAATATAATATTATATAATCCTGGTTTCCTTAATAATCTTATGTATTTTATGTGTTGTACTTAAAAATACTACTCTGAGGATGGGTTCATGAGCTTTACCCGACTACCAAAGCTTTTAAAAGACAAAATGGCTAAGAAGTCTTCAGAATGGGCCTTGAGAATGAGAATTTTCATGTCTCAAGTAGAATGCATGCTAAAATGCCTTAGTCTCCATTGCAAAAGTATTGTACCAGCAGAGTGAGAGAGAGAATGAATCCAGAAACAGTTTCTGCTTTAGTGAGGGAAGTTGCTACCCCATCCATAAAGGAAGGGGTCTAATGCAATCAACCTTCCCTAAGGTTATGGCTAGTCACCTCAAAGTATGGTACTTTACCAGGGGCCCAAAGTGTGTTGCTGCTGATTGGGTTGAAGTCCACGAGATTCACTGGTGTTATGTACACCAACACCAAAGGTGCAAGTCTCATAGATCATTGGAAAGGTTACTGAAGACTCAGTTACAGTACCAGCTAGGAAACCTACACCTTGCGAGGCTGGGATGCTGCTACAGATGTGGAATCACTCTGAGTCAGCCAATAGTACATATAATGCTATTTCTTTCATTGTCTGAATACATGGGACTGGGAACCAAGAAGTCGAAAAGGTTACTGGCACCTCTCATGAATCATTAAACATAATGGTCCATTGACAAACCTTTGTTTCCCATATTTGAAACTTAGAAGTTGAGGACAGCAGTATCTTTGATAGACTCTGGCAGTAATGACAGCTTCATTACATCAAAAGTCTTGGCGGCAGGTCACCAGACAATGGAAAAAGTATGGACAAGACCACTTGAAAGCTGTGAGTATGAATGAGATTTTATTCCTGGGAGTTCCAAGAAATAACGTGGTTGAGTTTTGATGTGGAGAGAAACTGGAGACTCCACAAGAAGGAACTTAAGCAAACAGAGAAATGATGAGTGTGACACTCTGACCATATTGTGATTATTTAAACATGATAATGGCATTTTTTCCCATGAAATCTGTGAATTTTATCGTCATGCAGCTGAAAGAATCATGACTTATGTTTTATAATTTATACTTATGTTTTATGTTTTGATATATTTTTGACCATCTTACTTCTTTTAACTATTAACATTTTTTGTATCTCTGTGTATGTAGAGATATACTCCCCTATCAGTGTTGTACCCATCTTTACCTTTAAGATGAGAAGGAAAAACCTCAGTCCTCCTCCTGTGTATCTCTTTTATTCTCACTACTACTGCACTCACATTTCTGGCACCAGATGTGTGGAGATTTTCCCCCATCAAGCAAATTCTCTGTGCCATCAGCTGGCTGTCCTAAGATTTAACTCAATTCTGATAGGATCTATCTGGAGATATGTCAGATTCCACAGGTGAGCTCAGTCCCACAAGACTGCCCCCTGCCACACACACACGTGTGCACACACACACACACACACACTTCAGATGCCAGTCACAAGCCCTGACCAACTGGCTATAGATCAGAAATTCCAAGGACCCTCTCTTCAGGTTTGATTAATTTGTTAGAGTGGCTCGCATAACTCAAGAAGACATTTACTTACATTTACCATTACTTTGTCGAGTAAGGTCCGTCTGGTCAAGGTTATGGTTTTTCCTGTGGTCATGTATGGATGTGAGAGTTGGACTGTGAAGAAGGCTGAGTGCCGAAGAATTGATGCTTTTGAAGTGTGGTGTTGGAGAAGACTCTTGAAAGTCCCTTGGACTGCAAGGAGATCCAACCAGTCCATTCTAAAGGAGATCAGCCCTGGGATTTCTTTGGAAGGAATGATGCTAAAGCTGAAACTAAGTACTTTGGCCACCTCATGCAAAGAGTTGACTCATTGGAAAAGACTCTGATGCTGGGAGGGATTGGGGGCAGGAGGAGAAGGGGACGACCGAGGATGAGATGGCTAGATGGCATCACAGACTCGATGGATGTGAGTCTGAGTGAACTCCGGGAGTTGGTGATGGACAGGAGGCCAGGCGTGCTGTGATTCATGGGGTGGCAAACAGTTGGACACGACTGAGTGACTGAACTGAACTGAACCAGTTTATTAAAGGATATGATAAAAGATACAGATGAACCACCAGATGAAAAGATACACAGGGGAAGGTCTGAGAGGGTCCTGAGAACAGGAGCTTTTGTCCCCATGAGGTTGGTATATGTCACCTTATGACTGACCATTAACTCCAGTACCAGCCCTTCTCCTTACTCAAAAGAAAGGGGGAAGGGCTGAAAATTGCAAGCCACTAATCATGGCTTGGTCTTTCCAGTGACCAGCCTTCATCCAGGAGACAGCCAGGAGCCCCTTTTCCCCTAGAGTTGCCTCAATAGAACAAAAGACACTTCTATCAACTAGAAATGACTTGGGTTTTAGGAGCCTTATACCAGTAACCAGGGAAGAGACCATGATAAAATTTTTCTACTATCTCACAGTGAGCATGTCTTTTATGTCACTCCAGGCTACTGTGGTCTGGGATAGCATAGATTATAATACAATTTTGTATTATATAAAAATACAATTATAAATTGTAATACAATTTTTACTCTCATAATGTTCACCTTAACAAGATTCTCAACTCCTTAAGGAGAGGGTCTTTGCTTTATATCAGTTCAGTTCAGTTCAGTTCAGTTGCTCAGTCATGTCCGACTCTTTGTGATCCCATGAATCGTAGCACACCAGGCCTCCCTGTCCATCACCAACTCCTGGAGTTCACTCAAACTCACGTCCATTGAGTCCGTGATGCCATCCAGCCATCTCATCCTCTCTCATCCCCTTCTCCTCCTGCCCCCAATCCCTCCCAGCATCAGAGTCTTTTCCAATGAGTCAACTCTTCGCATGAGGTGGCCAAAGTACTGGAATTTCAGCTTCAGCATCATTCCTTCCAAAGAAATCCCAGGGCTGATCTCCTTCAGAATGGACTGGTTGGATCTCCTTGCGGTCCAAGGAGACTCTCAAGAGTCTTCTCCAGCACCACAGTTCAAAAGCATCAATTCTTTGGCGCTCAGCTTTCTTCACAGTCCAACTCTCCCATCCATACATGACCACTGGAAAAGCCATAGCCTTGACCTTTGTTGGCAAAGTAATGTCTCTGCTTTATATCAGTGTTACTCGAAGTGTAGTGTGTGGACTCTATATTACCAGTCCATAGCTAGACAAATACAGGAATTAAGATTAAGCATTTTAAATTGTTTACAGAAATTTGACAAGATAATTTTCATGTCTATAGAATCTTTAAAAATTTTTGGATTTTTTATTTTCTATGACATCGATCTTTTAATTCTTCTAATAGTTTGTTTTTATTGTATTTTATAAAAGTATTAGTTCACTACAATTTGGAAATTTTTAGAAATGTCCTTCACCACATATTTTGAGAAGTAGTATTTTATATAACTTTTTTTAATCGGAAGCTTTAGAGAAGATGAGATGGCAGAGAAGAAGGATGTGAAGCTTTTGAGTTTAAGTTTGACACCACTTTTTATACTTTAATTTGCTGTTGTTTGGTTGATTAGTCATGCCCAACTCTTTCTGAGCTCATAGACTGCAGCATGTCAGGCTTCCCGGTCCATCACCATCTCCCAGAGTTAGCTCAAACTCATGTCCGTTGAGTTGGGGATGCTATCCAATCATCTTATCCTCTGTCGTCCCCTTCTCCTCCTACCTTCAATCTTTCCCAGCATCAGGGTTTTTTCCAGTGAGTCAGCTTTTCATATCACGTGGCCAACATATTGGAGCATCAGCTTCAACATCAGTCCTTCCAATGAAAATCCAAGACTGATTTCCTTTATGATTGTCTAGTTTGATCTCCTTGCTGTCCAAGGGACTCTCAAGAGTCTTCTCCAACCACCACAGTTCAAAAGCATCATTTTTGGTGCTAAGCCTTTTTTATTGTACAACTTTCACATCTGTACATGACTACTAGAACAGCTATAGCTTTGACTATATGGACCTTTGTAGACAAAGTAATGTCTCCGCTTTTTCATATGCTGTCTAGGTTTGTCATTGCTTTTCTTCCAAGGAGCAAGATGCTTTTAATTTTGTGGCTGCAGTCACCATCTGCAGTGATTTGGGGGCCCAAGAAAATAAAGTCTGTCACTGTTTCCATTGTTTCCCCATCTATTTGCCATGAGGTGATGGGGCCAGATGCCATGATCTTAGTTTTCTGAATGTTGAGTTTTAAGCCAGCTTTTTCACTCTCCTCTTTAACTTTCATCAAGAGGCTCTTCAGTTCTTCACTTACTGCCATAAAGGTAGTGTCATCTGCATATCTGTGGTTATTGATATTTCTGCCTTTAATCTTGATTACAGCTTGTGCTTCCTCCAGTCCAGCATTTCTCATTATATACTCTGCATATAAGTTAAATAAACAGGGTGACAATATACAGGCTTGATGTACTCCTTTGCCAATTTTGAACCAGTTCATTGTTCCATGTCCAGTCCTAACTATTGCTTCTTGATCTGCATATAGGTTTCATAGGAGGCAGGTAAAGTGGTCTGGTATTCTTAAGTCTTTAAGAATTTTCCACAGTTTGTTGTGATTCACATAGTCAAAGGCTTGACCATAATCAATGAAGCAGAAGTAGATGTTTTTCCGGAATTCCCTTGCTTTTTCTATGATCCAATAGATGCTGGCAATTTGGTCACTGGTTCCTCTGCCTATTCTAAATTCAGCTTGTACATCTGGAATTTCTTGGTTCACATACTGTTGAAGCCTATATTGAAGGATTTTGAACATTACTTTGCTAGCATGTGAAACGAGTGCAATTGTATGGTAGTTTGAACATTCTTTGGCACTGACTTTCTTTGGAATTGGAATGAAAACCAACCTTTTCCAGTCCTGTGGCCACTGCTGAGTTTTCCAAATTTGCTGGCATATTGAGTGCAGCACTTTCACAACATCATCTTTTAGGATTTGAAATAGCTCAGCTGGAATTCCATCACCTCCACTAGCTTTGTTTGTAGTGATATTTCCTAAGGCCCATTTGACTTCACACTCCAGGATGTCTGGCTCTAGGTGAGTGATCACACCATCATGGTTATCTGGGTCATTAAGATCTTTCTTGTATAGTTCTGTGTATTCTTGCCACCTCTTCTTTATATCTTCTCCTTTTGTTAGGTCCATGCCATTTTCTGTCCTTTTGTGCCTATCTTTACATGAAATGTTCCCTTGGTATCTCTAATTTTCTTAAAGAGATCTCTAGTCTGTTCCATCTTATTGTTTAATTATAAAGACTGAAATACAAGTGACAATATGTGCAAAATATTTCCAGTGAAATGAGAGGAAGGAGAAAAAAGAAAAAGAAAGAAATCTTTGGTGTATATTATCAATATACACCTGTAGCATTATAGACACCATCAGATATTTATTTTAGCTCAGTATATCTCAGACAATAGGTCAATGATAACTTGTAACATCTCTTGGTTCTAATGTGAAGTTTTTTTTTATTACAAGGGATAAAAAGGAATTCCATGTTTGGATTTTGTCCACCAAATAAATTTGTTTTTGTGAACCATAGTTCTTGATACACACAAGTTTACTTTGAAAGACATTTTGTAAAATCCTTTCACTTATGACTTTTAAAATATGTTTTTTAAATGGTGGATCTTATACTAGTTTAACTTCTGTTTTGTCCAGTATGATGCTGGTTCTTAAATGCATGATTGATAATGCATTAATGCTTATGTTGTAAAGTCTTAATGCTGTATTTCATGTGTGAGCCTAGAATGAAGAAAACTCTGAAAATGGAGATATCTTACCAAGAAATGAATAAAAATTATGTCTAATAACTAGACTATTAATTCATTTAACATGTATTGGACACCCGAGCACCAGATACCCAAAGCTAGGCCATGCTATGGAAATGTAATTTTAACTTTCTTGCAACCAGGAATACTCTTATTTTGTACCCCATTAATGGCCAGGTAGTATATCCTTGAAAAAGTTTCTATTTGTCTAATACTAGAAGCCTAGTTCAAATTCATAATTGTTGAATGAGCTATTCTGGTGCACTGAGGATTAACCCATTTCCATATTATATTACATTGTAAGGTAAAAAGAAAGCAGGAGATAAGACTACATGTACACTACAATTACAAAAGGGTAAAACATGCATATGAAAATAGCCCAGAAATCAGTAAAAATGATAATAGCTGTGTTGGAATAGTGGCATTATGGGCGGTTTTATTTTTTCAAATCTTTTGTAATATATTATTTTAACAATTTAAAAAATAGAGGCAGTAGACAGGAACAGACATTTCACAAAGAGGAAATTCAACTAGTAATCAAACATAAAAAAAAATTTGTACTCACTAGAAAAAGAATATTTATTAAAACATCACTGTGGTACAATTCTTCACCTAATTGGCAAAACAACTTTTTTAAAAATAAAGCTTACCCCATGGCTGATTCATGTCAATGTATGGCAAAAGTCACTGCAATATTGTAATTAGCCTCTAATTAAAATAAATTAATTAATTTAAAAATAAGTAAATAAAAAATAAAGCTTAAATGTCATTGAGGATACAGGAAAACAGTGCTCTTATACATGATAGATGGCATTATAATTGATTTGATCCTTGTTGTGGGTTGAACCGTGTACCCCTAAAATTCATACATTGAAATCCTCACCCTTAATGTAGCCTTATATATGGAAATAAGATTGTTGCAGATGTAATTAGTTAAGTTAGAATGACATGATGCTGGAGTATGGTGGGCCCCTAATCCAATATGACTAGAATCCTTAGGAAAGGGGGAAATTAAATTTTTGTTGTTGAAACCACCTAATTTGTGGTATTTTGTTATGGCAGCCCTCAGTTCAGTTCAGTCACTCAGTCATGTCCGACTGTTTGTGACCCCATGAGCCACAGCACGCCAGGCCTCCCTGTCCATCACCAACTCCCGGAGTCTACCCAAACACATGTCCATCGAGTCTGTGATGCCATCTAACCATCTCATCCTCTGTCGTTCCCTTCTCCTCCTGCCCTCAATCTTTCTCGGCATCATGGTCTTTTCAAATGAGTCAGCTCTTCACATCAGGTGGCCAAAGTATTGGAGTTTCAGCATCAACATCAGTCCTTCCAATGAACACCCAGGACTGATCTCCTTTAGAATGGACTGATTGGATCTCTATGCAGTCCAAGGGACTCTCAAGAGTCTTCTACAACACAGAAAACTAATAAAACTCTTATACAAGTAAAATGGCAAAAATACATGTTACATATTGTGTAATATATTTATATTTGTATATATAAATTCAAGTCATATGTGATCAACTATACATAAAAATAATGTGATTAAACTGATTTTTTCTTTCTATTCTACCATTTTATTTAATGTATTTCTTTTACAATGAAAGGAAAATTAATAAAATGTAAAAATAAGAACAAATTTTAAATTCCCTTACCAATTAATTCAGAGACTAGTAATTGAGAAATGTATCTATTTAGTCTCTGAAGGACATTTCAGTTCTGAAATTCTTAATTCTGCAAAATAGTTTTCTTGTTGGTGTATTAATATTTCTTGTAGGTTAAAAAAACCTTTCAAGGATATATGGATGAAAATTCAATCAAAACCTCATTGCTAAAAAGGATTCAAGTCAAATACACAACTGCAGAAATTGCAGGACTCATTGAATTCCCTGTATCATCCCTGACAGATGCTCATCTGGCCTCTGCCCAAGTACTTCCAATGATAGGGAGGTCACTGCTTTTCCAATTAGGCCAGGCAATTGTTGCAGAGCAGTTATAGCTAAAAGTCGTCAGTGTATTAAGCTGAATTCTGTTTCTCTTTATTGTGCCCAGGGTTCCCTTTGGAACAACACAAAATAAATTCATTCCCTGATTTATATGGCTCCCTTTTAAATATAAGAAGCCTTTTGAGGTCATGTATTTAATTCCTGATATTATTTCTTATCTGATATTGTTTCCAGATATCCTCTTTTCATGCTTACTTGGTTGCTCCCTAGTCTCTCAGTGTGCTTCAAAATATGATACAAAAACAAAGTTCTCCAGGTATAAACTGAACAAAGCAGATAAGTGTGAACAATTACCACAGCTGATCTAGAACAAGGCTAAATGCTAAAGATTTATTATTGCTACTAAATACTTTTCCAGGCTCGTTACATATATTATTTTGGTTCTCTCAATCATCATGCATTATTATTAGTCATATTTTACAAATAAGAAAATGGAGGCACCAAGAAGTAACTTGCCTAAGATTACAGAGTCCAAGCTGAGACTAGTTGATGTCCAAAGCCCTTTCTCTCAACCAGTTCTTAATATGCATTTCTGGAATGCGTGTTTAATAAATTCTTGTTGAATGAAAGAAGGATTTATATATTTACTCTTTTAGTAATTTTTGGCCTTGTCCTAATCTTGGCACTTACAGAATTAACAGTGAACTGAAATTGCCAGATGCTTGTCATATAAGCAGACTTTAACTCTCATCCTAAACAACCTTAGCCCGCATCTCACTAACCTCAATGCAAAAAACATACATTTCTATTACATTTCACTTGTTTGTGGCTCATCACTACAGCCTGTTGAACTAGTTCTGAATCCTGTCCAATGGTGCTCTCCTATCTTTGTATCATCACAAATTTGCTAAACACACCTTCTCCAATAATTCTTCAGTTTGAAAAAGATTTTTAAAATTCCTAATTTTCTATGACATCAAATATTGCTTTGATAGCTACACATTTAATGAATAAAATAAAAGTAATGACAATAGGAAAGCATAACCTGTAATTCAGTTTTAATTGTTTCATGTTGATATTCAGCCCTAATGGGGCTGAAGCTATGCTTTTCTGGTGCTTCTTTTTAAGACTGAGATAAAGACCTTCCCCAAAGGTCTCCAAAGACTTTTCCATTTGTGTCATTATCAGAATTAAATCACATGTCCTTGCCTAAGCCTGTCATTAACAAGGATAATGGAATTCTCATGGTTGCAAAATGGGGAAATATTTGCAAAAGATACATCTTATAAAAAGGACTATTATACCAAATATATGAAGAACACTTACAACTAAATAAGAAAAGAAGCAACCTGTAAAAAAAAAATGGGTCAAAGACCTTAACAGGCACCTCAACAAAGAAGATATACAGATGGCAAGTAAGCATAGGAAAAGATGCTCCACAGCATATGTATTCAGGGAAATGTAAATTAAAACAAGATATGAGTACACTCCTATTAGAACAGCCAAAATCCAGAACACTGACAACATCAAGTGCTGGCCAGGATGCAGAACAACAGGAACTCTCATTCATAGCTGAGGGGAATGTAAAATGGTATAGCCATTTTGATGATTTCTTATAAAACTAAACATACTTTTTGTTGCCATACAATCTAGCAATCTCCCCGCTTGATATTCACCCAAAGGAGTTGAAAATTTTTGTCCACACAAAAACTTGTGCACAATGTTTATAGCAACTTGCCTCCTAATTGCCAAAACTTGGAAGCAACCAGGATGTCCTTCAGCAGGTGAATGGATGCATAAACCATAGTTCATCTAGACTCTGGCCTGTTATGTGATGCTAAAAAGTAATGAATGATCAGGCCATGAGCAGACATGGAGGAAACTCAGATGCCTATCACTAAATGAAAGAAGACAATCTGAAAAGGCTACATACTGGATGATGCCAACTCTATGACATTCTGGAGAAAGGAAAACTACGAAGATATTACAAAGATCAGTCAGTAGTTGCCAGGAGTTGGGGGTCAGAGAGGGATGAATAGGCAGGGCACAGAATATCTTTCAGTTCAGTTCAGTTCAGTTCAATCGCTCAGTCGTGTCCGACTCTTTGTGACCCCACGAATCACAGCACGCCAGGCCTCCCTGTTCATCACCAACTCCTGGAGTTCACTCAGACTCATGTCCATCGAGTCGGTGATGCCATCCAGCCATCTCATCCTCGGTCATCCCCTTCTCCTCCTGCCCCTAATCCCTCCCAGCATCAGAGTCTTTTCCAATGAGTCAACTCTTCGCATGAGGTGGCCAAAGTACTGAAGTTTCAGCTTTAGCATCATTCCTTCCAAAGAAATCCCAGGGCTGATCTCCTTCAGAATGGACTGGTTGGATCTCCTTGCAGTCCAAGGGACTCTCAAGAGTCTTCTCCAACACCACAGTTCAAAAGCATCAATTCTTCGGTGCTCAGCTTTCTTCACAGTCCAACTCTCAGATCCATACATGACCACAGGAAAAACCATAGCCTTGACTAGACGGACCTTAGTCGGCAAAGTAATGTCTCTGCTTTTGAATATGCTATCTAGGTTGGTCATAACTTTTCTTCCAAGGAGTAAGCGTCTTCTAATTTCATGGCTGCAGTCACCATCTGCAGTGATTTTGGAGCCCAAAAAAATAAAGTCTGACACTGTTTCCACTGTTTCCCCATCTATTTCCCATGAAGTGATGGGACCAGATGCCATGATCTTCGTTTTCTGAATGTTGAGCTTTAAGGCAACTTTTTCACTCTCCTCTTTCATCTTCATCAAGAGGCCCTTTAGCTCCTCTGGCAGTGAAAATATTCTGTATGATACCATGATTATGGATATATGTCATTAAGCATTTGTCCAAATGCATAGAATGTTCAACACCAAGAGTGAATGGTAATGTAAACTATGGACTTTGGCTGATACTGATGTGACAACATAGGTTCAACAAATGTAACAAACGTACCATGCTGGAGGGGATGTGGGTAACAGGGAAGGAGCGGGAGGGAGGCTGTGCATAGGTGGGAGCAGAGGTAAACAGAAAAATCTCTGTACCTATTGCTGTGAATCTGTCACTGGCAAAGGCCATTAACAATACCCAGGAGATAAAAATAGAATCTAGGTAATAAAATGAAGTCTAACCCTTTTTTCCTTCTCTTGTCCTTTGTGCTTAGTCTAGTTTCACTTGTTCCTGGGGGGTTATGTATGGAGGCCTCGCACCCGGCACTTCAGAACAGAGTCCTAGCATGAAATAGCTCAGCCTAGCGGGCCCTGTGCAGAAGCTCTGTACATGACATTGCAACCCAAGATGGTGGCAGCAGACTAGACGCTGATAATGCTGCTCATGACCCAGATGGTGGTGGCAGGCCAAGTGCAGAAGCGTTGCGCCCAGCACTTGGATCTGGACTGAGCGCTGTGAGCAGCACAACCGTGCCCCACCCGTGAGAAATCCTGGCCCCTGCCTGCTGCCAAAGCCCTATATAGCAGCCCTGCCCATGGACGTGTGCTCTACAGCACAAGCTCGCACCTCCCCACTCTGATCAGAGCATTCCTTTGCTTTCTTTGCCTCTGAACTGAACTTGGTCTCCTTCTGATGGCTCCAATGATGGCAGGAGGACCATTATTGGACCCCAGCTAGAGAAAGTCAATAACAAATCTAAAACTGCTCTAAAAAAATAAAATAAGTTTTAATTAAAAAATTTACCAAGGCCAGCTTAGCTGGGTAACGGACTGAGCTAGAAGGGATCGAGCCTCTGTTGAAACCTACAGTGCCTCAAGCCACTGCAAATTGGGGTTCTGTTATCGTGGAAGAGGTGGTGATGGTAGGCAATCAATGGTGTCTGCAACATGCACCAGGATATACTGACAGTTTAAAATGTAGGATGAACAGATAACATCCAGATGTACTTGCATGATTATATATAGTTAGGTACTATTTGGCAGTGGAATAAAACTATTAAAACCCAAGGCCATTGGAAAAAGTAAACTAATGTAGTGCTCCACTTGGTGGACATTATCATGGATGAAAAGTGGAGCTGATCTCAAAATGCTATAAACAAATTACCACATATTTCATCCATTCAACAAAGATTGAATCAAAAGGAAGGAAAATTTCTTTCAAAAAATCCAAGTAGAATTCAGTAAATGCACAACAATGAAGTATCATGATTTTGCATTTATTTCATAGAAAAATAAACAATATACTTCAGGCTTCCTTATGTTTATACAAGTATACTCCATAGTTTCTTTGATGTCTTCAGTATAAAGGCACACTAATACCAGTTTTTAATAAGGAATAAGAGTGATATAGTGAATATTTCATTTTCAAGAGTTGGCAAAAAGATTATTTTTAAGTTTACTTCAAAGGAAAAGGATGAAATAATAAAAGATGAAAGACTGATTCATGTTCTCAGTGCTAGTTAATTCAGAAGACTCCACAGTCCCATTTTTATCTGCTGACTGCAATCTTTCTAAGATAATTGATCTAGGTTTCTGTTTTATTGCATCTGCTGTCACTCATTGCATTGTTTGTCAGATTAGAAGTGTTTGATATAAGTTTATGTACTAGGTATAACTTCAATATGTCATCCAGTCTTTGTTCATCTTTCACTGTCAGTTTATGGCTTAAAACTGCCTCTCCAAGAAATCTTAATTCACTATTATCTAACTGCTGCATTAAAAAATAATGAGGGAAGGGGACTTCATCACCTACCATTTCAAACATAATTCTATAAACCCTAAACACTCAGAGCTACAGCATGATTAGTTTGGTTGGATTTTAAATTATTTAGTCCAATTTATAACAGTTTTACAAAAACCACAAGAATTCTAAAGACATCAGTGGTATTCACAGGATTAGATGGATGAGTACAATATTATCAAATCCAATAGCAGATAGAAAAGTGTCCTTATTTGGTGGGACTGGTACGTTTTGTTTGTGACAAAGTAAAATAGACAATAAATACAAGTCCAAGTACCTGCTACAGAGCTAACAGAAGGGATATTTAGCCATGTGCCCTGGAGAGTACATATGCCTCAACCATAAATCAGGAGGAAATACTAGAGCAAGTGCAGAGAAGGAAGTTTGTTTTTCATAGAGTGAAGTCAGAAAATCTACAAAGGGGATGACCCATGAAATTCAAGGAACAACGCAATGATATCTCAGAAAGTAACAATTTGGTACAGAAGTTTCCAAGAAGCTGTGGTGAGTAATGCATTACTCAGAAGCCTTTAACCCACAATTACCCCTGAAGACAAGTCTGCTGGGAGTCCCCCTCAACCTCCCATCAAGTTACAGAGCAGGGACTTTTGTGTTTAAATTCAAACAAGCTTATCAAGACCATGGTGGTTCAGGAAATAGGCAACAAAGGAAAGTACAATAAATAAAGTGCTCTTCACAATGAAATTTGTCATACTTTTCGAGAAAAGTAACTATCAAAAGAATTTTGCATAATACCTTACCCCAGGGGTTGAAATCAAAGTTTTCACAAATTCTTAATCTTCCTACAAAGTTGGAAAAGATGGTGTAGCACATAGCAGTACAAGAGAGCAACATCATTCGTTCATTCAATAAGCATGTATTTAGTACCTACTATGTGTAAAATTCAGTGTAAACATAGAGGATACAGAATCAAAGAAAGACATTGGTGTTAGCCCCAAGAGGTATGTTGGAGGGAGATGGGCAAATAAACTCATGATTCCAATCAAGTATAGGGAACCTCTATGCAGAACCCCAATCTGCATAGAGGTTACCCCACCTTCATTCTATTCCCTCCTGGCATCCTTCCTCATCTATTGCCCCAAAATGTATAGATGAAAATAGAAAATGGTAGGAAAAGGAAAGATAGAGAGGCTTATGAAATGAGCAGAGGATAGCTAAATCAGCCAGAAATCCAGAATGCATGAAATTGACCACTTCTGGTTTTGTCAACAAATAAATTCCAAGGGGAAAAAAAAAGGAGGGAGCAGAAACCTTACATTTAAAGAGATTTAAAAAACATAATAACCAAATATAATGTGTGAAGTTTGCCTAGATCCTTATTCAAACAAGTCAAAAACTATAGGACACAGAGAAAATTTAACACTATCTAGATATTTGACATTAAGGAGTCATTGTCAGTTTCTTAAAGTGGATAATCGTATTGGAGTTGTGCCTTTTTGAATTCTTATCTCTTAGAGACTCTTACCAAAGTATTTACAGATGAAGTGATAGGATGGTAGAGATTTGCTTTCAAATGATCTAACAGAGGGTTCAGGGAATGTGGCAAGCTGTAGAATAAACATAATTGACTATATGTTAAAAATTTTTGAAGCTAGGAGACAGTTACATGGTGGTTCATCATATTATTCTCTTTACTTTTGTGTATGTTTAAAATATTCCATATTAAATAAATCATCTTAGGGAGTCAGAGGAGGCTTCCCAAAGGAAATTTGAAGTGTTTTGAAGGTGGACAAGAGCTATCTAGCTGGAAAAAAAAAAAAGGCTATCCTTTCATCTCAAAGAACTTAAAATAATAGTACCTTAAAAAAAAAAAACCAAAAACTGTGAGGTATATCATGCATGTAATAATGTATTTAAGGCAAATACATAGTTTAAAGAATAAAAATACAATGAAAATCTGTGATATACCACCCAGCTTAAGAAAAGAATGCCTTTAAAACCTTCCATGCCACCCCTCAGCCTAACATACCCTTCTCACCACCTGCAAGAGCTAGCCACTCTGCTGAATTTTGTGCTATTTATTCCTTGTTTATCTTCAGAGTTTTTATCACATGTGTTTACCTCCATAACCACAAGCCAATAAGATATTGCTTAGTTTTACCTGTTTTTGAACTTCAAAGAAATGAAATTATACTGCATGTGTTCTCTGACTTACTTTGTTCAACATTTTTGAGATTCATCTGTGATTCTTTTTGGTAACTGCAGATTATTCTTTTGTTTTGGTTTTCCATTTAATGAATATGCCATATTTATGCAACCATACGGAGAAGGCAATGGCAACCCACTCCAATACTTATGCTGGAAAATCCCATGGACGGAGGAGCCTGGTAGGGTGCAGTCCATGGGGTTGCGAAGAGTCAGACACAACTGAGTGACTTCACTTTCACTTTTCACTTTCATGCATTGGAGAAGGAAATGGCAACCCACTCCAGTGTTCTTGCCTGGAGAATCCCAGGGACGGGGGAGCCTGGTGGGCTGCCATCTATGGGGTCACACAGAGTCAGACACAACTGAAGCGACTTAGCAGCAGCAGCAGCAGCATACAACCATAGATATAAATTATACAACTGATGAATGCTTATGTTGCCTTTAGTTTGGGGCAGCTTGCTACTAAAAGTAATCATTTACATGTCTTTTGAGCATAGACGCAAGGGTTTTCCTAGGACTGGAAAATGTCAGTTTTCATTCCAATCCCAAAGAAAGGCAATGCCAAAGAATGTTCTAACTACTGCACATTTGCACTTTTCTCACACACTAGCAAAGTAATGCTTAAAATTCTCCAAGCCAGGCTTCAACAGTACATGAACCATGAATTTCCAGATGTTCAAGCTGGATTTAGAAAAGGCAGAGGAACCAGAGATCAAACTGCCAACATCCGTTGGATCATAGATAAAGCAAGAAAATTTCAGAAAAACATTTACTTCTGCTTTATTGACTATGCTAAAGCCTTTGACTGTGTGGATCACAACAAACTGGAAAATTCTGAAAGAGATGGGAATACCAGACCACCTGACCTGCCTCTTGAGAAATCTCTATGCAGATCAGGAAGCAACAGTTAGAACTGGACATGGAACAACAGACTGGTTCCAAATAGGAAAAGGAGTACGTCAAGGCTGTATATTGTCACCCTGCTTACTTAACTTATATGCAGAGTACATCATGAGAAATGCTGGACTGGAGGAAACACAAGCTGGAATCAAGATTGCTGGAAGAAATATCAATAGCCTCAGAGATGCAGATGACATCACCTTTATGGCAGAAAGTGAAGAACTAAACAGCCTTTTGATGAAAGTGAAAGAGAAGAGTGAAAAAGCTGACTTAAAACTCAAAATTCAGAAAACTAAGATCATGGCATCCAGTCCCATCACTTCATGGCAAATAGATGGGGAAACAATGGAATCAGGGAGAGACTTTATTTTTTGGACTCCAAAATCACTGCAGATGGTGACTGCATTCATGAAATTAAAAGAAAGAAAAGGTCAGTTTTCATTCTAATCCCAAAGAAAGGCAATGCCAAAGAATGTCCAAACTCCTTGGAAGAAAAGCTATGACCAACCTAGACAGCATATTAAAAAGCAGACACATTACTGTGCTGACAAATGTCTGTCTAGTCAAAGCTATGGCTTTTCCAGTAGTCATGGATGGATGTGAGAGTTGGGACTATAAAGAAAGCTGAGCACCGAAGAACTGATGCTTTTGAACTGTGGTGTTGGAGAAGACTCTTGAGAGTCCCTTGGACTGCAAGGAGATCCAACCAGTCAATCCTAAAGGAAATCAGTCCTGAATATTCATTGGAAGGACTCATGCTGAAGCTGAAACTTCAATACTCTGGCCACCTGATGTGAAGAACTGACACATTTGAAAAGACCTTGATGCTGGGAAAGATTGAAGGCAGGAGAAGAGGACGACAGAGGATAGGATGGTTGGATGGCATCATCAACTGGATAGACTTGAATTTGAGCAAGCTCTGGGAGTTGGCGATTGACAGGGAAGCCTGGCGTGCTGCAGTCCATTGGGCTGCAAAGAGTCAAACAACTGTGCGACTGATTTTAACTGAATGGCTTAAGAGTAGAATTTAAATGTAGGATTGTTGCTGTTGTCGTTCACTCACAAACTCATGTCCTACTCTTTGCAACCCCATGGACTGCATCATGCCAGGTTCCTTTGTTCTCTGCTATTTCCCTCAGTTCTGTTCAGTCGCTCAGTCATGCCTGACTCTTTGCGACCCCATGAATTGCAGGACGCCAGTCTTCCCTGTCCATCACCAACTCCCAGAAGTCACTCAAACTCTTGTCCGTCGAGTTGGTGAGGCCATCCAGCCATCTCAATCTCTGTCATCCCCTTCTCCTCCTGCCCCCAATCCCTTCCAGCATCAGAATCTTTTCCAATGAGTCAACTCTTTGCATGAGATGGCCAAAGTATTGGAGTTTCAGCTTTAGCATCAGTCCTTCCAAAGAACACCCATGACTGATCTCCTTTAGAATGGATTGGTTGGATCTCCTTGCAGTCCAAGGGACTCTCAAGAGTCTTCTCCAACACCACGGTTCAAAAGCATCGATTCTTCGGCGCTCAGTTTTCTTCACAGTCCAACTTTCACATCCATACATGACCACTGGAAAAACCATAGCCTTGACTAGACGGACCTTTGTTGGCAAAGTAATGTCTCTGCTTTTCAATATGCTATCTAGGTTGGTCATAACTTTTCTTCCAAGGAGTAAGCATCTTTTAATTTCATGGCTGCAATCAACACCTGCAGTGATTTTTGAGTCTCCAAAATTAAAGTCTGACACTGTTTCCCCATCTATTTCCCATGAAGTGATGGGGCCAGGTGCCATGATCTTCGTTTTCTGAATGTTGAGCTTTAAGCCAAGTTTTTCATTCTCCTCTTTCACTTTCATCAAGAGGCTTTTTAATTCCTCTTCACTTTCTGCCATAAGGGTGGTGTCATCTGCATATCTGAGGTTATTGATATTTCTCCCAACAATCTTGATTCCAGCTTGTTCTTATTCCAGCCCAGCATTTCTCATGATGTACTCTGCATATAAGTTAAATAAGCTGGGTGACAGTATTCAGCCTTGTCATACCCCTTTCCCAATTTGGAACCAGTCAGTTATTCCATATCCAGTTCCGTTGTTTTTTAACCTGCATACAGGTTTCTCAGGAAACAGGTAAAGTGGTCTGGTACTTCCATCTCTTTAAGTGTTTTTCACAGTTTATTGTGCTTCACACAGTCAAAGGCTTTAGCGTAGTCAATGAAGCAGAAGTAGATGTTTTTCTGTAATTCCCTTGCTTTTTCTATGATCCAGGGGATGTTGGCAATTTGATCTCTGGTTCCTTTGCCTTTTCTAAACCCAACTTGTATATCTGGAAGTTCTCAGTTCACGTACTGTTGAAGCTTAGCTTGAAGGATATGGAGCATAACTTTGCTAGCATGAAATGGGCCCAAGGTACAGTAGTTTCAACATTTTTGGCATTGCTCTTCTTTGGGATTGGAATGAAAACTGACCTTTTCAGTCCTATGGTCATTACTGAGTTTTCCAAATTTGCTGACATACTGAATGCAGCACTTTAACAGCTTCATCTTTTAGGATTTTAAATAGTATTATGGGTTTCTTTTGCTGTGCTTAGTCACTCAGTTGTGTCCAACTCTTTGTGACCCCTTGGACTGTAGCCTATCAGCCTACTCTGTTCATGGGGATTCTCCAGGCAAAAGTACTGGAGTCAGTTGCCATGTCCTCTTCCAGGGGATTTTCCCAACCCAGGGACTGAACCCATGTCTCCCACATTTCAGGTGGTTTCTTTACTGTCTGAGCCATCAGCGTAGCCCAGGATTTGAAATAGCTCAGCTGGAATTCTGTCACCTCCACTAGCTTTGTTTGTAGTGATCCTTCCTAAGGCCCACTTGACTTCACACTCCAGGATGTCTGGCTCTAAATGAGAGATCACCCTATCATGGTTATCCAGGTCATTGAGATCTTTTTTGTATAGTTCTTCTGTGTATTCTTGCCTCCTCTTCTGCTTCTGTTGTTAGGTCCTTGCCATTTCTGTCCTTTATCATGCCCATCCTTACATGAAATGTTCTCTTAGTATGTCCAATTTTCTTGAAGAGATCTCTGGTCTTTCTCATTCTAGTGTTTTCCTCTATTTCTTTGCTATGTTTAAGAAGACCTTCTTATCTCTCCTTGCTATTCTCTGGAACTCTGCATTAAGTTGAATATTTCTTTTCTCCCTTGCCTTTTGCTTTTGTTCTGTCCTCAGCTATTTGTAAAACCTCCTCAGACAACCACTTTGCCTTCTCACATTTCTTTTTCTTGGGGATGGTTTTGGTCACTGCCTCCTGTAAAATTTATGAACCTCCATTCATAGTTCTTTGGGCACTCTGTCTACCAGATCTAATCTCATGAATCTATTCATCACCCACACCTGTATAATCATAAAGGATTTTATTTAGGTCATACCTGAATGGCCTAGTAGTTTTCCCTACTTTCTTCAATTTAAGTCTGAATTCTGCAATAAGGAGTTCATGATCTGAGCCACAGTCAGCTCCAGGTGTTGCTTTTGGTGACTGTAGAGAGCTTCTCCATCTTTGGCTACAAGAATATAATCAATCTGATTTCAGTGTTGACCATCTAGTGATGTTCGTGTGCAGAGTCATCTCTTGTCTTGTTGGAAAGGGGTGTTTACTATGATCAGTGTGTTCTCTTGACACATTTATGTTAGTCTTTGCCCTGGTTCATTTTGTACTCCAAGGCCAAACTTGCCTTGAGATACCAAGAGTTTCCAGGTATCTCTTGACTTCCTACTTTTGCATTCCAATCCCCTATGATGAAAAGGACATCTTTTTTTTTTTTTTTTTTTGGTGTTAGTCCTAGAAAGTGTTGTAGGTCTTTGTAGAACTGGTCAACTTCAGCTTCTTCCGCATCAGTGATTAGGGCATACGCTTGGATTACTGTGATGTTGAAATGGTTTGCCTTGGAAATGAACAGAAATCATCCTGCATTTTGAGCTTGCACCCAAGTACTGCATTTCAGACTCTCTTGCTGACTATGATGGCTACTCCATTTCTTCTAAGGATTCTTGCCCACAGTAGTAGATATAGTGGTCATCTGAATTAAATTCACACATTCCTGTCCATTTTAGTTCACTGATTTACTAAGATGTCGATGTTCAATCTTGCCATCTTCTATTTGACTATGTCCGATTTACCTTGATTCATTGACTTAACATTCCAGGTTCTTGTACAATATTGTTTTTTACAGCATCGGCCTTTACTTTCTTCACCAGACACATCCACAACTGAGCATCGTTTCCACTTTGGCCCAGCTGCTGCATTTCTTTCTGGAGCTATTAGTAATTGCCCTCCACTCTTCCTCAGTAGCATATTGGCCACCTCCTGACCTGTGGGATGATCTTCTGGTGTCATATCTTTTTGCTTTTTCATACTGTTCATAGGACTCTCCTGGCAAGACTACTGGAATGAGTTGCTATTTCCTCCTCAGGTGGACCACTTTTTGTCAGAACTCTTCACTTTGACCCATCCATCTTGAGTAGCCTTGCCTAGCATGGCTTATAGCTTCATTGAGTTATGCAAGCTCCTTCGTCCTGCCAAGGCCATGATCCAAGGATTAAGATTGCTTTTTTGAGATGTCAGCTGATTACATCAACTCAAAATGGAAGGAGACTGTCAACTCCATTGCCACTCAGCCAATGGTGTTAACAACACTCAATAATGTCTCTTCATAGAACTCAGCATTGAAAAAAGTGTTCCATGAGCATAGTTTGGCAACATATATCTTGCACCTTATGAGGGAGTGAAAAGTTGAACTTAGGTGCCATGTGCTGCAAAGCAGAGACAGTTCTTCAGGCTTCATCACAGCTGGAATAAAACATCCCTCAAGACTATTCCCCTCTCATTATTTTAAGTCTTTGCTCACCAAGCATATTAGTGAATTGTATCTCTCAACAATTCTGATATCAAGAAAAGGGAGTACTTTACATAAGACAGTACTCAAACATCCTATTTATGGAAAAGTGATTACGTCTATTGGAGGACAAGATGCTGAAGTATAAAATTGGCTGACAACAGTGAGAATGGAAATCTAAAGATTACATGACAATTCCTTAGAACTCTGAGAGGTCAAGAGTTTAAGCTTAGGGCCTGAGAATATGATAATGCCATTAACAGACATAAAATATTCAAAAGGACAGGTGTGAGGTGGGGGCGGGGAGCAGAATTGGAAATGATGACATTGGCATATACTAGATGTGCGGGGCCTTTGAGATATCCAGGTGAAGATGGCCAAGTTGGGAGCCTGGAAATCAGGTCTGGAGTTCAAGTGGAAAATTAGAACCAGAGATACACATTTAGAAGTCGTTCACGTAAGCCTGAAATGAAATTACTACGTGAGGGAATGCAGAACAAGAAGAATTTTGAGCACGAGATCTTGAGGGCATATCGACATTGAGGAAATAAAGAAAAGGAAGACAGAGCCAGTAAAGGCAACACAAGAGACTGTCAAAGAAGTGAAAGGAGAACCAAAAACACAGAAGGCAAGGAAAGAAAGTGAGAACTGAAGGCTGAGGAAATTGAAAAAGTTTGGAGTAGGTCCTCTAAATAAAACTGTGGGGATTCACCTAGTGGTAAAAAAAAAAAAAAAAAAAAAGGTAGATAATAAAGAAAGCTTCCAGCTTTGCTATCGTTATTTAGTTGCCAAGTCGTGTCCAACTCTTTGCCACCCCCCATGGACTGTAGCCCTCCAGGCAGCTTCCAACTATTCAGCACCAATTAAGCAGCAGAAGAACTGTGACAAGAACTTTGCCTGGATCATTGTTTTTATCATGGTAGAATCTACACAACATAATATTTACCACCTCAACTATTACGGGTACAGTTCAGGGCATTACACATGTTCGTTTTGTTGTGTAACCATTACCACCATCCACCACCATAACTCTTTTCCTCTTGCAAAACTGAAACTCTATATCTATTAAATATTAACTCCCCACTCACCCCTCCCCTCAGCTCCTAGCAATCATTATTACACTTTCTGTCCTTATGATTTTGACTAAGTATCACATAGTTGTGGAATCATACAGTATTTGTCTTTTTGTGACTGATCATTTCACTTAGGGTAGTGTCCCCAAGATTCATCCTTATTGTAGCATGTCACAGACTTGCCTTCCTTTTCAAGGCTCAGTAATATTCCATTGTATGCATATACTACTGTGAGATCATAGAAAATATATATATTGGTCTCTGCCCCTAGTTCCTGGCACAGGGCCCCAGAAAACCTTGCGAACTCCTACATGATAAGAGCACAAGGAACATCTTGTGTTCTAATATTTGGTTTTTGACCTTGGTCCCTGACTCAAGGCTCCTAAACCCCTTGGAATTTCCTAGGTGGTAGGAGCATCATTTGTTCTGATGACCAGTAACTCTGGTGAGCTCCTGGATGGAGGCTGGTCACCAGAAATACTTCGTCATGATTAGAAGCTTGGAACTTTAAGCCTCAACCCCACTTCTCTAGAGAGGAGAGAAGGGCTGGAAATAAAGTTAATAATTGATTATGCCTATGTGATGAAGCTTTCATAAAAATCCCAGTGTGTGTGTACTAAGTTGCTCAGTCGTGTCCAACTCAGTGCTGCCCTATGGACCATAGCCCACCAGGCTCCTCTGTCTGTGGGATTCTTCAGGCAAAAATACTGGAGTGGATTGCCATGTCCTCCTCTGGGAGATCTTCCAGATCCAAGGATCAAACCCATGTCTTTAACGTCTCCTGCACTGGGAAGCAGGCTTGTTACCACCAGCCCCACCTAGGAAGCCCCAAATCCCAATAGTAGGTGGTAAAGGGAGCTTCCATGTGGGCGAACATGTCCATGTACTAGGAGGGTGATGAAACCAAATTCTGCAGAGAAAAGACGCTCCTGTATTTGTGACCCTCCCAGATTTCGCCCTATGGGTATATTTTCATCTGGCTGTTCTGTGCCTTTTATCATATCCCTTAATAAACTGGTAAACATAATTGCTTCCCTGAATTCTTTGAGCCATTAAAGTAAATTAATACAACTTCAGGAGGGGGTCATGGGATCCTTCAGTCTGTAGCCATGTTGGAGAGAAGTTGTGGATAACCCAGGGATTGGGTTACCTGGCAACTGGCATCTGAAGTGGGGGTGGGAGCAGTTTCTTGGGACTGAGTGCTTAACCTGTGAGGTCTGACTCTATCTCCAGATAGACAGTGTCAGAATTGAGTGAAATTATAAGATACCCAACTGAGGTATCAGAGAAGTGCTTAGTGGGGAAATCACCCTCCTACCACATCAGGTGTCAGAAGTATTGTGAACTAGTAGAAGTGTGAGAGTAAAGGAGAGGCTACTAGGTTTTCCTCTTTACAACCACATTTTGCTTGTCCATTCATCCACTGATGGACACTTGGTTTGCCTCAATGATTTAGCTATTGTGAATAATGTTGCTGTGAGCATGGGTGCACAAATAACTCTTTGAGACACTGCTTTCAATTATTTTGGGTATATACCCAAAAGTGGCATTACTGGATCATATGGTAATTCTATTTTTGATTTTTTTTTTGAGGAGCTGTCATACTGTATTCTACAGTAGCTGTACCATTTTACATTTCTACCAACAGTGCCCAGGGTCCCAATTTCTTCACATTTTCACCAACACCTGTTATTTTCTTGATTATTTTTTTATAGTAGCCATCCTAATGGGTGAGAAGAAGTATCTCATTGTAGTTTTGATTTGCATTTCCCTAAGGCTGTATATTGTCACCCTGCTTATTTAACTTATATGCAGAGTACATCATGAGAAATGCTGGGCTGGAAGAAGCACAAGCTGGAATCAAGATTGCCGGGAGAAATATCAATAACCTCAGATATGCAGATGACACCACCCTTATGGCAGAAAGTTAAGAACTAAAAAGTCTCTTGATGAAAGTGAAAGAGGAGAATGAAAAAGTTGGCTTAAAGCTCAACATTCAGAAAACAAAGAGCATGGCATCCAGTCCCATCATTTCATGGGAAATAGACGGGGAAACGGTGGAAAGAGTGTCAGACTTATTTTTGGCTCCAGAATGACTGCAGATGGTGACTGCAGCCATGAAATTAAAGATGCTTACTCCTTGGAAGAAAAGTTATGACCAACCTAGATAGCATATTGAAAAGCAGAGACATTACTTTGTCAACAAAGCTCCGTCTAGTCAAGGCTATGGTTTTCCAGTAGTAATGTATGCATGTGAGAGTTGGACTGTGAAGAAAGCTGAGCACCGAAGAATTGATGCTTTTGAACCGTGGTGTTGGAGAAGACTCTTGAGAGTCCCTTGGGCTGCAAGGAGATCCAACCAGTCCATTCTGAAGGAGCTCAGCCCTGAGATTTCTTTGGAAGGAATGATGCTGAAGCTGAAATTCCAGCACTTTGGCCACCTCATGCAAAGGGTTGACTCATTGGAAAAGACTCTGATGCTGGGAGGGATTGGGGGCAGGAGGAGAAGGGGATGACAGAGGATGAGATGACTGGATGGTATCACTGACTTGAAGGATGTGAGTCTGAGTGAACTCTGGGAGTTGGTGATGGACAGGGAGGCCTGGCGTGCTGCAATTCATGGGGTCGTAAAGAGTCAGACACGACTGACTGACTGAACTGAACTGAACTGAATGATTAGTGATGTTGAGCATCTTTTATGTTTATTGCCATTTGTATTTTTCTTTGGAAAAAAGTCTATTCAGATTCTTTGCCCATTTTTGAATCGGGTTGCTTGTTTTCTTTATTGTTGAGTCTTTGAAATTCTCTTTATATTCTAAATATCAGATATATGATTTTCAAATATTTTCTCTCATCATGTGGGTTGCCTTTTTATTCTGTGGATAGTATCTTTTGATGCACTAATTTTAAATTTTTCATTGAAGCTCAATTTGTCTATTTTTTTTCCTATTGTTACTCATGCCTTTGACTTCATATCCAAGAAATCATTACCAAATCCAATGTTGTAAAGTTTTTGTCTCATGTCTTCTAAGAGTTTTATTGTTTTAGGTCTTACTTAGGTCCCTGATCCATTTTGAGTTTATTGTTCTTTGTTTATTATTATTACTATTATTATTACCGTGCCACATGGCATGTGGAATCTAAGTTCTCCAACCAGGAATTGAACCCATGCCCTCTGCAGTGGAAGTGCAGAGTCTTAATCACTGGACCAGGGGGAAGTCCCTGCCTATATTATTTTGAATTTTCTCAACAACTCTTGATGGTAGATAGTATACGTATTCCTATTTTACAGAAGAGGAAACAAACTTTCAATGATGAGGACCTTGTCCAAGGCCATAGTGACAGTAAGAGGAGTCAGGATTCAAACACATGTTTATATGACTCTACAGCTCAGGTTCTTGCCGTATATCATACAGTCAAGGCTTGGCCAAAATTAGCAGGAAATTATAAGAAAATTAGCCAGTGCCTGACTTTTACTTGAGAGTTGGAGGTGTGCGATTTCCCCAAAGCCTGAGATTGGCCAGAGGACCTCAGAGTTCAGTTCTGGTGTGACTGAACATAAGCTCAGTTGGGAAGTAAGCATAACAAAGAGAATGGAATGGTGATGGGCATGGGGGGTTGGGGCAGGGGAAGGTGAGGCAGAGGGAGCCTCAGAGCATAGAAAGAACTTAAAGGCCTAGATGTGGTCAGATCAAATGTAGAAGGCTTTGGTAAAGATGGGAGTTTCAGAGTTCACACTGAAATCTTAGGAGATGTAGCACTCTCCAAAGCTAGCCACACTTAGTCTAGATCTTTGCACATAATGTTTTTCCTACATCCAATACTGCTTGCAACCAGCATACCTACCCCAGTCACACACACATCCTGACTTTGCCTGGTTAAGTCCTATTCACCCTTCGGTCTCAGCTTAAAGTTAAAGTTCAGTCACTCAGTCGTGTCCGACTATTTGCGACCCCATGAATCACAGCACGCCAGGCCTCCCTGTCCATCACCATCTCCTGGAGTTCACTCAAACTCACGTCCATTGAATCAGTGATGCATCCAGTCATCTCATCTTCTGTCATCCCCTTCTCCTCCTGCCCCCAATCCCTCCCAGCATCAGAGTCTTTTCCAATGAGTCAACTCTTCACATGAGGTGGCCAAAGTACTGGAGTTTCAGCTTTAGCATCATTCCTTCCAAAGAAACCCCAGGATTGATCTCCTTCAGAATGGACTGGTTGGATCTTCTTGCAGTCCAAGGGACTCTCAAGAGTCTTCTCCAACACCACAGTTCAAAAGCATCAATTCTTTGGTGCTCAGCTTTCTTCACAGTCCAACTCTCACATGCATACATGACTACTGGAAAAACCATAGCCTTGACTAGACGGAGCTTTGTTGGCAAAGTAATGTCTCTGCTTTTCAATACGCTAAGGTCTCAGCTTAGATGACCCCCATCTGAATAAGATGCCCCTTGTCTGTGCTCCCACAACATTCCATGCTTATTCTGTGCCAGGCACTGAGTTCACCACTGGGAAACAGACGTGAACAACAACAAAAATCTCTGACGTCTAGTTCCCCGATAGTCTGGTGGATGAGACAGAAATGTCATTCATAGTGGTGAGGATACAAGGCACTGAGGTGACAGCTGCCCCAGGTAAGAGATCCTCAAGTTGGGCTTTGCAGGCTGAAGAAGTAAGTGGCAACATTGAAGGTGAAGTTACTGAGGTCATCTTCTTGGATGGACCCATGGCTTTCACATTGCACTGCTTACTATCTTAGGCATGCCTCTACCAGGAGCCCTGACCTCTAGACCTAGCCCCACACTGCAGCTTCCAGCATTGCTCTTAGCCCAGAGTTAGGGTCACCAGATTTAACAAAAACACAGGTTGGGAATTCTCTGATGGTCCAGTGGTTAGAGTTCCCTACTTTCAATGCCAAGGGCATGGGTTCGTTTCCTGGTAGGGAGACTAAGATCTCACAAGCTGCGAGGTGTGGCCAAAGACAAACAAAAACCAAGCTACCCAGTTAAATTTGTATTTCCTGAACAACGAATATTTTATAGTATATACATGGGACATCCTTATACTACAAAATTTTTGTCATTTATCTGCAGTTCAAAACTGGGCATCCTGTATTTTGTCTCGCAACCCTACTAAGAGTAAATGTTCCACAGATACTTATGGGAGTAAGGGAATGACAGAGGAAAGAAGAAAAGAAGCAAGGCAGGGAAGAAAGGGGCCAGTTCATCCCCTGATGGAGTGTGCGCAGGAAGTGTTGCAGGCTTGAGGAAACCGCTAGATGTGTCAAGGCCTAGAAACCACAGAAAATCTGGATTTAATATAACTTCTCATTATTTTCTTTCTTCTTCCTTTTTCCTCCAGTTTTATTGAAATAGAATTGATATATAACACTGTCTGTGTTAAAGGTGTACAACATAATAATGTGATATAGGTGGTTATTTGGACGTGGTCACCATGGTTAAAAAAAAAAAAAATTAACATCCATCAACTCATGTAGTTACAATTCTTTTTCTCGTGGTGAGAACTTTTCAGGTCTACCCTCTTAGTAATATTCAAATATGCAAAACAGCATTGTTGGCTATAGTCATCACATTGTATGATACATCCCCAGCACTGTTTCAGTTCTATATAGTATAAGGTAAACAGTTGTTTCCTCTTTTTTTTTTGTTAAAAGTCTGCCCTCATGTGGTAGGAAAAAGTATTAGGCCAGAAGCCTTAAATCTGGTCTTTCAGCTCATTGGGGCAACAGGCATCACAGAGGCATGTGATCTAAAAAGGAGGATGTGATACTAAGAGTGTTTGTTTGTTTATGCAGGTGAGGCACAGAAAAGGAATAAACAAAAGATGAATGGGCTTTATGTCTCAGATACCAGGAGAGTTAAAACAGCTTTTTAAAATGATGTGAAATGCATTTGTAACTCTATGCAAACCAACATAATCTGTTTCCAAGCTATCTGGGTGTGAAAATATGTTAAGAGACGGCCTAAAATTTATGTAGTAGAATATTTCAATTGAGACACACTTTCTAGATGGTAAAGTACTATTTCAATGTTGTCAGTTAAAAAACCACCTGATGGCCTGGTGGTTAGGATTCGGTGCTCTCCCTGCCACAGCCAGAGTTCAATCCTTGATCAGGGAACTGAGATCCCGCAAGCCACATGGCATGGCCAAATTGATTTAAAAATTTTAAAGCCACTGTGGTGACCTTGGATGTGAGGAAAGCCTGGTTTGCGTGCTTTTCCTGATCATTAACTTTCCTGGCCCTCTTCCCCAATGCAGGAGGCTCATTCTCTCCAACCATGAGGACAAGAGCAGATGAGGTTGCCATTGTTCAAAGAGATTCCAGTGTCTAAGTGGGCACCCCCCCACCAAACACCAGGCTCAGGGTTCCTCCAGGGTATCACTCACAACCTCACACACATGCCCACGTACATAACTTTGGCTTTGCCATCTCTGGGTACACCTTATCTTCTGACATGCGCGACTCCAAAATCTCACTCTCAGACTGGACCACAACTTTCTGTTCCTTCCACTTTGTTGCCTTCCCACTGAGACTATTCTTGTAACTTCCAGCAGACTTTCAGAACCATGAGCCACCCCTCTTTTCCCAGCCTATCCACCCTCTCCCAACTTCACATCCTTCCCTCACCCTGGAGGCCTCACGTGACCACTTGAACTGCATTCTCACCAGCACCTGAGCTTCTTGGCCTCTGTCTGTCAGTCTGGCCCCCAACTCTGCCTCAGTCTGATCATCTGTCAGCATCCTCCCCTCTTCCAGGAGGATGACCACAGCTGAAGCAAGGGGTACAGCAGGAGAAACAGGTGCCAGCCCACAGTTAGGAGAGCCCAGTTCAGCTCAGGCTTCAGAACTTTCCTTTGGCTTTCACCTGTCCTGCATCAGCTACCTCTCTTTGTCATCCTTCAGCTCTTCCCAAGCTCCTACGCCTCTGAGTATCTCTGCTTCCTCATGGACAAGCTGCGGGTGATCATATCTACCCTGCGGGTTGCTGTGAAGAATGACAGGTATGCACATAAATGGCCTGGCACACTGCAGATCATTCATAGACATAGCTCATTTATTGCCACTTTTCTGGCACCCAACACCATCTGCATTTCCCTTACTCTAAACAATCTTATCTCATGTGGAAAAGAGAAGGCATGAGGTATGAGGAAGATGGGGAGCTGTACCGTCCTTAATCTACAAACTTGACTGACACCCACCTGCACTAACTTGCATCTAGTCTTCGAGGAGGAGGGGCCACTCCTCTTTACCCAGGCTGGTCCCTCTCTTGAGTCAGATACTCACTCAGTCCACCCCTTTTCTCCCCCTTTCCTGCCCCATTGCCTCGGGTCATACACATGCTCAGATCTCCCTCATCTTAAAAGATTTTCTTTCTCTCTTGGCTCTAAATCACATCTCTCTTTCCTTTCACAGTCAAGCTTCATCAGAGAGTGGTCTGGGCTCATTGTCTCCACTTTCTCACCTCCCACTGATTTCTCTCCCCACATCCCCGCCCAGTGCAAATTTCTCTCTGCTCTCAGGTCTCCAGCCCGGTCCTCCACTGTGGACTGCAGAGCCCTTATTACTGCTGGGGCTAAGGGCTCTTTAAGAGAAACCCACATGCTTACAAGAAACATCCATTTCTTTTCACATCTATCTATACTGGGACTAGCTCTCCTGATCCTAACCCCTCTCCTGAGTTCAAAAGTGCCCTCTATCACTTCTTAGCTATGTGATCTGGCTTAAGTTACTTGACCTCATTAGTAAAATGAGATTAACAATGGAGTCAACCTTAATAGGTTGTAGTGAGGATGAAATGAGATAATCCACATGGAGTGCTTAGTGCATGGCCTGGCACCGACATGGCAAACGCCCACTCTGTTTTATACTGTTGCTCAGTCTCCATGGGGCTGGATTCTGGCTCTACTGCTTCCTGCTGGTGTGTCTACTAGCAAGTTACTGAACGTCTCAGAGCCTCAGTTCTCTCTGGACATTCACTGAGTGGACATGTCACTTAGAATGGTGCTCCAAAAGGATGAAATCTTCATGCTAGTGCTCTCCTCAGCAAGGCAGGGAATGCATCTGTGAGGCTGTCAGAGCACAGCCATCTGGGTCTCATTCCCGATTCCCCTTGCCATATACTAGACACATGTATACATGCTTCTTGAGGCCAGCCAGGAAATGGGAAGCAACGTCAGTCACCTGGTGCAGCCCAGTGTCAAAGAGCTCCAGGGGCAGCTCTTTGTGTGAGGATAAAAGCTGGTTCAGCGAGCTCTGGCTGTGTGATTTCTTACAGCTGTCCATAGCTACGTGACACCCCCTGAGGTCCAAGTGGCCTCTCCTAGACTGTCAGCATTCTGTTCTTTCTTATCTTGAAACTGTCTTTGAGGCCCTAAACAAGGATCTGCTGTTCTCATTTTTAAATAGGTGGGAAAAAAACTTTATTAACCCTTAGCAGTCTTTTCCCCTCCAGCAACTGTGAAGCCAGTGGCCTTTCGGATATCTCAGAAAGGCACTCCGCACTGCCCAACAATCCTACCCATTCTCTCAGGTCAGCTTGTGCTTTCTTTTTCCCCGAAGATGTTCTCAAACTGTGCTCATTCTTAAATCTCCCCACTTGCTATCTCCGCAGCACTCCCCATTCCACCACTGCCTCTCAAGGGTTGACCTACCTCACAGAGTAAATTGAAGCTAGCAGAGGCAAAAGCATCACACAGTGTTGATGAATCTGTCAGGATGTTCTGTCCTCTCCTTTCTGGCCCTTTCTGGCAGCATTTGATAAAGTCATTCCCTCTCCTTGATACACTTTCATTCCTTGGTTTCTAGATGCTACAATCCCTTGCTTCCCCTTTTCCCTTAGTGGCAGCTTTTCTTCCCCCTCCATTGCTGGTTTCTCATCATCAAGTCAACCTTTAATATTTGAGAGCCCCACAGTTCTGGCCTTGGACCTCTTCTGTTGTCATCTACTTTACTTCCTTGATGAATGCATCATTTCATGACTAACTACTGTCTGTACATTGATGACAGCAAATCTATATCTTTAGTCTAGACCTCTCTCCTGAATTCCAGACCCATATTCTGCTGCCCACTAGATATCCCCACAGGCTGGATGCCTTAGATGACAGACATTTACTTTTTCACAGTTCTGGGGGCTGGAAGTCCAAGAGCAAGTTGCTGTCATGTTCGGTGTCTGATGAGACTTCGTCCTGATTTGTATATGGCCACCTTTTGCTGTGACCTCACACAGTTTTTCTTAAAAAAAAAAAAAAAATTTATTTATTTTTGGCAGCTCTGGGTCTTTGTTGCTTCACACCGGCTTTCTCTAGTTGTGGCAAGTGGGGGTTACACTCTAGTTGCAGTGCACAGGCTTTTCATCGCAGTGGCTTCTTTTGTTGCAGAGCATGGTCTCTAGGCTCCCAGGCTTCAGTAGTTGTGGTGCACAGGCTTCGTTGCTCATGGAATCTGTTGGAATCTTTCAGGACCAGAGATCGAACCCATGTCAACTGCATTGGGAGATAGATTATTAACCACTAGATCATCAGGAAAGCCCAAGTTTTTCTTCTGTGTGCTCATGGAGAGAAAGAGAATTCTCTGGTGCGTCTTTCTCTTTTTACAAGGATACCAATCCTGTTGAATTTGGGCTCCCTTCTTTTGACTTCCTTTAGCCTTCATTACCTCCCTAAAGGCCCTATATTCACATACTACCACATTGGGGATTAGGGTTTTAACATATGATTTGGGAGGAACACAATTCAGTCCATAATAGATGTCTAATAGACATCTCAAGCTTAATGTTTCCAAAATGGAACTTCTGATCCAGGTAAATCCAAATGTTTGGTTCCTGAAACTGATACAATGTAGAGTTCCTTCCTTAGGAAGAACTCATGTACACCTGTGGTGGATTCATGTCAACGTATGCCAAAACCAATATTGTACTGTAAAGTAAAATAAAGTAAAAAAAAAAAAATACCTCTTAACATATTGCTAGAGCCAGAGCAAATGAGACAGCTAAGCTTCACTAGCTTTACAGTTAACCTACCTCTGCTCCTAGTGTTCACTCCCATACCACCCCCGCTCTACCACACGTGTGCGATAGTCATGCCTCTCCTAGCCAATGGCAACTCCAACCTTCAAGCTTATCAGGCCTAAACCTGTCCAGTTATCACTGACTCTCCTTTTTCTCCAACCGTACATCTAGTATGTCAGAAAATCCTGCTGCTTCTGCTCTAAATATATTCAGAAACCGACTACTTCTTACCATTTCCACCACTAGCACTGTGTACTAACCCCTATGATCAACTCTTGCTTGGTATATTACAGCGGCCTCTAACTGGTGTCATTGCTCCCACTGTTGATCTCAAATATCTATTCTCAATATAGTGAGAGTTTAAAAAATTAAACCAAATCATGTCAGTTCAAAACTCTTTAATTTTTTCATTCAACAAACATAATCAATATACCCTTCAAGGCCATAAGACACAGCACTGAAGAAAACAGATGAAAATTCCTAGGTTCATGGAACTTACATTCTAATAATGACTTCCCTGCTCACTCAGAATCTCTGAAGTCCTTATTATGATAGATTTCTTTATTAGCTTATTGTGTCTCCTGCTGCATGCGTGTGTGCTAAGTCGCTTCAGTCGTGTCTGTCTCTTTGTGACCCCATGAACTGTAGCTCACCTGGCTTCTCTGTTGATGGGATCCCAGGCGAGAACACTGGAGTGGGTTGCCATGCCCTCCTCCAGGGAATCTTCCCAACCCAGGGATCAAACTCGCATCTTTCACGTCTCCTGCACTGGCAAGCAGGTTCTTTACCACCAGCGCCACCTGGGAAGCCCATGTCTCCTGCTACTAGAAAGTAAATCGCATTAAGTCAGGAATTTGTTGGTCTGTATCCTTAGTGCCTGGAACATGTTATATACTTAATGAATATCTGTTGAATGAATGAACTTCCCCAAGCCAAACTGATGCATCTGTCCACATCTGTATTTTTTCTGATTCTCATTCTCTCCTGTAACAGTGAAGGAGATATTCTTTTATCTATGGTACAGTGAACCTCAAACTTGAGTGCACATCAGAATTCCCTGGAAGGCTTGTTAAAATATAGAACTCTAAACTACAACTTGTTAAAATACAGCCCTACCCCAAGTTTCTGATTCAGTTAGTCTGAAATGAGGCACAAGAATCTGCTTTTCTAAGCAGCTCCAAGTGATAGTGGTCAAGGGACCACACCTGAGAACCACTGACCTCATCCCTTCTACTTTCTCAGCAAACTTACACTCTCAACTATCTTTTCCTTCTAAATATATGCAATGGCTTCCTTTCCACTGAATCCTTCCATTTCCTTCCAAGTCCTACTGTTACTATCTTCCCAGTCATAAGCCAAATTTCTTTAAAGTGTTATCTATACTGAAAGTCTCCATTTTTCACCCTCTACTCACTTCTCCACTCAACTAATCAACCCTCCTTCCCCATAACTCTATCAAACCATCTCTCATTAGGGTCACAGATGATCTACATTACTCAAGTCTACCAGACATGCTTTTAGTTATCATCTTCCACACATTCAACACTGGAAACTCTTTCCTTCTTTTAGCAGTCTCTTCATTTGAGCTCTTTCCCTTGGCCTCCATGAAACTATCATCTCATTCTTTCTCTCTGGCCGATCCCTCTCAGGTTCATCTTATTCTATCAAACAATTAGATATTGAAGATCCAAACGATTTGGTCTTATGCTCTCTCCTTGTTTTAATCTGCATTCTTCTAAGGAGATCTCATGAATGACCAAGGAATGCAGTTTCCAAATCCCAATGTTGCCCAAAATTATATCTCTAGCCATGTATTTTAGACATTGCTAGCTCTAGTCTTCCATAAATGACTAGCTACTTACCTGCTTATTGGTCTCTTAGGCATCTCAAACTTTAAACATGACCAAAGTGGAATTCTTAATTATCCTCCCAACCCAAACTTTTCCTCTTAGCCTCCCCCTACTCAGTACTGGCACCATCATCAACCTACATGCCCAAGCCAAAAATCATTCTTGACTCTTCCTATACTCATGCAGCAACCTAGTAACTGAATCCTACCCTTCTCCCTCCTAAATATCTTTCAAACTCATCAAATTTTCTCTCTCTCAGTCCAGGTGAGCATTGTCTCTCACTTGGGCTACAGTTGTAGACTCCCAGTTGATCTCATTTCTTCTAATCTTGTCCTACTCTCCACCCTCCACCAAGTAGCTACAGTCATCTATCCAAACAGAAATCTAATCAGGTCTTTCTCCTCATCAGCTTTCCACATTGCACCTTACACCCAGGAGGAAGTTAAAGACAAGGCTCCATAAACATGTGTACAAACCCAGTGAGCTTGGGGGCATTACATATACATCAAGGCCTTTGCAATCTATCTCCAGCTGATCTCGTCTCTTCACTGCCTCCTGTGAACCCTCACTCTAACATTTTAGCCTACCTGCAATTCTAAGAATGCTATATGTCCTTGCCCATGAGACTTTCTTCCAAGAAGCCCTTGACTTCTTCATCCACATGACTTACTACAGATAGCAAGTTTAAGTGTAATTTTCTAATACTGTCTTCACTTTCACCATCCTACCTGCCTTTGTGCTTCCAGATGTTCTCATGCCTTCCCTATCATGTCACATACTAGTCTGTAGTTTAATCATTCTGTTTATTTTCTGTTCCTTTCATGAAACCATGAAGAGTCCTGTAAGGCAAAGACAACTTTGATTTATTTATCTCTATATCACCGATATTTAGCCCAGTACCTGATGTGTACTAGGCATCAATAAATGTCTATTTAATAAGTTATTAATACATAAACTTATGCACAAGTAAGAAAAGCTATGACAAACCTAGACAGCATATTAAAAAGAAGAGACGTTACTCTGCCAACAAAGGTCCATCTAGAAGCTATGGTTTTTCCAGTAGTCACATATGGATGTGAGAGTTAGACCATAAAGAATGCTGAGCAACCAAGAACTGATGCTTTTGAACTGTGGTGTTGGAGAAGACTCTTGAGAGTCCCTTGGACTGCGATGAGATCCAACCAGTCCATCCTAAAGGAGATCAGTCCTGAATGTTCATTGGAAGGTCTGATGTTGAAGCTGAAACTCCAGTACTTTGGCCACCTGATGCGAAGAACTGACTCATTGGAAAAGACCCTGATGCTGGGAAAAATTGAAGGCAGGAGGAGAAGGGGATGACAGAGGATGAGATGGTTGGATGGCCTCACCGACTTGATGAACATGAGTTTGAGCAAGCTCCAGGAGTTGGAAGAAGGGAAGCCTGGCATGCTGCAGTCCATGGGGTTGCAAACAGTCAGACATGGCTGAGTGACTGAACTGAACTGAGCTGAGCTGAGCTGGTAAACAAATAGTGACCTTGGAAAAGCACATTCAAGAGTAAACTTGTTTCCAAAAAGCTAAAAAACAACTGAAGGGGGAGTAAATGGAGAAGATGAGTATGGACCATGAAAAAATGGGCGGGGGGGTAGGGAGGAAGAAAGGAGGGCTGAGGGAAGATGTTACAGAGATTGCTAGTTCCTTAACCAATATTCATTGTCCCCTCTAATACACTGGCTTCCACTGGGCACATGATCATCTAAATTGGAATAAAGTCTGTATTTCCTGACTCTCTTGAAACTCTATGTGGCCAGTGGGATATAAGCAGAAATGTTGTGTGGTAGAATTTTGCATATTTCCCTGAAAAGGTCATTGATGTGTGCCCCTTGCCTCTTACTGCTTGGAATATTGATACAATGGTTGGCACCTCCTCTTAGTACCCGAGGAAGAGAGCCACACTCTGGGAATGGCAGAGCAGAAAGCTGGAAGAAACTCGAGTCCCAGATAACTATACAATCGCCACATCAGCCTTGGATTGCCCTCCTCACACCCTTCACATGAGAAAGAAACTTCAATTTTGTTTAAGCTATTGTTAGGTTGGGTTTTTCTGTTACTCATAGCAAGGTCTAATCCTAAGAAATACAAAGGGTGAGTTTTCTTTAGGATGGGGGAGATAAGATACTGTTTATAGCTAGAAAAAGGAGTCAGTAGAAAGGAGATAGCAGACCCAGTTGACAGATGAGGTTAATGAGGGCATGGAAGGGATGGAGACCTGGGACACAGAGGGAGAGATGGGCTCTGGTTAGGGTCAGACATTTCTCATTCTGTGAGCCCTAAAGAAGGGGATAAGAACTAAGACTGGCTGAACACATTCTAGATACTAAATGCTTTATAAATATATCTAACCTAATCATTCTAACACTTCAAGGTCAGTATTATAAAGAGTACAAGTTTTCAGTTTGTGCTCAGTTGTGCACAAGAAGTGACTTTAGAGAACTCCCTGGTGGTCCAATGGTTAGGATGCCACTCTTCCACTGCAGGGGGCACAGGTTCTATTCCTTAGTTCCCTGGGAACTAAGATCCTGCAAGTTGCACAGCATAGCCAAAAAAAAGTGACTTTATTATTATTTCAATGAGTTCAGTCTCTACCTCAAGTTATAATCAGATTTCAGTTCTGTCTATATTGTTTGTGAAAACAATAGCAAAAGGTTGAAAAAAAATGTCCAACATAAGGGATTCATGAAATAAATTATGGTTCATTTCCACAATGGAACAGACTATGACTGCTAAAAAGAATTAGGTAGCTCTCTTTGGATTGACGTGGAATGAACACCAAAACATATTGCAAAGTGAAAAAAACATGTTGAAGAACATTGGGTATAGCATGCTATAAATGTATGTGGAAAAGGAGAAGCCAAATCAAAGAATATACATGCTTATTTGTATGTATGCATCTATCTCTAAAAAGAATACACAAGAAACTAGTAACAAGTGGATATGTCTTGAGAAAGAATGGGATGGTGAGAAGGAGGCTTGTATATTCTTTGGGGATTCCCTGGTAGCTCAGCCTGCAATGCAGGAGACCCCAGTTCAATTCTTGGGTTGGGAAGATCCACTGGAGAAGGGATAGGCAATGCCTATTGAAGATGATTTACAATCTACATATTTTGCCTAAAAATATCACTTAAATAAAACTTCATCAGTTGAGGATTTTTCCTTCATCCTCCTTCCTGGGCTGGCATCTCAGTTCTAGCAGGCTTGAACAGCCCAGAGGCTGCATTGAAAAACTGAAAGTGTTAATCATTCAGTCGTGTCTGACTCTTTGTGACCCCATGGACTGTAGCCCACCAGGTTCCTTTGTCCATAGAATTTTCCAGGCAAGAGTACTGCATTTGGGTTGCTATTTCCTTCTTCTCCAGAAGATCTTCTCCATCCAAGGATCAAACCCAGATCCCTTGCATCGCAAGCAGATTCTGTACCATCTGAGCCACCAAGGAAGCCCAGTGGCTGCAGTAAGCAGCAGCTGTTCACCCTGGAAACACTTAGGTCGGAGGTGGATTCAGGTGATGGGGCCCTAGTCACACAATTTGGAGAGCCTTTTTTTCTTTCTTGGCTATGCTGTGTGGCATGCAGGATCTTAGTTACCTGACCAGGGATCAAACCCATGCCACCTGCATTGGAAGCATGGAGTGAGTCTTAACCACTGGACAGCCAGGGAAATCCCTGGAGAGTTTTTTTAAAGACTTGTGAATAAATATTAAGTACAGGCCTTGGAATTTGTCTGTGCAAATGAGAGGCCCTGAAGCTGAAACTTCAATGGCTTCAAGGTAAATCAGCCTCTGATGCTGACTGCATCATTCCTTTGGATCTGGGCTAATGTCCCTCCTCCACATTGCTCCACTGAGATAAGCCCAGGCTCATCTTATTCCCAGCCTAATGGTCATACCCTGAATGCATACAGTCGTGACTGGCAGCCTTCTTCCAATCTGCCAGCTTCTTCTTTTTCTCAGATAACTTCAGTGCCCTTCTTAGAGGTTATAGGAAAATTCAGCTGTTTTTGTTGCAGGAAGGAGGACTGCTTCCAGTGCCCGAGAGTGGGCTCTTGTCTAACATTCAGAAATGAATTATCTGAGGAGATACATGTGCTGACAAAGCAAGAAACTTTATTTGAGAAGGGTGCCTGGGTGGGGAGCAGCAGGGTAAGGGAACCCAGGAGAACTGCTCTGCCACATGCCTCACAGTCTCAGGTTTTACTGTAATGGGGTTAGTTTCCCGGTTGTCTCTGGTCAGTCATCATGCTTGTGCCCATATTTGGTCTGACTTAGGGTTCTTCCTGGTGGTGCGTACATCTTGCAGCCAAGATGGATTCCAGTGAAAAGGATTCTGGGAGGTTGGCAGGGCAATATTATGGGCTGGCATCTCCTGCCTCCTTTGACCCCTCCCGAATACTTCCAGTTCATTTTAGAAGACATATTATGGGCCGGAGTCTCCTCCCTCTTTTTGGCCCCTCCCAAATTCTCCCAATTAATTAACAGCACCATGCTCCTTATTGGGACCTCCTATTGTGAGACAACTCATACGAGTGGTTACCATCATGCCTTGTCAAGGTGGATGGTTTTGGTTAACAGTTCCCTAACATCTTCACAAGCTAGTGCTGTGAGAAAATTGGGAGAATCAGAATATGGACAGTAAAACAGCAGCATTGTGAACCCCTCTGAGATCATGAAGATATCAGTCCCCACTTGGGCATGTCATGTTGTCTGGTAGTGTCCAGCCAGCCAGGTGTAGGAGCAGAGAAAGGAGAGCTGTTGTACTGAGCCACAGTTGGATTTTGTGTAATGAGTATTGTATCAGAACAAGGACAAGGGAGTTAGTAGTATGGCATGACAGATGTTGAATAGATAGACCACGGATACTAGATTCAATGGTAAAGATCAGGATTTGGGGGAAAAAGATAGTGCAAAGGGAGGGTGGGGGTGGAGGTTGGAAGTAGGCAGAGTGGAAGTCAATTTACTGTGAGGTTATGGTGCTAAGAGGTTCAGCAGTGATTTCCAGGACATCACTATATCTGTGTCCTCTTTCTGTCTTCATGGTCACTCATTTACAGTCTCTTTTATTGAACCTTCTTTCTTCAACTGCCCTTTAAAATAGTCACATCTCCAGGACTCTGTCGCCATACTGGACCTCTCCACTTGGCTATCCCACAAGCCCTTCAGATCCAACACAACAGATTTGTCCAGCTCATTCTCCTCTTCACCTTCTATTTAGTCTTCTTCAATGTATTGAGCCTTATTTTACAAACTTAATTTACATAAGAACACTCAAATTTTAGAGATGAGAAAACTGAGGATCTGTTTACACAACTTGCCCAGTTTCCAGGTCTGCTACAATCATCAGGGCTGGGATTTGAGCCTAAGTCTGGCTGACTGAAACTCCCATCCTCCATTCATGAGTGCCCTTTGATAATTTTGGAATTTTATATGCCATACTTACAAGGCTCTGTCCTGCTCAGTGGAACCACCATTCACAATGTTACCTAAACCAGAAACCTGAGAGTTATCCTCATCTCTTCTTCCTCACTACCTCTCCCCATGTAATATAATCTCCATTACCAAGTCCTGCTGATTTTACCACATAATATCTTTGAATCCATCCACCTCCTTCTATCTCCACCACCACCTCTCTAGTCCAGACTGCTAACTGACTTGCGCATTCTTGTTCGGACTCCTCCACCCATTCTCCACATACAGCTAGAGATGCTGCTAACAAAGCACGAGTCAAAGCAGCTAACTTCCCTTTTGCCTGCAAGATCAAGTCCACTTTCTATGTGACATAAAAGATTCTCTATTATCCTCAATAACCTCATCTCTGGCTCTGTTCTTTCTTAAACAGGGCACTCAGGGATTGCGTTGATTCAGCATCTGAAGTTTATATCACTAATGAGGTCTCTTTAAGAAAAAGAATACAAAATTAGGTAGGAGACTCTGGGGCAGGGTGGGGTGGGGGTGCAGGCCCTGCAAGTGAGGAACCCTGAAGCTTAAAATTCATTAGCATCACAGAAAATCAATTTCTAAGAAGACTCACCAGTTTGGTAAAAGCACCATGCTGCTTCATATGCTTGCTACCTTGACAAATGTGTCTCCCTACTTGAAATGTCCCCTTTACCTAGCAACTTATGCTTTGCCAGTGGTGTGCTGGAACCAGATCACAGGCTCAAGAGAGCAGATTGTTAAACAATAATTTTGTAAACTGGTTGTTAAACACAGCCATTATTCAAAGTTTAATTAAATAAATTTCCAATTAAGTAAACTATATTAAAAGTAAAGGTAATAAATACTCAAAACTCATCACTTCCTAATTATTTTTCCACATTTTATTGTTATCTGTGTTTGTGATGCTATCTCCATCCATTGCATCTATGTGGTGGAAATATTCCATAACTTAAAGTGGGTGGGAGTATTTACAGCACTGCTGCTGCTGCTAAGTCGCTTCAGTCGTGTCCGACTCTGTGCGACCCCATAGACGGCAGGCCACCAGGCTCCCCCGTCCCTGGGATTCTCCAGGCAAGAACACTGCAGTGGGTTGCCATGTCCTTCTCCAATGCATGAAAATGAAAAGTGAAAGTGAAGTCGCTCAGTCGTGTCCGACCCTCAGCGACCCCATGGACTGCAGCCTTCTAGGCTCCTCCATCCATGGGATTTTCCAGGGAAGAGTACTGGAGTGGTGCCATTGCACAGAAATCAGCAAATGCCACAAGTCAAGACTTGATTTTCCCTAGAGAGCCAATTGTAAAGTATTGACCAGCACACCAATGTTATAACTCAACTCAAGGAGCACCTCTGTGCAGCCTGCCTTGATTCTCTACTCCTTAGATGCATGTGTGCACACACATGCACACACACACACACACACACCAATTGATCACCACAGCCCTCCTATACCCCATGATAACATCTTAACATACTCTATTTCAAGAGTTGATTTAATTAAAGGCAGGTACTATGTTTTTTCCAGTAGTCATGTATGGATGTGAGAGTTGGACCATAAAGAAGGCTGAGCACCAAAGAATTGATGCTTCCGAACTGTGGTGTTGGAAAAGACTCTTGAGAGTCCCTTGGACTGCAAGGAGATTCAACCAGTCCATCCTAAAGGAAATCAGTCCTGAATGTTCACTGGAATAACTGATGCTGAAACTGAAACTCCAATACTTTGGCCACCTTATGTGAAGAACTAACTCACTGGAAAAGACCCTGATGCTGGAAAGATTGAAGGCAGGAGGAGAAGGGGACGACAGAGGATGAGATGGTTGGATGGCATCACTGACTCAAAGGACATGAATTTGAACAAACTCTGGGAGATGGTGAAGGACAGGGAAGCCTGGCATGCTGCAGTTCATGGGGTCGCAAAGAGTCAGACATGACTGAGCAACTGAACAAGAACAACTATGTTTTATACATCTTTGTATCACAAATGCCTCACACATTGTAAGGGCTCAATATATGTTGGTTGAGTTTCTGGATTCAGTTTCTTCTTATGTCAAATGAGAATACCTGCTTTCCCTACCACATGCAAACCTTACAAGGACAATTGAAATACTAGACATGAAAGCACTTTGAAGGAAATAGTGAAAAGTGTCATACAAGTGCAGGGTATTATTTTCACATGTTCATATAGTTTAATGAGTTTCCATCATAAAACACCTGTTGAAACATATAATTCTAGCTATTCCTTGTTCTCTTGAAATATTTTCTGACATTTAACCCCTAGGCTCCCTGAGCCTCTTTGAATCTTTCTGGTGTGAGAGTCAGGAGAAATTGCTTTGTTTTTAACAAAGCTGACTATAAAGTATGTTCCTATAAAGTTGATTTTGGAAACCTATGAAGAAAATGATAAAAATCAGAAATATATTGCCATTGAGGGAAAAATCCCAGTTGACATTTAAGGACCCAAAATGATAAAAAGTATCAAAATAAATTAAGCCATTTTACCCAAAACTCTTTTTTTTGGTATCCTATTTCATTTTTATTTGTCTTATTTAACAGGTTCAAATATATAGTTTATTATGTGTCAGACACTATTCTAAGCGCTTTACAGATATTAACTCATTTAATTTTCATCAATCACTCCTTTTTATTTTTTAGTATTCATAACAACAACTAACATTTATTAGGTGATGGAGCAAGAATTTGCTAAATTTTTATGTCTTATTATTCATGAAAACCTCACATTAGCCCTCATTATCTCCACTTAATGGAAAAATGAGCTGAAACTAAGGGTGTTAAACACTCTCCCATATTCTCCTTGTATAGATAAGGATACTGGGTCACAGAGAGGTTAAGTAAATTCCCCAAGGTCACACACTTTCTTCCACTGTGGGTCATTTCTGGACCATAACCTCATGATTCTGACTTTACTCTTGCAGCCCCCAAACCCACTCTTCCCTTCTTCTCCTATGTGGATATTTACCAGATAATGATCACATCATCTCCTACTACGTTGTGCAATAATAGCAAACTATATCAGTATGCACTGTGACATGTCTGGCTTTCAGCCAAGAGAGCTGAATTTGCTCTGCCACTAACCAGCTGTCACATTTGGGGAGCCCAAAACCCAGTAGGACAGAGAAGGCTTCAGCATGGCACCAATAATGCAGCCAAGAATTGCCTGCTGTAGTGGGAAGCCCCTCGAGGAAGGATGTGGCTACTCCCAGCAAAGTGTTACAGAAGGTTGCAAGCCTGGCTCCAGGGCTCTTCCCACTTGGCAGGTTTCTCACCCTTGGAGGACTGCCTTGACCACCAGACCTGTGCAAGAAACAGAGTCATTGGAAACTGTATCCACTCCCTCACTTATGTCCTTGATTGCACACCCTTTGTACTGAGTATTTGATGGTTCTAGAGCAAACCAAACACGCAACTTTGGGCCAGTGTGAGTTGATACTATGATTAATATAATCCTAGGTCTTTGGACCACAATCAGCTTTCATTGTCTGACCTATATCAGACCTCCTGGATGAGTAATTCAACATCTCTGAGTCTCAACTTTTCCATTTCTAAACATATGAATCAGTGCTAATGTTGTAGAAATAAAAAAAGGGTTCTGTGTCAGACAAGATTTTTCATTCATTCATTCACTACAGCAATATTTATGGAGTGTTCACTCTGTGTCAGTCACCAAGTCAGGCACTGGAGACAGAGAGATGAACAAGACTGATATTGCAGTAGTCCCAGACCTTACAAAGTTTACATTCTAGTTGGGAAAATAAGCAAGGGATGAGCAAATAAGCAAATACTATAAATTTGGACAAGTGTCACACAGTAAACACTGATAGAAATAGTGTGTGGAGATGGGGGTAAGGGCAAGTTTACTTTTCACAGAATATCAAGTAAAGTTTCTCTCAAGTGGCATTTAATGCAAAGCAAAACTACAGTGAGGTACCAGCTCACACCAGTCAGAATAGCCATCATTAGAAAGTCCACAAACAATAAACTCTGGAGAGAGTGTGGAGAAAGGGAAGCCTCCTACACTGTTGGTAGGAATGTGAACTGGTGCAGCCACTATGGAAAACAGTTTGGCGATTCCTTAAAAACTAAAAATAAAGAATTCCCTGGGGGTCCATGGTAAGAACTTTGAGCTTTCACTGCCAAGGGAATGGATTCAATCCCTAGTTGAGGGACTAAGATCTCACAAGCCATGAGGCATGGCCAAAAAAAAAACAAACAACTAAAAATAGAGTTGCCACATGATCCAGCAATCCCACTCCTGGGCATAAATCCAGACAAAACTATAATTTGAAAAGATATGTGCACCTCTGTGTTCATGGTAACACTACTTACAATAGCCACGACAAGAAACAACCTAAGTGTCCATCAACAGCTGAATGGTTAAAGATATGGTATATATAGACAAGAGAATACTACTCAACCACAAAAGGAGTGGAATAATGCCATTTGCAACAACATGGATGGACCCAGACATTATCATATAAAGTGAAGTAAGTTGACAGAGAAAGACCAATACCATATGATATCATTTATATGTGGAATCTAAAATGAACTTATCTATTAAATAGAAACAGACTCACAAACATAGAGGACAGACTTGTAGCTGCCAAGAGGGGTTGGAGAAGGGATGGACTGGGAGTTTAGGATCAGTAGATGCAAACTAGTATATGTAGAATAGATTAGCAACAAGGCCCTACTATATAGCACAGGGAATTGTATTCAATAACCTGTAATAAACCATAATGTAAAAGATTATGAAAAATAATACATATATATGTATAACTGAATCACTTTGCTATACACCAGAAACTAACACAACATTGTAGATTAACTATGCTTCAATAAAATAAAATTTTAAAAATTAAATAAATTAAAATTGAAAAGCAAAAGAAAAAAAAAGGTGGTATTTTTATTATTTTAATAGATTTGTGACCTTGGCCAAAATTACAGTAAGCTAAAAAAATACAATAGGTAACTGCTCTAAATCTCAATGGGTGTAACTCCTACTTCCCAGGATTCTTGTGATGATCCAATGAGATAATATGTATAAAACAACCAGCACATAGTAAGCACCCTATGAATGTTCATTCTGTTTCCCTTCTAGCTTGAGCAATTGATATTTTCCATCCTGAAAATTGCTTAAGATCACACAATCTGCTTTGGCAGGTATTTACCTATCTAGTTCAATAGTCAGGATTTCAGTGGACAAACCAAGATATCCCGGAAATTTGCAAAAATAATATGCACTTACACTTTAGGATTGAATCTAGACGCTTTCAATTTAGGGTTTCCCATCATGAAGTCTGGATAATCCTTCCTCTAAAATAACCAGCTGTCTGAGACTTCTTTGGTGGTCCGGTGGTTGAGACTCCATGCTTCTAATGCAGGAGACTGTGGCTTCCATCCCTGGCCAGAGAATTAGGATCTTGTATGCTGTGCAGCCCAAACCAAACTGTCTCCAGCCAGACTTCCCTATCACTGACTTAACCTTCAACAAAAAGTTATGGAAGAGATCCACTACTGGATCCTTGTACTGCCCAAGGATCTGGCTCCTTGATTTCTCTGTAGGGTGAAACAAACCTTTAATAGGGAAAGGAGGCTGTGGTTCTCACCCCCTTACAGGTGAAGGACTAGCAGAGTTTAATTTTGACGCTCAAGGTCACATAGCAAATTTACTAGCAAGCTCAGACCAGAATTCAATAGTGGCTTTGCCATTATTTTCTTGCTTAGACTGGTCCTTGCCTAGGGTGATGATTAAAAAATCAATTCAGCAGAGCTAAAACCCCTACTGACTGGTCATCTCATCACAAGACACACACAGACTAATTGACAGAGCGATGTTGGTTTTGTCAAGAATGATGTGATGATTTGCGGCTGACACTCACTATCTTACAGAATCTGTACCTAGAACTAAGATGGAGATTATTATACAATAGGCCAGTGCCCTGCAGGTCACTTGGTAGAACCTCACTTGACCACACTTTAAGAGCACAGTGCTAAACACACACACACCCCACCACCACCAAGGTAGTCAAACTTTTTTTTAAGAAGTGCTCATTGTTAATAATGTACCTACAAGTAAAAGTTTAAACCATGTTTCAGTTACAGCCTGAAATGTGGGGAAGATCACACTGTTGGGTCAGGAAGAAAGGAGGTGAAAGTTGCTCAACCTGACAAAGCAAAAACAATGTTCTGGGTTTCTGATTTAAGATATTTTTCATATTCAAGAAAGAAATGCTATTTATTCAAATACTGCTTCCAATTATCAATATTAAAGAGGATAAATCTCTAACTTAAATTTTGTCTGAATCAACCATGGTATAACATAAATCAGGACCTAAAACCCTGGGGACATCATGAAGTTTTGGTCTTTAGAAAAATTACTGATGATATGCTTTTACCCTTAAACAAGTATGCTGCTGTGCTGTGCTAAGTTGCTTCAGTTGTGTCCAACTTTTTGCAACCCCATGGACTGTAGCCTACTAGGCTCCTCTGTCCATGGGATTCTCTAGGCAAGAATACCAGACTAGATTGCCATGCTCTCTTCCAGGGAATCTTCCAGACCCAGGGATCGAACCCATGTCTCTTACATCTCTTGCATTGGCAGGTGGGTTCTTTACCACTAGCGCCACCCGGGAAGCCCAAAACAGGTATACTGATTTCCAATTGTTTTCAATACAGTCAGTCTCCAACCTAAAATTTAAGAGCCCTGTCAAAATTAAAATAGCGTACTTATGCATTAAGTTAAACTATGGCTGTTTTCAAATTATTCAATGCAGATAACCATGGAGTATGCTTGAAATAAATTAGAAGCAATGGCTGTAACAGTGTTTCCCAAGTTGATGCTTTTGAGCAGCTCCTAGAAATAGCACTAATAATATCCCTGGTTTGGTAGCCAAAGCAATTTAAGCAAATTAGAGATGCTTAAGCTTTTGTCAAATGACTGTACTAAAATCAAATTTGATACACTTTAAAAACCAATATTACAGATAGTAATTATAATTGCTTCTAACAAGTCAGTTGAAAAACCATCCCAGACCTCCAACATAGTGTCTAAATAGGATTGTCCTTTAAGCACAATTCTACATAAATTACTCAAAGCAACAAAAGAACAGAAGTCGCTGTAAAACGATGCCATTTGACACTTTGTTTCTTCTAAAGCATTCAAAGTGTTCTGGCTTATAGTCAAAGTAATCTATGGCTGGAAAAATTCTTGGAGAAAAAGAGGAATTACTGGAATATAAAGAACCTGCACTTCACCATGAAACAATGTTATGGCTCCTGAAGTGACCTTGCTTTTCCTTTGCCTTGTTAAAAAAAAAAATATGGTGAATATAAGGCATGAGGAGATTTTCGCATATGTTCCTATAGAAGACAGGCTACATAAAGCTGTTTGGCATTTTCCAACACAAGACCAGATGTTCTTAAGTGAAAATGGTGTGAAACTGGGATACACAACAAATGTTGATCTCTATGACACCACTTTTGTCTGCTTTTTCTTCGACCCTCAGCTTGGCTGCATGCTCTTTTTCATCAGCTCTTTAAATGAGTCTCTGTCCTCAGCACTCTCTGCTCTTCCCACTGCTAAGGCTTTAATGGACAGGCAGAACCAGATCTGGATCCTCTGGATCCTCTGATCTCAGTCCTACTCTCGCCATCTCTCCCTGGATGTCCCCAAAACCTCCTAAACTCACTTGTACAAAAGTGATCTCGTCTTTCTCCATCATATCCACCAGCCCCGCATCATTTCCCACAACCTTTTATCTATTGCCACTACATGCTGTTCCTCTGTATTTCAGCTGTGCTTGCCAGAATTTCAGGAGCCACCCCAAAGAAAATTCAAGAAGGGGATAAAGTGTGTGGACTTTGGAGTTAGGCTACTCCAGGTGCAGCCACATTCTAATTAGATAAACTATCGAGATTCTCCCACTTCAGTTCAGTTCAATCACTCAGTTGTGCCTGACTCTGTGACCCCATGGACTGCAGCACACCAGGCTTCCCTATTCATCACCAACTCCCAGAACTTACTCAAACTCATGTCCACTGAGTCGGTGATACCATCCAACCATCTCATCCTGTCATCCCCTTCTCCTCCCACCTTCAATCTTTCCCAGCATCAGGGTCTTTTCAAACGAGTCAGCTCTTCATATCAGGTGCCCAAAGTATTGGTGTTTCAGCTTCAGCATCAGTCCTTCCAATAAATACTCAGGATTGATCTCCTTTAGGATGGACTTGTTGGATCTCTTTGCTGTCCAAGGGACTGTCAAGAGTCTTCTCCAACACCACAATTCAAAAGCATCAATTCTTCGGTGCTCGGCTTTCATTATAGTTCAACTCTCACATCCATACTCTCACATCATTTCCTTATAGTCCAACTCTCATATCCATATGGAGTCCACAGCTTTGACTAGATGGACTTTTGTCGGCAAAGTAATGTCTCTGCTTTTTAACTGTTGTCTATGTTGGTCGTAACTTTTCTTCCAAGGAGCAAGTGTCTTTTAATTTAATGTCTGCGTTCACCATCTGCAGGGATTTTGGAGCCCAGAAAAATAAAGTCTCTCACTGTTTCCCCATCTATTTGCAATAAAGTGATGGGACCAGATGCTATGATCTTAGTTTTCTGAATGCTGAGTTTTAAGCCAACTTTTTCACTCTCCTTTTTCACTTTCACCAAGAGACTCTTTAGTTCTTCACTTTCTGCCATAAGGGTGGTGTCATCTGCATATCTGAGGTTATTGATATTTCTCCTGGAAATCTTGATTCCAGCTTGTGCTTCATCCAGCCCAGCATTTCTCATGATATACTCTGTATATAAATTAAACAAGCAGGGTGACAAAATACAGCCTTGACATACTCCTTTTCCTATTTGGAACCAGTCTATTGTTCCATGTCCAGTTCTAACTGTTGCTTCCTGACCTGCATAGAGATTTCTCAAGAGGCAGGGCAGGTGGTCTGGTATTCCCATCTCTTTAAGAATTTTCCAGTTTGTTGTGATCCACATGTTCAAAGGCTTTGGCATAGTCAACAAAGCAGAAGTAGATTTTTTTTCTCCCTCCTGCTGCTGCTGCTGTAAGTCACTTCAGTCGTTTCCAACTCTGTGCGACCCTGTAGATGGCAGCCCACCAGGCTCTGCTGTCCCTGGGATTCTCCAGGCAAGAACATTGGAGTGGGCTGCCATCTCCTTCTCCAATGCATGAAAGTGAAAAGTGAAAGTGAATTCGCTCCCTACTAATTTCATATAGAGCCTGACCACTATAATTAGGCAGGATTCACAGCCTATATTACCTACTTGCAAGCTGTGTCACCTTGGGCAAGTTATCTAACCTTTATGGGCCTGATTGTCTTCATCTGTAAGACAGAGATAATAGAGATGTATTGTATGCAATACAAGGCCGGGTACATAGTAAGCACTCAGTAAATATTAGTCATTATTTTAGTTGTCTACATTCTTCCCTCATCCAATCATGTTCTTCTTCCAAATATTTTACTGTAAAAACTCCTGAACATAAAGAAAAGCTCAAAGAATTGTACATTGAACATGCACATCCTTATCACCTAAGTTCCACTATTGTTAACAGCTGGTTATATTGACTTTATTGCATGTCTATCCATCCATCCATCCATCCATCAGTCCATTTTAACTTTTTAAGTGCTTCAAGGTAAGTTGCAGCTTCAGTTAACTCTATTCCTAAATGCTTTAGCATGCTTGTCATTAACTAGAGTTTAATATTTAATTTCTTTTTTAGATAAAATGAACATGTACTGAAATGAATGAATCTTAAGTGTATGTGCTTTGATGAGTTTTGACAAATGCACACACCTATGTAACCCAAACCCCTGTCAAAATATAGAACATTTGCATCACCCTAGAAGGTTATTTCATGCTGCTTCATACCTGGGATGCCCCTACCCTTTCAAAAGGCAGTCACTGCTCTGATTTTTTTTCTTTGTCAGAAATTAGTTTAATTTATTCTAGAATGTCATATGAATGGAGTAATACAGGATGTACTCTTATCCTCAATCTTTTTAATGGTGGTAAAGTTGATGTCAAAAAAATCTCCCTGTTGTTCTGATTTGCACTAATTACTACTGAGGATGAACTAAAAAGTTATCACTTAGGAATTCTTTTACATTCATTATTCTATTGGCTTAGACTCTGCAGACAGTAGGGTAGGGACCTGGTTCTTAGTTTACCAGATGTGAAAACTTGGACAAATTACATAAGCTTCCTGAGCTTCAGTGTCTTCATCTCTAATATGGACATAATAATTGACTTATCTTATAGAATATTAATACCTTATAGGATTGTGAAAATTATGATACTACACCTAAATCATTATTAATAGTGTCCAAGACATAGAAATTTTTAATAAGTGTCAGCTATTATTATCAAGTGTTTCATTTGGATTAAGAACAATTACTGTGCTCTTCCTTCCATACCCACGTAGCTCATTCCCTCATGGCCTCCTCCTCTCTAATCAATCATCACCACATGAGTGACAACCCCCTTGATTGTCATATTTTAACACAGCAACCAACCCCAACGCTGTTTCCCCCACCTTGCTGTACTGGGTTGAATTGTGTTCCTTCAAAAGATATGTTCAAGTCCTAACACCTATACCTGTAAATGTGACTTTTTTTCGGAAATGGAATCTTTGCAGATGTAGTCAAGTTGAAATCAGGTCACACTGCATTAGGGTAGATCCTAAGTCCAATGATTGGCATTCTTGTAAGAAACAGAGAGACACATGGAAACACACAGGAACAATATTATGCAACAGTAGAGGCAGAGATTGGAGTAATGTGTCTACAAACCTAGGACTGAGGGCAACCACCAGAAGCCAGGAAGAGACAAGGGAAGCATCACCCCCTGGAGCCTTGGGAGGGCCTGCCAACACTTTGATTTTGGACTTCTAGCCTTTAGAACTATGAGAGATTAAATTTCTGTGGTTTTAAAGCCACCAAGTTTGTTACAGCAGCCCCAGCAAATGAACAAATTCACTTATTTGTATGCATATCACTTGCCATCTGATATAATAATTATTTGTTTATTATCCATTTCCCTGACTAGAGGATCCATTAGAGCAGGAACTTTTTCAGTGTTTATTAATTTTATTTGTCTGTGTCAGGTCTTAGTTATGGCTCATGGATCTTTCTCAACGTGGCACGCAGGCTTAGATGCCCTGAGACATGTGGTATCTTGGTTCTCCAACCAGGGATTGAACCCACATCCTTTACATTGCAAGGCAGATTCTTAACCACTGGACCACCAGGGAAGAGGTACTTTGTTTTGTTCATAGTGATTCCCTAGCACTAAGAGGGTATCTGACATAATAGATCAATAAACATTCATGGAAGGAGGAAGGAGGGAGGGAAGTAGGGAAGGAGAAAGTTGGTTAACTATTCATATATAATATATAAAACATTATGAGTTTATCTTCTGCTTTTTAAGATGGTTTTTGATGTGAACCTTCTGTGTTCAAATTGATCTTTAGTGGTTCCTTGTCATCAATATTATTCTTAAAACAGCTTTTCTCAATCTCATGACTGAGCTTTTCTCATCTTATTTTCTTCTTAGTACTTTATAGTTTAACTCTTGTTTTGTTATGAAAATTTTAAATATAAAGAAAAGTATGGAGAATTAGAAAATTTGCAGTTTCATTTTTATATTCAGCCCTTTATCCATCTGGGGTTTATTCTGATGAGTGGGATGAGAGTTTTAGCTGTTATTTCATTTCAGGTTTTCTCAAAATAATTAACCAACTTTTACTAACCTATCTTTTCTTTCCTGATTTGAAATGACACCCTAATGACTATCTAAATACTTATATATATATTTCAATCAGTAGAACAGCAGAGAAATCTCAGCAACAGGCATCTATTTTTTAATCTTAGTATCTCTTTTATTTTTTCCTAGCATCACTTTTTAAAATGCTACTTTATAAGTTTTAATATCTGTTAAGTTCTACTTCATGACTCCTTTTTTTCATTATTTTTCTTTTTAAAAATTTTATTTAATTGGAGGATAATTACTTTACAATATTGTGGTGGTTTTGTCATACACTGACATGAATCAGCCACAGGTGCACGTGTCCCCCATCCTGAGCTCCCCTCCCACTCCCCTCACCCCACCCCCTCTGGGTTGTCCCAGAGCACCAGCTTGGTGCCCTGCTTCATACATCGAACTTGCACTGGTCGTCTATTTTACATATGGTAATATACTTTTCAATGCTATTCTCTCAAATCATCCCACCCTCACCTTCTCCCACAGAGTCCAAAAATCTGTTCTTTACATCTGTGTCTGTTTTGCTGTCTTGCATACAGGGTTGTCATTACCAGCCTTCTAAATTCCATATATATGCTTTAATGTACTGTATTGGTGTTTCTCTGACTTACTTCACTCTGTATAACAGACACCAGATTCATCCAACAAATTAGAACTGACTCAAATGTGTTCTTTTTACAGCTGAGTAATATTCCATTGTGCATATGTACCACAACTTCCTCATCCATTTGTCTGCTGATGGACATGCTTCCATGTCCTAGCTGTTGTAAACAGTGCTGCAGTGAACACTGGAGTACATGTGTCTTCCCTGTGTATTCTTACAGATGAACTTCAGAATCATCATGAAGTTTGGAAACTGGTTGGAACTGTGTTAGATTTATCCATGTATTTATAGGAGAAAGCTGCTGCTACCTCCATGCTGGGGCTGCTGTCCTGATTCACATCTTCACCTCCTGCTTAGCCTCCTAGCCGGCTTTGGGCCCAGTACTCTCCAAGCCACTCTCTACGCCACTACCAGAGAGGTCTTACCAAATGGGCGAATGTGGGTCACTTCTCTGCTTAAAACTCTTAAGTGACTTCCCTTTCCATTCAGGACAAGGTTCTGTGATCTAGCCCCAACTTACTTCTCTCTTCACATGGGCCAGCCATTCTGAACCAAGTATAGTTCTTTAGAAGAACCTCCATCTGCTCTCGTCTTTTTACATAAACTACTCTGCCTAAAAAGACCCTTCACCGACCTTCTTGCCTACCTCCCCTCAGGCCCCCTTTCCTGAGGCCCCCTGGGAAGGACTACCTGATCCAGCCTGGATTTCATGTCCTCTTCTCTGCCTCTGGACATCTAGCCTGGCACTCAACATATTGGTCCCTATTGCTTATTTATCAAAACCTTGAGCAAGTCACTTCTTCCTGGTCTTCAGTCTCCCCACTTAAGAATAAAGCTGGACTATGATCTATATGCTAGCAAATGTGGAGAACTCAGCAGTAGCCACAGGACAGGAAAAGGTCAGTTTTCATTCCACTCCCAAAGAAAGATAGTGCCAAAGAATGTTCAAACTACCACACAATTGCACTCATTTCACATACTAGCAAATTAATGCTCAAAATTCTCCAGGCTAGGCTTCAACAGTACCTGAACCAAGAACTTTCAGATGTTCAAGCTGGATTTAGAAAAGGCAGAGGAACCAGAGATCAAATTGCCAACATCCACTGGATCATCAAAAAAGCAAGAGAATTCCAGAAAAATATATACTTCAGCTTTATTAACTATGCTAAAGCCTTTGACTGTGTGGATCACAACAAACTATGGAAAATTATTAGAGATGGGAATATCAGATCATCTCACCTGCCTCCTGAGAAACCTGTATTAAGGTAAAGAAACAACAGTTAGAACCGGACATGGAACAACAGACTGGTTCCAAATTGGGAAAGGAGTATGACTAGGCTGTATATTGTCACTCAGCTTATTTAACTTATATTCAGAGTACATCATGAGAAACACCAGGCTGGATGAAGCACAACCTAGAATCAAGATTAAAGGGAAAAATATCAATAACCTCAGATAAGCAGATGACATCACCCTTATGGCAGAAAGTGAAGAACTAAAGAGCCTCTTGATGAAGGTGAAAGAGGAGTGAAAATGCTGGCTTAAAACTAAACGTTCAAAAAACAAAGACCAACGGCATCTGATCCCATCACTTCATGGCAAATAGATGGGGAAACAATGAAAACAGTGACAGACTTTATTTTTCTGGGCTCCAAAATCACTGCAGATGGTGACTGCAGCCATGAAATTAAAAGACACCTGCTCCTTGGAATAAAAGCTATGACAAACCTAGACAGTCTATTAAAAAGCAGAGACATTACTTCGCCAACAAAGGTCCATCTAGTCAAAGCTATAGTTTTTCCAGCAGTCATGTATAGATGTGAGTGTTGGACCATAAAGAAGGCTGAGTGCCGAACAATTGATGCTTTTGAACTATGTTGTTGGAGAAGACTCTTGAGAGTCCCTTGGACTGCAAGGAGATCAAACCAGTCAGTCCTAAAGGAAATCAACCCTGAATATTCATTGGAAGGACTGATGCTGAAGCTGAAGCCCCAATACTTTGGCCACCTGATGCAAAGAGCTGACTCATTAGAAAAGACCCTGATGCTGGGAAAGACTGAAGGCAGTAAGAGAAGGGGACGACAGAGGATGAGATGGTTTAATGGCATCACCGACTCAATGGACATGAGTTTGAGCAAGCTCCGGGTGATGGTGAAGGACAGGGAAGCCTTGCATGCTATAGTCTATAGGGTTGCAAAGAGTCGGACACAACTGAGTGACTGAATTAAACTGAATTTTAACAAAGAGATTTTTTTATTTTTAAACTTTTTATTTTACATTGGGGTATAGTCCATTAACAATGTTGTTATAGTTTCAGGTGGACAGCAACTGATAGTGATAGTTCAGCTGGACTTGGCCATACATACACATGTATCCATTCTTCCTGAAACTCCCCTCCTGTCCAAGCTGCCATACAACATTGAGTAGAGTTCCATGTGCTATACAGTAGGTCCGTTTTGGTTATCCATTTTAAAGATAGTAGTGTGTACATATCCATCCCAAACTTACTATCTCTTCCCCCATCCTTCCCCTCCAGCAACCAGCAACCAGCTTGTTCTCTATGAGTCCGTTTCTGTTTTGTAGTAAGTTTATTTGCATCACATCATTTCCTTTTAGATTCTGCATACATGGAATGCCATTTGACATTTCTCCTCCAAAGGTAGATCAGAATATCTGAAGCTAGAATCACCCAGATCCGCCCTGATTTTAGATGAAGGAACTGAGACTCAAGAGGCCAAGTGGTTTACCCCTCAGGAATACAGCCCCTCCACACATGCCTATTAAAAGTGGAAACTGCAATCAATAACTGTCTGCATACTAGCCACCTTTGCTAAAGCACCAGTGAACCACTAGAGACAATAAACTTGCATTATGAAAGCGGAGGTTTGGTGGTGTTAAGGATTATAACAAATAAGCTTTAATCCCCTCTTTTACTGAGCTACTTTATTAGGGGGAGGGAGACCTTTGCTTTGCTGCCACATCAAACTTAACTATGATTAGGCACCAACAAAGTAGTAAGCATTAGACAGCACAGGAAATATCTGTAGAGTTCTTTATGCTTGTATAACTGCCTCAAGCATTAGTCACTTTTTAAAAATTACACACTTACTTAATAATGGAAGAGACAATTTACTACCAAGTCTCTTTTCATTAAGATTTCACTTCATCACCAAGAATTAAAATCCATCCCCCAAACCATTACCACCAAAGAAAACATACTGAACCCACATATCCTTGAGGTAGACCAACATTATCATTATTTCCCCTTATGAGGAAACGGAAGCCTTAGGCAACTAGCTCAGGCTAAGTGCAATTCAGTAAGAGCTCCTCTTCTTGATTAAACGGGACAGTTATAAGGGAAAATTAAAATGGTTTGAAAACTCAAAAATTCCATGGCAACAGGAAATAAATAAAAAACGACACACACACACCACCTTTCGGTTGTCCATATCTCTTTTTGATGAGAAATAAAGACTAAAAGATGACATTTCAAATAGACACCTTCCTTTGTTGACTAGAAACTGACTTCGTGTCCTAGAAACTGAGGTCTTTCATTGTTTTTGAGCAGTAGTTCTCAAAGTGTGGTCTCCAGCCATGACAGCAGTACCTGGGTTAGAAATGCAAACCCTCAGGCCTCACTCCACACCTACTGAATCAATTTTTGGAGGTAAGGCTGGGGATCTGTATTTTAACAAGTGCTTACATTCAAGAACCACTACAGGATCTGAGCTGCCTTATCTGGGATGGTGACTGGCTGAATAAACTTAACACTTTTATTGTGTTATTAGTCAATATTCACTTTTTCTACCATGTGATCTGTCTCAAACAGCTAACATGGGTAATTTCTGCACAAGGTTAGTCACCCCATAGAACCCCTGGGCCCCAAGTTCTAATAAGCCCACATCCAGGTTTCCAACATTTACTAGTCTCCAAAGCAAGGCAGTATTTCTCCATCTCAGTGGCCCTTCCACCAAATGATTTCCTCTGACAATCCCTAAGTGAGTGGATCAACAAGCTCCCTCTACCCTGTTAAATCTCAAGTGTGCCCAGTTCCTCAAGGGTAGCCGTCCCATTGATCTGTAACTTTGCATCTCCCTCATATGGATAAGCACGGGTACATAAAGTGAGCACATTTTGTCCAGATTATGTGTCTGCATCATAAAATCTTCCAAATTAGGTGTCTTGCTGCTTTCTGTAGATGCACACTTGAAAAGCAGATATGCACAAGTTTCCCTTTAGGACCCCATCTCATCCAACCATGAAATTTTTTTTTTTATTGAATCTACCAGCATTTTTAATTGTTTGGAAAAAGAGTCAATTTTTTTCAGATCTACAAATATCATTTATTTTGCAAATTTACATTTAAATATCCATTTACATTCAGTAACAATCTGCTCCTCCATCCAACTGCCAAAATACACCTTCTTGATTTCAAATATTTTATTGTAAAAACTGTTATCATTTTTAAAACTCTAGATGTGTTTCAGAACATTTTTAACTGCAGTTAACTAGAGAAAAGACATCTTACTTAAGTACCAACAGACTGTTGTCAACAAGGGTCCTGCGGTTCGCAGATGGATACCGTGCAATTTTTCTCCTATTATACTAATCAAAATTGCATCGTGATCCACCCGACAACAGCAAAACAGGTCATTTTACAATGATCAAATATCAGAACTTACAACCTTTAAACATTAAAAGAAGATGATAAATTCCTCGTTTCTTCCACAGGCCGGGACAAGTGCAATACTTTATATATAACACAAGCAGTGCAACAAATCCCCACCCATGAATGAATGGGTGTGAAGACTGGAGATTCGTGCAAAGGCTGGAGATTCGTGCGAAGACTGGAGATTCGCGCAAAGACTGGAGATTCGTGAGAAGGTAGGGCCGCAGAAGAAACACAGTATCACAATCAGTTTTGCATGGATTTGCACAGCCATATATACACACGCTGAAATGCAAACCAGCAAAACTAACTGTAAGTAGCAGTGTCTTTGAATGTTCTCAGCATCAGCAAGAGCCGTTATCCAAGAGTACTCGAAGTGCCCACACTACAGTAGAATGTTGCCAAAACTACCTGCACTGTGAGCACTTTGGTACTACTGGGACCTGATCTTACGCTTTGGTACAAAAAACCATATGCTGCACACAACCCTCACCCCTCTGCTCCCAACGAACAAGGACAAAACCAAAGACAAACCTTTGAAAGGCATCCTATGCAAATTATTAGTCAAGGCATATTTTCCAATGCTGTGTGTCAGGCAGCCTGTGCCAGAAGGAGCATTTAGGGCAGTAGATTATAAGCTGCTTCACTAACTGCACTAGATGCACCTTAACACAAGAGACACATTATGGGAAACCACTCCAAAGCGCCAACAGCTTCATTATGCACAAACTACAGGTCTCAGTAGCCATTGATTAAATCACCATGGTAATGTAAGAAGTGCTCGCATTGCAGTAGATCTCAAAAAGCTACCTGCACTGTAAGCACTTTTACATGGCCAAGGCCTATTCCTGAAGCAAAAAACCAAGTGTCTTTCATGAGCTCTTCTTTTCCATCCTCACTGATCTATTCAGACTCACCTGGTTCAAAAAACAAAAAAACAGATACTGAACAAGTCAACTACTAGTTAATATTCCTGAAACAAGCTTTTCTTTGGCTTAGAGAGTCCCAGCTAGGTTTTGGAGTTTCAGCCAAGTCCTGAGAAATATTAATACTCTGAATTATTTATACAGAGTTGAACACAAATAACACTGGCAATTTCAAAAGTCCAATTCTTATGTATAAGCAGATTTTGGATTTCCCCTCTCCATCTAAGAAAACTTGATATCTGCAGCCCAGAAAATGTGCAGGTCCATTACCTCCCCTGCCCCGATTTTAGAAGTTTATCTAGAGAAAGTAGCATATAAAAATCAGAGTGACTATCCACTTCTTGAGGTAGGGCACCACACAAAAAATGACTGTTAGATTAAATGAACATTCCCTGCCCCCACTCCATTAATAGACTATGAGAGAAATTTTAAAGCTGGTTTAAGAAACACAGCCTTCCGCTCTTCACATAATGCACAGATGGCCTAGAGATGTCACATTTTGATCTATTTCAAAGGGCTCTTGTTCTGTTTAAACATTTATGGACCCATTTTCTCCATTAAACCCAAAGAAGGCAGATTAGCTTCTCTTCCCTTCATGTCATTATCGTCCATAAGCAAACCTTCTCCATTCCCAAGTGCTTATCTTACCTAAGAACATGCAGCAAGGAAATGAGCCCCTATTTGAAAAGGGTTCACAAGGTTACTCTACCCCTTCCATGATGGGTTAAGTTTTGTCAAAAAGAAAAAGAAAAATTCAGAGACTTAGAATCCGTACTATGTTTAACCAGTGAGGGAATTTTACATGTTGGGCTTCCTTCATGGTACCCCAGACCACTAATCTAGTTTTTATAAGAAAACTCCTTAAACTGATGCATAAAAACTACACTTAAATCTAAAAATCTAAATTCTATGGAGAAAGAAGACTAGAATTAGTAGAGAAAGAGGACCATTTTTCCTCTTAAATTAGATTTCTCCGCCTGTACTTTTCCCCCTTAAAAAAATAATCCTTGATGGACTCAAAAATGTATTGTATTTGATTCAGCTTAGCAACACTGAGCCCCACACGGGTCGGAGAGAGCGCCTGTCACAGTTAGTATCTTTCTTTAATGAGCCGTTCATCTGGTATACCTCGTCCGTGCTGGACAGCCACTCTCCCACGTCCTTAAAATGTAAAAAACACTCCCCTCCCCACGAAGAAAGCCTCCACCTCCGCCTTTGTGCATCCCTCGGGTTCTTCCCGCGCCTCTCACACACTTACCTAGCGCTCCCGTTGAAGTCCGGGAACCGCCCGCGCGCCCAGAGTGTGCTCCAGCTGCTCACACCACGCGCTCCTGTCCTCGTGCTGCAGCCGCCGCCGCCGAGATTAAAGAGAAAGAAACAAAGCATCATGGGAAACGGAGTTCTCCATTCAAAGCCCCAAAAACGCGCCAAGCCCACGCCTCCCTCCCCCTCCATTCCCGGGTTGGTGGGAGACAAGCCAAGGGGAGGGGAGTCCTTTTATCCCCTCCACGTGCACCCCCTCATTCCGCACCCCCAAAGTCCTCCTGGAACCTAAAGGTCAGTGATGGAAAAGAAAAGGCGAGTCGTTTCCCGTGCGCTCCCCGCTAGCTACCCCTCAACTGCGCTAGGGTACTTGGCTTTTCTCAAGTCCCACCCGCTCCGTCCCCTCCCACCCAGCCAGTCAACTCTCCCCATCAGAGCTGCCCTAACGAAGGTTCGCCCCTTCGGCTCCGGCCGCCAGCCCGGGCCACTCCGGCACGGGACCCGGCCCGTGCCCGCCCCTCGCAGGTGGCGCGCGCGGCCGTCCCGCACCGGCAACCCCTCTTCCCGTCCCCCAAGGCACCCCACCACACACCCTGGGCGGCGCGCGCCGCCCGAGCGCTCCGCGGACCCAGCGCGAGCGCAGCCTTCCGCGGAAAGCCCGAGGAGGAAGAGAAGTGAGAAGCGGCGTTCAGGAAATTAATCGGGGCCGCGAGAGCCCGCCTCACCCAAAGTGCCCCCGGCCAGCACGACGCGGGGCCACCAGCCGTCCTGCCACCACTCGAGGAGCGCTCCGTCCCCTCGGCCCTCTGTCCGACGCTCTATCCCTGGGAAAAGCCCGCCCCTCTGCCTTTAATAGCCCAGGGAAAAAGCCCGCCCCCGCCCACCCGGCCCGCACAGGAATTAGGAAACGGAACCCCCACCCCGCCAAAGCGAAAACCCCACCGAGTCCCAGTTACCCACGGGCCGAGCGCAGTCGGCATTTTCCCCTCTTTCCCGCGAGCCGAAGTCTTTTAATTAAAGGCGCACCTCCGACGCGGGCGGGCGGCGTCCGGTGCTAGAGCCGGTGCCACTGGCGGCGAGCCCAGGAGGGCGCACTCGCTACCACCTCGTCCGGTCCCGCTCCCCGCGGCGCTCGCCCCAACCCCCACCGGAGATAGACGACGAGGCCCACGGAGCCGTGGGACCGGGGTGTCCCCCACCCGGCGCGCGCATGCGCGCCACCTCGCCGCTAGATTGAAAGTGTTCCTAAGGCCCCAGGAGGAAAGAAATACAGACACGGCATATTCACTCTGTGCACACGTGAAAGTTCTAACCTCTGGCACCTTGTGCTACTGTTGGGAGGGTTTCGCCTTTGCCAGGAGCCCCCTCACCCAGTAAATCAGGCTTTCTTGGCAGGCATCGTTAACGGTAGCAGCCACCAAGTACACGCACAAATGCAAGGAAGATACGGTGCAATTATCTGGCTTTCTCTTCTCATTCCACAGCTAATGAGAACCAATTGAGGGCCGGCTGCTTAAAGGCCAAAGCCCAAGTACCCTCTCTGTGAAAAGTAAGACGTCTTAGTTTTGAGAAGCACAATAAAAATGGAATTAAGCATACCAGACTTTGAACACTGGGCAAAATGCGGTCATCAAACTCTACCCACTCCAGGTTCCGGGCGGACCCGGGAGCGGGGAGGAGCTTGGGAGTGCGGGAGAGTTACAAACTAGAGAAGGGAAAGAACACGCAGAATCCAGAGAGGAAAGCACTGGGACGCTAGCGGGGTATGTGGAAAGGGATGTGCCAAATGGAGCCGACCTCTCCTCCCCACTATTGTTACCGCAGGAGACTGTGGCAGCCCAAAGCCCAGACGGGGACAAGGGCGCCATGTGATTCTCAACCTGGTGTACAGTAGTACCTCAGGCAAGCCGATTACAAAAGACTGGCCTCTCCCGCCCCTGGTCCGCGACAGAGTCCAACCTGAACGGCCCGTGCCTCTTAGAGGAGTCTGCGGTGGAGGCAACGAAAGCCATACTTATTTCTTCAATGGGAGTCACTCCTACAGGTGGGCTTTCTCCTTTTCTCATAAAACACGCAAACATACTTTGCAGCCCACCCTGGCGCTTCTGCCTGATACTTTCTGGAAACTACGCAGCCCAAAATTTACTACTCAACCAGGTCCGTCCTGTGAGATTGCACCGACTTCAATGCAGTTTTCGACCTTTAATGGTAACGACTAGCAGTGGAAAGAAGAGGAGGGGGAGGGAAGAGATCTTAAACCCGACTTCAAGAAACATTGTATTAAAGCAAGATAAGAACAGTACCTTTGAGCTCGAGCAAAACCTGGAGTAAAAAGGGTTTTTGCAAAAGTGGCGCGAAGATAATATCATGTGATCCGACCCCAGGGCGTCTCCTTCCCCCTTTGCCAAACTCCCCTCCCCCCGAAAAAGGGGGGTAGGGGAGTTACATCCGCTCCTCACAAACTATTAGCATAATTAATTGTGTCCTGCAGCTGCAGCCAGAGCTCCCAGTCAATGAGTAAACATATCCTCATCCTCTTCACCATCAGAACAAAAAGACCCATTACCCTGATTTTGGAAAATGTTCCCAAATAAATCTCATTATCATCAGAAGTCTTAATTTGGCATTCTGTCTCTGTCTATGTGTCTTGGTTTGAGAAAGAGAAGAGAGTTGGAAAAGATGAAATCATCCTTTTAAAGGGAACTAGCAGAAGCAGCTACCCAAAAGTGAAAGATCTGAGTAGAGGCTTTCAAATGGAAATACCATGTTGAGGGACTTCAGTAGCTTAAGGTTTTCCAAAAGTTTTAAACAGTTCATTAAACAAGACATCCTCCAGAGTCTTCCTACTCGCCCCCCCAACTTACACCCCTCCTCCCACCCCCCTTCCCTTTAAAGCCAGAACAATACCCGGAATAAGGTATTTTGAGATTGCTTTACCAGGATATTTTCTTGTTCTTGATTTTTTAAAGGCTTGCAACATATAGAATTTCTGGATCAAGTTCCCAACTGGCGAAAATAATTTATTCCATCTCAGTACCTGGGTAGTGTAAGGTAAAATTAAGCACAAGCTATATGTTACTGTCCAGAAAAAACTAGGACATCATTTGATACATAAGTCACTTATTTTGGTCTTTTGCTTTTGGGAAAAAAAAAATAATCATCAGCCAAAATACCTAGAGAATCAAAAAAGCTAAAGAACAAAGCATTTCACACACACACCCCCAAAAGTCAGAATAACTAACAGCTCAAAGAAAAGCACGTGATCCCTTCATGCTTTAAAACTTGTGGTCATGCTGAGGCTAAAAGCTAAGAGCTTGTGACCCCGCAACCCCGTCCCCTCCCCCAGACCACAGCCCAGGGCTTAAGGCTCCAGCTCCCACCAGGCTCCTTCTCCCTCCCAGTATTGTGAGACAAACAATACTTAAGCATTCTGCAAAATAAAGGAGCCACAACTCCCAGTCCCAGTCACATCATTTACGCCCAAACAGATTGGCCTGTGTGTGTGTATATGTGTATGGGTGGGGGTATAATATATATATGTGCATCTCATATAGAACATACATACACTTACACAGAAGCCCAGATGTTATATAAGAATGTGAAAGGAAGGCATTGAAACTGGCCAAAGGGAGGACGAGAGAACTGATCTAAGAATTCTCATAACAATGTAAAATTCTTGACACTATTTTGAGTTTCTAATGAATTAAAAACCAGATATCCTGTGAAGAATTGCCCCCAAATAGAGATACTTGGAGCGTTCATCCACCTGAAAAGGAGAGGAGGATGCCTCTATATTGACTCTAGATTTAATTGTGCCACCAAAAGCAGCAATCTCAAGTAATTTAAATTTTAGCACCTTTAAAAATACTGGTAATAAACACTTTACCCATTTGAGAAATCATTTTACTTGATTTAGAAATAATATTAAGTGGCTCTGTTAAACCTAATGATTGGTATCTTAGGACAAAAGGTCCCCATGGAAACCAGAAAGTAATTTAAGAGTATTATGTTCCTCACACAACTAGAATGGAGCTTTTGTTCTATGTGTATTTACTACTTTCATTTTTGGACTACACTTGCAAAGGTCTCTTACACTCTGGTTTTGCCTGGGATCAGGAATTCAGCATCCTCCTGCACTGTGTGTTGCTCCATTTGCATGGTTCTGTGTTCATATGTGAGTGTGGGCCCAGGGGACCTAAGACAAAGCCAGGCGATCAGAACACTCACTGAACAATATGGGGGGTGCGTGTGGAGGTACCAAAGAGAAAATATTTCAAATGCTATTTTGCTATTTGATTCTAGAACAAGAACTGGATTTCAGGAGATTCACTTTAAACTGGTCTTGACTAACTTTGTTTCTTTTCAAAGTATTCATTTATTTACAAGCATTTCCTGTTTTAAAAATGAATCATCTTGTTTTGAATGGCCAGAATACTAAGAATAATTCATCTGAATAAAAGAGATTTGAATTTTTTGTTACCAAGGCTTAATTTGAGAGAATTTATGTCAATGAAACAAAGGAAAATATTTGCATTAATATGAACTTCTGAATGCTATTTATTTTCAATAACATATACCAACATAAATCATATAAGTAAACAATACATCTTCAACTAAATAGTGTCAATGTGAATTAAACATCAATTTCAAAAGATTTATCCCTTGTTAAAAAGCAGGAAATTTCACTAATTGAACATGCACAATTATATAATTTGGTTTTAAAATGCAGAAAGCAAAAATATTTTTATCTCAGTCTCAAAGGGTTTTATGAAGATCAAATGGCAGCAAGAGGTGGATCGACTTTCTGAAATATGAATAAGTTTTAAATACACATTTGATTAAATTTCATTTGTTAGTAAACTTTTATGAATTGGTCTTTGCTAACTTTGATTTTTAAAGTAAAAGTGTTTCATTATTTACAAACATCTCTTATCCTTATTAATGATTTAATCTTGTTTTGAATAGCAAGAATAAGTTACGATAGAATAAAATTACATCTTGCGTAAATTGGATGAGGTATGTGAGTACCAGCACTTACACATGGAACTAATTTTGTTATTATGTGATGCTTTAAAATTATTGTTCTGTCCATCTTTGCATCTCTCAATAGTATGATAAAACAGTTTCCTCCTACTAACAGCATTATTTTTACAAGTCAAATATTTCAAGTCAAAATACTTATGCAAATATTGAAAACATATCAAAATAACCTGCCTTCCATCAGTAGAAAAATTTCTTAAATTAATTCTCCTACCTTGAGAATAGACTCAGTAGACATTAAAGTGATTCACTATTAAGATTAAATAGTGTTAAAGGTATTTTTACACTCTGTTTGAAACACTTTGATTTTCCTGTTTATGTGACCTTAGAAGTAGAACTTCTGATATTACAAACCATAAAATTGCTAGCAGACTGTAATACTATAATCAAGGAAAAAGCTATAAAGCAGAAATATTTTACACACATCACTTTTTTCAATCATTTTTTCAGATTATATTTCTCCATCTTTGCACCATTATAAATTTTCTAAGGGAAAATAGTCATGACATGGAACATGATGAAAGATACAGTTTTATGTTCAAAATACAATCTCCCAAAACTTATCATCACATTTTCTTCCAAAGCAAGCAAATCGTAATGTTAAGGATTATCGATTTATATAATAATTTTACAATATTAAGTGTGTTACTTGAAAAGGTCGTGATTCAGAAGATTCGAGATTCCAAGTATTCCTTTAATGTTTGAAAATTTTCAGTCATTCAGTATTCTCTCTATCACTGCAGTAAAGCATGGCAAAGTTCTACTACCTTGTGTAGAGAGAGCATAATAGTATTTTTAGAGCTTCTCTCTCTTTCCTCTCCTCAAAGATAATGTTTATCCTCAGTTTGGTAGTCCTCTGCTAAGCTTAGAGAGTCTCTTTAACTGTCTCCTGACTTGTGATTGCTGAAGGAAGTAGAACTATTGTCTGGCCTTTTTCATGCTGAGGAGGAAGGCGCAGTGAAATGTGTTGAATTATCCAGATGCCTGAAAGGACTGCAATGAAAGCTTGGAACAACCTAAATAACAGGACTACCACTCACTGTAAAAGGGAATCTTTCAACAGATACAGCCTACAGAAGATATCTACTTTCAAAATGAAAGAGAGATTTTATTTTCTCAAAACAAATGTAATCTAGCTTACTTTTGACATTTTTGAAAGGATGTCTAAGTCAACAGGGAGACTAATGATTTAAAAATCCAGCATGGAAGGACACAGTTCTCTTTTTTAAAAATCATAGCATTTATAACCCTACTTGGGGCTCTGTATATATATATTTTCCTTTTAGAGAAGAGTGATCTGTCTGTGGCATCCCCCATTTTTTCAAGTCCTAATGAATTTAACTACTTGAAACTTTACTCCCTAGATTTAAAATATGATTCACATCACTAAGACAAACGGCTCCTTTATAGCTGCTAGTGATCCCATTTCTATAGCTGCTACTTATTAAGCCATCTTTAAGAATTAAAACAGTTTATGTGCTGCTAGAAGATTAAAGCAAGAAGAAAATGTGGAAGTTAAGATTTAAGTATGGGTTGCATATTTGAGAAAATGTTTAGATATCAAACTGATAAACTTGCTGAACTAAATAACATTATTATAGGATGTGTTTTAAATATACTAGAACTCGAGGTTAAGGAGGCAAACATGATATGTTGGTATGTATTACAAAAATACTGTATTACAGCATTTAAACCTTTTTGCTTTTTATAATTGATTAACTAGACCAAAGTTCAGTGTTTCCTTGGAGGATATCAAAGCTAATAAACAAAGCTATTTTAAATGTAGAGTCTGCTTGTTGATTTTGGAGAAACAGCAAGACAAATAATCCTAGTGAATATCTAGCGTTAAATTATATTTTTAGAATATAATACTTGACTAATCTGTAAATCCTTTCATATTTATTTCATTTGTAATTTTTCTTTAAAGACTTTTTAAACAAAAGCATAGAAATCACTAGATCTTGATGAACAGTAGTAGATAGCTTCTTTAAAGTAAGATATACAACTTACCTTCAAATCAAATTATACTCTTTGAGGCTTTCTTTAATTTGGTCTGAAAAAAAAATTTTGCTATTTCCCCTCTGTATATTTTAATCATGCTTTTTTCAGTTATTGGAAATGTACTTATTCTTCTGACATTATATTATTTGTTAGTGTATCTAGATGTTATATCTTTTACTAGCTATAGATACAATTATAGCCTTTGATTTATACCTCAACCCAAATTATTTACAAACATTTAATGTGTCTAAGGATAATCAATAAACTAGAAATTGAATAGATCCCATCAGTTTGGTTAATCACCTAACAAAACATGACCAATTTTCATTTGCTATATTTGTCCCACTAAACTAATTATCCTTATTCATTAAGCTTCAAAAAGCTCTTCTTTAAATAGCAGTTTATAACATCTTTAAAATCTACTGGGAGGAGGGGAGGGTAGTCAATACATTTACTTGAGTTTTACTTCTGTGTCAGAAATTTAAATAGAAAAGTTAAGAGAATTCATTTTATATTTTGGTTCTTAAACAAAGTGTCCTATTTATGCTTATTTTGGTCTACAGTTCCTTGGTTTTCTGCAATTTCAACTATTTCATTTACAATTCAAACCCACCATTCTTAAACTAATCTCTATACTTGATTAATCCCTGCAAGCATACTGCATCTTTTTTAACTTCACTAAGAAAGTTACCAAGTATACACAAAAGTCTTGATATTTAAGATCTAAAGCTCCCAACAAATTGATCTGAAAATTAATTTTGCTGGCTTTTAACACTGTCATATATTTGCAGAGATAGAAATTAATCCTAGTATTTGACAGATTAGCACAATTTTTGAAAAAAAATCCCAGATTCCAATTTGCCTTTCATTTTGCCTACCTCCTGGTCAAGTTTGTATATTTTTTCAACACTAAGTGATGAAACACTGAAATAACAGCATTAAACCTTGAAAGGACATAGCAAGATATCTTTTAAAGGATAGTTTGAACCAATATTTTAGGTTCGAAAGGTCCATAGTAGGCATCTAACCCAATCACTTAGTTTTACAGACAAAGAAACTAAGACCCCCAAAATAATTTGCCTAAGATGCCTCCACTAAACTGGCACAAAGCCAGAATAAAGAAAACCACTCTTTTGGTCAATTTGGAAAGAAATATAGATGGCTTTTGACGTATTTTCAAGCTTGATTTTCCCATAGGGCTGCTGTGAAGATTCAATGAGATCATGCGGGAAAGCATCAGAGTGATCACAATGTGCAGCACTTGACTGTGCTCAATGAATGTTCTTCCTCCCTCTCTTCTTTCCTACTGACGCCCTGTGCCTATTTCTCAGTCTCCTTGCCAAGATCCCAAGTTCTTACTGTCGGCAACAGAGTTGCAAGCAAGGCACTGAAAGAGACTCATGCTATCCAAAAATGTAACAATCTAATCATCCTCACACTTTAACTAGGATCTGATTTTGCCAGCTGAAATGACACACAAACTATCACCCTCCTACTCAGTGTTCCGAGGAACCTGGCTGTTACACAGGGTAATGGGTACCTTTCTCACGCCTCACAGCCCCACTCCAAACTGGGATCCTAAATCATAAATAATAATGAACATTTGACCATGCAGATGCAACTTTATATTCAACTTCGTAACCTGCAAACTGAAATTTGCCTCTTTTGTTCCTTGCGTCTTAGGCTTTTCTTCAACTATGCAGTTAAAAAGGAGAAACACAGCTCGCTCTCTGACGCCTTTATCAGTACTAGTTTGACAGTAAAAGAGCTGTTAATATTGTATAAACTCTTATACCATCTGTGTTATAATTCTGCCTCATCAGGTTTTATGGAAATGCCCCCCCTCCGTTTCCTTCATTCCACCAGGCGTGTCATCAAAGGAGAATAAATTAAGTATTGTGCCAGAAAATGTGGTCTACTTTCTAAAAGGCATCTATCTCTAGCTTTCAGAAATGCCTTTTGGAATGAGCAATGTGGAAACAGTGTCCCCATTGTTGTATAGGAATGCCATGAATTGGATCCCCACCCCAGCCTTTTATAGGGAAAAAGAATAAAAGCGTTCATCTGAGTTTAAAATTATCATATTTTATAGCATATGCTAACACGCTAATGAGATGAGGTATTATCACATCTTTGCTGAGGCCATTATGGATAATTGAGCTTTGTCCATCCACCCAGCTAGATTGTAAACTCCGTGATGGTGGAGACAACTTCAACTTTGTAGTTTTATGAGACGCTATCAGAGTGTGTTGACTCTTCCACTGTTGGTCTAGTGGCTAGGTTGAATATTTGTATTGGGGGATACAGAAATGGCAGCTCTTTTCCACTTTGTTAATTCTATTTCAACACTAAGTGTTTACTAACGATCACAAACCGTATGTAAAGTACTAGATAACACGAGCAACTCTTTAACTCTGTCTAAAAATATATAACTGAGAGATCAAGCGTTCCCCTAGTAAATAAAGATAAGTCCAGGAGTTACTCTGTAAAGATTTAGACAGCTCGCAGAGAAGTTCCTTTTGGTGATTTGGAATAGAAAGGGTAGGGGAAGATTAAGGGAAGCCAGTTCAAAGTGTTAGAAAGAGGGTTTTACATCTCAAAGAGGGGGAGGGGTTGGAACGCTAAGAAGACTGAGGCTGGGAATGGGGCCTTGCCCTTCGGGCTGACTGCTCTAACCGACCCTTTCCCCAAACCCTGCGGTAGTGTCGAAAGGGACCAGGAGTTAGAAGCAGGAGCCCTCAGCTTGAGTCTGCTCTCTGTCACTAACTAGCTGAATGACATTTAAGCAAATCACTTACTAGATTACCTCTGCGGTCTCTTCCCACTCCATAAATCTTTGCTCTTTATCTTATTCCCCCTCCTTTTGTTCTTCCTTTCCCCCCCACCCCACCCCCTCTTCCTGGTCTTCCTTTTAACTGCAATAATAGTAATAATGAATTAGTTACCTCTGGAGAGAGACTTGAGATGGCGTGTGGAGAATTAATGGAGACTGGCTTTTTATCTCTGCTGTGAACTTTTTTCTTTCTTTCCGTCTGTTTTCTTTATTGATTAAATTACCATTTCTCATCCATTTAAGGTGGTTATTACCTTGAAGTATTCAATAATCTGCCAAAAATGTTCCTCTTTTGTGGATATGAATGTTAACACAAAACATTTGGCCACAAGGAGTGCGGTAAATCAGGAATTAATGTGGTATTATTTCACCTAGGTCTACCATATAGAAAAATATTCTACAAGGGTGAGCATTGGAACCCGAGGCTCAAGTTGTATTTGACCTCATTTTTTAAGCTATTAATAAGGGTTTTCATTCATGTAAGTCAGCAGAAAGACTCTACAGACCCCTTTGACTATGATTATGTCCAAAATGGATTCACCTCGTGACAAGGACCCAGGGTTGGCAGAGATGTCAGCAAATCTGCGGTCTCTAGGTCTCTCTCCTCCCATTCTTTAAGCGCCATTTCGAGTTACACCTCGTGCAGGAAGGCTTCCTTGCTCAATCCAGTGCCTCCTCCAGTCTATCATGGAACAGAATTTCCATTTTTTTTCAATTGTGTGCTTAGGCATTTAGTGTTTTCTGTTTGCAGAAAATGGGGCTGACAGAAGTTGAATGAGCAATTCAGGTCTCCACGCATCTTGCTCAATCCCTCTTTAGCAATCCCAAATGCCACAGCTCCAGATCTCATTCCCTCATTAGCTTCACATACACAAAGTCTGCTCTTCACTGTCACTTGGCCCCTAGAAAATAGTTTCAGCTGCTATCTCTACTCCATCAGTTCCCTTAAATGAAGGATACCAATACCCAAAATGCAAAATCATCGGTGATCCCATTGTCTTATCATTATCATCAGAATAGCTTGGGTAGATTTTTCACCTAAACTTGAAACAGATTTATTAATGCAGACCCCTCACCCCAAAAAACACTCCACGCAAAGATGTTAATAATCTGTAACACTGACTGAAGATTTACTATGTGCCAGGAACTGCTCTAGTGTATACTAATATCTCCCACTGTGACCCTATTAGATGGGCAACTGTTACTGTTATCCTTCTGTTCTAGATGGTGAACTGAGGCTCTGAGAGGATCGGTAATTTGACATGAGGTAGCCTGTACTTGAAGCCAGGTTGGCCTGTCACTCAGCATCATTTCAGAAATCTTTATCCTCACACCAAAGGACACACAGCAAAGCCATGATAAGTCAGAGTAGAGCTCAGTGCTGGTAGCAGTGATAGAAAGTGACTTCTCTGGGAACGTATCTGGGAGGAAGGGAAATAGAACTTTCTGGGACAGAGTCACAGAGTGATTTAGCCTTCACTGAGAGACTTATGGAGGGGTTGGAATTTAAGGACAGGGATAGTTGGCTCCTTTAACTCTTCAAAGCAGCATGGTCCAATAGAAAGGCAAAGCAAGCAGCACATGTAATTTAAACTTTTCTTGTAGCCACATTAAAAAGGAAAAAGAAACAGGTAAAAATAGCTTCGGTACTATATTTTATTTAACCCAATATATGCAAGATATACTTGTTTGACTATGTAATCAATATACAATTATGAATGAGATATTTTACCTGTTTTTTTCTTTTTTACCAAATTCGGTGTGTATTTCATATTTATAGCACATCTTATTTCAGACTAAATGCGTTTCAAGTGCTTCATGGCACAAGTGACCATACCGGACAGCAAGGGCTTAGGGGATTTTCATGGCCTTGTGGCACTAACCACTCTATTAATAGCACCAACTAGTCTTCCCTCTTCTTATTCATTATCCACAGTGTGGCTGTTAGCTGTTAATATTGCTTTCCCAATGTTTCCAGGTCATCAAGCCATCTCTGTTAATAAGAGGTTCACTCTATATCCATCTCATAATAACATTAACATTTATTGAATATGTATTATGTGCCAGGCACGCTTCTAAGAGCTTTAGCCTGAGTCATAAAAATCTTCACAGCAACCATATGAGCTAATCTTTTTACCATCTCTCCATTTTACAATTAAGGAAACGGAAGTCATTTAACTGTCAAAAGCCACACAACTGGGAAGTGAAGGAGCCATGATTTCAGCCCCACAAGCTTAACCACCTCAGCATCCACTCCATGTTCTAGAATCAGAGTTACAGCTAACTAAGGAGAACTTCATCTGACTCCGTGACAGAGGTACAACTTAGTCTCAGGTCCTCCTGGACCATGCCAGACCTGCAAGGAATCTGGACATTTGCTGTCATGGTTGCCCATAGTAACTAGTTCATGGTACAATATATAGGGTTTGTAGATATCTCTCTGTGTAGATCTGTACCTACACGTGTGTGCGTGCGCTCACACACACACACACACACACAGATCAAACACAAACTTTACAGAGTATTCATAAAAACCAGAGAACTGTAGAGCCGGAAGAGCTCTGAAAGGCCAATCTCATCAAGAAAATTCACTGCAGCCAGCAATTAGGAGACTTGCTCCAAATTACACAGCTGAAGTAGAACCCAGATAATTTGACTTCAAGTAATTTTGTATCTACTACTAACTACCTCAGGATGCTTCCCATGTGAAAGATAGGAGTGGCAACAGTGTGGCAATTCTATTCTCACTAATTTATACTTTATCAAATGTTTATCCTCTCTGCCTCAATAGCATTTTTTTTATTGTGTCTGCATTTACAAAAAGCATTTGTGTTTTTTAGAAATTTAAAATTGGAGAACTCAGAGTTAAAGTGGATTCCTTCTGCCTTCCCTTGTTTACACCGCTAGTCAGGCATTTACATTGTTGCCTTAATGATTCACCTGGCCAACCCCTTATTAAGCTCTTTAAGGATTAAGACACCATCATACATTTATTTAAATTCACATATGAGGTTCTTTAAGGATTAAGACACTATCATACACTTATCTAAATTCTCCATTGCCCTAATTCTGAGCCTGTAATAAATACGTAATTAACACAATTGAAATTGTACAATTATCAGTATGAGGAGGTTGGATTTAGCCTTTTCATTTTATAAATTTTGTTAAATGATGTTAAGACGCACTACTCAGAAAGCATTGTTACCAGTTTGACCTTTAGATTAGTGCTGGTTGCCACTGAAGCCAAAGGAACAGCAGTAACATCTCACAAAGATTCTCTTTCAGCCTCGAACTAGCCATCGTTCTTTCCTCGGATCCTTGTATTTCAAAGTGGAGAGCTTGACCACAGTTTAAATGTTGAAATGTTTCCCACTTAAGCACAAAACACACTTGATTTTGGCTAAAACAAAAACCTCAGCTTTTATATATTATGTTTCAAAGTGGAGATGGCTGTGAAATTTGAGCCCTGACACAACCTCAACATGACTTTTTAAAAGTGCTCAGAAAACCCTTCTTCTAATGAGCATGATGAGAGGCTGCTCCTTAATGATTTTTTTTTTGCCTGCCTTACATCATTTATTCTGTCATTAAAAAATCAAAATAGTTTACATTAAACAAATTCTCAAGTACAAATGAGGATGGTCTCCCTCATTGTTGGATGAAGATAGAAAAGGCTACAGAGCTGGTTCCAGGGGAGAATAGAGACTTGGTAGTGACAGCTTAATTCTCAGGAGCTGTTACTTAACAGAACTTTAAAAAGCCAAATGACATATTCTTGAATTATTTATAAAAATTGTGCAAAATACACTTTAGGGACCATGGGAAATTCATTTTGTCCTTGCTTTTAACATTTTCAGAGCCTATCTCAGTGAACAAAATGCTAAGTCTAAAAACAAGTGAATTAATATTTAGGTGGCTGAGCAAGACTTCTGATTTTTGTTTATTGCTCTTTGATTCTTTTTTTTTTTTTAGTAGCCCATTGTAAAAGCCCTGGGGCACACCTTCAGAATGTATGAACAGTATCAATAATAACTAATACAACCTGCTATGGAAAATACTGTTTTCAAAACCACAGGTTAGTTCCTGGAAGTCAGCCGGTCAGAGAAAGGATGTGGTGTAGCAGCAAGTTTAAATAGCTTGTGCAACAAAGGGAAGAGAGCTCTGTTGACTTCTGCCTCCTAGAGGGTTGAAATCAGAAAGAACTATATTTAAATAGCTCATTCAGAAAGCATAGAAGATGAAGAAACCATTCCATTTTGAAAAGCTTCACTCATCACTTTGGGGAATTCAGATGAGAGAGGAAGTAATGTATCAGGATAATGATATGATAAAAGTAAGTGTTAACTTTGGATTGAACAAATCAGCCCGATTCATTTTGGTTGTTAGATGAAGGGCGTCCCTTTTTAAAATGACATCATGTAAAAATTGACATCACTTTTTACATGAGCCCCAAAACCCCATTTCTTCTTGTTGTGAACTGAAGGAGTCATGGTAATTCACCTGGCTTTAAAATTTGTCGCAGTTGTTGAGTTCTGTAGCCAAGTAAGTTCTACAAAATAAACTCATCGCAGGCGCAGGAAAAGCAGCTCTTTTGAAAATACCTTGTGATCAGGCTCTAGGTCACGACCTGGGTCTTGAGAAACTTGAGTTAGTAGATGTTAGTTTTTCTTAGCTCTTTGTTTACCCTGGACTTAGACATTTTGTATTATTAAAAACCTGTGGCTTTTAAGGACATTCTATTTATCTTTCCAGGCTTTTTGATGGAAATGCCTGGATTTTCTTGGAAACAGGGATTTTATTGTGGATTCCTGGTGCCCCTTGGAGAGGCTTATTTTTCTGGACAATAGTTTTCCTTAGTGTCACTACTCTTTTCATCTCCCAACGATCACAAGCTCCCAAGGTCGAGAAAAGTGCATCCTTTTGTTCTAATGAATCTGAAATTCCATTTTAAAAGTATGCAAAAGGGGCTATTGGTTGGCAATTTAAAGCATAATTCCACTGCATGAAGTATCCAGAGGGGTTAGCACTCAAGACTTTTGGAGAAAAAGAAAATCCAGCTCAGTTAGTCAAAGAATTTAGCAATATGCATAGTTTGAGTATTGCCACTTAAGGATTTTAATGTTTTATTATCTCTACTTTAAAGTGTGTTAACACAGGCTTGCTTGCTTTTGTTAAAAGAATAGGACCCAGTAAACTGACCTGCTGCTGCTGCTAAGTCACTTCAGTCGTGTCAGACTCTGTGCGACCCCATAGACGAGAGCCCACCAGGCTCTGCCATCCCTGGGATTCTCCAGGCAAGAACACTGGAGTGGGTTGCCATTTCCTTCTCCACTGTAAACTGGCCTAAAGAAGTAAATTACCATTGCCTCTGACTATAAGTGAAATGTTCAAGGCGTGAAAAGTTCCACTGCTCCAGTCTGAATCTCTTGCCCTCATTAGAGTATGAGCATTAAAGTGTTTTGTGAGTGCATGTTGTATGTTATTTTCATTGATAACTCAATCTTTTAGGAAAAAAACGAATAAACATTTACAGTTAAAAACTGTACCACTAGCCATCAGTCATATATCGCTATTTTATATATTTGAAGTTTAATTAATGAAAATTCGGCAACACAAAAATGCAGTGCCTCTGTCTCACTAACCTGAACAATGAAGGTGTAGAGTGTTTCCCTCATTGCCGAAAGTTCTATTGGACAGCACTGCTTCAAAGGGTACTTATTCTTTGACATGACTCTTCATATCTGGCAGCAGAAAACGCTGATGATTGTTGTAGCTTCCTATCCATAGAAGCCCAACTTTCTAGAAGCTGAGTGGTATCTCTTCTCCCAGTCATAATGTATTTGAGAAATTCACTGGGGCTGGTCATTTAGTGTGATTATTAAGAATTCTGAAAATTCCCCTCAAGAGTTGTTTGTTACTCTAACCTATAATTAAAAATAAACAACGAAACCAAATCAAACTCCCCAGTGCCCTCTAGCTTTGATTAACCAAAGAAGAAAGGTAGCTTCTACTTTTTTTCCCTAACCAAGATATATAGAACATTATGGAAACTGTGCTTGGCTGACATACAGTAAATGAACACAAAATTATCATAAGATTGTTAAGAGAGGATATAATGGTAACATGTTGTAAAGTGACTACTATTCAAAAGATCCATGTGATTTTTTAAAAAATCACCTTGTTGGCTTTTACTTTTTACAGTAATAGTTATTTCCTTTTAATCTTTCAAAACATTGTATCTCAGAAATAACTATGCTAATGAGCTTGATTTTCCATACTTTCTAGGTTTGTGATCCTTTCAACTATCCAGTCCTTTATCTACTCCTCATTCCAACTAGCTTGCTCAGGATTCCTTGAATATATTCTGTGCTTGCTTCACTCCAGTTTTGGCTCATGCCCTTCTTGTGATCTGGAATGCAATATCCACCTCTGCTTTTCTGAGACTTATTCATTTGTCAAAGCCTGTTTGCAATGCCACCTGTTTGAAGAAGTAAGGGACCCCTTCTTCCTCTAAATTTTAACTGTGTTATAGTTGTCTCACCTCCTTTACTGGACTGTAAGCTTGTCGGCACAAAGATCTTGGTCTCAGTCATCACTGGATCCCTCCATATATAGTCAGCACAGGACAGGTGTTCTAGGCTTGGGAAATTCTACCAATTTTCTAAATATATACACAAATTTCTTTGCACTTGGCACTGACATACCAAAGGCAGTAGCATTGTACATGTGGCTTTATATTAAATTTTCACAATTATTTCACACATGCCAATTCATTTTGGCTTACATAGATCATTGGTAATGTTGCTGTGGTTATAGATATATCGATGTACAATATTGTACTCATATGAGCCAGGGAAGAAAGAAATTGGGCTGCAGCAATGCGAACTCTGGTTCTAGTCAAACCTAGATTTTATGAACACTTGACAAGATAATGCTTTTTTGTGTGTATCAAATTGGCAAAGACTAAGAAGAGCTTGATAAAGCAGTGTTGGTATGGAGAAATAGAGAATCTTATTTATTTCAGAAGAGAATGTAAATTGGCATAATTTCTGTGGAAGACATATGGTAATTTGATAATAACTGTCAAAGTTTTTAAATGGAACAAGCAATCTTACTTAAAGTTATGTATTCAACAGTCACCCTCCCACGTCTATGCCTCTGTGCTCAGTCGCCTCCAACTCTTTTGTGATCCTGTGGACAGTAGCCCGCCAGGCTCCTCTGTCTGTGGAATTTCCCAGGCAAGAGTAGTGCGGTGTGTTGCCATTCCTCCTCCAGGGGATCTTCCTGACCCAGGGATTGAACCTGCCTCTCTTGTGTCTCTTATATTGGCAGGTGTATTCTTTTACGCTGTGCCACCCAGGAAGCCCCAGCTCGATAGCAGAATGCTTATGGTCTCCTGAGGAAATACACAGCACCGTGTTGGAAGCATTCTTGCCAAAGCATTGAACCTGAATATGACAAAGCCCGCTTATCAAACTACCAGTTTGGAGGAAATACCAGGAAGAGAGAACATGTTAAACAAAACCAAGCAAAGTGGTCAAGCAAAACCCAGAATATGGGAAACTGCAGGGCAAACAACCGAATTTTGCCAACAAATAAATTGCAAGGGAAGAAAAGGGGAGGGAGAAGTTCTAAATTAAAAGTGACTTCAGAAGCATGTTGATCAACTATAATACATGGACTTTGTTTGGATTATAACTTTTAATAGATTAACAGTAAACAATTGTTTTTAGGGAAAATTTGAACACTGACAGCATATTTTTGGTGTGAAGAAATTATTGTTATTTTTTAGGTATGGCGATGATATGTGTTTATTTTTTTTTAAAGAGTCCTTACCTCTATAGATAGATAATGAAATTTTTACAGAAGAAATCTGCCTCAAAATGTGGTGGGGGAAGTGGAGGAGCATGGATGAGACAATTTTGCCCGTGAGTTAGTTGATTACTGTTAACGATAGCTGTTTAGTATATGGGAGTTTGTTGTGTTGTTTCTCTATGCTGTGCTGTGCGCTTAGTCGCTCAGTCGTTCGTGTCTGACTCTTTGTGACTGCATGGACTGCAGCCCACCAGGCTCCTCTGCCCATGGGATTCTCCAGGCAAGAATACTGCAGTGGGTTGCCACACTCCTCCTGGGGATCTTCCCAACCCAGGGATCGAACCCAGGTCTCCTGCATTGCAGGTGGATTCTTTACTGTCTGAGCCACCAGGGAAGCCCATATATCTAGAATAAGGATTAATTAAATAAAATAAATGTATAGTCACACAATAGGATACAGTGATATTGTTAAAAGTAAAAGACAGATGGATTGACAGATATATCTCCTGATATGAAACAGTCTTTCAGATACAAGTAGGACAATATGAATAAAAGGTTCCCATTTACATGAAAAGGAAAGGATAAATATACCCATATGTATATGTATTTGTAGAGGTTATTTTCAAAGATATTCTTAAGAAATTGCTAACAGTGGTTGCCCCCACATAAGAATCTGGCTGTTAAAGGAGAATGGGGTGAGAGAGACTGCTTCTGACAACTTTTCTAATTTAAAAATACTTTTCATTTTTTTCACGCTTGAACATATGACCTAGAGTAGTATCTAAGAACTAAACTTCTTGAGTTGACTCATGCTCATTGCCAAATAGATGCTAGACAAAAAATTTTGCTGACTGGTAAAAGTTGGGGAGTTAAAACACATTTTGAAATTATGTGCAAATTGGCAAGCATTAATGCTCTCCTTTGTGTCAAGGAAATGCATGCTCTTCTCACTCACAAAGAGAGAAACATTCCCATTTGGAGATTCCCCAGAGGGACCTATGTTTATAACTAAACACATGTTTTCAAGGGCTATGAAACTGCAGAGGAAATTCAACCCTCTCAGGCAGTGGAAGAGATAATCCAAAACAGCAGATAATCCAAACTTCATAATATTTTGTTTTTAAATGCATAATATTATTTTTAGAAACAGGCCATTTATGTTCTTAATTATGTTTTGCTGAGGGTAATAGACATATTAAAGTGAATTTGTAGTCTCTGAGCACCCACCAACAGAAGGTGGTGGAAGACATGGGCCAGAAATCAGCTTTGTGATAGAGGAGATGCTGATAACCTATAACTGGGTCACAAGGTGGTGACTGAAGATTTTTATTTCACTTCCCATCACCATTTAGACATTCTGCCTTTGCCTTCATATGACCTCCCCTCCAAAATCTTTCTGAGAGCATTCCATCAAATTTTCCTTCCAAATCAAAGTTTAAAATAACAGTACGTGTCTATAAGAAGAGAAGAAATCATTAGCATCCTTTCTATTTAAAGTAAAAAGATTAGGGTATTTTTCAATTAATATGTTTCACATGGGCAACTCCACTATTCCTGCCTAGTGGAAGGTGACTGTCCAGTACACCGATTCCTCCAGGTACACAGTTTAACAAGTAGGGCAGAAGCCTTAGGTAGACAACATGGAAAGTCCCTGGGTGGCTGGTAAGAGGGCATTGCTTTTAAAAATATTTTTGTTGCTTCTTTTGTGGGAGACTGTTGTTTGGGGGCATGGAACTGATGGATAAAGCTGCCAAAGGCAAAAGAATGAAATCCCTTTTCCTGACTACTGCCTGCCTAATAGTGTACTGAGCAGTTCTAGACGTGGGACCTCATTTCAGGCTCACAAAGACCCTGTGAAAGAGGTGAGGGCTGGGAGCAGCTGCATGGAGCAGAGAAAGAAGTGGTGACGCCCCCTAGATTTCTAGCTCGGCTGACTGGGTAGATGTGATGCCTTTAACAGAGATGAGGATCACAGCAGGAGCTGCAGATTTGGGCAAAAGTTAGGAAGAGTTAGTGAGTTCCATTTTCCACAGGATAATTGGTGGGTCACTAGGTCCTGACAGGTCACGTGGTGCACGGTGGGTCATAACCTTTAAGCCAGTGAAAGAAACAAGCCATCCTTTCTATCCCTCTGAAAATCTTAATTCCCACCATATGTTTTACTGCCCATGGCACATTGCAGATCACTGGTCTATTTTTTAAATGCCAGAAGACTGTATTTCTATTGTCCTTTATACGTTTACCACTTATGTTAGTGATAGAAAAGTTTTTTTAAGTGCAAGTAACAGAGAAGTGTGTTTCATTTACCATAATTGCTGTATTCCCCTAAAGTGTATATACATCCATTCATTTTCAACTCTCTTTAGCAAAGTGCTTCTTTAAAGAAATACACATCTCCAGTAAAACATAAGAAAACGCTCAACCTCACTCAGAGTTCAAGAATGCACATTAAAACAGCATTATTCACCTTCCCATGTTGGCAGGAGTGCTGGGGAAATCCATAGGCACTCTCCAAACAATAATAGTGAGAATACAAATCTTGGCAACCTCTTTGGGACCAACGATCATGCACTTAATCACTTCTATACCACCTGCTGTCCAAGTTTTGTGATTTTTCTCCTGCAAATATACGCCCACCAGTACAGGAAACATCCGTGAAGAATGTTGATTACAATATTGAAATAGTAAACAGCTAGAAAGAGCACAAACATCCATGAATGAGTGACTAGTTACATAAATTAAGGTACATCAGGCAATGGAGTAACAGGCAGCTGTTAAAAATAATGAAAGATCTGCTTGTATTGGACTCTGTTTAATGTGATCAATCCCATTGGCATCCAAACAAAACAAAAATAAACCTCCCCAAAATGTTTCTTTCTCTGCTTGTATGTTGTAAAAACTTTGGAATGAATTTGAAAGAAATTGTTAATGATGGTAATGCCCAGGAGGCAACATTACAGTGAGACAAGGACAAAGGAAGAGTTTTCATTTTTAACCTTACTGTTTTGTTTGACTTTTAAAACATGAATACATATCTAAAATAATAGAAAAGAGATGCTGAAAAAGTTCTTTGAAAATAAAATACCATAATTTTATAACTTTTAAAAACTTATAGGAAATGCCCTGGTGATCCAGTGGTTAAGAATCTGCCTGCCAATGCTTTGATCCCTGGTCGGGGAAGATTCCATATGCTGTGGAGCAAGTAAGCCCAGACGCCACAACTACTGAAGCCTGGGCACCTAGAGCCTGTGCTCCATAGTAAGAGAAGACACGGCATAAAGAAATCCATGCATCGCAACTAGAGGTATCCCCCTGCTCGCTGCAACTAGAGAAAACCCACACTGATAGCAAGTGCGAAGACCCAGTGCATCCATAAATAAATCAAATAGAAAAAGAAAAGAAAATACCATAGCTTTGTAACTTTTAAGAACCTATAGGGACTGCTCTAGTGGTCCAGTGGTTAGGGCTCTGCACTTCCACTGCAGGTCCCTGGTAGAGGAACTAAGATCCCACAAGCTGGGCGATGTGGCCAAAAGAACCCCTGAAACCCCATGCTTCTCTTTTGGTACATTTTAAAATGTCATGGTCTCCTTTAGTGCTTTTTGAAATTTTAAAATAAATTGAGCATTGTAACTGCAAACAAGGAGCTTCCCAGGTGGTTCAGTGGTAAAGAATCCGCCTGCCAATGAAGGAAACTGGTGTTTGATCCCCGGGTCAGGAAGATCGCCTGGGGAAGGGATGGGCTACCCACTCCAGTATTCTTGGGCTTCCCTGGTGGCTCAGGTGGTAAAGAATCCGTCCGCAATGCAGGAGACCTGGGTTTGATCCCTAGGTTTGGAAGAACCCCTGGGGAAAGGCATGGCAGCCCACTCCCCGTTACAGTCCATGGGGTCCCAAAGAGTCGGACACAACTGAGCAACTAACACACACAACTGCAAACAAATCATGGCAATGCAACAAAATGTCTTGTTTTCAAACTTACTAGAGATTCTAACACTGTCTTATCCTAAATCTCCCTTAATTGCCTCCAGAATGCTCAGTAATCTTATTTCTCTTTTTTGGTTGCTTGTTTTTTATTGATACATAATTGACATGTAACACTGTATAGGTTTAAGGTGTGCCAAATGTTGATCTGATACATTTATATATTGTAATGTGATTACCACCATAAGTGCTATTTCTTTTTGTGGTGAGAGCACTTAAGACCTAGCCTCTTAGCAATTTTGAAATATACAAGACAGTGTTGTTGTTTATAATCACTATGCAGTACATTAGCTCTCCAGAACTTATCTGTCTAGTTGCAACTTTTAAAAATACTGGGCTAGCCAAAATGTTTGTTCAGGCTTTTCTACCCAATACTTGTTAAACAGCTTTACTGAGATATAACTGACATAAAACAAACTGTATGCCTTGCCATCTATATATACCCAAGAAATCATCACCACAGTCAAGATAATGAATGTATCCATCACCCCCAAAGTTTCCTTGTGCCAATGTGTAGTGCCCACCTCACCCCACCCCATCCTTTGAAAACCTCTGACCTGCTTTATGTTACTATAGGTGAATTTGCATTTCCAGAATTTTCTTTATAAATGGAATCATATAGTATATAGTCATTTTGTCTGGCTTTTTTCATTTAGGATAATGAATCATGATGTTATGTATAACAAAAGTTCATTCCTTTTTGTTGCTGAATAGTGTTACATTGTGTGAATATACTAGAATTTGTTTATTCACTCAGCTGTGGAATGGACATTCGAGTTGCTTTCCATTTTCGGTCATTACAATTAAAGTTGCTATAACTATCTATCTATAAGTCTTTGAAATGGACATATGGTTTCATGTCTCTTGCATAAATACCTAGGAGTAGAATGGCTGGATCATATAGTAGATGTATATTAAGCTTTTTAAGGATTTGCCAAAATTTTTCATCACAAGAAAACAAAATTCTGTAACTATGTATATGGTGACAGATGTTACTTAGACTAATTGTGGTGATCATTTTGCAATGTATACAAATATTTAATCATTATGTTGTACGTACACTTGAAATGTACATAATGTGGTTTGTAAATTGTATCTCAAGAAAAATAATAAAATAAAAAATTTTTAATTACCAAATTGCTTTCCGGAATGCTTGTATCATTTTAAATTCACACTAGTGGCGTATAAAAATTCTAGCTCTTCTACATCCTTGCCAACATTTGGTACAAACAGCCTTTTAAATTTTAGCCATTTTAATAGGCATGAAGTGGTTTTAATTTGCATTTTATTGAGAAATGCTGGACTGGAAGAAACACAAGCTGGAATCAAGATTGCTGGGAGAAATATCAATAACCTCAGATATGCTGATGACACCACCCTTATGGCAGAAAGTGAGGAGGAACTAAAGAGCCTTTTGATGAAAGTGAAAGAGGACAGTGAAAAAGTTGGCTTAAAGCTCAACGTTCAGAAAATGAAGATTATGGCATCCGGTCCCATCACTTCATGGGAAATAGATGGGGAAACAGTGGAAACAGTGTCAGACTTTATTTTGGGGGCTCCAAAATCACTGCAGATGGTGATTGCAGCCATGAAATTAAAAGACGCTTACTCCTTGGAAGAAAAGTTATGACCAACCTAGATCAGTTCAGTTCAGTTCAGTCGCTCAGTCGTGTCTGACTCTTTGCGACCCCATGAATTGCAGCACGCCAGGCCTCCCTGTTCATCACCAACTCCTGGAGTTCACTCAGACTCACGTCCATCGAGTCGGTGATGCCATCCAGCCATCTCATCCTCTCTCATCCCCTTCTCCTCCTGCCCCCAATCCCTCCCAGCATCAAAATCTTTTCCAATGAGTCACCTCTTCACATGAGGTGGCCAAAGTACTGGAGTTTCAGCTTTAGCATCATTCCTTCCAAAGAAATCCCTGGGCTGATCTCCTTCAGAATGGACTGGTTGGATCTCCTTGCAGTCCAAGGGACTCTTAAGAGTCTTCTCCAACACCACAGTTCAAAAGCATCAGTTCTTCAGCGCTCGGCCTTCTTCACAGTCCAACTCTCACATCCATACATGATCACAGGATTTGTTAATATTTTATTAAGAATTTTGGTATCTATGTTCATGAAGGATTATTGTCTTAGTTTGTGATTCCTTTGTATAGCTTTGGTGGCTTCACAGACTGAATTGGGAGGTATCCCAACTTTTTCATTTTCTAAAGAACTTCGTGTAAAATTAATATTTCATTCCTAGGTTTTGGGAAGAACCACAAATGTTATCTGAGATTGGAGTCTTCTCTGTAGAAACTTTTTCAATAAGTTCAATTATTTTAATAGATTGTTACTCAAGTTATATATTTCTTCTTGAGTGAGTTTTAGTAGGTAGTTTATTAAAAGACTTTCTCCATTTCATCTGTCATTGAATTTATAGATGTAAAGTTGTTCATAACATTCCCTTTCTGTCCTTTTAATATCTGTAATGATGTCTTCTGTCTCATTCCACTTTAGTTTTTTGTGTCTTATCTCTCTTTTCCTGATCAATCTAGGTAGAAGTTTATAGGTATTATTATTCTTCTCAAAAGAACTAATTTCATAGTTTTTTTCTGTTATCTTTATATTTAAATTTTTATTTATTTTTACTTCTATCTTTGTTACTTCTTTTCTTTGGCTTACTTTGAGCTTCATTAGTTCTTATTTTTCTAGATTTTAAAAGCAGAAGTTGAAGTCATTGATTTGAGAAGATAGAACTGGCTCCTTTTATAATATGAGTATTTAGTGCCTTAAATTTTTCCTTGAGCACTGCTTTAGCTGCCTATAATAAAATTTTATAGGCTATGTTTTCATTTTCATTCAGTTTCAAATATTTTAAAAATCCTCTGAGCTCTACTTTGACCCATATGTCATTGAAAAGTGTATTATTTAGTTTCCAAATATTTGAGGATTTCTCAGATGTCCTTCTGTTGTTGATTTCTAATTTAATTCCATTGTGAACAGAGCATGTTTTGTTTTAATTCTTTAAAATTCATTGAGACTTATGGCCCAGAATGTTTTATCTTGGTCAATGTGTGTAGTTAAAAACAATATGTATTTTGCTGGTAGTGGTGGAATGTTGTATAAATATCGATTAGGTCAAATTCGCTGATAATGTTGTTTGGGTCTTCTATATGCTTAACAATTTTCTGTTTACTTATCCTATCAATTATTGAGAGAGGAGTGTTGAAGTCTCCAGGTATTATTGTAGATTTCTCTGCTTCTTTTTGCATTCTGTAAGTTTATATATCATCCAATTTGAAGCTTGGCTATTAGGCACAAAAATATTTAGGCTTCTTATCTAGACAAATAGACTGCTTCATCATTACGTAATGATAGTCTTTATCCCTGGTAACAGTTTTTACTCTGAAATCTACTTTGTTTGCTATCAATATAACCACCTCAGCTTTCTTTTGATTAGTGTTAGCACAGTGCCTTAATCCATCCGTTTGGTTTCAACCTATGTGTCTTTGTATTTAAATTTTCTTGAAAGTAACATATGTTTATGATTTTCTTTGTTATTCAATATGACAATCTCTGTCTTTTAATTGAGATGTATCAACCATTCATATTTAATGTGATTATTGATATGCTTGGATTTAAGTTTGCTTTTGTACTACAAGGAGATCCAACCAGTCCATCCTAAAGGAGACCAGTCCTGGGTGTTCATTGGAAGGACTGATGCTAAGGCTGAAACTCCAATAATTTGGCCACCTCATGCGAAGAGTTGACTCATTGGAAAAGACTCTGATGCTGGGAGGGATTGGGGGCAGGAGGAGAAGGGGACGACAGAGGATGAGATGGCTGGATGGCAGCACTGACTCAATGGACGTGAGTCTCAGTGAACTCCAGGAGTTGGTGATGGACAGGGAGGCCTGGCGTGCTGCGATTCATGGGGTGGAAAAGAGTCGGACACGACTGAGTGACTGAACTGAACTTGTACTATATATCTTCTATTTGTCCCATCTCTCTTTGTTCCTTTTTATGCCTTCCTTTGGATTTTTAATTATTATAATACTTTATCTCCTTTGTTGATATTAGTTATAACTTTTTGTAGTTGTATTTTAATTATTGCTTTCTAGGGCTTGTAGTATAGAAAGTCATCTCTTTGGATGATACTGCTGGACTATAAAAATGACCACCCAAGCTGAATTGTACAAGAGATCTTAATAATGAGAAAGTAACAATAGTTCTGTGAGTTTGGAAATTTTCATCAAAATATTAAAACTCTTTTACTGTTGTTTATAAGTGTATAGAGAAAAGGAAAATGTATTAAAGTGAGTATTTGTTTAGTATATTGTAATTTAAAATATTAAAACATTGAGAACTAAAGCGCTTTGTTTCTTTGTTTAAAAAAACTAAGCAAGAAAACTTCCTCTTCCACGAATATGGTATAGACATACTTGTTACTATTCCTTCCTCCAATTGTGTATTGATATATACACAATTCATATATACATCATATATGAAGCAACAAAAGAAGACTCTGAAAGCTGGACTGAAACAGACAAACCGTATTGGTTAAGAACTTCAGGCCCTGAGGAATAGCATGGTGTTGAGTTCCCTGCATTTTCTTTTTGCCTAATTTTTCCCAGACATGGAGAAGTTGGCAACCCAGAAATGCCAACAAGAACAGACTCAAAATAGTCCCAGTAAAAGCCTGCACTCCCTAGCCAAAGGGCCAAGAAAAGGGCAGCCTAGAAAGAAAGAAAACATTTTGCAGTAACTGCTCTACTCCAGCCAAACACCACAGAAAAATCTGCGATCCCACCCCCAGCCCTAACAGCAAATGCTCAGGAGCTGGCTTAGGAATTCCACAGTAAGCAGGCAGTAACAGAGTTCTGTAGCACCCCACCAGAGTGGTGTCAGAGAAAGCCAAGTCAGATCACTTTGCTGACCCATAATAAGCTTCCCCTCTTCCACTCCTCACCAAAAATGTATCAGTGGAGACCTCATGGAGAGCTTGGATTTGCCACCCCTGGGAAAAATGAGATGCTCCTTCCCCTCCCCACTGGAGTGATGGTAGAGGTAATAATAGCTTAATAAAATGAACTGGATGGGATTGTGCAAACCTGGAGTTAAATCTTTAAACATTTAGTAGAATTTGTTAGTAAAACTATTTGGATCTGAAGATTTCTTTGGGGGAATTTTTAAATTGGGAATTTATCTTGTATAGAAAATTCTGAAGAATTCATAAATGCATACACACCTATCCCCCCCACCACAAAACAAACTTCTTAGAGCTAATAAACCAGTATAGCAAGATAGCAAGGTAAAAGGTCGATCACTTGTATTTGTTTTCTATATATATATATATATATATATATATATATCACACACACACACACTTTATTTATTTATTTATTTATGGCTGTACTGGGTCTTCATTGCTACGAGGGCTTTTCTCTGGTTGCAGAGAGCAGAGTCTACTCTCTATTTGTGGTGCACAAAGTTCTCATTGTGTTGGCTTCTCTTGTTGCAGAGCATGGTCTCTAGGGCACATGGGCTTCAGGAGTTGTGTCTCGCAAGGTCTACAGCACGGGCTCAGTAATTGTGGTGCATGGATTTAGTTGCTCCACAGCATGTGGAATCTTCCTGGGTTGAGGATCAAACCTGTGTCTCCTGCATTGGTAGGCAGATTCTTTACCACTGAGCCACCAGGGAGGCCTCAATCACTTGTATTAGTATACACTAGTAAAGAACATTCCAGAAATGAAATTAAAATACTACTACTCACAGGGACTTCCCTGGTGGTCCAGCGATTAACAATTCACCTTCCAATGCATGGGACTAAGTTCAGTCCCTAGTCAGGGAACTAGAAACCCACATTCATTGGGACAACTAAGCCGTGGGTGCTGCAACTAGACAAAACTCATGTGCTAAAGATCCAGTGCAGCCAAAAAAAAAAATCTTACTTACAATAGCATTAAAAAAATAAAACACTTATGGTAAATTTAACAGAAAAGAAGTGCAAGACTGGAAACTACAAAATATTATTGAAAGAAATTAAAGATCCAAATAAATGAAAAGACCTCTGTGTTCATGAATTGGAAGACTTGGTATTGTTAAGATGACAATAGTCTATAAACTTGAATCTTTATTTATAAAATTTTGAATAGAAATAAATTATGTTGAACTTGAACAATTCCCTCAAATATTCCCTCTGATAGTTATAGCCTGAGCCTGAAAAGTATAATGACTTTATATTATCTAAATGACAGCATAGTGAATTCTTCAATTACCAAAAAATTATTAACACTCATTGACTAAAAACCCTTGCTTTGGGGGATGAAATTTTATAAACTCTTCAAAATAAGGAGGCCCTTTCTCATCAGAAGGAATAAAAACTTTTCATAAGAAGGAATTTATTATGAACAGGTTGAATTCACATGCTCGTCCCTTAGCCTGGTAATAATCATCTCAGCTATGTGAACCAAATAGGGCCTCCACCTTCTTAACATTTAAAGATAATTGGGGGAAGAGACCTTAAATAAATAAATAAACCTACAATAAATATTTAATAGCAAATTAGGAAAAACTTTCTAAAGGAAAAGAACAGGATACCATTAGATTAGGTGGTTAGGAAAAGTCTCTGACAAATTTACAGTTAAAGGTGAGGTATGAAAGTATAAATAGAAGTTAGTCACGTAAAAAGCATGGAAACAGTATTCCAGGAAGAGGAAACACCAACTGTAAGAATCTGAGGTGAGAAAGAGTGTAACATGTTTCAGAAACCGGAAAAAAAATCAGCTTGTCTATAGCATTATATAAAGGGAATAATTAGCTATATATAATCTAGAGTTAGATTATATAAAGTTCATGGTTATGGGTAATGGTAAATAGTTTGAAATTTATCTACCAAATACAGTGCTTTGAAGGGTTTGGCCCAGGCAAAATGACATGACCTAATTTTCATTTTTATTTGTTCTCAAAGAACTCTATTTCTTAAATTTTTTATTGAAGTATAGTTGATTTACAATGTTGTGCTGGTTTCAGGTTTACAACATAGTGATTCAGCTATAGATATACATATAGATATACATATACATACTCTTCTTCAGATTCTTTTCCCATTCAGGTTATTGCAGAATATTGAGCAGAGTTCCCTGTGTTATACCATAGATCCTTATTGGATATCTATTTTATATGTAGTAGTGGGTGTATGTTAATCCCAAGATCCTAATAATTTTCATTTTTAAAAGATCACTCTGGTTGCTGTGGGGAGAATGAATTGGTTGGAGAAAAGAATGGGTAAAGGACATCACAAGGAGGCTACTGAAGTAATATAAGAGAGAGATGTTAGTAGGTGAAGGGAGAATGGTGGCAGCGGAAATGTAGAAATGAGAAGAGTCAGATATGAGCCATGAGGAGTGGTCGTTCATGAGCTGTATAGGAAAGTGAGGTGTTGTGAAAGCAGAAGCTGTTTCAAGAGGGAAGGAATATAATCAGGTGTGTCAGAAACCATGGAGAGGTTGAATTCAATGGGAATGAAAAGTATGTCAAATCGATATGGCAGCTGAGTGATCTTTTCTGACCTCTGTGAAAGGTTTTAGTGAATCCAGAAGCTGTGTTGATGAGGGCCAAAGAGGAATGTAGGCTTTCTGTTTCTGGCATGTCATCATTGCTGAAGATGACAAAAAGTACGGTTCATATATAGAAAACATCCACTGAAAAAGCCTTGAAGATCTGCATGGTAAGGAATTATCAGGATCAAACCTCTGAGACTCTGAGAACATAGAGAAGTGAAGTCATGAAACCGGCTTTGTCGTGAAAACAACTGAGAAATTTGGGTGTTTGAGGAGTTCAACTTTGCAAAAGCCATCTAAAACAGGGGTAAAAGATGCAAGCCCAGGGACCAATTAAAGGTGAACAGTCTAATAGAAATCTTTTTCTATTAAATTGGTGCCCCAAAGAATAAACCCTCAATAAAGGAGAACTTAATTTGCTTTCCTACCCACTCCCCCAGGGACTACAAAGGAATATTCTCTTGATGATGCCAAACGGGACGAGGAGGAAAAAGATGACCCAGAAACTGTCATCTTGTAGCCCCAAATCACACTGCTGAGGTGACTCAAGATATCTCTGGTGGTGGTATTAGTCACTAAGTCACGTCCAACTCTTGTGACCGCATGGACCTGCCAGGCTCCTCTGTCCATGGGATTCTCCAGGCAAGAATCTGGAGTGGGTTGGCATTTCCTTCTCCAAGATATCTCTAGTCATAAATTTAAAGTGACTCTGGCAAGTTAATGTTCCAGATAATTAGCAAAAGCAAACATAGATTCTTTGTCCAAGATCTCAAAGAATTTGTCCAAATTATTTCATAAGGAAAATGAGCAGCTCACAAAAAGTTAATAATCAAAAAGGAATTGAATTACCATAAGTGAGAATTAGCGAAAGTACCAGACAACAGAGCCATATGCTGAAATAATTTAGATTCTGGAATTATTAAACACAGACTATGAAGATCTGTACTTATGATGTTTAAAGAAATAAAAATGTGTGTGGGAAACAAGAAATTCTAGAGAATGACCATATTTGAAAAATTATTTCATTAAACTTCAGAAAGTTAACATAATCAAGACTGAAATTAGGAACTCAAACTTAAGAGATTAACAGCAAATTAGACACAATTAATTAGAGAATTAGTGGATTGGAAGGCATTTCAGAAGAAATAATTTATAAGACAATAAATCTTAAAAGTTCTCACCCCGAGAAAAAAATTATAACTGTGGTGGTAATAGATGTTAACTAGATTTATCATGGTGATTATGTCACCATATATACAAATATCAAATCACTTTGTAGTACACCTGAAACTGATATAATGTCATACATCAATAATATCTCAATATTTTTGGCCACACTGCATATGGCATGTGAGATGTGGGATCTTAGTTTCCCCACAGAGGAATCCAACCTATGTCCTTTGCAGTGGAAGTGTGGAGTCTTAACCTGTGGACCACCAGAGAAGTCCCTCAGTTTTTTTTAAAAATAAATTATTCAGAAATCAGCACAGAGAGGCAAAAGGTAAAATATATGAAAGAGTCTACAATGTAATTTTATAGACAGGCTTTGCTATTTGATAAGTTTCAATCCAAAGTGTATAATGTAACATCTAGTAGATATTTATAATAATATTTTTTCTGATCAAAAAAATCAACAGATAAAAGAAAGCAAATTTTCCAAGAAAGAAACTTGGAATTTAGAGTGATAGATCTGAATTATACACTTAATCAGAATTCTAAAAAGAAAGCAGAGGTAATAGCTAAGAGCTTTTCAGAACTAAGCAGAGATACAGAGTAAAGCAGCCAGAGAAATAACACAGATTACTTTCAAAGAAAGGAGAGACATCAGATAGCTAACTGACAGCTGATTCCCAACAATGGTAGAACCAAAAGACAGTTGAATTATAGCTTTAATGTGCTAATGGAAAAGAACTATCAACCTACAAGTGTATGCCTTGCAGAAATATCTTTCAGCTAAGACGGTGAAATATAATGAGAGGAATTGCCACCAGTGGAATCTCATTTAAGGAAATTTCAAAGGCAAAATAAATTATTGCAGATGCCAGAGATGTAGAAAGAATAGTGTAAAGCAAGTGAAAACATATGAATAAATCTAAATAAATATTAACTGTATAAAGATAATTAAGTCTTAGAGGGTTAAAGTATATAAATATATAGAATTAGGATATAATAATGACACAAACAGAGAGGGAGCAGTAAATGAACCTAGTATTTAAAGGTCCTTTTGTTGTCTGAAGAGTATTGATTAGTTCTAAATTTTTGTAGGTTTTCATATTGCAGTCTCAGTAATGAAAAACTGTTTAAAAATAAAATCAGAGGGCATAATCTTGGGATTAAAAGAGAAGAAAACCATGCAATAAAACAAGGTAAGAAAGAAAGGAAAGAAATGTGGTAAAGAGGAGCTTATAGAACAAAAATAAGGCTATAAAGTTAAGCCAAATATTTAAGTATTTAAAGTATTTAACTAGCTGAAATGAACAAAGATGTCAGATTGGCTTTAGAAACATGCAACCAGTTATTTACTGAGACATATTAAAAAACATAAGAAATAAAAAATATTGAAAGGAAAAGAATGGGAAAAATATACATCATAGAACACTATGCAACCCAACTCAATCTACAGATTCAAGGTAATTCCTACTAAAATCTCAGGTGATTTCTTTGTAGAGATTGACAAGTTGATTATAAAATTCATATGGAAATTCAAGGAGATGAAAACAACCTTGAAATAGAACAAAGTAGAAGGACTTGCACATCCCAATTTCAAAACTGACTATAGCACTACAGTAACCAAGTGTGGTACTGGTACAAAGATATACATATAAATCAAAGGGATAGAATTGAAAGTGCAGAAATAAACCCTCAAACGTATAGTCAATTGATTTTTAAAATTTATTTTTAAATTGAAATATAGTTGATTTACAATAACTGTTAGTTTCAGGTGTGCAGCAAAGTGATTCAATTTATATATACACATAAAACATATGTGTTCTCTGCAATTGTTGCTTTAAAAATGGAAGTTGGGGTAAACTTGAAGAAAAAGAATAGAGACACTAGAAGAAAGTCATATAAGGCTGGATTCAGTTGTTTTTAAATAAAATATTTATTGAGGCACACAAACAGAAAAAAAATTTGCAAATCTCAAGTATACAATTCATGATTTTTACATGTAAAAGCATCCATATAACCAATGTCCAGGTCAAGAAATATTAATAGAACATTACCAAAACCCCAGAAGCCTACCTGGTACCCTTTCTCAGTCACTATATTCCCTAAGAGAACTATTAATCTAACTTCTAACACCAAAGATAAGTCTTGTCTGTACAACAACTTCTGTATTACAGCTAAGACTGGATCAAAATGTATACCTTCATTATACACTTTTACTATACACCACTACTACCAGCAGTGGCTAAGGCTTGTTGAGTGCTTTCTGTTTGCCAAGTGTAGTTCTAATTGCTTTACATATATTAACTAATTTATCCTCAAACCCACCCTGTGAAGTAGGTACTATAATTACTCCCCATTTACCAATGAAGAATCTGGCATAGAAAGAAGTTAACCAATTTGTTCAAAGACCCATAAGAGCTTAAGTGGTGGAGCTGGTATCTGACCCCAGATAACAAGTCTCCAGAGTTTGCTCAGTGCAATGTACACACAGCATCAAACTATCTCAGCAACATACGGCAATAGCTTAAAATGGTTACTTTGCATCACCTGCAGTTGCAAAATGTGAATGTCAGAACAAGAGATACAGGGTTTCCCAGGCACTTGTGGTCAGATGCCCTTTATATGTCAATGCTGCATAGTTGTTGAAAACCAGACTTTCCTGAGTTCAAACCCCAACTCTGCTGCTCACCAACCCCTGTGACCCTAGGCACTTATTTACTTAACCTTTTTGTGGCCCAGTTTTCTCATCCAAAACTGTAGGTAATAATAGCACCTAGGTCATATGATTTTTGTGAAAGTTAAAGGAATTGTTCTTGGCATCAGGTATGAGCCTCATTCATTCATTCACCTATTCAACAAATATTTGTTTGTGCTTACCATGTGCCAGGCACTTTGATGCTTGGGATGGATCAGTGAACAAATCAAAGATTGTGCCCTCTTGGAGCGTAGTGTAGTGCAACCTGGAAGGGGGGTGGATGGAGAGAACAGAAGAAAAACAGTATAGTACGTTCGGAAGTGATAAAGTGCTATATTTTTTCAAGTAGAGTAGGATAAGGAGAAGTGGAAACACTGAAGAGGTTGAAAGTTGACAGGATTAAATAGAAGGGGCAGGGTAGGCCTCACAGAGAAGCTAAGATTCGAACAAACACTTGAGGGAGGTAAGGCAATAAGATATGTGAATATCACGTACTTTTTGAAGAGCATTCGAGGCAGAGGGAACAGGCAGCCAAATCCCTAATGGTGAGAGGGTGCCTGGCTGTTACAGCAACAAGGCAGCCAGTATTGCTAGAGTGGGTCATCAAGGGACAAAGTGGCGGGAGGGGAGGTCAAAAGGTATTGTATGGAGGTGGGAGTGGATAAAGGGGGATAGGGATTCTCCAAGCAAATCCTGTAGGACCTTGTAGGCTGTTATAAGGATTTTGGTTTTTACAACAAGTCAAACTGAAAGCCTTTGTAAGCTTTTGAGCAGAGTGGTAACATGGTCTGACTTAGTATTTTATAACAGTCTCTCTGGATCTATGTTGAGAATAGATGGTGAGTGGGTTGACTTGTGTTCCCTCAAAAGATATGATGATATCCTTACCCCTCTTCCTGTACCTATGAATGTGCTCTTGTTAGAAACAGTCTTTGCAAATATAATCAAGTTAAGATGAGGCTGTACTGAATTAACGTGGGCCCTAAGCCAGTTAACTAACATTCTTACAAGAGGAGGGGACTTTGGGCACACAGACACACACAGAGAAGAGATAGCTATGTGGAGACACACAGACACATAAAAACACCACAAGAAGACAGAGGCAGAGATCGGAATGATGTGTCTACAAGCCAGGGAAGGCGACAGATGGCTGGCAACCCCCAGAAGTTAGGAGAGACACACTGTTCCTCAGAAGCTCAAGAAGGAGTCAGCCCTGATGACACCCTGATTTCAGGCTGCTAGCCTCTAGAACTATGAGAGAATAAGTGTCTGTTGTTTTAAGTGCCCGGTTTGTGATACTTTGATATGCCAGCCCTAGGAAACTAATATAGGTCAAGTGTGGAAGCAGTTAGGAGGCTATTGCCATAGTCCAGGCAAGAGATGGTGGGGGTCAGGATCAGAGTGGTGATAACAGAGACAGTGAGAAGCCATCAGATCCTGAATACATTATGAAGGTACAGTCAACAGAATCTGCTGATGTATAAGATATGAAGTGCGAGAAATATTCGCTGTTATTATCTGCATGAATAATTTAAATATTTATAAACATGACGCATATACCGATAAATGTGTATTTTTCATTCTCCCAAATATCCTGCCTTTGAGACTACTCAAGCAAGTTTTCCAGGAAATCAAAAAGCTTATTTTGCTGTGTGATCAAGGAGTAAATCACATTACTTGTTTGAGTCTCAGTATCCTACTTGGTAAAACAAGAAGATTGGGTTCCATTGTGTGAGTGTATGATCTTGTTATTATCAAGTGCCTTGTTTGGGGATTGATAAAGATTCTAGTGGGGTAAACTGTTTTCTGTCTTCCATATTTGAAAAGCTATCTCCAAGTCTGAGTACCTTCAAATAACAAATCTCTGTCCTCACTGTTGTTTACACTCTGCCATTTGATACTTGACCACATAAAGGAGTGACCGCCTACAACGGAAGCAGAGTCCTCACCACTGGACTGCCATAGAAGTGCCCTCCATCAGTGTGTTTATATTTTAGGAGGGTAATGAATTTATAAGACAAGATAATATTAGTACTAATGATAACAGCAAACATTTATATAGGGTCGGCTATGTGAAAAAGGGTAGCGGAGGATGAGATGGTTAGATAGCATAACTGTCTCAGTGGACATGAATTGGAGCAAACTCTGGGAGACAGTGGAGGACAGAGTAGTCTGGCATGCTGCAGTCCATGGGGCCACAAATAGTCAGACACAACTTAGCGACTGAACAACAACATGTCAGGGATTACTCTAAGGGTTTTAAAGCTATTAACTCACCCAACCCTCATAACATTCCTATGCTGCTGCTAAGTCACTTCAGCTGTGTCCAACACTGTGCGAGCCCATAGATGGCCTCCTACCAGGCTCCTCTGTCCCTGGGATTCTCCAGGCAAGAACACTGGAGTGGGTTGCCATTTCCTTCTTCAGTGCATGGAAGTGAAAAGTGAAAGTGAAGTCACTTAGTCATGTCTGACTCTTAGCGACCCCATGGACTGCAGCCTACCAGGCTCCTCCGTTCATGGGATTTTCCAGGCAAGAGTACTGGAGTGGGGTGCCATTGCCTTCTCCACATTCCTGTGAGTTAGGTACAATTACAACTTCTATTGTATGAACAGGGAAACTGATGCACACAGCAACTAGGAAACATTCTTTTCTTATATTAATAAAGGATCTTATATCAGGGGAAAAAATGAAACCCTTTTAAAAAACGAAAATAGACATGATAAAATGCAAAGTAGTTTGGAGACTTAATGTCAAGGAAAGTAGTTTTGTCAGAATCCCAGAAACTAATTCTGATGGGGTCCATAACAAAATCAATGTTGGCACTGAGCCTCTTCCTGCTGCCAACTCTCGTTGACATTGGTTCTCTAAGGAGGAAAAAAAGACTGAGAACCAGGCCTCCAGGCACCTGAACGCAACATTGTCAGCCACCAAACACCTGTTAGATCTGATTCCCAAGAAGTTTTGAAAAGAATCCTGGTCTTGTTTCAAAGTCATTCCCTTGCTAGGTCTTGAAAAATTAGACTGTCACTTTCTTTTTAAAATCCTTTTCTCTTTATTTATTTTTAATATTTATTTATTTGTGTATTTTTGGCTGCACTGGGTCTTTGTTGCTACATGCGGGCTTTCTCCAGTTACAGCGGCTCACTGGTTGCGGGCACATAGGCTTTAGTTGCTCTCTGGCATGTGGCATCTTCTAGGACCAGGGATGGAAATGGTGTCCCCTGCATTGGCAGGTGGATTCTTAATCACTAGACCACCAGGGAAGCCCTCAGACTGTCATTTTTAAAATGTGTATAAACCTCCTTTCACTTGAGATTCCAGAGCCAAAGTTTCTTTTCACCTTGCTACTTCCTAGAAAATACCAGGTTTCCTGAAAGTCACTAGGATTACTATTTTGGACATTCCAGTCCCTCTTTGTTTCAGGCCTCACAATTTTTGTCTAGTCCATCTTTCTGTTAAGCCCAGGCTGGGTACCAATCAGACTATAGCCAAGGTGCATAGTCAGTGTGTGCAGCCAAATTGATGATGGAAGAATCATCATTTGGCAACAAGGCTAATCAAAGTCTGAAGAGATCATTAATTTATTTAACAAAATAGTAGGACTTACATCTATCACATGATGAAGAACATGGGCTTGTTCCCCAACCAAATCGGGAAAGTTGTACGCAACCTTTGAAACTGGAAGAGAGTAGCTTGGAGACTGATCAAAGGAAACCACTTTACACTGCCAGTAGCGTTGGACTCTGTGTGTGTGAATATGTGTGTGTGTGTGTGTGTGTGTGTGCGTTAGTCAGCTCAGTCCTATCTGACTTTTTGCGACCCCATGGACTGTAACTCACCAGGCTCCTCTGTCCATGGGATTCTCCAGGCAAGAATACTGGAGTGAGTTCCCAAGCCCTTCTCCAGGGGATCTTCCCAACCCAGGAATCGAACTCATGTCTCCCACATTATAGGCAGATTCTTTACTGTCTGAGCCACCAGGAAAGCCCCGTGTTGGAATAGCTGCCTTCAAGAATACTGGAGAGGGTTGCCATGCCCTCCTCCAGGGGATCTTCCCAACCCAGGGATTGAACCCAGGTCTCCTGCATTGCAGGCAGATTCTTTACCATCTGAGCCATCAGGGACGCCCAGTTGCCAGTAACTGGTTTTAAATTCAAATAGGTGCAAGAGTGGTTTAGAGAAATTCCTGAGTGATGGGTGAGGACACCATGGGCTAGCTGGAGAACGAGCCTGATCTCCGATAGGTGCACGACCAGGACACATGCTCTCCTTAGAACCTTGGTCAGAGGCAGAAATTCCGGCCAGACCATTGTGGGGACTGGCAAGGATGTGCGTGGGGGGCGGGGCGTGCAAGTCCCACATTGTCAAGAACTCCGAACCAAATTCAAGCGATCTTCCAGAGCTGACCGTCCTCGAGGGAACGCTACTAAACTGCAGGCCTAGGGATTGTCCGTGTGCCACTCCCTCCTCCCCCAAAATCGCAGTGTCCAGGTGGCTTTGTGAGTCACCCACACCCTCCGTAATAATCCCACCATGGGTGGGGCTGCCTCGCAGTTTCTCGCTCCTTCCCTCCCTGACTCTTCTCTCTTGCTCTTCGAGCTCGGCTTTCGTGCAGGCAGAAGCCACCGCAGCGCCCGCCCCACCGGGCATGCTCAGTGCTCCGGGCGGGTTGTGACGACCGCCAGGCAGCGCAGGGCCCCGCGCGCCTGGCAGCGGCGCGCGGGTCCCTTTAAATCGGACCGGCCGGTTGCCAGGCAACGGCGCGACCCGCGCTGGCGCTGCACTGCAGAGGCTCTGCCCCGGGCCGGCCTGGCCGGGTCGCGGTAGCCAGCGCCGAACCCAGATCATTTGCCCGCCGCTGGAGGCCGTCTTCGAGGAAGAGGGACCAGGGGCCCACTGGACCCCACCCACGCCACCAGGTAGGTCTGAGCCCAGTCTCCCCAGGCCCCCTCGCCCTCCCTGGGTGACCCGGGCGGAGGCACCGTGTTCCCGCCTCGACGCCCACTGCGGTTTCCTCACTCTTTAGGGCTCCAGCCGGGAACTGGCGGGCGTTTGCGAACAGAAGGTGACTGGGTGTGGAAGTCAGGGTGTGGAAGGAGGAGTGGGGTCAGGCCTCGTCCCTGCTTTCTCCCAGCCAAGAGGTAGATAGGGGTAGGGCCTGGGGAAGTGGGAGGTGTCACCTGCAGTGGCGTCCAGGGCAGCACCCGAACCTCGCCATCTCCTCTGCACGGAAGCTTCGGTGGCCGGAGTTTAGTTAACCATTTACAGAGAAAACCCCCAAACTCTGCATGCTTAGATGCAGCTTTATAGCAAAAATGTGACTTTCATACTAATAAGGTACTCAGCCTTTCAGAATTAAGGTGACTTTGTATCTTTTCTTCTAGAAGGAGTAATTCCACACTAATAACAAAGAATTGGTGCTAAGAACCGTTCACAGGGCCTAGTTGTCAAGGGTTCTTGGCTTCCCCTCTCAATGAGCACCAAACAATAGACAAGACGGTTTGTCTCGTGGACACTTGGCTCATATGTGAGGACCCTGAAAGATTAAGGCAAAAACTGGGATCACTTTCCTTTTTAATGGTTTTTCAAAATAACTGGACTCTGGGGGAGGAAGCCAAGGCCTTGGCTCCAGCCTCTGCTAACGTGGCTCTTGGCATGCTCCTTACTAACAAGCATGTTGCTGTGGCGGCCAGTGCTGGCTCATTTGTTCAGTAGTTGCTAAAGGCAAGAAGGTATAGTGCTGAGTAAGATGCGACCATGATTGTCGTCCCATCTGATATTTGTGTTGCTGGGGGAAGGCAGACTTAGTGGCATAATAGCTGGGAAATTGGGTTGACAAGTTAAAATGAAAACTTGCTTCAAAGTGTCTGATGTTGCATTTCAGATCAGCCAAACAACATTAAAGCTATCACTTGTAATTTTAAGCTACATCTCAGATATGAACACAGATTTGGGCATTCGGGTTAATTATATTTTCTAATTAAGCTGTGGCATTTTCTTTGTCAGTTCAATCTGGAGAAGGAGAACAGCGGCAACCAACAGAAGACCTTAGACTTCAGGAACTGTAAGTAGCGTTGTGCTGGCTGATAGCTTGCTATGGGTGTTGAGAAGCACAGAGCCTCACTCAACATAAATCTTCAGTCTTTTAACAAGACCATTAGTCTGCACTGTCAGTACACTATCAAAAAAGCCTCATAGAAATACAAGGATACTGGATACTTGGGGCTGGTGCACTGAGACGACCCAGAGGGGTGGTATGGGGAGGGAGGAGGGAGGGGGTTCAGGATGGGGAACATGTATATGCCTGTGGCGGATTCATGTTGATATATGGCAAAACCAATACAATATTGTAAAGTAGTTAGCCTCCAATTAAAATAAATAAATTTATATTTTTAAAAAAGTGTCATAAAGACTTTAGCTGAGCCAAATAAACTTTGAGGGGAAAATAAAAGTTCTTTCCCTAAAATGCCACCCACAAAACCTCATAAGGAAAAAATTACAAGTATTTACAGAAACTCAGAATCAAAACATTATAGAATTTTCAGGAAGAATATTAAGAATTATTCACTCAATAAATATTTACTGAGGGCTACTATGTGCCAGGCAATAACAAGGGATACAATAATGAATAACATGCCAGGAGATCTCAGCATATTGGTAAAATGAAACTGTATGAAATGATGCTGAAGCACAGAAAAAACTTGCAGAGTCATCCTTGCTAATCTTCAAACTGATGCCCCAATTGTAATATTTTTAAGATGTTTATTGGTGGCTGTGAAAAACATTGGGACATTTGGTAAGTTCATGGCAAAGCAGTTAGTGATTTTAAAAAAATGTAAATCTCTTTGGTGTAGAAAGGCTACCACTCTTCTGTTTAGAATAAATTTAACTTGGAAATCTGGGGACATCAACAACTTACAGGATTTAGGGCTAATTCTTCCATGAAGATACAACTCAAATTAATGTAAGATTCAAGTTTAAGTTCCCCTCTACCTCCCTTAACAGTACTTCTTTTTTTTAAACTGACTTTTTCTGAGGTCTGATGACTTCAGACTGGCAACTCTGAAGCGCATATCTTTGGAGAAGGGTTGGGTTGTTGGTTGATGTTCCAAGGGAAGGTAAGGAAAATCTAAAAAGAACAAAACCCATTGTGTACAGTATAAAATTGCTTGCATTTTTGTTTTTACTAATTTCTCTTAACCACCTGGAAAAAGGTATATTGTCTGTATATTACACCTGAAGAAACAGGTTCACAAAAGGTAAGTTTTTATGAAGTTCTAAAATGTGGGAGCCAAGATAGCTGACTTCTTCAGTCTTTTTTCCACCAGAATTGACACAGTTCCTTTCTCAAGAACTTTCTTTCCTTCTGCCCCACAATTTTGCACAGCAAAACATATTTACCCACCTTCTTTCAGACGGCTTTGGAGAGTTCTCATAATGGAGAAGCTCCCATAGAGGGGGCAGGTCAGAATCTTCTGGAGCAAGGGAAGAGAGTAATGGTGGCAGTGTTTTGAGCTTGGGAACAAGGGAAGCAGAAAAATAGGTTGAGAACTACTGCTTTTCTGTGAGAACAGATTGGACAGTTGAGCAATGAAGGAAGGCCAGTGATCTTTGTAACACACTTTTCTATTCCTATCTTGGCCAACCAGTTTTTCTGAGGGTTGAGAGAACTGAAACCATCCAAGAATAACGGGGAAAAGTTCCCTGGGCTAAGAAGGGCCTTTTGTCTTCCCCCTTACTGCCCCTAAGCTGTCACTAAAAGCCACAGTTTCAGTTGAGTGTGGCTGAAGGGCTGAGGGTTATGACATAAGGTTGTCCATCACAGGTTGGAAATGACCTTTTCTAAACATCACTCCCATTTTACAAAGTTTGGGGCGAAGCATGGTTGCAAGATGGGAAAAAGTTTCTGGAGGTTTCCCAGTCCCTGGTTCCCCCTGCCTGGAAGAATAATTGCCTTTTACAGGCAGATCGAGATTTATGCAAAAGAGATACTCCTGACATTTTCAAATAAAATCTAATGTAAATGAGATAAGGAAATAGAGAAAAGGATCTTTGATTTTTATGTCATCAAATTTCCCTAAGGCATGTGATTTAAAGTATGAATATTTTAGAAAATAATTAGATTTCCTATATTTGATCACTTATCCATCTTAATATTAGCATATTCCCCAGGGCCCCATACCTTGAAAATGAAAATGAGATAGTTTAGTGGGTTTCTCCTTTCACAATAAACAGGGTATTAGTATATGGAGCTATTTGAAGACAGATATGCATTCACCTAAGATTTTTATGTAATAGTTTATTAAAATCCACAATAAGTGGTCACTCTTTGCTTAGCTCTGAACAATTACACTATGTTATATTACATTATAAATCATTTTCAATTTATTTTATCAGTGGTTCCCAAATTCTTTAGATGAGTAGAAACCATTTCCATGAGTCAATAAATTTCCTTACTCTACCAAGATGCACTACTTTACCTTTGCAAAAATAAGGAAGTTACCAGAGGATGAATGGTGATGTTTTTAGAGAGACACTAACTAGAATAATCAGGAGTCCATTATCAATTCATCTCAGACACAAATGAATACATGTAGCCATATAATGGACAAGCATGCAGTGCAGTCCCAAGGACTTCTGGGAGATCACTGGCTTAGAGGACCACTAACGTCATTTTTGTCATATGACTTTATATTGTTTCTTTAAGTGTTTCATTCCTCTTGGACCTCCTTCCCCTACCCTCCAGTCCTTCAACACCCAATATTGTGTTGGGTAGGCACTTGTAATAAAAAGTGTTAGCAACTGACCCACTAAAAGGCATGCATATTCTCTCACTAACGGCTCTGGTTTGATTTGCCTTATGCTGCGACACATTACCTAGTCAAGTTTATCGAAAGCAAACTGGCTGCTATGCCAGGACAGAGGAAGGAGTGTCATTGTCTCAAAGCATATTTCTTGTCTTTGCCAGAGAATACTAATGTCGTACTTGTTCTGCGGAAAAAAACAAAGAGCACAATCTGTGAAGAGAAAATGAGCCTGGTACCTTTTACCCTCAGTCTGGGCTTTGCTATCCTCTGTGACTGGATTTGGGAACAAGCCCTTAAAGCATATCTTGCCAATGAAAGAGGAAAAAAAAAAGGAGAAAGGAAAGAAAGAAAGGGAGAGAGAAAGAAAGAAGCAGTTCAGAGACCTTTTGACCCTGTCCTGTGTAAGCCAGGGAGGGAAATTCAAAAAGGCTTTTCAAACCTTTCTCTGTTCTGTCCTTTGATATGTGACATGCAATTCTCCTTACCCTCCCCCATTCATTTTCCTCTCTCCTTTTGTGGCCCTTTAAAAAATACCTAAGCTCTGAAAATAGTGGGTTGTTTTCTTTCAGTCTGTAGAATGAAACCTATCAGAAGAATAAAGAGAAATTTTAGAATAAGCACTGACCTGGGAGACAGGGTCTCAGTTTTACCACTATAGGCTGTGAGGACTTGGACAAGCCACTTAACTTCTTTGAGCCTCAGTTATAAAATAAGTGGACTCTTCCCAGTTCTGTGAAAAGCGTTGGCTGTATCAGGAAATTGTACAGAGGCCCAGGAAAGAAAGATAGTGACACTGAAAAAATATATATATGTTTTTAGCCAGAGACTTATGGGAGGGTTGTAGATAGAGTGACTTTTTCAAGGTGCAAAATCATTACTGGAAAGAGCTTTCTATTTTAACCTTTATCTACAGCCAGACCTCTATCTCAGATTTGTCTTATTGCTATCTTCAAGTATAAAGTGGCCTCACCTGACTTGCCCCGCTGCACACCTCTTTCCTGGTCAACCTCACCAGTACCTTTCACTCAGAATTTGGTAGAAAGAATAATAGTAATCTCTCTTCCACTGCTACCTGATTAGAAGCATTTTGGGGGCCACTCTGCACAACCTGTCAGAGAAGGTGGCCACTCCAGCACTCTTGCCTAGAAAAACCCATGGACGGAGGGGCCTGGTGGTCTGCAGTCCATGGGGTCACTAAGAGTCGGACACGACTGAGCGGCTTCACTTTCACTTTTCACTTTCATGCATTGGAGAAGGACATGGCAACCCACTCCAGTGTTCTTGCCTGGAGAATCCCAGGGACGGGGAGCCTGGTGGGCTGCCGTCTATGGGGTTGCACAGAGTTGGACACGACTGAAGCAACTTAGCAGCAGCAGCAACAGCACAACCTGTGGGATCTTCGTTCCCCAACCAGGGTTGGGAACCCGAGCCCTCAGCAGTGAAAGTACACAGTTCCAGCTGCTGGACTGCCAGGGAATTCCCTAGATGCATTTTTAAACTCTTAACAGAGTTGTCTGGTAAAAATTTGACTGCTAAAAACTGTGAATGGCAATTAGCATCTTTTCCCTTTTCTCTGTTCCTTTCCTTTATGATCACTGTAATAATCCCCAGTATTTGCATTCATGTTTCTAGAGAGGAGAGCAAGTGCGATTATGGTCATCTTCGTCTTTAAGGGCAGATACATCATTGATACTTCTGGATGGTGACTAATAGGATAACAAAGTCAGAGAGGACTATTTAAAGAGAAAGCAGAGGATGCTCCAATGGCAAATATTGATACATATCATGAATTTCAAGTCTCGACTTACTACTGTGGTCTGATTGACTAAACTTAAAGTTTGGGTTATGGCTTTTGAACCAATCATTTTAACACCTTCACTGAACATTTATACCTTTTCCTTTCCTCAAAGCCAAATACTTGTCAGTGGGGATACAGCCTTGGGTATAATGAGTTACCGTCCCTCTTCTTTTGGGGGAAGGTGTCAGGCATGTAGGTATTGAGTTTATTCTCTCATCTGTAGCAAGAAAAATTTGTTAGAATTTAAACTACATTTGTTAAAAAGTACCAAGAAGTAATATACCAAAGAGTGGTTATCTCAGTGCCATTGGATCATGAGGAATATTTCTGTGTGTGTGTGTCTGTGATTTTCTGTATTTTCCAAAATTTTACAGATAACACGCATGACTATTAGCATCTTTATATGAAATGTTATATTAATTAATATAATATAACATTTATACTCTTTAATAATATTAAAGAAAACATTAATTTAAAAATAAATACAATTGCCATTTTTGTTACCAAGATAAAAGTATATTTGTGTGCATGGGAAAAATAGATGCAAACATACTTTGATTTTTCTCAGTGGTGATGTTGCAAATATATTGCAGCAATTTAATGTATAGAATTAATAAAGTGATCCCCTCCTTTTTTTCCCCACCCTTTAGCAGTAACTGCAGTCACCAGTTTGGTCGCTTCAGATGCCAGTGGCCCATCAATGTGTTGCTTGGGTCCTTCTTTCTCCCTTTTTCAAAAGTAGTCGCTGATTAAATATTTTTGTGTTTTAGGAAAGCTGTATGTTATGGACTCTCTTGTAACTTTTATAAATTTAGAAAGTTGGTTGTGGTTTAATATGATAATTTTTCATCTCAAAATTATACTTGGAGTCAGGATCTTGGAAAAAAAACCCATTTGGTGGCATTAGTATTTCCAATTGTTGACATTCGGTTCTCATCATGAAATTGCTGTCAAAATGGATTGAATTCTGTACACTTGGCAGTCTTGTCTAAAAGCAAAGCCCAAGACTGGAATAACAGGAATTTACAGGTCAAGACAGAAGGGCATTTGGCAGAGTTAGTCATAAGGAAGTCTGCATGGTATACTTTACCAAAAACAGCTCACATTGCATTAAGCACTGATGTTTTAGTCACTTTAAAGAATGAATAAACAGTAGTCCAACCAAGAAGAACTAGAAAAAAATCAAGGACTTTGGAAACACAGGCTTACCTGTTAATTAAAAATCACTTATACTGTTTTGAAACAATCTGTTTTCATGTTGCTTTCTCATAGGATTATTTTCTCTATAATCAATAGCCAAGCTTGTCCATTTATTGGTTATATTTCATAGGATCAGAGAACTTTAAAGCTGGAAGGGTCTGTAGAACTTAGCCAGTTTAGCCTGAGTCGCGTGGTGAATTAGAGGGAGTGCCAGCCCTCAAATATTTAGATTCTTTCACTAATGGGCCAGCATTCTTAGTTCTTTCCACTGTCCCAGCTGCCAGTGTAAATATGTGCCTTGATTTTAAATTTTGTTTTTCAGGAATTGGAAGAGGTGCCTGAAGAAATGGATGCTAGGAGAAAACACTGGAAGGAGAAAAAGTTTGCTCCTCTTTTCAGTGCACAGGATATTCTAGACAAAGTTGCTCAGCTTGAATCTTCTTCTGAACAAATGACTTTAGATAAGACCAAGAGAATGGAAAGAATATTTAATTTGTCTAGTAGAAAGTTTCTAGAAGAAAATAAATTTAAAAGGAAAGAATTTATTTCCCAACCAAATGAAAATGAACAAGAATCAAATTTAATAGAGAGAAAGATAAACATTTCAAAGACTGAGGCAGACACAAAGTCTGTCTCCTGTGAATCATCTAATTTGGACATTGCACCTGAAGAAAGCTTTAATAGCACAGAAGAGCTTCCCACCTGGGGTACAAAGGAGTTATCAACTCCACCACAAAAAAGACAAGAAAAAGAAAATCACTGAAGGAATGTCGCCAAAACTTCGCCTGAATCTTTTGAATGAAGAACTGGAAGTGCTTGATATGAAATGCAGAAAAATTGAAGAGGAATTTGAAAGTGCAGAAAAGAACTTTTGAACTCCAAAAAGAAGTATCCACAAAATCCCTAAATTTTCAAGAAGCAGGGGTGGAAACTTCCAAGAAAGACTGGGAGCTTCAAGCTTTAAGAAATGACCTCTCTGAAAAAGCAACAAATGTTAAAAACTTAACTGAAGAGCTCCAGCAAGCCAAAGAGGTGATCCACAAGTTGAGCCTTGAGAACAAGGATTTAAAAGAAGCTGTTAGGAAGTTAAAGCGGCAGACTGAGGTTGGAAATGCATTCCTAAAAGAAGAAATGAAATTGTATTATGAATTAGAAATGGAAAAAATCCATGGGGAGCTCAATGCCATCAAGAATGAACTGAGAACAGAGAAGTCCCTACAAGCAAGAAATAACAGAGCCCTGGAGTTGCTTAGGAAACACTTTGCTTCTGTAACACCGTCAGGTACCTCTGACAACTTTATGGGGGATTTTTTTAAAACTTAAAATTAAAAAATCCTTTCATTGGGCAAATCATTGAGCCAAATCAGTGTTTCTTGTGCTTTCCTGTGTATGACTTAAAACGTGTGGGACAGGATATAGTTTTCATGTTTGGTGAATCAGGCTATCCATAAAGGCTATAGATGTTAACTTCAAAGCTTCTGCTTTCTTTTTCTAATGAATTTATTGCCTAAGTCCAAATAGAAATGAAGTTTCAGAAACCCTTATATATATATATATATATATATATATATACACACACACACACACATACATATATATATGTATGTATTTATATGTGTGTGTATATATATATATATATTTAACTCAGAGACGTATAGTGATTCACCAAGTCATTGATAAATACAAATCAACAGACATTTGTGATCTTGTGAGCAATATTTCCTTGGCACATGAATATTCTTCTGTGTTCGTTGATATTAACAATAAAAATTTCATTTATGGATACAAGTGTAACTTGTGTATGGGTCTTAAAGACTCAACAGGATACTGAAAATGTATCTGCTTTCCCTGAGATCTATCCTTAATTAGGACTAGATAAACATCTCCCCCAAGTGCAGGCTTTTCCTCATTCCTGCTGTTTTCCCCCATGCTTTCTCACGTGACCTGGCCATGGTTCCCATAGACTGGAAGACAACTTAGAGACTTGGCTGTGACCTTGGCTAGAGCCCTGATTTTGACAGCCTTGGCTTTTGCCTTTTCTTACGTTGACCAGCAAGGGGCGATGTTGACACAGTTCTTCCAAAATTCTACCGGGGAAATTTGTAAGCTTCCTGTCCAGTTTACTTCACCAGCTGGCTGAGATGGAGTGAAAGGTGTTGGATGTCAACTAGGTAGCTTTTACTGAGCTGGCTTGATTTATACAGGAATCCAGCTGTGTAAAGAGCCCAGACGATGACAGTTTCTTTTTACTTAAAAGAATAAAAATGTACTGCCTCAGGCCTTTGGTGGAGACTATGTGGAGACTGGTGGCCAGTCGATTATTGCACTTGTTTGTATCAATCAAGATTTTTTTTGTAATTGGAGCTCTATTTGCATGGTATTTTTAAGTCCAGTGAGCCAAATGTAATTACAGCCTGTGATGGTGAGATACAGTTGTAAGGGTTCAAGTATTTTCCCTCATGAGAAATTCCCAGACTGGGAGTCTAGACATTTTGAGTTCTAGGAACTGCTTTGTTGTTACTAACTAGTTAATTAACCTTCTAGACCTAAAAGTCCTCGTCTATAAAATGCAGAAGTAGATCTATCATCTAGATTCTGTTCAATTCTAACATAATGTGATTTCATCACAGTGATTTTAATCACAAGTGTAACTACCTATGAGAAAGTAAAACATGGCTTTGAAAGTGTTTAGCTCTTAATACATCAGGGGACCTACTTTACAGAGCTTCTCCTTTCAAAGGAAATGCACAAAGGCTCTTTTATAGTTTGAACATCTCCAAATACCATGTCAATAATAAATCAGGAGAGGGAGTAAATGAGGTTATTTCTTCTCCTTTCTCTTGATTCCTTTTTACTCATTAAGGTCAGGGAAGGCACTTGAATAGAGAGAAACTAGGTTGACCTAGAGTTGAGCAGAACTTGCCTGGCCTGGGAAGATTGGACTAAACTGGAAGATAATCATCTTTGGAACTTTCTGACTTCATCCTGATAACTTTACCCAGGAGCTGGCAGCCTGCTCAAAGAGGAAGCTGACTTTCAGGCTTTTAATGGTCACTGCTTCCAACCCAGGGTCTTTCCTTCCCCAACAAAGACCTTCAGCCCCTGACTGCTAGTGTGTACATAAGCTTACATGTTTAAAATATTTCACAAATTGTATTAAGATATTATGCTCCATCCTCTTAGTATATTTCAATTTTTAAAGAGGAGTTTTTACTCCAGAATTTCTATCAACCAATCACACATTGATAGTCTTTGGTGACAACTTGGTTTATCTTGCGTGTGTGTGTGTGTGTGTGTGTGTGTGTGTGTGTGTGTGTGTGTGTTTATGAGTGCTTGGGGCGTGAGGAAGGAGTGTGGTTTTGGGAGGTGCAGAAAGATAAGTGCATCACTTAGCCCAGCTCTTGGGTGGGTGGGGGCGCTTTGTATTTCTAGGATGGAACTGAAACAGTCCTGACGAGACAGCCTGGGATGGTGAGTCCCAGCAAGCTTCACCCTGTGGAAAGACCCTTTAGAAAGCCTAGATCCAGAAATAATCCAGGGAGAACAATATAAAATCACCAAGTATAGAGGGCCAAGGAGAGCCAACAGTTTGGAGCTGAGAAAGGACCATATCTTTGATGCTTTAATTTTTCAAAGCAGGGCTGCAGCAAGCTGAGAGAAAGCTGAGAAGTTGCTGTTCATCTTCATGGGCAGATGGGAAGAGCAGTGGATTGAACTGGCTTACAGAACCAGACTCAAGGCTGATGCAAATACTCTGTCCCATTGTCTCTGTAATCACACTCACTTGTGTGATTGTGAGCATTAGGTGGCCCCCAATTTAAGTCAGAACATATTGTCACTGTACCTTCTAGTCCATTGAATGAGCAATGTGGCAGTGTTTCTTAACAGGAATGACATGTCAAGCCACTTATCCCTTCAATCTGTTGGGTAAAATATTTGAAATCAGCAATACAATTGAACACCATCCCTATCAACTCCTAATTCCATAATTATTCAAAAACAAGGGCTCTAGGAATAGCTGCTCCACCTTGAGTTTACAACCCAGTTCTAGAAATATTTGCTGAGCAGTTCTTACCATAGTTAATCACTTCTAAAACATATATATACGAAGTGCTAAGTTGCTTTAGTCATGTATGACTCTTTGCGACCCCTCTGACTGCACCCCACCAGGTTCCTCTGTCCGTGGGATTCTCCAGTAAGAATATTGGAGTGGATTACCATTTCCTTCTCCAGGGGATCTTCCCGACCCAGGGATCAAACCTGCATCTCTTTTGTCTCCTGCATTGGCAGGCGGCTTCTTACCACTAGCCCCACCTGGGAAGCCCCAAATAAATAAATAACTAAATAAACAAACATCCCTGAATTTGGGACACATCTTCAAATTGATGGCATGTCATAGTATAATTGTCTGTGTTTGGTTTTTAAATCTCTCTTAGTAGTTCATAAAATAATGGTGTATCTTACAATCAGTGGGGTTTTAGATTTGATGAAATGTGGTATGAGCTAGGCCAGGGATATGGGGATAAAAGGATTTAAGAGTAAGACAGGTCTCTGACCTCAGGGACCTTACTTATGCAACTAACTAAAACAATGTGGCAAGGGCTCTCCTGGCAGTGCTAATCTAGTGCTGTGGGAGCACAGAGGAGGATCAATTAATTCTGCCTGTGGGGCTGGGAAGGACTTCATAAAGGAGGTGACATTTGAGCTGGGCCTTGAAGGATAAGAAGGATTTTTCCAGGCAAAGCATGGGGGCAGGGGCGGGGGCACTTCTGGAATGTGAATGTGGAAAGTCTATTTGGCTTCAAAGAAAACTCTTTTTAACAGCAATGAATTAGAACACTGCGATGTTACATTCTGCTGACTGTGTTTTAAAGTCCCATGAGAGATTGTGCTCCGAAAACTGCCTGGATTCCAGCTCTTTGCAGATAAACTGGAGAATGAAGTTCTCATGACATAAACACGAGATTCCAGATAACAAATTGCAGGAAAATTCTTTTTACTGGTGCCGCTATACCTGTGGCTGCCATCATTTTTGTTTTGGAAACAAAAGATCTAAGAGATTTTCTTCATAGTACCCAGCTAAGTCCACTGTGAGTGCTCCGGTTTCAAAGAGATATATGAAACAGAAATACCACAGTGGCTCCTGTCTTCAAGAAGCAGTGTAACGCAGAGATGAAGTGTCCAAACTTTGGTTTTCTACTTACTAGCCCTGTGACTGGTCAAGTTGTGTGATTCCCTGTAGCTCAATTTTCTCACTTTGCAGAATGGGGTTAATAAATAGTGTTGTCAGAAGGATAAAATGAGATCACATATAGTCAGTAAATGTCACCATCTTTATTATTATCATATAAATGTCAAGGGAAGTTGATCAAGTCCATCTGTCTCCTCCCAGCTATTATTTTCATTAAGCTTTTTACACTTAGTGACCCTCAAATCGTGTTCTCTGGAGAATTAGGATAAACTCATTCATAAGATGTGTGTCAATGATGTGTGTGATATATTTGGGAAGATGGAACAAATTGCAGGGGGAAGGGGGATATTTTGATTTTATTAGTATATGAAACCGTAAGCTAAAGTAGTGAATCTGTCATGATGGACTTTCAGGCCTCAAGACAGATCCTATAAAGGGAATTTTCTTGGGTCAGAGCTCACCCAGCCCCCTTCCAATCAGGTCAGAGTAAGGCTGGCCCCTGGCCTTGGCAGGCACGATACCAGAAGGAGGAAGAAAGCCCCGCTCTAGTGCTCCAGTGGGAAAAAGCTCATCTAGGAAGAGGGAATGGAGACAAGAGAGGCTATTATAGTATTTTCCATTTCCCCTTGGCACAGGGAGCTATGCAGCTGGGGATCCACTACTACAGCTGCTCGGATAAGAATAAATCATTGTCTTGTTTTCTGTACTCTTAAGACACTGAAGCTGTAGTTTCCCATGTATTGTAGGTGTGCCCTTCTTTCCATACTGAGTATCAAGGTGGTGTCTCCCCTGTTGAGTGGCCAGAGCTACTGTTCACACAGCCTCCTCCTCCCTCACTTTCTCTCTCTCCCTCTCATTCTCATTCTCTTCCTCACCATTGATCATACCCAACATTTGATGACTGCAACATTTCAGTGGGCTCAAGTTGCATTTCCCAGGAGACTCAGTTTATACCTGGTTCTCTGAGGATGTGTTCTGGGGTACCCTTGGCCTTTCAGCCCATCCCTGCTAACTCCACAATAGGTGTTGTCATGTATATTCCAGACCATGATAGAAGATATAACCTGAGAGATTCTTTTTTATGTCAGTAGTACTATAGCCTGCGCTTGGACTGTTGGTTGGAGACTAGTTTATTTTGTGTCAAATACTTCCATGTACCTTGTCTTCTGTAATCTGCACAAAAGTCCTTGATCATCACATGAGGAAACCAAGGCTCAAAGATATTAAATGACTTTTTCAATATCACACAATAAGTAGTGGATCTGGAATTCAAAGCCAGCTTGGCTAACTCCATATGTGATGTTTGTTCCATTATATCAGGTCACTTTTTGTACAAAAATTAATGAGCCAAACAAAGGTTCAATCACCATAGAGGTTATTTAACTTTCTCAAGGATAAACTGGTTTATTGCCACAATCCAGACTCAACTTGAGTCAACCATCTCTTAAATGGCAAGGCTGAGTAATGAAGATGCATCTGATTATTGAAGAGTCCATAAAGTATACATCTTCTGATGGTGGGTTATTAGGTCTACATGAAGGACACAGCACACAGTAACATAAATAAGAATAGTTGAAATATGAAGACCAATGGACAGCTCTCTAAAACAAGCTCCAGCACTAACAGAACCAAAGTAATAAACAACAAGGAGTCTTTCTATGCTCATCATAACTTTGGGGATTTGAGTTTTTCTTTATAATTAAAAATTACTAATCGTGTTTCACCCAATTTTTCCTTTGTATCTTTACTTCCTAAAATGTTTTCATTGAAAGATGGCTACTTTTTAAGAGAAAAATGCTCTAAGCCCCCCTTACCGCTTGGATAGTGTTAAGTATGCTTGATAATTTATATACTTCACTCTTATTCTTTCCTTGATGCTCTGGTAAATTTCTGAAAGTTCCAACGAAGGAATCATATTGTGTTTATTCATAACTAAACAGTTCTCAGAAAAAGCATTTCAATATCTCTTTATTAAAATATCTTCAATAACAGACAAAATGTTTCCTTTAGATTTACAAATTTATTCAAGATTTTATAAAACAACATGTCCCCTTCATATAATGAAGTAGAAGAAAATCTGGAGAGCTGCTCTTGACAATCATGAATGTGGGTTATGTCAGCAGTGAACCTGGAGGGCATTTCTGGTTATAAGGTAATCAACCTTTTAAAATGCATAATATATTTTATGTGGTTTTAATGAGTACAAAAAATACCTTTACATGTAGCATAAGGACTTTTCTCCCATAAAACATGAGTTATCTGAAATCTTTTCCTTTGGGTATATGTTAAGGTATGTTTATAAATAGAGCTGAGATTGAAGGGCTCCAGCTCATATGTTTGTGCCAAGGCAGGGCAGTGTACTAGAAAAGCAGGAGATGTGGAGTTTCCCTTGTTGGGTCACTGATAGAAGATGGAGTTTAGGGTCCCAGAAATTTGAGGGATCGACACCTGTAAAGGAAAAGAGGAGGAAGCAACATTGAGCAGAGAGGAATTGCCATGTGAACAGCAAAGTCTTGACAACCGGGCAGGAGCTCTGGAGTTTCATCCATCAAAGTGACCCCCATTGGGTGGAAATGGCTGGGCCTTTTGCCTCGCCAAATGCTGGTGGTCTCTGGAAGGCAGAGTGGCTCTCTGAGGATAAAGCTGTTGCTCAAAGAGCTCACAGCTAGAGATGTCTGCAGCCCTCACTCCTCCCTGTCGGGTAGAGTCCGTCCTTAAGGAGATTTGGGAGGTGCGTCTTTGCACCCACCACCCTGTCCTCCAAACTCTTTCTGGCCTCCTTCAGGCCTCTCTTTCAGAGGGTAAACTTAGAAGAGTTATGTTCGTGGGACTGACAACAACCCCCCACCTCTGCAGCTGCTCTTGGGGCTGCAATTATCACTCAGCATCTCCCTCCTTCAGCTTCTTAGGCTTCCCAGGGGCTCACTGGTAAATAACCCACCTGCCAATGCAGGAGATGTGGGTTCGATCACTGGTCAGGAAGAGCCCCTGGAGAAGGAAATGGCAACCCACTCCAGTATTCTTGCCTGGAGAATCCCATGGACAGAGGAGTCTGGCGGGCTACAGTCAGTGGGGTCGCGAAGAGTCAGACACGACAGCATGCATGCACACAGGATCTCCTTCCTTCACTCTCTAAGTCATGCTCTCCTGGTGCTACCGCCCTCTGGTGGTCTCAGTGCCTTACTGGCGGGCCTAACCCAGACTATCTTCGAAGGGAAGGAGCCCCTGGTCATTATGCCTTTCTCAGTCTGGGGCTGCTGTATCAGTCCAGCTCCTGTCGTCATTGGGCAAAAGAGAACTCACAGAGGCCCAAGTGGCCACACAGTTCCACACGAGCTTCTTCAGGGCTCTGTTGTTTAACAGCAGCCCTGCTCCTGACAATCAGAGTCCATTACCCCTTCTGTGTCACTGACCTCTCTTCTGGCCTGCTGGACACTGGACACAAGGGCCCTAAAAGGCTTAGGCAGCAGCTGTAGCTTAGAATTCAACGAGATTCTTGGGAATTCCCTGGTGGTCCAGTGGTTAGGACATGGTGCTCTCACTTCTGGGGCCCTGGTTCGATCCCTGGTCAGGGAACTAAGATCCCACAAGCTGCACAGTGCAACCAAAAGAAAAGGAAAGGAAACAAACTCAATGGGATTCTAGCTGTGTCCCCAGAGAAGGGATGCCTCCTTTGGAAACGAGGTCCTCAAGTCCTGTAGAGTTACAGGGAGGGTAAGTGCAAAGTTCCTGCATTAGGCAAGATTCAAACAGAGAAGTAGAACCATTAAGAGATTTTATTTTGATATCTATACCTATATCTTCTACATTTCTTTATCACCTATCTATCTGTCTACCTATCATCTATGGATAGAGACATCAGAAATGGTGTGACACGATGTTATATGGCATCCCATAATAAGTCCTGAAAGTAAAGTCGCTCAGTCGTGTTCGACTCTGCGACCCCGTGGACCGTAGTCTACCAGGCTCCTTGGTCCATGGAATTTTCCAGGCAAGAGTACTGGTGTGGGTTGTCATTTCCTTCTCCAGGGGATCTTCCCAACCCAGGGATTGAACCCGGGTCTCCCGCACTGCAGGCAGACGCTTTACCATCTGAGCCACCAGGGAAGGCTTGAGACATTACTTTGCCAACAAAGGTCCGTCTAGCCAAGGCTATGTATGGATGCGAGAGTTGGACTGTGAAGAAAGCTGAGCGCCAAAGAATTGATGCTTTTGAACTGTAGTGCTGGAGAAGACTCAAGAGTCCCTTGGACTGCAAGGAGATCCAACCAGTCCATTCTAAAGGAGATCAGCCCTGGGATTTCTTTGGAAGGAATGATGCTAAAGCTGAAACTCCAGTACTTTGGCCACCTAATGCAAAGAGTTGACTCACTGGAAAAGACTGATGCTGGGAGGGATTGGGGGCAGGAGGAGAAGGGGATGACAGAAGATGAGATGACTGGATGGCATCACTGACTCGATGGACGTGAGTTTGAGTGAACGCCAGGAGTTGGTGATGGACAGGGAGGCCTGGTGTGCTGTGATTCATGGGGTCGCAGAGAGTCGGACATGACTGAGCGACTGAACTGAACTGAATAAGTCCTGAGAAAGAAGTTGCAGGCAGGAGAGTGAAGCCCATACTTGACATCTGTGTCTATTTCTATGAGAATGACCCATTGGCCCTTTCAAGATGGAAAGGAAATAATGTTGTGAGCTTGCTACCAGGTGGCCAGTTGGCCTCAAGGAATAGTGCCATCTTGAGGGCTTTGTGTTGGTCTCTGTATGTGGCACGTTGAACATTCTGCAGTAGCATTAGCAAGATCAGCCTTCGTAAGCAGGAGTCCATGCTGTTGGAGCCATGTGTAGCTTCTCTGTCTGCCACTGTGGGCACTGTGTTCATGTGCCCATCTTGCCATCATTGGGGTGGCCAGTAACAAAGACTGGCTGATGTCAGCTGCCCAGGTCGTTTTGTTTACTTGGTTATTCAGTGCCTCCTCTGAGCAGTACGCTCTCTGGTGGATGTTAATATGTGATGCAAAGATCTTCACAAGTAGAGCCAATTCTCACATGTCCGTTCACATGCTTCTGTCTCAGATCTCCTTGTTCCTCATCTACCAGGCTTTTTCCTTCCAAACCCCTAACCAACTATTCAGAACCTTCACCACTGACCATCAGTGTATAAATATTTTAACCTAGAGCTACTTCTCTTTCCACCCGAAGTGGGTGATTAAGTATATCACCCAAATCACTGCCCATTGGCAGGACTTAAATGCGACACTCTCTTTCAAGTCCCCCATCCCCCGAAGGAGGCTAATACAGCTACCATCCATTTTTCACTTCTGCCCACGTAGTGATCCAACCCATCTGTAAACCAGGCTTTTCCCTCCTCCTCCAGTTCATCTGATGGGGTTCCCCACAGAGCTGTTGGCATGAACTGAGGGAGGTGCTCTGTACAGCAGTGGTACGTGCCTTGGGCATCGGAGCTACCTGAGCTGGCAACTTGCTTATGCCCTTTAGTACTGTTCATGATCACCCTTGGATACCTCCCTTTAATCTTGTAATGAATTGTTGCTGGGTCTGCCTGACCTTATGATTTAATGGACCCAATAAGACCCAGTTTATGATAGATAATTCTAGTTGCATGGTTACTTCGTGTCCCGTGGTCAAGTGTTTCATCTTCTCCAGGGCCCAGCAGCATACCAGGAGCTGTTTTTCTAAAGGCATGTGACTCTCTTCTGCAGATGGCATGGCTTTGTTCCAGAACCTCGTGGGCCTGCATTGTATTCTCCCATGGGGGTTTGCCATGGATTCCATACTATGTCTTTCCCACCGCTGATCCCTCTGATTCCATGTGATCTGCCAAGATCGCATGGCTGAGCAGCATGCATGACAGCCTGGACCTGCTACAAAGCCCTTCACTGATCTGGGCCCCAGTCATTGCTGGTGTGTGTTGCCTTGTCCCTTGGGATGGAGTAGAATCTCTGGATGTGAGATACACTACCTCTACAACCCAAGAAGACCCACCAGAGGTCATGATTCCTTCTCTTGTGGCAAGAGGTACAAGTGTAAGAAGTTGTCTTTTGCTTTGAAAGGGATGCCCCAGCAAATTCCTGGATACTGGACCTCTAAATATTTTATGGATCTGGTAAACGTCTGAATCTTTGTAGGGTTCATCTGCCATCCTCAGGAGTACATGCATCTTACCAAGAAGTGGAACAATAGCTCCCTGTTGCTCTTCTAGTCTGATCAATGAAATATTGTCAATGTAGTAGGCTAGTGAGATGTTCTGCAGGATTCCCAGAAGGTTCTGATCTCTTCAGGCTAAATTATGACAGAGGATAGCAGAGCTAATATAGTCCTGGGACAAAGCTTTTAGTGTGGGACTTCCCTGGTAGCACAGTGGATAGGCATCTACCTGCCAGTGCATGGGACACAGGCTCGATCCCTGGTCCAGGAGGATTCCACACACCGTGGAGCAACTAAGCCCGTGTGCCACAACTACTGAGCCCATGTTCTAGGGCCCACAAGCTGCAACCACTAAAGCCCATGTGCCTAGAGCCTGTGCTCCACAACAAGAGAAGCCACCACAATGAGAAGCCCATGCACTGCAATAAAGAGCAGCCTCCACTCACTGCAACTAGAGAAAGGCCTCGCAAAGAAATGAATTTCTGCCAGAACCCCCTCAAAGAACCCCCAACAACTGTAAATGTGTATGCTATTTCCTATTCCATTTTATTTTATTTTATTTTATTTTGCTACCCAAACCCAACTTTATTCTTGTCTCCCACCACCCCTCCAACTTTTTTTCATTCAGAGAAAAGCTGTGGCAAGCCTGTGACTTACGGCTCATTCTCAGTTCACAGATTCTTAGGATCAGTATAAGATACAAACCCAATCTCAAGTGATTACAACATCTAATCCTATGTAACAATAAATAATCTGCACCTCTTCTGGCTTTAGCTGTTTCCACCTCTCAGCTCTGTCCCATTAAAGTCAAGAAGCCTGCACTGGAGAAGGGGAGGGGATGATCTCTAGGCTCTCTGCTCTTCTCTTCTCTGCACCTAATAGCTGCTGACTGCTCTGGGCCCAACTGCAGAGAAGGAAGGGGATAAGACAGCTTTTGCCCAGTTGGGTATTTTTGGGTCCCATGGGCCTCACAGATTTAAAGGGGCATCTTGCTGTCCTTTTCTGCAGTCCCCTTTACCCTGGGTGGGTGCAGCTGTATTCTGGGTGGTATCCTACAGTTCCCTCCTTAGTCCAGAGGGCACACTCCTAACCTCTCTGTGCTTCCTTACCTCTTCAGTGGTCCTGCTGGACAGCACTCTAGACCACCTGATGCTTCCCCCTGCTACAAGGTGCACAGGATACCCTCCTGCATGGTTCACTTCAGCAAATTCTAGAAACACAGACCAATGCAAAAGCAGCAGCACACCCTTGGCTCCACCATTGAAAGGGAGCCTCTGCTCGCCATCTGCATTTCCAGGGCAGGAGTCAGACTCCAGGTGTACCATTTCTTGGCTTTAGGAATAAATACCTCAAGCTTCCTGAATGCTCCCAGTGGAGTCTCCAGTCAGACTCTTTCCCACTCTCATTTACCTCTTACTACGACCGCCACTCCTTCATCCTATTCTCAAATTGTACCTTAAACTGATGTCATTGTTGCTTAAACAGCCAGTATGCTGCTTTTTCTTAAGGGAGTATACACTGTTCTTTCTTCAGTCTAGGCTTTCAATATCAGACATTGAAGACCAGGCTTCAACGAGAGATGGTCCTGAAGCTGATAATGGAGCAGTGATGACCCACACTCAGAAGTCCTGCTTTCAGAATTGATGGAAAAACAGGTGGAGGCTGACCTTAGATAGGGGGAGTTGGGGGCCTGAGTCAGACCCAGAAAGATGTTTATTCAGGTGGCTGGAGCCAGAACAGGCAAAGAAAGAATCCAAATTTTAAGTAAGGGAAGGAAAGCAAAAGAGGGAGGAAGGCAGACCCTATTCCTTTTCCTATTCCTATTCCATTTTAATGCTAATTCTTTTTGATTCTCCTTTCTGATTGGAACAGAAAATAAAGTATTTGCCAAATCAGTGGCCATAAGGAGGTATTTAAGGTTATCACATCTATCACAGCTGATGTGATTGGAGCTACTACTTAGTTGAACTTGTGGTGGTCTACAGTCCTATCCCAGCTAATGTCTGCAGGCACAAGACTGGCAAATAGAAATATGATGAGAATCACCACCCTGCAATCCTTTAGAACCTTAAGGGTGGTATTAATCTCTACAAGCCTTTCTGCAATGTGACAATTTATTGTCACAGCCAAGCAGGGGTGGTGTGGCGCTGGCGGTTCAGGATCAGAGGTTTCCACTTGCCTTCCCCACTGTGATAACTCTTATCTCACTGGCCAAGGACACAAAGTGGTAGTTGTGCCAACTACCTAATTGTACCCTGGGAGACTGGAGTGATGACCACAGAGTTCTTGCACCCACGGACCTTCCATGAACTGGATCTTGCCCAGAACTCCACGTATGACCTGGGCCTCATATGTTCCCCCTTTGACTGGAGGCTATGATGATATTTTGAGTATCTGGGTATCTATGTCAACTCAGACCCTATGTACTCTAGTCCTCAAAATATCTAAGTGTGCTCTTTCTCCAGTACACAGTTACCCAAATAAATGACCAGAGGTCCCTTTGCAGAAGGGGAATCACTATAGTGGATACTTGCTGTGATATTGCAGGGTCCTTTCTCTGAGAGATTCAGCCAGGTCTTATGTCAGTGAGTCAAAAACTGAATTGGGTCTGGAAACTGGACAGGGGATCATGATTTTTTTTTTTTTTTTGAAACAACAGGCCTTGGTCTCCCCAGACTGTTTCTGTTATCACAAATGGAGTAGCAATAGTGCCTGTAAAATTTCCCCTAGGGATGCTACGTTCTGTTCATCATCTCCATAGCTCTGTGGGTTGGACCCCGTGGCTGCCAGTGTGAACTTGGTTATACTACAATAACTGCAAACTCCTGGCGTCTGGTGATTAAGCACCACAACCTGGCTTCTGTTGTCATGAGTTTTTTCATATATAATGCTATCAGTAACCTAAGTTTATGACAGTTTTTTCTCAGACCTGGATGGCAAAGGAGGCCACCACTGAACTCTTGAGTGATTTTGGCGTCCATCTCACCTGAGCATTCCTGACAGCTTTGTTAAATAGTGTGCTCTCTGGCTCTTCCTATGGAAGACAAACTTTTCTGCTGGTTCTTGTGGTTGGACGTGGGGGTGTCCATTCCAGCATGCCCACTTCCTTGAGCCTTATAATCCCATCCTCAACTATTTGCCACCACAGTAACTGACATTTCAAATCCATACAGCATAGGCTATCACATTTTCCTTCTAGGAGCCATCCTAATAGAAAATTTACACCACTTCCTGGGGTCCATAACAAGGTGTTATACCTGTATTTCAGGAAAGTACTCAATAAACTCAGTTACATTTCTCTGAGTTTATCCACCCCCACATCGATCAGCCAACCTCAAAATTCAATCTTATGTATATTCTCCCTTCTCCTGCTGACACACACCAGCTACCTCTTGCAGCTTCTTCGGAGTATAGTCCTTTTCCTCCATTATCAGACCCAGTGCATCTGGGTTATGTTTAGACTTATCCTGTATTCACAGCACCATTTGTTGCAGAGACTAGCCTTTGCCCACTGTGTGCTCTTGACACCCTGGTCAAAGATGACTTGGCTGTATATGTATGAGTTTATTTCTGGGTTCTCTATCCTGTTCCATTGATCTATGTATCATTTTTATGCCAATACCATACTATTTTGATTACTATAGCTTTGTTATATAGTATGAAATCAGAACACATGATGCCTCCAGGCTTGCTCTTCTTTCTCAAGATTGCTTTGGCTATTGGGGGTCTTTTGTGTTTCCATATGAATTTTAGGATTGTTTTTTTCTATACTTCTGTGGGACTCTGGAGCAACCAATGATGACCTAAGTGCTCTGTTATCAAGCCAAAATAGCTACACCTTTATAATCCTACCTCTCTTGAGTGAACAGATGCAGGCTGTCTCAGAAAAGGTGCGATCTGGCTGTGAGGTAACTCTCTATAGCTGTGGAAGGAGCTGACAGCTGGAGGCTGTTTGCTGACTGGACTCCCCCACAGCTAGGCAGGATTTCCTTCCTCGAGGTGGACTTCTTTGTGTCTATCACAGAGAAGACGAGGAGGATCTGAGTCCTGACTCACTGTGTGACACCAGACAAAGTTCTACATTGCTGATTCTTTATGGAAATACCTCCCTTGTGGGGTTGTTATGGGAAGATTAAAGGAAGCAATACACATATGATATCACTTTGTAAACTCTAAGGTGTATTATAAATCTCCACATGCAAAAAAGTCCACATTAACTGGGATTCATAGGGTTTTTCCTTTCTCTGAACTACTTCCACTTCTTTCAGTCTCCTAAATTAAGGTGATGCACTGAATAAAGTCTTATCCAGCATTTTTCCTGTATTGGGGTATTTAATATCCTTTCATGTGAAGATCCATGTTTGACTTAATATGGATATCCAATAGTGCCTAATACAGAGCTTTGTTTGTTGTTGTTTAGTCACTAAGTCATGTCCAACTCTTTTGGACTATAGCCCACCATACTCTCTGTCCATGGGATTTTCCATGCAATAATGCTGGAGTGAGTTGCCACTTCCTTCTTGAAGGGATCTTCCTGACCCAGGGATCAAAAGTCTCCTGCACTGCAGGCATATTCTTTAATTCTGAGCCACCTTGGAAACCCAACACAGAGCTTGGCACTCAATAAATATTTGCTCAATTAGTGAGTGAATGCGAAAAGTTGTGCCCACTTTTAGAGAAGACAGAAAATGTAATCAGAAATGAATAATTATCTGGACAATTAGATTAAATAATAAAGCCATATTTTATTTTCATGATATAGCTACATTAGTAGACCAACAGGTTGTGAAATCCTTTAGTTTGAATATGCCATTACCAATGGGCTGAGAATTTCCCATCAGATGGGTCCTGCATGGTCTGAGACAACAGTCATTGGCTTCCTTGTAACAGGCACAAATTGTTAGCAGTATTTACCTGGTGGCTTTATAATCATGTTCATGCAAGTAAGCTCTTGTTTAGGTAGACAATGCTTCTTTCTATCGTATGAAGATCCTATGTGATCATGTACATAAGAAGCTTTGTAAATGACTGTGTACATGCTTTCATTTCCATTAATATTATTTTCTGACCAATCAGTCCCTCCCTGAAAGATAATTTCAAGCCACTGTCAAGAAGTCCTTTCTGGAGTTTTGTGGTGGTACAGTGCATAGGAGTCAGCCTGCCAATGCAGGGAAGATGGGTTTGAGCCCTGGTGTGGGAGGATTCCATGTGCAGTGGAGTGGCTGGGCCCATGCATCACAACTACTGAGCCCACAATCGATAGCCTGTGGGCCACTACTCCTGAGCCCAAGTGCCGCAATTACTGAAGCCTGTGTGCCTAGAGCCTGTGCTCTGCAATAGAAGAGGTCACCACAATGGGAAGCTGCACACCACAACAAATAGTAGCCTCTGCTCGCCGCAAGTAGAGAAAGCTTGCCCATAGCAACAAGACTCAGCATAACCATAAATAAATAAAATAATTTTTAAAGTCCTTTCCTTGAGGCCTTGCCCAAAAGTGTCACTTTCTCACTGAAGGCTGGACTTTAAGTAATTTCCTCTTTCTTTCCTATTAAAACATGAGCTCCTTGATTATCACAGTACAGATATTCAATAATATTTGTTGAATGACTAAGTGACTGAGTGAAATATTTTTTAAAGGCAATTTAAAAAAGATGTCTATTGCTAAATAGAAGGCCTCATTTGTTCCCATTCTATTAAGTGTTCCGGTTCCAAGAGAACAACTGAACTGCTTTTTTTCACTCTAAGCTTTCCCCAAGTTTCATAGAACTTTACATAGGAACTTTTTCATTTTTATGTATGATTTCAGTTTTATTTATGTTATTATATATACGTATATGAAAAGAGAAATACACACATATAGGGAGAGAGTCAACCTATGTTACAGTCAATATATTTGCATCTTTTTCTGCTTAAAATTTTCTGATTAAATTTTCTATACAAAGTCATTGCCAATTAATATGGCAATAATTACATAGAGCTTAAATAACCAAAATACATTTAGAAAGCTATAGTCTTGCAACCCCTCCTTCTCCAAAACTGAATAATTAGCAATGTCATAACTTGCATGTATATATAGTATTTGAAAAACAATATCTCAAATCAAGTATAAAAGTATCCATACCACTCACTTTGAATCACAATATTCCCATTACTTTGTATAGTGTTTATACATAGATTATAATAGCTTCTGAAATACTAGTTGTTTAATTATTGTTACCTTTGCTGAACAGTGTGACATTATAGAAATTGTTTTGGTTTTATTATGGAAAATTTCAAACATACAGAAAAGTAGGCAATAATATAATGAACCCCCACAGATACATCACTCAGCTTCAATAGTTACTAGCACATAGCCCAACTTGTGTCAAATATATTTCCTCCATTCTTCCTCACCCAACTCCGACAGGATAATTTTAAAGCAAATCCTAGACAGCATATCATTTCACCAATAAATGCTTCAGTTTCTAAAAACTATTTTGAAAGAAATATTTGCCATGTCGTGTTTGTTTACTGTCATCTATAACAATATTAATCTCCTTGAGGGAAATGTATAATCAAATATTCTCAACAAGGCAATATTGGAATTTAATCCTGTATTCTTTCTTTGTTTTATCTTTGGCTGCACTGGGTCTTCATTGCTGCAAGCAGGCTTTCTCTACTTGTAGCTCATGGGCTTCTCATTGCAGTGACTCCTCGTTGCTAGGCACACAGGCTTCAGTACTTGTGGCACATGGGCTTAGTTGCCTCATAGCACGTGAGATCTTCCCAGACTAGGGACAGAACCAGTGTCCTTTGCATTGCTAGACAGATCTTCACCACTGGACCACCAGGTTCAATCCATGGTCAGTGAACTAAGATCCTATATGCCGTGTACAGTAGCCCACCTCACCAAAAAAAAAAAAAAAAAAAGGCAGCTTAAATGAAAACAACACATATATTTATTATCTCACAGTTCCAGGAATCCAGGCTTGGTTTAGCTGAGTCCTTCGCCTCAAGGTCTCTCACAAGGTGCAATCAAAATGTTGACTGGTGCTGGGGCCTCTTCTGAGACTCAACTGGGGAAGGATCCATTTCTAAAATCTCACAGTTTGCTGTCAGGGTTTATTTACTTGTGGTCTCTGTTGGACTGAGGGACTCGGTTCCTGGCTGTCTGCTGGCCAGACACTCACCTCATTTTCTTGTCACCTAAGCTTCCTAATATGGCTGCCTGCTTCACCAAAGTGCTGAGACAGCAAGAGAGAGTCTGCTTAGCAAGACAGAGGTTACCAGTTTACGTAACATAATCATGGAAGTGACACCCAGAGCCCCTGCCACATTCTACTGGTTAAAAACAGGTTTCAGACCACACTTGAAGGGCAACAATTACACAAGGTGTGAATACCAGGAGATGAGGGTCATTGGGAGCATCTGAAAGCCAGCATGTCACACCTCAGACCTAGAGTGACAGATAAAATCAAGGTTCAAAACAACCTTCAGAGTGGGGTCCAATCACTCAGGAGCAGGGCTCTATTAAGATTGACTGTGGCCAAGAGGTGAACTGGGTACAACAAAAGGCCTCTTAGACAACCTCCACTAATCTGACTAGCTGAACTCACAGATACTTGCCAGTCTCTGTGGATGTGCTCACTAATGCCTGAGTTGCCTGCCTACAGGAGTCACCTGCCTGTGGAAGGCTTCCCAAGGTCAGCCCCGAGCACTCCCACCTCGTCCACTGGGGTAGTATACCTTCCACAAGTCAGTTCAGTCTGTCCCTCTTTTGGACCATTCAGGCTGCTATAACAAAATATCACAGGCTGGGTGGCTTATAAACAATGAATTTTTCCTCACACTTCTAGAAGTTGGAAGTCCAATGTGAATGAGCCAGAACGGTCTCATTCTACTGAAGGCCCTTTTCTAGGTTGCAGACTGCTAGCCTGCCGTCTATGGGGTCACACAAAGTCGGGCATGACTGCCGTGCCTTAGCAGCAGCAGTAGCAGCTTCTCACTGTGATCTCACATGGTGAAAAGGGTGAGTGAGCTCTCTGGAGCTCCTTGTGAGTGAAAGTCGCTCAGTTGTGTTCAACTCTTTGCGACCTGACCCCATGGACTATGCAGTTCATGGAATTCTCTAGGCCAGAATACTGGATTGAGAGCTCCTTGTATAAGAGCACTAATTTCATTCAAGAGGGTTCCAACCTCATGACATAGTCACCTCCTACATCACCTTAGGGGTAAGAATGTCCATATATGAATTTTGGAGGGACACATTCAGACAAAAGCAGTCCCCTAACCCCTAATAACACTAGTTATTGTAATTGTAACTAAATATTACATAAATTGAATAGATATGGCTGTAAAAACATATTATAAAAGCTAAGTTTAATGATTATAGAAACTGTTAAAAGACAAATAGCTAAAATATCATTGTCAGTTTAGTTGTGGTTGAGATATCAGCAAAGATGGGAAAACATACGAAAATCTAGAAATATTCTGCCCTCAGATTTCACTACTCATATCTCTGAAAGTGAAAGTGAAGTCGCTCAGTCGTGTCCGACTTTTTGTGACCCCATGGACTGTAGCCCTCCAGGCTCCTCCATCCATGGGATTATCCAGGTAAGAATACTGGAGTGGGTTGCCATTTCCTTCTCCAGGGGATCTTCCTGACCCAGGGATTGAACCCAGGTCTCTCACATTCCAAGCAGATGCTTTAACCTCTGAGCCACCAGGGAAGCCCCCAACTCATATATCTAAGTCCTTTATTTGTTTTGAATAAACAGACACTGGAAATCAGATGCTGCATAAATGTGCTATTTAAACAAGAAGGATAAGGAGAAAAACCCATCAGCATATTCATGTTCGGGGGAAAAAAAAATACATTGGCCTTAAATCAATAGATTGGTGAGCAAGTGTACAGGTTTTAAGATAGGATAAAATGTTCATGTATCCTTTTTCCTTTTTGGAATGATTTTGTAGTTAGCATATATTGATCTCTATCAGAACTGGCTGTTGACAGTCTCCTCATGTATTCCATGGGCATCCCAGGGGAGAGCTGGCTTCCCACCCACCTTCTGCTGTGCTCTTCTTCCAAGTGGTCCCATGCTTGCTTGGGCCTCTGACTTCCATTTCCTAGCACCAAGTGGTTGGTGTTCCCTGCCATATAGGTGATTTCACTCACCCATAGGTATGGGTGGCTGGAGATCCGACTGACTGCCATGCAGATCAAGAATCCTGCTTCTCTCAGCTCATGATGTTTCTCAAGGCCTGTGACTGATTGGAGCCTTTCAGGTGCTTGGCAAACTACAGCTGTGGCTCCTTCCAAAAGCCAAGGGTCTGAAAACAGAAACCCGAAGGAATTCACATCCAGCTGTGTTTACCTGAATCTGCCAGGGAGACCTGCTACCCTCTCCTTATCTGTCCTAATTGCTCCTTTCTTTTTTTGTTGACAGTTTTATTCATATAACTTCCTAATACATATAATTCTCTCATTTAATATGTACAATCCAGTGATTTTTACTAGATTCATAGGCTTGTGCAACCATCACCACTGTCTAATTTTAGAAAATTTTCATTATCCCAAAAGCAAAACCTGTACTGATTCAGCAGTAGTTTCCCATTTCCTATCCCCCACCTCTAAGCAAATACCAATCTGCTTTGTCTCTACTGATTTGCCTATTCTGGGTATGTTATGTCAATGGAAACATTGTTTTCTTTCATCGCACATAATGTTTCTGAGGTTCATCTAGACTGCAGCATGTATTAGTACTTTATTCTTTTTATGGCTGAGTAATATCTCCAGTGTATGGATATACCACTTCTTGTTCATCTGTTCATCTGTTGTGAACATTGTAGTTTCTACTTTTTTGGCTATTATGAATAATGCTGCTGTGAACATTAAAGTACAGGTTTCTATGAGGACGTATGCTTTCGTTTCTTAGGAGAATTGCTAGGTCATATGGTAACTCTAACTTGTCAAGGAACTGAGGATGCATTTCATAGAAAATTGATTATTAATTTTCAGCATGTAAATTTTTTACTTCATGGATCAGTCACCAGCCAGTTTAATTTCACACTTGCATCTCTGTTATTCATATGTTCCATGATCATTTGGTGTCTTCTCAGGGAATAAAAGGAAATTTAATTATTGGTCTGATCACAAGTAGAATTAGGCAACTGAAAACAACAAAATATATATATATATTTTGATTAATTAGTTGCCATTACTCCTTAATTTACTTTTTAAAAATTGTTTTCAGGAAGAGATAAAGGGAGTAAGGAACTTGCAGACAGAAGTTAACCAGATATACCCAGGTACAATCTAAGATTTCTCCCATAAACCTCTTCAGGAGTAGTTTTGAGATCCATGAATTTGCTGCTTGATTCAGGGAGCTCAAATCCAGTGTTCTGTGACAACCTAAATTGGATGGGATGGGGTGGGAGTGGGATAAAGGTTCAAGAGGGAGGGGACATATGTGTACCTGTGACTGATTCATATTGATATATGGCAGAAACCAGCACAATATTGTAAACCAATTATTGTCCAATTGAAAATAAATTTAAATAAATAAGACATAATAGAAAAAAAGAAAACTATTAAGAGTTTTTAAAAAGTAAACTCATTTCAAAATGGCCTATATAGGAATGGACTCTAAAAAAAGTGCATATATGTATAAGTTTTGCTGTATAGCAGAAACTAATACAACACTATTAATAAGCTATACTCCAGTAAAAATTAATTTTAAAAAGTTTGATAACATATATTTGAAAAGTTGCTTGCATTTTGAAAACAGAAAAGAAATAGAAACCAGGTAAAATATATTTTAAGCAAGAGACTCAAAAATATTTTTTGAAAACAAGAGGAGTCAGAAGAACCAAGGGGACTATAATAGTGAATATATTTAAGAGTTTATAAATTTCATTCAAAACAAGGCTTCATTTGTTGTTGTTTTTTTAAATATGTGATTTGAGGTGCTATTTTCATTTTCAAAAGACAACCACTTTCAAAATATTTAAACAAATCTTGACTGTATTTACCATGATATTTCCAAATAATATTATATGCATATTATTGTTTCTTGATTCATTCATTTAAGACATTATCCATTCTCTTTTCTTTTTCTTGGTAAAAGTATATATTGAAAGTTTATTATGTTCATTGTGCTAGAGCTTAAATGTAACATTAAAAAAGAAACCATGGTTTATCAAGGTTTGTATACTTTTAAGGTCTTTATAATTTAGGAGCTGAGTCAAGAATACAAAAGTTAATACATTAAAAATACAATTATTATAATTGAATGTGAGGCATATACATTTTCTAGCACTATTCCCTAAATACCTCTTGCGTTATCTTGATTTTCTTAACAAAGTCTTTTTTTGGCTGTGCTGGGTCTTCGCCCCTGCATGGGGCTTCTCCAGTTCTGGCAAGCGGCAGCCATTCTCTAGTTGCAGTGCATGGGCTTCTCATGGCAATGGCTCCTCTTGCTGTGAAGCACAGGATCTAGGTGCTCGAATTTCAGTAATTGCAGCATGTGGGCTCAGTAGTTGTGGCTCTCGGGCTCTAGAGCACAAGCTCAATAGTTGCTCTGAGGCATGTGGAGTCTTCCTGGATCAAGGACTGAACCTGTGTTTCCTACATTGGCAGGCAGATTCTTTACCACTGAGCTACCAGGGAAGCCCTGTGTGTGTGTGTGTGTGTGTGTTTTTAATAGACTTTACATTTTAGAGCCATTTTATGTTTACAGCAATAGTAAGCAGTAGGTACAGAGATTTCCCATATACCTCCTATCTCCATGCATGCATATCCTCTCCCATTATTTACTTCCCCCACCAGAGTGGTACATTTGTTACAAATGATGAACCGACACTGAAATATAATCATCCAAATCCATAGTTTACATTACCATTCACTCTTGATAGTATATATTTTATGAGTTGAGACAAATGGATAATAATATGTATCCACCATTATAGAATGATACAGAATATTTGTGCCTGGATGCTCAGTCACTTCAGTCATGTCCAACTCTTTGCAACCCTATGGACTATAGTCCACCAGGCTCCTCTGTCCATGGGGTTCTCCAAGCAAGACTACTGGAATGGGGTTGTCATGCCCTCCCCCAGGGGGTCTTCCCGATCCAGGAATCGAACCTGGGTCTCCTGCCTTGCAGGTGGATTCCTTACCCACTGAGCCACCGGGAAGCCCACAGAGTATTTTCACTGTCCTAAAAATCCACTGTACTCTGCCTATTCATCTATCTTCCTCTCACCCCTGCCCCAATCCCTGGCAACTACTGATTTTTTTTTACTTTCACCTTTTACAAAATGTCAAATAGTTGGAATTATATATTATGTAACCTCTTAAGATTGACTTCTTTCACTTGGTAATATGTATTTAAGCTTTCTTCATGTCTAATAATGTCATTACTCATTAGGGAAATGCAAATCAAAATCACAGTGAAATACCACTTCACACCCACTAAGATGGCAATAAACAAAAAGAAGGATGATAACAAGTATTGGTAAAGATATGGAGAAAATTTGAAACCTCATACATTGCTGGTATGAAGCAAAATGGTGCAGCTGATTTGGAAAACCATCTGACAGTTCCTCAAAAAGTTAAATATATTTATTACGTGACCTAGCAATTCCACTTCTAAATAAACATCCAGTTCAGTTCAGTTCAGTCACTCAGTCGTGTCCGACTCTTTGTGACCCCATGAATCACAGCACGCCAGGCCTCCCTGTTCATCACCATCTCCTGGAGTTCACTCAGACTCACGTCCATCGAGTCCGTGATACCATCCAGCCATCTCATCCTCGGTCGTCCCTTTCTTCTCCTGCACCCAATCCCTCCCAGCATCAGAGTTTTTCCAATGATTCAACTCTTCCGATGAGGTGGCCAAAGTACTGGAGTTTCAGCTTTAGCATCATTCCTTCCAAAGAAATCCCAGGGCTGATCTCCTTTAGAATGGACTGGTTGAACCTCCTTGCAGTCCAAGGGACTCTCAAGAGTCTTCTCCAACACCACAGTTCAAAAGCATCAATTCTTCTGCATTCAGCCTTCTTCACAGTCCAACTCTCGTATCCATACACGACCACAGGAAAAGCGATAGCCTTGACTAGACAGACCTTAGTCGGCAAAGTAATGTCTCTGCTTTTGAATATGCTGTCTATATTGGTCATAACTTTCCTTCCAAGGAGTAAGCATCTTTTAATTTCATGGCTGCAGTCACCATCTGCAGTGATTTTGGAGCCTCCAAAATTAAAGTCTGACATTATTTGCACTGTTTCCCCATCTATTTGCCATGAAGTGATGGGACTGGATGCCATGATCTTCATTTTCTGAATGTTGAGCTTTAAGCCAACTTTTTCACTCTCCTCTTTCACTTTCATCAAGAGGCTTTTTAGTTCCTCTTCACTTTTTGCCATAAGGGTGGTGTCATCTGCATATCTGAGGTTATTGATGTTTCTCCCGGCAATCTTGATTCCAGCTTGTGCTTCTTCCAGCCCAGCGTTTCTCATGATGTACTCTGCATATAAGTTAAATAAGCAAGGTGACAATATACAGCCTTGACAAACTCCTTTTCCTATTTGGAACCAGTCTGTTGTTCCATGTGCAGTTCTAACTGTTGCTTCCTGACCTGCATACAGATTTCTCAAGAGGCAGGTTAGGTGGTCTGGTATTCCCATCTCTTTCAGAATCCTCCACAGTTGATTGTGATCCACACAGTCAAAGGCTTTGGCATAGTCAATAAAGCAGAAATCGATGTTTTTCTGGAACTCTCTTGCTTTTCCCATGATCCAGCGGATGTTGGCAATTTGATCTCTGGTTCCTCTGCCTTTTCTAAAACCAGCTTGAACATCAGGGAGTTCATGGTTCACGTACTGCTGAAGCCTGGCTTGGAGAATTTTGAGTATTACTTTACTAGCATGTGAGATGTGCAATTGTGCGGTAGTTTGAGCATTCCTTTGCATTGCCTTTCTTTGGAACTGGAATGAAAACTGAGCTTTTCCAGTCCTGTGGCCACTGCTGAGTTTTCCAAATTTGCTTGCATATTGAGTGCAGCACTTTCACAGCATCATCTTTCAGGATTTGAAACAGCTCAACTGGAATTCCATCGCTTCCACCAGCTTTGTTCGTAGTAATGCTTTCTAAGGCCCACTTGACTTCACATTCCAAGATGTCTGGCTCTAGATTGGTGATCACATCATCATGATTATCTGGGTCATGAAGATCTTTTTGTACAGTTCTTCCATGTATTCTTGCCACCTCTTCTTAATATCTTCTGCTTCTGCTAGGTCCATGCCATTTCTGACCTTTATCGAGCCCATCTTTGCATGATATTTTCCCTTGGTATCTGTAATTTTCTTGAAGAGATCTCTAATCTTTCCCATTCTATTGTTTTCCTCTATTTCTTTGCATTGATCGCTAAAGAAGGCTTTCTTATCTCTTCTTGCTATTCTTTGGAACTCTGCATTCAGATGCTTATATCTTTCCTTTTCTCCTTTGCTTTTCTCCTCTCTTTTCACAGCTATTTGTAAGGCCTGTCCAGACAGCCATTTTGCTTTTTGCATTTCTTTTCCATGTGGATGGTCTTGATCCCTGTCTCTTGTACAATGTCACGAACCTCATTCCATAGTCATCAGGCACTCTATCTATCAGATCTAGTCCCTTAAATCTATTTCTCACTTCTACTGTATAATCATAAGGGATTTGATTTAGGTCATACTTGAATGGTCTAGCGGTTTTCCCTACTTTCTTCAATTTAAGTCTGAATTTGGTAATAAGGAGTTCATGATCTGAGCCACGGTCAGTGCCTGGTCTTGTTTATGTTGACTGTATAGAGCTTCTCCATCTTTGGCTGCATAGAATATAATCAGTCTGATTTCGGTGTTGACCATCTGGTGATGTCCATGTCTATAGTCTTCTCTTGTGGTTTTGGAAGAGGGTGTTTGCTATGACCAGTGTGTTCTCTTGGCAAAACTCTATTAGTCTTTGCCCTGCTTCATTCCGCATTCCAAGGCCAAATTTGCCTGTTACTCCAGGTGTTTCTTGACTTCCTACTTTTGCATTCCAGTTCCTATAATGAAAAGGACATCTTTTTGGGTGTTAGTTCTAAAAGGTCTTGTAGGTCTTCATAAAACCATTCAACTTTAGCTTCTTCAGCATTACTGGTTTGGGCATAGACTTGGATAACTGTGATATTGAATGGTTTGCCTTGGAGATGAACAGAGATCATTCTGTCGTTTTTAGATTGCATCCAAGTAGTGCATTTCGGACTCTTTTGTTGACCATGATGGCTACTCCATTTCTTCTGAGGGATTCCTGCCTGCAGTAGTAGATATAATGGTCATCTGAGTTAAATTCACCCATTCTGGTCCATTTTAGTTCGCTGATTCCTAGAATGTCGACGTTCACCCTTGCCATCTGTTGTTTGACCACTTCCAATTTGCCTTGATTCATGGGCCTGACATTCCAGGTTCCTATGCAATAATGCTCTTTACAGCATCGGATCTTGCTTCTATCACCAGTCACATACACAACTGGGTATTGTTTTTGCTTTGGCTCCATCCCTTCATTCTTTCTGGAGTTATTTCTCCACTGATCTCCAATAGCATATTGGGGACCTGCTGACCTGGGGAGTTCCTCTTTTGGTATCCTATCATTTTGCCTTTTCATACTGTTCATGGGGTTCTCAAGGCAAGAATACTGAAGTGGCTTGCCATTCCCTTCTCCAGTGGACCACGTTCTGTCAGACCTCTCCACCATGACCCGCCCGTCTAGGGTTGCCCCACAAGCATAGCTTGGTTTCATTGATTTACACAAGGCTGTGGTCCTAGTGTGACTAGATTGACCAGTTTTCTGTGAGTATGGTTTTAGTGTGTCTGCCCTCTGATGCCCTCTTGCAACACCTACCATCTTACTTGGGTTTCTCTTACCTTGGGCTTGGGGTATCTCTTCACGGCTGCTTCAGCAAAGCACAGCTGCTGCTCCTTACCTTGGACGAGGTGTATCTCCTTACCGCCGTGTTGCTGACCTTCAACAACGTGGGATAGCTCCTCTAGGCCCTCCTACGCCTGCGCAGCCACCGCTCCCAGGTTGCTCCTCCCGGCCGCTGCCCCTGGCCTCGGGCTTGGGGTGACTCCTCAGGGTCACTGCCCCTGGCCTCGGACGCGGGGTAGCTCCTCTTGGCCACTGCCCCTGACCTCAGACGTGGGGTAGCTCCTCCTAGCCGAGGACCCTGACCTCAGATGCGGGGTGTCTCCTCCCTGCCGCTACTCACCTTGGACACAGGGTAGCTCCTCCCGGCCACCGCCCCTGACCTCAGACGCAGGGTAGTGCCTCTCGGCTGTTCCTGCACCGTCACAGCCTGGCACTCTAGGCCACTGCCCCTGACCTCGGACGTGGGGTAGCTCCTCTCGCAGCTGCCCACACTTAGTGCACTGGCTGGCTCTTGCAGCCGCCTGCGCTTAGTATACATCCAAGAGAAATAAAATATACAGTCTCACAAGTCTTGTCTGTGAATGTTCATAACAACATTATGTATAATAGTCAAAATGTGGAAATAATCTCTGTCCATTGATACATTGATAAAGTGTGGTATATCGGGAAAATGGAATATCAATCAGCCATAAAAGGAATGAAGTACTGATCCATACCAGAACATAGATGAACCTTGAAAAAATGACATTAAATCAAAGAAGCCAGACACAAAAGGCCCCATATGGATAATTCCATTCATTTGAAACATCCAGGATAGACAAATCCATCGAGACAGAAAGTTAATTAGAGGTCAAGGTTGCACAACTTTGTGAATACACTAAAAAGCAATGAACTGTACATTTAAAAATGGTATGTGGCATGTGAATTATATCTTGGGGCGGGGGAGAGGAAGAAAAGGAGGAGGGAAAAAAATACCACTACCAAGCAAATGAAATTGCTGATGTTGTCACAGATTCTCCTAAGGTGCCAATTATTTTCTCTGTGAAGGGAAGGGCAGGTTTCTGATAAAGCCTACATCTAATTGGGAATGGCTGTGCTCCAGGACCCTGCAGGACACATTTTAATAACACTCCTCTAATAGTTACTCTGGTAATTTCACCAGAAATGTGTGCAGTACATTTTGCTTTCCCCAACAATTTCTGTTAAAAGCACAGTGATGTTTTCTGTTCTATGTTTATCCAAAACTTAGATGCACAGGTTGTTCTTGAAAGACATTTTCTTCTCCAGCTGAGCAATGGACATGCCAGGGAGCTGATCATGTCTGATGAGAAGCTGTCTCACTTACACACATTGCTGGCCTATGAAAGAGGATTAATGCAGTGTCAGTTAAGTGACATGCTCTTGTTTGTAGTTTAAATCCCATAAATTTGTGATCAAGGCATTTGTTTTTATACTGAAATGGGAGAATATAAATACTCAGGCTTGTGTGTAATGATTTTGCCACCTAGTTTGCCAGTGAAAAGGTTTTCTTTCACTTGTTTGTTGGTAATGCTGCTTGGCTTCCTGCCAGTTCAATAACAATTACCCCACATTGTCATCTTGTCTGAAAGAATTCTGCAGTAGTAGATTCTGCACAAATGTCTAATGAATGAATGAATGATGTGTTTTTCTTGTTTATTTTTCATGGGGGGTACAGAATCATAAATAAATGCTTTATGTTGTGAGTCAGCCATAAAGAAATTAGATCCAACATCATTTAAATGAAAAGTCAAAGGCCAGGAAGCAGATAGACAGTAGTGTGACGGGATCTGTAATGAACGTGGATCACTTTGTCCCCAGCCAATAGCATGATTCCTAGGAGTCCAGGAAAGAGCCAGGCAAGAGTGAGGGTTAGGCCATAAAAGAAGGTAGGTCTCTCTGTGCACAGTCTCTTTACTTCCTCTTCCAAGCAATTGACCTCCCCTTAACTCTAGTTACTGAATGAAGGCTTCATATTGGCATGGAGTGCAGTTTCTTAAAAGACCCACAAAGATTGGGTTTGCTGAGCCTAAACTGAAAAAAAGTGAAAGCTAGTCACACAGTCATGTCCAACTCTGCAATTTCATGGACTGAAGCCTGTCCCACTCCTCTGTCCATGGAATTCTCCAGGCAAGAGTACTAGGGTGGGTTGCAGTTTCCTTCTCCAGGGTATTGTCCCAATCCGAGGATCGAACCCATGTCTCCCACATTACAGGCAGGTTCTTTACCAGCTGAACCACAAGGGAAACACTTGGGAACACTTAACGCTCTCTGTTGCTCCTTGTGGGTGCTCAAAAGGCTTACAGCCTGATAAACTGATAACAAGGAACAGACAGCTTCATCATGGGAGATGAACTAGTCAGAAGTTGAAAAGTTTTAGCCAAGTTGTCAATGATTAAGGACAACCCCTGTGTTAAGGTTGAAAGTCGCTTTGATTGCTCACTTACGGATGACAGCACTCAGGTCACAGAAGTCCTTGCTCGTCCTGTTCCTAAACCATCTGCCAGCCCTGTTTTTCTCCCCTTCTTTGAAAGTATCTTGAAAGTCTATAAGCTCCAACCTGAACACCACCCACACTTGGACAACAGTAGTATCCCTGGTAATTACTCAGGGAATTACTGAACTAACTGGCAAGTCCAAATCCCTTTCTTGCTGCAAAAGTCTTCCTGCTCTCTCAATTTCTCAACTGAATTTAGAAGTTTGCATGGACTTTTATCATTACAATTTGGTCCCAGACCCCTACTGCTACCAAGCTCATATGTAACTTTTATCCCTATCTTTCAGACCTAGTCCACCTCTATGCCTACTTTCCACCAATCCTTTCTGAACATGTCTTGTTTCTGCCAAAAGGTGTGTTCTAAGCACTGGGGTCACATCATTTCCATGCTGGCCAGCATACAACTTTGAACATAGGAAATATTTAAGAAATTTATCTGAAGAAAAGGAAAACACTAATTCAAAAAGATATAGGCACCCTTGTGTTCATTGCAACATTATTTACAATAACCAAGATAGGAAAACAACCTAAGTGTCCATCAATGATTACATTGGTAAAGAAATTGTGGTATATATATATGCAATGGAATATTATTCAGTCATAAAAGAGTAAATTCTTATCATTTTCCACAACATGGATGGATCTTAAAGGCATTATGCTAAGTGAAATAAGTCGAACAGAGAAAGAAAACTACTGTATGATCTCTCTCTCTTTGGCCATTTACCATGGCATGCAGGAACTTAGTTCTCTGAATAAGGATGAAACCTCACCCCCTGCAGTGGAAGTGCAGAGTCTTAACCACTAGACTGCCAGAGAACTCCCTGTATGATCTCTCTTATATGTGGAATCTAAGGGAAAAAAGCCACCAAGTTCATAGATAAAGAGAACAGATTGGTAGTTGTAAGAGACAGGGAGTAGAGGGTGGGAGGAATGGGTGAACTGTTTTGGCAGATGTTTTTCATTAGATAAATTTACCAATTTTAAAAAATATAAATTTATTTATTTTAATTGGAGGCTAATTACTTTATTATATTATATTGGTTTTGGCATACATCAACATGAATCTGCCATGGGTATACACGTGTTCCCCATCCTGAACCTCCCTCCCACCTCCCTCCCCCTACCATCCCTCTGGGTCATCCCAGTGCACCAGCCCCAAGCATCCTGTATCCTGAATAGAACCTAGACTGGCGATTCATTTCACATATGATATTATACATATTTCAATGCCATTCTCCCAAATCATCCCACCCTTGCCCTCTCCCACAGAGTCCAAAAGACTGTTCTATACATCTGTGTCTCTTTTGCTGTCTCACATACAGGGTTATCGTTACCTTCTTTCTAAATTCCATATATATGTGTTAATATACTTTTTGGTGTTTTTCTTTCTGGCTTACTTCACTCTGTATAATAGGCTCCAGTTTCATCCACCTCATTAGAACTGATTCAAATGTATTCCTTTTAATGGCTGAGTAATACTCCATTGTGTATATGTACCACAGTTTTCTTATTCATTCATCTGCTGATGGACATCTAGGTTGCTTCCATGTTCTGGCTATTATAAACAGTGCTGCAATGAACATTGAGGTACATGTGTCTCTTTCAATTCTGGTTTCCTTGGTGTGTATGCCCAGCAGTGGGATTGCTTTGTTGTATGGCAGTTCTATTTCCAGTTTTTAAGGAATCTCCACACTGTTCTCCATAGTGGCTGTACTAGTTTGCATTCCCACCAACAGTGTAAGAGGGTTCCCTTTTCTCCACACCCTCTCCAGCATTTATTGTTTGTAGACTTTTGGATAGCAGCTATTCTGACTGGCGTGAAATGGTACCTCACTGTGGTTTTGATTTGCATTTCTCTGATAACAAGTGATGTTGAGCATCTTTTCATATGTTTTAGCCATCTGTAGGTCTTCTTTGGAGAAATGTCTATTTAGTTCTTTGGCCCATTTTTTGATTGGATCGTTTATTTTTCTGGAATTGAGCTGCAGGAGTTGCTTGTATATTTTTGAGATTAGTTCTTTGTCAGTTGCTTCGTTTGCTATTATTTTCTCCCATTCTGAAGGCTGTCTTTTCACCTTGCTTTTAGTTTCCTTTGCTGTGAAGAAGCTTTTAATTTTAATTAGGTCCCATTTGTTTATTTTTGCTTTTATTTCCAATATTCTGGGAGGTGGGTCATAGAGGATCTTGCTGTGATTTATGTCAGAGAGTGTTTTGCCTATGTTTTCTTCTAGGAGTTGTATACTTTCTGGTCTTACATTTAGATCTTTAATCCATTTTGAGGTTATTTTTGTGTATGGTGTTAGAAAGTGTTCTAGTTTCATTTTTTACAAGTGGTTGACCAGTTTTCCCAGCACCACTTGTTAAAGATATTGTCTTTTCTCCATTGTATATTCTTGCCTCCTTTGTCAAAGATAAGCTGTCCATAGGTGTGTGGATTTATCTCTGGGCTTTCTATTTTGTTCCATTGATCTATATTTCTGTCTTTGTGCCAGTACCATACTGTCTTGATGACTGTGGCTTTGCAGTAGAGCCTGAAGTCAGGCAGGTTGATTCCTCCAGTTCCATTCTTCTTTCTCAAGATTGCTTTGGCTATTCGAGGTTTTTTGTATTTCTGTGCAAGTAGTGAAATTATTTGTTCTAGCTCGGTGAAAAATACCATTGGTAGCTTGATAGGGATTGCATTGAATCTATAGTTTGCTTTGGGTAGGATATTCATTTTCACTATATTGATTCTTCCAATCCAAACGTGGTATATTTCTCCATCTATTAGTGTCCTCTTTGATTTCTTTCACCAGTGTTTTATAGTTTTCTATATATAGGTCTTTAGTTTCTTTAGGTAGATATATTCCTAAGAATTTTATTCTTTTCATTGCAATGGTGAATGGAATTGTTTCCTTAATTTCTCTTTCTATTTTATCATTATTAGTGTATAGGAATTCAAGGGATTTCTTTTTTTTCTTTTTGCAAGGGATTTCTGTGTGTTGATTTTATATCCTGCAACTTTACTATATTCATTTATTAGGTCTAGTAATTTTCTGGTGGAGTCTTTAGGGTTTTCTGTGTAGAGGATCATGTCATCTGCAAACAGTGAGAGTTTTAGTTCTTTTTTTCCAATTTGGATTCCTTTTATTTCTTTCTCTGCTCTGATTGCTGTGGCCAAAACTTCCAAAACTATGTTGAATAGTAGTGGTGAAAGTGGGCACCCTTGTCTTGTTCCTGACTTTAGGGGAAATGCTTTCAATGTTTCACCATTGAAGATAATGTTTGCTGTAGGTTTGTCATATATAGCTTTTATTATGTTGAGATATGTTCCTTCTATTCCTGCTTTCTGGAGAGTTTTCATCATAAACGGATGTTGAATTTTGTCAAAGGCTTTCTCTGCATCTATTGAGATAATCATATGGCTTTTATTTTTCAATTTATTAATGTGATGTATTACGTTGATTGATTTGTGGATATTGAAGAATCCTTGCATCCCTGGGATAAAGCCCACTTGGTCATGGTGTATGATCTTTTTAATGTGTTGTTGGATTCTGATTGCTAGAATTTTGTTAAGGGCTTTGCATTTATGTTCATCAGCGATATTGGCCTGTAGTTTTCTTTTTTTGTGGCATCTTTGTCAGGTTTTGGTATTAGGGTGATGGTGGCCTCATAGAATGAGTTTGGAAGTTTACCTTCCTCTGCAATTTTCTGGAAGAGTTTGAGTAAGATAGGTGTTAACTCTTCTCTAAATTTTTGGTAGAATTCAGCTGTGAAGCCATCTGGACATGGGCTTTTGTTTGCTGGAAGATTTCTGATTAAAGTTTAAATTTCCATGCTTGTGATGGGTCTGTTAAGATTTTCTGTTTCTTCCTGGTTCACTTTTGGAAAGTTGTACTTTTCTAAGAATTTGTCGATTTCCTCCAAGTGGTCCATTTTATTGGCATATAATTGCTGATAGTAGTCTCATGATCCTTTGTATTTCTGTGTTGTCTCTTGTGATCTCTCCATTTTCATTTCTAATTTTATTGATTTGATTTTTCTCCCTTTGTTTCTTGATGAATCTGGCTAATGGTCTGTCAATTTTATTCCTCCTCTCAAAGAACCAGCTTTTGGCTTTGTTGATTTTTGCTATGGTCTCTTTTGTTTCTTTTGCACTTATTTCTGCCCTAATTTTTAAGATTTCTTTCCTTCTACTAACCCTGGGGTTCTTCATTTCTTCCTTTTCTCGTTGCTTTAGGTGTTCAGTTCAGTTCAGTCGCTCAGTCATGTCCAACTCTTTGCGACCCCATGAATCACAGCATGCCAGGCCTCCTTGTCCATCACCAACTCCTGGAGTTCACTCAGACTCAAGTCCATCACCATCCAGCCATCTCATCCTCAGCCGTCCCCTTCTTCTCCTGCTCCCAATCCTTCCCAGCATCAGAGTCTTTTCCAATGAGTCAACTCTTTGCGTGAGGGGACCAAAGTACTGGAGTTTCAGCTTTAGCATCATTCCTTCCAAAGAAATCCCAGGGCTGATCTCCTTCACAATGGACTGGTTGAACCTCCTTGCAGTCCAAGGGACTCTCAAGAGTCTTCTCCAACACCACAGTTCAAAAGCATCAATTCTTCGGTGCTCAGCTTTCTTCACAGTCCAGTTCTAGCATCCATACATGGCTACTGGAAAAGCCATAGCCTTGGCTAGATGGACCTTTGTTGGCAAAGTAATGTCTCTGCTTTTGAATATGCTATCTAGGTTGGTCATAACTTTCCTTCCAAGGAGTAAGCGTCTTTTAATTTCATGGCTGCAGTCACCATTTACAGTGATTTTGGAGACCCCCAAAATAAAGTTTGACACCGTTTCCACTGTTTCCCCATCTATTTGCCATGAAGTGATGGGACCAGATGCCATGATCTTTGTTTTCTGAATGTTGAGCTTTAAGCCAACTTTTCACTCTCTCACTTTCTTCAAGAGGCTTTTTAGCTCCTCTTCACTTTCTGCCATAAGGGTGGTGTCATCTGCATATCTGAGGTTATTGATATTTCTCCCGGCAATCTTGATTCCTGCTTGTGCTTCTTCCAGCCCAGTGTTTCTCATGATGTACTCTGCATAGAAGTTAAATAAGCAGGGTGACAATATACAGCCTTGACGTACTCCTTTTCCTATTTGGAACCAGTCTGCTGTTCCATGTGCGGTTCTAACTGTTGCTTCCTGACCTGCATATAGGTTTCTCAAGAGGCAGGTCCACTGTGCACCAAAAATTTTTTTAATTCAAAAAAGAATATGTCTGAGATCACAGAAGCCTGCCTCATGCCCCTTTCCAAGTCACTAACTGGCTATCAATAATTATGACTTTCAGTTCTATTATTATTGATTACTTTTGACTGTTTTTGAACTTTATGTAAATAGAGTAATAGAGTATACTCTTTTGTGTTAGCCTTCTTTGTTTCAACATTATATCTATGAAGCCCATTCTCATTATTATTTGAGTATAACTTTAAAAAACACATAAAGGTGTATATATACACATATATATCTCTCTATAAATTTATATATTTGTAATTTATACATATGTTTATATAAAATTCTTTTGTATAAATATTAAATATATTTATGCATTCTACAGTTGATAGATATTTGGGTGGTTTCAAGTTTGGGGCAATTCTGAATAATACTGCTGTGAACATTCTTACAGATGTCTTTCGGTGGACATATTTCCTTAATTCTCTTGGGTATTTATTAATTTATTTATTATTAAAATTTATTTTATTGAAATAAAGCTGATTTACAATGTTGTATTAATTTTTGTATTGAGTATATATTTGGCACCCTGATTACTAGGTCATAGGAAAAACGTGTTCAGCTTGGCAGATACTGTCAAACAGTTTTCCCAGATGGTTGTATTAATTTTTACTACAATGAATAGAGTATAAGAATTACTCCACAAACTTGCCAAACCTTCCATCATCAGGCTTTTAAATTTTAGATTTTTCAGATAGATTTGTTATCACATTATGGATTTAATTTGATAATATGTTAAGCACTTTTGTATGTGGTAATTGGCCATCTGTAGATACTATTTTTGAAATATCAGTTAAGGCTTCCCTGGTCGCGCAGAGGTTAAAGCATCTGCCTGCAATGCGGGAGACCTGGGTTTGATCCCTGGGTTGGGAAGATCCCCTGGAGAAGGAAATGGCAACCCACTCCAGCACTCTTGCCTGGAGAATCCCGTGGAGGGAGGATCCTGGTAGGCTACAGTCCATGGGGTCGCAAAGAGTTGTACACAACTGAGCAACAAACTACTAAGCCTTTTTATTCATTAAAAAATGAACTTTCTTTTTCTTGATATGTAACAATTCTTTATATAGTCATGGAACCCACCTTCCAATGCAGGTGACATAAGAGATGCAGGTTCAGTCCCTGGGTTGGGAAGATCCCCTGGAGATGACCTTGGCAACCTATTCAAGTAATCTTGCCTGGAGAACCCCATGGACAGAGGAGCCTGGCGGGCTATAGCCCATAGGGTCGCAAAGAGTCAAACATGGCTGAAGCAACTTAGCACGCACGCTGCACAGGAGTCTTTCATTGTATAAATGGATTTCAAATCTTATCTCTTTATCTGTTGCTTTTCCACTTTTTAAACGGTGTCTTTTGGTGTACAGAAATTCTTCATTTTAAGGAAGATCAATTTATTAATCTTTATCTTTTCTGTTGTTGTTTTTTAGTCTCTAACTCGTTTTCTACTCTTTGTGACCCCATGGACTGTAGCCCACCAGGCTTCTCTGTCTATAGGATTTCCCAGGCAAGAATACTGGAGTGGGCTGCTGTTTCCTCCTCCAGAGGATCTTTCTGACCCAGGGATCGAACCTGTGTCTCCTGCATTGACAGGCAGGTTCCTTACCACTGAGCCACCTTGCAAGCCCAATATGGTTCTTATAACCACAGCATATAAAGAACCTTTAAACTCAGCAATAGAAAGACAAATGATCCAATTTAAAAATGGAAAAAGGATCTGAATAGACATTTCTCCTATGATGTACTAATGGACAAGAAGCATAAGAAAAGATGCTCAGCAAAATTAGGCATCAGAGACATGCAATTCAAATTCACAGTGGGATACAGCTCATATACATTTCAAACCCACTAAGATGATTATTTTAAAAAAACATTTAAAAAAGTGTAGGTGAGGATGTGGAGAAACTAGAACTTTTATACACTTCTGGTGGATTTGTAAATGGGGCAACCACATTAGAAACAGTCTGAAAGTTTCTAAAAACAATAAATATAGAATCACTAAATGACTCAGCAATTCCACTCCTAGGGAGATATGCAAAAGAGTTGAAAATAAGTATGAAAAGGTTCTAGTCACCAATTGCAATGTGTATGTGTGTTGGAGGTGGTTGGCTTCACACACCACCACACAATTCTTTGAGTGTCCTATGATTCAGCGCAATTCTGACACTATCTACCTGGAAATAGTTGTCAGAGTCCACAAATTAAGGTCTCAGTCCCACAAGACCGACCCGTCCCCACCAACACATACTTCAAGTACAAATGTTATCTTTTCTTATCTACTGACTAAAAATCAGATGTCTATTTTTACTTGTATAAATATTCAAGACTTGTACACAAAATGTTCAAAACAGCACTATTTCCAATTGCTGATAGTTTGAAATAACTCAAATGCATAAAATCATGCATGAATGAGTAAAATGTGATACATCCATACAATGGAACATTATTGAGTTATGAAAAGGAATGAAGTAGTGATACATAATGCATTCTGGGTGAAACTTAAAAACATGCAAAGTAAAAAAAGTCAGACATAAAAGGCCACATTCATATGAAGTACCCAGAACAGGTAAATCCGCAGAAACAGGAAGTAAAATAGTGGTTGTCAAGGTCTGAGGGGAGGAGGGAATGAGGAATGACTGCTTAAAGGGTGCAGGATTTCTTTTTGTAGTAATGATACTGTTTTGAAACTAGATAGAGGTATACAGTATTATGAATGTGTCACTAAATTGTATAATTTAAAACTGTTAACTTTAAGTTATATGAATTCTACTTCAATAAAAAAGAGAAAATGAACAAAGAGAAATAAATAACAAAATGGAAACCATAAGCCTTAATATAACAATATTTCATTAAAAGTAAATGTAAGCACATTTATTGAAAAACAGTGAGTGGAAGAGTGGATAAATGAATATGGTTCAATTAGATGTTGTCTACACAAACTCACTTCAACTATAACGATATAAGGAAGTTGAAAGCAAAAGAATGAAAATAGATATAACCTTTTAAACATTAACCAAAAGAAAGTGTTGCAGGAAGAGGCACCCCTTCCAGGGCCTCAGAGTGGGTTCTTGTCTAACATTCAGAAATGAATTGTCTGAGGAGACACACGTGCTGACAAAGCAAGAGACTTTATTTGAGAAGGGTGCCTGGGTGGGGAGCAGCAGGGTAAGGGAACCCAGGAGAACTGCTCTGCCACGTGCCTCACAGTCTCAGGTTTTACTGTAATGGGGTTAGTTTCCCAGTTGTCTCTGGTCAGTCATCATGCTTGTGCCCATATTTGGTCTGACTCAGGATTCTTCCTGGTGGTGCGTACATCTTGCAGCCAAGATGGATTCCAGTGAAAAGGATTCTGGGAGGTTGGCAGGGCAATATTATGGGCTGGCATCTCCTGCCTCCTTTTGACCCCTCCCGAATACTTTGGGTTAGTTTTAGAAGACATATTATGGGCCGGAGTCTCCTCCTCTTTTTGGCCCCTCCCAAATTCTCGTAATTAGCTTTTGGTGGCAGCACCATGTTCCTTATTGGGGCCTACTGTTGTAAGACAACTCATGCAAGTGGTTATCATTGTGCCTGGTGAAGGTGGATGGTTTGGGAATTAAGGCCAGTGCTGTCATGAATTTAGGGGGAAGTAAACATTCAATCCATAAAACTGATGATAAAAACTCTTTCCCAACTAAGGATAGAGGGGAACTTGCTCAACTTAATAAAGATCATCCTACTAAAAAAACCCTATAGTTAACATTATAATTAATGGTGCAATATTGAATGCTCTCCCCAGAAAACAAGCAAAAAGCAAAGATACCTTCTACTCTCTCTACTCTTATTCATCATGGTACTGAAACTCCTAAACAGTACAAGAAGGCAAGAAAAAGATATGCAAATTAGAAAGGAGGAAATAAAACTGTCCTTATTTGCAGATGTCATTTTGTCTAAGTAGAAAATCCCAAGAATCTACCAGAAAGCACTAAAATAAGTGAATTCAGCAAGGCCAAAGGTCACTGGGTACAGGATAACACACAGATATCAGCTGTATTTTTATATGCTGGCATTGAACAGGTGGAAACCAGAATTAAAAACAATATGATTTTCAATCATGAAATCAGTTCAGTTCAGTTCAGTCACTCAGTCATGTCTGACTCTTTGCAACCCCATGAACTGCAGCATGCCAGGCCTCCCTGTCCATCACCAATTCCTGGAGTCCACCCAAACCCATGTCCATCGAGTCAATGATGCCATCCAACCATCTCACCCTCTGTCATCCCCTTCTCTTCCTGCCCTCAATCTTTCCCAGCATCAGGGTCTTTTCAAATGAGTCAGATCTTCGCATCAGGTGGCCAAAGTTTCAGCTTCAACATCAGTCCTTCCAATGAACACCCAGGATTGATTTTAAGGCTGCATTGGTTGGATCTCCTTGCAGTCCAAGGGACTATTAAGAGTCTTCTCCAACACTACAGTTCAAAAGCATCAATTCTTTGGTGCTCAGCTTTCTTTATAGTCCAACTCTCACATTCATACATGACCACTGGAAAAACCATAGCCTTAACTAGATGGACCTTTGTTCGCAAAGTAATGTCTCTGCTTTTTAATATGCTGTCTAGGTTGGTCATAGCTTTCCTTCCAAGGAGTAAGCGTCTTTTAATTTCCTGGCTGCAATCACCATCTGCAATGATTTTGGAGCCCCCAAAATAAAGTCAGCTAACTATTTCCACTGTTTCCCCATCTATTTGCCATGAAGTGATGGGACCACATGCCATGATCTTAGTTTTCTGAATGTTGAGTTTTAAGCCAACTTTTTCACTCTCCTCTTTCACTTTCATCAAGAGGCTAAATAAAATAATTAGGTAAAATGTTAACAAAACATATACAAGATCTAAGTGCTGAAGGACTACAAATAAGCACATGAAAAGATGTTCAACATCGTTAGCCACTAGAGAAATGTAAATTGAAACCACAATGAGATATTAATACACACCTGGGCTTCCCCAGTGGCTCAGATGGTTAAGAATCTGCCAGAAAATGCAGGAGACCAAGGTTTGACCCTTGGGTTGGGAAAATCCCCTGGAGAAAGGAATAGCAACCCCCTTCAGTATTCTTGCCTGGAGAATTCCATGTACAGAGGAGCCTGGTGGGCTACAGTCCATGGGGTCGTAAAGAGTCAGACACGACTGACTAACACTTTCACTTTCACCAAAATAGCTAAAATTAAAAATACTGATGCTATCAAATGCTGGTGAAGATGTAGAGAAACTGGATCTCTCATACATTGCTGGTGGGAATCTAAAATGGTACATTCATTCTAGAAATAGTTTGTCAGTTTCTTGCCATGCATCCCAGCAACTGTATGCCTGCTATTTATTCCAGAGAAATAAAACTTTATGTTCATACAAAAACCCATATGCAAATGTTTATAAGAGGCTTCAATCACCATCTCTAAAAACTAGAAACTACCCAAGAGACCATCAGTGGATGAATGAATAAGCAAACTGATATATTCATGCCATGAAACAGTACATAGCAATATAAAGGAAAGAATTTCTCATATACACAATGACTTGAATGGGTCTGAAAGACATTATGTTGAGTGATAAAAATCCAATCTCAGAAGGTTACATACTATATGATTCAATTTATTTAACATGATAAAAATGACAAAATTATAAAGATGGAAAATAGATCAGTGTTTTTTAACTTTTTTTTTCATTTTTGGTCCCCTTGAGAAGAGTTTTTAGACATTTTTTTTTTTCTAATAGCTTCCTCCCAAATGGAACACCAAGGAAGAAGATTTTATCAGGTAGGACTGAGGTTTGGAGAGTGACAAATTATTGTTATGGCTAAGGTTCTTTTTCAGGGAAGAGAGAGCAGGGGCATGTTGGAAAGGATGGAGAGGGAGTCACACTTCTCTGAGGATACATTTTTGCAGTTTTAGCTTTTGAAATTGTGCCAAATGTTCTACATTTTTAAAAATAAAATTGAATCAACAGGAGGTGAGAAGAAACTTAAAACTGAATGCAAACAGAAACAAATGAACCCAACTGTATTTCAAATGAATAACATCACCACATGGAAAATAACTAATCCAAATAACTTTCAAACAAAGTACTCGGTCTGTGTATTCTCTGACCAGGGATAAAAAGAACTGCATACAGATCTTCAATCCATTTAAGTAGATTTGTTTTATATAGTAGTATGAATACAGTAATTCTGAAACTATTTTATGTGTATTGGAGAAAATATGTTAATATTGTTGGAAATCAGACTTCTTTCTGGAAGAAGGGAGATAAAAATTTTTAAATGGTCACCAGCAGGAGATAACTTGTAGAGTTGGAATGGAGTTAGAAGTATCAGTGTGTACTCATAATTTCTTCAAAACCAAGAAAAAATTGGAATATAGACTAGAAAGTATTAAATATATCTGTATATGTATATATTGCACATGTAGATTGATTTTATTCTACTAGAGATTATTATTTATACAGAGAAAATGAGAGATACCTATATAAATGCTTATTAAGAAATGATCCCAGGGACTTCCCCAGTGATCCAGTGCTTAAGACCCCCTTTTACAATGCAGGAAGTGAGAGTTTGATCCCTGGTCAGGGAAGTAAGATCCCATATGCCACAGGTTGTGCCAAAAAAATTTTTTTAATGAAATGATCCCAGATTAGGATTGACATATATGCATTACTATATTTGAAACAGATAACTGAATAAGGACTTATTGCATAGCACAGGGAACTCTACTCAATAGTCTATAAAGGCCCAAATAGGAAAAGAATCTAAAAAGAGTGTGTAAATGTTTATGTATAACTGATTCACTTTGCAGTACACTTAAAACTAACATAGCATTGTAAATCAACTATATACTCCAATAAAAATTAAAAGAAATGATCTTAAAAAGTTTTCAAAGTAACCCGGAATTTGTGTTCCAGCTTTTATTCTTTTTTAACCTTTAAAATATCCTTTTCTTTTTGAAGTCATATATGGTTTCATACTTCTTTTATGTTAGAAGTAATGTAGTTTTGATTAATAGAATGAGTTTTGAAGTCAGAGCATCTGTATTTAAATCCCAGCTTTTTCAGTTATTAACTATGTGGTTTCAATCAAGTTATTAAGTATCCAAATACTTGATCTCTAAAATGAGAGTAATAGTTATGTTGCTCATGGGGTTGTGTACATAGAGCGACCAGTACACTGTAGATACCCAATATCTGAGTGACCCAAGCAATACAGTTCTGGTATATTGCTTCTTTACAAGCAAGAAAAATAAACAGAGCTTTCGGTCTAATTCAGGTACTCAGATGAAACAATCACATAACATATTTATTCTGATGTTACATATTCATACACTTTCTTGGAAGTCTCGACATTGTCAGAGTATTTAAAACTTGTAACACTTGCTGTAATTCTTCCCAAAGGAGAGAAACAACATAAGAAATGCTTTGTATTTTGGGCTTTTAATCAGAGTGGTTTAGTTACTAATGGAGCAACAAGTTGTCACTTCTGAATGTATCTTTTGGGAGATAAAGGATGACTGCTCTGGAGCACAGAGCCAGCCATCTTAAGTTTGAGTCCTAGAACTACCTTTTCTCATTGTAAGACCTTGGGCAAATCAATTATAGTCTTTAAATATCAGTTTCCTCATCTGTAAGATCTGGATAATATTGTCTATTCATAGAACTGTTATGAATAGATGGTATTAGATATTTTGTGGCACAGTTCTAGTGTGCCTTGACTTGGTTTTATAAGCTATGATTTTATTACTTACTGAATTCCAATAGTTATTCTCTGTAGCTATTCAAAAATAGATTTATGAGATATCAATGTAGTTCATGAACTGTAGAGTGCTTTTGACACCTACTATGGTATGTTTTCTATTTTTAACTTTTCCCTGAGCAGCCTCTTGAAAATGAATGATCTTTTGGTAAGAAAATAATTACTGTGAGAAAAAGTCCCACAAACAAAATCTACTAAGATTTTTGTTGTCACTTGAAAAGCAATTAACTTACAAATAAAGATGAGTGTAGCCAAACCAGTATATGCTTCTACGGGCTCCAGAATTATTGATACTATCCATTAGTATCTAATCCAGAAATGGAAATAAAGTCTGTATTGTTGGTTTCATTTCAAATTTTTCTCTGTATTTTTTAAGACACTATCTCAAAGTGCCAACAAAACTGGTTGTGAAATTTTTAAATGTACTCATCAACCTCTTTTTTTAATGTATGTCAGATGAATCATGTCACAGATTCATGTAAACTGCCTGGTCATTTATGTATTTTATAGATAAATGCTAGTTGTCTCCTCTAAATGACAAAGTCTTCTTACAATTTATTCATTTATTTAGTAGATTTACCTAGTGCCTTTTTTCTCTAGCTCATCCTTATCTATTTAGGAGGTAATGAAAAATAATGTATAATACATTTTTCTATGTAACTTTCTGTTTTAGTTCATCCTGTTTCACATTTTAATTTAGATGACAAATAAAGAGCATGTTTGAGCCACTTGCAAAGTCAAACTTTCCTGATTCAAATTTTCTTATGACAACAGTTACAGTTTATGAATTCCTAAACTCTAGTCTATAAAAATAACAAGCTTTATTTTTCATTCTCAACTCTTCAGAAAACTCTACCAAACCTCAGTTGTTCTCAGATGATATTCCTGAATCTATGGTTGAAAATTTAAATATAAATCTTCCCCACACTTCCATCAAATGACACTTATTCTAGTAAGCACTTAGGAACATTTCAATAGTTTCTTTAAAAATTCGTCAGACTTCCCTCGGCCTCTGTATCCCAGGAGTCTGGGTTACCATTTTTCTCTGTAATTCCAGACAGGAGTTGGGATAGTGGTTGGGGACTCTGAGTGATGTGGTTCCAAAAGAATCACTTGTAAACTAGATAGCTGAAAAATAAACCACTCAGATTTCCCAGGTCGACCTACATTTGACTTCAAGTCATTCTGTTTAGGTCCAAATGTGATTTGACAAAAAAAAATTGGAAGCAGGTAGAAGGTGTGCAGACCTTATACAATCCCACACTTAAGAAAGAGCAAAAGTGTTTTCATATCATCATAGACTCTTCAGGTCTGGAAGGATTAATGAACATTAAAGGTCATGTACTCAAATCACCCATGTGATACTAGAATCTCCTTTACAGTACCTTGCCAAATCTTTGTCTAGCTTCTGCTTGGATATTTGCAATGACAATTAACTCAGTATCTCAGAAGGCAGAGAATTTCATCTTTCTTACATTGATCCAAAATCTGTAGCTTCCACCCACTGGTTTTAGTTCTACTCCAGGAGGCCATTCAAAAAAGGTCTAATGCCTCTTCCATGTGACAGTCCTTCAGAGATTTAAAGACAGGTCTCATACCCTACGTTATGTCTTCTCTAGGCTGAACATCCCTAGTTTCTTCAAGTGTTCCTCCTATAACCGTGGAGAAGCTTAATAAATATTTGTGGGTTTAAAAGATAAGTGGTTCCTTTTCTTTGACTATATTAATACTCTGTTTTGACCACATCATTTTAAAAATTAATATTTATGGAGTACTTACTATGTGTTACTTCACTTAATTCTCACAATATCCTTATTATTATCTTTATCTGACAGTTGAAGAAACACAGAAGTTAAGTAACCTGCTCAATGCCACAAAACTAAAAATGAATGAAAAGTGACAAATTGAATTAAAAGTGACAAAACTGGAATGTGGGGTAGGGCTGTTGGGACAGTAAAGCCCACATCAAACTATGCTGCATTCTTAAGAGTGTTGCTCACAATTGAACACCAATACCTTAGGTGTGGCACAAAGTAAGTATGGCTATGATCTCCTTTTTAGATATTATATTTTCTTGAATGTAGCCTAGCATCAGTTGAATGTATGGAGGGAACAATTTATATTATTGGCACACATTAAGCTTATGCTTTCAAGGAGATAGCATACCTAAACTGTACTCATGCAGTTGGTTTTTGAACTCAAATATATGACCTTATATTTTGCCCCTGTGAACTTCCATCTTTCTTAATTCATTCAGTGTCTTAATTCATTCAGTGTCTGACTCTTTGTGACCCCATGGACTGTAGCCCTCCAGGCTCCTCTCTCCATGGGATTCTTCAGGCAAGAATACTGGAGTGGATTGCCAGGCCCTCCTCCAGGGGATCTTCCCAACCTAGGAATCAAACCCAGGTTTCCTGCATTGCAGGCGGATTCTTTAACGTCTGTGCCACCAGGGAAGTCCATGAATACTGGAGCCCATGAATACCCTATCCCTTCCCCCGGGGATCTTTCTAACCCAGGAATTGAACTGGGATCTCCTTCATTGCAGGCAGATTCTTTACTAGCTGAGTTACCAGGAAAGCCCATTATGAAAGGATAACTTCAGGAACAGCAGATGGAAGAGATGCAGAGGGCAAGGTATGGGGTGAGGGCATGAAGCATCCATGCTCTGTACCAGCCCTCCACAGGTTCACCAACCTGGAAGCTCCCTGAACCCCATCCTTTTGGATTTTTATGACAGTTTCATTATGTATGCATGACTGATTAAATCATTAAATCATTAGCTGTTGCTGACTTATTCAACCTCCAGCCCCTCTCCCCTCCCCCAGAAATCAAGAAGTGGAACTGAAAATTCCAACCCTCTAATGCCAATTGGTTACCCTGACAACCCATCCCTATCCTTAGATGAGTTCCAAATTCACTCATTAACACACAAAAGACATCTTTCTGGCTCTTATCACTTCAGTTCAGTTGCTCAGTCATGTCCGATTCTTTGTGACCCCATGGCATCATGCCAGGCTTCCCTGTCCTCACCAACTCCCAGAGCTTGCCCAGACTCATGTCCATTGAGTCGGTGATGCCATCCAACCCTCTCATCCTCTGTCATCCCCTTCTCCTCCTGCCTTCAATCTTTCCCAGCGTCAGGGTCTTTTCTAATGAGTCAGTTCTTCACATCACCTGGCCAAAGCACTGGAGCTTCAGCTTCAGCATCAGTCCTTCCAATGAATATTCAGGACTGATTTCCTTCAAGACTGACTTGTTGGATCTCCTTGCAGTCCAAGGGACTCTCAAGAGTCTTCTCCAACACCACAGTTCAAAAGCATCAATTTTTTGGCACTCAGCTTTCTTTATGGTCCAACTCTCACATCCATATGTGGCTACTGGAAAAGCCATATCTTTCAGCTTCCCTGGTGGCTCACAGGTTAAAGCGTCTTCCTGGAATGTGGGAGACCTGGGTTCGATCCCTGGGTTGGGAAGACCCCTGGAGAAGGAAATGGCAACCTACTCCAGTACTCTTGCCTGGAGAATCCCATGGAAGGAGGAGCTTGGTGGGCTACAGCTCATGGGGTCACAAAGAGTTGGACATGCGGTCATAAAGAGTCGGACACGACTGAGCGACTTCACTTTCACTTTGACTAGACAGATCTTTGTCAGCAAAGTAATGTCTCTGCTTTTAATATGCTGTCTAGGTTGGTCATACCTTTTCTTCCAAGGAGCAAGCATCTTTTAATTTCATGGCAGCAGTCACCATCTGCAGTGATTTTGGAGCCCAGAAAAATAAAGTCTGACACTGTCACATTGTTTCCCCTCTATTTGCCATGAAGTGATGGGACCAGATGTCATGATTTTAGTTTTCTGAATGTTGAGTTTTAAGCCAACTTTTTCACTCTCCTCTTTCACTTTCATCAAGAGGCTCTTTAGTTCCTCTTCACTTTCTGACATAAAGGTGGTGTCAGCTGCATATCTGAGATTATTGATTAACGTACAAAAGATACCTTTATGGTTCTCATCACTTAGGAAATACAAAAGGTTTTAGGAGCTCTGTGCTAAAGATGGAGATGAAGACCAAATATATATTCTTATTATTAATCACAATATCACAGAATATTTTACCATAATTAAAAAAACTGTCCACCTGTATTTTTGCACTTAAAGAACCCTTGTCAAATGCCTTGCTGAAGTCTGGAGAGGCTGTATGTCATTTTATGATCAATTTGGTAATCCAATTCAACCTGTCTAAATTACTCTATCAAAGAGAGAAATCAAGTTAGTTTGCTATCTGTATCTCTAACTATGTAGAAATATATCCTCTTGGTCTCCAAAATCACTGCAGATGGTGAATGCAGCCATGAAATTAAAAGATGCTTGCTCCTTGGAAGAAAAGCTATGACCTACCTAGGCAGCATATTAAAAAGCAGAGACATTACTTTACTGACAAAGGTCCATCTAGTCAAAGCTATGGCTTTTCCAGTAGCCACATATGGATGTGAGAGTGGATCATAAAGAAAGCTGAGCGCCGAAGAATTGATGCTTTTGAACTGTGGTGTTGGAGAAGACTCTTGAGAGTCCCTTGGACTGCAAGGAGATCCAACCAGTCAGTCCTAAAGGAAATCATTCCTCATTATTGAAACTGAAGCTCCAATACTTTGGCCATCTGATAGGAAGAACTGACTCACTGGAAAAATCTCTGATGCTGGGAAAGATTGAAGGCAGGAGGAGAAGGGGATGACAGAGGATGAGATGGTTGGATGGCATCACGGAATCAATTGGACATGAGTTTGAGCAAGCTCCAGGAATTGGTGATGGACAGGAAAGCCTGGCATGCTGCAGTCCATAGGGTCACAGAATAGGACATGACTGAGCGACTGAGCTGAACTGAACTGATCCTCTTCTCCTCTTCTCTTATATATAAACATAATTAGATCATATATAAACATATCATATCAGTTGGTCCCTTCTTTATCCAAATACTGAAGAACGTTTTCCTTTAATAATCTTTGCCAGAATTAACTGTTATATTAATAACAAGTAATTTTTAAGGAATCTACCTTCTCTTTGAGGAAAAAGCTCTATGGTGTATTAAGCATTAAACACACAACATTTATTATTCAAATCCTTACCTTGTCCAATAATTATATCCTCATTTTACATATGGGAAAAATTGAGGCTGTGAGAATTATTTATGTGATTTAACCAAGGCCAATGTCAGAGCCAGAATTCATCATGCTGTTGTCTAGTTTTAATGTCCACATCTATTCCTCTAAGCTCCTTTGCCTTAGTTCCACTTTTGCTGAGCATCTCTTTTCTCCAACAATTCCTCAATCAAAGCAGAAATAAACACAGTGAGTTGGAGTTATTCATTTCCTGTGTCATCCATCAAATTTAATCATTTGCCCTAAGCATCAGGTATATACCTTTCTTAATCTTTCTTCTCCTTCTCTGAATATAAGTTCCCTAAGAAGTCTTTTTGTTATTGTTTGGTTTAGCTTTGAGCTTTTTGTGTATTTTCTTCATTTTCAACATTTACCGCAAGTCTCAGTTCCTTCTTGTTAATAGTTCATTCATAATTAATAAACTAATTAACATAATTAATTAATGAAATTCAGTGACAGGTTAATTGGTTAGTTAATTCATAATCAACTAGTGAATTAACTAATCCAACATAGTTAACTATGACACCCTCTTGTGTATTTTTTCCTTGCATGTGTGTCCCCTTGCCTTCTTGTTTTCATCCACTCACTCATTCAATTAGTAAGCATTAACTGAGTACCATATGGGTTGAGACTATGGTGGTAAATATGATGGGCAGGGTTCTTTTCCTCATGGAGTTTATAGTCAAATGAGAAAGACAGTTGAGGGACTTCCCTGGTCATCCAGTGATCAAGATTCCATGCCTCCAGTGCAGGGGCCCAGGTTTGATCCCAGGTTAAGGAACTAGATCCCACATGCTGCAACTGAGACCTGGTGCAGCCAAATAAACGAATAAACAGTTTTTAAAATAAATAAATATCAAAGGCATACAAACAGAGATGAGATTGATGGTTACCAGGGCTGGGGGTGGTGGAGAAATGGGAAGATATTGATGAAAAGATACAAACTTCCAGTTATGAGATGAATGAATTCCAAGAACATAATGTACAGCATGGTGAGGGTAGTTAACAATACTGTACTGTATACTTGAAAGTTGCTAGGAGTAAATCTTAAGTATTCTTGCCATAACAACAGCAAAAACAAAACGGTAAATGTGTGAGGTTGATGCGTTAACCTAATCACAGTAAACATTTTGTAATATATACATGTGTCAAATCATCACATTGTATACCTTAAACCTGCACCATATTTTATGTCAGTGATATTTCAATAAAGCTGGAAAAAAGAATCAAATGGAAATTATAGAACAGAAAACTAATATCTGAAATTAAGAACTAGCTAGAAACATTTAACAACAAAACAGACCTGGCAGAAGACAGGATCAGTGAATTGAGAGTTAAATACATAACACTTAAACTGTAGTGCTGAAAGAAAAAAGAATAAAAAATAGAGAGAACAAAAAGACATGTGGGACAAATTGAAAATGTCTAATATAAGTGTCCTTTAAGTCCCAGAAGGACAGGAATGAGAACAACTGGGGCAGAGGTAATATTTGAAGAGATTATGGATGAGCATTTTCCAAAATCAAGTAAAGACATTAACACACAGATGGAACCACATACAGGCTAAGTACACACACACACACAAAAACACTTATAGTGATGGCAGAGTAAAATTGCAGAAGTCAGAGACAAAGCAACCAAAGAGAAAAAGCCAAATTACCTTCAAAAAAAAAAAAAAAAAAAAGGCAAAATAAGTCTTAAAAATGACTTTGCAATCCTGGAACATTTTGAAGTTGACTCCCTAAAATCATGGTACATTTATGAGTATGTCTTTAGTTCTTTTTCTGACAATTGCAACTTGCTGTCAACCCAGTCCCTTTCTTTCTTTGTTACTGACATTTCCATGTTATTAGCAGATTCTCTAGAACCAAGTCTATGCTCAGTGGGAGGCACTGTGGTTCGTTGGAAACAGTAGGGCTCTGTCTCCAACAAGCATTGTGAACTTGGGCAAGTTGGTGAACTAAGCTCTTTAAAACTTGGTGATAGTTCTTATCTGTAAAAGTCAGTCCATGCTGCTGTCTATTGGGTCACAAATCTTGTGGGACTTATGGGAGTTATGTGGCAATTAAGTGAGAAATGCTTTTAGCACAGTACCTGTAATAACAGGAGTTCTGTGAAAGGCAGCCAATAACTTCTTTCAAGATGGAACATTTTCAGCAGAGCAGGTAAAGAATTTACAAAATGTTTCACTTTCAGCAGAAGCAACAGCAACCATCTGGTGATAAAGAAAGTGATGGTGATAACGATGATGACTCTACCTACCATTTATTGGAGCACTTACTATGTGTCCATTTACCTTTATTTACTCCTTACAGCAACCCCATAAGACCAGTACTATTATCATTCCCTTTTTTACAGTTGGGGCAACTCGGGCTTAAGGAGGTTAAGCAACATGCTTAAATTGAAAATGGCAGAGCCTAGATCCAAACCAATATGTCCTCACCTTTGAGGTTGTGCTTGAGATCTTAGGTAATCCACACCACTCATTTATGCCAGACTGGCCAAGTCTCTTGGCAAGACCATCTACACGATCCATCTGGAAGGCTTGTGTCACACTCCACAGTGATACTGCTTCTGTGCCTCCTTCCATTGGCCTGGCCCAGTTTTCTCTGTAGTTTCTTCACTCTCTGTCTTTTGGACTTGTCCACAATTGGATATCTCTGAAGTTTCAAAATATTACATTTCCTTAGGATTTTTTAAAATGTGATGATCATCCTACTAGGTTGAAATTTCCTTTCTTTTCATTTTGTTTCAATGACATCTTGGTCCAATCCCAAGAGTTTCCAACCCCTTCCATGAGTTTCACTTTAGTAATTAGGATCCAGTTATGCTGATTTCTTTTTTAATATTTCTTTTTATTTATTTGGCTGCATAGAGTCTTAGTTGTGGCATGTGGGATCTAGTTCCTTGACCAGGGACTGAACCCAGCTCCCCTGCAGAGTCTTAGCCACTGGACCACCAGGGGATTCCCCAGTTATGCTGATTTCTAAGCTTCAGTCTTTGAGTTCATTCAAAATTCTTTTCTCAGGGCAAGGAGGAGTTCCAACATGGGTCTAGAACACAGTAGGGGGTTTCCTTCTCTTTTGCTCTCTCTTCCCTCTTCTGCACTGAGAAATTTAGGGTTGAGACAGGAAGGAAGGAGAAAGATGTACATTGTCATTTGCCTGACTTTCTGTAGTGAAGTTTTGTTACTTATGGGTCATCATTTCAGGACAGTAGATGGTAATGATCCCCAGTGGAGTGTATATCCCGAGGGGAGGTGCAAGATGCACCACTGGGTACATTAAGAAAATATTAGAGCTTATACTGGTAGTTTTTTTAATCCAAATAAAAATTTAAAAGTCAGCTTCACTAATGTTTAATATACAAGTTGACATCAGCACCCTCCCTGGATCCATATATCAGATGGTCACAAACAAGGCCTGAGGGATTCATGAGTCAGAGATAAGTTCCACAAAGCAAATGACTTGCTCATGGTGTTCTCCCCACATTCCTTGGCCCTTTAGTCTTGCAGTTTACCTGTGGAGGGTTATGTTTATGCATATGTTATCTAATTTGAGCTAAACCAACTCTAATACAATGGACAAAATATTTTAGAAGATCCTTGTAAAGAAGCCATGGGTTGGGGACTTCCCTGGTGGTCCAGTGGCTAAGACTCCAGGCTCCCAATTCAGGGGCCCCAAGTTCAATCCCTGGTCAGGGAACTAGATCCCACATGCTGCAACTAAGACTTGGTGCAGTCAAATGAAGAAATAAATAAATATTAAAAAAAAAGAAGAAGCCATGGGTTGAAGTGAATGGTAATGATGCAAGCACAAAACAAGCCAAGAAAATGGAAAAGCAGAGGTTTCCCATCATCCCAGTATAAGTGCTTCTTCATCTCTATTTCAAGGTGAAGACTGAGACACTCTAAGCAGATATAACAAAAAGTCAGGCAAAAATTTTTCTAATTATCAAGAAGACAATTTGAAATAATATAGATTTACATTCACATCTGACATCATTTGCTTTATTACATAGTCCCATTCTACACATTTCAAGATAATAGTTAAAACTTAAGCATCTCTCCTGATGCATTTCTGTTGCCTGCTTCCTTTATTCTGTGATACTATATAAATAGACGGAGGAAGGAAAGGATTCCAAGATGATTCAAAGTTTCTTTCCTGAGTGAGTGAATGAGTTGTGATGTGGAAACTTGACAATGAAATGGTAGATGATGATGTTTTTGAGCAAGTGAAATCTAAGATCAGAAGAAGACATTTAAGAAAAAGAAGAATAAAGCAAACACAGAGAGAGAGACACACACAGTGCATTTAAAGATATATGCTTAAAACGTTTCATTTCACTTTGAAGAACTTTGAAAATATCAGTTCAGTTCAGTTCATTTCAGTCACTCAGTCGCGTCTGACCCTTTGCGACCCCATGAATCGCACCACGCCAGGCCTCCCTGTCCATCACCAACTCCCAGAGTTCACTCAGACTCGCGTCCATCGAGTCAGTGATGCCATCCAGCCATCTCATCCTCTGTCGTCCCCTTCTCCTCCTGCCCCCAATCCCTCCCAGCATCAGAGTCTTTTCCAATAGATCAACTCTTCGCATGAGGTGGCCAAAGTACTAGAGTTTCAGCTTTAGCACCAATCCTTCCAAAGAAATCCCAGGGCTGATCTCCTTCAGAATGGACTGGTTGGATCTCCTTGCAGTCCAAGGGACTCTCAAGAGTCTTCTCCAACACCACAGTTCAAAAGCATCAATTCTTTGGTGCTCAGCTTTCTTCACAGTCCAACTCTCACATCCATATGTGACCACTGGAAAAACCACAGCCTTGACTAAACGGAACTTTGTTGGCAAAGTAATGTCTCTGCTTTTGAATATGCTATCTAGGTTGGTCATAACTTTTCTTCCAAGGAGTAAGCGTCTTCTAATTTCATGGCTGCAGTCACCATCTGCAGTGATTTTGGAGCCCCCCAAAATAAAGTCTGACACTGTTTCCACTGTTTCCCCATCTATTTCCCATGAAGTGATAGGACCAGATGCCATGATCTTCGTTTTCTGAATGTTGAGCTTTAAAAGCCAACTTTTTCACTCTCCACTTTCACTTTGAAAAATTAGACTTATAAATTTGAATATCTATAAATGGAAGCATATTGCCACAACAAACTAAAGCAATATACTATTATGCCTTGAAAAATACAGCTATTCAATCTAGAGGGCATTTATAAACAATAACACATTTTGAGGGAAATGTACTAGTTCCAAATAGGTGATACATGAAAAGTATAAACACTATGCCATTTTAATTATGCAATTAGCAAATAAAATACTGCATTAAAAAAACTAACTTCTCAATGGGAACCATAGAAGCCAGAACACAATGGTGTTATTACAGCATGAAGGAAAGTGACTTGCAAAAGTAAAAATCCAATCAGTAAAAATATTCTTGAAAAACAAAGGTGCCATACTTATTTTATGTCAGACACACAAAATCTGAGTGAATTTATAGTCAGCAAGCCTACACTAAAAGGAATTCTTTAAGCAGAAGGAAATGATCCCAGATGGATACTAAAAATGCAGGAAAAAATGAAGAGCTATAGAGAACTAAATATTGGAATAAAAACAGATTGATTTACTTGTACAAAACAGTAATAATAATGCTTAGTAGGATATAAAATATAAAGAGAATTTAAATGCATTACAACACCATGGAGTTTGGGTGGAGTTCATTCCAATCTCTAACTTCAGAGTTAGGCGTGTGATACAGATGTGGTCCATAAAATACCATGATGATTGGTTGAGTGTAGGGTATGTGATCAAAGATGAACCCATAACAAGCCAGCAAGTACAAACCCTGAAACTTTAGCTGGAAGTATTATGGTATAGGCAGGCATTTTTTTCCCCACTGGGGTTGCTAAGCAGCAGGTTGCATACTTTGAGATTCCAAGGCTTAATATAACAGTGGGATGGCCTATCTGAAATGAATCCAGAACAGAAGGAAACAGAGATGGTAGATGGACAGAGGTCTATTTTGGATGTAAGATCCTGAGTCCACCTATCCCTAAAAGCTAGCCTATCTCTGAAATTTGCATTTCTGTGAATTAAGTTCCTTTTTAAAGCATGAAGACAATAATGCAAAATGGGATGTAAATGGAGTTAAAGAACTTTAAGGTTATATAAAATTATTGGTAAAGAAGAAAAGCAATACTTTGTATTAGGCTGCAATAAGCTAAGGATATATGTGTAATCTCCAGGGTAATCACTGAAAGAATAACAAAAGAATGTACAAGCCATGCGCTAGAAGAGAAAATCTGAATAGCAACAAAGGTTAATGTAAAAGAAAGCAAAAAGAGAAATGAACATAAAACAGCTGAATCAAATAGAAGAAAAACACTGGGAGTTAAAAATCCAGGCATGTCTCTAATTTCATTAAAAGTGAATTGTCTGGTGATGAAAATGTTGGAAATTTAATTGTGGTAATGGTTGCACAACTCTAGGAATATACTAAAAGTCATTGAGTTGTACAACTCTATGAATTTACTAAAAGTCAATGAGTTATACAGTTTAATGGGTGAATTCTGTAGTATGTGAATCATATCTCAATAAAGTTGTTTTTTAAAAAGTGAATGGATGAAATACACCAATCAAAAGGTCAAAATTGCCAGACTAGATAAAAATAAAACTCAACTACAAATGGCTTACAAAAGATACACCTTAAATATAAGTTGAAAGTTAAAGAATTAAAAAGATATATTCTGCAAACACTAGCCACAAGAAAGCTAATGCAGCTGTACTAATCACAGACAAAACATGATCAGAGATAGAGAATATTTTGTAAAAATAAAAGAATCAGTCGACTTGGAGAATATTACACCCATACTAGATAAAAAGCAAAAATTGATGGAACTAAAAGGTGAAACAGACAAATTCGCAGCCACGTTAAAAATGATCCAATGGATGGAGAGCAAATCTTTAAAAATACAACATTCATTCATGATTGGAAAAAGTTAACTCATAGCACATTAGTAATAGAAATTCTTAATCATATAAAGTGTACCTATTTAAAAAACCCCTCTAGATCAAACATCATGATGAATTATTGAAAAATTTCTCCCTGAGATTAGGACTGACTGAGATAAGGAAGTCTGTTATTACAACTTCTGTTCAACAAAGCTTGGAGTCCAGTGGCAATAACACCAGGAAAAGCTATAAAAATATATGGTAGGAAAGGAAGAAATAAAACTGTCATTATTTATGACATAATTTGCACCCCCAAAAAAGATCCAAAAGAATCTACAGAAAATCTATTAGAATTAATAAGCAAATTTAGCAAATCTACTGGATAGTTTATATATAAAAATATAAAAAAATCAATAGTATTTCTATATACTAGCATCAAGTAAGCAGCAATGAAATTTTCTTTCAAAATGAAATTTTGAAAGATACCATTTATAATAATATCAAATAGCATCAAACAATAAGGAATAAATCTAACAAAAGATAACCAAGAGCTGTAAACTGAAAACTAAAATACATTGAAAAAACTCAGAAAAAGATTTTAAAAATAGAATGATATGCCATGTTTATGGAACATGACTCAATACAGTGAAAGTATTGATTTTCCCCAAACTGATCTGTAAACTGAATGCAATAGTAATTAAATATCAATGAAGTGAAGTGAAGTGAAAGTCGCTCAGTCGTGTCTGCACTCTTTGTGACCCCATGGACTATGTACTCCATGGAATTCTCCAGGCCAAAATACTGGAATGGGTAGCTGTTCCCTTCTCCAGGGGATCTTCCCAACCCAGGGATCAATCCCAGGTCTCCAGCATTGCAGGCAGATTACTTAGCAGCATAGGTTATTTTTATTCCACTAAAAAAATTGACACACTGATTATAATATTTATATGGAAATGCAAAGGTTCAAAAATAGTCCAGACATATCCATGCGAACAGCTGATTCATTGGAAAAGACCCTTATGCTGGGAAAGACTGAAGGCAGAAGAAGAGGGAGACAGAGGTTAAGATTGTTGGATGGCATCACCAATTCAATGGACATGAACTTGGGCAAACTCTGGGAGATAGTGAGGGACAGGGAGGCCTGGTATGCTGCAGTCCATGGAGTCATGAAGAGTCAGACACTATTTGGTGACTGAATAACAATGCTGGATCATGGAAAAAGCAAGAGAGTTCCAGAAAACTATCTACCTATTTCTGCTTTATTGACTATGCCAAAGCCTTTGACTGTGTGGATCACAACAAACTCTGGAAAATTCTTCAAGGGATGCAAATTCCAGACCACCTGACCTGCCTCTTGAGAAACCTGTATGCAGGTCAGGAAGCAACAGTTAGAACTGGACATGGAACAACAGACTGGTTCCAAATAGGAAAAGGAGTACGTCAAGGCTGTATATTGTCACTCTGCTTATTTAACTTCTATGCAGAGTACATCATGAGAAACACTGGGCTGGAAGAAGCACAGGCTGGAATCAAGATTTCTGGGAGAAATATCAATAACCTCAGATATGCATATGACACCACCCTTATGGCAGAAAGTGAAGAGGAACTAAAGAGCCTCTTGATGAAAGTGAAAGAGGAGAGGGAACAAGTTGGCTTAAAGCTCAACATTCAGAAAATGAAGATCATGGCATCCAGTCCCATCACTTCATGGCAAATAGACGGGGAAACAGTGGAAACAGTAGCTGACTTTATTTGGAGGGGCTTCACTGCAGATGGTGATTGCAGCCATGAAATTAAAAGATGCTTACTTCTTGGAAGGAAAGTTATGACCAACCTAGACAGCATCTTAAAAAGCAGAGACATTACTTTGCCAACAAAGGTTCGACTAGTCAAGGCTATGGTTTTTCCAGTGGTCATGTATGAATGTGAGAGTTGGACTATAAAGAAAGATGAGCACCAAAGAACTGATGCTTTTGAACTGTGGTGTTGGAGAAGACTCTTGAGAGTCCCTTGGACTGCAAGGAGATCCAACCAATCCATCCTAAAGATCAGTCCTGGGTGTTCATTGGAAAGACTGATGTTGAAGCTGAAACTCCAATACTTTGGCCACCTGATCCAAAGAGCTGACTCATTTGAAAAGACCCTGATGCTGGGAGGGATTGGGGGCAGGAGGAGAAGGGGAAGACAGAGGATGAGATGGTTGGATGGCATCACCGACTCAATGGACATGGATTTGGGTGGACTCCAGGAGTTGGTGATAGACAGGGAGGCCTGGTGTGCTGCGGTTCATGGGGTCGCAAAGAGTAGGACATGACTGAGTGACTGAACTGATCTAACAACGACAAAAATTGTGGCTCTAAATGAAAATGCTATGTCAACTAAACTTTTACAAGAAAGGAAAGAAGACTATCTTTATGACCTTGGCAAAAGCAGTGATTTCCTGAAAACGACCAAAAGCACTGAGCATAAAATAAACAATACGGAAATGAGTGTGCCTCTATTCCAATAAAATTTTATGGACACTGAACTTTGAAATTCATCTTATTTTTTACAAATCATTATTAATGTTTAAGATGAAATTTAAAAATTATTTTATAAAATAAACTTTACAAAACTTTTACCAAGTAAAATTTTACAAAATATTTTTAAAAAGGAAAATGTTGATAAACTGGGCTCAATTAAATTTAAGAAATTGTGTTAAGAGACACTGTTAAGAGAGTAAAAAGCAAGACACCAAGTCGGAAATGATATTTGTATATTGTATTATCGACAAAGGGCTTGCTTTTATCCAAAATATATGAAGAATTCCTACAAATAATTATGAAGGCAGCAGCCAACTTTAAAGAAAAATGGAGAAAAGACTTGAAGAGGTGTTTCTCTTTTAGCACTGCTTTAGCTACATCCCATGGATTTTGATATATTGTAATTTTCATTGTAATTCATTCAAAATATTTTCTAATTTACCTTCTGATTTTCACCTAGACCTATTAATTATATGGATTATATGGAAATCTGTTGCTAAGTTTCTAAGAGCTTGGAAGGTTTTCTTTTGTTGTTGTTTTCTTGGTTTCTAGTTTTATTCTGTTATGGTCAGAGAAATTTTCAATTCTATCAAGTTTGTTTTGTTTTATCAACTAAAATATAGTCTAGCAGGCTCGCCTTACCAGAAATACTAAAAGAGTTCTTTGGACTGAAAGCAAATGACCCCAGAAGTTAATTCAAATCCACATGAAAAAACAAAGAGCCCTAGTAAAAGTAACTAAGTAACTATAAAAGTACAAATCTGTGTTTCATCTTCTTTCTTCTCTTCATTAATTTAAAAAGAAATTGTATTAATATGTGTATAATTGTATTGTTATAGCATAGAAAAGTGAAGTGAAGTGAAGTGAAGTTGCTCAGTCATGTCCGACTCTTTGCGACCCCATGGACTTACATGTAGCCTACCAGGCTCCTCTGTCCATGGGATTTTCCAGGCAATAGTACTGGAGTGGATTGCCATTTCCTTCTCCAGGGGATCTTCCTGACCCAGGGATCGAACCCAGGTCTGCTGCGTTGTAGACAGATGCTTAGCCATCTGAGCCACCAGTAGCTTCATCAATGTAATATATTATATTTGACAATAAGAGCATAAAAGAGGTAGGTGGGAGCAAGTTGTATCAGGGTATAGAAATGATACCAGGTAGTTACTCAAATCCATAGGAATAAATGAAGAGGACTAGAAACAGTAAATAATTAAAAGGTAAATATTCAAACCTCTATAAACATATACTTTGTCTCTTTTCTTTTCTCAGGTTCTATACTAGTTATAAATTATAAAAATTGTAACATGTATGTTTGGGTTGGTAACATATGTAAATATAACATGTATAAGAATAATAGCACAAAATGAGGAAGAGGGAACAGAGCCATATAGGAGTACTTCTATATGTTGCTGGAATTAAGATAGTATAAATGTAGCTTCTGATAAGTTCAGATGTGCATGAGAAGCCATAGAGCAACCACTAAGAAAGTAACTTTAAAAACAGAATAAAAAATCATTAAAAGTATTCAATTGTTATATTAGAAAATACTTAATGCAAAATAAAGTAGTAAGGAAGAATAGAGGAATATAAAATGCATGAGATTAAGTTGACCCTTGAGAACTCTCTCACCCCTGCAGATGAAAATCCAAGTATAATTTATAGTCAGCCCTCCATAGATGCTGTTCATTTGTATTCACAGTTCTGCACTGGAGGATTCAACCAACCAGGGATTGTGTAATATTGTAGTATTGATTTATTGAGAAGAATCCATGTATAAGTGGACCCACACAGTTCAAACCTATGTTGTTCAGAGGTCAACTGTATTCAGTAAACAAAAAGGGAAATATCAATGCAAGTACTCCATCAATAATAAAATCAGAAGTGAATGGATTAAACAATCCAATCAAAAGGCAGAGAATATTAGACTTGATAAAAGAAGACAAGATCCAAATGTATGCTGTTTATTGGAGGAGTCACACTTTAGATTCAAAGATACAAATAGGTTAAAAAGTTAAAAATGGAATAAGAAACATAATGCAAATAGCAACCATAATATAGCTGGAGTGGCTCTATTAGTATCAGACAAAGTGGACACCAAAAGGGAAATCATTGCTAGACACAAAGAAAAACATCCTATATTGATAGAGTCATTCCACCAAGATCATATATGAAGTATAAACATATACTTAGTGACCCCATGGACTGCAGACTACCAGGCTCCTCCGTCCATGGAATTTTCCAGGCAGGAGTATCGGAGTGGGTTGCTGTTGCCTTCTCTGACACCTACAACAGAGCCCCAAAATACATGAAGCAAAAACTGACTTAAGTGAAACAAGAAATTAGAGAATTCGACAATAATTGACGATTTCAACACCTTACTTTTGATAATGGACAGAAAAACTATGCAGAAGATGAAAAGGAAATAAAAGCCTTTTTTTTCATCCAGTTTCATTAAGATACAATTGACATATTGCACTGTATAAATTTAAGGTGTACAGCATAGTAATTTGACTTACATATGTCATGAAATGATGACATAAGTATCCATCATCTCATATAGATACAAAATTAAAGGAAAATAAAAATTATTTTTCCTTGTGATAAGAACTCTTAAGATTTACTCTTAACAACTTTCAGCTATAACATGCAACAGTGTTAATTACACTTATGTTGTACATTATGTACCTAGTACTTGTTTCTCTTATAACTTGAAATTTGTACCTTTTGACCACCTTTATCTCATTCCCCTGCCCCCTAACCCGTGTATCTGGTAACCACAAATCTGATCTCTTTATTTATTTGTTTTTTAAGTATAATTGACCTAAAATCATAAGTTAGTTCTTATAATACAACATCAGTTCAGTTCAGTTCAGTTGCTGAGTTGTGTCTGACTCTTTGCAACCCCATGAATTGCAGCACACCAGGCTTCCCTGTCTATCACCAATTCTTAGAGTTCACTCAAACTCATGTCCATCGAGTTGGTGATGCCATCCAGTCATCTCATCCTCGGTCGTCCCCTTCTCCTTCTGCCCTCAATCCCTCCCAGCATCAGGGTCTTTTCCAATCAGTCAACTCTTTGCATGAGGCGGCCAAAGTACTGGAGTTTCAGCTTTAGCATCATTCCTTCCAAAGAAATCCCAGGGCTGATCTCCTTCAGAATGGACTGGTTGGATCTCCTTGCAGTCCAAGGGACTCTCAAAAGTCTTCTCCAACACCACAGTTCAAAAGCATCAATTCTTTGGCGCTCAGCTTTCTTCACAGTCCAACTCTCACATCCATACATGACTACTGGAAAAACCATAGCCTTGACTAGATGGACCTTAGTTGGCAAAGTAAAGTCTCTGCTTTTGAATATGCTATCTAGGTTGGTCATAACTTTCCTTCCAAGGAGTAAGCATCTTTTAATTTCATGGCTGCAGTCACCATCTGCAGTGATTTTGGAGCTTCTCAAAGTCTGACACTGTTTCCACTGTTTCTCCATCTATTTCCCATGAAGTGATGGGACTGGATGCCATGATCTTCATTTTCTGAATGTTGACCTTTAAGCCAACTTTTTCATTCTCCTCTTTCACTTTTATCAAGAGGCTCTTTAGTTCATCTTTGCTTTCTGCCATAAGGGTGGTGTCATATGCATATCTGAGGTTATTGATATTTCTCCCGGCAATCTTGATTCCAGCTTGTGCTTCATTCAACCCAGCGATTCTCATGATGTACTCTGCAGGGTGACAATATACAGCCTTGACATATTCCTTTTCCTACTTGGAACCAGCCTGTTGTTCCATGTCCAGTTACTTTACTTTGCTTCCTGACCTGCATACAGGTTTCTCAAGAGGCAGGTCAGGTGGTCTGGTATTCCCATCTCTTGAAGAATTGTCCACAGTTTGTTGTGATCCACACAGTCAAAGGCTTTGGAATAGTCAAAGGCTTTGACATGGTCAAAGCAGAAGTAGATGTTTTTCTGGAACTCTCTTGCTTTTTCCATGATCCAGTGGATGTTGGCAATTTGATCTCTGGTTCCTCTGCCTTTTCTAAAACCAGCTTGAACAGAGTTTGAGTGAACTCTGGGAGTTGCTGATGGACAGGGAAGCCTAGCGTGCTGCAATTCATGGGGTCACAAAGAGTTGGACACGACTGAGCTACTGAACCTAACTGAACTGAACTGATGGCTGATTCATGTTTTTCTGAGGTTTGACAGAAAACAGCATAATTCTGTAAAGCAATTATCCTTCAATAAAAATAAATTAATTTAAAAAACTACCCACACACAAAAAAGACTTCACTGGTGAATTCTACCAAATATTTAAAGAAGAATTAATAGCACTTTCCCACAAAAAAAAAAAAAAAAAGAGGAGGAAATACTTCTTAACTCATTTTATGAGGCCAGTATTACTCTGACACCAAAATCAGACAAAAATGCAGCAAATAAAGAAAGCTAAAGACCAGTATCTCTTATGAAAACAGAAACAAAAATCTTCAATCAAATACTGGTAAATCGAATCCCACAACATATAAAAAGAATTAAACACCATGACCAAGTGGGATTCATCCCAGGATTCCAAAGTTGTTTTAATATCCACAAGTCAATTAATGTATTAATAACATACCATATAAATAGAATAAAGGACAAAGCTAACATAATTGTCTCAATAGATACAGAAAGAGTATTTGATGGAATTTGCCATCCCTTACTGATAAAAGCGCTCAATAAACTAAGAATTGAAGGAAACTTTCTTGACCTCATTAAGAATATCTTTGAGAACCCCACAACTAACATCATACTTAATAATGAAAGATTAAAAATTTCCCTAAGATCAGGAATGAAACATGGATGTCTGCTCAAGTCAATAGTAGTAAACCACATGTTTCAACATTTTTATTGAAATATATTTGCCGTAGGGACTCCCCTCGTGGTCAAGTGGCTAAGATTCTACACTCCCAATGCAGCGGGCCCAGGATTGATCCTTGGTCAAGGAACTGGATACTATGTGCCACAACTAAGCTAAATAAATAAATATTTTAAAAAGACACATATTTGACATATAATACTGTGTTATACATATATACATAGTAATATGATTGTCATTGTAGGGATAGTTAACACCTCTATTACATCACATAATTATCATTTCTTTTTGTGGTGGGAATAATTAAGATCTAGTCTCTTTGCAAGTTTGATGATCATAATACAATATTGTTGTCTATATTCACTATATTCTGTATAAGATTTCTAGGATTTATTTACCTACTAGTTATAAGTTTTCATCCATAAACAACATGTCTTCTATTCAATATTGTACTGGTGGTTCTAACCAGGGCTTAGCAAGGAAACTAGGCATCCAGATAGGAAATGAAAAAGTAAACAATATTATCTCTATTTGCAGATAATTTGATCTTATTAAGGGCATGGCAAACCACTTCAGTATTCTTGCCTTGAAAACCCTATGAACAGCATGAAAAGGCAAAAATATAGGTCACTGAAAGATGAACTCCACAGGTCAATAGTTGCCCAATATGCTACTGGAGAACAGTGGAGAAGTAACTCCAGAAAGAATGAAGAGACGGAGCCACAGTAAAAACAACACTCAGTTATAGATGTGACTGGTGATGGAAGTAAGGTACGATGCCGTGAAAAACAATATCACACAGGAAACTGGAATGTTAGGTCCATGAATCAAGGCAAATTGGAAGTGGACAAATAGGAGATGGCAAGAGTAACCACTGACATATTAGGAATCAGCAAACTAAAATGGACTGGAATGGGTGAATTTAACTCAGATGACCATTATATCTACTACTGTGGGCAGGAATCCCTTAGAAGAAATGGAGTAGCCACCATGGTCAATAAAAGAGTCTGAAATGCAGTACTTGGATGCAATATCAAAAATGACAGAATGATCTCTATTCGTTTCCAAGGCAAACCATTCAATATCACAGTAATCCAAGTCTATGCCCCAGCCAGTAATGCTGAAGAAGCTGAAGTTGAACAGTTCTATGAAGACCTACAAGACCTTCTAGAACTAGCACCCCCAAAAAATGTCCCTTTCATTATAGGGGACTGGAATGCAAAAGTAGGAAGTCAAGAAACACCTAGAGTAATAGGCAAATTTGGCCTTGTAGTGCAGAATGAAGCAGGGCAAAGGCTAATAGAGTTTTGCCAAGAGAACGCAATGGTCATAGCAAACACCCTCTTCCAACAACACAAGAGAAGACTCTACACATGGACATCACCAGATGGTCAACACTGAAATCAGATTGATTATATTCTTTGCAGCCAAACTTGGAGAAGCTCTATATAGTGAGCAAAAACAAGACCAGGAGCTGACTGTGGCTCAGATCATGAATTCCTTATTGCCAAATTCACACATAAATTGAAGGAAGTAGGGGAAACCACTAGACCATTCATATATGACCTAAATCAAATCCCTTATGATTATAAAGTGGAAGTGGGAGATAGATTTAAGGGCCTAGATCTGATAGATAGAGTGCCTGATGAACTACGGACAGAGGTTCATGACATTGTACAGGAGACAGGGAGCAAAGACCATCCCCAAGGGAAAAAAAATGCAAAAAAGCAAAATGGCTGTCATAGGAGGCCTCACAAATAGCTTTGAAAAGAAATGCGAAAAGCAAAGGAGAAAAAGAAAGATATACTCATTTGAATGCAGAGTTCCCAAGAATAGCAAGGAGAGATAAGAAAGCCTTCCTCAGTGATCAGTGCAAAGAAATAGAGGAAAACAATAGAATGGGAAAGACTAGAGATCCCTTGAAGAAAATTAGAAATACCAAGGGAACATTTCATGCAAAGATGGGCTCGATAAAGGACAGAAATGATATGGACCTAATGAAAGCAAAGATATTCAGAAGAGGTGGCAAGAATACACAGAAAAACTATACCAAAAGATCTTAATGACCCAGATAATCATGATGGTGTGATCACTCACCTAGAGCCAGACATCCTGGAATGTGACGTCAAGTGGGCCTTAGGAAGCATCACTATGAACAAAGCTAAAGGAGGTGATGGAATTCCAGTTCAGCTATTTCAAATTCTAAAAGAAGATTTTGTGAAAGTGCTGCACTCAATATGCCAGCAAATTTGGAAAATGCAGAAGTGGCCACAGGACTGGAAAAGGTCAGTTTTCATTCCAATCCCAAAGAAAGGCAATGCCAAAGAATGCTCATCTCACACACTAGTAAAGTAATGCCTGAAATTCTCCAAGCCAGGCTCCAGCAATACGTGAATCGTGAACTTCCAGATGTTCAAGCTGGTTTTAGAAAAGGCAGAGGAACCAGAGATCGAATTGCCAACATCCGCTGGATCATGGAAAAAGTAAGAGAGTTCCAGAAAAACATCTACTTCTGCTTTGACCATGCCAAAGCCTTTGACTATGCCAAAGCCTTTGACTGTGTAGATCACAACAAACTGTGGACAATTCTTCAAGAGATGGGAATACCAGACCACCTGACCTGCCTCTTGAGAAATCTGTATGCAGGTCAGGAAGCAAGAGTAAAGTAACTGGACATGGAACAACAGACTGGTTCCAAGTAGGAAAAGGAATATGTCAAGGCTGTATATTGTCACCCTGCTTATTCAACTTATATGCAGAGTACATCATGAGAATCATTGGATTGGATGAAGCACAAGCTGGAATCAAGATTGCCGGGAGAAATATCAATAACCTCAGATATGCATATGACACCACCCTTATGGCAGAAAGCAAAGATGAACTAAAGAGCCTCTTGATGAAAGTGAAAGAGGAGAGTGAAAAAGTTGGCTTAAAGGTCAGCATTCAGAAAACTAAGATCATGGCATCTGGTCCCATCACTTCATGGGAAATAGATGGAGAAACAGTGGAAACAGTGTCAGACTTTATTTTGGGGAGCTCCAAAATCACTGCAGATGGTGACTGCAGCCATGAAATTAAAAGATGCTTACTCCTTGGAAGAAAAGTTATGACCAACCTAGATAGTATATTAAGAAGCAGAGACTTTACTTTGCCATCAAAGGTCTATCTAGTTGAAGCTATGGTTTTCCAGTAGTCATGTATGGATGTGAGAGCTGGACTGTTAATAAATCCTTCTTTACAGTGCTGAAGAATTGATGCTTTTGAATTGTGGTGTTGGGGAAGACTCTTGCGAGTCCCTCGGACTGCGAGGAGATCCAATCAACCCATGCTAAAGGAAATCAGTCCTGAATATCCATTGAAAGGACTGATATTGAAGCTGCAACTCCAATACTTTGACCACCTGATGCGAAGAACTCACTCATTTGAAAAGACCCTGATTCTGGGAAAGATTGAAGGTGGGAGGAGAAAGGGATGACAGAAGATAACATGGTTGGATGGCATCACCTACTCATTTGGACATGAGTTTGAATAAATTCCGGGAGTGGTGATGGACAGGGAGGCCTGGTGTGCTGCAGTCCATGGGGTCACAAAGAGTTGGACACGACTGAGTGACTGAACTGATCTTATATATAGCATATTCTAACAAACACATTAAAAACCTACTAGAAATAATAAATGATTTCCGCAAAGTCATGGACACAGAACCAAAATACAAAAATCACATGTATTTCTATATACTAGAAATGATCAAATAGTAAGTGAAATTAAGAAAACAATTCCATAGGATGCAAAGTATTATATATGGAATGGATAAAAACAAGGTCCTACTGTATAGCAAGCAAACTATATTCAATATCTTGTGATAAACCATAATGGAAAATAATATAAAAAGAATGTATATATATGCATAATGGAACCACTTTGCTGTACAGTTGAAATTAACACAACACTGTAAATCAACTATACTTCAATTAGAAAAATAAAAGGATTCCATCCACAATGGCATCAAAAAGAATAAAATACCTAGGAATAAATGTAACAAAAGATGTGCTGACTTGTACACCGAAAACTGTGGTTCAATGCATGAGACAGGGTGCTCAGGGTTGGTGCACTGGGATGACCCTGAGGGATGGGATGGGGAGGGAGTTGGGAGGGGGTTCAGGATGGGGAACACATGTACACCCATGGCTGATTCATGTGAATGCATGGCAAAAATGACCACAATATTGTAATTAGCCTCCAATAAAAATTTTAAAAATGGTAAAAAAAAATAAATAAAATAAATTGGATTAAAAAAGAAATTAAAAACCTAAAATATTAAAAATGGCCCCATGTTCATAGATCAGAAGACTTAAATATTGCAAAGATAGAAATACCTCCCAAATTGATTTACAGATTTAACACCATCTTTTATTAAGAATACAGCTAGTTTTGTTGCAGAATTTGATAAGCTGATCCTAAAATTCATCTGTAAAGTCAAAGGACCTAGAATAGCCAAAACAACCTTGCAAAAGAAGAACAAAGTTGGAGGATTCACATTTCCTAATTTCAAAACTTTCTGCAAAGTTCTAATAATCAAGACAGTGAGGTACTAACAAAAGAATAAACATATTGATCAATGGAAGAGCATTGAGAGTCCAGAAATAAACTCTAACATTTATGGTCAATTGATTTCCAGCAAGGGTGCCAAGACCATTTAATGCAGAAAGAATGGCGTTTCCAACAAATGGTGCTGGGACAACAGTATATCCGCATGCAAAAGAGTCAAGCTGGAACCCTACCTCCCACCATACGCAAACATTAACCAAAAATTGATCAAAGACTTAACTGTAAGAGCTAAAATAATCTCAACAAAAGTGTTGAGCACAGAATACATAGATTTTACTAAATGGAACCAGGTTGCTAGACTTGCAGGAATTATTTTCCAACTCTCCAAAAATGTACATTCATTCACTTTGTATCTTCAAGCTACTTTTGTTAGACTAGCTGTTTGCCAATCAGGTCCTTTGTATCTATAAATTCATTGTATGGGCTTATCCATGCCTAAAATGTCTATAATTTTTACTCATAAGTTAACCCTTGTTCTCAGAGCAAAAAAAAGTACAGAGGAAATTTGCAACTGTGAAATCAAAATTGGATTCCAAATAAGTTAGAATTTTCATAAGAAATTGAGGAAGCACTGTTTAACTTGACTGCCCTTTACTGGGTGACATTTTATTTTGAATTCTAAAACCATCTGCTTTCCAAAATTTACATTGGCACTGTCAAGCAGAACAATGATCAAAGATAGATATCAACAATCTTTTATTCTTATTATTTTTGAAGCTTCATTATGATCTTCAAAGAAGTTAAGAAGATGATTTGAAATCCTCCTTTTCAAATCAAAGTACCTAAAAGCTAGGAGGAACATTTTTCAGTTGCCGTGATTTGACACATCATTTGATTTACTGTACAAAGCATGATCCTTGGTAAGATCCTCGGTAAAATCAACTCCAGACTGCTAGGAGCCAAACATCTTATACCAAAATTTCCGTTTTTGTTCACCCACAGGACATTTTAGTTGCTGTCTTAGAATCAGGAAACATAACTTTATTCAAAGGGCAATGATAGGAACGATAGAATAACACACATTTGTTATGATACGCCTAGGGCAAATTAGTGGCCACCAGTTTCAACCAAACATTAGTGTCCTTTTGGAAGACCAAAAGCCTTTGACTGCTTTATAAGCACTTATCTGTCTTACCCTTCACCTGTGAGATTCAATCTTCATATGTGCTTACACATTTCCTTCTCTGCCATGCTCAGTTCCAAATTCTTTTTAGTTTGTTATCCAGTATGTTGTTTTCATTGTTTACCTCCCTAATCCATTTGTATGTGTCCTTCCATCTGTCATCAAAATAGCATAGTCATTTATTTAGTTTTCCTCTTCGGTAATTCCTGGGTCAAGCTGCAGTTGGTATTGCAATTATTCTCATTTTCTTTATCTGAACACTTGGAACACAATATTCATAAAGTTTAAAAATTAAAGTACCACTACACTGCTATTTTAAAATGGATAACCAAGAAGGACCTACTGAATAGCACATAGAACTCTGCTCAATGTTATGTGGCAGCCTGGATGGGAGGGAGTTTGGGGGAGAACAGTGAGCGCAAGTCGCTCAGTCATGTCCAACTCTGTGGCTTTCTCCAGGCCAGAATACTGGAGTGGGTAGCCTTTCCCTTCTCCAGAGGATCTTCCCCATCCCAGGGATTGAACCCAGGTCTCCCTCATTGCAGGCAGATTCTTTACCAGCTGAGCCACAAGGGAAGCCCAAGAATACTAGAGTGGGTAGCCTACCCCCTTCTCCTGCAGATCTTCCTGACCCAGGAATCAAACTGGGGTCTCCTGCATTGCAGGTGGATTCTTTACCAACTGAGCTATGAGGGAAGCCCATTTTGGGGAGAATGGATACATGTATTTGTATGGCTGAGTCCCTTCACTGTTCACTTGAGACTATCGCAACATTGTCTATACCCCAACAAAAAATAAAATTAAAAAAATTATAGTGCCACTATCTCCATCCAAATCACAACAGTTAATCCACAGGCAAAGTCAAAGACAGAATGTTACAAATCATGACTACAGTGTATATAAGCTGCAAACTTCAAGTTGCATCTCTCTATTATAACAATGAATGATGGGATATTGTGAACAGTGAATCATGGTTGCCAATATCAGTGGTCAGGATTAAAAACAGCAACAGTGACTAGGGGTAGATAATTGATACCATATTCATTGGACACTGAAAATAGCATTGCTTTCAGCCCCTATATTTGGAGTCATAGTATGAGTTTGGTACCTTTCCCTCAAACCTGGGCAGCCATTGCTGAAAACTGATTTTGCATACTGGGAAAGAGTTTCCTGGGATGCAGGACTTTCAGTGCTGAAACTGGGACAGAACGAAGAAGATCAGGATAATTGGTTACCCTGTTATGTCTTTGGCAGCTTTCCAGAGCACTGAAAGGGCTGTTTTTGATAGTTTTGTAAAGCTTCATAGTTGCTTTGGGTGAAGAAGAGTTATTAACTTTCTTAATTCATCATGCTGGAAGTAAATTCCCCATACTATGTATTCTCCATATTATTTTTATTTTTAAAAATCTTTCATTGAATTGTTACAATGTTGCTTCTATTTTATATTTTGGCTTTTTCGGCCACTAGGCATGTGGGATCTTCGTTCTCTGACCAGGGATCGAACCTCTAACCCCCTGCACTGGAAGGCAAAGTCTCAACCACTGGACTGCCAGGGAAGTCCCTACATATTATTTTTAGTGTGTGTCTCTTTTGCTAAAATGCAAACTCCATGAAAATAGGGATTTTTGCTTGCTTTGTACACTGCTATATCCTGAGTGCTTGGCACATCATTTGTAGGTACTCAATAAATATTTTTCTTTTTCTTTTTTTAATAAATATTTTTGGTGAATAAATGAATTAATGACACTTGCAAGAGTGTTGGAGATAAACTGGGAGAAAATTAAATCAGATAGCCAAGTCAGTAAACTGGTGGAGTGGTCCACGTTGGAAATGGTAGAGGCAGTAGCGATAACAAAGACTAGGCTGATTTTAGAGATCATTAGGAGTCAAAATTACCATGATTACCGACAGACTAGAGGTGAGTGTGGGGAGTGAAACAGAGGGAGGTGTCAAGGATGACTTCTTGATCTCTGGCAGAACTGGTGGACAGAGGTACCAGTCAGTGAGTTAGCAAACAGTGGACCGGCACCAAGGTTATACGGAGAAGATAATGAGTTCTGTTTCAGACATACTGAGTCTGAGATGCTTTTAAGGTGACTAGGCAATTTCAAATAGGCAGTTGGATATATGGCCCTGGAATTCAGAGGAGAGATGTTTTGGCTAGAGAGCTAAATGAGTGTGCTGTCAATCCCAGTAGGTGGTAAATAAAGTGGTGGGGGTAGATGATTACCAAGTAAGAGAGAGAACAGAGTCTAAGATCAAGCTGTAATTGTACCCCACATGCACTCAAGTTTTCACTAGGATTAAGGAAAGGAAATCACTGGATTGTCAACTGGAGCTTAAGTTAGGATTTCAAATCCTAAATATTTTAATGATTTTGCAATGCAAAATTCAGGTTTCCAGGTTTTCTCCTACTTTTCTGAGGTCCCATTTTTAGAGATGAGGCATGTTTCATGGCACACTTGGAGTCCATCGGTTGTGCTTTTTAAAAAAATATCTTGCTAAAAAATATATCTTGGTGAAGTTTCTGACTTTGACTATTTCTCAAGTCCTCCTGTGTGCTCACCACGGTGCTAGGTGCTATGGAGAAGATAAGAGGTAATATCTACCAGGTTTACCCTTGAGGAGCCTAACTATTGGGCAGAACTGCATATTAAAACTAGAAGAGATCTTAAAAATAATCTAGTCTGATTTCATATTTTTTTAGAACAAGAAAAGTGTCCCAGGAAGATGAAGTGACTTTTCAAGTTCAAAATGAAGTTTGGAAGCCAGGGCTCCTTATTTCTAGTCTAATCAAGTACTCTGCTGTTTTTCACACAATTGCTCATTCATTTAACAAATACCGAGTGCCTAAGTGTTCTAGGCACTTGTGGTAAATTATGCTACTTTTTCATTTGCATTCACCTCTGGTGATTGATAGTATCATTCGCGGTATCCTGCGCATTCAATAAGCAGGCCTGACTGACAACTGGGTGTGGCTTCCAGCTAGATGATCCACTTCCTGTCTTCTCTTAATGCCTGAGGGAAGAGGAAATAAGCGGTAGATTAACATATGAAGCAATTAAAATAGTACAGTGCATACAGTATATAATTAATTGCTAAATTGCATTGAATGATTCTCAGCACAACAGAAAGGTGTAGGAGCCAAGGCCCAGAGTTCAAGATAGCAGTCTCAGAGACTTCTCTGGTGGTCCAGCGGCTAAGATTGCATGCCCAATGCAGGGGTCCTGGGTTCAATCCCTGGTCAGGGAGCTAGATCCCACATGTCACAACTAAAGATCTGTGCAGCCAAATAAGACCCAGTGCAGCCAAATAAACAAAATAATAAAGACAGCAGTCTCAGACAGGAAAAAGTTTTCCAAAAGTAGTAACCATTGGCCCCCTAGCATGTTCCTCTGAGAAAGCTCAGTAAACGTTTATGGGGCAAGCACTGTGCTAGGTGCAAAGGGTAGAAAAATGAATAGGACATGGCCTGTTCTCCCAAAGAGCTCACTGTCTAGTGAGAGAGACAGAAGTACGAATAACTCCAATACAAGGTGGAAAATGATGAGATCAGGGTCTGGCCAGGATGCTGTGGAAACAGAGGATGGGAGCTTAACCCAGTGGAAGGGTAATTAAAGCTTCGGGAAGCTAAGGGCTGACAACTGAACCAGAGTTTGAAGGCTGCTAGGTCCTAGCAAGTCCAAGAAAGCTGTCAGAGGAGTTGTAGGAAGCAAACACAGCAGAAAGAAAGAAACAAAAGCCTTTTGTCTCTCCATTCCACTTATCAGAAAAACTGAAGACAACTACAGCTGCTCATTAAGTGGAACACTCCATACTGCTGCCCATAAAGCTAGCTCTAATGTTTATTGAGTTCTGTGGGCCAGGAACTGTGCCAGATGCTATATGTGGATTATCTCCAGCCATCCTAAAAAAAATCATTGAGACAGGCACTTCCATCGTCTTCAGTGTACAGATGAAGAAACTAAGGCACTGAAAAGTTAACCTGAAACCAGGATTTTTGTCCAGACCATTTGTTGTCTTCTGGCTCAGACTATATCTCATTGTGAATATTAGCTCCCCACAAATCTTATTCATATACAATTCTGCTTGTTTTAAAACATTATTATAATATGTGAGATTAGTGTAGACTTGTCTGATCATGCCATTTAGCCAACAGCCAAAATAGGGCCGGCCACAGAACCACGATGTTCAAGATCACCTGGGACCCAATGGCAAAGCCAGTTATAAGCATGTGTCCTCACTAACGTCTATGTCTAAGAATGATATTTATCAGAATGAAATCTCTTAGGCAGTCAGGTGAAACCGATGAATTGCCCAAGTGATTTTCTTTTCCCTTGATTTCAGCTTGATGGCTATAGGTCAGTTGTTCTCAAACTTTTGTATCTATCACAGTTTTTTACCTGGGGAGCTTGCTAAAAATATAGTTGCTGGGCCTCATTTCATACCTATGCCAGAATTATTGGAGTAGGGGCTTGGGCTGCTGTATTATTAACAAACTCTTGAGATGATGTCATCCCATTCCAATTTCACTTCTTCCCATTCTTCATTACAGTCTCTTTCCCATTCTCCATTTTCTGCTCTCTTTTCCATTGCCCATTCTCCACACTCAGCTTCAAACTGCTAAACTAGGGAAAGAGATCTATACAAATTCCCTCAAGGCCCTCATCTCCTCATTTAGGTACCAGAAGAGCTCCATAGGGTGGAAAGAGTTAACAATATTATAAAGGCTCATCAACAGACTAAGTGGAAGTTGAAAACAGCAAAAACTAAGTAGAAAAGTACAGCGGCCAAATGCTGGGAGCCTACGTTATCAGGTAGATCAAGCAGATGATACGGCAGTTCAGGGATACAAAATTGTCCTTCATATTTATTGGGCAAGAACATTCCTGTACCTCATTATCTGTCCTTGCAAGTAAGAACAATCTTGCAAGTAACCTGCAATCAGTTTTTCAAGTAACAGTAATCTCATCTGACTGATGTGTAAACAAAGCCAAATGAATAACCTGAGGTAACTCTGCTAGTTAGTGGCAGGCCAGCAATTCAAACTCAGGTCTTCTGACTCTCATGCAGCATTTCACACAAATACATAGCATTGTATTTTTTTTTCACAGAAACATTTCAAATGCTTGATCCATCCACTTTAAAAATAAAGAATAAAAAAATATGTATCCAATATACAAAATGCAAATAGACTTCAGTTTCATATAAGGGACATTTGTTTTTTTTGAACAAGTTGTGCAAAATTTGTCATGATTTTACACTGGTCTATGTGATTAATTGATTACTGTCTGTCTCCCCCACTCGACCCAAATGGACCATGTCCATATTTATCTAACAGTGTAGTAGGTAATCAATAGGTACTTAATGAATGAATGCATAATCCACTGGTGTTGATTACAGCTAGAAGGGAGGTCATGGCACTAGGCGAATTTAGCCTTTGGTTTAGGCAGGAGCAGAAATGCTAGTGGTATCTTACACAAAAACACTGAAGATGGAAGAAAAAGTACTTTGTAGTTGCTGGAGAGGATAAATTTGCTTATGTTGGACTTAGCGCTTTAAGCTCAAGGACAGGGCTGATCTAAGCAGAGCAAGCACAGTTGCTAAATGGTTGTTTACAAGTTAGTGAAAGTCAAGAGATTGTATCTGTTCTACAAAAAAGAACGCAGGGAAGTTTCTTAATGTGTGACCCCCAGCATATCCACATCAGACTATCTGGCCAGTTTAAGAACAGAGATTCCTGGACCCAAACCTTCAGAATCCTCAGAGGAGGGGTGCCAAAAATTCTGCATTTTTAACAAACTCCTTAGGTAATTCTCACCTCCAAAATTTAAGACTGGCTGGGATGATACAGGGCTTCCCTGATAGCTCAGATGGTAAAGAATCTGCCTGCAATGCGTGAGACCCCAGTTCAATTCCTGGGTTGGGAAGATTCACTGGAGAAGGGATAGGCTACCCACGCCAGTATTCTTGGGTTTCCCTTGTGGCTCAGCTGGTAAAGAATCTGCCTGCAATGTGGGAGACCTGGGTTCAACCCAGGTGGCACTAGTGGTAAAGAACCTGCCTGCCAGTACAGGAGACATAAAAGACGCAGGTTCAATCCCTGGGTTGGGAAGAGCCCCTGGAGAATGAAATGGTAACCCACTCCAGTATTCCTGCCTGGAGAATCTCATGGAACAGAGAAGGCTGGCGGGCTACAGTCCACAGGTTTGGGAAGAGCCCCTGGATAATGAAATGGTAACCCACTCCAGTATTCCTGCCTGGAGAATCTCATGGAACAGAGAAGGCTGGCGGGCTACAGTCCACAGGGTTGCAAAGAGCTGGACATGACTGACGCAACTTAGCATACACATGGGCTTATAGAACAGTAGACCAGGGGAGGGTATAGGATTCTGTCTAGGCAGAAGGCTGCATTTAAAAAAGAGAAGAAGGGAAACCTACAAAAGAGACTGAAACAACAACCAGAAAGCCAGAGTCAGAGTCCTTGCTACAAGACAAGGAAGGTGAACGTTTCAGAACAAGTAAATGGCCTAAAGAGTCAGATGTAACAAAGATGTAAAGAATGTAGACAGAAAAGTCATGAAGATGGGATCCAGATTTTTCTAGACCAGGATCTGTCTTTTAAGACTCAACTCAAAACATTTACTCTGTAGGGATGTATTTCCTGCTCCACTGGACAGGGTCCATAAATCTTGGAGGTATGTAATTCTATTGTAGCATTTCACCTACAGACAGAAAGAAATTCTGTCTTTCTCATTAGATTGAGAATTCCTTGAAGGCAGGAGCTGTGTCTTATTTCTTTTCAAACATGCAATGTCTGGCATAATACCTGGCATATAGAAAATATCTGCAAATGCTTGCTGAATGAGTGATGGGAGAGCAATTTGGGGAAATAACAGTCTACCAGTGAAGGTAGAGTCTGGCAGTGAAGGTAAATGAGAGCAGGGCAATTGATGCTGCTGAAGCAGAAAATAAGTAGGGAATCAGTTCCTCCAGAGTACAGAAACAATGTGATTAAACCTACAGCTTTAACTTTAAAAAGCAGGAAGGACGATTCTCTCTCTACATCTTGAAGGAAGCCAGAGAGGATGGGTGTACAAGATAAAGTAGCGTAGCTCAGATGGCCCTACACTAAATAAGTCAGGAAGTTAAAGACTTTGCTGAGAATCGGGTACAAAAAACCAGACCTAGAGCCTGAAGAAAAAGTGAAAGGAAAAGAAAGAGTATTGGGTCAGAAAGAGTATTGGGTCAGAGTGTGCTGGTGAATCAGTAAGAGATGAAGAGATCCGATGTTCCATCCTCAGGCATTGTTAAGAGCAAGTTATCACCATCTGACTCCTTTCTGTAGCCTTTGAAATAACAGGCTGGATCTATCAGTCAGACTAACTGGAACTAGTTACCAGACCTGGGACCTGAAACTAACTGGGGTCACTGATGTCTTCTCGTGAACTCTCCTTGCACTTCCTTTCCACTGTAAAGACACTTGCTATAGTCTATCCCCTATCGCAGCTATTCATCTTAACCTTGTTACACTGTAAAGAGTTGAGGGCAAAGACTGTGTCTTATTCACAGTTGCGTTGTGCTTTGTACATAATAGAGGATGTCTGTACCAGGCACACACCTAATATAGCATATTTCACATCATAATGTTTTTGTTTGCTTGTCTGTCTCCCTTTTTAGACCATGAGTTCAAGGTCAGGGATTGAGTTGATCTATGTCTCTTCTTGTGTTTGGAACTTAGTAGCTGTGCAGATGTTTACTCAATCAAATTGTGTTAGAAGGAATGCATGGATGAGAGAATGAATAAAAGAGAGCAAAATATAGGGATTTGTGAGGAAATCTAAAATGATGACATACTGCACAGGCACTACATTGTCACTTACACAATCATCAGTCTCATCCTCACATCAGTAAGTGTGTGAAGTTGGTGGAAAATGATGCTAGGGGTTGGGGTGGGGGAGAACCTGTTTTCAAACACACTGTAAATATTTGGAATACACATTTTGGATCTTATGAAAATCTCTAGTCTCTCCCTTTCAAGGGTACAGGGCCTGGATGAAAGGGCACAGGGTCCTGCTTTGTCTATCCTTATTGGGTACATGTTCAGAAGGTAAAGAATCCATCTGCAACACAGGAAACACGGGTTCGATTCCTGGGTCAGGAAGATCTCCTGGAGAAGAAAATGGCAACCCACTCCTGTGTTCTTGCCTGTAAAATCCCACGGACAGAGGAGCCTGACAGGCCTAAGTCCATGCAGTCCCAGAGTCGGACAGGAATGTGCGACTAACACTTTCAAACGGGATACAATGTTACATCAAACGCGGCTCCTGTTTTCTTGAGGATTACAATCGAATGTTGCCATTGAGCTCAGAAAAAAAATGGTGAAACAGCATTGAAATGGTAGCGGATCAAAACAATGGAAATCCACTGCTCCCCTCTTTATTTTTTAGACGGGAAAAATAGCTACTTGAAGGACATCTTTAAATTGGTTTATTAGGGCTTTTTGTTGTTGTTGTTCTTTTAAACCACTAGTTAGCAGTCTGTGAGCCCAGGAGAAAAATAACAAAAGCTGACCCTTATGGCCTACTATGTGCGCAAGCATCATTCTATGTTATTTACACATATCAATCCATTTCTCTTAACAACCCTATGAGATGGATACCGCTGTGATCTCCATTTTCGATGTCTCGAAACTGAGAGACACAGGTAATACAATGTGCTCAAGGTCATTGAACTAGAAGTGAGGGGAGCTGAGATTCAAACCCACGCAGTCTGCCGTCATACATTAAAGAGTAAAGTGCTCAGTTTAGGTGTTGGGTTTACCTGTGCGAATTATGAAGAAAATCACTTATCTTTTCTGATTGTGAAAATCTCATAACTTACACAGGGCCTGGTATACGTCAGGGACGCTAATACACGGTTTACTGACATTATCTCATTTCTACCTCACAATAAACCCGTGAGCTACTATTTTTATCCCCATTTTAAAGATACACACAAATTTAAGGCACAGAGGTGAAACATGATTCGCCCACAGACTGAAATCCAGGCAGACTGACTCCACTACCAGCTTCTCAGTTTTTCCTGGCAGTAAAACGAGAGAATGGAGGACCTGAAAGAGATGCCACGAGAGTACAATGAAATAATAGATGTGAAAAGGCCTCAGTGAACAAGTGCAAGGGATAAGGCCTACCCACTTGAATCACTGTTGAAAACTGGTTACCCAGGGGCCCTGGTCAACGGCTTCTAGTCCCAGCCCAGTCCCTTCTCCGCCCAACCCACAGCGATATCTCGGAATCTCTTTCTCCATCTCCTAGGATTCTGCTCCCAAACACTTGGCTAAGCGGTGGACCGGAGAATAGAAGGTACGCGCGCGAGCAGGAGGTGGGGCCTGCTGCCGGATCCATCCTGGGGGTGGCTTCTACACATGCGTCCTGGCTGGGCGGCTTCAGCTGTCCTCTCTGCGGCCAATCAGGGCCCGCGGCGCGCTCGAGACGTATTAACGCTCAGTGTGTCGTTGCGTGCGAGGGGGCGACGTAAGGGCGCTCCGCGAGCCCGTCTCTCCTCGAATGAAAGGAAACAACCTCCGGCGACAGAGCCCCGCTCCCAGGCGCTGCCGGAGAACCGAGATCGACTTCTTTCTCTTTCCCCTTATTGGCGCTTCTCCCCTTCCCTTCGCCTCCGGGCCCCGCCGGTGAGTCCGCACGGTACCCTGGGGCCCCCTATTCTCTGCCCAGCGGGGAAAGACAAGGAGGATGGCGGTGGCCAGGCCGCCGCCCCTGCCCGTTGTTAAGGGGGGACTCTTGGTGGTCTCGCTTTATTGTCAGGGACCCCAGAAGCGCCACTCATTGAAGGCGCTTGGCAAAGAGGCTGCTGAGAAAAGTGCTTCGGAGGAGCGGAGGGAGACGTTAGGCTTAAGCCTAGACTTCGGGGGAGGGGGCGCGACATTTAAGGAGGACAAAATAGAGGGAATTTTTAGTCTTTCCCATCGCTTAGGACATATTTTGGGAGGAGGGGGACTCGCAGTTTGGGAAGATTGAGAGGAAAAATTGTTAGGATGACAAGAAGGTTAGCCTTTCGGAATGAGGAAAAACTCTGGGGTGGGGGGAATTGGGGGTGAAACTGAGATACGAAAAGAAGACTATTAGAGGGCGAACTCCTGGGAGGGAGGAGGGTTCAAGAAAGTGGTAGGGTGATCTTTTCCTGGATCCAGGAGGATTGGAAAAGGACAATTAGGGGACCCTGACTTCACGACCGAAAGGAACCTGCTAAAGTGTTTTAGTGGGAGATAGTTTTGCGAGTTTATCTAGCGCTTGATTAGAGGGAGATCTTGGAGTCTAGTTTGTATTGAGGAGTAAATAACGGAGAGGAATCCGGTACGTTCTGTGTACCATCCTTTATTATATGGACGAGCAGCTCGGCATTCTTTTGAAATTTCTTCGTTTCGATATTCTGCGTGGAAGTTGAAAAATCCTTTATTTTTGAAATGCCTTTTCTTTTCATCGGCTTACTACGTAATATCAGGTCTTCTTCATACAGTTCAAATTCTTTCTCTACCCTTGGGTTTGAAACAACTGGAAAATTCCTTCAGTTTCCTTTTGAATAACCGCAAAAACAGTGCGAAGCATGTAACAATATCGTGCAACCAAATTCAGGTGCCCTTCCGGTTCGTCTCTTACTCGTTAATTTCTCTCCAGTGTAACTGATAGAAATACTGCTTCTTGGATCATGTTTATATATATTTTGATATGTATATTTCAACTTGCTTGCGTGTGGAATTGTTTGATCTTCCGGAACTACAGTTTTTTTTTGTTTTTCTATGAAAATGGTCTTTCAGATACAAGACATTGAATGAGCTCTCAGTGGGTTCTTGAAGGCTCTCCTTGATGTTTCAGGTTATTGCCTCCTTGGTGTTTTACAGCATCTTGGAAAATCAGAAATGCACTGATTGCTTTAGCCTAACTAAACAGGCTTTTCTATTTTTTCAGACAATGTTTCTGAGGCTGGTATCTTTGCCTATTTATTTCTGCTTTATAACAGTATTCATAATGCTGTATTTTCTTTTAAGGAAAAGGTTTCATTGTTGGGCGAGAGCATCAAAGTTTGATCTCTGCATGCCTGGAAAAACCTTTTAGACTAGAACTAAAATGCCATGTATTGTATGGATCATTATGAATTTAATATTGGTCCTTGGAATGCCCTTTTTCTTCTTAAGTAGAAACCACAAATGTGACATCATTAGATAAAAATCTATATTTTTATGATAAAGACATTTTTTGCTAGGAGTCATTGTTTCCATGATATTCTCCACTTCATGTTTTACAAGAAGGTTGTAAAAAAAAATTAGCAAAATATGCACACATGCATTATTTGAATTTTAGTGGAAAAATCCATTTAGTCATTGCACGTTGGGGAAAGTTTTTAATTGGTTTGGTGCACTTTTGTGTGCCTTTCTGTTCACTTAACAAATTATATTTAAACTGATTATAGAAAAGATACACTAGAATATTTTTGAATGCAAAATTAAGTGTACTTTTTTTCTCTTTTAGATTTTAGGGTCTTTGATATCTAGTAAAGTAGATATCAAAATTAGGATGAGACATTTATCTGTTTATAAACGGAAAGAGGTAGAATTCAATATGGGTGGAATTTTGGGGACACCATTTTCAGAATTAATTTTAAGAATAAAGAGTAATTTTCTAATCTAGGAATTTATCTTAAGCTGATTTTATAGCTTATGCTGGGATTGTACAGAAATTACACATTAAGATGTCTGTATAGATTGGATTCCTAGTGGTGCCATCCTTTCAACTGGCCAAGGATGACCAGAAAAAATGCTGAATACATTACAGTGCTTTCAGAGTGTTTACTGTTCATTGCACAGTAGTAAAGAAAGCTAATTTAGAACTCCAAGTAGCAAATTCTGGTGCTATTTATGAATTTTGGTGTTTTGCATATTTAATTCTAAAGATGTTGGCAGCTATATTCTTGATAAAGCAACTGAACACATATTTGCCTGAGCAAATGCAAACACACTTCCCCTTTTGTTTCTTTTGTTTCTCTGTTATGTTCTTTTTTTTTCTTTAATCCTAAAAGTATTTGCTGCCTGTTTTCAATCAGTTTCACAGTTTATAGCCAGTGCTGTGAATACAGTACTGTTGTAAAGTATCCGATGCCTTTTGAAAGAGGGAGGTATTTAAAATTGTTGATAGCATTAAGAGTTTGTTAAACCCATCAATGCAGAGACTGTCAGAGCCTGTGAAGTTTCATTACACGGAAAAACCTAGATATAAATTGATAAGAAGACCTGTTTCTTTGTGACTTTCTGTTCACTTTTCAGTATTTGTGTTTTTATATTGTAAAGCACTGCCTGGTTTGCAGCTACCACCTTGCTGGCATCCAGCTGCTGCTGCTCTGTTGGTGAACAAGCGCTCCTCAGAAAGCCAGTGTGTAGTGTTAGTGAGTCCATGTTTTCAGCATTTTATGAAAAGGTTCAAATATAGGAAAGAATGGAAAGAATTTACTAAGCTTTAAGATAAAAAATTGAGATTTTATTGATTGAAATGTGTTTGATGGTAGCCTAGTTCTTTTGATTTAGGAAAACGGCACAATTCAAATAACTGATTTTACATTTGTTTTTGTTCTTCTGAAGAATCCATGCTGAGACTGATGATCTAAATCTGAAACCTTTCATGTTAGAACTTTTCTTCCCTTTTTTTGTTTGACTATACTACCTATAATTATAATTTTGACTAAATTGAAGGCTCATTCAGAAAAATTTCCCATCGTTTATACAGTATTACTAATTTAAGTATGAAAGTTACTGCATATAGAATACCACTGTCAGTTTGTAACTTTAATAAGCAGACTTTTGGAGTAAATCTCAGAGTCAGATAACATAGTTGTTTTTATAAATGATTGGTTCTTAAAGTCTATGTTTTTAAAAACTGCTGTAAAACTTTAAGTTTTCCTTTACTTGCAAAAGGAATACAGTAGCAAAAACTAATAAAGATGTATATGTAAATGATTTCTTAATACTTGAAAAGAACTCAAATTTTAAAAGTAAGTGTTCCAAAGTCATGGTTATGTAAAGTTTATTTCTCATTTGTTGGATTATCAATATGTGAACTTTACAGAATTGTGCAATTAAAGAGTTCTGTTCACTCTGGATATTGTGTAGTTCTCAGTGGTTTTTGCTCTGCTCTTAGATATATAATTCTTTGTCTTCTTGAAGGGGCACCCCGGTATACATGAAAAATGTTTTTATTAATTATGTCAGCAGATGATGATTTTAATTTCACACATTGTTCATGTTTTATTTATCCATGCAGAAGTAGTTCTAATTATTTCACATGTCCCTTAATTTGAGAACAGTTTGATTTTTCCCAGTTACTTCGTTAATTTATCTTTATGCATAGATAGTACACTTTGTAAAATTACAGAGGTTTCAGTGTTCATTTGTCTATACTAAGTAGCTATTTTTAATTATACATATTAAAACCTAGATCAAATATTAAACAATTTACATGAATGTATAAATTGATTTTTAAAACAAATTAACCGTTTTGTTGCCCTTCTTATCCTCTGTAGCTTTTCTTGAGGCATAAAGTGGCATTCTAAAGGCAATTTAAAAATCATGTCAAGCTCTGTTGAACAGAAAAAAGGGCCTACAAGACAGCGCAAGTGTGGCTTTTGTAAGTCAAATAGAGACAAGGAATGTGGACAGTTACTAATATCTGAAAACCAGAAGGTGGCAGCACACCATAAGTGTATGGTAAGTACGCGTGCAGCAGTCGAGAGAGACCTGAAGCGGAGAATCTTAACCGTGAATAGTCCTGAATACTAAACAAAACAACACCAAAACCAGTTAAACGGCTAAGAAGTGCTTCCTCGCTAATGTTGTGTCATTTACTATTTCCTTTGAAATTTAGCATCTTATTCACTATAAATTACGTTTCACTGTAATTTCTTTTTATATGAACCTTAATTTCTTTTAAATGTAATTTATAGCTATTCTCATCCGCTTTGGTATCATCACACTCTGATAACGAAAGTCTTGGTGGATTTTCTATTGAAGATGTCCAAAAGGAAATTAAAAGAGGCACGAAGCTGGTAAGTTGCTATTTCTGCCTCTTGAGAATAAAACTTATTTTAAGCTCATTAAGGAGGAAATTGCTTATTTTAAAGTGTATTGCCTTATTAACTGAGTGTAATTTTTTTAAATTGCAGTCTTATTTTTCCCTCAAATCAGCAAATTGCAAGGCTAGTTTTGTCTGCCAATGAACAAAAAGGAGTAAATCAGTATGTATATTTATCTTTTTTTTCCCCCAAAAGTATTAAAATCTTGGGGGATGTGTTGACTTAGAAACAAGCAGTTTGCTTAATTTGAATTTTTATGTTAAAGTCATCATTCAAGTTTTTAATTAAAATTCTGAAATGTTTTTACTTTCTGTGATAAAGTAATTGTGATCATTACAAATGAAGATGACAGAACTGTTTCAACAAGAAAATGTTAGCAGTGTCTGAATACCATATTTTACTGTGATTCAGTTATACAACACAGTATTTATGACTTTGGATAACTTGTGGTGAATTTTACAGTTTCTCCGAAATTTCACCAGTGTAATGTTCCTGTAGTTGTCTTCACTACCAAGTAACCAGTTTGGCAAGATACACTGTATTGTTCTGGTGGAAAAGTAGTATTTTCTCAGGTGGTATTTGATACATTATAGTTTACATTGAAACTTTCTTCTTATTTGGTAATTTTTCTCTTCTAAGCTCTTTGTTGAATCTGTAAATGTACCTTCAATAGCTTCACTATCAAGTGTTTCATTATTTTAAAGATGGGTTTGGCAGAACATATATCTATGTCCTTAGACACTGAGTAATCTCATACTTCATAAAGAATCTTGATGGGAAGGAGGGCTATCATTTTGATATTGGGAATAGTCTATTTTGAAAAATAGTCCGTCTTCTATAGTTTAAAAATAAAAGCAGTATGAAGAAGTTCAAAGAGAACATTTGAGATTCGTTCTTGGGATAAATAGTCTTAAACTCTAGAGTCACTATAGGCAGAAATGGGAATTTAGAGGTCAGACATTTTTGTTGTTGTTGCAGTGAGACCTTAACCATGACAATGTTTATCTTTCCCATCCCTAAAACTGCAGATAACAATAAAATGCCCCATTTTAAAAAAAAATGTGGTCTTTTTACCATTTGGTGGTTTTAGATTTCTTCATGTTACTGTACTTGCTGAGTTTTGAGAACCAGAGTAGTATGTTTTTATTTCCTAGTCCTTAAAAACCAATTTGGATACGAAGAAAGAGTACTATTTACTTGAAACTAGTTGTACTGTAACCCTTATCACCCATTGTTTTTTCCTTGGCATGATGAATATTCATAGAAAATGTGTCTACACCCTGACTTGTTAGCATTGTTGTTATTCTATGTGCCTGCTCTAGTCAGAAAAGGAGCAGTTTTGGTCCCTGATGTTACTGTGTTACTAACAAATGCGATGCCTATTTTTATAAGAAGCAGTAACATACATCTATCAGTATTGCTAAATCCAGTGGAGATTTAATTTATTTAAATTAGATAAAATTTCCCCTTTGTGCAGAAAGCATCAGAACTTTGTACAAATTTCACTATTATAAATTGTCTTGACTAATTTTTAATGGCAAGATGTAGGGAGTTAATTTTTTTGCCCTAGTGAGTTATACATGACTACGCTTATTCCTTGATCTAGGGAGTAGAACAGTACTGGAGGTTAAGACCACAAGCTATAGTAACAGACGGGGATTTGAATCCCAGCTCTCTTACTGACTAGCTGGGTGACCCTGTGCAAGTTCTTTACTTCTCTATGCCGTGTTTTCTTCACCTGCCTAAAGGAGATAACGATAGTCCCTGCCTCCCAGGGATATTGTGAGAATTAAAAAGAAACTGTAGAGGACCTAGCATGGTGCCTGGCACATAGTTAAGACTTGAAAAATGGCAGCCCTGATGTAGTTATTGTTCATAAGGAATAATAAGACCCTGCTAACATTGTTGTAGACTAATGAAAAGCCTCCTGGGTTAAGAATTCATGAGGCTATTTTGTTAATAGTTGCCACTGATACATTATGTAACTTTAGACAAGTCATTACTGTATTTGTATTTTTACCAGCAGTATAAATGGATAATGCTGTATCACTGCTTGCTATACAGTGATGCTGCATAACTAAAACGTGCTATAAAAGATGTAAAGAGTTTTACCTTAGGGAAGGTTTTTTTTTTTCTTTTTCTTTTTTGACATTCCCTGACCAGGGATATATTACGCCTTTGGCAGTGATATAGCGGAGTCTTAGCCACTGGACTGTCAGGGAAGTTCCTTAGGAAAGGTGTTTTGCAGCCAAAATTTTGAGGCTGTGGGCATCCAGCCTTGAGTAATAGTGGCAGAAGGAGAGAAGTTTTGAGCCAGGTATATAATTTTGCTCCCTTTCCTTCTCTTAAAAATGTCAGAATTTAAATAATTTACATAGGGCCTAGGACTAGAGTAGCATTTATATGTTAAATTTTGAAATAATTTTAAAGTCTCCTTTTTACCCTTAGTTTTGGCCCTTCCATTATATCATTTTTACATGAAATATTGTCAAGTAACCAAAATTCCAGATTTTGGTTTTCTTCTTTACTTTTCCCTGTGTAGATTTATCTAAGCAATTAAAAGGGCATAAATCAGAAAGCAAGAGAAAAAATGAAGCGTTTCATGTAAGTAGGTAAACTGTATGAAAACTAGATAATCAGCTTCCCTAATTGATATTTTGGGCTTCCCTGGTAGCTCAGATGGTAAAGAATCCACCTGCCATATGGCAGAATCCTCTGGAGGAAGGCATGGCAACCCACTCCAGTATTCTTGACTGGAGAATTCCTGTGGACAGAGAAGTCTGGTGGACTGCAGTCCATGGGATCACGAAGAGTTGGACACAACTGAGCAACTAAGCACAATTCACTTTTTAAGGCATTTTATCTTGTGAGTCTGTTTGCCCTGGCTCTTGTTCATCTAGATTTCTAGGTGAGAAGTGGGTCAGTATCCATTGAAAATAATGAAAAGCACGAGTGCTGGTCCATAGGTGCTTTTAAGGCAGGTTCCAGTCTGTATCTTGTGCTTGCCCCAAAGAAAACCATAAAGAGAAGAGGCTGGGGTGTAACGTGTAAATATATAGGTGGCCAGGCGCGTCAGAGTCTTGAGAGGATGGGAAGCCACAAAACAGGAGGAGGTACAGGTGGCCAGTTTCTGTGTTCTTGCTGCCATAGTCCACTTTCCAAGATTATCATGTCAGCCACATGAATTGGAGAGAAAAGCTATTCTGCATGAACATGTTTATCTCTTTTACATCAAGACATTTGCCAGCATGTAACGTTCTTATAATTTGAAAGTCTTTTTGCAATTAAGACAATTTTTTTTCCAGAATGGTTTCTAGTTCCTGTTGAATCCATATGTGGAGACACAACATCTGTACCATTTACTCTTATTCTCCAGCTATCTAGCCAAGAAATGCAAATTTCCAAGTAAAATTATGAGTTATTGTTGCTGTTTTTGTTTTGTTTAAGGAGACACTTGGGAGGAATATTGAAGAACATACTCTTGATGAATGGAGCTAGGTGGTGAGATGGTTAAGAGTATCTATGCAGGAATTCCCTGGCAGCCCAGTGATCAGAACTCACTTTCACTGCTGGGCCCAGGTTCAAGCCCTGGTCAGGGAACTAAAATCCACCCCCCAAAAAAAAAAAGATATCTACTTCAAATAATGAACTGTTTTAATTGGTACCTGTGTCAAATACATCAAGAATTCTTAAGACCGGAAGGGGTTAAGAAGCCATTTAGTTCACTTTCCTTCCCCTTAGGCAAGATTACCTACAAGCCATATAACAAATTTTTTGGGTCTATCCTATGTTTAAATATATTAAGAAATTGTGATTCTACCCAAGCAAGCTGAAAGAGGACCAATATTATATAACACTCTTCACAATTGAAAAATTCGTTCTTCTATATAAATCAACTATCTCATTTAATTTAGAGTCATTTATTCTAGGTCTGTCTCTTTCCATTAAGGGAAGTATTTTTTTCTTGTGTTAAGAATGAAAAGTCCTTCATATACTTGATGACTATCCTCAGATCATTCCTAAACTTTCTCCTTTTTAAACTAAATTTTTCTCACGTCTTGAGAAATCCTCTGAACATTTTTCCTGTTTTCTTCTTCAGTAGCGGAGATAGCTAACATTTATTGAACATTTAGTATGTATTAGGGACTGGGCTAAGTACTTTGAATACATGATCCTTTTTAATCCTCACAGTCATACTGTGAGATAGGAAGGTATTTATTTTCACTTTACAGATTAGGAAGCTGAGGCTCAGAGAAGTAACCTGACTATGATCATACAGCTGGTAAGTGGCAGAGCTAGAATTTGAATCCAAGGCCAGTTAACTCCAAAGCCAGAAATCTTAATCACTAGGCTATACTAGACTGTTTTTAAGTTCCCTAACCAAAATAACATTTTAAAATTAAAGCTTAATAGTTTTCTAATAAAGATGGAAATAATACTGAATTTAGGACATTATCAGGCTGCTATTATAGTCTGTTAATAGCATTGTTAGTTTTTAGAACAAAAATCCTACCTACATACTATCTAAGAATATTCTGAGTCTCTGTTACTTGCAAGGTATTTTTAGTAGCCTCTGAAAATAAAAAGACCAATTCTACAATTCTACATATTGACTTTGTTATTTACTCTATACCAGTTGAGTGCTTGGCACCCCAGCGAAACAGGATATCTGGTTTTGAGAGATCATAATCTAGATATGATCTGCATATATGAATCTGCAGTATGACAATTTTTAGATGCACCTTTTTGTTTTGTGTGGGAGGAGTCATGCCAATTTAAGTAGCTAAGACTATATCCCAGAGATAGTAAGATTTAAAAGGGAAAAAAAGTATGAGTCCATGAAATAGGTTAACTGTATGAGAATGGGCCACTGAGATTGGCATTAATAGATTAGAATTGAGAAAGGTGGGATGATTGTAGGGTCTTTAAACGTTAGACAGGAATTTCAACTCAGGTAAGAAGGGAAGGGAAGGGCAAAGCAGGATTTTTCAGGAGACAAGTGATATACATTGTGGAAAATGAAATACAATAATGGCAGCATACTTGTCTGCTGTACCTAGATGTCCTGCAGGCATCTTAAACTCAACCTGTCTGTTCCACTGTTCATCATCTCCTTGCCCTGAAACCCGATTCTCTTTCTGAATCCTTTACTTTCTTTCATGTCACTCACATGGATTCTATTTCTGGGATGTCTCAGCCTTCTTTCTTATTGCGACCCTATATCCAGTCTTTCTCTTTCCATCCTTCCAGCATACTGCTGGTAATTACTGATCTCTACCTTTATAACCTAATATGACTCACTCCCTGACTCCAAACCTTTACTGATTCCTTTCTGCCTGTACAATATCTACCCTTCAGAAGGCATAACTGAACCCACCATCTTCATTGTTTATCTCATCCTCTGTCTCATTCTAGCTGTTTCCTGAATATCCTCCACTTGTTCCCCACTGCTGTGCATGTACTGACGTTATTCATCTAGCTGCCTCTCAGAACTCGGGTTTTTGAGTCCAACTTAACCTTCATCTTTGACATAGGGTTTAACACCCTGCATTGTATTTGTTACCCATGTGCGAGCCTTTTTTTCCACTGTGTTGTGAGCTCTGGGAGAGCAGAGACTATTCTTTTTGCCCAGCATAGGATTAAGTGGGGTGGGAGCTGGGGAATGCATGGAAAACACTTAGCACGGTGCTTGACATCTCATTTGTGCTCAATTGTACTCTATTAAGTGGGCACTCCTTAATTGTTGGCTGAATTTGAAGGAGGGAAGGGCTTCAATGGGACAATAGTGTGAAGCTTTAATAATGGGCTAGGTGTAAATTGACCATGGAGATAAGAGTATAGGCATAAAATTCCTCTGTTTTGGTTAATCAGTGTTTGAGTGTTGTTTGCAATTCTAGCTGTTTGAAGAGGAATGAGAGAAATCTAGAAGGAAAGATCGGGTTGCTTATTTGTTCAGGATGGTGAAGAGCTGTGTATGCCTCAAACAAGGGTGTTTCCATGTTTCTTCAACCTTCATTCTCCCAGTAGGGTGTTAAATTTTTGTTGTTTTCCTTAGGCATTGTATTCATCAAGGCCTCTATCCAGAGTTTAGAAATCATCTGTCTGTCAATTTATCAGATACTTAATTGAGCACCTACTTTGTACCAAGCACAATGTTAGACAATTTGTATGAGATCATGAATAAATGTACTTTAGCCTTAGAATGTAAAGAATGCCACAGGGGATCTGGGAGAGCGGACCATAATTAATTCTACCTGAGAAATCAGAAGACTTCAGACAGAGTGACATTTGAAGTGTGTTCCACTGGGAAAATGATACTGTAGAACTCAAAGAGGGATGAGTTTCAAGGAGGAGGAAGTACTTTTAACAAGTATAGAGTAGTGAATGCCAGTGCTATTTTTTTAATTTATTTTTTAATTGGAAGAAAATTGCTTTACAATGTTGTGTTGGTGTCTGCCATACAACAATGCAAATCTGCCATAATTATACATATATCACCTCCAGTGCTATTTAGAGTATGTGGCTTATTTGGCATTCAGTAAGGGTAAAATGAAGCACCACTGCTTACTACATACAAAGAAGCACAAAATGCCCATGGACTTAATGGTGCTACTAAATCCTTAGATCAGGGATACTTAACCAGCAGTCAGAAAGAAGGGTGGGTGGGTTGAAAAAGGTTCCCAAATGATTTTTGATGAGCACTCAGTTATGGATCATTGCCTTAGGACAGGGGTTGGCGCACTTTGTATAAAGGATTAGGTAATATTTAAGGTTTTGCTAGCCATATTGTTTCAGTTGCAGTTATAGACAGTACCCAAAGAAGTGAGTGTGACTGTGTTCCAGTAAAACTTTCTTTGTGAAGACAGGTAGGTGATGGGTCGAATTGGGCTCACTTTACAGTATTTTGGGGGTAAACAGGTAAATTTTTTCCAGAAGATTTCCCTGGCTTCATTGTCATCTGTGTAACTAAGTGTACATGCAGCATGAAGGTATTCATATAACTGTGAATTGTTTTCAAAGCTCAGATTATGGCATGCAGATGAAATGTGCACAGATATTTTACCTGTTTTTATAAAAAGAAAAATAACTTTGTTTTACTTTGGAGGTGACTAAAGAGAATAAATGTGAGGCCAAAGAGAAACTTCAAGTCTAATGATGGAGAAAATCAGGTCTTTGGCTATTACTGAATAAATTAATCAAACATATGACCCTTTAGGGAGGCGGCTAAAGATCCTGTCCTTCAGCTAATTTTATTTCTTAGCTGAATGTATTCTTCTCTTGTGATAATGTAATTAAAAGTGACTTTTATTCTTATATATCTTAAACTTCGTACCCACAGTAGACTGTTAGTTAAATATTGGATCATAAAGAATACTGATGCTGAAACATGGGTGTAATTCTGTAAGGTAATCTCAAGATGCTCTTCATTATAAGTTTAATTTATCTGATGGAAAAATTTATATAATACATTGAGCTGTTTCTAGAACTTTTAAAGAAATTAATACTTACAGAGCAACTATAATAGTGATTATATCCAATTTCTTGGGAATAAAAACTATATGCCAGCAATATATTATATGTGGAGAGGGTTTACAAGTAAAAATATAAAACTTTCTGAATTAATTTAGAATGAAAATAAAAGTTGTGAAAAAGTCTAAAAAAAAAAAAATTCAATTTTTTTCTCCTTTGCTTTCATTTAATACTTATTTGCAGTTGAGAATACTGTAAATTTATGTCATTATGTAATTACTTGTGGTAATGGAAGATAACCCAACCAATAATATAAAATAACCTATGTCTGATTTGTTGGGGGATGTCTTGGTACTTATTTCAGCATGGATTTTTGGTGTTCACAGATTAAGTATAGCAAGCAGTATGTACCCTCAGCCTGTAAGACCTACATCTTAGAAGAGCTTAAACATAAACATCTGAGCTCTGAAAAACTCTGAATCTAAATCTTTCAGATAAGTAAAACAAATTTCAAAAGCTCCAATAAGAGAATTTCTGTTCCTCATAATGTTGCAGGAAGGGGGACCCCCTTCCAGGGCCCGAAACTGGGCTCTTGTCTAACACTCGGAAATGAATTGTCTGAGGAGACACATGTGCTGACAAAGCAAGAGATTTTATTGGGAAAGGGCACCTGGGTGGAGAGCAGTAGGGTAAAGGAACCCAGGAGAACTGCTCTGCCATGTGGCTCACAGTCTCGGGTTTTATGGTGATGGGATTAGTTTCTGGGTGGTCTTTGGCCAATCATTCTGATTCACATTCTTTCCTTGGTGGCGCAGGCATGCTCAGCCAAGATAGATGCTAGCTAGAGGGATTCTGGGAAGTGGATGGACACGTGGTGTCTCCTTTTGACTTTTCCCAAACTTCTTGTTGGTGGTGGCTTATTAGTTCCGTATTCCTTATCAGGATCTCCTGTCATAAAACATCTCATGCAAATGGTTACTATGGTGCCTGGCCAGGGTGGGCAGTTTCAATCAGTGTGCTTCCCCTAACAATAATGATGATTCATAAAGTTGGATGGAGTTGGAGTATGTGATATTGAGAGCAAGGTCAGGAGACTAGGTTAAGCAAGAGCTTGATAGGCTTGCTTATTATTAGTTCCTTGCCCTCTGATTTCTAAAAGACTTCTGAAATTATTTATTCAGTAACTGCTTAGATTTAGTCTGTCACTCTAGTAAAGTACTTTTCAGTGGCCCTGTTTTTAGAAGCACTTGGAGAATTAAGGTCCTAATCTATCAAGTCATTTTTAAATGACTTAAGACAACTTTAAGAGTTCAGTTTTGCTTTCTAGCTTTCCATTTAGACCTAATTATTTTATTAATAATAACTAGAGGTAGTGTTTTCTGTTATTTAAAAAAAAAATACAAAGTGACAAACACCAGTGTAAGGTAAACTGCTCTCACTTAATTTTTTGTCTCATGTCTCCTGTGAAAATATCTTAGGTATAGTCCCAACTCCAAGTGCTTTTGGTACTTTTTTTCCTTACAGACTTCTGGTTTTTTTGGAAATCTCTTGGATTCTCTGTACATTTGTAGCAGTTTTCTTGGAACAAGTATCTTGAGAGTAGTAACTACTTGGCTGTGAGAATTTATACCTATACACTTGTGGTCAGTTACCGACATACAGGTACACAGCAATTGAGCTGGGCAAACTAAGTCTTAGAACTTTTCTTCAAGAGCCTTTTCTTTCTACCTGTCCTAGAAGTTGGTATCTCATTTATTTTGCCTTGTCTCTGTCTGTGGTCTTAATTGAGTTTTTCCCTGACTTTCCCCCATAGCTGCTAACAAAGCAGTATTTGTCCTTTATTACTTAAGACTTCTTTCTTCTGTAGAGTGAATTTCAGTCCTGGCCTCGATCAGTTGACTGAGGAGCAGATAAGTTCAAACCTCGGGCTCCTGCAGGACTTTAGCTAGATCATAGTCCTTTCAGTTCTGTTCATCTACTCTCATGCATGACTTCGTTCCTCTTTTGTTGGTGGATTAGTTCCTTGAGACTCTGCTTGTATGGCCCAACTTAATATAGTATAGCTTCCCAGGGAGTAGAACCCTGGTTACCAGGAGCAGGAGGAGTCAGGGAAATGGGAGATGTTTGTCAAAAGTTTCAAAGTTGCACTTATGTAGGATGAATAAGTCTAGAGATCTGTTGTACACCATGATGACCATAGTTAATGATACTCTGTGGTATCCTGGAAATTTGCTGACAGTAGACTTCTGGGGCTTATACCAATGCACCAAAAATGGCAACTATATTGGAGAGATGGGTATGTTAATCAGCTCAACTATAGTAATTATTTCACTATGTATATGTACATTAAAACATGCTGTATATCCTAAATATATGTAATTAAAAAAATTTTTAAAAAGATACCATGTTATGCAAACATCTGTTGAGTCTTATTTTCTAATCTCCCTATTTTGGAAGACAAATTGTTTGTTGAATTTGTTAGGTCTACTAGATAGCAAACTGAATAGAGGGATAAAAGTAAAAGAAAAATCATTAACAACAAAGAAATTTTCACCTCTATTTAAAGAACTTGAAATCAGGGTTAGGCAGGATAAGCTGAGAATTGACATTATATCTATCCTGAAGACAGGAAGTTGGCCTTCAACAGAATATTTGATAGGTGTATTTGATATGTGGGAAAAGACCTTTTTCAAGGAGGAAATAGTCCACCATTGTCCTTGAAAAATGTGTTCCCATCAGGATAACTTTCATTTCTCCACATTTGAGAGAACTCTGACTGCAGTGCAAGCATGATGTTAAATGGCGGGTTAACACTTTTCTGATGAGGGCCCAATAGAGCCTATAACTGATTGAAGGGCAAATAAATGTTTTGTGTAAAGAGGAATACAGGATAACATCAGTCTGGTCCAACCAGCTAGTGCCTTGCTGTGTCAGGGTAGGGGTTATTTTCCTATTATTCAACTTTTTTTTTTTTAGTAGAAGTCCTCTTTATTTTATTTTCCACAATATTTTTAAAAGAAAAGTATACTAGCCACCTATCTAGTTTAAAATATTTTTTAGACATACTTGAAGATAAGTAGTCAAGTCTGCAGATGTTAAAAACATGAATGAGAAAAAATATGGTGTATGATATTAAAATTGTCAGTAACGTAGTAAGCTTAAAATCAAAATGTTTATTTTAGAGTACTACGTGGTAGTCACAGTATTTATCTTTCAAAAACTTGGTCTAGAAGCAATCAGTGGATAAAATCTGTACATTTACAAAGATAATTAGTCATACAAAGAAGTAAAATGGTAAGAGCCAAAATGAATAGTCTATCTTAAGTCCCATAGGAGTTCAAGTATTATTTCAGGGGTTGCAATATAGCAATGATATCTTGAATGTAACAGTAGTGTTCCCATTCTGTATTCACAGGTACATAAGCAGATTTACATTTCATATTTAGTTTTATTATGGATAATATTTTGGTATTTTCTTTGTACCTTCCCAGAATGTATTTACAAGCAGAAATACCTGCTGGCATATGAATGCTGCATAAAATCCTGTAAATTCTTCTTTTTCCTATAAATTCTAATTAAGAAAAATTCCTGCTCCTAACCTTGAGAAGAATCTTCCTCTCTGAAAACATTTTTATTGGTATATCTTCCTCTTTCCTTTCTTCTTTGAGAGAAACTGACAAAATAAAAATGAGAATAAGCTTTTTCTCACTCAAAAATTTATTTGTCCTGAATTTCTGTAGTTAATTGGTTATACTTTAGGCAGATTTGAACTTATAACCAACCAAAACACATTTTGATATATTTTGGTATTTGGTTTCCTTCTCATTCTCAATAAACTGAGAGATGGGGATTGAAATCATTTGCTGGAGTATTCCCAATGGTTTTAAAATAATTTTTCATATATAAAAGTAATTTCCCCATTGTAGAAAAATCAGAAAATATAGGAAATTATGAGACAGAAAACCAATTAGAGATAGCCACTCAGCATTTCACTGTTTACTTTCAGCTATTTTCAAAGAATAAAGTTATAAGCATAATTGGAGTCATAATTTGCATACCTAACTTTGTGTCCTGTTTTTTTACTTAATATTATGCATAAACCTTTTCCCATGCCATTAAAATGTTTTTGAAAAGAGTAAAGAACATTCCTACATATGGTTGTACTATAACTTAATTTAAACATTTTTCAATGGCTGTTTTTCCACAGGTGGTTTTACATTTGGAGTTATTCTAAATAATTCTTCAGTGAATGTGATTGCATATAAATTAGGTCTGATTTGTTTTGTAGGCTAGGTTAATAGAAAGAAAATTATTGGATCAGAGAGTATATAAACTTTTAATAAGTTCTGTGATAAATAAGGCAAGTTGCTGTCCAGAGAGTATACCAATTTCCAGCAGTATCTGAAAGTGCAAGTGCCCATCTCACTCTATGTGTGCCAGTGCTGAGCTGGTACAGGATTTTTAACAATACCTCTCCTTTTATTTTTGCTTGCTCATTGCATTCGATATTTTCAAAATGTACCTGTGCAAACCCATTTTCAGTGTAATTTTGAGATGAGCTACTTGCAGTATAGTTCTTGATGTAGTGGTAATGTTCAATTTATTAAGTTAAAAACCAGGTGACTAATATGTATAAAATTAAAGAGAAAAATACTTTTACATAAGCATTGCAACACTATAATGGTGTTTACACCTGGTTGGTATGAATGATTTTTTAATTTTCTTTGTGCTCTTTTGTGTTTTCTGCAATTTCTATAATAAGACTATGTTTTTTAATTAGCAGTATAATTTACTAAAATAATAGAACCTCATAAGTAAGCTGAGTACAAATGTTCCATGTCCTTAACAATTTATAAGCCACTCAAAAGGATTTAACAACTTTCCTTGCTTGATAATTTGGCACAGTGTTTCTTTTTACAGTATTGCTTTGAAGTTTCTGTATTTATTTAAGGAAGTGGTGTATTTCTTTAGCATTAATAATGGGCACGGGTCCTCGTATTTTCTGGGAAGTACCTGTATTGAGAATGTTTCTGTTTCTGACTTATATAGGAATCTTTTTAAAATGATAGCTTGAATGAAAGGTTGAGTGTTTGACTTGCTTAGAGAAATAGAAGGTATTTTATTAGAATTTACATTAGCCTCTTGGTACACCAAAATTACTTAGGGGCAAGTAAAAGGAATGAGAACAGTTTCCAATGAGGCATCCCTACCAAGAAACAAGTGAACAGTTTTAAGATTTACCTTCCTGTGAATTTATTTTGGCATGGTATTTATATATAGCTTAGGAGAGCGCCTCATTAAAAGTCCACTCATAATGGGCTTCCCTCGTAGCTCAGTCGGTAAAGAACCTGCCTGCAATGCAGGAGACCTGGGTTTGATTCCTGGTTAGGGAAGATCCCCTGGAGAAGGAAGTGGCAACCCACTCCAGTATTCTTGCCTGGAGAATCCCATGGACAGAGGAGCCTGGTAGGCTACAGTCTACGGGGTCGCAAGAGTTGGACACGACTTAGCGACTAAACCACCACCATAGTACAGTATACTATGATATGTTAATCAAAACCACTAACAGTCATCGTTACATACTTTTCTTAAAGAATTTTTTCTAAATTTAGATATGAGCTAGTTAAACAATATGAATTATCCAGTAAAGTTAGAGGTAAATTGTATTAAAGTATGTTGTGAGAGGTAAGTGAGATTAAATTAAAATAGATGAGCATGTTTTCACAATCAGTTTGACATCACAGAATATTTTTAGGGCTCGAGGGATTTAAAAATCTACCTAATTCTTTTATCTTCTTTCCCTCCCTCACTTGAAACTGATTTTACCAGGTTCCCAAGTAGTATGTGAGATTTCTTTTCTAAAAATTCTCACTGATAAGTGGAAATGTGAAGGACGGTTTTTTCTGGTATGAGCCATTTTCCCCAGTTACTCATTTCTAGGAAGATCTGGATTGTGAAAAGGTCTACAATTTACATTCCTGCAACATTTCAGATTTTCTCTTGACCACAATAAAACAATAGACATCAGTAATATTCCATTAATTTTGTCATTGTTTAACATGGGAAAAAATACTCCCAGTAGAATTTTATTTGAATTATTTCTAGGTGAGAAAATAAGAAGAATAACAATATTAGTTACAGAACTTTTCAATAACCAGTTTCTTTTCCTTGACAGAGATTTGCTATGCCTCTAACCTGATACCATAGCTGTAGCAAAACCACACACTAATAATATTTTATTGTTTTGCTGTAGATGTGTTCTTTGTGCCATTGTCCCGGAGCAACAATTGGTTGTGATGTGAAAACTTGTCACAGGACATACCACTACCACTGTGCATTGCATGATAAAGCTCAAATACGAGAGAAACCTTCACAAGGAATATACATGTAATTATTTAACTTCTCTTAGCTTTTTAAAAAGTCATATTTTCTTTAGGTCTTTGCAAAAAACTTCTGCCTGATTCTAAGCATCTCATCATCTGTTGTAAAGGGTGTTTTTGGTAGGGAATTGACTGCTTTGAGAAATGGCATAGAAAGTTTAATGATAAGGTTTTTGGAATCTAGTGAATGGGGTGAAGTATACTGCTCATTCTTAATTTGAAAAATGAGTTGGTTTGTTTACTTGGTAATTTTAAATCTTTTCATTTTTTGTAGGGTTTATTGTCGAAAACACAAGAAAACTGCACATAATTCTGAAGGTATGTCATTCAGCCACTTTTTAATTTCAAGAGGAAATTTGAGTAAAATATGAGCAAATTATACTATATTAATTTTCACCACAAGAGGTGTCTTAAAATTGAATGCTAGTTGAAGAATTAAGAAAAGCACTCGGGTGCTTGCTTTAGCAGCAGATACACTAAAATTGGAACAATACAGAGGAGACTAGCATGGCCCCTGTGCAGTCATGACATACAAATTCATGAAGCATTTCATATTTTTCACAACATTGTAAATCAACTATACTTCAGTTTTTTTTTTTAAAGAATACTTAACCCAGTTCCTACAGAGGTTCAAAGCCTTTTGAGAGCAGTTTTATTATATCTGCAAATGAATTTTTATTCCTATTATTAAGATTTATAATGAAGATACTTAAGTATAGAGAACATGTTTGTTCATTTTAAATTAAGTTAAGGCAATATAAAAATTACTCAAGTTATGAATCAACCAGAACAATGGGAAAAAAAGAAAAGTATTTGGATAAACTAATGTGAAAAGTTTACATTAAACTAATAGTGAAAAAGATCTGAATTTTTAAAGAAAACTTTTACCTTAAATTCCTGTAAAGAGTACATGGAGAATATATTTATCTTTAGGGGGAAATGATGCTAGTGGTTGTGGGTTTCTGTGTTCAGGTAACTATGTTAGTGGATTGTAAAGGTAATAATTATATAGAGTCCTTGCTACTGTCAGATAAAGAAAATGTGGACTAGAAATACTGGTACGTTTTGTGATAATCTTTCTGTTGAATTTTTATTCACATTGCAGTACTTTCACCCGTCTTAATATGGACATGTTCATAAGTAATCAACTTTAAAATACAAACCTTTAAAGTTATTTTATGGTTTGTTTCCACTTAAATTTGTACAAAACCAGGAAAGTCATGTTTATATATAGTTAGCCAAGCTGTATAGTTGGTTTTTAAAAGGTATGGGAAAGTTCTGAAACTGAATTCTGACTTGTTTCACATTTCGCATACAGATGGTTTTGATACTCTTACTAGCAATATGAAAAGCTTAGATTTAATCTGAGATTGTTCTATCCTTTCATTTAGATTAGAGATCTTTCAAGTTTTTGTAAGCTTCTGAGAGCCTGTTGCTTAGAATTAAGAATTATTTGAGCCTGTTGTTGTAGGAAGTTGTCTCTTTTATAAAGACTTACCTAATTATCAGTGTTAGCACATTAAAATATGTGGCCCTTTTTGATTTCTTAGATCTTGGTTTTATAATACAAAATAGTATTGTTTTCCCTTTAGGACCAGATTAATCTAAATACTTTAGAAGTGCTGGTTAAAGATTGTCTTTAGCAAAAACTTATTATTAAGATAAAGATATTGGACAAATACAAGAACAGAATCTTTTTTAATTGATAAAGTACAACTGATAAACTTTATAGTGGTTTCCTTCAGTTTTTCATTTAATTCTGGAATTGAGTTGAAAAACCTTTAGTGAAAGGTTAAGTGTAAGCTTTCTCACCTTTCATTGCTTCAGATTTTAACAATGTATTTATTTGATTCTCTTCAAAATTTTAGTGAGCATATGTAGTAAACCGAGGATTGAGACTTGATCTGTCAAGTGTATCAGCACACTGGAGCAGAGTATATAAGGGTGGCGACAATGAGTCATATAGACATCGCCCCTTTTATTCCCTCACTTTCTGAAGCTGATAGTACCATCTAGTGGTGGAGATAAGTCACTGCAGACTACAGAAAGTGAAATAATTTTAACCACCGTTTTGCTTTGAGAAACTTTTTTAATGAGGAAGATCTGAATTCATACTTTTCGAGAGGACTTTTCTTTTAGTACTACTGGCAGGAATACTACAATTCAAACTTATGATACAATTGATTTGAAATTTGGGTTCGGTGTATACTTTATAGCATATTGGGGTTCTCTGTATTAGTGACATGTAGTATGTGTATACTCATATTGTAGAACTTGAGAGCATAACTTTGCAATTTAAAAATATAGCAATTTCTGTTTATTGAAATTAGACTTTTTATCACATTTATCTAACTTGAATTTATTAGATATTGGGTGCTTTGTCAGAAACAGAACTTCCACTTATTTCATTATTCTAATGGGAAACATATGTTCTCCTTTATGATTGTAATTTATGGTGGGGGGTTATAGGATTGTATTTCAGGGACTGTCTTTGAGAACTGTACCGCACTAGTCTATAGAGCAAAGAGGAATTAATACCTTTGGCAGTGTATTGATCATTTGCCATCTGTGGCTCAGTACCTACTTTGCTAATACTTAAAGTGATAAATACTATATAATTCAGTCTGTTATGTTAGCTTGATATAACATGAACTGTGTTTTGAAACATTAAATTTGAGAATCTCTGTACCATCTTCCATACTTTTGCCTTTTCCAGAATGTTACATACTTGGAATAATACAATATGTAGCCTTTTCAGATTGGTTTCTTTCACTTAGTTGGCCTTTGTTGGGAGAGAGATTAGTTGTTAATGCTTACAAGAAAGGATTCAATGAACAAGAAGAGATTGAAGGTACAAGGCGGAGGATTGAGTGCACAGGTGGAACAGCTGCCCTGTGATAGGAGAACCTTTCCACTGTAATAGGAGAGAAGGAAGATAGGTGGTTCCTATTAGGTCTGTTTTCTCTGTGAGGGAAACTGTAGGGAGCTGGGTGAGAGTTGGAAGTTGGAGAGAGTTTTGAAATACTAGTTGTGAAGACCAGGGGAGAAAGTTTACTTAAAGAAGTGTAAAGTTTCCAGACCTTATTGGAGCAGTTGAGGTTAGTAACCCTGAATTTATAAAATGATGCCGTTAGGTGTGTGACATTTCCTCTAGCAATTCGGGATCCTGGGTGTAGCACAGAGAAAGTGGCTAGTTGGTTCATTCAGAATCAGGATTTTTCCAAGTGAGTTCAACCAAAAAGTAAAGAGATAGGAAGTTTAGAATATTTGCTAGTGAGAAATAAACTGAAAGGAATTAATAAACTGGAAGTCCTGGTAAGACTGAAGAACAATGAGAATGAAACTACTTAGGAAAGCAATCATCTGTGGTCCCACGGTATGAGGCAGTGATTTCAGAGATAGAATCCTTTTAGGTGATTATGAGGTATCTGGGTGTGATTATAGGGATTAGGTGGTTGATGGAGGACATTAGTGAAGATTAAGGAACTGAATGACTACGTGTTGCTTGGATTGTCCATGTGGACAGTGAAATCACCCAGGATGATAGCAATTTCCAATCTTCACTACTTTTATTAAATGGAAATTTAGGGAGATCTTAATGTGGTATCAAGGTCTTTAAAAACCTTTTAAGTTTAGGTGCTTAGAATAGAATTACTAAGTACTGGAAAGGCAGCTTTCCTCTCATTCTTGTCCTTGTTTCTCAGTTTCCAAATTTTTTTCGCTGAAGGCAACATCTAGGATCAGTTTCTTTTGTGTCCTTCAAGAGCACTAATACGCATACATAAGCGTATGTATAGCTATTGGTTTTCTACCTTGCAGGAGCATATAAAAATGTTTATTTCCTTGGTAGTCGGTATTAATACTTCTAAAGCATATAGTCACTCACTGACACATGTCTGTCCCAGCTCTGCTCTTCCGTAGCTTTGTGATCTTGGGCAAAAATAATTTTAACTTTTCTGAATTTAACTTTTCTTATCTGTAAAATGGGGGATGAGGATGATGACTGATATAACCTCATGGGGGTGTTTCGAGACTCAAATGAAATAATGCATGTAAACTGCATGGCACATCTGGTATAGTAAAAACTCAAATGTTAGGTCTTATATTTTGGGTATTTGCATTTATATATTAAATGGAAAAGGACAAGGTGTAGAGCAGTATGCTTGGATTTGCATATGCATAGAAAATAACAGCTGACATTTATTGAGAGTGTCTTATGTGCCAGGCCCTGTTCCAGATTAAGTACCTTAACTCTTTTAATTGAAGAACCCTCTAAAGTAGGTCTCAGGTCCAAGGACACAAAGTCTCAGACAACAGATCCAGGATTCAAAACCAAGCTCTCTACCCTTGAGATTGAGAAAAGAAGCCTTAACAGTAGTTCCTTCAGAAGGGAGGGAGCAAATACGAAGAAAGGGAAGCAAGAAAATTAGGGCAAGAGCTGGGAGTGCAGAACAGTTGGAACTGGAAGGTGGAAAGGAACATTTTTCCTTCTTTCATGCAGATAATTCTTTTACAATCATTATTAAAAATGATAACTTTAAAAATGTAAAAGATTTTCACAGTTTTTGAATAGGAAAAAAACCACTAAGCAACCATGAAAAATTTAAACAAAGGTGCTGGGACTAGCTTCCTACTCACATTTTCATGTGCAAATAATTTTCAGAATACATTTCCCAAAATAATATTGCTGGGGTCAAAAGGTTTAATCTTTTTAAGGTTCTCAATCCACACTGCCATGCTATTTTCTAGAAAGATTATGCTAGATTATATTCCCATCAGCAGTGGCTGACTTAAAAAACACTGGCATAGGAATAGACCCATATCAGCAGAAGAGAAAGCTAGGTTGAAAACAAACCCATATGGATATGGAAAATCAGAGTATGATAATGGTGGCATTTCACCATTATGAATTCTTTTAAATACAAAGGTAGTATACTGCCCATTGTTTAAAAAATTTAAATAGTACAATAGTACTATTAAAGTAATTCAGAAAGCCCTCTCTTCACCCCAGAATCACACTCTGTGAGTAACTACTAATAATGGTTTGTATATCTTCTCAGAACCTTTCTTACATACATATAATCTTACATATGTATCCATTTATGCACTGTTCATAATACAATGGCATCATAGTACATATATAAGTGATGTTGTGCAACTTGTTCTTTTCTTTCTGTGATATATCAGACACCCTTCTCTGCCTGCATACAGATCAACCTCATTCTTTTTAATAGTTGTGTTATATCCCATAGAATAAATAGAACTGTAGTTTACTTACAGATTTCTCTACTTTAAAAATCACCTTGGGACTTCCCTGATGCTCCAGTGGTTGAAACTGCGCTCCCAATGCAGGGGCCCCGGTTTGATCCCTGGTGAGGGAACTAGATCTCACATTCTGCAACTAAGACCCAGTACAACCAAATAAATACAAACAAAATGTTTTCAAAACTCACCTATATCTGCTTTTTCCACATACAAATAAAACTGCATTGATCTTCCGTATACATATGTGCTTATGTACTTATGCAAGTGATTCTATAGGATAAAATCTTAGAAATGGGGATGGCAGGTGACAGTCTATGCATTTAACATTGGAAATTAAGTACTATAATATGTACTAACATTGTACGAGAGTGTCCAGTTCCCTATACCTCTGGTGGATATTATCGGCCTTATAACTTTTACCCATATGATTATCTCATTTAATTTCCATTTCTATTATCACTAATAAGGTTGTGCTTCTGCCCATTTTTTTGGTCATTTATATTTCTTCTGTGAACTGTCAGTTCTGTCTTTTACGTGTTTTTCTTTCCAAGGTTTATCTTTTCAAAATTGATTTGAAGTGCTCTCTGTAAAGTATAGATATTCATTCCCTGCCGCTAAATGGCTTCTTAGGTGTCCTAATCCCAAAATTCTCTTCCATTTTCTTCTATTACATTTATAGTTTGTTATTTTACTCGATTTTTTTGGCTCCATCTCTAATTTTTTCATATGGTATGAGAATAGGAATCTCCATTTTTAGAAAATAGGTAGCCATTTGTGCCATTAGGTCTCTCCCCAACTCATTTGAAAAGCCACCATTATCCATTATCATACTCTGATTTTCCATATCCATATGGGTTTGTTTTCAACCTAGCTTTCTCTTCTGCTGATATGGGTCTATTTCTATGCCAGTGTTTTTTTAAGTACTTTCGCTTTATGGTATATTTTGATATCTTTTTTAAAAGATAGTATTATACATTTACTGTTCCAGAAAACTGGGGAATCAACTTAAGTTCTGTCTTTTCAACATTTCATTAAATAAGGTTAGCAAGAACTGATACCATTCTCATCTTGATCTGGTTCATCCAGAAGCATCATTTATCTCAGTATATTTGTGGGGTTTCTTTTATGTTTGTATTTCTAACACATTTCTTGTTGGATTTATTGTAGCTTTTTATAACTAAAGATTGCTATTTTGATAGGTGAAAATGATATATCACTTAATTTACAATTTGACTCTAGAGAAGTCACATTTTCTCAAAGTATATTTAACTATTTATGTTCTATGAATTATTTGATCATATTTTTCTGTTGGGTTCTTAATCTTTTATGAGCTTATCAGATCATAAAAATACTAATCCTTTGTCATAAGTACAGAAGATATTTTTCCAGTTTATTGTTTGCCTTTTAAATTTATCACTTATTTTTTTACTTTTCAGAAGTTTTAGAGTCTATAGTTAAATTTTGTCAATCTTTTGTGATTTTTTTTTTTTTTTACTATTGCTATTAAAGTCCCCTGAAATTTTATACTGAATGATTTCATATTTAGGACAGACAGATATGCCATGTATAAAGTTAGACATGTTGGCCTGATAATGGAATCAGTTAACTAATTTCTTTATAGGTATTTAACAATTCAGTGTTATTATAGTGCTAATGATTTTTGTTTTCATTGTAAATAACAGAATATTATATATTTTACATATATGATATAGTATGTACCAGGATAATTGAAACATTTAGTTATGATTTTTCATTTTAACTTTTGGTACATACAAGTAATTCTAAAAGCTTTAATGAAATTGTGTCTTAAGAATTCTCAGATTAAATGTTTAAAAAAGTGTAGGTAGTGTGTTCTGATGTTAAATTTGCTATAGTGTTAAGATTAGACTATATCTTTAATTGACTTGTCTGTTGTCTGTCTTCACAGGGAGAGTTATCCAGATTTTTGCCTGTAAAACTCTCCCTCTCCCCTTTTCTTCTCTCAGATTCTATCATAGTTAGGTGAAGTTACATTGATACAAATATTAGTAACTGTTTTGCAAATGATCTAATGATCAGTTCCTGGAATTTATATATGCAAGTACACTACTTAAATTACCCTTTTCTTATCATAATTAATGTGCTTTTATTGCTTTAAAAAAACTCTTAAAATATTTATTAGGAAAGATTAGCTTCTGAGAATAGGAGTTAATATGCTTTCTCATGGAGAAATTAGTCCATGGAGTTATAGTCAATAATTTATGGTAAAAGAAAAATCAAAATAGGTAGTAGAACTGTACCTAAAACTTTCTGTAGTTTGACTCTAAGACTAAATATTTGGTTTTTATATCTTTTGAATACTAAATACATTGTCTTACATACTGTACACCCTCAATGAATAAAATACTTGTAGTGAATAACCAAATGAAACACCTCTATTAATGGTACAAATTCTTTTCAAATTGCTGGGAAGTACAGTTATGAAACTTCTACATTAATTTTGTTTAATCCATTAAAGTATGTACAGACAGCCTGCAACATAGCTTTCCTACCACTTACGTTAGAAATTCCTTTTATACTTAGGAAGTGAAAGTGTTAGTCGCTCAGTTGTGTCCGACTCTTGCGATCCCATGGACTGTAGCATGCCAGGGTCCTCTGTCCATGGAATTGTCCAGGCAAGAATACTGGAGTGGGTTGCCATTTCCTTCTTCAGGGGATCTTCCCAACCTGGGAATTGAACCCGGGTCTCCTGTATCTCCTGCATTGCAAGCAGATTCTTGATCATCTGAGAGCCATCAGGGCTTAATATTTGTTTACGTGATGAGTTGGTTAGCTCATTTGTAGATGACTTTTTTGTTGAATTAGGTCTTTTGATTTTCATGTTAAAGAGCTATCTAGAACAGTGCTGCCCAATAGAACTTTTCTCCCATGATAGAAACATTATATATCTGTGATGTCCAGTAGAGACTCAGCTTACTGCATGTGACTAATAAATACTTAAATGTAGTCAGTCAGACTGAGAAACTGATGGTTTAATCTTATTTAATTGTAAATGACTTAAATTTAAAAAAAAGCGTACTGCCAGTGGCTGCTATATTGGACAGCACAGACACACATGGGCTTCCCAGGTGGCGCAGTGGTAAAGAATCTAGCTGCCCATGCAGGAGACACAGGTTCAATCCCTGGGTTGAGAAGATCCCCTGGAGGAGGTGACTGAGCTTCCCTGGTAGGTCAGACAGTAAAGAATCCGCCTGCAGTGCAGGAAACCCAGGTTTGATACATGAGTTGGGAAGATCCCCTGGAGAAGGAAACCAAACCACTCTAGTATTCTTGCCTAGAGAATCCCATGGACAGGGAAGCCTGGCAGGGTACAGTCCATGAGATTGCAAGAGTCAGACATGACTTAGTGACTAAACCGCCACCACTACCTGGAGGAGGAAACGGCAGACCACTCCAACATTCTTGTCTGGAAAATTCCAAGGACAGAGGAGACTGGCAGGCTGCAGTCCATGGGGTCACAAGGAGTCAGACATGACTGAGGGACTGAGCACACATGCATGTTACACCTACTTTATTTTCATTTAGTTTTCCAAGTTATGGTAAGTTTAAATTTGGGGTAATTTTTCTGATTTCACCAATAGTGTGAGGGAAAACTCTATGAAACCTGTGGTTTAAAAAAAAAAACAAACACAACAACACAAGATCTAATTCTGTTTTTTAAAAAGTTATTTATTTTATTACTATTATTATTATTTTGGCTGCACCGAGTCTTTGTTGCTTTGCATGGGCTTTCTCTGGTTGTGGCAAGTAGGCACTGTAGTTGTGGTGTGGGCTTCTCACTGGAATGGCTTCTCTTGTGCAACACAGGCTCTACAGTGTGCAGGCTTCAGTGATCATGGCCCACGGACTCCGTATTTGTGGCCAATGGGCTCTAAATTGTGGGCTCAGTAGTTGTGGCTCATGGGCTTACTTGCTTCATGGCATGTGGAATCTTCTTAGACCAGAGATTAAACCTGTATCCCCTGCATTGACAGGCGGATTCCTATCCACTGAGCCACCAAGGAAGTCCAACAAGATCTCATTCTAAAATTTTCCTTATTAGTGTTTGGAAATGTTGACTAAATTATGCCCACAGTCGGGATCACAAAACTCATTTGCATAGAATTATAAATTTGATGGAAATAATTAATTTACAATGATTATAATAAAGCTGTTTCTTTGTATTTGATTTTCATCACATTTATATGAAACGTTAGGCTGTTACATCAAACATACCACAGACCATTTCTCCTCATATCTTGAGGTGATATTCTGAGGAAAAATGTATGTTCTAAGGACCCATGAATTAATGCTCATTTTAAGATTGGTCCATGTGAATAAAGCTTTTGTTCATTTTTAAGCAGCTGATTTAGAAGAAAGTTTTAATGAACATGAACTGGAGCCTTCATCACCTAAAAGTAAAAAGAAAAGTCGCAAAGGAAGGCCACGAAAAACTAATTTTAAAGGACTGTCGGAAGATACCAGGTCTACATCCTCTCATGGAACGGATGAAATGGAAAGTAGTTCCTATGTAAGTAGAAAAATGTTGGATTCTTTCTTTTGTGGCAACATGAGTATACCTGTGCATATAGGTAAAGTTAATCATTTGAAGTGTTAACTAAGCTTGAGGTACTCATAGCATATTTTTATGGATTTTTTTCAACTCTTTCTTTCACATTGCAGAGAGATCGGTCTCCACATAGAAGCAGCCCTAGTGACACCAGGCCTAAATGTGGATTTTGTCATGTAGGGGAGGAAGAAAATCAAGCAAGAGGAAAACTGCATATATTTAATGCCAAGAAGGCAGCTGCACATTATAAGTGCATGGTGAGTACGGTTCTTTTTATATGCTTTTAAATCCAAGTTTTGGAAAGGCATTTAGCTAGTGACCAAATATAGAACTTCCCTCCACAGTATTGGTGTTTTAGAATTAGGAATAGCATATCCTATAATCCCAAATCTTTTTAAAATGTATAACTGACTTACAATATTATATGTTTCAGGCATACACCATAGCAATTCAGTGTTTTTATATACTACGAAATGATCACCACAATAAGACTAGTTACCATGTATCATACAAAGTTACTACAATATTATTGACTAAGTCTCCTATGCTCTATATTACATCCCCAATTCAGTCTGTCAGTTGTATCTGACTCTTTGTGACCCCATGGACTGCAGCATGCCAGCCCTCCCTGTCCATCACCAACTCCCGGAGTTTACTCAAATTCATGTTCATTGAGTCACTGATGCCATCCAACCATCTCATCCTCTGTCATCCCCTTCTCCTCCTGTCTTCAATCTTTACCAGCATCAGGTTCTTTTGAAATGAGTCAGTTCTTCACATTAGGTGGCCAAAGATTTGGAATTTCAGCTTCAGCATCCATCCTTCCAATGAATATTCAGGACTGATTTCCTTTAGGATGGACTGATTGGATCTCCTTGCAGTCTGAGGGATTCTCAGGAGTCTTCTCCAACACCACAGTTCAAAAGCCTCAGTTCTTTGACACTCAGCTTTCTTTATAGTCCAACTCTCACATCCATACATGACTACTGGAAAAACCATGGCTTTCACTAGATGGACCTTTGTTGGCAAAGTAATGTCTCTACTTTTAGTATGCTCTCTAGGTTGGTCATAACTTTTCTTCCAAGGAACAAGTGTCTTTTAATTTCATGGCTGCAGTCACCATCTGCAGTGATTTTGGAGCCCTCCAAAATAAAGTTACTCATTATTTCCATTGCTTCCCCATCTATATGCGGTAAAATATAGGACCAGATGCCATGATCTTAGTTTTTGAAGGTTGAGTTTTAAGCCAACTTTTTCACTCGCCTCTTTTCACTTTCATCAAGAGGCTCTTCAGTTCTTCTTCGCTTTCTGCCATAAGGGTGGTGTCAGCTGCATATCTGAGGTTATTGATATTTCTCCCCATAATCTTGATTCTAGTTTGTGCTTCATCCAGCCCAGCATTTCTCATGATGTACTCTGCATATAAGTTAAATAAGCAGAGTGACAACATACAGCCTTGACGTACTCCTTTCCCAATTTGGAACCAGTCTGTTGTTCCATGTCCAGTTCTAACTGTTGCTTCCTGACTTGCATACAGATTTCTCAGGTCAGGTGGTCTGGTATTCCCATCTCTTTCAGAATTTTCCACAGTTTATTGTGATCCACACAGTCAGAGGCTTTGGCATAGTCAATAAAGCAGAAGTAGATGTTTTTCTGGAACTCTCTTGCTTTTGATGATCCAACAGATGTCAGCAATTTGATCTCTGGTTCCTCTGCCTTTTCTAAATACAGCTTGAACATCTGGAAATTCACGGTTCACCTATTGTTGAAGCCTGGCTTGGAGAATTTTGAGCATTACTTTGTTAGTGTGTGAGATGAGTGCAATTGTGCGGTAGTTTGAGCATTGTTTCGCGTTGCCTTTCTTTGGGATTGGAATGAAAACTGACCTTTTCTAGTCCTGCTGAGTTTTCCAGATTTTCTGGCATATTGAGTGCAGCACTTTCACAAAATCATCTTTTAGGTTTTCAAATAGCTGAACTGGAATTCCATCACCTCCACTAGCTTTGTTCGTAGTGATGCTTCCTAAGGCCCACTTGACTTCGCATTCTAGGATGTCTGGCTCTAGGTGAGTGATCAAACCATAGTGATTATCTGGGTCGTGAAGATCTTTCTTGTATAGTTCTTCTGTGTATTCTTGCCACCTCTTCTTCATATCTTCTGCTTCTTTTAGGTCCCTACCATTTTTGTCCTTTATTGTGCCCATCTTTGCAAGAAATGTTCCCTTGGTATCTCTAATTTTCTTGAAGAAATTTCTGGTCTTTCCTGTTATGTTGTTTTATTCTATTTCTTTGTACTGATCACTGAGGAAGGCTTTCTTTGGAACTCTGCATTCAGATGGATATATCTTTCCTTTTCTCCTTTGCCTTTTGCTTCTCTTCTCTTCACAGCTATTTGTAAGGCCTCCTCAGACAGCCATTTTGCCTTTTTGCATTTCTTTTTCTTGGAGATGGTCTTGAGTCCTGTCTCCTGTACAGTGTCACAAACCTCCATCCATAGTTCATCAGGCACTCTGTCTATCAGATTTAATCTCTTGACTCTATTTCTCCCTTCCACGTAAGGGATTTGATTTAGGTCATACCTGAGTGGTCTAGTGGTTTTCCCTACTTTCTTCAACTTATGTGTGAATTTGGCAATAAGGAATTCATGATCTGAGCCACCATCAGCTTCCAGTCTTGTTTTTGCTGACTGTATAGAGCTTCTCCAAGTTTGGCTGCAAAGAATATAATCAATCTGATTTCAGTGTTGACCATCTGGTGATGTCCATGTGTAGAGTCTCCTCTTCCGTTGTTGGAAGAGGGTGTTTGCTATGACCAGTGTGTTATCTTGGCAAAACTCTATTAGCCTTTGCCTTGCTTCATTCTGTACTCCAAGGCCAAATTTGCCTGTTACTCCAGGTATTTCTTGACTTCCTACTTTGGCATTCCAGTCTCTTATAATGAAAAGGACATTTTGGGGGGTGCTAGTTCTAGAAGGTCTTATAGGTCTTCACAGAACTGTTCAGCTTCTTCAGAATTACTGTTCGCGGCATAGAGTTGGATTAGTGTGATATTGAATGGTTTGCCTTGGAAACGAATAGAAATCATTCTGTCGTTTTTAATATTGCATCCAAGTACTGCATTTCGGATTTTTGTTGACTATGATGGCTAGTCCATTTCTTCTAAGGGATTCTTGCCCACAGTAGTAGATATAATGGTCGTCTAAATTAAATTCACCCATTCTAGTCCATTTTAGTTGGCTGATTCCTAAAATGTCACTGTTAACTCTTGCTGTCTCCTGTTTGACCACTTATATTTTGCCTAGATTCACGGACCTAAGATCCCATGCAATACTGCTCTTTACCGCATCGGTCTTTACTTCCATCACCACTCACATCCACAACTGGGTTTTGTTTTTGTTGTGGCTCTGTCTCTTCATTCTTTCTGAGTTACTTCTCCACTGATCTCCAGTAGCATTTTGGGCACCTGCCGACCTGAGGAGTTCATCTTTCAGTGTCCTGTCTTATGCCTTTTCGTGCTGTTCATGGTGTTCTCAAGGCAAGAATATCTTGCCTTGGTTTGCCATTCCCTTCTCCAGTGGAGCACGTTTTGTTAGAACTCTCCACCATGACCCATCTGTCTTGGATGTCCCTACATGGCATGGCTTATAGTTTCATTGAGTTAGCCAAGGCTGTGGTCCAGGTGATCAGACTGGTTAGTTCTCTGTGACTGGTTTTCAGTCTGTCTGCCCTCTGATAGAGAAGGATAAGAGGTTTATGGAAGCTTCTTGATGGGAGAGATAGATGACTGAGGGGGAAACTGGGTCTTGTTATGGTGGGTGGAGCCATGCTCAGTAAATCTTTAATCCAATTTTCTGTTGATGGGTAGGGCTGTGTTCCCTTCCTGTTATTTGCATGCCTGCTATGCATGCTAAGTTGCATCAGTCATGTCTGACTCTGCGCAACCCTACAGACACTCCAGGCAAGAATACAGGAGTGGGTTGCCATTTCCTTCTTGTTATTTACCTGGGGCCAAACTATGGTTGAGGTAATGCAGATAATGGCAACCTCCTTCAAAAGAAACCATGCAGGCACTGTTACACTCAGTGCCCCCATACCTGAAGTAGGCCACTGCCAACCCATGCCTCTACCAAGACTCCTGGACACTCATGGCCGGGTCTGGGTCAGTCTCTTGTGGGGTCACTGCTCCTTTCCCCTGGGTCCTAGTGTGCACAAGCTTCTGTTTGTGCCCTCCAAGAGTGTTTCCCCAGTCCTCTCCAAGTTCTGGCAGCTCTGTGGTGGGGTTAATGGTGGCCTCCTCCAAGAAGGCTTATGCCACACCCAGATCTGCTGCATCTAAAGCCCCTCCCCCTGCAGCAGTCCACTGCTGACCCAGACCTCCGCAGGAGACACTCAAACACAGTTCTGTCTCAGTCTCTGTGGGGTCTCTGGGTCCTTGTGCACACAAAGTTTGTTTGAGCCCTCTCCTCTGAGCATCTCTTTTAGATTATGTTCTATAATCCCAAATCTTCATAAACTTTATATTTAAAAATATATAGTGTTTATGATTTTAGTGGGATTTAAAGTAATCCTGATTGTAGTTATTATGTTCCAGATAATCCATAATTAACAGTCTTATAACTAAAAACGTCACCTTTATAAACTTGTCTTGGAAGCTGTGTTTAGACCCCACTATAACCTGGTAAAAATCTCTCTTATTGTATTTCTTACACTGTATTGCAGTTATTCATTTATGAGCCTTAATTCCTTGAGGGTAAAAACTATATCTTATCTTTGCATCCTTAGATACAGGTCTGACATATAGTATATGTAAGCATTTTTGAAATAGGTTGTATTGAAATTATTTATCCCATTGATGATTAGCTTTTAAAAATTATATTATTTATAGAATTCCCTAGTGGTCCAGTGGTTAGGACTCTACACTTTCATTGCTGAAAGCCTGAGTTCAATCCCTGGTCAGGGAAGGAAGATCCCACAAGTCATGTGACATGGCCCCACATTTAAAAAAAAATTACATTACTTATTTCAGGAATTCTTAATCAGAGATGTATATCAAATTTACCTGGGGAGGTTTTTCCAAAATATATATCCCTGGAGTAGATCACAAACATGTCTAGTTGGAAAAAAAATTTCCAGGTGATTCTGATCTGTATCTGTGGTTGTAATTTGTCATTTGAAACTATTTTTTAAAACTTTGTGGAAATGTAAAATAGTTGAGATGACAGGATGACACTGCTGAACTCTTCTTGTTTAATGAAGCATTTAATCTTGTTTCTGTACTGGCAATATTAGTTTTAGTCCATTGTTATTTTGAGTTATATTTTAATCAGACGTGACTAGATTAAAAAGATATTTGAGTCATATTTGATTAAGGAAAAGTCATCTTTCTCAGGATATTAAAATAATGTAACACATTTGTGCACACATTGTTTAATCTTTTTCTCACAAGGATTCTGAATATTACATGTTTTTGCATTTTTCTTCTCTAGTTATTTTCTTCTGGCACCGTGCAGCTCACAACAACTTCAAGAGCAGAATTTGGAGATTTTGATATTAAAACTGTACTGCAGGAGATTAAACGAGGGAAAAGAATGGTCTGTGCTTTTATGTTTATGCTATGCAACGTTACTCTTCTGACTTTGTGCTTTAAATTTAGAACACATCTTAAATTCATCCAGTCACCAAAAATATTAATATAAAGTAGTTCATGTGTTAAAGCAAAGTATATATTTGACTCATTTGTAATATAATAAAGGATGCTGATGTTACTGAAAGTTATTCTTCTTTCTATGTAACTTCATTACTTAAGAGAATTATATAGAGATTTATATTTCAGGGTATTTTTAGAGTCTTTTAATAAAATAAATGAAGATGTGAATGTGACACACCTTATTAAGTTTAAAATGTTTAATTGTTTAAGCTCTCTTTAAGAAAAATTTCATGACCCCAGTAGAGTATTGAGAACCTCCCCATGTTGTTATTCATTCTTTTTTTAAATAAAAGGAAAAGATTTTTTTCAGAGCCTTCTGTTTAAAGTTCACATACATAGTTGTCTTTTAATATGTTTATCATAGCTTTAAAGTTTCCTTTATAAAAATGTGCTTAAGTCTCGTGTTTTTAAACATACTGAATTACTAATAAATAGCTTTAAGAAATATTGGCATCTTTATTTGATCACTTACTCCTTTACAGTTTATGAATATTATAAAATGTTCTAGGAATGCAAAATATTTAAGACAGCAGTTGTCTCTAGAAATGACTTTATTTTAAAATTTTTTATTGTGAAAGTTTTCAAACATCAAAATTAGAAAGACTAGTAACACATGTCTATCCATCACCTTGACTCATCAAGAATTTGCGGCACTCGTTTCATCTATGCCTTTTACTCTTGTTGCTTGAAGTATTTTAAAGCAGAGCTGAGACTTCATATCATTTCACCTCTACATATTTCAGTATGTATCTCTTAAAAGTTGGGCATTTTCTTACCTAACCACAATGTTATTACAACTTACAAATTAACAGTGAGTCTTCAGTATCATTTAATACCTAGTTTGTATTTCCCCAGTTGTCTTAAAGCTATCTTTTTAAAGGTGGTTTGTGTGAATCAGAGGAGGTTCACACATTACATTTGGTTGTTACATATCCCTTAAGTAATTTAGGGCACTCCGTCCTCCCTGTCTTTATTGTTTCTGTTTTGTTGTATGCCATTGACTTGTTGAAGAAAATGAATTAATTGTCCTATATAACATCCCACATGTTTTATTTGTCTGTTTGCTTTTTCACAATGCCATTTAACTTGTCCCTCTATCCACCAGATATTCTTTTAAAGTGGAAGTTAGATGTAAAAAACTGATTAGATTCAGTTTTCAACATTTTGGGGGTAAGAACTCTTCACAGGTGGGACTATATCATCCATATTTTATCACATCAGACAAGTCATAATGTCTGATCCTTGGATTCAGGTGGTGAGTCAATCCCTCCATTGTGAAGTTCCCCTTCGATCTGTTTCAGACATTGCTGATCTTTGTCTGAATTGATTAGAAATGACTTTTTCTCTGTGGAACTGCATTTTTCAAGGTATAAAGATTATTGATATCATCTGTTCCATTTAAATCCAGTTCAGTTTCTTGATACTTTGATTATTCTTTAAAAAAGGAAACTCCTTTAAAACAGAATGTGGAGTATTAAAAAAAATAAAGGGGAAAACAGTCATATTATGTTGAGCACTGTTGTTATGTCATACATCTGAAGTCAAATAGGTGACTAGGATAACAATTCAGTTCTCTTGATCAGCTTGCTTACTTCTACACTGTTGACCGTTAGTGTCAGCTCTAACCTAGCATTTTCCCATATGTGCTTCAAAGGAAATCGCTCCATCAAGATGCTCTCCCACTGCTCCAAAATTAAAAGGGCATCTGGAATTCAGTAAACTTGGAAACTGTTTACTATACCCTCCTTCCTGGAGGAAAGGCTGTCAGAAGTTCTGCAATCAAGTAATCTGTTTAAAAACTAGCATTTCTCAAACTTCTTTGACTATGAAACTCTTTTGCCAACAATCACCTTAAGTCTTACAAGAATTTCAGCCCCTTAGTCTCTTTCTGCCCTTTTGCCTACTTGGTAGCAATCCCTTTCTGGGGGCATTGCTTTCCTATCTTCTTATTCTTCCTCCTGGTCATAATAAGAAAAGGACTGATTGCAGGGAAGAGAAGAAGCCAACCACTAAAATATAGAATATATTTTTATGTGTGTTTGCCAGTATTAAGGAGTGTTCCCTTTATGTTTCAATGTCAGATTGCTAATGGTTAGTAGAGTTAAATAATGGAAACATCAGGGGTGACTACATATTAGAAAGTCAAAGTATGATTTAGATTGCAACATTATTTAATATATATGCTATACTATAAGTTCAGTGCACTCTCTTTCAATAGCAAAACTTTTCTTTGTAACATGGAATGTTTGGCTGAAATATGACTAAAATAGAAAAAATAAGATTGCATAAACTTGGAAATACTGCTTATAATTATTCTTTCTCTTCCCCTAAACAGAAATGTACACTTTGCAGTCAGCCTGGTGCTACTATTGGATGTGAAATAAAAGCCTGTGTTAAGACTTACCATTACCACTGTGGAGTACAAGACAAAGCTAAATACATTGAAAATATGTCACGAGGAATTTACAAGTAAGAGAACAACAATTGTCCCATTTTCCTAAACTTGTCAGTAAGTAACCACCCTTAAATAGATGACATTAGTTTACTTGCTCACTTCTTAGGTGATGTTTGGCCAAGTATAGAATACTGAGGACTCTGTACAGAGTACTGCAATGGCATTGTCCTGTGCCTAGACATCTCTGGACTAGTTTGTTTATCCAGTGTTTGTTATGCTTCCTACGTGCCTGCCATTGGGCTAGGAGCTGGGCATACAGCAGTGACCAAAATGGACACAGACTGTGTCTTCATGGAAGCTCACAGTCTAGTGGGAGAAACATCGGTCAAATGGCCACATAAATCAATATACAATCACAGACTTCATAAATGGTATAAAACAGTGGTCCTCAACTTTTTTGGCACCAGGTTTCTGGTTCCGAACCAGAAGAAAATTTTCCCATGGACTGGGGGTTTGGGGGATGGTTTCAGGATGATTCGAGCCCATTACATTTATTGTGTTAACGATAATCTTTATTTGCAGCCACTCCCCAGCGATAGCATCACCACCTCAACTCTACCTCCAACCATCAGGCATTAGATTCTGATAAGGAGTGTGCAGCCTAGATTGCTTGCACGTGCAGTTCACAGTAGAGTTTGCCCTTCTATGAGAATTCAGTGCTGCCACTGATCGGACAGGAGGCGGAGCTCAGGCGGTAATGCAAGCAATGGGGAGCAGCTGTAAATACAGATGAAGCTTGGTTTCCTCACTCACCGCTTGCCTCCTGCTGTGCAGCCTGCTTCCTAACAGGCCATGGGCTGGTACTGTTGGGGGTTGGGACCTCTGATGTAAAAGTTCTGTTACAAAGTGCTGTGAGAGCATATAACGAGGAGGAGCTAACCTAGTCTGTAGTGAAAAAGTATCTAGGAATTTCCTTAAGGAAATAGTGCTTGAGCTGAGATATGAAAGGCAAAATGGATGTGGGTGTTGGGAAGGTGTTCCAGGCAGAGAGAACAGTGTGTGCAAGGCCCTAAGATGGTACATAAGCCAGTGTGCAAATGGTTCGGGGCGGTGGTGATGGTAGGAGACTACTGCTGAAAGTCCAGGTGAGAATTGCTGGTAGATTAGAATAGTAGTTGTGAAGATAGAAGTCTAAAGATACTCTTGGAAGACTGATGAAAGAGTAAGGTTTGGAGACTTGGGATTATATGTCACCTTCGTTTTTTTATTGTCTTCTCCTTACCTGTGCTGCATTGGACTAGTGGTATCAATATGAATCTATAATGGTTCTGATTGTTTAATCAAATGGAGAGTAAGTTGATAGGGATCCCTGAATATTTATTTATTTGGTTTGTCTTTGCAAGTTGTAAAGGACTTCTTTGTTCTCACATTCCCAGTGTGCAATAAGCCAATGACCCAGAGTCAACTACTTCATGGACAAAGCAGTTTGTATCAGCAGTCACCAAGCCATTTGGGTGACTGCAGGAGGTGCTAATGCTGTGTTATAAACTTGGCCAAACTTTGCTTAATAATAAAGGCACATGTTTTTCAAATGAATTCCATCAAGCCTTTAAGGAACAGATAATTCCAATGTTATTTTTAAAAGTCCAGCACATAGCAAAAAAATGGAAAACTTCTTGATTCATTCTGTAACACTCGCATAGTTGTGACACTAAACCTGACAAAGATAGCATTTAACAACAAATTTAAGAACTAGAGACTGATCTTACTTTTATAAATACATGTGCCAAAATCCAAAATAAAATATTAGAAAATCAAATCCAGGGCTGAGTCTAACAGTTTCAAGATTATTCAAAATTAGGAACGTGACCCATTACAATTAATAAAGAAAAAATCCTAGCACTTTCTAATGTAAACTGAAAAGACATTTGATATCATTCAACATCCATTTCTGAATTTTAAAGTAAGGTAGCAAAAGTGCTCTTGGTTGTAAGCTAGGAGTCTTACTAGAGTGTTAAGAGAAAAACACAGCTTCTTTGGCGTTAAAGTAAATGGACCATGGTTCTTAACCAGATGGTAGAGAGAGCCCTCTTTAAAAATGGTCATGCCTAGGCCCTACCCTCACAGTAGGTTGAGGCCCAAACCATGTATTTTATGACTCGCCAGGACTTCCCTGGTGGCTCAGATGGTAAAGCGTCTGTCTACAATGTGAGAGAGCTGGGTTCGATCCCTGGGTTGGGAAGATTCCCTGGAGAAGGAAATGGCAACCCACTCTAGTACTCTTGCCTTGAAAATCCCATGGACAGAGGAGCTTGGTGCAGGCTGCCATCCGTGGGGTTGCAAAAAGTCGGGCACGACTGAGTGACTTCACTTAAGTGATTCTCAAGTTCATCTCTAATTGAGAACCACTATACCAATACACTTTCATTCAGATCAGCAACAAGACAAGGGTGCCAACTACCAAAGTCACTTCCACTGTTCTTCTGGAGGGTTAAGCTAGTACAACAAGGAAAGGAAGGAAAATGTATAGTAAATATTGTGAAGGAGAAAAAAATTGTCAATATTATTGATTTCATTGTCTACCAAGAAAATGCAAATAAATCAACTCTGAATTTATTAACAATTTATAAGAGCTCACTCAGTAAGGCTGCTGAATATGAGATGAATTTTTAAAAACAATTCCATGACAGAAAAACCCCCACAGTTCCATGGCAACACATTCCAGTACACTTGCCTGGAGAATCCCATGAACAGAGAAGCCTGGCAGGCTATAGTCCATGGGATTACAAGAGATTCAGACATGACTTAGCAACTGAACAACAAATAGCTAGTTAAAAATGTAAAGGAAAACTGTCTCCCACTCCCCCTCCAACTCTTACCCCTCTTCACACGCACACACACACACATATATATACCAAAGGTGAACTTTTTTTAAAAAAACAGCATCATACACAGGACCCTAGTTAATGACAAACTATATTATGATCCTTGATAGACTCAACTTTGAAAGATACCTGTTCTTCCCAAGTTATATATTTTAATACAATTTTAATGAAACCCAACTTTTTGACAGTTTTATCTAAAAAAGTAAATGTATTATTGTCTATTAGTAATGATTGTACCTTATATAACTGGAAAAAGAAATAGAAACTTAAACAAGATAGAAGTTTGTTTCTCTCCTGAAAGATGTCCAGGGGAAAGCAATGCAGATGTGGTAGGCAGCTTTTCAGTGTTATCATTGGTCCCCATTTCCTTCTTCCCGTTGTCTCCTCCTTCTGTAGGAAGCAGGAGGAAGCAAGGGCAAAGGAAGATGAAAGGACAAAGTTGCTGTTGCTCCACCTGAGTCAGGCTTTAATCAGCCTTCCTGGAATTTCCATACACTCAGCATCTCATTTGGCAGAATCTAGTCACGTGTCCAAAGGAGTCTGGGAAGTACACTCTTAGAGGACACATTGCTACCCAAACAAAATAGGGTTTACTACTATGTAGGTAAGGCCAGGGATAGATATTGGAGTAGCCAACTAATCTTTATCACATGAAGCCAAGAAAATTTTTAACGCAGTTGAGAAGAGAAATCTTCCTGTTAAATGTCAGAGCCAATCATATGGTATAGTAGTGAAGATAGTATGGTACTGGCCCAGAGATAAAGATCACTGAAGACAGATCCATATCTTTCTCGGAATCTTAGAATCTAAGAAGATGCCTTAGTGGGTACTGGCACTAACAGTGCAACGGAACTTCTTAAACATCCATGTTCTTGCACTGTTGTCTGCTCAGTCCACACAAGCAGACTAGTAGTAAAAGATATATATTGTTTAAGGTTTAGGTCTCCAATGATAAACTGCTCTCCATTTTATATCTGTGGTTCTTTAGGGAATTTAAATATTTTGCTTTTATTTGGGGGAAAAGCAGACTTTACAGAGGAAGTTTCCTCTCCTGGTTAACCTGTGTGTGTTGCCAGTAAGGACTTGGACGCCATTAAAACTAATTTTAGAAAGGGAAATGTTCACAGAGTTGGAGGCTTTCTGCTTAGAGAAGTCGTAATGTTTCAATGATGTGCTTAGTCACTCAGTCGTGTCCAGCTCTTTTTGACCCTTTGGACTATAGCCTGCCAGGCTCCTCTGTCCATGGGATTTATTTTTCAGGCAAGAATACTGAAGTGGGTTGTCATTTTCTTCTCCGGGGGATCTTCCTGACCCAAGGATCAAACCTGTGTCTCCTCTGTCTCCTGCATTGCAGGCAGATTCTTTACCTGCTGAGCCATCAGGGAAGCCCCCAGTCCAGATATAGTCTACCAATTGAACTGAACTGAACTGAATATTTGTTAAGTTGCCAGGGGAACAGAGCTAAAGAGTTAACCAAAGGTGAAATTCTCATGCAGAAAGGGGAAATATTTTTATTAACGTTTCACCTACAATAGCAAGAAGAAAAGAAAGAAAGGAAAAAAATCAGAATTCCATCAAGAGACTTAGTAAATGAATTTCAGTACATATAAGCATCTAGTGGAATGCTATGCAGCAGTTAAAGAATAAAGTAGACCCACGTGTAGAGTTGTGAAACAGGTATTTCCGGTCAGGGGGAAAAGTTGCATAATTCTGTTTTCAGTTCAGTTCACTCGCTCAGTCATGTCCGACTCTTTGCCACCCCATGAATCGCAGTACACCAGGCCTCCCTTTTCATCACCATCTCTCGGAGTTCACTCAGACTCATGTCCATCAAGTCCGTGATGCCATCCAGCCATCTCATCCTTGGTCATCCCTTACTCCTCCTGCCCCCAATCCCTCCCAGCATCAGAGTCTTTTCCAATGAGTCAACTCTTCGCATCAGGTGGCCGAAGTACTGGAGTCTCTCTCAGCTTTAGCATCATTCCTTCCAAAGAAATCCCAGGAATGATCTCCTTCAGAATGGACTGGTTGGATCTCCTTGCAGTCCAAGGGACTCTCAAGAGTCTTCTCCAACACCACAGTTCAAAGGCATCAATTCTTCGGTGCTCAGCCGTCTTCACAGTCCAACTCTCACATCCATACATGACCACAGGAAAAACCATAGCCTTGACTAGACGGACCTTAGTCGGCAAAGTAATGTCTCTGCTTTTGAATATACTATCTAGGTTGGTCATAACTTTTCTTCCAAGGAGTAAGCGGCTTCTAATTTCATGGCTGCAGTCACCATCTGCAGTGATTTTGGAGCCCCCAAAATAAAGTCTGACACTGTTTCCACTGTTTCCCCATCTATTTCCCATGAAGGGATGGGACCGGATGCCATGATCTTCGTTTTCTGAACGTTGAGCTTTAAGCCAACTTTTTCACTCTCCTCTTTCACCTTCATCAAGAGACCCTTTAGCTCCTCTTCACTTTCTGCCATAAGGGTGGTGTCATATGCATATCTGAGGTTATCGATATTTCTCCTGGGAGTCTTGATTCCTGCTTGTGCTTCTTCCAGCTCAGCGTTTCTCATGATGTACTCTGCATAGAAGTTAAATAAGCAGGGTGACAATGTACCGCCTTGACGTACTCCTTTTTCCTATTTGGAACCAGTCTGTTGTTCCATGTCCAGTTCTAACTGTTGCTTCCTGACCTGTATATAGGTTTCTCAAGAGGCAGGTCAGGTGGTCTGATATTCCCATCTCTTTCAGAATTTTCCACAGTTTATTGTGATCCACACAGTCAAAGGCTTTGGCATCGTTAATAAAGCAGAAATAGATGTTTTTCTGGAACTTTCTTGCTTTTTCAATGATCCAGCAGATGTTGGCAATTTGATCTCTGGTTCCTCTGCCTTTTCTAAAAACCAGCTTGAACATCAGGAGTTCACGGTTCACGTACTGCTGAAGCCTGGCTTGGAGAATTTTGAGCATTACTTTACTAGCATGTGAGATGAGTGCAATTGTGCAATAGTTTGAGCATTCTTTGGCATTGCCTTTCTTTGGAATTAGAATGAAAACTGACCTTTTCCTGTCCTGTGGCCACTGCTGAGTTTTCCAAATTTGCTGGCATATTGAGTGCAGCACTTTCACAGCATCATCTTTCAGGATTTGAAACAGCTCCACTGGAATTCCATCACCTCCACTAGCTTTGTTCATAGTGATGCTTTCTAAGGCCCACTTGACTTCACATTCCAAGATGTCTGGCTCTAGATTAGTGATCACACCATCGTGATTATCTGGGTTGTGAAGCTCTTTTTGTACAGTTCTTCTGTGTATATTTGCCACCTCTTCTTAATATCTTCTGCTTCTGCTAGATCCATACCATTTCTGTCCTTTATCGAGCCCATCTTTGCATGAAATGTTCCCTGGTATCTCTAATTTTCTTGAAGAGATCTCTAGTCTTTCCCATTCTGTTGTTTTTCTATGAAAAGTACATGCATACAAGATACGTGTAGGCATGTATACATGCATACAAGATATGTGTATTTTTTAAAGCCTATTTGTCCAAATTATATTTAGATCCCATCACATTATAGGATTGTTTTTGGCCACACTGCACAGTATGTAGGATCTTAACTTCCTGACCAGGGACCAAACCCATGCTCCCTGCATTTGAAGCACAGAGTCTTAATCACTGGACTACCGGGAAAGTAGCATGGTTTTTATACACAGAAAAATTTCTAGGAGTATAGTCAGCAAATGTAATAGTTGTCACCTCTTATTCATTGCATAGGGAAGGAGAAGAGACAATTTTATATTCTCCTTTATATAGTTCATGAGCAATACATTATTTTTAAAGTAGCCAATAATATTTTAGTTTTAATTTTATTCACTTATTTATTTTATTTGGCTGGGCTGGGTCTTAGTTGTGGCATATGGGACCTCGTTCGCTGACCAGGGATTGAACCCCAGCCCCCTGCATTGGGAGCATGGAGTCTTAGCCACTGGACCACCGGGGAGTCCCCCAATAATATTTTAGAATAACAAGCTCATTTAAAATATTTAAAATCAAATATATGGAGAATTATTGTATTTAAATTTTAACTTTATTCAGATATTCTTTTTGCAATAGTTATCCATTTTCATTTCAGAAAGAAAATGGAAACTACAGATAAAAATAAAACTTAGTATCAACTTTAATTCTAGCATCAAAGATAACTTTTAAATCTTTTGGAATGTTTTCTTCTAGACATTTATGTGATTACTTACATGTATACATTTAAAAATCTAAACTTTCTTATATATAATATTTTATAACCTATTTTCCATTTCCTGTATCTTTAGTAGAGGCATTTTTTTCTGTGATGTCAAACAGTAGTATATCACCATTTTAATGGTTGTCTAGTATTCCATTGAGTGTGTGGTTTAGCTTGTTTAATCAGTTCTTTTAGATGTTTAGATGGTTTTTTTAGTTGTTAGAACACCATGTTGCAGTGGTCATCTCTGAACAAAAATATTTGGACTGGGATCTATGATGATTTGAAATGCTCTTTTATTTTTTCACATTGAAATTTGTTTCTAAAATTAGAAGGTGGAATCTAGCTTTTTCATGGAGACCATTGAGTTCAAATAAGTCCATAACCTAGTAGTTTGGGGAGAGAAGAATGGGCAGATAGGAGGAAATGAAAGGAGGAATATTTCTGTATGAAATGGCTTCCTTCCCTTCTTTCTTTACCAGTCCTCTCTGGATCATGAATCAGTTCAGTTCAGTTGCTTTCTTCTAGACATTTATGTGATTACTTACATGTATACATTTGTTTTTGGCCACACTGCACAGTATGTAGGATCTTAACTTCCTGACCAGGGACCAAACCCATGCTCCCTGTATTTGAAGCACAGAGTCTTAATCACTGGACTACTGGGAAAGTAGCATGGTTTTTATACACAGAAAAATTTCTAGGAGTATAGTCAGCAAATGTAATAGTTGTCACCTCTTATTCATTGCATAGGGAAGGAGAAGAGACAATTTTATATTCTCCTTTATATAGTTCATGAGCAATACATTATTTTTAAAGTAGCCGTGTCTGACTCTCTGCGACCCCATGGACTGCAGCACTCCAGGCCTCCCTGTCCATCACCAACTCCCAGAGTTTACTCAAACTCATGTCCATTGAGTTGGTGATGCCATCCAACCATCTCATCCTCTGTTGTTCCCTTCTCCTCGCCTTCAATCTTTCCCGGCATCAGGGTCTTTTCAAATAAGTCAGTTCTTGGCATCAGGTGGCCAAAGTATTGGAGTTTCAGCTTCAGCATCAGGCCTTCCAATGAATATTCAGGACTGATTTCCTTTAGGATGGATCATGAAGATATTCATATTAAAAAGGCAAGGGAAGGTTATATAGTGATCTTTGTATCCTGTTTTATTTTCTTTCTAAACTATATAAATATATAGTTTTCTAAAATTTTAGCCTCCCATCATAAAACAGTAAGTTCTGTGACAGCAGAGATCTTCTATGACTGGTTGACTCCTGTGGCCTAGGTGTCCAGACTGGGGAAAGACATATAATAGGCCTATGGGAAATAGTCCTTGAGTGAAAAATAATCCCAGAAAAGATTAATATTTTTCTAACAAAGAAAGAGCTCATCTTTTAGATAAAATTCTGTTATAAAAATTTCTAAAACTGTACAACTCCTAGTCTCAGCAGGTACCAAGTTATTGCCACAGTTGTTTCATCTACATTTTTTTTTTCTCTCTGAGCTATGTTAAAGCAGAATCCCAGATCTTCTGTCATTTTATCCTTATATAGTTTAGTATCACTATGCGATTATTATCACACTTTTTAAAATTAACAGTAAATTCTTAGTATCATCTCATACCCAATCCACTTGCACCTTTCCCCAGTTGTCTTGAAAATGTTCTTTTGGCCTTGATTTGTTCAAATTTCAGTACATTCACAGACCTTACGTAGCATTTAATGGAAGTCTCTTAAGTAAGTTTCTGTCAATAAAGAGCAGTCCCCACTCCACCCTTGCCTTTTCCTCCTACTTATTGAAGAAACCTGATAAGTTGTCCTGGAAAAGCCCCTTGTTCTAGATTTTATCTATTTGCTTGTTTGTGGTTTCATATACCTCATTTCCTACCCCTCTGTATTTCCTGTATTTATAACTTAGTTCAAAGGCTTAATTAGATTCAGGTTGTATTTTGGAGGAAGGTACTTCACAGGTACACTATTAAAAAGTCTCACTCTTGATATTTGAAGTCATGATTTAAAAAATGATTCCTAATGTGCAGTGTTTGAAGAGTAGAAATTCTCCATAGTTCTTTGAAAATTATTGAAAATGTTTTAAGAATAAAAAGTGATGAGCAAAACTATGTCAGAAGTCAATTATCCTTGTTGCCCCCCAACCCCACCTCTGCCATTTATTCTACTCACTTGTTAGCAACTTTCATGTTAAAGCTACTCTTACATTGTCTGTGGCAGATGAATTCTTATGTGATCATCATTTATCCATTACTGCCCACAAGAGGGCATCTACTGAACATTTTTTAAGCATTGTTCCATCTTGTCATCTTGTGTATAATTGCCTTAAAACTAAGCTCAGATCATCCCCCACCCTTCTTTGACTATGGTGGAGATGATTGATTATGCAAAATATATTGGTGTATGTATAGTAAAGCACCAATGGTAAAGCTTCCCTGTTGGCTCAGATGGTAAAGAATCCACCTGCCAATGCAGGAGACCCGGGTTTGATCCCTGAGTTGGGAACATCCCCTGGAGAAGGCAATGGCTACCCACTCTAGTATTCTTGCCTGGAGAATTCCATGAGCAGAGGAACCTGGTGGGCTACAGTCCATGGGGTCACAAAGAGTCAGACAAAACTGAGCAACTGACACTTTGACATATATACTGAAAATTGATATTTTTATGTTGGCTGAAAACCTTTTTAATCTCATTGGGCAAAGTGAGGAATTGCCTTATATTTGGACATATGTGGTAACTTTCATCCTAAACCAGAGGTTTTATTTGAAATGAATTTTTGTATCTCATTAATAGAATGCTTTCCTTTCTATTAAATAGAAATGAACCTTTACCTAATTGTGGAGTATTTTTAAGCATGGATGAGGAGACCATATTTTAAATGGGCATCAACCTCATCCACTAATGATGTAAATATGTTCTCATCAATAATGACAAAACATTTTGAGATTTTTATCTTTTATCATTGTAGACTATATTGTAAAAATCATAGCGGAAATGATGAGAGAGATGAAGAAGATGAAGAACGAGAAAGTAAAAGCCGAGGAAAAGTAGAAATTGAACAGCAACAACTAACTCAGCAGCAGCTTAATGGAAACTAGGTATGAAAGTTAACTATATTGGCTGTGTTGTCAAAATACAGTACACACTGATAAATATATATTGAACTAATAATGTGCAGTTTGGTTTTTTTTTAATGCTATTATATTTAGTTAAGCATGTTACTAGAATGCTGAGGATGTGTAGGCTTGCATAGTTTTTTTTTCTTTTAACTAGTTGATTTTGTAACTGTAAAAACAAGCTATCCACTTTATCAATAAATGTAGTTGTAGTGTCAAACCAATAAGATATTCTTGCTCCTCAATAACATTTTATTTATTGTGCTCCCCTCAAGCATCATATTTTACATTTTTTTATCATCTTTTAAACAGGTTCATGGGACAGAGTTAGAAAACTGGGAATGAATAAGACATCCATAACTACTATTCTTTTTCACTGTTTTCTAAAATCAAAAAGGGTTTGTAACTTTTTACTGCCCAACTCTTAGATCCTTCATTGAACTGCCTAAAAGCATCTTGTTTGTTTTATGAGCCTTCACTAGATGGCAGAGTTTGACATGTTGATATTATGTAGCTGTAGTTTGCAGTTTCTGGGAAGCAATTGAAACACTATTAACCCTGTGTGTAGTGTCAACAGTTAAAGCAGACATTGAAATGAAGTAAGCTATATTTCTGGACTGAACAAAGTTCTACTGTTTAGAATGTCTAAGTTTGTTTAGTGGATTCATACTCAAGGGAAAGCGTAAGCAAATTTCACTTTACAGTGCAAACATGCCTCTGGTGGCAACACATGGGGATTTTTGAAATTTTTTTCCACGCTCAAGTAACGGAGGCTAGAAATGAAGAGAACCTTCTTTTCTCTTGGCTTTGACAGCACATGCTAAAAATCTCTTCCAAGAAGTGTGCTAAAGCTTTTCATTTGGTTCCTGTTAAAGTTGTTCTCACTGACCAGCATGGACTCGGGCAACTGGTGATTATAAGCTTTGAGCTCCAGTGCTTATGCCAAAATTCTCTTGACAGTAAACCTCTTCTCTTTTCATGTCATACAAAGAGCTTCTAGCAAAATGATTGGATCCTTTCAAGTTTAAACTAACATTTGGCAACAGCAAATGAAACCTCTTTTAAGATTTAAGGGGTTACCACTTACTAAGGACTTTAGCCACCATGTCTGAACCTTGTTCCTCTCAAGTGCCGTGTTTTTGTGGAACACTTCATATATTGGCCCAAAGTATGTAAGGAGGTAGGAGGTCTCATGTGCTGTAGAAGTAAAAAAAAAAACAAACAGTCTGCATAAAACAGTATTTATTTTTAATTTTGTGACCACTATTTTAGAAACTTTATTTAATATTTTTAATGTTTTCATTCATTGCTTTGCTTAGTCTTCTGTGACCTATTTTTCTTCTGGAAATGTTCGGTATTGTTTTATTGATCATCAGAATTATTTCTCAAAGCCTAAGAACCCAGCTTTTTAGAAAGGATTTTCACACTGGCATTTCTAGCTAGTGATATTTTCTTCCATTTACCTGCTGAAGCACATTTATGTATTTCTTTATGGCAAAACCAAAAAACCTTAGTTGTGTTCTGCCTAATATTACCATAGCACCTCAGTATCAAGGGTAGGGATTCTGATTTCTGGTTTATTAACCTACCACATTAAAGCAGATTAGCCAACAAGAAATAACATGTTAACTTGACTGTACATTGAGATGTTCTGCAGCTTATGGAAAAGCATCTTAAAAATGTAACAGGTGGAAAATTACACTGTGCTTAATGACTGATTTTTTTTTTAACTGCTAGTCCCTTAAAGTCACATTTGTCAAGTGTGTATTCACACATTTACTTAAATCAAGGGACTCAATGATTGCTTTATTTTAACCATCTTTTATTATTTTTAGAAGGAAACTAGCTTTAGTAGTGGATTGCCCTATACGTTGTTATCCTTTTGCTCTAAATATACCATTGGATTTTTTTGTGTATGTATGTGATGAATTTTCAAAATTCACCATGACTTGAAGTGCAACGACAGATCTAGATGTTTGTTTACCAAGCTATGTGACTTTTCCCAAAGGATCTGTACTTTATTTCCTTACAGCAGCTTGAAACCCATTATTTTAAATCTTTGAATCACTGTGTCTAGATCATTTTTACATTGTGTGCCATAGACTTACCCACGGAATAATAGAGCACCTTCATTTTTGGACAACTACTGTAATGATATTTTTAGGAAAAATGGAAGGTGCCAAGGGGTAATAATGGCCAGTCAATAATCATGTAATGAACTTCAAATACTATAGCTGTCAGTTAATAAATTTGTTATGTAATAAAGTGTATGACTTTGTATGGGTTTCTTCAACCCTTTCTCTGCCACTAGCAACCAGAATAGCACTTTACCATTTGGTTGGCTAGATAAGTGGCTGGCTACCTATTTTTCTCACTGTGGTGTCATTGGCTAAACAGTCTTTCATTAAAAATTGAAATGTAAATTGAAGTCACATGAAAAATCACCTTTGGTTGTAAACTTCCAATATTTTGATTCTCTGTCCATGTTTTCGTCACATGCTGAGTAAAAGTGCCTTACAATGTAAAAATTGTACAGTACTTATGTTCCCAAGTAGCATCATCATCTTTTGGGTAGTAATTACATTGTGGAATGAATATTTAGAAAAATGGACCTCAGCAGTGTATTTACTGTTCATCTCTTAAGTCCTTAACTGTAGTTTTGATAAGCATGACATTATTTGATAAGCATATAACATTTACATCATTTCAAAAAATACTGCCATGACTGTCCTTTATGCATATTTTAGCTTAAAATTTTGAAGTATTTTTTTTTTTTCCTTTTTCCCCCCTTTTTTGTTTTGTTTTTGTTATCAATATTAAACAGTGTAATCTTTGCAAGCATATATTGAAGATTATTCTGGAGCATTTATTGCCTTACCAGAAATGTTAGTAAGAAATGTTCTTTAGAGTAGAAAGATAGACTTGAGTTTCTATACTTTAATGAGCTCTTTGTTCCTGGGGGAGGGGGGTGGGAAGGGTGAGTTTTACTTTCATCTCAATTTATTAAAAACCCACAACTGAAGTACATTTTATTTCAAGGATCAGCAGTTTTAGAATTTCAGATAGTACTTGCTCAGGAGTACATGTTACTCAAGATATTAAGAGAATAACAAGATATGTAGATCTACTGTTGAATCAGAATCTATGTACTTGAACAAATGTGTGAATCTTAAATATCTCAAAGCAAAAGAAAAGTGTTCTAGAATGTTGTTGCTTTTTTAGAAGCACTAAAGTTAGACCAAGGTATACAGTTTTGTTCTAACAGACATTTAGGTTATTGTAAAGATAAGGAATGCATTATGGGTCAAAATCAAACATTCCTCTCATATTATGTATATTTCGTTCCTGTTATATTGGCTTTATTTTCAAAATTGTAGTTTGTAGTATTAGTTTCCTTTTATTGGTATTCTTGCATATACTATTCATTCAATAAATGAGTTATGACTTTCATGTTTGTACTTATGTCTTTTTGTACAAGGGTATGATTTATCTGTAACTGCAATAGTATTATGTTCCTTTTAGTCTTGCTATTATTTCAAGGTGAAATGCCTAGTTTGTTTAATAACTTTGTGGTTAAATAAGTATGAGAGAGAGAAAAATGTGAATTTGAATTAATTTTGACATTTCACACATAAGGCTTTATCAGCGAGAGAAACAGCAAATCTTTCAAAAGTATGATAGAACTGCATTACATCTTGTTTCTTTTATCATTACATGATTCAGATACCTGTGACTTACATCAGATCCTCTGAAACCTAGTTAGAAGGTGATTTTCAAGATAAACCCAAACTCCTAGTATAGTTTATCAGCTTGCTCATAAGGGTGCAAAGTTAATATCCTTGTCATAAAGGAATTCCACCTTAAAGATTTTAATGTACTCCCTTTACTGTGGACAACTTACTTCTAGCAGTAGTGCTCATGTATTGAGATGGTCTTATTGAGGGCAGAAATCAAAGTTTTAGTTGGTAGAATATGCTCATTCCATACATATAATTTCTAACTTGCATGCCTGCATCCCTACTCAAAGAGGAAAAAAAATCAAGCAAGAGATTTCTGATTAATGCTGGAACTAGAACTATATATAGTGTGCTTTATTGCAAATGTTACTTGTTATGTTTGAGTGAGTGAGTGAGTGTGTGTGTGTGTGTGGCGTGCACGCACATTGAAAATCCATTACTTAGCTTCATTTTAATTACCCAATAAAAATATGGAGAAGAGAATTATGTGTTTTTTCTTTAGCTAATTGAAACTATTTACAGCTGGGGTTTGGGATTGGGGTGTTTTTGTTTTCTTTTTCAGCATTGCTGAGGTCATTCCAAAGCATAGGAAAATTCTATGGCCAGTCCATGTTTTTAAGAGAAAAACCCAGTCCCTGTGATAGTGCTGCTTTATGTATCAACCAGTATTACAGAATTTTGCCTTGTTCAGATAATAAGGTAACCAAACTTGAAGGACAAAGCAAAAATATAGTTTTGGGTTTTATTCAGAAGATGAAAGCTATAAAATAACTATGGAAGTTAATAATAAGTTACTATGGAAGTTAATGATAGCATTTTACTTTGTTACACTGTAGCAGACATTTCTGCCTGTGGTAAATGTACTGAAGTCAACCAGACCCGGGTCCTTGTCAAGATAGCGGATCCATAGACTCCCAAATTCTACCTTTGCGTATACACGTCTATAGACTTAAAAGTATGTTTTATGTTGGGGGTGGGGCCAGTGGTGGGGAGCTAGGGAAGGTACACCTGGGCAAAAAGCATTCTGCTGTGTGATGATAATAGTCTAATAGATTTATGTGAAAACAAAAGTACTGTTTGAAGAGGCAACCTTTAAATGGGGCCTCAGAAAGTAAATGTTCAAGGGAGTGTTAGGAGCAGGGAGGTAGAAATAAACTATAATATGGACACTGGATTTAGAGCTGTTGAGTTTCTATAAAGTCATGTATACTGAAGGGTAAGGTTTTTCTGTTTGAGTAGCTTTAAAGTCAGAGCTATTTACAGATTTTTATTTATTAAAGATACATATAGCCATAAAAAGAAATGAAGTGCTGATTCATACTAAACATGGATGAAGCCAGCTTACTACACTACAATCATCATAGTGTAGGATTCTCTTTATATTAAATGTCCAGAAGAGGCAAATTCATAGAGATAGAATGCAGATTAGTGGGTGCCAGGAGCTGTGCGGGGGGTGGGTAAGAAATAACTGGCATGGAGTTTCTTTTGGGGTGATGAAAATGTGTGAAATTAAATAGTAGTGATAGTTATACAACTTTGTGGCTATACTAAAAACCACAAATTATATACTTCAAAGGGTGAATTTTATGTGAACCTTACCTCAGTTTAAAAAATGTAGCCATTGTGCAACATGAAAATATACAGATGTATAAAGCAAAATGCTAAAATCCCCCTTTTCCACCAGCCTATTCCCCTGTACTTGATGTGTATTCTGCCAAATGCTTATGTTAAGATATAACTTAGCATAAATAGTCTCATGCTGTACTTCCAGTTCTGCACCTTGTCTTTTTCACTTGAACAACACTATAAAGTGTCAGCACAACTAGATTTCTCACATTCTGTTTAGCAGCGCCATGGCACTGGAGTGTATGGATGAACTGGAGTTCTGTCCAATCTCATGTACATCTTCATGTTCTTAAGCAAGTAATTTCTTAGGCTATATTTCAGAAGTGGAACTTCTAAGTAAAGGGTATGTACATTTAAAGTTTTGATTAAAAAAATCACCATCCAAAAATTTGTACCAATTTAAAAGTCCACCTATAGGGACTAAGCTTCCCTGCTCTGCTACTCCAAAGGAGTGCTCGTTAATGAAAAAGAGGTGTGGAGCCTTTAAAAAAACTTACATGCTCTATAGAGAATTCTATGGAGTTTTGATTTTGTTGTAAAGACCAAATAGACTATATCTCAAAGTGGAATATGAATTATTTTTGGAAAACTGGACACTATATTTCATTTGTGAAAAGATTAAGTCCAAAGGTTTTATATGTATTATGAACAGTTTTATATGTGTTATTATTTATATTATTGGTGAATTGTTTCCCTTCATTCTGCTTTCTGAAAAGTAACAGCTTGCTCATAGCTGTTCATTGTTGCCAGATGGATCTTCTCTGTGTGTCCAGGGTCAGATGTGACTCAGTTCAGTGTACTTGAAAGGGTTGTGTACTGTTTTGTGAAGAATTCCGATGACCTTTTTCTGTTGAGATGGTTCCTACTCCCCAAACACTGTCTAACAACTGCTCAATCATGTAAAAAATAAGGTAGAATCACTTGACCTTTTCAACTAGTTGGTTTGTCCTTGTATGAATAAAATCTAAGACTAGAAAAGATGACTTGATATACATATCATGCTTTTAGCTTATCAGCTAGAATTTTTTTCATTTAAGAATTTCAAACACCAGTTACCTGCATGTCTGAATATAAAATAAGTAATAAGAGTAAAAACAATGTGAATAGGGGCCTCCCTGGTAGCTCAGTGGTAGAGAATCCACTTGTGAATGCAGGAGACATGGGTTTGATCCCTGGTCCTGAAAGATCCCACATGCCATGGAGCAACCAAGTTCATAAGCCACAACTATTGAGCTTGTGCTCTAGAGCCCAGGAGCCACAACTACTGAGCCCAGGTGCTGCAGCTACTGAAGGCCAAGCGCCCTAGGGCCTGTGCTTCAACAAGAGAAACCACAGAATGAGAAGCCTGCACAGTGCAACTAGAAAGGAGCCCCTGCTCGCCACAACTAGAGACAGACCTGAGCAGCAAGGAAGACCCAGCATAGCCATAAGTAAATAAATACATTAGGGGAAAATAACGTGAATATTTGGTTATCAAGAAAGTTTCTAAAGAATAAATTGAATGTAGTCAAGAATGAATTGATGCCATTCAGTCAGTTTAGTTCAGTCACTCAGTCATGTCCAACTCTTTGTGACCCCATGGACTATAGCACGCCAGGCCTCCCTGTCCATCACCAACTCCTGGAGTTTACTCAAACTCATGTCCATTGAGTCAGTGATGCCATCCAATCATCTCATCCTCTGTCATCCCCTTCTCCTCCCGCCTTCAATCTTTCCCAGCATCAGGGTCTGTTCCAATGAGTCAACTCTTCGCGTGAGGCGGCCAAAGTACTGGAGTTTCATCTTTAGCATCATTCCTTGCAAAGAAATCCCAGGGCTGATCTCCTTCAGAATGGACTGGTTGGATCTCCTTGCAGTCCAAGGGACTCTCAAGGGTCTTCTCCAACACCACAGTTCAAAAGCATCTATTCTTTGGTGCTCAGCTTTCTTCACAGTCCAACTCTCACATCCATACATGACTACTGGAAAAACCATAGCCTTGACTAGATGGACCTTAGTTGGCAAAGTAATGTCTCTGCTTTTTAATGTGCTATCTAGGTTGGTCATAACTTTCCTTCCAAGAAGCAAGCGTCTTTTAATTTCATGGCTACAGTCACCATCTGCAGTGATTTTGGAGCCCCCCAAAATAAAGTCTCACTATTTCTATTGCTTCCCCCTCTGTTTGCCATGAAGTGATGGGACCAGATGCCATGATCTTCGTTTTCTGAATGTTGAGCTTTAAGCCAACTTTTTCACTCTCCTCTTTCACTTTCATCAAGAGGCTTTTTAGCTCCTCTTCACTTTCTGCCATAAGGGTGGTGTCATCTGCATATCTGAGGTTATTGATATTTCTCACGGCAATCTTGATTACAGCTTGCGCTTCATCCAGCCCAGCATTTCTCATGATGTACTCTGCATATAAGTTAAATAAGCAGGGTGACAATATACAGCCTTGATATACTCCTTTCCTGATTTGGAACCAGGACTTGATGCCATTAGTTTAACATTTTGTGCTAATTGGGTATTTATGACTTTAGCCAAACAACTATTTTACTTAAATATTTGATATAAGTCAGATGTATAATATTGCAGATAGCTTTTCTTTTTTACAAAAATTTTTTTTTAATATTTTACCAATAACTTGACCTTTGGTCATGTTTCCTTCCCTTTTTAATATGCTTATGAAATAGTTAAGTCTTTAAGGAGTAGCCACAAACAGGATAACTACACTGCTGCTGCTGCTAAGTCGCTTCAGTCGTGTCCGACTCTGTGCGACCCCATAGACGGCAGCCCACTAGGCTCCTCTGTCCCTGGGATTTTCCAGGCAAGAACACTGGAATGGGTTGCCATTTCCTTCTCTGAGGCATGAAAGTAAAAAGTGAAAGTGAAGTCACTAATAGGAGGCAATACCGGCCATGTGATTCCATCAGATAACAGCCTCTAGAGTGAACAAGTATAGTCTATCCTTCTAGATGGAATAATGTCTAGTAACACTATTAGGGCAGCAACACCTTCAGGTTCAAAGAAAAACCGTAACCTTCAACCTAGTGAATTTTATAGGAAATGAGATAAGTGTAAACAAATCAAAGCAAACTATGTTTAGCTATTTGGAATATAGCTAAAAAACTACTCTGAGGTGAGAGTGGAGACGTAAACTTGCATAAGGATAATCTTGATACACAAAATGGGCACTAAAAATCTATTATCAAGTATTCCCCCAAACCACAAATCTTTAAAAAGCTAAATTTCCTTAAGTCCAGTCCAAAATCTGACAAAGGGGTATTTGATCTGAGACTTTCTGTATGTACAACATATGAAAAACATTTTTATACTCCATTTTTAGAAACTTTCTCATTGTAACAATTAACACTGAGAACATTACAGGAGTTCAATATGAATGGAATTATTCAAGAACAAAATCTGAAATGGTTCCTCTAAACTATTTTAAAATGAATTAAGATCTAACTATGTTAATTAGAACACTGAGGTTCATAGTCCAGTCTTTCATGATAAACTGGCTTAGTTAAAACAGGCTGTATTAGAGATAACAAACAGAACAAAAGTAAACAACCTAAAATCTATCCAGCCCTTTCATATTTTGCAGCTACACAATTTTCAAAGAACCACTAATTTAAGTCTCTATTTTCTTTGTCAACAAATAGATGCTATGAGTACACACTTATAAGTCTAGAACACAATGAAAATACAAGATAATATTTTCTCTCAGGACTAGTTAACAGAAAACGTGGGTTTATATTAGACACTGGAGGTCCCTTCTCAAAATAACTGCTGCCAATTTTTTCTGCCAGACTGTCCAAGGAAAAAAACAGCGCACGGCCATTAAAAGAACATTTTTCTACTACCAACTTCAGATTTACAATGACCTAACTTGTAAGATGAAGAGGTCTAAAATTTCAGTGTTAGAGGGAAGTTCAGGCTTTCTGTTAAGAACTCTAGAAAACCTTGCCTATTACTGTCAGAACAGGTCAGCTTTGCCGTCAGGGGTCCCCTCCAAAAGGCCTAAAATGAAGAAGCTTGTACAAAGCAAGGGTAGTCCTAGTCTCCTTACTTTGGTCAATTTTCCTGAACTAGAGCGTTTACCTGAATGCATGCATGGGCTTCCCTGGTAGCTAAGACAGTAAAGAATCTCCTGCAATGCAGGAGACCTGAGTTCAATCCCTGGGGTCAGGATGATCCCCTGGAGAAGGAAATGGCAACCTACTCCAGTATTCTTGCCTGGGAAATCCCACGGACAGAGGAGCCTGGTGGGCTATGAGGTCACAAAAGAGTCAGACACAACTGAGAGACTAAACAATAATAACACAGGTTCTACACCTATGATGGATTGTGTGACAGTAAAAATAAATGCACTTATACCTGATTACCAACATATCATACATGAAGTGCATAAATGAATCCATCAAAAAATGAAGTAAATTTTAAGACTCACTGCAAAATAATACAATGCAACCTAACAAAGTCTAATAAGCACGTGTAAGGAAAATTCTGTTACTACTGGTAAAGTAAAATCAGCCTAATACTCTAAATAGAGCCAGTAAGCAATATAATTTACATACTCAAAGGGAGTTAAAAAAAAGCCTACTTTTACTAAATAATTAGATTCCTTCTGTAGTGAAATAATACAGAAAGATCTTATATTAAATAAGAGACAATCTAAAAGTCAGGAAGGGGTTGAATGGATGATCTCAGGGTTCCTTTAAGCTCTTAGAAAAAAATTATTTCAGTTTTTCACAAAATGTGAACATATAAAAGAGAAGTAAATTTTTTTACATCTAATTATTTTGTCTCTAATCAGTCTACTCTTTCAAGATCTAAAATGAAGGCTATAATTTTGTATTCTGTAATTTTTAACCACATTAAATGTGTTAACATTTTCAATTTCCTCTGTTAAAAGATATTTAATATACAGAGGACAACTATTCAGTAAGCTCTCACAAGGAAAAAACATCCCTCATTTATTGCAAAAGATATGCCCAATTTCATGTTGTACTCAGAATCTAGTAATATCAGACAGGCAGTCAAAACTCGAACTGACTTCCTAAGATTGACCCCATTTCCTAGCAGCATTCACTGTAACCATGAGAGTCTACACCTAATTTTATGTAACATCAAGGTAACTCATTCAACTCTCCCAATAGTAATACCCTGTCATCACCTCCCCCAAAATATCCCTCTGGCCCTCTTGCCACAAGCATACCAAAGAACGTATACAAAAGTAAACCTAATAAAATTAACATGTGTAAGAGCACCCCTGATAAACAGATTTCTTTCTGGCAACTTTTTAAAAGTGAGAAATAGTTAAGACAAGGGGGAAAAAAACAGTACATTAATGGATCTTACTGAACCACTGAAATCCTATAAGATGAAGTTCCCCTTCTACCGAGACTTAGATGTGTAGTAAGAGGACACAGGCCTTTGAAATTTGACTAGCAAAATAGCTCAGTCTAGTTTCTGAAATCCAGTCATGCGTAGAAGTATGAACCCAAGAACACAATTCTGTTTTACTGAACAAAAAAGATTAACTTTTTCTTGCTTGTCTTTAGAGAAGAAAGTACTTTCATGACTTTTTAAAAAAAAAGGTATATTCCCCCAAAAAAGGTGCTTAAATGATAAGTTTAACTTTTACTATAGGATTAAGTATCCACCCACTTTGACATATGAAAAGGTCAGGAAACCTTAAAATTCCACTTGCCTTCAGCCTCCAAATACAATTAAAGTCCACATGGCATGGCAACATAAATAACTTAAGGCAGGTAAAGAAGTTCCTAAGCTGTTATAGTTTTGGTTTTCCCAGAGTGAACAGCAGAGTGGGATGAGAAACAGGAATTAATACAGGATGTAGATCTTGCTACCTTACTGCTCCAGAAGAACTGTTATCTTTCAGTAATTAGAAACAAAACCCTCTAGAGTTGCCAATAATTTTTGTAATTTGTGTCTGTTCCACTGTGACAGTTTCACATTTGGGGTAGAAAGAAGAGAATTAAAAACTCTTTAAAAATGTCATCAAAATCAGCTGTTTTCCACTATACAGGAGAGAAAGAGAATAGTCAAATTTAAAGACAGAAAGTAGGAGCATGGTTACTAGAGGTTAGCAGAAGGGAGGATTAGGAAGTATTATTTAATAGGTAGAGATTTCAGCTTGGGATGATAAAAGAGTTATGGAGAGGGATAGTAGTCATTGCAAAGCAACGTGAATGTACTTAATAATGCCACTGAAGTGCACACTTAAAAATAATTAAAATGATTTTTTTTTAAAATTTCCCTTCACAGAGGTCACTAAAGAAAAAGATAACTACTCAATTACAGCTGAAATCAGGCGTGTTCAGGGTAGTATGGCCATAACATAACTACTCTTTTAAAGCACAAACCAGATTGAGATTTCCTAAATTATCTAGCAGTAATCAAGTTTTCGGCTTCTCTGGTGGCTCAGTGGTAAAGAATCTGCCTGCAATGCAGGAGACACAGATGTAGGTTCAATCCCCGGGTCAGGATGATCCCGTAGAGGGCATGGCAATCCACTCCAGTAGCTCTGCCTGGAGAATTCCACGGACAGAGGAGCCTGGCAGGCTACACTCCATGGGGCTGCAGAGAGTCGGACACGACTGAAGTAACTGAGCACATAACACATCAAGTTTTCAAATTCTCCTTCAAACTTTCATTATGAAAGCTTAAGTGTGGTATGCAAAAATAATGGGAATATAATGAAATGTATTTTGTTCATTTAGCTGAGCCTTTAAGTCTGTAGTTTAGCAACTAATGTCCTTCAAAGATCAGAACTCCTTTCCTAAGTCAAAATAGAATTATTCTTAAAATTAGCCAGAGAATCTTATTATTTGTAATAAAGTAATTTTATGAATAAGCATTCAAGAAATGACATGGGGGGTTCCGTTTCAACAAGTTTAAAAATACCAGAATGTCACACCTGGCTCTGTAATATCAGTAAGATACATGCAGGTGCAGTGATTACATTACACATTCAGTCTGTAAATCCATTTTTCCTACGAATCTGTAAAAGGCTGAAAACATTCTCATAAAGGCTGTGTGCCAACTCAACTTGTAGGATCAAGATTTAGAAATGTGAAAATCTCCTATTACTACTAAGAGGTCATGCCTGCAGAGCCTGGGATCCTGCATGTAGTTGCCAAGTCGAGTGCCTATAAAGCATCATGCCATGGTTCACAGGACTGCCTTGGTGATATAACAAGTGACTCCAAGCACTGGTTTACAAAAGGCAACTCTAATGACCAAGAAACCAAGGGATATACACGATGGGGAAATAAAGACTGTTACCAAAGCAGCTTAACCACTGAGCCGGGTTATGCAGTGAAAATACCATATGATGGGCAGAGTTCATTAGCAACTTATTGACCAGAGATGTCTTTTGTTACCCCAATGTTATTGACCAGAGTGTTTCAATATTCACTTACATAACACATTGCCAACCGTACACGTTATTTTCTGCAAAAATCCCCAGTCAATAATATGTTAATACACCCTCTGATATCTACCCAGACCCCATATGTATTAAATCTAATAATGAGACATATGTTCAGTTATACAAGTTTAAGTAACTGAAAGACTGCTGAAACATTGTAACATATTGTGATAACAGTAAATATTTTTTAAAAGAAATTTCAAATGCAATACCACTGGTAAAAATGTTGAGTCCCTATTATGGCTGCATGCTTTTTAAAAAAGATCAGTAATACAATCTAAATATTAATTCTACGTTGGAAACAGTTACCCACTTAAGATTTTAATCATGTTAGTATTAAATAACTACACTAGAGAGTTCATTTTTGTAACTTTAAACTTTAGTGATAATGAAGCTGGTATTATTTTCATTTCAGAGTTTAGCCAGACAACTTAACAGAAAGGCTTATTTTCAAATGTTCCTGATCCTTAAGCCAAATAGGCTTATGTTCTATATTTAGTATTGATTTAGTATGACCAGGAAGCAGTAATTCTTCGGACCCTGGTCTCATGTTCTCTGTTAGAGAGCAAGCATAGAAGATAAGCAGTGTCTGAAAGTTTGCAGATCAAAGCGCTGAAATTTTGGCATTATCCTCAAACACAATAGTCTTCTCAGACCTCCCTTGGAAGAATGGTTCTTAAGTGATTCAGCTTATCCCATGTGTCCAAGCAGCCTAGGGCAGGTATCCAGTATGCTGGGGGTGGAGATGGGGGTGGAGGCCAAAGGGCAGGGAAAGGGGTTAAAGAAAACATACAAGTTGCTTAGGAAAAAGGCTTGACAGGTTTTCTTTTACCCTGGGAAAGAGGCAAGGTAGGAAAGGATTTAGGCCGCCTTTACTGCATTTAATAACTAGAGTCACTCCATTTCATGAAACTTCGAAATGCAGCCAACTGTTAGTAGGCCATTTCCTAGAAAGGTGGTTGACATAAAACTTTTAAAACGTTCCTATCTTTATTCTTTTTCCTTTGATGCCTTCCTGGAAACTATTTCCATGATGTATACCACCCATTCGAGACTACTCCTTTCCTGACTCTTTCCCCCTACCCTGATCTGAGTGTCCCATGGTGTCCTGGTCTTTGCCCTCTTGTATTGTTCTCATTCGTAGCCACAATCAACTGATCAAACTGTCACCTGTGTCTGCTGATTAGTTCCAGTCCCTATCCACAGTCTGCTCCAGTCACTGAAGGTGAGTCTCAAATGGGACACTATGTTATTCTTCTGGATGTTTTTACCCAATGTGCTGGCTACTCAAGCATGAGTGTCACATCAAATTGTCCTGACCTCAATTTTATCTGCCTGTTAATGATACCATCAATCATAGTGATAAAATTGATCTGCTTTGATTTCTACATATACTTCTTTAGAATCTCATTCTGTCTTTTTTTTTAATTAAATTTATTTATTTTTTTAATTACAATACTGTATTTGTTTTGCCATACATTGACACGAATCAGCCATAGGTGAACACAATCGCCCAATGCCGAAGCCCCCCTCCCACCTCCCACCCCACATCCTCTACCTGAATCATCCTGTGCATCACTTTTGGATCTATTTTTACCCCTGATAAACTAGTTTGGATTCTACTGGGTTTTGCTTGTTTGTATGTTTTTCTTTTGAATTTTTTGCCATGTTCACCAGACTCTTAGTTCCTTCATTTTCTTTGGTCTTGCTTCCTTAAGATGGTTAATGACCTCCATTACCCCTTGACACCACTGGCCTCAGCTTCCCACTTCTTGTAATTCTCTTCCACTGTTTGCTTCTCCTCTGCCTAGAGTTTACCATACTCTTACTTTGGTGGAAGATGACCTGCTAGAGGAAATCCCAGTGCAGACTGATGCCCATAAATACTGGTGTTTGGTCTCAGATTCTCCACATCAGTCTGCAGTCCTTTGTACTTACAGATGGCCTCCAGATTTCGGTGGCCTTGATGAGGTTGCTGACTCTCCACTTCCATTATCTCTCATCTTTTAAATGCAGTTGAAACCAGTACTCTGTGCATAGAGCTGTGAGAATTAGAGGAGAGAACACAGACTGAACAGCTCCATCCCCTAATATGCTGTCCCTTGTTCCTGTGCTCCCTTCTAGTTTTACTTTCCCTTCTCTTTTCACATAATTTTCTTGAAAGTCAAGTCTTCACTTGGTATTTCCACTTCAATATTTTTATTATACACTCTTTAGCTCACTGTACGCACTTCTGTCTACATCTTTCCATTTCTCTCAACTACACTAAAACCACTCAGGCACAGTTCACCAGTGACTGTTGCTAAAGCCAATTTGTGCTTTTGAGTTCCTATTTTACTTGACTTCCTTGACTCTATTTAGTGTCCATGATAGTCCACGCACCATCACACAGTTCTCTGCCAATCTGCTTTTGCAGATGACCCGAAGAGAAAAGTAACCCATCAAATAATAAGACCAATACTGAAAAGTCCTTCCGTTGGTTAGGACTGTGCATGGACTGTCTACCTAGCCCCTCCCCAATAGCAGAGGTTTAATAGTTGCCTGTGCAAAATCACCATCTGGTTTCCTTTCCTTGGCAGAGGACCTACAAAGACAGAGTGAAGAGAGCTGTAGGTACCTGAGAGGTAAAATGGTGGAAGGGAAAGTTGAGAGAAGGAAGATGTTGAAGCCAGCAGTGTCATGAGGTAATGAGGTTGATTAGCCACCTTGCTTGGGGAAATGCCACATAATAAAGATAACTCAAAGCTTGAGGCACATCAGAAAGCAAAATCATTTAATGTACATAGATGCTGAGTCACTCAGTTGTGTCCGACTCTGTGACCCCATGGGCTAAAGCCCACTAGGCTCCTCGGTCCATGGGATTTTTCCAGGCAGGACTATACTGGAGTGGGTTGCCATTTCCTCCTCCAGTGTACATAGATACACATATATAAATCTTGCTTAGTAGAAAAAATAAAAGTTAAGGTATGTGCCTACTTATGAAACCTATGAAAATCATCAGAGGTATGATGGTAAGACTAAAATCTGGGAAACTGTCAAAATTCTAAGCCCATTATGCAGATAGAGTCAGGCAGAAGACATCTGAAAAGGAGCCGCACAAGAGCAGAGTGAGGTGGATAAATTAGGAACTTTATGGTCTGAAAGTCCTGGGTTGAGTTCTAGCTTTGTGTCCAGTAAGTGGTAAACTCTGAGCAAGGTACCTTCCTCCTCTCAGTCTCAGCCCCTATACCTCTGTCAAAATAGTATCCATTTTATATGTAATATATATCCCTTAAACCACTGGATTGTCGTAAAGAGCAAATAAGATGAAGTGATTTTAAGTGAAATTAGCTGGTTCATGGTACAGGAAAGTAATAAGTATTTCCTTTTCCACATGGTGATCCTTCACATATAAACGTGAAGCTATCCTGTTACTTTTTAAAGTTTTTAAAAGACATTTTCACTATTCACAGATGACTTGATGCTCATATGACAAAATTAGAAAATGCAGATAATTTTTTAAGTTTTTAAAAAAGTTTTAAATTGAATGATAATTGCTTTACAGAATTTTGTGGTTTTTTGTTTAATACATCAACAAGAATCAGCCATATGTACACCTATGTCCCCTCCCTCCCATCTCCCTCTCCATCCCACCCTTCAGCCTGTCACAGAGCCCCTGTTTGAGGTCCCTGAGTCATACAGCAAATTCCCATTGGCTATCTATTTTACATATGGTATTGTAAATTTCCATATTATTTTCTCCATACATCTCCCCTTCTCCCTCCTCCCCTTCCCCCATGTCTATAGGTCTATACTCTATGTCTGTTTCTCCATTGCTGCCCTGAAAATAAATTGATCAGTGCCATCTTTTTAGATTCCATATATATGTGTCAGTATACAATATTTATATTTCTCTTTCTGACATACTTCACTCTGTATATTAGGCTGTAGGTTCATCCACCTCATTAGAACTGATTCAAATGTGTTCCTTTTTATGGCTGAGTAATATTCCATTGTATATATGTACCACAACTTCTTTTTCCATTCATCTGTCAGTGGACATCTAGGTTGCTTCCATGTTCTAGCTGTCGTAAATAGTGCTGCAGCAAACATTGGGGTACATGTGTCTTTTTCAATTTTGGTTTCCTCAGGGTATATGCCTAGGAGTGGGATTTCTGGGTCATATGGTGATTTTATTCCTAGTTTTTTAAGGAATCTCCATACCGTCTTCCATAGTGGCTGTATCAGTTTACATTCCAGTTTACCAGTTTACATCCCTCAGTTTACCAGCAATGCAAGAGTGTTCCCTTTTCTCCACACCCTCTCCAACATTTATTGTTTGTAGACTTTTTGATGATGGCCATTCTGACTGGTGTGAGGCATATCTCATTGTAGTTTTGATTTGCATTTCTATAATAATGAGTGATGCTGAACATCTTTTCATGTACCTGTTAGCCATCTGTATGTCTTCTTTGGAGAAATGTCTCTTCAGCTCCCTTTCCCACTTTTTAATTGGGTTGTTTGCTTTTCTGGTATTGAGTTGTATGAGCTGCTTGTATATTTTGGAAATTATTTGTCAGTTGTTTCCTTTACCAGTATTTTCTCCCATTCTTTTCACCTTATTTGTAGTTTCCTTTGCTGTGCAAAAGCTTTTAAGTTTAATTAGGTCCCACTTGTTTATTTTTGTTTTTATTTCTGTTACTCTAGGAGGTGGATCATAGAAGATCTTGCTTTGATTTGTGTCATTGAGTGTTCTGCCTATGTTTTCCTCTAAAAGTTTTGTAGTTTCTGGTCTTACATTTAGGTCTTTAATCCATTTTGAGTTTATCTTTGTGTATGGCATTAGGTAGTGTTCTAATTTCATTCTTTTGCATGTAGCTGTCCAGTTTTCCCAGCACCACTTATTGAAGAGGCTATCTTTGCCCCATCATATATTTGTGCCTCTTTTGTCAAAAATAAGGTACCCACAGGTGCATGGGTTTATCTCTGGGTTCTCTCTATCTTGTTCCATTGGTCTATATTTCTGTTTTGTGCCAGTACCATACTGTCTTGATGACTATAGCTTTGTAGTATAGTCTGAAGTCAGGAAGGTTGATTCCTCCAGCTCCATTCTTCTTTCTCAAGGCTGCTTTGGCTATTTGGAGTCTTGTGTTTCCATATGAATGGTGAAATTTTTTGTTCTAGTTCTGTGAAAAATGTCATTGATAATTTGACAGGGATCACATTGAATCTGTAGATTGCATTTGGTAGTATTGTCATAGAAAATTAAGATTAACTTTAAAAACTTTAATCCATCATCTTAGTCATGGCACCAAGAAAAAGAAAAGAAAAAATAATTTAATCCATCATATTCCTGTTGACCACAGGTCACCGTTATATTTTTTTGTAAAATCTTCAGGGTTTCTATGCATATATGTAATTATATAAAATTGGCTCAAGTTATAACTATTGATTTGTATTCTGCTTTTTCAATTAAAAATGTCTTCACAGCTCAGTAAATATACTCTATCATTTTTGTTGGTTGCATGATAGTACATTTTGTGGTTGTATTACAGTTTATTTAACCATTTCCCTGTCATCAGACAGTTAAGTTGTTTGCAGGTTATGTTGTTGCCATTATTTTGCGAGTACAAAGAGGGCTGATCTAATCATGAAGAGACAACAGGGAACTCTAGATTGAAGAATATCCTACAGAACAACTGGCCTGTACTGTTCAGAAAAGTCAACGTCTTGAAAAACAAAGGCAGAGGAACTGTTTCAAGTTAAAAGTGACCAAAGAGACATGACACCTAAAAGCAATGTGCAATCCTGAGTTGGATCCTGGTTCAGAAAAAGAATTCTTGCTGTGAGGGACATTTGGGGGACTGTTAACTAAATGTAAATATGGATTGAATATTAGATGATATTGTATCAATGTTAATTTTCTGATTGTGATTATTATTGTTATATAAGAGAATATCCTTGTTCTTAGAAAATACATACTGAAGTGTTTAGGAGTAAAGAAAGGTGTGTCATGTCTGCATTTTAACTGGTTCAAAAAGTAATCCATGTGTGTGTATGTATAAAAAGACATAAAACAAATAGAGCAAAATGTCACAGGTTGGTAAGTCTTGGTAAAGGATGTACGGGAGTTCTTTGTACTATTCTTGTAACTTATCTGTAATTTTGAAATTATTATTTATTTTTAAAGTTAAACACACTAGCAGAAACAGCAGTTTTTGTTAAGGGAGCCTGAAGAAGGCCCAATCTCAGGAAACAGGAGTAAGCCTTGGTGAGTCATCAGGATGTTTTAACTAAGGAACCACATCTGGAGGAAAGGGTATAAACTATATTTGGATCGGGTGGCCTAGAAAGGACTCTCTCCTTTCCCATTTAGGAATCAAGCAGAGGATTCTTTACCTTTTCTATTGACATACACCCAAAATAGAAGAAATTGGTCTTTTGAGCTGTTTTGACCCTTCACCTGCCACTGTTTTGCTTTGTATTTCATGTCTTCATCTTAGATTTCTTTTTCATTTTGTTAAAGTAACATTCTTTTTTTTCTTATAGGATACATGAGTAAAAATATTTAAAAATAATGCTGAGATGAACATTCTTAAACATACAGCTTTCTGCCCTGATTATCTCCTTAAGGTAAATTTCTAAACAGAAACTCCCAAGTCAAAGTTCTGTGCACATTTTTTAAAGTCCATTAATTCACATAACAAGTGCCCTGCAGAAAATTTTTATTGTGAACACAGTAGCCAGATATAACAATGACTAATTTCCAATCTTGTTTCATATACACCCCTACCTATTCCTCTCCCACACACCATGGTTTATTTTGAATCAAATCCTATTATATATATATGAAGACTTTAGAAAATATAATCATAATAATATTATTGAACCCCTACAGTGTTTAAATTTCTCCAATGGTAAGTGCTATTTAAGTGTTTGCTATTATCTGCATTTCCACAGATTTGAGGGGGAAGAAGCAAACACAAGTTTTTGAGGTTTTGTTTGAAATCATCTTAAAGGTCAAAATTCACTTATAAGTACCCCTATATTATGTGTTATATAGGTATATGTTACAGGCAATTCTGGTAGATATATAAAATCAAATGCTTATTCATCTAGTTTAATGCTAATTTAAACTCCCCAAAGATACTTAGGAATATTAGGAGGTACAGTCAAAATAATAGAGGCAAGATACAATTGCTAAATAATTATCACAAACATCTGTCAGTATGCCTTTAATAGTCCACACACAAAGTTGAGTGGAAACATTTCTATATATTCATGAAAATTACAGAATCTTACCTGGATTCAGCCAAACATTAAATTATTTTGCAATAGCTACTGGTGAAAATGAGTCATTTAAAAAGTAGCTGCTTCTAATAAATGGTGGAAATTAGGCATAGTCTTAATTATATAGTAACAAAGTCATTTTTAGCATTGTTTTGGTCATACTGATAATATTCCTTCAAACTAGTTTTCTATATTAGGAAGGTGTTTCCAAGGAAAATCCCCTGATACTTCATTTCCACTGGTAGTTATTTTGTATAGTCTATGGCTCTGTGCTGGCAGTACCCTGCCAGGCCCCTTTACTAGCTATGCCCCCATCCTGCATTAGCTTCAAGTGTACCTTACACAGGGGCCTCTGGTTTCTTGCACTTGACTGATAGGAGCTTGAGAGGGTCCACTCCCCATCTTCCCAGGTAGCCAGGGATACCGGAATACAAAATCTTGCCATCTGGGCTTGAAGGCAGGACTCCTGCAGGAGATTAGTCCAGGACTCCCTATCTTTGCCCACAACTCTCACTCTCCTGTTTCTATTCCTCCCTCAGATAATGGAAATAACGTATCATTCTGAGGAATTTATGCTTTTGTTTTAGAAATTTTGTTTCAGTTGGAAGTCCACTGATAGTGATTTTTGAGAAAATGTGTTCATTTCAAGGACATTGATGCCACCTGCTAAACTGAGGGTTACAAATGGAGCAAAAAGAATGGGGCCTTTGTTGGAAAATAGAATATTGAAAGCAATTCTGATAAGAGTCTAAAACAACCACAACTAGATTTCTTTCTTTTTTTAATATAAATTTAATTGGAGGCTAATTACTTTACAATATTGTATTGGTTTTGCCATACATAGATTTCTCATCCATTTTACTCAGTCCTATTTTGTTTTCCACTTGGAGTAGTCATCTACTTTTTAAAAAATTAATTTATTTTAATTGGAGGATACTTACAGTATTGTGATGGTTTTTGCCATACATCAACATGAATCACCCACAGGTATACATGTGTTCCCCCATAGTCATCTGCTTTTGTGAACTCATCTCCCTCTACACTAAAATAGTCCTGGAAATTGTGAGTCTTTGGTACAGTGGAACAGTCTGTCAGTTTTATGCACCTGGGATCAGTATCAGCTTACACTGAGAAGCCTGCTTCCTTCCTCCTGAGGCTCTGAGACTGTTCTTTGGCATTCCTTCTAGAAGACCCACTCTGCTTTCTACAGTGATGGAAATGTTCTGTGTCCACACTAATACAATAGCCACTAGCTGCAAATGGCTATTGAGCACTTGAAATGTGGCTAAATATATATGGAATCTAGAAAAAGGGTACCGATAAACCTATTTGCAATGTAGGATTCTTTACCAACTGAGCTATCAGTGAAGCCTGAATAGAGGCACAGACGCAGAGAACAAACATGGGGAAGGAGCGGGTGGAATGAATTGAGAGTAGCTTTGATGCATGTACATTACCATGTGTTAAATAGCTAGCTAAAGGGAGCCTGCTGTATAACACAGGGAGCTTAGCCTGATGTTTTGTGATGACCTAGAGGGAACTGATTGGGGGATGTGGGTGTTGTGGGATGTGGGTGTTGTGTTATTCATTCAGTTATGTCTGACTTTTCGATCCCATGAACTGTAGCCTGCCAGGCTCCTCTGTCCATGGAATTCTCCAGGCAAGAATACTGGAGTGGGTTGCCATTCCCTTTTCCAGGGGATCTTCCCAACCCAGGGATTGAACCTGGGTCTCCTGCATTGCAGGCAGGTTCTTTACATCTGAGCCACCAAGAGGGAGGTCTGAGAGGGATGGGACATACATATACATATGGCTGACTCATGTTGTACAGCAGAAACCAACACAACAGTGTAAAGCAATTATACTCCAATTTAAAATTTTTTTAAACAAATGTGGCTAAGTAGGACTGAGGAACCAATTTTTAAAGTTGATTTTTAGTTCATTTAAATTAGATTTAAAGAGCCACATGTGGTTAGTGGCTGCTCTCTTAGACAGCACAGCTCTATCTTATTTATAGCAGGGCCCTTTAAGTAAGCATGAAGGGAGAGCAGTGACTACTGTGCTGAATGATGGAATGATTGCTTCATTTGAATAACCAAAAGTATCAGAATGGAGGAAAATGGAATGTCTGATTAGAGAATAGTACACAAGCGAATGAACCTACTTGTAACTTTTTATTTACTTAGTGTATGATAACCCTGAGGCAAGAACATAAGAACAGAGAAGGCCTTGATAAATCTTCAGTGTTACAATCTGTCCTGTACCATGTGTTCTATATAATCACTTTTAAACAACAGAGGTATTTTAAACTCAGCAATAAAATCTTTTTTAGAAGTCAATTTCTTATTTGTCTCTCTGTTACTGCCCAGCTTGAAAAGACACAATTTCCTATAGTAGTATTTGGCCTATACAAAATTAACCTAAAATAACCTGAGCTTCTTTGACTTACAACTTTCCCTACAATGGGAGCCTGAACTGGATAAGACAGTTTACTGTTGAACTCATTAAAAATATAGAAAGCTTATCTATTATACCTAATAATTTCTAACACACACCCCTCAATCCTTTCGTTTGTGATACCACACTGTGGGTCAAGAGATGAAGGAGTAAGCCTTTGATGCTAGCAGCCATCTTAGAAGGTGTTAAAGATAGTTTGGTGTAAAATACCCTGTCTGTTTTTAATATTCTGAATTTTGAGCCTGATCCTGGAAAAGAGCACCATCAGAAAGAGATGTCATGTTAGCATACAGATACCTGAGAATGTCAAGTAGCCACAGCTTTAACTATATTAATAACCAGAGTAACAGTGCTTTCTGAAAACCAAAACAGAAGGTAACATAACCTTAGGGATTTTAGCCTCTCTAAAAGCAAGGAACCCTTATTATTCTTTCTGTCTCCTTTGCTGATTTTTACAATTTTCTGTAGCAAAAACACTCAAATGCAGCACAGAAGCATGAAAGGTAGACCTTTTAAGGTATACATTTATGTTGGGTGAGGCAACAACTCTGTCTTCATGTAGAAATTAATTCTTTTATTGCCTCACCTTGAGAACAAACTGTATACTCAGTATATAGCCCTTTTTATTTTTGTGAGCTACTAATTCTATTTTATGTAAGGTTCTCTTTTCAAAAAGAATTTAACATACCTCAAAATGTACATATATCAGTATTTAAATGTACAAACTTAAGTATACATACACATACCCAGGTGGTTCAGTGGTAAAGAATCTGCCTGCCAATGTAGGAGACACAGGAGATGCAGGTTCGATCCCTGGGTCAGGAAGATCCCCTGGAGGAGGGCATGGCAACCCACTCCAGTATTCTTGCCTGGAAAATTGCATGGACAGAGGAGCCTGGAGGGCTATAGTCCATAGGGTCTCAAAGAATCAGACAAGACTCAACAATGAGCACACACACAGCACACATACTAAATACTGATAGATGGCATTACATTTTAAACCTTAGTTTTTAAAATATAATTACTCTTGGGATTTACCTGGCAGTCCAGTGGTTAGGACTCTACAGTTTGACTGTCGAGGGCCGGGGTACCATCCCTGGTCCAGAACTAAGATCCTGCCAGTTGGCAGTGAGGCATGAATGAATGAATCTCTAAAAGCTTATTATAAGACATTTGGTTTTTACCATCATGAATTAAAAGTTATGACCTAAAGGAACCAGGGATTTTTGGGGAATGGCTGATTCCAAGGCTAAGTCTGGGAAAGCACAATATGAGCATAGAAAATCATGCAGTGCCAGAAATTAGAAAGGGCTCAGCACTTCCCTGGCAGTCAAATGGTTAAGACTCCACACTCCCAAGATAGAGGGCACCAGTTGATCCCTTGTCAGGGAACTAGGATGCTGTGTGGAATAGCCAAAAAAAAAAAAAACACAGTGCTCAAAGAATGGTGGGGAAATACTAAGATTACAGGAGCCAACATAGAGGGCCTCCCAATGGCCAAATCTTGGGCAATTTGGGTAACAAAGTCATGCTACTAGTGGATCATTATGTAGAAGATAAAATTGGAATCTCTGAGTCTATGATGATATAAATAATAACGAATAGGGAGAAAGGAAAGCTCTTCACTGTAATAGAATTCAAGCTAAACTAAAAGGAATTATGTTAATAGGAAAAACCAACATTTGACAAACATCCCAGTGATAATTATTTCAGGCAAGAATGCTAAAATTGGTGAAAGTTTGATGAGAAACAATATTTTTACATAGTCTTAAAGTATCATTCCTCATAACCTTTATTAATTACAAAGGGGAAAGTAGTATCTTTATAGTGAAGAAACCTAGCAGACCCTGCCTTAACTAAGTAATCCAAGTGAACATCCATAATGGGACAGATGGGCAGCATGTGCCACCTAAGGTGAAGCACTGTGAGGAACACACCATCACAACTGTCAGAACTGACAGAAAGACAATTTCTGACCCAAAGTGGACTGCCTGAAATCTAATGATGTCATACCACTGGACGAACCCAAATTGAGGGACACTGTTCAGAGTAACACCAGTGCCCTTCAAAAATGTCAAGACCACAGAGACTGAGGAACTGTTCCAGAATGAAGAAGAGTTAAGGAAATGCAGTATGCATTCCTGGAACTAGTCGTGGTCCAGGAAGGACATTAATGAGACAATGGGCGAAATTGAAATAAAGGTTCTAGATTAGTTAACACTGTTGTAGCAATGTTAATTTCCTGATTTTGATCATTGCGCTAAGTGTGATTATATTGGATGTTAACATGGGAGGGGTATACTGGGAAGTTTGAGAAAGGGAGCAAGAAGAAATAGGGCAGTAGGAGAATCAGGTAGGCGGTGCTCCAGCAGCCAAAGAGATATAGAGACATTCAAGAACAAAGTGATAAATAGTATCAAATGCAATGTGAAGGACAATTATGTAAGGCCAAAAGAATGTCCATTGGATTTGGCAAGATAGCAGTCAATGGTGTTCTTTGTTAACAGTTTTTTTCAGTATAATGGTGGGTGCAGAAGACAGAGGTAATGAAAGTTTGTTGAGAGGAGATGGGAAATGAAAAAGCAGATGGAGCAAGTATGGAGAGACTCATCATCTCTTGGCCTGGAGAAAAGAGGTGAAGAAGCAGTGTAGATGTTGGCGGAAGGAACTGATGGGATTCAGGTCTCATTCCTTCCATCTCTTCATAAGTTAATGGGTTGAATCTGTGTTCTAGAGTGAATCTGATGGAGTTGAAGGAGAATGTGTTCAGAACATTCCTGAGAACAAGAAGGGGAACTGACCAAGCACTTGTAAGGATTGTACATGGGTGTTTAGGGCCCAGTTGAAGTTTGAGACCATGAATCTATAGAGGAATCAGTGCCCATGGTTGTGGGATATTCTCCTGCAGCCCTTCATGGCCTAATAGGGTGGGCAAAGCAGGCTGTGGGTTAAGCAAGGGTGTGGCACTGTCATTGTGGCAGAGTAGAATTAGAAGGGTACAAGGACCTCTGGCAGTGGTGAGAGAGTGGTGCAGGTGGAATCCAAACTGAAGTGGGAAGTAAAGGTTGTAAGGAGAGCCAAGAACAGAATGCTAGATGATGAAATTGGAGACCTGCCGTGAATCTGAAGCACAAATTATGTTAGGCATGGTGGCCAACATGAACTGGAGAGGAAGAAAACTGGTCAGAGATTGGGAGCTGCCAATCAGGAGCATTGGAAAGCATCCTCAACCTGGCCTACAACATTATAGGGGGACTATATATTCCAGTTTGCCAAAGACAGTCCCAGTTTATGTGTTACTCTGCATCTTGTCCAGTTTAGCATTTGTCCAAGATTTTTCATTTTCCTATCAAGTATTTTTTTTTTTTTTTACTAATTATTAATTTATTTTTTGCTGCGCTGGGTCTTTGTTGCTGCACATGGGCTTTTTCTAGTTGTGGCAAGCACAGGCTACTCTTTGTTGTACTGTGTGTGGGCTTCTCATTGTGGTGGCTTCTCTTCTTGTGGAGCACAGGCTCTAGGCATGAGGGCTTCACTAGTTGCAGCTCATGGGCTTAGCTGTACCACGGCATGTGGGATCTTCCCGCACCAGGGATCAAACCCATGTTCCCTGCATTGGCAGGCAGATTCTTAATCACTGGACCACCAGGGAAGTCCCAAGTGTTAAGTATTAATAGTTGAATCAAAATAAGCCAGGATGGGTCAGTTGCATACCACTATTTAATTCTAGCTTCTGCCTTGGTCTTGTCTACTAGCTTGTGAGATGCAATATGCAGAGAACCAAATTCTCACTTTAACACAGTTAAACCTAAGCAACAACCAGTGGACAGCCAGTGATAAACCTTCTCCCCTTTTCCTCTCAAGGACAGTGTGTTGGGTGTTCACTGGTGTCAGCAAGTGCACTGACACTATGAGTTAGAGACCACCAACTCATTCTCGTCCTGGGTGGGGGTTGGGAGAGCAGTATTCACTACTCTGCCTCTTGCTGGACATTGGGTGTGCCAGCTGGGTGTGCCCATGCCAAAACCTGCAAGATTCATGAAGCCACTAGGCCAGCGGACATAGGACATTACATATGTACATGTATATAAAGTATATTCAGGAAACAGAGGTAGAAATATGTCCTGCCATAGAAAAAATACAGCAAACAGTCTGAATGCTCTTGGTACAATAGTTATTCATTATATGTTGCAAATCTACAACCCTTATTTTTTTAAAAACTTGCAGTCCACCCTTTCAGCATGAGTTTAAAAAACTAAAGTGCATAACTAATGAAAAATACTGAACTTGTTATTTAAGAAAATTGATCATGAATGTATAATGTGAACAAAACATTTGTTGATAATTACCATCCACCCAGGCAAATATATAGATACATTCCAACATATTACCTTGGCCTTTGACTTGACATGGAAAGACATCATGGTCATATTTAGTCAAATTTTATCTGACCCTGAACACACTAGGGTCTTAAAGGAGGCCCAGAGGTATGCAACAGGGCTTCACATGTCCAGTGATAGATACCCAGTAGGGGAAACTGGGAGAAGGCAATGGCACCCCACTCCAGTACTCTTGCCAGGGAAAATTCCATGGACGGAGGAGCCTGGTAGGCTGCAGTCCCTGGGCTCGCTGAGAGTCAGACACGACTGAGCGACTTCATTTCACTTTCACTTTCACCATCCACACGTGGGTGGGGGCTCCTCAGTGATATCACTGATCACACGAAAAGCAGAAAACATATGCATGCCTGCAGAGACAGCATCATCTACCTCAAAGGTTTGTAGTTATTTTAAGAAAATTGTGCCCAAAGAGGATGACTTAAGGAGGTCCAGCTGCAGAGAGGGTAGCTTCATATTGCTCATGAATGACTTTTGTTTAGATCAAATACTTTTCAACAGTCATTTACTTTTTGATGTCAAGTTTCCTTGTACATGATGAAAAGTGAAACAATAGCTTTTAAGATGTAGCTCTACTAGCAGGAGAACTTCACAGTTAAATGATGTCAGTTTTATACTGATATCGTGCGAGGATTCAAATTGAAAATCAGTTATATTAGTCAGGGTTCTTAAGAGAAACAGAACTAATAGGATGTGTGTGTGTGGAGAGAGAGATTTTATGGACTTGGCTCATGTGATTGTGGAGGCCTGGTTGAGTCCAAAATCTGATGGAGAAGGCTAGCAGGCTGGAGACTGGGAAGAGTTGCAGTTCCAGTCTGGCTGGCAGAATTCTTTTCTTGCCTGCAGGGGAGGTCAGCCTTTGTTCTATTTAGGCCTTGAAATGGAGGCCCACCCATATAAGGAAAGGTAATCTGGTATACTCAAAATCCAGTGATTTAAATGCTGCCATGGCCATTAAGCCATTCAGTTGTGTCCGACTCTTTGCGACCCCGTGGACTGTAACCTACTAGGCTTCTCCATCCATGGGATTCTCCAGGCAAGAATACTAGAGTGGATTGCCATTTCCTTCTCCAGGGGATCTTCCTGACCCAGGGATCGAACCCAGGTCTCCTGCATTGGAGGCAGACGCTTTAACCTCTGAGCCACCAGGGAAGCCCAAAAAACACCTGCACAGAAACATCCAGAATAATGTTTGATGAAATATCTGGGCACACAATCCAGAAAAGTTGACACATAAAATGAACCATCCCATTAGTTAATTCCAGTAATTGTTCAGTTTCCCATCCAATTCATGGAATCAAAGTAAAACTAATGGGAATTTATTCTGATGGAGAAACATCTGACATTGAGGAGGCTATCGTAAATTCAGTTTGAAAATTCAACATTTAGGATACGGACTTTGCAGTGATTTTTTTTCCCATAGAAATACATAGCACCATGGTAAAAACACGGTTCTTACTAAACAAAGAAACCTGTGGAGCAGAAATATACTCAGACTGGGCTGTAGTACAGAAATAATTCCTCATTCTGTCCACATAAGTGGATTACAAAATTGTTTCTTAAAAGGCAGGGGTGTGGCAGGCAGGGGAATGTTATACCCATGCTTGCTTTATTTCTTTCTGCATGCAGATCTTCTAGTGAAGAATGGTGGCATACCTAAGCGTATTTAACACCCAGAATGACAAAATTATGTGAGAAAATTATTTTGCCTATCTGACAAAATTATTTTCTGTTAAAATAATGGTTATTACTAATCACTACAGAAAAAATAGTAGTTAGTAAAAACCATTATTTTCTTGTTTCTTTAGTTTTAAAACAATTAAAAATTTAAATAATACATTTCAATTTAAAATATATTGTCCAAAATCAGCAAAAGATGTCATATATGAACCAGATTTTCACTTACCAAACAAAGGATTACCTCTTGTAGATTGCACTGTTTGCTGTTTTAGATTTTTTTCACAAATGAAAGCTGCAAGTTGTCACCTACAATGACAGGATTGAAATAATGGCTTGTTTCTTTTTATCTTTAAATCACTGGCTTTCACAATTTATTTCGAATCTCTTTTAAAATGCAGGAGTATAGGGGTTGGAGAAAGAAACCACAAAATAGAAGCAAGCTGTAAGGGTTCTGAAGTGTTGGTCATAAATCAAGTGATTTAGAAACCAACGTGGGCAGCTGAGTCTGCATGTGCCAGGGACAAAACTTCTCTGAATTAACTTCCCAGGGCAACAGTGTTTGTTAAAGGAATAAGTAATAAAAATGTGCTGATATGAACGTCAACGTCTATATCCAATGGAAATACACTCATGATCACCAAAGATAGGTACAAAAGGTTCATAACTGAGAAAGAGACTGAGGCTCTGAGTTCAATGACTTGCCCAGTTTCACAAATTTCCTCCCACCACGTACCTGTCAGTGGCCTTAATGAAGTGAAGTGAAGTCACTCTTTGTGACCCCATGGACTGTAGCCCACTCAGGCTCCTCTGTCCATGGCATTCTCCAGGCAAGAATACTGGAGTGGGTTGCCATTTCCTTCTCCAACCAGGGATCTTCCCAACCCAGGGATCGAACATGGGTCTCCAGCATTGCAGGCACCAACTATGTGCTAGGCGCTGTGGTGGGTGCTGAAACTACACAGATGAGCATGGTAGAAATGGAACAACTGTTATTGGTGTGCTCGACCTATTGGAGTATAGGGGAAGATTTTTTTACCCTCAGATTCATATAGAGAATTGTGGTGGCAAAGAATAAAGATCATGGAAGGCAATAGTTCTCATTTACTCATCATGCACCGTCCCCAGTTTTCGGGTTGACTACGGTTCTAGGTCTCAACTCTTCAGTTCAGTTCAGTTCAGTCGCTCAGTTGTGCCGACTCTGCCACCCCATGAATCGCAGCATGCCAGGCCTCCTTGTCCATCACCAACTCCCGGAGTTCATTCAGACTCACCTCCATTGAGTCCGTGATGCCATCCAGCCATCTCTTTCTCTGTCATCCCCTTCTCCTCCTGCCCCCAATCCCTCCCAGCATCAGAGTCTTTTCCAATGAGTCAACTCTTCGCATGAGGTGGCCAAAGTACTGGAGTTTCAGCTTTAGCATCATTCCTTCCAAAGAAATCCCAGGGTTGATCTCCTTCAGAATGGACTGGTTGGATCTCCTTGCAGTCCAAGGGACTCCCAAGAGTCTTCTCCAACACCACCGTTCAAAAGCATCAATTCTTCGGTGCTCAGCCTTCTTCACAGTCCAACTCTCACATCCATACATGACCACTGGAAAAACCATAGCCTTGACTAGACAGACCTTAGTCGGCAAAGTAATGTCTCTGCTTTTCAATATGCTCTCTAGGTTGGTCATAACTTTCCTTCCAAGGAGTAAGCGTCTTTTAATTTCATGGCTGCAGACACCATCTGAAGTGATTTTGGAGCCCAAAATAATAAAGTCTGACACTGTTTCCACTGTTTCCCCATCTATTTCCCATGAAGGGATGGGACCGGATGCCATGATCTTCATTTTCTGAATGTTAAGCTTTAAGCCAACTTTTTCACTCTCCACTTTCATTTTCGTCAAGAGGCTCTTTAGTTCTTCTTCACTTTCTGCCATAAGGATGGTGTCATAGGCATATCTGAGGTTATTGATATTTCTCCCAGCAATCTTGATTTCAGCTTGTGCTTCATCCAGCTCAGCGTTTCTCATGATGTACTCTGCATATAAGTTGAATAAGCAGGGTGACAATATACAGCCTTGACGTACTCCTTTTCCCTATTTGGAACCAGTCTGTTGTTCCATGTCCAGTTCTACTTGTTGCTTCCTGATCTGCATATAGGTTTCTCAAGAGGCAGGTCAACTGGTCTGGTATTCCCATCTTTCTCATAATTTCCAGTTTATTGTGATGCACACAGTCAAAGGCTTTGGCATAGTCAATAAAGCAGAAATAGATGTTTTTCTGGAATTCTCTTGCTTTTTCCATGATCCAGCGGATGTTGGCAATTTGATCTCTGGTTCCTCTGACTTTTCTAAAACCAGCTTGAACATCAGGAAGTTCACGGTTCATGTATTGCTGAAGCCTGGCTTAGAGAATTTTGAGCATTACTTTACTAGCATGTGAGATGTGCAATTGTGCGGTAGTTTGAGCATGCTTTGGCATTGCCTTTGTTTGGGATTGGAATGAAAACTGACCTTTTCCAGTCCTGTGGCCACTGTTTTTCCAAATTTGCTGGCATATTGAGTGCAGCACTTTCACAGCATCATCTTTCAGGATCTGAAATAGCTCAACTGGAATTCCATCACCTCCACTAGCTTTGTTCGTAGTGATGCTTTCTAAGGCCCACTTGACTTCACATTCCAGGATGTCTGGCTCTAGGTGAGTGATCACACCATTGTGATTATCCGGGTCGTGAAGATCTTTTTTGTACAATTCTTCTGTGTATTCTTGCCACCTCTTCTTAACATCTTCTGCTTTGACTTAAGGTCTCAACTCTTACACCCAGATTTTTGTTAGAATTGGGCTACGAGTCAGGAAAATGGAAGCCGCAATGCAGTCCTAGGTCTTGGGAAGGGGACGCTGGTGACAGAAACCTAAAGAGTCGGCGCCGGATTTAGGGCCACTGGGAGGAAAGGAGCGCGGCGGCAGGTCTGGGAATTTGGGGGGCCGCCTGGACAGAGACTGAGGGAAAGCAAAGAGAGGTTGCGGACGACTCTCCGCTTCCTTGGGAAGAAAATTCCCACGGCCACCACCGGAACGTGGAGACCCGCAGGCGCCCCCGGCGGCGCGCGGGGAGCGCGCGGGCGGCCCGGGGCGGCCCGGGGCGGCCCGGGGCGGAGCCTGTTGCTCCGGACCTTTGAGCGATGGTGGCGAGCGCTCCTGCAGACCTGTTGGCTTTCCCGCGCGGCACCGCCCACCGCCGTGCCTCCGTCTCCTGCTCCGCCCCGCCGCCGGCTTCCTCCTCTCTAGTCTGCCTTCAGTCCGCGCGCCAGCTGACTCCGTTATGGCGGCCCGCAGCCCCAGCGTGGTGGTGAGCAGCCTGGCCCGCGAGGCCCGTGGCGGCAGCCGCCGGGCCCCCGAGCCGCGGGGCCGCAGTGCGGGCTTGGGTTCCGGTTGGCCCGGGGTTGCGGGAAGGGGGGCGGCCGCATCTTCCTGGGTTTGGCCCCTTGTCACGTCGGGGCGTTGGGGTGACGGAATGGCGAGGTCGGGGTGGCCGCCTCCGGAGAGCCCGGGAAAGAGGGCTGCGTGTGGGAGGAGAGGGTGGAAATGGCGTTTTGGTTGACATGTGCCGCTGGCGAGCGTGCTATGGGGAGGGGCCGTGGGCCAGTTCGGGAATGATCAGGCGCGGTGAGGGTGGGGGGCTTTCTTAGGAGAGGCTCTTCTCTGTAGGTTTGGAGTGTGGGAGTGAGGTGCTCAGGGCAGCTCCGGAGAGGGCCCGGGGCACGGAAAGGACCACATGGGAGGCTTGCGGGGACTGGTATTTTCACTTAGTTCTGCAAACACTATGATGAATATTGGTGGGAATGCGCATTGCTTCACTGCATCCTCGCGGCAGCCTTGGCAGCGGTAACCATGCCTACACGCGTAGAAAATAGTTAACTGGTATTAGGTAATTTTCCCACACCCCAGAGGTAAGCCAGGCCTCGTAATCAGATATGCTTGAATCCCGATCCGTTGCTCTTTGATGTCTCAAGAGACAAAAAATGCGAATCTGGTCCTTACCATCAAGGACATTGGTACCATACTCCGTCTCTGGTATCCTGTCTCCAACCTCATTGGTTCTTGTTTCTCCAAGAAGCCAAGCTGCTCTCTCCCTTTCTGATCTTGCTAAAAGAGCCAACCCTCTCTCAATAGTTAAATGCCTTAGCCTGCATTATTACTATTATCATTATTTTAACAGTTACCTTATTACCTGTTGATTGTCTCTCCCACAAGGGCAGGAATCACAGTGCCTTGCATGTAAGAAATTCTCAATGATTTTCTGTTAGATGAGTAAATTAAATAAACCATTGAGCCATAAAAAGAAAGGATTCTATTTCATATTAGGCCTTGTGACTTAAAGAGCAGTGCTCTTAATGGAGTCTGCCCTGGGATCCTACCTATCATTGTCATTACCTGCCTATGCCTATTGAGTCCTCAAAACAACCCTCTAACAGAAGTATGGTTATCATTTTACAGTTTGGTTTGCATTTTACATATGGAATCCTTGAATCCTTTTAGGCTCTAAATCTTTGAAGGAGCTCAGACTCAAACCTAGGTCTCTGTCAAGCGCCCATGTGCTTAAACATGATGCTAATAGTAGGTACTCAGCTATTTTTATTCAGTTGCTGAGGAGGATGATTGGTTTTAAGCTTTGGGGTCCAATGCTTGCCCCAGCATACAGTGAATTATTTTTGCTATAACTGGCTGTTAGTTTTGTTTGAACATCAAGATATTCGTTGTGTTTTTGGTTTGCAAATTCCTGTTCCCTTTTTTATTTCCTTCCCAGAAATTGTCTCCATGTTAGCAATAACAAACACTTAAATAGTGCTTGCTATGTGCTGGTTACTAAGCCCTTTATGCATATTAATTGGTTTGATGTTTATTTTAAAAATTTACCTGGCTCAGAGAGGTTAAGTAACTTTCCCAAGATGACCCATCAATACTAGAATTTGAATCTAAGCTATCTGGCCCCAGAGTCTGCTCTTAACCTCTCCACTTTTAAGTTCAAAGTGACAGTAGTAGGTGTTTATTTAGTACATACTATGTCTTAGGCATTGAGGTAAATATTTTACAACATTATCTAATGTAAATGCCCTAAGAATACATAATAGATATTCCTAGGGAGGTTGAGGGAGGTAGATAAATAATAGTATGACCTTGGAGGCATAGGTGGTTGAAATAACTTACCCAATATCAATCAGATGAAATTGACCCCCAGAGCTGCCTGATAAGACCCATGCTACTTCTAACTATGTCTCTAAACTACCAGGGTAAACTTGGACGCACTTGAACAAAGAACAAGCTTCTGAATTTTTGCAGGTTATTATGAAGCATCAGAAATACATTATGTGGATAAAATATCTTCTACATTTCAGGATGGCCCACTTCAAATCCCATGGACAGAGGAGCTTGGAAGGCTGCAGTCCATGGGGTCCCTGAGGGTCAGACACGACTGAGCGACTTCACTGGCACTTTTCCCTTTCATGCATTGGAGAAGGAAATGGCAACTCACTCCAGTGTTCTTGCCTGGAGAATCCCAGAGACGGGGGAGCCTGGTGGGCTGCCATCTATGGGGTTGCACAGAGTCGGACACGACTGAAGCAATTTAACAGCAGCAGTGCTAGAAATGTAATCCCTATTAACTGGGCTTAAATCTTACCCTGCTAGATTTTCACAGAATTGATAAAATAGTGCTTTTGGGGAGGTCCACAACACTATTATTTTATCAACAGGGTTTAGGCTGACAGTGTAGACCAAAATTATCCTTGGTGACCACTGAGAAATGGAGTAGTTGAATTTGGTGGTTTCATTCTACAAATTGATTAATCAATGCGACATGTATCCAAAAGATTCATCTTAACTTTTTCTGTCCATTTTTTATATCTAGGTGTCACAGAAAGTCTGTAGGCAAGAGGTGGAAAAAGACAAAAGGACCAACCAGATCAACAGGGAAGAAGGGTCTTGGAGCTCTCTTCGCTTTCTGTAGTTCACTGGGCAGTAGTTAGGCCGTGTCATTTTTACCCCCAGTGTGAAGAGATGCTAAAGAGGCAGATGTGCTGGTGTCCTCTTCCTCTGTAGTTGTATCTTATGTGCATCAGTAAGATTTATATGCTGTCAAATTGTCAGCCACCATTGTTAATATCGAGACTGTTATTTTTCTTACCAGTGGCTGCCAAATGTCTGATATTTAGAAACATTTGCTACAAATAAGAATTCAGACAAACATTTTAAATTGCTGTGAACTACTATCTTCAGCACTGTGCTTCTGATAATTGATAGGCATATATTTTGCCCAGAGTTAACATGCCTATTATTCTACTGTGCACACTGGAAAGGAAAGATAATGTTGGCTAAATGCATGTCCTTGTACATTTGGATAGTAGTTATGGGCCCGCTTAGATAGAAGCAGGTAATAATTTATCCCTGAGTTGAATAGAATGCTGATTTTAATTCTTGTAAGCCTTAGATTCTTGTAACGCTTTTAATTCTTTACCTATTAGAAGGGAGAGCAAGCAAGTGATATATGTAATTTATTTGTAAGGCTGATATAAAATTGGAAAATGAGCTTAAACTATTTTCACATTTAGGAATAAATGCATCAGTAGTTCATAATTTTGGTCTTAAGATACCCTGAGTTGTCACAAATTATCCCAAGGGTATGACATATCTGCTTTGGCGTTTTTTGAGTTTTGAACTGTCTGAATATCAAAGGTAAAAATATGCCACCTGGCCATTTCTGCTCATTCTGGAAGCTTGGAATTATTGTTGGTTTGTGCGTGCTAAGTTGCTTCAGTCGTGTCCAACTCTTTGCGACCCTGTGGACTGTAGCCCGCCAGGCTCCTCTGTCCATGGGATTCTCCAGGCAAAAGTACTGCAATGGGTAGCCATTTCCTCTTTCAGGGGATCTTCCTGACTCAGAGACTGAACTCTTGTCTCTTGTGTCTCCTGCCCTGGCAGGCAGGTTCTTTACCACTATCGCCACCTAGGAAGCCTGTATTGTTGGTTACTAAGAATAAAATAAAATGTATTTTATCTATTACTGTACACTTTTAAATTCACATTTTAAAACTCACTTCCTCACTTCCATTTAGTCTTGTTCAGACCCATAAACACTGTCATTTTTGGATCACAAATAGACCTAAGACATCCAGCTCACAGATGATGAATTGATGTTGCATATGTTTTCTTAGTTCTAGTTAATTTCCTTGCTTACTGTAATTTTAGATAATATATCTTTGTAATTAGACATCTTTTGTACAAACAACATTTTTCATGTATGAAAACCATTATTATAGATGTGAAACATAATTATTACGAATTTGTGGCTCCAGTTTTATTGGAAAATAAAATAATTTTGATAATTTATGATAGTAAAAGATTTACTGTAGTCCTAAACAAAAGATATATAGTAATGTTACATTTTCCAGTAATCTTTCATATTAATAAAAGTGCCTTGTAGATTTTACCATTAACAAGTTTATTATAGATAAGTTGGAATTTGAAAGCTACCTTCTAAAGCTCTGAGGAGATGCAGTCAGATTTCCGAACTGAGTAAATTGTAAGTGTCTCAGAGCTATTAATAACCTATGTTTTGGCCATTTCTGGCTGAACTGGGAATCATAGTAGGAAAGGTGTATCTGCAGAGAAACCACATTTTCATTTGTTTACCACTTCCAGCCCCTCCAGAGTTCTCCCCTAAATATTTTGGGGTTGGGCCCTTCCCAAAGCCATCCAGAAGCTTCTTTGTGAGCTTGAGCCATTTTAAGTTCACATGTTGAAGCTTTAGCAACGCCGCCCCCCCCCGCCCCCAAGCAGTGGTATTTGGAGATGGGGCCTTGGGAAGGTAATTAGGATTAGATAAGGTCCTGAGGGTGGGGCCTTGGTCTTTGAAGAAAGACACCAGAGTTCCCAGCACACACATAGTCAGGAGAAGATAGCTGCCTACAAGGCAGGAGAAGAGGCCTCATAATGGAGCCTACTTTGCTGACACCTTGATCTTGGACTTCACAACCTCCAGAACAGTGAGAAATAAGTTAATGTTACTATTGTTTAAGCCACCCAGTCTATGATGTTTTTGTTACAGCAGACTAATACAGTTCTTTTAGGAAGTGTTGGTAGTAACCACTGTCCTTAGACACACAACACCAAGTTACAAATAATAACACGTAATTTATACTGATATACAAAGTTGGGCATTTCTTTCACCTTGTTGATTTAGAAGCCTGTGCTAACTCGGTGCCAGAGACATGCCAGTCTAATTTACTCAATTTGCAATTTAGGCAACAGAATATGATACTTTATCATATACTTTAAGCTTAATATTTCTTTAGGAAGTAGTCATTGGTCCTAGGTGACCTTGGATTCCATTTATCTTTAGTGTGTAAGAGCACTTTTGACAATCACACATTTGTGGGCTTGTGGAATTAGATATGGTACAGATTATAAGCTTTAATGTGCTGTATAGTTAGTCGTATATATATATATATATATATATATATATAGTCTTTTCCATTAGATTATAAACTCTTTGAAGTCTCTCAATTTATAATCATCTTTGTATCCTCCTACAAAATCTGTGGCATAGTGCTGTAATCAAGGTGGATGCTGAATGCATTTTTTTAAATTAAATATATTATGATCCCTTCCTAGGAATGTACCCACTGGATTGTTACCTAATCCATATTAGATGGGGTTAATTCATATCTGATATGAATCAATTAATATTGAGATTCCCAGGTGGCTCAGTGGGAAAAAAAAATCCACCTGCCAATGCAGGAGATGCAGGAGACACTAGTTCTATCCCTGGGTTGGGAAGATCTCCTAGAGGAGGAAATGACAACCCCATATATTTATAGTGAATTATAACAAAGTTGTGAATTTGTGTCTAAAGTACCTCAAGTGATACAGATTTTATGAATTTTGTTTTTGCCTTTTGGAAAGAGTTATATTGATGCATTTTTTTAATGTTTCAAATAACAAATCAACTCTTTTACACTGAATGTGATATATAAATAGAATAGTACTGATTGAAAATAAAACCTTTGAATTGGAAAAAATTTGTTGAAAAATTTCATTTTTTGGCCATGCCACGCAGCTGGAGGGATCTTAGTTTCTTGACCAGGGATCAAATCCGGGCACTCAGCAGTGAAAGCATGGAGTCCTAACCACTGGACTGCCAGGGAATTCCCTGAGGTGGAAATGAATTTGGCATATTGACAGAGAGAATTCCTATTTGGGAGTATATCCCTGCTGATCTGTCTGTGTTAGACTGCATGTCTGGGATGAACTCCGGGCAGAATTCACATTAGCTTTGATGGAGACAAACAAAACTCTTGAAGTTCTTAGAATGCATGCAAAACCCATAGCCAGACACTGAGCCATTTTCACAGAAGCAGTAGTCTTCTGTGAAAGTGTTGCATGTTTCAGAGTACTGGGTGGGTCCTGGTTTATGCTTGTGACCCAGCAGTGAGTAACTGGGAGGAAGGGAAGCCATTTTGGTGCTGTGGATCTTGATTTTAAAGCACTCTGAAATGGTACCTTTTCATTCTTGTCAGGTAATAGCAGATCTCATCTGACAAGCCTGACATGAATGTTTATCCTCTCATAGGATCTAGCAAGGTCTACCTCTCCTTTTCCCAAAACTTTCATTAGATTTCAGTTTATAAAATTTAGAAAAGCAATACCTTGCTTGTTATGAAGCATTGTAAAAATAATACTTAAAATACTCCTGTAGGTGTCACAGGTGTCCCATTCCCATTTTTTTCTGTAGTAATGTCTTCTGAAATAAGCCTGATGTGAATGCTGACTAGATACATTAGTACTTCACCCTAGAGGATCTGGCATAATCTTTCTCCCATACCCAAAATAGGATTTTCCCCCTGCGTATGAAAGTAATACATGTTTGTTTTTAAAACAAACCAATATTGCCTTCAGACTGCGTGCCCAGCAAGTGCTTGTGCTCCGCATGCCGCTGGACCTTGCCTGTGGACATGTCCCGATCCACCTGCCCAAATGGCCAGCAGCCTCCTGGCCGCGGCGCCAGGCGGAAGTGGCATGCAGCTGCTACCGGTCTGACAGCACCTGAGACTCCACCGAAGTCTGGGAAACTCAGAGCTCTGGGGACTAAAGGAAAGACATGAGCTTCAAATTTCTTAAAATATGATTAGCAATTCTGTGGATAATAGATGCATCTTAAATATATATATTTTTAAATGTATTGAAAACCAAGCTACTTGTCCTTAAGCACCTAACACGTGCTGCCTGGAGCAGGAGATGCTCAATAGGTAATAACTGACTTGGCAAGATTGAATTATGGTTTGACCAATATTTCTTGCCAACTGCCAAAGTTCATGTCATCAGCTTCTGGAATGTGATTTGCAAGATATTCCATGTTGAATAAAATGTGAAACAAAATATTATAATTCTGGCTAGTGTCTTTGGAATAAGCTGTATTAGCACCACTCTAACTAATTGAGCTAACTGGCCAGGTGCTGAAGAAGTTTTAAATATAATGCCAAATAGAAATTATAAAGAAACTATAATTTTTTAAAAAGTGAAATTGACAATTAAAAAAAAACCAATCAAGATTAATGTGCAGAAAGTGGCAGGTCCCCAGTTCTTACAGTTGACCATTGTTTGGTATATTCTTGCATACCAACCTTTCTTTTTTTTCTTGTCTTCCTTTTATTTCTATTATAATTTTTTATTTATAGATTTGGTTTTAGTATATCTTAGAAAATTTCCCTATGCTTTTCATATTATATATGAAAAGACATACTACCACAGCAAATTAATGAGGACTTGAATTTGTAAAAAGCAATATATACTCATTGAAGACAGTTTGAAATATATAGCTAAATAAAATCACTATAACTCCACTCCCCGAGATAAAGGTTTTTGTGATTTTAGTATAGTTTTTCTGAGTGTATGCATGCTAAATCAATTCAGTTGTGTCTGACTCTGTGTGACCCTATAGACTATAGCCCGCCAGGCTCCTATGTCCATGGGATTCTCCAGGCAAGAATAGTGGAATGGATTGCCATTTCCTCCTCTAGAGGATCTTCCTGACCCAGGGATTGAACCAGTGTCTCTTACATCTCCTGCATTGACAGACAGGTTCTTAACCACTAGCACCACCTGGGAAGTCCTCTGTGTGTATAGGTTCATAAATAAAATTTAGAAAGCTGTAGTCAGTAGTATATTTTACCACCACAGGAACCATGTCCTCAATGTTATTAATATTTTATTTTCCAAGACCTGGACATACCAAGATGACCAGTATGTGGTCCTACTCAAACAATCTTAGAGTGTCTAGTATGAAGGCTCCTCATGAGTTGATTATAACAATCTCAGACTTATACACGCGTGGGTTTTTAAGGAATCACTTAGCTTCTTTGGTGGGTTTTTATTTCCCTACTGTGAGATGAGACTATTTTGATTTGAGTTAGGGAACGTCAGTTTGTCTTGTTCACTGTGATAGTTTAACTTGTTGGACTATAGTGTATTAAACATTTTTACTAAATTTTCAAACATGCAAAAGTGGAGAACATATTAAAAGTATAATTGATCTCCATATACTTATCACCTATGTTTATAATATTATCAAGATTTTGCCATATTTGTCTTAGCTATTTAGTTTTTCTTCTCTGCTGAACTAAAGAAATTTTCATGTCATTCGACTTCTGTAATCTTAACTGTTCATCTCTGAAACATGGGGTTGATTTCTTCTATAACTACAATTCACTATACCTATGAAGTTACAGAAAGTTCTTGGCCACAGTCCATAGGGTCACAGAGTTGGAAACAACTGAAGCAACTTAACACACACAAGATATCTCATAATATCTAAATTTCTATGATAGGCTAAGGTTTTTAAACATCTAAATCCAATCAAGTGTTTGTATCCTGAAATGCTCTCATTAACACAGCTGTATTTCTTTTTCAGATTAGCGATGATGAACCAGGTTATGACCTAGATTTATTTTGTATACCCAATCATTATGCTGAGGATTTGGAGAGGGTGTTTATTCCTCATGGACTAATTATGGACAGGTTAGTGTGATTTCAAGTTGGAATTTTGTCTTTTCTTATATTAATTTCTAGTGTCAGCAGCTGTTTTAAGTGGTTGATATTTGAACATAAACTAGGCCAGCTTTTCACATAATTGATGCTTTCTATTTTAGAAGCCCTCTTGACAAAAAAGGGAGGGGAGGAGAACTTATGAATAACCCAGTATAAGTCATGGTATACCGGGAATCTGTATGGAGAAGAATAAAGTAGATATTGAAGGGAAACTGGAAGAATGAACTTTAGTCACAAAGTCTTTGATTTCTCAACCCTGAACAGGGTAATGGAGTGGGGCTCAATCATGGGAAGGCAAGGTCATATTTTGATTATTATGCACACTAGCTTGAAAATTTTCTGTTAAATGAATTTCAGTGGAAAACTTCACTTTATTTAAATGCTTGTCTTGTGTCTCTGGCTGTTCTTTTTATTCTAAGATTATAATATTATTATAACTATATTCTAAAATATTCTGACTCTAGACGCTTAAACATGAAGAGTAAAAGTTCTCTCAGTCTCCTTACACATTTCTTCCCTACTCACTGCCTGTGTATGTATACCATATATTTTAACACATGAGTATTGCTGTTGTATAGATCTATAATTTATTGGACATTTTTTCAGATTAGTACATCTGGTGCTGTCTCAACCTTTAAAATGGCATTCCACTTTCTGGCTGTACCATAATTGATATAACCAGTTCCTTATTGATGGATGCATGATGTCTCCATTATTTTGCTTTTACAGATCATACTAGAAGGGAACATCCTTTTACAGATACTTGGGCAATTAACTTTATCCATGGGGAAATTTTGGGCCCAGGGAAAGGTGTTTATTGAATGTTTTGATACTGTCAAAGTATCCTCCAGAAAGTTATATTAGTTTATACTCCCAATGGTATATGAGAGTGCTGTTTTCCTCACCATCTCTTCTAATATTGTATTATCAGAATTTGCCAGTTTGATAGGTGAAAATTATATCTTATTTTAATTTGCTTTAAAAAAATTTTTCATGATAGATGTTACAGTACACATGGATTTTGAAGGTTTTTGAAATTTTTACCTTTGCTTTATGAGCACAGATAGACTTCACAGGGGCAGAGAATGTGTTTTGTGGAAGCTTAATCCTTTTTTTTCTGCATTTGTAATGCATTGATTTTATTTATTCATATTTTTTGAACTTATTTTTAATTGAAGGATAATTGCTTTACAATATTGTGTAGATTTCTGCCATACATCAGCATGAATCAGCCCTAGGTTTACTGGCTTGAACCTCCTTTTTTTTTTTTTAAATGTTTGTCCATTCCCTTTGGCTTGCAGGATCTAAGTTCCCTTATCAGGGATCAAATCCAGACCCTCATCAGTGAAAACATAGAGTCCTAACCACTGGACTGCCGGGAATTCCCAGAAAGTTTAAATTTTGTTTTAAATAATATAATTTAATTTCTATTAAATTATTGATTTTAACTTCTGTAGGACCGAACGGCTGGCTCGAGATGTGATGAAGGAGATGGGTGGCCATCACATTGTGGCCCTCTGTGTGCTCAAAGGGGGCTATAAGTTCTTTGCCGACCTGTTGGATTACATCAAAGCACTGAACAGAAATAGTGACAGATCCATTCCTATGACTGTAGATTTTATCAGACTGAAGAGCTACTGTGTAAGTATATTTCATACATGTTTAAAATAAACATGGCATTTTTATTATATGCATCCTATATGTATCAGCTTTAACTGATCGTGCGTAAATTCCTTTTGTTTATAAATCTTATATAAGAATCAAAATTGATCTATATTAATAAATAAAAATAAAACTACATGGATTCTAAAATTCAGATTAACATGAATTTATTGTGAAGTATTATGTTTTGCTGAAATAAAAAACAAAACCAAAAAACCCATGGCAGCTGTAGGTTTTCCTATATGTTTTGAAGCTCTTCAAACTATACTTACATGTTCATTTTACATGGTTACTGAGCTTTTCTAATATATTCCTAGTACTTTATATCCAAGTGAATATTGTCTTTTTCTAACTAGTTGCCTTATATAGTCGCCAGGATTTATTTTAGTTTTTTCAACTTTATATTTTGTATCAGGATATAGCCCATTAACGATGTTGTGGTAGTTTCAGCTCAACAGTGAAGGGACTCAGCCATACATATACATGTGTCCATTCTCCCCCAAAGCCTATATTTCTTTTAAAGTTTTTTTGATTTAGTTTCGGTTTTCTGGATTTTTAAAACCCCCTTGAGGAATTGCTCTTGGGACTTAGGGGATCTTCTATTTACTGGTGGCAGATATCCTCTCTGGCGCTAGATTGACTTGCAAGGGAGTCCTAGGCATTTGGAGTTAGTTGTAAGTAAAGGGAGGGTTAGCAGTTGTCCCTTAGAAAGCGTGTTGGAGTGCAAGCATTAGCACATTGAAGAAACCACCTTTGAGTCACAGTCACTCTGTCTGTGTCACACAATCTCAAATGCTTCAGACTATTGACAGAGTAAGCATTATTGATGCTTGTGGGGTGAACCAAAATCCATGTCATCTTTTCACGTGAATTTCATCATCCATATGTTTGATTTTTATTACTTCATACTGTTGCCTTTTTCTGGTTGCATGTTGGCATTGTAATTTCTGAAAGTTACTATTTCCCTTAAATAACAGATATTTTCCCTAGCTTCTTCAAGGATTAGAATGAATGATCTTTTTCTGTTTCATAAATCAGTATTGTAGGGCATCTGTGTAGAAACTTGCGTTATGTTTACACTTCCATTTGGAAATAAGGACCACTTATGTACATTTAACTTTCAGCCTCCTTTCTTTTCGTTAATCATCTATTTGACCCAAGTCTTTGACCTTTCCCCCATTTTTATCAGTCCTTCTGGTGATTGGACAACTATTTAAGTATCATCATAGACAGATTCCCTATCCTGTTAAAAATCTTTGTGCTTATATATCATGACATTACTTTGTAATTATAAACTCCTTTTAACTTGTCAAAATATTGCTAGAATTAAAGACTTGCTTAAATGCAAAATTTGGATTTTTACTTAACAGAAGTTGTTTTGCTGATTTACACTGAGATTTAATTCTAGTCAATATAACTGACTTTAATATGCTGTTGCTTAGAGGCTCACAGTCCAGGGCATGATTTCTGTTTTTGATCTTCTTACGAATCCTCCTGCCCACACACATACACATAAAAATCAGTTTTGTTGCTTTATGACTTCTGCTTCATTACTCTGGAGACTTGTGCAGAATGTTCTTTCTTTGAAAAGAAAGCTCATTAAAAAATGAAGGGAGTTTAATATTTTCTTTTTAAGTATATTTATAGTCATAGAGCAATTTGAAGCAGTAGGAACATTGACATTTTAATTCTGTTTTTTTGGCTACACCACACAGCATGCAGGATTTTAGTTCGCTGATCAGAGACTGAACTTGTGCCCCCGCAGTGCAAGTGTGGAGTCCTGACTACTGGACCACCAAGGACTTGCTGGGTTTTCCTGTTAGTTTTAGATCGTAGAGGATTGTTAAGCTGAACTCAACTGATAAAAAGTGTTGCGATCTTGAACATAATTAAAGCAAACATTTAAGTAAATTTTCCCATAGAGAAAAAAAATTATCTGTTCTATTTTATGTGATGTTTTGTGTAGATTTACTACTAAACAATAGAAATTAGGAAAACCATATATACTTTGTTGATTTGAAGTAACATTTCTACCCTCTTTAATAATTCATCAACTTGTTGTGGAAGATATTTACATGTGCATATTATAAAACAATTTGATATAACCATAAAATAGGCATTTAAAATTGTTTGTAGCGTCGGTAACAATAATGTTAGTGTGATCTTCACCAGTTTGAAGTAGTGAATTAAACATTAACTTATCTATACTTATCCTAAAGAAATGCTCCATGAACTATTAAATTTTCCCCGGATATATGAACAGCCATAAAAGTGTTAAAACACCCTATCTAGTTTTTCTTCGGAATGAAAAGTAAATTTTTCTGATAAAAAAACATGTAAAAGAACATACAACTGTAAAAATTATAAAGGAATTAAATTCCAGTACCTCTTTAATTTTAATATTTCGAAGAATTTTTGTGTATACACACACATATTATAGTTTACATACTTTTAGACTAGCTATTCAGATTTTTATTTGCTTACTGCCTAGTTGAGAAATTGCCTAGGGATTCCAGATACCATGTTTAAATCTAAGATAGCCTCGATTTTAAGATTTACCACTACTTTTTGTACTGCTAAGAAAGAAGACACTGTTAGTTATAGCTGTAAGTTGCTGGCAACTGTCATATGTCAATTTCAGGAGGTATTAAGATGTGTATATATATATCCTTCAAAAATAAAATGTTATATATTCGTGACCTTTTCCATCACTGAAGATCTATGATACTTTTTAAAAAGCAGTTAGTAAGTGTGCAAATGTATTTTCTCTATTGTGAGTTCAATTTTGTAGTTTTTTTTTTTTTTTACTAAAATAGTTTAATTAAAAAAAAATGAGACAGCCACTATGGAGAACAGTATGGATATTTCTTTAAAAACGAGTACTAAAACTACCGTATGACCCAGCAATCCCACTACTGAGCATATACCTTGTTGTTTAGTTGCTAAGTCACGTCCAGCTCTTTTGCGACCCCATGATTCATAGCCCACCAGGCTCCTATGTCCATGAGATTTTCCAGGCACGTATACTGGAGTGGGTTGCCGTTTCCTTTTCCAAGAGCATATACTCTGAGAAAACCACAATTTTAAAAGACGCATATACCCCAGTGTTCATTACAGCACCGTTTACAGTAGCTAGGACGTGGAAGCAACCTAGATATCCAGCGATAAGATGAATGGATAAAGATGTTGTGGTACATGTATACAATGGAATATTAGCCATAAAGTCAGTTCTAGTGAAGTGGATAAATTTAGACCTTGTTATACAGCATGAAGTAGGTCAGAAAGAGAAAAACAAGTATCATGTATTAACATACATATGGAATATAGAAAAATGGTGTGTGATGGTAGGAGCTCAAATCAGGTGTTCTGTGACAACGTAGAGGAGTAGATGGGGTGGGAGGTGGGAGGGAGGTTTAAGAGGGAGGGGACACATATATACCTGTGGCTGATTCATGTTGATGTACAGCAGAAACACAACATTGTAAATCAATTACCTTCTGCTAAGCTGCTAAGTTGCTTCAGTCGTGTCCGACTCTGTGTGACCCCAGGGACTGTAACCCACCAGGTTCCTCCATCCATGGGATTTCCCAGGCAAGAGTGCTGGAGTAGGGGTGCCATTGCCTTCTCCAAATTACCTTCTAATTAAAAATAAATAATTTTTTTCAAAAAGAGGAAAGCCTCAGGAGGGAAAGTTGTCAGATGAGTAAATTTTTTGTGGGCCGTAATCAAAGGAAAAATTAGCCTGATTTATGATGTGTTCAGACTAAATGGCTTACCTTAAAATGGAATTGTTCTTAGGATTTTAAATCTTGTAGAAAACTTTTTTGAGTTAGGAATTAGCTCAGTGTACATTTGGGAGGGCTTCACTGATGGCTCAGTGGTGAAGAATCCACCTGCCGACACAGGAGATAGGGGGTTTGATGCCTGGATCAGGAAGATCCCCTGGAGAAGGAAACGGCAACCCACCCCAGTGTTCTTGCCTGAGAAATCCCATGGACAGAGGAGCCTGGCAGGCTACAGTCCATGGGGTCGCAAAGAGTTGGACACAACTAAACAACAGCAACAACACATTTGAGAACAGTGAGGGGAAGAGGGATTAAGTGACTTACCCAAGGTCATACAGGCCTTTGATTTGAACCCAGGCCTTTAATTCTGTGCAGAAGAGTCTTACTTGGGAAAACTTTTAACTGACTTAGATCCTCTGATATCGGCTTCCTATTATTTCTTCATCAGTTTTGCATGCAAAAACAATTCATTTTGCCAATTATGGGATTTTTCCTCAGTTATAATCAAGATTCATAAAACTGTACGTTTCAGTCTTAATCTTGGAGGTCACTTGATTAGTAGCTTGATTAGGCCAACTGTTTAATACATGAAAGGTGCAAATTACTTATAGCGATTTGTTATTTCTAAGAAGCTGGCTTTTTGAGTGAGTTTGTTAAAGAGAAAATATTGGAGTAGTTTCTTAAAGTATCTCTTCTAAGAAGAGGTCAGTAGCTTTTAATCTGTATGTATTTATTTAGTCAATTGCTTTAAGGTATGCTTTTTTCTTCAGAACAGTTAAAGTTTAAATGTAAAGTACCACTTTGATGTGGTCTAAAGCTTATCTTCTGTAAACCTATTTTTATATATATAAAGCAAGTGAAGTGATTTATGCCTTTCTCCTGCTTATTGAACTAAGACCATTGGACACTGATGGGGGAAAGAATTTGTTAAGTTTAAATTGGCAGGAATGGGGATATGTACTGTCCACAGTGTAAAGAAACTCTAACAGAAAGGTCAAAAGTGTACTTTCTCATCCTTGCCTGTGGATTTTTGCTTTGATGTAGTCCTTGTTGCGCAGCTTAGGTTTTATACAAGCACCCTGACTCAGAACATGAAGTAGTCACGTTTGGCCCCATGAAACCACAAATTTTATTTTTTAAAAAATGGAGGGATTTCCCTGGTGGTCCAGTGGCTAAGACTCTGCACTCCCAATGCAGGGGCCCTGGGTTCGATCCCCTGGTCAGGGAACTAGGATCCTACATGCTGCAACTAAGAGTTCCCATTGCCACAGCTAAGACCCGGTACAGCCACATAAATGAATATTTTTTAAAAAGAAAGAAAGTTTGATAAAATGGAAACACAGACACTAAGGGTATGTATTTGTATACCCAAAGAGCTTCTCTGGGAATTTTACGTAGTGGACAGTGACATTCTGAGTTAAGGACAGATTGGTCTCTCCCATGCCAGTGCCATCATCTCATGAAGTTTGAAGTACTTGAGAGTCACTCAGTAGTGAAATGCAGCAGGTAGACAGTGGGAAACTTGACCTAGACGGGAATGGAAGGAGTGAGGGAAAATCCTCTGGTGGATTCATGGTTGTCATTTGTATGCGATTTGGGAACATGTACCTGTATGCTAGCACAGTGGACTGTAACATTTTTCTTAAATGAATGTTCTGTTTTAGCCTGCATTTTAAAAGTTGTTTGTGTTTTCATCAAAGAAGCCTTAGAAGCTAAAACCCTTGGAGCAAACACAAACGTGGAGATTTAGATCTACCAGATAAGCAGTGTCTTGCATACTTGGAGTTCTCTTGTCTGTTTCCCTATTACCATCACCTTTGAATCACAGGGTTTTTTCCATGATTTCATACTTTCCATACTTTTGGTTCTCAGATCTTTCCTCTGTACAAAAGGGTCAATTGAAGTTGGAGTGTAATACCAAATTTTAACAGAAGATGTCGCTGTTTACCTTGATTTGTTGTGCTCATTGAAAGCTTCAGGTTTTATACACTTTCTGTTTTCTATTCTGTGTTTGAAACTCTACGTTTTAAGTTAGAATAAGAGGTGGCAATGAGAAGTGATATGCAAGGGTTTTTTGATGTTGGAAGTCATACCTTTGTATCTTATGTTCGTTTGCATCACCGTGTTCTGTTGGCCCATTATGTTTTTCAAAATTACACTGCCATCAAATATGGACATGTATATAGAAGCATTCAGGCACACTTTGTTTTATTGTGCTTCATTTCACAGTGCATTTTTAAAAATAAGTTGAAGGTTTGGGGCAGTTCTGTCAAGCAAGTCTATTGAGGCCATTTTTCCAGCAACACTTTTGCACTCTTTGCATCTGTGAATTACATTTTGCTAATCACACAATAGTTCAAGCTTTCATTATTATTATATTTGTTATGGTGATCTGTGATTAGTGATCTTTGATGTTACCATTACAAAAAGATTAAGACTCACTGAAAGCTCCAATGATGGTTAGAATTTTTATTTATATATATTTGGGGGAGGTTGTACCATAGTTTCATGTTCTATTTTTAAAGAAACTGCTGATTTCCAGAGTGACTATACACTCACATGAAGTATAAATAGTCCAGTTTCTCTGCATCCTCCACAGTGTTTGGTGTCATTATTTATTTTTTTAATGAATTTTTTATTGGAATATAGTTGATTTACAATGTTGTGTTAGTTTCAGGTGTACAGCAGTGAATCAGTTATACATATGCATGCGTGCATGCTAAGTCGCTTCAGTCGCGTCTGACTCTTTGCAACTCTATGGACTGTAGCCCGCCAAGCTCCCTTGTCCATGGGATTCTCCAAGCGAGAATCCTGGAGTGGGCTGCCACGCCCTCCAGGGCAAATTCCCGAACCCACATCTTGTCTACCAGGCGGGTCTTTACCACTAGCACCACCTGAGAAGCCCCACATAGCCATATGTCCATTTTTTTAGTCTTTTCACATAGAGGCCATTATAGAGTATTGAGTGGAGTTCCCTGCACTACACATAGTAGGTCCTTATTATCTATTTTATATATAGTAGTGGGCATCTGTCAATCCTAATCTCCCCATGTATCCCTCTCCCCCCTTACCCCTGGTAACCCTAAGTTTGTTTTCTACATCTTTGATTCTATTTCTGTTTTGTAAATAGGTTCATTTGTATCATTTTTTAAGATTCCACATATAAATGATAACATTTTCTAGCAATAAAGTATTTTTAAATTAAGTAATATATATATTGTTTTTCAGACATAATGCTGTTTCACACTTCATAGACTACAGTACAGTGTAAATGTAACTTTTATGTCCATTGAGAAACCAAAAATTTGTGTGACTTACTTTATTGTGACATTCATGTTATCGTGATGGTCTGGAACCAAACCCAAAATATCTCTGAAGTATTCCTACATGTAAAAGTAGAAAGTCTTCTTATCCCTTGTCACTGCTCAGAGGTAATTGCAGTTATAAGCTTTTTAGAAATGCTGAACAGAAATGGCTTCATAGGCAGCACATTGCTCTGCAACTTGGTGTTTTAGTTACTGTTGTTCATGACAGTATGTGCAGATTGTCAGATTCTTTTTAATAGCTGCACAGTGTTACACTGTGTGGATGAACTTAATTCCCTGTTAATAGACATGTTGGTTGTCTCCAATTTTTGTTGAGAATGTGAAAATATTCTGCATTTTCTTCTGGTCTGCTTATGGCTTAATTTTTTTATGTTTAGATAGTAATCCGTCTGGAATTTATTTTTGTGTACGCTGTGAGGTAGGGATCATACGTTATTTTTTTTCCCAAATGGATTACTAGTTGATGAAACACCATTTATTGAATAATTTATCTTTTTCTTATTGACTTGAAATAACCAACTAAATCCTCATGTATTTCTGGGTCTGTTTCTGGGTTCCATTCTGTTCCTTGATCTCTTTGTCTATTACTGTGCTATACCGCACCATTGTAACTGGCAGAACTTTGGTATGGTTTGCTCTCTGGTAGGGCAAGTCTAAGCTCTTTCATTCACTGTTCTTTCACTAGTTTTCTGTCTTGAATCCAGCAGAGCTGAATTGCGATCATTATCACCAGCTAGAGTGGGTGTGGAGCGTTCCTTTTGAAACTCCTTTAATGGTTTCTATTAGATTCTGTGATAGCATAAGACTAGGAGCCTAAGAGGTATGCTTTAAAGGACTACTGATCAGACCTGATTTCCCAGACTGTGCTGAAGATGGCCTGGGCCTCAGCTACACTTTTGAGGGACATATCTTTGGAGTTTAGCGTGATATAGACCAGACTCTGTAGTTTGATTGACTCATGGGAATGGTCCAGGGCCAGAACCAGACACCTGTCGTGCTAATAAATTCTTTCATAGTTCAGAAATTACTGAGACTGAAGATGGGTGGCTGCTGTAATACTGCCCACTGAAAATGCGTGTGCCCCATTTTTAGGACTCTTCAAAGCATCAAATTAGTAATGGCCAATTAGAACTTCTTAATTCTTTTGTCATTCATTTCTAGAAACATAATTCTTAGAGTATCATAATGCTGTGACATGAGATAGCTAACTTCTTAAATTTCCTAGTTCCCATTTGATAACTTGAAATGTGTGTCTATTATATGGAAGGATATACATGTATATTTATACCTTTTTTTTTTTAAAATTAGAACGACCAGTCAACAGGTGACATAAAAGTAATTGGTGGAGATGATCTCTCAACTTTAACTGGAAAGGTATGTATCTTGTTCTTTTCTGGTTCTCTTAGGTGTAAGGTTAGGTTGTTTATTTGATATTTTTCTCATTTCTTGAGGCAAGCTCATAGATAAACTTCCTCTTAGGGAAAGGTATGTATCTTGAGGGAGAAAGAAAGAACACTCCATACCAAGAGTCATACTGTGCTTTCAATCCATCACCAAGAGGCAGTTTAGATAGTTATTTATGTACTCAAACACAAGTTATTTAGCCCTTGGAAACAATCTAAGTTAGGCATCTAAGCTAGGTCGTATAGCAAAGAGGCCACAGAATCCAACATTAAACTTCAAATCTCTTGTTGCCAAGTACTGTTGGTATGTTTCTGTGGGGATCTAATTTGGGATCCTTCAAAAGAATATATGAAGGGAAAAGCCTCCTTTTTAAAAATAGATCACACATAGTTTCTTAAAAGATAAACAGTATAATGTAGTGACTGAAAGTGTGGGTTCTGGAAGTGGAGAACTTCGATTCAATGCTTGACTCAGTGCTTCCTAACTTCATGACCTTGGGCAGGTTCTTTAACTTCTCTGTCTCCCATATGTATGGTGGGATGATACTGGCAACCACCTCAGAGAATTAAAAGGGTCAAGTGATAATAATCGTGTAGAACTCTTTCAGCAGTTTCTGGTAGTTCGAACACTTCAAATATACTGTTATTTTAAGGAATTACAAAAAGAGTTTTAAATACATCAAAAATCTTCCACTATAGACGTTTAGCTGAGATGATAGAGCTATTAAAATGTTTGAATATTATTCTTCTGATACACTGAAATGATTTTTGAGTAACCTGTGCTAAATGACAGACTGCTATGATTTCTTTTTCAGCTGCCAGTTATTTATTTATTTATTTTTTTGGCTGATAGACACAGTACCAGATATAAAGGCATAAACTTATAAAAGTTTCACAAGAATCCTGTGAGGTAGATATTATCATTCTCGTTTTATAGATCAAGAAACTTAAGACTCAGAAAGCTTGGAGGACTTGTCCAAAGTCACTCTGCCGGCAGAGGGAAAGAAGGTTAAAGTGTTAGTCACTCAGTCATGTCTGACTCTTTGCGACGTCATGGTCTGTCCATGGGATTCTCCAAGCAAGAATACTGGAGTGGATTGCCATTCCCTTCTCCAGGGTATCTTCCCCAACCCAGGGACTGAGCCCAGGCCTCCTGCATTGCAGGCAGAATCTTTACCATCTGAGCTACCAGGGAAGCTGGCGAATGATAGAACTTGAATTTAAATTTAGGTCTAGCTAGCTCCAAAGTTCTTTTCTTCCTCTGGTTTTTAGATTTTAATGTTTATAGCTTACTTACGTGACTGAGTATCTGTAAGGCAATTTTTAACATACAACACTTGTGTCAAATTCTATGGTCCCATATCAGGGTCATGCCAAACTAATGTTGTCTTTCTCAACATCTTTGAAAACTTCAAAGGAGAAATTGTAATCTGTTGACTCTTCTCCCTTTCTGCCAGACATATCCTCCTTCCCTTTCAGCATGCTTTGTCCATATTTAGAAGTCATCTGAAGCCCTTACTCCTAGAATCAGTTTTTAGTGCTGGAAGGACCTAGCCTTCAAAGCTTTCTGATTCCATTTGACCTTGCCTTTCCTACCTAATGGCTGCCCCACTGCATAGCTCTGTGATCTTACAAGTTCTTTGCTTCTGAAATAACTTACAGTAAGCTCATTTATTGTGGAAAAAAAATCAAGATGCAGAAGTTGGGTGAAGTTATTTCTTAGGGATAAGATTATGGATTATTTAGACTTTCTATTTCAGTTTGTCTCTATGAGTAGTTTTCCCTTTTTTTTTCTAGTTAGCAGCTGAGAATATGGGCTTTGAACCCTGAAAACCTCTCTTCAAGTCTATCCACTTGACTATTTTTATAACTTTAAGCAAATCATTTGACCTCTAAACCTCTTTTTTTCATTTATTAAGTAAAGAGGTAGCTATTTGATACAAAATAAACTCTCAATAATAGTTGTAATTCTCATTCTTTTATTTTTAAATAGTAATGATACCATACTGTGGATACTATAATTTTGTGTGGCAAATATTTAATCTCTCTAGACTTTGATTTGTGTAAACTGTCTCATAGTACTAAAAGTCTTTGATTATGATTTAGACAAGCTTTTGCAGCTACTTAGTATTAGAGCCAAGACTAGACTCCAGTTTCTCTCTCTCATAATTCAATGCTGTTTTCAAACTATAACTCCATCCCATGGTTCTGATTGCCGCATCAGTGAGCCAAAGTTACTGATGGGAAAATATTATCCTTCAGATGTGCTAGCTGGGCTAGAGAAAATGCTGAGCAAACCACATGGTGGGTGGTGAAACAATTATTGGTTCATTACTTGATTGCAGTTGGCCCTTGAACAACATGGGTTTGAACTGTGAGTCCACTCATATGCATTTTTTTCTGTCAATCTGTACTATACTACTACACAATCTGTAGTTAGTCGAATCTGTGAATATGGAGGAACTGTGGATACAGTCGGCTGTAAAGGTGTATATGGCTTTCAAATGTGTGGAAGATTGGTGTTCCTAGCCTCCTTGTTGTTCAAGGGTCAACTGTATATTCAATTTTCCTAAAGATTTAGGTTACACTGTCTTTTGAGAATAGAGAAATTAGTTGTAATATGAGGAAGAGAGTATTGTATATGAACTATTGTAGTAATATGTATATTATAAAATAGATGCAGTTATAAAATTACAGATTACATAAGGTGAGGTTTAAAAATTTCGAATGTTTCTTTCAAACCTCCCTTGATAACCACTGACTTAGAAAAGTATAGAGAACATCATACCTGATGCTATAGGTATATGACAGAGAAATGAGAACTACAAATAAATACTATAACATGAATCTTCTTATGACTGATTATAATCAGTATGTGAAATACTGCCTCATTCCCAAGAATAGATAGGACTCTTCTGTACCTTAGACAGTTAAGGCAGTATTTCCTCTGAGGGTTCTTTCAGCTATAAGATTCTAAGAGGTAGAAATTGGGATAAGGGTTTATGGTAGCAGGAAGCATTGGTATCTTTTTTTAGCTTAGTCCAAGAATATGAGCACATGCAGATCAATTTCAGCCTACCAAGAAAATGGGGGTTTTAATAGCGTTCCATATGGTAAGTTAAATTCATGATTTTGGAGTTATTGTACAAATTATAGTTTTTGAATGTTAGAGTTGGAATACACATAAGTATATTTCTACATGGGAAACTGAGGCCCAGAGAAAATTTTCAACTTGCTCAAGATTATTCTGTTTAAGTAATAGAAACTCTTTTAAAAAATTTGAACATATGGGTCAAATTTTATTTTAAAAATTCCATTGCAGTGAAAATTTTATATTAAAGAGTTTCAAATCCCAACAGATGGCCCATTTGTTTAAATCAGGGTTTGATATAGTAAAGTAGGTTAAAACAAGAATTTGGAGAAATCCTTAGAGTTTGTTATGATGTGACTTTAAACTATAATTGGAAACACTGTCTGATTCATTGTACTGATTTTCATTTCTCTTTTTCTTCCAGAATGTCTTGATTGTCGAAGTAAGTTTTACATATTTTTAATATGGTGTTTATGATTTTCTAACTTTGTATACACAGTCCTAAAGGTAACCCAGGGAAAGAAATTCCTTTTCATCAGTTTTCGTGATGGGCTTGTGTTATAACGGAATGAGATTGTTTCTAAGAAGTATTTAGTAATTTATTTTTAAGTTAAATTGGTTAGTAGAAACATTATGGTATATATCTTACCCCTCTCTTTTTGGCTTGGAATTTTAAAATTTCTTTTAAAGTTACATATATCATTCCCATCCATGTTTTTATGCTTCTGTTGCATATATATAATCATATACAAAGCATATCTTTTGATAATTTACATGTGAAAGTCACTCAGTTGTGTCCAAGTCTTTGTGACCCCATGGACTATTAAATTCTCCAGGCCAGAATACTGGCTTGGGGGATCTTCCCGACCCAGGGACCAAACCCAGGTCTCCCACACTGCAGGTGGATTCCTTACCAGCTGAGCCACAAGGGAAGCCCAAGAATACTGGAGTGGGTAGCCTATCCCTTCTCCAGGGATCTTCCCAACCCAGGAATCAAACCGAGGTCTCCTGCACTGCAGGTGAATTCTTTACCAACTGAGCTATCAGGGAAGCCCATAGTCTCTTTATATTCTCCTTGCAACTTGTTATTCTCACTCAGAATTGGTTTTGAGGTTATTCATGTTGAATATAGAGTTACTTGACCTTAAAATCCATCATAACATTGTAGTGTATGAATCAACCTATTTGTTGCCCTACAAATAGGGAGTTAGCTTCCAATTTTTCCTACTACAACAGGATTGCTGAGAGCATCCTTGCGATGTCCGTGTGCATGTGTTTGAGTTCCCTCTGGAGGTAGGCACTTAGAAGTGTAATGACTTGGTTGTAGAATTTGTACATTTTCAATTTGACTGTTATTGCCAAATTACTCATCAAAGTACTATATAGAATAAATTCTCACTCTTTTATGTAAAATGGTATAAGGCTTAAGAGCAGCGTGTGCTTAGTTGCTCAGTTGTGTCCTACTCTTTGCAGCCCCATGGGCAGAGGAGCCTGGCGGGCTACAGTCCATGGGGATTCTGCCAGCAAGAATACTGGAGTGGGTTACCATTTCTCTTTCTAGGGAATCTTCCCCACCCAGGGGTTGAATCTAAGCCTCCCGCATTACAGGTGGATTCTTTACCATCTGAGCCGCCAGTAACTCCTAATTCATTTTTTTTATTATCATGGTTCTTAGATTTTAGCTTATAGATTAAAACAATAAATAAACAAGTAAGACTCTTTCCGAACTGTTTGTGTACATGAGTATCCCTGGGTACTGGTTGCTTTTTTTAAAATGCACATTCGCTAATTCCACTTTAGATTGATTCATTTTGTCTAGGGTAATGCCACTTAAGAAATTACTACAAACTAAGAAGCTTAAAACAACACACATTTATTATCTCAGGGTTCAAGGATCAGGGGCTTGAGTTCAGGGTAGCTGAGTCCTCTGCCCCAGGTCTCATCAGGCTGAATCAAAGCTGGGACTCTGATCTCACCTGTGGTTCATGGTACTCTGGTACTGTCTTCCAAATTCATTCCCATTGTTGGCACAGCTGAGTTCCTGTGGTTGCGAGACTGGGAGCCCCATTTTCTTGCTAGGCTGTCCTCATGTCCTAGCACATGGTCCTCTCACATGGCCTCTGACTTCTTCAAAACCAGCTGAATCTCTCTCCAGGCTGCTCCAGCCATTTTGCATAACAACCTAATGACTACTCCATCATTTCACAAGTCCTGCTCACCCTCAGGGAGCAGGGGATTATTCTCGATGTGTCCACTAGGGAGCGGGAATCAGAGTCTATCTACCACAGCCCAGAGATATGTATTTTTCACAAATCCCCAGCCCTGATGTTTCTGATGACTTACAGCTTCATTTTGTGAGCACTGCTTTAGACCATCTGCAGAGAATATTTTCACTAAAGAACATTAGGGGTTATGGTTGAAGAAATATTTTCCCAATTAGAGATGGGTTTCTTTTGAATAATGTCCTACTTTTGACTAAATAGCTAAAATTCACTTTCATGTAAAGTCATTCTATATGGTAAAATCTTAATATTTTGGATACTTCTTTTAGTCTTTATTTACTTGGCTGCACCTGGTCTTAGTGTTGGCATACGGGATCTTAAATTGCGGCATGCAGGAGCTAGTCCCCTCACCAGGGATAGGAACCCGGGCCCCTGCATTGGGAATGTGGAGTCTTAGCCACTGGACCACCAGGGAAGTCCCTTGGATACTTTTAAGATGATATAAAACAGTGTTTCTCAGTGTGGTCTTTTAACCACCCATGTCTAAGAGTTGGAAGAAAAGCATCCTCATCTTGAATTTATGAAAAATATCTAATCTCCTATAATGAAGGGCAGCACCACAACTCTCTAATAAAATATGCATGTACATACTTGCATACATGTTTAAACTAGCTGTCATTGACCTCTTGGTGCCTATAAAATCCAGCCCTGAGGACTGGCGTTCCTACTGCTTGCTGAGAGCCAACTGATTTTCAGATTCCAGAATATCTCAGTATGAATTGTGGTGAGAATAACTGCACTGAAAAAAATGGCCTTATTCCAGTTATACATGGGATTTTCGTTTTGTGTTTGTATGATGACTGGATTTAAAGCTGTGATGGTTTTATTTGCCATTTAAATATCTTTGCTTTGTTTTTAAAGGATATAATTGACACTGGGAAGACAATGCAGACTTTGCTTTCCTTGGTCAAGAAGCATAAACCAAAGATGGTCAAGGTTGCAAGGTATGTATATAACATTTTGACATAAGCTACTTCATTTGAAAAAAGAGTACTTGCTTCTTTGTAAGAGTAAACTTTTTCAACTCTAGTTTTATCTTCAAAAAGTAATATAATCTCAAATAGGACTCAGTAAACGTCCTTGTAAATCATTCATCACGTTTTAAAGCCTTTCAGTGCAGTTGCCTTATCGTCTTATGTTATTAATACTTGGTTTTTCAACAATATAGTAATGATACCAACTTTTCCAGGGTAGCATGGCAGAGGGTTTGGGGCCACTTTGCAAAATTGAGACCAAGGATCCTAAAGACAAGTAAGGAGGTGGTGGGAAAGGGTAGGCCTTGAAGCTCCTTTGCTTCTACAATTGAGTGATGGAGTGGTCCTGTGTATTGCATCTTGTTTTGTAACTACATTGAAAATGGACAATCCCTGCTTCCCTTCCTTTCTTCTGAATCAGCCTCACCTCCTGGTCCTACCTATGCTGTCTGGTTTTTGCTTTATTCTACCTGTGTTTATTTTATCCCTAATTATAGTTTCACACCACCACCCCCCTCACCCCCTGCTCCCCACCGACAACTCTGAGGTCAGTTGTTAGTCCCACTTCATGGATGGGGATAGCAAGGCATAGGGAATTAACCAAAAGCACAGAGCTGGATCACTGTAAAGGTGAGATTTGAACCCAGAAACCTGACTGAGTTTATGCTGTACTATTTTAAGTGTTTTGTCGACTGACATTCCTGTGTGGATTTTTTTTTCCTTATTTTTTTTTTTTTTAATTTGACCAATCTGCAATTTTTGTGTAGGGGTCAGATAGTGATCTGCCTTTTTTCCCTAAATGATTACCTGGTTTTTATAAACCTTTCTTAAAGGAACAAAGTATTTGTTGAATATCTTTGAGTCAGAGTAAGCCTTCCACTGAGTCATATGTCTGCAGTTTGTCCTTTGGGCTTTTCTGATAGCTGGTGCAAGTTTATCATCAGGATTTGGGACAGGCATGATGAAAGTGTAGAAATGATGCATTCTAGTGCTCTAAGCAATTTCCTGTAAACCAGTCAGAGCACTTGCTTATTTCTCTACATGGTTTTAGGGTTTTAAATGTCAACCTACCGTGGTATGTACTTCTCTAGATATTCTTTTGTGCCTCTTTCCTGGAATATGCTGAGAAACTGAGAAAGACTGCCTCATGAGAGAGGTATTTCCTATTGCTGGAGGTGTGAAGTATTCAAAGAATACCTAGGTCATTTCTTAGTGATGGACTTGACCCAAGTCATTTGTTTTTCAACCTTTTTTCTTAATCTCTTCCTTGCCATTACATTTTAATATTACAGATATATTGTGCATTTGTTTGTGTAGTGTATGTGTATGTGTGCTTTATGCGTAAAGAGAGGAAACATAAAGCTTCTTCTTTTTATTCAGAGCAGGATTAAGAATGACTAGAAAGCTTTTTAACTTCAAAGTTAAATTGCAAATAAAAAAGCTATTAACTGAGAGGCATGTCAAATGCTGCAGCCACTTTGGGAAACAGTTTGGCGGTTTCTTAAGAAACTAAACCTGTGTATGCCATACAGCTCCCAACAGCTGTACACTGGGCTTTTCTCCCAGAGAAGTGCAAACTTGCATCTGCACAAAAACCCATGTATGGATGTTCATGTCAGCTGCATTTGCAATAGCTCCAAACTGGAAAGAATGAAAATGTCCTTTGGTAGGTGACTGCTTAAACTGTGGGCCACCCTACCATGGAATCCCACTCAGCCCTAAAAGGAACAAGCTACTGATCCACACAGTGACTTGGAGCAGGATCAAGAGACTGTTCAATAAAAGCCAATCTTAAAAAGGGCACAAACTGTATAATTCCATTTATACAACCTCTTAAAGTGACAAAATGATAGAAATGGAGAACAGATTAGTGTTTGCCAAGGGTTAGGAGGTGATGTCTGGAGGTGACTATAAATAAAGAGGTAGCAAGAGAAAGCCATGTGTGATGGAAAGTTCTGTATCCTGATTGTGGTGGTGGTTACATGAATCTACACATGTGATACAATTGCCTAGAACTACACATATATAAATATGAGCATGTAAAGCTGGTGAAATCTGGACAAGGTCAGTCTACCAATGTCCATGTCCTGGTTGTGGTAATCTGCTACATTATGTGAAATGTTCATTGGAGGAAACTGGAGAAAGGACACAGGGATCCTCTCTGTGCATTTTTTAGTAACTTCCAATTATTTCATTCAAATCTATAGGAACATAAGGTGCTGAGTTCCCCTGAGCTCTTAGTACAGCTTGCACTGAGTTTAATGATACCTTTTCTGGATTGTTCCTGAATGAGTTCAGGTAGATGGAAGGGGTTTTGCTGTGATCGATTTGTTATTTTCTTTCTAAATGAAAACCGAGTCCAAGTGTCTCTTCTCATTACTGGAAGGAGAATCACGAAGGACTTACTAGACTATCATCTCTTGGAGTCTAAGACTTAGGCTAGTGCTCCTCAACTTAGGCTGCACATTGTTATCACCTGAGAGTTTTTAAAAAATAATTATTAATTTATTTATTTGGCTGCCCCAGGTCCTAGCCATGGCACTCGGGATCCTTGATCCCCAGCTGCAGCATGTGGAATCATGAGTTGTGGCATTGTGAACTCCCAGCTCTGATACACAGGATCCAGTTCCCTGCCCAGAGATCAAACCCAGACTCCCTGTATTTGAAGCAGGAAGTCCCTCACCTGAGATTTTTAAAGTGCCTTCCCCTGAGCTTCAGATGTAATTGGTAAGGGGGTATGATTTGGGCATCTCAGTTCTGTTACATACTTTTTAAGGTTCCCAGATAATTCTGATGTGTAGGTTTTTTTCCAGCCCTTTTAATATACTTATCTCTGAAGGTGTGAAATCTTGAGTTTTATTGGGACTGCCCTTATCATATGTAAAGACTTTCAAAGCACCATTACAGGTTTGTTTGTTTTTTTTTAACAGCTGAAAAAATTCTGCAGGCAGCATTTGGGTTATGAAATTAGCTTTTGTAGAGTTGCCGCATCCTACCAGCAGTTTCTGTTCTCCAAAGTAAATACCTGGGGTGGGAGGCGGGAGGGGGCATTGAGAGATTCTGTTCACCTGTGGCTGATTCATGTCAATGTATGGCAAAACAAATACAGTATTGTAATTAAAAAAATATATAAATAAATAAAAATTTAAAAAAACAAAGAAAAAAAAAACAAAGTAAATACCAATTCCTTTAGGGTGGTAGTTTGTTTATTTATTTTTTGGCTAAAGTGCCTCTTTGTAAGCCACTTATTTGTGGCTTAGGGATTGTTTTCTGGGGATTTGGCACTAAGAGCCTTTATCTTATCATCTTTGCTCATTGGCATTCCCCACCCATTCATCCTCCTAGTGAGCTGCCCTTTGATGGGCATGTGGGTAGTCAGGGGGCAGCTCTCAGAACGGTCCCTTCTGTCCCAGGTGGAAATCAGTCAAGGGCCCTATCTGTAGTGCGAACTCGTTGCTGCCCCTGCCCAGGGAGCCCTGTGATGTTGCTCTCCATTTCACAGTCTTTCTTTGGGTCTGTGAAAACTGACCATAGCAGGCTAAACGGCAGATGAAACCATGTTGTAGAACACACATGTCCTCTTCTGTAATGCCCTCTGGTGTCTCCATGTGTCACATGTCACATTTTATAATTAACAGCTTGCTGGTGAAAAGGACCCCTCGAAGTGTTGGATATAGACCAGACTGTAAGTGAATTACTTTTCGTCAATCATTTAACCATCTTTAACCCAAACAAGTTTTATATGAAATGGTTTAGAGTTACTTTAGAGAATATTTACACATATTAGATTTGAAAGTGATGTTTTCTATATCTGAATGATGAATTATGGTTCTTTTTAGTTGTTGGATTTGAAATTCCAGACAAGTTTGTTGTGGGATATGCCCTTGACTATAATGAATACTTCAGGGACTTGAATGTAAGTAATGCTTCTTTTCTTCAGTCTCAGTTTTCAGAACCCATATAAAAATTTACAAAAGGGAAGACTTGTTTTCTCTTTCCAGCACCTCATAATTCGAACAGACTGATGGTTCCCATTAGTCACATAAAGCTGTAGTCAGGTACAGGCGTCCTTAGAGCTGGAACTTGGCCAGGCGAGGGTGACACTTCTTGCTGGCTCAACAGTTGAACAGCTTTAATACACAATAACCATCCCATTATTATTTCAGATGATGGATGTGATCATAAGAAAGAAAGGAACTAGTTCCTGTCTCTTAGAGTCACTCTGCTTCAAATACCCACCTCCTCCTCTGGAGGCAGGAATCTGGAGAATGCATTTGTGAGCATGGGTGAGAAAGATGGGGAAAGCACAAACACCTCTGTTGGTTTCACTAAAACCCCTGCAGCATAATACTGTTCATAGAAGACATGCCAAATATTGTTCTTGCCTTTCACTTCAGGTGATACTTTTCTAATGTAAATGTCTCAATTTTTATTTTATAGCACGTGTGTGTCATTAGTGAAACTGGAAAAGCAAAATACAAAGCCTAAGATGAGAGTTCGAGTTGAGTTTGGAAATACCTGGCATCCCAATGAAATCACCAGTGACATGATCCAATGTTCTCGTTCTGTGGCCAGCTGCTTAGTAGAGCTTATTGCATGTATCTCCTAAGAATTTGATCTGTTTTGTATTTTAGAAATGTCAGTTGCTGCATTCCCGAACTCTTCATTTGCACTACGAGCCTAAAGACTATCAGTTCCCTTTGGGTAGATTGTTATTTGACTTGTGAATGAAATATCTCTTAAACCACACCACTATTGACTGAAAATATGGAAATTGTATCTGTAAGAAACATTTAAAGAGAAGAATATATTAGTTTTTTAATTGGTATTTTAATTTTTATATATTCAGGAAAGAACAGAAGTGATTGAATATTGTTAACTATACCACTGTGTGTTTAGAAAAGTAACAAGCAGTCAGTTTCGTATCCATGACAGCGCTTAAAGGTAATGTTATGTCAGAGAAACTGTATGTCCTGGAACTTTTTAGTAGGTTACCTACATTTTCTTGCTTGTTCAGATTATTTCTGGTGAATGTTTGTCAACAGTTCCTTTTCAATACAGGTCAGTAAGTTCCAAAAACCTACCACTTTTTGAATTCTTCAGTGTAAAAATCCTTCAAATAAAGGCTGTCTCTTTAAAGGAAATATGCATACCTGTCATTTCTCTACATATTAACCTAGTTTAGTTTTCTGTTGGCTACCTTTTCCTTGTCTGTTAAATTTTAGTAGATAGTTTAATTGTAATCTTTACCAAACACAGCAAATAATGATTTTCTATTAAAACAGGTTGGAGCTAGACCTTCAGAGGCCTTAGATTTTAGACACATAGTAGATAGTTTATTATATTTTCCTATGCTAAAATAACACCACTCAGGGAATTCTCTGGCGGTCTAGTGGTTAGGACTTTGCACTTCCACTGCCAAGGGCCCAAGTTCGATCCCTGGTCATGGAAGAAAGATCCCACAAACTGAGAGGGGCAACCAAAAATAAAATAACATGGCTCTCTCTTTTGTAATTCTGTTTAATTGTTTCAGTCACAACTTCACCTACACTTCCACAGCTTTTCAAACATAGACTGCTACCTTCTCTGGGTAGAGAATACTCTATTGACTAAAGAACAACAACAAAACCTTTTGTTTTCTGGGAGCAGGAAGATAAGTTTTAAGCCAAAACTCTTCACTTGCTTCTCTGCTCCAGGTATGGTATGAACTAGCAACCTTGTAGGCCATCCAGCTATATTTGTGCCTTTAAAAGTTTGCTGTAATTCCCCATGGGGAACTTTGAATGATAATGAATAATAATGTTTTATAGTCCTAGAACTTCCTAGTTTGCAAAATATTTTCACTTTTGTTATCTCATTTGATCTTTGTGACCTGTGAGTCTGAGGTAAGTGTTACCCTGTGAGTGTAGTATCCAAGATCAGGAAGAGGATGCCTCCCAAGTCCTCTCCTCACCACGTCCCCCACCAGGTGTCCCAGGCCACCCTACTCACCACTGCATCCTGCCTCCCACTGCACGCCTGCCTCACCCTCTTCTTTCTGTTGCAGGAAGGGGGACCCCTTCCAGGGCCCGAAACTGGGCTCTTGTCTAACACTCGGAAATGAATTGTCTGAGGAGACACGTGCTGAAAAAGCAAGAGATTTTATTGGGAAAGGGCACCCGGGTGGAGAGCAGTAGGGTAAGGGAACCCAGGAGAACTGCTCTGCCTTGTGACCTGCAATGTCCGGTTTTATGGTGATGGGATTAGTTTCCGGGTGGTCTTTGGCTAATCATTCTAATTCATTCTAATTCAGAGTCTTCCCTGGTGGCGCACGCATCACTCCAGCTAAGATGGATGCTAGCGAGAGGGATTCTGGGAACTGGACAGACATGCAGTGTCTCCTTTCAACCTTTCCCAAACTCGTCCAGTTGGTGGTGGCTCATTAGTTCCATATTCCTTATCAGGATCTCCTGTCATAAAACAGTTCATGTAAATGGCTATTATTTTGCCTGGCCAGGGTGGGCGGTTTCAATCAGTGTGCTTCCCCTAACACATTTATAAGAAAGGGGAGGGGAGATACTGACAGGAATAACAGTAATTTTTAGGATAACAGCCTGTCAAGATAGAGGAAGAATATTTAAAAGGAAAATGCTGCAGGCTCCAAGACCATGCAGTCATTGAGGATTGGAGCAGATGGTCATAAATGTCACACCTCAGTAATCCCTCAGGGCTGCTCTTTCACTTCAGCCTCTTACAATAAGGAATGTTCATAAGGAAGGGAAAATGAAATTTCATTTACTTGATTTTAGGAGCGAGGGCAACACAGACTCTGTTTTAGGAATGTTGCCATCCAGGGAAATGTTGGTGCTTAAAGAAGAAAACCTCAGCAACCTGGAAAATTCATTATGTTAAAGCTTTCATATGTTCCCATATTGTGAATGCTTATAATATTCTATGAATCATACCTGTAAATATAGGTAGGTTCCCATTTTAATTCCATGTATAAAAGATTTATAGATAACCTGGGCTAGTGCCTTAATTCTTTAGCTAGGCTTAAGTTAATCAAGTAATGTCCTTCCCTGCATTTGAGATCCTAGAAATACATTGAGCACCTACAATATGCTAGGTCCTGGGAAAAATGGGCAAGGTTCCTAGTTTCACAAAGATTTCATTCTAGTTGGGGAGAGGGACAGCAAACCAAATAATTTCCAATAGTGGCAGGTTGTGAAGGACCTAAAACAGCAATGTGCTAGGGACCGGTGGGTGAGGGTTGGACGCCATATGTTAGATAAGGCAGTTAGGGAAGGTCAGTGTTGAGCTGCAACTGAATGGAAGAGAAACCAGCCTCATGAAGAGATGAGCTGATGTTGACAACCATCTGAGGGGTCGGAGGGAGAGAAGGAAAGCCAGTGTCTGAGCCAGGAGAGAAGCAGGCTCTGAGATTGGAGAGGAAGGTCAAGGCCAGACTATGGACCACCCAGTAGGCTGTGACCAGGAGGTAGATTTTCTGCATTCCACAGGCACTCCAAGGTTTTTAAGTAGAGAGAGATAAGATTGTATTTGCATTTTTAAAGACACAAGAACCTGTAAGAGCAGTTCTCAAGGTAGGTGCAGAGGCTTCAGGAATGAAACTGGCAAAGCCAGTAGTAGCTACTATTTAATAGGTTTAATATATGTCAGATGCTGTACTAAATTATTTATATACATTATCCATTCTAAGCACAGTATGAAAAGGCAAAATGATAGGATACCAAAAGAGGAACTCCCCAGGTCAGTAGGTCCCCAATATGCTACTGGAGATCAGTGGAGAAATAACTCCAGAAAGAATGAAGGGATGGAGCCAAAGCAAAAACAATACCCAGTTGTGCATGTGACTGGTGATAGAAGCAAGATCCGATGCTGTAAAGAGCAATATTGCATAGGAACCTGGAATGTCAGGTCCATGAATCAAGGCAAATTGGAAGTGGTCAAACAAGAGATGGCAAGTGTGAATGTCGACATTCTAGGAATCAGTGAACTAAAATGGACCGGAATGGGTGAATTTAACTCAGATGACCATTATATCTACTACTGTGGGCAGGAATCCCTCAGAAGAAATGGAGTGGCCATCGTGGTCAACAAGAGAGTCTGAAATGCAGTACTTGGATGCAATCTCAAAAATGACAGAATGATCTCTGTTTATCTCCAAGGCAAACCATTCAATATCACAGTAATCCAAGTCTATCCCCCAACCAGTAATGCTGAAGAAGCTGAAGTTGAATGGTTTTATGAAGACCTACAAGACCTTTTAGAACTAACACCCAAAAAGATGTCCTTTTCATTATAGGGGACTGGAATGCAAAAGTAGGAAGTCAAGAAACAAGGAGTAACAGGCAAATTTGGCCTTGGAATGCTGAATGAAGCAGGGCAAAAGACTAATAGAGTTTTGCCAAGAGAACGCACTGGTCATAGCAAAGACCCTCTTCCAACAACACAAGAGAAGATTCTACACATGGACATCACCAGATGGTCAACACCGAAATCAGATTGATTATATTCTATGCAGCCAAAGATGGAGAAGCTCTATACAGTCAACAAAAACAAGACAAGGCACTCAGATCATGAACTCCTTATTACCAAATTCAGACTTAAATTGAAGAAAGTAGGGAAAACCGCTAGACCATTCAGGTATGACCTAAATCAAATCCCTTATGATTATACAGTGGAAGTGAGAAATAGATTTAAGGGACTAGATCTGATAGAGTGCCTGATGAACTATGGAATGAGGTTCATGACATTGTACAGGAGACAGGGATCAAGACCATCCCCATGGAAAAGAAATGCAAAAAGCAAAATGGCTGTCTGGGGAGGCCTTACAAATAGCTGTGAAAAGAAGAGAGGTGAAAAACAAAAGAGAAAAGGAAAGATACAAGCATTTGAATGCAGAGTTCCAAGAATAGCAAGAAGAGATAAGAAAGCCTTCTTTAGCAATCAATGCAAAGAAATAGAAGAAAAGAACAGAATGGGAAAGACTAGAGATCTCTTCAAGAAAATTAGAGATACCAAGGGAACATTTCATGCAAAGATGGGCTCGATAAAGGACAGAAACGGTATGGACCTAACAGAAGCAGAAGATATTAAGAAGAGGTGGCAAGAATACACAGAAGAACTGTACAAAAAGATCTTCACAACCCAGATAATCATGATGATGTGATCACTTATCTAGAGCCAGACATCTTGGAATGTGAAGTCAAGTGGGCCTTAGAAAGCATCACTACAAACAAAGCTAGTAGTGGAGGTGATGGAATTCCAGTTGAGTTGTTTCAGATCCTGAAAGATGATGCTGTGAAAGTGCTGCATTCAATATGCCAGCAAATTTGGAAAACTCAGCAGTGGCCACAGGACTGGAAAAGGTCAGTTTTCATTCCAATCCCAAAGAAAGGCAATGCCAAAGAATGCTCAAACTACAACAGTTGCACTCATCTCACATGCTAGCAAAGTAATGCTCAAAATTCTCCAAGCCAGGCTTCAGCAATACATGAACCGTGAACTCCCTGATGTTCAAGTTGGTAGAAAAGGCAGAGGAACCAGAGATCAAATTGCCAACATCTGCTGGATCATCAAAAAAGCAAGAGAGTTCCAGAAAAACATCTACTTCTGCTTTATTGACTATGCCAAAGCCTTTGACTGTGTGGATCACAATAAACTGTGGAAAATTCTGAAAGAGACGGAATATCAGACCACCTAACCTGCCTCTTGAGAAATCTGTATGCAGGTCAGGAAGAAACAGTTAGAACTGGACATGGAACAACAGACTGGTTCCAAATAGGAAAAGGAGTACATCAAGGCTGTATATTGTCACCCTGCTTATTTAACTTCTATGCAGAGTATATCATGAGAAACGCTGGACTGGAAGAAACACAAGCTGGAATCAAGATTGCCAGGAGAAATATCAATAACCTTAGATATGCAGATGACACCACCCTTATGGCAGAAAGTGAAGAAGACCTCTTGATGAAAGTGAAAGAGGAGAGCAAAAACGTTGGCTTAAAGCTCAACATTCAGAAAACAAAGATCATGGCATCCGGTCCCATCACTTCATGGGAAATAGATGGGGAAACAGTGGAAACAGTGTCAGACTTTATTTTGGGGGGCTCCAAAATCACTGCAGATGGTGACTGCACCCATGAAATTAAAAGACGCTTACTCCTTGGAAAAAAGTTATGACCAACCTAGATAGCATATTGAAAAGCAGAGACATTACTTTGCCAACTAAGCTCTGTCTAGTCAAGGCTATAGTTTTTCCTGTGGTCATGTATGGATGTGAGAGTTGGACTGTGAAGAAGGCTGAGTGCTGAAGGATTGATGCTTTTGAACTGTGGTGTTGGAGAAGACTCTTGAGAGTCCCTTGGAGTGCAAGGAGAGCCAACCAGTCCATTCTGAAGGAGATCATTCCTGGGATTTCTTTGGAAGGAATGATGCTAAATCTGAGACTCCAGTACTTCGGCCACCTGATGCAAAGAGTTGACTCATTAGAAAAGACTCTGATGCTGGGAGGGATTGGGGGCAGGAGGAGAAGGGGACGACAGAGGATGAGATGGCTGGATGGCATCACAGAGTCGATGGATGTAGGTCTGAGTGAATTCCGGGAGATGGTGATGAACAGGGAGGCCTGGCGTGATGTGATTCAGGGCGTGGCAAAGAGTCGGACACGAGTGAGCTACTGAACTGAACTGAACTGAAGCACATTTCACAGAAGAGACTATCTCTGAGCTTCAGTTGCAAAAATCGTGGAGGGAAGGCTGCCATGGACAAATTGGCCATGGTTTCTTCCGTGGATTATGGCAGTAACCTCCGGTTTGATTTGATTCAAACTCCAGCTTCCATTCTTGTCCCCCTTTCCCCTGACCAACAGACACAGTCTCTCAACACAGCAGCCTAAGTGATCCTAATTTAAATCTTATCTAGAGTGAGTCTTGATAGGGCTATGTGTGTGTGAGTGAAGTCGCTCAGTCATTCCAACTCTTTGCGACCCCATGGACTGTAGCCTACCAGGCTCCTCTATCCATGGGGTTTTCCAGGCAATAGTACTGGAGTGGGTTGCCATTTCCTTCTCCAGGGGATCTTCCCAACCCAGGGATTGAACCTGGGTCTCCCGCATTGTAGACAGACGCTTTACCATCTGAGCCACCAGGAAGTCCTGGTTTTGGATGGCAGTCTTTTGAAAACTACAAATCAGATTATAGTTGACCCTTGAATAACGATGTTCACCGATGTGGACCACTTATATGCCGATGTGTTACAAAAATTACCTCCAGGGCTACACACTGTGCTGTGCATTGAATCTATGCACATGGAACTGATACCTTCTATGCGGATTTCTGACTACTTGAAGGGTCAGTGGCCCTAATCTCTGTGTTGTTCAAGCGTCAACTGTATATCGTTTGCCTTCTTAACACTTGAAAACACCAGCTATCCTCAGACCTGCAAAAGTAGGTAAGTGTTAGTTGCTCAGTCATGCCCAACTCTGCGACCCCATGGACTGCAGCCCACCAGGCTCCTCTGTCCATGAGATTTTCCAGGCAAGGATACTGGAGTGGGTTGCCATTTCCTTCTCCAGGGGATCTTCCCAACCCAGGTAAATCAGCCCCTGCCCGCTCCTCTAACTTCATTTATCCTCCGCCTCCTGTCTCACTTCACTTCACACTGCTATTCCTTCCGCCTATTATTCTGTTTCCCCAGATGAGCTCACCTATCACCTTGGTGGACCTGTCCCTGGTCTGCCTAATAGCCTCAAAGTCTCTCTCCATTACCTCTGTTTTAATCTCCTCATGGTCCTCAGCTCTGCCAAGTGGTCAGGCAGTCCCTAAATGGTAACTACTGCCATAGCTGCTAGGTGGGACTTGCCACTCTGCCATCGACTGGGGTGGGGGAGGAAACAAAGCCCAAGGTGGATGCAGAGAGTTTATTACTTCGAAAGGTAGGCCAGATCCCAGCATGACGTCAGCTTCCTGCATCCTTAGTCCCTGCAGGACGGCACCAAACCAGGGAGGACAGATGACAAGTGGTGGGTTGCCCTGTCGTGGTGGGGTTGGCTCCATACTCCAACTAAATGACTGTATCACCCTCAGTTGTACCCTCAGTGATGCAAGGTTGGAAGTCCCATGCCTCTCAGGAACCAAGGAGAGGGACCAGAAACTGCCTTCTGAGGCAGCCCCTCAAGATTGGGAGGTGGGCGACCAGTAGCCTCAGAACAGCTCCTCACAAAGCTGTTTACCATGTTCCTGGGAGGGTCACGGGGCGTTGATCTGAGACTTGGGTCTGACTGCAGTTGACCTTGCCCACATGGCCTATGGCAGAGCTGTTCCCTTACAAGCACCTGCCGAATGGAGCTTTTCCTTTATTTCCCTATTTATTGGCTGTCTCCGTGCTACACCATCAGCTCTGTGAGGGCAGGACCTGGAGTGTCTTGTTCACTGCTTTATCCCAGACCCCTACAACAGTGCCTGCCAAATTGTAGTGCCCAATAAATATTTGTTGAATAAATGATAGAAAGTTCAAAGACATATATAATATTTTAAAATTGTATCTGAATTACCTAGAATAGGAAGCAAAACATGTTCAGGTTGAACAAACCCCCAAAAAAAAAAACAAAACCCACACAAAACCCCCAAACCCTATTTATTATTAATCTTTTATTGAATTATCACTATATGCACTAGGACCATACTAAGCGTTTTGAATCTTTATGATAAACCCTATGATGGTGGGTTGTTTTTTTAATTACCCCAGTTTTGCATATAAAGAAATGCAAGCCCAAAGAGGCTACATCATTTGCCCAGGATCACACAGCTAGAAGTGGCAGATGAGGAATTTGAAAGCAGGCAATCTTCGTCCAGAACCTGGCTCTTTGTTCACTGCCACTTAACCTTTGGCACTCAGCTCTTAAGTGGAAATGAATACACTGATAGCATAGAGGAAAATATTAAGCTCATTGAAGGTAATAATTCCAAATGACTTGTACATTAGAGTGCTTTTTTGAGGTCATGGCTGATCTTTAGGAATGCAAACTGACTTCCTCTGGCACTGGGAAGTATTTTCAAAGATGATTACAGAGTTCTTCTAATGTGATCTTCAAATTTTTTTGCTGGCTTATTTTATGATCCCGTGGGCAGCTTCAGACAAAATAACTTTCTGGCATGAAGGATTGTGTGTGCTCTTTGCCATTTTTAAATGTGAATTTTATAGATACTTCAAACCACTTGAAAGAGTAATGATTTTTAATGGTTTTTCATTATTATTTGTAACTTCAAGCATTACCAATAAAAACTGCCAAATTAAGTTTCAAGTTTTCTCTTTATACAGCCTGAGTGTACATCATAATGAGCCTCCTCATTATGATTCATGACTGAAGTGACTTTCAAACTTAGTAGCTTTTCAGTAGAACTTCTCTTCTTAACACTTTTTCTCCTGTTCCTTTCATTATGACAGTATTTGAGAGTTTTGAACTTAAATCACAGGTTCATTTCTATTGCACACTTTTTGCACTGAAACATTTGCTGTGCATCTTCCCATTAGTCCCACCCTTTTTCAAGCACTTTCCTATTTCCTGACACCATGGGATATTACAGGTTTACCTTGTGTTTACCCTGCCCTGGTATGGAATCAACCATTACTTCAAGAAGCCCTGGTTCCTTTACTGGACAATGGTATTAGAAATCAAGATCCGAGGGCTAGATGTGCTTATGACTATTGGGGTGTTCTTGCTTCTAGGTCCTCCCAGTGGACAGAGCTAGGAAATACAAGCACGCATACTAACCCATGTACACACACATCTATGTTTACTTCTGTATCTGGGCTAGAATGAATCCTGTAGTTTGAGTGAGAGTGGAGACGTCAGTGTGTTTATTTCCAAATGTCTATTGTCTCCACTCTCATCCACACCACAAGATCCATTCTAACTTTCCCCTTTTCTTTTTTTTCCCTTTTCTTTATTCTTAAACTTTTTTTTTCTTTGACAGAGAGAATGTGGCTCAATTCACTAGTTTGTTCGACCCTAGTATCATAAAGTAGTTACATATGCCTATAACAGATTTATTAACCAGAGTCCAGTATTTGTGGACAGATCTTTGTCATAAGACTTACAGTATTCAGTAAAAATGCTATTTTCCACAATTACTTTAATAACGTATAATGGATTTTGATTCATTTGTTAGTGTTTATACTTCATGTATAAACTTCGTGTATAATCTCAGCTTCTCTGGTGGCTCAGACAGTAAAGCGTCTGCCTACAATGCGGAAGACCTGGGTTCAATCCCTGGGTTGAGAAGATCTCCTGGAGAAGGCAATGGCAACCCACTCCAGTACTCTTGCCTGGAAAATCCCATGGATGGAGGAGCCTGGGGTTGCAGGTTACAGTCCATGGGGTTGCAAAGAGTCGGGCACGACTGAGCGATTTCACTTTCACTTTCATACTTCCTGTGGGCCCTCCAGCTCCCAGTTGTATGGCAAAACATAAGAGTCAGAGCTATACAAAAAGGTCTACTTAGATGCTCCCTCCCCAGTCCACACTATCCTGTCTCCATAACCCCTACTTTCCACTGCTTTCCCCTCCCATCCCTTGAGGATCACCCTCGTTGTTAATGGCAGGTACATTGTTACCAAGCACTGACTATGTGTGGACACTGGGCATGCACTGCTTCATTCCTATTCACAACACCCTCTTGAGTATGCACTATTAGCCCCCTTCCAATTTTCTTAGATGAGGGAGTTGAGCTCCCAGAGAGTGGAAGGCATTTGTCTAAAGTGATATATCTGGAACATAACCAGTACTGAAACCAGGATCTGTCTGACACCAGGGATGGTGTTCAAACCACCCTTTTCTTAAAGTTATCTGGTCTTTCCTCAGTTTGGGTCTTTCTGAAACTCAGCACTTCCAAAATCACCTTTCTGAAGACATTTTGTTAACAGTTGCAACATTTGCTCTAGTTGGTCAGGTGTGGTTTAACAAGTTTCACAAGGGGCCACCTGGCCTTTTGTTGGAACTTGGGGGAAGATACTGCCTTCAGTTGAATCTGACTTCCCCACTTTCAAAATGTGTTTACGTATGTTACTTGTAAATTGGAGACATAGCAATTTCTTTAAAAAGTCACTGAGCCTTCATAGGAAACAACTGACTGGAGTCACATAAGTTAAAGAAGCAACCGCATTTGGTATTGTTGGTGTTCAACTCAGCACAAGTGCCCTACACAAGAACCTTCGAGTTGTGAACTTCTAAAGATGCGAACATCTGTGTCTGGCATACATTGTCACATGCGTGCACCCTCTACAAGTGATTGTACTTTAGTGTACTTTACTGTACAGTACTGTATAGAGTATAGTAGCACGGTATCTTTAGTTCAAGCCCAGGATGTCTGGAAGCAAGTGGAAAAGCAGCAGCGATGTAGCTGGTGCTGCTAAGACGTACCAGCTGTCGTACTGTACTACTGTGCTTTTTAAGGTACTGTTCTGTAAGATTAAAAGTATTTTATTTTTGTGTGTTTTTATGTATTATTTGTGTGAAAAGTATTGTAAGTACTATTACAATACAGTTTTTATTTTTATTACTATTACAGTACAGTACCATATAGTCAGCTGTGTTAGTTGGGTACCTAAGCTGACTTTGTTGGACTTATGAAGGCACACTTGAAATGGAAATTTTTTGTATGTGAGGGACTTATTATGGTGCCTTTCTGTGTCTCAGGCTCTGTGCTAGGTTCTTCAGAGATAGGGATGAAAGAAAATTATCCCTGCACTTGACGGAGTTAAAGTCTAGTAGGGGAGAGGGATCAAGTATATAAGCATTTGTAAAGCAAGGCAACTCTTCCTTCAGTGCTAGAAAAAGGGCACACCTAATTCAACAGGAATTCAAAGAGGAAACTCAGAAGAGGGAGGCGGAGGTGGGGGAGCATTCGGGGAGAAGCTTCAGAGAGAAACGATAATTGAAATGGAACCTGGGAGAGTGGGAAAGGTTTTGACAGGGAGATAGAGAAGAAAAAAAAGCTGAGGAAAATGTTTCAGCCATAAGGTCTGCTTGGGCAAAGTCATAGGGAAAAAGTCGCAGGGGAGTGTGGGAAATGGTGAGTAGCCTATTCTGGTTGCAAAAGGGAAGGTAGAGGAAAGTGACAAGACAAGAAGCCAGACAGGGGGACTGGACTCATCAGAATGGCCTTTCTATCAGTTAGGATGTTCTAGGCTCCCCAGTCATATTGCCCAGATCAAACTGGCTTACACAATAAGATTTGTTGACTATGTAACTGGGAAATCCAGAGGCATGACCAATTGATCCACTGCTCCACTATGATGCCAAGGACTCACGGGGTTTCCATCGCTCTACTCTGTGGTCCATAATGCCAACTTCATCCCAAGTCTGTGCCTTCTGGTGGTCAGGAATTGTTGTACAGTTGCTCAGTCATGTCCGACTCTTTGCGACCCCATGGACTGTAGCACACCAGGCTTCCCTGTCCTTCACAATCTCCCAGAGTTTGCTCAAACTCATGTCCATTAAGTTGGTGATGCTATCTAACCATCTTATCCTCTGTTGCCCCTGTCTCCTCCTGCCCACAATCTTTCCCAGCATCAGGGTCTTTTCCAATGAGGCGACTCTTTGCATCAGGTGGCCAAAGTATTGGAGCTTCAGCTTCATCATCAGTTCTTCCAATGACTATTCAGAAAAGAGGCTGACAATAGTCATGTGAGTCAATTCTCAACAGCAATGACAAATCTCTCAAGTCCCACTAGCCAGAATGGGCTCAAATGTCCCATTTCTTAATCAGTCACTGGAAATGGGGGATGGGATTGCCTTTTCCCCAGTCAAGCCTACTTTTAAAGCTAATATTATAGTTAATTTCCTTGGAACATGTTGAACAAGGTCAGGATTCAGTGAAGAAGGAATAAGGGAGAAATTTGTGCTGAGGAGGCAAAAAGTGCCAAGAAACTGTATTATGCTTGTTAAGTGAAAAATTGGAGAACTGAAAAACTTTCTGGGTTTCATAAAGCAAAAATATTCCTATGTTTCTAATCTAAGATGCTATCAATTGTTTTTATATGGATAACAATCTGGTTTCATTAACAAATAAGTTGCAAGGAAAAAAGACATAAGGGAGAAACCAATAGATAAAGAGATTCAAGAAATATCAATTAGGAACTTCCTTGGTTTGGACCCTGGGCTTCCACTGCAGGGGGCTCAGGTTCGATTCCTGGTCAGGGAACTAAGATCCCACATGTCATGCATGTGGCATGGCCAAAAAAGAGGAAGAAATATCAATCAATAGTGACATATGGTCCTCATGTGGATCCCATTTCCAATAAACTTTAAGATACACGCACATTTAAAAAGGGAGAGTTGGTGCAGAAAAAAATACACATTTATGACACTTAGGAGACAACTGGATATTTGCACACACTTGAACATACATTGATATCAAGGAATTGTTGTGGCTTTTAGAGGGCTCAGATGGTAAAGCGTCTGCCTGCAATGTGGTGGACCCGGGTTCGATCCCTGGGTTGGGCAAATCCCTGGAGAAGGAAATGGCAACCCCCTCCAGTACCCTTGCCTGGAAAATCCTGTGGACAGAGGAGCCTGGTAGGCTACAGTCCATGGAGTTGCAAAGAGTGAGACACGACTCAGCAACTTCACTTTAGAATATGAAATAATATACTGTGGTTATTTTTAAAAAATAACCTGTCTTTTAGAAATACAATAATATTCAATTATCTATAGACAAAAAGCCTTTATTTCAAAATAATATGGGAGTGGGGGAAATAATAGGTGGGGGTGTGAAAGCAAGATTGACCATGAGCTGATGATCATTGAAGCAGGGTGATGGATCTGTTGTACGTTTTTATATGTTGGAAATTTTCCATTATAAAACTTTTTTTTTTTAATGAAAGGAAGAAAAACAAGATATCCGGATAAGCCTAACTGAGAAGGTGACATTTGCTATGGAATGCTCAGCATGTACAGGACCCCTGTCACCATCTGGCAATAAAAATACTAAAAACATAGTCTAGGGGCTGTTGTGACAGATTAAATATGGCCAAGAATTCTTCTCTAATCCTACCCATCAAGAAGTGGAGAAAATTCCCCTCCTCCTGAATCTGGGCTGGCCTTAGAGACTTGCTTGAGCAATAGACTACAGCAGGGTGACATTCCAGACTTCTAGACTAAGTCAAAAGAAGTCTTATAGCTTTATTTGGCTTTCTTGGGACACTGAGAGCCCTGAGGTACCCTAGGAAAAGTCTGACTATCCAGAGTCAGTTATTCAGGAGGTTTGGCTCCAGTAAACAGTCCCAGCTGAACCCAGCCTTCTACCTATCCATCTCCACCAAGCCTCCAGATTTGTGCAGAGCCCATGTAGGCCTTCCAGCCCAGCCCATCCACTCTTTGTAATAGAAGAATCTCTTACCAGAACCCTGCTTGAATTCCTGACACACGGAATCATGAGATATAATTAAATGCTTGATGCTTTAAATCACTGTTTTGAGACAGGTTTTCAGGCAGCAAGAAGTGGCCAGAATAGAGCTAGATACATATGTGACAAGCAAGAGAAGAATAATCACGAAAGTCAGAACAGTGTTTCTTGGTGGCAGGGGATGGGGTGCAGGTAGGCAGACGCAGTGGGCATGACATGGTGTTGGACATAAGTGGATTCAAAGGTATCCACAGGGCCTAGCTCCAAGACTGGGTGTTGTGGCAGGTTCTTAAGTGTGCATTTTAATTTTATACACACAGAATATCTTAGGTACTGAATATTACATGATAAGAGACTTTTAAAAAGGTCTCAAGCAAGAATGGGAAAATAAAAAAATTTTCTAAACTTGAGTGGTTGTTACATGGGCATCTGAATTATGATTCTCTATACATTTGAAATATCATACAATAATAGAATATTTTGAAATTAAAAGGATTTCTATGAGGACAAAAACACATAATATATATACATGTAAGTGTAAGAGGCATGAAAACATGAGTTCCCCAAGTTTTTGTGTGTTTTTAAATTAATCAATTAATTATTGGAGGTTCTTGATCTGCGTTGCTGCTGTGGGCTTTCTCTAGTTGCAGCAAGCAGGAGCTAATCTTCGTTGCAAGGCACAGGCTCTAGGGTGCATGGGCTTCAGCAGTTGTGGTCTGTGGGCTCAATAGTTGTGGCTCCTGGGCTCTAGAGCACAGGCTCAGTAGTTGTGGCGCATGGGCTTAGTTGCCCTACAGCCTATGGGATCTTCCTAGAACAGGGATCAAACCTGTGTCCCCTGCACTGGCAGGCAGATTCTAATCTACTGGTCCACCAGAGAAGTCCAGTTCCCTAGTTTTAATGATTGCTGTCTCAGGGAAGTTCTTGCACATTTTTACTGTGGTATATATATACACAGCATAAAACATGCCACATTAACTATTTGTAAGTGTAGAATTCAGTGGCATGAAGCACATTCACATTGTTGTGCAATCACATCACCATCATCCATCTCCAGAACTTTTTCATCTTCCAAAACTGAAACTCTGTACTCATTAAACAATAGTTCCCCAGTCTTTCCTTCCCCTAGCCCTTGGCAGCCAGCATTCTACTTTCTGTCTCTATGAATTTAATTCCTCTAGATCCCCTATGTAAGTGGAATCATACAGTGTTTGTCCTTTTGTGACTGGCTTATGTCTGTTACCATAATGTCTGCAAGGTTTATCCATGTAGCACGTGTCAGAATTTCCTTTTTAAGGCTGAATAATATTCCATCACATGTATATATAGCCTTTTTGTATATCCATCCATCCACTGATGGTCATTGGGTGTCATGGACTGAATTGTGTCTCCTCAAAATTCATAATCCCTAATATGACTGCATTTGAGATAGGACTTTGAAGAGGTAATGGAGTTAATGAAGTCATGGGTATAAGACCCTAGTCCAAGAAACTGAGTGCAAAAGGCCTATGTGAAGACACAGCAAGAAGGTGGCCATCTATCAGCCAACGAGAGAGGTCTCAAGAGAAACCAACTCTACTGACAGCTTGATCTTAGACTTCCAGCCTCCAAAACTGAGAAAAGAAATTTCTGCTATTTAAGTCACCCAGTCTGTAGCATTTTGTTATGGCAGCCCTTAGCAAATTAACACACTTGGGTTTACTTCTACCTTTTGGCTATTGTGAATAAGGTTGCTATGCACATGGGTATACAAATATCCATTTGTGTCTGCTTTCAATTCTTTTAGGTATATATTCAGAAATGGAATTGATGTTTACTATATAATTTTGTTAACTTTTTTTGGAAGAACTGCCATCCTGCTTTACACAATGACTCCACCATTTTATATTCCCACCAAAAATGGATAAGGGTTGCAAACTTTCCACATCCTCACCAATACTTGTTATTGTTTGTTTTCTTGATAACAGCCATTCTCACAGATCTGAAGTATCAATAGCATTGCACTGTGGTTTTGATTTGCATTTTTCTTATGATTAGTGATGTCGAGCATCTTTTCCTCTGTTTATTAGCTATTTGTATATCTTCTTTATCAAGCCCATCTTTGCATGAAATGTTCCCTTGGTATCTCTAATTTTCTTGAAGAGATCTCTAGTCTTTCCCATTCTGTTGTTTTCCTCTATTTCTTTGCATTGATGGCTGAGGAAGGCTTTCTTATCTCTTCTTGCTATTCTTTGGAACTCTGCATTCAGATGCTTATATCTTTCCTTTTCTTCTTTGCTTTTTGCTTCTCTTCTTTTCACAGCTATTTGTAAGGCCTCCCCAGACAGCCATTTTGCTTTTTGCATTTCTTTTCCATGGGGATGGTCTTGATCCCTGTCTCCTGTACAGTGTCATGAACCTCCGTCCATAGTTCAACAGGCACTCTATCTATCAGATCTAGTCCCTTAAATCTATTTCTCACTTCCACTGTATAATCATAAGGGATTTGATTAAGGTCATACTTGAATGGTCTAGTGGTTTTCTCCACTTTCTTCAATTTCAGTCTTAATTTGGCAATAAGGAGCTCATGATCTGAGCCACAGTCAGCTCCTGGTCTTGTTTTTGCTGACTATATAGAGCTTCTCCATCTTTGGCTGCAAAGAATATAATCAATCTGATTTTGGTGTTGACCATCTGGTGATGTCCATGTGTAGAGTCTTCTCTTGTGTTGTTGGAAGAGGGTCTTTGCTATGACCAGTGCGTTCTCTTGTCAAAATTTTATTAGTCTTTGCCCTGCTTCATTCCACATTCCAAGGCCAAATTTGCCTGTTACTCCAGGTGTTTCTTGACTTCCTACTTTTGCATTCCAGTCCCATATAATGAAAAGGACATCTTTTTTGGGTGTTAGTTCTAAAAGGTCTTGTAGGTCTTCATAGAACCGTTCAACTTCAGCTTCTTCAGCGTTACTGGTTGGGGAACAGACTTGGATTACTGTGATACTGAATGGTTTGTCTTGGAAACGAATAGAGATCATTCTGTCATTTTTGAAATTGCATCCAAGTACTGCATTTTGGACTCTTTTGTTGACCATGATGGCTACTCCATTTCTTCTAAGGAGTAGAGGAAATTCCATCTACTCAAGGCTATGGTTTTTCCATTGGTCATGTATGGATGCGAGAGTTGGACTGTGAAGAAGGCTGAGTGCCAAAGAATTGATGCTTTTTAACTGTGGTGTTGGAGAAGACTCTTGAGAGTCCCTTGGACTTCAAGGAGATCCAACCAGTCCATTCTAAAGGAGATCAGCCCTGGGTGTTCTTTGGAAGGAATGATGCTAAAGCTGAAACTCCAGTACTTTGGCCACCTGATGCGAAGAGTTGACTCATTGGAAAAGATTCTGATGCTAGGAGGGATTTGGGGCAGGAGGAAAAGGGGATGACCGAGGATGAGATGGCTGGATGGCATCACGGACTCGACGGACGTGAGTTTGAGTGAACTCCGGGAGTTGGTGATGAACAGGGAGGCCTGGCGTGCTGTGATTCATGGGATTGCAAAGAGTCGGACACAACTGAGCGACTGAACTGAACTAAACTGATATCTTCTTCGGAGAAATGTCTATTCAAGTCCTTTGCCCATTTTTAATCAAGTTGTTTATTTTATTTTTGAACTTTTATGTATATATCTGAATGTTTATGGGGTTTCCCAAGTGGCTCAGTGGTAAAGAATCTGCCTGCCAATGCAGGAGATGCAGGTCCAGTCCCTGGGTTGGGACGATCTCCTGGAGGAGAAAATGGCAACCCACTCCAGTATTCTTGCCTGGAGAATCTCATGGACAGAGGAGTCTGGTGGGCTACAGTACATGGGGTCTCAAAGAGTCAGACATGACTGACCAGCTGAGCATCCATGATAAAATTGTATAATCAGAAAAAAAAGAAACTATTTGCATTGTAGCCAAAACAGAGAAAGAAGAAAATAATTTTTAAATAAAGCTAACAGTCTGTGATTTTTCCTCTTTTCAATTATTTTTCAATCTTTCTGATTACATCAAGAAGAAAACCTTGTTTGTGCTCCTATAGATTTTAATGCTCTCTGATTTTTAAAAATGGAGAAATTAGAGAAAATTCTATCCAAACACAATCATAGTGCATAGTATTTTTCATCCTAATTTTAATCATACTTTATATGTGACCATGACATTTTTGGGGGCTTAGCTTTGTGCCTTCCCTGGTGACTCAGACTGTAAAAGAATCTGCCTGCAATACAGGCAGACTCAGATTTTATCTTTGGGTCTGGAAGGTCCCCTGGAGAGCAGAATGGCTGCCCACTCTAGTATTCTTGTTTGGAGAATTCCATGGACAGAGGAGCCAGGTGGGCTACAATCCATGGGGTCACAAACAGTTGGACACAACAGAGCAACTAACACTAACATTTGTGTGCTATACACATTCCCAGGCTATTGCATGAGAAAACCAACATGTATCTACTGACAGAACTGAATTTATGTGCTCACCTCCACTTCCTCCCTACCCCTGGCATCTGAGCAAGGTTCAGTTCCCACTGAGTGTCCATTTCCAACAACATGGGGTAGGTTGATAGTCAATAAATGACAATTCTTATTATAATTGTTACACAGATTTTATTACCAATCTTCTTAATAGCTGTATATTATAATTATTTTTAAATATCTATTTTTGGCTGTACTGGGTCCTTGTTGCTGCACAGGGGTTTTCTCTAGCTTCTCATCACAGTGACTTCTGTGTGGAGCCTGGGATCTAGGTGCATGCGCTTTAGTAGGTGTGGTAGGTGGGCTCAGTTGCTCCAAAACATGTGGGATCTTCCTGGACCAAGGATCGAACCAGTGTCCCTTGTATTGCAAGGTGGATTCTTAGCCACTGGACCGCCAGGGAAGCCCTTAACAGCTGTATATTATTTTTAAGACAGTACCTATTGCAAAATCAAAATAGTTTTTTTTCTTCCCTGTGGTTTCTAGAGGGCCCTGACTTAGAGCAGGTCCTTTCACAGTTCAACTGAGATAGGCTAAAACTTCCAAAGTAGGGTCTTTGTTTTACTCATACCCTCAATCGTGGGATTTTTAAAAGTAACCAGAGTGATTAATTTGTTAATCAAAATAGCATTATCATTTTTCTGGATATACAAGAAGGTATGAAGAGCCTTGGAAACGGCAAGTAAGTGAGTAAACATAAAAGACTGTGTTTTCTTCTTGTCATTTACTTAAAAGATAAATGATGATAAAATAAACAATAGAAACTGTCAGCTGGGGTTTATAAGACTTGTAGAAGTAAAAGATATGACAATGATTGCTCAGAGAACAGGAGGGCAAGTGTATGGAATTACTGTGTTGTTAAGGTTCTTAGATTTGTGAAGTATCACACATAAGATGAGAAGGGAAAGCTGGAAGTCTGATGTTTTGTCTCTGTATCAATAATGACTCTCAATAGACTTTCTAAGTTAAGAATGCATGTTGTTAACCCTAGAGAAACTTAAAAATTAACAAAAAGAAGTAAAGCTAAGAAGACAATAGAGAAAATTACATCATCATAAAGAAATATTAATCCAAGGAAGGCAGGAAATTCCCAAATATTAGAAAACTAACACATTTCTAAATAACCCACAGATCAAAGAAGCTATGTGAGATATTAGACTTACAAACAAGTAAAATCCTGTGGTAACACCACTCTTTCCTGATTTAAAAATTTTAAATATTTCCTATTGACTGCCTCTGTCCCATCTCTTGTGCTCTCTCTCTCCCTCCCTCTTCCTCACCTCTCCCTCTTTCCTTGATTTTCTTCAAATCTTTGGCTAAATATTTTCATACTATCCAATAACTTTTTTTTTTTTTTGCCTGTGCCGTGTGGCTTGTGGGATTTTAGTTCCCCAACCAGGGATTGAACCTGTGCCCTAGGCAGTGAAAGTGCCAAGGCCTAACCACTGGACTGCAGAGGAATTCTCAATTTCCAGTAACTTTGTATGACAACTTTCAACTCAATTTTTCATATGGGAAATACGTTAGAGAATCTATCAACTCCACTCTATTTTTTTTTCCTGCTCTACTTTTTTCCTCCTGAAAACAACCCTCTTGAGGCCTTCCAGTTCCTGCTCCAACCTGAACTGGTAGCTCTCAAGGTCTGGTGTACAGATTTCATCCTGGCATCCTCCTTCCCTATTGCTGTGGGAATTTCCTTTGTATTTCACCTGTGTTACATTCTTTATTTGATGGATCCCATGTCTTTGTCTTAATTGGTTTACTCTCACGTTCTTTTTTTTTTTTTTAATCTTCTATGATTTGTTTTATGGTTTTCAGCTTCCTGCTACAGTTGTAAAGCTTGGCATTTCCCCTCTGAACAAAATACACATCACTGTTTTACAATCATGGTTGAAAATTGTGGTGCTGGGAGTTCTGCTTTAATTTGTATTGGCTATCATTTCTACTGGTTCTTGCTCATCATAGTGTCTAAAAACTTTAGGAGTTTGATTATGTGTTGGACATAACTTTTTAAATGAAGCCTAAGATACTGTTCTATACCTCCAAAAGTTTGTATTAGTTTTTCCGAGGTGCCTGGGACTGCTAGCTATCTGAAATACACTGAATACAATTTCAGGGCCTGAGGTTTTGGGGATTACTCGGAAGAATGGAAGGCAGGCTACACTGTGTGTGAAAGCTGGTTTATTTCCAAGCCATCCTTACTCCTAGGCTACAGTTTTTCCAGATACCAGCCCAAGACAGGTGATGATTTACCAAAATCTTTGTTGTGGCCTGACCCTGGACTCTGACTTTTGTTCCCTACCCATTGGAGGTCACTGGAAATGTTCAGTCTCTTGGCTTCTTCTTTCTGATTGGAAAATCTCCTTGAACCAAAGTGACCCCAAGAGCTGGTCTCATCTCTCCTGGATCTTGGCTCACTACTGTTTATCTTGTTAAGTGTTTCATGCTTTTAAGGATATTTTAAAATTATGTTATCCACTTTCTTTGATGTCTTCAGCAGGAGTGTTGGTCCAAATGACCTAGCCTGCCATGTGCAGAAGCTGAAGTTTCTCGTTCTCATTTTGGTGGCATATAGCCTCCAGAAGCTTCCTGAGAAAGGAAGCAACTTTTTTGAGACCCTGCATGTTTGCAAATGTTTATATTCTCTCCTCATGCTCAATTGTTGCTTTAGCTGCATACAGAATTCTAAGTTGGATCTTAATTTTCCTTCAGAATATTGTTTCCTGTCATCTAGCTGTCTGTTTTCCTCTTGAAAAATCCAAAGTCATCCTGGTTTCTGATTTTTTGCATGTAGTCTATTTTTTTTTCTCCTGGAAGCTCCTAGAATCTTTTCTTTATCTTTCCGTTTAAAATTTTCATGATGAGGTGCCTTGATGTGGGGCTTTTTCATTCAGTATGCTGGGCACACATTGTATTCTGCCAAACAGGAGATTCATGTCCTTCAGTTCTGGACATTTTTCTATATTATTTCTTTGATAATATCCTCTCCCCATTTATTTTTTTCTGGCTCTCTTTCTAGAAACATCTATGATTTGTCTCTTGGAACAGTCCTCTAATGCTTTTTCCTTTTCTTTTCTATTTTCCTACTCTGCCTTTTTGTTCTACTCTGAGAGATGCCTTAAACTTTTCATTCCTTGTTCTTTAAATGCTCCTCCTTTTCTTCTTGAAGAATGCATAAATTATGTTTCTGGAGATACGGTGGATTTTTCAAAGTTGTGTTCTGCTCTGTGCATTGTTTCCGTTATTAGCGTTTCTTTTTTTCCATGTTAGTTTTAGTCTTAAGGCTTTTTGCTACTGTCTCAGCCAGTGCCAGGACTCGGGAGAGGCAAACAGGACACCCTGGGCGCCTCCCTTGGCTCACTCTCATCCCAGCTCTGGGCCCTGATCCACATTTACGGAGGAGACACTAACGTGCTGACTGAAAGCTTTGTGACCTGTGTCAGGCCTGTCCACTGGCTCCAGTCTAGAACAGCTGGACCAGCACACAGGCTTTTCATTCTGGTGTCTTCAAATGGAGACTATTTTAATTTGCATTCCCTCAAAAGCAGAGGCTCAGAAAAAAAAATTGAGAGCAGGTAGTTTATTTGGGAGTTGATCTCAGGAAGTTGGAATGAGGGAGCTAAGAGAGTGACACAGGGCAAGAGGAAAAGCCAATATAACCAAGTGTTATTGAGGTCACCCTTGTGGGAAACATGAGTTTTATTCCACCCGGGGCCTCCCTAGAAGCTTTCAGAGACCTTCCAGAATTGACCACTGAAGAACAGGAAGCTTCAGCCTTTAAACACCAGCTCCCATCTCCCTGTTGGGTGAGGGTAAAGCCTTACTAACCCTTAATAAAGTCTTATTAACCCTGGGGTGTTAATTGACCACACTTACAAGCTACTTTTATAAGTAGCTCCTATAGCCTCTTAGTCCACTGGGGCTGCAATAACAAAGTGCCACAAACTGAGGGGCTTATCAAAAACGGACATTCTTTGCTCACAATTCTAGGGCCTGGGAAGTGCAGCATCATGAGGTGTGTGCCTCCTGATTCATAGACTAGCCTTTTCCACTGTGTCCTCAGCTGGCAGAAGGGGGAAGGGACCTTTCTCCAGCCTCTTCCATGAGGTTCAGTTCAGTTGCTCGGTCATGTCCAACTCTTTGCAACCCCAAGGACTGCAGCATTCCAGGCTTTCCTGCACATCACCAACTCCCAGAGCTTGCTCAAACTCATGTCCATCAAGGCGGTGATGCCATCCAACCATCTCATCCTCTGCTGTACCCTTCTCCTTCTGCCCTCAATCTTTTCCAGCATCAGGATCTTTCCCAATGAGTCAGTTCTTTTGCATCAGGTGGCCAAAGTATTGAAGCTTCAGCTTCAGCATCAGTCCTGATGAATATTCAAGACTGATTTCCTTTAGGATGGACTGGTTTGATCTCTTTACAGGCAAAGGAACTTTCAAGAGTCTTCTCCAACACCACAGTTAGAAAGCATCAATTCTTCAGCTCTCAGTTTTCTTTATGAGGTTACTACTTTCATTCCTGAGGACAGTTCCACCCTCAGGACCTAATCGCCTCCCACCCTGACCTAATCAGCCTCATCCCCCAATACCATCACCTTGAGGGTTAGGTTTCAACATATAAATTTTCAGGAGTGGAGACATAAACATTCACACCATAAAACACACAGCATTAGCGAAGGCCTTGGAACTGAAAGCAAAGAGAGACCTAATACGCTCTAAAGGTCAAACACTGCCAATATGAGCTGAGTCTGATCTCTTACAAAACAGTGCACTTATGTAACTGAAATCAGAGGTGCCCCAAAGGTAAGGGACAGGAGGCACCAGAGGTGTCTACTACATAGAATAAAATCCCACCTGTTGTCTGGGGGACATAATCCCAGTTGCCAGCATTCTGGGAGCTCAGTGGGAAAGACAGGTTGGGGTGATGGTAATGTAGTTCTCATTCATTTGGACTTTCAGTTAATCTTTTCCATTTTGGTTTGGTGAATAGCTCCCATTCTCAGTTGTGTCAAGTGTTACCAAGGGCAGATCCTCTAGAATTCACCCTACCCTCCATATTGATGCTTTCCTTAACCCACTTGGGCCAAGATGCCCCACATGTGTCAGGTTACCCCTCCACATGGATGTGTGCTCACAGGTCGGCAGCGCTGCGCTGAGGTTTGTTTCCCGGGGAGGTCGCAGACAGAGTTTCCAGCTCCGGTGTCTTGCATCCCCTTCCAAGTACCATCCAAGTACCAAAAAGCATCGGGGGCGGAGGGCTTAAACACCCCTGGGCAGTCGTCAGTCAGCCTTTGGTCCTGGTGGTTGACCCTGGGGGAGCTGGGAGGCCTGACCTTTCTCCCCCAGATTCCACCGCCAGGTATACTGGGGTAATACAAGCAGGTCCATCCCCGAGTCTTCTGGGAGGGAATCTGACAGAGTTCTGGGGCAGAGCGCATCCCCACCATTATTGGGGGAGGTGGGAACCCCCTGGGAGCCTGCAGGATGTCCCAGCAGGGCCAACGCCTTGTTAATTCTGACCTGTCCAGAGTCTGATCTCTTACTGGAGGTCAAGAGACACTCTCCCAGGATGCGTTGGGCCAGAGGGGCTCCCCGGCTGCTGGGACCCTGGGAATAAAACTGGGAAGACTCTAACTGTGGATGACTCTGCTGTTGGGCCCTTGAAGAATGTGGCTAGCTGCCAGAATTAATGTCTGTATGAGTTTGATTACTCATAAAAGCATATAACTCATATAAGTAGTGAAGTGGTAGCACAATCGTGTCCGACTCTTTGCGACCCCATGGACTGTAGCCCACCAGGCTTCTCCATCCGTGGGATTCTCCAGGCAAGAATACTGGAGTGGGTTGCCATTTCTTTCTCCAGGGGATCTTCCCAACCCAGGGATCGAACCCGGGTCTGTTGCATTGCAGGCAGACGCTTTAACCTCTGAGCTACCATATTTGCCCCTTTGTGTCTGGCTTATTTCACTTAGGATAAAGGCTTCAAGATTCATCCATGTTGTAGCCTGTGTTAGAATTTCCTTTCTTTTAAAGGCTGAATGGTGGTTTATTCCCTAAGTCATATCTGACTCTTCGCGACCCCATGGACTGTAGCCCAGCAGGCTCCTCTGTCCATGAGATTTTCCAGGCAAGAATACGTGAGTGAGTTGCCATTTCCTTCTCCAGGGAATCTTTCCGACCTAGGGATCGAACCTGCATCTCCTGCATTGCAGGCAGATTCTTTACCAACTGAGCTACCAGGGAAGCCCAAATAATATTCCATTAAAGGCTGAATAACAGTCTATTATATGGATATATCACATTTTCTTTATCTATGTATCTGTAGATGAATATTTGTATTATGTACACATTTTGGCTATTGTGAATAATACTGCTATGAACACAGACTGGTGTACACATATCTATTTGAATCTGCTTTCTTTTGTATATATATGCAAAGGTGGGATTGCTGGATAACATGGTAATTCTATGTTTAATTTTGAGGAATTTCCAGGTGATTGTCCACAGCAGCTATACCATTCTATAAGAAATACACAAGTGTTCCAATTTCTCCATATCCTTGCCAATACTAATTATTTTTTTTTCCATAGTAGCCATCCTAATGGGTGTGACATACATTTATTTTTTAAGTATAATTTGATTTCACATGAAATTAAAAGACATTTGATCCTTGGAAGGAAAGCTATGACAAACCTAGACAACATATTAAAAGCAGAGACATCACTTTGTGACAAAGGTCCGTATAGTCAAAGCTATTGTTTTTACAGTAATCATGTATGGATGTGAGAGGTGGACTGCAAAGAAGGGTGAGCACTGAAGAACTGATGCCTTCGGATTGTGGTACTGGAGAAGACTCTTGAGAGCCCCCTGGACAACAAGGAGATCAAACTAGTCAGTTCTAAAGGAAATAAACTCTGAATATTCATTGGAAGGACTGATGCTGAAACTGAAGCTCCAATACTTTGGCCACCTGATCCGAAGAGCTGTCTCATTGGAAAAGACCCTGATGCTGGGAAAGATTGAAGGCAAAAGGAGAAGGGGACGACAGAGGATGAGATGGTTAGATAACATCACTGACTCAATGGACCTGAGTTTGAGCAAACTCTGGAAGATAGTGAAGGGCAGGGAAACTGGTGTGCAGAGCATGTCCAAAGAATTGGACATGACTTAGCGACTGAACAGCAACAACAGCAACAGCAACATGGTAAACACAAAACCATTTCTGCTTGCCATGAAAAAGAAGCTAAAAACAATCGTAGTACTAAATTTAAAAAAAATAAAAAAAATTCCCCTTTACTGTCTAACCAGCTGTGCTCTCAGGTTACCTGAGCCAGGAATGCAGCAGTGCAGGGTTCCCTCTTCCTCTCTCCCCTGAGTCCTTCCCCATCCGCACTTTTGGTTCTAGAGCTGAACAGCGCACCAGACTTATGCTACAAGAATTGATAAATCAATAAACATTTCCAAGAGGGAGTACCCTGCTTATGGGTTGCTAGAGAACAAACCACCCCAAAACTTAGTCTCTTAAGACAATGAAAATTGTTGATTTTGCTCAGGAATCTGCAGTTTGGCGGAGATGACTTGTGATATCCAGGGACTTGGCTGGGGTGACCTAAACTGCTGGGAGCTGGAACAATTAGGGGCAGCCTGGGAATCTCATTCTCTCCATATTGGAGTCTTAGGGCCTCTCCATGGCATCTCTTCACATGGTTTCTCCAGAACAACTGGACTCATACGTGGAAGCATGAGGCTCCAAGAGGCCCAGGTGGAAGCTGCAAGGCCACTTCTGCCACCCAGGGCAGCAAGGCACTGAGGCCAGCCCAGATTTGAGGGGAGAGGACATAGACCTCATATCCCAGTGGGAGCCATGTGTCAAAGAATTTGTGGCCCTCTTTAATCCATCCAAGGGAGAAATGTTTGTCTCACAGGGCCTCTCTACACAGAAGCCAGTGAGTATGGAGCAGTGGCAAAATGATGCTGTAACCCTGGGGAGACAGAGGTCTCAGAGAGGGAGATGAGAGGGTGGTGGGGTGAGGCTGTTTTTTCTTTTTTGGTTGCCCCTGGGAGGCAGATTCTCACAAGCTAAGAGCTGAAAAGAATCATCAAGCAGCAGTTTGCCCCATCTGCTGGATTTCTGGTGTGTTCATGATTGCCTTTGAACTCTTTCTGCTTCTGGACTGAGCTCCAGTGCCTTTTCAGTCTTTGTGGGGTGTAACAGCACTATTTTATATACCCATGGCATGAAATAAATGGAGGCAATACCAGGATGTTGTGACAGGCTGGACTGTGGCTTTAATGCTTCATGTGCTGGAGCAAGTGTGGGAACCAGATGCAGCTTAGCAGGCAAGTCTCTCTGGAGCTTTATAAAGAGCATATTCAGTTCCAAGTAACCAGAGCCCAGAATCGCAATATAATGCTGCTTTGATTTTATAAGTATTTTGTCTTATATCAGGAGCCCTTTCAACTTGGCTGTGACAACAGCTCCTTTGGTGCCCTCCAGTCAAGTAGGTAACAATGTATTTTATCACAAGATACTTTTGAAAATGGGAGGATGTTGCTGATGATTATGGCAATAACATAGGCTGAAACCAGGACTGTCCCAGGAAAAGGACTTGAGCATTACCCCTCAGTCATCTCCACAATCAGTCTCATCAAATAACTGGGGTGGAGCACCCTCTCTGCAGTGTCAGGCACAGGGCTAGGCTCTGTGGGGGGAAGTAGCATAGGGGAGCCTGGCTTTGGTCTTCAGACAGCTTCCTACTGACCTGTAGGAGGATCACCTGAAAAAAAAAAAGCCACCTCTGCTATGAGCAAGTGCCTGGATACGAGAGTGGCAGGAGCCCAAAGGAGGTTCTACCTGGGTGGGGCAGTCAAGGGAGTCTTCTAGAGAATGAAGCACTTGGGATGGGTCTTAGGTGGGTGGGTTGGGGCAGGGAGAGGGCAGCCTAGATGGCAGCTCCTGTGGGCCTTCCCTTCAGCTATTATGTTCTGGTCAGTGGCATCTGCACTTCACGTGCAGACAGCTGTCATTGTACTGCAAATGGGCAAAGGGCAGGCAAATGGAGCAGCCCAGGCAAGGCACAACCACATAACCAGAAGGAGTGGGGGGTGGTGGGAGGGCCAGAAGAGCTGGGCCTGGAACACTTCTTGGAAGCAGTTTATTTTCCTTTGAAGTTGACTTTCATCACAGGAACCATGACATTCTCTTCATGAGGGTATCTCAAAAATGGAGCAAATTGGAGCCCCAGCCATTCCAGTCTTTTCATAGGCACTGCTTCCAGCCAGGCCTGCTGTGAAAGATCACATGAGCCCCTGCTCAAGAAATTTCAGACTCCTTTGTTTATAGTATAGACTCTCTCTCTCTGGTCCTTATGCTTAGCATGTACATTCTTCCGCAATCTGTTGCAAGTGACAGAAGCACAACTCAATCTAGAATGTAAATTCCATGAGAGCATTGTTTACTGCTCTATGTCCAGGCCCTAGGATGGTGCCTGGCACCTAGAAGGTGCTCAGTAAGTATTTTTCTAACAAATCAAATGAAACCACCTTAAACAAAAAAGGAACAGACCATACGTGCTCCTAACCTGGGATCGGACTAAAGCTAGGTCATTTGCCTCCCTCCCCTTCCCCCACTGCTCCTCCCCCTTCCTGCTGTGTTTCTAAGTGTTTCTAGGTGCATGCTGTTGTCATTCTCTCCTGCTGAAGATGGACTTCCTCCCAGTGATGGACACGGAAGTCCAAGGTGGGTAAGAGCATAGCCACATACAGCCTCAAGCTTATAAACTGCAAGAAAGACTTTTCATTTCAGGATTAACCCACCCTTACTCCCCGTCAGAGAAGTATTCTCATTGATTAGGCTGGGGTCACATGAGATTTTTAGAGTATAATTGATGTGTATGTAAAGGGACATGGGGTACTATGGGACTGGCCTGACCTGGGTCCTGTGCCTGATATGGGGTTCTAGCAGTTTCCTAGGGTGAGCAGCAGTCACCTTAAAGGGCAGAGCAGGGCAGCTGTTATCAGAAGTCAAGGGTCCTGGAACTGGCAGGAAAAATAAGCAGAAAGCCAAATGTCTAGAGACAAATGCATAAATCCTCCCTCGGAATAAGACTGGGATGGAAGATGTGGGGCAGCCCACAGGAGACTGCAACAAATTTGAAATGATTTTGAGATCTCAGTTTTGTCTTTCTGAATCTGTGCTTAACAGCAAAACAGTGCTTTAAATGACCCATTGTTGAATCAAATCTTTCTCTTGGAAGTTGTGTCATCTGTATTCCGTGGCTTTTTGCACCCCTTGGGACAATGTCTTATCCCCTCTAAGGTCCCATAGCCCACACTGAAAACCTAGACTTAACCTTAGCAATTTCCCCTAGACCTGCCTCCCTGACTGCCCTAGTGCCACAGCACGCCCACCCTGCCTGTGCCTGCGCTGGGTCACTTTCCCCCACCTAGAGTGTCCTCATGTGCCTCTCTGCCTCTTCTGGCTCCATCTACCTTTGTAGATGTTCATCAAGCCCCACATCCTATCTTGCATCTTCCTGAGTCGCCCTCTCTGTCCTTTAGACGCAATGAATTACAGTGGAAAGAGCCCTGAAGATCAAGTTCTAACGTCACCACCAATTCTTTGCAAGTTGCGACCCTCTCTGCAAGTTATTTCCTCTCTCTCAGCAACTCGGTTTCCTCTTCTATAAAATGAGGGATTGCACTGACCCTGCTAGCAAAAAGGCAGCTCCGAGCTCCTGCGCCGGCTCCCTGCCCCCCCACCACCCTGCCCCTCTTGGCACATTCCCAACTAGGAATACTCTCTTTAGTGGCCAAATTCTAGGACACTTTATTGTTTCAGAAAATCAGGAGTTGGGTTTTTCCCTCTGGTAATGAAGAGTTTATGGTCAGTGCTTATGTTAAGAGTTCTTTCTCTCTCTCTTTCTCTCTCCTTCTCCCCACCACCCCCTCTCAGCTGTACAGGAAAGCTTCCATTGGGGAAGGGGGCCCTCCCACACTCTTCCCCCATTCCATGCTCTGGATCTAGGCGAAAGAAAAGGAAGATGCTGGAAATTCAGCTGAGCAAAGCAGATTCTCCATAAGGTCTGCCCTGTCTCAGAAGGTCAAAGCCGCAGCTCTGTACTCAGTGGCAGAGGACAGGATTGGTGTGTTCAAGGGCACTCTGGCTTAGTATCACATTCACCCGCTTCTCTTCTGTCCTCTCCTCCCTGCAAAAGTAAGTAACACAGAGCTAGGCATCCTGAAAATGTGCTCAGATTGCTAGAACGCGGCAGAGAAAAGTGCGTATGAAAGATTAAAGAGGAGCACAGCCATTTACGCAAAAGGACATGGTTGGTTATATGACAATTGTCCTTAAGCAGAAAAAGGGCATGGCACTAGGAAATTGGAAGGCTGCTCTCAAAGTCTTATTTCGAAAATAATGTCTAATAATATGGACTTGCTACAGGGTTTGAATGACTCTTTGAGGGGGAAACAATTTCCTCAGAGTGCTACTTAAAAGAGGGGAGTGGGAACCTAGTCCTCTTCTGATAAAGTGTCTCTGTTCAAATCAGTGCAACTGAGGAGCATTTGACCCTTGGTGGCTGTCTTGTCAGGCTGTGAGCCTGGTGTGTCTCCAAATGCCTCTCTCTCTCTTTTTAAAATTCTAGCTGCAGGCCTCATGTTTGACCTTGGGTAGGTTATTTTGGCTCCTCCTTTTTTTTTTTTAAAAAGTATGTTTTACAATGTTATGTTAGTTTCTACTGTACAACGTGAATCAGCTATAAGTGTATATATACATATACATATCTCCCCTCCTCTAGAGCCTCACTCCCACCACCATCTATCCCACCCCTCTAGGTCTCTGTCTCTCTTAAAAGAACAGGGAAAGCTTAAATTTCGGGTGGCACATGTGTTTTTCACCACTAGGGTTGCTATGAAATGCAGCAGAATTGTGGGGGGATGCAGGGGGTTTATCTGCATCTGCAAAAAGTTAGTTAAGTGGAATTAGAATTTCTGTAAGGTGTTTTCCTGACTCAGGCATGTCCCAAGCTGGCCAGTATGTCTTGAGGCCCTGGGCAACAACCCAAGTCCCGCCAGCCTCAATTGCTCATGGGGAAAAGCAGCCTGTTTCAACTTTCTATACTTCTTTAAGTGTTACTCTGATTAGACAGGAGATAACAGTCTAGTTAGCAATATTACTATTATTACTCTGTCATGGTTATATTTTAAAATTATACTTTCTCTTTCCTTTGCCAAGAGTAAATGATAACATACATTTGCACCACAGAGCCAACCAAAGCTGTGTACGTTTTGCTCAGACAGGTTTGAAAATGTATTCTTGGCTCATTGCTGCCCAAATAGGAAGTCTTCCCCCATCCCCAGGTCAAAGGACCATGCTTTTTTTTTTTTGTAAATAAGTACAAACTCTTTAAAAATGTAAAATAAGTTTTATTATCGCTATAAAAGTAATGAATCTTGTTGTTTATACAAGTATTACTTGGAAAATACATAAAAGTATAAAGAGAAAGACAGATATCATCTATAATACTAAAACCCAGAAATAACTACTATTAAATTTGGCTATATTTCTTCCTAGCCTTTTTCTAAATACTGATACAAAACTATGGATGCAAAATGTTCCCAATATACTTATATTAAATATTCAGGAACATATTGCAAAAATAATTTTGCATCTTACTTTTATCATATGATATCATAACCCACAGATAACCATGATATAATTTTTGGTTTCTTCCTGCCAGTCTTTTATCTGTATATTGATACAAAACCATGCATGCAAAATGCTCCCAATATATTTATACTGCATATTAGGAACACATCGCAAAAATAGTTTAGCATCTTTCTTTGATTGACTTTTGGTATCCGTCCTCCTAGCCTTCTTTCCATATAATAATATGAATATTGATACAAAACTATGAATGCAAAATGTTCCCAATACATTTAGATGACATATTAGGAACACATCGCAAAAATAGTTTAGCATCTTTCTTTGAACACTTTTTATACCACAATTCATAGATAACCACTTAGTTTTGATACATTTCCTCCCAGCCTTTTATCTGTATACTGAAACAAAACTACAAACAGAATGCCCCCTGTATGCTCAGATCGCATAGATGGGAAAGGTGCAAAAATTCGCTCATTTCTTTTATTGCTAAACACTTCAGCAGGAGCATATTCTCTTGCCACATATTAGAGGCTCCATCTTTTGTTTACCCAATCCTTTTTCACTGGTCATCAAGATGTTTCTAATTTATATTCTTAAAAATACTGAAATGAGGGACTTCCCTGGCGGTTGAGTGGTTAAGACTCCACGCTTCCAATGCAGGGGTTGCAGGTTCCATCCCTTGTCAGGGAACTAAGATCTCACATGCAGCAGGGCGTGGACAAAAAAAAAAAAAAAAAAAAAGTACTGAAATGAGCATCTTTTATGTTTTCTTCTTCTGTGAGTTTTTGTTCATGGAGTTTTTATGCCTTTTCTTAACAACTTATATCAACAACATATTAAGGATGACCCTGTGTCTACAGTGCTTATAAAGAGAAGTGAAGTTGCTCAGTCATGTCTGACTCTTTGCTATCCCATGGACTGCAGCCCACTAGGCTCCTCCGTCCATGGGATTCTCCAGGCAAGAATACTGGAGTGGGTTGCAGTTTCCTTCTCCAATAGTGCTTATGGTTCATGTTTTTTCGGTTGTTTACTTGAGCATAAATTCTTTAACATTCTACCATGAATATAAAATCTTGTGCCTTAAATGAATGTCAATTCATTACAAGGAACTTAAAACAATAACTAAAGACACAAAGTCTGACTCCCCCACCTCCCATTAAACTGTAAAGTACAGCTTGTCCCATTCCTTCCACCTCAGCAACCTCTTTCTTCCTCACTCCAAAATCCACTTTTTGATCTTTTCATCAATGGGTCTTGTAATACTTACCAATTGTATTGCTGTGAAGATGAGCGGCTCCCAGACCTTTCAGTTATCAATCTGTCACAAGTGCACAGTGGTATCTCGTGACATGATGATCCCCGAGATGTCTGAGGTCTGTGCATCCTTGACTCAAAACTGTTGTATCGTCTGTGACCCCTAAAGACTTTTTAGAGAATTATGTTTGACAATGTAACAAAAACACGGCGTAACAAAAAACACGGCATAACAAAAACACATGGAAAAGCAGAGGAAGAACTTCCACCCGAATCCCACCATCTTAAGCAACAAGTATGTTTGTTTTGATGTTCTTTCCAGTTTCTGCTCCTACATAGACCCCCTTGTCAATTGTGGTGTCCACATGATTTTATGTCTGTGATTTCTAAAACTTGATATCATAAGTGTTTCCCAGGTTTCAACTCAGTCTTTAAAATTATTATTTGTCATGGCTCAAAGAGGTTCCACTGAGTGAGTGACAACATTAAGTTAACTCTTAAGGCTGGACGTTCCACCTCTTTGCTTAAGATTAATTTGGTTGAATCTTTAGAAAGTATCCAGTACAGGTCAGACTTAAAATGATTTTCAATCACACTTTTTTTTTTGTTTGTGTGTACTTATGTGTATACATTTGGGTTATTTATTGTCACTATTTAGCCATCCAGGGGCCAATCATGGGCCTCAAGCAGGAACTATCCAGGGCAAAGGGAAAAGCTCATCAGACAACTAATCAGTTTCACCTCTAATTTTTCTAAACAAACAAATCCAACTCCATTTCCTGCTCTAGTCACTACTGTGTAGTTGGTTCTGATTAACAGGTAATGAAACAAGAAGTTTAACATGAGCTCAGCAGAAAGAGGCCCCAGACTAGCCTCAGACTCCCATAAAAGCCCTAACCCCCATAAGCCCCACGCTTCTTATCAGCAATTGCTTTTCCTGATGCTTTATCCCATCTATCTCTTGGGGTTGTTGCAAGTAGAAAATATGAAAACATTTGAAAAAGCATGTAAAAGCACATTTTTTTTTTAAAAGGAAAAATATTAGGATTATTGTTTCTTATCATTGTAGTTTTTGTGGTCAGGACTTTAAAATGTCTAGCCTTGGGGCAACAGTCTGGTTTGGAGGGCAAGTCAGGGTGGGTTAGGGGACAGGTAAGGGAGCTGCTTTGGGAAAGGCATGCTTCAAAGCCTTCGGAGCTCATGGATACTGCTCTCTCCTCAGCTCCTTGACTAACAGCACTGGCTAAGCCAGGGCCACTGACTCCCACTGGCTGCTCAGATTCTAGAACTCACTGGCATAAGTGGAGCGCTCCAAAGCTGAGCAGCTGCCTGGAAATGGAGGTCTTGTCAAGGCCCCTCCCCAGTGGTTTAATTTACCATCCCTACAGGGGTCTATGTCTTTTAAACTTGCCAAAGAGATCACTTTTGGAGCAGGGGAGGGAGGTAAAGGCTGCAGGTAGGTGAGATATTATGAAAGAGCTAGCAGATTTTTGTTCATTTACTGAGCAGTAACTAACGGGAAGGATAACTGGGGTGTAGAATAGCAGGGAGTTACACATTTGCTATAATTGGTACATAGATCAATTTTCTTTTAGGAGTAATGTAATCATTCTAAACACAAATGCATATCAAGTTTTAGGGTTATGAGGATAAGTTAACACTGTAGGCCGATGAGAAAATAGGTCTCTAAAAATTTACTCCAACTTGGATATAGCCCCCAACTCTAGTCTTTAATTCCTATTTATAAACTTTCATTGATTTTCAAAAAAATGCTTTCGGGGCCTATTTTTATTTTCATCTTGTGCAGTTTCTCAGGAAAGCTGCCTAGAAGTTAGCTCACACCTGTGTAGGATGACTTTTTCTCCAAGTGTTGCCCGAGCCTGTTCCAGGATTGGGTGAACAAACCCAGTTCCCTGCTGCCCCATCTGCCTTGATGATTTGATTGGTATGGTGTTTTTTTAAAACAATAAGCAAAATAATTTGCACTGCAGAGTCCTTAGTAGGTCTTTTTAATTGGACAGTTATTCATATTAATAAAAATCAAAAGCAGCATACAATCATTTAATGTCCCAGCACTGGAGTATATCCAACTGTTTTCCTGTTTGGGGTTCCACTTTAGCCACTGTCTGTATGCATGCATAAATTTTTACATAGTTGCAACCACTGCCTTTTTTTTTTGTGGCTGTGGTTATTGGCATCTAGTTTTCCAAGTAACATTGACACACATCTGTTCAAATCAATTGACGTTCCCATCATGACTGACTCATTTGGCGGGGAAAACAAGTTTACATGCCAATTGGAACAAAGAAGCATGGGTATCAGGGAACAGCAGGGAGAAAGAAATGGTGGGAGAGGGTTATTTTGACTTACAGATCATAAAACATTTTCCAATAACATTTTTAAAGGATGCATAATATTACACTGAGTGATTGATTATATTTTATCCCATGTTGTGGGACATTTGGGTGGTTTTCAATACCTAGTGAGTTTAGAATGCATATAAATTACAAGATTTGAGAGATGACTGTATTTTCTTGAAACAGAAGTCTTCTGTGTCCAGATCCGGGCCAAGAGTGTTGATGCAGTGTTCCTTTGTTAGAAAAAAAGTCATTACTGCTAACTGGAAATGCTGGATGTCTTCAAAAAATATCCTTGTGATTAAAATATTTTAAATTATGTTCAATTCTAGCTTATAAATGTAACCTATATATCTTGTCCCACAACTTACAGAAATGTGGAATTTTAAATTTAGAGCCTGACTAAACTTTTCTTAGTTTATGGGCCACATCTGTCTAATAAACTTAATACAAGGCTGTGTGCACGCAGCTTCCTAACAAATAACATGTGCTGGGAAAAGATGAGAAAACAATGGAAAGGTGCTTACTTGAAGGTGGTAACATTGGATCAATTGATCTGCTGACTATAAGTGGATTCCTCTCACACTCCCACACATTATGATGCACATTCAGCAACGTTGAAAAACAATTTGAATGAATACCTTAGAGAGTTAAAGAGAATTTATAGTCTGGAACGAATTGCAATCTTCTTAATTGACACAGAAATGTTGGGCTAAAATATTGCTTTATTCACATTTTTGTCCTTGGAGGAAAATCTATGCACACTGCAACTTCGACCATGTGAATAATGGTGTAAGATGACTGCTTTAAGTCAGAAAAAGGGCACTATGCAGTCCGAAGGCTGTGTGGACGCCCACAAGCTCGATGCCTCTTGGGGGCCTGGGGCCAAGGGCCACAGCGCATCTGGAAGGCAATGCCCCCAATCCGGATCGTGGCTCCCACCCTCTGCCACTTGCAGTCCCCAACCGGCCGGGTCTCTCACCTGGGTCTCGCTGGAGGGAGCCGGGCATGTTCCTCCCTTGGGATGGGAGCTGGCTGCTGCCAGGCCTCCTTTGGCTCAAGGGGACTCGTCCTGAGCAGGGAGAAAGGGAGAAGATGAGAGGCGCGGGGGCAGTCTCGAGGTGCCTTTCCTACCTAAGCGCAAAGCCAGGCGGGTGCGGGAACCTGTTCGCCGTTCAGGCCTCGGGATTGCGGGCCTGCGGGGCCCTGGGCCGGCCTCGAGCCAACTTTCAGGGTTCGTGGTCCGGGATCGAGGCCGGGGCGGGGCAGCGGCGGCCGCGGGGGAGCCGGGCTGGCCCCAAGCAGCCGGGTGGCGGCGGCCCCGGAGCCCGCGGGTGGGTTCGCGGGCCGGAAGGGCCCCCAACCTGCCCACGAGGGCCTCAGCGCAAAGGAGTCTGGGAGAGTGCGCGTGGGGGCAGCGAGAGTCTGAGCCCTGGCTCGAGCTGCCTGGAACCCCAGGCTCCCCAAACCCGACCTCCTCCTGCTCTTCCTCCAGGGGTCCCACTCCTGCCCCTCCCCCAAGACAGTTCCAGGCAGCCCGTACAGACCAGAGGGGTTTTCACGTCTTTGGTTTCTTTTAGGATGACAGAAAGCGTGGGAAAGTTTCCACACCTCTCTCTGTCTTTGCCAATAGTCCTTGACCTGCCCATGCGCTGGATCAAACCAAAACCTAAAGTGATTTTCACAGGCAAAGTGAGACCTCAGCCAGAGCATGAGTCCTCTCTTTTCTAGGCCGGCTCTCAAGCTCCTAGCCTAGACTGGGGGGTGGGGGGCGCACAGTGAGGAGTGGAGACAGCTTTCGAGGTCCATTGGTAACAGTTCCTGGAGTTCTGCAGGCACGGAGGGCCCCAGAGTCGACAGCTCAGGGGGGCTGCCATTTTCTCAGGAGCTGTCCAGCCGGTGCCCTGCCAGCGGGGCAATCCCTTGTGGGCGGGCCCCGGGCGACCGCGCTGGCCTTGGGGAAGCGCCTCCAGAGTGGAATTCTGGTACCAGATTTTGGGAGATAGGGCAAGAAGCAGCTTGAAACGCTGAGCCTCATTCCACAGCCACCCCCTCGGGTAACCTCGCTCCCTGCAGGCCTCACATCACTCAGGTCAGCGTCTTTCCACGAGGCAGCCTGGGATTCACCGGCGGGCCAGGCCCTGGGCCTCGCCAGATCTCGACAGAAGCTTCTCCCAACAGAGACAGGGAGAAGAGTGGGGAAGGTGTTGAGAAGGGACCAGAAACATTTTCTTTCCTGGACTCCAGTGTCCTTTCCACATGCAGGAGTGAGTCATTTACCAGGAGCCACACAGCAGCCTGGCGACTGCTTGCAATGGGTCACCTTAAGGCGGTCCCCGTACTTCTTTTCCAGCTACTCCCCTCCGCCCCACCCCACACCATTTAGTTACTGAGACTTGAAGGTAGTCTTTCTTCGTTTTTGTCCTGTGAGTGGTAGTCTAGGTGATCAGGAGGGTCGCCCACCCCCCAACCTCGTTTAAATTTTACCCCGACAGGGAAAGGAGTACTAAAATGCAGTTTCTTTCACATCTATTCAAAAGGCAGGCAAAGGCTGGACCGAGGACAAACGCGCCTCACCCGGGTCTCGCTGCTGGAGCAGACAAGGTGGGCACTGGACTAGAACTTACCTGGTGGGTGGGTCCGTGCGGGAGTCCCAGCCTTGCCCGGGCAGCAGAAACAATACTCCAGATCACCGATCACCCACTGCAGTACTGTTCCCGCTGCTAGGGCACGGCTGAGTGCTGCACGCAACCCCCTTCTCGGCGCGCTTGACCCAGACCATCCCCAGTCCCCAGCTCCCCGGCCCCCCAGCAGTAGCGCTCTCCGGATTCTGGCGGAGCCTCATGGGAGGTGAAAGGGCGCCGAGGGAAGAGGAAGAGAGATGCAAGCCTCCGCTCACCTACCCGTTCCAGAGCTGGCCAGGGGAGCCGGTGCTCCGCCGGAACGCACGCACGTCTAGCAGAACCCCACCTTCCTACTTCCTCGCAAGGGGGTATAGCAGCGCCTCACGTTTTGAACCGTTTAAAGCACTTCAAAACATGAATTGCTGCTGCATCCCCTCGGAGTCAACGAAGGAGGATCGCTCTGGGGTACCTGCAGGTGGAGAAAGACAAGGTGACTGGAAGGAAGACCCCCGTCCCGCCCAATGGCGAGGAATAAAGGGAAACGTCAGTCCACAACGACATACTTTTTAGAAATTTGATTTCCAGGATCAGCAGGTGAAGTGAAGAATGTTACTCGATTTCTTCTTTTTTTCCCTCAGAGGATGAATCTTGGAAAAGTGTAGTGGTGAAAGGCAGAGGGCTGAGAGAGAGAAGAATTAGGGTGGGAAAGAATCTTACTTCTGAAGGAAAGAATAGTAAGAAAAGAAATTGAGGCAGTTTGGCAACATCTGGATCACTCTTGCCTGCTTCAAAGTCTTCCTGAAACTTCTTCCTGGTGTATGTTATAAATAAGCCTCACTCAATGTCCTCACTAAAAAAACAATAACTTTTCATTTATTGACTTAAAGAAGATCACCAAAATGTCTCTGGCAGCTTCAGCTGATTTTAACATATATGATAGGTGGGAAATACAGATCCATCCCTAGAAGCATGAGATGTCCTCTTGAACTCACCAGTGCTTCCTTATTACACCAAACACCCTGCCTTGAGTTCTCTTTAAAGGTATTAAAGAATGAGAGATAACTGTTCTGAGATGAAATATCTGGATGTTTATATATGAAACTAACTCAAACTTATTCATAAATACTTTGTACCTTTTAGTATCAGCTATCAAAACACAAGTCAAAAAGTTTAAATACTTGATGTAAAATCAATCCTTCTTGTCTCAAACAGTTCCCCAGAAATACTTTCCCGTTCTGAAATGGCCGGCTCTGTGCATACTCCTTAATGATTAACTCATTACATACCGTTTTTTCCTTTTTAAAATGGACACACATTAGCAATAAGTTACACTCATCCTTTCCCACGGTGTTTAAACAGAATAGTCAAGCAGAAGAAAATAAATCTGTAACCCTCAATAACAAACCTGTAAGTTAAAACAACACAACTAGTACAAAATGCTAATGGTTTTGAAAGTTAAAATATGTTTCAATACAAGTAATAGACACGACAAGTATCCACGTCTGTTAAGTGTTTTGGTTCATTTAAAATTTACATCGTTTTTTCAAAACCAGTATAATCGATGCTGTGTCCTGTTTATTAGATGATAAAATGTTCAGAGTATTCAGTGAGACTAATTACAAAATTCGTAACACCAGACTGAGATCCAGTATTACCAAATGCACTACTTATGGTAAACTAATTTATTACTCATTCCCTAAATTGGGACATACATTTAAGTGTGTGTAAATTCCATCTTGTTTCGGTTATGCTATTTACAAACAACTCTCACTTTGGGGATTAATGGAGATAAACGTCCTTGGTTGCCTTTAAAAAGAAAGAAAAAAAAATATGTTTAGCAAATAAATGTACAGTTTTACTTTAAAACTCCACAACCTTCTCCCAATTAAATATTTATGCCCCACACAAATATGAGAATCCTCACATTAGATATTAAAGTCATCCCTCATTTAACATTTCCTTAGTTGACTACTTAGAAAAACAGAAGTTCATTCGAAATAGTAATGGTGTCAAAGGCAAAGGTCCCTTCCAGATTGCTCTGCAAACTCACTGGAATCGAATTCATTTGTACCTGTCACTTAACCCGTTTTTTCTCTCCCAGTGACAATACAACGACTTACATTCCTAAAAAGCCACTTCACTCCCCTAGTTTATAGATTTCCCCTTAGATTAAAGTTTACTTACGAAAAGAGATTACAAAGAGGCGTCTTGTCACTTCAGAAGAGAGTCAGTCGCTGATACAATAGACAAAGAATCGATACTTTCGAGTTGCCCATAGCCCCACCCCGCCTTCTGAACTGAACTGTGTTGGGCCAAATCATTTAAGAGCCAAAGCATACGCCTCTTCCTCTGTTCATATTTTACAACGTTTTGTCTCAATTTTGCAGATGCCTTCTTCCCCCACCACAAACACGATGGACCTTCCCTCGGCTCGTTCTTGCCGACTTTCCCAACGTCATGTTTCCTACTGGGAAAACTAAACAACTTTGAAAGTTTTAGTTGGGAAAAAGACAGTGCAAAACTAATCATACATTTATTTCCAAGACATATTTTACGGCTTACAAATAAGAGCCACGAAAAGTTCATGTACAGTCCGTCAAAACCAGTGGATCCCGACTCTAGCGAGGCTGACAAGCGGTCACAGCCCCTTACTCGATTTTCTCTCCCCACCCACCCCCTCCATCTTAGCTTTTTCCAGCCCGTTTCCTAAGAATTCTCCCAGCCCACTCATGTGTCTGTTTCGCCCACACCCCGGCCCCCCCAACATGCTTTACAATCCCAAAGCAACACATAACTTTTTCAGCGTGGTAACTCAAATTTTTTTCAGTCTGCCATAACCAACGTGATTAAAGGGAGAAATGCCAGCCAACAAGTCCCTTTAAAAAAATCTCATGTCACCTCTCGATCCACTCGAAAATGGCGCCGAAATCGAAGAATTTCTTAAATTTCATTGTCAGCTTTTTGCAAAGGTTTCTGGGATTTTCCTGCGAAGCTGCTTCGCCGAGTCTGAGAGCTAGCGAACGAGCAAGCAAGCAAAAGAGAGAGGGAGGAATGGAGGGGGTGCGGAGGGTGAGACAGACAGCGGGAGAGCGGGGCCCGGGAGGGGAGCGGGGTCGGGGCTTGAGGTCGGCGAGGGCGCGGGGGCGAGGGACCGGGTCCCGAGCCATAGGGACCGGAGCCGGGCGCGGAGAGGCGGGAGCCCAGGGCCGGGGTTCGGGGTGGCGGCGCGGAGGGCGCGCTCCTGCGTTGGCTGCAGCCGAAGCTCGGAGAGCGGCGTGGCGGAGGCGGAGCGGAGTGGAGCGCGGGACCGGAGCCTCGCGCACCCTGGGAGGCAAGCTGGGCGGCCGGCGGAGAGCCTCCAGCAGCGGCTCTAGAAAAAGCCGGCTCCGGGGGCGTGGCCACGCGGTGCCCACGCCCCCCTTCGGCGCGCGGCTCCCGGCCCGGGGGCGGAAAGGGGGAGGGGAAGAGGAGAGGGATGGGGGGGTGGGGTGCGTGTGTGTGTGTGTGTGTGTGTGTGTGTGTGTGTGTGTGTGTGTGTGTGCCGGCGCTCCACGCCACAGCCTTGGCCCGCAGCCGGGATGGGGCCGAGAACGGCACGGAGCATCCAGTAGAGCCGGTACAGAGCCGAAGAGCCGGGGTTCAGGGAGAAAAAAGAATGGGACAAGGCAAAGCCACGGGCACAGGGTAGCGCAGTGCGCACCCAGATATGTAGGACGGACCGCCACCCCGCGCCCACTGGTCCCCTCGTGGTGCCCCCTGAGCTGCTAGTAGGGAGCAAGGTGACTGAGCAACGCCCTGGCGCTGTGCCGGCTGGGGTGCCTGACTTGTTGGGGGAGGAAACGCGAGGGGGTGGTGCTTCGAACCGCGTGAGCGCGCTTTCCCCCAAGCGTTTGTGGCCATCCTAGTGGGGACTCCCCTGCCCACGCCACCCCTCCAAGCCCTCAGGAGAGCAGCCCCGGGGCGGGCCCCGTACTTGCAGGCCGTCCGCTGGGGGGCACAGAGCCCGGAGGGATGGCACAACTGTCTGCACATGTCCGGGTCCAAGAAGGGGAAACATTTTTAAGATTGACCCGGGTCAACGGGAGGGAAATGAGCCCTTATTATAATTGCTAGCGCCTGTTTAGGGACGGAGAGTTGATTTTCTTAGGTGAGAATAGTATTGAAGGTAAGTAGGAGGATGCCCTTAGAAGATGAAGGCTGGAGTGGAGAGGTGAAATATCTTGTCTGCAGTTTTCAGATGATACAGCCTACACACGCAGACATTGTGCCAGACACAGGAAGCAAGTGTTATAGTGTGTTAAGTTGTCACATCCAGGTGGGAAATAAGTGGACGTTTGTTGTACTGTTCTTTCAACTTTCCTGTCTACTTGCAAAATGTCATAATAAAAACTTTGTGAGAACTCCCTCTCCTCGTTAAAAAAACAGCGCCTGAATGCTGTCTAGGAAAATGAGCGCGACTCCTTTCTCCCTCCCTGTCCCGGGTGGGACAAATCTGTCAGCACGCAGGGCTCAGACCAGCGAGTTCTGGAAGGGGAAGGGCAATGGGTAGCGCTGGCCGGCAGCGGCCACTGCCCCGGACACGGAACGCAGGCCTGGAGGTACCCGGGGGCCTCGGGGCAGGTGGGCGGCCAGGGCGCACAGCACGGCAGAGGAGCTGCCGAGCGCGCCGGTCTGGGCAGGGGGCTCCGCGGGCGACTCAGCCACCCCGGTTGCGACTCCGACTCGCTCGGCTCAGCTCTGCCCAGCCGCCCGCGCGGCGGACGGGCTAGAAAACGGATGGGCCGCGGGGAGCTGGAGCCGCGCGCCTGACACCGCCGCCGCGGCCCCGGTCCCCCACTTTCCGCGAGGGTGGCCAGGGCTGTGGCGGCCTGCGCCCTGCGTGCGGGATGGCGGGGAATCGCGCGCTGCAGTGGAAAAAAAAAATCAGGTGCTGAAAGAAAAATAGCAACACACACACACACACCACACACACACGAAATCAGTATACAAAAATAAAACTACGGATTCTGCCTTGCTCGGCGCTCAAGTTTCTTGAGCTGCTTAACTCTCGCATGCATTTCACTGAGGTTTCCGGAGCGCCGATGTCAACTCTTAATTTCTTTGCAAGGGCGATCTCGAGGCGCTGAAAGTGCTGCGCGGCCTGTCCCTTGCCTCTGCGGCTGTTTTCTTTCTTTCATTTTTTTAGAGGTGGGGGTGGGAGGGAGAGTAGACTCTTCCAGGGTCTGCAAAACTATTTTCAAAAATTAACTAAAAAGATTTTACAGGCCAAGATTTGATTTTCAGGAAAGGTTTTAAGACTGCAGTGACGTGTAAGGGTTCGGTGGGCGCTAAGAAGTTATTTCTAAACGATAATTTCCCTCTGAAAGTTTTCAGAATGCTTCGTGGACAGGGCTGAAAGTTTGTCGGGCTGTCAGACGTGACTGAACAAGCTTCTAAATCCTCAGAGAGATCATTTATAAAGCTCCAGTGTCCTTGGGGTGATAGACTTTTCTGGGCCTTTAAGGCTCGGCTTCGTGGGTAAATTTGCTTGGGTTGATCTAACTGGGCACAAGCGTGCATTCCCCTTCTTGGATTAGCAGAAGGGCAGAAGATTTCAGCACTATAAGATAAAAGTGGAGTTTGTGGCACTTCCTCCAAAGAGGGGGAAGCAAGTTTCCTTTATTAAACTCTTGCTACATCAGCAAATTAGAGAGCCAGTTGAATATTGATGAATGCTTTCAGGGTGAGTAATATGGCTACAGGCCGCAGAAAGTGAGGGCGGGCAAGCTAAGTATTTACTCAAGTGAACAATCTTCGAGAATTTTTCAAATATGATGTCTTAAGGATTTCCTTAGGTTTTCTTAGGACCTCTGAAACAAACCCTGATTCTGCAAATGGCTTCTCATTTTAGTAGGCCCTTCCCAACCTCACAAAACAGAAGTTGCTGTAAGAGTCGCTTAGAAACTCAGCCTGACATTAAAACCCAGCCGCAGCCCTCCAAACCCCAGTGTCAAGGAGGGAACTTCTCGCTGGGCAACCGGGAACCCCCAAATGAAGTGGACACCATTCACTATTTGTGTGTGTGTGTGTTTTTGTCGTTTCTGAAATTCAGCTTCAAAACAGGTATTTTCAGGAAAATAGCACATATTTTTTCCTCCCTGAAACGTTCAGAAATTACCTTGATAAGAAATAATTCTAGTCAGCCGTAGGAGGAGAGTTTTAAAAAGCTTTGAAGGCTCTGAAGGTGCAGCTGAGGAAAATAAATTAGCCCTAGACTGGAGAAATTCAGCAAGGAAGTAACCCATAACAAGGTATTTAGAAGAATTTTGGAAAGTGTTTTCTGAAAAGCAATTGCAAATAAATCTTTGGAATTAGATACTAGGAAAAGGAGTTGAATTGAAAATCTTTTTACACTGTAAACAAAATGTCTAGAACTTAGCATTTTCATTTTAACTAGAAGTGTCTTTTATGATTATGTTTTTCACGAAGGCCTTGAGTTAGGGAAACAAGATTTCCCTTATGTTGTAAATATCCAGAAGTCTTCAGAGAGATAAAATCAGGATAGAGTTACAGATTTAACAGAAAGAAAACAACTGGAATTGTGTTATGAAGCTTCTACTGTGTTATTTGTAAAGGTTTTTTTTCCCCAGGGTTCAAGAAAAGGCTAGCAGTGAGCAGAAGTAATAGACTCATGCCTGCCCTACTGTCAGATTTAGCAAAAATATAGTGCACCTTAGTAATTTTTATTTTATTTTGAGAAACTGGTTATGATAAAAAATAGCTGTTTGCAAAACTTAGAACTTTGGCGGGGGGTGGGGGGGTGGGGGTGGGAAATGTCAAATCTTAACTTCTCCCAACTCCATGATCTCACCAGGAAAAAGTAGAATAAATTAGTAAATTTTTCCTTTCTGCCAAGGAGGAGCTTAGTAAGTCCTTGATGGCTGTTGCTTTTGATTTCGAAGTCTCTTTTCAAAGATGCGGAATCACTGCCTTCAATGCTGCTGGGATTTCTTCTTTAAACAGGGCATGTTTTTCTTGTTGGGTGTGCACTATTATTGTCTTAATTATTCCTGGATTTTGGCCCATGAAATCAAAGACTCTCTCAGATGACAGAAATGATCAGATCTTTGCACAAAGGAAGGCCACAGTGGAGGGGTGGAGGGTGACTTCAGTCTCTACACTGTGCTGGCCCTACAGGGTCCTCATCCTGTAAGCCAGCTGGACTCTCCTTTGCACCAGAGTGAGCTCACAGCACAGTATAATGATAGGGGCATGGAGATGAAAGACCATCTCCTGGACAAGATTTGGTCACTTGCTTTCACCATAAACATTATGATCAATTTCTAATCTTACACTTCTAGCACTTGCCTTGAGCCTTATTACCCTATTACACAGAAGAAATAAAAACAAAAACTCAGTATAGAGCAATGTCAACACATCAAATGCTATTGGATTCAGGGAGGCTGCAGTGCATTTGGACAGTTGGTTACTCCTTTATATAAAAAAAATTTTTTAAAGCTCCAAATTGGCCAGCACCAAGGAGGTGCTGTCAAAGCACAGAGCTCCCCAAGTCGGAAAGACTTCACTTTTAGGATCTTGCTACTCCTGGAGGAAAATAATATCTCGCTGGGCAGAGACAGGAGGAGCGGACAGGAAAGTGAACAGTGCTAAGGGATGCTATCTTTGTTTAAAACCAAGATGTGTTTTCCAAACCATGAAATATTTGTTGAAATAGGAAAGGAAGGAAAGTCAATGTGTATACCTGAAGCATAATATTAAAGCTATTAATGCCAAAATATCCAGAACTTCTTCTTGTGTCCATAACATAGCTATTTGCATTAAAAAGTATTTAAAAGACTTGATATGTAGAGTTTCTAGGACTGATGGGAAATGTAATTTCTTTTACCTCCTGTCTCTTAAAATAATTCTTGGGTTTAAAATCAGGTGGGATTCCACAGTAGCTAATGATCAGGGTGAGCTCCATCCATTGGCAGGAAATGGAGCTGGAGATCTGGGTCCAGTTTTCCATTTTAGCATGTGCCCTAAACCCAGGGCTTCGGCAGCTTCCTTAGCTCAGCGTCCCCAAGGAATGCTTAGGCCTCAGGCAAGGAAGGAGGAGGGAGGCAGAGAGTAAGGGCAAGGACAAAAGAGAGAAAGGAGGAAGGTGAAAGAACAAAAAGAAAATCAAGTCCTTCCCCTCATTCCTTCTCTGTCTTCTAATGCAAACCTTTAACTTGCCACCCCTAGGTCACCAAGGTAACCTTCTCAGGCTCCCTGCTCATCTCCCAGCTTAGTTTGGCCCCTCTCACCCTAGTTCCCTAAGTTCAACTCTAAAAACACAATTCTGATCATATTGATCCTTTAGCACTAAAAAATCACACAACAAAAAGTGCATTCCTTGAATGTAGCCTTCAGGGCCCTCTCCAACCTGGCTCTGATCTGCCCCTCTGGTTGTACTCCTCCACTCTCCAACCACAGCTTCCTTTTACCCTTCCACGCAGGAGATTTTTGCTCTTCTTATTTCCTCATCCCTCAAGGCTTAGCCCAAATGCCATCTCCTCCCTGAAGCCTTCTCAGATGATCTCAGGTTGGAGTTAACTGCCTCTGGCCTGTCCCATCACAGCATATTAATAAGGCTAGTCATTCTAAGTCTCTTCCTAGCAGATAGGAAGCCCCTAGAGGGTAAGGACATGCCCATCTATGGATCTCTTCTCAGCACTTTGCCCAATTACTTATGTCAGTTGGTGTCCAACACAGATTTTAAATAAATGCTACCTGAGAAGGGAAAAGAGATGGAGGGAGTGAGGAGAATGTCAGGTTGTGTTGGTGCTGAAGCTTGTGGCCAATATCCTCAACAGTTGGCTTAGGTGCCCTTTGGTGCCCTTGGTGCCAAGAGTTGTCTAACCTAAAGCCAACATGGTTGCATAAGAAGTTGGTCTGAGATTGACACTTGAAACTCATCCCCTTTAATAATATGGAATTAGTTTATTTTAAATTAGCTACTCAGTACTAGAAACCCTCTCCTGAAAAAAGAGAGAAAGGAGGAAGTTGAAAGAAAAAGAAAAAGAAAATCAAGTCCTTCCTCCATCATTTGATTTATTTTTATTTTTTATTTTTTTGTCTGTGTGTCACAGTGTATGGGATCTTAGTTCCCTGACCAGGGATCAAACCCGTGCCCCCTGCATCGGAAACGTGGAGTCTTAACCCCTGGCCCACCAGGGTAGTCCCCCACCATCATTTCATACTTTTAAGTTTCAAGCTGATTTTTGAAGGGAAGGTGCAATTTGAATGGAATTGGGAAAACAGTATGTTCAGGGACCTGTAGATAGAGAAGAGTTAAAAAGGAGAGAGACTCAGCAAGACAGAGGCTATCTTTTGGAGAATTAGCTGTTGATTGAACTGGACAAATAAGGTCTGCTCCTGCAGGACAAATAGATTAGAGAGGTGTGGAAGTAGGCAAAGGAGTCTTGATTTAATTATGGGACCGTGAGGAGTCTTTGAAGGGCCTTGAAGAGTGTGATATAATGAAAACTGTTTGCAATAGATTCACTGGGCTTAAATGGTAACTCTACAAACTAAAACTGTGATAAACCTAGGATGATCGGAAACATTGGAATATCCTCTTCTTCATGCACACAGGAGTGAGTTTTCTTACTGGAGAAGAGAACAGATGGAAAAAATATTGCTTCATATATGCCTACTGTGTATCAGGTGATGTGCTAGACTTTTTTCCTCAGCAGCTTTTCTCTTTCTCTCCCTACCCCCCTTTCTTCCCTTTTCTCTATTTCTCAGACAACTGCATAGAACCCCACCAAAATATACCCACCCCCTGCCCCTGACTAGGACTTGACTGACCTTTAAGGATAATCAATTTCCTGTGACATTAGTCATAAAAATATGTTTTAAAATGCCAGTAAATATCAGGCAAAAAAAATCACCAAAAGAATACAGAAATTTAACCTCATGTGCTGATTTGATGGAACAGAGAAACGGAAACACACCTTCTGGACTGAGGCTAATCGTTTTGGAGTGATGGCAGAGCTTCAAACTGGAGAATGTTTTTTTTTTCATGGGCAGCTTAAAAATTGTCATTAAATATTTTCAAGAAGTTAAAACAACACTGAAAGCAACTTGGGCAACTTAAATGTTCATTGTAGTTGCTGTAACCAAATAAATATCCCAAAATATTTGAGCTTAGGTGCTTCAATATAATCAGAAAACTGTGATTTCTCTATAGCTTGGTAGAGCAAAAATTAAGCAGATGAAATATGAAATAAACACGATAATTAATTTGTAGCTTGGATCATAAAAGCCAGATTTTTGAAGAGATAATATTATTTTGATTGCAGACTGTAAATTATTATAAGGAGTTAGTGCAGGAATGACATTGAAGCTTACTTTTGGGTCAATTTGTTCCCAACTTGACCCTCTGTTGGTAGGGGGGAGGGCTGAGGTTTCTCTAACCCCAAAGAAACCAGTCTCACTATGGCTTTAGGACTTGGCTTTAGGACTTATTTCTCCTCTCCTCACACTGGCTTTCTTTCAGTATGTTGTCATGTAAATGCAGTTTAGAAAACAGAATAAATATTCTATGGACATTACTTGGAAAATAAACTTTTAAAGATGTGTATGTATTTAAGTTGTAGAGTTACAACTCAAAAGAATTCTTGCTAGAAAGAAATACGTATTTGGCTAAAAGTCAAAAATTTTGAAGTAACTTTAAAAGGTGAATAATTTACATTAGCCTGGTGTTTATATAATAGGGTGTGTGTGACAAAGTTAAAATAACATTGAAAATAACTTGAGTCATTTAAATATTCCTCCTGGTAACTGTAGAATATAAGTGCTTTTGAAGGGGGAGTGGTAAGTTTTTAGACAGCTGGCAGGGATTTTTTTGTGTGTGTGTTCCTTTACATTTGAAAACTGGTATTAGCATTTAATTCTCTGACTCAGAGCAATTCCCTCTTGCCTGTCAGAGAACATCTACAAATGAAGGCTGACAGAGCCAGGCAGGGAAGGGCAAGCCTGTCATTTCACTTCCAGGAACTTGTTTATGAAGCCTCCTGCAATCCCCCACCTGCTCAGACCCTGTTAGCCCCTCTCGGTTCCTGCTGTTTAATAATTCTGGGAGCTACTCTGATTTCATTGCATTACCCTTCAGATAAGTTACAGGAACTTCATCAATGGCCAAGCCAGATGGTTGTGGATTGGATAGGAACAAAGCAAAAAAAAAAAAAAAAAAAAAAGTAATAATGGGAAGAGTGATGGGAAGCATTGTATTAGTATTTATATATATATACACATATATATGTAATATATATGTGTATATATATATACATATATATAAAATCAATGAGCAAAGTCCCCTGCCTCTCAATTTTGAAGCTGGCTAATGCCATCTATCTATCTATCTATCTATCTATCTATCTATCTATTATGTGTGTGGCTCAGTAGCTTATTGTATCCCACTTTTTGCGACCTCATGAAGTGTAGCTTTCCAAGTTCCTCTGTCTTTGGAATTTTCCAGGCAAGAATACTGGAGTGGGTTGACATTTCCTTCTCCAGGGATATATAAAAAATATGTGCATACACACATATATGACTCAGATTTCCCCATCTCCTCACTCCCACTGAGTTGCATTAGGAAATCGTTGGTCTGATCTGAACTAGCATTATCATTTATGCTATTTGATTTACCTTTTACACTTTTCCCCTTTGGCTTTAAATGTCTTTAGCAATGTTGTCTTAAAAAAAATAAACAGAAACGTCCTCTGGAATACTTTTCACCAATCAGTTGGACTTGTAATTTGCAGCTGGTAGGACTTATTTTCCCTAGAGAAGGAAAATAGAACTGACAGAGGCAAGGGTACAGCAGTGACTTATCATGTATTTTTCTACCCAGGCTGTGTCCTGCCATTGATTGTAAATTGATCGTATATACACAGATAAATTGCAGAATGTTTCATTTGTGGAGTTAAGGTCATCACTAGGATGGCCCCCAGTGATCCCGCCTCCTGGTGCTCCCACCTTTGTGTAATCCCCTCCCCTCATGTAGGGGCTGGACCTCCAGAGTCACTTCCCCAACAAATAGAACATGGCAGAAGTGGCGAGATGTCACTTCTGACACTGGGTTACAAAAAGCCTGTGGCTTCCAGCTTGGACTCTGTCCCTCCTCTCCTTCCCTCCCCCTTCTCCCACTTCCTATCTTTGTTCTTTGTTGTCATTATCATCTTCCATACCATGAGAACACTCAGGCAGCCTATGGAGAGGCTCATGGAGAGGAAATGAGGCCTCCTGCCAACAGCCCCTTGAGTGAGCTTGGAAGTGGAATCTTCAACCCCAGTTGTATCTTGAAATGACAATTTGATGACATCTCCTCAGAGATCTTGAGCCAGAGGCACTTGGCTACATTGTGCCCAGGTTCTTCATCTGCAGAAACCATGAGAGAATAACTAGCTGTTGTTCTGGGGTAATTTTTTTTTTTTGGCTGCACCAAATGTCCTGTGGGATCTTAGTTCCCTGACCAAGGAGTGAGTCCCCTAGACCACGAGGGAAGTCCTGTTTTGGGGTAATTTGTTATTCAGCAAGGGCTTCCCAAGTGGCGCTAGTGGTAAAGAACCCATTTGCCAATGCAGGAGACATAGGAGACACGGGTTTGATCCTTGGGTCGGGAAGATCCCCTGGAGGAGGAAATGGCAGCTCTCTCCAGTATTCTTGCCTGAAGAATCCCATGGGCAGAGGAGTCTGGTGGTCTTCAGTCTGTAGAGTTGAAAAGAGTCGGACGTGACTGAAGCAACTTGGCATGCATGCCATTGTTCAGCAATAGATAACTAATACAGAAAGTTTTATAATTGTATAATCAGTGTATAAGTTTATAAGCTGAAATCTGATCAAATCATTTGTTTTCTTCTGAAAAAGTTGTAGAAAGTCGTAAGACTAAAAGCCCTCTCTTTATGTCTCTCTCTGTCTCTGTCTCTCTCCCTGTCCTCTCTATCTCTCTTTTATGGGAATAAACAACTATAATTGAACTTTAAGCAGTATATCATAGAGATCAACTACAGGGATTGCAATACTAATTAGATTTAAAGAAAACAGGGGAAAAGTATTAAAAGATGTTACTTCATAAATTAGCCTTTCTTTAAACATTTGATCTTTGATGATGTATTTCTTTTTTTTGGATAGTGTATTTCTTATAAACATGGTGTGTGTGTGCCTCTTTCTGTGTGTGTGTGTGTGTGTGTGTGTGTGTGTGTGTGAACATGCTGTGTTTAGTTTAATGCTTGGTCAGACTTTCATTCTTGATGGAGGAATGGAGGGATGGGAGTATTGACATGCAGCTCCAAAATGGCCTATTAGTTAAAATTAGGGATAAAAGACTTTTGCTCTTGACATTTATATATACTTTATACTGTTTTTAAAAATCTGGTTTGCTTTTTTATAATTAGTATTATAATACCCTGTTTTCAGGGTATAGGAATTAAAATTTAAATGTTACTTTGACTCCCCTTCTATCAGTGAAATATTTTTAAATATTTGACAAGCAATTATCATAACACATGGTTTCAAACATTTTTGGCTTTCCCAGAGAGTGAACAAAATGTGAAAATGCTCATTTCTTTTGAGGGCAATAAAACATTTCTTATTATTATCACAAATATTATTAAAACTATGTGGTAGATTTTTATAAATCATGTCATCTTAAAAGTGAAATGGACATTACCACAATGATGGAAGAAAATACCCTTTCAGAGCGGCATGCCAAAAGGTAAATAAATTAGCCAACTCAAAATGCGTTTTTTTCTTAAAGCATTTTTATCTTCCCATCTTTTGAATGGTTTCTATGCTTATCAACTTCCAGGCCCTTTCTCAGTAATAGTCACCAAAGAGGCTTGAGCACCTACTGAATACCTTCACCAGCTACTACATAAGAGAAAAGCAACACAAACAAACAAATAGGACAAGGTCTCCCATGCTCAAGAAGCACATGATCAAGCAGAAAAGATCAAACATGGAACTGAAATGGCTGAAGTTTGCTTTTACTGAGTATGTCCGAGTCAACAAGTGCAGATTACTCCTGAATTCTGAAAAAAATTATGCCTAATTATACAGAGATTTTTACCCAGGTAAAATATGATTCTTGATACAATATTGCTTTGCATCTTTGTTCTTGCTATTTCCTTTGCTTAGAATACCTTTGCCCTCCATCTTCATCTGATGAAATCCTCTCTGTCACTTAAGGCCTAGTTCAAATGCCCCCAATTCCATGAAGCCTAGGCTTATTCCATCTTGACTTATCTGTTGTACTGGAAAAACTAACCTACCCAGGTCTCTGGTCTAGAATCCCATGAGTCACACTTCTTTCATCTCTTGATCACTTCTCTTTGGTATCCTTTGTTGTCTCTCTCTCTCTCTTTTTGCAACTGTGCCTTGAAGATTGAATGTTAGGGAGTTTTCATTCTCTGATCCTAATCACCTAGATTCATGTCATCTTCCCAAGGCTTTATCTCCCAGTAATTACCTCTTATACCCTTTTCTTAAGCTCCAGTTCAAGGAAGCTCAATTTCTTGAACTAATTCCTGGACATGTTCCCTTGGATATCACTATCATCTCCAACTCAACTTGTGCAACCTGGACTCATCTTCACCCCTATCCTCTACCCTCACCCCAGTTTCCTAACTTAAAGCCAGAACTGACCATGTCTTCTGAGCTTCCAGGGCTCTAAGTGATGACATCTTCTTTGATTCAATCTCTTCTTTTTCACCTATATCCTGTCAGACAGATCAGGGCTTAGCTCCAATCTCATGGCCTCCATGAAGCCTGTCCTCTCTGCTCCAGGGTCTGGAGTCTGTCACACTCCAAATTTGCCTGCACAGCTCAATTTCTCTCTTGATCAGGAACGGGGCTTCTATAGACATTTAACTGTTTCATAGGCTAAAATGAATGAAGTCTTGTTGTTCTTCACTTGAAATCATTCTCATTTTCATCTCTTCCTACGCTTTTACATCTTCCTCTATTTGTTCTTCTCATGTCCTGTCACCTAACTTACAGCCCTAACCCACTAGGTGTCTTCCCATCAACAGTGCACTTAACTGCCCTGTGCCAGTTCTTATGCTCACAAAGGATGCCCCTTGTCCTACTTTGTGCTTAGCCAACTCCTCCTTATCTTCTAAGAATGAGGTCACTGCCCATCTCAACCAGGAAATCTTCCTGGCTCTTTCAACCCAACTGGAAGCTTCTCCTCTCTGGGAGGGAGTGTTAGAGTGTAGGGGAGGAAAATGCATTTTGGAGCTAGTCCAACCTGGGTTTGAATCACAGTGATGTTATATATTAACTGTCTAGCCTCAATCTCTCTGAGACTTAGATTCCTCATCTAGAAAACAGAGAAAATAATTTTTATCTTGCAGAGCAATTGTGAGGATTAGATAAGGTTGTGTGTATGTATCAGGCATATGGTAACAACTGTTATTAGTGAGTAGGTCTTGAGTGTCCTCCAAGGCTGATACATTGCACAGCCCCTGGGGGTGTCTCCACAAATACTGCCCCTTGAGGTTGTCAAGTGCACAACCTGCATGTGTAGTCCAGTTCTACTATATCTAGTACCAATTTGCTATGTTATTTACAGGTGTTTTAGTGTTTAATAATCCATTAGCTTGTGAAGAGAGGATGGGAAGGGCAGTCCTCATTTTCTTTTCTTGTACATAGCCTTGTTTATTGCTACTTTTCTACCCCATTTCTCACCTCTGTCAACTGCCCTCTTCCCCAACTACATTGGATTAAACTAATTGTAGTTCCTCTGATGGCTGCATCCCTGATCCTCAGGCCTCTGAACAGGCCCATTCTCTGGGCTAGAATAGCTTCTAGCTCTCTAGGCTTCTTTACTTGTCTTCTCCTGATTAGACCATGTTAGTCTTATTCACCAGTGCATGCTCAGCATCTAACATAATACCTGGAACATAGGATGAGGGTGCTAAATGTTGGTTGAATGAACACATTGTTTTCAGGGATTGTTACCTAGTTTTCTTCAAGAAGGGGCAGGAGACTTTTAAATGAACAGCTGTGTTTCTTTGATGCCCATGACTGTGATATACTTGGTATTTGTTACCCCTCCCTAATTTGTATGTTGAAATCCTAACCCCCACTGTGATAGTATTAGGAGGTGGGGCCCTTGGAAGATAATTAGGTCATGAGAATTGAGTCTTCATGAATGTGATTAGTGCACATATTAAAGAGACCCAGAGAACTCATTGTTGAATAAACTGATGTACCTTCCCTTTGCAAGTCTTTGAGAACAGTAATGGATAGCCAGGCTTGGCTGAAAATTTTCTGATCACATAAGTTGGGCAACTTTTCAGAGTACTATCAGTCTGTGACTGAGTATAAGATCTACCCCTTGGCCTCAGGAGTATACCTTCTAGTTGGTGGGAAGTGAATTGAGTGATTCCTAGAACCACTGGTGGTTTATAAACCGCTAGTGTGAATTCTGCCTTCCATGGACAAAAAGTGATACAGAAAAGTGATAGATCAAACTAAAAAGGTATGTGGCTAAGTGCTAAGTTGGGTGGTATAGAGTTTCAGGGACATACATAGACAGATGGAGGGATTCACTGGGGACCCTTAAAGGAGACAGAAGTCATCTTAGAGAAGGGACCAGGCACTCATTTTTGTAAAGCACTTAGAAGAGTGTCTGGTGCCTAGTAAAAGCTTTGTATGTGTTTATGAAATAAAAATGCCCAACTGATATTTCTATGCCAGCAGGATTTTATTTACCCCTAAAAATATACCCCCAAAATTTTTTAAAAGCTCATTCATGAAATCACCATGAGTTGTTTTTTTTTCAAAAGCACACATAGGAGGGTCATAAGAGCTTCTATTTGTCTACTTAGTGACGTGGGGCTCGTCTCTGCCCTCTTTCATTGTAGACGCAAGACAGACAATAGCAGTTGGACCTTTGGGTGGACTGTGACAAGGTGAACACTTCATAGCACGTCTCGCCATTTCGGGTTGTGACCCCTCCGTTGGGGGCTAAGTTCCTGGAGCAGGACGTCGTGAGCCACGGGGAACATAACGGGGCAGTACATGACACTGGAATCACATACTTAGATGAGGTGTGCTTGGAAGTGTAGTATATCTCAGAGCTGTAGAGAACCATGTCCTGAGAGATAGCCTTGGCCCTGATACCACATTCTGTCACACGATAGGTGAATTGGTAGGCGTATGGCTGAACATGGTTGGCAGGGCAACCCAGGCCCAAGTGTAACTCATGGAAGTGTACATAGACTTCGTTGTTCAACATGAAGGGGTGTACCGTGACCATGAACCAGTCTGTGGAGCACAGTACAGTCATTGGATTTTGTCCGGAACAGGCTGAAAACACAGAGGTGAGGATGATCAGCTCTCTTATCAGCTCGAAAGTTTTCATTCTGGCAGCTTATCAGGTAATGACTCTCAGGAAACAGGAAGCTATCCCGTGAGGAGTTCTAGAGCACACAAAAACACAAAAGGCAAATCATCATATTTCTTATGGTAAGTTCAAACATGACCATTAAAAAAAAAAAAGGCCAGGGACTTCCTTGGTGGTCCAGTGGTTAAGATTCCTTGCATCCACTGCAGGGGACATGGGTTCTATTCCTGGTCCAGGAACTAAGATCCCGTACGCCACAGTGAAGCCAAAAAAAAAAAAAAAAAAAAAAGGCCATTCCTAAAGCATTGAAAAAAAAAGTGAAGAGAGTAGAACTTAAATGTTCTCACTGAAAAGAAAAAAAGCTAAACATGTGAGGTGAGGGATGTGTTTAATTAACTCAATAGGGGGAATTCTTTCACAATGTAAATGTATGTCAAATCAGCACGTTGTACACTTTAAATCTCTTCCAATTTTATTTGTCAATTATACTTCAATAAAACTGAAAAAGAATAAGAAGCAAAAGAAAATATCTTTGTGAGAGAGAACTGAATTTTTATTTCATTGTTGGAACTCATGGGTTTCTAGATAACTATAATCATTTCTTTAAATGACTTTAGCATGTTGTTTTGGTATAAAACTTCCTCACATATGCAATGAAAGTCTACACTGATTAGGAGTGGCATTCCTTTGTGTGCAACCCCAACAAAAAAGAAAACAAAACTGTTTTCATGCCAAACATTAAATAAGGTGACAGAAAATAATGGTTTAATTCAAGCTGACAGCACTTTCCTCCTGAAGGCCCCAATGTCCTCCCCTATACCATAATAATGAACTCTTCTCTATTGCCTTCTTTTGGTTAGCAACAAATTTAATTAAATGAAAACCCAGCAAGAAATTGTGGTTTATTTCTGACAAACAAGTGGCTCATTTAAAGTGATCAAATGAATGCTTTAAAAATGCCAGTAGTGGCTATTGATTGTGGAAATTAATAAACATCTTTTACTCTTGTGATTATGTAACTATTACTCACTTAATACCATTGTATCATGACTGGCCAACAGAAGAATAATGTAACTCTATATCACCAAAAGTGGGATCTAATAGAAAAACCTATAATCACTTTTTAAAATCTGGATGCATGTCAGAATTATCTTGAAATTTTTTGAAAATACAAATGTTCAGGTATTGCTTTTTTCTTCAGAGCTCCAGATATGTTTCTAATCAGTAGCCATGTTTAAAAACAACTGGATGATATGATGACCTTTTACTTTTATCTAGTTTGTTTCACTTTTTCTATTTCATATCCAGTACTCCCATTTCATTTAGTTTACATTCTCCAATTTCTGCATCTCTTCTTTTTTTTTGATGTTCTTTCTCAAGCCTTTATCAAGTGTAGTAGAAAAATTTTCTATACATATGTATAAGTATATACAATACATATATTTTAGAAAACTTATGAATTCTTGACCAACTAAAAAAAAATTATGACATCTTGATTTCACTTATTTGACTTAATATGAATAGAAGGCTAGATTTCGAATTAAAAAATAGATATGCAACAAGCAACAAAGACTTATTGTAGAGCTTAGGCAACTATAGTCAATATCTTGTAATAACCTATGATGGAAAATAATTTCAAAAATAATATATGTGTGTTTGTATAACTGAATCACCTTGCTGTGCACCTGAAACACTGTAAGTCAACTATACTTCAATAATATATATATTATATTATATTATTATATATTATATATAATATTAATATATATGTATATAAATGCCAGCAGTAGCATCATAGGCCATTATAACCAACAGATTCCCTAATATATTCCTCAAGATACCTTGTAAAATAGTGAAATTGCAGAAATAAAAGCATAATGGTTTTTTTGGACATTTCCCCATCTGTATTACACATGAAAACTACCAAAAGTCCCATATTGAAGAAAGCAAGTCATGGGTGTGCACTTTACACACTGATTGTCAAGACATCTCTTAAGTTGTTCTTTGTGGCCATGACTTGCACCTCATGGAGTCATATGCTTTGCTTGACATTCTTTTATTTTCACTGGTCTTTTAAATTTATTTTCTTTTTCAATAGGAAGCTTTGTAGCCATTTCGCAATCCTATTGCCTTTACCTCCTAAAGAGTGACAGGCAGAGTAATAAAGAGGAAAAAGGAATCACGCTAAGAACAAGTGTCTAACGCACTGCTTCAGAAGGGGTACACATGAAGAAAGAAGGAAGGAACAGGAATATTATCACATATTGTTCAACTCAGCTTTAATTTTAAGAGTGAAAATAGAATAAATCAAATACAAAAGTGCCTAAAATTTCAAAGGAAATGTCTATGCAGGGTTTTACTTTCGCTCCTTGATGAGTTAAGTAATCCTTGAGTAAATGAACTCATTTGATCTACTGAGTGTCTACTATGTGTCCAGCACTGTGCTAAATAGAAAGCATCCTAAGACAGCTCTTTCTTCCCCTCTTTCTCAGTTGCAAAAATGCAGCTTTTTCTTTTCCTTTGATACTGATGAATTTGCTGTTTTCTTTAATGGCAGAGGAGCCCACTAGCCAGGTGCTGTGGCCTGGGTGGAAAGTTTTGTTTTTATGTCAGCGCTTGATCTGATTGGTGCCCCTGTCTTTCCCTCCCTTGTTACTGACTCCTCATTCTCTTGAGGATATTGAGGTGTAAAGAGAAGCCAAAGAGGTTTACCTGGCTCCTTCCTTTCCTCTTTGTTCTGAAATGTCTCTCTTAAGACTATTTTTTGGTTTGTTTTCCACAAAGCAAAAAAGAAAAAAAAAAAAACGAACAAAAAACAACAGCCGCACCAAACCGAAAATTCAACCCTCTTATCCCTCCAAAAAACCAACCAAACAAAATACAATGGTGATGACCACAGCAACAACAAAAACCAAGTAAATTCTGATGCCAGCTGCTCCTGGATAATGACTCAACAGCTAAATAAACAAGCTGCTTGCTCCAGAATGATGTGCATTTGCTGAGGTTGCTTCTGGAAGCTGGGGGCAACACGCCATCACTGCTGCCACTCCTGTCTTGGCCTCGGGAAGACCACCTGGCCCTGCGCTCACTTTAGGAGTGGCCTTCTCTCTCTCCCTCTTTCCTCCTTCCTTTCTTCCTTCCTATGTCATCTCATAGTCTGGACCTATTTGCCCTGAACAAAAACCTCCCTTTTAAGTACTTCCTGGAATAGGCCAGGGAAACAATCCTTCCAGTTTTGTTGTTCAAACCCCCAAACAGACCAAGTTTAAGACTGTGTTCTCATCCAGAGAGTTAGCCATACACTTCTCCTTCCCTCGAGCATCTTTTCTATCGTCCCTTCTCCTCCTTCTCATGGTTAATCCAAAGAGAATTATAAAAAGCCCAGACTGTCTGAGAAACATTACAGTTGCCCCCAACCAATCATTTTAGACTTACCTCACTCTCAACCCCCACATTAACTTTTTGAATTACATTCACTGAATCAGTCTTGAAGGAAGAGTTCTAGTAAACATCACTGAGTTTGGGAGTTTATTTAGCACAGGACAGAATTTGTTTCCTCTGATTTTCTTGTAACCACAAGATTGCCAGAAGATTGGAGCAATAAATGTGTGTGACACTGTAGCTTGGGCTCAGATAAAACTGAAAAATGAAGTTACTGGGACCTATGTTTAAGACTGCATTTCTAGGGACTTTCCTGGTGGTCCAGAGGTTAAGACTGTGCCTCCAATGCAGGGGGTGCTGGTTCAATCCCTGGTTGGGGAACTAAGATCCCATAAACTGTGTGACCAAAGGAAGAAAAATGGCTGCCTCTCTAAGGTGAGAGCGAGGAGTTGGGACATCAAGAGAGAGCAGAGGCACTTGCTAATGAACTTGCTAAGGCTTAGCTTAACGCCACTCTTGGGGAGTTGCTCTGTTTTGCTGAGCACAGGTCATCAGAACTGGGCAGCCTCCCTTCCCTAATGCCTGCAATTCCCAGGGAAGTTAGAGGGTGTGTGTGTGGGAGTGTGGGTGTGAGTTAAGGGATGGTTATAACTCATTCACAACACAGTGTGAATTCATCAGGTCAGCAGCCCTTTCTAACATCCAGCTGAGATGAGCTGGTAGAATGGATCTTGGACTTGACTGGGGAGGGAGAAGGAGGGCTTTGATTACAGGGTGAGGGGGAGCAGAGGAAAAAGAGGGCTGAAGGGCTAAAGATGGGAAAGGGGTGGGAGAAGAGAGGGCTGTGCAGGGATGCCAAATTAGAGCTATTTTTAGCCATAGTTGGGTCTGTGCACAGCATCCCAGGAGCTAAGGGAGTTAAGATTTGGGGAAGAAATAACTGCAGAGAGGGGAACATTCACCCTGGCTTCTTAGAGGAGGTCGGACTGTTAGAAAAACTGCAAATTATCCCTGTGACATCCCAGAATCTATGAGCTTTGATGCATTTGTATAACCAAACAGGGCTCAGCTATTGGTACCTACAGTCCTGAACTGAGCTATAGAGAGGCCAGTAAATCCAGAGCTGCTAATGACACGTGGATACAAAATGTTTGCTTTCCTTGCAGCTATAGAGTACAGTAGCTTTCTGTTTTTCTAAATGTGGTTTATGCATACACAGTTTCCATCAGTTCTTTTAAAAGAGTTTTCCTCCTTTCCCCTTTCAAAAAAATTCTCTAATAAGCCTAAATCTTAATACATCCTTTACATTAAAAAAAAAAAACATGAAAAGTTTCATTCTGGGAATATGAACTCTATTTTTAATGTCTTACAAGAAAGAGATTGAATATTGGTCTAAACACAGAGCATTTTTAATCTCATGGAAAAGAAGATATTTTTTAAGAGAGACAAAAGCTGAAGTCTAACAGTCTTGTGATGTCGGTGAGCAAATGGAGATGTGTAACACAAATCTCCTTGAAAGCAGACAGGATTTTTGCCTCCCCATCGCCTCTGATGTCGTTAAAGACACATATGAACTCTTTGCATGGGGAATGGGGAGGGAATTAGCTAAACATTTCCACATCTGGTTTGAGAACAGTTTGGAAAAAGAATTCACTCCATAGGCTCCTGGAAGCTTTTGGGGTCGACAGTTATTTATTTTTAAAATTCAGTATACTCATGACAGCAGAGTTATCACTTGTATATTGTTTTCCCAGAATCTTGTTGTCAAAACAAAAGGAAACAGAGGGGAAAAGGAAACTCCAAAGCAGTATGCAATTATCTCAGGGAAATATAACTGTCAGGGCATTGATTTGCAGCAAAGTTTGTTCATGCTCTTGCAGCTGATTTGAAGAAAAATGAATCTGAGTTGGAATAAAAATCCTTCTAAAAAAACACAGAAGAATCCTAACACTCTGTGGACCCTTTAGTTTAGAAATTCAAATGGTCACATGCTGACTTTGCCTAGCCAACTATCTCAAAGTTTGGGAGCCTTTTAAAATTGAGGCCCAGTTTTAAAGAATTACTTGGTTTGCTGCTCTCAAAGAAAGTGAGGATTGTGATTATATTAATGATGTTGAAGGTACATTAAGGTGAGTTAGAAAATTAAACTACTGCTTTTGTAGAATTTACATTTATTCTAAAATAATCTGGGCCCAGTTTTGTTTTCCAGCCTCATGAAGCAAGCTGTTAAAGTAACCACACATTATTCATTGTTTGGTGAGGAAGAAGAATTATGAACTGCTAATGCTTAACAATGTCCATTCTCTCAACCAAGGAAAACACCTTGACTCAACCCTAGGAAAGATTTCATTCAAATTAAACTAATCATTAAAAGTGTGTGTGTGTGTTTTTTTCCCTCTGATTCTAAAGGTGGAAACAGTGGAGGGAAAAAACTGTAGAAAAATTGGGAGATATAGAAAAAATAGAAAGCATTCTTTGATCTCAAAATAATCATTGCTAAATTTTTAGTTTCTATACTTTTAGTTTTGCGGGGAGCAGAAAAGTCTATATACATATATATGATCCAAAGTCATTTCTGGAAAAAAAAAAAGGGCAAGGCTTTTTGAAAGCTGTTTTTAATTTTTGACATTGAATTTGAAGGCAATCAAAGCATTATTTTTGTTTGGGCCATCTGGTTTTGTTCTTATAATCTGTTAAGCTATCAAGCATAGTTTAAATGTCATGGTTCATCTCATGCACAAATAAAGGTTGCGAAATAAGTAAGAATCCAAGCTCCTTGTAAGAGAGAGAAGTTTTCGCTGGGTCATAAATTAGGTTACTAAAAGGTGAGGAGTCTGATGTGAAATCAAGTCATAATAAGGGTAAACCATACCCTGACTGAACATAAGCATTTCCAAATAAATACAGAAAGTTGTACTTTGGTGGAAATGGCAAATATCAGGTTATGGGAACCCGTTCCCTTTCATGAAGAGAAGCTGAGTTAGTTCAGTTTTTAAAGTTAAACGAAGGGATGTATTTCATAATTTCCATAAAATGTAAGGAAAATCCCAAATGTGTGCCCCTAATCTAGTTCATGTGTTAATTTAATAATTTGAGTTTGATTTTTCAGAAAATGACACCCTTTGCCACAAAGCCTCAGAGTCCCTTCTCATTTCAAAAGACAAGGTAAGTTTATGTCTGGGCAGAGGTTGCAAGTCCTCAGCAGCATGGCCACCTTTTAACCCATTAGTCATCTCTGGAAGACTGCCCAAACCAGAGAAAGGCTCCTTCGCCCAAGATGACTTCCGGATGTTACCATCAGAAGGCAGAGGACTGAATCAGACGCTCCTTCAAGGGCTTCACCACCTCTTTGATACACCTGTGTCAATAAACAAGGGCTCTAGGTGGCTTTCAAAAATGGTCAGGCACATTCCTCTCTCCCTTTCAAAATTGGGATTTTTGGGTACAGGTTTTCTTAAAGTGAGGTGCACATCTATGGCCCCAGCTTAAGGATGACTTAAGTCCAAATCAAACCACAGTTTACTTTACAGACTGTTTGGCTGATTTTTACCTGACTTGACTAATACGTGGCTCTCCCAAATCCAAAGCTACCTTGTGTATGCCCCCACCCAGAATGTGGCCACTTGGTCCGTGTGTGTACACCCTGACTGAGGCCATTTACCATCCCTTGACTCCTGAGAGGGAGAAAGGGGTTTAGAAAAGGTTTCTTTGGTAGGAAAGCTGTTGCCCATTGTTAGGGAGCCTATAGCTTGAGAGGCTTGCCTGCATATTGGAATAGGTAAGAGGCATTGCCCTGAGGCCAGGACATTGTGGGAAGGGCAAATCCTTCTCTCCCTCTCTTTTTCTCTCACACACATGTACAGGCACACACAGATGGACAGATGGACGAATACACAGACACACATTAAGAAGAAAGGAAAACCCAAATCTATTTCCTGCTGTTGCCATTATCCATACTATTTTTCCCATCCCTTAATCCTTGGGTTGTAAATTCCTTAGGGAGCTGAGTCTTGATCTACTATAGTGTCTGGTACATGGTAAGTACTCAGTACATAGTTATTGAATAAAAGAATGAAGGAACCACCAGAAATTACCATCTTCCCCTGTGCCTCCTTATCCAGCCCCTAAAGGCCTGAACTTTGTTACTGGCTAAATCTCTCCTCCACTCATTCCCCAAACTCCTCCTTGAAGTCCTGGGGCAACAGTGAAAATTTTCTTGGTAGAAAGTGTAGGGCCCACATCAAGAGTCCTGCCCACTTACCCACCTGCCTGTCTACTGAGCTCACTGATGCCAAGGACTGTATGTTGGCCCAGGCCAACTGTACCCACTGCCCTCTCGATTAGCTCCTAACCAGCCACTCGAAACGGAGTCCCGCACTCCACGCGCTAACTCCCTAACCGAGGTCGCTGCCCTCTTTCCTGCTATCAAGCAACCAAGCACAACAAGTGTCAGCATGCCTAGATGTAATGGGAGATTCACAGACTACCCCAACTCTGATGGTATCAGATAAGTGAATGAAGTCAACCTCTACACAGAAGATAGGTACAACTTTCTCTGGTTTGGCTTTACATGGGAGGAGAGAAGAAATTCTTAAGACCACCCAGACCAAGTCAGGCAACTGAGAGACACAGTATCATCAGAACTGAAAGTTCCAGGTCCACAAGGTACTGAAGAGCACTGGGTGCCTAGAAGGGGCTTCCTGGAACTACTGGGTTGACTGAAGCCAGTGGACACAGATCTCCTAAGTCGCCTGTGGAGGGATTCCCTTAACTACAAAGAGGAACCAAAACATGAGCTGGATGTCTCTTCCTCCTCAGAGCTCACCTACGTGTCCACTGTCAGTTCTGAGCACAGAGGCGGAAATCAAAAAGCACCAGAGGTTCCTGAAAAATCAGAGGCAAGATGGATTAAATCTCCCCGGTGCAAGCTGACCCTTGGCTCATTCTGGGCCAGATTCATTTAATCCACTCCACCAACACCAGACTGAGAGAGATCCAGGCTAACTCCAGGTTTTGTTTTGTGCCCCCAGCCCGAGTGCTCCCCTTAGAATGCTTTGAAGTTGACCCCATCTCTGCATATGCTATTGTATTTCGCTGGTAGATATCACTGTCCATCTCTGCCATCTGTAACTTTTATATAACAAAAATTTGACTTTTGGTATGATAGGTCTTTATCCCCACAATGTCAAAATACTTAAGGCAGAGTGGGTGGCTTGGTACCTTCTCTATGCAATTAATCTTTCATTAAAATAGATACATGATACTTGAACCTGTGTTTATCATCTGTCTATATAATGTATATATATTTAAAAGTAAATATATAGCATATAAATAATGTTAGGCTAACCATTACATTATCATATCTGATAATATATACATATGTGATATATAATACTATTAAAATATATATTAACAACAAAAAGGGAGGGCCTCTACTCCTGAAAATCTATCTTCCTCTTAACTAAGAACAAAGACCTCTTTTCTAAAATATTTCTCAAGGGCTAAGCTGTTGAACTTACAACATTTAGCTATAAATGTATATGTGCGTATATATATATATATATATACGCACATATACATGTGGAATTATGTCCCCTCATATTCATATGTTGAAGTCCTCACCCCTGGTACCCCAGAATGTAACCTTATTTGGAAATAGGGTCTTTACAGAGATAATGAAATTAAAATGAGATCATTAGGGTGGGCTCTAATCCAATATGACTGATGCTCTTACTAAAAGGGGAGATTTGGACACAGAGGGAAGATGATGTGAAGTCACAGGGAGAAGACAGCCATGTGACTGGAGCGATCATTTACAAGCCAAAGATAGCCCAGGATTTTCATCAAACATCAGAAACTAGAAGAGGCAATGAAGGATCCTCTCCTAGAGCCATCAGAGAGAGCATGGCCCTGATGACATTTTGATCTTGGACTTCTAGCTTCCAGAACTGTGAGAGAATATATTTTTGTTGTTTTAAGCTTCCCAGTTTGGGCTACTTTGTACACCAGCCTTCAGTTCAATTCAGCTCAGTTCAGTGGCTCAGTCATGTCTGACTCTTTGCGACCCCATGAACTGCAGCACGCCAGACCTCCCTGTCCATCACCAACTCCCGGAGTTCACTCAAACTCACGTCCATCAAGTCGGTGATACCATCCAACCATCTCATCCTGTCATCCCCTTCTCCTCCTGCCCCCAATCCTTCCCAGCATCAGAGTCTTTTCCAATGAGTCAACTCTTCGCATGAGGTGGCCAAGTACTGGAGTTTCAGCTTTAGCATCATTCCTTCCAAAGAACACCCAGGACCGATCTTTAGAATGGACTGGTTGGATCTCCTTGCAGTCCAAGGGACTCTCAAGAGTCTTCAGCAGCCTTAGGAAACTAATAAATATATTTTTTCCAACAAATTGAACAGACACACATGCCTCCTTCCTGAGATAAGAGTTTGAAAGTATAAACATTCTGAATCTTTGTCTTGTTACAACGTTAAATTCCACTTGGGATTAGGAAGATGATAACTAACCAGGAGTGGAGACAGGAAGTTAGAAAGAAAGGAGCCTGTCTAAAGGTACTGTCTTAAGCTGCTGATGGTACTGGATGCCTGCAAGAGAGTGGAAAGAGGGAGGGGGATTTTAGTGTAATATCAGGAAGGCTTTGTCTAACTTTAAAAGTTGTCCAAAAATGCACAGAGAAGTCTGTTGTAGAACTAAGCTTCCTTGGTTCTCTACAGGCCTTCCGGTAGAGTCTGGGTGGTCACTTGTCAGGATGGCTGGAGAGGGAATTTCAGTCCTATGCGGGAGACTAGATTACATTAGTGCATATATCATGAATATAGGCAGGAGAGAGTACACACACACACACACACATACACACGCAAGAGTATGCAGTTATTTATATACATCTTCCTGATATATACAGGACTACACAATACGGCCTCACAGGGACCTGAGTCTTCAGCCAGGTTTTTGTTGTGACTGGCCCTTGGTGATATTGCTGGCAGTGACAAGGATAAGGTGCCAGGGGAGAAGGGAGGGTGAATCACAATGTAGCCATCAGAATGGGGCTTACTGTCCAGGTCTAAATGATGGGGGGCTGACTTGGCCCTTTCAAGCAGTACAACCTCTGAAAGTCTCACACTAGGGGTTCTCTTTACAAACTTCCTGCATTGAATGGAAGGGTTGGGGCTCTGCTCCTTGAAACTAGCATCATAGCTATAGGGCAAGTGCTCAAAAGTCTAAATATTCTCTATTTAAACTAGAAAGGAGTGGGGAAACAACTCCCCTCCTGCCCCCCTGCCTTTTGTACTTCTTTGCAATGCTCTAAGCAATTACAGAATCCTAGCATTTTTGGAAGTTTGTTTCAATATATATGAGTCACATATGGCAATAAATCTCTGCTTTTTTCTTTAATTTGGCTCTTTTCTGTGTATAGAGACACCCCTCCCATAGAGTGTGTTCTCTCGTAATCTCCATTGATCCTTGCAGCAATCCTGTAAGGTCCTCAAAGGCAAACATCACATGTTAAAACTGTGGAAATGGGGGCCCAGAAGGGTGGAGACTCTAGGCCTTGGGCCTTCCCAGGAGCCTGCCTGGTTTCTCTCCGCCTTTACACCAGATACAAAATTGGAAGATACTACAGTGAGCAAATCATTGTGGCAAGGAAGGGAAAGTCCTGCAGTGACTTGACCTATGGACCACTGCTTCAAGATACGTGGTGAATTCTGCGTCAGTGCTGGCAGCCGAGTTGTTTAGGAGAGGGAGAAGAATTGACTCTCAGGCTCAGCCAAGGGAGCGGAGCAAACAAAAGGAACAGAGGGCCTCTGGGAGCGACTTCCTACAGCTGCAAAAAGCTGAGAGAAGCTTTAAGAGGGCAAATGGCAGTGAGGGGTAGAGATGAATTTTCCAGAATAGCCCCAGGTTTGAAAATGACAAGAGGAAGAACAGAGTATTCACAGGCTGAAGATGGCAGGCCTGTTAGACAGGGGCTGAATGTGTCATTTCTGTTTCCACTGTCACTTAAAGTTTCCTTTGTATCCCTACGTTATGGGAACAAAGAAACTGAGTCCACCTAAGGCTGTTCCTTAGAGGCAGCTACCTGGTGGAGAAACTGAAATTCCTGTGAAGAAGGAAGGAAGGAAACATTTACTGAGACACTGTGCTAAGGGGCTTTACTTGCACTATCTCACTGAATCCTCACAGCAACCCTGTGTGGGAGGTACTCTTAGTAATAGCCCCATTTTACAGAAGAAGTTGAGGATCAGATACATTAGGGAACTCACTAAAGACACAAAGCTAGTAAGTGGCAAAAACAGGATTGGAAGCATCTGCCATAAGCATGGAGGTTCCAGAGTTTTTCTCTAGTATTTGCCAGTGCTAGGAAAGTAATACAGGGCAGGTGTCTGGCAAGAGGACATTACAAAAGAGGCATAGATTATTTATGGGGTGATGACAGATGGGAAGGTGAGGAAACTAATAGCTTTTCAAACAAAGGGAATCGAGAAAAAAAGCAATAAATAAGAGACAGAAATTCAGAAGTGCTCAGAGAAGATAATTCGAGGTCACTGATTACTCCTTGTAGTTTTGATTTCTTAAGACCAAGCTGTCATTCCTGATTTCAATGGAACACATTTATTCCATGAGCTGCATGGTGACCCAGAGTATAATGCACCTTAGGACATGCTATATATTCAGGCCTTCCCCATCTATTTTTGACAAGGGAAATGGGCATAGCTTCTGTACAAAGCCACCAAATATGGCAACCCCAACTCTGAAGAATTGCCTGCAAGCTCAACCCTCGAGATCTCTATGATTGGAAAAAAGGTACCGCACTTTCTCAAACTCTTGCATTTGTTACAGAAGTGGGGAATCACACGGTCCTACTTCCACCCCGAGGACAGAGATTGTGTCTCTGATTTCATCATGTCTTTAAAAGGAATGTTGGGGTATGTTTACCAGGCCTGGATGTTTGTGAAGCTATGCGCAGGGCTTGGATGGGAGGGGGAAGGGAACAGACTGCTGAAAGGGACTTCACATTGGCCCCATGTTCTAAATAACTTGCTGGGAAACCCTGGTGCCCTCATAAAAGTTGAGCTTCCAGAAACATTTTAGTACTCACTTTTTAAAAAAAGCCCACGTGGTGAGCATTAAGAAAGCAGTGGGGCTGGGATGTTCTTGGTTCCTGGTCAAAGCCACTAGCTTGAGATGCTGGAGAAAGGAACTGAGCTGGTTTCCCCTTAATACTACCATCTGGCATTCTCTCAGAATCTTCATGAAGAATCTTTCATTGTTTGAGCTACGTACTAGCTCACAATAAGAACTGAACAACTGTGGCCCCCAGCTGTTAGAAATCAATACAGCGCTATTAAAACCAGCAGGGCCGACCCAGCAGAGGAGCCTGGCCATTTTGCATGGAAGGCGACCCTCTCCTAAACCCGGGGATTAGTGTGTTCACGTTAGGACAGTCACTGAAGCAGGTGCTCATTCTCTGGGTGGTTCAGAGTTATTTTTCTGACTGCCTAGAGGTAGAGGCTGAAATAGAATAAGTCCTCAAAGGGCACGACCCCATCCAGGGGATTGGGAGATAAGGGAGATATTCCTTGTTCTTTGCTCCCTTGGAAAATGGAAAGACAAACTCTCGGCACAAAATGGCAGCTGCCCCGGTGTTTGTGCTACAAAACCAGGGGGAAGGAGCAGATTAAAGAAATAGGAAGGATTGTCCTTCTCAAGGGATATGGTCATTTGGGACACATCACTAGGAATGTGTGTTTAAATTCTGAATCTCTAATTAAGCAACACTTTCGAAAGGGCCACCTTATCATTGTTTATAAAATAAACTGATTTTCAGGAAGGGGGACTTTCCCCTTCATTTGAGAGATTTTGCTGGTAAGAGAGCATCAAACTAGGAGGCATTTTTAAAAAATGAAGTTTTAAGTAGTATTTGTTATTTCTAAATAGAAGAATTTATGATTTTACTTTGTCTTCTGAAGATTCCATGAGCTTATCTATAAAGGTGACTAAAAATTTGGTGCTAGTAACGTTCTGGTTATGAGTCCTCCTATATGGATACATGCTTGGGATGTCTAGGCTGATTGGGTATTGGGAATAATAAGTGGTCTTGGGGTGGAGATTATAGAGGAGACAGTGACGTAGCTCACTTACGGGACAGAAATGGGTGAGATTTATATGGACAGGGAAAGGGTGAGATGAAAGTCTGAGGAAAGACTCTTCAAAATAATATCATAGAGGGCTCAAGGCAAGCTAAGTGGCTTTGATGTATCAGAGGAACCTGGTATAAAGCTGTGCTCAGTTTTTACATGCTGAGTAACCCTGGGCTTTCTAAGCATTGCTTTCCTCATTTGTTACTCCTCTGTGTTACTTTCTAAGTGTTGCTTTCCTCATTTGTAAAATAAGGATAGTAACAAAACAACAATACTTCCTAGGGTGTTGTGGAGGAGTAAATGAAACCAATGAGTGTAAAAGTGCTTAGTATAGTTCCTGACATGTAAGTGCTCAATAAATGGGAGCTATTATTAAAAACCATTTCTTTTTTTTTTTTTTGGCCGTGGCACAAGGTTTGTAGGATTTTCGTCTCCTGACTAGGGATCGAACCCAGGCCCACAGCAGTGAAAGTGCTGAGTCTTAACCACTGGACCAGGGAGTCCCCTAAAATCATAATTCTTGAATACAAAAACTGAAGTAAACTAGGGAGAGAAACAGGGCTCATAGAACCTTTTAGAAGCTCCTAAACTACTTCCCTGGTGGCTCAGATGGTAAAGAATCTGCCTGTAATGCAGGAGACCTGGGTTCAGTCCCTGGGTTGGGAAGTTCTCCTGGAGAAGGAAATGGCAACCCACTCCAGTATTCTTGCCTGGAGAATTACATGGACAGAGCAGCCTGGAAAGCTACAGTCCACGGGGCCTGAAAGAGTTGGATACAACTGAGCGACTAATACTATACTTTCAAACTATTTTAATGCTGATGTCTAAGCCACATTCTGAGTTTTTAAAATGCCTGGGCATTGGAAATAGACCTAAGCTTGAACTGGGGCTATGTTGCTTCCTATCTGGGTGACCTTGGGCAAGTCACTTCCCCCTCCTGGCCTTAGTTTCCTCATAAAGAAACAGGCCCAGGTATAATAACTACCTCATGGGTTGGAAGGTTGAATGAGGTAGGAGAGACAGCACAACCAGAGCTTGGCACAGAGCAAGAGCCTGATAAACAAGACCTATAGCTTGGGCTTGGGCAGACAGCCTGGCTGTGGGTTTCGTTTCACCCCCACTTCCCTCCACCCCCTTGTGAGTCCCAGCTGGACTCTCATCAATCTGCCACGCTCCCCAGGGGGTTGCTGGAAATTCCTGGCAAGGATGTCTCCAACAGGGATGAATTTTGGATATTCCTCCATCCACCCCTGTTACCACTTGAATTATGGGGAGAGAGAGAAGGAGAGAAGACCCATTGAGAGGGAGAGGAGAAAACAAGCGTCTTCTGTACACTCCTGCCCTGGCGAGCCCAGGCTTATGCCTGAAATAGGTGTTCGGTAAATACTTGAGGAATGTATGTACAAATGAATGAAAAAAAAAAAAAGAGGCAGTGGGCAGGCATCCGGGAAGGCAGAGACAGAAATGAGATTTGTGGCAACCTTTTCCTGATGATGTACTGCAACATCTCTCAATCACAGGGGCCTCCCCAGACAGGGGACCAAGGCCAACCCTAATCTTCTCCTTCCTCAGGCACAGGTTACCGGCAAATACCCCTCACACCCCTCCAAGAAACCCAGACAGAAGTGTGGTGGTGGATTGAGGCTCTCCACTTGGGGTTCAGAGCGCCTGAATCTCTCAGCTGTGTAAGAAAACAGCTTAATTTCCTTGCTCATCCAGGGATGTGCAGATAGAATCCCATACAGCATTGTGAGATCCCTTCTTGTGAGGCTGAGCAGTTGGGGGACCAGATGACCAATCCGCCAGCCACTTCCGTTTCTCATACACAAGCAGTCTGATTACCAGGTTTTGCTGTGAACGATGTGCAAGTGAGTGAGGACACCTGTACATACAGGTGGGCCATCCAAGCATCAAACGTGCGTGACGACCGTGGAAGGTACTGAGGTGGAGGATTGTGCTTTTTACCCACAATGTCTTAAAACCTTTGTGCCATGGCTTCTCAGTGCTTTTCATAAGCTCAACTTCTGTTCTGACATTTGTTTCAAGGAAAGTTTCCTTCCATAAAAATACCACTTAAGGACAATGATGCTAAAGCTGAAACTCCAGTACTTTGGCCACCTCATGCGAAGAGTTGACTCATTAGAAAAAACTCTGATGCTGGGAGGGATTGGGGGCAAGAGGAGAAGGGGACGACAGAGGATGAGATGGCTGGATGGCATCACTGACTCAATGAACGTGAGTCTGAGTGAACTCCGAGAGATGGTAATGAACAGGGAGGCCTGGCGTGCTGCGATTCATGGGGTCGCAAAGCATCAGACACGACTGAGCGACTGAACTGAACTGAAGGACACACATGCAGGAATGTGCATTTTGCCTTTCCTGGGTGTGAAATATTTTATTTGATGTGCTGATTGTCAAACTACATTGCTGGAAAATTAATATGCACTTAATTGCCTGGGTGACAACCTCTCACTACAGAAGCAACAGTGATTTGATCCTGAATCCTTGATTCTCTACTTCTTGCTGCCCAGGACTCCCAGCCTCAATGTCACACCCAATCTCCTGTTGCCCACAAATTCTGCTAATGACACATAGAAACAGAAAAGAAAATTGAAAAGGAAAAAACCCCCCCACCACCAAGGATCTGGAAAAAGAGTGTGAGGATTCCTTCCTATATGATTGAAAATTTTAAAAATATTTTAAAGAGAACCATTAAGCCAGGACTTTCTAAGCCAGGAAACTTTTGATTGGTTCCACATTCACATCATCTCTGGCTCGATTTGGTTCTTGGGGTTTGACTCAGCAAGCTTTTGTATTATCTCATTCCACATATGCTGAGGGTGAGGGGTATCTCTAAGTTGCCCTTTTATAGTTACAAAAATATGTATATATATATATATATATATATATATATTAGTGAAAATCAGAGCTGACTTTCACTGTGGGCAATTCCAGCTAATGGGTCAGCATATGAGCCCTAGGCAATGTGTGGAGAGGACCCCAAGGTAGGGATAATTTTGGCCTGGTGGCAGCTGGCTGGGCAGCTGGGAGTGAACAGCTGCAGGAGGGGACTGCTTCCACAGAGGGTAGAATTTAAAGTTGGACTTCTGTGCAGAACTGTTCAAGTTGACCTGACCCTGGGTCGAATTCTATCCCTCGGTGTACGTTACCAGCTTATGCTTTGACGTGAGATGAACAGCGGTGGGGAAGTGAGCCAGGGCTATAACAAGGACCCTTGCCTACTTCTGGAGTCACAGCATTACTGGGGAGATTTCAAGTCCTGAAGGTGGCAATTCTTATGTGATCTCCTTCCTTTCAACGCGATGTTTGGGTGGAGCTTCGCCAACAAGGTTCTCATTTAAAGTTTAGAATGTCCTTTCATAACTGTTGGAAAGGAGGTTTGCATACATAGAGAGTATCTAGGATTTGCCCACTTGTGTTTAAAAAAAAAAACAAAAAACAAAACCTTTTTGACCGTAAATCCTGTGCTCTGTAAATAAGTTTTGGGTCCAAGAAGACCAACGACTCACATTTTCATACCCCACTGCCCACCCTGCTTCTGGAGCCCACAGCCACTGGAGGGGGAGGCCTCTTCCTGGGAGGGGCCACAAATGGACCCAAACAGACATATTTAGTTAGTCAACAAGCTCTTCATCTTCTGAATTTTAAAATTCACTGTGAGCAAATATAAGTGTAGGCTCCCTTTGAAAAAATGTACAGTATTTCCCTCAGAGCAACTCAGTAACTGCAGGAAGGTGAGAACCACATTCCATCCAGGTGTGCGGGACTGAACACCTGTGAGTTTGGGAACAAAGTCTCAGCTGTTCAACCTGAGGGGCCACGACTGGAAAGGCAGAGTGCCTGGGCAAAGAGACACTGGCTACCAGACCCCTTCTTTCCAGTAAGATCCAAGGTCATCTGGCCATTGGTTCCGTATCACTTCTCCTTACTCCTCAGCACCTGTAACATTGACTGTGTGCTCACAATATGCCCAACATGCCACTAAGGGCTCTCTGAGCCTTCCTAAATTTCCTTTCTCTCTCACTTCATTTGTGTGTTACTTACAATGGGCCCTGCCTGGCACATCAGCTTATTTAGGAGACCCGCTAGGTTTCAAGGCAGCAGGTGGGGGTAGGGAAGGGGACAGGTATTAACATCAACGTGGTTGTCCTTTCCGTCCCCCTGCTTAACCTCCGAACTAGAAAAAGGAGCAAGTTTCATGCAGAATAAATCAAATGCCAACACATTTCTTGGTTTTCTGAACTGGTAACACTTTCCCCTGCTTAAAAAATGTGGTCAGGCCTAGAAATAAGCCCAATGTATAAAGTTCTGATACTTGTATTCTCAGAGAATGCTCCTAGGAAAGTGTGAAATGCCCTTGAGTAGATTTTCATGGATTATGATTTGATTAGCCATTCCCAGTTCAAGCTATTTTGCTGAAAACCACTCTCATCAGAAAGCTTGGTAATATTTGTATCTTGCCTGTTTTTTTCTACAGGCATCTGCCCTGTTCTGTGTGTTCTGGAATTAGATGCTCTTGGCAGGGGACACTGAGGTGATTTCAGGAAACTGTGTGTGTTTGGTGATTGCCAGTTGCTGATGGGTAAAGGACCACTCCTGAATCCAAACAAGAGCCTGGGCCAGGTATGGGGAGGGGCATTATGAGAAAACAGTCCACTTGAGTATGACAGGCAAGGGGAGAATCCTCAAGGATGTAGAAAGCTCAAGCTGGAGGAAGGGAGTAGAAACTCGGGATGAAATCAATCAAGAGCAGTAGAAAGCAGAAGGGCACCTTGGGAAATAGTTGATTTAGTCAGGGGCCCAGGGAACCAAGTTAATTCCAGCCCTGCAGGCAGGGGAATGAGGGAGGGTTGAGCAACCGCTCTGGTGTCAGGTGGCCATGAGGAGAGCAGTGTTCATTGTAACTTGGGAATTGCATGTGAAATTCAGCCAGCAAGGACCTTGTTTCCCCTAAGGGACTGGGGGCTGGGGGAGCCCGGGTGGCCTGGGGCTGGATCATGGTATATTGAGAAGAAAAGGCAAGTTTATGAGTTAAAGGCTAAACAGGTTGGACCTGTCCTTGAAATGTACTGACGTGGAACATCTGCACCCCCCTTGCAATTCCTCCCACTGGAAAAATCTGGCTTCCTTGCTGACTGGTGGGGAGGGGGGCTCCTATGTGAGTGACAGGGAATGGAAACTTGGAGAAGCATGGGAAACAGTATTTGGGTTCCAGGGTTAAAGTCTAAAGGAAACTTTTTTCTCAAATCTTTTGTGCTCACTCAACTTAACTCAGTTATTCTCATGGGGGAAATAAATAAAGGTAATGGAAACCATAATTTTGATCCTTAACAGTCCTTATGTAGCCTGGGCAGGCACTCTAACCTGGCACTGGCTCCTGCTGGGTGATTTGGAGAGACCCTTGGTGGGTGGAAAGAAGCCCCCTAGAGGTGGACACATTGTCATACATAGCATCTCCAGGGCCTAGATTCCATGAAAAGAATGTACAATGGCTCCCCAAACTCAATAGGTAGGAAGCCTGTGCTTTATTATCATTAGCCCATGGACTTGAATAGTGCTTTTACTCCAGAGTATCTCCATATCTATTCAGTCTATCCAGTGTGACTTCCCAGGTGGTGCTAGTGATAAAGAACACACCTGCCAATGTAGGAGACATAAGAGACATAGGTTTGATTCCTGGGTCGGGAAGATCCCCTGGATAAGGAAATGGCAACCCACCCCAGTATTCTTGCCTGGAGAATTCCATGGACAGAGGAGCCTGGTGGGCTACAGTCTATGAGGTCACAAAGTCAGACACGACTGAAGTGACTTAGCACAGCACACAATGTGACATGGGGGATAAGTAATATTTTTCCCTATTTTCATAATAGAGAAAATAGATACAAATCAAAGTTTATTTTTCTTAAAATGGTTTTCAGTAACTATGTTTAATTCAATGAGAATCTTGCTACCTTCTTCCTCTTCATTCATCTAACAAATACATACAGAGCACCTTTTAGTAACACTAGTGTGTTAGATGCTTGCAGGCAAGCATGATAAGTCACTTCATTTGGGTCCAACTCTTTGCAACCCTATGGACCATAGCCAGAAAGGCCCCTCTGTCCATGGGATTCTCCAAGCAAGAATACTGCAGTGGCTTGCCATGCTCTTCTCCAGGGGATCTTCCTGATTCAGGGATCGAACTCACATCTCTTATGTCTCCCGCATTTGGAGGCAGGTTCTTTACTACTAGTGCCACCTGGGAAGCCTTGTTAGATGCTTGTGAAAGTGAAGTTGCTCAGTCGTGTCCGACTCTGTGCGATCCCATGGACTGTAGCCCACCAGGCTCCCCCATCCCTGGGATTCTCCAGGCAAGAACACTGGAGTGGGTTGCCATTTCCTTCTCCAATGCATGAAAGTGAAAAGGGAAAGTGAAGTCGCTCAGTCATGTCCAACTCTTCGCGACCCCATGGACTGCAGCCCACCAGGCTCCTCCATCCATGGAATTTTCCAGGCAAGAGTACTGGAGTAGGGTGCCATTGCCTAGCCTCAAAAACATGTAACTAAAATTGTGATAAATGACAGCAAGGTCAGATTCAAGTGCTGTGAGAGTGTGTAACACAAGGATCTAACCTAGTCTTGGGGTCTGGCTTAAAGTCTCCCTGAAGAAAGGCCATTTAAACACCAGTTCTCAGACTCTGAACTGGGGTTGCAGATGGGGAGATAGCACATGTCAACAGAATGACCAAGACCAAAGCTACCGAGCTGCAGCACAGGCCAGCACAAGCCACCCCCTGCGATTCTTATCAGGTTTATCTTCCTCTCTTTCCTGCTACTCTTTCCCCTACGCTGCCACCAGCCCTTACTTTCTCCCTCATCTAAATACAGCTTAGGTGGGTTTCTATCTTTCATCTTTGAAAATGAGGCAAAAGAGATAAGATAGCATGAAAAGCCCGACATCCTGGTTATGTATATGCATGCATGAGTGTGTCATGTAGATGTGGGAAGATAATGATAATATTTAAGAAATATTGCTTTAGGGATCTCCCTGGATGTCCGGTGATTAAGAATCTGCCTGCAAATGCAGGGGACATGGGTTTGATCCCCGATCCTGGAAGATTGCACATACTGTGGGACAACTAAACCTGTACACCACAACTACTGAGCCTGTGATCTAGAAAACTGGAGCTGCAGCTACTGAAGCCTGCATGCCCTAAAGCCCATGCTTTGCAACAAGAGAAGCTATCACAATGAGAAGCCCGTGAACTGCAACTAGAGAGTAGCCCCTGCTCGCCCAAACTAGAGAAAGTTCATTGATGTATAGCAAAAAACATCACAATATTGTAAAATAATTATCCTCCAATTAAAATAAATTAATTGAAAAAAGAAAACACATGCACAGCAACAAAGACCCAGTGCAGCCATAAATAAATAAACAAAATATATTACTTTAGAAACTACCATTCCTCATACACTGCCACAAAATTGAAATCACCAGGGTGCTTATTTTTATCAATTTATCTTTTGAATCTTAGGGAACTGAATCTAGAATGTTTGCAATTGGAGTGGTGGGGATGGGGACTACAGAGTGAGGGTGGAAGATCTTGATGCAAACAGTTTTGCCACTCAGGATAATACCCTTGAGGTCCATCCCAGTTGTTGTACATTCCTTTTCATCACACCCGGACTTTGCCGAACTGTTCATCTATCAAAGGACATTTTGGTTGTTTTCAGTTTGGGGCCATTACAGGGAAAACTATAAGCTGTAAACATTAATGTACAAGACTTTGTAGGGGCATTAGTTTTCATTTCTCTGGGATAAATGTCCAAGGGTGTGATTTCTGGGTCCTATGATAATTGCATGTTTAGTTTTATAGGAAACTGCCAAACTATTTTCCAGAGTGGCTGCAGCATTTCACTTTCCCACCCACAACATCAGAGAGTTCTGGTTTTTCCACATTCTCGCCAGTATTTGGTATTGTCACTGCTTTTTATTCAATTGTTCTAACAGGGGTGTAGTAGGCTTCCCTGGTGGCTCAGATGGTAAAGTGTCTGCCTGCAATGCGGGAGACTCGGGTTTGATTCCTGGGTCCGGAAGATCCCCTGGAGAATGAAATGGCAATCCACTCCAGCACTCTTGCCTGGAAAATCCCATGGACGGAGGAGCCTGATAGGCTACAGTCCATGGGGTCACAAAGAGTCAGACACGACTGAGTGACTTTAATTAATTAATTAATTAAATTAATTAATAACATTTTATCGTCTAAGTTTGCATTTCCCTAATGGTTAATGATGGTGAGCATCTTGTGTATTTATCATCTGTATTTCCTCTTTGGTGAAATGTGTCTTTATGTCCTTTACCCATTTTCTAGTTGGATTGTCTGTTTTCTTCACTGTTGAGTTTTTTTAAAGTTCTTCGTATAGTCTAGATATGAGTCATTTGTCAGATGTATGGTTTATACATGTTTTCTCCCATTTTATAGGTTGTATTTTCATCCTCTTTAACAGGACCTTTCATGGAGCACACACATGTTTTCTCCCATTTTAAATTTTGATCAAGGTCAATTTATTGGTTTTTCATTTTCTGTATTGTGTTTTTGATGTCAAGTCTATGCACTTTTCCCCTAGTCCTAGGGCCTGAATATTTGCTGTTTGTTTTTAAAAATTTTAGTTTTACATGTAAATCTGTGATACTTTTGACTTATGAGACTTAGGATGAGGATTTTGATGAATAAGTTTATGTGTCAATTTGGCTAGGCCATGGTGCCCAGATGTTTGGTAAAACAGCTGAATGTTGCTGTGAAGGTATTTTTTATTTTTAGAAAAGATTAACATTCAATTCAGTAGACTATAAGGAAGAGGCAGCTAGAAGACTCCCTTCAGATTAAAGCTGCAATATCAGCTCTTCCCTGGGTCTCCAGCCTGCGGGCCTGACTTGCAGATTTGGACTTGCCAGTATCCACAGCTGCATGAGCCAATTTCTTATAATAAACATCTCTTTCTTTCTGTATATATTTGAAGTACAAATGGAATTCAAAGAAGGAAAGGTGGATAGTCTTTTTAATAAATGGTGCTGGAGAAATTGGATGTATGTATATACACACATATACATACATGCATACATATATATATACACACACACATACCCACATTCTTTCTATGCACACACAGTCTCTACACAAACACACACAGTTTACTGGCTATGTTTCACTAAAGAACTCTAATACAAGGTTCTTTTATTTTGACCATAGATATCCAACTTCTCCAGCACCATTTATTGAAAATGCCATCTTTCCTTCATTTAATTGTATTTACAGTTAAAAGAATATTTATGTGGGTGTATTCTGGATTTGATTCAGATCTGTTGGTCTATATATCCTCCTGCCAATACCACAGGCTTAAAAAATATTTATTTGGTTGTGCTGGGCCTTAGTTGTGGCATATGTGAGCTAGTTCCTTGACCAGGAATCAAACCCAGGCCTGCTGCACTGGGAGCTCAGAGTCTTAGCCACTGGACCACCAAGGAAGTCCCTACGACAGTCTTGATTATTTACGATACATAGTAGGGCCAACTGATTCTTTCTTTCTTTCTTTTTTTTTTTTTGCTTTTTCAAAATTGTTTTATCTATTCTAGTTCCTTTGACTTTTGAATAAATTTTAGACAAAATTCTACAAAAGTCTTGCTGAGGTTTTAATTAGGAACTACTAACTTGTATATTAGGAGCTACCAACTTGATTAGGAGCTACCAACTGAAGAACTATGGGCAGATTTTCGAGACATTGTACAGGAGGCAGTGATCAAGACCATCCCCCAAAAAACAAAATGCAAAAGGGCAAAAAGTGGTTGTCTGAGAAGGCCTTACAAATAGCTGAGAAAAGAAGAGAGAGCAAAAGGCAAAGGAGAAAGAGGAAGATATACCCATTTGAATGCAGAGTTCCAATGAATAGCAAGGAGAGATAAGAAAGCCTTCCTCAGTGATCAGTGCAAAGAAATAGAGGAAAATAATAGAATGAGAAAGACTAGAGATCTCTTCAGGAAAATTAAAGACACCAAGGGAATGTTTCATGCAAAGATGGGCACAGAAACGGTATGGAACTAACAGAAGCAGAAGATATTAAGAAGAGGTGGCAAGAATACACAGAAGAACTATACAAAAAGATCTTCATGACCCAGATAATCATGATGGTGTGATCACTCACCTAGAGCCAGACATCCTGGGATGCAAAGTCAAGTGGGCCTTAGGCAGCATCACTATGAACAAAGCTACTGGAGGTGATAGAATTCCAGTTCAGCTATTTCAAATCCTAAAAGATAATGCTGTGAAAGTGCTGTACTCAATATGCCAGCAAATTTGGAAAACTCAGCAATGGCCACAGGACTGGAAAAGGTCAGTTTTCATTCCAATCCCAAAGAAGAGCAATGCCAAAGAATGTTCAAGCTACCACACAGTTGCATTCATCTCACACACTAGCAAAGTAATGCTCAAAATTCTCCAAGCCAGGCTTCAACAGTAGGTGAACCGTGAATTTCCAGATGTTCAAGATGGATTTAGAAAAGACAGAGGAACCAGAGATCAAATTGCCAACATCCACTGGATCATTGAAAAAGCAAGGGAGTTCCAGAAAAACATCTATGTCTGCTTTGCTGACTATGCCAAAGGCTTTGACTGTGTGGATCACAACAAACTGTGGAAAATTCTGAAAGAGATGGGAATACCAGACCACCTTACCTACCTCCTGAGAAATCTGTATGCAGGTCAAGAAGCAACAGTTAGAACCAGACATGGAGCAACGGACTGGTTCAAAATTGGGAAAGGAGTATGTCAAGGTCATATATTGTCAGCCTGCTTGTTTAACTTATATGCAGAGTACATCATGCGAAATTTAGGACTGGATGAAGCACAAGCTGGAATTAAGATTGCTGGGAGAAATATCGGTAATGCAGATGACACCACACTTATGGCAGAAAGGAAAGAAGAACTAAAGAGTCTCTTGATGAAAGTGAAAGAGGAGAGTGAAAAAGTTGGCTTAAAGCTCAACATTCAGAAAACAAAGATCATGGCATCTCGTCCCATCACTTCATGGCAAGTGGATGGGGAAACAGTGGAAACAGTGGCTGACTTTATTTTTTTGGGCTCCAAAATCACTGCAGATGGTGATTGCAGCCATGAAATTAGAAGACACTTACTCCTTGGAAGGAAAGTTATAACCAACCTAGATAGCATATTCAAAAGCAGAGACATTACTTTGCCAACAAAGGTCCATCTAGTCAAGCTATGGTTTTTCCAGTAGTCATGTATGGATGTGAGAGTTGGACTATAAAGAAAGCTGAGTGCTGAAGAATTGATGCTTTTGAACTGTGGTGTTGGAGAAGACTCTTGAGAGTCCCTTGGACTGCAAGGAGATCCAACCAGCTCATCCTAAAGGAAATCAGTCCTGAATATTGACTGGAAGGACTGATGTTGAAGCTAAAACTCCAATACTTTGGCCACCTGATGCAAAGAACTGACTCATTAGAAAAGACCCTGATGCTGGGAAAGACGGAAGGTGGAAGGAGAAGGGGCCGACAGAGGATAAGATGGTTGGATGGTATCTCCGACTCAATGGACATGAGTTTGGGTAAACTCTGGGAGTTGGTGATGACAGGGAGGCCTGGCGTGCTGCGGTTCATGGGGTCGCAAAGAGTCGGACATGACTGAGTGACTGAACTGAACTGAACCAACTTGTATATCATTTTGAGGGGAACTGACATCTTTATTATGGTGAGTCTTCATATCCAGGAACATGGTATTTCTCTCCATTTATTTAGATCTTTTAAAATTTCTTTTTCTTTTTTTTTTTTGGCCATGCCATGAGCAGCTTGTGGGATCTTAGTTCCCCTGACAGTGATTGAACCCAGGCACCTGTCTGTGAAAGCATGGCATCCTAACCACTGGACTGCCAGGGAACTCCCCCTCTTCTTTGTTTTCTTTCATTAACATTTTGTAGTTTTCAGCATACAAGTCTTATGCATATTTGTTAGGTATATGTCAAAGTCTTTTTTTTTTTTTGAGCAATTTTAAATGGTATTATATTTTTATTTTGGTGCCCATGTTTCATTGTCAGTATATAGAAACATAATAGATTTTTAATGTTTATTCCATGACCTTGCTGAACTGACTTATTAGTTTTAAGCATTAAAAAAATAGATTCCTGGACTTCCTGGTGGTCCAGTGGTTAAGAATCTGCCTGCCAATACAGGGGACACAGGTTCAATCCCTGGTCCAGGAAGATCACACATGCCTTGGGACAGCTAAGTCCATACCTTACAACTACTGAGCCCACATGCTGCAACTGCTAAGCCTGAATGCCCTAGAGTTCATATTCCACAGAAGAAGCCATCACAATGAGAAGCCTATGTATCACAACTAGAGAGTAGCCTTTGCTCACCACAATTAGAGTAAGCCTGTGCACACCAATGAAGATCCAATGAAGCCAAAAAAGAGAGAAGATTCCTAAACTATGACACAATTGAACTTATCTATAAAACAGACTCACAGATATAGAGAACAGACTTGTGGCTGCCAAGGGGGAGTTAGGAGGGGGAGGAAAGGATTGGTAGTTTAGGATTAGCAGATGCAAACTATTAAATAGAGAATGAATAAACTACAAGGTCTTACTGTATAGCACAGGAAACTATATTCAATATCCTGTGATAAATGGAAAATAATCCAATATATATATGTATATATATAACTACTCACTTTTTGTATAGCAGAGATTAACACTGTAAGTCAACTATACTTGAATAAAATGAATTAAAAAATAGATTCCTTGAGATTATCTATGTAGATTATTATGCCACCTGCAAATAGAAAGTTTCATTTCTTCCTTTCAAATCTATATGTCTTTTCTTTTCTGTCGTTATTGTACTAACTAGAACTTCTAGCAGAGAAGGCAGTAGCAACCCACTCCAGTATTCTTGCCTGGAAAATCTCATGGACGGAGGAGCCTGGTAGGCTGCAGTCCGTGGGGTCGCTGAGAGTCAGATACAAATGAGCGACTTCACTTTCACTTTTCACTTTCATGCATTGGAGAAGGAAATGGCAACCCACTCCAGTGTTCTTGCCTGGAGAATCCCAGGGACGGGGGGAGCCTGGTGGGATGCTGTCTATGGGGTCGCACAGAGTCGGACACGACTGAAGTGACTTAGCAGCAGCAGCAGAACTTCAAGCACTATGATAAAAAAGATTAGTAGAAATGGACATCCTTGCCTTCTACTTGATCTTAGGGTGAAAACATTCAGTTTTCCACCCTTAAATATAATATTAGTTGTAGGGCTTTTTTTTGGTAGTTACTCTTTTGCAAGTCAAGGAAGTTTCCTTCTATTCCTTGCTTGCTGAGAGATTTTGTCATGATTGGATGTTGAATTTTGTCAAATGTCTTTTCTGCATCAATTGATATGCTCATGTGATTTTTCTTCTCTCGGCCTGTTAATATGATGGTATACATTGATTGGTTTTTAATATTCAACCAGACTTGGATACTTGTCACTGTCCCACAGGATGGTGGAGTAGAAGGACGTGTGCTCATCTTCTCCTGTGAGAACTTCAAAATTGCAACTAACTGCTGAATAGCCGTTGACAGGAGAATGATCCCAGCAGAAAAAGATACCCCACATTCAAGGGCAAATAAGAAGCTCCAAGATGGTGAAAGGAAGAGTGAAAGTTGCTCAGTCATATCCGACTCTTTGCAACCCCATGAACTATACAGTCCATGGAATTCTCCAGGCCAGAATACTGGAGTGGATAGCCTTTCCCTTTTCCAGGGGATCTTCCCAACTCAGGAATGGAACCCAGGTCTTCTGCATTGCAGGCAGATTCTTTACCATTGGAGCCATAATGGAAGCCCAAGAATACTGGAGTGGGTAGCCTATCCCTTCTCAGGCAGATCTTCCTGAGCCAGGAATGAAACCGGGGTCTACCATATTGCAGGTGGATTCTTTGCCAACTGAGCTATCAGGGAAGCCAATGGTAGGAGGGGCAAAATTGTGCTTAGAATCAAACCCTTTACCCACCAGACATGCTTGGAGGGCTCAAACAAAACCTTGTGCACACTAGGACCCAGGAGAAAGGAGCAGTGACCCCATAAAAGATTGAGCCATACTTACCTGTGAGTGTTCAGGAGTACAGCCATGAAATTAAAAGATGCTTGCTCCTTGGAAGAAAAGCTATGACCAACTTAGCATATTAAAAAGCTGAGACATTACTTTGCTGACAAAGGTCTATCTAGTCAAAGCTATGGTTTTTCTAGTAGTCAAGTATGGATGTGAGAGTTGGACCATAAAGAAAGCTGAGCACTGAAGAAGTCATGCTTTTGAACTGTGGTGTTGGAGAAGACTCTTGAGAGTCCCTTGGACTGCAAGGAGATCCAACCAGTCACTCCTAAAGGAAATCAGTCCTGAATATTCATTGGAAGGACTGATGCTGAAGCTCCAATACTTTGGCCACCTGATGTGAGGAACTGACTCATTGGGAAGGACCCTGATGCTGGGAAAGATTGAAGGCAGGAGGAGAAGTGGACAACAGAGGATAAGATGGTTGGATGGCATCACCAACTCAATGGACATAGGTTTGGGCAAGCTCTGGGTGTTAGTGCTGCAGTCCACGGCAAAGAGCCAGACACAACTGAGTGACTGGACTGAACTGAACTGGATACTTGTAATGAACTCTACTTGCTCAGGGCATATATTTCCTTTATATTGCTGAATTCTACTTGCTAATATTTTGCTAAAGGTTTTTTGCATCTATATCCATGAGGGATATTGATCTGTAGTTTTCTTGTACTGTCTCTAGGTGGTTTTGGTATCAAGGTAATGCTAACTTCATAAAATTAATAGGGAAATGTTCCCACTACTTCTATTTTCTGGAAGAGATAATGTAGAATTGCTGATACTTTAAATATTTGGTAAAATTATCCAGTGAAATCATCTGGAACTAGAGAGTTCTTTGCTGGGAGTTTTAAAATTATGCAGTTAATGTCCTTAATAGTTATAGGGATATGAACTCTATATTGGGTGACTTGTGGTAGTTTGTGTTTTTCAAAGAATTGGTCCATTGCATTTAAGTTTTTAAATACAAGTGTATAGAGTTGTTCATGGTACTACCTTATTGTACCCCACCCTTATCTGTAGGATCTGTAGTGATATCTCCTGTTTTGTTCCTGATATTGGTAATTTGCTTCTTCTCTTTTTCCTTTGTCTTCCTAGAGATTGTCAAGTCTATTGATCTTTACAAAAGAACAGCTTTTGTTTCATTTATTTTCTTTATTGTTTTCCTTTATTCAATTTCATTGATTTCTGCTCCTTATGATTTCTTTCCTTCTGCTTGCTTTGTGCTTATTTTGCTCTTCTTTGATAGACACATACTTTCTTTTTATTAATGTTTGCATGATATATCTCTTTACATCCTTTTACTTTCAGTTTCTCTATATCATTATATTTGAAGTAAATTTCTAGTAGAATGCATATAATTGGGTCATATTTTTCTTATCCACTCCACCAACCTTTGTCTTCTAATTGTATATCAATTAGACCATTTATACTTAATGCAATTTTTAATAAATTAGAATCTAAATCTGCCATTTTATTTTTTGTTTTCTGCTTTTATTTCTCAGATTTCTTTTTTTCTGCCTTCCTGTGGGTTACTTGAATATTTTTGGAATATCATTTTGATTTATCTGTCATGGTTTTGAGTGTATATATTTGTATAGATTTTTAGTGGTTCCTTGTATATATGTATATATATATATGTATATATATATATATATATGTATATATATATATATATATATATATAACTTATCACACTCTAGTGATGGTGTTATTTTACCATTTCAGGTGAAGTGGAAAGCTTACCTCCATTTATGTTCATTTACTTTCCTCATAGACTCAAGAGGGAAAGGAAAGTCTACTGGATTTCTTCATGTTTTTGTTTATGGTGTTCTTTCTTCCTTATATTCCAAGACTCCTTCTTTTATTATTTTCTTTCTGCTTGGAGAAGTTCTTCTAGCTATTCTTTTAGGGTAGGTATGATGGTGACAAATTCGCTTTAAGTTTTCTTCATCTGAGAATGTCTCCATTTCCCTTTCATTCCTGATGGACATTTTTGAGGGATGTAGGATTCTGGGTTAGCAGTCCTTCTCTTTTAGTGCTTGAAAAATGTGCTAATTCCTTATTAGAACATTGTCTTCTTGTTCTGTTTTCTTTTTGCCTTCAAGACTTTCTTTGTTTTTAGTTTTCAGAAGTTTGACTATGATGGGTCTTAGCGTGAATTTCTTTGCATCTATCCTGCTTAGGGTTCTTTCAGCTCTTTGAATATGTAGGTTTATCTTTTTTCCCAAACTTGGAAACTTTGAGATTTTATTTTTTCAAATGGTCCTCAGCCCCTTTCTCTTTCTTTCCTCTTCCTGAGACTCCAGTGATATGAATGTTATATCTTTTGTTATAGTCCCATATTTTCCTGAGGCTCTTTTCATTTTTTTTTCCAGTTCTCACTGTGCAGTTTCAATTGTTATACCTTCAAGTTCATTAATTCTTTCATTTGTCTGCTCTATTCTGTTGAGCTCACCCACTGAGTTTTTCATTTCTAAATTTTTCATTTAGTTCTTATTTGTATCTTCATATTTGTTTGCTGAGATGTTATATTTCTTTGCTGAGACTTTCTAGTCTTTTCATTTGTTTCAAGCATGTTTGTAATTGTTCATTGAAGCATTTTTATGGTAGATGCTTCAAAATCTTTATCAGATAACTGTAACATCTCTTATTTTGATTTGGGCATCTGTTGATTCTTTTTTTTATTCAATTTGAGATCTTCCTTGGTCTTGGTATAATGAGTGATTTTCAATTGAATACTGTTCATTTGGGGTATCATGTAATGAGGCTCTTATTTAAGCCTCTTGTTTTTCCTGTTTGGAGAAGTTTCCCCTACTCTGGCAGGGAAAAGAGAGTTGCTGCCTTGTTAGTGCCACATTGGGGTAGAAGTTCAGGCTCTCCACTCATCATTCATTGGCATGGGTATGTGTGGAAGTCATAGTTTTTCTTGTGGTGTTTGGCTACAGTAGAGTAGTACTTGTATAAAAGTTGCCTACTTTGCTAGGCTGCCCCTTTCTTGGTCCTTTGGCTAAAGAGAGCAGGCCTTTCTTTGTTTGTGTGCTCGCACTTGGTTTTTCTTAACTGCTGGTGTCTCCAGCATCCAGTCTGGAATCAATGAGACAAAAAGAAAATCCAGGGAACTCACCATCATGTCATTTATTGGTTACTGAGGTCTTTAGCCATTCTGCCTTCTTCTTTCCACCTTTCTTGGTCCTCTTATATTTGTTTTATATATAACACCCAGGGTTTTTAGCTGTATTTAGTGACAAAAATAGGGACGAGTACATCTATTCCAGCTTCTTTTCTTGGAGCCAGAAATCCCCATTTGATGCTTTGGCCTCCACACCTCTTATTAGCTAAACCTCTTCACTTATCCCTGAAGGCATGGTGTTAAAAAGTCAGTTTGATATGCGGTCTTCATTGAGTGGGTGGACCATGCTCATGTAGCCTGTGAGATATTGAGGCAGATCCATAGATTAAGGCATCCCCAGAGTTCTCCAGCTGCTGAGCTGGTGACAGATTCCTTAAATCTGTTCTGTTCTTGAATAAACAAGTCTTCAGTATGTGCCCAGAGCTGCAACGGGTGTTTAAGAGGTTATGGAGAAAGCTGTAGCCTTCACTCTCAGGATGTTTGATGTCTAGTTGAGGAGAAAAGACAAATGAATTCTCCATCTCAGGACTTGGCATATAGTAGACAATCAATACTTGCTTGATGCTAGGATGAGTGCTGCTGAACAAATGTTAACTGTCCCTGAATGACAGGTGCTAAAATAATTGTGTGATGAGGACTAGAATTGCTGCCTGAGCCAGAAGACAGGCAGTGGTGTGGTTTTGGAAGTAGTCAAGAAGGAAGTAGAGGTTGGGTTGTTTTGTAGGTTGGGTTGGATATAGAAGTGGTTTTTTTTTTTTTTTTTCATTTAGGTATAATTGACATATAACATTATATTAGTTTCGGGTATACTGCATAGTGATTCAATATTTGTATATATTGTGAAGTGACCATTACAATAAGTCTAGTTAACATCTGTCACCATATATAGTTATAAATTTTTTTCTTGTGATGAGAATTTTTAAGATCTACTTTTTAGCAACTTGCAAATATAATAATATGGCTTTATCAATTATAGTGTCCATGCTGTACATCACATCCTCATGACTTTATTTTATTTTGTAACTGGAAGTTTGTGCCTTTTTGAAGGAAAAATCGATAGGACTTGTTAACAGACTGTTTATGTGGGGCTGGGGCATGAAAGAGAGTAAAAAGCCAGACTGGTTCAGATCCTGGGTCACTGGAAGCCAAGCAGAAGACTATATGTTTGATCTTGGACCTGATTAGTTGTTAGCAAAAGATCCAAGCAAACTGCACAGTTTTTGGACTATATGGAACTGAGGGACAAGACAATATTAGAAAAACTCATTTTTTCACCCGAGCGTCTCCAGAAGATGTAGGCCATAGCTCCAGCTTTGCAGCCAAAAAACTATGTAATCCAAGGCAATTTATAATGCCTCCCTGGGCTTTGATTTCCTTATCTGTAAAGTGGAGTGCATTGCTAGGTGGTTTTTAATGAGATAACATTTGATCAGCAATTAGCACAGTATCTGGGATTTGGAAAGAACTCTGGACTTGTTGGAATATTTTCCTTCTAGCTGTAAAGTTCTAGGATTCTGAGATTTCTTTGAAATGTGAAGAATATTTACTGTATCTGCCTTCTACGACTGAGTTTTCACTTAGTAGCTTTTTTTCCCCAGCAGAGCCCACCAGTTTTTATTATGTAAAGGTCAGAATGTGAGGGAGGGAAGGTTGTACATGTTGTGTCTCAATCTTTTCAGACTTCCTAAATTTTGAGCATTTGCAGTTTTCATGCTTGAATCAGAAAAGCCTCCATTTCGGCTGACTCCAGCCCTCCACTCTGGGGAGTACAACGGGCCGGTAGCCATTAATACACAGGAAGGGGAGGGCTTTGTGATATCTTAAAGCTATTAGATTTTATTTATTTCCAGTTTGCTCAACATTTGTTCCACAGATCTGGACAGTTTTAAAATGGGTGGGGATGGGGAGAGAGAAGGATGAAACCTAACTAGGCCTAGAGAAAAGGATGAACAGTTTTGCCTTTCAGTACCAAACTGAGGCTCTTCATAAACCTGAAAAAGACTTGTAGGCATAATTTTGCTTTTCTGAAAACAACACTGCCATAACTTTCTACATGGCATCTGAAGAGTAGACTCTGGTTTGAGAAATCGTTTCACATTTTGTGACTAGGATAGTGTTTCTTTCTTTCCAATTAAAAAGATATTTTTCCGGTTGTAAAGTACTACAAGCTCATTGTAGAGAATTTGGAAGTTACAAATATTAGAATATGAAAATAATTCATAATTCTACTATTAGAATCATTGTGAATATTTTGTTTATTTCCTTTCTGTCTTCTTTCTTTTTGCATGTGCACACACACACACACACACACACACACACGGAGATCATACTGTATATTCATCTGTATCCTCCCTTTCTCCACTTAATTTAGGTTGTGAGCATTTTCTCATGATGTTATAGACTCTCTTAAACATGATTTTAAATAACTACATAGCATTTACAGTATAAATGTTACTACATAAGATTTTATAATTTAGACATTGAAGTTGATTTCACTTTTTCTCTAATTTGAATGAGTTTCTTAGTATTTATATCTTTTGTGCATTTCTGGGGTTTTTTAAGGGTAAATCCCTAGAAAAAGAGTTTCTGGGCGAAAAGACAAGAACACCGTTAAGGCTTTGGCACATTTTGGCAAATGACCCTGTGAGAAAGTTGTATCAATTTGCATGCCCAGTAGTGTTTAAGAATGCCTGACTCACTACATTGATACAGAATATTTCACCATATGTGTGCATGACAATATTTTGGATCATTTCCACTCAAAAGACATTTACTGAGCACCTACTATGTGTAGCATGCCGGGCTAGGTATGAGACTCACCCCCCATTATGCAATGTAAGTGCTAGGCAGATAACACACATACAAAGATGGTTAAAAATACAAGTAAGTGTAATCACATATCACTCTCTATGGCTAGGGTTGGTATCATTCAGCCTTCAAATAGCTACTTTTTGAGGAAAGACACTGTGCTAGCAAATTTTCAAACAGAATCTCATACATGCTTTAAAAAAATGCACTAATGTGAACCTTGCAAACAACAAGGGTTCAGTTGTAATCATTTACACTGTATTTCCTGATGTAAATTAAGGTCAGAATGGAGAGGAATATGACAAATCCACAACTTTTCAAAAAGCAAAAAACATATTTGGGTGAAAGGACAATTTCTACTTTTGTCAATTCCCTTTAGAAAGTTAACCTGTTAATTATCAGAAAAGGGGGACACAGAACACACAGAAAGCTAACCTCCTTCTGGCAGCTGGGGATGATTTGTCAGTCTCTTTTGAAATGTGGCTTTGTGCTCACTGGTGAAGGCAGCTGGAATGGCAAAAGCATGACAGACAAAAGCTGAAATCCACATGAAGAAATGTCCCCCCCCCAAATTACTGCCTGAGTTAGCAATGGTCAGAACAGAAAGTACATGTATATGTTCCCAGCAACAAGCATGTCCAGAGCTAGAGAAGGCCCATGTGCTACAGGAGCCACTGAGAATAGCAGTAGCTCTGAATGGGGCTGCTGGATAGCATTTAAACAAGCCCTCTCATCCACATGAAAAATTATACCGTCAAATGTAATCCATTTAAAAGAGAGATGAAATGAATGAAAGTATCATGTTTTAAAATCTAGTCAAAAGCATTTACTATTCTGAAAAGTAAGACCTACTTAATATATAGTGGATATTGTCTAGAGATATAGAAGTAGAGGTTTTAGTATATGATTTCAAGTTGAAAGGTAAACAATGGAACTCACTAAAAATAATACTATCCAACTGTAAACAATGCAAATGTCTTTCAACTGGTGAATGAGTACACTGATACATTCAAGCGATGGAATACTACTCAGCAATAAAAACAATGAACTACTGAGACATAAATCTCAAAATAATTAAAATGAGTGAAAGAAGTGGTATAAAAAGATCATATATTCGCTGGTTCCATTTCTATGACATTCTGGAAAAGGCAAAAATATAGGAACATAAAACAAATCAGTGGTTACCAGGGGTTGGGAGAGAAGGATGGGGTTGATTACAAAGGGCAGCATAAGGAAGTTTTGGGGGTGATATATATTGATTGTGATGGTAGTTATGTGACTTTTTGTATTTGTCTAAACTCATAGAACTGTATAACCCAAATAGGAAATTTTACTGAATACTATTTTAAAAGGTGAATTCAAAAACCTCAGAAAGATAATACTATCAAACATGGGGAGTTGGAGAAAGAAAGGAGGTTGAGAGTAATGCTAAGTGACCTAAATCCATAATTTTTACAGCAAGGAGTCAATAGATAAGGGTTCAAATGGATAAATTAAGAAGCAGGAGTAGAGACATATTTAAAAATATTGAAATAACCACCAGATGAATTGAAAACAGAATCTTTTAAAAATGGTTGCTTCTGAGGAGTGACACTAAGGGTAGGGCAGAAAACTCTTTTTAAAAAAAAATTACAAACATTCCTATATTACTTGATTTTTAAAAATCATTCTCATGTATTACTTTGATTTAAAAATAAAGGCAGTGAAAAATACACTGGACTGGGAATCATGAAACCTGATCTTTAACCTTCAGTCTGCACTAATTGAACAACTCCCTTCTCTCTGAGTCTTGGTTTCTATTGATATATCCATAATATAAAAGGGTTGAACTAGATGACCTTTAAGATCCCTTTCAGACCTAAAAGAATTTATAACACCAGATGACTGGCCTACCTACAACAATTTTTTATTGAACCCAAAGCTAAGAAACAGACATTCTTATTTTTAAACCTGGAAGGGACTCAATCATCAAATTAAAGACTCTTTTTAACCACTGAAGAAACCAAGACACAGATTTGTGAAAAGACCCACTTGAAATGACAGTTAATTGGCACAGAGCTAGGACTGGAGCTTAGGTCTCTGCCTGAACTCTTGCCATTGCACCACCCAACGTCTACTGGGTCTAATGGAATTATTCCCAGGCACCAAGGCTACAGAAATTCCCAGAGATGACACCAGACATGAAACTCATATGCTTACATGGCTCCACTGGCCTGGGAAATGAGTCAGAATTTTGGAAGTAGTCCTTGACATAAGCATGGATGATGCAGTACCATAGGCATCCCCAAGTTGATTAAGGCTATGTTAGAGCCCAATCTGAGGACTCCACTTACTAGTGACTGGAGAATTGACCACCTTAGACAGCTCATGCCAACCCACTCACTTTTTTTTGTGCGATAGGAATCCCACCACTCAGAAATACCACCATTTTCATTCTGATTTCAAACAATATTTTTCTCATTGGTCTTTTATCTCTACAGCCTCTAAGCGCATGACATATTTCACCAAAATCTATGAAGTATGAGAGATACATCTACTTGGAAACATTTATCAACCATCATCAAATTAAAACAATACCTGGGTATGGTTTAGCAATCCTCCTAGAAAGCGAGTTGAAACAGGCCCCAGACTTTGACCACACTATCTTCTTAGGAAAGATCTTCCATGTTGGCTAGCAAGCAAGCTGTGAGTATGTGCGTTGTGCCAAGTGTCTTGCCCACGCCCCCCCTCCTTTGCCTGAGCCTGAAGGCTCACTGGCCCCTCATCGCACAAGGTCTGAGATTTAGAGAATAAGGACACCATTATGTGGGGCTATCATTCTTCCCCAGTGGAAACAACGCTGCCCTTTGTAAGCTCCCAGCAAACTTCAAAGGGTGTGGCTATCTCTCTGTGCTCCCAGGGAAGCCTCCTTGGGAAACATCGCTCACAGTGCCCTTCAAGTACTAGAATCTTCTTCAGCTGATAAGTGAGTTAAAGAAGGAATTTTTAGGCTGCTCCCCCACAGCCCATTGGTACTCTGTCTACCTTAGAAACAAGATTGTATTTTTTTAGTCTTCCTCCCTTGGAAAACACTTGTTTGCCAACTTTTGTGCCCCCTCCACTCCTGAATTAGGGCTCCCACTCAAGCCTGGCTGTCTGCCCAGTACTGAATCTTGCCTTACCTACTGCCTGGCGTTTACTTCACAACAGCTGGCCCAGGGATATTGAGTACTTAGCCTCAGCTGCCAGCTTAGGGAAGGAGAGGCCCCTGGAGTTGAGCCTGTGACAAAGACACCACTTGTTCCCACACCAGTATTCTCACTGTCAACAGCAGTGACAGGCTTGGTGAGAACTCCACAAGCCCAGAGATGTTTAGACATCCAGCTTCCAGACTGGCTTCGACTCTCCCCGCAATGCTCTGAGGTGACTAGAAACCAGTAAGAAGATTCTCATTTTACAGTGTGGAAAGGCAAACACCTGGACACTAGGGATTTACCCAAGGGAACGATGATCATAGTGTTAAAAAAAAAAATCAGGATACCTGGTAATGATAAACACTGGTTTCTGTGATTTGCCTATTTGTTGATGTGAAAAGTGCTGTAACCTGGTTTGCTTGTCACTGAGTGATTGTGGTGGTACCTCCCAAAGTGATGGATGATGGAAAGGAGGTTGATGTGAGAAGAGGAGTGGTTCATGCCCTGTGGCAGGATGGCAAAGAGAGGCTCTATCCAAGACCATCTCTCCCAGGGGGCTGCATGGCATTCCTATCTTCCTTCCATCAACAAATGTTGACTGTAGTGGAAACATGGAATCTTAACCACCTGAGCACTAGAGAAGTCCCAATATGTATATGTATATATATATATATATATATATATATATATATATATATACACACACACACACACACACATACACATACATACGTACTATGTGTATATCACACACACACATATATATATACATATATCTTCTGGTGGCACAAATGGTAAAGAATTTGCCTGCAATGCAAGAGACCTGGGTTCAATCCTGGGGTCAGGAAGATCCCCTGGGAAAGGAAATGGCAACCCACTCCAGTATTCTTGCCTGGAGAAATCCCATAGACAGAGGAGCCTGGTGGGTTACAGTCCATGGGGTCTCAAAGAGTTGGACACAACTGAGTGACTAACTTTTTTCTTTCTCTCTCTCTATTTTTGTAATGATATCCTTGTATATCTAAAAATCCTGAGATGTGAGTGAATTATAATTTTACATCAAAAGTTAACGAGAGTTCAGTAGGGTAGTTAAACGTACAATGAACATGCAAAAATAAAAACTTTCTTATATACCAGCAATAACCAGTTAGACACAACTCATAATAGAGGTGTACATGGGAATATTACCCAGTACAAAGAGCTGGGTGTCTCCTCTATACAATTCTAGGACACCCGGGCCTAGAAGCAGTGCCATGGTGCCGGTTTCCCAGGCCTATTGGCCTCTGGCCTTCGCCTTCTCCCTCTTGAGGCTCAAGCCCAGTTCAGGGACTAGCTGTCCAGCTCCAGATGGTCCCATCAACTTCCTTGTTCTCTCCCCAGTCAAGATACAATTGCTCCCATAGCAGACTGGCTTGCACAAATGGTTCCCAGCCTCACTCATAGACAACTATGTATCTTTCTCCTCCCAAAACCGCTTTTGCTTCTTGAATCACATATTAATTCCCTTAAAGAGTACCTCCTTGAAATTTGCAAGGAGAAGAATTCTGAACAATTTTCCCAGGGAAGATTTGTGTGGTCATTAAGATTGTGGGTTCAAGTATGGAGATTCCTTTAAAAAAATCTAGGAAAAGTACCATATGATTCAACAATCTCACTACTAGGCAAATACCCCAAGGAAACCATAATTGAAAAGGACACATGTATCCCAGTGTTCATCACAGCACTATTTACAATAGCTAGGACACAAAAACAACCTAGATGTCCATCGACAGATGAATGGATAAACAAATTGTGCTACATATCCACCAGGGAATATTACTCAGCCATAAAAAGGAACACATGTGAGTCAGTTGTAATGAGGTTGATGAACTTAGAGCCTATTATACGGAGTGAAGTAAGTCAGAAAGATAAAAACAAATATCATATATTAACACACATATATGGAATCTAGAAAGATGGTACTGAGGATCCTATTTGCAAGGCAGCAAAAGAGATGAAGACATAAAGAACAGACACAATGGGGGAAGGAGGGGGTGGGATGAATTGAGACACTAGCACTGAAACATATATTATCATATGCAAAATAGATAGTCAGTGGGAATTTGCTATACAACACAGGGAACCCAGATCTGGTGCTCTATGACAACTTAGAAGGGTGGGATGGGATGGGGGTGGGAGGGCGTTTCATGAGGGAGGGGACATATGTATACATATGGCTGATTTGTATTAATGTATGGCAGAAACCAGCACAATATTGTAAAGCTATTACTCTTCAATTAAAAATAAAATAGATAAAGCCAATTAGATCTTTAAAAAAATGATTACAGGTTCAAATCCCACCTCTCCACTTACTAGGAGCCTTACTTTAGTCAAATCCCTTCAGTTCTCTATCACTTTCCTCATCTGCAAAATGGGGGATAAGTGATCCTAAAAGTGATCTTCACTTTTAGGGAGATGGTGAAGCTTAAATGAGTTTATGTATGTTAAGGGTTTAGTAGAGTCAGGCACATGGGACGATCTCAATATATAGGAGCTTCTGTCACCACTAAAAGAAGAATGGTTTGTCAACAATCAAAATCAAAGGTTTCATCTCTTGTAAGCTACAGACTGCTAGCAGTAATTAAATAGGGTTTCCAGACCCCTAGAGAAGGAAATGGCAACCACACCAATATTTTTGCCTGGGAAATCCCATGGACAGAGAAGTGTGGTGGGCTATAGTCCAAGAGGTCGCAAAAGAGTCAGACGCAAGTTAGTGACTAACCAACAACAAACAACACCCCTGTCTTCCATCCAAGAAAGTTTCAAAAATATCAGTCTTAGTTTCAGCCTGGGAACCTCAAACACAACTGCCTAGGACCCCTTAGAGTACACAGGCTCAGATATTAAACTAAGGACTTACCACCCAGATGGACAGACAGAAGTCACCCACAGGAAACAACCAGTTTCAGTGAGAGCCAGTGACAAGCTCTCAGGCACATGCATATAAGGAAACATATCTATATAGAAACATGCATAAGGAAATATGTGGTCTCCCCACAATGCTCCCTAAGCCCTTGGGCCACAGGGCTCTATTTATCCAGCAAAGGTAATTCAAACACCACAAAGTCATTTTTATATTCCTTTAAAGTTTGTAAAAACAAGATTCTCTTCTTCCTTTGAGCATGAATGTATGGCACTTTCACCTACCCCGCTGAAGAGCTGAACCCGGAATGAATCCAGTCACTGTCGGCAGCCTTGATCAAGTGCACGGCCCCTGCCCTCTGGGGGTTTCTGGGGCTGATCCAGGCTTGGCCTCTCAGGCACGCAAGGCAGGTAGAAGCAGTGCTTCAGAGCTCCAGCCACCGCAATGCTCGGAGGGGTCAACTCTCACCACTCCTCACCCAGTGTCCAGAGCAGGAGTGAAGAACTGATTCACAGCCCTGGGTTTTCTCAACCGACGGAAGTGCTCAAATCTGAGGAAGAAAATCTCAGGACAACCCACGGAACTGAATCCCGAGCCCCCTTTGCAGACCTTGCTTCTGTACCTTTCACGCTGAAATGTCAACAAAATTGTTTCACTGCTGGACTAGGGCCTTGACCAATCTCTGCAGGCTGACAGAGGTGTCTTTCCATCAGAGAAGTTTCACAAGACCTGTTACATTAAGTATTAATAGAAACCTGGGCAAAGGCTGAGGAGGGGGACTGCCTAGGGGTTTTGTCACCCTACCCTCCAAAGCCTCTCAGGACACAGGGGGCTACCCTGCACAGAACCTAAGGGAGTTACATTCCTTCCCTTTTCCCTTTTCCTTTGCTTTTCTTCCCCCCTTCCTCCTTCCCTCCCTTCCCTTTCTTTTTTTTGATAGTGTGCAATTTAGCTAACTCCTCTTAAAGTTTCATTTCCCTCATCTCTGAAATGTGGAGAATACCTCAAAAGACTGTTGTGAAGATTAAAACAGGATAACGACTTTAAATTGTTTAGTAATATGTCATACTTAGCAAGCCTTCAATACACGTTGACTACTGTTATTATTACTGGTTAATCCTCATATATTTCATCTCAGTAACTTACCATAGCTTAGTATTAATTTCAGAAAGTGTAAGTTTTATACGGTTCCCATGTATCTTAAGAAAAGACAACTGGAAACATTTGGCTCCCCCTTTTTTTTACTTTTTAAAGCTATTTAAACAAACACTTTCGATAGAATTTCTGAATTGGTTCATCCTACATTCAAAAAGGCACTTCAGGGAGGGTTTAAGTCAAGGCCCTCTTTGCATGTCCTCTGGTAAAGAATGATTTCGCAACATGAAGAATCACCTCTTGGTTTCTCTCTTTCGCAAGTGATTTTGCTGACTGTCTTAAAGCCAGGCAGCCACGTGCTTCTGAAGGAGGCATGCTGAAGAAATAGAAATTTCTCATGCCAGAGAAATAGAAAGACCCCAAATCAGTTTGCTCCACACAGAGAGGAAAGTCTTTGCGCTCCTCTAGGTAAAGGCTCCAGGGAACAGCACACCCTTGCATTGTTCACCTTCCTGGGTTTCTGTGGCTTCATCCCAGTCCAGACTCTAACCATTTAAGTCTGGATTCTCATTCCTGGCTCTCAGCTGGACACTTTGGCTCCATTCCCTCATTTTGCCCCTCTGATGCCACACTTAGCTGCTCCAGATGCCTTCTGTTTTCATTTGGGCAACTGGGTGTGATCTCCAGAACCTCTTTACCTAAAACTCTTTCCAAAGCAGCACCCTGGATCATCACCCTGTTTGAGCTCCTCCCTTCTCCTGCAGGCTCTTCCCAGCTTCTCAGCTCTTGTTTATCTGCCTCCCAGGCTTTACTTCTTCCCTCTGCCTCTCTAAACAGCCCCAAACCTGCTTCCTTATTTATTTATTATTTTTTTAAAACCTGCCTCCTTGAGGAAGACTTTCTGGTGTCCTGCAACTGACTTAGGACTTCCTGTCTCTAAAGACTTACTGCCCTTAATTGGATGAGAGCATCCAGTGTTCAATTAGACTCTCTCGTGTTTTTTCCTTTTATGGAATTCTAGACTCCACAATGCCACATGCCCAGCTCTGTGCTATACTCATTTATAGACTCAATACTCACAAACTAATATTCAATTACCATGTCTTGCTAACACACTCATTTTTGTTTGTTTGTTTTGTGCAAAACACTGCATTTTCACCAAGTCCTCAAAACTCCCAAACTTGCTTATATTATTGCTGTAATAAATGGGTTCTCCAGCATCTGTCCTTCTGACCTCATCCAGATGTTTTGAGGCTCAGATAGGAAGAGGGGTGGGGAAACCCTGTGGACACTATGATTGCTGCTGGGCCAAAGCACTGAATGAAGGTTCTGAGCTGATTTGACTGCACCAGTTGCTCCAGCCTCCTATACTCACTGCCTGAATCTCTACATAGAACTCCATTCAATAATCAAATGTGGTATAAGGGTTCCTTAGCAGCTTTTAGCAGAGGACAAGTGCTGAACAGGCCAAAGCCTATATTTTGACAAGATGACAATGGTCCAATGGGTTTTGTTTCTATGCCCATGAATGGGTCACTAAGCATGGCCTCAGGCAACAAGGTGGGCCCTAGAGTGATCCATGTCCTCATGTCTTCTGAAAAAGAGCTTTGGATCTTCATAAAGACTTGAAGATCCAAACAACAGCACCCAGTTGTGGATATGAGTGGTGATGGAAGTAAAGTCCGATGCTGTAAAGACCAATACTGTATAGGAACCTGGAATTTTAGGTCCATGAAGCAAGGCAGATTGAAAGTGGTCAAACAGGAGACGGCAAGAGTGAACATTGACATTTCAGGAATCAGTGAACTAAGATGGACTAGAATGGGTGAATTTAACTCAGATGACCATTATATCTACTTCTGTGGGCAAGAATCCCTTAGAAGAATGGAGTAGCCATCATGGTCAACAAAAGAGTCCGAAATGCAGTACTTGGAAGCAATCTCAAAAAATCGACAGAATGATCTCTGTTTCCAAGGCAAACCATTCAGTATCACAGTAATCCAAGACTATGCCCTGACCAGTAATGCTGAAGAAGCTGAAGCTGAACAGTTCTGTGAAGACCTACAAGTCCTTTTAGAACTAACACCCCCTAAAAACTGTCCTTTCCATTATAGGGGACTGGGTTGCAAAAGTAGGAAGTCAAGAAACATCTGGAGTAACAGGCAAATTTGGCCTTGGAGTACAGAATGAAGCAGGGAAAAGGCTAATAGAGTTCCACCAATGGAACACACTGGGCATAGCAAAGACCCTCTCCAACAACACAAGAGAAGACTCTACACATGGACATCACCAGATGGTCAACATCGAAATCAGATTGATTATACTCTTTGCAGCCAAAGATGGAGAAGCTCTATACAGTCAACAAAAACAAGACCAAGAGCTGACTGTGACTCAGATTATGAACTCCTTATTGCCAAATTCAGACTTAAATTGAAGGAAGTGGGGAAAACCACTAGACCATTCAGGTATGACCTAAATCAAATCCCTTATGATCATACACTGGAAGTGAGAAATAGATTTAAGTGACTAGATTTGATAGAGTGCCTATTGAACTATGGATGGAGGTTCATGACATTGTACAGAAGAGAGGAATCAAGACCATCCCCAAGAAAAAGAAATGCAAAAAAGCAAAATGGCTATCTGAGGAGGCCTTACAAATAGCTGTGAAGAGAAGAGAAGCCAAAGGCAAAGGAAAAAAGGAAAGATACACCCATTTGAAGGCAGAGTTCCAAAGAATAGCAAGGAGAGATAAGAAAGCCTTCCTCAGGGATCAATGCAAAGAAATAGAGGAAAACAATAGAATGGGAAAGACTAGAGATCTCTTCAAGAAAATTAGAGATATCATAGAAACATTTCATGCAAAGATGGGTTCAATAAAGGACAGAAATGGTATGGACCTAACAGAAATAGAAGATATTAAGAAGAGGTGGCAAGAATACACAGAAGATCTATACAAAAAGATCTTAATGACCCAGATAATCATGATGGTGTGATCATGCACCTAGAGCTAGACATCCTGGAATGTGAAGTCAAGTGGGCCTTAGGAAGCATCATTATGAACAAAGCTAGTGGAGGTGATGGAATTCCAATTCAGCTGTTTCAAATCCTAAGAGGTTATGCTGTAAAAATGCTGCACTCAATATGTCAGCAAACTTGGAAAACTCAGCAGTGGCCATAGGACTGGAAAAAGTCAGTTTTCATTCCAAACTCAAAGAAAGGCAATGCCAAAGAATGCTCAAACTACTGCACAATTACACTCATCTCACATGCTAGCAAAATAATGCTCAAAATTCTCCAAGCCAGGCTTAAATAGTACATGAACCACGAATTTCCAAATATTCAAGCTGGATTTAGTAAAGCAGAGGAACAGAGATCAAATTGCCAACATCCATTGGATCATCAAAAAAGCAAGAGAGTTCCAGAAAAACATCTATTTCTGCTTTGTTGACTATGCCAAAATCTTTAACTATGTGGATCACAACAAACTGTGGAAAATTCTTCAAGAGATGGGAATACCAGATCACCTTATCTGCCTTGTGAGAAATCTGTATGAAGATCAGAAAACAATAGTTAGAACTGGACATGGAACAACAGACTGGCTCCAAATTGGGGAAGAACGTCAAGGCTGTATACTGTCACCCTGCTTATTTAACTTATATGCAGAGTACATCATGAGAAATGCTGGGCTGGATGAAGCACAAACTGGAATCAAGATTGCTGGGAGAAATATCTATAACCTCAGATATATAAGGACTTCCTGGTGGCTCAGAGGTTAAAGCGTCTGCCTGCAGTGCAGGAGACCTGGGTTCAATCCCTGGGTCGGGAAGATCCCCTGGAGAAAGAAATGGCAACCCACTCCGATATTCTTGCCTGGAGAATCCCATGGACAGAGGAGCCTGGTGGACTACAGTCCACGGGGTTGCAAAGAGTCGGACATGACTGAACGACTTCACCTCAACTCACCTCACCTCAGATATATGCAGATGACACCATCCTATGGCAGAAAGCAAAAAAGAACTAAAGAGCCGGAGAGTGAAAAAACTGGCTTAAAACTCAATATTCATAAAACTAGATCATGGCATCCAATCCCATCACCTCATGGCAAATAGATGGGGAAGCAATGTAAACAGTGAGAAACTTTATTTTCTTGGGCTCCAAAATCACTGCAGATGGTGAGTGCAGCCATGAAATTAGAAGATGCTTGCTCCTTGGAAGAAAAGCTATGACCAATCTAGAAAGCATATTAAAAGCAGAGACATTACTTTGCCGACAAAGGTCCATCTAGTCAAAGCTATGTTTTTTCCAGTAGTCATGTATGAATGTGAGAGCTGTACTGTAAAGAAAGCTGAGCACTGAAGAATTGATGCTTTTGAACTGTGGTGTTGGAGAAAACTCTTGAGAGTCCCCTGGACTGCAAGAAGATCCAACCAGTCCATCTTAAAGGAAATCAGTCCTGAATATTCATTGGAAGGACTGATGCTGAAGCTGAAACTCCAATACTTTGGCCACCTGATGCGAGGAACTGACTCATTAGAAAAGATCCTGATGCTGGGAAAGATTGAAGGTGGGAGGAGAAGGGGTTGACAGAGGATAAGATGGTTGGATGGCATCACCGACTCAGTGCACATGAGATTGAGTAAACTCTCGGAGTTGGTGATAATCAGGGAGGCCTGGCATGCTGCAGTCCATGGGGTCACAAAGAGTCGGACACGACTGAGCGACTGAACTGAACTGGACTGAAAAACTTGGTCATTTGGCATAGATACTGTTAGCACTGTTATTTATTGAGCATTTATTATATGTCAAGCACAATACATCCACCATCTTACAATCCTCAGGCAACCATGATACTACCCCAATCTACTGGGTGAGGAAACTGAGGCTCAGATAAAGTGACTTGCTCACAGTCAGAACTATCAGCCTCCAAAGCTCAAAATGTGACGCACACATGTCTGCCTTATAGGCTGCACTCTAGGATTGATGACTGAACACCAGTACTGGGTGGGCCAAAAAGTTCATTTGGGTCTTTCGTACTATCTTACAGAGAAACTCAAATGAAATTTTTGGCCCACTCAATGACGGGAAATGTTATCAGGTGTCTTATTCTAGTCTGCAGTCCACTCATATCCTATTAGTGTGGCCATTATCCTGCAAATAGGTCAGGGAGAAGATCAAAGCATGGCAGCATGTCCCATGGGTGCTCATCCTTCAGAGGTCGCACAAGGGAAGAGAATCTGACCATGGACATTGACATAGATGAAGTCACTTTCTTAATAAATTGCAGTTGATATTGCATGATTCATAACACAATTACATTTCTACCTTCCTCTAAGCCCATCATTCTTAACCTTTTTGAGGGTAGAGCTCTTTGAGAATCTGAGAAAAACTTCTCTTCTCAGATATATGTATAACCGGAAATATACAATTTTGCAGATAGTTTCAGAAAAATCCATGCAACTTTCTGTATCTCCTTCGAGAACTACAGACCCCAAGTTAAAAACTCCTGCTTTTAGCAAACCTAATTCTATATTTTAAAAAGTGATAAATTCAGAAACAATGATTCTTTTAAATCACACCAACCTAGGGCACAAAAACCAGGATGTGCTTTGTGAAAGTTTTGTTTTCATATAACATTTTAGAAACATGACTGATGGCCTCCGTGAGGTGCATTTGCAATCAACATCTCTGTATTCCCATAGAAATGCAGTCACAAACGTCAGCGGCACAGACAGCCATCAGTAGAACTGGCCAGAACCCAGAGCTAGAAACTACATAGAGTGGTAGTAAGATTTTTGTCACTGGAAGCTGGGCAGCCACTCAGCAGAGAGAAGTGTCTTCATTAGATGGGGATTGGACGCATAACCTGAATAGACCCATTCAAGATATCTCAAAGGTTCTAAGACCCACATAAACCTGGAGAAGTTTCAGACCACAAGTCCACTCCCGCTTAGCTGCTAATGGCTTCATGAGCGATACCTGATTGGGGTGAACTAAGTATCTATTGGCTCGCTCACCTGAAGCCAGAGTCAATCTCTTTACACTGGCCCAAGCTGTTGCAAATAGCAACCGTTAGTTCCCTGCCAACCAGAGGCCCCATTGTTCTTTTACAAAAACATCAGATAATCCCAGACCAAGTCATTCCAAGGCCATTTCCCCCTGGCTTCTTGTGTTTTGAGTGGACAGGTCTTAACTGTGATCTTGAATATCATTGCTAGTCATGGACTGATATTTCTTCTTCTGCACCCAAATCCAGTGTTTGAACCCTCATTCAAAGTGTGCTTAGTTACAAGGCATTGATCCAGTAGCACTTTCTCCTTTAAAAACCCTTTCTTTGAAAATAGGAGGTTGTGTAGTACTGGGTTGGCCAAAAACTTTGTTTCATGTGCCTATGGGACAAATCCGAACGAACTTTTGGCCGGCCCAATGTTCAAAAGCGCACTAGATCTGCAGCCTCGTTCCTTCATGTATTTCTTCCCACCTCTCTGAGCCTCACCTCCCTCTATCAGACACATAATCTTTACTCTGCTTTTCTCACAGGCGTCTTGTGAGATTCAAATAAGATAGTGGGTGTATACTTACTTTATTAATTGTAAAGTGTTAGACAAGCAGAAGAATTCATATCTATTTCATTTAAGTTTCAAACCAACTCTGTGGGCTGCACAGATCCTTATTGCCCTGTCTTACATTCTTGACTCTTTTGCCCTCTCCCTCCCTTTCATTCACTGAATATTTAGAGGCTGGATTATTATCAGGCACAATGTGTAGCTCCAGTAAGTGCTTACAGAATCAGAAACAGGCTGAGAAAAGTGGAATTACACTTCTAAGTTCACACTGCTAGATGTACAAGGAACTGGGACACCCTCCTTCTCCCCCTTACCCTCTGCAAAGACCACATTGGCTGACCCAGAACGCTCCCCTTCATTGGAATTAGAAATTGTTACTCACTTCTGAAAATTAAATCCTTGACCCTCTTAGAGACTCGTAAGGCAGTTGGTCCTGTCTTCTCCTTGTGACTAAGTGAGTGGGGATAGGGGACATGGGGAGGGGGTGAGGCAGGCCCCTTGGACTTGACTCCTCTGTGTGGGAACCTTTGCTGTGGTCGATGGCTTTCGGAAGATGGTTGTGTGTTTCCTCTCCTTCTCTCCTGGCCCCCTTTTCTAATTTGCGAGTTATAAAAATGTGTCGACCCCAAACGCACCAGGTGTCTCCAACTTTCTAATTGAGCAAGGCAGACTCCTTTGCAGCCAAGAGCCTTGAAATATTTATCCACATTTTAGTTTCACTGAATTGATGCCTTAAGCTGGTGAGCAATCCAACTGAAGTCGATGTTCGTTTCCTAAAGTGGTCCAAGGTCTGTGTGGTATTCAGACCTGAAAATGATGACTCGACTCCAGATTGCAAACTCCCCCGAGTGCACCCTGGAGATGGAAGGCAGCCCACATTGCTTTCTGATCAGTCAGCAGAAATGATCCTGTCGAGTTCAAGGTGGGCTCAGGATTGAAGCTGCCTTGAGATAAAGCAGATCAGGCTCATTCACCCCTGGGGGAAGGCCTCCACGCAGGAGGATATGAAAGGGCCCTCCCGGTCAGGGGAGACATCTGCTCCCCTTGGCTTTGGGCTGTACCAGTTGGCAGATGAAACTCTGTGCAAATGCTGGCCAGACCAAAATGGTGCCGAGACAGCCACAGTGTTGTTTAGCAGAAAAGAAAGGAAACATCTGTAAACCTTGCCTTGGTGCTGAGCAGGGACAGCCTGCGGCTTTTCCTCATGGGCCCACGGTGGGCCAGCTCCTGACTGATCAGAATGGTTCCCTGAAACAAATGCATTCGAAAGATATTTTCCATCCCCCTTACCCCCCACAGGAAATTCTTGTGTTTAGTCATCCTTACTACATGGGCTGAGTCAGCAAGCTCTGCTTTAACCACAGCTGCTTTCAAATAGTAAGCTAAGAAGACCAGTTAGCCGGGTGAGGAGGCTTGGCTGAAACACTTGGACAGCCGGAGCTTCAAAATCAGATGGATACATGGGTGGACTGGCAAGCTGGGCCCTGCTCATTACCTTTGAGTCCTTCTGGGTGGGCCTCAATTACTTTTTAGTATGTTGGTACTACAGAACCAGAGAGTCTCTTGGATTGCAAGGAGATCAAACCAGTCCATCCTAAAGGAAATCAATCATGAATATTCACTGGAAGGACTGATGCTGAAGCTGAAGCTCCAATAATTTGGCCACCTGATGTGGAGAGCTGACTCATTAGAAAAGACCTTGATGCTGGGAAAGAGTGAAGGCAGGAGGAGAAGGGGATGACAGGGGACAAGACGGTTGGATGGCATCACTGACTGAATGGACATGGGTTTGAGCAAGCTCCAGGAGATGGTGAAGGACAGGGAAGCCTAGTGTGCTGTGGTCCATGGGGTGGCAAAGAGTCGGACACCACTTAGCAATTGAACAACAACAATATGGTGCAATGGCCTAAGCGTTTGGCCTAGGATTTAAATCCTGGGTCTGCTAATAATTAGCTCTCTGGCTATAGGGCAATTGTCCCCTCTCTCTGGATCTTAGCATTCTCATTCTTATAATCAAGCCTTGGATAAAATGACCTCTAAGGGCTTTTCCTTCTTGGATGGTCTATAACACAATCTAGGACAGATGGCCAGCTACTCTTTGCACAATTTACCAGGGAAAGACACTATATAACCTGTTTTGGGAATCTAGCCCAGTATTTTATCCATCTGTGGTAAAAATATCTTCCCTGGGTCTAACCACAATCTGTTTTCTCTTGTTTGGACCTCTGTGGACATGGAGTACCCCCAGGGAACATTCTTTTCTAAAGATGCTTTGTCAACTCCAAGAGCCTTCAAGTCAGAGTTCTGTTAAGTCCTCTACAAACTTGGGAGACAGTTGCTTGGTTTAAATGACCACACTTTCCCTCTCATGGAATAGATTCTCACCCTTTTTTGGGGTCATTATCATTGACTTGTGAATCTAGAGAGACTAAGACTGGGGTAGATGAACTATCCAGTGGACAGTTAGCTCCGCGGATGGAAGAAATTCACCTCATCCAGAGCAGACACCTCACAAAAGGTGACCTAGACCCCCAGAGACACGTGACTTATGATAAAGGATAGCTCTGTGTAATGTGACCCTTGCCAAGCCTGGCTCCATACCTGGACATGGACGCCCGATGATGAAAATGGTTGGCATTTACTGAACTTAATAATGTTCAATGAACAATGTGTTGTACATTGTTCTAAGAACTTTAACATGCTCATCTGATCTCATTTAATCCTCACAACAGTATGATTATTAATCATATTTTATAGACTAGGAAACTGAACCACAAAGAGGTTCATTAGCTGCTCAAGGTTAAGTAGCTGCTATTCTAATCCATGGGGCTTCCTGGGTGGCTCAGTGGTAAAGAACCTGCCTGTGATGCAGAAGATGCAGGAGATGCCATAGGTTTGACCCTTGCGTCGGGAAGGTCCCCTGGAGGAGGGCATGGCAACTTACTCCAGTAGTCCTGCCTTGGAGAATCCCATGGACAGAGGAGCCTGGCAGGCTACAGTCTATAGGGTCGCACAGAGCTGGACATGACTAAAGCAACTGAGTATGCAGACACATATTCTAATCCAGGACTGCTAGCTTGGGGGTCTGCCCTGAGCCATCATGCTTCTGAGTGGGACAAGCACCATGAGAAGACTAAGCTGTTAATTATGTTTCTGGCTCTTGTGAGGGCTGCCCATCCCACCTTCCTTATCTGCCTGCATCCATTGTCAGTCACAGGGGCTTGCCCTGGCTTCTATGGCATTCTTTGTCCCTTCTACAGAGAATAAAGCTTTCTCAGGCAGTGATGCCAAATGTTGACTTTAATGACACTGGATATGGGTTGTGCTTCCCTCTTAAAAGGGTCACAGAGGGAAAGAATACTATAGAAAATGGATATTCCCAAACTACGGAAAGTGCTGGAAAATGGCCACATTGTTCTGTGTTGGTAAGTCCATTAGCTTTGTCACATGTCAGAGTTTGGGAAGAACTGACAGCTTGTCTGCTCAAAGTCCTTCATGTTATAGGTAACGAAGCCAAAGCTGAGAGAGTGGGATTAGACTCATGGGGACTGAGGGTTAGAGGGTTCTTCAAAGGTTGGGAAAGTGATAGAAATGACAGAGTTGGCCTAGTTTATAATTCCTCTTTGAATCAACCTTCCAAGGGAATCAGAAGGAGGGATTCACCCACAACAGAGCCACATCTTCCTGTGTGCTGCCCCAGCCCCTGGCATAACGGGGATTCCATGCAGTGTGGGCTTCAAATGCTCACTGCCACATTCAGGTGGCCATGGGCCACAGCTAAATCGTAATGTCTCTATTACCTGTCTTAACACCAGAGCTGCTTACAAAATGGATCTCATAGTGACAATCACAAACAACTTTGGGGAAAACCACTTCTGCTGAAAAAAACAGGTGATCAAAGAGTTTAGAGTGATGATTGTGATCCAAGGATCCCTCTCAGAGCTTATCATAATGAGAGCTCAAGAGAACTAGCTTACTTTTCCGTATTGAATGTGCAGACATTATTGAAATATTTTTCAGGCCAAAAGGCTTGTAAAGTATTATTTTAAAATGAATTTTATGGCCATATAAAATTTCACGGATCCTAACCGGGAGTCAGTGTGGAAAAACAGAAAGGACCTGAGGCTTTGTCTTTGGTTAAGCAGCCCAGGAATTGGCCCGAGGGTATGGTATCTTAATAGCTGTTTTCAAAGAAATAGTAGATCTTCTTCCATTCCCCAGTGTTAACCCACAATGTACTTTCCAGTTTCTTCCTCGTAAACTCAAAAAAAAAAAAAAAAGTACCAGAGTTTAAAAATAAAAGGCACAGAATTGGAGATTTGGCCTAATTTGCCTGCTACTGAATTTTACGTCCGGTAAAACCTTATAAAGTGTCTTGTCTCTGAGGTGCAACTATACCCCAAAGTACGATGTGGGTCTTTGATCATTCAAAGACCCACATCGTACTTTGGGGTATAGTCTATTACTGCCTACTGACTTTCCCACGTGGTAAGATTGGCCACACACCATCTTATAAATAACCAAATGAACTCCCCTTCATTTTATAGGGTAGCTAAAGCCTGATTACCTTTCACAATCAGCCAACTTCTTAATTCATCCCAGGTTGCAGTTGGGCTTCAGAAGCATGGAGGAGCCTTGGTTCAGGAGGGAAGGCAGAGGGTGGGAGAGGGACAGGGCACATGTGGACGTGTACATGGCACACAGAGTCACTTCTGAAGATTTCTTATAGGTATTCAGTACTTCTAAGATAGGAAAAAAACCCCGGCCTTTGTAGTGTTAGGGATGACATTTCATTGCAAAAATAAATGATTTGGTCATTACCATTTCATGGTTGCTGGCAACCACCCTCCTCTGCTTTCTAACAATTTCCATTTTAGGCACTGACAGGCCCTTCAAAGTGATTCAGCCAAATATCCACCCAAAGTTGCGTATTTGGCAGTTTCATACTTGAGAAATCTGGGGCCTCTGGGCAAAAATGTCAGAAAGGGCTCCCTCCTTCTTTGTCAGTTGCAAAACAAACAGATCACCATACACAGTCACCGGGGCTCCTTGGGCAGCCATGCCGGAGGGAAGGGAAGGAGTGGAAGTTGTTGGCAGGGGCTGCCTCCTTGGCTCTGGCTCTTGCTCTTACTCCCCATTGCTGCTTGCGCTTTTCCTGAAGGCCAGAGCTGCCTCAATCCATCGTTAACCCTACCAAGGTGAGGCTCAGTGTTTTGGCAAGCAGGCATTCTCCGCCCATGGCAAGCAATGAGCAGAGACGTCAATCACTGGGACGTGATTCTCTGAGGTCAGGAGACTAGGAATCCTTGGGAAGCTCACCATATCGAACTGGCTGAACCTCCAAGCAGCCTGTCACCATGGATCCTCACTGGGTAACTTCCAGGTTGGTCTCTGGAACTCACTTGGGTCCCGGAGCCACCATAAGGCCTAGAGCACTTCGGTTTGTCCAGAGAAGTAGCAGCTCCGAGGTAGCCTCTTGCCTGCTCAGCAACTCTACGGGTCTGATTGCACAAAGTCCTTTCACACGTTTCCCTCAGCCTTAAAGGCTCTCTGCCTGGCTCTCTAAGCCACTCAGGGCTCAGTCTAAACGCTAGGCTACCTTGGCAAGACCATCCTGACTCCTCAGGCTGGGCCCCATTTGAATGTTCTCTTTCCGAGAATCTATTTTTTTTTTCCTGCTCACATCACTTATGACTGTTTATAACTATGGATTGATTTGTGTGTTTGCTTGCTTAATGCTTATCTATCCTCTGACACAGTAAGCTCCATGAAGGCAGGGGCCACCTTCATTTTGTTCAATGCTGTACTTCCCAAATGCCTACCACAGTGCCCGGCACATAGTAGGTTCTCAATAAATACTTGTTGCGTGAATGAGTAGAACGCTGGGATTCTGCTCACCAGTCCATTCAGTGGAAATTTAAAAAGCACACCTATTGTCTTCATGCACAGGTCTCTTGCTAAAACTTCTTACATTTGACCACTTGTCTCTCTGGGGAGAGACAGCTAGCTGTCTCTCAGCTACCTCCTTTCCCTGTCTGCTTCCTCCATTTTTGTTGACCCATGATGCCCACGATCAGGTGGCTTTTTGGTCAGAGGCTGGGGATTTGCAGGTGGAACTGACTGTAATAGCAGTGTAACAAAATGTCACCTGGGGACCAGACTATGATGCTTAATAATAATCCTTGAGTTTACCCTGCCTTCCCTTGGGGTGCTACTTTTAAGAAGTCTGAAAACAATGGCCAACGTTCTCGAAGCTACAAATAAAGTCAAATTCCTATGATGTCTGAAGACTTCCCTCCTTTCAGTTTGCCAGCCTTCCTTCTGGGAGCCTCTGTATTCTTTATTAATGGCCACAGCCATCCTGTTGTTACACACTCCAGCTTAGTTCCTCCTCCTTTGAAATTAAGTAATGAAGAGAGATGAGTTACCAGATTTCCAACATTTGAAAATGATTCCCAAAGGGTTGCCAGGCCTTCGGTTCCCTTTCTACCTGTCACTAGATATGACAATATGGGTGTTCATTTGTTTTAGAAAGGAATGGAAGGCCCTGTGCTTTTGATTATATGATTGAATGGTGACCAATCCATTTATTTCTGCTGTAATGTATCATTACCTAATGGTACCAAGAAAGGTTTTCCTTTATCCCTAGTTTAAAATATTAATCATCTCAATGCTGAAAATCTTCTCAAAAAAGTCTATCACAATTTCAAATGTGTTTTTTTAGCCTGGAAATTCTATTGCTTGGAATTAATCCCACATATATACCAGGATGCAAAGATGTATGTGCATCCAGAGTGTTCACTGAAACTGTTTATAATAGTGGTGCTCCCATAGAATGGAACCCTGAACAGTTGCCAAAAGGGTATGACAGATCTACATGTATGGTCACGGAGGGATCTCCAGGATGTCCTAAAGGAAACCAGCAAAGTTTGGTGCAGTAGGATCCCATATGTCTTTAGAGTCTGTCAGTTCCTCCTCCCAGTCATTTCACCAAGTCCTTGCTTTTCATCTCCTCTTATTGGTTTAGGCTCCTAACTGGATCCCCTAATCCCAGGGTTTCTCTTTCCAGTTCATCTTTCCCACCAGCTGGAATGAGTGTTCTAGAACATCACTTTTGTCAGCTCTCTACTGCCAGAGGGAGAGTCCCAAGAAACCAAGCCCTTATGATGACAGAGGCAGGATGGTGGAGTGTTTCCATGCTCTGGAATGAAGGGAGACCTGGATTTGAGGGTAGGTTCCACCGCTGACTAGCTGTGTGACTTAGGGCAAATGAATCAACCTCTTTGAGCCTCAGTTTTCTCATCTGAAAAGTAGTGACAGGGTGGTTGTGAGGATGAAATGAGAAAATCATATGAAGAGCTCAGCATGGTGCCTGGCACATAGTAAGCACTCAATAGATGGTAGCTGTTATTATTATTACACCAAAAATTGGATTATTTGAAGTTTTCTGAGAAATGCTTTGTAACTTTGTAACACCTTTCAGGTGGAGAAGGTTTGTGCATTTCCTTCATGTTTACTGGGCATCTAGTACTCAAGGAGCCTGGTGGGCTACAGTCCATGGGGTCACAAGGAGTTGGACACGACTAAACACTAGTACTCACTGTGTACAGTAAGGCTACCTTTTGTCCATTTTTCCTGATATACACTACAAAGGCTGCCCCTCTCGTACTCTAGAATCTGGAGGACATGTTTAAGTCCTTTGGATCCATGGCCTTCTGGGGTTTCTTTATAAACTTTGGTCATATGACATCCCTTCTATGCCTTCATCTTCCCTAGCTTTTTGCTCTAATATTTCCTGCCTCGCCTCGTAGGGCAGCCTCTCCGTGTCTTTAGCCCTTTCTCGGCTTCTTGAAGACTTTCTTAATGGTTGCCTGTTTTGTTTCTCTTCCTTGGGATCAGGTGACTATTTTACACTACACAAATTCTTTAAAACCAAAGGTCTGTTAGCTGTTGCTATGGAATGAAAAAGCATGCCAGTTCTGTTTTTTTTCCCTTGTAGAATGCTAATTTTATGCTGTTATTGTGAAAGGGCAGTCATGCTTTTATATTCCATTTTGACTTTTGCCTGTTTCAGCTGGGCTCCCAGAGTGGAGTCATGTCTCAGCTCTGCCTGGGTTTCATTTCACTGTTGACCTTGGGCATATCAAAAACACTCCAGTACCTGTCTCGTCAGTGAGCTAAGAGTGTTGGATCATGGTTCCTAGTGTGTCTGCCAGCTCAGATATGAAGTTCTTCTATGGTGTGGATGGGGTCCTGAAGGCAGTGAGCAAGGCTGAAGTTCTCTCATTAATCCCCATGCCAGTGACTGGGCTGAGATGGTTCAAGTTGAAATTAGCTCTTCTAAGAACCCAGCTTTTGAAAATTTTTCTATTGTATATTAAATGTCAAAAGAATTGGGTTTTCCTTTCCTCCAGGCCTCACCTTAGAACAGCAAGCTCTAACCCACACTTATGCTGAGAAGAACTGAACACACTGACCTCTGTTAAGATCTGATTACAAAGGACATTTCTCTCATCAACACCTCTGTTCCCAGGACTGCCATCCTCCTATGCTTACATCCCTTGATATTTTCCAGGCGAATGCTGAATGGTTGATTATTTGCCCAGATGATTTTAGCATGCCCTCACTCAGATTTTGCCTCCAAAGTCTTTTTATTGAGAATTTTTATATTAAACATACACTAAGTCTCAAGCTTGATTTTAACTGATCCCACATGAAGGAATGATTTTCAACTCATAACACATGAGGAACATCTGTTCTGCTTATTTACATTCAGGCGGCACTGTTATTATTATTATAGAAGCTGACTGTTGAGTATCAATATTTGTCTCTTTCAGTTCCATTGAACTTTCTGGAGTGCCAGTCCCATTGGTGGAACTTTGAAACATATATCCTGCAGTCTAGAAAACAGTGGGACAATACCCATTTTCCTTTCCCTTTCCCCCAACTTTGGCTAGTGAACTTGAGTCAGGCCCTGAGTATCTCTTACATACGTGATTGGGCATGGGAGTCTGTGTCAAATGCAGCCAGAGTCATGTTCAAAAGTCCAGCCATCAGGTGTACAGCCTTAGAGGCTGCCTCATGAAGGCCACCCAAGACCTTTGTTTACAGTAATCTGATCTTCAGTCCCAGGGAAGCTTGATTGACTTGAGTTATACCTCTCTAAAGCCTCCAGATGGGTCATGAAGGAGAAAGTCTTTGGACCACAGGTTCTCATCTTTGATGTCAGGGCACTCTGGTGTCTGACAATCAGTTAGTATTTGTTTCTAATAATCAAATACCAAAGCTTGTATCTGATTTACTTAAGAAAATAAACTCAAGTGGATTCAAGAGTTTCTTTATAAATAACTGTCACTAACATTCCCATATGCTGTCATGAGTAGGAGAGAAAGGGGGTAGGGTCATATTCCGAGAAAGCTCTGGGCATGCCCAAGGGCATGTTAACATAAGGGGCGCTCATGCCAGGCTCCTATCCCTGGCAGCACAAGGGTATTTTAACAAGGGCCTCATGAGATTATTCCTTTGCCTATGGGGTCTTAAAGGCAAGCAAGATGGGGCAGGCAGCACATACCACAAAGGCAGTAGGCTGGCTCTATCTAAGCAGATTGGCTCAAAGTCGGGCTAAATTCGTGATGAATAATGGGAGGACTTAAGTTGGAATCTTAACTTTAATCTACTAGTATGACTTTGCGTAAGTCACTTAATTTCTCTGTGCCCCAGACTACTCACCTTTAAAATGGGGCATTACTATTACCTCCTTCAGGAAGTTGTGAGGATTACACAGGGTGGTGCAAATAAATCACCCACCGTGTGACTTGAGTGAGCTAAGTACTGTATTCCAAAAAACATAGCAGCTGCTGCTACCTGGCATGCATCTGAGGTTGGGGTCTCATGCCTATTATAGCAACTAGCACATGGAGGTACTAAAAAAATGATGGCTTGACACAAAGGGCCCCATACTGTATGAGTCCACTTATATGAAATATCCAGAATAGGTAAATCCATAGAGACAGAAAGCAGATTAGTGGTTTCCAAGAGCTGGGGGTGGGGGATGGGGAGTGACTACTTACTTAGTGGGTATGGGGTCACCTTTGGGGGTCATGAAAATGTTCCAGAACTAGACAGAGGTGATGATTGCACAACATCGTGAATGCACTCAATGCCACTGAATCATGCACATTAAAATGGTTACATTTTCTGTTATTTGTATTTTACCACAAAAAATTCACTGGCTTGGATTTAGCACTTTCCTCTCTTTTGTGGGTCTCTAATTCACAGACAGCTCTGAGCCAGTACACACACGGAGGCTGTTCATCAGTACCTGCTTCTACCCTGCAGCAGGCTGCAGGCACGGCTCTGGTGTGCGCACACTCTAGGCAGATGCCCCGCAAGGTGCTGGGCCCTTGCACTCATCTCATGCCAGCTGGTTGGTCTGGTGGCTCTGTTGGCCTTGCCTGCCCCTGACCTGAGCCCATGTAAGAGGAGTAAGAACACTAGGAAAGATGCCAGCAAGAACCAGAGGATTAGGCTGAGGCCCAGCAGAAATAGTGGTGTCCAACTCAAAGTCAACTGTTTCTCAGTCAGGCCACTCAAAGCTGAGCAGCCCCAGTGGGAGCCATTGGCAACTCTGCTCTCAGAAAAGGCCACCGTCCACATGGCTGTGGGGAGCCCAAGGGGGTCATGGGATTATTAAGCCTGCACTGTACCCTCCTTGAGCAGTCATCCAATGCTCTAAATGCCAAGATCCTTGAGCTACTACCAGGAATGTCCCTGGAGTGAGTTCATCTGGGGGGATTGAGGGACCAGTTCCAATTCAGGGTCTAGAGGGTGACCGGTTGCATTTGAGATTTGTTACCCAATAAAAATCTCTGCTAAAGCCCAGGACTGAAATAACTCAGCTGGGCTCTGGACTCAGCAGGGACCATTCATTAGCTAACACTTCTCATCTGTGATAGTTACAGACAGGTTTTTCATGCCCCCCAAAATGGGCTTCAATGTTGCAGCTGGCAGACAGCTGTGGCCTCACAGTGTTTACATTACCCAGACGAATGCAGTCTGTGTAGGAGACACAGAATGAATCTGATTTAGCTTTTGGAAAATGGGATTTTAAAAAGTTCCGTGGTTTTCTCTTGCCCCTCCCTTCCTGGACTGCAGAAAGAGTGAGGTGGAACAGAAACAGGCACAGCTAGGAAAAGAGGACTCTTGTTTCTTAGGCTAACGCTTTTCTTTGTTTGGGACTTCTTTGTTTGACACCTCCAGGTGGTGGGCGCTGAGTTGAGACCCTAGGATTAAGATGACCAAAAGTCAGGCCATCACTCTGCAGCATAGTCTTACTGGGGCAGCATGAGCTCCCTAGGGACTCAGTACAGCTGGCACTGAGACAGCTGGGCAAAGTCCCCCTCAGCAATGGTCTAGTCCCCTTCATTCTAACTGTGAAAAGAACAGAAGACCAGGGTCTCTATAAACAGCTGGATCCATGACCAATTGCCCACAGAATGGGAGCAGGGGCTGGTTAATACTATGCGGGTCTGTTGGACCTACCACACCACCTCATGAGGAAACTACTCCAGTTCAACTCAATAGCCATTTTGTTTTATTTCCTCCATCATTGTTAAGATGTCCAAGTCCTGTGCATTCTTCCTTTGAAATGCATCTGACATCCTCCCTTCTCAGTCACCATTGCTACTGTTTGAGGTCAGGGCCATAATTTCCTCATGTCTGCACTAGGGCAACATCTTTCTAAACAAATCTCCTCCCCCAGCCTTCTCCTGATGGCTCTTCCAAATATCTAGCCTTGTATCCCAGCCTATCTTTTCCAATTCCCATCTCATTCCATCAAGAAACATTTCCTGAGTGCCGACCATGGGTTAAACTCTTTGCTGGGCCTTAGGGAAAAACACATCGACCAGACATAAGCTCTTCCCACAAGAAAATCAATTTGAAGGGGAGAACTCTAGCAGGGAATCACAGGAAAGTGTGAAAAGTGTTAGGACAGGGCCCAGGGGATTATGGGAGCCTAGAGGAGCACACTTCAACCAGTGTTGAGGGGGGGGGGAGGAGAAGACATCCCTGACCTGGTTTTCATTTGGCCACTCACCTCATCAAAACCCTACATTGCTGTCACAATCTGTCTCCAACTTTCTTTGTCAATCAAATATGCCATGACTCCCTTCAAAGAAATCTCTATTCCAGAAAGGCTATTATTCAACATATAGAAACTCTGCTATGTCCTCAGCTTTGGCCCTGCCCTCGGCTATGATTTGTCTTCTTTGGGGCTGGATGGCTCCTGTTGGATGGCATTGTGTCTTCCCCTTCCCTCCGGCAATAGCACAGTGCCTGGCCCACAGTGTCTGATGACTGTTGACTTACTAAGTACACTTCCTTTTCACTAGGGTACTAATCTGACTCTCACAAGCAGGATACATGATTTGACCTCTATTAAACAGGGCTATCAGAAAAATCTGTGAATGCAGATGAAGGGGTTTAGAAAACTGCTGATAAATTTCGGTCACACTGTCCCCAGCTTTGTCCTGACCTCCTAGAAAAGAGAATGTTATCGATAATCAGGTGGAGATTAGCAGTTTGAAAAGCTTCAGTAGGCGTAGAGTTGGATGTATTTTCTATTCTGATTTAAATATTTAGCTTGATTTGTTTTGGGCTTCATTTTTTTTTTTTTTTGGTCCCGGGCCTGTTGGTCAGGGCTAATTTGTACAGCTGCTTTTTCGTTTGGTTTCTTCCAAGAAAGCGAGAGGAAATAAGGTTGCCAGAAAATTTGCAGTTACCAAGGTTTTCCTAAGATGAATATTATTTTTCTCTTCTAATACTGCCAAATACAGTATAAAAGAAGCATGTGATCATTCCACAAATTTAGCTGCACCAGGGGTCAAATCCTGTACTCTATCCACATCCTGATGTTGGGGAGACCTATACTGCACATTTCCTGACCCGCTCTTTAGTCAACCACATTTCCAGACTTGAACTATGTTTCCAAAATTGTAAATTCACCCTGATTTTGAGCTTGGATTCTCCTCCTGGATTTCAGCAGGAAGTGTCCAAGGGGCTGTCTTGGTTAGGACAGGGACAAGAGAGGCAGTGGAGAAGCTGGACAGGAGAAAGAGCACTGGAGAAGGAGTCTGGAGTATCCAGTTCTGGTTCCTGCTCTGCCACTGACTAAATGTGTGGCTTGGGCAAATCACTTCCCCCTTTTGAGCGTCTCCATGGGGAGGGTTGGAGTAGATAAGCTCCAAAGTTCTTTCCTGTCCAATATTATTGGATCCTGTGACTTTGTGTTGGATGCTACTATAAAGCCTAATAAGAAAATGCCAAGGCCTTGTGGGTATTAACAAGGCTTCTCTCCCCTATCCCCAACCAGGTCTGCCCTTAGGAGGCATTTGCCAAAGCTGGTGCTTGGGCAACCTGAGAAGACTGAGAAGAATGGTCTGGAAGAAGGCACCCATGTTCTTACTAAAGCAACGCCAAGTCTAGCCTGGATAGCTGGTACTGAGTCTTGGCTACTTTTTAAAACAGCTTTATTGAAATATGATTCATATATCATACAAATCATCTGTGTACAATGTATCATTCACTGATTTTTAGTATAGTCACAGAATTATACAAACATCACCGCAATCAGTTTTAGAACATTTTCAACAGCCTGTGATTCAAGAAGCCCTGTAACCTTTAGTTGTCACTCTCCATCTCAAATGCCCTACCTTGTCCAGTCCTAGGCAACCACTAATATTTATGTTTCTATGGATTAACCTGTTCTGGATATTTCATAGACATGAAATCATATGATGTAGTCTTTCTGTCTGGCTTCTTTCACTTAGCAAAATGTTTTCCAGGTTCATCTGTGTTGTAGCATGTGTCCATCCTTCATTAGTTTTATGACTGAATAATATTCCATTGTAAGGATATACCACATTTTGTTTATCTATTCATCAGTTGATGGACATTTGAATGGTTTCCACTGCTTGGTTATTATGCAAAGTCCAATATTATTGGACTGCTATGAACCTTCATGCACAAGTCTTTGTGTAGACATTTGTTTTCAATTCTTTTGGGTATCTAATATACTTAGGAGTAGAACTGTTGGGTCATATGGTGACTCTGTGTTTAATTGCTTGAGAATTCCCAGACTGTTTTGCAAAGTGGCTGTACCATTTTACAATCCCGAGGCTACTTTTTAATCTTGACCTATTGGTAGAGAATACCTTCCAACACAGATGACCCTGGGATAGTTAGACCATGTAATGTTAAGCTTTCAAAGGGATAATTCTGATAAGCAAGTCACCTCCATTTTGTTATATGGTAGTTGGATCCTAGGAGAAGATGATTTTGGGGAAGCCATTGTTGGCCTTTGAAATCTATAGGAATTCAGTGGAAACACTTCCAGGATATCTGATAGAATGACTTGTAATAAGATGCCATGGGTTTGCAGTGGGCTTACATCAGTTTTAACCCTTTAAAGGATACTTTCTGTGTTAGATCATTTTGAGGGTAGAGGGAGTTGAGGGACTTTTGGTTTATCTGCCTACTCAGTTTCAGTGTCAACCTGTTCTACCTGGGAGTTGGGGCAGGAACAAAATAAGTCAAACAGGAGCCCAGTGCCTTAGGTGGGGTGAAGATATGCGCTGGTTTGCCCAGGATGGTCCCAGTTTATACCTGGTATCCCAGTATTATGAATAGCACCATGCTTCACCCTTCAAAGTGTGACAATAAGCTGTATGTCACCTCAGGTTTAGACCACAAACATGTAATGCCCAGAATCACATTCAGAACTATAAAGTCTAGAATTTCACATCTTGATGAGCTTGTATCTCACAACGATAAAGAAAGGGTCTCTCACGAGGCTGAAGGTAGGCTCCAAAATGACAGAGTGAGCCAGCACTGTACACAATAAAAAATAAATGCTGATGAGATTCAAAGTGTAGAAAAGTGCATTTTGGAGGAGGGGGTGGGATGTTTGGTGGGGATGGAAGTTAATACAGTGGACGTGTTCATGGATGAGGTGAAGCTTAAAGAGAACCTTGAATGAGATATAGGATGTGCATGCTCCAAGTTCCCTGACAGACCAAGGTCCCGAATAGCCTTCATCCTTGTTCTAATTAAAGGCGCTGTGCTCCCTTGTGCTTGGGCAGACAATTCACATGACCTCCCAGCTCATTTGGCAGCACTTGGGAGAAATCTGGCCTTGCAATCAGACTAAATGATGTGTTACCCTACACTTAATCTCCACCATCCATCAAAATCCAGAGGCCTTGGCCTCAGCCCTCGTCAAGAGGCCCACAGTACCTGGGTAGGATTTCATCCAGGGAATGAATGCAAAGCCCCTAATTCTCCATCCATCTCAGCCCTCTGTAAACAGTTTAAGACTGCAGCCAACAGCAAAAGAACTGCCAACCCAAATGAAAGCAGTGAGTCAGCAAAATAAAGACAGATGGTAATGGATTAACTGTAGCATAGGCAGCAAGAAGTAGACCCTTCTTCATTCTGATCAGATTGCCTCCCCTCAATTTTGGATGACCTAGTGCTCACACACAGCCCCTCGTGAGTTATGCTGGGGGTGAGAGAAAACGTTTGCTGCACACAGGGTGAGAACACTGCTTCAATCCACTGTCTCCAGGTGGTCCAGGCAGGGGGCAGGGGATAGAGAGGACAGGACACACGGGAAGACAGTCTCTTCTGCTTCCTTTGTCACAGGCCATTTCCTGAGCTGGCCTCATTTTCAAGTATTCTGCCCCTTAACCATGCTTCTTGCACCACATAGTCCAGCTGTGGAAACACCATCGCTATCACCGTAACTTGTCCTGCTCTTGTCAATCTGTTTAATCAAGCGCAAAGTTTGGAGAAGTAAAGGTTGAAACTCGGTTTTAAAGATAATGTTTGCAATTGTATGTGAATTTCTCTTATCCATGTGTATGATTATGAATCCCTAGCGCTGTGCTCCCTAGAGCATAGGAAGTGCTCAGTAAATGTTTGTTGAGTGAAAGAATGGAGGAATGAGAGCATTGACACAAAATGTGGCCTGAAGACAAGAAACAAGATAGGGCATCCCTGAAGTGAGATCCTTTATGAAAATATCTGTTTTTATTCAATCAAGAAATCAGTCAATAAGCATTTCCTAGCACTGCCCCACCCAAGTGCCCAATACTTTGTGTTCACCCATCCCCTTAGCTACACCAACATTTTCTCAAGACTTTCTTCAAAAGGCCATCTTCTTAAACTGACCTATGTCTTCTCTCACCTAGCATAATGTTTTCAGGATTGATCCAGGTTGTAGCATGTATCAACACCTCATTCCTTTTATGGCTGAATGACATTCTATTGTATGGATACATCACACTTTTAAAATTTATTCATCAATCGATGGACTTTGGGTTGTTTTCACCTTTTAGCAATCATGAGTAGTGAGGCCAAAGCCTCTGAATATGTGTGTACATGTACTAGTTTGAATCCTTGTTTCCAGTTCTTTTCAGTGTATATCTAGGAGTGGAGTTGTGGGGTCATATGGTAACTTTGTTACTAAAAAGGTAATGTTTAACTTTTCGAGGAGCCACCAAACTGTTTTCCTACTCTATTATTTTAATACCTTCAAGGATGAGTAAACACAACAATAAAAGTGACCAATTCAAAGTCACCAGCATCTGTGAAGCTGACATAAGGATCTCTGGGTTTTTGGCCCATGATTCTGGGGGCTGCCTCAGGATTCTAAAGTATTGTCACTAATGTTGACACCTAATCCTCTTTCCTTTCATCATTCCTCCTCTCCTTCTTTCATTCCTTCATTCCTTCATTTAACAAATATTACTTGAATGCCTACCATCTTTGAAGCAGTGTTCTAGATATTGGGGGTACAGAGATAAAAGACATGCAGTTTCTGTCTTTGAGGCCACCGAAAATGCTGAGGAGATGGGGCATGTTCAAGTCAAGGTGCCATGTGTCATAGCCAGCAGAGTTCCAAATGCGGACAGAGTGTCTCATATAGACATCAGCCTAGGGCATCAGCTCCTCAAGGGCAGAGCTGTGTCCTGTTCTTTGCTACATTCCTAGAGCCTACCATGGTACCTGTAACATGTGCCATCAGCAAAGCAACCTCAGAAATGTCTGAAGCAGCCTGCCTGGCAACATCAGCCCATCACCTTTTCTCAGCACCCCAGGTCCCACGTTGTGCCCTGTGGGCCATCTCTCTTCATTGGGTTCTGTCTTTGATAGGTGGCACAGAGCGGGTGTACTTTGAGTCCTGCTTCCTCTGGCTTCCCTTCCATTTCAGAATGAGTTCTCTTTCAAAAATGTCTGTATATTTTTAGTTTCATGATCCCTTCTTCAAAGAGGAACCCAGATTATGCAAGGAAGTGAGACCATCTTTCTCAGGGAGTGAGTTCATGGTGAGCAGGAACACGCTCTATCACCACTTTGATTTTTGTTTCTAGAAATTGTCTTCTATCAGACTGTAGCTTAGGGTGGAAGTGGGGGCTGAGAGGTGGGCAAGAGCTGGCTCTCATGTTTATGGTATTCCATGATTTTGGTATGCATCTCTTTCAGTTCGGCTTATGTTCTGCTTTATTTGGACCTGACTGCTAACCACAGAAGTTTCCAGAAGAAAACCTAGGGCAGCAATGCATGGATGTTGCCAATTTCATAAACTACTTCAGTGCATATTCTCGAAACACCTCCTAGACACAAGTAATTAAAAAACTGCAAGATCAATGGTAAATAAAAGGAGGGAATTGAGGGGAAAGAAGAAAACGAGGGAAAGGTATTTCAAATTAGATTGGAAACAAGAGAATGGAAGTGTGGGATGAGGTCACCCCCAAACTCACTGCAGAGAAGGAAAGGGCCCCCGTGCAGGAAAGCTGCTTTTAAATGGAAAAGCCCTGGGGCAGCCTGTAGACCTTTAACTTCAGTTAGCCTCAACTCCTTTAATGGGTAACTCTTGGCCTTGTCTCCTTTGGGGTTAAACCTTCTATATCCATGCTGGAATGCAGGGCTGAAAGGGGAGGGCGGGGGGCGGGGAGACTCTTTCCTAGGTGATGACCATTGGAATTACACATTTGAAGGGTTTTGAGTCTTCAAAAATCAAGAAAAGCAGTTCTATCAAAATTAATTGTTTTTCCTTTTTTTAATACCTGAAAGGGTAGGTGAAGAAGGTGCATGGGATGAAGATGTACAAACCTCTAGTTATAAAATAAATAAGCCATGGGAGGCAATATATATCATCAGCATAAGGAATATAGTCAGTAACATTCTAATAACTTTGTATGAGGCTGAGAGTTAGTAGACTTATTGTGGTGATCATTTAATAATGCATGCAAATGCCAAATCTCTATGGAGTACATCGGAAACTAAGAGAACATTGCACATCAATTATATTTCAATCAAAACAAACAAAGATCCCAGACCTCATGTACCAGACTGGTGGGAACCTCTCTGTTAGATCTGCCTGCCAACTCATGGAGTGCTACCTCCAATAAAACTTCCATTTGAATTCCTACCAGGGAAGCCAAGTACTGTGTTAAGCACTTGGAGGTACAATTATGAACCAGATACGGTCCCTGCCCTCAAGGAATTTACAATCTAATAGGGGAGAGACACAAGCAGACAGCTAATTATAATGTAGAATGATGAGTGCTGGAAGTTTCTGGGGGAGGACAGAGGATGAGCATTTAAATCATGCTGGAGGGTCAGGGAAGGTTTCTTGAAAGAAATGATGCATAAACTGAAGAATGAGTAGGAGTTAGCCAAGTGAAAGGGAAGGAGGAAACATAGTCCAGACAGATGGGCTTTATAGGAATAAGGCTTGCTAATAGAGATTAAAGCAAAAATTTACAAAATACACAGTCACAAAAAATGGAAAGTTGATCTATACAAACAAAAGCTGGCTCTTTGAAAACACCATTAAAATAGGCAACGTTAGCAAGTTTGTTAAAAAAATAATAATAAACCACTCAGGAGTTAAAAAGAGATAGAAGGAGAGGGAAAGAAAAAAAGAGGGGGAAAGAAAAAGAACTACATTTCAAGTGCATTAAAAACTGTAGGAAAACTTAAATATTCTTAATAATTGTGTCAGTCTTGGTATATGTATAAAGTTATAAATAATTGGCATTTTGTATTAATATTTATGCCAATAAATTTGGAACCTAGATGAAATGGATTGTTTTCTAGGGGAATATAAATGACCAAACTTGGTTTGAGAAGAAGGTGAAAATCAGACTATGTCAATAAACTAGAGAAGAAATTGAAATAGAATAAAAATGCCCCCCAAAAGGCATACACCTCAACCTTCTTGACACACAAATATTTTAAAGGTAAATTGTACCAAACCTTGACAGGACATCCTCTTATCAATCAAACAAACTGCTTCAGAACATTGAAAAAGATGGAAAGCTTCCAATTTATTTCCACAAACTATCATTATAGTAAGTCACTGGCTCAGTTGTGTCTGACTCTTTGTGACCCCATGGTCTATACAGTGCATGGGATTCTCCAGGCCAGGATACTGGAGTGGGTAACCTTTCCCTTTTCCAGGGGATCTCTCCAACGCAGCAATCGAATGAACCCAGGTCTCCCGCATTGCAGGTGGATTCTTTACCAGCTGAGCCACAGAGAAGCTCAAGAATACTGGAGTGGGTAGCCTGTCCCTTCTCCAGGGGATCTTCCCAACCCAGGAATTTAACCAGGGTCTCCTGCATTGCAGGTGGGTTCTTTACCAACTGAGCTATCAGGGAAGCCCAACTATTATTATACAAATACCAAATTGTATGAAGACAGAAAAATGACACTATACAAAAGCCCTAAATAAATTATTAGCAAATCAAATCCTGCACTTTTGAAAAGAATAATATAATAGAATCAATTGGGTTTAATCCCAGAAATGCAAGGTTGGTTCACATTACAAATAATATCAATGTAATTCATTATATTTACATATTAAAGGAAAAAATGATATGATCATTTCAATAGATACAGCAAGAATATGTGTCAAACACAGCATTCATTTGCTCTTAGAAAGCTTTAAGAAAACTAGAAATAAAAGGAAACTTTAATTTGATGAAGACTATCTATCAGAAACTTGCAGAAAATTCCTTTCTTAAAGAGGTAACAAACATAGCAGAGTTATTCAAAACAGTCTCTGAAGCTAGAGTGGAGGTTCGACTCTCCGCGTTCTGCCACTTACTAACTGTGTGGCCTGGTGTAAGCTACTTACCTTCTTTGCGCTTCAGTTTCCTCATCTATAAAATGGAAATAATAATAATACCTATCTCATAACTTTGTTCAGTTCAGTTCAGTCGCTCAGTCATGTCCGACTATTTGAAACCCCGTGGACAGCATGCCAGGCTTCCCTGTCCTTCACTATCTGCCAGAGTTTGTGCAAACTCATGTCCATTGAGTTGGTGATGCCATCCAACCATCTTATCCTTTGTCATCCCTCCTCCTCTTGCCTTCAGTCTTTCCCAGCATCAGGTTTTTTTCTAATGAGTTGGCTCCTTGCATCAGTCACTATTTTCTGCTAGGCATTTCTATTTGCAAGTGTTACCATCATCTCAAATTGAACATTGAACATTGAATCCATTTCCTTTCCTCCATTCCTGCTTTTCCTTTTGACTCCCATTTTTCTGTCAGTGGTACCACTGCTTTCCAAGTCATCTAGACTCAAAGCTTTGGAACTCTTTTGGTCTCTTCCTTCTTTCCTTTCCCATATTCAATTACCAACTCTATCCAGTTAACCCCCTCCCAATATTTTCAAGTGTTTTGTAATCTCACTCTCACGTCTCTAGTCCAAGTCCATATGAACACACACCTGGTATAGTAGATATCCCTCAGTCCCTGCCTAAGTCACTAAGCACACCTCCAGGCCAATCTTACTCTAAGACCACTATCCCCAAATCAGTCTCTGCTGGCTTCTCACTTCCTGTTATATCCACTCTATCTTCTCTGCTTGGTTGTCAAGGCTTTTCACCACCTAGCTGCACCTAACTTAACAAAGTGTATTTTTTCCTAGTCCTTTAATGTGTATCCTCTGCTTTGGTAAGACCATTATCCTCAGCATCCTCACACACCTCCTTTATTTTTAAATTCAGTGACTTTGTTTAATTCCATGCCTTGTATTGTTCTGACTCTCTCTATGAGTGTCTCCAAACCACCCATTCTTCAATGATCAGCTTAAATAGTGCCTGAATGATGCCATTTGTTAAACACTTAACTATGTGCTGGGTACTGTGTTCATTTAACCTCAGCAACTTAATGTGATAGCTGTTTATTAATTTTCACCCCATTTTACAGATAGGGTATAGTGATTTGTTCAGCTTCCATTGCTAGTAATGGTGGATCTGGAATGCAAAGCCATGTTCATTGCATAACTCCAGAGCTCATGCTTTTAACCACCCTCCTCTGTTCTTCTTTTTTTTTTTTTTGAAGGCTCCATATATTTATTTGTATAAAGAGTAAACCCTCCTCTGTTCTGACTCTTTGAGATGCCTCCCCTGGCTGCATTCACTGTTTTGCCTGATATGTACTGTTGTCTAGTGTGTACAAGTTTAGCTCCCAGCGAACTGTAAGTTCCTGGAAGTCAGGGTCCACATCTCATACTTCTCTGTGCCTCCACAATCGGCACTTGATCAGTTGGTAAAGTTTGATCAAATATAGCTAGCATCCAGTCTTCAAGAAAGAAGGTTTGAGTAGCTTTAGGGTAACACAAGCCCTCTCCATTCAAAAGCCTGTGCTCTAGAAAGGGAAGGGAGGGATAGAATTACTAAATTTTTTTGAGAATGCCCCCCTGCCCCATCATGTCACCCCTGATGATCAGGAATCTCTCTGCCTAGTTTAGTTCAATGTTGCAGGAAGAAATCTCCCCTTTACATAAGGATTAGGCTGGGCCAGGTTTTGTTAGCATGTGAAAATGCAGCCAAATCTGTCAAGTTACAATTGTGCAAAATCTGAGTCCTGGGCATCTTCCAAAAGTGAGCCCAGGGAAAACTAATAGTTGTCCTACCTACCTCACAGGGTCCTGGCAAGAATCAAGTGAGATAATGGATATGAGCACAGTTTGGAAAGTAGCAATGAAAACAGCTTGCTGCTTGAGCCTGGAGCAGAGCAAGCAGAACTCTTTGGTGATATCAAGGCCATGGCCAGGTGAAGGGTGGGGGCGCTTCAGAAATTCTTGGACTCACCATTTCCCAAAGGCTGAACAGCTTTGCTTTCCGGCAATTCTTGGGAAAATCCACTTTATCATGAGGCTCCTTCAGCTCCATGTGAATTTATCCTTGACTTCCCTTTTCCTTTTTCTAATTACACTTACTCAGCTAGTCCACAATACTCTGGGGGCTTCTGAAAGATAAGCTAACTTTCCCTCCTTTTGGTGCACTGAAAAGACAGCATTTTGCTAGTGGTTTACATTTAGCTTTCAAACTTCTCTCCAAGGTCAAGAGCAAGTGATGAGGGAAAAACACACTCAGGTTGCTATCTCCTGTGGATCATCTATATATGATAGCAGCCACCGGATGTTAATAAATAAATAAGGAACACTTCTCTCTTTCCCCTGGAGAGACCAAATTTCCCCGAATTCAAGTGTTGGAAGCCTCAAGAGAATTTAGGAGTCGAGGTTGGAATAAAGTTGGAGGTAAAAGAAGAGACTTTTGTAAGAGACAAAGTTTGGGTTCAAAGGATTCTGATTCTGAAAGTGAAGGGCTTTGGGGGAGCCAGGGGAGAGTGAGCTCAGCTTGGCCAGAGAAGAGGAGAAAGCGCCGACTGTGCAGGGACTGTAGCCAAAGGGCTCTGGATGGAGAATAGACCTGGCTTGCAGAGGTAGCCAAAGGTATTCTGACCAGGGAATTGAGCAAGATTTATCACCTAAGTTGGCCTAGACTGGACAGAGCTTGGCTTTGAGTCTGTTTTATGTGTTGGGCATGCATTCATCCCTCCCTCCTGTAAGAGCCTTCAGATATAGAGCCATCACTCTCAGGGAAATGGGGACAAGGGGAGTTTGTCAGGAGTGGGGACAGAACCTGAGAAACCAAGCTGCAAAAGTACCCCTAAGCCTCTGAAGGCAGCTTTACAGGCAGGAAATAGCAGCCTCCACTCCCTCCCAAGCTCCTGGGCCACTGGCTACCCTATCGGATTTGAACAGCGCACACCCGGCAGACTTGGCAGCTGGCCAGGAAGCTCAGCACTGTATCCCATCCTGTGAACTCCTAGGTCCCAGCTTCCACGTACCATATACCATCTCTCCATGTTTGGTTCTAGAACACTGATCCGTATGAGCTGAGCTGTGGCATTGAGCTAGGGGAACATTGTGTGTGTGTGTGCGTGTGTGCGTGTGAGTGTGAGCGTGTGTATGTGCGTGTGTGTGTGTGTTGAGGGGTTTCCAAGTGGCCCCAGCCTCAGCCTCTCTGACTACAGGCTTCAGAGGGTGCCTGTGCCTGTGAACTTTGCTCGACTGTGGCTGCTGGAGGGAGAGAGATGAGAGTAGGCTCCCGCTGGTTCTGTCCCACACTCCCCGTTATGATAGGCAGTGAAGCAAATCATTTGGGCAATTGCCTGACCTTAATGGGATAGAAAGGGCTCCTCTCTTGCCTGCAAGGAACATCCAAGTATGTGCTTACTGTTTAGTTTTCCTGGAAAAATAATTTCTCTGGCAAGCTCAGGAGGGTGAATTTGCCTTCAGAAAAGGATTGTGTCACATCCATAACCCCTGCGGCCCCCTCATGCATTTCCACGGCTGAAAAACTTGCATTCAGTGGGAGAGCAACCCAAACATCTGCTAAGAACAGTTTTTAGCTTTTACATAAAGTAAACTGTGTTGTGTAAAGAAAAATAGAGATCCACGATCGGGCAGCAATTGGTAACCCAGTAGTCCACTGACACGTAGAGCTTTTGGACAGAGAATGCAAGATATAAAATAGGTCGATTATGGGAGTACTCCTCCTTCTTGGAATTCTGCCCTTTGTACATCCATCCCCTTGTATCTGAAAGACCATTAGAAGAAGCTTCTGGAGTCACATGCTGAAGAGTAAAGTATGCCCAGAAGGGATTCCAGTCGAAACCAGATCCAACGATAACAGCTGTCCCTTCAGTGCAGTTGGGAATCCTTGGGATGGGACAGAGGATTGCTGGGAGTAGCAGGAGGAGGAAGCCTGAGTGACAAAAATGGGTCCAGGCAAGGAAAGGGGAGATGAGGCATGGCTCACCCTGGATATAGCAGATAGAAAGGGCCTCATAGCCCATCTACACCAGTGTGCTAAAAATTTTTTTTTAACACTGGAATCCTTTGTTCAAACACAGAACCAAAAATGAATACAAGTGGGGCTGCTCTGGTTAAAGTGGGGTGAGGGCCCTGAGGCTGTTTCCTTAGCTTCTCTTTTTCTTGCTGAAGCTAAGAGAAAAGGGAGGTAGAACCACACCCTGTTGGATAGTGAGAACTGATTGTTCAACAAAAATTGGGGGAGTTGATTTGTTGAATACAGTCATTGTTAAAAATTAAATTAGTTATATTGGCAATTAAATTATATTCAAGATATAAGGCTGATAAATACTGAATACTCATCACTTCCAAATTATCTTGCTACACTTCACTATTATCTATGCTCTTGATTTACATCTGTTATGTCTATGTGGTGGACATCTCATCCCAACTCTGTTTTAAAAGTTAAAAAAAAATAATTGGGGCTGCATTGCACCTCATGCAGGATCTTAGTTTCCTGACCAAGGGTCAAACCCATGATCCCTGCAGTGGAAGCTCAGAGTCTAACCACTGGGCCGCTAGGGAGTCCCTCTTCACGACTGTGTTCCATGACAACATACTGAGAGCTTGAAATTGGCCTTGGTGGGAGTGTTTACACCATGTGAAAGTATGGAAATCAGCAAATGCTATAAATCAGCATCCTTTTCTCCCACTAACTGAGAGGGCCAGTTGTTAAACTTTTTACCAGTGGACCACTGACTACACTGTCAGTCCTCACTTCTCCAGAAACTATCCTTACAGCAACCTCAGCCATGAAGAGTGTGCTTCAGAACTCAGGAGGGGAAGAGGAAAGGCAGCCGAGTGATGGTTTCACAAACATAGACTCTTTATTCTATGGAAGAGACAAGCCACTACATGGCTCCAGTCCATGCAGTTATGTGTTAAATAATGTGGTAGATGAGAAGCAACCTGGTGATAACAGCACGGATGGACACCTGACCCTGGGAAGTCCCAGTGTCATAATTTTGAGTCATACTTTAAGGGCAAATGCAACCCAGCTTATTCCTGAGACCTTCAAAGATTCCCCTAAGACCATCAAGGACCCTTACTCCAAAGACCCTCTCTGCCTCACAGCCCAGCACAATTCAGCAAGTGGCCCTGCTGATCGTTATGACTCTCTCTGCTGCTGCTGCTAAGTCACTTCAGTTGTGGCTGACTCTGTGCGACCTACCAGGCTCCCCCATCCCTGGGATTCTCCAGGCAAGAACACTGGAGTGGGTTGCCATTTCCTTCTCCAATGCATGAAAGTGAAAAGTGAGAGTGAAGTCACTCAGTTGTGTCCAACTCTTAGCGACCTCATGGACTGTAGCCCACCAGGCTCCTCCATCCATGGGATTTTCCAGGCAAGAGTCCTGGAGTGGGGTGCCATCGCCTTCTCCTATGACTCTCTCTAAAAGGGCTAAATTACAGGCAGAACAAGCCCACAAAGAAGCTCCAGGTCTGTGGTGTCTCCCAGTGTCTGGAGCACCTAGCACAGTATTTGGCACATAGAAGGCCCTTAATAATGATTTATTGAAAGAAGGAACCGGTTTTTCAAAGTCAATCCCTTGCCTCTTTCCCACAATTTCTCCTTTACTGCCCCTCATCCCCAATCATCTCTGTCCTTCCTCTTCTCTCTCTTCTGGGCCTGCTCCCTTTACTTCCAGTCTCTCGTCCCCTCTTCTCTGTTCCCTTTCTTCTTCTGTCCTCTTTATGCCTTCAGACTGCAAGTTGTCACCCACTTTCCCCTCCTCACCCACCCAAACACCCATCTTGCAAAGCCCTGCTTGAGGCCTGCAGACTGGAGACGGTTCCCCCAGACCCAAAGTGTCTTTTAGTGGAAAAGTCCCTTTGTCCAGTCTTTACAAAAGGAAACTCAGTCATCTAGAGCCAAACACTTCCTTTTTCTCATTTCTCAATTTATACCGGCACATAGGTGTGTATTCTCCAAGTGCCTCTGCTGTGCCCCCAAGCACCTTGTATGCCTTTCATGTCCTCACAACCTCATTTGCCACATCTAGAGTTTACAGCATTGCTGGAGACGCGGTTGAATGTATATCCCAATTTTAATTAAGCCTTTTTGGATTACAGTGACCCGGATGCAACCATCTAGCCAACTTAGGCAGACTCCAAAAGAAGCCTAGGCTGGAACTGCTGGGTGAAACTCACTGTGCAGACAAGTTGAATCGATTTGGAGAGACAAGTTAAAGGTAAGTTTGATTTAAGAAAAGTAATCTGATGGATTCTACCACGCTAGCTGACTTCTAGAAGCGCTGCTACTGAATAGATGGGCAGTGCTGGCCACATGACTTGACCTCTCTGGGCCTCAGTTTCCATATCTGTAAAATGAGGGCAATGAGAATACCCACCTCACAGGGTTATGGCGAGGATGAATTAAATGATACATCTAATACACTTACTCTAGCACTTGGCACAGAGTATGTGCCTTTAAAGTGTGATGGGGGTACTTCTCTGGTGGTTCAGTGCTTAAGAATCCACCTGCCAGTGGAGGAGACACAAGTTTGATTCCTGGTCTGGAAAGATCGCACATGTTGCAGGCCGACTAAGCCCACATGCCACAACCACTGAGCCCACGTGCTGCAACTACTGAAGCCTGTGTACCCTAGAACCCGTGCTCCACAACAAGAGAGGCCACCCATGAGAAACCCGTGCACCGCAGCTAGAGAGTGGCTCCTGCTTGCTGCAACGAGAGAAAAAAGCCTGGACGCAGCAACGAAGACCCAGCCCAGACAAATTAAAAAAAAAAAAAGTGTAATGGGAGGATAATGAAAAATTAAAAAAATTTCAGAACTGTGGCGTTCTTAAGAGGCATAGCGGAGTCGGAGTAAATTGTTTTGTAAGGTCCTTGAGGCCTGATCCTTCAGCCATGAAGCTCCTGCCACTGCCCCCTGCCACTGGCGTCTGTGCCACTGAACCATGGGGCACGAGCCTGGGGTTAGCAGGCTCACAAAAGATGTGGGAAGCACACACACTTGGCATGGTCATGGTAACCACACAGTCAGGGAACTGGAGACTGGGTGATGGTCTCCCAGTGTCCCACTCAACAGGGCCCGTGTGTGCCCGTGCGGCCACAGCAGACCGTCTTGGCCCAGGTCCCTCATGCACTTCCTGACTTTGCCTCTCCCTGGGCCCCACACCTCACTTTCCTCATTCCCAAAGGGTCTGCCAGGACCAGGTGGGCTGGCCGTGGGCCCTCTAGGCTTCCTTTCCTGGCACCCCCACTCCAGTACTCTTGCCTGGAAAATCCCATGGATGGAGGAGCCTGGTGGGCTGCAGTCCATGGGGTCGCTAAGAGTCAGACACGACTGAGTGACTTCACTTTCACTTTTCACTTTCACGCATTGGAGAAGGAAATGGCAACCCACTCCAGTGTTCCTGCCTGGAGAATCCCAGGGATGGGGAGCCTGGTGGGCTGCCGACTATGGGGTCACACAGAGTCGGACACGACTGAAGCGACTTAGCAGCAGCCCACTGTCCAGGCTCACACCCAAGACCAGACCCAGTTCTACCTTCCCTTTCCCATTTGTTTTTTTTTACTTTAAGTGAAAAGCTGATCTTCAAAGACTGAGGATCCTGTCTGTACCTCCAAGACACAGGATTTAGAGAAGACAGAGTGACTTCAGTGCTTGACGCTGGCATCTGAACCTTTTGTGCAGTGTGACAAATCAAGGGCCCCTCTGGCATTTTGGGGGCCTTACCTGATGTGGAGGCCTGGCTGCCTCCTCTACCCAGCCTCACCTCAGGGGGTGATTTGGATAAATGTCTGGGGTTTCCAGGACTCCTGAAGGGACTTACTGGGGGTCGGCGCCAGGCTATATGGGTCTCTGGGCCCTCCAGGCCCCACAGAACTCAGGCTCTTGTCTCAGGATTGTTCTTGAAATACTGTGATTGAGTCTCCTTGGACTGCTTTTAGTAGGGGTTCAATTCCACAAATCTTAAAAAAAGTCATTTCTTAGAAATTCAAGTCCATATCAGGAATGATAATGGGATGGCTGCCTCCCAAGGTTTGCAAGCTGTTCAGGATTTAGCTGCAAAAAAAAAAAAAAGAAAGAAAGAAAGAAGGAAAGAAAGAAAAAGAGAAAAAGAAAGGAATCCAGTCCCTTTTTGTTAATAGTGCCAATGCTTTCATTTTTCAGGCAATTTCAGTTCAATCCCAGATCTGGTTTCTGGAGTCACATTTTTCCAATCAAACCTTCTCATTTGCAGGGAGGACCCTGATGTTGGAGTGGAGGATTTGAATTCGCCCAGGTGCTGGCAGTTAGGGAGGGTTTTCATATGCAAAGCTGCACATGCTTTGGAAATGTGACCCCCTAGATTGCAACAGGAGGCAATCATCTCTGGTGAGCAAGGGCAGAGGGCGGAAGCTCACTTGGGAGTTTGTGAGCTCTGTCCTTGGACCTCCCGCGTTTCTCTGGCGTCTTGCCTTCTCTGTCTATTCTGCATTTAACTAGCACCATTAGTGGAAGTTCCACCCCTCAGAGTAATCTTGTCACCGGAGGCCCAGCCCTGTTTCTCCAACTGTTTATGGCAGCATTTCCCAAGCTCAGGAGCTTGTTCAAAAATACCCAAGTATTCTTCAGATTGGGTAAGTTCAGAAAGACCAGGAAATTTCCACCCAGATGCTCCCCTGCCTTGCATCACCCCAAGTACAATATGATTAAAACTATACTCATCCTAGAAACAACTCATCCTCAAAACTAGCCTGAAAGAATAAGGCAGGTCTATACATTGTCCTATGGAACAATCTCTGAGAAGTCTGGAAACTTATACAAAAAGAGAGGCTGCCAGAATTGGAGTGGAAGCTTGCTTACCAGGCCTCTGTGGAGCCAACTCTCAGGAGTTTCCATTCCATTTCCTCTGTAAAATGTACCAACACTGGATGCCCAGGAACACCTCTCCCTAGTAGATCCAGACACTTCTTCTTTAACAGACTTTTAATTAACTGACCAACTACTCCCCCAACTGCATAGATAAAAGAGAGTCTATTGCAGCTAACAAAAAGATTTATAGCATGAACTCCTCTATTTTACAAAAGGATCTACAAACATAAATATAGCCTTGTAAATGCAGATAATATTTCAAGACATGGGAACAGTGGTTGCTTCTGGGAAGGGAGTCCTGAGTGTGTAGGGTAAAAATGTTCACTACATATCCATTTTTGTATGGGTTAACATTTTACTATGTTCATATTTTGGGGAATTATTTTTTCCCAAATCTTATTTTGAAAAATTGCAAACACACAGAGTTTTAAACTGGGATGACCTAGAGGGATGGTACGAGGAGGAAGGAGGGAGGGGGGTTCAGGATGGGGGTTCAAGATGGGGAACACGTGTATACCTGTGGCAGATTCATGTTGATGTATGGCAAAACCAATACAATATTGTAAAGTAATTAACCTCCAATTAAAATGAATGAATTTATATTAAAAAAATAAAAAAGAAGTACAATGAATACACATTATACCCATTAAATTCTACAATTAACTTGTTGATGTAGTTGCTGTATATTTCTATCGATCAGTCTGTTTATACATACACATAATTTTTTCTTTGTTGAGCTACTTGATTGTAAGTTACAGGCATCATGGCACACTACCCTAAATTCTTCAGAATGACTCTCCTAAGAATAAGGAAATTCTCCTTCTTCACCACAAATCATTATTACAGCTAAGAAACTAAATAAAATATCATGTAGTTTCCAATTCATATTCAAATTGTTTCAATATCCTATAAATGTCTTATAGAGTCCTTTTAAATAAAAAAATCCAAAATCAGCGTTTGTGTATTGCACCAACTCATGTCTTTTTAGAGGAATTGATTCTGCGGTGGTGTGTGGCCTTAATTTTTGTGTCTGTGTGCGTGACATTGACTTTTTGAAGAGTTTATAGGTCAGTGGTGTTGTAGAATACCTCATATTCTGAATTTGTTGGTTTCCTCGTAGTATACATTCTTTTTTAGTACAAATATTTAATAGCAATAGTAATAAAGGAAATCAGACCCTGCTTCATATAAACATCAATCTTCAAACTAGCTCACCTTCCCAGTATTTCCAGTAGCAACATTATGAGTCTTCTGGTTCTCAGATCTGATACTTTAATCCCCTTCCCCTGTATTCTCTGTATTCAGGCAGTTCCCAAGACTGTCAGTTTGCCCTTTGACATGCCTCATGTTTTTATGTGTTCTCCAGTCCCACTATGCCTCTGCCCCCAGGTCAGGCTTTTAATCCTCATCCTTAAACTACTGCCACTGCTTCCTAACTGACCCCTCTGGTGCCAGAATCTTCCCCTAAACATCTGTGCCCCAAGTATATAAAACAAACATTGCCTTCATCATGTCACTCTCTTTGAAAAAGTCAGTGGCTCCCTAGTTCCTACTTCCCAGCAAAGGCCCATCTTTTTTCATCTTTGAATACCAGCCTCCAGCATCAGAGACAGAGCCCCACTTAAATTTCTGTGCTGCCAATTATTTGCTAAGTGACCCTGCACAAGTCACTAGGCTTCTCTGCCCTTCCATTTTCTTACTTGTAAAATGGAAATAATAACTGTGCCTGAATCTCAGATTTGTCCAGCATATGTCTGCAGAGCTCTCCGTCCTTGTAAGGGTCTCTTCAAATCTTGCCCTTTCTTGGAGTCCCAGCTGAAGCCCTGCTGTTTCCAGGAAGACTTCCTATCCACAGCAGCGCCCCCCACCCCCACCCGCAGCCACCCTGTGAATTTCCATAACCCCTGTGGTCTACGGGGAATACTTTAGCAGATGCTAGTTGCTATGGACTGAATGTTTGTGTCCCTTCAAAATTCATATGTTGAAACCTAATCCCTGATGTTTACATTTTCCTCTTATCTGCTAGTTTGGACCGCTGGGGCCCTTGAGGGCAGGAGATCTGTCTGTTGTTTGTCCTAGAGTTTAGAAAGCTAGTGCTGTGCTGAGCGTCAGCAGCTCTGAATTTATCACACCACTGGATGTGGGAAGACGTTTGTGGATCTTTACAGTACTCCGTTTAACCCTGAGAAAATAGGGCCCTGAGAATTTCTGCCTCAGGTGAGATGAGAAGGGCCAAGGGCTGTGACCATCATCCAAATGGTCATAGTCCTGGCTTCTATTTATGGAGTGGCTATTATGTGTCCAGCACTTTGAATATATGCTTTATTTCATTCCAACTAGATAAAGAAACAGAGACTCAGAGGGGAAGAAACTTGCCCAAGGTCACCCAGCTATTAACAGCTGAACTTGGATTTGAAGCCAAGTTTGCCTGAGTACAGACTCCATATTCTTTCCCTGCTGCCTCTGGAGTAACAGTGAATGAACACTGTGTTGATGGAAGGAAGGATGACTTATTAGAGATGCTCTGATTAGGACCAAATTTATTCCAGTTCTCTCCTTTACAAATGAAAATGCCCACGCCAAGGGTAATGTCATATTACCAGTGATGGGGCAGCTTCCTGAGGAGGCTGCCTCCCTTCAGCACTGAGACCAGAGACAGGCTTCTCTGTGATCATGGGAGAGAATGAAGCAAAGCAGCTCACACTGAAGAAGGATTTAGGATCCCTTTATGTGCCTTACGGACTTCCCTGGTGGCTCAGACGGTAAAGCGTCTGTCTATGATGCAGGAGACCCGGGTTCAATCCCTGGGTTGGGAAGATCCCCTGGAGAAGGAAATGGCAATCCACTCCAGTATTGCCTGGAAAATCCCACGGACAGAGGAGCCTGGTAGGCTACAGTTCGTGGGGTCGCAAAGAGTCGGACACGACTGAGCGACTTCACTTATGTGCCTTAAAGGGCCTCCAACTGGGTTCATGGGAACTCCAAGAGGGTTAAAAGCAATGATAAGGAAATAAGTAGGAAAGCAAAGGAAGAGAGAATGAACAGACAAGTAAACAGAGGCCAGCATAGGAGATGAGCTTAGGAAATACATTTTTAGGGGAGTCCACCAGGAAATCCAAAAGAACACCCCTTGTAATTGGGGAGTGGTGTGTTTGTGTGTGTATGCTATTGATTTTATCAATATATGTATGTGTGCATGTGTGTGTGTGTGTGTTGGTTCAATCTTTGGATTTAAATAAAGAACAGACCAAATTCAGAGTCAAACTGCCTCCTTCTCAGCAGCCACTTCATCACCCCCGGCGTCACATTTCCCAGCTGGAGGGCAGTAATTGCATGGCCAGATCTGGACCCATCTGGGAAACACCAGGGTCTTCCTGAATCGTCATCCACCATGCTGACTGCCAAAGGCATAAGGTGACCTAAGTGAAGCCTTCACACAGGCCATATGCACAGAGTCATAAAACCCCAAGGGAATGTGGCAACAGAGTCAGAGCTGGCAAGTCTGCCAAATTTCCAAGGGGAAGAAGGAACTTGCTGCGTCTGTATTTGCCCCCAGGATTGGAAAAATATATCTCAGTCACTGGAACTGAAGGGGTGGCCTTTACCTTCATAGGAGAGTCACTGTTTATACAAATAACTGCTGATGGCCTGATATATGTGTGTATCTTAATATAAATAGAGCTATATACTTAATTTGCCAGATTGCATCAGCTACCTGTTCAACGTTTTACTCTGGTGCTGAACAAAAACAGTCTGAAAATCAGAATAATCTGTGGCCTCTGAAGTGTTTCCATTTGGCTTTTTCGCTTTGAGAGTAAAAGAAACCCAGATCAGGTGCTTATCCTTGAGCTAGTCACTGATTGAATGCATTACGCCTCTTTTTGTTTGTTAGAAACCGTATCTTTTTGACAGAGCTCATTCACAGGAATGAGGAGGGCGGGAGCCCACACCAAGGCAGCGGTGGTGGTAAAGCTAAGAGAAACGAGCGAGCTGAAGGCTTGTAGGACTTAGAGAAATCAGTGAGCTGAGGGCTTGTTGCCAATGTGGTGTTTCATTTCTTAATTCAGTAAGCATATGTCAAGTGTACCAGGCCCCGTGCTAGGGTTAGGGGATACAAAAGCAAATAAAACATGTCCTTTTCTGTCCTGGGTTCTTTCAAGGATCTCATGGCCAAATGACAGCTAAGCCTCTTTAGAAAGAACACGCAGGGATTTCTGATCATTTCGGTTGCCTGAGTTGTAGCAGGAAGCTCCTCCTCCACTCCAAATGCATTGTTTCCAGAACATTTAAATATGCAGCAGAGATCAAAAACGAAAACTAAGCAAGCAAATTCTAGAACCAGAAATGAAGATGTAGCTCAGAGCCATAACAGCTCCACAGTCTACAGAGGGATTCAAAGTGGACAGTGAGTCCCAGGTTCAGAGTTTTAATGGCTGAGTGGGGGGGTGGGGGTGGGATTTGAACTCTAGAAAGGGCTTCCCTGGTGACTCAGAGGTTAAAGCGTCTGCCTGCAATGTGGGAGAGCCGGGTTCAATCCCTGGGTCAGGAATATCCCCTGGAGAAGGAAATGGCAACCCACTCCAGTACTCTTGCCTGGAGAATCTCATGGAGGGAGAAGCCTGGTGGGCTACAGTCCACAGTGTCGTAAAGAGTCGGACACGACTGAGCTACTTCACTTCAGAAAGCTGGCAGCTAGAAGTGCTGGCCCATAAATGCACACAGGTATAGAAGAATAAAAACAATTCAGAAGTGTCCTGGCTACTTCGAGCTAAGAGTGAGGAGACAGTCACATTAACCTGAGTTATGCAAATAAGCCTCCCAGGTAAAGCAATTCTTGCCATGTAACAGTAATAATGCTGATCAAGTGCTTCATTAAGTGTGGGAACTGTACTAAGGGCTTTGCTTATACTAATGAATTCTTAGAACAGCCCTATTTTTCAAGATTCTGAGCCTAAAGAACAGAAAGATTAAGTAACTGGCTTAAGGCCACACAGCTACTACATGGTGGAGCCAGAACTCAAATCCAGATAGTACAGCACATGGATCTGTGTCTGTCACTATGATTCTGAAGATGAACTCATAGCAAAACTTGCTGAGTCCCCAAGGAAATAAGCCACCGTGAGACTAGCATGACAAATGGGAGAATTCACACCTTAAGAATTATAGCAAATAGAGAAATATGAAAGGGACTTTAAGTATGGTTTGAATGTTCAAAAATTTTTTAAAGGAATAAGAATTATAAGGGAAAAATAGAATAGTTTGAAAAATACAGGTAGACTTGAAAAAGAACAAAAATATGTAACTGAAATGGGAGAAATATAGATAAATAGCAAACCAGATGGAGTTGAAAGGAGGACTAGTGAACTAGAAGCTAGATTTGAGGAAATCATCAAGGATGCAAGACAGAGGAATAAAGAAATGGAAAGTATTAAAAAGATGTTATACACTACATGGAGGATAGAATGAGAGTTTCTAACAAGTGTCCAGTAAGAGAGAATAGAGTGAATGAGGAAGAGGCAGTATTTGAAAGATACTAGAGGAAAATTTCCAAGTTGTTGAATACCAGGAGTCCTCTAACTTCCTGTCTTAATATCAGGCTCAGTAACCTGCAGGTAGGTCATCAGTCCTTATGGGAAGAGGCCAGCATCTTAACTCTACCACTGCTACTGTAATAGCTCAAAAGTGCCACATTCTTTATATAGACCAATATTCCCAACCTTCTTTTTCCCCCCATTATCACTTCTCTCCTCTTGGGAGACTTTTAATATAATTTTTCCTAATCATATTCCCCTCATGAAAATTTAATGCCAAAGATATATATATCTGTTTGTGTACTGGATGGACATCTGTGCTTTTATACAAGCATGATATAGGCTGTTCCCATCACCTGATATGAAGGCTATTCTACTTTGCTCTCCCTCTTCCTTTACCTGACTTTCTATGCATTCATCACATATCAGATTAAATGTCACTTCCTCAACCCCCTCCACAGTACGTCAGGCTCCTATGATAAATAATCTTGTTTAAGGAACTTATGGAAAGTGTAGGTGAACAATGATCTGTGTAATTATTGATTCAGCAGGGTTAATGTCTATCTTGTATTCTGCTGTATTTCTAGGGCTCAGCACAGTGGCTGCCACATGGTAGATGTTCAAATTCAGTTCAGTTCAGTCACTCAGTTGTGCCCGACTCTTTGCAACCCCATGAACCACAGCATGCCAGGTCTCCCTGTCCATCACTAACTCCCAGAGTTCACCTAAACCCATGTCCATTGAGTCGGTGATGCCATCCAACCATCTCATCCTCTGTCGTCCCCTTCTCCTCCTGCCCTCAATCTTTCCCAGCACAGGGTCTTTTCCAATGAGTCAGCTCTTCACATCAGGTGGCCAAAGTACTGGAGCTTCAGCTTCAACATCAGTCCTTCCAATGGACACCCAGGGCTGATCTCCTTTAGGATGGACTGGTTGGATCTCCTTGCAGTCCAAGGGACTCTCAAGAGTCTTCTCCAACACCACAGTTCAAATGCATCAATTCTTTGGTGCTCAGCTTTCTTTATAGTCCAACACTCACATCCATACATGACTACTGGAAAAACCATAGGCTTGACTAGATGGACCTTTGTTGGCAAAGTAATGTCTCTGCTTTTTAATATGCTGTCTAGGTTGGTCATAATTTTTCTTCCAAGGAGTAAGCATCTTTTAATTTCATGGCTGCAATCACCATCTGCAGTGATTTTGGGCCCCCAAAATAAAGTCTGACACTGTTTCCACTGTTTCCCCATCTATTTCCCATGAAGTGATGGGACCAGATGCTATGATCTTCATTTTCTGAATGTTGAGCTTTAAGCCAACTTTTTCACACTCCTCTTTCACTTTCATCAAGAGGCTCTTTAGTTCCTCTTCACTTTCTGCCATAAAGGTGATGTCATCTGCATATCTGAGGTTATTGATATTTCTCCTGGCAATCTTGATTCCAGCTTGTGCATCCTCCAGCCCAGAGTTTCTCATGATGTACTCAATATATAAGTTAAATAAGCAGGGTGACAATATACAGCCTTGAAGTACTCTTTTCCTGATTTGGAACCAGTCTGTTGTTCCATGTCCCGTTCTAACTTTTGCTTCCTGACCTGAATACAGGTTTCTCAAGAGACAGGTCAACTGGTCTGGTCTTCCCATCTCTTTCAGAATTTTCCACAGTTTATTGTGATCCACACAGTCAAAGTCTTTGGCATAGTCAATAAAGCAGAAATAGATGTTTTTCTGGAACTCTCTTGCTTTTTCGATTTGATCTCTGGCTCCTCTGCCTTTTATAAAACCAGCTTGAACATCTGGAAGTTCACAGTTCACGCACTGTTGAAGCCTGGCTTGGAGAATTTTGAGCATTACTTTACTAGTGTGTGAAGTGAGTGCAGTTGTGTGGTAATTTGAGCACTCTTTGACATTGCCTTTCTTTGGAATTGGAATAAAAACTGACCTTTTCCAGTCCTGTGGCCACTGCTGAGTTTTCCATATTTGCTGGCATATTGAGCACAGCACTTTCATAGCATCATCTTTTAGGATTTGAAGTAGCTCAACTGGAATTCCATCACCTCCACTAGCTTTGTTCATAATGATGCTTCCTAAGGCCCACTTAGGGATGTCTGGCTCTAGGTGAGTGATCACACCATGGTGATTATCTGGGTCATTAAGATCTTTTTGTATAGTTCTGTGTATTCTTGCCACCTCTTCTTAATATTTTCTACTTCTGTTAGGTCCATATCATTTCTGTCCTTTATTGAGCCCATCTTTGCATGAAATGGTCCTTTGGTATCTCTAATTTTCTTGAAGAGATCTCTAGTCTTTCCCATTCTATTGTTTTCTTCTGTTTCTTTGCATTGATCACTGAGGAAGGCTTTCTTTTTTTTTTACTTTTATACAGAATAAAGTTTTTTTAATTTTATTTTTACTTTATTCTACTTTACAATACTGTATTGGTTTTGCCATACATTGACATGAATCAGCCACGGGTGTACACGAGCTCCCAATCCTGAAACCCCCTCCCACCTCCCACCACATATCATCTCTCTGGATCATCCCTGTGCACCAGCCCCAAGCATCCTGTATCCTGTATCAAACATAGACTGGTGCTTCGTTTCTTACATGATAGTATACATGTTTCAATGCCATTCTCCCAAATCATCCCACCCTCTCCCTCTTCCTCCAGAGGCCAAAAGTCAGTTCTATACATCTGTGTCTCTTTTGTTGTCTCACATACAGGGTCATCATTACTATCTTTCTAAATTCCATATATATGTGTCAGTATACTGTATTGGTGTTTTTCTTTCTGGCTTACTTCACTCTGTATAATCGGCTCCAGTTTCATCCATCTCATTAGAACTGATTCAAATTTATTCTTTTTAAGGGCTGAGTAATACTCCATTGTGTATATGTACCACAGCTTTCTTATCCATTCATCTGCTGATGGACATCTAGGTTGTTTCCATGTCCTGGCTATTATAAACAATGCTGCAATGAACACTGGGGTACATGTGTCTCTTTCAATTCTGGTTTTGAGGAAGGCTTTCTTATCTCTCCTTGCTATTCTTTGGAACTCTGCATTCAAATGGGTGTATCTTTCCTTTTCTCCTTTGCTTTTGGCTTCTCTTCTTTTCACAGTTATTTGTAAGCCTTCCTCAGACAGATATTTTGCTTTTTTGCATCTCTTTTTCTTGGGGATGGTCTTGATTCCTCTCTCCTGTACAATGTCACAAACCTCTGTCCATAGTTCATCAGGCACTCTATCAAATCTAGTCACTTAAAGTTATTTCTCACTTCCACTGTATAATCATAAGGGATTTGATTTAGGTCATACCTGAATGGTCTAGTGGTTTTCCCTACTTTATTCAATTTAAGTCTGAATTTGGCAATAAAGAGTTCATGATCTGAGCCACAGTCAGCTCCTGGTCTTGTTTTTGGTTACTGTATAGAGCTTCACCATCTTTGGCTGCAAAGAATATAATCAATCTGATTTTGGTGTTGACCATCTGGTTATGTCCATGTGTAGAGTCTTCTCTTGTGTTGTTGGAAGAGGGTGTTTACTATGACCAGTGCATTCTCTTGGCAGAACTCTATTAGCCATTGCCCTGTTTCATTCTGTACTCCAAGGCCAAATTTGCCTGTTACTCCAGGTGTTTCTTGACTTCCTACTTTTGCAACCCAGTCCCCTATAATGAAAAGGACATCTTTTTTGGGTGTTAGTTCTTAATGGTCTTATAGGTCTTCATAGAAACATTCAACTTCAGCTTCTTCAGCATTACTGGTCAGGGCATAGGCTCGGATTACCATGATATTGAATGCTTTGCCTTGGAAACAAACAGAGATCATTCTATTTGTTTTGAGATTGTATCCAAGTACTGACCCTCAGACACTTTTGTTGACCATGATGGCTACTCCATTTCTTCTAAGGGATTCCTGCCCACAGTAGTAAATATAATGGTCATCTGAGTTAAAGTCATCCATTCCAGTCCATCTTGGTTTGCTGATTCCTAGAATGTCGACGTTCACTCTTGCCATCTCTTGTCTGACCACTTTCAATTTGCCTTGATTCATGGACCTGACATTCCATGTTCCTATGCAATATTGCTCTTTACAGCATCAGACCTTGCTTCTATCACCAGTCACATCCACAACTGGGTGTTTGCTTTGGCTCCATCCCTTCATTCTTTTTGAAGTTATTTCTCCACTAATCTCCAGTAGCATATTTGGCACCTACCGACCTGGGGAGTTCATCTTTCAGTGTCCTATCTTTTGCCTTTTCACACTGTTCATGGTGTTCTCAAGGCAAGAATAGTGAAGTGGTTTGTCATTCCCTACTCCAGATGCTCAAACAGCTGAATAAATGAATGAGTACCATAAGTGGCATTACCTGAGTAGGTGAAAATAAAATCACAGCCTTGGGAGGGACCTTGGAAAGCTATTTTAATTCTTCCCCACTTTATGAGCAGAACTCTTGTGTAACTACTTCTGAAACAGCAAAGTATGTGCTTTTCTTAAAACCACACTACAGCAGTTCCTTTTTCCTTTAAATAGTTCTCATTATTTGGAAGCAAAGGTAGTCAGGAAGCTGTTGAGAATAGAGACAGATTCCTTTCTGAAAATATGTAAAAATAACATCTAAAATCATTTCCTATTTTAGAGGAGCCAAGGAAACTGCCAGCTTCAAAGAAACTCTGTAGTAAATTCTTTTGTTACAGGGAATAACAGACCAAATTGAGTGAAGATTCTCTCTTTATCCAGTAAAACCAAAACAAACAGGTTGAAATTTGATGTGGTCACAGTGGTTGCTCATAGTGGCTCCCGAAAGTCAATTATTGAATTTTCAGAAATGTTGAGAGCTGGTTGTTAAATATAATCATCACAAAAATTAAATTATAGAAACTTACCATTAAGTAAATTAGATTAAAAACAAAGGTAATAAATACTCAAGACTCATCACTTCCTAATTATTTTCCTATGCTTCACTATTATTCATGCTCTTGAGGTTGTTTGTGTCCTTTGTATCTATGTAGTAGAAATACTATATATTATTTCTTATCTGCTCATCTCTTTGTAACTCCACGTTCAGTCAAGTCAAACTGGTAGTTTGAAATCAGTCATAGTAGTATTTACATCATGGAAATTAGCAACTGCTACAAATCCCTGCTTAATCTATTGTTCTGGTGATTGTTTTGACTAGGGGTCCGTGATGGAAAGGGAGGCTTGGTGTGCTGCGATTCATGGGGTCACAAAGAGTCGGACACAACTGAGCAACTGAACTGAACTGAACTGAACTGAGGGGTCCGTGAACTTCCACCCAGCTTGTTTCTATACAGCTCACAAGCTAATAATAGTTTTTACATTTTCAAGGGGTGTAAGAAAATGAAAAAGAATCTGCAACAGAGACCCTATGTAGCCACAAAACCTAAAATATTTATTATCTGGCCCTTTACTGAAATTTTTTGACAACCCCTTAGTCTAGACTTAAGAAAGTGATGGAGAAATGTTAATAGTGCAGATTAAATTTAAAAGTGCATCATCTCTGTAACTGTTATATTTCATATAGCATGAAAAATTGAGGAAATATTCTTCCAGTATTCAAAAACTATTATCTGATTTAGTGAAGAAGTCATATATGTCACTGATCTAAACTAGGAAATTTCGACATGCATTCTGTTGTTTCTGTTTTGTCTTATTAATGTAAATCAACACATCAACCAATAATCCTGTTGGAACCACATTTAATCATTAATTGCCACCTTAGGTTGGTTATGGACACAAGAGTTAGGAAAACATTGACTAAAGCATTCTATGGGAGTTTTTTGGCTATGTGAAATCTATAATAAGGAATGCATATATTTTATTATTATTTATAAATTGTGTGCTACACATTTATATTCAAGATATATAGGGTATTTTTTTTCCCTTGGAGAGAAGGTTATTAAACATTTAACAGCATACCTCTTGTCAAACCTCTGTGGGTTTTTTTTTTTCAGGTCTCTATTCTATTTTATAGTTAACATATTTAGTTAATTTTTAAAATTGAAATAAGAGCATTTAACACAAGATCTATTCTTCTAACAAAGTTTTAGGTGTATAATACAGTATTGTTAACCATAGGCATGATACTGTACAGTTGATCTTCAGAACTTATTCATCTTGCACAACTGAAACTTTATGCCTACTGATTAGCAACTCCTCATTTCCCCCTCCCACCAGTCCCCAGCAACCACCATTCTATTCTCTGCTTCTTTGAGTTTGACTATTTTAGATATCTCACATAAGTGGCATCATACAGTATTTGTACTTCTGTGTCTGGATTATTTCACTTAGGATAATGTCCTCCAGGTTTGTTCCTGTTAGAAATGGCAGGATTTCCTTCTTTTTGAAGGCTGAAAAATATTCCATTGTATGTATATGCCACATTTTTGATATCTATTCATCTGTCAATAGATATTTAGGGTATTTCCACATGTTGGCTATTGTGAATAATGCTGCAATGAAAATGGGAGTGCAAATATCTCTTTGAAATCCTGATTTCAATTCATTTTTTTTTTTTTCAGTTCTTTTGAATGCATACCCAGAAGTGTGTTTGCTGGATCATACCGTAGTTCTAGTTTTAATTTTTCTGAGGAACTTCCATACTGTTTTCCATAGTGACTAAACCAATTTACATTTGAACAATGTACAAAGGTTCTAATTTCTCCACATTCCTGCCAACACTTGTTATCTTTTGATTTTTTTGATAGTGGGCATGTTGACGGGTCTGAGGTGATATCTAGTTGTGGTTTTGATTTGCATTTCCCTGATGATTAGTACTGTCGAATGTCTTTTCATGTGCCTGTTGGCAATCTGTATGTTTTCTTTGGAAAAATGTCTACTCAAGTCTTTTTCCCATTTTTATTTGGGCATTTATCTGGCGCATTTTATCTGGGTTATCTGGGTTTTTTGCTGTTGAGCTGTGGGAGTTCCTTATACATTTTAGATATTATCCCCGATCAAATAATGGAGAAGGAAATGGCAACCCACTCCAGTGTTCTTGCCTGGAGAATCCCAGGGATGGGGGAGCCTGGTGGGCTGCTGTCTATGGGATCGCGCAGAGTCGGACACGGCTGAAGCAACTTAGCGGCAGCAGCAGCCGATCAAATAAATGATTTGCAAGAATTTTCTTCCATTCTGTAGGTTGCTTTTTCCACTCTGTTGATTGTTTCCTTTGTTGTACAGGAGATTTTTAGTTTGATGTAGTCCCACTTGTCTATTTTTTGCTTTTTGTTGCCTGTGTCTTTGGTATTCTTATCCAAGAGACCACTGCACAGGTCGTATCTTAAGGAGGCAAAGGTCTGTGGGGATTCTTTGGCTTTGGATAGGTTTGTGGTCTCCTTTCTTCAGTTATGTTTGAGCAAAGCTACTAACCTGAAAACAAACTTACATGTGAGCTCTCTTAAAGCATGTGAGTTATGGCTGTAAGCTTTAACCCTGTGCATCTGATCATGGAGAAGGAGGGGGCTGTCTAGTCCTTGAGATGCCTGGGAAAATCCTCAGGAAAAGATAACATTTCACTTTGGTGACAAATTTGTTGATTTTACAGATAACATCCACATTTTGCCTTTGAGAAGGAGCACTCAACAAGGACATTGGTTTGTATATTTTTCTCTAAACACTCATTAGTACAAATTAATAAATCTTTTTGTTGGGGGAACATTGGACTATATTTCATCTTTGGTCAACTAACAAAGACAAAAGGAATGCATTTCCGTGGGTTCAGGATATAAAGAACAAGAAACTTTGAAGTTATATAGACCCGGCATGTGCCCCTAAGTCATGCTAAGGACATAGTGCACAGGTTATGAGTGTGGACAGAGGACGCGTGAGTACATTTTTGCTTTCTCTGGCAGGGGAATTTAAAAACCTCTAGGACAGAGGTTTGTAAACTTGAGTGTGCATCAGGACTACCTGGAGGGCTTATTGAAACACAGATGACTGTGTTTGATATCCTACCCTAAAAGTTTCTGAATTACCAGGTCTATAGTGGGCCCCTCAGATCTGCATTTATAACGAGTTCCCGGGTGATGCTGACACGGCTGGTCTGGGACCTCATTTTGAGAGCTGGTTGTCTAAGAAAAGGGCTTCCCAGGTGGTGCTAGTGATAAAGAACCCACCTGCCAATGCAGGAGACATAAGAGATGCGGGTTTGATCCCTGGGTCGGGAAGATCCCCTGGAGAAGGAAATGGAAACCCACTCCAGTATTCTTGCCTGAAGAATTCCATGAACAGAGGAGCCTGGGCAGGCTACAGTCCATGGGGCCACAAAGAGTCAGACATGACTGGAACGACTTAGTTCCAGCTGCCTAGTTTGGATTATAATCTACCTTGAGATGTTCCCTACAGGGTCACTTTGACAGTCTGTGTTCATCTAAGCAAACTGGAAAACGCCTTTCTCCCACAATTCACACACACACACACACACACACACACACACACACACACACAAGGCAAAAAGCTTGGCTGCTCTGAACTAGAACCATCTCCACCTTGGACAAAATCAGGTCCATTCCCATCAAGCAAACCCTGTAGGGCCTGAGTTAGCATTTCAACTCCTGTGAAGGCAAAGACCCAGTGAATGTGGGCCCCTGATCTGTGCTGTTCCAGAAAGAGATCCAGAGGCCTAGAGGCTCCCAGCTTCAGTGAGGGGTGATGTGCAGGCTAGGATACTGAAATTTTGGCATTATTTACCTTCAGGTTCTATCTGAGGGAAGAAGTGAAAGGGGGGCTAGAAAGCGAGCCTGGAAACAATCTCCCCAGCACTAGTCCCAGGAAACTGGAAATCATGGTTAAGCTTCCTTTCTCTAAGAGCCAAGTGGCACCGCACAGAGGCGGAGTGATGAGAGAGGTGGAGGGCGCAACGTGGCGCCTCAAGTGTCTCCAGCCGTTATCTTTGGGGGTGGAGCCAGAGGTGATTTTTTCTTTTACTTCTGCATTTTATAAATTAAAAACTTAATATGTATGTATGCTAATTAATTATGAAAAAACTCCTCGCTATTTTTCCCTTTAAAAAAATTGAGGTATAACATATAGAGTTAAGCATATAAATTCCACTAAACTTAAAGTGGTAGTGTGAGTACCCATGCTATTAAAATCTAAATCAAGGTAGAAAACATTTCTGACTTCCCAGAAAGCTCCTTCATGCCTTCAGTATTGAACTTCAGAGAGATGGAGGCAGGATTGGGCAAGGGGCCTATTAGCCCACGGTATCTGCCTGCCAAAGTCTACGAGCTCAAAGGGGAGCTTCAGAGCAAAGACTGCCCTCTACGGGGGTCTTCTATGTGGTGGAAATGGGCCTTGGATCACAACTTTGATCAGTCATTCATTGGCTGGGGACCACCCCAGGAACAGCATGACCTTGGCTCCAAAGCTGAGGCAGACCTTGAAGGAGCTAACAGCTGGAGGCTGTTAGCTTACTACACTCCTCACAGTTGGGCAGTGGGGTCTCTCCACAGGGGTTCTGAGCAATGTGCTTCCATGTCTACCATGGCAAATACATTCAGAATCGGATTCACACCCAGGTTGTTGTTGTTTACTTGCTAAGTCCTGTCTGACTCTTTGAGGCCCCATAGACTGTAGCCCTTCAGGCTCCTCTGTCAATGGGATTTTCCAGGCAAGAATACTGGAGTGGGTTTCCATTTTCTTCTCCAGGGGATCTTCCTGACCCAGAGATCAAACCCAGATCTCCTGCACTGGCAGACAATTCTTTACCACTGAGCCACGTGGGAAGCTCTGCACCCAGGTTTTCTGGAGCCAAGGTCTGTGCTCCCTTCCACTGCTGCACACTGCTTCCCCACAGCCAAGGAACTCTTCTAGTCAAGAGGCAAAGAATCTCTTCAAAACATGAGCCAAGGTCATCAGGTGCTAGGCAGGGCCAAAGCTAGGTGGAGTTCAGTTTCCCTTTCTGTGCTCAGCAGTGGAAGTTCACTTCCAGAATAGACCCACTGTTTGCTGCAGTGCTGCCTGGAGTGTGAGGCTGCCTATGAGGCAAACAAGGCATGGGGCAAGAGCGTTTTCCTTTGAGGAAAAAAAATGAAGCCACGCCCCTCTGCTTTCTGAAAGTCTGGGCTCTAACCACAGCTTAAGCTCAGAGTGAGCAGTCTTTGAAAGGGTTAACATAGGATGAAGTGCCCAGCTAATGTGGAAAGGGCCTCAGTCAGAAGGGAAGACTTCTCTTAAACTCAGGGTAGCATGTACAGAAAGAGAAACGGGGTCTACGTTGAAGTGTAACTATCTGGAGAAAGGAAGGTTGGCTCTGGAAATGCGTGTAACTTTCCAACATGATTTGCTTCCAGGTTGAGTCATTAGACCTAATTTCAGTGACTGTTTCCCTGGGTTGTGCCCTTTCTCTGCAGAGTGGAGGAGTAAGAGGCCTCTGGGTGTGCTAGGTTGAAACATTGGGACTATTGTGAGTCCTCCATATCTGGCCATTCTTTTCTGTCAGTTAAAAATGCTGTGGACCAGAAACAAACTCTCACATTTATGGTTAATTTACTTTCAACAAGGGTGCCAAGACCATTCAATGGGGGAAAGAATAGTCTTTTAAATAAATGCTGCTGTGACAAGTGGATATCCACATGCAAAAGAATGGAGTTGGACTCTTACCTTATACCATATACAAAAATTAAATCAAAATGGATCAAAGGTCTAAATAGAAGAGCTAAAACTATAAAACTCTTAGAAACAAACATAGGTGTAAATCTTTCTGACCCTGGATTAAGCAATGGTTTCTTAGCTATGACACCAAAAGCTCAAGCAACTAAAGGAAAAGAAATAGATAAATGGCACTACATCAAAATTAAGAGCTTTTGTGCTTCAAAGGACACAATTAAGTAACTGAAGAGACCACCCACAGAATGGGAGAAAATTTTTTGTGAATTATATATCTGATAAAAGGATCTGTAGAATATATACAGAACACTTACAACTCCATCATAAAAACACAAATAACTCAAAAACGATCAAAGAATCTAAATAGACAGGCCTCCAAAGAAGATACACAAATGGCCAATAAGCACATGAAAAGATGCTCAACATCACCAGTTATTAGGGAAAAGCAAATCAAAACCACAATGAGATACCATTTCATACCCACCAGGATAGCTATAATAAAAGATCAAATGAGTGTGAGGATATGGAGAAATAGGAACCCTCAGTCAGACATTGCTGGTGGGATTATAACATCCTGATGTCACTTTGAAAAAAGTTAGTTTGGCAGTTCCTCAAAAAGTTAACATGGAGTTAGTTGCCCTATGGCCCAGGGGTTCTACTCCCAGGTATATACCCAAGAGAATCGAAAACATATATGCACACAAAAATTTGTACATGGATGTTCAAAACAGTATTATTCCCAATAGCCCCAGAGAGGAAACTCAAATGTCCATCTCAGATGTGATATAGTCATACAATGGAATTTAATTCTGCTTATAAAAAGAAATGAAATATTGACACAGTCTAAGACATGATGAGCCTTAAAAACATTATCTTAAGTGAAAGAAGCCAGTTACAAAGGACCACATATTGTATGATTCCATTTATATGAGATGTCCAGAACTTATAAATCCATAGAGACACAAAGTAGATTAGGAGTTGCCAGGAGCTGAAAGGGAGGAAAGAACCAGAGTGACTGCTAAGGGCGACAGAGTTTCTTTTTGGAGTGATGACAATATTCTAGAATAGTGATGATGGTTGCATAGCTCTGTGAATATACTATGCCAGGTGAATTATGGCTCCATAAAGCTGCTAATAAAAAATGCTGTGGATCCCTAATCACCTGGCACTCATACCCTTGGATTCCTCAGAGATGTCCTGGATGGGTGGTCAGTTTTATTCAGTTCTAAATTCCTGGGCTTGCACAAACAGCCAAAATTAGGAATTAAGGTTGGAGCTGCCTTTGTCTTTTGCTCCCAAGCAACATTTTTCTAAATGATGTTAGCACAGAGCAGTCTTTCTTCTGAAGCAGCCACTGTCAGAGGGCCAAAATGTCCCTTGGATATTTTTTTACCCTGAATGGAGTGCCTACTTCAGAGTCTATGCTAGAGATGGTTTCCTTCTTGAAGATCCACATCTGGCTGGTCAAAGCCAAACTGTAATGATATTCATGTGTTACCATCTATGAGCAACATAGATAAAGCTATAGTTAGGAACACACACATCAAAATGGGTAAGATAAAATGACTGACAATACTTAGTGTTGGCAAGGATTTATAACTAATGGAACTCTTGCACATTAGCGATGGATCTGTATATTAGTAAAACCACTTTTGTAATGATTTGGCAATACCTACTAAAGCTAAATAAGTGTATGCCCTATAGCCCATCGATTCCCCTCCTGTATGTCATGCTCAGTCATGTCTCACTCTGTACAACCCTATGGACCATAACCCACCAGGCTCCTCTGTCCATGGGATTCTCCATGCAAGAATACTGGAGTGGGTTGCCATTTCCTTCTCCAGGGAATCTTCCCGACCCAGGGATGGAACCCGAATCTCCTGCGTCTCCTGCATTGCCAGTGGATACTTCACTGCTGAGCCACTGGGAAAGCCCCTTTTGTGTATACACCCAGTAGAAACACATAAGTATGTTCACCAAAAGACACATAAGGAATGGATACACTATCCTTATTCATGATAACCTCAAACTAGAAACAACTCAAACATCCATCAACTGGATGAAGGATAAATTTTGACATAGCCATACAATGGAATACTACTCAGAACTTAAAAAAACCCTACTGGTACACATAATAATACAGATGCATCTCAGAAATATGGAGTAAAAGAAATCAGACACCAAGCACGATTCTATGGTTCCATCACTTTGCCAACAAAGGCCCATCTAGTCAAAGCTATGGTTTTTTCAGTAGTGATGTATGGATGTGAGAGTTGGACCATAAAGAAGGCTGAGTACCAAAGAACTGATGCTTTTGAACTGTGGTGTTGGAGAAGGCTCTTGAGAGTCCCTTGGACTGCAAGGAGATCAAACCAGTCAATCCTAAAGGAAATCAACCCTGAATATTCTTTGGAAGGACTGATGCTGAAGCTGAAGCTCCAGTACTTTGGCCACCTGATGCAGAGAGCTGACTCGTTAGAAAAGACCCCGATGCTGGGAAAGATTGAAGGCAGGAGGAGAAGGGGATGACCAAGGATGAGATGGTTGGATGGCATTACTGACTCAATGGACATAAGTTTGAGGGAGATCTGGGAGATGGTGAAGGACGGGGAAGATTGGCGTGCTGCAATCCGTGGGGTCACAAAGAGTTGGACATGACTTAGCAACTGAACAACAACAGAAACAATAAGAAAAGACAGAACTAATCTATGGTGATGAAGATCAGAATACTGGTTACCTTTGGAGGAGAGTGTTGGCTAGGAGAAACAGAAGGAAGCCTGTGACTTGCTGGAATTCTTCCAGAACTTAATCTGAGTGGTGTATCAGAAGCATGCACAGGTACATATGTATGTAACAATTCACGGAGCTGTACCATGAGGTTTGGACAATCTAACTGAGTGTAAATTGCATCTCAAGAAAAAGAAGATATAACCTAAGGTAGAAAAAACACGTTGTTTTAGAATGTGAGACCTGGAAGGGGCCCTAGTTATTAGGTCCAAATCCTTCTTTTACAGATGAGGAAACTAAAAAACTAATGATTTCTCCAAGGCTATGAGCTAACTGGCATAAGAACCAAAGACTGATAATAACAATTTACCATCTTTTGTCTAACAAACACATGAAAAGATGCTCAACATCACTCATTATCAGAGAAATGCAAATCAAAACCACAATGAGGTACCATCTCATGCCGGTCAGAATGCCTGCTATCAAAAAGTCTACAAACAATAAATGCTAGAGAGGGTGTGGAGAAAAGGGAACCCTTTTACACTGTTGGTGGGAATGCAAGCTAGTACAGCCACTGTGGAGAACACTGTGGCAATTTCTTAAAAAAAATGGAACTAGAACTCCCATACGACCCAGCAATCCCACAGCTGGGCATACACACCGAGGAAATCAGAATTGAAAGAAACACATGTACCCCCATTTCACTGCAGCACTGTTTACAATAGCCAGGACATGGAAGCAACCTAGATGTCCATCAGCAGACGAATGGATAAGAAAGCTGTGGTACATATACACAATGGAATATTACTCAGCTATTAAAAAGAATGCATTTGAATCAGTTCTAATGAGGTAGATGGAACTGGAGCCTATTATACAGAGTGAAGTAAGTCAGAAAGAAAAACACCAATACAGTATAGTAATGCATATATATGGAATTTAGAAAGATGGTAACTATGACCCTATATGCGAGACAGCAAAAGAGGGACATGTAAAGAACAGACTTTTGGACTCTGTGGGAGAAGGCGAGGGTGGGATGATTTGAGAGAATAGCATTGAAACATGTATATTACCATATGTGAAATAGATCACCAGTCCAGGATCGATGCATGAGACAGGGCACTCAGGGCCAGTGCATTGGGATGACCCAGAGGGATGGGATGGGGAGGGAGGTGGGAGCGGGGTTCAGGATGGGGGACACATGTATACCCATGGCTGATTCATGTCAATGTATGGCAAAACCAATACAATATTGTAAAGTAATTAGCCTCCAATTAAAATAAATTAATTAATTTAAAAATATATATTTTAGAAAACCTATGAATTTTTGCTTAGCTAAAAATTTATGACATTTTGGTTCCACTTGTTTGACTAAGTATGAACAGAATGCCTATGTGTTTTTGTTATGCATCTCTGGGTAAGACTAACTAGTATAATATCTATAAATAATGACTACTAGTTTTTAAGTCTTTTTGTCCATTAGATTGTTAGGTCTCTGAAGAGAAAGACCTGTTTCTGTTTTTTTCATATCCATAAAACCAAGCAGGACATTGTATAAAGAACACTCAATAAACTTTCATTTAATGAATGAAAAAAAAACAAAACGGTTTACCATCTTTGAATTCTTGTTACCTGCCAGGAGCTGTTTTCAGTTAAGTGATTTAATGCTGGCATTAACCCTGTGAGGTGGGTGGGTGTCGTTATTGTGCCCATTTTATAGATAAGGCACATAGGGCCATATAGCTATCAGGTGGTAGAGCCAAGATGCCAGTCCAGGTTCTCTTACTCCAGCATCCACAGCCATAGCCATTCTGCCCAGATTCATAACCCAGTGCTCTGGACCCTGGGTGTCATGTTCTACTTAAAAAAAAAATTTTTTTTACAGAGATATCTGTTTATTTTCTCAAAAGGGCCTCTGATAGTCCTGGAAAGGACTGGTGGTAGGTCTCAATCCAGTCATAATGATCAGGTTGTACTTGTCTGTAGGAATTCCACATAGGTGGAGCTTTTATACAAAGGATTTGAGGCTGATGACAGAAAGTTCTAGAATTTGAAAAGATTTCCACCTGGCTGCTCAAGATCTCCCTGGGATTGGAGCAGGATAGGATAGGCTAAATGCGAATCCTCCAAGTAAAGCCCTTTCCCACTCTACCCACCCTCCCAGTGAACAAGTACATTGTTGTCTTTAACTGAAACCAAATGAGAAGTCATGATTATGCTGGTGGCAGTGAGGCAGGTAGGCCCAATGGAAATGGATCTGATGTTGGGAAATGGCCTCCCAGAAACTACTTCCCAAGGTGGGGCCTAGGGCCTGGTTCTGGCCTTTGTGCTCTGGGCTGGGAGGAGGGATCTGCTAGGCTTGGAAATCTGTACGCAGAGGCAGGTGAGAAACTTGCCTTGAGGGCCTGTCTCTTCTTCTGCCCCTTCCCACCTTTCCCGGATCTTCTCTATAGGCTTAATGGTGAGATGTGGTTCAATTAAGTTCATCCCAAATCCCTGGAGGATCTACTCTTGAGAATTCATATATGATTTGACTCATATGTCCTCATATGACTTAACTCATATGTCCCCAGTTTCCAGGGAGGCAGATTCCAGAGCCAGACAGCTTGGGTTCAATTTGTGGCCTCACTACTCCCTCCCCCTGTGTGACACTGGGCACCTTCCTCAACTTCTTGGCTTCCCAATTTCCTCATCAATCAAGTGAGGACACCAATCACACTATAGAGTTGTGAAGATTAAAGGTTAATACACAGGAAAGCTGTAAATAAATGACTTGTTTAATCTAGGACAAGAGTAAGCTAGTCATTATCCACTGTGAGAAGTCCTGGGATTAGAGAAAGCACAGCATTCTGTGGAAGCACAAAGGGAATCAGGGAAGGCTTTCCAAGGAAAGTGACCCTGGAAGTGAGTCTGGAAAGCTGAGTAGGAGTTAGGACAGCAAAGCAGTGCGGAGAGAACATGGTGGCCAGAGGGAAGAGTGTGAGGGGTGGCATAGAGGCTGGAAACTGCTTGGCACAAGCAGGGTGCTAGGGTACAGCCTGGTGTGACTAGAGCAGTGTTAGTGCAGGCTGCAGAGGCTGCTGGGGTGGGCCCCAATGGCAGAGAGCCTTAGAAGCCTGACTGCTCTCCCTGAAGTCTCCTCTTCCTCCCTCTGAGCCAGGCCAGCCTGCTCTTGGCCAGGGGACTTGCCCTGGATCTCGAAAGAACCTTGGCTGGGGTTCACAGGAGGCTGCAACCATCTCCAGGAAATGCCGAGGGGATGAGGATGGCCCTGCATGCGTCTAATGTAACTGTCACTCCAGTCCCCCCGCCCCTCCCGCTGAAACACATTCTTGCCTCTGCCTCTGGAAAACATGTGTGCAAGCAGAGCTTGGCGGGGGTGGCAGATGAAACTTTTTTGACAACAGAAAGGCATCAACAGTCCAGCTACATCAGAGCTCCCAGCCAACCTCATCCATTCACCTGAAAAACACGTCTGAAAAGCCCCACACCCCTGGGTGGTCCCATCCCACCTTGGGGACTGTCCTCAATGCATCTGTTTCCCACTGACCTTATAGCAGAGATCCAGCAGGCAGAGGGACCCTACTGCCTCATGCTTGAGGAATGCCTCCCCGGCTCCCTCCCACCTCCAGCCTCCTGGCTTCCAGAACTCAACAGCTCGCCTCTTGTGGGCCAATGTTTGCAGAAAATGTTTGTAGACCTCGTAGCATGCCACTTCCAGGAATAATTAGCAGTCAGGCTGCCAGTCTTTCACTCAGGTCTGGGGAATGAAAACCTCAAGAATGTGGAGCTGGGGGTGGGTGAGTGTGGTGGAAGTTAGGGTGTTCGCCTAAATGGGGTTTGCAAGCTCCTGGATCCCAGTCTCTAAGCATGTACCTATCCAAGCAAGCACACTGCCCAAAGGACCTGCTCTGCTGGCTGCCACAGAACTCAGGGTCCTTCGCTAGTCTTTCTGTTGACCCAAAGAACATCATGCAAGCGACACAAGGGAATGCCGTTACTCATGCAGCTCATACCAAGAGCCAGTGTTCACGGGAACTTTCTCTGAGAATGTCCCATTGCCTTAAACATTTGGCATCTGAAACTCGCCCTTCCCCATTGTCACTAAACAAAGGCACTGAGGGGTTTTGAGTTCATAGACCCAATCCGGTATCAACCACACAATAAGCAGTTGGGGATTTCTTTGAGAAGACTGTGATCCAGGCTATCTTTTGGAGTTTAGTGCACTATTTTATGGAGTCAAAGCAGAACATGATTGCCTTGTGTCTGGGTTTACAAACGTTTTTAACTCCATGGGGTGAAACTCCTGCAACACATTGGTATTGGTTTTTGTCAAACCTCCACCTTCTGGTTAAGAACCAGTTTCTCCCTGTGATATACCAGTGTCATGTTCAGGTCCCTGAGTAAATTTTGCAAAGGACTTTCTGTCCTGCTGAATCCCAAACTGGCTCAATAGACAGGAATGACAGGATATTTTAGGAAAAGAAAATTTAACAGAAATCAATGAAGAGTCCCATAATTGGGTCCTCCCAAAACAATTTCACAAATATAGGATAGGAGAAAACTGGCTTAATGATATAATATGATTTTTTTTAAAAGGGAAGGGGAGCAGGCTTATGGGTTTCCAGTGACAGTCAGTCCATTGTAAGTCAAAAGGTGGCTTCAGGTTGTATTCCTAAGAGTCTAGTCCTCAGAATAAAGGAGCTCTGCTCTGGCCCCATTGATTGAGCAAAATCTTTCAGTCCTTGGGTTACACTTTGGGCACAACAAACCTTGGGAGTCAGGGGACAGAGACTGAAGCTGAGTGGGAGGAATTCTCCTCTTCTCTTATCTGCCTCCCCACTAGACTGTAAACTCCATGAGGGCAGGGGTCTTGTTTTAGCCACAGCTCTATCCCCAGTATGTCTAGCAGAGCCTGTGACAGAGAAATTTTTATGCTCAGTAAATAGAAGTGAGAGACTGAGTAAATGAAAGGAAAGTCTTTTTCAGACAGAACTGTTCAAGAGTGCCATCTCCCTCCTCGACCCAGGTGAGAACCCCACGACTGGAGAAGTGCAGGTAGAGGCTGGAGAGCCATGTGCTTTGGGAACTGTAGAGGAGGTTCAAGAATCACTGGAGGCACCCAGAGGCACCCTTCCCCCAAGTTCCCACAAGTGGGAAATGAAGAGACTGACATGGTGTTTCTGGGCGGTCCCAATACCCTAAGCTGGCTTTGTGCTTAGAGGCACGTGAAACATGAGTTCCCTCATTTACTTCCTTTCTCCTTGCTCTCTTTTCCCTTCTTTTTTTCCTTTTTATTGAGGCATACTTGACATTTAACATTGTATTAGTTTCAGGTGTACAATATGCATGCGTGCTAAGTCACTTCAGTCGTGTCCAACTCTGTGTGACCCCAAGGACTGCAGCCTACCAGGCTCCTCTGTCCCTGCTATTCTCCAAGCAAGAATCCTGGAGTGGGTGCAGTGCTGCCAGCACAGGAGCCATTAGGGACACGGGCTCCATCCCTGGGTCAGGAAGATCCCCTGGAGAAGGGCCGTGTACAACACAATGATTTGATATTTGTATATATTGTGAAATGATCACAATAAGTCCAGTTAGCACCTACCACTACACAGTTATGATTTTTTCTTGTGATGAGAACTTTTAAGATTTACTGTCTTAGCAACTTTCAAACATGCAATGCAGTATTGTTAACTATAGTCATCATTACTACATATTATGCCCCCAGGACTTAATTATTTTATGACCGGAAGTTTGTACCTTTTGACCCCCTTTACCCATATAGTCCTACCCCCTAACTCCCATCCTGGCTCTGGCAAATATCAATCTCTTCTCTATATATGAGCCTTTTTTTTTCTTTAGTTTCCACATACAGGAAAGATCATCATGGACTTCCCTGGTGGTCCAATGATTAAGAATCTGCCATGCAGTGTAAGGGTCACAGGTTCAGTCCCTAGTCTGGGAAGATCACACATGCTGTGATGCAACTAAGCCTGTGTGCCACAACTACTGACCCCTCACTCTAGAGCCCATGAGCTGCAGCTATTGAGTTCATGCACTGCAACTACTGAAGCCGGGGTGCCTAGAGACCGTGCTCCACGACAATCACAATGCGAAGCCTGGGAACCACAATGAAGAGTAGCCTCCACTCGGCACAACTAGAAAGAGCCCTCAGGCAGCAACAAAGACCCACCACAGTCAAAAAATTAAAAAGAAAAAATTAAAAGGATAAATAAAGTCTTTTTAAAAGAAGAGAGAGATTATCCATATTTGTCTTTCTCTGATTAATTTCACTTAGCATAATGCCTTCAAGGTCCATCCATGTTGAAAAAATGATATCACTTTTTTATGACTGAGTGATATTTCATGGTGTATATGAACCACATCTTCTTTATCCATTCATCCATGGATGAACACTTAAGATTGTTTCCATGTCTTGGCTATTGTAAATAATGCCATAATGAACATGCCGGTGCATATATCTTTTTAATTAGTTTTTTTTTCTTTCAGATAAATACCCAGAAGTGGAACTATTTGGTCACATGGTATAATTTTTTGCTGGAGCCTTCATACTATTTTTCATAGTGGCTGTACCAATTTACACTGCCACCAACTCTTCCCTTCTACTTTGATGTTAAATGGTGTCTACGGAGTATTGGACACAACTGAGAGACTTCCCTTTCACTTTTCACTTTCATGCATTGGAGAAGGAAATGGCAACCCACTCCAGTGTTCTTGCCTGGAGAATCCCAGGGATGGGGAGCCTGGTGGGCAGCCATCTGTGGGGTTGCACAGAGTCGGACACGACTGACATGACTTAGCAGCAGCAGCACGGAGTATCCTGCAGTGTAGCTGTGCTAAAATCAGGCAGTCCTCGGTTATCTTTCCCAGTGACTGATAATGTTGGTGCTGTTAATCTAACCAGCTTGCTTGGAAGCACATCCCCATACTCTCTCTGAAGAAAATATCTTTCAATGTTAACCTTAATAAAAACTCATGATTCTGATGAAACAGAGCAAGAAACTCTTTCAGAAGTCATGAGTGCTACCCCAAAGGGGAGCTTCGTTTGAAGAAACTCCAGTTCACAACATACAAGTAAACAATGATGGAGTGATTACTTACTGTGCAGAATCTGTTGTACTAACGATGCCTTTTAATAGGTGACTGGCTGGTGGGTGAAGAGAGAGGTCAGGCTCAGGATTTCAGAGACTGGATCTGGTGAGTTTTTCCTCTTTATTGAATGTGCTGCAAGGCATGCCTATAAATCTTGTCATTTTAGAGGCTCCTTTGACCATACTATTAAAGGCAAACTCACGACTTGTTAGGGGCTGTGGGGAGGCTCAAACTCCCTGTGTAAATCATGAGAAGATGGATTTTCCCCCTCTGTGTATGTTTAAGCTGAAATGAGAATCCAGTCAGTGCTGACAGGGGAAAGGTGAGAGGGAGAGAAACATCCCAGGCTTGTGAACTTGCTGAAATTACACTGGGTGAGCATCTGCAGGTTAGTTTAAAAAAAAAAAAAAGAAATGAAAAAGGAAAGAAAGAAGGAAAGAAGGAAGGAAGGAAAGGGAAAGATAAAAAAAAGTTTAATGGATTTGTGACAGGATGTGAGAAAGGGAACAGCCCATCATTCCATGGCCATTTCCTTTCAGCCTAGAAACCTTATCACGTGAAAACCTTATCATAGTCCTAAAAATGAAATTCTATAAACAGGGAGATTTACTGCACCAAATGATCCCGAATGAGGAGTGGTATAGGATGCAGAGCCCATCCTGGTCCCCAAGCCGCCTGACTGAAAGAGGCTGTTCCAGATTACTACCTGGCTAGCAGAGAGATGGTGCTTATTGATAGTGAGTGTCAAACACTGGAGAGATTTGTGGATGGTTAGGCTGATACTGCCTTTTGATCTCCATCTGTAGAGGGAGGAAGGGGGCTTGCCTTGTTCCCTTCCATAACTTAATTTCAGAATGAGGGCCCAAAGAACTTCGAACAATGTGACCTAGGTACTGTTGGCTGATCCCCAAATGTTCCTCATTTGTCTTTACTCTTCTGTTAATGAGAAAAAATGTGCCTGTAATCTAGTGCAGGGCTGGGCAGCTCTGTTCACACAGTCTCTATCTATTCTGGAGATGAAAGGGAAAATGTTCAGCAGATGGGTATTTCTAAAGGCTACCATCCTTTGCTTTTTTGTGAAGATACACATCTGTTAGATATGATTACAACAATCCCCACGGGGGGTGAAATGCAATACGCTTGCCTTGGACACCAAAATCACGGCCCAACAGCCCACTTTGGAGCCATTTAGGATACAGCCTTTCGGTGATATTTCACAAGTTTAATGATATGGGGAGACACCAAGGTTGTTCACAAGGACCTGTTATCATGAATCTTCCCCATGATTCTAGCTTCAGGATGACATGTGAAAAAAATATTCTAAGCTCTAAATCCTAAAACTCATGTTCTAGGCCTCATGCCTTGAAGTCTCTTGGGAAGTCATGCAGATACCTTCAGTCTTTGCAAAATCAAGAGAACTTCTATCCCAAAGGCCAATCAGGAAAGAAACAGGAGAGTAGAAGGCAGTGAAGTTTCTGTTTCTTCAACAGATCCAAACAAGGGAAGCTCAAACATCCTGTAAAGGAAGGCCAAAGTGAGAAAGGACCCAAGACAAAATAAACTTGGTTCCTACAGCATTTTTCCCCACAACCTCAATTGCATGTACCCTAAACCCTAAATTTCTCTGGTGTGCTGAAATGTGTAATTTGGAGTTGTAAAAACAAACATCAACACCCTCTCAAACAGAGGTTAAGTGGCTTCTTCACTTTCCTACCAGCTATATTGGTTTCATATACATGTGGCCCAAGATAGACCCCACAAAATGATGTGGGACTTCCAGGTCATGGAAGAAGTATTTTGGCTCATTCAAGGAAAACTTGAAAGTGGTTCCCTCATTGGCTTCTCATTCATTCCTTTTCTTCTCTCTATAGTTAGCAATACAGACTAGACCCAATCTTTCAGCAGATGGGGAAAAGAGAGCTTGGGAAAAGCTCTGCACCCATAAAAAGATCCATGGCATAGAAGTTGGTGGGGGTGTTTGGTAAGGAAAAACAGGATCAAGGAAACACCTACTGTTTACTATCTTCAATTCTTAGCAGAGTCTTTGGATAAATCATTCAGCCTCTTAGATCTCAGTTGCCTGATTCATAATACATAAGAACAATAACATCAAGTCATTCGAGGTAGGGGAATTGAATTGGTCATTACTTGAGATCACATCCAACTCTGCAATCTAGGATCAGCAGGCCTTGCTCCGGGACCAAAGATAGCCACTGTCCCTGAACTCTGTTAATGCTGAACTGGTTTATAATCCAGAAGAAAAAGTGATCACATCTTAGCAGAGCCCACAGTTGCTGTCTGGCTCTTTCCTCTTTTACTATGATGGAATTTGAAAAAGGCAAGTCCCACATAAAAGTTGGTGTGGTTTGCTAGCCTCTCCATAAGCCTCCCCAAACCTTTCCTCTACTGTGACCTGGTTAGAAATAAAAGTAGCTTTTCCCCTCCTGCTGCCTCTGTCCCCAGAGGATGAGGCACAGTTGGAACTCAATGTGGACATCCAGTACAGAAAATCTGAGCTCACAAGATTCCTTTCGGGGTGGAGTTGGAGAGCCTCAATTCCCAGATGGAAAAGGTCATCACATCATTGCTCAACCCTCTGCTGCTCTGAGTGAAGCAGCCTAGTCTCTTTCCATCTCCCCCAAAGGTAGAATGTGCACTAGCGGAGCAGGAGCAAAGGGGGGCTCGGGAACAAAGGAGGCTTTCTTCAGCAGAGTGACCTTCCATAAGTCACTTAACCCTTCCATGCCCCTTGCTGCTGTGTGACTCAAGTCATAATTTATTGGTTACAAACGTTTCAGTTGCTCAATGAAAAGTAATGGCAAAAGGGTGAGCTTGTATACTTCTTCTACTAAGGAAACTTTGTCCATTCAAAGCCAGGTTACAGAGTGGCCTTTATTTTAATTAAAAAGCATCTGGAAATTGAAAAGCCTGTTCGGCCCAGGGCCTCCTTGGAGAGTAATTGATGCATGTCATCTGGCTGGGCCATCTCATAGTCCCTTCTGTGGGGGTTGTGGTGGGCGGGGGAGTGGAGGCTGCCTTGGCCTGGTACACTTTGTGTGACTGGAGCAGATAAGCTCTAGTGCACACGCTGTTCCCTGCACAGACTTGCTGGGGGCTCTTCCTGCATACCATCCTCAACTAGCACTCACCCCACAGACCCATGCTTCTGTGCCGCTGGCTTTGTTAACGTCCTTCTGAGAGGAAAGGACATATGCCTCTAAACTTGTATTTCCAGAGAAATGGTTAGAGAACCCAGTGCCAGGGAGTGTTTCTGCATTCCCTGATAGCCAGCACTGATAGCACAAGCATTTCTAGATAACCTCTTGTGACTGGGTTTTTATGTGGGCAATGTGATCCCAGGCCCTGCTCCTCATAGAAGACAGAAGGACTGAACAGAATGGAGCATTCACTAGATGGGAAGACAGAGAATGTGTCTCACATCTGATTGGCTTTCAAGAGGTTCCTTCTCTTGTCTGGGCTTCACTGTCCTCCTCGGAGAAAATTCATCAATGGGTCCCAAACAGAATAGATTCATCACAGAACCTACTGTGCAGCATAAAACAGTGGTTAAGAGTATGAACTGCTTGAAATGTACAACAAGATCAATATAATTAACATGGCTGTAGGTTCTATATGAAAGTCATTCAGAGAGTTAATCCAGGGACTACTCTTATGGTCAAGCAGTTAAGACTCTGTGCTTCCACTGCAGGCACACAGGTTCAACCCCTGGTTGGGGAATTAACATCTGACATGCCAAACAGCATGACCAAAAAAAATAAATAAATAAGTCAAAGCTCCTAAGAAAAGAGAGAGTAAATCCTATGAGTTCTCATCACAAGGGAAAAACATTTTTTTTCTATATCCTTATTTTTGTATCTACTTGAGGTGATGGATGTTGAATAAACTTATTGGAATCATCATTTCATGACATATATTAAGTCACATCATTATGCTATACACTTTAAACTTATGCAGTGCTATATGCTAGTTAGATCTCAATAAAACTGGAAGAAAAAAACACAAGTATGGACTGCCTGGGTTTGAATTCTGACTCTACTACCTCCTACCTGGGTGACTTCAGGCAAATTACTAAACTTCCCTGTACCTCAGCATCCTCACTAGTAAAATGGGAATATTAAAATTATTATTATAAGGATTAAATGAGCCAATGTTTATAAAGTTCTGAGAACAGTAGAAGTAAGGGTGATACAGTGTTTGTCACATAAGTAAACTTGTTCAAAATGTGGACTTCTGGACCCTGCCCTGGGAGATTTTGACTTACTGGGTCTGGAATGGGCCATGGCAATGTGGATTAAAAAAAAAAAAGCCCTCTGGATGATTCTGAACCCCAGGCACTAGATGGTCCTTAAGCTCCCATCTAGCTGTGCACCATAAGAGAGGTATATTCACTCAACAAATGTTCACTGAGAGAGTATTGTGTGCCAGGCACTGTGCTTGGGGCCGGCAATACAGCAGTGAACAAGTCAGGCATGAACTCTGCCTCAAGATGCTTACCTTCTAATAGAAAGAGACAAATATTAAATAAGTAACCAGAAAAAGACAGAATAAACCAAACATGTACCTGTATAACATAATTTTAGAGAGTAAGTGCTCTGAAGGAAACTAAAGAACATAGGGTGACTGTCAGGGTCCTACTTTCATAAGGGTCATCAGGGAGGTTTCTTAGAGGAAGTGATAACAGCTGAGAACATCTAGATCACTATCAGGGGGAAGAGCTAGTGCAAAGGTCCTGAGGTAGGAACAAACTAAAAGATTCAAGGAACAAAAACAAGACCAGAGTGACTGGCCTGTGGAAAGCCATGGTGAGAATGGCAGGAAGTGGGGTCGGTGAAATAGGTCAGAGCCACATGTACATATACATGGTACAGTGTTTGGATTTTAAATGTACTGGAAAGCCATTAAGGGTCTTAAGCCAGGTGGGTGATAGGTTCTGATTTATGCTTTTCAGAGACTGATTTGGCTGCTGTGTGAGGCAAGAGTTGTAGCAGGGGGGCCATTTGGGAGGCCGTGATCATGGGCCAGGCAAGAGATGACAGTGGCTTGGACACAGAGGGTTGTGGTGAAGGTGGTGAGACGTGTTCAGGCTGCATATGTGTTTTAAATATGAAACCAACAGACTTCAGTGGAATAGATGTGGGCCATAGGGAAATAAAGTAATCTGAAATGAGTCCCAGGTTTGGGGACTGAGTAGCTGGATGGATGGGGACACCAGCCCTCCCTTTTCCACTGGCTGGAATCACCACCTGTACCTTCTTAGCTGGCCCTGCTGCTGGCCCTTCATTCTCCACAGAACAGCCACACTGATCTTCTCAAAATGCACATCAGGCCATGTCACCCCCGAGCTCCAGCCTCAGTCTATGGTTTCCCATCTCACTTAGTATAAAGGCAAAAGAGCTTGCATGCCATGCAACTAAAAGACCCCACATGTCTCAACAAAGACCTGGAACAGCCAAATAGATAAATAATTAAATATTTTTAAACAGAAAAAAAAAAAAATGAAAGTCCTTTCCATGGCCCACAATTCCCTGCACGCTCTGGTTTCCTGCTAATGCTCCCAAATCATTTCCTGCCGCTCTTCTGGCCATTCTCAGTGCAAGAGCCGGCCTGACTCCTTGCAGTCCAAGGCAGTCTAGTATAATTTCCATGAAATCAAGGGCTTCGTTCTTCACTATGTCTCCAGTGCCTATAATCTCCCTGGTGCATAGTAGGTGTGCTGGGTTGAATGATGGCCCCTAAAAAGACATGTCCATGTCCTAACCCCAAGAACCTGTGAGTGTGACTTTATTTGTAAAAAGGGTCTTTGTAGATGTCATTTAAGAGTCTTGACATGAGATCACATGGATTATGTGGATGGGCCTTAAATCCAATGACAAATGTCCTTATAAGAGACACACAGAGGAGAGACAGAGAGGGGAAAGAAGGCCAGGTGAAGATGGAGGCAGAGGCTAGAGCCATGTGGCCACAAGTCAAGGAAGCCCGAGGCTACCGGAAACTGGAAGAGGCCAGGGAAGATTCTCTTCTAGAGCCTTTGGAGAGAGCACGATTCTACTTACACCTTGATTTGGGACTTCTGGCCTCCAGAGCTGTAAGAGAACATGCTTCTGTTTGAAGCCTCACAAATTTGTGATCATTTGTTACAGCTGCCATATGAAATGAATGCAGTAGCTATGCAACGTCATTCATGTAAGGTAAGAAGGAATACATGTAAGCAAGAACAAGATGGGAAAAGGGCAGGGCCAAGAATCAGGAGTTGGCTGTTGGACACATTGTCTGAGATGCCTGCTAGCTGTGGAAGACAGATGGCAGTGGATATATGAGACAGGAGTGGGAAGATAGAGGGTGAAGCTAGAGACCCCCACCTGAGAGCCATTAATCCCAGGGCACGGTGGTTTCACCACTGGTGATGGTGCAGTTGAGAGTTGAGAAGAGGGGTGAGGAGGCAGTCATGTTTACAGTGCTGTTTCTATTCAACACTGCTTCTCAATCTGAGGTGATTTTGTCTCCCGCCCTGTCCCCCAGCAAAGGACATTGGAATTTTTGGCTGCCACAGCTAGATGTCCTTTCATTATAGGGGACTGGAATGCAAAAGTAGGAAGTCAAGAAACACCTGGAGTAACAGGCAAATTTGGCCTTGAAGTACAGAATGAAGCAGGGCAAAGGCTAATAGAGTTCTGCCAAGAGAATGTACTGGTCATAGCAAACACCCTCTTCCAACAACACAAGAGAAGACTCTACACATGGACATAACCAGATGGTCAACATTGAAATCAGATTGATTATATTGTTTGCGGCCAAAGATGGAGAAGCTCTATACAGTTAGCAAAAACAAGACCGGGAACTCACTGTGGCTAAGATCCTGAACTCCTTATTGCCAAATTCAGACTTAAATTGAAGAAAGCAGGAAAACCACTAGACCATTCAGGTATGACCTAAATCAAATCCCTTATGATTATACAGTGGAAGTGAGAAATAGATTTAAGGGACTAGATTTGATAGAGTGCCTGATGAACTATGGACAGAGGTTTGTGACATTGTACAGGAGATAGGAATCAAGACCATCCTGATGGAAAAGAAAGGCAAAAACACAAAATGTCTGTCTGAAGAAGCCTTACAAATAGCTGTGAAAAGAAGAGACGCCAAAAGCAAAGGAGAAAAGGAAAGATATACCCATTTGAATGCAGAGTTCCAAAGAACAGCAAGGAGAGATAAGAAAGCCTTCCTCAGGGATCAGTGCAAAGAAATAGAGGAAAACAATAGAATGGGAAAGACTAGAGATCTCTTCAAGAAAATTAGAGATACCATAGGAACATTTCATGCAAAGATGGGCTCAATAAAGGACAGAAAGAATATGGATCTAATAGAAGCAGAGGATTATTAAGAAGAGGTGGCAAGAATACACAAAAGATCTATACAAAAAGATCTTAATGACCCAGATAATCATAATGGTGTGATCACTCACCTAGAGCCAGACATGCTGGGATGTGAAGTCAAGTGGGCCTTAGGAAGCATCACTATGAACAAAGCTAGTGGAGGTGATGGAATTCCAGTTGAGCTATTTCAAATCCTAAAAGATGATGCTGTGAAAGTGCTGCACTCAATATGTCAAAAATTTGGAAAGCTCAACAGTGGCCACAGGACTGGAAAAAGTCAGTTTTCATTTCAATCCCATACAAAGGCAATGCCAAAGAATGCTCAAACTACTGCACAATTGAACTCATCTCACACACTAGCAAAGTAATGCTCAAAATTCTGCAACCCCAGGCTTCAACAGTGTGTGAACCATGAACTTCCAGATGTTCAAGCTGGATCTGGAAAAGGCAGAGGAACCAGAGATCAAATTGGCAACATCTGCTGGATCATGGAAAAGGCAAGAGAGATCCAGCAAAACATCTATTTCTGCTTTATTGACTATACCAAAGCCTTTGACTGTGTGGGTCACAATAAACTGGAAAATTCTGAAAGAGATGGGAATACCAGACCACCTGACCTGCCTCTTGAGCAATCTGCATGCTGGTCAGGAAGCAACAGTTAGAACTGGACATGGAGCAAAAGACTGGTTCCAAATATGAAAAGGAGTACGTCAAGGCTGTATATTGTCATCCTGCTTATTTAACTTCTATGCAGAGTACATCATGAGAAACGCTGGGCTGGAGGAAGCACAAGCTGGAATCAAGATTGCTAGGAGAAATATCAATAACCTCAGATATGTAAGTGACACGACTCTCATAGCAGAAAGTGAAGAAGAACTGAAGAGCCTCTTGATGAAAGTGAAAAAGGAGAGTGAAAAAGTTGGCTTGCTGCTGCTGCTGCTGCTAACTCGCTTCAGTCGTTTCCAACTCTGTGCGACCCCATAGACGGCAGCCCACCAGGCTTCGCTGTCCCTGGGATTCTCCAGGCAAGAACACTGGAGTGGGTTGCCATTTCCTTCTCCAATGCATGAAGGTGAAAAGAGAAAGTGAAGTCACTCAGTCATGTCTGGACTCTTCATGACCCCATGGACTGCAGCCTATAGGCTCCTCCGTCCATGGGATTTTCCAGGCAAGAGTACTGGAGTGGGGTGCCATTGCCTTCTCCGAAAAGTTGGCTTAAAGCTCAACATTCAGAAAACAAAAATCATGGCATCCAGTTCCATCACTTCATGGGAAATTGATGGGGAAACTGGAAACAGTGGCTGACCTTATTTTCTGGGCTCCAAAATCACTGCAGATGGTGACTGCAGCCATGAAATTAAAAGACACTTACTCCTTGGAAGAAAAGTTATGACCAACCTAGACAGCATATTAAAAAGCAGAGACATTACTTTGCCAACAAAGGTCCATCTAGTCAAAGTTATGGTTTTCCCAGTAGCCATGTATGGATGCGAGAGTTCGACTATAAAGAAAGCTGAGCACCAAAGAATTGATGCTTTTGAATTGTCATGTTGGAGAAGACTCTTGCGATTCCCCTGGACTGCAAGGAGATCCAACCAGTCCATCCTAAAGGAGATCAGCCCTAGGTAATCATTGGAAGGACTGATGTTGAAGCTGAAACTACAATACTTTGCACACTTGATGTAAAGAGCTGACTCATTTGAAAAGACCCTGATGCTTGGAAAGATTGAAAGCAGGAGGAGCAGGGGATGACAGAGGATGAGATGGTTGGATGGCATCACTGACTCAGTGGACATGAGATTGAGTAAACTCCAGGAGTTGGTGATGGACAGGCAGGCCTGGCGTGCTGTAGTCCATGAGGTCGCAAAGAGTCAGACATGACTGAGCAACTGATATGAACTGAACAGCCTGGGGGAAGGTATACTGTTGACATCTAGTAGGTGGAGGCCAAGGACACAGTTAAACCTCTTACAACACATATTACAGCCCCACAAGGGAGGATTTCCTGGCCCCAAATTGTCAATAGTGCAGAAGTTGAGAAACCCAGTTACATAGGGCGGGATTAGCTTAAATCTGGATTTGTACATTTTTAACCTGTTTTGTGCTGCACACTTTTTGTTGTTGTTGTTCTAAACTTTTTTATTTATAAAAGATTCAGTGGTAGCAACGAACTCTCCATGACTGGTTTATTGTGTGAGCTTGAGCAAATCACTTCCCTTTTCCCCCAAGTTTCTGGGTCCCCTGGGTGGCTGTGGGGGAAGGTGGGGAGGAGGCTTGTTGCATTAGCTGCTGTCTGAGCTTCTTACCAGGCCCTAGAGTCTAAGAGTCTCTGTTCTTCCCCCTAAAGAAGGTAAATTCCCACTTGGTCAAGCTACTGGGCAGAGTTTTCAAGACTAGCTGCTAAAGAGCAGAATGCAAGCTACCTCCTAGGCACAGAGACTACATTTTCTAGGACAGCCCCCATTTCAAACATTCTATCACCCAGAATCCCAGAGGAAATGGATACTCTTGTGTCCCAATATTATTTGGAAATTGTTCTCCTAACCCTGCTAAGTGCCAGGCACTGTTCTAAGCATTCTCTGCACATCACTTCATTTAACCCTGCGAGGTAGCACCATTATTATTCCCTTTACAGATGAAAAACTAGGGATCAGAGGTTAAGTAAACTTGATTAGGGTCTCACAGCCAGCAAATAACAGAGCTGAGATGAAGACCCAGGTCTGCCTCCAGCTAATTGCACCACCTTAGCGACTCCATCTCCTGACTTTTCACACCGTGTCCCAATGTGCCCTGAAGTGATAAGGTGAGAGGAGAGGAGAAACAGGTCCTGCCTCAAATGTTCACCATTTCTTTGTCTTTGGAATGGTTGTTGTGTGAGCAAGTATTATGAAAAAGGAAACCACTTCCCCATCCCTATGTCTCTTTTATGTGGCCTCTCAAGAAAATTACCCAGTTCAGAGCTTGGAAAATCTGTTGTGTATGTGAGACATTGGCTATAGTTCTAGACTTTTCATTTGGCTGCCTTAATTAATGCCGATAGCCAAATGTCTGTGTGTTGCACCTTGAATTAGAACAGGGCAGAAGTGGAGGTGCAGAGGGTCATCTGTGTAGATGTTGTACCTTTAGCCTTGGTTCTTTCCTCCCTTCTGGGAGTCAGGAAAAATTAAGCCCAGTAGAAAACTACAGAAGATTCTGGTGTCCAGAGGTCAACCTCTTCATTGTACAGGTGAGCATATGGAATCTGAAGTGCCTAAGACTTACCCAGAATCACACAAGCAGGTGGGGTAGGCTAGGGGGCAATTGTGATCAGATTTATGTAACCAGGCCAGGAAAATTCTGCATCTCAAGGGCTTCCTCTCAGAGAAGGGATAGAGGATTGCTCCTTCTTTCAGGACCTAATATTGTATTCGTTGCTCTTTCATTAGGCTATTGTTGTTTCCACAAGATACCTGGGAAACTAAGAATTATTCTACCTTGGAGGGACCTACCCAAATTCATCAGCAGCCATTAACAGGGTTAAGTAATCAAACTACAATATGACAATACTGTGTGCTATGAGAATCAAATGAGTGGTAAACTCTTTGCTTGTTAAGAGGAGGTGATCCTCTTTGAAAGAAGTCATTGAGCTAATGAGGCTGCCTAAAGGATAATAAGAGAAGTGGAGATGCTGTTCCCAGCAGTGAGGATGAAAAGGTGAAAGTGTTAGTCACTCAGTTGTGTCTGACTCTTTGCAACCCTATGGGGAGTGGCTGGCCATTCCCTCCTCCAGTGGATATTCCTGACCCAGGGATCAAACTCCACTCTTTCACATTGCAGGCAGATTCTTTACTGTCTGAGCCACCAGGGAGGCCCCAGCAGCAGGGATAGATAGAGCCTAAGTGCAGACATGAAGCAGTAATACACACACAGTTTCAGCACACACATAGACACATGCATGCACATTCATTAATTCAACCACTGCTTATTAAGTACCTGCTCTGTGCCATGTCCTGGAGATATTATCCATTTAGGAGTCTTTCTGCCAAGGACCACAAATTTAAAAGAAGGTGAATACAGTCAAACAGCCAATAGCACAGACATTTGGCTATTGGTGTATTACTACAGGCAGTAATAAGAATGGGCATAAAGCAGGGGTGATCTGCCAGTTCTATGGTTTCTTCTATATTTTCTGGCATTCTTGCTTCCCTGGTGGCTCAGATGGTAAAGAATCTGCCTACAGGGCAGGAGACCCAGATTCGATCCTTGATCAGGCAGATCCACTTTAGTATTCTTGCCTGGAGAATTCCATGGACAGAGAAGCCTGGTGGGCTACAGTTCTTGGGGTTGCAAAGAGTTGGACACGACTGAGCAACTAATACTTTTACTGTCACTTCTTGGGAAGGTGATTTTTAAGGCACTTGCCAACTCAGATGTTCTTTGCTTCTACTTAAACTTGATTTAGTTTATCTGGTTTCAGGTACTTCGGAGAGTAGTGCCATTGAATGAAGATCCTTACAGGGCAGCTTGATGGGCCATGGAGTCCAGGCTGCTGGGCCAGTCATGGGGCAAACAAGCTCAGATGTGTTTTGAGAAGCTCAAGAGGAAAGGACAAACCCTTAGGCCAAATAGCTCCTGCTGTCTTGATCAGGGTTACTGATCAAGGTTACTGAAGCCTGGCTTTGCCCTAGGTGACTTCAGTGCCTCCCTATCTGTTCTTGACTAAGATGGAAGAAGATCAAATGGCCTAGAAGAAGAGTCATATAAATTCCTTTAAGGCGAAACTCAGATAGTAAGTGGAGATAAAGTAAAAGAATATGTGAACTCTTCAACTGTGAAACCAAGATGTCATCTTCATCCTGATCCAGTTCACAAGTCATAGAGATAAGCTTAAGAAATATGTGCAGTATTTTGTGTGTGATTTGTTTGTTCAATTTTGATGTTTTCTTCTTCCATTCTTCCATCTCTAAAATTTTCCATGAAGTCCCAGTATACTAAACAAAAATCAAAGGGTATACAAATACGACATTTTCCTTTTTCTTATGATTAAAGTTACAAAATTAATTTTTGGGGTATAGGTTCAATAGTGAAATGGGGTATGACAGTCCAGTGGGCCTTGGGACTATCCCAGAATTTCCATGGCTATTTCTCCCACCATCTTCAGGGATCTGAGAGATGTCACCTAGAGCATCCTTTCTCTGTCATTTTGGGCCTGCTTACCCTCTATTGTAAACAGCAAAATGGAAAGGTGAATTTCACAAGCTGGTTCAAATGAGCCTACTCAGGAGTCTAGAATCTAGGTTCCTTTTCTAGAAGAGACTCTTCATCAGCTTTTACCACATGATGACACAGTGATCTGAGTGTCACAAATCTTTTCCACCATGGATTGCTAGAGGTTTGAAAACAGTGGCTTTGTATCATTTATCTTCCTCTGCTTCCCATCACAGGCTAATTCAGTCTAGATTGAAAACAGATGATAGGGCTGGCTTTGGGTAAAGTCAGGGATAAGATTCTTCCAGCATCCTGTCCATAACACTGAGCCCAAACATTGAGTGGCTATGTGACTTAAAAAATATTGAAAAACCATCCACACTAGCTATTGTGGCAAGAGGCTTGGAAGGATACTTAATCTCCCATGAAAGGCCTGCTTCTGGAGCTGCCACAAAGTCAACACTGGCTTTGTGCCCAACTCCTGTTGGTGGCAACATCAGTCTGTGTGGGTACCATGTGTAAAGACTGAATATTGAGTTGAGTATCTGCAATCCTGTTGCTCCTTGGAAGAAAAGTTATGACCAACCTAGACAGCATATTAAAAAGCAGAGACATTACTTTGTCAACAAAGGTCCATCTAGTCAAAGCTATGGCTTTTCCAGCAGTCATGTATGGATGTGAGAATTGGACTAGAAAGAAAGTTGAGCACCAAAGAATTGATGCTTTTGAAGTGTGGTGTTGGAGAAGACTCTTGAGAGTCCCTTGGATTGCAAGGAGATCCAACCAGTCAATCCTAAAGGAAACCAGTCCTAAATGTTCATTGGAAGGACTGATGCTGAAGCTGAAACTGCAATACTTTGGCCACCTGATGAGAAGAACTGACTCATTGGAAAAGACCCTGATGCTAGGAAAGACTGAGGGAGGGAGGAGAAGGGGATGACAGAGGATGAGATGGTTGGATGGCATCACTGATTCAATATTGTAAAGTAATTATCCTACAATTAAAACAAAATATAAATTAAAAAATAAAAGCTATTTTAAAAACTGCAAAAAAATTAAAACTCAAAAAAAAAGAAAGAAAGAAAGAAAACACCCCCCACCCACCCACTGCTGTTCGTCTCTGCTTTGATCTAGTGTCTTCTTATTTATGGTTCTGCTACCAACAAACTTAAATCTCATAAGTTCCCCACTTACATTCTAGGGAGACAAGTTATGCATCTTAGCTACTTCCCATTGTCCTCTTGAGTACAATTTTTTTTGGTAGGCCATATCATACAAAGGCCATCCAACAGCTAATACATTGACTATTCTGAGTCAGATGCCCATCTATGACTTAAGAAGTCACCATTCCATTTTCAATGAGTAGTCTAGGTCCGTTTTCTTCAGCAAGGGACCATGGGCAATGTAATTTCCTGAGAAGGAACTGTGGAGATGTCGGATGTCATAACCGACATGTCTGATCTAGGATTTATGACAGCATAATGGCTGTGGAGGAGAGATAATTAGAAGCCTATCAGACAGCCCTTACATCAGAATGCGTAGCTGGTCATCTGTGTCAGCTTTGCCCGAAGCTGGCCCCTAGGCATAGCCCTCAAATTCCATAGCACATACACAGGTCATCTCTGGCTTGGGCTATGTAGGACCATCTCACCCAAGCTTCTCTATTGACAGCAGAAGGGGATGGTGGAGAATAAATGGCTTTTCCCATCTTGGAAGGCTGCCTGGACCCTCCAGAGGGCCTCAGCAGAGCAGCTGTCAGCCTCTACAAAGAAGTGGCTTTGGGCCTGCTGAGTGGGTGGCCACGTGTTGTGTGTCCTTCCTGAGGAACATGCATCGACTTGTGTCCTCTGCTATATTTGAACTGTTGAAAGTAGACCCAGCAGGAACTAAGCATCTGCAGTGTTAAGTGGCAACACCAGATCATTACTTTGACTGGCCTGAGGCTTAGAGTGAAACAGGAGCTGAGCCCAGCACCAGAGACATTCTCAAATTCCTGACTCCCTGGCCACCAGCTTTTTGTTTAGGTGAGCTCCAAAAATAGTGCCCATACCAGGCCACCAACCAGTGGGTATGGGGAAGTGAAGTATTCAAGTATATGGAATTCAGCAACCTGGATGAAATGGCATCTTTTCTTTTCTGGGGTCAAAACTGGGGATATATTGGTTATTTCATGTGAATGGAAAAAAAAAAAAAACTGGAGTCTGGAGCCTGGTGGAAAAACAGGTAAGGTCTTCTGACAGAAGCTCAAACTTGGGCTTAAAGGCCAATTTCCCAAAAACACAGGGCTCATAAGCATATTTCAAGTCAGGAGACTATACATCTTTGACAGGAAATTCAACATTTTGTCCATTTGGTTCTATGGAGGAGATGGGAGCAGGCAACAGCAGCTCTCTTTCACTCTAAAAGCTTGTGTTCCCTTATCAGAGTGTATAACCCATTTCTTCCCTGCCCAGTATCTAAGGAGTTGTTTTGAGACAGACATCTGTGCAGCAATCTGAGAGCCCCAGACAGAAGACAGAGACATTCATTTTCTTTTACTTATAGTGCAGAGGCCAGGGAGGACTGACTTTGTGGCTGTGTTCCATCCTGGCCTGGATTGCAGTTGATCTGGGAAGAACAATCCTGGATGACACTTAGGCACTATCCAAACAGCCTTGTATTACCAAATGAGTCCCAAAAGCCAGCTAGGAGAATACTTTGGAACCCATAACGGATGTAAGCCAAGAGGCCCTTAATCGGAGGTCTGCTGTTGATGAGGTTACAATGTGGTGAAGTGGAAGAAGGCTCATCCGGGAATCAGGACCTCTGGGTTCCAGCCCACAACTAATTCACTGCATAACCTTGAGCAAATCCATCTCCTCTGAGCCTCCCTGTCCACAATCTGTGCAACTAAGGGTGGAACTAGCTGAGTTAGGAGTTCCTGTCCAGCTGTGTCTTTCTCCAGTTCGAAGATGGGAAAGTTGGTGGTCAAGAGCATCTCTTACAGGGGAAAGTGCCAAACCCAGGGCATAACAAGGCGGCCAGAATTGCTGGTTTGATTTTTGTGTGGGCTGGTTAGTTTTATTGAAAAGTAAATAAACAAAGAAAAATGCCTTTCTCTGGATAGACCTCTCCCTTCATCTCAGCCAGCTATCCTGTTTGGCATAGGGTGGGTGAGGTGAGAGAAGGTGAAGCACTTGGTATGAGCCCTGAATACTGCTGGACAAACAGTTTGAAACCCAGCCCTATTCAGGCTGGGTCAGCAGCACCCAGCTTCCTCAAGGTAGGACAGCACTTGCATTATTATATCTTTGTTAATATCTTCTTTCTACCTCTTGTGAATCACAGGCAGAGCACAGTGGGTCTTAGTTTGAGCTCTCGCATTGGTCAGCTATACAGACAGCAATGTTCTCAGGGCTGATGCTGACCATTGATGAATTGGGGAAGGAGCTTAAGTTTCTCTTGATTGCCCCCTTCCAGAGCCCCAATTGCAGCTTAGCCCTTGTCCCTTTTCTTCTTTCAACATGACCAAGAATCATGGTTCTTAGCTCTCATCTTGGAAAACAATGGGATGAATTAATCTCAATAAGGAGTTGGGTGATGATTCAAGAAAGAATGATAGTCTACCCTTTCAGAAGACTTGTAATTTAACAGGGACTTCCCTGGTGGCTCAGACGGTAAGGCGTCTGCCTACAATGTGGGAGACCTGGGTTTGATCCTTGGGTTGGGAAGATCCTCTGAATAAGGAAATGGCAACCCACTCCAGTACTCTTGCCTGGAAAAATCCCATGGATGGAGGAGCCTGGTAAGCCACAGTCCATGGGGTCGCAAAGAGTTGGATACGACTGAGCGACTTCACATCACTTCTTCACTTTACTTCAAGTGCAAATCATAAAGCTTTCCCAGTGCCCCTCAAATCATGTGCCACTTTTAAGACTGATGTATTAGTAGAACGAGATTAAGAAAAAAAGAAAGAGATTAGGAAAAGGATGTCAGCATTAAAGCTCTGTCACAGATCAGTCATGGAAGGGCTGCTGCTGCTGCTGCTGCTAAGTTGCTTCAGTTGTGTCTGACTCTGTGTGACCCCACAGACGGCAGCCCACCAGGCTCCGCTGTCCCTGGGATTCTCCAGGCAAGAACACTGGAGTAGGTTGCAATTTCCTTCTCCAATGCATGAAAGTGAAAATGAAGTCGCTCAGTCGTGTCTGACTCTTCGTGACCCCATGGACTGCAGCCTACCAGGCTCCTCCGTGCAAATTCAAAATACGTTGAAAAGCCCAAAGAAAATATATCTTGTAGTTTTCTCATCTGAAAGCATCTAAAGAGTGACAGTAAACTTTTTGTCAGACCCAAATTCTCCTATTACTGATGTCAAGGGTATAAAACATCTTTCCAGTTTCCTGAGACCATCAGTGGAGTCTGCCTTAGGGTTAGATTTAAAGGTTTCTGGGAAGTTCATTACTTAAAAATATGATACGAGGGTCTCCTGATTGCTGGAGTTGAATTGGCTGCTTTGGCTGGCTAAGTTCTATTCTCTTTCTTTCCTATCTCTCTGTGACAATGAGTGATGGAGTGGAAAGAGTGCTGGACTTGGGTTTGTGCCTTAGTGGAATCTACTTGACCTCTTTAAACTTTAGTTTCCTTAATCTGTACGATGAAGGGAATAACTACTTACCTCATAAGTTTGTTTGAGGACGAAATGAGATAATGCATATATAAAGCACCTCGCACAATGTCTGGCGTACTGTCAATTCTCAATACACAGTAGTTGTTATTAGTTTTAGTGAGGCCTCACAGTGGGGGCCTGGCGCTGTCTGATAGTGCTGGGCACTGGGAGGCAAAACTAGCTCCATGGAGAGAAACAGAAAATAGGAAGAGAGGTGAAAGGGCTTGCTTCCCTGATGACCAGCCCTGAGCCCAGGAAACAGGTTTAAAAGAAAAGCTTGCCACAGTCTTCTCTGTGTGTCCAGAGCAAACCATCTTCCCTCTCGCTTGCTCTCAGAGCACACTGGAACATCTGCCAAACCTGCTGTTTTCCCCAACTCGGCCATTTTCCATTAGTTTGACTCATAGAAATCAGAGCTGACATTTTGAGGGGTTAGCAAGGCCAAGAGCTTTGTCAGTCATGCTTAAGGGGGTATAGCCTTTCATACACTGAGCAAGTATTTAACAGACAATACCACAAATGTTGTCAGTCCCTCCATTCTCATTTTGTCACGTTATGTGGTGTTATGTGATGCCCTGATAGGAATCATTCAGGCAGCTGCCATACTGCATTAATTGCAGAGGAGCTGGATCTCATACAAGGTGTTCCCAAAGGTTCATTGCTAGAGACTCATCCAGCAGTTCTTTGAAAGGTTGCATTGGGTGACAAGGACACTAAATCCTTCTATGCGTTAGAGCTCCAAAAAAGGACAACTGGAAATTACACCATGGTTTTTCTCTTTCCTTTCCAGAAGAGAAAGTTTATAATTATTCACATGGGCCATTCCCACCCTTTCCTTGATGTTTTCTGGCTTTGAAGGCATTTAAATGCTTGTTCCCTTGTGTTTAAAGTCTTACACCACAATTTCTTTATGAAAACAATATGCTTTTAAATTAATTCTAAATAAAAAGGAATATATCACTGGAAGACCATCCTCATGCGAAGTATCCCAGAATTAAAATGAGTTCAATAACCTCTAACCTCTAACCCAAGCTCCAATCTCATATTTCAAGCTACTTGGAGACCATCTCTACTTGGACGTTCCATCTTCACCTCAGACTCCCTACATCCAAAACCAAATGTTTCACCTTTGCTCCAAATCATCTCCTCTTTCAGCTTTTTAAATTTCAGTTGAGGGCAATACCACGACCCCATCATCCAGGCCTAGAAAACTTGGAGTCATTCTACATTCCTTTCTTTCCTTCATCTGCCCTTTCATAGATGTCTAAGTTCTGATAGTTCTGCTTTTGACTTGCTTTTGAATTAGGCTTTGATTTACTCTGCCTCTGTATTCCCAATGTCACCATCTCAGTTCTGGTTTTTGTCACATCATGGCTGGATTCCTAGAAGAGCCCATTCAGTGGTCTGACTTCATGCTATCCATTCCATTGGCTACTGCCCGATCCTTCAATAAGCCTGCTTTCAGCATGTCATACCTGTGCTCAAAATTCTACAAGAGTTGCTTTTTGCTTATTGAATCAAGTCTAAATTAACCTATCATTCACGAGCCATCTATTATTTCGGAGTATAAACCTACTGCTCCAGCCATGGTTCCGGCTTCACTGTGTCAGTATAAACCACAAACCACCCACATTCTTGCTTCTGGGTCTTCATGTGCACGCCCCATCCATCTCCTCCGATTTACAAATCCTTCCATTTTTAGGGCCTATGTCAAGTTCCACTTCCTCTATCAAGCTCTCTCTGACTTCTCTGGCAGACATGATATACCTTCCATGTCTGTTGCCTACGCTACAATATTTTAGCAACTAATTACATGATAGGAATGAAAAATACAGAGTCAGGGGACCTGGGTGCTAGTCTGGGCCTTGCCTCTGGCTCAATATGTAGCATAGAGCAAGTCTGTCTCTTTCTCTGAGCCTTGGTGTCCTCCGAAGTAAGATGAGAAAGTGAAATGACAATGTTTCTCGAATACCAGTTGTTTGTGTAGCATCTTCATGTTTGCTGTATCTGCAACCTGCCTTTACTTTTACTTACTTAAAATTTTTCTATCTTGTTTTTTAACCTAAGTACATTTTTTTAAAACTATGGCAAAACACGCATAATGTAAAATTTGCCTTTTAAACATTAAAGTGCACAGCTCAATAACATTAAGTACATTGACAATGTTGAGCAATCATAACCATCATTCACCTCCAGAACGCTTCCCATCTTGCAAAACTAGAAGCCCACTTCTATTAAACACTAATTCCCCAGTCCTGTTTCCCCCAGCCCCTAGAAACTACCCTTCTATTTTCCATATCTCTGAATTTAACTACTCTAGGTACCATATTTAAATGAAATCATATAGTATTTGTTCTTTTGTGTCTAGCTTATTTCACTTAGCATAATGTCTTTAAGGTTCATCCATGCCACAGCACATGCCAGAATTAAATGCATTTTTAATAAAAAGAAACTATCATATTATTAAAATTTTAGTTTTATGAAATAGGGCTTCCCTGGTGGCTCAGACAGTAAAGCGTCTGTCTGCAATGCAGGAGACCCGGGTTCAATCCCTGGTTTGGGAAGATCCCCTGGAGAAGGAAATGGCAGCCCACTCCAGTATTCTTGCATGGAAAATCCCATGGACGGCAGAGCCTGGTAGGCTATTGTCCATGGGGTTGCAAAGAGTCAGACATGACTGAGCAACTTCACTTTCACTTTTTAGGAAATAGCTCTATGTGTTTCTAATATACACTGATATAAATATAACATAATTTTTAAAAAGTTTGTGTGCCTCTGTGGTGTGCCCCCTACTCTTCAGGAAACACCTGACTTAGTCATCTCCACAGGCCCTTCCAGCAATATGGCTAGTTGGAGCAGTGGTTTTCAAACATGGCTGACTGTCAGAATTTCTCAAGTGGCTGTGAGGAAAGACCACAGCCTATCGCAGACCTACTGAATCAGAATGTCTGGAGATCGCTAGGAGTCTGTGTGTGAAGTTCCTGAAGCATTCATGATGATCAACCAGGCTTGGAGCCACTGCTCCAAGTCTGTCTCTTGATTACTTTTCTGATGGCACAGTGCTGGCCATAGTGGTCAAAGTCAAAAGTCATGTATCGACTGAATAATTGAGAATGCCATAAAAAGGTGGGGAGGAGAGATTTTAAATGAACTTCTTCCCTTTCAGCAGTGTTCCTCCTACCAAGTTCTCTGTACATCAGGAGGAGTGACACCCTACCTTATAGAGTTGCTGTGACTCAAATTAGATAACATGTGGGAAAACAATGATAGTTACTATGAACATTTCTTATACACTTCCTGTGAGCCCAGCATCATGCCAGTAGCTGTGGAAGATAGGCAAGAAATTTAAAACATTATTCCTTTCTCTCACAGAGCTCAGGATCTGCTTGAAGAAACCAAACTAACCCAGATGGAACAAGTGAGGAGCAATGACTTCCAAGAAATTCAAGCCAGGTGCACTCTGGGCAGGCTTCATGGGTAAGACTCAAGTTGAGCCCTGAAGGAAAAATAGGACTTAGAGGGGAGAGAGAGACAGGAGAGGCCAAAACATTCCAAGTGAAGGGAACAGCATCAGATGTGGCTGAAGTGGTTACCCATGTGGTGTATTTGAGTTGGCCCAATAAGGCTTGTCTCATCACACAACACCCCGAAATAACTCTGGAAATTTGACTGTTTAGAATTCTATTTCTTAGGATGGCCCTTCTGGAAATGCAAACACACCTGGTCTCGTTTGTGTATGATCTCACTTACACCTTAGTGTACATTACTTAAATCAAAATGCTTTCTCCCCAACATCTGCACAAGATGGGTGGGCTGATGGATGGGACTGATTGGTGGAGGTGCAGGAAAGGGTCATTTGGGGGTCTTAGGAACAGTTTCAGCTGGGAATCCAGAAAGCAGTGCAGGGGCCTGGGGAGGGTGACAAGTATCAGGGTATCAGGTATCATTGTCAGAGATGACATCATCTTAAATATGAGGAAGAGGACAAGTTCTAACCAGAATCTATTTCAAATGACTTCTTCTGTTGGTGTGCTTGGAGGCTTTTGCAAACCAGGAAAACGTGCAGATTTATATGAGAAAAGCATGGAACTTCCACATTGGACAAATGAAGATTTGTCACAGCGGGGTAATTTCATTTGATGAGCATTTGGGAAGTCAGACAGTGACAATCATGGTGATGTGGTTCTTTGGAACTAAGAGTGTAACAGGCTCTCTTCTTTCATTTCATACCCAGGGTCTCCCTTCCAGTCCTTTTACAGTTTGACTCCTGGGCTTGGCCTCAGTTTAGACAAAAATTCCCTTTGCAAAGACTATTTTCTCTTCCAGAGTCTGCTGCTCTCACCAGAGCTTGTTTTTTGAAGAGTTGTGATTAAAGATAGAGGCTGTTTCTCTTCCTCCTCTGGACTCTGAGGAAGCTGGTCTCCCCCACAGGGCCACACTTGGGGCATCTCTTCCTGGCCAGCTCCCCATTCCCTGCAGCCATTACATCAGTTATCTGAGTCAGGCAGCTAGCCTTTGTTTGGCTTGGCAGGTCCCTGACTAACTTAGGCAAAGATATTTAGGAAAATGTTAGAAAAAAAAAAAAAAACTTGACTATAGACCTTCAGGAATGAGCTTATGACAGGTAAGCCTGTCCATCTTTCTTTTATTTTACTACTTTCTTCACAGAACCAGTATCACCCTGTCTATGGGATTCTTTGTTTTTCCTGCTCTAATTAGACATGTTCATAATCAGTCACTGAGTTAATTCACAGATTTTTTCCTTCAGAACCCACATTGTGCTAAGCTCTGTATGGCAGACAGGAAGTAGAATGTGGGACTGTATCTTCAGAGAAAATATCTCTGTCCGCTGCACCACCCCCCCACCGCCTCCACAACGCCACACACAGAGAGAAAACATTGAGTTCCCAAGATGAGGTGGCAGAAGGTTAAGGTCAAAATTATTGTTGGGGAGGAGCAATCAGTATCAACACAATTTGGGAAAGGAAGAATGAGATCCAGGAGGGGAAATGGTCCAGCAAGTCTTTCAGTAAGAAGTGGCTGTGAGCTGCATTTGGAAAGTATATTTAGATAAGTTTTATCATCCTATCACCTTTGAGTGAAAAATCTCAAATAATTTCTCCAGAATCATAGCCTGGCACAAGTCCTGCCTTTCTCCTCCAACACCAACTCTTAATGTTCTGCTACATAAGCTTCCTCACCCATCCTCATTTACTTCTGGTCTCTTGAGCATCCCAACTAATTAATGCCTTGCTTTTCTTTATGCTCCTCTACTCCTTTTACCCCTCCAATCTCCAGTGTTATCCATTCCTCACCAAGTTCAAAATCACTTCACCCTGGACCCCTCCCTGCCAACATACATCCAGTTATGTCTCCCTCCTTTGAACTTCTTCAACAGATAAGGCATGTCTCCCTCATTTGATACACCATATACAATCATGTTCTGTAATACTGAATGATGGGATGTTATAGAATGCAACAGAAGAAGTTCTAAGAGGGAAGGCAATGGCAATAAATGCCTAAATTACAAAAAAGAGAAGAAGCTCAAATAAACAATTAACTTTACACCTCAAGGAACTAAGAAACGAACAAACTCAGTGCAAAGTTAGTTGCTGTTCAGTCGCTCTGTCATGTCCAACTATTTGTGACCCCATGGACTGCAGCACACCAGGCTTTGCTGTCCTTCACCACCTTCCGGAGCTTGCTCAAACTCATGTCCATAGGTTCAGTGATGCCATCCAACCATCTCATCCTCTGCCATCCCCAAAGTTACTAGAAGGAAACTAATAATAAAGATCAGAGCAGAAATAAATAAAATAGAAAATAAAAGGACTATAGGAAAGATCTACGAAACTAAGAGCTGGCTTTTTGAAAAGATAAACAAAACAACAAAACTTTAGTTAGATTTACCAAGACTAAATCATGAAGAGATAGAAAATCTGAACAAATTATTAGTAAGGACATTGAATCAATAATCAAACACTTCCCAATAAAGCTAGGGACCAGATGGTGTCATGGGTGAATTCTACCAAACATTTAAAGAAGAATTAATACCAATTCTCAAACTCTTAAAAAAAGAAGAGAATGCTTCTAAACTCATCTTATGAAGCCAGCATTACTTTGATATCAAAATCAGACAAAAATGCCACAAGAGAAGAAAAATATAGTTCAACATCCCTAATAAACACAGATGCAAAAATTCTCAACAAAATATTAACAAACTGAATTCAGCAACACATTAAAAAGATCATACATTATGATCAAGTGAGGTTTACTACAAGGATGCAAGGCTAGTTCAACATCTGTAAGTCAATCAATGTGATACACCATATTAACAAAATGAAAGATAACAATCATATGATCATCTCAATAGATACAGGAAAAGTATTTGACAAAATTCAACATCCTTTCACGATTAAAAAACTTTCAAATCACTGGGTATAGAGGGGATGATCATGGTATAATAAATGTAGGTCATATATGATAAGATCACATCATACACAATGGTGAAAAGCTGAAAGCTTTTCTTTTAAGATCAGGAACAAGATAGAGATACCCACTCTCAACACTTTTATTCAACATAATACTGGAAGTCCTAGCCAGAGCAATTAGGAAAGAAAAAGAAATAAAAGGCATTCAAATCAGGAAAGAGAAAGTAAAACTGTCTCTGTTTGCAGTTGATATGGTATTATACGTGGTAAACCTCAAAGACTCCATCAAGAAATTGCTAGAATAAATAAATTCAGTAAATTTATAGGATACAAAATCAATACACAAAAATCAATTGCATTCTATACATTAATAATGAACTATAAGAAAGAGAAATTGAGAAAACAATCTCATTTACAATTGCATAAAAAGAATAAAATACTTAGAAATAAATTTAATCAAAGAGGTGAAAAAAATCTGTACAGTGAAAACTATTAGACATTAAAGAAGAAAAACATTGAAGAAGACACAAATAAATGGAAAGATATCCCATTCTCATAAATTGGAAGAATTAATATTGCTGGAATGTTCATACTACCCAAAGCAATCCACAGATTCAATGCAATCCTTATTAAAATTCTAATGGTATATTTCACAGAAATAGAAAAAAATCCTAAAATTTGTATGTAACCACAAAAGACCCAAATAGCCAAATCAAGCTTGAGAAAGAAGACTAAAGCTGGAAGCATCATAGTTCCTAATTTTAAACTATATTACAAAGTTATAGTAATTAAAATAGTATGGTATTGTCATAAAAACAGACACAGATCAATGAAAGAAAATAGAGAGCTCCCAAACAAACCCATGCCCATATGATCAATTACTTCATGACAAAGGAGGCAAGACTACAAAATAGGGAAGGGATAATAAATGGTGTTGTTCAAACTGGACAGCCACATACAAAACAATGAAGCTGGACCCCATCTTACATCATACACAAAAACAATTCATAATAGATTAAAGACTTGAATTATAGAAACCCTATAACTCCGAAACCCTAAAACTCTTAATAGGAAAAGATCCTTGAGATTGGTCTTGTCAATAATGTTTTGGATATGACACCAAAAACACAGAGTACATCAAACTAAAAATCTTCTGCACAGAAAAGGAAACCATCAGCAAAATGAAAGACAACCTAAAGAAAGGAGGAAATGTTTGCAAATTATATACCTTATAAAGTGTTAATAGCCCAAATATTTAAACTCCTAAAACTTTATAGCAAAACAAACAAAAACTGGATTAGACAATGAGCAGCAAAACTGAATAGACATCTTCCCAAAGAAAACATACAGATAAACCAACAGATACGTGAAAAGGTGCTCAATATCACTAATCATCAGGGAAATGCAAATCAAAGCTATTATGAGGTACCACCTCACACTTATTAGAAAAGCTACATCAAAAAGACAAGAGACAAGTACTGGTGAGAATGTGGACAAAAGGGAACACTTGTTCACTGTTGCTGGGAATATAAATTGGTGCAGGCACTATAAAACTGGTACGGTGGTTCCTCAAAAATTATAAATGGAATTACCATATGATTCAGCAATCCCACTTCTGGGTATATATCCAAGGAAATGAAAACAGGATATCAAAGAGATATATGCACAGCATGTTCAGTTCAGTTCAATCACTCAGTCATGTCCAACTCTTTGCAACCCCATGGACTGAAGCATGCCAGGCTTCCCTGTCCTTCACCAACTCCCAGAGCTTGCTCTAACTCATGTCCATTGAGTCGGTGATACTATCCAGCCATCTCATCCTCTGTTGTCCCCTTCTCCTGCTTTCAATCTTTTCCAGCATCAGGGTCTTTTCCACTGAGTCAGTTCTTTGCATCAGGTGGCCAAAGTATTGGAGTTTCAGCTTCAGCATCAGTCCTTCCAATGAATATTCAGGATTGATTTCCTTTAGGATGGACTGGTTTGATCTCCTTGCAGCCCAAGGGACATCCATGTTCAATGCAGTATTATTCACAATAGCCAAGATATGGAAACAACCTAATTGTCCATTGATGGATGAATAGGTAAAGAAAATGTGGCATATATAAATGATGGAATATTATTTAGCCACGAGAAAGAAGGAAATCCTGCCATTGTGACAATATGGATGAACCTTGAGGGCATTATGGCAAGTGAAGTAAACAAGCAGAGAAAGACAAATACTGCATAATATCACTTTCATGTGGAATCCAAAGAGAAAGGTCAGACTCTTAGAAACAGAGAGTAGAAAAGTGGCTGCCTGAGGCTGAGAGGTGCGGGAAGTAGAGAGAGGTTGGTAAAAGGGTACCAACTTTCAGCTATAAGATAAAGTCTGAGGATCTAATATTATATATGGTGAATTTGGTTGATAATACTGCATTGTATATTTGCTAAGAAAATAGAGATTAAATATTCTATCCCCCAAAAAGATACATATCTGAGGTGATGGATATGTTAATTAACTATTAATAGAAGCTGGGAATCCTTTCACATTGTGTATGTATATCAAATCCTCATGATGTATACTTAATTATACCTCAGTGAAGCTGAAAAAAAAAGCAATTTTCCCCCGGCCAAAAAAAAAACCTGGCACTTTTGTACATATTTATATAAATAAAAGCTTCAATAATGGTTAACCACTCTCTCTCTCTCTCTCTCTCTCTATATATATATATATATATATATATTTTTTTTAAGAATAGCTCACCATTATTGGGACTTTTATATTACTAGGTACCAGGCTAAGCATTTTTGTAAACATCATTGCATTCGATCAGCAGAACAATCCTGTCAGGAAGATGCAATCATTATCCTCGTTTCACAGCTGAGGGAATCGATGCTTGCTGTGGTTCACTTGGCCAAGGCTATACAGTCAATAGATGATAAAGCTTGCCTTCTCACTGCCTCTCACATGGGTATGGAGAGGTACATCATAAGCAAGCATTCTTACACAAATTTGTCAACGTTTAAAAAGAGAACTAGAGGGGGAATAATTTAAATCAAATGGGCAATTCTATTCACCACCCAACTCCATAAGCTTTGGTCTGGAGTTAATGTGAACTGGAAGATGTGAATCCCTCAAATGGTGTTGGTTCTGGTTTGCCTCTCATTGTGTGATTATCATGCTTAAATATGCTTTACAAATTCAACAGGGCCCCAGAATGCAAGTTAATAAGCTTAGTTCTTGACTAGAGAAAGACTGATCCTATATAAAGTTGGAGGGAAAAATTAAAACAAATCCATGTTGGACTTACTGAAAAATATGTCTGTCCCTGATGTAGCGTATTTCAAAGGAATTTCTGAGGGCTATTTTGTTTATAAAGTATTATTATTTTTGCTCACCAGGATCCTAATCCCTCATAAGACAGGATTTCCCCATACTTGTGTCATTTCCTCAACTGGTGTGAAAACTGTGTGAGTAGAGCCTGTATTATAAACCTCTTGGTATTCCCCCATAGTGCTCAGCAATGTAACTTGAAAATAATAAGAGCTGAACAAGTTGATATTGAAGATTATTCATTAGACACATTTTCACAGTTTAAGGTTTAAGGTTCTTGATATCTCCCCAAACTCCTCAGAAAATGGAAGGGAAGATTTGTGCTATCATACATATCCCGTGACTTGTTGGCATCCTCAGTGCTATTTCTAGAGATGGAATCTGTCTGTTCCCATCCTTAGCTGGATCAACTGAGCACCTGGCGGTTTCCTACTGATGCCTGTTCAGCTGTCACCTTCCAACTCCTGGTTCTGTTTGCTCAGTGTGTCTCCTAGATCAAGCCTGACTATTTTGGATCTAAGCTACAGCTGTCGGCGTTTCAGGCGTACCTCACGTATTTCTAGAATTAGTTGGAAATATTTGAAGCCTGAAAAAGTAACTATAATGTTCTGAGTATGAAGAAAATATTTAGGCAAGTATCAACTGGCAGCACATAAGGCTAAGAAGAATCGAGTCTCTGGTGATAAAACAAGATGAGAACAACATAGTCAAGCCATCTTGGGTTACTTGCATTTTAGAAGCATGGGGTGAGTTACTAAAGTATTTATGTTATTTTTATTAGCATGTGATTAAGAATTGACCAAGTGTGAGGCTGTTTGCTATAAATGTGAGAAGACAGATTGATTAGACACATTTGCTTTGCTCTAACAGACAGTAATCATAATTCTTCAATTTAAAAAGGCATTCTGGTTATACACACATCGTAGGGATGCTTTGAAACTCAAGTTGTAACTCTTGACCTCATCTTTTTAATTTTTGACAATAGTTCCTGCTCTCCAATCTGATAAGGTACAGTATTGACCTGGAGCAATTATACTGTGGCTTGGTACCAAATTATTAAGATATGATTAGTCCTCAAGGAGGAAGAGGAGAGAGGAAAACGAAAAGTAGAGAATAAATTTTATGTGCTAACTAGGCACCAAGGCAAGACGAAGGTGACAGAGACTTTTCAGTTTCCAAGATCGGATTAAATTTGTGATTTAATATAGGTCAGATAAATCATCTATTCTCTTACATTTAACAGTTATTTTGGATTCCTGTATTTGGGTGTGTTAGGAAGAGGTGTCAAATCCCTCTTCAATTTTGCCTTTTAACAGTGTTATGTTTAAACAATTTTGCTTTTGTAATGTGTAATTAAAAAAAAGCCCTAAAAATAATCCACAAACCCTCTGTCATTGAGATCCTCTGAATAAAAGCTATTAGTGGAACTAAAGGCTCTGGAGATAGAGGAAGTGACTGTGGTGTTGGTGAGAAAAAGACCATGGGCTCAGTCCTTGAAAGGATCTATTATCTTCACTGTCTGTGTTTACAGACTGCTTTCCAAATGATTCTGATGCAAGTTGTCCAAGGACCCCACACTGAGAAATACTATCTTAGAGACTAAACATAGTCATGTTCATAGTCTAGAGAAAATTAAGACCTTAAAAGTTGGTGCCTTTAGATTCTTTTTAACTTTACTTTTCATGGGGATATGTGCCTTGTGATAATTCTAATCTTGCTTCCTTCTAGCCAATAAATTATGGATAAAGAGACCACTGAATTAGATCATGTGTTGGAGAACTTGAAAACTTACATTTCCATCCCTAGCACTGATTTGCAGTCTAATCTTGACTTAATCAGTTAGTTATGTTCTCCTTTTGTAAATTGAAAGTCCATCGAAGAAACATCTGGTAAGTTTTGGATGAAAAGCACTGAGAAACTGCTTGTATAACACGATGAGTTTTTTTCCCTCTACCTAAGGTTGCCAGATTTAGAAGGGAAAAAAGACGCCTAGTTAGAATTGAATTTCGGATCAACAATGACTTTTTGGTATAAGTATGTCCCATGCAATACTTGGGATATACTTATACCAGAAAAATCTTTGGTACCTTAAATTCATATTTTAACTGGGCATTCTGTATTTTATCTGGCAACTTCATTTCTGTCACCACCCTTTTCCTGGAGCCCATGCTATCCAAGACTTGGGTAACAGAAGACAGCATTTTGTAACTCAAGGCCAGGAAGGAAATGATCACTCATTTAACATAATATAGTACAGCAGAAACACTAGCAGGATATTAACGTTCCAGGAGATTATCTTCTGGTGAGGGGGAGTAAAAGGCTAATGTGGGAGATAGTAGGGGAGGCTAGAGAGTGATTGGCAAACACATATATGAAATTCCAAAGAATGTCCAATCAGTTATTCAAAGCATATGACCTGATATGCTTTTCATATAGCTATAGGAAAAAATACAGAGCATCAGTATGAACAAAGCTAGTGGAGGTGATGGAATTCCAGTTGAGCTATTTCAGATCCTGAAAGATGATGCTGTGAAAGTGCTGCACTCAATATGCCAGCAAATTTGGAAAACTCAGCAGTGGCCACAGGACTGGAAAAGGTCAGTTTTCATTCCAGTCCCAAAGAAAGACAATGCCAAAGAATGCTCAGACTACCGCACAATTGCACTCATCTCACACGCTAGTAAAGTAATGCTCAAAATTCTCCAAGCCAGCCTTCAGCAATACATGAACCGTGAACTTCCAGATGTTCAAGCTGGATTTAGAAAAGGCAGAGGAACCAGAGATCAAATTGCCAACATCCATTGGGTCATAGAAAAAGCAAAAGAGTTCCAGAAAAACATCTATTTCTGCTTTATTGACTATGCCAAAGACTTTGACTGTGTGGATCACAATAAACTGTGGAAAATTCTGAAAGAGATGGGAATACCAGACCACCTGACCTGCCTCTTGAGAAACCTGTATGCAGGTCAGGAAGCAACAGTTAGAACTGAACATGGAACAACAGACTGGTTCCAAATAGGAAATGGAGTACGTCAAGGCTGTATATTGTCACCCTGCTTATTTAACATATATGCAGAGAACATCATGAGAAACACTGGGCTGGAAGAAGCCCAAGTAGGAATCAAGATTGCTGGGAGAAATATCAATAACCTCAGCTATGCAGATGATACCACCCTTATGGCAGAAAGTGAAGAGGAACTAAAGAGCTTCTTGATGAAAGTGAAAGAGGAGAGTGAAAAGTTGGCTTAAAGCTCAACATTCAGAAAATGAAGATCATGGCATCTGGTCCCATCACTTCATGGGAAGTAGATGGGGAAACAGTGTCAGACTTTATTTGGGGGCTCCAAAATCACTGCAGATGGTGATTGCAGCCATGAAATTAAAAACGCTTACTCCTTGGAAGGAAAGTTATGACCAACCTAGACAGCATATTCAAAAGCAGAGACATTACTTTGCCAACAAAAGTCCATCTAGTCAAGTCTATGGTTTTTCCGCTGCTCATGTATGGATGTGAGAGGTGGACTGTGAAGAAAGCTGAGCATCGAAGAATTGATGCTTTTGAACTGTGGTGTTGGAGAAGACTCTTGAGAGTCCCTTGGACTGCAAGGAGATCCAACCAGTCCATTCTAAAGAGATCAGTCCTGGGTGTTCATTGGAAGGACTGATGCTAAAGCTGAAACTCCAGTACTTTGGCCACCTCATGCGAAGAGTTCACTCATTGGAAGAGTCTGATGCTGGGAGGGATTGGGGGCAGGAGGAGAAGGGGATGACCGAGGATGAGATGGCTGGATGGCATAACCGCCTCGATGGACATGAGTTTGAGTAAACTCTGGTTTTGGTGATGGACAGGCAGGCCTGGTGTGCTGCGATTCATGGGGTCGCAAAGAGTCGGACATGACTGAGCGACTGAACTGAACTGAAGGTCTTCTTCAAACAGAGGCTTCTGTCAGTTTCTACTGCTGCCACCAAAGGGAATGAGGTATTTCTGTACCAAAGAGCACAATCTTTGGAATCACAACTTGACTCTTTTATTAACTCCTCTATCCATCCACAATCGTGAGTCAAGAATTTAGATTGCAAAATTCACTGTACTCTCTGGATTCCACAGACTTTTCTCCCCCAGGTCAGATTTTGCAAGGGGCTCTCAGCTTATGCTATGTGGTCCTGTTTTAGAAAACTTAGCTCAAGTCCTTTTTTTCTCCAAAGGCATGAGTCTTTCTTCCTTGCATCTCCTATCAGTCTTCATCTCCTAGTTCACTTTTCCTGCCTCAAGCTCTCTAAGAGCCAATGTATCTCTTTGCTATCATTCTGATCTTCCTGCCCAAATACGGATTTACAATGGCAAAACTGCTTTGCTCTGAATACAGCCAAACAGGGGTATGTGGAGATCATAGGTAACTGATGATGGTGATGGTGGTTTCAAAAATTAAAAACACGCTTCAGTCGTGTCTGACTCTGTGTGACCCCATAGACGGCAGCCCACCAGGCTTCCCTGTCCCTGGGATTCTCCAGGCAAGAACACTGGAGTGGGTTGCCATTGCCTTCTCCAATGCATGAAAGTGGAAAGTAAAAGTGAAGTTGTTCAACCATGTCTGACTCTTCACGACCCCATGGACTGCAGCCCACCAGGCTCCTCCATCCATGGGATTTTCCAGGCAAGAGTGCTGGAGTGGGGTGCCATCGCCTTCTCCACCGGTAGTTCTAGTGGTAAAGAATCTGTCTGCCAATGCAGAAGACCTAAGAGACGTGTGTCTGATCCCTGGGTTGGGAATATCCCTTGGAAGAGGGCACGGCAACCCACCCCAGTATTCTTGCCTAGAGAATCTCATGGATAGATGAACTTGGTGGGTTTTGTCCATAGGGTTGCAAAGAGTTGGACACATCTGAAGGGACTTAGCACTCATGCACACACTAGGAGATAAACATTGTTTTAGATTCAAGGGATACATCAATAAAGTAGAAAAACAAAACTCCTACCCCCTTGACCACCTGTACACATAAACATGTATGATTTTACATTAAATTTACATATAATTTTACATCATACCATATATGCAATTTTGTAACCTACTCTTTCATGTAATAATGTGTTGTGGAACTCTTTATGTATCAATAAATATTGATTTATGCCATCCCTTTTATGTCTCCCTGGCATATTATGTAGCATGTATGTAGCATGAATTATTTAGTCATCTCTCTAAAGACATTTATTTCCAATATATAGTGTTATAAAAATTCTATGATGAGCATTCCTATATGTATATATCTCTACGTGCTTGTCCAATCATCTCATTAGGGTAAATTCCTGAGTTTACTCTTACATACTTGCTGTTTCTTCTCAGTCATTTTGCTGTCTTTCTCTGTTTGACCTCTAAATGTTAAAATATCCCAAGGCTAAAGGCTTAGTCGTCTTTTCTAGCGTCACTATGCCCTAGATTATCTCATACATTCCCATGACTTTAAGCAGTATCTATATGCAGGTTACTTTCAAATTTATCTCTACAATCTTGACATCACCTCTTGAACTTTAGACTCATATATCCAACAGCCTTCTTGGAATATCTGTTTGTATATCTGTCACAGAACCTTAAATGTAATGTGACCAAAAGAGAACTCTTAATTTCACCCCAAAATATACTCCTATCTTGGTCTTCCATACTTTAGAAAGTGGCATCATCATCCGCATAGATACTCCAGCCCCAAATAAGGCATCAATCTGATTTCTCTTCTTCTCCTTAACCTCAGCCCTCATATAATGAATCTTTCAAGTCTCTCTTCAAAATAGAGTTCAAATCTGCCCCTTTCTCTCTATATGTACTTGTTACCATCTTAATCCAAGCCACTGTAGCCTGTCACCCAAACTACTGCATTATCCACCTAACTGATCTTTCAAAGTCCCTTGTTGTCCCTCTACCATCTTTTATTTACACAGTAGCTAAAGGTATCTTTTAAGGATATAAGTGAGATCTTGTTGCTTCCATGCATAAAACCTTTTCATAGTTACAAATCACACTCAAGATTGAACAAAAACTCATCTACCAAAGGATAAACCCAAAGAAATCCAGGCAGACATACATAGTCAAACTTATGATAGCTAAATACAAAGAAAAAATACTGAATGCAGCTAGAGATAAATGATACCTTAACTATAAGGGAAAAACAATTCCAATGTGTGTGGATTTCTCCAGAACCTACAGAGGTCACAAGGAAGTTGCACAATATTTTTCAAGTGCTGAAAGAAAAGAACTACCAACATAGAATTCTACATCCAACAGAAGTATCCTGCAGGAATTCTCAGATGAAGGAAAGTTAGAGAATTTGTCACTAGTAAGCCAACCCTTCAGTTCAGTTCAGTTCATTTGTTCAGTCGTGTCTGACTCTTTGCGACCCCACGGACTGCAGCACACCAGGCCTCCCTGTCCTTCACAAACTCCTGGAGCTTGCTCAAACTCATGTCCATCAAGTCGGGGATGCCACTCAACCATCTCATCCTCTGTTGTCCCCTTCTCCTCCTATCTTCAATCTTTCCCAGCATCAGGGTCTTTTCCAGTGAGTCAGTTCTTCACCTCAGGTGGCCAAAGTATTGGAGTTTCAGCTTCAGCATCAGTCCTTCCAATGAGTATTCAGGACTGGTTTACTTTAGGATTGGCTGGTTGAGCTCCTTGCAGTCTAAGGGACTCTCAAGAGTCTTCTCCAACACCACAGTTCAAAAGCATCAATTCTTTGGTGTTCAGCTTTCTTTATGGCCCAACAGTCACATCCATACATGACTACTGGAAGAACCATAGCCTTGACTAGACAGACTTTTGTCAGCAAAGTAATGTCTCTGCTTTTTAATATGCTGCCTAGATTGGTCATTGCTTTTCTTCCAAGGAGCAAGCATCTCTTAATTTCATGGCTGCAATCACCATCTGCAGTGATTTTTGAGCTCCCCAAAATAAAGTCTCTCACTGTCTTCATTGCTTCCCCATCTATTTGCTATGAAATGATGGGACCAGATGCCATGATCTTTGTTTTCTGAATGTTCAGTTTTAAGCCAGCTTTTTCACTCTTCTTTTTCACTGTCATCAAGAGGCTCTAAAGTTCCTCTTTACTTTCTGCCATAAGGGTGGTGTTATCTTCATATCTGAGGTTATTGATATTTCTCCCGGCAATCTTGATTCCGGCTTGTGCTTCATCCATCCCAGCATTTCTCATGATGTACTCTGCATATAATTTAAATAAGCAGGGTGACAATATATAGCCTTGACATACTCCTTTTCCTATTTGGAACCAGTCTGCTGTTCCATGTCCAGTTCTAACTGTTGCTTCTTGACCAGCATACAGATTTCTCAGGAGGCAGGGCAAGTGGTCTGGTATTCCCATCTCTTTCAGAATTTTCCACAGTTTGTTGTGATCCACACAGTCCAAGGCTTTCAATAAAGCAAAAATATATGTTTTTCTGGAACTCTCTTACTTTTTCTATGACCCAATGGATGTTGGCAATTTGATCTCTGGCTCCTTTGCCTTTTATAAATCCAGCTTGAACATCTGGAAGTTCATTGTTCACGTATTGCTGAAGCCAGGCTTGGAGAATTTTGAGCATTACTTCGCTAACATGTGAGATGAGTGCAACTGTGCAGTAGTTTGAGCATTCTTTGGCATTGCCATTCTTTGGGATTGGAATGAAAACACCTTTTCCAGTCCTGTGGCCACTGCTGAGTTTTCCAAATTTGCTGGCATATTGAGTGTAGCACTTTCACAGCATCTTCTTTTAGGACTGGAAATAGCTGAACTGGACTTCCATCACCTCCGCTAGCTTTGTTCATAGTGATGCTTCCTAAGGCTCACTTGATTTTGCACTCCAGGATGTGTGGCTGTAGGTGAGTGATCACACCATGGTGATTATCTGGGTCATAAAGATTCTTTTTGTATAGTTCTTCTGTGTATTCTTGCCACCTCTTCTAATATCTTCTGCCTCTGTTAGGTCCATACCATTTCCATTGTTTATTGTGCCTATCTGCGTGAAATGCTCCCTTGGTGTCTCTAATTTTCTTGAAGAGATCTCTAGTCTTTCCCATTCTATTGTTTTCCTCTACTTCTTTGCATTGATCACTGAGGGAGGCTTTCTTATCTCTTCTTTAAGCCAATCTTAAAGCATGGTTAAAGGGGGAATTCCTGGTAGTCCTGTGGTTAGGATTTAGGGCTTTCACTGTGGAGGGCCCAGGCTCAATCCCTGCTCAGGGAACTAAGATCCCACAAGCAGTGTGGAGCAGCCAACAAAAAGAATGGTAAAGGAAGTTTTTCAGACAGAAAGATAATAAAAGAAGGAATCACAGAATATCAGGAAGGGAGGAGCAACAAAGAACAATATATGGGTAAATACAATAGGCTTTCCTTTTTCTCTTGAGTTTTCTAAATTATGTTTGATGATTGAAGCAAAAGGTAAAAACATCTGATGTTTCTCAATGTATGTAGAGTAAATATTTAAGACAATTATTTATATACTGTAAACTGAGGGAGAGGGGGTCATAAAGAGGCAAAAATCTTATAGTTTCCTCTAGTAGATAAATGGTGACATCAATAGACTGTGATAAGTTATGTATATCCAAAGAGATACATTAAAAAAATCTGTAGATAAATGGAAATGTTCAGGTAATGCACAGGAAAACAAGAAAATGAAAACAGAGAAACAAAAGATAGAACAATCAGAAAACACCCAAAACAAAGACAACTAAAATATGCATCAATAGGTGAATGGTTCAACAAAGTGTCATAATCCATAATATGGACTATTATTCAACAATAAAAAAGAGAAAACCATTGATACACACAATAACATAGATGAATATCTAAGGAATTATGTTGAATAAAAAAGACAATCTCAAGAGGTCACATACGATGATTCCATTTATATAATATTATTTAAATGACAAAATTGTGGAGATAAACAGATTAGTGGTTTTCAGGAGTCAGAGATGGGATGGATATAACTATAAAAGCATAGCATCCAGGCTATCTTTGTGGTGATGGAATAGTTCTGTATCTTGATTACAGTGGTGATTATACAAGTCTACACAGGATAAAATGGCTTAGAAGTATACATAAACATGGAGTCAAAGTCAAATTCCTCATTTTGATACTGTATTCTAGTTATGTGAAATGTAATCACTGACAAAGTTTCAGTTATGCAAGATGAATAAGTTCTGGAGATCCGCTCTACAATACTGTGTTTATAGTCAATAATTCAGCATTGTTCACTTAAAAACATGTTAAGAGGGTAGATTTCATGTTAAGTTTCTAATGACAAAAGAATGACAACTGCCAAAAATGGTCAAATTACCCAGTTAAATTATACACATTAAATATGTCTAGTGTTTTTATATCAGTTGTGCCTCAATATAGTTGTTTGAAAAACCAAGATGCAATCACTGTGAGAAGATGGGTGAAGAGTACAGGAGATGTTTCTATACTACATTTTCCATCATCCTATGATTTCATAATTATATCAAAATTAAAAGCTTAGAAAAGGGTGACCTCAAAAGGAGAGATATACTATGATGATGTATGAGAAGACTCAACATCAAGATGGCAACTCTCTTCAAACTGATTCATAAATTTAATTCAAATTCAGTCTAACCACACCAGGGGTAATTCCATCGTAGTCCAGTGGTTAAGACTTTGTCTTCCAATGCAGGGGATGGGGGTTCAACCCCTGGTGGGGGAAATAAGATCCCACATGCTGTGGGGCAAATAAGCACATGTGCCACAAATACTAAACCCAGGTGCCTCAGTTAGAGAGAAGTCCATGTGCCACGATGAAAGATCCCATGTGCCACGACTAAGACTTGACACACCCCAAAATAAATATTTTAAAAAATCACACCAGGATTTTTAATGGCTCCTGACAAGCTGATTCTAAAATTTATATATGACCCAGCAATCCCACTGCTGGGCATACACACCAAGGAAACCAGAATTGAAAGAGACACATGTACCCCAATGTTCATTGCAGCATTGTTTATAATTGCCAGGACATGGAAACAACCTAGATGTCCATCAGCAGATGAATGGATAAGAAAGCTGTGGTACATATACACAATGGAGTATTACAAAGCCATTAAAAGAATAAATTTGACTCAGTTCTAATGAGATGGATGAAACTGGAGCCGATTATACAGAGTGAAGTAAGCCAGAAAGAAAAACACCAACACAGTATACTGACACATATATATGGAATTTAGAAAGATAGTAACGATGACCCTGCATGTGAGACAACAAAAGAGACACAGAGGTATAGAATGGACTTTTGGCCTCTGAGGGAGAGGGAGAGGGTGGGATGATTTGGGAGAATGACACTGAAACATGTATACTATCATATAAGAAACGAAGCGCCAGTCTATGTTCAATACAGGATACAGGATGCTTGGGGCTGGTGCACAGGATGATCCGGGAGACTGTGTGGGGTGGGAGGTGGGAGGGGCTTCGGCATTGGGAGATCGTGTACATATGTGGCTGATTCATGTCAATGTATGGCAAAACCAATACAGTATTGTAAAGTAGAATAAAGTATTAAAAAAATAAAAAAATTTAAAAAAGGTGGAATTAAGCAAAAAAATAAAATAAAATTTATACAGAAGAGTCAAGCATCAAGAAAAGGCAAAACAGTTTTGAAGATAAATGGGGAGGGGGGGCAGATTCTTAACATTTATTATAATGTTATAGCAATTAAAACAGTGTGGTGTGATATTGGCAGATGGATAAACAAATCAATGGAGTATTAAAGAGTTTAAAAACAACTCATATGAATCTAAGACAACAGGATATACAACAGAGGTTGATTATGAATTATGGAGAATATGATAGAGACTTTTCAATGAATGGCATTAAAATGATCCTTGTGAGAAAAGATAAAAATTAGATAACTTCTTCAAATCCTGTGTGCAAATCAGTCCAAAATGAATTAAAGATCTAAATATTAAAAGCAAAATTTCATAACATTTTGATGCAAATATAGAATACTTTTATAGTCTCAGAGTATGGAAGAATTCATCAATCACACCCACAAAGTTTAATAGAAAAGATATATAAATGTGGCTGTATTAAATATTAAAATGTCTACAGCAAAAAGCAACACAATAAAGTTAAAACAAGCCATATAGTAGGAGGGGATATTTGCCTTGCAAAAACTGGAAAAGAAGCAGCATCTAAAGGACATATAATAAATCAATTTTAAAAAGGCAATCAACCCAAAAGAAAAATGGGCAAAGATTACTAACAGGCAATGTACCAAAGAAACTAGAATCACCTATAAATATATGAAAAGATATTCAACCCCACTAATATTCAGGGGCATTTTTTAAGGGGGGATATCAGTTTTAATTGTCAGATTGGCAAAAATTAAAACTCGAAAGTTGCCAGTTATGGTATGGTGTCATGGGACCACAGAGATCACTGGTGGGATTGTTATTTGGTAGACATTTTGGAAAGCAATCTGCTAAGACTCAGAAAACTAAAAGTGTGCATAGTTTTTAAGCTGGCAATCCCATTCTACTATCTAAATGGTACATACTCTGGAGAATTTTTCACTATCCAGCATGCAAAGACACATGGACACCAGTGTTCACTGCAAGTTGTTTTTAATAGTAAAAAAAAAAAAAAAAAAAGAAATAATCTAAAAATTCATCAATTGGGGAATGAATAAATGAAATGTCATGGTTGTACTATAGGTTACAGTTCAGCAGTGAAAACAGCTAGATCATTATGCACCCACATGAACTGCTCTCAAGAATATAATGCTGAATTTAAAGAGTGGATACAACTATAATGTATTATTTATGGCCTGGAAGAAAATATCAAATTAAGGAAAATGGATGGACGAAAAGTGGGAGATTAAAGGAACTCCAACTTTTCCTGTAGTTTGTTTTTAAAAATAAACTACTTAAAATTCTGTTCTATTAAAGTATTCTATTTTTTAATGGAAGACAAAGTAAATAGTGTATTTCCACTCTGCACAGAAACACAAGTGTTTGCTATATTCTTTTCTATACTTTCCTGCATTTTTAAAGTTCTCAATATGAATGAAAGATGTGGTGTCAGATGGTTCTGATAAATACTCACTTTGGGGAACCACCGTATTAAGGACCTACTAACTTTATATGTTATCCTTCCCAGGGACATTTTCACTTTTAAAGAAGGCTGCAGTATTTAATCCAAAGGTATAGGCATGGGGGTGTTTCCTGTCACTTGTGAATTGTGGGTTAACAAATTTTGAAGACAAAACTTCAAAGGGTGTGATTTTCCTTCTAAATGTGCTAGTCCTGCAGTTTGGGTGAGTTGCCACCACTCTGACAGAATGATAGGTTTCCCTTAAGTGGGACAGCTCCGAGAGAGGGAACAGAACACATTTCCTGGCTCATTTCTGCTTTCACTCATAAATAAACCCACATTTAAGACAACTCCTCAGAAAATAAAATTTAGAGCAAGATGTATTGAAACACAGACACCTAGGTGCAAATAAATCCTGTCAAATTTTATCAAGCATTTGTTCTATCTTGTTCAACAACCTTGCGTAGATTTAACACAGTTTAAAGATTTCTTGGCTTGTCTGCAGCGTATCAGGACTTGTCTGTGGCTTTGAGACACCTACTCTCTTCACCCAGATCAACTCAACCAGTTGTTTAAGCTGCTCGAATCTTTCTTCAGTCACAGTTTTAAAGTGAGAGTCTTTTTATTGCTTTGGGCATGTTCCTTCTCCTAGCCAGTGCTCAGAATTTTAACTATGTAACTATTCAATTTCTCTCTGTCTCCTTACATGGGGGAGAAACAAGATTTCTGTTCCACACAGTTTGGCAAAAGCTAGCAGGGAGTGAGAGATTACAGCCAGATGTACATCTGCATGTCAGCAGCAAGAAGGTCTGGGATGGTGCTTTTTCAATCAGAAGGGAGTCATTTTCCCCCTCAAAGGAGAAGGCCTCCTCCCTCTCATCAGATATTTGGCGGCTAGCTTCTCACTGATTAATTACTGAGGTTGCATCTCCACACAATTGGTCTTCTGAACAACAGTTTTAGCAGGCTTCCAGTTCATTCCTGAATGTGCTTCTTATTTTTTTAAAAAGTATCCTCCTTTCCCAAAGCATATGTTTGAAAAAAGAAAACAGTTTAAAGAACAAAGCATAGTTTTAAAACAAATAAAGTAATTCTACCACAATTTCTAATGTTAGAAAATCAAGCACCAGTGGGAGAATAGTTTCAGGAGTGGGGAAATATTTCCAGTACCCTTCAAATCAGAACACCAAGCCAATGGCTTGTTCTATTTGCATGTGAGGTATTATTCCATCTATCTTCTGGTTAATTCCAGAAATCCATTTTATATTGGAAAAGTAAGGCAACACAGGCATCCTTTCTCTGTACCCTCAACACCCCCACACACTCAGTAGAGATAGCATGAAAGTGAAAGTTAGTCACTCAGTTGTGTCCGACTTTTTGTGATCCCGTGGACTGTAGCCCACCAGCCTCCTCTATACATGGAATTCTCCAGGCAAGGATATTGGAGTGGGTTGCCATTTCCATCTGCAGGGGATCTTCCTGACCCAGGGATCGAACCCAGGTCTCCTGCACTGCAGGCAGACTCATTACTGACTGAGCCACCAGGGAAGCCACAGAGATAGCATATCAAGGTCATTATTAGTAAGTTCCTTTTCTAGTTTGAGTCTTTAGTGAAAATTTCCATCTATTTTCCAAGACAGATATATGAGGTGCACAATACAATCACTGCATGAAACCTAGCTTGGAAACTGCCTCTTGGGTCACATTCTCATTTCTAAGGAGCTCAACATGCAATGCAGCCAGTACCAGGAGCAGTTGATTGTGAGATATATAATTATGGCTTCTCCAAGACAGGCTAAAGTAATAAGTATGTGCTAAAAGTCACTACTTTAAGATCCCATCTATGTAACAGGGGAAAGACTGGAACTTGGTCAATGAACAGTAGCTGTATGATATCAACCATAATAAGCTCTGCAAAATTTGGAGCAATCTGGTCGAAAATGTGTTTATTCAAGCCTTGAAAAGCTGCACATACCCATCAGACCTCCCCAGGTTCCTCTCTCTCTACTTCTCCACATAACACGCACCTTCTGTGCCCCTCCAACAATTCTAAACTGTGATACAACTGACAGATGATGTTCACAAGCATCACAAACTCCTATGGGTATATTCAGGGAATACACGGTTCTTAGCATGCTGGAGAAGGGACTGGCAACCTACTCCAGTATTGTTGCCTAGAGAATTCCATGGACAGAGGAGCCTGGTGGGCTACAGTCCGTGGGGTCACAAAGAGTCGGATACGACTTTGCCTGTGTGTACTAATCTGTAACTTCCTCCAATTTTAAAGGAAAACTGGAGAAGGAAATGGCAACTCACTCCAGTGTTCTTGCCTGGAGAATCCCAGGGACGGCGAAGCCGAGTGGGCTGCAGTCTATGGGGTCGCACAGAGTCGGACACGACTGAAGCAACTTAGTAGTAGTAGTAGCATGCTGGCTGGTAATTAGACCATTTTCTCTTAAGTCTCATTAAAACATACTGAAATACAAGCAAGTGAGTGTGACACTGTTAGCATAAAGATAATCTTGAATCCACTCCAATTTACAACTGAAGTAAATCATTCAGCAATTTTGGTACATTCACTATTATCAGCAACAAATCATTGGCGTCACCCTTTACAGCCAGTCTTGACACATCAATTGTGGTTGACAGTGGTTATCCTCATCATATTGGTGACCTGACACACTATCTCATGCTTCTCATGTGGTGCCTTTCCCCTGTGCTCTAAAAGGTCCTACACCCCACACAAGTTTGTTGATTGACTGAAGGAATGAACGAATGAAGTGCTTGCAACTTCAGAGAAACCTCCCACTGCGTTTATAATGTTCACACATTGGGCCGCAGCCATGCATCAGTGAAAAGTAATATTCTGTTACGAATAGGAAAGTCAGCTATGATTATGGGCAATTTTCTTAACCAGAAAGCATTGAGCAGTAAGATGCTTTGCAGCTGTACATTTTTATTAAGGGCTGTTTAAATAAACATAAACCATGTTTGCCAGGAGAGGGTAAAAACACAGATGCAAATTTCAGTAAGAAAAAGGTACATTCATTATTTTTTGCCTTTGCCCTAAAATGTGCCCCTAAAACAGCAATTATACTTGGATGTCATTTTTGACCAGTGACAGCGACCAGAAACACAGACTTAATTTGGGCAGGATCTTGCTGGGACATAATATGGCTACTGTGCCTGGAGTCTTTCTTGGTCATAAAAGGAGTAAGGAAGTATGACATAACGGTGTGATGGTAAGTCACAGCCTAAGCCATTTTGGTTGGCAGAATTTAGAAGACAAATAAACATTACTTCAGGAGCAGAGAAGACGTGCCTAATTGCCTCCGTGCCTGGGCGGGGAGCCCTGCAGCTTGTTCTGGTCCTGGACTCAGGTGTGTCCACATGGACAGGCGCCATGTGTACAGGAGCCAGGATGGTCCAGCCAGGAGGTAGGGCCACTAGGGATGTGAGGACTGGAAGACTCACCTCCACATCCTCTTATTCAGGGAAACCAGGCAGCCCAGCTGCAGGGAAAGGGCATCCCTGAGGGATCCTGAGGAGCCAGAGGGAGCTGGATTGGAAGAAGTGGAGAGGCTGGTCCCAGACACTCTAATTTGGAAGCAATGGAGAGTTGAGGTGATTGCATTCATGAATCTCTGTTGTTTTTGTTTTGTTTTGTTTTGTTTTTTAAAATCTCAGGCCAGCCCCAGGCACTTCCTCTTCCACAGCTAAGGTCTCCCCACCTGGCTGCAGCTGTGGGCCACATGGGCTTCGGTGCTCACCATAGGTGACCATAGTCTTGGGATGGAGCCTTCTTTCCTAGCTTGCTGCATTTTCAGAGCTCAGAAACCTCCATTCTCTTGCATCTTTTCTTTGGCATTGACACCCCTAGGCCGTTGTCCTCTTCTGCTTCTGTTTTCCCTGTCTCTACCCCTTTATGGAAATCAGCTGCCCTCTCACAGTAGGGTAGAACATAGTGGAGTCCCAGCAAGGCTTTCCCTGGAGCACTCATCTATTCACTGTGCTTTTCCCTTCTCTTATTCCTCACACTTACATCCCTAACCCCATCCATTCTCATACTTAAATTTCAAAAAATTGTGGTAACATACACATAAAGTTTTGGGGCTTCCCAGGTGGTGCTAGTGGTAAAGAACCCGCCTACCAATGCAGATGTAAGAGATGTGGGTTCAATCCTTGGGTCCAGAAGATCCCCTAGAGGAGGGCATGGCAACCTACTCCAATATTCTTGCCTGGAGAATCTCATAGATAGAGGAGCCTGGTGGGCTACAGTCCATAGGGTCGCAAAGACTCGGACATGACTGAAGCAACTTAGCATGCATGCACACACACATGGAGCTTACCGTTCTAACCATTTAAAATGTACAGTTCGGTGGCATTATATATTTACATCTTTCTGGAGATAGATGGCTGTGCAAGCATCTGTCTCCAGAACTCTTTGCATATTCCCAAACTGAAACTCTGTGCCCGTTAAACAGCTTTCCTTTTCCCGCTACCTTGAACCCCTGGCGATTACCATCCTACTTTGTCTCCATGAATCAGACGACTACAGGTCCTTCATGTAGGTGGAATCATACAGTATTTACCTTTTTGTGACTGACTCATTTCACTTAGCATAATGTTTCTAAGGTCCATCCATGTAGCATGTGTCAGAATTTCCTTCTTATTTAAGGCCAAATAGTATTCGGTTGTATGTGTATACTACTTTTTGTTTGTCCATTCATCCATCGATGGGCGCTTAGATTGTGTCCACCTTCCACATTTTCTTTTCAACTGTGGGAACACTAGGAAGCAACATCAAAAGTGCTAAAGCTTTCAGGTGCCCCAGCCTCTGTTCCTCAGAATCCTCGCCTTGATCATCATAACCCTCATGTACTGATCATGCAGATGGGGTGCTAAGTGTCTGACAGACTTTAGCACGTTTGATATCCAAACCAATGAAAACCAAGAGAAGCTAAGCTAAGTTAGCAACTTGCCTCTGGTCAAAGAGTTAATAAGCAGCAGTACATACCTGTGTGCTCAGTCATGTCTGACTCTTTGTGACCCCATGGACTGTAACCCACCAGGCTCCTCTGTCCATGAAATTTTTTTCCAGGCAAGAATACTAGAATGGGTTGCCATTTCCTTCTCAAGAGATCTTGCTGACCTAGGGACTGAACCCAGGTCTCCCTCATTGCAAGCAGATTCTTTACCACTAGCGCCACCAGCACTAGGGTTTAAAACTCCCACTCAGGACCACCCCACTCTGGTGCTCACTCAAGGCCCAGGGCCCTCTGCCACCAGTTGCTACATTCTTCTGTTTGGTTTCAGGTTAGGTTGGTATTTAAGAAAAGTAGAACTGATTCTGGGGCTTCACTGGTAGCTTAGCTGGTAAAGAAACCACTTGCAATGCAGGAGACCCCGGTTCAATTCCTGGGTCAGGAAGATCCCTTAGAGGAGGGATAGGCTACTCACTCCTAGTATTCTTGGGCTTCTCTGGTGGCTCAGATGGTAAAGAATCTGCCTACAATGCGGGAGACCTGGGTTGGATCCCTGGGTTGGGAAGATCCCCTGAAGGAGGGTATGGCAACATACTCCAGCATTCTTGCCTGAAGAATCCCTGTGGACAGAGGAGACTGGCGGGCTGCAGTCCATAGTGTTGCAAAGAGTCAGATACCACTAGTGACTAAGCATAGCACACACAGAGCTGATTCTATGCACTGACAGATCATTGACCACATGTACATGGAGGGGCCTTTTAAATCTTAAATCCTGACCACCACCACCATCTCTCTGTCTCACCCCCTCCCTCTCTCTCTCTCTCTCTTGTGCACATGCACACACACAGTTCTGAAATCATTCTACTTTGGAGCCGCCAAGACTTCTCTATTTAAAGCAGTCAGCGAGCTTTATCAAGATGCCAGGATTTAGGAAGACTGGACTAGAAGACCAGGGACTTGATTCATGTTCTTAAACCTGCATCTCTTCTCTAAGCTATTTGTTTCATTTCTTCTCCTGAGGCACTCTGTTCTTATCTCCCTTGAATAGATTAATTAAAGAGGTGCCCAGCATTTTTCAATGCTAGAAGAATTAGGCTTGAGGCTGTTGGCAGATGCTTACCTGTTACATAGGTATGTTTTAGATGCCTGAGTGATGCCAGGCTCCACTAAGGAGAAAAAGACTCAAAGGATTTTGTGGCTGGGACTGGGATATGTGTGTTGGGAGGGGAAGCCCCAGGAGGATGAGAAAGGCCCAATGGGCAGGGATGTTGCAACCATCAAAGACAAACTCCACTGCCTCAGTTTTACCAGGAGCTGGTGCCGACCACACTCTCTCTGACACTCCCACAAAGAGTGGCCAGAGTGGCTGTGCACATGCCGGGACCCTGGGCAGCAGCAGGCCCAGCTGGGTAAACAGAAGTGCAGGAGCAAAACAAGCCAATAAATCATGGCATGGCTCTAGCCTGCCCCAGTTCCCTCCTCCTCCTTCCTTTTCAGCTCACCCGGGTCTCCATATGAAGCACATGGGCCCAGGTGTCCTTTGATCTATATCTCCTTTGCCCTTTACAAGGGAGAAATGTATCTATAATAGGAGTGACCTCAGCACCACCTGTGACCGACTAACAGTGTTCCTTGCAAGGAGCCATGAACAACACACACTCAGCTGCTGCTGCTGCTGCTGCTGAGTCGCTTCAGTCGTGTCCGATTCTGTGCGACCCCATAGACGGCAGCCCACCAGGCTCCCCCATCCTTAGGATTCTCCAAGCAAGAACACTGGAGTGGGTTGCCATTGCCTTCTCCACACATTCAGCTACTAAAAGCAAAAAGGCGAGCAGATGTGGAAGCCTAAGGTTGGCCTATGGTTAGGGGACTCTGGGTGGGTTGACCTCCACAGAGTGATAGAGACAAATGGGACATGTTCTCCACTTCAAGCACTGGCACATGGGCCACAGGCTATACTAAGCACACAGGACATGGTTAGCACCAGGGTTAAGGTCAAACCCTACCTTCCTCTGCCGCACAGCTTGAGGTTTTTATACACTGCCTGTACTCCTGTTTGCAGCTCTCACATTTTTGAGATCCCTCATCCTGCTAGCAAATGGATGTATCCTCCACTGTATGTCATTAATCCCCAGAAGACCTCTCTCTTCCGGAAGCCCACACAGTGTCATGACCCACCAGATGATCTTCTGACTGTCATATCCCCATCGCCTAAAACAGTGCTAACACACAATTGGCTCTGATTAAATACTTATTGAGTGAATGAATGAATTGCTATAGTGTACTTGTTAAGAGGTAGTTTCTGGAGTCAGACAGACCAGAATTCCAGCCCAGGTTCTGCCTGGAGAAAGATAACTTACCCTCCTTTGGCCTTGATTTCCTTATCTTTCAAATAATAATAATAATAGTATCATAACAAGACATTGGCTACTATTATTATTTTGTATACCAACTGCAGGCAACTGGTCCAGACTGCCAGGGGTGCTGAACTGAGGGTTCTGTGGTCTCATTTTGATTTGATGAAAGAGAGTGCTCTAAGGCCTGCTGTGGGTGAAGATGGGGAAAGTGAGAGCTTACTTGTAGGGAAATTGCCTTCTCCGATTTGCCTGGCCAAGCCCAAGCTATCTGGAGTAGTCTTCAGGGAGAAGCAAATTACACACATACAGCTAATAGCTTTTATCAATCAGGCAGGTTTCAGAAACAAACAAACAAACAAACAACTTATGCCTTCAGTGGAACTCTCCCCCAGAGTGAGGGCAAGGGATGAGGGAAGGTCTGCCTACTAAAATTCTGAAATCATTCAAATAGATCACAACTTTCCCAAGAGTTGAAAATAGCATTCAGACCCTTCATCAAAGAGCTCCCTAGTCTGAGTCCACCATCAACAGAGAAGCAGACCATCAGTGGGAAGTCATTTCCCTATTCCTGAGTGGAATCTTTGGCTCTATAAGCAGAATGGCTGCCTTACCATGTGCTTGAGTTTGTCAAATGTCACACACTATATTTCAAACATGTGAAGCTGACATCATGTGAGCAATATTGCACTTATTTCTGACCCTATTTGAACTTCAAAGGAGATGTCAGACACATTGGCCTCACCTAAATGGATGGTACTTTTGATCAAGTGGTACCTGATGGCCAAGAAGACTTAGAATCCCATGTATAATTAGACATGGAGCCAAAAGGGAATTTTGACTAAAGGTAAATGAACCTAAGTCTTGGAAAGTTTGAGTTCAGCTGGAAACACAAAGCACATGAGGTCAGAGTAAGTCTCAAATTCTCTATCTAAAAACACTCCAATGACATCATCTTGAGTCTGGGAGTGTCCTTGGGCTCTGGAAAAGTGTGAGCTAGAAAGCCTCTCTGGAGAAAAAAACCTTTCCCACCACCAAATCCATCCAAGGACTTTTAGCTCTCAACAAAGCCACAGGGTGGACTGGGCTACGAACAGTGCTGTGAAGGTGGGAGTAACCTTTCACTTCCACTCCTTGAGTCTGCTTCACCAAATGACAGACTTGCCTATGTGCATTACTTGAAAATTTCATAAACACTGCCCTCCAGAAATACCTCCTTCTTGACCTTTTTACAACTTTACCTTTTTTTTTACAACTTCAGGGCCTGACATTCATCATGGTCAGGGAATTTGGATAAACCTTAGGAGACCTTACCAAACAAGAACATGCGGCTCAAGCAAATGGATGCCATCTGCCAGTTAGCAAGGATTGTAGGCAAGGGACATCAAAGGGAACAAATTTTGAGAGTAGTCTCAGGGTGAAGGCTCCAGCTGAGGAGCAGAGACCAGAGAGATATTGTCCTGGGATCTGGCTACTTGAGGCCACCAGGGGCTGAACACAGTAACAGAAAGGGGAGATTAGAAGGCAAGGAAGATAAATGTTCGCACTTTCCCTGAATCCATGCAAAGAAGCCTTCATTCCAAAGTCCTCTATCTATATCAGACAGAAGGGAGACAAAGCTGAAAGACTGCTCCCCTTCTTTCCTCTGCCTACCTCCCTCTCTTGCCAAATGAAGTGGGTACAAAGGGGCCTGTGAATAATTATGCTTTACAGAAAGGCTAGGCCTCCCTTTTCCTGATAAGAAATTTGAAACAGTCATTATCTAAATAGAAAGGATTTCATGCAAGTTATTTTTGCTTCACCCTTGGGCAAAAACTACAGAGAATATCCTTTATGAATATAGATATAAAAACTCTCAACGAAATTCAAAACAGGTAAATTCATAGAGACAGAGGTTATATTAATGGTTGTCAAGAGCAAAGGAGAGGGGAGAATCAGGAGTGACTGCTTAATGTGTCTGGGGTTTCCTTTCGGGGTGATGGAAATGTTCTGGAACTAAATAGTGATGATGACTGCATAATACTATGAATGTACTAAATGTCACTGAGTTTGACACTTTGCAATGGTTGAAATAGTGAATTTTATGTTATATATGTTTAACCACAATAAAAAAATCAATAAAATATCAGTAAACTGAATTCAACAATACATGAAAAGGATTACATACAATGACCAAGTGAAATTTTTCCCCAGGAATTCAAAATTGGTTTAAAATATGAAAATCAATCAATGTAATATGCCACATTAATAGAACAAAAGATAAACCCACATGCTCATCTCAGTAGATGTAGGACAAGCATTTGACACAATCCAATATCCTTTCATGATAAAAACACTCAACAGACTAGAAATAGAAAGTAATTTCCCCAATCTGACAAAGGACATCTATGAAAAACCCACAGCTAACATCAGATTTACCCACAGATAAAATCACTGCAGATGGCAACTGCAGCCATGAAATTAAAAGACGCTCGCTCCTTGGAAGAAAAGCTATGACAAACCTAAACAGCATATTAAAAAGAAGAGACATTACTTTGCCAGCAAAGGTCCATCTAGTCAAAGCTATGGTTTTCCAGTAGTCACATATGGATGTGAAAGTTGGACCATAAAGAAGGTTGAATGCAGAAGACTTGATGCTTTCGACCTGTGGTGTTGAAGAAGACTCTTGAGAGTCACTTGGACTGCAAGGAGATCAAACCAGAATATTCACTGGAAGGACTGATGCTGTAGCTGAAGCTCCAATACTTTGGCCACCTGATGTGAAGAGCCGACTCATTGGAAAAGACCCTGATGATGGAAAGATTGAAGGCAGGAGGAGAAGGAGATGACAGAGGATGACATGGTTGGATGGCATCACTGACTCAATGGACATGGGTTTGAGCAAGCTCCAGGAGATGGTGAAGGACAGGGAAGCCCGGTGTGCTTCAGTCCATGAGGCTGCAGAATTGGACATGACTGAGCAACTGAACAATAACAACAACATCAGATTTAACAGTATAAAACTGAGAGCCTTCTCCCTAGATATCAGGAATAAGACAAGGATAGCTGTTCTTACCATTCCTATTTGTCATTGTACTAGAGATTCCAGTCAAGCCAATTAGGCAAGAGAAAGGAAAAAAAGGCATCTATATTGGAAAGGAAGAAGTAGAAATATTCCTGTTCACAGATAATATAATCTTATATGCAGAAAATCCTAAAGAATCTACTCAAAAGCCATAGTAGAGCTAGTAATCATGTTCATCAAGGTTGCAAGATACAGGATCGATATACAAAAATCAATTGTACTGCTATACACTAACAGACAAATTGAAAATCAAATTAACCATTCCATTTGCAATAAAGAATGATTAGGAATAAATTTAACACAAGAAGTGTAAGATGCACACTGAAAAGTATAAAAGTCACTGAATGAAATAAAAGAAAACCTAAATAAATGGAAAAGCATTCCTTGTTTATGGATCAGAAGACATATTGTTATGATGGCAGTACTCCTCAAAATGATCTACAAATTTAGTACAATCCCTAAAAATCCCAACTGGCTTTTCTTGCAGAAGCTGACATACTGAACCTAAAATTCATATGGAAATGGCAAGAGACTCAGAGCTAAAACTATAAAAACTCTTAGAAGAAAACATTGTTGTAAATCTTCATGACCTTGGAGTAGATAATGGATCCCTAAACAGGACACCAAAATCACAAGTGATAAAAAGAAAAAAAAGGGGGATACACAAAATTTTCGTGGACTACAGAAAAATTTAAAACTTTTATACTGCAAATTATACCATCCAGAAAGTTAAAAGACAACATGCAGAATGGGAGAAAATATTTGCAAATCATATATTTGATAAAGGGACTTATATCTAGAATACATATATATATATATATATATATATAGCTCTTACAACTTAGTAACAAAAAGTATGTGTGTGTTAGCTGCTCAGTTGAGTCCGACTCTTTGACACTCCATAGACTGCAGCCTGCCAGGCTCCTTTGTCCATGAAGATTCTCCAGGCAAGAATACTGGAGTGGGTTGCCATTTCCTTCTCCAGGGGATCTTCCCAATTCAGGGATCAAACCCAGGTCTCCTGCATTGCAGGCAGATTCTTTACCTACTGAGCCACCAGGGAAACCCAGTAACAAAAGACATATAACCCAAATAAAAGTGGGAAAAGGTCTGAATAGACATATTTCTCTAAAAAGAATATTTATTTAACATTTTCAAAGGGCCCATGGGGCACTAATGTGCCTTTCTGGAAAAGGGCATGGGTGGAGCTCAGGATTGCTGATGACCCCACTTAGTCGTGCCAACTCTTGCAACCCCATGAACTGTAGCCTGCCAGGTTCCTCTGTCCATGGGGTTTTCAGGCAAGGATACTGGAGTAGTTGCCATTTCCTCTTCCAGGGGATCATCCCCACCCAGGGACTGAACCTGCATCTGCCTGCATCTCCTGTGTTGCAGGTAGATTCATTACCTGCTAAGCCATTGGAGAAACCCCTAAAAGAGAATATACAAATGGCAAATAAGTTCATGAAAACTGCTCATTATCATTAGCCATCAAAGAAATACAAATCAAAACCACAAAGAGATACCACTTGGCACCCACTATGATGCAGATAATCAAAGACAGATTTTGCCAACAAGCTTTGGCAAGGATGTGGAGAAGTGGAAAGCTCACAAGCTACTGGTAGGAATGGAAAAAGTGCAGCCACTTTGGAAAATAGTCTGGCACATCCTTAAAAGGTTAAACATAGAGTTATCATAAGACCCAAAAATCCTACTCTAGGTACATATGCCTAAGAAAAATGAAAACGTATGTCCACCCAAAAACTTGCATCCAAATGTTCATAAAATCCATCACTTTTCACAATGACCAAAAGGTGGCAATAAATCAAATGTTCATCAACTGATGAATGGATAAAGAAAATGAGATACATCCATACAACAGAATATTATTAAGCCATAAAAACAAGGAACCTTGAAAATACTGAGAAAAGCAAAAAAATTAAAACCCCAAAGGCCACACATTATACTATTACATTTATATGAAATGCTCAGAATAGGAAAATCCATAGAAAAGAAAGATTAGTGGTTGCCAAGGGATAAGGGTGGGGCAGGGGGGAGGAAAATGAGAAGTGACTGCTAATGTGCAAGGAATTTCTTTTGGTGTGATGAAACTATTCTGGAATTGGATAGTGGTAATAATTTTATCTTAGAAGAAATGGAGTAGCCATCATGGTCAACAAAGAGTCCAAAATGCAATACTTGGATGCAATCTCAAAAACAACAGAATGATTTCTGTTCATTTCCAAGGCAAACCATTCAATATCACAGTAATCTAAGTCTATGCCCCAACCAGTAACACTGAAGAAGCTGAAGTTGAACGGTTCTATGAAGACCTACAAAACCTTTTAGAACTAACACCCCAAAAGATGTCCTTTTCATTATAGGGGACTGGAATGCAAAAGTAGGAAGTCAAGAAACAACTGGGGTAGCAGGCAAATTTGGCCTTGGAATGTGGAATGAAGCAGGGCAAAGGCTAATAGTTTTGCCAAGGGAATGCACTGGTCATAGCAAACACCCTCTTCCAACAACACAAGAGAAGACTCTACACATCACCAAATGGTCAACACTGAAATCAGATTGATTATGTTCTTTGCAGCCAAAGATGGAGAAGCTCTATACAGTCAGCAAAAACAATACCAGGAGCTGACTGTGGCTCACACATGAATTCCTTATTGCAAAATTCAGACTTAAATTGAAGAAAGTAGGGAAAACCACTAGACCATTCAGGTATGACCGAAATCAAATCCCTTATGATTATACAGTGGAAGTGAGAAATAGATTTAAGGGCCTAGATCTGATAGACAGAGTGCCTGATGAACTATGGAATGAGGTTCGTGACATTGTACAGGAGACAGGGATCAAGACCATCCCCATGGAAAGAAATGCAAAAAAGCAAATGGCTGTCTGGGAGGCCATACAAATAGCTGTAAAAAGAAGAGAAGCCAAAAGCAAAGTAGAAAATGAAAGATATAAGCATTTGAATGCAGAGTTCCAAAGAATAGCAAGGAGAGATAAGAAAGCCTTCCTCAGCCATCAATGCAAAGAAATAGAGGAAAACAACAGAATGGGAAAGACTAGAGATCTCTTCAAGAAAATTAGAGATACCAAGGGAACATATCATGCAAAGATGGGCTCGATAAAGGACAGAAATGGTATGGATCTAACAGAAGCAGAAGATATTAAGAAGAGGTGACAAGAATACATAGAAGAACTGTACAAAAAGATCTTCATGATCAAGATAATCACGATGGTATGATCACTCACCTAGAGCCAGACATCCTGGAATGTGAAGTCAAGTGGGCCTTAGGAAGCATCACTATGAACAAAGCTAGTGGAGGTGATGGAATTCCAATTGAGCTGTTTCAAATCCTGAAAGATGATGCTGTGAAAGTGCTAGAGAACTCCTTTGCCCCTTCCACCCCCTGATGACACAGAAAAGATGACAGTTTGCAATGCAAAAGAGGACTCTCACCAGAACCCAACCATACTGGCACCCATTTATCAGGCTTCGAGCCTCCAGAACTGTGAGAAATAAATTTCTGGTGTTTATAAGCTAAAGTTGAAACTCCAGTACTTTGGCCACCTCATGAGAAGAGTTAACTCATTGGAAAAGACTCTGATGCTGGGAGGGATTGGGGGCAGGAGGAGAAGGGGATGACCGAGGATGAGATGGCTGGATGGCATCACGGACTTGATGGACGTGAGTCTGAGTGAACTCCGGGAGATGGTGATGGACAGGGAGGCCTGGCGTGCTGCGATTCATGGGGTCGCAAAGAGTTGGACACGACTGAGCGACTGAACTGAACTGAACTGAACTGATAAGCCACTCAGTCTATGGTACTTCATTAGAGTAACCTGAGTGGACTAAAACATCTAGTTAGTACTATAGTACGAATGTTAATTTCCTGGTTTTGATCATTGTATTATGGTTAAGTCAGTTAACACTTAGGAAAATTGGATGCAGGGTATATGCATTGGATGCAGGGTACTTTTTTCAACCTTCATGTAAATCCAAAATTATTTCAACATAAAAAATTAAAATCTCAGAGGATTGTCAGGCAAAACCATTTGAAGATTGTAGAATTACATGCATTACAGTGACCATAAGATAAAAGCAAACCATTGTAGCTCTTCCTGATTCTGAGACCCAAGAGAAATTTCTCCCCAGTGCCCTCGCCGTGCTGATGTGATAAGATCCTCAGCATCCTCTTGCAGGAAACTGTGACAAGACAGGCTCATTTTTCTTTCTGTATGTCTGCACTGTGTACTGAAAGGATGCATACATCCTTCTCAAGTGCATGTGCTCAATTTATTTTCTTTTAAAAAAGAGTGTTTTTCCTGATTACAAAAGAGACATGAACTTCTAACAGAAATTTTAGAAAACAAAGATATTCAATAACTATAAAGAAAAAAAAATTAAAATGCCTACTATTGTACACCATGATGAGTATATTGGGCTATTTTCTCCTTGTCTTTTTCCATGAATATATACATGATTTGTGTGTTGTTTTTTTAAATATTGACCATCCTGTTGTTATTGTAAGCTACTTCCTTTTATAATTACAATATATAACCATCTCTCTATATCATGACATACTTTTCCCCAACATTATGTAATTATATATGTATTTTCAAAGGTTATACTCCATTTATAGTTATTATAAAATATTTGCTATATTCCCATGTATTGTAGCTTATTTTATACATAACAATTTGTACTTATTAATACACTACCCCTGTATTGCCCTCTCCCCCCTTCCCTCTCCCCACTGATAACCACTAGCTTATTTTCTATACATGTGAGTCAGTTCCTGTTTTGTTATATACATGCCTTTGTTTTATATTTTAGATTCCATATATAAGTGATATCATATAGTATTTGTCTTTCTCTGTCTGTTTAATTTCACTTGGCATAATGCCCTCCAAGATCATCCATGTTGCTGCAAATGGCGTTATTTCATTCCTTTTTATGTCTGAGTGTTTTATATATATATATATATATATATATATATATATATGTATATGTATATGTATATATCACATGTTCTTTATCCAGTCATCTGTTGTTGGACACTTAGGTTGCTTCCAATCTTGGCAACTCTAAATAACACTGCTATTAACAGTGGGAAGCACGTTATCTTTTCAAGTAGTGTTTTTGTTTTTTTCAGACATATACTCAGGAGTTGAATTTCTGGGTCATATGGTAGTTCTATTTTTAGTTTCTTGAGAAACCTCCATACTGTTTTCCACAGTAGCTGCACCAATTTACATTCCCACCAATAGTGTATAAGTGTTCCCTTTTCTTCACATCCTTGCTAACATTTGTTATTGGTGTTCTCTTTTTAAAAGTTAATTTATTTATTTTAATTGGAGGCTAATTACTTTACAATACTGTGGTGGTTTTTGCCATACATTGACATGAATCAGCCACGGGTGTACTTTTGATGATAGCCATTCTGATAGGTATGAAGTGATATCTCACTGTGTCTTTATTTTACATTTCCCTGGTGATTAGTGATGCTGAGCATCTTTTTATGTGTAATTGGCCTCATGTATTTCCTATTTAGAAAAAATGTTTATTCAGTTCTTTTGACCATTTTTCATTGGGGTGTTTATTTATTTATTTATTTTTGATGTTTAGTTGTATGGTCCGTTTATATATCTTGTCCCCAGCATCATTTAAAATCACAAGATAAAATTCTTGGGTAGACCAAAATTGATGTTACTGGCCCGCCATTACTGCACCATGTGCTTGTCAACCATACAAAGGCAGGGACTCTGTCCGTGACAGTCTCTGCACTTCGAGTAGATACTTAGACCAGGACAGATGGACCAACACATTTATGTATGGTAAATGCCAAAGAAGATGGGATTTCTGCTCTATCAAAACATAAACAGGCCCCAGAATATTGTCCTATCTAGTGGATAATGGTGTGCTGTGTATAATCTCCCTGCACTTGTATTTAGGAAACAGTTTTCAAGTGTATTTCCAAATATCATATACATATAATTTTAATATATTTATTTATATATTTATCAATGTATTTATACTTATATAAATATATTTTTAGTTTACAAATTATATTAATGTACTATATACTAATATAATAACCAAGGACATCTATAACATACAAAAATAAAAATTATTTATAAATTATGGGTATATTAATAATTTGTAAATTATAAGCTAAGCTTAGTGTATATGTTCTGCATCATAAAGCATACATAGAAAATAGAAATTTAGGGTCTTCCCTGGTGGTCCAGTGCTTAAGACTTGATGCTTAATCCCTCCAGGCATTTCAAATTGACTCCTGCAGAGGTCTGCTGACTTGGTGCCCCATGGCTCTTGGTTACATGGCTGGTGTGCTGTCTATTGACTCTAGATTGTTGGAGCTAGTGGGGAAGAGGCAGGCCATTAATCTGTCCAGCACTTAGCATTCTGTTAGCTTTCATTGTTAGATGACACAGTGATTTGTAGATCAAACACTGGCCCTGAAGTCAGAAAACCTGGGTTTTAGTCCTTCCTCTGCAGCTTACTTAGTTGTTTGACCTTGGCCAAGCCAATTTCTCTCTCTAGTCACAGTGCAGCACAGGAAGCCGTGTCACTGGGCAGAAGAGACAGCCCTAGAATCAGGCAGACCTAGCTCAAATCTCAGCTGTGCCCTGTGGGTGCCATGTAATTTGGGGCCAGCTGATCTTCTCTTGGCTTCTATGTTCTCATTTTTAATTGAGGGGATAATAATAATATGTATCTCATAGGCTTGTGAAATTCTGTGAAAGTTACTAGAACAGTACTCAATAAGTTTCTTCAATCTGACTCATTTAAAGGTAACCATGATTATTGAATGTCAGAGTCTCCCAAAATCGTATGTTCCAATTCCCTCAGTCTACAAATAAACATAATGAAGACAAGACCTGGGGAAGAGAGCATGTCTAAGGCCACCCCGGAGTTCCATCTCTTCTATACAGTCAGCAGACCTGGATTCTCATTAGGGTGCTGACACTGGGAAAAACTGAGGGCATGAGGAGAAGGGGATGACAGAAGACAAGCTGGTTGGAGTGCCAAAGAATTGATGCTTTTGAACTATGGTGTTGGAGAAGACTCTTGAGAATCCCTTCGACTGCAAGGAGATCCAACCAATCCATTCTGAAGGAGATCAGCCCTGGGATTTCTTTGGAAGGAATGATGCTAAAGCTGAAACTCCAGTACTTTGGTCACGTCATATGAAGAGTTGACTCATTGGAAAAGACTTTGATGCTGGGAGGGATTGGGGGCAGGAGGAGAAGGGGATGACAGAGGATGAGATGGCTGGATGGCATCACTGACTCGATGGACATGAGTCTGAGTGAACTCCGGAAGGTGGTGATGGACAGGGAGCCTGGTGTGCTGCGATTCATGGGGTCGCAAAGAGTCGGACATGACTGAGCAACTGAACTGAACTGAACTGACTCAATGGACGAGGTTGAGCAAGCTCTGGGAGATAGTGAAGGACAGGGAAGCCTGGCATGCTGCAGTCCATGGGGTTGCAAATGTCAGATACGACTGAGCGACTGAAAAATAACAACTTGTCTCCAAGTAAATTCCCCTTAAGCACCACTTTGCTGTGATAGATGTTTAATAGATATTTTTCTACATATGAGGAAAGGGAAGGGCAGGACAAGGAAAGGAAGGGAAAGGAAGAGTCATGACACTCAACCAAGGCCCACATGTCAGATCAAAATATTCAGCCATCTAGAAGGAATTTGGTTGACAATCACATTCATGATAGTGGTTCACATACTATGTACACAGGGTATTACTTTAAGTGCTTTTTATATATTAACATACTTCATTCTAACAACAAATTTATAACCCACATTTTACACCTGAGGAAACTGAAAGATTTCAAACTTGCCCAAGGTTCTAGAGTGGGAAAGCTGGGATTCCAACATAAGTAGTCTGGGCATGCATCAGAACCACCTGAGAGCTTGTGAAAACACAGATGACTGGGCCCCATCTCCAGAGTCTCTGATTCAGGAGGTCTAGGATGGAACCCAAGAATTAGCACGTGTAAAAGTTCCTAGGTGATGCTGAAGCTGCTGGTAGAGGGGCCACACTTTGTACATGAATAGTATATAGCTTTTACACTCTGAATCATCTTATTACACCATCAAGATCATTCTCCTTTGAAGCCTTTATTGACTCCCTCATAACCTTCAAGATAAAGCACAAACGCCTCCTTGGAACATGCAGGTCATGTCATGGTCTGATCTTATTTAACTTTCTAATCTCACCTCCTTCTGGTATGCTCCATATACCTCATACCCACCCGCCAAAGCTTTTTTTTTTTTTTTTTTTTTAATTCCAAATGTACAACAAGCATTCTCTGGCTTCTGTCTGCATTTGCCATTCCTTCTCTCTAGGATGACTGCATCCCTACACACTCCTCCCACCAACACATGACAAACTTCTTGTGTTTCAAGATTAGAAATTCAGTGCAAGCACAACCTCCTAGTAGAGGCCTTTCAGGTTCCTATGTCCTATCCGCACTCCAAGCTGGAATGAGGGGCCTCCTTGGAACTCCCAGTTCTCTGGCCTTCTTTCAGTTATAGCTTTTCTCTCATTATGCTGTGCTTTTCTATACATTGGTTTCTCCTAGAACCACAAGAGATCTGTTTTATTCATGTCATTATGTTCAGTGCCTGACACCTGGTATATGTTTGTTGAATGAATACATAAGGTAGATAGTTGAAGAACATCTCAATAACCCAATGACTGTTTAAAAACTACTTGGTGAAAATATGGAATCAGAAAAAGCAAATTGCTTCTTGCTCTAAGCCTCCCCCAATGGAACAGAATTTATCAATCGTTCTTTGTGTCCCTTCTTTCCTGCCCTCTCCTCTCCCCATCCAGTGCTGGAGACACTCTGCTTGTGCTCCTCAGGCTTTCTTCCCAGTCTTTTCTGCCCTAGTCTCTGGATGCCTCTAGGTCACCATTAAAGCTGCCCTTTCTGCTGTAGGGAGAACTTCATGTAGGCACCTCTGTTTCTGGCAACACTGCAGGATTCAGCCAACTGTGGTCTGCAAGGTGTATTTCCCCCACCTCACCTCAAAAGTAGAGAATATCTGGGACAGAAGAAAAGAACTAGGGGCATCCATCTTGGGTGACATGGATTTCAACTCTCTTTCTGGAGTGTGGCTTAGTCTCTTCAGGGGAATCTTTTGAGGCTCTTAGAAGAGTGGAATGGGCTCTTCTCTCATGCCTTATAAATCTCTCATTATATTTTTCTCTTTCTCAAATGAAGGCAGATAATGAATGCCGGTTGGCCTTGTGATTTATGAACTCCTTGAACAGAGGTTGATCTGCAGAGGTCTAAGAAGCATGAGATAAGTTTAATATTTATAACTAGCTTCGCCCAATGATTGGCCTCAAATTTCATCAAAAGAGTTGTGGGACAGCCAAAGCCAACAGTACGGGGAGTTATACCTTGTAAACTGTAACTACGAAATGGGACCAACCAGCTCTGGTGGACGTTCAGATAGAGAAAGTCACTTAACAAACAACAGCTACAACAAGCAGCAGGAACAACAAACTCTAGGGTCCAAGAAGAATCTGATTTCCAGATTGAACACACTGTAATATTTGAAATGTCCAGTTCTCAACAAAAAATTATGAGACCTACAAAGAAATAGCTTATACCCATGAAAAAACAAAACAACCAATAAAAACTGCCTCTGAGGAAGCCAAGATATTGGATTTTTATACAAAGATGTAAATCAGCTATTTTAAATATGTTCAAAGAGCTAAAGAAAATCATGTCTAAAGAACTAAAGGAAGGTATGAGAATGACATCTCAATAAATAGAGGGTATCAATAAAGAAATAGACATTATTTTTTAAAGAACCAAATAGAAATTCTGGAGTTGAAAATAACAACAACTGATATTAAAAATCCACTCAGTCAGTTCAGTTCAGTCGCTCAGTTGTGTCCGACTCCTTGCGACCCCATGAATTGCAGCATGCCAGGCCTTCCTGTCCATCACCAGCTCCTGGAGATCACTCAAACTCATGTCCATTGAGTCGGTGATGCCATCCAGCCATCTCATCCTCTGTCATCCCCTTCTCCTCCTGCCCTCAAACCCTGCCAGCATCACGGTCTTTTCCAGTGAGTTAACTCTTCACATGAGGTGGCCAAAGTAATGGGGTTTCAGCTTTAGCATCAGTCCTTCCAAAGAACACCCAAGACTGATTTCCTTTAGGATGGACTGGTTGGATCTCCTTGCAGTCCAAGGGACTATCAAGAGTCTTCTCCAGTACCACAGTTCAAAAGCATCAATTCTTCGGCGCTCAGCTTTCTTCACAGTCCAACTCTCACATCCATACATGACTACTGGAAAAACCATAGCCTTGACACTAGTGAGGTTCAACAGTAGATTTGGACAAGCAGAAGAGAAAATCAGAAAACATGAAAATGTTGATATTCAATATGAAAAACAGAAAAATGAGTGAAGAAAAATGATCACAGCCTCAGAGACCTGTGAGACACCTTTAGGTATACTAACATGCACATAGTGGGACTCTCAGAAAAACAGGAGACAGAGGAAGAAACAGAAAGAATGTTTGAAGAAATAATAGCTGAAAATTTCCCAAATTTGATGAAAAACATTCCAGTTGAGCTATTTCAAATCCTGAAAGATGATGCTGTGAAAGTGCTGCACTCAATATGCCAGCAAATTTGGAAAACTCAGCAGTGGCCATAGGACTGGAAAAGGTCAGTTTTCATTCCAATCCCAAAGAAAGACAATGCCAAAGAATGCTCAAACTACCTCACAATTGCACTCATCTCACATGCTAGTAAAGTAATGCTCAAAATTCTCCAAGCCATGCTTCAGCAATACGTGAACTGTGAACTCCCTGATGTTCAAGCTGGATTTAGAAAAGGCAGAGGAACCAGAGATCAAATTGCCAACATCTGCTGGATCATGGAAAAAGCAAGAGAGTTCCAGAGAAACATCTATTTCTGCTTTATTGACTATGCCAAAGCCTTTGACTGTGTGGATCACAATAAACTGTGGAAAATTCTGAAAGAGATGGGAATACCAGACCACCTGACCTGCCTCTTGAGCAATCTGTATGTAGGTCAGGAAGCAACAGTTAGAACTGGACATGGAACAACAGACTGGTTCCAAATAGGAAAAGGAGTACGTCAAGGCTGTATATTGTCACCCTGCTTATTTGACTTCTATGCAGAGTACATCATGAGAAACGCTGGGCTGGAAGAAGCACAAGCGGGAATCAAAATTGCTGGGAGAAATATCAATAACCTCAGATATGCAGATGACACCACCCTTATGGCAGAAAGTGAAGAGGAGCTAAAGGGCCTCTTGATGAAGGTGAAAGAGGAGAGTAAAAATGTTGGCTTAAAGCTCAACATTCAGAAAACGAAGATCATGGCATCTGGTCCCATCACTTCATGAGAAATAGATGGGGAAACAGGGGAAACAGTATCAGACTTTTTTGGGGGTTCCAAAATCACTGCAGATGGTGACTGCAGCCATGAAATTAGAAGACGCTTACTCCTTGGAAGGTAAGTTATGACCAACCTAGATAGCATATTCAAAAGCAGACATTACTTTGCCAACTAAGGTCTGTCTAGTCAAGGCTATGGTTTTTCCAGTGGTCATGTATGGATGTGAGAGCTGGACTGTGAAGAAGGCTGAGCACTGAAGAACTGATGCTTTTGAACTGTGGTGTTGGAGAAGACTCTTGAGAGTCCCTTAGACTGCAAGGAGATCCAACCAGTCCATTCTGAAGGAGATCAACCCTGGGATTTCTTTGGAAGGAATGATGCTAAAGCTGAAACTCCAGTACTTTGGCCACCTCATGCGAAGAGTTGACTCATTGGAAAACACTCTGATGCTGGGAGGGATTGTGGGCAGGAGGAGAAGGGGACGACAGAGGATGAGATGGTTGGACGGCATCACGGACTCGATGGATGTGAGTCTGACTGAACTCCGGGAGATGGTGAGGAACAGGGAGGCCTGGCGTGCTGCGATTCATGGGGTTGCAAAGAGTCGGACATGACTGAGCGACTGAACTGAACACATCCTAAAAGCTCAACTAACTCCAAGCAGGATAAATTCAAAAAGGTCAACACCTAGACATATCATAAGCAAATTATTGGAAGCCAAAGGCAAGAAAAAAATCTTGAAAGCAACAAGAGAGAAGTGACTCATCACATACAAAGAGTCATCAATAAGTTTAACAGTTAATTTCTCATCAGAAACCAAGGAGGCAAAAGGCAGTGGGATGACATAATCAAAGTACTAAAAGGCAAAAGCCATCAACTAGGAATTCTATATCCAGCAAAATTATTGTTAAAAATGAAGGAGAATAGTATTCTGCCATAAAAAAATGAAAGAATGCAATCTTGCCATTTATGACAACATGGACTGACCTTGAGGGCATCATGCCTTTGGACAGAGAAAGACAAATACCATATGATCTCACTTACATGTGGAATCTTAAAGAATAAAAACAAACTCACAGATACAAAGAACAAATTGGTGGTTGCTAGAGGTGGGGGCTGGGAGTTGGACAAAATAGATGAAATAGGTCAAGAGGTATAAACTTCTAGTTATAAAATATATGTCATAGGGAGATAATATACAACATGGTGATTATAGTTAATAATATTGCAGTGTATATTTAAAAGTTACTAACATACTAGGTATTAAAAGTTCTTATCACAAGGAAAAAAAAATTGTAACTATGTCTTTTGATGGATGTTAACTATTGTGGTGATCATTTCACAATGTATGCAAACACTGAATCATTATGTTGTACACCTGATATTATGTTAATTATATACAAAAATAATACAATGTTATATGTCATTATACTTCAGCTTTTAAAAAGTGTTAAAAAGATATAGCAAAGGGAATCTGTTAGGCTAAAATGGAAGGACACTATACAGTAATTCAAATCCACACAAAGAAATAAAGAACACTAGTAAATATAATATTTATCTATAAATATTAAAGATGTTAATGTATCTATAATTTTGTATCTTTGTAACATTTGTAATTAATGTATCTTTGTAACATTTTTTCCATTTCTTTGAAAAGGCAACTGCATAAAGCAATAATTACAAATCTATGTTGATAGAAACAGCATGGGGAAGGATGTAATGATGACATGCATTTTACAGATGAAGCTCTGAGGCACTGGGAGATAGTGTGCTTTGCCAAGGTCACACCACAGTCAAGAGGCAGACACAAGAAGTGAACACATGCCTGCCTGATTGCAGAGCCCATGGATATAAACCCCCTTCTATGCTATGTAAGGAAGAGCCTTGGGCCTCTTCTCCTAGCTGTCAGATGGGGCTTTTTGGAAGAAGCTCAAAATATTCCACCAAAAAGATCTCTGAGGTTAGCTCCTCCTTTGTAGATTTCTACTGTAGTCCTCACAGTGTCCCCAGCATGGGGCTAGGCACACAGCAGATACTCAAAAATTCCAGTTGAATCGAGTTCCTCTAAAGTGACCTACATGACTGAAGGACCCAAGGAAAAGCCAGGTTTAGTGAGGAAATGGCAAGACTAGATATTCATTAACTGCTTCTCATTAACTGCCAGGCACCAGGCTAAGTGTTTATACATATTCAAGTTGTCTAGTTTCATCCATATAAGAATCCTGTAAATTGGGTTCTATAACTATCCTGTTTTATAGAATAAGGAAGGTGATGCACCAAGTGTTTAAGGAGCTTACCCAAGGTCCCACAGCTGGGATGTGGCAGAGCTAGAATGCAACCTTACAGTCTGGCTGCAGGGCTCATGCCATGTTCTTTTGTTCAACCACGTCAGGAGTGTCTGAGATTTTTCAAGCTATAGATATTAGTTCCCATATAAGGAGCTGACCTTCAGAGCCACTAGCATGATCTCAGAGGTTAAGTACAAGAAAGGTAGCTTTTCACCATATCCTTTTATCTCCCACTTGCTGGCTGATATCTGAAATTTCACATTTAGAGATTTATTCCTTTGGCTTAACTTTCCCCTGAAACAAAGATCTAGGAAAAAGTATTATGATACTCTTTCCTGAGAGATGCCTTTACTGCACACATGCAGACAAGTCAAGGTCAGATACAATCATACTTGGAGAAGGGAGAAAACACAAGATCATGAAGGAAAGCATGCTTTTCCTCCATGGAAGAGAAAGCAACAAGGTGAAGAATGTCAAGAGACAAACACCATTGTTTTGGAAAGGACCAGCCTTTGTCAAATGGCAGTCATTGTTCTGGAGACATCTTTACAGACAGCACTGAGTTCCCAAGAAGGACAGTCTTTCTTGTGGCACTCTTGGGTCTTCAGGGGAAATGGTTCTGAAAACCCTGGAGTCATCTGTTTATCCTGGAATTCCCTTCTTGTTATCTCTGAAATATTACTCAGCACAAATTCCTCTGATTGTCAGTACCATTATTGCCATCTGGGAAACAACTCCTGCCTGTTAAAGCAAGAGGAAAGGGGCTGAGGAACATGATGTGGGGAGGGTGGAGTAGCCTCCTGCGTTGGAGGTTGTAGTTGAGAGGTGATGGGGGAGATGCTCTTGCCAGGGCAGGGCTCTGCCCTTGATGACTGCACGACCTTGAGCAAATCATTCTGGCTGGTGCTCTCCCCTCCACTGGAGTTCAGTTGCCTTCTGTATGCTGAAGGCTCCCACGCTTATATCTTTATACTGAACCTCCCTGCTGAGCTGGAGCTGTTGTCCTCGGTCCACTGAACACTCACAAGAAGAAACATCACTTAATTATACACATCTGTCTATAAGACAAAGAATCTTCCCCCCTGACTGCAGAACTTGTGCTTTGTGCTACACCGTGTTTTAATTCCAGTGCCACCGTTTCAGAACTGTGTGAACTCGATTAATATGCATGAGCCTCAGTTTCCTGGTCTATAAAATGGCAATGTAATCCTACTTACCTGTTACATTTTAAGCACTGTGCCTGGAATGTAATAAGTGTTCAATGTGTGCTTTTTTTTTTTTAATAGCATTTTTTGTTGTTGTATGGAATTAGGGTTAATAGTCATTTCCTCAACATCCTGAGCAGGTATATTTTCCTTTGTAGGATAATTGAAATTACTCTTAGAGGCAAGATGCACCTGTTAATAATCTCACCCAATAAAAGCAATTATTTAAATATGTGCTTTGAAAAGTGAAGAAATGCCATGTTTGGATTTGATTTCCAAAGTCATGTTTCAGGTGTCAATAGAAGATTGAATCCTTTCTCTATTTTGAAACATTTAAATCAAATGAAAACCAATTTGAGTTTGAGAAGCACTGGGCAAAGCCTTGAGCCTTCTTGTCTAGACTATAAGCCACCCCTAGGAGCCTGGCTCTAAACTTACAAAGGCACATGCGCCACCTGGTACTTCACAAACACTGTCAACCACACTGCCAGGGGGAGCAGAGACTTTGGCACCATCTGACAGAGACAGTGTGGTCTATTTGGTGGGATTTCTGGGGCACTGGGAAGTAACTCCTTCACCCCATTTTCCCAGTCATTCCATCCTGATGCTTGAAATGCTTGCAGTGTCTTCTAAGACTCAGTCCAGAAATATCTACCCTATTAGTTTTTATACCAGCACTGTCGGCTCCATCCATGGAGACTTTTAGCCTCCTTGAGACTCCTGTTAATATGCAAGTATGCCTGTTATGCCCCGGGCTCTTACCAGCTAACTCCTAACTTGCAGTTAATTCCTTAACAGGGCACCAGACAAGGACATGAACTAGAGGGCTGCCTGACAACAGGAAGCCAAGTGGTGCCAAAGGAGGTGGAGAGCGGGGGTCAGAGCCTCTGACCCAGTCTCACTGCATAAGGCCCTTGAGCCCCTCCCTCCACTCTGCCTACAGCTCCAGACAGAAATTAAACCCAGCACCGGAGCAGCCCGAGACTGGGCCATCAAGTCAGACCAATTTGGGCTAATGGGTGCAGAGGAGGCTGGTCTACATTATGGACCATTTTTCAAAGAGATACAGTTTTATGACTGCCCAGCCGGTACAGTAGCATGGAACTAATAGCTCACCGAGGGCTGCCAAGTCCCAGGCCTGCCAGATCTGTTTTAATGACAAGATAAGAACCATTTATAATTAGCACATTTGGTCTGTAAGTGGGCCCCACTATACTCCTAGCCAACAGTTTGTTCCCAGGGTCATGACGAGCATGTACCCACAATGCTTACTCCATTTTTACCAAGATCTTAAAGAAAACCCAAGTTTTATGAAGCCCAGCCCCCAGCAGATGCTTTCAAATGCTGAGGTAGGGCCATCCAAGCAGTGACTCAAGTTAGGCTGTTGCCAGATAGTCAAAAAGCACTACTGTAGGGGTGGAGAAACCCTGCCATCTGCTAGCAGGCAACGCCAGCATCTGAGGCAGGAATGGCCCCAGCCTCCCTTATCTGCTAAGAATATGTACAGTTGCCCTTAACATTCACTTAACATGTTTTTTCGACGGGCATCCAGTGCGGAGTGGGATGTAGTCAGAAGTAAGAGATGTAACTTGTTGGTTTCATCCAACCACACTGTGAGTGAAAGACATCTCTAGCCATGTGGAAGGGGAGATGGTGGGGGCCCCCACCGCTGCTCCCTAATACCACTGGGAATAGACACCCACTTCTGTTTCCTCCCAAGAAAAGTGAATGGACAACAAGGATCCTGTGTGCATTCTCTTGCCATGGTACACACTCACACACACTCCATACACAAGTCCTTTGTTGAGCTCCAAGGCAGGAAATGGGAAATTCAAATACAAGCGCCTGAGAAGCCATTCCATTTCATTTTCAGGGGGCTTCTCACCATTCTGCAAAGGAGCCAGCCCCAAGTGACACAGACCAGAGCCCCTCTCATGGAGTGTTATTTCTCATCCTCAATAGAAAGCAAAAACTCCCAGGGCTCAGGGCAGGAGAGGCTTCGCCTGATGGAAGAAATCTCCACAGGCGCTGAAATTTTGTAATCTGGGGTTGGCCTCATGGGTGTGGTGGGTTTGTGTTTCAGTAGAGTGAACATGTAAAAGAGATGAATGTATGCAAAAAAAAAAAAAAAAGAAAAGAGAAAAAGAAGAAAAAGAAAATCACAGGAAAAGCTCCAAAAACCCACTTGAACTGGGTCTGAAAGAAAGAATATGAAAGAAAGTGAAGTCACTTGGTCGTGTCTGACTCTTTGCGATCCCATGGACTGTAGCCTGGCAGGCTCCAGTCTTTCTTTCCAGGCAAGAATACTGGAGTGGGTTGTCATTTTCTTCTCCGGACTCAGCTCTGGTGGCTGAGTCTGAAGGGGCAGCCAAACAGAGAGAGGCTCACTTTTCTCCTTCAGACATCTTTGTCCTCTGGATTGGTGGACAAACAGGGAGCTCATGAGAGGCAGCATGTGCCCCAAAGCCCTGGGCTAGGCAATAACGGGGGAATAGGGGTGCCTGGGGCTGTTTTCTCAGAGAACTGGCGATGTGGAAGGATAAGGAGGCTTTAAATCATCAAAGGGCAAGAGGACTTCAGATGAAGCAAAAACTTAAAAGCAAAAATGAGCGTGGTAGGGTGGCAGGGGTGCTGGAGGCCAGGAATGAGGCCTGGCTTGCAGAGAGGGCCCCAGGCCGGGAGCACTGAGAGGTAAGGAAATGAAACAAAACAAAACAAAACAAAACACCAGATTGTACTTGTCCAGATACTACAGGTTATTGGCATTAGAGTGTTCATTGCCCTTCCTTCAGGGGAAAAAAATGTTTGCAGACCGATGTGAGTTTACGTGCTGCGCACTTCAGCCCTATCGATGTCTGCCTAGTGGCCTCACCTTTGGGGAATAAATCTGCTGTCTTCAAAGATCTGTATGGGTCCCAGGAAACCTGGTTGAGGGTCTCTCTCGGATGAAATACAGTAAGCCAGGACAGCTGTGCCTGACATTTCATGAGTAAAACAAGGAGGGCTGTGCCTGGCTCTGCCTTGTCTGGGAGGGAAAACATTCCCGTGGGAGCCCCCACCTCCAGCCCCGACTCCAGTTCCCACTCTGCCCCAGAATTGGGAGCCCTCTCAAATGTGCTAGGTTGAAGGTTGAGAATAAATCCTGGATATTGTTTCTTTTGGAACTCCATCCAGGGCAGCCTTCCCACACTTAGCCTATTGTCCCCAGCCCATTGGCCATGACCTAGGCCTGACCCCAAATGCAACGCCTGGCTGGTTTCTGGAGAAGTATTAGCACCAGGCAAGCCTCCCCAGAGTCCAGCAGGTCCAGTGCTCTGCCCCTTTGCTTGTGGGGCCCCAGCAGGAGTTAAAATGCAGACTTAGTCCCCTACTGCACACCTGCAGAGGGGCTGCAGGCCGGCTCTGCCCCAGTGGTTGGCATACAGGGACCTCATTCACAATTCACTGTGTTCCAGGGACATTGCCTATCACAGGCTGCTCTTCCATGGGCCTCCTGCTAACGAGTTGCTGCTGCTCACAGTCAGGCTGCTCTAATCTCACAGATAGGCCCGAACCTCCCTCCCTCAGCACATTTTTTAGGAAGGGTATTTTTTTTCCTCTCTCCCCCTCTTTTTTTTTTATCATCATCAAAATATATTCACAAAACACCCACATCTCTGTCCACACTATAAATCAGGGTGGGGAGCCTCTGGCCCACAGCCCAGATCTGGCCCTCGGCTTGATTCATCTGGCATGTGGGGGATACTGTACTGGCTGCCACAGCTGCAACCCAGAGAATAATGCCTGCTCCCTCTCCGCCTCCCACCCCCTGGACTGCAGGGGCCAGCCCATTCCAAGGGAGCCTCGAAAATAGCCAGACTCAGATGGGGGGTGGTAGCTCCTGTGACTCCTGCAGTTGCTATTAAATAGGAACCAGGACTCCACAGTGAAGGAAGTGATTTTCATAATGAGAAGAGCCACATGTAGTGGCCATTTTGCTAATTTCCAGGACTGACCTAACAAAACACATCACCTACATTTTCTCATTTCACCTTCCCAACCATTTCATGCTAAGAACTCTGCTTTTCACCTGAAGTGTAGGAAGCAGGGGCTCAGGAACTTCCACAACTAGGAAGGAGCCCAAATGGGAATCAGAGCGGGCCAGCCTCCAAGAGTGTTCTGCTCTGAGCTCCAAGGTGCATCACTGAAGCTGTGTCACTGTGCTGCACTTGTGCTTATGATTCTTCTATGTGTCCCTAAAGCACATGCAGAAGCCACGTGGTGGTTCTGGGCTGACTGTGCATTTGATTCCAGCTACTTAAGTAGGCAACTTCGGCTCTAATGATTTATACAACCAGCAAACAAAACTGAAGTACAGAGATAATGTTCAGAAGATTACTGAGAATTTTAAAAGGCAGTGAAACTCTTCTCAAGGGGAGTTTCTGGGCTTCCCTGGTGGCTCAGTGGTAGAGAATTTGCCTGCTAATGCAGGAGATGCAGGTTCGATCCCTGGGTTGAGAAGATCCCCTGGCAAAGAAAACGGCAACCCACTCTAGTATTCTTACAAAAAATCCCATGGACAGAGGAGACTGATGGGCTATAGTCCATGGGGCTGAAAAGAATTGGACACAACTTAGAGACTAAACATTGGAAAAGACCCTGATGCTGGGAAGGATTGAAGGCAGGAGGAGAAGGGGACGACAGAGGATGAGATGGTTGGATGGCATCACTGACTCAATGAACATGAGTTTGAGCAAGCTCTGGGAGATGGTGAAGGACAGGGAAGCCTGGCGTGCTGCAGTCCATGGGGGTCAAAAGAGTCAGCACAACAGAGTAACTGAACAACAAGGGGAGTTTCTGATAAAGATTACCCTTTCCTATTTGCTAAGATAGGCCATGACTTAACAGGGCTACAGAAAAGAAGAAAGGGGGTGAAGAAGTTCTGAGCAAAGTCTCAGTCTCTGAGAGACCTCTTCAAACCCTCCCATGGAATTTCAATACCCCAGTGAATTACTGGCACATATCTTCATCTACTAAAAGACTGCACCGTGATGGCATCTCTGGGCAGGTGAGCTAGAGCCCAGAATTTATGTACCAATAAAATACAGTATGTCTCTGAGCACCAAGAAAGATGTTGTGAATCTAGAAATATCCAACAGATGAAGGGTTAAAAACAGAAATGGAGCAGGGTAAGTTCACAGGCCCAAGTGTCAGACCATCTGTCTACCTTAAAAAAAAAAAGAAATATAAGCTTTTGCCTGATGTGAAATCTGTAAATACCAGTGAACCCACAAATACCCTCTGCTGACACTGCAAGGCAATAGACAACTGCTTGGGTTTAGGAAAAATCAGGGCAACTCTACACTGATCCAGGAAAGATGAGGCAGCTGCTTGGTGACAGAGACCCAGAGTTCCCCTGACTCTTGTTTATTAAGGCCCAAATGAACAGAGATATAGAGTAAAAGAAAGAGTTGGCTGGGCCCCTAACCCCACCAACAGGGTGGTCCCAGACTCCAACAGCTGGTACTAAGTACAGCTCGTCCTCCCAAGGTCCTTGGAAATGGAAGCTTTGCTATGCTCGTTACTGAGAGGGTTCTGGCACTCTCCAACCTGTTTGTATCTCTTCATCCTCTCTCTCTAAACATTTGTTGTCTGGCAGGCACAGCTGCAGGCTCCTCAAAGCCATGGCCTCAGACCTCTGGGAGACCCCAGTGAAAGGGGTCAAGGTGAGGAGTGTCAACCTGAAGGATATCGCACCTAATTCTTAGAAGTAAGTAGACCCTGCAGGCCTGACACAGAAAACCCCTGTCTCTTTTCAGAAGCAGCTCACTTCTTTCCCTGGGTGGCACTCCAGAAGCCAAATAACTTGGAGGAGTTTGATTCTACCCAGAGAGAACTGTATAAAAACTGCAAGAGTCTAAGGAAGTAAATCAAAATAACAGTGCATCTAGAAGCCTGGTGACCTATTTCCTGAATTGGCTGTTGGAATCGCCTTCCCAAAGAACAGCCAATTGTGATGTGTTAGTATTTTCATGCAGCGCAGCCCTCTGGCATGGAGGCGCTGCCCCATTCCTTCCCAAGGAAATTCCACTGCAGGCAATGTTATGATTAGTGGACTAATAACACTTGTCGTTGGAACACTCCAGACAAAGCTGCAGTGTGGACTGGCCTCCAAGTCCTTTAATCACCTATTTCATCATCTCGACACTGGAGCCCTGGCAGTAGAGTCGGGCTTGTGGATCCCAATAATTAACCAAAGGGACAGCTGCTTGCTTGCATGGGGATCTCCCTTCCCTCCATTCATAATCCCAAGCCAATTTGGGGTGTTAACTGGTGTGGTTACCACGTCCAGTGCTGAAGGGCAGCTAGAAAAAGAGGGTGCTGCAGGCTAATTCCAAAGCAAGCCACCTGCCCATTCACTTCTGATGTTCATGCACAGACATTTTCTTGGCGATTAGCTTGCTGGGGTTCTGGGCTGGGGCCAGGGGAGAGTCCGGGAAGTGTGTATGTGTTGATACCACATGACGGAGGGCACTGTCGAGTCCCAGCACTGTAATAGTGAGCTCCTCTAGCCTTCCCCCAGATAGTGCATGGGGCCCCGGGAAAGGAGACAGAATCTCTAATTGCACGAAGGCCTCTCTGAAGGAAGCAATCGGGTCTATGGGAAATAAAGCAGAGGTGCTGAAGAACTGTCTACCCTACTTCTTCATTTTTATCCCTTTGGATTGGGCTTCATGCCAAATCAGAGTTCACTAGCTGAAGGCAGATGCTGACTGTCTTTAGATGAACTGGTTTAGAAGTGAGCATTTAGAAGAGAATATGATAATCTAGGCCAGTAGGGGAGAGGGAGGCTGATATGATCACAGAGATAGGAAAAGAGTCTCCTGGGACTGACTGATCACTCAGAGCCACTGGCTAGCCACACACCAGTGAATGTGTCCTCCTTTCTAATCCTGAGAGCCATTCGGGCTTCTTGGCCACATCTTTGAGGAAGGAAATCAACATATAAAGGCCAAGTTGGGGGTAGGGGTAAGTAGTGAGAGCAAGACAGAGAGGATGAGAAAAACAATCTAAAAGGAGAAAGGTCATTTATTGTTGGAAGGTAGAGTGCTAAAAGCAATGTCGGCAGGCCTGGAGCAGAAGCACTGGGGCTCTGGGGTGCCTGGAATAGGCTGCAGGGAGAAGCACTTTCCCAGTGCAGAGTATTTGATTATTTGAAACACAGTTCTGTAGATAACAAGACACAAGACAGACAGTCCTTGGCAGTTTTCTTCCCACAGATGCTGGGCTCGTTCTCCAAGGTTCCTGGCGTAACTACACTGTTCTGGGGTTCGCAGGGTGAGATGGCTGCCTCCAAGCAAATTGCGCAGATGCCCCATGCCCAGGCCCCCTGGTCCCAGGTACCAAGACAGGATGGCCTCTGTCCTCTCCTCCACCCTTTCTGAGAAGGACAAACTGTCCGGGTGACCGGACAGCTCGCAGAGCAAAGGCTCAGACATTCTCTGGGAAAGTCCCACCCCAATCTCTTTCCCACTGACCTTTCCAAAATTCATTTGGCTTTGTTTGGGGCTCCACAAGTCCTGAAAGTTAGCTTCCAGGAGAGCAAGAGATGAAGCATTCCCAGTGTGGGATTTAGAACTCTTCATTTCCACCAAAGTGCCAGAGTAGAGTTTGGGGGTCGTTTCTCCTTCATATTTAGACAGTGACGTAAAACCTGTTGATTTGTTTAGACACAATTGTCCCTCAGCAGGACAGATGGTATGCAACAGAATGGAATAATTAGGAGATTTAAAAGAAATAATTATGTGGGAAAATACAGTTGGAGTCAAACATGCCTGGTAATCTATAAGAAGAATTCATGTTTAAAATGTGCATAAAAATTGCCACTGTAAATTTTGTTGCCTTGTTCTCCTGAGGTAGAACAACTTTATCGACAAGAGATGTTTCATGTCAGGCTGTTAAAGACAAACATGATTTTTTTAAGACTCGTGGGAACAGTGACATGAAGCATTCAGTTTGTTTTCATCTCTTCCTGGGGAAACTGAAGTTCCTGGTGAAACAACTTTATGAGGCAATGGCTTAATTACACTAAATGCTTTTAAAAAATAACACAGCAGGGTGGGAGTGGGGGGTGGGAGTAGCAGCTATCTTGTTAGATTGTTTGTTTGACTTTGAGCTGCCTTTGGCTTTCCACAGCTCAGGGTCCAAATATGGGACTATTTTCTGAAACATAAACTTCTTGCAATGAAAGTTTCATGAGTAATGTTCTTTCTTAGCACACAGAGCTCCTCTACCTACACAAGTCAGGATGAACGAGCCTGCCTGAGACACTTACTGAGCTGGCTGAGTCCTGGAGCAAATGGGAGGCCTAAATACAAGGAAGAAGGAAATTAACTCCAGCTAACACACTTGGTCTGGAGAAGGAAATGGCAACCCACTCCAGTGTTCCTGCCTGGAGAATCCCAGGGACGGGGGGAGCCTGGTGGGCTGCCGTCTGTGGGGTCGCACAGAGTTGGACACCACTGAAGCGACTTAGCAGCAGCAGCAGCAACACATTTGGTCACATGGTTTGTGTCTCTTCTCCCTCATGGCCAGTACCACCAAGCTCCCTTTCATTCGTGTGATCTGACAAAAGCAAGGTAGTATGATTTTGGCCCAGTACCTTAATGGTGTACTGAGCCAGAATGAAAATGCACAGTAAAATCTGCCTGATTCCAAAGGTCATGGCAGGAGAAAGAGTAGACTTTTGATTTAGTGGATTTGGGGTTACTTGAGTTTTATTTTAAGTAAGGCAGCTGGTCTTGATCTCAAAAACTCTTTCTCCCTCTCATACTCTTGTCATTCCTTGACATTATCTACCAAAGCTGAACATACAAGTAACATAGGACTCAGTAATTCTATTCCTAAGGGTACTTGACAGAAATGCGTGCCCATTCAATGGAATGCTATCCAGCAATGAGAAAGACTGGTCTATGGCTAAAAGTTAACATGTACATAAATCTCACAAGTGTGATATTGAGCAAAAGAAGCCAGAAACAAAGAAGTACATCTTATATGACTCCATTTATATAATGTGCAAATGCAGGCAAAGCTAATCTATGCTGTAAGAGGTCAGGAAATGAGGGGTGTGATATGTTGAATGGTGGCCCCACAAAGATTTATATATGTTCCAAAATCTGTGAACATAACCCTACTTGGAAAAGGGTCTTTGCAGATGTAATTCAATCCAGGATTTCAAAATGAGATCATCTGGATTATTTGACTGGGTCCTAAATACAATGACAAGTGTCCTCATATAAGAGATGGAAGAGGAAAAGACAGAAGAGAATGAAGATAGAGAAGAGATTTGTCAAGAAGGGGTAGAGATTTTGAGTGATGTAGCCACAAGCCAAGAACATCTGGAGCCACCAGAGTTGGAAGAGGCCAAGGATTCTCCCCTAGAGTTCCTGGAAGGAGCATGTGCCTCCAGGCACCTTGATTTCAGACTGCTGGCCTCCAGAACTGAGAAAGAATATATTTCTATTATTTAAGTCACTGACTTTGTGGTGATTTGTTACAGCAACCCTAGGAAACTAATGTAGGAAATGTGCTCTGTTTCTTGATCTAGGTACTACTTACATGGGTATGATCATTTTATAAAAATTCATCAATTTGTATCCGAATAGTTTGTGTATTTTTACATGTATATTCAGTTCAGTTCAGCCACTCAGTCGTGTCCGACTCTTTGTAATCCCATGGACTGCAGCATGCCAGGCCTCCCTGTCCATCACCAACTCCCAGAGTTTACTCAAACTCATGTCCATTGAGTCGGTGATGCCATCCAGCCATCTCATCCTCGGTCGTCCCCTCTCCTCCTGCCTTCAATCTTTCCCAGCATCAAGGTCCTTTCCAGTGAGTCAGTTCTTCACATCAGGTGGCCAAAGTATTGGAGCTTCAGCTTCAGCATCAGTCCTTCTAATGGATATTCAGGACTGATTTCCTTTAGGATGGACTGGTTGGATCTCCTTGCAGTCCAAGGGACTCTCAAGAATCTTCTCCAACACCACAGTTCAAATGCATCAATTCTTTGGCGCTCAGCTTTCTTTATAGTTCAACTCTCACATCCATATATGACCACAGGAAAAACCATAGCCTTGACTAGATAGACCTTTGTTGGTAAAGTAATGTCTCTGCTTTTTAATATGCTCTCAAGGTTGGTCATAACTTTTCTTCCAAGGAGCAAGCGTCTTTTAATTTCATGGCTGCAGTCACCATCTGCAGTGATTTTGGAGCCCCCCAAAATAAAGTCTGTCACTGTTTCCACTGTTTCCCCATCTATTTGCCATGAAGTGATGGGATCAGATGCCATAATCTTAGTTTTCTGAATGTTGAGTTTTAAGCCAACTTTTTCACTCTCCTCTTTCACTTTCATCAACAGGCTCTTTAGTTCCTCTTCACTTTCTGCCATGTGGGTAGTGTCATCTGCATATCTGAGGTTATTGATATTTCTCCCAGCAATCTTGATTCCAGTTTGTGCTTTTTCCAGCCCAGAATTTCTCATGTTGTATTCTGCATATAGGTTAAATTAGCAGGGTGACAATATACAGCCTTGATGTACTCCTTTTCCTATTTCGAACTAGTCTGTTGTTCCATGTCCAGTTCTAACTGTTGCTTCCTGACCTGCATACAGTTTTCTCAGGAGGCAGGTCAGGTCGTCTGGAATTCCCATCCCTTGAAGAATTTTCCAGAGTTTGTTGTGATCCACACAGTCAAAGGCTTTGGCATAGTCAATAAAGCAGAAGTAGATGTTTTTCTGGAACTCTCTTGCTTTTTCAATGATCCAATGGATGTTGGCAATTTGATCTCTCGTTCCTCTGCCTTTTCTAAATCCAGCTTGAACATCTGGAAGTTCACAGTTCACGTACTGTTGAAGCCTGGCTTGGAGAATTTTGAGCATTATTTTGGTAGCATGTGAGATGAGAGCAATTTCGTGGTATTTTGAACATTTTTTGGCATTGCCTTTCTTGGGGATTGGAATGAAAACTGACCTTTTCCAGTCTTGTGGCCACTGCTGAGTTTTCCAAATTTGCTGGCACATTGAGTGCAGCACTTGCACAGCATCATCTTTTAGGATTCGAAACAGCTCCACTGGAATTCCATCACTTCCACTAGCTTTGTTCATAGTGATGCTTCCTAAGGCTCATTTGACTTAGCATTTCAGGATGTCTGGCTCTGCGTTGATGATCACATGTGTTTTAGACTTTGGCAAAAACTTATTTTAAAAATCTACTATTCTCGGCTTTCCTGGTGGCTCCACAGTAAAAGAATCCACCTGCCAGTGCAGGAGACATGGGTTTGATCCCTGATCTGGAAAGATCCCACGTGGTATGGAACAACCAAGCCCATGTTGCACAACTCCTGAGCCTGTGCTCTAGAGCCTATGCTCCACACTGAGAAAAGCCACTGCAATGAGAAGCCTGCTCACCACAGCCAGAGACAAGCAAAGACCCAGCACAGCCAAAAAGAAAAGAATTAACACTAGATTCTTTATCCTGAATGGTACTAGACAATAAAATGGCCTTATATTAGATTCTTTTTAAATCTATGATTCTATAGTCTAGTTTCCAATTACCCACCATTTTGAGGAAATAGAGGCTGGTTTTACGAGGTTTTTCATATATATATTTTTTTTGTTGCAGTAGGCAGCAGGGTGGGTGAGGGCCAACAAATCTTCAGGACAGAAACTATCTAGAAATTGGGGGTAACAAAACAGTGATCAACACCTTGTTTTTGCTCAAAGTGGATCAGTTGGGAACTGTTTGTGATCAATAAGAAGCCAAACGCTAACCCCACCTTATGTGGCAATTTTGCAGTGGGTGGGAGAAGCTTTACATATAATTTGTGTGTTACTAATAATGAGATTCAAAGATGGTTTTTTCTGCCTTGGGAAAAAAAAAGGGGACACATTTGGCAGCCTACAAACAATAAGCCAGTAGAGGTTTCAGATTTTTTCCACAAGAATGAGATGACTCCAAAATGAGCATGTTTTCCATTTTCCACTTGCTCCAACCCCAGGCAGATGATTTTGAACGTGCACTCTCCTCACACTGGCTTTGAAGAAGTCAGGACTTGCCAGAACTGTGGACTCAAGACGAAAGCCAAGTGCAGATGGAAGTGACTGTGGAGAGCAGGCTCAAATTCCCTCAGCAGGGATTACTGAGGAACAAAGCTGGCAGGGTGGGGATTGCAAACAGTCACAGGTGCAGAAAGGTGCAGGGCAATGGATGGGGTGCTGGGAAAGGGCCTTTTTCCACTTTCATATGCATCAGTTCTCATGCATATTTACTTAAAGAGGGGTCACTGCTGCCTAAATCCAGTTACTGAACTTGTCAATTCAAGGAGACTCCATCACTGAAGGTGGCAGACAGGCCATGATGGAAATACTGTCCCCCGATAGCTTTGTCCAGGCACCAAGAATACAAGACTGTGGCCGCACTGTCTGGAGCATGGAGGACAAAGTACAAGAGGCTACAGTGGTCTTGCAACTCTGAGAGGGGGTTTGAACTCTTCAGTAGGAATAAGCAAAGTTTTGGCAATGATTTGGGTGCTGACTTCTTTAAGGGGCCAAATTAGGTTAAAATGGATGGCTCCTCTATGTTTCCTCCTGCATTGGAATTCTCAAACTGTGTGCTTTATTTTGTGTGGATGGTCTGTCAAGGACAGCAGGGGCTGGGCCCTCCATTTCTGTTGTTACCTTTGAGCTGTTGTTGTCTACATGTTGTCTTTGAGCTGTTGTTGCCTACATGTTGTCTACATGTGAATGTGAAAAAAAAAAAAAAGAAAGGAAAAGAGAAAAGTGAAGACAGAAGTAAAATGACACAGGTTCCGAATTAGGCCACTCTGGGATGGCCACAACAGTGACTTTTTCAGCAAGAAGAAAAACCTCACTCAAGGATTTGTTTGAGAGGGAAAAATGTGAAATTAGGGGGCGAAGAGAAGAAAAATCCTACCTAGGAGATGTGAAAAGAAAGGCGATGTTTGTGAGACCAGATAATAACTAACCGATTTCAAAAGAAGTCAAAACATTAGGTAATGTGAAATTCTGAGCCTTGACTGTAACATATATTGCATGTTTTTTTCCCTAATTCAGTTTTGTCTGTGTGGCATTCCGGCCAAATGTTCTAACCAAAAGCCCTTGAGGAAAGACTGAACATGAGACAATAGTTCATAATTCAATTCCATCAGCATTCACTGAATGCTTACTACGTGCTCAACATTCTCTTTGGTGCTGTGGGGAATGTGGAGGAAGTAGAAAACACAGTCAGTGCCTACAAGAAGTTGGCCATTTTGCAGGAGAGAGAGGATTTCTAAACATAGGCCAATTAATACAATTAAATTAGAAAATAAAGACATAGTAAAGAGCCAAAAGAAACAGTTTAGTGCAAAGATGTATGGTTGAGGCAAGAATGGGCAATTCAACACCACAAAAAAGCTGATGATAATAAGGAGAGAGCTACAGGATATCAATAAGGTAGACTTCTGGGCTCTAGGAAGAAGGCCAGCCCACATCACATTCTGAAACTGACATTAACAAGAAAAACTCTAACCATTGGTGGTATTAAGATGAGGGTAGTGTCCCAAAATCAACAAGGGACTGTGAGAACAGCTTCTAAAATCTCAACTATAAGGCATCAGTCTATTAACTTTTGTCACAGAAGTTTTTGGTGTGTGAATCTAGGTATACCTGAGATATTGCTGGCTTGGTTCGAGACCACCACAACAAAGCAAATACTGCATGCAATAAGGCAAGTCACGCAAACTTTTTCTTGGTTTCCCAGTGCATATAAAAGCTGTGTTTACACTATACTGTATTCTATTAAGTGTACAATGGCACACTTATATCTAAAAAAAGCAATGTGCATCCCTTAATTAAAAATATTTTATTGCTAATAAACGCTAACCATCATCTGAAATTTCATAGATTGGTAATTTTTTTCTTGCAGTGGTAACATCAAAGATTACTGATCCTATAACAAATATAATAATAATGAAAAAGTTTGAAATATTGTGAGGATTGCCAAAGTGTCATACAGAGATACAAAGCAAGCAAATGCCAGTGGAAAATGGTGCCAATACATCTGTTTGGACCTTCAATTTGTAAAAAATGAAAAATCTGCAAAGCACAATAAAATGAGGTCTACCTGTATTGAATAGGGAGACTTGGATAATAAGAAGTTGTCTGTTAGTCTGCAGTACTGTTTATGGAAGTGGACCTAAGTTCTTTGTGCCATCAGAACAGAGGAGACAACCCAAGTGCTCCCCTTCTTTCCATCCCTTGGTTATGATTCCCTGAAAAACGGTGGTTTCTTTAAAGACATGCCAGGTGACCCCACTACTCCCATCTCTCCAAGCCTCAGTTTCATGAAATGGGAATACTAATAATATTTACCCTCACTGGAATACTATGAGGAGTATTTGGTAACACATATGCTGCACTTAGCACAGGGCCTGCCATAAGACAGGAGCTCAGTAAAAGTTTCTGTTGTTTTTGTTAGTCATAAAATTTAGAAAAAGCAGAGGAACCAGAGATCAAATTGCCAACATCTGCTGGATCATCGCAAAAGCAAGAGAGTTCCAGAAAAACATCTATTTCTGCTTTATTGACTATGCCAAAGCCTTTGACTGTGTGGATCACAACAAACTCTGGAAAATTCTTCAAGGGATGGGAATTCCAGACCACTTGACCTGCCTCCTGAGAAATCTGTATGCAGGTCAAGAAGCAACGGTTAGAAACGAACATGGAACAACAGACTGGCTCCAAATCAGGAAAGGAGTACATCAAGGCTGTATATCGTCACCCTGCTTATTTAACTTATATGCAGAATACAGCATGAGAAATGCTGGGCTGGAAGAAGCACAAACTGGAATCAAGATTTCTGGGAGAAATATCAATAACCTCAGATATGCAGATGACACCATCCTTATGGCAGAAAGTGAAGAGGAACTAAAGAGTCTCTTTATGAAAGTGAAAGAGGAGAGTGAAAAAGTTGGCTTAAAGCTCAACATTCAGAAAACAAAAATCATGGCATCTGGTCCCATCACTTCATGGCAAATAGATGGGGAAACAATGGAAACAGTGACAGACTTTATTTTCTTGGACTCCAAAATCACTGTAGATTGTGACTGCAGCCATGAAATTAAAAGATGCTTGCTCCTTGGAAGAAAAGTTATGACCAACCTTGACAACATATTAAAAAGCAGAGACATTGCTTTACCAACAAAGGTCCATCTAGTCAAAGCTATGGTTTTTCCAGTAGTCATGTATGGATGTGAGAGTTGGACTGGAAAGAAAGCTGAGCGCCAAAGAATTGATGCGTTTGAACTGTGGTGTTGGAGAAGATTTTTGAGTCCCTTGGACTGCAAGCAGATCCAACCATCCATCCTAAAGGAAATCAGTCCTGAATATTCATTAGAAGGACTGATGCTGAAGCTGAAGCTCCAGTACTTTGGCCACCTGATGTGAAGAACTGACTCATTGGAAAAGACTCTGATGCTGGGAAAGACTGAAGGCCCAAGAAGAGGATGACAAAGATGAGAGAGCTGGATGATATCACCAACTCAACGGACATGAGTTTGAGCAAGCTCCAGGAGATGGTGAAGGACAGGAAAGCCTGGTGTGCTGCAGTCCATGGGATCACAGAGTCGGACATGACTGAGCGACTGAACTGAGTCATAAAAACCTCCTGATTGCCACTCAAGGCTAGATAAATTAATAGTTAAGAGTTTTGGCTTTGTATATGGGGAAAGAATCTTAAAAAGAGTGGATATATGCCCATGTATAGCTGATTCACTTTGATGTCCACTTGAAACTAATGCAGCATTATAAGTCAACTATACTCCAATAAAAACTTTATTAAAAGGGTTTGGGCTTTGGACTCACATAGAACAGAGTCTAAATCCTGTGCTTTATTTATTAGCTATGTAACTTCAGGCAAATTAGGCTGTTTGTTATTATTATTTGTTGCTGTGGCTACTGTTACTACCAACTTGGTCTCCCAGGTACCTCTATACTAGGAAAGGAAGTTAGAGGACATAAGGCTTCCAGGCATTGGAAAGGCATACATTCCATAGTTAATGAATAAACTGGCCTCTGAATTATAATCTCCTCTGAGTCTAGTTAAGTGGACTCCAGTCCTCCAGAGTCCCCACTACATGATCTTCGAGTTTCTAGTCTCAGTGACTAGCCAGTTTTTCTTTGTCATCATCTATACCCCCAACAAGAATGAGGCAGGTAGCTTCAGGGCTGATATTATAACTGTAACCCCAGTTTCTTTTTCCTGCTTTTCTCTGTGTCCTGATATTCTCTCCAAAATGACTTGATCCTCAAGCTTGAGTGAGATGTTTGTGGCAGTTTCAGAGCTCACATCCACACAGGACAACATATTAGAGGGAGAGAGACTGCTTTCTTAGCAATGAGGAACCCTTCCTCACAGCAAACATTCCTTCATCTCTCATTAATGTGAACTGGGTTGCTCACCCATTTCTACACAAATCCTTGCAGCAAGGTATATCTGAAATATCCAGCATTACCAAGATTGTTAAGACTGATTAGGCTCCACCCACTGAAACTGGAAGCAGTCACACACACTTCACACTCAAAACTATACTTGTGCTAAACAACGTGATGGTAGGATATAAAATTGTAACGGCCACCACCTTAAGTGTAGGATATCCACGTTCCTTAAGCTGGAGAGAATAAAAAATAACCATACGCTGAGTAATTGGCCACTCCTGAAACACAAGCTAAAGTTAAGTTCTACCCCCAGTGACCTCTTTGGAACTATAGTCATATCCGGAGTAACAGGAATGTCACTGCCTGGAAAAACAGGGTCCTTTTCTAAAATGGGCTTTCCCTTCTGGCCAGACTCCTTGGTCCATAACTGCAGTTGATAGGATCTTTGGGAGAGGTTTCCTTGGCCTTTTGTTTGAATGTTGTGCCCCCTTTATGATTCTATATGTGAAGAGGAAACCAGCCCTTTCCAGCGATGTCAAGACCCTGATTAATGCCTCAGTAGCAAGCATGACCCAAACCCCAGAGAGTCTGGTTCCTTCCTTTCCCAGAAGGAAGCTAATGTGGCTTTCTTTTGTTTGAAGGTGTTGGGTGAAAAAAAACACACTAGCTGCAGCTTCAGAGGGAGGTAAAGAGGCCTTAAAATCTGTTCTCCTTCTTACCCCTCTACAGTTTGTGTTGAATATAACATGAATCATCTGGAGAAACTAAGATTCATCCAAGCTGAGATTGAGGGTGCCATCCATTGACTTGCTGAGTTCAGGCTGATATCCAGTTCTGGATGGTATACGACCATAGGCCTGTGCCTCGGGGTCCAGTTCCCACCACCGGCTTCCTCCTTGCCCTGTTATTTTTTCAAAACTCCTATCGCTCTTGCATGGCAACCCACTCCCATGGGCGGAGGAGCCTGGTAGGCTGAAGTCCATGAGATTGCTGGGAGTCGGACACGACTGAGCAACTTCACTTTCACTTTTCACTTTCATGCACTGGAGAAGGAAATGGCAACCCACTCCACTGTTCCTGCCTGAAGAATCCCAGGGTCGGCGGAGCCTGGTGGACTGTCGTCTATGGGGTCGCACAGAATCGGACACGACTGAAGTGACTTAGCAGCATCCCTCTTGGAGAACGGTTTCGGTTCCTTGCCTAACCTCTGTCTGGTCTCCCGGGCAGGTTGCCTTGTTCAGCTGGCCAGGCCGGCAGGCTGCCTGATTGTCCCAAGAGACAGGAAGGCACCCTTTACATCTTTCCAGTTTGGGTCCGTTTTTACTGCCTCTCTGGAGTTAACATAAAGGAGTTTAAAAACATCTCAGTAAATGCAGATGTAGGGGCTAGATAGGATTGTGGTCACCTTGGCCCTCATTTTTCTTGCTGCTCACAGAGTAGGAAAATTCAGTGCTGTTTTTGGACTTGACCCAATACCTTTTCTGTCCAGAAAGCCAATAACTCACTCTCGGAGTGACTTGTTTGGCTGTGCTGGCTATATCACGTATCATATATTATAGATGATATATCACAGTCATTGGCAAAGCTAACTATTGCCCAAACTCCACTCCCAGATCCCAGCACTGACTGCCAGAGGTAACCAGACATGCACATTAGGGAGACATGGTGGGCTGTTAAACCAATCTGCATTATTTGAGGTGAAAGTGTGGAAGCGAACAGACTTCCAAGTTTCTTGGATTAGTATCAGTATGATTTCTTTTGGACTGTAAATACTTTGAAAGATCGTATTTTCTACATTACTTGGAATTTGTTTTTCAAATCTAGTGACTATTGTGTAGTGAACATTCTGCTCAATGTTCAAGGGACTACAAGGGTTCTAGTAAGGAATATGTGCTATATGCTTTGGAAAAATTATAAACAATCCAAGGTAATATATGCTAGGTCAAAAGGAAATGGTATAGAGCTGGGCTGTAAGCACAGAACCATGGGGGACTTTGTCCTTAGTTGATGTATTAACAGCTTAAACTCATTTCTAAGCATTACCCTTGGGCCTTTTCACTTAGGACAATAGCATACTCTGGGAGAGGTGGGGTGGAACGTTGCTGACCACCTAGAGTTAAATGAAACCTCTCATTAACCCATGGCTAACCTGCACCAAGAACTCCCTGTTTATTTTCTTGCTTCCTGTAGCTAAATGTGGCCTATCTGGGAGGCCCAAAGAGTGTCTGTCCAGTGGGTAATATGACAGTTTGCATTTTTGGTTTTCCCCTCCACCTTTTGTGGTCAAAGGCAGACTTGATTATTTTTAATCAAACTTTTAGTTTGTACTGGAGTATAGCTGATTAACAATGGTATGATAGTTTTAGGTGAACAGCAAAGGGACTCAGCCATACATATACATGTATCCATTCTCCCCCAAACTCCCCTCCCACCCAGGCTGCCACATAACACTGCTTGCATTCTGATGGGGAAGGGAAGATAAATACTTAAGGCCGTGGGGATGGTGGTGACCTGACCTTCCCGGGAAACGCCTTCCTATATTTCAAGTTGCCTGGTCACTCAGCTTAATGATTTTAAAAGAAGATATTATTTTGTTCAGTGGCCTGTAGTGAAGTTTATACTCTGTCAGGGAAGAGAAAATAAATGTCTGTGGGAGTGGGAAAATAGTAGGCACTTCCTTGGGAAATTCTCTGGTCAGTCAGCTTATTAATTTTTAAGAGACATTAAAGGGTCAGAAAGAGAACCCTGGCCTGGAAGTCAGAAAGTGCACCTTGGGGTGGGCCCATCAGCAGAGAGAGGGAGAGTATCAGCCACCAGGAGTCCACAAGGAGCATTTATAATGATGAGAATGACACAAATGACGCATTTGAGAGTTCTTAACATTTTTAAAGCACTTTCACATCTGCTACACAAAATCCTAGAATCTTATGAGTGGGAAAGGGCTTTAGGAATTACCCAGCATGGTCCCCCACCCAGGCAAGACTCTCACCACCATGATCTCTCTCATTTGATGTTCTAAGAAGCCCTCTGCAGAAGCCAGCTTACCAAGTAGCACCATCTTCATTTTATAGGAAGACCAGCTAAGGACTTGTGGTGTTGGAGAAGACTCTTGAGAGTCCCTTGGACTGCAAGGAGATCAAACCAGTCAGTCCTAACGGAAATCAGTTCTGAATATTCATTAGAAGGACTGATGCTGAAGCTCCAATACTTTGGTCACCTGATGTGAAGAGTAGACTCATTGGAAAAGACCTTGATGCTGAGAAAGACTGAGGCAGGAGAAGGGGACAACAGAGGATGAGATGGTTGGAAGGACATGGGTTTGAGCAAGCTCCAGGAGATGGTGAAGGACAGGGAAGCCTGGCATGCTGCAGTCCACAGGGTCACAAAAAGTTAGACACAACTAAGTGACTGAACAACAACTAAGGACTTCGTTTCAGGCCAAGATGATTCATTCAATTCATGACAAAACTGGTTTTAGACACACTAGTCCAGGGTTCTTTCCATGCTATCACATATCTCTTTTATATTTAAGAGGACAGGTTCTAGTCACCCTTCTGGCCTTTACTAAGTACCTGAGTGAGTGAGTGAAGTTGCTCAGTTGTGTCCTACTCTTTGTGACCCCATGGACTATAGGAGCCTACCATGTTCCTCTGTCCATGGGATTTTCCAGGCAAGAGTACTGGAGTGGGTTGCCATTATCTAATTGTTATCAAATTGCTTTGTCCAAGATCTTTGCAGGCCAGATCTCATACTGTCTTTGAATCTCCATCCTCTTCCCACCTTACCCCAATGTTAGGGGTTCTTGGAAGATAACTAACAAATGCCTGAATGAACAGGTTAAAATTCTAGAATTTCTGAGTTATTCCTTATACCTTAGAGGCACACCAGGTTCTACTTTCCATGATTTTGTTCCCATCTTTGGAAATTTCATTTGGTTGGAGCTATTCTTGTTGTTTGTGTGTGTGTGTTTTAGTCACTCAGTCTTGTCCAACTGTTTGCAGCCCCATGGACTGTAGCCCACCAGGCTCCTCTGTCCATGGGATTTCCCAAGCAAGTATACTGGAGTGGGTAGCCATTTCCTTCTCCAGGGCATCTTCCTAACCCAGGTATCAAACCTGGGCCTCCTGCATTGTAGACAGATTCTTTACTGTCTGAGCCATCAGCGAAGAGTTCTCATCTTTGGAAATTTCATTTGGTTGGAGCTACTGAGGTTGCTTAGGCAGGTTGACATACTCTGGTATCAGGGTTTATATGAGGGGATGTTTGGTATAGCAGATTTTCTGTCTCGATGGATAAAACAACTGGCAAGTCAATGGCCTAAGTGTGATATTGTCAAGCTGAGGATTCAATATATGTTTTATTTCTTTTTAAAGCCTTGGCTGGAACTCTATAGAATGGAGAGGTCATGTTGTCCATTTCTGGCCATTGGAATGTATTAAATGAGACACATTGTGCTCATTTTTTCAGTGTTAGAGGAGGAGTTCTGATGAGTGTTATTAGTCATGGGCTTTTGACATAAACTAGCCTTTCCCAAGAGTGTTAAGCTGCAACAAAAACAAGAATTAAAGACTTACTTGGAAACATCCACAGGGTTGATTAGTTAGCCAAAGTGCACACTTTTTTCTGAAGTTAAAATTTTATGCTTGGTGATTGCCATTTTAAAACCAAGTTTTTAAATTGCTGTCTACATCTGTCTGTACTTTGACTTTAAAAAAAAAGCCTCTTTGGTTCATAATTCTTTTGATGCTACTGACATACAGAAAAACTCTAGCTGATCAGTTTCTATTCCTATCTGCTCATTCCTTTAATTTTTATCCTTTCTCACAAATAAGATCTTTATTGCAATAAGCATCTCCTCTGCCCCTAGGACTTCTGGAAAAGGTGTTAATCAACTAGCCATTGATTTGCACAGTGCTATAATTTTTATAGCTATGAGGAAGCCTCCCGCCACCTTTACCCCATACTAGTGATGCGTGAACTACCCACAAACTCTATCATGAGGAGAACAAGCAATGGAATCCAGCTGGTCACCTGATAACCAAACACCACCTAGGCAGAAGAAGCCCAGCATGTCTAGTGAAATTCTTTCAAATATATTTTATATTATCAAGGTTTAAACTCATAAGAAAAAAAAAATGAAATTTACCAGGAAACGTTTATGGTAGAGTAATAGAGCTGCTGAGATACACTTAAACATAACTTCCAAAGCTTAAACTGCATGATAATCTTTTCCAGATCCTTTTAGCTCATTTCTTATTCCAAAAGAACCTTATATGGAATTGCACACACTTGGCCCAGTACAAATTTCACCATATTGAGCCCCTTAGACTTGGCCTACCACTAATTCATACTGTCAACTACAGTTTGGCTCTCATCACTGCCCAGTTGTTCCTTATATACCTTATACTGTGAATATTCCAGTCTTTCTCTTCAGGTCCCCAAGTCCTCTTTATCCCAACATCCCCATTCTTAGTAGATGAGCTTGAGAAAGGTTGCTGAAAAAATTGAAGCTATGGGTGTAACTCCCTTAGCTACTGGAGATGTGATTCTTTTTCTTAGTACTCTCTAAGTTATTCTCTCCCTCTCTGATGTAGAATTCACCCTTTCCTACCTTTCTACTCCCACATTTTTCCTCTCCCTCCAAACTTGCACGGTCTTGTATGGTAGGCACTAGCCATGTGTGGCTATTTGAATGTAAATGAATTAAAATCAAATGAAATGAAAAATTCAGTTCCATACTCGCACTAGCCACATTTGAAGTGCTCGATAGCCATGTGAGACTACCTGATGGGACAATGCAGATGCAGAAAGTTCTTTTTGTTGTTGTTGTTTAATTTTTATTTATTTATTTATTTTATCCTGTACATTAAAATTTTATTTTAGTTTTTTTAATATAAATGCATTTATTTTAATTGGAGGTTAATTACTTTACAATATTGTATTGGTTTTGCCATACATCAACATGAATCCGCCATGGAAAGTTCTATTGGATAGCAGTACTCAATAAGATCCTCTGATTTCTCACTTGTCCCATGGGCTCTTCAATCTAATCATTAACAACAGTAACAACTACTCTACAAGTGACCCTGCTCTCCTTGTTGCTACCAGTATCTAAATGCTGGCAAAGTTAGAATAAAAACTTCCTTACATGCCTGTATTGCTTTCTTGGTCCTTGACAATCTGGCTTCTGTACCTTCTTTATAGCTAAGAAGCCACCAAAGACATTTGGGGCATCCTCCACCATTTCTGCCCCAGTCATTACCATCTAAAATTTCTCCTCTCTAAAGAGGACTGGTTTTTCCACCTCTTGTCCCTAGTCCATCCCACTGCCTAAGAAGTGTTGCTTAGGTGAGACAATGAGCTTCCCTCATTGATCATTCACTCCCAGATTCTTCTTATGTCTCCCTCATGTCCTGAAAGCCCAGTCCTCTGCTTTTCTTCTGCCAGCTCCTCTCTGGTGAATTCATCTTCCCTTATTTGCCTTTCACTGTCTTCTCTATGGGCTTCCCTGGTAGCTCAGACAGTAAAGAACCCGCCTGCCATGCGGGAGACCTGCCTGGGTTTGATCACTGGGTTGCAAAGATCCCCTGGAGGAGGGCATGGTAATCCACTCCAGTATTCTTGCCTGGAGAATCCCCACAGACAGAGGAGCCTGGCGGGCTATAGTCCATGGAGAAGCAAAGCGTTGGACACAAAGAGATGAGTGACTAAGCACATTTTCTCTACAAAAATGGGTCTCAATCTCATGGCTTAAGATGGATAATTCCTCACCTACCTGACTGGCATTACTGGAAGAGAGACAAGAATAAGTGTTTGTATCAACAATGGAGGCAGAAAAACTATCTCCTCATCCCAGTTAATTCCCATGTCCCTCACAACACTGGGCAAGTGCAGAATCAGGGACTGAAGAGAGCAGAAACAAAGACTGCAAAAGGAAGACATGGAAACACTCTGGTCCAAAGAACTCTGTCTATATAACAATTCTGCCATATCCTTTTCTTATAACCAGTGTCAAAACCTCAGGATGATATAAAAGTTTTTTTTCCTTTTGACTCCTTCCTCTTTCTTTTCTTTTTTTCTTTTGGTCCACCTTGCCTTTTCATAGCAAACTCCACAACAATTGCAGATCAGAATGGAAAACCAGTCATTTGCAACAAGGCATGAGCCTGCAGTAAGCCCACAGCAAATTATAGCCTGGTGTTTTGTGAAGGAAGTTGACAGGACAACACTTCCTTCCCTGCTCAAAATGAATGCATAAAATACACTCTGGCCTTTAACAGCATCTGATATCTATAACTAACATGAAGAGAGCTGATGAGAAAGCTAAGAAAGTGAATAGATAGGAATGTAGAACTTATTCAATCAAAGGAAAATTAAAGTAATGCAGACATCATAGTGCATTTGCATAGTGCTTGATTTAATTACACTTAATTTAAGACCACCAGGCCCTGACCAATGCTCTTCCTGCCCTTCCCCAGCTTTACTGAGCTACAAGTGACAAGTAAAATTGCAATGTATTTAAAGTGTATAGCATGATGATTTGGTACATTTGGTACAGTGAGATGATTACACAATCAAGTTAATGAACAATAAACATATTCATCAGATATGTTTATTGGGAAAGACTAGAGATCTCTTCAAGAAAATTAGAGACACCAAGGGAACATTTCATGCAAAGATGGGCTCGATAAAGGACAGAAATGGTATGGACCTAACAAAAGCAGAAAATATTAAGAAGAGGTGGCAAGAATACATGGAAGAACTGTACAAAAAGATCTTCACAATGCAGATACTCATGATGATGTGATCACAGACATCTTGGAATGTGAATTCAAGTGGGCTTTAGAAAGCATCACTACGAACAAAGCTAGTGGAGGTGATGGAATTCCAGTTGAGCTATTTCAGATCCTGAAAGATGATGCTGTGAAAGTGCTGCATTCAATATGCCAGCAAATTTGGAAAACTCAGCAGTGGCCATAGGACTGGAAAAGGTCGGTGTTCATTCCAATTCCAAAGAAAGGCAATGCCAAAGAATGTTCAAACTACTGCACAATTGCACTCATCTCACATGCTAGTAAAGTAATGCTCAAAATTCTCCAAGCCAGGCTTCAGCAATACATGAACTGTGAACTCCCTGATGTTCAAGGTGGTTTTAGAAAAGGCAGAGGAACCAGAGATCAAATTGCCAACATCCGCTGGATCATGGAAAAAGCAAGAGAGTTCCAGAAAAACATCTATTTCTGCTTTATTGACTATGCCAAAGCCTTTGACTGTGTAGATCACAATAAACTGTGGAAAATTCTGAAAGAGATGGGAATACCAGACCACCTGACCTGCCTCTTGAGAAATCTGTATGTAGGTCAGGAAGCAACAGTTAGAACTGGACATGGAACAACAGACTGGTTCCAAATAGGAAAAGAGTACGTCAAGGCTGTATATTGTCACCCTGCTTATTTAACTTCTATGCAGAGTACATCATGAGAAATGCTGGACTGGAAGAAGCACAAGCTGCAATCAAGATTGCCGGGAGAAGTATCAATAACCTCAGATATGCAGATGACACCACCCTTATGGCAGAAAGTGAAGAGGAGCTAAAAAGCCTCTTGATGAAAGTGAAAGAGGAAAGTGAAAAAGTTGGCTTAAAGCTCAACATTCAGAAAACAAAGATCATGGCATCTGGTCCCATCACTTCATAGGAAATAGATGGGGAAACAGTGGAAACAGTGTCAGACTTTATTTTTGGGTTCCAAAATCACTGCAGACGGTGATTGCAGCCATGAGCTTACTCCTTGGAAGAAAAGTTATGACCAACCTAGATAGCATATTCAAAAGCAGAGACATTACTTTGCCGACTAAGGTCCGTCTAGTCAAGGCTATGGTTTTTCCAGTGGTCATGTATGAATGTGAGAGTCGGACTGTGAAGAAGGCTGAGTGCTGAACAATTGATGCTTTTGAACTGTGGTGTTGGAGAAGACTCTTGAGAGTCCCTTAGACTGCAAGGAGAGCCAACCAGTCCATTCTGAAGGAGATCAACTCTGGGATGTCTTTGGAAGGAATGATGCTGAAGCTGAAACTCCAGTACTTTGGCCACCTCATGCGAAGAGTTGACTCGCTGAAAAAGACTTATGCTGGGAGGGATTGGGGGCAGGAGGAGAAGGGGACGACAGAGGATGAGATGGCTGGATGGCATCACAGACTCGATGGACGTGAGTCTGGATGAACTCCAAGAGATGGTGATGAACAGAGAGGCCTGGCATGCTGTGATTCATGGGGTTGCAAAGAGTTGGACATGACTGAGCGACTGAACTGAACTGAAGTGAAACATATCCATCACCTAATTCCTATTTTTTCTGGCGAGAATGCTTACAATCTCCTCTTTGGCAAATTTTAAGTACACAACACAGTATTATTAACCATAGTCACCAGGCTGTACATTAGATCCTCAGAACTTACTCATCTTTTAACTGGCAGTATGTACCCTTTGACCAACACCTCCCTATTTCCCCCAACCTCTCACAAACACCATTCTACTCTCTGTTTCTATCAGTTTGACTCTTTTTTTTAGATCCCACACATAAGTGATGCCATACAGTATTTCTCTTTCCCTGTCTCCTGACCAATGCTCTTGACATGTAAATTTAGCATGCAAAACCCACAAGTGAAGTTAAAACACTCAAAGCAGGAGAAATTTACACTGGGTAGTCCCAAAACTCAGTGGTCTTTGACAGCTACAAGGTCAAGGCAGTTTTTCAAAGTGATTGTACAAAATTTGCATATAACAGAAAAACAGAATTTTAAGGAGGGCATTCAGTTATATTTGAGGTAATCAAAGTAGCAAAAATAATCTCCAAAGTCAGTATTTACTAGGCAAGTTGGGTTAAAATGATATAAAAGGCAGATCGTTTGGGCCAGTACATCTGCCTTTCTTGCACTTAAGAAAATTTGAAGATGAAGAAACTGTCTTTAAAAAAAAAGAAAAGAAAAGCCTCCTTTCCCACCGCCTTCTGCCAAACAGATTCTGTTGCTAGGTAAACAGAAGCTACCAACAATTTATGTACCAATATATATAGCAAATTATAGCTGAGAGGAAGCTTGCTAGCTTATGAAACAGATGGTAATTTGTTGTGACTCAAGAAAGAACAGGGTTTTGCCATGATGAACCCCTGCTAGTCTCTGACAATTTCACAGCCTAATAAACACTCTTGACTTTGTGTATTATGAAGCTGGATGAGAGTAGGATAACATAAAAAAAAAAAGGAACAATCGGAAGGAATGGCAGAGACGATGCTCTTTGAGAGTAGAAATTATGGGTTTTAAACTTTGTGTATAAATATGTGATAACAGTAGAAAGTAAACCAACACAGCTTGTAATATATCCCCTAGACTTGCCATCTGGGTTGAAGTCAAATTGAATAAGCCCAAGAACAACAACTTCACTTCTCTAGCACTATGACAAATTTCAGAAAGACTGGTCAAGCAATTAGAAGCAGGAATAAGACGGTGTAATCTTCTGTGAACCCCTGTAACTAGAGAATATATCCATGCTTATTAAAATTGTATCAAAAGAAATTTTGGCGAGTTAAGGCCCTTGCAATTCACATTTCTCATCCAAACTAAGTTAGTGTTTGTTTAATAAGCAACTGGTTCACAACTGGACTTCAACTGTCTCCCCACATCCTGGAACAAACTGTTGAATCACACTCAGATCCACACTGACATCTGCAGGTAATCAAAACAGGACTTCTATGAATTAATTTCAAGATGTAGATTCTTAAACCATTCACCACAGCAATGTGAGAACCCATAAAGCCTAAATACCCTGGAAGATCATTTCTTTAAAAAATACTCTCAATGTTTAAGTGCTTTCATAGACTAAAATATATTATATAGAGAGTATTAACTCAATTATCTAGAAAAAACCCACAAACATATAGTTATTTCCACCTGGTGTAATTATGGTGGTTTTCATTTTCACTTGAAATTTTGTATTCTGTTTCCCATTACTTTTCAGGTATTCTCCAGTTAGTGTATAGTCCTTTTACAATAAGCTATTGAAAGGCTGAAACCTCACTTTTAACCTCAAACCCCTAGTTGTCCCACTTCAATTTGTATTCACATTCATCAAAGCCTTAAAAAAAAAAAAAAAAAGCCCTGCAAAATGTTTTTCTGTTCTAAACTGCTGCTAATCAGAATCTTTATTTACATAGGCTATCAAAACTCCTAAAGATGCACAAAGATAAGGAGAAAGCAGATCTGTAGATTTTTCTATAGTGTCTTTCAACTGAGGGAAATTACAAAGTAATATTTATTGTATCAATTTATAATTACTGTATAAGAGAAAACAAGATCGATTTCTAAGACTGTCTGGCGGTGGGGGGGGGTCTGTTTTTCTGGGCTTGTAAAATCAATTGACTCATTAAAGTTCTGAGATAAAAAATCAACATTTGAAGAACGTCTTATTTTTACAAGTTGAAAATTAACTGTAATAGAAAAATATGTCCAGAATTTCTAGTGGTAGAAACAAAAAGACAACTGCTTAAGGGCTTGTTAACAAATTCAATCAATAGGCACTCAGAAACATGCAGACCTTCAACTTTCAAGTGTGTTATATTTCAAACATTTATTGAGATATTCATTTTTTGGTGCCTGGAATATATTTTCTGGAGGAATCGAAGTTATGATGGTTACAGTCCCAAATCAATTCACAAGAGTAAAGTTAAAATACTGTAGTTTTGCAACAAAATTGTTAGAAGTAGTCTTAGTAATAAGATCACAAAAATGTTGGAATGATTTTATTGATAAATTATTTTTCAATTTCCTTATTGTGGTACATGAGAGAATACTTATAGCAAGATAAGAAAGCCAGACTTTTTCTAGCACTTTAGACGTTAACATTTAAGTTTCCTTTAAAACTTGCAACATTAAAATTTTTTATTTTATGCTATTGGCCATACTTAAAGTTTTCCTTTAGTTAACAAATAGACACAAGAGGGAAATTAGGGAGAAAATTTTGGAAAGGAATTTTGATATGGAAACAAAAGAGGGGAGAGGGAACTAAAGAAAACATAGAGGTTGCCTCCACTTTATTCAGGAAAAGGCAATGGCACCCCCACTCCAGTACTTTTGCCTGGAAAATCCCATGGACAGAGGAGCTTGGTGAGCTTCAGTCCATGGGGTCGCTAGGAGTCGGACACGACTGAGTGACTTCACTTTCACTTTTCACTTTAATGCGTTGGAGAAGGCAATGGCAACCCACTCCAGTGTTCTTGCCTGGAGAATCCCAGGGACGGGGGAGCCTGGTGGGCTGCCGTCTATGGGGTCGCACAGAGTCTGACACGACTGAAGCGACTTAGCAGCAGCGACTTTATTCATTCATTTATTATTTATTAATTCATTCATTTGACTATTAAGTGGCAGGCCCGACTGGTAAATATAAGGACCAAGTAGTTCATTCATTCATTTACCCTCCCCCACCAAATGACCCAGACAGTCAGGTAGACTACATATTTCTTTAAAAGCATACTTGCATCTCTCAGCTGGTAAAGAATCCGTCTGCAATGAGAGAGACCTGGGTTTGATCCCTGGGTTGGGAAGATCCCCTGGAGAAGGGAAGGGCTGCAAGACCTTTTCAAACTAACACCCCAAAAAGATGTCCTTTTCATTATAGGGGACTGGAATGCAAAAGTAGGAAGTCAAGAAACACCTGGAGTAACAGGCAAATTTGGCCTTGGAATGCGGAATGAAGACTAATAGAGTTCTGCAAAGAGAATGCACTGGTCATAGCAAACACCCTCTTCCAACAACACAAGAGAAGAATCTATACATGGACATCATCAAATGGTCAACACCGAAATCAGACTGATTATATGCTTTGCAGCCAAAGATGGAGAAGCTCTATACAGTCAACAAAAACAAGACCAGGAGCTGACTGTGGCTCAGATAATGAACTCCTTATTACCAAATTCAGACTCAAATTGAAGAAAGTAGAGAAAACCACTAGACCATTCAGGTATGACCTAAATCAGATCCCTTATGATTATACAGTGGAAGTAAAAAATAGATTTAAGGGCCTAGATCTGATAGATAGACTGCCTGATGAACTATGGAATGAGGTTCGTGACATTGTACAGGAGACAGGGATCAAGACCATCCCCATGGAAAAGAAATGCAAAAAAGCAAAATGGCTGTCTGGGGAGGCCTTACAAATAGCTGTGAAAAGAAGAGAGGCGAAAAGCAAAAGAGAAAAGGAAAGATATAAGCATTTGAATGCAGAGTTCCAAAGAATAGCAAGGAGAGATAAGAAAGCCTTCTTCAGTGATCAATGCAAAGAAATAGAGGAAAACAACAGAATGGGAAAGACTAGAGATCTCTTCAAGAAAATTAGAGACACCAAGGGAACATTTCATGCAAAGATGGGCTCGATAAAGGACAGAAATGGTATGGACCTAACAGAAGCAGAAGATATTAAGAAGAGGTAGCAAGAATACATGGAAGAACTGTACAAAAAGATCTTCATGACCCAAATACTCATGACGATGTGATCACTAATCTAGAACCAGACATCTTGGAATGTGAAGTCAAATGGGCCTTAGAAAGCATCACTACGAACAAAGCTAGTGGAGGTGATGGAATTCCAGTTGAGTTGTTTCAAATCCTGAAAGATGATGCTGTGAAAGTGCTGCACTCAATATGCCAGCAAATTTGGAAAACTCAGCAGTGGCCACAGGACTGGAAAAGCTCAGTTTTCATTCCAGTCCCAAAGAAAGACAATGCCAAAGAATGCTCAAACTACCTCACAATTGCACTCATCTCACACACTAGTAAAGTAATGCTCAAAATTCTCCAAGCCTGGCTTCAGCAATACGTGAACCGTGAACTCCCTGATGTTCAAGCTGGTTTTAGAAAAGGCAGAGGAACCAGAGATCAAATTGCCAACATCCGCTGGATCATGGAAAAAGCAAGAGAGTTCCAGAAAAACATCTATTTCTGCTTTATTGACTATGCCAAAGACTTTGACTGTGTGGATCACAATAAACTGTGGAAAATTAGAAAGAGATGGGAATACCAGACCACCTGACCTGCCTCTTGAGGAAATCTGTATGCAGGCCAGGAAGCAACAGTTAGAACTGGACATGAAACAACAGACTGGTTCCAAATAGGAAAAGGAGTATATCAAGGCTGTATATTGTCACCCTGCTTATTTAACTTCTATGCAGCATCATGAGAAATGAGGGACTGGAAGAAACACAAGCCGCAATCAAGATTGCCGGGAGAGGTATCAATAACCTCAGATATGCAGATGACACCACCCTTGTGCAGAAAGTGAAGAGGAGCTAAAAAGCCACTTGATGAAAGTAAAGAGGAAAGTGCAAAAGTTGGCTTAAAGCTCAACATTCAGAAAACAAAGATCATTGCATCCGGTCCCATCACTTCATGGGAAATAGATGGGGAAATAGTGTCAGACTTTATTTTTGGGCTCCCAAATCACTGCAGATGGTGACTGCAGCCATGAAATTAAAAGACACTTACTCCTTGGAAGAAAAGTTATGACCAACCTAGATAGTATATTCAAAAGCAGAGACATTACTTTGCCGACTAAGGTCCATCTAGTCAAGGCTATGGTTTTTCCTGTGGTCATGTATGGATGTGAGAGTTGGACTGTGAAGAAGGCTGAGCGCCGAAGAACTGATGCTTTTGAACTGTGGTGTTGGAGAAGACTTTTGAGAGTCCCTTGGACTGCAAGGAGATCCAGCCAGTCCATTCTGAAGGAGATCAGCCCTGGGATTTCTTTGGAAGGAATGATGCTAAAGCTCAAACTCCAGTACTTTGGCCACCTCATGCGAAGAGTTGACTCATTGGAAAAGACTCTGATGCTGGGAGGGATTGGGGGCAGGAGGAGAAGGGGACGACAGAGGATGAGATGGCTGGATGGCATCATGGACTCGATGGACATGAGCCTGAGTGAACTCCGAGAGATGGTGATGAACAGGGAGGCCTGGCATGCTGCAGTTCATGGGGTTGCAAAGAGTTGGACACGACTGAGCGACTTAACTGAACTGAACTGAACCCACTCCAGTATCCTGGCCTGGAGAATTCCATGCACTGTATAGGCCATGGGGTCACAAAGTGCCCCGACTGAGTGACTTACACTTTCACTTTCCTGTGTATGAAGTTGAATATCTTTTCATATATTTAAGAAGCTCAACATTCAGAAAATGAAGATCATAGCATCTGGTCCCATCACTTCATGGGAAATAGATGGGGAAATAGTGGAAACAGTGAGAGACTTTATTTTTGGGGGCTCCAAATCACTGTAGATGGTGACTGCAGCCATGAAATTAAAAGACGCTTACTCTTTGGAAGAAAAGTTATGACCAACCTAGATAGTATATTCAAAAGCAGAGACATTACTTTGCCGACTAAGGTCCATCTAGTCAAGGCTATGGTTTTTCCTGTGGTCATGTATGGATGTGAGAGTTGGACTGTGAAGAAGGCTGAGCGCCGAAGAACTGTGGTGTTGGAGAAGACTTTTGAGAGTCCCTTGGACTGCAAGGAGATCCAACCAGTCCATTCTGAAGGAGATCAGCCCTGGGATTTCTTTGGAAGGAATGATGCTAAAGCTGAAACTCCAGTAGTTGGCCACCTCATGCAAAGGATTGACTCATTGGAAAATACTCTGATGGTGGGAGGGATTGAGGGCAGGAGGAGAAGGGGAAGACCGAGGATGAGATGGGTGGATGGCATCACGGACTCGATGAACGTGAGTCTGAGTGAACTCCAGGAGATGGTAGACAGGGAGGCCTGGCGTGCTGCGATTCATGGGGTCGCAAAGTCGGACACGACTGAGCGTCTGAACTGAACTGAACTGAATGGGACCACTGACATCATGTACCTCCTGATGTGATGCAATGAGAATCACCTATGTGGTATTCCTGCCAAAAATGTTTAACTAATCTAATGTTTAACTGAATCTAATTATGAGGAGACAATCTGACAAATCCAAATATAAGACTTTATACAAGACAACTGGCCCAGACTCTCTGAAATGAAATTTAGCCTCCAATTAAAATAAATAAATTTATATTAAAAAAGATGAAAAAAGTAGGGCAGCTGTTCTATTCTAAAGAAAACTAAAGAAACATGACAACTAAATGAATTTGCATGAACTCTGACCCTGAAGTTTGAACCCTTGATTGAAAAAAATTTGATAAAATAATATTATATAATTCACAGTCCATATTCAAACTTCCCAAGTTGTCTCAATAATTTCTTTTGATCTGCTGAGCCTGGTCCTGAATAGCAGAACCACCCAGCTTACCCGTAGACTCATGAGAATAAATGAACTATTTTAAAGTCACTAACGTTTCAGGGGGAAGGAGGGGAGATTACATCGTAATAGCTCATACAAATATGCTATTATATATGTAAATTTTGGAAAAAGGAATATATTGATTAATTTGTTTGCATATATGCAAACTTTCCCTATAAGGATACACAAGAAAATAAAAACAAGGTTGCTATGGGGAAGAGGAGCTATGGTGGCTGGGGGATGGGGGATGAAGACAAGAGAGAGACTTTTCATTGCCCACCCTTTGTACCTGTAGAATTTTTAAACATATAAATGTATTATCTTTTCAAAAGGAACATAATAAATGCACATACCCTTTGACTCAATAATTTATCACTTCTAAGACTCTCTTCTGCAGAAATACTTGTAGAAACAAAATAATATTATTTGTGTATACTAATAAATTATAAAGAACTTAAATGACCATCAATTAAAGGTTAACTAAATAAATTATGGAATGTTCTTATATGGGAATACTACACAATTGCTAAAAATGAACCCATAAATCATCATCCTGGTCAACATAGAAAATTCAAGACATTCTGAAGCACCCTCTAATGTCTGTATCTAGCCATTCACCCCCTTATAAGTTACTACAAACTGAATAAACCCATATAGCCATCACCTAGATCACACAGAACATTCCAGAACACTTGAAATGCCCTGAATGTCCACTTCTAGCCACTTGCCCTCTATGAATGATCACAAATGAAACCATGTAACCATCACCCAGGTCACACAGAACATGCCAGAGCATTCCACAGACCAGCCATTATAATAATTCATCAAGCTGAACACTTTTTTCTATGTATGTTATACTTCAATAAAAGCTATAAAATATGCACATGTATGTTATAAGCATGTTCACATATATATAGAAAGAGGTAATTAGGCATACAAATCAAACTATAAGTGAAAAGGCTGGGGGAGGCATTTATTTACTTCATATACTTCTATAAGGTTTAAACTGTTTATAATGAACTTTTCCTCTCATAATTTATAATTTTTAAATGAATGAAGAAAAACACTTCTTAAAAAAGAAAATAATTTAAAACACTACTATGAAATGTTAATTTTGTCTTAGAGGAGGAAATATACAACATTAGGATTATAAATTGTAGAATTCTTGACCCATTACTTACAACAGCCACAGTTCCCCCTCCTCTCAATCCAACCCCCATAGGTTCCAGAGGGAGATAAACACCTGAAGAATAGACTGAGACAAATAAACACTTTGCTAGCTCCGTCTTTCACCTCAAACTTCAGTGTAGTACCGAAAGGATTACACCAAAACTTTTTGCCCAAAGCAAGTAGACCTCAGTGACCCAATCTAGAAGCTTCTTTCTCTGAGGGCAACATTCTGATTTTAGCTTTGGAGGACTCACCTCTCCTTCAGTCAGAAGAGATCATTAAGGAAACAAACTGAAGGAAAACCACATCTAGGCAAGGCAAGAAACTATCCATTTAGGGAAGTTTGCCCAGGATTTTCCTTGCCTTAGCACTGAAAGTCCCCAGAAAACCCCTCAGTTCCAAGCAAGCCAGGACCTAGGAAATCAGCCCTCAAGCACTCTTTAGGTTTCTTCTCCCAGAACCCCAACTAAGTTTCCCTTAGGGTGGAGAGAGAAGTGAGACAGAAATAGACAGGCAAGAAGAGACCAAGGTGAGAGGGAGGTATCTTCTCAGAAGCTCCAGAAGTGCCCGACTTTTTCTTTCCATACTTCACAGAAGAGTGAGCAGAATCAGAATCCCAGAAGAGGCTCCAAAGAGGCACCCCAAAGAGCATCTCCCACAGATTTAACAGAGTTTAGCCTCTTCATACCAACAATCCCACACATCACTGTGACCTAATCCGTTCCTGGATCTAAGTTCTAATTTCTGATTTTACTTTGATGTTTCTTTAAGTAAACTTACTTTTTCTTTGTTATATTTATCTTTAAAATACATGTCTTTAAAAATATTATTTGCTAAGTTTATGTTAACTGAAATCTTCGCATTGCTTTTATAAATGGAAAGTTGGTATCACATGCCACAAACAGAAGGTCTATATTAGGTATATATGAATAATTATTACCTAAGCGGAGTACTCCTTGATGAAGATTCCTCATACAAGTTTTCCTCGGGAATGCCTAGAAGACAAGAAGCTTGATGCTCCTCCTAGAGGTGAGAGTGTGTGGTTAATTGCCTTAGGAGTTTCTTCTGGCTCTTTCTATAGGTTAGCCCTTCCCCTTCCCCTCACTCCTATGACTTTCTTTCATCTCCCTCTACAGGTTGAAGTGATTTTCTTACAGCTCCCTCTGTGAGTTAGAGTGGGGGGCGGGGGGGGTTAGCATGCAACAAAATTTTATTGAGTGACTATTATGTTTTAGATACAGCTCTGAGTATGCTGCTGCTGCTGCTGCTAAGTCGCTTCAGTCGTGTCAGACTCTGTGCTACCCCATAGACGGCAGCCCACCAGGCTCCGCCATCCCTGGGATTCTCCAGGCAAGAACACTGGAGTGGGTTGCCATGTCCTTCTCCAATACATGAAAGTGAAAAGTGAAAGTGAAGTTACTCAGTCGTGTCCGACCCTTCACGACCCCATGGACTGCAGCCCACCAGACTCCTCCGTCCATGGGATTCTCCAGGCAAGAGTACTGGAGTGGGGTACCATTGCCTTCTTTGTATATATACAAGGGAGCAAATGGGAACAATTTTTGTATTGCAATTGAGCATGGATGGGGAAAGAAAAGAAAGAGGAAGTTAGAAAATTTGGGCACAGACTATACTGTTCATCTCCATTTTCTAAACCCCCATATACTCAAAGCACTGCAATCAGAGTTTTGTCCCATTCACCTCATGAAAAGTACACTCATGAAAGTCTCTAGGGGACCTCCTAATTAACAGATCCAATGGCAAGTTTTCCATCCTCATCTTCAGTGACCCTGGAGATGACTCCCTCCTTAGCTTTGCTGAGAGCATTAGCTAGTTTTCTCCAGTGTTTCCCCCTACCCCTCTTGTCACCCCAGCTTTCCTTCAACCTGCCCCTTTAATGTTGATGCTTGCCAGGATTTTGTCCTTAACCAACCCTCTTCTCCATAAATCTCCCTTCTTATGTCTACACTAGGGCTTTCCTGATGGCACAGATGTTAAAGAATCTGCCTGCAATGCTGGAGACCCAGATTTGATCCTTGGGTTGGGAAGATCCCCTGGAAAAATGAATGGCTACCCAGTCCAGTACTCTTGCCTGGAGAATTCCATGGACAGAGGAGCTTTGCGGGCTACAGTCCATGGGTTTGCAAAGAGTCAGACATGACTGTGTGACTAACACTTTCACTTTCGTAGCTTCCTCCTACATAAGCTGCTGCTAAGTCGCTTCAGTCGTGTCCGACTCTGTGCGACCCCATGGACTGCAGCCTACCAGGCTCCCCCGTCCATGGGATTTTCCAGGCAAGAGTACTGGAGTGGGGTGCCATTGCCTCCTCTGCTACATAAGCTAAAGACTCCCAAATCCTAAAAGACAAGAGGTGCCCCTGTTTTTCTCTCCACCCCCATTTCTCATGTTAGCAAATGGCCCATATGACTGTGAGTGTGCCTTGGTCTCTTCTTGCCTATTTCCCTCTCACTTCTCCCTCCACCTTAAGTTTGTTCTTCGATTCAGCTTCAGTGTCACCCCTCCTGGGAAGCAACCAAAAGCCCAGACGAGGTTATGCTCCCAACACACTTTTACTTCCTTTGTACTCCCCAACACAGTTGAATCAGTGCTTTTAGTGGTCAGTGTACTTTTTTGTTGCTGCTAGGTTTTCTTTTTCTTTAAACTTTTTATTTTGTATTGGGGTATAGCCAATTAACAATGTTGTGATAGTTTCAGGTGAACAGTGAAGGGATTCAGATTCAGCCACACATATACACATATCCATCCATTCTCCCCCAAACTCCCCTCCCATCCAGACTGTGTACATTAGTGTACTTCAGTTTAATTCCACTAGGCTGGTCATCTTCAATATTGACTTCATCTGCACTTACAGTTCCCACCACAGGGTTCAATAAATACTTATTAAATTGATGAATATAAAAAAATCCATGAGTTGTAAACAGGTAAATGCAGAGGAAGGGGAGCTAGGGAACAATGTTTGGTGTGGGTGTGAGAAAGGGATATTTAAAACTTGAGTATTTAGAATTCTCTTCCCGTTCTCCCATAGAGGCAGCCAGGGCTGGCAGGGCTGAGGGGCATTAGGGTGACAGAGTCAGAAATTGGTTACATACAAAGAAATGAGCAATTAAATTGAGGATGAGAGGAAACAGGCTTGTCACTATTTGAGAACAGTTACAAATATGGATAGGACGGACACTGGAATGAACCTGGTAGTGCTGAACTGGAATCCGAGATGCTAATTTGAACTCGTGACCTTTAGTAGATGATCAAATACCCATATGTGTGTATATATAAATACACATGCATTATTTTCTCTGTATTGCATGTGTGAGTGCTCAGTGCTCTCAGACCCCATGGACTTTAGTCTTCTGGGCTCCTCTGTCCATGGGATTCTCAAGGGAAAAATACTGGAGCGGGTTGCTGTTGCCTCCTCCAGGGGATCTTCCCAATCCAGGGAATGAACCTGTGTCTTCTGCATCTCCCGCATTGGCAGAAACATTCTTTACCACTAGCACCACCTGGGATTCCCTCTGTATTAAGAGGACCTTTATTTATTTATATTATTTTTTGGCCATGTTGCGCAGCTTGCAGATTTCAGTTCCCCCATTAAGAATTGAACCCAGGCCATGGCAGTAAAAGCATGGAATCCTAACCACTAAGCCACAGGGAACTCCAGAGAGGGTCTTTAAACCATAACATCCAAGAAGTAGTGATTATACCCAGTGCCTATACTTTGGTAATTGTACCAAATATCATCCTCTATTAAAAGGAATCAAGGCTCCTTAGAGAAATGGCTAATCTCAAGGCAGGGACAAGGAAAGTATAAATTTGGGACATCTTATGCCAGAAAGTGAAACACTGCCCCTCAAATGACATAGTAGCCAGCTTGGAAGGACTCTCACTGTCCAAATCTGTTATGTGAATATCAAAATAATCATGGTTATGAATAATAACCCACTGACTAAAATGTAAGTCCACAAAGATCAAATAAATGGTGGAGAAGGGAAAGTTCTCCTTTACACTAGAAATGCCAAGTAAGTGTAGAAGGAATAATGGAATTTGAGTCACCACTGGGTAGTGATCATAACACTAGCACACAAGAAAGATCAATGGATACTGAAACTAGTGGGGCAAAGTCTGATGAGAAAATTGGATATGTATATAGTCTCAAAGTACCTCCACACAAAATATTTTACAAGTTTCAAAAGGAAAATGCTAACTGTACAGTGGAGAAATACAGCAGATATCTCCTTCACCAAAGGATTGACGATCACCAGTAACAGGACAAAGCGACACCATGGGCCTCCTGCAGTGATCTATTGAGAACACATTACCACTTCTGTGGTTATTTCTGCCCAAAATGCATAAACCTGAATTTAATAATGAGGGAATATCAAACCTAAATTGGACATTTTTCAAAATAACTGGCCAGTACTTCTCAAAACTATAAGGATCACAAAAGACAAAGAAAGACTGGGGGACTTACAGATTGAGGGAGACTAAAGACACAATGACTAAGTGTAACACATAACCCTCAGCTGAATCCTAGGCCAGAAGAAAACTTTTTTCCTCGCTAAAAGAGCCTTACTGGGCCCAAAGGCAAAATATGAACAGGGTCCGTATACTAACTGGGATGGTTTTGTATCAAGGTTAATGTCATGACTTTGAAAGTAGAATGTGATTACATAGAATGTCCTCATCTTCAGGAAATTTACAATGAAGCACTTAAGAGTAATGGGGTATCTTATCTATAACATTCTCAAATGGTTCAGAAAAAAATGTGTGACACACACACATACATAAAGTGTGAGGAATAAAAACTAATGTGGTTAAATATCAACAACCAAGCAATCTGGATGAAAAATATATGGGAGTTCTTTGGGATACTCTTGCAGCTTTTCTCCAAGTGTGAAATAAAATACTTTATATATTAATATTTTTTAAATACTGAAAAGAAAATTGAGTGTTTAAAACCCGAGTCATGCATGAAAGGCTTTTATTTTTGCCTGTCTTCCCACCCCCATCTTGTTCCAAAAACAATGCAGAGTCTTATGAATATGTAAAAAAATAAGATAAAATAAATCCAAAACAAGTAAGAAATATGTGTGGCCTTGGCAAGAGCTTTCTAAATTGTCAAATTCTACAAAATGCTCTTGAAAATTTGACAGATTATGTGGAGAGGTTTCTCTTTGTTTTGGGAAACAGCCCAAATTTCAAAACAGCTATTAGTTCTTTTGTTTTCTTGATATCCTTTTATTAAAAATTTCTCTGCAATCACACACAGAGAAAGCAATATTGGGATATGGAGGCAGAGAACAGTAAGAATAAAAGAAATAGGCTAAAAATTTTACAGAATTTTATGCATGTGTACACAATTTATTAATTTTGCATTCTAAGATATACACAAGGTCAGCATTTCACAAAACTTATTATTATTCCAAAAGCAGTTATCATGAAACACAGTGATTATATAAGTCAATCAAGCAAAAAGAGCATCTATTAAATTTTCTTATCATGTCATCTCTTATACTTATTTTCAAATAGAAGCTTGAAACATGATACAGTATTAGAATAGGAAGAGAGAATTTTACTTTATAACAATGATCACTTTCCAAATATTAGACTATATATAAAAATAAAGTACTGTCACCAAAGCTCATCTGAAGGCTAGCATCTCTATCTTTTATTTATTCCAAAAACAACCCCTGCAGAAACTTAACTTTCTAGTCACTTTAAATGATAAAAATGAACCTTGGCTTAAATAGTAAAATGAATCATCTTGCTTCCTAGTTCTCAAACCAGTGGAACAACTAATTTCATTTTCCTATCCCAAGTCTACCCCACCACAGAATTTCAGAAACAAATTTAAATATCATTACATTCTAAAGGTTACGTTTCAAGAGTCCTAAATTAGAGCCAAAAATGATGGCTAAAAGTGTCCCTTAAGGCAAAGAAGACAGTAGAGAGAAGGTGGATAAATATCCTATAGGAGAAAACCATCTCTCAGTATTATATAGGCAGAAACTCTTAACATGGTTTTTCATAAACAGAATAAACATATTGCATACTATTGAAGTAATTTCTCTTTAAAATGGCATCCTAGAGAACAATCTTCATAATATATACATTCATGTTAAGTTTGAAGGATTATGGATTTTGCACAGGTGAAAGCCAGTATGAGAGATAAAGCCATTAATGGCCATGATGGTGGTTATCACAATTTAAACAACACAGCTAATGCTGTAACAGAATTACTTACTGCAAGCTAAGTGATGGTTTCTTATAATTCAGAGAGAACAGGCTTCCCTTCGAGCCCTACGGTATTACTAGTCTGTGAGCACCCTCAAAGTACATTATCTTCCTTTAAAATTCAAGGATCTTTGCCTTCAAAAGACACAAATGCAGTAGTTTTCATTTCTTACATTCATTTAAAAATGGAATATTATGGTCCTAGCAGGCAAATTTGCATGTCAAATACCGACAACCCAACCACGATGTCTGAACACTGTAAGAAATCTACAGACATTTTGCACAGTTTTAAATAATAAATAACACAGCAATAGATTACACTCAGGTTTTTAAAACAGCTCTATCGCGATTTTCCTCTTTTAAATGTTAAATAACTTATGGTACTGCACATTTACTATCATGTACACTGTTGACAGCTCAAACAGCTTCTTAAAAGCAGAATGCACAATGAAACTGACTGGTAGCTCCTAAAAGCTTCCTTGACCTTTCATTAAACTGGATTCTGATTCTGGTGGCAACACAACAATCAAAAGACAGTCAACAGGACCACTCACCACACGACAAAAACAAACGACTCTAATGACAAAAAGTAGTCAGAAAGAAGCAGCAATAGAAACAATATGTAGCAATCAGACACATAAAGCCCGTTTTCTACCCTACCTTATGATAAATAGCTTATAACAGCACAACATTGAACGCCAAGGCCCTTCAGGCCTCCTTATACCACCAGAGACAAGCTGTCAAGCTCCATGTATGCTTTTCTACATAGTGGTTTGTATGTAAATAACATTATTCATTCATTTGTAGGTGCTCCACACATCTGGTCAAGGCAGGAATTTCTTCTCCTTGAAAACACCACCTAGAAACATTAACAATATTTTATATATTCCTTAGGGCAACAGGTTTGAGGAGAACAATATCAACTGGGGTAGATAAGTCATAAGAAGCTGTGGTGACTAAATCCAGCATCCTGTAAGTCTGTTTACATTCTCAGCACTATAATCAATCCTCACATCCTATACTCCAATAGCAAAGAAGCGATATGGAGAGTAATGAGAGCAACATGTTTTTTCCCTCTGTGAGAAATGGCAAGGAAGCGGGTCAAACAGGAAAGGAAAACAAAATAATGTACTTCAAGCTGATGCAGAAAAATAAAAATTTAATATCATCAAAAGCAATTAATGTAATATTGTGAGGTAAAGAGATTTGAGACTTATGTAGTCAAAGAGAACAACAACAACAAAAATCTCTCAAGCAAGAGAATTTCTGATCAACTCCAGCTGTCATGTCACTGCTGAGGAAAAGAATCATTATCGAAAATACATATTAGTGCTTTCCTTAAACTATAGACTCTAAAATAGGTGCTCTTTGAAGCACTGAGAAATTATATATATATATATATATGTATATGTATATACTCTAAGCAATCAAAAATGAGTATTTGAGATTTCATTACTAGCTCAAAATGAGATCAGCGTAAAGAAACATAAGTAAGGTAATTACACTTGTAAAATCAAACTTTAGAGAAAAGTGGTGCCAAAACATAATGGCATCAAAATGGTTTAGATCAGTAACACTTTAATCCTCATTATGGATCAAAGTTCTCTGCGTTCCTCCCTGAATATATTATGCAGGAAACAGCAGTTAGAACACTGAATCAGAAATGGGTAAGTCACTTGGGTGAGAGATCATCCATCAAGATGAACGGAGAGCATGAATTGGAGCATGCTACTGGAGCGTCTGCGGTTGTGCTGCCTTTAGCCAGCGATTCTGAGGACAAGCCACTGCCGCTATTACTGCCATCCAAAATATCTGAACTGAGGACAAAGCAAAAAGAATTATAAGCAGATGCATCTATCAGGGTAGAGGCAAACATAACATGCAATGACATGGTTTCAAGGACTCATGGATCAGTACAGCATTGGTAAATCATAAAAAGCATGAAAGCAACAGCAAAACTACACAATGTCCTATGTTCAGATACCTGAGAGAGGACAATGTCACAGCCCAGGTCAGACACTCAAGGCTCTTTATTATTTGGGTGTTCTCCTGGAGGCACTGGAAGGTCCAATTACCAGTAAGTGTTCCTCTGGATGTGTCATGGTTTCTGTGAGGGAGTTCCCCTACCTTCAGTTCACGAGATTTCTACCCTTGTATTTCTTTTTAAAATCATTTTTATCTTTATATTAATATTCTTACCTTCCTATCAGCCTTCGAGTAAGAGGAATGGTTACTCTTGGAGGTACCCTGGACTGTTGGAAGTATTCTAGCAAGTATACTGTTTCACTGTCCCTTCATTCCCGAACCATCTTTCAGCTGCTCTGGATTTTGTCACTTCCCCACTCTCAAGAGGTCCTAGATTCAAAGAGACATTTTTTTTCCTACTCTCCTTCGTCATTTGCCTTTTATGTTCTTCTGATTTTATGAATTTCTTAGACTATTTCCTTTCTTCTCGTTTTCAAAACATAAACGTCTCCCTCCTATTCCTAAAAGGCTCCTTTCTTTAATTCCTTCAGTTACCATCCAGTCAAGTATTTACATGGAATGCTCTGGATCTGTGGTCTCAATACCCTCACAGACTATTTGCCCCTTTAATCCCAATAACTGGCTTCTACTCCTCTCCTTCCACTTCTGATTTTATAAATTTCTTAGACTATTTCCTTTCCTCTCGCTTTCAAAATGCAAACATCTCCCTCCTATTCCTAAAAGGCTCCTTTCTTTAATTCCTTCAGTTACCATCCAGTCAAGCATTTACATGGAATGCTCTAGATCCATGGTCTCAACACCCTCACAGACTATTTGCCCCTTTAATACTGATAACTGGCTTCTGCTCCTCTCCTTCCACTAAGACTCCTGATCTGGGCATCAAGAGCCTCCAGAACCCAGTTGGGGGATACCTGACCCATCCGGTCCAGGCGACCATGGGTCCCAACAATCAAGCTCACCTGTGTCATGAATCCAGCTTCAGACTTTAGCAGCCACAATTCACAGCCCTCACAGTCTGATCTCAGGCTGCCCTCCTAGCTGTGACTCCTGTCAATCCAACAAGTAATCTCTATGCTCTAGATTTGGCCTGAATTCACTCATTTCACTTCTCCTAATATTTACTGAGTACCTGCCAAGTGCAGAATATATGCTAGATATCAGAAATACAAAGGGATATAAGACACACATGATCCCTGCCTGCACTAATTTACAGTATAGTACAGGAGATGCACATTTAAATAACCATACTAATAAGTATATAATTCGAATTTGTGATCAAAGCAGGAAAAGATGCAAGGGGTTCTTAGAGTATATAACATGGGTAACCAGATCTAATTTGGAGGAATATGGAGAAATGAGGGTCCCTCAAAGTGATATTTGAGCAGTCATCTGAAAAATGAGTAGGCATTAACTGGGTAAAGTTGGGGGAAGAAGCATAGGTATGCCTAGGAGCCAAAAGCAGGATACTGTCGCTACAGCACAAAGAGCAAGAACATGATGAGAGAAAGCTGGTGAGGGAGTCAGGCAGTTTTAGGATCTACACAGACATACTTTTTATTTTTTAAATTTTTGCCCCTGCCACGAGGCTTGTGGGATCTTAGTTCCCTGACCAGGAATTGAACCCAGGCCCTTGGCAGTGAGAACACAGTCCTAACCGCTTGACCACCAGGGAATTCCCATACTTTTTATTTTTGAAAAGGAAACAAAGCAAAGGATTGGAGAAGGAATTGTGAATCAGCCAAGTATGGGTTCTAGTTTAAGTTTGATCACTAGCTACTTTGCAAAAGCCCATCCTGATCTAATTGTTCTGAGACTAAGCATTATGACTTTAATAGTAATGTTTCTATAAATTTCCAAATTAATATATTTCCATTGTTAAATAACCTATGGTTCATTTGGAAGTTTCTGGGCTCTGTACCACCCTTAATAAAATGTAACTTTCCCTAACCCAGTTTCTCTACTCTTCTAGTTTCCTTCAAAATGTCCTTTTTTTCTATTGCTTGTGGATTGTTTTCAGGTGGAAACAGAATACAAATAGCCTTTGGAAAAGTAAAAATAAAAATGGAAACAGTATATTCCACAGTCCTCCTACTCTATGCTTACTGCTGTCAAATGCATCATTAATAATACCACTTTTAAGTAATAAGTTTGGAAAATTTAGCTGGCTCTAGTATTTTTTTCAACCAAATGGCAAAACGGGTCTAAAATATGAAATTATTCAAAGTACTGAAAAAAGTTGCACAGATAATCTAAGACATTGGAAAATCAAAAGACCTTTATATTTGCCTTTGGAACATATGTGATTTTTCCTCCTGCAGCATTTTGCCTAGACTAATATTAAAATGAATTTACTTTCCTAAAGCACATATTGGCTGGGAAGCCAAAGGACATGCTCTCTGCTAGTTGGCAGGAAGAAACAGGCTTGGATTAACATTTGGCCACCAAGCAGATAATCTGAATATAAATACTTTCTTATTCTAACCAGACTGATGGTGTGCCCTGGGTTAAAAGATTCCATTTGCAATAAAACCTGCTTGCTTGGTGAATCTGTATTCATTCAAAACACAGAACATGACTCATGCTGTGAAATCTGGTCTTCTGACATTGTTGATTACCTTAAAGAAATAAAGTAATGGGGTCGTTTACCAAAAAAAAAAAAAAGAGTCTGAACATTTTACTTCATACATTTTTTTTTAGGATTTTCTTCTTTGGTATTAAGTATAAACATATATAATTTTGTTTCACTGACAAAGAACAGCATACTTGCATTTTGTCTACAGTGCAACTTAGATTCAGAGCCTGGTAAACCTTTAACCAGATATTTTCACTAAACTAAAATCCAGTTTCTCTTCTAAGTAACCTGGCACTACTATACATGGTCCTAGAAGCGGTGACTACAGGTCACAGATTACACATTATTAATATATTCACAAGCAAGGCTTATGTGATTTTGCAATCCATAGAGAGAAGACTGTACAAAAGTGATTTTCAGTGTCTGCTGTTAAACCTTCTACTAGGGCTTCAGAAGCAAAATGTATGGTCCAATTTAAATTTCTCTTTTTATTCCCCAGTTTAAGCTCTGGTGGAGGTGCTAATGAGCCTTAGACTAATGGCCCAAAGCCAAACAACAGCAGGAAAGCAAAGGACCTAAATAATTCAAATTGGATATAAGAATACATGAAACGAAAGTAAACTAATTCATTCCAGCCACTGACTATACAAATTGAGGCACTATTTGAACCATACCACCAAAAATATTTATGACTGTTAAAGTAGTGCTGTCTAAAAAGCTAAGGAAGAAAGTGAAAAAGCTAAGGAAGAAAATGAAAAGCTAAGGGAATCATTAAAGCATTCAATGATAAAGTAACAACAAAACTGGGTTGTCCAGTGTGACTCATGCTACTATCCATCTGGCTGAACCACTCTGAACCTTGACCAGTCAGTAGACTGGGTTCTGTGAGACCAATGGCAGGCAGGTAAATGTGTTAGAAATCAGCCATAGCCCACCAGGCCCAGCACAGATTTTAGCATAAGGTAAGACTACAGGGCATCCCCTGACCCCTTGCTGGGGGTTAACCTGGTCCACAGTGTATGTTCTCAGGTCTCTACTAGCTTACCTTATGAAGACCCAGCATTATCTTGCTATATAACCTCTATATTTTTAAGATCATTTAAATATGATCATTTCCACTGTCACTTTGGGGACAGGAGTTTAAAAGTATCAGCACATAGGGATGTAATGTACAACATGATAAAGATGATTAACACTGCTGTATGTTACAAATAAAAGTTGTTGTGAGTCAAATCCTAAGAGCTCTCATCAAAAGAAAAAATTTCTTTTTCTATTTCTTTAATTTTGTATCTATAGGAGATGATGGATGTTCACTAAACCTACCATGGTCATGATTTCATGATGTATATAAACCACATCATTATACGTACACCTTAAATGTATACAGTGCTGTATATGAATAATACTCAATAAAATGGGAAGAAAACATTTTTAATTAAAAATACTCTTTAAACACCCCAAACAAAAAGTATCAGCACAGAAGTGTAAGCTACTCACATAAACAATCTTCAAGTATAATGTAAATATTTCTATCATCAAATCACAATTAAAACTTATTCTTTGCACATGTCATATTTTCACGATAAATTTTTCTTGCCATGACACATAGAACATTAAAAATACTATTAAAAATTACTAAGATAAATCTAATGGAAAATATTTTTTTAAAAATCATAAAGGTAAGTCAGCAGTCATGTTAATACTAAAGCACTGGGCAAGAAATTTCATGGGAGGCTTTTTCCTTTTGGTAAGAGAAACAGAGTATCACATAATCTTCACTACATGGTTAGCAGCTCTGAAAACACCTTTATTTTACACAGCATGCCACAGACACTTTTATTCTCAAAAGAATGAGGAGCAGAACAAGAGTCCCCAGCATGCAAAAAGAATCAAAGCACCATGCAAAGGTGTACTTCCGAGGTACAGTCAAATTCTTTGATGTTCATAAGGACTAAATGCAGAATGACATAATCCTTGCCTTGTGGTGGGCAAAGTTCCCCAGATTTGGTCGGCAAAGACTGCACAATCTTTAGTAAAAGTACATATGGGGAGGGTGGTGGGAGGGGGTTCAGACTGGGAACTCATGTACACCCGTGGCGGATTCATGTCAATGTATGGCAAAACCAATACAGTATTGTAAAGTAAAATAAATAAATAAAAATAAATAAATAATAAATAAATGAATATACCCAAACAAACAAAAAAAAAGAAATAAAAGGATATCTACCATTCCTTTGCACAGCAGTTGGAACACTGGACACCAACTCCATATAGGTCCATACTCAAACTTCTCATTTAATTTATATTTCAAAAATATAAAATTTTACAGATCATTATATAAACTTTAAAGTTTTAAAACCTATCTCTTCTTTGTGGAATGGGGCAGGGAACAAACTATAATGACTGAAATGTTGAGATAATACCTGCTAACAATCTGATACCATTTCTTCTCTAAAATGTATAAGAATGGTTTCCTTTAGTTATCAAGTAGATTGTTATCCTTGGCAGCAGAAACAAGAACACAGTTCCTGTCTCTGTCCTCATTTCTAAGAATATGTCTGATCAATGAAACTGCTTTTAAGAGATAGGAATAAAAATTTTCTGCAAAAGCAGAACCTGATTTTTACATATCATGAATAACTCATTTTTAATTCTCTTAACTATAGACATAAATGTCAGCAATCTCAGCATACAAGGTGTTCCAGAAGTCTTAGAGCAATTGTCAGCTTTAATATCCTCAGAAGTCCAGATGCTACAGACTTACTAAAAACACCATTTGAAAAGTTTATAATCACCTAAATATCTTTGATACTGAGTTTTGTGAATTTTGAGTTAAATTTCTTTTAAAAATTACGTGAGCTATATGTTGGCTTATTAGCACTCTATGAGTAGCCATGAATAAAGCAAACCTCTTCAATGTAAGGTGACACTTTTATTTTTTTTTTTACTGTTTTAGATAATTTGATTACTCCAAATTTATGACAGTCTATTAACCAGAAATTTTCTACTACTATTCCCTGTAAGCAAAATTGTATTGGGTCTGTTTTCATTAATATTCTTATTAGTCCCAAATATGCCCATTTACTTTGCAGTTAAAATTTTTACTATCATTATCACTTATTTATGTTTGTGTTATAAAGGTAGGCATTACTAAAATACAGCATTGTGCATTGTTCTTTAAAAATCTTAGTTCTATAGGAGATGGATATTCTAAGAATAGTCAATTCTTGGCTGTTCCACTCCTTGTTCTTTAGCTGTGAATCATCTATGTTATCTCTTTTTATCTTCTCCCTTTTGCCTGTACATTATTCTTTGACATTCTAACAAAGTCAGTTAATAATGGAAAAGAGGCATCCAGAGGCAGTACTTTTTGTGTTTACAGAGCAAGAGTGCTGATGTTCCCAAGACTCCCACAGCCAGTCACACGTCCAGAGGACAGAGGTGGTAGCAATAGAAACAGAAGCCTCACAGGAGTTCCATGGTAGCCTAGTGGTTAGAATTCTGGGCCTTCACTGCTGCAGCCTGGGTTCAATCCTGGGTCAGGGAACTAAGATCATACAAGCCATGTGGTACAGCCAAACAAACACAGAAGCCTCACAACAGTCACCATCACAGACAGCTTAGATTGTGCTACTCAGAGGAATAAACATCTGAACAAAAGGAGAGGACCCTTGGTAAATAACATACATTCTCTTTTCCTTCCTTACTTGTGTGAACTTGTTTCATGGCATTGAGCACAGTCACCATATGACAATATTGAAAAACAAAAATCACCTCACCCTGTATGTTTTTAACTTGGTGAATGCTTTCTTATCTTTTAATATGAACTTGGTTACTTGGTTAGTAACTGGGTAAGCAAATCTATTTATAATGTCATGTGCCTATATTAAAACCTACTTTACCATAAAAGTGATATGCAGTTTCCACTCAGTATAGAATTTCACCTGCTAGTCCTCTCAACAAGCTTTTGAAGTTTTCTCTTTGCAATCATCTAAATACCTGGAAAGGCAGTCTATACCAAAATTAGCACACTAAGCTACCAAAGACGGACAGGGATGAGAGAGAAGAGAGAGTGTAGGGCTGAAAATAGCTAGAACAATCTAAAAGGCATGTGTTCCAAGGTTAGAACAGTACTGATCAATGAGTCGAATCAGCCAGAATAATCTGTGACTTCTTGATGAACAAGAAGCAGAGGTTATCTTAGACAAAACAACAAATAAGTGATTGGAAAGCAATAATTGTCAGTGTGTATAACTTATAAGTGGCTTACATACATCTTCCATTTAGAGGACATCATTCTTTTAAAGTGAATGCCCTCTGGGGCTCTTTTTAAAAATCCTTAGCCGTAAAACTCAAATCAAAAAGTTCTGAAAGGCTCTGCACAATTGCATCTACAACACAGGTACTCAGCAAGTTGATGGAAGGGAGCTTCTCTGGCGGCTCAGACAGTAAAGAATCTGCCTGCAATGCAGGAGACCTGGGTTCAATCCCTGGGTGGGGGAAGATCCCCTGGAGGAATGCATGGCAACCCACTCCAGTATTCTTACCTAGAGAATTCCATGGACAGAGGAGCCTGGTGGGCTACAGTAGTCCATGAGGTCACAAAGAGTCAGACATGACTGAGCAATTAACACACATACACATGCGTGTGTGCACACACATACACATACACACACACACATATACACAAGTTGATGGAAACGTACTGAAAGATTTCCAAATATCACCTGGCCACTGCTATAATCTCTTCCCCTTCCTCCCAATACAGGCTGGAATCCAAGTACTCAACTTTGGCTATAGGAAAAGAAGTTAACTTTGCACAAAAACAGCGAAGAGCCTTAAGCTAAACTTCTAAACTCAGGTGAGTCAAACTAAAAAGAAGTTATGTGAACAGACCATAGGAATCTGGAAATGTTACTATTTAAGTGAAACCTTAGGACTGTGACAGAATACCCCAAAATATTCAAAAAAGATTTTATATCAACAGATAGTGCTATTTAGAAAATGACCTGCTTAAGAAATGCTGGTGTTCTCTGCTAAGTTAAAAGGACAGAATATTGGCTTGGCCAAAAACTTTGTTTCAATTTGTGGGAAAACCCAAATGAACTTTTTGGGCAATCCAATACAAAATGCAGGCAGAGCAGTTATAATCAAGGCACACTACCCAGGACAGCCCAGAAACTCTTTCTCATGCCATCCAGCTACCGACACATTCCCGTATCAACAGCAACTATTGAGAGGCTGACCTAACAGGAGCTAGGCAGGAAAGTGAAGATGTCAAAAAGGTACACACACTTCCAAAGGTAGTACTGACTTTCAAACAATCTAGTTTCTTACACTGCCTACACCTCCATGGAGATTTCACCTCTAGGTAGCATGGATAAAAAGCTGAATATATTTTACATTACTCCAATATACTTTTGCTATGGTTCTTTTCAAATACATCATCCCTTCATATCTTTGGGGTTTTATTTCATTTTTTACCATGAACTGAGATCAGACAATTGTGCAGCCTCCGGAGACAGCATATTGGTGGTGCCTTGGAAGAGCCTCTTGGGCTGGCTTTCGGTCTCCATTTCACCTAAAACAGAAAGAGGTGATGCTACCATAATGTGATTTTACAGATATAGGCTTGCTGCTAAAATGGGGTGATCTTTGTGTGACCAAAGATCAGAATACTTCAGGCTGTTACTTGAAAGCTATTTTTCTATGTGCTTTAATGTAGAAGAAATACACTGCCACATAAGCTCAACTAAAAAGTCAACAGCCCTAAAAATACCTTCTCATTTATTGTACATAGCATGCTGTCCACATAGTCAATTTCTTTAATAGAAGAGTAAAACACTGACTTCATTAGGCAAAATGAATCAAGACTAACCACAACAGAAAAAAACTATCCCCTAATAGCTGAAGCTCCCAGTGAATAACAATTTATGCTAGATGATTAGTAAAGACTCTTGATTTTATATATTTTAATATCAAAACATTTCCTGAGATGAAGTCAAATGGACTCTAAAGTATGCAGGCTGATAAAGAACATACAAATCCAAGATTGCTTTAGGCTACTTAGTGAAAATGAAGATTAGAAAATATACAAGTTTAAAAGCACATCTGTAATTAAAAGCAATTACTAATTAGTTCACAAAATTAATGCTATACTGGCTACTTCAATCCTGTAGATTTTCTCAGAACTGCAGATAGAAACACTTTACACTGGAAGAAAAAACACTTAACATTTTGCCGTGGGAGACCAAAGCCTAACAACTCTGAATTAGACAGAAAAAGCTCCTTTCCAAATAAGCTATGATTTAAAACACATACACACCTTGGTTTCAAAGCTTTTTATCTGAGCTTTAAAATCAAACATTAAAGACAATTTAATTCATGGGCTTATCTATACTCCATTAGGAAATTAGCAAGCATGAACCTAAACCTCTACAAAAGTCTTATGATGGAAAAAGATCAAGGAAGAACAAACACAACATTCATTTTCTCCCCATATGATTAATTAATTCATATTATCTTTCCTCTGGAGCTATCCTGAAAATTACTGAAATCCAAGAAAGGTTATATTTTCATTTGCTTTTTCCATGCTTTAATATGCAGCTTTTCAAAGCTGCTGCCAGGCTTTTAACACTTCATTAGCAAAAGACTTTAGCCCTTTTGAGCAAAGAATCCCTCCATCTGCTGGTATATTTTGGAATAGCTTTGAAATGGAACAATCATATTAAGCTCCACCAACTTCCTATAATATATTTAAAATTAATACTAATAACAATACTAGCTTCAATTTCTAAGCTTTACTTTCACATCATAGCTCCTGAGAAGGTTCTTAGGACTGTAAATAATCCCTTGCAGCATTAAGGAAAAAGACTATTTATTTATAAAGTAAAATCTATTCACTAAATATAAATCCTGTCACTGTATCAGCATCTGTTCCCCAGAGCACACCATCTTTAATTTTAAGTTGTCTGAAATATAGCACTTTTGAATCTGTGTATGATACTACTACTGGAAAGTTTTCACCAAAGCCACAAGTATCAGTTTACCTAACATTAGAAGAGTTGATTTGTTTACTAGCCCTGGAGGTGATCTGCACACACACACAAAAACTTACTAAATTGCTTTTTTAGAATTATCATTAAAATTCTCATTTAAAATGACATCCAGCACTTGCAATCATGTTGTTATATCCCCAGGAATAATGACTAAACTCGTGTTAAATTTCTTTGCCTTTCTTTAAATAGACTCCATTGGGTGCCCTCTATAAGCATCTAAAACTAGCACTGAGTGAGATCATTTTCATTTAGTGCTTTGTGGTTTAAAATAATGTAATTAAAAAAGCACCCCTTGGGAGTTTGGGGTTGGTAGATGCAAACCATTACATATAGAATGGATAAACAACAAGGTCCTACTGTATAGCACAGAGAACTACATTCAATATCCTGGAATAAACCATAATGGAAAAGAATATAAAAAGAATATATATATGTGTATAACTGAATCACTTTGCTGTACAGCAGAAATTAACACATTGTAAATCAACTAGACTTCAATTAAAGCATAAATTAAAAGAAAAAAAGAAAGTGTATTTCTTATAAACCACACACACACACACACAGAGCACTCTATTATCAAAAACCCTACAGAGACTTGAATGGGAGGCTGTTGTGTTTGGCAAGCTATCATTTGGTGGTGGCTTATATTTGAGCATACAGCATGTGTATGGACTTATTTGCTATGACATTAACACATACTACTGCAACATATCAACGTATCTCTTTTATATTCAGATTGCTGAGAGGCAAAATTTCTCAAATATATATTGATTATATGAATACACAAATAAGACTCAGTTATGAAGTGTAAAAAAATACACACAATATCAAACAACTAATTCCTACAATTTAGAATCAGTAAAGCATACATTGGAAAAGAACATTGCACTATTTCTTTAGAAAAAAAGGAGTTAAGCTTTGAACTAATTTCAGACAGAAACTGTTAATTTGTAATTCAAGCTGGACTATGTTTAACAGCAGAAGGGTGATGCATACCTTTTCTTTTAAGAGGAGCAAGAACACTGGGCCTAATGCACTTGATTGGACTCTGGCTTCTCCTGCTTTAAAGAACAAACAGGATAACAGTAAGTACTTTTGGCAAATCAATACAATTTATAGCCATATAGGGAGAAATGGACAATATCTGTGTTGTAGGTTGAGTAATTGAAATGCCAATACATGATCTGACCTGGCATATGACAATCTGGAATAACATGGCATTTTAAGCCATTTTAAAAACTCATTTCCTAAGACAAAATATCCACAACAGTTGTTGTTTTTTAAAGATAAATCTTATAAATAAGCTATTTGGGATTTTGACTGGCCTAACATTTTTTTCTTACTTTTTTAAAGAATACATTTCCATATGCATGAAATGTAAACTGAACATAAACTGGCACTATGTCTCAAAAATTAAATATGGTAAAATGTTAACAGTTGAATATATAGGTGGTAGGTATATAGACGCTCACTGTGAAATTCTCTCAGCTTTGCTGTTTGAAATTTCCATAATAAAACGCTGAAGAAAAAGTTCACCAGAGAGACAAATTTAACGACCAGCCTTTCATCTACATTGAAAAAGCAGGTTTACTTACGTGGAAAAGCGTCTTGGGCTAGGAACAGGACTTGGTGGTAGCCCACTGCTGCTCACAAACATCTGCAAGGATGGTGAAAAACATTGCTAGGAAAAAACATATATTAAATAGTTCTAGTATTCCAGTTTTCAAAAGATTCTTCTCAAAATGACAAAACCAACATTTTAGAACTACTTACCTGTCTCTCATATATATTTATGAGAGAACAGATGGATGGATAGATAGGGTGACAGATTTTTTTCTCAAATTACTACCATAGACTTCAATTAATTTTCCTTCCAGTCATTGAATTCATCAAAAATTAGGTGATTTGTGTTTGTGTATTGTGCATTTTAGAAAGTAATCAGCTCAGTGTGTGAAAGAGTTAATATCTCATCAGTGGACCTACCTTTCCAAATCCTCTGGTGGGTGATGGTGCTGGAGAAACAGGAGTGAAGTCAATCCTTTTAGGAGAATATAATTTCTCCTGCTTGTCAAAATCACTATCACTCTGTAAAAAGAAAGTGTTATTTCCTCATAATTCACAAGTCAACACATCACTGTTCTTTACTACACAAACACACCTACGCTTTTACAGATATACACTCCTAAAAGTTGTAATTTCATATTCTGGTGGGAAAGCAGAGAACAAATGCTGAATTCAAATTTGCAAACAGGAGGACCAAAAGTGAATGAAGCCAATAAATAATACAGTGGGCTCTAGAAAATTAAAAAAACAAGCAGATATGTGAAAACTTTACCAGGCTTAAGCTCTCATCCCATGACTGGCTTATCTGCATTGCAGTTTGCACTTCTCTAAAAAAGACAAAAATCAACAGCCATCAGAGCTTGTAAACAAGACATACCTTAGGCCACACCCTGTTCTTGTGAAGCACTAACCTTTCATGCGCAGTTTCTCTGTTCATTATGTCTATGCCTTCCTCCTACAAAGACAAACATGTGCTGAAAACAGAATATTTATCCACACAGTTCTCTATTTCCAAGGAAACGAAAAGGACCTTTCTCCTTCATCTGACATCATCAGAGTACAGCAGGACTGACATTCTAAGACTGTCACTCACCCATGCCACATCTGTATTTTATCTGCCCACTTAGAAGAATTTTAACCTGTCTATAACTAACCAGAGTGGCAGCCTGACTCACTTTTAATACCTAATTCTGCAAGGTGAAGATAAAATCCAAATGCAAAATGCAGAAAATTACAGATCTGAGCCAGTAAGTAAAATTTACCCTTTTGATTTGATGCAGTCTGCTGCTAGGAATCCGATTAGGTGAGGTTGACAGCAACTGGAAAGAAAAAGTCAACATTTACTATTTTTTGAACCACAAAGCTGTGGTCTGCTGTCAGTGCCAGTGTACAACCTCTTCCTAGATAATTTCTCATATTCTTCTGAGAAATTGAGCTCTTTAAATCACTGAACATTAATGCACTAGAGAGGCAGTACATTCAGTCTTTAGAAAGTACACCAGGTGTCCAACCTCAAAGCACCATCTGTCGCTAGACAGGCACTGACTTTAACATTTTTCCCAAATGAATGCAGAGCTGTGTACATTTATGTAAAAAGACTCCAGGTCTTAGAAATAGCCATTACCCCACTTAACTAAAATAAGGAACTCTGTATGAGGGGAAAGCAAAAATCCTGATTCTATTCATTTTTATTACCAATGCACCAATGGAGGAAGATGAGCAAATAAGCCCAATAAAATATTTTGTCTAATTTGAACAAACTCTGAAAGATAGTGGAGGACAGAGGAGCCTGGTGTGCTACTGTCCATGGGGTTGCAAAGAGTTGAACACAGCAACTGAACAACAATAATATTTTATTTACAGTTAATGTTTACTGAAACACTTTTAAAAACTGCAATAAGGGGATTTTACTTGCATGATCTAAGTCAATTCTAAAATTTGATCATTAATGCTTACTAGTTAATGCTTACTAGTTCAGGAAAAAAAATCAATGTAGAGGCAAGGTGCATTTTAAAGATAACTGTTGTTTTCCTTTAGATCATTTTCTAATAACACAAAGATGAAATGATTTGGGTACCAAAATATGTCCCTTCAAAAATCATCATGATCTGATCATGAAATGTAAGGTAAAATTCATACTAACATCTTAACAGCAGGGGGATGATGAAAGGTGAATGAATCTATAATACTATAAAGCGAAATACGACAATTATCCTGCTACAAGAGGCCCTATCCTATCCAAACTTTAAACAATACTCCTGTGGCAAGTATTATAAAGGAGTGATAAACTAAAAACTAAGTGTTTTAGGCAGAAGCTAATTCAGGTAAAATGTTTTAGTTATCCACTGAAATAAGATTCTACCTCAAAAGAGATCCCTTCATTTCCCACCCCTTTCTTTTCTTTCTTTCTCTCCTAGGCTTTGAAAAGAGAAAAATTTTACCAGTAAAATTCTTTTCAAAAGTATTTCTTTCCATTATGAAAATAATACATGTTTGTTGGTGAACTCTTGATAAGGCCATTTGAAAAACGCTAAGCCAGTAAATAAGGCAGGCAAGACTCTATCAGGACAGCAGGGCAGAGAGCATGAACGGGTCCATGGGGAACAAAAGAAACCCCAAAGGTAGCAAAATAATCAGGAAAGCCAAAGGACTGCCAGAAGCTGACTGCAGAGAAAGTCACCAGTTTAGATGGTAGGTCCACATCCTACACAACCGGTCAATTTGAGACAGGACTAGAAAGTCGACTCAGAAGAGGGACACAGAACAGCAGAGCTGTGTCTGGTACCAGCAATGAGAGCAATGGATGGGCTGAGGAAAAGCCAAGAACCTCAAGGAAGTGCCAGTTAATGGTGAGAAACAGAGCAAAGAGCTCAAGTGGGACCAGAAAAGAGGTCCCTGACACTGGTGGTCAAGTGGGTGCTGGGGGATTTTACAGGATGGTTTTTGAATGGAGTTGTGATAAGTGTCTTGAGATTATAAACTGGATGAATTGTTGGCAAGGAATTAGAGGTAGTTGAGTGTCTTAATCCTTGGAAGGAAAGTTATGACCAACCTAGACAGCATATTAAAAGGCAGAGACATTACTTTGCCAACAAAGGTCCGTCTAGTCAAGGCTATGGTTTTTCCAGTGCTCATGGATGGATGTGAGAGCTGGACCATAAAGAAAGCTGAGCACTGAAGAATTGATGCTTTTGAACTGTGGTGTTGGAGAAGACTCTTGAGAGTCTCCTTGGACCGCAAGGAGATCCAACCAGTCCATTCTGAAGGAGATCAGCCCTAGGATTTCTTTGGAAGGAATGATGCTGAAGCTGAAACTCCAGTACTTTGGCCACCTCGTGCGAAGAGTTGACTCATTGGAAAAGACCCTGATGCTGGGAGGTATTGGGGACAAAAGGAGAAGGGACGACAGAGGATGAGATGGCTGGATGGCATCACGGACTTGATGGACTTGAGTCTGAGTGAACTCCGGGAGTTGGTGATGGACAGGGAGGGCTGGCGTGCTGCAATTCATGGGGTCGCAAAGAGTCGGACACGACTGAGCGACTGAACTGAACTGAATTGAGTGTGGATTAAGCTTTGAAAAACTTGGAGAGAGGAAGGGAAAAAGGCAAAGACAGACCTATGAAGAAAGAGGCTTGTTTTTCAGATATGGGATGTGTGAGTTGGGAGAAGGCAGGAGGGAAAGAGCCAGCAAGGAAGGGACAGAGGACACAAGATAGAGCAGAGACAACAGACTGAGCAAAGGTCCAGGGGAGTCCAACAACTTCCCAACCATTAGCAGAAAGTTCCCCGTGTGAAGGGAAAGACTTCTAGGAGAAGAAAGTCACTGGTTATCTAAGAGAAATGTCTGCCATCTCTGCAAAGTGAAAAGGCTCAGGTCGTCTGCTGAAAGTGCAAGGAGGTGAGACAGGAGGACTGCCATTTTTGAGAAGATTTTGAATACTGCTTTGGACCCAACACTCCTTGAACCCAACACTCCAGGAAAGAATGTACTGCTTGCCTTTCAAATGTCTAATTCCACTCAATTCCTATCTGGAATAAAGGCAAAACTTTTCCCCTGGTCACCAAGAAATAAAATATCAGTCACTCTGAGTACACCTTCCCTCTGCCTTTCTATCTAATCAGCAAATCAGATCCTACTTCTGCATGTCTCTTTCATCAGGCCCCCAACCGCACCTCTTTCCATTTCAGTCTGCAACACCTCACTTTGTGCAGGTTAAGATGGGACATGAAAAGTGAAAGTGAAGTCACTCAGTGGTGTCCGACTCTTTGTGACCCCATAGGCTGTAGCCTACCAGGTTCCTCTGTCCATGGGATTTTCCAGGCAAATAGTACTGGAGTGGATGGCCATTTCCTTCTCCAGGAAATCTTCCCAACCCAGGGCTCAAATCCAGGTCTCTCACATTGTAGACAGATGCTTTACCATCTGAGCCAAGATGGGACATAGGTAAGTATATTAAGATCTGTAGAGCTTGTGGTGACATAATACATACGGTGTAATCAATATTATGAAAAAAAGTAGCCAAAGGGTGCTGGGGAAGGTGTCCTAAACCAGAAAACCAGAGAGGAGAAGGGGAAAGAGTGAAGAGAGCATAGGGATCAATAAAGAAGAGTGCATCCACACATCCCTTCAGCAAACTCACGCATTTTAGTGCAGCCAGAAGGAAGGCTATTAGTGAGATGAGCCCCGAGTCATCTAAGAATCTTAGATGCTAAGAATCTTCACATCTTAGAAAACAGCCAAGTGAAGTGCAGAGGGGCAAAATCATTTTCCCTTCTTTGCTATGCTATTGATATCAGGAACACAGCTGTAGAACATGTAGAAAGATTTTTCACATACACAGCAAAAACGAGTAGTTCTATTTTCTAGTATCCTCAGGGAAGAAGGTGCAGGAAACCAAACCTCCAGAGAGCTATCATTTCCCCCTTGAAGTATCTGTAGCCACTTTAGCTGGAAATCTTAAAAGTGTTCTATCCCCCAGTCCCTTTCTTAAACAGATTTTACCAAACAGAATAGCACTGGAAGATGTCTAGTCTAACCCCAGCTCTGCCACTTACTAAACTGTGTGATTTGGAACAAGTCACTTTGATAGGCTGAGTCTTAGCTGCTGCCTCTTTTCACTGGGAAAAACATCTTTTGCCCTGCCTACTTCATAGGGGTTGCTATGAGAATTAAATGTGTGAAACTACTCTGTAACATGTAAAATACCATATAAGTGTAAGTATTACTACAATTTAAGAAAAGGTTAATGACCCAGATATTGTAGGAACATCAATTATTTTACAGTTCAATGCCAGTGACACCCTCAGGGTCTATTAACAGGCTCTCAGCTCTAATACTAAGCCACAGACTAATTTTGTAAAAACCTCTATCTGCTTTTCAGTCTTCCCCTCTCCTCCCTTGCTAGCAGCTGCTAATACACCTTTAACCCAAATGTACTTCTTCTGATTTACTATTTCTCACACACTACTGAGTTTGAAGCTTATTATAATTGTGCATAAATTTTAGATGATTCAGAGGTCAGGGAGCCTCTCCTATAAATAAAATGATGAACCTTTGTGCACAGACTATGGAAATCTGGTTCAGCCATTTAGAGGCCTATTTGCTTACACTTCATACCTTCCGGGGCACTGCAATTACTGGATAAGTGGACTCCACACGTGAAAGGCTACTATATAAAAACCTCTTCATAATTTCTCCCTCCACGACCAACTAAAAGGTAATCCATGATGGCTCTGGCTATATAGACCAGTCACCATCAGCACCTCTACTGGGAATGCAAATACAAGCATTTTCAAGTAGACTTTAAACAGATAGCTCTGTCCAACAAAAATAAATACTCTGCTACCATATACATGATTTTTGCATCCTAGGACAAATGAAGACCTGTTCTCAGATATAATTAGAAGTTAATCCTGACTTACCTCTGAGCTTCCCTGGTGGCTCAGATGGTAAAGAATCCACCTGCAATGCAGGGGACCAGGGTTTGATACCTGGGTTGGGAAGACTGCCTAGAGAAAGAAATGGCAACCCACTCCAGTACTCTTCCTGGAAAATTCCATGGACAGAGGAGCCTGGTGGGCTACAGTCCATGGGGTCGCAAAGAGTTGGACATGACTGAGCGACTAACACTTTCTTACCTCACAGCCACAACGCAAGTAGTGACAAAAAACAATGAGCAGTGTTTAAAAATACCAGGTCCCACAGTCAAGAACAATTTTTCACCAGATTTCCTTTTGCACCAAAACTGAAAATGGCCACGGCATAAGCAGTAAACAAGACAGGTAAAATCATTTGTTTCTTTCATAAGCAGTGGTACCTAGCACATCACCTCAGAAAAGAACAACATTTGAAAGTGTCTCCTCCAATCCCAAGCACTAAGGATACTTACTCCTATACTTACCAAGTTGTGACGGCTCATGACAGTTGTACTATTCCTCCGAGCTCTAAACGTGTAAGGTTGAAAAACCTGTGAAAGGTCACTGGAAAGTAAAAATAAAATGATTTATGTATTCTCATATAAGATATCCTTTGGCTGTATGAATTCCAGTTCTCTGGTTAACACTGAAGTCTTCGATGGCCCCTCAACTCCTCACTGTCCTCTGCAGAACGTCCCCCGTGGTGTGCTGTGGAAGAGAGGCTGGCTGAGATACTGGTCTCCTCTGGGCTGGGGGACAGCTAGAAGAGGTATGGGGTGGAGCTCCAGGCTGGTTGCCTCCAGTTCCTTCTGGTCAGAATTCATGCCCCCAAACCAGTTACCACCAGACACTAGTAGCTTCATCTGTTTACCCCAGAGGACCCACCTGTACACGTTATTGCCTACGTGTGCTGTCACGTGAGTAGGGCTGGGGAGCCCTCATGCCCAGTAGGAACCCTATCAGCACATCTCCCCGTTGCCCTAAACACCTGTGCTACTCTGGAACCCTGCTGTTCAACTACATCAACAGACCTAGAGATTTGCTCACGTTGCCTCTTCTGCCTCAAATGCCCTCTCTCCCACCACTCTCTGTCAAAACCCTTTCTATAGCCATCTCAGATGCCAGATCCTCCCCAAACCTCTCTTCATTCCACAAACCTAATGCTATCATTCCCTTCTTTGCACCCAAAGAGTACAATGGGAAACCAGATGCTTCTTGAGACACCAACTTCACCTTTTATTAAAGGCAAGTGTGCATGTGTTTTAAACCCCTTGGGAGAGGTGTTTTGGTCACCCTTACAGTCCTGAGCAGAGTGCCATGCCCAGGACAAGAGAGAGGTGAAGAAGGATTTTCAAGGCCGAACTGGATTGGGCTTCCAGGGATGGTGGAGATCACCTAATCCAGCTCTCTGAAATTTTAAATGAGAAAACAGAAACTCAGAAAGGCTAAGTGACTCATTCCTAATCATAGGCAGTTAGGGAGAAAATTGGGACTAGGCCTGGTCACCTCACTCTTTCTCCTGTCACATCATGCTACTTTCAAATAATTACTTAAATCATGAAGCAAAAAAACAGCAACAGTCTAAATGCAGGTCAACAGGATCACCCCAGTCCCCAACAACTGCTGGCTTACAAGATTCAAAACAATACCAATTTATTTCTATAGTATCAAAAATTAACGTAGAGCCGAGGACACAATTGGAAAAGCAAAGAGTCACTTCACCATTCCCTCAATGTTGAAATATAATAAAAGACAAAAGGTAAGTCTGCTTTTCCCCAAAATAAGGATATCATAATCAGTTTGACAGACAAGGATTACCTTTCTCTTTGCCTTCACTGTGCTTGATTAGTGTTTTGGCTAATTCTACTCCCATTCCCGCTTTTTGGAGTCATTCCATTTCTACAGGGTCTCACAAATTGACTTTAAAATGAATTGTCTAATTACAAAAGTGAAATGTAATAGGCTCAAGAGGTCTGCCAACCTAACCTTCACTATCACAAGAGTCTGCCTTAAAATAGACCCTCTGGTGACTTACTGGCAGGAAAACACAAGACCCTACCACTAAAATTCAAGGGTCGATTGTTTGTATTGTTTTTGAAAACCTGCACTTTCACTTACTTAAGCTACATGCCACTCTTCATTTTTTTATTGACTGGAATGTGTTTCAGGCATTTTAGGATCTGAAAACATTATGACAAATCTGAATCACTTAATAGGGCATGAATGTGGCATTTAATTACAAGTTATTAGATAAACTGTGATTTATCGAAGTAAACCTCTGTTAACGCCAGGGTTCCTAAACTAAGCTTAGAAATAGCAGCTCTTAGAGACAGGTGTCAAGTTGCAATCCTAGTTCCAGGGGCTTCAGTCTGACATTCAGTGGTGTAAATTAGGCAGGGCAAGCAACCTGTTAGAAGAGCCAGAAGCCTGTTGTAGTTCCTTTGAGAGGGGCCAACAGAGCCACAGGTAGAGAGCACCCCATTTTCCCCATACTTCCCAGAGTTTAGGGTCAAACTTTCACTCCACCTTGGGACCCAAGTCACTGTCAAGCAAACAAGTCCCCACCCCCTCAGCGTGGTGAACTCATATGAGCTCCAACTCTCACTGGAGGCAAGGAAGACTGCTTGCAGCAGGTCGAGGAGCTCCTGAACCCTGCACTCCATCCTCCCCAACCGTCCTCACCTGAGCCCATGGATCAAGGGAGCGCTGTTGGATCTCCTGAGGGTGCCCCCCATCAGATGTGTCAGGCTCAAAGTCCAGCTCCATTTTCTCCTGAGCCATGTCGGAGACTTGCATGCAGCACGCGGACAGTGCTCTGCTCCTGGTGCTTAGCTATGGACTCCCAAGACTCTCACTGCAGGACTGAGCTGCTGGGGACTGGCAGCTGGGGGCGGGGGGCTAAGGGGCGGAGGCTTGGGGGCGGGGGCGGGGGGGCGGGGCGGAGAAAAGCTGGAAAGAAGGAGGAGGGAAAGAGGATGAGGATGATGAAGGGAGGCTGAGTGAGGGAGGGGAGGAGGATGGAGAGGTGGTGGTGGTGGGTGACAGAATAAAGGAAGAGAGAGGAGGAAAGAGGGATGGAGGGAAGAGGGAAAAGAGCAAGAGGGAGGGGAAAAGGATACCAGGAAAGGCAGGAAGACAGAGGGGAAAGGAGGGGGGGACAGAAAGGGGAGAGGAGGTAGAGGGAAAGGAGGAGGGCAGGGTGGAGGGAAAAGAGGAGCACGGGAGCGAGGGAGAGAAGGACGGGATTTGGGAAAGAGGAGACAGGACGGAGGGGAGAAGACAAGGGAGGGGTGTGGAAACTAGGCAGCAGCGGAACTCATGCTGCCCTGTCGGCCAACGACCGCAAGCGGGGCCGCGCTACAGATACCCGAGCTGCCCGGGCAGCACTAGCACCGAGGAGCTGACAGTCGGGCAGGGCCCGGCCGGGCGGCCTCGGTGGCTCCAGCTCCCCATGCTTGGGGAGCCGGTCCAGCCCTTCATGGTCCGTGACCCGGTTCCGGAGGCTCCTCAGCCCTGCTATCCGAGCTGCTCCCCCTCCTCGCCACCCCCTCCCCTGCCTGGAAGACAGGTCGGGGGTTGGCCAGCCGCCGCCGCTGTGCCTGCTTTTGCTTTCTTGGGTTCTAATGGCCTGGGGGAAGCCCTCGGGGCCAAGACCAATATCTACAACCTGCAGCCTTTCACTCCTCCCACGCTGCCGAAGCGGGAACCTCAGCAAAGCCAGGTCTTCCGCGTCCGGGCACCAACTGGGTCCTGCGCACGCGCAAACAAGCGGCGCCAATGGGCCTGCGGGCACGGAGCATGCGTGGAGCCCCGCCCCCGCAAACTTCCTTCAAAGGGGAGGAGCGTTTCCAGGGAGCAGGGCGCTTTTCTCCTCTGCATTGGTCCCGGGAACCTGGCGCCGGATTTTGAAAAGAACCAATCCTTTGGAGACACTGGAACATCATCTTTCTGGAGGAGTTCGGGCCGGTATTCAAGAGAAAAAGAAACACGTGATTTCCACGTTTTTTCGTTCCCAATTTGTATGCCCTGACGTCTGTGATCCCCGCTCATTTTTTAAATACCTCAACCTTGTTGGTATTTGTCTGGAGCACATTTGTTAGATCATCCATTTGGATGCACTAGACCAAAGGAAGTGAATGGACAAAAGCAATGGGATAAAAATAAAGAGAATCCAATGAGAGTTCCTATAGTTAATGAGAAGCACTCGCCTCTGTTATGCAAGCACCATTAGTTTCAGTGATATCAGGGAAAGTCCTGAAGAACTGTAAGAGAACCAGAATTTCTTTTTTTTCTTTCTAGGCTTTATAGAGACTTAACAGTCAAGTCATGATTCAGCTTATGTGAGATCTGGAATTAAACTTATTTTATTAAACACCTACATAGCAGTTACTGCGTACTAGGCAATATTGTAAGAGCTTTAGAAATATTAACTCATTTAATCCTCACCACTTGAAGGACCCTGAGAGAGAGATGGCCACTGTACTGTGTTAATCATACATACCTAGAAAGTACAGGAAATTTAAAAAGGAAATTAAAAAAGAAATTATCTTTTGCAGAAATAATTTTACCAACTTCTTCAATTTAGTTGTACCATAATTAAACTTGCCAAGCCAAATTGTCATTTTATTCCTCAATGTTTATATGTTCTGTTTATAAAACGGGAGTTTTTAAACCACTTTTAGATAGTTTCCTTTATTTCTAAAATTTTATTATTAGTACAATTGCTTTACAATGTGTTAGTTTCTGCTGTACAACAAAGTGAATCAGCTATAGTTATACATATATTTCCTCCCTCTTAGGACTTCCCTGGTGGCACAGTGCATAGGAATCTGCCTGCCAATGCAAGGGACATGGGTTTGATCCTTGGTCCGGGAAGATCCCACATGCCACAGGGCAAGTAAATCCATGCACCACAACTACTGAGCCCATGCTCCACCACAAGGGATCCACTTCAATGAGAATTCCCTGCACCACAACCAGAGAGCTTCTCCTGCTCACCACAACTATAGAAAGCCCTCATGAAGCAACAAAGTCCCAGCACAACCAAAAATAAATAAATAAAAATAAGCAATAAGAAAAAGGTTGCCTCCCTCTTGAGTCCCCCTCTAGGTCATCATAGAGCACCAACCTGAGCTCCCTGTGCTATACAGCAGCTTCCCACTAGCTATTTTACACATGGTAGTGTCCAATATGCTACGAAAAGAGTGGAGGAGAGCTACTAATAGCTCCAGAAAGAATGAAGCGGCTGAGCCAAAGAGGAAACGACACTCAGTTGTGGATGTGTCTGGTGATAAAAGTAAAATCCGATGCTGCAAAGAACAGTATTGCACAGGAACTTGGAATGTTAGGTCCATGAATTAAGGTAAATTGGATGTGGTCAAGCAGGAGATGGTAAGAATAAACATTGACTTTTAGTAGGAATTAGTGAGCTAAAATGGGAGAAGGCAATGGCATCCCACTCCAGTACTCTTGCCCAGAAACTCCCATGGACAGAGGAGCCTGGTAGGCTGCAGTCCATGGGGTCGCTGAGTCCGACACGACTGAGGGACTTCACTTTCACTTTTCACTTTCATGCACTGGAGAAGGAAATGCAACCCACTCCAGTGTTCTTGCCTGGAGAATCCCAGGGATGGTGGAGCCTGGTGGGCTGCCGTCTATGGGGTCGCACAGAGTCGGACACGACTGAAGCGACGCAGCAGCAGCAGTGAGCTAAAATTGATGGGAATGGGCAAATTTAATTCAGATGACCATTATATCTAGTACTGTGGGCAAGAATCCCATAGAAGAAATGGAGTAGCCCTCATAATCAACAAGAGTCCAAAATGCAGTTCAGTTCAGTTCAGTCGCTCAGTCGTGTCCGACTCTTCGCGACCCCATGAATCACAGCACACCAGGCCTCCCTGTCCATCACCAACTCCCGGAGTTCACTCAGACTCACGTCCATCGAGTCAGTGATGCCATCCAGCCATCTCACCCTCTGTCATCCCCTTTTCCTCCTGCCTCCGATCCCTCCCAGCATCAGTCTTTTCCAATGAGTCAACTCTTCTCATGAGATGGCCAAAGTACTGGAGTTTCAGCTAGAGCATCATTCCTTCCAAAGAAATCCCAGGGCTGATCTCCTTCAGAATGGACTGATTGGATCTCCTTGCAGTCCAAGAGACTCTCAAGAGTCTTCTCCAACACCACAGTTCAAAAGCATCAATTCTTCAGCGCTCAGCTTTCTTCACAGTCCAACTCTCACATCCACACATGACCACAGGAAAAACCATAGCCTTGACTAGACGGACCTTTGTTGGCAAAGTACTGTCTCTGCTTTTGAATATGCTAGCTAGGTTGGTCATAACTTTTCTTCCAAGGAGTAAGCGTCTTTTAATTTCATGCAGTACTTGTGTGCAACCTCATAAATGACAGAATGATTTCAATTTGTTTCCAAGGCAAGCCATTCAACATCACAGTAATTCAAGTCTATGCCCCTACCACCAGAAGCTGAAATTTATCAGTTCTATGAAGACCTAGAAGACTGCCTAGAACTAACACCAAAAAAAAAAAAAGTTCTATTCAGCATTGGGGATTGTAATGCAAAAGTAGGAAGTCAAGAGATACCCGTAGTAACAGGCAAGTTTGGCCTTGAAGAGCAAAATGAATCAGGGCAATAGCAAATATTGCTACTGGTCATAGCAAATATTCTTTTTCAACAACACAAGAGATGACTTTACACATAGATATCACCAAATGGTCAATACTAAAATCAAATTGATTACATTCTTTGTAGCCGAAGATGGAGAAGCTGTATACAGTCAGCAAAAACTGACTGTGGCTCAAATAATCAGCTTTTCATAGCAAAATTCAAGCTTAAACTAAAGCAGGGAAAACCATGAGGCCGGCCAGGTATGACTTAAATCATATCCCCTATGAATATGCAGTGGAGGTAATGAATAGATTCAAGGGATTAAATCTAGTTAACAGTGTGCCTGAAGAACTATGAACAGAGGTCCATAATATTGTACAAGAAACAGCGAACAAAACCATCCCAAAGAAAAAGAAAAGCAAGAGGGCAAAGTGGTCATCTGAGGAGGCTTTACAAATACATGAAGAAAGAAGAGAAGTGAAATGCAAGGGAGAAAGGGAAAGGTACATCCAACTAAAGGCAGAGTTCCAAAGAACAGCATGGAGAAGGCTTTCTTCCATGAACAGTGCATAAAAGTAGAATAAAACAACAGAAGGTGAAAGACTAGAGATCTCCTCAGGAAAACTGGAAATATTAAGGGAACTTTTCATCCAAAGATGGATACAATAAAGGACAGAAATGGTAGAGACCTAGTAGATGCTGAAGAGATCAAGAAGAGATGGAAAGAATACACAGAGCTGTCCAAATAAGATTTTAATGTACTGGATTACTACGATGGTGTAGTCAGTTACCCAGAGCCAGACATTCTGGAGTCAAGTGGGCCTTAGGAAATAAAGCTAGTGGATGCGATGGAATTCCTGTAGAGCTATTCAAAACCCTAAAGGATGATGCCATCAAGGTGTTGCATTCAATATGTCAGCAAATCTGGAAGACCCAGCAGTGGCCACAGGACTGGAAAAGGTCAATCCTCATCCCCATTCCCAAGAAGGGTAATACTAAAGAATGTGCTAACCATTGAACAACTGCACTCATCTCCAATGCTAGTAAGGTCATGCTTAAATCTTGCATGCTGAGCTTATGAACCAAGAACTTCCAGATGTCCAAGCTGGGTTTAGGAAAGGCAGATGAACCAGAGATCAGATTGCCAACATTCGCTGGATCATAGAGAAAGCCAGGTAATTCCAGAAAAACATATACCTTTGTTTCATTGACTACGCTAAAGCCCTTGACTGTGTGGATCGTAACAAACTGTGGAAATCTCTTAAAGAGATGGGAATACCAGGCTATCTTACCTATCTCCTGAGAAACCTGTTTGTGGGTCAAGAAGCAACAGTTAGAACCCTGTATGGGCTCTTTCTGCCATCTTTCCATGCTGCCATAATGGTGCACATGAATGTCCTGGCTGATGCTCTCAAGAATATCAACAATGCCGAGAAGAGAGGCAAACGCCAGGTTCTTATTAGGCCATGCTCCAAAGTAATCGTCAGGTTTCTAACAGTGATGATGAAGCATGGTTACACTGGCGAATTTGAAATCATTGATGATCACAGGGCTGGAAAAATTGCTGTGAACCTCACAGGAAGGCTAAATAAGTGTGGAGTGATCAGCCCCAGATTTGATGTACAACTCAAAGATCTAGAAAAATGGCAGAATAACCTGCTCCCATCCCGTTAGTTTGGTTTCATTGTACTGACAAGCTCAGCTGGCATCATGGACCATGAAGAAGCAAGACAAAAACATACAGGAGGGAAAATCCTTGGATTCTTTTTCTAGGGATGTAATACATACAAATAAAATGCCTCGGTGGGGGGAGTAGGGGGTGGGGAAGAACTTTGTATGGAACAACTGATTGGTTCAAGATTGAAAAAGGATGACAGGACTGTCTGCTGTCACCCTGTTTGTTTAACCTTTACACTGAGCACATCATGAGAAATGCTGGAGCGGATGAGTTACAAGCTGGAATCAAGATAGGTGGGAGAAACATCAACAACCTCAGACGTGTGTGTGTGTGTGTGTGTGTGTGTGTGCACGCGCATGTGTGCATGCATGTGTTAGTTGCTCAGTCATGTCTGATTCTCTGCCACCCAATACACTGCAGCCTGCCAGGCTCCTCTGTCCATGGAATTCTCCAGAATATTGATTTGGGTTGTCATTCCCTTTCCAGAGGATCTTCTCGACCCAGGAATAGAACCCTGGTTTCCTAACTTGCAGGCAGGTATGCAGATGATACCACTCTAATGGCAGAAAGCAGAGAGGAACTAAAGAGCCTCTTGATGAGAGTGAAGGAGGAGAGTGAAAGAACTGGTTTAAAACTAAATTTTAAAAAACTAAGATCATGGCATCCATTCCCATTACTTCATGGCAAATAGAAGGGGTAAAGGTGGAAGTAGTGACAGACTTCCTCTTCTTGGGCTCCAAAATCACTGCGGATTGTGACTGCAGCCATGAAATCAGAAGACAATTGCTTCATGGCAGGAAAGCTATGACAAACCTAGACAGTGTGTTTAAAAGCAGACATTACTCAGCTGACAAAGGTCAAGGCAAATATTCATTGGAAGGACTGATGCTCAAGCTGAAGCTCCAAAACTTTGGCCACCTGATGCGAAGACCTGACTCACTGGAAAACACCCTGATGCTGGGAAAGATTGATGGCAGGAGGAGAAGGGGACAACAAAGGATGAGATGGTTGGATGCCATCACTGATGCAATGGACATGAGTTTGAGCAAACTCCAGGAGATGGTGAAGTACAGAGAAGCCTGGCATTCTGTAGTCCATGGGGTCGCAAATAGTTGGAACACCATTGAGCAACTGAACAACAGTGGTCTTCCCAGTGGTCATGTACAGTAGTGAGAGCTGGACAGTAAAGAAGACAGAATGCCAAAGAATAGAAGCTTTCAAACTTTGGTGCTAGAGAAGACTCCTGAAAGTCCCTTGGACAGCAAGGCGATCAAACCAGTCAATCTTAAGGGAAATCAACCCTGAATACTCATTGAAAGGACTGATACTGAAGCTGAAGCTCCAGTGTTTTGGTCATCTGATGCAAACAGCTAACTCATTTCCCAGATGCTGGGAAAGATTGAGGGCACAAGGAGAAGAGGGCATCAGAGGATGTGATGGCTGGATGTATCACCAATCAATGGACATGAACTTGGTCAAACTTTAGGAGATAGTGAGGAGCTCGGAGACCTGGTATGCTGCAGTCCATGGGGTCACAAAGAGTCAGACAGGACTGGGCGACTGAACAACAACAGTGTACATATGTCAATGCTACTCTTCCAGTTCATCCCACCCTCCCCTTCCCCATTCCACCACGTCAACATGTCCGGTACATCTGCATCTCTATTACTGCCCCGCAAATAGGTTAATCTGTATTATTTTTCTAGATTCCGTGTGTGTGTTAAGTCACTTCAGTCATGTCAGACTCTTTGAGACCCTATGGACTGTAGCCTGCCAGGCTCCTCCATCCATGGCATTTTCCAGGCAAGAATACTTAAGTGGGTTGTCACGCCCTCCTCCAGGGGATCTTCCCGTCCTGGGGATAGAACTGGGTCTCTTATGTCTCCTGCATTGGCAGATAGCTTCTTTACCACTCGCACCACCTGGGAAGCCGCCTAGATTCCATATATATGAATTAATATATGATATTTGTTTTTCTTTCTGACTTCACCTGTGTGACTGACTCTAGGTCTATCCACATCACTACAAATGACCTAATTTCATTCCTTTTTATGGCTGAATAATATTCCATTGTATATATGTACCATATCTTTATCCATTCATCTGTTGATGGACATTTAGGTTGCTTCAATGTCCTGGCTATTGTAAATAAGGCTGCAGTGAACATTGGGATGCATGTATCTTTTGAATTATGGTTTTCTCAGGGTATATGCCCAGTAGTGGGATTGTTGGAACATATTCCACACTGTTCTCCATAGTGGCTATATTAATTTACATTCCCACCAACAGAGTAGGAGGGTTCCCTTTTCTCCACACCCTTTAAGCATTTGTTGTTTGTAGATTGATTTTTGATGATGGACATTTGACTGTGTGGATCACAATAAACTGTGGAAAATTCTGAAAGAGATGGGAATACCAGACCACCTAACCTGCCTCTTGAGAAACCTGTATGCAAGTCAGGAAGCAACAGTTAGAACTGGACGTGGAACAACAGACTGGTTCCAAATAGGAAAAGGAGTACGTCGAGGCTGTATATTGTCACTCTGCTTATTTAACGTATATGCAGAGTACATCATGAGAAACGCTGGGCTGGAAGAAATACAAGCTGGTATCAAGATTGCCAGGAGAAATATCAATAACCTCAGATATGCAGATGACACCATGTTTATGGCAGAAAGTGAAGAGGAACTAAAAAGCCTCTTGATGAAAGTGAAAGAGGAGAGTGAAAAAGTTGGCTTAAAGCTCAACATTCAGGAAACGAAGATCATGGCATCTGGTCATGGGAAATAGATGGGGAAACAGTAGAAACAGTGTCAGACTTTATTTTTGGGAGCTCCAAAATTACTGCAGATGGTGACTGCATCCATGAAATTAAAAGATGCTTACTCCTTGGAAGGAAAGTTATGACCAACCTAGATAGCATATTCAAAAGCAGAGACATTGCTTTGCCAACAAAAGTCCGTGAGTCAAGACTATGGTTTTTCCTGTGGTCATGTATGAATGTGAGAGTTGGACTGTGAAGAAAGCTGAGCGCCGAAGAATTGATGCTTTTGAACTGTGGTGTTGGAGAAGACTCTTGAGAGTCCCTTGGACTGCAAGGAGATCCAACCAGTCCATTCTGAAGGAGATCAGTCCTGGGTGTTCATTGGAAGGACTGATGCTGAAGCTGAAACTCCAATACTTTGGCCACCTCATGCAAATAGTTGAATCGTTGGAAAAGACTCTGATGCTGGGAGGGATTGGGGGCAGGAGGAGAAGAGACGACAGAGGATGAGATGGCTGGATAGCATCACGGACTCAATGGATATGAGTTTGAGTGAACTCCAGGAGTTGGTGATGGACAGGGAGGCCTGGCGTGCTGCGATTCATGGGGTCACAGAGTCAGATACGACAGAGTGACTGAACTGAGCTGAACTGAAATGATTCTGACCAGTGTGAGATTAAAAATATCAGACATTTCACAAAGTTTTGCAAGTCATCCTTGCCCAGAGGCCATGCTAATCTTCTCTATATCATTCCAATTTGCAATATTTGTGCTGCTGAAGCAAGCACAAGATAGTTTCCTTTAAATTGCCTATATTTTCCTGCCAGCTGGATTAGAAAAGCAAGCTTTGTTTTTTTTTAAATAAATTTATGTTTCTCTTTTATCTCAATGTTTCAACCATACCCCCACTCCCTATCACTCTGCTCAGAAAAAAATATAGTACATTTTATTGTTCACAATAGCTACCAAATAATCATTTGTTGACCACGTGCACAGTCCCTAACTCTGAAGAGCCAAACAATTTAAAAGAATCCTTAACTTTCTGGGGTTGAACAATTAGGAGAAATTCAAGGATATGTGAGAAGACAGAAGCTATCTTGACCATCATTTTCAGGTTTTATTCATTATTCATATCATTCTTGCCTATCTAGTTCCTTTTACTCTTTATGTAAATCTTTTGAAAGGTTTGGGGTGTTTGTGGCCTTGTGGTTTGTGGGCTTAGGATCAACTTGTATTTGTATTGGTCTTGTGATAACTAAAGGCTAACATGTTGCTTTAAAGTTGCCGTGACAACGGACAAAATAAAGAACTGATTATGACATGTTTGTGGGACACCTTTCAGAGGAAAGAGGCAAGGGGCAGATGGCAGCAGACTGGGACACAGAGAAGAGCACCACAAGGGTCAAGGTATACATCTAAGCAAAACAACAACCCAAGATCATGGCACAAGACTACAGAACAGCAAATATTGATCAGGGAACGCAGCCAGGTTGGTATAATAATGTGTGGGTAAAAATGGGAAGTAAAAACAATTTCTTTAAGTATTGTGTTTGCCACTCTAGTATATAGAAATATTTGTTTTTGTATTACTTGTTCCTTTTGACTTTCCAACTTGAGTATGTCCTGTTTCTATTTTTACAGGTTTTAGGTTCCTGTCATATAGCTGAACTTAAGTTAAAGAGAATCCCTCCTTTTGGTGGTAGCTAGAAACTTATTGCTATCTCATGTATTTAATCATTTCATATTCTTAACCCCTTTTCTCAAAACTCTCTCTTAGTTGCTCTTTCCTTGTTGTTTTATTATACCTATTTTCTTAGTGTTATGTACTTTGTTGTAGCTCGGTCACTAAGTCGTGTCCAACTCTTTTATGACCATTTTAAAAACTAGATATCAGTAATGTTTAGACATGATGAGATTTGATTTGTCTATTCATTCACAGTATATCCATTAAACCTTATTGCCTGCCAAGAATATTAACAAACTCTTTGAAAAGTAAAATAAGCAGTAGATTGAAAGTAAGAGCTCTTTGTTCTCTGATGTACTCCATATTTTTATCTTATTCAGATGGTTTCGTTTTGACCCTCTGTTCTGTATTTAACCACTGCCTCTGCAGTCACCCTGAGTAAAGACTCAGTTTTAGCTGCCATCTTTCATAAAGTCTCCAGCTTACCCTGGGAAATTCCACAGTGGCTTTCAGGAATTTTGGTACCAGCCCAGATTCTATTGCTACCTAGTTATGTGCCATTAATCTCTCTGGAATTTTATCAACTGTAAAATAGAAAATATTTACCTAATTTACAAGATAGCTGTGAAGGGCAAGTTAGTTAAACCTGTTTTATTTATAAAATAATTTAATAACTTTATTGAGTGCTTGCTTGTTCAGAAATAGTGCCCAGAGAAATATCCAGAGGCCCCTGGTCTGTCTTTTCACTTAAATAGAACAGCAGAGGAATCTTGGCTTTGCCACTTAGTAGTTGTAATTTGAGTAATCCCTCTGAGCTTCAGTTTCCTTCTTTGAAAAATGGACATTGTGATGGTGCCTATCTCACAGAGTTACTGTAAGCATTAAATGTGATCACATATTTCAAGTGCTTAGGACAGTACCTGGCACATAATAAATGGCCCTCAAATGGTAGCTATTGTTAACCTGTCTCATATCAGGAATGGAGACTCCAAATCGTCCTCATGTCAGGGATTTAAGTAACGTAATTCTGTCTAATATAATTACACTTTTCTTATTCTAGTCTCAGAATGAAGAATGATTATGATCTTTCATGTTTATGACATAAACTTGTCATGAACTGTTTCAAGATAATTCTATTTATTTTAAATTCACCACTGATTAGCTGAGCAGGGTTAACAATTGAACCAATTGAGAGAAATATGTGAAAACATTTTTTTAAACTGTAAAGTGCTATACCATCTTATGATTCTTTTAATTAATAACTCCCATTTCAATCGTTTCACTTGCCTTCTCTGCCATTTCTCTATATGGTTCCTAAGATGGGTGGTTTTTCAAAATTATTAGCATGGAGTTAAGATTTCAGTACTCAACGTGGCTTATTAACTGGTGGTAAAAAAAAATTCTAAAAGAGCAGTTCTTACAATGTTTCAATCCATGACAACACTGTTAAATGGCAACACTGATTTGAATGGATACTAAATTCTGAGATTTTTAAAGAAATAAGCCTCCTTGCTTTAACCCTAACTTTTTCTTAGCATATACACTGCATGATTATGGTCACACACACACACACACACACACACACACACACACACACACACACACACACACACACACACACACACACACACACACACACACACACACACACACACACACGGCGCAATTGGTTTTCAATTGTGTTAGGACTTTAACATGACCCTTTGAGAGCGGGTGGCTCGCTGCCCCACCGCCACCCCCAGGCTTTAGTGTTTTTTACATTGCAAAGGTTTAGGTTGTCTTTTGTAACAGGATGGAAAAATTCACGGGAGGTAACAAGCTTTTTAGCCTCAGTCATGAGACAATGAGCTAACCCAAACTGAGTATTAGATTTAGGGCAGAAAGGATGGTGCTCCCATACACCTTATTTCCATCCTTTCTTTCCTAAATAATGCTTAAGGAAACCATGCTAGGGTTAACACGGGAGGAGAGGGGGAACATCCAAGGTGAATCCGCACTAGGGAGAGAGAAGAGAGTGCCTGGCTTGCGGAAAAAAAAAAAAGGCTCCTTCACTGCGCGTGCGCTCGCATCAAGGCGGACACAGGCGCCTGTAACGATGTTCATTGCTTACGTAGTAAACGTGCGTCAGCGGGCCGGACCCAGGACGCAAGCGCAGAAGCGCAGTGCCCAAATGATTCTGCAAGGCTGTGGGTTGTTGTTTTTGTTTTGACCGGAAAGGCTTACCCGGGTTTCCTTGGCTGAGGAAAATAAAAGAGGATTCACGGATTATGATAAATTCCTCATGTTCATTACAGGCTTGGAAGTGGAAGATCTCAGTGTTAGGTGCCCCGAGCTTGGAGTTAGGAGGGTCGGAGCCAGTCATGTCCCACTTTGTGCCCACTGGTGTTAGGGATGGTAGGGCTGCAAAAGTGAGCGCGCACTTGTCTAATAACTTCCTCTCTTCTTTTTCCTCTCTCCCTACATCATCTCCTCACTTAGCTGACTTGTTCTTATGTGAACGGGAGCCAGAAAAACCAGAGAGCTCCAAACTAAGCTTCTGCACGGGCAGAGCACGGGACAAAATGGAACTACATTTGGAGGTGCTGCCGAGTTCAACCACTACAGAAGATAGCACTTTGAGGCGATCCAGCAGCGCCCCTTTGATCAGTGGCCTTGGGTGAGCAGGACTGAGATATTGGAGGAGGCCTGCGGGGGGCGGGAAGGGGTGGCAAGTGTTGCAAGAAAGTGACTTACAATAGCATTCCCTCTTCTTGACTCATCGAGGTTCTGCAGGTATCTCGCTTGCTCCTGGTGACCGGAAGATTCCACTCTCAGTCTGGGGGCGGGGGGGCGGGGGGGACGGGCTGGCTGGAGGGCAAGGGCACGAATGAAACGAGACGTCCTCTTCTGACAGTTCAGCAGGATCCAGGACCCGAAAGCAGCAACTATCTGGTGTGGAGCACGACTTTCTCTAACTTCACCCCGTCTCTTACCCACACCATTGAAGAAATTGTGTACTCCCCACCCCTCGCCTCCAGATCTGTAATGACTGTAATTTTTGTCATTCTCTCATCTACTTTGTCACCTCTGACCTTCACCTTAGCACACTCAGAATGGGAATGGTTTGCAAGTAAATAAGCTTGGGCCTTTTTATACCTAGTTTTTATTTGAGCAAAAGTTTAGATGTCACAGAAAATTGATCTCCTAATTTTGTATTCTCAGTGACCTACGTCGGCCCTACTTAGTTCTTGGCGGGTGAAAGTTTTTTTTTTTTCCTCATATGCATAAAACAGATATGTATATATGGCAATAGACAGATATGCAGTATATTTGTGCTATTAAAATTGTATGGGAATTCTTGAAGAGGAGTTAATGAGGGAGGAATGTCTAAAAAGACTCTAGAGATCTGATGATGGAAAAAGGTTTAAAAGATTAACTGATGGTTAACTGTATTTCTTGTATATATCCAAAGATCTGGCCTGACTCAACCTTATTTCTTAAAATAGAATTTTAAAGTGAGATCTTGGATTTCACATCGCAGTATCATAAGTTTTTCTCAATATTGTAAAAATGTCTGAAAAATACCTTGACTGCATACATTTTATTAAGTTTGCACCTCACCTTTTGCTGGCATCATCCTACTTGATAGCTGTAATTCACAACTGTTAGATGAGAACTCAGGAGACCAGATCTACCCTCCTTGTTTAATGTATGGGCTAACAGGTCCATCAGTAATCAATCAGTACTAGGAAGCTGTGGTCCACTGGCTCAGAGGGTAAATCATCTGCCTGCAGTATGGGAGACCCGGGTTCGATCCCTGGGTTGGGAAGATCCCCTGGAGAAGGAAATGGTAACCCAGTCCAGTATTTTTTTCCTGGAGAATCCCATGGACAGAGCAGCCTGGTAGGCTACAGTCCACGGGGTCACAAAGAGTCGGACACAACTGAGCGACTTCACTTCAGTCAATATCTAAGCTGATTAAATAAATGTGGCTTTCTGGCCTTTTGAGTTAAGGGAGAATATGTTCTAACAAAATGAAACACAAACTAAGAGTGACCTGAAAATGATACATTACCTTTTAAAATAGGCAGATAGAAAAATAAGGGGTGGAGACAGCTCTGCATGTGTACTGAGAAAAAGAACATGCTGTAAATTCAGGATTCTACTCTAAATCCTGATGTGTGAATAAATGAATTGTTATGGGTGCACTCTGCTAGTAGAAGAAAATACTTGAGAATGTTCATTTTATTGAAAAGCTCTATGAAATGAAGAAACAAGTCACAAATATGTAGTTGATGGAGGATATATATTTGCAGGAACATGTGGATTCTATTTAAAATATTAAGTGCTGGGGTGGGGGGTCGGGGGCAGCTGACCAGGTCCCTTTTCCCAATCCTCAAAGTCCTGGAAATAAAGAGAGTGTTCACAGTTATCCCTTCATACTTTACTTTGTTCTGCAAAAGATTGGAAATGTTTATTATATTAGAGCATGGTTACAGTGTAGAACTCCATAACTTAAGATCCTGATGCTGGACATGAATTTTTGTACAGAAAGGTGAAGGGCTGTTGCATATTTCTCTAGTAGGAATTAAACCGAAAGATAGACCAAGTCCAGGGACTCTTGTCTATCAAGAAGAAGTAGCATAGGAATGATAGATGACATGCCTGAGGTCAAGGAACTTGTCCAAGTGATCCGAGGGCATATTTTGTGCTGTTGTGACAAGCTTAGCATGTAATCAACAAGAAAAATTTAGAGCAGAATTACACGGAGCCTTGGTTGCATTTCCTGGTGGCTCAGACAGTAAAGCGTCTGCCTGCAGTGCAGGAGACCCGGGTTCGATCCCTGGGTTGGGAAGATCCCCTGGAGAAGGAAATGGCAACCCACTCCAGTACTCTTGCCTGGAAAATTCCATGGACTGAGGAGCCTGGTGGGTTACAGTCTATGGGGTTGCAAAGAGTCAGACACGACTGAGCGACTTCACTTCACTTTAGTTGCATTCATTTTCTTGCAGGTTCTTTTCAGTGGAGTATGTCTACTGCTCACTGCACTTTCTTTTACTTGGCCTCTCATACTAATTGCCTTGCCTCTTTCACAGCTCACTAAATATTATTGCACTTCTTTTTGAAGCAGTTTTCCAATTTTGATTGATGTTTCCTATGTATAAAGACTCTCAGTCTGCCTTGCACCAGCATTTGCAGAATTTGTTGTGTAAATGTCAACTCTTTAATACAAACATCAGGGGTGGGAGGTGGGAGGGGGCTTTGACATTGGGAGATCGTGTACACCTGTGGCTGATTCGTGTCAATGTATGGCAAAACAAATACAGTATTGTAATGTAGAATAAAGTATTAAAAATAAAAATAAAATATTAGCTAATATCAAGGGAAAAATACAAACATCACTATTTCTTAAGTTCCTGTACAATCTTATATTCATCTTGTATTAATAAAAATATCAATGTCAAAAGTTTTGAAGCTCTTGATTCTATCTTTAGTCCCTCAAGGTGGCTGACTTCACTACTGGTGTCAGTGATTTTATTTAAAGGTATTTTTTTCTTCTACTTCTCTGGCCCTTATTAGAGATTAAGTTCTTGGATTTCTGCCAGTGCCTTCCCTCTTTAAATACCACTAGTCTGACCCTGCCGGAGAAGGCAATAGCACCCCACTCCAGTACTCTTGCCTGGAAAATCCCATGGGCAGAGGAGCCTGGTAGGCTGCAGCCCATGGGGTCGCGAAGAGTCGGACACAACTGAGCAACTTCCCTTTCACTTTTCACTTTCATGCATTGGAGAAGGAAATGGGAACCCACTCCAGTGTTCTTGCCTGGAGAGTCCCATTGACAGCAGAGCCTGGTGGGCTGCCATCTATGGGGTCGCACAGAGTCGGACACGACTGAAGTGACTTAGCAGCAGCAGTCTGACCCTGCATTTAAACTGTTCAGTTCAGTCACTCAGTGGTGTCCGACTCTTTGCGACCCCATGAATCGCAGCACGCCAGGCCTCCCTGTTCATTACAATCTCTCGGAGTTCACTCAGACTCACGTCCATCGAGTCAGTGATGCCATCCAGCCATCTCATCCTCTGTCGTCCCCTTCTCCTCCTGCCCCCAATCCCTCCCAGAATCAGAGTCTTTTCCAAGGAGTCAACTCTTCGGAATGAGGTGGCCAAAGTACTGGAGTTTCAGCTTTAGCATCATTCCTTCCAAAGAAATCCCAGGGTTGATCTCCTTCAGAATGGACTGGTTGGATCTCCTTGCAGTCCAAGGGACTCTCAAGAGTCTTCTCCAACACCACAGTTCGAAAGCATCAATTCTTCAGTGCTCAGCCTTCTTCACAGTCCAACTCTCACATCCATACATGACCACAGGAAAAAACATAGCCTTGACCAGACGGACCTTAGTCGGCAAAGTAATGTCTCTGCTTTTGAATATACTATCTAGGTTGGTCATAACTTTTCTTCCAAGGAGTAAGCTGTTAAACTGTTAGTGCCTCAATTCTGTTTGAAAGACAAGCTATTGCCTGGGGGCCAAACTGATTGGTTTTGCAAATAAAATTTTATTGTAACATAGCCACACCCCCCTTGTTTACTTACTATCTTTGGGCCACTTTCATACTACAGTGGCAGAGTTGAGTAATTGCAGCAAAGATTGTATGGATCACAAAGCCCAAAATATTTACTGTCTGGCCCTTTACAGACTTTATCAACCATCTAGATCTCCTGGAGGAGGGCATGGCAACCCACTCCAGTATTCTTGCCTGGAGAATCCCATGGACAGAGAAGCCTGGTGGGCTATAGTCCATGGGGTCACAAAGAGATGGACATGGCTAAAGCGACTGAGTGCAAGCACAGTGGTTTAATAAGCTTGTATTAATACAAACCTGGAAGAAGAATAATGGTCATGAAGAGTTATTGCTTTAGGGATATAACTGGCGTAAATATAGTGCAGTTTAGACAGAGCTGCTTGCTGATCATTTAAACATTATCTTGTAATATTGCACACCAGGCCTCCCTGACCCTCACTATCTCCCAGAGTTTGCTCAAGTTAGTGTCCATTGAATTGGTGATGCTACCCAACCATCTCATCCTCTGCTGCTATCTTCTCCTTTTGCCTTCAATCCTCAGCATCGAGGTCTTTTCAAATGAGTCATCTCTTTGTATCAGGTGGCCAAAGTATTGGAGCTTCAGCTTCAGTCCTTCCAGTTAGCATCAGCATCAGTCCTTCCAATGAGTATTCAGGGTTGATTTCTCTTAGGATTGACTGGTTTGATCTCCTTGCTGTCCAAGGAATTCTCAAGAATCTTCTCCAACACCACAGTTAGAAAGCATCAGTTCTTTGACACTTGGCCTTCTTTATGGTCCGGGTCTCACATCCATACGTGACTATTGGAAAGAGCATAGCTTTGACTAGATGGACCTTTGTTGGGAAAGTGATGTCTTTACTTTTTATTGTACTGTCTAGGTTTGTCATAGCCTTCCTTTCAAGAAGCAAGCATCTTCTAATTTCATGGCTGTAGTCACCATCCATAGTGATTTTGGAGCCCAAGAAGAGAAAATCTGTCAGTGCTTCCACTTTTTCTCCTCCTCTTTGCCATGAAGTGATGGGATCAGATGCCATGATCTTACTTTTTGAAGGTTGAGTTTTAAGCCAACTTTTTCACTTTTCAGTTATAGTCTTATTAAATAAAATTGGCAGACAAACATTTAGGGGAGACTGTAATTGTTAGCCTTAAGAATTATCCGAGCAGAGGGAAGGGATAAGTTGGAAGTTTGGGGTTGACATATACACACTGCTGCTGCTGCTGCTGCTGCTGCTAAGTCACTTCAGTCGTGTCCAACTCTGTGCAACCCCACAGATGGCAGCCTACCAGGCTCCCCCTTCCCTGGGATTCTCCAGGCAAGAACACTGGAGTGGGTTGTCATTATGTACACACTACTATATATAAAATAGATAACCAATAAGGACTTAATGTATAGCATGGAAAACTCTACTCAATACTCTGTAATGCTTGTATGAGAAAAGAATCTAAAATAGAGTGTATACATGTATATGCATAACTGATTCACTTTGCTGTACACCTTGAAACTAACACATTATAAATCAACTATATTCCAATAAAATTTTTTTAAAAAGAATTACCGCCCACATGCAAAAGACGGTGGAAATATGCAACCCATTAGTGACCCTCCAACCCACTAGCAGTAACTGCTAAAATATATTCCTGTTCTCGTAGGGGAAAATGACCGGGAAAGGAAGTAAAAATACACATATACACATATCCTCTCATAAAGTTACTGCCTGTTATATGCAAATTACTGCACTGCAAAGATGTATCTCAAGGCTCAATAAGCTTTTAATAGGGAAAATGAATACTGAGAAGACTTAAATGTATGGTCGAATAAGATCTGTGCTTAGAAGGGAAAGAAAATCCTAGGGTAATTAAAAGAAGGGAGTTAGAAATGACAGGATTGATGAGGAATACAGGAAAGTTTCTTGGATAGATGGCACTTAAGATGGGTCCTAACAAATAGATAGATTGGAAGCAGACTGGAAGAAAGGGGGCCAGGTAACTGAACAGAGTTTCAAGAACGTAGAATAGGCTTGGAAGTAGGAAAGTATAGGTGTATTCCAGAATGCTGGTCACCTCTGTCCGGATCACTGGCTCCCAAATGTTTACCTACTGACCAGTGCTGATCCCATGTGACATCCATGGCTTTAAAAAGTTAAATACAGCATACTTTCCTGGGAATTACTGTATTTTACTCAGTCCTGTATTGTCAGTCCTGCTTTTAAACAAACAAACAAAAATGCCCTTTTATAAATGAAATGATGGTAGTTGATGAGATTTTTTAATGACCTTACTTGGCAAGAGAAAATGCAACTGCATGTTTGTGCCAAGATTTTGTTTTGAAATTTTCCTGGTCTGTGAAATCCAAAAGTCTGTGGAGCTAAATTGTGGAGGGCTTTGAAAGTTATAGTGTGTGTGCCTGGTTACTCAGTCGTGTTTGACTCTTTGCAACCTTATAGGCTGTAGCCCACCAGGCTCCATCTATCAATGGGGATTCTCCAGGCAAGAATACTGGAGTGGGTTGCCATGCCCTCCTCCAGGGGATCTTCCCAACCCAGGGATTGAATCCAGGTCTCCCACGTTGCAAGCGGATTCTTAACCATCTGAGCCACCAGGGAAGCCCAAAAGTTATAGTAAAGAATGTAACTGAATTCAGAAGGCAACTTCTGAGGAAGTTTTACTGAAAGTTGTGAACAGGAGAGCAAGATGATTGCAGTAGGAAAAGAACAGAGGTGAGCTGACAAATTAGACTATTACAGAGTTGGTGGAAAAGTAAGAATGCTTTGAATTGGTTTTTAGCAAGGAACCTGGAAAGCATGATGGACATAAAAATCATGGATAAAACCTAAAAGAACTGGCACTTAATTGGATATAGGGAGTGGAAAAGAACATGTTAAAGATAGTTTATTATCATTAGGGAAACCTGGATGAAAGGTACACAAGAACACTCTATATTCTTTTTGCAATTTCTTGAGTCAGTTTCAAAATAAAAAAGTTATAACAACATACTTTAGTATATTTACTAGGCAACCAACAAGGGCTTACTGTATAGCACAGGGAACTCTCATCAATATTCCGTAATAACCTAAATGAGAAAAGAATTTGAATAAAAGATATATACATATGTATAACTGAATCACTTTGCTGTATATCTGAAACTAATGCATTATAAATAAACTAGAGTCCAATATAAAATAAAAATGCTTCTAAAGTTATAACAAAATGAAAACATAAATGGGGAAAGATTTCTTCAGGGTCCCAAGCTCAAATCAGGTCAAGGCTGGCTAAGCAGGCACTTTCAAAGCTGAGGAAACTAGGAACATCTTCAGCAGGTAGTGTTTGCTCAGCTCAGTTCATTGTTGCCATGGGGGAATGTGATTCAGTATGGCAAAATCTTGCAAAATTTCAACAGAAGCCAGAAACCTGGAATCCGAATTCTTTATGTGAAATCTCCATAGTTGTTCCAAGTGTGCACAGCTAATTAAAAAACATTTTTAACACTGGGTAGGCCAAATGAGACATATCTGAAAAGCTCAGTTCTATTGACCCTGCTAGTGGCTATCCCTCTCATCTATGTGAATGTTTGGGAGTCCAGAGGAAATTGCTGCTAGCACATAATAGCTTCAATCACAAATTTAAATTGGTTACAGCTTTACACAGAAAATGATGTGTCTCTAAGGTCACAATAATTTATACTTATTCTTGGTAGCATGATTAGAGGCAAAAGGGCATGCTTGAGAATTCCTTACCTTACATGGACACTTGTTTAGGTTTAGTCAACTAAGGATGTGTGTGTGTGTGTGTGTGTGCGTGTGTGTGCATGCATGTTTTATTTTCTACAGCTGCACAGCTGTCTCCACAAAGAAGATATTTACATCAATGGCAATGTTGTTTAAGGATTTGAAATCTTATTTCTTTAAAAATAATTTTTGTAATGAATTTTAAATGACAAATGTTTTCCTTTTCTTCTTAGTGATAGTTCACAAGTGTTACAATCTGATTCAATAACAACTCGAAGAAACAGTGCAACATGTATGACACAACACAATCTGGTAAGAAATTGCTTATAGATGTGTGCTATTGTTGTTGACCAGTGGTTCTCAAACTTGAGTGTGAATCTGGAAGGCTTGTTAGAACAGATGACTGGCCCTCAACCCCAGAGTTTATGATTCAGGAGTTTTGGGGTGGGGCCTGAGAATTTGCATTTCTAAACAAGTTTCCACTTTTAGAAACATTGTTCTAAACATTAGTGAAGGAAAAATAATCACACTGACTGCAGTTATGATTGGTGCAGCTGCTGCAGCTGCAGGAGAATGAACTTTTAAATCCCACGTGGATTTAACATTGAGGTTTGTTTTTATATATAAAACCATCTGGCTTCCAGTTTTTAAAAGAACAATCTGATTTTGAGGGGGAAATTTGCAAGTTCCCCTAAGGGTAATTTTCAGGCTTATAGCTTGACTTTATCTCATATTTATCTTGAATTGAAAATATAGTTTGTTTTTCATGATGTTATAATGCCATCTCTAAATGATAACTCATCTACTAATTATCCTGTAAACATAGAAAATATGCTTGAACGTCAGAAAGCCAAAGTGAATAAACGTTTCACTCTAGGAATCATTTTGCTGAGGTAAAATTCATATAGCACATAGTTATTTTAAAGTTACAATTCAGGGGCATTTGGTGAATTCAAAATGTTATTCAACCACTACCTCTCTCTTGTCCCAAAAGCACAGATCCTTGCCTTATTCCTGATCATAAGTGGAAAGCTTTCAGTCTTTCATCATTGAGTATGATATTAGCCAAAGGTTTGGGTAAATGCCCTTTTTCATGCTAGGGAAATGCCTTTCTACTCCAGCTTGCTGAGCCTTTTTTTTTTTTTTAATCATCAAAGGATGTTGAATTGAATTGTTTCAGAGGCTTTTTCTGCATCTATTCAGATGATTATGTTGTTTTTTCCTCTTCATTCTGTTAATATGATTTACTACTTTGGTTTTCTTTTATTGAACCACCTTTGAATTCTAGGATAGATCCCACTTAGTCTTGGTGTTTAATCCTTTTAATGTACTATGGGATTTGGTTTGCTATTATTTTGTTGAGAATTTTTCCACTTACAGTCATAAGGGATATTGGTCCATAGTTTTCTTGTAGTATCTTTGCTGACTTTGGTGTTGGGGTAATGCTGATATTATAGAATGTGTTAGGGAATGTTCCTTCTCTTATATTTTTGGCAGTTTTATTAAGATTGGTGTTGATTCCTTAAATGTTTGATAGAAATCACCAGTGAGGCCATCTGGCTGTAGACTTTTTTGTTGGGAGGTTTTGGAAACAGAGTCTCTCTCTTTACTTGTTAACAGGTCTGTTGAGATTTTATATTCCTCTTGAGTTAGTTTGGTAATTTGTGTGTTTTTAGAAATTTGTCCATTTCATTTAGATTATCTGCTTTGTTGATATACAGTTATTCATATATTTCTCTTATATGATTTAATATAATGAAAGCTATAGAACATTTTAATGAAATGCTATAGCTTGGATTCTATTTTAAAATATTGCTTTCTAATCTTAAAACTTAGCACTTTCCTCTTTATAAAATGATATTCAACATTATTACCACAAATGCAATAATAGGATATTGGGGGAAAATTAGAACTGTTCATTAAACAAATCTTTCTTCCTCTATCCATTCTAGCTAGAGTGAAAGTAAAGATGAAATGGTGAGAAATGATGCTGGAGATGTAAACTTGTGAAAAATCTTGTAGGGCCTTAAAAATTATTTTAAAGATTTTGCACTTTGGGACTTGCCTAGCAGTCCATTGGTTAGGATTTCACTGCCAGGGCCTGAAATCAAACCCTGGTTAGGGAAACTAAGGTCCCATAAGCCATGCAGTACAGCCAAAAAGGAAAGACTTTCCACTTTATCCTATTTTCAATGGAAGCTCATTGAAGGATTCTAAGTCTGCAATTGACCAAATCACAGACCAATCTAAGTCTGTGATCAAATTTGCACTTCTAAAAGATTACCCTGGCTTCAGAGTAGCAAGTAGATTGGAAGAGGACAAAAGTAGATGTAAGAAGATCAGATGGGCAACTGTAGTAACTCTGGCAAACAGCTGATAGTAACTTGGACAAATGCGGTGGCAGTGGGAAGATCCATAAGATATTTGAAAAGTAGGATCAGCTGGTGATAGAGTTGATGGAAAGTGGGACACAATGGAGGCAAAGATGATTACTAGCTCTCTGACTTGGGCAATTGATGGGACAGTGGTACCACAGAGAAAGGGAACATTGGCAGAAGAGTAGATTTAGAAGGGAAGATGAGTTTAGTTTCGGACTTGTTAAGTTTGAGATTCTCTGATATCTTCAAGTGGAGATGTTATATATACAAGTTTGAAGCTTGGGATAGAGATCTGGGCTGGAGATACATTTAGGATCATTAATAGATCATTGTTTGAAGCTATGGGAATGAATGAAATGACCTACGGAGAGAGTATAAGAGAAGAAGAGGAATAGGAAAAAGCTTTAAAAGTCAATCTCAGAAAGTTCAGCTCAGTTCAGTCGCTCAGTCTGACTCTTTGCGACCCCATGGACTGCAGCACACCAGGCCTCCCTGTCCATCACCAACTCCCGGAGTGCTCTCAAACTAATGTCCATTGAGTCGGTGATACCATCCAACTACTTCATCTTCTGTCGTCCCCTTCTCCTCCCATCTTCAGTCTTTCCCAGTATCAGGGTCTTTTCAAATGAGTCAGTTCTTTGCATCAGAGGGCCAAAGTATTGAAGTTTCAGCTTTAGATTCAGTCCTTCCAATGAACATTCAGGACTTATTTCCTTTAGGATGGACTGGTTAGATCTCCTTGCAGTCCAAGGGACTCTCAAGAGTCCACAGTTCAAAAGCAATGTCTCTGCTTTTTAATATGGTCATAACTTTCCTTCCAAGGAGTAAGCATCTTTTAATTTAATGGCTGCAATCACCATCTGCAGTGATTTTGGAGCCCCCAAAATAAAGTCTGTCCCTGTTTCCATTGTTTCTCCATCTATTTGCCATGCAGTGATGGCACCAGATGCCATGATCTTCGTTTTCTGAATGTTGAGCTTTAAGCCAACTTTTTCACTCTCTTCTTTCACTTTTATCAGGAGGTGCTTTAGTTCTTTGCTTTCTGCCATAAGGGTGGTGTCATCTGCATATCTGAATTTATTGATATTTCTCCTGGCAATCTTTTTTCAGCTTGTGTTTGATCCAGCCCAGCATTTCTCATGTTGTACTCTGCATATAATTTAAGCAGGATGACAATATACAGCCTCGACATACTTCTTTCCTGATTTGGAATCAGTCTGTTGTTTCATGTCCCATTCTAACTGTTGCTTCCTGACTTGCATACAGGTTTCTCAGGAGGCAGATCAGATGGTCTGGTATTTCCATCTCTTCAAGAATTTTCCACAGTTTATTGTCATCCACAGTCAAAGGTTTTGACATAGTCAATAAAGCAGAAATAGATGTTTGTTTGTTTGTTTGTTTTCTGGAACTCTCTTGCTTTTTTGACAGTCTCAGAAAAGGCTCCACCAAGTAAGACTATGATGGAATGGTCAGAGAGATGGGACGAGACTCAGGAGAGAGTAGTACCATGAAAAACCACAGAAAACAAAAGTGGTTAAACATGATAAAGACTGAAATGTGTCCTTTGAGTTACCAAAATGGAGCTTATTATGAACTTTAATTTGAAAGAAAGTTCAGTGGAGAAAAGGGTAGAAGAAGCCAGAATGGATTGGGTTAAAATATGACTGAGAGGCAAGGACCCATAAATGGCACTATACATATGAACTTTTTAATCTGGGGACAGATTATCCTTTCTGCACCTTAATTTCCTCATCTGTAAAATGGGAATGTAATAGCTTCTGCCTCATAAGTTTGTTGTGATTATATCAATCAGTGTAAAATAGTTGGCACAGCAATGATACCTAGTAAAAGTGAAAGTTGTCCAAGTCTTCACTACCGCATAGACTGTAGCCCCCAGGCTCCTTTATCCATGGAATTCTAAAGGCAAGAATGCTGCTAAATGCTCATTAAATATGTCTTTTACTAGTAATAGTACCTATGTAGAGAAACTAGGTACCTGGCATTTTTAAATGCATAATTTTCCTTAGGATTTCTAGGCTCTTAATTCCCATAAGGTTCAGCTTAATATCATGTACATTTAAAATAAACCATCTTGTACAATGGATTGGGTTTGGCAGAACTGAAGTCATTTTACCTTATCTGATGATGAGAATTTCAAGGCTTATTGGTTTAGCTTGCAGTAACAGCATTATGCATATGCTTTTATTTTGTTCCAAGTATTACCTCATGATAAAATTTATGGAGATATATATGTGCCTTCATTATAGATAGGCTGAATTATCTAGGAGAATGAAATGATAATTAGAATGTTCTGGGCAAAAGCAACAAAATTCAACTAGAAGCGACTTAAACAATAAGGGACCTTTATTTTACCAAATAACAGGAAGTTTGTGAAAGGAGGTTCCAGGGTTGGTTACTTCAGTGGCTCAGTGATGTCATCAGAGGCCCAGGTTTCTTCCATCTTTCCACTCTACCATCCTGAGCAGCCTCACTCACCTTTGTATCTAGTAATTAAACCCAGGGTGCAGAATCACATGTATCAGTTCAGTTCAGTTCAGTCACTCAGTCGTGTCCGACTCTTTGCGACCCCATGAATCACAGCATGCCAGGCCTCCCTGTCCATCACCGTCTCTCGGAGTTCACTCAGACTCACGTCCATCGAGTCCGTGATGCCATTCAGCCATCTCATCCTTGGTCATCCCCTTCTCCTCCTGCCCCCAATCCCTCCAAGCATCAAAGTATTTTCCAATGAGCAACTCTTCGCATGAAGTGGCCAAAAACTGGAGTTTCAGCTTTAGCATCATTCCTTCCAAAGAAATCCCAGGGCTGATCTCCTTCAGAATGGACTGGCTGGATCTCCTTTGCAGTCCAAGGAACTCTCAAGAGTCTTCTCCAACACCACAGTTCAAAAGCATCAATTCTTCAGCTCTCAGCCTTCTTCACAGTCCAACTCTCACATGCATACATGACTACTGGAAAAACCATAGCCTTGACTAGACAGACCTTACTTGGCAAAGTAATGTCTCTGCTTTTGAATATACTATCTAGGTTGATCATAACTTTTCTTCCAAGGAGTAAGCGTCTTTTGATTTCATGGCTGCAGTCACCATCTGCACTGATTTTGGAGCCCCAAAAATAAAGTCTGACACTGTTTCAACTGTTTCTCTATTTCCCATGGAGTGATGGGACCGATACCATGATCTTCGTTTTCTGAATGTTGAGCTTTAAGCCAACTTTTTCACTCTCCTCTTTTACTTTCATCAAGAGGCTTTTTAGTTCCTCTTCACTTTCTGCCACAAGGGTGGTGTCATCTGCATATCTAAGGTTATTGATATTTCTCCCGGCAATCTTGATTCCAGCTTGTGTTTCTTCCAGTTCTGCATTTCTTATGATGAACTCTGCATAGAAGTTAAATAAGCAGGGTGACAATATACAGCCTTGACGTACTCCTTTTCCTATTTGGAACCAGTCTGTTGTTCCATGTCCAGTTCTAACTGCATAGCTGAGGTCATTGATATTTCTCCTGGCAATCTTGATTCCAGCTTCTGCTTCTTTCAGCCCAGCATTTCTCATGATGTACTCTGCATATACATTAAATAAGCAGGGTGACAATATACAGCCTTGACGTACTCCTTTTCCTATTTGGAACCAGTCTGTTGTTCCATGTCCAGTTCTAACTGTTGCTTCCTGACCTGCATATAGGTTTCTCAGGAGGCAGGTCAGGTGGTCTGGTATTCCCATCTCTTTCAGAATTTTCCACAGTTTATTGTGATCCACACAGTCAAAGGCTTTGGCATAGTCAATAAAGCAGAAATAGATGTTTTTCTGGAACTCTCTTGCTTTTTTGATGATCCAGTGGATGTTGGCAATTTGATCTCTTGTCCCTTTGCCTTTTCTATAACCAGCTTGAACATCTGGAAGTTCATGGTTCACGCACTGTTGAAGCGTAGCTTGGAGAAATTTGAGCATTACTTTACTAGTGTGTGAGATGAGTCCAATTGTGTGGTAGTTTGAATATTCTTTGGCATTGCTATTCTTTGGGATTGGAATGAAAACTGACCTTTTCCAGTCCCGTGGCCACTGTTGAGTTTTCCAAATTTGCTGGCATATTGATTGTAGCACTTTCACAGCATCATCTTTTAGGATTTGAAATAGCTCAACTAGAATTCCATCACCTCCACTAGCTTTATTCATAGTGATGCTTTCTAAGGCCCACTTGACTTTGCATTCCAGGATATCTGACTCTAGATGAGTGATCACACCATTGTGATTATCTTGGTCGTGAAGATCTTTTTGTACAGTTCTTCTGTGTATTCTTGCCACCTCTTCTTAATATCTTCTGCCTCTGTTAGGTCCATACCATTTCTGTCCTTTATTGAGCCCATCTTTACATGAAATGTTCCCTTGGTATCTCTAATTTTCTGGAAGCTATCTCTAGTCTTTCCTATTCTGTCGTTTTCCTCTATTTCTTTGCATTGATCGCTGAAGAAGGCTTTTTTATCTCTCCCTTGCTATTCTTTGGAATTCTGCATTCAGATGCTTATATCTTTCCTTTTCTCCTTTCCTTTTCGTTCCTCTTCTTTTCACAGCTATTCGTAAGGCCTCCTCAGACAGCCATTTTGCTTTTTTTCCATTTCTTTTCCATCAAGATGGTCTTGATCCCTGTCTCCTGTACAATGTCATGAACCTCCATCCATAGTTCATCAGGCACTCTATCAGATCTAGTCCCTTAAATCTATTTTTCACTTCCACTGTATAATCATAAGGGATTTGATTTAGGCCATACCTGAATGGTCTAGTGGCTTTCCCTACTTTCTTCAATTTCAGTCTGAATTTGGCAATAAGGAGTTCATGATCTGAGCCACAGTCAGCTCCCGTTCTTGTTTTTGCTGACTGTATAGAGCTTCTCCATCTTTGACTGCAAAGAATATAATCAGTCTTATTTCGGTGTTGACCATCTGGTGATGTCCCTGGTGTAGAGTCTCTGGTGTAGAGTCTTCTCTTGTGTTGTTGGAGGAGTGTTTGCTATGACCAGTGTGTTCTCTTGGCAAAACTCTATTAGCCTTTGCCCTGTTTCATTCTGTATACCAAGGACAAATTTTCCTGTTACTCCAGGCGTTTCTTGACTTCCTATTTTTGCATTCCAGTCCCCTATAATGAAAAGGACTGGAGGTGACTGGTGATAGAAGCAAGGTCCGATGCTGTAAAGAGCAATATTGCATAGGAACCTGGAATGTCAGGTCCATGAATCAAGGCAAATTGGAAGTGGTCAAACAGGAGATGGCAAGAGTGAATGTTTACATTCTAGGAATCACTGAAGTAAAATGGACTGGAATGGATGACTTTAACTCAGATGACCATTATATCTACTACTGTGGGCAGGAATCCCTCAGAAGAAATGGAGTAGCCATCATGGTCAACAAAAGAGTCTGAAATGCAGTATTTGGATGCAGTCTCAAAAACGACAGAATGATTTCTGTTCGTTTCCAAGGCAAACCATTCAATATCACGGTAATCCAAGCCTATGCCCCAACCAGTAACGCTGAAGAAGCTAAAGTTGAACGGTTCTATGAAGACCTACAAGACCTTTTAGAACTAACACCCAATTTTATGTATATTTTACCACAATTTAAAAATTTTAACTGGCACTGATTTTAATGTATTAAAATGTAGGCAGAACAGTGTTTTAGAAAAAAATGTGGTGATTGAGGGCATTTATAATCATCTCTCTCTCTCTCTAGTCGCTAAGTCGTGTCTGATTCTTGCAACCCCATGTATTGTAGCCTGCCAGGCTCCTCTGTCCATGGGATTCTCCAGGCAAGAATATTGGACTGGCTTGCTGTTTCCTTCTCCAAGGGATCTTCCCTACCCAGGAATCAAACCCAGGTCTCCTGCATTGCAGGCAGATTCTTTCTGACTGAGCTATAAGGGAAGCCCTGAGCTATAAAGAATTATGAGTGCCATTTAACACACAAATAAAGATGTGTATGTACAAACCTTGTAAAAGTCTGCTGTCTCACAATTATTTTCTTAATTAAGCTCAAATTTTTCTTCACCACTGTCAAGAAATTACCTGAAGCAACTCCCTTGCATATACCATCTATAGTACTTAACCTTTGGGAGAACTCTCTTCTAAATGCCTTTTCTACAATTAATTTTCCAAATTATTACTAAAAGACCAACCAAGTCCAATATTTGATCCATATTTTGTTCAATTTAAAAGTTTTATTGTGGCTTATAATTATCTAGCTCAGCTCAGTTTCAAACCCTACCTTCCACAGACATTTCACACTGTATCTTGGCATCAATTTCAGTCAGGCAATCTTTTCAGGATTTCCTGGATAAAATTTTTCCCATTAGGAAATTCTGAGTCTTTGTCTGAAGCTGAACCAATTCCTTCCTGTCTTTTCAGTTCAGTTCAGTCACTCAGTCATGTCCATCTCTTTGCAACCCCATGGACTGCAGCACGCCAGGCTTCCCTGTCCATCATCAACCCCCAGAGCTTGCTCAAACTTAAGTCCATGGAGTCAGTGATGCCATCCAGCCATCTCATCCTCTGTCGTCCCCTTCTCCTCCTGCCTTCAATCTTTCCCAGATTCAGGGTCTTTTCCGAGTCAGTTCTTCACATCAGGGGGCCAAAGTATTGGAGCTTCAGCTTCAGCATCAGTCCTTCCAATGCATATCAGGACTGATTTCCTTTAGGACTGACTGGTTTGATCTCCTTGCAGTCCAAGGGACTCTCAAGAATCTTCTCTAACACCACAGTTTAAAAGCATCAGTTCTTCAGCACTCAGCTTTCTTTATGGTCCAACTCTCACATCCATACATGACTATTGGAAAAACCATAGCTTTAACTAGATGGACCTTTGTCAGCAAAGTAATGTCTCTGCTTTTTAATATTCTGTCTAGGTTTGTCATGAGCTTCCCTGATAGCTCAGTTGGTAAAGAATTCACCTGCAATGTGGGAAACCTGGGTTTAGTTCCTGGGTTGGGAAGATCCCCTGGAGACCGGAAAGGCTACCCACTTCAGTATTTTGCCTAAAGAATTCCATGGACTGTATAGCTCATGGGGTCGCAAAGAGCTGGACACAACTGACCAACTTTCACTTCATAGGTTTGTCCTAACTTTTCTTCCAAGGAGCAAGCATCTTTTAATTTTATGGCTGCAGTCACCATCTGCAGTGATTTTGGAGCCCAAGAAAGTAGTCTGTCACTGTTTCTTCTGCTTCCTCATCTATTTGTTGTGAAGTGATGGGACCAGATGCCATGATCTTAGTTTTCTGAATGTTGAGTTTTAAGCCAGCTTTTTACTCTCCTCTTTCACTTTCATCAAAAGGCTCTTTAGTTTCTCTTTGCATTTTGCCATAAGGATGGTGTCATCTGCATATCTGAGGCTATTGATATTTCTCCCGGCAATCTTGATTCTAGCTTTTGTTTCATCCAGCCTGGTATTTCACATGATGTACCCTGCATGTAAGTTAAATAAGCCGAGTGACAATATACAGCCTTGATGTGTATTCTTTTAGATATCAGTTAAAAATAATCACTTCCAGGAAGTCTTTCATAATTAGACGAGTTTGCCACACCATGCAATTCTCTTCTTTTGTTTTGTTTTCAATAGCAATCATTTATCATTTAGATAAAGCCCCATCTTGTGCATAGAATGTATTATATATTTAAGTTCAAGTAATCATGTCTTTTCAATTAGATTGTAAATCTAGTGTTGCACCTTCTATATTGTGAACTTTCTGGGCATTTGAATGATGATGATATGAGCATCAGTAGCATGAATTAAACTTGTTAAAATTCTGCTTGTTTAAAGATATGTATGATTGTGGAAATAAATATGGGAACTTTTAAAAGGTAAAACTAATTTTTTTAAGATTTGGTGCATGTTACTGCACAATTTCTCAATGATTAATGCTAATATTGGGGCACATTGGGAGAGAATATCCAAAACTCTTTATTGGATAAATCACAGTGTTTTCTACTTGCTTTGGAAAATAGATTACTTTTATAATATCCCTTAAGAGTTGGCATACAGTTAAAAAAAAAAAAAAGCATTTATTTGGTTGCATCAGGTTGTGACACATGGATCTCTCATCACGGTCCATGGAAAAATGCACAGACTCTCTAATTGTGGCATGCAGGCTCCAAAGTGACATGTGGGATCTTAGTTCTCCAACCAGGGATTGAACCCATGTACCCCTGCATTGCAAGGAAGATTCTCAACCACTGGACTACCAAGGAAATCCTGGGCATACAATTTTTAAAAAATTAGCAGTAATATCTAATGTTGGAGAAGTACAAGGAAATCAAGATTTTCATAACACTGCTGGAAAGTGAATTTGTATGAGCTTTCTGGAGGGTAGTTCAGCAATGGGTATCAACAGATTTGTGATCCAGAAATTCCAACTCTATGAATTTATCCTAAAGAATTCATTAAGGATACATGTAAAGATTGTTATCATAGCATTATTTATATGTGGCAACAGTATGAATGTCCTGCAACAGGGAACAGATTAAATAAATGACCTTCCTTATCTGTGTTTGAATCCCAGTTTGAGCAATTATTAGCTGTATTACTAGGCAAGTTGCTTAATTTATCTGGCCTTCAGTTTTCTAAATTTAAAATGGTGACAATAGGGAATTCCCTGACAGTCCAGTGGATAGAACTCTGTACTTCCTCTGCAGGGGGCATAGGTTTAATCCCTGGTCAGGGAACTAAGATCCTACAAGCCACAGAGTACGGCCAATAAAAAAAAAATGGGGACAGTGGAACAATAATAATATCTCTATCATGGAGTTGTGAGAATTGAGTGGTCTACAATATGTCTGGCACATAAATAGGTGCTTCTTATTATGGTACTTCTATAATAATGGTGTTGCAGGTGAATTTTAACATGGAAAGCCTTTAAAAATGATGTTGCAGACAAATTTTAACATGGAAAGGTACTTGGAATATATTTGGGTTTTGTTTTGCTTTTGTTTACCATGCAGTACAAAAGAGGCAAACAAAGTGTTTTATATCATAGATTTTACTTCTGACTCCTTTGAATGTTCATTTCTTTGACTAAAAGGAGAGACTTGTTTGGAAAACCAGGAGTGCTTATGCAGGGTAGGGGGAAAGGCACTGCTAATGTCATCCTCACAGGGGGGATTGTTAATAGCAAACTGATTTTGTAGAACTGTCAGCTGGAAGCACAGACAGCAGCCCACTTCTGGACACTTGTTCCATGTCAGGCGTTACCCCTACAACTCCAGGCAAAGCAACACTTCCTGGTAGTCACTCTTGCTATCCTCCTGAATGTTGTAGTACAAGGCCCCACCACACTTTCCCTTAAATTCAGACCCAATTTTTAATGTGTCCCCTTCCTTCACTGTAGGATACCATGATTCTAATTAGGACCTTATTGTGAGTTCCCTTGCCCTTCATGGAGTTGTACAGTCAGTCAGCAAAATACAGAGGCTTCTTGTTTAAATATACTGGACCAGATTCAGGAAAGCATTTTCCTTTGACCTCCTTCTTGATCGTAAGGGCTATTGCTCTTGTACCTTTCAAATACTTTCTGGAGGTGACACTTGATGCTGATCTACTTGGGGACATCAGTTCCTTTCCTGTTTATTCCTGCATTATAGAGATCTCAGTTATCTTGGGCCTGTCAGTTCATAGTCAATGACAGAGCCATCCTCTGCTCTTCTACCCTTTTCAAGGGCAACAGTCAGCTTGCAGAAGTTGCCAGATGTCTCAGAAATAATGTCATTCTCCAGATCAGTCTTATACATTTCCTTGTAGACTGTTTATTTGCTGTAGCTCTTATACATTTCCTTGGAGACTTTTTTTTTTGCACCAGCTCCTGGTTGGTCCTTGAGGAGGTGATTTCAATGAGAGTTTTCATCAGTCACCAGCCCCTTCACAGAGGAACCATTGTACTGAGAGTTCCATTGTACTGGAATCCTTGTACTGAGCAGGTGTTTTCAGAAGGCCCCAAATCACCTTCTCCAGGTGGCTGGACAAGTCTGACTTCACTGCTTATGTAAGTCCCTTTTCGGTCCTTCTCTAACAGGCAAAAGTAATCTGCCTCTGTTCTTTGCTGTAGATTGTCAAATTGTTGATGATGTTGACTTCAACCACATCTTTAGTCCTGATGGCCGTTTCAGTGTTCAAAACATCCCACTCAGCATCAAAGTTGGTATATGCTTTGACTAACATGTATGCATTTGAGGGTGTATAGTGGTCACCTTCTAAACTGCACTTGCACGGAATTTAATGAACAGTAGACATTTTGATAGAACCTGGACCAGGAGCTAAGAGCTCAGGTGCTCCAGATGCAGAGCTGGCATGTGTTATTAGAAAAAATAAAAAACTCAAACTGGAAAATAGTATCTGGAAAAATAATCACTGAAATATTTACTATGGCCATTTCTGGATAGTGGGTGACGCTTTTTTCCCTCATTGATTCTGTTTTATACTGAGCATGTATTGATTGTTTCATAATGAGAAAAAGTGAGTTAATTTCTGTTGAAAAAAATTAAAGATCAGGATTAATAGGTTGTGAATCTGCTTAGTATGATGTTGTGATGATGGATTTGTGTCACTATACACTTACCTGAACTCATGATGTATAACACCAAGAGTGAACTCTAATATAAGTTATGACCTTTGGTTGATGATGTGTCAATGTCATTGAACCTTGGCTGTTTCCTCCACCTTCTAGAAAATAATTTTAAAAACTTTCAGAACTATCTTAAGCAAAATGTAATTGGTGAGGTAGGGCAGGAGGAGAAGGGGTGACAGAGGATGAGATGGGTGGATGGCATCCTCGAGCCAATGGATATGAGTCTGAGCAAGCTCTGGGAGTTGGCGATGGACAGGGAAGCCTGGCATGCTGCCCCATGAGGTCCTATGGGGTCCCAAAGAGTCAGACACAACTGAGCGACTGAACAATATCTCCTTTAAAGTCATAAGATACATTTTAAAACCTGATAAAAATTCAGACTATCTGCTTCATAAAAACACTTGTTTATCCAACACACATTTTCTGAACACTCATTCTTTTCCCCCACCCCACCAGCAACCTGCTCCTCTTACTGCCTTTCTTGGCCACTATCTATCTCTGTAGTTTCAGCTGGAACTCTCAGGCTAGTCTTTAGTTCCTTTTACTTTCTTATCATTTCTCCAATCTGCCTCCTTATCTTTATCCCTCTGTTTCGGTCAAACCCTTGTTATCTTTTGCCTGGTCCATGACCCTGCTTCTAGTCCCTTTTCTCTCCACTGTCAGTTTGTTCTGCATTCACTGCTAGGGTTGACTTTCTAAAACAGATATGATCTTCTTGTCTAAAATACCCTTGAGGTTTAAGAACTCAGAGAGACCTATTCTTTAGGTTTCCTATTGGCTCAAAGGCTAAAGTCCAAAAACAACAACTTGGATTCAACCAAATTTCTCCCTCAAGTTTGCTTCCTGTCATGCTCTACCATATGCCAAGTTTCAGCCACCCTGAGCCTCTCTGTTTCCCAAACATGCCTCTCTGCCTGAGCATCTCGTTCCACTCCCAGAAATAGTGTCCTTTCTCTTCTCTCTCTAATGAATTCCTGCGCTCTTCTGTGAAGCCAGCCCCAACACCCTAGGCAGAATTATTTTCTTTGTTCTTTGAACTCCTACGAATCCTAACTTGTCCTGGCACTTACCTGTGGCCTAGTTCTCCCAACCTGGACTTTGAATTTCTCAAAGATAGGAAAATGTCTTATTAATCTTTGGATCCTCAGGGCCTAGTACAGGCCTTTCGCATATGGTAGATGCTCATTAAACATGTTTAAATGCACAATTCAATGTGATCTTAAGATATAATGTGAATGTATGATATGTTATATTCATTATCTAGCATCATCTAGCATTTCAAGAGCCAATCAGGCTACAGATAGAATGGATAAATGAATTCTAAATATAATTCTCAAGCCTTATTTTCACACAGTTTACATCTCTCTCTTCTTTCATCTCCCTCTTGTATGGTTCTTCTTAAGCTTTAAGAAAAAACCAAAAAGGAGAAAATAGTCCTGCAAAAGACAAAGGGCCAAGACTAGCAGTCTCCAAACTTTTTGGCACCAAGGACAGATTTCGTGGAAGATTATTTTTCCATGGACATGGGTCGGGGTGATGGAGTGGGGTGTGACTGGTTCAGGCTGTAACGCAAGAGATGGAGAGTAGAGGACGAAGCTTCACTCACACTCCTCCTGCTGTGCAGCCCACTTCCTAAAAGGCTACAGACCACTATAGGCTGGGGACCCCTGACCTAGACAAGTATCCGAATAAGCAAGAGTAAAATGTGCTGAATTCCTTGAACGTGATTGCCCTTCAGTTCAGTTCAGTTCAGTCACTCAGTCGTGTCCGACTCTGCGACCCCATAAATCACAGCACGCCAGGCCTCCCTGTCCATCACCAACTCCTGGTGTTCACTCAAACTCATGTCCATCGAGTCGGTGATGCCATCCAGCCATCTCATCCTCTGTCGTCCCCTTCTCCTCGTGCCCCCAATCCCTCCCAGCATCAGAGTCTTTTCCAATGAGTCAGCTCTTCGCATGAGGTGGCCAAAGTATTGGAGTTTCAGCTTCAGCATCATTCCTTCCAAAGAAATCCCAGGACTGATCTCCTTTAATATGGACTGGTTGGATCTTCTTGCAGTCTAAGGGACTCTCAAGAGTCTTCTCCAACACCACAGTTCAAAAGCATCAATTCTTCGGCACTCAGCCTTCTTCACAGTCCAACTCTCACATCCATACATCACCACTGGAAAAACCACAGCCTTGATTAGACAGATATTTGTTGGCAAAGTAATGTCTCTGCTTTTGAATATGCTATTTAGGTTGGTCATAACTTTCCTTCCAAGGAGTAAGCATCTTTTAATTTCATGGCTGCAATCACCATCCACAGTGATTTTGGAGCCCAAAAAATTAGTCTGACACTATTTCCACTGTTTCCCTATTTCCCATGAAGTGATGAGACTGGATGCCATGATCTTCATTTTCTGAATGTTGAGCATTAAGCCAACTTTTCCCTCTCCTCTTTCACTTTCATCAAGAGTCTTTTTAGTTCTTCTTCACTTTCTGCCATAAGGGTGATGTCATCTGCATATCTGAGATTATTGATATTTCTCCCGGCAATCTTGATTCCAGCTTGTGTTTCTTCCAGTCCAGCATTTCTCACGATGTACTCTGCATAGAAGTTAAATAAGCAGGGTGACAATATATACAGCCTTGACGTACTCTTTTTTCCTATTTGGAACCAGTCTGTTGTTCCATGTCCAGTTCTAACTGTTGCTTCCTGACCTGCATGTAGGTTTCTCAGGGGGCAGGTCAGGTGTTCTGGTATTCCCATCTCTTTCAGAATTTTCCACAGTTTATTGTGGTCCACACAGTCAAAGGCTTTGGCATAGTCAATAAAGCAGAAATAGATGTTTTCCTGGAACTCTCTTGCTTTTGCAATGATCCAGAAGATGTTGGCAATTTGATCTCTGGTCCCTCTGCCTTTTCTAAGACCAGCTTGCACATCTGGAAGTTCATGGTTCATGTATTACTGAAGTCTGGCTTGGAGAATTTTGAGCATTACTTTACTAGTGTGTGAGATGAGTGCAATTGTGCAGTAGTTTGAGCATTCTTTGGCATTGCCTTTCTTTGGGATTGGAATGAAAACTGACCTTTTCCAGTCCTGTGGCCACTGCTGAGTTTTCCAAATTTGCTGGCATATTGAGTGCAGCACTTTCACAGCATCATTTTTCAGGATCTGAAATAGCTCAACTGGAATTCCATCACCTCCACTAGCTTTGTTCGTAGTGATGCTTTCTAAGGCCCACTTGACTTCACATTCCAGGATGTCTGGCTCTAGGTGAGTGATTGCCCTTAATCATTCTTTATTATGAAAGTTCAGTTTCCCCAGCTAGATTCCAAGATGTTTGGAGTTATTTTGTTTGTTTCTTTATTATGCTTATTAATTCATTGTTGTTGTTTAGTTGCTAAGTCATGTCTGACTCTTGGGCTTCCCTGGTGGCTCAGCAGGTAAAGAATGGCCTGCAAAGCAGGAGACACAGCAGATGTGGGTTCAATCCCTGGGTTGGGAAGATCCCCTGGAGGAAGGCATGGAAACTCATTCCAGTATTCTTGCCTGGAAAATCTCATGGACAGAGGAGCCCGGCAGGCTTTAAGAATACTGGAGTGGGTTGCCATTTCCTTTTCCAGGAGAGCTTCCTGACTCAGGGATCAAACCTGTGTCTCCTGCATTGCAGGCGGATTCTTCACCACTGAGCCACCAGGGAAGCTCATGCTTATTAAATTAGCTACTGATTTAATGACCATTTCAATTTTTTCTGGGTAATGCCTATCACTAAGTTTTGATAATGAGCTAAAACTGGCAAGGAAAAATGAAGTGATTTTAAGATCTTTGAGCCTTGAGAAGGGAAAGCTAGAGATAAATGTTCTATTGATGTTCTCCTGCCCTGTATTTATGTTAATTGTTATTTTGTTCTGTTATGATATATATTTTCAATTAGTATAATTTTCAGACAAGATTCAATTGGACTTTCTATTTTTAAATCTTTAAATTTAATTAGTGCTATTGATAGCATGCATCAGGCACTCAAGAAATACTTTAGGCCATTCAACAATTGACTTAATGTTTAGAAATAATCAGAAACATTATAGAAAACTTGACTTTTATCTTTTAAATTTCAATTTGTGCCATCTTCTGGTCATGCTTCCATCAGTCACCTCCATCAAATCAAACAGGTAGGAAGTTTTGAAAAGCTGACAGCTGTTCATTAAAAAGTAAATTTTGTTTTTCTTTTAAAAATACCTATGGTCAAATAATTCTAAGTGAGGTCACAAGTGATTAAATTTTTAATTCCACAAATGGTTTCTTTAAAAAAGCAAAAACATCAAAATCCAAAACAACTAAGGAGACCTCTGTTTGGGTTATTAACTATTTTAACAAATTGATAGTTTCCTGAAATACTGCATATTCTTTTATCTTGAATCTAGCTTCTTCAAGGGATCTCAAAGGTGATGAACACTATATATGGAAATTAATTTTCAAGTTCATAATAATCATAGTTTATCATAGTTTTCTTAATCCCAGATGCAGAAATTTTTTGACATATTTAATGATCTTTATGCTATCATTTTGTGTTCACTTCTCAGTGATCTGAGTTCAGGGGCACAGTCTATCTGTCTTATGTTGTGTGTGTGTGTGTTTAATAGTAAAAGCGTAATACAGAATTAAATCTTTGATTTTTCCAAGGCTTAGCCACATAATTCAAAAGATTAAATCACCATTCCTCCAGGAGTGGTGGGATTTTTTTTTCACCCAACTACAAGCAAACTTTTGTTCAAGTAGGGGAGCTTAACTGTTATTAAACACTTATTATTCACTTAGCACTATAATAGGTCCCATCTGTGGGCTCATTTCATCCTACAAGAAACTTACAAGGTCAGAAACCAAAGATGTTCAGCATTAACAAATATCAAGCCAAGACTTAGCCCCAAATTACTGAATTCTTTTACAGCTACTAGGTTTTATTTCTCCACCTCCTGCTTCCTCTCCCTCTCTCTCCAGCACCGTGGCTTCCCTAGGCCCCACTTATCATCCACTAGCAAGAAAGTATGGTTTAAAGGATTCTTTTACTTTTTAATGAATAAGATATTAGTTTGCTGTTTGTCTTTGTGAGTATGTAGCCATTTAAGACATTCTTAATGAAAGAACCTAAAGCTAGTAGTTAAAGTGACCTCTGGTTTAATTATGCAGTTTTCTTTTCTTCCCCTAAATTAGACCAGATATTTTAAAATTGATTATATATTTATATCTGATTATGAAGTTTGAAAATCAGGACTAATTTAACTGGTTATTAATATAAACTGTAAAGCAACTTACTTCTATAGTGGCAGAATATATATTATAAACATTTAAAATGAAACACCAGTGGTGATCATTTTTGTAATATATGGAAATATTGAATTGCTGTGTTGTACACCTGGAACTAACATAGCATTGTAGGTCAATTATACTTCAGTAAAAAATAAATTAAAATTTCTAAAATTTAAATCAAATTATAAAATAAAAATTAAAACTAAAATAAAATGGAGCACAGGTAGAAAATGAATGAAATGGGAAAATAGAAACAACATTAACTTTCAATCTGGGTGCTGACTGAGTGGAAAATTAAGGCTCATTTTCAGCAGTTTAATGGTCTGATAAATATCTTAAGTTGCATATTTCTTTACATGTATTCTTTAACCATGACTTCTTTTTAGCTATTAAACTTAACCTTTTAGGTATAAAACAGAAATGTGTGTTTCTTGCCTCATTACATTTTGAACTTTCACTCTGACATTAACAAAGGCAATTATTTAATTTCATTTTTAGTAAAATGGGGGAACTAATAGTAGCTACGTTATAGGATTATTGTGAGGATGAAAAGATTTAATATATGTGTGGTGCCTGGCATACTACATTAAAAGTTGTTTAATGGAAATTTAAAAACACACAAAAAGAACCTCCATGTATTCACTATCTAGCTTTAACTATTGATTATATTTTGTACATCATTTTTCAACTATCCCCTTTTATTTTGGGGGTAGGAAGGTGCTTTATATTGTAAAGTAATTAACCTCCAATTAAAATAAACAAATTTATATTTTAAAAATAAATAAAAAATAAAGTATATCTCTGATATCTTTTTAACCTTAAATACTCTGTATGAATCTGAGGATGTTTTTTTCACATAAACACAATGCCATCATCACATCTAACAGAGTTATTCTTTAATTTTATCAAATAACAAGTCCAGGTTAAATTTTCTTGATTCTCAAAAAAATGTCTTTTTCAGTGATTCAAACATGTTCCAGCATGATCTTTTAGGTCACTTTTATTTAAAACAGCCTTCCTCTCCTGATTTTGTTCCATGCCACTTACTGAAGAAACAGGCCATTTGTCTTGTGAAAAGCCCCACATTTTGATTCTGCTTCCAGGTGTCAGTGTTTCATGTATTCTTTTATTCCTTGTATTTCCTACAAACTGATTTGATTATACTTGCATTTATTTTAAAATAAGCACACAGCCCCAAGGTAATATTAGGCTCTGGGTCAACATTTAAGCAAGGGTTTGGTTTAAGTTACCGTTTTCCTACTAGGCAGTTAATGGACAATTTCTCCTTGACTCTAGTTGTTAGTTGTTTTCTAGGCATTAGAGAGCTTGAGAACCTCAAGTGAGAAGTTAATTTTCTTTTTTTTTTCCAGCTCTGAGATATAATTGACATATAACACTGTTTAAGAATAAGGTCTATAATAACTTTTATATATATATATATATATATATATATATATAGCAAACCTGTCAGTCCTAAAGGAAATCAACCCTGAATATTCATTGGAAGGATGATGCTGAAGCTGAAGCTCTGGTACTTTGGCCCCCTGATGTGAAGAGCCAACTCATTGGAAAGACCCTGATGCTGGGAAAGATGGAAGGCAAAAGGAGAAGGGGGTGGCAGAGGGATGAGATGGTTAGATAGCATCACTGACTCAATGGACATGAATTTAAGCAAATTCCAGGAGAGAGCGGAGGACAGACAAGCCTGGTATGCTGTAGCCCATGGGGTCACAAAGACTTGGACGTGACTTAGAGACTGAGTAACAACAAAGCAATGACATTAGATTTCTGTGATTTGGTTTTGATTTTTCCTTGGAACCTGCAAAGTACCTACTATCTCTTACTTCTCTAAGGGAATAGCTTAACTTGTTTTAAAGAAACTTAATTTGATCTTAGTTTGCAAATTGTTTTATTCTTTCCACAAGAATTCATTGAGGAATGTGCCACTGGGCAACTAAAATCTCTCAGGCATACTCTCCTTCAGAGAGCAAAAGTGGGTGACTATTTTCTTTTTAGATACTAAGGGACTGAAAACCAACTTCAGTGCTCAAGCGCAGCAAATCTCCTTAACCTGGGTTTCTACCATACAGTACTCTTTGCCCTTGACAGTTACATAGCTTTTGACCTTTTATCCTTATTTTAACAATCTTATTTTATTATAAACTATCTCATATCCATTTTAGAAATTGGCAAGATATAAATAATAGAAGTGTCAACCCACTTTTACTAATGATCCTAAAATAGTTGATGTTGGGGAATGCTCCAACTTTCAGTGGGAAAAACAATAAGCAAAATTCTGTCCTACTTCTGGGAAAACTTGCTCTTTACTTGTGAATTGAGTGAATTACAAAATACTTTGAGCTTCTCACTATACAAAAGCATCTAAATAAATGTTAAATGGAAGAACTATACTAACAATTACATTTTGTGATTCCATTGTTTTAAAAGACTGATTAGCTTCCTTTCCCTCATTTTCCATAATGGCATCAAAATAGTCCCCCAGTTTTAAGACTCAGAGCTATAGGTTCATCTTCAGTTCTTCCTTATTTTTCTACTGTATCCTATTAAGCACCTAATCCTATTAATTCTTCCTTGACAATATCTTCTCTGTTCCCATTACTACTTTCTTCTGTCCCTTGAGTCTAGATTACAGTAATAATATTCTAATTATATTCTAATAGATTTCCTACCTCTGCTAGTTTAATCTGACTTCCACAATCAACACCAAAGTAGCTTTTAAAAAATCAACATTATTTCACCTTTTTCTCTCCTCTGTAAAAACTTAGAATGGCTTCCCATTACCTTTTGAGTGCTAATAAGAGATAGGCTGTATTGAGCACTTACTATGTGCCAGACCTTTTAACAGGAACTGTACAACCACCTCATTATCCTTATTATTATTATTATCATCTTCATAGGATCAAGAAACTGAGGCTCAGGTTAAGCTGTTTGCCTAAGGTCACATAGGTAGTATAGAGCTGGGATTTGACTCAGTTCTGTTTGACTCCAGAATCTGTGGTCCTAACAACTATGCTATTCTGCCCAAACTTGTTAAATTCAAAATCTTCAATTATTTAAGATTCTATAAATCTGATGCTTTCTTACCACTCCAGGTTTCTTTCTTGTTTATAGTGCAAATTCTTTTCCAGCCAAGCTAGTCTCACTATTCTCCAACCTGCATATTCTTTCTTTCCTCTAAACTTTTGTTCATATAATTCCTTCTACTTTTTGGTATCATATCCAAAAAATCATTGCCAAATGGCACAAAGATTTTGCCCTATTTTTTCCTCATTTGTTACCTATGCTTTTGGTGTCATATCCAAAAATTATTGCCAAGTCCAATGACACGAAACTTTTGCCCTGTTTGCTTCAAAGAGTTTTATAGTTTTACGTTTAGGTCTTTGGTCCATTTTGAGTTAATTTTTGTATATAGTGTAAGAAAGAGTTCAACTTCATTCTTTTGTATGTGGATGTTTAGTTTTCCAAGCATTATTTACTGAAAAGATCACTCTTTCCCCTTTTGAATGGTGTTGGCATCCTTGCTAAAAATCAATTGACCATATATACAATGGATTATTTTTAGGCTCTCTCTATTCTATTCCATTGGTCTGTATGCCTCTCCTTATGCCAGAACCACACTGTTTTAATTACTGTAGCTTTGTGTAGTGAGTTTTGAAATTAGGTAATGTGAGTCCTCCAAAATTTATTCTTTTTCTCAAGATCATTTTTATATTTCTTCAAAAAATGCCATTGAGGTTTTGATAGGCATTACCTTGCATCTGTAGATCACTTTGGGTAGTATTGCCTTTTTAACAGTATTGCCTTTTAATTCACAAACACAGGATGTCTTTCCATATGTGGGTTATTTTTAAATATTTATGTGAAAAACACATACTATAAAAAGGTCAAACAATATGGTAAAGTACAGAGAAAGACATTAAAAGACTCTTGCTCCTTGGAAGAAAAGCTATGACCAGCCTAGATAGCGTATTAAAAAAGTAGAGACATTACTTTACCAACAAAGGTCCATTTAGTCAAAGCTATGGTTTTTCTGGTAGTCATGTATGGATGTGAGAGTTGAACCATAAAAAGACTGAATGCCAAAGAATTGATACTTTTGAGCTGTGGTGTTGGAGAAGACTCTTCAAAGTCCCTTGGACTGCAAGGAGATCAAACCAGTCAATCCTAAAGGAAATCAGTCCTGAATATTCATTAGAAGGACTGATGCTGAAGCTGAAGCTCCAGTACTTTGGCCACCTGATGCAAAGAGCTGACTCACTAGAAAAGACCCTGATGCTGGGGAAGACTGAAGGCAGGAGGAGAAGGGGACGACAGAGGATGAGATGGTTGGATGGCATCACTGATTCAATGGACATGGGTTTGAGCAAGCTCTGGGAGCTGGTGAAGGACAGGGAAGCCTGGCATGCTGCAGTCCATGGGGTCGCAAAGAGTCAGACATGACTGAGTGACTGAACAACAACAACAACAGAGAAAGAAAGAACAAATTGCTACGAACCTCACTACACATTGATAAGGACTGCTCACTTTTGGGAGAAAGCAATGGCACCCCACTCCAGTACTCTTGCCTGGAAACGCCCATGGATGGAGGAGCCTGGCGGGCTGCAGTCCATGGGGTTGCTAGGAGTCAGACACAACTGAGCAACTTCACTTTCACTTTTCACTTTCATGCATTGGGGAAGGAAATGGCAACCCACTCCAATGTTCTTGCCTGGAGAATCCCAGGGACAGGGGAGCCTGGTGGGCTGCCGTCTATGGGATCGCACAGAATCGGACATGACTGAAGTGACTTAGCAGCAACAGTAGCAGCAGCTAACTTTTGAGGGAACATCCTTCTGAGCACCTCTCATTTAAAATTTTACATAAAAATAATTTGTGGCTTTTTCCTACTTAATATGTAATACATGTTTGTCAATGTCAATGACTAGATTTAAATCATGCTTGTACTATCATTTGCTTAAGCAAACCCATGCTGAAAGGCATTTAGTTTGTTGGGCTCTGAGTAATATTTATTAATATCATAGTATTAATGGTTGGAAAAGTAGTTTGATGTTTGATGTTTTCTCTTTTGAATGAAGGGAGATTAGAAGACAGAGAGAGATTAGAAGAGAGATTAGAATTAGAATCAATTCTAATGAATTGATTAGATGAAAAGATGAATTCCAAGGATGGGGGAGCCTAGTGGGCTGCCGTCTCTGGGGTCACACAGAGTTGGACACGACTGAAGTGACTTAGCAGCAGCAGCATAAAGTAACTAATTGTTTGAGAGTGGGGTTCAAAATCAGTGGTTGTCTTATACAAAACCATTGTTTCTGTGGACCAATTTTCTCTCTGTTCTAGTGAGTCTAAAAAAGTTCAGTTGTGCTGATTGAATGCTTAGGTGAAAAAGTTATAAATGATTTTGCCCTTCTATGTAATTTATTAACAATATGTTTGAGTTTTAAACCACAGTCAATGGATTTACTGGGAAAATACTACATTTTAATGCCTGTAACATATATACTCCTACTAACATTTTAATGTACCGCCTTTCATTTAAACATGTTACATGTTTTAAATGTAGTTACAATCCTTGCTAACATTTTTAAATGTTCCTGTACATATTATAATTACTCAGTTGTGGTAGTTGAGTGAGTTCTTTTCCATGAACATCTTTAGTGTTCTTTTTCACGAGTATCTCAGATAATGACAGAGTGAGAATTTATCTGAAATTTGAGTAGAAGAGATTCTGCTTAGATGTCAGTTTCTAGATTTGGGGATTATTAGGTAGGGAAATAAATTATCAGCAGAAGCAGTGACATCTTATTTTGAGCCTTAGATGGGCATCTGTCTCTGATTTAGGAATAAGTCCTGAAGAAAGAGGGCTTTCCAGGTGGCTCTAGTGGTAAAGAACCCACCTGCCAATGCAGGAGATGTAAGAGATGTGGGTTTGATCCCTGGGTCAGGAAGATCCCCTGCAGGAGGCCATGGCAACCCACTCTAGTATTCTTGTCTGGAGAATCCTATGGACAAAAGAGCCTGGTGGGCTCCGTGGGGTCACAGAGACATGACTGAAGCAACTTATCACAGCATAGCACCTGAAGAATGAGTAGATAACCTCTGGAGGCTGTCATTTTTCATGTTTTGGTACTAAAACAATTTTTAGACGCTGTTAGAGTCCTTTAATTAATTCTAATTACTTTGGGTATTGGTATGAGTGGGTGAGTAAATCTCCAAGTGTGTTAGAAGGAAGAAAGAAACATGTAATATAACTTTACTTGTGTCTTGGAGAAGAAAAGGGCATATTTTAAAGTCCTGAATTGTGTAGTCCTGATTTTGTCCATGTAAAAAAATCTATACACATTTTTATAGCTGTTTATTTTTGCTGTCCCATTTGTATCTTAGTTTTAACCAAATCTTTGATCCTTTCCTGGACAAGGAAGTTCTTGTAGTTTTTGTAGTTTTGTAGTTCTTGTAGTTTTTGAAAATAAAGCACAGGTCAAATCCAAAGAGAAATATTGAAACTTAAGATTTGTGTATCTATTAAGTATTGCTCAATGTTGAGTACCCATATTCTAGGTCTTTTTGGAGGTGTGAGGGAAACCCCTCATCAGGTAAGTAGCTCTCTTTCCCAAAAGGCAGAAGTTTCCTTTGCTTATTGAAGTGAATCTTGGGTTCCTTGCTTGCTTTAAGATGATGAGAGCTCCATGGCACAACCACTAATGCAGTAAGGATTCCCTTCCCCATGCCGTATCTGTCACCTCAGTATTTGATAATAAGCAATAGATGCTGCTTTCTGCTTATACAGAAGAACAACGAGGTACAGAAACCATCTTCTGCAAACTGCACTGATTTAATTCCAGCATCTGCAGCAGCTTCTCTCACCGAGGTGACTGGCAAGGTAAGAAAGGAGTGTCTAAAAGTCTGTGTTCCTTGAAATATTTGTAAGACTTAAATGTTTCACTTTTGAAGGATATATTTTGCTATAGTATGTCTGATTCTAAATGACAGTTTCCCCTTCCTTTTCGTTTCTTAAACTATTATCTACGTATTACAAAAGTCACCAACTTTTAGGTACATGATTTGATTAATTTTGGGAATTGTGTACAATCCTGTAACTGTAATGATAATCAAGATATAGAACAATTTTCACAATCTAAACAGTTTCCTCATGATCTTTTGCACTTGATCTCCTTCCCCACCACCTCCACCTCTGGGAAACCACTGATCTGCTTTCTGAGAAAAGTGGTGGTTTTAAAACCTCTGTTCCAATTCAGTGTTACCAATATTTTTCCCCATCACTACAAACTTGTGTGAGATGCACCGGCTTGCCTCCAAGTCCTATTCCTAGTCCTATGCAGTGATTTATAATGTAAGTTTCTATTGTATGAAAATATCAAATTGCTTATAAACAAGAATCTGAGAAAACTTAAAAGAAATTACACCAAGTTCAATCCCTGGCTGGGAAAGTAAGATCCTGCAAGCCACAAGGTACAGCCAAAAAATATATAGATCCAGGTTCCATGACAACCAAAAAAGTAATGTCTTCTTAGCTAAATTAAAATGCCATTGATTTGGTTTATAATTTTGTGTTATTGAAAAGAATCAAGTGACTAAGAACATGTGAGAACATGTGAACATCTGAAGAATCAGTAATTCATTAACACTGTCTGGCATAGTTTTCCTCTGACTCAGCTTGTTCATAAGGATCAGAGTTAACTCTTGAACTTTTAGCAACCATACCCTCTCATTCATCCATGATTTTCACCTGGACTCAAGGCAGGTCAGAGCCAGGACTGTGGGTCCTTCTAGGTTTCCCCCCTCAACTTGGGAAAATCCTGAATCCTTATAAATTACAAGTCAGTTTGCTGTCCCTGGGGCTTTTCTGTTTTTACCTACATTTACAGACAATGAAATCATGTATTGTGGGATACTACATAGAGTTCTCTTTTAATGTATATCTTTAGATCTGTTATAATGAAATAGTCACAGCTGATCTTATTCAAATGTTTTCCTATAATGATTACGATCATTTTATTTTAGAAGAAGTCAAAGTGCCGCCAGTACTATTAGATCAAGTGTCCTTAGCCCATTAAAAGGAAAAGGTACTTTTATCTACCAACAGAAATAAGTATAACTTATTATTTTTGTAAGATATCATATAAAATTAAGTATTATACATAAATTCATTTAAAAGGATTTATTTATTTAAAATATATTTGATAAATTACTAGAGGCCATTTGTCTTACTTAAATGAAACTATATGTAAAGACATTTTGAGAGCTATCAAGTGTCATATAAATGTGAATTGAAAAATTCAATTCCAGTTTAGTCAACTAGTTGCCTTAAATACCTTCTGAAACAAGGTGGGGAATGAATAAACAGAGTCCGTCATCAAGTATTCTGCTGAATCTCAACCCCTGCGCTGCCCTGCCACCACACGTACACATTAATTTATGAATAAGTTGACACAAATTAGATCCACTTACAGCACTAAAAATATATACTAATGTGTATGTCCTTTGATTGTTAACTTGTTTATGTGGGCTATTTTTGGTTAAATATATGGAACCTACTCAGTAATAAAAGGATAGGGAAAGAACAGCAATTTTGTGTTGTTTTTTTTTTTAAACTCCTACAGTCCTGGATCCCATTTCTCATCCCTGCCTCAATAAGCTGTTTATTTCCTTTTTTTTCTTGATATAACTACTGAATTATAGGCTTAGTTTAACTATAATAGGGAGGGGGAAATGGATAAATGGGAAAGGACAGTAAACTTAAAAATGTATATTTGTGAAAAATCCATTAAGATGGGAAAGAAGAAGGAGAAAGAAGAAGAAATGGAAGCGGAGAGGTAAAAGAAGGAGAAGGAGGAACGTAAAACTAGAGAGAAGGAAACTGAAATGGACTTCAGTGTTCCATGCATTTGGCATAAATTAGTGGCAGTCTTCCTAACAACATAACAAACTCAGCATGTTCTCATTATGTTCTAAGACTTAGAAGAGAATGGCTTCCCTGGTGGCTTAGTGGTAAAGAATCCACTGGCCAATACAGGAGACATGTGTTGGATCTCTGGGTCAGGAATTTCCCCTGGAGAAGGACGTAGCCACCCACTCCAATAGTCTTGCCTGGGAAATCCCATGGACAGAGGAGCCTGGCGGCCTACAGTCCATGGGGTCACGAGAAGGTCAGACATGACTTAGTGACTAAACACACACAGTAAGTTATAAACTTGATCATCAGTTTTACTCACATTCAGACTTGGTTATCCTGTTAATGTGGAACATTTCCTTCAAAGTCAAGGTTTTAACAATGCAGTTTTCTGTGATTAAATGTTTTCCATAGTGAGAGTGAGAGAGTGAAGTCACCCAGTCGTGTCCGACTCTTTGCGACCCCATGGACTATAGCCCACCAGGCTCCTCTGTCCAGAGGATTTTCCAGGCAACAGTACTGGAGTGGACCGTCATTTCCTTCTCCAGGGGATCTTCCCAACCCAGGGATCGAATCCGGGTCTCCCGCATTGTAGACAGACGCTTTACCATCTGAGCCACCAGGAAGTTCCAAGATTGCCATTTCCTTCTCCAGGGGATCTTCCCGACCCAGGGATTAAACCCGGGTCTCCCGCATTGGAGGCAGACACTTTAACCTCTGAGCCACCTGAAAAAATATATTTGTTCATTATATTCTACAAAAAATCCATATACTTAGTTCATTGTGTATGTTTAGCAAAATAAGGATAGCAATAACTTGAAGTTTTAAAATAAGGGGAATGAGGTTAAATTATGGTATATCCTTAATACATAGCTTTATAAACACATGTAGAATTTAGTTAATAATATGAGAAAAATTATAATCATAAAAAATAGATTACATATCACATTATTTACAGTGGAAATCCAATTTTGTTTAAAAAAACAATCACGTATACACACATACTCAGGAACTACTGAAAACAGTGATCTCTGGATAATTGCAATGTAAACATTTTTCCTTTTGTTTTTCTTTATAAATTAATTGCAATGAACAAGTTTTACTTTTGCAGTTGAAAGCATAATAAACACATTAGATAAAATATATCTACCTTGATATGTATTCTTTGTCATAGGTGAAATGACATCTGAACACCATCCAAAGAGAATTTTCCAAGACACAACCAACATGCTTTCTTCTGATACTAATCTGTGTTTGATAGGAATATGTGGTAAGTATTAACATGAGACTTTAAGCATTCATTGGCCACTTTGGGTTTTTCAGTCTACTTTGGCTATTGTACATATTCAAAAATGTGGTATATTATTAAATATTTTTAGTAAGTTTTATAAAATGACTATCTCAAATGGATATTATTAACTTTAGTTCTTCTACCCAATACTTAGTATATGGTAGACACATTTTTAGAAGTGGGCTTTTGGCATTAGATTAAGAGGTATTAGAGAAATATCAATACATAAAAATGCAAGCTTAGGAAAGAGTCATCTGCCCATCTTTTCTGCCTTGGATTTTTGGATTTTTTAGGCTGAGCATATGATTTAAAAGTGTGCCAAGAAAGCAAATAATCAAAATGGAAAACACAGTGAACGGATTTTTATTATCATTACTGTTGGTTTTGTTTTACTCCTCTTAGGAAACTGCTCCTGTAACCAGTGCCAATCCCTTTGTTCATTCTGCATTCATTTGTACACAAAGCGCAGAGATCTCTTGAATTCTGTTATCAATGAGTGGCATTTTCTTTTCCTAATCTATACTCAGATGTTCTTGATAGAAACAACAGTAGTGCAGGATCATCTCACAATTCACCAGCGAAAATCAGCACTGTCACAGACTCTCCTGTGTTCCTTCTGATTCTAGTTCTCGTTTACTGTAATTGATGAACTTTCAACTAAATGATTCAATCATCCCAAGACTTTCTCCCCAATGGAGAAACACACATGCACCCATTTGCTTGATTTCTCTCTCTCACACACACACATGTTGGATCAATAACAGAATTGTCTGTGATATAATTGACTATTTCTTATTTATCTTTTTTCTCAATTTCCTAAAATTCTGTTTATCTACAGAACTTGCATGTCTAATTCCTGTGTATGCTCTTAAAAGCAACGTAGTAATACTTTCAAAGATATTTTCCAAACAAGATGTATCTTGAAAATATAATCATACATCTTCAGGTTGCTAATATATAGAAACATGCTGTGCCTTGACTTAATAAAATTTACATTCTAATGAAATATAATTGTTCCATTAATCAACAGGTAAAATGATTTTGAAGATTATGTACTGAATATTTATGCTAGTTTTTTTAATATTTTCAGTAATTGCTAGTTTCCATTCTGTAAAGAAAAATCATCTATCAAAAGCAGTTTTAAAAACTAAGCTAGTTATATTGTACTGATCCAAGGATTGCCAATTTTTCACATGAATCCTTGGATGTTTAATTTGTTGAGAAGAAATATGTAGGGGAGGCAAGATGAATGGAAGCTAATTGAATAGCAAGAAAATAATATGTAATTGGGGCTTCACTCAATTTGTACTTAACCTGATTTTCCCTGATCAATTTTGTATTCTAATTAAGTGTGAAAAAAGACAATGTGGATAAATTGTGGTCTTTTACAGTCTATGAATTACCTTGTATTCATCATCATGACTACTGATTTGATTAAATACAGGCTTACTATGTTAGGGCTTTTCTGCAAGAATCATGTGCTTCCAGTTGTCCCCAAAGGGTTATAAAGATTTGTTTAAAACCCAATTTTCTCTTCAAAAGTCTTAAGGATCTTTTAAATAAGAAAAATCATCTTTTAAAAATTTTGAATCTAAACTAAGTGCTCTAAGTAATTGGGGCTAGTGTTAGCGTTTTGAAAAATAGAAATGTGTTATATCTTCATGAAATGAAGTTGAGAATTGGTTTAAATTTCCTCAGCTAATGAAGGTAGAAATGGCTATCTAAAATATTTGTTAAATGTTTTTCTTTGTCATTAGAAATAATCAGAATGATTGAAATCTGATGTATGTGTATCCCACGTGGGAAAAAGGCATCAAGAATCTCTTGTCAATGGCCCTGATAGAATTGATTAGAATGGATATACATTGTGTGTGGGGGTAGGGGAGGGCAGATTCTATTCACCTATGGATAAATGAAACTGAATATTTCTGAGATGACTGGGATCATCCTGAAACTGGGATAGAATTCTACAAATTGACTTAGGACATGTGAACTATGAATATTGCCTTTGTTATTTAGCTTCTTGCCAGACATTAGTTGATGAGCTGTGAACATATAAGGGGGCTCTCACAGAATGAGGTATGATTGCAGTGATGTTACTTGCTGAAATTGTATATTATTGACAAAAAGAAGGACCCCACCCATTGTTTGACACTTCAGCAAAAGAAAAAAAACGTTTTTCGGAATGATCAAAGACTAAGGATGGAGAAAGTAAGCAATGAAGGTGAGATTGTAACTCAGTGTGTGAAGAACTTTCATCCAGAAATCTTGGTAATCTTGACTATCTCAATCTAATACACTTTTTTTCAACTCAGACAATTTCTTTCACTCTATTTTCTTAGTTTTTATTGTTTTAGTTGAAATCCTAGGGTGCCACAACTCACTATAATATGCTCAGAATTGAGGACCTTGTGGTTGGTTTTCCATTCTATTATGTTTTGAACTTGTATATTGGGAGGCTCCATTTCTTAAATGATTTTCCATTTATTAATTTTCAGATCAAAGCAATTCTAAGTTTTACATGAGATATTTTGTAGTTAAGTTTTAAAAATTATAATAAGACCATGTTTTGTAATTCTAAACGTGCTGAGGAACTGCTATACCAATTTTCCACGGTGAAGGACATGTACTAGTTCCTTAAGGCTACAATAACACAGTGCCACAAACTGGGTAGCCCAAAATAATAGAAATGGATTATATCTGTAGAGACTCTATTTTCAAATAAGGTCACATTAAGAGGTGCAGGGAGTTAGAACTTCACCATTATCTTTCTGTGGACATAATTCAACCCACAACAGGATGGTCTGGGAATTTTTGATTGTTCCAATTTTTTAAATTAGTTTTTAAAATCACCTGTCTTATAACTCATCTTTAAAAGTGTGAGAACAAGAGGTGATCATATTGTACATGTGTTTGTATGTCTTCTTATACATTTACATATATTATATATAATATAAATATATAAATATATTTATAAATTTTAATTTTAATATAATTTATAAATAATATTTTATTTTGATTTTAACATTTAAATAAATTATAAATAATTTATAAAATCATAAATATATATAATATAAATATTACATGTATAAATATATTGTATATATGATATATATAAATGTGTTATAAATATATATTATAAATGTAAATATGCTAGTTTTCACATTGTCAGTAAGAGGATAAATGAAAGTGGAAATATGTTTTTCAAGTATTTTAAAAGCATCCTTAAATGTGTTCATGTTCAATCACATATTCCTGTTTTACTTATAATCTTCTAAAAGAGCAACACTCACATTTATCCTAACATGAAAACTCACTGCAGTAATAAGTTAGATTCTCAGATCAGGAAAAAAGATATGGTTCTTCAAATTTATAATGACTAAATCAACTAATTGAGTTTGCAGTATCAAGTATATTCAATAAGTACTGAATATTTTCTGTGTACACAAACTATAATTAAAACTGTATATGAAAATGAGTGAGATACCTTTCCTATTGTCAAGCAGGATAAGTGTGAAAATAATGATACAAGGTAGTCTAAGATAGTATGACCATAAATACACATATGAAAAGATCTCTGTACTATAAAAGTAGGAGAGAAAGATATTAGTGAAATCACAGAATCTTAGAACTTAGAGCAGTTTCAGTTCAGTCACTCAGTCATGTCCAACTCTTTGTGACCCCATGAACTGCAGCACGCAAGGCTTTCCTGTCCATCACCAACTCCCAGAGCTCGCTCAAACTCATGTCCATCGAGTTGGTAATGCCATTCAACCATCTCATCCTCTGTCATCCCCTTCTCCTCCTGCCTTCCATCCTTCCCAGCATCAGGGTCTTTTCCAATGAGTCAGCACTTCGCATCAGGTGGCAAAAGTATTGGAGTCTCAGCGTCAGCATCTGCTGCTGCTGCTGCTGCTACTAAGTCGCCTCAGTTGTGTTCAACTCTGTGCGACCCCATAGCAGTCCTTCCAATGAACATTCAGGACTGATTTCCCTTCAGGATGGACTGGTTGGATCTCCTTGCAGTCCAAGGGACTCTCAAGAGTCTTCTCCAACACCACACAGTTCAAAAGCATCAATTCTTTGGTGCTCAGCTTTCTTTATAGTCCAACTCTCACATCCATGCGTGACTACAGGAAAAACCGTAGCTTTGACTAGATAGACCTTTGTCGGCAAAGTAATGTCTCTGCTTTTTAATATGCTACCTAGGTTGGTCATAGCTTTTCTTCCAAGGAGCAAGCATCTTTTAATTTCATGGTTGCAGTCACCATCTGCAGTGATTTTGGAGCCCAAGAAAATAAAGTCTGTCACTGTTTCCATTGTTTCCTCATCTATTTGCCATGAAATGATGGGACCAGATGCCAGGATCTTCATTTTTGAATGCTGAGTTTTCAGCCAACTTTTTCACTCTCCTCTTTCACCTTCATCAAGAGGCTCTTTCTTTAGTTCATCTTTGCTTTCTACCATAAAGGTGGTGTCATCTGCATATCTGAGATTATTGATATTTCTCCCGGCAATCTTGATTCCAGCTTGTGCTTCATCCAGCCCAGCATTCCTCATGATGTACTCTGCATATAAGTTAAATAAGCAGGGTGACAATATATATCCTTGCTGTACTCCTTTCCCAATTTGGAACCAGTCTGTTGCTCCATGTCTGGTTCTAACTATTGCTTCTTGACCTGCATACAGGTTTCTCAGGAGGCAGGTAAGGTGGTCTGGTATTCCTATCTCTTGAAGTATTTTTCATAGTTTGTTGTGATCCACACAGTCAAAAGATTTAGCATAGTCAAAGCAGAAGTAGATGTTTTTCTGGAATTCTTTTGTTTTTCTCTATTATCCAACAGATGTTGGCAATTTGATCTCTGGTTCCTCTGCCCTCTCTAAATCCAGCTTGAACATCTGGAAGTTCACATACTATTGAAGCTTAGCTTGGAGAATTTTGAGCATTACTTTGCTAGCATGTGAAGTGAGTGCAACTATGTGGTAGTTTGAATGCTCTTTGGTATTGTCTTTCTTTGGGATTGGAATGAAAACTGACCTTTTCCAGTCCTGTGGCCACTGCTGAGTCTTCCAAATTTGCTGTCATATTGAGTGCAGTACTTTCACAAAATCATCTTTCAGGATTCGAAATAGCTCAACTGGAATTACATCACCTCCACTAACTTTGTCCATAGTGATGCTTCCTAAGACCTACTTGACCTTGCACTACAGGATGTATGGCTCTAGGTGAGTGATCACACCCTCGTGGTTGTCTGGGTCACTAAGATCTTTTTTGTATAGTTCTTCTGTGTATTCTTGCCACCTCTTCTTAACATATGCTTCTGTTAGGTCCATACTGTTTCTGTCCAGTCCATACTGTTTCTGTCGTTTATCAAGTCCATCTTTGCATGAAATGTTCCCTTGGTATCTCTAATTTTCTTGAGATCTCTAGTCTTTCCCATGCTATTCTTTTCCTCTATTTCTTTGCATTGATCACTGAAGAAGGCTTTCTTTTCTCTCCTTGCTATTCTTTGGAAATCTGCATTCAAATGGGTATATCTTTCCTTTTCTCCTTTGCCGTTTGCTTCTGTTCTTTTCACAGCTATTTTTAAGGTCTCCTCAGACAACCATTTTGCCTTTTTGCATTTCTTTTTCTTGGGGATGGTTTTGATCACAGCCTCCTGTACGATGTTATGAACCTCTGTCCATAGTTCTTCAGGCATTTTGCCTATCAGAACTAATCCCTTGAATCTATTTGTCACTTCCACTGTATAATCGTAAGGGATTTGATTTAGGTCATACCTGAATGGTCTAGTGGTTTAAAGGAGTTTAGAGGTCCTTTAATGGGCTTCCCTTGTAGCTCAGTCAGTAAAGAATCTGCCTGCAGTGCAGGAGACCTGGGTTTGACCCCTGGGTTGGGAAGATCCCCTGGAGAAGGAAATGGCAACCCACTCCAGTGTCCTTGCCTGGAAAACCTCATGGACAGAGGAACCTGGTGGATTGCAGTCCATGGGGTCACAAAGAGTCGGGCATGACTGAGCGACTAACACACAGAGGTCTTTTAATCTACCTCTCAATGCAGGAATCCTTTTAAGAATTGCAGACAGGTTGTCTTTTAGCTTTAGTTTAAAATGTTGTGATTTCAAAGTGATTGACTGAATCCCTCACAGGCCAGCCAGTTCATTCTATTGATGGACAGTTCTCAGTATTAGAAAGTTGTTACATTAAAAAGGGGTATGGGGTTAGAATTTGTATCTCGGTGGCCTGTTTCACTGGCTCTTTAGAATTGAGGCAAATCAAATGAGCTATTAAAAGCACATGAGTTAAGATTCTAATTCTGCATTAATCTTTGTTCCTGCTCCCTGAATTATTAGTACTCCCGCTACAGCATATTTAATCTCATCTTCTAAATGAATTTTTAAAATTCACCTGGAAGCAACTATATATAAATATCCACGATGAAAATGCATGTATGGTACTTTGGATATCTATGGAGAAAACTAATTACAATTTGCCTGAAGTGTTTTTAAATATTTTAAATCTTAGAAAGTTGAGCTTGAAAAATCTATCATATACATAGACTTCACTCTCAGATAGTTGAAATTCTACATTTAAAAAGGCAAGAGAATAATAAGTTATTCTGGTGAAAAGGTAGCTTTCTTTCCCTTACGTTCCATGATATCTCACAGATTTCTTAAAATGTGCTTCTTAACCTGAGAGTAAATAAGATTAATTTTTACAAATGTCCATAAGGTATAGGTGAAAAGAGTCACACATCATAGAGAATGTTGGAAACTTGCTCAACTTTCTTAATAGTGGGAGACATAGTCTCTCAGAAGAAATGTGTTAAATTGGTACAGTTATTAACTGAATCCTGTAAACTGACCAATAAGCTATAGGATGAAATTGGAGATCTCTGTGGCATTACTGACCAAACAGTAAATTGCTAACACTGGTTCACACCAGCCTTTCAGTTGACTGGCCAGTCTACACTATCAGTGAGCACAAGAGTCGGAAAGCCTGACTCGTAGCTCCGGCTCTATCATTGGCACTGTACGACTTTGGGCAGGTCACATCACCTGTTGTGTTTCCAATCTGTAAAACAGAGTTGGATTAGATATTTCTAAGATACCTTCTGCCTCTTAAAATTTTCCTGATTCTGTAAAAACATCTGCCTTCACCTTTGCTAGCATGACAGCAAAAGTCATGATGGCATTAAGCTCCAAAGGCTTTAAGAAAATATTTAGGAGATCAGACAGCTTTCTACCTAATATTTTGATTCTTTCTGGCAATAAGAAATTCATTCTGTTTAGCCTCGTCAATAGTTTCTTCTCTTCTATGAATTATGCATGCTTTATGATGAAATGTGGAAAGCTAATTCCCCCTGATTTCTTGTTTTGTGTGGAAAAATGATCCTCTCAGGAGTTCCATATTAATAACAAGTTCCACTGACAAAACACTCACTGTAAAGTTTTCTTTCTACTATAACTAGAGCTTGAGACAAAAAAAGAGATAAGTTTGTGTATTTGTTTCAGAGTAGCAAAGGTGACAGTGCCAGAAGCAATATCAACTATAAAGAGTCTGCCCCAGCACACATCTGGAAGTGCTTAACAAGCACTGAAAAGCAGAGAACCTGCAAAATAGCCTTTTCTTTCTCCTTGATAATTACTGTATGGCTATAAGAAAAATTTCTTCGTCTATTGCAGTTTAGTTGATTTCTTAGCATGATTAGTGTTTGGTAACTCTCCACTGAACACAAATGAAAAAGGACATATTTGAATGTCACAAACAGCTGGTCCGTGACTTTGTGCTGAGGAAAGAAATATTTTGAAATCATGTTATCCAGCAAAGGAACCTCACTGTACTTTTCATTTCTAGTCCCACTTTTCTGAGAGGAAAGGTTTAGTTTGCTTTCTTTATTTTTTTAAATTTAGTGGAGGAAAATTGATTTACCCTAGGTGTCTATCAATAGTTTGCTTTCTTAACTAGACATATTAAACTCTGCAGTGGTTTACATTGTCATATTCTTCTATAGTATTTTTATAAGTGTGAGGTCTTTGGAAGGAAAACTGCTAAGGCTAGCATGTTAGGGTTGTCAAGGGACATTTAGCTAAAATTCCCTTAAACTTGATTTAGAATGCATCCCCCTGCCACATTGATTATCCAAGGTTTTAAAAACGTGTAATAAACAAAGCTGTTGAGAGCATGGAGAAAGTGGTATATGAATTCATTGTGGTAGATTCCTAATGTCCTTTCTAGAGGAAGTTTAGTATGTATCAAACCCTTCAAAATGTGTACATCTTTAAATTTTTCTTTTAATTTGGCTGTGCTGGGTCTTTGTTGCTGCACAGGCTTTTCTCTAATTGGTGAGTGGTGGCTGTTCTCTAGTTGAAGTGCACAGGCTTCTCATTGTGGTGACTTCTCTTGTTGCTGAGCACAGGCTCTAGGGCATTCAGGTTTCAGTAGTTGCAGCTCCTGGGCTCTGTAGTAAAGGCTCAGTATTTGTGGTGCACAGACTTAGTTGTCCTGTGGCATGTGGGATATCCCTGGACCAGGGAGTGAACCTGTATTTCCTGCATTGGCAAGCAGATTCTTTACCACTGAGCCACCAGGGAAGCCCCAAAATGTGTACATCTTTTGATATAGCAACTCTTCTAGGAATGTTTCTTAGGAGAATATATAGGACAAGTTGAAATAGATGTTGACTGTAACATTGTCACTTTGGAAAACCTAACATTTTGAACAAATTAGGCTGGGACAACTGAATATCCATGTGCAAAACAGTGAAATTCAACTCCTACCTTATACCATATACAAAAATTAACTCAAAATGGATCAATGACCTAATTATTAAGACCTAAAGATCTTTTCAATAAAATTGGAGATACCAAGGGGACATTTCATGCAAAGATGGGCACAATAAAGGACAGAAATGGTATGGACCTAACAGAAGCAGAAGATGTTAAGAAGAGGTGGCAAGAATACACAGAAGAACTATACAAAAAGATCTTCATGACCTGAATAACCACAATGATGTGGTCACTGACCTAGAGCCAGACATCCTGGAGTGTGAAATCAGGTGGGCCTTAGGAAGCAATACTATGAACAAAGCTAGTGGAGGTGATGTAACTCCAGTTGAGAAATTTCAAATCCTAAAAGATGATACTGTTAAAGTGTTGCACTCAATATGCCAGCAGATTTGGAAAACTCACCAGCAGCCACAGGACTGGAAAATGTCAGTTTTCATTCCAATTCCAAATAAGGGCAATGTCAAAGAATGTTTACTGTACAATTTCACATGCTAGCAAGGTAATGTTCAGAATCCTTCAAGTTAGGCTTCAACAGCACATAAACTGAGAACTTCCAAATGTAGAAGCTGGATTTAGAAAAAGCAGAGGAACCAGAGATCAAATTGCCAACATCTGTTGTATCATGGAGAAATCAAGGAAATTCCAGAAAAACATCTGTTTCTGCTTTATTGACTATGCTAAAGCCTTTGACTGTGGATGACAACAGACTGCAAAAGTATTAAAGAGATGGGAATACCAGACCATCTTACCTGCCTCCTGGAGAAACCTGTATGCAGATCTAGAAGCAACAGTGAGAAATGGACACAGAACAATGAATTGGTTCCAAAATTGGGAAAGGCATACAGCAAGGCTGTATATTGTCACCCTGCTTATTTAACTTACATGCAGAGGACACCATTTGAAATGCCAGGCTGGATGAAATGCAAGCTGGAATCAAGATTGCCGGGAGAAATATCAACAACTTCAGATACGCAGATGATACCAGTCTAATGGCAGAAAGTGAAGAGAAACTAAGAGCCTCTTAATGAGGGTGAAAGAGAAGAGTGAAAAAGCTGGCTTAAAACTCAACTTTTAAAAACTGAAGACCATAGCATCCAGTCCCATCACTCACTTCATGGCAAATAGAAGGGGTAAAAATTGAAACAGTGGCAAATTTTATTTTCTTGGGCTCCAAAGTCACTGTGGATGGCAACTGCAAGCCATGAAATTAAAAGATGCTTGTTCCTTGGAAGAAAAGCTATGACAAACCTAGACAACATGTTAGAAAGCAGAGACATCACTTTAGTGACAAAGATCCATATAGTCAAAGCTATGGTTTTTCTAGTAGTCAGGTACATATGTGAGAGATGGACCATAAAGAAGGCTGAGTACTGAAGAATTGCTGCTTTTGAATTGTGGTGTTGGAGAAGACTCTTGAAAGTCCCTTGGACAGCAAGGAGATCAAACCAGTCAAGCAAATCAACCCTGAGTATTTATTGGAAGGACTGATGCTGAAGCTGAAGCTCCAACACTTTGGCTACCTGATGCAAAGAGCTAAGTCATTGGAAAAGACCCTGGTGCTGGAAAAGATTGAGGGCAGGAGGAGAAGAGGGCAACAGAGAATAAAATGGTTGGATGGCATCACTGACTCAATGGACACAAGTTTGAGCTAACTCCTGGAGATGATGAAGGACAGGGAAGCCTGGTGTGCTGCAGTCCATGGGGTCATAAAGAGTCAAACACAATTTAGTGACTGAACAACAACAAAACCATTTAATTCTTGGAAAAAGAAGAGGGTAAATATTTACGACTCTGGATTTAGCAATGGATTCTTAGATATAGCACCAAAAGGAAAAATAAATTGAACTTTATAAAAATTAAGAAATTTGTGAATCAAAAAACATTATCAAGGCAGTTAAAAGGCAACCTGTAGTGTAAAAAAAATTGTATATCATACCTGATATGGGTTTAATCCTGAATATGTAAGCAATTCTGATAGCTCAACAACAAAAGCCCAATTAAAATATGGGCAAAGGAGTTTATGAATAGACATTTCTCCAAAGAAGATATACAGATGGTCAATAAGCACATGAAAAGATGTTTAACATTATTAGTTATTAGGGAAGTACAAATTAAAACCACAAAGAGATGCCATTTCATACATGCTATTGCTGCTGCTGCTAAGTCACATCAGTCATGTCTGACTCTGTGCGACCCCATAGACGGTAGCCCACCAGGCTCCCCCATCCCTGGGATTCTTCAGGCAAGAACACTGGAGTGGGTTGCCATTTCCTTCTCCAATGCATGAAAGTGAAAAGTGCAAGTGAAGTCACTCAGTCGTGTCTGACTCTTAGCGACCCCATGGACTGCAGCCCACCAGGCTCCTCTGTCCATGGGAGTTTCCAGGCAAGAGTACTGGAGTGGGTTGCCAGAGCCTTCTCCGTTTCATACATGAGGATGGCTCTAATAAAAAAATGACAGGAAGTAGCTGTATTGGTGGATATGCGGAGAAATGGGACCCTTGCACATTTCTCACTGGAATGTGAAATGACACAGCAACTGTGGAAAAGCTTGTTATCATATGATCCAATACTTCCACTCCTTGAAAACAAAGCCTTGAACAGGTACTTGTATGCCAGTGTTCCTTGCAGGATTATTCATTCATAATAGCCAAAAGGTTGAAACAACGTGCATCCATCAACAGATGAATGGATAAAATGTGGTATATCCATATCATGAACTATGATTCAGCCACAAAAAGGAATGAAGTTCTGACACATGGGTGAACCTTGGAAACATTATAAGTGAAATAAGCCAGATACAAAAGGATAAATATTGCATGTCACCACTTACTTACACAAATTCGTAGAAATAGAAAGTAGTTTACAGGTTACCAGGGGGCTGGTGGGAGGGGGAAATGGGGACTCTTAATGGGTACAGAATATCTGTTTGAGATGATGAAAAACCTTTGGAAATATAGCGTGGGAATGTAATTGTGAATATAAGCTTCCCAGGTAGCATTGTTGGTAAAGAATCTGCCTGCCAGTGCAGGAAACACAAGAGATATGGGTTCAATCCCTGGGCTGGGAACATCCCCTGGAGTAGGAAATGGTAACCCACTTCAGTATTCTTGCTGAAAAATTCCATGGACAGAGGAGCCTGGTAGGCTACAGTCCATGGGGTCACAAACAGCTGGACATGACTGAGTGCACATGCACGCATGTGCCGAGTTGTATACTTCAATATGGTTAAAATGGTAAGTTTTATGTAAAAAACTAGAAACTTAATGTCTAACACTAAAGTATCAGTTAAGCCAGCACTTATCAGTGTTTTATAAAATATAAGTAAGTGTCCTGAAGAATTAAAGAAGGGGGAGGCTATGGACAGTCTCTGGGGAACTCAGTTAATTCATTTCTTTAGCCTGTGAAAGCCCAAGAAAGGGAATATGGTACGGGACATTTTAAACTATTTAACCTAAGTCCTATTTTTTTGAGGGTCATCTTGTAGAAGTAATGTTATATATAATGTCCTCTGGGAAACTTTGGGTAAACAAATTACAGTATAGTCATTCCATGGAAATCTCTGTATCTGTTAAGAATGATGTACCTGTTAAGAATGTTTATACTGTATTATAAAGTAAAAAAGTAGTGTTATTAATGGTATGTTGATGTATAGCAAAACCACTACAATATTGTAAAGTAATTAGCCTCCAATTAAAATAAATTTAAAATTTAAAAAAAAGTATGTGTATATTTTATAGGGATCTATAACAGAAAAAAGTCTGTAAGGCTATATGCCAAAATGTTTACATTTCTAGGAGGTGGAAGATACATGATTTTGTTTTCATTTGTGTTTCTCTTTGCTTGTCTGTGCTTCCCTGGTGGCTCAGAGGTTAAAGTGTCTGCCTCCAATGCGGGAGACCTGGGTTCGATCCCTGGGTCGGGAAGATCCCCTGGTGAAGGAAATGGCAATCCACTCCAGTATTCTTGCCTGCAGAATCCCATGGACGGAGAAGCCTAGTAGGTTACAGTCCACGGGGTCGCAAAGAGTCGGACACGACTGAGCGACTTCACCTTCACCTTTGCTTGTCTGTATTTTCATTTTTTCACATAGCAACTCTGTTACTTGTATAATCAAGAAATAATAGAAGATAAATGTTTTAGAGATTCATATGCAGTTCTGGCTAATGTGGGGAAAGGAGAAGAGCATCAGTGCTCCCTTATCACTATTGGTTTCTTCACTTGCGTGTGTGCGTGTTAAGTCACTTCAGTCATGTCCAGTCAACTCTTTGCAACCCTACGGGTTGTAACCTGCCAGGTTCCTCTGTCCATGGGATTCTCCAGGCAAGAATACTGGAGTGGGTTGCTGTGCCCTCCTCTAGGGGATCCTCCAGGGGATCTTCCCAACCCTGGGATCGAACATACATCTTTACACCTCCTGCATTGGCAGGTGTAAGAGGTGTCAGGTGCTACCACCTGGGAAGCCCCCATGCTTTGGCAGGAGGGTTCTTTACCACTAACCTGGGACTCTTCACTTACTTCTATTTTAATTTTTAATGAAGGAGAGTCAAAGAGCCTTTCAACTGTTTGAATGTTCTGCTCATTAAAAAAATCCCCCAGATATTGAACTGAAATCTATCTTCCATTCTTTAGTCTTAATTTGTCATAGGGAATGCCACAAAAATAGGCAAAGTCTATCTTTCACCTCTACCCTAGTGGCTCAGATGGTCAAGAATCAGCCTGCAATGCAGGAGACTCGGGTTCAATCCCTGGGTCAGGAAGCTCCCCTGGAGAAGGGCATGGCAACCCACTCCAGTATTCTTGCCTGGAGAATCCCATGGACAGAAGAGCCTGGTGGGCTACAGTCCATAGGATCGCACGGAGTCAGACATGACTGAGCGACTTAGCAGCAGCATCACCTGTCCCATAGGTGTAGACTTTCAGATACTTGGCAACAGCTACCATGTCCAGACAGATCTTTTCTACTCTAGGTTTCCATTCTAGTCTTTCTCTGAGATGGTTTCCAGGCCTTGTTACCATTCTGGCCATTAACCTCCAATTTGTCAGTATCCTTCAAGTGTGGCACCCAGAAATGACTACAACAGCCCACTCTTGTTTTTCACATTTCATTATCAGCTCCTAAAAACTTGTGATATTATTAGATCCCTCTGGTTAAAAAAATAATTTCAGATTATTTCCCAGTGTGATAGGACTGTACTCTGAATCCTATCCTAAGACTGTATATGAGAGATACTCAATTATCTATTTTTCCCATCTTTTAATTTCTAAAGCTATATAGATGAATAAAATATTCTAGGTCAGTTCCTCATCAGATCTCTTGTATTTATTGTAACCTTAATAGAATGTTTGCCAAACACCAAAAGGATAATGAGTTTCCACACTGATGGTGAGGGCAAGAGGTGCCCTGTAGTCTGGCCAAGGAATCTGAAGACCCTCTTGTCCTATACCATTTTCTACTCTTTGTCTCAGTCATTTGATATCAGTGTTTAGGTTAGTCAAGCTTCATTCAGATTAATTGGCCTCTCTATTGAGATGCATTTCATAAGATGACAGTGACAAGCCAGGGTTCACAGTGATGTAGAACATCATATCTTATCCTTACTCTGATCCCAGATCTCCCAATCACAGCAACCCACTCCAGTATTCTTGCCTGGAGAATCCCATGGACAGAGGAGCCTAGTGGCTATAGTCTATAGGGTCACAAAGAGTCTGACACGACTGAGGGACTGAGCACTGAGTGCATGAGCACTCCCAACCAACCTAGTGTATATTGGTCTCCTTTCCAGCTTAGTGAATCCTTTGCCTTTTATTCCTTTTGCCATTCTCCCATATGGTAGGTACTATTTAGAAGAACCTGTTAAACTGTATATACCAGCTCTAAATAGCATTGGCTCAATGCCTTCTACCATGCATATGTTCCTGTGTGCTTAATTTTTTCAAGAGAGTGGTTTCCTAATTGTAGAGACTGCATCTTGGTCCGCAGTTTACACAGGATACTTATTACTTACACTTGCTAAGCAGATATATCTTTAAATTTTCAACTTCTGAAGAGTTTTTATTTAAACTAGTGTATGGTATAGTGAACTCTAGTCAATATTCTGTAATAACCTACAGGTTAGAGTTTTCTTTTATAGAATTTCATATATATGTATAAAATCATACAGTATATATTCTTTTGTGCCTAGTTGCTTTTGTTAAGAATGTCCTTGAAATCCATTCATGTTGTTTCCTGGATCAGTACTTCATCTCTTTTATTGCTGAGTTATGTTTCATTGTATGTATATGGCACAATTTGCTTATCCATTCACATTTTGATGGAGATCTGTGTTGTTTCCAGTTATGGGTTATTACAAATAAAGCTGCTATTAATTTTTGTATAGATGTATATTTTAATTTCTCTTGAGTAAATACCTAGTAGGGTTGCTATGTTATGTGAGTGCACGTTTAACTTTGTAAGAAATTGCTGATCTGGTTTCCAAAGTAATTTTACCTTTTTATATTCCCACTAGCAATGCATGTTCATTTATGTGGCCCATGTATGTAGCTTGTTTAAATGACAGTTTGATTTTGAAATCCTAATTTTCAAAAGGATTTGTTGTGTTAAATGTTGCTTGAGATAAGAAAGCCATCAATGAGAGTGAGGAAATATGTTTAACTATGTTTATTTTTACCAAAAATGCTCATCAGATTATATTTGCTTTCAAAGAATTTACCTTGTTTATCTTGGGTTTGGGTATTTAGCCAAATACAATTATTCATTACTGTTTAAGATGATCAGCTGAAGGGACTACTTCCTTCAAAAGATAATCCCATTTGACTTAGAAAATAAACTGACTTAACTTTCTCCAGAGGCTTCTAAGTTTCTTTAGGAATAGCTTCATGTGACTTCTCGCTTTTAGTTAACTTCAAGATAAATTCATAGATAAATCATAGTCAGTTAAAGAGAAGCTATGGCTTGCTAAAGTCCCAGTGACATACTAATGTGTATGTAGCCTCCCAAACTCACTCACTCACTGACAGGAGAAGAGTCTGACTTTCATAGGTATTTGCCAATGTCCTGTTGTTCAGGGGGCTGTGGGTACCGGGAAAGCTATGAAGCACGGTATCCACCTTGGGATCTTGGTGAAAGAAAGAAAGAAAGAAAAAGGCAAACCAAATAGATGTACTTGGTCTATTTCATCATACCTAAGATCCAAGGGTTTAATAGAGCCCATGTTACCAAGCAATACACCTTGCTAATTTCGCTTTACCAAACAGGAACTCCAGCAGAAGTGCCAGGATTGTCTGAGTCTTGTCTGGGACTCCTCAAATGTTGAGCCGGAGAAGGAAACTATTTGTGTACTAGAAATTTGGCCGTCATTGGCCACATTTGGCAGTCAACTCAAGGGTTTTGCTCTCTCTTTTACGACATGGTGAAAGCAGAGGTAGTGTGCTTACTTACCTTTAGGGATGTCTGTCCCTTTGTAGATGTAATGTTCGGCAGCAAGCAGATCCAACATTGTTTTCCTCTGTGACTCAGGACTCAATACCACATTTGAGGGCTAATATCACATCTGAGGGTCATTAGGCAATGCTTGCTCGATGTCAGAGATAAAACCATCCTGCTTCTAGGTTTTTTGGTTTGTTTGTTTCCATGACAAGCTTTTCTTCTGTGTCTAATTTCCTCTAAACTATTTAAAAATATTGTTCACTCCATTCAAAGGCTTACTTTCCCTTTATAAATCAATACTGAAAGACGACATTACTGCATTATCTTGAACTTTTCTTGCTTGTAAGCCTTTCAGAGAACCTGGGTTCATCTGTGTGATTTTATGGGAATCGCACTATTAAAAGATAACTGAAACTAGGGAAAGAGCTCTCGGGTTCAGATTCTTAGGCTGAGTGGTTCAAAGTCCCATATTATTTTTCATGAATGAAAATGGCCTCTTTTTTTTTTTTTTTTTGGTTGCACTGGGTCTTAGTTGTAATATATGGGATCTGTTTCCCTGATCAGGGATCAAACCTCAGGCCCCCTGCATTGGGAGTGTGGAGCCTTAGCCACTGGACTACCAGAGAAGTCCCGAAAATGGCCTTTTTAAGAAACAAAGCTAATTTCTCAGGAAGTTGAATGGCAGTACTATGCTTTCAGAGACTGATCATGTTAACAGAAACTAGGCACCATCTCTCTGCTGATGTATTATTTATCGTATTTATATTCTGTTCCTTCCCCTAAAGGACTTGAATTAGAGACGACTGAAGTTGAGAGTTTGTCTTTAGTTTTTTCCTACTTTGCTTTCTGTTGCCTCTTTCCCTCCAGCAGCCCAAGTGCCAGCCTTCCCTCCCAGTACTCCAAGAGGTTCACTTTCTTACCATCTTCTAATCAAAACTCCCATCCTAGCAAGTCTATAATCAATTTGGAAATTGTGATTAAAGTTCTTCGCAGGAAAATTAAAGTGACCAATAAATTTAACTCTGAGGGAAGGTGTTTGTATCTTATTTTTGGATTTTTTTTTTTTAATTTTTAGTATTTTAAAGCAGTAATTTAGCTCTAACCTCAGTCATTGGATTTTGGGGGTTGATGTAGCTGGGAGCTTCTATTCCCTTCTATTCCTGTCCCTTCTCCCCATCTCTCCCAAGCATGACATGGAGTAAGCAGAAGCCATGGGCCCTTCTGTCCTATATTGCCTTTTTATTTAAAAAAAAATTTCCTTTTAATGGTAAATACTCATAGAAAACTTGGGAAATCCAAAGAACTACAAGATTAAAAATTTCAATAATATTTTGATGTACTTCCAGCCTTTTCTCCTATTTATATTTTTGAAATATTTTTTGTGATCATGCAATATATAAAATTTCATATTTTTTGTTTTACTTATTTAAAAATTTAAGTTTTTGTATCAATATAAATTCTGACCAGAGGCTATAAGTACATAGTACATGTGTATGTTTGCTTACTATCTTACCCTGACTATGATTTCTTCAATTAGATCTTTATTTGGGGGCATTTAAGTTATTTTCCCTTTTAAAAAATGAAGTATTATTGATCTAGAATGCTATGTTAGTTCCCTGTGACTCATTTATTTGTAACTGGAAGTCTGTACCTCTTAGTCTCCTTTACCTATTTTACTCATCCTCCCAACCCACCTTCCCCTCTGGCAACCGCATTTGTGCTCTGTATCTATGACTCTTTCCTGCTTTATTATGATTGTTCATTTATTTTTGAGATTCCACATCTAAGTGAAATCGTATAGTAGTCCTTATCTGACTTATTTCACTTAGTACAATACCCTCTAGGTCCATCCATGTTTTCGTAAATGGCAAGATTTCATTCTTTTTATATAGCTGAGTAATATTCCATTGTGTATATCTATCACATCTTCTTTATCAACTCATCTACTGATGAACACTTAGGTTGCCTCCATGTCTTGGCTGTGTGAATAACGTTGCATTGAACATGGAGATGCACATATTTTTGAATTAGTGTTTTTGTTTTCTTTGGGGAAAATACCCAGAAGTGGAATTGCTGAATTGTAGGGTAGTTCTATTTTTAATTTTTCAGGAACTTCCATACTGTTTCCCACAGTGGCTGCACCAATTTAGATTCCCACAACAGTGTGTGAGGGTTCCATTTTCTCCACATCATCACCAATGTTTATTATTTGTTGTCTCTTTTGATAATAGCCATTCTGACAGGTGTGAGGTGATATCCCATTGTGGTTTTGATTTGCATTTCCCTGGTAATTAGTGCTGCTGAGCAAATTTTCATGTACTTGTTGGCCTTCTGTATGTCTTCTTTGGAAAATGTCTATTCAGATCCTCGGCTCATTTTAAAATTAGGTTGTTTGTTTTTTTGATGTTGAATTGTATGAGTTCTGTGTATATATCCTCATTATTGTCTCCATTTATTTAGGAGGAAGCTGAGGCTTGGGAGAGTTAATCACTTGCCCAAATTTCCTCCTAAAGAAATAGGTACCATAATGGTACCTGTGGCACAGAGTTACTGTGAAGATAAAATTAATTATCTGCAGCATGTAAAAATACCAAGTTATCTGTCAAATAATAAGCATGCAGTTTTAAAAGTGCTTGTTGTTATTGTTCTTATATACTAACTAGTTTCTGTAATGAAGGGAAGAGGCCAACCAGAGATATCATCCAGTATCCCCTTCTAGACTTTTGTGGCATGTAATACTGAGTTTCTGTTTATGTTGGTGTTAGAGAGCTTCATTTAAAATAAATTTAGGTAGGGAAAGGTAAGTCAATTTAAAGAAACCATTAGGTATCAGGTAGTTTGTGGATATGGCATAGATGATGATAAATATATATGAATGCCTACCTCAGTGATTCCTCATTCCTAGAATAAATTTAAACTCTGTAGTGCAGCAGTCACTCTATTTAATATTGCACTGTGCAACATTAATATTAATTATTGATATTTAGAACAACATATTATTGTATTACTATAAAATCATAATTTCACTCCCAGCACTCCTCATCCCCTTTAGCCTACTCTATCTTTCCTTTTTTCTTATTACCTTCTAATAGTCTCTGTAGTTTATTACTATTATTGTTTGTTTACATTCTTCACTAGAATGTAAACTCCCCCAGGGCAGGAATCTTTTTCTGTTTTTGTTCACTAAGTGAATAAACTGCCTAAAACAGTGCATGGCCTGTAACAGATAGTCACTAAATATTTACTGCCTGATTAGTTGAATACATGTGAAATTCACAGTCTTTTACAATCTGGTCCCGATCTATTTACAGGCTCACCTCTTGTCCTTCTACCCTCTGAGTATCACTGATATTAGCAGTTTTCAGTGCACACCGTTTGTGCCCACATCTCTATGCATTTACTTATACTCTCTCCTTTGGCCTGAATAATCATGAATTCAAGCAGATATTTAGTTATAAGAATGTTTTTCACCATCTATCAATGAAAAATTTGAAAACAGCCTCATCAATAAGGGATAACTTAGAGAAATCACAGTAACTTCCACTTGAGGAAGGGCAATTTGGCAATATCTATCAAAATTACAAATTTGCAGAGCCTCTGAACCAGCAGTTGTGCTTTAGGCAGTTTATCCTACAGATATACTTGCTTGTATGTCAAGTGAATATGTGTTGGTGAGTCATTGCAGCGCTTCAGTCACTGCTGTTAGACATAGCACTGACAGAACTCCTTACATTATTATGTAGAGCTATATTTATTGATGTGGGAAGATTATAAGAGCTAACATTAATTCAACTTGCTATGTGTCAGGCACTGTGATAAGTGTTTTTATATATTTTTGTCTCACTGAATCCTCACAACAGCCCTGTGAGGTAGTTACTATAATAGTCCTCATTTTTACACAGGAGGAAATGGATTCAGAGACATTAATTTACTTAACTAGGATGAGACGACTAAGAAATAGCAAACCTAAGACGTCTGTGCATGTGTTCTCAGTCACGTGTGACTCTGAGACCCCGTGACTGTATCTAGCCAGGCTCCTCTGTCCATGGGGTTTCTCAGGCAAGAATACTGGAGTGGGTTGCCAGGCCCTTCTCTAGGGGATCTTCCCAACCCGGGGACTGAACCTGTGTCTCTTGTGTCTCCTGCATTGGCAGGCAGATTCTTTTCCACTAGCACCATCTGGGAAGCCCATGATGTCTGAAATACAGTATGACAGTACTTTGTATACGATGATCCACTTTTATAAGAAGAAATACATACAGATGTCTAAACTTATATATGTGCATATAAAATGACTGGAAAGAAACACACCAAAATATTAACAGTTACATGGTGAATTATGGGTGGTTTTAATTTTCTTCTTTTTGCTTATCATTATTTTCTGAGTTTTCTGTTAAATTTGGGGGCTGACTTGGAAGAAATGAAGCCAGGAGGCATGAATTACTTGTGTAATTTTAAAGATGGCTAAATTTTTAAAGTTTGTTGGTAGTGTGGAATAGTGACACTGGTATGGGGGAAGTGTTTTTAGGCTGAAACAGAAAAACTAGCCAGGCCGGAGAGCTTGCCCAAAGGGAAAGAGGATGGCCAAGTGTAGGAGAAGGCAAGAGAACCCAGTGTCAAGGACACAGGTGGAAGAGGAAACTTTGAGGAGGGAGTCCCTTGTTCTCTGGAGGCTGAGGAGTGAGAGATGAGCAGGCAGATGTGAAAATGCAGTGACTCAAGGACACGCAAGGTCAAGTACCAAGAAAATGGAGAGAATCAAGGGAATTCCTGCTTGATGACCTATGTCCTGTCATTGAAACTCAGAGCTTGGCCCTCAACTGAGGGGTTGGAGTCGGGGTGAGGGAGGGGTAAGGAAACTGAGGAGAGGGAGAGGATTTGAAACAATCCGCGGAGAGAAATTTGATACAGATATTTAAAAGGATTACCTTGTAGCCCTTGGGGCCCTGCTGAGGCTGGCTGGCCTGGCTTTGTAACAGAGCCAATCATGACCTTCTCCAGCAATAGTTAGCAGGCTGGGAGTGGGAGGTGGAGAGAATGGACTGTGGGGTTTTCACAGGGCTGAGGATTGGCAGAGCAGGTGCTACAGAGAAGGTCACAGGGAGAGTGAGTCCAGAGATCAGCGCTAGCATGGCTAAGATGGCTGATCACAGCACCAGCTTGGAAGGAGGAAAGGAAGCCAGCAAGCAAGCTACTGATGCCTCTGAGCAAGGAGTGGGAAGGAAGGACAGGCTGGTGGTCCTGGCAGCAGAGTGGTAGAGGGAGACCCATACGAGGCAGAGGTCTTCACTGACAGCATTAAAATAACTACAACCTGACAAAGGGCAATTTGGCAATAGCTATCAAAATTATGTGTGCCTTCCTTTTATCCAGCAATTAAGCTTTGAGGTATTTATCTTACAGATAGATACACTTACTTACTTTGGCGCAAGATGAATGCATAAGGTTGAATCATTCCAACACTGTTTGTAACCTCAACAGATTGGAAACAGCCTAAAAGTCCACCAAGAATGATTTGATTCCTTAAATAAACTGTAGTTCTTCAGTGGAATGCTAGGTAGCTGGGAAAGGGAGGAAGCTCTTTGTGTGCTGATATAGAATGATCTCAAATATTTTGTTAGCTAAAAGAAGCAAGGTACAAATCAGTGGGAATAGTTCTCAATCTCTTTGCTGCTGCTAAGTCCCTTCAGTCGTGTCCGACTCTGTGCGACCGCACAGATGGCAGCCCACCAGGCTCCGCAGTCCTTGGGATTCTCCAGGCAAGAACACTGGAGTGGGTTGCCATTTCCTTCTCCAATGAGTGAAAGTGAAGTCACTCAGTCATATCCAACTCTTTGCAACCCCATGGACTGCAGCCCACCAGGCTCCTCTCTCCATGGGATTTTCCAGGCAAGAGTACTGGAGTGGGCTGCCATTGCCTTCTCTGCAATCTCTTTGCTAACATGAGTAAAACATCCCAGGAAGGATACATAAAAAACTGTTAATGTTGGTTGCCTCTGAGGAGGGGGAGCTGTTGGCTAGGTGACGAGGTTTGGAAGGCGACTTTTCACTTGTCCTTTTGTTTTGTACTCTTTGTTTGTTTTTTTTTTTTCCACTTTTATGGAAATGTAATTATGAAATAAAAATTGTGTATATTAAAATTATACGACAGTATGTAACTTTTGAATTTTGAACCACAAGGAACTAAATTAACTGAGAAAATTAACTAAAAACATTATATATATATATATATATATACACACACACACATATATATATAATTTGAATCTCTTTTATAGATACTAAATCATTTTTTTTTAAAGCACAAAAAAATCCCACTAGAGATTTGCTTCAAATTAGTCACTTTGCCAGGGTCATGGGTGGGAATTTGAATCAAATTAAATTATGTGTTGATAATCGCTAAAGCTGGGTGTTGGGTATATGGGGGTTCATTTTCTTTTGAAACATGAACTTGTCATTTTTGTAGGTCAAAAATTGTCACATTTTGAAAGTTTTATGTTCTGTTAAAGCCATAAAATGTCCTCATTATTAAGCTAATGCTGTTCTCATTATTTTTATAAATTTTCCATAATATAAAAGTTTTCAGCGAAAGGAAAAATAAAAGAGCTCCCACCAGGCCCTTGGTAGGAACATTCAGGTACTTTCTCATCCTGGCTCCTGTATCTAATAATTGAGTGGAAATTCCCATTCCCCCATTGACATCTGAAACAGCAGTACTGCCTTGTTGATTTCCCTTAATTATGGAACCTGGTACTGTTCTCGGGATTTTTCCTATTAACAACAATCTCTCCCCATCCTGTTGTGTTAATTGGGTACTACCTTATCCTTATTGCTGGTAAAGTTCATCCTGTTCTTCAAAAATCACTTCTTTAGTTTCTTATGATTGCCTAACATCCTCTTCCTGCCTCACAGTCTATTATTAGCAACCCTAACTAATTTGGGGCCATGCCTGTATGTATCCAGGCTACTTATATTAATCAATCTAGGGGCTGATGTCTCTAGGACATCCAGTATACCACACCATAAAGTTCATCCTAAGCTATCAGTGAGCCCACTTGTGTTCAGCCTTTCAGCTTCTAGTGTTTTTGCTTATGCCTGCACTTCTTGTGTTACCTCAGAGGCTATGGTGATTTGGGCCTGGCCCCTGACACCTGCTAATCCAGACCTTTTGTCTGTCCTTAGAAGGCAGGTGGCTTTCTCTTGCTGTCCACAGGCACCTCTTCTCTCTAGCTCACAGTCTGTTGGTCAACTCTGCTTACATGCCCCATTGCCATCCCCAAACCTAATTAGATCGCCCAACATTAAGCTTCTCCTTTACCTCCTCTGTAAAGAGCCTCCTCTGACCGCCTCATCCTAGGAAGTCTGGTTTTAGCATACCTCCTCTGTGCCACACTGTACCACGCTGAATTGTTCTGGCCTTTTTTTGGTCCTGCCAGCCCCAGACTGTGAATCTCTGGGTTAAAGATGGAGACCATGTCTTGTTCTCCCTTGAATATCATACCTATCACAGCATCAGACACAATGGTTAAATGCTCGAAATAACATTTGTTTAATTTTAATGTGAAATGTTTTCAACTTAAGGAAAATTGTCTGCAAAGAGAGTAAAAGAAATTTTACATACTCTTGATGAAGATTTATCTATTTTTAGCATCTTGCTGTATTTATCATTCTCTCGCTCTTTCTACACACACACACTTTTTTCTGAAACGCTTCAAAGTTGCAGACAACATGTCCCATCACCCCCTAATACTCCAAATGTATTTCCTAAGAACATTCTCATATATAAACACAGGTAAGTTAGCAAATTCCAGAAATATAACATTGATACAGTATACTATTACAGATAATTGTCCCAAGAATGCTCTTTTTGCTATATTTGATAACCTTTTGAATTCTGTGGTAATAAGCCTGTAAGTCTGCAATTGATATTTTTCATGCTTCACACCTGATAAACTGATCAAAAAGCCACTTTGTCAAGATACTTAGTCACTGACTTTTATTTTACTTGAGCTACTTAATATTTGTCTAAAATTGTCTTTGCACTAAATGTGGGCCTGTTTTACTAGAACGATGTATCAGGGAAGTAAAAGATCCAGCATGTTACTTTCATATTGAAATGGAATGTTGATACACCTGGAAGCTATAAAAATGTAAATCAACTATACCTCAATTAAAAATATTTTTAAGTGGAAAACAACAACAACAAAGCAGCAGTGCGATGCTGATGCGCCCTTGCGCCCAGTTCTGGGTCTCCATCAGCAGCATCACTGAGGCAGCCAGGAAGGCACCATTGTACTCATTAATAGTGTGCCCAACCCTATGCTAGATCCAGGGGAGCGAGAGCACGAAGGAGCTCTCCCAAGGACCTTCCAGTCTAGAAAGTAATGTGGCAGCCATACAGGGAACAATGAACAGAGCAAAGAGAAGGCTAGCATTTGCTAGGCACCCATTTGGTGACCGACACTTCAGAAGCCCTGTAATGCACGTACTGTCCTCATTTGCCCAAGATCACAAAACTAGTAAACAGTGGAATTAGGATATGAATCCAGGCCCCTGTGACTCAAAATAAGAGAATATGAGGCAGCTTATAGTCATGTGCTCTGGGCCAGATGAGATGAATTAAATAAGTCTCAGTGAGATGCATGGAACCTACAAAGGCCACTCTGGGGACTCTCTGGGAGATAGAGTGTGTTGGGATGCTGACAACCAGCAGCAGGTGCTCCCATCCCAAACCTCTTTAAAACCTGCCTGTTATGACTACCTGTTCTCACTGAAGGGCTCAGGCTCCGTCCACCTCCGCTTCTGGTGGACTTAGGGAGATGGGGGAGGGGAAGCTGGCTCACATTTCTGCATTCAACTCCAATGGCCTCCTCTCCAAGGCTAGTAGAACTGTTTATCTTCCAAGTGCCTTGACCTCCTGGGGGCAATTTCTCTACACTTCTCAACATCAGAGGCACAGCTCCCTCTGAGCTGAGAGGAGCCTCTTGCTTTACCACAGCACCCCACACCCTCCTGACCTGTTCTCTCCCACCCACCTACCTTTATGCTTCTTTTTGCATGGAAGGCATGACAGGAATTTAACATGTTTGTGCTTTTTTTTTCCCATGACAGGGAGAAGAGCTGGCTTAGACAGATGTAGAACCGCCCAGTCTGCTTAAGGCATTACCAAGTGAATAGCTTAGTCCAAAACATCATTTCCATAGATTAAAAACTTGAAAAGGCCACATGCATTCTGACATTTTCCCCCAATGAAGAAACTAAGATGGAAAAGGAAAAGTTTGTTCCTAAGTCTGTAGTTCTAATCCTCAACAACCAAGGAATTATGGTGTGTGGGGGTGGGGTTCTCTTAAAAGAAAAATTGGATAAACGAAGGGTTTTATAGGGTACTTAAAAGAAATGCAGGATTGTGCTTGATGTTTGTTAACTTTTTTATTTTGAAATAATTATACTCATAGGAAGTTGCCCTTCACCCAGTCTCCCCCAATGATTACATCGCATATAATTATAGTTTCATATAAAGGCCAGAAAACTGACATAGGTACAATGTCTGTGTATAATTCTATGTTCTTATTACATGTATAGATTCATGGAGCCACCACCACAATCAAGACACAGAACTATTCTGTCACGACAAGGTCTCCCTGATGTATCCCTTTATAGTCACACCAACCCTGTCACCCTCCACCATCCCTAATGTCTGCTGCTGCTGAGTCGCTTCAGTCGTGTCCGACTCTGTGCAACCCCATAGATGGCAGCCCACCAGGCTCCCCAGCCCCTGGGATTCTCCAGGCAAGAACACTGGAGTGGGTTCCCTAATGTCTGGTAACCATTAATTTGTTCTCCATCTCTATAATTGTGTACTTCTAAAAGTACAGTTTCCTTTTAGGAAATGGATTTGCAGTCTAGTTTTCACAGAATCTCCGGTTTGAAGGAATAACTTCTCCAGGCCAGCCTCCTTCCCATGCCCAAATTGTGTCTACTACCTCTCTTCTAAGTGTACAGCCAGCCCCTATGACATGCAAACCAGAACCTTCTCCAGGATTTTAGAATGTTGAGGTATTTCATATAAATAGCTAGAGCAAGGAAATTGTTTCTTTCCATAAATTTATTCAGTAGTTAGCAAAACTCTTACCTTTAGGTTAAATATTACAAAATGCCCTCTCACCTGCCAATTTTCCCATCACACACTGAGAGGAATGAACCATTGGAAGCCTGAAAGGCTTACAGAAAATTCCACAAATCCTTTAACTACAGGTTAGCCTGGCTCCCAGCAATTGGGGCTTTTCAAATATATGCGGTTTATGTGTGGAATTTATTTCTCGGGCTGATTGTGTGTTATCTACATGGTATCTACAACTGTCATTCTGTGAGATAATCTTACTGTAGCCCAACTCCCCAAGACTCCCTTGTGGGGAACAGAGTTTTACAGGGCACCATATAGTCTGTTTTAAGAACATTAGAAAATAATGACTCAAAGTAATGGGAAAACCGGAAGGGGCTGGCAGAAGTAAAGCCACGGGGGTTCCACAGTTAGGATTAATTTGGATCCCCCACCTCCTCTCCCCTGGACAGTTTTGAAATCTTTTCACAAGTATAACTTATTTCTTATAAAGAGCACTGTGCTCTCCTTAACTGGACAGTAGCATGTGTATAGATCTAGACTTAGCCCCATTAGGATGTGCCCTTTGGAATAAATGACTTCAAACTAATGATTCCCTCCATAGCAGCCCCAGAGGCAGGGGTGGGAGGGCATCTGACTTTGGCCCAGGAGACACCACATTCTAGTGAATGCCCTCTTCTTGAAGCTGAAACAACAGTGGCCCAGTTCCCTACTTTCTTAATAAGGGCCCCTGCCTCCCACAACATTCCTGACTTCCCCTTGGGTGGGGAGAGTACAAACAGTGCGAAAAGAAAGGAGAGAATGCAGCTAGCTATGTGCTCTACCTCAAGTGCCATTCCTCTGAGTCCACATCATAACTTACAACCCGAAGACCTTCAATACTCATGTCTTGGTGTTTTCCCCTCATCAAATAACCCATGGGGTTAACTTGTATTTTCCAAAGTGAAAAGATATTTCCAACTAATTTAACAATCCTGGCATGTTCTCTGCTGCCTTAGTTTCCTTGGTGGGTAATTTTGTGGCTACTCTTCTGCTATCTTTTCTTCAACCTGTGTTAAGAGAAGACAAGGCTAGGTCATGGTCAGGATGCTGACTTTGGCAGTGTCCCTTCCTCCCTGGTGGCTCAGATGGGAAAGTGTCTGCCTACAATGAGGGAGACCTGGGTTCAATCCCTGGGTCAGGAAGATCCCCTGGAGAAGGAAATGGCAATGCACTCCATTATTCTTGCCTGGATAGTCCCATGGACAGAGGAACCTGGTAGGCTACAGTCCATGGGGTCACAAAGAGTCAGACACGACTGAGGGACTTCACTTCCTCCCTGGGAGGCCTTCTTGTGGAAGGCAATTATCTTCAACTGCCAGAGCCTCAGTTTCCTCATCCACAAAAGTGGGATAAATAACCGCCCCCCTTACCTTACAGAGGTGGTCATTTAGATAAATAGATCTTAGAAACATCTTTGTAAAATTTTCAGAGGGGAAAATATAGTGATCAAAATCTTCAAACACAGAGCCTCCCTGGTGGTCCAGTAGGTTAAGAATCTGCCTTGCAATGCAAGGGACACCAGTTCAACCCCTGATCTGGGAAGATCCCACATGCGCAGGGCAATTAACCCCATGAGTCATAACTACTAAGCCCGCTGGCACCCTAGATCCCATGCTCCACAACAAGAGAAGCCACCACATGAGAAGCCCACACATGGCAATGAAGGGCAGCCCTAGCTTGCCACAAGCAGAGAGAGCCCATGTGCAGCAACAATAACCCACCAGAGCCAAAAAGAAAAGAAATAAATAGATCTTTTAAAAACTCTTCAAATACAGTATAGAAAATACGATTTACAATCTTCTTTAATGTTTAGAAAAACATTCTTAAAATAACTTTTATAAGTCATCTATTTTACCTTACATGGCTTTGGGGGCCTATTTTGACTCAATTCTTAGTATTGTTCAATATATCTTTTAGCATGAGGGCAAGGTTGGTCATAAAATGTGATGAAATCTATTGGAATGTGGGATTTTTTTTTTTAAAAGAATGTGGGATAAAGTGATTTAAATAGGTGTTTATAAGACAGAGAAGACACATTAGGAATTTGATTTCGTGCACGTAGACAATAAGCTTTGTTGAGCCAGTAGATTTACTATTTTTCAGTTGGAACACTGTTTCACAACAGCAGAATGCATCCTGGTCAGTTGGGTGTAAAGCAGAATGTCAATCAAACCCCTGCGGCCCCCCTCTCACCAGGCCAGTTTGCATGCCTCTTCACCTAGTCTTACTTTGTGAGCACAGATTGCCCTGAACTAGATCCCTGGGGCTTTGAACTGAGAACTTCATCAGGTTTCTGCTGCTGCTGCTGCTAAGTCGCTTCAGTCGTGTCAGACTCTGTGCGACCCCATAGACAGCAGCCCACCAGGCTCCCCTGTCCCTGGGATTCTCCAGGCAAGAACATTGGAGTGGGTTGCCATTACCTTTTCCGCAGGTTTCTGCTAGAGGCTAATTAATCATCAGATCAACTCACTGCAAAAGCAAGTGGTCATGCTGATCCCTTGAGTCATTATGGCAACAGAAAGAGAAGGAAATGGCCTTAACCTCCTTCCAGGATTAGAGGAGAGAAGTTCCTAAGATCTAATGAATTTCTGCTAAATTTGGGGTGTGCTCCCCAATTGTGCTTTTTCTCTACTTTTTCCTGTAATATTCCTTTCAAAAGGCTACCCAGAAAACAAAGGGGCCTATTGCATTGCCCAGCAGTTCTCAATTATTTAAGGCTCCCTCCTTGGTGTAAGCAGAGCTACAGGCCAAAACTGCTCTGGTTTGGAAAGTGAAACTTGCCTTTCCTGCCTATGTGATGTCAAACTGGACTGATGGATTTTTTTAAATGCATGTACCAGTTATATGAGTCTATGTCACATCTTCTACCTGTTCTGGGAGAGTTTGTGGTTTGGTTCATATTTCAGCCAACAGGTACTGTCAAGGGGGACTAACTTTGAAAAGTGGTCCAAATTTTTTTTCTGACCTCTGACCACTTGGAAATATTTACCTGTCTATGCCACCTCATGCGAAGAGTTGACTCATTGGAAAAGCCTCTGATGCTGGGAGGGATTGGGGGCAGGAGGAGAAGGGGACGACAGAGGATGAGATGGCTGGATGGCATCACTGACTCGATGGACGTGAATCTGAGTGAATTCTGGGAGTTGGTGATGGACAGGGAGGCCTGGCGTGCTGCAATTCATGGGGTCGCAAAGAGTCGGACACGACTGAGAGACTGAGCTGAACTGAACTGATGATACTGCAATAAATGGTCTAAAAGTGAAAAAAGGCTTTCAGGGGAGCAAGTGATGGTTTGTATGATAGCAAACAGCTTGGTTTTCTGTTGTTGTTGTCACTGTCATCTGCCAAGATGAATAGTTGTTCCTGTTTTGTGAACACATACTATCACCTCCTTTTCCTTTTTCACTGAGTTGACCCCAAAGTGAGCCCCCTAAGCTGGGAGACAGCATGCTTTGAGCGGTAAAATTATAAACTCTGAAGCCAAGCAGATCAAAGTTTAGCTGTGGAGGCCTTTAAAAGTCCAAATAATATCTCTGAGCTTTAGTTATCTCGTCTGTAAATTGGGCATGATAGCATTTGCCTTGAGGAGTTGTTGCAGGATTCTTAGGATGCTATTGTAAATGTCTACCCTGGACTAAGGAGTCAGTGTTTCTTAACTTTTTGGTTACCTACAGATGACCTGGGGGATCTTACTAAACTGCTGACCCTGATTCAGAAGGTCTGAGGTGGGGCCAGAGAATCTTCATTGCCAGTAAGCCTCAGGAGATGCCCATGAGGCTGGTTCATGGACCACACTTGGAGTAGCAAGGGTCTAGATAACATTTGCAAAGTACCTAGCACAGTTAATACTTAATACATAGTCACTCCAAAATAATTCAGTCACTTGCTTAAAAATCACTGAGAAGAAACTATTTTCCCACAAAGATAATACCAGTCTGCCTATAGCTCCATTCTCATAGCCTTTGCAAAAGTGCCTCATTAGGATTGCCCATGGTTGGTAATTTCTGAAAGCAGATAATGGGTAAATGGGAGAGGTTCATTATACTATTATCTCTGCTTCTGAACATGTTTAACATTTTCAATAATAAGACTTTTTAAATTAAAAGAGATTTTTAGGGTAGTGTTATCATCCTATATGATACTAAATATATATGATATTATAATGGTGGGTACATGGCATAGATTTGTCCGAGCCCATAGAGTGGACAACAAGAGTGAATCCTATTGTAAACTATGGACTTTGGTAATGATTTATCTGTGTAGATTGATCCATTATAACAAATGCACTTCTGTGGGATGTGGATGGTGGGGGAGGCTATGCACGTGTTGGGGGTTAGGACAGGGATATACGAGAAGTCTGTACTTTTTGTTCCATTTTGCTGTGAACCCAAAATTGCTCTAAATGAAACTGAAAAAAAGAGAAAGCCCCACAAACAAGAACACCTGTTTTCTAACAGCCTGTGAACAGTAGAAGACACAGGTGTAGAAGTACAATCATTAGTTAAAAAATCACGTTCACTAGGGGAGAGAGGGAGATTTTGTTTCAATTCCCCCAAATAAACCCATTCCTAACCTGGCATGCTATGACTTAGGATTTTGCAAAAGTAATTTACCCATCCATCTCAAGGTTTAACACGTTTTTCCCTTAATATTATCACAGTTTACACTTTATTTTGTCAAAATGGGCTTTGAATTGTTTTTCTCTACTTTGGACTAAAATCTGTCTATGCATGCATGGCATCACCGACTCAATGAACATGAGTTTGAGTAAACTCTAGTAGTTGGTGATAGGGAGGCCTGGCATGCAGCAGTCCATGGGGTTGCAAAGAGTCGGACATGACTGAGAGACTGAACTAAACTGAACTGACTGATGCATGCATAGTCAGTCGCTAAGTTGTGTCCGACTCTTTGCAACCCTATGTGTAGCCCACCAGGCTCTCCGTCCATGGGATTTTCCAGGCAAGAGTACTGGAGTGGGTTGCCATTTCCTCCTCCAGGGGATCTTCCCAACCCAGGGATCAAACCCGCGTCTCCTGAGCCTCCTGCGTTTCCTGCATTGACAGGCAGGTTCTTCACCACTAAGCCACCTAGGAAGCCCCCAAATCTGACTATATCCTCAGGAAATAATTTTATTTATTCTTTTCACTTTATTGAATCAGGGCTTTTCCCCACCTGCCCAGCTTGTGTGTTTATTAATTCGGTGATTCACAAAGCAACCTCCCAGCTAATTTTAAGATGCATTTAGTGAGCTGGACATTCCCCATCATCATCTTCCTTGACCTGGGCCCATTTTTATTGGTAACACTGGGCTGACTAGCTCAGGGCAGGTAACACTTTAGATCTTTAGACATGTTTTGATAACCAGGTGACAGGGGCAAATTAGAAACTAAATGAACAAAATAAAGGAGCCAGCCAGCTAGAGTTTAGTCTATTTGCATTTCTTTGTCCTCTTGGTCACATGAAGCCTCTCCAAACCAGTGTCCTAATTGAATCTTTTTTTTCTGCCTATGGCTTACTTAAAGGGTCTTTGATGTGGTAGCTGGACAAGGTGTCATCCCAATGGCCCGAAGCTGAGTCAGCTCTTTGTTATTTTGTTTGGTATTTAATCCTGGAGAGTAATGTTCTGCTCTGCTATGTTGTTTATCACTTCAAGATCATAGGTGTAGCAAATATTTTCCTAATGAAATAATCACTAACTTGACATTCTAGTGCTGGGACAATACGGTGAGTTTCCCTCCATTTGAATCTTGTGCATGCATGCAAGTATAGCTACGAGCTTCCCAGGTAGCGCTAGTAGTAAACAACCCACCCGCCAATTCAGGAGACATCTGAGATGCCGGTTCTATCCCTGGGTCATGAAGATCCCCTGGAAAAGGAAATGCCAACACACTCCAGTATTCTTACCTGGAGAATTCATGTGCATAGTCTCAAGCCTGCCCTCAACTCCAATTTCCTTTAGGTCTATTTTAAATTGTTCCTTTTAGGCCTGTTCTCTCAAATGTCAGGGTTTTAGGTGCTACCTGAAATTTTCTTTATCCTTCATAATAGCAAAATTTTGAAACCTCAGTTGTTTCCATGTTCTTGTCAAAACCCTGTGGGTGTCTCCTTGGCAGCTGTTATGTAGTCTTTTTAACTTAACTGTTCGTTGAATGAAAATATCAAGGAGATGCTGGTTTCCAGAATCCTTTCTTGAAACCTGAAACTTTTCATGCTGACTTTGTATAGCTCTTTCTGAAGTGAATTCAGGTGGTAGAATTGTGAAGGCCTAACCATTTCAAGGTGGCAAAACACCTACAGTGACAGATAATTACAACTATTGCTGTGCTTCTTGCTGTGCATTTCCTGTTTGCTAACTGCCTTCATGATGAATCATACTCATTTTCACGATGACAATTTCTTTACCTTGTTCCTGATTAAAATTTGTAATGCCAGTGGCCCCTTGGCAAGCTTGGGTCCTTCCTCTCTAGTCTGTGATCAGCCTCTTTAATCACAGCAGAGGAAAAAAGTTTTCTTCATAATAGACAGGAAGCAATAACACACACATCACAGTCTCAAATATCTCCACGGAAATTGTTTCAAAACAACTCGCCCCACCTCATGGAACACTCATCATTACCTTTTCTTGTGAACCCAAGCCCTCTCTGTGTATCAATCAAGCCCATCATTTAACTTCACTTCAGGCCTCTTCAGCTCCGGCAGCATTTGTTGGGTATGCCATGCATTTCAGCACAGAATTGGATCAAAGGCTATTTGAGACGCATTTTCTTTTCTACCCTTCCTCCCCTGCCACCACACACTCAAATATGGACTGTAAATCCAGACAGTGCAGACACGCAGTGTATGATCACTTGCCAGTCACCCAGTTTTTGTTAATTACAGCCTGTCAAAATGCAGCAGATTTGAATTAAAAGGGAGAACTTAAGTGAGTTGAATCAAGTAATCTCTAAAGGGAAAAATCAAGTATTTTTATGATTCTGGGGATCTAACATTGAAAACTAGTTTGGGGGGATGCTTGTACAAAAGTGGGAAATTACACACTGAAGAGGGGGAGGATAAATAACTACTGTCAAGGGGTGACACTGATTACCAATTTAGTCTTTGATATGAAATATTGTTACTGAATCATCAAGAATTAACCCTTTCTGAGTCTAGGCGAGAATGGATATGTGTATGAGTCCCTCTGCTGTCCACCTGAAACTATCACATTATTAACTGGCTATACTCCAATATAAAATAAAAAGTTTAAAAAAATAATAATTAACCCCTTCCAAGATGATAAAGAAATTAATTCTCCATACTGTTGCCTAGCACCTTGATGGTTTCATCTTTTTACATTTAAATTTTTATTCATTTGGAGTTCATCCTGTTGGAATGTAGCAATCCAATTTCATTTCTTTTTTCTAGATGGCTATCCAGTTTTCATGCCATTTATTGGCCAGTATATTTTTTTCTCCACTGTTTGGAGATGACACCTCTACCTAAATTCCTGGGTATATTTGGGTGTATTTCTGTACTTCCAGTTCTTTTCCTTTCGTCTGTTCAAGGACCAATGGCACATTATTGCAATTATTAGAGTTATATAAAAGCTTTAATTTCTGGAAAAATTTCTCCCTTTACCCTTCAAGATTTCCTAGTTATGGGCATTTCTTCATATGAACTCTAGAATCAACCCATCTAGGTGGAAAAAAACACCAACACTTTGTGGTATTCTTTTTGGGATCATGTTAGATTTATACAACTTAGAAAGATACAAAATGTTTATGATGTTAATACAACAATTTCAATTTGTTCAGGTCTAGTTTTGTGTTTCCCTGGATTGTTTTATTTTCCCTTATAAAGGTTTCAGGACTTTAAGTTTAAACCTAGGGTTTTTTTTTTTTCCTGATATACTTTTTTCTTTCTTAATTGAAGCATAATTACTATACAATATTGTGTTGGTTTCTGCCATACATCAACATGACTTAGCCACAGGTATACATATGCCCCTTCCCTCTTGAACCTCCCTCCCACCCCTCTAAAACCTAGAGTTTTAAAATTTTTTGCTATCGTAAGTGGACTTTTCATTATATATTCTAACTGGTGCTTGTATGCATGTGTATCTATTATTTGTTACCTTGGTGTGGGGTAGTGTTTTCTATGATTCAAAATCCAGAAGCCATAACAGATTCATAAATGCAACTACCCCAGAATAAGTTTTGCATGGTAAGGACACCATAAGCAAAGTGAAAGAAAAATGATAAACTGAAAGGAAATATTTGCAACTCATATCACAAACAGCTCCTACAAGCCAATAAGGGAAAAAACCACCCACTCACCAGAAAGCAGGGGATGGCAAACCAAAAAGGTAAATAAATAGCTCTATGAAAAGATGGTCAATCTCACTTTTAAGTTAATAAAAAATAAGAATGAGGATACCCTTTACTGGTATAGAAAGTTCTTCCGGGATATAGCGTTAAGTGGAAAAATAGCTGGGTGCAACATAGTTTGGGTTGGCCAAAAGTTTATTTGGGTTTTTCTGTAATAGCTTATGGAAAACCTGAACGACCTTTTGGCCAACCCAATATATAGCCCATGTTACCATTTATATATAAAGCACTAAAATAAGAATCTATTTGGAGAAACAAAGTATATTTAAACTAATAAAAGTGGTCACTTGTACAGGGCTGAGTGGATAGGCAATGGGGTGGGCAGGGATGGTGAGCAGAGAGTTTTCACTGTATACCTTTTTAGTTTTTATTTTTTGAAGCATGTAACTGTTACCTATTCAAAAATTTTAATAACAAATTAACTCCCTTGGTAAATTTAAAAACTTAAGACATTTTAGCTCACATATTTCACTTCTCATTTTTGCTTATTTAACTCACAGAAACAGGAGACACCTTTAGGATACAGGGCTTCCCCAATAGCTTAAGCAGTAACGAATCTGCCTGCCAATGCAGGAGACACAGGAGACCTAGGTTGGATCCCTGGGTTGGGAAAATCCCCTGGAGAAGGAAATGACTACCCACTCCAGTATTCTTGCCTGGAGAATCCCATGGATAGACAAGTCTGGCAGGCTACAGTCCATAGAGTTGCAAACAATTGAACATGGAGGCAAAAATTTTGAGTTCCCAGAGACATACCCAAACAAAATGTGTAAATCAATGTGAAACTTCAGGTCTCCATTTTCTTTTATTTTTAAAGTAATTTCTGTTCTTTACAATGTGTAATCACACGCACACAGATGCGCATGTGCGCCTGCACTCACACACATACACACGATTTGAGATGGACAGAGAAACAAGGATAACCTTCAAACACAGACTTCCCTGGTGGCTCAGATGGTAAAGCGTCTGCCAACAATTCGGGAGACCTGGGTTCAATCCCTGGGTTGCGAAGATCCCCTGGAGAAGGAAAATGGTAACCCACTCCAGTATTCTTGCCTGGGAGATCCCATGGACAGAGGAACCTGGCAGGCTACAGTCCATGGGGAAGCAAAGAGTCAGACACAACTGAGCGACTTCACTTCAAACACAAGGGTAATTTTTTTTTTTTTTACAAAGTTCAAAATAGATTACATTTATGTGCTTTTTAGTCATTACACAATGTACAGACATGATCCATTTAATCGTTTATGCTCCCCCAAATGGTTAAACAATGAAGATTTCCTATGAAAAAGTATACATAAAAGCTTTGACTTTATAAGCAAAGTACTGTTTCTTGCAAAAACCAACATCAGGCATATATCTTGTGTTTATCCTTGAGAATACTACAGTAGCAGTGCATAAATTCATTCTGTAAAAGATCTGGAACATGATTTTCAAGAGACTCAATGCATTGTGCTCTCAGATAAAAATCCTAAGTCAAAAGATCAATTACTACAACACTAACAGTTAAAACTGCATATATATGTTAGAGATCAGAAGAGGCTATAAAGAAATGTAAATAGTTGTGCTTCAGGGGACTTTTTGGTAAAGTTGTTTTAATAATAAATACAAACTTATAAATACAACTTAAAAAATGTCTCAGTGACTGGTATAAAATAGACAGATATCAAGGATTTTTATGTTGATACTTGGCTTAGAGTTTAAAGGTGAAAAATCATCTCCACATAAACCACCTGGCATTGGCAGCCCCAATCTGGGCTAGTACCTTATAGTCAGGCAGAGGGCTATGGAGAAAAGACAAGTGATTTTCCTCCTATTACCATAAAGCATTATCCAGAGGTAAAGCTAGGGTGTACCAAGTAACTAAACAAATGTCTTCCTTCCTTTAGGATTCTTAGACCAAAGAGAATAGTCACCCTACTTCTTGGTGGCTTCTGCAGTTCATCAAATGAATTAAATATGTCTTCTGTGAGAGACTAAGATAAGCATGATCCCTTAGTACTTTATGCTTTTATTACTCTCTACATATTAACTATAAAACTCGTATTTTAGAAACACCATGGCAACTGTTTATAATGATAGAGGACAAGGCATAGTTTACATAGGAATATTGATGTTCGTACCTAGGAAGTAAATGTACTTTTACTTTTAGGCTGGTCAGTTTGTTCTTTTAGGCCTTTAACTTTGAAGGACACATGACTGCAACAATCAAAGTGAATTAGAAAAAGGATGAGAAAATAACAAATGTCTTAATTAAGTCTTTTGCATGGGTGGCTTAGAGGTAAAAAGAATTTCTTCAAACAATTTCCTAAGTGTCACTCAGAAGCCTCCTTGCTATCTGTAACATAATGTGCTGGAGTCCTTGGAATAAAATTATAGAGTAATTTAAAATATACATTTGAAATGATTGTAAATCATTCAATAGTTTGTAGCAAGTTAATGGGGTGAAAGAGATAAAAGGCAGTCCACATTCATATTTTCAAGATAAATGTACGTTAGAAGTCAACTAAACTTCTTGTTCATGTTCTAAATATAGCCATTGTGATAAGACCTGAAAGAAAAAATTGGAGCACAGTTAAAGACATGCATTTTACAAAATCTTTACAGCACAAAGCCAGGCACTCTACCAAGAACTCAAAATAAATTTGAATTTTGATACTATACAGATACTATAATGGAAGATATCCAATATATAGTATTGGCAGTCATTGGATAGATTTAAATCACTAATGCCTGGCCATAGCTAATTTTTAACCATTAAATATAGCCATTTTCCAGTCACATCAGCTATAATAATAGCAGACATGGCAGTTTAAAGTGTCAGTAAATGCAGCCAACTTTATCAACAGAACAATGTTAAGCCTATTTGTATTCCAGTGTCCTAGAGCCACAAAGAGACAAAAGCATAGTATTTCTGCTTAGCTTGTTTCTTTGGAAAAGACTCCATAAGAATTTTAATAATATAAGAATATACTTGGTCCTAAATGGTTCTTAAAAAGTGAGTGATAAAGTACAGAGAAGGAAAATAATCACATAGGACTTGGGGGAAAGATGCCCTAAAAGGTTAAGCTGAAGTAAGCCTAAAAGACGAACAGGAAAGACAGAAAACAGTAAGATGGGCAGGCATTTCAGGTGAGTGAATGGCAAGAACAAGGGCTTGGAAGTAGGACTGGGGCTCCAGATGAGCTTCAGGAGATCAATAGGGCTCTAACCAAAGATTTACATAGGGAAGCAGCTAGACAAGATTAACTCAGAGAGGAGAGTCTTCAGTGTCAAACTATGGAGTTATACTTCATTCTATGGATTATGGGCAATCATTGAAGGCTGTTGAGTAGAGAGTGGTGGTGGTGAAACCAACCCAGAATTGAAATCAACCTGACAGTAATGTGATGGATGATTTTGGCTGAGGGGGAAATAATGAGGATAAAAGGGGGAGGAATAGGAAGAGAAGGGACACAGATAGAAGTCAGGGAGATAACTCAGAAGACAGTTTTGAAGTTTTAAAAAAGTGAGCACACCAAGGAACTGAAAAGAGTTGGCATCTCAAAAGAGGTGAGAGGAGACAATGAGGAAAGAGTCATGCACCACCAGAATCCTCATCTTTGACACACGGTAGGTACTGAATAAATGTTTGCTCAGTTGAACTAATTAACTGTAAGATTTCAAGCCAGGATGACTTAAAGAAATGATTCAATAGCAGCCAAGAGAACTAGTTTAAAGAGAAAGGATCACAATATTAAACAAGACTGCCTTGTTCATCTTTATCACTGTATGTGCTCTGTGTGTTTCCCTAAGGTCAATTCCTAGAAGTGGAAATGCTGTATAATGGAATGTATGCAGTTTACATTTTGTACATGTTTTGCATGTATGCTACGTCACTTCAGTTGTATCTGATTTTTGTGACCCCATGGACTGTAGCCCGCCAGGCTCCGCTGTCCATGGGATTTCCCAGGCAAGAATACTGGAGTGGGTGACCATTTCCTTCTCCAGGGGATTTTCCAGACCTTTGTCTCTTGAGTCTCCTGCATCGGCAGGCGGGTTCTTTACCACTAGCGCCACCTGGGAATCCCATACAGTTGTAAATAAGCAAAAGGACAATAATGGAATAAATATAGTATTTGGTACCAGGTAAATAAGTTCAAAAGAACCAAACGTAAGCCAACAATTAAATCTTAAAATACATTTTACCTTAACATGCTTCTGAACCAACTTTTTTTTCTTTAAAAAAAAAAAATCAAGCCACTATCATCACCCCATATACACATAAACCACCACTACCACCTCCAGGCCATAAAAATTGCCTACATAGGGAGGGGCAACATAGGGGTAGAGGACTAGGAAGTACAAACTGTTGGGTATGAGGCTCAAGGATGTATTGTATAACACAGGGAATGTAGTCAATATTTGTAATAACTGTAAGTGGAAAGTAATCTTTAAAATTGTGTTAAAATTTTAAAAATTAGAAAGAATCAATTATAATCAATACACCTTAGGTGAGCCATTTAAAGATTCTGGGCCTTGATTCATGTTAGGAATGCTTGGTTTAGGTTTAATATTGAAGTGAAGTCGCTCAGTCGTGTCTGACTCTTTGTGACCCCATAGTCTGTAGCCTACGAGGCTCCTCTGTCCATAGGACTTTCCAGGCAATAGAACTGGAGTGGATTGCCATTTCCTTCTCCAGCGGATCTTCCCAACCCAGGGATCGAACCCAGGTCTCCCACATTGTAGACAGATGCTTTTACCATCTGAGCCACCAGGGAAGGTTTAATATTAGTGTTTCTATAACCTTCATGTTTCTACAATGTATAGTTTAAGTGTTTAGGATACAATTTAGTCAATAATAGATTTTTTAAAGAAATAATGGGATAAATAAAGGAATAATGCATTATTCTTTTCAAGAAAAAAAACTGCCTATGCTATGCCCCAATGCATCTTTAAAACACTTACCTAAGATATAAGCAGCCACTAATTTTTGATTCACACTTAAGTGGAGGTAGAGAGGCACCAGCGATTCCACATCCCCCAGCGTGGGAAGCATCAGAGCTGTAATACACACCACTGCCAGGAAGACAGTCAGTAAACTAGGTCCTGAGGAGACAGTTCTGTTTTCTGTAAAAAGACAAGAATCCCTGAGATTCCTTCTAAAAACAACTTAGGTAAAAGTTCATTCATATAGACTGGCCACCACTCACCAGGATTCTGGCTTTGTCTAACTTCTCTGATACTTTCTCCATCATTCCCATCCCATGGGATCTTATCTGTTGGACTTATCTGGAAGCCCATTACAGGATGGAATGTTCTAGAGGCCATCATCCTTTCCCCACCACCCCACTGGAATTTGTAGAAAGTGTTTGAGCATGTATCATCTGTGTATGTTTACAAATTATAGGCATAAGTACTGTACTATTATATTTAATATAAAATATGCAAATAGAATTTTAATAGAATGGGTTAAAAGCAGATAGAAATTGAAGTTCTAGCATTGTCTTCCTGTAGCCCTCATGCACTACTTGTGTGTACTCCACCTTGGAGCCCACTGCAGTAGAGCTACACTACCTTCTGGGAGTATCTTTGGTAGACCTTGAGACAGGTTTGGTCCTAATAACTGCAGCATCCTTCTACCATTTTGGAAAATGTTAAGGCAGCAGACAAGGTTCAACTTTAAAGTTATTAACACTGCCTATGAGAATTCTTGCCCTCCACTCTACCTGCATTTACAGTATAGAAGAAAACAGCAGAGACAATATCCAACAAATAGTCTGCTAAATGAAATAACTCAGTCACAAAAGGACAAATACTACATGATTCCATTTGTATGAGAAATCTAAAATAGACAAACTCATAGAATCAGAGAGTAGAATGTTGGCTGCCAGGGGCCAGGCTGCTAATCAATGAGCATAAAAATCTCAGTTATACAAGATGAGTAAGTTCTAGAGATCTGCTGTATAGCATTGTACCTACAGTCCACTATACTATATTGTACACAAAAAGTAGTCAAAACAGTAAATATCATGTTGTGTTACTATAATAATATAAAATTTAAAAAACACTTATTATCAGGTCTGCCCTTCTACAGATTTGGCTGTACAGAACTATATAGTATTCATACCCATATTTTTAAGAAACCCACCAGCATTTTCTGTCTTACAGCTTTTCCCACTACCTTTTTTTTCATTAAAAGAAATAGCCAACAGCAACACAAACGTTGTGTTTCATTAATGAAAAACACTGTTTATTTTATTATTAGATGCAGCTTTTCTAAATTATTAATACCTTAGCTGTTGTGCGAAGCTTAATTGAGCCTCACCAAAGCCAGATAGCTGAAAATAAATTCAAAGTTTAGTGATTATTGCTTGAGATGAAACAATAGCATAAATGCCTATAAACAAGTCTGTCTTTTGCTAATGAATATAGTACTTTTTGTACTTGTTGCAAAGGTAAGTTTTCAAGGCAAATATTTCTGACAACTACACTGCTCAATGCAGACCCACAGTAAAGATAATTTCAAGGAATTTTTACTGTTTAGAAAAATTCAAAAACATTCACATAGATGCTTGACATTTTTCAAAGTGGTGAGTTTTTCTGATACTACAAGGGTTGTAAAATTTTACAGATACAGAAACAAATAAGAGCTATTTTGTAATCCCATCCTCTTGAGAGATCCTTGCAGATTTTGTAACTGCCCGTATAAACCTGTAAAATCATTTCTTACTTCAGTGAGACCATATTACATGTACTGTTCTTAAATTTTTCCTCTCACTTGGAAAAATATTTGAATCTCTTTTTATGTCAATATAGGACCGTCTACCATTTTACTGTGTTATTGCTTAGTCACTAAGTTGTGTCCAATTCTTTGCAACCCGATGGACTGAAGCCCGCCAGGCTCCTCTGTCCATGGGATTTCCCAGGCAAGAATACTGGAATGGGTTGCCATTTCCTTTTCCACAGGATCTTCCCCACACTGAGCCATCAGGGAAGCCCATTCTATTAAATCCTTGTAAATGTCTGCATGACATTCCATCTTTTGAATATTTATAATGTAATCAATCCCCAATTTATAGACTTTTAGGTCATTTTCAATTCTTTATTATTATAATCAGTAATAAAGGAAGTAGTTTTCTTAAGCCAAAGAGCACTAGCTCAAACCTGGCATCAGACATAGCAGTTTTTTTGTAATATAATTAAGATAAACGCACCAAGATTCAGATGAATCCTTTTAAAACATCTTTTTAATGACCTGGGCTTTGGTATTTTGTGAAAGTATGCTTTGTGGGTTTCTCTTCAATTTCTGTTAAATGAAATATATATAGATACACATATATATACATATAATTATATTTGTGCTCATAGACAAGGTCTAGAAAGTAACATGGAACACATAAAGGCAGATTTGTTAAGTGTGTGGGATTATAGGTATTGTTTTCTTCCTTTGTTACTAAGATGTCTTTTATACAATACATAAACTTGAGAAGAATTTCTCATTTTTACTGCCTTTCACTACATTTTAAGATCCAAATATCTTGAGATATAGCCTCTAGCCATTTCCCCAGCTCTCAAAGAGAGAACCTCACGATACTGTTGTGCCTATAACATACCTAATACAGCTAAAGACGTGCAAAAATAATGACTCCCATAGAACAATCGCAATTTCTTTCAACATTTTGATTCAGAGAAACATAATGAAAAACCTAGAATTCCATATACTGGAAACCACACGTAATTTACTATTAATTTAATAAACAAGAGAAGCTAAAAATATCACTTTGTGAGCCTAGATTGAATAAGTTACTGTTACACTCTATTACTTTACGGAATTTCCTGCCATATTATTAGAAGCATTGGGGTAACTACCCACAAATGGGACTTGCTGGCGGAGACTATGGGGAGTGAGGAGCTCTACTGTGGTATTGCCCTTGCTCTACAAAGTAGCAGGAGCCTTGGAAACTTTGTAAGATAAAGAAAAACAATCTAACAGACTACCAGGTGAAAAGTCCAGCCTTGCTACTGAGGCCCATGCACATATTTCCTGTATAACTACTCTGTGCTGGGCACTGTGCAAGATGCCAAGGACATAATGATGAATCAGACAAATAAGGTGCCTGCCTTCTTGAGCTTCCTAACAAGGATGAGAGAAGTGTTTGTCCCCCAAAACAGAGACTATCATGTACTATGCCAATATCACCTATTCTATACATCTACTCACTCCAATTTTACATTAGAACAATTCTCTAATGTACCTGAGATACAAAGGTTTGTTATAAACATAAAATAAGAATAAAATGTTTAATTAATACACATTTGTATTTTAGGATGATTTTCACTTGAATTCTAACAAATTTAAAAAGAAAAGAAAAACATATGTAAAACACTAAACCCTCTTGGGCATCACACAGTCTATTCAACACAAAAGTGATCTCCAATGACCACTTTACTTTAAATCACAAAATTAATACCCAAAACCAAACACTCAGATGGCCTTTCTTCTTCTATAGGAGGCATTTTAAAAGAGGAATCTTGCATTTCACATCTGTTTTTAAGTCAACTTCATAGTACTGATTGGACATCAAAGTGTCCATTTGACGTCAAATGTCAAAGTGACATTTGACAGAGATTCTCTTTCAGCTTCAAAACATGAAAAACTAGTTCTGTCAGTTAATAACAGTTGCTGAGAAGAAAACAATCTACTAACTACTACCTAATTCCTTGTCTTGGTATCACCAGCGAACCTGGGCACTCCCTGCATGGAATGAGAAGACACTTACCTCCAGCGAATGCCTGTCTTGTCAAAATAAACATTCTAAGATGAACAAACTGATAGGGATTTATGAATTAATGTAATGACAAGTATATGGTTTTTATTCCCTTATATATAGTGTTGCGATTTCAAGAACAGGTGCTATCACATTCATATATCACGATCAGAAAGTCACCATGCTTTTCTATGGAAAGTTTTCTCTTCCTCTCTTTATAATAGGGTTGAAGGGAGATAATGAGAAGATCAAAGGATGGGGGAATGATGTCCAAAGAGTTGAATATGAGGATAGTGTCGATGTTGAAAGAATATATCATAACACTCCTGAATATCTAAGCTGGAAGGAAATGAGGAATGGAGAGGGATTCAATTAACAGCCCACAGGGGAAGGGGATATTATAATCTACTTAGTTTAATTAACTTCAACTTTAATGAGTTTTTTCCAAAATAATATGAAAAGTGCACTAAACTTGGCCTACTGCCAATCACAATTTCTCTCCTTCTTCGAATTAATTCAATGAGAAAGGATATAGGAAAGTCACAGAAACAAAAGTACAGAATTGCCAAATTGTGCTAGCATTGTAAAGTATGGTGCCTGCAGTCTCAAGTTTTATAGGCTGAAAAGCTCTGGCAATGACTGCCCCTGCCTTGCAGCCCTGTCTAATGGAGTTATTTTCTCCCCTAAAAGGCCAGCTCGAGGTCTCTTGTTCAGTTCTAGGTACCTGATCTCTACATTCATTTTTGAAGTACTCAACTAGGTTTAGAGTGGCAGATTATTGTTCTAGTAATTATTCTTTGCTCCCTGATTCATTTAAAGAAACATATAAGACCTCAAAAGGACTTTAAAAACCCAAAGTAAAACAAAACACCAACACAACACAAAGTACCTGGTTGAAACGACTGCTCAAAAAATATACTTTCAGTTAAATGTTCTTTTATTCTTTTTCCTCCTCTTCCTTTTGTTGTTCTTTTGCAGATGGGAGAAGAGTAGCTACAACCTCTTTCCTTCCTAAAGCCTTCCTCTGGCTTTGCTCGGAAACTTGGAGACGGAATTTGTCTATTACGCCATAGTGACAGGATCGGACATCTCTATGACGAATTACACTGAAACAGCGACAAAAACAAATGCAGTTTAGGTTTCAAACAGAATTCAGCAAGAGATTTCATACATATTTACTGAGTGTAACCAAATACTCAAATACAGAAACTTGTTAATGATGTTTTTAAAAAAATCACAGTATAATCCCAAAAGAAATGGGTAATTCTTAAATATTTGATGAATAAGAGTCTAAAAGGATAGGTAAAGGAAATTCCTTTTCACAATGACATTTTTTCCTGGATATCTCTGTGTAGCAATATTCACTAAAGAGGATATATATGAAATTGTTTCTTTCCCACAAAAGTCTCAAAAATTCCTATTGCCACTTATGTATTATTCAAATAACAAAATAACAAACCTCACCCTAGACTTCATGCACAAAGGCAAAAATCAGCAATCGAATAAGTAGGTAATCTAGTAAGACCAATGCAACAGAAGGCTAACAATACATTTCTGTATTTCTCTGAAAAGAGTATAAAGCAGTGTAATTTTTTATGAAAGTTATCTTCAGTGCCATTCATTTTTACTTTATTCTTAATAGAGAACAGAAAACAATTAGGTCAAAGGTAACACATTTATGGGGCAAGATACTATATTTCTTTGGAACAGTCCTTATCACGTACACAATGAAAATCAAAGAAATATGCAAAAAACATATAATCAAAGATACATCATTTTATGGCTCCGAGATGATGAAAATATATGCCAGAGAAAGAACTTCTGCTTCTTATTCTCCTGGAAGATTTAAAGCAATACAGTTTACTTGGTGGCTTAAATTAAGGGTTGGTCATTAGATCCACCTGGTCACCTCTAGTTTTAAAGTGAAAGTTAAATATGAACAGCTTGAACAAACAATCATTTATCTGACACTTTAAGACCAAATTATCTGGAAGAGCTCAGCTAACCTTTTCCAGATGAGTAGTTTTACACTTGCTTCCTGTTTGTATAGACTAACTTTCAGTTTTATTACTGAATCATTTCAGATGAATTTATATTACTATTTTTCTCTGAGTGTAGCATTATTAGTCCCTCAATTGTCATTATAATAGCAAGATGTTCCAAAGAAGGCTAAATTCCCTATTATAGCTAGAGAAATGTACTGGATTAAGTTAGAACTTTAATTCCATAAATCTCTCTGCTATGACTAAAAGCACAACCATGAGGAAATGTTCATGAAATATTAACACACACCTTGGCTCCAACATAATGAATTATTATGTGGCCAACATGTTTAGAATTTCTTAGAAACTTCTTAAAAGAATGTTGACAGACAAACTCTCAGCAAAAATTCAAAATGTATTGAGTGCCAAGGTGGAGCAGCTTTAAGAAAAGATCTTTTGCAAGTTAAACACATAAATATCAACACACTGAAAATATGTTACCAGGAAGTGATTTTGACTTACATATCCATACAACACTGAGGCTTTACTGCACCTGCAGCGTCAACGACAACATACTTATTTGGAGTAGTACACAAAACTGAAAGAAAAAAGTCACAATGGTCATTAGTGATTTTTTAAAAATTAGTTTCTATAAGTCAAAAATTAGTGGGGAGTAGTTCAATCCATACAAGAGACCTAGGAGACTCACCTTTGAACTTCAGTGCAAACTCATAGGGATTATAGAGTGTCAACACTTGCTTATGTGTTGACTGGTCATCTGCATAAAATATTAGCTCTGTGGGAAACACAAAGACAGGAAGATTTCCTTCCACTAACTCTGGCTGTCTTTTTTGTTGATGCATTGGCACTAAATCCCCCTCGCTGAGGCGTCGGTTTTTACAGTCTCAAATTTATTTGGGGTTTTTCTTAAAAATCAGTTAAAAACTCCAAAGCATTTTGGCAATCTGGAAAGAGAAGAGAGAAAGCAAGCTGAGTGATAACTGTTTTTCATGAGCTAGCTGTGACTAGCATGGTTAGCATACATTAAAAAACAGTCCCCAAATCATTTAAACATGCCTTTGACTTTTCCTCTTGGCTTACTTCTACAGGTTCTACTAAACTCTGCAAAGAAATTTACACATGCTTCTTTCACATTCGGGATATCAACCTATGATAAGTTACTTACAAACTTGTATACAGAATAAAGAAGGCTTCCTATTTAATCACCCTCAAAGAGGTGTGACCAAAGGGTTGTCATTATTTTAAAACCTCAGATTAAAAAAAAAAGAATACACTCTGTTACAACATATTTTATGTAAGCCAATCAGAATTCTTAAAGAAGGAAAAAAAAATAAAGTAAGCTTCCATGATTTACAGGGGAAAAACACAAGACTCACTTTTAATACTCATTATTCAGTCACTAAGTCATGTTCGACTCTTGGTGACCCCATGAACTACAGCATGGGAGCCTTCCCTGTCACGATCTCCTGGAGTTTGCTCAAATTCATGTCCATTGAGTCAGTGATGCCATCCAACCATCTCATTCTCTGTCACCTACTTCTCCTCCTGCCCTCAATCTTTCCCAGAATCAGGGTCTTTTTCCAGTGAGTCGGCTCTTGAATCAGGTAGCCAAAACATTGGAGCTTCATCATCAGTCCTTCCAGTGAATATTCAGGGTTGATTTCCTTTAGGATCGACTGGTTTGATCGACTGGTTTGATCTCCTTGCTGTCCAAGGGACTCTCAAAAGTCCTCTCCAGCACCACATTTTGAAAGCATCAATTCTTCGGTGCTCAGCCTTCTTTATGGGCCAATTCTCACATCCATACAAGACTACTGGAAAAACCATAGCTTTGACAGCAAAGTGATTTCTCTGCCTTTTAATACATTGTCTAGGTTTTTCATAGTTTTTCTTCCAATGAGCAAGCTCTTTTAATTTTGTGGCTGGAGTCACTGTCTGCAGTGATTTTAGAGCCCAAGAATATAAAGTCTGACACTGTTTTCACTTTTTCCCCATCTATTTGGCATGAAGTGATGGGACCGGATGCCATGATCTTAATCTTTTGAATGCTGAGTTTTAAGCCAGCTTTTTCACTCTCCTCTTTCACCTTCTCCAAGAGGCTTTTAGCTCCTCTTCACTTTCTGCCATAAGGGTGGTGTCATCTGCATATCTGAGGTTATCGATATTTCTCCCGGCAATCTTGATTCCAGCTTGTGTTTCTTCCAGTCCAGCGTTTCTCATGATGTACTCTGCATATACGTTAAATAAGCAGGGTGACAATATACAGCCTTGCCACACCCCTTTCCCAATTTTGAACCAGTCTATTGTTCCCTGTCTGGTTCTAACTGTTGCTTCTTGTTGTGCATACAGGTTTCTCAGGAGACAGGTAAAGTGGTCTGGTATTCCCATCTCTAAGAATTTTCCAATTTATTGTGATCCACACAAAGGCTTTAGCATAGTCAGTGAAGCAGAAGTAGATGTATTTCTGGAATTCTCTTGTTTTTTTTTCTACGATCCAACAGATGGCAATTCGATCTCTGGTTCCTCTACCTTTTCTAAATCCAGTTTGTACATCTGGAATTTCTCAGTTCACGTAGTGGAGAACAGTAATACCAAAGAAGTTCTTGCACTATTGTGGATGTTCTAGGCCCCATATTAGATTTCCCAACCTGGGGATCCAGCAAAGGGACTGGAACTCCCCAGGGAATCTGACTTCGGAGGTCAGCAGGATTTGATTACAGAGCTTCCACAGGACTTGGGGAAACAGAGTCTTGGAGGGCACAAACAAACCTTGTGCACACAGGCTGCAGGGGAGGAGCACTGACCGCACGAGAGACTGAGCCAGACACGTCCATGAGTGTTTGAAAGTCTCCTGCAGAGGAGTGGGTTGGCAGTGGCCTATCACAAGGACAGGGGCACTAGCAGCAGCAGTCCTGGGAGGCGCATGTTGGCATAAGTCCTTCTGGAGGTTGCCTCTAGCCCTACCACAGAGCCTGCAGACTCCAGAACTGGGCCTCCCCAGGTCAAACAACTAATAGGGAGGGAGCACAGCCCCACCTATCAGCAGACAATTGGATTAAAGATTTTTGAGCATTGGCTCTGCCCACCAAAGCAAGACCCAGTTTTCCCCATAGCTAGTCCCTCCCATCAGGAAGCTTCCACAAGCCTCTCATCCTCATCCATAAGAGGGCAGACAAAGGAGTCAAGAACTACAGAGCAAAAACCACAATCACAGAAAACTAACCAAAATGATCACATGGATCACAGCCTTGTGTAACTCAATGAAGCTATGAGCCATGCTACGCAGGGCCACCCAAGAAGGACAGGTCATGGTGTAGAGTTCTGACAAAATATGATCCACAGGAGAAGAGAATGGCAAGCCACTCCAGTATTCTTGCCTCAAGAACCCCATGAACAGCATGAAAAGGCAAAAAAAAAAAAAAAATCATCATTACAACAATGCTTTAGTTAGTGCCTCTGGCAGCATGGGTGGGACAGTTCTCTTAATCATTTTTCTATTGAAACCCACAAACAAAAATGTCTTGAAAAGAAGGTGAATATCCAAACTTACTGAGTTTTCTATGAAAAGTCAAGTCAGTGAGCAAGCCTTGGCATGCAAGTGGCACCATGCTTCCCCTCCTACATCAGTACACAAGCTTTGTGAGAGCTATTTTCTTCCAACTTCAGAGACCTTTTGGATTCCTTCTGGGGCTTTTGAATATGTTCCAGAAAGTTGTAGCTGGCAGAAGTCTGCCTGTCTGATAAGTAATGTTTCTGCATTTATTTCCTAATCTAATTTTGATCAACATTCTTATTTAGTTAGCACCCCAAATATGGCTTTGTAAAATGAAATGTGAAAGCAAAAACATACAATCACAGAAAATGTCTGAGTTTCACCCTGTAAATCACACCTTTAGAATAGGACACAAACCATTTAATACTTTGCACTCAGGTTCTCATACACTCAAAGAGAAATATTAACAAATGATTACATTGTTTGGTTTCTACCAGCTATCAGGGCTATGATTCTGACTGGGCCTTTGTCCACTTTTATCAAATAGGATACTGTATAATCATGTATGCACATTTTTATTCTTTTTTCCCAGTTGAACATTGTTGTTGTTCAGTCGCTAACTCATGTCTGACTCTTTGTGACCCCATGGGCTGTCCTTCAACATCTCCCAGAGCTTGCTCAAACTCATGTCCATTGGGTTGGTGATCCCATGCAACCATCTCATCCTCTGTCGACCCTGTCTCCTCCTGCCCTCAATCTTTTAGGTGAGGAACTATGTCAAGAGCTGCAAAGAGATACAAAAATGCATGATGCACTGGCCTTGCTCTCCGGAGACTCTAGTCTAACTGAAGAGACAAAACGAATATTTAAGCTACTTTTATTATAATGCATACTGCTGTAGGGAATTAGAAGACTGCCTGGATAATTCTACCTGGAAGAAAGGCCAGGAGATAATATTTGGGGTGGCCCTTAAAGAAAAGAAAGGCTTCTGTGTTGGGGGAGTAAGCAGGGAAGGCATTCATTCCTGGGGATCGGCATAAGCACAGACACAAGAATGTGAAAGTAAGGAAGAAGCTTGGTAAGGTCAGCATCCACAGGTTGCCTCGGACCCCACTTTCTATCTGTACACTTACAGCATGCCTATAGCTCATATGTGTTAGGTTGTTGTTACTGTTTTGACTAAGCTCAAAGCACTCGACACTTTTATTAATAATATTTTACATCTGTTTAATTTACAACAGATTACAAACTTATTAATTATATATACTGAATGAATTGATATATGTAAAGCCTTTAGCACTTGCTATAGACAAGGTGCTACTCTAAGTATCCGTTGCTATTACTAAATTAGGAAAAGACCAGACAGATTAAAAAATGCCAGAAGGCCTCTCTTTGTCCAGTATTCTTTCCACTATACCAAACTAACTGTCCATTTCAATAAAAGAAAACTAAAGTTATTCTGAAAAGCATCTGATAAAATTATTTTACTTCTGACTTTTTATTTGCATGAATTTCATTCCTTTGTTAAGAGCTATAGACATTTCTATTTGGATAATGTACTCCTGGAAGTTTGGGATACTTTTTTGAATAGAAAATGATAAGCTCTACAATTACTTTCTTAATAAGCTTAGCTATCAGGAATAAAACAACCAAATTTGGCATCACTAAATAATATTCAACTTCTTACTCTAAAATTCAAGGTGAGAATTTAGCTTATGATAAAAGGTAGCATCTCTAATTTGTGGAACATAGTTCGGTCAAATGTTGATAAAATCAGGTATCCACCTAGAAAAAAAGTTGATTTTATGCCTCACTCCTTATAAAATTCCAAAATTTAATTGTAATAAATCCCAAATGGAACAAAGCTTTAAATGTATTTTTAAAAACATAAAAACACTAGAAACCATGGGAAACCTTTTTATATAATCTTAGGCTCTCTAACAACCAGAAACCAAAACTAATAAATTCAACTATATAAAAATTTTTAAAGTTCTGCATGGCAAGTAAATTTTATAAGTAAAGCTGAAAGAACATTCTCAATTCATAGCACAGGCAGTGTGTAATTCCCCTACTATATATACTGCTGCTAAGTCACTGTAGTCGTGTCCGACTCTGTGCAACCCCATAGACGGCAGCCCACCAGGCTCCCCCGTCCCTGGGATTCTCCAGGCAAGAGTACTGGAGTGGGGTGCCATTTCCTTCTCCAACTCATGAAAGTGAAAAGTGAAAGTGAAGTCATTCAGTCATATCCGACTCTTAGCGACCCTATGGACTGCAGCCAACCAGGCTCCTCCATCCATAGGATTTTCCAGGCAAGAGTACTGGAGTGGGGTGCCATTGCCTTCTCCACTACTATATATAGAGGACCCACAAATCATTAAACAAAGATAATGCAATATAAAAATGAACAAACACTGTAATATTTTATAGAAAAGGACATACAAATTGTTTTTAAAGTTACAAAAGTATGTGTAACTTCACTCAAGAGAAATACAAACTAAATCTATACGGAAATACATGTTTTTAACCTGTCAAATTGGCAAAAATAAAAATGTTTGACAGTACATAGTGGGAGCAATCAGGCATGTTCTTACATTGCTTGCAAGGATATAAATATAAATTGGCACATCCACTATACCTGCTAAAATTAAATGTACATAACCTCCAGATCTATTCAAAAGATATAAAACAGTATTCAGAGAAAACTGCCTCTCACCCCTGTCCTCAGCCATTCCTACTTCTAGGAATGTGTTAGGCATAAATATTCCCAAATATTCCCCTTGTGTGAAATCCTGTATGAGAAAGGTATGAGGGATTTTTGTGGGGGAGTGGTTTTTTTTTTTCTTGCAGCACTGAGTATTAATAAAGTAATTTATGTGAGGCACATAGAATGAAGCTTGGCATGCAAGAAGGGCTAGTTGTTGCAACAGCAAAAGACTGGAAACAGCCCAACTGGTCATTAATAAGAGATTCATTAAATTAAGTATGATATAGTCATTTGTTGGGATACCAGCTATTTATCAAGAAGAAAGGGGAAGCTCCTTGGCCGGGTGCAGTGCAGACTGTAGGGTATGCTACTATTGGTGTGGAAAGGGGAGATAAAAGACTATGTAAACCTATTTTCTTGGATATGGGTAAAATGTCTTTGGAAGGAAGGCCAGGGCTGCCCCTGGAAAGACAGACTGAATGGCTGAGGACAGGGGTGAGAAGGAGTTTTCTCTGAATACTGTTTTATATCTTTTGAATTCTGAACCACATGAAGACCTAATTTAAAAGTAAAAAAAAAAAAAGTTGAATCAAACAATAACTCTACTAGAGGCTAATTTGATAAAGGTGCCAGTTTTGAAACATAAGGCATTTAGAAACCATGTGTGAAAAATCTGTTAACTGCTCTTTCAATTTATGATCTTTTAATAACACTGAAAATCTTAACCTATGTGTTAAATAGAATGATTTTAATTATTTAAGATATGTTAATATGCAACAGCAACTCAATACAATGAGAAAAAAGATTTATTTAAGATGACTTGTAAACCTAGGAAAATGTAAAACTTTGTCACAAAGGAATATGAGGTGGTTTATAAATCGAAGAAGTCAAAATTAAACACATAGATCAAGTGCTAAACTCTTGTTTCTAACCTCAAGAAGTTAGTTGGCACAGGTCAGAGTAGATTATTAACTTTAAATGATGGCTTAGTAGAAATTCTTATTTTTGAATTTTGAAACTTTATGAGTTAAATATTTTCCCCATGTATCATGAATAGGCTGTCTCTCCCCCTGGTCATCATTTTCAGCAGTTTACTATTTCTTTTCAGATTTCTGTTGCCATTTTTCACTTATCTTGGCTAAGATATAAATCCCCTCCCAAACACCAACCAGTGGAGATTAGGGAGGAATTAGCACCAGGTCACCAGTGCAATATTATAGACTCTGCAACAAACACGATGGAGTGTGGCACCGGCCTTTAACTAATGGTTTTCTGGAGGCTAACACTTTTTTTTTGCTCTAGTCAACATTGCAAAATGATAAAATGCAAAAATTCTGGGGACAGATTATACATTAAGCTGGTGAAACCTCACAGCAAATCAGTTAATAAGGTTGCTTTCCGAAAGTCAAGTACACACAGAGTCAAAGAATGTCAGCTCCTAACCCGTCTCATCTTACCAATAAGAAAAGCAGGCCCAGAGTGGTTAAGGGTCTTACCCAAGGTTGCACAGGATATTGGTGGCAGAAGTCTGGTTTTCAGACTCACACTTCCCTATACAATAATCATCTCCTCTGTGTCTCAGTTCAAAAATCCTGCTTGCCTGATGTTAATGGCCATTCATGCCCTCATCTCTAGAAAATTCCCCTGCTTTTCCATAAAAGAAGAATTCTCAAAGGATGACCCAAAATTCAAGTCTTGTTGCATGTGTTTCCTTTTCAGTTTTATCAAGGAAAAAAACACAAACAGAGAGACAATTTCACTTACTAAGTTGCACATACTTTCTTTTCCTGATTGTGAAAGCAGAGCTATGGCTGTCAGTAACCAAAGTTTGAGCTTCCTTTGTGGCTCAGATGGTAAAGAAACTGCTTGTAATGTGGGAGACCTGGGTTCAATCTCTGGGTTGGGAAGATCCCCTGGAAGAGGCCATGGCAACCCACTCCAGTATTCTTGCCTAGAGAATCCCCATGGACAGAGAAACCTGGTGAGCTACAGTCCATGGGGTCTAAGTCGGACACAATTGAGCAACTAAGCACAGCACAACCAAACTTTACTTTATTCTTCCTCTCTGGACACCAAAATTTTACACATTCTTCAAAGCCTACTTTAAATGTCCCCTCTTTGTTGACTTCATCTACTGCTCTAATCTACAAGGATCTCAGTAATTTTATTGCGTTATTTTTTAATGTACTTACTGCACAGCGTGAATAATTTGACATTTATGTGGAGTAATTATGACTCTCCAGATTTCAGGCAAAATGCTATATTGTTTTTCTCTGGGGTTGTGTTTGTTTTGTTTTTTGCATCTGAAGACTAGAGATCAGTGTTAGGCCTTAGAAGATACTGAACTCAGCAGTTAACCTACAGGTGTCCACTAATAACTGGCTCCGTCATCAGCTCCCTTTCCCCATAGCTGAACACCCTTTATCCGCAAAAGACAGGCAACTGATCACAATTAGAGGAACAGTAAAGCTATGGTGGCTAATTGCCATGGGCTGGGGTAAGAAGAATGGAGACCATCAGCACTCCCAGCTGCCTCTCCCCTCCTCCTTCCTTCCCACTTCCCTCTCCTCATCATCCCTGCCTCCTTCCTCCATGCCCAACTAGGCCAGCAGGGTTTAGAAATCTGAGGCTCTAATATACCCCCGACCTTACAGAAAGACAATACCACTCAGAGCTCCTGGTACCGGAAACTGCCTCATCCTTTTCCTCTGTACCCAAAGCACAGAAATGCAAACATGAACGAAATTTGAAAGAAAACCTTATGTGTGCACACCACCTTGTGACCAGTTTGCAAACTACTCTCCCTCTAAAAAAAAAAAAAAGGGGAGAGAGCCTCAACACACTGAAATCAGCACCTATACTTTCTATCCTCAGTTCCGGGAGGAGACGAATACTCCAAAGTGTGACCATTTTCTGTCCCTCTCACTTAGGATGGATCAGAGGAAGGGGAAGACAAGGCTCTGAGATACACAGGGACGTTTGCCCTCCCCACCCCCTGCCCTTTTTGCGAGGGATAGGAAGCTGCGAGAAAAATGAAAAAAAAGTAATTCTTGGGGATTCTTGTATCAAACTGGTTCAAAGTTTGAAACAGTTACGCATGATATGAAGTACAGGCTGCCCCAGAAACTAGTGACCCATCTGCTTACTACCTGTCCCTGGCTCTTGTGTTTACTGATTAGGGCACCCAGCTCCACCTTCAGGCCAGTTCCCTTTTATCTGGGCATAGGGGCTATCTCTTTCTTCCATACATGGTGCAGTCTCTGCCAATGGCCAACTAAATAGTATATAGTGAAGAGCAATATGTTCTTTTGCTTTACTCTCACTGGTATTAAAACCTCTCTTTCCTTCCCATTTCATAAAGTCAGCTTTCCTCATCCCTGAGCTTCTAGTATTATCTGTTAGGCTTTTTAATGGCTGGTCTGTTCCTAAAATTGACTCTTTCACAAGCAATGTTCTAATGTTCACGCTGTATTAGATGGTTCACTGCTCAATATTAGGCAATTTTGTTTTTATAAACTTTCTAGTTTTGTATAATTTGATATCTTACAAGATTGACTGCTATAAATGATATGTATTGCTAGGCTATTACATATTTAAGATGTAAAAGTTAAGTAGTGTACGTTTTAAGGTTTAAAAGAAATAAGGATGGGGAATTCCCTGGTGGTCCAGTGATGAGGCCTCTGTGCAGGGGGCATGGGTTTGATCCCTTGTCAGGGAACTAAGATCCTGCATGCTGTGTGGCATGGCCAATAAATAAATTAAATAAGGATGCCCTCCAATAATGTCTTTCTAAAAACATTTCTTTCTAACTAGCTATTTGCAACCTTTGTTTTACAAAATCCCAGTATGTCTTCAGTTATTTCAAGATGTATGGACAATTCTCAGTCCATATTAATTAACTATATGAAATGCACATGTTGCTATGTAGAGCACTCTCAGAAGTTTGAGGATCACAAATTATTTCAACAAACATTTACTGAGCACTTATTATATACCAGGCACTGTGCTAAGGAATATGGAGAAAAGATGAAATCATGGTCTCAGCCCTCCAAAAACTCAGTCTAGTATGAAAAATCATATACATAGTAATTAGGATATGATGTGAGAAGAATTAAAATGCTGATAGATACAAAATGCTCTGGGATCATAAAGAAAGTGACAGTCTGCCTTAAATAGGGGTTTGCAGTAGGAGTGGAGGGAGATGGGGGTGAATTCCAAGGAAGAGTATTTGTGGAGGCATGAAAGGGACTCTTAAAATGAGCTTTAGCATTGCCTATGGTTAAAAAATAGCATGTGTGGGGGAGCAGCAAAAGAGAAGGCTGGAAAGGTAAGCTGGAGGCAGATGGTGAAAATCTAAGCCAAGTTTGAGAGGTTTAGACTTGATTCTGGATGCCAGCGTTTCTCAACAGCAGCTTCACCTGGGAACTTGCTAGAAATGCAAATACTTGGGTCCCACCTTAGACCTATTGAATCAGAAATTCTGGGGTTGGGGCCCAGCTCTCTGATTTTAATACGCCCTCCAAATGATTCTGATGCACACAATGCTTTGAGAACCACTGCTGCAGGCCAAGGGAACCTTGGAAAGATTTAGAACAGGGAACTGACTGGATATGATCAGAAGTAGGAGACTGGTTGCCACTCACCACTCAAGCACAGGGCTTGACTCCAAAGTAGCTACCATAAAAAAATATTAAATGAATGTGGCATGGAGAGGTGAGGGGCTACACTAAGGCAGGAGTAATGGAGAAGAAACAGATTTTAGAGATGTTTAGGTGGCTCAAGTTGAATCAGGTGACTAGGATATATCTATACAGGTGTGACCAAAACGGTTTTTATATAAAAAGCAAGCTATAATCTTGTCCACTGTATCAATTACTGAGTGTTTTAAGAAGTGAACCACACAGACTCTAGAAAAAGGGGAGGTCAAGAGCAATTTCTATGTGTTCCCACAGGGTCAAGAGCAAAGGGTGCCCTGGCATGTACATGAATCTTCTGATCGGCTTGGCAGTTCTACATCTCCCTTGAAGTTAATAAACTGGTATTCATATTAACATAGAAACCTTTTGTGAGTTTGGTTAGTATGAATCAATCCCTGAGACTGACTGATAGTTTCTGAATGTGCTGGCAAAATGCAATTTTGAAAACCTGATACTTGTTCTGATGATCTAATCAAGGTACCGCCAAGGTGAAAACCTGCTATAGCCTTTTATTAATTTCATCACTGATCACATAGCATATTTAATTCAGGTAGAAGCTGGAATGAGTAAAAGAATCAGACTTTGTACTATGCCCTGAAGGTCAAGAAAGTCAGGTGGAACTGTTATTCTAATTTTGGAGGCAGGATTTAGCTGAAGCAATCTTCAATTTCCTGACAGAGAGGAGGGAGAGAAAGGTACAGGTCAACCTACATGGTTAACTTACCTAATTACCTAATGAGAATTTTGCAGAATGCGATTCCTATTTCTATTAGGACTCTAGGTACTTCTTGTTATGTACTGTATGTTCCTTTTAGTTGATACCAACATCTTGGCTTATTTAATCAGCTTATTTTATCCAAGAATAGTGCCCAATCAAAAACTGCACTATTTTGTGGAATTTGAGTGCTACAAAAGGGGCTCTGGGGATTAAAACAAAACTTTCACATTACAGATGAAGAAATGGAGGGCCTCAAAGAATAAATCACTTAACCTATTTATTGTAGGGCAAGGTTCTCCAGAATGCTACAAAGTGGCAAAACAAGATTCAGAACACTAATAATCTGTTTCAGACAAGATTTAGAATTTCTCTTTCATTTTAAACTTTTTAAAATCAGAAAAAGAATGAATTACTTTATTGAGCTATTAGAGACATGGGAAACTTTTCTTGCAGTTTCTTGTTTTCTGCTTTTCAGAAATTGGAGTTAAATGTAAAAGATCCATGAGAAAAAAAAATTGAAAGCAAAAATTTAGGAAGAAAATGTGCAAGAACAATTTAAGGGGAGAAACATGCATTATGTTATAAGCTATTCTATTTTCTATCTTTGCCTATAACATGATAATTTTGTACTGAATACTTTCCATTACATTTAAATATATTTTATAAATAAAAAGAATTCAAGAATTTCGAAGATCCTGGTATGTGAGTAAATGTCTTATTCTGAGAGTTCTAGAAATGCTTCAGAAACTAGCTTAATCTTGAATCCTGTTTGGATAAGAAGACGTGAACAACTTGAAAGGAACATTTGGCCCTGTTTCCTGTTTTCCAAACTTCCCACTGCTTTATAAGCAAATATACGTGTAATCTAAAAGCTAGTGTCCATCCCCTATTCAGTATCCTATATATGATATTTTCTCCGCAGAGATTTCCCAGCACTTAGAGGAAACAAGTGGACAAGATTTTCATCATCAAGAATATATTATTCCCGTATGTGCCCTGCCTGAAGAAGTAGATTTTCCCCTTCTGTCTGGAATTCACATTAACACAATGCATTCTGAAAGTACACTACTGTTTTTTAGGCAAGATCCAAAGGACCCAATTTTTCAGATTTCTGTCCTCTTTAGCGCCCTCAAAGATTTTTTAAAAAGAAAAATCCGGACTTTTTCCCCCAAGTTATGTCTCCTCGATTCTACTGGGACAGAAACGCTAGTTCAGTCCAGAGAGGAGAGATGTCAGCTACTTTATCCAGGGGGGACACCACAGAGCATTGACGAAGGGTTGGAAGGCTGAGCAGGGAAATCAAACAGTCCATCTTAGGACTTCAGCTCCACCAGGTTGGGGCCCTGCTTTCCAGCCCTCGTCCCCACACCGGCCGGCTCCATGTGAAACCGGTCATGTGAGCCTGTTTACAGCCGAGCAGCTGGTGCAACCATCAGGATTCGTGCGGAGGTCCAGGAAAGGAAAAGATAAAGTCCACGTACCCCTTACCACCCCCCATTATTGATATTTCAAGAAGGCGTTTCCTGTCACTCCCAGCCTCTCCGCCCCCACTTTCATCGCCCTCCAGCGATCCCGGGACTCCTCGCTCCAGCCCAGCCGATTTCCTTCCAATTGCTCGCCGCGGGGACGGGCTGGGCTGGGAGGAAGGGCGAGGACGGTGACAGCCTGAAGACAGTGTCGACCTCCCTCCCCTAGCCCTCCTCGAAACATCCGCTAAAGAGTTGTCCCTGGAGTCTCATCCCCGGGGCAACCGAACTCTGTCTGGCAGGCACCGGGAGGATCCCGAGCCAGCTGCCTCCGCCCGGGCAAAAGCGAAACACACAAGCCGGCCCGACGCTGGGGCGGAGATCCGCGATCAGCGAGGCAATTGACAGTCAGAGATCGGGCAGCAAAGAGCTCATCTGCCTTCCCCCACCTCCCACCCCGCGTCCCGGAGCCGCGGAGCCCGGCTGTCAGTCACAGAGCCAAGCTCCCGGTTTGGGTACGGCTCATTCTTTCCGCCGGGTCTCTCGGCAACGTAACTTCCACGTCTTCCCGAAGTCGGAGAAAGTGGGTGACGGGACGGTGGGGGACTCTCACCTCGGCAACACCGGCTCCTCGGAAAGCAGCTGCGATTGCTCCCTCCGGTCCTTTGTCAGCATCTCTAGGCTGCACTGCCTGCTGGGATACCGGAGGACTCAAATACCACCTCTCTCCGCCCTCGAGGATGAGCTGCAGTTGCGGGGTGGGTGGGAAGAAGGAGAAGAGGTGGAGTCGGGGGCGGGGCCGGATCCAGGGGCGGGGCTTCCTTGCTTGCCACCTGGTCTCTGGGTTTCTCCCTGCTCTCTCTGACCTGCCCATCCTCTTTCCTGCTGCCCCTTGAGGAGAATGTGAACTCTTACGGAAGACAGTCTCTCGTTGCACTTGTTAGGCAGTGATCCTTGACTTATTCCCCTACACACACACACACACACACACACACACACACACCTGAGGACAGAAGCTAGTTAATTCTACCTCTGAGGCGTCTTATTAACCACCTCTTTTTCCAAGCCATCCTCAGTGCTATAGGCTCTGTTTTGGCCCCATTATTTTTGCTTGAACCAATTGCAGTAGCCTCCTAATTAGACTCTCTCCTTCCACTCTTGTCTTTGTCTAAACCACCTCCCAGACAGCAAACAGAGGGATTTAAGATATATATGCAACATATTACTCTTGTGCTTAAAAACTTTCTTTTTAAATATAAATGTATTTATTTTAATTGGAGGTTAATTACTTTACAATATTGTATTGGTTTTGCCATACATCAGCATGAATCTGCCACAGGTATACACACGTTCCCCATCCTGAACCCCCCTCCCTCCTCCCTCCCCATACCATCCCTCTGGGTCGTCTCTACAACCCCTTAGCATTTTATATGAGGTCCTCTGCAATCCTTTTCTGATAACTCAATATTTGAGCCCATCAACTGCCATTCATGGAAGATAGTAGGGCCTAGGACAACTCAACCAGCACTGGCTGCCCCAAATACTCCCCCTTGAGAGGCCACATTGTCAATAATGCTCATAGGCCCCTTTTGTTATTGTTCAGTTGCTAAGTTGTGTCTGACCCTTTGTGATCCCATGGACTGCTGCACACCAGGCTTCCCTGTCCTTTACTATCTCCTGGAGTTTGCTCAGCCTCATATCCACTGAGTCAGTGATACCATCAAACCATCTTTCCTTGGAGTATCATTAAAGAGAGATTTTCAAAATTAAATTTTAATGATGTCCATTAAGGAGAATAAGGTACAGCCACTCTGGGTCCCCTCCCTACAAGTATAAGGCCCAAAGGATTTCTTCCAATTGTCCTATCCAAGCAATGGGCTGCCAGTAGATTTCCCTTGGGCTCAGGCTTCAGATACCTTTGCTCCAAGATTCCCACAGTTATAATGCCCTTCTGTCTTTGCAGTACCTATCCAACACTCAGTGAAAATGTCATTTCCTCCAGTAAACCCTCCAGGACTGGCCATGATCACAATTAAGTCCTGCCCCACCACCATATAATGTTACTTATTCTGCTTTAGAATTCTCCTGACTTAGGTAATCACTGGTCATGTATATGTCTTCCTTTCTCTCCTGCCTAGACTAGGAATTTCTCAAAACCCACCCATAGCTGGCAGCAGAATGCCTGATCCAGAAGAGACATGATACAATTGGATGAAATCCTTCAACTTCACTGCATCTGAAGCCCTAGGTAGGTCTAGGAAGGATCCCAGGCAAAACTTCATATAACCACCACCCTCCCTTTACTAGGACATCTCCATCTTGACCGGATCACGTGCCATTTTGCAAACACAAACTGGTTAGGCTGCAGAGCATTGCAAAAGGACCAAAGCTTATACTTCCCTTGCAGGTCAGACTGGTTTATGGTACAATATGTAGTTGTGGAAAATGTAACTGGTATAGTTCACAAGACAATGCAGTGTAGAAAAACTTCACGGTGCCATAGAAAATAACCGAGTTTCCAAATACAGATATCTGTATCTCCTACTCTCGGGAAGCCTCAGACTCCTATCTGCTTCAATCTACCGTTGGGTTCCATCCACATCCCTTCCTACTGTGGGTTCCAGCCACATAAACTGTGTTACATAGTATCCTTTTACAAAAGCAAGTATCTTACTTTGTAAACTGTGTTACAAAGTATCCTTTTACAAAAGCAAGTATTTTACTTTGTGTTGTCCTTGCATCACTTAATGCATGTTTGTTTTCTCTCCAGTTACATTACAAGCTACCCTCTGGTGTGGTTTCCTCATCCCTAAAATTGGGACAAGAATCCTTGGCCTACCCAGTTTACCAGGCTGCTAGAAGGTTCTCATGTGCTAATATTTATAGTATATGTGATAATGTAATTATGGGATGCTCTTCCAGAGTACTGTCTATTTTATTATTATGTTTTAAAATGTATATACTCTATCACTCAGATATGTGTGTTTGATATTCCACATTAGGAATCAAAGCCTTTATTGTGAATTCCTGGAGACAATGCTTTAAATCATGGTTTCCCAAATTTGCCTAAAGAATTACCTGAAACTCTTTTTTTTTTAAACCTGAAGCTCTTGACTTAAAGAAAAACATACAACATAAGAGTCGTGAGTTTAAGTTTTATTTGTTGTCTTGCTGAGGACTATAGTCAGGGAGACAGCCATTCACTTGAAAATGCTCCAAAGTGGTAGGGGTGAAACCAGTTTATCCACAACTTTCAGTTAGGAGACATGGACAGTCAAGCATACATTCTTGGTAAAAGATTATTGTTATTGACAAAGAATGGATATCTCAAGTTAATGATTTTAAGTAAGCTTTCTTATATATTAGAGATGAAAGAATCTGGAGTCATTGACATTCTTTCTGAGACATGCATCTAAATATCCACAGTGTCTGCTTGTCTGAAGCAAAGAGCGCCTCATTCTGTTCTGATTTAATCTCAGGGTACACTGTCCATCAGCAAATGCAGTGGGTTATAACTTAATACTTGTAAAACTGAGTGATGAGCAACGCATTTTGTTCTACTTTGTTCACAGAGCCCTTGATAAAAAATGAATTTGCAGAGTCATACAGAAATTTCCCATTGGCTATTTTACATATGGTGGTGTATATGTTTCCATGTTACTCTCTCCATTTGTCCCACCCTCACCTCCCATGTCCATAAGTCTATTCTCTATGTCTGGATTTCCATTGATGACCTGCAAATACGTCCTTCAATTAAAAATAAATTTTAAAAATCTCTAGGAAAATACACAGACACACAAAAACAAACAAACAAACAACAAAAAAACCCAGACTTCCAGAATGTACCCAGACTTACTGAATAAGAATTTCCAGGTAAGATTCTGCTCCAAAAATTCTCAAGTGTGGGCTTTTCCATACCACTGACCAACTGCCTGACACCAGCTGGGTGTCCTATAATTCAATCCCACTCTGACACTGTCTACCCACAATTCTACTCGACTCTGACACTACCCACCCAGAGATCGTGTCAGATCCCACAGGTTAAGAGATCAGTCCCATAAGACCACACTCCACTTCAGATATCAATCACAAGTCCAGGTTATCACCTGTACTTCTTACCAATTGCTATAAAATAAAGGTTTCAATGACTCCCTCTTTTGGGTTCAGTTAATTTGCTAAAGCAGCTCACAGACTTTAGAAAATCAGTTTAGTCCCTAGATTACAGATTTATTACAAAGTATACTAGAGAATATGAACCAATGGCCAGATGAAGAGATACATAGGGTGAGGTCCTGAAGAAAAAGAGCTCCTGTCCTCATGCAGTTTGGGAACCAGAATGGTGGCACATGGAAATGTTCTGGTTCACCAACCTGAGAGTCCTCTGAACCCTGTCCTTTTGGGTATTCATAGAGGTTTCATTAAATAATCCCGATAGACTAAATTATTGGCCACTCATGATTGACTCAACCTCCTGCCCCTCTTGCCTCTGGAGGTCCCCATTCTTATGAGTTTTCCAAAAGTCACCACATTAACATAAACTCAGATGGGTGGGGTTTGTTATGAATATCCAGACACTTTTATTGCTCTCATCACTTAGGATATTTCAAGAGTTTTAGGAACTGTGAGATCAAATTGCCAACATCTGTTGAATATTCAAAAAGCAAAGGAATTCTAGAAAAGCATCTACTTGTGCTCCATTGACTACTCTAAAGCCTTTGACTATGTAGATCACAGCAAACTGGAAAATTCTTCAAGAAATGGGAATACCAGACCACCTGACCTGTCTCCTGAGAAACCTGTGTGCACAACAAGAAGCAACAGTTAAAACCGGACATGGAACAATGGACTGGTTCCAAATTGGGAAAGGCATACGTTAAGGCTGTATATTGTCTCCCTGCTTATTTAACTTATATGCAGAGTACATCATTTGAAATGCCAGGCTGGATGAAGCACAAGCTAGAATCAAGATTGCCAGGAGAAATATCAATAGCCTCAGATATGCAGATGATACCACTCTAATGGCAGAAAGCTAAGAGGAACTAAAGACCCTCTTAATGAAGGTGAAAGAGAAGAGTGGAAAGGCTGACTTAAAACTCAACATTCAAAAAACTAGGATCATAGCATCTGGTCCCATCACTTCATGGCAAATAGAAAGAGGAAAACTGGAAACAGTGACAGACTTTATTTTCTTGAGCTCCAAAATTACTGCAGATAGTGAGTGCAACCACGAAATTAAAAGAATTTGCTCATTGGTAGAAAAGCCATGATGAACCTAGACAATGTATTAAAAAGCAGAGAAATCACTTTGCTGACAAAAGCTCATATAGTCAAAGCTATGGTTTAGAGGTTAAAGCGTCTGCCTCCAATGCAGGAGACCTGGGTTCGATCCCTGGGTAGGGAAGATCCCCTGGAGAAGGAATTGGCAATCCACTCCAGTATTCTTGCCTGGAGAATCCCATGGATGGAGAAGGCTAGTAGGTTACAGTCCATGGGGTCACAAAGAGTCGGACACGACTGAGTGACTTCAGCTTCACCTTCACCTTCATGGTTTTTCCAGTAGTCATGTAAAGATGTGAGAGTTGGACCATAAAGAAGGTTGAGCAAGAAAGAATTAATGCTTTCAGACTGTGGTGCTGGAGAAGCCTCTTGAGAGTCCCTTGGACAGAAAGGAGATCAAACCTGTCAACCCTAAAGGAAATCAACCCTAAATATTCACTGGAAGAGCTGGTGCTGAAGTTCCAAAGCTTTGGCTACTTGATGCAAAGAGCTGACTCACTGGAAAGGACTGTGATGCTGGGAGAGATTGAGGGCAGGAGAAGAAGGGAGTGACAGAGAATGAGGTGGCCAGATGGCTTCACTGACTCAATGGACATGAGTTTGAGCAAACTCTGGGAGATAGTGCAGGACAGGGAAGCCTGGCAAGCTGCAGTCCATGGGATCACCAAGAGTCAGGCACAACTTAGTGACTGAACAACAACAACCAGAAATGGGGAGGAAGACCAAATATATATTTCTTATAAGTCACAATATCACACCATGAGAAAAACACGATCAAAAACACAATTTGGAATGACACCAGGTGATTCTTATTCTCAGACAATCTGGGAGGCACTGCTCTTACCAGTTGTTCATGTAGAATGGATTTATCTAAGCTTCTTTCTGGAAAAGGAGAAATTGCAACTGGAACAGATCCTGGGAGGAGGCTCAGGAAGGGCAGACAAACTTCAGTTTGCGTCACAATTGTGCCTGCAATGAGAAAAGCAAAAGCTTCTCCTGAGTTTCCTTGTCCTTGCTCCAAGCAACCGGAAACTGGCCTGAGGCTCTGTGGCTGGCAGCTAATCTGATTTCTCAGTGGAAGCACAAAACAGGGACCTTTACTGCCTCCATCCAATTGGTGATTTTCCAAGACTTTCTCAGTGTATTGTGACCAACACTTCCTTTAGACCCCTCTCTTCAGAGTTCCCCTAGCTCCCCAAGCAGATCTCTTTCCCAGTAGTTAAAGCCATTACTGTTATTGTTTGCCTGTGTGTCTGTGAGGTGATGAGTGCTGCACGGGGTCTTATCCACCTTCTCACCCCTGTGCCTGATGTAGTGTTGGGGCCTCTGAACTGTGGCATTGTTTACTGTCTGCTTCGCCTGCTTGACTGGGAGCTCACCGAGGGCAGCCATAGTTCAACCCCATGTCTTCATGTCCTAGCCTTGTGACATGCAGAGGCATGGGTCAGCAAATGTTTGTTGAAGAGCAAATGGTCTCCCCTTTTGGTAGAGCCTACATGAGCGACTTCAGGAGAGAGGCTGTCAGCAAGGTACTGGCACTGGTAGTCTTAGGATTAGGATTTGGGCACGTAGCCTTGATGCACACTTGTTCATTCTGACCTGAGCTGTGCTTGAGAAGGGCCTTTTTCAAAATAATTTTTAAAATATTTATTTGGCTGCCCTAGGTCTTAGTTGCGGCGTGTGGGATTTTTAGTTGAGGCATGCAGTGAGCTCTTACTTGTGGCATTTGGGCTCTAGTTCCCTGACCAGGGATGGAACCCCCTACACTGGGAGCACGGAGTCTTAGCCACTGGACCACCAGAGAAGTCTTTTGAAAGGAGTGGGGAATATGGCCTAGTCCTCCCAACACCTTGAAGCAAGCACTGAGACTGGAAGATGTGGCTAAAACAGGACTGAACACGAACAAGGTTTCAGCAGTATTCTCATTCACTGACAGTCCAGACACCTGTCAAATCCAGGCATGCTGCTGCTGCTGCTAAGTCACTTCAGTCATGTCTGACCCTGTGTGACCCCATAGACAGCAGCCCACCAGGCTCCCCTGTCCCTGGGATTCTCCAGGCAAAACACTGCACTGGGTTGCCATTTCATACAAAGATATTAAAGGCTATACCGTTCATCCTAGATTGTTCAGCCATGTTCAGCTATGTAGTATTGCTAAATTTTGGAAGCCTTTGCCCAGAGCTCCCCTCCTGTTCTTTCCACAGCTCATTTTGGAAAAAAATTAAGCAATAGGAATCATAATTGCAGGCATTTGGTCGTGGAGCAGAGACAGAGTTTTAATTGCCTAGAGCACTGTTTGCAAAAGAAGGAACTGTCCCACTAACTAGCTATATGACCTCAGGCCAATCCTTTCTTCAGCCTGGGCCTCAAAACTCACCCATTTGTACAATGAGGTTGCTGGACTATGACGAGTCTGTGGGCAGGCCTAGCAGGCCTGGCCGGAAATCTTTGTTCAAAGCCCAGGAAATAGATCTTCTCCTGCCCTGATTCCCCACATAAACTTACAAAATCAACCACAGAAAAATTGTCCTATATTTCTCCTCCACTCCACCCCACAACCCACATTATAAAAATAAAAACTACTAAATTACCTCTTAGTCAAGACCACCCACTCCAGTATTCTTGCCTGGAGAATGCCATGAACAGAGGAGTATGTGGCTGCCATCCTTGGGGTCACACAGAGTCGGACACGACTAAGCAACTAAGCACACACACGCACACAAGACCACTTAGTAAACTACCTGCTAGATGTCAATACTATGTATGAATGATTTTGTTTTATTCCTTAAATAGTAGGAGCATTTTCCATGCTCCAGAAGCTTGAGATGGCCTCAGTGATAGCAAGAGGAACCTATGACTTAGTGAGTCTGTGGGCAGAGGTAAGGATAGTCCGTAGCTTCTGTCAAGGTAACCAGGGTACCTGTATTCTTTGTACCTATTGGATTACAACAGTTGACAAGGGTCTCTATTCATGATGCTAGAAAAAAAATTGACCAAGATAAGGAGATGATGTTAGGCAGAGTGTTAAGGGGAAAGAAGCAAAAGTCAGCAATTTCTTTTGAAAATACAAGACAGCTGTGGAATGAGACATGTGAGGCAGTGTACTTTAATAGAAGAAGCATGGAGTCATGAGCTATGGAAACTGGAGTAAGTTGCTTATTAATAACTTCTCTGAGCTCAGATCCTTCAGCTATAAAGCCTTTTTTCAGATGCTGGCCTGAATAGAGGAAATAATGCATGGTTGTAAAGAGACTAGAACATAGAAGGAAGGCACTCAGTACATGTTAGTTGTCATTGTGAAGAATCTGAGATCTGATAAAGAAAGAAAGGCCACTGCCTAGTCAACTTTGTTTCACAGATTCAAAGGGAGTCCATACTGTCTAATGAAGGCAGAGCCCAGCTATGGGCCTGCTGTACCCGCAATTCCAGCCCATGCCTCTGCACTCTGCAGAGGATTTCTGCGCTTTTACATCTGCATACTTCAGTGCCTCCATGCTCTTGGATACTTGTGCCTGCCATTTTGGTTGTCCTGTGTCCAACCCAGAGAAGTTTCGCCATTTCCCACAAGAAATCCAGATACTCAGCATTTTCTAAATTTGGTAACTTAGACTGAAATTGTTCAAGGTTGTCAGGGAGGTCCTACCTCATGTCCTGGGTAGCTGTCTGCTTTCTCATCTCTACCCTTTCACTCTGTTCCATTCCAAAGCCTATACTCCCCACAACCCTACCCTTCATGTTTAGCTCTTCGGCTTGTCTCATAAATGGTAGAGCGAGCTGAGATTTTGTATCTAGTAATCTTGTAGGTGCTCAATAAAAACATATTTATATTTAAAGCTTAAAACTGCACCAAAACTTCAAGGACACCCTGTTGAGGGACTATGCCAATGTTGTTGTTAAGTGGCTAAGAGGTATCTGACTCTTTGCAACCCCATGGACTGCAGCATACCAGGCTCCTCTGTCTTCCACTATCTCCTGGAGTTTGCTCAAGCTCATGTCCGTTGAGTCAGTGATGCTATCTAACCATCTCATCCTCTCCCTCCCCCTTCTACTTTTGCCTTTAATCTTTCCCATGGGCAGCACTAAAATTTCATCAAGCATCCAAGATATATAACTTGTCACACTCACCTACTTATCTACTCATTTCATGTGCTAACTTGGAAAGCAGACTGAACTCATATACCTGAAAACAATGTTGAGGTAAGTATGCATGCCACAACACATCTGAGCATATTTCATCATGGAAGCCTAGATGATTTCAGTGACTGGTATGAGTAAGCCATGGCAGGGAGATCCTGAAATAACACATACTTAAGATGTAGCTTGTATATAATCATACTTCACATCAGCCCATGTGATTTTGTACTTCAAAAGTGACCAACCCTATAATCCAGTTTTAAGTATTTTCCAACTGTCCACACAGAAGACAGATATACTATACTAAAGTGCAGTGGTTTAAGAGTGTGGATAAGTAGCATTTAGATCCGGGTTAAAACCTCATCTTTGACACTTACCAGCTGTGTGTGACCTTGGGCAAGTATGTCTCTTGTAGTTTCAGTTTTCTTATCTGTGAAATGAAGTGATTATATAAATGTTGAAGTTCTCAATATGACTATACAAAATGCATTTTTAATGTTGACATTTGGAGTCAGAGTCTAGATATATGTTCAGAATCAGTAACTTTACCAAAAAGTGAAATTCAACATTTAAAACACCCAAGCTCCATGTTTAAGAAACCAACTCTAGTTTAATCTGGTTACACACACCCAAATAAGTTCCTAGTGTTTGAAGAAACCTCCTCCCAAATAAAACCATACTTAACCAATAAAACCTGTTACAAATGATTGTGTCATCAAAATACACTTTGATTGGCCGGTGGTAATTTTAACCTGGGCTATTGGAGCTTGCATAACTATATTCTTAGCAGTAATGGAGAGCCCATGATGGCAAAGAACCAAGGAGTTTTGGGTTCAGTGGTACTCCTCTTTGTCTCTTTGTGTCTAACACTAGGCAAACCTCTGATAATAGCCAAGAAAAAACTGCTATGGCAATTTTTCCTATCAGCAACTTAAACCACTTCCTTCCCTTTAGTCAGCTGCCAGTGCAGCAGGCTTTTAGGTTAAACTGACCCCAGTGGAAGTGACTAGCTGTAGTCATATTCCCTTAATACACGACAAACCAAGAGACATTAAAACTGCAGAGTTAGGAGAGAGAGAGGTATATGTAACAAACCTCTCTATTTTGTTTGGAGCAGCATCTTTAAATATTTAAACCAAGAACAATCCTGGCTCTTTTTGGTCCCATTAATAATAGTAATCCCATAGTCTCTCTTGGGGCTTCCCAGGTAGCTCAGTGGTAAAGAATCCACCTGCCAATGCAGGAGCCACAGGAGACATAGATTTGATCCCTGGTCAGAAAGATCCCCTGGAGGAGGAAATGGCAACTCACTGCAGTATTCTTGCCTGGAATATCCCATGGACAGGGGGCCTGGTGGGCTACAGTCCATAGCACCTCAGAGAGTTAGACATAAACAAGCTCGTACGCATACACACAATCTCTCTTTTTAACTAAATTTTTGTTCTGTTTATAACACTTGATAATGACTCTTTGTAAGTAAATAGATGCTCTGGTAGAAGCCTCTACAATTTTAAATAATTTGAACGGGATGGTTAGAAACAAAAAGTTTATTTCAGAGCTGCAAGCAATTTCCATCTCTCAAGAGGTATGGATTTGCAGATTTTGAGGCAAACATTCCTTTGTTCTGAAAAAAAAAAAAAAACTACCTGAAGTATCCTTCAGTCTAATAAAATACAAGACCATGAGAATAAAATACAAGACCATGAGGTCCTACCCACCCCATCCCATCCTATCCCTAGTATCCTCAGGACTTGATAACCTTGTGGAGTTGTTGCTGTTGTTTTCAAACCTTAGTTGAATTCTGAAAGTCTAAGTCTGGTGTTCCCAAAGGCCAGCAGAACAAAATCTAGGGTAGCTGACAGGCTTATGTTCAGAGGTGTTTTCCCAACTCTAAGCCCCTCTAGTCAAATATTCCCCCATCTCCCAAGTATTGTTGTTGTTCAGTCACTAAATCATGTGTGACTCTTTGCAGTCCCATGAACTTTAGCACACCACGCCTCCCTGCCTCTTTCATGCTACCAGAGCCCCCTTTTTCCCACTATTCACCCCTCAGGGAATGTGACTGTATTCACCAGTTTGTGGTAAATCCTGATTCAACTAAAAGGATGATTTTCGAATTGTGGTCCCTGGAGGTCCCTTTCCAAGGTCTCACAAGGTCAAAACTGTTTGTATCATCATCATCATCATCATCATCATCATCATTTACCTTTTTTCCTGTGTGAACATTTTCACTGATGGTGCAAAAGCAATGGTGGGTAAAACTGCTAGTGCACTGGCACAAATCACAGCAGTGATATTAGACTGTACTAATAGTCATTGTACTTTTCATTAGTACACAACTGAAGGAAGCAAAATCCTGTTTTATCTAAGGAATCAGTAAGAGGTATTCATTTTATTCAATCTCAACCCTTGAGTACAGGACTTTTTAATATCCTGTATGACAAATAGGAAGTATGCATAAAGCACTTCTGCAGAAAAAGTGTGATAGTCATCTCAAAAAAATTAATTTGCCCAGTTGAGTTATGAACTAAACTATCCACTTTCTCATGGAAATCCATTTTTATTTGAAAGAATGATGGGCAATTTATGGTTATTTAAACTTATTTTTTGGCAGCTTTTTTTTCCCCATAACTGAGTGAAGTGAGCCTGGGACTTCAAGAGAACAACCTTTGTTTTCAACTGCAGTCAACTGTAATAAATGCTCCTGAGACATCAGGGAAGATGAGAATCAAAAAATGCCCCTTAGGTTTAGGAACATGAGTGTCCTGCCAACCTTCTCAAAAGATTTCAATGGATGGTAAGGATGGAATACAGATTGAGATAAACTGAGAAGTGCCTGCTTAGTCGCTCAGTCATGTCTGACTCTTTGTGATCCCCATGGACTGTAGCCCATCAGTCTCCTCTGTCCATGGGACTCTCCAGGCAAGAATGCTGGAGTGGGTAGCCATTCCCTTCTCCAGAGGATCTTCTTGACCCAGGGACTGAACCCAGGTCTCCTGCATTGGCAGGTGGATTCTTTACCATGTAAGCCACCAGGGCAGCCCAAATTGAGAAGTGAGTGGGAAGTTAAAAAAAAAAAAAATGGAGGCAGTGAGAACAGATAACTCTTGAGAGAAGTTTAACAATGAGGAGGGAAAAGAGAAAATAGCTAAAAGGGGAATGAAGGGGTCAAGGAAAATTGTTCTAAAGATGGGAAAGGCTTGAGCATGTATAGGAGAGGATGGAATGGAGGAAATAAAGGAGGAGTGAATGAAGAAAGAGGAGGAGGAATAGTGGGCAAGATTCAGGAGAAGAGATTGGGATCCAGATCTCAGTTGATGATGATGGTGGTGGTGGTGGTGTATGTTTGTGTATTGGCTGAATAGGAATGAAAAGTTTTGAAGAGGGTGGAGAAAGTGTGAAATTGTCATTTCAGAGAGTGGGCGAGCAGACCAGAGAAACAATACAGTCTTGGAGGCATTGCTGATGTCATCTATACCCCTTGTTTCTACCAGTTCTATGTTGCTGGTTCCCAGATCTATATCTCCAGTCCATGCATGTCCTCTAACCTCCTGTGTCCTTGTGTTAGTTGCTCAGTCTTGTCTGACTCTTTGTGACCCAATGGACTATAACCCTTGAGGTTCCTCGGCCCATAGGATTTTCCAGGCAAGAATACTGCAGTGGGTAGCCATTCCCTTCTCCAGGGGATCTTCCCCACCCAGGGATCAAACCCGCCTCTCCTGAACTGCAGGCAAATTCTTTACCATCTGAGCCACCAAGGAAATCACTTCTAACCTCCAGATCCATGTATCTAATTGACCACTGGATAACTTGTACTTATGTATCACACAGGCATGTTACTTACTGCATCCAAAATCACACTCATAATCTCTCCCAAACTGGGTACTCTTTTAGGGTTCGTTATCCATCATCCTTTTCACACTGTTTATGGGGTTCTCAAGGCAAGAATACTGAAGTTGTTTGCCATTCTCCAGTGGACCATGTTTTTTCAGAACCACCTGACCTGCATCCTGAGAAACCTATATGCAGGTCAAGAAGCAACAGTTAGAACCAGACATGGAGCAATGGACTGGTTCAAAATTGGGAAAGGAGTATGTCAAGGCTGTATATTGTCACTCTGCTTATTTAACGTATATGCAGAGTATATCATGCGAAATGCCAGGCTGGATGAAGCACAAGCTGGAATCAAGATTGCTGGGAGAAATATCAATAACCTCAGATATGCAGATGACACCACCCTTATGGCAGAAAGCGAAGAGGAACTGAAGAGCCTCTTGATGAAAGTGAAGGCTGCTAAGCTGCTAAGTCACTTCAGTCGTGTCTGACTCTGTGCAACCCCATAGACAGCAGCCCACCAGGCTCCCCAATCCCTGGGATTCTCCAGGCAAGAACACTGGAGTGGGTTGCCATTTCCTTCTCCAATGCAGGAAAGTGAAAACTGAAACTGAAGTCGCTCAGTCATGTCCAACTCTTAGCGACCCCATGGACTGCAGCCTACCAGGCTCCTCCATCCATAGCATTTTTCCAGGCAAGAGTACTGGAGTGGGATACCATTGCCTTCTCCTGAAAGTGAAAGAGGAGAGTGAAAAAGCTGGCTTAAAACTCAACATTCAAAAAACTAAGATCATGGCATCTGGTCCCATCACTTCATGGGAAACAGATGAGGAAACAGTGGAAACAATGACAGACTTTATTTTCTTGAGCTCCAAAATGACTGCAGATGGTGACTGCAGCCATGAAATTAAAACATGCTTGCTCCTTGGAAGAAAAGGTATGACCAACTTAGGCAGCATATTAAAAAGCAGAGACATTATTTTGCTGACAAAGGTCTGTCTAGTCAAGGCTATGGTTTTTCCAGTAGTCATGTATGGATGCGAGAGTTGGACCATAAAGAAAGCTGAGCACCAAAGAATTGATGCTTTTGAACTGTAGTGTTGGAGAAGACTCTTGAGAGTCCCTTGGACTGCCAGGAAATTAAACCAGTCAATCCTCAAGGGAATCAGCCCTAAATATTCATTGGAAGGACTGATGCTGAAGCTCCAATACTTTGGCCACCTGATGCGAAGAACTGACTCATTGGAAGAGAGCCTGATGCTAGGAAAGAAGGCAGGAGGAGAAGGGGACAACAGAGGATAAGGTGGTTGGATGGCATCACTGACTCAATGGACGTGAGTTTAAGCAAGCTCTGGGAGTTGGTCATGGACAGGGAGGGAGTCCATGGGGTTGCAAAGAGTCCGACACAACTGAGGGACTGAACTGAACTGACTGATCCATCATCCATCTTGTCATGCAAGACAGAATCCTAGGAGTTATCTGTGTTTTGCTCATTCAGTCAGTCATCAAATGCCATTGATCCAGTTTCCTTATTGTTAGTTACTCAGTCGTGTGTTACTCTTTAAAACTCCATGGACTGTAGCCTGCCAGGTTCCTCTGTCCATAGATTCTCCAGGCAAGAATACTGGAATGGATTACCATTCCCTTCTCCAGGGATCTTCCCAACCCAGGGACTGAACCTGGGTCTCCTGCATTGCAGGCATACTCTTTACTGTCCGATTTACAGGGAAGCCCCTATTGATCCAATTTCCTTAGCCTACCTTCAGTCTAGCCACATCATCCCAACCCCCTATTTACCACTCTAGTTCAGGCCACTATGACCTTGTATCAGACTGTTGCCAAATCCTCCTTCCTCCCTTCCCCCGCCTTTTATTTTATCTTTAGTAAACAGAGTGATCCTTTTCAAAAGCATGTATCACACTTCTCTTTAAAACAAGAGCATTTTAAATCAAGAGCATTCCATCGACCAGGCTAAAGAACAGAACTCGTAACTCCCTCTTTCCTTCCATCCTGACCTCTGCCTTCTATCACACCATTTGTATTCTCAGTCTCCTCATCCTTCTCCTTTTTAAAATAGCAGTTATCACATTTTTACTTATTGTGACTGTTTATTCTGTCTCCTCCCTCATGGAGACACCCTCCGTGAGAACTTGCATCTCTTTTTTGTGCACAGCTATTATCTGTTATGGGCTGAACTGTGTCCTCCCCTAAACTCCAAACACTGAACTCTAACCCCCAGTACCACAGATCATGGCTGTTTGGAGGGAGGACTTTTAAATAGCTCATTAAGGAAAACTAAAATCAGGTGGGTGGACCCCTAATCCAGTATGACTAATTTCCTCAAAGAAGAGGAAATTAGGACACAGACACATATAGAGGGAAGATGACATGAAGATACAGGGAGAAGACCACTATCTAAAAGCCAAAGAGCGAGGTCTCAGAAGAAACTAACCCTGATGATGCCCTGACTTCTAGCTTCCAGCCCCTAGAACTGTGAGAAATCAGATTTCTATTGTTTAAGGCCCACCCCACCCCACCCTCAGGCTGTGGTACTTTGCTATCACAGCCCTCAGTTCAGTTCAGTCGCTCAGTCGTGTCTGACTCTTTGTGACCCCATGAATCACAGCACGCCAGGCCTCCCTGTCCATCACCAACTCCTGGAGTTCACTCAGACTCACGTCCATGGAGTCGGTGATGCCATCCAGCCATCTCATCCTCTGTCATCCCCTTTTCCTCCTGCCCCCAGTCCCTCCCAGCATCAGAGTCTTTTCCAGTAAGTCAACTCTTCACATGAGGTGGCCAAAGTACTGGAGTTTCAGCTTTAGCATCATTCCTTCCTAAGAACATCCAGGGTTGATCTCCTTCAGAATGGACTGGTTGGATCTCCTCGCAGTCCAAGGGACTCTCAAGAGTCTTCTCCAACACCACAGTTCAAAAGCATCAATTCTTCTGCGCTCAGCTTTCTTCCAGTCCAACTCTCACATCCATACATGACCACAGGAAAAACCATAGCCTTGATTAGACAGACCTTTGTTGGCAAAGTAATATCTCTGCTTTTTAATATGTTATCTAGGTTGGTCATAACTTTCCTTCCAATGAGTAAGCATCTTTTAATTTCATGGCTGCAGTCACCATCTGCAGTGATTTTGGAGCCCCCAAAATAAACTCTGACACTGTTTCCACTGTTTCCCCATCTATTTCCCATGAAGTGACGGGACCGGATGCCATGATCTTCGTTTTCTGAATGTTGAGCTTTAAGCCAACTTTTTCACCCTTCACTTTCTGCCATAAGGGTGGTGTCATCTGCATATCTGAGATTATTGACATTTCTCCTGGCAATCTTGATTCCAGCTTGTGTTTCTTCCAGCCCAGCGTTTCTCACTATGTACTCTGCATATACGTTAAATAATCAGGGTGACAATATACAGCCTTGACATACTCCTTTTTCCTATTTGGAACCAGTCTGTTGTTCCATGTCCAGTTCTAACTGTTGCTTCCTGACCTGCACATAGGTTTCTCAAGAGGCAGGTCAGGTGGTCTGGTATTCCCATCTCTTTCAGAATTTTCCACAGTTTATTGTGATCCACACAGTCAAAGGCTTTGGCATAGTCAATAATGCAGAAATAGATGTTTTTCTGGAACTCTCTTGCTTTTTTCATGATCCAGCAGATGTTGGCAATTTAATCTCTGGTTCCTCTGCCTTTTCTAAAACTAGCTTGAACATCTGGAAGTTCATGGTTCACGTATTGCTGAAGCCTGGCTTGAAGAATCACAGCCTTAGTGAATTTAAATAATCCCAATCACCTAGAACAACTCCTGACATTTAATAAGTGAAAATAAAGTGAAAATGGAGTCCCTCAGTTGTGTCCAACTCTTTGCGACCCCATGGACTGCAGCCTACCAGGCTTCTCCATCCATGGGATTTTCCAGGCAAGAATACTGGAGTGGATTGCCATTTCCTTCTCCAGGAGTTTGTCCCCACCCAGGGATTGAACCCTGGTCTCCTGCATTGTAGGCAGACGCTTTACCCATGCTGACCCTCCAGGGAAGTCCCTGACATGTGATAAGCAGTCAGCAAATATTTGCTGAAAGAATAGATGAATGTGAGGCCCCATGTGATCTGGCCTCTGCTGCTCTCTGTGAACTCATCTCCTGCCCCTTTCCCCTTGGATCTCTCCTTCCAAACAGGACTCAACTCCTTCCAAACGGACTTTTCTGAACTCCTCAAATATGCCATATCCTTCCACCTCAAACTTTGCACTGTTCTTTCTCTCTGGGGTTCTCTCTTCCCCAGCCCACCACCGCTCCCCCAGGTCAGCACTGCAGTTTCACACTATTCATTCTTCTGGTGTCAAATTCAATTTTAAACACTATTTTTCAAATACATTAACTGAACTAGAATGGACATACAACAAATTGCACATATTTAAAATGTGCAATTTGATAAGTTTTAACACATGTATATACCCATGAAATCATCACAATCAAGATATATATAGATGTATAGATATATAGATACATGCATGCATGCATACTCAGTTGCTTAATCATGTCCAACCCTATGGACTGTAGCCCGCCAGGCTCCCTCATCCATGGAATTCTCCAGGCAAAAACACTGAAGTGGGCTACTGTTTCCTTCTCCAGGGGATCCTCCCGACCCAGGGATCAAACCCACACCTCCTGTGATTCCTGGATTGGCAGGTGGATTCTTTACCACTAGCGCCACCTGGGAAGCCCCATATAGGTATATAGATAGATATATATCATGCCTTATACCCCCAAAAGTTTTCCCATAGCCCTGTTTATTCCCTGACTCCCCACCTTACCCTCCTCTCAAGTCAACCACTGATCTGCTTTTAGTCACTGGGAATTGCATTTTTGCACTTTATTGAGTTAGGATTGAATCACAAAAAACTACACATTTAATGTCCAGAGTTTGCACTCTTAGTTTTACATAAATAGAATCATATACTATGTCCTTTTTATTTGGGTCAGGCTTTTTTAAATTCAGCATATTTTGATATTTATCTGCATTGCTATGTGTATCAGTAATCCATTCCCTTTTATTACTGAATAGCGTTCCATTGTATGTATCACAGTTTGTTTCTCTTTTCAGCAGCTGATGGACATTTGTGCTGTTTATAGTTTGCAACTATTACAAATTAAGCTGCTCTGAGCATTTGTATACAGTCAGCTTTATTCCTATTATTTTCTTAGGGAAGTATTTTCCATCTTCCAAAATAAGTTAGGTCCTCCTGCTCTCTCATCTATTTATTTCTTTCTGTGTAAGTGTGTATTTGCTTAGGAGGAATGTTCTGTTAGTTTTAAAGAATGATTTTGATAAATTGCTCAGGAGAGAGAGTGAGACCCACAGACAGACAAGAAGAATTAACTTTTCTCTTGAGTGGAATGGGGACAAGGAGGGTGGAGAGAACAAAATCTTTGGATGTGTCTGTTATAATTTGATGCATACATGCTTTTGTGACAACTTCAAGTGTATTAGGCTTTGTTTGAGATATTGGTAAGAAACAGTAAGATCAATTTTAAATTGATATACATTATTTTAGTTAAGAAAGGGTCTAGTGCTGTGATTTCTGCTTATTATGGTGTCCTAGAATTAACACAGTTTCCTGTATCCTTTGTTCGAATATGCGCTAGCTAAGACTTCTACTCATCCCATTATCCCTGCATTCTTTCCCCAAAAACAAAGAAACCCCATCCTCTTTTACTATCGCAGCCTGCTCCTTTCAGAACTCTCTCTCCTCTTTCATGCCTGGCTGCTGGATCTGACCCAGCAATTCAGGACCTAGCAACCCAATGGAGGTGAGAGACCCACCCAGCAGCCTGGCTCAAGTTCCAGGCATACAGAGCCCTGTTTCCAATCCTGCTGGTCCTAAAAATATCCCAACCATTGGCAGGTGGCCAGGCTATTTTCAACCTTGGGGGCCTCAGGAATCAAAGGATCTTTGCCAGGCCAGGAAGCAAAAGAGCAAGTTCTTATTGGTGGGCTTCAGATAAAAACAGCTGTCTATGGCACCAGTTCAACTCATTCTCAAATGTCTAACTGGCATTGCCAGTTGTTTCACTTTTAAACTCAATCATATTTTCCATTTCCACTCTAAAACATGAACCCAGGACAGCACATGCAGATATTGGGAGGGTAGGGTGGGAGGCCAGAGAAATGTTTCTTTCTTCAACTTGCCCAACTCTATGTTACTTTCGAGTTACAGAGGAACTCTGAAATAAGTTACAGAAGAGCTCTAAAGTTTCTCTACAGTTTCAGCCTTAAACATCACACACATCTAGAAAGTGGGTCACGGTGTCTGCTTCTTCTGCTGGCAAAATTAAAGTACTATTATTATCATACCCATTTTATAGAGGAGGAAACCCAAGAAATAGAAAGGTTAAATAACTTGCAAACTAGAAACTGGCAAAGCCAGAGCCAGGAAAGAAACTCAGATTTTTTGGACTCCAAAGCTTATGCTCTTAATCTCTAGTGTTTCCAAAAATGTGGTCCTGAGATGCCTCCCAGAATTGTATTAAGTGGATGACCACCTTATAACCAAGTCCTGTCATGCAATTTCAGCATCGGAATTTGCATTTCATTTACAGTCATAATACTACAAAGAGTCATCTTTTATATCTTTTGGATCCAAGAGAAAATAACAAAGGTGGACCTGATGCATAAATGATGTATTTGTTCCAAACAAAGGCAGATAATATCATAGTTACTTCAGAGGTAGTGTTTTAATAATACACAGACCAGTATTCACATTGAGGAAAGTGATTTAGTTTTAGAAAAGCAACATCATCCATCATATTAAATTAATGTTTATGATTTGAATTTTATTGATTTTGTAGTTTTGTTTGCATTTAATACGCAAAATCATTCCAGTTTTATCATAGTTTAACTACTATAAGTTTATGTCTCATTTTACGCTACCATCTATTGGGCTGGCCAAAAGATCATTTGGGTTTTTCCATAACAGCTTACAAAAACCCAAACTTTTTGGCCAACATTCAAGTAATATTATAATAAAAGTCAACACTGAGGTTCTGAAGGAATCTTTTTCCAACAGAAAGTCTTCACACATTGCTCATACTTGACAAACTGCTGAATAGCCAGTTGAAGACTAAAGAGCTGCAGGACTATCCTGGGATTCCTGTTATTGGAATTTTGTTTTTGTTGCTGTTATTATCTTTGAGACAGCTCAAAGGTTCAAGGTGACACTGGCCTCCCTTTAACCACTTGTGCATGTATGCAACAAAGCTGTGGGTCTTTGGCCTTCCTTGACTATTCGGTCTAGCTACTATATCATAGTCATTTGTTTTATGCCATTGTTAGTAGAGTGTTTATACTATTTTCTCGGTTGTTTCTCCAAACAAAAATGATGCAGTGACAGGACTAGAGGCAAGAAAAGAGAAAAAAGGAAGGAAGAGCTCCTGTTTTCTTTCACTTCCTCTAAGTTGCCTGTTATTTCCTTTCTCTCTACTTCTATTTTCTTACAAACCTGGAAGTAGTTATGAAATTGAGCAACATGTGGTACAGAATGATTCTCTACTCCCTACCTTCCTCAAAAAGAAAAAGATAGAAGCAAATCAAAGTTCTTTAAGGAAGAACTGGAAGACCCCATTCCATCCCAAAAGTAAAGGGAAATAAATGTTTGGGGTGATGCAGACTGGGACTCAAATTCTGGCTTTGCAATTTATAAGCTATGTGATCTTGAGTCAGTAAAAACCTCACTGAGCCTCAGTGTTCTTATACCTAAGATGAGAAGATAATATTTCAAACTCCATAGAGTTTTCATAAAGATGAAAGTAAATGATGTCATGTATGAATATAGTCTAGAGAGTGCTTTTAGATCTCTTCAAATCTCTTCCCCAGCAGCACTGCACAAACCTTTTATGAACTTAAATTCCCTCTAACCTACAGAGTTGATTTTATTCTCTGTCCTCATTCTTTCAGGGCAGACACATGGAAAAATCTTTAGGATATAATGTTAAGCCAAAAACAAACAAACAAAAAAAAAAAAAACAAAAGTGAGGGGAAATAAAGGTGCAAAGTGCATGTACACAAGGCTTGCAACCAGGGCTGGGACTTTGTTGCAAACTCAGTCCCTAGATCAGTGAATGACTGCTACATGGTATGGCCTAATAAATACCTGTGGAATGAAGGGATGAACTGTGCAAAAATCTGGAATCAGGTGAGCAAGGACTGAAGGAAGTATCTGGGAATGAAAAATATTGGGGTTGGGTTAAACCAGAGGTTTTCTCCCTCCCTCCTTTCCTCCCTTCTCCCTCTCTTCCTTCTTTCCTTCTTCCTTCCTTCCTCTCCCTCTTTCTTTCTCTCTCTGAAAAACTCTTATGTTATATTTCCAAAGAAAACATGGGAAAATAAATGACAATTCTGTTGGCCTTACAGAAAAATGCACATTAGATATCTCAGTATGTGTGTTCAGTCGCTTAGTTGTGTCCAACTCTTTGCTTCCCCCATGGACTGTAGCCCGCCAGGCTCCTCTGTCCATGAGATTTCCCAGGCAAGAATATTGGAGTGGGTTGCCACTTCTTCCTCCAGGGGATATTTCAGTAGGTACACCAAAGGAGCCATGAATGTATTATTAAATTATAATCCAGTGCTAAGCAGGCTTTACTAGGAATGTTCCTTGGTCCTTTAATTGTGCTCTAAGGAGGAAATATTCAGAATATTTCAAAGCACTCATGCTTGTCAAATAAATATAAAAGAAAGGGACCATTTGGCAGTGGGTGAAATGTCATGCAGGCTTCAACATGTGAACTGAAAGGAGCTACTATAGAGAGTAGTGAATTTATTAAAATTTGTTCTTAAAATAAGTTACTTTACTTTGAGTGTGTGGACAATGGACCTTGTTTCATGCTTTTGTATTTAGACTTTTAAAGTTTTGGGTATACCTTGAAAGAGTTCTCATTTTACAGATAAGAAAATTCAACCTCATTTGGGGATGTGATCTGCTAAGGTCACACTTGTACTTCTATCTCTCAGCATCCTCATCCCAATCATCCCCTATGCTTGTAGAACACTTCAGAGTTTTCAATGTGTTTTGATACACCTCCTGGTATTTCAGGCTCACCATGAGTCCATGGGGGATAATCTTGGGCACAACCTCATTCAAGGGTATTGAAGGAATTCAGTGAGCTAACTTGGCCTTCAGTAAATGCTAGTTATTATTAATATCTTTATTGGGATAAATACTATCTTGTGGAGTCTTGTCTGCAAACCTGGAAGGTGGGCAGCAGAGGCCACCTTGTGAGCTTATGGAAAGGCAGAGGGGTTAAGTGGCTCATCTGGCTTGTAAGTAGCTCCTAGTCACATCTGGTGGCACATTCTGCCACCCAATACATCAGTCAACCCCTTGAAGATCCTTTCCAACTCTAAAAGTCTATAGCTTCTATAGAAAGGAGTCTTGTGGCCAACCTTTTAGAAACTTTTAATGTCTTTTGGCTCAGAGAACAAGAAAGTAGAAAAGGGTAGGGCTTACAGGAAATAACACTGAAGGGAGCCAGCTTCCTAGGATGAATAAACCAGTGATGCCCCATCTACTGTGTGTGTATGCTATCTCTCCCCTCCCCACCCCGTACAGGAAAATAAAAGAAAGACAAAGAGCTAGTCACTTGCCATTCCATTCAGTGAGCAGATGCCACAGGATGAGTGTGAGACAGAAGGAAATGAGCTGTACAGGACATACGCAAAGGCATGGGTAGTGTACTTGAGGATTTCGTAGGGCTTTTCAAGAATAATTTTAAGGGGATTTTGACTTGACATGACTTTATAATGTCACTTCCACATTAGCTGTCACACTGCTACTGCTACTAATAGCTGCTACCATTTGCTGAACAATTATTATATGCCAAAGTCCAAGTGCATTATTTCATTTAATTACCATAACAATCCTATGAAGTAGGTACTTATCTCCATTTTAAATGGGAATTTATAGTAATAGTAATAATAACTTCTTGAATATCTAACAGTTCAAACTGGTCATTTGTCCAAAGTCTTAATAGATCTCAAGCATCAGATCCACAAGTTGAGCCCATTTCAGTGAGGTTAAGACATCACTTGTCTTAACACTGAGAGGTGATTTCTTATTGGTCATCTTTATGTTATCAGTTACTAAGTCTACTTTTTGCCTATAATACGAAGAACAAAAATTTCAAAGAGATCTTCCAAATTCGAGGGATGCTATTTTTCATAGTGATCTCTGTGCACCAAATCTGGAAACAAGTTATAGGCCTGAAGACTACCTGCAAGAGCCTATCAACACTGAGTGCAAAAGCAAGGATTTTCTGAACAGTTGTGGAAACCATTGAAAATATTTTTCTCCTTTACAACAGACATTAAAGATGAAATTTAGTGCATGCTTCCTCTGTCTCCCTGAGAATCTAATTTAGCTCTTGGGCTGTCTACTTCACATTCATTGTACTTTCTAATTTTACCCTTATTTACTCAAGAACTTTCTCATGTGTTTACCAACCTGGAAGTTGCCTGGACCTCCTACAATTGGAATGTTATGGAGGTTTTGTCACGTGAAGAAGTGAAAGAAGTGTTAGTTGCTCAGTCCTGTCTGACTCTGTAATTCCATGGACTATAGCCCACCAGGCTTCTTTGTCCATGGAATTTTCCAGGCAAGAATACTGGAGTGGGTAGCTATTCCCTTCTCCAGGGGATCTTCCTGACCCCTGTAGGTTTGACCAATTATTAGCTCTACTTCTAGCCCTTCTCCCTTCTCTGGAGAATAGAGGGAAGGGCTGAAAATTCTAAGCTTCTAATCATGGCTTGCTCTTTCTGGGGACCAGCCCCCTCCATCCAGGAGCCAGCGAGGAGCCCCCTTTTGCAGAATCCCCCATTAGAACAAAAGACGCTCCTAGTGCTCCTATCACTTAGAAATTTATGAGGATTTTAGGAGCCCTGTGTCAGAGACTGGGGATGAAGACCAAATTAATATTTTTGTTTTATAAATCACAATGAGGGAGAGACAGAGAAAGGTCTTTACTATCACACAGAATACTCAAAACACTCTGATCACTCTGATACCAGATGAGTGGAGGTTTTCCCCTACCAAGCAATTCTGCAACCCCAGCTGGGTGTCTTACACGTACCTGAATTCTGGCACTACCCTAAGAGAACGTCCCATCATACAGGTTAAGGGCTCAGCCCCACAAGACTCTTGCCACCTGACTTCAGATGCCAATCCCAAGTCCAGGTTGTCAACTGTGTTGCCAAAATCTTTGCTCTCTGTGCACCAATGCCAAACAGAAATATGGAGACAGAGTTATGGAAAAGGAAAGAGTGGCTTTATTACTTTGCCAGGCAAACGGAGAACACAGTAGGCTAGCTGCCCAAGAACAGTGCCTCTCTCTGGTGAATTTTATTGTTGCTCAGTCACGAAGTTGTGTTCGACTCTGTGACCCTATAGACTGCAGCAAGCCAGGCCTCTCTGTCCTCCACTATCTCCCGGAGTTTGCTTAAATTTATGTTGGTGATGCTTTTACTTCTCTTTGATGAGTAGGGAGAGGTTATATAGTCAGGTGGGCTTCCCAGGTGGCACCAGTGGTAAAGAATCCGCCTGCAAATGCAGGAGACATAAGAGACACAGGTTCGATCCCTGGGTCGGGAAGATTCTCCGGAGGAGGGCATGGCAACCCACTTCAGTTATTCTTGCCTGGAGAATCCCATGGACAGAAGAGCCTGGTGGGCTACAGCCTATGGGGTTGCAAAGAGTCAAACACAACTAAAGCGACTTAGCACGCACGGGGTCTTAGGTGGTTCAGTCTCCTAATCTAATGAGCCTCTAAAAGTAAAAGTGAAAGTCGCTCAGTCATGTCCAACTCTTTTCGACCCCATGGACTGTAGCCCGCCAGGCTCCGCTGTCTATGGGAATTCTCCAGGCAAGAATACTGGAGTGAGTAGTTGTACCCTCCTCCAGGGGATATTCCCAAACCAGGGATCAAACCCAAGTCTCCCACATTTCAGGTGGATTCTTTACCAGCTGAGCCACCAGGGAAGCCCAAGAATACTGGAGTGGGTAGCCCATCCCTTCTTCAGTGGATATCCCTGACCCAATAATTGAACTGGGGTCTCCTGCATTGCAGGCAGATTCTTTACCAACTGACCTATGAGGGCTGTGGGCCCTTTAATCTTGCTTCAGGTGGTTTTGTGGCTGCTCCTCTCTTGATTAGCAACTGTTCTGCCCTTTGGAACTCAGAGACAGTTATGGAAGCTGGAGTCTTGCTTACAAGAAATGGAGGACAAAAAGGCTTCCATGCCTGTAGGCCCCATAAGGCCCTGTTCAGCATCACTTGTGATTCTGACCAGTTGGCTATAAATGTATAAATCAGGGTTTCCCGTTTTCTGATTGCCTCTTCTAGGAAGGTGACACATCTCACCTCCATGGGCGTAGAAACTCCTGCACTCAGGACCCTCTGACTTTACCCTGTGTCTCTGTTCATCAGGCTGTTCGTCTGCATCCTTTATCATATCTTTTTATAAACTGGTAAACATAAGTCAGTGTTTTTCTGAGTTCCTTGAGCTACATGAGTATATTAATCCAATCTGAGGAGAGAGCTCTGAGAAACTCAGATTTATAGCTGACCTGTCAGAAGTCCAGTGAGAAGTCTTGTTGGACTGAGTCTTTAACCAATGGGATCCGATGCTCTCTCCAGGTAGATAGTGCCAGAATTCAGTTAAAGTGTAGGACACCCAGCTGGTGTCACAGAGAATTGCTTGGCAGGGAAAAACCAGCCACACACTTGGCGTCAGAGTGATCAGAGTGTTATGAGTGTTCTATGTCATAGTCAAGAAAGACACAAGAGGAGAACTGTAGATTTTTTCAAATTCATTTTCTCCCTCTCCCTATGTCTGTTTCCATGGAGAATCCTGACTAATACAGCCACCAAAGTCCAATAACAATAACAAATACAAGTGAAAAAGCTTCAGCTCTAACAGGATTGAGTGGGCCTAGAGCCCCATCCATTCAGAGCCTCTCTCTCCTTCTGGGTTCCAGAGTTTTGATGAAAACCATTTATCTAGGGTCACCTCTTAGCTCTTAAACTCAAGGAATTTTTTTATTTTTCTCCTAAAGAAAGGTGTCAATTGAAAAGTAAAAATATTTCAGCATATACTCTTAACTTCAGAGCTAATTACATTATTTACAGAGCTGTTTACATTATCTGTCATTGCCACAAACTTAATGGCTTAAAACAACACAAAATTAGGGACTTCCCTGGCAGTCCATCCAGTGGTTAGGACTCCACACTTTCACTGCAGGAGGCACAGGTTCAATCCCTGGTCGAGTAACTGAGATCCCACATGCCATGTGGCACAACCAAAAAAGAAAAAATCTCCACAGATTTATTATCTTATAATTTTGTAGGTCAGAAGTCCAAAATGGATCGCACTGGGCTAAAATCAAGGAGAGCAGGGCTACAATTCCTTCTGGAAGCTCCAGGGGAGAATTTGTTCACTTGCCTTTGCTGCTGCTCCAAGCCACTTACATTCCTTGGTTCATGCATCTCCCTCCATCTCCAAAGCTAGAAGTGAAGGATCTTCAAATGTCCTTCTGACCCTGACACCTTACTCTCTTGCCTCCCTCTTTCACTTATAAGGACTCCTGTGATTACACTGGGCATGACTGAATAATCCAGGATAATACCCCCTCATCTTACAGTCAGCTGATTCAGTTCAGTTCAGTTCAGTCGCTCAGTTATGTCCGACTCTTTGCGACCCCATGAATAGCAGCACGCCAGGCCTCCCTGTCCATCACCAACTCCTGGCGACCATAATTCCATCTACAACCTTAATCACCCTTTGCCTTGTGCCAAAGCATATCCACAGGTTCTAGAAATTAGGACATGGACACCCTTGAGGGCACATTATTTTCATTAGCACACTATTCCTTAATTGTAGCCACAGAGAACAGTTTTGTTTTGTTTTTTTCCAGAAACACTTATGACCTCTGAGCCACCAGGGAAGCACTTATATATATGCAAGTGTTAATTCCTGCATAATCCTCTCAATTTGTTTATACATGCAGATGCTTTTAAACATGATATTGTTCTGTAACTTTTTCTTCAATTAAAATATATTTTGATCTTTTTAATATCATCCCCTATAGGGTCACCTAATTTTTAGTCCACTTAAACAAGAGGATAATTATTGCTGTTAACCATAAAGGGCATTGGTTACAGTAAAAATATCCATCAGAGATGAGTCCCAGCTTGTGTGATCCTCTACAGGCCATCAAAGTCTCATCCAATGATGCAAAACTCAGAGTCACTCTGCAAAGTGCAGCAAAAGAAGACAAATCAAATACCAGTACTGATGATAATGTGGCATGTCTGATTCCAGTGACTACAAAAAATTTATTCGTGTCAACAAATTTTCCTTTAAAATTAAAAAGAAAACATGTACATTATTAAAATAACTAAAGAGTATAAAAGGATGTACAGTGAAAACTAGATCTCCTTATTAACCAAGGGCCCACAAAACCACTACTCTTAACTGTATCCTGTGTGGCCTTCTAGAAAATTTTTATGCATATATAAGCACAAATATACAGATAGATATAGATATGTATCCTTTTGAGGGCAAGATTTCAGAGTATACTGTACTCAGTGCTCTGTGAAACATGCTTTTAAAAAGACTTGTCACTTTGAGTTAATTGTAGATTTACATGTTTTAAGAAATAAAACAGAATCCCGTACAGCCTTTACCAGTTCTCCCAATGGTCACATCTTGCCTACAGAATACTGTCCCAACTAGGAAATTAATACTGATACAATCCACTGACATTATTCAGTTTTCAACAGTTTTACATGCATTCCTGTGTGTGTGTATTTAATTTTATGCAAAGTTGTCACATGTGTAGATGCATGTGATTACCACCATAGTCAAAATATAGAACAGTTAGATTACAAAGATCCCTTGTGCTGCCCTTTTAGAACCACAGCCATTTCCCTCCCTCCTCCAACATCCTTAAGCCTGGACAACCACACTTCTATTCTCCATCTCTATAGTTTTGTGATTTCAGAAATATTATATAAATAGAATCATATAGTATGTTACCTTTTGAGATTGTCTTTTCTCACTCATCATCATTCTCTAGAGATTCATTCAGATTGTTGTGTATCAGTTTTTTATCCCTTCTTACTGCTTAGTAATATTCCACAATGGTATGGATATACCATGGTTTTTTTAACCATTTAAAAGTTGAAGGACATTTTGGTTTCTTCCAATTTAGGGCTATGATTAATAAATGTTACTTCATTTCTTTACCAAAAAACCCTGTGACTTAGCACTGCCTACATCAGGGATTTTTAATTCTGGGGTCCGTATACTCCTAGAGAGTCAATAAACTTCCTGCAATTATAAATTTGCCATTTTATGATGGCCTCATTTCCATTTTTTCCAGTTCTGGTCAGAGGTTAATATGTTCAAGGTACTGAAAATAAATGATATGACCTCTTGCTCCATTTCTCTGTACAAGTGGCAAATATGCTCTGTGCTTCCTACTTCTGCAACCAGGTCAGGGCTTCTCCTGCTTATGACTAAATGGCTAATTTTGTCTGATTTTAGAGGAAGGAATAAGAAGTCCATTTTGGCCTTAAGATCATGCTATATTCTCCAACATAGCTTTATTATTAACAAAACTCCTACTTTGATTCTGATTCACATGTATATTTCTCTTTTGGCTCAGATCCCATTAAGGGAGGGATGTGATTCATTACCATCCTTGACCTCCTCCCCCACCATATACAGAGTTTTTCATTCAGTGTTCAGAGGACTCTATCATACCAGACACACTCCTTAAGAACCCACAGGAAAATCCACAGCCCTTCACCTGGGATTCAAGTTCTTCTCAAATCTGCCTCTCCAAATTTGTCCCTGAGTGCTTTCCATAACAAGCCATCTGCTTCTTTCAAAGCAGTCCATCCATCTTTATTTCAACCACTGAATCGTTACTCAGCCATTTCCTCTCCAAGAGATGCTCCCCCAATCCTATCCATATTTCAGAGCCACATACTTCTCAGTGAAAACTCTCCTGGCTATTCCATCATGGAGTCTGAATTTACTTATCTTCTAACATAAAGTTAATGTCAACTTCCTCCTTCTTTGTCTACACATGTATTCTCCCCAGAATTAGATCTATGAGTCTGAAAAACACAGATCGCACCATCACTTCATCCCCTCGAAGCTTAACATGGGATAGAATCAGAATAAATATCTGTGGCTAGAATTTATCTTCTCTTATTCCTCTATTCAGAGCACGAGCTAGAGGTTTTAAGGGCCTTAAATTGCTCTTATCCACCATTAATAACAGCAATGTGTGTTAGTTTCTCCATTGTGTCTGACTCTTTGGACCTCATGGACTGTAGCCTGTCAGGCTCCTCTGTCCATGGGATTCTCCAGGCAAGAATACTGAAGTGGATTGCCATTTCCTTACTCAAAATAATAGCAATAGATTGTCATTAAAAAAATACATCAACAGCTTCTATTTATTAGGCACTTAGTCTCTACGAGGCACCAGGCTTTATCGGGATTAACTCATGGACTCTTCATACCCCTTTCACAGATGAAGAAACTGAGGTTGAGATTCAGAAAGCTTAGGTAATTTATTCAAGGTCCACGAGCCCATAAGTGGCAGGGCCAGGACTAAACCTAGGTCTGACTGAACTTGGAAAGCACTGTTTCTCAACTTTGGCTGCACAACACAGGCTTTAAAAATACTGACGCCTGGGTTCCACCCCCAGAGATTCTGATGTAATCGGCATGGGTTGCAGCCTTGGCACTTGGAATTTTAAAAGCTCCCCAGGTGATGCAAATTGCAGCCAGGGCTAGGCTATTCATTTCGACACTCTCCACTCTGCAGTCTCCAGCATGGGGAACATTGTCAGTGGGGGTGAGATAGTGAGAACCTCTGTTTACTGAGCTGCTTCAGCCCATGCAAGAACTCAGAGCCAGAGGTGTGTGATTTTTAAAAAAAGCAGGTTCTCCTCCAGATATGCAGACTTGTACAGAGGCTCCTATGGATGGGTTTTAAGCTAATTCTATGGGAATCTCAAATGACAGGGTGACCCCAGTTGACATCTGATTTCAGAGACACCCTCTGCCTGCCCCAGATGGTCATCCATTTACCCTATGATGGCTATTTGAAAGCCTGGGCAAGGCCTCCTTTTTTAAACTGTCAAGCCTCAAGAGCTTGAAATGTTTAAATAAAATATTTTAAAGTTGCTGATGGAAACAGAGAGGCATCTTCCATAAGTAAGGCCTTATCATTTGGTCTCCTGAGTCAGCAAAATATCACAGTCTCCTCTGGGCCCAGAGCAGGCCTCCTGGGAAGGAAACTCAGTGAGTCTGGTGTAGGTCGAGGTCCCTCTCTGCAGGGCCATCAGGAAAGGCCGTGCTGAGATGAGAGCCCAAAAGACCAGTCCAGCCAGTCTCCTGGGAGATCCTGGGAAGGTTTTATTACTGCTCAGGAAGTTGGTCCCCCTCTGAGGGATTCTCTGCCTCCACCCAGGCTCTACCCCTTCAGGGACCCAGAGCAGGAATGCTGAAGCAAGCTCCCCCTTCGCCCAAGGCCCACAGACATAGGAACCTCACCAGTGTGGGTGCCATAGTAGCAGCTATAGGTGATAGGATGGCCAAGGAGAGGAAGCGATAAGGTGGTTGGAGTCATAGCCTGCTGACTGCAGCCTGCTGGCGGGGCTCCCGAACAGCTCCGGCCCTTGCCAGGAACAGTGGCTACATGGTACTGAACTCTGTGTGCCAGGCACTAGACGCCTTACTGTGTGATATGACACTCTTAGTTGCCCAAAGGGATTTTTCTCCTGTTCCTTGTTAGTAAAATTCACCCTTTTGAGGTGCACAGTTCAATGGATTTTATCACACCATCACCACCAGAATAAGATGTGGAATCTCTCCATCACCCCCTCCCCCGAGTTTCTGCAAATCCCTTCACAGTCAATCCCCTAACTCTTACCCTGAGCCCCTGGCAACCACTAATCTGATTTCTGTCTCTGTAGCTTGCCTATTCTCTTGGAATCATAGCTAAGGACCTAAAACTTAAAGCAAAAGACACTCAATACCCCACATTCTAAGTTCAGAGGACCAGAAGCTACTAACACCTGCTACCAGCCCACATCACTGTGGGAAAATCAACTTTATGCCCCAGGGCCCAGTTGACAGAAGAGGTCTAGTTGGAGGCTGTGAAATGTTTCCATTCCCTAAGCCAAGAGATGGGAAACTCTAAGAGATCCGCTCATAAAAACAAGGGTCATCAGAAGTCACCCACCATCTTACTAAAATGGAGACTGATGTCTATCCTTCCTCTGAAAGCTGCAAAGCTCCCATGTTGGCACTGTGCCTGATGCTGCTGGGCCACACGGGAAGGGACATCAGGAGAGATGGAGATCTGGGACACTGCCGAGTGGAAAAGGGCCAAAGCCTCAATTTCCTGCTCTTGAGGAGTAGGATATATATGGCACTTATCTGCAAGCCCAGGAATTGTCCCAAAATGATAGATAAGATTGGGACCCATGGTCTTGCCAAAAACTACCTTGTTATGGGGGAAAGAGTTTCACACCTCAGTGGATACAGTGTGCCTATATCAGGAGCACACTGCAATTGAGGGATATTTACTGGGAAATATGAAAGAAATAAAATGAAACTATTTTAGCTATATACCCCTAATAAGTGGAGACACCTCATTTCTCCATTAATCCTAAAAACACCCTATATGGTAACTACTTTTATTATTTCTGTTTTAGATGAAGCAATTGAAGATCAGAGAGGGCAAGTAATGTGTCCGAGGTCACACAGCAGGTAAATAAATGACAGAACCATGATTTGGACCCAGGTCTGCTTGACTCTAAATCCTATGTGCCTTTCTCTACATCTGGCTTCCTTCTAGGTGTGTCTTAGGAAGGGAGGAGAGACACAGTAGTAGTGAGATTCCAGAGGAGACTCAAGTGTCCAATTTAAGTGTTAGATCCCTATATTCTTCCCATTGGTGGCCTTCTCTCCATCCCCCACACTTTAACTACCAGAACCTTGGTTCTTCAGAATGACCCTTCTGAGGTTCTGGGTCACTTCTTGCTCTAAGGTTTTATCAATATTCTTCTTGTCACTTCACACTGGAATCCTTTGACCTACTCTGACCACACACCCAAACACCAAGCTGCCCCCTTGTCTAGGTCTCTGCAGCTATCTCCATCCTTCCATGCTTGGCTCTGCTTCTAATGAGAAGCCTCCAGCTCCACTACTAGGCCTCCAGTTCTCACCGTGGGAAACTGGGTTTTACTCTGAGATCTGACATAAATGCTTCCCAGCAAGCTTTCACCTCAGTATGAGAGTATAACTCAAGAAGAGCTGGTCAGTTTTTTAAACAATCATGTGATACTCAGTTTATGTACTTAACAAAACCTCTTCTTCAATGATAGAAAATAATCATCTCAAACAGATGGTTACTGTAGCCCTAGCACAGGAAAGAAATATCCACCCTAAGCTTCTTGCTAAGTACTTGCCACATGAGTTGTAGTGTACTATGGTACGTATAGGAATTCCCTTAACGTCAGTACTACAATTCCTTTCTTAAGAGCATTTATGTAATGAATAGCAGCAAACATTGAGCATTCATTTATGAAGATTTTAAAGCAGAAGCAACACTACATGCCAGTCGAGTTTCACAGGTGCTGCTAAAGCAATGCCAAGATTGCCTTATCAGATTCACTAGGCCTAAGGATTTTCTATGTTGAAAGGTGGGTGTTAGGCAATGCAATGAAACCTTGTTAAGTTTATATGAATTTGTAAAAATGCTGTAGCCACTATTTATAATCTCTTTTTCTTTGATGAAAATATTGGCCAATCCAAATCCTCTTAGTGCTTGAGGTCTCTTTTCTCCAGTTCCTTGCATTTTAAATTAACAAGGTGATCTTGTTAAATGATGCTAATTGCTAGCTAGTTGGATCACCTTAGAACATGGCCTCATTTCAAAAACTGTAAAAATAGAAAGAATGCAAATGGTGTCAACAATCAAGTATATACAGTCCAGGACACTGCTATTGAATGGAACCAAAAGATGGGAGATTGATAGCAAAGGATGTGTCCCTCGTTGGTACCTGTTTGCTCAGTTGCTCAGTCATGTCTGACTCTTTACAACCTCCTGGACTGTAGCCCACCAGGCTCCTCTGTCCATGGGATTTCCGAGGCAGAACACTGGAGTGGGTTGCCATGTCCTCCTCCAGGGGATCTTCCTGACCCAGGGATCGAACCTGCGTCTCCTGCATTGGCAGGCAGATTCTTTACCTCTGAGCCATGTGGAAAGCCCATCCCTCTTCGATATCAGCCTCCAAAAGATGAGGATTCCCTAGACCTCTTGAGATTCCTTTACTACTCTACCAAGCACCCAGGAATTCATGCCAACATTTTTTTTTAAGTTAAGCTTCAATCAGATGCTTAACCATGCCTTTAAGTCTTCTGTCATTTACAGATAGTTACTTTTGTACTCTAATGATGGTGTAAAAACACTTCATCATGAAGGAGATTCATAGATTATGGAAGCAGTTACCACAATTCCACCTCAAGATGATGGCTATGTGGGGATTCCAGCCTATAGAGATTAAAACAAGGAATTGTCCTCCCCCTGGGGTCCCTAGATGAGTCATCCAGAGATTTTTACTCCCTGACAAGCAGGGTCGACATCCTTACTCAGCCTTGAAGCAGTTACAGAAGACAAACCACCACCCCTCTGCTTCCCATAAGAATATGAGTAAAATCTCTGATAGGAGAATGAAACAGGAGGGAACAGTCAGGGCACAAACTTTAAAAGAATGACATAGCCATAGGAAATGATATAAACTGATTAGAACCAAATGGGTCCAAGATGATGGATTGAGTAGACTTCCACTAGATCTTGAGTCTCAGTATATGCTCATTGTAACACATCACTAAGCTAAGTGACACACTCACCAGTGCCATGACAATTCTGAGGCAGACCATCAAAGATCAGAAAGTGGGCAGTGGTCCAATTCCTGAAAATCACCACCCCTTCTCCAAAATAATTGGAATAATCCTCCCACTCATTAGCCTATTAAATTACCCAGCTCATAAAAACTAACCAAGCCATATTTCAAGGCTGCTCTCATCTTCTGAGACAGAAGCAGTCTGTAGATGGAGTGTTTCTTTCTGAATAAATCCACTTAAAAAACAAAACAAACAAAAAAAAAAGCAAAACTTAACCTTCAACTGGTGGTGATTAAGCCACTAAGTCGTATCTGACTCTTGTGACCCCATAAACTGTGGCCCACCAGGCTTCTCTGTCCTCTGTCCATGGGATTTTCTAGGCAAGAATATGGGTTGCTGTTCAGTCATTTCCGACTCTTTGCGACTCCATGGACTGCGGCACACCAAGTTTCCCTTTCTTTCACCATCTCCCAGAGTTTGCTAAGATTCATGTCCATTGAGTTGGTGATGCCATCCAACCATCTCATCCTGTGTAGCCCCCTTCTCCTCCTGCCCTCAATCTTTCCCAGAATCAGGGTCTTTTCCAATGAGCCAGCTCTTCACATCAGGTGGCCAAAGTGTTGAGCTTCAGCTTCACCATCAGTCCTTCCAATGAATATTCAGGGTTGATTTCCTTTAGGATTGACTGGTTTCCATGGCAGCTTTCAGGCGATGGGTCCATAGCCCACTAAGGGAGGCAGTGCACTGGCTGGCTGTGATAGAAGCAAAGAGGCTGATGAGTGGCTGTCTCTGCAGTGCTGTCCAAAGCCTCAGTTAGACTCTTCTTTCCTGGGCAGTTAAGGCATAGGGGCCTTGAAACCATCACCACCTTCCCTCCCAATACCGTTCATTACTCCTGCAGACTTGGCTGTGGAAGGTTGGGCAGCCATGTGAAGGAGAGGCTACAGGGACTCAAAGTTCCATCTGGAATTGACTCTGGACCTATGTTAAGCATTCAACGTCCATTTTCACATCCCACTTTTTGAATTGAGTTATGACTTGTATGCAGTACAAAATATGATTATAGCTCAGTGAATTTTTATGTGTCCATACTCTGGTTCTATTCCTAGGTTGGGAAGATACCCTGGAGAAAGTATTCTTGGGCTTCCCTGGTGGCTCAGATGGTAAAGAATCCACCTGTAATATGGGAGACCTGGGTTCAATCCCTGGGTTGTAAAGATCCCCTGGAGGAGAGGATGGTAACCCACTCCAGTATTCTTGCCTGGAGAATCCCCATGGAAAGAGGAGCCTGGTGGGCTGCAGTCCATGGGCTCACAAAGAGTTAGATATGACTGAGCAAGTAAGCACAGCATAGCAGATCTGTGAAATTACCTCCTGGATCAAGACTGGGAATTGCCAGTATCCCCGAGCTGCCCTCACCAGTACCTGCTTTCTTGGCAAAGGGAGCTATTATTGTATCTTCTCTCACCTACATTAGTTTCTGCCTGTTTTTGGTCTTAATTTCAAAGGACTTATATAGTAAGTACTCTTGTGTCTACCTTATTTTGCTCAACAGCATGAGATACATCCATGGTTATATCAGTAGTTTATTTTTCATTGATATTTAGTATTTTGTTGTATGAATTATGTATGAAGTATTGTATGATTTATACTTTATTTTTTCATTTTATGATTGCTGAATTTGCTATTTCTAAGTTTTTTACTCTTATGAATAGCTTTGTTTAACTTAATGAAGCTATGAGCCATGCTGTGCAGGGCCACCCAAGACGGATGGGTCATGGCAGAGAGTTCTGACAAAATGAGGTCCACTGGAGAAGGAAATGGCAAACCACTCCAGTATTCTTGCCTCAAGAATCCCATGAACAATATGAAAAGAATACTGGCATGGGTAGCTATTTCCTTCTCCAGGGAATCTTCCCAACCCAAGGATCGAACCTGGCTCCTGAATTGCAGGAGGATTCAGGGAAACCCCAATCTTCTACTATTGGGTAAAAAAATTGACCAGAATTATGTCTGCCTCTATTTTCCTATGGATCAATTGGCTTTGACACACTACCTCACCTGGACATCTGGTTTCTGGATACTCACTGTTGATGGCCTTTTTGTCATTGACATATGTCTTAGTTTGGGATGCTATAACAAACACCAAAGACTTAGCAACTTAAGTAACAAATATTTATTTATCTTGGTTCTAGAGGCTCAAGATCAGAGTGCTGGCATGACCAAGTTCTTGGTGAGGGCTCTCCTCTTGTTATGTCCTCACATGGCCTTTTCTGGGAACAGGTTGAAGGAACAGAGTCATCACTTGTTTCTTCCTCTTTTTTATAAGGGCATTAAGCCCATCGTGGAGGCTCTATCCTCATGACCTAATCTAACCCTAATTATAGATACCTCCCAAAGGCCCCACCTCCAAATACTATCACACTGAGGGTTAGAGCATCAACATATGAATTTGGGAGGGGGAACACAACCCATTATGGTAATTCCTTCTGTCTTGCCTAGGTTAGTTAAATATCCTCATTGGCTTCTGCCATCCCAGAATCCTCTCATCTCCACTGATACTGGGGGAGGGGGCCTCCCCAGTATCCAGTTCCACCACAGCATCTCCTACTGTCAACCCTGGTCTAGAGAAGACAGCTACTATTGCTCTTCTCCAGAGAAGCTAGTACTCCTGTTCACCAGTGCATTCCTGGTGAAGAAATGTCTTCCAAGCCTTCCCAGCAAACATGACAATGTTTACCTGGCAGTTTATCTGGTCTCACAGTGTAACTCTATCCTAACATTGCCACATCCCTAACACTTTGAACTTTCTGACTCCTTCCCCAGTATCTAATCAGCTCTGGCACATCCACTTTGTTTGTTGTGACCATTGTTTGTCCTCCCTCTTCCCTCGTTCCTCAGCCTCAAGTTGCCATTCCAGTGGCAGGATAGTACTGCTAACCATGGGTCCTTACCAGGGCATGAAACCCTGAATCATAGGAAAGTGCTTCTAGATCAGTGAGTTCTCTTCTTCCACCCTTATATTTATCCCCATCACCCCTGACTATCCAACTATCCTAACTAAGGTAGGGGCAGTCTTGGTCTCAACCTGGGCCCTGCGCTGCCCATTCCCTTTTAAGGAATAAGTGAACAAGGAGAGGCCAGCTGGGAACCACTGTTTACAAAAAATTCTAGGGTCTCTCAGGGATCAACAAAGAGGAAACATTGGGTCCCTAAGAACTTGGAGGGGGTGGGTGGCCCTTGACAATATAATGAGGTAAGATGTGTCTAGGAGAAGGCCTTGACTGCCTTGCTGGATTCACCAGCCACAGGCCTGGACCAGAGCTCCTATTGTTGTTGTTGTTATTGAAACTCAACAATAAATTATGTCTGACTCTTTGTGACCCCACGGAGTGCAACATGCCAAGCTCCTCTGTCCTTTACTATCTCCCAGAGTTTGCTCAAATTCATATCCACTGAGTTGGTGATGTTCTTGACCTTCCCTGTATTCTGCTCCTTTTAGTTCCCTTGCAGATGGGACCGTGCAGGTGGGACCATTCCTCACTCATCCTGAGTATTCTTCATGCCCACCCTCTTATTGATCCCCCACAGACAGTCACCAAATCCATTCTGCCCTGGACTCTCACTTTAGTGGGTTCCCTCCCCTCCAACGCCAAGGCTGCCACCCCAACTCCAATGGCCTGCCCTCTTTAGCCTTCTGATGGCAAAGGCCCTGCCTCCAGTGCCCCACTGATCCCAGAACCTATCTTCCTCTCCCTACTGCTGCTGTTTCTCTGTCTCATGGCAGCTGAGAGCATACTGTCACATGATCAGAGGAGGGACATTTAGAATTTCAGAACTTTGTTGAACTCAGAGAGATGGTGAGCCATAGTTGGGCCCTGGGATTAAGCCTGCAGTAGGCCCCTTGCTGCTGCTGCTGCTAAGTCACTTCAGTCGTGTCCGACTCTGTGCGACCCCATAAACGGCAGCCTACCAGGCTCCTCTGTCCCTGGGATTCTCCAGGCAAGAACACTGGAGTGGGTTGCCATTTCCTTCTCTAGTGCATGAAAGTGAAAATGAAAGTGAAGTCGCTCAGTCATATCCAACTCTTAGCAACCCCATGGACTGCAGCCTACCATGGACTGCAGGCTCCTCCGTCCATGGGATTTTCCAGGCAAGAGTACTGGAGTGGAGTGCCATTGCCTTCTCCAGTAGGCCTCTTGAGGGCTGCCTATTTACTTGCCCCCCAGACAGACAACAGCTGCTTGAATGAGCCGCAAGAGGGCAACAGCTGCTCTATTCTCTAAACATCTTTGGTTTTTTCCCCCTTATGACAGAGATTTTACAGTCATAAATACGCAATTGTTTGTAGGACATTTTAAAAAGCCATGTGACTTTGAGGCAGTGACTGGGTCTTTGATCATTCCTCAGAGACTCTTCCCTCTCCTTCCTCCCTCTACGTTAGTGTGGCTACAGCTTCAAGAGTATGATGGGGACCCTCGTCCCTCTGCCCTGCCTGGGCCTTCTCACCTTTGGTATCTACTGCCCTGTGTTCCCTGCTGTATTTTGGTACAAAACTTGGGATCTACGTCTTATAGGCTAAACTGTGTCCTCCCCTAAATTCATATGTTGAAATTCTAAGTCTTAGTGCCTCATAAAGTAACCGTATTTGGAGATAGGGCCTTTGAAGAGGTGGTTAAGGGTAAATGTGGGGAGGAGGGGGCGTCATGAAGGTGGGTCCTAAACCAATCTGACTGGTGTCCTTATAAGAAGACGAAATTTGGATACGCAGAGAGACATCATGGATGCCCTCACTCAGAGGGAAGATCACATGAAGATACAGCCAGAAGGCATCCATGTGCAATCCAAGAAGAGAGGCCTCAGGAAAAACCACCCTGCTGACACTTAGGTCTCTGACTTCTAACCTCCAGAGCTGTGAGGAACTAAATTTCTGTTGCTTAAGTCACTCAGTCTGTGGTATTTCATGATGACCACTTGACAGACTAATAAGCTATGTCACTGTTAACATTTTTTGTTTTCTCACTCTTTCAGTCTGTCTGTCTCTCTCTCATTATATATATGTGTGTGTGTGTGTGTGTGTGTGTGTGTGTGTGTATACTATGAGTGAGTGAGTGAGTGAGTCAAGTCGCTCAGTCGTGTCTGACTCTTTGCAACCCCGTGGACTGAAGCCCACCAGGCTCCTCTGTCCCTGGGATTCTCCAGGCAAGAATACTGGAGTGGGGTGCCATTTCCTTCTCCAATGTGTATACTATATATATATATATATATACACACACATACACACACACGTACATATACATTACACAGTTATAATTTGATGTAGCTGTGTGTCCTGCCCTTTTCATAATTCTGTAACATATTTATCCCATATTATTAAAAATCTGACAGAATGTGATTTTTAATATTTATATATCTAAGTCTGTGGGTATACCATAATATATCAAAATTTCCAAATTTCTTGTTGTTGTTCAGTTGCTAAGTTGTATCTGACTCTGCAACCACATGGACTGCAGTATGCCAGGCTCCTCTGTCCTCCACTATCTCCTAAAGTTTGCTCAAACTCATCTCCATTGAGTCGATGATGCTATCTAACCATCTCATCCTCTGCTGCCCCCTTCTCCTTTTGCCTTCCATCTTTCCTGGCATCAGGGTCTTTTTGAATGAGTTGACTCTTTGCATCAGATGGCCAAAGTACTGGAGCTTCAGCTTGAGCATCAGCCCTTCCAGTGAATATTCAGGGTTGATTTCCTTTAGTTATCCTTGTTCTCCTTGTTGTCCAAGGGACTCTCAAGAGTCTTCTCCAACACCACAGTTCAAAAGCATCAATTCTTCGGCACTCAGCCTTCTTTATGGTCCAACTCTCACATCCCTATATGACTACTGGAAAAAACATAGCTTTGACAATACAGACATTTGTTGGCAAAGTCTCTGCTTTTTAATACACTGTCTAGGTTTTCTTCCAAGGAGCAAGCATCTTTTAATTTCATGGCTGCAGTCACTGTCCACAGTGATTTTGGAGGCCAAGAAAATAAAATCTGCCACTGCTTCCACTTTTCCCCCTTCTATGAAGTGATGGGACTTTGCCATGAAGTGATGGGACCAGATGCCATGATCTCAGTTTTTTTGAATGTTGAGTTTTAAGCCAGCTTTTTCACTCTTCTGTTTCACTTTCATCAAGAGACTCTTTAGTCCCTCTTCCCTTTCTGCCAATAGTGTGGTATCATGCGCATATGTGAGATTATTGATATTTCTCCCAGAAATCTTGATTCTGGCTTGTGCTTCATCCAGCCTGGCATTTCTCATAATGTACTCTACATATAAGTTAAATAAGCAGGGTGACAATATACAGCCTTGACGTACTCCTGATAGCTTACAGTGAATGGTGTCAGATTTGTAATCTCAGAAGATTTAGCTTCAGAACCAGGGACCAGGCTTGATCACTCATAGCAGAGTTCTATTAAAGTAAGAAAAGGGACAGAGAAAGCTTCTGACATAGACATAAGAAGGGGGCCAGAGAGTGCCCCCTTTGCTAGTCTTATCAAGGCCTTATATGCTTTTACCAGACCCACTCTCACAACATAAGTCTTAAGATAATGGGATTAGAACTAACAATAGAAAGATCTTACCAGACCCATGGGCTTCCCTGGTGGCTTAGATGGTAAAGCATCTGCCTGCAATGTGGAGACCCGGGTTTGATCCCTGGGTCAGGAAGATCCTCTGGAGAAGGAAATGGCAACCCACTCCAGGACTCTTGCCTGGAAAATTCCATGAATGGAGGAGACTGGTGGGCTATAAAGTTCATGGGGTTGAAAAGAGTCAGACATGACTGAACAACTTCACTTCACTCATCAGACCCACTCCCATAATATTTATTTTAATATAACAAGATTAGTTCTTGTTAAGGAGAAACATGTCCTTGAGCAAGATACATTGTTTTATTGACTAAGACAAAGCAGTGTAGATAAAATGTTTGTCCTTTTCTCCTCCTTGAGAGCCTCGGACCCCTTCCTCTTTCTCAAGGGCCCTGGACCCCTTCCTCCTCAAGGGCCCCAGACTCTTTATCAACCTACTTAGGAATTGACTCTCTTACTCCTTTCCCAATTTTGAACCAGTCCATTGTTCTATGTCCAGTTGTAACTGTTGTTTCTTGATCCACATACAAGTTTCTCAGGAGACAGGTAAAGTGGTCTGGTATACTCATCTCTTTAAGAATTTTCCATCATTTGTTTGATCCACACAGTCAAAGGCCTTAGTGTAGTCAACAAAGCAGATATTTTCCTAGAATTTCCTTGCTTTCTCCATGATCCATGATTGCCATATGCTGTCAGTTTGATCTCTGGTTCCTCTGCCTTTTCTACATCCAGCTTCAAATCTGGAAGTTCTTGGTTCACATACTGCTTAAGCCTAGCTTGAAGAATTTTGAGCATAGCCTTGTTGGCATGTGAAATGTGTGCAATTGCACAGTAGTTTCAACATTCTTTGGCATAGCCCTTCTTTGGGATTGGAATGAAAACTGACCTTCTCCAGTCCTGTGGCCACTGCTGAGTTTTCTAAATTTGCTGACATAATGAGTGCAGCATTTTAACAGCATCATCTTTTAGGATTTTTAAATTGCTCAAGTGGAATTCCGTCACCTGCACTACTGTTATTTATAGTAACGTTTCTCTGAGGCCCACTTAACTTCACACTCCAGGATGTCTGGCTCTAGGTGAGTGACCCAACCATCATGGTTATACCAGTCATTAAAACCTTTTTTTTTTTTTTTTGTATAGCATTCCCAAATTAGACAAGGTTATCCCAGTCATTAAAACCTTTTTTTTTGTATAGCATTCCTAAATTAGACAATATTAATTTGTTAACTTCTTTCTAATTCTTTTGCTATTTTAAGGGATGCTATTATAAACAGTTCCTTATATATGTTTATCTGCTTTTGTGATCATGCTTTAGGTGAAAATTCTAGAATTGGAATTGTATCAAAGCCATGAACATTCTCCAGACTGTTGATAGATTTTCTCAGATTGATTTTTAGAACAGTTATATAAATTTCCACTTCTGTTAATAAAGTATCAGTTCAGTTCAGTTGCTCAGTCGTCTCCGACTCTTTGCGACCCCATGAATTGCATCACGCCAGGCCTACCTGTCTATCACCAACTCCCGGAGTTCACCCAAACTCATGTGCATCAAGTCAGTGATGCCATCCAGCCATCTCATCCTCTGCTGTCCCCTTCTCCTCCTGCCCCCAATCCCTCCCAGCACCAGAGTCTTTTCCAATGAGTCAACTATTCACATGAGGTGGCCAAAGTACTGGAGTCTCAACTTCAGCATCAGTCCTTCCAATGAACACCCAGGACTGATCTCCTTTAGAATGGACTGGTTGGATCTCTTTGCAGTCCAAGGGACTCTCAAGAGTCTTCTCTAACACCACAGTTCAAAAGCATCAATTTTTCAGTGCTCGGCTTTCTTCACAGTCCAACTCTCATATCCATACATGGCCACTGGAAAAACCATAGCCTTGACTAGACAGACCTTTGTTGGCAAAGTAATGTCTCTGCTTTTGAATATGCTATCTAAGTTGGTCATAACTTTCCTTCCACGGAGTAAGCGTCTTTTAATTTCATGGCTGCAATCACCATCTGCAGTGATTTGGGAGCCCCCAAAATAAACTCTGACACTGTTTCCACTGTTTCCCCATCTACTTCCCATGAAGTGATGGGACCAGATGCCATGATCTTCGTTTTCTGGATGTTGAGCTTTAAGCCAACTTTTTCACTCTCCTCTTTCACTTTCATCAAGAGGGTTTTTAGTTCCTCTTCACTTTCTGCCATAAGGGTGGTGTCATTTGCATATCTGAGGTTATTGATATTTCTCCCGGCAATCTTGATTCCAGCTTGTGCTTCTTCCAGCCCAGCGTGTCTCATGATGTACTCTGCATATACGTTAATTAAGCAGGGTGACAATATACAGCCTTGACGTACTCCTTTTCCTATTTGGAATCAGTCTGTTGTTCCATGTCCAGTTCTAACTGTTGCTTCCTGGCCTGCATACAGATTGCTCAAGAGGCAGGTCAGGTGGTCTGGTATCCCCACCTCTTTCAGAATTTTCCACAGTTTATTATAAGGCAGCCCATATCATTACACCTTCACTAAAAGTAAACTATTACTTTATAACCATTGTATCTGACAAACAAGAAGGGTACCTAATAATTAATTTCATTTTCATTTCTTTGATTGCCAGTAAGGTGAAGCCTTTTTCATATTTAGTATTTTTCTTTTGTCTTTCCATGTAATCTGTTCATTACCTTTGCATAGTTTTTCCATGACTATTATTATAAAGATGTTCTCCTGAAAGTTCTACTGTTTCACGTTTCACATTTAGATCAGCAGTTCATCTTGGAATTTATTTTTGTGTAAGGTAAGACAGGGATCAACATTCACTTTTTTCTATTTGGATATCTAATTAAGGGTCCCCAATCTCTGGGCCCCAGACCAGTACCTCCTACCTCCTATGAGATCAACGGTGGTATTAGGTTAGCAGTAAAGTACACAATAAATGTAATGTGCTTGAATCATCCCTAAACCATCTCCCCACCCACCTCCCTATCCATGGAAAAATTGTTTTCAACGAAACCAATCCCTGGTACCAAAAGGGTTGCTGCTGCTGCTGCTAAGTCGCTTCAGTTGTGTTCGACTCTGTGCGACCCCATAGACGGCAACCCAACATGCTCCCCCATCCCTGGGATTCTCTAGGCAAGAATACTGCAGTGGGTTGCAATTTCCTTCTCCAAAGCATGAAAGTGAAAAGTCAAAGTGAAGTGGCTCAGTCGTGTCCGACTCTTAGAGACCCTGTGGACTGCAGCCCACCAGGCTCCTCCTTTCTTTAGTGTCCTGTAATATCACAAATCAGATTATCCATGTGGGTTTGTTCCTGGAATCTCTGTTCAGTTCTGTTGGTTAATTTGTCTGTCCTCATACAAATACGATACTCAGTTAATTATTGTAGCTTTATAATAGGTCTTGGTATCTCCTGGTATAAGCCATCCAGGATATGATTGTCCTGGTTATTCCTGGCCTTTGCATTTCCATATAAATTTCAGAAATAACATATTAATTTTCATGCACATATATGCATAAACCACTGAGGTTTTCATTGAGATTGTGTTGCCTCTATATATTTATTTTGGGAGAATAGATAGCTTCACAATATCGAGCCTTCCAGTTCATGATTCTGGCATATGTATCCATTTAATTTAGGTCTTCTTTTTTTTTAACATAGGTTTATTATTATTCAGGTATGGTAAGACCAACAGATTGGGAGATGACTGCCATTGAAAAGAGAGCTTGTAGCAGTTCCCAAGAGGAGGGAGCACCTCATGTGGAACCACAAGAGGAAGGCCCTGGGTTGGTCAGCAGGCAAAGGGAGCAGGTAAATGGGGAGCAAGAAACTTTATTGTGGTTTCTACTGGTGAGGGAGGTAAAGCAGATTGAACATGGCTAGTTTGAATAATTTTAGTGGGCTCTGGGTCATAGGGGCTGTCGCTAGTTGTCTAGTACTTGGCCCTGGTGTGATTAGGGCAGATGAACAGTGGCCCTAAGTGTGACAGCCCCATAGAGGAGATAATTAGTGACTGGGGGTATGGGCTTTGAATTGGTTGACTTGCTCTTGAAAGGTATGCTCCCAGGTGAGTTCTTGACTCTTTCTAGGAATTGACCAACCCTGGCAGGGGCAGTCCCTCCAGTGTCAGCAAGGCCCCAGATGTCAAAGCATCAAAACTATATAATGGGACTTCCCTGATGGTCCAGTGGTTAAGACTCCATGCTCCCAATGCAAGGGGCTTGGGCTCAATACCTGGGCAGGGAATTAGTTCCTGCATGCCATAACTAAATGTCCCACATGCTGCAAAAAAAGATGAATGATGCTGCAAGCTGCAACGAAGGCCTGACACAGTCAAATAAAATAAATAAAAATATATAGATTAAAAAAGACTATATATTAAAAAAATACATGAATACATTTCCTCCATTTCAGTACTGTTTTATAGTTCTCAGTGTGAAGTTTCAACACATTTAAAAAGATTTTAAGTGCTGCCTTTGCCCGCCTCAGCTCATCCCACTTAGGCTCTGACAGTCCAGGCTGCTTCCACCCTTCCCTGTGGATGCCCATCTCACTTCACCCAAGCTCAGACACTCTGGCTAAGGAGAGTTAGCACACATGCTGTTGTCATCTCTTTTAGACGCTAACATTTTTTGCCATGATCCAACCTCCCACCCTTTGCTACTGAAAGCCTTCTTCGCTATGCTTGGTTACTATTTTTTTCCAAACATATTCCAGAGTTAGTGACAGGTGTATCTGTAGAGCACTTAAAGGCCCATGTCTCCTTTTACTCTAGGAAAACGAGGCAGGAACCAGGATATGTTTTGCTGATCCCAGTACAGATTTTTCAGGTACAGATAGGTTCCCCTTTCGTGTAGTTCTGTAGCATATTGCACCATCCCAACTCATATTATATTTGAGCAGTTTTTGAGATCCCATTGACATGTAAGAATTGTATATTTTAAGTTGTACAATGTGATTTTTGAAATACATATACATTATGAAATGATTACTACCTTGCTTGGTTTCTTATCAGCTCAACCTGGACTGGGCTAGGTCCTGCCTAGACATCCTTCTTGCCCAGTTTAGGCTCTAACACCCACACCAGACCATCCTCACCACTACCCTGCTCATCCCTCACCCTCAGCTGTGTTGACTCTCTTTTATGGAGCTCAGGCTTCAAACCCCTGAGCTGGGTTACTGCACTTGTTGACTAGGGCTACCTTAACCAAGTACCATAAACTGGATGATTTCAATAACAAAAATTTGCTATCTCACAGTTCTGGAGACTCAAAGCCCCAAATCAAGGTATTGGCAAGGTTGGTTCCTTCTAAAAGTTGTGAGGGAGAATGTGTTCCATGGCTCTCTCCTTGGCCATCTTATCCCGCTGTATGTATCTCTGTATGTCCAAATTTACCATTTTCATTAAGACACTAGTCATACTGGATTAAGGCCCACTCTTCATCATCTCATCCTAACTTTATTACTTTGGTGAAGACTTTATCTCCAACTATGTTCACATTCTGATATACTAGGAATTAGAATTTAATCAGTCCAGTCCAGCTGCTATAACAAGATTCCATAGACTGGGTAGCTTAGAAACAGCAGAAGTTGATTTCTCAGTTTTGGAAGCTGGGAAGTCCAGGATCAAGGCAGGGGCAGATTCATTGTCTTATGAGGACCTATTTTCTAGTTCATAAATGGCCATCTTTCTCACATGGCAGTAGGGGAAGGGAGCTCTCTGGGGTCTCTCAGATTTAAGGGCACTAATCTCATTCACAAAGGCTCCACCCTCATGACCTAATCACCTGCCAAAGACCCTACTTCCACATACCACCACATTGTGGGGTTAGGATTTCACATATGAACTTTAGGGAGACACAAACCCTAAGTCTATAGCAGACTTTGACATATGAATTTTTGTAGGAAACAATTCAACTACAAGTTACTTCCCATTGCATGTAGCTGTCCTCCTTACTGTCATCAGATCCTGAAACATCTTGCCAGACCTCCCTGCATGAATATCCTCAACATCTTCCCAGGTCTAAAAAGCTGGGCCAACTGCTACTAACCACCCCCTGCCCCTGAAATTGCTCTCCTGGCCTTACCTGGACTCTGACACCCTACATCAAGCCCCTGACACCATCCCCCACGTGGATGCTCTTCCCACCCTGCCCTCAGCTGACACCACATAATATAGGATCACAAAAGCTCCTCCAACACAAACACCTACATTGCTTGGCCTCCACTAACAGCCTCTGGACTGAACTGGTCAGTGAGAGAAGAGAAAGTAGAAACCTGGTCATTTTGGGTAGCCCTTTACTCCTTGTTCACGTTTCCAGTTCTTCTAGTTTCTTTAAATATACCAAAGAAGGACTTTGCTGGTGCTCCAGGGGCCAAGACTCCAAGATCACCATGCAGGGAGCCCAGGTTCAGTTCCGGGTCAGGGAACTAGATCCCATATGCCATAACAAAGACTCTCATGCTGCAACAAAGAGCAAAGATCCTGTGTGTTGTAACTAAGACCCAGTGCGGGCAAATAAATAAATCAGTATTTTTAAAAACTCAGTCAAAAATTATATATCGAAGAGATCAATTTTACTTTCTAGATCTACAAAATGAGTGGAAGAATACATTTCTTCTTCGAACTAAAGCAGACATTTCCAATATCTGAGGCCTTTGGAGATTTGGTTTTGCCATTTGTTTCTGCTATCTCTCACTCAGAGTGTTTTTTTTCTTCTTAATTGTCACGTCACGTTTATTGACGATTTACATGTAGGAGAAGGCTGGAAATCCTGCAATCAGAGTGGCTTCCTGTAGGTGCAAAACTAGATGACCTCCCTACTTCGGTGACAAAAACCTTCCATCAGGAGAGCTGCAGTGGCCACAAAAGCTCTCCAACGGGCAGATATGAGCAGCAGTGAGCCTAAAAACAAAAATAAACACACATCCAGGGCCCAGAGGTTGGAGAGAAAGGGGTGAGTCAGAATCACATTCAGTAAAACAAAATAAAAACTCCTCATGTTTCCAGTTATGGCAAAACAGCAAATGATAAAAGCAGTTTATGAAACAGTATATCAATGCTATGGGGTGCTCCAGGCCCTTCACATGAAACTGTGTAGTAGGAGTTGGGTTCAAAGGGATCCCTGAAATCATGACTCACAGAAAGTCTGAAAGCCAATGTTTTTGGAATTTTTCCTCTTCCTTTGGGGATCCTAGTAAAAGCTGAACCCCTAAGAAATGCAGAGAGGGTGCCCTGACATGACAAGGGAGGTCGTGGGCCAGAGGAGGCTGTCTGGCTAGATTCAGTGGTCACAGGCCCAGCCCAGATCTCTTAACCTTCCCTGTATTCTGCTCCCTTTGGTTCCCTTACAGGTCACACTACCCTCCCTCACTCATCCTGAGTGCCCCTCACGCCCTCTCTCTTATTGATCATCCACAGACAGTCACCAAATCCATTCTGCCCTGGACTCCCACTTTATTGGGTCCCCACCCCTCCAACCCCAAGGCTGCCACCCCAACTCCAATGGCCGGCCCTCCTTAGCCTTCTGATGGCGAAGGCCCTGCCTCCAGTGCCCCACTGAGCCCTGAGCCTCTCTTCCTCTCCCTACTGCTGCTGTTTCTGTCTCATGGCAGCTGAGGGCACATAGGCCCCACACGGCCAATATGGGACAATAGGAAACTCTGCTGTGAAACAGAGACTTTCACAACACTGCTCCTCTAGGACACAACCACTTGTCCTAGCAAAATATTTGGGAATTTTGAAAGTTCTGCCTTGGGAATAAGGCCTACAGTAGTATCTGCTCTTCTGTCTGAGGGGATACAATATTCCTTCCTCAGACTAAGGGCTATTACTGAATAAACCACCAGGGGGCAAAGATGCTCTATTTAATTCTGATTGCCTCATTATAAAAGTGGGGAACATTTGGAAAATATATATAAACCAATAGTAGAAAATAAAAACCATCTGATACCCTGTATGTCAGATAACCATTCAGAGCATCATGGCATTTTGTTTACGTTATTTTTCCAAACTACTTAAACACAAATAAAATTTAAATGGAACATTTATCCACATACTATCTTGTTTCTACGTTGAAATCAAATCTTGTAAAGATCTTTCCAAGGTGTTATTTATTCTTCTATGGCATTACTTTCTCATATTTAATTATTGCAAAACACATGGACAGTATACTTCATTGTGGTTCAATTTCTGTGTGTAAAGAGGAAAAAGAAAGTTCCCTCTGCCCTTCTAGATTCTTGACTGAGACTCCCCCTCCCCTCCATAATAAAAGACAAATATGCAGGAGAAAAACAAACACGTTTAAAAACATAGATACCTCCTGCATACACAGGAGAGACCTAGGAAAACTGAGTAACTCGCCCAAATGGCCCAAACTACCACATTAAATAACAACTCCAGCTAAAGACAAAAGGAGATGTTGGGAGTGGGGGGCCGTTACAGGAGGGAACCAGGAAAGAAATAGTAAACAAGGGTAAAGCTGTGATGCAGACTAAAGTCTTTCTCCATTGATAAGAGTTTCAGGAGACAAAGTCATCCATCCCCCACCCCCTCTTTTTGGGAGCAGGAGACACACTTACAAATGGAGATTTCCAGAAGTGTAAAGGTATTTTATAAAAGAGGAACTTCTACTTGGTTTTCAGAGCTTCTCCTCTGTCTGTAGCATCTCAGAACTAACCAGACCCAAATGATCAATATGCCAAAGGGGCATATTTTGGTGTGGCAAGCTCTGCTCTCCCTTCAATACCATTGATAAGCCCTTTAGTTTAGGGGATCAATGACCAGAAGAGGAATTGCTGGCTCAAAGGCAAGCCAACCAATCCTTTTAGGTTTGGACACCTATTGCCAAGTTGCTTTCCAGAAAGACAACTCTACTCTCTCTCAAAGTGTGAGAGAATGGTGCTGTGATCTTGTCATTTGCAACACTGGTCCTATCTTTTGAAGTCTTTGCCAATTTGACGGGCAGCATATTTCTTCACAGGTGTTTTAAACTGTGCCTTGTCAATCAAATGTAAAAGAAATATTTACTGAGCATTGATTCATTGTCATACCTGGTACACACTGGGAACCCCAAAGAGAGTAAGACAGATACCATGCCACTCTCCCCAGTCTCAGGTTCTAGGGAGATGTGCTGTGCTCAGTCGCTCAGTCATGTCTGACTCTTCGCTACCCCATGCACTGTAGCCAGCTAGGCTTCTCTGTCCATGGGATTTCCCCATTTCCTCCTCCAGGGGATCTTCTCAACCCAGGTATCAAACCCACATCTTTTGTGTCTCCTGCATTGGCAGGCAGGTTCTTTACCACAAGCACCACCTGGGAAGCCCAAAGTTAAACATTTCCCCCTCTAAATGATCATTGGCTACTCATTTCCTCTTTTGTGAACTGGGGTGGGATGGGGGATAGGGGGTAAAGGGTAGCTGATGATAAAAAGAAAACCACAGGCCAAAATACTGGAGTAGGTAGTCTTTCCCTTCTCCAGAGCATCTTCTCAACCCAGGGATCAAACCCAGGTCTCCCGAATTGCAGACGGATTCTTTTCCAGCTGAGCCACATGAGAAGCCCAAGAATACAGGAGTGGGTAGACCCAAGAATCAAACCGGGTTCTCCTGCATTGCAGGCGGATTCTTTACCAATTGAGCTATCAGGGAAGCCCCAAAGCTCATGAAAACAAACCTAGATTTAATACATGATCCAACTGTTGTTTCAATTTCTCCCAGAAATGTAATCTTAATAAACATGTCTGGAATTACCAATAAGGTAATCTGTCTCATAAACCCTCTCTATCACCTACAGGACGAAAAGGCCATCTGCATGAAAAAACAAAACAAAACAAAACAAAAACAAAAACAAAAAACCACCTTCCCTTTCCTCGCTCCTGTAATCACCCGATAGATATCCTACATCTTGAAAAGGACAAATTCAAAGCCCCCGCCATTCTCTCTGGGCTGTCAACTGCAATGCTCACCTGGCCTTGCACTAAGAGGTGGCCCGTCTGTTGCCTATTTCACCAGGAAAGCAGATACTAATGCAGCAGACACAATTAAGGGTCGTTCTCTCCGCTCCACTGCACGGCGCGCGCGTGTGCGGTGGGGGGGTGGGGGGGCGCTGGGGGTAGGGGGGCGCGGCGCGCGTGCATGCACCAAGATAAACCACTGCTTGTGATAAGGATCACGCAGAAGCAATCAGCCCAAGTCCCTGAGCAGAAGCCCTGTCCACCATCCTTAAGCGGAGTCACAGAGAGGAGGCTTCAAGCCCGAAAATCTGTAATGACAGTGCTCAGTCTTATTTTAGAAAACGTGAAATGAGGAAGCCTTTGGCTTCCAAAATTCCTCCCGTACAACCCTTCTTGTCACTATTTTCCTGAATTCCTGAGTAGCCAGGAGACAAGGTGAGTTCTGGAGGGTTAACTTAACCTTCTAGTTTCCTCAGCAATTCATCATATTTAGGATCAGCTCTTTCATCCTAGACTGGCATTTGGTCTGTAAAAGTATTGGTGGAGAACATGCTTTTTCACATGTATAGTTTTTTTGGTTTTTTGTGTTTTTTTTACTTGCTGAAAAACAACTTCAAAGCGACATCAAAAGAAATAGTTGTATTGGGTGAGAAGCAAAAGAAGGCTAAAATCTCATCCCACTCATGCAGCTAGTGCAGTCATTTTTCTCACTCTTTTTCCTTTGGGACTTGCCATCTGAATAACAGTAGCATCTAACACAGAAGATTTGGATACAAGTTTCATTTGGTGGTAGCATCAAAGATAAACAAAGCCAGACACTAAAGTGGTCAGGACAGATTTTAATCAGTAACATACTATTGCAACACAGAAAATATTCCAGTGTGAACTTTGATTTGTACAGAAGTGACTGGATGTTTTTAAAGGGAAAATAAAGGAATAAGGAAGGAAGCGAAGGTTCAGTAGAGTCAGGGAAGTGAAAAATTACAAAAAGTGGAAAGTTGTTTGAGAGGAGTCAGTGTGAAACCCATCTGGGTTTATTAACTGGTGCCTGTCAATATTTAGGTCCTCCCCTCCCACAGAACCTGGGAGAAGGAGACCCTATGTTCTGCTGCTGCCTGGAAGAAACAGTAAATTATTTTGGCTGCCTTGAGTTTTCTAACACAGGCACTTTGAAGGGGACTAAGATCATCCTTGGGAGGAGACCCTGAGCTGTTAGAAACTATTTTAGTGTTTGCTCACATCTTAATTGACCAAGATTGAGGCTTAAATGAGAAGAGGGCTCAGAGGAGACTAGCTAGAGTTTGGTTGAGGAGAGCACCTTTGTCAGCAGACTACAAGGCTCCGGTGGTATGTGACGCCAATCACAAGCCCACAGGGTAGAGCAGAGGGGATCTCATAGGCCAAGATGGATGGAACTGCCTTGTGTGGGACAGGAGAGCAGGGAGTGAGCCACCCACAGTGTGGACTCTTTCTTTCCTCTCAGTTCTGTCTACTCATGCATACAAAACAAAGTTCTGTTCTGGTGAGATTGAACCTGCAAGACAACTTTCACAGGGAGCAAGAATTTAGACAACAGTGGCCAGCCTGCAAAATGTGTATTGGAGAGAGACCAGATGCTCCTTCCTTTGTGCCCTGCTGTCCTGAAGACAGCTTGTGGATGATTTACATTAATATATGCCCATATAGCACTCAGGGACTTTGCTCTGCCCTCCTGGAAAACTCCCAGTTCCTGCCCCCACTGCCAGCAATGTGGGGCCTTGGAGAGTATAGGGTCAACAACTATTGGTCCTTTGTGTCACATGCAGACAGCATGTCAGTATTTTCCAGGCTAGCTTTTGGGGTGGGGATGGAGTTGTGGGTGGGGTAGACATGCCTTCCTGAACTCGTGCTCAGGAGCTCTGCTTGAAGAGTGGCTCAAGACTGTATGTATTTCAGAGTTCTCCAGGAGATTTAAGCTTCCAGGCTTCCAGATATGGAGGTTTCGAGGTTCCAAGAGCTTCCTTGACTAGGCTCAGAACTCCTACAGTATCGCCCACCACCACCACCACATTCTATAGGTCAAGGCCAAGTCACAGACCAGCTCAGATTCAAGAGGGTTGAGAAATAGACTCCACTTTTTAATGGAAAGACTGGCATAGTCCCAGTGCAAAGGGCTGCACATCTAGCAATGGAAGGAACTGTTGGAACCTTCTTTGCAATTAACTGACCAAGCTACCTAGAATCAATATTTCACCATTCCAGGTGCTAGGGAATTGTTATGGAGTACTTGGCATGCAAGGATTCACAACTCCTCCTTTAGCCATTTTATTTATTTATTTATTTATTTTTATTCTTTTAATTATTTTTTTATTCTACATTATAATACTGTATTTGTTTTGCCATACATTGACATGAATCAGCCACAGATGAACACAATCTCCCAATGCCAAAGCCCCCTCCCACCTCCCACCCCATATCATCTCCCTGGATCCTCCCGTGCACCAGCCCCAAGCATCCTGTATCCTGTATTGAACATAGACTGGTGGTTCATTTCTTACATGATAGTATGCATGTTTCAATGCCATTCTCCCAAATCATCCCACCCTCTCCCTCTCCCTCAGAGTCCAAAAGTCCGTTCTATACCTCTGTGTCTCTTTTGTTGTCTCACATAGAGGGTCATCATTACTATCTTTCTAAATTCCATATATATGTGTCAGTATACTGTATTGGTGTTTTTCTTTCTGGCTTACTTCACTCTGTATAATCGGCTCCAGTTTCATCCATCTCATTAGAACTGATTCAAATTTATTCTTTTTAAGGGCTGAGTAATACTCCATTGTGTATATGTACCACAGCTTTCTTATCCATTCATCTGCTGATGGACATCTAGGTTGTTTCCAAGTCCTGGCTATTATAAACAGTGCTGCAATGAACATTGGGGTACATGTGTCTCTTTTGATTTAAAAGGTCATCCAAATGATCCTCTCTGAAAATAGTGGCTTGCCATGGTTAATAACTGATTATCATGGTTAAATAGTATGTTCAAGAAGCAGGCCATGGGCTGGAATTGCACAGTACCATCAGTCATACATAGATATGTCAATGATCATTCTTGCTTTTATGCAGCAGAATCCACTCAGCTAGTTTAAATTAGCAAATATGTATTATAGATATATTAGGTTCTAATCTGTGGGAAAGATAGTGGAACAGACTCTAGGTTGGGCTTCTTGGACCAACTCTGGTGGAGAGGCGAGGGAGAACTTAGAAATCACTAGCATGAGATTGGCAGAACCTAAGTTATATGTCTAAAACTTAGCAAGGGAAGCTAGGAAAAGTAGGGGTTTTAGTGAGGGAGGCGGGCATACAGTTCTATGGGTTTTAATAGTCTCTTTATACAGTAGTTTTGTCACTCCCCAAAGAACTCCCTTCTACAATCCCTTTATATTGATACCCTCCCCTAGCAATATACTGTGGCACCCACTGATCTCTTCATAAGTCTAGTTCTATCTTTTCAAGAAAGTCATATAAACGGAATCATATAGTATGCAACTTTAGTGACTAGCTTCTTTCACTCAGCACACCTTTGCAGTTCATGCAACTTGTTAAGTATATTGATAATTCATTCCTTTCTATTGCTGTATCTCAGTGTATGAAAGTACCAGTGTTTGCTTATCCATTCACTGGTTTCCAGTTTCTAGTTTCTGGCAATGATGAATTGAGCTGCTATATGTGTGTACAAGTTTTTGTGGGAACATATGTTTTCAGTTCACTTGGGTAAATATTTACCCAAGAGATAAATGATGGGATTGATGGTGGGATTGATGAGTCGTGTGGTGCATGCATGCTAAGCTGCTTCAGTCATGTCCAACTATTTGCAACCCTATGGGTAGTAGCCTGCCAGGCTCCTCTGTCCATGGGATTCTCCAGGCAGGAATACTGGAGTGGGTTACCATTTCCTTCTCCAGGGAATCTTCCAACCCAGGGATTGAACCTGGGTCTCTTATGTCTTCTGCATTGGCATGTGGGTTCTTTACCACTAGCGCCACCTGGGAAGCCATGTGGTAAGTGTATGGTTAACTCTATAAGAAACCGCCAAACTGTTTTCCTGAGTGGCTGTACCATTTTGCATTCCCTCCAGCAATATATGAGAGTTCTGGTTGTTCTCACTAGCATTTGGTAGTGTCAGTATTTTTAATTTCAGCCATTATAACAGGTGCTGCTGTGGACTTTTCTGTGTGTGTGTGTCCCCAAAATGTACATACTGAAACCCTAATCCCCACTGTCTGGTATTAAGAGGTGGGGCCTTTGGAGGGTAATTAAGTCTTGAGAGGGGAGCCCTTTTGATGGGATTAGTGTCCTTATACAGAGAAGGCAATGGCGGCCCACTCCAGCACTCTTGCCTGGAAAATCCCATGGACGGAGGAGCCTGGTGGGCTGCAGTCCATGAGGTCGCTAAGAGTCTAACACAACTGAAACAACTTAGCAGCAGCAGTGTCCTTATAAGAAGAGGTAGGAGAGAACTGGCTTTCGCTCGCTGCTCTCTGCTATGTGAGGCTATAATGAGAAGATGACCATCTTCTCCATAGAGGTATTTAATAGTGGTCTGAATTTGCATAGGAATTGTTGAACATCTTTTCATGTGCTTATTTTCCATCTGTATATTCCTCTTTGTGAAGTATCTGTTTGAGTCTTTTGCTCACGTTTAAATTGCATTGTTGTACTGTTGTATTGTACTGTTGTTCTTTATAATATTTTGAGTGAGTCCTTTGCCAGATATGTGATTTGCAATATTTTCTCTTGGTCTGTATCTGTTGTGAGAGACAATTCACCACGGGCCATGTATGTCCCTGCTGGGTGAGGCCCTAACCATGCTTTACCTTGGCCATCTCTCACCCTGAGGGATGTGCTGTCTCACCCCAGAAAGAACAGGCTCGCTCCTGCTTATTATGAAAGAAACAAGGGACTTCCCTGGTGGTTCAGTGGTTAAGAATCAGCCTTCCACTGCAGGGGAAATGGCTTCAATCCCTGGTCAGGGAACTAAGATCCCACATGCCATGGAGCAACTAAGCCTGTGCACCACAGCTAGAGAGTCCTGCCACAACAAAAAATTCCACATGATGTAATGAAGATCCAACATGCCACATCTAAGAACTGACTCAGCCAAATAAATAAACAAAAATTTTAAAACAGAAAGCAGTGACTCTGCCAAACTCAGCACTGCCTCTTGTAACACAGTCCACTGTGTGTACAGGCACCCATGGTGGACCCTTTGCATCACCCCCTGGGACTTGGGTGCATGAGGCTGGCACAAGCATCACACGAACACTGCTTCTACTTTTGCAGTTAATAATAAAGTGCTTTGTCTGATTCTATAGCCTTGTGTCTTCTTTCAGCATCCATGTGAAGTGAAGTCGCTCAGTCGTGTCCGACTCTTTGTGACCCCATGGGCTGTAGCCTATCAGGCTCCTCTGTCCATGGGATTTTCCAGGCAATAGTCCTGGAGTGGATTGCCATTTCCTTCTCCAGGGGATCTTCCCAACCCAGGGATCGAACTCAGGTCTCCAACATTGTAGACGCTTTACCGTCTGAGCCACCAGGTAAGTCAGCATCCATGAAACATGTACATATAACAGGTTAACTTGCTCATTTGTAACTAGGATAAAATCTCAGATCCTGCACAGTACTTGACAGCTTTGGAGATAAGGGTGGGAGGCTGACAGAGACAAGGATTTCTGGAAGATAAAAGATAAGGGCACACAAGCCAGCTTAGAGAATATGAGAACACTTCTTGGGATCTAGTAGAGAATGCTCTTGCCCAAATGGTGAGCAAGTGAGAATGAATTAAAGATCCCACACTGTCCTACCTGTTAATGAACTGTTGACTAAAAAAGATGTACAACTTGAGAGTTGTGAGTTAAGTTTTATTTGGGGTAAAATGAGGACTGCAGCCCAGGAGGCAGCATCTTGTTAGACCTCTCGGCCTCTTTCAGGGAACCATCGCCCAAATAATCTCCAGGACTCGGACTCGATGCAAACTGCAAGAGGATTTATTAGGCCGGCGCGCCGGGTTCAATCACCACCAGGGGAGAACGAACCCCGAACATTTGTTACAGAGCAGTTTTTAAGCACAAAAACCACAAACGGGTACAGCTAGGGTGGAGCGACCTGATTGGTGTACAGGTCTTGACATTTTCAGGGATAGGTTTATTTGTTATCAGGTCGACATGGCTGGACGAGCTGTATTTTTACTGTTAACCCGTTCTCTGGAAAATAATTTCCTGGAATGGTTTTTGAGATAAACATCCCCTGGAGGCTGCATGCCTTAGATATGAGCCCCTTACACATTCTTGAGATAAAGGTTTGTCTTAAGATTAACAGGAGGGCCTGTTTCCCTAAGGCTCTAGTTAAACTTTAACCTTTATTTTTACCCACCGTTCCTCTCAATCTCAGATAGCTCTGAGAGCCTGCTCCAAAGCAGCAGTGGGGGAAAGTCAATATATAAGGTTTTGGTGAAGAGGGAGTTCAATACCATGAAGCACTCATTTTACAAAAGGTTTTTGTTAGTCATGAGGGTCTGATGGCACCATGAAGGGATTTAGTGCTTCTCCAGATATGAGGAGATGCAAGGATTGAGATCATATACTCTGTTCCTAAAAACATCCAGCTATCTAAAGACCCACCAGATTTCCTGGAGCACAGAGTGCCTCATCCCACCCTGAACTCCCTCAGGGGTTGTGAAGGTCAACAGCTATAGCAGCACGGGGCTCAATCTCCATAGAGGCAGATGGCAAATGCCTTTGTTGTTCAGTCGTTGGCAATGCTCTTGGTAAGTGCCAATTTGTAGTTGACATGGCCCCTTTGTGGTCATAAATCTGACCATACTTTGGGGGGCATTTCATGACCACTTTGTCCCACGTTGCTGGGAAGTCTCATACCCAGTTTGAAGAAGGTTTTTGTTGATAAGACACTCAATGTGCTGTTACTGGACTAGGTCTTAATAGTCAAAGATCTCTGGACACCTGTCTTCTAGTTATGGTCCAGAAAAGTATTCCCTCTTGTTGCATCTTTTCGTACCTAGACTTACACTATTACAATCATTCATCATATATCAAGCTATATATTTGATCAACTGCTTCAAGTCTAGTCATCATTTTCACTGGAGGCTCAGTCACACACTTGGTAATACAATAATAATCTTGTGAAACAAACAAAATACAAATGGAATCAGTTCAGTTCAGTCGCTCAGTCATGTCTGACTCTTTGCAATCTCATGAATCACGTCATGCCAGGCCTCCCTGTCCATCACCAACTCCCGGAATTCACCCAAACTCATGTGCATCAAGTCGGTGATGCCATCCAGCCATCTCATCCACTGTCGTCCCCTTCTCCTCCTGCTCCCAATCCTTCCCAGCATCAAGGTATTTTCCAGTGAGTCAACTCTTCACATGAGGTGTCCAAAGTACTGGAGTCTCAGCCTCAGCATCAGTCCTTCCAATGAACACCAGGACTGGTCTCCTTTAGGATGGACTGGTTGGATCTCCTTGCAGTCCAAGGGACTCTCAAGAGTCTTCTCCAACACCACAGTTCAAAAGCATCAATTCTTCAGTGCTCAGCTTTCTTCACAGTCCAACTCTCACATCCATACATGACCACAGGAAAAACCATAGCCTTGACTAGACGGACCTTAGTCGGCAAAGTAATGTCTCTGCTTTTGAATATGCTATCTAGGTTGGTCATAACTTTCCTTCCCAGGAGTAAGTGTCTTTTAATTTCATGGCTGCAGTCACCATCTGCAGTGATTTTGGAGCCCCCAAAATAAACTCTGACACTGCTTCCACTGTTTCCCCATCTATTTCCCATGAAGTGATGGGAACAGATGCCATGATCTTCGTTTTCTGAATGTTGGGCTTTAAGCCAACTTTTCACTCTCCTCTTTCACTTTCATCAAGAGGCCTTTTAGTTCCTCTTCACTTTCTGCCATAAGGGTGGTGTCATCTTAGTGGAATTAAAAGTAAATATTTTAGCCATGAGCCTTCCACACCAGTTTTTTTTTTTTTTAAAGATCGTCAAGACTTAAAGCAGAAATCTGATTTTTCATGTGTTTCAAATGTGATACATTAAAGGATTTACCAGGTATGAAAATATAGCATTCAGTTTGATTATAGCACATATATCTCCCTGAGATGCTATAAGGTGTCAAGGGCCTTGCAGTTGTGTAGCAATGCATTTCTCATCTTAGATATCTCAGAATTCAATAGGCTAATAGCCCAATTCGGCTAATAGCCCAATCCGGTCCCATCAATTCATGGGAAATAGATGGGGAAACAGTGAAAACAGTGTCAGAGTTTATTTTGGGGGTTCCAAAATCACTGCAGATGGTGACTGCAGCCATGAAATTAAAAGACGCTTACTCCTGGGAAGAAAAGTTATGACCAACTTAGATAGCATATTCAAAAGCAGAGACATTACTTTGCCGACGAAGGTCCATCTAGTCAAGGCTATGGTTTTTCCTGTGGTCATGTATGGATGTGAGAGTTGGACTGTGAAGAAGGCTGAGCACCGAAGAATTGATGCTTTTGAACTGTGGTGTTGGAGAAGACTCTTGAGAATCCCTTGGACTGCAAAGAGATCCAACCAATCCATTCTGAAGGAGATCAGCCCTGGGATTTCTTTGGAAGGAATGATGCTAAAGCTGAAACTCCAATACTTTGGCCACCTCATGCAAAGAGCTGACTCATTGGAAAAGACTCTGATGCTGGGAGGGATTGGGGTCAGTTGGAGAAGGGGGATGACAGAAGATGAGATGGCTAAATGGCATCATTGACTCGATGTACCTGAGTCTGAGCGAACTCTGGGAGTCGGTGATGGACAGGGAGGCCTGGCGTGCTGTGATTCATGGAGTCCCGGAGAGTCAGACATGACTGAGCGACTGACTGAACTGAACTGAATAGCCCAGTTACTATCATTTAAAGCTTATGAAAGTTGTTAAGGCTTAGAAATGGTCAGTTACATCCTCCAACCTCATTGAAGGCACACACACACACACACACAAGCTGCTAAACTGTCATACCAGTAGAATACAGATCTTTGCCCCATTGGGATCATACCAATGGTAGATTGGTTAGGGTTACCTTTAATTTGTTAACATGTATGACCTTAAATTCATGGGAATCCCAGGCTACACCTTTATATCCATCCCTGTAGATGTGAAGGCCATAAATTCAGTTCAGTTCAGTTCAGTCGCTCAGTCGTGTCTGACTCTTTGTGACCCCATGAATTACAGCACACCAGGCCTCCCTGTTCATCACCATCTCTCAGAGTTCACTCAGACTCATGTCCATCGAGTCTGTGATGCCATCCAGCCATTTCATCCTTGGTCATCCCCTTCTCCTCCTTCCCCAATCCCCCCCATCATCAGAGTCTTTTCCACTGAGTCAACTCTTCACATGAGGTGGCCAAAGTACTGAAATTTCAGCTTTAGCATCATTCCTTCCAAAGAAATCCCAGGGTTGATCTACTTCAGAATGGACTGGTTGGATGTCCTTGCAGTCCAAGGGACTCTCAAGAGTCTTCTCCAACACCACAGTTCAAAAGCATCAATTCTTCGGTGCTCAGCCTTCTTCACAGCCCAGCTCTCACATCCATACATGACCACAGGAAAAACCATAGCCTTGACTAGACGGACCTTAGTTGGCAAAGTAATGTCTCTGCTTTTGAATATGCTATCTAGGTTGGTCATAACTTTTCTTCCAGGGAGTAAGTGTCTTTTAATTTCATGGCTGCAGTCACCATCTGCAGTGATTTTGGAGCCCCCAAAATAAAGTCTGACACTGTTTCCACTGTTTCCCCATCTATTTCCCATGAAGTGATGGGACCGGATGCCATGATCTTTGTTTTCTGAATGTTGAGCTTTAAGCCAACTTTTTCACTCTACTCTCTCACCTTCATCAAGGCCCTTTAGCTCCTCTTCACTTTCTGCCATAAGGGTGGTGTCATCTGTATATTTGAGGTTATTGATATTTCTCCCGGCAATCTTGATCCCAGCTTGTGTTTCTTCCAGCCCAGCATTTCTCATGATGTACTCTGCATATAAGTTAAATAAGCAGGGTGACAATATACAGCCTTGACGCACTCCTTTTCCTATTAGGAACCAGTCTGTTGTTCCATGTCCAGTTCTAACTGTTGCTTCCTGACCTGCATACAGATTGCTCAAGAGGCAGGTCAGATGGTCTGGTATCCCCATCTCTTTCAGAATTTTCCACAGTTTATTGTGATCCACACAGTCAAAGGCTTTGGCATAATCAATAAAGCAGAAATAGATGTTTTTCTGGAACTCTCTTGCTTTTTCCATGATCCAGCGGATGTTGGCAATTTGATCTCTGGTTCCTCTGCCTTTTCTACCAGCTTGAACATCAGGGAGTTCACGGTTCACGTATTGCTGAAGCCTGACTTGGAGAATTTTGAGCATTACTTTACTAGCATGTGAGATTAGTTCCACAAATCCACTGAGTTCCATACCAGTCACTCTCTCTAAGGGTAATAATAGACATAGTTCATAAAGCACCCAGGCTTGTCTCATGATTACCAGGTTGATTATTTTTAGTATGATTTAACCCTTCCCAACATAAAGGAGCTTTTAAATGACCATAGCCTGATATTAACCATGTAGATCCATCCCATAATTGTGGGAATTTTCCTTTTCATAGATGAGAGGTTAATTTTTTAAATTGAGACTTAGCTCATCACTCTGACCGAGTTTAAGTGACACTAAGAGAAAAAAATAAATCTATGGCCAGCACCCCCAGAGCAGGTATTATTAATTGGCCAGGTGAGAGAATCCCATCTAGTAATATCATGAAGATAGAACAGGATTGAACATTCATCTAAAATAAATTTCCTAGTGGGTATCCCTAGAGAACAAAAATCTACCAAGGTAACCCAGAAGTACTAGACACAGGTAATTGGCCATAACCAAACAATTGAATTGAGTTTTACTTTTTTTTAAGGCCAATTAGATTAGAGTTCATTTACAAACTGATCTCAGCAATCAGCAATATTATCAAAAGAAACAAAGACATGCACTGAGACATACATACATCCAAGCAGACACAAGAGATCCTATAGCTTTGTTTTCCAAACTTAGTTATGCATAAAAATGGTTGGAGTAAGATTTTAAAAGGCTTTGTTCCCTTTTTTGTTCCTTTTAGTTTCAGGAATTAGATATGGTCTAGATCCAGAGAGATCTGGTCTAAAGGTATAGGAAGAGTTATTTCCTCAGGGCAAGAATTCTTAAAGAGATAATTTTTCTTCAAGCTTTCTCTGGAGTGTAAAGAATATTGTGACCACATTGTCAAAAATTGTATTTTTTTTTGTGTAACCATAGTTTTATAGCCAAAATTTAGACCAGATAGTGCTCAACTTGGCCCTGATAACAAGGGCAGATTGGTCCCAGCAGGGATTGTCCCTCTGGGGAAGTAGGGGTCTTGGTTTGATCAGCCCCAGGCTGTTGACTACAGGAGGAAGTCCTGGACATAATGGAACTTCAGTTCATTTTCCTATCCTATGTCAATAAAGATCTAATAGTTTCAGGTCATTTTTCTTGTCATTTTATCATAGCTATAGATTGACCAATCATTTAAAAATATTTTCCCAAGGGGGTCCTCAGGTCGGGTGTGGAACCTTAATTCACATATTAACTCGAACAGTTTGTACCAGATATCTGTGCACTCAAACCAAACCAACAAACCAAACCAAACCAGATCTTCACCAGCCAGTAGTCACACTCCAAACGAAACAAAAGGCAAAGAGATGCCCAGAAATCAAAAGCCAAGTGGCAAGAGTGCCCCCAAAAGGTGGTAAGGTGATGCCCAAAATCAAAAGCCAAATTGCATAAATGTCAAATGTGACTTCCCAGTTCAATAAGATCTGCAACCTGGCAAAGTCAGTGCTAGCAGCCTTTTTAGTTCTGATAGTTTCAAGCAATTTCTTGTTGATTTTCTGCGAAGAAGTTACTCTATCATTTCTTGTTTTAGAAGCTTCTAGATACCATGTAAAAATATCAATTTTAGAATATCAAAAGGACCCAAATTTGGCCGTTTTAGGTTGAGATCTCTTTTAGTATAATTTCTCCAATTAACTAGGTACTTGCAAGTATGACCTCCGTATGTACTGTACATGAACCTGGCTAGAGTGTTAGTCAGAGGCTGGCTTTCTGACGCCACTTTATTTCTGTTGAGAGATCACTAGTGCATTTGTGTAGTGGGCCCATGTGCTGCTTGTGAGCCTAACTCTTCCAGGATTTACAGGATTTACCCCAGAGTCATTTCAGCTCGTCTTATTTGTCTCAGATTCTGCCTCCAGCAATCTAAGACCACCACGTCTGCTGAGGTCGCTGAATGGCCAGTTCTTATGTGCGACCCCCGAAAGAGCAAGTATTTTAATTAATGAATGTGTTTTCCTATGGGCCCACTGGATGGTATGAGGACTAGGCCTCCACCACTCCCATAAATTTCTGTCACCTGAGAAAACCGAAACCAGCCGGGAGGAGTCTTGTCCCTTTTCTTCAGAGCAAAGCTCTTGTATATTTTCCTCACTTTTATCCTGACAAATTCTATAAAGGCAGTCAAATTGAGGAAAAGTGTCAGATCAGCCTCTTACTTAACCGCTCAGCCAAGACCTTTCAGTCCCCTACAACAGAGCAATCTTGGCATCTTTCACCTGAGCCCCAGGTATTCCTTGATTTTTTTCCCAATCAGGCCCCCCTACCCACTACCTTTCCACTGGGTGGGCAATTCTCCCGGCATCTTTCAGCCAGCCCCCAACCTAGCATTTTTTGACTGGGTGGGAATTCCTCCGTATCTTTCAACAGAGCCCCACTCAGTGTCTAGACCATGAGTGGTATACCCCGGATGTTTCACCTGGCCCCCTAGTATCTTTCCTACTAGGAGGGGGTAGGTAACCTGCTCCACCACCAAATAAAACTCAGAATCTCAATCAATACAGGAGATTCAAGAACTAGGAGAGACTTACCCAAATTAGTCTGCACTCCCCGAGGAAGCGGATGGGTGCAAGGGACAGCTGCTGGTACCAAAGCTCCAGTTCCTCGTGGAGTCTATTCAAAGGAAGGAAGTCCACTCTGGGTCGCTTTGTCAGTTTCCATAACTGTGCTGCTTGTGAGATTCTGTTTCCCATTTTAAGCTGAATTAGAGGCTATGTGCTGAGAGTCAGGATTGAAACAAGCCACCTGATTTGTCCCTGAGTTCTTTTTTTCTCTCTGTTTCCCTTCCCTGGGTCACACAGGTGCCATCTCAAGGGAAAAGGTATTAGCTTCTAGGCAATAGTTTCCTTCAACCATCTACTTTTCTTACAACTTAGTATTCATTTCAGTATTCTGGTCCCATCACTTCATGGGAAATAGATGGGGAAACAGTGTCAGACTTTATTTTGGGGGGCTCCAAAATCACTGCAGATGGTGACTGCAGCCATGAAATTAAAAGACACTTACTCCTTGAAAGGAAAGTTATGACCAACCTAGATAGCATATTCAAAAGTGGAGACATTACTTTGGCAACAAAGGTCCATCTAGTCAAGGCTATGGTTTTTCCAGTAGTCATGTATGGATATGAGAGTTGGACTGTGAAGAAATCTGCTGCTGCTGCTGCTGCTAACTAGCATCAGTTGTGTCCGATTCTGTGCGACCCCATAGACGGTAGCCCACAAGGCTCCCCCTCCCTGGGATTCTCCTGGCAAGAACACTGGAGTGGGTTGCCATTTCCTTTCCAATGCATGAAAGTGAAAAGTGAAAAGGAAGTCACTCAGTCGTGTCCGACCCTCAGCGACCCCATGGACTGCAGCCTACCAGGCTCTTCTATCCATAGGATTTTCCAAGCAAGAGTACTGGAGTGGGGTGCCATTGCCTTCTCCAGTGAAGAAATCTGACCGCCGAAGAATTGATGCTTTTGAACTGTGGTGCTGGAGAAGACTCTTGAGAGTCCCTTGGACTGCAAGGAGATCCAACCAGTCCATCCTAAAGGAGACCAGTCCTGGGTGTTCATTGGAAGGACTGATGCTGAGGATGAGACTCCAGTACTTTGGCCACCTCATGCGAAGAGTTGTCTCACTGGAAAAGGCCCTGATGCTGGGAAAGATTGGCGGCAGGAGGAGAAGGGGACGACAGAGGATAAGAGGGCTGGATGGCATCACCGACTCGATGGACATAGGTTTGGATAGACTCCGGGAGTTGGTGATGGACAGGGGAGGCCTGGCGTGCTGTGATTCATGGGGTTGCAAAGAGTCGGACATGATTGAGTGACAGAACTGAACTGAATTCATTTTAGAAGTCATCATTCTCTAGGGAATTTTCAATTAAGACACAAAAAATTCATCTGCCGGATACCTTGGTCCTTATTCCCCTAGTTTTATTGTGATATAATTGACATCCAGCACTCCCATAGAAAGGCAATGCCAAAGAACGTTCAAATTACCATACAACCGCACTCATTTCACATGATAGCAAGATTATACTCAAAACCCTTCAAGCTAGGCTTCAGCAGTATGTGAACCGAGAACTTCCAGATGTTCAAGTTGGATTTAGAAAAGGCAGAGAAACCAGAGATCAAATTACCAACATCCACTGGATCATCGAAAAAACAAGGGAATTCCAAAAAAAAAATCTACATTGATTATGCTAAAGCCTTTGACTGTGTGGATCACAACACACTGTGGAAAACTCTTAAAGATACAAGAATACCAAACCACTTTACCTGTTTTCTGAGAAACCTGTATGCAGGTCAAGAAGCAACAGTTAGAACCAGATGTGGAACAAAGGACTGGTTCAAAATTGGGAAAGGAGTATGGCAAGGCTGTGGAAAGGCTGTATATTGTCACCCTGCTTATTTAACTTATATGCAGAATACATTATGCAAACTGCCAGGCTGGATTACTCACAAGCTGGAATCAAGATTGCTTGGAGAAATATCAACAACCTCAGATATGCAGATGACACCACCCTTATGGCAGAAAGCAAAGAAGAACTAAAGAGCCTCTTGATGAAGATGAAAGAGGAGAGTGAAAAAACTGCCTTTAAAACTGAAGATTCAAAAAACTAAGATCATGGCATTTGGTCCCATCACTTCATAGCAAATAGATGGGGGAAAAGTGGAAACACTGATAGATTTTATTTTCTTGGACTCCAACATCACTGTGGACAGTGACTGAAGCCATGAAATTAAAAGATGCTTGCTCCTTGGAAGAAAAGCTATGACCAACCTAGACAGTGTATTCAAAAGCAGAGACATCACTTTACTGACAAAGGTCTATGTAGTCAAAGCTATGGTTTTTCCAGTAGTCATGTATGAATGTGAGCTGAACTATAAAGAAGGCTGAATGTCAAAAAAATGATGTTTTCAAACTATGGTGCTGGAGAAGAGTCTTAAGAGCCTTGGACAGCAAGGAGCTCAAATAGGTCAATCCTAAAGGAAATCAACCCTGAATATTGATTGGAAGGACTGATGCTAAAGTCCAATACTGTGGCCACCTGATGTGAAGAGCTGACTCATTGGAAAAGACCCTGATGCTGGGAAAGATTGAGGGCAAGAGGAGAAGGGGACGACAGAGGATGATACAGTTGGATGGCATCATCAACTCAATGGACATGAGTTTGAGCAGACTCGGGGAGATAGTGAAGGACAGGGAAGCCTGGTGTGTTACAGTTCATGGGGTGGCAGAGTTGGACACGACTGAACAGCTAAACAATAACAACAATAATAACAATACTCATACAAACAGTATAAGTTTAAGGTGTACAGCATGATTTGAATTACATACATCATGAAATGATGACCACAGTAAATTTAGTGAACAACCACCATCTCATATAGACACAAAATTAAATAGAAAAACAGTTTTCCTTGTGATGAGAATGCCTTAGGATTTACTCTCTAATAATCGTCGTAAAGTGTATAAGTGAAGTGAAAGTGAAAGTCACTAAGTCGTGTCCGACTTTTTGCAACCTCATGGACTGTATATAAAGAGTATACAGCAGTGTCAATTATACTATCATGTTGTATGTTACATCCCTAACATTTATTTTATAACTGCAAGTTTTACCTTTTGACCACATTCCTCCAATGCTGTCTCCCCCACCAGTCTAACCTCTTTTTCTACAAGTTTTGCATCTTAGTTCTTGGTCCCTCCTCTGGGAAGGCAGAGGAAGGGTCGTTATCATGAACAAAACATTATCATGACAATGGGACAGCCCTGGATCCCTAGTTAAAGGGAGTATGGTTACTGAGTCAAGGGGTCTCCTAAGCTAAAATAAACAGTATCAGAAATGAAGATGTACTGCTTTAGGTCATGAAAAACATGAGAGATTTAATAGCTGAGCCCAGGTGGGCAGCCACTCAAAATTGAAAGTAAACGGAGAGCCCTGCTTGCTGGTGCAGAGCTGCTCTCTCCTTTCATACCCTGTGATGCCTCCCTCCTCCTCTACCCAGATTCCAGGTGCTTTAAAGAACAAAAAAGATTACACAGGGAACTTACAGGGGGAAGGACGCAAACTTTTATGACTGTTGACAATGAACGTCCAAGCCACCATCATACACAATCCTTCGGCAGGAGAAGGCACTGGGCACACACACATGGCCAATGGCCTTACAGTCTCCAGGGTAGAGCTGTGGCGAGTGGAGAGGCAGAAAGGAAGACTCCCGGAGCACAGCACTCTGGAAGGTACTAGGGGTGGAGGGAAGCTACTCCTAGTGCTAGGAGACAAAGAAAAAGACTGGTCTCCTCCAGCCCACTTCCCTCCCCATCTTCCCTCCATCCATGCCAGGAGCTGCCTGGAGCTGCGGTTATAACTGCGGAAGTGTAGCAACTTGGTCTGTGTTCCCACAGGGGAACAAAAAGAACCTGAACTCAATTGGTAGAGCTTGAGTAAAACTCTCGGTGAAGGAAAACAGTTCAAGTGATCTTGCGGTTAGAGCACTCTGTGCCAATTCAACCTACTGATGCGAAAATGTACAAGGAAACTGGGGTGTTAAATGGCTTGTACTGTACTATAAAAGCTCACAAAGAGTCAGCAGAGGGACTTCTTTGGCAGTTCAGTGGTTAAGACTCTGAGCTTCCAATGCAGGGGTCGCAGGGTCCATCCTTGACAAGGCAAAACTAAGATCCCACATGCCCTGTAGGGCAGCCAAAAAAAAAAAAGTCAAAGGAGATACTTCATTCAGGGCACTTACAAAGGTAGAGAGGCGCTATTGGGACAAACTCTATTTGCCACCTGCTATTTGCCACCCATGGTGGGGGAAGAGAGGCATGTGTGTTAGCATTTACTGTAAGTGCCTTTATTCTCTGAGGTCCAAAGTTTCTGTGGTATAGATGACATCAGAGTTTCTCCAAATCAACAGCCCTAATTGCAATGTTATCACACTTGTGCTCAGTTCAGTTCAGTCACTCAGTCGTGTCCAGTTCTTTGTGTGACCCCATGGACTACAGCATGCCAGGCTTCCCTGTCCATTATCAACTCCAGGAGTTTGCTCAATTCATGTCCATTGAGTCGGTGATGCCAACCAGCCATCTCATCCTCTTTCATACCCTTCTCCTGGTTCAATCTTTCCGAGCATCATGCTCTTTTCCAATGAGTCAGTTCTTCGCATGAGGTGGCCAAAGTACTGGAGTTTCAGCTTCAGCATCGGTCCTTCCAAAGAACACCCAGGACTGATCTTCTTTAGGATGCACTGGTTGGATCTCCTTGCAGTCCAAGGGACACTCAAGTGTCTTCTCCAACGCCACAGTTCAAAAGCATCGATTCTTTGGTGCTCAGCTTTCTTCACAGTCCAACTCTCGCATCCATACATGACTACTAGAAAAACCATAGCTTTGATTAGACAGACATTTGTTGGCAAAGTAATGTCTCTGAGTTTTAAGATGGACAGTTGGACAGTTTTAAGGTTGGACAGTTTTTTTTCCAAAGAGCAAGCGTCTTTTAATTTCATGGATGCAGTCATGATCTGTAGTGATTTTGGAGCCCAAGAAAATAAAGTCACTGTTTCCATTGTTTCCTGATCCATTTGCCGTGAAGTGATGGGACCAGACGCCATGATTTTAGTTTTCTGAATGTTGAGTTCACTCTCCTCTTTCAACTTCATTAAGAAGCTCTTTAGTTCTTCTTTGCTTTCTTCCATAAGGATAGTGTCATCTGCATATGTGAAGTTGTTGATATTTCTCCAAGCAATCTTGATTCCAGCTTGTGCTTCATCCAGCCCAGCATTTCAAATGATGTACTCTGCATGTAAGTTAAATAAGCAGGGTGAAAATATACAGCCTTGCTGTACTCCTTTCCCAATTTTGAACCAGTCCTTTGTTCCATGTCTGGTTCTAACTGTTGCTTCTTGATCTGCATACAGATTTCTCAACAGGGAGGGAACACTTGTGCTCAGTGGGCAGAATTCAAGGCTGTTCTCATCAGTTTGGTCAACCCGCCCCTTGATGAAACTTGTTATACTTTTACTGGCTCTGGGGCTGTTGCTAATGGCTTGGCCATTCAATCTGTCAGTTGAAAGACTACAGACTGGCAAATAAAAGACACTTCTTGGGATGGGGGTTGTAAACTATGGAAACACAAACTGTGGGTGTTAATGAAAATATCTGGCTCACTCATAGTGATGCCTACAGTAAAGATCTGTTCTTTTCTCTTTTTGGCTGTTTTGGGTCTTCATTGCTGCTTGGGTTTTTTTCTCTAGTTGGGGCGAGCAGGCGCTACTCTCTAGTTGTGGTGTGCAGGCTTCTCATTGTGGTGGCTTCTCTTGTTGCAGAGCATGGGATCTAGGGCACAAGGGCTTCAGTAGTTGTGGCACAATGGGCTCAGTAGTTCAGGCTCTAGAGCCAAATCTTTCCAGACCAGGGATCAAACCCATGTCCCCTGCATTTGCAGACAGATTCTTTTTTTTTTTCCCTTTACTTCTTTTTAACTTGTTTTTAATTGGAGGATAATTGCTTTACAATATTGTGTTAGTTTCTGCCATACATCAACATGAATCAGCCATAGGCATACATGTGTCCCCTTCCTCCTGAACTTCCCTCTCACCTCCTACCCCATCTCATCCCTCTAGGTTGTCACAGAGCACTGGGTGTGAGCTCAAGGCAGGCGGATCCTTAACCAATGGACCACCTGGGAGACCAACTAAAATTAAGCTGCTGATCAAGGCTGCACTGACATAATGCCATCAGACATGGCAACACATCTGGCACTGGGGACTAGGCACAAACTAAAGGACTCTGTTTCTGATGTAGAAGCCACTACCATGTGCCAGATTTGTGACTTTTATCAAAAGTTGGCCTGTTTGTTTGCAACAATGGAAGCCACAATGCATGGGGAATTGACTTTGCTCCCTTCTGACAGATTGACTACATGAGACCTTTTACTGTCCCCCTCAGTGCCACCCATGATCTCATCACTTTTAACACCTTTTAAGGTTATGTGTTGCTGTTTCAGCCTGATCACTTGACTTCAACTATACCATATGGCTTCTGTGAGTCTTACCTGTGTTACATTTTCAGTTCTCCAGTCCCTCTGCAGCACGACAAATAGTACATCTTTTTTCCCCCTCAAATGTCACCCAGTAATGGACCAATAGTCAAAGTATTTGGTGACCATTCCACATACCCTACCATCCATTAGTATCTGATATTGTTAAGCACTGGAATGACTTATGACTCTACTTCTGCTTGGTCCACACACCTTAGTGGGGCAATTTGGTCACTGAATGCAGCTGTCCCCAGAAAGATCGCTTGGCTGCCTCCTGTGCAATGGCCAGGATGAAAGTTCTGCATACAAGCAAGGGATGACTGGAGAAAAAGTGAAGTTATAGATATTAGGAAGGGACACCCCAATCATGTGACAGAAAAGGAAATTACCAATCCCCAGCACCTTGACAGAGAACACCTTAGACCTCCAAGGATGGAGGGTGATTAATGTTGTTTTTGTCCCCTGGATCCAGCACCGTCACCTAAGTCAGGCAGCAACTGCACTGGCAATCTGACTTGCTGCTTAATATTGTAATCCTCTTCCATGTTCTATGAAATCAGAAAAACTCACGTGGTTATGACAGGTCTAGAACTATTTTGTTATACCTAATGCAATCAACAGCATCCCCTGAAAGTGAACATGTATAAACACATGATCCAGTATAATGCTGTTTCGATCTAATTCATATTCATATGCTTCTCTTGACACCCAAGTGGCCTTGAGTTATGTCATGTATGAAGACAGAGGCCGCAAATACTTGGTGACACTGCCCATGTGGCTTGAGCAAACCAGTGTAATGGTGACAAGAAATCCTGAACCGTGCCCTTTTGGGTTATATGCTTGTATGTAGGGGGAAGTGAGCCATGGCCTCTCTCCACTGGGAATAGGGATTGCTTTTTGGCCCTTGTAATTATTGGCAATGATATTAAAGATCATCAAGATAGTCTAAACTCCCTTTTGTGGGTTGTTATGGATAGTAGTCTGGCCTGAGACTATATCCTTAGTGTGTAAAAAAAAACCAAGCGCTCCCTGCTGGGACTTATTCAGAGTTGGGTGAGACTAGGACTCTGGGAGGGGTGGATGAGGTGACTACTGCTAGGCAATCTCATCCTGCAGCTTCGAGTTCTGGTGAAAACAGTTTATGAGACAAACTCAGCAGATTTGATCCCAGACTCTCTTGGTCAGATTAAGGTGGCATATTCATGCAAAAAAAAAAAAAAAATCAAATTTGGCCCAGAATGTTGGAAGAGACAGTCACCATAGGCCACTAGTGCCTTTGCACATTTTTCTGATGGGCTGGCCAAAACTGGAAACACTGACCTTCTTTCAGTTCAGTTCAGTCACTCAGTCATGTCTGACTCTTTGCGACCCCATGAATCGCAGCACACCAGGCCTCCCTGTCCATCACCAACTCCCGGAGTACACTCAGACTCACGTCCATCGAGTCAGTGATACCATCCAGCCATCTCATCCTCCGTCATCCCCTTCTCCAATTGTCCCCAATCCCTCTCAGCACCAAAGTCTTTTCCAATGAGTCAACTCTTCTCATGAGGTGGCCAAAGTACTGGAGTTTCAGCTTTAGCATCATTCCTTCCAAAGAAATCCCAGGGTTGATCTACTTCAGAATGGACTGGTTGGATGTCCTTGCAGTCCAAGGGACTCTCAAGAGTCTTCTCCAACACCACAGTTCAAAAGCATCAATTCTTCAGTGCTCAGCCTTCTTCACAGTCCAACTCTCACATTCATACATGACCACAGGAAAAACCATAGCCTTGACTAGAAGGACCTTAGTCGTCAAAGTAATGTCTCTGCTTTTGAATATGTTATCTAGGTTGGTCATAGCTTTTCTTCCAAGGAGTAGGCGTCTTTTAATTTCATGGCTGCAGTCACCATCTGCAGTGATTTGGGAGCCCCAAAAATAAAGTCTGACACTGTTTCCACTATTTCTCCATCTATTTCCCATGAAGTGATGGGACCGGATGCCATGATCTTTGTTTTCTGAATGTTGAGCTTTAAGCCAACTTTTCACTCTCCTCTTTACTTTCATCAAGAGGCCTTTTAGTTCCTCTTCACTTTCTGCCATAAGCAGGGCAAAGACTAATAGAGTTTTGCCAAGATAATGCACTGGTCATAGCAAGCACCCTCTTCCAACAACACAAGAGAAGACTCTACACATGGACATCACCAGATGGTCAACACCGAAATCAGATTGATTATATTCTCTGCAGCCAAAGATGGAGAAGCTCTATACAGTCAACAAAAACAAGACCAGGAGGTGACTGTGGCTCAGATCATGACCTCCTTATTACCAAATTCAGACTTAAATTGCAGAAAGCAGGGAAAACTGCTAGACCATTCAGGTATGACCTAAATCAAATCCCTTATGGTTATACAGTGGAAGTGAAAAATAGATTTAAGGGCCTAGATCTGATAGATAGAGTGCCTGATGAACTATGGAATGAGGTTCATGACATTGTACAGGAGAAAGGGATCAGACCATCCCTGTGGAAAAGAAATGCAAAAAAAAAAAAAATGACCCTCTTTACCTGGCCATTTTTCAGGATTATGTTTATATCAGAGCAAACAGCCTTGACGAATGAGGTGACGTCTTCCCCTAGACAGAAAGGGCTTTCTTACACTTGTTATAAAAGCAATGTATTCACCAAGCCCACTGTCCTTCTCCTGTAATGTAGCCCCTGTGTGTCCTAACATCCACAATAGAGGCTTTGCATCACCTCCGTGGGACTTAGAGAGCATGAGGGACCAACATGAGCATCATGCTGATCCTCTAGCTATGGCTTTTGCCAAGAGCAATAAGGTCATTTGTGTCAGACCCAAGAGTCTTTTGCCAGAACTCATGAAACAGGTTAGCTTTTTAATCTTCTAAGTATGATGAAATCTCATATCATCAAGTTCTTGACAGTACCTTGTCTTTTCATTTCCTTAACAGTGACTTCTAAAGAGTGCAAGTTTTTAATTTTGATAGTGTTCATCAGTTGTTTTCATGGATTGTGCTTTTGTGTCATGCTTACTCATTCTTTGCCTAATCCCAGGTCATACAGATTTTTTCCTGTGCTTTCTTCTAAAACTTTTTTACTTTATGTTTTACATTTAGATTTATCATCCAGTTCAGACTACTTTTTCAATAAAGTATTATTTTTAAGTCGAGACAGTTTTTCTTTCTTTTTTTTTTGCCTATTGATGTTCTATTATTTCAACATATTTGTTGAAAGGCTGTCTTTTCTCTATGTAATTGCTTTTTCATCTTTGTAAAAAATCAGTTAGCCATATGTGTGTAGGTCTATTTCTGGGCTCTCTTCTATTCCACTGATATGTGTATTTATTTCTTCTTCAATACCACACTATTTGATTACTGTAGCATTATAGTGTAATAATATTACAGAATGTGTTTCTTGCAATGTGGAAAGTGTAATTCATATCCTATACTTTATAGTATCATCACATACTGCACCTAAAGATATAAACTAGTAAGTTCCTTTAATATTAAATATCTAGATAGTTGGATTACAAATGCTTTATATTGTACAGAAAATGGTGGATTACATAGATTTTTAAAGAGTCTTTTAGTAACATTTGGGAAAATGGGTTTGGCTAAGCTAAGAAACATTATTTTTCCCACTTAAATTAATGAAAGATAGGCTTCTGCTATTCAGCAATGTGCTATTCAATGTATTTTCTGTAACAGATTAGATTTAAATAATGAGGAACATCTATTCAATCTTTTTCCACACTTAAAATTCTAAATAACAATGGTGACAACAATAAAATGTTCCAGGAACTTCCCTGGTGGTCCAGTGGTTAAGAATCTGCCTTCCAACACCGGGAATGCAGGTTCAGTCCTTAGTCAGGGAACCAGGAGCCTACATACTGCAAGGCAACTAAGCCCACATGCCACAACTAAGGCCCAATACTGCCAAATATAGTTTTTTTAAGATGTTCAATTTAGCATATAACAACTATGCCTTGTACAAAACAAATCACACTTAACATTTCCCCAAAAGAGAATGCCCAAACTCTCACAAGTTATCATACCCAGCTCTAAATTTAGGATTATTGACCCATGTTCATTCCCAAGTTCAACATAAACACACACTGATATTCTGTAATTTGTGGACTAAATTGTGAAGTTCAGTCACAAAAAAATCCCTAAATAAGGAGACAAGGTGAAGAGGGTACATTAACACATTTAGAACACACACACATATTGCAAAATGAGAAAATAGAAAATATAAACAACTATTTCCATTTTGTTTCTGGAAACTAGCCACAAAGCTATAGTTGCTATCTATTAATATAACTTCATACTGTTCATACTGTTCACGGGGTTCTCAAGGCAAGAATACTGAAGTGGTTTGCCATTCCCTTCTCCAGTGGACCACATTCTGTCAGACCTCTCCACCATGACCTGCCCGTCTTGGGTGGCCCCACATGGCATGGCTTAGTTTCACTGAGTTAGACAAGGCTGTGGTCCATGTGATCAGATTGGCTAGTTTTCTGTGATTCTGGTTTCAATGTGTCTGCCCTCTGATGCCGTCTCACAACACCTACCATCTTACTTGGGTTTCTTCTTCCCTTGGCTGCAAAGTGCAGCCACTGCTCCTTACCTTGGATGAGGGGTATCTCCTCACGGCCACCCATTCTGACCTTGAACGTGGAGTAGCTCCTCTCGGCCCTCCTGCCCCTGCACAGCCACCGCTCCTTGGACGTGGGGTTGCTCCTCTCAGTCATGCTAATCACGATGGTGTGATCACTCATCTAGAGCCAGACATCCTGGAATGTGAAGTCAAGTGGGCCTTAGAAAGCATCACTACGAACAAAGCTAGTGGAGGTGATGGAATTCCCATTGAGCTCTTTCAAATCCTGGAAGATGACGCTGTGAAAGTGCTGCGCTCAATATGCCAGCAAATTTGGAAAACTCAGCAGTGGCCACAGGACTGGAAAAGGTCAGTTTTCACTCCAATCCCAAACAAAGGCAATGCCAAAGATTGCTCAAACTACCACACAATTGCACTCATCTCACATGCTAGTAAAGTAATGCTCAAAATTCTCCAAGCCAGGCTTCAGCAGTACGTGAACCATGAACTCCCTGATGTTCAAGCTGGTTTTAGAAAAGGCAAAAGAACCAGAGATCAAATTGCCAACATCCACTGGATCATGGAAAAAGCAAGAGAGTTCCAGAAAAACATCTATTTTTACTTTATTGACTATGCCAAAGCCTTTGACTGTGTGGATCACAGTAAACTGTGGAAAATTCTGAAAGAGATGAGAATACCATATCACCTGACCTGCCTCTCGAGAAACCTAAATGCAGGTCAGGAAGCAACAGTTAGAACTGGACATGGAACAACAAACTGGTTCCAAATAGGACAAGGAGTATGTCAAGGCTGTATATTGTCACCCTGTTTATTTAACTTCTGTGCAGAGTACATTATGAGAAATGCTGGGCTGGAAGAAGCACAAGCTGGAATCAAGATTGATTGCCGGGAGAAAGATCAATAACCTCAGATATGCAGATGACACCACCCTTATGGCAGAAAATGAAAAGGAACTAAAAAGCATTTTGATGAAAATGAAACAGGAGGGTGAAAAAGTTGGCAGGCTACAGTCCATGGGGTCACAAAGAGTCAGACATGACTGAGTGACTTTACTCAGTCACTCACTCACTCTTCTTAAAAGAACAGCAGTCATGCTGGATTAGGGCTCACCTCAAGGACCTTATATAACCTCAGTTGTATGTTTAACGACCTTGTCTTTGGACTTCCCTGGTGGTCCAGTGGTTGAGAGTCCGACTTCCAGGACAGGGGACACGGGTTCAGTCCCTAGTCTGGGAAGATCCCACATGCCTCCAAGCAATTAACTCTGTGTACCACAGCTACTGAGCCTGAGTGCTGCTCTAGAGTCCACGAGCTGCAGCTACAAAATCCTGTGCTTCACAGCAAGAGAAGCCACTGCAATAAGAAGCCTGAGCACTGTGACTAGGAGTAGCCCCTACTCATCACAACTAGAGAAAGCCTGCACACAGCAACAAAGGCCCAGCAGGGACAAATAAAAAAATATTCAGTTTAGCCCATAACAGTTCCCATGAAACTGTAAGTGTGGGTTGACAGAAAGCAATGTGGCAGGTGGAGGCACACTGGCAGTGTGAGTCACTGCTCACAAATGTTACTTGTGCCTTCAGAACCTACTCAGAGTCAATCCATGTATATAATTTCTATTTCAAGAGCCCTCTGTACTCTTCACTAGCCAAACAGGTATGTCACATAAGAATGCTATGTAATAGGGATCACTACACTGGAATTTTAGTCTTGATGGCGACCCTGATTTCTGAGAGTCTCTCATGTCTGCAGTATTGGTTACAGTTTACTATTTAGACAGTACAATATAATGATTAATAGCATGGACTGTGGAGCCAGCTTCTGGTTTAAGTTCCCCCTTACCAATTATTAACTGGTGACCTTGGGCAAGTTACTTAAGTTTAACTTTTCTGTAAAATGTGTACAATAACAGTACCTACTTTGAAACTAATACAATATTGGAAGTCAACTATACTTAAATTAAAAAATCATTTTAAAATACTTAAAAGCAAACAAACATAGTACCTACTTTGTAGTGCTGCTTTGAGGAATAATTTTTAATGTATGTAAAGTGCTTGGAAGAGTGTCTGGCATGTAACAAGAGCTATATTTGTGTTTGCTATTCCTGCTACAATTGGAAAGGAGAATAAGTTCCAGGTTTCCACCTGTCCCTCCCTTAACAGAAAAATTCTTTTCCATGGGGAGCCAGTTGGGGTATTTTGCCAGTTGCTGGTTTTACCTATTACAACTGTAAACCTAAGAACTGGAGAAATTACCAGAGAGTGGGTTTGTACACTCCTGGCCCCACTATGAGTTGGATTTATCCATTTATCATTTGACATTCATTAGCCCTTACTCTGACTGTGGGTAACAGTGATGCTCTCATTCACCAGGATGACTTAGCTCAAAGCCATTGTCTAATAAGCCTTGGAGAGTATGTGGATTTTTATTTCTCCACTACACAATTACTTTGGGAAATTGCTGTGGGTCCTTTCAGGGGTAACTAGGAAGATTTACTGTACATAATTACAGTGTTACCATAGCATCCTTCCTCAAGGCTCTCAGTCTCCCCTTCATTCTAGGGACCCTGGATATACAACCTGAGGAGCTATGACCCTCTCTCATGGTGACCCAACTCTCTTTTTGCCAGACTTCTTTTGGTTAAATGAATCATGCTTCTATTTCAGTCCTAGGGCCCCATGATTCATGTAATTTCCACCAAAGATCAAACCACTCAAAACCTAGAGCCTTAAAACAACTGCCATTTATTTAATGTACAGTTGTTGGGAGTTGGCGATTTGTGCTGTGCTCAACTGGACTGTTCTTTTGCTTGTGTCCGCTGTCATGTATCTGTAGTCAGCTGCTGCTAGCAGTCTTGATGACACTACGTCTGGGAGTTGGTTGGCTATTATTTGGGGATACAGGGATAACTGGGGCATGAGTTTGATCGGTGGCAGCAAGTTTACAAGACTAGCAATAGTGCAGGCCCCAATGCATAGGCACTTTTCTAGCTTTCGTCTGCACTGTTTTTGCCAATGTCCCACTGACCAAAGCTAGTTAAAAGATATCTTCAAGAAAAAAACAAAGCAGGTTACCTCTTGACAGATCTGCAGTATCAGTGCAAAGTTATGGATTCAGGGAGAGGAAGCATTTGTGGTAATTTTTACTCTGCCCCAGGCACCAATCCTCCCCTCCCCCTCCCCCGCCTATTCTAGAGCCCTAGCCTTTTGCAGGCATATCCCTCAATTTCTTTAGAAAAAACACTGTTCATTTTATCTAGGAGATAAACTCCTTCACTGGTGATGAGGGAAAGGAAGATGGTGGAAGCAAAATCCAAATTATTCAACCATTTTTCAAATAATTTTTAAAGTAATCATTTCCTTTCGCCTCATCCTCCCATGTCCACTTTCCATACTGGTCCTTCTTCCCTCTGCTTCTGCAGCATCCTTTGCCTGCCTGAGATTCGTTGCACTGTCATGCCCTCCCGTATGATTTCAGTTTGAGCCAATCTGTATTCATTCCAGGAATTTATCAAATGTTTTCGGCCACTAGGGCCTTCCCTGATAGCTCAGTTGGTAAAGAATCCAATTGTAATGCAGGAGACCTGGGTTCAATCCCTGGGTTGGGAAGATCCCCTGGAGAAGGGAAAGGCTACCCACTCCAGTATTCTGGCCTAGAGAATTCCATGGACTGTATAGTCCATGGGGTCTTAAAGAGTTGGAAAAGACTGAGCAACTTTCACAAGATTATACAGTTTCCCAAAGACAATGCATTGCCTGAGGCTGTCTTGTCTACTCTGTTTCTTCTAAAGCTGGGGTTGAGATTTTATCATTTATAGATTGCTTGCACTGTTCTGCTTGCCTTAGACAAAAATTTTAATATAAAAATGAGCAAAGGAACAAGAGCTTGGGCAACTTGAGGAGAAAAAAGACAGGGGTAAGGAGAAGGGAAAGGTAACTTAGAGCTTAACTCTCTTCTCCCTTACTGTTGCCACTGCCCCTGGGGTTTCCAGGACCCTTTTAGTCTGCCTTCCAGTCATCTAGTCCATGGGGCCCTCCTTCCTTTTGAGGCTGCTATGAATGACCAATAAACATAATATTCATCTTCAACTGTAATCAAATATAAGTAAATTAATTAGAATAATGCTTTGTTTTTAGATTAACAGTAATAAAATAATACATAATAATATGAGTGAGGATGTGGAGAAATGGACAGCCTCATACATTACTTGAGGGAGTGGAAATGGGTACAATCTTTCTTACATGGAAATTGAATATACTGATTAAAATGAAGACTGCAAACTTTTTTTAGCTTATCCAAATGTTTGTATATATACAAGTTTACTTAATATATATTTAATTGAGGTATAATTTATTTACAATATTGTGTTAGTTTCAGGTGTACAATAAAGGGATTCAGTTATATATGTGTGTGTGGCACTCAGTCATGTTCAGTTCTTTATGATCCCGTGACTGTAGTCCACGAGGCTCTTCTGTCCATGGAATTTTCCAGGCAAGAATACTGGAGTGGGTCTTCATTTCCTCCTCCAGGGGATCCTTCTGACTCAGGGATCAAACTCGTGTTTCCTGCACTGGTTTACCACTGTACCACTTAGGAAGCCCTCAGTTTTATGGAGGGCTTTACTGTCTGAGCTACCAGGGAAGCCTATATATCTACATCTATATATACTTTTTCAAATTCTTTTCCACTGTAGGTTATTACAAGATATTGAATATAGTTCCCTATGCTATACAGGTCTTGTTGCTTATCTCTTTTATATATGAAAAAGTGAAAGTGTTAGTCATAGACATTCTCTTCTCCAAGGGATCTTCCCGATCCAGGGATCAACTGGGTCTCCTGCATAGCAGGCAGATTAGATTCTTCACTGTCACTTATATATAGCAATGTGTTAATCCCAAACTCCTAATTTATTCCTCTCCCTCCAGTAACTATAAATTGTTTTCTATAAGACTATAAATCTTTTGACAGAGTACTTCCTTTCATGCAAATGTGCAACAATATCTGTACATATAAAAGATGTCTAACCTTGCCAGTAAACAAAATATGCAAATTAAAACAATGAAATGTCATTTTCACCTAGAACGCCCAAGATTTAAAAGAACATAAATGCCATTATTAAGAAAGTAGAGGATGTTCATGGACACCTTAGAGTTGTGTGGAAGACAGTTTGACAATATGTATCAAAATCATTAAACAAATGAAAAACTTTTGATCCAAGAACTCCATTTCTAGGAATGTACCGGAGTGAGACATCAGAGAAGTATACAAAGATATGTGTGAGGATGCTAATCTCAACACTGTTTATGACCGTGGAAACTTTGAAACCATCCAAATATCCTTCAGTTAATGATTGGCCTGCCATAGGAGTAATACACAGTACTATTGATCACAAAGAATCAATATGGAAGGATAAGCAAGATATATCATTATGTTTAAAAACAGCTGTCAAGGCAGTATGTTAGTATGATTTCACTTTTGTTTTACTATTGGTGTGTGAAATATATGTGTGTGTGTGTGTGTGTGCTGTTTATTAAAACTGACTAAAACATATAGCAAGCTGTTAATAGTCTTTTTTTTTCCTGGTGGTTGTGATTCTAGAAACTTTACTTTTCTCATAATATATACTTAAGGTTCAATGATTTACAAACAATTGGCAAAATTATATATATTAAAAATTAAGAATTTTTTAAAGTTGCTAAGCTTCTCTGATAATTAAATAAATGCAAATTAGAAGAATAATAAGATACAATTGTTGTCTATCATGTTGAGGAAAAAAATTCCAAGACTGACACTTAATGCTGTATAGAGCTTCCTTCTCTAAACTTTGATCAACTGCATGTATTAGGAAAACTTATTGACCTCAAACACTAAATATCAATGCTATATGTAGGTTTTTTATAATAAAGATGGAATCATATGATTCATCCTCTTCTGCCACTTGCAAATTCATGTTTACAATGATGCTATTTCAATAAATTTTGGCATAAGAAAAACTGGAAACATTCAGAACGCCCATCAAGGGACTTGTTAAATGAATTATTGAACATTATGAGCTAATATATGTATTGGTGTGATTATCCATATTCAAGGAGAGTGAGGCAGTTTTGTGTTATTGACATGGTAAGAACACCTGATCAACACATCACATCTGGAGGTATATACAGGAAACGTAATCTCAGTTCATGGCGGGGTGGGGAAAGGGAAGCTAAGCAGGGAATTGGCTTTCCATTGTTCTCATTGTGCTGTTGACAAAATCGAAAAACTTGCTTTTAGACTTTTCCCATTAGCAGAATACTACAGATATAAAGCAAAAACAAATAAGACGCTTGAATGAATAAAGCAGAATGCACACAACTTAAAGTTAAATTAGTTGGTTTGGTGTGTTTGTACTAGCTTACAACTGGGGACCGAAAAAATTCCCAAAAGGATCTGAAGCGACAGGAAATGCGTTCAAGCTTCAAAGGAAAATTTCTAACGTTTGGAGCAAGTTTCACTTTGCTTCCGTTAAAATTTAAAAATCAAGAGTTAAAAAGGACCACAGGGGTCAGGAAGCTAGGTCTCCTGGACAAGCTGCCAGCCCCTTTCCGTTGCTCCCAACTCCCCTTAACATTTCCCCTTCCCCGTCCTAGGGCTCTGGATCCCTGGCTCTCTGCCTGATCCCGCCCCACGTGGCCCCGAGGCAACCTAGGAGGGCGGCCCGGCAAGGCACCAGTGACCGCTGTGGCCGGAGCACGGCCAGAGGAGGAGGGAGCACAGCCAGAGGAGGAGGGAGCACAGCCAGAGGAGGAAAGATCCTGCAGTGCAGCGCAGTTAGCAACTGCTGCCGCGCGATCCACCTACCGTGCTGATTCCCCCGCGAGCGTCCTTCTGTCCGCTGAACCAGCGAGAAGCACCTGGCTCTGGGCACTGTATCCGGGGCCACAGCAAACCGATGGCAGCAACAGCGGCCCTGTTGGGCGTAGCAGTGCGGCTGTCGCGGCTCAGCCACGACCCGCGGCTCGTACGGCGCCTTCTGCAAGGGGCTCACGCGCACGCTGATCACCTTCTTCGACCTGGCCTGGCGTCTGCGCATGAATTTCCCCTACTTCTACATAGTGGCTTCGGTGATTCTCAACGTCCGCCTTCAGGTACATATTTAGAGCAACTAACTTTTGGCAGTGGGGAGGCCCAGCAGGATGGCTGACCTCCACCCACTGGCCCTAGAGCACAGTGACCAGCTTGCCTGGCGCACACACATTTGCTGACCTGTCCTGCTATCGCCCCATCTTTTCATATAAGGGCAGCTAGAAATTATTATTTGTGGAAAGCCTGCAATATAACCAGGAAACTCTAAAATAAACGAGAAGCTGAATCTCAAGGAAGGAACAGAACTGAAAAATCTGAAAATCCTCAGAAATGTTTAAGAAGTTCTTCCCGTACATACAGGGCTTCCCTCGTGGCTCATCTGGTAAAGAATCAAATGAGCACGCACATTGGGAAATGACAATGAGCACAGGATGCCCTAAAGGAGAAAAAAAGAGGAAAAGTTACCAACGACTTAAATAAGCTGCACAAGAATGATCCAACAGGAAGCAAATCTTCCAGATTTGAAAAAGAAGTGAAAGGACTTCCAACTGGATGGAATCAATTCTAGGCAATAGATGGATGAAATTAGAAGCTGGAGGAAACTGATCACATGATCTAGAATGCATACTTTTCTTCATCCCCCAAAGAAAAACAAAACCTTCAAGGAAAAACAAACACTTCAAACTGTACAAAGAGAACATGCTTCAAATATGAAGCAACCTCAGTTTTCAACCGTTGTGGGGAGTGTGAGAAAGGGAATCGGAACACTGGCAAACGTGGATCAAGACTCTGCAATCACAGAAAATCCAGTCATAGCTTCAACATCCTTATTCAATGAACAGTGTTTAAATAACCATTACAGTGGAAATATTACTTATGCTTTTTCGTTTTTAGAGTAAATCTCTAGACAAAGCAGGGAAGACTTAATTATGGTCAGAAACAGAATGGGAATGGTAATCAATTTTGACAAGTACAGGCAACAAGTTGGCAACCAGAGGGGAGGAAAGGGAATAGTGGTGTTATTCTCCTAAACTATGAAGTCTCTAGGTCAAAGAGTAAGGCAAATTTAGGGGTTAAATTTTTAAACTGAAGGAGTTAATCAACAGGAAACTTAAAAATAGTAATACAATGGTAGGGAAGTGGGGAAGGAAAACCCAGGAGACAGCAGGAAGGCAGCAGAAAATGTCTCACTTCATCAAAGTTAAAAATAGTAAGAAAAGCATATTACTAGGAAAAATGGAGTTAACTCTCTAAACAGACATATTAAGTTTTTGCCTCTGGAATGGGAAAGTAAAAGCTAAGAAGGGTAGGCGGGGATTCACTGCTTCTCATTATATGTTCTTTTGTACTGCTTGATTTTTTATAATCCTTTTTATGCATGTATTATCTTGATTAAAAATTAAAACCTATTAAAAGTGAATTTACTGCAGTTGGAAGGAAATTTGGGGGAAGGGGGGTTGTGGAGTGGCCCGTGAGTCCAGGAGGGTTCTGCCTTCCTATCTTTCTGCAATAGTTTCCTAAACTGTTCCCAAATGAGCACATGAAATATGATTTCCTTGCTTTCTAAGTACACCATAAGACCATAAGGAAATGCCTGATGAAATTATCAGTAATCTTCAGATAGCCCAGAGCTTCCTTATGTTATGAAACTTCTCATGAGCTAATCTCTGCAATGTCATGGTTAAGGTAAAAACAAAACAAAAAGTGTGATTTAATTTTTCAAAACTGAAGAATTGGGCAAGTACCCTATGATGTTTAGATAAGGTTCTCACATTTTAGTATTGATCATAATAGCAAGAGGGGGAAAATAAGCTAAATGTGCAACAGAAGCTGGGCTAAATAAAAATAGTCTATCAATGGAATGAGGTAGTATGTGCATGCTCAGTTGCTCATCCTGTCCAACTCTTTGTGACCCCAGGCTCCTCTGTCCGTAGCGTTTTCCAGGCAAGAATACTGGAGTGGGTTGCTGTTACTGAGCCAGAGAGAAACATATATTATATAACATACACTCTTCTTAATTAGAGAAATAATACTTGGAAACACTATTACACATTTACTATAACCATGCAATATCCCAAGCACTTTGTATGCATCATTTCATTTAATCCTCACAACTCAGAGATATGTGACTATCATCATCCCTGATTTGCAGGAGAGGAGACAAACATGGAGGATAGTGGCAGAGTGATGAAATATTGCCAACAATATTATTCTTCCTACTAAGGTGAGACATTCATAGCTATGATTTGTTTTTCTTTGCGTTACTCTGCACTCCCAGTGCAGAGGGCCTTTGGTGTGATCTTTGGTCAGGGAATTAGATCCCATATGCCCTAAATAAGACCTGGCATAGCCAAATAAATAATAAAATAAATATTAAAAAACTTTAGTGTAAAATTCACTATCTAAGTGGATGGCATGGATGCTAGGATTTGGGGGAACACAGGGTTAGACACCCCATTCCTACACCCTGGGTTAGCACTCCCAAGTATGTGTACCACTGCACATGAATGGAGGGTCAAGTGTAACTCAGAGTCACTCAGGATTTGAAGTTTAACCAAAGAAATTAGTTTTGATGAGATATTAGATGCATTCTTGCAACAATACTCAAAAGCAAAATAGCTTTAATGTGGAAACTGTAACTGTAATTAAATGCAATTAATTAAACTGTAATTAAACGTCACTTTCTCCTCAGAAAACAGTTTTTGCCCATTAACAGAGAAACATCAGATATACACAGTTCTAAACAGTTGCAGTTTAAAATTTTTTAACTTGCATAGATTATGTACAGATTTTTGGTTTCAGGGTTCACTTTTCAAATCATTTCCTCTAATTCACTGCAGGTATAATTTCTCTTCATCTGAAAGACCAAAAAAAAAAAAAAAAGACAGCTAGTGGAACCACAGCATCCTCAGGTTCATTAACCTGCTCGATTCCATGACCATCTGACTTTCATGAGCCAAATATTCCTGGCAACTTTTGGCATAGACTTAATTGTCAAGTGAGATGCAGTTCTCTTGAGCACTGCTAACACTATCCTAGAGCAACAGAAAATGTCCTTTAATTCAGGCTTTCCTAAATATGCAATTCTCTGAAAGCAGATGGGAGGGAGCGCCTCTCTCACATATAAGATGAAAAGAATTCCCAAATATATAAAGACTTCTCTGGCTGCCCAGTGGTTAAGACCCAGTGCTTTCACTGCCATGGACACAGATTCGATACCTGGTCAGGGAACTAAGATCCCACAAGCTGCATGGTGTAGCCAAATATGTATATATATATATATGACATATGTCTGAGATATATATATATATATATATATATTTTGACATATGTCTGGAGACATATATATATATATATATATATATGACATATGTCTGGAGAAAACTCTTAATTCAAAAAGATACATGACCTCAATATTCACAGCATCATTATTTACAACATATATATACACATATATATAGGCTTCCCCAGTGGCTCAGTGGTAAAGAATCTGCCTGCAATGCAGGAGATGGGAGTTCAATCCTTGCGTTGGGAAGATCCATGGCCCCTGGAGGAGGGCATGGCAACTCACTCCAGTATTCTTGCCTGGAGAATCCCATGGACAGAGGAGCCTGGTGGGCTACAGTCCATAGGGTCACAGAAAGTCAGACATGACTGAAGTGACTTAGCAGGTAGGCAGGCAGACATATATGTATATATATAAATATATATATATATTTGTTTTCAAATTCTTTTCCATTATATGTTATTACAAGATACTGAGTACAGTTCCCTGTGCTATACAGTAGGACATTGTTGTTTATCTGTTTCATATATAGTAGTTTGCATCTGTTAATCCCAAACTCCTAATTTCTCTTTCTCCTACCCCCTCTATCCCCTTTGGTAACCATAAGTTTGTTTTCTGTGTCTGTGAATTTATTTCTGTTTTGTAAATAAGTTGATTTGTATTATTATCTTTTAGATTCCATATATAAGTGATATCATATGATATCTGTCTTTCCCTGTCTGACTTATTTCACTTAGTATGGTATTCTCTAAGTCCATCCATGTTGCTGCAAATAGCATTATTTCACTCTTTTATGGTTGAGTAGTATCCCATTGTCTATATATACCACATCTTTTTATCCATTCATCTGTCAGCAGACAGTTAGGTTGTTTCCATGTCTTGACTATTGCAAATAGTGCTACTGTGCACATTGGGGTGCATGTACCTTTTCAGATTAAGAGTTTTTGCATTCCTATATACTAACAATGAAAAAATAGAAAGAGAAATTCAAGAAAAAATCCCATTCACCATTGCAACAAAAAGAGTAAAATACTTGGGAATAAATGTACCTAAAGAAACAAAAAACCTATATACAGAAAACTATAAAACACTGATGAAAGAAATCAAAGATAACACAAATAGGTGGAGAAATATACCATGTTTGTGGATTGGAAGAAACAATATATTGAAAATGAGTATACTATCCAAAGCAATCTATAGATTCAATGCAATCCCTATCAAGCTACCAGTGGTATTTTTCACAGAACTAGAACAAATAATTTCACAATTTACATGGAAACACAAAATACCTCGAATCTTGAAAAAGAAGAATGGAACTGGAATAATCAACCTTCCAACCTTCAGACTATACTACAAAGTTACAGTCATCAAGATAGTATGGTACTGGCACAAAGACAGAAATACAGATCAATGGAACAAAATAGAAAGCCCAGAGATAAACCCACACACCTATGAACACCTCATATTTGACAAAGGAGGCAAAAATATACAATGGAGGAAAGACAGTCTCTTTAACAAGTGGTGTTGGGAAAACTGGTCAACCACATGTAAAAAAATGAAACTAGAACACTTTCTAACACACAATTAAACTCAAAATAGATTAAAGATCTAAATGTAACACCAGAAATTATAAAACTCTTAGAGGAAAACATAGGCAGAACACTCTGACATAAATCGTAGCAAGATCCTCTATGACCCACCTCCCAGAGTAATGGAAATAAAAACAAAAATAAACAAATGGGAACTAATTAAACTTTAAAGCGTTTGCACAACGAAGGAAACTATAAGCAAGGTGAAAAGGAATCCTTCAGAACGGGAGAAAATAAGAGCAAACGAAACAACTGACAAAGAATTAATCTCCAAAATATACAAGCAGCTCATGCAGCTCAATACCAGAAAAATGAACAACCCAATCAAAAAGTGGGCAAAAGAACTAAACAGACATTTCTCCAAAGAATACATATAGACGGCTAATAAACACATGAAAAGATGCTCTACACCACTTCTTATCAGAGAAATGCAAATCAAACCACAATGAGGTATCATCTCACACCAGTCAGAATGGCCACCATCAAAAAGTCTACACACAATAAAAGCTAGATATATCTCCAGATATATGCCCAAGATTCTTAGGATTTCTGGATCATATGGTAGCTCTATTTTTAGTTTTATAAAGAACCTCCATACTGTTTCCCAAAGTACCTGTGCCAGTTTACATTCCCACCAACAGTGCAGAAGGGTTCCTTTTTCTCCATACCCTCTCTGGCACTTGTTATTTGTAGACTTTTTGATGACGACCATTCTGACTGGTGAAAAAAGTTCCTTTTCTACCTTGACTCTATCAATTCCCCCTTCCTTTCCCCAAGGTCCTCTCCAGGTAGGACCAAACTTCTGACTTCACAGGCACAGATGAAGGTTCCAGGCCCTAGACTTTCCTTGGGCTAGACTACAGCCTGCACTTTCCATTATGACCCTTGACCCCCTTTCTTGAACGCAGTCCCATGACTGCCTTCAGACTGGTTCTGGTCGCCTGAATGATTACTAGTGATGACTCCCTTCTCCAGCAACTCAGAGAGACTATCTTTAGAATCCTGGGCCCCAGGATAGGTGTGGGAGTGGTCAGAGAGCGGGGAAACAGTCTGTCTTTTAAGACATGTTTCCCTAAGTCCGGACCTTGGGTAGTGTTACTGCACATCTAAGAACTTTGCTTCAAATCCTTCCCAAAGGATGCTTGGGAAGCTAGAAGTCAAGTTCATAAGCTAAATTTTGTTGAACCAAAGAATCTGAGTAATTCTGGGTAAGGTAACCAAAGTTTTAAAAGGTGGAGGCCTTCAAAAGAACAAGCAAGAGTCCTTTGGGGGCCCAACTTGGGGATCCTTTGCTGGATCCTGCTGTCCTTCCATCATCTGTATTTCTATACCAAGCACTCCTATGGTCTGAAGAAGCGAATCCCTGTGATTTTCAGCAGTCCCCGAAAGGAGTAAAGGTTAGGTAGACAGAAACGTAATATAGGGGACTTCCCTGGTGGTCCAATGGCTAAGATTCTGTGCTCCCAATGTATCGGACTCAGGTTCAATCCCTGGTCAGGGAACTAGATCCCACATGTCTCAACTAAGACCCATGCAGCCAATAAATAAATATTAAAAAAAAATAAAAGTAATATAGATGGTAACTACTTTCTACTCGTAGCTTGTACAAAGACCCTTCTTCCATTCATACCATTCCAAACATGGCTCCCTCCTGGCATACTTTAATTACTCCACATACCACCAAGAACTAGCCAGAGAGAAACAACACATATAAACATTTCCAGCTATCACAGTCAAAAGTGAGGTTATGGGGCGTCTGTTTACAGTTCAGGTTTTCTGCACAATCTCTTCTTTCTCTAGAACCACATTATCTCAACTTATTGTTGTTATTCTACAGTTCCATGACCTAAATGGTGAATTTACTCCCACTCTATCCTATTTGAAGAGTTTACTCTGGCTTAGAGGGTAAAGCATCTGCCTGCAATGCAGGAGACCCAGGTCGGGAAGATCCCCTGGAGAAGGAACTAGCACCCCGCTCCAGTATTCTTGCCTGGAAAATCCCATGGACAGAGGAGCCCGGTAGGCTACAGTCCATGGGGCCGCAAAGGGTTGGACACGACTGAGCCACTTCACTTCACTTCACTTCACTTCACTTCACTTCACTTCACTTCACTACCTATTTACAATACTAAAGAAGAGGTGAGAGAGTTTTTAAAAAACACAGTCAGCTGGGCAACACAGGTAGAGGGTAAGTCCTTGTGTCTGCACATAGCCACAAGGTGGTCCTGGTATTTATTTATAACTTCTCTGTTAATGTCATTGTCCTTTTGCCTTACTTACCGGGGGTGGGGTGGGGGGGCACAGTTTTATTCCTGAGGAGTCTAAGCTTTGGTGGGCTTCTTAGGGATGCAGTACTCTGGCGTGTAACCCCTCAGCACAGTCATATAAGAAGAGACCTTAGGGGATCCAAGTCTTATTTGTATTCCTCCCTCTTCTCATTCTAAAGAATGAACACCATAACCACCTGTTTTGAGTGGCTCCAGGAACTAAGAGTGAACTTCACATTTTGAGGAATCATTGTTTTGTTGCATACTAGATGTGCTTCTTCTAGGGAACGAGAACTTCTAAACCAGCAGAGATCAGACTTGCAGGGACACAAAGTACAACTGTTGCAGATGGGTCAGATTTATTTATGAGAGACACTACCTTTGTTTCTGCCCCTCTGTTCTGAAACTTGCAAATCTTGGCAATGGGAGAAACAGCACCATAAATGGGTTCCAGGTTCATAGTGCATATTACCTCCTAGCAGCTTGAGCTACGATTCTCCTTGCCAAATGCTCCACAGAGCAAGCATACCTATTCACCTAAATATTTTGGGCACTACAGAATCTGCTACATGATAAGAGCCAAGAGGCTGACCTACTAGCATGGAGAGCCTGTTTTAGCTATGGATCCACATTAGCCTGGGTGTGGTAGGAATAACAAGTGCTTTTGAAGTCTTGGATGGTGGCCAAAGTCTCTGTAATTCCCATAAGGATAAGCTACCCCATTTTACTTCCTCTATTGATAAGGAGGGTGATTCGCTCCTTCTGAACCTCATAGCTCTTTCTCCAGTGGCCCGGGAGCATGGGGCAGTAGACAGGAGATGAGAGTCTGTCTCTGCCTGGAAATTTCTGAAGTCAGGAGGTTTCCTGGGGCAGTCTATTCCAGCAGGGTGAGCAGAGACCAATATGTGGTGGATTACGGAAGAAAAGGATGGAGACAAACTTCCACACCCAGTCTTAATTCTGCATCCCTCAGAAGGTGAAGAAGATGATTTCAGTGTTTTCAGAGATACAACCAGTTGGAGCACAGAGGTTAGAGGAAGCAACAGAACGTTAGGATAGCCCTGACACTTACCAGCCGCATAGAAATAGATGACCATTCATCACCACATTTATCCTCACAGCAATGGTTGTGTGGGAGACACATACAACCTGGCCTGAAAAAAGCCCTCAATAAATGGGAAAAAAATATGCACACTCCTCTCAAGTCTTCCCTAGGCCCCAAATCCCTTGGTCTCCTATAATACACAAAACGTGTCAATTGATTAATTATTTAATTAATACCTGCCAATCCTGTATTAGGAGTACAGATGAGAAGAAGACCCACTCCCCCACATCCAAATCTCACCATGTTTCTCTTCTTGCTGCTGACTTGGGCTTGCATAGCTAAGTCGGATAGCTCACATCTTAATGGATAAGTCATTCTTTAATATGAGTAGGTTATAATACTGAGATAAAGAGGTAAATTCCAGCTCTGATGAGAGAACAGAGAACTTTCTTTGACATCTGCATCTTGAGGAAACCCTCGGGCAGGAGGTGACACGTTGCGCCTGTGGGGGACCCCTAGACCGGGATGGCAAGATGTGAGTTGTGGACACCCACAGCCTATAAAATCTTTATGAATAATCGGGGAGAGACCCGAGCCCACCCACTCAGTGGGCACATCTTCAATCAGGACAGACTGTGACAGTCTTGCTTTCTTTTCCCCAGGAGGATGATTTCAATGAGCACAAGGTTTTAACGACCGCCTTCCACCCTCCCTGCCTCGGCCACTGCGTGCCCAACTTGCGCCGCCTCACTCCAAGGCGGTGTGGGCACCCACCAGGTCTCATGGCCATGTGGAACAGCGTGTGCCTCTGGATGTCAGCACGGAAGGCAAGGTCAACGGCTTCGCCTGAGAGGCAGTTCAGGCAGCCATCAACCCCATGTTGGACCAGGTCAACGCCTGTCTGGCCCACCTGGAGGAGAGGAATGACCACCTCCCTGGCCGCCTCCAGGAGTGCTTGAGTCTAGCTGGCAGACACATCTTGAGATCCAGCAGCTGCTCAGGGAGGCCCCAAGTGATTGGCAACCCCTAGTGGAGCCCTCCAAGGGCCCCGGGGCCGGAGCCCTCACCTGCCTGAGCCCTCACCACCTGGCTTAGGGCAGCCTGCAGATATCCTGGGGGAATCTGCTTGCCTGGACTATCCTTCTAGTACTTCCCTTAGTGGCCCTGGCATACCCCTACCTCCTGGCATCCCCACCTAGCATCAGGTGTGGGCCTGTGACCCACCCAACTTGCCTGCCTGCCCAACTCCTGGATGCTGCTCACTCTGCCCAGGCCTTGAGTGTTCACAATGAAGTAGTCTCCAACAGTGTGTGCACACTCACTCACACACACACACACACACATAAAAGGTCCTTAATATTCTCAAGTTTATATAATATGGGCAACCCTCATACAAAAGAAGGGGTTAGGCTTGGTTTGGTGGATTCTAAACGGAGACCAAAATGTCCCTTTTGAGAGGTTCCTTGGCTTTATCAGGGGAGTTCGGATGCCTTCAGGCTTGGCATCAACCACAATTACAAAAATGCATACACTAAGAAGTGTGCAGATATTACCTGATGCTAAGAGTTCCTGGGAACTGGTAGAATAATCCCAGAGGAGGGGGTCAGGGTCTCCTTGAGCCTTCTGAGTTTCAACCTCCGAGAAGAACCCTTTTTTCCTAACCTCCAAAAGCAATCCCTCCATTCTGTGCTAGGTACTACTGTGGGGGTGTCCTGGATCCCTTGGCAGTAGTTTTGCCTTAAAGGCAGTTTCCAGTTAGCCTCTGGAAGGTGTATGGCTATCCTGCTTCCCTCTGTAAGTTGCCAGGGTTAACTGGTACAGGTACTTTGGGGGCGAGGCCAAGAAGAAGTTTCACAAGTGTTACAAAGGATTCACCTGACCATCCTCTATTCTAAGGACTCTGGGTGTGAATAAATCATGCTTGGGAATTGTATGTGAGCTATTCCTTTGTTAGGCTAGTGTGATGACTAAAATGCCAGGCACTTCTGTTGGCCAGACCTAAGAATCTTTTGGTTATAGAAATCAAATTAGGCCTAGGTGGATTATCTGCAGATTTCATTCACGAGACCTACAAGGTTAATTACCCATGGCCAGAGATCTGTATATGTGTTTTAGTCCACCCAGAATGCTGTAACAAAATGCCACAGACTGGGTGACTTAAATAGCTCACACTGATTTTCTCATAATGCTGAAAGCCCAAGAAAAATACTGCCAGCAGGATTGGTTTCTGGTGAGACCTGTCTTCCTGGCTTACAGATGGTCCCCTTCTCTTTGTGTCTTCACATGGTCTCCCCTTTATGTGTTTGTAGAGAGAGAGAGATCTAGTGTCTCTTCCTCTTCCTCTTACAAGGACACTTATTCTATCAGAATAGGGCCCCACCCTGATGACCTCATTTAACCTTAATTATATCCTTAAAGGCCCCATCTCCAAATATAGTCACATTGGGAACTAGGGCTTTAACATATGAACTGGGGTGGGGGGAGGGGAGCACAGTTCAATCCATAACATGTCAGATGATCCCCAGATGTATGTTATATCTTCTTTGCTACTGATGTTAACTGTCACCACCTAAACTCATCTATGCCTGGCCCCCTCCAATATGCTACAAATCAGAAAGCCCATTTCAATGGCATCTACTTCTCAACGGCAAGCTCAGTCTCAGCAGAAGTGCTTTTGCAAGCTTTTGATGCTTCCTTCACCCACTAATTTCTCAAGGTAAGGGTTACAGGAAAGATGCTTTAATTTATTTGGAGGGCAAATTTAGCAGTGAATGGGTAGACCCTCTTAAGATTCAATACGGTACTCTCATGTTCAGAAGTTTTGAATTTCCCCCTACATTATGCCAGTAGCCTTCTAACCACTCAATACCATATGTAACAGGCTAGCAGCTGGTCCAGGTTTGCATTAGACAACCCAGAAAACAGAACCACAGCCTGCTGCCTGAGCTCACCACTGTAAATAAAATTCATGAATGCCTACCACTCTTTCCATTTAACTCTGTTCCTTTACTGACACTGCATCTCACTTGCCATCCCTGGATAATATACCTTAAGTCAATCTAGAAGGATGACAGCATCTTTGGACGGTAAATAATATTACCATCTCCATGAGGTGGCCCCTTTCCCTCTGCACATAAATACATAGGGCCCATGGGATAGAATAAATGGACAGCAATTATTGAATCATATCATGAAAATGACCATTTAATACTTCTCATTAGGAATGACTTCATCTTTGCACCATAAGCATTTTACCTTTCCAACTTGGGGACAAAAGAGAGTTAATAAACAGTTAATTTCAGTACTTCCTTTCCCGGAAAAAGATTAGTGCAAGCTCTTCAGGATTCTATCATTCCCTTTGTCAGAATGTGAAAAAGAAATGGAAATATGCTTCAGTCGGGACCAGTGAGAGGTGAAAAGTGTACTAGGGTGCTTCTAAGAAACGTTTGCTCTCTCCTAAGAACTAAAATGCACAGAGGGGTGGTCCTTTTGTTTTCCCTGTGGAAATTGTTAGATCTGGATGTGACACCTGGGAACTGCTGTAGCCATTTTGCCAAGGGCCTGACAGTGTAGTCAAATCATGGAGGTTGACGGATACAAGGGAATCACAAAGAAGTGGAACTGGAGCTTTGTGTCTAGAGCCTGCTATACTTCTGGACTTCTCCCCTGATGATACTAAAAAAGAGGGAAGCTCTTAATAAGTACGTAACAGGTATTAGAAACCCACGTATATGTTTTCCTCTCTGTGTGTATCTGTGTGTGTGTATCTTGCTCAGTGTAAATTATTAGAGTCACTGGGCTTCCTCGGTGGTACAGTGGATAAGAATCTGCCTATCAATGCAGAGGACACAGGTTTGATCCCTGGTCCGGGAAGATTCCACATGCTGCGGAACAGCTAAGCCCGTGTGCCACAACTACCAAGCCCACATGCGGCAACTACTGAAGCCTGTGCGCCTAGAACCTGTGTTCCACAACAAGAAGCCACAGCAGTGAGAGACCCATTCACCACAACAAAGAGTAGCCCTCACTCTCTGCAACTAGAGAAAGCTCACATGCAGCACAACCAAAAACTGAAGACCCAGCACAACCAAAAACCAAAGTCATTTAAAAAATAAATTATTAGAGTCACTGAAATCAAGTATTAGCCATCATCCAAATAGGCACTGATTTATAGAAGGAGCTTAATGCAAATAAATTAGATGATTAAATGGAGGCTGAAGAAGGGAAGGAGATTTGCCTGAGGTCACTCTGGAAGTTAGTAGCAGATATAAGACTAGAACCCTAGTATTGGCCTGGGAGAGGCTGGAACTCTCCAACTATTCTAGGATGCTAATGAAAAGTAGCAGGGACAAGAAAAAAGGATCTCAAAATGACACTTTCAAGAGGCATCTCTCGAAATGACCCGTCATCAGATATATTTTTAACATATGCATTCTTAGAGAATATATCAACAAAAGGATGGCTTGGGAAAACTAGCTGTCTCAGCCTGACATATATCTCTGCCCATCTCCAGATTTAGGAGATGGCACTGTGGGCAGAATAGGCTCTACAGGAAAGGTACCCTTCACCTCTCCTTTCCTAATCTGGACTTCTCTTTCCCTCAGTTCTCCTCTTCCCAGGCCGGAGACCTGGCCTGTGAGGAATGCAATAAACACCCTGGCAGATGCTTCATCCGCAGCTCTGATTCACGAAATACAAAACTGTTGTATTTCAAGACTCAAATGGATTCAGTAACCATTCAACTTCTTCACCTGTGCAGGCACAGACTAAAACAAAGACACAGACTGCCACCTAGGGGTTATTTTTCAGTTTAGTTCAATTCAGTCGCTCAGTCGTGTCTGACTCTGTGTGACCCCATGACTGCAACACCCCAGGCCTCCCTGTCCATCACCAACTCCTGGAGCTTGCCCAAACTCATGTCCATTGAGTCAGTAACGCCATCCAACATCTCATCCTCTGTCGTCCCCTTCTCCTCCCACCTTCAATCTTTCCCAGCATCAAGGTCTTTTCCAATGACTCAGTTCTTCCCATCAGGGGGCCAAAGGATTGGAGTTTCAGCTTCAGTATCAGTCCTCCCAATGAATACTCAGGACTGATTTCCTTTAGGATTGACTGGTTGGGCTCCATTCAGTCCAAGGGACTCTCAAGAGTCTTTTCCAAACCCACAGTTCAAAAGCATCAATTCTTCGGCACTCAGCTTTCTTTATGGTCCAACTCTCACATCCATACATGACCATTGGAAAAACCATAGCTTTGACTAGATGAACCTTTGTTGGAAAATAATGTCTCTGCTTTTTAATATGCTCTCTAGGTTGGTCATAGCTTTTCTTCTAAGGAGCAAGCGTCTTTTAATTTCATGGCTGCAGTCACCATCTGCAGTGATTTTGGAGCCCAAGAAAACAAAGTCTGTCAGTGTGTCCATTGTTTCCCCATCTATTTTCCATGAAGTGATGGCATAGGATGACATGTTCTTAGTTTTCTGAATGTTGAGATTTACCCCAGCTTTTTCATTCTCCTCGTTCATCAAGAGGCTCTTCAGTTCCTCTTTGCTTTCTGCCATAACGATGGTGTCATATGCATATCTGAGGTGACTGAAATTTCTCCCAGCAATGTTTGCCAAGAGAACACACTGGTCATAGTAAACACCCTCTCCCAGCAACACAAGAGATGACTATACACATGGACATCACCAGATGGTCAATACTGGTATCAGGTTGATTATATTCTTTGCAGCTGAAGCTCTATACCGTTAGCAAAAACAAGACCAGAAGCTGACTGTGGCTCAGATCATGAACTCCTTATTGCCAAATTCAGACTTAAATCGAAGAAAGTAGGGGAAACAACTAGACCATTCAGGTATGACCTAAATAAACTCTCTTACGATTATACAGTGGAAGGGACAAATAGTTTCAAAGGATTTGATCTGAAAGAAAGACTGCCTGAAGAACTAGGGTCAGAGGTTTGTGACATTGTACAGGAGGCAGTGATCAAGACCATCCCCAAGAAAAAGAAATACAAAAAGGCAAAATGGTTGTCTGAGCAGTCCTTACAAATAGCTGAGAAAAAAAAAGACAAGCTAAAGGCAAAGGAGAAAAGGAAAGATATACCCATCTGAATGCAGAGCTCCAAACAATAGCAAGGAGAGATAAGAAAGCCTTCCTAAGTGATCAGTGCAAAAAAACAGAGGAGAACAATAGAATGGAAAAGATTAGAGCTCTCTTCAAAAAAATTAGAGATGCCAAGGGAATATTTCATGCAAAGATGGGCACAATAAAGGACAGAAATGCTATGGGCCTAACAAAAGCAGAAGATATTAAGAGATGGCAAGAATACACAGAAGAACTATACAAAGAGAGCTTAATGACCCAGATAACCACGATGGTGTGACCACTCATCTAGAGCCAGACATGCTGGAATGAGAAGTCAAGTGGACCTTAGGAAGCATCATTATGAACAAAGCTAGTGGAGGTGATGGAATTCCAGCTGAGCTGTTTCAAATCCTGAAAGATGATGGTGTGAAAGTGCTGCACTCAATATGCCAGCAAATTTGGAAAACTCAGCAGTGGCTACAGGACTGGAAAAGGTCAGTTTCATTCCAATCCCAAAGAAAGGTAATGCCAAAGAATGTTCAAAGTACTGTACAACTGCACTCATCTCACACACTAGCAAAGTAACGCTCAAGATTCTCCAAGCCAGGCTTCAACAATACGTGAACCATGAACTTCCAGAAGTTCAAGCTGGATTTAGAAAAGGCAGAGGGACTAGAGATCAAATTTCCAACATCTGTTGGATCATCAAAAAGGCAAGAGAGTTCTATTAAAACACCAACACCTTTCACTGTGTGGATCACGACAAAATGTGGAAAATTCTTCAAGAGATGGGAATACCAGCCCACCTGACCTGCCTCCTGAGAAATCTGTATGCAGGTCAAGAAGCAACAGTTAGAACCAGATATGGAATGACAGACTGGTTCAAGATTGGGAAAGGAGTACATCAAGGCTGTATATTATCACCATGCTTATTTAACTTATAGGCAGGGTGCTAAGTCACTTCAGTCGTGTCTGACTCTTTGCGACCCCATAGATGGAAGCCCACCAGGCTCCCCCATCCCTGGGATTCTCCAGGCAAGAATACTGGAGTGGGTTGCCATTTCCTTCTCCAATGCATGAAAGTGAAAAGTGAAAGTGAAGTCACTCAGTCATGTCCGACCCTCAGCGACCCCATGGACTGTGGCCTACCAGGTTTCTCCATCCATGGGATTTTCCAGGCCTGAGTACTGGAGTGGGGGTGCCATTGCCTTCTCTGTACAGGCAGGGTACATTATGCGAAATGCCGGGCCGGATGAAGCACAAGCTGGAATCATGATTTCTGGGAGAAATATCAAGAACCTCAGGTGTTATTTATAGTGGAGGGGGAGATGGTCCAAATATTTGCTCTGTGCTCAAGCTTGGGCAAGCAATTTCCCTACAAGGATCTTAATTTCCTTGCCTATAACATGAGAGTGTTGTCCTAGAATAGTAGTTCCTAAACTCAGCTCCACAAAAATCTGTATGCTTTTATTCATTCATAATCTGGGGCACTCTGCCCCTAGGGATTCTGGTTCAGTAGGTGTGGAGTTAGCAAAGTCAAGGCCTGCACAGGTGTGAAACAAGAACAAAAACAATCCCCCAGGGCTTCCACAGGCACCATGTAAGAAATCTGTGATGTAGATGTTAAAAGGTGCTCCTCCAACAAGGTAACCAGGTTTCTTCACTCTCGGGCTCTGAAAGCCTTTAATAGTTTAATGCAAGTTGTGAACTATCAATAGATGTTAATATTATGCAACATTCTCAAAGGCGTTTGACCATAGAACCGACACCTACTAACCGTCCAGGCACAACAGCATTTTCCAGATCACAGTTAAGAAAACCCTAGATTAGGTGTCTTAGCTCAGATTGTCAAAACAAAGTATCATAGACTAGGTAGCTTAAACTACAGAAATCTATTTCTCACAAATTTGGAGGCTGTTGACTCCAAGATTAAGGCACCAGCATATGATTGCCTTCTCCCTATGTCCTCACATGGCCTTTCCTCAGTGTGTGTAGGCAGAAAGAGATCTCTCTCTCTCTCCCTTTTCCTCTTCTTATAAGGCCATCAATCCTGTTGGATTAAGACTTCCCCCTCAAAAAAAAAAAAAAAAAAGACTTCCCCCTCATGACGTCTTTTAAATTCATCTCCAAAACTTTCTATCTTCAAATATAATTACATTAGAGTTAAGACTTGAAAAGACTAATTGGGGTGAGGAGTGGTTACACAAGTCAGGCTATAGCACTAGAAGATATCCAAGGCCACTCTGAGTCTATATCCTAAGATTCTCAGTGAACCATTTTGTTCTCATGAACCATTGTTCACAATATGAAGGAATTTCCCGTGGGAAAATAGTATAGATAACCTGAGTTCAGTTCAGTTCAGTCACTCAGTTGTGTCCGACTCTTTGGGACCCCATGAACCACAGCATACCAAGCCTCCCTGTCCACTGGTAGACTGCCGGAGTCCACCCAAGCCCATGTCCATTGAGTCGGTGATGCCGTCCAACCATCTCATCCTCTGTCGTCGCCTTCTCCTCCCACCCTCAATCTTTCCCAGCAACAGAGTCTTCTCAAATGAGTCAGCTCTTTGCATCAGGTGGCCAAAGTATTGGAGTTTCAGCGTCAGCATCAGTCCTTCCAGTGAACACCCAGGACTGATCTCCTTTAGAATGGACTGGTTGGATCTCCTTGCAGTCCAAGGGACTCTCAAGAGTCTTCTCCAACACCACAGTTCAAAAACATCAATTCTTCTGCGCTCAGCTTTTGTTATAGTCCAACTCTCACATTCATATATGACTACTGGAAAACCATAGCCTTGACTAGACAGACCTTTGTGGGCAATGTCTCTGCTTTTTAATATGCTGTCTAGGTTGGTCATAACTTTCCTTCCAAGGAGTAAGCGTCTTTTAATTTCAAGGCTGCAATCACCACCTGCAGTGATTTTGGAACCCAGAAAAAATAGAGTCAGCCACTGTCTTCACTGTTACCCATCTATTTGCCATGAAGTGATGGGACCGGATGCCATGATCTTAGTTTTCTGAATGTTGAGCTTTAAGCCAACTTTTTCACTCTCCTCTTTCACTTTCATCAAGAGGTTCTTTAGTTCTTCTTCACTTTCTGCTATAAGTGTGGTGTCATCTCCATATCTGAGGTTATTGATATTTCTCCCAGAGATCTTGTTTCCAGCTTGTGCTTTCTCCAGCCCAGCGTTTCTCATGATGTACTCCGCATAGAAGTTAAATAAGCAGGGTGACAATATACAGCCTTGACGGACTCCTTTTCCTATTTGGAACCAGTCTGTTGTTCCATGTCCATTTATAACTGTTGCTTCCTGACCTACATATAGGTTTCTCGAGAGGCAGGTCAGGTGGTCAGGTATTCCCATCTCTTTCAGAATTTTCCACAGTTTATTCTGATCCACATAGTCAAAGGCTTTTGCATAGTCAATAAAGAAGAAATAGATGTTTTTCTGGAACTCTCTTGCTTTTTCCATGATCCAGCGGATATTGGCAGTTTGATCTCTGGTTCCTCTGCCTTTCCTAAAACCAGCTTGAACATCTGGAAGTTCATGGTTTATGTATTGCTGAGGCCTGGCTTGGAGTATTTTGAGCATGACTTTACTAGCGTGTGAGATGAGTGCAATTGTGTGGTAGTCTGAGCATTCTTTAGCGTTGCCTTTCTTTGGGATTGGAATGAAAACTGACCTTTTCCAGTCCCGTGGCCACTGCTGAGTTTTCCAAATTTGCTGGCATATTGAGTGCAGCACTTTCACAGCCTCATCTATTAGGATTTGATATAGCTCAACTGGAATCCCATCACCTCCACTAGATTTTTTCTAGTGATGCTTCCTAAGGCCCACTTGACTTCACATTCCAGGATGTCTGGCTCTAGGTGAGTGTGAGTGATCACGCCATTGAGATTATCTGGGTTGTGAAGATCTTTTTTGTATAGCTCTTCCGTGTATTCTTGCCACCTCTTCTTAATATCTTCTGCTTCTGTTAGGTCCATACGATTTCTGTCCTTTATTGAGTGCATCTTTGCATGAAATGGTCCCTTGGTATCTCTAATTTTCTTGAAGAGATCTCTAGTCTTTCCCATTCTATTGTTTTCCTCTATTTCTTTGTATTGATCACTGAGGAAGGCTTTCTTATCTCTCCTTGCTATTCTTTGGAACTCTGCTTTCAAATGGGTTTATATTTCGTTTTCTGCTTTGCTTTTCGCTTCCCTTCTTTTCGGAGCTATTCGTAGGGACTCCTCAGACAGCCATTTTGCTTTTGTGCATTTCTTTTTCTTGGGGATGGTCTTGATTCCTCTCTCCTGTACAATGTCACAAAACTCTGTCCATACTTCATCAGGCACTCTGTGTATCAGATCTAGTGCCTTAAATCTATTTCTCACTTCCACTGTTTAGTCATAAGGGATTTGATTTAGGTCATACCTGAATGGTCTAGTGTTCTTCCCAACTTTCTTGCATTTCAGTCTGAATTTGGCAATAAGGAGTTCATGATCTCAGCCACAGTCAGTTCCCGGTCTTGTTTTGCTGACTGTATAGAGCTTCTCCATCTTTGGCTGCAAAGAATAGAATCAATCTGATTTTGGGACCTCATCTGGTGAGGTCCATGTGTAGAGTCTCCTCTTGTGTTGTTGGAAGAGGGTGTTTGTTATGACCAGTGTGCTCTCTTGGCAGAACTCTATTAGCCTTTGCCCTGTTTCTTTCTGTACACCAGGGCCAAATTTGCCTGTTACTCCAAGTGTTTCTTGACTTCCTACTTTGGCATTCCAGTCCCCTATAATGAAAATGACATCTTGGGGGGGGTGTCCTTTCTAGAAGGTCTTGTAGATAACCTCACAGAGGTGTATTTTCAAAGTGTTCTTAGTGCCTCCAATGAAAGAGATTGCCAAAGACCAAAGCATCACCGTGATGACCAGTCCTTTTGAGTGGGAGAGGGGAGGTTGTCCTTTCTATGAATACTGGAACCAAAACAGGAACCAACATTCTGAACCTGCTCAGAACGCTAGTCCATATCACGTTACCACTTCTAACTCAGATGGTGCCAAGCCATGCCTTATTTATCATCATGTCAACACAACTAACCAATAAATGATCTGTAACAGGAATAGAAATAGAAAAGGGTTTTCTTTGAACCAAACCGAGAACAATAGCCTAGGGAACAACTTATCAGTAACTCTCAGAAGCTGTGCTGGAGAAGCCTGGTTTTCATCACAGTTTTGTATCTTTTCAGAACAAAGAACCATCAGACAGAAACATGCAGGGATACATTCCTTCAAGATTTCAAAAGGGATAGATTAGCACGTACAAGAGTGACTCAGCAGGACCTTGGTATCTGGGAAGAAAAACTTATCTTTAAAGGAATACTAGCATAAGCATCATAGGAGAGGGTAGCATTTATCCCTACCTTCAAAGTGGACATACTTTACTTCTGGATAATGAATTCTTTTCTTAATGGCTAAAGCAGATGTACACTGCATGATAAACAGGTCATAAGACGGGCTGTTCTGGTTAGCATAAAGTTCAAGCTAAATCACATATAAGCCAGAATGACTTCCCCATACCTCAACTGTGAAAATTTCTTCCATCAATCACAAACTTGTCCTGATCCCAAACAGTGGTCTAAAACTCTAATCCTGCATCTGAACTTTGCACAACATTCAAGTTGTGGGCTATATACTTATTTTCTCCTCTACTCTCCTGGAAGTAGAAAGGAGATTCCTTTTATTTTCTACTCCTCTTAAGATATGGAGAGAGCACACTGAGCTGAAATTCTAACCCCTTGCAAATCCACAGATGTTTCCTTTACACCCATTCTTGATTCTGTGTCTACACTAGTGGATTAGAAGGGATTCATACACCCTGAGTAAGCACCTACCTTACCTACTGACTTTGTTTCCATATATTGGCTCATGTCTTTTTATGAGTCCGTATTCTGCTTATGGGACTCTGCTTCTAGGTATTGGCTCATATTTCCACATTCAGACTGTGGTAAAGTAACTGAAAAAAGGCCACAGCAATTCCTCCTGTTCCTGGATGTGCAGCCCTTTGCTTATACGTTGAAAGCAGAGCTGAGGATTTGCTGATGCAGTTAGTGTGGGACATGAAAGAAACAGAGGAGTCAAGGAGGATGCCAAAGTGCTTGGCCTAAGCAATATGAAGAAAAGAACTTTCATTTACAAAGGGGAAGAAGACAGAGGAAGAACAGATTTGGGAGGGGCAATAAAGCAGGCAGTGAGTAAAACCTTCATGAATACCAAACCTATTTTTTTTTTTAAAGTAAACTTATACAATCCGTAAAACCATGATTTCCTTAAATGTTCCAATATATATGCAATATATTAAGTGAGAGTTCAACTAAAATCCCAACTCCAAACAGGTTAGTTAATTATGTATTTTCATTTGGAACAAGAGTCACATCCTCTTCGGGTTGAGCTGTTGTGGGTATCCAGAGAGGTTGACCTGTAGCACTGTCTCATAAAAACACATGATTTGTGAAAGAAATTGGAGTGCCACTGTCCTAAGTAAACAGTAAATTATGTGCATATAGGTGATGATGATGTCAGAGAAAGTAACTTAATGCTCTGAGTGGTAATTTGCTTTTCTGGTATTGGTAACAGACTAAAAGCAAATGCCTCTGGTAACATCAGATAACCCTTCATTTTTATCTTTTCAAAGCTGATGCAGATGACCAGATGATTATTTTCTTTTAGTCTTTTAATACAGAAAATTAAGAGATTTCTTAGCATTCAATCTTCCTTACATTCCCTGGTCACGGTGCACTCTTTGAACATGCTGCTCTGGATTATGCTGGCTAGTATTTGGGGCTTTCCCATTAATGTTGCAGGCAACATCGGCAGCGTAGGTGCCAATAATCTGTCTGAGAGATGCATGAATTAGCAAGGAAATGTGTTCACGGAACCTCATGCAAGCCAAGGAACTCAGAAGGACATGTGAGGGGCGGGCTCGGCAGGGAGGGTGCGCACCTGGCTGACTTCTCTGCTCCAAGTGCAGCGGGCCTCGCCCCCATCCTGTAAAGAGGCAGAATCCTGGGCTCCTCCCCTGGGCCCTGGCCTCTGCCCTTCACCCACTGCCCGCCTGGGGAAATCTAGGCCCCGCCCATCGTTTCTGATCCCGCCTCCTTATGCCCATTAGCTCCACCCCTCCCCAACCCTCTTCTCCCGCCCCTTCAGCCCTAGCTCCGCCTCCATATTGAGCATGTGCACTAGCAACCATCTGCTCAGGAGGGTGGTGCCTGTGCGGGTGCCAGTAGGGCTCACGGCCCCGCCCACCCCTGCCCTGGGCCCGCTTCCATGGAAAGCGCTGGTGAGGCTTGGCGCGTCAATTAAGATCAGAATGGTAGTGGGATTTCGTGGTATTTGGCAGTCTAAATGCAAATGCCTCAGGTAAAATCATACCCACTGACCTGAAATAGGGCCAATGGGAGATGGCTTACAGTCTTATGTGAGACTCGTTCTGTAGCAGGAGAGGATAATAAAAGGGATATAAAGTTCCAGCTGCAAGTAGAGCAAAAGAGAAGTGATCTGAGCTCTGCATCCTGATGAACCTCTCGGGCAGGAAATGAGACATGGAAGCTTGGGGCCCTCTAGATTGAGTGGCAAGAACAGAACTGCTGCCACCTTCAGCCCAAGATCTTTATGACACCCAGCCACCCTGAAGATCTACAGGCAGAAGAGACTGCCAGTCTTACTCTCCTTTCCTGTGGGGTTGGGGAGGGGGTTACTGACCACAGTAAGGCTATTTGCGGGGAAAATGTTTGTTTTTTAATATTTATTAATTTGGCTGCACTGGGTCTTAGTTGTGGCATGTGGAATCTAATTTCCCAACCTCGGATCGAACATGGGCCCCCTGCATTGAAGCATGGAGTCTCAGCCACTGGACCACCGGGGAAGTCCCTGCTGAAATGTTTAAACCATGGTAAGTTATACGTAAGACCTGCGATTTTAGTTAATTGCATGTCTAATTCCAGTTAGAACTGGAAAGTGTGTTGATATGTTTAAAGAATAAACAATGCCAAAAAATTCTACCCACTTAGCTAATTTAATTCTGCTATTACAAAGTCTTTATAAGACCTAGTGGTGTGGCGTAATAAAAGATGCCTCAGGCACAAGGGACCGAGATGCTAATGCAGACTTCAGCAGGAATTAATTGTGTGCTTGCTGCTTCTAGTTTGGTCCTACTGACTTCTGAACTAATCTTCGATAAAACCATGCTGGTCACCCTACCTCTCCTTGCCCTTGGGAGTATGAGAAGATTTCTCGACGATCCCCAAATATGCATTCCTGGCCTTCATGAAGTGGCTAAAAGTATCACTTCTCACAGGGAGGTATTAGATTACCTGCTACCTTTAGGGGATTGGGCTTCCCAGGTGACTTGGATGGTGAAGAATCTGCCTGTAATGCAGGAGACCAGGGGTCGATCCCTGGGTTGGGAAGATCCCCTGGAGAAGGGAATGGCAACCCACTCCAGTATTCTTGCCTGGAGAATCCCACGGACAGAGGAACCTGGCAGGCTAGTGCATGGGGTCACACAGAGTCGGACACGACTGAGTGACTAACATTAAAGGGAATACTCCCTAAACAAAGGGGCGAGCTTTACAAAGGGGGGAACTTTTAGCATGGCCTGGAGACCCCATCCCTTGCCACCCGCTCCTGTTCTTAATGCATCAGACCCCAGAGCTTAGTGCTCTGCCCCCGGTTCAGGTGACAATGCACATGACAGAGCCGCAGCTTCCTTGATCATGCTGGTGTTCATTGTGAATAAGAAAAACATACAAGTGAGAGCTTCTGAAGCAAATGAATTTTATTGCAGGAACACAAGTATGTAACAAAATACAAGAAACTTAAGCAACAAACACATTTTAAAGACACAGAAATGAGGCTAGCTCAGGGAAGCTCAGCAGTATGTCTTTTTTGTTTTTGGCCATGCCATGCAGCATGTGGGATCTTAGTTACCCCCTCCCCCTATATTGGAAGCACAGAGACTTAACCACTGGACTGCTGGGGAAGTCCCAACAGTATGTCTTTTTACATTCTCTGCAGTAGAAGGTTACTAGTGAACCTTTGCAGGCTCTCACTCATTCTTGCGGGTCTAGTCCCAAACTACAACAAAAGTATTACCGGCTCAACTAGGATCAGATGAAAAGTATGCCAAACCAAGTAGCTATGGCCAGGAAACTCAGTGACACAGCAAATAGAAGGCTGTGGGAAGGTCTCCGAGAAAAGAGGCCTGCTGGAGAGACCAATGAGCCGAGACAGGGCCTTCCTCCCTGTGGAATACAAATACAGCACACACGCACTTTGACATGCCCCCATGGGTACAAAATTTTTAAAGATTTCTTGAGTAAGCACAAAAGCGTACATTATAGAAAATGAAAACAACCCAAAGTCCAAGCCATTCTCAAAGGCACAATACCCCAAAGTCAATTTCTGGTCAAATGACAACTCGCTGATGTCACAGGATCACTCCTTGAGCCGAAGTCCTCCACATGAAGTTGGCGACTCCTGTAGAACTGCTGTGATTCTATGAAATACAAAGTCCTACGGACTAAAGGTTAACCTTATACACCACTAATGCAAATACTAGGTATCCACAGAAAAACCAAGGCAAAACCATAATACAGAAGCTGTAAATGGGATTACCCATTTCCCCAAGGAGAAATATTCTTCCCTCTCAGTTCTGAAATCTAAAAACACTTGGAGGGGGGGCACTCATTTGTGATCACAGAAGGGTCTTTTTTATTATTTTTTTAAACCCCTTTATTGAGGAATGAGGAGTGACTGACATACAAAACAATGTACACATTTAACGTATACAATCTGTTGAGTATACATCCGTAAAGCATCTCCATAAGCTGTATCGTAAACATACCCATCCACTCTGAAGTTTCATCCCACCTTCACGATTTATTATTATCTGGTAATAAAAACATAACAGAATAAGATCTACCCTCTTAGCCTTTTCACTACACATCAGTTCTGGGGTCCAGAGGAGATGCACAGGTGCTTGGTTCCTGGCTTTAACTATACCCTATATCCTGTAGCTCAGTACTCTTGACAATCTACTAGAGGAAAATCTACAACAGGCCTTTCAGCATTCTGGAAAGTGCTTTGTCTGACTGATGGGGAGAGGCTGAGTAAACCAGTGAATCGCCTTAGGATTCACTGAAGTGAGCCCACTGCTGTTCTTTTCCAAAGCTGATAAGAAGTAGTACAGTAGGCTTGCACATGAATAAGGAGAGGCGAAGGACGCTCAGAAAGCCAACCCAAATCTAAACTGCGAGATGGCCTGGCTGGCAACGCTCAGTAACCCATTTTGTGTGCATGCTGGAGTCAGCACAGTGGACTGGGAGGGCACATTCAAGTCTAGAGCGATGAAGAGACCATTCAAATTGTACAGGAATGCACATATTTTGCTCATTCTCTGTCCACCCTTTTGACAGAGCTGCACACTAAAATTCCATAATTAAAACTCTGCAGGATCTGAGTCCTTGCCTCCTACCAAGTATTCTAGCAGGTCCTGTGCACCACAAGACACAGAAATCGGACCTCTGCCAATTGGAGATCACATCTCTGCTCCTTCAGAGCACTTGAAGTTCAGCTCCACTTGCCAGCAGACTGCTGACATCAGCAGAGCAATTTAAACCATGTCTAAACAAGGTTGTAGTTTTAATCCTCATCCCACGTGATCCTACTGATCATAGAGAATTCCCCCCGAGGACATTGTATGGGTAAAAAGCTCCTGGAGGATAAGCAGTCATTCATCCCTTTTACTCGGAGAAGGCAATGGCATCCAACTCCAGTACTCTTGCCTGGAAACTCCCATGGATGGAGGAGCCTGGTAGGCTGCAGTCCATGGGGCCGCTGAGTTAGACACGACTGAGCGGCTTCACTTTCACTTTTCACTTTCATGCACTGGAGAAGGAAATGGCAACCTACTCCAGTGATCTTGCCTGCAGAATCCCAGGGATGGCGGAGCCCACTGGGCTGCCGTCTGTGGGGTCGCACAGAGTCGGACAAGACTGAAGCAACTTAGCAGCAGCAGCAGCATCCCTTTTACTTGTCCTTCAGGTGCTGTTTCCACAAGTTCCTCTTGAGGAAGTTCTCTGCACAGGTCTGACTATTGCCAGGACTTTAGAATCACCACTTGGAGGGAGGGTGAAGATACCCAGGGGACCTGGACTCTCACGGGGAGCACATTGTAAGGGACACTAAAATAAGGAAAATTACATTGCTCATGCTGAAAAGGGACAAGGCCTTCTTTCTCACCTTTCCTAAAAACTGTGGAATATGGGTCAGTTCTCTGTCTGACTCTGTTGCTGCTAAATCACTTCAGTCGTGTCCGACACAGTGCGACTGCATAGACGGCAGCCCATGAGGCTCCTCTGTCCCTGGGATTCTTCAGGCAATGGGTTGCCTTTTCTGACCTCTGCAATGTATGCAAATCTTCTCTGTAAGTTAAATAAGCCTCTTGGTAATTTGACAAACCAAGAGTGTTCCTTCAGGGACCTGGCAGCAAAAGCAGTGACCAAGAGCCCATAAAGCTACAGGAAAAGGGCAGAAAATATCTCTGGTGAGAAACAATACATTGTGTAAGCAACAGCAGTTCCTTCTCAGAACTCCCTTAGATTGTACACTGTGCAACAGAACATCAGGACAGAGAGCTCCCCTTCCACAACCGCCATTTTTCACGGGTCTAGGCAACACAGAAGAAGGAAGAGACAGCAAAGCCTTCACTTGCAGACAAAATCACAATTCACTTGGGAAAATGGACAATAATCCTGTTCCCATAATAAATGTCCTAGTACATAAGTAAGCCGTATTTTCTTATAGTATATCCGTCAGGGTCCATTGTTATCTTCAGTCCCTCAGCTGTGCGAACCCAAAGGAAGGGCACAAGAATGGAGAAAGGAGACAGGAGAAAGAGCCCTGAACCCACAATGCCCTTCACAGCTGTCACACCAAAGACCCTTGTCCTCGCCACTGTCAGTCTTTCCTTATACTCTCAGAGCCTCCTGCTCGTAGCCCTGCTGGGCCCAAATTTCCCTAATCGAGAGAAAGCAAAAGCCTGAAATGGGGAAACCACGGGACCTTTTCCCTCCCAAATTGAGCTCCCCTTTCCTCTCCCCCACTCCAGTAGCACACCACCACAGACAATGCATAACTGTCCCTCCACTGTCGTACCAACAACACCTTCTTCCTCGAGAGTGCAGAGAAGGTCCCCTTGAGGCCATGTGACCCCCACCACCAGGGAGACCCAAATGGAAGAGGAGCCACCACCGGCCAGCCTTTCTGCTAGAAAGGCTTTCCGGCAGATACACAGTGGGGAGAGACAGCTACAGCCTGGGGGTGTAGCCCTCTCCAGCAACAGGAATACAAGGGCTTCATCCTCCAGCTGGGGCACCTGACTCGGGAGGTTCCTGGACATCCAGGCTCATCGGCATACGCCCGCAAGAAGCAAATGGCCCCGGACTCATGGACAGTTCACTGACAAGACCCATCGGACCTCTTTCTTCCAACCAATGTGCAGAGTGTGCTCAGTGGAAGAGTGCAGAAAGTGAACGTGGCAAGGTCCAACCACATTCCTACACACAGAGTTGGGACTCCTCGGGAATCCCAACGTGCCCTCGCTCTGCACAATGGCACAGAATTCTGACAGCAGGCTACCGCCAACTTCTGCCCCAGCCCAGACTCAACTTCCCCCATGCCCCACATGCTGCCATTGCCAATATGCGCCTTCTTTGGGACTTTAGCAAGGCACCTGAGGTCTGTGAGTGTTGAAGGCAGAAGTGTCTGGCCGCTATATCAGTAGAACACAGCAGCAACAGCAGCTCACTCTCATGTGCCGCTTCATGGCCACAGGTAGTCTCGACAGAAGACTTGAGCCGTCTACCCAAACAAGTGTAGTCAACATCAGTGGGCGCCTCCCAGGAGACTCCCTCACATTACTGCTCTCGGCACAGAATCAGAAGGGGAAAGGTCACCTTTCCTGAGCCGCTTTGACAGCCTAAGGCAGTGCACAGACTGAAGCAGGAACACGAGAACATCCCTAACAGCGAAGTCCACAATTCTGAGGAAAGCTATAACATAGGGTAGGGCCTTCATCATGAAAGTCTCACCTTTGCCAGGAAGTAATCCACCCTCATGTCACACTCAGCGATGTGCACTATTATCTTCAGTCCCCGTGCTACACTGATCCCAGGCAGTACCAGGGATTGAGAAATAGGCAGCAGACACTCTTGACCACAGAAAGCCCAGTGCACCTTTCACATTGAGGGCCTATGTCCTCCTGTCCAGCTTCCTCCTCGTGCTCTGAGAGCAGCCCTACAGAGGGTCAGTCTTCCCAGCCCCTTCCCCACCTCTAGGCTCTAGGCACCCCAACGAAGGTCCGTATGTAGTCAGTCATTCCATCTTTCCTGATCAGGGAAGTGCTTTCCCCCTTTGAGCCTCTAGGCTCTACAGTACTTCTCCGGAAAAGAACCGACAATCAAAAGCGGCCTAACCACCGCTCACGAAACTCATTTAGTTCAAGATTAAATTGGTAGAGCCACTATGGAAAACAGCATGAAAGTCCCTCAAAAAATTAAAAACAGAACTACCATCTAGTCCAGCAATCCCACTTGTGGTATGTATCCAAAGGAATACCTCACACCAAGAATTTGTAGAACATTAACATTCCCACGAGTGAGTAGACATTCAGTGAGGTACCGTCTCATGAGCCTAAGGGACATGGCTGGCCTAGCAATTAATTCCTGGGAAGGAACCAGCAAGCCAGATTCCATCTCAAATTCAGAAGAGGATTACCTTCTCTTTCCAGGAGAGCCGTGATTTGTGAGACTGTCACCAATTGGAGAGTCACCTTTTTGGAATCCTCAACCTTGTGACTGATTTTTAAGTGCCAATACACAGCAGATTTACCTATTAAACCATCCATTTAGGTTTTCTTGACCCCTGCCTCCAATGAAGTCAGCCAAGATGACTTTGATGGGCAGTGGGAACAAGTGTGTATGGAAGGGCAAGAAGGCCTCACGGTTAGTCTTAAGTTTCCCAACTGTTTTGACTAGGAAATAAGCCAGTTTTGATCATCATCATGTCACTTGGTGAAGGAACATGCGCCTAGGACAGGTTTTTCTAAGTATCTCAGGCTTCAGGTTTTCACTGAGTAGGAAACTATCACCGCCCCCTCTTTCACAGCTTTAAAGTAATTCCACCAATTACAGGGATAAACAAAAAGTCTTTAAACATGCCCTCTAAAGACTACACACTTTAGTTTCCAATCACAAAGAAATGTGGATTTTCTTTTAACCTTCGGTGAACGAAATTCAGGCTCTGTGATGCCTCCTTCTGGATAAAACCTGAGCTAATAAAGCAACAGAGGAGCCTGAGGTTTCTATGAAACTAGAGGTCACAAGTGTCTCTGAATGCACCTTAGAAGAGTTCATATTTCTATTTAGCGCTTTTCCGCCACCCCAACTGTGAAAACTCTTCCGCACATTTTCAACAAATTAACCACTGCCCAGGAAAGAAGTGACTTTACACAGACAATGAAAGAGAGGAGACCTTTCCCACACTGCCAGTTAACAAGCACCTTCGTGGTGCCTGAACTTGGTGCTGAGCCACATCAGCTTCAGCGTCAGGCGTCAGAGATGGCCAGAAAAGAAAGTGGCTCAGAGCAAGGCAAGGTGTGAGCTGCTGGGCTGCCCCTGGGCATCATAGCAGGATTAATGAGGCTGGTTTCCAAAGAGAAGCCCGGTAATATCTGAGGAAATCTGCTGGCCCTGTGAAAGGAAACAAACGTTTGGTTGAAACGGGGGTCTGGACAGGTAGGGAGACGAGCTAAATGAAGCCACAATGCTCTGTTCCCATATTCTGGCAATGTTGCACTAATGCCCTCCGTACCTCCTGTGTGCTGAGCACGTTACAAAAACCACACAGGAGATATCCCCGAGAGCAAGGCGTGATTCCCATTTCGCAAATGTGGAAATTGAGGCTCAAAGATGACAGTAAGAAAGAGTCAGACTCAGACACGAAAATTTATTTTTAATGAAACACGATGTATTGTCTCAGCAACATCTGCAAAGAAAAGAGAGAGAGAGAGAGAGAGGGAAAAAAAAAAAAAAAGCCTGACAAACTGTGGAAGGGTAAATATTTAATGAAGTATTGACCTGCATATTACTTGAATTGTTAGCCTGCACCTCCAGGACCCCTGCAAAGTAAATGCCCACCCACTTACAGAGGGGACAGACTGGCAGACTATCATTCTCTGCCACTCACTTGGTGTACAGGCCTCACCTTTCTCCCCTTTCCTAAATGGAGCTGGCTTTAAACTACATTCAAATCCATGTTCCCCTACCTGAAGAAGACAGCACTCCCACAGTCTCTGGATTCCTGAAGTTTGTTTTTCACAATCCCATCCAGTCCAGCCTGCTTCTGCCTGGTATTACAAGTGTTTTCCAAAAGGATAAAAAGACAGATCAGAGCTCTGATGTGAAAATGGCAAGATCAGGCTTTCTGGAAATGCGACATTCTAACAAATTCAGTATGTCTGTAATCATGGCACTCACGGTGAACTGAACAGGAGAAAGAGGCCACTGACTAGTTAAAGACATCGATTATAAACACAGTGTCTGAGCAGCGGTGCTCAGGGAGTGATCCTGACATTGTTGGAAGTTCCTATCTTAGAGACTCAGGGAAGACATTTCAACACCATGTAAAATAATGTTACAGCTGATGGGATGCATGCTACCCTCCTCCCAGCATTTGTGGCCCCACGTAACATAAGGCAGCACTTACTCATCTGGCAGGTCTGGACAGCTAATTCCGGGTCCACTCTCTTCTCATTACAGGCCCATAGGCTGGCCAGTACTAGATGCTTCCATCCCAGGTCCTGAAGGAAACAGTGATTATACAGATCTACAAGGAGACTTGCTTACAGATGGACAGCCTAACACAGCTGCAGGAAAATTAGGTAACTTGGAAGCTCGTAACATGAGTGGCTGGGGCAAACTTCCCCTTTCCCTTATCCACAAAACACCAAGGCGGCCAAGGGCCGTCAGCTGTCCTAACACCGCCCGCGATCCTCGGAGCCTTACTGTCTCCTTTCGCGTGGAAAGTAACAGAAATACCCTCAATGGTTAAGAAAGGTCACAAAAATGGCCAAGATCAACATTTGAACCAATCCCGGCAACGATATATCCACCGCAAACGCCCTACAATAGAAAGCAGAATCAGCTCCATGGCGGCCCGCCGGTCACCAGGCCGACTGTCCGGCGCCCCCACCCACCCAGCCAAACGCACCCGCCCTTCCCTCACTTTAAGCCGCAAACACTACAAAGCGTTAAGACCATAACTGGCATGGAAGCTTCGAGACCCACATTTAAACAAAGAAAATCTTCTTCAAGCTTCAGCATGCCGTTACAATAAAGCCCAACACCAAACCCGGAAGTGCCTGAGAGATCTTCTCCGCCATCCACCCAGGAGCCCGCAGACACGTCTGTCAAAGTGTCCATCAGGACACACCATCTACCCGACCCTCCAACTCACACCGCAGACAGCCAAATACGAATAAAGTTAGTAAAACTTACACTTTTGCGATCTCCGGAAAGGGAGCCGCCACGTTAAATCCGAACCGAGGAAAACGGTCTACGGAAGCACAGTCCAGACAGTCAGGCGGTTAGGCACGTGCTAGGGCTTCTTCCGCCTTCACGCCCCCCCGCCTCCCAACGTCGCCATTGGTGGGCCTGCGATGATTGACGGGGAGAATGGCCATTCCTCTCAGGCAGGTCTACTGGCGGGAAACTGTCCGTTTCCCAAGGCCCAGCTGACGTCATGAACTCTCTGCTCGCATTCCTGTGTCTTTCTATATTATCCGTGTCCATCCCTCAAGGCCTAGCTCTACTTCTTAGGCCTTTTGCACGTACCTTGTGCTTTGTTCCTCGTCATCTTAGACTTTGGAAAGCATGCACGTTCAATTTACCCGGGCCTAGATCAATGACGTCCCCCTCCAGGAAGCCTTCCAAGTTTTACTCCTTCCAGGCAAGATGTGAGTTCTTCATATTAGATACGGACATGGAGATGTATCAGGGCAGAGATGCAGAGGACTTGTTTCTGAGCCCTGGGCTCAGATAGTACTGGGCTCTGCATGGTGTGAGGGATCCAAGGTTTGCACCTGGATATTTTGCAAGTCAGTTCAGGTTGCAGACATTTGGGGAAGACCAGGGAACACTGACAACAGGCTAACTCTTATTATTATTATTATATTTTAGGATTCATATATAGTTTAAGTATTCTTTCAAGTTATTATATGATTGAGAAAAAGTTTCCATTATTTTTTAATTGAAGAAAATTTTACATTTGCTTAGAATTCTTTGTTTCTTGATAGATTAAGAAAAGCATTTTTCTTAACTTTGACCTGGTGCTTTGAAGTGAAGTATCTGAATCTTTGATATTGTTTTTCAATGGAATACAATTGATATAAAGCTTTCTTAAATTTTTCACATTTTCTTTTGGACACTTACGTTTTTCTACACTATATGTAATTTCCGTTCAGTTTAGTCGTTTAGTTGTGTCCGACTCTTTGTGAACCCATAGGTGGCAGCATGCCAGGATTCCCTGCACATCACCAACTGCTGGGGTTCACTCAAACTCATGCCCATCGAGTCGGTGATGCCATCCAGACATCTCATCCTCTGTTGTCCCCTTCTCCCACCTTCAAGCTTTGCCAGCGTCCGAGTCTTTTCCAGTGAGTCAGTTCTTCGCATCAGGTGGCCAAAGTATTGGAGCTTCAGCCTCAACATCAATCCTTCCAATGAATATTCAGGACTGATTTCATTCAGGATGGACTAGTTGGATCTCCTTGCAGTCCAAGGGACTCTCAAGAGTCTTCTCCAACACCACAGTTCTAAAGCATCAGTTCTTGGGCCCTCAGCTTTCTGTATACTCCAACTCTCACACCCATACATGATGGCTGAAAAAACCATAACTTTGACTAGATGAATCTTTGTTGGCAAAGTAATGTCTCTGCTTTTTAAGATGTTATCTAGGTTGGCCACAGCCTTCCATCCAGGAGCAAGTGACTTTTAATCTCATGGCTGCGGTCACCATCTGCAGTGATTTGGGAGCCCCCAAAATAAAGTCTGACACTGTTTCCACTGTTTCCCATCTATTTCCCGTGAGGTGATGGGACCAGATGCCATGATCTTCGTTTTCTGAATGTGGAGCTTTAAGCCAACTTTTTCACTCTCCTCTTCCACTGTCACCGAGAGGCTCTTTAGTTCTTCTTCACTTCCTGCCATAAGGATGGTGTCATCTGCATATTTGAGGTTATTGATATCTCTCCTGGCAATCTCGATTCCAGCTTGTGCTTCATTCAGCCCAACATTTTGCATGATGTACTCTGCATATAATTTAATAAGCAGGGTGACAATATACAGCCTTGACATTCTACTTTCCTGATTTGGAACCAGTCTGTTGTTCTATGTCCAGTTCTAACTGTTGCTTCTTGACCTGCATACAGATTTCTCAAGAGGCAGGTCAGGTGGTCTGGTATTCCCATCTCTTTCAGAATTTTCCACAGTTTGTTGTGATCCACACCATCAAAGGCTTTGGTGTAGTCAACAAAGCAAAAGAGGATGTTTTTTGGAACTCCCTTTCTTTTTTAACGAAGCAACAGATGTTGGCAATTTGATCTTTTGTTTCTCTGCCTTTTCTAAATTCAACTTGAACATCTGGAAGTTCACAGTTGACATACTGTTGAAGCTTGTCTTGGAGAATTTTAAACATTACTGTGCTAGCGCGTGAGATGAATGCAATTGTGTGGTAGTTTGAACATTCTTTGGCATTGCCTTTCTTTGGGATTGGAGCGATAAGTGACCTTTTCCAGTTCTGTGGCCACTGCTGGGTTTTCCTGATTTACTGGCATATTGCGTGTAGCACTTTCCCAGCATCGTCTTTTAGGATTTAAAGTAGCTCAGCTGGAATTCCATCATCTCCACTAGCTTTGTTTGTAGCAATGCTTCCTAAGGCCCACTTGACTTCCCATTCCAGGATGTCTGGCTCTAGGTGAGTGATCACACCATCGTGGTTATCTGGGTCATAAAGATCTTTTTCACATAGTTCTGTGTATTTTTGCCACCTCTTTTTAATATCTTCTGCTTCTGTTAGGTCCAAACCATTTCTGTCCTTAATTGTGTCCTTCTTTGACAACAGGCTAACTCTTAGAAGCTTGCTAGGACTGGTACGGCCCTTTTCAGGAATTTCATATCCTTTCCTGCTTTTCTATCTGTGAAAATCTTGTCCTTCCTACAAGGCCCAGGCATAAATCACTTCCCTAACACTTTTCCTGAATTCATGTTCCCACCCAACCACAAGAGTTATTTCTCCTACTGCTATAGGAAGAAAGATATGAGGATTTCATAGCTCTGCTGCAAATGTCCCTAAGCTTCACAGTTATCCCAAGTGAGACTGGAAGCCCACTTCCTTCCAGGAGGCCCCTTGCTGAGAGGTTTCTGCACCTGCACCTGCTCGCAACTTGTGAACTGTACAAACAAGAAGGCGCAGTTCCCCGAGGCTTGACTACCTTGAGTGTTTAAGTCATCTACACTCTACATGGTGGGTGGGCCACATAGCCACGGGGTCCCTTAGCTGGACTGCATGGTCACAGTGCACAGTGCTCCTAGGAAAGATGATCTAATGCTAGCACTGTCCCTCCCATGGGAAAGCTCATTTCAGGCTTCGTGGTGTGCAGTGTTATACAGCAGTCCGTGACGTTGCCCTGCCCGCTGTGACGGCTAATTTTATGTGCCAACTTGACTGGTCACGGAGCGTCCAAATTAAACATTATTTCTGGTTGTATCTGTGAGGGTGTTTCTGGGTGAGATGAGCATTTGAATCGGCGACTGAGTAAAATAGAAGGTCTTCCCCAGTGTGGGTAGGCATCATCCAATCCGTTGAGGGCCCAAATGGAACCAAAGCAGAGAAAGGAAGAATTCTTCCCTTTTTTCCCTATCTCGCTGCTTGAGATAGAACATTTCTCCTAGTTTTCTCCTTCTCTTCAACTAGGATTCACACACCACCAGCGCCCGTGGTTCACAGGCCTTCAGACTTGGACTGAATTATACCACTGGCTTTCCTGGCTTTATACCTTGTAGGCAGGAGATTGTGGAATTTCTCAGCCTCCATCAATACGGAACTAAACTCAAGATAAACCTCAAGAGAGAGAGAGAGAGATATATATGTCTATATATGTCGACATATATATATATGTCTATATATGTATATAGGCTTCCTTCATAGCTCAGTTGGTAAAGAATCTGCCTGCAATGCAGGAGACCCAGGTCTGATTCCTGGGTCAGGAAGATCCCCTGGAGAAGAAAATGGCAACCCACTCCAGTATCCTTGCCTGGAGAACCCCATAGGCAGAGGAGCCTGGCAGGCTACAGTTTCTGGGGTCACAAGAGTCAGACACGACTTAGTGACTAAACAGCCAACATATAGATAAATTGATAGATAGATATAGATATAGATAGATAGATAGACATAGATATAAAATGTCTCTTATTGGTTCTGTTTCCTTGAATACCTCTGACTAATAAACCTGGAATATTGCAGCCAGCTGCAGCTGTTACACTTGGCTTCACAGTGCTCAAATAGAACTCAGAAGAAACAGCAAAATCAAACACATGAAAATTAGTTCCAAACTATGAGTGAGGAAACTAAGATACCAGAAACAAACAGCCAGATATTGGCCCAGAGGGGTTTCTTTTTCCGGTAGGTGAGCTGCTCCTTTGCAAGCCCCGAGAAAGGTTACAGGTGAGCTCTTCTAGAACTGGGGTTGTTAGGTGAGACTCTGACAAAGATCCAGAGGGCAGGAGAGCTGTTGCAGGCCTTGTCCAGGAATCAGTAAAGGATGATGGGTCCACATGGGGAGGGAAGACAAGCAAGACTGGGGCCGTTGATGTGAACCCTGCCCCGGGATCTGCCGAGTCTTTCCCATGTGTTACTAGGCTTGTCCCTCTGACTGGCGGCAGCAGATGGATACCTGCTGGACCCTCTCAAGCCCTGGCATGCAATGACCACTGCCACACAGGTCGCTATCTTTCAGGTCACCAGTGTCTCCTCGACCTGTGGTCACCATTCATTCTTTTTATTTTTCTCTTGTCTTGCACAGTTTATGGGTTCTTAGTTTTCTGACCAGGGACCCATGCTGGGCCCACAGCAGTGAAAGCACTGAGTTTTAACCACTGGACCACCAGGAAAGTCCTGCCTTTCATTCTTGTCTCATTTATACTTCATTCCACACTCATGGTCTGTCTGAAGAAAATAATACCTTCTTACCTACTGTGCTCTTGGGATTCATATCACAATTATTCCTCCTACCAGCTGAATATCCTTCATTGTTTCGTGCCTCACTTTCCTAATCAGTAGAGTGAGGATTCTAGTAAGAACTATGTCTTCAGGCTGCCATGACCCTTAGTGAGTTCAGGAAAAGCATTCCGACCAGTGACTAACACGCGCTAAGCTTTCATGAAACGATAACTAGGACTGTTACCTTATCACCATGCGTGTCTCTGGTCAAATACAACGTCCTTTCTGGAGACTTTCCCATGCTAGCTCTGCCAACACTAATCTGCTCTCTCTGATTCTTTTTCTACTTACCATTCATGTAACATAATCCACATCTTACAATGTATTGGCCAGTTTGCCAGTTGTTTTCTTCCACAATTATTACTTTTACTGATGCTAATGTCTTTGTTGACTTATTAACTTGTGCATGTCTTCATCTATATGTCTTGCTCTTGAAGCTTTTACCACCAGTTTCCAATTCATCAGCTTAGTCGCTCATCTTCTCCTGGTATAATATAGCTCAATATAGAGTGCCACACATATGAAGATTCTATAGCACGTAAGGGGACACTGAAATAGTACCTTGCATTAGGAGAGCCGCAGTGATATTCGACATTCCCCATGAGAAGGTCATAAACTCCCTTGTCCACTCATTGGTTTTACCAGAAGGCACGATGCGGGTGGTGCCCTGATAAGAGGAATTGGCAAAAAGGTACTGAAGATTTGGTTGACCGTATCAGGCCCGTCTGTGAAGAAAAGATGCACCAGGCTGAAATGTGTGTTGCAACAGAGTTGACATGGAACATGGGCAAGAGAGGAGGCAGTTTAAAGGCTTAAGGAGGAGCACGTGCACAGGGGCAGGAATGTGAAAGAATATGGCCTTCTCAGGGAAGAACGCACATTCTGGCCTCATGGGAGAAGAGAGTTAATGGTAGAAACTGCAAAAGATAAAGGGGAAAAGATAGAGTGGCCCATAGCAAGGACACATGGGCTGGATGTGGTAAACTCCATTAAGATCCAATTTGCTTTTCAAGTCTACCATTTTGGTGTCAGTGTGCAGAAGAGATCAAAACAGAGGGTCAGCAGAAAAAGGGAGACTGAGCACCCATCGCGGCCTCACTCCAACATCACGTGGGTCCTGCGTGTACACGAGGCCGCCTTGTCTGCTGCCACGCGGAACAGGGCTGTGGATATGGGTGCCGAAGACCAGGACGGCGACATAGCCGGACAGGCAGCGTATGCCGCCATCAACTGCATGTTGGACCAGGTCAACGCCTGTCTGGCCCACCTGGAAGAGAGGAATGACCACCTCCCTGGCCGCCTCCAGGAGTGCTTGAGTCTAGCTGGCAGACACATCTTGAGATCCAGCAGCTGCTCAGGGAGGCCCCAAGTGATTGGCAGCCCCTAGTGGAGCCCTCCAAGGGCCCCGGGGCCAGGCCTCTACCCGGCCTGCCTGAGCTGGGCTCTAGCCTGAGCCGGGCTCTAGCCTGAGCCGTCACCACCTGGCTTAGGGCGGCCTGCAGATGACCTGGGGGATCTGCCTGCCTAGGCCATCCTTCTGCTACTTCCCTTTGCATGCTTGGCATGCCCCCACCACCTGGCATCCCCTCCTGTGATCAGGTGTGGGCCTGTGACCCACCCAACTTGTCTACCTGCCCAAATCCTGGATGCTCCCCTCTCTGCCTAGGTTCATTAGGCAGATTGAGAGTTATCTTAACATTCTCCGAATTAGTATTCCTGCACCATTATGCCAACTGAATGGCTATTTCATAAAATGTTGTCCGCAAGCTGCTCTACAAAGGGTTTCTAAATTCACTATTAGAAATTCTACGCAACGTATGTAGAGGATTTTGTTTGTTTGTTGTGTGTGTGTTTTTTTTTTTAAGCACAAAACAATTCTGCCATTCAGTTACCTTTTTGATTCTGCCCATTCATACTCTGGTAATGAGTGTTACATAGTGAAAAGTCCCTAATTATCAAGGGACTGGATTCTAGTACTAAATGGACCAGGAGCTTATTGTGTGCTTCCAGAGTTTTGTTCTCATGACTTCTGATGTTCTTCAGAACCATGCTGGGCCACTCCTCATATCCTCACTCACAGCAGGAACGGGAGATATCCCCACCACCGTCACAATATCCAGGCCTGTATCTGTCATCCTCTGGAAGTGGCCAGAAGGATCACTTCACCCAGAAAGATGTCAGATTACCTACCATCCTTCTTACCTTAAGAAGGGGAGAACTTCAATTACGGCCTGGAGACCCCTCACCCTGCCACCCCACCCCCTGTCATCAATGCCCCAGATTACTAAGCCCAGAGTCCCACTCGGTACCTGATGTGATGCACACGCAGAGCCACATCTTCACTGATCGTGCTTGGAGTCATCTCAAATAATAACATTTACAAGTGGGAGCTTTTCCATCATACACGTTTTATTTATTGAAAAACAAAATTTTACAAATTCAAAATATTTTACACAATCTTCTGTTCCCTTCTGACAGAGTGGAACAGTACATCTTCCACTTGCCAAGACTGGTGAGATCAGCATAGCAACTGAAACCATCTGTAAACAAGGCCTCTGGTTATAGTCCCTACTGCAAATGACCACAGAGAACTCGCCATAATGGCACAGGTATCGGTAAAACATAAGCGAGCTGGAGGGTGAACAATGGCTCCACCTTGTTCCTTCTCCTTGCAGTACCTTTGGCACAAGGTCCACTGAAGGAAGCTCCCTGCGGCCTGAGTTTGGCCAGGGTGTGATAATCACAGTTTGTGGGGGACAGACACCTGGGGGGGACGTGGTATCTCATGTTAGGATATTGGAGGGCAAAAACAAAGTGACGTAAGAAACAAAGGTCTAATTATCCCCATTGAAAAGTGAGAGCAGGCTTTCTCCCCTCCCTTTGCTTTAGAAGGTTTACTTTGGAAAACTTGTCAGTTCTTTCTCTGTCTCCTTGCAATATGTGGAAATCGTTTTAAAAAGCTCAGTAAGCCTCTTGCCAATTTGACAACCCAGGAATGCTCCTTTAAGGACCTGGAAGCAAAAATTCTTGCAAAGGGGGGAGAACCAGGTAAAGAGGGAACAACTTAAGCAGTTGAAACCAGAAACCGCTAGACCTTCTGGACAATCAGAGAAAGAAAAATGTACCAGAGTCAATAAAGCTGCAGGAGAAGATCATGAAAAGGTGAGGGCAGGCAGCACCTCAGGAGGATTACCGCATCCTCAGAAGCAAGAGGTGCTCCTTCTCGGAACTCCCTCAGGTTATGTTATTGTGCAACAGTATAAAACATTATAAACAACATTAAATGGTGCACAGAAAGAGCAGCGGTGGCAAAATCATCTCCTGGGAGAGAGGCCCACAAACACTGGGAAAATGAAATGTGAAGACCTGATCCCAATTTTAATGCCTCATCTTGAATAGAGGCCCACATCCGCTCACTTCACACGTATCCGTGTGCTTTACTATCTTCTAAACCACAGTTATGGCCACCGAATGGTAGTGTGAGGGAACAGGGCCAGGAGACAGGAGAAAGAGCCCTGAACCCACAATGTCCACCTCAATTTTCACACCAAAACCCTTGTCCTCGACACTGTCAGTCTTTCCTTATACCCTCAGAGCCTCCTGCTAGTAGCCCTGCTGGGCCCAAATTTCCCTAATCGAGAGAAAGCAAAAGCCTGCAATGGGGAAACTGTTCGACCCTTTCCCTCTGCAAACTGAGTTCCCCTTTCCTCTCCCTAATTCCAGTAGCACAACATCACGAAGAATGCATAACCGTCCCTCTGCTCTTGTGCAACAACACCTTCTTCCTTGAGAGTTCAGAGAAGATCCCCTTGAGGCCATGTCACCCCTACTAACAGGAAGACCCGAATGGATGAGGAGCCACCATCAAGCACAACGGCTTTCTAGCAGATACACAGGGGGAGAGAGTGTTACACCCTGGGGGTGTGGCCCTCTCCACCAGGAGTAATACAAGGGCTTCATTCTCCAGTCAGGACGCCTAACTGGGGAGGTTCCTGAACATCCAGGCTCACTGGTGCATGCTCCAAAGGAAACAAACGGCCTCAGATTCAAGCATGGTTCACTGAGAAGACCCAACAGACCTGTTTCTTCCTACTAATGTGCAGAGTGTGTTCAGCAGAAGAATCAGAAAGCAAACATGGCAAGTTCCAAGCACATTCCCACACACAGAGCTGAGACACCTCAGGATGCACAATATGCCCTTGCTCTAAACAATGACACAGAATTCTTACAACAGGCTACTGTCAACTTCTGCCCCAGACGCTACATTACCTATGCCCTTGGTGCCACAGAAGTCCGATTCAGGCCAGAGCCACCTTAGGCCTGAAACCCCCAGTTCCTATGCCCTTTGCACAACAGAAGTCTGACTCAGGCCACACCTAACTTACCACCCAGTTCCAACATTTCCCATGATCCTTGCTGTGGAGAAGTCTGATTTAGGCCAGAGCCAACTAAAGCCCCAACCCCATATTTTCAATGCCCTTTGCCACAGAAGTCTGGCTCAGGCCAGGGCCACCTTATGCCCGGAAGCCTGCATATCCTATGCCCTTTGAGGCACTAAAGTCTTATTCTGGCCAGAGCTAACTTACCACCCAGACCCAACATTTTCCATGTCCATTGGGGCAGATAAGTCTGACTCAGATCAGAGCCATTTTACGTTCAGGGCCCAACATTTCCCAGGCCCCTTTATAACACCAAGGTCCGCCTCAGGCTAGAGCCAACTTACACCCCAGACCCAACTGTTCCCATGCCCCATGGGACACAGAATTCTGACAAGAGGCCATAGAAAATTTATGGCCTGGAGCCAACATTCACCATGCCCACATGCTGCCATTGCCACTATGGGCCTTTTTCAGGACGTTCGCAAGGCACCTGTGATGTGTGAACTTTGAAGGAAGTTTGTCTGACTGGTATATCAGTAGAACATACCAAGAATTGGTTGCTCATTTTCATTTGTCTCTTTACAGCACACAGGGAAATCTCAACATGAGAGCTGAGTGTCTACTCAACCAACAGTAGTCAACATCAGTGGGCACCTCCAAGGAGACTCCCTCAGATTACCCTTCTAGGCCACAGTATAGGAGGGGCAATGGCCACCTTTCCTGAACTGCTTTTCACAACCTAAAGCAGTGCACAGACTGAAGCAGGAACATAAGAACTTCTCTAACAGTGACATCCAAAAGTCTGAGGAATGGTGTAAAGTAGGGTAAAGCCCCCATTATAAAAGTCTCACCTGTGCCAGAAGGCAATCTATTCTCATGTCTCACTCAGTCATGTGCATTGCCATCGTCAGTCCCCATACTCTGCCAATCCCAGGCAGGAACAGGGATGTGGAAGGGGAAGAAAACACTTCTTTGAATACAAGAAGCTTCTTGTATCTTTCACACCACAGTCCCTTGTCCTTAATCATTATGAACAGCTGCAACCAGTGCTGCTCTTTCCAACCCTCTGTCCACCTGCAATGAGCAGGCCTCTGAAGGAGGGACCAAGGTCCATATGCCATTCCATCTTTCCTGAACAGAGGCTCTGGCTCTGGGCTGACCCTGTAACCTCTATAAGCCTCTCTGTGAAAGAACAAACATCAAACTGGCTGGCCAATGAGCCATGAAACCCATTTATTTCAATATGTATTCTCCCAAATTTTGGGAGCATTTTCCATATCAATCATTTCCACTATGGTTAAAGACACACTGTGCCACCCCAATAGCCATACTGACTTGAAATAAAGAGTAGATGGATGTCACACTAACGACCGATCTTTTAAGCAAGAAAATGTTACTTAAGAAGGCTTCACACAGCTTAGAAATTAACATTAGAAGATCGGTTCAGCTAATCCCAACGATAATGTCACTCTATACCATGGGATGGGGGAAGTAAAACTTGGAAGGCTTCCTGGAGGGGGACGTCATTGATCTAGGCCCGGGTAAATTGAACGTGCATGCTTTCCAAAGTCTAAGATGACGAGGAACAAAGCACAAGGTACGTGCAAAAGGCCTAAGAAGTAGAGCTAGGCCTTGAGGGATGGACACGGATAATATAGAAAGACACAGGAATGCGAGCAGAGAGTTCATGACGTCAGCTGGGCCTTGGGAAACGGACAGTTTCCCGCCAGTAGACCTGCCTGAGAGGAATGGCCATTCTCCCCGTCAATCATCGCAGGCCCACCAATGGCGATGTTGGGAGGCGGGGGGCGTGAAAGGCGGAAGAAGCCCTAGCACGTGCCTAACCGCCTGACTGTCTGGACTGTGCTTCCGTAGACCGTTTTCCTCGGTTCGGATTTAACGTGGCGGCTCCCTTTCCGGAGATCGCAAAAGTGTAAGTTTTACTAACTTTATTCGTATTTGGCTGTCTGCGGTGTGAGTTGGAGGGTCGGGTAGATGGTGTGTCCTGATGGACACTTTGACAGACGTGTCTGCGGGCTCCTGGGTGGATGGCGGAGAAGATCTCTCAGGCACTTCCGGGTTTGGTGTTGGGCTTTATTGTAACGGCATGCTGAAGCTTGAAGAAGATTTTCTTTGTTTAAATGTGGGTCTCGAAGCTTCCATGCCAGTTATGGTCTTAACGCTTTGTAGTGTTTGCGGCTTAAAGTGAGGGAAGGGGCGGGTGCGTTTGGCTGGGTGGGTGGGGGCGCCGGACAGTCGGCCTGGTGACCGGCGGGCCGCCATGGAGCTGATTCTGCTTTCTATTGTAGGGCGTTTGCGGTGGATATATCGTTGCCGGGGATTGGTTCAAATGTTGATCTTGGCCATTTTTGTGACCTTTCTTAACCATTGAGGGTATTTCTGTTACTTTCCACGCGAAAGGAGACAGTAAGGCTCCGAGGGATCGCGGGCGGTGTTAGGACAGCTGACGGCCCTTGGCCGCCTTGGTGTTTTGTGGATAAGGGAAAGGGAAGTTTGCCCCAGCCACTCATGTTACGAGCTTCCAAGTTACCTAATTTTCCTGCAGCTGTGTTAGGCTGTCCATCTGTAAGCAAGTCTCCTTGTAGATCTGTATAATCACTGTTTCCTTCAGGACCTGGGATGGAAGCATCTAGTACTGGCCAGCCTATGGGCCTGTAATGAGAAGAGAGTGGACCCGGAATTAGCTGTCCAGACCTGCCAGATGAGTAAGTGCTGCCTTATGTTACGTGGGGCCACAAATGCTGGGAGGAGGGTAGCATGCATCCCATCAGCTGTAACATTATTTTACATGGTGTTGAAATGTCTTCCCTGAGTCTCTAAGATAGGAACTTCCAACAATGTCAGGATCACTCCCTGAGCACCGCTGCTCAGACACTGTGTTTATAATCGATGTCTTTAACTAGTCAGTGGCCTCTTTCTCCTGTTCAGTTCACCGTGAGTGCCATGATTACAGACATACTGAATTTGTTAGAATGTCGCATTTCCAGAAAGCCTGATCTTGCCATTTTCACATCAGAGCTCTGATCTGTCTTTTTATCCTTTTGGAAAACACTTGTAATACCAGGCAGAAGCAGGCTGGACTGGATGGGATTGTGAAAAACAAACTTCAGGAATCCAGAGACTGTGGGAGTGCTGTCTTCTTCAGGTAGGGGAACATGGATTTGAATGTAGTTTAAAGCCAGCTCCATTTAGGAAAGGGGAGAAAGGTGAGGCCTGTACACCAAGTGAGTGGCAGAGAATGATAGTCTGCCAGTCTGTCCCCTCTGTAAGTGGGTGGGCATTTACTTTGCAGGGGTCCTGGAGGTGCAGGCTAACAATTCAAGTAATATGCAGGTCAATACTTCATTAAATATTTACCCTTCCACAGTTTGTCAGGCTTTTTTTTTTTTTTTCCTCTCTCTCTCTCTCTCTCTCTTTTCTTTGCAGATGTTGCTGAGACAATACATCGTGTTTCATTAAAAATAAATTTTCGTGTCTGAGTCTGACTCTTTCTTACTGTCATCTTTGAGCCTCAATTTCCACATTTGCGAAATGGGAATCACGCCTTGCTCTCGGGGATATCTCCTGTGTGGTTTTTGTAACGTGCTCAGCACACAGGAGGTACGGAGGGCATTAGTGCAACATTGCCAGAATATGGGAACAGAGCATTGTGGCTTCATTTAGCTCGTCTCCCTACCTGTCCAGACCCCCGTTTCAACCAAACGTTTGTTTCCTTTCACAGGGCCAGCAGATTTCCTCAGATATTACCGGGCTTCTCTTTGGAAACCAGCCTCATTAATCCTGCTATGATGCCCAGGGGCAGCCCAGCAGCTCACACCTTGCCTTGCTCTGAGCCACTTTCTTTTCTGGCCATCTCTGACGCCTGACGCTGAAGCTGATGTGGCTCAGCACCAAGTTCAGGCACCACGAAGGTGCTTGTTAACTGGCAGTGTGGGAAAGGTCTCCTCTCTTTCATTGTCTGTGTAAAGTCACTTCTTTCCTGGGCAGTGGTTAATTTGTTGAAAATGTGCGGAAGAGTTTTCACAGTTGGGGTGGCGGAAAAGCGCTAAATAGAAATATGAACTCTTCTAAGGTGCATTCAGAGACACTTGTGACCTCTAGTTTCATAGAAACCTCAGGCTCCTCTGTTGCTTTATTAGCTCAGGTTTTATCCAGAAGGAGGCATCACAGAGCCTGAATTTCATTCACCGAAGGTTAAAAGAAAATCCACATTTCTTTGTGATTGGAAACTAAAGTGTGTAGTCTTTAGAGGGCATGTTTAAAGACTTTTTGTTTATCCCTGTAATTGGTGGAATTACTTTAAAGCTGTGAAAGAGGGGGCGGTGATAGTTTCCTACTCAGTGAAAACCTGAAGCCTGAGATACTTAGAAAAACCTGTCCTAGGCGCATGTTCCTTCACCAAGTGACATGATGATGATCAAAACTGGCTTATTTCCTAGTCAAAACAGTTGGGAAACTTAAGACTAACCGTGAGGCCTTCTTGCCCTTCCATACACACTTGTTCCCACTGCCCATCAAAGTCATCTTGGCTGACTTCATTGGAGGCAGGGGTCAAGAAAACCTAAATGGATGGTTTAATAGGTAAATCTGCTGTGTATTGGCACTTAAAAATCAGTCACAAGGTTGAGGATTCCAAAAGGTGACTCTCCAATTGGTGACAGTCTCACAAATCACGGCTCTCCTGGAAAGAGAAGGTAATCCTCTTCTGAATTTGAGATGGAATCTGGCTTGCTGGTTCCTTCCCAGGAATTAATTGCTAGGCCAGCCATGTCCCTTAGGCTCATGAGACGGTACCTCACTGAATGTCTACTCACTCGTGGGAATGTTAATGTTCTACAAATTCTTGGTGTGAGGTATTCCTTTGGATACATACCACAAGTGGGATTGCTGGACTAGATGGTAGTTCTGTTTTTAATTTTTTGAGGGACTTTCATGCTGTTTTCCATAGTGGCTCTACCAATTTAATCTTGAACTAAATGAGTTTCGTGAGCGGTGGTTAGGCCGCTTTTGATTGTCGGTTCTTTTCCGGAGAAGTACTGTAGAGCCTAGAGGCTCAAAGGGGGAAAGCACTTCCCTGATCAGGAAAGATGGAATGACTGACTACATACGGACCTTCGTTGGGGTGCCTAGAGCCTAGAGGTGGGGAAGGGGCTGGGAAGACTGACCCTCTGTAGGGCTGCTCTCAGAGCACGAGGAGGAAGCTGGACAGGAGGACATAGGCCCTCAATGTGAAAGGTGCACTGGGCTTTCTGTGGTCAAGAGTGTCTGCTGCCTATTTCTCAATCCCTGGTACTGCCTGGGATCAGTGTAGCACAGGGGACTGAAGATAATAGTGCACATCGCTGAGTGTGACATGAGGGTGGATTACTTCCTGGCAAAGGTGAGACTTTCATGATGAAGGCCCTACCCTATGTTATAGCTTTCCTCAGAATTGTGGACTTCGCTGTTAGGGATGTTCTCGTGTTCCTGCTTCAGTCTGTGCACTGCCTTAGGCTGTCAAAAGCGGCTCAGGAAAGGTGACCTTTCCCCCTTCTGATTCTGTGCCGAGAGCAGTAATGTGAGGGAGTCTCCTGGGAGGCGCCCACTGATGTTGACTACACTTGTTTGGGTAGACGGCTCAAGTCTTCTGTCGAGACTACCTGTGGCCATGAAGCGGCACATGAGAGTGAGCTGCTGTTGCTGCTGTGTTCTACTGATATAGCGGCCAGACACTTCTGCCTTCAACACTCACAGACCTCAGGTGCCTTGCTAAAGTCCCAAAGAAGGCGCATATTGGCAATGGCAGCATGTGGGGCATGGGGGAAGTTGAGTCTGGGCTGGGGCAGAAGTTGGCGGTAGCCTGCTGTCAGAATTCTGTGCCATTGTGCAGAGCGAGGGCACGTTGGGATTCCCGAGGAGTCCCAACTCTGTGTGTAGGAATGTGGTTGGACCTTGCCACGTTCACTTTCTGCACTCTTCCACTGAGCACACTCTGCACATTGGTTGGAAGAAAGAGGTCCGATGGGTCTTGTCAGTGAACTGTCCATGAGTCCGGGGCCATTTGCTTCTTGCCGGGCGTATGCCGATGAGCCTGGATGTCCAGGAACCTCCCGAGTCAGGTGCCCCAGCTGGAGGATGAAGCCCTTGTATTCCTGTTGCTGGAGAGGGCTACACCCCCCAGGCTGTAGCTGTCTCTCCCCACTGTGTATCTGCCGGAAAGCCTTTCTAGCAGAAAGGCTGGCCGGTGGTGGCTCCTCTTCCATTTGGGTCTCCCTGGTGGTGGGGGTCACATGGCCTCAAGGGGACCTTCTCTGCACTCTCGAGGAAGAAGGTGTTGTTGGTACGACAGTGGAGGGACAGTTATGCATTGTCTGTGGTGGTGTGCTACTGGAGTGGGGGAGAGGAAAGGGGAGCTCAATTTGGGGAGGGAAAAGGTCCCGTGGTTTCCCCATTTCAGGCTTTTGCTTTCTCTCGATTAGGGAAATTTGGGCCCAGCAGGGCTACGAGCAGGAGGCTCTGAGAGTATAAGGAAAGACTGACAGTGGCGAGGACAAGGGTCTTTGGTGTGACAGCTGTGAAGGGCATTGTGGGTTCAGGGCTCTTTCTCCTGTCTCCTTTCTCCATTCTTGTGCCCTTCCTTTGGGTTCGCACAGCTGAGGGACTGAAGATAACAATGGACCCTGACGGATATACTATAAGAAAATACGGCTTACTTATGTACTAGGACATTTATTATGGGAACAGGATTATTGTCCATTTTCCCAAGTGAATTGTGATTTTGTCTGCAAGTGAAGGCTTTGCTGTCTCTTCCTTCTTCTGTGTTGCCTAGACCCGTGAAAAATGGCGGTTGTGGAAGGGGAGCTCTCTGTCCTGATGTTCTGTTGCACAGTGTACAATCTAAGGGAGTTCTGAGAAGGAACTGCTGTTGCTTACACAATGTATTGTTTCTCGCCAGAGATATTTTCTGCCCTTTTCCTGTAGCTTTATGGGCTCTTGGTCACTGCTTTTGCTGCCAGGTCCCTGAAGGAACACTCTTGGTTTGTCAAATTACCAAGAGGCTTATTTAACTTACAGAGAAGATTTGCATACATTGCAGAGGTCAGAAAAGGCAACCCATTGCCTGAAGAATCCCAGGGACAGAGGAGCCTCATGGGCTGCCGTCTATGCAGTCGCACTGTGTCGGACACGACTGAAGTGATTTAGCAGCAACAGAGTCAGACAGAGAACTGACCCATATTCCACAGTTTTTTAGGAAAGGTGAGAAAGAAGGCCTTGTCCCTTTTCAGCATGAGCAATGTAATTTTCCTTATTTTAGTGTCCCTTACAATGTGCTCCCCGTGAGAGTCCAGGTCCCCTGGGTATCTTCACCCTCCCTCCAAGTGGTGATTCTAAAGTCCTGGCAATAGTCAGACCTGTGCAGAGAACTTCCTCAAGAGGAACTTGTGGAAACAGCACCTGAAGGACAAGTAAAAGGGATGCTGCTGCTGCTGCTAAGTTGCTTCAGTCTTGTCCGACTCTGTGCGACCCCACAGACGGCAGCCCAGTGGGCTCCGCCATCCCTGGGATTCTGCAGGCAAGATCACTGGAGTAGGTTGCCATTTCCTTCTCCAGTGCATGAAAGTGAAAAGTGAAAGTGAAGCCGCTCAGTCGTGTCTAACTCAGCGGCCCCATGGACTGCAGCCTACCAGGCTCCTCCATCCATGGGAGTTTCCAGGCAAGAGTACTGGAGTTGGATGCCATTGCCTTCTCCGAGTAAAAGGGATGAATGACTGCTTATCCTCCAGGAGCTTTTTACCCATACAATGTCCTCGGGGGAATTCTCTATGATCAGTAGGATCACGTGGGATGAGGATTAAAACTACAACCTTGTTTAGACATGGTTTAAATTGCTCTGCTGATGTCAGCAGTCTGCTGGCAAGTGGAGCTGAACTTCAAGTGCTCTGAAGGAGCAGAGATGTGATCTCCAATTGGCAGAGGTCCGATTTCTGTGTCTTGTGGTGCACAGGACCTGCTAGAATACTTGGTAGGAGGCAAGGACTCAGATCCTGCAGAGTTTTAATTATGGAATTTTAGTGTGCAGCTCTGTCAAAAAGGGTGGACAGAGAATGAGCAAAATATGTGCATTCCTGTACAATTTGAATGGTCTCTTCATCGCTCTAGACTTGAATGTGCCCTCCCAGTCCACTGTGCTGACTCCAGCATGCACACAAAATGGGTTACTGAGCGTTGCCAGCCAGGCCATCTCGCAGTTTAGATTTGGGTTGGCTTTCTGAGCGTCCTTCGCCTCTCCTTATTCATGTGCAAGCCTACTGTACTACTTCTTATCAGCTTTGGAAAAGAACAGCAGTGGGCTCACTTCAGTGAATCCTAAGGCGATTCACTGGTTTACTCAGCCTCTCCCCATCAGTCAGACAAAGCACTTTCCAGAATGCTGAAAGGCCTGTTGTAGATTTTCCTCTAGTAGATTGTCAAGAGTACTGAGCTACAGGATATAGGGTATAGTTAAAGCCAGGAACCAAGCACCTGTGCATCTCCTCTGGACCCCAGAACTGATGTGTAGTGAAAAGGCTAAGAGGGTAGATCTTATTCTGTTATGTTTTTATTACCAGATAATAATAAATCGTGAAGGTGGGATGAAACTTCAGAGTGGATGGGTATGTTTACGATACAGCTTATGGAGATGCTTTACGGATGTATACTCAACAGATTGTATACGTTAAATGTGTACATTGTTTTGTATGTCAGTCACTCCTCATTCCTCAATAAAGGGGTTTAAAAAAATAATAAAAAAGACCCTTCTGTGATCACAAATGAGTGCCCCCCCTCCAAGTGTTTTTAGATTTCAGAACTGAGAGGGAAGAATATTTCTCCTTGGGGAAATGGGTAATCCCATTTACAGCTTCTGTATTATGGTTTTGCCTTGGTTTTCTGTGGATACCTAGTATTTGCATTAGTGGTGTATAAGGTTAACCTTTAGTCCGTAGGACTTTGTATTTCATAGAATCACAGCAGTTCTACAGGAGTCGCCAACTTCATGTGGAGGACTTCGGCTCAAGGAGTGATCCTGTGACATCAGCGAGTTGTCATTTGACCAGAAATTGACTTTGGGGTATTGTGCCTTTGAGAATGGCTTGGACTTTGGGTTGTTTTCATTTTCTATAATGTACGCTTTTGTGCTTACTCAAGAAATCTTTAAAAATTTTGTACCCATGGGGGCATGTCAAAGTGCGTGTGTGCTGTATTTGTATTCCACAGGGAGGAAGGCCCTGTCTCGGCTCATTGGTCTCTCCAGCAGGCCTCTTTTCTCGGAGACCTTCCCACAGCCTTCTATTTGCTGTGTCACTGAGTTTCCTGGCCATAGCTACTTGGTTTGGCATACTTTTCATCTGATCCTAGTTGAGCCGGTAATACTTTTGTTGTAGTTTGGGACTAGACCCGCAAGAATGAGTGAGAGCCTGCAAAGGTTCACTAGTAACCTTCTACTGCAGAGAATGTAAAAAGACATACTGTTGGGACTTCCCCAGCAGTCCAGTGGTTAAGTCTCTGTGCTTCCAATATAGGGGGAGGGGGTAACTAAGATCCCACATGCTGCATGGCATGGCCAAAAACAAAAAGACATACTGCTGAGCTTCCCTGAGCTAGCCTCATTTCTGTGTCTTTAAAATGTGTTTGTTGCTTAAGTTTCTTGTATTTTGTTACATACTTGTGTTCCTGCAATAAAATTCATTTGCTTCAGAAGCTCTCACTTGTATGTTTTTCTTATTCACAATGAACACCAGCATGATCAAGGAAGCTGCGGCTCTGTCATGTGCATTGTCACCTGAACCGGGGCAGAGCACTAAGCTCTGGGGTCTGATGCATTAAGAACAGGAGCGGGTGGCAAGGGGATGGGGTCTCCAGGCCATGCTAAAAGTTCCCCCCTTTGTAAAGCTCGCCCCTTTGTTTAGGGAGTATTCCCTTTAATGTTAGTCACTCAGTCGTGTCCGACTCTGTGTGACCCCATGCACTAGCCTGCCAGGTTCCTCTGTCCGTGGGATTCTCCAGGCAAGAATACTGGAGTGGGTTGCCATTCCCTTCTCCAGGGGATCTTCCCAACCCAGGGATCGACCCCTGGTCTCCTGCATTACAGGCAGATTCTTCACCATCCAAGTCACCTGGGAAGCCCAATCCCTAAAGGTAGCAGGTAATCTAATACCTCCCTGTGAGAAGTGATACTTTTAGCCACTTCATGAAGGCCAGGAATGCATATTTGGGGATCGTCGAGAAATCTTCTCATACTCCCAAGGGCAAGGAGAGGTAGGGTGACCAGCATGGTTTTATCGAAGATTAGTTCAGAAGTCAGTAGGACCAAACTAGAAGCAGCAAGCACACAATTAATTCCTGCTGAAGTCTGCATTAGCATCTCGGTCCCTTGTGCCTGAGGCATCTTTTATTACGCCACACCACTAGGTCTTATAAAGACTTTGTAATAGCAGAATTAAATTAGCTAAGTGGGTAGAATTTTTTGGCATTGTTTATTCTTTAAACATATCAACACACTTTCCAGTTCTAACTGGAATTAGACATGCAATTAACTAAAATCGCAGGTCTTACGTATAACTTACCATGGTTTAAACATTTCAGCAGGGACTTCCCCCGGTGGTCCAGTGGCTGAGACTCCATGCTTCCAATGCAGGGGGCCCATGTTCGATCCGAGGTTGGGAAATTAGATTCCACATGCCACAACTAAGACCCAGTGCAGCCAAATTAATAAATATTAAAAAACAAACATTTTCCCCGCAAATAGCCTTACTGTGGTCAGTAACCCCCTCCCCAACCCCACAGGAAAGGAGAGTAAGACTGGCAGTCTCTTCTGCCTGTAGATCTTCAGGGTGGCTGGGTGTCATAAAGATCTTGGGCTGAAGGTGGCAGCAGTTCTGTTCTTGCCACTCAATCTAGAGGGCCCCAAGCTTCCATGTCTCATTTCCTGCCCGAGAGGTTCATCAGGATGCAGAGCTCAGATCACTTCTCTTTTGCTCTACTTGCAGCTGGAACTTTATATCCCTTTTATTATCCTCTCCTGCTACAGAACGAGTCTCACATAAGACTGTAAGCCATCTCCCATTGGCCCTATTTCAGGTCAGTGGGTATGATTTTACCTGAGGCATTTGCATTTAGACTGCCAAATACCACGAAATCCCACTACCATTCTGATCTTAATTGACGCGCCAAGCCTCACCAGCGCTTTCCATGGAAGCGGGCCCAGGGCAGGGGTGGGCGGGGCCGTGAGCCCTACTGGCACCCGCACAGGCACCACCCTCCTGAGCAGATGGTTGCTAGTGCACAGGCTCAATATGGAGGCGGAGCTAGGGCTGAAGGGGCGGGAGAAGAGGGTTGGGGAGGGGTGGAGCTAATGGGCATAAGGAGGCGGGATCAGAAACGATGGGCGGGGCCTAGATTTCCCCAGGCGGGCAGTGGGTGAAGGGCAGAGGCCAGGGCCCAGGGAGGAGCCCAGGATTCTGCCTCTTTACAGGATGGGGGCGAGGCCCGCTGCACTTGGAGCAGAGAAGTCAGCCAGGTGCGCACCCTCCCTGCCGAGCCCGCCCCTCACATGTCCTTCTGAGTTCCTTGGCTTGCATGAGGTTCCGTGAACACATTTCCTTGCTAATTCATGCATCTCTCAGACAGATTATTGGCACCTACGCTGCCGATGTTGCCTGCAACATTAATGGGAAAGCCCCAAATACTAGCCAGCATAATCCAGAGCAGCATGTTCAAAGAGTGCACCGTGACCAGGGAATGTAAGGAAGATTGAATGCTAAGAAATCTCTTAATTTTCTGTATTAAAAGACTAAAAGAAAATAATCATCTGGTCATCTGCATCAGCTTTGAAAAGATAAAAATGAAGGGTTATCTGATGTTACCAGAGGCATTTGCTTTTAGTCTGTTACCAATACCAGAAAAGCAAATTACCACTCAGAGCATTAAGTTACTTTCTCTGACATCATCATCACCTATATGCACATAATTTACTGTTTACTTAGGACAGTGGCACTCCAATTTCTTTCACAAATCATGTGTTTTTATGAGACAGTGCTACAGGTCAACCTCTCTGGATACCCACAACAGCTCAACCCGAAGAGGATGTGACTCTTGTTCCAAATGAAAATACATAATTAACTAACCTGTTTGGAGTTGGGATTTTAGTTGAACTCTCACTTAATATATTGCATATATATTGGAACATTTAAGGAAATCATGGTTTTACGGATTGTATAAGTTTACTTTAAAAAAAAAAATAGGTTTGGTATTCATGAAGGTTTTACTCACTGCCTGCTTTATTGCCCCTCCCAAATCTGTTCTTCCTCTGTCTTCTTCCCTTTGTAAATGAAAGTTCTTTTCTTCATATTGCTTAGGCCAAGCACTTTGGCATCCTCCTTGACTCCTCTGTTTCTTTCATGTCCCACACTAACTGCATCAGCAAATCCTCAGCTCTGCTTTCAACGTATAAGCAAAGGGCTGCACATCCAGGAACAGGAGGAATTGCTGTGGCCTTTTTTTCAGTTACTTTACCACAGTCTGAATGTGGAAATATGAGCCAATACCTAGAAGCAGAGTCCCATAAGCAGAATACGGACTCATAAAAAGACATGAGCCAATATATGGAAACAAAGTCAGTAGGTAAGGTAGGTGCTTACTCAGGGTGTATGAATCCCTTCTAATCCACTAGTGTAGACACAGAATCAAGAATGGGTGTAAAGGAAACATCTGTGGATTTGCAAGGGGTTAGAATTTCAGCTCAGTGTGCTCTCTCCATATCTTAAGAGGAGTAGAAAATAAAAGGAATCTCCTTTCTACTTCCAGGAGAGTAGAGGAGAAAATAAGTATATAGCCCACAACTTGAATGTTGTGCAAAGTTCAGATGCAGGATTAGAGTTTTAGACCACTGTTTGGGATCAGGACAAGTTTGTGATTGATGGAAGAAATTTTCACAGTTGAGGTATGGGGAAGTCATTCTGGCTTATATGTGATTTAGCTTGAACTTTATGCTAACCAGAACAGCCCGTCTTATGACCTGTTTATCATGCAGTGTACATCTGCTTTAGCCATTAAGAAAAGAATTCATTATCCAGAAGTAAAGTATGTCCACTTTGAAGGTAGGGATAAATGCTACCCTCTCCTATGATGCTTATGCTAGTATTCCTTTAAAGATAAGTTTTTCTTCCCAGATACCAAGGTCCTGCTGAGTCACTCTTGTACGTGCTAATCTATCCCTTTTGAAATCTTGAAGGAATGTATCCCTGCATGTTTCTGTCTGATGGTTCTTTGTTCTGAAAAGATACAAAACTGTGATGAAAACCAGGCTTCTCCAGCACAGCTTCTGAGAGTTACTGATAAGTTGTTCCCTAGGCTATTGTTCTCGGTTTGGTTCAAAGAAAACCCTTTTCTATTTCTATTCCTGTTACAGATCATTTATTGGTTAGTTGTGTTGACATGATGATAAATAAGGCATGGCTTGGCACCATCTGAGTTAGAAGTGGTAACGTGATATGGACTAGCGTTCTGAGCAGGTTCAGAATGTTGGTTCCTGTTTTGGTTCCAGTATTCATAGAAAGGACAACCTCCCCTCTCCCACTCAAAAGGACTGGTCATCACGGTGATGCTTTGGTCTTTGGCAATCTCTTTCATTGGAGGCACTAAGAACACTTTGAAAATACACCTCTGTGAGGTTATCTACAAGACCTTCTAGAAAGGACACCCCCCCCAAGATGTCATTTTCATTATAGGGGACTGGAATGCCAAAGTAGGAAGTCAAGAAACACTTGGAGTAACAGGCAAATTTGGCCCTGGTGTACAGAAAGAAACAGGGCAAAGGCTAATAGAGTTCTGCCAAGAGAGCACACTGGTCATAACAAACACCCTCTTCCAACAACACAAGAGGAGACTCTACACATGGACCTCACCAGATGAGGTCCCAAAATCAGATTGATTCTATTCTTTGCAGCCAAAGATGGAGAAGCTCTATACAGTCAGCAAAACAAGACCGGGAACTGACTGTGGCTGAGATCATGAACTCCTTATTGCCAAATTCAGACTGAAATGCAAGAAAGTTGGGAAGAACACTAGACCATTCAGGTATGACCTAAATCAAATCCCTTATGACTAAACAGTGGAAGTGAGAAATAGATTTAAGGCACTAGATCTGATACACAGAGTGCCTGATGAAGTATGGACAGAGTTTTGTGACATTGTACAGGAGAGAGGAATCAAGACCATCCCCAAGAAAAAGAAATGCACAAAAGCAAAATGGCTGTCTGAGGAGTCCCTACGAATAGCTCCGAAAAGAAGGGAAGCGAAAAGCAAAGCAGAAAACGAAATATAAACCCATTTGAAAGCAGAGTTCCAAAGAATAGCAAGGAGAGATAAGAAAGCCTTCCTCAGTGATCAATACAAAGAAATAGAGGAAAACAATAGAATGGGAAAGACTAGAGATCTCTTCAAGAAAATTAGAGATACCAAGGGACCATTTCATGCAAAGATGCACTCAATAAAGGACAGAAATCGTATGGACCTAACAGAAGCAGAAGATATTAAGAAGAGGTGGCAAGAATACACGGAAGAGCTATACAAAAAGATCTTCACAACCCAGATAATCTCAATGGCGTGATCACTCACACTCACCTAGAGCCAGACATCCTGGAATGTGAAGTCAAGTGGGCCTTAGGAAGCATCACTAGAAAAAAATCTAGTGGAGGTGATGGGATTCCAGTTGAGCTATATCAAATCCTAATAGATGAGGCTGTGAAAGTGCTGCACTCAATATGCCAGCAAATTTGGAAAACTCAGCAGTGGCCACGGGACTGGAAAAGGTCAGTTTTCATTCCAATCCCAAAGAAAGGCAACGCTAAAGAATGCTCAGACTACCACACAATTGCACTCATCTCACACGCTAGTAAAGTCATGCTCAAAATACTCCAAGCCAGGCCTCAGCAATACATAAACCATGAACTTCCAGATGTTCAAGCTGGTTTTAGGAAAGGCAGAGGAACCAGAGATCAAACTGCCAATATCCGCTGGATCATGGAAAAAGCAAGAGAGTTCCAGAAAAACATCTATTTCTTCTTTATTGACTATGCAAAAGCCTTTGACTATGTGGATCAGAATAAACTGTGGAAAATTCTGAAAGAGATGGGAATACCTGACCACCTGACCTGCCTCTCGAGAAACCTATATGTAGGTCAGGAAGCAACAGTTATAAATGGACATGGAACAACAGACTGGTTCCAAATAGGAAAAGGAGTCCGTCAAGGCTGTATATTGTCACCCTGCTTATTTAACTTCTATGCAGAGTACATCATGAGAAACGCTGGGCTGGAGAAAGCACAAGCTGGAAACAAGATCTCTGGGAGAAATATCAATAACCTCAGATATGGAGATGACACCACACTTATAGCAGAAAGTGAAGAAGAACTAAAGAACCTCTTGATGAAAGTGAAAGAGGAGAGTGAAAAAGTTGGCTTAAAGCTCAACATTCAGAAAACTAAGATCATGGCATCCGGTCCCATCACTTCATGGCAAATAGATGGGTAACAGTGAAGACAGTGGCTGACTCTATTTTTTCTGGGTTCCAAAATCACTGCAGGTGGTGATTGCAGCCTTGAAATTAAAAGACGCTTACTCCTTGGAAGGAAAGTTATGACCAACCTAGACAGCATATTAAAAAGCAGAGACATTGCCCACAAAGGTCTGTCTAGTCAAGGCTATGGTTTTTCCAGTAGTCATATATGAATGTGAGAGTTGGACTATAACAAAAGCTGAGCGCAGAAGAATTGATGTTTTTGAACTGTGGTGTTGGAGAAGACTCTTGAGAGTCCCTTGGACTGCAAGGAGATCCAACCAGTCCATTCTAAAGGAGATCAGTCCTGGGTGTTCACTGGAAGGACTGATGCTGACGCTGAAACTCCAATACTTTGGCCACCTGATGCAAAGAGCTGACTCATTTGAGAAGACTCTGTTGCTGGGAAAGATTGAGGGCGGGAGGAGAAGGCGACGACAGAGGATGAGATGGTTGGACGGCATCACCGACTCAATGGACATGGGCTTGGGTGGACTCCGGCAGTCTACCAGTGGACAGGGAGGCTTGGTATGCTGTGGTTCATGGGGTCCCAAAGAGTCGGACACAACTGAGTGACTGAACTGAACTGAACTCAGGTTATCTATACTATTTTCCCACGGGAAATTCCTTCATATTGTGAACAATGGTTCATGAGAACAAAATGGTTCACTGAGAATCTTAGGATATAGACTCAGAGTGGCCTTGGATATCTTCTAGTGCTATAGCCTGACTTGTGTAACCACTCCTCACCCCAATTAGTCTTTTCAAGTCTTAACTCTAATGTAATTATATTTGAAGATAGAAAGTTTTGGAGATGAATTTAAAAGACGTCATGAGGGGGAAGTCTTTTTTTTTTTTTTTTTTTTTTGAGGGGGAAGTCTTAATCCAACAGGATTGATGGCCTTATAAGAAGAGGAAAAGAGAGAGAGAGAGAGATCTCTTTCTGCCTACACACACTGAGGAAAGGCCATGTGAGGACATAGGGAGAAGGCAATCATATGCTGGTGCCTTAATCTTGGAGTCAACAGCCTCCAAATTTGTGAGAAATAGATTTCTGTAGTTTAAGCTACCTAGTCTATGATACTTTGTTTTGACAATCTGAGCTAAGACACCTAATCTAGGGTTTTCTTAACTGTGATCTGGAAAATGCTGTTGTGCCTGGACGGTTAGTAGGTGTCGGTTCTATGGTCAAACGCCTTTGAGAATGTTGCATAATATTAACATCTATTGATAGTTCACAACTTGCATTAAACTATTAAAGGCTTTCAGAGCCCGAGAGTGAAGAAACCTGGTTACCTTGTTGGAGGAGCACCTTTTAACATCTACATCACAGATTTCTTACATGGTGCCTGTGGAAGCCCTGGGGGATTGTTTTTGTTCTTGTTTCACACCTGTGCAGGCCTTGACTTTGCTAACTCCACACCTACTGAACCAGAATCCCTAGGGGCAGAGTGCCCCAGATTATGAATGAATAAAAGCATACAGATTTTTGTGGAGCTGAGTTTAGGAACTACTATTCTAGGACAACACTCTCATGTTATAGGCAAGGAAATTAAGATCCTTGTAGGGAAATTGCTTGCCCAAGCTTGAGCACAGAGCAAATATTTGGACCATCTCCCCCTCCACTATAAATAACACCTGAGGTTCTTGATATTTCTCCCAGAAATCATGATTCCAGCTTGTGCTTCATCCGGCCCGGCATTTCGCATAATGTACCCTGCCTATACGGAGAAGGCAATGGCACCCCACTCCAGTACTCAGGCCTGGAAAATCCCATGGATGGAGAAACCTGGTAGGCCACAGTCCATGGGGTCGCTGAGGGTCGGACATGACTGAGTGACTTCACTTTCACTTTTCACTTTCATGCATTGGAGAAGGAAATGGCAACCCACTCCAGTATTCTTGCCTGGAGAATCCCAGGGATGGGGGAGCCTGGTGGGCTTCCATCTATGGGGTCGCAAAGAGTCAGACACGACTGAAGTGACTTAGCACCCTGCCTATAAGTTAAATAAGCATGGTGATAATATACAGCCTTGATGTACTCCTTTCCCAATCTTGAACCAGTCTGTCATTCCATATCTGGTTCTAACTGTTGCTTCTTGACCTGCATACAGATTTCTCAGGAGGCAGGTCAGGTGGGCTGGTATTCCCATCTCTTGAAGAATTTTCCACATTTTGTCGTGATCCACACAGTGAAAGGTGTTGGTGTTTTAATAGAACTCTCTTGCCTTTTTGATGATCCAACAGATGTTGGAAATTTGATCTCTAGTCCCTCTGCCTTTTCTAAATCCAGCTTGAACTTCTGGAAGTTCATGGTTCACGTATTGTTGAAGCCTGGCTTGGAGAATCTTGAGCGTTACTTTGCTAGTGTGTGAGATGAGTGCAGTTGTGCAGTACTTTGAACATTCTTTGGCATTACCTTTCTTTGGGATTGGAATGAAACTGACCTTTTCCAGTCCTGTAGCCACTGCTGAGTTTTCCAAATTTGCTGGCATATTGAGTGCAGCACTTTCACACCATCATCTTTCAGGATTTGAAACAGCCAGGGAATTCCATCACCTCCACTAGCTTTGTTCATAATGATGCTTCCTAAGGTCCACTTGACTTCTCATTCCAGCATGTCTGGCTCTAGATGAGTGGTCACACCATCGTGGTTATCTGGGTCATTAAGCTCTCTTTGTATAGTTCTTCTGTGTATTCTTGCCATCTCTTAATATCTTCTGCTTTTGTTAGGCCCATAGCATTTCTGTCCTTTATTGTGCCCATCTTTGCATGAAATATTCCCTTGGCATCTCTAATTTTTTGAAGAGAGCTCTAATCTTTTCCATTCTATTGTTCTCCTCTGTTTTTTTGCACTGATCACTTAGGAAGGCTTTCTTATCTCTCCTTGCTATTGTTTGGAGCTCTGCATTCAGATGGGTATATCTTTCCTTTTCTCCTTTGCCTTTAGCTTGTCTTTTTTTTCTCAGCTATTTGTAAGGACTGCTCAGACAACCATTTTGCCTTTTTGTATTTCTTTTTCTTGGGGATGGTCTTGATCACTGCCTCCTGTACAATGTCACAAACCTCTGACCCTAGTTCTTCAGGCAGTCTTTCTTTCAGATCAAATCCTTTGAAACTATTTGTCCCTTCCACTGTATAATCGTAAGAGAGTTTATTTAGGTCATACCTGAATGGTCTAGTTGTTTCCCCTACTTTCTTCGATTTAAGTCTGAATTTGGCAATAAGGAGTTCATGATCTGAGCCACAGTCAGCTTCTGGTCTTGTTTTTGCTAACGGTATAGAGCTTCAGCTGCAAAGAATATAATCAACCTGATACCAGTATTGACCATCTGGTGATGTCCATGTGTATAGTCATCTCTTGTGTTGCTGGGAGAGGGTGTTTACTATGACCAGTGTGTTCTCTTGGCAAACATTGCTGGGAGAAATTTCAGTCACCTCAGATATGCATATGACACCATCGTTATGGCAGAAAGCAAAGAGGAACTGAAGAGCCTCTTGATGAACGAGGAGAATGAAAAAGCTGGGGTAAATCTCAACATTCAGAAAACTAAGAACATGTCATCCTATGCCATCACTTCATGGAAAATAGATGGGGAAACAATGGACACACTGACAGACTTTGTTTTCTTGGGCTCCAAAATCACTGCAGATGGTGACTGCAGCCATGAAATTAAAAGACGCTTGCTCCTTAGAAGAAAAGCTATGACCAACCTAGAGAGCATATTAAAAAGCAGAGACATTATTTTCCAACAAAGGTTCATCTAGTCAAAGCTATGGTTTTTCCAATGGTCATGTATGGATGTGAGAGTTGGACCATAAAGAAAGCTGAGTGCCGAAGAATTGATGCTTTTGAACTGTGGGTTTGGAAAAGACTCTTGAGAGTCCCTTGGACTGAATGGAGCCCAACCAGTCAATCCTAAAGGAAATCAGTCCTGAGTATTCATTGGGAGGACTGATACTGAAGCTGAAACTCCAATCCTTTGGCCCCCTGATGGGAAGAACTGAGTCATTGGAAAAGACCTTGATGCTGGGAAAGATTGAAGGTGGGAGGAGAAGGGGACGACAGAGGATGAGATGTTGGATGGCGTTACTGACTCAATGGACATGAGTTTGGGCAAGCTCCAGGAGTTGGTGATGGACAGGGAGGCCTGGGGTGTTGCAGTCATGGGGTCACACAGAGTCAGACACGACTGAGCGACTGAATTGAACTAAACTGAAAAATAACCCCTAGGTGGCAGTCTGTGTCTTTGTTTTAGTCTGTGCCTGCACAGGTGAAGAAGTTGAATGGTTACTGAATCCATTTGAGTCTTGAAATACAACAGTTTTGTATTTCGTGAATCAGAGCTGCGGATGAAGCATCTGCCAGGGTGTTTATTGCATTCCTCACAGGCCAGGTCTCCGGCCTGGGAAGAGGAGAACTGAGGGAAAGAGAAGTCCAGATTAGGAAAGGAGAGGTGAAGGGTACCTTTCCTGTAGAGCCTATTCTGCCCACAGTGCCATCTCCTAAATCTGGAGATGGGCAGAGATATATGTCAGGCTGAGACAGCTAGTTTTCCCAAGCCATCCTTTTGTTGATATATTCTCTAAGAATGCATATGTTAAAAATATATCTGATGACGGGTCATTTCGAGAGATGCCTCTTGAAAGTGTCATTTTGAGATCCTTTTTTCTTGTCCCTGCTACTTTTCATTAGCATCCTAGAATAGTTGGAGAGTTCCAGCCTCTCCCAGGCCAATACTAGGGTTCTAGTCTTATATCTGCTACTAACTTCCAGAGTGACCTCAGGCAAATCTCCTTCCCTTCTTCAGCCTCCATTTAATCATCTAATTTATTTGCATTAAGCTCCTTCTATAAATCAGTGCCTATTTGGATGATGGCTAATACTTGATTTCAGTGACTCTAATAATTTATTTTTTAAATGACTTTGGTTTTTGGTTGTGCTGGGTCTTCAGTTTTTGGTTGTGCTGCATGTGAGCTTTCTCTAGTTGCAGAGAGTGAGGGCTACTCTTTGTTGTGGTGAATGGGTCTCTCACTGCTGTGGCTTCTTGTTGTGGAACACAGGTTCTAGGCGCACAGGCTTCAGTAGTTGCCGCATGTGGGCTTGGTAGTTGTGGCACACGGGCTTAGCTGTTCCGCAGCATGTGGAATCTTCCCGGACCAGGGATCAAACCTGTGTCCTCTGCATTGATAGGCAGATTCTTATCCACTGTACCACCGAGGAAGCCCAGTGACTCTAATAATTTACACTGAGCAAGATACACACACACAGATACACACAGAGAGGAAAACATATACGTGGGTTTCTAATACCTGTTACGTACTTATTAAGAGCTTCCCTCTTTTTTAGTATCATCAGGGGAGAAGTCCAGAAGTATAGCAGGCTCTAGACACAAAGCTCCAGTTCCACTTCTTTGTGATTCCCTTGTATCCGTCAACCTTCATGATTTGACTACACTGTCAGGCCCTTGGCAAAATGGCTACAGCAGTTCCCAGGTGTCACATCCAGATCTAACAATTTCCACAGGGAAAACAAAAGGACCACCCCTCTGTGCATTTAGTTCTTAGGAGAGAGCAAACGTTTCTTAGAAGCACCCTAGTACACTTTTCACCTCTCACTGGTCCCGACTGAAGCATATTTCCATTTCTTTTTCACATTCTGACAAAGGGAATGATAGAATCCTGAAGAGCTTGCACTAATCTTTTTCCGGGAAAGGAAGTACTGAAATTAACTGTTTATTAACTCTCTTTTGTCCCCAAGTTGGAAAGGTAAAATGCTTATGGTGCAAAGATGAAGTCATTCCTAATGAGAAGTATTAAATGGTCATTTTCATGATATGATTCAATAATTGCTGTCCATTTATTCTATCCCATGGGCCCTATGTATTTATGTGCAGAGGGAAAGGGGCCACCTCATGGAGATGGTAATATTATTTACCGTCCAAAGATGCTGTCATCCTTCTAGATTGACTTAAGGTATATTATCCAGGGATGGCAAGTGAGATGCAGTGTCAGTAAAGGAACAGAGTTAAATGGAAAGAGTGGTAGGCATTCATGAATTTTATTTACAGTGGTGAGCTCAGGCAGCAGGCTGTGGTTCTGTTTTCTGGGTTGTCTAATGCAAACCTGGACCAGCTGCTAGCCTGTTACATATGGTATTGAGTGGTTAGAAGGCTACTGGCATAATGTAGGGGGAAATTCAAAACTTCTGAACATGAGAGTACCGTATTGAATCTTAAGAGGGTCTACCCATTCACTGCTAAATTTGCCCTCCAAATAAATTAAAGCATCTTTCCTGTAACCCTTACCTTGAGAAATTAGTGGGTGAAGGAAGCATCAAAAGCTTGCAAAAGCACTTCTGCTGAGACTGAGCTTGCCGTTGAGAAGTAGATGCCATTGAAATGGGCTTTCTGATTTGTAGCATATTGGAGGGGCCAGGCATAGATGAGTTTAGGTGGTGACAGTTAACATCAGTAGCAAAGAAGATATAACATACATCTGGGGATCATCTGACATGTTATGGATTGAACTGTGCTCCCCCCCCCCACCCCAGTTCATATGTTAAAGCCCTAATTCCCAATGTGACTATATTTGGAGATGGGGCCTTTAAGGATATAATTAAGGTTAAATGAGGTCATCAGGGTGGGGCCCTATTCTGATAGAATAAGTGTCCTTGTAAGAGGAAGAGGAAGGACACTAGATCTCTCTCTCTACAAACACATAAAGGGGAGACCATGTGAAGACACAAAGAGAAGGGGACCATCTGTAAGCCAGGAAGACAGGTCTCACCAGAAACCAATCCTGCTGGCAGTATTTTTCTTGGGCTTTCAGCATTATGAGAAAATCAATGTGAGCTATTTAAGTCACCCAGTCTGTGGCATTTTGTTACAGCATTCTGGGTGGACTAAAACACATATACAGATCTCTGGCCATGGGTAATTAACCTTGTAGGTCTCGTGAATGAAATCTGCAGATAATCCACCTAGGCCTAATTTGATTTCTATAACCAAAAGATTCTTAGGTCTGGCCAACAGAAGTGCCTGGCATTTTAGTCATCACACTAGCCTAACAAAGGAATAGCTCACATACAATTCCCAAGCATGATTTATTCACACCCAGAGTCCTTAGAATAGAGGATGGTCAGGTGAATCCTTTGTAACACTTGTGAAACTTCTTCTTGGCCTCGCCCCAAAGTACCTGTACCAGTTAACCCTGGCAACTTACAGAGGGAAGCAGGATAGCCATACACCTTCCAGAGGCTAACTGGAAACTGCCTTTAAGGCAAAACTACTGCCAAGGGATCCAGGACACCCCCACAGTAGTACCTAGCACAGAATGGAGGGATTGCTTTTGGAGGTTAGGAAAAAAGGGTTCTTCTCGGAGGTTGAAACTCAGAAGGCTCAAGGAGACCCTGACCCCCTCCTCTGGGATTATTCTACCAGTTCCCAGGAACTCTTAGCATCAGGTAATATCTGCACACTTCTTAGTGTATGCATTTTTTGTAATTGTGGTTGATGCCAAGCCTGAAGGCATCCGAACTCCCCTGATAAAGCCAAGGAACCTCTCAAAAGGGACATTTTGGTCTCCGTTTAGAATCCACCAAACCAAGCCTAACCCCTTCTTTTGTATGAGGGTTGCCCATATTATATAAACTTGAGAATATTAAGGACCTTTTATGTGTGTGTGTGTGTGAGTGAGTGTGCACACACTGTTGGAGACTACTTCATTGTGAACACTCAAGGCCTGGGCAGAGTGAGCAGCATCCAGGAGTTGGGCAGGCAGGCAAGTTGGGTGGGTCACAGGCCCACACCTGATGCTAGGTGGGGATGCCAGGAGGTAGGGGTATGCCAGGGCCACTAAGGGAAGTACTAGAAGGATAGTCCAGGCAAGCAGATTCCCCCAGGATATCTGCAGGCTGCCCTAAGCCAGGTGGTGAGGGCTCAGGCAGGTGAGGGCTCCGGCCCCGGGGCCCTTGGAGGGCTCCACTAGGGGTTGCCAATCACTTGGGGCCTCCCTGAGCAGCTGCTGGATCTCAAGATGTGTCTGCCAGCTAGACTCAAGCACTCCTGGAGGCGGCCAGGGAGGTGGTCATTCCTCTCCTCCAGGTGGGCCAGACAGGCGTTGACCTGGTCCAACATGGGGTTGATGGCTGCCTGAACTGCCTCTCAGGCGAAGCCGTTGACCTTGCCTTCCGTGCTGACATCCAGAGGCACACGCTGTTCCACATGGCCATGAGACCTGGTGGGTGCCCACACCGCCTTGGAGTGAGGCGGCGCAAGTTGGGCATGCAGTGGCCGAGGCAGGGAGGGTGGAAGGCGGTCGTTAAAACCTTGTGCTCATTGAAATCATCCTCCTGGGGAAAAGAAAGCAAGACTGTCACAGTCTGTCCTGATTGAAGATGTGCCCACTGAGTGGGTGGGCTCGGGTCTCTCCCCGATTATTCATAAAGATTTTATAGGCTGTGGGTGTCCACAACTCACATCTTGCCATCCCGGTCTAGGGGTCCCCCACAGGCGCAACGTGTCACCTCCTGCCCGAGGGTTTCCTCAAGATGCAGATGTCAAAGAAAGTTCTCTGTTCTCTCATCAGAGCTGGAATTTACCTCTTTATCTCAGTATTATAACCTACTCATATTAAAGAATGACTTATCCATTAAGATGTGAGCTATCCGACTTAGCTATGCAAGCCCAAGTCAGCAGCAAGAAGAGAAACATGGTGAGATTTGGATGTGGGGGAGTGGGTCTTCTTCTCATCTGTACTCCTAATACAGGATTGGCAGGTATTAATTAAATAATTAATCAATTGACACGTTTTGTGTATTATAGGAGACCAAGGGATTTGGGGCCTAGGGAAGACTTGAGAGGAGTGTGCATATTTTTTTCCCATTTATTGAGGGCTTTTTTCAGGCCAGGTTGTATGTGTCTCCCACACAACCATTGCTGTGAGGATAAATGTGGTGATGAATGGTCATCTATTTCTATGCGGCTGGTAAGTGTCAGGGCTATCCTAACGTTCTGTTGCTTCCTCTAACCTCTGTGCTCCAACTGGTTGTATCTCTGAAAACACTGAAATCATCTTCTTCACCTTCTGAGGGATGCAGAATTAAGACTGGGTGTGGAAGTTTGTCTCCATCCTTTTCTTCCGTAATCCACCACATATTGGTCTCTGCTCACCCTGCTGGAATAGACTGCCCCAGGAAACCTCCTGACTTCAGAAATTTCCAGGCAGAGACAGACTCTCATCTCCTGTCTACTGCCCCATGCTCCCGGGCCACTGGAGAAAGAGCTATGAGGTTCAGAAGGAGCGAATCACCCTCCTTATCAATAGAGGAAGTAAAATGGGGTAGCTTATCCTTATGGGAATTACAGAGACTTTGGCCACCATCCAAGACTTCAAAAGCACTTGTTATTCCTACCACACCCAGGCTAATGTGGATCCATAGCTAAAACAGGCTCTCCATGCTAGTAGGTCAGCCTCTTGGCTCTTATCATGTAGCAGATTCTGTAGTGCCCAAAATATTTAGGTGAATAGGTATGCTTGCTCTGTGGAGCATTTGGCAAGGAGAATCGTAGCTCAAGCTGCTAGGAGGTAATATGCACTATGAACCTGGAACCCATTTATGGTGCTGTTTCTCCCATTGCCAAGATTTGCAAGTTTCAGAACAGAGGGGCAGAAACAAAGGTAGTGTCTCTCATAAATAAATCTGACCCATCTGCAACAGTTGTACTTTGTGTCCCTGCAAGTCTGATCTCTGCTGGTTTAGAAGTTCTCGTTCCCTAGAAGAAGCACATCTAGTATGCAACAAAACAATGATTCCTCAAAATGTGAAGTTCACTCTTAGTTCCTGGAGCCACTCAAAACAGGTGGTTATGGTGTTCATTCTTTAGAATGAGAAGAGGGAGGAATACAAATAAGACTTGGATCCCCTAAGGTCTCTTCTTATATGACTGTGCTGAGGGGTTACACGCCAGAGTACTGCATCCCTAAGAAGCCCACCAAAGCTTAGACTCCTCAGGAATAAAACTGTGCCCCCCCACCCCACCCCCCGGTAAGTAAGGCAAAAGGACAATGACATTAACAGAGAAGTTATAAATAAATACCAGGACCACCTTGTGGCTATGTGCAGACACAAGGACTTACCCTCTACCTGTGTTGCCCAGCTGACTGTGTTTTTAAAAACTCTCTCACCTCTTCTTTAGTATTGTAAATAGGAGTGAAGTGAAGTGAAGTGAAGTGATGGTGAAGTGAAGTGGCTCAGTCATGTCCAACCCTTTGCGGCCCCATGGACTGTAGCCTACCGGGCTCCTCTGTCCATGGGATTTTCCAGGCAAGAATACTGGAGCGGGGTGCTAGTTCCTTCTCCAGGGGATCTTCCCGACCTGGGTCTCCTGCATTGCAGGCAGATGCTTTACCCTCTAAGCCAGAGTAAACTCTTCAAATAGGATAGAGTGGGAGTAAATTCACCATTTAGGTCATGGAACTGTAGAATAACAACAATAAGTTGAGATAATGTGGTTCTAGAGAAAGAAGAGATTGTGCAGAAAACCTGAACTGTAAACAGACGCCCCATAACCTCACTTTTGACTGTGATAGCTGGAAATGTTTATATGTGTTGTTTCTCTCTGGCTAGTTCTTGGTGGTATGTGGAGTAATTAAAGTATGCCAGGAGGGAGCCATGTTTGGAATGGTATGAATGGAAGAAGGGTCTTTGTACAAGCTACGAGTAGAAAGTAGTTACCATCTATATTACTTTTATTTTTTTTTAATATTTATTTATTGGCTGCATGGGTCTTAGTTGAGACATGTGGGATCTAGTTCCCTGACCAGGGATTGAACCTGAGTCCGATACATTGGGAGCACAGAATCTTAGCCATTGGACCACCAGGGAAGTCCCCTATATTACGTTTCTGTCTACCTAACCTTTACTCCTTTCGGGGACTGCTGAAAATCACAGGGATTCGCTTCTTCAGACCATAGGAGTGCTTGGTATAGAAATACAGATGATGGAAGGACAGCAGGATCCAGCAAAGGATCCCCAAGTTGGGCCCCCAAAGGACTCTTGCTTGTTCTTTTGAAGGCCTCCACCTTTTAAAACTTTGGTTACCTTACCCAGAATTACTCAGATTCTTTGGTTCAACAAAATTTAGCTTATGAACTTGACTTCTAGCTTCCCAAGCATCCTTTGGGAAGGATTTGGAAGCAAAGTTCTTAGATGTGCAGTAACACTACCCAAGGTCCGGACTTAGGGAAACATGTCTTAAAAGACAGACTGTTTCCCCGCTCTCTGACCACTCCCACACCTATCCTGGGGCCCAGGATTCTAAAGATAGTCTCTCTGAGTTGCTGGAGAAGGGAGTCATCACTAGTAATCATTCAGGCGACCAGAACCAGTCTGAAGGCAGTCATGGGACTGCGTTCAAGAAAAGGGGTCAAGGGTCATAATGGAAAGTGCAGGCTGTAGTCTAGCCCAAGGAAAGTCTAGGGCCTGGAACCTTCATCTGTGCCTGTGAAGTCAGAAGTTTGGTCCTACCTGGAGAGGACCTTGGGGAAAGGAAGGGGGAATTGATAGAGTCAAGGTAGAAAAGGAACTTTTTCACCAGTCAGAATGGTCGTCATCAAAAAGTCTACAAATAACAAGTGCCAGAGAGGGTATGGAGAAAAAGGAACCCTTCTGCACTGTTGGTGGGAATGTAAACTGGCACAGGTACTTTGGGAAACAGTATGGAGGTTCTTTATAAAACTAAAAATAGAGCTACCATATGATCCAGAAATCCTAAGAATCTTGGGCATATATCTGGAGATATATCTAGCTTTTATTGTGTGTAGACTTTTTGATGGTGGCCATTCTGACTGGTGTGAGATGATACCTCATTGTGGTTTGATTTGCATTTCTCTGATAAGAAGTGGTGTAGAGCATCTTTTCATGTGTTTATTAGCCGTCTATATGTATTCTTTGGAGAAATGTCTGTTTAGTTCTTTTGCCCACTTTTTGATTGGGTTGTTCATTTTTCTGGTATTGAGCTGCATGAGCTGCTTGTATATTTTGGAGATTAATTCTTTGTCAGTTGTTTCGTTTGCTCTTATTTTCTCCCGTTCTGAAGGATTCCTTTTCACCTTGCTTATAGTTTCCTTCGTTGTGCAAACGCTTTAAAGTTTAATTAGTTCCCATTTGTTTATTTTTGTTTTTATTTCCATTACTCTGGGAGGTGGGTCATAGAGGATCTTGCTACGATTTATGTCAGAGTGTTCTGCCTATGTTTTCCTCTAAGAGTTTTATAATTTCTGGTGTTACATTTAGATCTTTAATCTATTTTGAGTTTAATTGTGTGTTAGAAAGTGTTCTAGTTTCATTTTTTTACATGTGGTGTTTTAATGGAAGTCTCTTGCCTTTTGATGATCCAACAGATGTTGGAAATTTGATCTCTAGTTCCTCTGCCTTTTCTAAATCCAGCTTGAACTTCTGGAAGTTCATGGTTCACGTATTGTTGAAGCCTGGCTTGGAGAATCTTGAGCATTACTTTGCTAGTGTGTGAGATGAGTGCAGTTGTGCAGTACTTTGAACATTCTTTGGCATTACCTTTCTTTGGGATTGGAATGAAACTGACCTTTTCCAGTCCTGTAGCCACTGCTGAGTTTTCCAAATTTGCTGGCATATTGAGTGCAGCACTTTCACACCATCATCTTTCAGGATTTGAAACAGCTCAGCTGGAATTCCATCACTTCCACTAGCTTTGTTCATAATGATGCTTCCTAAGGTCCACCTGACTTCGCATTCCAGCATGTCTGGCTCTAGATGAGTGGTCACACCATCATGGTTATCTGGGTCATTAAGCTCTCTTTGTATAGTTCTGTGTATTCTTGCCACTTCTTCTTAATATCTTCTGCTTCTGTTAGGCCCATAGCATTTCTGTCCTTTATTGTGCCCATCTTTGCATGGTTCCCTTGGTATCTCTAATTTTCTTGAAGAGATCTCTACTCTTTCCCATTCAATTGTTTTCTATTGTAACTGTGTGCTGATTCCTTATAATCATCTCTTTCTGACTCTCTTTCAGTCTCTTTCTCTCTTTATACACACTCATACACACACACACATCACACACACCACACTTATACATCCTATTAGTTCTCTTGCTATAGAGGACCCTGACCAATACAAATGTTGTATTTCATATTTCTTTTGAAATAGACAAGTGCCTTTTATTTTGGCCTTAAATATTTAGCTGAATATAATGTTGTATCAATTATCTAATTAAAGTTCATTCCTAGTCTTCATTTATAAGATATTTACAAATCTTCCCTTATATTTTTATTGTTCCTCATCCCCTCATGAATGATATGCAAGTGTCTGTTTTTGTGCATTCTGAATGTTAGATTTTCCAACCTTCAATCAGAAATCTTATCATGAAAAATAATGTTTTAATTTATCTTGTCAGAGTGTTTGAATAAAATTTAGATGAATATTTTATTAAATGATGAACAGTCATTTGTAATGTATTTTATGGATTGCCTGATGAGGTCTTTTCTTATTTGGCAGTTGAGGAGTCTCCTTCCAGTGAACAGGCAGCACTTGATAAAGTGGATCTTGGCCTTAAAAGAAGACTGAATGGTACAAAAATGTTGATGGAACTCAAATTTTTAGTATTGTATCATCTCAGCCTGTAGATTTTAATTCTTACTTCACAAGCCGATGTTCCAAACTCAGTGAAAACCATTAAAATCACTTTCATCCTCATGTGAATTTGTTAACTAATGTTATAAAACTTGTTTTTATTAAAAAATGGTGTGCAATGAACAAGATTTTCAAGTTGTACAATCTTAGAAAAGGTATTCTGGATGAGTCAAAAACTTATAGGATTAAAAATTTAAAGAAAATCTGTAAGAGATGATTGTGGTGTTTCCTTTGTCTTGGTTCAGTGTCAAATTGAATATAATAATCACAGAAATCCATTTGGTTAATTAAAATGTCAACAGTTACATTTGTCCAGAAATGATAATTCAAGGCAGTAAAAAATATTTTTATATTATTATGGATTATATTATTATAGACATGAAATTAAAAAAGATGCTTGATCCTTGAAAGAAAAGCTTTGACAAACCTAGACAGCATCTTAAAAAGCAGAGACATTATTACTTTGCCAATGAAGGTTGTATAGTAAAAACTTTGGTTTTCCAGCAGTGTGTTTGGGTGTGAGAATTGGACCATAAAGAAGGCTGAGCACAGAAGAACTGATGCTTTTGAAATGTGGTGTTGGAGAAGACTCTTGAGAGTCTCTTAGACAGCAAGGAGGTCCAACCTGTCCATCCTAAAGGAAATCAGTCTTGAATATTCACTGGTAGGACTGATGCTGAAGGTGAAGCTCCAATCCTTTGGCCACCTGATTTGAAGAACTGACTCATTAGAAAAGACCCTGATCCTAGGAAATACTGAAGGCAGGAGAAGGGAATGACAGAGGATGAGATGGTTGGATGGTATCTCTGATTCGATGGACATGAGTTTGAGCAAGCTCCAGGAGATGGTGAAGGACAGGGAAGTGTGGCATGCTGCAGTCCATGGGGTCGCAAAGAGTCAGACATGACTGAGCAACTGAACAACAACAATTATTACAGATGCATAATATGTACACTAATACTTAATACAAACAGGTAAGCAAAACTTAGACCCCCAAAATGTGCATCATATAAACAGATTCACCTGAGAAGATAAAAGATAACTGAAATATAAAGATACAAAAATATTTCCACGTTAGTGGTAATGAAATATTGTCAATTAATGCACTTATAGACCCACCATGTAATCCATCATGTTCAATTGCTATTAAAAGAAAATCACTGCTGGCGGAGTTGTTACATGATGGAAAGGAGATACCATTTAAAGGAGCTTGAAATCTGCACAATTCTTTTGAAAATGAATTTGACCAAACTTTAAAAATGGGATTTCTTTATCTGAATCTTCCCTGTACTTTGATACTCTTGGTTCTCTTGCTGTTGGCAAAACCTTCCCCCAAACAATTTAAGTCCTCTTCATACTTAGCCTTTCTTTCAACCCAGAGAACTCCTGAACAAATCTCCTCGCCTCAGCTGCCACATGGGCCCTTGTCTTTTATTTTCCAGTCTGAGAAAAGAATGTGTCTCAGTAAATGAGCTTGTGTATTTAAGAAACAGGAGGGTGGAATGGCTGGAGCAGTAAGGAGAGGTGTCGGAGTTTGGAAGGAGGTGGGTTGGGAGAAAGTAGGCGGGATAAGATTCTCATAGAACCTTGTTACCTCCAGCACAGTTGAGACTTTCTTCAAAGTGTGATATTGTAGCTCCCTGAAAAATTTCCATTCCTGGGACAGTGTTTATTTCATCTAAGTGGGAGTTAGTTACGAGAAAGCCCTATCCTCAGGGCATTTACTTAAAAAAATCAGAGGCAATTTTTTTCTCATCATGGCTCCCTGAGGTTGCCAACATCTTATATTTTATTCAGGAGAAAAAGACAATGAAAATATACCAATAAAAATCATGTATTTGTGATCCATCCTTCATAACCCTACGTTTCAAAATTTTTCATAGCACTTTTCATTGTTTACTCTTCCACATGAATCTTAAAATCAGTTCATCTAATCAAAACAAAATCTTCTTGGTGTTTTGGTAGGATGATGCTGAGGGAAAAATAGTGCCTGTACTTGATTAAACACAATATTGCCTCAGGACAAGATCCCATTACTAGTCATGTGTTGGAAATATAATTTAACTCAGGGAAATTTAACAACTTTATGACACTGAGTCAACCTGTCTCTGGGGCTATCATTTCTTTTTCTTTTTTTTTTTGAGTATTCTTTCCACCCCCCTTTAGAATTTAAAACATTTTTCATGTGGTTTTTACACTTTAAAAATACATTCCTAGGCACTATTTGCTTTGAATTGCTTTACTGAATAGAGTCTTTTACCATTATGTATTTTAACTGGATATTTTATTTATATATGGAAGCTGGTGATAAATTTATATTAATTTTTACTCACTCACAACATGGAATTCAGATATAACAGGGAATGGTTAAATTCCTCTCCTCCTTTCCTACTTGGTAAATCTCCTAGTTTTTCATTTCCTTTATTCTTACATTGAACATGTATAAAATTGATTTTGGAAAGCATCCCTCTCACATTTGCCTTTCTTTACGGATTAGTCTCTTTTGGTCTTTTAATATAGCACATTAGGAGATTTCTTAACGTTAAAACTTCCTTACATTCCCTGGTCATGGTACACCATTCTTTGAATATGCTGCTTTAATTTGCATTAACTAATATTTGGGGCTTTCACATTAATATGACAGGCAACCACATCCGCAGCATGCTGCTGCTAAGTCACTTCAGTCGTGTCCGACTCTGTGCGACCCCATAGACGGCAGCCCATCAGGCTCCCCCGTCCCTGAGATTCTCCAGACAAGAATACTGGAGTGGGTTGCCATTTCCTTCTCCAATGCATGAAAGTGAAAAGTGAAAGTGAAGTCGCTCAGTCGTGTCCGACTCTTAGCGACCCCATGGACTGCAGCCTACCAGGCTCCTCCGTCCATGGGATTTTCCAGGCAAGAGTACTGGAGTGGGGTGCCATTGCCTTCTCCGCATCCGCAGCATGGGTGCCAATAATCTCTGGCTGAGAGATGTATGAATAAACAAGGAAATGTGTTCACAACGGATGTATGAATAAACAAGGAAATGTGTTCACAACAGAATCTTAGGCAAGGGGGGTCCAGAGGCCGAGGGTCTTAAAACAAACTCAGAAAGACAAGTGAGGAGCCCACAGAGAGAGTGGGCACCAGGCCTACTCCTCTACTCCAGAGAGGCCATCCCTGGCATCTCCAAGTGCTGCAAGCTCCGCCTGGACTACTCCTGTGGCTCCCGCCCCTCACTTGAGTACCGCCTTAGGAAAATTTAGCCAGGCCCCTTATAATCTGACCCCGCCTCCTCGAGCTAGCATTAGCCTTGCTTCCTTCCGCTACTCCCGACACACCCAACTCGGCCACAGTGTCGCGCCTGCGCTATAGCAAGAACCAGGCCTTGTGGGCGGAGCCCCACGGCTCCAGGCACCGCCCATGCCCCACCCCACTCCGGGCCCACCTCCATGCATACGCACTTCCCGCCACGCCTTCTAGCCGACCCTAGCTGAACCTCGCCAAGCCCAGCAAAGAGAGTCAGGCGCGATGGACGGCCGAGTGCAGCTGATCAAGGCCCTCCTGGCCCTGCCCATTAGGCCTCAGACACGTCGGTGGAGGAACCCGATCCCCTTCCCCGAGACGTTTGACGGCGACACCGACCGGCTCCCGGAGTTTATCGTGCAGACGGGCGCCTACATGCTAGTGGACGAGAACCTGTTCACCAACGATGCCCTGAAGGTGACGTTCCTCATCACCCGCATGACTGGGCCAGCCCTGCAGTGGGTGATCCCCTACATCAGGAAGCAGAGCCCCCTCCTCAACGATTACCGCGGCTTCCTGGCCGAGATGAAGCGGGTGTTTGGATGGGTGGAAGACGAGGACTTCTAGGCCGGGAGCGCCTCGGGTCTGGGGGCGGGTGCTCGGGGGAGGGTCCGCCGCGCCAGTCGCCGCCTCCCAGATCGCCACAGGCGTCCTCCCGCCTTGTCCCCCCTCACCTTCGGGTGGCCGCGATCTCCCCGTGCTCGTGTCCCCTCCCGCGTAGTGCTTGCCTTTGTTCCAGGAATAGCGCTCCAGGTTCCCGCTGCTGCAGCCACCAGGCCCAGCCCTGAAGCGGCCGCCTCCTTCGGGCCAGCCAGGCCTCCCCCTGCACACTTGGACTCGGTCCTGCTGTCCAGCTGCAAGCCGGGCTCCTGTTACCCACTAAGCAGACCACCCACACCCGGCCGCTGCCAACCGCCCGCCCCCTGCCAGTATCCCAGGCCCGCCTCCGGGTGGCCAGCGACCTGCGCTGCGGCGGCCATCACCGTGCACCGCGTTCCACCCACAGCCTGCAGCCTTCGGCGATCTGGACTCACCAGGAGGTGTCTGAGCTGGCCACAGCCTCTGGACAAACAAGGATTCCAACAGCTTGCCACCGTCCTGGAGGAGTCGGCCAGACTTTCACCTGTGATGGGACCCAGGTTTTCCCTACCCAAGAGACATCTTCTGTTCCTGCTGGGTGTGACCGCCAGGTCCCAGGGCTGCCTGGCAGTCAAACCGAATTACTCATTGTCTCCTGTGGACCCTTAGTTTCACCCAGAATCCAGTTCTCTTCTAAACGTGCAGTATTTTCTTAGTTATGTGTTTGTTGGTCAACAATATAACTCGTACCTCCCCAACTCAGCACTACTTGGAGAAAAGTCTTTCTTATTTTCAATAAATGTCAGACACTATTTAAAAAGAAATTGAGTCTCAATGAATATAACATTTCTCCTTCCCTATTCATGTAAAAGTGGTTCAGAAGATGTATCTCTTTTCCATGGGTGATGTTAGAGACACTCTCCTTTCCACTGAATCTTGCATATAAAATATCAAAGTCAGTATCCTGAGGTGTTCTGAGGATGGAGACCCCACTGACAACTGTTCAGTAACGGATGATGAATCCTTTAAACCAATTAGGAGTGTTTCATGCCTTTTTAATGGATCTTTACTTTGGCCATGGTGATGTAAGAAGTCAGTCTGGAGGCTTCTCAGAAAAGCTTTCCTCATTTCCAAAAGACACTGGAAAGCACCCAAATTGTTACAAACCGTTAATCTCACAAAGATGGTGAACAATGTCATCGTTTTACTTATCCCAATATTCAGGGAGCCAGCAGAATGATACAGGGGCTTTTGAAAAACATTTATAGAGCCTTCATTATGTAGTTAGTGGGATGGGAAAAGTTGTGTAAAAATGATATTGTTTACACATAAACCTAGTTGATGCCCTGTGGGACAGTAAAAATATAAACTTCCCTAATGAGCAGAAAAAAGTCCTCCTTCTTTACTTATCTACAGTTTAAACTCATAATACTGTAGAAAGCCTGTGCTCCCTTACAAATTGTTGGTCAACAAAGTTAAATATCCTGTGTCAAATGATACAGGGGTGAGCTAAAATAGACAAATCTCTGATGTGATGTTCAAAGGTTATACAATCTAACATTTTGTCTCATTTCTAAATTTTGGTGAATTTTCCAGAACATAAGATAGAGAAATAAATCACACCAGTGTTTTTATTCACTTTTTTCCCCTCTATCCATCTCTTTCTTCATTTGGACAGGTAAGCTTTTGCCATTCATGTGTTGTAGTTCACAAGACAACATTGAAATGGAGATATGTTACTTGCATTATGTGTCTTGATTTTTTTCTCCAAATAATGAAACCACCATTAACTTGCAATTTGGCATGTATTAGGTCAAAGTCTTAAAGTCAGAAGCAAAATTTGAATCACTTAATGAAATAAAATTTTATGATTCATAGGTCCTTAAAATAATTGACAGCTGGCTAATTTTGAGGTTCCAATTCAAGTTGCTGGCAGTTAGCTGACCTGGATGGGTATGAAAGATGATTGTGTTAAGCATATTCACTGTTTGGTTTTAAACATAGATTCTGCTAAAGTAGTTTGAGAAGTGCTTGGAAGCAGTTTATGGTGTAGATCCAGCATGTTCCCTACAGTCTGTGTCCATCTGGCTCTTAAGATAGGTAGAATGACCTGGGACAACTGGCTATCCTTTGAACAGTGTTGGTAACCCCTTGCCTCCCTCAACAAAAACACCCCTGCAATCTTCTTCCTCCTGCCAGAATGGCTGTTAGGCATTATTCCTTTGTCTATACCACTTGTATCATCCCAGGTCCTTTTTTGTGATACAAATGTTTTGGGGGAGGCAATATTTTGCAAGAATTAATCATGATCTTGAAAGCATTTAAAAGATTCCATAAAGGGATAGAAGGAGAAACAGCATTTGTAAGTAGAGAAAGGAGGTTATTTTTCATTAGTGTTTCAGTTCAGTCTGCTATAATAAAATCGCATAGACTTGGTAGCTTAAACAACAAAACATTTCTTTCTCAGGATTCTAGAGGCTGGGAAATCCAAACTCAAGGTGCAAGTACATCAGGTGTCTCTTAAAGGCTCATATCATGGTTTGGAAGTGGCTGCCTTTTCTCTCTATTCTTACATACGTGGTGGAGAGAGAGGGAGAGAGAGAAGTCCTATCTCTTCCTCTTATTATAAATACACTAATCTCAGTTGGGTACTGCAATCTCATGCAACCTAATCTAACCTCATCTAACCTAATCTAAGCCTAATAGCCTTCCCAAATGCCCTACCTTCAAACACCATCACTTTGGGGATTAGAGCTACCACATATGGATTTGGGAGGAGGAATACAAACTTTCATAGCAATTACTTTGCCATCTTACCTATTACAGTTGTTGTTCATGGTTTGTTTCCCTAATTTCCTTTTCAGCAATTTACTCTGTCCTCCACCATTAAGCCCCACCTCAGAAGTGAATATCAAAGGAGAGAAAAACATAAAGACTGATGAAAAGAAGGGGAAATAAAACATTAGATGCATGATGGAAAATGCAATTAAACTTTTTTGTGATAGGCCTTGGGGCCAATATTGACTTGAACTCTAAAACTTAAGATATTACACAAATTTTGTGACACATATACAAAAATTTCATATAGAAAATATAGACACAGAGGGGACAAAGTGGCCTTCATGTGATGCGTATCTTGAGATCTTAGATTCCAGAGCAATCCTGGTGGAGAAAACTTGTATAATAAATAGTTTGCAAGTATAACTCTCAAACTGTTAAAACCACAATTCTCACACAACTTGTTGATGAGTACCTGTCAAAATTATTTAATGCATTATTCAGGAAACCAGTAGAAAGACAGAGCTCATAGAAAAAAATCATTTATAGATTTGGAGAAAAGAATGCACTAACATGATTGTTAATTTATGTACAAACCTGGTCAATGTCTAGAAAACTATCACTTCTTACTACATTTCTACAAACTAATTCCTTAAATCTACAAAAGTGTGTTTTCTTTGAAATTTTCACAAGAACTAACTTTCTTCCATTTTAAAAATGTCCTTGAATTAGAGATGAAAGCCTATATCATAACAAAATGGACAGCTATATTGAGATATAATTGGCATACGATAAAATTCAGCCATTTGAAGTGTACAAGTCAATGGCTTTTAGTTTATTTACAGAGATATGCAAAGTGCTCAACATAACTAACTTGCATCATCAGGGAAATGAAAATCAAAGCCACAACGAAATGTCACCTAAAGACAACAAATAAATGCTGGCAAAGATGTACGGAAAAGATGAACCTTGGCACACTGTTGGTGGGGATATAAAATGGTGTAGCCACTATGGAAAATAGTATGGAGGTGAAGTGAAGTGAAGTTGCTTAGTCGTGTCCGACTCTGCAACCCCATGGACGGTAGCCTACCAGGCTCCGTGGTCCATGGGATTTTCCAGGCAAGAATACTGGGGAGTAAATTGCCATTTCCTTCTCCAGGGGATCTTCCCAACCCAGGTCTCCTGCATTGCAGACAGACCATTTACCATCTGAGCCACTAAGGAAGCCCAAGTATGGAGGTACCCCCACCAAAAGTGAAAACAGAACTACCATATGATCCAGCAATTCCACTTCTGGGTATTTACCCAAAGGAATTGAAATCAAGATCTTGAAGAGAGACCTACACCCCCATGTTTATTGCAGTATTATTCACAATAGCCAAGATATGGAAACAACCTAAATGTTCATCGATGAGTGAATGGATAAAGAAAATGTTGTACATACATACAATGGAATATTCTTCAGCCTTAATAAGGAAACAAACTCAAGTTGGCTTGAACCCAGGTAATTCGCTTTGCACTTCCTGGTATTCCCTTGCTCAATTTCAACTGTGAATTGTTGCACATTTGTAGCAACCCCAACCTATAAGGATATGGCTGCCAAGGACTCAAGCCCTCATGACCAGATAAGCCATTAAGACCTACAAGATGAAATCTGAAAATGATGGAATTTTAGGCTGGATAGTGGAGGAGGGAGAGAGAGAGAGTCACAGCTGTGGCCTGGAGATCAATTACAGCAACAGAGGCTGTAGCTCATTACACTAACTTACATCTTCTAACGGAGAAGGGCATGGCAACCCACTGCAGTGTTCTTGCCTGGAGAATCCCATGGACAGAGAAGCCTAGTGGGCTACAGTCCATGGGGTGGCAAAGAATTGGGCATGACTGGGCAACTAAGCACACATCTTCTAAGTTTCCTCTTGGGAAGTGAGGCAATAGGAATCCTGAAGAAGATGCTCCCTTAACCTGCACAGAGAAGTATATCCGTGCTGCACAAGATGCACACTGAAGTACCCATAGAAGAGTACCACTCAGATCTCCTTTCTAGACAACCTTCTATGACAGTAAGAATGAGTAGCTGCCTTCTAGCTGCTGTACTTTTGGACCCAAAGTAGTCTTCGCACTGAGGTTATGCTCTCTTCAGGCCACTACCAGCTAATGACTGAGGAGAGGAAGGGTACTAGAGTTGGACTGTTCCTGACATAGGACTCCAATAACAGACAATAATTGCCGGAATGATGTTTTTTTCAGAGTAAGGCTCTTCCTTTCTTCTATCTCTCCTTGTACAGCCTAGCATCATGGACTGAAGGCTCTTCCCACCTGTCCCTTCTCTTCTTTATCTTCCACAGGTGTTTCCCCCAATAAACTACCTGAATGTCTAATTCTATCTCAACACCTGCTTTGTGGAGGGCTTCAAATCACAAAAGGCAAAAATTATAAACTAGACTTTATATAAACTATGAAAAACATCATATTTGAAAATTTAACTCTCAGAAAATTGAAAAGCAAGATACAGATCTAGAAAAAAACATTTGGAATACATATATCTGTCAAAGGACTGTTACCTAGAATATGTAATACTCATTACTTATTACTTATACTCAATACTTATTACTTATACTCAGTAATAAGAAGAAAAATGATAATCAAAAAATGGCTAAGGGATGTGAACAGACCCTTCATCAAAGAAGATATATAAATGAGTAATAAAGGCATGGATAATAGGCATAATACTACTATTCATCAGGGAAATGAAGATTAAAAATACAATGACATAAGATTCACATGCACTAGAATGTCTAAAATTAAAAATACATTAAAATAATGACAATATCAAGTATTGGTGAGGATGTGGAAGAACTGAAACTTTCATATATTGCTGGTAGGAGTGTGGAAAAACCATTTTGGAAAACAATTTGGCAGTTTCTTAAAGTTAAATATACATCTAGAAGTTTGCCCTAGAAATAAAAACATGCCCAAATAAAGACTTGCATCCACATTTTCATCAAAAGGTTAATAAATAAAACAAATATGGTATATACCTACATTGGACTACTATCTAGCAATAATATGCAATGAATATTAAAGCATTGTGCTAAGGTGAAAGAAACCAGGCATATTCCATTTATGTGAAGTCCTGGAATAGAAAATATTAATCTATAGTGCTAGATTGCTTGGACTATGGGTATGACTGGCTGCAAAGTAGCACAAACATTTTGGAGTGACAAAAGTTCTATATCTGGATTACAGTGGTATTCACACACATATACATATGTACATACATCTTTACATATGGTGATATCAGGCCTAAATTTAAGGACCAATATTGTGTGCTCCCTCAACATCTGGGGGAAACAAAGAGGACCTCAAATGTCCTAACCACAAGTTCCCCTCTCCAATCTGCTTCCATGTAGACGATCCTCCAAACAAGCAACTCCTCTGATCACGGAGACCAAGCACAATTCTTGCTTATCCCTGAGTAGAGGGTTTCAATTTCCCACCAGCATGAGGAATTATCCAAACAAGCCAATCATATCCTCCCCTGGGAAACAGGGGCACTGTATCCTCTTGATACTACAAAGCCTTCCCCCAAGGGCCCCTGCTTGCTCCCTCAGTTCCCAAATGCAACCCCTCATGTGGTGTGCAGTGTCTTCCTCCCCTGAGTTGTGAGTATATGTGACCAATAAACTATTGTTGATCTTGTTTGCCCAGTGTCATGTCCTCAGCCATCCCCCTAACCCTAGAGAAGGAATCCCGCCCTTGCCAGCAGGATGCATAGGAGGCAATTAAAACACACACACACTTATACACATATACACACATCCCTGGCAGATATGTTCCAATACCCCCAGTGAATGCTTGAAGCCACAGATGGTACTGAACCCTCTATATACTATGTTTTTTCCCTATACATACATGCCTATGATACAGTTTAATTTATGTTAGACACAGAGATTAACAACAATAGCTATTAATAAAATAGAACAAGTATAACAATATACAGGAATAAATGTTATGTGAATGTGGTTTCCCTCTTTCTTAAAATCTTATTGTACTGTACTCACCCTTCTTTTGTGATGATGTGAGATGATAAAATGCTTACAGATGAGATGAAGTGAATGACGTAGGCACTGTGACACAATGTTAGGCTACCATTGACCTGATATGTCAGGGAGATTATCTGCTTCAGGTGATCCTGGGTCATCAAGCCATGATTATGTGGAGTGCTGGATGGCAGGAGCAGATGATGTCATGCCTGGGGATCCCAGGCGGTCTGAAGAGGGTGGGGGTGGGCCGTGATGATGAGAGATTTGATCACATTATTCAGAATGGCACTCAATTTAAAGCTTATGAATTGTTTATTTCTGGAATTTTCCATTTACTATTTTCGAACCACAGTTGGCTGCAAGTAACTGAAATCACAGAAAGAGAAACTGAGTGAGGACAAAGCGGGAATCTTGTATGTATTATATATTATTTCAAAATGCTTTTTAAATTGTATTGAAGTGTACACTTAACATGGGTGATTTTACTGCATGTAAACTGTAACTCAATCTACAGTTGATTTTTAAATCTGTAAAAAAATTGAGTTTAATATCCACAATTTAATGAGTCATTCTATTTCAACACAGTGCCTTACAAAACGTGGAGGAACTATGAGATGCTTACTAGAGATGCTACCAAAATAGCCTTGATGGCTCAGGAAGAACTTCTGAGAGACATGAACAGATCCTGTGAGTAGGAACCGGTCTGGTGAAAGTTATGGAACATCAAAGAGGGAATGAAAACTGTTCCAAGCAAAGGAGTTGAAAAGCTAGAGAGAGGCTACCCTATGTCAGATCCAAGAATGGTTCAATTCCTAAGCCAGAAACTTGCTCCCATCCCAGATCCTTACATCTCCCCAACTTCCACATTCCAACCAATCATCAAGTTCTAATGATCTGAATGTCACTTTTATTTTCCCATCCTCTTTGTCTCTAAGCCCTGAAAAATCATCACCTGCAAAATATTCATTACTGGACTTGACCTACATTCCATCTTCCCAGAATCTATCTTCAATATCAGCCCCAGGTGAAGGTAAAAAGGTGAAAGGGGTGAAAGGCTCAGTCGTGTCTGACTCTTTGCAACCCCATGGACTGTAGCCCACCAGGTTTCTCTGTCCACAGAATTTTCCAGGCAAGAATACTGGAGTGGGGTTGCCTTTTCCTTCTCCAGGGGTTCTTCCGACCCAGGGATCAAACCAAGGTCTCTTGTATTGCAGGCAGATTCTTTACCGTTTGAGCCACGAGGGAAGCCCTAGAGTGTACATTGAAAGACAAATCTAATCATATCAGTCCCCTATTCAGTATATTTCCATTGTTCCCCAATGAATACAGAATAATTGATATATGCCTTAAAATTACATAAGAGATTTTTCACGATGTAGCTTTGTACTTTTGCTATCTCAACTCCTACCATGATCTCTTCCTGACTTTTATATATTCTCTCATTCTTCTGAATTTCAGATTGAGGTGACCCTCTTTAATTGGAATCACATCTCAACACATCTACTACTTCCTCTATTAAGATGGTCCCTGACTCATCTAGGGCAGACATAAGTATTCTTTATCTTATGTTCCCACTGTATTATATAAAACCCCAAGTCATTATCATAACCTAAAAATAATTTAAACTCCTACTGTTATTATAGTTACAGCAAGTCCTACATACTGAGTTCTCAGACTTTATATTTGTTATTTAACTGAATTCTCAAAAGGAACCCAATATATATGTATTATTTTACCCACTTACATAAAGAGGAAATATGGCTTAAGAAGGTTAAGAAATTTGCTTAATGTCATACAGGCGGAGTGACCAAGCATGGATTCAAGAACTTTTAATTAAATCCAAAGCTGATATTTCATATAGACATTTTTTTCCACTACAGCTATATGCACTCTAAATTCCTTGAAGACTTAGGCCATAATTTTGTAATGGTGTATCCATAGTTCATAGTACAATGCCTGGGGCATAGGAAGTACCTGATAAATAATAAGTGCCTGACTGTCAATTAGTGAACCAATCAGTTAATCAAAATTTGCAGAGAAGATTGAAAAGGGATAGCAAATGAATTGTGAAAGCATTATACTAATATTAGGCATTATAATTATATATTAGGCATATATCATGTTAACCAACTAAGACATACAATCTGATAAAGATTAGAGGGCAGAATGCACCAAAGTAATATAATATTTCAAATTTCAATATGTTGCTGTAAAAATATTAATCCATGTTGTTAGCACTCTCTTGTATCTCTATGTTACATAGAGATTTTGGAATGTACAAGATGAAGCAGCAGCACTGGTGATTTAACAGGTTAGCATGAAAAGAAATAGTAAGGAGTATCATTTTTGCTTTTCTGCCCATTGCAGAAAGTTATAATTTTATTTTCCTGCAGACTCTCAACCAGGTTTCTACCTAGATTAACAAGAGCAATTCTGCACTCCCTTCTCTTCCACTTATCAAGGCTCCATAAACGTAAATGCTTTTTCTGAACCACCTGTCATTCTAATTTCCTGAGTAATAGACTGAATAAAACTTTGACAGGTGTTCACCAACAAAAGTGTGGGATTCATCATTTGTAAAAATTAGCTACTATGCTTTCAAAAGCAGCTTTTGGAAAAGAGAAACTCTTTCCACAAAGTCTCCTAGCTGACTTCTTCCTGACATCACCTTGGCCAAAATCTGATCCAGATCCATTTCCCAAGGAAGAGGCATGGAACTGATGGGTCTGGAAGAGTTAGCATCTGAGACTGAGTGATCACCAGTAGGGTACCATCACCAGGACCACCACAGGGCTATCTTTTTAGCTGGATAATACAAGACATCACATCAGCCACAGAATGGCAGAGGACATACATTCTGAGCAAGTCATGGACCCCACTTATTGGACCATGGAGGGAGAGGTGTCATATTCATGGAGACTCAATTTCTTTCTGAACATCATCTGACATTTATTGAAAATAAGGGAAAAAAAGTCTGTCCAGGTAATGTAGAAGAGCTGGGCAGAGTGCAGGGGTTACTGTGCTGAACAAAAGGCACACATCAGAGAGACAGCTGCACATTCAGAAGAGAACTGGATTCTGGGTGAAACCAACAGGTCCACAGGAGACAATGAGTGACTCGATTTGGCTGCCAGGCAGCCCTGGGACCTGGCGGTCACACCCAGCAGGAATAGAAGATGTCTCTGGGATAGGGAAAACCTGGGTCCCATCACAGGTGAAAGGCTGGCCGGCCCCTCCAGGACGGTGGTGAGCTGTTGGAATCCTTGTTTGTCCAGAGGCTGTGGCCAGCTCAGACACCTCCCGGGTGAGTCCAGATCGCCGAAGGCTACAGGCTGTGGGTGGAACGCGGTGCACGGTGATGGCCGCCGCAGCGCAGGTCTCTGGCCACCCGGAGGCGGGCCTGGGAGTCTGGCAGGGGGCGGGCGGTTGGCAGCGGCCCGGTGTGGGTGGTCTGCCCAGTGGGTAACAGGAGCCCGGCTTGCAGCTGGACAGCAGGACCGAGTCCAAGTGTGCAGGGGAGAGGCCGGGCTGACCCGAGAGGGCGGCGCCAGCAGCTGGAATCTGGAGCGCTATTCCTGGAACAAAGGCAAGCACTACGCGGGAGGGGACACGAGCACGGGGAGATCGCGGCCACCCGAAGGTGAGGGGGACAAGGCGGGAGGACGCCTGTGGCGATCTGGGAGGCGGCGACTGGCGCGGCGGACCCTCCCCCGAGCACCCGCCCCCAGACCCGAGGCGCTCCCGGCCTAGAAGTCCTCGTCTTCCACCCATCCAAACACCCGCTTCATCTCGGCCAGGAAGCCGCGGTAATCGTTGAGGAGGGGGCTCTGCTTCCTGATGTAGGGGATCACCCACTGCAGGGCTGGCCCGGTCATGCGGGTGATGAGGAACGTCACCTTCAGGGCATCGTTGGTGAACAGGTTCTCGTCCACTAGCATGTAGGCGCCCGTCTGCACGATAAACTCCGGGAGCCGGTCGGTGTCGCCGTCAAACGTCTCGGGGAAGGGGATCGGGTTCCTCCACCGACGTGTCTGAGGCCTAATGGGCAGGGCCAGGAGGGCCTTGATCAGCTGCACTCGGCCGTCCATCGAGCCTCGCTCTCTTTGCTGGACTAGGTGAGGTTCAACGGGGATTGGCGAGGAGGTGTGGCGGAAAGTGCGTGTTTACGCGGGCTGACCGGTCCTCGTGTGGGCGGAGTCGTGGGGCCGCAGTTTAGCTCCGCCCAGGTGGCCTGGCTGTCACTAGTGCGCAGGTGCGACACGGAGCCTAACAAGGGCCAAAGAGGACCCGGAAGGGGTGCTCTGCAGAAGAAGGGGGCGGGCCTAACGCCCTCTAGAAGAGAGGTAGCTGGAACCAAGGAAGCAGGCAGGGCGGGCAGTGCCCAAGGGGCGGGGAGCAGGGGAGGAGCCTTGTACACCTGGCTCTGTATCGTGAGGGAGGAGAGTCACTGTCTAGGGCCTTGAGTTGTCCTCGACTTCACTGCTTCCACCCCTCTGTCTCTGCTCTAATGTATCGTCTGCCTCGACCTTCTGTAGCCACTTGAATGCAATTCTGTGAACATGTTTTCCTGCTTATTCATGGATCTCTCAGAGAAGTCTTGCACCGCTGGTTGCAGATTTCTTTGCCTTGCACAATAGTGGAATATCCCAAATATTAGTCAACATAATCAAGAGCAGCATATTCAAAGAATAGTGCACCATGACCAGGGAATGTAAAGGAGGCTTAAATGTTAAGAAACTTTTGTTACAAAGCTTGCTGAAAATTCTCTGTCAGTTCCCCACTCTAGAGACAATTTACAACACTGCGATTTGTTTTTTATGGCCAGCAGGAGATGGAAAAGGAGTCAGCTTGGAAGATGGAATTGTGTATAATGTAACCTATTCATAGGGGTAACATTTGTCATTCTATGGGTTAGAAGCAAGTCACAGTTCCCACCCACACTCAAAAGCATCATCAGGAGGTTGGGACAAGACTCTAAAGTCTGTCGCAGTGTGGGTGTATGCTCCACAGTTTGGTGATTCATTCATCAGTTGATGGGCATTTGGCATTTTAGCAATTATAAATAAATCAGCTCTAAACATTCAGATTTTTGTGAGCATATATTTTCATTTCTCTAGGGAAAATGCCTACAAGGAAGATTCCTGTCATGTGATTCTTAAAAAAAAAAAACACACACACCTCTCATCAAACTAGGAATAGAAGGAAAATCTTCTATTTAATAAAGGGCATCTACAAAAACCTACAGCTAATATACTGTAAAATGTGAAGGCCAGAATGCTTTCCAACCTTATTCAAGAATGGAAGCATGCCTACTCTCACCATTTCAATTCAATGTTGTACTGGAGACTCCAACCAGCGAAATAATGGAAGGAAAGAAAGGTAGGGAAAAAGGAAATGAAGGGAAAAAGAAGACAAAGAATCAAAAGGCATCTAGATCGTCAGAAAGAGAGAAGGCAAACTCCTTGTTCAAAGAAGACATGATCATGTATATAGAAAACAGATTGCTTAGGATCTAGGATCAACAACAACAGAAAACTAGAACTAATAAGTGAACTAGGCATGTTTGCAGCACACAAGGTGAATACACAAAAATCTATTGTGTTTCTAGTAACAAACAAGAGGACTTTGAAACTAAAAATGTTTTTGTTGCTTTTCAGCCATGCCACTTGGCATGCGGGATCTTAGTTCCCCAACAAGGGACCGAACCCATGACACTTGCAGTGGGAGCATAGAGTCTTAACCATTGGATTGCCAGGGAGGTTCCAGAAACTAAAGGAGTTTTAAACACCATAAAAATGTGAAACACTTAAATATGACCATCCTGAGATAAATGACAATACAACTGAGTAATGGAGAGATATCCATTCATGGGTTGAAAAACAATATTTTTAAGATATCAGTTACCTCCAAATTGATTTATAGATTCAAAGTATCAGGAAATTTTTCAATGTTAATATGTAAAAGTAAGTGATTCTAAAGTGAAGTGTGAAAGCGTTAGTCGCTAAGTAGTCTCTGACTCTTTTGCTACCCCATGGACTGTAGCCCGCCAGGCTCCTCTGTCCATGGAATTCTCCAGGCAAGAGTACTGGAGTAGGTAGCCATTCCCTTCTCCAGGGGATCTTCCCAACCCAGGGATTGAACCCTGGTCTACCACAGTGCAGGTAGATTCTTTACTAAGCCAACTGATGCTAAAAGTCATATGGAAATGCAAAGGACACACAATGACTAAAACTAGTTTAAAACAGAACTAACTTGGAAGACTAAGAATGTTAGGGGGACCACAGACTGAAACCACCCACCCTAGCCAGGTACTATAGTAATGACTTTTGAGAGTTATCTTACATTACAGTTACCTTACATGTTACCTTACAACAACAGGAAGTCCTGTTAAGAAATGCACAACTTGTAAGCTACCATCAACCAAAAGAATTTGGAAAATGTCAAAAGAATCCTTCTCTGTGGAATTTGTCTTGGCTGAGCATTGTACAGTCACCAAGAAGGAATCAAATCAGAGCGACCAGCCAGAGAAAACCCAGAAACAAACCCCATTACAATGAAACGTGAGACTTCAAGTCACATGGCAGTGTTAGGCCTCACGGCCTCCTTGCAGGGATCTGTCGCCCAAAGAATCTCCAAGACTTGGAATTGATGCAAACAGCAAGAGGATTTATTAGGCCGGTACGCTGGGGTTCGATCACCACCAGGGAAGAACGAACCCCGAACATTCGTTACAAAGCAGTTTTTAAGCACAAAAACCACAAACAGGTACAGCTAGGGTGGAATGATCTGATTGGTGCTCAAGTCTCGGCATTTTTAGGGATAGGTTCATTTGTTATCAGGTCGACACATCTGTCTGAACTGCAATTTTACTGCTAACTTGTTTTTCTGGAAACTAATTTCCTGGGATGGTTTTCTTTTCTTTTGGGGGGGATAAACATCCCCCGGAAAGCCTTCCAGAGGCTGCATTCCTGAGATATGAGCCCCTTACACATTCTTGAGATAAAGGTCTGTCTTAAGATTAACAAGGGGCCTGTTTTCCTAAGGCTCTAGTGAAACTTTAACCTTTATTCTTATCCACTCTTCCTCTCAGCAGAGCAGTTCTCCTGTTCCCTTACTCTGCTGCCCTCCTCCTGGTTGCCCCTTCCCAATAAAGTCTCTTTCTTTGTCAGCATGTGTGTCTCCTCAGACAATTCATTTCCAAGTGTTAGACAAGAGCCTACTCTTGGGCTCTGGAGTGGCTCTCCCTTCTTGCAACAATACTATTTGACGTCAAGATTTATGATAAAGCTACAGTAATTAAGACAGTGTATATTGTCATCAAGATAGACAAATAGGTGAATGGAACAGAATATAGAATCCACAAATAGACCCACACATATATGGATGTGTCAGTGCAGATCTGTGGAGAAAGGACAGTACTTTCAGCAGTGATACAGGACCAGTTAGATACCCATATACAAAAAATAAATTTCTGTCAATACCTCATTGTACTTGTGCTCACTCAGTTGTGTCCGATTCTTTGCAACCATTTGAACTGTAGCCCGTCAGGCTTCTCTGTCCATGGGATTTTTCAGGCAAGAATACTGGAGTGGGTTGCTCTTTTCTCCAGCAGGGGATCTTCAATGACTCAGGAATTGAACCCATGCCTCCTGTGCCTCCTGAATTGTGGAAGGATTCTTTACCCCTGAGTTATCAGGGAGGCCCTATCAATACCTCAGACCATACACAAAAATTAACTGAAAATGATTCATAGATCTAACAGCACAACTTAAAATTATAAAACTCCTTGAAGAAGAAAGGAAAAAACATGAACAACTTTAGATTAGGCAAAGATGTCTTACCTGTGACATGAAAAAGATAATCCATAAAAGGAAAATTAGGTAAATAAGACTTCTTAAGATTAAATTTTGTATTCTTCAAAAAAACACTGTTAAGGGAATGAAAAGAATAAGGACAGGCTGGGGGCAGGAGTAGGGGCAGTGTGTGTAAATCACATACCTTTATAAGACTTGAATACAACTTGTGGAGTCCTGCCCCAAGGCCACAGATGTGAGGCCTTGCACCAAAGTCACAGAAGTGGAACCTAGAACAAAGGTCACCTCAAGAACTGACTGAGCCCTTTATAACTGCTGCCAAAAGAGCCCCTGATCTTCACCAGCAACCTTTGTGACCCCGTATTAGGCAAAAATGCCCACCATGATACTCATCCTACAGTGCCCTAGCCAATCACCTAATGCCACCTTTCCAGCAGGAACTTTCTTTATCTTGAGGCTATACAAATTGGCTGCTAAACCACAAAAAGCATTGAGCCAGCCCACTGCTCTAACAGCATCCAGTTGGTTCTCCCTGGCCTGCTCCATTTGCAGTGCCTTCATTATCTCTGGGGCTTCCCTGGTGGCTCCAGAGGTTAAAGCGTCTGCCTCCAATGCGGGAGACCCGGGTTCGATCCCTGGGTTGGGAAGATCCCCTGGAGAAGGAAATGGCAATCCACTCCAGTATTCTTGCCTGGAGAATCCCATGGACGAAGAAGCCTAGTAGGCTACAGTCCACGGGGTCGCAAAGAGTCGGACACGACTGAGCAACTTCACCTTCACCTTCATTATCTCTGCTCCCTGATCTTAATAAAGTCACTCCCTTCTGAAATGCTGAGTCTGGAAAGTCTTTTCCAATCCATGCTCAGACTACCACAACACAACTCACCAGTAAAAAAGTAAACAATCCAACTAAAAATGAGCAAAATATTTGAACAGACACTTCACAAAAGAAGATACACACAAACACACACAAACATATATATGTATATATATGGTAAGTTCAGTTCAGTTGCTCACTCGTGTCCAACTCTTTGCAACCCCAAGAACCACAGCATGCCAGGCCTCCCTGTCCATCACCAGCTCCCGGAGTGCACCCAAACCCATGTCCATCGAGTCGGTGATGCCATCCAATCATCTCATCCTCTGTCATCCCCTTCCCTCTTGCCCTCAGTCTTTCCCAGCATCAGAGTCTTTTCCAATGAGTCAGCTCTTCGCATCAGGTGTTTCAGCTTCAATCAACATCAGTCCTTCCAATGAACATCCAGGATGATCTCCTTTAGAATGGACTGGTTGGATCCCCTTGCAGTCCAAGGGACTCTCAAGAGTCTTCTCCAGCACCACAGTTCAAAAGCATAAATTCTTCAGTGCTCAGCTTTCTTCACAATCCAACTCTCACATCCATACATGACCACTGGAAAAACCATAGCCTTGAGTAGATGGACCTTTGTTGGCAAAGTAATGTCTCTGCTTTTGAATATAGTGTCTAGGTTGGTCATAACTTTCCTTCCAAGGAGTAAGTGTCTTTTAATTCCATGGCTGCAATCACCATCTGCAGTAATTTTGGAGCCCAGAAAAATAAAGTCAGCCACTGTTTCCACAGTTTCCCCATCTATTTGCCATGAAGTGATGGGACCAGATGCCATGATCTTAGTTTTCTGAATGTTGAGCTTTAAGTCAACTTTTTCACTCTCCTGTTTCACTTTCATCAAGAGCCTCTTTAGTTTTTCTTCATTTTCTGCATATGGTAAGTAAGCACACAAAAAATATGTTAATCTTTAAGAATTACTAGAGACATGAACATAGAGAACAGACTTGTGGACACAGTGGGGGAAAGTAGAGAGGGAAAAATTGAGAGAGTAGCATTGAAACATACTTTACCGTATGTAAAATAGTGGGAAGTTGTTGTATAACATAGGGAGCTCAACCCGATGCTCTGTGACAACCTAGAGTGGTTGGATGGGGTGGGAGTTGGGAGGAAGGTTCAAGAAGGAGTAGACATATGCATACTTATGGCTGATTCATGTTTTTATATGTCAGAAATCAACACAACAGTGTAAAGCAATTATCCTCTAATTAAAGATAAATTCTAAAAAAGAATGGCAAACTAAACCCACAATGAGTTACTATTTAACACTTACTAGAATGGCTAAAGTAAAAAACAAAACAAAACAAAATCAGAACCAAAAAAAAAAAAACCAACCTGACAATACTGTCACTGAGTTTGAAAAATAATTTCTCATAAAATGCTGATGGGAATACAGAAGAGTAGAGTCACTTTGGAAAACATTTTATCTCTTTCATAAGGTTCCTTTATGCAACTTTACAGACTATAATTCCCCTTATCTTGTTGTTGTTCAGTCACTCAGTTATATCCAACCCTTTGTGATCTCATGGACTGCAGCAAGCCAGGCTTCTTTGTCCTTCACATCTCTCAGAGCTTGCTCAAACTCGTCCATCGAGTCGATGATGTCATCCAACCATCTCATCCTCTGTCATCCCCTTCTCCTCCTGCCTTCAATCTTTCCCAGCATCAGGGTCTTTTCCAATGAGTTAACATTTTGCATCAGGTGGCCAAAATACTGGAGCTTCAGCTTCAGCATCAGTCCTTCCAGTGAGTATTCAGGATTGATTTCCTTTAGGATTGACTTGTTTGATCTTCTTGCAGTCCAAGGAATTCTCAAGAATCTTCTTCAACACCATAGTGCAAAAGCATCAATTCTTCAGCACTCAGCCTTCTTTATGGTCCATTCAGGACTGATTTCCTTTCGGATTAACTTGTTTGATCTCCTTGCAATCCAAGGGATTCTCAAGAGTCATCTTCAACACCATAGTTCAAAAGCACCAATTCTTCAGTGAGTCCAGCTCTCACATCCATACATGACTACTGGAAAAACCATAGCCTTGACTAGACGGACCTTAGTCGGCAAAGCAATGTCTCTGCTTTTCAATATGCTATCTAGGTTGGTCATAACTTTTCTTCCAAGGAGTAAGCGTCTTCTAATTTCATGGCTGCAATCACCATCTGCAGTGATTTTGGAGTCCCCCAAAATAAAGTCTGACACTGTTTCCACTGTTTCTCCATCTATTTCCCATGGAGTGATGGGACCAGATGCCATGATCTTCGTTTTCTGAATGTTGAGCTTTAAGCCATCTTTTTCACTCTCCTCTTTTACTTTAATCAAGAGCCTTTTTAGTTCCTCTTCACTTTCTGTGCAGTGATTTTGGAGCCCCCAAAATTAAAGTTTGTCACTGTTTTCATTGCTCCCCATTTATTTGCCATGAAGTGATGGGACAGGATGTTATGATCTTTGTTTTTTGAATGTTGAGTTTTAAGCCAACTTTTTCACTTTGCTCTTTCACCTTCATCAAGAGTCTCTTTAGTTCCTCTTCACTTTCTGCCATAAGGGTGGTGTCATCTGAGGTTATTGATATTTCTCCCAGCAATCTTGATTCCAGCTTGTACTTCATCCAGCCCAGCACTGTGCATGATGTACTCTGCATATAAGTTAAATAAGCAAGATGACGATATAGAACCTTGTCATACTCCTTTCCCAATTTGAAACTAGTCTGTTGTTCCATGTCTGGTTCTACCTGTTGCTTCTTGACCTGCATACAGGTTTCTCATGAGCAGTTAAGGTGGTCTGGTATTCCCATCTCTTTAAGAATTTTCCGCAGTTTGCTGTGATCCACAGAGTCAAAAGCTTTAGTGTTGTCAAAGAAGTGTATGTTTTTCTGGAACTCTCTTGCTTTTTTCTATAATCCAATGGATGTTGGCAATTTGATCTCTGGTTCTTCTTCCTTTTCTAAAACCAGCTTGAACTTCTGGAAGTTCATGGTTCACGTACTGTTGAAGCCTGGCTTGGAGAATTTTGAGCATTACTTTGCTAGCATGTGAGATGAGTGCAATTGTGCAATAGTTTGAACATTCTTTGTCATTGGCCTTCTTTAGGATTGGAATGAAAATTCACCTTTTCTAGTCCTGTGGCCACTGCTGACTTTTCAAAATTGCTGGCATACTGAGTGCAGCACTTTCACACCATCATCTTTTAGGATTCAAAATAGCTCAACTGAAATTCCATCATCTCCACTAGCTTTGTTCATAGTAATGTTTTATAACGCCCACTTGACTTCGCACTCCAGGATGTCTGGCAGTAGGTGAGTGATCACACCATCGTGGTTATCTGAGTCATTAAACGCTCTTTGTATAGTTCTTCTGTGTATTCTTGCCATCTCTTCCTAATATCTTCTGCTTCTGTTAGGTCCATACCGTTTCTGTCCTTTATTGTTCCCATCTTTGCATGAAATGGTCTCTTGAAATTTTCTTGAAGACATCTCTAGTCTTTCACATTCTATCGTTTACCTCTATTTCTTTGCTTTGATCACTTAGGAAGGCTTTCTTATCTCTCCTTGCTGTTCTTTGGAACTCTGCATTCAGATGGGTATATCTTTCTGTTTCTCCTTTGCCTTTCAATTATCTTCTTTTCTCAGCTATTTGTAAGCCGCCCTCAGACAACCATTTTGCCTTTTTGCATTTCTTTTTCTTGGGAATGGTTTTGATCACCACTTTCTATAAAATGTCATGAATCTCAGTCCATAGTTCTTCAGGCGCTCTATCACATTTAATCCCTTGAATCCATTTGTCACTTCTACTGTATAATTGTAAGGGATTTGATTTAGGTCATACCTGAATGGCTTAGTGGTTTTCCCTGCTGCTACTGCTAAGTCACATCAGTCCTGTCCGACTCTGTGTGACCCTATAGACGGCAGCCCATCAGGCTCCCCCGCCCCTGGGATTCTCCAGGCAAGAACACTGGAGTGGGTTGCCATTTCCTTCTCCAATGCATGAAAGTGAAAAGTGAAAGGGAAGTCGCTCAGTCATGTCCGACTCTTCGCGACCCCATGGACTGCAGCCTACCAGGCTCCTCTATCCATGGCATTTTCCAAGCAAGAGTACTGGAGTGGGGTGCCATTGTGGTTTTCCCTACTTTCTTCAATTTAAGTCTGAATTTTGCAATAAGGAGTTCATGATCTGAGGCACAGTCATCTCCAGGTCTTGCTTTTGCTGACTGTACAGAGCTTCTCCATCTTCAGCTGCAAAGAACATAATCAGTTTGATTTCGGTATTGACCATCTGGTGATGTCCATGTGTGGAGCTGTCTCTTGTGTTGTTGGAAGAGGGTGTTTGCTGTGACAAGTGTGTTCTCATGGCAAAACTCTGTTAGCCTTTGACCTGCTTCACTTTGTACTCCAAGGTCAGACTTGTGTGTTACTCCAAATGTTTCTTGACTTCCACGTTTGCATCCCAATCCCCTATGATGAAAAGGACATCTTTTGGGGTTTAGTTCTAGAAAGTCTTGTAGGTCTTCATTGAACCGTTCAACTTTAGATTCTTTGGCATTAGTGGTTGGGGCATTGACTTGGATTACTGTGATACTGAATGGTTTCCCTTAGAAACAAACAGAGATCATTCTGTCATTTTTGAGATTGCACCGAAGTACTGCATTTTGGACTCTTTTTTTGACTGTGAGGGTTACTCCATTTCTTCTAAGGGTTTCTTTTCTGCCATAGTAGATATAATGGTCATCTGACTTAAATTCACCCATTCTGGTCCATTTTAGTTCACTGATTCCTAAAATGTCAATGTTCACTCTTACCATCTCCTGTTTGACTACTTCCAATTTGCCTTGATTCATGGACCTAACATTCCAGGTTCCTATGCAGTATTGTTCTTTACAGCATCAGATTTTACTTTCACCACCAGACAAGTCCACAACTGGGTTTTCTTTCCACTTTCACTCAGCCTCTTCATTCCTTCCAGAACTATTTCTCTGCTCTTCTCCAGTAGCATATTAGGCACCTACTGACATGGGGAGTTCATCTTTCAGTGTCCTATCTTTTTGCCTTTTCATACTGTTCATGGGGTTCTCATGGCAAGAATGATGAAGTGGATGATTGTCTTCCTAAGCTGCTAAGTCACTTCAGTCATGTCTGACTCTGTGCAACCCCATAGACGGCAGCCCACCATGCTCTCCCGTCCCTAGGATTCTCCAGGCAAGAACACTGGAGTGGGTTGCCATTTCCTTCTCCAATGCATGAAAGTGAAGAGTGAAAGTGAAGTCTCTCAGTCATATCTGACTCTTCGCGACCCCATGGACTGCAGCCCACCAGGCTCCTCCATCCATAGGATTTTCCAGGCAAGAGTACTGGAGTGAGGTGCCATTGCCTTCTCTGAGATAACCAATATTCTGTATTCCATAAACATTTAGTTTTGACTATTCTTGACATTAATATAAAAAGGAATCATATAAGTCTATACTTTTGTCACTAATCATCAGGAAAATGGAAATCAAAACCACAATTATCCATCATCTCACACTTAACAGAATGAATATCATCAAAAGAATACAAATATATGTTAGTGAGGATGTGAAGAAAAGGGAACCCTCTACTGTTGATGGAAATATAAATTGGTGCAGCCACTGTGGAAAACAGTATGGAGGTTTCTCAAAAAGCTAAAAATAGAACTGCTGTATAACCCAGCAATTCTACTCCTGGGTACATGCCCTCCAAAAACACAACCACTAATTTGAAAAGATATATGTATCCCAATGTTCATAGCAACGTTTTTTTTTTTTTTACAATTGTCAAGATATGAAAACAACTTAAATGTTCATCAATAGATCAATGGATCTAGAAGATGTGGTATACATATACTATGGAATACTGAGCCATAAAAAATGAATTTTTGCCATTTGCAGCAATATGGATGGACTTGAAGGCTATTACACTAAGTGAAATAAGTCAGAGAAAGACAAGATACTACATGATGTCTCTTATGTTGCTGTTTCTGTTGTTTAGTCACTCTTTTTTGACTCTTATTGTGACCTCATAGACTGTAGCCCACCAGGCTCCTCTTCGGACTCTGTGCAACCCCATAGATGGCAGCCCACCAGGCTCCTCTGTCCCTGGGATTATCCAGGCAAAAATACTAGAGTGGGTTGTCATTTCCTTCTCCAATGCATGCATGCATGCTAAGTCGTTCCAGTTGTGTCCAAGTCTGTGCGATCCTATGGACAGCAGCCCATCAGGCTCCTCTGTCCACAGGATTCTCTAGGCAAGAACACTGGAGTGGGTTGCCATTTCCTTCTCCAGGCAATCTTCCAGACCCAGGGATCAAATCTGTGTCTCCTGCATTGGCAGGCAGATTCTTTACTGCTGTGGAAATCTAGATACTACAACAAATTGGTGAATCTAACAGAAAGGAAGTGGGCTCACAGATATAGTAGCATGGATATAGTAGCTACCAATGGGAAGGAGTTTGAGGCGGGTCAGTATGGGATAGATACTTAAGAGGCACAAGTGATCAGGTATAAAATAAGCTTCAAGAGCCACTTCTTTAGCAGTCCAGTGGTTAAGACTGCCCTTCCAACACAGGGGGCCTGGGTTTGATGACTGGTTATGGAACTAAGATCCTGCATGCCATAGGACATGACAGAAATAATAAGCTACAAGAATATATTGTACAACACAGGGAATATAGCCAACATTTTATACTAATGATAAATGGAGTACAAAGATTAAAAATTGGGAATCACTTTATTATAAATCGGTAACTTGAATAATATTATACTTCAATGAAAAATAAAATATGATAATAGAAATACTTTGATATTAAACAGAAAAAACATTCAGTGTCTTTGGCTCTGACCCATGCCCCTGCCTCTCTCTGGAGCCCACCTAGAGACCAGCTCCAGTGTTCTTGCCTGGAGAGTCCCAGGGACGAGGCAGCCTGGTGAGCTGCCTTCTCTGGGGTCGCACAGAGTCGTTCACGACTGAAGCGACTTAGCAGCAGTAGCAGCCCCACCCACTTGGCCCTGCCCCTCCCACCCCGCCCTTTCCACTGCCCCTCCCGCCCCGCCCTTTCCACTGCCCCTGCCACTGCCCCGAGAGTCCATTAGCTCCACCCCCTTCCCCTGTACGGAGCCCCACCTCTGTGGAGATAGGCTTCCTGTTGCGCCTGCGCATTATCGACCGCCAGCCGACGTGGGCGGAGCTTCATGAGCACCGGAGACCGCCCATGGCCCAGCCCACCATACGCGCACTTCCTGCCACGCCTCCTCGAGGAGGCTTAATGGACGGCCGAGTGCAGCTAATCAAGGCCCTCCTGGCCCTGCCCATTAGGCCTCAGACACGTCGGTGGAGGAACCCGATCCCCTTCCCGAGACGTTTGACGGCGACACCGACCGGCTCCCGGAGTTTATCGTGCAGACGGGCGCCTACATGCTAGTGGACGAGAACCTGTTCACCAACGATGCCCTGAAGGTGACGTTCCTCATCACCCGCATGACTGGGCCAGCCCTGCAGTGGGTGATCCCCTACATCAGGAAGCAGAGCCCCCTCCTCAACGATTACCGCGGCTTCCTGGCCGAGATGAAGCGGGTGTTTGGATGGGTGGAAGACGAGGACTTCTAGGCCGGGAGCGCCTCGGGTCTGGGGGCGGGTGCTCGGGGAGGGTCCGCCGCGCCAGTCGCCGCCTCCCAGATCGCCACAGGCGTCCTCCCGCCTTGTCCCCCCTCACCTTCGGGTGGCCGCGATCTCCCCGTGCTCGTGTCCCCTCCCGCGTAGTGCTTGCCTTTGTTCCAGGAATAGCGCTCCAGATTCCAGCTGCTGGCGCCGCCCTCTCGGGTCAGCCCGGCCTCTCCCCTGCACACTTGGACTCGGTCCTGCTGTCCAGCTGCAAGCCGGGCTCCTGTTACCCACTGGGCAGACCACCCACACCGGGCCGCTGCCAACCGCCCGCCCCCTGCCAGACTCCCAGGCCCGCCTCCGGGTGGCCAGAGACCTGCGCTGCGGCGGCCATCACCGTGCACCGCGTTCCACCCACAGCCTGTAGCCTTCGGCGATCTGGACTCACCCGGGAGGTGTCTGAGCTGGCCACAGCCTCTGGACAAACAAGGATTCCAACAGCTCACCACCGTCCTGGAGGGGCCGGCCAGCCTTTCACCTGTGATGGGACCCAGGTTTTCCCTATCCCAGAGACATCTTCTATTCCTGCTGGGTGTGACCGCCAGGTCCCAGGGCTGCCTGGCAGCCAAATCGAGTCACTCATTGTCTCCTGTGGACCTGTTGGTTTCACCCAGAATCCAGTTCTCTTCTGAATGTGCAGCTGTCTCTCTGATGTGTGCCTTTTGTTCAGCACAGTAACCCCTGCACTCTGCCCAGCTCTTCTACATTACCTGGACAGACTTTTTTTCCCTTATTTTTAAAATGTCATATGATGTTCAGAAAGAAATTGAGTCTCCATGAATATGACACCTCTCCTTCCATGGTCTAATAAGTGGGGTCCATGACTTGCTCAGAATGTATGTCCTCTGCCATTCTGTGGCTGATGTGATGTCTTGTATTATCCAGCAAAAAAGATAACCCTGTGGTGGTCCTGGTAATGGAGACCCTGCTGGTAATCATTCAGTTTCAGGTGTTGACTCTTCCAAACCCATCAGTTCCATGTTCCTTCCATGGGAAACAGATCTGGATCAAATTTTTGGTCAAGACGATGTCAGGAAGAACAGCTAGGAGACTTTGGAGAAAGAGTTTCTCTTTTCCAAAAGCTGCTTTTGAAAGCATAGTAGCTAATTTTTACAAATGAGGAATCCCATACATTTATTGGTGAAAACCTGTCAAAGTTTCATTTAATCTATTACTCAGGAAACTAGCAGAATGACAGGTGGTTCAGAAAAAGCATTTACATTTATGGAGCCTCGATTGTTAAATGGAAGAGGAGGAAGTTCAGAACTGCTCTTATTAATCTAGGTAGAAACCTGGTTGCGAGTCTGCAGGAAAATAAAATTATAACTTTCTGCAATGGGCAGAAAAGCAAAAATGATACTCCTTACTACTTCTCTTCATGCTAACCTGTTAAATCACCAGTGCTGCTACTTCATCTATGTCTGCTGCTGCTAAGTCACTTCAGTCGTGTCCAACTCTGTGTGACCCCATAGATGGCAGCCTAAGAGGCTCCTCCGTCCCTGGGATTCTCCAGGCAAGAACACTGGAGTGGGTTGCCATTTCCTTCTCCAGTGCGTGAAAGTGAAAAGTCAAAGTGAAGTCGCTCAGTCGTGTCCGACTCTGTGCGACCCCATGGACTGCGGCCCACCAGGCTCCTCCGTCCATGGGATTTTCCAGGCAAGAGTGCTGGAGTGGGGTGCCATCACCTTCTCCATCATCTATGTCTAGGGAAGGTTAAGTTTCTGAGTGGAGTCTGATAAAAAGATGAAGTTACAGAAGTATACTGAATCAAGTCTGCCTCATTTCTAGTTTGGGTGATTTTTCCCAACAGGGCAGAGAAGAATCAATCATTATAGTGGTTTTTCACTTTATTGACTCTCTCTTAATTTGAATAGGTAAACTTGAGCACTGGTTCATATGACTTAGGTGGAGCTGGAGGTACTAATACATTACCCTCATTTTGTATTAGAATTTTTTTTTTTTCAGTATCACCAGAAACAGTGGAAACAACATTAATTTGCCTTTGGCATATAATAGAGGGCTTCCCTGGTGGCTCAGAGGTTAAAGCTTCTGCCTGCAATGTGTGAGACCTAGGTTCAATCCCTGGGTTGGGCAGATCCCCTGGAGAAGGAAATGGCAACCCACTCCAGTACTCTGGGCTGGAGAATCCTGTGGATGGAGAAGCTTGGTGGGCTACAGTCCATGGAATCGCAAAGAGTTGGACACGACTGAGCGACTTCACTCACTCACTTCACTCACTTGGCATATAATAGGCCAAAATTTTAAAGTGAGAGGCTAAATTTGCATTACTTACTGAATTGGAGTTTTATGATGCACAAGTTCTTAAAATAATTGACAGCTGGCTAATTTTGAGATTCCAATTTAAGTTGCTGGAGGTCAGCCATTCTGGATGGGTGTGAAAGATGATTGTGTTAAGCATATTCACTGTTTGGTTTTAAACGTAGATGCTGCTAAAGTGGTTTGAGAAGTGCTTGGAAGCAGTTTATGGTGTAGATCCAGCATATTCCCTACAGTCTGTGTTCATCTGGCTCTCAAGGTAGGTAGAATGGCCTGCGACAACTCGGTATCCTTTGAACAGTGTTGGTAACCCCTTACCTCCCTCAACAAAAATGCCCCTGCAGTCTTCTTCCTCCTGCCAGAGTGGCTCTGTTAGGCATTATTCCTTTGTCTATACCACTTGTATCATCCTAGGTCCTTTTGTGATAACAAATGTTTTGGGGAAAGTCAATATTTTGCAAGAATTAATCTTGAATGTCTTAGCAAGTTTCTGTACTGATACAAAGGAATGGCATTTTTAAGGCAGAAGGGAAATTTTTTCTCATAATTTTATAAGTGCCCCCTTTGCAATTGTCATTCTTAGGTTATTTCCCTCACCTCATTCTATTAATGTCCTCAATCTTCAATATACAATCAAGAATCATTACCTCAGAAGGAGAGAAATATAAAGATTGTCAAAAGAGAAGATGAATGCATGAGGGATTATAGAAAAACATAATTTTTTTTGTGTGCTTGAGCCCAATAAGGACTTGAAACCCATATTTGAGATAATACAGAGAGATTTTGTCATGCTGAAATCCACAAAACTTTAATATGAGAATAAAGTGGCCTTTGGGTGCTTTAGTGTTGCAGGGGACTCTTGGGTCTCAGGGAAATCTTTATAGACTGTACTGGTGAAATACCTCATTCTTCCTCAGTGGCCTAAGTTAACCCCTGTACACAAAGGCAGCCCTAGGGAAGTGATGAAGTAGGGAAAGGGATTCCATATGGACTCTTTGTGAGTATCCCTGGTTTGTCTACCAGAAACTTGGAGGGGGCTGAAAGAGTAGGGTGAGAGAGTGAGTAACGGGAATCCTGGGTGCTGCAAAGTTTCCTCCAGTAACCTTTGCAGGCATCTGATGCCCTGCTTGCTTATACAGGTGGTGACACACTTTGGCTTCCATCATGGTGGCGGTGTGACTACTTCAGTTTATGTCAAGCAGTTCTTAACAGTAATGAGTCTACAATGAAAAGCAGCACATCTAATGACACTGGGTATGGAAAGGACAAAGCTCAGTCAAACACACATGCTCGATGAAATGAAATGAAAATAAAGTAAAATGAAAGCCCATCATGAAGTCAGACCAGTAGCATGGTGAAGCAGAATGCCTGAACAGGAAGAAATAAAAGCAGTATACCAGTTAATACATAGTGGGATCCATCAAGACCTCTCTCTACCTTGCCACCACAACAGCTAATCACAGACCCCAGACAGAAAGTATCTGGACTTTGTGTTTATGTTTGTATGTGGAGGAAATCCCTGACATCATGACAAGAGAGGTTATGAGCCAGAGGAGGCTGCCTGGCTGGATTCAGCAGTCATAAGCCCGGACCAGAACTCCTAATCTTCCCTGTATTCTGTTCCTTTTAGTCCCCTTGCAGGTCACACTACCATCCCTCACTCAACACAAGTGCTCTTCATGCCCTCCCTCTTATTGGTTATCCATGGACAGTAACCAAATCCATTCTGCCCTCCTTGGTAGTTCAGCTGGTAAAAAATCCGCCTGCAATGTGGGAAACCTGGGTTCGATCCCTGGGTTGGGAAGATCCTCTGGAGAAGGTAACAGCTACCCACTCCAGTATTCTGGCCTGGAGAATTCCATGGACCTTGTAGTCCATGGGGTTGCAAAGAGTCGGACATGACTAAGCAACTTTCTCTTTCACTTTCTCCCCCTCCCCAACCTCAAGGCTGCCACCCCAACTCCAGTGGCCTGCCATCTTTAGCCTTCTGATAGCAAAGGCCCTGCCTCCAGTGCCCTACTGATCCCTGAACCTCTTTCCCTTTCCCTGCTGCTGCTGTTTCTCTGTCTCGTGGCAGCTGAAAGCATACTGTCACATGATCAAAGGAGGGACATTTAGAATTTCAGAACCTTGTTGGACCTATGGATATAGTAAGCCTGAATTTGGGCCTTGAGCTAAAGACAGCAGCCATACCTGTTGAGCAAGCTGAGTGGAGGACTGCATACTTACACTTACTAGAAGCAAGCACATTCTTTATAAGTTCATTAGGCTAGAGTCCTAAAATGAGCGTATAGATCAAAGTCCATATAACACTATTTTGACCCATCAAAATCTCACCTCAGCAAGATTTTCAAGTTACATTCTCATTAGTAGTGTGAGGGAATATCTGTTTGCCCCTATCATTATTAAATTTTCAATCAAGATATAATATCCCAATGATAAGTACTCTTTTTAAAGTTGTTTTTAATTAAGTATTTTGAAGTGAAGTCGCTCAGTTGTGTCCGACTCTTTGCAACCCCATGGGGTGTAGCCTATCAGGCTCCTCCGTCCATGGGATTTTCCAGGCAAGAGTGCTGGAGTGGATTGCCATTACCTTCTCCAGGGGACCTTCCTGACCCAGGAATCGAACCCAGGTCTCCCGCATTGCAGGCAGATGCTTTACCGTCTGAGCCACTATTGGAGGCTAATTACTTTACAATATTATGGTGGTTTTTGCCATACATCAACATGAGTCAGCCATGGGTGCACATGTGTCCCCCCATCCTGAACCCCCCTCTCACCTCCCTCCCCCACCCATCCCTCTGGGTTGTCCCAGAGCACCAGCTTTGAGTGCCCTGCTTCATGCATCGAACTTGCACTGGTTATCTATTTTACATATGGTAATATACATGTTTTAATGCTGTTCTCTCAAATCATCCCACCCTCGCCTTCTACAGAGTCCAAAAGTCTGTTCTTTACATCTGTGTCTCTTTTGCTGTCTTGCATATAGGGTTGATATTACCATCTTTCTAAATTCCATATATATGCATTAATATACTGTATTGGTGTTTATCTTTCTGACTTACTTCACTCTGTATAATAGGCTCCAGTTTCATCCACCTCATTAGAACTGACTCAAATGCGTTCTTTTTTATAGCTGAGTAATATTTCATTGTGTATATGTACCACAACTGCCTTATCCATTTGTCTGCTGATGGACATCTAGGTTGCTTCCATGTCCTAGCTATTGTAAACAGTGCTGCAGTGAACATTGGGATACATGTGTCTCTTTAAATTCTGGTTTCTTCGGTGTATATGCCCAGCAGTGGGATTGCTGGGTCGTATAGCAGTTTTATTTCCAGTTTTTAGGGAATCTCCACACTATTCTCCACAATGGCTGTACTAGTTTGCATTCCCACCAACAGTGTAAGAGGGTTCCCTTTTCTCGACACCCTCTCCAGCATTTATTTTTGTAGAGTTTTTTAATGGCAGCCATTCTGACCGGTGTGAGATGATACTTCATTGTGGTTTTGATTTGCATTTCTCTAATAATGAAAGATGTTGAGCATCTTTTCATGTGCTTATTAGCCATCTGTATGTCTTTGGAGAAATGTCTGTTCTTTTGCTCACTTTTTGATTGGGTCATTCATTTTCCTGGTATGAGCTACATGAGCTGCTTGTATATTTTGGAGATTAATTCTTTGTCAGTTGTTTCATTTGCTATTATTTTCTCCCATTCTGAAGGCTGCCTTTTCACCTTACTTATAGTTTCCTTTGTTGTGAAAAAGCTTTTAAGTTTAATTAGGTCCTATTTGTCTATTTTTGTTTTTATTTCCATTACTCTGAGATGTGAGTCAGAGAGGATCTTGCTGTAATTTGTGTCAGAGAATGTTCTGCTTATGTTTTTCTCTTGGAATTTTATAGTTTCTGGTCTTACATTTAGATCTTAATACATTTTGAGTTTATTTTTGTGTATGGTGTTAGAGATAAGTACTCTTTGCCCACATAAAATGTTCTCTTTTGTCCTGCTATATCTGCTTTGTGCCTCTGCTCTCTTCTGCTTTACCATACATCCCGCTCTCATCCCCAAACAATGAGGTTGGTGGAGATTGTTGACATCTGAAAGTATGAAAATAATACAGCTAGAATTTTTAAAATCATTTTTAGGTTTCTATAAGGAGAAATATTTAACTCGTAATATGAAAGCTTATCAATCAACTTTCAAGTGTTGGATGTTAAATGACATTCTAGAGATAAAGACAATGATGAAGTTGAATTGAGACCTTTTCAAAGTTCACAGAAGTCTACAACAATGAAGGGTTCCCATCCTCCCAAAAGAAGAAACACAGGTATACTCAGTTAATTTGCTAACTCTAGCAAATTTGCCAAGTAGAGTATTGAATAAAATAGAAAGAATACCTGCCATGAGATGTTGAGAGAAAACAAAAGGACTGAACATCAAATAAAACTTCATATGTAACTACCCACAAATGTGGAGCCCACAATCACACCCACTGAGAAATCTTAAGCAGAGGATTTAGTCTAAAGTGGTTCTGGACCAGTTGTTTAGAGAATATATGGTTAAAGGATATGAGCATTCAAATTTACTTTCAACATGGAGGATTGCCTATAATGCTCCCAATGGCTCCAGTACTCTACTTTGTTCTACCTCCATAGAGTCACATGGAGACAGCCTGTCTTGAAAGTCAAAGATGCATAACATCTTGACTATTACCATCATTCTCAGTTCTTTTCTGTACTTTCATTACTTGAATGGCACTCATACTCTGGATGCATTCAAAGTCTTTCCTCAACCATTCGGTTATCTCCCAGATGAGTTGAATGGATATTCTGCCTGAATGTTCAGTTTTATCAGATCACTAGAGTGCTTTGAGTAGGATACTCCTGGGCAATCCCAGAGCCTCAGGCCACCAGGGGTCATTTGAACCCATTATTTGATGAATTGATATCCACACAATTTACATAACCAAGGCCATAAAGATGAGGAGCAAAGAACTTGCTGTGTAAGGTAGCCATAACATCAGGGCAGCGTTGTCCACTCTGCCTAAAATAAAACATGTTAATATCTAATATTAAAAGTGATGAAGACTTATGTGTGTTGAGCTCCTTAATAGGTACCAAAAATATTAGATGTGCATCATTCACATGATTCTATTTCATCATCGTCTTGATACAAGGTCCATGTTTCTGCCTACTTCTTCCGAACAGCACAGATAAACAGATATCTGCAAATAAGAGAATATAGTCCAAATATTTTAAGCAGGTATATTTGAGCACTTACTGCAAACAACTGTAAGAGGGACTGGAGGCGCAGTCTCTAGGTGTCGTGTTATTGAATATTGAAACTAATGCCTATCGAAGCAGATGCTGTTAATGCTGTTTTAGAACTCTCTACCATTTTCATGCACCTCAGCTCCTCTGTGCTTTTGTTCCCAATAGCCAGAATCTGTTTCTCTTTCTCATAGGACTGCCCACAGGCTATCAGAACCCCCTTTGTTTGTAAGCATGAAGAGTGAGTATCTTGTAATTTTAACTGATTGATAGATATGCTAAAGGGATTCTCTGGGAGACTTTGATTGGTAGAAAATATTGCTTGACTCTCTTCCCTGTACCCCCTCCGCAGTTCCTTCCCCACTTTCCTGTCCATATATTTTTTGGACCACTTCTTGATATATATTACTTTTACAGGAATCCTTGGCCAGAGTCAGCTTATAGGGAAGCTAATCCAAAGGCACTGCCAAGTTGTTTTCCAAAATAATTCTTAATTTATGCTCCTCAATATATGTGTTCCCATTTTCTCACTCGTAGTTGGCATTGTCAGAGTCTAAGTTTTTGTCAATTATATTGTTCTAATTTCTTTGTATCGGTTAATTTTCTATATTGTTAAACATGGATGTTAACTTTTCAGAGCAACCACTAAAAGAATAGAAATAGAGAATTTAACTTCTTAACTAACAGAAGAAATTAATGAAAGAATGCAAAGAGCTTGGAACCTTTTAATTACAAATAATCACCTCTTGTGATCAGGGTAAGTACTCTTCTTGTCATTACTTAAGCTTCATTCATTTTTTAATCTCAAAATTAAATATTTGTACTATAGTTTGTTTAGATTTAGCCACATATCATCTCTTCTTTCATCCTGGACATTTTTACTGGTATCATTTTCCTCTTATAAAGTATCCTTTAGATGTACTCGTTTAACAATGATATATTAGGGGAAATGCTATGCCTTTCATTTCTGAAAATGTATTTTTGCCCATTCTTTTAAAAAATTATTTTTGTTAAGTCCCTTTCATTTACAGAATCACCCATGTGTTTGTTTATCCTCACAATATTGCACTATGTGCCCAGAACATTAGTGATGTAGTAGTTATGACTATTCCCCCTCTCATTCCCTTTATCTGTGGGCATTAGTTCTGAAAGATTTGCTGCAAGTACTTTTTCTTTTTGCACAGGAGCAGGCAATGATACTATGTCACAACGGCCACTTGGTCAACAACAATTTATAAGATTAAAATTAGTTGTAGGAAACACCCTTATGTTAGAAATATTAAAATGTGATAAATTTTAATCATAGTGTTGAAAACAATATTATTCCATGGTCTTTTAGCTTCTATTTTTACTGTTAATAAATTAGCTGTCAGCTTAATTTTGTGTTTCTTCTTTGGTTGTCTTAAGAGCTTTTCTTTGTATTTGATGTTCTGCAACTTCTCTATTATTTATCTAAATATGCAATCCTTTCTTTTTCTTTTCTTATATTTAAAAACATGAGATATAGATTACATCCAGTAGAGAACAAAAGTCTTAAGCATAGGATAGATGAATCTTTATATATGTATATATCAATGTAACCACCGCCCAGATCAATGTATAGACTATTTTCAACATTCAGAAAGGTTGTTTTAGCTTTCAAATTTAAGTCTATAACCTATACTGAATTAATTTTTATGTTTGCTTGGAGGTAAGGGATAATGTTAATTTTTTTCAATATGGATATCTAATTGACCAAAAAATATTTATTGAAAAGACCATTCTTTCCCCTACTGAACTAAGACAGTGGGTTTGTCATAAATCAGGTGACTATATAAGTGTAAAATTTTTTCCTGGACTTTTTATTGTATTCCATTTGTCTATTTGTCTGTCTGTGCACAAATACTTCTTATAATAAGCCTTGATGTCCTGTAGTGTAAGTCATCCAGCTTTGTACTTCTTCAGTAGTGACTTGGCTATTCTAGATTCTTTGCCTTTTCATATACATTTTAGAATTACTTATCAATTTTTTATGGTGAACTTTTGTATCTTTTTTAAGAATAACTGAATATCAGGAAGATATCCTCCTGTATTTTCTTCTAAAGCCTGCTTAATTTTGACTGGAATCACATTGAATCTAAATATAAATTTGGGAAGAATATATAATGTAACAATTTTCAGTCTTTCAATTCATTAACATATTATAGCCTTCCATTTATTTTGCTACTCAATTTAGTTCAGTAATATTTTAGATTTTACAGTGTTGAAATATTGCAATATTTTATTCCTGGGTATTTGGTAATTTATAAGCTATAATAAATGGTATTATTTTTGTTAAATACTATTCCCACTAGTTTATTTTTAGGAAATAGGAATACAATTAGCTTTTACAGTAGCTTTGTTGAGATATAGTCCACATACTACAATATTACTCTTTAAAAGATCTATACAAATCAGTAGTTTTTACTATGTTCACAGAGTTGTACAACCATTGTGTGCATGTATGCTAAGTCACTTCTGTTGTGTCTGACCCTTTGTGACCCCATGGACTGTAGCCTCCCAGGCTCCTCTGTGCATGGGGATTCTCCAGTCAAGAACACTGGAGTGGGTTGCCATGCCCTCCTCTGTACAACCATTACCACTACCTGTGCTGTACTCAATATGCCAGAAAATTTGGAAAACTCAGCAGGGGCCACAGGACTGGAAAAGATCAGTTTTCATTCCAATCCCAAAGAAAGGCAATGCCAAAGAATTTTCAAACTACCACACAATTGCACTCTTCTTACACACTAGCAAATAATGTTCAAAATTCTCCAAGCCAGGCTTCAGTAGTATGTGAACTGAGAACTTCCAGAAGTTCAAGTTGGTTTAGAAAAGAAGAAGAACCAGAGAGCAAATTGCCAACATCCGTTGGATCATAGAAAAAGCAAGAGAGTTCCAGAAAAACATCTACTTCTGCTTTATTGACTACACCAAAGACTTTGACTGTGTGGATCACAACAAACTGTGGGAAATTCGTAAAGAAGTGGGAATACCAGACCGACCACCTTACTTGCCTCCTGAGAAATCTGTATGCAGGTCAAGAAGCAACAGTTAGGACTGGACATAGAACAATGGACTAGTTAAAAATTGGGAAAGGAGTACGTCAAGGCTGTATATTGTCACCCTGCTTATGTAACTTATATGCAGAGTTCAGTTCAGTTCAGTAGCTCAGTCGTGTCCGACTCTTTGCGACCCCATGAATCGCAGCATGCCAGGCCTCCCTGTCCATCACCATCTCCCGGAGTTCACTCAGACTGACGTTCATCGAGTCCGTGATGCCATCCAGCCATCTCATCCTTGGTTGTCCCTTTCTCCTCCTGCCCCCAATCCCTCCCAGCATCAGAGTCTTTTCCAATGAGTCAACTCTTCACATGAGGTGGCCAAAGTACTGGAGTTTCAGCTTTAGCATCATTCTTTCCAAAGAAATCCCAGGGCTGATCTCCTTCAGAATGGACTGATTGGATCTTCTTGCAGTCCAAGGGACTCAAGAGTCTTCTCCAACACCACAGTTCAAAAGCATCAGTTCTTCGGCGCTCAGCCTTCTTCACAGTGCAACTCTCACATCCATACATGACCACAGGAAAAATAATAGCCTTGACTAGGTGGGACCTTAGTCGGCAAAGTAATGTCTCTGCTTTTGAATATACTATCTCGGTTGGTCATAACTTTTCTTCCAAGGAGTAAGCGTCTTTTAATTTCATGGCTGCAGTCACCATCTGCAGTGATTTTGGAGCCCCCAAAAATAAAGTCTGACACTGTTTCCCCATCTATTTCCCATGAAGTGATGGGACTGGATGCCATGATCTTCGTTTTCTGAATGTTGAGCTTTAAGCCAATTTTTCGCTCTCCTCTTTCACTTTCATCAAGAAGCTTTTTAGTTCCTCTTCACTTTCTGCCATAAGGATGATGTCATCTGCATATCTGAGGTTATTGATATTTCTCCTGGCAATCTTGATTCCAACTTGTGTTTCTTCCAGTCCAGCGTTTCTCATGATGTACTCTGCATATAAGTTAAATAAGCAGGGTGACAATATACAGTCTTGACGTACTCCTTCTCCTATTTGGAACCAGTCTGTTGTTCCATGTGCAGTTCTAACTGTTGCTTCCTGACATGCATACAGATTTCTCAAGAGGCAGGTCAGGTGGTCTGGTATTCCCATCTCTTTCAGAATTTTCCACAGTTTATTGTGATCCACACAGTCAAAGGCTTTGGCATAGTCAATAAAGCAGAAATAGATGTTTTTCTGGAACTCTCTTGCTTTTTCCATGATCCAGCGGATGTTGGCAATTTGATCTCTGGTTCCTCTGCCTTTTCTAAAACCAGCTTGAACATCAGGGAGTTCACGGTTCATGTATTGCTGAAGCCTGGCTTGGAGAATTTTGAGCATTACTTTACTAGCATGTGAGATGAGTGCAATTGTGCGGTAGTTTGAGCATTCTCTGGCATTGCCTTTCTTTGGAATTGGAATGAAAACTGACCTTTTCCAGTCCTGTGGCCACTGCTGGGTTTTCCAAATTTGCTGGCATATTGAGTGCAGCACTTTCACAGCATCATCTTTGAGGATTTGAAACAGCTCCACTGGAATTCCGTCACCTCCACTAGCTTTGTTCGTAGTGATGCTTTCTAAGGCTCACTTGACTTCATATTCCAAGGTGTCTGGCTCTAGATGAGTGATCATATCATCATGATTATCTGGGTCGTGAAGATCTTTTTGTACAGTTCTTCCATGTATTCTTGCCACCTCTTCTTAATATCTTCTGCTTCTGTTAGGTCCATACCATTTCTGTCCTTTATTGAGCCCATCTTTGCATGAGAAATGCTGGGCTGGAGGAAGCAGAAGCTGGAATCAAGATTGCTGGGAGAAATAACGATAAACTCAGATATGTAGATAACACCAACCTTATGGCAGAAAGTGAAGAGGAACTAAAGAGCCTCTTGATGAAAGTGAAAGAAGAGAGTGAAAAATCTGCTGAAAAGTCAACATTCAAAAAACTAAGATCATGGCATCTGATCCCATCACTTCATGGCAAATAGATGGGGAAACAATGGAAACAGTGACAGACTTTATTATTTTGGGCTCCAAAATCACTGCAGATGGTGACTGCAGCCATGAAATTAAAAGACGCTTGCTCCTTGAAAGAAAAGCTATGACCAACCTAGACAGCATATTAAAAGCAGAGACATTACTTTGCTGACAAAGGTCCATCTAGTCAAAGCTATGGTTTTTTCAGGAGTCATGTATGAATGTGAGAGTTGGACCATAAAGAAAGCTGAGCACCGAAGAATTGATGCTTTTGAACTGTGGTGTTGGAGAAGACTCTTGAGAGTCCCTTGGACTGTAAGGAAATTAAACCAGTTCATCCTAAGGAAATCAGTCCTAAATATTCTTTGGAAGGACTGATGCTGAAGCTGAGGCTCCAATCCTTTGGCCACCTGATGTGAAGAACTGACTCACTGGAAAAGACACTGGAAAAACCATAGCTTTGACTAGATGGACCTTTGTCAGCAAAGTAATGTCTCTACTTTTTAATATGCTGTCTAGGTTGGTCATAGCTTTTCTTTCAAGGAGCAAGTGTCTCTTAATTTCATAGCTGCAGTCACCATCTGCTGGGAAAGACTGAGGGCAAGAGGAGAAGGGGATGACAGAGGATGAGATGGTTCAGTGGCATCACTGACTTGATAGACATGAGTCTGAGTGAGCTCTGGGAGTTGGTGATGGACAGGGAAGCCTGGTATGCTGCAGTCCATGGGATCCCAAAGAGTTGGACATGACTGAGCAACTGAACTGAATTTTAAAACATTTCCATTACCCCGAAAAGAAACCCTGTGCCTCCCTGTTATCCCCTCCCCCAAGCTGCAACAACCACTAATCAACTCCCTGCATCAATATATTTGCCTGTTCTGGATATTTCATATAAATAGAATCACACAATATGTGGTCTTTTGTGCTGTTTTCTCCCACTTAAGTGCTGTGTTTTCTAGGTTCATCAACTATATCAGTCCTTCATTCCTCTTTATGGTTGAATAATATTCCAGTACATGGGTATACCATATTTGGTTATTCATTCATCACTTCCTGGACTTTGAGTTGTCTGCACTTTGGGGTAATTATGAATAGTGCTGCTATAAGCACTCATGTACAAGCTTTTCTGGGGATGTATATTTTCAGTTCTCTTGAGTACATACCTAGGAGTGAAATTGCTGATTGTGTCATATGGTATTATTAACTCTATGCTTAACTTTTTGAGGAACTGCCAGATTGTTTTTCACAGTAGCTGCATCATTTTACTAGCAATATATGAGGACTCTAATTTCTCCACATTGTCACCAATACTTGTCATTGTCTGCTTTAAATTTGTATACATTATTCATAGATTCAGCAAAATCATTAAATTTATTTTTTTCTAATTATTTGTAGATTTACTGGAATTTTCTGTATACTGTCAGACCTTCAAATAGTGGGTTTTATTTATATTTATAAATAATATTTATATTATTTATATTTATATTAAGATATTTATATTTATATTAAGATAAAGGATATTTATCTTAATATCCTTTATTTCCTTTTATTGACTAGTTTTGCTAAAACCTCCAAGACATTGTGGACAAAAATGGTGCTACTAGATAACTCTGTCCAGTTTGTGACCTCAGAAGAAACCGTTTGGTATTTAAACTTTAAATATTATCTTAGTTGTAGTTTTTTTCTAGATATACTTTATTGTTTTTAATGAACTTACTGTCAAATAATTACAAAATATATGATTATATATAAATGATTTATATGATGTATTATATATTATGCATATGATTCAGAAAATACATATTAGATAGATAGATAGATACAGGTAGATAGGGAAAGAGAAAAAGCTAATGCAGTAAAGAACGTAGGAGTTTCTTGAACTATTCTTGAAACTTTTCTGAAATTTAAAGTGACTATATATAAAGAGGACAAAAAGAAATATCTATATATACATGTATGTGTGCATTTTCCATAATGATATTTAATGTTTCCAATTTTCAGGGACTACAAACAGGGATGCTGCTTATGGTCCAGAAGGTTGTTCACTTCTGAAGTGCCCCTTACCAAGCTAGTAGCTGAGGCTGCACTCCAGCCCCAAGCCATTTCACCAAGTCAAACAATGGAACTTACTATGAGTTACTTTTTTTTTGAATTTTTATTATTTTTTTTTTACTTTACAATATTGTATTGGTTTTGCCATGCATCATATTTTAAGCAGAAAAATGCCATCTGGTTGACGCACTGTGCACACATTAAGGTTGCTTTCACCACAAGGGGGCACCTTATATTAATGTAGACAATGGTGCTATACAGCTTAAGAGAGTTCCTAGTCCTAACACATTTTTTTTAAAAAATGCTACGGGCAACATCTTTATCGGAACTGCTTGTTTGTAGGGTATGTATGTCAAATTTTATAAGGCATTGCCACATTCATCTCCAGTTTTGTTGTACTGTCAAAAGCAGTATATGAGGACTTTCCTGGTGGTCCAGTGGTTAAGAATCCGCCTGCCAATGCAGGGGACATGGGTTCTACCCCTGGTCTGGGAAGATCCCACATACTGCAGGTCAACTATGCTCATGTGCCACAACTGCCAAGCCAGCACACTCTAGGGCCCATGTTCTGCAACAAAAGAAGCCACCACAACGAGGAACCCCCACTCAGCAACCCAGCACAGCTAAATACAATTTTTAAAAAGAAGTATATGAGAATTCTCATTTCCTCATGTCACTTTAACACTTGATATTGTCATTATTTTTACTATTACCAACATAATAGTTTTGAAATGGGGTCCCATGTTGTTCTATTTAAAATCTCTCTGATTACTAATATGAATGTGCATCTCTTTGCATATTAGAATGGATTGTTCATATATCTTCTCAATATCTTCCATTTGTCCTTTTATAATCGCTCTCCTCCACCCTACTCTGTGCCCAGGAAGCTGACTGTTATGGACTGCATAAATGTCTCCCTTGCTTTCTGGATTCTTGTTGAGTTTGGCCACTGGGAAGGCTCCATCTCTACCAGACTAAAAGATGGTTGTGGCTGAGTTCTACCAAAGGCCACAAATTCTGTCCAGGTTACTACACTCCAGTAACCATTCCCTGCCCTTACTACCCCTTCTTCCCTGGTGGCTCAGATAGTAAAGAATCTGCCTGCAATGCAGGAGACCCAGGTTCTATCCCTGGGTCAGAAAGATCCCCTGGAGAAGGAAATGGCAACCCACTCCAGTATTCTTGCCTGAAGAATTCCATGGACAGAGGAGCTTGGTGAGCTTGCTATAGTCCATGGGATCACAAAGAGTTGGACACGACTGAGTGACTAACACTACCCCTTCATGCTTTGAGGGGAAGGTAACAGCTCCCCACTATTACTAGCCTAAGGTATTTCAAAATCCCTTGTTGGTGTCAGTAATAGTTAGCTATTGCTACAATAATGCTGTATATCTCCCCAAAACTTAGGACAGTCACCTGTTCTTGCTCATGTACTATGGGCTACTGGGGGCTATTCTACTTCAGAATGCAGTTAGAATGGGCTTGGCTCTAGGATGCAAACTGTGTTCAGATATGCTCCATGTGAATTACTATGTAGCTCAAGCACTGGGATCAGCAGTTACCTGGGGCAAGCTCTTCTCAACAGTCATAGGAGTGCAAGAAGACTAGTAAAACCACACAAGCATATTGAAATCCTCTAGGCAATTCATGTCTGCTCATATCTCACTGATGAAAGCAAGTGCATGGCCAAGTCTAAATTCAGAGGAACAGGTGTGTGTACTCCATCCCAAAGGTGTGGGGGGCAGGTAGTGAGGAATGAGTATTATCTGTACAAAATTTATCCAGTGAATTACAATTTCTTTTAACCACACTGAAACCCTTTTACACAGTCTCTTCGTTAATTTTCCCTCACTGCTACATTTGTATGTAGCATCTATTTCTTGTCAGGACCCTGGTTAAGATTATATCACTCTCACAAGTTTCTATTGATTTTCCAGTTTTCAGGGATACATATTAACCCCTCCCAAAGCCTCCTAGATGATTCCTTCCTGACATCGCCTTGGCCAAAATCTGATCCAGATCCATTTCCCATTTTAGTGCAGCTTTTTTCCTTTCCTTAAAGTCCCTACTCCATCTATGGCATCAGCCCTTTCCCACTTCTTGTGATCCATACTAAACACCTAGTTCTTCATGTCTACGTAACGTGTGTATGTGTGTATTCATGTGTAAGCCTTTGGGGGGCTAATGTATATTTAACAAAAAAGGGGTTACATTAGACAATTTTCTACACATTTTATCTAGAAACCTTGCAACAATCTCTCCAAAGCAGCTGACATAAATGTATCTTATTCCTTTTAAGTGCTGAATTATGTTCCATTATACTGATCCCATTCCTTTCTTGATGAGTGAAGTGGATGATGTAATGCACTGCCCTGATCCCACTTTTATGATTGAGGCACTCATGCCCCCAAATGCTAGGAATATAGGCTGCTGAGAGTCATAGCTGAATCACCCTCTAGGAATTGCTATGGGTTGAAGGGAGCTGCCTTGCCCAGGGGTACGCTACTTCCTCCAGGTAAGACCACATCCAATGACTGGTCAGTGTGGAGGCACAAAGACCTGGCCCCATCTTCTCCATTCATAAATGTTCTGAATGGCCATCCTAGCTTTAGATATCCCTGTAGGATAAGCTGAGGCCTCTATTGCAACTGTGCATGCTCAGTCGTGTCCTACTCTTTGTGACCCCATGGGCTATAGCCTGCCAGGCTCCTCTGTGCATGAGATTTTCCAGACAAGAATACTAGAGTGGATTGCCACACCCTCCTCCAGGGGATCTTCCTGACCCAGGGATCAAATTTCTGTCTCCTGTATTGCTGCCGACTCTTTACCACTGTGTCACTGGGGAAGCCCTTAGAACTATATATCTCTTCAAATTCTCCCTTTATGCAAACCTTCATTCCCTTACAAGTGCTTTTGAGATGTTTCTGGGGGAACTTACAAGTATAATATTTAGTTGGCCAAAAAAGTTCATTTGGGTTTTTCTGTAACATCTTAGGGAAACTCAAACTTTTGGCCTATCCAATATTTGGTTCTAGAAGCAGTCTTAAGCAGATTATGAAATAGGATTTTGGGTCACAAGTACCTGTGAGCTGGCTAGAAATGGGGACTATATCACTGGTGGTAAGTGATGTGCTAATCACCCTTGTGATGTGGTCATGGTGCAATGGTCAAAAATTTCGCTAGTGGTAAACTGATATTGGACACTAATGGAAATAGATTTCCTGGAAGGTGCAATATCTCCGGAATTTGAATGGTCCAGAATAAGTCATAATTATTGATATAAAGACTGTGAAAATAGATGATTGTTACACAAGGCTATTGATGAACTGCAGAAAGACAACAAAAGGTGAAGGGTGATTAAACAGCAATTTAAGACAAAGTCGAAAGTCAGATGACAGATGCAGAAGGAAGAGAAGTCACAGGATTGGCCTGTGCTCTTTAGTCTTTTTGTCCTGAAATCATGGCCCATTTTTGCTTTCTACCACGTATTAAGCCAACCCATGTATGAACTAAGCTCAGTCTTTTCCTTACCTCTTCCATGTATTCTGGAAAAATAACTCAAAAATCAGGGAGAGATGATTCTGTTGCCTTTTAACATCACACGGGTGTTGCCCTATAAGTCCATCTGCGATCATTGACTATTAGGAAATTTAAGTTGCCCAGCCATAGATGAAGTAGCAGAGGCTTTTTCAGCACTCATGATTTAATAGGTTAGCATAAAGACAAACAGTAAAGAGTAACGTTTTTGCTCTTCTTTCCATTGGAGTAAGATATAATTTTATTTTCCTGCATGATCTCAACCAGGTTTCCACCTAGATTTAACAAGAGCAGTTCTGCACTCCCTTCTCCACTTAACAATCAAAGCTCCATGAATGTAAATGCTTTTTCTGTACCAGCTCTCATTCTGCTAGCTTCCTCAGTAACAGATTAAATAAAACTTTGACAGATGTTCACCAACAATTGTGTGGGATTCATGATTTGTAAAAATTAGCTATTATGCTTTCAAAAGCAGCTTTTTGGAAAGAGAAACTCTTTCCCCAAAGTCTCCTAGCTGATTTCTTCCTGATATCTCCTTGGCCAAAATTGAATCCAGATCCATTTCCCAAGGAAGGGGCATGGAACTGATGGGTTTGGAAGAGTCAGCATCTGGGACTGAATGATCACCAGTGGGGTCTCCATAACTGGATAATACAAGATACCACATCAGGACCCCACTTACTTGACTGGGAAGGTCGCAGTGCCATATTCATTGAGACTCGATTTAGTTTTGAACAGCATCTGACATTTATTGAAAATAAGGAAAAAACGTTTGTCAAGGTAGTGTAGAAGAGCTGGGCAGAGTGCAGGGGTTACTGTGCTGAACAAAGGCACACATCAGAGACACAGCTGCACATTCAGAAGAGAACTGGATTCTGGGTGAAATCAACAGGTCCACAGGAGACAATGAGTGACTCGATTTGGCTGCCAGGCAGCCCTGGGACCTGGCGGTCACACCCAGAGGAACAGAAATGTCTCTTGGGTAGGGAAGGCCTGGGTCCCGTCACAGGTGAAAGGCTGGCCGACTCCTCCAGAACGGTGGCAAGCTGTTGGAATCCTTGTTTGTCCAGAGGCTGTGGCCAGCTCAGACAACTCCCGGTGAGTCCAGATCGCCGAAGGCTGCAGGCTGTGGGTGGAATGCGGTGCACGGTGATGGCTGCCGCAGCGCAGGTCTCTGGCCACTCCGAGGCGGGCCTGGGAGTCTGGCAGGGGGCGGGCGGTTGGCAGCGGCCGGCTGTGTGTGGTCTGCCCAGTGGGTAACAGGAGCCCGGCTTGCAGTTGGAGAGCAGGACCGAGTCCAAGTGTGCAGGGAGAGAGCCTGGCTGGCCCGAAGGAGGCGGCCGCTTCAGGGCTGGGCCTGGTGGCTGCAGCAGCGGGAACCTGGAGCGCTATTCCTGGAACAAAGGCAAGCACTACGCGGGAGGGGACACGAGCACGGGGAGATCGCGGCCACCCGAAGGTGAGGGGGGACAAGGCGGGAGGACGCCTGTGGCGATCTGGGAGGCGGCGACTGGCGCGGCGGACCCTCCCCGAGCACCCGCCCCCAGACCCGAGGCGCTCCCGGCCTAGAAGTCCTCGTCTTCCACCCATCCAAACACCCGCTTCATCTCGGCCAGGAAGCCGCGGTAATCGTTGAGGAGGGGGCTCTGCTTCCTGATGTAGGGGATCACCCACTGCAGGGCTGGCCCGGTCATGCGGGTGATGAGGAACGTCACCTTCAGGGCATCGTTGGTGAACAGGTTCTCGTCCACTAGCATGTAGGCGCCCGTCTGCACGATAAACTCCGGGAGCCGGTCGGTGTCGCCGTCAAACGTCTCGGGGGAAGGGGATCGGGTTCCTCCACCGACGTGTCTGAGGCCTAATGGGCAGGGCCAGGAGGGCCTTGATCAGCTGCACTCGGCCGTCCATCGTGTCTTGCTTGCTTCTCCGAGCTCCACTGGACTAGGTAATGGGCGGTGAAGAGGCGTGGCGGGAAGTGCGTGTATGCGGAGGTGGGCCCTGTCCCAGGTGGGCGGGGCCATGGGCGGTAACTGGCGGGGCTGGGCTCCGCCCACAGGACCTGGAGGTTGCTAGTGCGCAGGAGTGACGCTAGGGCTGGAGTTGGGCGGGGCGGGAATAGGGGAAGGAGTCTGGGCTAACGCCCACACGAGGAGGCGGGGTCCGAATCTGAGGGGCGGGGCCGAGGTTTCCTGACGAAGAATGCAGGAGTCTTAAGTGGTTTAGGCTCCGCCCACGAGACAGGTGATCTGAAGTGGGCAAGTGCAACAGTGGTGGTGAGGGGCAGCCGCCCTAGGTTTGGGAGATGATCAGGGCTCCGCCCCGCTAAGGGGAAATGGGCGTGGCTAACGTGCCGTTTCCACAGTTTATTATGATCCACACAGTCAAAGGCCTTGGCATAGTCAATAAAGCAGAAATAGATATTTTTCTGGAACTCTCTTGCTTTTTCGATGATCCAGTGGATATTGGCAATTTGATCTCTGCTTCCTCTGTCTTTTCTTAAACCAGCTTGAACATCTGGAAGTTCACGGTTCACGTATTGCTGAAGCCTGGCTTGGAGAATTTTGAGCATCACTTTACAAGCGTGTGAGATGCGTGCAATTGTGCGGTAATTTGAGCATTCTTTGGCATTGCCTTTCTTTGGGATTGGAATGAAAACTGACCTTTTTCAGTCCCGTGGCCACTGCTGAATTTTCCAAATTTGCTGACATATTGAGTGCAGCACTATCACAGCATCATCTTTCAGGATTTGAAATAGCTCAACTGAAATTCCATCACCTCCACTAGCTTTGTTTGTAGAGATGCTTCCTAAGGCCCACTTGACTTCACATTCCAGGATGTCTGGTTCTAGATGAGTATGAGGGATCACACCATCGTGATTGTCTGTGGAACAAACTGTGGAAAATTCTGAAAGAGATCCTGCCTTTTGAGAAACCCTATGCAGGTCAGGAAGCAACAGTTAGAACTGGACATGGAACAACAGACAGGTTCCAAATAGGAAAAGGAGTATGTCAAGGCTGTATAGTGTCACTCTACTTATTTAACTTATATGCAGAGTACATCATGAGAAATGCTGGGCTGGAGGAAGCACAAGCTGGAATCAAGATTTCTGGGAGAAATATCAATAACCTCAGATATGAAGATGTCACCACCCTTATGGCAGAAAGTGAAGAAGATCTAAAGAGTCTCTTGATGAAAGTGAAAGAGGAGAGTGATAAAAGTTGGCTTAAAGCTCAACATTCAGATAGCTAAGATCATGGCATCCGGTCCCATCACTTCATGGCAAATGATGGGGAGACAGTGGACACAGTGTCAGACCTTATTTTGGGGGGCTCCAAAATCACTGCAGATGGTGACTGCAGCCATGAAATTAAAAGATGCTTACTCCTTGGAAGGAAAATTATGACCAACCTAGTCAGCATATTAAAAGCAGAGACATTACTTTGTCAACAAAGGTCCGTCTAGTCAAAGCTATGGTTATGTATGAATGTGAGAGTTGGACTATAAAGAAAGTTGAGCGCCGAAGAACTGATGCTTTTGAACTGTGGTGCTGGAGAAGACTCTTGAGAGTCTCTTGAACTGCGAGGAGATCCAACCAGTCCATCCTAAAGGAGATCAGTCCTGGGTGTTCAATGGAAGGACTGATGTTGAAGCTGAAACTCCAATACTTTGGCCACCTGACTCATTTGAAAAGACCCTGATGCTGGGAAAGATTGAGGGCAGGAGGAGAAGGGGATGACAGAGGATGAGATGGTTGGATGGCATCACCAAGTCAATGGACATGGGTTTGGGTGGACTCCAGAAGTTGGTGATGGACAGGGAGGCCTGGCATGCTGCCGTTCATGGGGTCGCAAAGAGTCAGACACGACTGAGTGACTGAACTGAGCTGAATGCGCCCTTGAAGAGGCAGGGCCATAATGGAAGGGGCGGGGCCGAGGTTTCCAAGGTGGGCACCTGGCTAGGAATGGGAATCAGGAGGAGCCCTAGACTTTGTTTTTGTAGAGTTCATGGAGTTCTCCTGCCAAGTATACTGGGGTGGTTTGTTATTCCCTCATCCAGTGGACCACTTTTGGTGGCTCAGGTGGTAAAAAATCTGCCTGCAATGCGGGAGACACAGGTTCGATCCCTGGGTTGGGAAGATCCCCTGGAGAAGGAAATGTCAACCCACTCCAGTATTCTTGCCTGGAGAATTACATGGACAGAAGAGCATGGCAGGCTACAGTTCATGGGGTCGCAAAGAGTTGGACATGACTAGGCGTCTGAATAACAACAGCAACCTAGACTTTGTGCCGAAGGGCCCACAGCACATGGACATGAACACAGTTCCTTTTCTTGGAGTTGAACAGTGTTTCCTTTTCAACCCAACTTGTCCACTCATTCCAGTATTCCTGCCTGGAGAATGCTATGGACTGAGGAGCCTGGCGTGCTGCAGTCCATAGGGTTGCAAAGAGTCGGACACAACTGAAGCAACTTAGCTAGCTAGCTAGCAAGCCCCTCTGCCCTAGAGTATCCTTTGCCCACCTTCGGACCGGGACACCACTTGTATGCAGTTCTTTGAACACATATTCTTACTTATCCATGCATCTCTCAGCTGGAGGAGTATCGCACTGCTGGTTGTAGGTATGGTTGCTTTTCACCACACCAAATATTAGTCAACATAGTTCAGAGTAACATGTTCAAAGAGTAATGTACCATGACCAGTCAATGTGAAGAGGGTCAAATGATACAAAATCTCTTACTCTGGTATATTAAAAGACCAAAAGAAGTTTATCAGTATATAAACCAAAAGACAAAAGAGGTGTTGGATGCGTTCCAAATATGATGGTATACATTTCCATACATGAGAATAAGGGGGAAAGTAGCTAAGACATTAACTAATTGAAGAGGGAAAAATAACCATTCCAGGTTATATCTGAATTCATTTGTATGGCTGAGTACAAAATTAATATATATTCCATACACACTTTCATATAATTCAGTAAATAATCAATTAAAATAGACAATACTGTTAATGACTCAATTCAGAAAAGCAATTCAAAAGAAATAGTGCCTAGGAATATACTTGAAATATCCTAAAAGCCACTTAAAGAACATTTTGAAATGTGAAAGGGGGATATAAAAGAATACTCAAGCAAACACAAATGCAAACTCAGGTCTCAAATAGGATGGCACAACATCCTATTTGGCACCACTAAAGATGCTAATTTTCCCTGTGTGAGAAGATAGAGGAGGTGTGGACTTGTGTGCTGCCTCATACCAACAAGGTGACAGCAAATTTGTCTCCACTTGCGTGAGTTGCAACAGTGCTTGGTGGTCTCATGATCTTCAAGTGTAAAATCTCCTGTAGACCAGGCTATTCCAGAATTATCCGTAAGTCAAAAACTTCAAATTATATGAAACACTAGTTTTGTGACATTGGACATCAGGCAGCCACAGTAATATTCCTAAGTGTGAAAAAAAATACTTAAAGTGAACCCTAGTATTGCCTCAGTTTACAGTCAGGAACAAACATCCAACTTGCCTGTTTATGAGTGTGCATTGGCTTGCTTGTTTACTCTTACTAATCCCAAATGGAAAGCAGATGTGAAAAGTCCTCCAAGACTCCCAAAGTTTTCTCTTGATTTTTGTCCTGTAGATCTTAATTTTCTACTGAGGATGTTTAACATCCCCTTCCCATTATGTCTCTTTCCCCAAACCTGGGTTCTCTCCATCCAGAGTGGACACTTCTTTTTTGCCACGAGTCCCCCTGGGGAGTTAGGAATGGGAGGGTGAAGCAGCCTGAAGTTCTCCCTGGTCTGTGGACAGTGACAGCTCAGATAACCTCCAGGAGCTGAGGGAAGACAGCACACACTTCGCTGAACAGGAGTGGATCCAGTCATCCAAGCCACATCTGAATGATCTTAACCTTGGGATCAGCAAGAGTAAACAAACAAGCCAATGCACACTCATAAACAAAGATTCATTCCTGGATTCCCATCACATGCTCAGGAAGGCCATCTGTTGCCACCTGTGGCTGTCCTAAGCTGAAATGGAGTCTAGTTGGTAACAATACCCCAATGTCACTGACTATCTGCTCATCGAACTCATTTCCTTAAAAGCTGCTCACCACCCAAAACAGCATTTCTGAGAATCTCTAGAGAGAGGTATACACACTGAAATGGAGCAGGACCCTATAGTCCTTTCCCCCAACTCCATGTCTTCCACCTACCTTTTGTCTTTAGAAAAACTTCAGTCAACGAATAAATTTAATCAGAGAAGTGATAAAATGTAAAAGCAAAGAAAAACTGTCTAAAAAGACAAAACAATATTAATTTAGTCAAAAGTCAAGGAACTTTATTTCCCTCCTCAAGGATTATAGAGAATATTCTGAGCCATTTGAGACATTTGACAGCTCCTTTGAGCTGTCTTGTAGATATACTGAAACCCCAACCAGGTGGAAGAAGTTAAGTACACGATGACAAAACTGCTGCTGTGACATAAGGTGCCACAATTCTGAGAACTGGCCTCAAAGATATGGGGATAAACTAACCCCGGAACTGACAATAAAGTTGAAGCTAATCAGACCACCACATGACAAATTTCAAGATTATTGTTAGAGCTGATTGTGCTGTTTCTGCATGTAGCCCCATCTGTCTGCCTATGCATCCCTGAAACTCTTGCCCACTGATTATCAGTGACGGGGAGTCAGCCTTCAGACAGGAGTGCCCCACCCCTCTCTGTTGCTAGCCTCTGACATAAAACAAACTCCTTTCCACCAACCTTGCCTCTTTATTGCCTTCAGAGCAGTGAGCAGTCAGACCCCACTTTTGATAACAATACCATGGAGATAGTATATGGGTTGGGGGGTGCAGTGGCCATAACCGAGTGGGAGTATCTCACACACTCACTCTAACAGAGTTTATTAATAGGGCTGTAAATAAAGTTCCCAGTGCTATGGGAGACCGGGGGCGCTTCTCTGACCTCTGCATGCTGAGGAACCACTCGGGCAGAACATGACATGTTATACCTACCTTGGGGTCCTCTAGACTGGATGACCGAACTGAATTGTGGATACCTCAGCCTAAGATCTTAATAAAATCCCAGGGAGAGACCCGTGCCTATTCACCCAGTACATTTTCAATCAGGACAGACCACAGAGGTCTTGCTCTCTTTTTCCCTGGAAGAAGATTTTAAGGTCTATAACGTAAACACTCCTTTGTTGTTGTCATTTAGTCTTTAAGTGGTTTCCAACTGTTTTGCAACCCCACGGACTGTGTAGCCCGCCAGTCTCCTCTCTCCATGGGATTCTCCAGGCAAGAATACTGGAGCGGGTTGCCATTTCCTTCTCCAGGGATCTTCCTAACCCAGGGATCGAACACACATCTCCAGCGTCTCTTGCATTGGCAGGAGGATTCTTTACCATGGAGCCACCTGGAAAGCCCATAGACAGCTGAAAACTCATCTGACAATTCTCTGGGACTGGGGTTCCTGAAACTTAAATACATGCTCAGCTCGAGAAAGGAAGTGTAATTCCAGTTTATTGAAAATTTTACACAAACTGTGGGTAGAATATTGCAAACAATGTCAAAAAGATTCTGACCTTGATTTATGTATTTTGATTCTGGTTCTTCAAAGCCAGGTCTCACCTCAACACCCACTAGGCTGCTTTCTACAATCACCCAGGACTCTCTACTTCAGGGTTTCTCTCCTCGCCCTTGGCACATACTGGATGTGACCCAAAGCCAGTTGGAAGTGTGAGAGATTTATTATCCCTGGAAGCATCTTTGTTAAATAATGGTTGAGGTTTTGGTGGCTGCATACTCCAGCTTCCTTGTCCCATGCTTGAGATGGATTTGAGGTGCATTCTACATAGTCTCCCATCATACTCCCTCCATGAATAAGCTCCAGTTGCCCCTAGTGCCCACCTGCTAGATCATCCCTCTTAACTGGCTGCCTTCCCTCTAAGTTTCACTTCCCCACACACTGCTCTCTAAGGTTCCCTCTCAAGTCAACTGTTTATATTCACAGGTTTGTCTCAGGGTCTACTTACTGGAAATGCACACATAGACACCGTATACATGAAAAATGCATTTAACTTACTCTCATACTCAAATGTTTGGCTGGAAGTAGAATTCTAGGTTTCAAATTATTTCCCACCAATATTTGAAAGATAGAGCCTATACCATTATTTTTCTCTTGGGTGTGACTGCTTGCATTTTTTATATATAAGGTCTCTGTGTGTACATTTCTGGGAAGTAGACCTTGAGACAAACCTGTGAATATAAATAGCACTTCCAACTGGCCTTGGGTCAGGTCCTTCTCTATTGATGAAGTACATCAGGAATATGGAAATGTACGGAATATATGGGAAACAGTATAAGAAATGTCTGTATATTCATCTTCCAGCTAAGGAAATAAAACTTCAAACACAGTGGCTCCATTTGTCCCTCATGTAAACACTATCCTGGATTTGGGCTTTGCCATTCTCATGTCTGTGGAATAATTATGTAGAGCAAGTAGGGGTCAAAACCCAATAATTTTGGAGCTTCCAAATTAGTGAACCCACGGAGATGCAGAGAGAGTGGCCTGCCTGGCAAGGGCACAGAAGCTCTGTGTCCTTTCCTCATACTTGGGCCTATGCATCTTCCATCTGGATGTTCCTGCGTTATGTTCTTTTAAAATAAGCTGTTCATCTAGCACTTAAAACCTCCTTTGTTTGGTGGTTATGAAGCAGAGAGACACTGGGGAGAAATTACTTATAATTTACCAATCAAACAATGGTATTTTAACAGCAGTGATAAAATGTACAGTATTGGAGATTTGATTATTCACCTCTTAAACCTTATTATAGGCTTCCTGGGTAGCTCAGCTGATAAAGAAGTTATCTGCAATGCAGGAGACCCCAGTTCAATTTCTGGGTTGGAAATTTCCCCTGGAGAAGGGTAGGCTACCCATTCAAGTATTCTTGGGCTTCCCTGGTGGTTCAGACAGTAAAGAATCTGCCTGCAATGCGGGAGACCTGGATTTGATCCCTAGGTTGGGAAGATCCCCTGAAGCAGGGCGCGGCAACCCGCTCCAGTATTCTTGCCTGGAGCATTCCATGGACAGAGAAGCCTGGTTGGCTATAGTCCATGGAGTCGCAAAGAGTCAGACATGACTGAACGACTGAGCACATATCCCCAAACAAATGTGAAAATGTTAACAGTACTAAAAGGTTTGCTGAACTTAATGCTATGAATGAATGAAATCATTTTCAGAATCATGGAATTACTGGAAAGGAAATGGTGAAAAGTCACTGCTGTCCACACAAAATAAATATATCTGGAAACCAAAGCCCAATGGATTCTTTTATTTTCTAACTACTGAGTGATTGAGACATATTTTAGTTTTACAAAGCAGAGAAATTAAACTGTGTTCTATTTCTAATAATGCTGATATACATGAATCCAATTAAATGATAAATTTTCTTAATTTTAAATCTAAGTGATTTAAGTGAAGCCTTTTTAATTACTCATGAGCTTTAATTCTAAACTTCCAGAATCATTGTTTAAATTAAAGGGGCTTACATAGGATTTTACCCTTCTGTTCTTTTATTTAATGACATGGTTCAAAGTTACCACTGCCATAAGCATTGATTCATGCCATGTTTCACATTAACTTGGATGTGTTAATTCTGTATCAGTCTAATTAGCTGAAATCCATCTTTACTATAGTATTCAGTTGGTAAAAACAATAAATTCATGTTGTTCCTTATGTAAAAATGTGTTTTCTTTAGTCCCTGTGATAAAAACAATCATTTTTCCACTAAAAAAAAAAATAACACAATAATTTTGTTCTCTAACCCTTCCCAGTGCCCTTGGGTTCTTCTTTCTCTGCTCACCATCATCAGTCCCAGGGTCAGCCTCATGATTTTTGGAGCACTCTCAGATAATATAATGTCTTTGGTGACCTTAGTATTCCACACAGTCAGTGTTCAGTAGTTTATATGTTCTGTTTGAGGTAATAATCACAACTCTAATCTTCTTTCAGTGTCAAAGCTTCTCCCTTCTCAGGCCTGGCCTGGGCTGCAGCCTGCAGTAGGACAGGGAAGCAGGGTGCAGCATGATGCTTCCACTGGGGCTCAGCCAGCATCTGCTTCTCTACCCCTTTTCACCTACTTGTCCCCCAGGGTCAAGAGGTCTAGGTCACAACCAGTCCCCCTATCTGGATCAAGTGTGTGGTGGTGTGGTGTTTAGTCACTAAATTGTATCCTACTCTTTGCAACACCATGTTGCAACCCCTTGTTGCAACCCTGTTAGGCTCCTCTGTCCATGGGGTGAAGTTTAGCAGCTGTTCAAATCTGATTGTTTAAATGTTTTCCCTTGGCGAGGTCTTTCATAGCTACTTTAAAGACCACATCTCTGGGCCTTGATGTATGTAGTTCCATACGTATGATAATGTACATATGTAGTTCCCTGACATACAGCTTCCACACAGAGGAGAGCTCCCCATATCCTCCCAGTCTCTCCCATTTTAAATTTATCTGTGGTTCTGACTTCTTCCCACTGTCTCCCTTGAACCTCAGGGGAGACAAATCAAGACTCCCAAGTGGCCTTCTTGAAGCCCTTATCCCCTCTAGTAAATTAGGGCATTTTTCACATTTCCAACTTCTCTCAAGAGGGCCCCTCTCAGACTCTAAGTGAGTCAACATTCTCCAAAGGTGAGTAACCAGACTTCACACGTTTGTGGCCTTTGGGTAGCAGGGAGAAGGGTCAGAGGTACAGGTGGCCCATGAACAAAAAACACATCAAACCAGAAGAGGTGAAAACACAGCTTCAATTTTAATGGTCCCTTCAGGGGAAAGATTTGTTGATCCACACCATTTTTGAGTATTTTTCATAATTCTCAGGGGCCATATGTGGGTAAGTCAGATGATGTTTAGGTAAAGGCCAACTCCACCCTGGTGTTTTTTGTGTCAGCCTCCACAGCCACATTGTCAGCGCCTCATCATTTCCGTGCCTCCCTAGTTGCCTACCAAATAAAAACATCAACATGTTTCTGGAAGCCAAGGTGGGTTTTAGGTATTCATCTGCTATCCTTCTGATGATGGGTGTGGGCCTTCTAGGACTGACTTCAGAGGCTCCTTTATCCATGACTGGTTGACGCCACAGATGGGCTTCAGCAAGAGAACACAACTGAGAAAACCTGTGAAAGATGATGGAATCCAGAATTACCAGTAGGAAAAATACCAAGTGGTTCCAGAAGCCCCTCTGCGTTTCCATCTTCCCTAACAGACACACGTGCCCATGCACACACACACACACACAGTCACAAAATACTGCCCTGAGGCAACATCTGATTGCTTTATCATTTAATTCCCACATATATATGAAAATATTTTTAGAATCTCTATTTTGTTCCATTAACATATTTATTAAATCCTGTTTGAAGTGCTAATTCTATAGAGTAAATTTTAATATACTGTATGACACATGCCCCCACCTCCACCCCCGGACTAATCCCTCACATTTTCTCTTCAAGGTATTTTTATAATCTAGACCTCCAGCTCCATACACACAATCAAAATCTTGTGATTTATGACTGAGATTGCACTGAATTCATAGATTAATTTAGGGAAGAATTTATATCATTTCAAAAATTAGTCTTCCTTTCCAAAAGAAAGTTACTTAAAAATATTATAAAGTGTCCACATAGGAAGTTCATAAAAATTTTCATGTATGTTTTTCCTATTTTTTAAAAAAAGTTTATTATATTTGTAGATGTTTTACACTGCTTGATACCATTTGAATAGGATTTTTTTCTATTATATTTCCTAATTATTAGAAGCATATGCAGAGTCTATTTTTATGTGTTTAACTTATATAAACAATCTCTCCTGATCTACTTGCCTTGAATATTCCAAGAAGGCAATACCTGAAGAAAAGACAGTTTGCTACCTTTTTTGTTAATAAAATACTGTAACACTAATAATAGCTCTCATCCCTCTTCAATTTCTTTTAGACACTGAACACACTATTTTAGTCTCTTTCCATGACTCTATATGAGATGGGAGGATATCTGGAAGACAGAGCCTCTCAAAGAAGCGTGTGTGTGACCTGGGTCCATCTCACAGACCTCCTTGCCTCAGTTTCTTCAGTTGTCACATGAAATTGACCACAGTAGGGTCACCAGTGTAGGACTAGATCAAATTTCTTCATAATACTCATGCTAGACTCTTAGGAAAGCACTATAAACACAAAAACAAAAAACACCACCACGACCACCAGAGTCCTGTCCTCACAATTACCCCTCTTCCAGCCTGTGAGGACCCATGTCATGACACTAAAGCTGGGACTGGAACTAACCAAGCCTGTTTCTAGAACCTGTGCTCCACATCACTTCTCTATAAAGCAAATGACAGTCTCATACCGTCCCCAGCTTGTAGGGTTGGAGTTTATCAGGTGGACTAGTATGGTGATGGTAAAAAAACAATGTTACTTTACTTCAGATCACTCATCAATGTCAGCTATATAGTTGTTCTGTATCAAAGACTTGCAAGGTCATATGGCATGAGAAGTATGGCTACTCATAGTCAATTTTCTACAATTAGACACCCCACTTATGACGTGAATTGTACATTTCAGAGTTGTGGCCAAGGCTGTATATAGAGATCGAGAAAGAAGCAGAAAATTCTATCTGAGGCCAAGTTCCTGTTTGGCACTTGAGGCCAAAACTGCTGAATACTGCCCAGAAGACCTGTGGATATGCAATGGGTATTTTAACTCCTAACACAGGAAACATTTCATGGGAGAGATTTTGAATGAGCCAGGAAAGATCTCTGAAGCCAAGAGATATGAAGATGATACTCAAATATGTGTAGTATTTTCCCCTTTTTCTAGCACCTCTCAGTCACTCAGTGTTTAGCCTCACACCAGAGATAACCTAGCTGGTGGTATCCATGGCACCAAAGTCAGAAAGTTCTTCGAGGCATTGTGAGTCATCATGACTCTTGGATCTGACCAACCAGGCTCTCAAAACAAGGGATAAGACAGGGAGAGAGAGAGAATACTCCTGCTAACTTCTTGCAGTCTCTTCAGGACTCTTTCCAGAGAAACCTGAGTGGTCTGGGTGACAAACTATCCAGACATACTGAAGTAAAGTAACATTGTTTTTTTACCATCACCATACTAGTACACCTGATAAACTCCAACCCTACAAGTTGGGGACGGTATGAGACTGTCATTTGCTTTATAGAGAAGTGATGTGGAGCACAGGTTCTAGAAACAGGCTTGGTTAGTTCCAATCCCAGCTCCGTGTAACCTTGGACAATTTAGGTGAGACCCCAAAGCAATCTCTTATGAGCACTGCTGGGAACGTGTGTGTGTGTGTGTGTGGAGAGAGAGAGAGATTGTGAAGGGAAGAAGCCCCTGGGTCCACTGGATTCAGTGTATTTCATCATCTTTTCAGGCCTTCTTAGTTGTGCTCTCTTGCTGAAAACTGTCTGTGGCATCAACCATTCATGGATAAAGGAAGCTCTGAAGTGAATCCTAGCACACCTACATTAACTATCAAGAAGGAAGAAAAACAACCCAAATCCCGCAAGGTCTCCCAAAATGTGCTGATCTTTTTACTTGATAGGCAACTGGGGAGGCACAGAAGTGACGTGGATTTGTCCAGGTGGGTGTGGATGCTGACATAATTCACATCCAGGGTAGAGTTGGCTATTGTCAAAAAGTCATAATATCTACTTGCTTATGCATGCCCATAATTTTAGAAAAAAAAGGTGGAATAACTCCTCCTTTGTTTCAGTTGTTAAAATAAAAGCTGAACTTTCACCCCCTTTTGACTCAATATGTGTTTATGCCGATACTGTTTTCCTGGGTTACTAACAGTCTATGCAGAGGCTCTCAGACATAGCAGGGATGGTGAGATCACACTGCATGTCCGATTTCTTTCACCTTTAATTTAAAAAAAAATCAAGGGACATTATATAGTTCTAAGTCACTCAAGGCCAAGACTCCCGTCCCCTAGGCCTTTTGGAAAGACACTCACTGTGTTGCACTCTAAAACTTGTTTGCTTACCCTGGTGAGAAGACACTGTTTAAGAACAGGCCATAAGGTGGGGAGTGGTGGCATTTAGGACAGTCTTTTTAAAATGTTGATGCTCATGAGAATATCATTTAAATATTCTGCAGCATCAAATCGTCTTTGTTGGCTCTATTTATTATTAAAAAAATCACAACACAAGGCATTTAAAAATGGGAACACATATTCAGAGCTTTCTAATGGTACTACTTGTCATTGTCCCTAAAGAAGTGGAATCCTCAGGTCCCTTATCTGCACCATGTGAAGTACACCTGTTCAGGCCACAGCTGGGTGAACAGAATCCATTGGACTGAAGTGATGCCAGCAAAGATAGCTCCCCAAAAGATGTGCTGGGAAAACCATGATGCCCATTGGGGTACATTGGAAATGGGAGGTTGGGAAATTGGGCATTCAGAGTGGGAGCTAAGCTGAGAGGAGGACAGGATGAGCTGAGAGGCAGGAGCTGGGGGGGTGTGGGAAAGCCTGCTGACCAGTGAGATGTTCGGCTGGACTCTTGCCCTTATTGGACTTGGCAGACTCCCCAGAACGATTGGTATCCATACTGCACATCTCCCAAGGGTGGTCTGACCATCCATGGAGGACTGACGGCTGACAAGGGCACCACATGTACTGATGTGACCTCTGACTTCTCACCCACGGAGGGGCAGGGTATGGACTCACATAACAGTCTAGAGGGCTTCAAGCCCAGAGAGGCCCTCCTCACAGAGGTTCAGAGATGTGCTGAGTTTAAAAGAGGCAAATATCCCTTATGTACTAGGAGCATAAGCTCTCAAGATGTCCACTTGGAGGGCTTGATTTGTTTCTCCAGAAATCAGAATCACAAATACGAAGTTCAAAAAAGATAGAAAAGGGTAGAAAATATGAAATTCAAAAAGGCTGGCAGAAAGAGAGAGAGAGTCAGAGAGAGACACACACACACACACACAGATATGGCTGGGATCCTCCTAAAGGAGTTTCTACCATGAGATGTTTGCAAAGGTTATATGCAGCTTTAGCAGAGGATCAGGATGCAGGTGAGGCTCGGGGACTAAGCTAATTGGAGAGTGCCTCACACAGTGCCACAGAGAGACACTCCTGTTTCCTTAATTTCTGCATGCTGCCTCTCCTTGGCCAATGTATCTGCTAGCCAGAGAGAAAGAAAACCATGGTAACAGCAGTCTATGGATGTCAGCCTTCTGGGGCACAGAGCAGTGGAGAGAAGGGAATAGGATTTATCTGGGTGGACAAAGAGAATAAACAATCCTCCACTTTTTCCACAGGCAGCATCTACTGTTGGTTTGCTCAGATGAAGGACATTTTGTGCAACATAGCCACCTTATCACTGAAAGGTGAAATAAATTTGGCCATAGTTCTGCCTGGAAGCTAAATTATAACCTTAGTGGCCAGCTGTCAGTTTTGAAACCCAAAGACCCAAAAATGGATGGTTAACGATCCACCGACCAGGGAGTACTTAGGGCTGGTTCACCCTGCTACCCTGACTCCCCCATGGAGACCTTAAATGACAAGGAGAGGCTCTCAGCCCAGATAGAGAGGGGCAGGAACTGGGGAAAGAGAGCATAGGGGGACAAAAGGTGTTAAACTCCCTCAATATCATATATTCCCTGTGTACATATATACATATACATATAAGTTGGTACCTTAATTATTAAAATAATTACTGATAATAACAATACTGTTTCCAGATATATTTAAGTTGAAATAATTACTGATAATAACAATACTCATCAATTCATTCAACAAATAGTTCTTGACAATTCTGTGTGCCAGCCACACAACAACGATCAAAAGATGTAATATCCTTGCCTTCACTGAAAGAACTTCCCTGATACCTCAGTTGGTAAAGAATCCGCCTGCAATGCAGGAGATCCGGTTCAATTCCTGGGTTGAAAGCTTACATTATAATTAAGATTTATTGATTTCTCAGGTCCTGTGCCAAACATTTCAATAATGCTGTGGAGTAGGTACTCTTAGCTAGTCTTTCAGCTAAAGAACATAATTTAAATAACTTCAACAATTTGCCTAAGATAAAACACACTACTGCAGTGGGTAGCCTATCCCTTCTCCAGGGGATCTTCCTGACCCAGGAATTGAACTGGGGTCTCCTGCATTGCAGGCAGATTCTTTATCCACTGAACCATGAGAGAAGCCCATATTTTGCAAAAATGGATTTCAAATCCAAGCAGAGCTTCACCTAAAATCAGTGCTCTTAAATACTATGTTACTATTTATATTCAAATTAGCTAAAACTATAGCTGAATACATGGTCATAGAATATCCACATGACTACTGAGTATTTAAGTTTTATTTAATAAATGAATAAAAGTGTTTAATGAAATCATTTATTTAATAAATTGTCATTCCTCAGAGTCAATCATTCACCTGAATATTAAATTATAGAACTCATTTTGTATTGCCTTTGATAGATTCTTTCTGTACTTTGTAAATTTCCATGTGGCCATGTATGACAATGTATGACAACATAGATAATTTTTCAATTCAACTTGGAAAAGACACATATTTACTAAAGTTTTGTGAAGATAAGAGATAATATCATATATCACACACTTGCTAAAAATAAACCTCTTGTTTCCCAAATTTCACCTAACTACTGTTAGATTTATCACCCCAGTATCAGTGTCTTCTCTCTCACAGGTTCCCCCAACCCTCTCCCAGGCCACTCTACATCCTCAGAATTTCCCTAGTCCTTTATAGCCTCTCGCCAAAATTTGGTTTGCCAGTCTACCTATTAATAATAGGACTCATTCAAGCAATGAGATTTCAGCAAAGCAGATATGCTTGACAGCCACTCTCTGTGTCTCTGGCTAGTTTCATCTTAACACATTACATTTTACAAATATTTTTACAGTTTGAATTTTATATTTAGTACTTTTTAATAGCTTGACAATTATATATCATATTTTAAAATCATTTTATTTCAATGGGAATTTTAAACAGTGAAAAATGTAAAAAAGAATGTTCTATAATTGCATCCATGCTCAAGAATTAACCAGAATTAAAATTCAGAAATATATAGTGACCATGTTTCCACATGATTAAATACTTTACAAATCACACAATCTTTTACTGAGTTAACATATATTCATTGATTTATTAAAATATATTTTTAGACCTCTACTTATGTGCTCTTAACATGTGTATGGTGTTTTGAGAAATTATAGAGTAAATAATAATTTTTAAACAAAATTTTAGCCGTATACCTTTATATTGATCATTTGTGATTTAGTACATTAGCTTTAGATTTTATGCCGCTGCTGTGCCGGCTGCTAAGTCACTTCAGTTGTGTCTGACTCTTTGCAATCCTATGGACTGTAGCCCTTCCCTCCAGGCTCCTCTGTCCATTGAATTCTCCAGGCAAGAATACTGGAGCGGGTTGCCACTTTCTCCTCCAGGGGATCTTGCCCACCCAGGGATGGAATCTATATCTCCTGCGGCTCCTGCTTGCAGACAAATTCCTTACCACTGGGCCACGGAGAGACTCTTAGAGTTTATAGAGCTAATCAAATGAAAATATGAAGATAGAGTATGGAAAAACCATTTTAATACATGTTTAAAAACATGGTTATATAATTAAGAACCAAAATATTTATTTTTGTTACAGATTTAATTTTTTATTAAAACAGTAAAACTAGTCTCTGAAATACGTACCTCTGAAATGAAAGTCATCTTTGAAAAACATTGTCATTTTTGTTGAGAACATGTATGCTTGGGGAAAACATAATTGTTTTGTTTTGTTTCTAGGCAGCAAATTATGCTCAGAGACTGAGATTGTCTTTGACAATTTATGTAACACAGGTTCACTGCAGGAGATAGAGTAATTTCATAATCCAGTAGCATACAGGATACTGTCTCTTAAAAAGCCAATAAAGAAATAAAAGAGTTAAAATCAATACTGGAGTAATGACACTATAGTTCCAGACAAGAGGGAGACCAATAAAGTCCAAACTTAGTTGAGCTGCACCTTTCTGCAGCAGGCCCTCCAGAGAGTGGGCTTAGTCGACCACAAGCAGATGCCCAGTTGCCAGGGCAAAATGTTGGTAGACCACGTTGCTAAGGAAGGTAGAAGCTATACTGGAGGACAGGGCACGTTGCTAGGAAAGGAAGACACCTATATTGGCAGCCAAAGCGATCTCTTTAGGATGCTACAGGCAGACAAAGAGTCATTTCATCCAGGTGGGAGCTTATCCTCACCCCTACCCCACTCTTACCCACCCCTCAACACAAAGTCTTCAGAGAATTATTTAGTACCTCAAAGAGCTACCTTGCCCAGACTGAACGCTCTGGAGATACTGTTCACATCTCTTGGTATTTAAAGCTTAAATGTTCTCCAGTCATAGTCGCTCCTCCTTGTGTTCTTACGGATAAGCACCCAGCAGTGCCAGTCAATAGCAGAATTAATGTATGCTTGAGAATTCCATGGACTGAAGAGCCTGGCAGATTACAGTCCATGGGGTCGCAGAGTGGGACATGACTGAGTGACTAACAGGACTTCTATGACAGTCACAGATACCAATGATAACATCTTGACACAGCTTCCTCAATGTGAACAACTTCACTCTCAGAGCAAAACAGCTTCATTCTTAGATCAAAACCAGTGGGTCTGAAATCATATCTAATGAATAAACAACAGTAATTCTCAAAACTCACAAAAAATACCACATCTTATGATGAAGTGAAAGTGTTAGTCACTCAGTCATGTCTGACTCTTTGAGACCCCACGGACTGTGGCCTGCCAAGCTCCATAGAATTCTCCAGGCAAGAACGTTGGAGTGGATTGCCATTCTATTTAGATCTTCCTAATCCAGTGTTCCTGATCATGACATTGTGCAGGAGACAGGGATCAAGACCATCTCCATGGAAAAGAAATGCAAAAAAGCAAAATGGCTGTCTGGGGAGGCCTTACAAATAGCTGTGAAAAGAAGAGAGGGGAAAAGCAAAGGAGAAAAGGAAAGATATAAGCATCTGAATGCAGAATTCCAAAGAATAGCAAGAAGAGATAAGAAAGCCTTCTTTAGCGATCAATGCAAAGAAACAGAGGAAAAGAACAGAATGGGAAAAACTAGAGATCTCTTCAAGAAAATTAGAGATACCAAGGGAACATTTCATGCAAAGATGGGCTCGATATAGGACAGAAATGGTCTGGACCTAACAGAAGCAGAAGATATTAAGAAGAGGTGGCAAGAATACATGGAAGAACTGTACAAAAAAGATCTTCATGATGCAGATACTCATGATGAGGTGATCACTAATCTAGAGCCAGACATCTTGGAATCTGAAGTCGAGTGGGCCTTAGAAAGCATCACTACAAACAAAGCTAGTGGAGGTGATGGAATTCCAGTGGAGCTGTTCCAAATCCTCAAAGATGATGCTGTGAAAGTGCTGCACTCAATATGCTAGCAAATTTGGAAAACTCATCACTTATTATCAGAGAAATGCAAATCAAGACCACAATGAGGTATCATTTCACACCAGTCAGAATGGCTGCAATCCAAAAGTCTACAAGCAATAAATGCTGGAGAGGATGTGGAGAAAAGGGAACCCTCTTACACTGCTGGTGGGAATGCAAACTAGTACAGCCACTATGGAAAACAGTGTGGAGATTCCTTAAAAAATTGCAAATAGAACTGCCTTATGATCCAGCAATCCCACTGTTGGGCATACACACCGAGGAAACCAGAATTGAAAGAGACACATGTACCCCAATGTTCATTGCAGCACTGTTTATAATAGCCAGGACATGGAAACAACCTAGATGTCCATCAGCAGATGAATGGATAAGAAAGCTGTGGTACATATACACAATGGAGTACTACTCAGCCCTTAAAAAGAATAAATTTGACTCAGTTCTAATGAGATGGATGAAATTGGAGCCGATTATACAGAGTGAAGTAAGCCAGAAAGAAAAACACCAATACAGTATACTGACACATATATATGGAATTTAGAAGGATAGTAATGAAGACCCTCTATGTCAGACAACAAAAGAGACTCAGAGGTATAGATTTGGGAGAACGGCATTGAAACATGTATACTATCTTGTAAGAATGAAGCGCCGGTCTATGTTCAATACAGGATGCAGGACACATGGGGCGGGTGCACGGGATGATTCAGGGAGAGGATGTGGGGTGGGAGGTGGGAGGGGGCTTTGGCATTGGGAGATTGTGTTCATCTGTGGCTGATTCATGTCAATGTATGGCAAAACAAATACAGTATTGTAATTTAAAAAATAAATAAATTTAATAAAAAAAAAAAAAAAAAAAAACTCAGCAGTGGCCACAGGACTGGAAAAGGTCAGTTTTCATTCCAATTCCAAACAAAGGCAATGCCAAAGAATGCTCAAACTACCGCACAATTGCACTCATCTCACATGCTAGTAAAGTAATGCTCAAAATTCTCCAAGCCAGGCTTCAGCAATACGTGAACCGTGAACTCCCTGATGTTCAAGCTGGTTTTAGAAAAGGCAGAGGAACCAGAGATCAAAATGCCAACATCCGCTGGATCATGGAAAAAGCAAGAGAGTTCCAGAAAAACATCTATTTCTGCTTTATTGACTATGCCAAAGCCTTTGACTGTGTGGATCACAATGAACTGTGGAAAATTCTGAAAGAGATGGGAATACCAGACCACTTGACCTGCCTCTTGAGAACTCTGTATGCAAGTCAGGAAGCAACAGTTAGAACTGGACATGGAACAACAGACTGGTTCCACATAGGAAAAAGAGTACGTCAAGGCTGAATACTGTCACCCTGCTTATTTAACTTATATGCAGAGTACATCATGAGAAACGTTGGACTGGAAGAAACACAAGTTGGAATCAAGATTGCCGGGAGAAATATCAATAACCTCAGATATGCAGATGACACCATCCTTATGGCAGGAAGTGAAGAGGAACTAAAAAGCCTCTTGATTAAAGTGAAAGAAGAGAGTGAAAAAGTTGGCTTAAAGCTAAACATTCAGAAAATGAAGATTATGGCATCCGGTCCCATCACTTCATGGGAAATAGATGGGGAAACAGTTGAAACAGTGCCAGACTTTATTTTTGGGGGCTCCAAAATCACTGCAGATGGTGACTGCAGCCATGAAATTAAAAGACGCTTACTCCCTGGAAGAAAAGTTATGACCAACCTAGATAGCATATTCAAAAGCAGAGACATTACTTTGCCGACTAAGGTCTGTCTAGTCAAGGCTAGAATTGACTGAACTGATCCAGCGATGGAACCCGGTCTCCTGCACTGCAGGCTGATTCTTTACCGTCTGAATCCCCAGGGAAGCCCTTATGATAAAGTCAGTTCAGTTCAGTCACTCAGTCATGTCTGACTCTTCGTGACCCCATGAATTGCAGCACGCCAGGCCTCCCTGTCCATCACCATCTCCCGGAGTTCACTCAGACTCACGTTCATTGAGTCAGTGATGCCATCCAGCCATCTCATCCTTGGTCGTCCCCTTCTCCCCCTGCTCCCAATCCTTCCCAGCATCAGAGTCTTTCCCAATGAGTCAACACTTTGCATGAGGTGGCCAAAGTACTGGAGTTTCAGCTTTAGCATCATTCCTTCCAAAGAATTCCCAGGGCTGATCTCCTTCAGAATGGACTGGTTGCATGTCCTTGCAGTCCAAGGGACTCTCAAGAGTCTTCTCCAACACAACAGTTCAAAAGCATAAATTCTTCGGTGCTCAGCTTTCTTCACAGTCCAACTCTCACATCCATACATGACCACTGGAAAAACCATAGCCTTGACTAGATGGACCTTAGTCGGCAAAGTAATGTCTCTGCTTTTGAATATGCTATCTAGGTTGATCATAACTTTTCTTCCAAGGACTAAGCGTCTTTTAATTTCATGGCTGCAGTCACCATCTGCAGTGATTTTGGAGCCCCCAAAATTAAAGTCTGACACTGTTTCCACTGTTTCTCCATCTATTTCCCATGAAGAGATGGGACCGGATGCCATGATCTTTGTTTTCTGAATGTTGAGCTTTAAACCAACTTTTTGCTTTCCTCTTTCACTTTCATCAAGAGGCTTTTAGTTCCTTTTCACTTTCTGCCATAAGGGTGGTGTCATCTGCATATCTGAGGTTACTGATATTTCTCCCGGCAATCTTCATTCCAGCTTGTGTTTCTTCTAGTCCAGCATTTTTCATGATGTACTCTGCATATAAGTTAAATAAACAGGGTGACAGTATACAGCCTTGATGTACTCCTTTTCCTATTTGGAACCAGTCTGTTGTTCCATGTCCAGTTCTAACTGTTGTTTCCTGACCTGCATATAGATTTCTCAAGATGAAGTAGCCAGACACAATTTCTGTCAAGATATTTCCTTTATTCACTTTCTTCTGCTTTTGTCTAGTGGAGATTCACTGCCTAATGGCTAGAAACACTAAAATAATGCAGTCAGTGTAGTGGTCAAAATCATTACACTTGTTAATAACATTTTTAATTTTTTTTTTTCAATATGTTTTCATGTCAGGATGATACAATTCTTCTGAATAGAATTACTTATTTCCTATTAAACCCATAGTGTATATGGTAATACCTTATATCATAATTTTTAATGATCAAGCTTTTTGGGTAGACAAGTTTTTTCTTTTCTGTTTGCTCCAATAAGCACAAGAGGCTGTGGAGTCACATATGTTTTGTTGTTGTTGTTGTTTACTATGTTTCTCCTCTGTTGTTACCATAGAAATGAAGTAGCATCAGAGAGTCATGTCATTTTCAATAAACATGCTTTCTTATTTGTTTGTAACAATGTTTGACAAATGCAGTTTAAGTCTACTCTTCAGATATTCTGGCTTTTCTTTTTAGTTAGGCATTTAGGTTGCTGTGCTGCTGCTTAATATTAACAGCTTCATGATTTTTAGTGTGATAATGGTTGATATAATGGGCTTCAATCTCTTCCAGCCTATTTCTGACACTGATTTTATCTTCCCAACAAAGTGCATCTTAGTTTTTCTTTGTCTCTGTCACTTTTATCTTTGTCTCTATCATATTTAGCTTAGTGTTAGTGGCTCAGTCGTGTCCAACTCTTCACAACCCCATGGACTGTAGCCCACCAGGCTCCTCTGAAATAGCCAAATTTAGAATAATGATATTTTGAACTGTGGTGTTGGAGAAGACTCTTGAGAGTCCCTTAGACTGCAAGGAGATCCAACCAGTGCATTCTGAAGGAGATCAGCCCTGGGAATTCTTTGGAAGGAATGATACTAAAGCTGAAACTCCAGTACTTTGGCCACCTCATGCGAAGAGTTGACTTATTGGAAAAGACTTTGATGCTGGGAGGGATTGGGGGCAGGAGGAGAAGGGGACAACAGAGGATGAGATGGCTGGATGGCATCACTGACTTGATGGATGTGAGTCTGAGTGAACTCCGGGAATTGGTGATGGACAGGGAGGCCTGGAGTGCTGCAATTCATGGGGTCACAAAGAGTCGGACACGACTGAGCTACTGAACTGACTGAACTAACTGACAATTTATATCTAGTTTATTATTTTAAAAGAACAAAATAGATTTCTCTTGTTATTTGACTAATGCTAAATATTCTTCACAATGTTGTGCAGGAAGAAAGAAGAATGGCGATTCAGTTATGTGTTTATTTGTTGTTCTAGACTAAAGACTCCACTGCTGTGACAAAACAGCTCCCACTGCATTAGGTTATATACTACTGAAAACAGAGAGATAGGATCAGGATCCTTGTATTAAATTGGAGGAAATTAATTTCATTTCCAAGCTCTTGAAAGTCTTTACATGAATTACCTCATTAGATTCTTATAGCTAAGCTATGAGTTCAGTCCTGTTACATACTAAGTTACAGCATGAAAAAGTGTTTAAATAGGTATAGTATCTTGCCCTAAGGTACAGCTTGTTAGTAGTAGTTGTTTTTGAATCTTGGTATTTACTGCTGCTAGAGTTTAGTTCAGTCGCACAGTTGTGTCTGACTCTTTGCCACCCCATGAATCACAGCACGCCAGGCCTCTCTGTCCATCACCAACTCCCAGAGTTCACTCCGACTCACATCCATCGAGTCAGTGATGCCATCCAGCCATCTCGTCCTCTGTCGTCCCCTTCTCCTCCTGCCCCCAATCCCTCCCAGCATCAGAGTCTTTTCCAATGAGTCAACTCTTCGCATGAGGTGGCCAAAGTACTGGAGTTTCAGCTTTAGCATCATTCCTTCCAAAGGAATCCTAGGGCTGATCTCCTTTAGAATGGACTGGTTGGATTTCCTTGCAGTCCAAGGGACTCTCAAGAGTCTTCTCCAACACCACAGTTCAAAAGTATCAATTCTTCGGCTGCTAGAGTACACATGTTTAAATTAATCATTACCCTAGAGTCTAGGTAATGATTAGTACTGACGAAGGACAGCTCATGCAAAGTCATTAAGGTCAAGACAGAAAAGAGACCATGAGGTGTCTGGGGAACTGGGAATGGCTTAAAATGATAAGTGTGATAGTTAATGAGCAGGAGGCCAATGATAGAGTTCCTTTGTCTGCTTGATGACTGTCTTACTCCATTCAGGCTGCTATTTGGAAAGCTTATAAACAACTGAATTTTTTTTAAACAATTTTAGAGGTTGGAAGTCCAAGATCATGATGCCAGCATGGTCAGGTGATGGTCTTCTTCCTGGTTCATTGTTGTTGTTCAGTCACTCGGTCACGTCTGACTCTTTGCAATCCCATGGACTGCAGCACACCAGGCTTCCCTGTCCTTCACCATCTCCCAGAGTTTTCTCAAACTCATGACCATTGAGTTTGTGATGCCACTCAACCATCTTGTCCTCTGTCCTCCCTTTCTCTTCCTGCCTTCAATCTTTCCAGCATCGGGGTCTTTTCCAATGATTTGGCCCTTTGCATCAGGTAGCCAGAATATTGGAGCTTCAGCTTCAGCATCAGTCCTTCCAGTGAATATTCAGGACTGATTATCTTTAGGATTGACTGATTTCCTTGCAATCCAAGGTAGTCTCAATAGTCTTCTCCAGCACCACATTTTGAAGGCATCAGTTCTTTGGTGCTCGGCCTTCTTTGTGGTTCAACTCTTATATCCATACATGACTACCTGAAAAAAAATATATATATATATATATTTTGACTTTGACTCTATGGAACTTTGTTAGCGAAGTAATGTCTCTGCTTTTTAATACGATACCCTGAAGAAGGAAATGGCAACCCACTCCAATATTCTTGCTTGGGAACTCCCAGACATGACTTAGTGATTAAACAATGAGTGAGCAGAAAAGTTTAAATGTGAAACGATAGGTTGACACTATTGAAAAATAAAAAGAAACAGACGTAAGAGAGTAATGTAACACAACAATGATATTCAAAAAGCAGAAAAAGTATAATCCTAGAAAAAGAATTATTCCCAAATAGTACAAGAAGTTAGTCATAATTTTCTTTAATACTAGTAAGAAATTTCAAGTCATGGCAAAAATGAAATTAAAAGGGAGAAATTGGCAACAATGAGCTGACAAAATTCTTATGAAAATAGGAAAAAATAAAGCCATTGCTAAAGTGAAACATTATTAGAAGCATCAGGAATCAGAATGGATGGTGCAGAAGAAAAAAGGTCTGATATCAGGATATAGAATAGAACAGAGGAAAAAAAACCCACAAAGAAATAAAAACTACTAGAGGAAGGCAACAGATAAGAAAAGGAGAGAACAAAGCACTAACCTGTGGGTTGTTGTAACTCCGACCACAGTTCTCAACTGGAAATGTCATTTTTACAAGGGGAAAATATCAGGTTGGTTTTAAAATTCTTTTCTGTAATTTTTAGTGTCAAAGGGCATACTAATTTACCACAAACTCAGTAGATTAAACAACAGAAATTTATTGTCTCATAGTCTGGAGACTATAAGTTGGAGATAAAGGGGTTGGCAATTTTGGTTCCTTTTGAGGGCTGTGAGGTAGAATCTATTCTAGGCCTTTCTTCTAGCTTCTAATAGTTTGTTGTCAATCTTTGGTGCTCCTTAGTGTAATAGGATTCTCCAGAGAAATGGAACCAATACCATGGGTGGATGGATAATGACAGATCGACAGACAGATTTATTATAAAGAATTAGTTGATGTGATTATGGAGGCTGAGCAGTCCCAAGACCTGCAGTCAGCAAGCTGGAGATCCTGAGTCCAAAGGCCTGAGAAAGTAGGAGAGCTGATGGTCTAATTTTACAGTCTGAAAGTCAGTAGGCTCAGGCTGGAGAATCAAGAACAGCTGATGATTCAGTCCAAATCTGAAGGTCAGAAAAAAATCAGTGTCTCAGCTCAGTCAAGGTAGAAGGGGCTCTCTGTCTCTCTTTTTTTCTTTTATGAGGAATTCCCTCTTACTCATAGGAGGGTCAACAGTTTTGTTCTATTCAAGCCAACCCCTGATTAGATTATGGCCACCTGGATTATGAAAGGCAACCTGCATTACTAAGTCTACCAAATTTAAATGTTAATCTCATCCAAAAAACAGACACACCTTCACAGACACACCCAGAATAAAGTTTGACCAAATATCTGGGTACCCCGTAGTTCAGAAAAGTTTGATATGTAAAATTAACCATTGCCCTTAGCTTCTGTTGCATCACTCTGATCTCTGCTTTCATCTCCACATGATACTCTCCATGTGTACATATACGTATCCAAAGTTACCCCTTTTATAAGGCACCAAGTCATATCAGATTAGAGGGCCACCTCAGTCCAGAATGACCTCATTTTAATCAATTACACCTGAAACAACCTTATTTCCAAATAAGGTCACAGTCTAAGGTACTGGGGGTTTGGATTTCAACACATGAATTGGGTGGGGGCAAAATTAAACCTATCACAGAAGGCATATCAGTGACTTTTCTCAAAATTAGGAGAAAGTGTAAAGCTTTCTAAGTAGGGTCTTGAGTTGTACAACTCCAGAGGACACAATCTCAGAGACTGCAAGGTGAGTTGTGTTTCTGGAGGCACCATGCACACCTCATCCTAGGTGACAAATGCCCCCTGGAGTTACATACATGGGCATTCTCCTATTTTGCAGGCAACAGGAAATCTCAAACATGCACTGACACAGAAAACACAGGTACCCGTGAACCCGGCCTGCAAAACAAAATCAACCACGACCTAAAGGAAAATGATTTAGGACTGAATGAACAATTATATTAAAAGGACAGTGGTACAGTGGTTGGAATTCTGTGGAGTAAAAACTACCCTTTAGCCCCTTGCGGCCTGAGGCGGCAGGTGCGCTGGTCCCCCCAGCCCGGTGCGCTCCCGGGCAGCGGTTCTGCATGGCGCCTTGCCTCGTCCAGTGCCTAGCAGCCGCCTTAGAACTAGTGTGGGCCAGGGGAATCAAAAAAAAAACAACAAAACAAACAAACAAAAACTACCCTTTACTTTATAAAAGTATATACTGTTCAAATATTTTTAGATTATGCTCATTTTATAGTCAAAATCCAATTTTAAAATGTCATTTTGTTTTATTTTCTACTAAAAACCCAATTTTTAAGTCACTTTGTTCAGTTCTTATTTGAGCTAATGATAGTAAATACAAGTCTATAATTCAACACTATTACTGTTTCCTTCTGTTGTTGTTAGTCACGCAGTTGTGTCCAACTCTTTGTGACCCCGTGGACTGTAGCCTGGCAGGTTCCTCTGTCCATGGGATTCTCCAGGCAAGAATACTGGAGTGGGTTGCCATTTCTTTCTCCATTGTTTCCTTTGAACAACATCAAATATCACCCTAACAATTTATATTTGTATACTGCTATAGAATTAAAAAATAATTTTACAGCATCATTCTATTAATTCTCACAGCAACCTAATTTCATTGGAGCATGTATGTTATCTCTGTTTAAAATATCTTGCCTCGGGCTTCCCTGGTGGCTCAATGGTAAAGAATCTGCCTGCCAATGCAGGGGACACAGATTCAGTCTCTGGTATAGGGAGACCCCACATGCCATGGGACGGCTGAGCCCGTGTGCCACAGCTACTGAGCCTTGTGCTCTAGAGCGCAGGAGCCACAACCACTGAGCCCATATGCCACAACTACTGAAGCCAGCACACTCTAGAGCCTGTGCCCCCAACAAGAGAAGTCACCACAACAAGAGGCCCATGCACTGCAACTATTTAGCAGCAAAGACTCAGCACAGCCAAAAATAAATCAATAAAATTATTTAAAAAATAATAGTGTTAGGAAAAAAAAAAGAAGCTGGCTTTATATAGCTTACCTCAGATCATCTGGCTATAAGACATGAACTCAAAATCCACTTGGTACATAATTCATTAAAATATGTTTAAAATATTTTTCTGAATGTATGACTGTGAAATTCTTGGATAAAATAGAAAATTTTGGCTAAAAGAATATCCAGAAGAGTATCTCCAGATGCTAGATGTGGGTGTGGGTGGACATCAGTATATAAAAGTTAACTTTAAATCAACATCCAAACATTCTCTCTTCTTTGAGTCTTTTTCTTGGTTTGGTTTTACCACGTTTTTACTTCTGTTGAATTATAACCTCATTTCAAAAAGTGGAACAATTTGAATAAACTCATGTTTGTTAAAGAACTGTCCATCTTTGAAATAAAATTAAATTGTCTTTAAATATGAACTTTACACAATCCTGAATCTATCTCTCCCCTGTGAATACCAAGGAAACAGTGCCTTAAATTCGGTTTTTAAATTATTTTGCCATTTTCCAGGATGTTTAAATAGTAAGATACAGGTAACTGAGGATTAAGATATAAATTCAGGGCAAAGAAATGAAGATTAGAAAGGTGGGATTTGCTAGACAGGCTAGTGGGATGGATCTTTTGTGCTGTACAAATGGTGTTGGTGGGGACCTAAATTCACTGTTGTCATGGAGACCTTTGCACCTGGCTGATATCTATTTCTGCTTTATTGACTATGCCAAAGCCTTTGACTGTGTGGATCACAATAAACTGTGGAAAATTCTGAAAGAGATGGGAATACCAGACCACCTGACCTGCCTCTTGAGAAATCTATATGCAGGTCAGGAAGCAACAGTTAGAACTGGACATGGAACAACAGACTGGTTCCAAATAGAAAAAGGAGTACGTCAAGGCTGTATTGTCACCCTGCTTATTTAACTTCTATGCAGAGTACATCATGAGAAATGCTGGGCTGGAAGAAACACAAGCTGGAATCAAGATTGCCAGGAGAAATATCAATAACCTCAGATATGCAGATGACACCACCCTTATGGCAGAAAGTGAAGAGGAACTAAAAAGCCTCTTGACGAAAGTGAAAGAGGAGAGTGAAAAGTTGGCTTAAAGTTCAACATTCAGAAAACAAAGATCATGGCATCTGGTCCCATCACTTCATGGCAGATACATGGGGAAACAGTGGAAACAGTGTCAGACTTTATTTTTGGGGCTCCAAAATCACTGCAGATGGTGATTGCAGCCATGAAATTAAAAGACACTTACTCCTTGGAAGGAAAGTTATGATCAACCTAGATAGTATATTCAAAAGCAGAGAGACATTACTTTGCCAACAAGGGTCTGTCTAGTCAAGGCTATGGTTTTTCCTGTGGTCATGTATGGATGTGAGAGTTGGACTGTGAAGAAAGCTGAGCACCGAAGAATTTATGCTTTTGAACTGTGGTGTTGGAGAAGATTCTTGAGAGTCCCTTGGACTGCAAGGAGATCCAGTCCATTCTAAAGGAGATCAGTCCTGGGTGTTCTTCGGAAGGACTGGTGCTAAAGCTGAAACTCCAATACTTTGGCCACCTCATGCGAAGAGCTGACCTATTGGAAAAGACTCTGATGTTGGGAGGGATTGGGGGCAGGAGGAGAAGGGGATGACAGAGGATGAGATGGCTGGTTGGCATCACCAACTCGATGGACATGAGTTTGGGTGAACTCCGGGAATTGGTGATGGACAGGGAGGCCTGGTGTGCTGATTCATGGGGTTGCAAAGAGCTGGACACAACTGAGCGACTGAACTGAACTGACATCTATTATTTTCTTTATTGAGATGGCAATCACTTAGCTTGTGAGATCTCTGATGCATCTTGCTTCGCTTTCTCTTAAACTGTTTGTGAATGAAAGCAGACATTAAAATATGCTAATACAGTGTCCTGCCTTTGGCAGCTGTTCTTCCACTACATTCGTGATTTGTTAAAGCTCATCTATGGTTCATTTTAGCCATGGTGTTGGGAAGAAGAAGCAGACAAGTAGGATGCCTGAAACTGCTTGCACTTTTGCCTGGGGGACAGGAAAGTGACCTTTCACCTTTGTTTGCCTCGACTATAGTTTTCAAGTGTTTAAATACCATTTCTTTCCAGACAATACAGCAAGGGCAAAAATAAAAGTGAAAGTTATATTATTTGTTTTTTAATGTTGTTATGATGATTTTAGCTTTATTTCAATAATTCAAGCTGAGGGTTATGTGTCGAAAACAGCAATAATTTATTTCTGGCCCCATAGCTGTCAGTTCACCTTAGTCAGTGACTCTCATATTGATAAAGTAAAAGCCAAATAACCAAATTAAACCAAAAGCAGTTTTAAGGAGGATGTGCCATTTCTCATGAGCCAGTTTTATCAAAGAAACATTGTAAATATTTAATAAATGTTTTTAATAAAAATTGACAGGTTATAAATAAATACTTTAGATTTTATGAAAGTTATGATTATCCATGGTTAAATAGCAATTTATAACTCAGCAAGAAGTCATCCAACTAGTGTCAGTATTTAATTTGATATTGCTTTGTTATACAGCATTTGGGGCTACATTAAAGAAAACCAATTTTCTCTTCTGCATTACTGTATCAGAAGCAGAAAAAGCATCTTTCCTGTCTGTATCTGCATCTATTGTTTCAATATCAAGAATATGGTATTGTTGCAGGAAGGGGAACCCCTTCCAGGGCCTGAACGTGGGCTTTTGTCTAACACTTAGAAATGAATTGTCAGAGGAGATACATGTGCTGACAAAGCAAGAGGTTTTATTGGGAAGGGGCACCCAGGCAGAGAGCAGGAGGGTAAGGGAATCCAGGAGAACTGCTCTGCCCGGTGGCTTTCAGTCTCAGGTTTTATGATGATGGGATTAGTTTCTGGGTTGTCTTTAGCCAATCATTCTGACTCAGAGTCCTTCCTGGTGGTGCAGCTTAGTTCAGCCAAGATGGATGCCAGTGAGAAGGATTCTGGGAGGTGGCTGGACACGTGGTGTCACTTTTGACCTTTCCTGAACTCTCCTTGTTGGTGGGGGCTTATTAGTTCTGTGTTCCTTACCAGGACTTCCTGTCATAAAACAACTCATGCAAATGGTGACTATGGTACCTGGCCAGGGTGGGTGGTTTCATTCAGTGTACTTCCCCTAACAGCATGCAGTTGTTTTGCTTAGCGGACCTTCAACATAAATGCAAGTAAGTCAGGTCCCACAGCAGCATAATGACTTGTAGTCAAATATAGGTGTGACAAAGAGAACTTTTAACACATCAAAGCAGATTCTTGCTTTTGTCCATAAAAAGGAAACTTTTACAAGCAAATATCTAACTGTTGGTCACAGCAGAAAGCCAGACTTTTTCTTTTTTTTGGTAGCTAAATTAGTCCCTGACAATAACTCTCTATAGAAAATAGTATTTTATATATTACTTTGGTAAATCTAAGTCCCATAAGTCATAGGGTAAAATTGAGGACCTTAAGACAAAGTTATATACTCAATAATGTAACTGTGTCACGTTCTTCAATAGCCAATGCCTACAAAATATTAATAAAATTACTCTTCTTTGCACACCCATATCACCAAGGCATAATTACTTACCCACTCTTATTTGCTGGAGTTCAGCTCACTCAAAGACTTATCACTGGAACTTCCAAAGTGGTCTAGTGGTTAAGAATCTGCCTGCCAATTCAGGGAAACAGGTTCAGTCCCTGGTCTGGGGACATCCCACATGGTACAGATCCTAACTACTGAGCCCACACTGTAGAGTCTGTGGGCCTCAACAAGAGAAGCCTGTTTGCAGGCAGCTAGGGAAGCCAGAGCATGGCAAGGAAGACCCAGCACAGCCAAAATAAAAAATAAATACAGAAGTATACTTTTTAAGAGTGTTTCCATTAAGTATTTCTGAGCACTGAGAGTGGGACCTGCTCACCTGTGCTCTGGAACATGCTGCTTCGTGGCTTGCCTGGACTTCTATGTCCCCAGGCCTCTGGTGCTGTTGATAAGGCAGAGAGGTACCTGATCTTCTGAGAACAGCTGTCATTCCTCCACTGTGGATGGTCACTCATCCTCCTGTTCCAAGTTGTGGGACAAGTCGCTGCTCTGTTGAGTTTCTCATAGCACACATTTCAGGGAGGGAGCTGAGTGTTATAAAGACCTTGATAGCGGCTTAGGGAAGACCCTCATGAAGAAAATGGCTTATATTCACTCCCAGACATGGCTGCTCACTGACCACCAGCCCGGTTCAAGCAGCCCAGTTCAGCCTTGAAGTGGGGAACACTGGCATGCCACATCACCACACCCCAGAACCCAGAACCCTTCACCACAGAAAAAGAAGGAATTCTTTCCCCCTGAAAACAACTCCTTTTCTGCCTCTGGATGATGGAGCTAATACATTCATTTTCCTTAGAGGGAACCCCATGCCCATCTCCACAGAATGGACTCTGGATGCTACGGCCTAAACAAGACCATTCACAATACACAGCATTTGGCCAATGTTTGGCCTATTCTCAATTTAAATTACACCACAAAGTGTTCCTATAGTCCAGCTCTGTAGTCCAGTGCTGTCTATTGTGATGGTCTTGTTCAGGCCAGGTTACCTGGGATCAATGCAATCTAATTTTTAGCCACAGGTTTTCCTTTAGTGACAAGTCAAGGTAAGATCAGACTTCTTATGCTCCCCAATTTTCTGAAAACTGTTCAGAATATTTATGGACATCTTTCAAACTCAACAATGATCTCAGGCATAGGACGCATTTTGTCTATGTGTGACTCCGCCGAGGTATAATCTATTTTTAAATACACCAATTTATATTACTAAACAACACAAAATCTTGTCTGCAGTACCTTCTGGATTCATACTTGCCTACTGTCTGAATGACTGATAAGACTCACCAAATTGATCCCACCCTAAAAAAGGAAGGCCTCTGTAAAATCAAATTCCATTTGTCAATGTAAAATGCTGGAACTGTAATCTTTATAAATGTGGCATTCCAGCTTAAAAATTCCAAAATACCAGCCTTAACAGGCCCCTCATTCGTGACAGAACCATAAAGTTATAATTATTTCAGAATATAAGCCAGTCATATCAGAAGACTGACTGTGTGCTTCAAAGGGAACTTTAACAAGAGTGAGCAACCTAAAAATGTGTCTATAAACTTAGTTTTGTTGCAGTAGTTGATTTTGGATATCTAAGTGAATTTTTATAAGTTTATACTATCAGATCAAATATTTGATCGTTTTATGGAAAAAATGGCCTTTTAAAGTTTTGTCATATATTTCTTAAGTACTGTAAATTAAATATTTTCTATTTTATTTGTTTCAAGAAAGCAACCAAATGGAAACTTCTATTTATAATAAGGAAACTAGCTTCACTCTCTTTCAGGTCATTCGTTTCATTTAATGCAATTTTAATCAAGGTTCTTTTTTACTCACATCTATTTTGCATAAAAATCTCTTTTTTGCATAAGAATCTTTAAAAAAATGTTTTTACTAATCTCTGAGATAGTGAACTGAAAGTTCATTAGTACTTACTCATTGGTATGCTGGTAAATAGTTGCCAACTGGCGCTCTCTCTCTCTCTCTCTCTCTCTCTCTCTATATATATATATATATATATATATATGTATGTATGTATGTATATATATATATGTATGTATGTATATGTATGTATATATATATATATGTGTATATATATATATATATAGAAGGCCCTGATTTGTAATGTTTGCCAATTTTCATCATATAAATACTTTTACTTTGGTCAATTTCAACCCACCAACATCATGTCACTAAATATACAATCAGTTCCTGGCTATTGTGAAGTGGTATACTCTATACTCTCAAAAACTAGTGTCAACTAGTTCCAGCACATTGCAAGATCCACTCTCTCACTTCCCAGAGTAAAACTGAAAACACTCACAAATATATCAATTTCTGCAAGTAGAGGGTACAGGGTGTGTATATTGTTACTGTTAAGAGATAATCTGGTTTTTTTATGACAGCAATCCTGATCTATTGCTGATTTATGGGACAAGAAACACAGTTTTCTTTGTTCTCTTAAGGTTGTTCAGTCCACACAGAAGAATATCTGCAGATGAGATGGGAAAAAGTATTTTTTCAAAATACTAGTCATTTTTAAGTACACTCTTCCCTTTAAATTGAAGCTATATGCAATGGACATGAGTTTGAGTAGGCTCCAGAAGTTGGTGATGGACAGGGAAGCCTGGCATGCTGTAGTCCATGGGGTCGCAAGGAGCTCGACATGACAGAGCGACTGAACTGAACTGATTTTTCTCTTGTAACAATGGAGTCAGAAAGTGAAACTAAATGGTTTTTAAGTTATTGAAAACATCATCATTCTTTCTAAAAGCATGCTTGAATCTTCAAAAATTGAAAATCAGAGCTACCAAATGACTCAGCAATCCCACTTCTGGGTATAATCCAAACAACTGAAAAGAGGGTCTCAACAAGATATTTGCACACCCATGTTCACAGCAGCATTATTCACCATAGCCAAGGAGAGGAAACCACCCAAATGTCCATCAGTGGATGAATGGATTAAACAAAATGTCATATATCACATAGTGGAATATTACTCAGCCTTTAAAAAGGAAGGAAATCCACTCGCATGCTGCAACATGGATAAAATGTGAAGACAATATGCTAAATGAAATAAACCAGTTGAAAAAAATAAAATACTGTATGATGATTCCACTTATATGGAGTATTTAAAGTAGCCATATTCATAGGAACAGAAAGTAGAATGGTGGTTACCGTGGGCTGGGGGAAGGGACAAATGGAGCATTGTTCAGTGAATATAGAGTTTCAATTTTGCAAGGTAAAAATTCTGGAGATATATTGCACAGCAGTGTGAATATACTTAACACTGGTGAATTGTACATTTAAAAATAGTTAAGAGGACAAAATTTATGAGTTTTTACCACAATTTTTAAAAAGGTGATTGAAATATTATGATTTGTAGTGCTCTAGTTCTTTTTCTAATCCATCAGTCTTCAGGAAGACAAGGTACCAAGTTCATGGAGAGAGTCTGGTCTCTGGAAATTGGGTTGGACACAATTTGGTTGTCATTATGGCTGCACTGTATGGAGGCAAGGGGATATATCTAAAGGAAAAAAAAAAACAAAGTCAAAGTGTCAAGTGGGCCATCACTTGAGCTGTGGATTTTGGGGCTTATACAGAGAGGAAGAAACAGCCAGAAATGGAACAGGACTGAAATAGGAGGAGTCAGAAGACAGCGAATGCTCAAAGTCAAGAGATAACAGAACTTGAAATAATTCTCTTGTAGGCAGTAGGACATTTTACATGATTCCTACCACTGTAATAGGAATATGTGAATTATCCCACACAAAATGAGCACACTTTTATCCCACACACTTAATTCAAGCTCGTTTGAACTCTGGTCTTTATTTTTTGACCCAATAAATTTATTTAGATTATAAATGGGTCAGTGCTAACTAACAACTTTTGAGTTTCATTTTGCATGATTTTGAAAAATGTATTTTCTGTCACATATTTTACAGTGCATTTCGAACTCCCATTATTCATAATTTAATTTATACACTAGAATACATTCATACATTTATTCGTTCATCTTTTAACTCATCAGCCTGTGTTAAGCCCTATGATTGATAAAGATAAGTAAAGTCTTCAATTAATCTACTAGAAGAGACAGACATATACACAAATAATTATTAAATATAGACAAATAGGTGTTTTAAGCTAGTTTTAAAGAATATCACAGAAACCTGCATATTTGAGTGTAAATTATACTCAGAGACTGAATTATCTTCGCCAAAAATTTATTTAACACAGGTTCACTGTGGGGATTATAATAATTTCACAAGCCAATAGAATATAGACCAAAAAAGTCTCTTAATAAGCCAGTGAAGAAATTATATACTCCAAATTAATCACACTATGGTTCCAGGCAACAAGGAGATGAAAGGAATAAAGTCCGAATTTGGCTGAGCTGCACCCTTCTTCTACAAGCTGGATTTTCCACAAGTAGGCTAAGGCAACCAAGGACTGACATTCAGCTGCCCCTGCCCTCTGCGGCTAGGAGGGAAGTTGCCATGGTAGCTGGCAAGAAGATCTCTTTCTAGGGGGTCGCTGCAAGGTTTTCACCATTCCAAGCAAACAGTCCTTCCCTTACCCCATCTCCTCAAGGTTTCCAGAGAACTATTTAGTTCAGCAAAGAGTCGCCTTGCCCAGACTGAACACCCTCAAGTTACTGTTCACACATCTTGGTGAAAGTGAAATGACTTGCGGCCCCATGGACTATAGATAGAGTCCATGGAATTCTGGAGTGGGTAGTTTTTCCCTTCTCCAGGGGATCTTCCCAACCCAGGGATCAAACCCAGGTCTCCCACATTGCAGCTGAGCCACAAGGGCAGCCCACGAATACTCGAATGGGTGGCCTATCCCTTCACCGGGGAACTTCCCAACCCAGGAATCAAACCGGGGTCTCCTGCATTGCAAGCAGATTCTTTACTAACTGAGCTATCAGGGAAGGCCTTGGTATTTAAAGCTTATATGTCCCCAGCCATAGTCCCTCCTCCACGTGTTCTTACCGATAAACTCCCAGCAGTGCTAAAGCTGAACTGGTCAGTGCTTATAGTCAACCACAGATATCAGTGATGACACACTTCCTTAATGTAAACAGCTTCTCTCTTAGATCAAAACAAGTGGGTTGGAAATCATATTAACAAACACGCAGCACTGGAGAGGGAGCTCTTAATTCAAAACAAGTTTATTAAGAAAACCAGGAAAGTGAAGAAGGTTGAAGAATTGGTACAAAACTCAGAAACTGAAACAGAAGAATATGATGACTAGACCATTGGAACTGTGAAAAAATGTGCCAGGTACAGGGAATCAGTTATGGGCTGAGTCAAAATCTGAGTGTTTAGAAACCTGCACTTGATTCTTTAGGCAGGAAGGAAAGTTTCTGAGTCATTTAAAATTGTTCATATTAAGTAGGAATATTATTGGCAACAATTTGATGAATGTATTAGAGGTCAAGGGCAACTATTATGGGCGAGCAAGCTACAAGGCAATCCAAATACAATATCCCAGTTAGAGGCCTATCAGTGTGCTCCAGGTGAAGGATGATGAGAACCCCAACTAGGTTGATGACTATGTGAAAAGATGCAGGACACAGTTCAGTTTTAAGATTTAATAAAAAAAAAAATTTTGGGACAAAGAGTAGCAATTCATTAGATTCAAGGATTTAGAAGTGGAAAATGACTCAGAAATCAACTACTAGCCTCAGTGGCTGACATGGTGGGTATTTATTTAGCTAAAGTAGGGCACAGAGAAGGAGAAACAGTTTTTGAGTTTAAGGTAATAGAGTAAGCTTTGGACAGATTTAAGGTGTTTGGGAGACATCAGTGAGGCAATACCTACCAAGCAGTTAAACAAAGGTGTTATTCATAGAGGGCTTACTGTGTGTTGGGCACTTTGCTAAGCCCTTGACATGCATTATATTGCTTAAAACTTACAATAGCTTTACAAGGCTTCTTTTGTCACCATCTTCCCTGGTAGTTTGGCGGGTCAAGAAACCGCCTGCAATTCAGGAAACCCCAGTTGATTCCGAGGTTGGGAAGATCCCTTGGAGAACGGATAGGCTACCCACTCCAGTATTCTTTGGCTTCCCTGGTGGCTCAGATGGTAAAGAATCTGCCTGTAATGCAGGAAAACTAGATTTGATCCCTGGGTTGGGAAGATCCCCTGGAGGAGGGCATGGCAACCTATTCCAGTATTCTTGCCTAGAGAATCTCCACAAACAGAGGAGCCTGGTGGGCTACGGTCCATGGGGTCACAAGGAGTCGGACACAACTGAGCAACTAAGCACAGCACTCTATTATAGATTTTTTTAAAAAGAGCCTTAGAAAAGTTAAGTAACTTCCTCTGAGCCACACAGCTTGCTAGTACTGAGTCAGTTTATATATACCTAAGCAATCTTAAGAACCTGTCTGTGAATGCAGGAGGCATAAGAGATGCGGGTTTGATCCCTGGGTTGGGAAGATCCCCTGGAAGAGGGCATGGCAACCCACTCCAGTATTCTTGCTAGGACAATCCCATGGACAAAGGAGCCTGGTGAGCTACTGTCTATAGGGTTGCAAAGAGTTGGACACAACTGAAGCGACTTAGCACACACAGCACAGTCTTATTTTGTAGCTCACCGCATTGGCCACTGCCCTGTATCAGCTCCCTAAAATGTAGATCTGGAGCTTGGGGAGAGAATCAGGGCTAACAAAGTAGATTTGGAAGTTTATTCCACAAGCCTGTATTGTACTCTTGCCAAGGTCCAAGCACAGTGCTCTGAGTTGTAAGCACATGAATACTATCAGTATGACTCTAGAGTGGAAATTAAAACAGTGGACTGAATCAATGCGTGTGTGCGATAGGAAGAGAAGAGGCTAAAAGTTGGGCACATGAATAGGTAACACTCAAGAAGAGGGACAATAAGCAAAACAGCCCCTCTGTATCCCTCCGTATCTGTAGGTTCTGCATTCACAATTACAGACCATTTTATATAAAGGTGGATTTTGGTCTCCACAGGGCTCCTGGAATCAATCTTCCTCAGATAGAGGGTTGATTGTATAGTTACTAAGGTTTTGATAAGTTTACAAACTTACAATAATTACACAGACTATTCATTTTTCCTACAAGCATTATATGTGAACTAAGAATTGATTTCACCCTCCTAAATTGTGTGCTGGGCCTTCAGCCTTTTGAGTAGCTCTGTTGTTTGTTGGTTGGTTTTTTTGTGATCAATATTGGGGTACCAGACAATCACAAAATTCTCTAGAAGTTGAAATCGTTTGTGCCAATGAATAGGAAGGGATATCCTTATTCTGCCCCAAATACAGAATGTGCTGTGCTGTGCTCAGTCCCTTCAGTCATATCCCAACTCTTTTGCGACCCTACAGACTGTAACCCACCAGGATCCTCTGTCCATGGGATTTTTCCAGGCAAGAATATTTGAGCATCAATTCTCTGGCGCTCAGTTTTCTTTATGGTCCAACTCTCACATTCATATATGACTACTGGAAAAACCACAGTGATTTGACTAGATGGACCTTTGTCAGCAAGGTAATGTCTCTGCTTTTAATATGCTGTCTAGGTTGGTTATAGCTCTTTTTTTTTTGATAAGAAAATATGTTTCTCACTCTCAATGAGGTGACAGAATTCTCAGACTCTTGCTCCTCTTTATGTTTTGCACTATTTTACATATATATTATTTCTAATTTCCAACTTTTATGATAACATGGAATAGAGGAACAAATAACATGATGGCATAAAGAAGTAACTGGTCAAACTCAGAATGTGGGAGATTCTTTAAGAATACAAATCTCATTCTTTTTTTTTAAATTTTTATTCATTTTTAACTGGAAGGAAAAAAAACTCATTCTAAAACCAAATCAATAAAAAGGGGTGTCAGGAGCAAATGACTGACTGAATGAAAGAGAGGCAAAAAGCAAAGTAACTATGTGGGTGTTATTTGGATCTTCATTTGAACAAAACAAATAAGAGAAATTTGAATATAAACTTGGGACTTACGTGATATTAGGTGATTTCTATTAATTGGCCAGGGAATCACTATTAATTGGGATATGGCATATCCTTAAGATTAAGTGATGCATAACACAGTGGTCATGAGTAAAATAACATAATGTCCTGGATTTGTTTTGAAATACTTTGTCAAAAGAAGCCAAATGTTCATCAGCAGATGAATAGATAAAAAATATGTGGTGTGTATATAGTACGTATGTACGCAGTCAGTCATGTCTGACTCTTTGCAACCCCATGGACAGTAGCCCGCCAGGCTCCTTTGTCCATGGAGATTCTCCAGGCAAGAGTATGGGAGTGGGTTGCCATTTCCTCCTCCAGGGGATCTTCCCCACCCAGGGATCAAACCTGTGTCTCCTGCACTGGCAGCCAGATTCTTTACCACTGAGCCACCTGGGAAGCCCGTATGTATATACAATGGAATATTATTCAACCATGGTAGAAGAAGTTATCTTTCCATTTGTGACAGCATGGATGGCTTTGAGCACATTATGCTAAGTGAGATTAAGCCAGAGAGAGAAAGACAGCTATGGTATGGTATCACTTTTATGTAGAATCTAAATAAGTGAAACTTGTGGAAAACAGTAAAACTGTAGATATGAGGGAATGGAAGAGGGTTAAGAGTGATGGTGTTTAAGGGTAGAAACTTATAACAGGTAGTAAATAAGCCATATAGATTTAATGCACAGTATCATGAATACAAACACCAATATTGTACTATAGTTGTATAATGTGATAAAATACAGTCACATACATTAAAAGTTATAAATGTATATAATCTTAAACTTGGATGATACATGTCAAATTTATTCAATTAAAAATTTTAACTGATTTTCAAAAAAGAAAGAAAAAAATCAAGGGAGAGATAAATGAAACAAGATGGTCAAATGTTGACAATTATTGAATCTGGGGAACAGATACAGGAAGCTCGTTAAACTTAACTTTTAAAAATTATGAATGTTTGAATTTTATAGTAAAAATTAAAATTTAATTGAAAGCAAGTTAATGAATTAAACAGTAATCATGCAATCACCCAGGCTCTCATTTTATTTTTGGCTGCCACTAAGCCCATAGGACACTGGAGCATTAACAAGGACAGGGAAAACTGATTCTCATTTTCTGAGAATCATTTTGAGACTCATAAGGTGTCCATAGACATGTTTCAGGAGAGTCTAAACTCTATGTAATTATACACTAAATTTTATTTGAATTTGTTTCTAGGGAGGTGGTTTATAGGTTTTACTGCATTCTCAAAGTCATTAATGATTCACAAAAAGTTTAAGATATACTACATTAGAGAGTTTACAAAGCCTCTTCCAGGTTTAAAATTCTACAGACCTGAAGGGGATGAGAACATGCCACTCCAAATATGCCACTTTGGCATAAGAATTATTTTGTGTGTGTGTGTGTGTGTGTGTGTGTGTGTGTGTGCGTGCTCAGGTGTGCTCAATTCTTTGCAACTCCATGAACTGTACCCCACCAGGCTCCTCTGTCTATGGGATTTCCCAGGCAAGAATACTGAAGTGGGTTGCCATTTCCTCCTCCAGGGGATCTTCCCTAAACCTGCATCTCCTGCATTGGCAGGTGGATTCTTTACCACTGAGACACTTGGGAACCCCAAGAATTATTTTGAGTTTCAGGCAATTGAGAAAAAGCAAATACAGGAAGAGCTCTTTGCCTTTCTCCTATGTGCCTAAAGCAGGACATAATTTTTCCTTTCGAAGATGTCCCTTCTCCTCTATTACTAGGAGGAGGAAAACAACATGAAACATGGCATTGAGATGAGTCTGCACACACAGAAAAGAATTCCTTACTGAAATACCCTTATCTTTATAATTTCCCATATATTTACCTTCCTCCAATTTAATGCCCCTAGAAGCCCAACATCCCTCCCCAACTTTCCTTTGTCCAGTCACTTCTTCATAATTTATCTCCTTTTGTTTCCATGGTATATAAGCTGTCAAGTCTAACAGCTTCCTGGATTTTTCACTTCCTTTCTGTCAAACCTTTGTGCACATATAATTAAAATAAGTTTGCATGCATTTTCTCCTGTTAATCTTGCTTTTATCAGTTTATTTTCTACATCCCAGTTACAGAACATAAGAGAGTAAAGTTTTTTCCTCTACCAACCCATATAAGAACAAGAAATGTAATTGTCCTATAAGAAAGCCTCCCGCACAGTGGAAAGGACAGTGGAAAGATTTCATGAAAACTCATTTAGAATGCATTTATGTTCTTATCTTACAATAATGCTTAAGTGCCATCAGATATATTTAAATGAAATCACAGATACTAGACCAGTTCAATCACTAACAAATGGCAGTATATCAATGTAATTTTCTCTTTTGTAGATGCTTATCAATGTCACCCAAAAGTCTGTATGGTAAAATCTCACCTTTAAAAGTTTTGTTTCCCAAAAGCTCTTAAGAAGTGGGAAGCATTACAGCAATAAAAATCCCCTGGCTAAATAGGAGAGGGAACTATAATATGTTTAAGTGCCATTATCTTATTGACTGTGAAGAAAAAACATATTCTAGATAAGACTTGAGGTTTCTCTAAGCCAGAAATTGAGATCATGAAGGTGGCAGCTTGTCAATGCAGTTCTATTTGCTATTGTATTGTGCTATTATCCTACCTTTTAAAAAGTAAAGTAATTTTGCAAGATAACTGAAATATGTTGTATAATGGCTTTATTAAAAGCCTGGAGCAGTGCAGCCAATAGTAGCAGCCTGGTTTAAATTCAAAGACAAAATTACTATCCAACTGCCCATCATCTAGTGTTATAGTTGATAATCATGCTTTACACCCTGCATAGACTCCTAGTCATAATTTTCCTGTTCTTGTTTTAGGCAAGCCTGATGATGAACCAGTGCAGAGCAGATAGTGTGTGCATGTATCTGGGTGTATTAGTGAGGGTCATTTATTTGTTAAAAGTCTGTATTAGCTATTGCAACAATAATGCCCCAAACTCAGTGGTCTATGATAGCAAGCATTTATTTGTACATTTACAATTCTGCACATTGCTCATGAGCTAGGGTTTGTCAGTTCTTGCCTAGGGAGCCATGTTGCAGATATGAATTGTCTGGGTTTGGCTCCAGTTGCAGGCTGGATTCAGATCAGCTGTGTGCTGTCATTCTGGGCCTAGGATGAACTGGGCATGCGTTTTGCATGGTGGATCACCAGAACATCAGAGGCACTTACTCACATCACGTACTCTCACATTCCATTGACTGTATCAAATCACTTGGCCAATCTCAAGGCTTTTCAAGTCTTTAAAATGCACCTAAGGACTTACCTGGTGGTCCAGTGGCTAAAACTCTGTGCTTCTGATCCAGGGGGCCCATGTTCGATCCCTGGTCAGGGAACTAGATCCCACGTGCCATAGCTAAGACATGGTGTAGCCAAATTTTTTTTTTAATGCACCAAGCTTTTTCTGCTTCAAAATCTTTGCATATATCATCGCCTCTACTCAATATGGTCTTCCCTGACACCTAACCTAACATGGTCCCCATCACCACTATTATATCACTTTCAGAGCAGCCTATTTCTTCCTTCCCAGTCCATCATAATTTTTACTTTCATGGTTACTTAAGTGATCATATTTACCTTTCACATTAGATCAACAGTGTCATTGACCAAAAAAAGGCTAAGCCACAACCTCTTTTTTTCTCAGCTTTACAGTGGGTGTATTGTATCTAGCCTGTTATTTTTAAAAGGCTGGTTGAATGAATTAAGTGAAAACTATTAGACTCCTGCAGGGAGAATTTCCACTTTTCAAATGTACTGAGTTTGCAAGGTTGGAGACAAACAAGCATGATTGATTCCCAGTTCTATATATTTGTTAAAAGGCCTCTGTTCTTTACAAAATCACTTGACTTTTCTGTGCCTGTGTTTACTAATCCTGTACTCCCTATCTCTGACTGTGCTTTTCAGGATTAAATGAGATTGTGGATTTAAGCTCCTAGCTTGATGCTGTGAGGATGTTGTCTGTCAAAATTCATGACCATTTTTGCTCTCTTCACCCCACTCCCTGACAGCAGAGCCCCAGTCCCATTCTCATACCAAATGGCCAACATTTTAGAGCTTTTGTCATACATTCTGGTTAACGTAGTAGAAATAGTGCTCTTAGATACTATAAGAAAGTAATATGATGTGTGGAACTTGAAACTAATGAACAGTGTCCTAACTGGTACTCTGTTTACATGTCTATTTCACATATGTTTCCCTTGAGCCTGAAATAGATGTAATTTTTACAGGCAAAAAAAGGAATTGTAAAGATTATAGAGATGAAATTCTAAGGGTGAATAGCATCAGCAAGAATAACGCAAAGGAAAGCATGAAGCATGTTTTAAGAGTAGTGCATGTCACCTGTGAATGAAGAATTTGCTGGTCCTAGTCACTAGGCATAGAATATAGTGAGTCCAAGGTGTTGCTCCAGAGATGGCAGGTGAAAAGTTGCTTATGACAGTTGAGTTTGAGCTCCAGACAGACTGCAGCAGGTGATTGGTTACACATTTAAGGAATGTAGGCAGCACACCTGGGTGGGAGTGGATATTTGAAATTCAGATTTTAAGTGGCATCTGATACAAGTTTGCACTTGGGTCTCAATGCTTATAGGGCTTAAGAACCACTTGAAGAGCTAACTTTATTTTTTTTTTAACATTTATTTATTTACTTATTTTTGGCTGTGCTGGGTTCATTGTTTTTATTGCTGTATGCAGGCTGTCTCTAGTTGTGCCAAGTGAGGGCTACCCTGTAGTTGTGGCACATGGGCTTCTCATTGCAATGGTTTCTCTTGTTGTGGAGCACAGGCTCAAGGGCACGCAGGCCTCAGCAGTTGTGGCACATGGGGTCTAGAGCACAGGCTCGATAGCAGGGATGCATGGGCTTAGTTGTCTTGTGGCACATGGGATACTTCTGGACCAGGGATCAAACCTATGTCCCCTGCATTGGCAGGTGAATTCTTAACCACTGGACTACCAGAAAAGTCCAGAGCTAACTTTAAGATGTAGTGAATGGAGTGAATGTGTCTAAAAAGGTGAAATATACATTCTGATTTTTTTTTTTCTGGTATGGAGTGTTTTTAAGTGGGAGTAAAGAGTCCCTTGGACTGCAAGGAGATCCACCCAGTCCATTCTGAAGGAGATCAGCCCTGGGATTTCTTTGGAAGGAATGATGCTAAAGCTGAAACTCCAGTACTTTGGCCACCTCATGTGAAGAGTTGACTCATTGGAAAAGACTCTGATGCTGAGAAGGACTCGGGGCAGGAGGGGCAGGAGAAGGGGACGACAGAGGATGAGATGGCTGGATAGCATCACGGACTCGATGAACGTGAGTCTGAGTGAACTCTGGGAGATGGTGATGAACAGGGAGGCCTGGCGTGCTGCAATTCATGAGGTTGCAAAGAGTCAGACACGACTGAGCAACTGAACTGAGTTGAACTGAACTGAACTGAAAAATGTCCTAAAATTAAGATTGTGGCAACGGTTGAATACCACTGCACATACACTACAAACCACTGAATTGTACACTTGAATTGGGTGAATTGTATATTATGTGAATTTTATCTCAGTGAAAGTGAAAGCCGCTCAGTCATGTCCAACTCTTTGCAACCCCATGAACTATACAGTCCATGCAATTTTCCAGGCCAGAATACTGGAATAGGTAGCCTTTCCCTTCTCCAGAGCATCTTTCTGACCCAGGAGTCGAACTGGGGTCTCCTGCATTGCAGGCAGATTCTTTACCAGCTGAGCTACCAAGGAAGCCCTCCATCTCAATAAAACTGGTTAAAATAAAAAAGGCACAGTTCAGATCTGGCCCAAGGACTGTAGTTGGCAGCTCAAGATAATTGTCTTATTTCTTTTCCTGTTGCATGTATCCCCTGAATGAGCTGAAGGGAATCTGCATATCAGCACTTCAAGTTGGGAAGCTCTACCACACAACACTGGAGTCCCAGAATTGTGTGGTGACAGGTCCCTGTGTTTACATGTAACTTATTAAAACCCCGTTTCTAATACAAGCCAGACTCATACTTTCTGCTCCCCAGTCCCAGCACCATGACATCATTCAGTCAGTGAGACCAGGTGCTGCACTGACGAGGATCAGATGATCAAGGACCCTGTATCTTTGAGGTGGCAAAGACCTCAGAGTTGATACAGCCATGAAGCAAAATGTCCAAAGTAAAGCTCTGCTGGGCCAGCCCTGTGAAAACGGACAGATTCTGGAGTTTGCCAAAAGGAAGAAGGAAAAGTATTCTGCTCTCTCCCCTACTCCCATCACTGCACGCCAAGTGCTGACATGATTCACTCACTCCATTGAGGAAATTTGTGAACTGGCAACTAGGATCAAATCACCAACAACCAGATTTACAACAATCCACTGTCACTCTCCAAGAACAGTCTTCTATGTCAACCAAGCAGGAGAATTCAGTGGGGAGCTGGCAGAATCCACGGCCCATGTGTCTTTCAAGTCCAGTGGTGGACTTTTCTGGAATTCCCACAATGTGTGGTGCTGCTTTGGAATAACCACTTTCCTAGGGACCTGGAGCCGCAGCAGCACCCACTGGCCTCTTTCTATCTGCAGACTCCATAGGTCAGGAAGCCAGGTGGGCATTCACAGAACACAAGTTCCATCAGGGCACAGAATTTTGGCCATTGTGTTCAAGGTTATAACCCTAGCACCTAGGAGTCAATCACTATTTCTGAAGTGGACCAATGGGTGATTATCTAAAATCTAGAAAATACTGACTCCAACTACCAAACCATAGGGCTTCCCTTGTAGCTCAGTTGGTAAAGAATCTGCCTGCAGTGTAGGAGACCCAGGTTCGATTCCTGGGTTGGGAAGATCCCCTGGAGAAGGAAATGGCAACCCACTCCAGTATCCTTGCCTGGAAAATCTCATGGACGGAGGGCTGCAGTCCATGGGGTCGCAGAGTCGGGCACGACTGAGCAATTAACACTTACCCAACCATAAAGTGGGGAACTAACCACTAGATGGTAGTCCCGCTGGACCACAAGCACATGAATTCTAAAGAAACATTTCTTGGATTAGAAACTCTGAAAGGTGAAAAAAAATCACAGAATGTAGATTAGTTTTTAAAAATAAACACATCCACTAAAAACAGAAAATCATGAAGATAAGTTATTATAAGGGATGAAGATGAAAATGCCTTTAATCAATAATTAAAAATGCTAAACACCCTTCAGAAGATGCATTCCATTTAGCTAGACCACAGAGGATTTTAAAGGCTGTCTTTGAATTAACTGTTGAGGTTTACTAAGCTATTTTTTTCCAGGACACGTTTAAAACCAAGCCGTTTATTGCCAAGAGAAGAAAAGATGCACAGGGAATAAAAACGTTGCTTTTTATTACCCCTTTTTCACTAGAGTCATAGAAATTGCTCTCCAAACATAGCAGGACTGAACACTCTCCACCACGACTGCATCGACGATGTCAGATACTCGAGGTATGTAGCCATCAGGAAGTTTCAGAGATTCCAGGGTGAAAAAGATAGTATCATCTAGCACCCCATTTCTTCCCTGCAGGCTAGTAATGCAGACCTGTAATTACAAATAATGCAAATGTTTATGTAAAAGACTCGTGTACTTTCACAAGGTCTGCACCTCCTTACTCAGGATTTAATCTGTTGTTTAGTTGCTAAATCCTGTCTGACTCTGCAACTCCATGGACTGCAGCACTCCAGGCTCCTCTGTTCATAGGATTCTCCAGGCAAGAATACTGGAGTGGGTTGCCATTTCCTTCTCCAGGGGAATCTTCCTGACCCAGGGACCGAACCAGTGTCTCCTACATTGGCATGCCGATTCTTTACCACTGAGTCACCTGGGAAGCCTGGATTTAATCTGTAGGTCACTCCAAATCAGTGATTCCCAACATGGCTGGCACATTTGAGACACCAGAGTGGAGCGCTTTGTAAAACTACTCATGCCAAGACCCCATCTCACATCAATTCAGTCAGAATCTCTGTGGATTCAAGTCTAGTATTAGAAATCCTGCTCTAAATATAACATACTGTCCATTAACCTCCACAGTTACAGCAGTGAGAGTGAAAAGGATTGAGTAAGAAAGGAATGTGGTGGTAAATAGAACATCATTTCCCCTACTTCCTCTGTCACATTTCAAGCTTCATCTGTGAAAAGTGAAAGTGAATGCCACTTAGTCGTGTCCGACTCTTTGCGACCCCATGGACTATACAGTCCATGGAATTCTCCAGGCCAGAGTACTGGAGTAGGTAGCCTTTCCCTCCTCCAGGGGATCGTCCCAACTCAGGGGATCAAACCCAGGTCTCCCGCACTGCAGGTGGATTCTTTACCAGCTGAGCCAACAGGGAAAGCCTGCAAACTGAATTTCTATTAGTCTCCACGACCCAAACCACACCAATCGTTTACTGTAAGATCTAGTCCCTTCAGCCATGCCATTCATTCTTCCCCAGCAGTTCCCTGAACATGACCTGTTTTCTGTTCTGTTGCTCTCAACATTTTAATACCTCTCATATAAACTGTATAATTTAGATTTTAATTATATGTGTCCTCTATATTATTATTTAATTATTTCCTCTCAGAAGCACCACCTTTTCAATAAAAATAAACTCTTTGGCAAAGAATGTATTTTCTTTTAGGTTTCCCAAGCTAACCAATAGAATTGCAAGCAGCAAATTATCACCACAAACAGGCTAAGTCAAAACAAACAAGGGCAACATCAGATGAATTACCTTGTGCACGTGCTTGTGTCTCAGAGGCTTCACTGAGAGGGCCTTTCTGCTTTGCATGTCTGGCTGGATGGAAAATACAACTTCCACTCGGTCACCCTGATAAGGCTCAAAATCTAAAAACCACCAGGGAGAGAAATCAAGTTGTAATTATCTCACAATGTTGTCATGTGAAATTTTACAAGTTACTTTGATGCTGGAATACCCTAAAGGAGATTCTATGACATTGAAGTTCCATTTTAAACATTTAAAAACATTTAAGCATTTAAAAACAGGTAACCTGTCTTCCTGTCAGAAAGAAAGTTTATAATCTTTCAGGCATTGATTCTCTCTCCTGACTTCAAGTTGTGAGTTGGTGATGGACAGGGAAGCCTGGCGTGCTGCAGTCCATGGGGCCACAAAGAGTCAGACACAACTGAGTGACTGAACTGAACTGATAACAGAGGAACATATTGCTACAGGAAGAAACAATTTTCTCAAGTGTTTTGGACCAATGATGAACTCTATATAGTTTACATTTTTCAACTGTCAACAAATCTACAGATTTTACACAAGTTAAAAGCGAGTCACAGTGCCCAAATGTACCATGGAGCGTTTAAAGCCAATAGAATTGTCAAATGCTGCTACTGAAAGTGAAACTTGATACAATCACTTCAGAAAGCTGGCTTGCTGCTGCTGCTGCTAAGTCGCTTCAGTGTGTCTGACTCTGTGTGGCAGCCCACCAGGCTCCCCCGTCCCTGGGATTCTCCAGGCAAGAACACTGGAGTGGGTTTCCATTTCCTTCTCCAATGCATGAAAGTGAAAAGTGAAAGGGAAGTCGCTCAGTCGTGTCCGACTCTTAGCAACCCCATAGACTGCAGCCCACCAGGCTCCTCCGCCCATGGGATTTTCCAGGCAAGAGTACTGGAGTGGGGGTGCCATTGCCTTCTCCGTCAGAAAGCTGGCAATATCTATTAAAGTTAAACATTTCTGTACCCTATGATCTAGCATTTTCTAGTTCCATCATAGCCCTTTCTTTGTTCTCCTTGGTTCCATCACAACAAATTTTAGAAGGACCGAAGACCACACGAGGGACCTCTTGTCTTCTTTCTCTCCACATTTTCTTCGTGTGGCTTTCTATACTATCCATAGGCTGATAATTCCAGTAACTGGAGCTCTAACCAATTTCAGATTCATATATCCAGATGTTTACTGAAATTATTATGTCTAACGCTGAGCTCTTCCTAGTGTTCTCATGCACTGTTTTGCTCCTTGGTCTTTCCATATCTCAAAAATGGAAACTCTACCCTTACCATTGTTCCAGCAAAACACTTAGGAGTAACTCCTGACTCCACTTTCCTTCACACCAAATGTCCAGTCCATCAGCCAATACTTTTATTTCTAACTTCAAAGTATTTCTAAAATCAAAGCAATCCTTACAGCCTTCCTTTCTACCAATCTTAGCCAAGTTTCCATCATCTCTCACCAGGACTATTGCAATAGATTGCTAACTTGTGTTCCCAATTCCATCCCTGTCCCATGTAACCTGTTCTCAGCAGGACAGCCAGAGCGAACACCTTAAAACATAACTCACTTCATATCACATCATTGTTCAAAGTTCATCCCTCCCCAAAAGGCCAAATCCTTAATATGATCTATAAATCCCTGGGTAGCTCACCTCTTTACTCTTCTCTTTAAGTTCTTTATTGAAACTACTTTTTCAGTAAAACTATGTCTAATTTTTCAACCCATAGCTCCCTAGATTTATCATTATCCTGAAACTATGATTCAGCAGTTTCAAACCTAGTCCTAAGAATCTAGCCCAAAGAAAATCATATGTTCACAAAAAGACTTGTATAAGAATGTTTTTAGCAGCTTTATTTGTAATAGCCAAAAGCTGACATGACCTTCAATAGGAAAATGGAGAAACTGTGATATACAGAATGAGCTAAATACATGCAACAACATAGATGAATCTAAAAATACCCTTGAGTAAAAAAGTATTAAAGAAGTATATATGTCTGATTTCATTATACCTGTAAAATTCTAGACCTGCAAATTAAATACATGGTGGGGAAAAAAACTCAAAACCACATTTTGCCTTGGAGATGAGGGCGAGGGGTTGACTGGGGAGAGGCATGAGGGTAACGTTTAGGCACTTAGATTTGTAAAAACCCAAAGACACTCTGAAAAAAACCTAAAAACAAACGATGAACTTGAGCTGCTGACACAGATATGATGCCTACTTACGATGCTCCAGCCATCCTGCCTCTCCTTCTTTCCCGAGGCAATGCCAGCATTTTTCCCCATCAGGACTTTTCTCACATTTCTTCCCTGTGAAATATTTTTCCCAGGTGGTTTCTTTGTCTCCCTCGGGTCTCGGCTCATGTATCACCTCCTCAGAGCAGGCCTTTGGGAACCTGCTGTCTATAGTAAAGCTCACCTCACTCTACTCCCAGTTTTACTATCACAATGCCTTCCTCAAGTCCTGGAGAGCAGAAAACAATCTCTATCTCTTTTGGGAAGGGGGCTGGGGGAGGTTTACTTGCATACTGTCTGAATTCTACCTCTTTATACCTCATTAGAATATAAATATTATGAAAACTGTACCAGGAACAGAGTGAGGTACTCAAGTATCTGCTGAATGAACAGAAACAAGGAAAGAATATACACGGACTCAGCATGATGTGGAACAAAACCAAAAAAATCAACACAATTTTTCCTTCTTTTAGATCCCTATTGGAGAAGGCAATGGCACCCCACTTCAGTACTCTTGCCTGGAAACTCCCATGGATGGAGGAGCCTGGTGGGCTGCAGCCCATGGGGTCGCTACGAGTCGGACACGACTGGGCGACTTCACTTTGACTTTTCACGTTCATGCATTGGAGAAGGAAATGGGAACCCACTCCAGTGTTCTTGCCTGGAGAATCCCAGGGACGGGGGGAGCCTGGTGGGCTGCCGTCTATGGGGTTGCACATAGTCAGACACGACTGAAGTGACTTAGCAGCAGCAGCAGCAGCAGATTCCTATTATGCTTTAAATTGTAACAAGTTTTTACCATTTTCATTGGGTTTTATAATTAGATTAAAAACAGCTATTCTGACATTTCTAAATATGACTGGTTAGGTGCTCAAGTTTTCTTTTTCATCTACTCTCTCTTTCACCCTGCTGCTGCTGCTGTTAAGTCGCTTCAGTCACGTCCGACTCCATGCGACCCCATAGACGGCAGCACACCAGGCTCCCCGTCCCTGGGATTCTCCAGGCAAGATTGGTTGCCATCTCCTTCTCCAGTGCATGAAAGTGAAAAGTGAAAGTGAAGTCGCTCAGTTGTGTCCAACTCTTAGCGACCCCATGGACTGTAGCCCACCAGGCTCCTCCATCCATGGATTTCCCAGGCAAGAGTACTGGAGTGGGTTGCCATCGCCTTCTCTGCTCTTTCACCCTAGGCAGTTTATTATTTCAATTCACTCGATTTATTTTGCAGCGGTAAATCCCTCCACCTGTGCTCTGAGTCCCATCCTCTCTTTACAACCAGGGACTGTGTTGTATCAGTCCTTCCTGCTCTATTCTTCACTTTCAATTAATCCCTTTGGCATTACCAACATGTTCAAGTGTTTCCCATCTTGAGAAGAATTCTCCTAGCAAGGGCTACCATTGGTGGTGACTTCCTATTGACACGGTTTATAGGGACCAAGAGATTGGTCCCTTTGGAGCTTAGCAATCCAAGGGGCCTCTTGTCTTAGCATTAGGTATTTCTGACTAAATGGGTCTTAAGATCCTAGCTGCCACTAGACAATCATTTTTGGGGACTTCTCTTTGGACTTAGGTGCAATATTTTTACTTATATTCATCTTTCAAAATCCAGCCTGGCAAGGGGTTGCAGGGGTACAGAGACCAGCTGGGAAAGCACCTCACCCAGGCAGCCTTTCCCAGTTCTCTCCATAGCAGTCAATCATTCTGTCTCCTCTACTCAGTAATTAAAAAAAAAAACAAACAAAAAAGCATTCTTTTAATGTCAGTCTCTCCCAACTGAACTATCAGCTCTTTGCAGGTGGGGTTTAGTAAAGTCTTAGTTATCTTGGTCTTGCCAATATCTAGCACTCTATCTTGAGCTGAATTAATAAATTGAAATAGCATCAACAAACCAACAAATCATTGCTTTAGGCATAAAATAACAAAATATTCTACCTGACAATTAATGGACACACACATACACACATGCTTGGAATGTGTTGGAGGAGGTTACTGAGAAGATGTAATCACAGTTGACCCACAAACTGGACCTGGGCACTTGGAGGCTCCTCATCTCTTCCATGGTCCTTGGAATGTATGTTCCACCTACCGTTCCCACGTTTCAAGGACACAGCCTTGACAGACTAAGGTATCACTGAGAACATTTGGGTGGTTTTTGCGACTGAACTCTGTCAAGGACTCTGTATAAAGTGTTGAAATTCCGGCAGGGGAGGGTATAGATCTACTTGTGCACTCAAAATAAGGTTCATACATTAAACTCCCTTGCTTATTAAACTTGGTCCCTACCCATCTAGAGTGGCCTGCCTCTAGGTCTCTCCTTGTTTTCCACATACAGGGCCAGTTTGTGAACCAACAGAAAGGTACAAGGCTACTTCCAAACCTTATTTTAAAGCTTTTGAAGAATTAAAAAAAAATTATCCCTGTATACTTGTATTAATAATTTTTTTCAGTTAGATTAGAAATTCAGTTAGATTAGAAATTCAATGCCTTTAGGAATGGAAAAATTATACAGATACTAGTGATTACATCTAATAAATGAGAATGCAACAAATGACAGGATGAACTTTTAAAAATATAACACATCTGTCCCTTGCTGTACATAATTTTCAACTCCAAAAGTACACCTCAAGTATTAAAGAGCTTCCATTTGGAGTGAAGGACAATAGAGAAGTAATTAAATCTTCTTACCGATTAATGTTAAGCATGTCAGAAATTTTGGAGAAGGAAATGGCAACCCACTCCAGTGTTCTTGCCTGGAGAATCCCAGGGACAGGGGAGCCTCATAGGCTGCCGTCTATGGGGTCGCACAGAGTCGGACACAACTGAAGTGACTTAGCAGCATGTCACAAATTTGACCCTGGAAATGATGCCTATAACCATCTTCAAATGCAATCTATAAAATTAAAAAATAGGTAAAACCTAATTTTAAATTTTTAACTTTTTTGGCTGAGTCCCTTTGCTGTCCACTTGAAACTATCACAACATTGTTAATTAGCTATACCCCAATATAAAATAAAAAGTTTAATTAATAAAAAAGACAAAGTTGGAGCATTTAAGAAGAGATGATTTACGATGTTTGAAATGTCTTTGTGAAAAGTATCTTGTGTATACATCTGGCATTTCCAAAAATCTCTTTGGCATTGCTTATTAAAGGAACATTTCAGCAATCTAGTAAAAAAATTATATATAAATTATACCTTTACAAACAACATCTAGAGAGAAGTAAGCTGTGTGATGAATGAACTCAACACCTTCCATCAGAGAGTTCATACAGCCAAGTGAAATTCTTGAACAGGAGTCCGGCAGTTCATCACCATGGCTATCATCACAGAAAGCATCCACCTATGAGAAGAAGAAACATTTACTTCACACATAACAAAAGTTTAAAAATCAGAAACATATGCTCAAATCATTGTTGTTTAAGAAATAGTTTAAATAACTATAACAAACAGTGGTGAATATATTTTACGTAGCAAACATATTATAGACATGAGATGACAAAATAATACCTGAGCTTCATATATTTTTAACTTGATGTTTTAGAGCAGTTTAGGAAAATTAAGCATCAGTTCAGTTCAGTTCAGTCACTCAGTCGTGAGCTTCCTATATATTCCTTTTCTGCACTCGCAGTTTCCCTGTTACTAGTATCTTGCATTTGTTCAATCAGTACATTTGTTCGATTGATGAATCAATATTAATTATATTTAATTAAAGTCCATAGTTTAAATGAGGGCTCACACTTTGTGTTATACTGCTGTATATTTCTAAAAATGTGTCTGAAAACATTATTTGTGCACCAACAAATTAAATGCACTGACCATATCAGATGCAAAAATAAAAGATACTATTCCTGCCTGTACAAATTCGTAACCAAAGGGGAGTAAAATGCAAAAATAATGAATTCAAAGCAAGTATGACAAATAGTAAAAATATGTACAAAAACTGGCTTTTGGGAATTCCCAGTAAGGAAAGAATTTATGATTCAGAGAATACAGGACAATTTCTTGGAGAAAATGGGATTTGCTAGGCTGTGAAAGAAGAGAAAGATTTGACTAGCAAATGAGAATAGGGCTGAGGACAAGGGAGACAGCAAAGGAGGAGAGAAAACACATGGCAAAGTAGTGAACAAGGAGGAAAATCATAAGATTTCAGATCATGGCACTTGGTGGGAGAGTGCTATAAAACATGACAAAAAGTTGGGAAAATAAAGGCGGGGGCATAGCTCTAGAAGACAAGTCAAATTAGGACTTAATTTATCTACAACAGAGAGGCATTCAAAAGTTTTATTATTGAAAATGAAAAGGTCTTTATATTTTTCTTTGCTAATTACACTAATAATACATGTTCATTGTACAAAAAAATACAAGGCAGGGAAAAGAAAAAGCAAAAACCAATTATACATAACTGTAAACCCAATATCTTTGTAAAGATAAGCATTGACCATAGTATATTCTGGTACTTGCCCTGCTCCAGATGTTTTTACCATGCATAAATATCTATGCACTATTTGAAGGAAAATTTAATAATATATATATTACTAATGCACCCTCAAATGATCACAAGTATGTCAACAATTCATAAAAACACCATGACTAAGGAATAAAAGTTGCCCAGGAGGGCATGAAAGGGGATTTCTGCTTTTTCATCCTAGAGTTAGAATTATTTCTGTATTATTTTATGTGTATATAAAACTTTCCAAATTTAGAGAAAGTTTATATTAAGCATTCAGTTGAGACCTGCTATCTAAATAATAGAGATAGTACTACTACTAATAACAACTATATCTTAACCATTTAAGAAAGAATGGCACAAAGGAAATTTCAATGTTTTCCATCAACCAAGTTATATAACAAAAATCCATACTTTATAGTGAAACCAAGTGGGACCCTGTGGGCCTTTCCTGAGAACAGACCCTCTGTCCCCCCCTCCCTGCACCCTGCCTCTTGTTTGTAGAAAAGCTTTAGCTTCCTAAGCCTTCTCCAACTTCCAAAGAGCAAATTTTATCAGAGAAGTAAGAAAACACAGAAAGGAAAACAGTCAAGACAAAATAATTGTTTAGCCATAAATCAGGGCCCTTCAGTTTCTCCACAAGGACTACAGGTAATATTCTGAGCCATATCCTTTGAGCTTTTCAGCAGATACTGAAACCCCCACAGCAGAAGTTAATTGCATGCTGACCACCAGCACATTGACCTCAGACCAGCTGGAACCATAAGGTTAACAATGTTGATTTCTGAAATACCACCCAGTTCCTCATCACCAACCAATCAGAAGGATGTCCACAAGCTGATGAGGCACACTGCTCCCCCTCTTCCCTAGAATGAAAGAAACTTGAAATCTACGATTGTTCCTTAGGGCATTAGTCTGCCACCTTCTCGGTTTGCTTGCCTTCCAAATAAAGTCGATTTTCCTTGCCCCAACACCTTTTTCTAGACTTACTGGCCTGTCATGGGATGAGTAGAATGAGCTTGGACTCAGTTACAGTAGGAGACAAAATTGGTTGGAACACATAATATAAAAATATAAATATGTTGACAATGGTTTAAATTATCCTAAAAGCAAAAAGCTTATTTTTAAGAGTTTATTTATTTGTCCACTCTGAGTGGCTTTTGGGATCTTAGTTCCCCAACCAGGTATTGAAACTAGACCCCTTGCTGTGGAAGCACCAAGTCCTAACCACTGCTCAGACAGGCTGAATAAATAGAAACAAGGTTGGAATCCCTCCAGGAAAAAGACAGTTCCCAAACTTATCTTACTTTGATTGCTTTCAATCCATGAGATGTTTTATTTTCCTCCACAACTGCAGTAACCTTTTGCCCAACTTTCAGAAGCACACTGCCAGTCACAACATCACTGCTGAAGTAGATCAACTCATCGATCAAGCCATAGTTACTACAGAACTTTGTCACGACTCCTTGCACAGTTTTTGACTTGGTGTGACCTAAGAAATGAGTAAAGGTTTCATTATTCTCCAAAGCAAACACACATTATAAAGAAGCCCTACCAGAGGAAGATGGGCTTCCCAGGTGGCTCAGTAGTAAAGAAACCGCCTGCCAATGCAAGAGACTCAGGAGGTGCCTGTTCAGTCCCTGGGTCTAGATCATCTGGAGAAGGAAAATGCAACCTACTCCAGTAGATTGAAAAATCCCATGGACAGAGGAGCCTGGCAGGCTACAGTCCATGGGGTCGCAAAAAGTCAGACACGGCTGAGCATGCATGCGTAGGTGATACCAAAAGAAGATATATCAGAAAATGAATTAAATCTAAAAATAAATTGGGTTAGATTTAAGATACAGATGACAATGAGAGTAGAACATAGTGGTAAAGTGTGCAGGATTTGGGAGGCAGATTACTTAAATTGAAATGCTGGTTCCACCATTTACTCTGTTTGGCATACTGGCTCCATGCCCAAGGCAGTGGGGCTCTGAGGTGAAGAAAGCTGAGTCTGGAGCCTGACCTGATTTCAAATCACACAGCTCTTCCCCCTACCTAAATCTGTGTAATCTGGGTTTCATTTCTTACTCTCTCTGAATATGTTTTCATCTGGAAAACCAGGGCAATGACAATGTGAATTCACAAAGGTGAATCTTAAATGGTCTCACCTTACTGGCCAGGGATCTTGGCCTCCCCAGTCAATAGAAATTGACTAGACGCCAGCCAAGAAATTCAGGCAAGGCTTTAAGGGGGCCCTTGATGCAGCGGGAGTAGGGATGGGGTGGGGGTGGGTAGCTAAGGAAACAAACAGACGTCTTTACTTCTCCTAGAGCCGGGTGGCAAGCAGGCTCCTTATGTGGGGTGGGCTAGGGGTGTGTCCAGGGATCAGGCCTAAGAGGTGGCTTAGGGAGTTTGCCCACCCTTCTGGTGATGCGTGCAGGGGGGCAAGCACAGTACCTTGCTTTTGCTCCCAACCCCTTGCTTGTGCTCCAGGCTCTTCAAAAATGGCAGTTGGGTGCTTTTGGTCTCTCTGTATCTTTTGGGTCTGGAATTTGCCCCAACTGCACACGCATGCTGTTATTTTTAGTCCCAGTTTCTTTGCATTTTGTTGCTCAAGGAGAGGTGTGTACAGGTGCAAACACTGCAGCAACTTGGGTCCCTGGTTCCAGCCTATCTCATCACCACAAAAAATAAAGATAATTTTATCAGGTGATAGAGGCATTAACTAGCCTTATTGTGTAAACATTTCACAATGTATACATATATCAAATCATCACATTTTACACCTACAATTTTATATGCCAATTATATCTCAATAAAGCTGGTGGGAAAAGGTTGTTATAAATATTAACTGACACGTACGTATCAACTGCTTAGAACTGTGAGTGCCTCCCATTGGTTAGAGCTTATATGTTAATTGCTACCGTAGTATCTACATCTAGACAGTCTAATGTATCAATTATGGTATATAATTTTACTGTAATCAACAACAGCATGAACAGCAGATCTGGAAATTTTTGAGCAACTCACCAGACAAAGCACATAAAGAGATCTGGGGATTTAAATCTAGCCCAAATGTGCATCTGAATCACTTGGGTTTATTTTATTTTATTTTTGTGAACAAACACAGCTAGTAAGCCATAATTTGGGATCTGAACCTAGAGGTCAGCCTGCAGAACCCATGCTATGAACCACAATGCCTTAGGTGCTTGACCAAAGACTTGGATGAACTGACTGGGGAAGGCTAGGGAATACCTTGATTATAATAGATTATAGACTCACAACCCAAGAAAATCCTGAAAATTTGAAAAAAAAAAGAAAAGAAAAGAAAAAGAAAGGGGAGGAGTCACATTTATTATTTTAAATCATAGCACTGAAAAAAGAGGAATACAAGAGAGACAGCTTCCACTCAGGCACATGATAACTTGTCAAAGACTCCTGTGTTGTTCCTAGGGTAAAAGGGAGGGAAATTAATGGATGATGCAGTGTCAGCTAAAAGCTAAGCAACAGGCTCCCATCGCAAACTTCGCTAAGACTCAGCCACCTCTCTGGGGCTCAGACTCCTGCAGAAGCTGCAGGGAGATTCGGGCACCTGGAAGCCGGGAGACTGCTGAAGCAATAATGCTGCTCAAGAGCCATCTCTGGCAAATTGCCACCCTACGCGAGCGCAGTGGATTCACTCCCATAGCATGAAGCGCCTGCCGCGGGAGTGCAGAGGTTGGGAAGCGTTTCCAGGGCCTGGAGTCTGGGTGACACCAGCTGGTGTCAGCTCCTCCCTGCCTATGTCTCTCTGACCCCGCTGTCCAACGGATCGACAACCCTGCGACTTCTCTCAGGGAGATTTTTGAAGATTAAAGCACGTGGATGCCCCTCAGCCCCTGAGCCCAGTGGTTGGCCACAGACAAGCACTCAGTACACAAGAGAATTAAAGCAACCAGAGCAGGGACGCCACTCTCTCAGCAAACCTTTTCATTTTAACGGATTCCCACCAACAAAATGACGCCTTCTCAAGGCTCCTCGAGTCACCCCTCAGTGGCAGACTCTAGGGCAAGTTTTTAGGGCACACAGGTGAGCAAGTTAAACGCGGCCCCTGCCCTCCGACCGGGGACAGATGTATGATTCGTCCACTTGCCTCCAAACACGCGCTTTTGTGAAACCATAGCACATTTATCTTCAATTCAGGGTGATGCCCAGCTTGGAAAAGCAGTCGCAACATACTCGCATAACACAGGCACAAATTCCAAAGGCATTTGGGGAAATGCAAGGGTGGGGCACAGCTCCCCAGGGAGTTTCTCTATCAACATATTAACTATAGACTAGGGACTCCGGGTTGTGTTCAGGGACTCAGACGCCCCTCCCCACATGGAAGCGCTTCCTGGGACACACAGCGCCCCTCTGGGCTCATGCGGCCTAGAACTAGGAGTGGGACACACCGCTAAGTACTCAAGGGGAAGGAAGGGATGAGGTGAGTACCTTCCAGGAGCCTCTGATGCTGCTCCCTCTCTGCTTCCGACGACTCCACCTTCCTCCAAAAGGCAAGAGCCCTGGAAATAAACCGGGGCATAGTCCTATAGTCAGGGCGACCTGGGCTCCGCGTGACACTGGGCACGAGGCTTGCTTCTGTCTAATCCTCTGCCTCCAAGCCGCACCCTGATCACAGCAACTACCCAGAGGCTGTGCCTGCCTCTCTGCACCGCCCAACTAGAAGTAAGGCCCTCACACAGGACTTGGCTAAGGCTGCTCTACGAAGAACATTACGGTTCCCATCCTCCAGCCAATCCGGGCATAGACCCCTGGGAGGAGGGCCCTGAGATGTAGCGAGCTGGTGGGTGGGACTTCGTGGCTCCTCCCATCACAGATGAAAATGGAAACCTGGAGGCCATGCCGGAAGTCGCTTCCAGTCTAATCCTTTTTGCATGTCTTAGGGTAGACGAATTTGCCCATGGGCACGGAGAGCCTGGTGCCTGTTTTGGAAGATGGCGCCACAACTTGCCCTGAGGATGGAGGCGGGCTTCCAGGTGTGGAGCCCCATCCCTCAGGGCCTGAGTTCTTTTTCTTTGCCTCTAGAACTCCTACACCCACCCACACCCCAACAGCACCACCTCTTCACTCTTACACACGCTCCACAGAGGGTTCCGTGATCCACTCTAAGCAACAGTTTTCTCTTCAACGTTAAACCAATACCATCGATACTGTGGAAAAGTCAAACTTTTGCATCGTCTTGGGCCTCAAAACACAGAGGAGGGCATGGCAACCCACTCCAGTGTTCTTTGCCTGGGAAATCCCATGGGCAGAGGAGCCTGGTGGGCTACAGTTGATAGGGTCTCAAAAAGTCGGATACGGCTGAGCAATGCTACAAAGTTGCTTGGAAGCTGGAGCCAACTGCTGCTTTATATGGAAGTACTCGTGGTCCTGAGAGACAATTTTAAAGTGTGAGCTGGGTGGCTACGTGAGGAGGATCTAATGTTGTAGCACCATGCAGGGAGTTTGGATTGCATCCCTACTAGTATTTGACTGAGCAGGGGTGGGGGTGGGGGGGAAAGGACCATGCAGACATAGTCACATTAAGAATATTAAATGAGGATTTGGGTTGTCTTCAGTAAACCACCGGAGAAGGCAATGGCAATCCACTCCAGTACTCTTGCCTGGAAAATCCCATGGACAGAGGAGCCTAGTAGGCTGCAGTCTATGGGGTCGCGAAGAGTCGGACGCGACTGAGCGACTTCACTTTCACTTTTCATTTTCATGCATTCGAGAAGGAAATGACAACCCACTCCAGTGTTCCTGCCTGGAGAATCCCAGGGACGGGGGAGCCTAGTGGGTTGCCGTGTATGGGGTCGCACAGAGTCGGACACGACTGAAGCGACTTAGTAGCAGCAGCAGTAAACCACTCACCAAAAAAAAAAAAAAAAAAAAATCTGTTTGTAAAACATCGTGTAGTGTTGCTCAGTCACACTCAGTCGTGTCTGACTCTTTGCAACCCTATGGATTGCAGCCCACCTCAGAAAAGGCAATGGCACCCCCACTCCAGTACTCTTGCCTGGAAAATCCCATGGACAGAGGAGCCTGGTAGGCTGCAGTCCATGGGGTCGGGAAGAGTTGGACACGACTGAGCGACTTCACTTTCACTTTTCACTTTCATGCATTGGAGAAGGAAATGGCAACCCACTCCAGTGTTCCTGCCTGGAGAATCTCAGGGACGGAGGAGCCTGGTGGGCTGCGGTCTATGGGGTCGCACAGAGTCAGACACGACTGAAGCGACTTAGCAGCAGCAGCAGTTAAGGCAAATTCTGAACAGAAGATACAAAGAAACAACAACAACAAAAAACTAAACCTAACTGCCACTTTTGAAGAGCCGTGAGCAAAAGCAGGGTACTGAGCATGCTCCCTGAACAAAACAACATCAAGAAGGCAAAACTAAGGCACCCCTCCAGCCAGACTCCTGGACACGCCTCTACCCTCACCCTATATAAGGAACAAGCTTGCCCCACGTCGAGGAGTGCGCAAGCAAGTGAACTTGTTTGTTCTTGCTCCCTGCTTCTGCAGCAGGGGGCCCCAATAAAGTCTTGCCTAAATTTCTTGTCTGGCCTCTAGTTAGTTTCTATTGGTTTGGGAAGGCCAAGAACCTATAAAATCTGTTACTTTGCTCAATATCTTTAAAACTCTTACAGGCTGCACCTGACAAGCCTCAGAAATAGCCCCAGACTCTGGAGTCTGGAACAGTGCACACTATGTCCATGTACAACCTTCCCTGGACAGTGGGCAGCTTAATATCGATGGCATCTAGTGGCTGTCCAGCAGTTCTCTTCCCATTTATCAAGTTGAGGTATTTCCACTCTATTCTCAGTTTTTGAGAGACTTGATCATGAAAGGTTGTGGGATTATATCAAATGCTTTTTTAGTTGATATGATCATGTGATTTTGACCTTTATCCTATTAGCATGCTGTACAACATTGATTTTCAAGTTTAACCAACCTTGTGTTCCTGGGATAAATCCCACTTGGTCATTGCTATGGACTGAACTCTGTCCCCTAAAATATATATGCTAAAGTCCTCAGACCTCAGAATGTGACTGAATTTGGAGATAGGGTTTGTAAAGTTGTAATTGTTAAAAGGAGGTCATTAGGATGACACTGATTCAATACCAGTTCAATATCAAATTCCACTTATCAACCCTTGTAAGAGGAAAATTTGACACAGATTCAGATAGAGGGAAGGCAAGGAAATAAAATAACCATCTATAAGCCAAGGAAAGAGGCCTTAGGAAAAAACCAACCTTGCTGACATCTTGTTCTTGGACTTCTTAGCCTCTAGAATTGTGAAAAAATGAATTTCTTTTGTTTAAGCCACCCAGTCTGTGATACTTTGTTATGGCAGTCCTAGAAAACTAATACAGTCATTGCAGACAGTTATTTTATATGTTACTGGATTGATTTGAGGATTTTTGCCTTTGAATTCATAAAGGACATTGGTCTGTACTTATTTATTTTTTCTTGTGTTGTTTCCATCTAGTTTTTGTATCAGTTAGAATGAGTTTGGAAGTATTCTCTCCTATTCTATTTTTTTTTTGGAAGAGTTTGAGGATTGCTATTCATTCTTCGTAAAATGATTGGTAGACTTCAACAGTGAATCAGTCTAGACCTGGATATGTGTGTGGTGTGTGTGTGAAGTGCTTTACTTACTAATTCAATCTCTTTACTTATTATAGATTTATTCAGATTTTCTGTTTCTTTCTTATAAGGGTTTTGGGGATTATGCTTAATTTTTATAACAGCATTACTGAGATATACTGTTACTGTTAGTCACTGAGTTGTATCTGACTCTTTGTGACCCCATGGTCCATAGCCCGCCAGGCTCTTTGTCTATGGGATTTCCCAGGCATGAATACTGGAGTGGGTTGCCATTCCCTTCTCCAGGGGATCTTCCCCCACCCAGGGATCTAACCTGGGTCTTCTGCACTACAGGCAGATTCTTTACTGTCTGAGCCACTAGGGAAGCCCCTTATTGAGATATAATTCACATACTATTGAAAGTCGCTCATTCGTGTGTAACTCTTTGCGACCCCATGGACTATACAGTCCATGGAATTCTCCAGCCCAGAGTACTGGAGTGGGTAGCCTTTCTCTTCTCCAGGGCATCTTTCCAACCCAGGGATTGAACCCAGGTCTCCTGCACTGTGGGCAGATCTTTACCAGCTGAGCCACAAGGGAAGCCCTCATATACTATAGTATTTCTTCTTTGGTTAGTTTTGATCATTTTTGTCTTTCTAGGTCATCTAATTTTTTTTAGCATACAGTTGTTCATATCATTCTCTTATAGTCCTTTTTATATATAGGGATGTCCTCTCTTTCCTGATTTTAGCAATTTGAGTCTCCTCTTTCTTTGGTGGGTCTAACTAAAGGTATATTAATTTCCTGATCATTTCAAAGAACAAACTTTTGATTTCATTTATTATTCTCCCTTTCTTCTCTATTGTCAACTTCATTTATTTCTGCTCTGATCTTTGATTTCTTTCCTTCTGCTTGCTTTGGGTTTAGATCACTCTTTTTTTCTAGTGTCTTATGGTAGAAGGTTAGGTTATTGATATGATATCTTTGTCCTTACTCTGCAATTTCTAAACTGATTCTCACTTAATACTCTTTAGTTGCTCTCACAATAAGGCCCAACACCCCAGTGGGCCCTTGGCTTGGCAACTTCATCTTGGATCCCTTATACTGGGTCAGCTGTCAAGGTGCCCAGACAAACCACAGGTGCTCAGAGACATCAGCATTCTGAAAATCTCCTGTGAACATACGCTGCCTTGAATTGTTTATTCATTCTTCATTGTTTGTTTGCTGTCTCCCTTTCCTCCAGACACTGAGTCTCATTTCTCCATTTTTCTTAGCATAGTGCTTGGCTCTGGCGTAAGCCCTCATCAATTTTTACAGACTGACTGATGAACTGACCAGTGGACCTATCATGCTATGTGGTAACTGCCTATTCCCTTGGCCATATCCCTCTTATTAGAAGTTCAGGTTCAATGCATGATACTGGATGCTTGGGACTGGTGCACTGGGACGACCCAGAGGGATGGTACGGGGAGGGAGAAGGGAGGAGGGGGTTCAGGATGGGGAACACGTGTATACCTGTGGCAGATACATGGTGATGATGTATGGGAAAACCAATACAATATTGTAAAGTAATTAACCTCCAATTAAAATAAGTAAATTTATTAAAAAAAAAAAAAGAAGAAGAAGAAGTTCAATAAAGGCTGGACCCTGTCTGCCTTGCTCCCTGAATCAGTCGCGACTGGTCAGTTTAAAAGAAAACACTACAGGCATTTCAAGAAGGAAAAAAAAACCTAATGCTGGAATTAGATGTTGACTAATCTATTTAAGGTCTGGAGGAGCAAAGGTCAAGGACTATAGATACCACAAAGAAATCAGTACAGTGCAAGAAACTGTGCCAAACCCACAGAGCTTTCCTGATACTCCAGTGCTGGAGACTGACAGGTAAGGGTGCACTTCAGGAAAGCTGCAGGAACCTCCACCCCTTAAGCCTGAAACTAGTCTGCCACCACCAATATTGGAGGAAGAATGCATTCCTTCTGGCCTCCACATCTTGCAGCAATGTCTCTCAGAGAGACTGTGATTAGAACCTTGTCTGCAAGTGGTTATGGGCGTGAGAATGGGACCAAATGCAAACAAAACCCAGAAGTAATGACTTACTTGAGTAAAGTGTGTGTGGTCCTATGGGCATGCAACATTTGGCTGATACCTGCCTTTTATATTCTGACTCCCTTTATGGATCCGAATAGTAATTTATCATGGACTTATTTCTTAATCACTATTACTATTTATTAAGTGCTTACATCACTAAACCATCCAATCGCTCTGCCAAATACTTTCCATTTATAGTCATTTAATTAATATTTGTTGAATGCTATGAACCAGACAACCCTTCTGAGCACTTAGAATAAATCAGTGAACAAAGAGACATGAACTTTGGTACTTAGAACTAACCTTCTCATGGTGGGAGAAGGGTAGATGATAAAAGCAAAAAAAAGTAAAACATGTGATATGTTGGAAAGTAACAAGTGCCATGGAAAAAATATATCAAGACAATGAAGTTCTGGAGTGCTGGGGAGGATTGGTGAGTTGTATTTTAGAATAGGGTAGTCAGGATAAGCGTCATTAGGAAACAATAATTGAGCAAGGGCTTGAAGGAAGTTAGGGAGGTAGATATTTGGAGTAAGAACTATCCAGGGTGAAACTTTAAAAGCATAATCTTTAAGATCAAGATAAAGACAAGGGAAACTCCTGAGACTAAAGGTTTTAACAAGGTTTATAATGCAACAAAAATCAGTTTTAGGGTTGGAAAGGAAGATACAAAACAATCATTCTTTTTTTTAAATATACTTTACAGATGATAGCATTTTCTACTTAGAAATACAAAGAATCAGATATTAATTTCTGGAATTAATAAGAAAATTTAGCAAGGGTGCTAGATGTAAAGTCAATGTAAAAATCAATTTCTACCAAACAATCCAATAGAAAACTGGATAGAACATATGAAAGAAACAGTTGTTAAAGGAGGAAACCAAATTGCCAATAGACGTTGACAACACACTCAGCTTCATCAGTGAATGGAGAAATGTAGATTAAACAGACAATGACAAGCCAATTCACATGTCTCAGATTGGCACAGATTTTAATTTGGTTATATCAAGAACTGGAAAGAATGTGTGGGTACAATTCTCATCCACTGATGAAAGGCATATCAATAGTGTAGACACTTTGGAAAACAAATTGGAATTAGCTGTTAAGTGTTGAGATGCACATATATTTTGACTCTGGGTATCACTCCTCAGTGTGTATCATAGAGAAACTCATATATGCATCAGCACACAAGTAGAAGCATGTTCACATCAGTACCGTTTGTACTAGCAAACACTAGAAATAACCCATATGTCCATCAATAAGCCCCTAAAACAGTGCCTGGCACATAGTAGCATCCATTAACTCTAGGGAGAAGAGCTGCATAGATACATAAACTATGAATAATTCATAAAACGACATGTTACTTAGCCTTCTACTGAAAGTGTGGTCCAGGACCTCAGGGTTTATTCTTGCCTTCCTTCTTGCTGGCTTGCAACTTCTTTTTCCAACAGTGAAGAACCTGACTTTCAACGTCCCTTGTAGGTATTTTTATTTTTACCAGAATGGTGCTTTATTATAGGTCTCATCCTGTTTCTTACTCTTTTCATTTGCACTGGTCAAGATCTTCCTATGTTGCTGTGTGTACATCTAGTCTCTTACTTCCAACTACTGCTGCTGCTGCTGCTAAGTCACTTCAGTCGTGTCCAACTCTGTGTGACCCCATAGACGGCGGCCCACCAGGCTCCCCCATCCCTGGGATTCTCCAGGCAGGAACACTGGAGTGGGTTGCCATTTCCTTCTCCAATGCATGAAAGTGAAAAGTGAAAGTGAAGTCTCTCAGTCTTGTCGGACTCTTCGCAACCCCATGGACTGCAGCCTACTAAGCTCCTCTGTCCATGGGATTTTCCAGGCAAGAGTACTGGAGTGGGGTGCCATATTTTCAACTACAGCATACTATTTCATCATATGTATCCCCTGTCTTACTGACTTGCATCATTTTTTGCAGAAAAATATATGTTACCACCAAAAAGAGCTTAAGCAAAACCTCATTAGGGAGAATCAACCTCAATGCCTTTGCAATCGCTGTTTCCTCAGCCTGGAATGCTCTTCCTCTAGCTTTTCCATGGCTATTTCTTACCCACAACCCCTTGGATTTCAGCTCAAATATAATCTTACAGTTCTTTTTCCTACAGGATTCTATAAAAGTGTCCTTCTACCATGAAACATCTTATCACATATTCAAATACTGCTCTATTCTCTTTATGTCCCTGGTCATTAGCTTCAAAATCTTATTTACTGATTTATTTACAAATGTACTGCCAGTCTCCCTCAACTCAAATATTGGCTTCTTTTTAAATTTCATTCTTACACTTTTTAATGTTCAGGATTCCATAAAATGCTGAGTTTCCAGAAAATAGGGTTAGTTTCAGGGCTGTCACATGAAGCTCCTTGGGTTGTGCACTGCATATTTACATTGTATTTGTTGTGATTGCTTAGGCTTCAGGGAAAATTGCTAGGAGGCCTGGAGATGTGACTCTTGACTGGTCCTTCAGGAGCAACTCTCAGAGTCACATCTCCAAACCTGCCCACCTTGGAAGCTGCCTGCTCTGCCAGTCAGGAAGGCGGGGAGGGGAATTAGCTGGATTTGTTCATTGGAACTTTCATCTCAGGATCTGGAAGCTGTCGTTTGCCACTACCACTGTACCTGCTTCTCAGCTCCCAGGAAGCTATTGATTGGTCACTGAGAAACTGCTACAGAAAAATCAACATCTCCATGACTATACTTGCCAGCATAAAAAAGAATGTCAATTTCTTGAGAGCAAGGATTCCCTTTGCATTGTTCTCTGCTATATTTCTAGCACCTAGAACAATTCCTAGCATTAGAGAATAATTGAATGAAAGAAAGGTAATGTTCTGGGCAATTCCAGATGACCTATAGGGAGGATCCATTTCATAACCAAGGTGAGTCAGACCAAATCAGAATATTTTACTTTCCCACTTGTCCCTTACTCAACAGACTTCGTCCCTACTCCTGATAGTGTTAATGTTATACAGCTGGCTGTAAACAGAGGGTGTTTCTCAGAAGAAAATGTGGTTCAGTTCTTAACCCCTCCTCATCCTGATTTTGTGACCTGCCCTTAAGGCTCAGGCTATGGCAATAACTTGCAAGTAAAATCACCCGATAACTTGGAGTTTCTGTGATATTGGTGACATTAACTCAGTGTAAGTGAAGTGCAGTCTGTAGTAAAATGATGTTTTAAAGCTACAAAGGTCTTTTGCCAATAAATATTTTACTAATGTTTACAGAAACAACTCTCTAAACTTATAGTAACATTGCTTTTAACTTTATTTAATTATTTATTTGGCTGTGTTGGGTCTTAGTTGCGGCACATAGGATCTTTGTTGCATCATGTGGGATCTTTTGCAGGACACAGTCTCTCTAGTTACGGCACATGGGCTCATCGTTCTGAGGCATGTGGGATCTTAGTTCCCTGACCAAGGATCAAACCTACTTTCCCTGCATTTAAAGGCAGATTCTTAACCACTGGACTACCAGGGAAGTCTCTCTCCTTCACTTCTGAAGGATGTATTCACAAATATAGATTTTGGGTATACGTTTATGGGTGGTAAACTGAACCACAGATTAATCCTGGTCCATACCACTTCTTTTGGTGTCCTTGATGCTTCAAGTTTGCCTTTTTCCCTTGACCATGTAGGTAGGACAATTGTCTAATCAGTGTATATAAATCTGTTAAGTTTCTTAAGAAGTCACATGGATGCCATAGAGATGTTCAAGTGTGCTGAACAGGCATTTTGAGAAAGACTTAATACTCAGATCAGCCCTCCTTGTGAAACTGGGATGGAGTCATGGTGACTCTGCCTCTTGCAGACAGGTTTTAAATAAAAAGAGATATGAGGATTTTTTCCACTTCTTTAAATAGTCTTGAAAACATGGTCAAGTTTGGGTTGGACTTGGTTTAGAATAAAGATGAAATGAAGCTACAAAGGGGCTTTTAAACACACCAGTAAGAAATGCCATGTATGAGGGCAAATGAAAACCTGAGTGATTTCTGTGCAGTGTCCAGGGCAAACAAAGGATTAAGACAAGTGTTTAGAAATCATTATGAGGTATGAAGAAGTTTAGTACATGCCAACTCAAAATATGCCACTTCAGTTATACTGATTATTTTTACCTGAAGTCATCTGAAAAAGGAGAAGGTGATGGCACCCCACTCCAGTACTCTTGCCTGGAAAATCCCATGGATGGAGGAGCCTGGTAGGCTGCAGTCCATGGGGTCACAAAGAGTCAGACACGACTGAGTGACTTCACTTTCACTTTTCACTTTCATGCATTGGAGAAGGAAATGGCAACCCACTCCAGTGTTCCTGCCTGGAGAATCCCAGGGATAGGGGAGCCTGTTGGGCTGCCGTCTGTGGGGCTGCACAGAGTTGGACACAACTGAAGAGACTTAGCAGCAGCAGCAGCATTTGAAAAAAACAACTTTTTCTTAAATCCCCTTATTTGCCTAAAGACAGATCTTCTAAAAGGAACTCAATTGTCATAAATCCCCTCCTTGGAAGTTTCAACAGCCAGGAAATATTGAGTCTTACCACAGAACTAGAAGTCCCTCAGTCATGTCCGACTCTTTATGACCATGGACTGTAGCCTACCAGGCTCCTTTGTCCATGGGATTCTTCAGGCAAGAATACCGGAGTGGGTTGCCCCTTCCTTCTCCAGGAGATCTTCCTGACCTGGGTCTCCTGCATTGTAAGCAGACCGTTTACCATCTGAGCCACTAGGGAAGTCAAGGAGAACTAGAAGTCAACACCAAATCCAGACAACTCTGTCTCAAACTATCAAATCTCCCACCTATGCTTCTAAGGAGTCATTTATTTTTCTATAAATCATTTACTGTCTCCTAGACTGCCCATTGGAGAAGGCAATGGCACCCCACTCCAGTACTCTTGCCTGGAAAATTCCATGGGTGGAGGAGGCTGGTGGGCTGCAGTCCATGGGGTTGTGAAGAGTCGGACATGACTGAGCAACTTCACTTTCACTCTTCACTTTCACGCATTGGAGAAGGAAATGGCAACCCACTCCAGTGTTCTTGCCTGGAGAATCCCAGGGACGGGGAAGCCTGGTGGGCTGCTGTCTATGGGATCGCACAGAGTCGGACACGACTGAAGTGACGCAGCAGTAGACTGCCCATATCCTCCCTCCCCTATCCCTGGCAAAGTGGCATTATAAGATCTCAAATCTCACTGTCTTTCTGGGTATTTTTTTCTTATGATGCCAATGCTGAAATAATATTAAAAATTAAAAAGTGTATATACTTTTTCTGTTAATCTGCATGTTGTCAGTTTTTTTTTCATTGACCTATGAAGTGTATATAGCTAAGAGAGTAGAGTGAAAGTCTGCTCCCCAGCAGGTAAAAGGTAAGGACAATGGGGCAATTCAAGAATAGAGAAATACACAGCATCAAGCGAATATACCAGAAAGGGAAAAAATGTGCGTGTGGATTTGGTGAAACTCTATAGTGCAGAGTTACCAGGGGGAAAAATTATGAATTAAAGAAAAGTTGGGGCTTCCCTATTTGCTCACAATGCAGAGTCCACCTGCAAAGCAGGAGACCTGGATTCCATCCCAGAGTTGGGAAGATCCCCTGGAGAAGGAAATGGCTACCCACTCCAGTATTCTTGCCTGGAGAATTCCTTGGACAGAGGACCCTGGCGGGCTATATACTCCATGGGGTCGCAAAGAGTTGGGCACGAATGAGCGACCAACACACACACACACACACACACACACACACACACACACACACACACACGTAAACACACAGTAGGTTGACGGCCCTGGTTTTCTGCGGAGTCAGGGAAGGGGATGGTGTAAAGGGGCAGAGCGCTCCGAGTGGGCTTTCCTTGCAGAATAACGCATTCTGCAAAAGAATCCCTGGAGGGCAGCGCCTTCCAAACCATTCAGGTCCTCCGGCTCTCTTTTGGGAGTCCAGGAGGAGGCGGGGGCTTGTCGGAGGGGCGGGCACCGGGGTTGGGCAGAGTCGCTGGCAGCAGCTCTGTGGTACCCGGCAAGGGGCGGGGCCACGTTAGGGGTGGAACTATGCTGGCTGTCGCCAATGTGTGTGCAGGCAGGGGGCGGAGCTGTCGCTGGACAGCTCAGGCGTGGCCTTGGATGTGGCAGAGGCTGCAGTGGGAGACCACCCCCCGAGGGGAGACCGACGGTAGGGCGCGGCGCGGAGGGGGCGGGGTGGGACGTGACTGCTGTCTGCCAGCGGCTCCAGGCCTCGCGTCCACCTGCCCGCCAGCTCGTGCTGCGGTCGGTCCGCGGGGCCCGCGCCGGCCCGGGCCCATGGCGGCGTCGGGGGGCTCTGTCTGCGGCGGCGGCAGCAGCGGCTCTGTCGGGCGTGGCAGTGCGGCTGGCGCGCTCAGCCGCGATCCGCGGCTCCTACAGCGCCTTCTGCAAAGGGCTCACGCGCACGTTGATCACCTTCTTCGACCTGGCCTGGCGTCTGCGCATGAACTTCCCCTATTTCTACATCGTGGCCTCGGTGATGCTCAACGTGCGCCTGCAGGTGAGGATCGAGTGAACGCCCACTACCACCTCCACCCGGCCGCGATGGCAGGAGCATCGGCATGAAGGATCACGGGGCCGGGGGGCCGCCGGGACGCTCCAGGGGACGAGGCGGCCCAGGCCTCTAAGCCCTAGACCACCGCGGAGGACGCAGCCACCGAGTCCCGGCTCCAGCCAGCTAAAAGGGCCCTTTCCGTCGAACTCGAGAAAATTATCTGAATGCAGCCGACCTGTTGCCTCACTTTGGCCGAATGGGGGAGCAGAAGGAAGAAATTCTTCAATAGGAACATGAATGACTGACCCTGACCGAAAAGGTAGGAGGCCAGAGGTTGTACATGCGGGCTGGAGGAGGCGGTTGCCATGGCATCTAGATATCCAGCCCCTGGGCGGCTTGGGGGAGGAAGGGACCCGTGGAAGCCAGCTTGGAAAGCTGCCGAGCTGAGAGCAGGCAAGGCAGGGTGCACGCAGGCCCTCTGGACTCCCTTGTCATATTTCCAACTTGGGGATGAGAGGCGGCTTCCTGGGCATCTCCGAGGGTCAGCCCATCCCCTTGGCCCATGGCCCGGTACTGTCACCTGAACACGGGGGAGTAGAGGGAAATGGCCCCAGAGAGGCCAGGAGAAAGCCCTAGAAGAGAGCGGATGCTGGCCCCCTTATCCTTCACTCCTCGAGAGGCAGCCTGGATGGATGGTTGTGTTCTTGGCCCAAGCCCAGGTCTATCTCTTTCTCAGCCCTTCACAAAACTGCCTCCTGGCGGGTCTCTGGGGCTGCTCTCTACCTGCTCCTGCTGTCTCTGTTGCTCCTCTCCACCCTCCAAAGCTTTGCATCAGGGGACAGGGAAGAGTGGGAAAGACGTGTTCCTCCCAGCCCTGCCCCGTCTCAGCCACGCTCCCTCCACCTCCTACCAGTGCCCTCCTGGTGCCACAGAATGTGCTGCTTCAGTCCTGGACAGCCTCCAGCAGCCCCTGTGGCCCAAAGGATTTGGGAAAGTGGGGGTCTCCTTGAGCGGAGGGCAACTGTCAGGCCAGGGTGGGAGAGCAGATGGAGAAGAGGCTTGTAGGGTAGACGACAGTTGGGGAGATGGGGACGTCTCTGGGTGAGGAGGCAACTCTCAGGTCCCCATGTTTTTCTTGCAGGAACTGCTGTTATAGAAGGTGAACCGCCCCCTTCTGTGGTCTTGTCGAGAGAGTCAAATCCCTGCCTGGGGCACCTTTGACCCTAGAGCTCCCTGGGGAGCACCCAAGAGAAGGGCCTGACCCCTCCGAGGAGAGGAAGGGCTTTCCAGGCAGAGAGTCCGAGGGGTGGAGTGACCTCGTGGTCCGGTTCTGGCATGGGGAAGGAAGTACAGAGCTAGAGACACTCTGGCGGAGCTCTGTTCTCCCCCGCCTGCCGGGCTCTGGGAAGGGAGACATTTGCCCTTGTCTCATAGATCAGAAGTGGGGGAGCTGAACCTGCCTCCAGGCCTGCGTTCCCCACCTGCCCCCAGTCTCTGGGAGACCTGGCACAGTGGGATGGGGGAAGGGAGCACAGGCTCCCAAGAGATCTAGAGAGAAAGGCCCATGGCAGGGAAGGTGGGGTCAAGTCACAGGGAAGAACTGGGGGACAGTCTGAGCTGAGATGGTCACAGGAGAGATGAGTCCCAGAACCCTCTGGGGAGCAAAGTCCTCACACACAGTCAGGCCTCCCCACCCCAACCCAAGCCCCACCCAAGGCTTAATTAACCAAGGGTTCCTTGGTGTTGAGTGGCCCAGGCCTCTCAGTTTGGGTGGGGGTGTTGGCTGGCTCCTGGGACCGAGTGTGATAGGAGGGAAGGGATACATGTGGGTGGGGTGGAGCTGAGACCCACGCATGACCCCCTGTCTCTGTCTCCAGGCTGCCCCTCCTGCTAGGATCACACAGGAGCACCTGCTCTGGATGGGCCTGCAGCGGCCCTGGCTGTGCTGCTGACTGGTGCACCAGGAGCGGCACTGAGGGGAGCCGGGAGAGGCCCTGGTTCTCACCCCCCATCCCAGATCCACATCTGCCCCCTCAATGATTGCTTGCGGTCCTGGTCCTCAGTTCCTGGGACTAAGAACCACAGCAGCCTGGTTTCCCCTGGGACAGAGGGGCTGAGCCTCACACCATGTGCCCTTCTCAGCCACCCAGGTCCTGGCTGAAGATCTCTGCCTGCCTCACCCCGGGGCCTGAGGCTGCACCCGGGCTACCACATGCCCCACGCAGATTCCCACAGATGGAAGGGCGCTGATGGCTTCCTCCCTTGTGCCAAGTTGCCTGGAAACCCCTGGTCCTGGTGGCCCCTCCTCCACCCCAACTGTGTTCCTCCAGGACCATTTCCGGGAGACTGCCAGCCTTTGGACTGCATCCCTGGAGTTCTGAGAGACTGTGACATGGGGTTGCAGGGGTGGAGAGGAGCGGAGGACCAGGGGCCTTCTTGGGGCTGATGCACAAATGTGCCCTTTTCAAGTTCGGGTCTCACCCTTTGGATGACTGGATCCCCAGCCGCAGCCTCTTCCTGGGTCAGCCTGAGAGGACTTGGGGAGGGGACTAGGGAGGGTCTTTACTTAATATGTGAGTGCCTGTGTGTGAATGTGTGTGTGAGTGCACGTGTTGAGTGCATATGTGAGTGTGGGATGTGTGTGGGGATGTATGTGCGAGTACGTATGCACATGCATGAGGGCTTGAGTGTGTGAGTGTGTGGGAGTATGTGTGGATGAGTGTGTGAGTATGAGTGCAGATGCATGAATGCACAGATGTGTGTGTGTGTGAATGTGTGGATGTGAATGTGTGTGTGTGAATACACATGTGTCAGTGTGCATTTGTGAATGGGTGTGTCTGTGCACAAGTGTGTGATTACTTGTGCACACACGAGTGACTATGTGCTGCAGAGGGTGCTGAGCTGTTTAGTGGGTGTGCAGAGCAGGATGGGCTCCCTGTCCTTCCCGGGCTTGTGGCTCTGTTGGAGCTGCCTGGGCCCTGGGAGGCTGCTTCCCAAAGTAGAGAAAGTATGTTGGAGATTCAGGGGCCTTGAGCAGAGACCCTTCATCACCTGCAGAGAATCCTCTCTCCCCATGGGGCTCTGGCTGGGGCTGTCTGCCCCCAAACATATTGGCCCATGGGAGAGGCGGGGGACACGTCCTCAGCACATGCTCCTGCCACTGCTTTTCTTACATTTTGATCTTGAATAGTTTGCTGCTTCTGCTCTCCCACCTCTTCCTCATCTCCCGACTGGCCCCTGCTGCTGTCTATGCACTTTATTTGCAGTCTGTTTTTCAGGCAGTGGAGATTATACACAATCATTGACTTGAATAAGACAACTTTTCATTTTCTGTGTGTGATGAACTCTGCACCAGTTAGTGCAATCTGGTCAGAGAAATGTTCTTGTTTCCAGTGTTGTCAAATCTTGTGTCTGTCTAAGTTAATCAAAAATATTGTTTGAATTGAATAAAATAAAAACTGAAGGCCTCTTGTTTCTGGTGTGGTGCCCCCTTGGAGGAGAGGGGCTGGTGGTGAGCTCACCCCACTCTGGTGGCCAGAAGCTGGGGGAAGGGAGCATCCTGAGGGCTATAAGTGGGTGGGGTCATGGCAGGGATGGTGGCCTGTTCAGAAGATGCTATGAGACAGGACTTGACTTGGAGCGCTGCTCCCATGATGAGAAGTCAGCAGCATAGGCCTGGCCTAAGATGTGGCAATTGTCCCAGTTTGTCCCATTCACAAACTATTTGAATAACTAGACAGCTAAGCGTTTTCTTTATTTTAAAGCCTGGTGTTAGAAAGCACTTAATTCAGTTGAACCCAAAGATGGGCTGGGGTAGGTGAGGTGAAATGGATCATCTGCAGATCATTTTGTGTCACCCGGAGGCCCCTCTGCAGCAGCAGGTGGCAGGGACCCGTCGCTTCCCTGGCAGCCAGATTAGTGCCCAGTTTTGGAGAAGATCAACGCCGGGGACGAAAGACCAGCTTCCCTTCCCTCCACCTTAGACGCAAGCTGTCCCATCACAGGGCCCAGGGTGGGGACTCTGAGATTGCTGCAGAGGGGGTGGGGGGTGGTCAGAGGCTGGGGGAGGGAGGCCTGCAGAGAAGCACAGCACCCACCTCAGAGGAAGAAACGTAGGGCCCTCTTCTGCTCACAGAAGCAGAAACGTCAGGTCGTGGGGTAGCTGAGACCTGTGCTTAAGCAGAGTCCCACGACAGGACCAAGGCTCCCTGAGGGTCCTGTCACCCCACTGGAGGGACTCATTCTCTGCTCCCCATCCTCCCTGTCTGTCTCCTGACTCTGCCCACCCTTAGACCAGGATCCACCTCAGACCCCACCTCCACACTTGCACTCACCTACCCAGGCAGGGAGGAAGAGCACACAGCCTCCCCAGCCCTTATCTGGATACCCTTGGCCCGCCAAGAGATGATTCTGTCTACTCTCCCTCCTCAGCCTCTGGTCTCAGCCAGACCTCTCCTGCTGTGTCTTTCCTGCTGCCTCCTGCTCTGCTCCTTCACTTCCACCAACCTGAGCTAAGGGCTCACTCAGTATCTGGGCCCAGGCACAGCCTGTGACTTCTGGTCCAGTGTTCTCGCTGCCTCTGGGTCTCCTTCTTGGCACCCATGATTGTCCTGGGCCTGAGGCTCCTTCTGAGCCTGCACCCTGCACCCCCTCTAGCTCTCAGCTCCCTGCACCCACTTGCCCAGCCCCTCCAGGGAGGCCCATTCCAGCCCTTCTGCTGCCCCCCCCTCCCAACCCAACCAGGCAGGAGGAAGACAGACAGTGCCGACCCATGAAAGCCAGCATGGTGGGTTTTCCTCTCTGGCCAGAGTGCCTCCTGGGGCCTACAACCGACTATCCCAACCTCCACAAACAGTAGGCCTCCAGGGGCCACAGCTCCCCCACCAAGGCACTGGGTATCCCCTCCAACCCTGTGCACTCAGAGACTATCTCACTCCCCACTGCCCCACTGACAGTGGCAGAAGCTCCTGATTATCTTGAGGCTGTGTTCCACCTCAGCCTTGGAAACCAGGCAGAACCTGGGAGCCTCTGCCTCTTCTGCAGAGCAGTCCCCAAGGCTACCTCAGGCCAGCTTCCCCCTTGCCTGGCCACCAAGCCTTTCTCGAGGCTTCCCTCAGTGGCTGCCTTGACAGCCCTCCCTCTCTGTGGCCACCACGGGGTCCATCTGCAGCAACCACCACTGCTCATCCACCCAAAACACCCCTTACCCAGAAAGCAAAAGTCTCCTCAGGAATCCCTCCTTCCCCTGCCTCCCACACCCCAATTTATGCCACACATCCTCTGTAGCTCATTAACATTCACCCTGATAACTGGGTCACAGTGGCACCCAGAGGGCCTCAGGGAAGGCAGTTCTTCAGAGACCCTCAGCCGCTCATTTGGCAAGACATATTTCCTGGGCTCCTCTCCATGCCCGGCCCCAAAGTAGGCCCTGAGCACCGAACCCATGGACCAGTCAGAGGAGCCCAAACAGACATGAGAGCATAATAGGTGCAGGGCTCATGGGAGGGTTCAGTCAGGAGGAATGCAACCCCTCATGTACCCAGGAAGTAATCTGGGATGTCGTTGCTATGGCCAGCTCCAGGTCCAAGGTTAACTCAGAGCAGCCTGGCCACCCAGACCAGCAGAACCATAGGTGACTTTCCCAGTTCCCAGAGACTGGCAGCCAAAGATTGCACTTTTACATGGTGTAGATTAAAAAGAAATGTCAGGACACATGTGGCAGGAATTCCAATGAATGCACCAGACACAACTGGAAGGTAATTCCATCGATGTTCTCGAGGCAATTTTTCTGGAAAGTCTTATCTAAAGTTGTTTCCAGGTGAATACCACTGCAGATCTGAGCACTATTTAAAGGATTTTTTATTCAGATATTGTGCACATCCTTAACCCAGACCATGTGGAGTGTTCTCCATCCTGCTTTTCCTACCTCTCTCTACAACAGGGTTTTGCACCCAGGAGTACAGAGGGCAGAGCCCCAGCCCAGGAATCAAAGGCCCAGTGGGGTTCCAGCTCCACAGATCACCAGCTATGGGCATGTGGGCATGGCACTGTGCCTCACTGCACCTGTTTCCTGGCCTAGAGGCACAGTAGTGCAGGCCCCAAGGAAACGACATCTCAATTCTTTTTGATGTTTTGAGACCAGTAGACTCTTTTCTCTACCTTTCTGTTTTCTCATTTTCTATGACTTCATGATGATGGCATCTCTCCGTGTACATGCCACCTGCGAAATACTGCAGTTTGACCTTGCCCTGCTGGGCGCCCTTTCCGCAAGGTCAAATTTAACAGAAAGCCAGTCTCTGTCACCCTGGGAATCCCAGTCATATGGCTTAAAGCAGAGGCTCTACAACTTCATATTGACACTCATTCCTCTCACTCCCTTTCTGTGCCCCAAGACCTCTCTTCCCATCCCCTTAGCTTGTGCCTGTTGGCCATCTATATGTCTTTTTTTTTTTTTCAGAAATGTCTGTTTAGCCTTTCTGCCCATTTTTTTCATTTTTTTAAACATTGAGTTTCCTGATTTGTTTCTATATTTTGGAAATTAAACCCTTGATAAATTAGGAGTATGGTATTAACCTATACATACTGCTGCTGCTGCTAAGTCGCTTCAGTCGTGTCCGACTGTGCAGCCCCATAGACAGCAGCCCATCAGGCTCCCCCCCGTCCCTGGAATTCTCCAGGCAAGAACAATGGAGTGGGTTGCCATTTCCTTCTCCAATGCATGAAAGTGAAAAGTGAAAGTGAAGTCGCTCAGTCGTGTCCGACTCTTCGAGACCCCATGGACTGCAGCCTACCAGGCTCCTCCATCCATGGGATTTTCCAGGCAAGAGTACTGGGGTGGGGTGCCATCGCCTTCTCCAGTATACACACTACTATATATAAAATAAACAAAGATTTACTGTAAAGCATAGGGAACGATATTCACTATTTTCTAATAACAGAAAAAATTTAAAAGAATATACATATATAAAACCAAATCACTTTACTGTGCTCTTAAAACTAACACAATATTGTATATCAGCTATACTTCAATTTAAAAAACAAAGCTGACTGTATATGGATGACTGCTTCTGTCAATGAAGTTCCGGGTCACACAATACCCACGGGATTTTCTGATATAGCTCAAGGGATCCACCAGCACTGGCCAGCCTTGGAGTGGAGCATGGAGCCTTCACCAAGTTTTGGCAGAATTTGCTTTCTGTAATGAACACACCATGAGGACGAGGTATACAGGTTTTCGAGTTATAGGAGGTGCAAGATCTTGAGCAAATAATCTATGAACTGACTATGTGCTTCAGATTACTATGCACAGCACAAGATTTGTAAATACATCTGGGATGCAGGGTACCCCCTTAAGTCACCAGGGACTTTTCAGAACACCATCAGTACTGGAAATTGTCATTACCTTTTGTACACCGGGCACATGGTGCTTGGAGCAGACTTGGGAGGGGAAACTAGCTGAGTTCGAACTCGGACTCTTGAGTGGAGTCACTTTGGCCAAGTCCTTCAGACTCTCTGGGCTTCCCTGGTGGCTGAGTGGTAAAGAATCTGCTTGAAACCCGCTTGAGAGGCAGGTTCAATCCCTGGGTCTGGAAAATCCCCTGGAGAAGGGAATGGCTACCCACTTCAGTATTCTTGCCTGGAGAATTTCAGGGACAGAGGAGCCTGGTGGGCTATGGTCCACGGTGGGTCATAAAGGGTCAGACAGGACTGAGCGACTGAGCACATTCAGATTCTCTGTCTTTCACTTCATCTGCGAGATGGTGAGTAATTCCATGGTTCTCTGAGGAACATGTGAACCAATACACATCAATCACTGAACACTGAGCACGGTGACTGACTCGTGGAAGTGGCCTGTATACAAGACCCTGTCTTTGTTAGTGATCAGCTTGATTCAGAGCTGGTCAGAAGAGCTGCTCAGTCTCAGGATATCAAAAGACAAGCTGCTCTTGCTGAAGCTGGGGAGGGGCTGGTGACTAGAGTCCTGCCTCTGGCCTTGCATCTACACCAGCAGTGAGAGCCCTTGAGCCACTTCTGTAGTGTACGCTTACCTGCTACTCAAAGTGTGGTCCAGCAGCATCAGTATCACCTGGGAACTTGTCACTCTGAGGCCTCCACCACAGATCTACTGAATTAGGACTTACACTTTCATAATAACTGGTGATTCTAGTGCACATTAGACTTTGAAAAGCACTACTCCCTGGTATCTTGAGAGTCAAGAGATTGACATAAGTAAACTGTATTTTAAATGAACTAAAAAAGACTTACAGTGATGTATCCAAAACCACAAAACTAATGGGTGGAAGGGGGGCTTCCCTGGTGGCTCAGAGGTTAAAGCATCTGCCTGGAATGCAGGAGACCAGGGTTCGATCCCTGGGTTGGGAAGATCCCCTAGAGGAAGGAAATGGCAACCCACTCCAGTACTCTTGCCTGGAGAATCCCATGGAGGGAGGAGCCTGGTAGGCTACAGTCCATGGGGTCGCAAAGAGTCGGACACGACTGAGCGACTTCACACACAATGGATGGGAGAGCCAAGACTAGCATCCAGGTTTCCTGACTTTCAGCTCAGGCTTTTCTGCACTATTCTGATCAGTTGCCCCCTGTGGCAGATTCCCCTCTGGTCCCAGAGGACAAGTTCATGCCTTGGTTCTGCAACCAAGCCCCTGTCATATGTCCTTGCATCTAAATCTATGACTTGTGAGACTTCCTTGGTGATCCAGCAGTTAAGATTTCACCTTCCAGTGCTCCCTTGATGGTTCAGTGGTTGAGAATCATCCTGCCATTTCACTGCACAAGGCTTCCATCTCTGGTCCAGGAAAATCCCATTTGCCACAGAGCAACGAAGCCAGGGAGCCACAACTATTGAAGCCTTCTGGCCCTAGAGCTTGTGCTCCGAAACGAGAAGCCACAGCAATGAAAAGCCCACATACTGAAACCGAGAGTAGCCCTGGCTCCCTGTAGCCAGAGACAAGACCCAGCACAGCCAAAATAAATAACCTAGGAACCGATTACATTCTCCCGATTTCTGAGTGGAGCAGCGCCACCTGCTGGTTGATTCCTTGAACTACATCAGAAGGCCCTAAAGGTGTTGTGTTGCCAAGGCCTTCAGGGACAGGGACAGTCATCCGTGCACAGCCAGTTTTGAAAAGGGCAAGATAGGAAAGAGAAAAGAGGCCTTGGGACACACGAAGGGAATTGGAGGAATATATGTCAACGTGAGGGTGCAGAGCCTCGTATAACTCCGAAAACCCAGTGGAGCTGCGCCGTCTACTGGTGGATTCTTTGAATTAGATCAGAAAACCCTGGGGGTGTTGTGTTGGCAATCCACATCACATCAATCAGTGGACACTGAGCACAGTGGCTGACACGCAGAAGCGGTCTATCCATGAGGACCCGTCTTCGTTAGTGATCAGCTTGATTCCGAGCTGGTCAGAAGAGCTGCTTAGTCTCAGGATGTCAAAACGCAGCACCGTGTCAGGGTCAAGGGCATAAACTCTCTATTTAGACACAGCAGCTCTACCATTTAACCAGGGCAGGCCACTCGGCCTTTCTGAGCCGCAGCTTCATGACTGGTCATATTGGCGTGGGTAGCACCCATCTGGCGACTGTCGTGGGTCCGATGCGGCTGCGAGCATGGGTAGGGGCCTGGCTCGTCCTGGGACGGGTTCGGTGGGTGGCAGCTTCTTTATGAACCCGGCTGCGGGGGCGCCTTCACTGCGTACCATCCGGAAACAACTCACTCCTTCCGCCTCGCCTGTAGCTCCTTCTCTCAGTTCTCATCTGCTTGCCCTCAGCTCTACAAAGTGGGTAGTCGAGATCCAAAGGAAGAAAAAAGAACACAGGAAGTGGAAGGGATTCTATTCATCAACCTTCCCTGGATTTGGGAAAGACAAAGCCACCCTGTGACTTTCAGGGCGTACTACAGCTGAAACCCCCTTATAGTCTCCCCCTGCTGCCTCTTTGGTGTACCTGAACCTTTGGCCTCCCGCAGCCACAGGAGCAAGCCAGTTGGTATTCCTGCCTCTCCTCCCAGGTGCGGGGAGGGGGACCGCTGGGAGGACAACTGAAGGCTGAGAGCTCCGTTAGATTCCTGCCCTCACTCGGTTCTGCCCTCTGCCTCCACCAATCCCTGTCTATGCTTTTCCATCACCATGGAGTGTGCTCCATGGAACATATTGATTTGCTCAGCCTTTTATGCCACAGAGGACTTAAACCTGCAAAGTCAGCCACATTGTTTTCCTCTGGAAAATTTATGGAAGTGTAGACTACTATTTTTCATCTGGGGCTTCTGAGGTCCATCTGTTCTGGCATCACTTTCCCTCAAGAATACCTTCTGCTTTCTAATTCAGGTTGGTATTTTACCCTGACCATTATAGTTCCCACTGTAGTTCTCATCATGAAAGCTGATTGGCATTCTAGCTTGTAGATCAATCTCTGGTGAGTATATCTTAATTTTTGACTCTTGCAAAAATGAATTCATTACCCTGCAATATCAAGAACCAACCCTTAGTGGTAACCAAGCAGATTCTCATTAGAGATCTAGCTGCTTTTGCCACAGTCTAGTGTTCATAGTCAAACTGTTCCAAGTTGAATTTGTCTTTTCTAAAAACCCAAAATACCCTTCTTTTCTTTGTTGGTTCCCTATTTTGTGTGGTGTCACCACCATCCACTCCAAAACCAGGAGTCGTCTCTGAATTGGCTGTGTCCTTCTCCCTCATGCATCCAATTAGTAAGACTCCACTTCCTGTTGTTTCTTGAATCCATCCCCCTATCAGCCTTGCTTTGGTTTAGATACAACTTATCTTGCTGTTGACTCTACAAGTTTCCTGTCACTGTCTACCCATTCCCAGGTTTTCAGCCACACCCCAAGCAATGCCAAGTTCACCTTCCTTCTCCTAGATAATGTGGTTCAAGGAAATAATAAATATAGCCATTTCATTCTTCTCTCAATGTCTTTCAATAAATCTCAAAGTTTAGGATTAAACTGCATCTCCAGAGCACCTCTGATCCCTTCTCGCTGATGCATATTGCGCACTACGAGGTTTATTTTCTTGCTCTCCAGAGAATAATGAGCTTAAAAGAACACTTCATGTGCAGAAGGGCCTGAACTTGTAGCTTCTCGCCAAACAGACTGCATTTCACAAACTTCATGACAATGATCAAAACACATGGAAGTTGAAAAATAATACAGAGAAACTGCATGTTTTCATTATCTATGAGCAATAAGTATCAACCCATACTCAATCAGAATGAATCTCTGCCCCCTTCTCTTTCCTACCACCATGCAATTAATTCAAAATCAATCCTATATGAGTACGTACAGGAAATTGCTTTCAAAGGTGAACTGGAAAGCCTTATGAATAACACTAAATAAGCAATTTTTGGATCTGTTGTATTTATCCATTTTATTGGCTTGTGAGATAATTCAGACATCCCCCATGCAAGAATACTGTTTAGAGTTTCTGGGTCCATGAACAATACACGGCCTTATAGGAAGAGAAACCTTTGTAGGTGACTCCAGCTGATGCAAGTGAGTGTACTAGGCCGTGTGGTGTGGAGCTGTATTGCATATCAGGTGGCTGTAAGAAGCCTATGTCAAGCCAATAGATGAGAGTCTTCCTGGCATATACTAGAGGAACTGCATGCTCTCTTCATCTCTTCATTGCCTCCCCGATACTAGATGGCTAAATGCCCCACTGTGAGATATCAGGTCTCTCAAGCTGCCCTGCATAACTGGTGATTTCTGAGGCTTAACAATTCATTAAGGAAAGAGAGCAGGTAAATAAATAGATCCCTATGAGAAATTATCCTTTGGGCCACAACACAAAGGCCACACATACATATTTGAAGACTTTAAGAGTGTTTAAGGAAATCTCCTGACTCTGCTAAGGTAAGGCAGAATTAGCGTGATTGGTATGGTCCTAGGCATGGTCACAGAAGAAGTCAGGAGGTTCTGACACAAAAAGCAAAGGAACAAAAGCAAAAAATAAGCAAGCGGGGCTATATTAAACTAAAATGCCTCTGCCCAGCAAAGGAAACCATCAATGAAATGAAAAGGCAACTACTAAATGGGTGAAAATACTTGCATGTCATATATCTGATAAGGGGCTAATATCCAAAAAAAAAAAAATATATATATATATATATATGGGAACTTCCTGGTGGCTCAGATGGTAAAGAATCTGCCTGCAACTCAGGAGACTCAGGTTTGACCCCTGGGTAGGGAAGATCACCTGAAGGAAGAAATAGAATATATAAAAACCTCATACAACTCAAGAGCAAAAAAGTGAATAGTGCCATTGAAACTGGCCAGAGGATCTGAATAGAAATTTTCCCAAAGACATACAAGATGACCAGTGTTACTCGCTCAGTTGTGTCCGACTCTTTGCAGACTCCATGGACTGTAGATGGCCAGGCTTCTCTGTCCATGGACTTCTCCAGGCAAGAATACTGGAGGGGTTGCCATTCCCTTCTCCAGCAGATCTTCCCAACCTAGGGATCAAACCCAGATCTCTCACACTGCAGGCAGATTCTTTACTTCTGAGCTACCAGGGAAGCCCAGATGGCTAACAGGTACATTAAAAGATGCTCTCACCACTATTATTCAACACAGTTTTGGAAGTCCTAGCTACAGCAATCAGAGAAGAAAAATAAATAAAAGGAATCCAGACTGGAAAAGAAGAAGTAAAGCTCTCACTGTTTGCAGATGACATGATACTATACAAAGAAAACCCTAAAGATACTATCAGAAAATTACTAGAGCTAATCAGTGAATTTAGCAATGCTGCAGGAGACAAAATCAATACACAGAAATAAATTGCATCCCTATACACTAACAATGAAAAATCAGGAAAAGAAATTAAGGAATCAATCCTATTCACTATTGCAACAAAAAGAATAAAATATATAGGAATAAACCTACCTAAGGAGACAAAAGAACTGTATCCTGTATACAGAAAATTATAAGACACTGATGAAAGAAATCAAAGATAAAAAAAACAGGTAGAGAGATATTCCATGTTCCTGGGTAGGAAGAATCAATATTGTGAAAATGACTATACTACCAGATGCAATATACAGATTGAATGTGATCCCTATCAAATTACCAATGGCATTTTTCACAGAACTAGAACAACAATCTCACAATTCATTTGGAAACACAAAAAAACCTGAATACCCAAAGCAGTCTTGAGAAAGAAGAATGGAGCTGGAGGAATCAACCTTCTTGACTTCAGATAATACTACAAAGCTACAGTCATCAAGACAGCATGGTACTGGCACAAAAACAGAAATATAGACCAATGGAAAAAGATCCAGAAATAAACTCATGCATCTATTCATACCTTATTTTTTGACAAAGCAGGTAAGAATATACAATGGGGCAAAGATAGCCTCTTCAATAAGTGGTGCTGGGAAAACTGGACAGCTACATGTAACAGAATGAAATTGGAACACTTCCTAACACCATACACAAGGATAAACTCAAAAAGGATTAAAGACCTACATGTAAGACCAAAAACTATAAAACTCTTAGAGGAAAACATAGGCAGAAAACTTGATGACATAAATCAAAGCAAGATCCTCTATGATCCACCTCCTAGAGTAATAGAAATAAAAACAAAAGTAAACAAGTGGGACCTAATTAAACTTAAAAGCTTTTTTATTTTTATTTTTATTTTTAACTTAAAAGCTTTTGCACAGCAAAGGAAACTATAAACAAGGTGAAAAGACAACCCTCAGAATGGGAGAAAGTAATAGCAAATGAAACAATTGACAGAGGATTAATTTGCAAAATATATAAGCAGCTCATACAACTCAATACCAGAAAAACAAACAACCCAATCAAAAAGTGGGGAAAAGACCTAAACAGACATTTCTCCAAAGATATACAGATGGCTAACAAGTACATGTGAAGATGCTCAACATGGCTTATTATTAGAGAAATGCAAGTCAAAACTACAATGAGATATCACCTCACACCAGTCAGAATGGCCATCATCAAAAAGTCTACAAACAATAAATGTGGAGAAAAAAAGAACCCTGTTGCGCTGTTGGTGGGAATGTAAATTGATACAGCTACTATGGAAGATGGTATGGAGATTACTTAAGAAACTAGGAATAAAACCACCATATGACCCAGCAATCCCACTCATAGGCATATACTCTGAGGAAACCAATTTTTTTTTAACTTTATTTTACTTTACAATACTGTATTGGTTTTGCCATACATCAACATGAATCCGCCATGGGTGTACATGAGTTCCCAATCCTGAACCTCCTTCCCATCTCCCTCCCTTTCTTATTTTATTTTATTTATTCATTTTTTTGTCCAGCATACATATGCTTTTTATTTTTAATTTTATTTTTACTTTATTCTACTTTACAATACTGTATTGGTTTTGCCATACATTGACATGAATCCACCACAGGTTTACACGAGCTCCCAATCCTGAAACCCCTCCCACCTCCCATCCCATATCATCTCTCTGGATCATCCCCATGCACCAGCCCCAAGCATCCTGTATCCTGTATCGAACATAGACTGGTGCTTCAGGAAACCAAAATTGAAAAAGAAACATGTACTCCACTGTTCATTGCAGTACTATTTACAATAGCTAGAACATGTAAGCAACCTGGATGTCTATCAACAGATGAATGGATAAAGAAGTTGTGGTACATATACACAAAGGAATATTACTCACCCATAAAAGTAATGCATTTGAGTCAGTTCTAATGAGGTGGATGAAACTAGAGCCTATCAGAGTGAAGTAAGTAGAAAGAGAAAGATAAATGTCGTACACTAATGCATATTCAAGAAGGTTAAGGTCAAGAAGCAACAGTTAGAACTGTACATGGAACAATAGACTGGTTACAAATCAGGAAAGGAGTATGTCAAGGCTGTATATTGTCACCCTGCTTATTTAACTTATATGCAGAGTACATCATGAGAAATGCCAGGCTGGATGAAGCACAAGCTGGAATCAAGATTGCCAGGAGAAATATCAATAACCTCAGATATGCAGATGACACCAACTTTATGGCAGAGAGCGAGGAAGAACTAAAGAGCCTCTTGGTAAAAGTGAAAGAGGAGGAAGAAAAAGCTGGCTTAAAACTCAACATTCAGGAAACTAAGCTCATGGCATCTGGTCCCATCACTTCATGGCAAATAGATGGGGAAACAATGGACACAGTGACAGACTTTGTTTTCTTGGGATCCCAAAATCACTGCAGATGGTGATTGCAGCCATGAAATTAAGAGAGGCTTGCTCCTTGGAAGAAAAGCTATGACCAACCTACTGCTGCTGCTGCTACTGCTGCTAAGTCACTTCAGTTGTGTCCGACTCTGTGCGACCCCATGGATGGCAGCCCACCAGGCTCCCCATCCCTGGGATTGTCCAGGCAAGAACACCAGAGTGGGTTGCCATTTCCTTCTCCAATGCATGAAAGTGCAAAGTGAAAGTGAAGTCGCTCAGTCGTGTCCAACTCTTTGCGACCCATAGACTGCAGCCTACCAGAATGCTCCATCCATGGGATTTTCCAGGCAAGAGTACTGGAGTGGGGTGCCATTGCCTTCTCCGATGACCAACCTAGACAACATGTTAAAAAGCAGAGACATTACTTTGCCAACAAAGGTCTATCTAGTCAAAGCTATGGTTTTTCCAGTAGTCATGTATGGATGTAAGAGTTGGACTCTAAAGAAAGCTGAGTGCTGAAGAAGTGATGCTTTTGAACTGTGGTGTTGGAGGAGACTCTTCAGAGTCTCTTGGACTGGAAAGAGATCCAATCAGTCAATCCTAAAGGAAGTCAGTCTTGAATATTCATTGACTGACGCTGATGCTGAAACTCCAATACTTAGGCCACCCAATGCAAAGAACTGACTCATTGGAAAACACCCTGATGCTGGGAAAGATCGAAGGCGGGAGGAGAAGGGGACGATAGAGGATGAGATGGTTGGATGGCATCACCGACTCAATGGACATGAATTTGAGTAAACTCCGGGAGTTGATGATGGACAGGGAAGCCTGCCATGCTGCAGTCCGTGAGATCGCAAACACTCAGACACGACTGAGTGATTGAACTGAATGCATATACATGAAATCTAGAATGATGGTAACAAAGAATTTATTTGCAAGACAGCAGTGGAGAAACAGACATAGAGAACAGAGTAATGCACACAGGGAGAGGGGAGGATAGGGTGAAATGTATGGAGAGCGTAACAAGGAAACTTAAATTACCATATGTAAAATAGATAGGCAATGGGAATTTGCTGTATGTTTCAGGGAAATCAAACAGGGTCTCTGTTTGAGACCCACAACCTAGAGGGATGGGATGGGGAGGGAGATAGGAGGAAGGTTCAAGAAGTAGGGGACATATATATATACCTATGGTTGATTCATTTTGAGGTTTGACAGAAAACAACAAAATTCTGTAAAGCAATCATCTTTTAATTAAAAATAAATAGAAAAAAAAGATGCACTATGCTGTTAACCATCAGGGAAATGCAAATCAAAATGATAATGTGATATCACATCACACTTGTTAGAATGGCCATTACGAAAAAGATGAGCTATAATAAGTATTGACAAAAATGTGAAAAAGATGAGCTATAACAAGTATTGACAAAAATGTGCAGAAATATGAATCTTCCTACACCACTGATGGAAATGTAATTGGTGCAGCCACTATGGAAAACAATATGGATGTTCCTCAGAAACAAACAAACAAAAAAATAGAGCTACCATATGATCCAGCAATTCCACTCCTGGGTACATATCAAAAAGAAAAAGAAAAATGCTAGCTTGAAAAGATACATGCAAGCCCTTTCCCAAGTGTTTTGGAGGCAACAAACCCAGTTGGCAGAATTTGTAAAATACTTGTTTTTCAGTAAGATATGTATCTTGAAAAAGCTCCCACTTGTAGATGTTATTATTTGTGATGACTACAAGCATGATCGATGAAGATATGGCTCACACCAGGTACCGAGTGGGACTCTGGGTTCAGTAATCTGGGCATTGATGAGAGGTGGTGGGTGGCAGGGGGAGGTGTCTCCAGGCTGGAATTGAAGTTCTCCCCTTGTTAAGGTAAGAATGGTGGTAGGTAATCTGACACCTCCCTATGTAAAGTGATCCTTTTGCCTACTACATGAGGGCCACAATACATGTTCAGATATTGTGGGGGTGTTGGGCAGTTCCTGGTAGAGTGAGGCAAAGTTAGGGTGACCAGCACGGTTCTGCAGAACATCAGTGCAGAAGTCACAGGGAACAAAACTGGAACTAGTGAGCATGCAGTTCTCTCTGAGTAAGATGGTAATTGATGTGAATGGTAAGTATCATAAGGATGTACCCTCTCCCCACTGCAGCCACTATAATAGCCCCCATACAGATCTTATGATGTCACCAAACTGATGTTGCTCCTACTTGGAATGTTTCCCTTGAAGCCAGAGCAAAGAGGAGGCCCATATAATTGCTCTTAGGCACTAAAACAGCATTCCAACAGGGGTCTTCACCTAGTCCCCAATTCAGCCCCCCTTCTGGTCAGCTTTCACTAGTGGTAAAGAACCCATCTGCCAGTGCAGGAGATGTAAGAGACACGGGTTCCATCCCTGGGTCAAGAAGATTCCCTGGAAGAGGACATGGTAACCCACTCCAGTATTCTTGCTTCCACCTATAAAGTTGTTTGCTGCTCAGGATCGCATCTTGATTCCTTGGGTGACTCAAAGTTGAAGTGTTTAGAGGAAAGAAAATCCTTTTACACAGATTTTACACAGTTTCTTTTACTTAGTGTTTCAAACATATTAGCCAAAACATAACTATGGAAGGGATCTGGGTGTTATGGATTTAAATTATAAGTAAATTATAAACCTTTAATTATGCAGAGTTTTATAATGGAAAACATGGGTCAATGTATGCTTAAACTACTAATCATATTAATAATATGTAATGAAATTTAAGTGAATTACAACCTGTCTTCTTGGAGTCTATAGTCATTTAACTTTTTTTTCTTTTCTTTGAAGCATATAAGCATATAAGCCATAGTAGGTTATAAGGAAAACTGAAGAGATCATCATACTTATTTCCATATTCATTTTAAATGGCTAACTGTATAATTTAATTTCTATTGAAGACAATTATAAGGAATAACTTTTAGCAGATTAATATTAAATTTCACACGGTTTTAAAATCTCACTATTTAAAAAAGAGGAAAAAGAAAATGCCTTTATCTGAGTATCCTCACTGGTTAGTGACTCAGCTGAAAGGTAAGCCTGGGAATTATCCAGAAGCAACAATGCTCTGACTTCTCTTCCATTGTCATAAAACATTCGGTTGAAAATGCCTGAAAACGACTCCCTGGTGAAGCAAACATCTTTACTAGTTTTACAATCACAGATAATGCACTACGTCCTGTCACACTTTGGGGCAGCTTTGTTATGCAAATAAGGATTAACCTTATCTTCTGAGTGTAATCTTAGTTTGCATGTTAAAAGGCGGACAGGCGCTCCTTGTTTATTTTCCTCCTTGGCATGCAGATCTCTGGTATCCCTGCCAGAGTAGTTTCTCACACTGATTTTTCACACTGACGTCAGTTTCATCTCCACTGTACAACTGAGCTACACACAGTTTCTCCTCTTCGATTCTTATAGATAACTTTTGTCCAAATGGCTCAATACTAGGTAAACAATGAAAATTTGGAGACACTGACAACCTGAGATATCCGGGTTCTTAGAAAGATGCCTTCTCCAAAGAACTATGCTAAGCACTACAGGACGTGTAAGATGAAACAAGATTCCTGTCCTTCAGGGAAGCATAATATAGTACCAGAAGCATGGAGTATAACAGGAGACCTAACTTGGTTTAAAATCTGCCACCTGTAATCCACATGACTCTGCGGACGCCGCGTCCTATATCTGAATTTCTTTATATATCAAAGAGAAATATAAATGGAAGGGACACCATGAGGTTAAAACCTACCTAACAAGAATAAACAATAATAGTTGGGAAGCACGTGCCTGCAAACCAGAAAAGGATTTTAAAAATATCAGGGACTGCTGCTTCTGATCCAGCGAGGGGTCTGGCCAGGAGGACCAAAAGCCTCTTAACTCGAGTCTCAGGACAATCCTAGTGATGACTTTCGGAGATAGGGGTCCTAACCAGGCGAACTTCCCGGTAGAAAAGGCCACCGGCTGTTGGAACGCGATTCAGTAGCAATCTGGACGCAAGACACGCGGCAAGTCGGGGGTTCCGAGATCGCAGACGCTCGCAGGAGACAGCCTCCTTCGCGGCGCCACTAGGACTCCCGTGAGTCCGAGACTCGGTGACCTGAACTGTCCTTTTTTTTTCTGCATCCGGGCGGAACCCAGGATGGGGGCGGAACCCAGGATGGGGGCAGAACCCAGGGTGGGGCGGACGTGCGGGACACTTCCGGACTCCCGCGCGCGTGACTCCGCAGGTGGCGGGAGGGCTGTTATGGGCGTGGCTATCACGCAGCCAGCGGAAGTCACTCTTTCTTTTCCCGGTCGGCGCCCGGCCCACAGCACGAGACCCGAAGATGGCGTGGCGGGGGTGCGGTCTTGTGGCGCTAGAGGGATCGCGCCGGGGACTGAACGTCCAAGGTCCGTGCGCTCCCGGGGTCTCGCGCCTTCCTGGCACAGCCCCCGGGGGCGCAGGAACCCGAACCTGCCTTCCTCCCGCGACGGCGTGAGGTGTGGTGACTTCATAGCCGAGCCCAGAAAGAGGGAAGTGGCGTCCACGGAAGCCAGAGCTGGGTGGAGGTAATCGAGAAGCTGATTTTCCTTCTGGGTTTGGTCAGGAGACCCCCGAGAAATAACCCCCGATACCCTTAGAGGTACCTCACGAGCCAGCTGCGTGGCGGTGAGCGGGGGGTGGGGAAGGGCGGAAGTTAGCCGGGGCGCAGCCTTTTCGTTTTCGCTGTGGCGTCTTTGCCGGGCGGCGGGTGGCTCTGAGAACCGGCGGTACCTGTTCTCGAGGAGGCCGGTACTCAGGCAGTCACATCTAACCTCCGGAAGCAAACTTTTTGTACACTGTGGAAATAAAACCCAGGGTTGCTGCTGAAGTAGACTCCGAGGCTGCTGGTGTGTTGCGAGCTTTTGGTACTTTCGACCCAGAAGGTGTAGGTGGGGCATAGGGCAGTAAAGCCTACCAGTGCACCCAGCGAAACTTGCCCGTTTCTGCTGGCTTACGAGCATATTACTGGTGAATTTGAAAGTCGCTCAGTTGTGCCCCAACTCTTTTCGAATACAGTCCGTGGAATACTCCAGGCTAGAATACTGGAGTGGGTAGCGTTTTCCATCTCCAGGGGATCTTCCCAACCCAGGTCTCCCACATTGTGGGCGGATTCTTTACCACCTGGGCCACAGGGAAGTCCAAGAATATAGGAGTGGGTAGCCTATCCCTTCTCCAGCAGATCTTCCCGGCCTAGGAATCGAACTGGGGTCTCCTGCATTGCAGGTGGATTCTTTACTAACTGAGCTATCAAGGAAGCTCCGAGAAAGAGATCATTTCAGCCTCCAAGACATTAGTGTCTGCTGACAGAGAAATGCAGGAAGTGTCCCTGTACCTCTCGAGCCTAGATAGGCAGCAGGAACCAACCATTTCTTTGAATACCTGTGGCTTCCTTGAAAGAGCTTTGTTGTTGTTTCTCTTGGGTCACCTCTGAGAAAATTAGACTCTCAAGGCCATCCTCAACCTTGTTTAAAAATCTCTATGACCCTGAGAAAATGTAAAGTCAAGACAAGGGTTAGCTTTTCTAGGACCTTTCTTGTTTCTGAAGAACCTTAATCTTCACTGTTTCTCCTTTTTTTTTTTTTTTTTTCTAAAACAGTGTGATCGTTTGGATATCTTGTAAACAAAGCCAGCTGTCAGTTTTTCTAGTAAAGTGAGCAGAAATTTTCATACATAGGTAGAAAGAGGCAGTGACTTTTATAAGTGTTCCCAGGAAGAAGCAGTGTTGATGCCATCTGATAGCTTAGTGGGGAAACTTGCTGAAAGGAATAAGGTTACTTTTTCTCTAATCTTTGCTGATCTGGGTGTCTCAGTTTCCTTCCAGTATTAATATGATGGAAAAGAGAATATAGATGTTCCATGAAGCAAAGGAATCAGTCTGCATAAGAAGATGAAGGGACAGAACAGTTATCTCTCATCTCACTGAGGATAAGAAACTGGAATGATCTATTAAAATGTAGAGAAAGTCAAATACGTTTATACAGGTGGGACAGGAAGTGCACAGATTAAATATTGGATAACATCAAAGCTCCTTTTAGCAAATTCATTCAAGTTTTTTCATCCCTCAACCTTAAAGAAAAAGTGATGAACTAACATTTGTCTTTCCAGAGCTGTATATTTGTTTCAAAGTTGGGTAACAGAGGAAAGGTTGAAAACATGTCATGAGTCTTGAGCCTTCAGGAATGGCAGTTAATTTTAAAGAGGAGGCAGAACAGTTACTTTCTGTTCCTCCTTTTCTGATAACTTTCTGTTCCTTCTTCTCTGATAACTATAAATAGTAAATGTGCGTCATGTGGCTTTCTTCTTGATGTGTACTTTTTTTTCCTCCCCTCTCTCAGTGCCCTTGGGGAGAAGATCCACTCATTGGTTTTGTACCAAACCTGACAAGGCCTCAGTTATCAGGTGGCCCAGGAGGATGTCACAAGTAGGAGAAAAACTGTTCCCAGAGCAAATAATGATGAGCCATGTGAATCCGAATGCATGCTTGTACCCACATGTGGAGGTTTTGCAGGGTACTAAGAGGTCTGTGAAAGAGAGTTCCAATAAGAGTAAGAAATCCAGCCCACAGATGGGCAGTCTTAGTCCTGAGAGTGCTCGCCAGCACTTCCGGAGCTTCTGTTATCATGACGCACCTGGACCGCGTGAGGCTGTCAGCCAACTGCAGGAATTATGCTATCAGTGGCTGAGGCCAGAGATCCACTCAAAAGAGCAAATCTTGGAATTGCTGGTGCTGGAGCAGTTCCTGGACGTTCTGCCCAGTCGTATCCAGAACTGGGTGCGGAAGTCTCATCCACAGAACGTCAAAGAGGCTGTGGCCCTGGTAAACCGCTTTAAGAGAGAATATGGTGGAATAAGCAATGAGGTGAGCAGAAAGATTCCTTACATGTACACTGTAAAAGAGGGTGAAAGTGGGGTCAATAGTTGGAGAATGAGATGGATTAAGTCACTCTTCTGTTGTTCCTTTAGAATAACTAAGTGCAATCTGAAATCATAGACTTGAGCAGTGACAGCTTCCAGGTTTGGGAGTTCCTGAGAGTCTTTTCTTGGCCTTAGAAAAAGAAATGCATTTTGCCCTCTTTAGGACCAGGGTAAATTGAAGGTGGTGGGTCTGGCCTAGATGGCCAAGGAGACAGGACTTAGCAGCCAAGAAATAAAAGGCAAGAAAATCTAGGAAGGGAGAAAAAAAACCTCTGAATGCAGGATTTTAAAGGTCAAAGGCAGGAGAGGGTAGCAGCCAAAGTATAAATCAAACCTTTCTGGGGAGACTGCAAAGAAAGGGAAGAAAGGAAAGAGAAAAAGGAAACAAGGATCAGAAAGGAGAAAAAAGCTAACAGAAAAATGGGGAAAATCTGAATACTGAGGGGTGGTGCTCTCTGGGATGGGAACACACATCTCAGGGCCAGGAGAGAAGAGCCTCTGTGGCCTTCCTTCATGCTTTCCCTTGGCCTTGCTGGTGAGTGGGTAACCAGGTCTACCCTGGGGAAATGGCAGCATACTTCCTCTCCTCGAGAGCCCACCTTGAGGAGCACAAGTGTCTTATACACCTGAAGTGTATGGAGGAAAGTTGAATCCAGCTCTTCCCCCATTTTTCCTCTGCTGCATCCCCTTTCTCCATGAAATTGTTCCCTGGACATGGGAGGATTGGAAAATCTAGCTGACAGAAATCCCCTTTTAAGTCATTTTCTTATTCTTTAGAAAACTAGAAAATAAAAGTCTACTAAACCAAGGATCCAAGTCTAGAAAGCAAGAGAGTGGAGGCAGTGAGAGATCAGGCAGCCTGCCCCTACCCTGCTTTTGGCCTGAGCCGTGGCTGTCCAAGGAGGTGTGGAGGCCAGCAACAGTCATAGCTTCTCTCATTTTAATCTGATTTTCCCAAATCATGTGTACAGTTCCTTGTGAGAAAATCATGGCGCAATATCTCTTCATTTTTAAAATTTTCCTTACACACTCCCCAAACGTGGCCTCTACTCTTGTTTGTTCTTCTATCATCACCCTAAAACCAAAAGCTCTTTGCTAATGAGGATGGGGATTATTTCTAGGTCACAGCCCATGAACTGGGCAAGGACGCATTGCTCTTGGGAGGAACAGCAGTGGCCCCAGGCTTTAAGTGGAAGCCAGCAGAGCCCCAACCAATGGGTGTGTTCCAGGAAGAATGTTCGAATATATACCAGGTACTGCAAGAGCCGGGCTGGAATACCCACAAAGAAACCCAGCCTATGTATGAAGGAGGTGAGGAGTTTCATCATAATTATCTTCTCCTGGGAGCTGTGATAGTAATTGCTTCAGGTAGCATGTCATGGGAATTTTCCAGGTGCCCAGTCCTGCTTTCAGTTAGGATGTCTTTCTAGTGGGAGTACAGTAGGTAAGTGGTGGGTGAAGGTGAAGGTCATTCTGGAGTACAGAAGCATCCAGACCACAGAACCCCGGTGTTCACAATGTGGACCTTTCTCTATAGAAATTTGAGAGGGGAGAAGCAGGTAGAGCAGGGACAAGGCGGGGTCATCTCACCGTTAGAAGTTAGAGGAGAAATTGGGATCAGAAATGGGCTGTCAGTGGCAGAATGGGAAGATAATTGTACACCAGGAAAAAAAGTAATAAAAGAAATCTCCCATGTTTCCCACCATACACTAGAGGACCCAAGGTTTTAATTTTCAAACACCTCTAATGCTTGCCTAGCTCAGTGAACATTTTCTTTAATGAGAGGAAAAACAATGGATTTCCTTTTATTTAATGAAAACTGGGAACCAATTCTGTGGAGTGGTGGCTTTTTGGTTCTAATTTATAAGGAGGCGGCCACTTCTGGTGCACATGTGCGAGCACGTGCTTGCACACACACACGTGAAGGTGAGCTGTCTTTACTGAAGGAGTCCTAAACTGTAAAAATTGGTTTGGGGTATTCATAAACAGAAAATATATTTTTTTCCTGGCTCCTTCCCCACAGCTGTGCCTGATGAAGAGAGTCTAACCTTTTGTGAGCAGAAAAGCACCCTAAGCTGGAAGATGGCATCTGAGCTCACCTTGCCTAAGTCCCAGGTGAGCTGTACTTTACAAGCTTTTTCAGGTAGCCTGAATGGGGCCTTGTCCGCTTTTCTCTGCTGCCCATGATCCTACCTTACACAGCAGATGCTCTGAGGCACATTAGCCCCAGGTGTTCCCTAGGCAACTAGGATTGACGCTGTGGGATTGGGCACCTCCCAAGCTGTGTACTGATCTCTTGGGTACCTTTTCTGTCATCTCACTTCTTTTCCCATGAATCTTCTCTTAACACTTTTTTGGTAATTGGCCTCCCATATAATTCAGAGATGAGTGATAGGACGGCTTCTGTTGTAGCGAGTACTGAACTACAACTTACTCTCTTCTTTAGAGGCCGTTGACATATGAAGATGTGGCCTTGTATTTTTCCGAGGAAGAATGGCTAATAATGGACTCTAATCAGAGGACCCTCTACCTTGATGTAATGCAGGAAGTCTATGAGAATGTCACCTCTCTAGGTAAAGAGTCTTCCTTTCTTTTGTACAGCAATTGAGCAATCTGTTACATCCTCAGTTCATGGAAAATGCACATCTGTGAGAGTGTCCCAGTGTCCCAGCAGTGGGTTGGTTCTCAGCTTGATGGTGTGAGGGAAAGGGAAGGCAGATCCAGATCACCTGGAGAGCTTTTCACACACGTCTTTCTCCTAAGTAGACTGCTTGATTTATCATACTCTTGCCCTACCCTGCAAGCCCACTCTCTCCACATCTTTTCCATGTCAGTAGAAAGCACAGTTTACCCAGTTAGTTGTTCAGGCCCCAAACCTCTCAGTTATCCTTTTTCCAGTCCCTTTGTTATACTCTACCCCCAGCCAATTAGTGAGCAAGTACTCTTAACTCTGTCTTCAAAATAGGTCCTGAATACAACTATGTCTCAACCTCTTCTGCTTTTACCATCCTGGTCTCTGCCACCTCATCTCTAACCAGGTCTGCTGGAATACCACAGAATTCCCAGTCCCACGATGTTTCCATGTGTCCTTAGGGTTAGTTCCTAGCTTCCTCATTGCACATCCACCCACAGCCATGGTAGAATATAAAGACGATACTGAGTTTAAGATTCCACCCATTTAAATGTTGGGAGTAAATAAAAGTATAAATATAGAGTTATTCACTTTTTCTGAAATAGTCTGGAATTTAGATGGCAGTCCATGACCTCCAAGTTTTATTCTCAGAGCATTATCATTGCACCCTACACTTAAAGTGATCTGTTTAGCACAAGGGCAAGAACCATAGACCCAACGTCCCTAAAAGTTCAAGGACATTCTTGGAGAGTCTCTTTGAGGTAAATGTACATATAGGAAGAGGAGAAAATTCCTTAATAGGAGCCTTTATAAGGGCTTACCAATTTTAAGATTTTGTTCCTATGTATTTAAAAAAATTAACCTCTTTATTGACTGACTTGTAGATTTCACGTGCATATTTAAAGTGTAATACAAAAGAACCCATATACACTTTACCAATTTTCCCTCAATAACTTTGGCAAATGTATATAATATCACAACCAGGATAATAAAATGGGTACAGTCCACTGACCTTATTCATATTTCTATTTTTCCTTGTATTCATTTGTGGGTATGTATGTATATAGTTCTGTAAGGTTTTATCACATGTAGAGGTTTGTATATTCACCACCCCAATCAAGATACGTTACCACAAGGATGCTTCCTGTTGCCCTTTTATCAGTATAATGGCACACACTTACCCCACACACCCTACCTCGTCACCAACCTATGCCAACCACTGATCTGCTTAGTTTTTTAAAATTTTGCCATTTCAAAAATATATGATTAGAGTCATAAAATACGTAGCTTTGGGAGATTAACTTTTCTCCTTCACAATAATTCCCTGGAAATTCATCTAAGTTATTGTGTGTATCAGTAGTTCATTCATTTTTACTGCTGAGAAGCATTCCGTAATATTGATAAACCACAATTTGTTTAACCATTCATCCATTGAAAGGTATTTTGCTGTCTTCAATCTTGGGCTATTGAGAATAAAGCTGCCATGAACATTCCTGTACAGAATTTTGTGTAGAGACGGTAAGTTTTCGTTTCTCTGGGATAGAGAGTGAAAGAGTGAAATTGCTGTTTCATATGGTAATTAGATGTTTAATGCTAAACTGTTTTTCAGAGTGGCTGCATCATTTTACCTTCCTAGCTAGCAATGGATGTAATCCAGTTTCTCCACATTCTTGCCATTGTTTAATAGTATTACCATTAAGAAAAATTTTTTGGCCTTCTGTTAAATGTGTAATGTTATCTCATTGTGGCTTGGACTTTTATTTCACTAACAGCTAATGATGTTGTAGTTTTTCACGTGCTTATTTGCCATCTTAATATTATCTTCAGTGAAACGGCCTTTGCCATGGTTTTCATTAGGTTGTTTTTTAACTGTTGAATTTTGAGAGTTCTTTTATAGATTGTAGTGCTTTCTTGGGTATATGGTTTGCAAGTAGTTTCCCCAAATCTGTATATTTTTCTTTTTATCCTCTTCCCATGGGTTTCCACAGAGTAAGTTTTTTATTTTGATGCCCAATTTTTCACTTTTCCTTTTACTGATTGTGTTTTTGCTATCAGGGCTAGCCATAGTGAAGTTGCTCAGTCGTGTCCGACTCTTTGCAACCCCATGGACTGTAGCCTACCAGGCTCCTCCCTCCATGGGATTCTCCAGGCAAGAGTACTGGAGTGGGTTGCCACTTTCTTCTCCAGGGGATCTTGCCGACCCAGGGATTGAACCCAGCTCTCCCGCATCCCAGGCAGACGCTTTCACCTCTGAGCCACCAAGACTAGCCATAGATCCCTAAAATTTTCTGTGTTTTTCCTAAAAGTTTTTAAGTTTGCATTTAAGTCTGTGATTCATATTGAGTAAATTCTATATAAGATACGAAATTTAGATTGAAGCTCATTTTTTTTTTTGCCTATGTAGGTCCAGTTGCTTCAGCTTTGTTTATTGAAAAGGCTGACCTTCCTCCATTGAATTGTTTTTGCACTTTTGTCAAAATCAGTTGGGCATTCTTGTGTATCTGTTTTGTTCCATTGAGTTGTGTGTCTATCCCTCTGCCGATATTGCACTGTCTTGATTACTATAGCTATACAATATAGAAAGCCTGAATCAGATAGTCTTTCTTCCCACTTTATTCTTTTGTCAAGATAAATTTTATTTTAAGCTATGCTAGGGCTTGTCCCTTTCTATGTAAATTTTAGAATAAGACTTATCTAGAAGAAACTTTTCTGGAATTTTGCTAGAAATTACATTAAACTGTATGTTAATTTGAGGAAGAATGATATCTTTACTCTGTTGATATTTCCAAACAATGAACACAGTATGTTTGTTCAAGTTTTCTTTGATTTCTTTCATCATTTAAAAATTTTTATTTATTTATGTTGGCTTCACTGGGTTTTTATTGTGGTGTGCAGGTTTCTCTAGTTACAGCTTGAGGCCTCTAGTTACACCGTGCTAGCTTCATTGCCCAAAGGCAATGGCACCCCACTCCAGTACTCTTGCCTGGAAAATCCCATGGATGGAGGAGCCTGGTAGGCTGCAGTCCATGGGATCGCTAAGAGTCGGATGCGACTGAGCGACTTCACTTTCACTTTTCACTTTCATGCATTGGAGAAGGAAATGGCAACCCACTCCAGTGTTCTTGCCTGGAGAATCCCAGGGATGGGGGAGCCTGATGGGCTGCCGTCTATGGGGTCACACAGAGTCGGACACGACTGAAGTGACTTAGCAGCAGCAGCAGCTTCATTGCTCTGGGGCATGTGGGATTTTAGTTCCCCAACCAGGGATCAAACCTGAGTCTCCTGCATTGGAAGGTGGATTCTTAACCACTGGACCACCAGGAAGTCCCATCACCAACTTTTTGATATAGAAAATTATTTTATTTATGTTTTGTTGGAGTATAGTTGTTCATCTACTTTTTATAATTTTCAGTCTGTAGATCCTCTACATGTTTGCCAAATACATGCAGAAGCATTTAATTTTCATTGGCACAACTGTAAATGTATTATTTTAAATTTTTGTTAAAACAAATGTTCACTGTTTTTATATAGATATGTCTCTAATTTTATGTTTTATTCTTTTATCCTGTGACCCTACTGAACTTGCTTATTAGTTCTAAGAAGGTTTTTCTTGGGATTTTTATACATAGTCACATGATCTACAGTGCCTTTTATTTATTTATTTTTTACCTTGTTGCAATAGGTCCAACTTCTGGTACAATGTTGAATAAGAATGGTGAGAGCAAACATCCTTGCCTTCTTCCCAATTTTATCATGGAAATGTTATGTCTTTCACTGTTACATGTGATGTTAGTGCAGGGTTTTTATTGATATTTTATCAAGTTGATATAATTCCTAACTTTCCTAGGGTTTTATTTATTTTTGGCTATGCTGGGTCTTTGTTGCAGCACTGGGGATCTTTTTAGTTGAAGTGTGTAAACTCTTAGTTGTGGCATACAAATTCTTAGTTGCATCATTTCAGTATCTAGTTCCCTGACCAGGAATTGAACCTGGGCCCCTTGTATTGAGAATGTGGAGTTTTAGCCACTGGTCCACCAGGGAAGTCCTTCTTGAGTTGTTTTTTTTTTTTTTTTTATCATTAATGAATGTAGGTTTGTCAAATACTTTTCTGTGTCAGTTAATGAAATTATGATCTTTCAAAGCTTGTTGGTATATGGTGGGTTATGTTGATTGATTTCAAATATCGAAATCCTACTTGATTGTGGTATATAATGTTTGATCATGGTATATAATGCTTACATATTGTTACATTCAGATTGCCAGTATTTTGTTGAGGATTTTTGTGTTGAAGTTCATGGGAGATGTTAGTCTGTAGTTTTCCTTTTTAGTACTGTCTTTGTGTGATTTTTGTTATCAGGGTAATTACTGGCCTTATGAAATGATTTGGGTAGTATTTCTTCTTTTCTGGAAGAGATGATATAAAAGTGGTGTTGATTGTATAGATATTTTGTAGAATCCTCCAGTAACACTATATGAATCTGGAGATGTCTGTTTTGGCAGCTTTTTAATTATGAATTCAATTTTTAATTTTCAGAGTGCTGTTCAGATTATTTCACACTGGTTGAATTCTGGTAGTTTGTAGATTTTGAGAAATTTACATTTTCCCCTTTTAAAATTTGTGAACATAAGTTGGTTATAGTATTCCTTTATTTATTATCTCTTTAATTGCTGCAGAATGTGTAGTGATAGACCCAATTTCCTTCCTAATATGGATGGTTTGCATCTTCTTTCATTTTTGCCTAAGTTAATACAGGTTTATCAATTTTACTAATTTTTTGAAGAGCAAGTTTTTGTTTAATTCTGCTGTGATCTTTATTAATTCCTTTCTTCAACTTTTATTTTCCCTTTTTCTAGTTTCTTGAGGTAGAAACTAAGATTATTTGAGAGCTTTCCTCTTTTCTATTGTATGCCTTTAGGGCTATACATTTTCCTCTGAGCATTCCTATAGCTGCATTCCACATATTTTGATACATTATAATTTCATTTTCATTTAATTATGTATTTTTAAATTTCCCTTGAGACTTTCTCTTTGAATCATGGATTATTTAGAAGTATATTTCCATTTGTTTCCATATATTTAAAATTTTTCTCTTGTCTTTCTGCTTTTGAGTACCAGTCTGATTCCATTTTTGTCAGATTGCCTTTTCTCACTCAAATTGTGATATTTTTTTTTTTGGTTCTAGGTGTGCTGTGTGATTTATTTTTTGTAACCTGATCATTTTGTCTATTATGTTAGGAGAGTCTGGGTCCTATTTAAATATTTTAATTGGCAGTCACTCTGTTTTAGTTTAGCATGTAAGTTCTTTCCTACTTTGTGGAATATGTGTCTAGTGACAGCTTAATTTTCAGAGCCTTTATGGTATTATTTTAGTCTCCTTGATTTATGTGGTACTGCTGGGATTCCCATGTGCTCCTGCTCCTGCTGCCAAAGAGTGAGGAATGAGGAAGATCTTTACTTAGGCTAGAGTGTCTCTCGGTGGGAATCTCTGACCCATAGGGATGAAGAGGCTTCCTGGGGCAGGCTGCTAGTGGCTGGTTAGCTAGGTCCATCTTGCCAGTTTTGCATGACAAATCTAATGTCTCCGATTGGGAGTTCTGATATTGTCAGAAGGTTTCCAATTTCAGATTGCGGATGGAGTAAGCCTATTTAGGTAGCCGTCTGTTGCTCAGTTGAGATTTGGAAAACACTAGATCGGGTTGCCTACATTTTTGGATGTGGTGATGTAAGATATCTACTGTGTTACTCTTATAGTCCTGGTGTCCCAAACAATTTTGCCTCCTCTTACCACTTTTTAGAATTCTCTGTTCATTGTATCTTGCATTGTTGAATGGATTTGTTGTTGTGCTCAGAAAGGAAGACCAGGGAGAAATGGGTCCAGATTGGACCAAAAATCCCTTGTTCCTGTATTTTTAAAAAGCTGTCAGCGTTGATTTTTCTTTCCATGCCTGCAGTTTTTCGTGTTCTGGGAAACAGGTGGCTGATTCTTCTGTTTATTCCAACAGGGTTAAAGCTCAAAAATGACACTGGAAATGACCCAGCTGTATCTCTTCCTACATTAGAGATACAACCATCAGGATCCAAAGTATTAAGAAAGGCCACAATGAAAGATGCTGAGACAACAATGGGCAATGAAAATCACGGTGGTACATGCAGGGTACGGAAACGACTTCGTGTTTTTCCAGGGAGGAAAAGAAGGAAACTTAAAACTTGTAAACAAGAGCTTCTAAAACCTGTAGATGTTCATGGGAAAGGCTATGAGGGAGAGAAACCTTTTAAATGTCAGGAATGTGGAAAAAGCTTCAGAGTTAGCTCTGACCTTATTAAACACCAAAGGGTTCATACTGAAGAGAAACCCTATAAATGTCAACAATGTGATAAGCAGTTTAGATGGAGTTCAGATCTTAATAAGCACTTACTGGCACACCAAGGAATTAAACCATATAGATGCTCATGGTGTGGAAAAAGCTTTAGTCATAACACAAATCTACACACACACCTAAGAATTCACACTGGAGAGAAGCCCTTTAAATGTTATGAATGTGGGAAAAGATTCATTCAGAACTCCCACCTTATTAAACACCAGAGAACCCACACAGGTGAGCAGCCTTATACCTGTAGCATATGCAAGAGAAATTTTAGCAGGCGTTCAAGCCTTCTTAGACACCAGAAACTCCACAAGAGAAGGGAATCATGTCCAGTGTCTCCAGTCTGAGGAAAGTCACCATTTAGAGATAGGTCCTGGATGTGATGAAAGAGTGCATAACGTTGAAGTAGCCAGTAACAATGCTTTTAAAAGGAGGGGCACATGGGATGTTTCGCAAAAAGGAATCTAAACTCTGTTTTATGCAGCTTTGTATTCTGGATATGATGAGAGTGCATAATGTTGAAGTAGCCAGTAACAGTGCTTTTAGGAGGGGCACATGGGATGTTTGGCAAAAGGAATCTAAACTCTCTGTTTTATGCAGCTTTGTATCTTCAGTGCCTACTACCAATACCTGGAAAGTTCTTTATAAATAAAAGAGTGGAATTGTTCTTGTATATCTGAAGTTACCTGTTTGTATCTGTCTGGTTACTCAGCCTCCCCATCCTCCATGATCTAAATTCTTCAGGTATCAGGTACTCAGTAAATACATGATGGTGAGGAATCCTACTCCCATTCTTTCTCAGTAGAGATGGATCATATGAGTATACAGTTTCTCTGAAGGGAGCTCAGAATGAATTACTAAGTTTGAGGCAGTATCTGTGGCTGTCATCCTATCTACATGAACAACTTAAGTCCAGGGTTCAGGGGACTGTATCCTGAAACAGGAAGAGAAGTTTCAGTGTTTGCCCTGGGAGAAGTACCCCCATTCTAGTTGCTTCTCCCTGAGCACCCACTACTGCAGTGTTTTCTGTCAATTAATTCTAGCATTAAGCAAAGGCCTAGGGGCCTTGGAAGCACTTAATACCTTTCTTCCTGCTGAGCCTTCAACACTGAGGTATTTAGACTGAAATGATGAAGGAGGCCGCCTGGGCTCTCTTACAAGTAACTATCTCCATAGAAGGGATAGGGCATGTGAGTGTCCTTTTTCAACTTTCATTATATGGACTAGAAAACTTTCAAGTTGATGCCACCCTGCTCCAGGACCTAACAGGAGGCTAACTTGTATGGCTGTTGAGGCATTGCTTCATACGTATGGATGCTTTGCAGGAAGATCTGGAGATTTTGCAAACTGAATTATTCAGAATGGTAAGGAGAGCCCTATGGCCTCATGGTCTTGTAGCCTCAGTGAACGTTGGATGCTAGGAGAGGATGTCCAGTCAGAGCGGGGTAAGGCCTATGACCTAAAAGTGATGGCTCACTGAAAGCCAGGTCAGACAGAAACTGGTTTGTTCATGTTGGGATTTTAGTTGCCAGACCAGGGATCAAACCTGTGCCCCCCTGCAGTGCAAGCATGGAGTCCTAACCACTGAATAGCCAGGAGAGTCCATTTAGAAAGAAGAGATGGACTCAAAAATTGAAGGAAGTACTGTGTAGATGGAGCCAGTAGTTATTGTCCATTCACCAAAGTTCCTGAGAACAGGTTGGCAAAAGGGCACTCCATCTTCCCAAAGCTGCTGTCCCCACTTACAACACTTGTAGCTTCAGCACCTGGCTGGGCTCTGTTATACAGCAACTTCTCACCTGCTACAGAGATTTTTTTTTTTTTTTAAGGCATAAATGGCAGGAAGACCTTTTAGATGTAAATAGAAACAGGAAGAGGATTGGGAATTCCTGGTTCTAAGTTCAGATACTCCACTGCTCCAGGAAGAAAGGACATTGTTGTTCTAGTGGAACAGAATGTAGAAGTTGGGTCTCCTGGCTGACTCAATAGTACCTGTTTTTCCCTTTCAACTCTCTGCCACGGCCTCACAGGGCCCCCTTCCCCATGCGTCTTGACCACTCCTATCAGCCCTCGCCATCTCAGAAGTTGGCACTAAAGGGAGAAATGGCAGGATGGAATGAAGGAGAGATGTCATTCTGCTTCATACTCGCTAGCCACCTCTCCGGCATGTGGCTAAAGAGGCGAGAACTCCGATGCTTTTCTCAGGACAAGGAGACATACAAAATCCAAGGGACTGGAGATGCAGGCTGGATATTCATTCAGGGGACAAAATGGAGAGACCACTTAAGATCCCACAGGCAGAGATGGCACTGAAGAGACGAAAGATGACTAGATCCGGGGGTGAGGGCTGTGGGCTCCTCTATTTCCCACCACTGTGCTCCGACTCAGCAAGTGAGGGATATCAGGGAAAAGATGGGCTGAGAATGGAGCCAGGAGAGCAGCAGGCAGTGGTCTTTTGCCTTCCAATCTGTGATGCCTGAGGTTGGGAGTCAAGGGCTCAGGGAGCAGAGTGCCACTGCCCACTGTGACCAAGGTGCCAGGACCTGTCCTCATGTGCAGGCCAGTTCATGCAAGACATACCTCTTCAACTTCTGCCCGGAAAACTGACGTGGCTGCTACCAAAGAGACTGTGGGGCGTCCTTTACAGCCCTTCTCCCATCCCAGCAGCCTCTTCCTCCATCACTGCCTTGCTCCCTTGGCCATGGCTATGCCTGCTTCAGCCATCACCAATTGTGAGTGTAAACTGCTCCTCTGTCCCCAGGGGAATGGGCACAGTGACTGAGAATGGGCAGGGAGAGAAGAAAAATGAAATTATGGTCTTGTCAGATTCAAATGCTCTCTTTGCTACCTATTCTCTGTAGTTTTTGAAAAACATGAGATGTTAGGTTGTTGGTCACCATGATGACTCTGTTGGGGTAGGATGGAGGGAAGCTATTCCTAATAAGGAGGTGATTCCCTACAAAAGCCTGTCCCAGGTTAGGTGGTCAGACATAGTGGCTGTGAAAGCCATCCATTCCTGTCACTGTCTTTGCCTTCTTCCCTCTGTGCCACCACCTCCTTCCTACCGTCATGGGCCAGGCAAGGGATGCAGCGGTGGAAAAGTGAAAGGGAGGGGGGGGCCACCCTCCTGAGGATCAACAGTCACGAGCACGTGAGGAGGAGTGCTGGTGAGCACTTGTCACCTCTTGATCTTCCAGACCACCTGGGGGAAGGTGGGAGGGAGGAGGGCCAGCCCATCTCTGGGAAGCAGTTCTGCCCCAGGGTTGGCGTTTCAAGTGAAGTAGAGAGAAAGATGGAGAAGGAAATGGCAACCTACTCCGGTGTTCCTGCCTGGAGAATCCCAGGGATGGGGAGCCTGTGGGCTGCTGTTTAAGGGGATGCACAGAGTCAGACATGACTGAAGCGACTTAGCAGCAACAGAGAGAAAGAGCCAGGAAACGCCAAGAGAGATTTCCCTCATCCATCCTTAGGCTCTGATGTGTGACCGGGGGTGACAGGAAAGAACTGACTCCAACCCCTGGGCTGCAGACACCTCAGAGGAACTTGAGTTTGGTGACAGATCTCATGGCTGAGAGTGTTCTCTCTTCAGGTAGTACCCATATATCTGCCATCCCCAGGCCTCCTTGGGGAGGCCCTTAGCTTCCCTAAGGGGTGTTATTGTGGCTTTTCTTCTTAACCTTATGCCCCATTCACTGAAGTGTCAGCACCATATTTTTGAGCATTCCCTATGCTGGAGCCAGTGCAGGTTCCCACATAAAGTTGAGGTGGTACAAGCACAAGCTATCTGCGCATTTTGTGTATGTATGTGTAAAAAGTAAACATAAAGGGAAACATCTAATCCTTTACCAAGACTGAAAAATAGCCATCTTAACTCTGTCTATTGTTTGCTTTTAAGGAATAGTTAGGGAGTTTTGAGGAGAAGGCAGTGGCACCCCACCCCAGTACTCTTGCCTGGAACATCCCATGGATGGAGGAGCCTGGTAGGCTGCAGTCCATGGGGTTGCTAAGAGTCGGACACGACTGAGTGACTTCACTTTACTTTGCAACCCACTCTGGTATTCTTGCCTGGAGAACCCCAGAGACGGGGGAGCCTGGTGGGCTGCCATTTGTGGGGTCGCACAGAGTCGGACACGACTGAAGTGACTTAGCAGCAGCAGGGAGGTTTGGATGGACATGTACGCACTGCTGTATTTAAAATGGATAACCAACTGTAGAGCACAGGGAACTCTACCCAATGTTGTATGGCAGCCTGGATGGCAGGGGAGTTTGGGGGAGAATAGATACACGTGTATACATATGGCTGAGTCCTGGGCTATGCACCTGAAACTATCACAACATTGTTAATCGGCTATACTTCAAAACAAAAGTTTAAAAGGCCCTTCTTAAAACAGGTGAGTAGGAATTTGAGCTGAGAGAAATGTAACAGCAGGGGGCAGTCTATGTGGCTCATATTCTGCTTTGTCCAGCCTTTACTCCCACAGATCCTGACAGAGTGAAACCTTTCTGAAAATTCACAAGGGAGAAAATTCTCAGGTCTTCAGGCTCAGTGGACACAGGCCTACCCATGCCCAGGCTCCTAATGGTCCTTGTACAAAGACTCCTCCCTCCCTTGCCAAAGCCTTTCTGCCCATTGTGCTGGCCAGGGCCCCTCTGGGAGCTGACATCCCCACGGGATAGATCAGCATGAAAACAATATATCTTCCCTTCAGTGGTCTTTGACAAGTCTGGGAAGCAAGGCTTCCTTATCTGTGGTCCATGGATGAGTTCAAAGGACTTTCAAAATTCTGAGTATGTGGGCATTTCTCTGAGAAGCTACACGGTAACTTTTGGGGATTATTGAAAGTCTTTGTGACCCCTGAGCCTTTAGGCACAATTACTGCTGCAGTTACTTAAAGCTGTGTCCCTTACTCCTCAAGTCTTGTAGTGCATTAGGGCTGAAGGGCCCTTGGAAAAGCCAGGGAGACCATTCCCCTGGTTTTACAGAATAGGCTACTGGAGCTTAGGGAGTTTCCTTTCCAGGGTTTTGAGGCAGAGGGGGATTGCAATAGAGTCTCCCAAGACCCAAGCCTTGAGACTGAGGTCCCTCTCTCCACACATCACAGTACCTTCACCCTGGCAGTGGCATCTCAGGAAGTGTCATCACTTTCAAAAGGTGATCTCTTGGCTACCTCCCATGGGACTCGGGACTAGGAATTCGTTTTTAGCGATGGTCTGCTTTGTTGTTGCTTCCCAGGTGGCTCAGTGGTAAACAATCTGCCTGCCAATGCAGGAGACATAAGAGACACAGGTTCGATCCCTGGGTCAGGAAGATCCACTGGAGGAGGTCATGGCAACCCACTCCAGTATTATTGTCTGGGAAATCCCATGGACAAAGGAGCCTGGTGATACAACCCATGGGGCTGCAAAGACTCGGACATAGCTCAGTGACTAAAAAGCAACAATATCCTTGCACAGGCAGGTCCAAAATCCTCTGATAAAGGAGAACACTCTCCAGAAGTTGGGGTGCTGCAGTTCCCTAGCCCCTGCCAGTCAGCAGAAACCTGGGTGCTCGAGGCCCAGAGAGGCTTCTTGGAGATGCTGTCTGAGGAGCTACCTCTGATGAGTCCTTTAGTCCAACAGGCTTAAAACCAAGGTTCACTTATGCCTGGGGGGCACCCAAAGACTTCCCAAGGGAGACTGGGGCACAGATAGTTTTAAAGGAATCTATTTCTGGGGCCTCCTTGGTGGTCCAGTGGTCAAGACTTTGCACTCCTAATGCAGGGGGTGAGGATTCGATACCTGAACAGGGAACTAAGAGTTTGCCTAGTGAGGCCAAAAATGAATATATAAAAGAATCTATTTCCAAATCCTTAGTTTCATATCTTTTTCTTCCTAAAACTGATCTGGGGAGACCCAAAGGACAGTATTCCATTCCCACCTTCCCTTCTCCTCAAGCCTCCCACCACCCTCCCCTGCCCTGCCCTCACCATGGTATCCCACCCCAGAGTGAAAAGTGTTTGAGGAGCCAAAGAAGCCTCATTATTAGTGCTGTTGGAATCTTGGTGAAGAAATCATCACCTGCCCCAAGGTCACGAAGATATATTTTCCCATGTTTTCATTTACAAGTTGTATTATTTTACTTTATTTAGATCTGTAATTCATCTAGAATTGATTTCTTAAAATGTGGCATATCCATTCAATGGGTAATTAGCCAAAAAAAAGAATGAAACATTGACACATGTATAATATGCTGCTGCTGCTAAGTCGCTTCAGTCGTGTCTGACTCTGTGCAACCCCATAGACAGCAGCCCACCAGGCTCCTCCGTCCATGGGATTCTCCAGGCAAGAACACTGGAGTGGGTTGCCATTGCCTTCTCTGATGTATAATATTAATGAACTTCAAAAAACAATATGCTAAATAAATCAGGCACCAAAGGTCACATATGATTCTGTTTACTTGAAATACCCAGGGGAGGTAAACCCGTAGGGACAGAAAGCAGATAAATTTTCCAGAGGCTGAGGAGGCTGGAATTTGGGTTGGTGAGAGTGTTTTCAAAGTTGATAGATGTCATGGATGCACAGCATAGTGAATGAACTAAGTGCTACTAAACTGTAACATTTTTTGAGGTACACTTTTTGAGGCCCATCAGTGTTGTGGTGTCAGTTCTTCATTTCTTTTTATAGCTGGATTAGATTCCATTGAACAGATAGACATATTTTGTATCCATTCTTTCACTGAAGGACATTAGGGGTATTTTGATCTTTTGGCTATTGTGAATAGTACCATATGAAGATTCATGTACACATATTTGGATGCCTCTTTTCAAAATAGGGATTCCCCTAGTGGCTCAGATGGTAAAGAATCAGCTTGCAATGAAGGAGACCCGGGTTTGATTCCTGGGTCGGGAAAATCCCCTGAGAAAGGAATAGCTACCCACTCCAATATTTTTGCCTGGAGAATCCCATGGACAGAGAAGGCTGGCAGGCTCCTCAGAATAACTGAAAAAAGCAGTTCTTTTAGATATATACCTAAGAATAGAATTTCTTGGCCACGTGGTAGTTGTATGTTTAACTTTCTGAGCAAACTCCAAATGGTTTTCCACAGCATATGCACCATTTTACATTCTCACCATCCAAGTATAAGGGTTCCAATTTCTCCAAATCTTCACCAAGTCTTGTTAATGTCCATTTACTTTTCATTTTAGCCATTCTAGTGGATGTGAGGTTGTACCTATCATTGTGGTTTTGATTAGATTTCCCCAATGACTAATAATTGAGCATCTTTTCATGTGCTTATTGGTCATATGTATATATTCTTTGAAGAAATGTCTGTTTGAGCCCTTTGCCAATTTTTAATTGGGTTGTTTTTTTGCAGTTTGTTATTTATATATTGTATATTATTTATATATTCTATTATCTATTATTATATGTAATAGTTATTTTTATATATTCTATATATAATAAATAATATTTATATATTCTGGATGCTTGAACCTTACACTATATGTGATTTGCAAATATTTTCTCCTATTCTGGAGAAATGCATCACTTTCTTGCACAAAAGTTTTTATTTTCACCAGGTCCTATTTTTTTCTTTAATTTCTTATGATTTTGGTGCTATATCTAAAAACCATTGTCAAACACAAGGTCATGAAGATTTGACCTATGTTTTCCTCAGAATTTTTATGGCACCCCACTCCAGTACTCTTGCCTGGAAAATCCCGTGAACGGAGGAGCCTGGTAGGCTGCAGTCCATGGGGTTGCTAAGAGTCAGACATGACTGAGCGACTTTAATTTCACTTTTCACTTTCATGCATTGGAGAAGGAAATGGCAACCCACTCCAGTGTTCCTGCCTGGAGAATCCCAGGGATGGGGGAGCCTGGTGGGCTGACGTCTGTGGGGTCGCACAGAGTCGGACACGACTGAAGCGACTTAGCAGCAGCAGCTCTAACATTTAGGTCTTTGATCCATTTTGAGTTAATTTTTGGTTGTATTGTAAGATAGGGTCCAACTTCAAACTTTTTCATGTGGATATACAATTATCCCAACGCTATTTTTTGAAGAGCCTATTTTTCCTCATTGAATGATTCTGACACCCTTGTCAAGAATCATTTGATAGTAGATGTATGGTCTCGTTTCTGAACTCTCAATTTTATTTCATTTGTCTATATGTCTGTCTTTATGCCAGTACCATACTGATTTGATTACAATAGCTTTATGACAAATTTTGAAAAAATCAGAAAGTGGGGGCCCTCAATATTGTTCCTCCTTTTCCATGTTGTTCTGATTATCGGCATGTCTTGCAATTCCATAGGAATGTTAGGGATGGCTTTTCTGTTTCTGCAAAAAGAGCTGTTGAAATTTTGATAGAGATCATATTGAGTTTATAGATTGCTTTGTATAGTATTGTCATTCTATCAATAAATCTTTCAATCCATGAACACAAATAGTTTGCATAATCAAAGAGGGAATTACTTTGATGATTAAGGTCTGTTTAAAAATGCAGATTTTAAGTAGATAGACATCAGGTAGATCTGGGTGGGCCATATTCCAGGCCTTGTGAAATCCACTATAAGACCAATTGTAAAGAAGGCAGAGAAGAAAAAGGTAATAGGTAGGAAACTTCTAATTGCATATTAATTACTTGGTCATATGTAATATTTACTATGCCTGGAAAGCAACTCCAAAAGGTATATCCTGTAATGACTGAACAGTACTGATTTGGTTAGTGCTTTCATTTGCAACAACATCTCTCCAATACTAAATAAGCTTGTTCTAAAATTTTAAGTTATAACTAATATTTTAAGAAATATTAGACTTGATTATACTTACCAAAGGAACATTAATATTTTCCTTTGTATTAAATATGGATTTAGACTTTTACTTAAAAATGAATTAATGTGATCAAACTGATTAATTCCAGTCATCATTGTTGGGTCACACCTAGTACCAATCAGTCTCTGAAACTTTTGCTTCTGTCTTCCCTTTCATGGCACGGTTGCTAGTCAATGTACTCAGAAGGATTTGGGGGCAGACCATTAGGAGGCTTCACAAAAGCTATAAAAGTTCCTTTCCTCGGGTGGCCCTGGCATTCTAGGAGCTCTGGGTCTGCATAATGGCTCATTCTGATAACTGTGTGTGAGGATGATCCTAGGGCAAGGTACACTTATGTCCTTGTACATTTAACTTATAATTTGCACATGACTGTACACAACTTGCAGGAAATTACAGACACAGAGGGTCAGCATTTCCACATATTTTGTTGGTGAGGGCGGAAATTCAACCCATAGCATCCTGTTTTAATTTGTATTGGACTGTATTAACTATTTTACGTGGGACTGAAGGTTCAAGGTCTTCCATTTTATAGAGCAAATTGTGTCAAAGACTTTATTTTTCATTAAATCAGAGCATATTTTAGGGTAATGGGCTATGGAGGAATTTATGCAAGGCAACAGTTCTGATGGTTACAGTGAGGCATAGTTTTTGTCCTCTATTTTTGTGTTGGGTAACTCTCTCCTAAGAGTAATAGGTTCCTTTTTAAAATTTAGTGAAGACCCCCAGGTATAACTGTGTTTCCTAAGCCTGGTGCTGATTAAGGCTATGAAGCTTTGCCAATTGGTGCATATGAACAGATCCTAAAGTTAATTTAGAACCTATATTGTAAGGGTAGAAAAGCCAATTCAGTTCAGTTCAGTTGCTCAGTCATGTCCGACTCTTTGCAATCCCACGGACTGTAGCACGCCAGGCCTCCCTGTCCATCACCAACTCCCAGAGCCTATTCAAACTCATGTCCATCCAGTCGGTGATGCCATCCAGCCATCTCATCCTCGGTCGTCTCCTTCTCCTCCTGCCCCCAATCCCTCCCAGAATCAGAGTCTTTTCCAATGAGTCAGCTCTTCGCATGAGGTGGCCAAAGTACTGGAGTTTCAGCTTCAGCATCATTCCTTCCAAAGAACACCCAGGACTGCTCTCCTTTAGAATGGACTGGTTGGATCTCCTTGCAGTCCAAGGGACTCTCAAGAGTCTCATAAATCAAAGATCTGTGAGAAGTCCAAGAGATTCTACACCTATATAGAAAAAAATACCACAGGCTGTGGTGGGTAGGCTTCTCTTTAGTTGTGGCCTGTGGGTTCCAGAGTGCGTTTGCTCAGTAGCTGTGGCATGTGGGTTTAGTTACCCCGCAGTATGTGGGATCTTAGTTCCATGACCAGGGATCAAATCCCTGTTCCCTATGTTGAAAGGCAGATTCTTAACCACTGGACGGCCAGGGAAGTCCTGTCTCTTCCTTGACTTGAGCAAAATCTCTGTTAAAACTTCTCCCATGGGAGGAAATACAAAAAGTATCCTAACTATGTTCATTGCATTTCAACAGGTCTGCTGGGTAATGTCAGCAATTGTGGTCTCAAGATCCAATCATCCAGTGAAAGCTTCAAGGCAATTCAGTTCAAGGTAGGATTCTCTACACTTCCTTGATCTCATTGCCAGCCTTGGCAATGATCTCAAATTACTGCTTTTTGTTAAATAGCAATTCACATAAATGGGGTGTTAAATTGTAGAAAATATAGTTGTGAGTGGTCAGACTTCTCACGCCGTATTACCTTGTGAGTCTCTGATATAGAACAACTAGATAGTTAATGTTAGAAGTGAGTGACCCATGTGGATATCGTCTCAAAGTAGGACATAGATTTCTACAGGATGTTTTTATTAACAGTGAAGACTGGGCTTTGTATTTTTACAGCGCTACTGTGTAAGGAACTAAAATGACTATTATGAGGAAATGTGACTTGCTCCCACACTGGCTGCCCTGCTCAGTCTCACATGACAACTGAGGAAACCGAGATATGGATGCCTGGACGAGGGACCCAGGCCATGTGTCCCCTTCCTTGAGTGGCAGGGAAGGCTCGGCCATCCGGGCTTTCTCTCAACCATGTAGGACCATGTAAAGGCACTAAGATACTGTTTTCAATGGGATGGGAATTGTTTCCTCGTCTTCCACAAGGATCAAGAGGAGGCAAACCGAAGGGGTAGAAGGCTGGGGCCCTTATGCCAAACAAATTGGGTTCACTTCCTGGTTCTGCCACATACCAGCTGTATGACCTTGGGCCAATTACATGCTTTTCCTGTACCTCAGTGCCCTCTTCTGGGTAAGTGGGCATGACAGTGGACCCACCAAAGCTGTTATGACATTACATGAGCCAGAGTATGTTAAGCCCTTTGGAGAAGTGCCTAGCAGACAGACACCCTGAGCAGAGGTCTGCTGCTGCTGCCGCTGTTCTTATCAGGAATGTATTCCTCATAAAATGGAAGCCTGAGACTGGAGAATGCATATCATCACCTTCTCTTTCTCTCCTGAATGAGAACCTCTTTAAGCCACAGACTGGTAGAGAGTCTTCTCTGGCAAAATCTGTGCCTTTGCCTTGAACTCTAGTTACAAGCTGGTTCACTGTTCGTTTGTCTGGGGGTTTTGATATCTTTCTTCTGAGCCCCAATGCTCTTTTCTTCGAGAAAACAGGCTGAATTTGGGTCAACCTGCCTTGATGTTTGCACCTCTCTGTGTCTCAAGTTTATGCTTCCAGGAATCTTTTTTTATTTAAATAGTTTTATAGAATTGACTCACGCTTTTAGATTCTTGTAGAAAATACAAGAATTACATCTACAGAGATCAACTAATGATCCATCTCTCCACCCCTTCTCTGTATTCCCCCATCTTACACTCCTACCCCAGAAGAACTGCCATTTGCTTGCTGTAAACATTTCAGATTTTATTCTCTGCATTTACTTTTATCAATATAGATGACTCTGAAGAAATACAAACGTGATACTAAGACACATATTGTTTTTCAAGTTTCTTTCTTCAACTATCATTTCTTGGATATTCTTTCCAGGTCAGTACATAGAGGAACCCTTCACCATTTTCAATAGCTGTATTTTACATCATACTACTGATATACTATAATTTATTTACATAAGGAAATTAGAAAAATTGCCTTTGTCTTAAGTGGGTGTCTCTTTGGAATAACAAGTTATTCACCCAGATATTTTATAAAAACTATTGGATATAAGTTAAATACATAAAAGAAGATATGTGCTCTAACAATAAAATATGAAATAGCAAAAATGATGTGTCCATTTCACACTGACTACAAAACACACATGAATGTCATTTTTAAAACTAGAGAGAAATGTGCTTGAAGCTTTTTATTTTCTGTTTTAAGACTAAAAATACCATTTCTTGCATGACAGGAAAATTAATTACTGCCATCCTATCAGTTCTTCCCAAAATACATCTTTAAATTCAGTGCCAGCACAGTCATGAAACTCAACAGGATTTTGCCATGAAATGAACAGATTATTCAATCAAATAAAAGAGAATCTGATGTGAAAGCTTCCCAGGTGGCTCAGTGGTAAAGAATCCTCTTGCGCGTTTGATCCCTGAGTCAGGAAGATCCCCTAGAGGAGGAAATGGCAACCCATTCCAGTATTCTTGCCTGGAGAATCCCATGGACAGAGGAGCTTGGTGGGTTACGGTCCATGGGGTCACAAAGAGTTGACATAACCAAGCAACTAAACAACATGTGGAAACAGCCATGATTGTGAGCTGTTTCAAGATGTGAAAATATATACTATAGATTTAGCGACTAAAACAAGAATCAAAAATATGTCAATGGAACAGAACAGAGATTCTCAACACAGACCCATGTATATGACAGAATGAAGGAAATGATAAGGTTGACATTTCAAATTATACTATGCCCCAAAGCAATATCTTATGACCACTTGCTGAAAGCAAGTGTGTGTGGCAGGAAGGTGTCAGGGGTGTGGGGCAAGAAGTCCCTCGGTCCACTGGATTAAGTGGGTTTCCTCATCTTTTTCAGGCCCTCTCAGCTGTGCTCTCTTCTGAAAGCTGTCTGTGGAATCAACCACTCATGGATAAAGGAATCTCTAAAGTCAGTCCTAACACGCCCATACCAATCATCAGAAGGCTGGCAGATAAATACCTAAAACCCACCCTGGCTTCCAAAAATATATTAAGTTTTTTACTTGGTAGGCAACTGGGAAGGCACAGAAATGATCTGGATTTGTCCAAATGGCTGTGGATGCCAACACGAGCTGCACCAGGGTGGAGTTGGCCATTGCCAAAAAGTCATATAACCTACCTGCTTATGCCTGTCCATAATCTTGGAAAATGCAAAAAAAAAAAAAAGTAAAATAACAAAATCCTCCCTTGTTTCACTGGTTAAAATGAAAGATGCCTGTCAGTCCTTCTAGTTTGATATGTTTTTATGTTGATATAATTTTCCTGGGTTACACTGGAGAGGAAATTCTATTCATTCTAACAGTCTTTGCAGGGGCTCTCTGACAGTGGAGATGGTAAGATCACACTTCATATCAGATTTCTTTCAGCTTTAATCTGAAAAAAAAATCAAGGGAATAGTTAGGTAGTTCTAGGTCACTCAAGGACCCAAGTCTCCTGTCCCCTAGGAAAGACATTCACTGCCATTCACTGCCAAGGAAGTGTACTGCTTCTCTGCTGGGCCTGAAACTGCCCTCCCCACTCTCCCAAGAGACACTCTGCTGCTGGGAGGCACCAGCAAAGGGAATCAGGCCACAGAGAGCCCAGGCCCAGGAAATACTTCCCAGCCCCACTGGTCCCTGCCTCTTGCCTCCAGAAGCTCCCCACAGAGCAAGTATGCCTGTCTCTGGAGGCAGCAGGGGGAATCCTTTCCCTCACCTAGAATCCCAAGGTGGCCTGGCCTGGGAAAACTCCTCCCATTTCCCCAGGCAGCATCCCCAGGAGCTCAAGGAAGCCCCAGTAGCCTGCAATAAACCAAGCAAGGCAAAGGCCCCACGAAGGCTCTGAAAATCACGCTGTCCACACAACCACAGCCCAGAGTAGGAGGCCAGGGCCTGCTCTCCAAGCCCAAACAGGGAGACTACCTGCTACACCACCAAGCTTCCACAGAACCCAGTGTCTCCTAACATGACACCAAAAGTCCAGGACACAATGGAAAATCACCTTCATACAAAGAAGCAGGAGATTCACAACTTGAATGACAAAAGACAACCAAGTGACACCAACTCCAAAATGAATTAGGTATCAGAATTATCTGACTGTGATTTTAAAGCAACAACTATAAAAATAATTTAACAAACAATTAAATGTTCATACCAGCTTGTTTGGGGCTTCCCAGGTGGTGCTAGTGGTAAAGAGCCTGTCTACAACGCAGGAGAAATAAAAGACGAGGGTTTGAGCCCGGGGTTGGGAAGATCCCTTGGAGAAGGGCATAGCAACCCACTCCAGTATTCTTGCCTGGAGAATCCCCATGGACAGAGGAGCTTGGTGGGCTATAGTCCATGGGGTCACAGAGTTGGACACGAATGAAGTGACTTAGCACACACACATGTACCAGCTTGTTTGTAATAGCCAAAAGCTGGAAATCACCCCCAGGTCCTTCAGTGGGTGAGTGGTTCAACAAACTGTGATACATACATACCATAGCATGATACTCAGCAAAAAAAAAAGGGAACAGATATTGTTACACAGAAGGATTTAGATAAATCTCTGGAGAATCATGGTGAAGGGAAAAAGCCAGCTCAAAAGTTTACAAACTATGATTCAATTTATAAAACATTCTTAAAATGACAAACTTCTAGAAAAGGAGAACAGGTTGGTGGTTGCCAGGGGTTCAGGGTTCAGGAGTGGGTAGGAGACGGGTGGATGGGAAGGACAAGATGAGGGTGAGTCTATGAAAGAAAAGCAGGAGGGCTCTTGCAGTGATGAACTAACTGTTCTGTATCCCGACTGTATTCATGTCAATATTCTGGGTATACCTTGTGCTGCAGTTTTACAAGTTATTACCACTAGGGCTTCCTGGTGGTAAAGAATGGTAAAGAATCTGCCTGCCAATGCAGGAGACCTGGGTTCAATCCCTGGGTTGGGAAGATCCCCTGGAGGTGGAAATGGCTACCCACTCCAGTAGTCTTGCCTGGAGAATCCCATGGACAGAGGAGGCTGGCAGGTTACAGTCTATGAGGCTGCAAAGAGTTGGACACGACTGAGCAATTTTCACTTCACACCACTAGGGAAATGAGGGAAAGGGGAAAGAGACATCTCTATTTCTTTCAACTGCCTGTCAATCTACAGTAACATCAAAATGAAAAGTTTAATTTAAAAGCGGGACTCGAAGACATGCTCCTCCCTTCCAGAAAGACCCCAAACCACCATTTCTGAGGTCTTTCACTCCACACTCACTCCACCTTGACTTCAGAAACTCTCTCTTGTAAGCAGCCATGCTCCATCCTGTCAGTGAGGCCATTCCACAGCTCTGACTGCTGACCTTAATACAACACCTAACAACTTCATTTGTTTGTTTGTTTGTTGGGAGAGAGGGGGCGGGATCTCTTGATGTTGCCCAGGCTGGAGGGCAGTGGCTACTAATAGGCACAGTGTGGTACTGATCAGCAGGGTAATTTTGACCTGCTCCATTTCTGACCCAGGCTGCTTTACACCTCTATAGGCCACCTGGTGGTCCCCTGCTGCTGGGATGTTCCCTTGTGGATGATCACAGAGTGCCCTGGATCCCAGAAGTCCTGAGCTCAAGAGGATTTCCTGTGTCAGTCTCAGGAACAGCAGGGTGTGCCATAAGCAGAATCGCACCAGGCCTGCTCAGTTTTAAGCATTGACTATGTGATACAAATGTACATGCTGCTGCTGCTGCTGCTAAGTTGCTTCAGTCGTGTCCGACTCTGTGAGACCCCAGAGACAGCCCACCAGGCTCCCCCGTCCCTGGGATTCTTCAGGCAAGAACACTGGAGTGGGTTGCCATTTCTTTCTCCAACGTACACGCTGGTCTCCCTTAAATCCTCAGAATCCCGGATGCCATTTTGCCAAAGGGAATTGAGCCCCAAAGAGGAAAGTGATTTGTCCCAAGTCACGTTGCCACTGAGCAGCCGGCAGAGCCAGGATCCAAACTCCTCTGATCCAAGATGACACTGACTATTTGCAGCAGTGACCTGCCTCCCTGTGAAGACAGGCACTCTATACTGTTCCTCTGTGTGCTTGGGTTGGGGTGGAATCTGGAGGAAGAAATTTCCAGACTAAACTACAAAGTCACTTGCCCATGTCGTTCTACTCAGGAGACTATTGAGGGGAAGTAAGAGATTGTGATGTCCCAGTCGGGGCCACCGAAGCGCATAAAACATCTCTTTCTCAGTCACTTCTTCCCTCATTCTCGAAAGCTCTGTCTGCATGCATTTTAAAAGAGTCACAGCTTCTTGGCAAGTTTATCGGATGGTGCAGAAGCTGCATGTGCATCCTGCTGTGGGTCTCCTGGGACAGGATGGTCAGGAACTGCTCCATCACCAGCAGCTTCAGGACTTGCTCCATGCGCTTCTCCAGCCAAAGGCACACATCCATGACAAAGCTCAAGGAGCTGCCTGAGTGATTCCAGGGACCAGCAGCAGAATCCACAGAAGCGCAGATGAGAGGCCTTGGAGCTGGGCCTCCTTTGGATCTAGCTGCAAAAACTACTCTGGTTTCACAATGAGGACCACTTTTGCTCTTGGGAGTTGGAGTCAAACACAGACCATCTTGGCCGGAAAACCATCCAAAACAGCTGGTGAAGGCACCTGGCACCCCATGCAACAATACACAAAATCTGCAGGAGTCAGCGTGTCCCTGGTGCCAAGTCCCAGTCCATGAGCCTAACTCCAGCTCAGACAGAGCTGTTTGAAGTGCTTTGGCCTCTGTGGGTTCGGGATGGTGGGGTGCCTGCCTCGTCTAGCTTCCACCAGCGCCACTGGGAGGCACAGTTGCCGGCAGCTCTTTCCTCTGTGTCTTGGACCAACACCAAAGTTTGGTGTCCAAAGACACACACACACACACACACACATCCCTAGCCCAGGTCAAATGTGAGGACACACACACAAACTAGCTCGGGCCAAATGTGAGGACTACATCTTCCGGATGACATCATTGCCTCTGGCCTGGCCAAAACACCGCTGACCTCCCAGAAGTGAAAATTTGACTCCGGAGGCGGGAACAGCGAAAGACCAATTGGAAGACAAGAGGCGGGGCCATGTTGGCGACCTAAAGATTCAAGAGCTCTCTAGTGGCGGCTGAAATCAGAGAGGGGTATCAGTCCTGAGTATTCATTGGAAAGACTGATGCTGAAGCTGAAACTCCAATACTTTGGCCACCTGATGCGAAGAACTGACTCATTTGAAAAGACCCTGATGCTGGGAAAGATTGAAGGCGGGAGGAGAAGGGGACGACAGAGGATGAGATGGTTGGATAGCATCACCGACTCAATGCACATGAGTTTGAGTAAACTCCGGCAGTTGGTGATGGACAGGGTGGCCTGGCGTGCTACAGTCCATGGGGTCGCAGAGTCGGACACGACTGAGCGACTGAACTGAACTGAGCTTCGTCAAATCCTAGTTCTTTAAGAGGAAAATACAAAGATGGCTCAAGGGCACTATGATGCGGAAGGGAAAGATCAGGGTCATTATCCCCAGGAAAGCTTATTAAAATGCGAATCCTCCAGCTCACGCGAGATCCAATGCGTACGGGTGTCGGGGAGAGCCCAGAAAGCTGAATTTTTAACAGATCCTCACAAGAAATTCTTCCTAAAAATAGGTTTGAGAAGCATTGATCCAGTCATAACAGATTTCAGGAAGTCCCCAGCCGCTCCAGTTACTCTAGGGCTGATGGGAGAGAAGCCATCGCTAGGATCTAGAACAGCGGCATGCCCCACCCAATCCCCGGGAATTTACAGGCGTTTAAGACCGGAAATGGGATCGCTTCCAAAGCGGCCTCAGGACCGAAGGAGGCCAAGGAAAATCCCAGCCTCTCCCGCGTCAGCATCCTTAGAGACTGAGATCGCTGGGCGAGTGGTGTGGAGCCTGCCGGGAGTTGTAGTCCGCAGCGCGGCCGCGCGCCTGCGCCATGGGCAGCTGCACCCGGTGAGCCTGGGAGAGCCGCGGGCGCTGAGGCGGTGAGTCCCGGAGCGGCCAGAGGGCGTGGCCGTCCCTGGGGCGCGGGCGCGGGCAGCCGGGCTCCCATCTCGCTCGGTCTGAGCTAACCCGCCGCCTCCAGTCCCGATCGGGTGGCGGGCGCGGGAAGGAGCGACAGGCGGAGGGCCCATGTCCGGCCCGGGTCCCCGCCGCCGTCCCCTGCGACCCGCCGGGCCTTCCCGGGCTTCTCCCAGGCGGGGAGCACAACATCCTCGCCGGGGAGCGCGCTGGGGCCGCGCAGCACCGCGGGTACCCGATTTTCAACCCGCTTTTGGCTTGTCCCCCGATCCTTTTCCCGAGTGCCGTCTCTTTACACCCTTATTCATCCACGGGCCCTGTGGGCCCGGGTTCGCTCGGGAGGGTTTGGGGAGGAGCCATCCGCCCAGGGATGGAGTGAAGTTTTTTCTCCGGAGGGGGCCGACGCAGGGGAAACCCGGAGGGGCAGTTCCCTGGTCGACGTGGTGTAAGGTTTGGGACCGTCGGGGGAGGGCTGCCCAGCTGCGAGGCTGGAGCACGTTCAAGGCACGTCCCTGGATGCTCCCCCCCCCCCCGAGACATTTAGGTGCCTTGGCAGGGTGGAGGTTAAATAGAAGCTTCCTAGGAAATGACCTTTCCTGAGTGCTTCCTCTGTGCCAAGCATGCTGCTGTTTCCTGCAGTGGGCTTTGCCGAGGGAACTTCTAGGAAAGGGATTCTGTGATTATCTCATGTTAACGACAGAAGCCCTGGGTGTCAGCATCACACGGCTAGCAGGTTATCACTAGATTGGTCTGACGCCAAAACCCAGACTACCATCAAAATAAAGGTGAGATGAGGACTGTGTCCATTTGGGATGACTGGCTGGAATCATGAGTATTTTTTCCTTGTCCCACTCCAAGAAGGAGGACAGGTACATGAAGTGTCCCTGAAAATACAGGCTGAGAAGAGCCACAGTGCCCGGGTGGGTACTAGGGTTGACATCTGTGGAGACATGGATGTGAGGAGCTCTGTGACCTCAGAGATCGCACTGAGAACATTTGGATGTTTTTAGACTTTAGCATTCGGAGAAGGCAATGGCAACCCACTCAAGTACTCTTGCCTGGCAAATCCCATGGACAGAGGAGCCTGGAAGGCTGCAGTCCCTGGGGTCCCTGAGGGTCAGCAGGACTGAGTGACTTCACTTTCACTTTTCACTTTCATGCATTGGAGAAGGAAATGGCAACCCACTCCAGTGTTCTTGCCTGGAGAATACCAGGGACGGAGGAGCCTGGTGGGCTGCCATCTCTGGGGTCGCACAGAGTCAGACATGACTGAAGCGACTTAGCAGCAGCAGCAGCAGCAGACTTTAGCATTGCAGTAGTAGGTCGATTCCAAACTCCTTGCCACTCCCCTCTGGCATTTACCGTGTGTCTTGGAGCAAGTTATTCAGTCCTCCTCATCCTTACCTCAGTCTCCCACCTGTGTTCAGGACATGGTACTAGAGCCCACTTCCTGATGTTGGGCAAGGGCTAAATGAACCAATATATGTGGGAGGTGTAGAACAGTTCCTGGCAACAAGGCGTGAGAAGTGTCCTTGGTTATTAATGCAGACCTGATTCCTGCTGGCCTGCCCTGTTGCCATGTATTTTTCTCATGAGAAAGTCACTTAGAATGCTGTTTCAGGGTGAGGGTCATGGTGATGTTGGCTGAACTACAGGTGACCCCTAGCGAGAAGGAGTAAGGGATTGGTGGTTTACTGTCTTTGCAAGGCACGATTCTAGCTAAGATCCCCATGGTTGAAGATGACTAAAGGCTCCTCAAAGGTAGATGAACTTTTAGGATTCTTCACCATTGTAAATATTGCTTGCCATTTCTTCTGTGGCCTAGCAGTATTCAAAACCACAAGACAGTGGGAATTAGGTTGGAAGTGGGTTCAGAAGCGACTAAATCTGTAGGGGTTCATTTAAGGGAAGGGTTTCTTTGCTTTAGGTCCATGGAATCCTAGAGCAGAGCTGTCCAATAGAACTTTCTGCAGAGATGTCTCTCCTTTTTGAAAAAATTTTATTGGGGTATAGTTGATTTACAGTGTTGTGTTAGTTTCAAGTGTACAGCAAAATGGATCAGTTATACTAGGCCATTACAGAGTATTGAGTAGAGTTCCCTGTACAGTAGGTACTTATTAGTTTTCTGTTCTGTACATAGTAGTGTGTATGTCAATCCCAATCTTCCAATTTATCCCTCCCCTCCTTACCCCCTCATAACCATAAGTTTACTTTCTACATCTGTAACTTTGTTTTGTTGATAAGTCATTTGTATCATTTTTTAAGATTCCACACACTTGATATCATATGATATTTGTCTTTCTGTGTCTGACTTACTTCACTCAGTATGACAATCTGCAGATCCATACATATTGCTGCAAATGGCAATATTTCGGCCTTTTATGGCTAAGTAATATTCCATTGTATATATGTACCACACAGAGATGACACTTGTGCACTTGAAATGTTGCTCAAGTATGAATGAGAAATTGAATTTTTAGTTTAATTAATTTAAACATCGTGTAGGCCTGCTTTTTTCTATTGAAAGTGAAAGCATGAAAGTCACTCAGTCGTGTCCAACTGTTTGCAACCCCATGGATTATATAGTCCATGGAATTCTCCAGGCAAGAATACTGGAGTGGGTAACCTTTCCCTTCTCCAGGGGATCTTCTCAACCCAGGGATCGAACCCAGATCTCTCACATTGTAGGCGGATTCTTTACCAGCTGAGCCACAAGGGAAGCCCAAGAATACTGGAGTGGGTAGCCTATCCTTTCTCCATTGGATCTTCCCAACACAGGAATTGAACCGGGGTCTCCTGCATTGCAGTTGGATTCTTTACCAACTGAACTATCAGGGAAGCCCACTTTTTCTGTTGAGGTGTGGTTAATTTACAGTGTTGTGTTATAGGATATTACAAAATATTGAGTATAATTCCCTATGCTATACAGTAAGTCCTTGTTGTTTACCTATTTTATATATAGTAATGTGTATATGTTAATCCCAAACTCCTAATTTATCTCTCCCCCAACTCACATGGGACTATTGAATACCAGATTGGAGAGTACATTTCTAGAGAATCCATAGATGGTCTTGAAGATTTTGTAGCCTTATTGAAATTAAATGCAGAATTTCATCTGGTGTTTATTTTTCTAGAAGCGAGTTCATGGCTTTCATCAGATTCTCAGTCTCCCCCGCCCCTCAAGACTGATTTGCTTTCTTAGGGCTTTGGAGAAAAGTAAGCAAGTTAAGGGAGGTAAATCTGCCCTCTGGTAACCACTACTGTTTCTCTTTTCTCATTTTGTCCCGCCCTCAGCGTATACATAGGTGGCTCCACCTGGAGGATAACAGAAGTAAAGAAATTTGAATCTGCCATTTCAAGTTCCATATAAATTGCACATTGCTGGAAGAGGGCGATGGCTGTGGCCCTGGGTTGTGCAATCCAGGCCTCCTTGAATCAGGGCTCGGTGTTTCAAGAGTATGATACTGACTGTGAGGTCTTCCCGCCAGCGCTTCCGGCAGTTCCAGTACAAAGAAGCAGCTGGGCCTCATGAAGCTTTCAACAAACTCTGGGAGCTCTGCTGTCAATGGCTGAAGCCAAAGATGCGTTCTAAGGAGCAAATCTTGGAGCTGCTGGTGTTGGAGCAATTCCTAACGATTCTCCCCACAGAGATAGAGACTTGGGTGAGGGAACATTGCCCAGAGAACAGAGAAAGAGTTGTGTCACTGATAGAAGACTTACAGAGAGAACTTGAGATACCAGAGCAGCAGGTGAGAAAAGAGGTTGGGATCTTGGTAATTAGACCCAAAGAAGTAGTAAGGCAGCTGGGACTGGATCAGACCTTCTGACTGGTACCACAGGATTTCCCTGCTGGAGCTTTCCAATTTTTCCTTCTACTGGAATCAGCATAGGTTCCAGACAGTCTCAACTATTAAACCCAACTCCACTTCTATAACAAATATTTGGTAATGTCCCCTTTACTATCCTAAAATGAAATTTATGAATAATATCAATTACATATACAAAATTAGGGGAAAAATCAATATAATAAGTGCCCTGTGGGCCAAATATTACACAAAGCCAATTTTTATACAACCCACGAAATAGTCATGGTTATTACCTTTTTGAAGGATGGTTAAAAAAGAAGAGACAACAAACCAGTACTCCAGTACTACCCACAAAGCCTAAAATATTTACTGTCTGTCTCTTTACAAGAAAATATTGCCAACCCTGAGTTGAGTAGAGTCTAGAAGGAATATAAAGGAAAAGGACTGTGATTTCTTATGAAATCACATTTCATTGTGCATTTCATTGTGCATGTATTTGGGCTTGAGTGCACCAAAACTTAGGGAGTTGTCATTTGCTTGAATCTATGCATAGATACACTGGGAATGTGACAGCCAGAACTTTTGAGTGATATGTACACTCATACATTATGATTGGTGTTGCTGCTGGTCATATGATTTCTCAAAATAACAAACAACTCTTGGTCAATTGGAACAATAAGTAGTATAGTCTTTTTCTGATTGCTAAAGTAATGCTTTTCTAGAAAATCCAAGTCATGCTGAAATATGCAAAAATATTTTGTGTTTATATAACCAACAGGGTGAGATCCTTCTTGACAGGTTCTTTTTACCTATGTGAGTGTTTGAGGGAACATTCCTAAATGGTTTGGGAAGTGGAACAGTTCTTCCCTGTGAATTATATAGACTCCCATCTCTGGCTTAGTACATTCTGATAGCCACCACCTACCATCCTAGGCAAAATGCCCCATAGAGGTGGTGGCATTAGTCTCTGTTCAGAACCATCGAGTGAAACCTATAGCTGAGCAGAGGCAGAATCTTTGGGAGAAGGCAGGAAGTACTTGTGGGTGGGCATTAGGGGCATTCCAGCAGGGGGTGTCGATGGGGCTCTGTAGTTAGCCTGCCTGAGCAGGAGTCATCCGAGGTTCCCTGCCCCCTAGGATAGGATGAATTTATGGTTTCCCTTTCTCTGTCTTTCTGGTTTAGCTTACCATATACGATTTTATCTTTGTATGGTCTAATCATACACCACCCAGCACAGTAGCCAATAGCCAATTGTGGCTCTTAAGCCCTTGCAATGTGGCTATTCCAAATTGAAATATGCTAAAATGTAACATACACAGCACATTCTGAAAACTTAATATGAAACAAGAGTAGGTGAAATATCTCACTAACAATTGTTTATATCGATTACATTCTGAAATTATGATATTTTAGATATATGGGGTTAAATACTGTATGTTGTTAAGATTAATTTTATTTTCTTTTTTGTTTCATATGGCCTCTGGTAAATTTAAAAGGACTTGGGTAGCTTGCATTATATTGCTACTGGGCAGGGCTGGTCTGGACTTTCAGTGATGGTTCTGGCATTTCCTCCAGCTGGATAGGCAGGAAATGCTCTTGGAAGAACTGGCACCAGTGGGAATGGCACACATACCACCAAACATCCACCTGGAGTCACCCCCCACTCCAAGTAATGGGACCTGCCCCGGAAGTCCCAGTGGCAGAGGCATGGATCCCACAAGCCGGGCCGCAGGAGCTGAGCTTCAGTGCTGCTGGGGAAGGCCAGCCCTTTCTCGACCCTGGTAAGGCAAGGGTTTGCTTTCCTTTCTTTGGTTTCTGTTTTGAGAGCTCAAGAGCTCTCTAGGGTTGGGGAATGCCTGATGGAAATGGGCCACTCTGATCAAGAGTAGAAGGAGGAAATATCTTTCTGGGAATAGCTGGTCACAAAGCACCTTAGATCGAGTGGGATTGAAAATCCCTTAAGCTAATGACCCTGCTCAGGAAGCCTATTTTTCTCTTTTCAGTTTTTTTTTAATCATGATAAAATACCCACAACCTAAGATTTACAACCTCAACCATTTTTATTTGTACAGGTCAGAGGTATTAAATACATTTGTAATTTTGTGGAGCCATTCCCAACATCCATCTCCATAACTGTTTTCATCTTGTAAAATTGAAACTCTGTACCTGTTTACACAACTTCTCATTTCTACATTCCACACCCTGCCCTCCGCCCCATCACCAGATCCTGGTTACCCCCATTCAACTTTCTGTTCTAATGAATTTGACTACTCTGTGTACCTCATGTAAAATAATGCAGTGTTTGTCTTTTCCTGACTGGCTTATTTCACTTAGGACAATGTCCTCAGGGTTCATTCATGCTGTAGCATATGTCAGAATTTCCATCCCTTTAAAGGCTGAATAATAATCCCTTCTATGTATATATCACATTTAGCTTATCCATTTTCCATAAATGTGTACTTGGGTTGCTTCTGTATTTTCAGTTCAGTTCAGTCCCTCAGTCGTGTCTGACTTTTTGCAACCTCGTGGACTGGAACATGCCAGGCTTCCTGTCCTTCACCATCTTTCAGAACTTGCCCAAACTCATGTCCATTGATTTCAGTGATGCCATCCAACCATCTCATTCTCTGTTGCTCCCTTCTCCTCCTGCCTTCAATCTTTTCCAGTATCAGGGTTTTTCTAATGAGTCGGGTCTTCACATCAGGTGGCCAAAGTATTGGAGCTTCAGCTTCAGCATCAGTCCTTCCAATGAATATTCAGGATTGATTTCCTTTAGGAGTGACTGGTTGGATCTCCTTGCAGTCCAAGGGACTCTCAAGAGTCTTCTCCAACACCACAGTTCAAAATCATCAACTCTTTGGTGCTCAGCTTTCTTTATGGTCCAACTCGCACATCCATACATGACTCCTGAAAAAACCATAGCTCTGACTATATGGGCCTTTGTTGGCAAAGTAATGTCTGCTTTTTAAGATGCTGTCTAGGTTTGTCATAGCTTTTCTTCCAAGGAGCACGTGTCTTTTAATTTCATGGCTGCAGTGACTAGACGATGGGAACTCAGGTCAGAAGGGTGGGAGACGGGTCAAGGGGAGTGGTTAGTGGCCTCCACTGATACGGGATTTGAGCATAGGTTGGGGAATACAAACTGGTGATAGTATCAGAAGCAGGGCTCTGAGAGTCCAGGAAGAGGAGACTGAGTGCACCAGAGGCATAAGGATCTGTGTGTTATGCAGGATAATGGAGGTGGGTAGGGGTGGAGTTGGTATATAATTAAAAATTGCATGAAGTTGACATTCAGGAAGAAGCTCAAGTTTGAGCACACATTTCCTGTCTGCATCCAGGGTATGGTGTAAGGTGTAAAGTTAGGTTATTGAGATTTTTCTTCCTTTTTAATATAGGCATTCATAGCTATAAATTTCCCTCTAATTAAGCACTGGTTTTACCTCCCAAAGTTTTCATTTTCATTTACCTCAGAATATTTCTAATCTCCCTTTTGATTTCTTCTTTGATTTGATGGGTTACTTAGGAATGTGTTGTTCAATTTCTTTATATTTGTGACGTTCCCAATTTTCTTTCTGTTGCTTATTTATAATGTCATTTTTAGTGGGGGAATGTACTTTTTAATTGTGATCCTTTAACATTTTTGAACATTTGTTTTATGGTATAGCATCTCGACTGTCCTGTAGAATTTTCTCTGCACTTAAGAAGCGTGCATATTCTGTTGTTCACTGTGGAGCATTGTCTGTAAATGTCTGTGATGTTTAGTTGGTCTGTGGTATTTTTAAGTCTTCTATTGTTGCTCTTCTGCCTAAGTTTTCTATCTAGTAGTGCAAAGAGGTATTGAAGTCCACAACTGTTGTTATCAATTGTCTATTTCTTTTTACATTTTTTTCTTCATATATTTTGCACTGTGTTATTTAAGTGCACCTGTGATTATAGTTGTTACATCTTCCTAGTGGATTGATCCTTTTTCATTATGAAGTGATTCTCGTGTTCTATCTATTTTGTCTGATATTAATATAGTCATTATGGCTGTCTTATGGTTACTTGCTGCTTGTATGACATATCTTCTTCTGTTCCTTTACTTTCAATCTGTTTGTATCTTTGAATCTGAAGTATGTTTCCTTGGACAGAATATAGTTGGATTTTTAAAAATCTAGTCTGACGATCTCTGCCTTTTGATTGAGTTGTTTAATTGATACCATTTAATCTTATCTTTGATATGGTTGGATTTATATCTGCTATTTTAGTTTTCATTTTTGGATATGTCTCATATCTTTTTGTCCCTCTATCTGTCATCTACTGCTTTCTTTGACACCAAGTAAATATTTTAAATGTGACATTTTACTGACTTTAATGAATTTTCACAATTTTAAAAGTTATTTCCTTAGTAGTTACTCTAGTTAACATGTACATCTTGACTTATAATCAGCTTTAGATTTATATTGACTTAATGTCAGTGAGATGTAGAAATATTTCTTGTATGTAACTCTATTCCATTTTACCCCTTCTGGGGGTATTAAAAATAGATGTTTCTTAATTTTCTAGACTTTAAATGTTTCTTGTATTATTTTTAATAATTGTCACCAGTTAAACTGGGAAATAGGTCTACAGAGCTCCTCATGGTATCGTACTTGAAGTCTGTCTCCCTTCCTGCATTTAGGTTATACATCAGTATTTCACACGTAGGCCTTTGCTACTCTCTCTGCTTATTTCAAGTTTCAGTTTGCTTCCATTTTTAATACATAATGACAGCTTTCCTTTGACCTGTGACCTCCAGTTTATTTGACCTTGGTCTCATTGCCCTGTCATCCTATTCTTAGTTTTGAAATCCAAAGAAAGATGATATAGTGAATTTAAACAGAATTTTATATGAAGTACATTTTTGTTTCTTAATCTTAAAAGATGTTTTTTTCCATGAAAATATAAAATGAGATATTTTAGTCCACTTCCTAGGTTTTGATATAATGGTTAAAATTCATCAAATTAACCTGCTAATGTTATTTTAATGGTGCTAATATTTAAACATCATGCTGCATTTCTATCTCAAGTGAGCTACTTCCAACCCACACTTGATGACGGACCAGTTAACTTGGGCAGAGCAGAGAAGGCGAGGAAGGGGTGTGGAGAGGCTCTCAGTAAGGAGAGGGTAATAGGACACAGTGGGGGTGGGTACTGAATGGAGAACTTTCTTTGGTTATCCTTAACCTGACAGTGAGAAACACTCTTTAATGGTTACTTGGGGTAATTTCAGGAGAATCAGTCCACTTCCAGATTTCAGCTGAAGCAAACAGAAACTGCTTTTCTGGTTGTCAGCCCAGTCAGTTTCCATTATAATTTGGAAATCTCAATTGAAGTTATTCCAATAAGCAGTTGCATAACTTCTGGCTTTACCTCTCTCTCTTCACGTAGTACTCAATATCAGCATTTCTCAGTTTCAATGCCAACTTTATGGAGATTTATTTCATATTTTGGCTCTAACCTAGGGTCTTCTCTGGTGGCTCAGTTGGTAAAGAGTCTGTCCAGAGTGTGGGAGACCTAGGTTCAATCCCTGGGTTGAGAAGATCCCCTGGAGAAGGAAATGGCAACCCACTCCAGTATTCTTGCCTGGAAAATTCCATGGACAGAAGAGCCTGGTGGGCTACAGTCCATGGGGTCACAAAGGGTCAGACACAACTGAGTGACTAACACTTTCACTTCACTTTCTTGGCTCTAACCTAAATAAATCTATTATCAAAATAGATAAAGTAGCAATTTAGTGTATTGATTTCAGCACAGAATTGATTCACTCCCCTTCCATAGGTTAGAGGAAGAGTGCCTTAAGTTGAACACAAAAGGTTGTTCTCTCATTTTTGCTTTTATCTTTAAAAAAAAAAAAGACTCTTGCAAGAGATTCCAGGTGATGCAATAGTAATTGAGGAGGAAATGAATATTAAGCAGGCACATGCCCAAGATATCAGGCTGAACTCTGTAAAAACCTTTGATGACCCAAACTATTATGCTTCTCATCTTTCTTCTGGCAAGGATACCCAATACCGAAACTTGACGTGAGCTTTCCGTTGGAGCAGAGAGAAGAGGCATGGGTGAAGGAACTGCAAGATTCCAAAGAAATTAAGCAATTACTTGATTCCAAGTTAGGTAAGTAATTGTTCATTGATACCACACAAGAAAGAAAAGAAAAATCAACCTTGATCAGGGTAAAGAGTTTTGGATTCTACTAAGGAACATCTCTTATTTCTATGAATGGTTTACTATAAACTCTTCATTTTCCCTCATGTTCTTTTCCATGTGGGACATGGTGAGATCTGTATTCTGTTTCTTCTCTCAGGTTTTGAGATTGGAATAGAAAATGAAGAAGATACTTCAGAAAAACAGAAAAAACTGGAGAATATGTATCCATTTATTGTTACTTTAGAGGGGAATGCTCTTCATGGCCCCATTTTGCAAAAAGACTATGTACAGCTAGAAAATCAATGGGAAACCCCTCCAGAGGATTTACAGAGAGATTTAACAAAACTTGTAGAGCATCAGAACCCCTCAGCAGGAGAGAAACCTGAGAGCTCCAACTTGGAAGAACCTCTCAACCCAAGACCCCATAAGAAGAAGAGTCCGGGTGACAAACCTCACCGATGTTCTCAGTGTGGGAAATGTTTTGCTCGAAAGTCACAACTTACAGGGCACCAGAGAATTCATTCAGGAGAGGAACCTCATAAGTGCCCTGAATGTGGAAAGAGATTCCTCCGTAGTTCAGACCTTTACAGACACCAGCGACTTCACACAGGGGAGAGACCCTATGAATGCACTGTGTGTAAAAGCGATTCACTCGGCGGTCACACCTTATAGGGCACCAGAGAACCCATTCCGAAGAAGAAACATATAAATGTCTTGAGTGTGGGAAAAGCTTTTGTCATGGATCAAGTCTTAAAAGACATCTGAAAACTCATTCGGGTGAGAAACCTCATAGATGTCATAATTGTGGGAAGAGTTTTAGTAGGCTGACAGCTCTTACTTTGCACCAGAGAACACACACTGAAGAGAGACCTTTTAAATGTAATTATTGTGGGAAAAGCTTTAGACAGAGACCAAGTCTTGTTATTCATTTGAGAATTCATACAGGGGAGAAGCCATACAAGTGTAGTCATTGTTCTAAAAGCTTCAGACAGAGAGCAGGCCTTATTATGCACCAAGTCACTCACTTTAGAGGACTTCTTTAAGGATTGTTAAAGGAAACAAATCCTGCAGAGATTGATAACTAACCCCAACACAAAATCTTAAACATGCAGCAGCCTGTTTGTCTTGGAAGAATTCTTTTGTTTGAGCTTGTAAGAAAAGCAAAGCTTTTTTTTTCTACTTTAAAAACCCATCTTCCAAGTTATATGAATTCTAGAGTATCTACCTACTCTTGCAATTTTCATAGATTTGATTTACTCTGTCTCTGCAACTCATTTTTATTACATTGACAAGTTTTGTGAACCAAGTCAACCATATCGTAAATGTCAGCATAAAAATAATGGCAATCCTTTTCAGGGTAGGGTCAACATAATGGATTATCATATTTATCTGGCATATCTATTACAGTATTACCATAATTATTCTGCTGTCATTATTAAAGGTGATTATATTAGTTTAAAACTTTATATGTGTCCCAGCTGGCAACAAAGGAGACAGTGTATTTTATGAAACAATAAAAATATGTTAGGAACACATGGATGAAGAGGATTTCGTTTGCCTGCTATGAACTGGGTTCTTTCCATTGAAAATTTTGTTTTTGAAGAAATTAGAATTTTAATCTTTACTTTTGAATTTTGCAAAGTTGACTAATCTGCTTAGTTGGCAGTCTGGGGTGATGCTGCTCAGAGCTGAGTATTGGTTTGGTGATTTATTTTGTTCCCAGGATAAGTCAACTCTTTGTGGAAGAACCCATTTGCCAGTTGAAGTCATACAAGTAGACTCCAATTTAATTTACACTGACTGAGGAACCAGTATCCATTGCTTTTCACTCCTTTGCTATTCAACTGTGTCTCTCTCAGTGCTTTAAAATTTTATCCAGTCTTTAATTCAGTGTCTCCCTAAGTGTGTGTCATATAACACCTATTTCTATAAGATAGTTTGCAAATAAGTTTGGGAATCCCTTCCTGCTGTTTCTGCTTTGTAGATTCACAGTGCACATCAGCCTGTGAGGATTCTGAGAGGTCCTCTCATGAAGGTGGAAAAAGTACCTCTTTTGGCTCAGTGTTTTGCAATCCTGTTTGACCCCAGAACTCGTTTCCATGTATACCCAATAATAACACACGTTGCTCTTATTCTGCAAATATTCTTGGAACACACTGCCTTTAACACATATTTCTATAGCTATCTGTATAGCCTGATTATTCCCAAGCCTAGCTATTTCCAGTTGCTTCAAGCGTGTTATGAAAAAAGTCTTTACACTTATTTTTTTATGTAACATACACACATCATTTAAGGAGGATCAGTAATTCAGATATTTATGTGTTGCTCAGTGATTTGTAACCTCTTTGAATTTTGCTTATAATCTCACACACACATTGCTACTTATATAAATGTTCTCATATACTAGTGGTTATGACTCAAGTTCCTTTAGCAAAGGAAGAACTCTCTTTGTCTTTGCTTTTAATACATGAAAATATTCATTCAGCCTAGTTCCTTGTTAAAAAATACAAGCAATAGGACATTCAAGTATTTTCCTTTGTGAGGATACCAGTCATCCTTTCCTTAAACTAGAATTAGGGAAAGTATATTTTTTTCTATTCCATTTAAGTTCTTGCAACTGATATTTAATACAAGCATTGTGGAGGTATGTACTATGTGCCTAACTAGTCCTGTTCTAGGCTTGATGGAAACTATTAAAATTAATTCATAAAGAGTTTATAATATCTTTAGTTAAACAAGAGTTGGGAAACAAATGGCGAGCAGTACAAGAGAGTTTGTAGTTAAGTGTCAATTCATACCAAGTACTAGAGCCAGGATGTGTCTTTCATTTTTGTCATCCAGGTCCCAGTATGATGCTGCTATAAGTTTGGGGATAAAATTGAGATCTCAGTAGCAATAAACATGGAACAGGGGAGGAGTCTGAATGTAGAGGTAAATAATACTGAATGTAATGGCTTCTCTTTTCTCTCTTGTGGAATTGCATTCAAACCAGGACAGTGCCTTAGAATGGATGAGCCCAACTGCTCTGTATCTATGCAATATTTTAATAAAGTGAAAACGTATGTGCTCTTCCTGCTTTGATCACATTAACTAATTGTTTGAACTTAGAGATGCTTCCCTGAGCAGTGGCAACAAGCACCACAATGGACTCCTGCCCCAACTTCAGTTGGAATCTTTATTCTCTGCAACCATGGGTTTATGTATCAGTTTTAGCATTTAATGCAATCAATTTTAGCTAGTAGAGTTAGTTGCAATCACAAAAGGAGCTGTATCATCTACATCATGAACACACATGACTGGATTTTATAGGATAGAAAACATCTATTCTTTATCTCTTTGTCATGGTATCCTGTGTATAATAAGCACTAATAAATATTTGTGGCATCGGATCAAGGATCATATGAATTAGTTCTTAGAAATATGTCATAGTTATAACATGGTATGGATGTACCTAATCATATTTCTGAGCATTTCAAATAGGGCAAAATATAGTACCTACCTCCTAAATATTATGAAGGGCAAAATATAGTACCCAACTCCTAAGTACTATGAAGATGAAATATATTTTGTTCAGGCCCTGCACAGTGTACACTTGCAATAAATATCCAGCATATTGTATCTTAAGTATTTGTTGTTTAATGATAAAAGCATTTTAAGGCTATGAATTTTCCTTTAAATATGGTTTTGGTCACATTCCATACATTTTATATATAATGCTTGTATTAGCCGGGATTCTCCAGAGAAATAGGGAAGATGAGTAGATGGAAATGTATACCTAAAATTTGTATATACATGATATATATTTATATAATTAGATTTATTATAGAAATTCACCCATATAGTTACGAAGCTTATGTCCCATAATCTGCCGTCTGCAAGCAGATGAAAAAGGAAAGCTGGGGGTGTAATCCAGTCCAGGTATGAAGATGTAAGAACCAAGGGAGCCAATGGTTTATCTCTCAGTCCAAAGCCAGAAGCCTGAGAATGGAGATGGGGGCTGGGAAGCAAGGCAAGGGGAGCTGCAGGTGTAGGTCCCTGAGTCTGAAAGCCAGAAAAGCAGGAGCTCCAATGTTCAAGGGCAGGAAAAGATAGACATTCCAGCTGAAGAGGGAATTCGCCCTTCCTCTGCCTTTTGTTCTATTCAGGCCCTCAACAGATTGGATGATACCTACACATATCAGTGAAGGTGGACCTCTACTCAATTCACTGAATGAGTGCAAATCTTTTCTGAAAATACTCACAGACATGCCCAGGAATCATGTTGTACCAGCAATCTGGGCATCCTTTAGTTCAGCCAAATTGCACATAAAATTAACCATCACCATATTATTATTGATGATTTCAAAGTTATTATCACAGGTTTCATTATAATTTCTCTTTGACCCAAGAACTGTACAGGATTGCCATTTTCCTCTTAATTTTTGGTTTTCCTGCACTGTGATTAGAAAATGAGGTTCACTTATTTCTACTTTTAAATTTCATTTAGGTTTTTTTAAAGACACATATTTAATAAAATTTGCAAAGCGTCCTTAGATCCTAGGGAATCCGGATTCTCTTCTTTCTTTTCTAGTCCTCTGTAACAGATATGGAACAGATGAGAAGACAGCTCATCTCCTAGTCTTTCCTCAGGATTAATAATCAGTTAATCAATCCCCTAATTCGGGAATTTTAACTACTGGTATTGAGGAATGATGTATAAATTAGTGTCTATCTAGCCTTTTCCAGGTTGCATTGTCAGACAGGACTTCTCAGAGGTCTAGCATGACCTAAGTTCATATTTTTTAAGGATTAACAGGTATTAAAATATTACATATCCTTCCTCTGAGTGAGTGAGATCCATTACAATACCCAACATGATACAAAAACAATATTTTATCTCCAAAGAGTACCTGGAAACGTGATTTATATATTAGAGAACCACTTTACATTCAAAAGATATATAACTCCTGAGTCACTGAAGAATTCCCCTAGAAGTTTATTACAATAAACAATGTTAGTAGTCTGCGTGGATTGTATGCAACAACTTACTGCTGCACTGAAGAGTTTTCTTTCAATATCATGATGATGAGTCTGTCCATGGTCTGTCTCTTGCATACTTGTACTGCTATTTTCACCTTTCAATGTGGCCTTCATTTTGAAGTGCTTAGTACTAAAGGGAATGTTATCAAACTCAGGTTTGGCTGCTCACTGCTCAAAAAGTCAATATTCGAGAGACACGTTTTGGTTGGAAAGGAAAAGTTGCTTTCATCAGGAAACCAGCTACCCAGAGTGAGGGTGGATTCATATTCCAAAATTAACTCCAGATTCAGCTTGGACATGAAAATTTTTAAAGGGATAAAGGGGAAACAATCTTGGTTAATCATTAGGGCAGGGGGATTGGATTCTGTCATTTTTCTGTTGTGTGCAGATCTGCTGATTCATGCTCTTGCTTTGAATGCTATCTTGCCCACATGGTCCACCTGCAAATTTGTGAATGGGGATACTAGGAGTAGAAAGTCAGTCATTCCTCAACTATTTAATTCTTCATTCTTACTCCTTATAATCTGGGAAGGGACTCACCAAGTTAGGAAAGGCATTGTGTACATTCAGTAGAGCATAAGTCAGGAGTTAGGTTACATTTTACCCAGTGATTTCATTTTTTAAATTAAGCTCTGAGGGGAGACAGAAAAGGGGCAAAAGAGCTGCTTACAAGAAGACTGTGCAGGATGGATAATACTCTGTACTTCACACCACGCTTTACAGCCCTTAAACTTCTTGCTTCTTCATACTCCCTTTGAAAATAGCATTGTAAATTATCTATGTTTCAATTAAAAAAAAAAGAAGCATGAAGATGACCACTGGAGTAAGCTTACATTTTAGCATATATATGGCCACAAGATGATGATGAATGCTGATAGAAGGCAATTATTCATTTCTCTGACTCCTATGTAAACTGACCCAGAATGGATGCTTCTAGAGAATTCAAAAGCATGAAATAGAGAAACCACACCACCCTTCTTGCAACTTCAAGCTTATCCTTCAATTCCAGCTGCAGAAGAACTAAAGAAGTTAAACTCTGTGTCATGTCTGCAGCATGAATGTGACAACTTCAAAGGAGTATACTGCAGTATAAGACTAGATTCCCACTGCAATAAGGTCAAGTTTCAGTGTAAGACAACCAGCATGATGATGCCAGCTGGAAAATGTGTAAGTTCAGTGTCCTAAACAGCAAGCTAACAAGAAGAGTGATGGCTCCTGGAATACAGTCACTGGTCAATGTAGACAGTAAACATGATGTTGACCACTTGTGTAAGGATAATGTTCAGTGTGAGACAAAAAGCATGCTGATGCCTACTGAAATAAGGTTAGGATTCAATGTGAAATAACCAACATGACAATGAAAACTAGGATAAGGTGAAGGTTCAGCGTAATGTAATAAGCATGAAGATGGCTACTGGAATGATTTCTAGGTTCAATGTGGGGCTATGAACAAGAAGGTGACTGCTGGAGAAGTATAAGGTTCAGTGTATGACAAGCAGGAAAATGTCAGCAATAAGCTGTGACTTCAAATATGATCATGAATGCTGGAATAATCAATCCATCTGTAGAGATGGAGATAGAAGTATTAATAGTACTTATAGGATGTTTGAGAAGATTAAGTGAGATAGATGAAAAAAGCTGAGCACAGATCTTGCTCCCAGTAAGCTTTAAGTCATCATTTTCTTAGGATCATCACCTCCACCCCCACCAATAGCACCATCACAGTGCTTAGTGCTGGCAAACTGGTGCTTCTTTCAAAATGACTGATGCCGCCTGTGTTCCTCTATTGGCTGGATTTAACAAGAACCCTTCTTTTAGGAAAGTAGACACACAGTTACATTGTTTTCAGTGGCTAATGGCTCCCATCTGTGGTTAGAATTTAGACTCCAGAGAAACAATACAGTCCATGGGAGGACTGAGGATGGCGTGCAAGTTGGGAAGAAGAGTCATGAAGTTTACAACAGGGGGTGAGGGTAGGGTAGGATACATTTTCCCTATCTGTAATTTTTTTTTTTTTCCAATTAAGGCTTCTCCCTCCACCTGCAATGCAGGAGACCCCAGTTCAATTCCTGGGTTTGGAAGATCCCCTGGAGAAGGGAAAGGTTACCCACTCCAGTATTCTTGGGCTTCCCTGGTGACTCAGGTGGTAGAGAAGGTACTTGTAATGTGGGAGAACTGGGTTCAATCCCTGGGTAGGGAAAATCCCTGGAAATGGGAACGGCTACCCACTCCAGTATTCTGGCCTGGAGAATTCCATGGACTATTCCATGGGGTCACAAATAATCAGATATGACTCAGCGATTTTCACTTTTACTTTCTGTTGCTCACACATAGACAAATCCTGACTTTACAAGGATCCTGAGAGAGGCAGACACTGAGCAGCCAACAGTTAAAACGATAAATTGGGTCTGTTGTGTACATAGTACATTTAGACAAGGAAAAAAGCTCCTGTCTGAGTGGGAGGCTACACACAGTCCTTTGTGCATATGAATAGTCCTGCTTCTCTCACTACTCCTTTCCCACCGTGCTTCTAGCTGACATGTGAAGTTGTTGCCCAGACATCAATCACTGTCATCAGATGGAGAAGAATACAAGCCAGGTCAGTCCGGAAAGAAAGCTCTAGCAGAAGCTCACAGCTCTGCTTTTTGGAAATCTAGCGGTCCCTAGGCTAGTCTGTGCTACTTTATGCAACAGTACAGCAGAGACAACAAGACCTTCTTCTTTGTCTAGTCAGGGAGTTAGGAAAACCTAACAAGAAATACACTAAAATGCTAACAGTGGGTGTAATTCTAGGTGGATGGATTTTTTTGGCAATTTGAAATGTCATTATACACTTCCAAAATCTCTAGACCTTTTACATAAGCACATATTTCATCTAGAGTTAGACAAGTGGTTTCAAAAAGAATAAAAATTGAACACATCCAGTCTTTTTGTATGTTCTGCTTTTTCAAGTACTAGCAAAATTGCATTCTACATAGATAATCCATAGAGTTGAAGTCAATGGCTTTGCCCCAAATTGGCAAAAATCTTCACCCAATCTTCAACTAATTAATCACTGCCTGGAAAAGAAGTAACTTTATATAGAAAGAGAAAGAGTAGAGACCTTTCTGGCACTGCCAGGTAACAGGCACCCTCTGGCCTGCACAGAGTTCACACCCTGGAAAGTCCTCACAGGTGCAGATGCGAAGCCATGTCAGCCTCCACATGAGGTGTCTGAGTTGACCAGAGCAGAATGTCGCTCCCAGCAAGGAAAAGCCTGGAGTCCTGGACTGCCTCTTGCTTCACAGCAGGACTAAAGACATGTGATTTCCAAAGAGAAGCCCATGTAATCTCTGAGGAAATTTGCTGCTCTGGGAAAGAAAAACAATGAAAGGAAATGACAAATAAGTTCAGAAAGCTTGGAAGGAAGTGGGGAGAGGGATAAGGGATGGGAAGACAATCAGGGATGAAGAAATGCTAAAACAAGCCCCATAATGTTCTGCTCCAAAATAAGGATATGGTGTACTAATCCCTTGAGCATCTCCTGTGTGCTGAACGCTTTACAAAGATAATCACACTTGATCCTCAGGACATCACTGATGGCAAAGTATGGTTCCCATCTTGTGGCTGAGGAAACTCAGGCTTGAAGATTGGATTTAGTGAGAGTGAGACAAAGGTCCTTCTGTTAACAAAACTGGGGGTCTGGCTGCTCACTGCTCAAAAACCAATAAAAAGGACAAGTGGGCAGGAAAGGGAAGTTTGCTTTATTTTGGATGCTGTCAATGGGAGGTGGGAGGTGGGGAGATAGGCGTGGGGGGAGGGTGGATATCTGTCCAAAGGCTGACTTTCCCCCACTGACAACCACTGGGTAAGAGCTTTTATAGATGGAGGGAAGGAGCTACATGCAGAAACAGCACAGTCAGCTCTGATCATCTTGAAACTGGCCATGCAGTGGTCTGACCAGCATCATCTTGATTGTTTTAAATATAATTAATCTTTAGTTGGTGGTGGACCGGGAGGCCTGGTGTGTTGCGATTCATGGGATCGCAAAAAGTCAGACATGACTGAGCGACTGAACTGAACTGAATCTTTAGTTCCACGCTTCCCAGGTGACTCTAGTGGTAAAGAACCCACCTGACAATGCAGGAGACATAAAAGACGCTGGTTCGATCCCTGGGTGGGGAAGATCCCCTGGAGAAGAGAATGGGTACTCACTCCAGTATTGCCTGGAGAATCCCCATGGACAGAGGAGCCTGGCTGGCTATAGTCCATAGTGTCACAAAGAGCTGAACATGACTGAAGTGACTTAGCACACAATCTTCAGTTCCAGGGTTGATTTATTCCCATTTCCTCAAGGCCATTTCTCAGACCTGTGGCAGCTTATGTTATGAACCCATGGAGGAGGGTGTGGCAAACCACTCCAGTATTGCCTGGAGAAGCCCATGGATGGACGAGCCTGGCAGACTACAGTCCATAGTGTTGCAAAGAGTCAGACATGACTGAAGGGACTTTGCACGCACATGCTATGGCTACAGTATGGTCGTCATGTAGTTAACTTTTTCCACCTCCTGGGGGTTCCAGTAGGTACAAGACAGTTCACAGGATATGGCTCAAAATATTATCTATAACCCTTGAGAAGGAACTAAAGATCCTTGACTTTGCTTACTGACAAATTGCTGTTGTTCTGTCCTGTTTGACTGTTTTTCTTTGCTTCTATATTTTCTCACCTCTCTGATTAAACTTATTCTTTGGCTAAAGTTGTTCCACAGACAAAAGGCAGGTGGAATACATGGGGAGAAGGACCATAGGGTACTGCTCTGTTTCATTTCCGACTCAGATAATGGAGACTCATGGATGGACATGGTTTGTGATCTCAGCAATGTCTGCAAAGCAAGAATGGACAACAGTGTATCAGAGGTAAAGAGGTAGAGTAATAGTGATGTATATATTACTTTGATTGTTGGTCTGTGCCTTCAGGACTCCAACCACATGCCTACCACACCATTGCAGGGGGAGACTTGCAGAGCACGGTCCCCACTCCCCACTAGGTGCATGGCTCCCATCTTTCCCCTTTTCCATGGATAGCACTGGTTTTAAATAACATTTAGGCAGGTCTCTGGTGGTCCAGTGGTTAAGACTTTGCCTTCTAATGCAGGAGATGTGGATTCAATCCCCAGTCAGAGAGCTAAGATTTCACATGCCTTACAGCCAAAAAACCAAAACATAAAACAGAAGCAATATTGTAACAAATTCAAAAAAAAGTCTTTAAAAATGAAAAAAAGACTAAATATGGTTCACATCAAAAAATTCTTTTTTGGTTAATTGATTAATTGGATTTTAAATTTAATTAATTTAAATTTTAATTGCTTTACAGTACTGTGGTGGTTTTTGCATGCATTGATATGAATCAGTCACATGTACAGATGCGTACCCCCACCCTGAACCCCCTTCCCTCCTCCCTTCCCATCCTATTCCTCTGGGTTTCCCCACAGCACTGGCTTGGAATGCCCTGCTTCATGCACTGAACTTGCACTGGTCATCCATTTTACATATGGTAATATACATTCTTCAATGCTATGCTCTCAAATCATCCCACCCTTGCCTTCTCCCATAGTCCAAAAGTCTGTTCTTTACATCTATGTCCCTCTTGAAGCTGGCCTGCATATGAGATCATCATTACCATCTTTCTAAATTCCAATTATGCATCAATATACTGCATTGGTGTTTCTCTTTCTGACTTACTTCACTCTTTATAATAGGCTCCAGTTTCATCTGCTTCATTAGAACTGACTCAAATGCATTCTTTTTATAGCTGAGTAATATTCCATTGTGTATATGGACCAAAACTTTCTTATCCATTCATCTGCCAATGGACATCTAAATTGCTTCCATGTCTGAGCTACTGTAAACAGTGCTGCAATGAACATTGGGGAACATGTGTCTCTTTCAATTCTGGTTTCTTCAGTGTGTATGTCCAGCAGTGGGACTGCTGGGTCATATAGCAGTCCTATTTCCAGTTTTTAAAGGAATCTCCACACTGTTCTCCATAGTGGCTGTACCAGTTTGTATTCCCACCAACAGTGTAAAAGGGTTACACTTTCTCCACACCCTCTCCAGCATTTATTGTTTGTAAATTTTTTGATGGCAGCCACTCTGACCAGTGTGAGATGGTACCTCAGTGTGGTTTTGATTTGCATTTCTCTGATAATAAGTGAAGTTGAGCATCTTTTCATATATTTATTAGCCATTTGTATGTCTTCTTTGGAGAAATGTCTATTTAGTTCTTTGGCCCACTTTTTGATTGGGACGTTCGTTTTTCTGGAATTGAGCTGTATGAGCTGCTTGTATATTTTGGAGATTAATTGTCAGTTGTTTCATTTGCTATTATTTTCTCCCATTCTGAAGGTTGCCTTTTCGTCTTTCTTATAGTTTCCTTCATTGTGCAAAAGCTTTTAAGTTTAATTAGATCCCATTGGTTTATTTTTGTTTTTATTTCCATTACTCTGGGAGGTGGACCATAGAGGATTATGCTGTGATTTATGCCAGAAAGTGTCCTGCCCATGTTTTCCTCTAAGAGCTTTATAGTTTCTGGTCTTACATTTAGATATGTAATCCATTTTTAGTTTATTTATTTATTTATTTTTTAAAAGTTAGTGCTTTTTATTGTGGTAAAAGCACACAATATATGAAACCATCCTCTTGACAAAACTTTTTTTCTTTGCTTTTTAATTTATTTATTTTTAAAATTTCTTTATTTTTTAATTGAAGGATAATTGCTTTACATAATTTTGTTTTCTGTCATACCTCAACACGAATCAGCCATAGGTATACATATACCCCCTCCATTTTGAACCTCCCTCCCATCTCCCTCCCTATTCCACCCCTCTAGGTTGATACAGAGTCCCTGTTTCAGTTTCCTGAGCCATACAGCAAATTCCCATTGGCTATATATTTTACATATGGTAATGTAAGTTTCCATGTTACTCTTTCCATACAGGTCACCTTCTCCTCTCCTCTCCCCATGTCCATAAGTCTATTAAACATGTATCCCATTGTTTATTGCAGCACTATTTGCAATAGCCAGAACATGGAAGCAACCTAGATGTCCATCGACAGATGAGTAGATAAAGAAGTTGTGATACATATACACAATGGAATATTGCTCAGCCATAAAAAGGAATGAATTTGAGTCAGTTCTGATAAGGTGGATGAACCTAGAACCTATTATACAGGGTGAAGTGATTCAGAAAGAGAAAGATAAATATTGTATTCTAACACACATATATGGAATCTAGAAAAATGGTTCTGAAGAATTTATTTACAGGGCAGCAATGGAAAAACAGACATAGAGAATAGACTTATGGACATAGGGAGAGGGGAGGAGAGGGTAAGATGAATGGAAAGAGTAACAGGGAAACTTATATTACCATGTGTAAAATAGATAGTCAATGGGAGTTTGCTGTACGGCTCAGGAAACTCAAACAAGGGCTCTATATTAAGATGGGAGGGAGGTTCAAAAGGGATGAGATATATGTATACCTATGGCTGATTCATGTTGAGATTTGACAGAAAACAACAACAATTTAAAAAAAAATACATTTTTGTCAGCTCTAATGAGGTGGATGAACCTAGAGCCTATTATACAGAGTGAAATAAGTCAGTAAGAGAAAGAAAAATATCATATACTAACGCATATATGAAGAATATAGAAAAATGATACTTAAGAATTTATTTGCAGGACAGCAATGGAGAAACAGACATTTTGAATTTATTTTTGTGTATGTGTTAGAAAGTGTTTTAGTTTCATTCTTTTACACTGGGTTGACCAGTTCTCCCAGCACCACTTATTAAAGAGATTGTCTTTTCTCCATTGTATATTTTTGCCTCCTTTGTCAAAGATAAGGTGTCCATAGATACATGGATTTATCTCTGTGCTTTCTATTTTGTCCTATTTGATCTATATTTCTGTCTTTGTGCCAGTACCATACTGTCTTGATAACTGTAGCTTTGTAGTATAGTCTGAAGTGAGGAAGGTTGATTCCTCCAGTTCCATTCTTCTTTCACAAGATTGCTTTGGCTATTCGAGGTTTTATCTGTTACCATACAAATTGTGAAATTATTTGTTCCAATTCTGTGAAAAATACCATTGGTAGCTTGATAGGGATTGTGTTGAATCTATTGCTTTTGGGGGGCTCATTTTCACTATATTGATTATTCCAATCCACAAACATAGTATGTTTGTCCATCTATTTGTGTCATCTTTGAATTTTTTTCATCAGTGTTTTATAATTTTCTATATATAGATCTTTTGTTTCTTTATGTAAATTTATTCCTAAATATTTTATTCTTTTTGTTGCAATTGTGAATGGGATTATTTCCTTAATTTCTCTTTCTATTTTTTCCTTTGCTAGTATATGGGAATGCAAGGAATTTCTGTATATTAATTTTATATCCTGCAACTTTACTATATTCATTGATTAGTTCTAGTAATTTTCTGTTGGTGTCTTTAGAGTTTTCAATGTAGAGGATCATGTCTTCTGCAAGCGGTGAGAGTTTTACTTCTTCTTTTCCAATCTGGATTCCTTTTATTTATTTTTCTTCTCTGATTGCTGTGGCTAGGATTCTAAAACTATGTTGAATAGTAGTGGTGAGAGTGGGCACCCTTGTCTTATTCCTGATTTTAGAAAAAATGCTTTCAATCTTTCACCATTGAGGATAATGTTTGCTGTGGGTTTGTTATATATGGCTTTTTATTATGTTGAGTTATGTTCCTTCTATGCCTGCTTTCTGGAGAGTTTTTTATCATAAATGGGTGTTAAATTTTGTCAAAGGCGTTCTTGGCATCTATTGAGATAATCATATGGTTTTCTCTTTCAATTTGTTAATATGGTGTATCACATTGATTGATTTGTGAATATTGAAGAACACTTGCATTCCTGGGATAAAACCCACTTGGTCATGATGTATGATCTTTTGATATGTTGTTGGATTCTGTTTGCTATAATTTTGTTGAGAACTTTTGCATCTAGGTTCATCAGTGATGTCAGCCTGTGGTTTTCTTTTCTGTGGCATCTTTGTCTGGTTTTGGTATTTAGGGTGATGGTGGCCTTATAGAATGAGTTTGGAAGTTTACCTTCCTCTGCAACTTTCTGGAAGAGTTTGAGTAGGATATGTGTTAGCTCTTCTCTAAATTTTTGATAGAATTCACCTGTGAAGCTGTCTGCTTCTGGGCTTTTGTTTGTTGGAAGATTTTTTATTACAGTTCCAATTTCTGTGCTTGTGATGGGTCTGTTAAGATTTTCTATTTCTTCCTGGTTCAGTTTTGAAAGGTTATACTTTCCTAAGAATTCCATTTTTTCCAAGTTGTCCATTTTATTGGCATATAGTTGTTAATAGTAGTCTCATGATCTTTTGTATTTCTCTGTTGTCTGTTGTGATTTCTCCATTTTCATTTCTAATTTTATTGATTTGATTCTCCCTTTTTTCTTGATGAGTCTGACTGTTTGTCTATTTTATTTATCTTCTTAAAGAACGAGATTTTAGTTTTGTTGATTTTTGCTATAGTCTCCTTCATTTCTTTTTCATTTCATTTCATTTATTTCTGCTCTTATTTATGATTTCTTTCCTTCTACTAGCTTTGGGGTCTTTCTTTTCTTCTTTTTCTAGTTTCTTTATATGTAAAGTTAGGATATTTATTCGATGTTTCTCTTCCTTCTTGAGGTAGGCTTGTATTGCTATGAACCTCCCTCTTCGCACTGCTTATACTGAATCCCATAGGTTTTGGGTTGTCGTGTTTTCATTTTCATTTGTTTCTGTGTATATTTTGATTTACTTTTTGATTTCTTCTATGATCTGTTGGTTATTCAGAAGTGTGCTATTTAGCCTCCATATGTTTGTATTTTTAATAGTTTTTTTCCCCTGTAGTTGACATCTAATCTTACTGCACTGTGATCAGAAAAGATGCTTGAAATGATTTCAATTTTTAAAAATTTACCAAAGCTAGATTTGTGGCCCAATATGTAATCTATCCTGGAGAATGTTCCGTGTGCACTTGAGGAAAAGATGAAATCCATTGTTTTGGGGTTAAGTGCCCTGTGGATATCAATTAGGTCTAACTGGTCCATTGTATCATATAAAGCTAGTGTTTCCTGGCTAATTTTCTGTTTGGTCGATCTATCCATAGGTGTGAGTTGGGTATTAAAGTCTCTCACTGTTATTGTGTTACTATTAATTTCCCCTTTCATACTTACTAGCATTTGTCTTACATATTGAGGTACTCCTATGTTGGCTGCATATGTATTTATAATTGTTATATCTACTTCTTGGATTGATCCCTTGATCATTATGTTATGTCCTTCTTTGTCTCTTATCACGGTCTTTATTTCAAAGTCTGTGTTATCTGATATGAGTATTGCTACTCCTGCTTTCTTTTGGTCTCCATTTGCATGAAATATCTTTTTCCAGCTCCTTACTTTCGGCCTGTATGTGTCCCTAGGTTTGAAGTGGGTCTCTTGTAGACAGCATATATAGGGGTCTTGTTTTTGTATCCTTTCGGCCAGTCTTTGTCTTTTGGTTGCATTTAACCATTTACATTTATGGTAATTATTGAAAAATATGATCCAATTACCATTTACTTTGTTGTTTTGGGTTCAATTTTATAAACCTTTTCTGTGTTTCCTGTCTAGAGAAGATCCTTTAGCATTTGTTGAAGATCCTTTAGCATCTGGTTTGTTGGTACTAAATTCTCAGCTTTTGCTTGTCTTTAAAGCTTTTGATGAAAAAGCAATAATACACAGAAGAACTGTATGAAAAAGATCTTCATGACCCAGATAATCATGATGGTATGATCACTCGCCTAAAGCCAGACATCCTGGAATGTGAAGTCAAGTGGGCCTTAGAAAGCATCACTATGAACAAAGCTAGTGGAGGTGATGGAATTCCAGTTGAGCTATTTCAAATCCTGAAAGATGATGCTGTGAAAGTGCTACACTCAATATGCCAGCAAATTTGGAAAACTCAGCAGTGGCCACAGGACTGGGAAAGGTCAGTTTTCATTCCAATCCCAAACAAAGGCAATGCCAAAGAATGCTCAAACTACCACACAATTGCACTCATCTCACATGCTAGTAAAGTAATGCTCAAAATTCTCCAAGCCAGGCTTCAGCAATACTTGAACTGTGAACTTCCAGATGTTCAAGCTGGTTTTAGAAAAGGCAGAGGAACCAGAGATCAAATTGCCAAAATCTGCTGGATCATGGAAAAAGCAAGAGAGTTCCAGAAAAACATCTATTTCTGCTTTATTGACTATGCCAAGGCCTTTGACTGTGTGGATCACAATAAACTGTGGAAAAATTCTTCAAGAGACAGGAATACCAGACCACCTAACCTGCCTCTTGAAAAACCTGTATGCAGGTCAGGAAGCAACAGTTAGAACTGGACATGGAACAACAGACTGGTTCCAAATAGGAAAAGGAGTATGTCAGGGCTATATACATTGTCACCATGCTTATTTAACTTCTATGCAGAGTACATCATGAGAAATGCTGGGCTGGATGAAGCACAAGCTGGAAATAAGATTGCTGGGAGAAATATCAATAACCTCAGATATGCAGATGACACCACCCTTATGGCAGAAAGTGAAGAAGAACTAAAGAACCTCTTGATGAAAGTGAAAGAGGAGAGTGAAAAAGTTGGCTTAAAGCTCAACATTCAGAAAACAAAGATCATGGCATCTGGTCCCATCACTTCATGGCAAATAGATGGAGAAACATGGAAACAGTGGCAGACTTTATTTTTTGGGCTCCAAAATCACTGCAGATGATGACTTCAGCAATGAAATAAAAGACACTTACTCCGGAGATCCAGCCAGTCCATCCGAAAGGAAATCAGTCCTGAATGTTCATTGGAAGGACAGATGTTGAAGCTGAGACTCCAATACTTTGGCCACCTGATGTGAAGAGCTAACTCATTTGAAAAGACCCTGATGCTGGGAAAGATTGAAGGTGAGAAAAGAAGGGGATGACAGAAGATTAGATGGTTGAATGGCATCACCGACTCAATGGACATGAGTTTGAGTAAACTCCAGGAGTTGGTGATGGACAGGGAGGGGTCCATGGGGTCACAAAGAGTTAGACATGACTGAGCAACTGAACTGAACTGAAAGCTTTTGATTTATCCTTCATATCTGAACGAGATCCTTGCTGGGTAGAGTAATCTTGGTTGTAGGTTTTTCTCCTTCATCACTTTATGTCCTGCTGTTCCCTTCTGGCCTGAAGAGTTTCTATTGAAAGATGAGCTATTATATTTATGGGGATTCCTTAATGTGTTATTTTTTGCTTTTGCCTTGCTGCTTTTAATATTTGCTCTTTGTGTTTGATCTTTGTTAGTTTAATTAATATGTGATGTCTTGTGGTGTTTTGCCTTGGGTTTCTCCTGTTTGGGACTCTCTGTGTTTCTTGGACTTGGGTAGCTATTTCCTTTGCTATTTTAGGAAAGTTTCCAACTATTATCTCCTTAAGTATTTTCTCATGCCCTTTCTTTTTTTCTTCTTCTTTCTGGGACACCTATGATTCAAAAATTGGGGTATTTAATATTGTCCCAGAGGCCTCTGAGGTTGTTTTCATTTTTTTCATTCCTTTTTCTTTTTCCCTCTCTTTTTCATTTATTTCCATCATTCTATTTCCACCTCACTTATCCTCTCTTCTGCCGCAGTTATTCTACTGTTGGTTCCCTACAGAGTGTTATTAATCTCAGTTATTGCATTGTTCATTATTGAATGGCTCTTCTTTATTTTTTCTAGGTCCTTGTTAAACATTTATTGCATTGTCTCAATCCTTGTCTCTAGTCTAGTTATCTGTAACTCCATTTTTTCAAGATTTGGGGCCATCTTTACTATCATTATTCTGAATTCTTTTTCAGGTAGATTCCATATTTCCTCCTCATTTGTTTGGTTTGATGGGTTTTTATCATGTTCCTTCACTTGCTAAATATTTCTCAGCCTTCTCATTTTGTTTAGATTGCTGTGTTTGGGGTGCACTTTTTGCAGGCTGGAAGTTCGTGGTTCCTCTTAATTGTGGAGTCTGCTCCCTGTGGGTAGGGTTGGACCAGTGGCTTTTCAAGGTTTCCTGGTTGGGAGAACTTCTGTCTGTGTTCTGGTGGGTAGAGTTGTAGCTCTTCTCTCTGGAATGCAATGAAATGTCCAGTAGTGAGTTTGGGGGTGTCCATGGGTTTGGTATGTTTTGGGCAGGCCATCTTTAAATGTCCAGGCATGTGTTCCTGTTTTGCTGGAGAATTAACCTGGTGTGTCTTGCACTGGAACTTGTTGGCTCTTGAGTGGGGCTTGGTTTCAGTATAAGTATGGAGACTTTTGGGTGAGCTCTTGTTTATTAATGTTCCCTGGAGTCAGGAGATCTCTGGTGTTCTAAAGTTCTGGAGTTGGGCCTCCTGCCTCTGGGCTTTGGTCCTCCTCTTACAGTAGCCTCCAGACTTCTCTGTCCATACAGCACAGAAGATAAAACCCCTAGGTTAATGATGAAACAACTCTCCATAGCCAGGAATACCCAGAGAGATTCACAGAGTTATATAGAAAAGAGAAGAGGGAGGAGGGAGATAAAAGTGATCATGAGGAGAAAAGGAAGAATCAAAAGTGGAGAAATGGATGCTGAAGATTAGATTCTTAAAGGTACAAAATTGATAACAAATATCAAAAGCAAAGGTTAAAAACCTAGAATAGACATTAGACTCTCAAAAACACAATATAAAAATATAAAACAAAATCAATCACAAAAATATATATGGAATTGATTTTAAAAATAGTTTTTTCTTAAAAAAAGAAAGGTAATAGGCTATAAAAATGAAAGTTAAAGGAGTAATAAAGAACCAAAATTTTTAAAAAGTCTAAAAATAATAATACTGAAAATATATCTAGACATTTCTCTGGACCTTTTGTAGGCAGTGTGGGGTCAGTTCAGTGTCAGATAACCCCTTATTCTGGCTTGTATATCTGGCATATATATCTTATGTATATTCTGGCTTATCTCTGGCTTGAGACCTTGTTTTCAAGGTCTATAGGTGCCTCTCAAGTGCACAGTCTCAACATTAACTGCAGGGTTTTAATCTGTTGCACTTGTCACTTCCAGAGTAGTTCCCCCTTCTTTGTTTATTTTGACTTTCTGTTTTCAGTTCTGTTCCATGTCTAATTTCTGCCCTGATACAAGGGGGCAAATGTGGCCACTTATTTAGGCTCACTTGTTCTGTTGTGTTGTGGGGAGGGAGGGACACTGCAAACAAATACCACCGGCATGTGTGGGGAGTGCTTGCAGTGGATGGACCACACTGGGTTTGCCACAGCTCAAGGTGGCATGTACTTCCCGGGTCCACCCTGCTCAGGCTCCAGGGTGCTCTGCAAGGGCACTGTCCCAAGTGAGCCCTGTGTTTCATGCACTTCCCAGGTCTAAGCTGCTCAGATTTTCAGGTGATCTGCAGGGGCACAGACCCAGATGGGCGTGAGTTTTGTGCCCTTCCCAGGTCCGAGCAGCTCAGGTGACTGGGTGCTTAGTGAGTGCAGTGTCCCAGGTGGGCCATGCACCTTATGCACCTCCCCGGTCCTGGCCACTTGGTTTCCCAGGTGCACTGTGACAGCCTCAGGTGTGCTATGTATCTCCTCTGGGGAGCTGATCTCAGGTTGTGACACTCCTGGCAGATGTGAACTGTCCAGTGTCCCAGGAAGACATGATTAGTGACTAGGAGCCTGATCACAGTTTGATGGAAGATGCAGTCTCTGGGGCCAAGATCGCAGCAGCCCGTTGCCTTCCAGCTCTGGCTGTCACACACCTGCCTCTCTGGCACTGGGGAGGGAAGGCCCTAAATGGCAGCTGGCTTGCTCTCATTTGGTATTTGCTCAATCCTTTGTTCTGTGAGCACACCAGGGGTCATTGTGTGGCATTAGAGCCTTTCACAGGAAAGGTTTACTTCTTTTTTTCATCTCTCTAGCAATCCCATGATTTAGGTTGCTATCTCACATTGGCTTCCTCAGATTGTCCTCAGGGCATTCAGGCCTGGTCCTTGCCGTAAGGACCGATGATGCATCCTTTGCCTCCCAGCCCAGCCCCCACTTGCTGGTGGCGGAAGCCAGTGTCTGTGCCACTTCTCCATCTCTGCTTGTAGTTGTGGCTAGGCACATACTCTGTAGGGTATCCCCCCTGTCCTGTTATGTTTCCCTCTGAGATCTCAAAACTCCCACAGACATACCTATGAAAGGGTTTTCTACAATGTGGAAACTTCTTCACAACTCCCTTTTCAGGACAGGTCTCTGTCCCTAAATCTTTTGTCCATTTTCATCTTTTATATTTTGTCCTACCTCCTTTTGAATAAATTGGGCTGCTTTTCTGGGTGCCTGGTATCCTCTGCCAGTGTTCAGAAATTATTTTGTGGAAGTTGCTCAAGATTCAAATGATCTTTTGATGAATTTGTGGGTGAGAAAGTGGTCTCCCTATCCTTTTCCTCCACCATCTTGGGACCACCCCCCTTCTCTTTTTCTTGCCCATATCAAAACTGTGCTGGATGACTGTTCCTGTACCACAAGGCTTTATGATATCCTTTAAGAATTCCACATGCAGATGGCGCTGCCCCACTAGGGTTTTCCAGTTATATAAGTATCTACAGTCTCACATTGACATATACTCCCCTACTTTCTTCCTGTACCCCAAGACCTCTCTTTTCCTTATCTTGCTCTTCTGAAAACTGGGTGTGCAGGAGGAACTGTCCCCTGTGACTGAAGGCCTTGGCAACACAGTACCTGCAGGCTTTTCTGAGTTAGTTCAACAAATCCACGAACAGATGGCGCTGCTCCACTACATTTTCTGAATTCTACGTGGCTCTACAGCCTCACATTGACATTTAGTCTCCCAATCCCTTCCTGTGCCCCGAGACCTGTCTTTTCTTTCTTCTCTTGCCCTTATCAAAAGTGACTGTGCAGGAGTGACTCTTGCTGAAAGCCTTGTTGACACAACACCTCCATGGCTTTCAGATGTAATTCAAGGAATACACCATCAGAAGGCACTGATTCACTAACTCTTTGAGTTCTACTTGGCTCCACAGTCTCACAATGATATCTACTCCCACTCCCTTCCTGTGCCTCAAGACCTCTCTTCTCTTTCTTCTTTTGTCCATATCAAAATTGTGCAAGGGTGACTGTCTCTGTGTCTGAAGACCTTAGCAACACAACACTCCAAGGGACTTCTGATGTAATTCAAGGAATCCACCAGCAGATGGCTCTTCTCCACTAGCATATAAACCGGAAGAACATAATCAGTTAATAGGTTCCTTTTAATTTTTTATTTATGTATTTATTTGACTGTGATGGGTCATCCTTGCTTCAGCGGGCTTTTATCTAGTTGCAGCGATCCAGGGCTTCTCTTGGTTCAATTTCATGAGCTTCTCATTGCTGTGACTTGTTTCCTAGCACAGGCCCTAGGGTTTGATGTCTTCAATAGTTGTGGCGCCCTTGGCATGTGGGGTCTTTCTGGACCAGAAATTGAACCTCTGTCCTCTGAACTGGCAGGTGGAATCTTAACCACTGGACCCCAAGGGAAGACCTGGAAGGTGAAGGAATCTTAAGTACTGGACCACCATGGAAGTTCCCCCAGGTCATAGATCTAGATGCAAAGACATATGATGGAAGCTTGGTCCAAGAAGCAAAGCATGAACAGGGTGCAACTGACCAGAATCGTGAAGAAATGCCTGAGCTGAAAAATCAAGCAATCTGGCTGCTAACCTTGAATCTCCCACCCCCTAGTTCTGTGGCTTTTGTACATCATTGTGAGTCTTTTAAACTCATTTAAAAATACAATTCACTTATGTTAACCTCTTGGCCCTCAAGCTACCAGGGAGTAGTGCTTCTCTAACTTTAATGTGCACTGGAATCACCAGGCATATTATGAAAGAGCAAGTCTTGGTTCAATAGGCCTCTGATAGAGGCCTCAGAATCAAAAATTCCCAGATGATGCTAATGCTGCTGGTCCCTGGACTACACTTTGAGTAGCAAGCAAGCATATACTACAGAGGTGGCCTAAGGGCTCTCACTGCTGGTGTGGATGCAAGGCCAGAGGCAGAACTTTAGTCATCATGCTCTTGCAAGCTTCAGCCAGTACCTTGCCTTTTGAGGTCCTGAGACTGGAGCTCGTCTGATCAGCTATGAATCAAGCTGATCACTAACAAAGATTGATCCTGGGGGATAGACTGCTTCCACGTGGTCAGTGTTCCCCTTGGTCAGTGTTCATTGATTGATGTAAAATGAGTGGCCAACACATCCCAAGGGCTTTCTGATGTAGTTCATGAGATCTACCAGCAGATGGCGTTGCTACACCAGGTTATCGAGTTATACTAGGCTCTACGGCCTCACATTGACATCCGCTCCTTCCAGTCCTATGCTGTGCCCCAAGACCTCACTTCTTTTTCTCCTCTTACCCTTATCAAAACTGGCTTTTCTCAGGCGACTGTCCCTCTTGTTGAGGCCTTGGGAACACATCTCCCCTAGACCTTTCTGATGCAGTTCAAGGAATCCACCAGTAGAAGACGCTGCTCAAATATATTTTCGAGTTATACAAGGTTCTGTAGCCTCACGTTGACATCCGCCACCACCCCCATTCCCTTCCTGTGCCCCAAGAGCTATCGTCTCTTGACCTTATAAAAACTGGCTGTGCAGCAGTGACTATGTCTGTGGTGAAGCCTTTAGCAACGCAACACCCCAAGGGCTTTCTGATATAGTTCAAGAAATCAACCAGCAGATGGCGATGCTCTACTAACATAGATATCAGAAGCACATAATCAGTTCATAGGTTCTTTATAATTTTTTATTTATATATTTACTTTTACTGTGCTGTGTCTTTGGAGAAGGCAATGGCACCCCACTCCAGTGTTCTTGCCTGGAGAACCCCATGGACGGAGGAGCCTGGTGGGCTGCGGTCCGTGGGGTCACAAAGAGTCAGACACGACTGAAGCGACTTAGCAGCAGCAGCAGCAGCAGCAGCAGCTGGGTCTTTGTTGCTGTGGTGGGCCTTTCTCTAGTTGCGGTGAGCCAGGGATACTCTTTTTGCAGTGTTCAGACTTCTCATTGCCCTGAATTATCTTGTTTCAGAGCACAAGACCTAGGGCACCAGGGCTTCCATAGTTGTGGAGCCCAGCTTCGTTGCTCCGTGGAAAGTGGAATCTTCCCCAAACCAGGGATCGAAGCCACGTGTCATGCAGGCTGATTCTCAACCAATGAACCACCTGGGGAGCCTCCTGAGAGTGAAATCTTAACTGCTGGACCTCCAGGGAAGTCCCACAAGTCATGGATTTAGATGCAAGAACATATGACTGAGGCTTTGTCCCAGAACCAAGGCATGAACTTGTCCTCTGGGATGAGAGGACAATCTGCCACAGGGTGCAGCTGACCAGAATAGTGCAGAAAAGCCTGAGCCGAAAGTCAGGAAACCTGGCTGCTACCTTGGATCTCCCACCCACTAGTTGTGTAGCTTTGGGTACATCGTTATGAATCTTCCTTCGTTTGTTTGTAAAACACAGTTCACTTACGTCAACCTCTCGGCCCTCAAGCTTCCAGGAGTAGCGCTCAGTACTGCCGTACTTCGCAGGTGGCATGTATTTTGGTTTTGTCTCATATGTATGTCATGATATCTAGTTCATTTTTGTATGTTATGTGAGTCTTTTTTGTTTTTAAAGATGTGCTTTTCCAGTGTTGCCAGTATTTTGCTGAAAATGTTATTTTTCTCTGTTGTACTGCATTTACATCTCAATCAAAAGGCAATCGTCTTTCTGACTTACTTCACTCTGTATAATAGGCTCCAGTTTCATCCACCTCGTAAAGTAATTAGCCTCCAATTCAAATAAATAAATTAATTTTAAAAAGGCAATTGTCCATAGTTTTGAGTGTATTGTGAACTCTCTGTTCTGTTCCATTGATCTGTAAATCTATCTTTATACCAAGATCACACTGGATTATTGTTGATCTATACCAAGTTTTGAAATGAAGTAGTATAAATCCTGCATCTTTGTTCTTTTCCAAAAATTTTGGCTCTCCTTAGCCTTTTGTATTTCTATGGAAAGGTGGAATCACTTTGTCAATTTATTTTAAAAGTCCTACTGTTGCTTCATTGGGAATGCATTGAATCTATAGGTCAGTTTTCTAGAGCTCACATCCAGCAATATTGAGTGTTCAAATCTGTGAGCATGATATATCAGCCAATTTATTTATGGTTGTATTATTTAATTCCTTCTGTAATTTTCAGTGTACAGGTCGTCCAGAAATTTTGTCAAATTTATCCCAAAGTCCTAATATTTCTGCAAAGAAAACATATAAATGGCTACCAAACAAATGAGCAGATGCTCCACATCATTAAAAGTTGAAATTGTCAGTTGCTCAGTCATGTCCAACTCTTTGCAATTCCAGGGACTGTAGCCCACCAGGCTCCTCTGTCCATGAAATTCTCCAGGCAAGAATACTGGAGTGGGTAGCCATTACTTTCTCCAGGGGATCGTCCCAACCCAGGGATCAAACCCTGGTCTCCTGCATTGCAGGCAGATTCTTTACTGTCTGAGCCACTAGGAAGTCCAATTTCACATCATTAGCCTTAGGGAAATGCAAATGAAAATTATTGCTTCACACATACTAGGATAACCATAAATTAGACAAGGAAAATAACAACTGTTGGAGAGAGTGTGGATCATCATACATTACTAAGTGGGACTGTAAATGGTGCAGCCTCTATGTAAAACAGTTTGGTGAGTTCTTCAATCAGTTAAACATAGAATTAACATGTGATCCAGCAATTCTACTCCTAGCTGTGGACCCCCAAAATTGAAATCAGGTGTTCAAATAAAACTTGTACTTGAATGTCCATAGTAACCCTATTCACAATGGCAAAAGGTAGAAACAACACAAATGTCCACGAACATATGAATGGATAAATAAAATGTCATATATCCATAAAATGGAATATTATTCGGCCATTAAAAGGAACATACAATAATGTGAATGAATTACAGATAAAGTGAATGATACATACAATAATGTGAATGAACTACAAAATATTATGCTAAGTTAAAGAAGCCAGGCATAAATGGTTACATATGATTCCATTTGTATGAAATACCCATAAAAAGCATATACATAGAGACAGAAAGCATATTTGTATTTGCCAAGGAGTAGGGTAGGGAGGTAATGAAGACTGACAACACACATGGTTTTCTCATCTGTGGTGATGGAAATATTCTAGAATGAGATAATGGTGATGGTTACATATTGGGGATGTACTTCATGCTACTGAATTCTATCCTTTAAAATGGTTAAAATGGCAACATTTGTAATGTGCATTTTGCCATAATAGAAGACCCATTTCATCATAAATTTAAGGATTTGTTCATACTTTCTCAATCTGTTCCACTGATCTACATGACTGTCTTTGTACAAGATTCATACTGTTTTGATTACTGTGGCTTTATGACTTGTGGAATAGGTATGATAAATCCTTCAACTGTTTTCCTTTTTCAAAATGTGTTGGCTATTTAAGGTGATATAAATGTATATTCCACATACATTTTAAGATCAGCTTGTCAATTTCTATGGAAAATTCAGCTGAGATTTTGATAGATATTGGGTTCAATCTACAGATAAACTTGGAGAAGGTTGCCATATTGAGTCTCCCAATCCATGAACTATCTTTATTAAGTTTAAATTTTCTCAGCTATGTCTTATAATTTTTTAGTAATTTTTATTTTGCAGGTCTCATTCATATTTTTATGGGATTTATCCTTAATGTTTTATTCTTTTGAAGGCTATTGTGTATCCAGTTGCTTTCTTAATTTCATTTTTGGAATTTTTGGTGCTAGTATGTACAAGTATAATCAGTATTTTGATGTTGATACGGTGTCCTCCTGGCCTTGCTAAATTTGTTTATGGGTCTAGTAGCTTTTTTGTGTCTGTGCTTTACTTGACATTTTCTCCATACAGGATGATCTGTGAATAAATAAAGTTTTATTTCTTCCTTTCCAATTAGGATGGATTTATTTTGTCAGGGTAGGGGGCTTATTCCATTTGCTCAAGCTTCCAGTACAATGATGAATAGAAATGGCAATAGTAGACACCATGCATTGTTCCCAATATTAGGAACATTCTTTCACCATTAAATATTATGCACACTGAGGTTTTTTATAGACTATTTGTCAGGAGAATGAGTTCCTAACAATTCCAATGGTCTTAAAAGATTTTAAAATCATGAATGGGTATTGAATTTCACTGAATCCATTTTTTAAATCTTTTGGAATGATTATGTATTACCCCTTTGTTCTATTGATATGAAGTATAACATTCATTGGTTTCCTGCCATGGTAAGTCACTGCTAAGTCACTTCAGTTGTGTCCGACTCTGTATGACCCCAGAGACGGCAGCCCACCAGGCTCCCCGTCCCTGGGATTCTCCAGGCAAAAACACTGGAGTGGGTTGCCATTTCCTTCTCCAATGCATGAAAGTGAAAAGTGAAAGGGAAGTCGCTCAGTTGAGTCCGACTCTTCGTGATCCCATGGACCGCAGCCTACCAGGCTCCTCTGTCCATGGGATTTTCCAGGCAAGAATACTGGAGTGGGGTGCCATCGACTTCCCAATTATAGCCCTCAGGATGCTCCCTCCCCCAGCTTCTGGCCACCAGAGTGGGATGAGCTCACCAACAGCCCCTCTCCTCCAGGGGGCACCACACCAGAAACAAGAGGCCTCTTTTTTTTTTTTTTTATTGAACTCAAATAATTTTTTTATTAACTTAGATAGACACAAGATTTGACAACACTGGAAACAAGAACATTTCTCTGACCAGACTGCACTGACTGGTACAGAGTTCATCACACACAGAAAAGGGAAAGCTGTCTTATTCAAGTCGGTGATAGCATAGAACCTCCACTGCCTGAAAACGAGACTGCAAATAAATAAAGTGCATAGAGAGCAGCAGAGGCCCAGTCGGGAGATGAGGAAGAGGTGGGAGAGCAGAAGCAGCAAGCTACTCAAGATCAAAACGGTAAGAAAAATAGTGGCAGGAGCACGTGCTGAGGACATGTCCCCGCCCCTCCCACGGCCAATATGTTTGGGGGCAGACAGCCCCAGCCAGAGCCCCATGGGGAGAGGGGATTCTCTGCAGGTGGCGAATGGTCTCTGAGCCTGGGGCCCCTGAATATTCAACATACATTCTCCACTTTGGGAAGTGGCTTCCCAGGGCCCAGGCAGCTCCAATAGAGCTGGGAGCCTGGGGAGGACAGGATGCCCGTCCCCCAGAGCATACCCACTAAACAGCTCAGCACCTTCTGCAACGGACAGCCACTCATGTGTGCATAGGCACTCACACACGAGTGCACTCACACACGCATTCACACATGCACACTGACACATGTATTCACACCCCCACACACACTCACAACCGCATATTCACACACAGACATCTGTGCACTCATGCATCTGCACTCATACCCATACACTCGTCCACACTCACACACCCACATACACATCACCACGCTCACACACTCAAGCCCTCATGCATGTACATGCAAATTTGCACACACATCCCCACACTCATGCACATGCACTCAACATGTGCACTCACATACACATTCACACACAGGCACACACATATTAAGTAAAGACCCTCCCTAGTGCCCTCTGCAGGCCCTCTCAAAATGGCCCAGGAAGAGGCTGCAGCTGAGGATCCAGTCCACCCAGAGGGTGAGACATGAACTTGAAAAGCTCACACATTTGTGCATCAGTCCCAAGGGGGCCCCTGGTCCTCCGCTCCTCTCCACCCCTGCAACCCCATGTCACAGTCTCTCAGAACTCCAGGGATGCAGTCCAAAGGCTGGCAGTCTCCCGGAAATGGTCCTGGAGGAACACAGTTGGGGTGGAGGAGGGGCCACCAGGACCAGGGGTTTCCAGGCAACTTGGCACAAGGGAGGAAGCCATCAGCGCCCTTCCATCTGTGGGAATCTGCGTGGGGCATGTGGTAGCCCGGGTGCAGCCTCAGGCCCCGGGTGAGGCAGGCAGAGATCTTCAGCCAGGACCTGGGTGGCTGAGAAGGGCACATGGTGTGAGGCTCAGCCCCTCTGTCCCAGGGGGAAACCAGGCTGCTGTGGTTCTTAGTCCCAGGAACTGAGGACCAGGACCGCAAGCAATCATTGAGGGGGCAGATGTGGATCTGGGATGGGGGTGAGAACCAGGGCCTCTCCCGGCTCCCCTCAGTGCCGCTCCTGGTGCACCAGTCAGCAGCACAGCCAGGGCCGCTGCAGGCCCATCCAGAGCAGGTGCTCCTGTGTGATCCTAGCAGGAGGGGCAGCCTGGAGACAGAGACAGGGGGTCATGCGGTGGGTCTCAGCTCCACCCCACCCACATGTATCCCTTCCCTCCTATCACACTCGGTCCCAGGAGCCAGCCAACACCCCCACCCAAACTGAGAGGCCTGGGCCACTCAACACCAAGGAACCCTTGGTTAAATTAAGCCTTGGGTGGGGCTTGGGTTGGGGTGGGGAGGCCTGACTGTGTGTGAGGACTTTGCTCCCCAGAGGGTTCTGGGACTCATCTCTCCTGTGACCATCTCAGCTCAGACTGTCCCCCAGTTCTTCCCTGTGACTTGACCCCACCTTCCCTGCCATGGGCCTTTCTCTCTAGATCTCTTGGGAGCCTGTGCTCCCTTCCCCCATCCCACTGTGCCAGGTCTCCCAGAGACTGGGGGGCAGGTGGGGGAACGCAGGCCTGGAGGCAGGTTCAGCTCCCCCACTTCTGATCTATGAGACAAGGGCAAATGTCTCCCTTCCCAGAGCCCGGCAGGCGGGGAGAACAGAGCTCCGCCAGAGTGTCTCTAGCTCTGTACTTCCTTCCCCATGCCAGAACCGGACCACGAGGTCACTCCACCCCTCGGACTCTCTGCCTGGAAAGCCCTTCCTCTCCTCAGAGGGGTCAGGCCCTTCTCTTGGGTGCTCCCCAGGGAGCTCTAGGGTCAAAGGTGCCCCAGGCAGGGATTTGACTCTCTCGACAAGACCACAGAAGGGGCGGTTCACCTTCTATAACAGCAGTTCCTGCAAGAAAAACATGGGGACCTAAGAGTTGCCTCCTCACCCAGAGACGTCCCCATCTCCCCAACTGTCGTCTACCCTACAAGCCTCTTCTCCATCTGCTCTCCCACCCTGGCCTGACAGCTGCCCTCCGCTCAAGGAGACCCCCACTTTCCCAAATCCTTTGGGCCACAGGGGCTGCTGGAGGCTGTCCAGGAGTGGAGCAGCACATTCTGTGGCACCAGGAGGGCACTGGTAGGAGGTGGAGGGAGCGTGGCTGAGACGGGGCAGGGCTGGGAGGAACACGTCTTTCCCACTCTTCCCTGTCCCCTGATGCAAAGCTTTGGAGGGTGGAGAGGAGCAACAGAGACAGCAGGAGCAGGTAGAGAGCAGCCCCAGAGACCCGCCAGGAGGCAGTTTTGTGAAGGGCTGAGAAAGAGACAGACCCGGGCTTAGGCCAAGAACACAACCATCCATCCAGGCTGCCTCTCAAGGAGTGAAGGACAAGGGGGCCAGCATCCGCTCTCTTCTAGGGCTTTCTCCGGGCCTCTCTGGGGCCATTTCCTCTATTCCCCCGTGTTCAGGTGACACTACCGGGGCCGTGGGCCGAGGTGATGGGCTGACCCTCGGAGATGCTCAGGCAGCTGCCCCTCGTCCCCAAGTTGGAAATATGACAAGGGAGTCCAGAAGGCCTGCATGCACCCTGCCTTGCCTGCTCTCGGCCCGGCAGCTTTCCAGGCTGGCTTCTTCAGGTCCCTTCCTCGTCTCCCCGAAGCTGCCCGGCAGCCTGGACATCTAGATGTCATGGCCACCGCCTCCTCCAGCCCGCAAGTCCAACCTCTGGCCTCCTACCTTTTCAGTCGGGGTCAGTCATTCATGTTCCTATTGAAGAATTTCTTCCTTCTGCTCCCCCCTTCGGCCAAAGTGAGGCAACAGGTCTGCTGCATTCAGATAATTTTCTCGAGTTCGATGGAAAGGGCCTATTTTGAGAGTTTCATTGCAGTTCGTCACCGGCCGCGAAGTGGCTGGCCAGAGCCAGAGCTCGGTGGCTGCGTCCTCCGCGGTGGTTTAGGGCACGGAGTCCTGATCCACCCCTTCCTCGTCCCCTGGAACGTCCCGGCGGCCTCCGGCGGAGGTGGTAGTGGGCGTTCACTCGATCCTCACCTGCAGGCGCACGTTGAGCATCACCGAGGCCACGATGTAGAAATAGGGGAAGTTCACGCGCAGACGCCAGGCCAGGTCGAAGAAGGTGATCAACGTGCGCGTGAGCCCTTTGCAGAAGGCGCTGTAGGAGCCGCGGATCGCGGCTGAGCGCGCCAGCCGCACTGCCACGCCCGACAGAGCTGCTGCTGCCGCCGCCGCAGACAGAGCCCCCGACGCCGCCATGGGCCCGGGCCGGCGCGGGCCCCGCGGACCGACCGCAGCACGAGCTGGCGGGCAGGTGGACGCGAGGCCTGGAGCCGCTGGCCAACAGCAGTCGCGTCCCACTCCGCCCTGTCCCGCCGGGCCTCGCCGTCAGTCTCCCCTCAAGGGCTGGGCTCCCGATGACTCCTCCGCCACAGCCAAGCTCCCACCAGAGCTGCCCAGGGACCGTTCCACCCCCTCGCCTGCACGCACATTGGCGACCGCCTGCGCAGCTCCGCCCCTAGCATGGCCCTGCCCCTTGTCGGGTACCACAGAGCTGCTGCCAACGACTCAGCCCCACCCCCTGTGCCCGCCCCTCCGAGAAGCCCCGCCTCCCCGGACTCCCAAGGGGGCGGAGGGCCTGAATGCTTTCTTTGGAAGGTGCTGCCCTCCTGGGATCCTTTTGCAGAATGCGCTATTCTGCAAGGAAGGCCCACCCGGAGCTCTTTACCCGTTTACACCATCCCCTTTCCCTCACTGTCTCCGCAGAAAATCTGGCCAGCTAGCCATTGTACTTTTAATTCATGTTTTTTCTGGTAACTCTGCACTGTGGAGTTTCACCAAACCTACATGGTCATTTTTCCCCCGTTCATGTGTATTTCGTGAATGCTCCTTTACCCCATTGTCCTTACCTTTCATCCCATAGTCATTTCTTTGCACTCCTCTTAGTCTGTCTTTGCCCTGGATGCTGCGCAAGGTCTTCTCAGGTATACATTTGCCCTCATTCGTAGCTTTTACCTGCTGTTGGGTTTTAAAGCCCTTTTGGGTTTCATCTAATCTTTTTCTAAACCAAATCCAATTCAAACTCCATGACATTTTCAGAATTATTGAAATGTGTTTGCTTCATTGTAGCCAGGACAAAGTGGTCTGCAAAAGTTGATTCATGAAGATTTCATCCCAGTTTTCTCAAGGAGGGCTGGCCTAAGTTCATACCTTACTAATTCCTCTCAGAATGCCTGTTCACAGTCATACTGAATATCTCTGTGACACCTGTATAAATGTTTAAGAAACCCAGCAGATTCATATACACTGATTGGGCAGTTGTCCTACCTACATGATCAGGGGAGAAGAGAGAGTTTGAGAGGCACTAGGTTATTGGATCCGGAGAAGGCAATGGCACCTCACTCCAGCACTCTTGCCTGAAAAATCCCGTGGATGGAGGAGCCTGGTGGACTGCAGTCCCTGGGGTCGCTGGGAGTCGGACAGGACTGAGCGACTTCATTTTCACTTTTCACTTTCATGCATTGGAGAAGGAAATGGCAACCCACTCCAGTGTTCTTGCCTGGAGAATCCCAGGGACAGGGGAGCCTGTTGGGCTGCTGTCTATGGGGTCGCACAGAGTCGGACACGACTGAAGTGACTTAGCAGCAGCAGCAGCAGCAGCCGCAGGTTATTGGATCACAACAATATAACCATGCATGAATATGAATGCATAAAACATCAGAGTAGATAATGTTCACATTATTGAACATCATTTACTCTGGTTAAGGAAGTGGGAAGAAACACATACTTTTTGTTTTTCGTGTATATGTATGTATATCCATTTGTGTATCTGTAACTATTACTTGTATAATACAACAAAAATATTTGAAAAAGAAGGGGCCATATGAATATAGACTTAAGCTACATAGAAATCTTTTTTTTTTCCTAGACTGGATCTTGCCTCATTCATGAGCAGAGCCTGTTCCCTCCAATCATTTCTGAAATCTCTCCTTGGCCACATCTCATTTATTTTTAGCATTTTATTTTGAAATAATTATAGATTCAGGGAAGTTGCACAAAGAGCACAAAAAGGACCTTGTGCCTTTTACCCATGTTCCTCAATGGTGACATTTTCTATAGATGCAGTATAATATTAAAACTAGGAAACTGACACTGGTATATTACTTTTGACTAGACTATAGGCCCAATTCAGATTTCTCCATTTTTCTAACCTGCATTAATTTATGTGTATGTGTGCCTGTATCGCTCTAGCAATTTTATTCCATGTCAGTATTCATGCAACCACCACTGTGATCAAAATAAAAATATTCCAACACCACAAAAGAATTGATTTGGGCTACCTCTTTGTACTTACTCAGCAACTCTATACATATTTTGTTAGAGTTTCATCTATTTCATTTCCTTTAGAGTGGCTGTAAATGGTACTGTGAGTTTAATTTTGGTTTCCACATGTTCACTTTTCATATACAGAATGCAATTGATTTTTAAAATGTATTTATTTGGCTGCACCGAGGTCTTAGTTGTGGCACACAAGATCTTCCATCTTCGTTGTGGCATGTGGGATCTAATTCCCTGCCCGGGGATAGAACCTGAGTCCCCTGCACTGGGAGATCAGAGTCTTAGCTACTGGACCACTAGGGAAGTCCTGAAATTGAATTTTTAATGAAACTTTTTATTTAGAGATAACTGTAGACTTACATACAGTTGCAAGAAAAAAATAGATCTGGCATACATTTTACCCAATTTTCCACATCTTTCAAAACTGCAGTATGGTGCAATATCAAAATCAGGATATTGACACAATCTACCTATCTTGTTCAGATTTACCCAATTTACTTTTTCGTGTGTGTGTGTGTGTGTGTGTGTGTGTGTGTGTGTGAATTGCTCTATGCAATTTTATCACATATGTGGATTCATGCATCCACCATCACAGTCAAGATACAGAACAGTTTAATAGCTATAAGGATCCCTCATGCCCTTTTTTTTTGACCATGCTCACTTCTTTCCTGTTCGCCTTCCTTAATGCTTCACAACCACTAATCTGCAGTCTATTTCTATAATTTAGTCTTTTTGAAAATGTTGTAAAAATGGAATCTTATAGGATGTAACTTTTGGGGATTGGTTTTGTTTTTTGTTTTTTTTTACTTTGGAGATTGGCTTTTTCACTCAATCTGGGATTTTTTTTTTTCATTCTTCTTTGGAGAGTCATCCAAGTTGCTGGAAATGTCAATTGTCAATAGTTCACTGCCTTTATTGCTAAGTTAGTATTCCTTGGCATGGTTGCACCAGAATTTGTATACCTCCTACCCAAGAAAGACACCAGGGTTTCCAATTTGGAACTATCAGGGATAAAGCTGCTGTGAATATTTGTTCACTGATTATTGTGTGAACAAAATTTTCTCTTTATCTGGGATAAATGTCCAGGAGTACAATTTCTAAGCTGTATGGTAAGTGCGTGTTTAGTTTCATAAGACTCAGTTAAAATTTCCAGTGTGGCTGTAACATTTTACACTCTTAGTCAGCAATTTCTGAATATATTGTTTCTCTACACCCTTGTCAGCCTTTGATGTTATCACTATCTTAAAAAATTTTAGCCATTATGATAGGTGCATTGTGATATCTTATTGTGGTTTTAATTTATATTGAGGTTAGCCAAAAGTTAATTGAAAGTTTTGGCCAACCCAATATTTCCCTTATGGCTAATAATGGTGAAAATCTTTTTATGTGCTTATTTTCTATCTGTATATTGTCTTTGTGCATGTGTGCTAAGTCACTTCAGTTGTGTCTGACTCTTTACGACCCTATGGATTGTAGCCTGCCAGGCTCCTCTGTCCATGTGATTCTCCTGGCAAGAGTACTGGAGTTGGTTGCCATGCCCTCCTCCAGGGAATCTTCCCTACTCATGGATCAAACCGGCATCTCTTATGTCTCCTGCATTGGCAAGTGGGTTGTTTACCACTAGTGCCACCTAGAAAACCCCATATATCCTGTTTAGCTAAATGTCTTGTCATGTTCTAATTGAACTGCTTGTTTTTATTATTGTTTTGTGAGTTCTATATAATATATTCTAGATATGACTCTTTTGTTGGATAGATGGTTTGCAAATAGTTTTCCACCCAGTCTGTAGCTTGTATTTTCATTCTGTTAACAAGGGCTTTCTCACAGCAAAATTTTTAATTTGATGAGGTCCAATTTATTTATGGGTCATGGCTCTGGTATTATACGTCAGAACTTTTACCAGGTCTTAGGTCTCAAAGATATTCCCCTATGTTTTCTTTTAAATTTTTTAAAGTTTTATTTCACATTTAAGTCTGTGATCCATTTTGAGGTAATATTTATGTAGGGTTTGGAGGTTTAAATCCAGATTCAATTTTTGACTAAAAATGCCCAATTGCTAGAGCACAGTTTGTTTAAAAGGCTATCCTTCCTCCCTTGAATTTTTTTTTCTTTCATCTTTGTCAAAAACCAATGGAGCATATTTCTGTGGGTCTATTTTGATGTTCTCTCTTCCGTTGCTTTGCTCTGTGTGTCCATCCATCCTCTCTCCAATATCACACTATTTTGATTACTGTGGCTATAGAGTATATGTTACTATTGGTTAGAGTGATTCCTCACACTTTATTTTTCTTCTTCAACATTTATTTAGCTATTCTAGGGCTGGTGCTCATCTGTACAAATTTTAGGATAAACTTGTCTATGGGTACAAAATGCTTGCTAGAAAGTGTTAAATTTACAGATCAGTTTGGGTGAGAATTGACGTCATTTATATGTTTAAAATTCCAGTCCATGAACACAGTTGTTATTGTTGCTGTTCAGTCGCTAAGTCATGTCTAACTCTCTGCAACTCCATGAACTGCAGCAGGCCAGGTTCCCTGTCTTTCACCATCTCCGAGTTTTCTCAAACTCAAGTCCATTGCGTCAGTGGTGCCATCCAACTATCTTATCCTCTGTCATCCCCTTCTCTTCCTGCCTTTAATCTTTTCAAGTATCAGTCTTTTCCAAATAAGTCAGCTCTTTGCATCAGGTGGCCAAAGTACTGGTGCTTCAGCTTCAGCATCAGTCCTTCCAGTGAATATTCAGGACTGATTTCCTTTAGGACTGACTTATTTGATATCCCTGCAGTCCAAGGGACTTTCAAGAGTCTTCTCCAGAATCTCAGTTCAAAAGCATCAGTTCTTCGGCTCTCAGCCTTTTTATGGTCCAACTCTCACATCCATACATGACTACTAAAAAACCACAGCTTTGACTATATGGACCTCTGTCAGCAAAGCAATGCCTCTGCTTTTAGTATGTTGTTTAGGTTTGTCAATAGCTTTTCTTCCAAGGAGCAAGCACTTTTAATTTTGTGTCTGCAGTCACTGTTTGCAGTGATTTTGGAACCCAAGAAAATAAAATCTGTCATTGTTGCAATATTTTCCCCATTTATTTGCCATGAAGTGATGGGACCAAGTGGCATGATCTTGGTTTTTTGAATGTTGAGTTTTAAACTAGCTTTTTCACGCTCCTCTTTGACCTTCACCAAGAGGCTCTTTAGTTCCTCATTGCTTTCTGCCATTAGGGTGGTGTCATCTGCATATCTGAGGTTGTTGATATTTTTCTGGCAATCTTGAGTCCAGCTTATGACTCATCTGGCATTTCCCATGAGTATATCTCTTTATTTATTTATTTAGATCTTTGATTTCTTTCACCAAAATTTGTATAATTTTCTGCATTCAGATCATGCACATGATTAATAAATATGTTCTTAGATATTCATTTTCTTGTGGGCCTTAGAAAGCATCACTATGAACAAAGCTAGTGGAGGTGATGGAATTCCAGTAGAGCTGTTTCAAATCCTGAAAGATAATGCTGTGAAAGTGCTGCACTCAATATGCCAGCAAATTTGGAAAACTCAGCAGTGGCTACAGGACTGGAAAAGGTCAGTTTTCATTCCAATTCCAAAGAAAGGCAATGCCAAAGAATGCTCAAACTACCACATGATTGCACTCATCTCACATGCTAGTAAAATAATGCTCAAAATTCTCCAAGCCAGGCTTCAGCAATACGTGAACCGTGAACTTCCTGATGTTCAAGCTGGTTTTAGAAAAGGCAGAGGAACCAGAGATCAAATTGCCAACATCTGCTGGATCATGGAAAAAGCAAGAGAGTTCCAGAAAAGCATCTATTTCTGCTTTATTGACTATGTCAAAGCCTTTGACTGTGTGGATCACAATAAACTTTGGAAAATTCTGAAAGAGCTGGGAATACCAGACCACCTGACCTGCCTCTTGAGAAATCTGTATGCGAGTCAAGAGGCAACAGTTAGAACTGGACATGGAACAACAGACTGGTTCCAAATAGGAAAAGGAGTATGTCAAGGCTGTATATTGTCACCCTGCTTATTTAACTTATATGCAGAGTACATCATGAGAAATGCTGGACTGGAAGAAACACAAGCTGGAATCAAGATTGCTGGGAGAAATATAAATAACCTCAGATATGCAGATGACACCACTCTTATGGCAGAAAGTGAAAAGGAGCTAAAGGGCCTCTTGATGCAGGTGAAAGAGGAGAGTGAAAAAGTTGGCTTAAAGCTCAACATTCAGAAAACGAAGATCATGGCATCTGGTCCCATCACTTCATGGGAAATAGATGGGGAAGCAGTGTCGGACTTTATTTTGGGGGCTCCAAAATCACTGCAGATGGCGAGTGCAGCCATGAAATTAAAAGACGCTTACTCCTTGGAAGAAAAGTTATGACTAATCTAGATAGCATATTCAAAAGCAGAGACATTACTTTGCCGACTAAGGTCCGTCTAGTCAAGGCTATGGTTTTTCCTGTGGTCATGTATGGATGTGAGAGTTGGACTGTAAAGAAGGCTGAGCGCCGAAGAATTGATCCTTTTGAACTGTGGTGTTGGAGAAGACTCTTGAGAGTCCCTTGGACTGCAAGGAGATCCAACCAGTCCATTCTAAAGGAGATCAGCCCTGGGAATTCTTTGGAAGGAATGATGCTAAAGCTGAAACTCCAGTACTTTGGCCACCTCATGCGAAGAGTTGACTCATTGGAAAAGACTCTGATGCTGGGAGGGATTGGGGGCAGGAGGAGAAGGGGACGACAGAGGACGAGATGGCTGGATGGCATCACGGACTTGATGGATGTGAGTCTGAGTGAACTCCGAGAGATGGTGATGAACAGGGAGGCCTGGCGTGCTGTGATTCATGGGGTCGCAAAGAGTCGGACACGACTGAGTGACTGAACTGAACTGAATATATATATATATACATACATTTTCACATGCTCATTGTTACCATGTAGAAATTACGGAGAATTAATTAGAAGTGTGTTTTTTTTTTCAACACATTTGGAGACTTTCTTGCTATGTTTCTGTTATTAATTTCTAGTTTGATCCCATTGTGGTCAGAAATTAAACTTTGTATATTTTCAATTCTTTTAAATACTTAAAGATTTGTTTTATGACTTTAAGAAAAGCATTATTCTGGAGTGTTTCCAGAGGAAGGTAATGTGGGTGATAAAAGAGTTCGATCCATGTCTTGTGATGAATGGATAAAATAAACATTTGTAGTTTAAAGCAGCAGTCCCCAACCTTTTGGCACCAGGGACTGATTCTGTGGAAGACAATTTTTCCATGGAAGAGTGTTGGGGAGGGGGTGGTTTCAGGATGACTCAAATGCATTACATTTATTGTGCATTTTATTCCTATTATTATCACATCAGCTCCACCTCAGATTAAGCATTAAATCCTGGCATGGGGGACACCTAGTTTAGAGAACAGAGACTTGAAAAGGAGATATGACAGCATGTTCAAATACTTGAAAGTTTACCAGGCCTAAGAGGAATGAAATTACCACTGTACTATCGCATGGTTTAGAACTAAGACCAAAGGGCTGCAACTGTCCTTGGTCAACCTAGGGAATGGATAGCCTTGAGGAGTAGTGAGACTACTGCCATCTTAAGCATACTAGCATCACCTAGAAATTCATTGTTGGTCTAGGATATTGTTAAACTAAGTTTTCCATGATGAGGCCATTAAACTAGATGGCACAAAAGATCCTTCACAGCTCCAGGCTTGGTTACTTTCAAGTTCCCTAGTGTTTATGTTCATTATAAAATAAAGTGATTTTATTTTGTTGTGTGTAAGAAGCATAAAACTATGCTTAGAATGAATAAATCTTCAAAACAACATGAAAATTTGAGGTTCTTGTGTACAGCATAGAATTTGGTGGTGTTTTTTAAAAATCTACTCTGCTAATTTCTGTCTTTTAGTTGTTATTCCACACCATTTACATTTAAAGTAATTATGTCATATTAAAGCTTAAGTCTGCTGCTTTATTATTTGTTTTCTGTTTCTCATTCCTCTGTTTTCCTTTTCTTGCTTTCTTGTAGGACACCTGAGCATTTTGTAGAAATTCCATTTTTATTTATTTATAGTGCTTTAGAATATAGCTCTTCAAATAGTTTATTTTATTGTTTTATTTTATAGTTTTCAATGCAATATACATGTGTACATATCCCAGTTTACTGGTATCATCATTTCAATCACTTCATCAAGTAGAAAAATTTTGCTTCCATTTTGGTTCCTCTATCCTCCCACTTTTAAATAGAAATAGCCTAAGTATTTCCTCTGTGCACATCAAACTCACATCACATGATGGTACAGTTTTTGCTTTAACGATGAAACATGATCTTAAAAATTCATGAGGAGATGGTATTCTATTTACCTTAACTTTTACTCACTTTATTGCTCTTCTTTCCTAAAGACCCATCCTTGTTGTGTTTTAATTTTCTTTCTGGTTAATGAATTTCCTTTAGCCATTCTTTAAAAGGTAGGTCTGTTGGCAACCAATTCTCTTAGATTTCCTTCATCTGAGAATATATTTATTTCACTTTCATTCCTGAAGGTTGTATTTGCTAGATACAGAATTGGCTGTTGACATAAAAGGAACGAAATATGCTATTTGAAGAAACATGGATGGATCTAGACACTGTCATACAGAGTGAAGCAAGTCAGAAAGAGAAAAACAAATATTATATATCACTTATATGTGGAATATAGAAAACTGATGCAGATGAACTTATTTACAAAGCAGAAATAAAGACACAGATATAGAGAACAAACATATGGATACTAAGAGGGGAAGGGGAGAGGATGAATTGGGAGATTGAGATTGACATATATACTCTACTATGTATAAAATAGATAACTAATGAGAACCTACTTGTATAGCACAGGGAACTCTACTCAGTGCTCTGTGGTAACCTAAATGGGAAAGAAACCCAAATCCAGAAAAGTTATATGTATATGTATTGGAGATGGAAATGGCAACCCACTCCAGTATTCTTGCCTGGGAAATCCCATGGACAGAGGAGCTAGGCAGGCTACAGTCCATGGGGTTGCAAAAGAGATGGACATGAATTAAGGACTAAACAACAACAACATTTATATGTACAGCTGATTCATTTCACCGTACGTGAGAAACTAACAAAACATTGTAAAGCAACCATACTCCAATAAAAATTAATTTAAAAATAAAAGCTAAAAACTAATAATAATTGGCTACTGACAGTGGGTAGAAAAGCTAAAGATTGATTAGTCCTGCCCTTTTATTTTCACGAGGATGTTGAAGCGGGGATTGAAGACCAGCTCCCCACCCAGCCCTGCTAAAACTGCAGAAGAGGCTTGGAGGAAGGTGACTATTGCCAAAAAGGTGCCCTGCTCTCTTAGGCCACCTTTTCCCAGTCCCTTGGCTACAGGGAACAGCTCTTCTTGGAGCTTTTCTTTGTTGATGGTTCTGGATTGCCGGCTCCTCCATTACCCTTTTGGGGATATGTGAGAGGTAAAAAGAACACCCAGGGAGTTCACTGCCAGGTCTTTCCTTGAGCTGCAGGGTCCCTATGGAGTCCCTACTTCCACCTTTCAGAGTTTTCCTGTGTTTGATGCATAATTAACATATAATGAAATGCAAAGCTAATAAGAACACATTTTGATGAGTTCTGTTAAAAGTATTCATTCCTCTGTGCAGCTATTGCCACGATCAAGATACCAAATATTTCCATCACAGCAGAAAGTTCCTTTCTACAGACAACGCCTTCTCTTCATTCCCAGTCCACCCTTGATCTGTTTTCTGTCATTCTACATTTGTTTTTGCTATTATAGATTTGTTATTCTGTTTCACATAAATGGAATTGTACACTATGAAATATAACCTCCTGTGCTAAGCATATTATTTTTTGTTGTTTCATTTTTTAATCTTTTAAAATTTGAACTAAAAAGCCTCTTGATGAAAGTGAAAGAGGAGAGTGAAAAGGTTGGCTTAAAGGTCAACATTCAGAAAACGAAGATCATGGCATCTGGTCCCATCACTTCATGGGAAATAGATGGACAAACAGTGGAAACAGTGTCAGACTTTATTTTTGGGGGCTCCAAAATCACTGCAGATGGTGATTGCAGCCATGAAATTAAAAGATGCTTACTCCTTGGAAGGAAAGTTATGACCAACCTAGACAGCATATTCAAAAGCAGAAACATTACTTTGCCAACAAAGGTCTGTCTAGTCAAGGCTATGGTTTTTCCAGTGGTCATGTATGGATGTGAGAGGTGGACTGTGAAGAAAGCTGAGCACTGAAGAACCGATGCTTTTGAACTGTGGTGTTGGAGAAGACTCTTGAGAGTCCCTTGGACTGCAAGGAGATCCAACCAGTGCATTCTAAAAGAGATCAGTCCTGGGTGTTCATTGGAAGGACTGATGCTGAAGCTGAAACTCCAGTACTTTGGCCACCTCATGCAAAGAGTTGACTCATTGGAAAAGACTGTGATGCTGGGAGGGATTGGGGGCAGGAGGAGAAGGAGACAACAGAGGATGAGATGGCTGGATGGCATCACTGACTTGATGGACGTGGGTCTGAGTGAACTCCGGGAGTTGGTGATGGACAGGGAGGCCTGGCGTGCTGCGATTCATGGGGTTGCAAAGAGTCAGACATGACTGAGCGACTGAACTGAACTGAACTGAAGAAATCTGCATGTTACAAAGTTGCCAAGAACTCCTACGCCTTGTTTTTGAGTTCTTTTAGTTTTGCATTTTGATCTGTTACACATTTCAAAATAATTTTTGGTTTTCCCCTGCTCTGCTTTAGTGGTGGCTAGGCACTTCTCGCTCCTGGTGCAAAGGACTGCAAAGAGAGTAGGCAGGTGGGCCCTCTGGAGTTGTCTGCACACAGGAGAGAATTTGCCTGGTCTGGCCAAAAAATGTGTACATATGGCATGAGATAAAAAAGAATGTTCATTTAATTTTTTAGACACTTTTATTGAAGTAAAATTGACTCACAATATAAAGAATATATTTAAAGTATATGATTTAATAACCATTTAAGTATGTATGCCCACTTGAAACTATCAGTACAATCAAGTGAATGTATCCATCACCCACAGGTTTTCTCAGGCCCTTTTGTAATTTCTTCTTCCTGTCCTTTCCTGCTTCCCACTTCTCATCAACTACCGATCTAATTTCTGTCATTACAGATTCATAGAGGAAGGGCCACTCATCAGCAGCCACAATTGTGGAGGGACAAAGCCACTGCCAGAGACACAATAGAACTGAGTAGGACCCTATGGGGCCATACCCTCCCCCATATCCTCTACTTTAGTTTCTCTCTGAAGTACCTAGCTAATTCTATGTGATGCAAATGTCCTGAGTTTTTCAGATGCTAAACCCACCAAAAACATAAGGAAGAAATTAACTACTTGAGGATCATGATCACTAGCCCCTAGACCTTCTGGTGCCTAAGAATTGATCACCACCAGCCAAGCAGAGAATTGTGCGCAAGCTGATCACAGGCCCTGACACATGCTTCCCTCACTTGGCCTGTAAAAATGCTATGCTGCAACCTTCTGGGGGAATTCAGGATTTTAAAGTACAATGCACTTGTCATCCTTGTATTGGAACCTTTGGAAAAAATGCTGCATTTTCCTTCTCCACAACCTGGTGTTAGTATACTAGCTTGACTGCCTGTCGACGAATTGACCCAAGTTTGGTCTGGTGACAATAATGACAATTCAGGGTTGTGGTAGGGATTAAACACTTTGGCCTCTCCCCCCGCATCCTTGGAATTCATGAAGTTGCTTACCGTTGACCAAACCCAACCACCAGCCAGAGGCTGAGGGAACCCAGTCTATGAGTTTCAGTCTTCTAGTACACATAGCATACAGAGATAGTTATCTGTACATAGCATGCACAATAGTCAATTTTTCAGGACCTGTTGTTGGAAAAATTCAATACTGGTTAGCCTAGGGCCTTGTGAAGAAAGTGGAGCCACACCTAATTGTTAAGACCAGCCAGAAAAGTAGTACATCTCCATTTAGGGAGGTAGGGGTACTGGCAGAGGCGGCAACTCTCTCCTATCTTCTGTGTCATCACTAAAAGTTGGTGTTGAAATCCATTCCCTGGGTCTCTAGAGACAAGAACTAGCAGTAGTGGCAGGGCCACTCCAGGGCATTGCTGATTTGCTCCGTGGTAGAGGCCACCTACTCCTTTCACTGGTCAGTAGCATCTTTTTCCAGTCGATATTTGTGTTCCTCTGTTCATTGTAGGTGCTGCTATAACAAACAGATTGAGTTTATTAGATGGCTCTCATTTAAAATTAATCTAACTTTGACCTTCTAAGCACCGAAGTTCTGGTCTTTATTTTTATGATATATTAAAAAAAAAAAAAGCCTTATCTTACTTGAGATAAATGTTCCAAGTGGTGTTATCAGAATGTCTTCCATCTCCCTGGTATTGATTAGCCAGTATGTAGCAGGGCTCTGGTAATTGGATCTGAGAACTTGTTTTCGCATTTTTAATCCTCTCAGCTTTGAATCTGTTCAGTTACTACTCAGTTTGTGGTTTGGGGAGGAAATATAATTAAGACAGTTAGCTAGCTATTCAATTTAAAAAGACACAACCCATGTGATGTGTCATCGTCTTATAATCAGTAATCCCATGTGGGGAAAACTATTTACACTCCTTGAATGTAAAAAATAATTTAACCTTTAATGTTAAAACATGTGGCATAACACAGAAAGCATCTGCAATGAATGAAAGATACTTTCAATAAAACATAATTTACACACAAAAAGAAAGCCTCACCATAGTAGGAAGCAGCAGGAAGATGGACTGGACAGGAGTGTGCAATAGGAGTACTGCTCTGGTGGCTTTGAGGAAGCTCACAGGTTGCTCAGTGGTAACGAATCTGCCTATTGTGTAGGAGATACAGGTTCGATCCCTGGGCGAAGAAGATCCCTTGGAGGAGGAAATGGCAACTCACTCCAGTATTCTTGCCTGGGGAATCCCATGGACAGAGGAGCTTTGGGTCTACAGTCCATGGGGTCACAAAGGGTTGGACAAGACTGACTGAATGTAAATGGTTCAGGTGCCTTTGTCCCAAGGTTGAGAATGTAGATCTAAATGTTATTTCTTTTATGAATTTTTTGAGGGGGAGGTCCCAAGGCGGCAGAGGAAGACCACTTTCTTCCCCCAAAATTCATCAAAAGATCATTTGAATGTTGAGCAACTTCTACAAAACAACTTCTGAACGCTGGTGGAGGACACCAGGCACCTAGAAAGGCAACCCAATCTCTTCAAAAAGAGGCAGGACAAAATAGAAAAGACAAAAGAGAAAGAGAGACCCATCCTGAGAGGGAGTGGTGAAGAAGTTTACACACAACAGAAAACCTTCTCATGGGCAGTCAGTGGGGAGTTTTGGGATCTTGAGGGCAACATAACTGAAAAAAACAAACAAACCATAGAATACATGCCTAACCACAAATATTTGTGGAGGAGGCAGCTCAGAAATTCACATCTGGCAGCCCTGAGTGGGGCCTGGACAGGGAGGCATGGGCTGATTCATCAGTCCTTAGGGTAAGGACCAAACTTGAATGCCCTGAGGACAATCTGAGGGAGTTAATGCGACATAACAGCCCAAACCTTGGGATTGCCAATGAGACGAAAAAGAAAAGGGCCTTTCCCACGAAAGGCTCTAATGCCATGTGGTGACCCCTGGTATGCTCACAGAACAAAGGGTTGTGCCCTAGAGAACAAGGAGAACAAGCCAGTTGCTGTTTAGGGCCTTCCCTCCCCAGAGCCAGAGAGGCAGGTGTGTGAGAGCCAGAGCCAGAGGGCAAGGGGCTGCTGCAGTCTTGCCCCGGAGACTGCATCTTCCACCAACCTGTGAGCAGGCTCCCAGTTGCTAACCATATCTTCCTGGGATCCTGGACAGTTCACATCTACCAGGAGCATCACGGCCCGAGATCAGCTCCCCAGAGGAGTCACACAGCACACCTGGAACTGTACCCTCACGGTGCACCTGGGAAACCAAGCAGCCAGACCGGGGAGGGGCATAAAATTCATGGCCCACCTGGGTGCTCACCAAGCACCCAGTCACCTGAGTGGGCTGGACCAGGGAAGGGCACAAAACTCACAGCCCATCTGGGTCTGTGGCCTTGTGGAGCACCTGAGAACCTGAGTGGCTTAGACCTGGGAAGTGCATGAAACACAGGGCTCACTTGGGACAGTGCCCTTGCAGAGCACCCTGGAGCCTGAGCAGGGTGGACCCGGGAAGTACATGCCGCCTTGAGCTGTGGCAAACCCAGTGTGGTCCATCCACTGCAAGCACTCCCCACACATGCCGGTGGTATTTGTTTGCAGTGTCCCTCCCTCCCCACAACACAACAGAACAAGTGAGCCTAAATAAGTGGCCACACTTGCCCCCTTGTATCAGGGCAGAAATTAGACATTGAAGAGACTTGCAAACAGAGGGAGCCAAAGTAAACAAAGGGGGAACCACTCTGGAAGTGACAGGTGCAGCAGATTAAAACCCTGCAGTTAATGCCGAGGTTGTGCACTTGAGAGGCACCTATAGACCTTTTGAGAACAAGTACAAGCCAGAATACAGGATTATCTGACACTGAACTGACCCCACACTGCCCACAAAAGCTCTAGAGAAATACCTAGATATATTTTTACTATTACCATTTTTAGAGTTTTTAAAATTTTGATTCTTTATTACTCCTTTAACTCTCATTTTACAGCCTAAAATCTTTCTTTAAAAAACCCTATTTTAAAAGATAATCTCTTTAACAAGTGGTGCTGGGAAAACTGGTCAACCACTTGTAAAAGAATGAAACTAGAACACTTTCTAACACCATACACAAAAATAAACTCAAAATGGATTAAAGATGTAAATGTAAGACCAGAAACTATAAAACTCCTAGAGGAGAACATAGGCAAAACACTCTCTGACAAAAATTACAGCAGGATCCTCTATGACCCACCTCCCAGACTATTGGAAATAAAAGCAAAAATAAACAAATGGGACCTAATTAAAATTAAAAGCTTCTACACAACAAAGGAAACTATAAGCAAGGTAAAAAGACAGCCTTCAGAATGGGAGAAAATAATAGCAAATGAAGCAACTGACAAAGAATTAATCTCAAAAATATACAAGCAACTCCTGCAGCTCAATTCCAGAAAAATAAATGACCCAATCAAAAAATGGGCCAAAGAACTAAACAGACATTTATCCAAAGAAGACATACAGATGGCAAGCAAACACATGAAAAGATGCTCAACATCACTCATTATCAGAGAAATGCAAATCAAAATCACAATGAGGTACCATCTCACACCAGTCAGAATGGCTGCTATCCAAAAGTGTACAAGCAATAAATGCTGGAGAGGGTGTGGAGAAAAGGGAACCCTCTTACACTGTTGGTGGGAATGCAAACTAGTACAGCCACTATGGAGAACAGTGTGGAGATTCCTTAAAATAGAAATAGAACTGCCATACGACCCAGCAATCCCACTGCTGGGCATACACACTGAGGAAACCAGAATTGAAAGAGACGTGTATCCCAATGTTCATTGCAGCGCTGTTTATAATAGCCAGGACATGGAAGCAACCTAGATGTCCATCAGCAGACGAATGGATAAGAAAGCAGTGGTACATATACACAATGGAGTATTACTCAGCCATTAAAAAGAATACATTTGAATCAGTTCTAATGAGGTGGATGAAACTGGAGCCGATTATACAGAGTGAAGTAAGCCAGAAAGAAAAACACCAATACAGTATACTAATGCATATGTATGGAATTTAGAAAGATGGTAACGATAACCCTGTATGTGAGACAGCAAAAGAGACACAGATGTATAGAACAGTCTTTTGGACTCTGTGCGAGAGGGCAAGGGTGGGATGATTTGGGAGAGTGGCATTGAAACATGTATATTATCATATGTGAAATGAATCACCAGTCCAAGGTTCGATGCTTGATACAGGATGCTCAGGGCTGGTGCACTGGGATGACCCAGAGGGATGGTATGGGGAGGGAGGTGGGAGGGGGTTCAGGATGGGGAACATGTGTACACCCGTGGCAGATTCATGATGATGTATGGCAAAACCAATACAATATTGTAAAGTAATTAGCTTCTAATTAAAATAAATAAATTTATATTTAAAAACCCCCTATTTTAAAAATCAATTCCATATATATTTTTCAATTTTTGTGATTGATTTTCATATTTTTTATATTGTATTTTTGAGAGTCTAATTTCTATTCTAGGTTTTTAACCTTTGCTTTTTGATATTTGTTATCAATTTTGTACCTTTAAGAATCTAATCTTCAGTATCCATTTTCACTTAGGGTTATGATTACTGGCTTGATTGCCCTCTCCACTTTTGACCCTTTTATCCTCATGATCACTTCTATCTCCGTCCTCCCTTTTTTCTTTTCTATATAACTCTGTGAATCTCTCTGGGTATTCCTGGCTATGGAGAGTTGTTTCATCATTAACCTAGGGGTTTTATCTTCTGTGCTGTATGGACAGAGAAGTCTGGAGGCTACTGTAAGAGGAGGACCAAAGCCCAGAGGCAGGAGGCCCAACTCCAGAACTTTAGAACATCAGAGATCTCCTGACTCCAGGGAACATTAATAAACAAGAGCTCACCCCAAAGTCTCCATACCTACACTGAAACCAAGCCCCACTCAAGAGCCAACAAGTTCCAGTGCAAGACACACCAGGTTAATTCTCCAGCAAAACAGGAACACATGCCTGGACATTTAAAGATGGCCTGCCCAAAACATACCAAACCCATGGACACCCCCAAACTCACTGCTGGACACTTCATTGCATTCCAGAGAGAAGAGATCCAACTCCACCCACCTGAACTCCAGCAAAATGCTCTGAAGTTGTTGTGTTGGCAAGGCCTTCAGCCACAGGGACAGTCATCCTTCACAGACAGTTTTGATAAGAGAAAGAGGAGAAAGAGAAGAGGGTTTTCGGCACAGGAAGAGAGTGGGAAGAATAGATGTCAATGTTAGGCTAGAGCCTCATAGAACTTAAAACTTGAGTGGAGCACTGCCATCTGCTGGTGGATAAATTCTACATCAGAAAGCAGCAGTGGAGTGTTGTTTCTAAGTCTCTAAGTCAAAGGGCCAGTCTTCCATGCACAACCAGTTTTTATAAGGGCAAGAAAAGAAAGAGAAGAGAGGTCTAGGGTCACAGGAAGGGACTGGGGGAAGCAGATGTCAATTGTTGCTTGTGGAGCCTCATGTAACTAAAAAACCTAGTGATATTTCACCATCTGCTTGTGGATACTTTGAAGTACATCACAAAGACAGGGGTTATTTTGGTGCTATGGCCTGCAGTGGCATGAAATGTCACCTCTTCACAGCCAGTTTTCATAAAGACAAGAGAGGAAAACAAAAGACACGTCTTGGAGCACAGGAAGCCAGTGGAGGGGAGTAGATGTCAATGAGAATTTGTAGAGTCTCATATAACTTGCAAACCTGGTGGAGCAGCCCCAGATGCTGTTGGATTTCTTGGTATACATCAGAGAGCCATGGGGTGTTTTGCTGTCAAGGCCTTCAGTGACATAGACCACTATGTACACAGTCAGTTTTGAGAAGGGCAAGAGAAGACCGATAAGAGAGTACTTTGTGCAGAGGAAGGTTGTGGGTAGATGAGATGTCAATGTGAGGTTATAGAGCATCGTATCACTGGAAAACACAGTGGAGCAGCACTGTCTATTGGTGGATTCCTTGAAAGACAGCAGAAGTCCGTGGGAAGATGTGTTTTCAAGGCATTCAGCGGCAGGGACAATCATCTATGCACAGTCGGTTTTGATACAGACAAAAAAAGAAAAAGAAGAGAGATCTTGGGGCGCAGGAAGGGAGTGGTAGGGATATATGTCAGTGTGATGCCTTAGAGCCTCATATAATTCGAGAACTTAGTGGAGCTGTGCCATTTGCTGGTGGATGCCTCGAGCTATATGGGAAAGCCTGGTGGGTGTTGTGTTTCCAAAGCCTTCAGTGACCGGGTCTGACTCTCCTGCACAATCAGTTTGGATAAGGGCTAGAGAAGAAATAGAAGAGAGATCTTGGGCACAGGAGGGGAGTGGGTAGAAGATATCAATGTGAGGCTGTTCAGCCTCGTATTATTAGAAAACCTAATGGAACAATACTATGTATGGGTGGATTCCTTGAACTCTATCAGCAAGTCCAGGGAGAGATGTTTTGCCTAGGCCTCCAGCGACATGGACAGTCACCCAAGCATAGCTAGATTTGTTATGTGCAAGGAAGAAAGAGAAGGGTAGTCTTGGGTCACAGAAAGAGACTGAGGGGAGTAGATGTCAATGTGAGGCTGTAGAGCTGCATATAACTCGCAAACCTAGAGTAGCAGCAGCATCTGCTGGTACATAATCTGCTGGTGCCTTGAACTACACCACAAAGACAAGAGTATTGTGTTGCTAAGGCATTCAGTGACAAGGACAGTCATCTGTGCACAGCCAGTTTTGATGGAAGCAAGGGAAGAAAGAGAACAGAGGTCTTGGTGCACAGAAGGGAGTGGGTGGGGTAGATGTCAGTGTGAGGTGGTTGAGCCTCCTATGACTTCAAAGCCTAGTTGACCAGTGCAATCTGCTGGTGGATTTCTCAAACTACAGCAGAAAATCTTGTGGTTGCTGTGTTACCAAGACCTTCAGCCACTGGGCCAGCCATCCAGCATGGACAGTTTTGATAAGCACAAGAGAAGAAAGGGAACATACATGTTGGGCACAGGAAAGAAGTGGGAGAAAAGAAAAGAAAGTTAAGTTGCTCAGTCGTGTCTGACTCTTTGCGACCCCATGGACTGTAACCTACCAGGCTCCTCCATCCATGGAATTTTCCAGGCAAGAATACTGGAGTGGGTTGCCATTTCCTTCTCCAGGGCATGTTCCCCGACCCAGGTTTGAGCCTATCAGTGGAAAACCTAGCAGAGCAGCGCCATCTACGGGTGGATTCTTTGAACTACAGTAGCAAGCCCAGAGTGAGATGTGTCGCTAAGGCCTTCATTCACACAGTCATCAAAGCACAGCCAGTTTTGTTAAAGGGAAGAGAGGAAAGAGAAGAGAGGTCTTGGCACACAGGAAGTGAGTGAGGGGAGTAGATGTCGATGTGAGTCTGTAAAGCCTTGTATAACTCAAAACTCTAGGGGAGCAGCCCCATGTGCTGGTGGACTCCTTGAAGTACATCAGAAGGACATGGGTATACTGTTGCGCTAAGTACTTCACTGACAGGAACAGTCGCCTTTAAACCCCTTATTTAAGGGCAAGAGAAAATAGGTCTTTGGGTACAGGAAGGGAGTGTGTAGACTAGATGTCAGTGTGAGTATGTAGGGCATTGTGTAACTGGAAAACCTGTGGACCAGAGCCATATGCTGTTGGGTTTCTTAGTATATATCGGAGAGCCAAGGGTGTGTTTTGAGTTGTCAAGGTCTTCAGTGATGTTGACAGTCACCCAAGCAAAGCCAGTTTTGTTAAGAGAAAGAAAAGAAAGAGAAGGGAGATCTTGGGGCACAGGAAGGGAGTCAGTAGTAAATGTCAAGAGGAGAGTGTAGAAACTTGTATAGCTCTTAAATTTGGTGGAGCAGCTCTATCTATCAGTGGATTTCTTGAGCTACTGCAGAAACCCCTGTGGAAGATGTCTTGCCAAGATATTCAGTGATAAGGATAATCACCCGTGCATAGCCAGCTTTGATAAGGACAAGAAAAGAAAGAGAAAAGAGATCTTGGGGCAAAGTAAGGGAGTGAGTAGACAAGATGTCAATGTGAGGCTGTAGAGAAAACCTAATGGAGCAGCCTCATCCATGGGTGGCTTCCTTGAATTGCAGCAGAAAGCATTTTGGAAGATGTGTTGCCAAGGCCTTCATTGACAAGGGCAGTCACCCAAGCACAGCCAGTTGTGTTAAAGGAAAGGAAAGAAAAAGAAGAGCAGTATCAGGGCGCAGGGTGGGAGTGGCAGAAGTATATGTCACTGGGAACGTGTAGAGTCTTGCATAAACTTGAAAACCTATTAAAGTAGCACCGTCTTCTGGAGAGTTCCTTGAACTACAGCAGAAAGCCATTGGAAAGATGGTTGCCAAGTCCTTCAAAGACACGAGCAGTCACCCAAACACAGCCACTTTTGTTCAGGGAAAGAAAAGAATGAGAAGAGACACGTTGTCTCACAAGAAGGGAGTGTGGTAGTAGATGTCAATGGGAGTGTGTAGAACTTTTTATAACTCGAAAATTTGGTGGAGTTACACCACCTACTGGTGAATTCCTTGAAAGACAGCAAAGCCCAAGGGGAAGATGTGCTTCTAAGGCCTTCAGCAACAAGAACAATCACCCATCCACAGCCAGATTTGATATGCACAAGAAAAGAAAGATAGGAGAGGTCTTGGAGCATAGAAAAGGTGTAGGGTAATACCTGTCAATGGGAGAGTGTAGAGCATAGTATAACTTGAGAACCTAGTGGAACAGCATCATCTGCTGGTGGAATGCTTCTAGTACATAATAAAGCCGTAGAGGTGTGTTGCCATGTCTTTCAGAGACAGGGAAACAAATCCATGCACAGCCAATTTTTTAAGTGCAAGATAAAAAAGGGAAAAAGGTCTTGGGGCACAGGAAGGGAGTGGGTATAATAGATGTCAATGTGAGGGTGCAGAGCCTGGTATCACTGGATAGCCTAGTAGAGCATGTTGGACTCCTCCACCTGCTGTTGGACTCCTCCACCTGCAGCAGAGAACGTTTGGGAAGATGTATAGCCAAGACCTTCATTGATGTGAACAGTCACTCAGGCACAGCCTGTTTTGTTAAGAGCAAGGAAAGAAAAAGAAAAGAGGTATTGGGGAAGAAGAAGGAAGTGGGGGAAATAGAAGTCAAAGAGAACCTATAGGGTTTCACATAACTTGAAAACCAAGTGGAGCAGCGCCACCTGGTGGTGGGTTCCTTGAACTACAACAGAAAGCCATTGGAAGGATGTGTTGCCAAGACCTTCATTGCCACGGGGGCTTCCCTTGTGGCTCAGCTGGTAAAGAATCTGCCCGCAATGAGAGAGACCTGGGTTTGATCCCTGGGTTGGGAAAGGTCCACTGGAGAAGGGAAAGGCTACCCACTCAAGCATTCTGGTCTGGAGAATTGCATGGACTGTAAAGTCCATGGGGTTGCAGAGTCAGACATGATGAGTAACTTTCACTTACTCATTGGCATGGACAATCACCCAAACACACCCTGTGGTGTTAAGGGCAAGGAAAGAATGAGAAGAGAGGTTGTGGCACAGGAAAGGAGTGGTGGAAGTAGATGTCAACGGGAACATGTAGAGACTTGTTTAACTTGATACCTGCTAGAGTAGCACAGTCTGCTGGTGGATGCCTTGAACTACAACAGAAAGCCATGAGAAGTGTTGCCAAGGCCTTCACGACATGGGAAAAACACTCAAAAACTACCATTTTATTAAGGGAAAGAAAAGAAAGAAAAGAGATCCTGGGACACAGGAATGGAGTGGGTAGTAGATGTCAATGGAATCTATAAAATCTTGTATAACTGGAGAACTTAGTGGAGTAATGGCATCTACTGGTGAATTTCTTGAAAGACAGCAGAAATTCCAGGGAAAGATGTATTTCCAAGGTACTCAGAGGAAGGGACAATTACCTGTCCACAACTAATTGTGATATGGACAAGAGAGGGTAGATAAGAGAGGACTTGGTGCATAGGAAGGGAGTGGGGACAGTAGCTGTCAATGGGAGGGTGTACAGTGTCATTTAAGTCGAAAATGTAGTGGAGTAGCGCCATCTGCTGGTGAATTCCACAAACTACATCAGGAACCCTACAAGTGTTTTATTGCCAAAACTTTAGTCACAGGGACAGTCATACAAGTTTATCCTGTATGAGACTCTTTCTGCCTCTTGGACTTAATTGGCTATTTCCTTTTTCATGTTGGGGAAGTTTTCAACTATAATCTCTTCAAAAATTTTCTCATATCGTTTGTTTTCCTCTTCTGGGACGCCTATAATTTGAATGTTGGTGTGTTTGATATGGTCCCAGAGGTCTCTGACACTGTCCTCATATCTTTTTAATCGTTTTACTTTATTCTTGTCTTCTGAAGTTATTTCCACAATTTGATCTTCCTGCTCACTGATCCATTCTTCTGCCTCAGGTATTCTGCTATTGATTCTTCCTAGAGTATTTTTAATTTCAGTAATTTTGTTTTTTGTCTCCGTATGCTTATTCTTTAATTCTTCTAGGTCTTTGTTAATTGATTCTTGCATTTTCTCCATTTTGTTTTCAAGGTTTTTGGTCATTTTTACTATCATTATTCTGAATTCTTTTTCAGGTAATTTTCCTATTTCCTCTTCAATTATTTGGACTTCTGTGTTTCTAGTTTGTTTCATCACTTGTGCAGTATTTCTCTGCCTTTTCACTTCTTTTTAAGTTACTGTGTTTGAGGTCTCCTTTTTCAGGCTTCAAGGAAAGTTGAAATCTTTCCTTGAAGAAGGTTGAATTCTTTCTTCCTTTTGGAAGAAAACTCTTAGCCAGTCTCATCAAGAAAAGAAGAGAGAAGAATCAAAGCAACAAAGTTAGAAATAAAAAGGAGAGGTTACAACAGACAATGCAGAAATACAAAGGATTATAAGAGACTATTATGAACAGCTATATGGCAATGAAATAGATAACCTGGAAGAAATGGACAGATTGTTAGAAAAGTTCAATCTGCCAAGACAGAACCAGGAAGAAATAGAAATTATGAACAACCCAATTACAAGCACTAAAATTGAAGCTGTGATTTTAAAAAAACAAAAACAAAAACAAACCTCCCCAAAAACCAAAATCCCAGGACCAGATGGTTTCACAGGAGAATTCTATCAAACATTTAGAGAAGAGCTAATGCCTATCCTTTTAAAAGTCTTTCAAACAATTGCAGATGAAGGAACACTTCTAAATTCATTCCATGAGGCCACCATCACCCTGATACCAAAACCAGACAAAGACAACACATAAAAAAGAAAATTACAGGCTAATATCACTGATGAACATAGATGCAAAAATCCTCAACAAACTTTTAGCAAAAACAATTCAGCAACATATCAAAAGCTCATACACCATGATCAAGTTGCATTTATTCCATGGATGCAAGGATTCTTCATTATACAGAAATCAATCAATTGATATACCACAGTAACAAATTGAAAGGTCAAAACCACATGATTATCTCAATAGATGCAGGAAAAGCTTTTGAAAAATTTAGCACTTATTTATGGTTAAAACTCTTCAAGAGAGGAAGACGTAGAAGGAACAAGAAGGACATAGAAGGAACCAAGCTCAACATAGGAAAGGCCATATATGATAAGCCTACAGCAAACATTCTTCTCAATGGTGAAAAATAGAAAGCATTCCCCCTAAGATCAGGAAGTAGACATGGGTGTCCACTTTCACCACTATTTTTCAACATAATTCTGGAAGTCCTAGCTATAGCAATCAGAGAAGAAAAAGAAATAAAAGGAATCCAGATCAGAAAAGAAGAAGTAAAGCTCTCACTGTTTGCAGATGATATTATACTGTACATAGAAAACCCTAAAGATAGTATGAGAAAATTACTAATCAGTGAATTTAGCAATGTTGCAGGATACAAAATCAATACACAGAAATCACCTACATTTCTATATACTAACAATGAAAAATTAGAAAGTGCAATTAAGGAATAAATCCCATACACCATTGCAACAAAAAATTAAATATCTAGGAATAAACTTACCTAAGGAGACAAAAGAACTGTACATAAAACCTATAAGACACTAGTGAAAGAAACTGAATATAAGATGAACAGATGGAGAGATATTCCATGTTCCTGGGTAGGAAGACTCAGTATTGGGAAAATGCTACCAAATGCAATCTGGAGATTTAATACAATCCCTATCAAATTACCAATGACATTTTTCACAGAACTAGAACAAAAAATTTCACAATTCATATGGAAACACAAACGTCCCCAAATAGCCAAAGCAGTCTTGAGAAAGAAGAATGGAGCTGGAGGAATCAAGCTTCCTAACATCAGGTTATATTACAAAGCTACAGTCATCAAGACAGTATGGTACTGGCACAAAAACAGAAACATAGACCAATGGAACCAGATAGAAAGCCCAGAAATAAACCCATGCACCTATGGGTAACTTATTTTTGAGATAGGAGGCAAGAATATACAATGGGTAAAAGACAGCTTCTTCAATAAATGGTGCTCAGAAAACTGGACAGCTGAATGTAAAAGAATGAAATTAGCACACTTTCTAATACCATACACAAAGATAATCTCAACATGGATTTAAGACCTAAATGTAAGGCCCAAAGCAATAAAACTCTTAGAGGAAAACATAGACAGAACACTTGATGACATAAATCAAAGCAAGGTCCTCTATGACCCACCTCCTAGAGTCATGGAGATAAAAACAAAAGTAAACAAGTGGGATCCGATTAAACTTAAAAGCTTTTGAACAGCAAAGGAAAGTATAAACAAGGTGAAAAGACAACCCACAGAATGGATAGTTACAGAAGTGCAGTGAATATCTGGTATAATTTTCATTCAAATGTTATTCAGGCTGCCCCCAGATATTATTCAAACACATTCAAACCAAAGAAATTAAGATGTGCCTTTCCCTATAAAATGTACAATGATGATTGAAAAATCTAACATTAAAAATGCAAGGAAACAGGTATTTTCATTCCATTCATGAGTGGATCGAATACAGGAGACATCTTTTTAGGAGGTTTGCACATATTATGTAAAGTTGAGAATGTGAATGAATTTTGTAAGTGTGTGTGCGTGAGGACTTCCACGCATGCAGGCACACACACACACAGAACTAGAACAAAAAATTTCACAATTCATATGGAAACATAAACGTCCCCAAATAGCCATAGATATGGATTATGTACATGAATGATAAGTAGAAAAATAATCAGAGAAAGTAGACTCTTGTTGGTGCAACTAGCATGATAAAGTCTCTGGAAAGGAGGGTGTATTTGACCAGAGACATGCATGGTGATAAAGTAATAGTCCTAGTTGACTTTCTTAACCATTTCCTAACCATTGAGCGTGTTTCTGTTATTTTCCACGTGAAAAGAGAAACAAGTTTCTGAGGGAAGTCGTGCGCTATTAAGAAAGCTGACAGACCTTGGCTGCCTTGGTGTTTTGTGTTTTATTTAACAACATGGCTTTAAGTTTAATATCATTTGTTTGTTAACTTTTGGATTAGTCTCCTTTGAGGTTTTGCCTTAAAATGGAACACAAATCCTGAGAATTTTAACGAGAAAATTGAGTAAACAGACGGCTTGATTGGCTTGGGGCTTGTTCACGGACCGTGGACATGGTCTTCAGAAACCTTGGAAGGCAGTTTTGCATTTTCTGTGTGTTTAAGATCGTTCTATTCAAGCACAAATGGCCCTTAAAATACTTGGTGATGTTTGAAGGTTACAAATAAGAAAAGAGCCTTCTCTTGGGCTGTTGCTTTCTTTCAAACTGAGAAGGATATCATGCACCCAGTGTTTTCCTTATACATTATAATGGAGTGGGCCTTTTTAGGGCATTGAAATCATTTGACTTTGCTTAACTGTGATCTTCATCGTGTTTCACAAATACTCCTCAAAGAAACGCATTTTCAGCGGGCATATGCTGAATTGAATGCACTGGCTGGGTGCTTGAATGTGCACAGTCACTGTGGATGTGCATGAGCTCCTCTTGTCAGCCAAGACTGGACGCTCTTAACATTTTCATTTTACATGTTCATCCCACTGTATTCAGTAAATTGTGTCCCTGGTGCTCCCTAGGATTTTCTTTAAATAGTTTTGTGCAAATTTCAATTTAGAGGAAATGAACTTCACTTCTGATTATGCTTCATTTTGTATTATAATTTCTTGTTTGATAGTTATTTTGTTTATATTCTGGTATTGTTCCTTCTTCATAAACATCCTTGAGAATAAACATTGGGGCATAGTGTTGATTTTTAAATGCAGAATGTAATCATATGACTTTGTCTTTGATGTGTTATAACACGGAATGCATTTCATCTGACTATGTCTGCGATTAATGGAGTTTGGGATCTTCTTCTGCCGAAAATGTACGTGTTTGGTGTCATTTAACCCAGTTAAATGTAGGTCCAGGGCTGTTTCATAAGTTTTCTGTAAAGTTTTCCATTATCTTCTTTGTATAAATAAAAAATTTTTCTGATTGATTGGTTTTTTTAACCCTTGTTTAACAGCAGCTACTGATGTCAAACTGTCCACTGGCCCAAGCTTTGAGAAAAGAAAAAGTAAAAGGTGTTCTCTGAGACTGTCCTTCTTCAAGTGTCATAGCCTTTCATTGTAATGTTCCATAATTACTCTGTGATATTTGGTTAAATCAGGATGAACCAGTGGTTCATTGTCAAGAGGCAGCCATATCTCTGAAGATCAGTCTCTGTCTTATGTTACCTTTCATAACATTTGGCCTACTCGATGATGAGAAGATGTAGCATGATTGGGTTCCAGAGCTCAATGTTTTTGGAAGCTTCTCTACATAAGGGAAACAGGGCATTTGCTCCAGGCACCCACCTATATGAATTTCCAAGTTATTTAATTTTCCTGCAGTTGTGCTAGTCTGTCTACCCACAGGCAATCTTCTTGTAGGTCTCCTCTAGGACCTGTGATGGAAAAGTCCAGTGCTGGTCAGCCTAGGGAACTGTCAAGTGAAGAGTGGATCTGGAACCAACTGGCCTGATCCACTAGACAAGTAAGATCAAACTTATGTTATGTGGGCCAAATGTGCTGGGCAGAGGGTAAGATTTGTTTCCTGTCACCTGTAGCATAATTGAAGATGGTACTGAAATGCTTTTCCCGGGTCCCTAAGAAAACAGTGTCAAGGTCTCTCTCTGGACATGGTTTGCTAATTCTGTGGTAGAAGCTGTTAATTGAATCAGTTCCTTAAATAAGACAGTGGTATATTTTTCCAGTTCTTAATCATGATCCTCTGTTCATTGTTGCCTGTATTGCAGACAGATTGACTTTTAGAATGTCAGTTTTCTAGAGGAGAACATAGGCAAAACACTCTCCGACATAAATCACAGCAGGATCCTCTATGATCCATCTCCCAGTATACTGGAAATAAAAGCAAAGATAAACAAATGGGATCTAATTAAAATTAAAAGCTTCTGCACAACAAAGGAAACTATAAGCAAGGTGAATAGACAGCCTTCTGAATGGGAGAAAACAATAGCAAATGAAACAACTGACAAAAAACTAATCTCAAAGATATATAAGCAATTTATGCAGCTCAACTCCAGAAAAATAAATGATCCAATAAAAAAATGGGCCAAAGAACTAAATAGGCATTTCTCCAAAGAAGACATACGGATGGCTAACAAACACATGAAAAGATGCTCAACATCACTCATTATCAGAGAAATGCAAATCAAGACCACAATGAGGTATCATTTCACACCAGTCAGAATGGCTGCGATCCAAAAGTCTACAAGCAATAAATGCTGGAGAGGGTGTGGAGAAAAGGGAACCCTCTTACACTGCTGGTGGGAATGCAAACTAGTACAGCCACTATGGAAAACAGTGTGGAGATTCCTTAAAAAATTGCAAATAGAACTGCCTTATGACCCAGCAATCCCACTGCTGGGCATACACACTGAGGAAACCAGAATTGAAAGAGACACATGTACTCCAATGTTCATTGCAGCGCTGTTTATAATAGCCAGGACATGGAAGCAACCTAGATGTCCATCAGCAGATGAATGGATAAGAAAGCTGTGGTTCATATACACTATGGAATACTACTCAGCCCTTAAAAAGAATAAATTTGACTCAGTTCTAATGAGATGGATGAAATTGGAACCGATTATACAGAGTGAAGTAAGCCAGAAAGAAAAACACCAATACAGTATACTGACACATATATATGGAATTTAGAAGACAGTAATGATGACCCTATATGTGAGACAACAAGAGACACAGAGGTATAGAGTGGACTTTTGGACTCTGAGGGAGAGGGAAAGGGTGGGATGGTTTGGGAGAATGGCAGTGAAGCATGTGTATTTTCCTGTAAGAAACGAAGTGCTAATCTATGTTTGGTGTAGGATGCAGGATGCATGGGGCTGATGCACAGGATGATTCAGGTAGAGGGTGTGGGGTGGGAGGTGGGAGGGGGCTTCGGCATTGGGCGATTGTGTTCACCTGTGGCTGATTCGTGTCAAAATATGGCAAAACAAATACAGTATTGTAATTAAAAAAATAAATAAATTTAATTAAAAACAAAACAAAAAAAAAAGAATGTCAGTTTTCAAAATCACGTATGTTGATGGTTTACCATCAAAGGGTTGATCTCTTTTTTACTCTACTTGGAAATACGTGTACTAGCTGGCAGCAGAGAGATAGACTGGCTTAGCCTGTTGAAAATAAACCACATGAATGCGGAATTTGTGCTGCCTGGGTGCCATTTTTCCAAATATGACAATATGGATCTGAAGGTAATTAAAAATATTTCTGTCTATGAAAAAGTCTAAAATGGAACCTGTGGACCAAGTGGGTGGTGGTCAGTGGTGGTTTCCCAGACCCCTTTTACATGTGATAAAGTTCTTGGAAATATCATAGAAGTAATTGTCAAGTCAGGAATCAATACTTCTTCAAATTTTCACCCTTCAAGTAATTCTTGGCTGTGTGTTTGCTTGCAGACATTGCTGGGATTATACTTAGTGTTTCATACACAAAAGCCTCCAGTATCTGAATCTGAAAGTCCCTCGACTCTCTCTTACTATCATATTTGAGCTTGACTTCCCCCTCTTTTGCATAATGGGATTTCTAGCATGCTGTCTTGGATGTTGTGAGAATCAAGTGTGATAACCTTTATTAAGTACTTAGGGTACAGTTGGTGCTCAAGGAATATTGTGCCCCACTTTGTGAATCCACCTATTGGAGCAGAAAGGGATAATATTAGGTTCAACTCCTTTTCTTGCCACTGTTTCCTTTTCCTGCCCCAGCTCTTTACACTTAGGCATCATTTCATTTACACACTTGTTTCCTTTCTCCGGTCCATCAAGTTATCTCAGGAGTTAATGAAGCATTTTATTGGAAACCACAAGTCTTTAGTCCTGCTGTGAAGCAAGAGGCAGCCCTGGACTCTGGGCTTTTCCTTACTGGGAGTGACATTCTGCACTGGTCAACTTAGATACCTCACGAGGCAGCTGACATGGCTTTGCACCTGCAACCAGTGAAAAGTTTCCAGGGTGTGAACCCTCTGCTTTCCAGAGAGTGACTGTTACCTGGCAGTGACAGAAAGGTCTCTACTTTTCCTCTTTGTATTTTAAGTTATTTCTTTTCTGTGTGTTGATTAATTTATCAACATTCAGGTGAGGTCATTTGCTCAACCGAAGTGGGAGGAGAAAATGTTCAGTAGAAATGTACTCAAAGAGCCTTCTAACCTTCAGTCTCAACAGACAGCTCTGGTTCCTCTGTTTTATTAGTGGTACAAGTTTGAGTCAAAAGCTGGCATCACAGATCCTGAATTTCACCCACTGATGTTCAAATTACACATTTCCTTTTTGATGGGAAACTAGAGTGTGTGGCTTTCCCCCAGCACATTGACACTCATCTTCTTTTGTTTTACACTTCTAATGGGTTCAGTTCAGTCAATTCAGTCGCTCAGTCATGTCCGACTCTTTGCAACCCCATGAATCGCAGCACGCCAGGCCTCCCTGTCCATCACCAACACCCGGAGTTCACTCATACTCAAGTACATCAAGTCAGTGATGCCATCCAGCCATCTCATCCTCGGTCGTTCCCTTCTTCTCCTGCCCCCAATTCTTCCCAGCATCAGAGTCTTTTCCAGTGAGTCAACTCTTCACATGAGGTGGCCAAAGTACTGGAGCTTCAGCTTTAGCATCATTCCTTCCAAAGAAATCCCAGGGCTGATCTCCTTCAGAATGGACTGGTTGGATCTCCTTGCAGTCCAAGGGACTCTCAAGAGTCTTCTCCAACACCACAGTTCAAAAGCATCAATTCTTCAGTGCTCAGCCTTCTTCACAGTCCAACTCTCACATCCATACATGACCACAGGAAAAACCATAGTCTTGACTAGATGGACCTTAGTCGGCAAATCTAGGTTGGTCATAACTTTCCTTCCAAGGAGTAAGCGTCTTTTAATTTCATGGCTGCAATCACCATCTGCAGTGATTTGGGAGCCCCCCAAAATAAAGTCTGACACTGTTTCCCCATCTATTTCCCATGAAGTGATCGGACCAGATGCCATGATCTTCGTTTTTTGAATGTTGAGCTTTAAGCCAATTTTTTCATTCTCTTCTTTCACTTTCATCAAGAGGCTTTTAGTTCCTCTTCACTTTCTGCCATAAGGGTGGTGTCATCTGCATATCTGAGGTTATTGATATTTCTCCCATAATTTTGATTCCAGCTTGTGCTTCTTCCAGCCCAGCATTTCTCATGATGTACTCTGCAGATAAGTTAAATAAGCAGAGTGACAGTATACAGCCTTGACGTACTCCTTTTCCTATTTGGAACCAGTCTGTTGTTCCATGTCCAGTTCTAACTGTTGCTTCCTGACCTGCATACAGATTTCTCAAGAGGCAGGTCAGGTGGTCTGGTATTCCCATCTCTTTCAGAATTAAATTACTTTAAATCCTTGGATGATGGGCGTCATTGTGGATTCCTCATGCAGCGACAGACTGAAAATTGTAATACTGAGAGAAATGTTTCTCCTAACCTGTGTTCAGTCACCATGAGACATGATGGTGACCCAGCCTGGCTCATCTGCTAGAAAAAGAGTTGTGAAACTTAACACTAACCATGGCCCTTACTCTCCTTTCCACACAGGCTTGTACTGGCTGTCCGTTGCATCCCAGTCATCCTGAATCTCTTCTTTGGAGAGGGCTGTGGGCAGGGCTTCAGTGAATTTTTCATGCGTACTTCTGCTGACTATTGTCTTCTTAGGAAGCAATCACAAGGCAGAGCATTTGCAAAGAGTGTTTTGCCCATTGGCGGCAGTCTCAAGAACTGACAGTCTTGAGCAAGAGAAGTGGACACTACTCAGTATAGGTCAGATGTGGCCTGGCACCTCTGTGCTATTCCTGGTGCTGTTCCCTAGCCCTGTGTAGTCACTTAGCCTCCTGAGGCATATATTTGATGAATGTTTTCTCTCAGGTGGGAACGGTAATGTCTTTAATGTAAGTTTTATTTATCAAGCTCAATCGATGAATGTATCAAGTTGTCTGTGTCAAGTTATCTGTATCAACCTGAATGAATTTATCAAGTTACCTGTATCAAGTTCAAATAATGAATGTTTTCTCTCAGGTGGGAATGGTAATGTCTTCAATCTAAGGTCTTCAATCTAAGTTATCTGTGTCAAGCTCATGCTTGCCCCTGATTTCTGTGGGTGACAGAGAAATGGGAAATATTTGGCACTTGAAGGTGATTATTTTGCAATGGGGTATCTTTCTTTTTTATACTGCTTTCCTGTTATGTGCAGAAACTAGGTTCATCAGGATAGCATAGGTCATTTGGAGCGGCATGTTAGCCTACTGGAAATGACTATGATGTTGGTGGCCCTGATAGTGCTTTTGCTGGTGCTGATGCTAATAAGAAATCCACCACAACCACCACTGATATGAAGGCTAATAGAAGCAAGAACTATCCTCAGTTCCTTTCATTGGTTTATTTCTTAATCTTCTCAGATGCTGTGATTTGAGTACTCTTTGTAAGAAATAGATAAAGCTCTATTTTGCAGGGGACATTTGTTGTATAGAATGGATCATTACATTGCCATGGTAACAGAGCTCCTGGCCCCCACATATGGTGTAGATGGGTGTTAGAGCTGGGTTTAGCTGGCCCCATATCTTGTGATGTTATTTATGAAGCTGTGAGAAGCCTTCTTAAGTAACATTTTCTTGCTTCAAAAGTCAGTGGTTACCCACAGCTCCATCTCCACTTCATTTCCAGTCAATATGGTTATCTGGGGGTGACACAGTGTGTTTTTACAGTAGTAGAAATAACTGGTAAGGTAAATGCTCCCCAAATTGGGGAGAATACTTGTTGAACTAAATGGATTTCATGGCTGATTGGCCAGCCAGTTTGTCTCTTCTTTACAGAGAGGCTTATAGAGGTTACAGGGTCACACGAGGGTAGGAGTCTCTCTGATCAGGAAAGATGGAATGGCATATAGACCATGGTCCCTCCTTCTGAGGCCTGCTGGTTGCAGGTGGACAGAGGGTGGGGAAGAGTAGCACTGGATGCAGCTGCTCATAATGATTAAGGACAAAGGACTGTGGTGTGAAAGATACGAGAAGCTTCCTATATTCAAAAAGTGTTTTCTTTCCCTTCCACATCCTTGTCCCTGCCTGGGATCAGCAAAGCATGAAGACTGATGATAGAAATGCACATCCTTCAGTGAGACATGAGAATAGATGGCCTTCAGGCACAGGTGAGACTTTTATAATGGGGGCTTTACCCTACTTTACAGCATTCCTCAGACTATTGGATGTCACTGTTAGAGAAGTTCTTGCGTTCCTGCTTCAGTCTGGGCACTGCCTTAGGCTGTTAAAAACAGCTCAGGAAACGTGGCCACTGCCCCTCCTATACTGTGGTCTAGAAGAGTAATCGGAGGGTCTCCTGGGAGGTGACCATTGAGGTTGACTGTACTTGGTTGAGCTCAGCTCTCCTGTTGAGATGTCCCTATTTGCCATAAAGAGACAGCTGAAAGTCAGCAGCTATTCTTGGTATGTTCTACTGAGATACCTGCCAGACTCTACTTCCTTCAAAGCTCACACAACCCAAGTGCCTTGTGAAAGTCCTAAAGAAGGCCCAGAGTGGCATTAGTAGCTTGTGGACATGGCGATTGTTGGCTCTAGAGGAGAAATTAGCTGTGGCATGTTGTCAGAATTCTGTGTACTATGGTGCTTGGGGAAAGTTGGGTGTGGGTGATAAGATGGTTCTGGCCTGCGTCAGACTTCTGTATCACAGGAAGGTCATGGTAAATATTGGGTCTGGGGAAAAGTTTGCTCTAGCCTGAGTCAGATGTTTGTGTCACACAGGGCCATGGGAAATGTTGGATCCTGAATGTCAAATGGCTCTAATTTGAGTCAGACTTCCCTTTTCCCATCAGAAAGGGAAATGTTGGGTCCGGGTGGTAAGTTTGCTCTGGCATGTGTCAGATTTCTGTATCACGAATTGCATAGGAAATGTGGGGTTCCGGGCCTAAGGTGGCTCTGGCCTGAGTCAGACTTCTCTAAAGCAAGGGTCATGGGAAATGTTGGGTCTGGGTAGTAAGGATTCTCTGGCCTGATTCAAACACCTGTGCCACATAGCAGATTGCAAACGTTAGGTTGGGGTAGTAAGTCAGCTCTGGCCTGAGTCATACTTCACTAAAGCAAGGATCATGGGAAATGTTGGGTCCAGGTGTTAAATAGGCTCTTTCCCGAGTCAGACTTCTCCTCTGCAAGGAGCATGTGAAATGTTGGGTCAGGAGTATAAGTTACTTCTGTCCTGAATCAAAATTCTGTGCCACAGGACCACGAAAAATGTTGAGTCTGGGTGTTAAATTAGCTCTGGCCTGAGTCATACTTTCTGTCTCATATGACATAGGAAATGTGTGTTTCAGGGAATAAATTGATTCTGGCCCAAGTCAGAGTTTTCTAAAGCATGATTCATGGGAAATATTGGGTCCAGGTCATAAGGTAGCACTTGCCTGTGTCAGACCTGTGTACCGCAAGGAGAAATGTTGTTGTTGAGCATGGAAAGAATAGGGGATTCTTGGCCTCCAGAGGAGAGGAATTCAATTCTGCACCAGTGATGAGGCCTGATCATGCAAAGCATTTGTGTAATACAGTTTTATAAAAGTATGAAGTAGATAGTGTAAGCTTGCGATGTAGACATAAGAAGGGGACAGACAGTGTGTCCCCATGCTAGTTTTTAGCAGGCAGTTATATCGCTACCAGCATGCTGCTAACTAGAGAAAGGAAATGTCTCAAAACTCACAGACTGGCACCAGGCTCCACACCCACACCACGCATTCTGAGAGAGCAATGGACAAGGTGAGCTGTCCTCGGTCATAAATCCACTGACATGAATCTTGAAGAAAGGCAGGTATCCAAGAAAGACAGCATCTCCTTGGAACATAGCCTGACAGAACATGTGTGTGAGTAAAACATCCTGGCTTTCACGGTCCTTCTGAGTCTAGGGCAAAACGAAGATGAAAAAGAGAGTCTAGGGTGAGCACATAGTTCATTAAAATAGCTTAAGAAAATCTTGCCATAAGAAAAACACATTGCTTAGCTCAGGGTTTAACAAAAGTTAAGTTCAGGTGGAACCAGGTCTTGTCAGGGCAACAGAGAATTTTAAAAGAAACCTCCTTTTGATATTGTTTAGAAACAGGAAAGATATCTGAGACGCGTAGTTTGTTTCCTCCTACCGATTAAGGGAGAGAAAAAAATGTCTGACGCTTGCAGCCTAACTCCTCCATTTGGAGACCCCTGCCTTCCTGCTTGTTACCCTCTAAAAGGGACATAGGAAATATGGAGTTCAGATTGTAAGTTGGCACTGGCCTGAGTCAGAATTCTCTCAAGCATGTATCATGGGTAATGTTGGCTCCAGGTGTTAAGCACCCTTTGGCCTGTGTCCGATTTTTTGTGATACAGAAGACATAGGAAAAGTGGGGCTCAGGTCATCAGTCGGCTGTGGCCTGAATCCGACTTCTCTAAAGTAAGGGTGATGGGAAATGTTGTATCCATGGTAAGGTAGCTCTGGTGAGTCAGACTTAAATGATGCAAAGGGGGTTCAAAAGGAGGGGTTCCGTGTGTAAGTTGTCTCTGGCGTGAGTCAGACTGCTCTAAAGCAAAGATTATGAGAAACATTGGATCTGGATGGTAAAGTACCTCTGGCCTTAATCAGGCATCTGTGCCGCATGGGCCATGGTTGTAGGCTCTGGGGCAGAAGTTGCGAGTCATCTTTTGTCAGAATTCCGTGCCATTGTGCAGAGCAACGGGATACTGTTAACTGTGAGGTGTTTCATCTCCGTGTTTAGGTATATTTTTAGAACTTTCCACATTTCCTTTCGGCACTCTTCTGCTGAGCACACTCAGCACTTTAGTTGGAAAAATGAGATCAGGTGTGTATTGTCAATGAGCCGTACTTAATATAGGCCTTTCTTATACATGCGCCAGTGAGCCTAGATGTCCACAAAACTGAGTGAGGTGCAAGGACTGGAGGATGAAAATCTTGTTTTCCTCTTTATGGAGAGGGCTAGACTCCAGGCTGTATCTGCTTCTCCCTTTGTGTGTCTGCTAGATATGCTAGATAGCCTTTTCTGCTAGGTGGCTGCTTCACTTCCATATGGGTCTTCCTGTTGGTGGGGTTGTCATTGCCTCAAGGGGATCTTCTCTGCACTCTCAAGGAAGAAAGTGTTGTTAGTCCCACAGTGGAGGGGCAGTTATGCATTGTTTGTGGTATTGCACTACAGGAGTGGGTGAGATGAAAGCGGAGCTCATTTTGGGTAGGTAAAGGGTCCGGTGGTTCCCCCATTTAAGGTTTTGCTTCCTCTTGGTGAGGGTAATTTGAGCCCAGCAGGGGTATGAGGAAGAGTCTCTCAGATTATAAGGAAAGGCAGACATTGGAGGGGACAAGGATCTTTGGTGTGAAATATATGGAAGACATTGTGGTTCAGGGCTCTTTTTCCTGTTTCCTGGCCCTGTTCTCTCACACTACCATTGGGTGGCCATATCTCTGATATAGAAGATAGTAAAGTACATGGATAGGTGTGAAGGGAGATAATTTGGACCTCTATTGAAGGTTGGCCATTAATACTGGGATCAGGTCTTCACTTTTCATTTTCCTAGTGAATTGTGGGCCTCTCTGCCAGATGATTTTCCTACCGCTGTTCTTTTCTGTGCACTGTTTAATGTTGTTTACCATGTTTTCTCCTCTTGCATAATAACATAACCTAAGGAAGTTCTGAGAAGGAACACCTCTTGCTTCTGAGGATGCTGTAATCTTCCTGAGATGCTATCTTCCCTCACCTTTTCATGAACTTCTCCTGCAGCTTTACTGACTCTTGTGAACTGCTTTCATGGCCATTTCTTTCTCTGAGTGTCCAGAAGCTCTAGCAGTTTCTGATTCCAACTGCTTAAGTTGTTCTCTCCTTATCTAGCACCCTGCTTTGCAAGGGTTTTCCTGCCAGGTCCTTAAAGGACCATTCCTGGGTTGTGAAATTGGCAACAGGCTTATTGAGCTTTTTAAATGATTTTCACACATATAAAGTGGCAGAGGAAGAACTGACATGTTTTCCAAAGTTAACCCTCTAAAGCAAAGGGAGGGGTGAAGGCCTGCTGTCAGTTTTTAATGAGGAAAATTAAACTTTTGTTTCTTATGTGACTTTGTACTTGCCCTGCAATACTCTAACATGAGAAACCAGGTCCCTACAGTGTGTGTCCCCCACAAATTCTGATTGCCGCACCTTGGGCCTAACTCAGGCCACAGAGAACATCCTTCAGTGGAACTTGTGCCAATGGTACCTCAAGTGAGAGGAATATGTAAGAACCATTGTTCACCCTCCACTTGGCTGATATTTTTACCAAAACCCGTGTCCTTAAGGCGAGTTTTTTGTGGTCCTTTGCAGTAGGGAATATAATCACAGGCCTTGTTTACAGATGGTTCTATTTGCTATGCTGATCTCACCAGTCTCGGCAAATGGAAGATGTACTGTACTAGTCATGTCAGAGAGGAACAGATGACTGTATGAAATATTTTCAATAAAATATATATGATGGAAAATCTCCCCTTGTAGAAGTTATTCTTTGTGATGAATCCAGGCACCATCAATGAAGAGGTGACTTCACATGTGCATCACACCAGGTACCGAGTGGGACTCTGGGCTCAGTAATCTGGGCATTGATGAGAGGTGGTGGGTGGCAGGGGAGAGGGGTCTCCAGGCCAGAACTGAAGTTCTGCCCTTTTCAAGGTAAGAAGGATGGTAGGTAATCTTAAATCGTCCTAGGAGAAGTGATCCTTCTCATCTATTCATGAGGATGATAGAAGCATACCTGGATATCGTGTTTGTGGGGGAGGTTTATCGCCTCTTCCTGCTAAGGGTGAGGATAGAAGGAGTGGCCCAGCATAGTTCTGGAGAACATCAGAATCATGGGAACAAAAACCTGGAAGCACACAATAAACTGCTGGTCCAATTTGAATTTGAATCCAGTCTTTTGAATATTAGGAAATTATTCACTACATGTCACTCATTACCAGAATATGAATGAACAGAATTGAAAAGGTAGCTGACTGGCTGAAGTTTTTGCCTCTGACTAGTCATTAAAGACAGAGAAGGCAATGGCAACCCACTCCAGTGTTCTTGCCTGGAGAATCCCAGGGACAGGGGAGCCTGGTAGGCTGCCATCTATGGGGTCGCATAGAGTCAGAACGACTGAAGTGACTTAGCAGCAGCAGCACCAGCAGCAGCAGTCATTAAAGAAAAATCAAACTCTACACTCATTACCTAAAACATCTAATAGTAAATTTATAAACCCTTTGTAGAACTGAGAATGCCGACGACTTTTTCCAAAACAGTCATTCAAGTGGCAATGTGGTACAGGAATAATAATTCTAGGGAATTTTAAGATAACTCTCTAATCTGCCTATGAAATGTGGGCAGAGTGTGGAATATTCAGGAGTTGGGCAAGCAGGCAAGTTAGGCAGGTCACAGGCACACACCTGGCCCCAGATGGGAATGCCAGGTAGTGGGATTATTCCAGGCAGGTGAAGGGAAGTACCAGAAAGAGGGCTTAGGCAGGCAGATCCCCAAGGACATCTGCAGTCCAGCCCCAAGTCAGGTCGTAAGGGCTCAGGCTAGAGCCTGACTCAGGGAGGCAGTGTTGAGGCCAGGCTCCAGGAACTTGGATGGCTCTACTATGGACTGCCAATTGCTTCGGGCTTCCCTGAGCAGGTAATGGAACTCAAGGTATGTCTACTAGTTTGATTCAAACACTCTGGGAGGCGGCCAAGGAGGTGTTCATTTCTCTCCCCTGGGTGGTCCAGACAGGTGTTGACCTTGTCCAACATAGGGTGGGTGGCTGCCATACTGCTCCTCAGGCGAAGCAATGGTCCTTGCCTTCTGTGTGCACATCCACAGGTACGCCTTCTTCCACATAGCAGCCAAACATGACTGGCTCATGCGGCTTTTGAGTGAGGGGGTGCAACTTGGGTGCATAGATGGTCTAAGGCAGGGAGGGCTAGGGAAGTCATTAAAACCTTGTGCTCATGGAAATCGTCCTCCTGGGGAAAAAAAGCGAGACTTTCAGTCTGTCCTGATTGAAGATGTACCCACTGGGTGGTGGGCTCAGGTCTCTCCCCGATTATTCAAAAAGTTCTTAAGATTGCGGGTGTCAGCAACTCACATCTTGCCATCACAGTCTAAGGTCCCCAAAGCTGCAACGTGTGACCTCCTGCCTGAGGGGTTCCTCAGTATGTGGAGGTCAAACAAGGTCGTCTATACAGTCATTACAGCTGAAATTACTTTCTTTATCTCAGTATTATGACCTACTGGTGTTAAAGAATGACTTATGCATTAAGATATGAGCTACCAGACTTAGCTATGCAAGTCCAAGTCAGCAGGCAGGAGAGAAACATGCTGAGATTTGGATGATGGATAGGATGGGACTACTTCTCATCTGTACTCCAAATACAGGATCTGAGGGTATCAGTTACATAATTAATCAATGGATGTGTTTCCTGTTTTTATAGGAGACTAAGGCATTTTGAAACTGGGGAAGACTTGAGAGGAGTGTGCATAATTTTTCCCATTTATTGAGGGCTTTCTATGGGCCAGGCGTATGTGTCTCTGTCATAAATATTGATATGCGGAAAAACGTGATGATGCAAGGGCATCTATGTGAAAAACAGGATATCCTGGCACTCAGAAGGAGGGTCTTAGTGCACAGGCACATTCATGAAGCAATACACATAACTCCTGGATGTGCTGTGCACTTATAGAACTCTGTTATTCTGGTGGAGGTCAAGGATCTCGTAAATTGCTAAGGCTCACGTGCCCATTCCACACACAAACACATTCAGAAAGCAGGGGCTCCTGCCTCCTTCTATTCTTCTTTTTCCTTGAATGTGGTATCACCTTGGAAATAAATGAACGGGTGACAGGAAGCTTATAGGCAAAAAGGATCAGTAGCGACCTGCCCATTCTGGGTTCCTTTTCTGCTTTTTGTTCTGATTCATTTCCCCACCCCAGGAATGCCAAGACGTGAAAGGCTTGGTGCACCTTTCTGCCAAGATTTTGGGACTAACTGGTGGACATCTGATGATATTTGGGATGGATCTCCAGGCATGGAGGTATTCTGGTAAGGCTTGTAGGAAGAGTGTAGTCAGACTGGAAAGGCTGTGAGTATTTTGGAAGCCCCGAGGGCACAAGTCTTCTCCAGACAGAGGCAAATGCAGGCTAGTCTGCACCTTGCTTCCAGCACTGGTGTCCTCTCAGCCTTCCTCCCACCTCCACATTGTTGTTTCTGTCTCAATATCCCTCTAGGGATCTTTGCATCTCACTGTATCCCAGGGACACAGGCTACAATATCCTCCTGGTCTCCAGCCACAGTGGCACCGACATGAAGGTCTAGTTCCTGCTCTGTGTAGTCTGAGTTTCTCTACTGATTGTGACAAGTGATGTGGGTCTATTGAGGCAGTCACTACTCTTCCAGATGTAGATCTAGTCTGGGTGACTGAACCAAGTCCCAGAAGCCGACACATGAAAATTTGTATACGCTGGTCCAGCCCTATGTTGTGGCAGCATGGAGCCCATCTCATGAGGGGAAGGGCGAGGGTGGCAACTCTGACACTAAGGATTCCCAGTTCCACTGAACTTCACTGGTTAATGTCATTGTCCTAAGCCAGAATGCCATCACTACAGAAACTAGACACAAGTCTGGGTTTACCAGGGACACCCTCACACTGATCAATGGGCCAAGTTCTCAATCAGGCAATCCACAGAGAATAGTTCCAGAAGTCCAGTGAATAGCTGGTATATTTTTCATTCGAATGCTTTGTGTCTGCCCCCAAGTATTATTCAAACACATGCAAACCAAAGAACTTAAGACTCGCCTTTTCCCCATAAGATGTACAATGTTGGTTGCAAAATCTAACATTAAGAAAGCAGGGTAACAGGTACTTTCACTCCATTCATGAGTGGATTGAATTTGGGAGACATCTTTTGTAGGAGGTTGGCACATATAATATAAAGTTGATAATGTGAATGACCTTTTGCCAGTGTGTGTGTGTGTGTTTACCTACATGTGTGGAAGCCCCGGTGAACACTACTTTAGTGTGGACACGCAACACTTTGACAGAAGGAGGGGCATCAAAGATTTGGACAGTCAGGCAAGTAGTGTCAGTAAGAGGCCCACACCTGATCCCAGGAAGGGATGCCAGGAGGTGTGGACATGCCAGACCCCCAAAGGAAGGTACCAGAAGCATGGCTTAGGCAGGCAGATCCTCTAGGACATCTGGAGGCAAGCCCTCAGCCAGGTGGTGAGGGCTAAGTCTAGAGTCTGCCTCAGGGAGGCAGGGTAGAGATCTAGCTCACCAGCTCTTGGAGGGATCCACTAAGGGCTGCCGTCCTTGGGGTCTCCATGCATGGCTGCTGAAACTCAAAATGCATCTTACACTTGCTTTCAAGCACTGCTGCAGGTGGCCACGGAGGTGGTCATTCCTCTTCTCAAGATGGTTCCGACAGGTTTGACCTGGTTTAACATGTGGCTAATGGTTGCCTTTATGGCTTCTCTGGTGATACCATGGTCAATGCCTTCCATACTTGCGTCCTCAGCCATGCCCTGTTCCACGGGGCAGCAGATATGTTGTGCTCGTGCATGTGAAAGCCTCAAGTGATGTTGGAGTAAGGTGACCATGGGTGCTCAATCTCCCTCTTCTTCTGACCCTCTCTTTTGATCTGTTCTGTGCACTGACACTCAAATGGTAGATTTGAAAAGAAATTGGACCTCAATGGAATTTACCACATCCAACTCATGTTTCTTTGCCTTAGGCCACTTATCTTTTTCCCTACATCATTTGCATGTGATATCATTAACTTTCTTCTCCCATGAGGCCAGAATATGTGTTCTTCCCTGAGAAGGCCATGTTCTTTCACATTCATGCTCCTCTGCACTCTGTTCAGTTCAGTCACTCAGTCGTGTCCGACTCTTTGTGACTCCATGAATCGCAGCACGCCAGGCCTCCCTGTCCATCACCAACTCCCAGAGTTTACTCAGACTCACGTCCATCGAGTCAGTGATGCCATCCAGCTATCTCATCCTCTGTCGTCCTCTTCTCCTCCTGCCCCCAGTCCCTCCCAGCATCAGAGTCTTTTCCAGTGAGTCAACTCTTCTCATGAGGTGGCCAAAGTACTGGAGTTTCAGCTTCAGCATCAGTCCTTTCAATGAACACCCAGGACTGATCTCCTTTAGGATGGACTGGTTGGATCTCCTTGCAGTCCAAGGGACTCTCAAGAGTCTTCTCCAACACCACAGTTCAAAAGCATCAATTCTTCGGTGCTCAGCTTTCTTCACCGTCCAACTCTCACATCCATACATGACCACTGGAAAAACCATAGCCTTGACTAGATGGACCTTAGTCGGCAAATCTAGGTTGGTCATAACTTTCCTTCCAAGGAGTAAGCGTCTTTTAATTTCATGGCTGCAATCACCATCTGCAGTGATTTGGGAGCCCCCAAAATAAAGTCTGACACTGTTTCCACTGTTTCCCCATCTACTTCCCATGAAGTGATGGGACCAGATGCCATGATCTTCATTTTCTGAATGTTGAGCTTTAAGCCAACTTTTTCATTCTCCTCTTTCACTTTCATCAAGAGGCTTTTTAGCTCCTCTTCACTTTCTGCCATAAGGGTGGTGTCATCTGCATATCTGAGGTTATTTATATTTCTCCTGGCAATCTTGATTTCAGCTTGTGCTTCTTCCAGCCCAAGGTTTCTCATGATGTACTCTGCATATAAGTTAAATAAGCAGAGTGACAGTATACAGCCTTGATGTACTCCTTTTCCTATTTGGAACCAGTCTGTTGTTCCATGTCCAGTTCTAACTGTTGCTTCCTGACCTGCATATAGGTTTCTCAAGAGGCAGGTCAGGTGGTCTGGTATTCCCATATCTTTCAGAATTTTCCACAGTTTATTGTGATCCACACAGTGATCCTCACCCATAGTTTGAAGCTAATTTTCATATATTTGTTTTTGCTGTTTCTTTCAAGTTCTATTTGAGGACTATGAAGCCAGTTCTAACAAGAGCAACTGTCTGCCATATTCCAGGTTAATCATTCAGAGTTTTCAAAGAAACAGAACCAATAAGAAATATTTTATATCTATATTTCTGTGTGTATCAGTTCAGTTCAGTTCAGTCGCTCAGTCGTGTCCAACTCTTTGTGACCCCATGAATCGCAGCACACCAAGCCTTCTATAATATATATGTATATATACATATATGAAGAAGATTTACCTTGAGGAATTTAGTTCCCTCTTTATGGAGGCTCTTAGAAATTCCACAATCTTCTGTCTAAAGGTGTAATGCCAGGAAAGCCAGTGATATAATTCTGTCCCAGTGTGTAGGCATGTGAACCAGGGGGTCTGGGGGTGTGAATCTTAGTTGTAGAGAAGGAGAAAATTGGGAGAAATGTTCTGTCTCAAGGAATGAGTTAAGAAAAAGGGGAAGAATTCTTCCTTTCTCTTCTTTTGTTCCTTTTGGGCCCTCAACAGGATTGGACGATGTCCACCCACATTGGGAAAGGTCTTCTATTTTACTAAGTCACCAATTCAAATGCTTATCTCATCCAGAAACATCCTCATAGATAAAACCAGAAATAATGTTTAATATGGATGTTCCATGCCCAGTCAAGTTGGCACATAAAATTAGCCATCCCAGTGGGTAGGGCAACATCATGGACTGCTGCATAACACTGTTCACACCATGAAGGCTCAAACACCCTCCATAATGGTCTTTTCCATGGGAAGGACAATGCTACCATTAGATCATCTTTTCTAGAAGCACCATGCAACTTAACACCATGCAGTCCAGCTAAGGGACCCAGGGGTTATGTGGTCCACACACCCTGTAGTGTGCAGATGACGTAAATACTCAAGGTAGTCAAGCCTAGGGCAGTTGCACCTTGTTTGTACAACTCACAGATGGAGGGCAGGTGCCGAAATCTCTCAGCAGGAGGAATCCAGGGAACAAAGTGGGCTCCTAGTCTCACTCTGAATATCTGTGAAGTTCCGAAACCTTTGCAGCAGAGATATGAAGTCCTCATATGTTTCTTCCTATAGCAACAGGAGAAATAACACTTCTTGTGGTTGGGGTGGGAACATGAATTCAGGAACAGAGGTAGGGAAGGGATTTATGTCTTGGCCTTGTAGGGTGGGTAAGATAGAAAAGCAGGGAAGGATATGAAAATCGTGAGAAGTGTGGTACCAATCCTAGGTGGAATCTACGAGTTAGCTTGTTGTCAGTGTTCCTGGTCTTCCCCAAATGTGTGCAACCTGAACTGACTTGCCAAATTTCCAAGTGCAAACCTTGGTTCCTTCACACTGTGCCCAGCCCAGTACTATCTGATCCCAGAGCTCATAAATCAGAATTCTCCTGCAATTCTGTTCTGGTATATCTCCATGTCCATATCTAACATGAAGAACTCAATGCGCCTAGAAGGAGTAAAGCTTGGATGGCTTCCTGGATGGGGAGGTAATTGAACCATGCCTGGGTTTACTGAATGTGCATGCTTTCCAAAATCTAAGATGACAAGAAACAAAGCAAAAGATCTGTGCAAAGACCCAAGAAGTAGAGCTAGACATTGACGGATGGACACAGATATAGAAAGTGATAGGAATACGACCAGAGATTTCATTATTTCAGCTGGGCCTTGGGAAAGGGACTGTTCGCTGGTGGCTCAGATGGTGAAGCGTCTGCCTACAATGTGGGAGACCTGGGTTCAATCCCTGGGTTGGGAAGATCTCCTGGAGAAGGAAATGGCAACCCACTCCAGTACACTTGCCTGGAAAATCCTATGGAAAGAGGAGCCTGGTAGGCTACCGTCCATAGCGTCACAAAGAGTCGGACATGACTGAGTGACTTCACTCACTCACTCAGAGCTACCTGAGATGAATGGCCAATCTCCCCGTCAATCATCGCAGGCCCACCAATGACGACGTTCAGAGGCGGGGCCGTGGAAACATTGTGGAAGATTCCATAGCGTGTGAGTGAGCACGATGATTAAGCTCCCGACTGTCTGGATTGTCCTGTGGGTCTTCCGTCCACCATTCTCCTCTGTTAGGATTTGACGTGGCGGCTTCCTTTCCCGAGATCTCAAAAGCGTACGTTTTACTTACTTTATTCATATTTTGTTGTCTAGCGTGTGATTTGGAGAGTCAGGTAGATGGTGTGTTCTAATGGACATTTTGTCAGATGTATCATTCAGCTCCATGTTGATGGCAGAGAACGTCTCTCAGGCACTTCAGGGTTTGGTGTTTGGCGTTATTGTAACAGCCTGCTGAAACTTGGAGATGATTTTGTTTGTTTAATTGCGGGTCTCGGAGACCCCCTTCCTATTCATGATCTTAATGTTTTGGAGTGTTGGTCGCTTTCTGTGAGGAAAAGATGAATGCAGTTGGCTGGGTGGTGTGGGGATACCAGACAGTCGGGTGACCTTTGGTCGCCATGGAGCTGATTCTGCCTTGTATTTTGCCTTGCACATTTGAGGTGGATATATCATTGCCGGGCTGGTTCAAATGTTGTTCTTGGCCATTTTTGCAACCTTTCTTAACCATTGAGGGTGTTTTTGTTATTTTCCATGTGAAACGAGAAAGTAAGTCTCTGAGGGAGAGTGTGCCATGTTATGTCAGCTGACAGCCCTTGGCTTCCTTGGTGTTTTGTGTTTTACTTAACAACATGGCTCTAAGGTTAAGATCTCATTTATTGCATTATTGATTATATATTGACTCTTTTAATTTCTTCTAGGTCCTTTTTAAACTTTTCTTGCATCTTCTCGATCCTTGTCTCTAGGCTATTTATCTGTAACTCCATTTTGTTTTCAAGATTTTGGATCATTTTCACTATTATTCTGAATTCTTTATCAGGTAGATTCCCTATCTCTTCCTCTTTTGTTTGGTTTGGTGGGCATTTATCCTGTTCCATTGCCTGCTGGGTATTTCTCTACCTTTTCGTCTTGTTTATATTGCTGTGTTTGGGGTGGCCTTTCTGTATTCTGGCAGTGGTGGTTCCTCTTTATTGGGATTGGACCGGTGGCTTGTCAAGGTTTTCTGGTTAGGGAAGCTTGTGTCGGTGTTCTGGTGAGTAGAGCTGGATTTCTTCTTTCTGGAGTTCAATGAAGTGTCCAATAATAAGTTTTGAGATGTTAATGGGTTTGGTGTGACTTTGGTCAGCCTGTATATTGAGGCTCAGGGTTATGTTCCTGTGTTGTTGGATAATTTGCATGGTATGTCTTGCTCTGGAGTGAAGATTTTAATAAATAAGGAAAATTAAAAGCCTGTCTTAGTATCATGTTTGAGGTATTTTCAGAAAGCAGCTAAAGCCAATTTAAAAGTTCATGTCATTTCTCATACTGAATCTTCTACTTTGACATAAGAGGAACAGGAGTTTATGTACATCTTGGTTAGACGCAAGGCAAATTTTTGGCATTTTTTTTGTTCAAACGTACTAATCAGCATTATTTCTTAATTCAACTATACGGTTTTAAATGTTTTGAATGAAATCGAACCAAATATATTTGAAAATGTTTGATTTTTAGGATTAGCATGCATATTATTGTTTTAAATCCTGGTGTGTTTTAGACAAACCATATATTTGAGGCACAGTTTACCTGCCCCCCAAATATATGAATTAAAAAATATATATAATCTTTATATATATATCTTTTACTAACTGAAAAGCAAAAACTATACCCCAATTCATAAATTAATGCCTAGTATTATTTACTGAATTTTTGTGAAACTGAGTTCCTTTCTTCACTAATTAGTTCATAACCGTACAAATTGAGCTAGTGGCTTTAATTCTCAATTCAGTTAAATTCTGCAAACACATATTGTCTCTCTACTATACACAAAGCTGCATATTTTATTAGGAACATTTCATCAGAAATACTTCAGCAACAGTATTTCAGAGTTATTTCCTCAGGGAAATACATAGCTTGCCAAGATCACAATTGCCACTTTACATAAAATGATGTTTAGGTTGCTGGAGTTATTTACCTATCAGTCAAATGAAACTCACCATTCTTCAACTGCTCTATGATTCCCCATCCCACTTTCCAATTTCTAGTCAAAAGAATCTATTTTAAAATCGGAAGGAACATAATTTTTTTTCTAGATATTTGATATAACTACTTATTTTGGATCCACATTCTCAACTTCCTTTAAATCTATTTGTTTCACATCCTTAATTAAAACCCTGATCAATTTTATCTACCACTGATTTTTGCTCTTCTCTGATGTTTTAAAAACTGAAGTGTAGTTGATTTATGTGCTTCCACTATGGTGGAAAAGAATCTGCCTGCAGTGCAGGAGACCCAGGTTCAATTCCTGGATTGGGAAGATCCCATGGAGAAGGGAATGGTAAACCACTCTAGTATTCTTGCCTGGAAAATCCCATGGACAGAGAAGCCTGGTGGGCTACAGTCCTTAGAGTTGCAAACAGTCAGACATGACTGAATGACTAACACTTTCACTATATATACATTCTTTATTGGGCTTCCCTGGGGCTCAGCATCCGCCTGCAATGCATTTGATTCCTTGGTCAAGAAGATCCCCTGGAGGAGGGCAGGGCAACCCACTCCAGTGTTCTTGCCTGGAGAATCACATGGACAGAGGAGCCTGGTGGGCTACAGTCCATAGGGTTGCAAAGAGTCAGAGATGCCAAAAGTGACTGAGCATGTACATAAATTCTTCATTATAGTCTTTTTCATTATGGTTTATCACAGGATATTCAATATAGGTATCTTCTCTGACTTCAATATCAGTCTTCTGTCATACATATGTTGATTTGTGATCATAAACATCCCCTTAGACTTACTTTTCCAGCTAGATGGTAATTTTGCAAGAAATGGGGACCAGGCCTGTTAATTCTTTTTTTTTTTTTTTTTACTGTTTGGGATGTAACACAAAAAGTAAATGGGTATCGATTGCTTTATAACCCTGCAGTATAATCTGCAAATAAAGTACTTCAAGCAAGTAGTATACCTGTTAACTCTTTAAAAATCTGGAAAAGCTATAAAAAGTCATTTAAACCTGCAGTCAAGTCTCAGAAATCCTAGCAGAGGCTGGGAGTTGCCCTAAAACATTCAAAAATTGAGCTTAAATGATATATGAAAAAGTCAAAGTGTTGGTTGCTAGGTTGTGTCTGACTCTGTGACCCCATGCACTGTAGCTGGCCAGGCTCCTCTGTTCATGGAATTCTCTAGGCAAGAATACTGGAGTATGTTGCCATTCCCTTCTCCAGGGGATCCTCTTGACCCAGGTCAGGGATCGAACCCACATCCTGCATTGGCAGATGGATTCTTTACCATTGAGCCACCAGGGAAGCCATTTATATATAAAAATTATATACATTTATATAAATAATTTAAAGTATATTTTAAAAGGTAGATACTTTATTTCTATGTTCACTAGCAACACAAATGGAGATGAGAAAGCAATTACCGGGAGTCTGTACCAAGTAGAGACAGGAATGCCTTGCCAACAAGATGCTACTCCTTAGAACTAGATGTTTTAAATTTACTTTAAGACTAGGTACTCCATAGTTGTGTTCACCTATGTCCCTTCTCTACTGTCCCCCATCACAAATTCAGAATGTCTAAATTAGGAATTTGTAACATTTGAGTGTAGAAAAAACTCATGCCCAGTCAAAAATGTCTACAGGGAGCTTAACTTCAGTGTCTTTCCCCTAAAGGAAAATGACCAAGTCCTGCCTAATATCAGCCCCAGGGAACGACTTCAGAAACAGGAAGAATTTACAAAATTCTTAAAATTGCCCTCTGTTTATACTTTAATTTTGAAGACTCGGCAATGCCTTTAAATTCTGCTCAATGCCTTAACTGGAGTGTTTCCTTATTGAAAACATTAAGGGGAATAGCCTCTGGCTGGAAAAATAGAAAGTTTCCATTATCTCCATCACTAAGAACCAGAGAACAAGACCCCACCCTGCCCTACAAACAAGCAATTAGCTTCTTCTTGGATTTATGCAGCTAGTTAATGAACTTGCTCATATTCATGGCCTATTGATGAATGAGCTGATCCCTGGGACCCGCAGATGCCCCAGGAGCAGTGGAAGCTGCCCTCAGATTGTTTCAGCACCCTGGATCCCACTATTTTAAAAAATCACTTCATGGTCTGTGAGGGAAGAACATTCAGTACCAACAAGCATTTCAAAAGCCAGAAGCTGTCCAGTGCATCCAAACAATAGGGCCCTTCAAAACAGGGTCCTAAACAAAATGTTAAGTCTCCCTTGGGGCAGGACCCCCTTATATTTCAGACTTTACATTCCTTAGGATCCAATCAACTTCCCCTTACAAGACTCTCAGCTTTATCCTTTTGTTACATGAATCCCCTCTTCATTCACACCTATTACTTGAAAATGGCTTTGTGTGCAGCATTGGACCAGGTGACTGGATAATGTTCTGTGTCAGGCCAAAGACTGGGAAAGGATTCCTTTTGACTGTTTTCAAATTGTGTACTTCCTTACTGCTATGGTCAAATAAGCTCTAATTGAGATGGCGCTTCTGGATAATGTTGCCTGTTGGTTTGTTGTTGAACATTCATGTATCTATTTTCAATTCTAATTCTTTGTTTATTTGTACTAGTCTTAGCTATGGTTGGTGGTGAAAAGCAAAGAGCTAGTTTCAGCAGATGTCTGAGGGCATCGAGGCTGAGAGCTCTGCAAGGAGTCTCTAGACAAACCCCTGTGGAGGAAGACGGGGAAGGAGCTGGGGGTCAGGGTCATAGGTAAATGGGCTCCAGCTTCCAAAGGAGTGAAAGCAGAATCAATCCAGGGTCTGGTCCTGGATTGAGAAAGGTGTCACCCAGAGAGTTAGAATGTTGGAATAGAACACAGACGGAGGAGGTGATGAAGGAGATGAGAGCAAAAAGACATTGAAACAACAACTAAGTGCACAGATTGGCTGAGAACAGGGCCAGATCAAGCTGGACTGTTAGTGAGTTGGTATGATCTATGACAATGAGGTACGGGATATAGGATGCGTGCAGTTTCCCTGGGAGTGATCACTACACAGATACTGTCAACCTACCATTTTGGAAATGCACCTCCTTGAACAAAAAGCAAGTCAATTAGAGAATGGGCAGGTTGCATGTGCCTCCGTCTATCCACACATCTATCTGTTTATTTATTGCTGGACAAATAGAACATACTGCATATGAGTCAGCAGCACCTTGCACATGAAGGGCCCTTCAGTTCAGTTCAGTCCAGTTCAGTCACTCAGTTGTGTCCGACTCTTTGTGACCCCATTGACTGCAGCATGCCAGATCTCCCTGTCCATCACCAACTTCCAAAGTTTACTCAAACTCATGCCCATTGAGTTGCTGATGCCATCCAACTATCTCATCCTCTGTTGTCCCCTTCTCCTCCCGTCTTCTACTGGGGTCCAGCCCCAGTTGGACCCAGGGTATCTGGAAGCGTGGACAGTGAGATGAGAGAGGTATGTATAGATTTATAGACTTAGAGAAGAGATTTGCTCTGTTCACATAGGCCACAGGCGCCTGCTTGAATAGTGGAGGGTGCCCTGCCTTGGGCTCCCTCTCGCGTGGGTCTTAGAAGCAGAAAAGTGAATGCAGAGAACCTCTGTGTTCCAAGGGATCAGCCTGAAAAAGAGAGGGAGGGAGAGAGGAGAGAGAGAGAGAGAGAGAGAGAGAGAGAGAGAGAGAGAGAGAGAGAGAGAGAGAATTGACATGAGAGAGGCCAAGCTTGTGCAAAAACCCCGTAACTTTATTTTCAAAAGGTGCTTATATACCCTAAGTTTTACATAATGGAAGATGCAGAGTCATGCAGGGGCAGCAGTCCTGACCCTTATCGATACCAGGCTTTCTTTCTGCATACTTTTCTGTATGCAAAAGGTCTCAGGTGATTTACATTATCTTCTGGCCAAGAGGCCTATTAACATTTTATGGCTCTTTTCCTTGATGAATGTTAATCAACCAAAAACTCATTTTCCCTTGAAGTGTTTTTCTTTCATCTGCATCACCCTCAAAGTACTAAAGTTACATCCTTATAGAACAAAGGTGCAGTGGGTTACAACAAAGAAAGTACTTAACTCAAAGATCTATGTTGCTGCTTGTTTTTTCTATATACTGACTATATTAATTAATGCAGTCCCGGGTACAAAATAAAGGATATGAAAACTTAGCAGCAAGTATTGGCTCAACAATGAAACCCTTAGCCAGTTCTATTCTAATGATTTTTACTCCCCAAAAGGCTGTACATTCGTAGAATATTTTAAGCTTCCTGTGCCTCTCGCAGTTGTGAGGCTGTAAACAATCATATGCGTAGTTGTAAAAGTCCGGCTCAAGCTGTCAGGCAAGTTAGAAAGCTATCAGAGGGGTTTGTATTGAAACACTCCAATTACGCCCAGGAGACTTATTAACTAGAGCTCTAAGTTAATTTTCTTCAGAGAAAGGTGGTCAGGGACAGCCCCCCATTAATGTCAGAGGTGTTGATGAGAGACATGAAATAATAAAACAGACAGATTCTGGTTTCGGGGTAGATGCTCAGGCAGAGGACCCCTTGAGACGTGATCTGCCTTGCCCGCCAGGTCTCTCCACATGACCTTGTCATGGGTGGCATCTCCTGTGCTGGCTCCCGGCATCTCCCCCTTTTTATTTCTTAAGACAGCCAGATGTAGTTCAGTCGTGAGCCTCTGAGTGCTTTGCTGAAGAATTCTGACAATGCAAGGAAGAATAATTATGAGAAGTAAAATTAGAGCTCCCATAGCAGCATAGCTAAAGACAGTAGACAGAATGTTTTTTCCTGAAATAAAGTTAGAGAATGTATGAAAAAGTCATTCGCCACTCCTGTGGCAGTAAAATCTAATCGAAAGTGTTCCATGGTCATTATTTGATTATGAAGTTTCCCTAAATCTAAGCTGATGTCAGAACTGTTCCAAACACCCAAAATATGATTTTTAATTTTCTCCTTATTATAATCAGTCTTGTTTACTTTCAGGGGTGTTACACATATCCACCAGTAGTCAGTGTGACAGGACAATACCATCTTTACCTTTAAAGCCTGCAATTCAGTCCCAATATTTATTATTGCTTCTTCCAGGGTGTCTACCCTCATTTTTAGATTACTGTCTATAACTTCTTGTGTTGTCAGTGTTAAAGAAACATTTTCAGACATAGTATCAACATATTGGGCAGTATGTACTTGTTGAGTCAATTATATTGTTGCCAGAGTAACAGTAACAGTAGTAGTAACAGTAACAGTAACAGTAACAGTAGTGATTGTCCCTTGGTATTAAAGCTGAATTCCCTAAGATTAGGGAGGATCACAGTCTTTTATGTAAAGCTGTGACATCTGTTCAGTGGGTGGTTCTTCCGGGATCTCCACTTCTGGTTGTCTTAGAGTCTGCTGGATTTTTCAGGTGGGAGGTGGAGGCGGGGGCAGAGGAGTGCCCTTTGTCTTTTTGTGGTCGTGGCAGTGGAGGAACCAGGTGCTTGGGGGACTGCGACATGGCAAATCAGTCTGTCCAGGATCCAAATTGGTGACACAGCACCCTGGGGGAAAAACACAAGCACACTCTCTCCCACAAGTTAGCAGTATAGCTGGCCCTTTCCACTCTCCTGTAAGGAGATCTTTTCACTTAACCAGAGGCTGAGTTGTAGCCCCTTTCAAAGGCTGAATAGAAAATTTTTTTGGAAAAATTACTGGATGTGTTTTCAAAAAAATGCAATAGGGGGCTTGAGGGCAAATGAAATGAATTTAACCTCTGAAATCTATCAGGGCAACTTGCCAATTATCACCATTTGTAAAAGACGTGCAGTTGATCCTTATTGAATGGAATTACTATATTCATTACTTCTTTTCCAAAACGTTTAACACTTTTTAAAAAAATAATTAATTGTGCCACCAAGCTGGGATAAGATAAAACTATTTTTCTTGGGGTCACTGATAGATGGAACCAATGGGCTTTCTTGTCACAAGCATCCTGTAGGTGTATGTTTTGTGGCAAGAATAATTTAATCTCATCTTTTGATAATATTAATCCTAATTAGGGCTTCCCTGGTGGCTTAGAGGTTAAAGCGTCTGCCTCTAATATGGGAGACCTGTGTTCGATCCCTGGGTCAGGACGATCCCATGGAGAAGGAAATGGAAACCCACTCCAGTATTCTTGCCTGGAGAATCCCATGGACAGAAGAGCCTGGTGGGCTACAGTCCATGGGGTCTCAGAGTCGGACACGACTGAGCGTCTTACTACTATTACTACTATTAATCCTAATTAACTGGTCATTTAAAGCCTCATCCACTTTAACAAGAGCCGACTCTGTCTCACTAGTCAACTTTCTCTTAGAACTGGGATTAGGATCGCTTTTAAGCAATCAAACAAAGGCTTTAAATCTACAGTAGTCAGTTTTAAATGTGGGCATATCCAATTAATATCTCCTAATAATTTCTGGAAATCATTTAAAGTTAGTAAACAATCTCTCCACAGCTTCAAAGGGGGCATTATCAGTTTTCAAAACTTTTGGCAGACCTAAATATGAGAAGCAAGTAAATAGGTGTTGCACATCTTTATAAGCTTCTCCAGTTATCTTTCAGTAACCTAAATCTGGTCTATAGCTTTTTAGATGACAAGCAACCATTTAATCTTTGCTTGAATACCTCCAGCATGGGGAACTCACTACTCCCCAAGGTTCTAAACTCTCCCTCACCTTTTCCTCTGCAGCACCCCCACCCCACATACCACTTTCTCTAATCCCACCAACTCATTTTCAGTAGTATGTGTTGGCCAGGAGCTGGGCCAGTCTTTCCCAGCAATGCAAGAGACATCTGTTCTAGTGTCTAACAGCCATGACATTTTATTTCCTTGAATTAAAAGATCTTTTAAAGGCCTAGAAGCAGTAATTTCCTGCACCCAAAAAGCTAGATCACTAGATCCAAATCTTCTAGGGCCCCTAGCTTGAGAAGTCAAGGTTTTTCCTGTCTGATAATAAGGTAAAAGCAAAAGCTGTGCTATTTTTTGACCTTCATTAATTTGCACAGATTTAGTAGGTGGCGAGATCAAAACTTTAATTTCCCTAGTATAATCAGAATCTACTACACCAGGCACCACCAAAATTCCTTGAAAAGAAAGCGAGCTATGCCCTAGCACAAGTCTTACAATGCCCTCAGGCAGGGGGCAACCACTCCTGTTGGAATCGGAGTAACCTGCACGTCAGGGGTTAATATTGTTGCAGTGGTGGAACTCAGGTCCAGTCCTGAGCTACCTCAGGTTGATTGACATGGCTTGTTGTCTCCGTTTAGCAGGACATTGCTGGCAAAAATGCCCCATTTGGCCACAAGAGAAACATTTTTTATTTGTAGAATCCTTTTTCCCCAGCATCATGGTCTTTTCAAATGAGTCAGCTCTTCACATCAGGCAGCCAAAGTATTGGAGTTTCAGCCTCAACATCAGTCCTTCCAATGAATATTCAGGAACGATCTCCTTTAGGATGGACGGGTTAGTCAGCAAAGTATGCTATCTAGGTTGGTCATAACTTTTCTTCCAAGGAGTAAGCATCTTTCAATTTCACGGCTGCAGTCATCATCTGCAGTGATTTTGGAGCCCCCAAAATAAAGTCTGACACTGTTTCCACTGTTTCCCCATCTATTTCCCATGAAGTGATGAAGGGCCCTTAGAGCATTCATTTCCAGACTCATCTCCTCTGCATCAGCTCAGAAAGGATCTTGTCCTTTTGTTTGCTTCAAAATAGATTGATCTGCATCTGAGAGATGCATCTATCAAATTGGGCCAGATGATTCATCAGCTAATTTGTGAGCTATTAAGGCACCTAGGACCACAGAAATACAAAGAGTATTCAAATGAAGGTAACCTTTCTGCCGCAAAGGGTCCCTGCCAATTAAAACTTGTGAAAGTTGTCTTTGTCCCCCTGTGGAATAGCCTGATTGTTAAATAAGTGCCATTCCATTGTGTTGAAATTAAATATTGAAAATATTTACATAATACCTCTTCATATGAAATTGAAATTTTCAAAAATACATATATTTAAATTACACTCTCATTCTGTGAAATTAGTGGACATGAACAAAATATTATTTTTGTTAGCAAGTGAACTCTTCACATAGTAATTTGAAAGGGTCACTTAATCAGCAGAGAGATCTCTGGGTTTATCATATGTGCTTTTTACAAATATTATGCCAACATTGTATTGGCAACTGTGTGGAGAGTTTACATTGTGCTTTTGAAAACAGGGACTAACAGGAATTGCTTTCCCTATAAATAATACATCAAAAGAAAACATGGCCCTTTTCACTATCATTGTCAAGTACCTTATTCCAACCATTTTGAAACAATTGAACATACATCATCTTTGTCTCTTTTTATGATTATAAAAGCATTGTATGTCTTTGTAGAAAATGAAAGTTTGAAGAACATGTTTAGAAAAATAATCTCATCAGGCAGAAGCAATTATGATCCTATCTTGGTACATTTCCTTTCATTTATATTTCCTTTACATAATAGAAACATTGTGCATAACAATTTTACATTCTGCTTTTAGATATTAATATTGCAATACATTTCTTCTTCATGCAATTGAATAACATTCCAAAATCTAATTTTAATAGCTGCATAATAACATATTATAGGAAGGTGTCATCATTTATTTAAAAATACACCTATTATTGGACATTTACATTGTTTCTGCTTTTCCTTATTATAATGTGATGCTTGCCTTTGTGCGTGAGATGATTGTTTTAGAATAATGTCAAAGAAATGATTTGCATGAAACTATTTCCTTAAAATAGAATCAAAGAAATGAAATTAATTGTAAGGTCAAGAAAAGACTTATGGCGCTTGACACACATTGTCAAATTAACAATGAACTAAACAATGAACTGAACTGAAAATGACTAAAAACTATTTTTCATGATTAAATTCTTCACTTAGATTTTTCTCTGGCCAGTTCTTCAGTAGAATAGAACTTGAATAACTTTAAAAGGAAGTATATTTACTTATAGTTAAGCTTTGTTTTTCTTGTTTAGTCCTGAACTCCCTGCTATGAAAAAGTCAATAGCTTAATACATATGAGAGTATTGCTAGATTTCTGGATAGTCAGACCTTGGAGGCATCTCGGTGAGCATCTCATTTCAATCCCTTTTTTTTATTTTTATTTTTTATTTTTTTTAAATTAAATTTATTTATTTTAGGGGATTTGATGAGCAAAGAGAGCATAGGACATGCCCCAAGTACACAGGGAATCTTGACACAGCTGAGACTAAACTGCAAGTCTCCCTAATCCCAATCCAGTGTCTTTTTCATTGTACTGTACTGTAAACGAGGGTTTTATTTTAATATTAAAAATCTCTATAATTTTAAACATTGACCAACCAGACCACTAGCATCTCTCTATTTCAATATCAAAAACTAATAGAGATTTTTTTATCACAATTAATCAAAGATTTAACAGAGCAGGGGCTCTGGAATGGGATATATATAGCATGAGTGATCACTTTCTGTAACTCTTTGTTGAACCATACAGTGTACTTTTCTCTAAGTATGTTACACTGAACACATTTCAAAATCATATATTATATAGAAGCAAGAAATCTCCAACTCAATAAGTCAGGTATGGGACCAAAAGTATTCTCTCATATGCAAGCAAGAAAACTGTCTATACATTCACTGGAAGATACAATATTACAAGTTTTATATTTTAATTAAGACATAATTTCAGTCATCTAAAAATTGAAGGAGGAAAAAGAATTCCTTCTCCTTATATCAAGGAGAGATAAGAAAGCCTTTATCAGTGATCAATGCAAAGAAATAAAGGAAAACAGTAGAATGGGAAAGAACAGATATCTCTTGAAGAAAATTAGAGATACCAAGGGAGCATTTCATGCAAAGATGGGCTCAATAAAGGACAGAAATGGTATGGACCTAACAGAAGCAGAAGATATTAAGAAGAGGTGGCAAGAATACACAAAAGAATTGTACAAAAAGATCTTCATGACCCAGATGATCACAATGATATGATCACTAACCTAGAGCCAGACATCCTGGAATGTGCAGTCAAGTGGGCCATAGGAAGCATCACTACAAATAAAGCTAGTGGAGGTGATGGAATTCCAGTTGAGCTATTTCAAATCTTAAAAGATGATGTTGTTAAAGTGCTGCATTCAGTATACCAGCAAATTTGGAAAACAGCAGTGGCCACAGGACTAGAAAAGGTCAGTTTTCATTCTAATCCCAAACAAAGGCAATGCCAAAGAATGCTCAAACTACCACACAATTGCACTCATCTCACATGCTAGTAAACTAATTCTCAAAATTCTCCAAGCCAGGCTTCAGCAATACGTGGACTGTGAACTTCCAGATGTTCAAGATGTTTTTAGAAACGGCAGAGGAACCAGATATCAAACTGCCAATATCTGCTGGATCATGGAAAAAGCAAGAGAGTTCCAGAAAAACACCAACTTCTTCTTTGTTGACTATGCCAAAGCCTTTGACTGTATTGATCACAATAAACTGTGGAAAATTCTGAAAGATTTGGGAATCCCAGACCAACTGACCTGTCTTTTGAGAAATCGGTATGCAGGTCAGGAAGCAACAGTTAGAACGGGACATGGAACAACATACTGGTTCCAAATAGGGAAAAAGAGTATGTCAAGGCTGCATATTGTCACCTTAACTTATATGCAAAGTACATCATGCAAAATGCCAAGCTGAATGAAGCACAAACTGAAAACAGGATTGCCGGAGAAATATCAATAACCTCGGACATGCAGATGACACCACCTTGACATTACTGTCCTTACTAGTTAGGGAAATACATGCTTTTCTGTGAGCGTCTTTATCTATTTAGTAAACTGTGGGAAAGGGCATTGTCTGGCTAGATTGTTGGGGGAAAATCCAGATTTCAGTTCTCTGTATGAAAAACAAATTGAAGCGAGTTGCATAGATCTTTTATTTTTATTTTTTTAAATTACAATACTGTATTTGTTTTGCCATACATTGACATGAATCAGCCACAGGTGAACACAATCTCCCAATGCCGAAGCCCCCCCCCACCTCCCACCCCACATCCCCCACCTGAATCATCCTGTGCTCCAGCCCCATGCATCCTGCATCCTGCATTGAACATAGATTGGTGCTTCGTTTCTTACAAGAAAGTATACATGTTTCAGTGCCATTCTCCCAAACCATCCCACCCTATCCCTCTCTCTCAGAGTCCAAAAGTCCGTTCTATACCTTTGTGTCTCTTTTGTTGTCTCACATATAGGGTCATCATTACTCTCTTCTAAATTCCATATATATGTGTCAGTATACTGTATTGGTGTTTTTCTTTCTGGCTTACTTCACTCTGTATAATCGGTTCCAATTTCATCCATCTCATTAGAACTAAGTCAAATTTATTCTTTTTAAGGGCTGAGTAGTACTCCATTGTGTATATGTACCACAGCTTTCTTATCCAATCATCTGCTGATGGACATCTAGGTTGCTTCCATGTCCTGGCTATTATAAACAGCGCTGCAGTGAACATTGGGGTACATGTGTCTCTTTCAATTCTGGTTTCCTCAGTGTGTATGCCCAGCAGTGGGATTGCTGGGTCATAAGGCAGTTCTATTTGCAATTTTTAAGGAATCTCCACACTGTTTTCCATAATGGCTGTTCTAGTTTTCATTCCCACCAGCAGTGTAAGAGGGTTCCCTTTTCTCCACATCCTCTCTAGCATTTATTGCTTGTAGACTTTTGGATCGCAGCCATTCTGACTGGAGTGAAATGGTACCTCATTGTGGTCTTGATTTGCATTTCTCTGATAATGAGTAATGTTGAGCATCTTTTCATGTGTTTGTTAGCCATCCGTATGTCTTCTTTGGATAAATGCCTATTTAGTTCTTTGGCCCATTTTTTTATTGGATCATTTATTTTTCTGGAGTTGAGCTGCATAAGTTGCTTATATATCTTTGAGATTAGTTGTTTGTCAGTTGTTTCATTTGCTATTGTTTTCTCCCATTCAGAAGGCTGTCTTTTCACCTTGCTTATAGTTTCCTTTGTTGTGCAGAAGCTTTTAATTTTAATTAGATCCCGTTTATTTTTGCTTATATTTCCAGTATACTGGGAGTTGGATCATAGAGGATCCTACTGTGATTTATTTCGAGAGTGTTTTGCCTATGTTCTCCTCTAGGAGTTTTATAGTTTCTGGTCTTACATTTAGATCTTTAATCCATTTTGAGTTTATTTTTGTGTACGGTGTTAGAAACAGGTCTAGTTTCATTCTTTTACAAGTGGTTGACCAGTTTTCCTAGCACCACCTATTAAAGAGACTGTCTTTATTCCATTGTATATTCTTGCCTCCTTTGTCGAAGATAAGGTGTCCATAGGTGTGTGGGTTTATCTCAGGGGTTTCTATTTTGTTCCATGGATCTATATTTCTGTCTTTGTGCCAGTACCATACTGTCTTAATGACTGTGGCTTTGTAGTAGAGCCTGAAGTCAGGCAAGTTGATTCCTCCAGTTCCATTCTTCTTTCTCGAGATTGCTTTTGCTATTCGAGGTTTTTTGTATTTCCATACAAATCTTGAGATTATTTGATCTAGTTCTGTGAAAAATACTGCTGGTAGCTTGATGGGAATTGCATTGAATCTGTAGATTGCTTTAGGTAGTATACTCATTTTCACTATATTGACTCTTCCGACCCATGAGCATGGTATATTTCTCCACCTATTAGTGTCCTCTTTGATTTCTTTCATCAGTGTTTTATAGTTTTTGATATATAGGTCTTTAGTTTCTTTAGGTAGGAATATTCCTAAGTATTTTATTCTTTTCGTTGCAATGGTGAATGGAATTGTTTCCTTAACTTCTTTCTCTACTTTCTCATTATTAGTGTATAGGAATGCAAGGGATTTCTGAGTGTTGATTTTATATCCTGCAACTTTACTATATTCATTGATTAGCTCTAGTAGTTTTCTGGTCGAGTCTTTAGGATTTTCTATGTAGAGGATCATGTCATCTGCAAACAGTGAGAGTTTTACTTCTTCTTTTCCAATTTGGATTCTTTGTATTTCTTTTTCTGCTCTGATTGCTGTGGCCAAAACTTCCAGGACGATGTTGAAGAGTAGTGGTGAAAGTGGACACCCTTGTCTTGTTCCTGACTTTAGGGGAAATGGTTTCAATTTTTCACCATTGAGGATAATGTTAGCTGTGGGTTTGTCATATATAGCTTTTATTATGTTGAGGTATGTTCCTTCTATTCCTGCTTTCTGGAGAGTTTTTATCATAAATGGATGTTGAATTTTGTCACAGGCTTTTTCTTCATCATTGAGATAATCATATGATTTTTATTTCTCAGTTTGTTAATGTGATGAATTACATTGATTGACTTGCGGATATTGAAGAACCCTTGCATCCCTGGGATAAAGCCCACTTGGTCATGGTGTATGATCTTTTTAATGTGTTGCTGGATTCTGATTGCTAGGATTTTGTTGAGGATTTTTGCATCTATGTTCATCAGTGATATTGGCCTGTAGTTTTCTTTTTTTGTGGTGTCTTTGTCAGGTTTTGGTATTAGGGTGATGGCGGCCTCATAGAATGAGTTTGGAAGTTTACCTTCCTCTGCAATTTTCTGGAATAGTTTCAGTAAGATAGGTGTTAGCTCTTCTCGAAATTTTTGGTAGAATTCAGCTGTGAAGCCGTCTGGACCTGGGCTTTTGTTTGCTGGAAGATTTCTGATTACAGTTTCAATTTCCATGCTTGTGATGGGTCTGTTAAGATTTTCTATTTCTTCCTGGTTCAGTTTTGGAAAGTTGTACTTTTCTAAGAATTTGTCCATTTCTTCCAAGTTGTCCATTTTATTGGCATATAATTGCTGATAGTAGTCTCTTATGATTCTTTGTATTTCTGTGTTGTCTGTCGTGATCTCTCCATTTTCATTTCTAATTTTGTTGATTTGATTTTTTTCCCTTTGTTTCTTGATGAGTCTGGCTAATGGTTTGTCAATTTTATTTATCCTTTCAAAGAACCAGCTTTTTGCTTTGTTGATTTTTGCTATGGTCTCTTTTGTTTCTTTTGCATTTATTTCTGCCCTAATTTTTAGGATTTCTTTCCTTATACTTACTCTAGGGTTCTCCATTTCTTCCTTTTCCAGTTGCTTTAGGTGTAGAGTTAGGTTATTTATTTGACTTTTTTCTTGTTTCTTGAGGTATGCCTGTATTGCTATGAACTTTCCTCTTAGGACTGCTTTTATAGTGTCCCAAAGGTTCTGTGTAGTTGTGTTTTCATTTTCATTCATTTCGATGCATATCTTGATTTCTTTTTGATTTCTTCTGTGATTTGTTGATTATTCAGAAGGGTGTTGTTCAGCCTCCAAATGTTGGAATTTTTAATAGTTTTTCTCCTATAATTGAGATCTAACCTTAGTGCATTATGGTCAGAGAAGATGCTTGGAATAATTTCAATTTTTTGAATTTATTAAGGTTGGATTTATGACCCAGAATGTGATCTATCCTGGAAAATGTTCCGTGTGCACTTGAGTAAAAGGTGAAATTCATTGTTTTGGGGTGAAATGTCCTATAGATATCAATTAGGTCTAACTGGTCTATTGTATCATTTAACGTTTGCGTTTCTTTGTTAATTTTCTGTTTAGTTGGTCTGTCCATAGGTGTGAGTGGGGTATTAAAGTCTCCCACTATTATTGTGTTATTATTAATTTCCCCTTTCATGCTTGTTAGCAATTGTCTTACATATTGTGGTGCTCCTATGTTGGGTGCATATATATTTATAATTGTTATATCTTCTTCTTGGGTTGATCCTTTAATCATTATGTAGTGGCCTTCTTTGTCCCTTTTCACAGCCTTTGTTTTAAAGTCTATTTTATCGGATATGAGTATTGCTACTCCTGCTTTCTTTTGGTCTCTATTTGCATGGAATATCTTTTTCCAGCCCTTCACTTTTAGTCTGTATGTGTCCGTTGTTTTGAGGTGGGTCTCTTGTAGGCAGCATATATAGGGATCTTGTTTTTGTATCCATTCAGCCAGTCTTTGCCTTTTGGTTGGGGCATTCAACCCATTTACATTTAAGGTAATTATTGATAAGTATGTTCCTGTTGCCATTTACTTTATTGTTTTGGGTTCGGGTTTATACGTCCTTTTTGTGTTTCTTTTCTAAAGTCTATCCTTTAGTATTTGTTGGAGAGCTGGTTTGGTGGTGCTGAATTCTCTCAGCTTTTGCTTGTCTGTAAAGCTTTTGATTTCTTCTTCATATTTGAATGAGATCCTTGCTGGGTACAGTAGTCTTGGCTGAAGGTTATTATCCTTCATCACTTTAAGTATGTCTTGCCATTCCCTCCTGGCCTGAAGAGTTTCTATTGAAAGATCTGCAGTTATTCTTATGGGGATCCCCTTGTGTGTTATTTGTTGTTTTTCCCTTGCTGCTTTTAATATTTGTTCTTTGTGTTTGGTCTTTGTTAGTTTGATTAAAATATGTCTTGGGGTGTTTCGCCTTGGGTTTATCCTGTTTGGCACTCTCTGGGTTTCTTGGACTTAGGTGATTATTTCCTTCCCCATTTTAGGGAAGTTTTCAACTATTATCTCCTCAAGTATTTTCTCATGGTCTTTCTTTTTGTCTTTTTCTTCTGGGACTCCTATATTTCGAATGTTGGAGCGTTTCATATTGTCTTGGAGGTCTCTGAGGTTGTCCTCATTTCTTTTCATTCGTCTTTCTTTTTCCCTTGCTGATTCATTTATTTCTACCATTCTATCTTCTGTTTCACTAATCCTATCTTCTGCCTCCGATATTCTACTATTTGTAGCCTCCAGAGTGTTTCTGATCTCATTTATTGCGTTATTCATTATATGTTGACTCTTTTTTATTTCTTCTAGGTCCTTGTTACACGTTTCTTGCATCTTCTCAATCTTTGTCCCCAGGCTCTTTATCTGTGATTCCATTTTGATTTCAAGATTTTGGATCATTTTCACTATCAGTATTCGGAATTCTTTCTCAGGTAGATTCCCTATCTCTTCCTCTTTTGTTTGGTTTGGTGGGCATGTCTCCTGTTCCTTTACCTGCTGGATATTCCTCTGTCTCTTCATCTTGGTTATATTGCTGCGTTTGGGGTGGCTTTTCTATATTCTGGGAATTTGTGGAATTCTCTTTCTTATAGAGCTTCCTCTCTGTGTTTGGGGTTATATCAGTGGCTTGTCAAAGTTTCTTGGTTAGGGAGGCTTGTGTTGGAGTTCTGGTGGGTGGAGCTGGATTTCCTCTCTCTGGATTGCTGTGAAGTGTAAAGTAATGGGTTATGAGACGTCAATGGTTTTGGAGTATTTTGAGTTGCCTGTGTATTGAAGCTCAGGAGCTTGTTCTTGTGTTGCTGGAGAATTTGCGTGGTACATCTTTCTCTGGAGCTTGTTGGCCCTTGGGCAGTGCTCAATTTCAGTATAGGTATGAAGGCATTTGATGAGCTCTTATTGGATAATGTTCCGTGTATTCAGGAATTCTTTGATGATCTCAGGCTTTGGACTTATGCCTCCTGATTCTGGTTTTCAGATTTATTTTTACAATAGCCTCATGATTTCTCCATCTATTCAGCACTAATGTTAAAACATCTAGGTTAATGATGATAGGTTTCTCCACCTTGAGGGTCTTCCCTAGAGGATCGCTGAGTTACTTGGAGGAGAGAAGAGGGAGGGAGTAGTTAGAGGTGAGTGGAATGGGATGAGGTGGAATCAAAAGAGGAAAAAGCAAGCTAGCCCGTAACCATTTTCTTGTGTGCGCTCCGAAGTCTGGACTGTTCAGAGGTGGTCACAGAGTTATACATGGAAGAGGAGAGGGAGGAAGTAGATAGAGGTGGACAGGAGGATAAAAGAGGGAGAAGGGAAGGAGGGATACAGATCCGGCCAGTGACCAGTTCCCTTAGAATTCTCCTCCTTCTGGAGCATACAGTGATTCATAGAGTTGGGTAGAGAGGAGGAGGGGGAGGGAGGGAGACAAAAGCCACCTAGTGGAGAAAAGAGAGATTCCAAAGGTGGAGAGAGTGGTCAAGCCAGTAGTCTCGCACTCATGTAAAACTGGGTACTGAAGATTAGGTTTTTAAAAGTACAAAATTGGCAACAAATATCAAAATGCCAAGATTAAAAATCTGGAGTAAAGATTGGATTTTCAAAGATAGATTATTGAAGGGAAGAAGAAGAAGGAGAGAGAAATTTTAAAAAAAAATAGAGAAAAAAAGTAAAATATAATAAAAGACTCCAGAATTATTAAAAGGCAACTTCCTCCACCAATAGGACTATATACAGCATTTGCTTTAACGATAGGGTTTTTTTTTTTTTTGAAAAGTAATATTAGGTTATAAAAATAATAAATAGAGATATAGAAGACTTAAAAATTCAAGCAAGTTTAGGAAAAAAAGACGAAAAAGAAAAGAAGAAAAACAAATTTAAAAAGGAAAAAAATTTTAAAGAAAGAAAAAAAATCTTAAAAAAAAAAAAAAAAGAAAATCATGCTTCCACATCATCCCCCCCAAAAAAATTTTTTTTGATCATAAAAGTAGTAACGGAATATCTGGCGCTTTCTCTGTTGTTGTGGACTGTGTGGGGTCTGTACCAAGACAGCTCCCTCTGTTTCACTTCCTCTGTTTGCTGGTCTCTTCCATGTCTGATTTCTGTCTTGCCACAGGGAGGGTGGTGGTGAGCTCTGCACTGGGCTTGCCCCTTCCCAATCCGCGGGATAACCGTGTGGGGCCTGCCCTATGCTTCATGCACTTCCCCGGTCTAAGCCGCTCAGGATTGGTGCTCAGGAAGTCCCCTCCAGGTGCCGGGTTTGGTTCCAAGTCCGAGTGGCTAGGGAGTTTGGTGCGCACTATTGTAGCGTCTTCTGGGCTTTCCGGGTCGCTCAATTTACTGGGAGCTCCGCCGGGGCTCTTTCTCAGGAAGATGATGACTGATCAGAGACCCCAGATGTCTCAGCAAAGAAGCCTGCTTGCAATTTGGTAGGCAATGTCTCTCTTGAGCTGCGACTGCCCTCTTCCAGCGCTTAAGGCTCTGGTTGCCTGTCGCTGGTGGGGGATGGTCTGCAGCCGGCTATTTCCGATCCGTCCTTTGTTCTGTGCGCGGGCCTGAATGTGTCTTATGTTCGAGCATTTCGCGTGTTAGTTATCCCCCAGTCTGGTTTGCCAGTCTGTGATATATCATTCTATCCACACGCGGACCTGATTCTGGCCCTGTTATGCCCCGATTCTCGAGAAAAGCCCTGCAGCCTATGTCTCCGGCGGCCCAATTCTTAGAAAGCACTGTCGCGGGCGCGCTCCTCCCTGCCCAACTCCCACTGCTGACGGACGCAGGCGTTTGCGCTGCTTATCCGTTGGGGGTTATACTGTTGATTTCATAATGTGTTGGTTTTAATTATTTATTTATTCTTCCTTCCTGTTATGTTGCACTCTGTGCTTGCAAGGCTCGCCCCATACAAAGCAGTGAGAAAGCTCCCCAATTTTAGGGAACCTCTCTTTAACAGTCTCTTCCTGGGATGGGTTTCCTTCCCGTGCCGAGGTTCCCTCCCTACCTCATTTGTCTCTATCTTCATTTTTTAAAAAATTTCTACCTGGTTGTGAAGCCAATGATCTGCTTTGCTGGATGCCTGATGTCCTCTGCCAGCAGTCAGAAGTTATTTTGTGAAATTTACTCAGCGTTCAAATGTTCTTTTGATGAGGTAGAGAGGGAGAAAGTGTTCTCCCCATTCTATTCCTCCGCCATCTTTTTCCGAGATTGCATAGATCTTCTAAGCACTGCCCGGATTCTTTTGCATGCACCTCTTCACTTAATCCAAAAGAAAATCTATGAGTCAAGGGTTATGAACATTCCCATTCTATATATGAGGAAACTGAGGCACAGAGGCTTTAAGAAAGAAATGAGTGGGTGAAAGATGATATATTCGTGAGCCTATTTAACTCGACAGAATAAAATGTGTGTATGCGGGCACCATCTATTGGATCTTTGTGGAAAAAAAAATCTCACTTGCCATTGACTTAAAAAGACTGAGTATGTAACTTACCTCTACTCAGCATGTGCTGCGTAGTTTATTTGCTCTGTTTCATTTCATGATAAAAAGAACCAGTAAGGTAAAAGAAAATCTACAAGCCAATGGGATAAAAGTAAAGACTGAAAGACTCTTAAAAATAGAATATTATGGATGCTCGCTGGACCTCCTAAGCAATGGTAGGTGTTCTCCATGTTAAGCTTCATTTAATTCCAAAGAAAATCTACAAGGAAGGTGTTGGCAATATTCCCATTTTACCAATGAGGATACTGAGGCACAGTCAGTAAGAAAGACAGAAGCACAGGAACGGATGTTTTCTTTGACACTGTATTTATCGACCCTCAATAAACTTTGTGGCAAAGGGCATAGATTATCTAGATTGTTGGAGAAGGAAACTCCATTTCAACTCTCCTTTATCAAAAGAAGAAACGAAGTATTTTACGTAGATCTACTACGCAATATTCTGGATGTGTCACATGCTCTCTTCCACTTAATTAAAAAAAAGAGCACTCCCAATTTAGAGATGAGTAAACTGAGGCACAGAGGCATTAGGGAAATTTCTCATAATTGACAGAGTTGCTTTATGGAGAGCATATTTGTGGACACTGTAAAATTTGCAGAGGTGGCACAGTCTGTAGATGGTTGGCAGAAAAGATCAGTTTCACCTCAATGTGTTACGTAATAAAAAAAAGCCAGGATTAGGTATGATCCTTAAATCTCCCAAGAAGAGTCTGTTTTGTTTTTCCTGCTTGCCTGCATTGAATTCAAAGGAAAAGCTACACAGAAGCTCTAACCAACGAACCCATTTTATAGATGAGGAAACTGAGGCCCAGAGGTGTTCACGAAGTTACTGCAAAGTGAAAGAGACGCTGTTTGGCGAATGCCCAGTTCTATACTTAGTCAACGTTGTGGGACAGTGCATTGTCGGTCCAGATTATTGGGGAAAAACACGATTTCCACTCATGCTCCAGAAAAAAAAAAACAAAAAAAAAACAAAACACACCCAGTTAAGTATGTTACTTTGGTTGCTAAGCAAAATCCTCGGCGTTTTAGACGGTCTGCTTCAATGACTTGAAATGAAAATCTGCCTGCAAATTGTCGTCGCTATTTCGCCAGGTATCCTGCTGGAAGGTCAGGCATTTAAGACGTTCCTAGGAAGGGAAAGAGATGCTATCGCTAGCCATATTTCTCTGGACTTAGTAAACTTTGTGGGAAAGGGCATCATCTATCTAGAATGTGTGTGTGTGGGGGGGAGGTTGATTTCGTTTCTATGAAAAAGAAACCCCAAATGAAGTATGTTAGGTAACTCTACTGAGGATGTCCTCGGGGTTTTACATGCTCTACTTCATTTAATTACAAAGAACATGTAGGTGGAAGGTGTTATCAACATTCCCATTTTAGAGATGAGAAAACTGAGACTCAGAGACATTTCTGTTGTTACAAGGCAGGGAAATGCATGCTTTCCGGTGAGCGTCTTTATCTATTTAGTAAACTGTGTGGGAAAGGGCATTGTCTGGCTAGATTGTTGGGGGAGACTCCCGATTTCAATTCTCTGTATGAACAACAAACTGAAGCGAGTCGCTTAGATCTTCTACGCACTACCCTGGTTCTTTTGCATGCACCTCTTCATTAACCCAAATGAAAATCTACGAATAAAGGGTTATGAACCATCCCATTGTTTATAGGAGGAAACTGAGGCACAGAGGCTTTATGAAAGAAATGAGTGGTGAAAGATGACGAATTCGTGAGCCTCTTTATCTCGACAGAATAAAATGTGTGTATGTGGGCACCATCTATTGGATTTTTTGAGAAAAATATCTCAGTTGCCATTGTCTTAAAAAGACTCAGTATGTAACTTACCTCTACTCAGCATGTACCGCGTAGTTTATTTGCTCTGTTTCATTTCATGATAAAAAGAACCAGTAAGGTAAAAGAAAATCTACAAGCCAGCGGAATAAAAGTAAACATTGAAACACTCTTAAAAAATAGAATATTATGGATGCTGGCTGGACCTCCTAAGAAATGGTGGGTGATTTCCATGTTAAGCTTCATCTAATTCTAAAGAAAATCTACGAGGAAGGTGTTGTCAATATTCCCATTTTCCCGATGAGGATACTGAGGCACAGGCAGTAGGAAAGAGAGAAGCAGAGGAACGGATGTTTTCTTTGACACTGTATTTATCGACCCTCAATAAACTTTGTGGAAAAGGGCAGAGTTTATTTAGATTGTTGGAGAAGGAAACCCCATTTCAACACTCCCTAATCAAAAGAAGAAACGAAGTATTTTACGTAGATCTACTACATAACATTCTGGATGTGTCATATGCTCTGTTTCACTTAATTTTAAAAAAAAAGAGCACTCCCAATTTAGAGATGAGTAAACTGAGGCACGGAAGCATTAGAGAAGTTTCTCATAATTGACAGAGTTGCTTTATGGAGAGCATATTTGTGGACACTGTAAAATTTTCAGAGGTGGCACAGTCTGTAGATGGTTGGCAGAAAAGTTCAATGTCACCTCAATGTGTTAGGGAATAAAAGAAAGCCAACATTAGGTAAGATCTTTTAATCTCCCAAGCAGAGTCTGTCTTGTTTTTCCTGCTTGCCTGCAGTGAATTCAAAGGAAAAGCTACAGAGAAGCTCTAATCGATGTACCCATTTTATAGATGAGGAAACTGAGGCCCAGAGTTGTTCACGAAGTTACTGCAAAGTGAAAGAGAGGCTTTCTGGCGAATGCACAGATCTATACTTAGTCAACCTTGCGGGACAGTGCATTGTCGTCGGTTCAGATTATTGGGGAAAAACACGATTTCCACTCATGCTCCAGAAAAAAAAACAAACACCCAGTTAAGTATGTTACTTCGATTGCTAAGCGAAATCCTCGGCGTTTTAGACGGTCTGCTTCAATGATTTGAAAAGAAAATCTTCCTGCAAATTGTCGTCGCTATTTCGCCAGGTATCCTGCTGGAAGGTCAGGCATTTCAGACGTTCCTAGGAAGTGAAAGAGATGCTTTAGCTAGCCGTATTTCTGTGAACTTAGTAAATTTTGTGGGAAAGGGCATCGTCTATCTAGAATGTGTGTGGGGAAAAAGTTGATTTCGTTTCTATGAAAAAAGTAACCCCAAATGAAGTATGTTAAGTAACTCTACTGAGCATGTCCTCCGGGTTTTACATGCTGTACTTCATTTAATTACAAAGAACATGTAGGTGGAAGGTGTTATCAACATTCTCATTTTAGAGATGAGGAAACTGAGACTCAGAGACATTTCTGTTGTTACAAGGCAGGGAAATGCATGCTTTCCGGTGAGCGTCTTTATCTACTTAGTAAACTGTGTAGGAAAGGGCATTGTCTGGCTAGATTGTTGGGGGAGACTCCCGATTTCAATTCTCTGTATGAAAAACAAATTGACGCGAGTTGCTTAGATTTTCTAAGCACTGCCCTGGTTGTTTTGCATGCACCTCTTCACTTAACCCAAAGGAAAATCTGGAGTAAAGGGTTATGTACATTCCCATTCTACATAGGAGGAAACTGAGGTGCAGAGGCTTTATGAAAGAAATGAGTGGTGAAAGATGACGAATTCGTGAGCCTATTTATCTCACCAGAATAAAATATGTGTATGCGGGCACCACCTATTGGATTTTTTGGGAAAAATATCTCACTTGGCATTGTCTAAAAAAGACTGAGTATGTAACTTACCTCTACTCAGCATGTGCCTCGTAATTTAATTACTCTGTTTCATTTCAAGATAAAAAAGAACCAGTAAGGTAAAAGAAAATCTACAAGCCAGCGAGATAAAAGTCAAGGCTAAAACACTCTTAAAAAATAGAATATTATGGATGCTCGCTGGACCTCCTAAGCAATGGTTGGTGTTTTCCATGTTAAGCTTCATTTAATTCCAGAGAAAATCTACGAGGAAGGTGTTGTCAATATTCCCATTTTCCCGATGAGGATACAGAGGCACAGGCAGTAAGAAAGAGAGAAGCAGAGGAACGGATGTTTTCTTTGACACTGTATATATCGACCCTCAATAAACTTTGTGGAAAAGGGTAGAGTTTATTTAGATTGTTGGAGAAGGAAACCCCATTTCAACTCTCTCTTACCAAAAGAAGAAAGGATGTATTTTACGTAGATCTACTACGTAACATTCTGGATGTGTCATATGCTCTGTTTCACTTAATTAAAAAAAAAGAAAAGAGCACTCCCAATTTAGAGATGAACAAAGTGAGGCACGGAGGCATTAGGGAAGTTTCTCATAATTGACAGAGTTGCTTTATGGAGAGCATATTTGTGGACACCGTAAAATTTTCAGAGGTGGCACAGTCTGTAGATGGTTGGCAGAAAAGTTCAATGTCACCTCAATGTGTTAGAAAATAAAAGAAACCCAAAATTAGGTAAGATCCTTTAATCTCCCAAGCCGAGTCTGTCTTTCTTTTCCTGCTTGCCTGCGTTGAATTCAAAGGAAAAGCTACACAGAAGTTCTAATCAACGTACCCATTTTATAGATGAGGAAACTGAGGCCCAGAGGTGTTCACGAGGTTACTGCAAAGTGAAAGAGACACTTTCTGGCCAATGCACAGATCTATACTTAGTCAACCTTGTGGGACACTGGGTTGTCGGTCCAAGTTATTGGGGAAAAAACACGATTTAAACTAATGCTCCAGAAAAAAAAACAAACACCCAGTTAAGTATGTTACTTCAATTGCTAAGCCAAATCCTCGGCGTTTTAGACGGTCTGCTTCAATGATTTGAAAAGAAAATCTGCCTGCAAATTGTCGTCGCTATTTCGCCAGGTATCCTGCTGAAAGGTCAGGCATTTAAGACATTCCTAGGAAGTGAAAGAGATGCTTTCGCTAGCTGTATTTCTCTGAACTTAGTAAACTTTGTGGGAAAGGGCATCGTCTATCTAGAATGTGTGGGGGGAAAAAGTTGATTTCGTGTCTATGAAAAAAGAAACCCCAAATGAAGTATGTTAAGTAACTCCACTGAGCATGTCCTCGGGGTTTTACATGCTCTACTTCATTTAATTACAAAGAACATGTAGGTGGAAGGTGTTATCAACATTCCCATTTTAGAGATGAGAAAACTGAGACCTAGAGACATTTCTGTTGTTACAAGGCAGGGAAATGCATGCTTTCCGGTGAGCGTCTTTATCTATTTAGTAAACTGTGTGGGAAAGGGCATTGTCTGGCTAGATTGTTGGGGGAGACTCCGATTTCAATTCTCTGTATGAACAACAAACTGAAGCGAGTCGCTTAGATCTTCTACGCACTACCCTGGTTCTTTTGCATGCACCTCTTCATTAACCCAAATGAAAATCTACGAATAAAGGGTTATGAACCATCCCATTGTTTATAGGAGGAAACTGAGGCACAGAGGCTTTATGAAAGAAATGAGTGGTGAAAGATGACGAATTCGTGAGCCTCTTTATCTCGACAGAATAAAATGTGTGTATGTGGGCACCATCTATTGGATTTTTGAGAAAAATATCTCAGTTGCCATTGTCTTAAAAAGACTCAGTATGTAACTTACCTCTACTCAGCATGTACCGCGTAGTTTATTTGCTCTGTTTCATTTCATGATAAAAAAGAACCAGTAAGGTAAAAGAAAATCTACAAGGCAGCGGAATAAAAGTAAACATTGAAACACTCTTAAAAAATAGAATATTATGGATGCTGGCTGGACCTCCTAAGAAATGGTGGGTGATTTCCATGTTAAGCTTCATCTAATTCTAAAGAAAATCTACGAGGAAGGTGTTGTCAATATTCCCATTTTCCCGATGAGGATACTGAGGCACAGGCAGTAGGAAAGAGAGAAGCAGAGGAACGGATGTTTTCTTTGACACTGTATTTATCGACCCTCAATAAACTTTGTGGAAAAGGGCAGAGTTTATTTAGATTGTTGGAGAAGGAAACCCCATTTCAACACTCCCTAATCAAAAGAAGAAACGAAGTATTTTACGTAGATCTACTACATAACATTCTGGATGTGTCATATGCTCTGTTTCACTTAATTTTAAAAAAAAAGAGCACTCCCAATTTAGAGATGAGTAAACTGAGGCACGGAAGCATTAGGGAAGTTTCTCATAATTGACAGAGTTGCTTTATGGAGAGCATATTTGTGGACACCGTAAAATTTTCAGAGGTGGCACAGTCTGTAGATGGTTGGCAGAAAAGTTCAATGTCACCTCAATGTGTTAGGGAATAAAAGAAAGCCAACATTAGGTAAGATCTTTTAATCTCCCAAGCAGAGTCTGTCTTGTTTTTCCTGCTTGCCTGCAGTGAATTCAAAGGAAAAGCTACAGAGAAGCTCTAATCGATGTACCCATTTTATAGATGAGGAAACTGAGGCCCAGAGTTGTTCACGAAGTTACTGCAAAGTGAAAGAGAGGCTTTCTGGCGAATGCACAGATCTATACTTAGTCAACCTTGCGGGACAGTGCATTGTCGTCGGTTCAGATTATTGGGGAAAAACACGATTTCCACTCATGCTCCAGAAAAAAAAACAAACACCCAGTTAAGTATGTTACTTCGATTGCTAAGCGAAATCCTCGGCGTTTTAGACGGTCTGCTTCAATGATTTGAAAAGAAAATCTTCCTGCAAATTGTCGTCGCTATTTCGCCAGGTATCCTGCTGGAAGGTCAGGCATTTCAGACGTTCCTAGGAAGTGAAAGAGATGCTTTAGCTAGCCGTATTTCTGTGAACTTAGTAAATTTTGTGGGAAAGGGCATCGTCTATCTAGAATGTGTGTGGGGAAAAAGTTGATTTCGTTTCTATGAAAAAAGTAACCCCAAATGAAGTATGTTAAGTAACTCTACTGAGCATGTCCTCCGGGTTTTACATGCTGTACTTCATTTAATTACAAAGAACATGTAGGTGGAAGGTGTTATCAACATTCCCATTTTAGAGATGAGGAAACTGAGACTCAGAGACATTTCTGTTGTTACAAGGCAGGGAAATGCATGCTTTCCGGTGAGCGTCTTTATCTACTTAGTAAACTGTGTAGGAAAGGGCATTGTCTGGCTAGATTGTTGGGGGAGACTCCCGATTTCAATTCTCTGTATGAACAACAAACTGAAGCGAGTTGCTTAGATCTTCTAAGCACTGCCCTGGTTCTTTTGGATGCACCTCTTCATTAACCCAGATGAAAATCTACGAGTAAAGGGTTATGAACATTCCATTCTATATAGGAGGAACCTGAGGCTCAGAGGCTTTATGAAAGAAATGAGTGGTGAAAGATGACAAATTCGTGAGCCTATTTATCTCGAGAGAATAAAATGTGTGTATGCGGGCACCATCTATTCGACTTTGGGGGAAAATATCTCACTTGCGATTTTCTGAAAAAGACTCATTATGTAACTTACCTCTACTCAGCAATTGCCGCGTAGTTTATTTGCTCTGCATCATTTCATGATAAAAAAACCAGTAAGGTAAAGCAAATCTACAAGCCAGCTGGATAAAAGTAAAGATTGAAACGCTCTTAAAAAATAGAATATTATTGATGCTCGCTGGACTTCCTACGCAATGGTGGGTGTTTTACACGTTAAGCTTCATTTAATTCCAAAGAAAATCTACCAGGAAGGTGTTGTCACTATTCCCATGTTACCGATGAGGACACTGAGGTACAGGTAGTAACAAAGAGAAAAGCAGAGGAACGGATGTTTTCTTTGACACTGTATTTATCGACACTCAATAAACATTGTGGAAAAGGGCAGAATTTATCTAGATTGTTGAGAAGGAAACTCCATTTCAACTCTCCCTTATCAAAAGAAGAAACGAAGTATTTTACGTAGATCTACTATGTAACATTCTGGATGTGTCATATGCTCTGTTTCACTTAATTTAAAAAAAAGGAGCACTCTCAATTTAGAGATGAGTAAACTTAGGCACGGAGGCATTAGGGAAGTTTCTCATAATTGACAGAGTGGCTTTATGGAGGGCATATCTGTGGACACCGTAAAATTTTCAGAGGTGGCACAGTCTGTAGATGATTGGCAGAAAACTTCAATGTCACCTCAATGTGTTAGGGAATAAAAGAAAGCCAACATGAGGTAAGATCCTTTAATCTCCCATGCTGAATCTGTCTTGTTTTTCCTGCTTGCCTGCGTTGAATTCAAAGGAAAAGCTACAGAGAAGCTCTAATCGATGTACCCATTTTATAGATGAGGAAACTGAGGCCCAGAGGTGTTCAGGAAGATACTGCAAAGTGAAAGAGACCCTTTCTGGCGAATGCACAGATCTATACTTAGTCAACGTTGCGGGACAGTGCGTTGCGTTCCAGATTATTGGGGAAAAACACGATTTCCACTCATGCTCCAGCAAAAAAACAAACACCCTGTTAAGTATGTTACTTCCATTGCTAAGCAAAATCCTCTGCGTTTTAGATGGTCTGCTTCAATGACTTGAAATAAAAATCTGCCTGCAAATTGTCGTCGCTATTTCACCATGTATCCTGCTGGAAGGTCAGGCATTTAAGAAGTTCCTAGGAAGTGAAAGAGAGACTTTCGCTAGCCGTATTTCTCTGAACTTAGTAAACTTTGTGGGAAAGGGCATCGTCCATCCAGAATGTGTGGGGGAAAAGTTGACTTCGTTTCTATGAAAAACGAAACCGCAAATGAAGTATGTTAGGAAACTCAACTGAGCATGTCCTCAGGGTTTTACATGCTGTACTTCATTTAATTACAAAGAACATGTAGGTGGAAGGTGTTATCAACATTCCCATTTTAGAGATGAGGAAACTGAGACTCAGAGACATTTCTGTTGTTACAAGGCAGGGAAATGCATGCTTTCCGGTGAGCGTCTTTATCTATTTAGTAAACTATGTGGGAAAGGGCATTGTCTGGCTAGATTGTTGGGGGAGACTCCCGATTTCAATTCTCTGTATGAAAACCAAATTGAAGCGGGTTGCTTAGATCTTCTAAGCACTGCCCTGGTTGTTTTGCATGCACCTCTTCACTTAACCCAAAGGAAAATCTGGAGTAAAGGGTTATGAACATTCCCATTGTATATAGGAGGAAACTGAGGCACAGAGGCTTTATGAAAGAAATGAGTGGGTGAAAGATGACGAATTCGTGAGCCTATTTATCTCAAAAGAATAAAATATGTGTATGCGGGCACCATCTATTGGATTTTTTGAGGAAAATATCTGGCTTGCCATTGTCTTAAAAAGACTCAGTATGTAACTTACCTCTACTCATCGTGTTGGGCGTAGTTTATTTACTCTGTTTCATTTCCTGATTTAAAAAAAAAAAAACCAGTAAGGTAATAGAAAATCTACAAGCCAGCGGGATAAAAGTAAAGACTGAAAGACCCTTAAAAAATAGAATATTATGAATGCTCGCTGGACCTCCTAACCAATGGTGGGTGTTTTCCATGTTAAGCTTCATTTAATTCCAAAGAAAATCTACGAGGAAGGGGTTGTCAATATTCCCATTTTACTGATGAGGATACAGAGGCACAGGCAGTAAGAAAGAGAGAAGCAGAGGAACGGATGTTTTCTTTGACACTGTATTTATTGACCCTCAATAAACTTTGTGGCAAAGGGCAGAGTTTATCTAGATTGTTGGAGAAGGAAACTCCATTTCAACTCTCCCTTATCAAAAGAAGAAACGATGTATTTTACATAGATCTATTATGTAACATTCTGAATGTGTCATATGCTCTGTTTCACTTAATTAAAAAAAAAAAGAGCACTCCCAATTTACAGATGAGCAAACTGAGGCACGGAGGCATTAGGGAAGTTTCTCATAATTGACAGAGTTGCTTTATGGAGAGCATATTTGTGGACACCGTAAAATTTTCAGAGGTGGCACAGTCTGTAGATGGTTGGCAGAAAAGTTCAATGTCACCTCAATGTGTTAGGGAATAAAAAAAAGCCAGGATTAGGTATGATCCTTAAATCCCTCAAGCTGAATCTCTCTTGGTTTTCCTGCTTACCTGCATTGAATTCAAAGGAAAAGCTACCCGGAAGCTCTAATCGACGTATCCATTTTATAGATGAGGAAACTGAGGCCCAGAGGTGTTCAGGAATGTACTGCAAAATGAAAGGGATGCTTTCTGGTGAATGCACAGACCTATCGTTAGTTAACGTTGCGGGACAGTGCGTAGTCGGTCCAGATTACTGGGGAGAAAACACGATTTAAACTCATGCTCCAGAAAAAAAAACAAACACCCAGTAAAGTATGTTACGTCGATTGCTAAGCAAAATCCTCCGCGTTTTAGATGATCTGCTTCAATGACTTGAAATCAAGATCTGCCTGCAAATTTTCCTCGCTATTTCGCCATGCATCCTACTGGAAGGTCAGGCATTTAAGACTTGCCTAGGAAGTGAAAGAGATGCTTTCGCTAGCCGTATTTCGCTGGAGTTAGTAAACTTTGTGGGAAAGGGCATTGTCTATCTAGAATGTGTGTGTGTGGGGAGGAAGTTGATTTCGTTTCTATAAAAAAAGAAACCCCAAATGAAATATGGTAGGGAACTCTGCTGAGCATGTCCTCGGGGTTTTACATGCTCTACTTCATTTAATTACAAAGAACATGTAGGTGGAAGGTGTTATCAACATTCCCATTTTAGAGATGAGGAAACTGAGACTCAGAGACACTTCTGTTGTTACAAGGCAGGGAAATGCATGCTTTCCGGGGAGCGTCTTTATGTATTTAGTAAAATGTGTGGGAAAGGGCATTGTCTGGCTAAATTGTTGGGGGAATCTCCCGACTTCAATTCTCTGTATGAAAAACAAACTGAAGCGAGTTGCTTAGATCTTCTAAGCACTGTCCTGGTTCTTTTGCATGCACCTCTTCATTAACCCAAATGAAAATCTACGTGTAAAGAGTTCTGAACTTTCCCATTCTATATAGGGGGAAACGGAGGCGCAGAGGCATTATGAAAGATATGAGTGGTGAAAGATGACGAATTCGTGACCCTATTTATCTCGACAGAATAAAATGTGTGTATGCGGGCACCATCTATTCGACTTTTGGGGAATAATATCTCACTTGCCATTTTCTGAAAAAGAATCAGTATGTAACTTACCTCTACTCAGCATGTGCCGCGTAGTTTATTTACTCTGTATCATTTCATGATAAAAAAAAACCAGTAAGGTAAAGCAAATCTACAAGCCAGCTGGATAAAAGTAAAGATTGAAATATTCTTAAAAAATAGAATATTATGGATGCCTGCTCGATTTCCTAAGCAATGGTGGGTGTTTTACACGTTAAGCTTTATTTAATTCCTAAGAATATCTACGAGGAAGGTGTTGTCTATATTCCCATTTTACCGATGAGGACACTGAGGAACAGGCAGTAAGAAAGAGAAAAGCAGAGGAACGGATGTTTTCTTTGACACTGTATTTATCGACTCTCAATATACATTGTGGAAAAGGGCAGAATTTATCTAGATTGTTGGAGAAGGAAACTCCGTTTCAACTCTCTCTTATCAAAAGAAGAAACTATGTATTTTATTTCGATCTACTTCGTAACATTCTGGATGTGTCATATGCTCTGTTTCACCTAATTAAAAAAAAAGAGCACTGCCAATAGAGAGATGAGTAAACTGAGGCAGAAAGGCACTAGGGAATTTTCTCTTAAGTGACAGAGTTGCTTTATGAAAAGCATATTTGTGGACACCGTAAAATTTGCAGAGGTGGAACATTCAATATCACCTCAGTTGAGAGAATATTTCAATGTCACCTCAGTGTGTTAGGGAATAAAAAAAAGCCAACATTAGGTAAGATCCTTTAATCTCCCAAGAGGAGTCTGTCTTGTTCTTCCTGCTTGCCTGCATTGAATTCAAAGGAAAAGCTACACAGAAGCTCTAATCGATGTACCCATTTTATAGATGAGGAAACTGAGTCCCCGAGGTGTTCACGAAGTTACTGCAAAGTGAAAGAGACGCTTTCTGGCGAATGCACAGATCTATACTTAGTCAACGTTAAGGGACAGTGTGTAGTCGGTCCGGATTATTGGGGGAAAAACACGATTTCCACTCATGCTCCAGAAAAACAAACAAACACGCTGTTAAGTATGTTACTTCAATTGCTAAGCAAAATCCTCGGCGTTTTAGACGGTCTGCTTCAATGAATTGAAATCAAAGGCTACCTGCAAATTGTCGTTCCTATTTCGCCATGTATCCTGCAGGAAGCTCAGGCATTGAAGACGTTCCTAGGAAGTGAAAGAGATGCTTTCGCTAGCCGTATTTCTCTGGACTCAGTAAACTTTGTGGGAAAGGGCATCGTCTATCTAGAATGTGTGGGGGAAAAGTTGATTTCGTTTCTATGAAAAAAGAAACCCCAAATGAAGCATGTTAGGTAACTCTACAGAGCATGTCCTCAGGGTTTTACATGCTCTACTTCATTTAATTACAAAGAACATGTAGGTGGAAGGTGTTAGCAACATTCCCATTTTAGAGATGAGGAAACTGAGACTCAGAGACATTTCTGTTGTTACAAGGCAGGGAAATGCATGCTTTCCAGTGAGCGTCTTTATCTGTTTAGTAAACTGTGTGGGAAAGGGCATTGTCTGGATAGATTGTTGGGGGAAACTCCCGATTTCAATTCTCTGTATGAAAAACAAATTGAAGACAGTTACCTTGATCTTCTAATCACTGCCCTGGTTATTTTGCATGCACCTCTTCATTAACCCAAAAGAAAATCTACGAGTGAAGGGTTATGAACATTCCCATTCTATATAGGAGGAAACTGAGTTGCTGAGGCTTTATCAAAAAAATGAGTGGGTGAAAGATGACGAATTCGTGAGCCTATATATCTCAACAGAATAAAATGTGTGTATGCGGGCACCATCTATTGGATCTTTTCGGGAAATTATCTCACTTGTCATTGTCTTAAAAACACTCAGTATGTAACTTACCTCTACTCAGAATGTGCTGCGTAGTTTATTTGCTCTGTTTCATTTCACGATAAAAAGAACCAGGCAGGTAAAAGAAATCTACAAGCCAGTGGAATAAACGTGAAGATTGAAACACTGGTTTTTTTTTTTTTTCTGAATGTTTAGTGGTTTATTTGTAATTATCCAAAACTACCAATGTCCCTCAGCTGTAAACAAGCTTATAGTTATTAAAAAGGAACAGATTACTGATACATGCAAAACAGATCTCAAAGGCATCATGGTATATAAAGAAACCAGATTCAAAGGCTACACGTGGTTATCAATTCAGGTTTCTTACACTGCTGCAAACAAAAGGGGGAAATATAGGTCAGTAGTTACCAAGAATAAAGAGGTCGAAAAGAGTGATTGACCAGACAGGGGCATGGGGAATTTGGGGGACGGGAAAAGGTGATGGAAATATTCTATACCATGACTGTGGTAAATAAACTTTTGGTAAACTATCAAAACTTGAAAAACGCTTTTACAGGGTAAATTTTAGGTTAAGGTCCTCAATGAAAAAGTGCTAAGAGCTTTAAAATATTCCGCTAAATTTATTATTGCTTACTTGAAATATTAACTTGATCTGTTGTCAGTGAGCACTCAAGGCTTGGAGATCCATGGGCCTGCTGAAGGTTGTCCCAGGTATATGACAAATTCAGTAATCTCACTCATTTCTATTAACAGGACTATGTAGCATAACCTATTTAGAAAAGAAACCCATATGATCCAAGTTTTCCGTTGGGTCAGAGGTCAATGACCTTTCAGAAGCCATGTGGCAGTTTCCAATGTTTTTTCTAAATCACTATCACCTGAGTAAGCAATGCAACTTCAATTGTGACTTTAACTCGTCTAGGAAGTTCCCAGAGGCCTGCAGAGCACTCTGATGCCACCTGGGTGAGAGAATAAAGGTGGTGAGGTTTGGAAGAAAAAAGAAGTCATGAAAAGCAAAACCAGATCAGGAAAAATTTCAGGAACATTGCAAATAAAGAAAAACACATTTCATTCCACCTTCTTTCTCATATGGAAGAGCTTGCTCTTCTCTTATCACAGATTGAGAAATCATGCTGCTTATTCAAGATACAAGGGAATAACTAGTATACCTTTAATAATTCCCAAGTGACTATACATAGTCCTGCAGCATTTCACAAGGACATCTAACCCCTATCAACCGAAAACATAAAAGGACATCTTGACACGCAAGTTTTCATCCCTTTCTAGAGTTGCCCATTTCCAAGAATTGTATATAGAGCCAGAAACAGCCTGTTTTTGGCATGAGCTCAGTGCTCAACAAAAAGTAACCAAGGTAAATACTTTAATAAAAAAAATCTATAGTCCTGTCCTGGTATTATATACCCCATTCTGCAGATTACTAATAATCAAGCTCTTCAGTATATGCAATCTGGTTTTGGGAAGACCAGAACCCAACCAGATGAATTGCTCATGCTCTTGAAAAAACCCCCAAAGCATAGTTAATCTGGCCAAAACTCAACTGGACTGCCTATTCTGGAAATAGGATTAAGAATCATTTTCAGAAATCATACTGCCTCTCATATTCTGAAACCACACAAGAATTCCTGGGGCCAAGTTTCAACATGATCAACAGCTAGGCAGTTTTTAAAATGGGGTTTAAGGTCAAGCACCAGTTTGCTTTATAAATACTATCTTCAGTCAGTTCATATTGAGAAAGGCAACTGTATAAAAAAACTGAGCAAAACATTCATCCTGAATCTAGAAATTCATGTTTCAAACTAGTCTGTAGTGACCACCAGTAGGTGGCGCTCACAGCAATTCTGTACAGACACATCTATGGTTCCAAGTATGCCAACTGTCCTGCTCTCATTAAACTTCCACTTAATGAAAGCTATTTTCTGCAATGAAACCTTCCTTGTGAAGACAAAATCTTCACTAGCTATTTACCAGCTAGCAATCTTTATTATCTCCTTTAATCAGTTAACACCATACCTGTCAAAACATTAAGGAACAAGCTAGGGACCAAATCTTTTGTCATTTTAGAGCCCCTACCAATGGCCATATACATTATTTTTATCCAGGAAAAATTTCAATTTAACAATCCACCTGTCTACATTTCACAGGATGCTACTTGCAAAAAGGCTTCTAGAATTGGTGTGATTCCCCAGTTTCAGCTGGATTAATTTTCCTTTCATATTATAAAAGCCAAGTTATCACATACAGAATTACTCAGTTTCTGCAAATGCATTAAGACTATCAAAACCAAGGTTAACTTAGAATTACATTGCTTATACCCAGAGACCAATTATCAACTGACCACCTAGCTTTTCCCATTTGTGACCAAGCCCTGCAATTGACAGGTTACAAAATTAATTCCTCTGGTGTTAAGGGTTATTTTCATTCAATTGTCAAATTATAGCAACCTGCAAATGACAACTTTCCAACTTCCTTTCTAGTTTAAGTGGCAGTTAACTTTCAAAACATTAACTAGATGAACCTACACTCAGACCCCAATGGGCTATACCTCCTAGCCAATGTAGCAATGTTCTCATCACCCAACCTTGCCTATTAGATGAGAATTCCTATAAAGTTCATTTCTATTTAAGTGACAGGAAACACCATTACCCTCCAGAATTTTATTTTTCCTAGTCTTTTATTTTTCCTAGAATCTGTATACAATTAACTCTAGCAGGGCAGTACTCAATGCTGTTTAAGCCTCACATTTTAGATTAACTACTTATTATAAATGTGAATGCACATCCTCATAACTGGAAACTAAATGACAGATTTATTCATTTATTTAACCATACAAAATTTTATATGCAACAGGAGCTTCTATACTATAGAATCTGACCTTACAAACTAGCTTACATATAAAATAGTTACTCTTCGCTCATCTGTCCTAATCTAGAAAGTGTTGCACCAATGCTTAAGATGTTATTAAAACAGATGAGTTCTCAACATAAGGTTAACAAACCTGAGGCTCCACCCCAGAAAGAAATACAAACCCATAATTTGAAAATTGTTTTACCAGAAATAGCTTATGAGCAACTCTTACCAAAGTTGTACTATAGGGAATTACAGTGTTGACCAAAAGAAGACACAGGTTTCTCATTAAACTTTTTTAATGGGTCTCAAATTCTGTGACAGATTTTTGGTCAAGTTGTTTTCATTAAAAAGTACTGACTTTAAAAACTAATAACTTAAACTGCCACACACAAAACATATGGTCCACAAAAACATTCTCCTTTCCTTCTGAAAGTTTTACGATGCATTGTTATCATTAACCAGTCTTTTACTATTAAACTTAAATGGCCAATTGAGACAAACAGTTCTGAGACCGTTCTTCCACCACTGATTAAGACTGGGGTGGCAGGTATTGGGGATAATATTCATTTAGCCTTCTGAGCTTTCTGGGCAGACTTGGTGACCTTGCCAGCTCCAGCTGCCTTCTTGTCCACTGCTTTGATGACACCCACAGCAACTGTCTGTCTCATGTCACGCACAGCAAAACGGCCCAGGGGAGGATAATCAGAGAAGCTCTCAACACACATAGGCTTGCCAGGAACCATATCAACGATGGCAGCGTCACCAGATTTCAAGAATTTAGGGCCATCTTCCAGCTTTTTCCCAGAACGACGATCAATCTTCTCCTTCAGCTCAGCAAACTTGCAAGCAATGTGAGCTGTGTGACAATCCAGCACAGGTGCATATCCAGCACTGATTTGGCCTGGATGGTTCAAAATAATCACCTGAGCTGTGAAGCCAGCAGCTTCCGTGGGTGGATCATTTTTGCTGTCACCAGCCACATTGCCACGATGGACATCTTTAACAGACACGTTCTTGACATTGAAGCCCACATTATCCCCAGGAAGGGCTTCACTCAGTGCTTCATGGTGCATTTCTACAGACTTCACTTCAGTTGTTACATTGACTGGAGCAAAGGTAACCACCATGCCAGGTTTGAGAACACCAGTCTCCACACGACCCACAGGGACAGTACCAATACCACCAATTTTATAGACATCCTGGAGAGGCAAACGCAAGGGTTTGTCAGTTGGGCGAGTTGGTGGCAGGATGCAATCCAGAGCTTCAAGCAGGGTAGTTCCACTGGCATTGCCGTCCTTACGGGTGACTTTCCATCCCTTGAACCATGGCATATTAGCACTTGGCTCCAGCATGTTGTCACCATTCCAGCCAGAAATTGGCACAAATGCTACTGTGTCTGGGTTGTAGCCAATTTTCTTAATGTAGGTGCTGACCTCCTTAACAATTTCCTCGTTATCTCTTCTGGCTATAGGGTGGCTCAGTGGAATCCATTTTGTTAACGCCAACAATTAGTTGTTTCACATCCAAGGTGTAAGCCAAAGGGCATGCTCACGGGTCTGGCCGTTCTTGGAGATACCGGCTTCAAATTCACCAACACCAGCAGCAACAATCAGGACAGCACAGTCAGCCTGGGATGTGCCTGTAATCATGTTTTTGATGAAGTCTCTGTGTCCTGGGGCATCAATGATGGTAACATAGTACTTGCTGGTCTCAAATTTCCCACAGGGAGATGTCAATGGTGATACCACGCTCACGTTTAGCTTTCAGTTTGTCCAAGACCCAGGCATATTTGAAGGAGCCCTTTCCCATCTCGGCAGCCTCCTTCTCGAACTTTTCAATTGTTCTCTTGTCGATCCCGCCACATTTGTAGATCAGATGGCCAGTCGTGGTAGACTTCCCTGAATCTACGTGCCCAATGACAACGATGTTGATGTGGGTCTTCTCCTTTCCAATATTGGCTTAGGTTTAACGGTGGTTTTCACGACACCTGTGTCCTGGCGGCAAACCCATTGCGAAAAAGGAAACACTGTTTAAAAATAGAATATTATGGATGCTCGCTGGACCTCCTAAGCAATGGTGGGTGTTTTCCATGTTAAGCTTCATTTAATTCCAAAGAAAATCTACGAGGAATGTGTTGTCAATATTTCCATTTTACCGATGAGGATACTGAGGCAGAGGCAGTAAGAAAGAGAGCAGAGGAACGGATGTTTTCCTTGACACTGTATTTATCGACCCTCAATAAACTTTGTGGAAAAGGGCAGAGTTTATTTAGATTGTTGAAGAAGGAAACTCCATTTCAACTCTCCCTTATCAAAAGAAGAAAGGATGTCTTTTACGTAGATCTACTACGTAACATTCTGGATGTGTCATATGCTGTTTCACTGAATTTAAAAAAAAAAAAGAGCACTCTGAATTTAGAGAGGAGTAAACTGAGGCACGGAGGCATTAGGGAAGTTTCTCATAAGTGACAGAGTTGCTTTATGGAGAGCATATTTGTGGACACCGTAAAATTTTCTGAGGTGGCACAGTCTGTAGATGGTTGACAGAAAAGTTCAATGTCACCTCAATGTGTTAGGGAATAAAAAACCCCAGGATTAGGTATGATGCTTAAATCTCCCAAGCAGAGTCTGTCTTGTTTTTCCTGCTTGCCTGCGTTGAATTCAAAGGAAAAGCTACACAGAAGCTCTAATCGATGTACCCATTTTATAGATGGGGAAACTGAGGCCCAGAGGTGTTCAGGAAGTTACTGCAAAGGGAAAGAGACGCTTTCTGGTGGATGCACAGATCTATAGTTAGTGAACGTTGCGAGACAGTGCGTAGTCTGTCCAGATTATTGGGGAAAAACACGATTTCCACTCATGCTCCAGAAAAAAAAACCAACACCCAGTTAAGTATGTTACTTCGATTGCTAAGCAAAATCATCGGCATTTTAGACGGTCTGCTTCAATGACTTGAAATCAACATCTGCCTGCATATTGTCGTCGCTATTTCGCCATGTATCCTGCTGGAAGGTCAGGCATTTCAGACGTTCCTAGGAAGGGAAAGAGATGATTTCGCTAGCCGTATTTCTATGGACTCAGTAAACTTTGTGGGAAAGGGCATCGTCTATCTAGACTGTGTGGGGGAAAACGTTGATTTCGTTTCTATGAAAAAGAAACCCCAAATGAATTATGTTAGGTAACACTACTGAGCATGTCCTCGGGGTTTTACATGCTCTACTTCATTTAATTACAAAGAACATGTAGGTGGAAGGTGTTATCCACATTCCCATTTTAGAGATGAGGAAACTGAGACTCAGAGACATTTCTGTTGTTACAAGGCAGGGAAATGCATGCTTTCCAGTGAGCGTCTTTATCGATTTAGTAAACTTTGTGGCAGAGGGCATTGTCTGGCTAGATTTTTGGGGGAAACTCCCGATTTCAATACTCTGTATGAAAAACAAACTGAAGCGAGTTGCTTAGATCTTCTAAGCACTGCCCTGGTTCTTTTGCATGCACCTCTTCATTAACCCAAATGAAAATCTACGAGTCAAGGGTTATGAACATTCCCATTGTATATAGGAGGAAACTGAGGCACAGAGGCTTTATGAAAGAAATGTGTGGTGAAAGATGTCGAATTCGTGAGCCTACTTATCTCGACAGAATAAAATGTGTGTATGCGGGCACTATCTATTTTATTTTTGGGAAAAATATCTCATTTGCCATTGTCTTAAAAAGACTCAGCATGTAGCTAACCTGTACTCACCATGTGCCCTGTAGTTTATTTGCTCTGTATCATTTCATGATAAAAAGAACCAGTAAGGTAAAAGAAAATCTACAAGCCAGCTGGATAAAAGTAAAGATTGAAACACTCTCAGAAAATAGAATATTATGAATGCTCGCTAGACCTCCTAAGCAATAGTTGATGTTTTCCATGTTAAGCTTCATTTAATTCCAAAGAAAATCTACGAGGAAGGTGTTGTCAATATTCCCATTTTACCGATGAGGATACTGAGGCACAGGCAGTAAGAAAGAGAGAAGCAGAGGAACGGATGTTTTCTTTGACACTATATTTATTGACCTTCAATAAACTTTGTGGAAAAGGGCAGAGTTTATCTAGATTGTTGGAGAAGGAAACTACATTTCAACTCTCCCTTATCAAAGGAAGAAACGATGTATTTTACATAGATCTACTACGTAACATTGTGAATGTGACATTTGCTCTGTTTCACTTAATTAAAAAAAAAAGCACTCCCAATTTAGAGATGAGCAAACTGAGGCACGGAGGCATTAGGGAAGTTTCTCATAATTGTCAGAGTTGCTTTATGGAGAGCATGTTTGTGGACACCGTAAAATTTTCAGAGGTGGCACAGTCTGTAGATGGCTGGCAGAAAAGTTCAATGTCACCTCAATATGTTAGCGAATAAAAGAAAGCCAACATGAGGTAAGATCTTTTAATCTCCCAAGCAGAGTCTGTCTTGTTTTTCCTGCTGGCCTGTTTTGAACTCAAAGGAAAAGCTACACAGAAGCTCTAATCGATGTACCCATTTTATAGATGAGGAAACTGAGGCCCAGAGGTGCTCCCGAAGTTACTGCAAAGTTAAAGAGACGCTTTCTGGTGAATGCACAGATTTATACTTAGTCAACGTTGCGGGACAGTGCGTTGTCGGTCCAGATTATTGGGAAAAAAACACGATTTCAACTCATGCTCCAGAAAAGAAAAAACAAACACCCTGTTAAGTATGTTACTTCGATTGCTAAGCAAAATCATCGGTGTTTTAGACGGTCTGCTTCAATGACTTGAAGTGAAAATCTGCCTGCAAATTGTCGTCGCTATTTCGCCATGTATCCTACTGGAAGGTCAGGCATTTCAGACCATCCTAGTGAGAGGTTAACAGGCAGGAAGGCCAGGGGTCTCCAAACGGAGGAAATAGCCTGCAAGTGTCAGACATTTTATCTCTCTTAAGCGGCAGGAGGAAACAAAACTGGCGATACTTTTTCCTTCTCTATACAAATTTAAAAGGAGGTTTCTCTTAAAATTCTGTGTTGCTATAATGACACCTAGTTTCACTTAAAGTTAACCATTGCTTTTTCTTATGGAAATGTTTATCTTAAGCTATGTTAATGTGCTATGTATTTGCCCCAAGCTCTGTCTTCAAGTCAGTTCCGCCTTTTGGGCTCAGACCTACCTGATAACCCAATATGTTATACTCCGATATTGTTCCTCTAATTTATGTAAATGAAACTATTTGTATGGTGATCTGCCCTTCTTCAAGATTCAAGTTAATCATTTTATGGCCCAAGATAAACCATTTAGAGCCAAAGTTATCCCAAAATACATCTTATGGGTGAGGGGCCTGGTGCCATTCTAAGTTTTGAGACATTCCTTTCTTTCATTAACAAACTGCTGATGACTATATAACATCCAGCTAAAGACTAGTAGGGGGTACTCTTTCTACCCCCTTCTGATGCCTATGTCAGAAGCTTTCTCTATCTCCTTTATACTTTAATAAAACTTTGTTACACAAAAGCTCTGAGCGATCCAGCCTCGTCTCTGGCCCCGGATTGAATTCTTCTCCTCTGGGGGCCAAGAATCCCGGCGTCGTGATTCAACAACAACCTTTTCACTAGGAAGTGAAAGAGTTGTTTTCCGTTATCTATATTCTCTGGACTTAGTAAACTTTGTGGGAAACGCAGCTCGTCTTTCTAGAATGTGTGGGGGGGGAGAAGAGTTGATTTCGTTTCTATGAAAAAAAAACCCCAAGTGAAGTATGTTAGGTAACTCTGAACTGGGCATGTCCTCAGGTGGGTTTACATGCTGTACTTCATTTAATAACAACGAACATGTAGGTGGAAGGTGTTATCAACATTCCCATTTTAGAGATGAGTAAACTGAGACTCAGAGACTTTTCTGTTGTTACAAGGCAGGGAAATGCATGCTATCCAGGGAGTGTCTTTATCTATTTAGTAAAGTGTGTTGGAAAGGGCATTGTCTGGCTAGATTTTGGGGGAACTACGATTGCAATTCTCTGTATGAAAAACAAATTGCAGCGAGTTGCTTAGATCTTCTAAACACTGCCCTGGTTCTTTTGCATGCACCTCTTCACTTAACCCAAAAGAAAATCTACAAGTCAAGGGTTATGAACATTCCCATTGTATATAGGAGGGAAACTGAGGCGCAGAGGCCTTATGAAAGAAATGAGTGGTGAAAGATGACGAATTCGTGAGCCTATTTATCTCGACAGAATAAAATGTGTTATTGTGGGCACCATCTATTGGATTTTTTGGGGAAAAATATCTCAGTTGCCATTGTCTTAAAAAGACTCAGTATTTATCTTACCTCTACTCAGCATATGCAGCGTCGTAGTTTATTTGCTCTGTTTCATTTCATGATAAAAAAGAACCAGTAAGGTAAAGAAAACCTACAAGCCAGCGGGATAAATGTAAAGATTGAAACACTCTTAGAAAAGAGAATATTATGGATGCTCGCTGGACCTCCTAAGCAATGGTGGGTGTTGTCCATGTTAAGCTTCATTTAATTCCAAGGAAGATCTACGAGGAAGGTGTTGTCACTATTCCCATTTTACCGATGAGGATACTGAGGCACAGGCAGTAAGAAAGAGAAAAGCAGAGAAACGGATGTTTTCTTTGCCACTCTATTTATCGACCCTCAATAAACTTTTTGTCAAAGGGCATAGTTTATGTAAAATGATGTAGAAGGAAACTCCATTTCAACTCTCTCTTATCAAAAGAAGGACTGTCATATCTTCTATTTCAGTATATCTAAAAAAAAAACGCACTCCCAATTTAGAGATGAGTAAACTGAGGCATAGAGGCACTAGGGAAGTTTCTCCTAAGTGACAGTTTTGCTTTATGAAAAGCATATTTGTGGACACCGTAAAATTTGCAGAGGTGGAACATTATGGAGATGGTTGGGAGAATAGTTCAATGTCACCTCAGTGTTTTAGGGAATAAAAGAAAGGCAACATTAGGTACGATACTTAGATCTCCCAAGCAGAGTCTGTCTTGTTTTTCCTCCTTGCCTGCAGTGAATTCAGAGGAAAAGCTACACAGAAGCTCTAATCGAAGTACCCATTTTATAGATGAGGAACCTGAGGCCCAGAGGTGTTCACCAAGTTACTGCAAAGTGAAAGAGTTGCTTTTGGCGAATAGACAGATCTATACTTACTCAACGTTGTGTGACAATGTGTTTTCAGTTCAGATTTTGGGGGAAAAAACACGATTTCAACTCATGCTCCAGAAAAAAACAAACACCCAGTTAAGTATGTTACTTCGATTGCTAAGCAAAATCCTCGGCGTTTAAGACGGTCTCCTTCAATGAATTGAAATCAAAGTCTGCCTGCAAATTGCCGTTCCTATTTCGCCATGTATCCTGCAGGAAGCTCAGGCATTGAAGACGTTCTTAGGAAGTGAAAGAGATGCTTTCGCTAGCCGTATTTCTCTGGACTCAGTAAACTTTGTGGGAAAGGGCATCGTCTATGTAGAATGTGTGGGAGGCGAAAGTTGATTTCGTTTCTATGAAAAAGAAACCCCAAATGAAGTATGTTAGGTAACTCTACAGAGCATGTCCTCAGGGATTTTACATGCTCTACTTCATTTAATTACAAAGAACATGTAGGTGGAAGGTGTTATCAACATTCCCATTTTATTTTTAAATTAAATTTATTTATTTTTTTAATTACAATACTGTATTTGTTTTGCCATACATTGACACGAATCAGCCATAGGTGAACACAATCGCCCAATGCCGAAACATTCCCATTTTAGAGATGAGGAAACTGAGACTCAGAGACTTTTCTGTTGTTACAAGGCAGGGAAATGCATGCTTTCCAGTGAACGTCTTTCTCTATTCAGTAAACTGTGTGGGAAAGGGCATTGTCTGCCTAGATTTTTTGGGAAACTCCCGATTTCAATTCTCTGTATGAAAACAAATTGAAGACAGTTACCTTGATCTTCTAAGCACTGCCCGGATTCTTTTGCATGCACCTCTTCACTTAACCCAAAAGAAAATCTACGAGTCAAGGGTTATGAACATTCCCATTCTATCTAGGAGGAAACTGAGTTGCAGAGGCTTTATGAAAGGAATGAGTGGGTGAAAGATGATGAATTCGTGAGCCTATATATCTCAACAGAATAAAATGTGTGTACTCGGGCACCATCTATTGGATATTTTCGGGAAATTATCTCACTTGCCATTGTCTTAAAAGACTCAGTATGTAACTGACCTCTACTCAGAATGTGCTCCGTAGTTTATTTGCTTTGTTTCATTTCACGATAAAAAGAACCAGAGAAGTAAAAGAAAATCTAGAAGCCAGCGGGATAAAGAGAAGATTGAAACATTCTTTAAAAATAGAATATTATGGATGCTCGCTGGACCTCCTAAGCAATGGTGGGTGTAATCCATGTTAAGCTTCATTTAATTCCAAAGAAAATCTACGAGGAAGGGTTGTCAATATTCCCATTTTACCGATGAGGATACTGAGGCACAGGCAGTAAGAAAGAGAGCAGAGGAACGGATGTTTTCTTTGACACTGTATTTATCGACCCTCAATAAACTTTGTGGAAAAGGGCAGAGTTTATCTAGTTTGTTGGAGAAGGAAACTCCATTTCAACCCTCCCTTATCAAAAGAAGAAATGATGTATTTTACGTAGATCTACTACGTAACATTCTGGATGTGTCATATGCTCTGTTTCACTTAATTAAAAAAAAATGAGCACTCCCAATATAGAGATGAGCAAACTGAGGCACGGAGGCTTTAGGGAAGTTTCTCATAATTGACAGAGTTACTTTATGGAGAGCATATTTGTGGACACCGTAAAATCTGCAGATGTGGCACCGTCTGTAGATGGCTGGCAGGATAGTTCAATGTCACCTCAATGTGTTAGCGAATAAAAGAAAGCCAACATGAGGTAAGATCCTTTAATCTCCCAAGAAGAGTCTGTCTTGTTTTTCCTGCTTGCCTGCAGTAAATTCAAAGAAAAGCTACACAGAAGCTCTAATCGATGTACCCATTTTATAGATGAGGAAACTGAGGCCCAGAGGTGTTCCCGAAGTTACTGCAAAGTGAAAGAGACGCTTTCTGGCGAATGCACAGATCTATACTTAGTCAACGTTTCGGGACAGTGCGTTGTCGGTCCAAATTATTGGGGAAAAAACAAGATATCAACTCATGCTCCAGAAAAAAAAAAAAAAAAACACACCCAGTTAAGTATGTTACTTCGATTGCTAAGCAAAATCCTCGGCATTTTAGACGATCTGCTTCAATGAATTGAAATTAAGATCTTCCTGCAAATTGTCGTCGCTATTTCGCCCGTATCCTGCTGGAAGTTTAGGCATTTAAGACGTTCCTAGGAAAGGAAAGAGTTGCCCTCGCTAGCCATATCTCTCTGGACTTAGTAAACTTTGTGGGAAAGAGAATCGTCTATCTAGAATATGGGTGCGGGGGAGTTGATTTCATGTCTATGAAAAAAGAAACCCCAAATGAAGTATGTTAGGTAACTCCACTGAGCATGTCCTCGGGGTTTTACATGCTCTACTTCTTTTAATTACAAAGAACATGTAGGTGGAAGGTGTTATCACCATTCCCATTTTAGAGATGAGGAAACTGAGACTCAGAGACATTTCTGTTGTTACAAGGCAGGAAAATGCATGCTTTCCAGTGAGAGTCTTTATCTATTTAGTTAACTGTGTAGGAGAGGGCATTGTCTGGCTAGATTCTTCGGGGAAACTCCCGATTTCAATGCTCTGTATGAAAAACAAAGTGAAGCGAGTTGCTTAGATCTTCTAAGCACTGCCCTGGTTCTTTTGCATGCACCTCTTCATTCACCCAAGTGAAAATCTACCAGTAAAGGGTTATCAACATTCCCATTGTATATAGGAGGAAACTGAGGCGCAGAGGCCTTATGAAAGAAATGAGTGGTGAAAGATGACGAATTCGTGAGCCTATTTATCTCGACAGAATAAAATGTGTGTATGCGGGCACAATCTATTGGACTTTTTTGGAAAAATATCTCAGTTGCCATTGTCTTAAAAAGACTCAGTATTTATCTTACCTCTACTCAGCATATGCAGCGTCGTAGTTTATTTGCTCTGTTTCATTTCATGATAAAAAAGAACCAGTAAGGTAAAAGAAAACCTACAAGCCAGCGGGATAAATGTAAAGATTGAAACACTCTTAGAAAAGAGAATATTATGGATGCTCGCTGGACCTCCTAAGCAATGGTGGGTGTTGTCCATGTTAAGCTTCATTTAATTCCAAGGAAGATCTACGAGGAAGGTGTTGTCACTATTCCCATTTTACCGATGAGGATACTGAGGCACAGGCAGTAAGAAAGAGAAAAGCAGAGAAACGGATGTTTTCTTTGCCACTCTATTTATCGACCCTCAATAAACTTTTTGTCAAAGGGCATAGTTTATGTAAAATGATGTAGAAGGAAACTCCATTTCAACTCTCTCTTATCAAAAGAAGAAACAAAGTATTTTACTTAGATCTACTACGTAAACATCCTGCATGTGTCATATCTTCTATTTCAGTATATCTAAAAAAAAAAAAGCACTCCCAATTTAGAGATGAGTAAACTGAGGCATAGAGGCACTAGGGAAGTTTCTCCTAAGTGACAGTTTTGCTTTATGAAAAGCATATTTGTGGACACCGTAAAATTTGCAGAGGTGGAACATTATGGAGATGGTTGGGAGAATAGTTCAATGTCACCTCAGTGTTTTAGGGAATAAAAGAAAAGGCAACATTAGGTACGATACTTAGATCTCCCAAGCAGAGTCTGTCTTGTTTTTCCTCCTTGCCTGCAGTGAATTCAGAGGAAAAGCTACACAGAAGCTCTAATCGAAGTACCCATTTTATAGATGAGGAACCTGAGGCCCAGAGGTGTTCACCAAGTTACTGCAAAGTGAAAGAGTTGCTTTTTGGCGAATAGACAGATCTATACTTACTCAACGTTGTGTGACAATGTGTTTTCAGTTCAGATTTTGGGGAAAAAACACGATTTCAACTCATGCTCCAGAAAAAAAACAAACACCCAGTTAAGTATGTTACTTCGATTGCTAAGCAAAATCCTCGGCGTTTAAGACGGTCTCCTTCAACGAATTGAAATCAAAGTCTGCCTGCAAATTGCCGTTCCTATTTCGCCATGTATCCTGCAGGAAGCTCAGGCATTGAAGACGTTCTTAGGAAGTGAAAGAGATGCTTTCGCTAGCCGTATTTCTCTGGACTCAGTAAACTTTGTGGGAAAGGGCATCGTCTATGTAGAATGTGTGGGAGGCGAAAGTTGATTTCGTTTCTATGAAAAAGAAACCCCAAATGAAGTATGTTAGGTAACTCTACAGAGCATGTCCTCAGGGATTTACATGCTCTACTTCATTTAATTACAAAGAACATGTAGGTGGAAGGTGTTATCAACATTCCCATTTTATTTTTAAATTAAATTTATTTATTTTTTAATTACAATACTGTATTTGTTTTGCCATACATTGACACGAATCAGCCATAGGTGAACACAATCGCCCAATGCCAGAAACATTCCCATTTTAGAGATGAGGAAACTGAGACTCAGAGACTTTTCTGTTGTTACAAGGCAGGGAAATGCATGCTTTCCAGTGAACGTCTTTCTCTATTCAGTAAACTGTGTGGGAAAGGGCATTGTCTGCCTAGATTTTTTGGAAACTCCCGATTTCAATTCTCTGTATGAAAACAAATTGAAGACAGTTACCTTGATCTTCTAAGCACTGCCCGGATTCTTTTGCATGCACCTCTTCACTTAACCCAAAAGAAAATCTACGAGTCAAGGGTTATGAACATTCCCATTCTATCTAGGAGGAAACTGAGTTGCAGAGGCTTTATGAAAGGAATGAGTGGGTGAAAGATGATGAATTCGTGAGCCTATATATCTCAACAGAATAAAATGTGTGTACTCGGGCACCATCTATTGGATATTTTCGGGAAATTATCTCACTTGCCATTGTCTTAAAAGACTCAGTATGTAACTGACCTCTACTCAGAATGTGCTCCGTAGTTTATTTGCTTTGTTTCATTTCACGATAAAAAGAACCAGAGAAGTAAAAGAAAATCTAGAAGCCAGCGGGATAAAAGAGAAGATTGAAACATTCTTTAAAAATAGAATATTATGGATGCTCGCTGGACCTCCTAAGCAATGGTGGGTGTAATCCATGTTAAGCTTCATTTAATTCCAAAGAAAATCTACGAGGAAGGGGTTGTCAATATTCCCATTTTACCGATGAGGATACTGAGGCACAGGCAGTAAGAAAGAGAGCAGAGGAACGGATGTTTTCTTTGACACTGTATTTATCGACCCTCAATAAACTTTGTGGAAAAGGGCAGAGTTTATCTAGTTTGTTGGAGAAGGAAACTCCATTTCAACCCTCCCTTATCAAAAGAAGAAATGATGTATTTTACGTAGATCTACTACGTAACATTCTGGATGTGTCATATGCTCTGTTTCACTTAATTAAAAAAAAAGAGCACTCCCAATATAGAGATGAGCAAACTGAGGCACGGAGGCTTTAGGGAAGTTTCTCATAATTGACAGAGTTACTTTATGGAGAGCATATTTGTGGACACCGTAAAATCTGCAGATGTGGCACCGTCTGTAGATGGCTGGCAGGATAGTTCAATGTCACCTCAATGTGTTAGCGAATAAAAGAAAGCCAACATGAGGTAAGATCCTTTAATCTCCCAAGAAGAGTCTGTCTTGTTTTTCCTGCTTGCCTGCAGTAAATTCAAAGAAAAGCTACACAGAAGCTCTAATCGATGTACCCATTTTATAGATGAGGAAACTGAGGCCCAGAGGTGTTCCCGAAGTTACTGCAAAGTGAAAGAGACGCTTTCTGGCGAATGCACAGATCTATACTTAGTCAACGTTTCGGGACAGTGCGTTGTCGGTCGAAATTATTGGGGAAAAAACAAGATATCAACTCATGCTCCAGAAAAAAAAAAACAAAAAACACACCCAGTTAAGTATGTTACTTCGATTGCTAAGCAAAATCCTCGGCATTTTAGACGATCTGCTTCAATGAATTGAAATTAAGATCTTCCTGCAAATTGTCGTCGCTATTTCGCCCGGTATCCTGCTGGAAGTTTAGGCATTTAAGACGTTCCTAGGAAAGGAAAGAGTTGCCCTCGCTAGCCATATCTCTCTGGACTTAGTAAACTTTGTGGGAAAGAGAATCGTCTATCTAGAATATGGGTGCGGGGGGAGTTGATTTCATGTCTATGAAAAAGAAACCCCAAATGAAGTATGTTAGGTAACTCCACTGAGCATGTCCTCGGGGTTTTACATGCTCTACTTCTTTTAATTACAAAGAACATGTAGGTGGAAGGTGTTATCACCATTCCCATTTTAGAGATGAGGAAACTGAGACTCAGAGACATTTCTGTTGTTACAAGGCAGGAAAATGCATGCTTTCCAGTGAGAGTCTTTATCTATTTAGTTAACTGTGTAGGAGAGGGCATTGTCTGGCTAGATTCTTCAGGGGAAACTCCCGATTTCAATGCTCTGTATGAAAAACAAAGTGAAGCGAGTTGCTTAGATCTTCTAAGCACTGCCCTGGTTCTTTTGCATGCACCTCTTCATTCACCCAAGTGAAAATCTACGAGTAAAGGGTTATCAACATTCCCATTGTATATAGGAGGAAACTGAGGCGCAGAGGCCTTATGAAAGAAATGAGTGGTGAAAGATGACGAATTCGTGAGCCTATTTATCTCGACAGAATAAAATGTGTGTATGCGGGCACAATCTATTGGACTTTTTTGGAAAAATATCTCAGTTGCCATTGTCTTAAAAAGACTCAGTATTTATCTTACCTCTACTCAGCATATGCAGCGTCGTAGTTTATTTGCTCTGTTTCATTTCATGATAAAAACAGAACCAGTAAGGTAAAAGAAAACCTACAAGCCAGCGGGATAAATGTAAAGATTGAAACACTCTTAGAAAAGGAATATTATGGATGCTCGCTGGACCTCCTAAGCAATGGTGGGTGTTGTCCATGTTAAGCTTCATTTAATTCCAAGGAAGATCTACGAGGAAGGTGTTGTCACTATTCCCATTTTACCGATGAGGATACTGAGGCACAGGCAGTAAGAAAGAAAAGCAGAGAAACGGATGTTTTCTTTGCCACTCTATTTATCGACCCTCAATAAACTTTTTGTCAAAGGGCATAGTTTATGTAAAATGATGTAGAAGGAAACTCCATTTCAACTCTCTCTTATCAAAAGAAGAAACAAAGTATTTTACTTAGATCTACTACGTAAACATCCTGCATGTGTCATATCTTCTATTTCAGTATATCTAAAAAAAAAACGCACTCCCAATTTAGAGATGAGTAAACTGAGGCATAGAGGCACTAGGGAAGTTTCTCCTAAGTGACAGTTTTGCTTTATGAAAAGCATATTTGTGGACACCGTAAAATTTGCAGAGGGTGGAACATTATGGAGATGGTTGGGAGAATAGTTCAATGTCACCTCAGTGTTTTAGGGAATAAAAGAAAGGCAACATTAGGTACGATACTTAGATCTCCCAAGCAGAGTCTGTCTTGTTTTCCTCCTTGCCTGCAGTGAATTCAGAGGAAAAGCTACACAGAAGCTCTAATCGAAGTACCCATTTTATAGATGAGGAACCTGAGGCCCAGAGGTGTTCACCAAGTTACTGCAAAGTGAAAGAGTTGCTTTTTGGCGAATAGACAGATCTATACTTACTCAACGTTGTGTGACAATGTGTTTTCAGTTCAGATTTTTGGGAAAAACCACGATTTCAACTCATGCTCCAGAAAAAAAACAAACACCCAGTTAAGTATGTTACTTCGATTGCTAAGCAAAATCCTCGGCGTTTAAGACGGTCTCCTTCAACGAATTGAAATCAAAGTCTGCCTGCAAATTGCCGTTCCTATTTCGCCATGTATCCTGCAGGAAGCTCAGGCATTGAAGACGTTCTTAGGAAGTGAAAGAGATGCTTTCGCTAGCCGTATTTCTCTGGACTCAGTAAACTTTGTGGGAAAGGGCATCGTCTATGTAGAATGTGTGGGAGGCGAAAGTTGATTTCGTTTCTATGAAAAAGAAACCCCAAATGAAGTATGTTAGGTAACTCTACAGAGCATGTCCTCAGGGGTTTACATGCTCTACTTCATTTAATTACAAAGAACATGTAGGTGGAAGGTGTTATCAACATTCCCATTTTATTTTTAAATTAAATTTATTTATTTTTTAATTACAATACTGTGTTGTTTTGCCATACATTGACACGAATCAGCCATAGGTGCAACACAATCCCCAATGCTACATTCCCATTTTAGAGATGAGGAAACTGAGACTCAGAGACTTTTCTGTTGTTACAAGGCAGGGAAATGCATGCTTTCCAGTGAACGTCTTTCTCTATTCAGTAAACTGTGTGGGAAAGGGCATTGTCTGCCTAGATTTTTTGGAAACTCCCGATTTCAATTCTCTGTATGAAAACAAATTGAAGACAGTTACCTTGATCTTCTAAGCACTGCCCGGATTCTTTTGCATGCACCTCTTCACTTAACCCAAAAGAAAATCTACGAGTCAAGGGTTATGAACATTCCCATTCTATCTAGGAGGAAACTGAGTTGCAGAGGCTTTATGAAAGGAATGAGTGGGTGAAAGATGATGAATTCGTGAGCCTATATATCTCAACAGAATAAAATGTGTGTACTCGGGCACCATCTATTGGATATTTTCGGGAAATTATCTCACTTGCCATTGTCTTAAAAAGACTCAGTATGTAACTGACCTCTACTCAGAATGTGCTCCGTAGTTTATTTGCTTTGTTTCATTTCACGATAAAAAGAACCAGGAAGTAAAAGAAAATCTAGAAGCCAGCGGGATAAAAGAAAGATTGAAACATTCTTTAAAAAATAGAATATTATGGATGCTCGCTGGACCTCCTAAGCAATGGTGGGTGTAATCCATGTTAAGCTTCATTTAATTCCAAAGAAAATCTACGAGGAAGGGGTTTGTCAATATTCCCATTTTACCGATGAGGATACTGAGGCACAGGCAGTAAGAAAGAGAGCAGAGGAACGGATGTTTTCTTTGACACTGTATTTATCGACCCTCAATAAACTTTGTGGAAAAGGGCAGAGTTTATCTAGTTTGTTGGAGAAGGAAACTCCATTTCAGCCCTCCCTTATCAAAAGAAGAAATGATGTATTTTACGTAGATCTACTACGTAACATTCTGGATGTGTCATATGCTCTGTTTCACTTAATTAAAAAAAATGAGCACTCCCAATATAGAGATGAGCAAACTGAGGCACGGAGGCTTTAGGGAAGTTTCTCATAATTGACAGAGTTACTTTATGGAGAGCATATTTGTGGACACCGTAAAATCTGCAGATGTGGCACCGTCTGTAGATGGCTGGCAGGATAGTTCAATGTCACCTCAATGTGTTAGCGAATAAAAAAAAGCCAACATGAGGTAAGATCCTTTAATCTCCCAAGAAGAGTCTGTCTTGTTTTTCCTGCTTGCCTGCAGTAAATTCAAAGGAAAAGCTACACAGAAGCTCTAATCGATGTACCCATTTTATAGATGAGGAAACTGAGGCCCAGAGGTGTTCCAGGAGTTACTGCAAAGTGAAAGAGACGCTTTCTGGCGGAATGCACAGATCTATACTTAGTCAACGTTTCGGGACAGTGCGTTGTCGGTCCAGATTATTGGGGGGAAAAACAAGATATCAACTCATGCTCCAGAAAAAAAAACAACACAAAACACACCCAGTTAAGTATGTTACTTCGATTGCTAAGCAAAATCCTCGGCATTTTAGGCGGTCTGCTTCAATGAATTGAAATTAAGATCTTCCTGCAAATTGTCGTCACTATTTCGCCCGGTATCCTGCTGGAAGTTTAGGCATTTAAGACGTTCCTAGGAAAGGAAAGAGAGTTGCCCTCGCTAGCCATATCTCTCTGGACTTAGTAAACTTTGTGGGAAAGAGAATCGTCTATCTAGAATATGGGTGAGGGGGAGTTGATTTCATGTCTATGAAAAAAGAAACCCCAAATGAAGTATGTTAGGTAACTCCACTGAGCATGTCCTCGGGGTTTTACATGCTCTACTTCTTTTAATTACAAAGAACATGTAGGTGGAAGGTGTTATCACCATTCCCATTTTAGAGATGAGGAAACTGAGACTCAGAGACATTTCTGTTGTTACAAGGCAGGGAAAATGCATGCTTTCCAGTGAGAGTCTTTATCTATTTAGTTAACTGTGTAGGAGAAGGGCATTGTCTGGCTAGATTCTTGGGGGAAACTCCCGATTTCAATGCTCTGTATGAAAAACAAAGTGAAGCGAGTTGCTTAGATCTTCTAAGCACTGCCCTAGTTCTTTTGCATGCACCTCTTCATTCACCCAAGTGAAAATCTACGAGTAAAGGGTTATCAACATTCCCATTGTATATAGGAGGAAACTGAGGCGCAGAGGCCTTATGAAAGAAATGAGTGGTGAAAGATGACGAATTCGTGAGCCTATTTATCTCGACAGAATAAAATGTGTGTATGCGGGCACAATCTATTGGACTTTTTTGGAAAAATATCTCAGTTGCCATTGTCTTAAAAAGACTCAGTATTTATCTTACCTCTACTCAGCATATGCAGCGTCGTAGTTTATTTGCTCTGTTTCATTTCATGATAAAAAAGAACCAGTAAGGTAAAAGAAAACCTACAAGCCAGCGGGATAAATGTAAAGATTGAAACACTCTTAGAAAAGAGAATATTATGGATGCTCGCTGGACCTCCTAAGCAATGGTGGGTGTTGTCCATGTTAAGCTTCATTTAATTCCAAGGAAGATCTACGAGGAAGGTGTTGTCACTATTCCCATTTTACCGATGAGGATACTGAGGCACAGGCAGTAAGAAGAGAAAAGCAGAGAAACGGATGTTTTCTTTGCCACTCTATTTATCGACCCTCAATAAACTTTTTGTAAAGGGCATAGTTTATGTAGAATGATGTAGAAGGAAACTCCATTTCAACTCTCTCTTATCAAAGAAGAAACAAAGTATTTTACTTAGATCTACTACGTAAACATCCTGCATGTGTCATATCTTCTATTTCAGTATATCTAAAAAAAAAACACACTCCCCAATTTAGAGATGAGTAAACTGAGGCATAGAGGCACTAGGGAAGTTTCTCTAAGTGACAGTTTTGCTTTATGAAAAGCATATTTGTGGACACCGTAAAATTTGCAGAGGTGGAACATTATGGAGATGGTTGGGAGGATAGTTCAATGTCACCTCAGTGTTTTAGGGAATAAAAGAAAGCCAACATTAGGTACGATCCTTAGATCTCCCAAGCAGAGTCTGTCTTGTTTTTCCTCCTTGCCTGCAGTGAATTCAAAGGAAAAGCTACACAGAAGCTCTAATCGATGTACCCATTTTATAGATGAGGAACCTGAGGCCCAGAGGTGTTCACCAAGTTACTGCAAAGTGAAAGAGTTGCTTTTTGGCGAATAGACAGATCTATACTTACTCAACGTTGTGTGACAATGTGTTTTCAGTTCAGATTTTTGGGAAAAAACACGATTTCAACTCATGCTCCAGAAAAAAAACAAACACCCAGTTAAGTATGTTACTTCGATTGCTAAGCAAAATCCTCGGCGTTTAAGACGGTCTCCTTCAACGAATTGAAATCAAAATCTGCCTGCAAATTGCCGTTCCTATTTCGCCATGTATCCTGCAGGAAGCTCAGGCATTTAAGACGTTCTTAGGAAGTGAAAGAGATGCTTTCGCTAGCCATATTTCTCTGGACTCAGTAAACTTTGTGGGAAAGGGCATCGTCTATGTAGAATGTGTGGGGGGGGAAGTTGATTTCGTTTCTATGAAAAAGAAACCCCCAAATGAAGTATGTTAGGTAACTCTACAGAGCATGTCCTCAGGGATTTTACATGCTATTTATTTAAATAAAAAAAACATGTGGGTGGGGGGTGTTTCAACATTCCCTTTTATTTCTTTAATTTATTTTTTATTACAATGAACATGTAGGTGGAAGGTGTTATCCAAACATTCCCATTTTAGAGATGAGGAAACTGAGACTCAGAGACATTTCTGTTGTTACAAGGCAGGGAAATGCATGCTTTCCAGTGAACGTCTTTCTCTATTCAGTAAACTGTGTGGGAGAGGGCATTGTCTGCCTAGATTTTTTGGAAACTCCGATTTCAATTCTCTGTATGAAAACAAATTGAAGACAGTTACCTTGATCTTCTAAGCACTGCCCTGGTTCTTTTGCATGCACCTCTTCACTTAACCCAAAGAAAATCTACGAGTCAAGGGTTATGAACATTCCCATTCTATCTAGGGAGGAAACTGAGTTGCAGAGGCTTTATGAAAGAAATGAGTGGGTGAAAGATGATGAATTCGTGAGCCTATATATCTCAACAGAATAAAATGTGTGTACTCGGGCACCATCTATTGGATATTTTTTGGAAAATATCTCACTTGCCATTGTCTTAAAAAGACTCAGTATGTAACTTACCTCTACTCAGAATGTGCTCCGTAGTTTATTTGCTTTGTTTCATTTCACGATAAAAAAACCAGAGAGGTAAAAGAAAATCTAGAAGCCAGCGGGATAAAAGAAAGATTGAAACATTCTTAAAAAATAGAATATTATGGATGCTCGCTGGACCTCCTAAGCAATGGTGGGTGTTTTCCATGTTAAGCTTCATTTAATTCCAAAGAAAATCTACGAGGAAGGGGTTGTCAATATTCCCATTTTCCCGATGAGGATACTGAGGCACAGGCAGTAAGAAAGAGAGCAGAGGAACGGATGTTTTCTTTGACACTGTATTTATCGACCCTCAATAAACTTTGTGGAAAAGGGCAGAGTTTATCTAGTTTGTTGGAGAAGGAAACTCCATTTCAGCCCTCCCTTATCAAAAGAAGAAATGATGTATTTTACGTAGATCTACTACGTAACATTCTGGATGTGTCATATGCTCTGTTTCACTTAATTAAAAAAAAAAGAGCACTCCCAATTTAGAGATGAGCAAACTGAGGCACGGAGGCTTTAGGGAAGTTTCTCATAATTGTCAGAGTTGCTTTATGGAGAGCATATTTGTGGACACCGTAAAATTTTCAGAGGTGGCACCGTCTGTAGATGGCTGGCAGAAAAGTTCAATGTCACCTCAATGTGTTAGGGAATAAAAAAAGCCAACATGAGGTAAGATCCTTTAATCTCCCAAGCAGAGTCTGTCTTGTTTTTCCTGCTTGCCTGCATTGAATTCAAAGGAAAAGCTACCCAGAAGCTCTAATCGATGTACCCATTTTATAGATGAGGAAACTGAGGCCCAGAGGTGTTCCCGAAGTTACTGCAAAGTGAAAGAGACGCTTTCTGGCGAATGCACAGATCTATACTTAGTCAACGTTTCGGGACAGTGCGTTGTCGGTCAGGAGATTATTGGGAAAAACACAGATTTCAACTCATGCTCCAGAAAAAAAAAACAAAACACACCCCCAGTTAAGTATGTTACTTCGATTGCTAAGCAAAATCCTCGGCATTTTAGACGGTCTGCTTCAATGAATTGAAATCAACATCTTCCTGCAAATTGTCGTCGCTATTTCGCCATGTATCCTGCTGGAAGTTTAGGCATTTAAGACGTTCCTAGGAAGGGAAAGAGTTGCCCTTTCGCTAGCCATATTTCTCTGGACTTAGTAAACTTTGTGGGAAAGGGAATCGTCTATCTAGAATATGGGTGGGGGGGGGAGTTGATTTCATTTCTATGAAAAAGAAACCCCAAATGAAGTATGTTAGGTAACTCTACTGAGCATGTCCTCGGGGTTTTACATGCTCTACTTCTTTTAATTACAAAGAACATGTAGGTGGAAGGTGTTATCACCATTCCCATTTTAGAGATAGAGGAAACTGAGACTCAGAGACATTTCTGTTGTTACAAGGCAGGGAAATGCATGCTTTCCAGTGAGCGTCTTTATCTATTTAGTTAACTGTGTGGGAGAGGGCATTGTCTGGCTAGATTCTTGGGGAAACTCCCGATTTCAATTCTCTGTATGAAAAACAAAGTGAAGCCAGTTGCTTAGATCTTCTAAGCACTGCCCTGGTTCTTTTGCATGCACCTCTTCATTCACCCAAATGAAAATCTACGAGTAAAGGGTTATGAACATTCCCATTGTATATAGGAGGAAACTGAGGCGCAGAGGCTTTATGAAAGAAATGAGTGGTGAAAGATGACGAATTCGTGAGCCTATTTATCTCGACAGAATAAAATGTGTGTATGCGGGCACCATCTATTGGACTTTTTTGGGAAAAATATCTCACTTGCCATTGTCTTAAAAAGACTCAGTATGTAACTTACCTCTACTCAGCATGTGCCGTCGTAGTTTATTTGCTCTGTTTCATTTCATGATAAAAAAGAACCAGTAAGGTAAAAGAAAATCTACAAGCCAGCGGGATAAATGTAAAGATTGAAACACTCTTAGAAAATAGAATATTATGGATGCTCGCTGGACCTCCTAAGCAATGGTGGGTGTTTTCCATGTTAAGCTTCATTTAATTCCAAAGAAAATCTACGAGGAAGGTGTTGTCACTATTCCCATTTTCCCGATGAGGATACTGAGGCACAGGCAGTAAGAAAGAGAAAGCAGAGAAACGGATGTTTTCTTTGACACTGTATTTATCGACCCTCAATAAACTTTGTGGAAAAGGGCAGAGTTTATCTAGATTGTTGGAGAAGGAAACTCCATTTCAACTCTCTCTTATCAAAAGAAGAAATGATGTATTTTACGTAGATCTACTACGTAACATTCTGGATGTGTCATATGCTCTGTTTCACTTAATTAAAAAAAAAAGAGCACTCCCAATTTAGAGATGAGCAAACTGAGGCACGGAGGCATTAGGGAAGTTTCTCATAATTGTCAGAGTTGCTTTATGGAGAGCATATTTGTGGACACCGTAAAATTTGCAGAGGTGGCACCGTCTGTAGATGGTTGGCAGAAAAGTTCAATGTCACCTCAATGTGTTAGGGAATAAAAGAAAGCCAACATGAGGTAAGATCCTTTAATCTCCCAAGCAGAGTCTGTCTTGTTTTTCCTGCTTGCCTGCAGTGAATTCAAAGGAAAAGCTACACAGAAGCTCTAATCGATGTACCCATTTTATAGATGAGGAAACTGAGGCCCAGAGGTGTTCCACGAAGTTACTGCAAAGTGAAAGAGACGCTTTCTGGCGAATGCACAGATCTATACTTAGTCAACGTTGTGGGACAGTGCGTTGTCGGTCCAGATTATTGGGGAAAAAACACGATTTCAACTCATGCTCCAGAAAAAAAAAAAAAAAACACCCAGTTAAGTATGTTACTTCGATTGCTAAGCAAAATCCTCGGCGTTTTAGACGGTCTGCTTCAATGACTTGAAATGAAAATCTGCCTGCAAATTGTCGTCGCTATTTCGCCATGTATCCTACTGGAAGGTCAGGCATTTAAGACGTTCCTAGGAAGTGAAAGAGATGCTTTCGCTAGCCGTATTTCTCTGGACTTAGTAAACTTTGTGGGAAAGGGCATCGTCTATCTAGAATGTGTGGGGGGGAAGTTGATTTCCTTTCTATGAAAAAGAAAAAACCCCAAATGAAGTATGTTAGGTAACTCTACTGAGCATGTCCTCGGGGTTTTACATGCTGTACTTCATTTAATTACAAAGAACATGTAGGTGGAAGGTGTTATCAACATTCCCATTTTAGAGATGAGGAAACTGAGACTCAGAGACATTTCTGTTGTTACAAGGCAGGGAAATGCATGCTTTCCAGTGAGCGTCTTTATCTATTTAGTAAACTGTGTGGGAAAGGGCATTGTCTGCCTAGATTTTTGGGGAAACTCCGATTTCAATTCTCTGTATGAAAAACAAATTGAAGACTGTTACCTTGATCTTCTAAGCACTGCCTGGGTTCTTTTGCATGCACCTCTTCACTTAACCCAAGGGAAAATCTACGAGTCAAGGGTTATGAACATTCCCATTCTATCTAGGAGGAAACTGAGTTGCAGAGGCTTTATGAAAGGAATGAGTGGGTGAAAGATGAGTAATTCGTGAGCCTATTTATCTCAACAGAATAAAATGTGTGTATTCGGGCACCATCTATTGGATCTTTTGGAAAATTATCTCACTTGCCATTGTCTTAAAAAGACTCAGTATGTAACTTACCTCTACTCAGAATGTGCTGCGTAGTTTATTTGCTCTGTTTCATTTCATGATAAAAAAGAACCAGGCAGGTAAAAGAAAATCTACAAGCCAGCGGGATAAAAGTGAAGATTGAAACACTCTTTAAAAATAGAATATTATGGATGCTCGCTGGACCTCCTAAGCAATGGTGGGTGTTTTCCATGTTAAGCTTCATTTAATTCCAAAGAAAATCTACGAGGAAGGTGTTGTCAATATTCCCATTTTCCCGATGAGGATACTGAGGCACAGGCAGTAAGAAAGAGAGCAGAGGAACGGATGTTTTCTTTGACACTGTATTTATCGACCCTCAATAAACTTTGTGGAAAAGGGCAGAGTTTATCTAGATTGTTGGAGAAGGAAACTCCATTTCAACTCTCTCTTATCAAAAGAAGAAACGATGTATTTTACGTAGATCTCCTACGTAACATTCTGGATGTGTCATATGCTCTGTTTCACTTAATTAAAAAAAAAGAGCACTCCCAATTTAGAGATGAGTAAACTGAGGCACGGAGGCATTAGGGAAGTTTCTCATAATTGACAGAGTTGCTTTATGGAGAGCATATTTGTGGACACCGTAAAATTTTCAGAGGTGGCACAGTCTGTAGATGGTTGGCAGAAAAGTTCAATGTCACCTCAATGTGTTAGGGAATTAAAGAAAGCCAACATTAGGTAAGATCCTTTAATCTCCCAAGCAGAGTCTGTCTTGTTTTTCCTGCTTGCCTGCATTGAATTCAAAGGAAAAGCTACACAGAAGCTCTAATCGATGTACCCATTTTATAGATGAGGAAACTGAGGCCCAGAGGTGTTCACGAAGTTACTGCAAAGTGAAAGAGACGCTTTCTGGCGAATGCACAGATCTATACTTTGTCAACGTTGAGGGACAGTGCGTTGTCGGTCCAGATTATTGGGGAAAAACACGATTTCAACTCATGCTCCAGAAAAAAAAAAAAAAAACACCCAGTTAAGTATGTTACTTCGATTGCTAAGCAAAATCCTCGGCATTTTAGACGGTCTGCTTCAATGAATTGAAATCAACATCTGCCTGCAAATTGTCGTCGCTATTTCGCCATGTATCCTGCTGGAAGCTCAGGCATTTAAGACGTTCCTAGGAAGTGAAAGAGATGCTTTCGCTAGCCGTATTTCTCTGGACTTAGTAAACTTTGTGGGAAAGGGCATCGTCTATCTAGAATGTGTGGGGGGAGTTGATTTCGTTTCTATGAAAAAGAAACCCCAAATGAAGTATGTTAGGTAACTCTACTGAGCATGTCCTCAGGGTTTTACATGCTCTACTTCATTTAATTACAAAGAACATGTAGGTGGAAGGTGTTATCAACATTCCCATTTTAGAGATGAGGAAACTGAGACTCAGAGACTTTTCTGTTGTTACAAGGCAGGGAAATGCATGCTTTCCAGTGAGCGTCTTTATCTATTTAGTAAACTGTGTGGGAAAGGGCATTGTCTGGCTAGATTGTTGGGGGAAACTCCCGATTTCAATTCTCTGTATGAAAAACAAATTGAAGCCAGTTACCTTGATCTTCTAAGCACTGCCCTGGTTCTTTTGCATGCACCTCTTCACTTAACCCAAAAGAAAATCTACGAGTAAAGGGTTATGAACATTCCCATTCTATATAGGAGGAAACTGAGGTGCAGTGGCTTTATGAAAGAAATGAGTGGGTGAAAGATGACGAATTCGTGAGCCTATTTATCTCAACAGAATAAAATGTGTGTATGCGGGCACCATCTATTGGATCTTTTGGGAAATATATCTCACTTGCCATTGTCTTAAAAAGACTCAGTATGTAACTTACCTCTACTCAGAATGTGCTGCGTAGTTTATTTGCTCTGTTTCATTTCACGATAAAAAAGAACCAGGCAGGTAAAAGAAAATCTACAAGCCAGCGGGATAAAAGTAAAGATTGAAACACTCTTTAAAAATAGAATATTATGGATGCTCGCTGGACCTCCTAAGCAATGGTGGGTGTTGTCCATGTTAAGCTTCATTTAATTCCAAAGAAAATCTACGAGGAAGGTGTTGTCAATATTCCCATTTTACCGATGAGGATACTGAGGCACAGGCAGTAAGAAAGAGAAGCAGAGGAACGGATGTTTTCTTTGACACTGTATTTATCGACCCTCAATAAACTTTGTGGAAAAGGGCAGAGTTTATCTAGATTGTTGGAGAAGGAAACTCCATTTCAACTCTCCCTTATCAAAAGAAGAAATGTTGTATTTTACGTAGATCTACTACGTAACATTCTGGATGTGTCATATGCTCTGTTTCACTTAATTAAAAAAAAAAAAAAGCACTCCCAATTTAGAGATGAGCAAACTGAGGCACGGAGGCATTAGGGAAGTTTCTCATAATTGACAGAGTTGCTTTATGGAGAGCATATTTGTGGACACTGTAAAATTTTCAGAGGTGGCACAGTCTGTAGATGGTTGGCAGAAAAGTTCAATGTCACCTCAATGTGTTAGGGAATAAAAGAAAGCCAACATTAGGTAAGATCCTTTAATCTCCCAAGCAGAGTCTGTCTTGTTTTTCCTGCTTGCCTGCATTGAATTCAAAGGAAAAGCTACACAGAAGCTCTAATCGATGTACCCATTTTATAGATGAGGAAACTGAGGCCCAGAGGTGTTCAGGAAGTTACTGCAAAGTGAAAGAGACGCTTTCTGGCGAATGGACAGATCTATACTTAGTCAACGTTGCGGGACAGTGCGTTGTCGGTCCAGATTATTGGGAAAAAACACGATTTCAACTCATGCTCCAGAAAAAAAAACAAACACCCAGTTAAGTATGTTACTTCCATTGCTAAGCAAAATCCTCGGCATTTTAGACGGTCTGCTTCAATGACTTGAAATCAAAATCTGCCTGCAAATTGTCGTCGCTATTTCGCCATGCATCCTACTGGAAGGTCAGGCATTTAAGACGTTCCTAGGAAGTGAAAGAGTTGCTTTCGCTAGCCGTATTTCTCTGGACTTAGTAAACTTTGTGGGAAAGGGCATCGTCTATCTAGAATGTGTGGGGGGGAAGAGTTGATTTCGTTTCTATGAAAAAAGAAACCCCAAATGAAGTATGTTAGGTAACTCTACTGAGCATGTCCTCAGGGTTTTACATGCTCTACTTCATTTAATTACAAAGAACATGTAGGTGGAAGGTGTTATCAACATTCCCATTTTAGAGATGAGGAAACTGAGACTCAGAGACATTTCTGTTGTTACAAGGCAGGGAAATGCATGCTTTCCAGTGAGCGTCTTTATCTATTTAGTAAACTGTGTGGGAAAGGGCATTGTCTGGCTAGATTTTTGGGGGAAACTCCCGATTTCAATTCTCTGTATGAAAAACAAATTGAAGCGAGTTGCCTTGATCTTCTAAGCACTGCCCTGGTTCTTTTGCATGCACCTCTTCACTTAACCCAAAAGAAAATCTACGAGTCAAGGGTTATGAACATTCCCATTCTATATAGGAGGAAACTGAGGCGCAGAGGCTTTATGAAAGAAATGAGTGGTGAAAGATGACGAATTCGTGAGCCTATTTATCTCGACAGAATAAAATGTGTGTATGCGGGCACCATCTATTGGATTTTTGGGAAAATATCTCACTTGCCATTGTCTTAAAAGACTCAGTATGTAACTTACCTCTACTCAGCATGTGCTGCGTAGTTTATTTGCTCTGTTTCATTTCATGATAAAAAAGAACCAGTAAGGTAAAAGAAAATCTACAAGCCAGCGGGATAAAAGTCAAGATTGAAACACTCTTTAAAAATAGAATATTATGGATGCTCGCTGGACCTCCTAAGCAATGGTGGGTGTTTTCCATGTTAAGCTTCATTTAATTCCAAAGAATATCTACGAGGAAGGTGTTGTCAATATTCCCATTTTACCGATGAGGATACTGAGGCACAGGCAGTAAGAAAGAGAAGCAGAGGAACGGATGTTTTCTTTGACACTGTATTTATCGACCCTCAATAAACTTTGTGGAAAAGGGCAGAGTTTATCTAGATTGTTGGAGAAGGAAACTCCATTTCAACTCTCTCTTATCAAAAGAAGAAACGATGTATTTTACGTAGATCTACTACGTAACATTCTGGATGTGTCATATGCTCTGTTTCACTTAATTAAAAAAAAAGAGCACTCCCAATTTAGAGATGAGCAAACTGAGGCACGGAGGCATTAGGGAAGTTTCTCATAATTGTCAGAGTTGCTTTATGGAGAGCATATTTGTGGACACCGTAAAATTTTCAGAGGTGGCACCGTCTGTAGATGGCTGGCAGAATAGTTCAATGTCACCTCAATGTGTTAGGGAATAAAAGAAAGCCAACATTAGGTAAGATCCTTTAATCTCCCAAGCAGAGTCTGTCTTGTTTTTCCTGCTTGCCTGCAGTGAATTCAAAGGAAAAGCTACACAGAAGCTCTAATCGATGTACCCATTTTATAGATGAGGAAACTGAGGCCCAGAGGTGTTCACGAAGTTACTGCAAAGTGAAAGAGACGCTTTCTGGCGAATGCACAGATCTATACTTAGTCAACGTTGTGGGACAGTGCGTTGTCAGTCCAGATTATTGGGGAAAAAACACGATTTCAACTCATGCTCCAGAAAAAAAAAAAACAAACACCCAGTTAAGTATGTTACTTCGATTGCTAAGCAAAATCCTCCGCATTTTAGACGGTCTGCTTCAATGAATTGAAATCAAAATCTGCCTGCAAATTGTCGTCGCTATTTCGCCATGTATCCTGCTGGAAGCTCAGGCATTTAAGACGTTCCTAGGAAGTGAAAGAGATGCCTTTCGCTAGCCGTATTTCTCTGGACTCAGTAAACTTTGTGGGAAAGGGCATCGTCTATCTAGAATGTGGGGGGCGGGCAGTTGATTTCGTTTCTATGAAAAAGAAACCCCAAATGAAGTATGTTAGGTAACTCTACAGAGCATGTCCTCAGGGTTTTACATGCTCTACTTCATTTAATTACAAAGAACATGTAGGTGGAAGGTGTTATCAACATTCCCATTTTATCCCCCCCGAGATGAGGAAACTGAGACTCAGAGACATTTCTGTTGTTACAAGGCAGGGAAATGCATGCTTTCCAGTGAGCGTCTTTATCTATTTAGTAAACTGTGTGGGAAAGGGCATTGTCTGGCTAGATTCTTGGGGGAAACTCCCGATTTCAATTCTCTGTATGAAAAACAAATTGAAGACAGTTACTTTGATCTTCTAAGCACTGCCCTGGTTCTTTTGCATGCACCTCTTCACTTCACCCAAAAGAAAATCTACGAGTAAAGGGTTATGAACATTCCCATTGTATATAGGAGGAAACTGAGGCGCAGAGGCTTTATGAAAGGAATGAGTGGGTGAAAGATGACGAATTCGTGAGCCTATTTATCTCGACAGAATAAAATGTGTGTATGCGGGCACCATCTATTGGATTTTTTGGAAAAATATCTCACTTGCCATTGTCTTAAAAAGACTCAGTATGTAACTTACCTCTACTCAGCATGTGCTGCGTAGTTTATTTGCTCTGTTTCATTTCATGATAAAAAGAACCAGTAAGGTAAAAGAAAATCTACAAGCCAGCGGGATAAAAGTAAAGATTGAAACACTCTTAAAAAATAGAATATTATGGATGCTCGCTGGACCTCCTAAGCAATGGTGGGTGTTTTCCATGTTAAGCTTCATTTAATTCCAAAGAAAATCTACGAGGAAGGTGTTGTCAATATTCCCATTTTCCCGATGAGGATACTGAGGCACAGGCAGTAAGAAAGAGAGCAGAGGAACGGATGTTTTCTTTGACACTGTATTTATCGACCCTCAATAAACTTTGTGGAAAAGGGCAGAGTTTATCTAGTTTGTTGGAGAAGGAAACTCCATTTCAACCCTCCCTTATCAAAAGAAGAAATGATGTATTTTACGTAGATCTACTACGTAACATTCTGGATGTGTCATATGCTCTGTTTCAATTAATTAAAAAAAAAAGAGCACTCCCAATTTAGAGATGAGCAAACTGAGGCACGGAGGCATTAGGGAAGTTTCTCATAATTGTCAGAGTTGCTTTATGGAGAGCATATTTGGGGACACCGTAAAATCTGCAGATGTGGCACCGTCTGTAGATGGCTGGCAGGATAGTTCAATGTCACCTCAATGTGTTAGCGAATAAAAGAAAGCCAACATGAGGTAAGATCCTTTAATCTCCCAAGAAGAGTCTGTCTTGTTTTTCCTGCTTGCCTGCAGTGAATTCAAAGGAAAAGCTACACAGAAGCTCTAATCGATGTACCCATTTTATAGATGAGGAAACTGAGGCCCAGAGGTGTTCCCCGAAGTTACTGCAAAGTGAAAGAGACGCTTTCTGGCGAATGCACAGATCTATACTTAGTCAACGTTTCGGGACAGTGCGTTGTCGGTCGAAATTATTGGGAAAAAAACAAGATTTCAACTCATGCTCCAGAAAAAAAAAAAAAAACACACACCCAGTTAAGTATGTTACTTCGATTGCTAAGCAAAATCCTCGGCATTTTAGACGATCTGCTTCAATGAATTGAAATTAAGATCTTCCTGCAAATTGTCATCGCTATTTCGCCCGGTATCCTGCTGGAAGTTTAGGCATTTAAGACGTTCCTAGGAAGGGAAAGAGTTGCCCTCGCTAGCCATATTTCTCTGGACTTAGTAAACTTTGTGGGAAAGAGAATCGTCTATCTAGAATATGGGTGGGGGGGGGGGTTGATTTCATGTCTATGAAAAAGAAACCCCAAATGAAGTATGTTAGGTAACTCCACTGAGCATGTCCTCGGGGTTTTACATGCTCTACTTCTTTTAATTACAAAGAACATGTAGGTGGAAGGTGTTATCACCATTCCCATTTTAGAGATGAGGAAACTGAGACTCAGAGACATTTCTGTTGTTACAAGGCAGGAAAATGCATGCTTTCCAGTGAGAGTCTTTATCTATTTAGTTAACTGTGTAGGAGAGGGCATTGTCTGGCTAGATTCTTCGGGGAAACTCCCGATTTCAATGCTCTGTATGAAAAACAAAGTGAAGCGAGTTGCTTAGATCTTCTAAGCACTGCCCTGGTTCTTTTGCATGCACCTCTTCATTCACCCAAGTGAAAATCTACGAGTAAAGGGTTATCAACATTCCCATTGTATATAGGAGGAAACTGAGGCGCAGAGGCCTTATGAAAGAAATGAGTGGTGAAAGATGACGAATTCGTGAGCCTATTTATCTCGACAGAATAAAATGTGTGTATGCGGGCACAATCTATTGGACTTTTTGGAAAAATATCTGGCTTGCCATTGTCTTAAAAAGACTCAGTATGTATCTTACCTCTACTCAGCATGTGCAGCGTAGTTTATTTGCTCTGTTTCATTTCATGATAAAAAAGACCCAGTAAGGTAAAAGAAAATCTACAAGCCAGCGGGATAAATGTAAAGATTGAAACACTCTGAGAAAATAGAATATTATGGATGCTTGCTGGACCTCCTAAGCAATGGTGGGTGTTTTCCATGTTAAGCTTCATTTAATTCCAACGAATATCTACGAGGAAGGTGTTCTCAATATTCCCATTTTCCCGATGAGGATGCTGAGGCACAGGCAGTAAGAAAGAGAGCAGAGGAACGGAAGTTTTCTTTGACACAGTATTTATCGACCCTCAGTAAACTTTGCGGAAAAGTGCAGAGTTTATCTAGATTGTTGCAGAAGGAAACTCCATTTCAGCTCTCTCTTATCAAAAGAAGAAAGGATTTATTTTACGTAGATCTACTACATAACATTCTGGATGTGTCATATGCTCTGTTTCACTTAATTAAAAAAGATAAAGAGCACTCCGAATTTAGAGATTAGTAAACTGAGGCACGGAGGCATTAGGGAAGTTTCTCTTAATGTCAGAGTTGCTTTATGGAGAGCATATTTGTGGACACCGTAAAATTTTCACAGGTGGCACTGTCTGTAGATGGCTGGCAGAAAAGTTCAATGTCACCTCAATGTGTTAGGGAATAAAAGAAAGCCAACATGAGGTAAGATCCTTTAATCTCCCAAGCAGAGTCTGTCTTGTTTTTCCTGCTTGCCTGCATTGAATTCAAAGGAAAAGCTAACAGAGGCTCTAATCGATGAACCCATTTTATAGATGAGGAAACTGAGGCCCAGAGGTGTTCAGGAATGTACTGCAAAGTGAAAGAGACGCTTCCTGGCGAATGCACAGATCTATACTTAGTCAACATTGAGGGACAGTGCATAGTCGGTCAGGATTATTGGGGAAAAACACGATTTGAACTCATGATCCAGAAAAACAAACAAACACCCAGTTAAGTATGTTACTTCGATTGTTAAGCAAAATCCTCCGCATTTTAGACGGTCTGTTTCAATGAATTGAAATCAATATCTGCCTGCAAATTGTCGTCGCTATTTCGCCATGTATCCTGCTAGAAGATCACTCATTTAAGACGTTCCTAGGAAGTGAAAGAGACGCTTTCGCTAGCCGTATTTCTCTGGACTCAGTAAACTTTGTGGGAAAGGGCAACGTCTATCTTGAATGTGTGGGGACGAAAGTTGATGTCGTTTCTATGAAAAAGAAACCCCAAATGAAGTATGTTAGTTAACTCTACAGAGCATGTCCTCAGGGTTTTACATGCTCTACTTCATTTAATTACAAAGAACATGTAGGTGAAAGGTGTTATCAAGATTCCCATTTTAGAGATGAGGAAACTGAGACTCAGAGACATTTCTGTTGTTACAAGGCAGGGAAATGCATGCTTTCCAGTGAGCGTCTTTATCTCTTTAGTAAACTGTGTGGGAAAGGGCATTGTCTGCCTAGATTTTGGGGGAAACTCCCGATTTCAGTTCTCTGTATGAAAAAGAAATTGAAGACAGTTACCTTGATCTTCTAAGCACTGCCCGGGTTCTTTTGCATGCACCTCTTCACTTAACCTAAAAGAGAATCTACGAGTCAAGGGTTATGAACATTCCCATTCTATAAAGGAGGAAACTGAGTTTCAGAGGCTTTATGAAAGGAATGAGTGGGTGAAAGATGATGAATTCGTGAGCCTATATATCTCAACAGAATAAAATGTGTGTATTCGGGCACCATCTATTGGATCTTTTCGGGAAATTATCTCACTTGCCATTGTCTTAAAAGACTCAGTATGTAACTGACCTCTACTCAGAATGTGCTGCGTAGTTTATTTGCTCTGTTTCATTTCAGGATAAAAAGAACCAGGCAGGTAAAAGAAAATCTACAAGCCAGCGGGATAAAAGTGAAGATTGAAACTCTTTAAAAATAGAATATTATGGATGCTCGCTGGACCTCCTAAGCAATGGTGGGTGTTGTCCATGTTAAGCTTCATTTAATTCCAAAGAAAATCTACGAGGAAGGGGTTGTCAATATTCCCATTTTACCGATGAGGATACTGAGGCACAGGCAGTAAGAAAGAGAGCAGAGGAACGGATGTTTTCTTTGAAACTGTATTTATCGACCCTCAATAAACTTTGTGGAAAAGGGCAGAGTTTATCTAGTTTGTTGGAGAAGGAAACTCCATTTCAACCCTCCCTTATCAAAAGAAGAAATGATGTATTTTACGTAGATCTACTACGTAACATTCTGGATGTGTCATATGCTCTGTTTCAATTAATTAAAAAAAAAGAGCACTCCCAATTTAGAGATGAGCAAACTGAGGCACGGAGGCATTAGGGAAGTTTCTCATAATTGTCATAGTTGCTTTATGGAGAGCATATTTGGGGACACCGTAAAATCTGCAGATGTGGCACCGTCTGTAGATGGCTGGCAGGATAGTTCAATGTCACCTCAATGTGTTAGCGAATAAAAGAAAGCCAACATGAGGTAAGATCCTTTAATCTCCCAAGAAGAGTCTGTCTTGTTTTTCCTGCTTGCCTGCAGTGAATTCAAAGGAAAAGCTACACAGAAGCTCTAATCGATGTACCCATTTTATAGATGAGGAAACTGAGGCCCAGAGGTGTTCCCCGAGTTACTGCAAAGTGAAAGAGACGCTTTCTGGCGAATGCACAGATCTATACTTAGTCAACGTTTCGGGACAGTGCGTTGTCGGTCGAAATTATTGGGAAAAAACAAGATTTCAACTCATGCTCCAGAAAAAAAAAAAAAAACACACCCAGTTAAGTATGTTACTTCGATTGCTAAGCAAAATCCTCGGCATTTTAGACGATCTGCTTCAATGAATTGAAATTAAGATCTTCCTGCAAATTGTCGTCGCTATTTCGCCCGGTATCCTGCTGGAAGTTTAGGCATTTAAGACGTTCCTAGGAAGGGAAAGAGTTGCCCTCGCTAGCCATATTTCTCTGGACTTAGTAAACTTTGTGGGAAAGAGAATCGTCTATCTAGAATATGGGTGGGGGGGAGTTGATTTCATGTCTATGAAAAAAGAAACCCCAAATGAAGTATGTTAGGTAACTCCACTGAGCATGTCCTCGGGGTTTTACATGCTCTACTTCTTTTAATTACAAAGAACATGTAGGTGGAAGGTGTTATCACCATTCCCATTTTAGAGATGAGGAAACTGAGACTCAGAGACATTTCTGTTGTTACAAGGCAGGAAAATGCATGCTTTCCAGTGAGAGTCTTTATCTATTTAGTTAACTGTGTAGGAGAGGGCATTGTCTGGCTAGATTCTTCGGGGAAACTCCCGATTTCAATGCTCTGTATGAAAAACAAAGTGAAGCGAGTTGCTTAGATCTTCTAAGCACTGCCCTGGTTCTTTTGCATGCACCTCTTCATTCACCCAAGTGAAAATCTACGAGTAAAGGGTTATCAACATTCCCATTGTATATAGGAGGAAACTGAGGCGCAGAGGCCTTATGAAAGAAATGAGTGGTGAAAGATGACGAATTCGTGAGCCTATTTATCTCGACAGAATAAAATGTGTGTATGCGGGCACAATCTATTGGACTTTTTGGAAAAATATCTGGCTTGCCATTGTCTTAAAAAGACTCAGTATGTATCTTACCTCTACTCAGCATGTGCAGCGTAGTTTATTTGCTCTGTTTCATTTCATGATAAAAAGACCCAGTAAGGTAAAAGAAAATCTACAAGCCAGCGGGATAAATGTAAAGATTGAAACACTCTGAGAAAATAGAATATTATGGATGCTTGCTGGACCTCCTAAGCAATGGTGGGTGTTTTCCATGTTAAGCTTCATTTAATTCCAACGAATATCTACGAGGAAGGTGTTCTCAATATTCCCATTTTCCCGATGAGGATGCTGAGGCACAGGCAGTAAGAAAGAGAGCAGAGGAACGGACGTTTTCTTTGACACAGTATTTATCGACCCTCAGTAAACTTTGCGGAAAAGTGCAGAGTTTATCTAGATTGTTGTAGAAGGAAACTCCATTTCAGCTCTCTCTTATCAAAAGAAGAAAGGATTTATTTTACGTAGATCTACTACATAACATTCTGGATGTGTCATATGCTCTGTTTCACTTAATTAAAAAAGATAAAGAGCACTCCGAATTTAGAGATTAGTAAACTGAGGCACGGAGGCATTAGGGAAGTTTCTCTTAATGTCAGAGTTGCTTTATGGAGAGCATATTTGTGGACACCGTAAAATTTTCACAGGTGGCACTGTCTGTAGATGGCTGGCAGAAAAGTTCAATGTCACCTCAATGTGTTAGGGAATAAAAGAAAGCCAACATGAGGTAAGATCCTTTAATCTCCCAAGCAGAGTCTGTCTTGTTTTTCCTGCTTGCCTGCATTGAATTCAAAGGAAAAGCTAACAGAAGCTCTAATCGATGAACCCATTTTATAGATGAGGAAACTGAGGCCCAGAGGTGTTCAGGAATGTACTGCAAAGTGAAAGAGACGCTTCCTGGCGAATGCACAGATCTATACTTAGTCAACATTGAGGGACAGTGCATAGTCGGTCAGGATTATTGGGGAAAAACACGATTTGAACTCATGATCCAGAAAAACAAACAAACACCCAGTTAAGTATGTTACTTCGATTGTTAAGCAAAATCCTCCGCATTTTAGACGGTCTGTTTCAATGAATTGAAATCAATATCTGCCTGCAAATTGTCGTCGCTATTTCGCCATGTATCCTGCTAGAAGATCACTCATTTAAGACGTTCCTAGGAAGTGAAAGAGACGCTTTCGCTAGCCGTATTTCTCTGGACTCAGTAAACTTTGTGGGAAAGGGCAACGTCTATCTTGAATGTGTGGGGACGAAAGTTGATGTCGTTTCTATGAAAAAGAAACCCCAAATGAAGTATGTTAGTTAACTCTACAGAGCATGTCCTCAGGGTTTTACATGCTCTACTTCATTTAATTACAAAGAACATGTAGGTGAAAGGTGTTATCAAGATTCCCATTTTAGAGATGAGGAAACTGAGACTCAGAGACATTTCTGTTGTTACAAGGCAGGGAAATGCATGCTTTCCAGTGAGCGTCTTTATCTCTTTAGTAAACTGTGTGGGAAAGGGCATTGTCTGCCTAGATTTTGGGGGAAACTCCCGATTTCAGTTCTCTGTATGAAAAAGAAATTGAAGACAGTTACCTTGATCTTCTAAGCACTGCCCGGGTTCTTTTGCATGCACCTCTTCACTTAACCTAAAAGAGAATCTACGAGTCAAGGGTTATGAACATTCCCATTCTATAAAGGAGGAAACTGAGTTTCAGAGGCTTTATGAAAGGAATGAGTGGGTGAAAGATGATGAATTCGTGAGCCTATATATCTCAACAGAATAAAATGTGTGTATTCGGGCACCATCTATTGGATCTTTTCGGGAAATTATCTCACTTGCCATTGTCTTAAAAAGACTCAGTATGTAACTGACCTCTACTCAGAATGTGCTGCGTAGTTTATTTGCTCTGTTTCATTTCAGGATAAAAAAGAACCAGGCAGGTAAAAGAAAATCTACAAGCCAGCGGGATAAAAGTGAAGATTGAAACTCTTTAAAAATAGAATATTATGGATGCTCGCTGGACCTCCTAAGCAATGGTGGGTGTTGTCCATGTTAAGCTTCATTTAATTCCAAAGAAAATCTACGAGGAAGGGGTTGTCAATATTCCCATTTTACCGATGAGGATACTGAGGCACAGGCAGTAAGAAAGAGAGCAGAGGAACGGATGTTTTCTTTGAAACTGTATTTATCGACCCTCAATAAACTTTGTGGAAAAGGGCAGAGTTTATCTAGTTTGTTGGAGAAGGAAACTCCATTTCAACCCTCCCTTATCAAAAGAAGAAATGATGTATTTTACGTAGATCTACTACGTAACATTCTGGATGTGTCATATGCTCTGTTTCAATTAATTAAAAAAAAAGAGCACTCCCAATTTAGAGATGAGCAAACTGAGGCACGGAGGCATTAGGGAAGTTTCTCATAATTGTCATAGTTGCTTTATGGAGAGCATATTTGGGGACACCGTAAAATCTGCAGATGTGGCACCGTCTGTAGATGGCTGGCAGGATAGTTCAATGTCACCTCAATGTGTTAGCGAATAAAAGAAAGCCAACATGAGGTAAGATCCTTTAATCTCCCAAGAAGAGTCTGTCTTGTTTTTCCTGCTTGCCTGCAGTGAATTCAAAGGAAAAGCTACACAGAAGCTCTAATCGATGTACCCATTTTATAGATGAGGAAACTGAGGCCCAGAGGTGTTCCCGAAGTTACTGCAAAGTGAAAGAGACGCTTTCTGGCGAATGCACAGATCTATACTTAGTCAACGTTTCGGGACAGTGCGTTGTCGGTCGAAATTATTGGGAAAAAAACAAGATTTCAACTCATGCTCCAGAAAAAAAAAAAAAAAAAACAAACACCCAGTTAAGTATGTTACTTCGATTGCTAAGCAAAATCCTCGGCATTTTAGACGATCTGCTTCAATGAATTGAAATTAAGATCTTCCTGCAAATTGTCATCGCTATTTCGCCCGGTATCCTGCTGGAAGTTTAGGCATTTAAGACGTTCCTAGGAAGGGAAAGAGTTGCCCTCGCTAGCCATATTTCTCTGGACTTAGTAAACTTTGTGGGAAAGAGAATCGTCTATCTAGAATATGGGTGGGGGGGGTTGATTTCATGTCTATGAAAAAAAGAAACCCCAAATGAAGTATGTTAGGTAACTCCACTGAGCATGTCCTCGGGGTTTTACATGCTCTACTTCTTTTAATTACAAAGAACATGTAGGTGGAAGGTGTTATCACCATTCCCATTTTAGAGATGAGGAAACTGAGACTCAGAGACATTTCTGTTGTTACAAGGCAGGAAAATGCATGCTTTCCAGTGAGAGTCTTTATCTATTTAGTTAACTGTGTAGGAGAGGGCATTGTCTGGCTAGATTCTTCGGGGAAACTCCCGATTTCAATGCTCTGTATGAAAAACAAAGTGAAGCGAGTTGCTTAGATCTTCTAAGCACTGCCCTGGTTCTTTTGCATGCACCTCTTCATTCACCCAAGTGAAAATCTACGAGTAAAGGGTTATCAACATTCCCATTGTATATAGGAGGAAACTGAGGCGCAGAGGCCTTATGAAAGAAATGAGTGGTGAAAGATGACGAATTCGTGAGCCTATTTATCTCGACAGAATAAAATGTGTGTATGCGGGCACAATCTATTGGACTTTTTGGAAAAATATCTGGCTTGCCATTGTCTTAAAAAGACTCAGTATGTATCTTACCTCTACTCAGCATGTGCAGCGTAGTTTATTTGCTCTGTTTCATTTCATGATAAAAAAGACCCAGTAAGGTAAAAGAAAATCTACAAGCCAGCGGGATAAATGTAAAGATTGAAACACTCTGAGAAAATAGAATATTATGGATGCTTGCTGGACCTCCTAAGCAATGGTGGGTGTTTTCCATGTTAAGCTTCATTTAATTCCAACGAATATCTACGAGGAAGGTGTTCTCAATATTCCCATTTTCCCGATGAGGATGCTGAGGCACAGGCAGTAAGAAAGAGAGCAGAGGAACGGAAGTTTTCTTTGACACAGTATTTATCGACCCTCAGTAAACTTTGCGGAAAAGTGCAGAGTTTATCTAGATTGTTGCAGAAGGAAACTCCATTTCAGCTCTCTCTTATCAAAAGAAGAAAGGATTTATTTTACGTAGATCTACTACATAACATTCTGGATGTGTCATATGCTCTGTTTCACTTAATTAAAAAAAGATAAAGAGCACTCCGAATTTAGAGATTAGTAAACTGAGGCACGGAGGCATTAGGGAAGTTTCTCTTAATGTCAGAGTTGCTTTATGGAGAGCATATTTGTGGACACCGTAAAATTTTCACAGGTGGCACTGTCTGTAGATGGCTGGCAGAAAAGTTCAATGTCACCTCAATGTGTTAGGGAATAAAAGAAAGCCAACATGAGGTAAGATCCTTTAATCTCCCAAGCAGAGTCTGTCTTGTTTTTCCTGCTTGCCTGCATTGAATTCAAAGGAAAAGCTAACAGAAGCTCTAATCGATGAACCCATTTTATAGATGAGGAAACTGAGGCCCAGAGGTGTTCAGGAATGTACTGCAAAGTGAAAGAGACGCTTCCTGGCGAATGCACAGATCTATACTTAGTCAACATTGAGGGACAGTGCATAGTCGGTCAGGATTATTGGGGAAAAACACGATTTGAACTCATGATCCAGAAAAACAAACAAACACCCAGTTAAGTATGTTACTTCGATTGTTAAGCAAAATCCTCCGCATTTTAGACGGTCTGTTTCAATGAATTGAAATCAATATCTGCCTGCAAATTGTCGTCGCTATTTCGCCATGTATCCTGCTAGAAGATCACTCATTTAAGACGTTCCTAGGAAGTGAAAGAGACGCTTTCGCTAGCCGTATTTCTCTGGACTCAGTAAACTTTGTGGGAAAGGGCAACGTCTATCTTGAATGTGTGGGGACGAAAGTTGATGTCGTTTCTATGAAAAAAAGAAACCCCAAATGAAGTATGTTAGTTAACTCTACAGAGCATGTCCTCAGGGTTTTACATGCTCTACTTCATTTAATTACAAAGAACATGTAGGTGAAAGGTGTTATCAACATTCCCATTTTAGAGATGAGGAAACTGAGACTCAGAGACATTTCTGTTGTGACAAGGCAGGGAAATGCATGCTTTCCAGTGAGCGTCTTTATCTCTTTAGTAAACTGTGTGGGAAAGGGCATTGTCTGCCTAGATTTTGGGGGAAACTCCCGATTTCAGTTCTCTGTATGAAAAAGAAATTGAAGACAGTTACCTTGATCTTCTAAGCACTGCCCGGGTTCTTTTGCATGCACCTCTTCACTTAACCTAAAAGAGAATCTACGAGTCAAGGGTTATGAACATTCCCATTCTATAAAGGAGGAAACTGAGTTTCAGAGGCTTTATGAAAGGAATGAGTGGGTGAAAGATGATGAATTCGTGAGCCTATATATCTCAACAGAATAAAATGTGTGTATTCGGGCACCATCTATTGGATCTTTTCGGGAAATTATCTCACTTGCCATTGTCTTAAAAAGACTCAGTATGTAACTGACCTCTACTCAGAATGTGCTGCGTAGTTTATTTGCTCTGTTTCATTTCAGGATAAAAAGAACCAGGCAGGTAAAAGAAAATCTACAAGCCAGCGGGATAAAAGTGAAGATTGAAACTCTTTAAAAATAGAATATTATGGATGCTCGCTGGACCTCCTAAGCAATGGTGGGTGTTGTCCATGTTAAGCTTCATTTAATTCCAAAGAAAATCTACGAGGAAGGGGTTGTCAATATTCCCATTTTACCGATGAGGATACTGAGGCACAGGCAGTAAGAAAGAGAGCAGAGGAACGGATGTTTTCTTTGAAACTGTATTTATCGACCCTCAATAAACTTTGTGGAAAAGGGCAGAGTTTATCTAGTTTGTTGGAGAAGGAAACTCCATTTCAACCCTCCCTTATCAAAAGAAGAAATGATGTATTTTACGTAGATCTACTACGTAACATTCTGGATGTGTCATATGCTCTGTTTCAATTAATTAAAAAAAAAGAGCACTCCCAATTTAGAGATGAGCAAACTGAGGCACGGAGGCATTAGGGAAGTTTCTCATAATTGTCATAGTTGCTTTATGGAGAGCATATTTGGGGACACCGTAAAATCTGCAGATGTGGCACCGTCTGTAGATGGCTGGCAGGATAGTTCAATGTCACCTCAATGTGTTAGCGAATAAAAGAAAGCCAACATGAGGTAAGATCCTTTAATCTCCCAAGAAGAGTCTGTCTTGTTTTTCCTGCTTGCCTGCAGTGAATTCAAAGGAAAAGCTACACAGAAGCTCTAATCGATGTACCCATTTTATAGATGAGGAAACTGAGGCCCAGAGGTGTTCCCGAAGTTACTGCAAAGTGAAAGAGACGCTTTCTGGCGAATGCACAGATCTATACTTAGTCAACGTTTCGGGACAGTGCGTTGTCGGTCGAAATTATTGGGAAAAAACAAGATTTCAACTCATGCTCCAGAAAAAAAAAAAAAAAACACACACCCAGTTAAGTATGTTACTTCGATTGCTAAGCAAAATCCTCGGCATTTTAGACGATCTGCTTCAATGAATTGAAATTAAGATCTTCCTGCAAATTGTCATCGCTATTTCGCCCGGTATCCTGCTGGAAGTTTAGGCATTTAAGACGTTCCTAGGAAGGGAAAGAGTTGCCCTCATAGCCATATTTCTCTGGACTTAGTAAACTTTGTGGGAAAGAGAATCGTCTATCTAGAATATGGGTGGGGGGGGTTGATTTCATGTCTATGAAAAAAGAAACCCCAAATGAAGTATGTTAGGTAACTCCACTGAGCATGTCCTCGGGGTTTTACATGCTCTACTTCTTTTAATTACAAAGAACATGTAGGTGGAAGGTGTTATCACCATTCCCATTTTAGAGATGAGGAAACTGAGACTCAGAGACATTTCTGTTGTTACAAGGCAGGAAAATGCATGCTTTCCAGTGAGAGTCTTTATCTATTTAGTTAACTGTGTAGGAGAGGGCATTGTCTGGCTAGATTCTTCGGGGAAACTCCCGATTTCAATGCTCTGTATGAAAAACAAAGTGAAGCGAGTTGCTTAGATCTTCTAAGCACTGCCCTGGTTCTTTTGCATGCACCTCTTCATTCACCCAAGTGAAAATCTACGAGTAAAGGGTTATCAACATTCCCATTGTATATAGGAGGAAACTGAGGCGCAGAGGCCTTATGAAAGAAATGAGTGGTGAAAGATGACGAATTCGTGAGCCTATTTATCTCGACAGAATAAAATGTGTGTATGCGGGCACAATCTATTGGACTTTTTGGAAAAATATCTGGCTTGCCATTGTCTTAAAAAGACTCAGTATGTATCTTACCTCTACTCAGCATGTGCAGCGTAGTTTATTTGCTCTGTTTCATTTCATGATAAAAAGACCCAGTAAGGTAAAAGAAAATCTACAAGCCAGCGGGATAAATGTAAAGATTGAAACACTCTGAGAAAATAGAATATTATGGATGCTTGCTGGACCTCCTAAGCAATGGTGGGTGTTTTCCATGTTAAGCTTCATTTAATTCCAACGAATATCTACGAGGAAGGTGTTCTCAATATTCCCATTTTCCCGATGAGGATGCTGAGGCACAGGCAGTAAGAAAGAGAGCAGAGGAACGGACGTTTTCTTTGACACAGTATTTATCGACCCTCAGTAAACTTTGCGGAAAAGTGCAGAGTTTATCTAGATTGTTGCAGAAGGAAACTCCATTTCAGCTCTCTCTTATCAAAAGAAGAAAGGATTTATTTTACGTAGATCTACTACATAACATTCTGGATGTGTCATATGCTCTGTTTCACTTAATTAAAAAGATAAAGAGCACTCCGAATTTAGAGATTAGTAAACTGAGGCACGGAGGCATTAGGGAAGTTTCTCTTAATGTCAGAGTTGCTTTATGGAGAGCATATTTGTGGACACCGTAAAATTTTCACAGGTGGCACTGTCTGTAGATGGCTGGCAGAAAAGTTCAATGTCACCTCAATGTGTTAGGGAATAAAAGAAAGCCAACATGAGGTAAGATCCTTTAATCTCCCAAGCAGAGTCTGTCTTGTTTTTCCTGCTTGCCTGCATTGAATTCAAAGGAAAAGCTAACAGAGGCTCTAATCGATGAACCCATTTTATAGATGAGGAAACTGAGGCCCAGAGGTGTTCAGGAATGTACTGCAAAGTGAAAGAGACGCTTCCTGGCGAATGCACAGATCTATACTTAGTCAACATTGAGGGACAGTGCATAGTCGGTCAGGATTATTGGGGAAAAAACACGATTTGAACTCATGATCCAGAAAAACAAACAAACACCCAGTTAAGTATGTTACTTCGATTGTTAAGCAAAATCCTCCGCATTTTAGACGGTCTGTTTCAATGAATTGAAATCAATATCTGCCTGCAAATTGTCGTCGCTATTTCGCCATGTATCCTGCTAGAAGATCACTCATTTAAGACGTTCCTAGGAAGTGAAAGAGACGCTTTCGCTAGCCGTATTTCTCTGGACTCAGTAAACTTTGTGGGAAAGGGCAACGTCTATCTTGAATGTGTGGGGACGAAAGTTGATGTCGTTTCTATGAAAAAAGAAACCCCAAATGAAGTATGTTAGTTAACTCTACAGAGCATGTCCTCAGGGTTTTACATGCTCTACTTCATTTAATTACAAAGAACATGTAGGTGAAAGGTGTTATCAAGATTCCCATTTTAGAGATGAGGAAACTGAGACTCAGAGACATTTCTGTTGTTACAAGGCAGGGAAATGCATGCTTTCCAGTGAGCGTCTTTATCTCTTTAGTAAACTGTGTGGGAAAGGGCATTGTCTGCCTAGATTTTGGGGGAAACTCCCGATTTCAGTTCTCTGTATGAAAAAGAAATTGAAGACAGTTACCTTGATCTTCTAAGCACTGCCCGGGTTCTTTTGCATGCACCTCTTCACTTAACCTAAAAGAGAATCTACGAGTCAAGGGTTATGAACATTCCCATTCTATAAAGGAGGAAACTGAGTTTCAGAGGCTTTATGAAAGGAATGAGTGGGTGAAAGATGATGAATTCGTGAGCCTATATATCTCAACAGAATAAAATGTGTGTATTCGGGCACCATCTATTGGATCTTTTCGGGAAATTATCTCACTTGCCATTGTCTTAAAAAGACTCAGTATGTAACTGACCTCTACTCAGAATGTGCTGCGTAGTTTATTTGCTCTGTTTCATTTCAGGATAAAAAGAACCAGGCAGGTAAAAGAAAATCTACAAGCCAGCGGGATAAAAGTGAAGATTGAAACTCTTTAAAAATAGAATATTATGGATGCTCGCTGGACCTCCTAAGCAATGGTGGGTGTTGTCCATGTTAAGCTTCATTTAATTCCAAAGAAAATCTACGAGGAAGGGGTTGTCAATATTCCCATTTTACCGATGAGGATACTGAGGCACAGGCAGTAAGAAAGAGAGCAGAGGAACGGATGTTTTCTTTGAAACTGTATTTATCGACCCTCAATAAACTTTGTGGAAAAGGGCAGAGTTTATCTAGTTTGTTGGAGAAGGAAACTCCATTTCAACCCTCCCTTATCAAAAGAAGAAATGATGTATTTTACGTAGATCTACTACGTAACATTCTGGATGTGTCATATGCTCTGTTTCAATTAATTAAAAAAAAAGAGCACTCCCAATTTAGAGATGAGCAAACTGAGGCACGGAGGCATTAGGGAAGTTTCTCATAATTGTCATAGTTGCTTTATGGAGAGCATATTTGGGGACACCGTAAAATCTGCAGATGTGGCACCGTCTGTAGATGGCTGGCAGGATAGTTCAATGTCACCTCAATGTGTTAGCGAATAAAAGAAAGCCAACATGAGGTAAGATCCTTTAATCTCCCAAGAAGAGTCTGTCTTGTTTTTCCTGCTTGCCTGCAGTGAATTCAAAGGAAAAGCTACACAGAAGCTCTAATCGATGTACCCATTTTATAGATGAGGAAACTGAGGCCCAGAGGTGTTCCCGAAGTTACTGCAAAGTGAAAGAGACGCTTTCTGGCGAATGCACAGATCTATACTTAGTCAACGTTTCGGGACAGTGCGTTGTCGGTCGAAATTATTGGGAAAAACAACAAGATTTCAACTCATGCTCCAGAAAAAAAAAAAAAAACACACCCAGTTAAGTATGTTACTTCGATTGCTAAGCAAAATCCTCGGCATTTTAGACGATCTGCTTCAATGAATTGAAATTAAGATCTTCCTGCAAATTGTCATCGCTATTTCGCCCGGTATCCTGCTGGAAGTTTAGGCATTTAAGACGTTCCTAGGAAGGGAAAGAGTTGCCCTCGCTAGCCATATTTCTCTGGACTTAGTAAACTTTGTGGGAAAGAGAATCGTCTATCTAGAATATGGGTGGGGGGGGGTTGATTTCATGTCTATGAAAAAGAAACCCCAAATGAAGTATGTTAGGTAACTCCACTGAGCATGTCCTCGGGGTTTTACATGCTCTACTTCTTTTAATTACAAAGAACATGTAGGTGGAAGGTGTTATCACCATTCCCATTTTAGAGATGAGGAAACTGAGACTCAGAGACATTTCTGTTGTTACAAGGCAGGAAAATGCATGCTTTCCAGTGAGAGTCTTTATCTATTTAGTTAACTGTGTAGGAGAGGGCATTGTCTGGCTAGATTCTTCGGGAAACTCCCGATTTCAATGCTCTGTATGAAAAACAAAGTGAAGCGAGTTGCTTAGATCTTCTAAGCACTGCCCTGGTTCTTTTGCATGCACCTCTTCATTCACCCAAGTGAAAATCTACGAGTAAAGGGTTATCAACATTCCCATTGTATATAGGAGGAAACTGAGGCGCAGAGGCCCTATGAAAGAAATGAGTGGTGAAAGATGACGAATTCGTGAGCCTATTTATCTCGACAGAATAAAATGTGTGTATGCGGGCACAATCTATTGGACTTTTTGGAAAAATATCTGGCTTGCCATTGTCTTAAAAAGACTCAGTATGTATCTTACCTCTACTCAGCATGTGCAGCGTAGTTTATTTGCTCTGTTTCATTTCATGATAAAAAGACCCAGTAAGGTAAAAGAAAATCTACAAGCCAGCGGGATAAATGTAAAGATTGAAACACTCTGAGAAAATAGAATATTATGGATGCTTGCTGGACCTCCTAAGCAATGGTGGGTGTTTTCCATGTTAAGCTTCATTTAATTCCAACGAATATCTACGAGGAAGGTGTTCTCAATATTCCCATTTTCCCGATGAGGATGCTGAGGCACAGGCAGTAAGAAAGAGAGCAGAGGAACGGACGTTTTCTTTGACACAGTATTTATCGACCCTCAGTAAACTTTGCGGAAAAGTGCAGAGTTTATCTAGATTGTTGCAGAAGGAAACTCCATTTCAGCTCTCTCTTATCAAAAGAAGAAAGGATTTATTTTACGTAGATCTACTACATAACATTCTGGATGTGTCATATGCTCTGTTTCACTTAATTAAAAAGATAAAGAGCACTCCGAATTTAGAGATTAGTAAACTGAGGCACGGAGGCATTAGGGAAGTTTCTCTTAATGTCAGAGTTGCTTTATGGAGAGCATATTTGTGGACACCGTAAAATTTTCACAGGTGGCACTGTCTGTAGATGGCTGGCAGAAAAGTTCAATGTCACCTCAATGTGTTAGGGAATAAAAGAAAGCCAACATGAGGTAAGATCCTTTAATCTCCCAAGCAGAGTCTGTCTTGTTTTTCCTGCTTGCCTGCATTGAATTCAAAGGAAAAGCTAACAGAGGCTCTAATCGATGAACCCATTTTATAGATGAGGAAACTGAGGCCCAGAGGTGTTCAGGAATGTACTGCAAAGTGAAAGAGACGCTTCCTGGCGAATGCACAGATCTATACTTAGTCAACATTGAGGGACAGTGCATAGTCGGTCAGGATTATTGGGGAAAAAACACGATTTGAACTCATGATCCAGAAAAACAAACAAACACCCAGTTAAGTATGTTACTTCGATTGTTAAGCAAAATCCTCCGCATTTTAGACGGTCTGTTTCAATGAATTGAAATCAATATCTGCCTGCAAATTGTCGTCGCTATTTCGCCATGTATCCTGCTAGAAGATCACTCATTTAAGACGTTCCTAGGAAGTGAAAGAGACGCTTTCGCTAGCCGTATTTCTCTGGACTCAGTAAACTTTGTGGGAAAGGGCAACGTCTATCTTGAATGTGTGGGGACGAAAGTTGATGTCGTTTCTATGAAAAAAGAAACCCCAAATGAAGTATGTTAGTTAACTCTACAGAGCATGTCCTCAGGGTTTTACATGCTCTACTTCATTTAATTACAAAGAACATGTAGGTGAAAGGTGTTATCAAGATTCCCATTTTAGAGATGAGGAAACTGAGACTCAGAGACATTTCTGTTGTTACAAGGCAGGGAAATGCATGCTTTCCAGTGAGCGTCTTTATCTCTTTAGTAAACTGTGTGGGAAAGGGCATTGTCTGCCTAGATTTTGGGGGAAACTCCCGATTTCAGTTCTCTGTATGAAAAAGAAATTGAAGACAGTTACCTTGATCTTCTAAGCACTGCCCGGGTTCTTTTGCATGCACCTCTTCACTTAACCTAAAAGAGAATCTACGAGTCAAGGGTTATGAACATTCCCATTCTATAAAGGAGGAAACTGAGTTTCAGAGGCTTTATGAAAGGAATGAGTGGGTGAAAGATGATGAATTCGTGAGCCTATATATCTCAACAGAATAAAATGTGTGTATTCGGGCACCATCTATTGGATCTTTTCGGGAAATTATCTCACTTGCCATTGTCTTAAAAAGACTCAGTATGTAACTGACCTCTACTCAGAATGTGCTGCGTAGTTTATTTGCTCTGTTTCATTTCAGGATAAAAAAGAACCAGGCAGGTAAAAGAAAATCTACAAGCCAGCGGGATAAAAGTGAAGATTGAAACTCTTTAAAAATAGAATATTATGGATGCTCGCTGGACCTCCTAAGCAATGGTGGGTGTTGTCCATGTTAAGCTTCATTTAATTCCAAAGAAAATCTACGAGGAAGGGGTTGTCAATATTCCCATTTTACCGATGAGGATACTGAGGCACAGGCAGTAAGAAAGAGAGCAGAGGAACGGATGTTTTCTTTGACACTGTATTTATCGACCCTCAATAAACTTTGTGGAAAAGGGCAGAGTTTATCTAGTTTGTTGGAGAAGGAAACTCCATTTCAACCCTCCCTTATCAAAAGAAGAAATGATGTATTTTACGTAGATCTACTACGTAACATTCTGGATGTGTCATATGCTCTGTTTCAATTAATTAAAAAAAAAAGAGCACTCCCAATTTAGAGATGAGCAAACTGAGGCACGGAGGCATTAGGGAAGTTTCTCATAATTGTCATAGTTGCTTTATGGAGAGCATATTTGGGGACACCGTAAAATCTGCAGATGTGGCACCGTCTGTAGATGGCTGGCAGGATAGTTCAATGTCACCTCAATGTGTTAGCGAATAAAAGAAAGCCAACATGAGGTAAGATCCTTTAATCTCCCAAGAAGAGTCTGTCTTGTTTTTCCTGCTTGCCTGCAGTGAATTCAAAGGAAAAGCTACACAGAAGCTCTAATCGATGTACCCATTTTATAGATGAGGAAACTGAGGCCCAGAGGTGTTCCCGAAGTTACTGCAAAGTGAAAGAGACGCTTTCTGGCGAATGCACAGATCTATACTTAGTCAACGTTTCGGGACAGTGCGTTGTCGGTCGAAATTATTGGGAAAAAAACAAGATTTCAACTCATGCTCCAGAAAAAAAAAAAAAAAAAAAAACACACCCAGTTAAGTATGTTACTTCGATTGCTAAGCAAAATCCTCGGCATTTTAGACGATCTGCTTCAATGAATTGAAATTAAGATCTTCCTGCAAATTGTCATCGCTATTTCGCCCGGTATCCTGCTGGAAGTTTAGGCATTTAAGACGTTCCTAGGAAGGGAAAGAGTTGCCCTCGCTAGCCATATTTCTCTGGACTTAGTAAACTTTGTGGGAAAGAGAATCGTCTATCTAGAATATGGGTGGGGGGGAGTTGATTTCATGTCTATGAAAAAGAAACCCCAAATGAAGTATGTTAGGTAACTCCACTGAGCATGTCCTCGGGGTTTTACATGCTCTACTTCTTTTAATTACAAAGAACATGTAGGTGGAAGGTGTTATCACCATTCCCATTTTAGAGATGAGGAAACTGAGACTCAGAGACATTTCTGTTGTTACAAGGCAGGAAAATGCATGCTTTCCAGTGAGAGTCTTTATCTATTTAGTTAACTGTGTAGGAGAGGGCATTGTCTGGCTAGATTCTTCGGGGAAACTCCCGATTTCAATGCTCTGTATGAAAAACAAAGTGAAGCGAGTTGCTTAGATCTTCTAAGCACTGCCCTGGTTCTTTTGCATGCACCTCTTCATTCACCCAAGTGAAAATCTACGAGTAAAGGGTTATCAACATTCCCATTGTATATAGGAGGAAACTGAGGCGCAGAGGCCCTATGAAAGAAATGAGTGGTGAAAGATGACGAATTCGTGAGCCTATTTATCTCGACAGAATAAAATGTGTGTATGCGGGCACAATCTATTGGACTTTTTGGAAAAATATCTGGCTTGCCATTGTCTTAAAAAGACTCAGTATGTATCTTACCTCTACTCAGCATGTGCAGCGTAGTTTATTTGCTCTGTTTCATTTCATGATAAAAAAGACCCAGTAAGGTAAAAGAAAATCTACAAGCCAGCGGGATAAATGTAAAGATTGAAACACTCTGAGAAAATAGAATATTATGGATGCTTGCTGGACCTCCTAAGCAATGGTGGGTGTTTTCCATGTTAAGCTTCATTTAATTCCAACGAATATCTACGAGGAAGGTGTTCTCAATATTCCCATTTTCCCGATGAGGATGCTGAGGCACAGGCAGTAAGAAAGAGAGCAGAGGAACGGACGTTTTCTTTGACACAGTATTTATCGACCCTCAGTAAACTTTGCGGAAAAGTGCAGAGTTTATCTAGATTGTTGCAGAAGGAAACTCCATTTCAGCTCTCTCTTATCAAAAGAAGAAAGGATTTATTTTACGTAGATCTACTACATAACATTCTGGATGTGTCATATGCTCTGTTTCACTTAATTAAAAAAAGATAAAGAGCACTCCGAATTTAGAGATTAGTAAACTGAGGCACGGAGGCATTAGGGAAGTTTCTCTTAATGTCAGAGTTGCTTTATGGAGAGCATATTTGTGGACACCGTAAAATTTTCACAGGTGGCACTGTCTGTAGATGGCTGGCAGAAAAGTTCAATGTCACCTCAATGTGTTAGGGAATAAAAGAAAGCCAACATGAGGTAAGATCCTTTAATCTCCCAAGCAGAGTCTGTCTTGTTTTTCCTGCTTGCCTGCATTGAATTCAAAGGAAAAGCTAACAGAGGCTCTAATCGATGAACCCATTTTATAGATGAGGAAACTGAGGCCCAGAGGTGTTCAGGAATGTACTGCAAAGTGAAAGAGACGCTTCCTGGCGAATGCACAGATCTATACTTAGTCAACATTGAGGGACAGTGCATAGTCGGTCAGGATTATTGGGGAAAAACACGATTTGAACTCATGATCCAGAAAAACAAACAAACACCCAGTTAAGTATGTTACTTCGATTGTTAAGCAAAATCCTCCGCATTTTAGACGGTCTGTTTCAATGAATTGAAATCAATATCTGCCTGCAAATTGTCGTCGCTATTTCGCCATGTATCCTGCTAGAAGATCACTCATTTAAGACGTTCCTAGGAAGTGAAAGAGACGCTTTCGCTAGCCGTATTTCTCTGGACTCAGTAAACTTTGTGGGAAAGGGCAACGTCTATCTTGAATGTGTGGGGACGAAAGTTGATGTCGTTTCTATGAAAAAAGAAACCCCAAATGAAGTATGTTAGTTAACTCTACAGAGCATGTCCTCAGGGTTTTACATGCTCTACTTCATTTAATTACAAAGAACATGTAGGTGAAAGGTGTTATCAAGATTCCCATTTTAGAGATGAGGAAACTGAGACTCAGAGACATTTCTGTTGTTACAAGGCAGGGAAATGCATGCTTTCCAGTGAGCGTCTTTATCTCTTTAGTAAACTGTGTGGGAAAGGGCATTGTCTGCCTAGATTTTGGGGGAAACTCCCGATTTCAGTTCTCTGTATGAAAAAGAAATTGAAGACAGTTACCTTGATCTTCTAAGCACTGCCCGGGTTCTTTTGCATGCACCTCTTCACTTAACCTAAAAGAGAATCTACGAGTCAAGGGTTATGAACATTCCCATTCTATAAAGGAGGAAACTGAGTTTCAGAGGCTTTATGAAAGGAATGAGTGGGTGAAAGATGATGAATTCGTGAGCCTATATATCTCAACAGAATAAAATGTGTGTATTCGGGCACCATCTATTGGATCTTTTCGGGAAATTATCTCACTTGCCATTGTCTTAAAAAGACTCAGTATGTAACTGACCTCTACTCAGAATGTGCTGCGTAGTTTATTTGCTCTGTTTCATTTCAGGATAAAAAGAACCAGGCAGGTAAAAGAAAATCTACAAGCCAGCGGGATAAAAGTGAAGATTGAAACTCTTTAAAAATAGAATATTATGGATGCTCGCTGGACCTCCTAAGCAATGGTGGGTGTTGTCCATGTTAAGCTTCATTTAATTCCAAAGAAAATCTACGAGGAAGGGGTTGTCAATATTCCCATTTTACCGATGAGGATACTGAGGCACAGGCAGTAAGAAAGAGAGCAGAGGAACGGATGTTTTCTTTGACACTGTATTTATCGACCCTCAATAAACTTTGTGGAAAAGGGCAGAGTTTATCTAGTTTGTTGGAGAAGGAAACTCCATTTCAACCCTCCCTTATCAAAAGAAGAAATGATGTATTTTACGTAGATCTACTACGTAACATTCTGGATGTGTCATATGCTCTGTTTCAATTAATTAAAAAAAAAGAGCACTCCCAATTTAGAGATGAGCAAACTGAGGCACGGAGGCATTAGGGAAGTTTCTCATAATTGTCATAGTTGCTTTATGGAGAGCATATTTGGGGACACCGTAAAATCTGCAGATGTGGCACCGTCTGTAGATGGCTGGCAGGATAGTTCAATGTCACCTCAATGTGTTAGCGAATAAAAGAAAGCCAACATGAGGTAAGATCCTTTAATCTCCCAAGAAGAGTCTGTCTTGTTTTTCCTGCTTGCCTGCAGTGAATTCAAAGGAAAAGCTACACAGAAGCTCTAATCGATGTACCCATTTTATAGATGAGGAAACTGAGGCCCAGAGGTGTTCCCGAAGTTACTGCAAAGTGAAAGAGACGCTTTCTGGCGAATGCACAGATCTATACTTAGTCAACGTTTCGGGACAGTGCGTTGTCGGTCGAAATTATTGGGAAAAAAACAAGATTTCAACTCATGCTCCAGAAAAAAAAAAAAAAAAAACACACCCAGTTAAGTATGTTACTTCGATTGCTAAGCAAAATCCTCGGCATTTTAGACGATCTGCTTCAATGAATTGAAATTAAGATCTTCCTGCAAATTGTCATCGCTATTTCGCCCGGTATCCTGCTGGAAGTTTAGGCATTTAAGACGTTCCTAGGAAGGGAAAGAGTTGCCCTCGCTAGCCATATTTCTCTGGACTTAGTAAACTTTGTGGGAAAGAGAATCGTCTATCTAGAATATGGGTGGGGGGGGTTGATTTCATGTCTATGAAAAAAGAAACCCCAAATGAAGTATGTTAGGTAACTCCACTGAGCATGTCCTCGGGGTTTTACATGCTCTACTTCTTTTAATTACAAAGAACATGTAGGTGGAAGGTGTTATCACCATTCCCATTTTAGAGATGAGGAAACTGAGACTCAGAGACATTTCTGTTGTTACAAGGCAGGAAAATGCATGCTTTCCAGTGAGAGTCTTTATCTATTTAGTTAACTGTGTAGGAGAGGGCATTGTCTGGCTAGATTCTTCGGGGAAACTCCCGATTTCAATGCTCTGTATGAAAAACAAAGTGAAGCGAGTTGCTTAGATCTTCTAAGCACTGCCCTGGTTCTTTTGCATGCACCTCTTCATTCACCCAAGTGAAAATCTACGAGTAAAGGGTTATCAACATTCCCATTGTATATAGGAGGAAACTGAGGCGCAGAGGCCTTATGAAAGAAATGAGTGGTGAAAGATGACGAATTCGTGAGCCTATTTATCTCGACAGAATAAAATGTGTGTATGCGGGCACAATCTATTGGACTTTTTGGAAAAATATCTGGCTTGCCATTGTCTTAAAAAGACTCAGTATGTATCTTACCTCTACTCAGCATGTGCAGCGTAGTTTATTTGCTCTGTTTCATTTCATGATAAAAAGACCCAGTAAGGTAAAAGAAAATCTACAAGCCAGCGGGATAAATGTAAAGATTGAAACACTCTGAGAAAATAGAATATTATGGATGCTTGCTGGACCTCCTAAGCAATGGTGGGTGTTTTCCATGTTAAGCTTCATTTAATTCCAACGAATATCTACGAGGAAGGTGTTCTCAATATTCCCATTTTCCCGATGAGGATGCTGAGGCACAGGCAGTAAGAAAGAGAGCAGAGGAACGGACGTTTTCTTTGACACAGTATTTATCGACCCTCAGTAAACTTTGCGGAAAAGTGCAGAGTTTATCTAGATTGTTGCAGAAGGAAACTCCATTTCAGCTCTCTCTTATCAAAAGAAGAAAGGATTTATTTTACGTAGATCTACTACATAACATTCTGGATGTGTCATATGCTCTGTTTCACTTAATTAAAAAGATAAAGAGCACTCCGAATTTAGAGATTAGTAAACTGAGGCACGGAGGCATTAGGGAAGTTTCTCTTAATGTCAGAGTTGCTTTATGGAGAGCATATTTGTGGACACCGTAAAATTTTCACAGGTGGCACTGTCTGTAGATGGCTGGCAGAAAAGTTCAATGTCACCTCAATGTGTTAGGGAATAAAAGAAAGCCAACATGAGGTAAGATCCTTTAATCTCCCAAGCAGAGTCTGTCTTGTTTTTCCTGCTTGCCTGCATTGAATTCAAAGGAAAAGCTAACAGAGGCTCTAATCGATGAACCCATTTTATAGATGAGGAAACTGAGGCCCAGAGGTGTTCAGGAATGTACTGCAAAGTGAAAGAGACGCTTCCTGGCGAATGCACAGATCTATACTTAGTCAACATTGAGGGACAGTGCATAGTCGGTCAGGATTATTGGGGAAAAAACACGATTTGAACTCATGATCCAGAAAAACAAACAAACACCCAGTTAAGTATGTTACTTCGATTGTTAAGCAAAATCCTCCGCATTTTAGACGGTCTGTTTCAATGAATTGAAATCAATATCTGCCTGCAAATTGTCGTCGCTATTTCGCCATGTATCCTGCTAGAAGATCACTCATTTAAGACGTTCCTAGGAAGTGAAAGAGACGCTTTCGCTAGCCGTATTTCTCTGGACTCAGTAAACTTTGTGGGAAAGGGCAACGTCTATCTTGAATGTGTGGGGACGAAAGTTGATGTCGTTTCTATGAAAAAAGAAACCCCAAATGAAGTATGTTAGTTAACTCTACAGAGCATGTCCTCAGGGTTTTACATGCTCTACTTCATTTAATTACAAAGAACATGTAGGTGAAAGGTGTTATCAAGATTCCCATTTTAGAGATGAGGAAACTGAGACTCAGAGACATTTCTGTTGTTACAAGGCAGGGAAATGCATGCTTTCCAGTGAGCGTCTTTATCTCTTTAGTAAACTGTGTGGGAAAGGGCATTGTCTGCCTAGATTTTGGGGGAAACTCCCGATTTCAGTTCTCTGTATGAAAAAGAAATTGAAGACAGTTACCTTGATCTTCTAAGCACTGCCCGGGTTCTTTTGCATGCACCTCTTCACTTAACCTAAAAGAGAATCTACGAGTCAAGGGTTATGAACATTCCCATTCTATAAAGGAGGAAACTGAGTTTCAGAGGCTTTATGAAAGGAATGAGTGGGTGAAAGATGATGAATTCGTGAGCCTATATATCTCAACAGAATAAAATGTGTGTATTCGGGCACCATCTATTGGATCTTTTCGGGAAATTATCTCACTTGCCATTGTCTTAAAAAGACTCAGTATGTAACTGACCTCTACTCAGAATGTGCTGCGTAGTTTATTTGCTCTGTTTCATTTCAGGATAAAAAAGAACCAGGCAGGTAAAAGAAAATCTACAAGCCAGCGGGATAAAAGTGAAGATTGAAACTCTTTAAAAATAGAATATTATGGATGCTCGCTGGACCTCCTAAGCAATGGTGGGTGTTGTCCATGTTAAGCTTCATTTAATTCCAAAGAAAATCTACGAGGAAGGGGTTGTCAATATTCCCATTTTACCGATGAGGATACTGAGGCACAGGCAGTAAGAAAGAGAGCAGAGGAACGGATGTTTTCTTTGAAACTGTATTTATCGACCCTCAATAAACTTTGTGGAAAAGGGCAGAGTTTATCTAGTTTGTTGGAGAAGGAAACTCCATTTCAACCCTCCCTTATCAAAAGAAGAAATGATGTATTTTACGTAGATCTACTACGTAACATTCTGGATGTGTCATATGCTCTGTTTCAATTAATTAAAAAAAAAGAGCACTCCCAATTTAGAGATGAGCAAACTGAGGCACGGAGGCATTAGGGAAGTTTCTCATAATTGTCATAGTTGCTTTATGGAGAGCATATTTGGGGACACCGTAAAATCTGCAGATGTGGCACCGTCTGTAGATGGCTGGCAGGATAGTTCAATGTCACCTCAATGTGTTAGCGAATAAAAGAAAGCCAACATGAGGTAAGATCCTTTAATCTCCCAAGAAGAGTCTGTCTTGTTTTTCCTGCTTGCCTGCAGTGAATTCAAAGGAAAAGCTACACAGAAGCTCTAATCGATGTACCCATTTTATAGATGAGGAAACTGAGGCCCAGAGGTGTTCCCGAAGTTACTGCAAAGTGAAAGAGACGCTTTCTGGCGAATGCACAGATCTATACTTAGTCAACGTTTCGGGACAGTGCGTTGTCGGTCGAAATTATTGGGAAAAAAACAAGATTTCAACTCATGCTCCAGAAAAAAAAAAAAAAAAACACACCCAGTTAAGTATGTTACTTCGATTGCTAAGCAAAATCCTCGGCATTTTAGACGATCTGCTTCAATGAATTGAAATTAAGATCTTCCTGCAAATTGTCATCGCTATTTCGCCCGGTATCCTGCTGGAAGTTTAGGCATTTAAGACGTTCCTAGGAAGGGAAAGAGTTGCCCTCGCTAGCCATATTTCTCTGGACTTAGTAAACTTTGTGGGAAAGAGAATCGTCTATCTAGAATATGGGTGGGGGGAGGTTGATTTCATGTCTATGAAAAAAGAAACCCCAAATGAAGTATGTTAGGTAACTCCACTGAGCATGTCCTCGGGGTTTTACATGCTCTACTTCTTTTAATTACAAAGAACATGTAGGTGGAAGGTGTTATCACCATTCCCATTTTAGAGATGAGGAAACTGAGACTCAGAGACATTTCTGTTGTTACAAGGCAGGAAAATGCATGCTTTCCAGTGAGAGTCTTTATCTATTTAGTTAACTGTGTAGGAGAGGGCATTGTCTGGCTAGATTCTTCGGGGAAACTCCCGATTTCAATGCTCTGTATGAAAAACAAAGTGAAGCGAGTTGCTTAGATCTTCTAAGCACTGCCCTGGTTCTTTTGCATGCACCTCTTCATTCACCCAAGTGAAAATCTACGAGTAAAGGGTTATCAACATTCCCATTGTATATAGGAGGAAACTGAGGCGCAGAGGCCTTATGAAAGAAATGAGTGGTGAAAGATGACGAATTCGTGAGCCTATTTATCTCGACAGAATAAAATGTGTGTATGCGGGCACAATCTATTGGACTTTTTGGAAAAATATCTGGCTTGCCATTGTCTTAAAAAGACTCAGTATGTATCTTACCTCTACTCAGCATGTGCAGCGTAGTTTATTTGCTCTGTTTCATTTCATGATAAAAAGACCCAGTAAGGTAAAAGAAAATCTACAAGCCAGCGGGATAAATGTAAAGATTGAAACACTCTGAGAAAATAGAATATTATGGATGCTTGCTGGACCTCCTAAGCAATGGTGGGTGTTTTCCATGTTAAGCTTCATTTAATTCCAACGAATATCTACGAGGAAGGTGTTCTCAATATTCCCATTTTCCCGATGAGGATGCTGAGGCACAGGCAGTAAGAAAGAGAGCAGAGGAACGGACGTTTTCTTTGACACAGTATTTATCGACCCTCAGTAAACTTTGCGGAAAAGTGCAGAGTTTATCTAGATTGTTGCAGAAGGAAACTCCATTTCAGCTCTCTCTTATCAAAAGAAGAAAGGATTTATTTTACGTAGATCTACTACATAACATTCTGGATGTGTCATATGCTCTGTTTCACTTAATTAAAAAAAGATAAAGAGCACTCCGAATTTAGAGATTAGTAAACTGAGGCACGGAGGCATTAGGGAAGTTTCTCTTAATGTCAGAGTTGCTTTATGGAGAGCATATTTGTGGACACCGTAAAATTTTCACAGGTGGCACTGTCTGTAGATGGCTGGCAGAAAAGTTCAATGTCACCTCAATGTGTTAGGGAATAAAAGAAAGCCAACATGAGGTAAGATCCTTTAATCTCCCAAGCAGAGTCTGTCTTGTTTTTCCTGCTTGCCTGCATTGAATTCAAAGGAAAAGCTAACAGAGGCTCTAATCGATGAACCCATTTTATAGATGAGGAAACTGAGGCCCAGAGGTGTTCAGGAATGTACTGCAAAGTGAAAGAGACGCTTCCTGGCGAATGCACAGATCTATACTTAGTCAACATTGAGGGACAGTGCATAGTCGGTCAGGATTATTGGGGAAAAAACACGATTTGAACTCATGATCCAGAAAAACAAACAAACACCCAGTTAAGTATGTTACTTCGATTGTTAAGCAAAATCCTCCGCATTTTAGACGGTCTGTTTCAATGAATTGAAATCAATATCTGCCTGCAAATTGTCGTCGCTATTTCGCCATGTATCCTGCTAGAAGATCACTCATTTAAGACGTTCCTAGGAAGTGAAAGAGACGCTTTCGCTAGCCGTATTTCTCTGGACTCAGTAAACTTTGTGGGAAAGGGCAACGTCTATCTTGAATGTGTGGGGACGAAAGTTGATGTCGTTTCTATGAAAAAGAAACCCCAAATGAAGTATGTTAGTTAACTCTACAGAGCATGTCCTCAGGGTTTTACATGCTCTACTTCATTTAATTACAAAGAACATGTAGGTGAAAGGTGTTATCAAGATTCCCATTTTAGAGATGAGGAAACTGAGACTCAGAGACATTTCTGTTGTTACAAGGCAGGGAAATGCATGCTTTCCAGTGAGCGTCTTTATCTCTTTAGTAAACTGTGTGGGAAAGGGCATTGTCTGCCTAGATTTTGGGGGAAACTCCCGATTTCAGTTCTCTGTATGAAAAAGAAATTGAAGACAGTTACCTTGATCTTCTAAGCACTGCCCGGGTTCTTTTGCATGCACCTCTTCACTTAACCTAAAAGAGAATCTACGAGTCAAGGGTTATGAACATTCCCATTCTATAAAGGAGGAAACTGAGTTTCAGAGGCTTTATGAAAGGAATGAGTGGGTGAAAGATGATGAATTCGTGAGCCTATATATCTCAACAGAATAAAATGTGTGTATTCGGGCACCATCTATTGGATCTTTTCGGGAAATTATCTCACTTGCCATTGTCTTAAAAAGACTCAGTATGTAACTGACCTCTACTCAGAATGTGCTGCGTAGTTTATTTGCTCTGTTTCATTTCAGGATAAAAAGAACCAGGCAGGTAAAAGAAAATCTACAAGCCAGCGGGATAAAAGTGAAGATTGAAACTCTTTAAAAATAGAATATTATGGATGCTCGCTGGACCTCCTAAGCAATGGTGGGTGTTGTCCATGTTAAGCTTCATTTAATTCCAAAGAAAATCTACGAGGAAGGGGTTGTCAATATTCCCATTTTACCGATGAGGATACTGAGGCACAGGCAGTAAGAAAGAGAGCAGAGGAACGGATGTTTTCTTTGACACTGTATTTATCGACCCTCAATAAACTTTGTGGAAAAGGGCAGAGTTTATCTAGTTTGTTGGAGAAGGAAACTCCATTTCAACCCTCCCTTATCAAAAGAAGAAATGATGTATTTTACGTAGATCTACTACGTAACATTCTGGATGTGTCATATGCTCTGTTTCAATTAATTAAAAAAAAAGAGCACTCCCAATTTAGAGATGAGCAAACTGAGGCACGGAGGCATTAGGAAGTTTCTCATAATTGTCATAGTTGCTTTATGGAGAGCATATTTGGGGACACCGTAAAATCTGCAGATGTGGCACCGTCTGTAGATGGCTGGCAGGATAGTTCAATGTCACCTCAATGTGTTAGCGAATAAAAGAAAGCCAACATGAGGTAAGATCCTTTAATCTCCCAAGAAGAGTCTGTCTTGTTTTTCCTGCTTGCCTGCAGTGAATTCAAAGGAAAAGCTACACAGAAGCTCTAATCGATGTACCCATTTTATAGATGAGGAAACTGAGGCCCAGAGGTGTTCCCGAAGTTACTGCAAAGTGAAAGAGACGCTTTCTGGCGAATGCACAGATCTATACTTAGTCAACGTTTCGGGACAGTGCGTTGTCGGTCGAAATTATTGGGAAAAAAACAAGATTTCAACTCATGCTCCAGAAAAAAAAAAAAAAAAAAAAAACACACCCAGTTAAGTATGTTACTTCGATTGCTAAGCAAAATCCTCGGCATTTTAGACGATCTGCTTCAATGAATTGAAATTAAGATCTTCCTGCAAATTGTCATCGCTATTTCGCCCGGTATCCTGCTGGAAGTTTAGGCATTTAAGACGTTCCTAGGAAGGGAAAGAGTTGCCCTCGCTAGCCATATTTCTCTGGACTTAGTAAACTTTGTGGGAAAGAGAATCGTCTATCTAGAATATGGGTGGGGGGGGTTGATTTCATGTCTATGAAAAAAGAAACCCCAAATGAAGTATGTTAGGTAACTCCACTGAGCATGTCCTCGGGGTTTTACATGCTCTACTTCTTTTAATTACAAAGAACATGTAGGTGGAAGGTGTTATCACCATTCCCATTTTAGAGATGAGGAAACTGAGACTCAGAGACATTTCTGTTGTTACAAGGCAGGAAAATGCATGCTTTCCAGTGAGAGTCTTTATCTATTTAGTTAACTGTGTAGGAGAGGGCATTGTCTGGCTAGATTCTTCGGGGAAACTCCCGATTTCAATGCTCTGTATGAAAAACAAAGTGAAGCGAGTTGCTTAGATCTTCTAAGCACTGCCCTGGTTCTTTTGCATGCACCTCTTCATTCACCCAAGTGAAAATCTACGAGTAAAGGGTTATCAACATTCCCATTGTATATAGGAGGAAACTGAGGCGCAGAGGCCTTATGAAAGAAATGAGTGGTGAAAGATGACGAATTCGTGAGCCTATTTATCTCGACAGAATAAAATGTGTGTATGCGGGCACAATCTATTGGACTTTTTGGAAAAATATCTGGCTTGCCATTGTCTTAAAAAGACTCAGTATGTATCTTACCTCTACTCAGCATGTGCAGCGTAGTTTATTTGCTCTGTTTCATTTCATGATAAAAAAGACCCAGTAAGGTAAAAGAAAATCTACAAGCCAGCGGGATAAATGTAAAGATTGAAACACTCTGAGAAAATAGAATATTATGGATGCTTGCTGGACCTCCTAAGCAATGGTGGGTGTTTTCCATGTTAAGCTTCATTTAATTCCAACGAATATCTACGAGGAAGGTGTTCTCAATATTCCCATTTTCCCGATGAGGATGCTGAGGCACAGGCAGTAAGAAAGAGAGCAGAGGAACGGACGTTTTCTTTGACACAGTATTTATCGACCCTCAGTAAACTTTGCGGAAAAGTGCAGAGTTTATCTAGATTGTTGCAGAAGGAAACTCCATTTCAGCTCTCTCTTATCAAAAGAAGAAAGGATTTATTTTACGTAGATCTACTACATAACATTCTGGATGTGTCATATGCTCTGTTTCACTTAATTAAAAAAATATAAGAGCACTCCGAATTTAGAGATTAGTAAACTGAGGCACGGAGGCATTAGGGAAGTTTCTCTTAATGTCAGAGTTGCTTTATGGAGAGCATATTTGTGGACACCGTAAAATTTTCACAGGTGGCACTGTCTGTAGATGGCTGGCAGAAAAGTTCAATGTCACCTCAATGTGTTAGGGAATAAAAGAAAGCCAACATGAGGTAAGATCCTTTAATCTCCCAAGCAGAGTCTGTCTTGTTTTTCCTGCTTGCCTGCATTGAATTCAAAGGAAAAGCTAACAGAGGCTCTAATCGATGAACCCATTTTATAGATGAGGAAACTGAGGCCCAGAGGTGTTCAGGAATGTACTGCAAAGTGAAAGAGACGCTTCCTGGCGAATGCACAGATCTATACTTAGTCAACATTGAGGGACAGTGCATAGTCGGTCAGGATTATTGGGGAAAAAACACGATTTGAACTCATGATCCAGAAAAACAAACAAACACCCAGTTAAGTATGTTACTTCGATTGTTAAGCAAAATCCTCCGCATTTTAGACGGTCTGTTTCAATGAATTGAAATCAATATCTGCCTGCAAATTGTCGTCGCTATTTCGCCATGTATCCTGCTAGAAGATCACTCATTTAAGACGTTCCTAGGAAGTGAAAGAGACGCTTTCGCTAGCCGTATTTCTCTGGACTCAGTAAACTTTGTGGGAAAGGGCAACGTCTATCTTGAATGTGTGGGGACGAAAGTTGATGTCGTTTCTATGAAAAAAGAAACCCCAAATGAAGTATGTTAGTTAACTCTACAGAGCATGTCCTCAGGGTTTTACATGCTCTACTTCATTTAATTACAAAGAACATGTAGGTGAAAGGTGTTATCAAGATTCCCATTTTAGAGATGAGGAAACTGAGACTCAGAGACATTTCTGTTGTTACAAGGCAGGGAAATGCATGCTTTCCAGTGAGCGTCTTTATCTCTTTAGTAAACTGTGTGGGAAAGGGCATTGTCTGCCTAGATTTTGGGGGAAACTCCCGATTTCAGTTCTCTGTATGAAAAAGAAATTGAAGACAGTTACCTTGATCTTCTAAGCACTGCCCGGGTTCTTTTGCATGCACCTCTTCACTTAACCTAAAAGAGAATCTACGAGTCAAGGGTTATGAACATTCCCATTCTATAAAGGAGGAAACTGAGTTTCAGAGGCTTTATGAAAGGAATGAGTGGGTGAAAGATGATGAATTCGTGAGCCTATATATCTCAACAGAATAAAATGTGTGTATTCGGGCACCATCTATTGGATCTTTTCGGGAAATTATCTCACTTGCCATTGTCTTAAAAAGACTCAGTATGTAACTGACCTCTACTCAGAATGTGCTGCGTAGTTTATTTGCTCTGTTTCATTTCAGGATAAAAAAGAACCAGGCAGGTAAAAGAAAATCTACAAGCCAGCGGGATAAAAGTGAAGATTGAAACTCTTTAAAAATAGAATATTATGGATGCTCGCTGGACCTCCTAAGCAATGGTGGGTGTTGTCCATGTTAAGCTTCATTTAATTCCAAAGAAAATCTACGAGGAAGGGGTTGTCAATATTCCCATTTTACCGATGAGGATACTGAGGCACAGGCAGTAAGAAAGAGAGCAGAGGAACGGATGTTTTCTTTGAAACTGTATTTATCGACCCTCAATAAACTTTGTGGAAAAGGGCAGAGTTTATCTAGTTTGTTGGAGAAGGAAACTCCATTTCAACCCTCCCTTATCAAAAGAAGAAATGATGTATTTTACGTAGATCTACTACGTAACATTCTGGATGTGTCATATGCTCTGTTTCAATTAATTAAAAAAAAAGAGCACTCCCAATTTAGAGATGAGCAAACTGAGGCACGGAGGCATTAGGGAAGTTTCTCATAATTGTCATAGTTGCTTTATGGAGAGCATATTTGGGGACACCGTAAAATCTGCAGATGTGGCACCGTCTGTAGATGGCTGGCAGGATAGTTCAATGTCACCTCAATGTGTTAGCGAATAAAAGAAAGCCAACATGAGGTAAGATCCTTTAATCTCCCAAGAAGAGTCTGTCTTGTTTTTCCTGCTTGCCTGCAGTGAATTCAAAGGAAAAGCTACACAGAAGCTCTAATCGATGTACCCATTTTATAGATGAGGAAACTGAGGCCCAGAGGTGTTCCCGAAGTTACTGCAAAGTGAAAGAGACGCTTTCTGGCGAATGCACAGATCTATACTTAGTCAACGTTTCGGGACAGTGCGTTGTCGGTCGAAATTATTGGGAAAAAAACAAGATTTCAACTCATGCTCCAGAAAAAAAAAAAAAAAAAACACACCCAGTTAAGTATGTTACTTCGATTGCTAAGCAAAATCCTCGGCATTTTAGACGATCTGCTTCAATGAATTGAAATTAAGATCTTCCTGCAAATTGTCATCGCTATTTCGCCCGGTATCCTGCTGGAAGTTTAGGCATTTAAGACGTTCCTAGGAAGGGAAAGAGTTGCCCTCGCTAGCCATATTTCTCTGGACTTAGTAAACTTTGTGGGAAAGAGAATCGTCTATCTAGAATATGGGTGGGGGGGGAGTTGATTTCATGTCTATGAAAAAGAAACCCCAAATGAAGTATGTTAGGTAACTCCACTGAGCATGTCCTCGGGGTTTTACATGCTCTACTTCTTTTAATTACAAAGAACATGTAGGTGGAAGGTGTTATCACCATTCCCATTTTAGAGATGAGGAAACTGAGACTCAGAGACATTTCTGTTGTTACAAGGCAGGAAAATGCATGCTTTCCAGTGAGAGTCTTTATCTATTTAGTTAACTGTGTAGGAGAGGGCATTGTCTGGCTAGATTCTTCGGGGAAACTCCCGATTTCAATGCTCTGTATGAAAAACAAAGTGAAGCGAGTTGCTTAGATCTTCTAAGCACTGCCCTGGTTCTTTTGCATGCACCTCTTCATTCACCCAAGTGAAAATCTACGAGTAAAGGGTTATCAACATTCCCATTGTATATAGGAGGAAACTGAGGCGCAGAGGCCTTATGAAAGAAATGAGTGGTGAAAGATGACGAATTCGTGAGCCTATTTATCTCGACAGAATAAAATGTGTGTATGCGGGCACAATCTATTGGACTTTTTTGGAAAAATATCTGGCTTGCCATTGTCTTAAAAAGACTCAGTATGTATCTTACCTCTACTCAGCATGTGCAGCGTAGTTTATTTGCTCTGTTTCATTTCATGATAAAAAGACCCAGTAAGGTAAAAGAAAATCTACAAGCCAGCGGGATAAATGTAAAGATTGAAACACTCTGAGAAAATAGAATATTATGGATGCTTGCTGGACCTCCTAAGCAATGGTGGGTGTTTTCCATGTTAAGCTTCATTTAATTCCAACGAATATCTACGAGGAAGGTGTTCTCAATATTCCCATTTTCCCGATGAGGATGCTGAGGCACAGGCAGTAAGAAAGAGAGCAGAGGAACGGACGTTTTCTTTGACACAGTATTTATCGACCCTCAGTAAACTTTGCGGAAAAGTGCAGAGTTTATCTAGATTGTTGCAGAAGGAAACTCCATTTCAGCTCTCTCTTATCAAAAGAAGAAAGGATTTATTTTACGTAGATCTACTACATAACATTCTGGATGTGTCATATGCTCTGTTTCACTTAATTAAAAAAAGATAAAGAGCACTCCGAATTTAGAGATTAGTAAACTGAGGCACGGAGGCATTAGGGAAGTTTCTCTTAATGTCAGAGTTGCTTTATGGAGAGCATATTTGTGGACACCGTAAAATTTTCACAGGTGGCACTGTCTGTAGATGGCTGGCAGAAAAGTTCAATGTCACCTCAATGTGTTAGGGAATAAAAGAAAGCCAACATGAGGTAAGATCCTTTAATCTCCCAAGCAGAGTCTGTCTTGTTTTTCCTGCTTGCCTGCATTGAATTCAAAGGAAAAGCTAACAGAGGCTCTAATCGATGAACCCATTTTATAGATGAGGAAACTGAGGCCCAGAGGTGTTCAGGAATGTACTGCAAAGTGAAAGAGACGCTTCCTGGCGAATGCACAGATCTATACTTAGTCAACATTGAGGGACAGTGCATAGTCGGTCAGGATTATTGGGGAAAAAACACGATTTGAACTCATGATCCAGAAAAACAAACAAACACCCAGTTAAGTATGTTACTTCGATTGTTAAGCAAAATCCTCCGCATTTTAGACGGTCTGTTTCAATGAATTGAAATCAATATCTGCCTGCAAATTGTCGTCGCTATTTCGCCATGTATCCTGCTAGAAGATCACTCATTTAAGACGTTCCTAGGAAGTGAAAGAGACGCTTTCGCTAGCCGTATTTCTCTGGACTCAGTAAACTTTGTGGGAAAGGGCAACGTCTATCTTGAATGTGTGGGGACGAAAGTTGATGTCGTTTCTATGAAAAAGAAACCCCAAATGAAGTATGTTAGTTAACTCTACAGAGCATGTCCTCAGGGTTTTACATGCTCTACTTCATTTAATTACAAAGAACATGTAGGTGAAAGGTGTTATCAAGATTCCCATTTTAGAGATGAGGAAACTGAGACTCAGAGACATTTCTGTTGTGACAAGGCAGGGAAATGCATGCTTTCCAGTGAGCGTCTTTATCTCTTTAGTAAACTGTGTGGGAAAGGGCATTGTCTGCCTAGATTTTGGGGGAAACTCCCGATTTCAGTTCTCTGTATGAAAAAGAAATTGAAGACAGTTACCTTGATCTTCTAAGCACTGCCCGGGTTCTTTTGCATGCACCTCTTCACTTAACCTAAAAGAGAATCTACGAGTCAAGGGTTATGAACATTCCCATTCTATAAAGGAGGAAACTGAGTTTCAGAGGCTTTATGAAAGGAATGAGTGGGTGAAAGATGATGAATTCGTGAGCCTATATATCTCAACAGAATAAAATGTGTGTATTCGGGCACCATCTATTGGATCTTTTCGGGAAATTATCTCACTTGCCATTGTCTTAAAAAGACTCAGTATGTAACTGACCTCTACTCAGAATGTGCTGCGTAGTTTATTTGCTCTGTTTCATTTCAGGATAAAAAGAACCAGGCAGGTAAAAGAAAATCTACAAGCCAGCGGGATAAAAGTGAAGATTGAAACTCTTTAAAAATAGAATATTATGGATGCTCGCTGGACCTCCTAAGCAATGGTGGGTGTTGTCCATGTTAAGCTTCATTTAATTCCAAAGAAAATCTACGAGGAAGGGGTTGTCAATATTCCCATTTTACCGATGAGGATACTGAGGCACAGGCAGTAAGAAAGAGAGCAGAGGAACGGATGTTTTCTTTGACACTGTATTTATCGACCCTCAATAAACTTTGTGGAAAAGGGCAGAGTTTATCTAGTTTGTTGGAGAAGGAAACTCCATTTCAACCCTCCCTTATCAAAAGAAGAAATGATGTATTTTACGTAGATCTACTACGTAACATTCTGGATGTGTCATATGCTCTGTTTCAATTAATTAAAAAAAAAGAGCACTCCCAATTTAGAGATGAGCAAACTGAGGCACGGAGGCATTAGGGAAGTTTCTCATAATTGTCATAGTTGCTTTATGGAGAGCATATTTGGGGACACCGTAAAATCTGCAGATGTGGCACCGTCTGTAGATGGCTGGCAGGATAGTTCAATGTCACCTCAATGTGTTAGCGAATAAAAGAAAGCCAACATGAGGTAAGATCCTTTAATCTCCCAAGAAGAGTCTGTCTTGTTTTTCCTGCTTGCCTGCAGTGAATTCAAAGGAAAAGCTACACAGAAGCTCTAATCGATGTACCCATTTTATAGATGAGGAAACTGAGGCCCAGAGGTGTTCCCGAAGTTACTGCAAAGTGAAAGAGACGCTTTCTGGCGAATGCACAGATCTATACTTAGTCAACGTTTCGGGACAGTGCGTTGTCGGTCGAAATTATTGGGAAAAAACAAGATTTCAACTCATGCTCCAGAAAAAAAAAAAAAAAAACACACCCAGTTAAGTATGTTACTTCGATTGCTAAGCAAAATCCTCGGCATTTTAGACGATCTGCTTCAATGAATTGAAATTAAGATCTTCCTGCAAATTGTCGTCGCTATTTCGCCCGGTATCCTGCTGGAAGTTTAGGCATTTAAGACGTTCCTAGGAAGGGAAAGAGTTGCCCTCGCTAGCCATATTTCTCTGGACTTAGTAAACTTTGTGGGAAAGAGAATCGTCTATCTAGAATATGGGTGGGGGGGAGTTGATTTCATGTCTATGAAAAAGAAACCCCAAATGAAGTATGTTAGGTAACTCCACTGAGCATGTCCTCGGGGTTTTACATGCTCTACTTCTTTTAATTACAAAGAACATGTAGGTGGAAGGTGTTATCACCATTCCCATTTTAGAGATGAGGAAACTGAGACTCAGAGACATTTCTGTTGTTACAAGGCAGGAAAATGCATGCTTTCCAGTGAGAGTCTTTATCTATTTAGTTAACTGTGTAGGAGAGGGCATTGTCTGGCTAGATTCTTCGGGGAAACTCCCGATTTCAATGCTCTGTATGAAAAACAAAGTGAAGCGAGTTGCTTAGATCTTCTAAGCACTGCCCTGGTTCTTTTGCATGCACCTCTTCATTCACCCAAGTGAAAATCTACGAGTAAAGGGTTATCAACATTCCCATTGTATATAGGAGGAAACTGAGGCGCAGAGGCCTTATGAAAGAAATGAGTGGTGAAAGATGACGAATTCGTGAGCCTATTTATCTCGACAGAATAAAATGTGTGTATGCGGGCACAATCTATTGGACTTTTTGGAAAAATATCTGGCTTGCCATTGTCTTAAAAAGACTCAGTATGTATCTTACCTCTACTCAGCATGTGCAGCGTAGTTTATTTGCTCTGTTTCATTTCATGATAAAAAAGACCCAGTAAGGTAAAAGAAAATCTACAAGCCAGCGGGGATAAATGTAAAGATTGAAACACTCTGAGAAAATAGAATATTATGGATGCTTGCTGGACCTCCTAAGCAATGGTGGGTGTTTTCCATGTTAAGCTTCATTTAATTCCAACGAATATCTACGAGGAAGGTGTTCTCAATATTCCCATTTTCCCGATGAGGATGCTGAGGCACAGGCAGTAAGAAAGAGAGCAGAGGAACGGACGTTTTCTTTGACACAGTATTTATCGACCCTCAGTAAACTTTGCGGAAAAGTGCAGAGTTTATCTAGATTGTTGCAGAAGGAAACTCCATTTCAGCTCTCTCTTATCAAAAGAAGAAAGGATTTATTTTACGTAGATCTACTACATAACATTCTGGATGTGTCATATGCTCTGTTTCACTTAATTAAAAAAGATAAAGAGCACTCCGAATTTAGAGATTAGTAAACTGAGGCACGGAGGCATTAGGGAAGTTTCTCTTAATGTCAGAGTTGCTTTATGGAGAGCATATTTGTGGACACCGTAAAATTTTCACAGGTGGCACTGTCTGTAGATGGCTGGCAGAAAAGTTCAATGTCACCTCAATGTGTTAGGGAATAAAAGAAAGCCAACATGAGGTAAGATCCTTTAATCTCCCAAGCAGAGTCTGTCTTGTTTTTCCTGCTTGCCTGCATTGAATTCAAAGGAAAAGCTAACAGAAGCTCTAATCGATGAACCCATTTTATAGATGAGGAAACTGAGGCCCAGAGGTGTTCAGGAATGTACTGCAAAGTGAAAGAGACGCTTCCTGGCGAATGCACAGATCTATACTTAGTCAACATTGAGGGACAGTGCATAGTCGGTCAGGATTATTGGGGAAAAAACACGATTTGAACTCATGATCCAGAAAAACAAACAAACACCCAGTTAAGTATGTTACTTCGATTGTTAAGCAAAATCCTCCGCATTTTAGACGGTCTGTTTCAATGAATTGAAATCAATATCTGCCTGCAAATTGTCGTCGCTATTTCGCCATGTATCCTGCTAGAAGATCACTCATTTAAGACGTTCCTAGGAAGTGAAAGAGACGCTTTCGCTAGCCGTATTTCTCTGGACTCAGTAAACTTTGTGGGAAAGGGCAACGTCTATCTTGAATGTGTGGGGACGAAAGTTGATGTCGTTTCTATGAAAAAAGAAACCCCAAATGAAGTATGTTAGTTAACTCTACAGAGCATGTCCTCAGGGTTTTACATGCTCTACTTCATTTAATTACAAAGAACATGTAGGTGAAAGGTGTTATCAAGATTCCCATTTTAGAGATGAGGAAACTGAGACTCAGAGACATTTCTGTTGTTACAAGGCAGGGAAATGCATGCTTTCCAGTGAGCGTCTTTATCTCTTTAGTAAACTGTGTGGGAAAGGGCATTGTCTGCCTAGATTTTGGGGGAAACTCCCGATTTCAGTTCTCTGTATGAAAAAGAAATTGAAGACAGTTACCTTGATCTTCTAAGCACTGCCCGGGTTCTTTTGCATGCACCTCTTCACTTAACCTAAAAGAGAATCTACGAGTCAAGGGTTATGAACATTCCCATTCTATAAAGGAGGAAACTGAGTTTCAGAGGCTTTATGAAAGGAATGAGTGGGTGAAAGATGATGAATTCGTGAGCCTATATATCTCAACAGAATAAAATGTGTGTATTCGGGCACCATCTATTGGATCTTTTCGGGAAATTATCTCACTTGCCATTGTCTTAAAAAGACTCAGTATGTAACTGACCTCTACTCAGAATGTGCTGCGTAGTTTATTTGCTCTGTTTCATTTCAGGATAAAAAAGAACCAGGCAGGTAAAAGAAAATCTACAAGCCAGCGGGATAAAAGTGAAGATTGAAACTCTTTAAAAATAGAATATTATGGATGCTCGCTGGACCTCCTAAGCAATGGTGGGTGTTGTCCATGTTAAGCTTCATTTAATTCCAAAGAAAATCTACGAGGAAGGTGTTGTCAATATTCCCATTTTACCGATGAGGATACTGAGGCACAGGCAGTAAGAAAGAGAGCAGAGGAACGGATGTTTTCTTTGACACTGTATTTATCGACCCTCAATAAACTTTGTGGAAAAGGGCAGAGTTTATCTAGTTTGTTGGAGAAGGAAACTCCATTTCAACCCTCCCTTATCAAAAGAAGAAATGATGTATTTTACGTAGATCTACTACGTAACATTCTGGATGTGTCATATGCTCTGTTTCAATTAATTAAAAAAAAAGAGCACTCCCAATTTAGAGATGAGCAAACTGAGGCACGGAGGCATTAGGGAAGTTTCTCATAATTGTCATAGTTGCTTTATGGAGAGCATATTTGTGGACACCGTAAAATTTGCAGATGTGGCACCGTCTGTAGATGGCTGGCAGGATAGTTCAATGTCACCTCAATGTGTTAGCCAATAAAAGAAAGCCAACATGAGGTAAGATCCTTTAATCTCCCAAGAAGAGTCTGTCTTGTTTTTCCTGCTTGCCTGCAGTGAATTCAAAGGAAAAGCTACACAGAAGCTCTAATCGATGTACCCATTTTATAGATGAGGAAACTGAGGCCCAGAGGTGTTCCCGAAGTTACTGCAAAGTGAAAGAGACGCTTTCTGGCGAATGCACAGATCTATACTTAGTCAACGTTTCGGGACAGTGCGTTGTCGGTCCAAATTATTGGGGAAAAAACAAGATTTCAACTCATGCTCCAGAAAAAAAAAAAAAAAAACCACACCCAGTTAAGTATGTTACTTCGATTGCTAAGCAAAATCCTCGGCATTTTAGACGATCTGCTTCAATGAATTGAAATTAAGATCTTCCTGCAAATTGTCGTCGCTATTTCGCCCGGTATCCTGCTGGAAGTTTAGGCATTTAAGACGTTCCTAGGAAGGGAAAGAGTTGCCCTCGCTAGCCATATTTCTCTGGACTTAGTAAACTTTGTGGGAAAGAGAATCGTCTATCTAGAATATGGGTGGGGGAAAAGTTGATTTCATGTCTATGAAAAAAGAAACCCCAAATGAAGTATGTTAGGTAACTCCACTGAGCATGTCCTTGGGGTTTTACATGCTCTACTTCTTTTAATTACAAAGAACATGTAGGTGGAAGGTGTTATCACCATTCCCATTTTAGAGATGAGGAAACTGAGACTCAGAGACATTTCTGTTGTTACAAGGCAGGAAAATGCATGCTTTCCAGTGAGAGTCTTTATCTATTTAGTTAACTGTGTAGGAGAGGGCATTGTCTGGCTAGATTCTTGGGGAAACTCCCGATTTCAATGCTCTGTATGAAAAACAAAGTGAAGCGAGTTGCTTAGATCTTCTAAGCACTGCCCTGGTTCTTTTGCATGCACCTCTTCATTCACCCAAGTGAAAATCTACGAGTAAAGGGTTATCAACATTCCCATTGTATATAGGAGGAAACTGAGGCGCAGAGGCCTTATGAAAGAAATGAGTGGTGAAAGATGACGAATTCGTGAGCCTATTTATCTCGACAGAATAAAATGTGTGTATGCGGGCACAATCTATTGGACTTTTTGGAAAAATATCTGGCTTGCCATTGTCTTAAAAAGACTCAGTATGTATCTTACCTCTACTCAGCATGTGCAGCGTAGTTTATTTGCTCTGTTTCATTTCATGATAAAAAAGACCCAGTAAGGTAAAAGAAAATCTACAAGCCAGCGGGATAAATGTAAAGATTGAAACACTCTGAGAAAATAGAATATTATGGATGCTTGCTGGACCTCCTAAGCAATGGTGGGTGTTTTCCATGTTAAGCTTCATTTAATTCCAACGAATATCTACGAGGAAGGTGTTCTCAATATTCCCATTTTCCCGATGAGGATGCTGAGGCACAGGCAGTAAGAAAGAGAGCAGAGGAACGGAAGTTTTCTTTGACACAGTATTTATCGACCCTCAGTAAACTTTGTGGAAAAGTGCAGAGTTTATCTAGATTGTTGTAGAAGGAAACTCCATTTCAGCTCTCTCTTATCAAAAGAAGAAAGGATTTATTTTACGTAGATCTACTACATAACATTCTGGATGTGTCATATGCTCTGTTTCACTTAATTAAAAAAAATAAAGAGCACTCCCAATTTAGAGATTAGTAAACTGAGGCACGGAGGCATTAGGGAAGTTTCTCTTAATGTCAGAGTTGCTTTATGGAGAGCATATTTGTGGACACCGTAAAATTTTCACAGGTGGCACTGTCTGTAGATGGCTGGCAGAAAAGTTCAATGTCACCTCAATGTGTTAGGGAATAAAAGAAAGCCAACATGAGGTAAGATCCTTTAATCTCCCAAGCAGAGTCTGTCTTGTTTTTCCTGCTTGCCTGCATTGAATTCAAAGGAAAAGCTAACAGAAGCTCTAATCGATGAACCCATTTTATAGATGAGGAAACTGAGGCCCAGAGGTGTTCAGGAATGTACTGCAAAGTGAAAGAGACGCTTCCTGGCGAATGCACAGATCTATACTTAGTCAACATTGAGGGACAGTGCATAGTCGGTCAGGATTATTGGGGAAAAACACGATTTGAACTCATGATCCAGAAAAACAAACAAACACCCAGTTAAGTATGTTACTTCGATTGTTAAGCAAAATCCTCCGCATTTTAGACGGTCTGTTTCAATGAATTGAAATCAATATCTGCCTGCAAATTGTCGTCGCTATTTCGCCATGTATCCTGCTAGAAGATCACTCATTTAAGACGTTCCTAGGAAGTGAAAGAGACGCTTTCGCTAGCCGTATTTCTCTGGACTCAGTAAACTTTGTGGGAAAGGGCAACGTCTATCTTGAATGTGTGGGGACGAAAGTTGATGTCGTTTCTATGAAAAAAGAAACCCCAAATGAAGTATGTTAGTTAACTCTACAGAGCATGTCCTCAGGGTTTTACATGCTCTACTTCATTTAATTACAAAGAACATGTAGGTGAAAGGTGTTATCAAGATTCCCATTTTAGAGATGAGGAAACTGAGACTCAGAGACATTTCTGTTGTTACAAGGCAGGGAAATGCATGCTTTCCAGTGAGCGTCTTTATCTCTTTAGTAAACTGTGTGGGAAAGGGCATTGTCTGCCTAGATTTTGGGGGAAACTCCCGATTTCAGTTCTCTGTATGAAAAGAAATTGAAGACAGTTACCTTGATCTTCTAAGCACTGCCCGGGTTCTTTTGCATGCACCTCTTCACTTAACCTAAAAGAGAATCTACGAGTCAAGGGTTATGAACATTCCCATTCTATAAAGGAGGAAACTGAGTTTCAGAGGCTTTATGAAAGGAATGAGTGGGTGAAAGATGATGAATTCGTGAGCCTATATATCTCAACAGAATAAAATGTGTGTATTCGGGCACCATCTATTGGATCTTTTCGGAAATTATCTCACTTGCCATTGTCTTAAAAAGACTCAGTATGTAACTGACCTCTACTCAGAATGTGCTGCGTAGTTTATTTGCTCTGTTTCATTTCAGGATAAAAAAGAACCAGGCAGGTAAAAGAAAATCTACAAGCCAGCGGGATAAAAGTGAAGATTGAAACTCTTTAAAAATAGAATATTATGGATGCTCGCTGGACCTCCTAAGCAATGGTGGGTGTTGTCCATGTTAAGCTTCATTTAATTCCAAAGAAAATCTACGAGGAAGGTGTTGTCAATATTCCCATTTTACCGATGAGGATACTGAGGCACAGGCAGTAAGAAAGAGAGCAGAGGAACGGATGTTTTCTTTGAAACTGTATTTATCGACCCTCAATAAACTTTGTGGAAAAGGGCAGAGTTTATCTAGTTTGTTGGAGAAGGAAACTCCATTTCAACCCTCCCTTATCAAAAGAAGAAATGATGTATTTTACGTAGATCTACTACGTAACATTCTGGATGTGTCATATGCTCTGTTTCAATTAATTAAAAAAAAAAGAGCACTCCCAATTTAGAGATGAGCAAACTGAGGCACGGAGGCATTAGGGAAGTTTCTCATAATTGTCATAGTTGCTTTATGGAGAGCATATTTGTGGACACCGTAAAATTTGCAGATGTGGCACCGTCTGTAGATGGCTGGCAGGATAGTTCAATGTCACCTCAATGTGTTAGCCAATAAAAGAAAGCCAACATGAGGTAAGATCCTTTAATCTCCCAAGAAGAGTCTGTCTTGTTTTTCCTGCTTGCCTGCAGTGAATTCAAAGGAAAAGCTACACAGAAGCTCTAATCGATGTACCCATTTTATAGATGAGGAAACTGAGGCCCAGAGGTGTTCCCGAAGTTACTGCAAAGTGAAAGAGACGCTTTCTGGCGAATGCACAGATCTATACTTAGTCAACGTTTCGGGACAGTGCGTTGTCAGTCGAAATTATTGGGAAAAAACAAGATTTCAACTCATGCTCCAGAAAAAAAAAAAACACACACCCAGTTAAGTATGTTACTTCGATTGCTAAGCAAAATCCTCGGCATTTTAGACGATCTGCTTCAATGAATTGAAATTAAGATCTTCCTGCAAATTGTCGTCGCTATTTCGCCCGGTATCCTGCTGGAAGTTTAGGCATTTAAGACGTTCCTAGGAAGGGAAAGAGTTGCCCTCGCTAGCCATATTTCTCTGGACTTAGTAAACTTTGTGGGAAAGAGAATCGTCTATCTAGAATATGGGTGGGGGGGGAGTTGATTTCATGTCTATGAAAAAAAGAAACCCCAAATGAAGTATGTTAGGTAACTCCACTGAGCATGTCCTTGGGGTTTTACATGCTCTACTTCTTTTAATTACAAAGAACATGTAGGTGGAAGGTGTTATCACCATTCCCATTTTAGAGATGAGGAAACTGAGACTCAGAGACATTTCTGTTGTTACAAGGCAGGAAAATGCATGCTTTCCAGTGAGAGTCTTTATCTATTTAGTTAACTGTGTAGGAGAGGGCATTGTCTGGCTAGATTCTTCGGGGAAACTCCCGATTTCAATGCTCTGTATGAAAAACAAAGTGAAGCGAGTTGCTTAGATCTTCTAAGCACTGCCCTGGTTCTTTTGCATGCACCTCTTCATTCACCCAAGTGAAAATCTACGAGTAAAGGGTTATCAACATTCCCATTGTATATAGGAGGAAACTGAGGCGCAGAGGCCTTATGAAAGAAATGAGTGGTGAAAGATGACGAATTCGTGAGCCTATTTATCTCGACAGAATAAAATGTGTGTATGCGGGCACAATCTATTGGACTTTTTGGAAAAATATCTGGCTTGCCATTGTCTTAAAAAGACTCAGTATGTATCTTACCTCTACTCAGCATGTGCAGCGTAGTTTATTTGCTCTGTTTCATTTCATGATAAAAAGACCCAGTAAGGTAAAAGAAAATCTACAAGCCAGCGGGATAAATGTAAAGATTGAAACACTCTGAGAAAATAGAATATTATGGATGCTTGCTGGACCTCCTAAGCAATGGTGGGTGTTTTCCATGTTAAGCTTCATTTAATTCCAACGAATATCTACGAGGAAGGTGTTCTCAATATTCCCATTTTCCCGATGAGGATGCTGAGGCACAGGCAGTAAGAAAGAGAGCAGAGGAACGGAAGTTTTCTTTGACACAGTATTTATCGACCCTCAGTAAACTTTGCGGAAAAGTGCAGAGTTTATCTAGATTGTTGTAGAAGGAAACTCCATTTCAGCTCTCTCTTATCAAAAGAAGAAAGGATTTATTTTACGTAGATCTACTACATAACATTCTGGATGTGTCATATGCTCTGTTTCACTTAATTAAAAAAGATAAAGAGCACTCCGAATTTAGAGATTAGTAAACTGAGGCACGGAGGCATTAGGGAAGTTTCTCTTAATGTCAGAGTTGCTTTATGGAGAGCATATTTGTGGACACCGTAAAATTTTCACAGGTGGCACTGTCTGTAGATGGCTGGCAGAAAAGTTCAATGTCACCTCAATGTGTTAGGGAATAAAAGAAAGCCAACATGAGGTAAGATCCTTTAATCTCCCAAGCAGAGTCTGTCTTGTTTTTCCTGCTTGCCTGCATTGAATTCAAAGGAAAAGCTAACAGAAGCTCTAATCGATGAACCCATTTTATAGATGAGGAAACTGAGGCCCAGAGGTGTTCAGGAATGTACTGCAAAGTGAAAGAGACGCTTCCTGGCGAATGCACAGGTCTATACTTAGTCAACATTGAGGGACAGTGCATAGTCGGTCAGGATTATGGGGAAAAAACACGATTTGAACTCATGATCCAGAAAAACAAACAAACACCCAGTTAAGTATGTTACTTCGATTGTTAAGCAAAATCCTCCGCATTTTAGACGGTCTGTTTCAATGAATTGAAATCAATATCTGCCTGCAAATTGTCGTCGCTATTTCGCCATGTATCCTGCTAGAAGATCACTCATTTAAGACGTTCCTAGGAAGTGAAAGAGACGCTTTCGCTAGCCGTATTTCTCTGGACTCAGTAAACTTTGTGGGAAAGGGCAACGTCTATCTTGAATGTGTGGGGACGAAAGTTGATGTCGTTTCTATGAAAAAGAAACCCCAAATGAAGTATGTTAGTTAACTCTACAGAGCATGTCCTCAGGGTTTTACATGCTCTACTTCATTTAATTACAAAGAACATGTAGGTGAAAGGTGTTATCAACATTCCCATTTTAGAGATGAGGAAACTGAGACTCAGAGACATTTCTGTTGTTACAAGGCAGGGAAATGCATGCTTTCCAGTGAGCGTCTTTATCTCTTTAGTAAACTGTGTGGGAAAGGGCATTGTCTGCCTAGATTTTTGGGGAAACTCCCGATTTCAGTTCTCTGTATGAAAAAGAAATTGAAGACAGTTACCTTGATCTTCTAAGCACTGCCCGGGTTCTTTTGCATGCACCTCTTCACTTAACCTAAAAGAGAATCTACGAGTCAAGGGTTATGAACATTCCCATTCTATAAAGGAGGAAACTGAGTTGCAGAGGCTTTATGAAAGGAATGAGTGGGTGAAAGATGATGAATTCGTGAGCCTATATATCTCAACAGAATAAAATGTGTGTATTCGGGCACCATCTATTGGATCTTTTCGGGAAATTATCTCACTTGCCATTGTCTTAAAAAGACTCAGTATGTAGCTGACCTCTACTCAGAATGTGCTGCGTAGTTTATTTGCTCTGTTTCATTTCAGGATAAAAAAGAACCAGGCAGGTAAAAGAAAATCTACAAGCCAGCGGGATAAAAGTGAAGATTGAAACTCTTTAAAAATAGAATATTATGGATGCTCGCTGGACCTCCTAAGCAATGGTGGGTGTTGTCCATGTTAAGCTTCATTTAATTCCAAAGAAAATCTACGAGGAAGGTGTTGTCAATATTCCCATTTTACCGATGAGGATACTGAGGCACAGGCAGTAAGAAAGAGAGCAGAGGAACGGATGTTTTCTTTGACACTGTATTTATCGACCCTCAATAAACTTTGTGGAAAAGGGCAGAGTTTATCTAGTTTGTTGGAGAAGGAAACTCCATTTCAACCCTCCCTTATCAAAAGAAGAAATGATGTATTTTACGTAGATCTACTACGTAACATTCTGGATGTGTCATATGCTCTGTTTCAATTAATTAAAAAAAAAGAGCACTCCCAATTTAGAGATGAGCAAACTGAGGCACGGAGGCATTAGGGAAGTTTCTCATAATTGTCATAGTTGCTTTATGGAGAGCATATTTGTGGACACCGTAAAATCTGCAGATGTGGCACCGTCTGTAGATGGCTGGCAGGATAGTTCAATGTCACCTCAATGTGTTAGCCAATAAAAGAAAGCCAACATGAGGTAAGATCCTTTAATCTCCCAAGAAGAGTCTGTCTTGTTTTTCCTGCTTGCCTGCAGTGAATTCAAAGGAAAAGCTACACAGAAGCTCTAATCGATGTACCCATTTTATAGATGAGGAAACTGAGGCCCAGAGGTGTTCCCGAAGTTACTGCAAAGTGAAAGAGACGCTTTCTGGCGAATGCACAGATCTATACTTAGTCAACGTTTCGGGACAGTGCGTTGTCGGTCCAGAAATTATTGGGAAAAAACAAGATTTCAACTCATGCTCCAGAAAAAAAAAAAAAAACACCCAGTTAAGTATGTTACTTCGATTGCTAAGCAAAATCCTCGGCATTTTAGACGGTCTGCTTCAATGAATTGAAATTAAGATCTTCCTGCAAATTGTCGTCGCTATTTCGCCAGGTATCCTGCTGGAAGTTTAGGCATTTAAGACGTTCCTAGGAAGGGAAAGAGTTGCCCTCGCTAGCCATATTTCTCTGGACTTAGTAAACTTTGTGGGAAAGAGAATCGTCTATCTAGAATATGGGTGGGGGGGGTAGTTGATTTCATGTCTATGAAAAAAGAAACCCCAAATGAAGTATCTTAGGTAACTCCACTGAGCATGTCCTCGGGGTTTTACATGCTCTACTTCTTTTAATTACAAAGAACATGTAGGTGGAAGGTGTTATCACCATTCCCATTTTAGAGATGAGGAAACTGAGACTCAGAGACATTTCTGTTGTTACAAGGCAGGAAAATGCATGCTTTCCGGGGAGAGTCTTTATCTATTTAGTTAACTGTGTAGGAGAGGGCATTGTCTGGCTAGATTCTTGGGGGAAACTCCCGATTTCAATGCTCTGTATGAAAAACAAAGTGAAGCGAGTTGCTTAGATCTTCTAAGCACTGCCCTGGTTCTTTTGCATGCACCTCTTCATTCACCCAAGTGAAAATCTACGAGTAAAGGGTTATCAACATTCCCATTGTATATAGGAGGAAACTGAGGCGCAGAGGCCTTATGAAAGAAATGAGTGGTGAAAGATGACGAATTCGTGAGCCTATTTATCTCGACAGAATAAAATGTGTGTATGCGGGCACAATCTCTTGGACTTTTTGGAAAAATATCTGGCTTGCCATTGTCTTAAAAAGACTCAGTATGTATCTTACCTCTACTCAGCATGTGCAGCGTAGTTTATTTGCTCTGTTTCATTTCATGATAAAAAAGACCCAGTAAGGTAAAAGAAAATCTACAAGCCAGCGGGATAAATGTAAAGATTGAAACACTCTGAGAAAATAGAATATTATGGATGCTTACTGGACCTCCTAAGCAATGGTGGGTGTTTTCCATGTTAAGCTTCATTTAATTCCAACGAATATCTACGAGGAAGGTGTTCTCAATATTCCCATTTTCCCGATGAGGATGCTGAGGCACAGGCAGTAAGAAAGAGAGCAGAGGAACGGAAGTTTTCTTTGACACAGTATTTATCGACCCTCAGTAAACTTTGTGGAAAAGTGCAGAGTTTATCTAGATTGTTGTAGAAGGAAACTCCATTTCAGCTCTCTCTTATCAAAAGAAGAAAGGATTTATTTTACGTAGATCTACTACATAACATTCTGGATGTGTCATATGCTCTGTTTCACTTAATTAAAAAAAAATAAAGAGCACTCCCAATTTAGAGATTAGTAAACTGAGGCACGGAGGCATTAGGGAAGTTTCTCTTAATGTCAGAGTTGCTTTATGGAGAGCATATTTGTGGACACCGTAAAATTTTCAGAGGTGGCACTGTCTGTAGATGGCTGGCAGAAAAGTTCAATGTCACCTCAATGTGTTAGGGAATAAAAGAAAGCCAACATGAGGTAAGATCCTTTAATCTCCCAAGCAGAGTCTGTCTTGTTTTTCCTGCTTGCCTGCATTGAATTCAAAGGAAAAGCTAACAGAAGCTCTAATCGATGAACCCATTTTATAGATGAGGAAACTGAGGCCCAGAGGTGTTCAGGAATGTACTGCAAAGTGAAAGAGATGCTTCCTGGCGAATGCACAGATCTATACTTAATCAACATTGAGGGACAGTGCATAGTCGGTCAGGATTATTGGGGAAAAACACGATTTGAACTCATGATCCAGAAAAACAAACAAACACCCAGTTAAGTATGTTACTTCGATTGTTAAGCAAAATCCTCCGCATTTTAGACGGTCTGTTTCAATGAATTGAAATCAATATCTGCCTGCAAATTGTCGTCGCTATTTCGCCATGTATCCTGCTAGAAGATCACTCATTTAAGACGTTCCTAGGAAGTGAAAGAGACGCTTTCGCTAGCCGTATTTCTCTGGACTCAGTAAACTTTGTGGGAAAGGGCAACGTCTATCTTGAATGTGTGGGGACGAAAGTTGATGTCGTTTCTATGAAAAAGAAACCCCAAATGAAGTATGTTAGTTAACTCTACAGAGCATGTCCTCAGGGTTTTACATGCTCTACTTCATTTAATTACAAAGAACATGTAGGTGAAAGGTGTTATCAACATTCCCATTTTAGAGATGAGGAAACTGAGACTCAGAGACATTTCTGTTGTTACAAGGCAGGGAAATGCATGCTTTCCAGTGAGCGTCTTTATCTCTTTAGTAAACTGTGTGGGAAAGGGCATTGTCTGCCTAGATTTTGGGGGGAAACTCCCGATTTCAGTTCTCTGTATGAAAAAGAAATTGAAGACAGTTACCTTGATCTTCTAAGCACTGCCCGGGTTCTTTGCATGCACCTCTTCACTTAACCTAAAAGAGAATCTACGAGTCAAGGGTTATGAACATTCCCATTCTATAAAGGAGGAAACTGAGTTGCAGAGGCTTTATGAAAGGAATGAGTGGGTGAAAGATGATGAATTCGTGAGCCTATATATCTCAACAGAATAAAATGTGTGTATTCGGGCACCATCTATTGGATCTTTTCGGGAAATTATCTCACTTGCCATTGTCTTAAAAAGACTCAGTATGTAACTGACCTCTACTCAGAATGTGCTGCGTAGTTTATTTGCTCTGTTTCATTTCAGGATAAAAAGAACCAGGCAGGTAAAAGAAAATCTACAAGCCAGCGGGATAAAAGTGAAGATTGAAACTCTTTAAAAATAGAATATTATGGATGCTCGCTGGACCTCCTAAGCAATGGTGGGTGTTGTCCATGTTAAGCTTCATTTAATTCCAAAGAAAATCTACGAGGAAGGGGTTGTCAATATTCCCATTTTACCGATGAGGATACTGAGGCACAGGCAGTAAGAAAGAGAGAGCAGAGGAACGGATGTTTTCTTTGAAACTGTATTTATCGACCCTCAATAAACTTTGTGGAAAAGGGCAGAGTTTATCTAGTTTGTTGGAGAAGGAAACTCCATTTCAACCCTCCCTTATCAAAAGAAGAAATGATGTATTTTACGTAGATCTACTACGTAACATTCTGGATGTGTCATATGCTCTGTTTCAATTAATTAAAAAAAAAGAGCACTCCCAATTTAGAGATGAGCAAACTGAGGCACGGAGGCATTAGGGAAGTTTCTCATAATTGTCATAGTTGCTTTATGGAGAGCATATTTGTGGACACCGTAAAATCTGCACATGTGGCACCGTCTGTAGATGGCTGGCAGGATAGTTCAATGTCACCTGAATGTGTTAGCGAATAAAAGAAAGCCAACATGAGGTAAGATCCTTTAATCTCCCAAGAAGAGTCTGTCTTGTTTTTCCTGCTTGCCTGCAGTGAATTCAAAGGAAAAGCTACACAGAAGCTCTAATCGATGTACCCATTTTATAGATGAGGAAACTGAGGCCCAGAGGTGTTCCCGAAGTTACTGCAAAGTGAAAGAGACGCTTTCTGGCGAATGCACAGATCTATACTTAGTCAACGTTTCGGGACAGTGCGTTGTCGGTCGAAATTATTGGGGAAAAACACAAGATTTCAACTCATGCTCCAGAAAAAAGAAAAAAACACACACCCAGTTAAGTATGTTACTTCGATTGCTAAGCAAAATCCTCGGCATTTTAGACGGTCTGCTTCAATGAATTGAAATTAAGATCTTCCTGCAAATTGTCGTCGCTATTTCGCCCGGTATCCTGCTGGAAGTTTAGGCATTTAAGACGTTCCTAGGAAGGGAAAGAGTTGCCCTTCGCTAGCCATATTTCTCTGGACTTAGTAAACTTTGTGGGAAAGAGAATCGTCTATCTAGAATATGGGTGGGGTGGGTAGTTGATTTCATGTCTATGAAAAAGAAAGCCCCAAATGAAGTATGTTAGGTAACTCCACTGAGCATGTCCTTGGGGTTTTACATGCTCTACTTCATTTAATTACAAAGAACATGTAGGTGGAAGGTGTTATCACCATTCCCATTTTAGAGATGAGGAAACTGAGACTCAGAGACATTTCTGTTGTTACAAGGCAGGAAAATGCATGCTTTCCAGGGAGAGTCTTTATCTATTTAGTTAACTGTGTGGGAGAGGGCATTGTCTGGCTAGATTCTTCGGGGAAACTCCCGATTTCAATGCTCTGTATGAAAAACAAAGTGAAGCGAGTTGCTTAGATCTTCTAAGCACTGCCCTGGTTCTTTTGCATGCACCTCTTCATTCACCCAAGTGAAAATCTACGAGTAAAGGGTTATCAACATTCCCATTGTATATAGGAGGAAACTGAGGCGCAGAGGCCTTATGAAAGAAATGAGTGGTGAAAGATGACGAATTCGTGAGCCTATTTATCTCGACAGAGTAAAATGTGTGTATGCGGGCACAATCTATTGGACTTTTGGGAAAAATATCTGGCTTGCCATTGCCTTAAAAAGACTCAGTATGTATCTTACCTCTACTCAGCATGTGCAGCGTAGTTTATTTGCTCTGTTTCATTTCATGATAAAAAAGACCCAGTAAGGTAAAAGAAAATCTACAAGCCAGCGGGATAAATGTAAAGATTGAAACACTCTGAGAAAATAGAACATTATGGATGCTTGCTGGACCTCCTAAGCAATGGTGGGTGTTTTCCATGTTAAGCTTCATTTAATTCCAACGAATATCTACGAGGAAGGTGTTCTCAATATTCCCATTTTCCCGATGAGGATGCTGAGGCACAGGCAGTAAGAAAGAGAGCAGAGGAACGGAAGTTTTCTTTGACACTGTATTTATCGACCCTCAGTAAACTTTGTGGAAAAGTGCAGAGTTTATCTAGATTGTTGTAGAAGGAAACTCCATTTCAGCTCTCTCTTATCAAAAGAAGAAAGGATTTATTTTACGTAGATCTACTACATAACATTCTGGATGTGTCATATGCTCTGTTTCACTTAATTAAAAAAAAAAAGAGCACTCCCAATTTAGAGATTAGTAAACTGAGGCACGGAGGCATTAGGGAAGTTTCTCATAATTGTCATAGTTGCTTTATGGAGAGCATATTTGGGGACACCGTAAAATTTGCACAGGTGGCACCAGTCTGTAGATGGCTGGCAGAAAAGTTCAATGTCACCTCAATGTGTTAGGGAATAAAAGAAAGCCAACATGAGGTAAGATCCTTTAATCTCCCAAGCAGAGTCTGTCTTGTTTTTCCTGCTTGCCTGCAGTGAATTCAAAGGAAAAGCTACACAGAAGCTCTAATCGATGTACCCATTTTATAGATGAGGAAACTGAGGCCCAGAGGTGTTCCGGAAGTTACTGCAAAGTGAAAGAGACGCTTTCTGGCGAATGCACAGATCTATACTTAGTCAACGTTGCGGGACAGTGCGTTGTCGGTCCAGAATTATTGGGAAAAAAACAAGATTTCAACTCATGCTCCAGAAAAAAAGAAAAAACACACACCCAGTTAAGTATGTTACTTCGATTGCTAAGCAAAATCCTCGGCATTTTAGACGGTCTGCTTCAATGAATTGAAATTAAGATCTTCCTGCAAATTGTCGTCGCTATTTCGCCATGTATCCTGCTGGAAGTTTAGGCATTTAAGACGTTCCTAGGAAGGGAAAGAGATGCTCTCGCTAGCCATATTTCTCTGGACTTAGTAAACTTTGTGGGAAAGGGCATCGTCTATCTAGAATGTGGGTGGGGGGGGTAGTTGATTTCATTTCTATGAAAAAAAAACCCCAAATGAAGTATGTTAGGTAACTCCACTGAGCATGTCCTCAGGGTTTTACATGCTCTACTTCATTTAATTACAAAGAACATGTAGGTGGAAGGTGTTATCAACATTCCCATTTTAGAGATGAGGAAACTGAGACTCAGAGACATTTCTGTTGTTACAAGGCAGGAAAATGCATGCTTTCCAGTGAGAGTCTTTATCTATTTAGTTAACTGTGTGGGAGAGGGCATTGTCTGGCTAGATTCTTGGGGAAACTCCCGATTTCAATGCTCTGTATGAAAAACAAAGTGAAGCGAGTTGCTTAGATCTTCTAAGCACTGCCCTGGTTCTTTTGCATGCACCTCTTCATTCACCCAAGTGAAAATCTACGAGTAAAGGGTTATCAACATTCCCATTGTATATAGGAGGAAACTGAGGCGCAGAGGCCTTATGAAAGAAATGAGTGGTGAAAGATGACGAATTCGTGAGCCTATTTATCTCGACAGAATAAAATGTGTGTATGCGGGCACAATCTATTGGATTTTTTGGGAAAATATCTGGCTTGCCATTGCCTTAAAAAGACTCAGTATGTATCTTACCTCTACTCAGCATGTGCAGCGTAGTTTATTTGCTCTGTTTCATTTCATGATAAAAAAGAACCAGTAAGGTAAAAGAAAATCTACAAGCCAGCGGGATAAATGTAAAGATTGAAACACTCTGAGAAAATAGAACATTATGGATGCTTGCTGGACCTCCTAAGCAATGGTGGGTGTTTTCCATGTTAAGCTTCATTTAATTCCAACGAATATCTACGAGGAAGGTGTTGTCAATATTCCCATTTTCCCGATGAGGATGCTGAGGCACAGGCAGTAAGAAAGAGAGCAGAGGAACGGAAGTTTTCTTTGACACAGTATTTATCGACCCTCAGTAAACTTTGTGGAAAAGGGCAGAGTTTATCAAGATTGTTGGAGAAGGAAACTCCATTTCAGCTCTCTCTTATCAAAAGAAGAAAGGATTTATTTTACGTAGATCTACTACATAACATTCTGGATGTGTCATATGCTCTGTTTCACTTAATTAAAAAAATAAAGAGCACTCCCAATTTAGAGATTAGTAAACTGAGGCACGGAGGCATTAGGGAAGTTTCTCTTAATGTCAGAGTTGCTTTATGGAGAGCATATTTGTGGACACCGTAAAATTTTCACAGGTGGCACTGTCTGTAGATGGCTGGCAGAAAAGTTCAATGTCACCTCAATGTGTTAGGGAATAAAAGAAAGCCAACATGAGGTAAGATCCTTTAATCTCCCAAGCAGAGTCTGTCTTGTTTTTCCTGCTTGCCTGCATTGAATTCAAAGGAAAAGCTAACAGAAGCTCTAATCGATGAACCCATTTTATAGATGAGGAAACTGAGGCCCAGAGGTGTTCAGGAATTTACTGCAAAGTGAAAGAGACGCTTCCTGGCGAATGCACAGATCTATACTTAGTCAACATTGAGGGACAGTGCATAGTCGGTCCAGATTATTGGGGAAAAACACGATTTGAACTCATGATCCAGAAAAACAAACAAACACCCAGTTAAGTATGTTACTTCGATTGTTAAGCAAAATCCTCCGCATTTTAGACGGTCTGTTTCAATGAATTGAAATCAATATCTGCCTGCAAATTGTCGTCGCTATTTCGCCATGTATCCTGCTGGAAGATCACTCATTTAAGACGTTCCTAGGAAGTGAAAGAGACGCTTTCGCTAGCCGTATTTCTCTGGACTCAGTAAACTTTGTGGGAAAGGGCAACGTCTATCTTGAATGTGTTGGGACGAAAGTTGATGTCGTTTCTATGAAAAAGAAACCCCAAATGAAGTATGTTAGTTAACTCTACAGAGCATGTCCTCAGGGTTTTACATGCTCTACTTCATTTAATTACAAAGAACATGTAGGTGGAAGGTGTTATCAACATTCCCATTTTAGAGATGAGGAAACTGAGACTCAGAGACATTTCTGTTGTGACAAGGCAGGGAAATGCATGCTTTCCAGTGAGCGTCTTTATCTCTTTAGTAAACTGTGTGGGAAAGGGCATTGTCTGCCTAGATTTTGGGGGAAACTCCCGATTTCAGTTCTCTGTATGAAAAAGAAATTGAAGACAGTTACCTTGATCTTCTAAGCACTGCCCGGGTTCTTTTGCATGCACCTCTTCACTTAACCTAAAAGAGAATCTACGAGTAAAGGGTTATGAACATTCCCATTCTATAAAGGAGGAAACTGAGTTTCAGAGGCTTTATGAAAGGAATGAGTGGGTGAAAGATGATGAATTCGTGAGCCTATATATCTCAACAGAATAAAATGTGTGTATTCGGGCACCATCTATTGGATCTTTTCGGGAAATTATCTCACTTGCCATTGTCTTAAAAAGACTCAGTATGTAACTGACCTCTACTCAGAATGTGCTGCGTAGTTTATTTGCTCTGTTTCATTTCACGATAAAAAGAACCAGGCAGTTAAAAGAAAATCTACAAGCCAGCGGGATAAAAGTGAAGATTGAAACTCTTTAAAAATAGAATATTATGGATGCTCGCTGGACCTCCTAAGCAATGGTGGGTGTTGTCCATGTTAAGCTTCATTTAATTGCAAAGAAAATCTACGAGGAAGGTGTTGTCAATATTCCCATTTTACCGATGAGGATACTGAGGCACAGGCAGTAAGAAAGAGAGCAGAGGAACGGATGTTTTCTTTGAAACTGTATTTATCGACCCTCAATAAACTTTGTGGAAAAGGGCAGAGTTTATCTAGTGTGTTTGAGAAGGAAACTCCATTTCAACCCTCCCTTATCAAAAGAAGAAATGATGTATTTTACGTAGATCTACTACGTAACATTCTGGATGTGTCATATGCTCTGTTTCAATTAATTAAAAAAAAGAGCACTCCCAATTTAGAGATGAGCAAACTGAGGCACGGAGGCATTAGGGAAGTTTCTCATAATTGTCATAGTTGCTTTATGGAGAGCATATTTGTGGGCACCGTAAAATTTGCAGATGTGGCACCGTCTGTAGATGGCTGGCAGGATAGTTCAATGTCACCTCAATGTGTTAGGCAATAAAAGAAAGCCAACATGAGGTAAGATCCTTTAATCTCCCAAGAAGAGTCTGTCTTGTTTTTCCTGCTTGCCTGCAGTGAATTCAAAGGAAAAGCTACACAGAAGCTCTAATCGATGGACCCATTTTATAGATGAGGAAACTGAGGCCCAGAGGTGTTCCCGAAGTTACTGCAAAGTGAAAGAGACGCTTTCTGGCGAATGCACAGATCTATACTTAGTCAACGTTTCGGGACAGTGCGTTGTCAGTCAAAATTATTGGGAAAAAAACAAGATTTCAACTCATGCTCCAGAAAAAAAAAAAAAAAACAAACCACACCCAGTTAAGTATGTTACTTCGATTGCTAAGCAAAATCCTCGGCATTTTAGACGATCTGCTTCAATGAATTGAAATTAAGATCTTCCTGCAAATTGTCGTCGCTATTTCGCCATGTATCCTGCTGGAAGTTTAGGCATTTAAGACGTTCCTAGGAAGGGAAAGAGTTGCCCTCGCTAGCCATATTTCTCTGGACTTAGTAAACTTTGTGGGAAAGAGAATCGTCTATCTAGAATATGGGTGGGGGAAGTTGATTTCATGTCTATGAAAAAAGAACCCCAAATGAAGTATGTTAGGTAACTCCACTGAGCATGTCCTTGGGGTTTTACATGCTCTACTTCTTTTAATTACAAAGAACATGTAGGTGGAAGGTGTTATCACCATTCCCATTTTAGAGATGAGGAAACTGAGACTCAGAGACATTTCTGTTGTTACAAGGCAGGAAAATGCATGCTTTCCAGGGAGAGTCTTTATCTATTTAGTTAACTGTGTAGGAGAGGGCATTGTCTGGCTAGATTCTTCGGGGAAACTCCCGATTTCAATGCTCTGTATGAAAAACAAAGTGAAGCGAGTTGCTTAGATCTTCTAAGCACTGCCCTGGTTCTTTTGCATGCACCTCTTCATTCACCCAAGTGAAAATCTACGAGTAAAGGGTTATCAACATTCCCATTGTATATAGGAGGAAACTGAGGCTCAGAGGCCTTATGAAAGAAATGAGTGGTGAAAGATGACGAATTCGTGAGCCTATTTATCTCGACAGAGTAAAATGTGTGTATGCGGGCACAATCTATTGGACTTTTTGGGAAAATATCTGGCTTGCCATTGCCTTAAAAAGACTCAGTATGTATCTTACCTCTACTCAGCATGTGCAGCGTAGTTTATTTGCTCTGTTTCATTTCATGATAAAAAAGACCCAGTAAGGTAAAAGAAAATCTACAAGCCAGCGGGATAAATGTAAAGATTGAAACACTCTGAGAAAATAGAACATTATGGATGCTTGCTGGACCTCCTAAGCAATGGTGGGTGTTTTCCATGTTAAGCTTCATTTAATTCCAACGAATATCTACGAGGAAGGTGTTCTCAATATTCCCATTTTCCCGATGAGGATGCTGAGGCACAGGCAGTAAGAAAGAGAGCAGAGGAACGGAAGTTTTCTTTGACACAGTATTTATCGACCCTCAGTAAACTTTGCGGAAAAAATGCAGAGTTTATCTAGATTGTTGTAGAAGGAAACTCCATTTCAGCTCTCTCTTATCAAAAGAAGAAAGGATTTATTTTACGTAGATCTACTACATAACATTCTGGATGTGTCATATGCTCTGTTTCACTTAATTAAAAAAAAAAAGAGCACTCCCAATTTAGAGATTAGTAAACTGAGGCACGGAGGCATTAGGGAAGTTTCTCTTAATGTCAGAGTTGCTTTATGGAGAGCATATTTGTGGACACCGTAAAATTTTCACAGGTGGCACTGTCTGTAGATGGCTGGCAGAAAAGTTCAATGTCACCTCAATGTGTTAGGGAATAAAAGAAAGCCAACATGAGGTAAGATCCTTTAATCTCCCAAGCAGAGTCTGTCTTGTTTTTCCTGCTTGCCTGCATTGAATTCAAAGGAAAAGCTAACAGAAGCTCTAATCGATGAACCCATTTTATAGATGAGGAAACTGAGGCCCAGAGGTGTTCAGGAATGTACTGCAAAGTGAAAGAGACGCTTTCTGGCGAATGCACAGATCTATACTTAGTCAACATTGAGGGACAGTGCATAGTCGGTCAGGATTATTGGGGAAAAAACACGATTTGAACTCATGATCCAGAAAAACAAACAAACACCCAGTTAAGTATGTTACTTCGATTGTTAAGCAAAATCCTCCGCATTTTAGACGGTCTGTTTCAATGAATTGAAATCAATATCTGCCTGCAAATTGTCGTCGCTATTTCGCCATGTATCCTGCTAGAAGATCACTCATTTAAGACGTTCCTAGGAAGTGAAAGAGACGCTTTCGCTAGCCGTATTTCTCTGGACTCAGTAAACTTTGTGGGAAAGGGAAACGTCTATCTTGAATGTGTTGGGACGAAAAGTTGATGTCGTTTCTATGAAAAGAAACCCCAAATGAAGTATGTTAGTTAACTCTACAGAGCATGTCCTCAGGGTTTTACATGCTCTACTTCATTTAATTACAAAGAACATGTAGGTGGAAGGTGTTATCAACATTCCCATTTTAGAGATGAGGAAACTGAGACTCAGAGACATTTCTGTTGTGACAAGGCAGGGAAATGCATGCTTTCCAGTGAGCGTCTTTATCTCTTTAGTAAACTGTGTGGGAAAGGGCATTGTCTGCCTAGATTTTGGGGGAAACTCCCGATTTCAGTTCTCTGTATGAAAAAGAAATTGAAGACAGTTACCTTGATCTTCTAAGCACTGCCCGGGTTCTTTTGCATGCACCTCTTCACTTAACCTAAAAGAGAATCTACGAGTCAAGGGTTATGAACATTCCCATTCTATAAAGGAGGAAACTGAGTTTCAGAGGCTTTATGAAAGGAATGAGTGGGTGAAAGATGATGAATTCGTGAGCCTATATATCTCAACAGAATAAAATGTGTGTATTCGGGCACCATCTATTGGATCTTTTCGGGAAATTATCTCACTTGCCATTGTCTTAAAAAGACTCAGTATGTAACTGACCTCTACTCAGAATGTGCTGCGTAGTTTATTTGCTCTGTTTCATTTCACGATAAAAAGAACCAGGCAGTTAAAAGAAAATCTACAAGCCAGCGGGATAAAAGTGAAGATTGAAACTCTTTAAAAATAGAATATTATGGATGCTCGCTGGACCTCCTAAGCAATGGTGGGTGTTGTCCATGTTAAGCTTCATTTAATTGCAAAGAAAATCTACGAGGAAGGTGTTGTCAATATTCCCATTTTACCGATGAGGATACTGAGGCACAGGCAGTAAGAAAGAGAGCAGAGGAACGGATGTTTTCTTTGAAACTGTATTTATCGACCCTCAATAAACTTTGTGGAAAAGGGCAGAGTTTATCTAGTGTGTTTGAGAAGGAAACTCCATTTCAACCCTCCCTTATCAAAAGAAGAAATGATGTATTTTACGTAGATCTACTACGTAACATTCTGGATGTGTCATATGCTCTGTTTCAATTAATTAAAAAAAAAGAGCACTCCCAATTTAGAGATGAGCAAACTGAGGCACGGAGGCATTAGGGAAGTTTCTCATAATTGTCATAGTTGCTTTATGGAGAGCATATTTGTGGGCACCGTAAAATTTGCAGATGTGGCACCGTCTGTAGATGGCTGGCAGGATAGTTCAATGTCACCTCAATGTGTTAGCCAATAAAAGAAAGCCAACATGAGGTAAGATCCTTTAATCTCCCAAGAAGAGTCTGTCTTGTTTTTCCTGCTTGCCTGCAGTGAATTCAAAGGAAAAGCTACACAGAAGCTCTAATCGATGGACCCATTTTATAGATGAGGAAACTGAGGCCCAGAGGTGTTCCCGAAGTTACTGCAAAGTGAAAGAGACGCTTTCTGGCGAATGCACAGATCTATACTTAGTCAACGTTTCGGGACAGTGCGTTGTCAGTCGAAATTATTGGGAAAAAACAAGATTTCAACTCATGCTCCAGAAAAAAAAAAAACAAAACCACACCCAGTTAAGTATGTTACTTCGATTGCTAAGCAAAATCCTCGGCATTTTAGACGATCTGCTTCAATGAATTGAAATTAAGATCTTCCTGCAAATTGTCGTCGCTATTTCGCCCGGTATCCTGCTGGAAGTTTAGGCATTTAAGACGTTCCTAGGAAGGGAAAGAGTTGCCCTCGCTAGCCATATTTCTCTGGACTTAGTAAACTTTGTGGGAAAGAGAATCGTCTATCTAGAATATGGGTGGGGGGGAGTTGATTTCATGTCTATGAAAAAAGAAACCCCAAATGAAGTATGTTAGGTAACTCCACTGAGCATGTCCTTGGGGTTTTACATGCTCTACTTCTTTTAATTACAAAGAACATGTAGGTGGAAGGTGTTATCACCATTCCCATTTTAGAGATGAGGAAACTGAGACTCAGAGACATTTCTGTTGTTACAAGGCAGGAAAATGCATGCTTTCCAGGGAGAGTCTTTATCTATTTAGTTAACTGTGTAGGAGAGGGCATTGTCTGGCTAGATTCTTCGGGGAAACTCCCGATTTCAATGCTCTGTATGAAAAACAAAGTGAAGCGAGTTGCTTAGATCTTCTAAGCACTGCCCTGGTTCTTTTGCATGCACCTCTTCATTCACCCAAGTGAAAATCTACGAGTAAAGGGTTATCAACATTCCCATTGTATATAGGGAGGAAACTGAGGCTCAGAGGCCTTATGAAAGAAATGAGTGGTGAAAGATGACGAATTCGTGGAGCCTATTTATCTCGACAGAGTAAAATGTGTGTATGCGGGCACAATCTATTGGACTTTTTGGAAAAATATCTGGCTTGCCATTGCCTTAAAAAGACTCAGTATGTATCTTACCTCTACTCAGCATGTGCAGCGTAGTTTATTTGCTCTGTTTCATTTCATGATAAAAAAGACCCAGTAAGGTAAAAGAAAATCTACAAGCCAGCGGGATAAATGTAAAGATTGAAACACTCTGAGAAAATAGAACATTATGGATGCTTGCTGGACCTCCTAAGCAATGGTGGGTGTTTTCCATGTTAAGCTTCATTTAATTCCAACGAATATCTACGAGGAAGGTGTTCTCAATATTCCCATTTTCCCGATGAGGATGCTGAGGCACAGGCAGTAAGAAAGAGAGCAGAGGAACGGAAGTTTTCTTTGACACAGTATTTATCGACCCTCAGTAAACTTTGCGGAAAAATGCAGAGTTTATCTAGATTGTTGTAGAAGGAAACTCCATTTCAGCTCTCTCTTATCAAAAGAAGAAAGGATTTATTTTACGTAGATCTACTACATAACATTCTGGATGTGTCATATGCTCTGTTTCACTTAATTAAAAAAGATAAAGAGCACTCCGAATTTAGAGATTAGTAAACTGAGGCACGGAGGCATTAGGGAAGTTTCTCTTAATGTCAGAGTTGCTTTATGGAGAGCATATTTGTGGACACCGTAAAATTTTCACAGGTGGCACTGTCTGTAGATGGCTGGCAGAAAAGTTCAATGTCACCTCAATGTGTTAGGGAATAAAAGAAAGCCAACATGAGGTAAGATCCTTTAATCTCCCAAGCAGAGTCTGTCTTGTTTTTCCTGCTTGCCTGCATTGAATTCAAAGGAAAAGCTAACAGAAGCTCTAATCGATGAACCCATTTTATAGATGAGGAAACTGAGGCCCAGAGGTGTTCAGGAATGTACTGCAAAGTGAAAGAGACGCTTCCTGGCGAATGCACAGATCTATACTTAGTCAACATTGAGGGACAGTGCATAGTCGGTCAGGATTATTGGGGAAAAACACGATTTGAACTCATGATCCAGAAAAACAAACAAACACCCAGTTAAGTATGTTACTTCGATTGTTAAGCAAAATCCTCCGCATTTTAGACGGTCTGTTTCAATGAATTGAAATCAATATCTGCCTGCAAATTGTCGTCGCTATTTCGCCATGTATCCTGCTAGAAGATCACTCATTTAAGACGTTCCTAGGAAGTGAAAGAGACGCTTTCGCTAGCCGTATTTCTCTGGACTCAGTAAACTTTGTGGGAAAGGGCAACGTCTATCTTGAATGTGTTGGGACGAAAGTTGATGTCGTTTCTATGAAAAAAGAAACCCCAAATGAAGTATGTTAGTTAACTCTACAGAGCATGTCCTCAGGGTTTTACATGCTCTACTTCATTTAATTACAAAGAACATGTAGGTGGAAGGTGTTATCAACATTCCCATTTTAGAGATGAGGAAACTGAGACTCAGAGACATTTCTGTTGTGACAAGGCAGGGAAATGCATGCTTTCCAGTGAGCGTCTTTATCTCTTTAGTAAACTGTGTGGGAAAGGGCATTGTCTGCCTAGATTTTGGGGGAAACTCCCGATTTCAGTTCTCTGTATGAAAAAGAAATTGAAGACAGTTACCTTGATCTTCTAAGCACTGCCCGGGTTCTTTTGCATGCACCTCTTCACTTAACCTAAAAGAGAATCTACGAGTCAAGGGTTATGAACATTCCCATTCTATAAAGGAGGAAACTGAGTTTCAGAGGCTTTATGAAAGGAATGAGTGGGTGAAAGATGATGAATTCGTGAGCCTATATATCTCAACAGAATAAAATGTGTGTATTCGGGCACCATCTATTGGATCTTTTCGGGAAATTATCTCACTTGCCATTGTCTTAAAAAGACTCAGTATGTAACTGACCTCTACTCAGAATGTGCTGCGTAGTTTATTTGCTCTGTTTCATTTCACGATAAAAAGAACCAGGCAGTTAAAAGAAAATCTACAAGCCAGCGGGATAAAAGTGAAGATTGAAACTCTTTAAAAATAGAATATTATGGATGCTCGCTGGACCTCCTAAGCAATGGTGGGTGTTGTCCATGTTAAGCTTCATTTAATTGCAAAGAAAATCTACGAGGAAGGTGTTGTCAATATTCCCATTTTACCGATGAGGATACTGAGGCACAGGCAGTAAGAAAGAGAGCAGAGGAACGGATGTTTTCTTTGAAACTGTATTTATCGACCCTCAATAAACTTTGTGGAAAAGGGCAGAGTTTATCTAGTGTGTTTGAGAAGGAAACTCCATTTCAACCCTCCCTTATCAAAAGAAGAAATGATGTATTTTACGTAGATCTACTACGTAACATTCTGGATGTGTCATATGCTCTGTTTCAATTAATTAAAAAAAAAAGAGCACTCCCAATTTAGAGATGAGCAAACTGAGGCACGGAGGCATTAGGGAAGTTTCTCATAATTGTCATAGTTGCTTTATGGAGAGCATATTTGTGGGCACCGTAAAATTTGCAGATGTGGCACCGTCTGTAGATGGCTGGCAGGATAGTTCAATGTCACCTCAATGTGTTAGCCAATAAAAGAAAGCCAACATGAGGTAAGATCCTTTAATCTCCCAAGAAGAGTCTGTCTTGTTTTTCCTGCTTGCCTGCAGTGAATTCAAAGGAAAAGCTACACAGAAGCTCTAATCGATGGACCCATTTTATAGATGAGGAAACTGAGGCCCAGAGGTGTTCCCGAAGTTACTGCAAAGTGAAAGAGACGCTTTCTGGCGAATGCACAGATCTATACTTAGTCAACGTTTCGGGACAGTGCGTTGTCAGTCGAAATTATTGGGAAAAAACAAGATTTCAACTCATGCTCCAGAAAAAAAAAAAAACAAACCACACCCAGTTAAGTATGTTACTTCGATTGCTAAGCAAAATCCTCGGCATTTTAGACGATCTGCTTCAATGAATTGAAATTAAGATCTTCCTGCAAATTGTCGTCGCTATTTCGCCCGGTATCCTGCTGGAAGTTTAGGCATTTAAGACGTTCCTAGGAAGGGAAAGAGTTGCCCTCGCTAGCCATATTTCTCTGGACTTAGTAAACTTTGTGGGAAAGAGAATCGTCTATCTAGAATATGGGTGGGGGGGGAGTTGATTTCATGTCTATGAAAAAAGAAACCCCAAATGAAGTATGTTAGGTAACTCCACTGAGCATGTCCTTGGGGTTTTACATGCTCTACTTCTTTAATTACAAAGAACATGTAGGTGGAAGGTGTTATCACCATTCCCATTTTAGAGATGAGGAAACTGAGACTCAGAGACATTTCTGTTGTTACAAGGCAGGAAAATGCATGCTTTCCAGGGAGAGTCTTTATCTATTTAGTTAACTGTGTAGGAGAGGGCATTGTCTGGCTAGATTCTTCGGGGAAACTCCCGATTTCAATGCTCTGTATGAAAAACAAAGTGAAGCGAGTTGCTTAGATCTTCTAAGCACTGCCCTGGTTCTTTGCATGCACCTCTTCATTCACCCAAGTGAAAATCTACGAGTAAAGGGTTATCAACATTCCCATTGTATATAGGAGGAAACTGAGGCTCAGAGGCCTTATGAAAGAAATGAGTGGTGAAAGATGACGAATTCGTGAGCCTATTTATCTCGACAGAGTAAAATGTGTGTATGCGGGCACAATCTATTGGACTTTTTGGAAAAATATCTGGCTTGCCATTGCCTTAAAAAGACTCAGTATGTATCTTACCTCTACTCAGCATGTGCAGCGTAGTTTATTTGCTCTGTTTCATTTCATGATAAAAAAGACCCAGTAAGGTAAAAGAAAATCTACAAGCCAGCGGGATAAATGTAAAGATTGAAACACTCTGAGAAAATAGAACATTATGGATGCTTGCTGGACCTCCTAAGCAATGGTGGGTGTTTTCCATGTTAAGCTTCATTTAATTCCAACGAATATCTACGAGGAAGGTGTTCTCAATATTCCCATTTTCCCGATGAGGATGCTGAGGCACAGGCAGTAAGAAAGAGAGCAGAGGAACGGAAGTTTTCTTTGACACAGTATTTATCGACCCTCAGTAAACTTTGCGGAAAAATGCAGAGTTTATCTAGATTGTTGTAGAAGGAAACTCCATTTCAGCTCTCTCTTATCAAAAGAAGAAAGGATTTATTTTACGTAGATCTACTACATAACATTCTGGATGTGTCATATGCTCTGTTTCACTTAATTAAAAAAGATAAAGAGCACTCCGAATTTAGAGATTAGTAAACTGAGGCACGGAGGCATTAGGGAAGTTTCTCTTAATGTCAGAGTTGCTTTATGGAGAGCATATTTGTGGACACCGTAAAATTTTCACAGGTGGCACTGTCTGTAGATGGCTGGCAGAAAAGTTCAATGTCACCTCAATGTGTTAGGGAATAAAAGAAAGCCAACATGAGGTAAGATCCTTTAATCTCCCAAGCAGAGTCTGTCTTGTTTTTCCTGCTTGCCTGCATTGAATTCAAAGGAAAAGCTAACAGAAGCTCTAATCGATGAACCCATTTTATAGATGAGGAAACTGAGGCCCAGAGGTGTTCAGGAATGTACTGCAAAGTGAAAGAGACGCTTCCTGGCGAATGCACAGATCTATACTTAGTCAACATTGAGGGACAGTGCATAGTCGGTCAGGATTATTGGGGAAAAACACGATTTGAACTCATGATCCAGAAAAACAAACAAACACCCAGTTAAGTATGTTACTTCGATTGTTAAGCAAAATCCTCCGCATTTTAGACGGTCTGTTTCAATGAATTGAAATCAATATCTGCCTGCAAATTGTCGTCGCTATTTCGCCATGTATCCTGCTAGAAGATCACTCATTTAAGACGTTCCTAGGAAGTGAAAGAGACGCTTTCGCTAGCCGTATTTCTCTGGACTCAGTAAACTTTGTGGGAAAGGGCAACGTCTATCTTGAATGTGTTGGGACGAAAGTTGATGTCGTTTCTATGAAAAAGAAACCCCAAATGAAGTATGTTAGTTAACTCTACAGAGCATGTCCTCAGGGTTTTACATGCTCTACTTCATTTAATTACAAAGAACATGTAGGTGGAAGGTGTTATCAACATTCCCATTTTAGAGATGAGGAAACTGAGACTCAGAGACATTTCTGTTGTGACAAGGCAGGGAAATGCATGCTTTCCAGTGAGCGTCTTTATCTCTTTAGTAAACTGTGTGGGAAAGGGCATTGTCTGCCTAGATTTTGGGGGAAACTCCCGATTTCAGTTCTCTGTATGAAAAAGAAATTGAAGACAGTTACCTTGATCTTCTAAGCACTGCCCGGGTTCTTTTGCATGCACCTCTTCACTTAACCTAAAAGAGAATCTACGAGTCAAGGGTTATGAACATTCCCATTCTATAAAGGAGGAAACTGAGTTTCAGAGGCTTTATGAAAGGAATGAGTGGGTGAAAGATGATGAATTCGTGAGCCTATATATCTCAACAGAATAAAATGTGTGTATTCGGGCACCATCTATTGGATCTTTTCGGGAAATTATCTCACTTGCCATTGTCTTAAAAAGACTCAGTATGTAACTGACCTCTACTCAGAATGTGCTGCGTAGTTTATTTGCTCTGTTTCATTTCACGATAAAAAAGAACCAGGCAGTTAAAAGAAAATCTACAAGCCAGCGGGATAAAAGTGAAGATTGAAACTCTTTAAAAATAGAATATTATGGATGCTCGCTGGACCTCCTAAGCAATGGTGGGTGTTGTCCATGTTAAGCTTCATTTAATTGCAAAGAAAATCTACGAGGAAGGTGTTGTCAATATTCCCATTTTACCGATGAGGATACTGAGGCACAGGCAGTAAGAAAGAGAGCAGAGGAACGGATGTTTTCTTTGAAACTGTATTTATCGACCCTCAATAAACTTTGTGGAAAAGGGCAGAGTTTATCTAGTGTGTTTGAGAAGGAAACTCCATTTCAACCCTCCCTTATCAAAAGAAGAAATGATGTATTTTACTTAGATCTACTACGTAACATTCTGGATGTGTCATATGCTCTGTTTCAATTAATTAAAAAAAAGAGCACTCCCAATTTAGAGATGAGCAAACTGAGGCACGGAGGCATTAGGGAAGTTTCTCATAATTGTCATAGTTGCTTTATGGAGAGCATATTTGTGGGCACCGTAAAATTTGCAGATGTGGCACCGTCTGTAGATGGCTGGCAGGATAGTTCAATGTCACCTCAATGTGTTAGCCAATAAAAGAAAGCCAACATGAGGTAAGATCCTTTAATCTCCCAAGAAGAGTCTGTCTTGTTTTTCCTGCTTGCCTGCAGTGAATTCAAAGGAAAAGCTACACAGAAGCTCTAATCGATGGACCCATTTTATAGATAAGGAAACTGAGGCCCAGAGGTGTTCCCGAAGTTACTGCAAAGTGAAAGAGACGCTTTCTGGCGAATGCACAGATCTATACTTAGTCAACGTTTCGGGACAGTGCGTTGTCAGTCGAAATTATTGGGAAAAAAACAAGATTTCAACTCATGCTCCAGAAAAAAAAAAAAAAAAACCACACCCAGTTAAGTATGTTACTTCGATTGCTAAGCAAAATCCTCGGCATTTTAGACGATCTGCTTCAATGAATTGAAATTAAGATCTTCCTGCAAATTGTCGTCGCTATTTCGCCCGGTATCCTGCTGGAAGTTTAGGCATTTAAGACGTTCCTAGGAAGGGAAAGAGTTGCCCTCGCTAGCCATATTTCTCTGGACTTAGTAAACTTTGTGGGAAAGAGAATCGTCTATCTAGAATATGGGTGGGGGGAGTTGATTTCATGTCTATGAAAAAAGAAACCCCAAATGAAGTATGTTAGGTAACTCCACTGAGCATGTCCTTGGGGTTTTACATGCTCTACTTCTTTTAATTACAAAGAACATGTAGGTGGAAGGTGTTATCACCATTCCCATTTTAGAGATGAGGAAACTGAGACTCAGAGACATTTCTGTTGTTACAAGGCAGGAAAATGCATGCTTTCCAGGGAGAGTCTTTATCTATTTAGTTAACTGTGTAGGAGAGGGCATTGTCTGGCTAGATTCTTCGGGGAAACTCCCGATTTCAATGCTCTGTATGAAAAACAAAGTGAAGCGAGTTGCTTAGATCTTCTAAGCACTGCCCTGGTTCTTTTGCATGCACCTCTTCATTCACCCAAGTGAAAATCTACGAGTAAAGGGTTATCAACATTCCCATTGTATATAGGAGGAAACTGAGGCGCAGAGGCCTTATGAAAGAAATGAGTGGTGAAAGATGACGAATTCGTGAGCCTATTTATCTCGACAGAATAAAATGTGTGTATGCGGGCACAATCTATTGGACTTTTGGAAAAATATCTGGCTTGCCATTGCCTTAAAAAGACTCAGTATGTATCTTACCTCTACTCAGCATGTGCAGCGTAGTTTATTTGCTCTGTTTCATTTCATGATAAAAAGACCCAGTAAGGTAAAAGAAAATCTACAAGCCAGCGGGATAAATGTAAAGATTGAAACACTCTGAGAAAATAGAACATTATGGATGCTTGCTGGACCTCCTAAGCAATGGTGGGTGTTTTCCATGTTAAGCTTCATTTAATTCCAACGAATATCTACGAGGAAGGTGTTCTCAATATTCCCATTTTCCCGATGAGGATGCTGAGGCACAGGCAGTAAGAAAGAGAGCAGAGGAACGGAAGTTTTCTTTGACACAGTATTTATCGACCCTCAGTAAACTTTGCGGAAAAGTGCAGAGTTTATCTAGATTGTTGTAGAAGGAAACTCCATTTCAGCTCTCTCTTATCAAAAGAAGAAAGGATTTATTTTACGTAGATCTACTACATAACATTCTGGATGTGTCATATGCTCTGTTTCACTTAATTAAAAAAGATAAAGAGCACTCCGAATTTAGAGATTAGTAAACTGAGGCACGGAGGCATTAGGGAAGTTTCTCTTAATGTCAGAGTTGCTTTATGGAGAGCATATTTGTGGACACCGTAAAATTTTCACAGGTGGCACTGTCTGTAGATGGCTGGCAGAAAAGTTCAATGTCACCTCAATGTGTTAGGGAATAAAAGAAAGCCAACATGAGGTAAGATCCTTTAATCTCCCAAGCAGATTCTGTCTTGTTTTTCCTGCTTGCCTGCATTGAATTCAAAGGAAAAGCTAACAGAAGCTCTAATCGATGAACCCATTTTATAGATGAGGAAACTGAGGCCCAGAGGTGTTCAGGAATGTACTGCAAAGTGAAAGAGACGCTTCCTGGCGAATGCACAGATCTATACTTAGTCAACATTGAGGGACAGTGCATAGTCGGTCAGGATTATTGGGGAAAAAACACGATTTGAACTCATGATCCAGAAAAACAAACAAACACCCAGTTAAGTATGTTACTTCGATTTTTAAGCAAAATCCTCCGCATTTTAGACGGTCTGTTTCAATGAATTGAAATCAATATCTGCCTGCAAATTGTCGTCGCTATTTCGCCATGTATCCTGCTAGAAGATCACTCATTTAAGACGTTCCTAGGAAGTGAAAGAGACGCTTTGCTAGCCGTATTTCTCTGGACTCAGTAAACTTTGTGGGAAAGGGCAACGTCTATCTTGAATGTGTGGGGACGAAAGTTGATGTCGTTTCTATGAAAAAAGAAACCCCAAATGAAGTATGTTAGTTAACTCTACAGAGCATGTCCTCAGGGTTTTACATGCTCTACTTCATTTAATTACAAAGAACATGTAGGTGGAAGGTGTTATCAACATTCCCATTTTAGAGATGAGGAAACTGAGACTCAGAGACATTTCTGTTGTGACAAGGCAGGGAAATGCATGCTTTCCAGTGAGCGTCTTTATCTCTTTAGTAAACTGTGTGGGAAAGGGCATTGTCTGCCTAGATTTTGGGGGAAACTCCCGATTTCAGTTCTCTGTATGAAAAAGAAATTGAAGACAGTTACCTTGATCTTCTAAGCACTGCCCGGGTTCTTTTGCATGCACCTCTTCACTTAACCTAAAAGAGAATCTACGAGTCAAGGGTTATGAACATTCCCATTCTATAAAGGAGGAAACTGAGTTTCAGAGGCTTTATGAAAGGAATGAGTGGGTGAAAGATGATGAATTCGTGAGCCTATATATCTCAACAGAATAAAATGTGTGTATTCGGGCACCATCTATTGGATCTTTTCGGGAAATTATCTCACTTGCCATTGTCTTAAAAAGACTCAGTATGTAACTGACCTCTACTCAGAATGTGCTGCGTAGTTTATTTGCTCTGTTTCATTTCACGATAAAAAGAACCAGGCAGTTAAAAGAAAATCTACAAGCCAGCGGGATAAAAGTGAAGATTGAAACTCTTTAAAAATAGAATATTATGGATGCTCGCTGGACCTCCTAAGCAATGGTGGGTGTTGTCCATGTTAAGCTTCATTTAATTGCAAAGAAAATCTACGAGGAAGGTGTTGTCAATATTCCCATTTTACCGATGAGGATACTGAGGCACAGGCAGTAAGAAAGAGAGCAGAGGAACGGATGTTTTCTTTGAAACTGTATTTATCGACCCTCAATAAACTTTGTGGAAAAGGGCAGAGTTTATCTAGTTTGTTTGAGAAGGAAACTCCATTTCAACCCTCCCTTATCAAAAGAAGAAATGATGTATTTTACGTAGATCTACTACGTAACATTCTGGATGTGTCATATGCTCTGTTTCAATTAATTAAAAAAAAAGAGCACTCCCAATTTAGAGATGAGCAAACTGAGGCACGGAGGCATTAGGGAAGTTTCTCATAATTGTCATAGTTGCTTTATGGAGAGCATATTTGTGGACACCGTAAAATTTGCAGATGTGGCACCATCTGTAGATGGCTGGCAGGAAAGTTCAATGTCACCTCAATGTGTTACCGAATAAAAGAAAGCCAACATGAGGTAAGATCCTTTAATCACCCAAGAAGAGTCTGTCTTGTTTTTCCTGCTTGCCTGCAGTGAATTCAAAGGAAAAGCTACACAGAAGCTCTAATCGATGTACCCATTTTATAGATGAGGAAACTGAGTCCCAGAGGTGTTCCCGAAGTTACTGCAAAGTTAAAGAGACTCTTCCTGGCGAATGCACAGATCTATACTTAGTCAACGTTTCGGGACAGTGCGTTGTCGGTCCAGATTATTGGGAAAAAAACACGATTTCAACTCATGCTCCAGAAAGAAAACAAACACCCAATAAAGTATGTTACTTCGATTGCTAAGCAAAATCTTCGGCGTTTTAGACGGTCTGCTTCACTGAATTGAAATCAAAGTCTGCCTGCAAAGTGTCGTTCCTCTTTCGCCATGTATCCTACTGGAAGGTCAGGCATTGAAGACGTTCCTAGGAAGTGAAAGAGATGCTTCGATAGCCGTATTTCTCTGGACTCAGTAAACTTTGTGGGAAAGGGCATCGTCTATCTTGAATGTATGGGGGGGGGAAGTTGATTTCGTTTCTATGAAAAAGAAACCCCAAATGAAGTATGTTAGGTAACTCTACAGAGCATGTCCTCAGGGTTTTACATGCTGTACTTCATTTAATTACAAAGAACATGTAGGTGGAAGGTGTTATCAACATCCCCATTTTAGAGATGAGGAAACTGAGACTCAGAGACTTTTCTGTTGTTACAAGGCAGGGAAATGCATGCTTTCCAGTGAACGTCTTTATCTATTTAGTAAACTGTGTGGGAAAGGCCTTGTCTGCCTAGATTTTTGGGCTAAACTCCCGATTTCAATTCTCTGTATGAAAAGCAAATTTAGACAGTTACCTTGATCTTCTAAGCACTGCCCGACTTCTGTTGCTTGCACCTCTTCACTTAACCCAAGAGAAAATCTAAGAGTTAAGGGTTATGCACATGAAACTGAGTTGCAGAAGCTTTATGAAAGGAATGAGTGAGTGAAAGATGATGAATTCGTGAGCCTATATATCTCAACAGAATAAAATGTGTGTATTCGGGCACCATCTATTGGATCTTTTCGGGAAATTATCTCACTTGCCATTGTCTTAAAAAGACTCAGTATGTAACTGACCTCTACTCAGAATGTGCTGCGTAGTTTATTTGCTCTGTTTCATTTCAGGATAAAAAAGAACCAGGCAGGTAAAAGAAAATCTACAAGCCAGCGGGATAAAAGTGAAGATTGAAACACTCTTTAAAAATAGAATATTATGGATGTTCGCTGGACCTCCTAAGCAATGGTGGGTGTTGGCCATGTTAAGCTTCATTTAATTCCAAAGAAAATCTACGAGGAAGGTGTTGTCACTATTCCCATTTTACCGATGAGGATACTGAGCCACAGGCAGTAAGAAAGAGAAAAGCAGAGAAACTGATGTTTTCTTTGCCACTGTATTTATCGACTCTCAATAAACTTTGTGTCAAAGGGCATAGTTTATGTAAAATGATGTAGAAGGAAACTCCATTTCAACTCTCTCTTATCAAAAGAAGAAACAAAGTATTTTACTTAGATCTACTACGTAAACATCCTGCATGTGTCATATCTTCTGTTTCACTTTATCCAAAAAAAAAAAACAGCGACTCCCAATTTAGAGATGAGTAAACTGAGGCATAGAGGCACTAGGGAAGTTTCTCGTAAGTGACAGTGTTGCTTTATGAAAAGCATATTTGTGGACACCGTAAAATTTGCAGAGGTGGAACATTATGGAGATGGTTGGGACAATAGTTCAATGTCACCTCAGTGTTTTAGGGAATAAAAAAAGCCAACATTAGGTACGATACTTAAATCTCCCAAGCAGAGTCTGTCTTGTTTTTCCTCCTTGCCTGCACTGAATTCAGAGGAAAAGCTACACAGAAGCTCTAATCGACGTACCCATTTTATAGATGAGGAACCTGAGGCCCAGAGGTGTTCACCAAGTTACTGCAAAGTGAAAGAGTTGCTTTTTGGCCAATACACAGATCTATACTTACTCAACGTTGTGTGACAATGCGTTTTCAGTTCAGATTTTTGGGGGAAAAACACGATTTCAACTCATGCTCCAGAAAAAAAACAAACACCCAGTTAAGTATGTTACTTCGATTGCTAAGCAAAATCCTCGGCGTTTTAGGACGGTCTGCTTCAATGAATTGAAATCAAAGTCTGCCTGCAAATTGCCGTTCCTATTTCGCCATGTATCCTGCAGGAAGCTCAGGCATTGAAGACGTTCTTAGGAAGTGAAAGAGATGCTTTCGCTAGCCGTATTTCTCTGGACTCAGTAAACTTTGTGGGAAAGGGCATCGTCTATGTAGAATGTGTGGGGGCGAAAGTTGATTTCGTTTCTATGAAAAAGAAACCCCAAATGAAGTATGTTAGGTAACTCTACAGAGCATGTCCTCAGGGATTTACATGCTCTACTTCATTTAATTACAAAGAACATGTAGGTGGAAGGTGTTATCAACATTCCCATTTTATTTTTTTAAATTAAATTTTTTTATTTTTTTAATTACAATACTGTATTTGTTTTGCCATACATTGACACGAATCAGGCATAGGTGAACACAATCGCCCAATGCCGAAACATTCCCATTTTAGAGATGAGGAAACTGAGACTCAGAGACTTTTCTGTTGTTACAAGGCAGGGAAATGCATGCTTTCCAGTGAACGTCTTTATCTATTTAGTAAACTGTGTGGGAAAGGGCATTGTCTGCCTAGATTTTTTGGAAACTCCCGATTTGAATTCTCTTATGAAAACAAATTGAAGACAGTTACCTGGATCTTCTAAGTTCTGCCCGGATTCTTTTGCATGCACCTCTTCACTTAACCCAAAAGAAAATCTACGAGTCAAGGGTTATGAACATTCCCATTTTATCTAGGAGGAAACTGAGTTGCAGAGGCTTTATGAAAGGAATGAGTGGGTGAAAGATGATGAATTCGTGAGCCTATATATCTCAAGAGAATAAAATGTGTGTATTCGGGCACCATCTATTGGATCTTTTCGGGAAATTATCTCACTTGTCATTGTCTTAAAAGACTCAGTATGTAACTGACCTCTACTCAGAATGTGCTCCGTAGTTTATTTGCTTTGTTTCATTTCACGATAAAAAAAAACCAGGCAAGTAAAAGAATATCTAGAAGCCAGCGGGACAAAAGAGAAGATTAAAACATTCTTTAAGAATAGAATACTATGGATGCTCGCTGGACCTCCTAAGCAATGGTGGGTGTTGTCCATGTTAAGCTTCATTTAATTCCAAAGAAAATCTACGAGGAAGGGGATGTCAATATTCCCATTTTACCGATGAGTATACTGAGGCACAGGCAGTAAGAGAGAGCAGAGGAACGGATGTTTTCTTTGAAACTGTATTTATCGACCCTCAATAAACTTTGTGGAAAAGGGCAGAGTTTATCTAGGTTGTTGGAGAAGGAAACTCCATTTCAACCCTCCCTTATCAAAAGAAGAAATGATGTATTTTACGTAGATCTACTACGTAACATTCTGGATGTGTCATATGCTCTGTTTCACTTAATTAAAAAAAAAAATGAGCACTCCCAATTTAGAGATGAGCAAACTGAGGCACGGAGGCTTTAGGGAAGTTTCACATAATTGACAGAGTTGCTTTATGGAGAGCATATTTGTGGACACCGTAAAATTTGCAGATGTGGCACCGTCTGTAGATGGCTGGCAGGATAGTTCAATGTCACCTCAATCTGTTAGCGAATAAAAGAAAGCCAACATGAGGTAAGATCCTTTAATCTCCCAAGAAGAGTCTGTCTTTTTTTTTCCTGCTTGCCTGCAGTGAATTCAAAGGAAAAGCTACACAGAAGCTCTAATCGATGTACCCATTTTATAGATGAGGAAACTGAGGCCCAGAGGTGTTCCCGAAGTTACTGCAAAGTGAAAGAGACGCTTTCTGGCGAATGCACAGATCTATACTTAGTCAACGTTTCGGTACAGTGCGTTGTCGGTCCAAATTATTGGGAAAAAAACAAGATTTCAACTCATGCTCCAGAAAAAAAAAAAAAAAAAACACACCCAGTTAAGTATGTTACTTCGATTGCTAAGCAAAATCCTTGGCATTTTAGACGATCTGCTTCAATGAATTGAAATTAAGATCTTCCTGCAAATTGTCGTCGCTATTTCGCCCGGTATCCTGCTGGAAGTTTAGGCATTTAAGACGTTCCTAGGAAGGGAAAGAGTTGCCCTCGCTAGCCATATTTCTCTGGACTTAGTAAACTTTGTGGGAAAGAGAATCGTCTATCTAGAATATGGGTGGGGTGGAGTTGATTTCGTGTCTATGAAAAAAGAAACCCCAAATGAAGTATGTCAGGTAACTCCACTGAGCATGTCCTCGGGGTTTGACATGCTCTACTTCTTTTAGTTACAAAGAACATGTAGGTGGAAGGTGTTATCACCATTCCCATTTAGAGATGAGGAAACTGAGACTCAGAGACATTTCTGTTGTTACAAGGCAGGAAAATGCATGCTTTCCAGGGAGAGTCTTTATCTATTTAGTTAACTGTGTAGGAGAGGGCATTGTCTGGCTAGATTCTTCGGGAAACTCCCGATTTCAATGCTCTGTATGAAAAACAAAGTGAAGCGAGTTGCTTAGATCTTCTAAGCACTGCCCTGGTTCTTTTGCATGCACCTCTTCATTCACCCACGTGAAAATCTACGAGTAAAAGGTTATCAACATTCCCATTGTATATAGGAGGAAACTGAGGAGCAGAGGCTTTATGAAAGAAATGAGTGGTGAAAGATGACGAATTCGTGAGCCTATTTATCTCGACAGAATAAAATGTGTGTATGCGGGCACAATCTATTGGACTTTTTGGAAAAATATCTGGCTTGCCATTGTCTTAAAAAGACTCAGTATGTATCTTACCTCTACTCAGCATGTGCAGCGTAGTTTATTTGCTCTGTTTCATTTCATGATAAAAAGATCCAGTAAGGTAAATGAAAATCTACAAGCCAGCGGGTTAAATGTAAAGATTGAAACACTCTGAGAAAATAGAATATTATGGATGCTTGCTGGAGCTCCTAAGCAATTGTGGGTGTTTTCCATGTTAAGCTTCATTTAATTCCAACGAATATCTACGAGGAAGGTGTTCTCAATATTCCCATTTTCCCGATGAGGATGCTGAGGCACAGGCAGTAAGAAAGAGAGCAGAGGAACGGAAGTTTTCTTTGACACAGTATTTATCGACCCTCAGTAAACTTTGCGGAAAACTGCAGAGTTTATCTAGATTGTTGCAGAAGGAAACTCCATTTCAGCTCTCTCTTATCAAAAGAAGAAAGGATTTATTTTACGTAGATCTACTACATAACATTCTGGATGTTTCATATGCTCTGTTTCACTTAATTAAAAAAAAATAAAGAGCACTCCGAATTTAGAAATTAGTAAACTGAGGCACGGAGGCATTAGGGAAGTTTCGCGTAATGTCAGAGTTGCTTTATGGAGAGCATATTTGTGGACACCGTAAAATTTTCAGAGGTGGCACAGTCTGTAGATGGCTGGCAGAAAAGTTCAATGTCACCTCAATGTGTTAGGGAATAAAAGAAAGCCAACATGAGGTAAGATCCTTTAATCTCCCAAGCAGAGTCTGTCTTGTTTTTCCTGCTTGCCTGCATTGAATTCAAAGGAAAAGCTAACAGAAGCTCTAATCGATGAACCCATTTTATAGATGAGGAAACTGAGGCCCAGAGGTGTTCAGGAATGTACTGCAAAGTGAAAGAGACGCTTCCTGGCGAATGCACAGATCTATACTTAGTCAACATTGAGGGACAGTGCATAGTCGGTCAGGATTATTGGGGAAAAAACACGGTTTGAACTCATGATCCAGAAAAACAAACAAACACCCAGTTAAGTATGTTACTTCGATTGTTAAGCAAAATCCTCCGCATTTTAGACGGTCTGTTTCAATGAATTGAAATCAATATCTGCCTGCAAATTGTCGTCGCTATTTCGCCATGTATCCTGCTAGAAGATCACTCATTTAAGACGTTCCTAGGAAGTGAAAGAGACGCTTTCGCTAGCCGTATTTCTCTGGACTCAGTAAACTTTGTGGGAAAGGGCAACGTCTATCTAGAATATGTGGGGGAAAAAGTTGATTTCGTTTCTGTGAAAAAAGAAACCCCAAGTGAAGTATGTTAGGTAACTCTACTGAGCATGTCCTCGTGGTTTTACATGCTGTACTGCATTTAACTACAAAGTACATGTAGATGGAAGGGGTTATCAACATTCCAATTTTAGAGATGAGGAAACTGAGACTCAGAGACATTTCTCTTTTTACATGGCAGGGAAGTGCTTGCGTCTCGGTGAGCGTCTCTATCTATTTAGTAAACTGTGTAGGAGAGGGCATTGTCTGGCTAGATTGTTGGGAGAAACTCCCGATTTCAATACTCTGTATGAAAAACAAACTGGAGCGAGTTGCTTAGATCTTCTAAGCACTGCCCTGGTTCTTTTGCATGCACCTCTTCATTAACTTAAATGAAAATCTACAAGTCAAGGGTTATGAACATTCCCATTGTATATAGAAGGAAACTGAGGCGCAGAGGCTTTATGAAAGAAATGAGTGGTGAAAGATGACGAATTCGTGAGCCTATTTATCTCAACAGAATAAAATGTGTGTATGCGGGCACCATCTATTGAATTTTTGGGAAAATATCTCACTTGCCATTGTCTTAAAAGACTCAGTATGTAACTAACTTGTACTCAGCATGTGCCCTGTAGTTTATTTGCTCTGTATCATTTCATGATAAAAAGAACCAGTAAGGTAAAAGAAAATCTACAAGCCAGCTGGATAAAAGTAAAGATTGAACCACTCTTAAAAAATAGAATATTATGGATGCTCGGTGGACCTCCTAAGCAATGGTGGGTGTTTTCCATGTTAAGCTTCATTGATTTCCAAAGAAAATGTATGAGGAAGGGGTTGTCAATATTCCCATTTTACCGATGAGGATACTGAGGCACAGACAGTAAGAAAGAGAGAGCAGAGGAACGGATGTTTTCTTTGACAATGTATTTTTTGACCCTCAATAAACTTTGTGGAAAAGGGCAGAATTTTTCTACATTGTTGGAGAAGGAAACTCCATTTCAACTCTCCCTTATCAAAAGAAGAAATGATGTATTTTACATAGATCTACTACATAACATTCTGAATGAGTCATATGCTCTATTTCACTGAATTAAAAAAAAAAGAGCACTCCCAATTTAAAGATGAGCAAACTGAGGCACGGAGGCATTAGGGAAGTTTCTGATAATTGACAGAGTTACTTTATGGAGAGCATATTTGTGGACACTGTAACATTTTCGGAGGTGGCACAGTCTGTAGATGGTTGACAGAAAAGTTCAATGTCACCTCAATGTGTTAGGGAATGAAAAAAAGCCAGGATTAGGTATGATCCTTAAATCTCTCAAGCCGAATCTCTCTTGGTTTTCCTGCTTACCTGCATTGAATTCAAAGGAAAAGCTACACAGAAGCTCTGATCGACGTACCCATTTTATAGATGAGGAAACTGAGGCCCAGAGATGTTCACGAAGTTACTGCAGAGTGAAAGAGACGCTGCTTGGCGAATGCACAGATCTATACTTTGTCAACGTTGTGGGACAGTGGGTAGTCGGTCCAGATTATTGAGGAGAAAACACGATTTCAACTCATGCTCTAGAAAAAAAAAAAAAAATTGAAAACACCCAGGTAAGTATGTTACTTCGATTGCTAAGCAAAATCCTTGGCATTTTAGACGGTCTGCTTCAATGACTTGGAATCAAGATCTGCCTGCAAATTGTCCTCGCTATTTCGCCGTGCATCCTACTGGAAGGTCAGGCATTTAAGACTTGCCTAGGAAGTGAAAGAGATGCTTTCACTAGCCGTATTTCTCTGGAGTTAGTAAATTTTGTGGGAAAGGGCATTGTCTATCTAGAATTTGTGTGTGGGGTGGGAAGTTGATTTCGTTTCTATAAAAAAAGAAACCCCAAATGAAATATGGTAGGGAACTCTACTGAGCATGTCTTCGAGGTTTTACATGCTCTACTTCATTTAATTACAAAGAACATGTAGGTGGAAGGTGTTATCAACATTCCCATTTTAGAGATGAGGAAACTGAGACTCAGAGACATATCTGTTGTTACAAGGCAGGAAATGCATGCTTTACTGGGAGTGTCTTTATGTATTTAGTAAACTGTGTGGGAAAGGGCATTGTCTGGCTAGATATTTGGGAGAATCTCCCGATTTCAATTCTCTGAATGAAAAACAAACTGAAGCGAGTTGCTTAGATCTTCTAAACACTGCCCTGGTTCTTTTGCATGCACCTCTTCATTAACCCAAATGAAAATCTACGAGTCAAGGGTTATGGACATTCCCATTCTATATAGGGGAAAACGGAGGCGCAGAGGCTTTATGAAAGAAATGAGTGGTGAAGGATGACGAATTCGTGAGCCTATTCATCTCGACAGATTAAAATGTGTGTATGCGGGCACCATCTATTGGATTTTTTGGAAAAATATCTCAGTTGCCATTGTCTTAAAAAGACTCAGTATTTAACTTACCTATATTCAGCATGTGCCGCGTAGTTTATTTACTCTGTTTCATTTCCTGATTTAAAAAAAAAAAAAACAGGTAATTAAAATCTACAAGCCAGCTGGATAAAAGTAAAGACTGAAACACTCTTAAAAAATAGAATATTATGGTTGCTCGCTGGACTTCCTAAGAAATGGTGGGTGATTTCCATGTTAAGCTTCATCTAATTCTAAAGAAAATCTACGAGGAAGGTGTGGTCAATATTCCCATTTTCCCGATGAGGATACTGAGACACAGGCAGTAGGAAAGAGAGAAGCAGTGGAACGGATATTTTCTTTGGACACTGTATTTAGCGACCCTCAATAAACTTTGTGGAAAAGGGCAGAGTTTATTTAGATTTTGGAGAACGAGACCCCATTTCAACACTCCCTTATCAAAAGAAGAAACGAAGTATTTTACGTAGACCTACTACGTAACATTCTGGATGTGTCATATGCTCTGTTTCACTTAATTTAAAAAAAAAGAGCACTCCCAATTTAGAGATGAGTAAGCTGAGGCACGTAGGCATTAGGGAAGTTTCTCATAATTGACAGAGTGGCTTTATGGAGGGCATATTTGTGGACACCGTAACATTTTCAGAGGTGGTGCAGTCTGTAGATGGTTGGCAGAAAAGTTCAATGTCACCTCAATCTATTAGGGAATAAAAGAAAGCCAACATTAGGTAAGATCTTTTTAATCTCCCAAGCAGAGTCTGTCTTGTTATTCCTGCTTGCCTGCGTTGAATTCAAAGGAAAAGCTACACGGAAGTTCTAATCGATGTACCCATTTTATAGATGAGGAAACTGAGGCCCAGAGGTGCTCCCGAAGTTACTGCAAAGTTAAAGAGACGCTTTCTGGTGAATGCACAGATCTATACTTAGTCAACGTTGTGGGACAGTGCGTTGTCGGTCCAGATTATTGGGAAAAAACACGATTTCAACTCATGCTCCAGAAAAGAAAAACAAACACCCTGTTAAGTATGTTACTTCGATTGCTAAGCAAAATCATCGGTGTTTTATACGGTCTGCTTCAATGACTTGAAGTGAAAATCTGCCTGCAAATTGTCGTCGCTATTTCGCCATGTATCCTACTGGAAGGTCAGGCATTTCAGACCATCCTAGGAAGTGAAAGAGTTGTTTTCGTTATCTATATTTCTCTGGACTTAGTAAACTTTGTGGGAAACGGCATCGTCTTTCTAGAATGTGTGGGGGAAAGAGTTGATTTCGTTTCTATGAAAAAAAAACCCCAAGTGAAGTATGTTAGGTAACTCTACTGAGCATGTCCTCGGGGTTTTACATGCTGTACTTCATTTAATAACAACGAACATGTAGGTGGAAGGTGTTATCAACATTCCCATTTTAGAGATGAGTAAACTGAGACTCAGAGACTTTTCTGTTGTTACAAGGCAGGGAAATGCATGCTATCCGGGGAGTGTCTTTATCTATTTAGTAAAGTGTGTTGGAAAGGGCATTGTCTGGCTAGATTTTGGGGGAAACTACGATTGCAATTCTCTGTATGAAAAACAAATTGCAGCGAGTTGCTTAGATCTTCTAAACACTGCCCTGGTTCTTTTGCATGCACCTCTTCACTTAACCCAAAAGAAAATCTACAAGTCAAGGGTTATGAACATTCCCATTGTATATAGGAGGAAACGGAGACGCAGAGGCTTTATGAAAGAAATGAGTGGTGAAAGATGACAGATTCGTGAGCCTATTTATCTCGACAGAATAAAATGTGTTATTGTGAGCACCATCTATTGGATTTTTGGGGAAAAATATTTCCCTTGCCATTGTCTTAAAAAGACTCAGTATTTATCTTACCTCTACTCAGCATATGCAGCGTCGTAGTTTATTTGCTCTGTTTCATTTCATGATAAAAAAGAACCAGTAAGGTAAAAGAAAATCTACAAGCCAGCGGGATAAATGTAAAGATTGAAACACTCTTAGAAAAGAGAATATTATGGATGCTCGCTGTACCTCCTAAGCAATGGTGGGTGTTTTCCATGTTAAGCTTCGTTTAATTCCAAAGAATATCTCCGAGGAAGGTGTTGTCAACATTCCCATTTTACTGATGAGGATACTGAGGCACAGGCAGTAAGAAAGAGAAAAGCAGAGAAACGGATGTTTTCTTTGCCACTGTATTTATCGACTCTCAATAAACTTTGTGTCAAAGGGCATAGTTTATCTAAATTGTTGTAGAAGGAAACTCCATTTCAACTCTCTCTTATCAAAAGAAGAAACAAAGTATTTTACTTCAATCTAACACGTAAACATCGTGTATGTGTCATATCCTCTGTTTCACTTTGTCTAAAAAAAAAAAAAGCACTCCCAATTTAGAGATGAGTAAACTGAGGCATAGAGGCACTAGGGAAGTTTCTCGGAAGTGACAGAGTTGCTTTATGAAAAGCATATTTGTGGACACCGTAAAATTTGCAGAGGTGGAACATTATGGAGATGGTTGGGAGAATAGTTCAATGTCACCTCAGTGCGTTAGGGAATTAAAAAAAGCCAACATTAGATACGATACTTAAATCTCCCAAGCAGAGTCTCTCTTGTTTTCCTCCTTGCCTGCACTGAATTCAAAGGAAAAGCTACACAGAAGCTCTAATCTACGCACCCATTTTATAGATGAGGAAACTGAGGCCCAGAGGTGTTTACCAAGTTACTGCAAAGTGAAAGAGTTGCTTTTTGGCGAATACACAGATCTATACTTACTCAACGTTGTGTGACAATGGGTTGTCAGTCCAGATTTTTGGGGAAAAAACACGATTTCAACTCATGCTCCAGAAAAAAACAAACACCCAGTTAAGTATGTTACTTCGATTGCTAAGCAAAATCCTCGGCGTTTTAGACGGTCTGCTTCAATGAATTGAAATCAAGATCTACCTGCAAATTTTCCTCGCTATTTCGTAATGCATCCTACTGGAAGGTCAGGCATTTACGACGTTCCTAGAAATGAAAGAGATGCTTTCGCTAGCCGTATTTCTCTGGACTTAGTAAACCTTGTGGGAAAGGGCATCGTCTATCTAGACTGTGTGAGGGGAAAAAGCTGATTTCATTTCTATGAAAAAGAAACCCCAAATGAAGTATGTTAAGTAACTCTACTGAGCATCTCCTTGGGGTTTTACATGCTCTACTTCATTTAATTACAAAGAACACGTAGGTGGAAGGTGTTATCAACATTCCCATTTTAGAGATGAGGAAATTGAGACTCAGAGACATTCCTGTTGGTACAAGGCAGGGAAATGCATGCTATCAGGGGAGCGTCTTTATCTATTTAGTAAAGTGTGGGGAAAGGGCATGGTCTGGCTAGATTGTTGGGGGAAACTCCCGATTTCAATTCTCTGTTCGAAAAACAAATTGAAGCGAGTTGTTTAGATCTTCTAAGCACTGCCCTGGTTCTGTTGCATGCACCTCTTCATTAACCCAAATGAAAATCTATGAGTAAAGGGTTATGAACATTCCCATTCTATATAGGAGGAACCTGAGGCTCAGAGGCTTTATGAAAGAAATGAGTGGTGAAAGATGACAAATTCGTGAGCCTATTTATCTCGAGAGAATAAAATGTGTGTATGCGGGCACCATCTATTCGACTTTTGGGGAAAATATCTCACTTGCCATTTTCTGAAAAAGACTCAGTATGTAACTTATCTCTACTCAGCAATTGCCGCGTAGTTTATTTGCTCTGCATCATTTCATGATAAAAAGAACCAGTAAGGTAAAGCAAATCTACAAGCCAGCTGGATAAAAGTATAGATTGAAACGCTCTTAAAAAATAGAATATTATGGATGCTCGCTGGACCTCCTAAGCAATGGTGGGTGTTTTCCACGTTAAGCTTCATTTAATTCCAAAGAAAATCTACGAGGAAGGTGTTGTCACTATTCCCATTTTACCGATGTGGACACTGAGGTACAGGCAGTAAGAACGAGAAAAGCAGAGAAATGGATGTTTTCTTTGACACTGTATTTATCAACACTCAATAAACATTGTGGAAAAGGGCAGAAATTATCTAGATTGTTGAAGAAA